>OU753563.1:10000000-20000000 GCA_916701695.1 Agrochola macilenta
AATTACAAACATCATTCGTTACAACACAAATTTTCTGCTTCACTACCTCAAAAATACCAATATTATAACAAGTTTTAATAAATTATTTCCGTAAACTACCCTACAATTAGTAATTATACCCGAACTTTCAGTGAACGTTAATCGGCTGTCATTATCATTTTATGGTGCTGTCAAAACATTGACAGTCAATTAAATTTGACGTGTGTATCGTCAATCATTACTGACAGGTGTAAATTAACATTCAGAAGTAATTCGCGGTTCAGTTGCAGCTTTGTTGGTACTGCGAATCGATTTTTTGGAGTCGGACATTTTGAATGGCAAATTAATATCGTATTGTGTGTGAAGATGAATGAAATAAAATGAGAAGGTGCGAAGCCTTTAAATCCATCTTCACTATCTGCGTTTAGCAGTCTTTTGGATTTGGATCATAACCCGGTTAATTTTTAAAGGCTCAATGGATCAATTTTGAACTCAATCAAAACGTCATAAAAGCGAGTACAGCTTCATAACGGTCTTATTATAGGACCATTATAAAATCTATCGATACAAAAACATACCTAATCCTATTTTCATTTAAAATTATGTAACGATTCCGATTTCGATGCCGATATAAGGCATCGCCGATTATACGTACCGATATCCAACAGCGTGCGAAACGACGACGCGCGCGCATTTTTGTTGATTCGTCTCAGGCGGGACTGTCGGGAGAGCCAAGCAGCGTATGCTTAGCGAAATGGCGACACGACAAACGGCAGTCTTTACAGTTTGCTGAGCGTTGTCTGAGTGATGTATTGTATTCGTACCTGTTTCACGTCACTGCTATTCGGGATACTGTTTATTCGCACAGTGAAGTGAGGACTATAACGCACTATTTAACAGTTGTGCTCGATATTCAAAATTTAAAAGAAATACAAACGCCCGAGACATACTTCATTATTTATTTCATTTATTATCTACTAAGCCACTGATATCTACTGATACATCGGTATCGGTATCGCCGACTATTTACTACAATAATCGGTAGGTATCGGTATCGTATCGGGAAAATTATGTATCGTTACATCCCTTAATTAAAACCAGTAGTAGCAACTAAATAATTAAAGGGCTGAACAATGTACAGTAACAATTAAGATTTATATTTATGGCGTCGCGTGATGGGCATAAAAATAAAAAAATAATAATTTCGTTTCAGTAAAGCACCGTGTTCACGATATGAATGAACGTAAATAAATTACGTTAATTATATTGTGACAGCATTATTTCACGACTGCTATTATTTATGTCGACAAAGGAAATCAATATTACTGATGTATCAAAAACAAAAACGTCGTGGTTTAAGAATCCTGTTCTCGAGACTAAGAGCCTTGCCACACGACACGTTGCGGCGCCCGCACCGCAAAGATGTCACCGCATTGGCGTTCACACGGTCGCTGCGGCGCCGCACCGCACAGCGCGTAATTTGTCATATATCAAACATCTGTGTTTTTGACAACGCACAAACAACTGAGCGGTGCCGGTCCGGTGTCGCAACGCGTAAACCCCTCCCCGCCTCGTCTCACGAGCTGCACTACCGGACGGTGTACGTGCAGTGCAACGCGGGAACGCACCGTGTGGCGTACCACGGATATTTGTATGTAGGACGCTGCAGCGACACCACTGCGGCGCGCGGCGCCGTTCCGCCGCCGCCGCAACGCATCATGTGCACAGGCTCTAAGGAAGCGCGTTCGACCATTTTAAATTTTTCCCATTAAGATCGATCACTGACTGTTATTAAATAAAAAAAAAACATCGTGAAAAGATCTAGTCTTATGGTCTAAAATTACGAAGAAATTAATCATGTCAATACATGTCCTTCCTCCTCTAATTCAAATGTCATTTATTCAAACCACACAATATTTTTTTCGAACGTCAAAATCATATTAGACAATCCCCTAAAAACGCAATTCACCAGTTCCTAGTGCTATAGCTGGGAAGAAGAAGTCTCTGACTGAAGACTGTATGAGAAGTCGCCTTTCCCCACCAATGAGACATTATTACAAGTCGGTGTTTACTATTTCATTTCACCACAGCTATTAATTTCGTTGACAAAGGAAATCAATATTCCTATTGAATTTTGAGCGATACCAACGTCTTTTGTTTGATGGTGGACGAAAGCAATATTTCATTTGGGGACTTCAATTTCAGTAATGTTTTAGACGTGGCACGTGGCACCAATGGTTGCTTGGCAGCTATAACTTTACCTTTTGCCATCTGAAAAGATAATCGCTTTAATTAATTTTGTATATCAAGAAAGTTATAGAGAGAATACCCTTTATTGAAAGTTGGTGTTCAACATAAATGCAAAGAAAAAACAGATTACAAAATGGATCATACAATTGCAGCGATAATAAAAACGATTTCTGCCAGACGATAATTTCAGACCCAAAGAGGTTTAAGTCCAAGCCAAACTAGAAATCAAAAACTGATTATGAAACGCTCTCATATTTTGTATAATAAAATTAAGTAGAAATACTAATGTGCAGTACGACACAACTTAGATGTAGCATCGGCAAAATTCGTAAAACCGATCACCATCCGAACTGAGTGCGTCTTCAAAATCACTCATCTTTATTACTGCTTTAGGCGAAATCTTTACGCAAACGCAATAACTTGTACAGTCATATAGCCAAATACACTCGTAAAATTGAAATGAATGAATGCAAATGTTCAAAGTTATGCTACATCTAAGTTGCGTCGTACTGTACATATTTAGAGCTTTATTTCCTATAATGAATTTACCAACCCTCCATTAGAACGCTACTGATCCGTGGCCAGTGTCATCCATCCACTACCAGCCGCGATGCAAATATTTAACGTGCGTCCAACAACCTATTTGCCTATTAACTAGACCGACAGAATGTTCTTTATTCCACACCAAATAAAGAAAAAAACAAATGAATACCACAAAAACCAGCCAGATAACATAATCAAAACTCTAACGCCCAGACAAGTGATTGCGATATCAAAGCAAGTAATCCTAAATCGTTCCAGTTTACGTCTGAAAGGCGGCTATTGTGTGAGCATTACGGTGGCTTTGTTAAAATCATATTATAATAAGGGGACACGCGAACTATTGGTATTATACCTCTAACACGACGTAAAGCTTGGCGTGGTTGTCGACCGTCGCGACACGCGATTCAGGAAAATATGAAAAGCAACACGTTTATATTACGTTATGTAAATTATGACGGTGCCAGGCGGGTTTGTGACCTCTGGCCTTTGAGGTTTGGTTTCCTACGTCAGCGGTGGCCGCCACATCGGCCGCAGTGACAGCCGTCATGAAAATAATGGCGCCGGAGTTTGACTTTACGGTGTCAAAAAAAGCTCTCTATAGAAACACACAAACTTACTGTCATAAACAACGTTTCAGTGAACGTAGTAAATTGCGGGCGCTATGTGGCGTCCACCGGATTCTTAGGAATTTTAGCTTAAGGAAACCGTCAAAATCCAAGTAGGTACTTAAATGTGAAATTGATGACTAATTGGTAAGCTTCTTGAAGGTACCCAAGGAATTTCATAGATTATTTTTTAAGATAGAAGAGGATAGAATTTGAAAATCTGCCGCATTAATGTTATTCTTCGATATTATGCGGTATTATTTGTTACTCTTGGCTACCTGTATCAAATAAGCTTTATGAAATTAAATGTAGTAATTGATTCAATAACGCTATTTTTAATATACATAGTAGTTTCGTAAACATGTCTAACCAACTCGTATTGAATTCATGTACTAACGCAACGTAAACATGTCACCCTCTTAATTTTAGTTGGCTATGCTGAAAGTATATTCTGTGGTCATAAAATATTAATAGCCACGAACATGATGTTCTTGTTTTTATTTCATAATTTCGTTAAATTTGAATAAAAATCACATAAAAGTTTTTCAATTACATTCATGCACGTCAGTGCACGCCGTACGTAATTTTTCACGTAGGTAATACGAATTTTATAAATTTATCACAACTATGCGGAAGTATAACGAGTTTTATAGTTATAGGTACGGCAATGAAAAGAAAAAACAAATAAAATCTGCAAGAATTTGGAAACATCTCTGAAATAAAAATGATAATACAGTATTTAAGATGGCTCAACAGCTAAGTTACATAATTTTTCACATAATATGAATTTTATAAATCTACACTGAAGTATAACGTGTTTTACATCTGTACTGCAACGAATAAGTAAAAAGCAATAAAAAACAAAAAAAAATGGGTCAAAACAGTATTTTCTAACAGCACCTGCAAGAATCTATAAACAATTAGCAAATAAATGATATTTCTATTTCAATTTATAAACATTCCTGAAAAAAATATTCGTAATCAGTCTTTTAAATGGTTCGCTAAGTTACCCATCCGTTTATAATCCTGATTGAGCTACGTATGCAAATTAAAACCATAATCGTTTTACTCCCTGCTACGCCGTAGCGGTTTCGTAGATACCCTGTAACCCCTCCTCATCAATTCATATTAGAAGATTAATTGTACCCTAATATTCAAATGTGTGTATGTAGGTCGGAATCGTCAAACTGAACCAGGTAAACTCACATGCGGGTATTCCATCATATATTATTAGGTCCTTAGCAGACATGCTACTCTTAGCAGCGGTGATCAGGGATTTTGCGACTAAATGAATGCTCACATCATGGCGACTATTCCTGAGGTCACATTATCAAAATTGATTTTTGAGTCATTTCCCGCAGATGCTAAAGCCTTGCTTCTGTAAATCGCTGCGATAAGCATCCGAATGTGTGTGGAGTGTAGCGTTCAGTCGCTTTTATTCATTTAAAGGTTTCGAAAAACGACTCAATCGCTGATCACTGAAGTCAAAAGTAGCACGTCTGCTAGGCTCTTACGGAGAAACGTCACTTCCCTCCGATATTGCTTTCATTAACCGCTGGATACAAGTTGGCAGGCCACACCTCACCGTGACCTCACCACAAGGGGCGCGTCCGCGAATTAGCGAGTCATTGTTTTGTTTACATTTACACGTCAGCAGTTTGATGAGGAACTGGTTACAGGGATTCATAATGAGCTTTAATGTGGCTGGACGGCTTGCGGAGGTGTTTGAGTGATTCATGTATAAGCCGAAGTCGGTTAGGCTATGTGTATGGTAAAAGTGCAATGTAACCTAGCTTTAGGAATTTTTATTAAGTTAATAAAAAAAAAAAAAAAAAAAAAAAAATAACGCATGCTTTTAAATATTTAAGGAATATGTTTTTTAATTTGTTTATCTATATGTTTATATAGATTACGGTAACATTATTGTTATTTTTATCTATGATGGGGCTTAGAACATTAGGGTAAGTAGGGTAACCTTACCTTTACAAATCTTTAGATTATTTCTGAATCATAAAATAACATCTGTAGGTGCCTGGTAGTAAATAATTGCATGACATTAGCAAAAAATATTTCCTAATCTCCAGCGTAACCAACTAACCAAAATGATAATTCAATATCGCAGTATCGGTTCGCACTTTTGATCCTGACAAATAGATCATTGGCGCCCTCGCATCATCGCCTTTCTCAAGAGGGGCTGAGTTTCGGTTATCCTTTAAGGAGTACGAAATATTACAAGATCCTCTGTCGAAAGTGCCAATATGATATAGTAGTACCCTTTTATCGCTGCTTCCTTGGTCCGTGTCGGTCTGATCGCGACGAGGGTAGATAAGGGCTTCTCCCATATTATTATTGCAAGGGTGCGTGAAATTTTGCAGATATGTACGGCATGGTACGGATCAAGGATCATGGGATAATAAGGCCCATTGTTAGCTTTGCGGATTCCTTCGGTTTTGTTAAGTTCGGGTTTTTTTAATATTAGGTTTTTTTTTGGAAATGAGGTATTGATGTAGTGGTATTGAATTGAACAATATGTTGGGATTGTATAAGGGACTTACTTACTTTTGATAACTTCTGAATATACAATACGTAATTGGAAAATGTATTCAGTTCTATGTGAATACATATAACTTCTTGAAACTTCACTGGTTTATTTATGTATAAATTCATATTGAACCAGATTATCTTCGGTAAGTCGCTGTAATTCCCAATAGAGTTATCAAACTTCTGTCTTTAAGAGCAGCTGCCAAGTCATAGGTCTCGGGTTCAAACCCAAGACACGCACCTCTGAATTTTCGGATTCAAGTGGGTATTGTATCAAAAACTTGCTTCAAAAACGGTGAAGGAAAACATCGTGAGGAATGCACTGAGGCATGTCTGAGAGATATTTCTCGACGGCATTTGAAGCCAAGTCAGCGGCCTATGGTTGGCTTTAAAACTCTGACACCAAGTTAGTCACTAACTACTCGAAAAGAAGAAGTATCAAAATGTGCATTGGCATGTGTGTTAAGATTTTATAATTCTTTGTTACGTGGCCGACCCATACAGGTAACAGAGAGTAATGATGCCTCTATTAAACCTTAAAATTAAACATAAACAAAATAAATCCACGTTAAAACTGACGCACGTATTCATTCCGTACAAATAAAGTGACATTGAAAAAGCCATGTTTGTATCGCCACGTCCCCAGGGACAGTGGGGTTTCGCCTTTATCCCCGCGATGCCCCAATTAGTGGTAAAAGTAAAAATGTGCAGCGGAACCACGCATTACCTAGCCCCATGGGGCCCAGAGCCCAGGGTAAGTCCCACGTGGCATCTAATGGTGTCTCTTTACTTAGAGGGTGCCTAGTTTTAGCTGCATATGGACCGCTAGTTAAATCAATAAGTGGGTGAAAAAGTGGTGTTTTATTTTGCAACAGATTTTATTGCTGTTCGGTGAGTCGTTGTTTATGCAGTGAGGTCGTGGTTGGTATTTTTATTGGAATAATGATGAGTAAGGGATGAGTATGAATGGGGCTTTGGATGATGTTCCATTATACTCGTTAATTTTGTATGCATAAATGTTAGGGTGTCTGTCTTGTTACAGCTATAGTGATAGATCGTTATTACAGGTGCACGTGCCTTGTAAAAATCCTGGACAACATCCTCATTACCTATTATATAGATCTGTCACCGAAAACTGCTACTTCGGTAGATCTTGGATAGTGTATCCAAGCTATACGTATTTACTCTTATTTCCGTCTTTTATGTTGTTGTAGAATGAAAACATTATGACTTAATAGGACACATTTTAATGACAAATTAAAAACGAGTTCATTCGCAATATTAAAACATCACCTAAAATATATGAGATAGATAAATAAATTCTTGGAAGAACTTTGTGACCGTTGACACATTGGTCTGCTAGTGGTCGTAATTTTCAAAAGACCCGGTTTTTTATTTCCCGGTATGTTTTAAACTAATCTGTCATGTTGACACTTGCGATATACCATTAACTTTTTTGTAAATAAATTATAATGTGTTTTCTAGATTAATAGGCGTTACGACATATTACGTTTCACGGCAAATGTTCTACCTACTTAAGTAAATTGTGGTATCTAACATCAATCTTTTGGATTTATAGGCTGGTAGTTGGTAGAGAATTACTAGAGAAGCGCGCGAGGGCGGTGGACATATTTATTGCTCGACAAGATAAAAAACAAGAAATCGTCGGCAGTTTTTACGTCTTTTGAAAGTTCTATAAAAATCATTGGTGTCCCTTTGTTGGTGTTTCGCTTGTAATGGCCGCGTTGAAAGAATTCTTGTAACACTTTCAACAAGGTATTCATTTTTTTATAGCGAGAACCGAGAAGTAACATAATGTTCGCTTTATTAATGTAGACTTCCAAGTTTTATTTGATACAAGTTTTCATCTTCAGTTTAATTAAGATCGGGAACCTCGGCCAGATTGCTATCATTTGCTTTTCTTATTAGTCATTTTCTTTCGCAGTCGATGAGAGGGCCGGGAAAACTTTGTACTCCACTGAACAAGAAAAGGGGAGCATTCTGCCGTAAAGTAAAAAAGATTCCGCCCAAGTAATGAGAATATTTCGGAATGAGACCATTTCCGTGAGCATCCCTTTACGTAAGGGAAAACCGGAGCGAATAATCCTGATATCGGTATTAGAACCGGCACTGTTGCTTCAGTCCGGTCCCTTCGCATAAAAAACAAAAGTTATTTGAGCGACGGATTTGTGGATATTTGACGCGAGCCGTCGAGATATCAACCCTGAACCGAACTGCCGATGGAGTGTCGTCTGACAGAGAGGTTTTTACTGCACTCGGGGGAAATTCACCGATTCCCGCCATAAAGCCGTGTTCACTGTGAAAACGAAACATGAAACAACAATTTGCCGGTCGTTCTGCAAGCTGCACCGCCAGCCATGTGCAGCACTATTGATGTTCGAACTTATAACATGTCTGCACGCCCTAGAAGTCTTGAGTTGGGACGAGTGCTCGCTTCAATGTCGTAAAATGCACAACAAAATGACTTTATGTACGTCGTACGAACGCCGACATGTCGGGCCCGGCTGTTCTATTTAATGTTCCAGTTTTATAGATCTTGTCTTCTATTTGAATTTTAATTCTACATGATCATTGTGCCGATGCCGTAATGTGCATGTATAACGAGCGGGTTTATACCGGTCTCTGAGACTCAGAGATGATTATCGCAGTGTTAGTTTCGCTAGATCCTAATCGATACTTAATCGGGAATCGATTATGTAGATGTGCGCCTGCGCTAACAGTAATCTTACTTTATCGATAAATCGATTAGTGGTCTCGGTGGAAATTTAGAAATTAGTCGTTGGAAGTAAATTGGAATATTCGAGATAAATAGAAATTGTTATTACGTTTTATCCCCATAAGTATTAACTTTCAGCAGATGGTTCAGATAAGTGTTGTTAGGATTGGTTTTTATTTGCATAATTGGATATCGTATGAAGCGTCATATAAAATAATGTTTACAGGTAGTTTAGCATAAATGTGTGGATCATGGTCGATTCCAAACAATATCAGAAATATATTGAGCGGAAACTGGCTACATATTGGACGTGTGCGTTTTTTTTCAATTTTGTGTGTTCGGCTGTCAGATGTTTTTTTCACTGCAACAATTTCTATAGCTCTGCGGGAGTTTACACGAACATTGTATACGTTTCCTGATCCCAATTCAATCCAGTGTGCCCGTGTGCACCGCATGTGGTTCATTGGGTAACTGAATTATACGTACGCCGATGAAATCGGACGGCCAGACGGTCTGTCCGAATCTATTTTATGTTATTGTTCGCTCTCGTATTAAAAAAGTTTATACAATTTATGGAAAAGTCCAAGTTTTTGTTCGTGTCAAAGTTATGCGCTATTATAATGCGGCATTGAATGAAATCGTATTCAATGAAAGTCGTAACTTTGTAGAATGGAAAATTTTACTTTTAGTACGTCCAACTTGCATTTCTGGAAAGTTTTGAATTTCTGTAGTAAAGTAGACTTAGTCGTTGGTACCAGATCCTCATACTCGTTCTAGTGGATTTGATAAAGATATAAGACATTCAATAAGAATACTTGATTGGAAACTTCAGTAAAACATAATTATCTTTAGATAAAGTATCAAGTAGATCCAAATCCTTGAGGAAATCCCTAACTAGCTGAATAATATTTTTATCGACAGATCTACTCGTATGTTACTTCTCCAATTGCTGATACAGATCTGGCAATGGGAGAACATAAAATATATCAATATTGCCCACGCAAGGTGTAAGTCAATGAGGACATATCTTACCATATTCTTGTAGGCGATGTTAAGTTTAATATTGGAAATGATCTCGTTATTGCAGCATCTGAATTCTCAAACTAGAGCTGCTTATGCATTTTCCTCTGGTATGACTTAGATATACCTTTTTTTTATCCACAGCGGGAAAGCTCTTCGCCTGCATCTCAACTGATGGTAAGTGATGATCAGGCCGAAGGTGGAAGCGACCTTCACCCGGAATCGTCTACCACAGAGGAACTGCAACTGCCTACCTATATGGAGTGGAACTCTTTGCTTCAGTGGTCTGCCTCTTGGTATGATTAGCCTTCCGGGGTCTCTCTCTATTTCCTTACAAAATCTTCCTTCTTATCATTTAGACGCCTGTCAATATTTTTTTTCTTTTGGCTACGTTTGATCCCCTTGTGGAGTTGTTTTGGCATCACCTACATATTTAAAACAAATTTTATTTTGTTTAGTTGGGTTTAGTTGGGTTCCAATAATTGAAGTTGGTTATAAATGACTGTTTTAATTTTTTCCTAAAGCAAACAAAACAGTTTTCCTAAACTTTTACCCACTGATTAAATTATAATATAAAATCAATCTCATTAGTATATCACTATCAATTAAAGTCCCTACATAATAAATACATTCTCATTCAATTGTTTCCTGACATTATAACTTGATATACGCGCAGTGAAGCAGCTGCTGGTTCAAATTAATTCGTTAGTGAAATATAGTTAATCCGGCGACTGCAGGGTTCCCTGTGTCGTGTCGCCGCCGGCGCCCTGTGGAGCACTTGAACTCGTACCTTTGACTTTATGAAGGCTCTTGACGTCATCATGGGAGTTGGTTTGCTTGTGAGAGATTCCTTTTTTATTTTCTTAAGGGTCGTCTTTTAGTATTGTTTTGGGGTTTTTCTACTTCAACATAGCCTACCGAACGAGTGCTGGAGATAGGTTAAAATTTAGATTATTTTTGTAATCAATAGATTTAAAGCTTATTTTTTGTTGGTAAGCAGGAAAACAATGCTAGATTAATAAATAATAAACTTTTATTGATACGAAAAAACTCAGTTTATAGAAACTCTGTGTTCGATAACAACTGCATTAGTATAATACTGTGTCGCAATCATTAATGCCCACCTCCAAAAAGTCAGAGACAAAAGCAAAACTAAAAACAATTTTTTTTAAATATATTTTTTAAAGATTAAAAATAAAAATACTTAATATTAAAAAATAAATACTAATAATTAGAACTTAAAATTAAAACTGAACAATATTTTCACTGTGCAATTTTATGTGATACTAGCTGCGCCCCGCGGTTTCACCCGCATAAGTCTCGATCCCGTGAAAATATCGGGATAAAAAGCATTCTATGTGTTAATCCAGGTTATGAACTATCTGTGTGTCAAATTTCATCCAAATCCGTTCAGTAGTTTTTGCGTGAAAGAGTAACAAACATCCACACATACATACATACAAACTTTCGCGTTTATAATATTAGTAGGATAGTAGGATTGTGTGTTTGTACGGTATGATTGTGTAGTTTTGAGCGTGGAGTGTATAAGTGTGTATGTGTGTGAGAGAGAGGTGTCAGTTTGTGCAGGGGGTGTGTGTTTTTGCATGTTATACATACGAGTATATAGATTCTAAAGTACACGTACGTACGTACTTTGGGTAGGTTATTGTACGGAATGACATTGGCGAGTTCCTTTTTAATTTTAACCCATACTTATGAGAATTCGCAGTTGTATGCTAAGCGTGTAAGTCCCTGTTAGTATGGCCCGACTCAAACCTACGAATCTCAAAAATGTCATTAGCCTCGTACACCTACTTTATACACGTATTTTCATGCTCAGCTTTGTTAGTCCGGCGGATAAACTTCACCTATATCACGGTGAGAGCATTCTAGTCATCTACTATGCACTCCCTGAAATTCCAGATTCAAATTTCGATTTGCATCCATAGCGTGTTTTTCTTCGTGATTTGGACAAAGAGGTTGGATAAACCGCGCAATGCACATTGTTTTGGGGTGAAAAGTTTGAGTTTTTCATTATCGTGGTAGGGTGTAAGTCGCGGAAACGAGCTCTCGCCTTTATTCCGCCCCGCTGGTCCACGGTACACTAAAATTTTCCAGGAAACTGCAATGTTATTAGGGTAGGAGCCCCAGTCCCCGCGCGTCGGATGAATTCAACTAGGAAGGCAATTTCCACTTTATGACGTGCTATGGAGAACGCGCGTATTAGGCAAGTACAGTACCCATGGTTTACGGTGTTTTGGCTTTACAGGATTTTGTGATCGATACGCTGAACGAGAGAGGTTTGTTTATTTAAAGGTAGGTACATAACTACTTTTTTGCGATATTTGTTTACCTTATTCCTAATGATGTTACAACTCTTTGCAGATCAGAGCCGAATTATAAATGACAAGTCGAGTATAATTTAAAAATAAAACCCAGGTTTCGTAACAATTGGCGCTTTCAGGGTAAGCTTGAAATTCTGGCAGATAACATGCCTTTGCGCTCCTCCTATATTTGCAATTAAAATTATCCTGTTTAAAACATGGTCATTTCTTCTTTATTCGTCCGTGTTATGAGATACACCATCTTCAGGATAATGCTGTGTATTAAAAAAAGACATAAAGGCGTGCTTAATTTTTTTTATTGAATACACTTTACATATAAAATAATGTTGGGGCACTTTAAACCATGATGAGAAAAGGTTAAAAATATTATTTATATCTCAATTTATTAAATGGAATTAATTTAGACTTGCGAACATCAGAATGACTTTATATGTTGCAAAGAAAACTTAGTCATACCTACCTAATGAACATTATTGAGATAAATACATGTTTAGTCGAAGACTGCAGTTTCACAATTACAGCGTAGATTTTCTTAATTACTTTACCATTTTATCATAGTTAAATAAAGTTCAAACTCACTTCCGAACGAGCAAAGTAAATGATAAGTGCACAGTCACTTATTCCAATTAAAATTTTACAGCAATGGCGACTCAACGTCTTTAATTTTCTTTTTTTTAACGGCATAAAATCTCCAATGAGTTTGTATTTTCTTAATCTCCGTCATTCACTGAAAATAGTTCTTCAAAAGTACTTTCGCATTCATTACTAAGGCACGTGCCTTTTTTTTCTTTTCATTTCTCATTTTCCAGAAGACCATTCAATTTCAATCTAATCCTGCAGCCGGGGTCCCGTCTCGGAAGTGAGCAGTAATCGTCTCATTCACCTTGCTTCTTGCTACTTGGAGGTGATTCAGTGAATTTACACAGAAATGTGATGCTCGCTACGACTCCCGAGATCAAAAATGAAACAATTATGAAATTGTTCGTCATTTTTTGGTAGATTTGCGACGTTTCAGAATAAAATGCTGGTGTTTTTTTAAGTTGAAGTGAGAAATTCTTTGTTGAATTCTTAAGAAACTTGTTTGACGTAGATTTCTCTCTCAGTTGTTTTATTTCTTTTTTTCTTGTAAAAAATTGTCCTCGTCCTAGATAAGACGTTATAAATGAACTTCATTAATTTGGTCCCTCCTAGCTGGAATAACCCTACCGTCTCGAGAATCAGTTTTTTTTTGTAATTATTAATTTGCTTAATTATTCCTATGGTTACAACAGGGAATAAACTTAATTTGATTATTTACTTTAGGACGAAAGCTATTCTATTTGGTCCGCTGACACCTTAAGGCGAGGTTATAAAGAAATTCATAAACCCGTGGTCACGTTTGGTGACAAACATAACACTCACTTTATATCTTCCCCTTTTAATATTTACCAGGTGTCGTTTCGCTCCTTTATTGCTAGACTTGTAATAATCCCTGCAAACATCTCTTCTCTTAGGAGGTCGGGTTAATAATGCTTTCTATAAGCGCGGCTTTTGTGTTTATGACCCCTGCTTAAGCATGCAGCCACTGTAGATGTTATTACAGTAATATCTCTTGCTTTACCTGTGTTTGTGTGATATTAACGATGCTTCGAATTAAGCCATGTAAATGCATATGAACAATGGGAACTGTAAATTGATACATTGCTTTTGATAGTTCCTGTTTTAAGAGTAGGTAATATAAAACGATTTTGGTCGGTTGACACAACACACACATAACATAACATCACACCTGTAACCCTCAAATGGTTAAGCAGAGGTATACCTATAGTACACCCACATATAGCCAGTTATGTTTAAGTACCATGTACAAGGGGGCGAGGCTATTGCCATTGTTGGTAGAAAGTCTTGAAAAGGTTTCCTTTAGATTAGATTTGAGGATACCGAAAAAAATCAGGAAAATATATATGCTACCTGTATTACCAAAATAACTTATTCCAACAACAATACATACGTTCCACCTGAAGCTTTTCCCAATAGAAATAACCAATGACCCAAATCCTTCGACAAAGAAAAAGGATCCCTACTTTCCCTTTGTCAGCGAAACTTGGAAACAGTTACCATAAATGAGACCTTTTCCCATCGGTATAACGTTGCCAAAGTCTACCGCCACTTCGTTTGATAAATAGCGGAGATACATTTTCATTAGGCCCGTGTATAAATTACCTGATAGTAACAATAAGGTTAGACTTTGGAGCGAGACAAAAAACAAAAGCGACAAGGAAATTAATCAGCGAGAACATAAAAGGGAATATCGTTCTTTTAATAGCACTCTCGCTATTTCCAATAACGAATTTCCTTCAAATGGCGTCTGAGAGAAAATTCGTTCTTTGGTAGTTTTAATGGATGGTAACATTTACATCGTGTCGAAACTCAGGTGAACTGAGAATCTTGAGGAACGTCTGAGGAAAATGAGAGGTAAAAGAAGTTGTGTTATAAATGACTTGGGATAATGTGCGGATGTTTGTGAAGACATGACTGTTATCTCAGGAACATTAGCTAAGATGGTTATTGGCTATGTTAATAATGGAGGATTCGTACGAAGTTTTGCTGTATTGCACGGTTTATCTGTTTGGGAACCGGAAAAACCGTGATTAATACAATAATGTGTACTTAATGGTAATGATGATGATGATTGTGTAAGGCTTTAAACTAAACAGCTCAGTTCAGGAGCTAAACTCTGAAACAAAGTTTTTTCTAACGTTGTTAATGTATTAGTACCTACCTACTTATGTCGTCAATATTAAAATTCACTCATATCCATTCATCAAAATTGCGACTGCTCTCGAGTCTGGTGTAATATTTCTCCCGCCCACGAGAGTGCGTCTTATGGGACTTTAAACGACGTAGCATCAATTTATTCGTCATTTTGCATTTGCATTAACAAGAAATTCAAAACACGGTCTCCCATTTTGCGTCCCCAGTTTCATAAACTGATCGATCAACAATATCTGGTACCTATTTATTAACTGCTGCAGTAAAATGTTAACGTGGTTTATCGCCATAACTGCCTGTGTCCGGCCCTAAACATTATAGGAGCAAAAACAATAAAATTTACAGGAACCGCTATACAAATAAAATTAGCAATAAATTGAGACCTTCTGCGGTTGCCCCACCTGCGCACGGTCGCACGGGGGTGACCATGCCATAACTCAGTGGAATTGTGCCCGGAGGCCATCGAGCTACGTAAACAATAATAAATACTAACCCTTGTTCGCATCAAATAAAACGTTATGTGCTGGCCCGCAAATTGGTGGTCTCCATGCGTCCGTGTAGCCGGTGGATGATATTAATTAGCTGCTGACAATTATTAGTGGAAGCTATCACGCTTGTAATTTCTGGTACAGTGCAGGTAGGCGTAATAGTGGAGTGGGTTCACACGTTGACACAAATCGCGCTGCGTGAGTTTCATCGTCTACATCAGCTTTTAGGTATGAATACATTATTCTGGAATTGTATCAAGGGGTATTTTTATTTTGCTAACCTGTTTTGTTACACTGCTGTAGAAAGGGCTCTTCTATAGATTTCCACTCTTTCCTGATTGCTGCTTTTTCTGGCCAATCTCCCATGATTTCTTAGTCATCACGCCAACGTTTCTTAAGTAAAAAAAATATTATACAGGGTGGCAGGGACATCGACACATCCATTCATTTTGACCGTGTGCGTGTGTATGTTGCACTTTTCTATCGAACAGCAGTTTTTTTTTTTAAATAACCAACTTAAAATTTAAACACAAGGGGATACAGAATCATGACATGTACTGAATCCATGGTATACAAATTCTAATTAGTGTCAATTTAAGGTACTCAAGCTCAATGTCAAGGTTGATATGGCTACTAAATCCAACACCTTTCAGAACATAAGCACTGAATTCTATAATAAGCTAGTTATAAATATTCCATTAGCGTTGCAAATGATAAGTGACAAGCTTGGGGGTGACACTATTTTGCTATTAGCCGCCCAATCCTCCCGGGGCGAGGGAGTGACAATATGTCTCGTGTATCCTCGTTGCGACTCAGCCTCATATCAGATTTTAGGTAGGTACAGAAAGAAGGTCGGGTCCATAGGAGTGAAAATGTACGTACCTACACATAGACACGCTTCACATACAGCGAATGCAAGCGCACGTGTGAGTTGCGACTGGTCTATTTTGTTTTAACGGGGATGCACTGAGGTAGCCCGCGATTTTTTATTTTTTTAATTTTGCAATAAGAAGTTGACAAAAAATATACTTGTCCTTCAGGTAGAATTAATAAACAATATTTGACACGTATTTTTTCTTTTTTTACGTAGTTAAAAGATTACGGCAATACATTGAGTAGCCAATGCTAAGAAATGAGTTAAAATGTGGCAGCGACGCGACGTCATGCCACATTTAAACACATTTTTATGCCGGTAGATTAGTAGATTTTATACTGACTTATGACATAGCGAGCCCCCCAGTCCCCACCTTTAATGCGTTTTATCTAAACCATTTTTTATTATCTGACTGCCGGACTAAATTGTTTTTTTTTCCCAGTCATCATCCCTATTTGCAGGGCAGTGTCAGATTATATGTTGGTGAAAATATGATTAGTGACCGTAACAAATATATATTTATTACTGATTTATAATCATTAGAATCATCAATGCAACCTCTGAGCTAGAATTGAACAGATATTCAATAGGGTCATTTGAATTAAGAGGTTTTTATAAAAAAAAACATATTTGTTACGGTCACGAATCAAATTTTGATCAATATACAACCTGATACTGACCAGCAAATTGCAAAAAACATCAGAATTAGAATTTTGCGTGCAACGCTGGCGTTTTCGCCTTAAGATCGCCATACGTGCCTGTCTTTGTGTGCGTGCACCTGTTTTCAATCGTTGTACGGAGTTGACCTTCTGTACCTGACTATTCTGTGACTCAGCCTCATATCAGCCTGACTACGGTGAAAGATCGTCGGCTATTCATCCTATGTGTTATGATGTTGTTTTCGCTTATGATGTTGGATGGGCCGGGTGGATTGGACAAGGAATATTGTAGCTAGTTTGGATAATTTTACTTGTGTAATGTAAAGGTGAAAGTGATATTCGTAACATTTTTAGGGTTCTGTACCTCAAAAGGAAAAAACGGAACCCTTATAGGATCACTGCCAAATGAAGGGTTGTCATGTTTATTATCAATAAGTGAAAATGTCGAAGACTGCTTTGTGATTTAAAGATAAAAAATAAAACTGACTGATTATAATAACGTTTTCTCTATTTTTCCCTCAAAACATGATTCTGGTAAGGAAGTTTCGGTTTCGGTTTCGGCCGAAACTGAGACCGTTGCCGAAATTTGGTTTCGGTTTCGGTCGTAAAACCAGTTTCGGTCGGACAGTAAAGCTCTTCTCTTCTCTTTCTTCTTCAAGTTGCAGCCATAACACCTTTATTCTAACTATCTCGCGCCTTAAAAAAAAATTCTCCTTAGAAGGAGGAAGTATGTAATAAACCTGTATTAAATTCCGAGAACACTGTACATATTTCATGTAGGTGCGGCAAGTATCTCCCTTGTGTAATGAACATAGCCCAGGCTCTACTAAGACGAAGTGGATTGGTATTGGTGGTCGAACTTAGACCTCGCTTAGAGATTACCTTAACGGTCCAAGGGGATTTCGCTATTGAGATACTATTATATTTTAGTAATCTTAGCTAGTCTCGGCTTTGGGAAAAGTTCAGGAGTTAGTATCAGTTTCGTTCTCATTTAGAGTGATGAAAAGTAAAAATGAGAGACACTTGTTTCTGAATTGAAAATTTGAAGTTGAAAACTTGTGTAACTCCACTTTAGAGTTACTTAAGGTGAATGCACGCAAAATTCAGAATTTATTTGTAAAAAAACGTAAGAAACTTTGAATTTTGCGGTCTACATTGAAGTAGTCACTTTAAGTAAATTAAAAGTAGAGTTTAACAATTTCCCAATTCAGAAACCGAGTTAAAAAATACTTGAAGACTGATAGTTCTTTTTGTGAAGGGACAATATGAGTTAAATAATAAACCGATTTAATTAATATAGCAATCATTCTAAAAGGTTAACGGGATAATAAAGAGACACCAACACAATCAGGAGAAACGTCGCCAATAAATAACGCTGTGATAAAATCAAAGAAGTTGTTAACCAGGATTTTGAATTAACGACATATTTAGGATACAATACCTATTTTCCTCAACGTTTGGTACATGAAAGTTGAAGGTTCGGTATGAAATCGGCACCCTGATTGCGTAACAAACTCGAAAAAACGATACCTTTCATTTTGACATCGACTTCCGAATTTTAACCATGCGATCAAGAACCAACTCACTTTTCTTTTTGTAATATCTTGCCTTGCGTAAAAAAACATAAGCTTTCCTATAAATTATTATATTAATACGTGAAGCAAAAACTTTTTACCCCTTTTCACGAAAATTACGCGGACGGAGGAGTATGAAATTTGGCATAGTTATAGTTTATATGGAGAAGTAGTGCAGAAAGCTAATATTTTTATATAGCTAATATACATTAGAAACAAATTAAATTAATAAAAAAAAAAAACATTACACACACTACCATGTGTTTGAAACAAGATGGCTACCTTAGAATCATGACATTTAAATGAATTATGGTCGAATTTCGACCGCTGGGCGACCACTAGTGTTCATAAATAAATCATCGATACAAACATCATTTCCGAAACATTCTAACCCTAAACTCAAAAACCATGCAACGACACCTCAACATGTCTCAATACCCAGATTAATCAAACATTATGCTGTGACTTATATTAAAATTATTATACGAAAATGTAATAAAAGGACCGTAAAATCGCACTTTCGACACCTCTGGCTACCGGCGAGGCGTGATAGCCGATATTTATGGGTCCAGATAAAGGACGAAAAGTTGTTCATTGGTTCCCCATTATCCTTAATAAGTATGGATTAGTGAGGGTGGGGCTGCATGGACCTCGTCGTAAATTAGTCGAAGACGCTCTTTATAACAGAAGTTTATTATAGGACTAACTTTTTGAGGCGGGTTCACTTATGATATTTTGTCTAGGCACATCGTTTTGTGTGGGTTTAGACTATCGTAACTTTCGAGACTGTAGGTGTTGTCGTTTAGAGTTGTCGTGTTAGAAAGTGCTTCAAGTATTTAACTAATTTGCATTCTTAAAAGGTTTTGCATGTACTGAGAAAAGATTGTTAGTCACAATAAATTATTAAGCCTTTTTTAATTTACAAAAATCTTAGAGCCGAATAATTTAAGATTTCAAGTAAATATTTAAAGCAACACGTACAAACTTCCTTGCACATAACTTTAACGGTATCACCGTAATAGTACAGATTTTATGGACGCATTTGTGTGCGTTGTGATAAGTGTGGTTTACGGCCCATATATTACAGGGCACTAAAATTGAGGGTACAGGAACCACAGCCAGGTAGGACGTCTGCACGCTACCTTGAATTAATTATGGCTTTAAATATTTGTGTCTTTAAATATTTATGTCTATAAGTTGCCGATTAGATTGTTACTTTATGCGTTTTAAAGCTAGTCTTGACTCTGATTGTAGGCAGTGTAGTTGCTTTATGTGCAGAGCCTATGTTATGAATATCAAAGGGTTTTATTACGACTTGGGGTGGCTTTGTCCGATATTAATATTCTGTAGTCCTATTACATTTCTGTGATTGCCATTGGTAATTTAAATCATAAATGAGTTTGAGTGAAGTAAACTTAAATTGATACTAAACACTTTAATTTAATCATTACATTACATTAAATTCCTTATATATTTAATTAATTACATAATGTTGGCGATGAAAATTGAGATAAAACCAATGATTTTGTTCTATAATCCACGAGAATTTTGTAAAAAAAAAACAAACAAAGAAACAGCATTTCTAACTTTACCCTATTTACCCTAATATTACTCAATTACCAACAATCAAAATGGCTACCAGAAATTCCCCTCAAATTCGATACGCAACGCAGGGAAGCGGAAAACACAAGACATTCCTAATTTGATCAGTGCGGTAATCCAATCATTTTCGACCGGTGTCACACGTAACACGTTGACTTGGGCTATGTGGGCAATCTCTGTGACAAATTATTTATTACATTTTCTTTGGAATATTGTAGGGAAATATGTGGGTATGTTGTTTCATCGGGTTTTGTTGCAAATGTTTTTTGTTAAGAAATGCAAATGTTTGCAAATGTTTTGTTGGTCCCCTAATAAAAAAGTACGTTATTGTAATTAAAATATTAAAAAGATTTTACAATATTCTTGTGGAAATAAAGCACTATACTTATGTCTAAGATAAAATTTTGAAGTTCCAAAATTATGTTCGGACTCGGTCTTTTAATAAAATTCATTATTTTAAGTAAAAACTCTATCGTCCTTTACTTTTACTTAGTGATTTTGTTACTTATATAGACAAAGCATCTAATCTTATTATTTCAATCACCTAAAAGCTTGAACTCTACTGTTAGTTCAGAAATAAATCATGATTATTTTTCAATTCATATTTTTCGCTTGTTTAATTCCCAAATGGGATCGATATCAGATATTTCTTTTTAGCGATTGTCAGTTCTCATTACGCGTGTAAAAATAAATGGTGTCTCGACGAGACGGCCCTCACAGGGAGGGAAAAGGAGGGAGAAATTTTTGCCTCACTCATTTCAGTAATTGGCTTATTAATGTTAATGACTGTCTGAATTGACGCGACGGGAATACTATCTGCAAGCAGTTTTTATACCTGCATAATATATTTCTGAGATTTGAGTTCAGAGAAGTACGTGGTAGAAAAATTGAAAACCCAAGTTAAGGCAATCATCAGTGTGACTGAAATACATAATGCAGGAAAAAGTACCTTCTGAGTGTGGCCATACGATCAGAGTTTCAGCCCAAAAACTTTAGTCATAAAAAAGGGTCCTCTTCAAATTCGCTTGCCTTTACAAAACCCCTGATATAAATAGCTGACCTCTTTCTTCATACCAATTCCTATAATTTATGACGTCAGTATATGTACAGAAACCGCTATCAAAGCAATATGTCAAACGCATCCGTGCCGGGAAACCGCACACCCGTCACCTGCAGATATTTGTCAAAACTCAAACTAAACAAACTTATTCTTACAGCTAGACGGGCCTACTACCACTGAAAACTCCACCTTATGACGTAAACCAGAGAGGTGATGAGTACAGTTTTCGGGGTGCCGAAATAGAAAGTGTTTGGATCGCTTCCACCAATATTGTATCAATATGTATTAGCCTGTCAGATGTGGTTGCGAGCGGATGTCGGAACTGCTGGATTTATTGTCTAACTTTAATCGTAATCCTACTTCCGCACATTGTTTCGTGATGTGAAAAATTAGATGTAAAAGTTGACGCGAGATTTTGTTCGAAACAAAAAGTTTAAGTAGAATATAAATCGGTTCTAATTTATATTGGAGACGGATAAAAATAGACTAATGTTGCAACATTTTCTTCCCATATAGGCAACCAGTTGACTTTTATTAGTGAGCCATTAAATAACTTAGATGTTCATTAAAGATTTAGAGAAAGTAAAACTTTATCGGGTTCCTTTATTACCGTTTAAAACTCGGAAATCGCAGTCATTTATCTACAGTCATTAATCGATTCTAACTCTTAATCTACGTGCAATAACGAAGCTCCAGTGTTCATTGAAATTGCCCTAATTTGACATTAGAGAACGAGAAATAAGTCCCATAAAACCGATCTCTATTACCATTTTAACAGGAATCGAACGTTACGGAATTTAATCGATTGTAACTCGTTCCGGCCTTTTTTTTTTAAGTTGTCCAATTGTCCCATCGGTATCGACTTATTTTTGTTCGTGCAGGAACGTTTCATTCACCTTTGTTCTATTATCGAATCGTCAAAACAAACGACCTATCAAATGTCTGAAGAAGTCGCGTGTCTACTTAAAACACACATAAATCGAATGCACCTAAAATCGCAATTGGATCACGTAGTCACTTCATTTCCCGGAATCCTCATACCGTTTCGAAGGATCCTGCCTGGGAGGCACCTACCTGAACCCCCGAGGGTGTTGGGGTAATTTATGACCCAAGATAACGAGGGCTCACAGTGGTCTTATCGACTTCCCTAGCGCTTTTTATTTTACTCTCTCTAGTGCCTTTTTTATAAGCAAATCGTCTATTAGGAGCGATATCGACCGCAGATAGTGCAAGTGGGCGCCAAAAGAGTAGCGTGCAATTTTTTGTGTCTAGACGTTTTATGGCAATGTTAACATTTCCAATTCTGTCAAGGCATCACGTGCTTTACCGTTGATATTCTCTGCACCTGCCTGTGAGCTATGCTGAATTTTACGATATCTCTTCACGCAAAACTTTAGTTTTTAAAACCGCTTTTGAATTTTAAGACCTGCCGTAAATCTCTACAGAATTTTTAAATTTTGTCAAACCTTTTACACTGACTTTTATCGACGGTGTGTGGTGAGCTGTGTCTAACTCAGAATAGGTAAATAAGTAGATATCCAAACTTTATTATTTCGTATGACAAAAGACGACTCGTTTTTTATATTTTTTTATATAATATTTTATTATGTTGGATACCTACTATAGTCTCTTCAGTTCCATTACATAAAATTAATCTAAACTAAAACTGCTCAAGACAGATCCCAAGAGAACATTAAATATAACTGCCCTATATTTTGCAACAAACCTTCATTGTTTTCCCTACAAAAACCAACAAGATAAATACTCAATTTTTCACATTCAATACGTAAATAGGCGAAGGGAAACTGGAGGCGCCAATCACCGCGGCGAGCGCTTGAAGAATGGCGTTCATTTCCCGGACCGATCTCGTTCTTTCCGCGCCAACATTATCATAACTAGCAGCTATTATTTACTTTCCAAGGAATATTACGCCATTGGAAGAAAAGAAAGGAATTTTAAATGTTTTGCTTTGATTTTTCTGGAATTGGAAAGCTTTTTTATGATACTTTTTCAAGTAAGTAAATGATTTTTCTTCAATGTTTTTATTTGTTTGTAACAATTTAAATTATAGAGTTGTGAGGAAAATTTTGGCATGACTTAAACATTACAATATAAACTTCACAGTAGAATCAACACCACATTTCAACAATAACTCGTTAACTTGCTCCCAAGAAACAGTAACGCGTATTTACACCTAAACTTCCTGAGGGACGGTTTAGGACTAAATCGTAAAAGCTAATCTTCGGTGACCATCTGGCGTCTGACATCAAACCTTAAGGCCCTTTTCACACATTCACGGTTCTCTTGTAGATTGGTTACTAAATAAACAGGCTCAGTATATCAAAAGGATTATGTGCGTGCAAATTGGCGCTTTTTGTAGAGCTAAGTTCACGAAACAGTGTGTGTGAGCGGCCTGAAAATAACACCCTATAATTATGTGAAAACCATACTGCTAATTTGACTATCAACACTACTTGAAATAGGGTTGCTGCTGCTACAGATTAATCTCCAAAAGATTGAAGTGAAGACAACGGCCATTATTCAATTACACGCAGTCCAGGTAAAGCTATTAAAAGCGTTTTATCCTTATTGAAATTCGAAAGATCCAGTTCAAAACGAGATGAGATTTGTGCCCGTGGGATACAATTTAGTTGATTTCACAGCAAAACAGCAGCTGGGTAGCGGCAGTTACCCATTATGCGCAGATTTCAATGTGATTACTCGGAAGGAGATGTTTGATAAACAGCTCATTTATCAGCTTGCCAGCGGCTTTAAAAGAAATATTAATTTTGTTGGGAACTTAGCGTTGAAGAGCTAACCGGCGCTGCGCGCTGTCTAGACTCCGCATGATATAAAATGTAAAAAACAGAGCGGGAAGTACATTCTTTTTGCATTTTACTCTGTCTGTTGAACATGTCTAGTTTTTAGCTACTCTCATTCTGTTTACATCTTCGTTGTTATTGCTCTGTGAGATTGTCTTGGTTACCTACCTACTTTGTACAATTGAATATTTTGAAAATATATTACACGATGGTTTCTTCTTTAACGTTGTAGAGGTAATTTTCGTTTTAAAACGCATTGCGACCGAAGAATTCTATAAAGAACACGATTGTTTACGAGTCAATGAGACTTTTGTTTTTGCACCCATAAACAAGCTCCAAATATTTATAAATACAGTCAGAAATCCCACGAAAAGTCAACTAATACAACACAGCGCAATAAATAACCCTTGATTGATATGCAAAAACAACAAACCGTTTCGTACAAAGTAACAACTGCGTAAAATAAACCAAACAAAGTTAATACAATGCCTGCATATCTACATACAAAATTATTAAATCTCTGTTTATCCGTTGACGTAATTCAAAATCCAATTTGGTGTTAGATTCGATTTCGGTGGGAATAAATCGGATATCCCATTTGTTACGATGTGTTTGTACAATTTATGTACGCGACTGTACCTATTGAAATTTTGTTTATGAATGTATTCGTGTGGTGATACAGAACCACAGATATACGATTCGGTTTCGATAACGAACGTTTCTACGATAATTTGGACGTGATTGCGATGTATGATATGAATAACAATGTATTTGGAAATGAACTGTGTTCATGAAAGATGGGGTGTATTTCATTGCAAAGCAACGGTATTGGATGGGATATTAAAGTCACAAAAGAAAGGATAAAGCTTTTTCTCTGAGAGAACGGAAAGTTTTTTTTTGCAAAATCTCTGTCTAAATGGAACTGTGAGTTGGCATTCGATCGCAAATGTTCATCTTTATAGTTTTGGCAGTAGTCTCGTCTACCCATAAACTCACGTTTTCTGCCTAAAAACGCGTATAGTATAGTAAATATAATATAATATCTTCAATAATAATTTAATATATTTATATTTTATTTATATATTCATACACCCACGATACAGGAAGAAATTCTTAGTGTGGGGCAACGTTTAAAAAAAAAAAATATATATATATATAAATATATCTAATATATGTAGTAACCAGTTTCTTCCAGGATTTCTTTAATAACACATCTTTGCCTTGCTCACATTCATTCAGTTATTAAACGTTTCCGTTGCATCTAGCTAGTTCTCGTGAATATTTTAACTATGAAATATACTCGCGCCAGGAAAAAGAAACACGAATTAAGATAAGACCTCTTTTTCTTTTTCGAGTAATGGAAAGTGCTTATCTAAAATTAGGATTTCTAAGAAAACTCAACGTTTTTACAGTTAATTAGAACAATTTGGAAATATTACTCGGTTCTTACTGAGTTTTATACAGAGCAGACGGCTTAATTAATAAAAAACGGAGCGTTTCAGCGAAAACTTTCCGGAATTAGCTCGGACGGAAGCGGATCTCGGGTGAAGGGTCGGCCATTAATCATTCACGTTTCGCGCCAAAACGCCTTTCATAAAAATATATTAAAGTTTCCCTCTCGTCATACTGCAATCCGACGCCTTGTATGTTAATTTGCTGTCATAAAATATGGATATTCAGGTTTTTATGGTCCTTTAGCAATTTGGAATGGCTCTAGAAATTCAGCAGAAAGAACTGCATGACCGTGACTTCAAAGGAATTCAACTGAACTTGGACAAAATCACCGACTTCCATACCGTTAAAAATCAAAAATAAGTAAATTTAATATTTAAACGGTTATACCCAAATTGGGGTATCGGACGGATGTGCCCCAAAATTACGCGAGGTTGTTTCGAGCACAGCAATCAAGCATTTATGTCTGAAATATTGACACTTCAATATTCCTGTCCACCTTCATCGATTTCAATTTCAATTCTACCGAAAAAAGTGTGAATCTATTAAGCCTGGTATCCTACAATCTCACTTAAAATTCTTTCCTGTATCATCAATAATGATCAGACTTAAAGTTGTATCTATAAACTTCGATTAGAAAACCGAACTGGAAATTAAAGTCGCGAGGGTCCCATAAATACGGTTAGAAGCCCGAGGGACGATCGCGGTTCGCTCCTACAGCTACCAGTAAATTGACACAACCCTAGGGTATATTAAACCGACCTATCAATTACATGTGGTATTGATAAGTAGGATCTTTTACAGTACTCCCGTGATCATCTACATCTGATTCAATTTTAGGAGTTTTATTGATTTTAGTGTTTCTTTGATTAGAAATAAAGTTTTTTCGCGGAGTAAAGTGTGTGCAACTTCGTTGTCGGTGGAGCATCCTACTTTACTAATTAGAAAAATTTAAATTTTCCTGTTGATGTTTTTTTTTGTAATGCTGTAACAAATGGTTTTTATTTTTTTATCCACTACTGTATCTCACCCGATGTTAAGTGATGACCAGGCCGAAGGTGGAAGCGAGCTTCACCCGGAATCATTAACCACAGAGGAACGGGCTATTTTACCTCAAACACAACAATACCAATGATCATATGTTACTAGATTCATGTCATGTCTTCTTACATAAATATTCAAATATCTGATGAATCTGAGAGAGTCTACAAAAATCAAGTTGACAACTACATAAAATTCGAGATCAAACAACACCAAAAATAACCAGTCCCTAAGCTCACATCAATATCTCAGGTGATATTTCAAAAGAGGATAAATCGTCGCCATTAATACGAAACACCGTACACGTGTTAGATCAAAGTACCCATAGAAGAAAGAAAGCTCTGGGGGAAAATCAACTCGGCTCACATATTTCGACGATTTTTCCACGTCTCATTTGTTACTTGTCCTAACTTTCGTACTACGTGCGAGAAATTCTTATTTCGTTACTTAATAAAGTCGATGGAAGCCAGATTTAGAGAGGAGATAGCTCTGGCTCTGGCTTCTAGAGTTTTCTATTTAAGCACAGTTGAAAAAGGTGTTTTTGTTTTATCTTTGTTGAGCAACTGAAGTCTTTTAGATACCTCTCTGCCTCATTTGTGCTGAGATAGTTTTTATTTTCTGAGTTTTCTGTTGCTTTCTGTTTATTTAAAATCTCATGGTAAAGTTTATCTTCAGTAAATAGGGGTTAAAACACATTTTTATTTCAGAAAATAAACGAAAAAATACTTCAACACACAAAGGATCTGAGCACTAAAAATATCTTACCTAGCCAAATCGGTGATATATTTCCCGGACGTACTCAAACTACCGACCGTAACCCATTACCATTTCAACGAATGTGGACTCTCATTGTGGAAGTACCCTGGTCGAGTTACGAGCTACGGGTAGTAGGACCATGCTAACGTCCCATCTGCCAAACCATTGCAGATATTACCGTCGTTATGTGATAAGAATCCACGAATCGAATAAAACACGAATCAATTCCGTAGAATAACAAAGGGCTATTGAATACGTCTTTGTAGGAAATAAATTGGTTTTGAAATGAAAAAAGAAATGTCGGTCTTTTTAGGGATTATAATGGGGTTGTATTATTTCTATTCGAATGAA
Organism: Agrochola macilenta; assembly: GCA_916701695.1. Taxonomy (NCBI): domain Eukaryota; kingdom Metazoa; phylum Arthropoda; class Insecta; order Lepidoptera; family Noctuidae; genus Agrochola; species Agrochola macilenta. The sequence continues at coordinate 10,027,451 of OU753563.1, forward strand.
AATATGTTTTTTAAGTGGGTTTGGATTTATGTTGGCACAATGAACAGTTTTATTTCTAGTTGGCAATTTTAATTGCCGTCGATTTTCCCTAAGCTTTATTTGTGGCCTCGACATCTGGTGAAAGGTAGGATGAATAGGAAATGAACGAATAACTAATCTTAAAGTTTTAATCTTAAATTTTGAGTAAAATTATTGGGTTTCCTTAATTACCATCCTTTGCTAAAAGTGAAAGAAATTAGTTACCTCTTATTACATAAAAACATTGCCGGTCTTTTCTTGAAGCGATTCAAACGCGACGGTTATACTATAGAATAATTGCTTTATCAACATATTTATAGATGTAAACACACTTCTAAATCCATCTTCAAAAGAACCCCAACATATGGCAGATACTCGTAGATCCCTATCGATGATCCGAACAAGAATAATAAACCTCCTATTTTAAGCTGGTTCAATATTTGGCCTACCTCAGATACGAAATGAAAATAAAGCGGGAATAAAACTCGTCAAATAAAGACGAACCATTAAGCGCGAGAAAGTTATAAGCACGTACTTACCGCGTTAAACGGCGAATAAGGGTTAATGCTCAATGATTAATCGCAAGCATAACCCGACTCAACCCGTCTCAACTCTCTCCATTCGTAATATTTCCGTCTGTTTAAAGAAAAACCGAGAAAGCCTGCAAGACATGTGTCCTGTCAAGTAGGAGGCTTGAGAGGTGTCGCGAAAGACGGATGAAAACACAAAGGGAAAAATAAAATATGAAAAGGATGTCTTCTTTTGGCTGAAGCAAAATGTTTTTTTTTGTTGATGCATTGCGTTGCTCGTATTCATTCACGAGTGTTAATATTTTTGAAGATATCGCTTTTAAGACATTCCTCTCTTGCTACTAATTCATGGAAGTTTCCTGCCAGTAATTACTAATTGTTAGCATCGTTCACGTACAAATAGGAAACCAAATATTAACGTATTAAGTATGTTGGTAATGGTACACCAAAATAACTATACAATGCCGGCCATGGGCATGTGACCGCCCGTAGTGAATATTTTTTTTAGAAAATTAACTTTAAAAGGGAGTCTATCTTTAATATTTTTCATGTTATTTTTTTTTTCTGTGTATTATTTCTAAAAGCTTTTAGAAAACCTGAAAGCTTTTAGAAATAATAAACAGAATCGAAATCGAGCCAAATAGCATGGCAGATATGGCATAAAATGTAAAGCAAGGTCACAAACGCTACTCAATAAATTAAAATAAAATAAAATGAAAAATTATCGTAAATTAACTTTAAAATGGGGTCTCATTTTAAAGTTAATTTACGATAATTTTTCATGAATATTCAGAAAAATACGGTCACATGCATTGTATTGTGTTCAGATATGTTTTTAAAATTAAATTCATAATGTTGATTTGTTCCTTGTACACATTCACAGGCTCATAATCTCCGTACCAAACCGACAAACGGAGTACTCGATCGGATTCACGCCGACAAAAAAAGAATCCATTTCATATTTTGCAACATTTTAATCTCCGCCTTTACGATACTTTTTATAGCAAAATATGTAATCCAGAATTAATCCAGGAAGGAACGAAGCGGGTCTAAAGTCACGTATCACTTCAATTAACTTGCATTTTAAAATCTCTCCAGTGTCCATAAAAGTGTTTTAATTAAAAAGAAAAGGAAGAAGAGTGAGTTGCAAATCCGGCTTAGCTGGGATATTGCGGACGAGGAAACTTTCCCTGGCAAAAACCGTTTTTCATGTTACCACTGGGGGAAGTCTTACTATTAGTGAAGTAGACTGAGCTCTAGTTATATATTCGTAAAGTTGATGCTGGGAGCTAAGCCCGTGGATGGGTGTATGTAGCTTACTGTGGGTACCTAAGTGGCTAGCTGTGAGCATATTGACTTTGAAGTTAGCTATGGCTGTAGATTGGAGATGTACCTAAATTTACTTATTCAAGATTAAATAGAATCAATATGATTTTTGTCCTTAATGCACAAGTTACAGCAATAAATACTTACTAAGTTTAGTCCACCATCTTATTATGAGGATTTATCCTAAAAGTTGGCAGCGCCGCAAATAACTGTCAAATATTTAACTGTTTTGATTCTTATAGCAATATTACTGTGTGGAAATAAAAAATGTGGCTAACTATCGAACTAGAATATTAATAATGAATTGCAATTATAACATTGAATTTGATGTTGTACCCATTTCAGGTGTGCAAAACGCATTTGGAAAGTTTCCAAATAGTTTTTTTTACATCTAAAACCGTAACACCGAATGTTTAATTCGGTGTTACGATATTAATTATTGCATTTCATAATCAATTCTAGTTCGCCAGTTAGCCACATTTTCTATTTCCACACAGTAATATTGCTAAATTAATCAAAACAGTGAAATATTTGACATCTATTTGCAACGTTGCCCACCTTCAGAATAAACGCTCTTAAGATGGAAAAATTTTCATAACTAAGAACTCTTCAAAAGTTATGAAAATAATCTTACTGTTAAGGTAGCACTAAACCGTGAAATCGACTAAATCAAAAAGAGGGTTAACGATAATGATGGGTGGAAGAAGTTCCCTACGTGTAACTGAAACGAACTGAACTTTTCAAATAACTTCCAAAACGTATTAATATCTATGAGCATTTGAACAATCGCGGTTTTTACCGCTGCTTAACTTCTTAACTCTAATAAAATTTTATTGGAGCTAACTTTAACGATTACTTCCTACAATTTAAGATTAAGATAAGATACACAAAATTCTCTTTAACTGCCTTGAATTATCGCTTAAGTCTGCACTGAATAAATGACTGTTTAATCTTACATATCCTACATTTGGAAGTAAGTGCTAGCCAAAGGCGAACTTGGCTTATTTTTGATAAAGGAAATCGTAGTATCTGCAGCCTATGAACAGCTTGGCAATAATATCTGATTTCATGATTCATCCATTGATATGTGTCGTCAAGATGACGGTGGATATTATGTGATAATTTATGGAAGGTATATACAACTGGCAGCACAAATATGTGACATCGAAGGAATACTAAGACCATCCGACGAAACAAGCGACGCCGAAATATAGGATGCTGCATCGGCTTCATAAAAAAATACATAATTACACGAACGAGTACTTATGTCTGTACCTACATTAAGAATATCAGATACCTACATTTAAATTTTTTAAATCGGGGTGACGTGTGTCGATAGCTTGTTTTTGCACTGAATATTCTCGGAATGTTATGTAGGTAGGTACTCAGTTAAGGTTCTTGACTGTTTCATCAGATTGCTTGTTTTAGCATAAAATATATCCTATGACACTCGGCAATACTGTAGTTCCCAATAGTGAAATAATTTTCGGAACTGGATCAGTGGTTCCGAAGATTACCTCCCTATATACAACCTCAAATTTTTTACCTCTTTAGATAAGTATAGAAGTAAAGATTGAAATGATCCGCTCTGTTTACTTTTAGTATTTCACTAACAATTTACGCAATACAATCTAAGCTTTCCCTAGCGATAAATCCTAAGTTGTATGTTAGACTTTACAATTTCAAGTATGAGGTGTTGTTCCACATACAAGTCCTTATTCAGGGCTAATAAATAGCAGCTTACTCTTTCTGTCTCGCATGGAACTCCATTGTTTCCTAACTACGGTGCACAATGCCTGACATGTGTATAGATAAGTATTTAGGCCAAAGATTTAAATTGTTTGATTCGCATTACCACGTCAAAATATGGTCGCGTTTCTGTTTTGTTTTGACACCTCCTATATAATAATGGTTTGTTGATAAAAAGAGGCTCATTTAAAATAAATATCTTAACAATTAAAATAGCAAACAATTGCTTACTGCAAGTAAGCAATTGTTTGCTATTTGACGTTTGCTATATGACGTTGATGATTCCAGATGATTTATGGACTTGACTTGATTATCATGGAAATGCCACTATTATACAGTTATGAGTGTGCTCTTCTCAGTATGGACACTTTTACGCGCAACTAAGTACTTACGATGAGGGCAAATCTAAAGATTTAAATCTTTGTATTTATATACCGAAATGGAGCTGCCTTAACAAAAGGGAGAGAATAGTCACACATCGTTAGTATTAGATTTACACCACAGCAGTGGCTGGCTAGAATGCTTTGTATTACAATGTTACAAATATTTTGGAATATTTTGCATTTGTCTCTATAATTTATTGCACAACTGTGAAGTAATAAGTAGTCTATAAGAGCACAACACTAGACTACAAGAGTCTAGTCGTTGGATCCCATGGACCTATGGTAAAATTCTTACAAATTCAGTTCTTCAAAGATGGTCCATCCATATCCATGGATATGATTATCAAGGTTTTATTGTCTCTGGAGTAGGAAAAGTCTTCCATAATGAAGGCATAAAAATAAATTAAATTAAATCTTTTTTATTATACACCTAAAAAGTAATTCTTATTCATTACTGTGAGATAAGCAGAATCGTAAAACAAGACATTCAATTTAATCTCATGACAGCATAAAAAAGAGGTGGAATTTTTAGACAATGTTACTTTATTGAAACCTTATTGAAGGGAACGACGGAATTTGCATAATTCGAGGCATTTTATCGAGCTCGCTTTGTTCCCAGAACTTGTTTGATGTCCTTTTCGTGGACCAGAGATTCAATGCTTATAGATAGGTAAGTACGATATTGATTATATTCTCAGTACCTTGATGCTTTTTGAAGTTCTTTATAGGGTCTAACTACTTTTAATATTCTTGCACATCCTTTTTCTTAGCCGATTCCTATATCCATTTTGCCCAAAGAATTTGGCGTAGCTCGTCTATCTTGGGGTTCTGATCACGACAACTGTGTCTACTTCCCCACCTAATATTCATGTTTCCTGAGACATGGTTTCACATGTCTCTACTGGCATCTGAGCAGTCGGATCGATGGCCGTCTGACCTATCAATCCTAAGGGACATCTAAATTCCGGCAGTATGATGTTACCCATCATGCTCTTAATGCATAATCTCTTCGTCTCCTACGACACCCGAGGGAGGAGATCGAGTGATGTATCGAGGCTGAACACCACTCGAGATGTGCGTACATAAGTCATGTCGCAAAGTAAAAGTCATCAAGAGTCTAATAAATACACGATATCCCATCGTGTATTTTCATGCGATAGTCATCCATCAGCTTTGATTTTGGAATTGTTGATTTGGAATTTCCTTTTAAGGATTTTAAGAAGACATTATTGTTGCACTACTAATCTGTGGTCGCACCATATAGTCCAATTCAACTGTCATATTACATATAAATGCTCCCGCTTTGTTATTAACAATCGTATGTCTAAAGACCCAAAAAAAAAACGACCAGAGAGTGCCTAAAATACTTCTACGTAATCAACTGTGCAATCTACATTACGATAACAGCTTTAAGCTACCTCATTTGTAGGAGGCTCTCATAAAGCATCGCACTTTATCCCTCGCACGTGCAGAGTAGTTAAACATTTTTTCTTGGGGAAATTCGTCGGCATCGTGTGCAAGGCAAATTAAAATAAAGCTTTAAACTTGTGAACAAGTTTTAGTACGTCTGCTAACACTCGAGCCTCATAAAAAGTACCTCCGACAAGTCGACGTATTTTTAGACGTTTTTATTCGCGAGAAGGAAAAAGTGGAGCGGAGGGTACTTGAAATAGTCTTTGTTTCCTTTCATTATTCAGGGGTAGTGTATTGTAGTTTTCAAGTATTGTGGCTTTCAAATGTATTGCACATTGTTAATGTTATTGTTTGACGTACGTTTTTTTAGCCCGAATTAATTTTTCAAATTATTTTAACCTTTTCAAATCAAATCAAAATATTTTATTTCATTTAAACCTACATGGGCACTTATGAAACGTCAGAAGCTAGGTGCACGGTTCCAATTGGTCGTTTCCTATGGAGAAGAGCAGGCAAGAAACTTTACGGTCACTTTTTTTTTAAATAAATGGCTTTATAATGTTTTTTGTTGGTATAAGAGGACAGTTTAAGCCTGTCAGGAAGTACCAGGTACTTAACAAAATAGATAATGGTCTACAAATCTACAGTCTGTTAAGCCTACAACGTTCTCACATTCACAAAATATTAAATAATCCATATAAAGGATAAATAATAAAAATCAAAAGCTATTTAAACCAAATGACATGGTTGACAATTTTGGTTTATACAAGATGTCAAAGTCTGATTGTACAATTAACAAGTTCAATGCAATCAATGGATTAAAAATGTTAAAGTTTAGTAGGTAGTAACCGGCTCTGCTGACGTAACTAATGTATGTTTGTGAATTAAATTGCGAAAAAACGTGGCATAATATTTGCAGACCAACCAGTCTTCGATCAAATATCAAACGCGTGCGCAGAATTCAATACTCATTAGCCAATACCAATAATAAAACAAATGACTAACGCAATAGCTATACGTAAAAACCCTCAAAATGATTAACGAGCAAATAAATATATGAATGACAAATCGTAAACACCACAAACATTCAATTCTACGATTATTGTCTATGTGCACACGATTATGTATCATAAACAAGTTTAATGATCAATTACATCAAAAGCAAGATGGTTGGCGCTTAAATAACTAAAATTAAAGTACAATCGCGTTAAGTTACGATGCGAAAGGCCGGTATCAGCTTTGGTACGACCCACGCTGTTTTCTGACGAGTGGTGTAACTTATGAGCGGTAAGTAGGAAGCGACACATCATAATAACTTTTACCGGTACAATACGGCCGTTATAACTTGGCAGTTCTGAACATAGGCACTACGAACTTTCGCTCATGTTCTCTCACTCACACTTGGTTTTTTTTTTTTTTTGAGGATGGGGAATTATCAAATAACTTCTCCCGCTCTGGGTGGAGCGGGAGGGCGTGTCAGACTTTTACTGACTAAAACCCACCCGTGTTCCTTCCGTTGCCTGAGTGCCGCGGCCGCGATATCCCTTTCGGACAAACTCGCAACCCTGGCTGGCATTGGCCCTTACGGACCCCGTCAGTTGGTGCTGACATCTCTTTGAGGCGCGCGTGGAACACAACGCGCCGTCGACCCGGGCCTGGTCCTTAGCGGACGGTGAGCAATGGGTAGCCCATTGCTCACCGTCCGCAAGCCCGCGCCTACGGTAGCCGGAAGTCGGCTCGCGACTCCCGACGCCCGGGGCGTCTCCTGCGGCGACACTCACACTCGCCTCATTTCACCATTTGGTTCCAAAAAAAATGTTATTGCGCAGCCTTCTACGCGAAGTTCGGAACTTCCGAGTTATATCGGCCGTAAGACATGTAGGTACACACGGCTACACATCAAGCTATACATTTCCAGTATAAGCTGACCTCGCATTGTGTGTACATACCTAATTGTTGCCTTAATTTAGTGTGTATGCCCAGTTGTATGAACCTGGGCGAAACAAAAGGAGCATAGGAATCGTTGTTTCTGCTTATCACGGTAAAAATGCGTTTTGCTTTAGAATTTATGTATTACCCAAGGTAAAAAGCGTTTGGGTTGTAAGTATTTTTTGCACAGAAAATACGAGAGCTTTTTTTTTTTCATGATTGGAAGATAAAATAGATTTCCTATATTTATCCAATAGTATATATATTACAGAATTTCTTATTCAATAGCTCACTCTACGCTCGACACCGCTCGCGGACGGACGTGCTGCGCAGTGTGTACGAGATTCCTGTTTCCGGCTCAGTGGTTCCTGCTGCGGTTCCTGCAGTGGTTCCCGAGCCGTCTATCGTCGCGCCCTGCGACGAGTTCTTCTATAGTCTGTGGACTATCATCGACCTATTAATTGTTTGTCTTTTTCAAGACACAATTAATAAATATTTCTAAATCAGAGTTGTTTCAAAACGTAATCGTCGCGTTTTTGGCCCCTTCTGGGTAAAATCCACAGTTTCGTGGTTCTCGGTGGAAACCTATACGGTGCCAACGAAACCGAGAGGGTGTTGCCCCAATTACACCCGCCGAACCCCTTCAGGGCTAGGCAATCAGTTGGACGGGTCCCAGTGTTCGGCCTTGGGGGATCTCCTAGTCGACATTGGTGACAGTTTTCCCTTCACAGCGACTCACCTAGTGTCGATCGGGTGTGTCTACACTCGGCACACTAGACTGGTTAGGACCCCGTTGCACAATAAGATAGGCAACGGGCAAAAGCAAGCTTAGGGCTCACCATTAAGTACACAACCTCCCTGTCTATACCCGACAGGGAGGGTTTACACATCCCCGGCCAATCCGCCCGGGGAGTTAGTGTTAGAAATTGTTAGGAGAAATAGGAACCATTCCTCTTATTAATTAAATTAATTAAAGCCATTATAATGGAGGCATTATTGAAGTCTCTTCAAGACGACATTAGGTCGCTTAAAAGCGACAATGCAGCCCTCACTAGCATCCTTAAAAGGATAATTACCGTCTCGCCCTCCCTGAAAACTGAGTTCGGCCCGGAAATAATTGCACTACGACGGCCCTCTCAATCTATTCCCTCCGATCCTATCATCGCTGAAAGCAGCAATGACAGCCCACGCTCTCCCCAGCTAGAGAGCCCACTTAGCCCGCTGATGTCTATGGACACAGACGAACCAGTAGACTCAACGAAACGCGTCACGACCCCTTACCCATACAGCTCGGAACCTGAGGCTAGATTTTCTTCTTCTTCCGCTTCATCCCACTCTGATGACGATGGGTTCACCCCAGTCAACGGAAAAGGGAAAAAGCGGAAGAATAAGAAACAATCTTCCACCCAGGCCAGCAAAGTAGTAGCGTTTGAGGATCGTGACTCATTCTCACTTTCCCCGCTATCCCCAGCCCCACCCGCTACTTGCACTACCGTAGCTTCCCCCTCCCCCGCCCCCCGCCCGACCGCGTCATCCTCTTCGCAGGTCACCCCCTCCCCCGACCCCCGCCCGATCGCGTCATCCTCTTCGCAGGATACTCCCATCCCACCCAATTCTGGCCCTAAGAAGGTCCCTCCGCCACCACCCGTGTTCATACAGGACAAGGGCAAGTGGACGGACGTCTCTAAATGGTGTTGCGACCAAAAAATCGCATACACCAACGCTAGAAACACCCAACAGGGTATTAAAGTAAATGTCCCTACGTCCCGCGATTATAGGGACCTCACTAGTCTTCTGAGACAGAGAAAGGTGGCATTCCACACTTTCTCTCTCCCAGAGGAAAAACAGACCCGCGTAGTCATCAAAAGGATGCCGCGCGAAATACTAGCCGCCGATATTTTAGCCGACCTTCAGTCGCAAAATATCCCCGTAGACGAAGTCCACCGTATGCACCGCGCTAGAGGCGGAGAGCAATACGACATGGTACTTGTTATCTGTCCCCCAGTTCAGGGTTATCACCCTATTTTTAAGGTAAAATCCATCTGTCACCTCACGGGTCTCGAGATCGAGAAACCCAGGAAAAATGGCATAGTAGGGCAATGTCACAATTGCCAACTTTACGGTCACTCGCAAAAGTTTTGTCACGCGACACCCAGGTGCGTAAAGTGCCTGGGCGCGCATGGCACTTCCGAGTGCTCGCGACCTAAAGATCGATCGCTTTGCCTCACGCCACCTAGCTGCGTGCTATGCGGGCAAGAGGGCCACCCTGCCAACTACCGTGGCTGTCCCAAAGCTCCCAAGTCGTCGTCCCCAAAATTGACCAAGCGCGCAGGCGCCCATCAACAGAGGGAAACTCCCTCAAATTATAGAATCCCATCCTCTCAACTTCCTGAGAGATTAAGCCCTCAGAGGCCCACTCCGTGGAATTACCTCCACCACCAGCAGGCCTTTCCAGCCATGGCTACCTTCCAACCCCCACCCCCCACCACCCCCCCCCTTATGGGCCCCCGTTATCACCCCCCCGCGCCCCTTAATAAGCCCGCACCTGCTCCTATAGCACCGCGTCCGCAACCCGCGAACACTCCCGTAGCCTCTTCTAGCATGCCTCAAAATGTCCTTTCCTCCGCGATGACATTCCTCTCTCCTCGCGCTTTCCAAATGGCCAGTCAACTTGAGGCCGCCCAAGACGCCTGTGATCTCATAAAGATCCAAGCTATTTACAACGCGTATCCAGACATTACGCGTGCTCTGACATCCCGCGCCTCCCATAGAACCCACAATGTCTAACACCATCTTAGCTAGGTTCAAACCCCGATCCCTCATGTTAGGCATCTTCAATGCAAACGGCATTAATGGCCAACGCGACGAGATCGCGAAATTCCTCCGCGATCACCACATAGACGTCTTCCTCTTACAGGAATCCTTCCTCAAACCTAATAAACGAGATCCGTCAATCGCTAACTATCGTGTAGTTCGCAACGATAGGACTCGTTGTCACAAGGGCGGTACCCTTATCTATTATAAAAAAGACCTCTATTGCATCCCCATGGATCCTCCCCCGCTCTCAGTATTAGAAGTCTCCATCTGCCACCTAGGCATGTCAGGCCATCAGCCGATCACCCTTATATCGGTCTACCTTCCTCCCCAACCCACTTCAGAGGACCCCCGACTCTTTGCAAACGATCTCTCTATCTTATTTGGCCTGAGTGACTCCGTTATCATGGCGGGCGATCTCAACGCCAAGCATCCCTCCTGGAATAGTACCAGAACCTCCACCAGAGGACAACACCTGTTTGACCTCTCTGCCTCTATGATTTTTGATGTCATCGCTCCGATGACCCCAACCCACTACCCTCATAACCCTAACCATACACCCGATGTCCTAGACTTGGCGCTCCTTAAGAACGTCAATCTACGTTTAGACTCAATAGAGACGGTACACGAGCTTAACTCTGATCACCGTCCCATAGTCATAAGACTGGCCCCGCGCATAGGTCTCTCCGACCCCAATCAACCTCCCGTCACTAAAAAGGTAACGGACTGGAAGAAAGTAAGCACCCAGCTGAAATCCAACACGTCCCCCCAATTAGATAACATCCCCGATCAGTTTGACTCTATCTCGGACACAATGGCCGCGATCGACTCATTCACGGATCACATACAATCCGTCGTGAACGAATGTTCAAGGGAAGTCACAGTGACGGATGACCGTCGCTGGAAGCTACCTGACGATGTACGTAATCTGTTGACTGAGAAGAACGCGTCTATCCGTGCGTACAGTAGCTTTCCCTGCGACGCGAACAAAGCCCATATGCGCTACTTACAGAGAACTGTAAGGAAACGCGTAGCGGAGCTGCGTAACGCGGGCTGGGATAAGATGCTAAGCGAGTTAGAGCCTACCCATCTAGCCTTCTGGGAACTTCAGAGGAAACTCAAGTCCCCGCAAGTCACTTCCATGCCCCCATTAGTACGTCCTGATAAGACCATTGCATTCGACGACGTCGACAAGGCCGAGTGCCTAGCCGACAGTCTAGAAGCTCAGTGCTCACCCAGCTCCCTAACAGTAGACCAAGCTCACCTCGCAGAGGCAAACGCGGAAGTCGAACGTAGAGCCTTTCTCCCTCCCGTAGAAGACCCTGAGAATCCTCTGCCTCCCGTCACTCCAGACGAAGTGCACGATATCATCAAGGGTCTTAAAGCTCGTAAAGCCCCCGGTTCAGATGGACTCACCAACAGAGTGGTCCAGCTTTTCCCTGCCCACTTGATAATGTTATTGGCCACCATCTTCAATGGTGCCCTAAGCAACAATATCTTCCCACAAACGTGGAAAGAAGCCAACGTCATCGGCATCCCGAAGCCAGGCAAACCCAAGTCTGAACCTTCTAGTTACCGTCCCATTAGTCTGCTCAAGGTTCTCGGCAAAATCTATGAGAGGCTTATTTATAAGCGTCTCAGAGAATACGCCGAGACCAAGGGCCTTATTCCCAACGAACAGTTCGGCTTTCGAACTCAGCACTCTAGCGTGCATCAGGTCCACCGCATCATCGAGGACATAAGCGCTGGTTTCCAGCGCGGCTTGATGACGGGTGCTATCTTCTTCGACATAGCGAAAGCTTTTGACAAAGTCTGGCACAACGGCTTATTATATAAGCTCTACAAACTCGGTGTGCCAGATCGTCTCGTGCTCATCTTACGAGACTTTTTGTCGAATCGCACCTTCCGCTATCGCATCGAAGGAGCGCTCTCCTCCCCCCGACCCTTACGCGCGGGTGTCCCTCAGGGCTCCGTGCTATCTCCTCTCATTTTCACGCTGTTCACCAGCGATATCCCTAAAAGTAACAAGGCGCAGTTGGCTCTGTTCGCAGACGACACGGCCATTTACTATTCAGGCAGAAGCCCCGACGCGATAGCTCTCACTCTCCAAACCGCAGTCGACAAGCTCGGCAAGTGGTTCAGAAAGTGGAGAATCGAGGTCAATCCCGATAAGAGTCAAGCGGTTCTCTTCAAGAAACCGAGACTCAAAAAACTTATTAACACGCTCCCCCGACCAATCACCATGTTTGACAAGCCGATCCCCTGGGAGAAGCGAGCCAAATATCTAGGTGTGGTCCTCGATTTTAAACTCACATTCTCCGAGCACATAAAGCAGGCACGCTCGCGAGCCGCTTTCGCTCTCGGTAGGCTCCACTCCGTTCTCAATGCACGAAGCAAATTGTCACTCAGGTGCAAATTGCGTACCTACACGGCGTGCATTAGACCCATTATGACCTATGCGTGTGCCGCCTGGGCACAAGCCAAACCCTACCATCTCCATAAGATGCAGACCCTCCAAAACCGTTTCCTTCGAATGGCGACGGCTTCTCCCTGGTATGTTAGGAACGAGATCCTCCATCTCGACCTTAAAATCCCCACAATAGCCCAATTTCTAAAACGCAATGCAACGCGTTATTTTGATAAAGCCGCAATACATCGCAACCCTCTGGTTGTGAAGGCCGCCAGTTATATTCCCTCTGGAATAAGTAAAATCCGCCGTCCAAGGCATGTTCTCAACGACCCAGATGACCCCATAACCCTCCTCCAGGAGAGCAATAGGGCCACCAGTACAGTAAAGAAACACACACACCGACACACGTTCCGACCTCGCCGCAGAGGTCCGCGACCGCGTCCCTCCCGAGTAAATGATACTCCCCCCCGACCCTTGCTCGACGATGCGCCAGCCCGCGTCGAAGCTGAGCCCGTAGTCTTAAATTCCCCGAATAATAATAATCTATGTTTGATCCAGCCTGTCCCATCTTGCTGTCCTCCCCCCAGCGACGCCCTAAGCCGAGGTCCGTACCCCACAGGGGGTGCCCTTAGCGAGCGTTCGCCTAGTTTTAATTAGAATAGTTTATGCCCCTGGCTGGAGGCTTTAAGTGTAGAAGCTTAAGGCAGCCACAGGAAAGTCCGGTTAAGCAGCTACGACCTCCTCAGAGGTTAACTGCGAGATGCCCTATATAAAAAAATAAAAAAAATAAAAAAAAAATATTCAATAGCTGAAAATTTGTCTGGAATTTATATGCAAATTTTTTAACCTTTTTTAAATGTTATCTAACGTTTATTTTAAAACAAACGCATTAGTCTCTAACTTGCCCGCAAATCCTAGAGCGTGCAGTTTCACGATAGCTATTAGCAGGTTGCAAATTATGTTCGGTCGGCGTCGTCGGCGCAACGTGGCGTAGGCGCAGGCGCCGAGGCAAGATCTACGCTATACTTCACTATAATTATAATTGGAAATTAATAACAGCAAAATTGATGGCCTGCCATTAATTCACGAACATCGGCATGATTGTAAATCGTTATAACTTAATCGTCACGTTTCACTTTCCTGAACTTGTTTATAGGTCTTTCACTTGACCTTCAGCTGTCTGTAACTACTCCTTAAATCGAAAATATTATGTACCGCACTGTATATTATTTTGTCGAAAAAAAAAAACATGTAAACTGTTTACACTAAAAAAACAACCGACTTTCAAAAAAAAAACACTACAAAGTGAAAAACAACTGTCTTTGGTTTAGTATTTTCGTTTTTTTGCCACCGACTTCCGAAAATAAAGTTAGTTTTAACTTTGTAGAGTTTTTTTGGAAGTCGGTTGCTTTTTCACTTTTTTGCTGTGGCACACCCCACACAAATTCGAATACCTCTTCCTGCTATGTAAATAACAGAGACAGGAACTTATCATCATAATTATCATCCACATAGACTAAGTGGGAAAAATACGCATCTATTATTGAAACTAACTCAAAAACTATCAAAGCAAAGTTAATAAAATTTAAATGGGACCACCTCAAAATCATACCCTTTCAAACAAAAAAATAATTTTCAAAATCGGTCCACAATTGACGGATAAATCGGTGGACAAACATAAAAAAAAAATGCATACGCTACAAACATAGAACTTTCTCCTTTTTGGAAGTCGGTTATAAATAAGTTAGCTTACTACTTTTTGCCATTGATAAGCTAAGAAGATGAATAGTTCAAAATCTACGTAAATAAAAATACAAGGTGATATTAAATTAACTAGCGAAACTTCACAGACAAGACGCGATTGGTATCGATATCTCATGTTGATAAAACAATCAAATATCTTGTGTAGATTCTAAGTAAGAATATTTCTTGTATCAAATAGATAGTATGATTTTATCTTTATTGGTTTAAATCTGCCATCATTTATAATTCCTTATCTACGCCACGACATCGTCAAGTTTTCGAAATAGTGATAAATTGGCAAGATATCTTCAACAATTACGAAAGTTACGGTCCTACAAATAAATTCGAATACTTTGCTACATCACGAACCATAAAAAAACTTGTGACCTTTTGTCTCAACAACTAAAAAGGAATTAACCTCCAAATTGGCCTGAGGTGTCCCTAAATAGACTTCCTTCAGGTACTCCTTACGTATCCAGTGAAGCAAACATCCACCAGTCACCTCGCGTAATAGACAGCGGTGGTCGCCATTAATCAGTCTTTAGACGGGTTAAGCGGAGGAAATACCCGTAAATAGCTGAATGCAAAACACGGCAGTTGTCTGTTCATCAATCAATGGGTGTCGTTCGGGAAAAGCTCGGGCGAACACACTTGGGCGTTCCGAACGCAGCGTTTTATGATGAACGGCGTTTGATCTTCGTTTTAGGTGTGACAGGATAATTTTGGATAAATAATTACGATGTAGATCATGTGTGTTATATGTAGCTCCTAATTTATTTTATAGTTTACGACTTTCTTTCAAATATAATTACGTAAATTTTGTCATTAAGCAATAACACAGATAATAAAAACGAATAAAATCATTTAAAAAATATTGTATCTTCAATTATCAGTCCCCCTAGGCCTTTTGTGTTATAAGGTTTGCACACAGCACGTGCTACAAAGTAAAACAGATTCAGCTGTATACACATGGAAGTAAGTAGGTATACAATATTATGATATTCCTCAAAACTATTAAAAATGATAGTTCCGTGGCTCATGTTACGTGTAGCGTTTCACCCGCCCCTTTGTAACAAAGCTTAACAGTAAACTGCAACCGCTCTTGTCTTATTTGCTCTCAGTAGAAGTAGCTATTTATTCTATAAACCATTTATTATTGACATCAACGATTTATGTCCCTGAAAGTGTATTTTAATGCTGCAAATTTCCAAAGGAGGTGGTATTATTCCCACAAGTTGCCCTGAAGAGTTTTTAGTTCTTCGAAAGTTCCATTTATCTTTCTCGGGATCATCACAAATATACATCGGTGACGAGCAGTCGTGTTAAGAACAATCATTTTAGTGTTCACACTCACACCACAGTCGATTGACATATGACGACAGGGCCATCTCCAGACGTTCTCAGAATTTAGATATTTTTTGCTGTTTACAAAGTACCACAAAGATTCACTGGTAAACGAATGATATACAAAGAGAAGAGTAATGAAACGCAGCAATTTTTTACTTTCTTTTTCAATTTGTTACGAAAAGAAAATGCTTGGATGATACATTTGATTACAATAAGTGCAGTTCTCAAATAAAATTGTAAAAAGAAGCCTGATAAAGTTTCAAGTTTAACCTTTATAAAAACACTTGTGTTATTATTTACAGCATTGCTTTAATTTAAAAATGTATTTTTGGAGAGAATATTCATGGCTCAATTTGTGCAATAGTTTAGTCTGATGACGCAAACTTTAAATATTTAATTTTGAATAGTTGGTAACAGGCTACTGTGCTCCAAAACATTCGATTGCTATCAGTTTTAAGGTCATATCAATATTCTTCAATATTGGTGAAAATGAATATGCATTTTTTATTCACTAAAACGTTTAGCTTAATTGGGCGTGCGTGCGAATTATGATTTAGTAACCGAGAATGGGCTGTCCGTCTAAATAAAAAAGGCAATTTATATGCCAACAACACTGGAATTAGGCCAGATAAATAACAATAACGTCTTTTGTTATGGTGCTACTTATAATATATGCTAAGATGGTTCTTTTTATGGATTTGAAATGGTGGACAATAAAAATATTGTAACCAGACTATGACGAACTCTCACACCTCTCTTTGTCTTGCTATTTTAGATGTAAAGGGAGGTTTTCTTGTAGTTTCAGAGCTCAATGTCGCGTGGCCATTTTCTCGAATTGCCAGTGCACGCACGTACGACGTAGGCGACATCCGTATGGCTACTGTTTTCCCCACTGATTACAAATGCACTGAATTTACTTCTTGTTTTCAATGTTGAAATAAAAAATACATTTTGTTCACTGCTTTGTTGCAATATTTTAACGCCCACTGTAGTTTTTATGTGTTTTATTTTTATGAATATAGTTTTTATAGTCATCATAACATGGTGTTCTTGTAATTTTTCAAACAGTTGCAGCAGCTTTGAAGCTTTATTAGGCAATAGGTTACATAATGGTCATGAATTTTAAAAAGTTTTATTTTTCTACAATGCAATAACTGTAATTTATATTTCATATTATATGGTTGGTATGGTATATTCAGTTTTTATCGTTCTCACTGCTGTGTCACAGCTTCTACTCTGTGAGAGGGAGCGGGCCGTAATCCACCTCACGGGCCCAGTGCTGGTTGGTAGTTTTCATTCACGTCTTCGAATTTTTGGGTTGGTATGGTATTACTGTGATTTCGTAAAAAAGATGCCTCTAACCACTGGTTAGCGTATAGGGTTTATTCCCGGGAATTCCTGGGAAATGCGTAGTTTTCGTTTTCGAGAAGTTCAGATCGAGAAAAGTCGAGAAATCATTGTCTCAGGATGCCGCCCTCAACAGAGTCGTTTGTCGTACTCCAGCCAAAAATAAAAAAACTTTGTCAAAATTTTAATTGAGTCCAAGCACAATTGCTAAAAATAGTGCTGTGATTATTCACATAGTTATAATAATCGATATGAGTTCCTTTTTTTTTTTTTTTATTCTATTTGATTATTTTTGTATTTAATCAGACTTTATCAGATAGAAGAAGTTTATAAAAAAGTTGATTTTGATTAGGTATATTCTATGAAAAATACTCTAATTTGTTGTTATAGACAAGAGATTTTATTGATTGTTGTCCAATTTAAATAAACATTATGTTTATTAACGACGTTTTTGTTTATTTAAAAAACAAAATTAAATATAAATGAAAATTTCTCGGTTTCCCGGGTAGTCCCGAGAAATCGAGTTCGAGAATTCTCGAGGCCCGAGAAATGAAAGACCTCTAGAAACCTTAAACCCTATTAACGTACCACTATTATCAAGTTTTGGCAATCGTTACCCTATTTTTATAAAAGTATCGACAATTTTATCTTTACTCGTTCAACATGATTGTGTACTTGGCTCAGATGTCCAATTAGCATGGGTATGACGTAAAAAAAATTAAAACCACATGGCGGTGTCAATATCTTTCGGTATCAGGACCAGTTCAATTAGCAGCCACCCTTTAATTAAAGAGATTGTTAAGTCTGCGCGCCATTACGCACATCTTATCGTTTTTTTTTAATGTTGGCACAACATTATATATTTTTTAATCTTTGGGACCAGGATCAATACTGAAATTAGGCCTTAGTCATTTTCGAAAAAAAGGCTGGGTTTGTGGCTAAGTAATAATAGCCGCACGGGTCGATCGGTCGATCAGGTTAAGCTACGCTTGCCGCGGTTGGTCTTTGGTTGGGTGACCGTCTTTACGTACAAAGAGTGCCGTCTGTCATTTGTAGATCTTAGACAGTTGTTACGGTAAGACCCCAAGGGGTATCGTATTAGTAACTGGGTTGTGGAGGTCAGATAGGCAGTCGCTCCGTGTAAAATACTGGTATTCAGCTCCATCCGGTAAGACTGGAAGCCGACTCCAACATAGTTGGGAAAGGGTAAGGCAGATGATGACATTTTCAGCAAAAAAATGGTAGCTTTTAATTAAATGTCGATTGGCATATTGTACCTATGCAGCAATGCATTTAGTGACTACTAGAGGAATGTTTATTTACATTTAAATGTGGGTTGCTGGGTAATTTAGCTCCGTGTAATTACACCAAAACCTAAAGTTTTGACTTCGTAATCAAGGATTTTGTACCGTCGCCAATTTAACTATAATTATGACTTATTACTAAATCGCAGACGTCGTTAACATTGCTTGTGTGGGCACAATTTCATACGTCCTACATAGTTATTTCACCTTGGACCAGTCATTACAAGGCGTTGTATAGCACATTCACTACATAATTCAATAATAAAAAGTACAAAAAGGATTGAAGAGCGACCAGCCTCACCTATTAGCAACTCGCCCATGTATGGGTTGTATTGTGCGAACTGTGAATGACCTCTTCAGCATAATAATGGGCGAAGGGATGCGCAGGAGCGCGTGCGGCGGAGGGGCGACCGGTTTGAAATTAGAACGTTTTTTATACGATCCCATTGGCTTTGTCGGCGGCCGCCTGGTGCGCTTGCGCTAACTCGACAAATGCGTCAAATGAAATAAGCCGTATTTTATTCCCTTTCCTTTTTGAATGGGCCTTCAAAGTTTCGATCGTGGGGGTTTGTTTGGACAAAAACTTAGTAAAGATTATGGGTTGGCTTTTGTTGAAGTTCTGTATAGAAATTTAATATCGGAGGATTTGTGATTGATTGGACACACATTGATATTGTGAAGCTCAACCCTACTGCTGACGTGGGCTGATGGATTGTTATTATTCTGAACCCCCCGATTTTGGCTGATAAAGTTTTACTGACACCTATTCAACTTCGACCTCCGTAGGTAAATATGTATTCAGTAAATTTGGCGAATTATTTTGCGGTAGGGTAAGCTAATTTTCTTCTGATAAGCGCTGAAACTGAAAAACACACACAGCACACTGTAAAAGTCTAAATGTATCATCAAACTGAAAAATAATGTAATCATTTGATTTGTTGCCCCATTTTGTCGACCAAGTATCTAAATGGTTAAAGTACGTTCTACTTCAACAATTGTGTTCATCATGAATGATCACCATAGTTACTACGACGTGCAAGATTCTTTCGCAATCCTACCAAAAAGGTGAAAATAAACGCTTTTAAAGTCTGATTGTGGAAAACAGCAAGTAGGCAAGGTTGTTTAACAGATCATAAAAAAGTTTCTCGAGTGTTAAGTACTCTCGCAACTGACTTAGAACAAATTGGGTTGTTCACCTAC
This sequence comes from Agrochola macilenta, assembly GCA_916701695.1. Taxonomy (NCBI): domain Eukaryota; kingdom Metazoa; phylum Arthropoda; class Insecta; order Lepidoptera; family Noctuidae; genus Agrochola; species Agrochola macilenta. The sequence continues at coordinate 10,046,964 of OU753563.1, forward strand.
GTGTTTACGAAACTTTGCCCCAAACACAATACTTTTTACTTCTGTGACAGTCAAATCAAGTGATAATGGTTCTTTACACCATAATAGAGTTACTTACATAAAGTTTGGAGCACTCGCCTATCCCCCCATTTGGGACAGAGTAAACAGAGATGAGGGAGGGAGACGCGATAGTACGACGCAAGACTCGAAGCCGCATGGTCGTGTGGGACGGTAGAACCGAGCTCCGGACGCGATGCCGACTTTGTTTACCGAACTTTTTATTCAAATGAAATGACATTTTAAACCTTCGAAATTCAAACGTATGGAGATTACAGTATGCTAGTGAAAAAAATAAATAGTGGAACCTCTATAGTGAAATCGTAAACATGTAAATTATCGATGGTGTGAAAATTAAGCATAATTTGGTGGCAGTATGGTGGATGCTGGTGTTAATGAGTGCGATAACACCATAAATGGAAGGAACCAATTTGTGTTTCTTGTATTTGTGCATTTACTTCTCATTGGACTGAATGGAACTAATGGTAACTATTGCTTTTTTATTTGTTTTGACTTGAACTTTGTTTAAGATTATTATGGTTGAATAGACGGAAGCTCCAAGAGAAACTAAGGTCGAATTTTATTTACTAGATACTATATTGATCATCTGATATAAGATTGCTCTTGAAGATCAATTCCTTGGTTAAAATTATTTTCTATAATGATTTAAAATTTTAACTACGATTACATTCAAGCATTGTTGTCATGACTCTGGGGCACAGAATAAGCTTTAATAATTATAATAGCGATAAAGTTTTGTCTTGTTTACGAAAGTTTTCAAGGACTAACTGGAGATTACAATTGGACAGACATACCTACATAGCCTATTATTGGGCTCATAAGGCAGGCATAAACTTTCCACCAGCACAAGAAAAGAACATAGTTAAAGATCTCGATAATTCAATAACAATAACACACACCAAACTGGACTTTATTGGTCCTAAGTGCTGCTGCACCGTAAAACCTTTTTCAATTGAGTGACTTACATTTTTATCAGATCGGTTCTCCATCAGGTAATTAAAAAAAACAGTATCCAATTAATAAGATGTAGTTCCGCTGTTCGGTAGCCGATACAAAACAATGTAACCTTTTTTTTACGCTACCTTAATTAACGTTAACGGTCAGTTAAGTGGACTTGGGCCTTTACGAGTTTATAGTGGGAACTTTTTGGCCTCATTCTGGATTAATGGATATTGTAGACAGTAATTGTAGTATATATATCTTTAAGCAGCAATTATGTTTAAGTTACCAGCGTTAATTAACCGTTTAATATTCATAGAAAAAGTAAACAATGTTGAAAATTATTAGGTGGAATTGATGTATGGCTTTACACAGTTTCAAATGGGATATAATTATATAAAAGTTTCACTAATAAATGGGAGAATTATTTAGCTATAAAATGGAAATTTTAATATGGTACATTTTCGTTTAAAACTTTCCAATTCTCACATTTTCGTCAATGATGTGGACCATAAAAGCTTATTTTAGTTTTATGGACTTTCTATTTAATTGGAATTAATTAAAATTTTATTAGGTGTAACTTCACAACTACTCAGAAGTAGATTGTATTTTGTTTGTAGAGTAGGCAGAAATGAATATCCCTAAACATTTGTTAACTGGGCGGGGCTTATGTTGTTTGGCGCGCTTCCTTTGTCTTTTCAGGATGGTAAATAGACAATCCTTGTCGCGTACGATGAAAGCGCTTAAAGCGCTTCCTGACAGTAACATGATAATAAGACGGCTCCTGATTTAACTTGTTATACGCTAAGTACCTGGGCAACCGAGCTCTGCTCTGGTGATAATAGTGAATGCTCATTTAATAATAAAGGAAAGTACATACTAATTCCATGTATAGTAGGTACATATTAATTCCATGCTGCTATGATAGTAGGTATTACAAATTCCATGCTGCCATGTCATTATTCTAAGGTAGCCATCTGCTCGGGTGAAAATACGGAGAAAACGAATTTTCCCAGATATGACCTAGCTACATCGATTTTTCGCCCCCGTTAACCTCTATATTGCAACTTTCATCGAAATCGTTAGCGCCGTTTTCTAGAAAGTGATTACAAAATATATTATGACATACAAATATTGCTCATTTAGGGGTGATTTCACCAATGAAACTGAACGCGTTCAGCACATCTAAACGCGTTCAAGAGCTGTCAGTGTCAAATTGTTATGGAATATTGTACACTCCTATTGACAGCTCTTGAATGCGTTTAGATGTGCTGAACAACGCGGTCAATTTAATTGGTGAAATCCGCACTTAATAGTATAGGATTAAAATTGAATTACGACCAGTTTGATATAGAGATTTAGTAAAACTTAGATAAATAGGAGTTTGTTGCCTACAAGTATCGAATCAAACTCCGATTCAAAATCTCACGATACCATTTCTCAATCCAGTTGTCATTCGATTTGCCACTGTGTGTTTTTATAGTCTGTGTTTAATTCACAACAGATGTATCGATCGCCAATTTGTAATTTTATTGATGCCGAATCGAAATTAAAGTTTTATCGAAAAGTTCTGACTGGAGCAAATTATGAAAGTTATTTTTTTAAACCTGATTCTGTAAACCTGATACCTACTGACAAAAAATAATAATTATAAGGGACTATAAGGGACACATTGTAATAAAATATTAGAAGAATACCTACTATATACATATATACCTACGCATTTAATAAAAATAAATTTAATAAATAAAGATTCTGACAGTTCGTGAATCAGCGCAAATGATCAGATAAACTTAAAGCTCTATTCTATAGCCATACATAATACATAATTATATACCTATACCACTTACGTCAACTTTTTGCATCAATACAGGTCAAAAACCTTTGCTTTTTCGTTGAGTTGATAGGTAGTTGGTTTACTAATGCGATAAATTCACGCATTTGACAACCGTGTGACTTTAAATTTTTTATCTTTATCATGCTGTGATTCAAGATTTATGGTATCTTCAATATGTACTCACTTACGAAAACTGTAGTACTATAAAGGGCAGGCGCAAATCAGGTAGAACAATTTCCATGTAAGGCTTTCCATGCCTAGATATGTTTATTTATTAGTTAATTATTCTAATACTGCGTTAATTAATAATAATAATAGTTAGTTTAGTGGTCGCAAGCGCTACTGCTCAGCGTTGGTTTGATTCCGAAGTCGGGCAATGTGTCACTGGGTTTTCTTTCAGGAATTTCTCCATTGCAGCCCGGAGTCTGAATTACTGATGGCAAAAAAGGGGACCCTTTCCCCCTATTACATGGCCTAACCCTTCGAGAAATATAGGTGTATGTTATAATTCTACTAAAGGTTATACTCATTAAAAGAGGCGATACGAAAGCAAAGAAACATAAACAACGTAACCATAGTAACCGTACTTTATTCATTTATTTCTTTCTTTAATTTATAGTTTATGTACACACATAAACAGACAAGAAGAAAGGAACAGAAAAATACGTACAAAGGTGATGATTATTTCTAAAGAAATCTCTTCCAGCATACCTGCGATAGGAAAGTAGTTAAAAAGATGTACGACTCAGACGAGTAAACAAAATACATCAAATAATAAATAAAATCATTTTTTTTACTCATTTAAATATAAACATACAATAATAGAAATAGTACGTTAGTAAATTCTCATTACTTATACATAATTATATATACATAAATACATGATATGTATGTAACTATGACTTTAAATATGAAGCGATTAAATAATGAAGCGGTTCAAAATAATCACATTACATCCATTGAGTCAAGCTGTCTGATAAAAAAATAAATAAAAAAAAACGATTTATTTCCACCGGCTGCGCGGTGCACCCACACTGCAACAAAAGAACTAACAGTATCATAGGACTTATACTATATTGTGTCGCGTTATCACTGACAGTGACAAGTATTAATAAAGGACAACTACCGATGGTGCGCTTGAGTTGGTCGTAGGGCTGGCCAGCAAGCTATTATTATTTAAAAAAGTATCTATGTAGATCAGATACCTACTAAAGTTTTGATATTTGGTGAGAAATTAAAAGTTTAAATAACATAAAATCACTCCTGTATTAACCAGAGGCAGAGGTGTACCTATAGTACACATTTCGCCAGTTATGTACAAGAGCGTTCATCCAAAGAGTTGGCAACGTCGCAAATACGAAAATATATACGATATAATATTTCCATACAGTAATATTGCCAAATTAATGAAAACAGCTAAATATTTGGCAGCTATTTGCGAAGTTGCCCACTTTCTGTATAAACGCTCTTAAGTCCCGAGTACCTATTGCCATCAACCGGACACAAATCCAGACTCCGGGCTACTACTGAGAAATTCTATATGGAAAAACCCACTTTGCCCGTCCTAGGAATCGAACTCAGGACCATGAGGTCCTGAGTTCTAGTCCTGAGTTCATGAGGTTCTGAGTCTAGACAGATAAGACAGTCAGCAAGAAATTAGAACTTCTGAGTCAACAGATTGCTAATTCATTCCTCACAGAACACATTAATGTGTCTTTCGCACTTGTCCATTGCAACAGTTGATCTCAAGCTACTGCCAACTGTCAATAAGAACGACCCTATCTAATTACGCAACACATTTTCATTAACGATTGCGACTAATCTGTTTCATTTTGACAATTCAACAACCTTCATTGCGTTATTTACGTTGTTGAGCAGATTTTTTTTTCGAACTTATGAAGCAATGGATTAGCAATCTATTTCAAAACGATTCAGATTCTGATTGATCGTGTATTATGCAATTAGGGTACAGCTCGAAACCTTGTGATAATTTAATCCTGTGATCATTTCACCTCAACTCAGCGCAATGATTTTAAACCTACAGAAGTGTGCTTAAACTAAACTAGAGCTTTATGAATACAAATCAAAGAGCTTCTAAGTACTTAAGAGTCCATAATAACTCAAATTACTTAGCATGATCCTCCGTTATATCGAAAATACTGCAGCATTAATTTTGAAATAAATATATGGTGGAGTTGAGGATTAATGTTAAGTACTGTGTTTGACAAAAACACGATTGTATAAAATTCAACTGATAGAAAAAAAAAAAATTACCTCCAAACCGAACAATACACCGCTGGTATTCAAAATATACTTCAAAGTAGATCATGAAACTTTGAAAAATAACTGAACTAAGTGTAAAGCAGATACTATTATTATTGTTTCCATTTTTGTCGCCGTAAAAAGAAATTACCCAAACTATTGGCACCTTGGAGCCTTCTGTCCGCCGCTCATTCTCGTTCTCACTCGGTCCGCGAGCAGTATATGCGAGCGAGATAAGGAGGAGTGAATTTGAGCAGAAGTATTATGGACTCTTAAGTGAAATTACGTAACTCACCGATTTTATAAAAAAAAAAACCCTTTTTGTAAGAAAGTTCCCCCTGCCTTTTCGCTTGGCTGCACATAAAAGGTCTACAATTAGTATAAAGACTGCAATTATGTAAGTAGTTAATAATATAGAGAGGGTAGTGATTATTTCAGATTTAATTTATACCACGCAGCTGTGCTCGGTTCTATAAAATTCTGATTGAATAATTTATGGATCGATGCATCTATCAAATATTTCAAATAATTCTAAGCTTTTTGTTTTCGCGTTGTTTATTCATTATTTTGTCAAATATTTAATTTATGGATCCATGCAAGCTATCAAATATTCAAATAAAAATGGTTTTTTTTTGGTTTCGGTCCTATTCATTAATTTGTCAAATATTTATTTAATAATCTTATAAATTATTAACTTACTGTGTTTACTTTTACGATATTCAAACAAAATTAAGTACCAATGATTTCAATCGTAAGAATTTCATTAAATTATCTTTGCTTAAGAATCTATTTGATAGGCTCGGTGTCTGCACAGTGCTTATAAAAAATCTTAGACAAACGTCTAGGCAAATTATTTTCAAGCCAGTCCACCTTTGACCTCTTCCTTATTTTTTATTTAAACGGATTGTGGTCAAACGCTTTTTATAAAAACAAGACTGACGTAAGTCAAAAGTATCTTCTACAACAATATTTTTTATAGGTTTGAACACTTCACAGCCAACCCTATCTAAAGAAATAAAACTTAAAATAAATCACAATTATTACAATACCCGAGTGTCGTTTTATCTATGTGTCTATCTAAATGCAGTGGAACGGACATACGGACAAACGGACGGTATTGAGAGATCTATATGTTACTTTTTATAAAGATGCGGCGCTTCTATGACTTGAGGAATGCTTTGCGGATAGAGTAGGCGTCTGTCGTTCGGTTTATCGTTATGAGTAACGAAATTTAATGCTACATTAGATATTGTAAGGACAACTTAATTCGATTTAATGTATGAATAGAATTCGTTGTGGTTGTTACGATTTGGGTAGAAAGAGTGTATTTGGATGAATCAGTGAATCTTCTGAAGCAGTTCTGTAAGTTATGAACTGTTTGTAATATAAATAAATTAGATAATTATGTAATAGGTAAATAAAATAAACCGGCCAAGTGCGAGTAGTCGGACTCGCACACGAACCGAACCCACCGTACAATATTTAGCAAATAAATGAAAATACTATTATTATTTGAAGAATATTATTATTATTCATCTTAAATTAAAAAAATCGCGTAGTTAAGTTTGTATTTCATAATGATACTATGAATTACAAAGTTATTTTTGTAGTTGCAGCACCCATACCCATATTTTACACATTTTTAAATAAAATACCTTTAGAATCGGCGTTTTTAGTTTGTTTTTATTATACACAGTTTATGGTACATGATGTACAGAAGTTTCAAATTTCTAACTTGTTTAGTTGTTGAGATAGAGTTCGTACCAAAATTGTCTAAAACTGACAACTTTTACAGCCCCCTATTTCATTTTGGAAGGTAAAAAAAAAAATTGTTCTCTACTCAATGAGCTCTAGACGAGTCCGCGTATCACTGGTCAGTTTCCCTCAGTCGTCAGTTTATTTAATTCGCCAGTTTCGTTGATTAGTCAGTTTCACTGATTCGTCAGTTTTATCGATTAGACAGTTTCGTTAAGTCGACAGTTTCCACTGTTTGCCAGTTTTCGTCGATTCGTCAGTTTTATTCGTCGTCACCTCTAGACAATGACATACCACATGCTAGGGTTAGATTTTTCAAAATCATATTTTTATTGTACGGTACCCTTTAATTTTATATATTTTTTATTATTTGTTGTTATAGCGGCAATGGAAATAAATAATCTGTGAAGTTTTCAATTGCCTACCTATTACGGTTCATGAGATACAGCTCGCTGACAGACAGACGGACGTACGGACAGACAGACAGACAGATAGACGGACAGCGGAGGCTTAGTAATAGGGTCCCGTTTGTCACCCTTCGGCTACGGAACCTTTTTAAAAACAAAATATTTTATGGATATTTTTTTTATTTTACAGTACCATTTCATTGCACATAGTGTTTATAATAATGATATCGTTATATTATATGCGTAGATTAAAAATAGTTTTCCAGAAAATATGTTAGATCATTAAATTATTACCGTAGGTAGCGCGCACGCTTCGCCACGTGTAGTTTTTTGCACAGATTCAATCCATCAAAAACATGACGTGAGAATTGATTTCTATTGCATTTTTACTGTAGGTAGTATGTGTTTTAAAATGGCGACAGCTCCACCCAGTTCATTGACGTTTATATTACAAATTCGTGAGTATAGTGATTGATCATCAATTTAGTCTAGAATTAGAGCGTGATGCACATTCTTTATGTATCGGCGGAATCAATGAACAGAAACTATTTTTATTTGCCTTTCACTACAGTTTTTGTTTTAAAAGAGTTCGTAGAAGCGCAAAATATTTCAACTTGATCCTCTACAGTATTTAAAAAAAAAAACTGTAATGCTTGCTATTGTAGATTAGGTAGATACTTAATATGGCATAAAAATGGTGTGATGTTGTTGTCTGTTACGATTCCCACGAAAAGTGAAGTGGTTTGCCTTAAGCCAGAGATCAAAGTATAATCATCAAGTGCATTCAGTCAAAATACTGCCTGCAGTTCAAACTCTACACGGACGATGTTAGAGCAAAAAATTTAAAGAAAGGTCGTTGAATCCTGTAGTACTTTCAAAGTACACTACATGATTCAACGATTTGATTTCGAAACATACAATTCTAACATTTTTAACTAACGTAACGTAACTGACCAATAAAATAGACAGATCTCTTGACTGTCTGAAATAAGGTTCCAAAGTTTAAAAAAAAACAAAGATACAGAAGGTAATAATAATATTTTGAACTTTTAATTTTTTAGTCACTCCACATTAAACATTTAACTCACCGACAAAATTATATTGAAATGAATCATGTCCAACAAGTTTAGTTACAGTTACAACAATGTGTTCACAATTTAATGTGATAAAATTAAACACACAAGGACCATTTGTTTTAAAAGGTTAAAAACCTCAAACATGTGTGTAACAACATTATTATCATTATTATTATCAATGGTTTTAGTTAAGTGCGACCTTATTAGTCACTGTTTAGAGCCGTGATCTACTTAAGTCGGGCTAAGTTTCAGCTTAATGTAGCTGAATCGATACTCAACTTAAGCTAGGAGAACCTAGCTAAAGCCTCGGTCTCACACAGTGATTACTCGCTGCGTGTGAATTCGCTGCGAATTACATAAACTCGCAGCGAGTATTCGCTGCCTGCCTGTCACATTCAGCGATTTCTACAAGCGAATTTCGACAGAGCGGCGCGCTGAGCGGAATGGCTACTCGCAGCGAGTACCAAAAACTCATAAATAAATAGTTATATCACGTGTGCAAGGATATAACGGTTATTCTCCGTTCCGGAGATATAAACATTAGACCATAATTTTTTTTTAAACCATAATTAGCCAATTTGCCCACCAATTTGCATAATATTGGCTATTATAAGCCATTTCAAGCAAAAAACCGACACTTTAAAATTGAAGCTTAAATGTTTCGCGAGCTTTTTTTCGTTTCATAGTGCGTCGCAGCGAGTACCCATGTCACACACAGCTAATGCTCGCGGCGAGTTGAATTCGCTGCGAGTAAAATTAAACATGCTCAAATCTATTCGCGGGGAATGATTCTAGTCGCAACGAATAGCCTATCACACACAGTGAGTTCTTGCTGCGAATGCCTAATCGCAGCGAGTATTCGCTGCGTGTGAACAACGAGGTTTTAGATCAGCTAGCGCAGCTTCCGTGAAGTTTATGTTTGTAATAAGCTACATTGATAGTTGTAGTACCTACCTACAGTGTATTTCCATAAAATTAATAGTTTGAACTAAATTTTTTTGCGATATAAGGGTGCCTTCTCCATTAAAATATAAAATTAATTCTTATACCAGAGGTCAGAGCTATTGGTAGCGCTTCTCATTGACATGGTGAAGTTAAAAGGCTTTAGTTGTTTGCTATGACGATTAAATAGGATAAAATTGATCATAGTATTTTATTATTTTGCTCCCTCTTATACCTACTGCCTCTCGAACTTGTTCAATAATAAACAGCTATATTTCTATCACCAATCGTTTAGAGCGATATCCTTTCTGAAATCAAATTGCAGAGGTCATTGGGACGCTCCTTTATGTCCACGGTGTAGATTGTTATGGACTGATAAGATATTATGACAGTTATAGGAAAATGTAGGAAAACCCAATAAGCTATTAACTCCTTGTTGACTTATGAATCTTGTGATCTTTAACTCTTAATAATTAATTGTAGCTCTTGGAACAATATTAATAGAAGAAATCTTGGCTTTATGAAAAGAAGCCTATGTAGGAAACTTATGATCTCGTTTCTTCTTGTATTTTTTTAAATAAATATATAATTCAGATAGTAATGATATTTAAGTGCTGGAGGAGCTCGTGGCTAAGTAATAATAGCCGCACGGGTCGATCCATCAGGTTAAGCTACGCTTGCCGGGGTTGGTCCGCGGATGGGTGACCATCTTTACATACCGTAAATCCTCCGTGCCTCGGAAAGCACGTTAAGCCGTTGGTCCCGGCTGTCATTCGTGGATCTTTGACAGTCGTTACAAGTCGTCAGAAGCCTGAAAGTCTGACACCAGTCTTACCAAGGGGTATCGTATTACCCAGTTACTGGGTTGTGGAGGTCAGATAGGCAGTCGTTCCATTTAAAATACTGGTATTCAGCTGCATCCGGTTAGACTGGAAGCCGACCCCAACATAGTTTGGAAAAGGCTAGGCAGATTGAATGATATTAAAGTGCTGTTAATTATATATTACTTTAGACATTTTTGCCATGACCATGATTATGCCAGCTTTTGTCGAAACTGTAGGTATAACTTAACAGGTACTTAATTAATTTCGAATAGGTAATTTCTGCATTGTTAATCATTACATCAAATTTTTTAATGTACTATACATCAATACTATAAATTTAAAGGAGTATGCTTAATAGAAAGAAAAGTTAGTTTATTTGTGTCAGAAACATGTGCATAAAAAAAAAGATAATAAACTCGAGCAGATAACGACAACATAACGATAACAATACAATAACGAGCAAAACAGAAATAGTCGGCAGCTGCTGGCACGTCATGACTGTGACAAGAAGGCTTCCACTCAGCATGATGCTGTGCTATGGAGTCCCACAGCAGAGCGCTGATTTTCAGTGGTCACCCGATAGATAGATAGTTAGATGATGTTGAGAGCATATATGAAAGGCGACGAACAAAAGGTATTTACAAGGCAGGTGTGAGTGGAAACGCTGGGAACGCCCTGGAAGGACATAATATAGTGAGCTCATTAGTGATGTTCTTCAGAAAGGTCAGGTGCGTAGTACTCGCAACAGACGTGTGTGTAAGACCAGATGTATTGTATGAACGTAAAAGAAGCAAATAGTCGACGCGCCGTGTGGATCACACCTTAGATCCCTCCTTAAATCTCATCCTCATAAAACAAGCTACTATTCCTATTCCTTCTCTGTCCATGCAGTAAGATTGTGGAACTCACTTCCGCCTAGCATTCGTGATTTAAAAACTGTTTCTCAATTTTAATATAGAGTAAAAGAGCACCTTTCCTCTCAACTGTGAGTATTTATATACCTGTAGTATGTATGTTTATCTGTTTATATATTTACAATGCATTTGCTCGAAAAGAGCCTTTTCCAAGCAGTAAATTAGTGCGGAAAGTGTCACTTTTTTTCACTAGTGCTTTTTACTTTTCTGTTTTTTTTTTATTTTTGTGGCCGTCGTCAGCCCGTTGCAAAGAGTTTTTATTATTTGAGAAAAGTTTTATAAATCAGATGATGATGATAACGATGACGATGGCGATGGCGATGACGATGGCGATGGCAATGGCGGAGTCAAAGTCGAAGTCGAAGTCGAAGTCGAAGACGAAGTCGAAGACGAAGTCGAAGACGAAGTCGAAGTCGAAGTCGAAGTCGAAGTCGATGTCGATGTCGATGTCGATGTCGAAGTCGAAGTCATGAATGTTGTTTTTATCATTTATACGTCGTAATATGTAGATGGTAGGTAGTCGCCTATGATGTGTACATCATATTATGCGACTACCGTAAGGCTCACTCGTTTTTTTTTAATTTCCTCGCACAATGCATAGTAAAACGTTGTATGATACACGTGCGTAAGATGATTTCCGACTCGTGTCGACTTATACACTCACTCGCTACGCTCGCTCGTGAATAATGAAAAAAAAATGCCACTCATCGGAAATCACCTACCTTCCGCACTTATAGCATAAATAACTATTAAGCTTTATGTATTTATTTAAGTATATGTTAATTTATTACGTTATACGTGTAGGTATATTTTGATATTTTAGTTTAAGACTTCGCATATTTATATTTTTGCTTCTTGTTCTCACACACTTTTGTCTACATTTCTTTCTCATTTCTCCTTTCGCAGGTCTGCTGGAAGAAATTTCTTAAGAAATAAGCAGTACCTTTGTACTCATAATTATGATTATGTCGTATCTGTATCTATTTTACTGTGTGTACATAAATAATAAAATAAATAAATAAAAAGAGTATGTAAAGTGTGGGGTTCTGTAGTTTCTGCCTACCCCCTCGGAATAAAGCGTGAGTTTCTGTGTGTATGTATGGATATCAAAACTATCAAAAGATGTTGACAGCTGGTCCGATTAATACTCCCAATATTATATTTGCATATGGTTCAAGAGAGACACAAGCAGATGTTTCTACAAAATAAACATGTGCACCTCATGTTAAACACGTGCTAAATGGTTCATTCAGATGTTATTACTTCATAGATTATACCTACATTTATTTAAAACATAATTCATATTTCATTTGCGGTAATCAGTTTTCACGTTAAGCCGTTGGTCCTCGTTGTCATTCTTGGATCTTTAACAGTCGTTACTAGTCGAAACTGCCCGAAAGTTTGACAACCAGTCTTACCAAGGGGTATCGTGTAACCCAGTAACTGGGTTGTGGAGGTCAGATAGGTAGTCGCTCCATGTAAAATACTGGTATTCAACTTCATCCGAAAAACTGGACGCCGACCCCAACATAGATGGGAAATGGACTAGACTCATGATGTTTTCAGTAGGAATATTCAATCTGGGTTTACTAAACTGTAACTTTGTAAGAGTTGAGTATTTATTCACGATTTCGTCAAAGATGTTCCAAATAAGCACATAATCCAATGTAGTCAATTTTGGATGGATACCAATAATATGGTTTTAAACCGTGGGGTTATGTCTTAGAATGATGTCAGAATACAGACTCAAATGGCTCAATTTACATTGGCTCTATATCAAACTTATTGCTTGTTCACTGCCTGAATTGTACTCAAATCTGCTCGTGTCAGTTCTCTGCCTGAACTTGTCCCATTATATTTTTTCTCCCAGTCTCTTCTGTTAACCGTCATGTCATCACTCACTCCATTTTAATTCCTAACAGCACAAAACAGAGCGCCCCGCATCAAGGAGCACCCATCGAACACAGTGTCGGGACGCAGTGAGCCTGCGACTCTGAGATGTGTGGTGGAAGGCCGACCTAAGCCTTATGTGCAGTGGTATAAGGATGGATCTCCTCTGCCGCAAGCTGAGGACGGACACAGAGTTCTGTTGGAAGACGGACTACTATTTTTAAGGTACGTTTGTAGTTTTATGTATTGTAACTGGTGTTCTGCATAGTTGGATAGCTGATGAGGTGCAATTTCTCACTAGCAGCCCGAAGTCTGGGACTTACATGGGGCTTAACATAATCGGTGAAATGTACCATGTACACCTCTACAGATCCATTTGAGGGAAACAGGCGTAATTTTGTGTTCCGTATAGGAACCTGGAGATGAGTGTGTGGCAGAAAAGGTGCAGTACAGAAGGCAGAACTATGGAGTGCTTATTTTGATATAATAACCAGCATTCTGTACTTTAACTCTTCTGTGCCGCATATTTCACTATAGCCACCCACTGTTTACCATAATATTAACAAAAATCTTGTAGTAAACCTCCCTATATATTACGAAATGTCAACACTGCATAATGTACTCAGTACCTTCGTAAAAATAGCATCCTCAAACTATGTACAATATATTTTGGCAATTTCATTTTCCTGTACGTAAGTATCTTCCGTTGCTACAGTTCCGGGGCAATAACATTCTTCTTTCTTCAATAATAAGCGGCGGTGTGTGATCAAAAAGTATTTTGTAACGACCCTAATTTGAATAAAGAGGTTGAATTTCAATTTTCTTTGCGCTAGAGACACTGTTTTGAATCTAAATACCTACGTAGCATTTTTGGAAGGTGTACCCTACTGAATGAAGAAAATAATTTAAGAAGTTTTGTTTGTGATTCACAAGTTGGGTTATTATTTACAGTTCATTAGGTGAGTTACAATAATAAAAAGATTATCCAGATTCTGAATTGTATTGATTGTATCACAACAATCGACACTAGTACTGTATTTTTGAACATACCTACGTAATGAAGGATGACGTTTCAGTTAAAATCGATTGGAAAGAAATCCAACTTAATCAACAGCATTACGTCTGTAATCCACGGAGAATTTGACAAAGATTTACCAAAAGAACTCCAACATTTCACCAGTCATAGGCATAAACACCACTTACGTACAATCAAGACAGCTCACAAGATTCATGTCCCCAGGGTTAACCGAGGTAAAAAGGAGAGCGACGAAGGTGTATACTGGTGCGTGGCACGCAACCTGGCTGGCGAGGCCGTCAGTCACAATGCCTCGCTTAACGTCGCCGGTGAGTCCTAGAACATGTACAGTCGAACAACCTATTCTGTATACAGGCAAAAATATTCTTCTTTCCACTGCACTGTTAATATGCACCTGTCCCACCGCCGACGAGGAAGCGACTAGCTATCAACGATTTTCTCGCTCAAGAAACGTACAAAAGATTGTAGGTCCCGTGTAAGTAAAAGAGATACATATATTAACAGTTGATCGCTAACTATTCGCGGCGCGAGTACCTACTCGTTTGTCCCAGCGACTAGAGCTATGAAAGAGAGTACTCGCTCAGTGATGCACGCTTGGCGGGCAGAACACTCGCTGAGAGACTCACGCTTGGTACTTACGCATACCAGCAAGTAATCGTTCGTCGTCATCGCGCACTCTCTGCTCGTTGCTCGCCAACTCGTTTTTAGTTGCTAGCTCTACTCGCTTTTATATTATAGTCGGCGCTGGGACATGTGCCTTATGCATTTTAATTGTATTGCGTATTAACTTTTTCTTAAGTTTACTTACTTGTCTTTATCTTATGCAATTGACCTTTGGCTGTGTTATGTTAAAGTAAAACAAATAAATAAAAATAACACCGAAAGACTTGACTACTCAGTACGCTCACAACATTGTTTAAAAGTACTTGCACGTTAGCTGCCTGTATACCAATCTCTTTGTTTGATTGTACAAGAAGTAGGAAGCGGGGTTGCAGGGGAGGGGGTAATATTTGCATACAAATGTTTGTCGTGTGTCGGAGTACTGTTTAACCTTTGTTGGAGAGATTAATGGGTGGTGTGTATGGCGCTGGCGATAGCAAGTATAGTTTGCGTTCTAAGATGGACTTCAAGTTTCCTAGGTGCTAAAGAAGAATTAAATGAATTTCATGAAGAAAGTTCCCTTTAAAATATTTACAATGCGTAACTGTACCAGCTACAGTTACGCAATGTAAATATTTTAGAGGGAAGTAGGGAAATCAGTGTCACACAAAATCATATTCGTTAGACCGTATGGTAGCAAAGGAAAGATAGTTATAAAAATAGATCTTTTGAATAACCTTGCAAATCATGGTAAACAAACATGAGAACTGTAAGTAAATTTTATTTATCAGAACGAAAGTCAACAATTCCCGTCGTTCTCGAGTTAGTTCAATCAGTTGAGTGAAACCTGCCCAACGTAAACACAGTTATAAATCAATCTGCTTTCGTTTCCAATATTCAGTAGTACTAATCTACCTACGCTTTATTTACTAAGGGAGAGTAGAAATAAACACTAGCTACTTACGAGTTGAAACTTTGTTAAGCCAAATCTGTGCCTTGTCAGGTGCGTTACTAGATACTGTGACATTTTCCCCCACGCTACATTGTCAACCTGTCTTTGTACCTGACTCTGTGAGTTTAAAGCTTGTCCTGCGTAGTAACAAAGACATAATTTCCAGTTCTTCGAGATGAATTCAGAGCAGAGCCAAGAGATGTGCATGTAGCAGCTGGTGAACCAGCTTTGTTGGAGTGCTCGCCTCCTCGAGGAGTTCCAGAACCTTCGGTCAACTGGCTCAAAGATGGTCAGTCTTATGACGTTGAAGTCAATGGCAGGTGAGAAAGTGTTAGATAGAGAAGAATATTTTTTACCCTTTTTCAGCTCGAACCACATAATATAATGTTTGACTGTTGTGTCCGCTTGACGTACTGTGAAATAAAAATCCAATTTTAAATTAATGTAAGCAAGAGTTTACTTATAAAATGTTCAATTCTTTTGTCTTTAAATGTTTAGTGATAAAGAAATTTCCTTTCAGGGTAACAGTAACAGATACAGGAAACTTAAAGATCTTAGAAACATTACCGACAGACAGCGGTCTGTTTAGATGTGTAGCATCAAACATTGCCGGTGAGAGGCAGTCGCGGGCCGCGGCACTAATTGTTTTAAGACGACCACACTTTGTTGTTAAACCTAGTAACATAACCGCCTTGGTTGGGCAAACTGTCGAGTTTAACTGTCAGGTAATGTAATGTACCTTTAGGGTACTCGTACCATTTATTTATGTCGTGGCATAATTGATTTAGTTCTAACATTTTCATAATTACTTTTAGAGTTATGATGCAAGCGTAAAAATAACATGGGTCAAAGAGGACGGCTCGTTGCCTTCCCATGCCACTATAATCCGAGGGCTATTAAGGCTAGAGCATGTGTCTGCAACCGACGCCGGCGTCTATTCCTGCCGAGCCGACAGCCACGCCGGAACCAGTATCACCAGCGCAACACTCACCGTTTACTGTAAGCTCTGTCTCTATTTAGATCGATTTTATTGCATCAATAATTCTAACAACTGTCCGTTCTATTTTAATACGGCCATCTGTTTCAGCCTTACCGCACTTCACGCAAATACCGTCCAATCTGACCGCATGGGAGGGCGATGTGGTTTCCATCCCATGTGAAGCTAAAGGCTTACCTACACCGACTACCTTTTGGATTCTCGAAGGGATCCAAGATTCTTTACTTTTCCCGGAGTGTACGAAAAGTAATTCAAGCTTATTATATTTGGACGGGGCGCGTTCTGAACACAGTGGGAGAGTGATTTGCACAGCTGTCAACGCAGCTGGCAGTATTATGCAAGAGGCTTATCTTAAAGTGCTAAAAAAAGGAAACAATGAACTAAAAGAGCCTTCTATGGATCGTGAATATAGCGTAGATTATGAACGTGAGACGCACATGACGCAATATGAGCTAGTTCAAGCGAGGAAATATTTGCAACAAAATGTGTTAGTTCTAAGAAGGGTAGAGGCATTATCTTCCACATCTTTAAAAGTTGTTTGGGATGTAAGTTAATATTTAGTCGTTTTTGTCATTCCATTGATTGTGTGGCGCAAACTATATTAACGTTTTGTTTAGGTATTGACCGACTACAATGAATATTTGGAAGGTGTTAAAATTTGGTACAATGGGACTACACTAAATTGGCGTAATGCAACTGATGAAGAAATTACGTTACTAAATCCGGCTCATCCAGACGTCCTGTGCTCAAACGGGTCTCTGATGAACGTGGACAATAGTGGATCATCGAGCTACATCCTAACAGGATTGATGGCATATACACAATACGATATATTCCTGATGCCGTTTTACAAGATGTTACTGGGGAAACCTTCGAATTTGATGACTGGGTTTACGGACGAAGATGGTAAGGAACTAAGGATTCTTTTTTCGGTTTTTGTTTGTTTATTGGATGTGGTTGCATACTTTATGTGTTGGTGATATTTTAGTGCCTTCGGCGCCGCCCCAAAGCGTTACGGCGGGTGTAATAAACGCAACGTCGGCGTGGATACGATGGGAACCGCCACCTGTGAACACGTGGAACGGTGAACTCACAGGCTACTTGGTAAGTTTTGTTTTCCAATTATTGTTTAATTATGATTATTGTTTTGCTCGATAAAGTTTTATGTTGGGGATTAAAATGTGTTTACAGTCAATGTTTCATTGTTTCCGATTGTTACGGGGTTATCGTATACAGGGTGACTGGAAAATAGTGGCGGAGCCGTTAAGGGGAGGTAGTCTAGGGTTATTCCAACAGATATCACTATGAGACCTACCGTCCTTACTTAACCCTTTCCTATTGATGTTTTATCAGCCATCAAAGTATTTTTTTTACATTTTCCGTTTTTGTTTAGCAGTTTTTGCATAAAATAATGACAGTTGCGGAAATTTAACAATTAATATTACTTATTTAGAATATCTTTGTT
This sequence comes from Agrochola macilenta, assembly GCA_916701695.1. Classification (NCBI taxonomy): domain Eukaryota; kingdom Metazoa; phylum Arthropoda; class Insecta; order Lepidoptera; family Noctuidae; genus Agrochola; species Agrochola macilenta. Next base: position 10,064,917 of record OU753563.1, read on the forward strand.
GCAAAACAAAAAAAAGTAGGCTAAATCACTTTTTTTTTAGGATTTATTGCTATTTGATAAGTAGGAATATCTTGGAAAGGGTTAAGTAAGGACGGGAGGTCTCATAGTGATATCTGTCGGTCCAGTCACCCTGTAAATTGTCGTATTCAACTTACATCAGTTTGTTTTATGAGTTTAATATTGTATTCATGAGCTCATGGGGTAGAAGTACATTTTAAAAGTTAAGACAATTGCATTCTCATAAGAGCGTTTATTCTGAAAGTGGGCAACCGCGAATATAGATGTCAAATATTTCGCTGTTTTGATTAATTTGGCAATATTACTATATGGAAATAAGAAATGTGGCTAATTAGCGAACTAAAATATTAACAATAAATTGCAATTATAACATTGAATCAAACTCAAACTCAAAGCATTTATTTCAAATAAACCAATTACAGGCACTTTTGAATTTTCAAGGGGTCGGTCAGTCAGAAATATGAAGCTAGTTTGAGAGTGAATTTGATGTTGTAACCGTTTTAGGTGTAAAAAAGGCATTTGGAAAGTTTCCAAACACTTTCTTTTACATCTAAAACTAAATATTCGGTGTTACGATATTAATCATTTCATTTCATAATCAATATTTTAGTTCACTAGTTAGCTACATTTCATTATATACGAGTAAATAGGTACAGTAATATTGCCAAATTAATCGAAACAGGTAAATATTTGACGGCTATTTGCAACGACGGCAACGTTGCCAACTTTTAGGATAAACGCTCTTAATGCTAATATACTGGGTCACATTAAATTAACTAGCGAAACTCCGAGGACGTGATGGGTATAACTAAACATGATAAAACAAATAAAAAACGGATTGTGGATTTTTTGGGGTCAATGACCGCAGGTCGTTTTAGTTACTAGAAGTATGAGTTTTGAAATCAGCACTTTTTTGTTGTTTTAATGGCAAAAACTGATATTTTAATAATCAGACCTCTTGCCACAGATCGAGATTCGCGTGGGTGGTAGTACTGGCGGTCGCGTGGTGGGTCAGATGTCGCTAGGCGCCCGCACGCGCGCGGCCGCAGCTAGCTCGCTGCGCGCGGGCGGGCGGTACAGCGCGCGCGCTGCTGCTGTCACGCGACGCGGACACGGCCCCTTTAGCGCGCCTGCGCACATACACATGCTGCCCACGCAGTCGCAGAGACACTACGTACAGTAAGTGATCCTTCCGATCTATTAAATCGGATTATTACTGCTCTTCATCTGGCAGACTATCCAGTTGATAACTTCTACTTTCTACAAATCTTACTGTTTAGAATATGTAGGTGAGTAAAATGGTTGAAACCATGATATAGTTATATCACTAGGGCTACAGCTATAAACCGTAATATAGCTATATGAAAACGGTTCATAACTGTCGGAGTGCCTTAATTTTGTTACTGCGACCAATTTCGATGTAGGGTTCGGCACCGCTCGCTTTGCTCGCTCGAATCGCGCGTAGATCGTGTTCGTATTATAGTTATATTTTTTGTTCTTTATTTCTGTATTTGTTCCTAGTAAGACAGTTATGAACTACTTTCATATAACTATATTACGGTATATAGCTATATCCCTGGATATATAACTATATCACGGCTTCAACCACCTTACTGCTACATAAATAATGTAAGCGCAATCGCTCAAGTCATTGCCTGTGCTTGTGATCCTCTAATCGTATAATTCATTTCACAAATCCACAATTACTCAGTTATCGAAAAGGCTCAACGAGTATTTATAGGATACGGCTATAATATTGTTATAGACCAAAACCTGTCTACCGATTTACTCCAATGGCCATAAGGCTTTCGACACTGACAAACTACAAAATATACAGTAGGAAGTCCTACTATTCGTATTCGTTGGTATGTGACTTAAAAGTCTTCTAATTTCATGCATAGGTACGTTTTCTTACTTAAGTACCTTTTCCTCATTATTGTATGCTAATTTCGGCACTAAAAGTTCTTTTTACGATTTCTTGAGTAGGTACAGTTAGTTGTTTCTGATTTACTACTCAATTTCGTTTGACAGTTTCTTTTAAACAATGGAAATGCGAAATGACGATGTAACTTTTTTGTTCTTTAGGACAGAACCACCAAAAGACTCGAACATAACGCATATATTTCAAGAAACGTGGCTCCTAGCTCTTGGACTAACATTGTTCTCCATAATCGCTATCGGAGTGTTCAGCGTTTACTACATCAAGCGACGAAGCAACATTCAAAGGAAAAAATCGACTGGTAATTTGTAATTGACATTCTTGTATACAAACAGTTGGTATATCTTAAGTAGAAGTAATTGAAACATTGATCCCCATTGTAGGTCAGTCAATTGTGACGGCTCAACAGTGTCTATTGAATAAAGACACTATCTGGTTAAGAGACCGGCCGGTATTCGCCGCACCAACCGATGCCACTTTAGACGTCAGCAGCTGTCACCAAAGTCTTCTTCATGGTGAGTATCGTTTGTTATCTATTCCGATAATCGAGTGTTTATTTTTGGAGCATCATTGACATATTTCTCACGATATAAATTCCATTGAAATTGATACGGACAAAATAACTCAGATACCGATTGTATGTGATAAAATACTTATGTGCTCGGACTGATTTATTATCAAACTGTCTAAATCTATAATCAAGAACACGCCTTCTAAGTTGAAGACGTTTTAAATGAAATCATTTATAGAATCTAACGTTATCCTCAGGTGGGCAATCAACGAGCATTCTAAGTGTTGAGCCAGAATACAGTCTGCCTCAGAATTCCATTCAAGGATTAGACGCGTCGAGTGTTGACAGAATGCGGCGCGGACCACCGGAACCTTACGCGTCCAGCGCCATTTACACAGAACTCAATTTCAAGGTACGCTTTGATAAGCTTTTCGAGAATTCCATTGTTGACTTTAGATAAGATTTAACGAATTTGCATACGTTAATCCTATCTTATATCATATCAAATACCACACAAAATGTTCATAAGTGTAACAATAAATATAATTTTCCACACAGGACAATAACGACATCGGAGACTTGAGAAATTGTCCAGAAAGACGATCTCATAACAATAGCATTGTTAGGTCGTGTAATGGAAGCATTCAGTACTCGAACGGAGAATGTTCGACGTGTTGCCATAGCACGTCCAGCAGATCAACTAAAGACTATAGAGAGCCGAGGCATGAGAACGCACATAATGACATTAATGTACTGGAGGACGACTGCGCCTCTTGTCATACAAATAGGTCCGGATCAAGAAGTCGACAAGACAAAAGCAAAGTGTGTCCGGCGAGTGATTTAGAGTATGACTATCCACAGTGGCACTGGCTGGGCAGGGAGAACAGTTTCAAAATTCCCATTCAGACGAGTAGACATTCGAACGTAGCGAGGTCGGAGCAGGGCTGTCAAATAAATCTGTGTGATATACTGCCGCCACCGCCGTATGAGGTAAATTGATCTTGTTTACAATTTACCCCTATGCCCCAATGTTTTTCATTGTAATGGACAATGCGTATATTTAGATTTAATGCATTTTTCACAGAGTCCAGAAAACAAGACCGTGTATGGAACTCCAAATAATTAGATGTGTACAATGTTGGAAGAGGAAATCAAAGCAATAATCAACATTATCTTTTCAAATTTTAAGGATAAGTTACGTCGAAAAAAGTTTCGCGGTTGTTAGTGATGTTCTTATTGTGGAACTTAAAAATTAAGATGGTATTAGGTGTAGGTAGATAATGTATAACGTAATATTCGTCAGACAAGATCATAACCATTGTAGATTAGCCACAGTAGTGCTTGTAATATGTAGATACCGAACTTTTGATATTTGTATCTCGTAATTTATTCCTAATCTATATTCTAGTCACAGTACATAGGACTAGTTTTGCCATTGGTGAACACTGTTTTTCTTGTAAGCTAATATTTTGTACCTATACAGTACTCCATGACTTGAGGTTGTTACAATTTTGACTGTAAACGTAGAAAAAAAATCGAAGCCCTGCATTTCACTGCCATATATACCTTTAGGACTTTCTAGAATATTAGTTATATAATCTTTGACTGTGATATTTATATTAAATTTGTGTATTAGAAATAAATGTAACCCTAGTGTAATTACCTAACTTTCCCCAACTTTCAAATTTTTTAATACTTCGCATACCTACCTAACGTAAGAGACAACAATTTGATCTGTATTCAAAATATTTTCAGAAACAGTTGTGTTTGTACCCAGAACAGAAATCTGAAATATAGCAACTTTATAAAAGTAAAGGCGTTTTATTTAAAAAACCACATTTCGTGTAAGTGTAGCGTTATTATCTTGAATCGTATATTTTATTCAAAGAATCGTCCAATAAAAGTATGAGAACTCTTCCTTACGGCCTTATTAGGTTGTCGTACACCAACAACTTTATAGTAGGAACAAAGATATAAAACTCGCTAAAAGGCGACATAAATAATATACACTTTAGTAATGAAGCACGTCGTTACCTGCGGCTTACAAGAGTCTAGCCGAGTCGTAAACTGCAAAGACTTGTAAACCAACTTGTCGGTGCAAAGATTTATTTTATGAATATTTTGTTAATTACAACTTTTATAATGCACGCTAATCTTGTAACTTAACCTTACCTAAGTAAGCAGCAAATTGCTTATTTTCATAAACCAGAGTCATTAATCAATCGTGTACCGTATGTGATACATTTCGAGCCCGAAAAACTGAATGGCGCGGACTTATTCTCCGGGCGAAAGGTTTCGGGTTAAGAGCATTTGGCAATAAATCTTTGAGTCCAATTTATTCCTGTCTTGCTTACGTATCGGCTACGTTTATAGCTACCTTTTTGGTGCCGAAAGAGCTTTCCTTTATCAGCAGATTTTGGGATCGGACAAAGGACTATTCGATTCAAATGATATCCGTTTTAGTTAGGGAAAATTTTGCTGAGAAATTCTGTTTGGCGCTAAGAATATAGGTTTATTTGCTATTTCAATAACAGCAATAGGAGTATTACTGAATGTATGGTAGTAAAACGTTGTTTATGCTGAAGTTAGTGCCTATCTTGTTTAACTATACGGCAAATTTAATTCTATCTTGTTTGGGATATCTCTTATTAGTAATAAAATATATTATACATGTTATTGATTTTATCTATAAGAGATACCCGTTAATGCTTTTAATTAGAGAGTGGAACTAAGACATTACAATTAGCGATTGTTTAGCTACATAATGATGTAATTAAAGAAAATTATTAAACAGAACATGGTGCAAGGTAAGAATATCGGGCTCGTGGCAAAATTATAACAGCCGATCGAGTCGATGGAAGGTTAAGTTACGCTTGCCACGGTCGGTTCGGGGATGGGTAACCGTCCGTCGGAAAGCACTTTGTTCCAACTGTCATTCGTTGATCTTTGACAGTCGTTACGGGTAGTTAGAAGCCAAAAAGTCAGACAACTAGTCTTACCAAGGGGTATAAAGTTATCCAGTAACTAGGTTGTGAAGGTCAGATAGGCAGTTGCTCCATGTAAAATACAGGTATTCAGCTGCATCCAGTTAGACTAGAAGCCGACCCCAACATAGTTGGGAAAAGGCTAGGCAGACTGCTGCAAGGTAAGAATATCGCATAGGGAGCGATAGATTTATTGAAATCGAAGAGAAAATATAATTATATACTTGGAAAATATTCAACTTGGATCGTACTAGTTTACAAATCGTATTAAATCATCCGTAACGCCATTTCTGTTTGGTGATTCGTCACACAAAATAGTATTAGACTCTGTATGGCCACCATCATATAATTTAATTCGACGAATAAAATTTTAACGCTCGTAAACTTACAAGGATCTGAATAAGCGATATAAAAATAGAATTAACTGTATGTTGATGTTCAAAAGCTCAGATCATTCACTATAATTTGTAATAGTTGACTCTCGTAAATGTCACTGTATTCACGCGTTCCAAAAATGTGATAAAATATGTAAACAAAATTTTGGACAATATAGGTCAGTCTGGTCATTCTCTGATAGTACGTTATCTTGTATTGATTATTTTTTTGACGTTTTGATCGATATTTTCGATAAGTATCTAACGAGAATGCTTTCATAAGAGTGTGGTATTTGTGTTGGTTTATGATCTGTGCGTCCGTCGCACACAATAAAATTGTCGTTATTTTTATATTTCATAGAAATGCTTGCAGGGGAATGAAAATGTCGCTTGAATAATGTAAAGTGTACATAATGTATTTTAAAATATCATCACGGTTGCATTCTTACTGGGGTGGGTGGGATGTAACACAGTAGCAGAGTTCCTACTTAATATACAGAGTTTTATTACCTATATAAGTAGATACTTAGAATAGAATAGGTCTTTATTTGCGTAGAATGTAGGTACAGTCAGCATCAAAAGTTGTTGACCACACTTAGATTTTCAAAATCGCTGTATAGTGAAGTGCTAATAGTGAATACGGTGTACAGCGATTTTGAAAATCTAAATGTGGTCATCAACTTTTGATGCTGACTGTACTATCGAAGAATTTCATATCTATGCAGTTTGAAAACAAAATCCCGTGAACGCGATGACCACATCTGTTACCGCCCCAGTTCTATGGCGGCCGAGCACTGCAAGCAGAAATAGCCCTTACGGTGTATAGATATTAACTTCTTCGATGGTAGATAAAAATAAGTTGTTAAATTGTATAATACGTAGAATCCATGTATATTCTACCTTATAGCATGCAAATGTAATAAAAAGTAAAGATATTACAAAAAATTATCATTTAAGAAATCCTGCACAAAATAATAACATTTATCGACAAGTAATTCTGTGAAACGTTATTAAAATTTTTGCAACGGTAAGTTTTTAATTTGGTCAGGTATTTTATTATCTTATCATCATCATCATCATTTCAGCCGAAAGACGTCCACTGCTGAACATAGACCTCCCCCAAATGGAGGGGTTTGCCATAATCGCCACGCTTGGCAGGCGGGTTGGCGATCGCAGTATGGTGTTAAAATGCATAGAGAACGCTGCTGCTCATTCTCTAGTGAGCCCTTTAGTCGCCTTTTACGACATCCACGGGAAGAAATGGGATGGTACTATTCTTTACGTCCGACACCACACGGAACCATTACGTCCGGCACCACACGGAACTTATAACCTTTATTAGTTCTGAAGCCTTTTTTGTCCTTCAGATTAAAAATAATAATTATGATAAAGATACATTTTAATGTAATTCATAGCAATTCGGTATTAAAGTTCAGTTTTGTTACAATGTATATCGGTCTTAGTCAAACTTAAAAAAAAAAGAAAAGTCGTAATTGACTGCTATAATTTTTAATTTCTAGTAATTGCACCTGACAATTCTCAGTCAGCAGGAACGATCTAAATCCGAATGGATTTAGATCGTTCCTGCACTCACTCAAAACAACACAGTGAATGCTCGCTGTGAGTACAACCCTAAAAGTTGGCAACGTCGCAAATAGCTGTCAAAAATTTACCTGTTTTGATTAATTTGGCAATATTACTTTAAAGAAATAAGAAATGTGGCTAACTAGCGAACTAGAATATTAATAATGAATTGGAATTATAACATTGAATTTAATGTTGTACCCGTTTTAGGTGTAAAAAAAGGCATTTGGAAAGTTTCCAAATACTTTTTTTACATCTAAAAGTAAATATTCGGTGTTACGATATTAATTATTGCATTTCATAATCAATATTCTAGTTCGCTAGTTAGCCGCATTTCTTATTTCCATACAGTAATATTGCCAAATTAATCAAAACAGCGAAATATTTGACATCTATTTGCGACATTGCCTACTTTCAGAATAAACGTTCTTAACACAAGCATTGTTTAGCTGTCGACATCAGCAATAATTTGGACGGCAAGATATTTATAGTCACATTATCCACAGAATAATCTGTCTACCGTAGAATTGGACAGCCTCGCAATATTATCCATAGTATCCACACATTGCAAGCTGTCAGATTTAGTTCAACTGGATATAATGTGTTCGCATTGATTTTGAGCTCGCATAACAATGCACATGACTTTGTTCAAGCTGCACGGTTCAGTAGGCACACACAATAGTGCAGAATATTATTCAAACCATTACTTTAGTTAGCAATTGAAAATATTATGTTAATGATTTCCGAGAATGGTAATTATACCTAATTTCAAATTTACCTACAATGCAAGTTTTTTTTATGCCATATAGTGTAGTATTTTTGACACTACTAGCTTATCTGATGCCATCGAAGATGAAACAGTCCGTCTGAAAGATTTAATACTTAGCAAGGAGCAGGGAGTGTAGTAAAAAGTGCTACGAAATAAAGACTGGCAAATTGAAATTGTTATAACCTATCATGGCGGCCTGATAGCCTAGTGCTGTGACCGTCAGACTGCCAAGTCATAGATCTCGAGTTCGAACCAAAAGCACGCACCTCAGACTTTTCGGAAACATGTGCGTATTGTATAATTATCATTTGCTTCAAAAATGGTGAAGGAAAACATCGTGAGGAAACCGGCATGCCTCGGAGACATTTCTCGACGGCATGTGAAGCCAAGTAGGAGGCCCATGGGTGGCTTTAAAACTCTGACACCAGGTTAGTCACTAACCACAAGAAAAAAAGAAGATGGCGGTTGACTGTACTATGGGATATAACTGGCCGGAAAAGAGGTTGTAGGGACTGGTTTTGTTTCCAGTATGAGATTTTTTAGAACTAACGAGGAATTAAATTTCAAAGTCGGAGTGGTGTGTGATCTAAGCAGAATGAGATGTGAGAAACAAACTTCATCAATCACCGAGAGAATATAAAATACGGTAAGTACCTAATTTAGTCATTTGCGAAACCCTCGAGAAAATATTGCGGTGGAAGGTGTGTATAAAAGCGGGACGTAGTCGAATTTGCATAATTCTGCCCAGAGCCATAAGTCAAATATATAAAATCAAAACATTATCCTGTGTAGGTACCTCGCTTGAGGGCGGGAGCCTTCAACTCTGGATACAAACCACGATAATCAGCACCTGCCATCTGACGTCATCTTGACCCACCCAAAATATTATACAAAATACAAAATAATGTTGTTTCCAACAAACTCATTGCTTATTAATATATCACGGATGCAAATATTCCAGGGAAGTTAAGAGCTGAAATTAATCTGAAAGTATAATTTATGTTAATACGTGTATATCGGTTTCTGGTACATTTCCATGGGGGAAACATTTATCATGAGATGGTGATCGAAAATAAGCTTAGTTTGCAAATGTGCGGTGGACGACGGCGACGTCTTGGTGGCCTATATCAGATTTGAATATATTTCGATAGAAACATTAAATATGTATCGGGCTACATCCTGTTAATATTATTCGGTGAGGTAAAGAGAATATTTCCATTTCTTTATTGAGTTTTCGTCTCTCTGCTTCGTGAGATGGAAATAGGGAAATATTTAGGACTCCGAATAGACGCATTAGTAGATAGGTAATATCGGTTTGTTGTTATAAAGGTCTTATTTGGAACAGGATTTTTTGATAGACGAAGGAGAAATAATCTGTAGCAGATAAGTTATTTATTTTATCCTGAAGGCATGCATACTTACAATTTTCTTACGAACAAAGATCATGTAAGCAAACTACAAGCACTCTTAAAGTTTACCGAGTTCGGTAGCATGCACATTGCACATGGTTTTTGTTACAAAGTTCAAACAACTCTTTTTCAACTATTAAAATTTTATCAACGCAGTCATATAAATAAAAACCACTATGTACCATCAAAAAATGCATCTACATCTAACCAGTTTCAAAACAAAATCCCGTGAACACGATTACCACATCTGTTAAAGGCCCGGTTCCATAGCCGCCGAGCGCGGCAAGCAAGAATATTCCTTCCGGTGGTTAGATATGAACTTCTTCGATGGTACATTGGGCTCCAGAGAAACTTCACCCCCTAGCAATGTAAAACACAATGCAAAGGAGTGAGGTTTCTCTGTAACCCACTGTACCTATGCTAAATAACTCAATACTACCCGATACAAATTATCAATTAAAAAAAACCAGTACCTATTTACTCAATCAAATCAATCGCATCACAGATCTCCCAGTAGAACCTACAAAAAACAGTTATTACTGCATTCCCTCCCTCCCTTCTCACTGCACTAATCCATTAGTCGTACATGAAAACTTAATACAAATGCCAATAAAAACAGCCGGGCAGGTATTACTGGCCACTCTCGTAGCCCTAGGGTGCACGTGCACCTCACTAGCCAGTAGCCACTGAATTTTACAGGGAATACTGTAAATGTCTATGTTATTATATAGGAATTTTATTGATGGCGAATGTTGTGAGGGAGAATTTATGAAGATAATTTAGTAAAATTACGACTTCTGTAAAATTGTAAACTATGAATATTGAATGTTGCCGATAATAACTTTGCATAGTTTAAAAGTGGTGGGAAATTTTTAGGAGTCCGTGAAACTATTATGTAGGTACGATGCTGGTAGGAACTGTTTTTTTACTATAAAGTGCCGTGACGATACTTTATTTGAATTACAATCTAGCCTGGTAAGTGTAAGGGTATTAAGTAATTAGTTTTTGACTTAAATTGTTACGTAAATGATTTTTCAGAAATTGCGTCCAATAAATGTTAATAGTTCCTAATATCATTATGAGAAAGTTTGTCTATCTGTCACTATTCACCCTACACTATTCTAAAGGTTTTGTTGGTGAGAACTTACGGATCTTTTTGAATTGATGCAATTAATTGATTAGGGTCTCATTGGAAGGTTTTTGGTAAGTAAACAAATAGTTTTTTAAAAAGGCACCATCTAGTTCCAGTAGATTTTTGAAAGCTGTCACTAATCTAATTATTATTCCTATTAAAGTCGAATAATCATACAAAATACTCATCTGCTTTAGTACAAGTTCCAAGAATCTGTAGTAGAACAGAAACCGTCTGTGCTCTCTTAACTAAAGTGAGTTAATTTATACAGAAGCGCGAGTCGTGGTCTAAATTTAATTGTTCTTGACGCTAACGCATAAATCTTGGTGAAATCCTAGCGGAAGCAATTTACATAAACGCCGTCATTCCATGGCTATACTATCCTTTAATCGTGCCCGGTTGTATGGTAATTATGTGTAAGTGGTGACTTAAGGAATTCGCGTCTTTAGAAATGTTATTGTTAGTCCATTTATTAGAGAAAGGAAGCTTTTAATAATCTCTGTGATATTGAAATTGTTTGAGGTAATAAATCTGTGAGCTGTTAATAAAAAATCGACATAGGAAGCTACAGTTGAACGAAAATGTACCTACCTACTAGTCCACTATAAGCTACAGAATTCCTTCACTTTTCAACTATTGCTACATTTGTAAAAAAAAAATACAATCTATTTTACTCATGAATATTAATAAAGTTCTTCACGTGCAAACTTGTGTCCCATGCAGGAATTCCCATTTCCCACAAATTTTCAACTATGCAAGGTTTTCGACAACTTTCAATACTCAAAGTTAACAGTAGTTAATCATTTCACTGTAGAAAAGCTCGAACAAATCATACCTAACGATGATTTTCCCTAACTTCAGTCTAAACGACCAAAAGGAGATCGGCCATTTGTTCTAACTTGAATTTCAGCCCTTATTTCAAGGACTGAAATTCAAGGTACCATTCCGTCGTTAAATTGGCCCTAGGTTTTGAAGCATCCTATTTAGTTACAAAGAGCTTAATCCCGAAAGTGTAGCGGAGTGTGAAGCGAGCTGGTCGAAGGTCACAATTAGACGAGGCGTTTAATTACAGAATTCAGGGTAACATCGTGGCTTCACCTCCCCTATAGTCTTTCACGGGATTCCTCAATAAAGTACATGCTATATTAGTAGGGAGATAGCGGGAAACATGGCGCGCTGTCACCATCAAATAATTAGTCGGTCGGATTTCGATTAATTATTTTAAAATCTTTTCTTTTCATACAACAAAAAATTTCTGTTAATTGCTGCATTTTCAATCTTTCTCCGTGTTAACATCAATTATGTTTTTGACGAGAAAACGTCCTTATTTATTTGAAAGTAAATATCGCTATCATTATGCAAACCATGTTCGTATTTTGGCTAGCCACCTCACCGCGCGAAGTGCTTATGAATAAAGAATTCGATCGAGTCTGCAATGGAACCACTAGAAAAATATGCACGTGAGCAAAACCATATAACTACCCTCATTTATGTACTTTAGTTCAATACTTGCATGACCTGCACACCCATAATTGCGTAAAGCTTGTCCACTCTGAAATGACGCGCCCCAATACCGCATTTACGTACACGGTAATGCGGATTTCTATAGGTAATGCCGTAGTAGGTCGCGTCATTTCAGAGTGGACAAGCTATAACAATCTCAATCACAATGGGTTAAACGAAGGACATTATTGCTTCATAGGTTTGAATTTGTCTGCTCAATAACATAAATGACGCAATGAACGTGGCTGTCAAAATGAAAGGCATTGCGATCGATTGCCATTGTACGTGTGTAACGCAAGCACCCCGCAGCTGGTTCTTTTTTATAGCAGTTCAAAAGTTTTGACTAATCGCTTTCGCTTGAACAATGTGTCCTTTACCTAATCGAAGCTAGGGTTGCCCGTAACTCGATCGTAGTATCATCATCCAACTAAATTGTTACGTAGAGAGCTCTAGTGTACGCGACAGAGGTTAAGTACTATCAGGTATAAGGGGTGGGCAAATAACACGTTACGTTGAAATTGTAGACATGGAATCGTGTTTGACTAGCGGAGTGAATTATTTAATGTAGGTGTAGTAGTATGTAGGTGCTGTTTAGTTGTTGGCTTTCTACTCCATTTTAAGTATAGCTCGTGGTTCGTACCGACAAGACAGTAGAGCAAGTATTAATTTTCTTAGATGGGAGGACACCATTGATTTGGAAAGGGTAAGCACTTTGGATGCGATTTCGTACGAATTTGACAAACACGTACGAATACGCACGATCCTTCGAGTAATGTAGTACCTCGCTCACCAGGTGCGAGCTAGCCGTACGTGTACGCGCGTATAGTTCCAACGTTCGAAATCAATCCCAACCTTTACGGATATTTTCATTAAAAATACAATTAGATATGAAAATTATATATTAATTTTGTTTACTTACGGTCACAAATGTTTATGGGATCGAAAGTCATTATTTGAATGGAACTCATCAGTCATCTTTTTTTTTTATATGTCACGCGCCCATTCGGTTCTACGACGGCTATTGCGACGCGGCTGCCCCGCCGGCCGCAGTCATCGAATCAGCGAAGAATTTTCTAGCAGATAAAAATTATTCATTACGATGATTTCACCGGTCACGGGTCACATTCACTACTTACTAGCATTTAATGTGCGCGTTAAATTCTTACGTCCAATAACGTACCTATGTTAAAGTACGATTCAAATTCGTATCCAATATACGGCCGGCCAATGCAGCGTGTAGCAACGACTAGCAATACTCGTACATAAAAGCAAAGTGAATCCCAATCAAATTAATCCCTCAATTCGCGAAAAAAGGAACGAGTAATCTATGTTCAAAGTCTAATCATTTATTTCAAAGGGGGCCCTTGTGTGTTCCGTGTGGTGCCGGACGTTAAGAATATTACCATCCCATTTCTTCCCGTGGGAAGAATGTCGCTTATCGCCGTCCCTTAGTCGCTTACTAAAGAATGGGCAGCAGCGTTCTCTATGCATTTTAACACCATACTGGGATCGCCAACCCGCCTGCCAAGCGTGGCGATTATGGCAAACCCCCCCATTTGGGGGAGGCCTATGTCCAGCAGTGGACGTCTTTCGGCTGAAATGATGGGCCCTTGTAAAGCACTTTTGAACGTCAAAATTTACAAAAGAATTAGTTAGAGTAGTTTTTTTATGGAGAAGAATGGGCAAGAAACTCCACCGTTACTCTTTTAAAATGTTTTACAATATTTGTTAAGGCTCAGACCACACAGTATTGCCATATACAGAAACCTACAACACAATAAAAAACTACAAAACCGAACATTAACCAAATTGTCTGCCGTCCCGATAGAGTAATTTCCCCAAGGCTCGCTCGTAAATGAAAAGGGCGGTAATTTTACTAAATTAATGACAGATTAAACACTGTATTGCCTTTTAATAAACCCTCCGATAGTAAATTGTTGCTAAGCCGTCATTATCTGGATTACCCGTAGCTCGATACGATGATCATAATCAACTGAAATTACACGTTTAAATTGATGCATTTTTGTGTAATGCATTTTATAGATTCTTTAAAAGCTGCGTATAATAGAATAGATTAACTTTTCTCGATATATGGATATAGGTACCTATTAAATAAAATAAAACATAATACGTTATTTACTAAGATTAGTGTATAACGTTTATGGCTAATAGAACTTTCGCACAACTACGAGTAACTAATAGTTTATAATTTTGCAAAATTGCATTGCACGGTCTTCTTTTAATAATAAGGCTACAGCTTCAAACAATAGCAACACTGATGCTCCTTTATTTAGAATAAAATAAATAATGTAATCAGGCAACACTGGTGGCACGTAGCGCTACCAACAGTACCAACCTTCTTGCTTCGGGCGTTTGTTTAATTTAGATTAAGATTTTATGATACCGATGCAATTTATTGTTCTTAGCTTTAAGCATTTATTATTACAGAATTCAATATATTATAATAATGATTAAGGGCGTTTTGATAGCAGGAAAGGAAACATTGAAATAAAAAAAAAAAATATCCGCAAGACTTCAAACAAACTTACAATCGTATTTCTGTCGCATCACTAAACTGACGAAAAAACGTCACATTTTATATTTTTGGGCTGACAAAATTCTACCGAAGAGCTTGTAAATGCTACTGCATGCAATAAAATGCTACCGTTATAAATCACAGCTTTTTAATTTGTCTAAAGACATTCATAGCCCTACGTTTAATGCTTTGAAAGTATTTTTTCCCCTTTTATTTCCATTTATTCCCATCCGACGTCATAAAACATTGGTAGTGATGTCCATTTCTGTCACTGTTCCTCGCTTGCGTGACGTATTTGTTATTGTAACAGGACCTTTCTGTTTCTATTTGGCACTCATTCAAGAGTGTCTTTCTAATTATTTGGAACTTTTTCGAATATTTTAAGTATTTTTGTATCATTCTAAGAAGAATGGTTAGAATTGGTTAGTAGATGGTTATATGATTCCCATCTAAAATATAGTGGTACAACAACGAGTGCAGCTAACCAATCTTGCACTTAAATCTTAGTTAAACATTTATCAAACCAGCCGTGTAAAGTGCGAGCAATCAACCTTGGACCTGCAAGTTTCTAGACTCACTTCGTGGGAATTCGCTTCACTAGATTGTCACTTTGCACAAAAGCGAATATCATGATTTCATCCCAATTAATTTGCAAAAGAAAGTCATAAAGTCCACACTATCTAAACACTGTGATGGCATTGAAACATCTCCTTGAACTCTCGGGTTCTTCTACTTTTTATTCCTTATCACAAGTGAGTCGTACCAAGAGCTCTAACAAATTACCGCTTTAAGAGATACGTCGCAGCCGCCTGTTATCTACCCTGCGCCCACACAGGACCGAGTTTTACGGCATTCTATTATCTGTACCACTGGCTAGGCTGAAAATAAACTGCATTGACAACCCCTCACTGAGTTTATCGGGTTCCAGTTCTCAAATGAACAGTTCATTTGGAGTTGTTTAAGGTTAGGAGTTGAGTACTGTATTACGCTTGTTCAAAATATATTCGATGCAAACTGTGAAGCATTTTGTAAATAAATTGTTTAGACCAGTCCAAACAGTGGTTTGACATTTCAATAGAAAGGCCTAATAAAAGCTGTTGAGCTCAGAAAAGGTCTAATAAATCTGACAAGTCACCCAACAACTCTTAGTTGGCATCAAGAGGCAATTACATTAGCCGAAGTGAAACGAAAACGAAATATCAAAATGAAGAATGCGGCGATCGAAACGTTGGTCGTTAGACATCTTTCCCGAAAGCATTCAGTCTATACTGAAATGTGGTTTGCAAAAAGAGAATGCGACATCAAAGCGTTGGCCGTTGAGGCGATCCGGTTGACGGAGACGTGATACGGTTTAGAAATAACCACAGTAGTCGCAACAAGAACTGTCGACGTCTCAAGACAAGCGCGCACTCGCCCACGGCGATGCAACTGTGAATGTCCGTGTCGAATCCGCCGTGAATTATTTCAGTGGACTTGTTACGTTCCATTTCAGTGAGCGTTTACACTGTCTTCGCTTTTGTGTCGATAATAACTCACCGGACAGCCGGTTGTCTCCATAAATTGGTTCATTAGTAACCATTCTTATTCATAACGACGTCGTATGCGACTTTATTCTGCGTTAACGATTTGAGCAAAACGAAAATTGGTGCGTTGTTCAAGATTATCCATTTTCGAAGCCGTATATTTTATGCAAATAATTGGATTTTATGTGAAACTCGGCTTAATCAAAATTCACGAGGTACAATATATAAACATGGAGCATTCTCTTTTACCTGCGATGAAAATTTGAGTCCAGGACGCGCATATAAATGTGCTGCGGTTACGTTATTGACGCCCCCTCCTGAAATAATTACACGTTATGCGAGTTCCGAAAATTACACGAATCCCCCCTTGTAGAGCGGAGCGTGGCGGCGCAGCGGTAATGGCTCGTTAAAGTTGATGAGAGCTTGCGCCCTCGCCCCGCCTCGCTGCCTCGCCGCCTCGCGAGGCGCCGCTGACAGCACGCCTTCCTTCCTGACACATAAAACAAGTTTGGCGGTTCCACTACGCCGCTTTTGACATCATTTCCCGCAATATTCCTCGAAGATAGCGCTTTCATATAAATTCAAAGCGAAATGTCCAATTACGTTTCAATCAATCATAATTATTTACATTTTATTACAACGTTATGTCTCCTCATTGACGCACGTATATCACGTCCTCTAGCGTGAATGTTAACGCACTCGTTAAAGATGAAAATAGTTACTTATTCATACCGGGTATGTACGTCTGTACCGATGTCGGTGACATAATAAATGTCAACGAGATCAAAATACTACTGGCGGCCGGCGGCGCAATGCACAGCGAGGCTTTACCGATCCCTCTAATTATATCTAACGGGCCTCGGTGCTCGTTTTCACCGAGACATTAAAATTAACTGCCGAGTGCGTTTGATCTTTCCATTAGAGCATCACTATAAATAAAGTTACTAATAAAAAGACTACAAAGTAATGAGTCAATCCTATGTTCGAAATGACGTGATATTTGAAACAATGTAGGTTACCTATCTTCCATTGTGAGTCTCGACAGTTTGAAGAAAGGCTGCATGTCCAAACTCAATAAGACGAGAATGTCGCAAGACGTCGCAACTTTGACTTTGTTACTTTCGCATTTTGCAGATCGAAATATTCCGCTTGGTGAAATTCGTTTAACTCGAGTAACATTTCGGTACGGGCTTAATAAAATTCGAGGTACATGGCGAGCCACGAACGAGACCGGCAAAAAGTCGACAGGA
Source organism: Agrochola macilenta (assembly GCA_916701695.1). Classification (NCBI taxonomy): domain Eukaryota; kingdom Metazoa; phylum Arthropoda; class Insecta; order Lepidoptera; family Noctuidae; genus Agrochola; species Agrochola macilenta. The sequence goes on from OU753563.1 coordinate 10,082,449, forward strand.
GTATTCGTTTATTTGTAGCGAGATAAAAGTCGCACGCGCTGCATTGTTCTACAAATGGTGTGTAAAAACAAAAGGCGAGCACAGGCGCGCGTCCGCGGACGACCGACATCGGTCATAATTAATTGCACTCATTCGCAGAAATCTGTCGACAAACAAACACACGCCGGTGAAATGTCGTTTTATCACTCGCCGCCGTATTCATAAATAAATTTTAATATCAATAAAGTAACTCATGTCAGTTCAATTAAGTTGACGGAAATATCTTGTCTTGTCTTGTTCCGATTGTAAACATGGCCGGACAACAAGGGACTTTGGTTTGGGTTTCGAATATTTTAATCTCTATTACATTCGTTCGGATATGTACCCGTAGTCAATAACATTATTTATGTTGTGATATCTCCATCATTACGATATCGCCGAAACAATGGTACCAATAAGAAGTTTTTGTTGTTCTTTTGATCATTCTTCAGATAAGTCACAAGTTTTTTCAAGACATTGCTTTTATTTTTCAAACAAAAACAACTCCCATTCTCCTATGCAGGAAAACCAGTCTGAAATATCGCTCTCACATCGTTCCACGCTCTACTTACTGGGAAGAAAAATGTACATATACGTTAACAGAGCAGAGCCTTAGCACTTTACCCATGGGTCCGACGCCGCAACCTCATGGTATCACCATGATTGAGTCAATAAAACACCGAGACACCGGGGAGCAACGCGATCACATGAACTAAATGCAAGTTGGAACCTATTCCATTCCTACCAACAACTCGACATCGAATATATTCCATCCTTCTCTCACATATAAATAATGAAAGAGATATGAAAACTTTTATCGAAAAGGTTGTGTTAGTCGAGAATAGCTATTCTATTCTCACTCTGGGGCAAAGTGCCAATGAAAATCGAACGAGGTCCTTAATAGCGTAGTTTGTTCTATCCGTAAGAGTTTAGAGCACTTGCCTTTGGTGCGATAGACATTAATTTTTGCTGTACTTGAACGATGCTAATGCAGTTTATGTTTAACAAGTTCCCGGTAAAAAGTAATTGTGGAATAAGGTAAACACTTAAACCGTCTATGTTAGCTTTAGTATCTCTACGGAAACCTATAAATATAACACTGATACAAGTAAGTTTACTGGAAGAGATTTATCACTTGTGTTTGTCCTGAGAACTTACGAATAAGCACAAGAAAAGATAACTCGGAACAGGAAAAACATATGTTTTTATAAGGAAGCGGCTCTGCTATTATGCTTACGTCCGTACTTATCAGATTTTTTTTCGCAACAATATAAAGGATCTACTAAATCCTCTTGAATGTTTTGCCCATGTAGCAAATGTGTTTTCTTCCACCTTATCGTTTGTATATTCTCATTTCTTCAGCTGCAGCGTAAGAAAAGGAAATAATTTCATTTTATTATCGTGGCACACATTCGGACATTTTGTTTAATAAACCAGTGCACAGCGTTTGTATGCCTTTAAATTTACAGGAAATAAAAATCAGGTCATTTGTATTCAAAGTCGAATGCTGGGAGGTACGTGTGAGGGAGTGTTGAGGATATTTTACAGTACTTTGTTGCGGGCCGACAACTGTTAGGACATTTTAAAGAAGACCACGTATTGCAAATCAAATGTATCGCAAAGACAAAGACCCTTCAGTCTAATGTTGCGTTTATGTCGCAATGAAACTCCATTTTGCAAACAAATTTTATTACGCTAACCGAAGAGCGGTTGTGAGTTTCAATTCATCAAAGTAAACCTTTTGTGGTTGGCAGTAAAATTCTTTGAAGTGAGCAAATATTTTATAGTTCTAAGCGAACCATAATATCTCTGCGAAGAACTACGCACACGAAGCTCTCAAAGTTAGTCGAGAGCGGTTTTGCGAGCATAAACAAATGTTTGCTGCGGCCGTATTTATAAGTAGTTTTCGAAATAGAAACGGCCATATTAAAATACTTTAGCATACCTACCTGAAAATAAAAGATGGAGAATTGCAATAAAAAGTTTCTGGCATGTTTCTATGCTATGTGTGTTGTACAAAAAATATTCGCCTACAAAAGGTTTAAAATAATCAGAAACAAGAGGCATTTCAAGCCGACCCATATCCTATCAAAAGAATGTCACAGGATAAATCGTCACACGCAACAACAACAAAAAAGCGACGTATCATTATGACGTGTTATTAATCATTTCGCACAATACACGTCAGTTTCGTTTAGGGGAGAAAATAAAGGAAGGCTTGAGCTATTATACCAGCAAAATGTTTGGTTTTATGGCTGGTAAAGGACGTTTGTCGATTTGAAAGGATACGTTAACCCATTTTATGGAAAAGAACGTTTCAGATTCGACCATCATTGCATGAGCTTGTCAGGCACATCCAGTGTTGGCCAGTGATATTATCACAAAGAATAACTTGCGCACACGTATCTTGGCCTACATATCAAAGCTAAGTTATTTTTCGTAAAATTTTGCTAGAAGGTTCAGGGATTTTTACACAGTAAATAGAGTCCAAGATACTTTCAAAGGACCCGTTAAGCATTCGAAAGGGTACGAATTGTTAGCAAAACGTTTTGGGGTCTGAGTGTAACTATAAAACCTTAGATTTATGATAGGTCCGTAGGAGCTCATTCGGCAACTTTTGGACAGGTAATGCTTGCTTGGAGATCTACTTTCTTGTTATTTATCGTTTAGGCATCCTACGCAAATATGTTTAAGGGACAACGATCGTAGGCGGCTTTCTAGTTCAGGTCAATTTTTACATTCTGGTCGGTAACATCTCTTGCATACCAAGAGACAGAACTTTGTATGTGTTTATCATTCCTGTGCACTTCCCTACCTTTGCGCTCTCGGGGCTCTCTTGTGCGCTGCGAGTGGAACGCAGAGATTCCTGTTTTGACCTATGCCTATATCTATATCATCATCATTAGTCAGTCGAAAGAAGTCCAGTGCTGGTCGTAGGCCGCCCCCAAGCTTTGCCCTACTCCTCCCGCTTCCAGCAGATTCACTTGACCTTCACCAAGTCATTGGTCCACTTTATGGGTACTCACGTACCGGCCCTCCTCGGCCTTCCGTTCTGCGAGAAACGTGCTCAGCACACTACCACATACATTTGTCAATTCGGTTACCTTTATTATCCTGCGAGTCTTCTAATTAGATACCTTTATGCCCAAAAATCACACCGCTGTACGTACTTATTACACATTATCTTTCGGCAAAGAATAGAATGTTCTTAAAATAATCCAACTTCATTCACAGCCAATTACAATTTCACGCTACGTTTTTCTAGTCTCCACTCTAAAAGAATGCGTGCAGGGTGCATCGAAGTCATGTAAAACATCGCATTACGCGTGTCGCGGCAGGGTCGTCGCTCGCCACGGTCGCAACAACTCAATTACGCACCTAAAATAACAGTCGCCATGTCGTGGGTGGTCCCACACCCGGAATAGACAAGTGAACGCTCAAAAACGGGTGTAATAAGCGGATCTCCGCGGTTAATATTCTTTTTTTGAAACCAGTAGATATTAGATGATTGGTTAATATTAATATTGATGTGTTCCAGTTTTTCTCTTTTGATTTATGGAAGCCTGGTAGTTCGGTTGACGTTTAACGTTGATGGTTTTGGCTGAGATGTCAGATTTTTTATTAATAGTCGTAACCGTCTTTTTACAAGTGTTCATGTCTACTTAATTTGGATGCATTTAACTAATTGCTTTAAAAATAAGAACAATTATAGCGGCTTTGAAATAATTTGACAGTAACCTAACACACACCTAACAGTACCTGACCTAACACACCATAATTTATCTTTGTATGCTTAACTGCTAATGTTAATATTAGAAAGTGATCTCCTGTCAGGCTAATCTCCGGGCGCCATTTTTCATCCATCTTCTCGTCTGCGCGCGCGCATGACAGCGTCGCGTTTGTTTGAGATGCGCTTCCTGTCGTCGGAACGTGTTTGTCTAATTTCCGAACTGTTTGCTTAGTTGAAAAAGTTTAGATAGGCGCGCAAATTGATGCAAGTCACGAGAAACGACAGGTTCCTAGTGAAAATATTATTATGGGTCATTCAATTCTTGTAGACACTCCCAAGAAACGCGTGTTTATATTTCATAAAATAACTGGGCCATAGCAGATAGGTTTGAAATAAGTATGACGTATAAATGTTTACTTAAAACATAAAAGGAAACTGAAACACTTTATCGAGTGTAATACAAGTACCAGTGGCCTGGAAACGAGGCCCATAATCCAACAGCGTTCTAAATCACCGTGTTATAAACAATAGTAGCTAGGTGGTAGTTATCATAAAATAATTTAGTTAAACAAATCGACAGTTGCATTTCTCCCACAGTGATAGCAATAAAATAAAATCGAGCTGGGATTGCACGGTGCCGCGCACGATGCTGTCCTAGCTACGATTTATATGGCAGTGATTCATTCCTCTGTTGACAGTTATAGCCCGAGTCGGATATTGCACTTTTGCACCGCATTCCCACTTCTGAATTATGGGTTATAATAACCGAAGACAGCTCCCACATTGAATATGACACTTAAAAAGTTTATTGCTCAAATGTTACGAAAGAGTTCACGGAAGACTATTTGCCAATTCATCCGTGAGCTTTCCATTGCTTTGTAATGCATTCAAGCGACAGACAGATCGGTTTCCATTTCACTTGATTCGACCTTTACATGTAATTGAATTTAAAATATAATAGCGTTCGTTATAACCAGCAGAGCTACACTCTCCAAGACTCAGTTAACAACGACTTTAACCGGTTACCATAAAAAACAATAAACGTTATTTACAACTGAACGTTGTTTTTATATTTATTTATACTACGTTTAGTTCCATGCAAGTCCCATAAAATGTTCCGTAAATTTCTATCGAATCCGACAGTTCTGGGACTGATCGCTCATCCCGCCCATATTTATAGCTCTTTGATTTATTTTGTTATATCTTTACTGCCCTTCTAACGACAAGCATTCTACTCCGAAGATTAATCACTCACGTCAACGTGATTTAGCAGAGCAACCGATATTTAATGTGCGCTATTTAGATAGAATACGATCCCTGTCTGTATTTAGACGATCCACTAAGCGGTTAAATGTTCAATCGTCAAGGTAATAATTCATTATACGGCCGCCATAAAATGGCACTTGAGAGAATAATTAGATATTGTATTGTATAGGAATGTCGTTACCAGTTACGATACTCAAGGAGTTAAACAGACAGCATAAATTCATTGGCACCGCGGCCAGTAAAAGCTAGTAACATGCGTATTCATGTTCCTGTTAGATTATTTCGCGACTAGCACTTACCGGTCGCTTTTATGTCATTTTGCACCGTAACATGCAAATAATAATGAATTTTAATATATATAATTTCCTGAAAGATAAGCTGCTGTGCTCTAAGTATATTATTAAAGGCCATTACTATCGTTTCGTGTTGATGGGCGCGTGTTGAAAATTAAAAGGCTATTAGATGTCGTCCCACGCGCCGCGGCAGGTTGTAGGGTTTGTTCCCAGGCGTTGTAAAGTACATAGGTACAAGATACAAGTGGTAGGTACGTTAATAGGGCCTGCAATTGCGCGGGACGTCGAGACACGACCGTGGGCGGTGGCGCCACAGCCGACTTTGATAGCGCAAACTTAGTATTAGTGTTGTACCCGGTATCAGTTTGAAACAGTGATTAGTAGCGCCGAAGTTGCAAATTTCAATAATTACTAAATCGACCAATGGTTGACGACCACGGTTTAACAACTTTTAGTTAAACCCAGCCAGCCTTCGTTTTACTAAACAGTGCTATAAAATAAGTCTTAAAAGCTGGTGTTTAGACAGACATTATTTGCTAAGTGGCCTCTTATTAAGCTGCTGTTTGGTATTTTGATGTCAAATCGCCTAGGAATGGGGTAATCTAGTAGTAAAATATGTGTGTCTAATTTGTTACAATCTCCGATCTTGTGTTTTGCTCGTTAAGATTGCAAAATAGGAACAGCCATTCTAAAACGCAATTATTATTTCGCATAACACTGTAAGAATTTTTGTCCAAAGCCAAACTAACCAAAAAGTGTTATAATTAACTAACATTTTTCAACGAAGATTTATATCCCACAAAGCACGTTAACACGTCTCTATATCCGGCAGAAAAGTAACATAATGCCCATATTCCATTAGGCGAGCAAAATAAAAGGACTTAATAAAAGTTACCAACGAGCGTTGCAAATCATTGAAACGTTGACAGGCGTATTTCACACATTTACCTTTTGTTCTGTTATTAAAATGAATATTTAATAACCATGTCTGATGACGTATGCCTGAGTGTTAATGGTGAAGGATTTTCATTTAAATCGAATACAGAGAATGAATAATGTGAGAACTTAAGCCCCTTTCTCTGATGTCGTTAGCGGAACTTCGAAACGAAGTTTTTGTGAAACTATGTGGGACCAAAATAGTGTTAAAGTATTGACGGAAAGTTCGGTTTCTAATAGAGAACGTAGCTCAAAATAAACATAGTACTGAGAAAGTGAGTTTGGTTGTCTGTTTGTGTTGTGACGTTTATGCGAATTTGCGATACAGTGACGTAAGTTAGAAGTCGAACTTCGACAAAGGTACGTAGGTTCTTTTGTCTAAGTTCGACCAGATTTCCCTCTGAAAAAGGGAAATCTGCTGAGAATTTTCCAAGTAGGAATATTTTTTGATCGAAACAAACTATCGATACCAGCAGCACAAGTGTTAGATGTCTGGTTATGTAAATAATTGTGTGTGAAACATTCGCCACAAATCTCCTTAGATTCATTGCTCCTGGACCAGCAATTAAGGCAAAGCAGTCTCCGACTAGACACCGCTGAATTTACTACCCGCCCTCTTGCCACTATTTGCATAATAATTTTCACTTATGAATAGATATTAAGACTTTATTGCACTTATAAATATTAACAGCTAATTTCAGTCGAGTGAATGGGAGGGGCAAGTCTTTAAAGATGATTTTCTTGTAAGACCGTGCTGACAGGCGGTATTCTTTTGCTCCTAGGAAGTAATACATGATGAATGATAGTTATAATTCTACTTTAATGAGTATTTTGTGTTGTACAAATGCGTCTATTAAGCGCTTGTTGTGAGAGATCGGTAAATGGAGACTACTTGCGGTGTTAATATAAACGATAGGGCTATTGGTGCCTCGAGCGACGATTTAGAAATATTTCAATGTTATGATAATATAGTTGTCATATATTTTTTTAATGAAAACGTTAGTATGCAATGTTTTATCAAGTAAAGTTAAAATTTGACATGTATTATATGTAGGCATTGTATAGAAAAGAAAAGATTCAGGTTTATACCTACTTATATTAGCATATTTTAAACGAACCCAGTTACTTATACTTTTAAAATTATGTAAAACGAAATCTGTTTTTGTTTAGGTACTTTCTTTAAAACGATTTTGTATTCAAAAGTCGCGTGTCTTCGATAACACTATGGTAAGTCAAAGTATTGCATATCAAATCACCATTTTCATAAAGAACGTCTTCCAAAATAAGGTTTTATCATTCCACATATGCTAATACAGCCCGCCTGCATTAAAATAGAACAACAAATATAGCAAAAGATCAAAAGAAACTCATCGAAAAGAAAGATAACGAGTAATGAAGCAATTTCAATGTAAAATCTTTGGGGTTCCTCAAGGTACAGGTATTGGTGAACAGTGATAAAGTTATAAAATCGCTTGGCGTGATGCGTGACCGCACTTTCAAACGCTGCTATCTCGGGGGGAGTTTTATTGAAAAAGTTTAATCCGTGATCTGACTGCGTAAAGATACGGAACCAGTGAAATATGAATAATAATATCGGCTATGTTCTCGGCGCGCACCTTATGGAATCCGCGAAGTATTAGGACGGTGTGCTTTATGCGTCAGTTCGACTAAAGTGTGGTCTTGTGTAAAATTTTGGGCAGGTGGGCGCGCAATTTTAGTTTTGAAGAGTTCTCTTGGCTTCTTTTATCTTTTTACTTTTTTATGTTTGATGTGCGCCCAGTTCGAATGCTGGGCCTAAACTGAGCACTCACTCACAACGAGATATGCTGCCGTGTCCTAGTTGACCTCGTTGGCTGTAACATAGTTAGTAATAATATGTAGTTATAAATTTTGAAATGATAAATATTTGAACTTTCCACCATGACGTAATTTACATAATTATTTTTGCTTCATTGCAATTGTCTAAATGTTTAGCAAAGTTTTTATGCAATAATAATTATGCAGATCGTGGGAATTTACAAGATGCTACGAAAATTCCGTACAGCCTTGGTCACTTTTGAGTTGTGAGAATGATTAGATCATTCTCTTTTCATTCCAGTCCTCAGAATAAATATACCTCCTTCAGATCAAGGTCGTTACTTGTCTTGGACTTGTCCTCCAATTTTCATTGTCAAGTTTCTTACACTAGCTTCAAACTAAACTGGGTTAATCGAAACCCTTTCTCTTATCGATTCTAAGTTAAGCGTAAAACGACACACGCTCGGCCCAAAGTTTGGGCGTCATACGATTGGTCATTAATCACATATTCGGAGCTGCCGTCAATCACTCTTGTGACATCCGCAAACGAAGCGGTTTGCTCGCTTCAGGCCGTTTACATTGCCTGTCGGGCTACAGTCTGATGAGGCCCGGCATGATTAATATGTATACATATGTGAAATTACAGCTTTCCAGTACTAACCGTATCTGAGCTAAGCCGCGGACAGACAGACGGTCAGACAGACAGACAGACGGACATGGCGAAACTATAAGGGTTCCTTGTTTACTACGGAACCCTAAAAAGTGACTCTTGCTACGGCACAATAAAGTGCAATTCAGATCGCACGCCGATATTCACCTACAGTTATATTCACCTAGAACAACTTGCCTCTCTTTTTATTGCGTAACTTTAGGATCTTCTGACTACGTTACACTTACTGAATTCGTTCATACCGAAACTCCGTCCCATCTCTATTCATCTGTGGTTATAAGCTTTCCGCAAAAGCCAAATTTTCTTTGTCTCGTGTCTTTTTTGCTGTCGATAACTACGACATGCCGTCCTATTTCCACGTGCTTGCTTTTAATATAATTGTTAATTATAGACTTTTGCCCACGGCTTTGCTCCTGTGGTTAACTAACAGGAACCGTGCATTTTCCGCAAAAAAAAGTCATTCTCTGGCCTATAGACTGTCTCTATGTAAAAAATCACGTTGATCAGCACGTGATTTTGAGAAAGAAGACCAAACCCACAAAAACACTTTGGCAGTTCTAGAAAGATTTCGTTTTGCACGCCCAATTACAGACTATGTAATGAAGGCAACGGTTTGTAGTTCGCTGGTAAAAGACACCGCTCTCACAGGATACTAAGAAATTGAGCTTATCACAAATGGGAGTATTCATTTTTTTATTCAACGTCCTAGTTGCTTAAACTTTTTAACATTTTTAATCCTCTTTGTTATCGAATATTGACCTTTTTATGCTGTCCTCAGGAAGAGTACCTGTTTACCTGTTTCCTGAAATCAGAAGATGTTGATGTTATTGGCATGGCATAGCTACTTGATTACGTACTAATTAAGTATGTATTTTTGCTACATTGGTTTTGTAACCAAAAGGAATATTTATCAGATCGAAATCTGCCAACACTAAAAACAAGATAAGGGTGGGGTAGATATTGCCAATAGCACAATTAAAATATTGCGAACCGTCAATTTTGCGTCTACTTAATTAATACCCATTTTATTTATAATTGCTCTTGATTGACTACTACCACGCAATGATACGTAACTAATTACTTAAATACATAGTTTGTTAGAGCAAGCCGTGTGGTCTCCAGTTACTAAGAAGGCAGTTACAACTAGAGTGTTGTAAGAGGCTGACTAAGGAAATAATCATACGAGTAGGTACAGTACCCGAAAGTTGATACGAGTATACATACTCGAAACCGTTGTAAAATAAATGAAGACAAAACAATTGAAGACCGGAGGGTCTCCAATTGTTTATGCTCGAAATGTCATTTTAAATGCTCTCATTTAAAATGAGATACCGAGCAAGCTGAGACAAAAGACTGTAAATGCTGTCACACAGCGGTATGAGCAAAAAAGACGATAAAAAAAAACGAGCTTTTTCCAAGACTTGATGAGCCATGCTATTTCTCTTGGCTAAAAGTAGTCTAACTGACCATGTTACTGAATTCAGACAAATGTAATCTCATTCAGCAAGCTTGTTATTCGAAATTCAAAACATTTTATTTCACATAAATCTACATCGGTAATTCTGAAACGTCAGAAGCTAGATGCACGGTTCCAATTAGTCGTTTCCTATGGAGAAAAGCCGCCTAGAAACTTCACGGTTACTCTTAAACATTATTGGCTTTTACGTTGTTTTCATATTAAAGTGATAGGTATGGGAGGACAGTGTAGGCCTGTCTACAAGTACCAGGTACTTATCGAAATGGAAAACTGTGTTAAAATGAACCTAATTGGAAACAATTAAGGTCGCGGTTATCGCGATACGTCTGTATGTGTCGCGCTTTAATCTTCAGACGGATTCAGTAACTGGTTACATAATATCACGCCTGTGTTCCCCGAAGGGTTAGGCAGAGGTAGAGGCTATAGTATTATACCCTTTAAGGACTTTTAAGGACCATCAACTGGGCACAAATCCAGAGTCCGGGCTGCTACTGAGAAATTCTTGAATGGAAACCCAATAACACTTTGCCCGCCCTGGGTATCAAACCAGAGACGTCATGCTTAGCAGTAGCGCTTACTACCACTAGACCAACTGATTTAGTAACTAATTCAGTGTCGTGTGTACAGAGGCTTTCTAAATACCGCTCTTCCTAAAAAGACGGCTGAATTCAGCCTAGTACACTTGCCCCTTAATGGCCGCTTACTGCAAGTATTTTGTTCTTTGTGTGGTATAAGTGCAGCACACTGCTCTCGACGCTTGACGTGTCCATACGTTGGGTCTACAAGTCAATAGCCATCCTGAGGATGCCTCGTTGAGAGGTGAAACACGTGTCGATTTCTTACAGGTTTCTTTATGACTCCTTAAGAACAGTTACGCGGATTAGGTTACTAAATATACGTCATCTATTGTATTTTATTTGGTATAAGTACAGTTCTTGTAATACCAAGCTAATTAAAAATACAAACAAAACATTAGAAATGTCCCTAAAACACGATTATAATTATTGGAACAAAAACAAACCGCTTGAAAGGTCCGGACAATATTTCAAAATTACTGCTCGCGTGAAAATTGTTAATAAAAAATATCTTAATTGTAATGGATGGCGTGTTCTGTGATACAACAATAATAAATTACCTCGTAATTATATCGCTCAGACCGTGTTTACCATAATGAGTGAGATAAAGTGGGACGGAGTATAATTTCTCTAGCGTTTACCTTAATAAATGGCATAGACGGGTACGGGGCTATGTTAAATGTTTAGTGGTGTACGGCTGTTTGTTTTGTTTTACTATTAAGCGTATGTGTTACTCACGAATTCTCTTTGTTGCTAAAACGTACGTCCTGTTTGAGGATCGCTGATATTTTGTTATAGTATAACCAAATATTATTTGTGCTTCACTAAAGTTTAGTGTACCTTCAGCACTGTAATGAATTCAATCCAATCAACAGTAGTTAGCTGGCACTTGTAAGCAATAGGTAGTACCTTCTAGTTTACTTACGAATAATTTGAATAGAAGCAATAAACTATATATGTAACGATTCGTTTTTATTATACGAACTAACCGAAATAAAATACAAAATATTAACAGTTTGGCGCTGATGCAAGTTTGAAAATACAATATTCATTTGTTGTTTGAACTTAGCTCAATATAACATTCAGGGGCACTTACAGTAACCGGGAGGAAACGCCCGGGTGTCACCATTGTGTGGATCACCCGGAGGACACGGTGGAGCATACGGTGGAGGTCTGCCCGGCTTGGGCGGAGCACCGCCGTGTCCTCACGGAGGCGATCGGCGGCGGCGATCTCTCGCGTCCGGCCCTGGTTCAGGCCATGGTCCGGAGCGAGATTGCATGGGAGGCCGTCACCTCCTTCTGCGAAGCAGTAATGCTCGCGAAGGAGGAGGCGGAGCGCGCGAGGGAGATTGAAGCTGCACGCCCTCGCGCCCCTAGTCGCCGCAGGAGACGCCCCGGGCGTCGGGAGTCACAAGCTGACTTCCGGCTACCGTAGGCGCGGGCCTGCGGACGGTGAGCGATGGGCAGCTCGCCGTCCGATAAGGACCAGGCCCGGGTCGACGGCGCGTTGTGTTCCACGCGCGCCTCAAAGGGATGTCAGCACCAACTGACGGGGTCCGGAAGGACCAATGCCTGCTGGGATTGCGGGTCTGTCCGAAAGGGATATCGCGGCCCCAGCACATAGGCAACGGAAGGAACACGGGTGGGTTTTAGTCAGTAAAAGTCTGACACTCCCTCTCGCTCTGCCCAGAGCGGGAGGAGTCATTTGATGATTTCCCACACAAAAAAAAAAAAAAAAAGGGGCTCTTACAGCTTTTTTTAAACTATGTTAGCTTTAATTAACAATGCATGTGCGCGCAACAAAGTACTAAAAGGTTTTCAAATTAAAAGAATACAAAATTGCAATTCACTTCAGTCTGAAGCACACCCATTGTTTTTTTTTCATTAATCGTGAATGTGATGTCTCTTTGTCTGACTTTTTTAATTTCTGCCATTCGGTAGGTATGGAACCTTTTAATGAAAAGAAAATAGACGGCTGAACATCTATTAATTAACAAATCACTTCTAAAAACATCATGAGGGCCGTTGCTTTTCAGTTAGAAAATACGGCGTAAAATTAATTGAACAATGGTCGATTCGACTTGCAGTTGCAATGAAAACACCAGTGAAGATTTCTGGTACCAGCTGGTTTTTGCGAGTCTTTCAGAAGTGGTTTTTCAATAGATTGTAAGTATCTTAAAAGGTACAGGTATGGCAGAAGTTTTACTGTCACTATATGCATAGTAAAATGCTATAATTTCTTATTTTAAAAAACAGAATGTGATCTCATCCCCTTAAATATTTTAGTGTTAGATTGTAGAATGTATTTAAATATTGAGGGTTTATGTGAAATTAAAGCTTAAAACTAAACATAGAAAATAATTTAATTGGGAATCTTAGTTTTATCACTTTCTCAAAAAGTGTTAAGGTGCTTCTTGACCATCTAAATCAAGATGCTTCTTGAAGTTATAACTTACTTTACTTACTTACTTTTACTTTACTTTTTTTCCGGTTATAACCGGAAAAAAAATATATTAATAGAAAAAAAACATCAATCACATGACACATTTTCGAGAAAGCATCATATAGGTAAACTTGTAACTGTCAGCTGGCAAAACGTTTGTTTCGTTTCTCGGAACAAACACTGATGCATCAATTACACGAATCAATTAGTATTCTTGTCAGATATTATGATCTGTGCTCACTTTAGAAGTTGGATAAATATCGGAAGGACTTCCTTCTAAGTGTTTAAATCCATTATCGATAGTTCATTTGGAAACAATACAACATCGGCCAGAGATAATATCTACTTCCCAGTAAATACAAATAAACCTGTCACAAAGAAGATATTTATAGGAACTGAATGTAAGTAGAACGATAATAATTTGGCTTAATTAAAGCAAGAAGTTTATTAACGAGGTCCACATGCGTTTAATGTTTAAGTAAACCGCTAGTGTAGTGGGTGCAACAAAATTGTAGAGGATAGAAAAAAAAAACCTACATAAGAAAACTTTTTACGAGATTTTCTTTCCATACGCTTCTGGGTTCCTTCTATGTTGATATGCAAGTCGGAGTTTTTATACATATATGAGGATGAGAGGATTTTTAGCGTCATGCAGATTTCACGTTCACGCATGCTGGATTAGCCCGCATGCGTTAAATATTACACAGCAAAAAAAGCTGTCAAACTCGCGTCCCGCCTGCGTGTATTATAACCCGTCGACACGCATAACACTAAAAATGCTCTTATACGTGGCCAGCTATTATTATGCTCAGAATTTGCAGTTAAGGCGACGATAACAGACTTTGAATGATTTTATACTGAAGATCAAGTCTAAACGAGTAGTGTTAATGATTTGAAAAAAAATTATGTTAAATAATAGCATTTTCTTAATAACTTAATATAGGAATATTTCATATTATGTTTATATTACATAGTGAAATTAATTTGTAAAGTTATGTCTAACGGGGATAAAAAACTGAGAATCACGCAAAATGTATCAAGCGTATTTTTCTGAAACCTTCACGATTTTAAAGGTAATTTAATTATTGATCTTTTAGTATACTTGTTTTATTATTATACCTTTTATTTTATGTATAATAAATTAATAATGCGTCTAATTTGGGACAGCGCTAATTGATGGGCGAATCCAATTACTGGCTGGAAGTACGACGCGTTGCGTGATCTCAGTACAGAACACGCAAGCTAACTACTCAAGGTCACTGGCATATATCTGCGTCTTAAATTAACGCAACTTTCATTTAAAATAAATAAGTACCTAATGGAATAGATACCGTTAAGACGAACTCAACATTACGAAGACTATTAAAATATTTTCGTTCCATTCTCGAACAAATAGGAACAAAAGGAATCCATTTTCCAATATCCAGTACGAAATCCCAAAAATGCTAACAAGTAATATGCCATGATCCTATGAAATGAGATCGTTAGGGGTTTCTTTTAAAATAATTTGGATCTGTGCCAACGGTTCGACTCGCAACTGGTGGTGGATTTAACCCTTAATGCTCACTGAATTAAAAGCTTCCAATTCTATTTACCGTCCGTTGGTTTGCATGTTAACAGACAAAATTATATAAATAGAAAGCATGTATTATTTTGTATAGTCTTCCTAACAATGCGTAAAATTGTGTGCAATGAAGATATTAATTGGACAGAGTTTTGCCGCCATGGCATTATGTTAAATAAATTATTTATTCATGAGAGGAGATGAATTAATTTCTCGTGCTGCATTCTAATACGATGAATGTAAAATTGTGTTTGTTATGGCCAGTTTGTGTAACTTTCTGGTAATATTTACCTAATGTTACTTTGTGACGGTTAAGTAGGTACGCTACGTTAGACGTACGCTACGCGAAGAGGTCAATTGGTTTTCTGTTTGTGATTCTGCAATGATCTTTCCCTGAACAATAACGTTTTAGACTGTATTTTAGGAGCAGCAAGTTCCAAAACAACTCTTTTGTATGTTCGCAGTTCCCTTTTCAATAATATTAGCATGATACCTTAAATCTCCAGACGGCATCCAAACTTCCCAAGTTACAACCTTTACTACAGAGGGAGATAATAATAACGTAATAATAAAAAAAGTTTTTATTACACCAAACAAAACTATTATAACTGGCAACACAGTTTGCCAGTTAAGTCCATAAAGTTACCGTGTGCTGACCCCTTTGAGCTTCTTTTATTATGCTTCCGTGGTTCGAACGTCACTGTTTATAGCCAATAAATTTTGCACGAAAAACGTAAACTTTTTCGGCTATACGGAAAACTTTGCATTATTCGGCTAACTCGCGTAAAAAAGGGTGAAGGGTGATTCCTACTTTATATGTAAAGGGTTGTATGCTTTTGTGTATCAAGGAATTCACGAAGTAGGTACCTATAGATGAGGTTATTTGTATTTTTGTGTATTGTGTCTGTTTATTGCTACAGCTACTAACTCACACTGTTACTGTTGTTTATCACGAGAATATTGCAGACTGGAAATTCCCAAGAATATTCCAAATATTTAATATAATATGACAATTTTCTGTCTGCTATGTTTCATGAACTGAACTGCTTAAATTGGTTTGTTTAGAATAGGTACAACGTCCAACAATAAAAGTGCAAAATATACGAATATAGTGCTCATGAATATGAACAACTTTGAATATTACAAATTCAGCTGCTCCATAGAGAAATGCAGTACCCACCCGAAGACCTACTCGTTCAAAAGTATAAAACACCTGATGGATATATTAATGAGTAGGTAGTACCCCTTTACATACTGTCTTTATACAATTACTAGCTTCTGCCCGCGACATCGTTCGCGTGCCTATAAACCCTTCCTCAAGAAGCGGGCTATCCAATGCAAAAAGATTTTTTCAAATCCCACTGGTAGTTCTGGAGATTACCCCCTACATAAAAATTTATAAACAAACAAATGTTACCTTTATAATATTATTAGTATATTAGTATTAATATATTAGTATTAGTATTAATATATTAGTTTTAGTATATTAGTATGATTATATTATTATTAGTATATTAGTATTAGTAGGTATATTACTGTATTAGTGTTAATATTAGTATAGATAAACTACTATACCCATGGCGTATATACCTACTCCTACCATGATAACATTTCCGAATAAGCTTGTAAAAGTGACTGACAAAAAAAATCAGACTATGGTCATGGTGTCACATAGGTACCCCATAAATATTTAACGATTGCCAAGATTTATAGCCCATGTTTAAAATTAATTTAGAAACGATTGATTTTGGTCATAGATATGGTGTAGGTGGGTATTGATTTCCAATTTTTCCAATTTTTGATAAACGAGAGTTTTGGACGAAAAAGTCTGACGATATGAATCAGCGTAGGGGTATTGCATATCTCTAGTAAAGGTATGCAATAATATACGGACCCACCGTATAGTAAAACATGATACAAATTATTTCAATTGTTTTTGGTATCTGGCCCTGACATCAAGCAACGGATATTGTCAAACTTTTATTATACGTACTTTTGAATATTGAATACGAGGTTTTTGGCTAATTTGTAAATGAGTATTTTATGTAAATTTTTTGTAATGTGCAGAACAAACAAGTTTTCTTTCTTTTCTTTTTCTATGCGTTTAGACCTACTTTGAACAATTACGAATGTGATGTTTGATGTTTCAAACTTAAATGTTATAGAACTGTGGTATACTGCTACAGCTATCAATAACGTGTTTATTTATTCCAGAAAACTGGTGACCAGGATATAAAATGGTTTCAAAAATTCTCACACACAGCACAGGAAAATTGAAAGTTCAAAACACAAAAATGTACAATCACAGAGACGAGACCGAAAAATCTTTAAAAAACACAATATCTAAAACCAATCAAATGCCGATATATGTATTCGATACTCCGATATCCAATCGGACGGGAGGCAGTCGAGTCATCTCGCAGAAATATGGCATGCAATAAAATATCGATACAGGAAATAGGGAAGCAATCGGGAGCATCAAGAATCCCGGGATCCCGGGATCACGGAGAATCGTTGGAAAAACTCATATGAATTCGGATAGCAGTACGAATTGCCGTTCATATTCAATACCATTATGATAATGTCGGTATACCGACATAATTGTCATCTTTACTGGTAAACATGATAAGTTAATGCATACGTAATAAGTAACAAATTTGTAGTGTTGAATTACTGCTGGATTTATTGACTGGTTTTTATTTATCTGTTATTGGGAGAAGATAACTTATTTTAACGTAGATAAAAACATAACATAACATCACGCTTTCTTTCCTCGTAGGGTTTGGCAGAGGTGCATATACCCACATTTCGCCAGTTATGTTTAAGTCCCATGTAATAGGGGGCGAGCCTATTGCCAATAACCGGGCACAAATACAGACTGCTACTTAGAAATCCCAGACGAAAAATCCCTTTGTACGACCCGGGAATCGAACCCAGGACATGCTCAGCAGTAACGCTTGCGACCACTAGACCAACGACCTAAGTATATTATAGGGACGTAACATATGTTCTATAATCCACACGCCCACTTAATATCATTCCAATGCAAAAATAATTGAATCATTTTCGTCATTATACCACAATCCTCGCATCTTTCAATTAACGTGACAACCGATCCGTTCATAATAGGATTTACAGCAGGTAGGTACGTACGATCAGCGACAAATGTAGGCACATGTTCTACTTGGAGGTATATTGATATAAGAGGTCTCTGACTGAAACACTATTCATCTTGTTGATTACGGTGTATACATATAACGTGAACTTACAAATCTAGGGGAATTACTTATTTTATTTTATTTGAATGTTTGTAAATTTTTATTCAATCAAATACATATACAAAAAGTTAAATGTAGAATAAAGAAGAATAAAATTGAAAAGTTTTATGGAGCATCGCATAAATCAATGAATGGAATGAGTTTTAATTACAGTTGTTATAGCAATCATGTCATTTCTTTTAAAATAGGTTTTTATTTTTATAAATTTATTTATTTTTTATATAGATTATTTTCTGTTTTGTGAATTTGAGAACGCTGTAGGCTTAGTGGACTAGATTTAACTGACGGGGTCCGTAAAACTGACGGGGTCCGTAAGGGCCAATGCCTGCCAGGGTTGCGAGTTTGTCCGAAAGGGATATCGCGGCCCCGGCACACAGGCAACGGAAGGAACACGGGTGGGTTTTAGTCAGTAAAAGTCTGACACTCCCTCTCGCTCCGCCCAGAGCGGGAGGAGTCATTTGATGATTTCCCACCAAAAAAAAAAAAAAAGTGGACTAGATTTGTTGACCATTTTCTATTTTGTTAAGTACCTGGTACTTGTTGAAAGACCTGCACTGTCCTCCCATACCTATTAACACTGTTATTTGAAAATATTATAAAAGCCATTCTTTTTTATTGAATTTACAATAAGTTCGAAGACAACGGGTTATACACCAATTAATTTACTATGAATTGTTTTGACTATTGTTGGAGGATTATGACGTTATCGTAGTTATCAAATCAGACCATAATCCTCATATTCAATTAATCCACCGAACCATTTCTAACTCTAATACGATTTGCAGGCATGCAGGAGACGCAATGTACTGCCATCGAAGCGAATAAACAAATGCCCCGTACATTCGTAGACTACTAGTCTGGTTCATTCAGTCACAAAACAGATAGGTTCAGAAGGTCAGCTCCATACAACCACCGAACACGTACGCACACATACACACGCGTGACCTATGCACACAACGACACTCCGAGCTGTTGACATTGTTTTATTGATCCAAGCTATTATAAACTCTTTCCGAAAAATAAGAGGTCAGTTGAGTTTAACAGAAATGTATAGGTGTATGTGTCGTTGTGCGTACTTCGAGTGTAATGGCTCCTACACACTAAGCCGGCGGCATGGCCGACGGCTTTTGTCGCGCGGCACGTACCCCCGGCTTTTGCGCCTTCATTTCCTTTGCGATCGTTTGTGCGGCTTTGTGCGGCAGGGCCGGGCGCGCCGCCGGCATAGTCTGTAGGAGCTATAACAAGCGAACTCGCCACTGGCATTTGTTTAACACAATTTCAGATCGCTGTAGGTAGGCAAAGTACGAATCAGTTTTAGAAAAAGTTCTAGGCTTTGTTGCCGTCGTCTCTATACCGTCGAGCTAAAATGCTATTTTCTGCCATTAATCAACTTAGCCTATCGCAATCCACTGCTGGATATAGACCTCTCTCTGGCTGCGCCACAACACCCTGTCCTTGGCCTTCCGCATCCAGTCTGTCCTAGTCATCTTTTTAAAGTCGACGGTCCATCTATCCTCGGGGCGTCCCAACTTACGCTTACTTAAACACACTTAAGTGATCTAGTACTTTGGTTTTCATCGCACACCTCTCCGCACCCCGCCGGCCGCAGTCGCTCGAATGTTTCCGCGCTGCAAGACACACCGCGGCGACTCATGGCACGTTCACGTTCTTCTAACATTTTTACTCGCCGCGATCGCAGACGCTAGACGCAGGTCGCGCGATGTTGTGGCCGAAGGGTTAAGCGTCTATTTGAGCGTGCACAAATTGTTTCGCTCGTTGTATGGAGCTGGCCTTCTGCACCTATCTACTCTGTGATTCAGCCGCACAGATTCAACCGACGGATGAATGAGTTCGATCTCGATCGTGAGGGGATGTCTATTGGATCTGTTGATCTGTGTCGAACAATAGATGTTGTCGTTGCGTTGTATTGACTAGGTAGGTACTTTTTATTTTCATCCAGCGCTGCGATGGAAAACATTTAGCAAATTTTTTTTGTTTCAAACTTTTCCTGCGATTCGTATTTTGTCTGTGGTGTAAACAGCTTTATGTTGTAAACATAGATTGTTACATGAGTTGAAGCTTATGCAAAGTAGGATTACTGGTTAACAGTACATAAAGATTGTATCGCATTTTACAGCATTATACTGGTACAACCATCGTACTACAAAATCCACGTGCTTATTACAGAATGTTCCTCAAGCCCAGTTTGAAATCCAATCACTGTTCAAGTAAAGAACTAGCACTTGAGAATAGGCCTTATTTAAGAACGATAATCTATTCATACTCTGCTGAATTGAGATTCAAATCAAGCCTCAAGCAGAGCAGAGTTACCTACGTATTGGTTTTGCATCACCCTGTTTTCGTTTTCGATTTATTTTCTATCGAGGAGTTAAGACGCGATTTTGGTAGAACAATTTCCTTGAAGTTTTCATAGAAATTGTTCTACTAGAGTCGCGTCGCGCTGTCGCATCGGGCCTGTCTGCGTAGCCCTTACACAATGAAGTGTGTAATATTAATATATATTTTTTCTTTTTGTCTCCTACTTTTGTGAATTAGTAGGTACCTGCTTAAATTTTATTTTATTATTTGTCAAGAATTGTACCTAATTGGCTCTGTTTGGAAGGCTGAAAAACAATATAGATACAACAACATGCATCCTAACGCTCTATAACAAAAGATAACAAGAATATAGAAACCACTGGCACACGAAGGGAGGCTGAGTGAAATTGACAGATTTATTTGCGTTCGATAAACCCGGGATTGCGACTGACTGCATTTTTTACAACGCCCAACCCTACGCGCGACGGCCGGAATAAATTCATTGGAATCCTGAAAATTAGCTGCAGTTTTGTACTGTGGATTTTCACTCTCGCAGTCTGAAATATTTATTAGTTTAGTGTGTGTAGTAATAGGTGCTATATGTGCCTATTAATTGCAGTTGTGTCGTGTGTTTGGCTATAGTGATGTTCAATTTTTTTAATGTTTTGATGACAACGTGGGTAGAACAAATGACTATAAAAGTCGTGTTTTTTTAGATATTCAGGTAATTGATTTATGGATATGGTACTTTTGCCTATTCCGTTTACGGTAGCGGTCATTGATGGGCCCACTTTCAGCAATGAACATTTATAGGCAGTGGTGGGTGGATTAAAAACACCATCACACGACAGAATACAAAAAAAAACCGTCAAAAAGGCTAACTGACCATTTCCGGAATATTAACTCAAAAAACACGGTAAAAATGCGCCACACATCACACATACGCTCGTAAAATGTTCATCCCACCACAATTTGGTTTTAAACCGCGTGTGTACCAACGTTGGTCGTCTCTAACCACGTTACTGTCGACACGGTGGCGGCGCCGCGGCGCGGCAAGGAAGCGGTAATTTCCCCTGAGATGCCGCGTATCGACGGACCCGCCTCAATTGTTGTCACAACGCTCTTAATGCTCGTGGACACAGCGCTCTAACGGTTGATGAGCAGAGCTGCGTAAATAATAAAGCATTTTTCCGCTCGCAATCCCTTGTGGAATAAGATATTTGTACTCACTGAGATTACAGACGGATATAGCTTTGGTGCACCGGGATTTCATACTGAAATTGACTGACGCTGAAGATCTACTGAAATATTCTGGAATATGACGTCTGTTTATGATAAACGAAGAGGAGTTTTGTTGCCTTACTTTTCCATTTTCCCAGTGTAATATCGAGTTGTGAAAATTTCATGATATTATTTTCCTGTTTGAGCCAAAATAAAATGAAACAATAAAGGTTTATTTTAGCAAAAAAATATATTTTAATCATCTGTCTTTTTATAACGGAGGAGCTCGTGGCTCAGTAACAACAGCCGCACTGGTCGATCCATCAGGTTAAGCTACGCTTGCCGGGGTTGGTCAGTGGATGGGTGACTATCTTTACATACCGAGAATCCTCCGTGCCTCGGAAAGCACGTTAAGCCGTTGGTCCGGGCTGTCATTCGTGGGTCTTTGACAGTCGTTACGAGTCGTCAGAAGCCCGAAAGTCTGACACCAGTCTTACCATGCAAGGGGTATCGTTTTACCCAATTACTGGGTTGTAGAGGTCAGATAGGCAGTCGCTCCATGTAAAATACTGGTATTCAGCTGCATCCGGTTAGACTGGAAGCCGACCCCAACATAGTTGGGAAAAGGCTAGGCAGATTGATTTTGTCTTTTTATAAGGACAAAATTATTTTATCGACATATGTAGGTGCTATTGTCACAAAAGGCATCTGCTTTTCAGCTTACTTGGCGTTGCTTGTTTTCGGCTGTTGCTTATTTTTTATTTTTTTTATAATTTCTATGAGTTTGGGTTTGAGTGTTCAGATGCTGTTAAAGTCAGATTAGGTACAGTCATGGTTGTAAAACATGGTACCTATCTATCTGTTCCACTAAACTTTTATGTTTAGTTCACCCCTAATTTGAAGACTGAAAATAAGATCTGGACTAATAAATCAACTCTTGTAGGTTGGCAATTGTATATTCATTAAAACTTTCATTGACAACTAGATTGTACATAAAGTAAAAAATAAGTAAATTATTCGTGGTGATAAATATACCGATCTATTCATGTAGATGCAAACTAAAAGTATGAAACCAAGATTTGCAAAGCAGTCGAGCTGCAATTAGAATAAACAAATAGACAAATGCTTTTGCATTAATAACACTAGTCGTATTACTTAGAACTTACTATGTAACTGATGTAACATAGAAACTTGTTCTAAGTGTCAGTGTGTAGATAAGAATCTAGTTCAAATTACGGTTATAAGTCTGCCGAGTCTCTTGTAAAATAGCTGCGATTAAAATTCCGAGCTTTTTATCAGAAATTACAAAGACATTTTTGTAATTTTGTGGTGGAAAATTACAATGCAGACACAGTTTTGTGTAAGAAAAGTGAAAGTATAAAACGGTAGAAAAATGCTTCCAATTTCTGAAATTGCTGTATTTTTTTTTAACGAAAATAGAAAATCCTTTTCAAATGTTTTTCTGTGAACCTCTCCTGATTTGTTTTAAAGTTATAGTAATTTCCTACTTTGAAAACTTTGTGTAAGTACCTAATTGTAAAGCAATAATTAAGTGACGCGAGTTAATTAATATCGAACATAATATTAATTTATTTATAGCACCGTAATCGTATCACACTGTCACTCATATTCGTGACATTATCTTGAGCACTTTTAATTTTATAAAAACAACTCCAAGATCCTTATTATTACAATAAAATTTAAACAAAAAATACTCTTAAAAATGACATGATAATCATATCGTACTGTCAAGCACGTATCTTTACAATATTGTGTACAGTTTTCTGTCATGAACAAGTTTTGTTATCATCTATGGCAGAGTTTCTCAACCTTTTATGCACAGACTATACCACTATACTGTACTTGTTAACATAGTGTCCTCCTCGGTCTAACTTTTTTTTTTTGTAAAATCCAATTATTTTTAAAAGAGTAACTGTGGACGTTCTGGCTGAGTCTTTTCAATAGGTAAGATGTTTCATAGGTGCCGTGTTATTTTTTGTGAAATAAAATATTTTGAATTTGAATTATATTTCAAGAATTTAAACTGCCATGCCAGTGAGTGCAAACCAATGTTACAAACGAAAAATAAAACACGGTTTATGAAGGTTAACAAAAGTTAAATCTGGAAGAGGAAACCTCCCCCATACTGGAAGTCGATCGAACCACCAGTGTTCATCAACCCAAATCAATCAAACCATCAGGCCTCCCATACCTATCTACCTATGAGGTTGCCAACCCTCTATTAAAATGTTCCCCAGTTTGAAAATCGCTGGTCAATAAAAACAGTGAAGTAAGTAGACAGTCTAGTGGGCAAGTGGGCGTTCCACTATGCTACCGTGATAACGCCAGTAGCTTGCTCTTGTTTTATGAACAATCTCTATTTGTTGTTGGTAGCTCTAGTTTTGTGGGTCGTTTTTTTTTGTACTTACAGTGAGTTATTTTGAATTGAAACGACGGTTGTGGGTTAAAATAGAAACTCATTTTTTATTGATTGCTGAAATTATGCTTACTTAACGAAAAACTGCTAGTTTCTTTAGAATTTCCAAAAAAAAAAAACTACTATGGGATTGCGCTTGGATTTTAAATTCTATGTTTAATTATATCTAGTATGTTATGTAACTAAACAACCAAATAGGCTGACCAGAAAAATGTATGTAATCATCTTCATAGTAATTTACAAATCTTTTCTAAAAATGGAAAAAAAATCAGGCGTCGGGTGAAGGACGTAGCCTCCCTGCATGACAAAAAAAGTCAGCGATGTGTCGGATTTTGTCAGGACACAGGTCACTGCAATACGAACAAAACTGAAAAAAATATAGCTCTTTCGGACAGAACAACCCGTCCTTTGTTTGAATATCACAAACAAGTTTTGACAAGGATTGATTTATTTTGTTTGTGTCAATGTCGGTCACTGTGTTTGACATCAATTAGTTTACTGACTGCATGCTATATTCGATTATAAGTTATTTTCCAAATCATTACATATATTCACGCCTGTAATCTCCGAAGGGTTAGGCATAGGTAACCTAATAGTACATCCACATACCATCATGGTCGACCGAGCTCTGCTCGGGTGAAAATAGATAATGTTCATTTTTATAGAATAGTACATACTAATTCCATGCTGCCATGTCATTATTCTAAGGTCTTGTAGAACAAGAGCTGAACTGAGTAGAACTGTGGGCGAACGAGCTCAACGAGCTCAACGAGCTCAACGAGCTCTGCTCGGGTGAAAATACGGAGAAAATGAATTTTGCCAGTTTTGAGATCTACCTAAATCGATTTTTCGCCCCCGTAAACCCCCTTTATTGCAACTTTCATCGAAATCGTTAGAGCCGTTTTCGAGAACGTGATACCAAATATATATATACATATACAAATATTGCTCGTTTAATATAGTATAGGATATTTAAGTCTTGTTCATATATTGTTGACTTTGATGTCACCAAAGCCGCATTTAGCCCAGGGGCGGCAGTCTCGACATAGATAGCGATCGCTCGCTGTACGACCGAATTCGGTCGCAAAGTCTTAATGGCGTCCCTCGACGGACAAAATTGCTTGACAAGCACGAAATAATCACGGGCTTGTGAAGCACGTCGCGCGCGTCTAGTGACGCAATTAGGACTTTGCGATCGAATTCCTTTCGATCGCTATCTAAGTCGAGACTGCCGCCCCAGGATGAGCGTATAGGACCCAGCGATTTATTAAAAAAAACGAACTAAGTAACTAAATCTGCGGTTAAAAAGAATCAATGTTATCACATGTAGGTGTTTAATAACACGTTTACATTCATCCATATCTTATCTGATATTCATATTTTGCTTTTACTTAAGGATTCACAAGTTCTTGTCTGTATAATAAACGCTTTCATATCTCGAACGGGACTCATAGTGGGAAATTTCACAGAGCCCACCGCTTATACTGCCACCTGCGAAAAGGAAAACGTATTAGAAAAAGGGATCAAAAACCAACTCTATTTTTTCGACGTTACGAGTTGTATTCGATAAGCAAGTATAAATTAATATGAAACCACACCAGCCATGAATTTGTGACTGTTGCAGGAGGAACTAAAGGTATCTATAGTGTTATTGGAGTTGCTTGTAAGTATAAAGTTTAGTACAGTATCATAAAGCACTGAGTGTTTGCCCTTTGAGTGTAATGCCAAGTTGGTAATGGGGGCTATAATGCTAGCTTCAGTTTTATTCATACAAATTGAAATCGAGGAAATGTTTTATTTATAAGGTAGTTACCCCCCTAAACACGCTAAGGCTGTCGAGTGGCTGGCGCCAATTGAAAGCTTTCATGTACAGTCGACGACGCGTCGGTGACACTTTGATATTGAGCTGGGCCTAGTGTAGTTTAGTTTCAATAGAATAAGAAGAAGTACCATCGACACGAAAAGAAGAAGAATGGAATAAGAGGCTGGCTTATACTGGTATTGTTACCACTGACATAAGGCCTATTGTACCGGTAGATTTAACCTGACTAAGCCCTCGTAAACACGTGCGATTTTTTATCTGTGTGAACCTGGACTTGGGCTACGATTACATGGTACGATATTTACCCGTATGCGGTTGTGGCGATGTGCAAAATGGTTGCGGTCGTAGTCCAACCGCATGCGGGCACAGCAAAGTATCGCACCATGAGTAAGCTCCTAGGCTAGTAGATTGTTATTGTTATCTTTGAATTGTAACCGCTGGGCGTATTGTTAGTTTAGTTGTGAATGTTGTGATTTAACAGCTTTACTGATAACATCTACTTAAGGCGACTACTGACTTGTTTTCAAATAATCTTGTTCTGTATCTTTGACTGCTGCTACTGTTTCTTGTTAAACTATTTTAATTGAATGAATAATAATTTTACTTTATGATCAAAAATTTAATCTTGACGTTCAAACGATAGGTAATCAATCACTTTCATTGTATTGTTTGTGCCACAGCAGTTACTTGTACAAGTAAGTAAACCTACATCCTATGCTGTTATCGATATCAGTACCAACCTATCAAGAGAAAATACTTCTTACCTTAATATTTCATTTTTACGGTCCCGTACCCGAAGAATGCCAAACGGAACCCTGTTACTAAGCTTCTGTCCGTCAGCAGGCTGTATCTCATGAACCATAATAGACAGACAGTTGAAATTTTCACAGATTGTGATTTGTATTGCTGCTATAACAGAATATAATAAAGTTAAAAATTAAAGGGGATCCCATACAAGAAACGTGTTCCTTTTACTAAAGTAATAAAAAATAAAAATATTGGTGTCAATTATTGGACGATGGTATGAAACTCTTCGTTTGCGATTCAGACTCGCACTTGGCCGGTTTTTTTTTTTAAGAGCCCACCCGTTTCTCTTACTAGTTATGCGTGTTTGTTAAAAATTATACTTAATTCATAATTATATCTCGTATTATCTGGTCTATATTTACACAGTTGTCATACATAATATAATTAAATACTATTGTGCTGCAAGTATTAAGTTTAATTTTCTATTTTATAATTACTATTCTTCTTGTTATGGTCGATGTGTTAGGCCTTAAACTAAACCTATCAGGGAAACATCTTATAGTGGGTTTTAGTGGACCAGCTCCACATTATAGCCCTGTAAACGGTACGGTATTAAACGAATTATTCCACTAATAAACGTTTTAATGCGTACAAATAATTCGCGTTGAAAACAACTAGTTTCCACTAGCACCTAAAGTGACTCCGCTCGCCAAAAGCTTGTCAATAGAGATGATAAAATTTGATGAGGCTCAGTGTCTGCCAGGCTCGTAGGTGCAGGGGCGAGGCGCACTCATGTTACTGTCACGATGTCCAATCGAATTTTAAAGTGTTTGCCACTGCACCGCAAAAGTGTCTATCAAACTGTTAATTTTAAAATCCAATTTCAAATCTGCCGGGTTGTTGTGAAGTGAAAAATTGTTCGTGCAAACACGTTATAATAAAGCGCTGTGATAAAATTGTAGGAAGAGATTCAATTGTGCCTTTAGGGGGAATATATAAACGCACTTTAAAAATAATGTTTTGACACTAAAATGTTTAGCGTTAAAATTAATTGAGTGAACTATAAAAATAGTGGTTTCCACTATAAATATGCTTTGCATATTACTATGTCGTAGAATTGGCTAATTATCTAGTCGCAGGCAGATTGTATGATTTGATATTTTTTGAACTGTGACCAACCGCGTGCGAGCCGAGCGAGCGCTACTTCCAAGTTGCTCGTTGTTGAGCTGAGGCCCTTTTGGCATTATAATAATTTGTTTTCTGTTTTTATAGTTTTAAGGTGTATTTTTTGTAATGCCAATAAACGCATTTTTCTTTCTTTTTCTCGCAGATATTTGCTTCATATTTATTAAAGTGATAATATTAAATTATAGATATATTATTATCTTAAAGTGCTGATAAACAATTTTATAGCAGTGTTTATCAAATTTAAAGTGCTATGAAATATATCCACTTTAAAAATGGGTTCTATTTTCCGTTTATTTTGTTATATATCTCACATAAATAATTTTTATAAGAAAATTCGTACTAATTTGGAATGAAACAAAAATTCAAAAACAAATATCAATAAAAGAAAAAACTAGCAAAAAATCAAACACAAACTTTTTAGCCTCAAAAGCTTCGAATATTCCTACAGTAACGGAACTGCGAGAAACCATTGTTGACTATCACAGAGGGTCCCCTGTTTGTTTAGGTAACTAAGTTTGGCCCCGACCCCAGTTCATTGACCAACTATTTAACTTTAGACAACATTGGCCTCCGAAGGACACAGTCATGTCTAATGAACCTAGTTTGGACATGTTTCCAAGTTAATTGAAGTACAGTACCTAGACAATAATTTAGCACATCGAGTATTAAGGGGACATTACACTATCAATCCAGGATCATAATAATTATGTAGGATTATATATTTTATCCTATATAAAATGTAGAAAATTTATTGTACAGAAGCTCAAAAACAAGCGCTTATGTCTATTTACAAATATGTATAACTTATAGATCTTTGATCCTTTATACAATGTGGAGACAACAATTCGACAAAAAATTTAAACACTGGCAACACAATGTATAAAAGTATTTTGGAACTACCAAAAAATAAAAAAAATACTGACTAAATAGTAGCGGTGGGCCAACTATGGACAGACAGCTGTACTGCTGGTGAGTTTGTTGCGCCACTTCTTCTTCGCAGCTAAAGCACTAGGAAGTGAGGAAGGACGGGCGTTTTGGGCGACTGTCTTATGTAATTTTGACGTTCAAAAAGTGCAGATTCTCAGCCAAATTTGAATAAATGACTTTTAATGGGATCTTTGACTAACTATAGTGCCTATTTGATTGAATTTTCTTATGCTGTCTGGGAATGTCATTAGATATACCCAATTTAATTTATTTTCATATTTTCATGTCCACCTTGGATTATAATTATGCTAGTGTAAAGCTAATACACATACCTGTTACTTGCACAGAAGTATGCGAGTAGCTTACATTACATGACTCAATGGCGAGTCATAACACCTTCTGATTTGTGAATGTCACGAAGGCATTCAAGCTACTTGCTTATTTTTGTGCCAGTTACAGTCATGTCTATTACGGGCTTTTTAGTCTCCTTAGATAGAGACTGTCGCACAGGTATGAGTGGTGGAGAAGCGAACTTTTCCCTAAAAATTGCTGTGCCATATTTACGGTTGGGTACTGTACGTTTAGTTTATTGTTGTCCTCTGCTGAATTTATATCAGCGTGTTGTCTTAATAAAATACTGCCCCGCCTTTGTCCATCCGTGATTGTTGATTGTGATTTATGACAGCGAGTAGCCCTTTAATCCTATGTAGTAGTTATTATAAATGTTGTACAAGTAACTTTATTCACTGGTAGGAACTATCTGGACTGAATATAGAGCATTTCGATCAAATTAAATAATAGATATAGTCGACCGAATCAGTAAGTTTAATCTTCACGGTTGTTCATTTCTACAAGGTATTTTAAATTATCAAGGTAACTGTCACATTGACAAGTTCACCGTGTCTTTTTATGAAGAGCAAGTGACATTCAACCTTAGGGTAATAAACTGATAAAGCAATGAGGGTTTTCTGAAATGCCGTTCACTAGGCGGCAGCACTGAGACGTCAGGTCCGGGCACCTGTCAAGTGTCAAAGCGCCTATATTTTTTTAGTCATGTCTAAATGATGAACGTCATCATATATTTTATATTCATTGTCGAAACGGAAGACATCTTCTCAAAGTGGCCCCAACCGGTGGCGTAAATTTTCATGAAAACTCTCATTACAAGATACCTAGTTTTGTGAAAATAATATGAGCATTTCGTCATGAGACTGTCATCTGTTTTCATGACATGACAAGATCATAGTTTATTCATAATCGTAAGTTCGCAGGGTTTCATGGGCTGTTGCAAAATATAGCCTAGCCTCGTTCTTGGTTGTAATAATATTGATTGAACAAGCAAATATTTATTTTAATACGCCTTCCTCTTAGATGGCTATTATTAACCTGATGCATTATTTATTATATTAATATTTTGATTGTCGCCATAGCCACGCGAAGCGATTTGTCAAATCTACATAACACCATTAATATATTTCGCAATTCGCCGACATAATCTTCAGCATACAAGTGTCTGAGCCAGGAGTCGAACCCACGCAACTGATTTGCAACGTCCCAGAGGCACAAGTAGGTGGAGCAGCTCAGTCACCTAGCGAAGCCTAGCGGTTATTCTGTTATGTTTACGACAAGGCATTGTGTTGTTGAAAGAAATATAGCACCTATTGACATCCTGGTCGTATAGTTTTTGAGTGAAGTTTTCCCAAAAGGACTCCCGATTTGAAACGTCATCGTCGATTTTTTTTAGTTCAGCATCTGTTGTGTACATTTGATAAACACTGGCTATAATCGTAATTTAAAATCACGCCCTCTCCCTCCAGAAATGAATAAGCCAGCCCTAATATCCCAGTTGCGAAAAGGTTTTAGGATCTTTGAATTGCGGCTCTACTTTGTAGTAAGCTTAGGTGTGTCGAATCTTTCTAAATAATTTGAAAATGATGTGTAGATCTGGATCTATAATCATTCTTCTTCGGTCTACGGTTGCCCTATCATCATTCATCATTCTCCTGACTTTATACCAATTTATTTGTGGTCGGGACAACATGTCTTTTTCTTTTATACTTCTCTTTTAGTCGTCATCTCAGTAGGTCATCATTCACTCTCTTTTACATTTATACATATCAAAGTTCATCCAATTTTTTTTTGGTCTTTTTCGATTTGGGTCTGTACTACTTGTACATAATTATTAAGCCGTCAAGCTCTTAATCCTAGGTCTCCACAAATACAGTTATCTTGACTCAAGAAATCTGTAATAACAGAATACTCCTGTAGATATTCGGCGTGGGCCGATTACGTCACTAAGATCATGAGTTTCTGCATTTCTTACTGCATATCTAATCGAGAGATATGAATAAATTCATCAGGTTATCAATGCGATATTTATTGCGTCTGGATAGGCGATTATTGCGACAGTATTATATCGAAGTTTTGTTAAAACTAGATTGATTGATTTTGTAACTGGGCAGGTCGACAACCACTTTCGATTCAAGTAGGACACTGGTATTTGTGTAAAGTCAAGTAAACAAGATTCTGAATGTTGTTTCCAGTAATTTATTGCCATGGAGTATCTTGTCATATATTCGCATTTGTAATTGCTGGTCTATTATCTTAGTTCTCTTTATAATTGTTGACTTCCAGTGTTCCCTCTGGACTATGTACTTATTAAATGATTTGTATTGAAATTAATGATTTGGCTTTGACCTTACGAGAAATGAGCCTTTATTTAATTTAGCACATTGCAATACGACGAGAAAGGATAGTATTTACCATCCTTTCTCGTCGTATGTCCTTGAAGTTTTCCCTACTTACCTTCCCTTTTAAATATGGACGACACTATGACACGTGAATTTTTTTTTTGCTAATTCTGCCTTTTTCAACCCCAACATGAATATTTTGTAGGGATCTAGCAAGGTTGTGGTGGTAAGTTTTTCAAGTCGACACGACAACTTTGTTTTACTTATGCACGTCTAGGGGCTCTAGGACTTGAAGGAACAAGAAGCTTGCCGGTATTTGTAAAACTACCATTGCTCTTGATACAAATAGAAGACATTGTTTTGAGAAATTGTCTGCCTTTTTGAAGTGAAAACTTCTTTAGACACGTTGAGCGATTTTTGGTAGGGGGTAAACTTATGGATTCGCGTCACCGCACGCCGTAGTGCTGTAATCTAAAATATAGATGGCGCTAATACCAGTTTTAAGTTTTCACTTCAGCAGCACTGTCAGCCGTCCCCATGACTGGTTAGGTTTTTTTTTTCAGTATTCTACTTCGGTTCCTTTTCTTTAATTCGACTGGCTAAAACCACGCGTTGTTCCTTCTACCATCTCTGGCTGGGGTACTGGAGTCACTCGCGCAATCGTTCTCTCCTCCGCAGGTATTAGCCCGCCAGATGATGTGGTGGACCCTGTCACCCTACTGTCGCAGTTCCTCCTAATAGGACTCGCATCAAACACGGTGCGCCGCTGTCTTGAGCCGGTGTCTATTTAGGCAACGGACTCACCAGTTCCGCTGTTCCCAGTCTATAGTGGTTCGTCGTCGTTCGACGCACACACAACAATATAGCCTGTTGTCGAATAACTTTATGAAAACGTTAATATTAACAAGGAATATTAATTCCGAAAGTGCACTAAAATCGTATATTGCCTCTTTTATAGTTCATTGTTAGCGTTTATGGCTACAATGAGGGTACTTTACGTAAGCTGTAGGTAATATTCGAGTTGGTTTCGGTTGAAAATTCAGTGAATATACCTGCATACTCGTACAATAATAGTATCTACAATAATAACGTCTGAGTGAATAGCGATCGTTATACAGAAGTGCTATTGTTATTGCTTAAAAGAAAACCACAGGAAAAGCTTCCCGTGGGAAATGGTTCTTATATGCCATGGACGATATTGGATAAAACCAACGATGCAGTTTCTTTTTTCTATCCACTGGCAGCATGAAAGGGTTTGAAAATCTAGTAAAAACAAATGAAATAAGACTGTAAATTCTGTTGGAATCACAAGCAAAAAAACAAACCGTTTCTCTTTAAAATATCAGCATAATTTTATAGCAACCTGGTATACCATCAACGTAACTTGGCAAGAGTAATTTCCTTACTGTATGTGTAATTAAAACTAAGCGCGCTATATGTTACTACTGGCAAGAGCGAGACAGCATGTGAAAGAGAGAGAGGTGTTTACTTAACGAGGGCTAAATTATATTTACTTCGTCCTGAATACATAATGGTGGTAGTTTTAACACGAGTTCTGTTCGTATCATTCCAGACGAGTATTTGAGTTCTACGCTGCTCATACCGGTTGCAGGGATAACGAAGTTCCTGTTTAGAATATTGTTCGTGTTTCCTTTGATAATATCCTGAATTAAATATTTGTATCTGGTTAGCTGACAAGTTGTTTATGTCTGTATATGAACAGCTCTGTGTTATGAAGTTATAATAATGGTGTTGTTCGAGGTGTATATGCGAGCAAGTTGGAGCGCAGTTTCTGCATAATATCTTCATTATTTTGCTAAAGGATAACTTTGGTTTTGGAATTGAGCCAATGGTTATAACTCCAGAATATATGTTCAGATTGGAAGATGCTGCAAATCGCTAAAAATTATAACTTGGGGAAATAACAGGCTCGTCGACATCCAAGGCTGTATGCCTTGGATGTCGACAAGCCTGTTATTTCCTAGTCCAGGTGCAAGACGACTGCGAGAACTCAGAAGGCAGTCTTGAGACTGAAGGCATAATTTTTCAGAAAGTAAGCTTTTTGTGATAGTTAGATGATCTCGGGCTCGACGGAGTAATAGAAAGGAGGAATAGAACATACAACCTATTGAGAAAAAAATACAACAGAAGTAAAAACTATTTAAAATGTCGTTGATGATAAAATTCAATCCTGTTGTTACGCACATAAATACAATAATCAACTTAAAGAGCGCAAAGGTTAAACTGATTGGAGACCTGTCCATTAATCTTTCAGGTCGATAAATCGAAAATTTTAAAACGTTTAACATCCGCGACCCTTTCATGCTTTTATATTAATGAAAGATGATTCGATCGATGAAATGCTTTAATGGACTATCAATATGCATTATGTCTACCTGTTCAGTGTCCAGTACCATTAGTGAGGATTACAATTGTATAAGCCTTGTGGACATTAGTTCCGAATTACAGTACAGTATTACCGTATAGAGTGGCTGATATATTGCCATAATCTGTTTGTGTATTAGGATTTGTGGTGTCCAAATTATTTTGTTCGGCATAGGGTTTTCTATTAGCGTTTTTGGGATTAAATTGAGTTATGGTATTGTTATTAGTCTCTTGGTTATTTTTTTATGGTTGTTTATGGATTGTTGTATTCATATTTAAGTAACTTTTGACAAAGAAAATTCTAAACATTAATCTTAGAATTTTATTGTGCTTCATAATATTGTTAATATCATGTTTTATGTTACAATATGTGGCATCACCACCGATTACGATCACCTTGGAAATTGTTATGGCTCCTCTTAATACCCCATTGAGCCGTAACGCGTAGCCGTGCAATAGTTGTGGTAATGGCCATTTAACCCCACTGCTTGTATTGTCGCACGCCATAATGGCTGGGATCTACAAGGCCTAAAGGCCTAGATAATCTACGTCTATTACTATAGGCTAATACTTAGATTTATCTGGGTTTGGCCTACGATTCAGGGATCAAGGTTGCTACTGTTATTTTCAAAAAATTAGATAAAGTTTTTTTTTTATGATGGCCTTTAATCTCAATTTGTGCTTAATTTAAAAAGCTATGTTATAGAGCAAGCAATTAATCAAATCCAGAATGGACTGTGTCAGCATCGTCAGCAGGTACCTACCGATATACAGCAATATTCTTTTCTCAAACATGCTTGGCAATTCGAGCGTTATTTTGACAACCTTCTTCGAGATAAATCGAAATTGCGGTACTGGTCGAATACATGTGAGCGCCCGGCCGGCAATGTTTGTATGAAAATCCATATCTGTAGTGTTTAGCGGCCGAATAAATTACTATGAAAACACATACCTGTCGTATTTTTTTAAATTGGAACAATTTTTTTACTTCGACACTTGGCAACCAAGGAGGTAACTCTTATCAAAGATTTTATTTAAATTTCGATTTGGCTTGCAAATAGACATATAATGGCGCGTAAAAAAAATGTCGTTGTTCGTAATTGATTCTGGAATTTATTATTAATTTATTTAGTTTGAATTTCCGCATATTATTTGAGAAAAGTACTATACAAGCCTTGGCCGCAACAAGGCATTGACGGAGTCATGTATATAGTCTGATTGTCCATCAAAGCCTTTGTTGCAGGCCGCGACAGTAATGTAGGTACTATTCTCCTTCTCCAAAAACAATAATATTAAAAAATTACCTACTTCCTAGGACCCGATAACCTTAACCCATCTAATTCTTATAATCTGCTCCATAAAAGTTTTCAATCCTCACTTTTGTTCAGAAATACCCAAAAATATAATCTAGCAGGTGAAATATTTAGAAACTCGAAACACGTACAAGAGAGCTCCCCGTCGGATTAACTGGAGGACAAAGTTTACGCCCGCAAAGCGTTCGGTTCGGGAGTTGGTCTGACTTAGCACCCGATAGCCGGCTAAGTTATCTGAGTTAGCGTCTGCTAACTTGCGGTTTAAGTTCAATGGAATATTATTATGTTGTCAACCCCTTGACGGGTGTTGATAGAATAGCTGGATGGGAATTTATGTGTGATCTTATTCTTCCTTTTTCGAGTCGATGGTACACCTTGTGTAACAAGGATCTTTTGGCACTTGAATGGTGTTGACAGGGTGGCGCTGTTGGTAAGCACTTGTGATTTTTTTTGTGAAATTGTTTTGGAAAATAAAGATGGCGGCGTTAGTTCCGATTTCTGACACGCGCCAAAAGATCCTTGTAAGTTGTACAGCTGTATGTTTCGAGAATTAAAAATCGTGAATTTTTATTTTCGTTTAAATATGACAAGTAGGATAACTTTCATGTGGCATTACACAGTTTAAGAACTTTAAAGAAGTAAAATCGTTCGTAGTGTACCTAACCTATGAACTACTACTACACCATACCAACTTAGTATGAATTAACTTAACTAGATGACTTTTCCAGGAATAAACTTGATCAATCCGTCTGTATGAACCAAAATAACAGAACATCCTACAGTTCAAACTATACTCGCTCAGTGCCAGGCATAAATGACTACATACATAAAACATTGAATATTGTGAGAGATTATTACCTATAAACCTAGAGGCAAGCGAATCAGCTCCACTCTCTAGACACGTAAAGTTATAATTTATTGAATGGGAATGAATTTCAATAGAATATGTTTCGTTCCTACAAGGTGTGGTCTGCTGAAATTGTTTAACGATTGTCGCTTATTTATGTATGGTGACATACTTAAAGGGCATGCGCTAAGGTAACCCGCGAAATTCAAATTTTCTTTAGTTTTTTTACATTTTGCGGTTTCAGTGTGAGGTTTTATGTTGATTAAAATATGATTCGCGACCGTAACAAATATGGCGTTACATAATTATAACCATTACAATCAGCAATACAACTCCATAAGTAAGCATAATCGCCAAATGTCATGATTTCATGAAATAGTAATTCAATGCGATTATACGAACTTAGAGAGTTGTATTGATCATTTTTATGATTATAATTCTATAAATAAACATTTGATACGGCCGCAAATCATATTATTTAGATCAACATACAACATGATACTGACCTGCAAATTGCAAAAAACATAAGAAAATTTGAATTTCACAGGCTACCTTGACGGTTTCGCCTTAACAGTTACCGTGATGTTAAAAATTATGAGCAAGAATGAAGGGAAAATGAGGACCTGTCATTATCATGAACCGAATGTCAAATCGGTCTTGTCTTATGTCACTGCGGTAAAAATGATAATTGACGATTCGTTATGAACATATGACTGTGTTCTTCGAACCGAAGATCAGTCAAACCTTCCAGAGTAATGTTTGTGGTAGCACAGTTCTACAATGTGTCATGGGCTCTATACAAAATAATGAATGGAACGTACTGAATTAAGTGATACTTCAAATGATTGTATTTCTGTAAGTAGGTTTGTAACAAACACGTCACAAACAAAAACACACGTCACACGTCAAAAATAAATTATGTTTTTAAAACTGATAGATAACTTCGATGTTCCATAACTGACTACTCTGAGAAGGAAAACCGAAACAAACTCAGAGGTCACAGTCTCTTTTATTATTATAATTATTAATTAATTAATTGTTGTGGAGGAGCTCGTGGCTAAGTAACAACAGCCGCACTGGTCGATCCATCAGGTTAAGCTACGCTTGCCGGGGTTGGTCAGTGGATGGGTGACCATCTTTACATACCGAGTCCCTCCGTGCCTCGGAGAGCACGGTAAGCCGTTGGTCCCGGCTGTCATTCGTGGATCTCTGACAGTCGTTACGAGTCGTCAGAAGCCCGAAAGTCTGACACCAGTCTTACCAAGGGGTATCGTATTACCCAGTTACTGGGTTGTGGAGGTCAGATAGGCAGTCGCTCCATGGAAAATACTGGTATTCAGCTGCATCCGGTTAAACTGGAAGCCGACCCCAACGTAGTTGGGAAAAGGCTAGGCAGATTGATTGATTTATTAATTAATTGTAAGGTAGCTAAGTAAAGTAGTATTTTAAAGTCGAAACATAATCTTGGTCAGATCATGTGAGGACCATGTAGATTAGTGTCTGAAATGGCCTTATCAGGAAATAATCATTCAGATTTGAGTGGACCTGCCCACTGTCCAGTCAGTACACGCATTGTAATTAAACATCAATGCAGAATACAGTTCTTTGACACATTGACTGAACCACGTGACTCAACCCGGACAGTGAAACACAATATCGTATTCAAGACTATATTCAAATGAGAGAGCAGCAATTTGCTGAAAGTCATAAAAGACGTCGCGAAGACAGAAAAGGCGCCGCCCCGTTCGGCATCCTCAAAGTGTCGGTGCATCTATTAAAAAGTTTAGGGCGTCTATTTTTGGCTCTGTCGCCGCTGCTGCGCCCAAGAATAATGTGACAACTTGTGGAAGTAACCAAGTAATCCTCATGGTACGTTGGCGCTAAAAAATTGCGAGTTTCAACAATGTAGTATCTTGGGACTTGAGATTGTGTTGGCCACCCGCGTGAACTCGGCGAAGGCTAGTTTACCAACTCAAAATTTGTATGATGTGGGACTTGAATTATCTTGTTTTACAAAGTTGTTCATTGTTTAAGAATGTCAGACGTCAAGCCTTGGCTATTACAAAGCCGTCGTTTAAATGCGACTGAATGCAATCTTAAAAGGGTATAAGGTATCAGAATTGATAATACCTGTTATCAATCGTTGTATTTTCAGACTATTACAGACGCAGAATCCAAAAATAGAGAGACAGGACATTTAGTAAGACGCATTGATTTCATTTTAAAAGCTTTAGGAACAGAGCAATAAAAACAATGTAACAAACATGTAACCAATCAAAAACAATCAATGGCAGCTGAGGGGAGAACACCGTTAATGGAGACGTCCGCACTGTAAGTAGTTTTTAATATTTTTGGGATGTATCGCACAAAAATAGACGGAATATTGTCGAGGGTGCATTTTTTCCTCTTCTCCCTTCTGACCTTTTAATGGAGTGTCTATTTTTATAGGTGACATATTATTTTTTCTATTACTATAATCCCTTATGTTACTTTTATTTTTATTTTCTTGAGGACAGAAATCAAAAATTCAATTTTAACTGTAGCTGAAACTTAAAATCTCATTTACTTTTTTGATCTTCGAAGTAAAAAAGAACCGACAAACTAAATAACTTTCATGCAATTCAGATCATGCTGGCACAAAATTATAATTTGCATGCAACTTCGAAACTTTGGAACTACTTTTTCAATTCTCCATAGTTCAAGAACACGTCTGTAAAACTAACTAGGCGCAGACAACGCTGGCGGGGAACTTTAAGCTGTAAATTTCAATAGCATGCAAAAGCCACAAATTTAGCCGTAACCAGTTTAGACCGGTTAAAGTTGGCTAAGTTGTTGTACCGTACAATAGTCTGACATGCCGTTCGCTACTTATTTGCATATTGATTTTGCACGTGAAATATGGGACAGAGGTGAATGCATTTCCTTCTAGGCGGTGAAATGTCGTGCTCTATTACAGGTGCAGATTGGCTGCCTTAGGCAATTGTCGCGAGCATTCTGGCGCCGCCGCCAAGTGGCGTGTCGTGATCGATGTTGGGGACAGCCCCATAACAGTATTGAGCCATTCATCAACTGAATTTATCTTGCAGGTAAGCTAGTATTTTTAGACGAATTACAATTCGTGAGAGTGGTTTTCGGCAGTTATCCAGTGTAGTAAAGTTACAACGTTGTAAATAAATTGCAAAATCAGTTATTTTAATTTATTATTTTCATTATAAGTAACTGTGTATAGCTCTAATAATTTAAGCATTATAAGTTAACAACTGTCATAAATATCAAACAGTTACAGTTGCAAAGCCCAGTGTGCACTAGCGTCTACAAGGCAGTCATTTACTAAATCGGTGCACAGAATATGCATAAATATTACTTAGTCCTGTAATTTCCAACGTGACTTATGAATAAGTGTATTGTATGGTGTATGAAATAGGGCTGAGCCCTTTCATAAATGGTGTGTAATAATTGTTGCATGGTGGTTAGAACGCTGCTCCAGCTACTCGTAGATTTCCGGTCTGATTTCTATTATCTGAGATATGGTAATGGTATGTATTGTAAGTAATCTACGACCACTTTTCTATACAATATAACATAGGTCGTTAGCCTAGCTAGCCATTGTAATAATGTATGTTTTAAATAACTCTATAGTGCGACCCTTGAGGTATAATGAATACATAGGTCAATTAGTTGAAACTTTTGAGTTTGGTATTTAATCAATATAATTACCAGTAATATCAATTATTTGTATTACCATGCAAACAATAACTCTACAGAACGAAGCACCTTTACATTTCCATTATTCTTCAAAATTAATACCTTCACGAAAAAAAATCGAATTTATTTTCCCAACAGCCTTTCGTTTCGTCAACGGAACATAAAACCTTGGGGTCACGATAACACAATTATGTTTTAATTTATATACACCGAGCTGTTATCACGCGACCGCCGACCGCTCGTTTACACGCACCTTTATCAAATGAGCCGCGACTTACTCGGGTTAAACTAATTATTAAGATAAATATTGTTTTAACTACACCTTGTTTTCGGTGAATTTACAAGCCTATGAATAATATTTTTAGGTGCGTCAGTGTAACTGCCGGTTAACACATTACTATTGCGATTTATGGCAATATTTCGACGATTGTTTTTTTGCCATGTGGCTGAGTTACTGGGTCATGCCATGCGATTATATTTATTGTGCTCTGATTGTAGATGGTTTTGCATATCTCAGTGGAGAAATTAAGTTTTGTTTATTGGTCTTAAATGGTTGAATTATTATTTTTAATTTAATGGCATCGATAATAAAGAAAAAAAAATGTGCTTTGGAATTTTTAAAAGTCTCTTGCAGGTTATTGTAAAAGAACTATCTAGATAGGTAACAATAAACAATTTATATTATCTAAAAATAAGAAACTTGTCCAAAACGAAAACATACGCAACATAAAACACGTATTTCTCAAATCCAATTCAATTAGCGGCATCGAAAGGGCAAACATTGATACAATGACATTGAAATAAAACATAAATCTATTACGAATCAAATTGTCCGGGGCATGGATCGTTTACGCAACAAACATGACCCTAACGTCCCTTCGACCCATCGATCCTAGTGAGATGCAAGAGGGGAATAAAATTATCTGAGCCTTCCCATAAACGCAGTCCTGTGAAATGCAAGTCTGTGCGACAGTAGTGCAAGTTGAAAGCGTTAGCGAGTTCAAAGTATCTCTAAATTCGCTAGATTTGTGCGGTTCTCAGTTAGTTAGATG
Source organism: Agrochola macilenta (assembly GCA_916701695.1). Classification (NCBI taxonomy): domain Eukaryota; kingdom Metazoa; phylum Arthropoda; class Insecta; order Lepidoptera; family Noctuidae; genus Agrochola; species Agrochola macilenta. The sequence continues at coordinate 10,123,149 of OU753563.1, forward strand.
ATGCTTTCAACGATAAGCCATTGGGCCCGCTTAAAATATAAGAGTTGTGTTACAATTTTGGTGTCCATACCATAAAGTATATTCTATCGGCTTTCATGAACTCTTGGCTGGGTTAAATCTACTCTTTTTGCCATTGTCATGAAAATGGTAAAAAAATAACTTAAGTTTAAAGAACATGTTAATTTATTGTTGGAGAAGCTCGTGGCTAAGTAATAACAGCCGAACGGGTCGATCCATTAGGTTAAGCTACGCTTGCCGGGGTTGGTCTGTGGATGGATGACCATCTTTACATACCAACACTCCTCTGAAAGCACGTTAAACCGTTGGTCCTGGTTGTCATTCGTGGATCTTTGACAGTCGTTACGGGTCGTCAGAAGCCCGAAAGTCTGACAACCAGCCTTACCAAGGGGTATCGTATTACCCAGTTACTGGGTTGTGGAGATCAGATAGGCAGTCGCTCCATGTAAAATACTGGTATTCAGCTGAATCCAGTAAGAACGGAAGCCGACCACAAAAAAGTTGAGAAAAGGCTAGGCAGATTGATTATTTAAAAGTAGGAGTCACCGTGAGTCACGTCAAGCTGATACGTTTCAGTATCTACCTACTTAAATATTCTAAATTATGTATCACGAGAAAAAAAGAAATTAATATTAATATAAAAGTAGGTAGTAAAAAACTAGCTAGTTAGCTACTTGTAAGTCAACACGCAAATAATCCATTTATAAGGCATACTCAACTTCAACACTATTAAAAGCTTTTCGGCTTGAGGATGATTTATGTTAACTGTGACCAAAACCAATTTATGTTAACTGTGACCAAAACCAATTTCTTGTGAAAAGTTATACCTGGCAGTCTTTGTAATAGCTTTTCAAAAGTCCTTTGAATATTAACGTTCTTTAACAGCCGCATCAGTGAAAATGAAATGCCTGAATTAATTATTCTATTGCAAAAATATTTCAATGGAAAAACTGTACTATACTGGGCTCGTTCTAGTCAGAAGTACGTCTAAGCAATGTCATAAAAATGGAATGGAATTTGGATTTACATATGGATATACCAGAAAGAAAAGGGGGCTGCTTTAGCTTTTTACAGAACTGAGACTTAGCAAATCAGCATTTAGGTAATGTTTATTTATTTATTTATATATACTTTATTGTACACCAGAATCATCAGATCATAAATTTAACACTACAAAACATACAATGGGCGGCCTTATCGCTTTCTGCGATCTCTTCCAGGCAACCTTGTCAATGTTCCTTCTGCTGAGACTCAGGTCTCCACTTTGTGAGAGAGAGTGGTCCGTAATCCGACCCACGGGTCCAGTGCGAGTTGGTGGTTGACACATGCAACTGAGATTTTTATTCCGATACTTAGATAAATGAATTACTCAATCAATCAATCTTATAATTTATTTGGACTGCCTTGCCTTTTCCCAACTATGTTGGGGTCGGCTTTCTGTCTAATCAGATGCAGCTGAATACCTAGCTGTACATTACATGGAGCTACTGCCTATCTGACCTCCACAACCAAGTAACTGGGTAATACGATACCCCTTGGTAACACTGATTGTCAGACTTTCGGGCTTCTGACGACCAGTAACGACTGTCAAAGAACTACGAATGACAGCCGGGACCAACGACTTAACGTGCTTTCCGAGGCACGGAGGAGTTTCGGTATGTAAAGATAAAGCAAGCAAGCGGCAAGCCGGCAAGCGTAGCGGCTATTATTACTTAGCCACGAGTTACTCCTTAGCCACAAGCTCCTCCTAAGATAAATAACTTAATCATTAAGTCAAAATCTCATAACTTGGCCCCGTGACTTACAGCTGCGTTAATGTTTTCTAAGCAATTAGTGCCCCATCCCTGATTTAAGGTTATGGTATTCTGCACGCCTGCCCCGGTCACGTGGCATCTATCTCTTTATTTACTTGGACGTGCAATAACATACTGGGCTAATTAACACCTGGCCCACGTTTCATTTTCGAAGGGAAGTACGTAATAACTGCCCACATACGCATTGTGACTGGTGTTTAGCAGTTCCTATGTAAATTTTTGTAGTGGTGTTAAATGGTTTTGCTGTGAAATCGATTTGCTTGCTTGCACGTTTTTAGTTGACACTCTTGCCTCCTCTTTTTATGGCTGTTTATTGCTAAATGAGTGTTTCCTGTCATAATCTGCGAGATCCTGATTTCACTAGACTGTCTCTAAAAGAACAAAATTACTTTTGCTCCCTAAATTATCACTAATCAAATGTACAAAATTATGTTTATATTGGATTATTCTCTAAGATCACCGACTTCATTACTGTACCGTAGGTATTGAATTGTTGATACGGAACTTTAATTTTTTTTAATGATTTAGTCTACTTGCCTGAAAAATTACATCATTCGAATTTAAATCTAATTTAACCAGTACCTACAACCATCCATTTTGCATCCCTCTCCCATAGCAAACGAACTATTAACTAATGGCGATAATATTGCTGTTAACCCTAAAATGCAACCGCGCAGATTCATTACAGTGCGTAACTAAATCGGCGTGCACGCGGCTGTTTATCGCGGCGGGTCGATTAGACCCTCCACCCTCACATGATGACACCCTATACAGCGTACTACATTTCACATTATTGTTCTATGCGAGAAAGAGAACACGTTATACATAAATTACGTACTCTCTCCCTCTACCATGTTACTTCATGTTAGATAACACAGAGTCTTGAGTGCTTCGCGTATGTTTGTCTTGTATCAGTTTACGCTACATTTAGTGCGGTTGTGGAATTAAAGCTGCTAAATTGTCAAGAAGGGTGCGTCGAGGGAGCAACAAGAGGTTCTAAATCACAGTGCTTTAACCCTGTATTTCCGAAAAATCGGGATATTGCTGTTTTGTTATTTCCTATTTTGAAACTTAGGAAGATTTGCCTGTTCCTATTTTTGTATTTTTAAAATAAATATTTGTTTATTTTTAGCTCTATATTTCAGGATTACCGACCAGGAAAAGTTGTCTATTTTATTTAAGCCAACAGTAATTAATAAAGATTGTTCCGTCTTAACTTGGACGTTTGAAATATTTCTCCATGTAGACAAAATTAATCATTCAAATCTAACAATCGCGGATAAATCTGAGGGGGGCCTAATTGTACAAAGCCAATGGAGCTTTTATGTATCAATTATGGGATTATGTGAATTATGAAGGGAGATCATAGTAATCGATCCGAAAAGGAGGGTTGCATCGGAGATGAATTTTAGGCTTAAACTCCCTCTTCATAAAGATTTCGCTATGAATAAATGATCAATCGTTTTATCAGTGAGCATAAATAAGAGAGAACTTCAGAAGGTTCCTTTTTTTTTTTGCTGTCAATTTTTTTTAAAGAAGTACATATTTTTCCTGTACCCACATAATATTCTAAAACGAGACTCAGTAGGTAATCTGTGTTCGCAATTTATTTGCCAAACATGAAAACAAACACGAGTTTTAGGAAAAACAACTGTAATGCCTTTCATAAGGTTCAGTTTGCGCTACAACTGCATGTTTTTTATGACTTTTTCAACTAGACTAACTAGTACGTCAGTCTAAAATCAAGTTTATTTACACTCGCATAAAGATGATGTTTGTTTAAGTGGAAATAAAATAAATTGTAAAACAGAATTTGAATAGACTTCTTACATACTATTGAAATTTTTCTTTTTGTTGCAGTGATCAAACATCCTGTGTAAAAATGAAAAAGTCACCACCAAGGATATCCTAAACCGTACGCCTGACCACATAAAGCCTCGTTTTTTTTTGTAGATCCATATAAAATTACTGTCTATTTCCAGAAAAAAATACGAGTAATTTAAAAATGATCCCGCAAGTGCATACCTATTTAAGGTATAGCTGCTAGATGCTTTATACAGTCTATACTATAGACTGTAAAAAGCATCAGTTATAAAAGTACATTCCCAGTGCAATTTACTGATATTAATAGCGGGAACCTATTCAGTGACAGTTGACAATAGAATAGGACGTCACATAATTCATGCACTTTCGCAATTTATAAATTGATGTCCACTTAGTGTCGTAATTCAATTTTTCCAGTAATGGTATCATAGACATGTTTTATTCCTTTTTCAAGATAGGAATGCTCAATTTTATATTCTACCAAGGAATAATTGAAAACACTGAAAGTTTTTTCTGTGCATAGGTAAGATAAGATAAGATAAGATAAGATATTTTAATTTGCATAAAACATGGTATACAAGGTGTTATTACAAAAATATAGATCGAACATGTTTTGCTTAAAACTAAAGCATGCAACTTACTTATTAAAATACATTATGAAATTGAGAGATATTACATTGAAATTCATATTAAAAAATCATTAATACTATAGAAATTATTATTATTGAGCCATTTATATAATTGAACTTTAAATAAATTAAAATTTAATGTTTTAAACATAATTGGTAATTTATTATATAGACGTACACACATAGCCAGAGAGTTTTTATTATACGCGTATTTGGCTGATCTAGGCAGCACATCCAGCACAAGTCTGGTCACGCCGACTTCGAGAGCTTATTTCCTCTGCTTTTTTAAATAGTTCTTTGTGTTTTCGAGAAGGTGTCTAACTATACAATAATAAAATGTAGCCATAGCCAAAAGTCCAGTTTACTCATAATCAGTCAGCTAACTATCAACCTAAGACTAAGAAGAGACAAACTAGAGACTAGTAAGTTAATACTTAAAAAACATCTACATAAAACCACTGCCTCGTTGGTTTAGGTTCTTCTGGGTTCGATTCCCAGATTAGGGAAAGTGTTTGAGGGGTTTCCTATCTGGAATTTCTCAGTAGCAGCCCGAAGTCTGGATTTGTGCCCAGTTGATGGAAATAGGGTCGCCTCCTATAACATGGGACTTAAACATAACTGGACCAATGTGAGTGTACTATAGGTACACCTCTGCCCAACCCTTTGAGGAAACAAGGCGTGATGTTATGTTATGTTTGTATCATCATAAAAAACGTCTTGAAATATCATCGACACTAATATTATAAAAAGAAGAATTTGTATTATTTATGTTTGTAATGAATAAACTCAAAACCTCCTCGACCGATTTTATCTCTGAGTAACATAGACTATCATTTATAAAGACAGCACACGGGTGAAGCCACTTGTGGGTGGAAGCTAGTCTTTGATATAGGAAGGTGATGAAGTAAGGCGGTAAATAAAATTTCCCAGAAATTAACCGGTTGTCGAGTCCTTACCTTTTACCATTTCGAAGTAACCCTTTTCCTAATTTGATTTCCCCGAACTCAACGCTGGGAAAGATTATCATATCGGAGGATTGAAAACGGTGCTTCGTGGAATGGGTACTTGAAAAGTTCTGGAAATTAAATTGAATAAGTAAAACATATACATATATTTTCAACCACTACGGGGATGCTGTTGGTCTGACTCTCACCTGATGATAAATGATGATCAGGCCCAAGGTGATAGCGAGCTTCACCCGGAATCCTCAACCACAGAGGAACTGGCTACCTTACCTCTAACTGCCGACACAATAATGCTTTTAAAATTGTTATTATGGCGACAGACTTAGATAAGTTGGTGGTAGATGAACTGAGAACTAGCCCTACCACCAACCAAACCGGGGCAGAAATTTTTGCCCCCACTGGGAATCGAACCCAGGTCAGGTCAGGTCCATGTCTGAGACAGGTAGTCTAACCACTAGACCACATAGGCGGTAAAGCAGCAATATTATGTAGTTAGTAATATAGTGGCAGTTAATATTTTTAACTGTGTCAATAAATTAATAAAAAAATGGTCATGTTTATTTGATACAATTGAGTCGATGACCACCGCGTTTGTTAGCATTTTAAATCAAGGCAACATAACACAGTCTAATTAAATAATGTTACTAATTACCTATGCATTCTCAATAAAAATACATACTTTCCACCAAAAATACATAAAAATCTCTCGTCACGTAATTAGATACTCGTTTAATATTCATAGTGTCCCAATTATTATTGATTTATAGTAAAATAATTAAGCTCTACACAATTACGGCAGTGATTTTTTTAATTATACATATAATTTACATCGCACATTGGCTCATATTAATTTCCGGCTATTACAAAAGCCCTGGGCTCGACGGTAATCGGTATATAATGTTGATTGATAGCTCGTACGCTTATTTTTACTGATTTTTCATGAAACGAAATTCTGTTAAAACGACCATAACGATAATGAAAATACGGGCAGACCCAGGAAGAGTTATAGGATAATAACCGTTATCGATAAAACATATTTTTACCTAATTCGCTTATAAATATTCAAAGTAATCCAATAAAAATCGTATAAAATTACTTGACACTCTACTCTAAATTAATTATGTTAAGAAATATTAATGTGTCATAAAATACAAGATCAGCAATTTGTAGACTAGTTTAACTCACCATTAACGATATATTTTATCTAAGCTTCTTTTGAAATTAATGAAAAAGTTATGTAACTGTCTACTGTACCATCTGAATGCTGTATCGAAGAATTGCGCAAGTAGAGCTAGAGAATAATTTAAGAGCGTTTATTCTGAATGTGGGCAACGTCGCAAATAGACGTCAAATAATTCGCTGTTTTGATTAATTTGGCAATATTACTGTATGGAAATAAGAAATGTGGCTAACTAGCGAACTAGAATATAATGAACTGCAATTAAGAGTATAAAGCTCTGAATTTGAGGTTGTAACCGCTTTACGTGTAAAAAAGACATTTGTAAAGTTTCCAAATACTTTTTTTACATCTAAACCTAAATATTCGGTATTACGATTATTGCTTTTCATAATCAATATTTTAGTTCACTATTTAGCTACAGGAGCTCGTGGCTAAGTAACAACAGCCACACTGGTCGATCCATCAGGTTAAGCTACGCTTGCCGGGGTTGGTCCGTGGATGGGTGACCATCTTTACATACCGAGTCCCTCCGTGCCTCGGTAAGCACGTTAAGCCGTTGGTCCCGGCTGTCATTCGTGGATCTTTGACAGTCGTTACGAGTCGTCAGAAGCCCGAAAGTCTGACACCAGTCTTACCAAGGGGTATCGTATTACCCAGTTACTGGGTTGTGGAGGTCAGATAGGCAGTCGCTCCATGTAAAATAGTGGTATTCAGCTACATCCGGTTAGACTGGAAGCCGACCCCAACATAGTTGGGAAAAGGCTAGGCAGATTAGCTACATTAAAAATTTCCATACAGTAATATTGCCAAATTAATCAAAACAGGTAAATATTTGACAGTTATTTGCGACGTTGCCAACTTTTAGGATAAGCGCTCTTAAGGTTTATTTCGCTAGCTTCAAGAGTGTGACGCAAGTCGAAGTTCAACACTACTTGAAAATCTGCAGCATAAGCAAAAACAATGTGAAGATGCATGAATTAAGAGCAGGTGAATCTTTTTCACAACCCCAAAGAGTTACTTGCACATGGAAATTTTATTCCGCTGGTTAAGAAAAATCGCTGAGTTTAAGAGAATTTTTATGAAAGTTAAACGAGGCGCGAAGTCATTGCATTAAGCGAAGAGGGCTTCGCCAACACTTAATTAAGAATTCTCCCCAGTTCACCCCGCCCCCAGCAGTCACAACAAAAGATTCTATGCGAGACTCTGATACCCGCTATCTTCATTAAAATTAATTCAATTTTTAATATCTCTAGAGCAGTGAGCCTGTGTAGTCATGACACGTTCATCTCATTTGTCACTGGATAAAATTTATTGTCGACACTTTTAACCTCTCCATTACGGCTCCATTTTGGGCTATATCATTTTAAATCCGTGTGTGTTTCGAAACTTGGTGTTTTTACGTAGTTCTTTTTTAATTTATGACGTTGCCAACTTTTGTATTATGTGTTGTTATTTATTGAAGAACAATAGAATCCTTCATAACTGTCACTAATTCAAAATGTGCATTATCTTGTGGATTTCATTCACTATACGAGTATTTCGTACAATATTATAGATGCTCGCAAATACTATTCTTACATTTCCGTAGGGCAGACGTAATAGACCAATTTATGCGAAGCATCATTGCCAACAGCTTTTACTGAATTCTATTCTGTAATTGTAGGTACTTTCAGTGCATTACTCTCAACAGCATCGGTAATTGCATCCGGAATAACCGAACTCAATTTACCAAAATTGATGAACGTTCAAAATTCATGCTGCAATCCACATAGATATTAACAAAAACGAAATAAATGGGGTGGATTCCCGATTGTTCCGTCGACTCTCATAACAATACATGCCGAATGGAACACAGCAATTCTATCGGAAAATCCATTCGGCTTCACTCATCCGCAAAAAGTATGACATCAAGCCAAATTATTATCGAGGGTCCGGGATTGCTGCTGAATAGGTACTCGTAATGATTCGTTTAAGGAAATCGGGAATGTTGGCTAGGAATATTTTTGATCATTCACGGTAAAATGTAGCAGCTATTTGGGGTTCCAATTGTAGGATTTGCTAGCTTCGTTTGCGACTATATTTCCAAATTTTGTTTTTCCAGTTCGTCTATAAAATTTTGTGGTTCAATGACAAAATGTTTCCTATGTTATGATACGAGTATTATTTAACATTACCGTCAATACTATAATTAAACTTTACCTTATTGTGTTTACTGTGTTAATAAAGTCGTAAACTTAACTTTTAAATTACTTAAATCTAAATTTAATTTAAATCTAAACTATGTTGGGGTCGGCTTCCAGTCTAACCAGATGCAGCTGAATACCAGTATTTTACATAGAGCGACTGCCTATCTGACCTCTACAACCCAGTTACTGGGTAACACGATACGCCTTGATAAGTCTGGTTAACAGACTTTCGGGTTTCTGACTACCTGTAACGACTGTCAAAGATCTACTAATGACAGCCGGGACCAACGGCTTTCCGAGGCATGGAGGGGTTTCGGTATATAATGGATGGTTACCCATCAACGGACCGACCTCACCAAGCGTTGCTTAACCTTAAAAATCGACCCGTGCGGCTGTTATTAAAACGAAATAAACATAAAAAAGTAGATTACATTGCATTGTCCGAATTTATTACTATATGATAGTTCACCTGTAATAACATAATTATTGCAAAATGTCACTTAAAATTATCGTTCTTTAATTAGTTTAATAGTCGAACGTTCCCGTTATTAAGTATTTTCTTCCACTTTAAGTTTGCAGTCTTGACCGGTTCCATATCGGAGTAACTTATAATTACAGAGCGACTGAAGTTTTCCATTTAAAAACTCAGTAATTACAGACGAATTAAAAAAGAAACTCGCTGAATTAAAAGTTGAAATAGCACGGCGTGCCTTCGCCAGTGCAATATTACTTATGGTCTGTTCCAAAAGTATGTAAAGAAAATGTAAACAAAATTAGAAAACGTACCTGTGGCAATTGTAGTGCCACTTACAAATTGAGTGTTTGATTTAATCATTTGGATACTTAAACCGAAATTCTAATTTAAAATGACCTTAAAGATGTTTTTTAATTTGACAATTTATTGAGGTTAATTTTAATACCTCCATTTTCGTCAATGATTTTACAATTACAATTTAATAAAGTTATGCAAACAATAATTGTTGGAAATAGTGGTGAGATATTAATTTAAAACCTTCTAGATACAAATTAATGTGTTACTAATTCCCTTTGGTGAGTTATTGCGTAGGAATTCAACTTGATCAGGGTTTGTTTACACTTTTATCAGTTACGTTTCGAAGAAACTATACGTATGAAACTCGTGCGAAATTTATTTGACACCATTGCTCATAAAGCATCTGATTTATGCAGCGCGGTGCTTATTATGAACATGAGTGCTGTCGGCGTCAACTCAATAAAATATTAAAACGACATTAATACACGAACGCATTTTATTTTTCAACAGAATATTAACTGGTCATAATTTTAAAAGACAAAGTAGTGGCCTGTATTAATTCTCATTTGGATAAAGTTTTCACTTTAGTTTATGTGGTCTGGAGTCTTACAATTTATTTAAGGCTACATGATGAATGCAGCAGAAGAAACTAACGGAGAAAATGCAATTAAAATCAATCAATTGAATTTACAGGTGTCAAATGGATCATGGATTTAAGTATTTCCATTAAGGGAAACTGGAAGAGACATGTCAAGATGTCATGTTCCTTAAAGATTGATTTATTTCAATTAAACCATTCAGCAATTTTTGACAGAGGCTCTTGTCATAGAATTGTAGGTAGGTACTTAATGCGTTTTTAAGGGGCGTTGTCTCTAGACAATAATTACCTTAAGTGTTATTCTTTCATAAATCACTGCAATAGTTATTATGATGCTGATGAAAACTACATTCCACCATTTAATACAATGCCAGTCAGTATTAAGCATTCATTTGCAAGTGGAATTAATTCAACACCGCAGTGACAACTTTATTATTTTTGTACAAAACCAGGAGTACGCTGTAGGACGCCAGAAATTACCATAAACCGTGGTTAACATTAATTTAGCTTATTGATGGATATGACATGGATAAACGAGTTATGGATATGGCATACCGTGTTTCATAAACCTGTCTGTATGCATATTTAGTGTCAGCGGGACATGGACACGTTGAAAGCTAATCTTTCACCGCAGTGATTAACGCTTGATTTACTCCGAAGAGATATTAACATGTTTTGACCTTGCGCCTTCTGTGGAAGTTAAAAGAAATTAACGTGTCAGCTGATTTCACTGAGTGCGACAAGTATTTTAATCAATATGTTAAAGGTTTTGTCTAAACGGTTATTTCCAATACTTTTTATTTAGTGGAGCCAGGGAAATTCATAGTCAAGTTTCATGTTATAGCCATATATCTATCTTTCTAGTGTTAAATAATGTCATGTGTTTGCATGCTGTGCAACACACAGAAATCTTTTCTTTTTAAAAGGCATTGTGATTCGTCCTATAGGCTAGTGACGAATAAAAGCTCCGTCGGAACACGAACACTGCACTTACCAGCTTTTACCACTGTTTTTGAGAAAGGACGTGCTACCAGCATGGTTTACTAAATGAAAATCCGTAGTATCTCATCCATTTTCCATAGTTCCGGACTAAACCAGCAGGTGGTCGAAGGGGAACGGTTTCCCGTCGTAGTAGCGTCATATAAAACAACACTCACTCGCACAGTCGGAGTAATTAATGACTAGTTGATTATAATTCACTAAGATATTGCTCTGAAGTTATTCAGGGGATTCGAGCGCGGTGGGCCTTGACCTGAATTTGTAAGATTGATGTTTAGTATATTTACACGTTCCTCTATTCCGATGCTTGGCTGATCTAATTTAACTTGTGGAGATAATTTTAATGATTTTGATCAGTTGATTCATTTGAGTGATTTAGCTGAAAGTTATAAAACACTATTTCCGTTCAAAACTTATCTTTCTGTAACGATATCTTTAATTACAGTGTGTTAATAATCTTGAGTACGTTTTTTAGACTCAACTCATGAAAAATGATGTTCCCTTATCATGAATTCATAATTCCACACTCATAAAGTCATGACACAATAGTAACGAACACGTCCAAAGTACAAAACATAAAAGGGACAGCACATGCAGAATATTATGTCCCAAAAACTGGACCAATAAATTAAAACAACACAAATATTAAACATTGTAGGCATAACCTGTGCAGACAATGAAAAGCTGCACGTAAATTCTGCTGAAGGAATTCATAAGGTGGGTCTTTCTTTGAAATACCTTTTCGGGGGTGCATCATAAATCAGCATAACGAGCCAGCCTTCCGTGAGGTGCCCACGTTGGCCCCCTACTAACATTAAGCTCCTGTAATATTTTCTCACTTACGACAAAATTTTCTGTCTTCTTATTTATGTTGGGGCAAGTTTACTTGGGACCGAGAACGAGCTGTCATCTCAAGCTGCAAGGTAAGTAATACCCAAGCAAAATTTGAAAGACGCGGATGTTTTCAAGTGAGCGTTCAAGCGTCTAGGCTAGGCATTAGACTGCCGGCGGAATTTATAATGTTGCTGTAAATATTAAACCGTTAGAAATTCGTAGGAACATGTAGGTACTTTCAGGTTTATTTTAATATTTAACTATGTACGTTGTGGACTTCCTGGATGTGCAATATCAAATCATTACAAGGTAATGTCGAGAGCTGAGAATATTAATATATAATATATGAGATGAGAATATTAATTTTCGCCAGTCATTCTAGATTCCACAGACGTGTCCGATCTAGTCAGTTCTACATATTTTAGCAAAGTTACCTGTGAAAGCAAGAACAGGAATTTTGAATACAACAGCATAGCAACAGCTAGAATGGAAACCCGAATAGTTTTAAAACAATATTGATTGGAATTTGTTTGGACACAAAAAAAAAACCTGAAATTCAAAATAATAAGTAAGTAGATATAGCTGTACATGAATCATTTGGCTCATGGTGCAAATGTGAAACTTTCGCCGCCATTTTGATTTTTCAATGCGGGGGCATTGTTGGTCAAATCAAATCATTTATTTTTTGCCAATATGGGTAGGGGTATAGATGTTATACATGTTTTGATAATGTTCTCCATGCTCTGCCGTCACTTGGGCATGCATTTTTTTTACAATCTACTATAAAAATACCATGCTGAATAACAATAAATATTACAATTTATTAAATTGGAAAATTATTTTATTTTTCAATGACAAGAAGTATCTAGTAGTCAATAATTAAATAAACAAAAGTCCTAGATAAATAATAATTGTGGGTTACACATGTCATTTCTATTATTGAAAATATGATTAATATTAGTGGCCATAAGGATTCCCTTTTAGATACTCCTTCACACTTTATCAGTTAGAAATTTCTTTAACTTCTGCTTAAATACAAGGTCAACATTTGTTTGTTTTGTTTGAAATTGTCAATGTAATTCATTAGCCAAAAGATCCTCGTAGCACTTTATCTGCCTGCTTGATAAGACACGAACTGCCTTTAATCTTAACTTACCGATTTGAATTCCTATCTTCATAAATTTTTAGTGCTATCGTAAAAACGGCGTTGCAAAGACCGGGTTAATACGTTTCAAGTTGAATCGTAAACGGTGGATAAACTAAGTTAATATTTATCTTTAGCAAACATCTTACAGACAAAGTCTAAGTATAATTAGTATTCCTAGAAAGGTTCAAGTTACATTTACTTACTTTGTTTACCTTCTTGTGACTTAATTAATTTCAAGCCTTTAAGGTAACACCGAGGCAATTTAATTACGTCGAGATAAGGTTGAGACAGGGTTTACTTTGTCATCGTCATAGCCCGTAAGTGTCAGCTATTAAAATTAAATATTGCTCGAGAACGGAATTATATTCTGCAAATTGGATCCGAAACCTTGGAGCTTTTAATATAAGTGCCGCTGCTAATAGTATGAAATATATTTTTAAACTTTCGTATGTTGAAACTGTTCTCAGTACCAGCCCGCAGTCTGGATTTGTCCCGGTTGATGGAAATAGACTCGCTCTCTATTACATGGGACTAAAGCATAACTGGCGAAATTTGGATGTAATCTAGGTACACCTCTGCGTTACCCTTCGAAGGGTAATGTAGAGGCCTTACCCTTCGGGGAATACAGGCGTGGTGTTATGTTATGCTAGTTCTTGAAATCAGAAACTCTGTAGAAATGGGACCTCGTATTATCGGATAACTTTTAAAAAGAAAAGCTCCAAAAGTAATATTATTTCAAAATTCTTCGTCCTTTATAATAATTAACGAGCAAATCATACCTGCATAATCATAATCTTGCAAATTCCCGCCCAAAACCGCAGTCGAAATCACATCAACGTTGATGGCTTTGCAAATTAAAAAGTTAGCCCGTCTTACTTTTATTGCAGTCCTGTGTGGCCCTAATTAAATTCCCATATTCATCCGGCTTGTTTGGGGCAGTTACCGTTGAACTTTATTCGCTCTTGTTGCACACTTTTTTCACCACAAACTTTTTATAGGCAAGTTCAAAGCTGTACCCACTTCAGTGGGTCTTTGTTGGATGCTCATTTAAAATCAATCGCTGTCATTCTGTCCGGGGGTGGCGACTGAGACGAGATTTCGGAGGGAATTCTTAATTAAGCTCGCCGGATCCTCTTTAGTTAATGGAGGCCCGTTCGAAATCCTTAGAAGCACGGTAAATGAGGGCCGGCGATGTAGCGACGTCAAAAAGAGCAAGATAAGGTTATCGGCCGTGATAACTTTTTTTTTAATTTGCGACGTCCGTAAAAGCATTTTAATTCTGTAGGCTCGACAGTAAAGTGCGGACGTTTTTACATGACAATGGCCAATATAAAAAAAATAAAATACCTAAGCGAAGAAGAGAATTTTAATACGTCTCAGTATAGTTGCAAATTATTCAAATAAGCTCACATTTTCATAATTTATTCAAATATGAAACTGCACAGTCCTTAGCAAGGATCTAATTAAAACCAAGGCACTATCTTGAGGGAACGATGTAGCCTTGACGTAATGAGCTATCGAGCCGAAGAGGTTGTTTTCAGTAAGGTTATGCCTGCCATTATTTTTAATGAACATTTTAATAGAGGGAAAGTGAAACAAAATCAGAAGGAAACAACATTGTTTATAAAGCCGCGTCCCCACTAGGGCCGCGCGGCCCCGTGAGGTCAAGCCGCGAGACCGAGCCTCGTGAGTGTGTACGTTTACAAACAGACGAGGCTCGGCCGCGCGGCTTGGCCTCACGAAGCCGCGCGGCTCTAGTGGGGACGCGGCTTTAGGTACCTTGTGACAACGGTTGCGGCATGAAATTCATGTTTGAATGATTCTGACTGTAACGCATTTTGATATCCCATAACTGCCTGCCTAGCCTTTTCCCAACTATGTTGGGGTCGGCTTCCAGTCTAACCGGATGCAGCTGAATACCAGTATTTTACATGGAGCGACTGCCTATCTGACCTCCACAACCCAGTAACTGGGTAATATACGATACCCCATGGTAAGACTGGTGTCAGACTTTCGGGCTTCTGACGACTCGTAACGACTGTCAAAGATCCACGAATGACAGCCGGGACCAACGGCTTAACGTGCTTTCCGAGGCACGGAGGATTCTCGGTTTGTAAAGATGGTCACCCATCCACTGACCAACCCCGGCAAGCGTAGCTTAACCTGATGAATCGACCAGTGCGGCTGTTGTTACTTAGCCACGAGCTTCTCCATTCCATTTTGATATCCCATAACTCTAGGGTATTAATGAGACCATGTCAAAGAATCGACTAGCATATAAAGTTTATTTTTAATTTTTTTAAGGTAACTTGCCACTAGACTCTCCATGTGTGTATCTAAGTTTCATTGATAAGTACGAGTAAATAATTTTCATTCAAACCATACCATAATGAAATATGTATAATTTAATATGGAATATAGAAATCAAATATAAATATGAAAATATGAGTACATAAATAATAACATAATTTAATAATAATGAAAATACCACAAAAATTTCATAATAATTACCTACATTATTACATAAAATTAAAATAACTAATATACTATACATACCTAAATGCACAATCCTAAAAATATATATATACATAATTATATATATATTTTTTAAACACATCTAATAATGTATATAATATTGAATTGCTTAAATTGATACTTTTTGCCCTCTTCCTCTCTCCTAATTTTGCTGTGCCCGACAGGGTCCATATTGGTCTTTTACTTTGTTATACCATCTACGAGTATGTAATACATATGGAATGCAATAAATAATTGAGTATTGAGTAATATTTGAAGCTAAGAAAATGCGACTTTGTCATATTTTCTTTTTATGAACAAAAATAGTCTGAATTAAATGTTTTTTTATTTCACCTAAGGGTTTTTTACATAAATAATCGTGACTTTGTCGAATTTATTGAATAGAAAATGAAAAAAAAAAATCTTTGGTAATGGTCTCATTCATATTCTAGAGTTATGGGATATAAAAAAAAACACCTTGTAAAATTACTTATTGTTTTAATAGGTTCTACTGAAGACTACAGATGCCTTTGTTTTCTATGAAAGAAAATACATTGTAATACTGAAGAACCAGCTTAATTATAAAGCGGGATCTAATTAAACGCTCTCGTGCACGCTGACAGACAGATAAAGTTTCTAGAAAAAGTCAACTAAGTTAATTCATTTCAACAATTTCTTGAACTTCAAAATGAATGTAGAAAGTCTGAAGGTACCGTGTTTTTGCAAATCTTACTTGTGTAAAGGCTAGTTCTGTTACCTAATGTATGGTGTTTTACTCCTAGTCACGAAAAATTCAGGAAATTTGACAATTTTGTTCTGAAAATAGGTAGGATGAAACCGAAAAACTCAAAAGTGCCATAACGGCACGTCGTAGTAAATCGGTAGGTTTTATATCTTCACTGATTTATCCTAGCTATGAGCAAACCAAAAAACTAGCTTATATAATTTAAAGATGATTGTGATTTTATTTATGTGAGTAATGTACGTCTGATATATTTTTTTAGTTATAATAGTTTGACTGTGGTGTGTTTGAATATTGGTTACTTACATAATTCTTAAGTAAACCTACAAACAAAAATATGGATCACTGTGTCATTAAATAAATAAATAAAATAAAAGTATAGTGTTTTCGGGTTCTGGGACTGTTAGGTAATACGCCAAATGATTAGAAACGAAACAATGTGCGATTCGTGTTTTGTGTTGCGAAATATGTTGCCGGCAAATTGGAATGTTGCAGTGTCGCTGACAACATAAAGCCTATAATATTCATGGTTGAACATTGTTTTCTGTCACATTTGATGTTGCGGAAAACCGTCGTTCAACTATTTTTTACCCATGAATTCATATGAGGCTATATATCAAAATCCCAGTTTCAAAAATACAGTCACAAAGACAAAGCACGATTATCATACTAACAAAAGAGAACCAGTTTCTGTTTGCTATGGGTAAGGTCGAAATCATGAAAAACAAACAAGCCTAAACAAGTATTCTTCTACGCCCGTAAGGGTTCATTAATGATAATGGATGCTTGTAATTACGCTTTGTTCGTCTAATATTAGCCTTTTATACAACGGACCGATATAGCCTGGTTCGAAGCGAGATGCGGATCTAAATATAGATTTACTGGATTTGACGAATTTTTGACGTAAGACCAAGTGGGAACATAGTTTTAATTTGTTACTCAATGAGTGATGAAATAATGAGTACAAACTTATTACATACGAGTACAACTACTTAACAATTTCTGATAAAAGCTTTGGTAGCTTTTCTTTTAACATTGTCATAAGCACCTTCTAAGGACGAATTTCACAAATAAACCGCGTTCAGTTTCATTGATGAAATTCGCCCTAAGTTCCAATGAATTACTTTACCATTCTTTAAAAAAACTCTACAATAGCAAGACTCTTTGATATCAAACATCCGATAAAGGTAGACGTCCCGATTAGCGTCCATTTGTCACTGAGTGCTAGACAGGTGTGCCGGATAGAGCACGTGTCGATCCGACAATAGTTCATGTTCCTTCCGCCTCTTCAAAACACACAAATTTTAAGGTTCCGTATTAAAATTAGAAATAGTATTTTGATAAGCAGCAGTTTTATATTTGAATTAATTTAATTAATATTTTTACTGATATGGAGGAGTTCGTGGCTAAGTAATAACAGCCTCATGGGTCGATCCATCAGGTTAAGCTACGCTTGCCGGGGTTGGTCCGTGGATGGGTGACCATCTTTGCATACCGAGACTCCTCCGTAACTCGGTAAGCACGTTAAGCGGTTAGTCCAGGCTCATTGTAGATTATTTGTAGATCTATGACAGTTGTTACGGGTCGTCAGAAGCCCTAAAGTCTGACAACCAGTCTTAACAAGGGGTATCGTATTACCCAGTTACTGGGTTGTGGAGGTCGGATAGGCAGTCGCTCCATGTAAAATACTGGTATCAGCTGCATCCGTTAGATTGGAAGCCGACCCCAACATAGTTGGGTTGTTAGTTCGTATCAATAAGACATCGTGAGGAAACCGGCATGCCTGAGAGATATTTCTTGACGGCATGTGAAGCCAAGTCAGAGGCCCATGGGCGGCTTTAAAACTCTGACACCAGGTTAGTTACTAACCACACGAAAACAAGAATAAGACATAGGCCTGCTTTTCCCAACCTGCGGGTGATAAGAGGATTATGGAGCGCCAAATAAGGGGATTATAGCAATATTGCATAATAATTATTACTGTTTAGGTACCAAGGTACCTATACAAAAAAGCAAGCAAATTATTATGCCTTTTCACTCATATGAATGGAAAGATGTTATTTAACTTTAGAAATGTATTTAAAATTCAATTTAACAATTCAATGAATGGAGTAAAAGCATACACATAATAGAAAGTTATGTTAACGAACGGTTTACTGTGCTCTTAGCATAGCACGTAACGGCTGGTAGCATTTGTGGCTGCATGCGAAATTAACAAGTTTTTTACGGGTTGTTGTTAGTATACTTGTGTTTGCTGCTCAAGTACGTTTAGTTGGCAGTATACAAAGTGAACAGGCTTCTATGTTGTTCATTGAAGTTTTTTTTCTTTTTCCTAATTAAAAGTAAGCATATTAAAAATACAACTTTTAAGTCTGCGTTTTGATCTGAGGGGCAATTCCCGTAATTTTTAAGAACATTCGCATTCGTATCTCATTCGCAATCTGTCAAACAAACAATCAATTTAACAAAATTGTTGACAAGTTTGACAGATTGCGACTTGAATGTGAACGTTTTTTAAATACGAGAATTGGCCTTCTGGCTTTCCTATTTAATCAGGTAAATAGAAAGAAAAATTAAAATTATGAGAATGGAAAAACTATGTTGTAATTTTTTTATTTGCTGTTTTACAAGGATAATTTTAAAAATAACTAACTTAAGCTCTTATTTGTATTTTTTTTTAAATACTTTCTTTTTTACGGAACCCCGTCAAGAAATCATTCTCGCACTTGACGGCTTTTTATTTAAATAACGTTCCTTAATGTTGGAAGTTCTATTTAACTGTTGATTGATCATCGACTAATAGAATCGAGTTCAAATGAAATAGAATCGGATATTCGGTACCATCATTAATCTTTCCTAAACATTGTTTAATTTATTATAACTGTGAAGAAAGTGTTCCCAGACTGTCATAGGGGGCAATGAACTCTGGCACAATCAGTGAGAATTAGACATACGACACCACATAATTATCGTAACATGAGTCTGGAGATATGAGTGCAGTAACTGAGGTAAAGGCTGGTAAAATTACATTATCATAAAGACAAGGGTTCAAGTTATTTGACTATAAATATCATCGTCTTAACTTAGGTACCTACTTGATAAGCACATCAAGTAACAGAGGAGGTGTATAGAACTCCCTCAATTCGTTATGCCAATTGATTAGAATCTATATCTATTTATCTTTATATCTAAAAATCAATTGCCGTGCGTTAGTCTCGCAAAAACTCGAAAACGGCTCGACGATTTGAATATTTTTAGGGTTCCGTACCAAAGTAAAAAACGGAACCCTTACATGTATTTTAGTGACCCAAACACGGACGTGTAACGTTGTTCGTACCATCTTACATTTGCAGTTGGAATGTATGGGAGAACATGTTTTTCAACAACAATGTTAAGTTTCTTCTTGGGATTAATTCACCCAACCACCAAATTACAGCTCTTTAGTACTAACCGTCTCTGAGCTAAACCGCGGACAGACAGACAGACAGACGGACATGACGAAACTATAAGGATTCCTGGTTTGCTACGGAATTCTAAAAAGGAGCTTTATTTGTAAAAATGTAAATTATGTAATTAGCTCCATTTCGTACCAATAGAAAAATGAGTTAATATCAATATTAATGATAAAAATCACGCACAGAAACACTGATATTTAAAGCGTCTCAAAATAATTACTTACTTTCCTAATAAACAAAAGAAGTTTGGTAATTTCATTCCTACCCACCAATACTTTCTCAACAACTTAAACTGATCAAAAGCCGTCCCACAACGCAGAGGGTGCATAATTTGCCAGCCGATAGGTACAAATGTGTGGCTGACACTGCTAAATGGGCACGGTATCGTTGAATAATGCCCACAGTTGCCTAACTTGTCTTAAACTATCGCAAACAAAACGTTCGGACGCCGCAGATTTGTCAGTGGTTACTGTCCTGAGATAGTTACGTCGGTTACGACCATAGAGCTCGGAATCACTACAGACCGCAGAGGTCGGCAGTATCTATCTATATAAATATAAAAATTAAATGCTGTTCGGTAAGCGCATCACTAGAGAACGGCTGCACCGATTTGGCTAATTTTGTTTTAAAATTTTCGTAATAGTTCGAATTATTCCGGAAAATTTTCATTACGGGAACACTGAACGTCCGTTTTTCTATGGGATTTATGTACTCGTATGATATTTTGAAAGGACAGGATATTGTCTGGCCGAAAGTACATTGAGCGCACAACTTCTGTCAGACACCGCCTTCAAAGCCAAGTTTCTATAAGTCATTTGGTTCGCAGTGCGAGTAAATGGTGATACGGTTGGTTTATATGGAAAGTATTGACGATGCCGCCTCTAGCAGCGGCTGCCATGGCATCTCCGTGCTCTGTGGTTACGGACTAACAAATGAGGATCGCCAACTATCACTTGGTTTGTATGGAAAGTGTTGTTGATGCCGCCTCTAGCAGCGGCCGCCGAGGCGTCTCCGTGCTCTGTGGTTATGAACTAACAAAATGAGGATCGCTAACTATCGCTTGGTTTGTATGGAAAGTGTTGATGATGTCGCCTCTAGCAGCGGTCGCCGAGGCGTCTCCGTGCTCTGTGGTTATGAACTAACAAAATGAGGATCGCCAACTATTCGCATTATTGTTAACTTTGCGAAGTATGTTTCGCCTATAGTTGTTTTGAATGTTCCGTTTATTGTTTAGACTAAATGTCCGGTTTGAATGTGGAGCTTGTTTATTTGTTTAGGTACTATTAATTCCGGTGTGTCACGAAAGATCTACTTTGAATAGCGATTCTAGATAAATTAAGTCAGATTTTTCAATAAAACTCAATGTAGCTAATAGGCCACCTTTAGAAACTTCTATTATTTTTATCAAGATTAATGTTTTCACGCTTAATCCACTGAAATAACCTTGCTTTGTGTTTTGATATTAAACATTTAAAAATAAATGCAAGATGACCAACATTATTTTTTGAAAAAAAAACCAGTGACTTTTATAAAGCAGTAAATTTGGTGCATAATGCTTCAACATAAAAGTGTTATCTACAACACCGTCATCCGTGTAATACCAAGCTTACATCACCACTTTATTAATCCAATTACGTTTACGCCGAGTTCATAAATTGGATGATTATGACTTTCATACAAGTCGAGCTCTATACCAATAATCTAGCTCTTAAAGTACCGTTCACACTGAAGTTGCCGACTGTGGGCAGGCTCACTAAGGTGCTGCGCAAAAGTACCACACCGCCGCCGCCGTCACCGTCCTACACTAGCGGTCAGATTAAGGCGGTGGCGAGTGGCCATCACAGCCGGTGGCAACCAATATCTTAATACATAGTTTGAAAGGTAACTAACTATCACTAACCCCTAGTGCGTCCACATTTGCGCAACGCCTGAGCTGTAAACTCACAATACGCTGTTTGTAGGCCACAAACAGCGTATTGTGAGTTTAAGTTGAAAGTAAATGGAAAATCAGGAAACTGCGTAAAGTCAGCTCGCATTCTGACTGTGAGCGAGCATTACATTCGTTGTGAACCGTCCTTTAAAGTTACACATAAAGGCTAATCGCTGTCTTTAAGTCGATTAAGCGCGACCATTGAGTGCTCTAATCCGGAATCGTTGATAGTTGAAGATGCAATCCGTATGTTAATGAAGAAAATGGTTCTCATCGTGAAGTAGAACGTAACGGGGAATCGTTGTTGGCTGGATTTGTGATTTTATTAAAAAGGTTGTGTTCTGTGAAATCATAAATGTTTAGTTTGACAATACGCTCACTGAACACCAATAGCATTCTCTTTTCATGAACATGAAAACTGCGAACAGAGATGAAGTTATGAATAAATAATAATAAAATATAATTATTTATTTTCTCTAAAAATATGAATTGCTGAAGGACCGAATCATTTTCAGTTTCTAACATAATGAGATTTTGTACTTCTTCACTGACATTGATTGTGTGTACAGTTTTAGTAAGAACACTATCCAATTCTATATTGTCAGCATTGCTTGAAGCACGACTTAAGGCATCAGCTACATGCATCTTAGAACCTGGAGTGTATTGAACATCCAAATCATAAATGATTAATTTCATTTATACATGCGTTATATATAGTAGTGAAACTTTTTGAAGGCAAAAAGTATTGCCAAGAACTCCTTGTCAATCTGCCCATATTCAGATTCACAAGTAGATAAACTTTTAGAAGCAAGAATGAAAATGTTGACCTGACAAGTTGTTTTCGTTATATCAATAAATGACTCTTTGCCTTTATACTCGTAAAATTAATGTGATTTCATTAAAATCAGTATCAATCCCTGAATTTATTAATCACATGTTCTCTTGTCTTCGTTTTCCGATCGATCGTCTGTGCTCTGCTTCTTTATCCATTTTACCGTGAAATTAATCCAATACGGATCAATTAATCAATTTATTCCTCCAATTTATTAACTGACTGATAAATAAATCGGGTAACGGCACCAATTCTCGGGTTTAGTGTAGCGTAAATATCAATTACCGAGGTTATATCGGGAAATTCGGGAAACAGTCGGTAATTGTCGGACAATGTCCAGAGCAGTCCCCTGCTCTGTTGCATTTTGGCGAATATTGGTAATTTATTTTTATTATGCCGCTATGTCGAGGGGAATGTTTCCCAGAATGGTCATTTTGAATGCGAACCCATAAAATTTTGTTAGTTAATTAGCTTGGTAATGTTATAGGCGCTTGTTTGTGTAAAGTGATAATGTGATAATAAACACTTAGGTGCGTTTGACAGGTTGCATTTTTGGCAACTCGCATTTTTTGGCTTCATTCGTTATTGAAAATTTTCATTAACTATTTCATAAATCCAGAAACAAACTTTATTTTTCGTGAATCCACAAAAAATCGTGCCAATAATCGGTAATAGAATAAACACACATATAACGCTTAATATAATTATAAAGGCTATGCAACATTAATATTTCCTCTGAAAACAGACAACAGTACCCATATTTCAGGCATATTTCTTCTCGTGGGAAAGTCCGAAAGGGATACCCTGGCAACATACAGGCAACTGAAGGAACACGGGTGGGTTTTAGTCAGTAAGAGTCTGACACGCCCTCCCGCTCCGCCCAGAGCGGGAGAAGTTATTTGATAATTTCCTACATAAAAAAAGGCTTCTACATCTCCATAACGATCACCAAGGTTCACAAATCATCGGTTTATCTCCATAAAACGAGCTCGGAACAAATGAAACCACAAAGTTTACTAAAGCCAGTTTCGGTGACAGCTTCAGGCCCGAAAAAGGTTTTCATTTCCCCCATTATATGGGGACTTTCGGACCCCTTAAACCATGCGTCGACTCTCTGACACGCATTGTGCCATGATTAATGATTTACAACGCAATTTTCTTCGACGTAAAAAATGTCTCAGGCTTTTTTTAATATTAGATATGCACTCATAAAAGTTACGTGTCACGTATATAATGGGCTTTTTAATAGGTTTTGAGGTTATAAAGTTTTTTAATTATGATGATTAGGCGTTTTATTTAATAATCACGTTGTTTTCGGTGTTCAATGAGTTTGTTGTGTCTAACGGAATTGTCTATAACGTGAGAATTTATGTGAATAATGTTTTAAAAGCAGTTCTATAAGCAGTGTATCTTTATAAAATATTACCACATTTTTTTTAGGATTCGTTGTAGAAAAATAAAACGTTACCAAATCGAATATTTTCAGGCAATATAATGTCATGTTGGTTGCATGGAATTAAACATACAACGGCTACTTAGGTATGTCGAAGGATAGGTAATTCTAGGGTTTACAACACGAATTAATTATAATTTATCTATTTCATTTTATCGTGACGGCCCAGTGGTTAATTAAGGCATCTCATGTATGACGTTGTGGGTTAAAATCCGGGCAAGTACCAATGTGACTTTTTCAATTCATTATGTACTGTTACTTTCTGAGTTTATCTTGGACATTACTGACATCGGTGAAGGAACAAAATCGTGAGGAAACCTGGACTTATAGTTAATATCAGTCTGAAATCGCCAACCCGTCTTGAGCAAGCGTGATCAATGCTCATGCCTTCTATGTATGAGAAGAGGCCTTTGCCCTGCAGTGGGACAATATTAGGCTGGTATTATTATTTGTCTTTAATAGGTAGACGATCTCTGCCCGACAGCTCTACCAACAAATACCTCATGAGGGAAAAAAAGACAAAAAAAGAACGACATATTCCTCAACAAAATCTTCCATACAATGTCCCACTTTAATCCAACACATGTGGCTAGTTGGCAGCATCAAAGCTAAGATAATGGAGACAAAACAAGCCAGTTTAATGCGCCGTATTGGGTTGCAGCGCAAACAGCGCGCCCTAGTGTCAGATTACTGAACACATGCTGCCAAAAGGTCATGAATAGACACCAGTGTTTGTACAGACAGCAGTGATATGAAAATAGTGGTGCCTGGTGTAAATGTGATGTTTTTTCTAGTGTTGTCAAACGTCTAGTAGTGTTGGTGCGAGTGACTTGTGTTGTTACAAGTAATTAATTGTATTAATAACTCGGGTACTGATTACTTTGGTGCACAGGAATCCTTTGACTATTAAATGTTGCTATTGGATGGCAAAAAATAATTCTTTAGCAGTCTATTGCTAGACTTGAGTCTCTTACAAGTTTCACCATATTTCATTAATTTACGGCATTCAATCTTCACCTTCCGCGGTCTTCAAGACATCAGTGTGTCTAGCCAGGGTCAAGCGTTCGTATTACAGTGGCAGTCTACACAATTTGTTTTACCGATTTGCAGTAAAAATCTCATTTGCCCCAACGGCAGTACATCGCTCCTTCGCCAGACATGGCCAGCCCAATGCCACTGCAGATTGCCAACTTACTGACATAAGTCCCTGTACAAAGAGGAGGAAATGCCTCATACACCTGAAATTCATTAAACAAAAACAGTTCGCTAAAAAAACAAGCTGACCTAGTAGGTACCTTTTAGGTTAAGTAATTCAATTGTTTTTCCTACGTTGAAACTTTGCGTGACGTCGCATCCAATGTAAGCGGAACTCAGTGACCGGAAAAACTGTTGTTATTCCACCTAAAGCCATGTGTGATATTTACCTTGTTTTCATAGTCCTACTTGTTATATAAGACCTGTTTAGATACGCCTTACTCCGAAGTCTACCCGGAAAGGACTGGCTGTTAAAAAGATAGCAAGTGCATTTAAACCCTTTTCGTTTTATCTTTTCCGACGTAGGTTTCCTACCTTTGTGGTGTTATCCAGTTTTCCTTTATTTTCTGTTGGAATATAAATAGGAAACCTACACTCGTAAACAACACATTAGATGTTGTAAGGGTTCGTCTGTTTTCAGGAAGAATCAAAAGGGATAATGGAAATGTTTTGTGGTGTGATGCATCATGCTCCGAGGGCGTGGACAAGTAGCAATCGCTTTTAAAGCGTTTCGTATTTCTACAATGACTTTCCAAAGGAAAGCTTTTCCATAGCGGGTTTCAATCCCAAACATTTTTGAATTTTCTGTAATCATTATCGCTGGCTATGTCAAGACTATGTCTGACCGTATCCCGGTTAAGTTATTATTAAGCTAAATAATTATGTTTGTAATAGAAGTAGATTTACGTCAATAGCACAATAGTAAGGTTCCAGCTTACAACCTTTTTTTCACCAGTCTGACGCCATGCCGCACTGTGGATCGAAAAAAGGCTCTCGAAGAAATAAGAGCTTTAATTATAAAGTGTCGGTTTTTTGCTTTCTAATAGCCAATATTTTGCATAAATGTATCATAGGATACAATCAGGTAGACAAAATATTTTACAGCAAAAAAAAAAATATGGAGCTAATAGGTAACTATTTATTTATGATTTTTTGACATACGTCATATACCTAACGAGATATAGGGCCCTTTTTTTTTAAAAAAATCGGCACCTTTTCTGAAAAAAATCAAGTACGTCAAAAAATCATAAATAAATAGTTACATCACTGTGTGCAAGAATATAACGGTTATTCTCTCCGTTCCGGAGTTATAAGCACTAGCTCTATACATTTTTTAACAAAAAAAAATAATGCTAGTTTGCCTACCTAATTGTATCCTATGACATATTTATGCATAATATTGGCTATTAGAAGCATCACAGCACCATTTTTAAGCAAATAACCGACACTTTAAAATGTAAGCTCCTATTTCTTCGAGAGCCTTTTTTAGATCCACAGTGTGCCGGTGCGATACTGCTGCTTTCAAGGCGATTATGTAATAAAACATTGAAGATTTTTAAGAAATTAATTATACAAATGCATCTAGCTACTCTTAGCTTATTTTTATATTTATCTTACTTTCTGAGATTTATCCGGAGTACCAATAAATCTTTACATATTACTGTAATCCATCTTCGTCAGTCGACGCCTACGACGCTCGTCGTTCAGCCCACAATGCCGCAACAGATATTTTCTTTTATTCCTTTATTCACAAGCGAACTTTGTATTTACAAAGATTTAGAAGGTTTTTTGGTAATGTTACGCTGAAATAGGCAAGGGTATTTTTTATGTTTTGCATAGTACCTATTCGTTCCTTGGAAGGACATACATATAGGTAAAAGTCCCTTCTGTATTCCATTAAACAATTATTAAGGCCACCCATTGTATGTTTTGTAGTACCTAATAAATTTATTTTTTGCTATGCCATTTCTGATGTACCTACATATGGCTATACATATATATTTCCAGTTTAAGCTGATCTCACATTATTTAAGATTTCCGTACAATGAGAGTTCCGATTATACTGGAAATATATAGCTTGATATGTAGCCGTGTGTACAATAAAGCATTATATATTATATTAATACGTGAAGCAAAAACTCGGTACCCCTTTTTACGAAAATTACGCGGACGGAGGAGTATGAAATTTGGCACAGTTAAAGTTTATATGGAGAAGGAGTGCAGAAAGTTAATATTTTTATTTATTATACATTAGAAATAAATTAAATTAATAAAAAAAACATTACACACACTACCAAGCGTTTGACACAAGATGGCTACCTTAGAACCATGACATATAAATAAATTATGGTCGAATTTCGACCTCTGGGCGACCACTAGTTTAAATAATTACATTAGGTACACGCTAAGCCACAGAAAAAAGATTTTTATTCTGAATGTTGTGCAATGATGAAGAATGTTCAGTTTTTCACTCGATCAATTAGCGGAATATGCCAAATGTTATGAAAACTAAACTGATAATAACATGGTAAGGGTGCCTTTCCACCAGAGATGTGCTATGCTACGTTGCTATGGATGCATTTGATATCCACCAATCATATTCATTGGTCCCCTATTGGTCCACATAGCGAATGAATATGATTGGTGGATGTCACACGCATCCATAGCAACGTAGCATAGCACATCTCAGGTGGAAAAGCAGCGATTTCTTTAGTATATACACGAAAGTATAATAAGCCACGTTCTTTCTAGATGACATTCGTGTTCTCCCTTCCGTATTATATGTTTAATGTACATAATATGTTTCCCTCCGGTGGTAGCTAATTCCTTCCCACAATAGAAGGAACTCTTGCAGCATGAAGCAAGCCATGCGGATAGAATACGATACGTGAGTCCTTTTTAAATCCGTTACAGCGACAACAGACATAGGGAGTTTGAAGATTGCAGTTGTGCTGTAGATGAGGAGTAGGTACAATGGATGAATTTTGTACATTGTTATAGCCAGTATTTTTCAAAGTATTTTCACGAAATACCAATACTAGAATTAGACAGTAATTATAGCCGCTGTACTTATAAATCATCATCTCAGAGCTGTCTAAGAAATAACAGATATGCTTGCCGGGGTTGGTCCGTGGACCATCTTTACATACCGAGACTCCTTCGTGCTTCGGAAAGCAGGTTAAGCCGTTGGTCCCGGCTGTAATTCTTGGATCTTTGACAGTCGTTATAGGTTGTCAGAAGACCGAAAGTCTGACAAACAGTCTTACCAAGGGGTATCGTATTACCCAGCTACTGGGTTGTGGAGGTCAGATATAATAGGCAGTCGCTCCATGTAAAATACAGGTATCCAGCTGCACCCGGTTAGTCTGAAAGCCGACCCCAACAAAGTATTGAAAAGGCTAGCTAGATTGATTTTGACTTAAATAATAATCACCGACATGATCTCAAGGTTTTTTGTACAACAAATATTTTTTTACAAATATATGAGGTATCGACAAGGGTCCACAATCAGTGCTGTAAAATCGCTGAAGCTTCCTTCGATTTAACTAGAGATACAGCAGTGAAGTATCCATGCTTGTCCGAATAACCGCGAGAGTATCCAAAAGTTAGGCCCTTAGTGTAGCCAAAGCCCAATAAATTCCGTTAGTACCGTCATAAAATCAAAGTAACCTACAAGTTTCAACGCTGAAAATATCGTAAACGAAAATTCCTTTTCAAAATATCCTGACAAATCGTTGTGAAACGGCGAACTGAATGCAATGATAACTCTGCAGCTCTGCACAAAAGCCTTGCATCTACATAATCGATGGCTTATTGGCATTCCCCCTTTTACTTCTAAATTGCAAATTTTCCGCACGATTTCGCTTCACAGAATAAATTTTAAGCCGTGAAACGGAATGCAACTGTTCTGTATTTCTTATTTATTTTCCTTCGCGTGCTCCCCTTATTTATTCGCATTGTTAGTTTAAATGGAGTCAACTTAAAGAAAACCCACAATAATTTTGGAATACTCTGTTTATTCTGAGGAATCGAATTGTTTGATGAGTTTCGTGACTACAGAGGAGACCTCGTAAAGGCGACGGAGTTTCATATTTATTAAACGTTAAACGGTTACGAGGCGTACGTACAATATGATGTTATAACAGTGACACTGAGGTCTATCAAAAGCTCGTAACGGCGAGATCGTTTAGTTGCGATAGCTCGACGTATTTTCACATACTTTTGTTACTTTGTGAACTCCTATGCGGCTGTAAGTAAAAAAACACTTATTTTGTTCCTAGCATTTTTTTCGTAAAAAATATTGGGGTCTATTGCAAAACCCTTAGTAGTTCTTAGTACAAACAAAGCTGAACTGAAATCGTTTAAAAAAGAACTAACAAACACAGAGTTAACAAAGCTACATCCTAACTACGCGCTAAACGCACCCCAGTGGCTACTCGAAAACATTTGACCAAAAGTTGGGAAGAACTTTTTAAGTTGGGTAAGTAAATAGAACCTATTAAAAATAAACTTAAAACTTTCCGTTTATTATTTTTAATTATTAATAAGAAAAAAACGCTTCGAGATTTCTTGGAATTGGTTTTTCATTTGAGGTTATTAATTTATAAAATATAGCTATGAATATGAAAAAGTTAGAAACCAGATGCAGATTGGAAAAACCAGAAGTTGATTGCGATAGACTGAGTTGGTTGATGGATTATAAGAAATGCAATTCCAATTTCCTTTTTTTTTGTTTTATTTACCTATATTAGGGAAGGAACCACCAATCAAACCTGAGCACAAAGGTTTGAACTTATCCATTGAAGTCACTGTTTAAGGACAAGATTGTTTTATTCTTCGCTAATTCAAAGTATTTTCTTATTGTTTTACTCGATTTAAGTTGCTGACTTTATACACAATAATTCGATATTAAGTACTAGTACCGCAATATTTTCAAAATTATAAAAACAAATTTTCATCAGTTAACACTATGTCACGTAAATCATCGCAACAATAATAATATTTCAATAGTGTAATCAACATAATACGTGTTTCATGACCATAACTAACATAACGTTTTCATACAATAAACAAAATTAATTGCCTAATTATTTAAGGTTGCGACAAAGATATAATAAGGAATGGAGTGCTAAAGCGTGGATGATCGATGACAGCTCAGTTTGGAATATCTCAGAATCGCAATAACTGTCTCATTGATTATGACAATAAATGCACTGCGTTGAACAAATTTTTAGGAAAATCAGAAACCTAAAATTAAATTGTTGAACTTTTAAATTGAAAATTAAATTACATTCTGAGTTTTATTCAGTCAGTTAACTAGCAGACCATCGGAAATCTTGTGACAGTCATTATTCTGACTACGCACCGACGATCACCTGGTGAAAAATATTTTTCTCTATTGCGTTCTACGGCGTAATCTACAACATGTCTGATTTTCAGTCAAGCATACGCTTCCCAAATATTGTGATCTTTTAGGGACTATGCATATTAACACTTCATGCTTACATATTCCTGGGTAAACCCAAGTCTCGTTAATATAAGGTCGCTTTGCAAAGCTTCGTGAAAATTTATCGTTCCTTGTTGTACAACGAAAATTTATACAGTCTCAGTTTAGTAAATAAGGTTCCATTCAATTATGTGCTTTCCTGCTTTACTTTTTGTTCTAAACTCAGATTCCATGTTAGTGTGTGATGTAGAAATGTCTAGTAGGTACTTATTTCAATTTGTTGTTGCTGTGCTGCTTGTTCTGTAAGATTAACTGGTTCTCTGTAGGTTTTAAGTGGTTTCATGTAATTCGACTCCTGTGGAAGCAATAATAGTGAATTCATTATTACGGCAATGTTTGTTTTCGTGGTTTTAAAGAATTTGAGTTCTTATTTTCCGCCTTTTTGCTGCTTTAAAAGAAAAATTAATTTCTACTGTAAAAGCTAATTTGCATACCTTTACCAAAAGCTGGAATGATTTAATTGGCTTCATTAATGTAGCTTTATTAGCTTAACGTAGCTTTATTTTAAAAGAAATCAAATGCGATACAGACAGCACTTTTTATTTTCCTACAAAGTTAATATTTATGTACCGTTTATTTAAATTGATTACAAACCCAAAAGCTTCTATGTGCCATTTAGGTAAAAAAGTATAAAATAGTAGGTACTATCGAAGAACTTCATATCTAAGCAGTTTGATAACAAAATCCCGTGAACCGATGACCACATCTGTTACCGCCCGGTTCTATAGCGGCTGAGCGCTGTCCTTACGGTGCGGTGTATAGATATGAATTTCTTCGATGGTACATGATTGTTTCGTTCACTTCCGTTCCGTTTCGACGTTGGTCTTTAACCGCATTCTTGTATTTTATTTATTTTCTAGTTTCTATCATGTTGCATCTATTATGTTTTGTCTGTACTTCACCCTAAGGCAGACTGGTAAAAAAATTCTAAGGCAGTAATTCCACCTTTGTATTGTTAATTTTATTATTTGTGCATGAACTTTTAATTTATAATAGACTTCCAGACCGTATATTGGCCATGGCGGCCAATCTCAACAGAGACTAGCCTTCGGCGCGGTAGATATTGTGCGTGCGCAGACACAGGTACACTCTCTTCCTTCTCTCTCATAGTTCGATGAGACGGCATGTAATCCGACACAATCGAAGAGAGATGAGGCACAGGACTAACGGTTTATCGTGCTATCCGAGGCACGGGGGTATCCCACCGCCAAAAACTTCCAAACTCTTAATGGAAAAACCAAATAACACAGGCTGACCTGGGCACGCTTGGCAGTCAAATAATAATTATGAATATGTGTGTATAATATTTAATTAATAAATAGATAAATAAACAGCACAAGGCCCTCTGTGAATAATATATAAATACATTCAATATGTGATCGTTTAGTTCACTTTCGTTCTTCGTTCCCATCTTTAGCTAACATGCCCGGAATGCTGCAGTCTAGACGTAATATTTTTGACGCCTTCCGCTGATAGCGAGTGGATATAGGAAATGGCACCATAGAGGCATATGGTGCGAAAATGGTAGGTGTAACTAACTTATGTTATGGTTGGTTAGTTTTGCGGAAAATGTGTTTCGGCTGACGGTTTAGAAAAGAGAAAGGGCGTTTTTTTCTAAGAGTCGCATAAATATATAATGTATGTATTTTTAGAGGCATGAGGAACAGGGTGTAAAGTTCACTCATCCTCTATAGAAAAGGGAGGATCCTCCGACCAGACGGGTGTCGTGTCTGGCGGGCAACTGCCCAAAGATTGATGTCGGAAAGTTATATAGGATATGTCGATCGCGCGGTCAACTCTAATTGCGCGATGCCGGATTTTGCGTGATGTCAGGATTTTGTGTGACGTCGTGTCGTTTTCCCAATACGATACCGATATTGATTATTGTAGTAAATAATCGATGATACCTATACCGATGCCGATATCGATGGCTTAGTAGATAATAAATCAAATAAATAAACAATGAAGAGTCTACCTCGGGCATTTGTACCTATGTCTTTTTTATTTTGTATTGTTGGCAAATCTACGACCGGTAGCAGCTAAGCAGCGCCCCTGCCGAACGAGAGTGGCAGCATACTTGAATCCCCAACCCTTCCCGTTCGACACGGGATTATAAAAGGGCGAACACGAGCTGCGCGCGTCGATTATTATTCGAAAATTAGTCTGATCACCATCAAATTGTAAACTAGTGTTCTAAAATTAATTAAAGTATTGTTAACTGTGTAAGGCCTGGTTTACTTCCATATCGATCTGTTCCTCAAAGCCTGCCTTCAGTTAGTTTGATAAAATCAGAAGTGAGCAACCACGTCCTAAAAATGGGTAAAAAGAAGGGTAAGAAACGCGCACCTTCTTCAAGCTCCAGCAGCAGCAGCATCAGCAGCAGCAGTGCGAGGACTCCGTCACCATCGCCCAATAAGAGACGAAAGAAGGGACGAAAGGTATCTCGCAAAAATGATCAGCTGACTGTGAGTACAAGCACCATTACTCTTCATAATATGATTCCTACATTTGACCCGTTAAAGGATAATATTACTGCATGGCTGAAAATAATAGAATCCTACGCAAAGACATTCTCTTGGGCTGATAGTACGATCCGTTATCAAGCTCTAAATAAGTTGTCAGGCTCTGCAAAAACGTGGTACGATTCTCTGTTGCGTCATGAACATTCGTGGACCATGTGGAGGTGGAAGGATTGGCGCGATAAAATGAGATCAACGTTCCAAGTAAAACGTAATATATTTGAGTTGCTTAAGGATATCATGGACGGTAAACCAACAGAAAATCAGTCCCTATACGCGTTTTATTTCGAACAAAAATCGAAAATTGATAACCTTTGTCTGAATTTCTCGGAAGATGATATTATTTCGATCATTTTAGGCAACATAGGTGACAGTAACATTAGTGCCTCGGTAGAAGCTAGCAATTTTAAGTCTAGCGAAAGTTTGGCAGGGTTTTTGTACAATCGAGTTTACAAATCAAGATCCGGAACAAAACAAGTTATACCTTTGAATTTAGGTCGCGATAACACTAGAACACAATCATCCACACAAAATCTTGCTTCGAACTCACATACTTCAAACACTTCAATCAGTCAAACGCCCATGGCTAATAATAAACAACAAATTCGGGGCACTTCTCAAAATCGTAAACCCCTCGAATGTTTTAATTGTGGCGGAAATCACAAACGAATAAATTGTAATGTCAAGTGTGAGTTTTGTGGGAAACGAGGACATTCCGAAACTACTTGTTTTCACAAAAATAATACTTCTATTTCCGAGAAAACAAATAAACAAGAAACAAAATGTGTCTCTGTGCCCGATTATAGAGATAAATTCTGCAAAAATATCCACATTAATGGGTTCATACATAGCGCATTTATTGATACGGGTAGTAGCTGTTCTATTATTACCGAAAACTTAGCTAGGGAGTTTTCAATACCAATAGTAGCTCTAACAACCCCAGTGACCTTGCAAGGATTTTCTAACGACAACATGAAAACAGTTAATGCAAAAGTTAAAGTGAATATTCAAGTAGATTCGGTTAGTCTAGAGAATATTGAGTTCTATGTTTTGAACGAGTTGTCCGGTTGTGACATATTGATAGGCAGAAACATATAAACAGAACGAAACGACATAATGTATTCGCGAGTGGGTAATCACTTGAAGTTTGATTATGCTGCGGGTTTTGAAGATTTTTGCAAGATGGTTGATGTAACTGGCTTTGAATTCGATTCGGATTCTAATCACAGTGAGTTAATGACTATGTTCAGAAAATATCGAGGTTGTTTTGCGTCTACTGTGCAGGAGTTAGGAAAGGTTAACTGTCACGAAATGGAAATCTCTCTTAGCGATTCCAAACCGATTCAGTCTCGTCCGTATAGAGCATCACCGACCGATAGGAAAATTATACGGGAGATGGTAGATGAGCTTGTGGTAAATGGGATTATCCGTGAAAGTAATTCTCCCTATTCTAGCCCCGCCCTTTTGGTCAATAAGAAAAATGGTGAAAAGAGACTGTGTATAGATTACAGAGCTCTTAACAAAATAACAATTAAAGATAAATATCCGATGCCACGCATCGAAGATCTTATAGACAGGCTTCACGGGTGTAGGTATTTTACAAATTTGGACCTAAAATGCGGGTATTATCAAATAAAAATAAATGAACAATCTATTCAAAAGACCGCATTCATAACTGAGGACGGGCATTACGAATTTTTGAGGGTACCATTCGGGTTAGTTAATGCGCCAGCCTGTTTTCAAAAAATGATGAATAGGGTTATCGGAAACCTTCGTTTTGGCAGAGTAATCCTATATTTAGATGATATTTTGATTACAAGTGATACTATAGATGAGAATTTAAAAATATTAGATCAGATTTTGAAAATTTTTAAAGTAAATGGACTAACATTAAATTTAAAAAAATGTCACTTCCTAAAACAAGAAATAGAATTTCTGGGGTATAACATAAGACAGGATTCAGTAATGCCGAGTGAAAGTAAAATACAAGCAGTAAAAGATTTTCCTATTCCAAAAAATATTCACCAATTGCGTCAGTTTCTCGGTTTAATTAGTTACTTCAGAAAGTTTATTAAGAATTGTGCAATGTTGTCAAGTCCACTCACTCATTTGCTGAAAAAGGATTGCGTATGGGCATGGAGTAGTAATCACGATCAATCCTTTCACACGTTGAAGAATGCCTTAACAGCCGGCAATATTTTGACCATTTTCGACCCAAATAAAGACTGTATTTTATATACAGATGCTAGTAGGGATGGAATCGCGGGTATTCTCATGCAAGTTACTATAGAAGGGGAAAAACCAATTCATTATTATAGTCGTCAAACAACTGAAGACGAAAAGAATTACCATTCATTTGAACTTGAGCTTCTAGCCATAGTTTCATCATTACAAAAGTTTAGACTGTATCTTTTGGGTTCTACTTTTCTAATAGTTACTGATTGCAATGCAGTGAGGTACGCATTAACAAAAAAAGAAATAATCCCACGAATTGCACGATGGGTTCTTTCCACCCAAGAGTTTTCTTTCGAGATAGTACATAGAGCGGGCACGCGTATGCAGCACGTAGATGCGCTAAGCCGGAACCCTGTAAACAGTGGCGAGCGGTCAGAGTTAGAAATAGTAATGTCCATAACGGAGTCTGATTGGTTACTTTCAGTACAACTGCAAGACGCAAATTTGGTAAAAATAAAAAATAAACTTGAATCTGGCGAGGTTGATAATCACAAGAATATTTTCAATGATTATGAGCTGTTAGGGAATAAAGTCTATAGACGAACTAATCAAGGTCGACGATGGGTTGTACCGAAACAATGCATCTGGTATATTATTAGGTGTAATCACGATGACCTAGGACATTTTAGCCTCGATAAAACATTAGAAAGGATAGCACATCAGTATTGGTTCCCTAAGATGCGCCGTACAGTAAAAAAATACATCAAGAACTGTTTAAATTGCGTTTATCATAAAAACAAGGGAGGCCGCAAAGAAGGAGAGTTGTATCCACTGCCCAAACATGCACAGCCTTTTCACACACTACATTTGGATCATTTAGGACCATTTGTGAAAACCACAAAGAAAAATAAGTATCTTCTTGTGATAGTCGATTCATTTACAAAGTTTGTTTTTGTTTGTGCAGTGGGAAATACGAATAGTGATAGCGTTATTCGGGAAATGGATAATATTTGTAAAATTTTCGGAAATCCACGTCGAATTATAGCGGACGCTGGATCCGCCTTTACATCTCATGGTTTCAAAGAATATTGTACGGATAAAAATATTCGTTTACACATAGTTGCTACAGGAATGCCTAGATCTAACGGTCAGGTCGAACGATTTAATCGAACAATTTTAGAGGCGATGAAGACCATGGGGGCGGACATAGACGATGATAAATGGGATCAATGTATTAAACCTTTGCAACAGGCTCTAAATAGTTCAGTACATAAAACAATCAAGGCTGTACCTAGTGAGGCATTTTTAGGGTATAGACTGCGTACTGATAGTGACAAGCTGGCGCCGCCCGAGATTGATACGGAGTGTACTACGGACGTTACGGAATTGCGTAAGAGGATTGACGAAAATATAAAAGCCAATGCGGAACTACAAAAAATAAGGTTCGATAGCAGTCGTACAAAAGCGAAACAGTACAGTGAGGGAGATTTAGTTCTGGTTAAAATCTCTAGCCAAACCAATGATGGACAGAGCAAAAAGCTACTCCCAGTTTTTAAGGGGCCCTTCCAAGTCAAAATGGTGCTAGGCAATGATAGATACCAAGTATGCGACTTAAGAGGTAGTGAAAGAAGTACCAAGCTGTACCTCGGTAAAACCGCGGCTGAAAACATGAAACCATGGATAAATATTAACGATTTCGACCCCGATTGTTGACCCTCAATGACGTAAGCCACATTCCAGTAAAAGAAAAAAAAAATAGAAAAAAAAGCGACCTTTATAATAACAGTCAAAACATCTGAAGTACGCCTAATGAGGAAGCCATAAATTTAGTTTTTGTTTTGTTGCGACGCGGAGGGTTGATCGCACGGAATGCAGCTGGGCAGTGTTGGCAAGGCACTTCATCGTGTTGGCAAAGGCACTTCATTATTTAACAAAGAGGTGGGTAAAAAAATAAATAAAAAAATGGTTCTCTTAAATTGACATATGTAGTACATAATAATTGTGTACACATAATAATATGGTATATCTGTCTATCCCGATGTTTTGTAAATACTTATCAAGGTAGTTTCAGAAAGTTTAGCTATCTTTTATCACTTGATTCTCGGGTCAGTTAAAATCTATCTAAGGTGTATCCTAAGTCTAAAGGAGCATGCAATAAAGATAGATGGATGTATCCTAAGCCTAAAGGAACGTCATGACACCAAGGATCAAGGCGATGTGTGAGTTTGCTTGTCCTTAATGAGTCAATCGACCTAAGTCTAAAGGAAGGTTTTCACATTGACGATAGGCTAAATAGATCAAGGAGATGACATGTGTGAGTTTGCTGTCCTTAATGAGTCAATCGACCTAAGTCTAAAGGAAGGTTTTCACATTGACGATAGGCAAAATAACTGCCAGTGTGTTTGACATCACGATGACCGATACGGTTGATAAAGGAATTAAACATAATTCTAATGTTAGGTTTGTTTATGTTTCCAGTACCTATGCTATCACAGATGTCGGTGTGCTACGGAACTGGCTTCACAGGCGTGAGCGTGCGTGCCTGGGGCAGGCACGATGCAGCATGGCCGTGTTGGCAAATCTACGACCGGTAGCAGCTAAGCAGCGCCCCTGCCGAACGAGAGTGGCAGCATACTTGAATCCCCAACCCTTCCCGTTCGACACGGGATTATAAAAGGGCGAACACGAGCTGCGCGCGTCGATTATTATTCGAAAATTAGTCTGATCACCATCAAATTGTAAACTAGTGTTCTAAAATTAATTAAAGTATTGTTAACTGTGTAAGGCCTGGTTTACTTCCATATCGATCTGTTCCTCAAAGCCTGCCTTCAGTTAGTTTGATAAAAGTATTTTGGGCACAACTGTTTAATAGTGCTTTAAAGTCCTCACTATTTGTAAATTAACAGAATCACGCACGAATAGCGGTGATGTGAAACAGGCACGAAACAATACATCGCTCGGCCAACGCTCAGCAAACTGCAAACACTGCCGTTTGCCGTGTTGACATGTCGCTAAGCATGCGCGTGCCTGCGACGGAGCGACAACGTTGCGCGCGCGTCGTTATTTCGCGCGCTTTTCGAACAGTTTGATATCAGTTGTATATAATTGTATACATACAACCGTTGTAATAAGGTGATGCTAATTTATCGGCCGATATGTCATTTTACAGACTGCACAGCGTGTATCTACTTTTACCCTGAACAATAGACTAGTCGGTTTAAATAATTATGAGTAAGATTAATAAATGTCTATATTTAATTTGTATGGTTTTTTTTTACTGTAGATAAGGTCCTTTAGAGTACCTAAAGGAACTTATCTATAAAATAGATATTGATAAATAAAAGTACATTTAAGTATGAATTAAAAAAAAAACAATATCTGTTTAAATATTAGTGCGTTGCACCCGCATCAATTAAATAGGCCGTAGATTCCTATCTAGACAAACCGTATAGCTGGCTAAAATACTAAATAGCTAGTAAACCTAACTACGATAAAGCTGGGAGCAGGCTCGCGTTAATAGTTCCTAGAGATCGGATTGGAACTCGCTGAATCGTTCGAATGGGCTGTTTGGCCGGTAATTTGAGCTAATCCCTGGCCATGTAACTTTGATTTATTTGTCGTAACTACTAAGTGGTTTGCAGCCCCTTACTTAATATTGCCTGATATATTACTAGTATTACTACAATGTCCATTGAAATGAATAACTTTTATTTTCGTTTTTATTGCAGGAAGATATTTTATGTGATTCCGCCTTTTTGAGTGGGTACCATACTTTGTAATGCGGATTTCATTTCTTTCGTAATCATGAAAATTTTGCAAGTTATTTTGTTTGAATCGATGACTTTTTAAAACGAATAGTGATTGATGGAGGAACGGATTGCTGCATGAGTCAGTTGTTGAGTTTTCTTTCAAACTGAACAATGACGGTAGAAGACATCGTTGCGTCGTAAGTGACATTCACTGATATAAAAATCATCCAATATTCCGCCGAAAACAAATTAAGTACTTACAGATTTATTGTAAGAACTTGGATATAAAACGTCTTACTCAGCTTTACCTATTACGTTTGCCTGTACAAGTGCTTCCACTATATCGATTTTATTGCCCCGAAGAATAAAATGTTTTGCCCCAAACCTAGCCAAATCATACAAGAGATTTATAGCTTCAACTAAACCTGGGTATAAAATAAAGTAGTAAATATTTACATCTCAACGTGAAACTGAAGTCACGTGCCGTACTTTGTTCCCGTTTTATTGCATACGGATTTATGGTTTGCACTTTGGGAACCTCACGTATTGCAGCAGCAGTTGGGTAACTGTATGATGTTGT
The DNA here is from genome assembly GCA_916701695.1 of Agrochola macilenta. Classification (NCBI taxonomy): domain Eukaryota; kingdom Metazoa; phylum Arthropoda; class Insecta; order Lepidoptera; family Noctuidae; genus Agrochola; species Agrochola macilenta. The sequence continues at coordinate 10,162,605 of OU753563.1, forward strand.
TATTGTTAAGGTTATTTTGTGCCTACAAAATGTTGCACGTTTTCATGAAATACCTTTTCTGGATTTTTTATGAGGTGTTTTGGCAGGCAGTCGCTCCATGTAAAATATTAGTAGTCAGGTGCATCCGGTTAGACTGGAAGCCGACTCCAATATTGTTGAGAAAAGGCTAGGAAGATGATGTGCCACTCTCTATCACAATCCGAAGGATTTTGAAGGAAATTTGTAGTCCATGTTCGTTCATCATGTTTGAAAAATTCGTCTTATTGACAATGTAAGATAACCAATGCATATTGTTGAAATGTCAAAATGAATAGCATTGGGTTTGTAAGAATGTTACGCGTTACCCCGCAGTGTGACTTCTCACCAGATTTCGCATCTGCCTGGGGTTGCCAGGCCCAGAAATAGAAAAGCCGGGCACAGATTCATAATTAGCTGGAAATTTTGCACTGAAAGCCTGAAAAACTGGTTTAAAAAAAAAAAAAACTTTTTTTTGTGTATTTATTACTGTTATTCATTTGAGACTAACCCTACTCTTAATTATATGTTATTATGAATCAATTGTTTTTTTACTATCGCGTGTGTCCGCGTTAGTCGCTCGCGCGCTTGACCAAAATCCGGACTTGTATACCTATATTAGGCCGGACACGTTTGTAAAAAGCCAGACACCTAGCAACGCTACATCCGCCGCTACCTATAAACACTTACAAAACCGTAAGGAAGTTTCCGATGTGAAGACAAACTAGGGACAAAATTCCCATGTGTCTGTAATTTCAAAACGAGACACGGTATAGCAACGTTTCAGTGCCTTCAAAGCGCTTCCGTCTTCGTAGTTATATCACGGGTTCTGGAAATAGACACTGTTAGCTGCAAAACGTTGCTTTTGTCTAGCTTTACGACTTTAGCTTTAATCTAAACAATCGTCTGCCTTCAGCTGAGGATAAGGCATTGCGTTTTGCACCTTAAACCAATAACGATACTTTCAAAAATTGGTCATCAATGTTACGTCCTACTCATAAAGGACTGAATAAGCTGAACTGTGATGGAATATTGATCTCAGCTTAATTTGATTTTCAGTCCATCCTGAACAACATCATCAACCAAGGGTTATAACATGAAACACGGCTCGATAGCGACAATACATTTCACAAAATGTAAATAACAGAGCCACATTCGACAATGGCCGGTCCAGGGCCGAATTCAACCAAATGGGACTTATATCGAGCCCTCTCGTAGTGTCGTCCTATTGACGCCTCTGCACGCTTTATATGCAAATTGAATGACCTCCAATTTGGTGAAACGGGTGAAATGACATCTTCACATTGGACGTTAAGCCCCGTAATTGCAGCCCTTTGGTGAGTTATTGGCATATTTTGCGTTTTGACTTCCGATGTTTAGTCTAGATATTATGGCTTTTGGTTTTATGAAGAATGGTGGCTATTTGGTGGAAGTGCATTTATAGTGGCCATTTGGGGTAAATGTTCCGTAAAATGATGCGTATAAATGACTCAAATGAGACTTCAGTCTGCCAAAACAGCTCATCGTTTATTGTGTTTTGTTTTAATTTACGCTACTACCGTGCTTGCTGTAAAACTTTTAAAGAATATTAATTATACATATATTATGTTATCTTATAAAAACAATTAATGCAGTTTTTTTTTTAATGAAAAATATAAAACAGAGGTTTATTGCCCACGCCTCAAACTTTACTTTGCGTGTGTGTCTGTACGTAAATATTTTCATTAAAATTATAATTAACTAAAGTGTTAATACCGCAAAATTTGCAATAAGTATAAAAGTCTCGTTAGATATTATAATTAAAACAAAACAGCGACCTTTTTTTATAATACTTTGTTAAGCAGTTTTATATTCAGCGACGTCGTCGTTCGTATGTGTACATATTTGCCTACTTAATTTTGCATACTAATATGAAAAATTTAGATGTAAGTACAGTTTTGTCACGTAAGTATTTAAAATTTAACGCGAATGAGTTCGAAGAAATAATAAACTGTCTATGTCGTCATGAAAATAATCAAACTATGAAATAAGTACCAAACATACCTACCCAAGTACGACATTTATTTTACTATAGCGCAAAAGACTTTTATGATTTATAAACTTTAATTAGATTTAAAAAAGACCTTAAAGTTGTTTTTAATAGCGTTTATTAATGATGAATTGCAATTATAACACTGAATTTGTGTAATGTTGTAAATGTTTTAGGTGTAAAAAAGGCATTTGGAAAATTACGAAATACTTTTTTACAGCCAAAACTAAATATTCCGTGTTACGATATTTATTATTGCATTTCATAATCAATATTTTAGTTCACTAGTTAGCCATATTTCATATTTCCATACAGTAATATTGCCAAACTAATCAAAACCGGTAAATATTTGACAGTTATTTGCGACTCTGCCCACTTTTAGGAGAAGCGCTCTTAACAAAGAAATTCTAACTATCCCTAAGGCTATTTTGTTTCTCTCACTATTTTGTAATAAAATTCTTATAAACCCCAAAGAAACTATCTAACAACGCCACAATTTCCATTTAACGACTCGTTTCCTGAAAATAACGAAGAAAATGCTCTAGCAGCGATAAGCCGCCGCTGTAAATTAAAAGTTAATTGTATAACAAAAGCAGTGTTTGCCTTAACCACTGATAAGCCAGTATAAAAGGACCACTTCCTTCAGAGAATGGACTTTGTTTTTATAGTAGGGAAATAAAGCAGTTTAAAAAATTTGCACTGATAACATGGTTAGAGTGGCTATGGCCAGGCTATGTTGGTCAAGTTCGGGCTATGTTGGTCATGTAGTACGGGTTTTGTTGGTCATATAAGCGCGCAGTTTGGTGTGCGGTGAATGTTCCAGAAAATTGGTGTAGGCTTATTTATTTTGTTAGTTTATACGAATTGTTACTGCATACCTATGTTCAAAATTTTAAAGTATTGAATCTGGTGAAAATTACTGAACCGGTTTTAAATCGTTTTCATATAACGGTAACGACTTATTTCTCAAATCCCGAAATGCGAAAGTGTTTTTTTTTTTTAATATTTGTTTGTTACGGTTTCACGCTAAAACAGTTGAACGGATTTGGATGAAATTTGACACATGGACAGACCATGACCTATGTTAGGACATAAGATACTTTTTATCCCGATATTCCTACGAGATCAAGACTTACGAGGGTGAAACCGCGGAGCACAGCTAGTGTTTTATAAAAAGGTAGATTTATAAACAAATCTTTTCTATCAAAACTTCACCACCATGTATATTTATTTAGACTTTATTTAATATTTTTACAAGTTTGATAATAAAATAATATAAGACGTTTATTTTCTCGACACAAGTTTTATGTATAAAACAAGTTTTCAATCAAGTCCATTTGATTGGCCGGAACTAATATACAAAATACACATTCATAATAGTATTTTATAGACATTAAGTTTGCCAATTTTACGCTTGGCAAATGCCATCACAGTATTATTATTTACGATAAAAGGCGATGGAATGAAGGAAGCATTTTTAAGGCGGTTTCATCCCGACACATCCAGCGTAGCCTTCTGAAATATTTGACAAGCGTTTCTAGATGAATGAAAGATTGATCATATGATATAGTCGACATTCTTCTCTAGTATGACATAGGGACTTAAACTTAATAATATTGTTCATTTATTTGGCTGGCTAAGCAGTCTTTCCCGCGTAGACTGGCTAGAGAATATGTTTACGAATTAAAATAAAGACCACATAATGCGTTTAAGTTGTTCTCGAGTTGTGAACAGAAAAGTATTGTCTTATCTTGTTTACCTATAGGACATAAATAAGACATGACAATTTTTTTAAGTCTGTTTTATCTTCTAAATGATTGAACTTAACTGTCATCCAAAAATCAATCAACCAAGTAAGACCAAGTTCTTGTAGTAATTGTGAAAAGGTTAGTATTCTCCACATTTCCATACCTCCAACAAAGATTGCAACGTTGTTTAGTAAGTAGGCAATACATTATTAAGTTTAATGTTAAGTTAAGTACCTATGTCAGAAATCTATAAAACAACCGTTATGGTATAAAATAGTAGGGTATTTTGTAGTAAAGTTTATGAAGTGAAAGTCCCACACCTGCATTATAACGGCTCGGGTTAGATGTTGAAGAAAAGGTGTGGCCTGGACCTTAATAAAATGAAATATTCGGCAGTTATGGGTTGCAAATATGTAGTAATATTGAACTTTTGCTTATTCATAGCAACTATAAAAAAAATTGTAGGTACGAGTACTTTGTCTAAGCATAACTAATATTTTAAACTTTAGCAATCACATTTTTAAGGCACATATCCACGTCCTGGTAGCAACATAACCTCTCGTGCATGTGGTTTATAAATAAATAAATAAATAAATTATAAGATGAAAAAGCTATTTTCAAAGTCAAATTATATTTCTTGGAAATTTCTTAACGTCTAGGTAACTCAGAAACGAAATATAAAATTCGCCATTCCTACCAGTTTTTACAACACGTTTGAGGCAGACCTATGAAAACCGAATAGTGCATACAAGAATAGTCAGGAAGCGGCGACTTGTCTGAATGTCTGCCTTCACTCACAAGAGGCGTGAATTCTAAACGTCGTAAATATGAAAAATGTCGTGGAAATGTTCGGACGTATGCTGCAATAAAAGTTACACCGCAGACAATTTGTGGGGAAACTGCAAAATATTGTGCATTAAATTGACTGTGTATTGGTGAATGAAATAAACCCGTTAAGTTTTCTGCTTTATTAGAAATTACTGAAATAAAATTGTTAATTTTCGCTAATAAACGTTATCATAAAATGTATTAAAGAACAAGCCGTGTGCCTGATGCTATGTCTCATATTTAGCCACATTAGGAGATGAGTTTCAAAAATCTTTCCTTAGTGCTCACATTCGCTATAGAAAAAACTCTTGTGCAAAATTTCATGCTTCCTTCGTTATTTGTCTGTAAATGATGAAATGAAATGAAAAAAAAAAGGAAGTTGATGACGTAAAGCGTTTAGAAATCAGGCGTTCCATTTACGATATCATACACATCAAGCAACAGTAATTTTCTTAGTTTGTTAACTATGTCTATCAATTACAGAGTTAAAATATTACTCTGTAGTAAAAGGAAATAGATAGTCAAGAACCCATTTATATGTAGAAGGTTTACGTATTTACCAGCACTTAAGAGTAATTCATCACTAAAATTATAGGGTACTTCACTGGAACACGAAACATGATTCGAAAATAATTATTTGTTTTTCAATATCCTTAATTACATCGCCATGGTCTGTCTTCGAGGTAGCGCCGCTAGTAGTCTTGATGGATGGAGTGCATTAAAATAAACATCTGTCCATTTTTCAACACGCCCTGATAGCCAATTACACCGCTGCGCTACAAATAGCCACAGTTTTACGAATCATTGCTTTTCTGTTAAATGGGTTTACTGAAACAAAAAGGCAACAATTTCATTCGGATATTATGAGCTACGAACTAATACGTTTCAGAAAATATTAAAAATAGTAAGCTGTCAAATAAATCTTGAACATTGGATGCGTTAGACGTCGGAATAAAAGGTTGATAGGAATAAAATTCTTTCGTCGAAAATTAAAATCTTTGGACATTTTAACGGGAATTGTACGATCAACTTTGTTGCCTGGATGCGGAGGAAAAAATTGCCATAATGTACCGAGTTAACAATTACGAGGCTCAGTTAAATGAATCCTCTAATCGTAATATAAATAAATAATATAATAAAGTAAATAATACAATAAATAATAAAGAGTCCTCTAATCGACGACTAGCATAACATTTTATTTGGATAATATGGGGTACGAACTACTAAGTTTAAGGAGATATTAAAAATAGTAAACTGTCAAATAAATCTTGAATGCGGTAGAAATTGGAATAAAATGCTGCCGTAGAAAACGAAAATCTTTGGACATTTTGTCGGGAATTGTACGATCGACCTTGTTGCCTGAATGTGAAAGAAAAAATTGCCATAATGTACTGAGTTAACAATTACGAGGCTAAGAGCCAGGTAAAGAAATAAGAGTCCTCTAGTCGACGACCAGAATAACATTTTATTTGGATATGACGGGGTACGAACTACTAAGCTTTAGAAGATATTGAAAATAGAAAAGTGTCAAATAAATCTTGAATATTGGGTGCGGTAGACGTTGGAATAAAATGTCGTCTTATAAAATGAAAATCTTTGGACATTTTGTCCGGAATTGTACGATCAACTTTGTTGCTTTAACGTGGAAGAAAAAAATTGCCATAATGTACCGAGTTAACAATTACGAGGCTAAGAGCCAGGTACATAAATAAGAATAAAATGCTGTCGTAGAAAATAAAAATCTTTGGACATTTTGTCGGGAATTGCACAATCAACTTTTTTGCCTGAATGAGGAACAAAAAATTTCATAATGTACCGAGTTAACAATTACAAGGCTAAGAGCCAGGTACATAAATAAGAATAAAATGCTGTCGTAGAAAATGAAAATCTTTGGACATTTTGTCGGGAATTGTACGATCAACTTTGTTGCCTGAATGCGGAAGAAAAAATTGCCATAATGTACGGAAATAACAATTACGAGGCTATGAGCCAGGTATAAACAAGAGTCTTCTAGCCGACGACAAGCATAAAATTTAGTTCCATACTCGGCCAACTTATTCTTAGCTCATTCTGTGCAATTTCCTATGCAAATTTAATTGTACCCGAGGTCCACGTAAATCTCTACTCTCTCTGGCTGCAAAGTTAATTACGCGCCAGGACTACTCTGTGCGATTAACGAGCCGGCTTGCTTTTATTGTGTCTACATCGACAAAGGAAAGGAAAACGTGGAAAATGATATTACCCGAGGCGCAAATGAACGCTACTGCTATAACACGGATTTCATACCAAAAACTGAACAAAAGATGCTTGTTTTGAGACAAAGAAACGCCATTGTTACTCCAAGATTTATTGTTTGCTGTTGATGTTTCGTTATTGTTTATTTTGTGAGAACCAGCGTTTAATCGAAAGGCTCATCAATGTATTGTTGACGTAAATTAATTAAATACATACGGTATTTAGCCTTTCATCTTGCCGCAGAATTCCTTCTACTAAATAGCAAGTTTGTTATTATGACTATTACAGTTAGAAAGTTTTAATAGGGCTGCTGGACAGAGCACCGCGTGTGTAAAATATTATAAATGCTGCAGGAGTGACAGCTAGTTAGCGAATTTACCAACTACTGCAGTTAACAGTCGCCTTAGGTCTTACTCATTCAGAAATCTTGAGTATTTATTACAAAACAAATGATAACATACATGTTTTTTTTTTTTCGTTTTTTCTGAAACTGTGCATCCACCCAGGTAGTGGCCATGAAAACATTTTTTTAAATCACGAACCTAGAAAAACATATACAAACATCCGGGTCAAATACAGAACCTCCCTTTTCGAAGTCGGTTAAAAATATTGAACAAAATGCTTCCAAGAATTCAGCAAAAGAAACAAGCCAACTAGAAGACATGTAGTACCACGATAATAAAGTCGCGTGTCACTCTGATGAAATAGACACGGACATGATAAGATTTAATGACGTGCTACGCAAACACTATTGCAATTCTAGTTTAACGGCTCACACCGATCTATTACCGCAGATAAGTGGAGTTATGTAGCTGTGAGGAATAAAATATGTCAACTCGTAGTATGCAAATCACGGCTGTGTGATCTTAAGTGTGTGATTGCACGCGCCGAGAGCTTCGCCTTAAGGGGTAGGTGGAAATCAAGGTAAATGTGACGTGACTTGAATTACTGACTTAGATTTGACATAGTTTTTCCTATAGTTTAGGAAGGATGTTGACGTTCCGAAAAAGACGGTACTGTTCAGAAAAGTGGTGAGTCGCATTGATCATGGAGTTCGCGTTGAAGATTTTTAGGTAGTCAGAAAATTAAGAATGAGTTTGTTTTGAAATAAGTAGTAATAAACATACAATTTTTTAAACTACGTAACTAATTTTAAACGTAATGCATAATATATACATAAATAGCTGAAAACATAACGATTCATAACTAATGATATTTTACAAATGTTGAATAACTTAATTTTAGATATTGCTACAATCTCCTCCAACAATAAATTTCCTCTAAATGACAAACAGGCGCCATATCCCAGATTCTCGGATCCAAACAACCTTTGGTACAAAAATCCTGAATTACTCTGCAATGCGTCTTTGCACGTTTGGCATAAATCCAACTTGAACAATGTTCAAGTCATCAAGTTGTGAGCTTTCCAAACTTTCGCCATAACGAACGCTCAGTGGGTTGCACTAACGTACTGTTGACCACAAATGTGGATAGTTCCATAAACTGGGATATTTATCAGAAACTAAGCCGAAGATGTGGTAAGGAAAACGGAAAGTTTACTTAGTTAATTGATTGAACCAGAAAATCTTTGTAGATGCAAACATGGAAGACAAACGAACAAAGTAAGCGAGACACACATTGGTACCAAAGGAACCTGAACATTGTGACGCAATTTTTTTTTAACGGATATCAAGGGACACCTTGTTGTTCTCCCCCAGCGACACTCTAAGCCGAGGTCCGTCCCCCACTGGGGGTACCCTTACCGTGCAGTCGCTTAGTTTGTTACTTAACCTGCGAGATGCCATTAATAAAAAAAAGTAACGCAAATTATGACTTACGTGAATATTTTATTAGTTGCTACAAAGCTTAGCTTATTATTTAGGCCTCTGAAGTGAATAAGTTTGATAATACGAGTATAATAACCCTTTTCCAATATTACTTTCTTGCTTTATTACTCACAAGGGGCCCACTATGAGCTTGCTTTTAGAATTAATTAAGCTAAAATCCTTCTTAAAGAACGTTCAAAGTTGCAATGTAATCCATGATATTATTATAATCTATATCAAAATCGCTGCTAAGTGAATATTAAAATGTTCTAAATTAACCCAAGCGCCATAGACATTTTGTTCAAGGGGTGGCATAACAACACATCAAAATTGACAAAACGATTTTGCGATCGAGCACACCACGTAAACAAATGAGGACTGTTTATGATATTGGTTCCTATTTATGATCTCTCTCATTTGTCCAAATGACACACACACAGACACCTCTATACCTACGCAAATACATATTTACTCATCATCTCGGCATTCGCTTGAGTAATGGGTTATTGATTTCGATTAGGCAATACTTTTATGGTTGTTTTTATGTTAATAGATGTAATAAATCAAGAGTATTTAATTATATGTTTGATTTACATTAGGAACCAGATGAAATAGTGCAAATGTGTTTAGCCTTGATATTTATGTCTTAATCAAATTATTATTATTGAGGGCAAACACCCGATGATGGAGTACCTATAGGTAAATAATATTAGGTACAGTCACGAGCGCTAATATGTATCCACTTAGCAAAATTAAAAAGCGATTTTCTCGTTATTGACTGAAATGTTGAGATAAGGCCTATTTCATATTAATATAGGTTCCAAAATACTATGTTCGTAGCAACATAAAATTACAATCACCTCTGTAGGAGAAAATCACTTTCGTAATTTTTTAAAGTGATAAGTGCTCGTGACTGTACAGTAAAAAGACGAGGACTGGGTAATAAGAAAAACATAATAGAGATTTCTATATATTGGAACTAAAAGATACTTTATATCAGACTTGAAACAGACAGTTCAATAAAAACAAATAAAGGTAAAAAACAACAGACCATGCCTTAAGAGCCTACAGTTTATACAAAAAAGCGAAGTGTAAATTGCTCACGCGAAAGACAGAATACCGTTAAAAGTGTACACTGACTCAATAGCTAACTAACCAAACCACAGCCAGCAAACCAGCTTCGTTTGTCCTTAATTATCAACTAGGACAAAGGTAAAGACCTATCTGTATTCAGGAGAGCAACCGCCATCCGCCACAGAGTCGCCGAATCCCGAACTATCACGTTGGCGACGAAGGGAAGAAACAAGTAAATTCTATTAAACAGATTGTTCTCGCCTAGGATGCCAAAAAGTGCTACTTGGTTTATACCAGGATGTTTTGCTTGCCAACTAACTTTATGAGATATGTGTTTTGGAGCAATCCTTTTATACAGCAGTACCTATCTGTTGGCTTGAGTTATTGTTTATTTTCCTTCATCATGTCTCTTTGGCGTCGTTATGGCACACTGTGCTGCTTCATTGGAGTTGTCCGTTTGTTTTGTGGCAGTAGTAGAATGTATTTTATGCTCGTCTTACATTATTGTTTTAATTATCACTTCACACAAAGTTTTTATCAGAGCTTTGATATTTCGTTCGGTCTCAATTTCTTCTGTTCATAATGTTGTGAAGGGCGCTGTGGTAATGGTGGTATTAATAACTTGTTTTAAAATTCTTTGCGACCGCTGTCATGTTTTTTTATTTTCATGTTATTCATCACCACGCAGACTTCAGTTTACAACTCCAGTTGCTCATAAAGTTTGAAAATAACAAAATCTAAACTGACCCGCATTTTTTACTTTACCGCTGTTCCCAATATAAAGTGTAAACTTCATAGCCGACATGTTTAAACTAGTTAATGGAATCATTTGTAGCTATTCTCTTAGTTATTCGAATCGTCCGCTTGGCGCTGTAAATTTTAATTATAGAACTTTTAATAAGGGAAGCTACTCACGACACGGTATGGTTTCATCACTCCCTGTGATGATAGCGAGTCTAATTGGTGCAGTAAATTTAAATAACACTGACACTTTACTGTCGGTGCTTCACCTAATTGAGAGAGAGAATCGTAAAAATAATTTTACCCGCCTCATTTGTACACTCGGCTTTACTCTTAATTTTATTTTCCTTTGGAGGTAGCTGGCTGATTGAACTGCCTACGTATGCGTAGAATTTAATTTACGATTGAAACTTAGTTTAAATCTCTTTGGCGGGAATGGGATTAAACTTTTTTTATGGATGTTTTGGCGCGTTACCGGAGAGGATAAGTTTAGTTCTGGTCGTTATGTATTACTTTATCTGTATAAGCTGTGTAGGCCAACAGAAGTAATAAAATCAGATTTGATTTCTCTAAATCAAATCTGATTTTATTACTTCTGTTAATCTCTCTAGATTGAGTTTAAAGTTCAACGCTACTATGAACTATTGACGTCTCTTTCTGTTATTTAATGGTTTCATGCTATTGTATTGTTACGGGTTCATTCTCATAATTTATAATGGACGCTATTTCATATGAGTGAGAAAAGTGTAGGTGGCTGTTTATGATATTTTATTTAAATAAGCAATTTCTCTAAATCGGTTTGCAATTTTAGTTTATTCATAATTTTAAAAGCTACTGATATTACCATAAGTTCTTATAGAACTTTTAATCAAAATAAATTCGAAACTTAGAAATAATCTTGTAATACAAGCACTAACTAATATAAATACTTACGCAATCAGGTATTTGAATCAATTAATAGAATATCGTTCTAATCGTGTATTAACAGGCACAGCCTTATCAAGCGAGGCCTTAGTTGACGCAACTAGTGGAGTTATTTTAATTGGTATAATTACCATGCCTGCCACATCGACTATAGTTACAGCACAGAATAGAGAGTTACAGAAGATCGGCTCTATACAACGAACGAAAACACACGCACCCATAGACACACTTCACGTAAAGGGACAGCAAGCGCACTCGCAGCAGTCAAGGCTGGGAGTGACAGGTGCGACGCGAGGACGGTGTGACGCGATTCTGGTAGAACAATTTCTATGAAGTTTTCATAGAAACTATTCTACTACAGTTGTGCCGCGCTGTCGCGTGTACGCGTCTATGTGTGCGTGGGTATCGTTTTATGGAGCTAGCCTTCTGTAAGAATCTATTTCCTGGTCACAATCACAGGGTTTAGGAAATCGAAGCATGTTCGACCATGCGGATGCATTATTTCAACGTCATGCGCATCCCAATAACGGTTAAAAGGACATTTTTCATTTACGACAGCAATTTAGTGTTAATACGGTTTAAGTATGGATGTGGGCACTTATTAGAGGACGTGATAGAAACTTAACAGGCAAATAATTCTGTTACTTGGAGAGATAATTAAAACTTTTGTGGAGGTAGAGAAAGTTGTATATTTATCATGCGAATGTAAAAGTTGCATTTTCTCATTCATGTAAATACTTGAGTGTATTTATTTATAACTCTTCTAGAATAGAGAGAGATAAGCTGGTTTATACCATATCAGACTAGACCTTACCGGAGATACCATATGCGTAGTAATAGAAGTGTGAATTTGATGAGGAAATATACTTAAACTTTCCATGATATTCTTCAAGTCAACGAACACCTTTACCTACTAGGCTGCACCTTTATTTTGCCTTTAAGATAACCCATGTTTCAACCTTTCTCAACAACATTTCAGCGGTATTAAAACAAAGATTAATTTGTGAAAGATTTGTATGTTTTATTTCTAGCAATTCTGGTCTGGAAAAAATGGTACAAACAAACAATGACACATAACATAATTAATCAGCCTATACTGTTCCCACTGCTGGGACAGAGGCCTCCTCTCTTCGAAAGGGAGTGGGCTGTAATCTTCCACGCGGGCCCAGTGCGGGTTGGTAAATGTCACATAGTTAATTGACTCAGGCGTGACTTTGCGGAAATCCATTATTAAATACAATAAACGACGTATTATCTAGTAACTTAATCCGCGAGGCATCCTCAGGATGACGATTGACTTGTTTCGAACCCAGACCCGACGTGTGGACAGGTCAAGCTTCGAGAGCAGTGAACCCGGCGTGTGGACACGTCAAGCTTCGAGAGCAGAGCGGATCCGGGTCGGGTCCGGGTTCGGAACAAGTCAATCGTCATCCTGTGGATGCTTCGCTGAGAGGTGAAACAAGTGTTGATTTCTTGCAGGGTTCTTTATGACTCTCTAAGAATAGTTAAGCGGATTAGAATACTAGATATACGTCGTCTATTGTATTTTTTAAATGTCCCATGTTTTCGAATTTTTGGTACATACCGGTTTCCTCGCGATGTTTTCGTCCACCGTTTTGAGAGCAGTTGAACAATGACACATTTAATTTTAATTGACAAACAACGTACGCTTGTTGTCCGTCTAATAAAATATACAAACTGAGCAAAACAAGGAAATTCTTCACCGCAAAAGCTTTTTGACGTAAATAAAGAATGAAACAGAATTTAATGTGACCGCTAATGGTAAATTTCCCACGAGAGCTTCATTTTCAGTATTAGCCGAGACCGACGTCGGATACAAAACTTTGTTAAACTTCGAACGCAGGACGGATAATGTGAAGCAAAATTAAACCGGCGAATAACTGGTACACTTACCACAGTACTCTTTTGGAAGTGCAGCGGCGAGGATAATTATGCTTTTTAAATATTTTTAACCTGATTTCATGTTTGTAATTCGTTTTTACTTGTGAATATTGAGGATGCATTAATGTTATTATGTTCTTGATTGTTATCTGGAATTTGAGGTTATTTTTTAATTACTTATCTTGTTATGTCTTTCAAGGCTGGTTTTCAAGTTATTCCGTTATAAATTGATATCGTTCCACTTCCAACTTGGGCGCTAGTTTCGTTTACTTAACATGACCTTTATTGGTTAACGCAATTTCAATTTTATATATATATATACCTAAATCAAAATTAAATGCAGTTCGTTGATCAGCGCATCAATTGAGAAAGGCTGGACCGATTAAGCTATTTTATGATTTAATGGTTGTAATAACCCAAATTAAGTTTTTATGGGAAAAATAAATTGGAAAATTCAGAAAATGTATAAAAGTTGGGAAAAACTGAACGTCTATTTTTCTATGGGATGTATATATGAATTATTGAAATTTAGACATTACAACATCTGTCGGGTCAGCTAGTTCTTGATGAAAAACCGGCCAAGTCCGTTTCGGACCACGCACAAGGATGGCGTAGTTGGGATGAATTTATTCTAAGAACAAACTTAATATTGTAGTTGAAAAACATGTTCTCCCATACATTCCAACTGCAAATGTAAGTTTGTATGCACAATATTGAGAGATTTGCCATGTTATTACATAGACCATAGACCATAGACTTCTTACAGGTTTTCCTGTAATCTATAATCTATCGAGTAAAGAACCATTCTCTGTATTTTTTTCCAAATTTTAGGCTCAGTAGTTTCGGAGATAATGGTAAATTTTCTTAAATATCTTAAAAAGTATTTATTTCAAATATTTAAAAAAAAATTGAGATCCTCACAACAAGTCCTTCTATTTGATAAGTATGTCACACGGTACAGTTTGCAAAACTTTATTTTTTAAATTTCCAATTTTCTCCCGAAAAGCGACCCCCATATTTAAAATTCGTTTATTTACGTTCCACGTCCGTGTTTGGGTCACAGAAATTCATATGTGTACCAAATTTAAACTAAATTGGTCCACTCGTTTCGGAGCAAATTGGCTGTGACAGACGGACAGACAGAGACACGAGTGATCCTAAAAGGGTACAGTTTTTTCCTTCTTGGTACCTCAAAACAAAGATGACCTGACTAAAAGATATAAACAGCATATTTTTCTGTTAAAAATATCATTGTAACGAGGTAGGAACCTACTTGCAATAAATTATTACTAACAGCCCCGTCCAATTAATTTCGTCCAAAACCTAATGGCATTGTCGTGTCCACATTATTGATTAAAAGCTCTACCAAAAAAGATGTTACAATAACTAAAAAAAAGGGAAGAAAATAGAGCAATTTCTTTCTAAAAAACGGGTTACCAAAACAAAAGAGGAACATTAATGGTGAAATTTTGAAATACGAGCGGTGTACAGCTTCCCTTTTCGTAATGGCCCGATTTTTCTCAACAAGGAAACTCGATGAAATGCATCAGATTTTTTCCTTCAGTAATAAATTTGGATCGGGATTGGAATGTTTTATCTTTCAACTTTGGATTTATGTTAGTTGGAGTAAGATAAACAACTGGTTCCGGCCGTTTGGTATATATTTTGTTTCAAGTGTGTAGCTTTTTTCTATAATGTTGTTTGTTTTTCTTTTTATTAAGCTACTACTGACTATGATATATTTAGTACAGCATACCGATAGAAGATATATTTGGTAGCTTATCCTTGAAATCCGTCTTTTGAACCTTGGAATGTACCTATATAAATAATATTACATAGAGAAAAAAAAAGTTTTTTTTTGTATGTACTTAGGTTTGTTTGTTTATTACGCTTTCACGCTAAAACGGCTCAACGGATTTGAATGAAATTTCACATTCGGGAAACTTATGTGGCTGAAACCGTGGGGCGCAGCTAGTGTTGTATATAATGTTTATATGTAGGTGATAACTAGCCAACATTCTTACCAAAATTTATGGACTATATCAACACGAAAATAGTCTTTATGACTTCACACTTTTTGAAATACTAACGTCCTCTAGATTAGTGATATTCCACCAATGTCTAACTTCTCTACAAGTCTCATCGTCCTGTCTTTACAAAATAATATCAATAATAATAATATCTAGCTTTTTTTGGAAACCGTATCTGTGGTAGGCATTAGCCTACCACAGATACGGTTTCCAAAAAAAGCGATTGCCGCCACACAACGGCCGCAGTGACGTCTATCATGAAAATGACGGCAGCGGGGTTTGACTTTACTATGACAAAAAACGCTCTCTAAAAAAACACACCAAGTTACTTTCATAAATAACATTTTAGTGATGTTATTCGCCAGTAACGGTTTCCTAGAAGACCTGTGGACGCAGTCTTCTAGGAAACCGTAGCTTTACCTACATGTTACAACAATATTGATAGGAAAAGGAGTCTTCTTCTTTTCGTGTGGTTAGTAACTAACCTGGTGTCAGAGTTTTAAAGCCGCCCATGGGCCTCTGACTTGGCTCCACATGCCGTTTAGAAATATCTCTCAGGCATGCCGGTTTCCTCACGATGTTTTCCTTCACCGTTTTTGAAGCAAGTGATAATTATACAATACGCACATAAATCCGAAAAGTCAGAGGTGCGTGCCTTGGATTCGAACTCGAGACCTATGAATTGGCAGTCCGACGGTCACACAACTAGGCTATCACTGCTATCAAAAAAGGAAAAGCAGTAAAAAGAAATATACCCTTGTGTTTCGAACATGTTGCCATGGGTCAAATTGATGTGTCTATCATAAGATTCACGGATCATTAAACAATTAATTATCCATTACACTAATGTTTGCTGTGTTGATTGGTTTGTGCTAATCCCATTTGCCACAGCGATTTAATTAAGTACAATCATGTTCGAGCATGCATTTGAAGCAAATGGATTGACAATGTTTGAAGGGTCATATCATTGATAATGGGTGCGTACAGTGTTTGTCGTAAAAAGGCAAACAAAAATTATATCTTTCTCGTGTATCAAAAATTTAAGGGTGTGGTATAGATCAAAATCAATCTGCCTATCCTTTTCCCAACTATGTTGGGGTCAGCTTCCAGTCTAACCGGATGCAGCTGAATACCAGTATTTTACATGGAGCGACTGCCTATCTGACGTCCACAACCCAGTAACTGGGTAATACGATAAAGGGTGTGGTATACTCGTAGATCATAAGAAAGAAAGAAAGAAAATTGGTTTATTTGTTACAGAAACACGTGCGAACAAAAAGACAAAAGTAATCAGAAAACAAAATAGATCTAAGTACATATGAAATCACGAGCATAAGGCTGCCTGTCCATTGAAGCGGAGTGAGGCAGCGGAGCGGAGTTACAAACTGTGCGGAGCGAGGTAGCGCTTCCCGGTTTTGTATGATTTATAAACTAGTTCGCAAATCCCTGTCCACTGAAGTGAAACGGAGGTTTTATGCAATTCCATTGGTTAATATTGGCACACCGCTACTCCGCTCCTCTCCTCTCCGCTCCAGTGGACAGGCAGCCTAAAACAGAAATAGTCGGCAGCTGCACGTCCTAACTGTGACACGACGACTTCCACTCAGCATGATACTGTGCATGATGATGCACAGTATCATACTGAGTGGAAGTCTTTAGAAAGTTGTTCAGTGTGATGACACTGAACCACTTTCTACATAGGACCAACATAGTAATGGCGAAAAAATAATGAGCTGTCCCATACATTTGGGTCGAGTAGGTGTTGAAGTTTTGTATAGGTAATTTAAAGCATGCTTAGCTGTGAAATTTTTTTATGGAGTCCTCCGAAAGCCTTGGTATAGTTGATATCAGGGCTAGATATACCTACCAAGCGACAGCATAGCGGAGAATAAGGGACAGACTGAATTGATTAAAATAATAGAAATAAATTAGATTCGCAATCCAATTCATAATATCATAACAATTCTATAACCTAACAATTCACTTCAAAGCTTAGTCACAAACACTGTAAATTCAAACGATCATTAATTTCCATTTATGAGGAAACCACTAAAATAGAATAATTATTACACAATTAGTATGCAATAGATAGCGTCCGTGTCTAGGAGATGACATAATGAATGTAATTGATTACGACGGTGTCACCCGACGGATGGGAATAATAGGATCGTTTGTAGACTGATAACTGCTTCGGGTCATTGCAATAATGTTGTTACGTAAGTTGATAATTGATATCAATGGCAAAGATGAGGCGGAAGACCAAGAAGAAGATGAACCAAAAGATGGTACCATAGGATTCTTTTTTAATGTCTTCATGACAATAGCCAATGATAGTTACGAAGTGAAAAAAACGAGTGTTTATTTAAAAGAACTCAGGTCTAGTGTAGAATTACATATAACTGCAGACGCTGGCATTGCATTTCCATAAGATCGTTTTATCAACAACAGAAACACTAAGGCGTCGATGGTTGCATTAGGAGTATTAGGACTCATGGTAGGCATAGCTATTCTTTTGTGATGGACATCGAGCTGATTAGTTTTATATGACTGATTTGTTTTAGTTGTATTGCAAACAATACAGCAAGCAAGATAATATGCACCAATTTTTTTTGGATCCTTAATAATGTATCAAGAAAAAAATACCCTCATGCTTTGCCAGGCCGTTTGAGGCCTGTTGTGTAGTGGAATAATATTACTAAACACGATTGTCTTGAACAGAAAAAAATATTGTAGTAATTGTCACATTCGGAAAATAGTCTAGCAACTGCAGTGTGTGGATCGCTCGTGGACAGAGCTCCTATTTCTTGACATTCATAGAAATTATGGAATGGTTTATTCGAAGTCAAGACCACACAGCGTGGAGGTCAAATGGCAGTTACTCAGTATAAAATATTGATAGTTAAACGCCTATGGTTAGACTGGAAGCAGCTTCCAACATTATTAGAAGAAGGCTTTGTTGATGATGACAAATGAATAATGTTGCATTTGATTGTTTCTGTAGTGGAGCGAGAGCGAGAAATTACGAGACAGTAATTCGGCCTGATATGTCATAGATTTTTGATGTGTAGCTTCCTGCCTCTCGCTTTCCTGCGATCAAAACTAAGCAGAATCGAAATAATCAAATCTGTGGGAGTGAGTCCGTGAAAAGGGACGAAAGTGTGTCACAGGAAGCCGGGTAAGCGCGCGCTATTTGATTTAACCAACGAGCGCGCTCGGTGCTAAAGTTGGCCATCAGAAACGACCTTGACGAGGCCCCGCCCGTTTATTGTTGCTTATTACCTAGGTGAGATGTCAGATTTTACATATCATATCAGTTTTTACTGCTGGCGTAGGCGCTGTGCTATACTTCCGTCGCGTATTTTCCGTAGATGTGTCACTCGGTTTATAGTTTTACTACAAACGAGGCTATGAATCACTTTGTCAGGTTTGACCGTTTTTCTGGGTTAAATCCACAAGTCGGACAGGCGTTATTCGGGTTGGCAACTTAGGCAATTTTTTGTCCCAGTCCGGGATTGGATCCGATAACAGGCGAGCAGCTTGCCCCTCGTCACGTCAGAAACTTAATGCTATCATTAAAGGAACAGCCTTCCCTTCCGGGGATTAGTCAGTTATACTTATATGTTACGGTTGAGGATGAAATTTGTCATTCTAGATAATAATTTGGACATGTTATGTCCATGACCCTTTTGCACTGTTTGCCGATCAGGACAAACAACGATTGAACTGTAAATTTGATGGAACTACAAAAAGGGGGAGTCCTATATCCAGCAGTGGACGTCTTTCGGCTGAAATCATGATCATGACATATTTTTTATTCAATTTAATTGCATTAATTACTGAGCCATCCTGTTAAATAAATAAATTGCTGATCCTTGTTAAACAGAACATTGAGAATAAACTACTAACCTGATAATAATTTAGAAAGATGGCGCCATAAACACCTTTAACGATCCCTTAATAGTAATAGATGAAGGTGGTAATAGCCTAGTATTATACAATAAAGAAAGGTAGAGGAAAGTTACTAAGTAACAAATTAGAAGGCTGCTACATTGTAATGACTCGCAGCCTTATAACCGTTTTTCTCTATAAACCTATTTTACGATAAACATAAATTTGTATTTAGGTGTGTAAAGGCCTTTGCAAATGTACTTTCTGATCATCTGCTTGTAAAATGTCGGAACCTTTGGAGTTTCATACACAACAAAACTGGCCTTCGTACAGTAGGCGGCACGTTAGTAGAAACAAAACCACAACCAGTAAAGACTGGCATCTTCTCTTTCTGGACTGGCTTTCTTCTTTGACAAAATCTACTCATCACACTGTTTTTTTATGAGTTGTATTGCAATATGTGGTTCTCGACAATTGATCATATTATTTACTGTTATTAGTAATTAACTCTTTGTTTATTTATTTTACATCGATGGTCCTAGTTTATCATTTATATCGCCCTTTATGCCTGGAGGCTTTTTTATTTAGATATTAAATTCTGTTTACGTTTAGTTTTTTTATTTCGGCCTGAGTATCGATGATTGATTGGTTGAGTTCTCGATGATTTTGTTTGGTATATTGGCGTGTGCTAGCTAACATATGGCTAATAATTTGAATTATGTTTTGTGTTGCGTAATGTAAATTATTTTGAATACTATATATAGAATCTTTTTTTTTTGTTCTTCTAACTGAACAGACAGCTGTGCTGCTGGGGAGTTTGTTGCGCCACTTCTTCTTCCCAGCTAATGCACTAGGAAGTGGTGAAGGGTGGACGTTTTGGGGGACTGTCTTCTGTAATTTTGACGTTCGAAAAGTGCTGATTCTCAGCCTAGTTAAAAAAAAAAAACTTATTCTTTTGAAACTCTGTACGCACTCACGTACGGCTTACTGTACTTGAATGCCTGAAGTAGTTACTTAATTCAGTCACACAGTCAGTATAGAAAAACATGTACGCTCATGTATGTCACAACATTTTATTTGATTTTGTGAGCTTTTCATGTTATCCTATCTTTTACTACTTACCTTTAATTTATTCTGATAATTTATTAAAACGGACATACACTTCCCTGTCTTTATTATTCTAGCGTATGGCACTCCCCTCTCCCATTATGCTGAGCTGAGGCCTTTTTGGCATTATAGTCATTGTTTTCTGTTTATTTTAGTTTCATGGTGTATTTTTCTGCGGTAATGCCAATAAACGCATTTTTATTTATTTCTTTCTTTCCAAAAGTCAATTAATTAATACCTAATATTAAGTTTGACATACATACAATGCCAATGCATTTAATGACTTATTAAGTTACATACCTATGTATGTTAATTAAGTGTAATTTATGTGTAACTAATCCTTAGCATGCCCACTCCCTCTCACAGAGATGAGGCTCGATCCTGGGCTGTGTTCCAGGAGTAGGATCATAAGGCTGATTATGCTTATCCAAGGTTGTCAAACTCTAAGCTCGCTATGAATAATATAATACGTATATATGTAGATGAAGGGACGTATAGTGTATACATACTAGCATCCCTTTTGGATTGAAATTTTGATCGACGGGTTCAACCAAGTGGAGTATTACTATTTCACCCTTTCACTCACCCACACATTCACGTATTTCCTTGCATGCCTTATACCAGCCTGTTACTGTCCCACTGCAGGGCAAAGGCCTCTTCTCATACAGAGAAGTCACGAGCATTGCTCACCACGCTTGCTCAAGACGGGTTGGTGATTTCAGACTTATATTAACTATAAAATCGAGGTTTCCTCACGATGTTTTCCTTCACCGATGTCAGTAATGTCCAAGATAAACTCAGAAAGTACATATGAATTGAAAAAGTCACATTGCCTGGATTTGAACCCACAACCTCGTGTATGAGAGGAGAGGCCTTAACCACTGGGCCATCACGACGGACCTTAAAATATTTTTTTTTTTTTAAATCTTATTATATTCAATTGAATCTTCAATTCAATTTTTATTATTTTAATTAAACTGAAAATGAACGTAACTTAATTTGTAAGAATACTATTTGTATCATTATAATATTACTATAGTAAATCATGGTTGTAGGAGGAAGGCGCCGGTGTCTGTCACACAGTTCATACTAGCACAGACATCGTAGTTAACTCTATCTTCAAAATGCTCAAAATGCTGTACTTTGTGTTTTTGTATAGGATAGATGAGTTGCACCAACATTATTGTTAATAAATAAATTATTATGTTATTAATATTACCTATTTCAGTACATAATGTTCAGCTGATCGCTTGCCAGAACCCATCTGACGGTAACTATAGTGACGTTAATCTGGCGATCTCGCAACTGGCTACAAGTGCGATTAGCGCAGGGACCTATCCCGGACTTATTGGGATCCCGGGATCCCTCGGGTTCCGGGCTTTGGGTCGATCCGCTCGTTATTCTGCATTAATGCCCCAAACTTTCCCTGCTAATACCAGTTGATGAAGGAAATTTCATTATAGGCGCTAATTAAGAAAAAGGCGGAACCTTTTTCCAATTTCGTTTATGTTTTCGACGTAATCTGATGTTATTTTAATAGAACTTTACTCGAACAACGCACATTCATTTGTTTATCTTTGTCGGATTATTGCCCTGACGGAGTAATTTTATTAATGTCAAAGGACTACTTTACTCATTAATTGTCATTATTACTGTACTGTGGTTTTGACTCACATTTATGTCAGTTCTGCAGTGTTTATATTAATTGTTGTCAAGTAAATTCACCGTAAATATATCTACATAAGGAACGCAATGTGAAACCCCATACGTTTGCCATAAACTTTTACGTGAACATAGCGTTGCTAACAAAACACACAAACCAACAAAGAATACACGTACCTACATCAACTTAAACCAGCATTTGCGTATTTACCGAGATACGGTTTGCACATAAAGAAGGTAGGATAGGTACCTCCATACTTCCTTTAAAAAAATCTGCATGTCTAAACATCTACCTCAAACATGGAAGATATGTAGGTACCCATGATCATATCATCATGTCCAATATAAAAAAAACCCTCAATTACTGCTTACAATTACTATTGAGATTTCGTCATAATCACCACATCTAACAGACGGATTAGTGTTCGATGTATGTATGTTGTTATTAGTTGTCAGTGTCAGACAAAAGTTTAAATATCATTACTTAGAGATAATATATATTAAAATTTAAAAACCCCCGACACAAACCTTTCCTCATTTCTCGTTCCTACTTCATCACCAGACCCTGTTCATCATCTATCTATATCCTATTCATTGGAACCATTCCAATGAGTCCAAACACGATACCTGTGCTGAGTTGGGTATCCAGTAAATTTCAGGTGATGCTGCAGCAGCAGTTCAAGGTTACTATGTTCTTCTAATATCATTGAAGTAACAGAATACCAAATTTCATATTGATCAGACCTGTGAAAGACGCTCACATCCATCCATCAACTAGATAGGAGCTGAAAATCTTCAAACGGCTAAACCGATTTTCCTAAAACCTGCGTTCAAATAAAAAATCCGCATTTAAATCGGTTCACCCATTTAAGAGCTACGGTGCCACAGACAGACACACACCCATAGCGGTCAAACTTATAACACCCCTCTTTTTGTGTCTGAAGTTAAATACGCTGTTCATCCTTTCGGTACACACCCAAGCCAGGCCAGGAGCCTTTTCTTCGCCGTTAACAACACTGTATACATAATACTTAATACATTTTATAAGCATTTTACTACAATGCTTATTCAAGAGTAAGCCACCAAAACATAATCTTGTCCCTACTTATAATCCCGAAAATCGTAAAGTCGGTGGAAAGCAAGGGTTAACCCGTCAGGGGTCGTAAAAGTGAGGTTGTATTTTTACCTAAATGGTATATTCATTTTCCATTTTTATTACATACTTCCACGTCTTCCTACAAAATTTAATCAGCGCAGAATAACAGATTTCGCAGAAAATGAAGACGCTTTTGATACAGTTTTCAAAAAGGACTCTGCAAAGTTTTCCCAACAATGGAAACAAAGGCATTACCAGACGGAATACGTCAATAAAATCTTTGAAGCATTTCTCAAAGAACCTTTCAAAAGTCTATAAGCCACTGTCGGGCACCCTCTTATTCACTAGAATGGACTTGAGGACTCGTCGATTCCTTTAAAACCCACTGTTGGGGAAATCGCTTTTTCATCCCCGGTAATGGTCCTCGCTCGGGGACATTTTAATTAATTACGACTTCGAGTGCTTTTTTTAGCTTCGCTATTAATTATGGATATGGCATCTTTGATATAAAGGGAAGTTAAAACTTTGTATCCACCATTGTTTGGTCCGTTTCCATTCATAAGCTTTTAATTACTTATCTGCCGGGACATTGTAAGAACTGGCTCTGTTTGAACGATTAATTTATATTTTTATTTTGATGTTTTTCTAGCAAAACGGTGAAGGAAAATATAGGAAACTGGTATGTCCTAGAACAAAAAATGCAAAGACATGTGACATCTACCAACCCGCACTGGGCCCGCGTGGTAGATTACGGCCCGCGCTCTCATAGAGAAGAGGCCGGTGTCCCAGCAGAACATAGGGTGTTTATGTTGTTCTAGTACTTGAAAATAAACATGTATTTACTTATTGATTAACCATTTGAATGGGCGTCTACCCAAACTTTGATTTACCTTTACGCATGAACTAACACGGATTAAGCAAATACATTTACATATTTTAAGATTCGTCAAATTTTTACACTACACTTAAATCACTCAACCTTAACCAAGCAATTAACACCTTCTTCAAAAGAATTATCCATACTAAGCACGTATTTACATAAAATAAAAAATGTACTCAGCAAAGGACACTTTACACGGGCGGAAAGTTAATATCAAATTTTATAGGCGTGATATCGTAAAACTTGGTTTAGTACAAAAGGAGTCTATTCTCTGATCACAATCTGGTACTAAGGTGCTATTTATGTACTCATCTCGTTTTACTTCGGGTTTATCACTGGCAGAGGCTCGACTCTCATAAAGACTACTTAACGCCAAAGGCGACACAAATACGGCCTAACAGTCTTGTTTGTGCCACTATTTTCTTAACAAAACACTGATAAGTTGTTACTTCAGTAAAAGGCTCTTTTCTCTCCTTTTATGCCGCAAAAGATGGCCGCCTACAAAGTCTGATCACGAAAATAGGCTCGGAGACAATAGTTTTAACGTGGTTTTATAAGCAAGTAAACAAAGTAATAAGATTCTAGACTGTAAACATGTGCGTAAAAATCTTGGCTTAGTTCTTAAGAATAATAAAAAACAAGGACAAAGTCTTCATAACTTTCTTAGATTTTTATTATAAAAAGTTTGTATACAACGATATGTAGTCATTGCGCTGTATTTGCCTGGTAATAAATAGAATATGTCACCCATTATTTTTGTGTTAAAAGACAAACAGACAAGACACACAGAATAACACTTGTATGTTATATGCTGATACCACTGGCATTAAATAAATAAAAAATCGATTATTTAATTATAACACAACATAAACCTACTTGTAGATAGATACCCTTTGATACTAAGTATAGGACTAATTACAAAAGATCGAAGACGGGCAGACCTGGATGAGACTCGTACAGACCAGGGAAGCATGGCAGAAAAGGGACCACCTTATTACTCAGCAGTTGGTGAAACAAGGCTGCCAATGATGATGATGATAATGATATGACTAATACCCACGCGGGGAAAATAAGTAGGTACTATCGTGGACACGCATAACTAACACCATAAGAACTGTTCCTGCTTGCAGCGCTCGGCCGCTGTAGTGACGCTGACCTACAAAAAAAAGGGGCAGATGCGGCAGATTTATAGTGTGCCAGGGATTTTGTTTTCAAAGTGGTTAGATATGCGTGACCGCGATGGTACTTCACCCATCTTTTACATTGCTTTCTGATGATAATTCCGTTTAAAACCGCCGTTTGCATTGGTACTAATAGACAAACTAAAGTTAAATTTTGACAACCTATCATTAAATACAGTGGCAGCGAATGAAAAAGTTTTGTGGATCGGCGCCATACTTTGTTAAATCCAACTGTCGAAACGTCATGCGTCATGTCTCGCGTATGTGGTTAAAAGTTTTTAATGTTTTTTATTTTATTTAGCCATATATTGTTTTGAGTTGTGCTAATGCAATTTCAGTTAGTACTTACATAATTAGGAGATAGAAATACCACATAGAAGGAGAAATGTAGCAGAAATTTGAAATGGTACCTGTCTCCAGCCAGATCATGATAGGTACTAAGAAT
Source organism: Agrochola macilenta (assembly GCA_916701695.1). NCBI lineage: Eukaryota > Metazoa > Arthropoda > Insecta > Lepidoptera > Noctuidae > Agrochola > Agrochola macilenta. Next base: position 10,188,216 of record OU753563.1, read on the forward strand.
ACTACATCAATTTCCAACATATAGCTACTCATGATATGATACTGATAAATATAGAAAATACTATAACTTAGAAATTGCTTCATCCATACAGGTAACATTAGGATCTACTGAATTAAGTAATTTGCATGCCATATGCATAATTAGTTTCTATTGGTTTAAAAGCTTATAAGATAAACTTGGAACAGAAGCTGACTATACTAACCAAATTAACTGTTTCTGAGATAACCGTGCTACTAGATACGGTCCTATTAGCAATGCTTGCTTGTTTCGAGAATATACCAGATATAATCGCGTAATCGTTGAACGTGTGCCGAGTATGTACAAAACAAACTCTGCCTCGAAATCTTCATACAATAGTTAACCTAAGTCCTTTGTGGTTAGGCGTTCACGCTTCATTTGAATTCTTTGACACAGCGGGGAACGAAAGTAAGTGCGTTTTTTTATGAAGTCTTTAACCTTTAACTCTAAAACTGGTTTGTATTTTAATGAGTTAATACATCAATACATCATCGAGTAATAGCGACGGTTAATATCGACGCGCAGGTTTTCGCTCCGCGCCGCCGCGGGGCGCCGTCTCTCTGAGGCCCCGACAGACCCCTGGTGGAACAACCTGCCCCCTTCATTGTGGCTGACACGAAACACAGCCGTAATCGCGCCGAGGCAAAACAGCTATGAGCTTTTGAATTATGCCTCCAAAGACCATAATCTCCGATTCATTGCGTAGTGTTTAAACCGTGAAAGCAATTCATTTTGCATGTCATCGTTCAATAAAGTATTGTACAATAAAATGAACTGCCACCTACACCTTACGGTACATTCGAGCGCAACTTTTATAGACTAAAATATTGATATGCATATTTTAGATGACTATTACCAATAGTGTCACGGCACCGCACGCGTACCGCTAGACAAATACTTGAATGGTTGCCCAACAATCGACGATCTGACGTACCGTAAAACAGTAAACAGAACTCCCATGGACCATTACACGTCGAGTATTTGTAAAATAATCAAAATGTTGGCTCCGTCCACAAATGTTTGCCAGAAACTCGTTAAGTTTGTGATTTATTTGATCTGATGTGTGCGCAATCGTTTGATAGCTCAGCTTTGTATACCACTTCAAAGCCATGACTTACACACAGTTGAAGTACCTGACCGACAAATCGAACAAGTACTCGTCGATAAAAAAAAACATTACACAAAAGTACACGTGTTGGAAACCGATTACCAATAAAGGGACAGAGAGTTGGCTATCTTACTCTTTGTTTTAACAATCTCTTTTCCTTGACAGTATAAAAGAAAAATATTTATCCTGTCGAGAATAAAATTATCAAGCAATTAAGTGTTAAGTGGCAAAAGAAATCTTCGTTCAACATCTTCGAAGCCGCTGTTGGTTTTAAATTTAGTATAATATTATATAGTGTTTGAGCGCTGTGTTTACATTGAAAATGATAAAGACCACCCGGCTCTGTATGAGGGCATACAGTCGGTGGATCCGTTTTGTGCCAACAGCAGTTGGTTTGCCTCAGAGCAAACAGAACAAGAAAAACAAACACTCCATCGGGGAAAGCGGTCGCATTTGATTTTTATTTCTTTTGCTCTCAATAGGGAAAAAACAGTTAACGATTTAACACAAAGAGACTCTCCGATGCCTTTTTGCAAGCTTTTTTTATTATTCTTCACCTTTTAATGTCGTGAGTGCTTCACATTATCTTTGCTGGTATGCTCCATTCTCTTTTTTTTTTTGCAAAAAATAACGATTATTAATTCGAATAATATTTATATCACTAGATTAACATATTTTTCACATTTAGATGCAATTTGAAAAGTAGTGTGAAAAGAATGAATATTGTAGAAATAAATAATTGCTAGTAGCTTGTTTCATGTATATAGCAGTCAGGTAAACAAACTAGCGATTCACTACAAAAAAGTAAATTTTTTCCCCTCTTAAAAAAAATAAAAAAGTTTTAAACTAAAAATAAACGAGGAAGTTTGAAACCATCAACAAACTATCACGTCTTTAGGAGCTCAAAGTCCCCCACTAACGACGTTATCATTGTCGGAAAGGAAAAACCGTCAGCTTGGAAAGCCTGAAAATGCAACGGGACTAGGCGAAAAAATACGTTTCCGACCATTCCTCGTACAGACTATAACTACCACTAACCGTAATAAAGACAACCGCAGACTAAAAATATACAGTTGAACAATTAAAAAGACAGGTTTACAAAACTATTAAAATCGTTTTGTTTATTTTACTATAGACATGCCGACTGTAGGGTCCAGACCTTGAGATTTAATTGTGAAAACGAGAAAAACAAGTTTACGGTTTTTGCTATGATTATTGTCAATTACCCAACCATACAATAACGAATCGATAATTCTAAGGACTGTGTCTAATATGAATATAAGGATATTTTTAGCATTTAACTTTATTATTGGAAACTGCAATTTTGTTTGAAAATTGTCGGTATTTTATTCTCAAATTATAATCGTTGTTTGTATTCAGTCAATTATGTGTTTTAATAAAAAAGGAAAAGAAACCCGTTTGGATAGAATTATAGTGTAACACAGATGCAAAACCTATCTCAACATTATTGATGGAAAACTTGCGTGCAAATGTCATCATCACACCTACAGCTAACAATGAGTGGAATCCTCTTAGGGTGCCTTTCCACCAGAGATGTGCTATGCTACGTTGCTATTGATGCGTTTGATATCCACCAATCATATTCATTGGTCCCCTATTGGTCCACATAGCGAATTAATATGATTGGTGGATGTCACACACATCCATAGCAACGTAGCATAGCACATCTCTGGTGGAAAAGCAGCCTTACGCTTAGTATTATTTTTAAACTAGAAAGCAGAGTAACTCAGAAAATTAGGAAATTCCAGCGGACTAACTGAAAATGCTACTCTGTGTAGCCCTGCAGTAGCATTTATGTGTAAGGTGCCCGGCTCGCGATCCCCCCGTCGCGATAACACGCACGGCACAACTGATGGCACGGTGCACCCTATACCTATTTGTAATTTACTTAAAAATATGGCGGTAGATAAAGTCAGAGGGTTCTTGGCGGCTAATTCCGCTGTTTTGTTACATGTCTGTTTAAAGCGTCGAGAATTTGTTACATGGTTTCGACTTGAACGCTCGAACTGATCGTATCGTTTTGAACAATGTGAGTCTACACCGATTAGCAATCGTCCTTTTTTGTTTCGAAACGACTCCTAATTTTCCTTTAGAGGTATTCAAAATAACGGTTTCCACGTAACTTTTCCCTAAGGAGGACTGTTAGGTTCCTACTTCGCTTTAAACTGAAATTCGGTGTAGTATAGATAAAGTAAATGGCTGTGCGCTCGGTAATGAGTGTACGATAATTTGCTTTATATAAAGGTTTTCAAATGCTGGAAATCTGCCGGAAAACCACTTGTGATTACCGTTTGTTTTTTATCCAAGAATGAAGAAGGAAAACAATGTAGGTTCCTATAGCGCTTTATAGATATCGTAGGATGATTTGATCATTCAAATTTTCGCGAAAACCCTAGGGATATTGCGAAAACACGGATGATTTGAAAACGATGAAAGCATTTCTGGGAGCAACCTGGTTGAAATAGGTTAGAACTGTGACGAACCGCGCGCGAGCCGAGCGAGCGTAGCGAGCGGTGCCGCGGGAGCGGCCGGTGAGCGCTACTTCCATGTTGCTCGCAGAAATGTTTTCACCATTTTCTAATTATCCCTTTTTTCGCAATATCCCTAGGGTTTTCGCGAAAATTCGGATTATCAAATCATCTCACGACATAATTATGTACGAGTAGATACCTCTCAGTTCATCTATTGGCAAATAAGAACATCTATATTGTTATCTTAATAACGAAGATATTAATATCCTAGTAGTATTAACGAAGGCAATTAAGAAAGCAAGGGAATAAATTATTTGAATTAGTCATACGCTTAATTAACTTCTGTCTTAATTTTAAGATGTCGTCGCATTGAAGCGAGAGCGGAAACGCAAATTAAACATCTCGACGTACACGCGTTGAAAACTCCTCGCACACGCCTAATTAATAATTTTGGTGAATTTTAGCACACAGTCATTGATTTAATTTCGTACTTCCTGCGTGCTTTTGGCGTTACTTTTTTTCATTTCCAAGTTATGTTCTGAGTTATAGCATAGTCAAGGCATGTAGTGTAGGTCGGTGCCCTATGTGCCTAATGGTTTGACTACTCTACCTACAATAATTTCTATAACTGAAAAACTTATTACAAAAAAAACACAACCGACTTTACTATAAAAAGTTTTTATTTTTCAGTTTTTAGTTGTGGTTCCTACACCACACAAATTCGAATACCAGTACCTGCTATGTAAATAACAGTCACAGGAAGTTATCATCATATCATACACATATACTAAGTGGGAAAAATTCGTATTATTGAAGCTTACTCAAAAACTATCCCAGCAAAGTTAATAAAATGTATATGAGACCAATCCGGGAGCATAACCTTTCAAACAAAAAAAAAATTTTCAAAATCGGTCCACAATTGACGGAGAAATCGACGGACATACATTAAAAAAAAAAAAAACATGCATACGCGTCGAACATATAACTTCCTCCTTTTTGGAAGTCGGTTAAAAATACCATGTCCTTGTAAACTTAAATTGATCAAACTCAAAGCATTTAGTTCGATTAAATCAATTTCAGGCACTTTTGCATTGCCAAGGAGTCGGTCAGTCAAAAACATGAAGCTTGTTGCCCATTCCAAAGCATAGTAGGTTCCTGTGAAGAATAATGGGCAAGAAACTCCATGGACCTCTTATCAACTGATCAAATTTCATGGCCTTTCTACAACATGGTAGCAAACAAGTGTTTTAGCAATTTAATTATTCAAGCTTCAATTTTATGAAAGTTTCAAAAACAGCTCATTAACTAAATTAATAATAGGTATAATAATCAGATGTCCTTGACTGCCCCCCAGGGATATAAAATGGGTCCAACTTGAAATTAGTTCCGGGAATATCTAAAACTTTTGGGTTGCATCCGTATTGTATCCGGGATTAATTTTAACGGCTGTATTAGTTTAATTACCGTATTTCGCCATGTTATGGAATATCCAAAGATTTAGGAGCCGCTGTTAAAGCTGTAGTTTTGCTCCACTAAATATAACTAAAGCCGGCAAAGGGATTATTTTAACATGTAAACTACAGAGTTAGCTCAAATTTAATGTAGGATATTAATGCCACCCCGTCTTGTCGTTATGAAAGGCCAGTAGGTACCTATTGAGGAAATGTAATCATAAATGTACCTATTTTCAGAATTTGCTAAGGCAAAATTAGCACACGACTTTTTCAGCTTCGCTGATTTTGACTGAAAACCTTGCAAGATGAGAATTATGACTTTTACACGAGAATTCACATAGTGCCATAACTAACCTCATAAAACTGTATGACAGCAGCAGGCTTACCATGAGAACCGAAGAAAAGCGTTTTGTCGACGTTATTGAAGAATTAGAAAGATTAATTTAAAACATTTTACTACATATATTTGTTTGAGAACGAAACGCAAAAATACGGTAAAATTGGGTAGTGATACACATCACTAGTGACTACCCTGTTGCTATAGAAAGTCACCGTCTACGAAGAAACCCGAGTCTAGGTGTGAGATTTCGAGAAGCGTAGACAAGCGATTTCTATTCTACAGTAGAGTAGAAATAGAAAGCGCCATGTTAAGCCTGCTGAAAGAGGGAAAGCATTTTCCCCGAATCAAATGCTCCACTTGTGAAGAAAAAGACAAAACGCCCAACAGGGTGCAATAAACATCAACATTCAACAAACAAACAACAATTTTGCTATCTCTGTCTCATATGTTTCAATTCCCTTACCAAATCCTCGGAATCATAAATAAAAACAATGCCTCCATAGACAAAGCACCTATTAAGCTTGGTATTAGTCATGGTTCTCTTTGTACTATAAATCACCGAAAAACAGGCACCTCCGCCATTGCGTGACGTCACGATATACGCCGATGTCATAATTCTGTGTTCCTTTTTTTTCGGCGTGACTAATAGTAGCCCTTAATTGGTTTTAAATTAAACTTTATAGACTATTGTAATTATGTTTGATCATTTGTGTATTGGTTTTGTAGGGATGTTTGTATTTGGAATATATAATAATTATAAAGGTGATTAGTGAGAATAATTAAGTATGAAATTATGTTGAAGATGAAGATAGAAAGTGTCATAAATCACAAAGTTTAGTCGAAAATAACTCTCAACTCTATTTAGCACGACGATTCACTTGTCTAGAAACATTGTAGATATCAAAATTACGAGCAATTGTCACGGTAAGCCGTTTAATAACTCAAACATTATTTCTCCCATAACTTCAGGAGTTTACCCCCTTACGAGACCGGTTTATGGGTGAAGTAAGTCTCTAATTTCTCAATAATTTGTTACTGGATAAGATTAAACGCATAAAGACTCCTTCCGTGACAAAACTCCTTTCGAAATTCCACTTAGCAGGTGGGGCCATAACTTTGTGAGATATCTTACAGAACCGATAACCAACGATTGGGGAGGTACACCTGAAGTGCAGAACTGGAAATTGGGACCGTAACTCAACAAGTATTAGGGGAGGAAAACTCCGTAGACTCGCCATCTGTAGGCCTTATCTACCGCCATAAATATCGTACGGAACCCCGTACGAAACGAGTACGAATTATGGCTCCAAAGGTACCTCCAGTCGTCGTTGTAATGGATAATTCATGCACCCTTCGCCGCCGCTCACTGTTTCATAATTTTCCAGACATTTTTTGTAATTATTATCCGTTGTTCCTGACTTTCAACGAGTGCAGATGCCGTGAGCAATAAACCGTCCAAATTTGAACGCTTCTTTGTTGCTGAAGAACGCTAGAACGTTCCAAAAATACACAGAGTAAAATAATGTATAACGTTTCAATAGGCCCACTGCTAAAACAGAATATAAAATCTTGGTTAGCCTGGTTATCATTTTGAGCTATATGTCTGGCGGGTTTCGTAACATGTTCCTATAATTAATTTTGCTTACAGGAGCTGACGTTAATAGGATATAGACTATCTGGAATCATGTAGTTGGATTAACTAGCTCCAGGGAGTGAAGTGAATAACCAGGATTACGTTATAACCTAACCATAGGTACGGTGAGCAACAAAAGTCCATTATCACTTGAATAAGGGAGTGATGTGAGACTTACGTTTATGAAAACATGCTGAGAAGCAATGCTTCGAACTAGTTTGTGTCAATTTAGATGATAATATAAAAGTAACAGTGTAATCGTCTTTCGTTGCTAACTGTACCTTGAATAAAGACTATACTAAAGTAACACTGTTAAGTCTTTGGCATAGAAAAGCAATGATAGCTAATTTGAACACGATTGAATACCGATATTGTCCTGTATAACGAATGGGCATTCAGGAAACCTGTTCATTATCTCTGAACACAGGAAGAAAAGATCGCGTGGAACCCACGCTTAATTGTAATGGTGTAAGCCCGGTTCCTGTATTTAAACGTTAGTGATGGTTAATCTTACATTTCGTTTGTAAGTATATTTATAAAATTGTCTTTAAAGTGACAAGTTATATATCGATCCATATAGCAACTTTTAACTTCTTTCATAAAGCAGCTTCTTGCATGCAAAATTAAACCATCTCTTGGTGAAATCTTTTACTGAAATTAAAAAAAGATTACTTTATTTATAAAGAATATATATATAGGTAAATTCGAGGAGCGGGTGGCTAAGTAATAAAAGGGGTCGATCCATCAGGTTAAGCTACGCTTGTCTGCTGAGTCGTTAAGAGTCGTCAGAAGCCCGAAAGTCTGACACCAGTCTTACCAAGGGGTATCGTATTACCCAGTTACTGGGTTGTGAAGGTCAGATAGGCAGTCGCTCCATGTAAAATACTGGTATTCAGCTGCATCTGGTTAGACTGGAAGCCGACCCCAACATAGTTGGGAAAAGGCTAAGCAGGCATATTATATAGGTAAACTTCTTTCCTAAAATGATTTAAGAATCTTTTATGATTACACAAAACTCCAACATGAATTTCCCAATGACTTTCATGTCATTAAATAGTACTTTATCAACACAAATATAATTAGGTACTATGCATATTCAGTGTCTCATTAAATCAAGTTTTCAATAATGTTTAAGATCTCTCAGAAGGAAAACGTTAACTAAATTACACAGCTGTGTCGTCGCCATAGATTCATAAGAACATGGAGTGATCATGCGAACTATGTTAAAGAGACTTGCATACGACGGTGTCGTTACATAGTAGAAACTGTGTAATATCTATCAATGAACAGACTTATCTTTAGCCACAAAATAAATAGGTCTTTCTGTACCTTCGGCGGTACTATTCTATGCTTTAGCTATGGGCCTGCAATCATAACATAATATGGGTCTATGATTGCTAATTTGTCTACAAAGTATGAACATTACAATCAACATACATATTGTCCTTTGTAGCGATTATTTAGCCATTATTATTTTCAAAATATAAAAGTCGCAATTAGGGTTGCCAGGTGTCCGGCTTTTGTCAGGCTTTTAGTCAACTCCGCCCCGCCAAAAGATGCCTAATTATTGATTGTTTTAATTACATTTAATGTGATGAAGAAGGCTGATTATTGATTGTTTTAGTTGCTTTCAATGTAAAGAAGTTACAAATTACCTACTTTATTAAGAACAAAATGATATTCAACAGTAATAAAAAAATACACTAATAAAATAAAAAATCTTTTAAAAACCAGTGTCGGCTTTCAGGACAGTATGTCCGGCTTTTTTATTTTTGGGCCTGACAACCCTAGTCGCAACTAGAAAACATTCTGAATAACAGATACTTCTACCCACTAATACAAATCTCAAATTGTTGTCCTAGCTTAGTTGAAAGTACGTATTGGCACTCCAATCGCATATTACTCTATGGCTTGAAATTATAATATCCCAGGGTGAAGTATTTAACGTTGTCAGACAAGCTTTTATCTAAGCCAATTAATTCGTGCTGTATTGTACTTGATAAAGCTGAAATATCTATGTCTGGTTTTTAGCCGCCTAGGTTGAATGCCCAGTTTTATACAATGCTTTTTGCAGTTTTCATTTGATAGTATATACAGGTTTAAAAGGTGTTCTGTGGGAATCTATTGAGAATTACAATGGTTATTAAAGGTGAAGATGCAGATGCGTCTGTGAGTAAATGATTCTTGATGATTTACCTTCCAATGAATTGGTATAACTTCATCATAAATGTTGGTATTTTTAACTCGTATTAGTCACTTTTTTCTATCGTCAAACCCCTAGAGTAACCTGCCAGGGTTGCGAGTTTGCCCGAAAGGGATATCGCGGCCCCGGCACACAGGCAACGGAAGGAACACGGGTGGGTTTTAGTCAGTAAAAGTCTGACACGCCCTCCCGCTCCACCCAGAGCGAGAAGTTATTTGACAATTTACGACACTCAAAAAAAAAAAAAACCCCTAGTAAAGTAGGTTATTTAGTTACCTGTTATAAAAAGATACCACATCACATGATATGCCAAATCTTTTACCTCCAACATATTTGCATGAGTGTTCATGCATAAGTAATGATTCTAATCATAGCTGCCTGGCTGCCTTCCTCAATGTCATTTACGTCAAACGACACCGACATTCATTTGTTTTTTCCTTGTCACTCCAGCAGCGTATCCCTCTCAATTTTTCTCTGTCATCCTGACTCTTGACTTCGGGATACGGCAGAGAGCTCTTCACTCACAAAATTGCCCCACAGAGGGAGTGTTAATAAAGAAAATAAAATTTGTGGAGACGCTTTCGAGATATGATTTGGGAGAAGTCACGTTCGTTTTGTATGAACTGAATTTCTGATTTTTATTCAAAGTGAATATGAAAAGGAGTATTATTTTTTTGATTGCGAGGGACGGAATGTGAATGTGAATTTTCTTACTGGTTGAATTTGACAATACTATTAAGAAAATGAGTACTTGACTTCACTTTTACATCACAACATGCGAAAGCCTTGTAATGAAAGGGAAAACTGGCATTCATTATTCATAGCGAAAATAAATTCATCATTCAAACTCATAACATCTCATAATAAACGCAATAGATCTAGGTAGGTACCATTAATTTCATACTGATTGAACATTGAAATGAAAAAAACTCATTAAAAGATTTCGTAACTAATTTTATTGTTGCTCTCAAATGTCATAATCTTTCGAAACAAATTACACCTTTATTCTATTCAAACAGTTATTAGTTTGCCAGTCATCCAACACCTGGTGTGAAATGCAATCAAGTTTAATTATTACGGGTATTAATAACAAGGGTGCACTCTAGGGTGAGTATGAAACCTGTTGTCATGGCAACGCCCTTCGTTTGGACACAGCCTGCGATGCCACCACGCACAAATAGGTACCTACCGTTCTTAGTTATTTACGAGTAAAGCTGATTACTTGTGTAATTGTGGGGCCACTTTTCATATGGTTGTAATGATATCTGAAGGTTGGAGATGACGGAAAGGGATTGGTTTTCAGAATAAGTCTGTTAAGCAGGAGCTTGCTTTTCTGTCTAGTTTGTTGCTAATTTGTGTGATTTCAGATGGTCAGCTATCTCTCATGATATTGCTTTTATTTATTATTAAGCAACCGAGAATCATTCATGAAAGTATTCAATATCGAATCATTACTGAAGTTATCAGCTGTTTTTGAAAACCTGCCTTTTTTGTGATCTGACAATATTTTCTATTTTCTATGAATTTTACGACAAAAGATTATTTTTCTTCAGAAAAAAAAATATACAGGGTGGCCCCTGACATCGACGTGAAAACTGTTGTTCCATACATTTTGACCGCGTAGGTATTGCATTTTTCTATGAAATAGCAGATTTTTTTAAATAAACGACGGCAATTTTAAACTCAGGTTAAGCGTCGATGTCCCAGGCACCCTGTTATACTTAGATTTATTAAAAGGATATCTGAACCCTTGCTATGTCCAATAATAGCCCCATTAAAAGTTTACTATTTAGTGCATTTAGTTTCTAATCAAAATTAATTCAATAGGAAAATGCTGGGTTAAAATCGGGGGTCAAACTTGCATAGTCACTGCAATCACAACCCTTATCGTTTAAATTGGGGTTATAACTATGTTCGTCTACTTAATTAGAGCAGTAGGGAAACAGTATTAATTAACAATAAAAAGTTTCTAATAGTTTTGTGGCCATAAGCTTACCGACATATTTTTTTATTAATCTTGTCGATATTATGATTATGAAGTGATTGAATAACGTAGTAATTGATCAGAAGGCCATTTCTCGTACTTAAAAAACGTTCATATTCAAGTCGCAATCTGTCAAACTTGTCAAAAATTTTGGTAATTTGGTTGCGAATGAGATTAGAATGCGAACGTTCTTAAAAATTTCGGTAATTGGTTCCCCCCAGGTCAAATGATCTAATGTTTTTTTTATTGTTTTATTGTTACAAAAAAAACTTGGTTTATGATGTAAACTGAGTAATAAACAAACATGGAACTTAATTAAAGAAAATTAGTACGCAATTAGTATTGTAACTATACGTATACCTACTTGATCGTTGACCATTGGCCCTTTGGACCACAAACAGCACCAACTGAACAAGTTTTCAATTTTATTTCCCTTCTTCTGAGCGTGTCGATGGCAATCTAAATAGATTTGGCCCAGCTTTTTTTTTTTTTTTTTTTGAGGGTGGGAAATCGTCAAAGACGTCAAGACCGCTCTAGACAGAGCGAGTGGGCGTGTCAGACTTTTTCTGACTAAAACCCACCCGTGTTCCTTCCGTTGTCTGTGTGGGCCGCGATATCCCTTTCGGACAAACCCGCAACCCCAGCAGGCGAGTTTGGCGAGTCATCAGTTTGGCGAGTTGTCAGGTGAGTTTTCAGTGGCGTTCATTCGTTCATGACACGTTGGACACTATATTAGGTGTCCCATTGTTTGTGGAATAGCAGTGAATATTTTTTCTTTCCTTGGATTATTTTAATTTTTTGAATTGAAACTTCTTTGGTTGAACGAGAATAGGGATGTTGACTGGGAAAAAAAAGTATTAGTCCGTCAGTGAGATAATAAAAAAATATTAAACACGTGTTTTTTGCTTTATCATATTAATAAAAAAATATTTAGATCAAACGTATCAGGGTTGTTGAGTGGGGGCTCGATACGTCACAAGTCGGTATATAATCTACCGGAGAGTGACGTCATGCCACTGTTTAACTCAATGTATTGCCGTTATATTTTGATTACGTTAAAAAATAAAAAATACGTTTCCAATGTTTTTTAATAATTTATCAGACGGACAAAAAATGTTTTTTGTCGACATCCCTTATTGAGAGTGAAATTTCATGGATGCATTACGTTTAGGCAAATTTAGTTACATGACAGAGAAGAAAGATATTACTCTCTCTGTCTCTGAAAATAAATCTCTCATATTCTTTATTTTTTGAGAAGTTTTACTTCTATCACGTGCACGGTGCATCAAGTACATTAAAAAAAAAAAACTTGAATGACCCATGGTTTTCGTATCACTTACTTTGCATGGCGTATGTACGGGTTTTGCACGTCACCGCCAATAAATAAACCGCTTTTACAGAAGTAACTTTAAAGGTATCAATTAATTAAACTTTTACAGGAGTATTAAATCTTTGTAGGTACCCGGTTCTTTGAGTGCGAACGTTACCATTCATTTGTGACGATTTACAAGCAATTCGCGAGTTTACTGCACTGTAAAGTATTTTTAATTGTGAGTTTACATCTTGGTGTACTGACTGTTAAAAATTGCTTTGCAGCAGCTGTTAAGGAATAATAAAGGGTATCGTAATTTTGTCTGAGTATCCCATTTTGGCATTTACGACGGCTTTACACCTGGTTTTTTGACTTCGTTAATGTATTTTCTGCATCATTGTAAAAAACAAACATATCGTATTCATACAAATTTTCAACGCAGTTCAATTATTTTGTGACCTTTTTAGCAGTTATAACAAAAAATCATTGTAAAGTATCTCGTGCCCCTCGTTCGGATCAAGAGGTCAACTCATCAGAAATTGAATGACGCAGCTACCGAAAAATTGTCTGGGGAAGTAAAAGTAAAACAATCAGATAAAAAATTCGTCCAGTTTTAATTAATCTGGTTTTACAAAGTACAAATTATCTTCCGATACAGTGTAGGAATCCTGTCTCAATACAAAATGATATACAACTGTGATTGTTTAAAATATTCATTTTAAAAATTTGGTTCTCATTCGAAATCCTAACTCGCTACACTCAATAAATACGTCAATGATAAAATTGTATAAGGATATCAAACATTTTAAAATATTTACATAAAACGTAAATTTGAATACGAAATTATACTATATCACAGTCACTAGAGAAAGATGAAAACCTAATGCCTACATTACGTTACATAGCAGTCTATTTGTAAACACATCCACAAGAACTACAATCTTCGAAAGCCGTCTATTACACCGTCGCGTAACTACACCCACAGACAGACTCGCCGCAAATGCATTGAGATTGTTGATTGCGTGTACAAACTAAACCTGAATTCTAATCTCATTGTAAAGCTAGAAGTCAATCAATTAAGTTATATACAATACATCCTTCTAACATCTCTAATGTATTGTAGTGGCGCGAAAGGTTTATACTCGTAAATAAACCTGCCCGAATATCATAAGAGTGTTTCTAGAGAGGCAGTGTAGATAAGTACTATCCAGAGATTGGTGGGAAAGCACTATGCACTCGTAAATTGTATTATCATGGTGTGAATCTTAAATATTTTAACACAGTAGTACACGATACCACTTCAAAGCAAGATAAGACAAAAGCGCAATTCTAGCGGAAGAAAAATCGTATTGCTTTATTGCATTACGCGACGATGTAACAGGTATCCCACTTTACCTTAACGATCATAATATGCAAAATCCTTTATACATTTGTACAGTTCACTATAAAGTAATATTGCTTGTATTACATCCTAGTGATATTAATTTACAATTCAATTAACTTCTATACGTATGACCTGAACAACCTGATGTCCCTGAGTGATTTGTGAATGCGTGCATTTCTCGATATGGCGATTCCCTGCAAATGGATAAAAGCAATTATTGAGATTAAGGTTATTATGGTAATTTGTTGTTGCAGTAGTATTACCTAATCAAATCCTTACCTTTCATAGGGTGGTGGTGGCAGAATATCACATAAATTCATCCTACAATCCTGATCGCTCCTCCCTTCACTTGCATACCTCATTTCTGGATTGGGCTGTCTAAAAGTATTTTCTCTTCCCAACCAATGCCACTGTGGGTAGTCATACTCTACTTCAGCCATGGCCCAATCTTTGTTGCCATCGTGATGACTTGAAGATCTAGAATGATTTGTTTTGCAAGAGGGACAGTCTTCTATTGACATGTCTTGCATTTCATCGTCGTTCCCACATTTTGTCATTTCGCTGTAGTCTTTTGTGAGAGTGGAACTGCTACTTCGACAGCAAGTGGAACATTCCTCGTTTGAGTATTGGTTGCTTTCTCCATAGGACCTGACCATGCTGTTGTCGTATGATCCTGGACTTACAGCGCACTTCATGCATGAATCTTCTGCATCTGTGTGATCCTAAAATTTGAGTTCACTAATAAAGAGCTTAGACTTGTAGTCAAATAAAAATGTATCGAACAAAGAATAAGAAAAATCAATCGTTTTAATTAAAAGTAAGACATGAAATAGTCTACAACAATAAAATGATCTGAGACAAAAAATACAAAAGAGTACAAACCTGATAATTCAACTCAGTATAAATAGCACTGGACGCGTAAGGTTCTGGTTGGAGTCTCCTTAATTGAGTTTCCTCTGGTATTGGATTCATAACATTCGTATGTTGCGGAAGACTGTACTCGGCTTCCATAGCCATAGTTCCTATTGAGTGACCACCTAGAGAAGACCAACCAAGATTCTCAATAAAACAACATTTTAAACAAAAGATAAGTAATATTTTAGTTGTGATATTTCTTACCATGTAAAATACTTTGGTGGCAATTTAAAATTTCTATTCTAGGTTCATTTGAGCCTTCAAACATTGGCCTTTCTCTTAGCCAAACAGCTTCCTTGCCTAAAAGGCATTGTTGAGCGTTGACAATAGCGGTACCTGCAAAATATATTTTTTTAGTCCTAGCTAGACAAACATCTTAGTTTAACAAGAATAGATCTCGTTGTGACTCATCTCACCAGTTGTGTTTTGGCTTTTCCTTTGCTTCGTCTGCTTTCGCCTTATATAAACAATGACTCCAGTGCCGACTAGTACTAACACTAACAAAGTTAGACACAATGCCAGCAGCCAAGTTTCTTGGAACATTGACACTATCGCCTTGTCCGTCGATGGTTCGGTTCTGAAACAAAATGTTTATTTTCATACTGCTTAGTTCATCGCGCGGCTGGAGACAACTTCTGTCGGTAAAGGGTTTCCTGGTAAATTGTCATATCAAAGGGTATTAGGAACACGCAGTATGAAGAAAATCATTAAGTGAGTTCACAAAGACAATCTAAGCATTTTGTCCTAAGTTTGGTACACATCTGTTTGGCAACGTGAAATAAGTCTAGAAATGAGGTACTTACTGTACGTAGTGTCTCTGTGACTGCGTGGGCAGCATATGTATGTGCGCGGGCGTGCTGAACGGGCCGTGTCCGCGCCGTGTGACGGCGGCGGCGCGCGCGCTGTACCGCCCGCCCGCGCGCAGCGAGCTGGCCGCGGCCGCGCGAGTGCGAGGGCCTAGCGACATCTGTCCCACCACCCGACCCCCAGTACTACCACCCACACGAACCTCAATCTAAAACAAAAGTAACCTCTTCATAAATTATAATCAACTAAACAAAATGTCAATACAAAATTCTATTCCTATTTTCTACTGACCAAATAACCGGAAAGCTCGCCGTTCCATGTATGTGGGGGCGGCGGATCCCACCGAATCCACGCTGACGTCGCATTTATCACTCCCGCTGTGACGCTTTGCGGTGACTCCGTCGGAACTACAATACATTCATCTAACGCTGTAGTTATACGTCATGTCTTAATTACATGCAACAGTAAACATTTCAATTTCAAATCGTACTTACCGTCTTCTTCAGTGACACCACTCTTTAAATTAGAGGGTTTACCCAATAACAATTTGTAAAATGGCATTAAAAATACATCATATTGAGCATACGGCAATAAGCCTGTTAAAATATGACTAGAAGACCCGCTATTGTGAACTGTGGTCATTGAAAAATTTTCATACTTCCTAAAATCTGCTAAACTTTCTTTATAAGATATATTGGAATGTTGGTAGTCTTCTTCTAAAACGTATTGTCGGTTAAGGGAGGTACCGTTGAACCATATCTTTACTCCTTCTAAATATTCATTATAGTCCGTTAATACCTGAAATCAAATTACGTATTTAATATAAATTCATCAACAATACATGCAACCAAAATAATTATGCAAATATTGTACTAACGTCCCAAACAATTTTAACAGTAGTAGCAGATATTCCTTCCACTCTCCTCAAAGCTAGAACGTCTTGTTGCAAGTATCGACGAGCTTGAATCAACTCATATTGGGTCATCGGCTGATGATTTTGATGCTTCGACAGCTCTGGATATGGAGACGATGATTCTAAATCTCCATTAAACGAATTAGCTTCTCTTCTTAATACCTAGGAAGAAACAACAAATAATTATGAAATTATTCAATTGAAATCGATCGTCAAAGAATTTCTAAATCTTGAAGATGATAATAGTCCAACCTGTAATGTGGCGGTATGCAAAGCACTGCCAGCCGCACTCACAGCAACACACGTCAATCTGCCAGCATGTTGTGTCGTAACCCTGTCTAGGTACAGAGACCCAGTACCGTGTGCCGATTTTGGGAACACTAATTCCTGTAAAACATAAAATGTTATAGTGATACTAATCAACAATCACCATTGAGCAGCTACAATGAAAATAAAACACGCAATGAAGGAAAGAGAAAAAGACAGAGAGGAGAGGAAGAGGAACGCTCGCGCATCCAAAGGTTGTCTGTAAAAGATCGCTTTTAGCGATAAGACCGCCCATTGTGTCACCCTATGTAACATTTCTAAATTTATTTCTGTAATTTGTATGGTGTGCATAATAAAGAATATTCTATCTTCTATCTAACGCTAAGAAAGAGCGGAGAAAAACTTAGATGGACTTCATAATATTTCCGTTGGGTTTGTAATATTTATTACATCCTTACCTGCGATCCCTCCATAGTCCAAAAGACTACAGGTGGCGGAGCACCCTCAGCCTCACACTGAAAGGATATCGCCTCACCTTCCCACGCAGTTTGGTCTGAAGGCACTCGAGTAAAGTGAGGTAGTGCTAAAACAAATTGACATTATTATTTTCTTTGAATAACAAAAGATATATAAAAATTTAGTTTTCTTAGTCGGGAGACCATTTTTTTGAGAATCTTGCAATTATTTTGGTACAAAAATGTTTAATCCCATTTCAACCTGCATTTTCATGTGTTCTGAGCGATCAAAAATTAGCAATTAAGAAAATAAACGAAAATTTTGCAACACAGTTGTTGGACTGCCAACAAGTGAAAAAGCAGTTAACAACAAGATATTAAGACGATCCTAAGGAACAAGATATTAACGAAATTGTAACAAAATCCAAAACTTACAATGAAGAGTAAGTGTAGCTGCTGCCGCGCTGCTCCCCGCTTGGCTCTCTGCTCTACAAGTATAAGTACCAGCGTCAGTAGCAACAACGCGATCTATTCTGAGAGATCCTCGACGAATGATCGCGTATGGCGATAATGAGCCATTGTCTCGGGACCACGTCACTGACACATCGGATTCTGGTGATGCCTAAAATTAATTCAGATTTTAAGAAGACAAATATGAAATAGACCAAAAATATACAACAGTGGATGTGACTGCAATTAAAGTAATAAAAGGAAGACTTTTCGAAGCTAAATAAAAAGCAGAATTTATTTTGTCTTCATATCAACTGTATGGAAAGCCTTAAACGAAATTGCGGTTGACAAGTTCAATGAATAAGCAGACTAATTTTCCACTATATTACCTGACAGTGAAATTCAACATTCTGGCCTATTAATGCCGTTATGTTATTAGGTTTCACAAGAAAATGTGGTCTGCGTAATACGAGCAATGTGGCAGGACGAGATTGTCTTTCCCCGGCTACATTTGACGCTGCACACCTATATACACCACTATCTGTTGGAAGACTTTCTAATATTCTGAGATCACCACCGTTTACAATCATTATTCTGAAACAAAAGGCTAATTTAGGAGACGTAAGTTAAATTACAGCTGTTATTTGTTTATCAACTTAATAAGAGCGAAAATAACCAGATATTTTCAAGAATCATGAATCATTGTAACTTAAATTCGAAATGAAACACATGCCTCAGGCAGATCGTTAAGCCAATAAACGTTCACACGCCAAATAAATTACGTTGTTTGGTTACTCTCAGCATTAAAATATTGACTGCACTAAACAAGACAATATTTATGTAAAGTGAACAATGTGGTACCAAAATAGTGGACGAAGTTCGAAGTCCAGAATTAATTACCTCCCGTTAACTTCTACATCTAAAGTTTGACCGTCCTTCGTCCAGTGCACGCCCGGATCCGGGACGCCTTTGGGGGCGGAGCATTCTAGCGTGGCTGGTTCACCACTGGCCACTTTCACGTCTCGAGGTTCAACTCTGAAGTCGTCGCGGAGAACTAGAAAGAAAACTTTTATGCTGCAACACTAACTACTACTTTTAATGGTAATTTTAAAGTGTAGGTGGGGGGGGTGGGGGGTATAGGTGGTGTGCTAATATAAATATTCTTATTATATGTATATCAAATCCTAATATCAAATATTATACATATTATATTTTAAATATTTTCATTTTTGATCATTATTTTAAGCCAGCTCTCCAATCTTCATATCAATTTGTTATACCTTACAGAAATAGCAGACTTACAAAGTATAGCATTACTCCATACAGACCACAGCGAAGTCAATAAGCAAATAAAGATTTCACCCGACCTTTTAGCGGTTTACCGCACAGCGGTATAACCGTGTCTAGTTACATTTGGAAACATCGGGATCAGGTAAATATATTTGTCGAGATCGATTCCATTGAAGGAATAAGGTACGAATTCCGTTTATTTATAGACATAAACTTGGAATTTTGTATGTAAGGATTATGATATTTGTGCTTTGCAAAAAAGACGAATTTATTCAAGTTAAAGTACAATTTCGCTAGTTCAATTAAATATCTTCATTTAGAAAGCCTTATGAGGCAATATCGAAGTTTGTAACACTTATAGCATACACAGGTACAGTTTAATTATTAAGTTTCAGATTGCTACCATTCAGAAGTTTAGGGTTGAATGGTAAAGTGTACTTAAGATTCTGTTTCAACTCGTTATAGTTTCTAGGGATTGTTACCGAGCCTGACAAATGACAATCGGTTCAAACCTTACGGTGAGCTGTAATAATATTAACATCAAACGCCTATTGTGTAATATGGATTCTGTTTAGAGTGTTCAAATATTGTTTCTGAGCTTGATTAATGACTATTTGCTTTAAACCCACATTTGCATCCTAAAATTCAAACACAAACGCCTATTACGTAATAGCAGTATCAATTTGAAATGTACACCAACAATATCCCCATTACGTTTTCGTGGATTATTTAAACCCCACATGCAAGTGCAGTACTTACAGGCAATTTAAACGTACTTACACGCAATGAATCAGTACTTACCAGCGATGGTGAGCGTGGCGTTCTTACTGACCGCTTCGCCGACGGAGTTGCGTGCGACGCACCAATACACACCCTCGTCGTTTTCTTTCTTTCCTCGCATAACCCTACAATTTAACGATCAACTCAATATCGGTCATAGTGTACGGGTAGTATTTTAAATGGAATACGAGTAGCGTTAAATTATAGGTTGGGATATAAAACATGGATCAAAGCATTTTTGTTCAAGAAATTGCTGCTGCTTTTCCGGATGTTTGGGGCATAGGTGATTTTGATATTTGTGACTGGCTGTTTTGAAATACAAACCCTGATTTGTCGGTCTGCGATTGTACCTACATCATGCCCATACATGTCTTATAAATAACCCATGCATGTGAAAATTTCCCTAAGGTGTCTAGACTATATCGATTTTGACTAATTTAGTGCCTCAGACTAAGTGAGTTGTGATGTATATTATTCTATAAATAAATGCCAAGAACGACTATGTAGTAAGAGTAACTTAAAAAGGTTAAACGCTTGGCTTGAAGCTAAGCAAAGTCCAGGACTGATCGTTTAAAAAAAGTACAAAACAAGAAAAAACCCTTTTGGACGGGTTTATTTCCATGCGCAAGTTCTTTCGCTTTACATTTTTTATGTCGTGTCAAGACAAGGCGTAATAAAACACCATGTACTTTAGTTTTTTCTGCCTCTAATTAACACAACAATAAAAACTCCGGCCAAATTAGTCTGGCCGTTTTTATGACACGCGAAACACACAGTCACAATATACGAGGTGCCAAGGACCGTGTTCAATAGCCTACTAGTAATCTGTGTCTAGATTTAGCATATTTAATTTTCATGTTGAGTTTTTGAGATATTAAAGTAGGTAGTAATTTTTGCTATCAGATCAAACGCCTAGGTACTTTTCTAAAGGTATCATTTACATTAGATCACCATTGTCCTGGCGATTTATAATTTTATGAGAAGGGTTCAATAAAAGTCATGACTTCATGAGATCAGTGACAAAATATAGATAGTGAACACACTATCTGGGTATTTTTTTTATTTCTTTATTATGAAATCTATTTAATTTATTTATTTATTTTAAAATGGTCATCAGAAGGTATAGTTTAGCTATTGTTTTATAGAAGTTTTGAAAAACATTGTTAGTTAAAACTAACAATGTTTTTCAAAACTTCTATAAGACAAAAACAAGCATCTAAAGATGCTTCTTTTTGTTTTTAATATGTTTCCTGTGCGTGCGACAAATAAAATATTTTTCTTTATTTCTTTCTTTTACTATAATATCTATATTCATTGCAATAATCATTAGTTTAACATCAAATTAATAAACCTCCTCTTATAAGAACATTGCTTACAGCAATAACCTTTATTCAATAAACTTTTCATATAAATAGTACGATAACCATGAAAAGTTTGTGTAAGCCCGACGGCTTGCGGCACTTATATGACCGTCATTACACTAAGTATGTTATATTAATTCGACTTCATGCCTTTGTTACGGTATATTCAGCGGTATTACATTCAAGTACTTTTAGTATTACTTTTTTGGTTTAATAAAAGATTTTTGTAATGTTAGGTCGTACTTAGAATGAGAGCCGCGGTGCACCGCGATGTTTTAAGCTTTTTGCTTTAGGTACTTACCGTATTTTATAAAGTGTTTTATCATGTATTTAGTATAGTAACATTTTATCGTTTCCAACAGCTAATAAAAGTTCTCGTAAGGAACTATTAACGCCTATTACACCTCTATTACAAGAACAGCCCATTGCATTCAATATTTATATCCTAGTGGCTCTGCGTAGCCTACCTACAACCTTAAAATTACTACTGATACTGATCATGTGTATGAGTGAGTTGCTGATTTTATATGAATTTAGTATAAGAAAAACTCATACTGGCAATATTTCGGTAAGTAATTCAAAAGGCCGCATAATACATATATCCATATCATATTCGAATAGTGGCAAAATGGAATCAAAATATTCATACAAAACTAACACACGTAAAGGCAGACATAACAATGATAGGTAGCGCCATCTGTCATGTTATATTCGAATTACAGCGTAACGTGAATTAATTAAACCTCGAACATTTATCACGACAGACATTCGAATCTCTGCATTGCCTGCAGTATGCAATGTAGGCGCAGTAATTAAATATTTTGGCAGGTCACGAGTATAAACTATTTCTTACTATGACAATTACGTCACGAACAGTATAATGTTTGAAAAACAGTAATTAAGTAACTTGCACTTAATCACATAAATTATAACTATCTGTATAATAAGGACCTAGACACATTGGGGTTTATTTATAAACGTTGAGTGCTGTGCACTTCTGTACTTAAGTGACGAATTCACAATACCTAAAACTTTGTGATTTTTGTACGTGTATGTTTTAGTGAGTAAGTCGTTGAGGTGCCTTACCAATAAATAAATAAATAAGTAATGGTGACCTAACCATACATTTTTGACGTTTGAACGTCACATAACGGGCGAATCGACAGTTTTAAAGAATATCATTTTTTCTTGAGGCGACGTGTACCAATTTAATTTATTTGTATGCGAATCGATTTCTGGAGTTGTCAATTTGCCTACAAATAAATTAACTTCGTGTGAATCGCCTCAAGATTTTTTTTTATTATTTAAATGTGTCGATACTCCTGTTTCGGGCGAATCAACAATAGTCCTTCTTAACTTTAAGCAACGTATGTAAATAAACCCCTATGTCACAGGGAAAACCCATTTAAGTAAATCAATAATCACACTTGGGTAATTTCGCGATCGCAGTTTGCTTATTACAGACAGGAAGATACTATTGATAACTGATAATCCTGTTGACGTAACACTGAAACCGTATGAGTCTTTCTTTTTTTTTGAGGGTTGGAAATTATCAAATAACTTCTCCCGCTCTGGGCGGAGCGGGAGGGTGTGTCAGACTTTTACTGACTAAAACCCACCCGTGTTCCTTCCGCTGCCTGTGTGCCGGGGCCGCGATATCCCTTTTGGACTGCTAAAGGCAGGCCTTTTTTATCAGGAGCCACAAGGTACTATTTCTCAAATAAGAAGTCACTCCAGCCTGTCATAGTCCACCGTAGAACAAAGACATGTACAAAAAGTAAGAAAATTCTCATTTTCACCTCTCTCCCGCGTGAGTTGTTATTTGCTAACCGGCGGCGGACGGCCGTCGACTGCAAAGTACTGAAAACCTCTGTTTACTTTGCTAACCATACTTTCCCAAAACGGAAGTAAGTACTAGTAAACATTTCTTTAGTAAGTAATTAAATGATGAGCAGATGAGTTGCTAGCTGACGGCCATGGCTTCTCGTTTAATAAATAAAAAACATACTTTATCTGCTAACAAACCGAATGTTCATAGTAAAAACATTTGGAATTAAAACTTACCTAAGAAACAGCAGTCCATCTTCAAGCAGCACTCTGTGTGGGTGGTCAGTAGGGGCCAGAGGGGAGCCATCTTTATACCACAGGATGTTAGGCTTGGGCTTGCCCTCTGACACGCAGCGAAGGGTTGCAGGCTCGCTGCGACCAACTATCGTGTCAGCTGGGTGCTCCTTTATGCGCGGAGCCCGACTTTGAGCTTTGGGAAAGAATTAAGAATATTCTTATCAGAAAAAACTAACATTGAGGTGGAGGATATTGAGGGCTCAAATAATACCTAATTACTTATTATTTAAGATTTAAAATTAACTTTATATAAAAAAAAAAATCGCAACGTTAGTATCAAAACTGGCAATAAACATTTTGATAAAGTTATTATCAATATCTGTCTCAATTAATTATTTATGAGTCGTGAAGAAATATTATACCAATATCAATAAAGTTTTTATGAGCACCAATTAAATTAATAAATTAATTTTAGATATTATGACATTAGCATCTAATCTGAATTTTAAATAAAAAACTTGGTCGTGTTTCACTCGGTTTTTTATTGCACTACACAAATTAGTTTTATTTATAAAACTATATACATAAATTAAAAAAATTACTTTATTAATAAAGAGAATCGTGAAAAAAAAATACAAAAGAAGAACACTAAACTTTTATCTCTAATCCGTCGCAAAATTTTAATCGTGCTACGAAATCTGAAGCTACCTACGGTTACACGAACTCTTATCTTATTTTTCACTTACCTTTTGTCGCGCACGGAAAACTGAACAAAAGATGCAAAAGCACTACACACTTGAACTGGTTCCATCCGAGATTATCTCTTTTAATTGGACCCGCGGTCATGCTTGACTCTACTGATTAACGTCACTTCTCACTTTACACCGCATAGTTTATTTGGACACGTGAAAACACACTCATTACAATTTAAACCGATAAAAAAGTTCTTGGTTCATTTTTGAATTTCGAATCATAACATCGTCGGTAAATGTTTATAGTTTGCGGAGATCGCGATGTGTTCGCGGCGCGTAGCGACACAAGCTCCCCGTTCGAGGGTCCGAGGGTTACTGCCCCCCACTCTAGTTTGTCATTTCGCGCCGACTCAGTAACGTGCTGCTTTTGCATACTGCCGAAAGCACAAGGAAAGCTTGATGATAATGATTTTCGAGAGTGCACGCCTGCAATAATTTGTACATTAAAAAGTTCTGCTTATTAACTCATTTATGGCCGAATGTTTTGCATCTGCTGGCATAAATTTTAAAAGTTATGTTATTGTTTCAGTTGAGTTCTTACTTACGGACAATTGTATGTGGAATAATGCTGCAGTTGTGCTTAATTAGCTTAAGACGTTAAATGGTACAATGGTTTTGTTAATTTCAATATGGCTCAAAGAGCTTCATGAATATTTTTACCAACAACGATTATACATCAAAAGTTGATGCTCGATTGTTAGACTTAACAAATTCCAGTTATTAGAAGAAACTCGCTAAACAATATTTTAATTTCCAATACTCAACGAAATCTACATTATTTTCGATAAAATAAAATACACTGCCGAAACACTCCATAGAGTACTAAAGTTAGATACTTCCGAATATTTCTAACGGAACGAATATTCTACTACCGTACTACAAAGAAGCTACGAGTACTACGCTACGCTACAAAGAAGCTACTACGCTACGTTACAAAGAAACTACTACGCTACGCTACAAAGGAGCTACTACGCTACGCTACAAAGAAGCTACTACGCTACGCTATAAAGAAGCTACTACGCTACGCTACAAAGAAGCTACTACGCTACGCTAAAAAGAAGCTACTACGCTACGCTACAAATAAACTACTACACTACGCTACAAATAAGCTACTACGCTACGCTACAAAGAAGCTACTACGCTACGCTACAAAGAATACGATCTCCTTATACTTTATTCAATAACGAGTCGTCATTCATTTTGTAACTTTCCGTAATTTATTGAAACCCAGTACACACAAGATTAACTTATTTATAAACATACCTAGTATAGCTTCAAGGAATAATGCGAGCTTTCAAAATGTGTTTGTCATCGTGATGTATGCTTATGGATGTTCCTATGTGCGGCTCAAAAGTAGGTCACATTCAGCATCTGGTGTCGTTTTTAGACTAGTGAGTGACAATACCAAGAATTGAATGATAAAAAATAGGCACTTAGGCTTAGATTCTAGAACGACGCTCAGTCATGAATCTTGATTTGAAACTGACAGATTTGACACTAATAGCTGCTCAAATCAAATTTTTTAATCAATATTATGATTTCATTGTAAGAAATAGCGTCGTTCCAGATTCTTTTTTTTATCAAAATGTATCATCAATCTACTAGGTTAGGTTACAATTAAATTCAAACTAGGTACCACAACTTTTTTAATAACTAGTTTCTCCCCGCAACTTCGTAAATTCGAATTCGTTTTCATAAATACGGAAGTTCAAAATTTCTTGTTTTAACATAGACAGTCGGAAATACTGTACTTACCATGTGTGCTTACCATTAGTGACAGAATTTTCAAAATCGGATCAGCGGTGCCAAAGATTACCGTAAGGACTACCTACATAAAAACTAAACTAAATTAAAAACAATATCTCTATAATATGTGTATACCTAGTATAACCACCACCGCCTATAATAAAAAATATCTTCTTCTATCTATATATATAAAATGATAAACTGACTGACTGACTGGGTGATATATCAACGCACAGCCCAAACCGCTGGTCCTAGAGACATGAAACTTGGAGGGTGTGTTCTTTGTGAAGAGTAAGTATCCACTAAGAAAGGATTTTTGGGAATTCCACCCCTAAAGGGGTAAAATAGGGGATGGAAGTTTATATGAAAGTCCGTCAGTTTTGAAGTTAGGATCTTCAAATTTTGTGTTTAGGCTGAAGATTGAAAATTAATTTATACGTGTCTCAGCGTTTTTGATATATCCACCCCCGAGGGGTTAAAAAGGGGATAAAGTTGAAAAGTCCTTAATTTTCTAAAAAACATCACAAAATTTTCTATCTAGGCTTATGGTTGGAAGCTAACGCAACAGTGTTGTTAGAATTTCAACCCTTAAAGGGGTGAAAAGGGGGATGAAATTTTGTTTGTAATTAAAGTTCGTTATTTTTTAAGTTAAAATCACTGATATTTCGGCATATTATTCTATTATATTCGCAACCCACTGCTGGGCTCGCCACATTTGAGGCGATAAGTCCTCTCTTTGAGAAGTGACTAGAAGGCGCCACAGCGTCCTCACCTTCCGCCTGACGCAGGTCCTCACCAGACACGGTTGTTTCGGGAAGTTCCTGTTTCGCATAAGGCGGGAGGAAATGCCCAGGTGTCACCACTGTGTGGATCTCCCGGAGGACATGGTGGAGCATACGGTGAAGGTCCGCCCGGCTTAGGCGGGGCACCGCCTTGTCCTTGTGGAGGTGATCGGTGACAGTGATCTCTCGCGTCTGGCCCTGGTCCAGGCCATGGTACGGAGAGAGAGGGCGTGGCAAGCCGTCAGCTCCTTCTGCGAAGCAGTAATGCTCGCAAAGGAGAAGACGGAGCGCGTGAGAAAGAGGCAAATGTCGCGCCCACACGCCCCCTAGCTGCCGCAGGAGACGCCCTGGGCGTCAGGAATCGCAAGCCGATTCCCGGCCACCGTAAGCGTGGGCTTGCGGACGGTGGTACGCGCCTCAAGGAGATGTCGGCACAACGGATGGGGTCCGCTAGGACCGATGCCTGCCGGGGTCGCGGGAAAGTCCGAAAGGGATACCGTGGCCCCTGGCAACGTACAGGTAATTGAAGACACACTGGCGGGTTTTAGTCAGTAAGAGTCTGACACGCCTTCCCGCTCCGCCCAGAGCGGGAGAAGTTATTAAATCATTTCACACCCTAAAAAAAAAAAAAAAGATTCTGTTAAAGACCATGAAGTTTTGTATTGAAGTTGTTCATTCGCTGAATTTTGTATTCAAGTAAAAATAATATAAGTGCACGTGTACTGCTTCTAACTTTACAGTATTTTACATAGAGCGACTGCATATCCAACCTCCACAACGCAGTTACTGGGTAAAACGATACCCCTTGGTAAGAATGGTTGTCAGACTTTCGGGCTTCTGACTTCCTGCAACGACTGTCAAAGATCCACGAATGACAGCCGGGACCAACGACTTAACGTGCTTTCCGAGCAACGGACGGGTCTTTGTATGGTCACCCATCTACAGACCAACTGCGGCAAGTGTAGCTTAACCTGATCGATTGACCTGTGCGGATGTTATTATTTAGCCACGGGCCCCTCCCCCGGAGAACCCCCCCCCTTCCCCTTCTCCGGGAGAATCGATATAGATATAGATTAGGATAGTAAGGATACGAACAGAATGCGATCCTGCTCATCCCTCATAGCAAATAGCGCGATAATTTGTACCCTACAGACTGACCACACATATAGGGAACATCTATGCAATGTTATTGAGGCCAAAGTACTAACTGGATCTGCCAGAGGAGAAACAGTCTTCGTGCCGCGTATACCATTGATACCAAATAATGACCTTCCGTTTGAATTTAAAAGATTGCAGTTAACTATTAATAAGTCACAGGGACAAACTCTGAAATTTGCTGGAGTTGATTTGCGGCAAGACTGTTTCTTCGTCGGCTAATTTTATGTGGCTCACTCACGTATTAGCTCTCCAACTAGCCTGGTTGTTTTAGTGCCCGCTTCCGAATTAGTGAAAAACATTGTATATAGAGAAATACTGTAAAGGATTTAGGTAGATACCGGTCCTTTACTGTAGGTATTTCTTGACAGTATTCCTCAAATATCACACATAGTGGAGGACAATTAGCCATGAACAAAGCTCTATATTTTTTTTTTTAAAACGTTGCCCCACACTAAGAATTCTTCTTGTATCGTAGGTGCGTTTACAAACATAGAAACTCACGTACACTAACACCCTAAAGCCATTTATAATTGTTATAATAATTCATAAATATCTAGGAAAAAGAATTTATACTCTACGCAGACGAAGTAAAATAAAATAGTAACGAAGTCAAATCTTACATTGAATATTCGAGTCTGATGCCGAAAACATAGTTTTTAGAATTTTGGTATGTTTGTTTGAATGTATGTTCCGGTTTGCACAAAAACGGATGAACGGATTTGGATGATATTTGGCACACAGAGAGTTTATAACCTGGATTAACCTATAGGTTATTTTTTAATCCAGGTAGTACGTTCCCGTCGGATATTTTCCGACATCCACGCGGGCGAAGCCGCGGGCAAAAGCTAGTACAATATAAAAGTGGCTCTTTTTCAGTTTATTCCGACCTAAAAATAAACAGACATTATATAAACAAAGTTCCTCCAAATCCTTCTTCTTCCTTATCACTTTCGACTACACCCATTTTTCATAGAGCTAGCGAGCTTTCATAGCTAGCCATGCCGCCAAACATATTGCAAGTTGACTCCAGGAGGGTCACCGGTCACATTTGCGCTAAAGATAACCCTCGAGGACTGTCATCGGCATTCGGTTTGAAATCTTGTTAAAATAAACAACTGATTTTATTTGCACAGTTTTTAATGCCGAATTCGCTAAGAAAAATCTACATTTAAAATGAACCCTCCGCGAGGGCTCCGGGCAAGCCATATCCGACTTGAGTGAACCCTCCAGGAGGGCTCCCGGTACTGAACGTTTTAACGAATACTTCCTGGATCTGCCTTCTCTTTATTAATCCAACAAATCCCAAAGCAAATAAAGTATTAGCAATAGTGTATCCCGGGATTAGCCAGCGTCGATTCTGTACACGTGGCGGCATGAACGTGTCAATTGGGACTCCTAGCATATGCCAGTCACGTATGTAGCCTAACTGTTTGGCGGTGACGTCACAGATACTGAGGTAGACTAGATAAGAACTTTAATGTTACGGTGCTGATTTTATCTTGATCGGAGTGATCGATTGGATGGTGTTTGCATAGCTGTCGAAGATCGGGTGAAGTAGATATTGAAATGATGTGTATGAGTCAAGCGTAACATTTTTAAATATCGAATAAGCACGTCTCGTTTAATTTTTTTACTTAGTTTTAAGCTGTCGAATGTTTTTCGAACCTCAATATGGATGTCGTTTAAAAATAAACGTACTTCCGTACCCCAAAAATCATGCTAAGCTTTTGTAGAGCTTTACACTAACATAAGTATTTTCAAGTGTTACTTAGCTACCGCTTCATTTGAAATAACATGCAACTGTAGATTAAAAATAAGACCAATGAATTTACAAAAAAAAAATTGTGAGTTGAGTAGTTCCAAATTCAATTAATTTTGCCGTTCACCACAACATTGTTAGAGTTTGGCAGACCCTGATTGGAGTAGACTCGGAAAACTACAAAAACCACAGAAAATAAAATCAAAACAAAAACCTAGAAAACAATCCGTAATTACTACATCAAAAAACACATCCCTCATTACTTTAATTGGCAATAATGCGGAGTCCATTCTTAATTAACTTCATCAACCGAACATTTATTACTACCCGATTCGCTCATTCAGTTCAATTTTATATCCGAGTGCTTTCCTACGTCAGTCTGAATGTAATCAAGCCGTGGCCGGGACAAAGGAGGCGTCCTTCATTAACTCCGTCCTACTAAAATATTCATTAACCGTAGTTAGTTGATAAGTATAGGATTAGGTCGGCTTTGGTAAGAGGTTTTGGCAAGGATTAAGATAGGTCACTCGATAGGCTTTTGATTTAATTTAGTTGTCATTAAAGATGAGTGATTTAGTCATTACTGATGCTACGAAGGTTTTTCATAGAAAATAATAAATAACACATAGATTTTTTTTAAATTGGAAAAATTTGCAATGCCTTTTAATGCGTTCAGGGACAAAATGTCCATCAAAATGTCCATTTGAGAATTGGACATTTTGACCATTGGACGTTTTGAGAATTGGACATTTTGCCAAACGGCCTACATAAAATAAATAATTTAACTATTACTTAGAAATATAAAAATGGTGAGAACTGTAAGCTCTAAGCAAATGACTACAAAAATAATCGAATTCTTTGTGAAGGACGAGCCCCTAAAACTCAAAACAAAACACTCATCAAAAAACCATCAAAAAGTTATGCTCACAAAGACAAAAGGCCCAATATTCTACCTTCCGGATACCATAAAGATAAATCCTCAATGTGATATTTACTTCCATACGGTGCAGATGCGGGTCACGTAGTGCAGGCTCTGTGCGTCAGGTGAGGCACACGATACAGATCGTAGACACGTGCCCTCGGCTCACGAGTCACGACCAATCGCTTGCGCCAGGGCGAAGGCAAAAACTGTATAGCTTTTAACCCCGGCTCCGAATGCATTGCACACCCGCTTATCTCTGACTTTCATGTATGGAGTGAATCCGTTATGTTGTGGAGCGTGATTCCGAGTGTTTTTGGCGGCGGTTAGACATTTTTTTTTTAAATCTGCTGATACGGTAGTAAATCATTTTGATATAAGGTATCTGGGATTAGGTCTGCAAATATGTAATTCGAGGTTATTTTAGTTCGAGTTAAGTTTTTAGTGCCATTTACACTCAAGATTATATTAGAACTAGCTGCCCGCCCTGGCTTCGCACGGGTAGCACTATGTACTTACCTACGGCGCACTTACCTACCTACCTACCTACCCTACCTACCCTACCTCCCCTACCTACCCTACCTACTCTACCTACCCTACCTACCCTACCTACCTACCCTACCTACCTACCCTACCTACCTACCCTACCTATTTACCTTAGCTACCTACCTACCCTACCTACCTACCTACATACCTACGTATCTACATCTACCTACATACCCTACTTACACCTACCTACCTACCTACCTTAGGGGTATGAAAAATAGATAGTAGCCGATTCTCAGACCTACTGAATATACATATAAAATTTCATCAAAATCGGTCAAGCCGTTTCGGAGGAGTATGGTAACTAACATTGTGACACGAGAATTTTATATAAAAGATAATATTTTGAACTTTATTCGGTTAAACTGAGCAGGCTACTTTTCGTTTTACATTTCATTTTTGTTTCTACCATAAGTGTTGATCAACAGTGCAGCCAAAAACGACTGAATTTATTATGATGAAGAAAACAAAAGTGGAGCTAAGAGACTAGTTGGCACCCCAAATGCACCGCACTTTCTGGCCCCCTAAATATTGCAACGACTTATCTTTAGCTTTGCACGCATTGTGATGTATCGTCTCTATCAGCTATTTTATGTTGCAATAAATGTGGGAAGAAATGGCTTTTAAATACAGAAAAAAAGCGTTGTGATTATTTTGTGTGTGAACAAAAAATACGAACAACACTAATGTAACATCAAATTATTATACTCTTAGGTTTGTACGTTTCATATAAATAAAGGCAGATTCCAAAACATGATTTCAAAAGTATTCAACAAAAAACAAAGAAAAATGCAAATACAATTCAAGCGGCCACGTAAAGTTTACGAAATAAAGTGGCGGCCCTAGTGAAATAAATTCTCATTTGTATGAAACAGGTCAGTATCGGGCAAGCGCCTCGAGGTCCACTAATTCAATCAATTGCCCTACCATAAATAAAGCGGCCGACAGTTCGCGATACTCGCTCCACACGTAATTGAGAAGCAAGAATATGGACGGCTTCAAGCGACAAATCAATTAAGCCTCAAGGAGATAAAAAGGATGCATCAATAATTTATTTCGAAATAAATGAGGACCTATCCGATACGTCTACAGGATACGCTAATGTAAATTTTACGATAAAGATTAAGACGTGCTGGACTCCGGACATTAATTCTGCGCAATGCAAAATAAATTATTTCGTGTTAACGCTAATGCTAGAAACACGATTATCTGTAGTCTCCCGAGAATTGCCACTAGCAATTAATTGTCCGCCCATACTCGCATACCATTTAAACTATTAACAGTAACACTTAGCGAAGTAGCGTTGGTTGTATATAAACAAAACAAAACCAAATAAAAACAAACAGGAAATTAGATACCAAAGCCTGGAGGGGCTTATGGAATAATCCTTGTTTTTGTTAAGGGTGCCCTGCCAACAAATGGAAGCGACAGCGTCTACACTAGAAAATTAATCGTGAAAAATCTCTTGAAGCGGGAGGACGCTGGGGATAAAGGAGCAGCCGCTAAATCGTGCCACGTGCGCTGTCTATTAACAGTTGACACTATTGGGCTAAAGCCAAAGGGAGATCAGTAAACACGTTATAAACTTTCGGTATAATTTATTGTGAAGTGTCTATAGATAGGATACGCTTAGTCGAACGGCAGTTCCTTGATCTAAAATGGATGACAATAATTTTGAGTTTAACTGAGCGCAATAATTTAGGCCTTCCAGTTTGTTTTGTTGTACGCCTGTTCGGATTTAGCGTTTATAAATTCCAATAAACTATGTAAATTGACAATGAAATACTGGCATTCTGAATTGACTTCAATTAAAGTATCCTTTGAAATGATATGGTTAAAGCTTTCAAATTCCTTCAATAACTTTTCATTGTGACTATTCGTTCACTTAAAATGTTCACAACTATACCCGAATCGTTTTAGCGTAGCAATAGTGGTCATTGACACCTACATTTTCTAGCATTCTTTATAAAAAATAAAAATAAAAGTCCGTCCGTTCCGTAACGTCCTGGATCAATATCTATCGATCTTCTAAATGTTAAATAATGAAAAACCATACATAGTTTATTGTTTGGCTTCCTGCGGAGAGATATTAGGGAAAGGGCATTGACCGTTATTGCCACGCTAAAGCGATTCGGGTATAGTTTAAGTTTAGAATAGTCTTAGACAAAGAAGCCGTATCTAGTGATACTTGCAACTCTTCGACCTGTTATCAATACTAGGTACATTACAGCTATCGCGACGTACAATGAGTAACAAATTAGACGAGGTCTACCGCAGGGCGTCGTTATCTCGCGTCGAAGCTTCGCTCCTGCGTCTCCCCGTCGCTGTAGGCTTTGCTTATCTTACTTCAATTGGGGAGTTTTCGGTATTAGACGTTCGCTTAATACATGGCTTTTTGATAAGATATCGAGGCTGCCACAAGGAACACTGTTCTTCATTAATAAATATTGATTGGTGAGAAAAAGAAGACAGAAAAACAATGATGTTATAAGAATAGGCCCAAATGTTTTAATATCCGAACAACACGCGTGGGATGTAAAGATAAGATGCAAAGCCCACAGGTGCAAATAGGTCACCAGGCCCATCAACTTATACAGCCTATATTTTTTATAGCCCTCCAGTATGAGGTTTCTGCACTCATCAAAATAAACAACTCTTGTTCCACAAGTTGTGAAAATTTATGCAGGTTGTGTTCAGTCTAATAAAAAATATGATCAAAGTTCCCCTTTCTTCCGTGATGAGATCCACTATGCAAATTTTGGCAAAAGTAGTAAGAAAAAGTGTTATTTTTCTTCCAATTTGTGTACATACTCGTATTGCTGTTTTCAGAACAGTAATATGACAAACATTACAAATTCAAAAGTCATTGCGCGAATTCATTGTTCTGCTTTCGCACAAACCACCAACCATAAATTCTGCTTAAATGAAACAACTTTTTTAAGATAAATTGCAAGATTTGTTACCGAGCAGTGGCACAATGAGTAACAAATCGCAGTAGAGATACAGCGCGCTTCGTTTATCTTTGCAGTAGCGTCGTTCGTGATGCTCTCCTGTTTCAGGGGATATTGTGTATCGGGTTTCGAAATAAAACAAAGGATGCAACTCGAGTCGGACTACCACGATGCTTTTAAATGTTAATTAACATTTTATATTTAGCTATTCATCGGTAGAAGTACTGGGAGGTAGAAGTAATGAGTAATGCCACCTGTTTTGTTTGGCATGAACTAATAAGACAATGATCGTTGCATCGGGTTGAACAGTTGAATGTATTTGCCACAATGAGGGTCTTACTTATCACACATTGACTGGACGATACTTTGTAACTACTATCTTATTCTCTCACAACAATATATTATGATACTGTTACCTAACTACAAGGTGTTTTTTTATATCCCATAACTCTAGGGTATGACTGAGACCATATCAAAGAATCAACTGATATATGTTTTTCTTTTTTCATTCAAAATAATTCGACAAAGTCACGATTATTTATGTAAAAGCCCTTTGATGAAATATAAAGAAAGAAAAAAAACTAAAGACTATTATTGTTCATAAAAAGAAAATATGACAACATCGCATTTTCTTAGCTTTAAATATGAATGATTGGTTTGAATGAAAATGATTTACTTGTACACACATGATACACACATGGAGAGTCTAGTGGCACGTTATGTTAAAAAAAAATAAAAAAAAATATATAATCTAGTTCATTCTTTGACATAGACTTATTAATACCCTAAAGTTATGGGATATCAAAATGAACATGATGAATAAGTAACTCTGTTTAATACCGATAAAGTTTCGAACTTCGGCAAAGATTAAACGATTCGTACGAATATAAATTATTATTCGTACGGTCACTACCACAAATCATACCACTTGATATTCTATAAAGAAGATCATAAAACCGAACAGCCAGAGGTAATAGCCCCGTCGATTCTTCGTACGATAACGGACTCCCCTAAACACACACTCCTCGCACATTTGTCCTGTTGTTATCAGTGACAAGCAGTTTAAAAAAATGCGGATGGCAATTTTTTTCGTTTATTTCCTTCTGAAGGAAACGTAACAGTTGTGTTGTCTACGTAACATTTTATGTAGATAAATTCCTTAGTTCATTGCTATCCGTGAGAACTTAAATATGTACTAAAATGTATAGAATAATCCTACAAATAATAAAGCTGAAGAATTTGTTGTTTGAACACGCTAATCTTTGGAAGTATGTAACTGTATAACCAACTACCTGATGATGTAACCAATAGTGACACCATGTATACATAAAAAAAAACCCTAGAAGAACACGTTCGAAAACAACACTAACAATACCGATTGTCACCTTTATCTCTTAATTCTCATATTGTGAACACAGAGAATCGCACTTACTTTTATTTTTATTATCTTACTTTTCTCAATATGTTAAGTGAACTGTAATGTTCTTTTTTTTTGACAAATAAATGTCTTTAAACCGAAGTAACAGTCGAATTAGAAGATTTTTTTTTGCATTGGATAGCTCTATTTTTGAGAAAGGTTAGGTTAGGCTATTTAGCATCACGCTGCGACCCGTAGGAGTCGAGTATAAAGAAAAAAGTCAGCTAAACGAAAACGAAGTCAAACCGCGGGCGGGCGATGCGATACGACGCCGTGGGTCGGGAGGAAAATTAATTTCACGCGGACGAAGCCTCGGGCATAAGCTAGTATAATTATAAGTAAACAAAAAAAAACAGAGGATGTTTTATTAAAAACATCCTCGCGTAATATTATATCGCTGTTACATTCTGAAACCATAAGAATGTCTTCCATTATGTAAATTCCATGATCATATAACAGACTAGCTGCGCTCCGCTGTTTCACCTGCATAAGTCCCGTTCTCGTTCTCCCTCGTTCCCGTGTAAATATTGGGATAAAAAGTATCCTATGTCTTAACCCAGGTCATGGTCTACCAAACTTCATACTTAAATTATATACATACTTAAAAGTCCCATGTGCCACATTTAATCTAAATCCATTTAGCCGTTTTAGCGTGAAAGCGTAACAAAAAAAACATACAAAAATCAATTCTTTTGTCTTTATTATATTATTACTAGCTGCACCCCGTTGTTTCACCCATATAAGTCTCGATCCTGTAGAAATATCAGGATAAAAAGTATTCTTTGTCCTAATCTAGGTCCTGGTTTACCCATGTGCCGAATTTCATTCAAATCTGTTCAGGCGTTTTAGCGTGAAAGTACGCTTTCACGCTGAAACGGCTGAACAGATTTGAACAAACAAAAAAACAAACTCATTTTTACATTTATAATATTATGATAAATAATAATTATAATAGTTACGATTATTATTAATTACTAGCTGCGCCCTGCGGTTTCACCCGCATAAGTCTTGATCCCGTGAGAATAACGAGATAAAAATAATCCTATATCCTAGGTCATGGTCTACCTATGTGCCGAATTTCATCCAAATCCGTTCTGCCGTTTTAGTGTGAAACCGTGACAAACAAACTAATCTTTCTCTTAATTATAATACATTTTAGTTTAGACAGATTATTATTTTAAGATTAGATTATGCGAATATCTAAATAAATAGTAAGGACATTTCTAAATCTGATAAACTGATATATCCAGTAGCTGTGCTATTTGCTGCTACACTGCGTAAATGCAATCGCGAGATCGAGTTACAAAATGAATGCGTCAGCGACGTCGCACCAATAACAGTAAGCTTTACTCAGCAGCCAAGCAAGCACAGACAGTTTTATGAATCCTCTACTATTGACCCTCTTAAACATATTCTCTCAACATGGTGCAGAATTTAAAAAAAAACATAGTCGGAAGACAGAATTGGATATCCCACAGAACACGAAGCTAGAGGCAGCATTGTAAACACTTTCGATACAAACCAAGCATGTTACCGTTTACTCGCAATACGCTACAAATTTATCTGCCTAACCTTTTCTCCACTATGTTGGGATCAGCTTTCAATCTAACCGGATGCAGCTGAATACCAGTATTTTACATGGCGCGACTGCCTATCTGAACTCCACAACTCGTTTACTGGGTAATACAATACCCCTTGGTAAGACTGGTTGCTAGACTTTTGTCGAATGACAGCCGGGACCAATGGTTTAACGTGCTTTCCGGGGCATGGAGGAGTCGTATAGAAATTGACATCTTTGAAGCCGGTCCGCAACCGAAATAGTGCGCTAACGCACTTTGAACCCACGAATTCTATTAGTAGTGCATTTACTAGACGCTAACTGTGCAGCGATTCCTAAGAGATCCTAATATCTAGAGCTAAAATTTTATAACAACGAATATTTTTGCATGATTATTTCAGACTCGCTTCAAGCAAACATGCCACAAAATTTTATGGGATTACTTCAGATAGATGAGGGCATTAGAGACTCTTGTCACCAAATGTATCCCACCCCTTTTACCCCTACAGTCGTTATGGGAACGACAGTCTTTTATCAAACGCCACAGAGCGATAATACTTTTGAAACTTCTGCATTTTCCGGAATAGTATGTGTAGAACTGTGGACACGTTTGTATTTATTGGCTTAGTTCTTTCTGCACGTTGGAACCGTTTTGATAAAGTTGGTAATAGAATGAGAGACTTAAAAAGTTTCATGATTCAGTTATCGATATTGTTGACAGCGTGGGATATTTGGCTTTTGTTCGGTGGGTTTTGATTTCCATTTTTAAGCGTTAAATTCTTTGGAGTTTCGTTTGGTTAGCTTGATGATAATGTTGTATTTTCTTAATATGGAAGTGAGGGCATTGCTGCAGACTCAATCGCCTTATGAAATACTTAGAAAAGAATGAAATATAATATAAAACTCAAAATTGAATTTCATATTTCAAGTTCTGAATTTAGTATTAATTTTCGTATAAATGAAACAGCAAAGCTATGCAGATACAGCCTCATACATACAACTCCATACAACTCCATACTGTATGACGCTGAAGGCAATAAAAGGAAGTTACGTATTTTCAACTGAGATATAACAACAGGGCATGAATTAAAAAATATTAGGATGAGCTGGAACGATACGACATGATATTGTCATTAGTTACAATCAAAGATTTATCTTATGGTCTGAGTTGAATTGTTACAATTGAGCACATAAAGGGGAATGGGCCTGTTTGTATGACAAAAATACTTTCGACAAAGCTTTCTCTAAAATATGGAGAGCCACGTAGCAACATTATTTCTGAATGGCAACCGTGCTATTTATTATATCTATATCTGATGTTATTTAAATTAATTAGCCCAGCCCGAATAAAAGCTCGTCATGACCTGAACAAAATTAAAGTACTGAAATCGAACTGACAGAAAGTTACAATCAGTTACGCAAACGAACATTTTCAAAACCCAACAATCAGTAACGTTCAACAAATAAAACTTTCTAATAGAGACGTTCAACCCATCCGTTAACGAAACCATTGTTCACGAAATATCGATTGGTAGCCACGTGGAACAGACAACGGCTTTCATAAAATAAAACAGGGAGTAGATTGTTTCCAACATTTTGCCGGAAGACGTGGAATGGATTTCGGACTAATACGTACCCTTCCTCACGGAGTATGGACCCTCGCATAAAATAGAGTAGGGTTGTTTGTAATGCAACATGGCCTCCGCCTCCGCAAATGCGGAACTTCCGCAAGAAATCATACCTCAGCCTTCAAATGTTTTTAATAGAGCTGTATCAGTGGTCTTATAAAGAAAATCGGCTCCGAAAATAAATGAAGACCCTTTAATGCGGTGGAAATACAACTCTAACTTTCAAACTTTATCTCCCGTGTCCACGCCCAGCCACCAGGTTCAGTACCAAGTGAGCAACTGTTTAGTAGAGCCGGTTTAATTTAAGAACCACTTGGGCCTACTTGCGCGTTCATAGGTTATCCCAAATAACCCGGTGTTAACAGCTAATTCAGGGTTAATCAAATATTTCATCTTGCGCCTCCATGGGAGAATTAAGTCACTAAAGCGACTTAACTCTCCCACATCGGTGGGTTAAATATTTAGAAGTTTAACTCTAAGTTTACCTCTATCCAGAGTTTACTCTGGGTTAGTGGTTTAGTGTAAGTAATGCCAAATAAATTGACGTTATGAGGTAACGCTGGTAACTGATTTTGTTTTTTGTATTGATCGACGTTAAGTGAAAATTCGGTCCTATATAGCAGGCAATATATTCATAAACTCGTATAAAAATAAATACTAATTATAAAAAACTTAAATTTTTACTTACCTGACGTTTTCGTCAATAAATAAACTAAATCTCCATGGAAACCACATACAATACGATTTAAATGAAATATCATGTCATAAAATTCAAAGACAAGAAAGTATTACGAATCGTAAAGGTGGGTACTGACCAACGTTACGAGGTGTAATGTAACATTCGTATCGAGCGCGTTACGCATCGAGCATGTTACGCTGTGTTCTAAAATCGGCGTAACATGCTCGTCAAAACTCTGTGCTCCGCTTTCGCCGCCAGTTCACTCAAGATGGCCGACAGCGAGGACGTGTTGGTGTCTTTGATTCTACTTAATTATTGTTTCATCCAAATTAAGATGAA
Source organism: Agrochola macilenta (assembly GCA_916701695.1). Taxonomy (NCBI): domain Eukaryota; kingdom Metazoa; phylum Arthropoda; class Insecta; order Lepidoptera; family Noctuidae; genus Agrochola; species Agrochola macilenta. Next base: position 10,227,680 of record OU753563.1, read on the forward strand.
GAAAAACGTTACTGGACATCAAACTTATTTAAAAACAGAGGCGTATTTGGTGGTTTGTCATTGATAGCAATATTAAAAAACCAATGATTACTGGACAGTATAAAATCTTTGTACGCATGTCTCCGATCGATTTTGAAGAACTCTTGAATTTAATTGGACCAAAAGTACATAAAAATGATACAAATTATAGAAAAGCAATCAGTGTCACGGAACGATTAGCACTAACGCTTCGTTTTTATGCTACAGGAGATCGTGACGACTTGCAACAGCGTACTGACTGAACCGCGTAACAGTCAAAGGATTCGCCAAAAAACCGACAGCCGGGTGGAGCACTCAAAGCGAGCAACGAGCGGCTCGTTGCTCGCTGGTTTCCCCGTAACACGACGTACTGACTGCACGAATGCTCGCTGTGTAACACGTTACATTACGCCCCGTAACGCCGGTCAGTACCCACCTTTATGTAGTGTTAAAGAGATGGGTAGATATACAATTTCCGTTAGTTGTACATTCATTTATTTTTGGTCGGATTACTGCAATTCTATTATATGTTTTGTCGATTGAAATGCAATGTTCCCAACTCAAAAAACACTAATGTCAGGTTAACTAACCCGGTGTTACGTTTTAGTGGCTTCGAGATTACAAACTCTACATTTATTTAATTAACCCAACTGAACGTGCAAGTGGGCCTAACTGTGCGTTTGCACTGGCGAATCATTCACATCAAAACATGTTGAAATCTCTGTTTTCTGTCAATGTTCCATACAATTTTTGACCGGAACTAGATATTTCAACACGTTTTGTTGTGATGTTTCGCCAGTGCAAACGCACAGTTAGAATTACAAGGTGACCAAGCCGCAAAACAGTTTTTTGTGAACTATTATTTTCCCCTTCCAAATTTCGATTACCAATGGGTTGATTTTTTACTTTAATTATCTTTTTCTTTCATTATTTTTCCACCTTTGCCTCCGCCTCAGTTTACCTCCGCATCCGCGCAAGTGAACCTACACATCAGCTTTCGCCTCCGTCTTCGTCTCGACCTCCGCTAAGATGGCCTTCGTAACATCCCTAGAATAGAGGATGCCGTCGCTCCGATTCCTATTGTCAAACTCAACTCGGTGCGTGCAACCCTTCCTTATTAAACAGACCAAAGTTTTATTCCGTAGGTGTGGGTTTGTTTGATTAAATTTTGTTCGTAACATAATATTTTAACGGCAAGTTAAAACATTTGCCTTCGTAATTTGTTTAGCTGGGTTAAATTCACTGTTTAATTTGTTTGCTTTAATTACGTTTTATTTTAGTAAGTTGGTTATCCATTAAATCTCTTCTAATTATGGTTTAAAGTTCATTTGCAAGCTGTGCCAAACTTTACTCATATTTATCATCAACAAGTTCTAAACGTGTATTTATCCATGTTTTCCTGTTCTTTGCGAAATACTTTGGAAAATGAACAAGCATTTTCAAATATATCTGTAAGAGACAAGCCGGAAAAAACTCAGGAGGACGGAAAATTGACGTCTTTATTTAACAAACCATTGGGTTTCGAGAAAAGCTCCAATTTTGGTGGGAAATCTTTATTGGGATAGAATTGACATCGAAAATATTTCAATCGTTCTAATTTTGGTTCCAATTTTAAGCTTTGGACTTATTCCTACTTTATAGTATTTTGCTTGGACTCTTTTAGGTAGGTTTATCAACAATTGCGTAACTAATTACAACGGTAATCGGTAATTAGAACAGCGTATTATGCCCGATGAAATGTGATATAGGATTACGTACAAACAAAAAAAAATTGCTAAGTGTGACTAAAAACGATGAAAATTCTAAACAAATATTTTCTTCTTCAATATTATACTTTTGCGTAACAATACTAGGCACCTATTGTGTTAGCCGCGACCAATGATCGCGGTGTAAAAACAATCGCTCCAGCTACAACAATCGTTCCCAGCCCCAAATATTTCGTTATATAATTTCAACAATTATTATATACATATATTATCATTATTATTATATTATTATTATATTATTATTATTATTATTACTTTCACTGACTTCCTTGCTAATCATAATCACTTCTTGACTTTGATTGTTGACAGACGACGCAGCTAATGAATCAATTCAATTATTTCATTTCGTTCTGACTCACTGTGAATCGTGGTCGTGTCCCTTTATATTTGAAACAAGTGCAATTTCAGTAACATGAAGATCCCAGTGCTAGTGTTTTTTACCTGTCTTTTAGTGATAGTTACATGCGATCATTTGATATTAGGCAATACAAATAATAACCAGAACATGATACATCACACTATAGCGCACTTTTCGGCAATTCCTTTCGTAAAACGAGTGAAAAATGTATTCTACAGTGGACATTCTGTAATCAATGTAAGTACTTTAATTTATTTAGAAAGTAAAGGGAACAATTAAAAGTTTTACCGGTGTTATAGGACTTCAGATTTCTTTTCAAAGCACGTAAGCAAAAAAAAACAAATAAATCTTGACAAAAAAGTGACAGGAAAGGAGGTAAACAACTTTGGTCCCCTTGGTAGAAAGGAAATTTGAGTTCGTTCTTTATTCTGCTTTTCTGTTTATAGAACCATACATTTTATTATTAAAGGGGTAAAACCAGGTGACCGTATTAACATCCATCAGTATCCTAACTAATATTAAAAAAATGCGAAAGTAAGTTTTTTTGTTTGTTTGTTCTTTACGCTTTCACGCTAAAACGGCTGAACGGATTTGGATGAAATTTGGCAAATTTGTAGACCATGATCTGGAGAAGGACATAGGATACCTTTTATCTCGATAGTCCCACGGGATCGAGACTTATGCGGGTGAAATCGCGGGGCGCAGCTAGTATTTTCATATATGATATTTACCTTCGTTTTTGATAATTTTATCAGTGCACCTTTAAGCAGAAGAGATCGCCAACTTATGTGCAATAGAATATGTGCATGAATATGTAGTTATGAATGTTTATTTTTGGCAGATGCCTACACTTTTTATTCTGTGTAAGCCACAAAAAGCTGAATAATTGATACAAACGTAGGTATATCGATTCCAAGGATTTCCCTCAATTTTCTTTCAATGCTCCTTTCCCTTCGGTTTAGTCAATACAATTTGTACGATCATCAAATATTCAGGATTCTATTCAAAGAATTCGGACATGTCTCCGCTTGTATGGGTAACCAAATAACAAACCGGCCGTGTTTGTAAATTATTCGTTCTGTTCCAAACACTCTTTGAAAACAATATATCTTTCTCTTCTATTCATCAAAAACATTGGATTGTTTGAATTGAATTCAAGTGAATGAGAATATAATGAGTGTGTGTGTTGGTAACTGTGTCATTCTCACCATACAAAATCTTGAAATTGTTTTGGGATAATGCTATCTATATTTTGATGAAAGAACTGGCTTAAAATCACCCAATTAGATATGAAGTATGTTTATTATTAGTTAGGTCAAATTCTTGAGGGCACCTAATCCTCTTCATTTCGTGTTGTTAGTGACTAACCTGGTGTCAGAGTTTTAAAGCTGCCCATGGGCCTCTGACTTGCCTTTACATGCCGTCGAGAAATATATCTCAAGCATCATTTTCCTCACAATGTTTTCCTTCACCGTTTTTTAAGTAAGTAATAATTATACAATACGCACATGAATCCGAAAAGTCAGATGTATGTGCCTGGCTCGGGTTCGAACTCGAGACCTATGACTTGGCAGTCCAACGGTCACACCACTAGGCTATCACTGCTCTAGCTGCACCTAATGAAAACAATTAAACCTTATGGGAAGTCGTCATATTTTCACGACATAGTCCTAATTGCAGTTTTTTTTTTTCGTGAGTTATATTGATGCTGCATCCGGTTAGACTGGAAGGCGACCCCAACATAGTTGAGAAAAGGCTAGGTAGAGTTTTTTTTTTATAACGTAGTAATTATTTTATCATACTAGCCGTGATTTAATGAATTTAATCAGCTTATAAAGTAAATGAGCGCGGCAATTCTCAAAAAACGTAAGAAATTTTTAATAGGTATCGCGAGGTAATGCTAAATATTTTTTCTGAGTTTCGGTCAAAAAACGGGTTTTTCGACCGAAAAGTATGTTAAAATCGGGAAGAAAGGGATTTATTAATTCAAATATATACGTAATTAGGCTCATGACCAAAGATATCGCTTTTATTTGACAAGACTATTATATACATAGTTACTAAGGTAAAAAAATTAACGACACGCAGTGACAATTAGTACTGGATGGCCAGAAATCACTCTCTTTTTATGTAGACCATATAACTTGACATTTTAATTATTGTGTAAAATCATCAAAACAAACCAGTTTTATATACACATTGACATTGTTGAACATTATACAGCGTCGTCGTTATATGGCGTCAAAAAAGTTGCTGTGAAAACTGCCCATTTTCTTGCTGACTGTACGTTTTTTTTCAAAATCTGTGAATGCAGACCAAAATGTTTCAAAAAATTAAGGACTGTCTCCTAAGACCGTTTTCCTGTAGCTACGGTTAAGGTAGCTGCCCTTTCTGCCTCATCTCAAAAATCTATCCAATAAACAAAATGACGTGATTACTTTGTAAAGTATTATATTATTTTAATTATTGTGAATGAGACTATGAGGACTATGGGTTTTTTTTTTCTCTTTATTTTTTTTTTCTTTCTCAATTAGTTTTAATGATGGTCTGGCAGTTTGAGAAGATGATGCGCCCCTCCCAAATGTCCTTTCTTTCGTATTGTTCGTCGAGTTGAGCTCCGATTACTGACAAATGCTTGCACTGACTGGACAGGTCCACTAAATCTGTATTGTTCTTTCCTCAAAATACCATTTCAGACAGTAAGCTACATGGTTCTCTTATGGCTTGACCAAGATTATGTCTGACTTTAAAAGAGACTACGACCTCTGAGTTTCTTTCGGCCTTTCTTCTCAGAGTAGTCAGATAGGAAACGCCGAACTCATCTAGCTTATTTTTAATATGACGTGTAAAAGTGATTCCGTTATCCCATTTACAGAATAAACAATTTCATTTCATTTCATTTCACCGCGATATTCAAACTCTCTTACCAAACCCGACAGGGCGTCCTACCTCGCAACCAGTAAAACTCCAAAGCCGGTAGTGTCTTACTTTAGTATCGCATGAATCTCTCTTCCAGAGGCGCGCAACATTTTAACACGCTCCATCCTATGTTCACCCTACATGTGCCATGAATAGTTGATGAGTAATCCTCCATCCATTGTTTCAGAGTATCATGGCGTACGACAACAAACATACAAACGCTACAGCCACGGTAACAGCAGGTGGTATTGGATACACGTACGTCAATCTTAGGCTGAAGAGCGAGAGAGGAAAAGAGCTGGATTATGATATTGGGATTTACGCTTAGATATTAATTAGTTTGTAGTTTGGCTCCAGACTTGAGCTTAAGAGTATTGTTAAGATACTAACATTAGTTTAAAGCAATCTTTACTATTTGTGGTCTGTAAGACAGTTAATTGACTGAGGCGTGCCTTTACGGAAATCCATTATAAAATCCAATAGGCGACGTATATTTAGTAACCTAATCTGCTTAACTGTTCTTAAAGAGTTATAAAGAACCCTGTAAGACGTAATTTCAGTAGGTATGTCGCTAAAATACCAGCCGAAATTACGTCTCTTTACTCGGTGCCTAAAAATATTCTTCGATATATTCGGTGTTGACACATTATGTCGAAATTTCGCCAGACCGATTTTTAGGGTACCGTATGTCCGAAAAACAGAACCGTTATAGGATCACTCATGAGTTTATATGTCTGTCTGTCCGTCTGTTAGCCAATTTGCTCCGAATATAATGGACCGATTAAGTTGAAATTTGGTACACAACAATTTCTGAGCCCCAGACACGGACGTGTTACGTAAACAAATGAATGTTGAATATGGGCACTTATCGGAGATAGATAAGAAAAAAAAATTGCACACTGTACCATGTGAAATATCAAATGAAAGAACTTACTGTGAAAGTCTCAAGTATATTATAATATAATTTTAAAATAAATAGTTTTAAAGTTCTTGTTCTGTTTTTTCCGTAAAAGATTTGTTCTTACGAGTATGGAACAAATCTAACTTAGAGAGATGTATTAGTGATTCTAATGATTATAATTCTGTAAATATAAATTTTAATTTTGCGGGCTACCACTGCGGATCCACCTGAAATAGTATAAAAAAAACAAGATGGCGGCATTAGTTTCGATATTGACCACGCGCCAACAACTCCTTGTACCGTTGTACCATCGAAAAAGTTCATATCTAACCACCACCGTAAGGACTATTCTTGCTTGCATCGCTCGGCGGCTATAGAACCGGGCCGGTAACAGATGTGGTCATCGTGTTCACGGGATTTTGAACTTCTTTGATGGTACATGTCAATGTTGCTCGCTGGTCCGTATTATTGATGCCTGAGTCTCTACTCTTGTGAATCCAGCCTTGTAGGTAAAAGTACGCATAATCACATCTGTGATTTAAATTTTGTTTTATAGCAGCAAGAATGGTTCAAAATAACTACAATTTTTTATGAAGAGCTTCCTAATAATAATTAATTACCTACAATAAAATTGATTACTCATCTGACTTTTATTTTAGAATAAAACAGTGGCATTTTTAATATCACCCATGATTAATTGCAAAAACGTAGGCGTTGGTAATACTTATAACAATGAAAACGATTGTAATCGTAATACGTTAATGGCATCTGTCTGCCTTTTAAGATACCGTACTTTCTGTCTCTATCTCTATCTATACTTAGCTTGAAGATACGAATCTGCATCGAAAAGTCTTTATTCTTTGACCAAAACTTTTGAACTGTCAGGATGACGCAGCTAGTCAAGGAAGCTGTCAAAATACATTTTCAGGTTAAGTTCCAAAAATTGCCGCTTTTTTACTATTTAAGGAGAACGAAGTAATTCTGTTGCAAATGGCATTAAGTCTCATGAAGTCTATTGCCACTTGAATTTCAAACCCTGGCTGCTAACTGCTCCAGAAGATAGCTCAATAAAACTTCTAAACCCTGTTAATCAAACTTAGACTTCAAACTCATGAGATAATTTTCACATTTAAGGCGAGGTCATCCGGGCCTGTAGGCCTTTGAAACGTTACCTCCACCTCCCCTAAATTCAGCGGGACGTATTTATTTACGATGCACTTCCGAGCTCTTCGTGGAAAATTCATGCCACAGTATAAAATATTTGCAGTTGATCAACAGTTTTTTTTTTCTTAAATACTTTTTGTTTTCCTTAGCTTTACATACTATGGTACTAAATGTAAGAGATTATCAGTTCACCTATATTGTATCGGTTGGTGTCGTTATCGGTTAATGTCCTGTGTTGTAACACACAAAAAAAAATATTAACAACTTATTTCAAGTATTTTAATATAAGTAAAACTAGCTTTTGCCGGCTGCTTCACCCACGTGGAGGTCGGGACCCACCGGGATAAAAAGTGTCTTATGTCCAAACCCTGGTGATGGTTAACCTGTGTGCCTAATTTAATTGAAATCCGTTGAACCGCTAAGGCATGAAAAGGTAATAGACAGATAGACAGGCAGTTACTTTCGTATTTATACAACGTGTTCCGTTTCATGTCGTATAACTCTAATAGCTCCTACATACTATGCCGCCGGCCCTGCCACAGAGAAGCCTCGGCGCGCCCGGCCCTGCCGCAGAAAACCGCACAAAGAATCCTAAAGGAAATGAAGGCGCAAAAGCCGGGGGTACGTGTCGCGCGGCAAAAGCCAGCGGCCAGGCCGCCGGCATAGTGTGTAGGGGCCATAAGGATATGCTTTAGGTATTAATAGTAAATAACTAGAAAACTCTACTTAAAACTTATAATCTAAAGAAAGAAAGAAAGAAAGAAAAAGTATTTATTGAGACTCGCACAGGAAATCACAAAACTAAAAACACATTAAACATAAATAAAAGCAATCAAAAACAAAGTTACATTAAAATGAAGACACAGAAGGAAGTCCTGTACGAGGCCAAAAGGCTCCTATCTCAGCATAATGCCGCGACATTTAAAACTAAATAAAAATGTCGCAGCGCTGGTATTCTGATAGGGCCCGCAGTGATGTCACGGAAAGATAGATACAGACAAATAAATATAATAAAAAATAAAAATAAAAATGTGTGTGAAATACAATGAAGAGTAAAATAATAAGTAATCCGCGTGTCTGCATCGACGTAACATCAGTTACTTGTTACTTGTAATCTATGCTTTTCTTAAATTAATTTAGAAGGGAGTAACGAGTCCGCGGGTCGCGCTCAGTCGATCTCAGAGGTCTGAATGAAACTGACTGCCTGATCCAGGCTCCTCTGATGCTTAACTCTTATTGTCTTAAAACGTTCCCAAGAGAAAACCCAGCTGACCTCCGGCCACGTTCGATGCAATAAGATTTACGTCGTCGCCTTTCATTTCATAAAAAATATTAATTATTTAATATCAATAAGCTCTAAGCGCTAAACAAAGACCATCGTGATCTTAATACTTAGACGAGGTGTGACTCACACCTTCGTCTCACGCTGTTAAGAACTGGGCGACGTGTGATTTGACACTATCGTGTCGCGACCACATACGAGTATATAAAAATGAATTGCTGTTCGTTAGTCTCGCTAAAACTCGAGAACAGCTGGATTGATTTGGCTGATCTTGGTTTTGAAATCGACCGTTTCGATTTTTTTGACCAAGTAAATTTCATTTAATCGTGTTCTGAACCGTTAATTTACCAAAAAAAATCTGTCATAGATACATTCAATTACATTTTTGTTTCTGTGCTTAAATACACAAACCTGGCCATTTAATTTTGATTCTAAAACAGGCAAATTCAGATAAACACCGTCGGTCTACTCAAAATAAATTCATCATTTTGGAACTTAGTAACTGTCATATAAAAAAAAAAAATGAAATTATAAACTCTGGAACACATCGCGCGGGCGATACGCCGCGGGTCTGCGGTCTCGAAACGTACGAGCGACCGGTGTGTGGGGCTTTTGCGTACTATCATTTCTCTTATGTAGACCACACCTATAGGTATCGCGAGTATATCCCTACGACCGCAATGTCGTCCGCAACCGTTGAACGAGACTTTATTTATGGCCAAATGTTTAACTGAGCTAAAAGCTGGAGCGAAAATGGTTAGTGTTAGATAAAACAATAGAATTTTGTTAAAAGAATAGATGGTTTGTTTATGTAAATGATAACTTATAGCAGCTCAATTATAAATATTTTGGCAAAAGTTCTCAAATCAATTAACAGTTATGGTTTTTATTGGTCCAAAAAAATATCTATATTTTCAATTAAATATTAGGTAGGTTATAATCATTATTATATCCCACCAGCATGGGGAGTAATAAGACCAAGTTCTACGATACATCTGGCTGCGTCATTCAGGCCCCATAAAAAAAAATAACAAAAAAAAATTACTAATCAAATTAACAACTGCGAACATGTTCGAACCTTCAAACTAATTATAATAAATCGCCAGTATTTTCTACACCCGTATATTTTGCTTCAGAGGCAGTTATAACCGCTGTCCCCTATTGACCTGCCTCATCCATCATACTCCAACTTGTTATCCCTTCTCAACGGTTAGTTCATTATATCCTAAGTCACTGAGCATCAACACCGGGAGGCTGTTATTTGTCATCTATGTTTATGGCAACGAAGGTAAATCGATTAGGTAGGTAACTTGAAAGATGCTTTAAAATCGTATGTAATCAAATATTTAAAAAATGTGTTAGGTATTTAATTTTAATATAAAGTATCGTTTCATTGTAATTGTTGTACTGTGAACTGAACTGAACTGAACAGTCTACCTACACTGATAAAGAAAATTTAGATTCTGAATAACTGAAAACACATAAAATTATATAAGCAAAGTAAATACCTACCTGAACAATGATAACGAGGAATGTTAACAGCTCTCATTCATGAAAAATACAATGCATAATAAAAACATTCTGAAAAGCACACGTCACGTATTTATGTCTAATGATCTTATCGATCTGAGGTACGGGTGTGCATAAATTCACCAATAAAATAATATAAAAAAAGCGATGAAAGTAACTAGTTAAGAGCATATTTTCTGAAAGTGGGCAACGTCGCAAATATATGTCAAATATTTCGTTGCTTTGATAAATTTTGCAATATTACTGTATGGAAATAAGAAATGTGGCTAACTAGCGAACTAGAATATTAATAATGAATTGCAATGTATTGATAACACTGAATTTGATGTTGTAACTGTGTTAGGTGTAAAAAAGGCTATTGGAAAGGTTCCAAATACTATTTTTACGTCTAAAAGTAAATATTCAGTGTTACGATATTAGTTATTGCATTTCATAATCAATATTAAGTTCATTTGTTAGCCACATTTAAATTTCCATACAATCAATCAATCTGCCTAGCCTTTTCCCAAACAGTTGACAGATATTTGCGACGTTGCCAACTTTTAGGATAAGCGCTCTTAACCTACAAATCCATGTTCATAAACCTTAGTTCTAGACTCGGAAGCTATAAGCACTTAAGTAAAATAATCTTAAAGATGTTGACTTAAGTGCATATGGCTTCTGAGTCAAGAGTAATCATTCACACTCGTAAATGATAACACACTTATCGTCACAATTTATAATTTTATTAAGTTTATTGCGAATATCTACTTTATTTTGTATTCTTATTTTATTGTATTTTTTTTAGATACATAGTTATGTTGTTGTCTTTATTGTGAATGCTGCTACATGTAATAGGCAGCAGCATACATACTTATTATATATCAATACTTTTTTTTTTCTATTAATTCCTTGCATGTACATAATACAGGGTGTTTGGCGCATCGTGTGCCAAATTGAAATAGTCGACTGAAGGGGTCACCTGCTAGCCTTTCAGACCCCTTAACACCCCTCATGCCCTGTAGATTTTTTTTATCGACTTTTTATTGTTTTACTAAAAAAAGACCCAAATTTTACATTCAAATACAAATAAAAAAAAAAAATAAGGCATAGACTGAACATTTTTTTTTTTTTTTTTTTTTTTTTTTTTTAAGTAAACGTTGCCCCACACTGTGGTATTCCATTATTTGGAACCACATCTTTTAGTTTATTTACGTATAAACACGTTACTCTTTCTTTATGTTATTATATTAAACAAACCACCTTTTGATATATTTTCCTATTGATATTCTATGACACTTATATTTAACTCACTTTTATATTCTGTAGCACTGTTTACCCCTGTAAAGCATACTCTTAATTATCTCTTGTATTAGCATCCAAATCGATTTTATACTATTATCTTTCCCTTTTGTAAAAAACTTTAGAATATTTATATTCTGACGTTTTCATCTTAAACTGTCATCTGTCGTAATTTACTTTTCTAAAACATAGACAGAACACACCATAGATAAGTACACTCTACCTTCTCTCATAAAGTGGGTGTATACACTGAACCTTCGCAATAAGCTCTGTAAGCCGTTTTTATTAGTGCTGGTCATATCTAAATGAAGAATTAACTTGAATATGTTTTTAAAACGTTTAAAATATGACACAGAACGATAAAAACGGTCTTCATATTTTACAGTCTAGTCTTGTCTTTAGCTTCGGAGAGTCGTATTTTTTACTTGAGACGGAGTCACTGTTTTTATGCCCTTAAGTCTTGTTTGTTGAACAGTTAGCTACTCGAATATTAATCTCATGTAACTAGCATAACTAGCGTGCGCGGGTGTTCTAATCATACTGTGTAACTTGAACTATCGACCCTGAATGTATTATAATAATAAACATTCTAATACTGTGTAATACTGTGTTTAACTCGCTCGGCCCTCCTGCCTAGCTCTGTAGGAGGTGCTCACTTCTAACGAACTCTAACCACGCGGCGTGAAACGCTGCGAGAACACGCACACAAAGGCCTCCGACGCTAGACGACGTTACTCTCCGAGAGACCTCCGCCGTCACCTGTGACGCTAGCGCGGTCCTCCCGCTAGGTGAGGCGCCTCAAAGCGCCTCCGATATCTACAAAGTCTCACAACCTCTACTCCGTTCCACAGGCTGGAGTGTACCTCCAGGGGGGATAATCCTCAGCCCAGCCTCCTGCACGCTGCCTGCGGCCTGCCTGCCTGCTCACCTGTTCCACTGCCTGCCTGCCTGTTCCTGCCTAATCTGAGCCTGTCTTGTGCCTGTTCCTGCCTATCCCGAGCCTGTCCTGTGTCCTAAACTTACCTTTACTTTTTGCTAATTTTAACTTTTAATTTTAATACCTTTTTTATTATAATTTAATTTGTGACCTACGTTTCCCTCCACGGAGGAAAACGTTACGTTACAACACTAAAAATTTCTTCTTGTATCGTGGGTGCGTTTACAAACATAGAAACTCACATACACTAACACCCAGACCCGAAACAACTACTTGCAGATCATACAAATATTTGTTCCGTGCGGGGATCGAACCCGCGACACGTTGCGCAGCAGTCGATCGCGCAGCCACTGCGCCAACCGTGTCGTCAATTTTATTTCGATGTGTATTGTTTAAGAGTACTTTTAAATACAAAATTAGTGACATTAGTCACCTAGTTTTTTTTTGTTCACTCACAAAGGTAAAACTTAAATTAAAGCTGTACATGTTACAGCTGTTTATATGGCTACAAAAAAAAAAACAAAAGCGACCGGGATCTTCCAACTCCCTCATTAATTCTCCAGTCTATCCTCTTGCTAATGATGTGCCACATGCCATCAAAATCTTTTAACAACTTTGTGAATTCGCTAGAATCGTGAATCAAGTCACATAAGACTACATTCCAAATTCTAAAGATTTTTTTTTATTGCGTAACTGTTACTTGAGAAAGAGGTAACATTTGTTTTCTCACTCTTGCGCAGTAAAATCTATCTTCTATCTCTTTCTTGCATACCATAAATCGGTTTGAACAAATCACGCACTGCCGCCGATCCGTCATTTTTTTAGTCGAGTCTACAGGGCGATGGGGGTTGTTAAGGGGTCTGAAAGGCTAGCAGGTGACCCCTTCAGTCGACCATTACAATTTGGCACACGATGCACCAAACACCCTGTATAATTATAAGCTAACAATAAGTTAGGATAAGACTTAGATAAGTACGGTATCGCAATTGGTTACGCTGTAATGATAGATGTAAGTTGGAAATAAATAAATAAATAAAAGTAATGTTGTTGCTGTACCTACCCAATAAATAAATAAAATGAAATCATTTTCAACAATCTTAATTAGGACCATCCCATGTGAACTATGAAATGTTAATAAGGACAACGTTCACTAACTTTATTTTTAATTATTTTCTATCTAATAATCTAATACTTTTGTTTCATGCACTTATAATCGAACGCAATGAGAATTGTTACTGAATAAATAAATTGAATTTCACAGCATACGCTCTACTAAGAATTTGTAGGTTTCTAAGCCGTAGCTAATAGATCTCTACCATATGATCGAGGGTTCGGAACCTACGTCTTTATTACGATGATAAGTGAGGTAAGGAAAGGGCTGAGTTATGGAACGAATTTGTAAAATTTATGGATAGTGTTAATAAATGTCTTGGATCGCATAACCTTATCTTGTGGAATGGATCTTCACATTTTCTGCAGATCATGAAAATGCGTATAGTTTATAGAAAACGTATATAGCTAGATGATTATTTATAATCATCTAGGTACATCTTTACTTTATCAAAAGATGTATGTAAATTCATCATTCAAAGACTTTTTCTTCAACCGGAATAGTGCATGTTCTAAGTTTAAAATCTAACGAATATTTATTTTAAATTCAGTTTGGGTTAGCTGCAGCTTTAAAAAACGAACGCAAATTGAAATTCGCGTTCGTAAATCGTTGAAATTTATTGTCATTTTAAACCATAAGGGTAGTAACACATGGGTCGTTTACAAGACAGCGGAAATAATGCAAGTGGTAGAATGTACGACCGTCCTATGATTTAATGTGCAATAACAGTTCTCTGCTATCCACTTATATGGGTATGTCCTATAAACCGCAAAGTATGCAACGGTTGTGTAGATATTGACTTTCATAGAGGTTATTTATAATTAAGCTAGGTATAACTACTTATTTAATTGTTCTTGTTTGGTGTTTTTTTTTCTGTACTAAAAACCTTTTGTTTTCGAATACGAAGTACGTGGAGTGTATACTCCACGTACTTCGCACTGACACACACACGCACACACGCACGCACTGTATCAGTGCAAAAAATTTATACGCGGTGTATACATTTTCCTGCATATAAAGTATTATTAAATAAACATAGGTAGGGGGCACACGGGTACACGGGCAGGTAAAGTTTACATTTATGAAAACTGCCTTTTCATAAATGTAAACTTTACCTGCCCGTGTGCATTAAAGACTAGTTAGAACTGGCTGAAAATCCGCTGAATGTAAAGTAAATAAGTTTTCCGTGTAAAAGCACTAATAAATTTTAATAGTGATTAAAACTGGACCAGAAAGACATTTATCTAAGTGAACCACAGCTGACACATGAAAAGCTGCGTTAAATTTCAGGTGTAAGGATTGCATAACTAACGCGGAAGAAAATTGTCACAGACTAATTGTTAGATACCGTCCTGAACAAGCCACCTAGGTAAAACAATTCCTTAAACCCAAAACATTTTTATTATATCCCCTATCCACTTCCCACAATCGACCACACATACACTTTCCCGTCACGTCACTCGTTGCTGTTCTAATATTTCATAGGTCGGCAAAAGGGCAAATTGTATCAACGGCGAGGCGTCTGGAGTGGAATGTGACAGTGGAGCCAAATTGGAGGCGACAACATGCTTTTAGCGTCTCGTCTCAGCCTCAGACCTCTGTGGATAGTGGTACAATAGGATCACAGCTTTAGCAAGGCCCAAGTTAAAGGAACTTGGCTTTGGATTGTGTTTTGTTTTAGCTAAGTAGGATTCGGGTTGCGTTTAGGTATAATTTTGGACTCGTGCTCTGCAGTAATGTTCGATGTAAAATCGTCAGTGACCTTCGGCCGGCTTCCCGTCTAACCGAATACGGCTGAATCTCAGTATTTTACGCAGAATGACTGCCAATTTTACCTCCACAACCCAGTCACTCGGTAACATACCTACCCCTTGGTAGGACTAGCCGTCAGACTTTCGGGTTTCTGACTAGCTGTAACGACTATTAACGATCTACGAAAGACAATAGTGACTTTCGAGGCACGGAGGGGTCTAGGTATGAAACGGATGGCCACGCATCCACGGCCCACATTATAATTACAATATCTTAAATCATATTAACTATTGATATTCCCACCAATGTGACTTTTTCAAAATCGTATGTACTTCCCAGTTTATCTTGGACATTAATGACATTGGTGAAGGAAAAACTTCGTGAGGTAACCTGTACTTATAGTTAATATAAGTCTAAAATCACCAACCCGTCTTGAGCAAGCGTGGTGATCAATGCTCGTGCCTTCTCTGTATCAGAAGATACCTTTGCCCTGAAGTGGGGCAATAATAGGCTGGTATTGTGTCTACATATTACCACAAAGTAAATTACTTGTTACTTAGACCAGGCGTCATCACAGTCTCTTCGCGAGTAACTATTATAAGGATCTTGTTTACGAGGAGTTACTTCCAAAGTTTAAGCATCTAACACAATTAAGGAGTTATCTTTAACGTCCCTTTTGTCTAAATATACTCTGCAGACTATAATATGCGCAGTGTATTCAAATTATAATGTGTCTGCGGGATGAATGGCGGATAGAGACGTGCAAAGTTCTTGAAAACACAATGGACGGTGGGATAGGTCAATGGAATTTTAACTTTAAGGCTAATAGACAAGATTGTTCTGCTCGGTTATTGTTTTCAGGCGTTGTAGATGTCTGAGAGAGATAAAAAGGGTTTAGAGGCATGAGGAACAGGGTTTAAAGTTCACTCATCCTCTATAGAAAAAAGAGGATCCTCCGACCAGACGGGTGTTGTGTCTGGCGGGCAACTGCCCAATGATTGATGTCAGATAGTCTTATATACAGGGTGCCAGGGACATCGACGCGAAAACTGTTACCATGGATGTTCGGTACATGATTCTGATCCACCCTGCATTACAATAAAAATGCGAAAGTAACTTTGTTTGTTTGCTACGCTGTCACGGTAAAATGGCTGAACGGATTTGGATGACATTTGGCACGTGGGTATACCATGACCTAGATTAGGACATAGGATACTTTTTATCCCGACATTCCCACGGGATCGAGAATTATGCAGGTGAACCCGCGTGGTGCAGCTATTAATAATAATATTATAAATAAGAAAGTGAGTTAGTTTGTTACGCTTTCACACAAAAACGGCTGAACGGATTTGGATGACAATTGGCACGTCGGTAGATCATGACTTGGGTTAGGACATAAGATACTTTTTATTTCGGAAGTACGTTCCCGTGGCATAATTTCTGACCTCCACGCGGGCGAAGCCGCGGGCAAAAGCTATTATTTGTAAACTTTAAACTTTTATAAATCCACATTTACGTTTTCAAACTATCTACTGAGCAAAATATCGTCGTCATTAGATAAACTATGTTGCACTAATAAAGTACGACTGAGTTCAGCAAATCTGTATGCAAATGGGTCTTACCCGGTATCACTAAGTTTATATTATACAAGTTCCATATACGGCCTATGTATTAAGTTCGATTGACTTGTAAAATTGACTGCTGTTACTCCGATACGATAAATAGATACACGAATAAGGTTGTAATAGAGTGTAATAGATTCGTTATCGTTGATCTAGTGGTATCAGGATATTAATTATGAATATATAAATTTATTCTAGTTGGATTTTGTATCGCCTTTTAAGGTTTATTGGTATTGATGTTTTTGAAGTTTCCGTTCCGATGTGGTGTTATTTTTTTCCATAATAGCTATGAGATGGATTCAAAAAGACTTAAACAATGGGTATGAAACGCAAAAACTCCTTCTAATAAAACCTGACAATAATAATATAACTTCAGAAAGAAAAACAACAATTTATTACTGACTTTAAAACTAAGGATTTTTAATGAAAGATATGAAGAAATCTAACTACATTTTAAGTTATGCAGATAGGTTTGTTTTTCAATTCAAAGTAGCGTCCAAGTGAAAATATACAATAAGCGTAAAGCAGCGTATAAGCGTAAAGGCCCGTAAGGGTTAAAACTTAGACATGCACAAGCTTGTTCAAAGCAGCACACTCTCTGTCTCTGTGCAGAAACATATTTTGTGTAGTCATTTCAAGAAAGTGACTTTAGATGCTGGTACAAAAGCATTATTCTTCACAAAGAACAAACATCCGGCAAGACGTTACACTCTAGTTGAGATATCTTGTCCATGATTTGTGTTGGTGTTAGGATAAAAGATTTTTACCGAATTTTGAGGTGCTTTGAAAATCCAATCAATATTGGGGGCTGAAGGGGTAACTATACGCTCACAAAGCAAATCAATATTTAAGTAATAAAAAATTAAGATTTCTGCGAGTTACTCGTATCAAGGGATTTTTAACATTTAGTTTTCACTTTGCCTTGCACTAAAACTGCCCTGCAAAATGAACTTCAAGTTTGGTGAAAGACTCAAAGATGTCGCCTTCGCGAAACTAAGTATCTACTTATTGATTGTCATCTTTCTCGAATGTACTCGTACTTGCAGGTGATTATATTCCAGTAGCCATTAAAACCAAGTGAATTTCATATTAATGACAGAAATTAATTGACTAGAAATACAGGAAATTGAAATCACATAAAATTCAATCACTGTTCTATTCGAAGACCACGTACTGTGACACTTTATTGCTCAGTATTAACTTTAAGTTCATTACCAATTGATATAAATCCAGGATTAATTTCCGTGCATAATTCAGACTGTACTTAACGTTGGCAGAATACCGGGAGAGGAAAGTAATCACAATTATTTATGATCTTACTCTTAATTAAGATTATAATATTTATGCACAATGGTATTTTAATAGTCGACTCCTGACTGCTTCGCATCATTAATCTTTGACGGTGTTCTTTTTAATTAACGTTGTTTCATTATTGAGGTAGTGCATGCCTGTTTATGATGACGTCCTTCATTTGCATATAACTAGGTGAAGCTGTCAATCAAAGCTGGGATGAAGTCCAGTAACGTAGGTATTTTTTTCTTTCTTCCTGTACGATGTAACCATACGCTACTGACGAATAAGCAATTTTACCTTACTTCATCAATTAATATTAGTTGAACAATTAGCACACGAATCGCGTGTGCTGCCTCGCTCCTTTATATTATTCAACCTTTGGTCCGTTAAATACATTAATTTTATCTTAAAGGCGCAGTTTCATTTGACTATTTTCCAATCTTTTACATGGTTCTTCGAGCCGGATACACCAATGGCTACATTTCCTTTTATGCCATGACAAAGTATTAGCCAGCAATAAGGTGGTAGGTATACGCAGCTGTACTGCCAGCACTGCTTTTAAAACAGATTATCAGCAGCCGTGAACTAAAAAGAGCTAGAAAGGCGGTGACTACTGATATGACCACTAATAGAGAAATATCAGAAGAAGAAATGCAGCGCCGACCTTAAATAAATTGGTATATGAGGTAGAGAATGATAATGATGATCCACGGCCGTGGACTTTCAATCAAGAAAGTGTGACTTCAATATCTGCTTCAAAGTTTTGGAATGAAAAAATTCATTAAAACTCTCTCACCACAACAATTTATCTTCATCATAAAACTATCCATACCGCTACCATTAAGGTTATGAATACTTTTTGTATGAAACTATCTATCCCATTAGCATTATGCATAAAACTTGAACCTTTAAACGATGCAACAAAACCTGCATGTGATAATGAACCTTATAACTTAATAACCTTTATGGGTTGCATGCCATGAGAATGGCATTAGATAGCGTTGGATATGGCGTTCGCCGTAAATTGCGGGTGACGAGTATCGAGCCAGCTCACCATGGAGATAGACACTCGATTAAATGGCTGTATGCTAAAGCGATTAACTTAATAGGAACGTAATTCTGGAAATACACTCCAGCACAATATGTCTGATGGTAAATTCGATATCAACTAGGTACAAAGCTTTTACTACGCAGTCTTGAATCGTGAGAAAGTTTTAACACAATTAATTGGATGAGACTATGTCAGTCGCCAACTTGAAAATATATAAATGGTTTTTCCTAAGGTACAAAAACTATAGCTTTGCTCAGAAGAAGAATTTCGCCACATGTGTAGATACGAATAAAATGCGATACCTACTTTAAAAATGATATTTTTTATCGTAGCTAAACACTTGAAAAATAATATGTCGCAGGAAACGGAAAAATTAACACGTGACAGATATTTAAAATATAACATTACTCGCAGTATAAAAAATCCTGAAAAAAAGAACCGCCTTAAATGGTGTCTCTAGTTTTACACGTCGTCGTACGGAAGAAAGTCGCTGGCTCTCATAACGCTTTCAGTTGACGCCATGAAAGAGCATTCTTGAAATTTCATCTTGCAAAAATGTCTTATTCTCCTTAAAATAAAACACAGAACGTAAGGAAATGCTGTGAGACGTGAAATGAGATTCATCGTTTAATATTATAGGGACACTTGTGCCTTATTTGCAAGGATAATTTGTATACAACATACTTGTTTAAAAAATATGTTATGACACGGTCTGACTTACATATTTCATTTATATAACATATTCTTCTTCAGTATGTAAAACTTTACTACTGAGAGTAGGTAAGTAGAAGTCAAAGTCAATTCGTTAATGTGCCTAGCACTTTTGAACTTTAAAAATGAACAAGAAAATTGAATTAATTCTAGTTGCCCCTTCCAAAAGGTAGTATCGTATGGAGAAGAATGGGCAAGAAGAAACATATACAATATGTAAAAAAAAACAATAACATTAGCAAAAGGGTATATTTTTTATTATTATTATTGACAATAAAAAAGTTATTGCTATTTAAAATTCTCATTTTTTGGTACCAAAATTACCCCTAATCCATTAAAAATTAACAAATTTTCAATAGGAGTCATAAGTTATGACTTGTAGACACCTGCTAAACATGCCATGCCATGCCATGTAAGAACCCGGTAAAATACCACATTGAAAAAAAATGCGGCATATGGTTTTTTCCTTTTTTCTTAAAAAAATCCACCTAAATAGATTCTCAGTACGGTACTTAACAACACCCTCACGGATTGGACAGGGTTTTTTTACATTTTGTTTTATTTATATTTTACACAAAATACACGCTGTAGGTACTTTTAAAAATAATATTTAGGTACAACGAAATGACAGGAATTATACAGGGTGGTAGGGACATTGATGCGAAGCCGGTTACCACGGATTCAGTACATGATTCTGGACCCCCTTGCGTTGAAATTTTTCGTCAGTTATTTAAAAAAAAAACAGCTGCTCCATATATTTTGACCGCGTAGGTTTGAACTTTTCTATGAAACAGCAGTTTTTTTTTTTTTATAAGCGACGAAAAATTTCAACGCAAGGGGGTCCAGAATCATGTACTGAATCCGTGGTAACCGGCTTCGCATCAATGTCCCTACCACCCTGTATAATTCCTGTCATTTCGTTGTACCTAAATATTATTTTTAAAAGTACCTACAGCGTGTATTTTGTGTAAAATATAAATAAAACAAAATGTAAAAAAACCCTGTCCAATCCGTGAGGGTGTTGTTAAGTACCGTACTGAGAATCTATTTAGGTGGATTTTTTTAAGAAAAAAGGAAAAAACCATATGCCGCATTTTTTTTCAATGTGGTATTTTACCGGGTTCTTACATGGCATGGCATGGCATGTTTAGCAGGTGTCTACAAGTCATAACTTATGACTCCTATTGAAAATTTGTTAATTTTTAATGGATTAGGGGTAATTTTGGTACCAAAAAATGAGAATTTTAAATAGCAATAACTTTTTTATTGTCAATAATAATAATAAAAAATATACCCTTTTGCTAATGTTATTGTTTTTTTTTACATATTGTATATGTTTCTTCTTGCCCATTCTTCTCCATACGATACTACCTTTTGGAAGGGGCAACTAGAATTAATTCAATTTTCTTGTTCATTTTTAAAGTTCAAAAGTGCTAGGCACATTAACGAATTGACTTTGACTTCTACTTACCTACTCTCAGTAGTAAAGTTTTACATACTGAAGAAGAATATGTTATGTAAATGAAATATGTAAGTCAGACCGTGTCATAACATATTTTTTAAACAAGTATGTTGTATACAAATTATCCTTGCAAATAAGGCACAAGTGTCCCTATAATATTAAACGATGAATCTCATTTCACGTCTCACAGCATTTCCTTACGTTCTGTGTTTTATTTTAAGGAGAATAAGACATTTTTGCAAGATGAAATTTCAAGAATGCTCTTTCATGGCGTCAACTGAAAGCGTTATGAGAGCCAGCGACTTTCTTCCGTACGACGACGTGTAAAACTAGAGACACCATTTAAGGCGGTTCTTTTTTTCAGGATTTTTTATACTGCGAGTAATGTTATATTTTAAATATCTGTCACGTGTTAATTTTTCCGTTTCCTGCGACATATTATTTTTCAAGTGTTTAGCTACGATAAAAAATATCATTTTTAAAGTAGGTATCGCATTTTATTCGTATCTACACATGTGGCGAAATTCTTCTTCTGAGTAAAGCTATAGTTTTTGTACCTTAGGAAAAACCATTTATATATTTTCAAGTTGGCGACTGACATAGTCTCATCCAATTAATTGTGTTAAAACTTTCTCACGATTCAAGACTGCGTAGTAAAAGCTTTGTACCTAGTTGATATCGAATTTAACATCAGACATATTGTGCTGGAGTGTATTTCCAGAATTACGTTCCTATTAAGTTAATCGCTTTAGCATACAGCCATTTAATCGAGTGTCTATCTCCATGGTGAGCTGGCTCGATACTCGTCGCCCGCAATTTACGGCGAACGCCATATCCAACGCTATCTAATGCCATTCTCATGGCATGCAACCCATAAAGGTTATTAAGTTATAAGGTTCATTATCACATGCAGGTTTTGTTGCATCGTTTAAAGGTTCAAGTTTTATGCATAATGCTAATGGGATAGATAGTTTCATACAAAAAGTATTCATAACCTTAATGGTAGCGGTATGGATAGTAACGTTTTATGTTGAAGATAAATTGTTGTGGTGAGAGAGTTTTAATGAATTTTTTCATTCCAAAACTTTGAAGCAGATATTGAAGTCACACTTTCTTGATTGAAAGTCCACGGCCGTGGATCATCATTATCATTCTCTACCTCATATACCAATTTATTTAAGGTCGGCGCTGCATTTCTTCTTCTGATATTTCTCTATTAGTGGTCATATCAGTAGTCACCGCCTTTCTAGCTCTTTTTAGTTCACGGCTGCTGATAATCTGTTTTAAAAGCAGTGCTGGCAGTACAGCTGCGTATACCTACCACCTTATTGCTGGCTAATACTTTGTCATGGCATAAAAGGAAATGTAGCCATTGGTGTATCCGGCTCGAAGGACCATGTAAAAGATTGGAAAATAGTCAAATGAAACTGCGCCATTAAGATAAAATTAATGTATTTAACGGACCAAAGGTTGAATAATATAAAGGAGCGAGGCAGCACACACGATTCGTGTACTAATTGTTCAACTAATATTAATTGATGAAGTAAGGTAAAATTGCTTATTCGTCAGTAGCGTATGGTTACATCGTACAGGAAGAAAGAAAAAAATACCTACGTTACTGGACTTCATCCCAGCTTTGATTGACAGCCTCACCTAGTTATATGCAAATGAAGGACGTCATCATAATCAGGCATGCACTACCTCAATAATGAAACAACGTTAATTAAAAAGAACACCGTCAAAGATTAATGATGCGAAGCAGTCAGGAGTCGACTATTAAAATACCATTGTGCATAAATATTATAATCTTAATTAAGAGTAAGATCATAAATAATTGTGATTACTTTCCTCTCCCGGTATTCTGCCAACGTTAAGTACTGTCTGAATTATGCACGGAAATTAATCCTGGATTTATATCAATTGGTAATGAACTTAAAGTTAATACTGAGCAATAAAGTGTCACAGTACGTGGTCTTCGAATAGAACAGTGATTGAATTTTATGTGATTTCATTTTTTGGTACCAAAATTACCCCTAATCCATTAAAAATTAACAAATTTTCAATAGGAGTCATAAGTTATGACTTGTAGACACCTGCTAAACATGCCATGCCATGCCATGTAAGAACCCGGTAAAATACCACATTGAAAAAAAATGCGGCATATGGTTTTTTCCTTTTTTCTTAAAAAAATCCACCTAAATAGATTCTCAGTACGGTACTTAACAATACCCTCACGCGGACAGGGTTTTTTTACATTTTGTTTTATTTATATTTTACACAAAATACACGCTGTAGGTACTTTTAAAAATAATATTTAGGTACAACAAACTAACAGGAATTATACAGGGTGGCAGGGACATTGATGCGAAGCCGGCTACCACGGATTCAGTACATGATTCTGAACCCCCTTGCGTTGAAATTTTTCATCGCTTATTTAAAAAAAAAACTGCTGTTTCATAGAAAAGTTCAATACCTACGCGGTCAAAATGTATGGAGCAGCTGTTATTTTTTTAAATAACTGACGAAAAATTTCAACACAGGGGGGTTCAGAATCATGTACTGAATCCATGGTAACCGGCTTCGCATCGATGTCCCTGACACCCTGTATATTTACTTCATATTAGTTATACGAGTACCATAATCGTTACCTTAAAGTTTAAAGCTATTTCGTTGTAGCTACTTGAAATTGAAATACCAATTGCAATTGTAACTATTGCTACGCAATTACTTTAACTTATGTTAGACTTACTTTAGAATGCTATCATTAGTGACATCTGATAAATGTTATTATAAGAAATACGTGTTCCAAAAATGACCTCCCCGGTTCAACTAGTTAACGCTTTATGAATTTTTGAAATAGTTTTTTGGCTCTGGTGTAAAGTTCAACTTTTCGAGATACTACAAGATTGTTTTCTTGCGTTGATATAATAAAACACCACTTCACTTTTTCCTAACATTGAGTAATTTCCCTACATCGTAGCAATATAAGTGCATTTCGATCATATATTTGAACGTGGAAAAACGCCCAGTCAACGAACACTACCATTTGTCATTGTATTGACACAAGTAACCCCGCAATTAACATGAGTTAGCCCGTCCGGCATCGTATCCGCCGATCAATCCATTATGAGGCCATCCTATTTACTTGTTCAATGTTGTTTCAAGTAGGTGGTTATTAACTTCTAAGTGCTGTCTGAATTACCACTTGTAAATATGTTACTTTTGCAACCCTTTTTCCGATTATCGGCTTTGTGTCTATTGGACTAGAGACTAACGTAGACTACGGATACAATGGCTCATGATTACTCATGATATCCAAAAGTTTAAAAGAGAGTTCCAGTTTTCATCAGTGATGACATCAAAATTTGTAGAAAATCATTTAGAAAGGACAATGTCCAACTACTAAACGTCTGAGTCGTAAGTCTGAATTCTACCTATTATAGCATTAGCTACTGAGCAGCATTAACCCATGGGGATCACCATGAAAGGATCACAAAAATGCCAGCCAAATAGTTATAGGTACAACAAAATGCATTAAAAAAAAAGGATGGGTAGAATGGATTAGCTATAGACAGGCTGGAGACTGCTCACAACGAAAGTTTAGGATGACCACATAAGGTACGGAATCAGATGTAAGTGCACCCAAGCAGTGTGGGTGGCGACCCTTCCTTCCAGGGATTGACCACGAGTAAATTACTTGTGCCTATTAGGTTCTTCACCTCAAAGATCAATTCTATTTGCATGCATTTAACCACATCCCCCCGTAGTATTGATTGTTGGTTTCTCGAAAAAGGTAAAAAATCTGACCGATCTTAAAAAAGAACATTTGGTTGGCTGGTTGAAAAACTAAATGTTTGCAAAATTACATTTTATTAGTAAAACACTGTGCAGGCTCAACAATGAAAAACATGAACATGAACATGAAAACAACTCTTCATAGACAATAAAAACGTTATCACCATGTTTTGGTTTGGCAGACTCGTATCATTCATATAAGCGCTAATGACTCAATCAATAGTCAAAACTAACTCATTCATATTTATGTTGTTAACATTAAAGTCGTTTCATTATACCTTACCGATACCTTGAAAACTTTAATGGTAGGGTAGTAAACAACAACATCTAATATTGACGACAGAACAAACACTGACGATTCTACAATAGGTTAATATTTATTTGGGACAAAAGGTAAACTAAAAGGCTACAAAAGATATCAAATCCGAATCAAAAGTTCAGACTTTTTATCGACATGGTATCGTCATACCCTGTTTGATCCAATCGTAAGCTTTCTTTCTTCATCTTTTAAACCGTGATACCTAAGGTAACACACAGAATAAGTTAAACAAAATCTCGTCAGAGTCTTAACTTTTTCACATTTTATAAGGCATCATGAACGAATAACAGACGTTAAGTTTCAATAACTTAAAGTACATAATATACGTAGTTTAAGACAGTTAATTGATTCAGGCGTGAGTTTGCGGAAAATTGCCTGAGGATGCGTCGTTGAGAGGTGAAACACGTGTCGATTTCTTACAGGGTTTTTAATAACTCTTTAAGAACAGTTTTAGCGGATTAGGTTACTAAATATACGTCGTCTATTGTATTACATAATAGTTTGTACAACTGAACCCATTTCAACTCTGAAGTAAATGAGGTCCTGCGTTTATTGATGAATACCGTTCTAACATTTATAAACAATAATATGCACAGCACAATCAGAACGCACTCGCAGTCCCTCTATCATCGAATCAATAGTCGGAACTAATGCCGCCCCTCAACTGCGGCCAACAGGCAATTAGTGCTAGCCCGCCACCCGCACGGACATCCGTCTACCAAGGAGTAAGTAGCTAATGGAGTGAGTAAGGCAAAGGGGGCGAAAAACATCGAACAATCATCGGCTTCACCTTGATTCTTGGGAAATAGGGTACATAAGAAATAGGGTACATATATAGTTTTGATGACACGATTGTCAAAATAGATCAAGGCTTGCAATTTTTCTCACAGGGTTTGGATCTGAGCGATTAAATATTTGAGTTTTATCATTAGAAATACAAAATACACTTACTAAGTTCCTTACGACGCTAGTAGGTAACCGATCTAAAAACGAACTAATTACATGGTTATAATTATAATATGTAACTCAAAGATTGATTTCTTTATGGATTTTAAGCTTAAAAGGATTATGCATGATCATTCCATTTTCTATATACTCCACGGCGCCTATCGATTTGCACTCGGCAATTATCCTTGCTTTATGTCTGGTTATTCTGGGCTTCGATTCGCAGGCTAAGGATCGATTACCGGTGTTGGTTAGTGACGGAGATAAGCTTATGTGAGCAATATGCATGGTTCGTTAGTGAGAAGCAATTAGAAAGTATAACTTAGGAAATTTGAACCTTCATAAGTTGCTACTGTTACCCTGTATCATCCCACTGCTGGGCAAAGGCCTCTCTCCGAGACTTTCAGTGCTTGCGATCCAGTGCTCGTTTGTTTTGCACAGCCTGTCCCGCCATGTTCTACGGGGTCATAAGTTGCTACGGACAGTAGATTGGTATACAGGGTGGCAGGGACATCGACGCGCAAACTTTTACCATGGATTCGGTACATGATTCTGAACGAAAAATTTCAACGCATGCAGTGCAATGAAATATTTCGTCGGTTATTTAAAATAATCAGCTGTTCCATACATTTTGACCGCGTAGGTATTATTGCACTTTTCTATGAAATAGTAGTTTTTTTTTTAATATCCGACAATTTTTTTTTTTTAACGCAGAGGTGTTCAGAATCATGTACTGAATCAATGGAAACAGTTTTCGCGTCGATGCTGCCACCCTGTATAAAACATAAAATAAAGTAGAACAAAAAATTATAGTTCGAAATTATATCAAACATGATAAAACTTTGAGGAGAAAGAAGTAAATCTTTCAAGAATCTAATACTTGTGTTTTCGTAGAAAAACAAAGTTTTCTTTTAACTTTTCTGACTCAGTCGCCAATTCAGCTAAGTGATATCAATTTACTTCAACTAAATTTTCCTAGTAAATGGGAAAATGTTTTAGTCAAACTACCTGCTTAGTTCCCAAAACTAAAAACTTAAGCTTAAAACATGGCGAACTACTAAAAGCATATGAGCTTCGTAAAGTTTGCATACTCGATGAACTTGACGGGTTATATGCAAAGTTAGGAGAACGCTGCAAGTTTTGACACATGCTGCCAATGCTGTCTTTTGCCTTGAGCATTTGTTTCTACCAAGTAAATCTAAGCAAGCTTAAGAGTAAGCAAATTTATTCCAAATATTCTAGTTGCTTTGCTAGTGTCTAGACTAACTCTTTTGGAAACTCAAAGATTACCTAACACCCGTTTTCTGAATTGAGAATTTGAAGTTAAGAACTTGTCAAATATTACTTTAGCGGAGCTTTACTTACGGCGGATTTTCCGATGATCCGTCTGTCTATACATTTAACTGTAGGCTATAAATATAAAATTTCTTACGTTTTTTGCATAGAAATTTGAATTATTTATGAAAATATTATGTATGATGATAAAATAGAACAAACATTTTTCAGATTATCTAAAGTACATACATCTTTTATGGGGTACTGTGTTAAATGTTACAACAAAATACCTTGTGATATATTACAATTAAATGAAATATTTTTTTAACTCATATTAAAAGTACACTTTGTAAACAAGCATATTACAAATTAGAGGATTATATCCAAGGTAAGAATGCTTGGAAACATGCTGGTCCTGCTCCATAGGGTAATCTAGAATCTAGACAAAATCAAACTGATTCAGGTTGTTTAAATTATATATTTTTTATTATATGACATTGATTGATGATGATTGATGATGATGATTACATTCTGTGATTACTTCCTCACACACTGACATAATAATTGTAATTTTTTTGGAAAATCGTCTACTTTTACAATGTTTGAAAATATGTGAGAACCATGTATCTATCACTTATGTAATTAATTTATCTGTCGTTACTTCATTTTTAATATTTTTTACCTATTGTGATATAGTATTTTTTTTTAGGTGCATCGTCTTCACATATAATTATATAACTAATGTACCTATATATACAAAATATTTTAAAACATTTTAAAAGAGTAACGGTGGAGTTTCTTGCCCATTCTTCTCCATACGAAAACTACCTTTTGGAAGGGGCGACTAGAATCAATTAAATTGTTTGTAATTTTTGACGTTCAAAAGTGTAAGGGCTTATTTGAAATGAATTATTTTACTTTGACTTTGACTTTGAATTTCGCACGCTTTCCACTTTGAGAGTTTGACAAGTTCTCAACTTCCAATTATTCACAATCCAGAAACTGGGTGTAAGTGTTGAATTTGTTCCAAAACATTTACTTATCTAGCTCAGCTCTGAAATTGTGAAATAAACATTTTTTTTCTTCGCTGTCAGTATTTTCGTCGTTATTTACGGGCAACGTTCCAAAAGTACATTAACACGATCTACGAGCTATAGTTCTGATAATAATGGCCTTGTTTATAAGGACCTCGAGCACCCTCAACTCAAGATATCCTCTTAAGGGAAAATACTCTACGTATTTTTGCCCCAGCCGAATATCAGGGATCTCACTAACGTATTAAAAATAAACTTTAAATCTTTTTATACGGTCCAATACGCCATTTCCTCAACTTCTAGTCTAAGGCTAACGATAAAATGGTTCTGAAAACGCAATGGAACGTAAAACGAAATGGAGATTTTCTCGTTTCATTTTTAGGTGAGGAGGTTCCCGGTTGTATCGGATTTTTGTCTCGAAGTCAATTCCAGAGTAATTCCACTTCGTCGGGATTAAAAAGGGTCTCACTGCATAAATTGCTCGAATTATTGTAATTTTTGATGGAACGTTGTAAAGTTCTTTATGTATTTAAATCGTGACTGTTT
Organism: Agrochola macilenta; assembly: GCA_916701695.1. Lineage (NCBI taxonomy): Eukaryota > Metazoa > Arthropoda > Insecta > Lepidoptera > Noctuidae > Agrochola > Agrochola macilenta. The sequence continues at coordinate 10,256,752 of OU753563.1, forward strand.
GGGCTAACTAAATATAAATATGTTTTTTAGTTCATACGTTTTCTAAATAATCTAATAGGATATACAATCACATTTTACTAACGTATTCTACATAATTCTGATGAAGTTCAGATACCTAAAATATTTCATAGTTTCAAAATGTCTTTCTGTATTAAATAAGTAGGTAGTTAAATTAAACCTGAAATAAAGGTTTCAAAGAAATCTTTCAGATTACCTGACCAAAACTACAGGGTGCTTTCTATATTTCAGGAACCCCAATAAAAATGTTCGGTTGAACTTACTGTTTACAAACACATCGTCGTCTCAATGTTCCAATCAAGATTGATGCCTCTCCCACAAGTCTTCAAATATATTGTGTTCGGCGCATGGTAATACAATTTAAAGTTTTGGAGCCCACATGAGCCTTCGTCTCGTTGCCATAGCAACGCCCTTCCTCACGGATTGCTCGCCTAAATTCCCAGTAAACGCACGACGTGTGTGGATAAAGGAAGCAATTTTCCGAGAAGGTGAATATCATTAGCTGATTCTATCTTGCTCCTGTTTGCAGATTCCATTAGCTATACAAACTTGGAATCGAAAGCCTTATAATAATTCCGTCTTGAACGATTTTCTGAAGACACAATCCGTCCCATCACTAGAATTTTTGAAGAAAAAGATTGAAGGATTATTTTTGAAGGAGGAAAATACGTGTCTGCATGCGAATTTTCAGAGACAAATAATCTTTAAAAGGCACTACGTGAGCAGTGAAGCCCTCTTAATTTTATGAACGGCCAAATAATCCTTTTAATTTTCACGAATGAAAACGTTCATTTATTTTGTCCTGTATTCTGCACGAATTAATTGAAACTCGAACACAATGGAATTAATAAGTAACTTCATTCATGATTTCTGCGATACAAATTTAATTTTAAACGACTTTCGTAACCTCGTATCAAACGTAAAATTTGACAGTAATCCCGCTAATGAGATGGAAAAATAGTAGGTTGTGTCAGTTTTGCCTGGATTCTATTTAAGCTTTGGAACGAAGTTCTTTAACGCGGCTTGCGCTAGGAGTTGACTGGTAGAAATCGTCACGTAACGAAAAAACGTTATGCCCGAAAAAGTCAGTTTCAAGGTCTCAAGTTTCAATTATCAAAAGTTTTTGTTTTTGTTTTTATGTGTAAAATCTTTTCTCTCGCTTTCCTGCAATCTGTGGTAGTGATTTCATGACAAGCGACGGAAGTGTGTTAGAGGAAGCTGGGGAATGAGCCCGCACGGTGCTAGAGTTGGCTATCAGAAATGACCTTGACCCCCGCCCCTTCAATGTTGCTTAATACCTTAAAGTTGCATATTAGTAGTTATAGAGATGTCAGGTGTTACACATTATATGCGAGTACAGTAAGGGTCGTTCGTTTTTTTGAATACAGAGTCATCTAGTATAAGTTTTTAGCTTCTAAAAACTTATACTAGATGGCTGTGTGTATTAATACATAATATACAGTGAAATGAATTTCAAATGAATGACACCCCACTTTTCTTTAATATCTTGAGAATAGTACTTCTCATTAGGTCCTTTTATTATCTAGTAGAGTTGGTATAGTCAACTGCGTAATTGCTTTACCACTTTTGAAACTTCGCTATGGTCGAAATAACTGTCACAAATAGACAAATAGACATTGTCGGTTTATGACAGAGGAAGAAACCATTCTTCCTCTGACATAAACCGACAATTACCGACCGATTGACCGAAGCAATTACGAAGAAGAAAAAGATTACAATACTTAACTTTATTTTAGAATTTACCGTCCATTATGATCTCATTTTTATTTCAATTTTTATTGATTATTGTTCATCTTGTAATTTTATTTTCGTTTATGTTATTAATCTTATGTTTAAGAAGAATTTCGCCATAATTACAAAAATTTTGTGCCTTTAATTTTATTATTATTATATGTTATCATATTGGCGACTGTGTAAGTCCGAGGTCATTGTTACCTATACCTAGTACTTAAGATATAATTATTATTACAGAAGCTGTGTGTATACCTTTATCTAAACTAACATTATAAAGAGAAATGTTTTGTATTTTTGTCTGTAATGAATAAACTCAAAACCGGACCATTATAAAGATACCACGCAGGTGAAGCCGTTCGCGGAATCTAGTAAATAAATAAATAAATGCTTAATCTTAAGTCCAATTATTGCATCAAAGATAAAAATCTGACAAGCCACGTAAAAATACCTCAAAAATATATCTCCAAAACTATGATCTCGCGCCGAAAATTCACCAGACTTCTACTCTAACCTTAAAACACATTACACTGAATAAACCAAACGCCACAGTTTATTTGAAAAAAGAGATTCAAATCTTTGGGATTGTCGGAATATATCACGGTGCAATGAAAAAAGTATCGTTCAGCCAGCAGTCGCGTCGGCTCTTCGTTTATTCACCCCCTTTATTTACAGTGAGGATTTTCTGATTTTAGTCGGGATTTTCCCCGCAGTATCTATCTGTATCGTTACTTCGTGATAGTTGTTTTCCGTTGTCATGTGCTGTTGCTTTGCTAAAAAGTGTGCTTTGGCAACTGATGTACTGTATTTGCTTGTAGGTTTGTTCTTAAATCTATTGGGCTTTTGTGTGTCTTTTGTGGTAGCCATATATCTTTACTAGTATTGTGTATTGAAAGTTTCTGCAAATGCAATCTATTCTAAGATCAAAGGACTATTTTAATGCCTCAGCGGTGGGACATAACTAACAATAGCCGTTACACCAGTCTTCCATTCCTTACCTAAGATTTGAAGGAAAGAGGCGATATTATTAACCAATATGGGCTTCCTAATTCATAATCAGGCAACGTATCAACTGTGTACCCCAATCTAAAATATAAAACCCCACATTACCCACCCAAGAATTCCTAGACACCCAAGAAACACTAGAACGTTTTCTAGCCATAACAATACACATAAATATCCCAGTAATGCCGCACAGGATTCTCAGAAAGCTATATCGATAGAATCAGTTATGAGGGTAGAAATCCCCGGTAAACCCTCGCTTATACACCTACGGAATGGAAGCCAGCATCGCCTTAGACAACGGATAATAGTTTCCACATGAATATGTAATAAAGAACCCGGTGTTCCTAAGTTTTCTCAAGGTAAATGCCAAAGGAAAAGTTTGGTTTTATTTATGTACTGATGGAAATTGAGAAGATAGAGTAGGAAAGTTATGATAAGACTTTGTACACACAATTTTTTCTTACCGTGATAAACTACGGTTTATTCGCCGTGTGTAGGCACGGTCGTCAGTGTTGTATGGATCACTTATAGAAGCATGTTGACAGACACGTTTTTTCTATGGCGCGGTTTATGGGTCAATCAACTATTTTACCCACACTTTGCTGTCCCCGATATATTATTTTAATATGAACTAATTGACAATTGTGACATTTTTTATGTGTATGAACACAAAAGAAATGTCACAATTGTATCTAAGATTGTTTGGCACAACGGACAACTTGATTAGAATAAAAATATATAGATAAAGAGATAGAAAATCTTTCACTTCTATATAATTTTATGGTAACTCAGAATACGGAATATTTTGTGTCTTACCATAATAACTAATTGACAATTGTGACATTTATTTTGTGTTCATACACAAAAGAAATGTCACAATTCTCACACATATTCACATTCATTTTCATTCATTTATTTCACATATTTCACTAGTTAAACATTTTTATTATTAATCGTGTACATTTCGCCAAAAAAAAACCGGACAAGTGCGAGTAGGACACCCGCTCTGAGGTCTCAAAATTAAAAAAAAAATCTCCCATAATTCGTTCTACACCACAGCCGATGCTCCAGCAACAAATGATAGTTTATAATCGCAAAAGCTAATATTTCTATGTGATATCTACAAATTAATAAAATACAGGGTGGCATTGAAGCGAAAACTGTTACCATAGATCCAGTACCTGATCCTGAACATTTCAACGCAAGGGGCGTTGAAATTTTTCGTAGGTTATTTTAAAAAAATCTGCTGTTTCATAGTAAAGTGCAATACTTTTATATCAATTTTTTTTTTTTGTTGGGAAATTAATTTGACGAAACTGCAGGACTTCGTATTTTATATTGATTTGAACTGAATACCTCTACCCGTTCGTAAGAAAATGGATCCAGACAGATGGACACCAAACCTTTTGAGGTAGGAAACCCTAAAAAATTATAAAAACTTTGTAGTATATGTAATACTCGTCCGCCTTATCTTAGGAGCCCAACTTTTTCTGTTTACAGAGACTGATTCTCCTTGTTATCAAATATTTATAATATCGCATTATTGAATTAAAATACCTAAATAAGTATCTATACTGTTTTATAAATTCTCTAAAAAAATGTGCGAGAATTTATTAAAAAAAAAAAAAAAAAGTGTATCTTAAATAAACACATGCCTCCTTTAACTAACATTATGAATTTCCTGTGTTACACTCCATTACATGCACAAACATCCATACAAATATTTGTCTCGATACGGGAATTGAACCTGCGACTGATCGCACATGACGGAGGCGCCATTGACCAATATTGGTTTCCAAACTCCCATAATTGCAGTGTGCGTGGGATTATAAAACCAAATAAATATTGCTCTGTTATGATAAACAAGAAGAAGGCTTATTCTAACGTTACGTAAACGTTAGAATAAGCCTATTTAATTAGAAAATGGGATTATAATAACATTAATGTCGAAGGTTTGATCAAAGGCAGTAAGTTCTATTAACATAAAATTACGAGATCTCATTTTCATTAATATAATTTATAAATTAAAATATTTGCAAGGTCATTAGGAAAGGCATGGTTTCCGTTGTCTGAATTTACAAATTTATGTTAAAGTGATGCAACCAGCCAAACATCTAGGTTACTTTAATATAGTTTTACATCTCAATCTTTTGACGAATTACACCATCTATCCAAGTAATTTCTAAAACGCCCACTCATACACCATACGTCAAAATTTACAACCAAAAAAGTTGTTACATTATACACAATGCTCCATAAAAATGTGAATTAATTTGATTTATGAAAACAACTAACGTGCCTTTACGTTTTCACCAAAATTACACTCCGACGTGCAAGGGCGGACAGATAAGCAATTAATCTAAATTAGGGCAATAATTTAACCCTTACCGGTTATTATTCAGAATGAACCGAGCATCAATTCTATCTCGGTGCTTTCGTTCGCTACAGAGAACGGGTAACTGTTTATTATTCACAATTTGTTTGTGTTCGTGGTCGAAATAAAAGTTGTTTAATCAGTGCACCGGTCAATTCGGTTTTTTTAATCAATTCTGAAGTATGGCTTGTGCTTGTGAACAGCAAGACTGTATTACTGAATTTATGAATTTATTTCATATTTGCTAGAAAAAATACACAAAGCAAGGCTTATTATACTAAGCAGTAGAGAAATCTATATTTTTGTGACTCATACCTACTTCTTACACAATATAAAACAAGATTCAAAAATCACTTTTTAAGGACTGATTTACTGGCAAAATAGGATCGATTTGGTTACTCGATTAGTGACCACCTTTTTTGCCAGAAAATTGCTTTTTTGCCTTACAACGTGATTGTGGAATGCACATTTAAAAAGGGCACCAACATATTCCTTAAGCACTGTCCATTCCACAGAATGACGATTTAACTTTAAATCGAGGCGCAACACAGTAATTATACTAGTTACCACAAACCGACAATCTTAATCGGTCTCGACTTGACTTGACACATGCAATTATGAATCCAAGGCGCAACTTTAGAAAACCTATTTAAACTTTATTGGGTAGATAATGAAAATTGCATCCTTCATGTCATAAAGAAAAGTTTTTCAAATTTTCTTGTCAAAGTTCGGAGTGACGAGGAGATTGATCGCCCTGTCGACACGGAAGAAAAATAGCAATGGCGAGTTTTCGTGAAAATAAATCAGGATTGTTTTTAGTTGAAAAGGTTTTGTGCCAATGACAAGAGAGAATGTTATGTACGTATCTGAAATCTAAGTAGGTGGATTATTAATTAATCCAGAAAATATTTCTTGAACAAAACCTGTCGAAAAAACATAAGTAAGTACTTCTTATGATTAGTAAATGCGAATTTTCATGACATTAAATTGTGTGTTCGTGTTTTAATTTTCATTTTGGTCGTGAGCTGGCAGTATCATCACAACGGTAATATTTTCCCATTGTTTGTCTTATTTGTTTTAGTATATTCGTGTATTTATGTGTATCTGTTCTTGTATTTATTTATATTTAGTTATATTATATTATATTTATAGTTATATTTATAGGTTACTAGGTATACGTATATCCTTATATTTAAATAAATATTTATTCAAAAATTTTCGATATTGCACCTACCACTGTCCTCTCTGCGTCACACAAAGGTTGACTGGTAGAAAATGCCTATGGCATTAAGTCCGCCTCTGTAAATTTGTATGCTTAAAGTGTTAAATAAATAAATTGAAGAATGGAAGCCTGTATCAACAACAACCTCCGAGTTTTTATTTGTTTATTTATACATTATGTTAATTGACGAAAGGCGTTACCCGCAATTATCGCATTCATACGTGCTAAAAAAAATATTATCATTCAAAAACTATGAATTTAATATTATTTTATGAACGAATTGTATTATAAAAAATCCTTTTTTTTTGCAAGTATGGGAGTTATACTGTTGCGGGTAATAACGGGAACGCCTTTCGTTAATTTACATAGGTAGGTACTGTATTTGACGCGGGTTTTGTATTGCAACCTTCGATTTGGCACCAAAATTTGTAGAAAACTTATGATTCCAAAATATTCTCAACAAATAACAAAAACAAATAAATAATTTGGAATCGTCGATATCAACATACAAACAGTGACAATGGCCATCCATTGTTTCCGTTTCAAGACTACTGCTGCATAAACAAAATACTAATCGACCCGGTATCTTCGTTCGTGAGTTTAAACATCATTTCAAAACGAGTTCACTCATTAACATGACGCGTCATTTAGCAAAACTTTGAGTGAAGCTGTCGTGTCGTCCATTCGTCGTTTATCGAATAAGAGGTTATCTCATTCGCCGCCGTACAGTCGCATTAGCTATACTTGTGCAACTATGTGAAATAAAATCGAAATGCGTTTTGTATTCTTGTTACTTGTGCTGTCGTGTTTGTTGTGCGTGTATGTGTTGTGTGCCGACATGATCATTGGCGATACTGTTCATCGGAAGATGGTGTTCCATCAAAGGGTCAAAGATTTTGCGATACCCTTCAAGAAGAGAGTGAAGACGTTGACGTTTACTGATCCGGAAAAGAGGACGATAAAGGTTAGTTTATTTGAAATTATAATTTTAAAAGTATTAAACTAAGGTAGTTTCATTTTATCGTAATAAGTTCATGGATTAAATTATTAAGATCAGCATTGAATCGGTGAATTTATCAATAAAGAAATGAATTTAAATGATCACACAAATATTATTATTTGAAGGGTTCGAATAATATTAATTATATTATTTCAAACCGTGAATAAATCCTTCAACTCGATCGAATAAAATGACGTTCTAGATTCTTCACATTTCTCAGACGTCTTATATATATATATAATATTTTTAGTACCTTGACCAGTCAACGTTAGCGCTATTTGTTTAACAATTTAGCCTCATTACGTTATAACTTACCTACAATCTTTGTTATTAAAAAAAAAGTGGCCAACTGCGAGTCGGACTCTCACAATGGGTTCCGTACCATTACAAATTTGATTTAAATTTTTAAAAATTGGAATCCCCTTTAATTTTTTATTTTTTTATTACTTACTTTATTTTATTTTATTTTATTATAGTGGCCAAAGTATGTTGTACACACACTGTGTGGTACACTTTCAAGTGTCTACCTATTACGGTTCCAATGAATCAGCCCTGTGACAGACGGACGGACAGTCAGCGGAGCTTTAGTAAGAGGGTCCCGTTGGCACCCTCTGGGTACAGAACCCTAAAAACTGCATACCTAACTTTTACATAACAGCCCAGTATAAGCTGACCTCTCATTGTGTGGAAATCCTATACAATGCGAGATCAGCATAAATGCATAGCTTGATATGTAGCCGTGTGTACAAAAACTGGGACTGAATCATTATACAAACAAAAACGTGCGTTTCGTCATAAAATTATTTTGGCTAATGTTATACAAATCTGTGCTAGAATTTTGTTTCACAATACCTTCCTTAATCGCAGCCTCTATTAGATCTGTGGGTCAAGGGTGATGCTGATTACTTAATCTATGTGTTAGATAATTTTGTTTTTTGAAAATAATCTTTTATATGATTGATTGTATTATTTTGAACTTTATGATCAGGTCGTAAATTTCCATTTGCATTGGCATTCATCTTATCTTAATATTCATAAAGAACGTAATCCTCTTCCTGTGCAGATGAAATCCTACGATTAAAATAAGACTCCTATTTGAATTGCTGAAGGCAACTTGCAAATGCTTTAAGTACTTACCAAAAACTGAAGTTACGCGAATAAAAACAGTCGTTGGTAATAAAACAAAATTGTTATCTCAAGAAAACGGATGACCTGAATCTATAAGTTCAAGCAAATGACGATCATAAAAACACAAAAAATAAAATAGTCATTCCATTATAAAACACAAATATTTTCACGTTTAAACATCAAACTTAATTCCTATTCAACAATAGTTATTTTAAGCATTAAGGCTTGTGCAGACCAGCGCGACTTGTCGCGCGACGCGACACGAACAATACAATTTCTAAGAAAACTTCACAGTATAACAACAACCGGTGTCGCGTCGCGCGACAAGTCGCGCTGGTCTGCACAAGCCTTTATCAGTGCGGTTAGCTAAAATATTTTCAAACATATTTAACAAAGACAAAGTTAGAAGTAGGTAGGTAAATATTGCGGTTTAAATGATGAAGTCAGCACTCTTAAAAGCTAAAAGAATAACCTTTGTTCTTAGTAATTAATAATATAATAATAGTCATGCAAAAACAACAGATTCTAACAATGTTTTAATATAGAAATTTGATGAGGAGGAAAATGTCAAAAATAATATTTCTTGAATTCGTAATTTACAATACCTGAGCCCTGTTTTAGAAGCCATAATGGTCTCATACATTTTGGCGATAAATAGTTTTAAACATCTTCAAAATTTTTTGGCCAAGTTTGACTTATTTTTCGTTCTTTTGCAGGGTGTTGCAGCAGTAGACAACGACTTCTCCCATGCCAGTGCTAACATAACTTCTGGTGGTGTGGGATTCTCCCACGTCACAGTCCGCATGAAAAGTCAAAGGCATCACCCGTTAAACTTTGAAGTGGAAATATACGTCTAGTCAGACAACATGGTGGAAGTGAAAACCTCATTGTAAGGGACTGTACAACAGCTTCAAAACGTTAAGTGAGAGATGGTAAAATGACTCTCGACAGTGTAATAAAGAAGATTATCCGAATGATGTTCGGGCGCCTTCGACGATCTTCGGGCGACTTCGCGACGGCAGTAATTTCATTTGACACCTCTGTTTCTGTTCTACATTTCGAATAGCTATAAATCTTTTGAAAACCCTTTACAACCCTCTCGGGCTTTTTATGATTGGCATGATTAAAAACCGCCAAAACTATTCAAGACTTCTCTCAATCTTACCTATATTCTTCTTAAATTTCAAATACAAGGAATCTCTGTAAACATTCTCTACTATATAGATAATATATGCAAACCAAAAGTTAATGTTAATGAACTTAATAATAACTATTGTCCCTTTGTATGCAATAACAAACCGGTGCCAAAGGACAGGGGATCCCCTATACGTACCACGATGACTAAGCGACTAGTATCGCCGTCTCGCCTAATGTCACTATTAGTACCAAACTGACGTTATAGTCATTTAGTTTATAGGTTAACTCCATTAGTTGTAACTATGGTGTAAATGTAATGAGTAATGCTAAATGATTCATTAAAGCTGTATTGATAGTGAACCTTTAAGTGTTGAAATATTTTTCAACGATGATTATATTATGGGCCAAGTGCCAAAGTGATTTAATGGTGCTATGAAGCCCCATATCAGCTTGCAGGAAAAGATCTGTGTCTTCGAAAACAATAGCTAATTTGATTTTGATTGATGTTAAACACATAGACTATTATGAATTTGCCACGGACTATTGTTATTCTTTGTTTTTACGTCGGAATATGTTGAAAAAAATATTCAACAAATCAGTTCATTGATAATGTGAAACAATCAATCTATTGTAGTTTTAGTATCATCAGCATTGTAGAAAATTCCATATACTCGTATGTAGTAAACAATACCTGAATATGTAGCTATTAACTAATTAGAGTACATTTGAGATGTTTGTCGTTTATATTTACTGTACAAATGCACTAAAATGATATACTTTGTGATGCGTTCGTGGTTACGTTTGCACTATGAAATGGTATAACAATTAATGTGTATATTCACCAGACAGTTTCTCTAGATTAAGTATAGTTATTAAGTTTAGGACTATAGTCCGGCCGTTAAGCGAATGCATTCCTAACACCTGTCAGTCTGACAATTTCTCCACTTACAAGTGGAGTTCACCGATATTTAACCTGCGTTTACCGTTTACCTAAACTACGGACGTTCGTAAGTAAATGAATGAACACGGGTCCAAATACTTTGAACTTGTTAATTTTGAGGCATTTCCTTCTGAGATTGTATTTCAATAAAATATGAGAATGTAGCAGGTAATGCTTATATTTTTAAAGCATGTTAATGCAAAAATTTGTAAGTTAAGGTAGGGACACATTATTGTATATTCAATGTATTTCTAAGGATTAGGATAAGCTCTCAAAATATTTTTATTTCACAATATCTATAATGTTCTGTTTAAGGAATATTATGTAAACAGTAGTTAATTTGATTTTGATAATTTTGTAATCTCATACATAATTATATTGACGGTTACCTAAAATTAATACATTTAATAGATATAATCTGTAAGAATGTTTGCAAAGATATTATGAATTATTAAGTTCCTTAAGTTAAGTATATTATGTCAAACAAACTGTATAAATAGGTAGGCACCTGCGTAATCTAAATAGAGAAGTTGTATAAATATGATACATTATGTTTAATTAAATGCAAATCATCAATAGAGTATTATGTTTTATTGCCGGATGGCCTAATGACGAGGCCTTAAGAGGGCGGGCACACACGACACGAAGCAACAAAATACAATATAGAGGAATGTGGCCGCTTTTCTTTAGATCGAATTTTGTTGCTTCGTGTCTCAATATGAAACTTTCTAAAAGGTATTAGAAAATTCTAGACACACTTGCCGAGTGTGCTTACTAGCCGTTATTCATAATTCCTTCTCAGACACAAGCAACTATTTTTTTAAAGGATTGGCGCTAGTGGACCATTGGGCGCCCCCTTAATGAGACGCGCATAAACCAGGGAAGTACTCGTATCGGGGTACAAAGGGTAGGAGGCTTATACAAAATTATTTTCACTTTTCAATTTACAAAAGATTCATTAAAACATTCTTAGCTGAATACTTATTTACTAGGCAAAGTAGTAAACAAGACCTGCTACAATTCATGGAAACTTTGACAACATAAAGTACACATGCATACTGACAAATTACTGGCTCAATGCCAGTACGTTATTAAATAACCAATTTCCCGCCACCGACTCTTTCAATATGCAAAGGATGACAGTATGCTGCACCTCGTCTGAACAGATTTTAGAAATTTCAAAATTTTGTTTTAATATTTTTGATGACAGATAGATGCAGAGATCCTAGCTGTGGTCAAAGTAATATTCAGAAATTGAGGAATATTCATCTGTGTCTTTATTGTTGAGTGGTTCTATCCAGTCAATTCAGGGTGTGGTGCAGAAGTAAGTTCTTACCTACTTAATTGTATTGTTCGCATATGTTTTAGGAAATTTAATATCGATTTTTAAGAAATCGTCAAAATACATAGGAGTCGAATAGATTTAAAAAAAAATGACGGAGTAAAATAATAGAATAGAATAGAATAGAATATTCTTTATTATAATAATATTTACTTAGCATAAACCTCAGACCAAATGAAACACCAAGACATATGCAAACAATACAGTGAAGCATGCCAGAACTACACCTCCGCTCTGAAAGAAAGAAAGAAAGAAAGAAAAAGTATTTATTGAGACTCGCACAGGAAATCACAAATTAAATTAAAAACACACTAAACATTAATAAAAAAGAGAAAACAATAAAAAAACAAAGTTAAATTGCACTAATAATAATATTAATTGCTCTGTGCATACACGCTCACCCGCACTCATTTACAACCATTTACAATCAAACTACACCTCACTAAGAGCACATTACGATACCGGCCTCACAGCGTTGTCTTGGTTTTTTATTTGGTCTGAGAGCATAACCTATCGAAAATTAAGAATCGAAATAAACCAAGTCGAACCCAATTATTCTGAAGTCATCCCATCATAGGATTCATAAATTCTTCAACGCTCTTTTCAGAAAATAACCTAAGTCTACCTCACGCAAAAAGCATAATTGATAAGTCCATATATATACCCTGCATATATGCCATATTATATTATGGTAAGCTCGATATAGAATTCCCATCACGTCCTTTCCGCTCAGATTTTCGTTGATGTTAATTTCACGCTCGTCAATCTCGGAATACATTGTCGTATATTGGCAACCAGAAATTTGGTTTATTATCCGAATTACATTATTATGCTCTCTCCCGCTTTTGTTGAAATTTAATTATAACCTAGATTGGGTCGCTGGCCGTTCATTTGTGTGTTGTTAATTATTTTATTCATGAAATATCAATAATTCTTATCTTCTTTTTCGTGTGGTTAATGACTAACCCGGTATGTCAGAGTATTAAAGCCGTCCATGGGCCTCTGACTTGGCTTCACATGCCGTCGAGAAATATCTCTCAGGCATACCGGTTTCCTCACGATGTTTTCCTTCACCATTTTTGAAGCAAGTGATAATTATACAATATTACGCACATGAATCCGAAAGTCAGAGGTGCGTGCCTTGGGTTCGAACTCGGGACCATGACATATCACTGCTTAATAATACTTATGATATGACGATTCCTGATGTTACCGAAATTTTTGGGTTCTTACTATTTTTTAATTTATAGAAATCAATCAATTCACTGGAATTTCAGTAAGTGTCGCAAAGATTAGCTTAGTCAACTAAGTTACCATTTATAATGTAATAACTATTTATAGAGGAACGCTATTATAGTGTATGAAGGCCAGCATTTAGAACTTTACGTAGGTAGTCCATAATATTTAGATGTGAATTTATTTCACTAGATTTTATTTCCAAGTCTTAGACATATTGTTACAATTCTTAGGGGTCCCCGAACCCAACCCGAAAAGAGATGTCAACACCAACTGACGGGGTCCGTTAGGGCCAATGCCTGCCAGGGTTGCGAGTTTGTCTGAAAGGGATATCGCGGCTCCGGCACACAGGCAACGGAAGGAACACGGGTGGGTTTTATTCAGTAAAAGTCTGACACGTCCTCCCGCGCCGCCCAGAGTGGGAGAAGTTATTTGATAAAGTCCCAACCAAAAAAAAAGGGGTCCCCGAAACGATCAATTGCCATCAATTTGTATTCTAGTAAACCGATTTACAATATTACTAGAATACAACCAACCGTAGTTTTCATAGAGAGCTTTAAATTTCGATTGCCATACAAGTAAAATGAAAAAGATATTACAGCTTTTTCATTATAGGCAAACATAGGACGCCAGGCGAAGTTAGGGCAGTTGACGGTACCTTCGGGGATCATGGAAGGCGCACAAGATCTCATGATCCCCGGTCCAAGTGTGGTAAGGGAACACTGGGGTGGTTTTTAGTCAGTAGGAGTTGACAGACCCCTTCGCTCGCCCCAGGGCGGTGGACATCCATGAGGGATTTCCAACCAGGCAAAAAAAAGAAGAAAAAAATGTTGACGGTACCTTAATTCATTTTTCTTTAATTAATCGAATATTTAGTGTTATTCATTAATTAGGGAAAATGCCGCCTCTGGACCTTCCGCAGCAGTTGATTATTTCAATTGCATTTGGTTATCGATAAATTTGCGCATCAATGTAATCAATCACGTAAAAATTTACAATTGCAATTGATCGTTTCGGGCAAATAAGTCTCGTCCTAGATCTACTTCGATATTGAATTATGGAACTAGACATAGTAATTTATAGGATAACCTTAGGCAGGGTTCCCACTACGCCGGACCGGCAGATCTGCCGCGCCGGTAAATCTGCCGGAAGGGCTAGTGGCTGTACAATTTATATGAAGCTATTCACATTATCCCGGGTCCGGCATTTTTGCCGAGCCCGGCATTTTTACCGAGCGTTTTGTCACTGCGAAGTGCCGGCAAATCCATCAGACCGGAGTAATGTGAACGAGTTTGCACCAGTTCCCCTCGCGTCATTCGAAAATAATTGAAGAACTTTCACTTCTCAGTTCACCCACTAATGTTACAAATGTTCCAAGTAAAAATCTTTCCCGTAAAATAGGCTGTTACCCAATGTTTACTTTTTATTCTATTTAGCCTTCTATTAAGATACCACCACAACACAACTATTTCGTCGTCCATTGTGTGGTGAGTCCTTGACTGTCCGATTTTCTTGTGGGATCCGGTGTAATGTGAACACCTCTGTCCGGTGTCCGGTTTCCGGCGAACCTGCCGGTACGGCGTAGTGGGAACCCGGCCTTACACACATTATAATGAAACAAATGAGTTAATTTTAAACACTTACAGGCCGTTTAAAATAACGTAACACGATAAACGTTTTATCCAAAGTATCAATAAAAACCTCTTTGATATCACGAAACGTGTGGAAAATACATGAGAACTTATGAAAGGGAAACGGCTTAGGACCGGCGCCTCAGTTTTTGTGAGCGTATCCCCCGCTAATAAATCAGGGCAGGCCAGTGGTCATCTGACGTGGATCTACGAAGGAAAAATACCTACTACGGTAGATATAATAATGTAGATTTTATTATCAGTGTTTTTTTTTTTTTGCATCTTCGTTTTCTCCAATATAATCCACAGCCTTTTTCAACTCAATGCAATCAAGGTAATCTTACTTTTCCGCCATTTTTCTCTTTACACCTTTTTGTTGGACATGATTATTTTTTTCTTTACCAACTGATTTTGTAAAAACTGCGATAACACTTACAACAACTGAAATTAAAGTAGGTTGTAATCAAAGAAACATTCTTTCAAGAAAAAAAAAACAATTTTAATGACAGCAACAAACAAGTTCAGTAGCATTTTTTATCATATTTTAATGAGCAAGCGGTTAATAAATACTATACATAGATAAGTAGGTACTTGGGTATATGGTGATTAAAAGATCAGCCAGACAACATTGTTTTGGTTATAAATCTATTTATATCAGTGACATAGATTAGGTAAACAATGCCATTAGTTGAATTCACAGTAAACATTGTGATTTCGGAATCCATTATTTACCGTACTATAAATTACAGTGTAATAGTGTAAATGTTTTGTTCAAATGTTTAGTTTCAATAGCAGTCTGTTTTGTAGTTAGTTCGCCGCTACTTGCTCCGAATTACAACTTTGGAAATAAATCATTGTTTTTGTTCAATTTGACTCAATAGCACACGTTTTCGTGGTGGAAAATAAAACAAACACTACGTTATATTATCTCAAAACCTGGTGAGCCCCAAATTTCCAGACGTTCAAACAACATAGCAGTTTTGCCTAAATTAGGTACTACGAACTCTCAGCACTCGAAAAGCCAGTCAGAATTGTGTGAAAAAGTTCAGACATTCAAAAAAAGAACCAGCGTCCCAAATTCGTACATTCATAAACTGGCATTACGACAAACATGGCGCGAAATAAAAAAGCATAGACAACGCCCGGAATATTTACGTTTATATATTTCATCAAAGAGACAAAGAGGAAGTTGGCGCGAGGGATAAACAAAAAGGGTAGGGTTTTCCCGCCCTCCCTTATTAATGTAATAACTGACACTTTGTTTTATGCGAGTTTCTACTTAACTATAGTTCGTTTGTGGACCGCGATTACTGAGATGCTCGCCGCGGTGTGAATTTTAAATGACTAATTTGCGGAAACGGTAAAGGTACGGAAAATTAGTTTTTAAAGGAATCATTAACTAGCTCCTGTACATTTTAAGAAGTTATTCTGAATTTCCTGAAAGTTTTTATGGATTTAAGGGTTGATGAACACTCAAAGGTTTTTATAGCAAGCAAAAATGTTCATAAGATTCGCTTATTTTCGTTAAATTCGTAGTGAATATTTCGCCCATGCTAGACAAAGATAAGGTAGCTAAGAGAGTAAGTAGTATCAAAAACTTAGGTGGATCTAAACGCGATCCCTAAGCTCCTCGTAATTGGTTTTCTGTTAGAATATTTTCATTTTCAGCCCGGGAGTGGAAATGCACCCGATTAATCGTGATAAGATCTACCCTATCGCATTTGGATTAAGTTCTTACAGGCGTGATCGATGGCATAATGGACACATGTAGCTACATATACAGAATAGAAGGTAGTCAGGGAAATGAATTGTTAAGTAAATTGAACCTTCTTTTTATGTAACCTTCTCCCATCACACATAAAGGCAATGCTTGTACAGTCCTTAATCTTTCCCATAATAGATGATGGTGATGTGTGTTACTGCGACCTGAATGCAGATCTCAATAAACTTGACCGCCTTCTAAATAACTGCATTCGATTCGTTTTCAATCTTCGTAAGTATGATCATGTGTCTGCGCACCGATTGCTTTTAAAATGGTTACCCATACGTCAGCGCAGAGAGTTGAGGGTTATGTCTATGTTACATTATATACTGGACAATCCCAATTCTCCTTCTTACCTGACTTCCCATGTTCAATACCTATGCTCTGCCCATAGTAAAAATGTTCGTTCTACCAACAATCGTCTTCTACGATGTCCTTCTCACCGTTCTGATTTTAGTCACTCTTCTTTCTTTGTCCAGGCGGTTTTTCTTTGGGATGCGCTCCCTCTGAACATCAAGATGGCAACCAGTCGGTTATCTTTCAAACCGAAGAGACGTGAACATATTCGTAAAAAGTTGGCAGAATCATTGCAGCGCTGATTTGCTGGATTTGTTTTTTCCTCTACCTATCGTTATTTCTCCTGACAAAGTTTATTCGGTTTATGTATGTATTAATTTTCAAGTTATCTATCTCTTATGTTTTGTCTCCTAAGGTTGACTGGTAGAAAATGTCTCAGGCATTAAGTCCACCTTTGTACAGTTTTTTTACTTGTGCATGAAGTTTTAATAAATAAATAAATTGACTACCAACTAACATTGTCCGTTTATTCAAATCACAGAACTTTCGTTCCTTGACAGTTCTGTGAAATAGTTCTAACATGGCAAATTGACGTAGGGTGACAATTTGCTTAGCAATTAATTTCCCCGACTGTACATTCCATAGACATTTTATGCTTTATTTGTTCAAATATTTCCTTTATCAGGCTGCAAAGCCACAGTTTCATAAAACAAAATGCTGAAAATTCCCGACATAAGGATTCCTCTTCAATGTTCCACGAATAAAGGTTGAAGATTTTCTTGATACAGTTTATTTCGTGAAACAAAACAGAATGCAGCGTCACGCCGCGGGAAGCCTTCACGTCCGAAACAGGAGTTCCCTCCAATCGCAGTCCAACTATTGTCTACGTTCCATATCAGCCGAACGTTCCGAACGTTCAGGAATTTCCAATAATACCTTTCGACTAACATAAACTTGCCACCTTACAAAAATATTAAGGAAGAAAATAGACTTTATGATAAAGGCATTAAGTTTAAAATCGTTTGCTGCATAATGTCGGATAAGCAAATAGAGTTTTGCGAAAGGACTTTCGCGATACTAAAGGTAAATTCGAAAGAGTTTCCAGCTCTCAAAGCTATGTTGTTACCAGCATTAGGTACTTCGCGACGGTAAGGTTAAATCGTTGGCAGTAAAAGGAAATTGCTTCAGTAATGGAATTATTTTCTTAGGACGCTCGGTAAAAAATTGAATTATGCTAAGAAACGCGAATAATTTTTCATTTTACTTCAAACGGGACAGGCTTAACGACTTTCATAGGAAAACATTACGTCGATCCAGTTTTATGAAAAAAAAACCTACGATTATATTTATAATGGCTGTATTAAGTGAATCTAATAAACCTAGAACCATTGTTTCGACGACTTTGGATAAAAAGATAACATTTTAGTTTTTGTAGAACTAAACTCAGATTTGTATCACGAATAAGTAGGTTATCCAATCTTCCGAAATTCTTTCATACAAGGAAGTTTATTCAAACTTTCTTCGTTGCGAAACATTTCTGACTCAGTAACAAAAAATAGGGCAATAATGTTTGATAGACTTAAAAGTACCTACCCAAGTATGGAGAGCCCGGGTCATCGTTTCAACGATCGTACATAAAAAATGTTTGTATTACACGATCCATGTAAGGCTAGCTTTTATAAAGACGTTTCAACGAGGGTCGATTGTGTTAAAAAGGAGTCATTAACCCATTTCTTTGTGGATATTTTAAGCCCATTCAAAGCTTTGTTATTGAACTCTGCTATCAGAACATTGAACTTCCTGCTTCAAGTAATAGATGAATAGTGGTCTTTATAGTTTATTGCATCGTTTGATTTGTTGACTCTGCTGCAAAAGTAATGTCAGTTTTGTAATTGGAAAGTTTTATGACGATAGCCTTGTCTGTTTTATTGGTTTTCTATTTTAGATTATTGATGTTCTATGGATGATCAAGACAAAAGGAAATTGTGGGATGTATTTGACAATAAATATCATATATTTACACGTTGTTCTGAAACTTAAAGAAAACGTTAGATTATTAACATTCTTATTACATTTCATCCTAACTATGTATATAATATTATAAATGCAAAAGAGAGTTTGTTTGTTACGCTTTCACGCTAAAACGGCTGAACGGATTTGGATGAAATTTGGCTAACGAGAAGAACATGAAACATGACCTGGAAAAGGACATAAGATACTTTTTATCCCGGTGGTTCGTTCCCGTGGGATATTATTTCGGGCGAAGCCGCTGGCAAATGCCAGTAATCAATATTTTAGTTCAGTAGTTAGCGATATTTCCATACAGTAATATTGCTAAATTAATCAAAACAGCGAAATATTTGACAGCTATTGGCGACGTTGCCCACTTTCAGAAAGCAGGCTCTTAAAATTGTAATTTTTAAATGAGGAGAGAGTTTTTTAATGCCCCAAAGATTCAGATTTTTTTAAATATAAACTTGCTAAGCATGTTTCTTTCTTTAACGATTGTTGCTAATTACGAACTACATACCTAAGTTATTTAGAAGCTTAAATAGTCTTCATCAACTAAAAATACGATATCTTAGAGATTAATTAGAGTTTTAAACTTAGACCACTGAACACTCCCAACTTTCACCACAATGCACAAGCTGCCTTTGGAACTTAGTAATAAATATGTCAACGAAGACAAAACCTATGCAGGACACGAATATTTAAGTACCAACACAGTTGAAGTTCCTGCTAAGTTTCTACTTCACAAAGTTCTTGTATCCAGTACCATGTACATCAAACTCCCATCGCGCCTTCTACAAAGCGGTTTTAATCTTCCTATAAAACGTTGACAGAGGCCGGGACTGGTTGAGAAGCTAATTGTATAAGTCTTGGGGGCCATCCATCAATCAGGCTCTGTCGGGGACCGGGTAGAGACTAATTTGCCCGTTTGTTTTGCCCGTAAGCTCGCGGCTTGCCCGTCCGCTGATAGATGTTTGATTATGGACGGACTCGGGCGTATCATTAGATGAATTTGTGTTGGTATTGTTGAAGCGGGATTTTAGAATTAGAATGGGAAAGTAATTAGATTTGTTATATTGGTAGGCAGATTAGACGAATTGTTTAATTTAGGAAGGACTTGTCTGTCTTGTACAACCGCAACTGACTTCTGCAACATCTAATGAAGCCATGTTCCTAAATTCTCACATGTTATAAATGCAATTATCTACTCCATGACCGAAAGATGCACAAATGATAGTCTCAAACAATATACTAGACCAGACCATGATGATTTTGATGTAATTCAAATCAACAACACCATTATACTCAAGAAATTTTTAATTCACACAACATAAAGACACCAATAACCAACCAAACATTAAAAACCACAAAAGGCTTATGTTTGTCTCCGTTATCATAAAGCCGTTGTTAGCGGTATCTGTGCACCTACCCCGTATCACGTACTAAAACACAATGAAACAAAGAGGAACTTTATAACTGCAGGGGATTCCGGCAGGCAGGCTGGCATCAGCCTTCGAAATGGCACCCATAAAATAGTTACAACCAAATAGGGAGTAGGGAGGAAATGTAGTCATTGAGATAGGTACGGGAATTTGCGATATGGAGTACTGTGCGGGATTAAAAGTTGGGATCCGATCGAGACGAAATAAAATCCACTTCCTACATCTAGAAGGTATATAAAACATGGTAGGTATAGTGAATTTAATGTTAAACTTGTATCAAGTTCTGGTGTTGGATAAGCCTCGAAGAAGAATGTTCTAAATTATAATTGTTATTTTATTAGGACCAACCAATCAAGTGGTCCACCAAGTCATACCAAGGGGTATTGTATTTCCCAGTTTCTGGGTTGTGGAGGTCAGATAGGCAGTCGCTCCATGTAAAATACTGGTATTCAGCTGCATCCGGTTAGACTGAAAGCCGACCCCATCATAGTTGGGAATAGGCTAGGCAGATTGATTGATTGACTACCTATGACAAAAAAACATAATTCATGCGCTGTTTCAGTCTTGAGTTTTCAGTTGAGTCGTCGAGTTACTTGCTTTCTGTTATCTAATAATAACAGAAACCAATCTTTTTAACTATAGGTAGTAAGTATATCAGAATGAGTAATAAGTTAATTCCCACAATTACCATTTTCCAGGATTAAATACTTCATAGACTGTCCTTTATGCGTCGGCTTTTATTTCAAATAATACCTCACAGTAGCATCAAAGGGGATTTTAATGGATGTGCACCTGGAATTTTTCAGTAGCCGTCTACGGTTACGTACGGTTCGTTTCAGTGAAATGGTGGACAATATAAATTCCGACTGAAAAATGTTTCATATGAAGGCTTTATTGGCTTTTATTACTAAAATGAATGATTTACAAACATGTCCAATTTGTTTTTCCACATTTTATTAATAACAATGGTTCAGGTTTATTTGAAAACGATTTTAATAATTCATTGAATTTGCACTTTTCCTGGATTTATAAAAAATCGTGGTATAGTTAATATTAATATTTGATAAAGCTTGTGGCTAAGTAATAACGGCCGCACGGGTTGCCATGGTTGGTTTGTGGATGGGTGACCATCTTTATATACCAACAGACCCCTCCGTGCCTTGGAAAGCACGTTAAGCCGTTGGTCCCGACTGTAGATCTTTGACAGGTCTTACGGGGTAGTCAGAAGCCCGAAAGTCTGAGAAACAGTCTTACCAAGAGGTATCGTATTACCCAGTTACTGGGCTGTGGAGGTCAGATAGGCAGTCGCTCCATGTAAAATCAGCTGCATCCGGTTAGACTGGAAGCCAATCCCAACATAGTTTGGAAAAGGCTAGGCTGATGATAAGATAAAATTAATATTTGAATAAAGGAAATCAGACAAAGTAGTTTTCTAAGAACAGTTTAATCAAGAAAACATTCTACAGTCCATTGTCCAATAAACATTTAAACAAAAATAGATCCTTTTTCTTTCCTCTTTCTCTTAAACAAACCAAACTTTTTGTAACACACCCCAATTTTCTTTGTCTTCTCAAAACAATTCAGGGAACAAGTCCAGGAAGTTTTGTGTAAAGCAATATAATGAAACTTTGGTTATATTAGAGGCTGCGTTCGCATCGGTAACACAATCACGAACCACTTTGAGAAACTTGACGAAGGCTTTTTGGTAAGGGAAACTTGGCTGGAGACTGGTGTGTCTCGCACATACAAATGACTCCAAATGGAGTGGCAAATGTAAGGGAGAATTATAATCTAACGACATTGCTGAAAGAAGTGAAGTCGTTGTTGGTTCCGCTTCCTTGCAAATTTTGGATAGGCTCCTCGAGTCCAATTAGGTCGATTGGGTGATTTGATGGTGTGATTTTGATTGCATTGCTTGTTGTTTATACCTATTTAGCTAAAGATGTTGGAATTTTATTATTTCGATGATCCTGAAATATTTTAAAGCTGTTGGTTTCTGGTGCACTCTGATTCATAGTTTCTCTTTTACAACGACTATTTGGATTTCATTGTATTAGACAGTCGTCTACAAAGAAATCCAAATTTGAGGAGATCGTGGCTAAGTAACAACAGCCGCACTGGTCGATCCATCAAGTTAAGCTACGCTTGCCGGGGTTGGTCAGTGGATGGGTGACCATCTTTCCGGCTGTCATTCGTGGATCTTTGACAGTCGTTAAGAGTCGTCAGAAGCCCGAAAGTCTGACACCAGTCTTACCAAGGGGTATCGTATTACCCAGTTAGAGTCCCTCCCGCTCTGGGTGGAGCGGGAGGGCGTGTCAGACTTTTACTGACTAAAACCCACCCGTGTTCCTTCCGTTGCCTGTGTGCCGGGGCCGCGATATCCCTTTCGGACAAACTCGCAACCCTGGCTGACATTACCGGACCCCGTCAGTTGGTGCTGACATCTCTTTGAGGCACGCGTGGAACACAACGCGCCGTCGACCCGGGCCTGGTCCTTATCGGACGGCGAGCTACCCATCGCTCACCGTCCGCAATCCCGCGCCTACGGTGGCCGGAAGTCGGCTTGCGACACCCGACGCCTGTGGCGTCTGACCTACCCCTAGTCCGTCCATATCATTCTAGAGTGTTTGTGGCCTACTATGAAAATAAAATACATGAGTCCAATTGATAGGCAAATCACAATGACTATAACTCGTAAGTCGGGTATCGGCCCGAACCAGGTAGGCACTTTACTTTGTGTATTTAATTTCATCACTAACAACATCTTTCATCAAAACGGTGAAGGAAAAAATCGTGACGAAACCGGCGTGTCCTAGAACCAAAAATTTGAAGACATGTGACAGCCACCAACCCACACGGCTCGAGTGGGGGATTACAGCTCACTCCCTCTCACAGAGTGGAGGCCTGTGCCCAACAGTGGGAACTTTATAAGCTGAATAGGTCATCACTGTGACCACCATATAAATAACAACTTCATGTCATCTTTTCAGATTCTTACAAGAAGATAGATTCGTTTCGTTCTGTGTTATGTTAGGACAATTTATACGATGAAGATGATAAATGTTAGATTTTATAAAAATTAAGCAATTAAATAAGTGTTCGCCATTTTCTTTATTTGCCTAATTTCAACGAATTCTGAACTAAGTGCTTCTGCAATGTTATATGTTTCACCACTTCAATTTGAGAGGTCGTAAAAAATGCTGGCATGTACCAGGGCTGCATACAGCGAGGTAGTTCTCCGGCCACTAAAACAAGGTCCTTAACACTTAGCTCGCTGTAGCATCTTTTTTGTATGGGAACATAAATCATTGTAACGAGCGGTCTTTTCCTCAAGCGTTTTCTCGCGTTTTCCTTGTACGGATGCTGCTTGATGATAAACTACTTATGGGTTTAGAAAAAGTTCGTTTATGTGCCAAACTTTGTGGTCGTGTTTGTTTCTTTTATTTGTTTTTGGTAGAGCGTTTATTTGTTTTTCGGAATGAGTTGAATGTGTTGTGAATGTGTTGTCTTGTTAGAAACTTTACGGTAGGTATAACTTTTTTGGGTGTGTTTTTATGATGTGCGTAAAATGCTTTATTGAAATAAAAGTAAACCGGAGTTCTGTAACGTAACGTAGCCATAAACGTCCGCTTTTTATTTATGACCATGATATACCTTTTCCTTTTGAATGTTTTATTCAAATGATTGTCGTACAAAGTAAAAGAATCTCAATTTAGTTATACCTGTCCCAAGCTTCTATTCTAATTACATTTCATGGTACCTGTAAGTATAATTAACTTCTATTTATAGCAACAAAACTCATTTCTAAGCTCATCAACATGAAAATAAACAGAAATAAAACACGAAACTATTATATTCACAAAACGTACAAAAACTTATGGAAATTAACAGTCCCTTCAAAAGATAAAAAAAAACATTTAAAATTTAAACACGTGCTCCAAATACAGGACAGACAGACCGACAAAAGCGTTTATAATTAAAAATGACACTTTTATAATTATTTGAATGTAAAAAAGACTATGGAAGGAGAGAGGTGGCTACGGGCCTATTAAATACTTTTTACGTCTTTCAACGGCGACGGGGGCCGGAAAAAAAAGTCACAAGCGTGAATGAGGGCCACAAACGTCAGAATAGTTTTAATTTATGTCAACAATTATTTAGAATACGGCAATCTCGTGGATTTTCATTCTACATTGGCACTATTAATATCGCCCACCGAGTTTCTTGCGACACCATTTTGTCTCGTTGTGAAATAATGTCGTTTCTTTGGTCAAATTGATGGGGATTATAAATTATAATGACATGTCATGTGTTTAACTGGTAGGTAAATGAATTGTCATTTGACATTGTAAGTACCTATAAGTTTATGTGAATCTGGATAACCTCTATTCAGTGATGTTCTTTTGTTTTGATGCTCAATGCATAATCGCATGTTATCGTACAATGACGCATACCTACTCAAAGGTCAATTATTTTAATAAAGTTGATAACTGCTTAAACTAAAAATAAGTGTGATGACATTACTAAGTTTTTTATTATTATACAGGGTTGAAAAATTACTTTTGATATTAATTTGAGACTATGTCTACTATAGACCAGTCACCGTAGACATAAAAATCGCGATAGACCGCAAAAAATTGCAAGGTGTTTTGAAAGGACGCCTAACTTCTTACCATGGCCATCTTTACCATGATATGGGTGACAGTTCAAGGTTGACAGTAATAGTGATGCACACTTCATCTCCCATGACTTTCCTCGTACAATGAGTATTTTAACCGATAGATAAATTAACAATAATTTTTAACTTTTTGGAAAATTTGCCAATATTTGAAGTGCTGTAATCTCGGGTTTTATTGTATCTACAGAACTACGACTGCGCTTAAATTATGTATACTTTAAAAATGTATTAATTATTATACGTAGGATTCAGCTTTTAGAAGATACAAGTCAAAAACTGAAAGACGGCCGAAAATTTCGAGGCTTTTCGAGCACCACGCAGTTTTACATATCTTGGCAACATCCCAAAAATACAGCACAGTGCAATTTTTGCGACCGACGATGTCTTAAATGACTGGCCAAGCTAGGTACACTCGGCTACATTTATAAGCTGACCTCATTGTACGGAAATTGTATCAGCTTAAACCTGAAATGTATGGAAATGTATGTATTGTAATGTGTATCTATGTTTACAGTTTTGCCTTATTTAAGAAAAGTTTAAAATTAATACACAACGAATTCATATTCTTATTTTGTATAATATGGAAAGGTAACCTAGATTTTAGTGATACATCCTAGTCAGATCAGAAATGGTCACTGGTTAATATAATTCAAAATCCTACGACATAGTCAAATTTTAGGCATGTGGCTTAAGAAACATTGGGTAAGAAAGAATTATTGCATCATTAATACCACGCATAATTAACATTCCCCATTAAACTATCATTTTCTTAATCATTAACAGCAGATTATTTTGAACGATTATCATCTTAATCAATTTCTAATTGCCTATTCCATTCTCTCATAGGCTTACCATACCATTAACACTTTGAGGGACACTAACCGCTCATAGACGTAATAACAATAAAACATCTATTGTGTCTCGTTCAGTGTCCTTGAATGCGTTAATACACAATCAAAATAAATAAACGTCCATGTAGCGTAAGCCTAAACCTAGCGTCTGCTTATTAAATACATACAAACATAAAAACACAAATTATCGCATAATAAACGTTATCTTACCTCACTAACAATTAAACACATATTAGCTTTTAGAAAACTTACTAATGCGACTTCATTAAATACAAATCTTGGCTACTTACCGCGTCTATGTAATTAAACAACGGTGCTTCGTTCACATCGGCTCTTTAGGCTCCTTCCACTGGAGCAGCTACAGGCGCAGAAGTGCAAACGTTTCTTACGTTCGACAAAAACGAAACGTTTCTCCTAACACAAGCAACCCCTTGCTTAAAAGGTGATCTCCAATAATAATGTATCATAATGCCCTTTGAAATTGAAATAAAATTTTTTTTTTTTTTTTTTTTTTTTTTTATATTCTTAGCTCTGCATTTCTCCAGTCAAATGGACAATTAAGGCTCTTGCACACACAACAGTCACGTCACTTTCAAATGAAGTGACGTGACATCGTGAATTTGAATAGTGGTTGGTTTCGTTCACAAAAATACAAACTTTAACACTTTCGACTCCACCCACTTTTGATAGAAATCATACGCCATGCTGCCATTATTGGAAGCGAACCCTCTGGGAGGGTTACCGGCATTACGTTTGCGCTAAAGTTAACCATCGCGGACGGTCAACGCCATTAGGTTTAAAACCGTGTTATAAAACACTGTAAAACGAAGTAAAATTGTGTTTTCAGGGTCTTGTCGCTTTAAGTAGTTTCCAAACTTTTAAATTTTTAGTTAATATTTGTAACCGCGAAAAAATATACTTAGGTATATGCTTGAATTTTAAAACCTACGCATATACGTTCCGGCATCCCATATGCGACTAGGTGAACCCTCCAGGAGGGCTCCTGGCAAAAATTCAAAAAGGTTCAAGGTTCATCCATAAGGTTCACGTGACAGATCGGTGACTTGTCGGAGACGTGAGTGATGTGTGTGCATGAACCTTTACTTACCAACGAGTTTAAACCCGAGATCGAAGTAAGAAGGCAGACTGTCCACTTCATTAGTGGCTGGATAATAAGAAATACCATAATTCAAACCATATAATTACTTTGCATATACAGCATGTGATTATTTTGTGTTATAATGATCGGGTGTACGGTATCCACTTATTGCACCTGATTAACATTGTAACATATCATCGTTATTTTCCGAATTATGATCGTTTAAGGCGCTGCGCTGATACCTACGTTTGACGTTGAATCTCATTTTCTCTATTAATAAAACTGGTTCTGTCTACTGCTCAGTTAAGGTACCATTCCGTAGCCGACCGCAGACGGCAACTGCTGGCGACGTGTCGCCGCGAGACGACGGGTTTCAATGAATTTTTGAAATGAAAATTTCGATGAAATACCTTCCGTAGCTACACGTCGTTTGCAGCTACTGGCTAGCAACAGACGACACGTGTAGCCCGGTAGCTCGACCGCAGAATAGTAGTGCCGCCAAAGTTCGAGCGATAACACATTTTTCTATCTTTTATCATCGACTGAAACACGGGACTGAAACACGGGCTGCTGCCGCATGCAGCCGGTTTCAGAATTATGACTGCAGTAACAAGACGCCGCGAGGTTTGTGTCACAGCGTCATGTCGCGGCGACACGTCGCGTCGCCTGCAGTTGCCGCCTGCGGTCGGGTACGGAATGGTACTTTTATAGGGACCTTTCTACTGTTTCTGTAATAGGTCTGCTTTTAATAGTCATTGGTTTACATTCTCAGGTCATTTATTGTTGTAATAATTAGTAATAATATTAAAATAGCCCAGGGTTATCTTTTATTATTAAGTATGTTTAATGTTATTGCGTTCTATTACTGCTCATGTTTATGATTTTCATCTCGTATCACTATTTTACTGCTTGTTTGAGAGTATATTTACTGTTAATGAGCATGTTATAATTACCGTTCGGCTGCTTAATATTGCAAGATATCCATTAACTAAGGTAACAGCTTGCTAAGACGCTTCTTGGCACTTAACTATCTCATGTCACTGCTTATGCCGTAAATTAAACATTATATATTCATTATATAGTTGAACATGTATATTGATGCAGTTCAACTTGTTTTGATAAGCTTTTGTGGCTGCGTAAGTTTTGTTTAGGTATTATGCAACCTTATTGCGTACAACTTAAAACGTAGGTAAATTAATTAAAAACATAAAAGTCTCACATACAAAATTCAACTTAAGCCTCAACAATATTATATAAGGCTTAATTTACTAATCAATTGTACTTACACTATTCTCTATCTGAGGTATTATGGTAACAAAAATAAAATTTTGGAACGCTCGTCATTCTAGCATAAACAAAAAAAAAATGTAAATGATAAATCAAAAACAAATTATAATTAATCTAGGTAGATTACGTAAAATAATACTTATTAGGTTGTAAATTCATATATACCTATATATATATATATATATATATATAAAGGTGCATCCGCGGTGAATATCCCGCGAAACACGGCTCGCGCCAAATTTTTTACTATGATAGTGCTTTAATTTATTGCAAATAATTCAATTAATCGGACTTGTGACACAAATCGTGTTTAGAAACCCCGCCCGGACGCCCTCCAAACTAGGACAAATCCGGGGAAACTCGGACGTTTGGCAAAACTGTATAATATATTTAAATTTTAATAATGAAGACATTAGACAGAAGCTGCTTATAGACTAAAAGTAAAAATTTAAACAAAGTTAGCTTAGCTTTAACAATATAAAATACCTACAACTGAATACAAATTAATAAAGGGGATGAACACAACTCGACACACACATAATTCAAATCCAAATACATCATTCCGATATAACATAAATTATGAAAGTAAATGATAATTGTCAAGTATTTCTGTCATGAAATATGTCCAGGTTTGAATTGAGGTATAAAGATGTAGTTATTATTAGGTGATTGTGAATCTAACGTCAATTATGGATTATCGTGAGAGTTTGAATCACGAGTCAGAGGCGCTGTCAGAATCACCACGATTGCCCAGTAAATTGGTGATAGCAAAATGACTTTCCGCTGTAGTGTCAGTCGAAAATCCAATCAGACCTAGGTACAACTGACCGCACATCGATGGTAGCACTTTGACCTTGAGCTGGACTAGAATAGTATAGAGTTTCAATACCTACTGTACCTTGTATGCTGCAGAAAAACTACATAAAGTTATGTAAATTAATAGTGTTTCTCTACATCACTATTAATTTCCAGCTTTTTAATAAACATATTTTTCCATTGTGCTGCAAGACTGGCTATTAAAAAACACCAAGCCACTTTGGTTCGCGTAAACATTGGCCAATTAACTGTAATTTCAGTTCCCTGAATACGAGTCAGGTCTCCGGGGAAATTTTTCATTGAAATAGGAGCTGGCAAAAAGTCGGAACCACATTAATCAAGGAAGAGGAAAAATGAATTGTTCATACCTTTCTTACCTATTATTATAGTTGCAGACACTGTACTGTATTTTTTTTATGTATTTCAGTATAAATTATGAGGAAATTATTGTTAGATTGCGTCTTAAAATGTATAAAAAATTTGACATTTTTGTTTGGAAAGTTTCTAATTTATTTTCAGTTTTTGAGTAGCTTGATTCATATTTATTTACCTACACCAAGTTTTTTTTTGTGAGCAATGTGGTAGGTCCGAACCCAAACCTTTACTTTGTGTAAATTATTTCATCACCACTGCTCTCGAAACGGTGAAGGAAAACATCGTGAGGAAACCGGCATTATCTATAATCAAAAGTTCGAAGACATGTAACATCTACCAACACACACTGGGACCGCGTGGTGAATAACGGCCCACTCTCTCTCATCGAGAGGAGGCCGGTGTCCCAGCAGTGGGAACAATTGAGACCAAGATTTTATCAATCAATCTGCCTAGCCTTTTCCCAACTATGTTGGGGTCAGCTTCCAGTCTAACCAGATGCAGCTGAATACCAGTATTTTACATGGAGCGACTGCCTATCTGACCTCCACAACCCAGTAACTGGGTAATACGATATCCCTTGGTAAGACTGGTGTCAGACTTTCGGGCTTCTGACGACTCGTAACAACTGTCAAAGATCCAGGAATGACAGCCGGGACCAACGGCCTAACGTGCTTTCCGAGGCACGGAGGATTCTCGGTATGTAAAGATGGTCACCCATCCACTGACCAACCCCGGCAAGCGTAGCTTAACCTGATGGATCGACCAGTGCGGCTGTTTTTACTTAGCCACGAGCTCCTCCGAGGACCAAGAATATGATAACACGAAAGTGCATAACCAACAGGTAGGTATTGCATTTCAAGAATATCAGGTGTCTCTACAACATTGCAAAAAAACAAGGTGGAAAGTCGCTGTTTACGTAGCAAAATCTTGCATAATATCCTCTATTTCCCTCTGTTTACACAAACGGAACCTGTGTGCAGAAAGAAAACAGCATTTTTATTTTATTATCACTTTGGAAAAATCTCAACTTTACACTTAGTTAGGTACTACAATATTTTACAACAGCTGTGGCTTTTAGACTTCAGTATGGGGATCTGTGATATTTTCCCCCAAGTGCCCTTCAAACGAATAGTTCTTGGCTTTAAAGTGCCACAGGACATGGTAGACAATTGCTCAGTACCAACTTAGGGCTACAAAGTGGGCAAACATCAAAGTTTAAAATTTTCGTTTTCAATTGAAGTAGGTATGTGTGCAGAAAGTGAATGGTGTCGCACCATACAACCTCACAATGTTGGGGGAAGTAGTTTTATGACCCTGGCACCCCAGAGCGCTGTAAGTCCGGGTTGATTCCTTGATCACATAGTATACGCAATTATTCCAGATGAAATATCGTGAGTTACCTGTTCAACGATTTAGGATCATGAACCTGAAATTACTTGAAATTAAATGACTGTTCTTCATAAATCATAACTTACCTGGGCATAAATACCATTTAGGTATAGATACGTAAGTAGTAGGTACCTTAAACAATTCTGACCCATAGTCACAATCGCTAGTCTTAAAAGAAAGAGTGATTGGGCCCTCTTCTTGACTAAACATAAAATACTAAAAACCGAACAAAATGGATTCCAAAAAGGCAAATCGACAACTTTGGCAGCTTTTAAATTACTGTCAAAAATCACTGAAAATGTAGATAAACATACACATACCTGCACTGTGTTTTTCGACATGAGCAAGGCTTTCGATTTTGTTGACCACAATATTCTACTAGCTAAATGTGAAATGTACGGTTTTCGCGGCCTAGCGTTGAAGTGGCTGGAAAGCTATCTCTCAAATAGGACTCAATATACAGCGATTTCCGAAATAAACTCAAATAAGGAAGAGATATTATGCAAGTCTAACATTAGAAGCAACAATACAGGAGCGCCCCAAGGTAGTGTTACAGGGTCGTTATTCTTTCTGTTATATATTAACGATCTACCAAATGTGACGAAGCATTTCTACTCACTTTTTGCTGATGATATTGCGGTGGTTATCACAGAGAATAAAATGCTTAATTATAATACAGAAATTAATGAAGCGGTTAATGCTATCATAACATGGCTTAATAATAATAATTTAAAAGTGAACATCGATAAAACCTCCTTCGTTCAGTTCTACAATAGAAAATTTAAATCTGACCTTACAATTACTTATTCTGATCAGAGAATTAACGAAGCACAAGAAGCTGTTTTTCTTGGTATAACAGTGGACAGTGGCTGCACATGGAAACCTCACTGCTTAAATGTTACAAAAAAGATTAATCGTTTCGCTTTTGCCTTGTGGAGACTTTGTAAAATAGCTAACCAAAAAACAGCCCTCTTAGCGTATCATGGTTATGTAGCTTCTACTATAAGATACGGTATTGTTCTATGGGGGAACTCTGTTCTTATAAATAGGGTATTTATAGCCCAAAAACAATGTATCCGTGCTCTTTGTGATGTGCCACCATTGACTTCATGTAAACCTCTTTTTAAAGATTTAAAAATATTAACTGTTCCCGGTATGTACATATTTGAATGCTGTAAATTTGTAAAAATGCACTCCGAATTATTTCAACGTCTTGGAGACACTGTTAAGTTTAACACAAGATATCCTGATAGACTGATTATTCCTCCAATGAAAAGCCACTTATATCACAGAAGTTGCTTTCCAATGGTTATAAGGATATATAATAAATTACCAAAATTATATAGAGAACTGCCAATCAATCGTTTCAAAACAATATTATTCAAATGGCTTATAGAAAAATCATTCTATTCTGTGAATGAGTACCTAAATTTTAAGGACTCGCACTGACATTCTACTATGATAATTTGACAAATGATTGACATTAATAATCTTAAATATAATAACCTTAATTATAATAACTTTAATGTATGTTCCAATTTAATTAACATTATTACAATTATTTAATTCATCTAATTTGCATGCTAGTTTTAGCGAATTGTTTTAGAAACTGTTAAACGACCCCACCAACTGTAATGTACTACAATTCTTGCGAATAAATTTCATTTCATTTCATTTCATTTCATTTCATTTCATTTCATTTCATTTCATTTCTCTTATCGAGTCCTAAGCCAAGTTACTAATTTACCTTTTTTTTACTGTGAAAGAAAAACCTAAAAGATTTCATTTCACTTACCACAGTATCGTGTCTCAATGTTATGATTAACAAAGTTATAGCGGTGATAGTTTAAACTCAGAGTCATATCAGAAACAAATCCCCAGCTTCTGATTACTTCTGAACTCCCAACATATACTGTAAAGCTAAGAATGCACGAGCGTCTTGAGACGTCTCCCCCAAGTCAGTTGCAATTTTACGAGCGGTCGCCCCAAGCCGGTGGAACCCCTGCGTTGCACGCAGACTTCGATGGAAAGTAATGGAAACAAACAACAATATTTTGTAGACGGAAAATTGCTGGAGGCTCGCTGTACCTACGGGAAGGAATTTGTGTTGAACTTTTTAATCTCTTGCAGAGTGCCAGAGCGATTTAAAACACGATCGAGTTGAGAATATGGTAGGGGGTTTAGTAGTAGTAATACTTTGAAGGAGAGGTAGTGTCAATCAATATTCTAGTTCACTAGTTAGCCATATTTCTTATTTCCATACAGTAATATCGCCAAATTAATCACAACAGATAAATATTTGACAGGTATTTGCGAAGTTGCCAACTTTTTGGATGGATGTTCTTAACCAAACGGCTATTGCACTACCACCAGTCCAGTCAAAGAGCCATACCTACGCGGTCAAAATGTAGGTATGGAACAGCAGATTTTTTTTTTAATAACCGACGATAAATTTCAACGCATGTGGGTTTAGAATCATGTACTGAACCCATGGTAACAGTTTTCGCGTCGATGTCCCTGCCACCCTGTATATAATATTGCCTAATTAATTAAAACTTGTAAGAATTTGACAGCCGTGTGACGTTACCGACTTTTAGAATGAACGCTCTTATAAGTTCTGTTCACTTTCTTCCTAAAAGATAAATATTGCTGTATCATACTTACAGGAAGGAAAAACAACTTGAACCACCTATCTAATTAAAAAAGACGGAACATTAAACACCAATATAGCCACGCACGCGCGCTATTCCCAATTTATCGATGTGTAAGATCAGCGTTATCGCCGTCGCATCTTGACGATGATTTATTGCCGGCAACTTAATAACGATAAAAATGAAACTATAGGACCAATTATGCGTCATTTAAAAGAACTCATGCATATAAATCAATGTAATCACGGTGCAGCGGTAATCACAGGCCGCGAAACCGACTTGACTATGCGCCGGTCATACTGAACGTGTCACTCATGTCGAGAGCTTAATAACTAGGGATATTGAAATACTGGATGCAGTTTTGTAGGTCTTATCTTGCAAGTAGACAAGACAGGTTAATTTTAGTATCACGCTGTATATGTTATTATGGGTTAACACCTTGCCTAAAGACTTACCTTTTCCGCATCTTTTTTTCTTTACAGCGTTATCACACTGACAACACTTACTCACTTTGCCAGCGTATTTCCAGCAAAGCGATTTGAGAACGTGCTCTCCGCGGGTGCGCAGCGAGCTAACCGCGACTACGCGACATATACGCCACGTTTTCACAATATTGTACAGCGAGTGTACAATATTGTGAAAACGTGGCGTGAAATAAATGTCTCGCTCTCTCTTGTATACTCACGTCAATCGTTCTCGTTACACAAACGCGGCAAACACGTTGCGCACACGTGGAGTCTCGCTACGCACACGCACATCCTGATAACTCACTCGCAAATCGTCAGTGTGATAAGGCCATGAGAGCAGCAATTTTGTTCTTAGTTACATTTAGGTTCTGCATGTTTCTGTTCACGTCATTGGTAACTGAATTAAACCTACGAGTCAAATCAACCAAAAAACACTCACTACCAGAACTTTTAATTCAGCAGGTGCATTTTCACTTTAAAGCCTATTTTTCCAACATATCCACGAGCCATTTAAAAGATTTACGCGTTCAGAAATATCCACTAGGTTCAAAGGCAAGTCGAGCGTGCGTCAACAATGTTTGTGTCCTCGCAAAAGCATGAAAGCGACAAATGCAGTGGGACAAACTGCGGGCCGTTTGTTCCGGAGCACCATGGGAACGGACACGACTGCGAATTTAAAATTCCATTTCCAGACACTACGAAAAGTTCAAATTGCTTCCACTTACACATAACTACGTATGCAGGTGTTCCTTTATTGAAAATATATGTGGACCTGCTACTTACCTACTTAAAATGTTTCTATGTGGGCGTATGTCTAACTACGCATCAAAGACCTGACGTCACATAAATCCTGCATCGCGCAATTAGTGTTTACCGCGCGAACGACATATTACATAAGACTATCCGACATCAATCGATGGGCAGTTGCCCGTCGGACACGACCCATCTGGTCGGAGGATCCTCCCTTTTCTAATGAGGATGACTGAACTTTACACCTCATGTTCCTCAGGCCTCTAAAACTTAAGTATTTGATTGGTATTTAAGTAGGTATGAATCTGTATCATGAATAATGCATATTATTAGAAAGACACTCCCTTAGGGAGCCTACTCTTTTGTGTTTGCAAGAGACATGGTCAGCGGTGAGCTGAGGTACCAAGATAACTTCGCACCAGTGCGTGTGGTATTCGACTCTCACTCCGTTGTCACACACACGTCTTTTGCTGATAAGTACACTTGCTGATTGCAATAATTTTAACTCCAGCTAAAATATTTAAGTTCTGAACAGGGCGTGGAACCGATATCAAAAGTACAAGTTCTGTACTGGTACTTAGCGGTTCTCGCCATTTCGGTACCTGGGTACCGGTACCAAATTCAGGTACCCGACGCCACCGCGTTCCACAAATCTCGTATTTGTATCATGAAGTTATTTTTCTACAACATAACATAACATCACGCCTTTTGGTCCCGATGGGTTAGGCAGAGGTGTACCCATAGTAGGTTCACCCACATTTCACCACTTATGTTTAAATCCTATGTAATAGGGGCGAGCCTATTGCCATCAACCGGGCACAAATCCAGACTCCGGGTTGCTACTGAGAAATTTCTAATGAAAAAGCCAATAACACATTGCTCGACCTAGGCATCGAACCCAAGACTTCATGCTCAGCAGTAGCGCTTGCGACCACTAGACCGCCGAGGCACTGAGTCAGTTATTTCTCTAATGCCTATTAACAATCCTTTTAACTCAGGTAATACTTATCTGTTTTTTCACTTTATGCGGCCTACCAAAATATCCTTTCTTTGGTACTGTTGGTCGAATCGGTGAGCTCCTTAAATTCTGAGTTGAGCTGCACGGTCACTGACAAATGTGTGCACTGACTGGACAGGTCCACTCAATCTGTGTGGTTCTTTCCTCAAAAGACCATGTCAGATCAATCTACATGATCTGACCAAGATTATGTCTGGACTTTAAAAGAGACTGTGACCTCTGAGTTTGTTACGGCCTTTCTTCTCGGAGTAGTCAGTTAAGAAACACCGACCTCATCTAGTACTCGTATATTATGATTGACTTGTAAAAATGTTTTCTACAAACCTACTTAGAGAAATAAAAATCATTTATCACTCTAACTTACGGAAATATTTGTTTGGTACCGGTTTTGATACCGGTACCTAGAAATAAGTACCAAAAGTACAGGTACTACGTCTGGTACCGGTACTACGTCGGTTACCTGCCAATGCCAATGCTCCCAGTTTCCATCTACGCCAACTCCAACAGTCCTCTTTTGTTTCTTTATTACAGTGTGTAAGATCATTAGTAGGTAGTAAGATTGGGCCCAACTTTCACTACTGACAATTTTCATGCCGTCATTCGGAAAAAAGTCTTGTCGCTTATGAGGAGGGTGCGGGGAAGTCACAACAGCATCCTGAAAACTATAACTGAAGATGTGCGTGCACCTGTGTTGAAGCAGTTCGTTCGTCTCACCAGACGATCTTTTAGGTAGTTATCTCCCTATTGGTTATCTTGACGGGCCGGGGTGTCTCAGCACATCAGGGGCATTTGTGTATAAAAATGGTGTGTCCTTTGTAATTGTATTTTAAGTGCTAAC
The DNA here is from genome assembly GCA_916701695.1 of Agrochola macilenta. Taxonomy (NCBI): domain Eukaryota; kingdom Metazoa; phylum Arthropoda; class Insecta; order Lepidoptera; family Noctuidae; genus Agrochola; species Agrochola macilenta. The sequence goes on from OU753563.1 coordinate 10,293,267, forward strand.
AATAGTTTCTAAGTTCTTGTATACTGGATCTAGATGTCCCAAAATAAATAAATTTGAATTTGAATTTAGCTCTGCCCTGGACGGCAATCGACATGATCCTCCTACCGTGTTGGGACTGACTAAAGGTTAAACTCATGGCCATAACTAAACACTCAGGGTACTTACTTACTTTAATTCTAACGTAGAGAGCGTAACCTACCTACAGTAGAAGTTTTGAATTTGATAAAACCTGATTTACACGATGTCATTTCATTGCCTGTGGCATACCATAATTATGTTGAAGCAACAATACATTTTTCATCCTCTAAACAGTGTTTAGATAATACTAGTAATTTTCTGCTTAAATTGTATTGTATGCCACAGCCAAGAAACTTGCATCGTATAAATGAGGCTTAGTTTGCAGATCAGATGCTCTTTGGAGCTAAGTTGAGTGTGCTAGCGCCATCTACAAAAGTGAAGTGAAAGTTTTTTCATGACGTTAATACTATGGAGAATGATGTAATGTGGTAGGAGTTGACTAGATGGCGCTATTTCACTACTACATTACAATAATATTAAATAATTGAAGACAAGGAAGTTTGGCAATAATTCCTTCTGCACATGTGGCTTCCCTGGTACATCATTAACGGCATGTTATGTAAGAGTCTATTAACTGCTCCCAAATTACCATGTTTTTTCGTTTTTTTTTTACATTCTTCCTTGACATAATCATCATAATATTTGACATTTTAAACCTACAATTTAATTTCAACACTTTATTAGTGGCTTTTGTGTACATGATAATTATTCAGATTTGTTACAGTTGTAATAGCAATCATGTCATTTCGTTTAAAATAGGTTTTTATTTTTATTAATTTATTCATATACTTAGATTTCTTTTTTCTATTTTGTGAATGTGAGAACACTGTAGGCTTAGTGGACTGTAGATTTATTGACCATCTTCTATCTTGTTAAGTACCTGGTACTTGTTGAAAGACCTACACTGCCCTCCCATACCTATTAATACTACTGATAATTGAAAATATTGTAAAAAAACAATTATTTTTAAAAGAGTAACCGTTGAGTTTCTTGCCGGCTCTTCTCCATAGGAAACGACCAATTGGAACCGTGCACCTAGCTTCTGACGTTTCATAAGTGCCCATGTAGGTTTATGTGAAATAAAATATTTTGAATTGAATTGAATTAATACATCTGTTTTCATCTAGTTTATTTTGTTAAAAATAATAATTGATTCATGATTAATTATATAAATTGCTATTTCATTCATTTTAACATAACATCAAGCCTGTAATCCTCGGAGGGTTAAGTAGAGATGTACTCATAGAAGACCCTTCCACCAGTTATGTTTAACTCCCATGTAATAGGAGGCGAGTCTATTGCCACCAACCGGACACAAATCAAATCCCGACTCCGGGCGGCTACTGAGGAATTCCTGATGGAAAAACCCAGTAATACTTTGCTCAATCTGGGAATCGAACCCAGGACCTCATGCTCAGCAGTAGCGCTTGCGACCACTACTCCAACAAGGAGGCAGTTCCTTCATTTTACACAGGTAGGTATTATTTAATATCTGATTGATATTACCAACAGCGCAACGACACTATAAATAAGTAACAATATTCAGTCTTCATGGATAACGGCAGTGCGGCAGTTACGCACGGACGCGGAAGGTTTACCTACCGAGCGACCGTAGGTAATTATTTCAAGGTCTCAGCCGAGACATAATACTGTTACTTTATTATACTGTGGCAACGCTCAGTGTAGTATAGTAATACAGTGTTTTGTTTTTAGAGATTTAAGCATTTAATTCTATTAGAACAGGCTTTGTCATATAATGTACTTTTATTTACTCAATTCAATCGTGGGTATGATAGCGATATTATCTATGGACATTAACAAATATGGTAGTACAAGAAAACACAGGGTTACGTTTTTTAAATATTTACTAATTCCAAATCAATCTTAAACACACATCAAAACATACATAATATGCACAATCTCACTTAACTAAAATTATTTATTTTCTATATTATATTGTTTTTGGAAAACAATTTTAGATTTTGTTATTCTCCGCTATATTAATACTTTAATGAAAGATAATAATAAATATGTACAAGTTCTTTTAAGGCACTCGATTAATATTTGCCCTAACAATAAGTACAAATTAATATTATAAAACAATGACATGTAATAAGCCCGTCTGCTGATGGCACTAAGCATGTTTCAAGAAACAAAATTGCTAATGTTATTGCTTATGAAACACAGTAATTACTAGTTATTTGCAGACAATAAAATTATTTGTACGTTAAACACATCTATTTCATCACATATTGTCACATTAAAACATGAAACGGATTCCTCGAGTTGTTATGGCATTTGCATTTTATGATTAAATCTTTAAATGCTTTTTTTGTATTAGAATGATTTGTACGAACTATGTAGATGCATATGAAGGGTGAAAAAACGCAGTTCTCATCCGTTTTCGAACAACTGCTTGAATATGAATCTTCTGCCTATGAATGTTTTATATCTGTGAACTCAAAGGAGGATAACAATATAATATTTTCAACATCATTGTAAATATTGTCCAGCATATATCTATGAACAAGCAATTTTAGACCTTACTGTAACGATATAAAAACAAAATTAACATGTACGATTACATGAGATGATGTAATGTGAGACGCAACCAAGTAATAAACAGGTTGACATGGTTATAAAGGTGATTTTCAATGTCCTTTACTGTTACATATTTATGGGGAACTAACATTTATTTATGATCATTTGAAAGTGTTAACACGTGCTGCGAATGAGGAGACGTCTCAAATTAATCGTACTTAACTATGCATGAGTGGGAGACCAACAAAATTAAGTACTTATTTTATGAAATAATCATGGACGGAGTGTTAACAACTTCGATGATATTTTCCACTGATATAGTTTTACGAGGATATCTACTTACAAATGTAGGTATTCAACATAACGTTACTTATTTAGAAATATAAAAAGTTTTATTGCATAGAATTTTGCAAAGGAAAATTTCTTTTAAATTGGCTCCAAACTCTCGATAAAAGCACCTAATTAATGCAAAACGATAAAAAAAATTGTTACCTACTAATTAGCTCTTCTACTCTAATTTACTTATAAACAATTTAATTTTAAAGAAAATAATTATGTATCTTCACAGATAACAATCGTGATAATATACTTTACCGACCGCATTAATCTCAATATCAGATCTCTATAAATCTTGTAAAAATATCTCCCAACTTATTTTAGTCGAGATTACTTTAATAATAAAATATTATTTAGTATTATAACATCTCTATTGCACTAATCATGATTTATTATTGTTATAATATTGCTTTTAATTACATTATGTAAGCTTTATACATAACAATATACATGTAATGACGAATAATTGCCCTTGTTACTTTAAACTTGAACGTTTGTGTAATCTTTGAGATTATTTTTGGGTAAATATTTTTCACTGAATAAACTAACTGCAGATCTCTGATATTTGTATAAGATAGAACGAAATCTAGAGATTCCCGAAGAGATTGTAACGAAGGCACTTAGTAGATCTACTAGACACTAAAACATTTGGGTATTATAATTTATATTCTTAGACAATTAATATTCAAAACTGACGACGATAAATGTATAAAAATTAACATTTAGAAAAGTTAACAATAATTTAATCTCTTCTAACTTAGCTATTAATTAGCATTATAACAATTTCTATAGAACCAAAAGGTAAGAACATTGTACATTTAATTAAGGCACATGGGATGTACAAATATTCAAAGTTATCTATAAATATTAAGCACTAAGAGTAAAATACAATGCTATAAATATTATTTATTTCAAATGAGAATTCATACACTCATTGACCAATATAAAAAACGTGTTGTAAAGGAAGACATTGATGATTTAAAATTTGATCAGAAAAAAGTTGTCAAATATTACTATAAAATATTAGTCTTTGGTTTTAAAGTAATGTAAAAATGATTGCCGAAGGTTTGTCGGGTCGATGAGTATATGAAGAAACAACCTATATTAGACTATAATCCAATGTCAGTCCAATTATTTATATGAAAAGCAATTTAATATATTTTAGCATCGTAGGTACTTACTTGACGCCATCCTGTTCGTGACGCGCAGTCGCGCCACAGACTATCCATGTAGCGCCGAACGATCAGTGCAGTACGTATAAATTGCGTGCGCAGTACTTTATGTAGTACATTTAATATTTTTGATTGATAGATTTTTTATCTAACATCAAGTATAATTTGGTTGAAAATCATGACTGCACCACAAAGCTTAATTCATACAATAGTCATGCTTGTAATGAAGGATATTTTAATGTTTTTCTAAAGAGATCAAAAAGCGAGTTGTGTTAGCAAACGTAGGTATTTCATTATCAAATTAATATCTAGCCACTGCATGAATTAAGCTTAAGTTAGGAGTCAATATTTTACTCAAACCATCTTTTTAAAGTGACGGCGCTAAAAGTGCGAATTTTCTAAAATATCCTCTATGCAAATAACATTAAAGAAAAAAGTTATTAATAAATATCTATAGCTTATAAAGGTGACACGTTTAACGCCGTGATTTGTCCGGGTAGCCTAACAACACTCGTGCTTCAACAACAACACGTTCAAGCGACAACAGAAGTACAATAAGATACAATATAGTAAATATAGTCGATGGCGTGTGCCATTTCATAAAAAAATTATATAAAAATGTTAATAAAGTTCATCATGTTATAAACATAACAGGCATATAAATGTTAATAGTTAGACTATTATAATACATAGTATAATGTTAAACGTGAAAGGCCCAACAGCTAATAGCTACATGGTGGTCGATGTTCCGATGAGTATGTTACGCGGCGACATAGGGGGCCGGCGTGCAGCGGCCGGCCGCGACTCCTGTTAGTTCCTCGGCGCCGTTAGCACTCACCTAGCCGGGTTAACGAGAAGAGAGAAAAACAGAATGTTAGTATCGATCAAAATGTCATGGTCCGACTACACGAGTACCCCCAATCGCGAGTTAGCACGCTTTACCGCTTGCGTTGCGCTGCCGGCGCCCAGCTGGTGACGTCACGCGGGTTAGAGGGGCGAGAATGTAAGGCGTGTACGTAATGGAATCTCAATATGCGCAAGATAGTCAGTGGGTACCGGCAACATGCAGCCATTCAACAGAAGCGATAAACCGTGGTCTCGGATTGACATGACTAGTGTACGGAATTTCTCATAAAAATAGAAATTTGAATAAAAAATGAGGGGGAGGCTATCAGGCATTCGCGCCGCGACACTTGTTCTGTTTGTGGCCCAGTTAATACTATACGGGTACTTCATTAGTTTACGCAGTTAATGGTTGAAAAATGTTAAGTCAATTTAGTATGTAAATGATAAATCTACAAATATAGGATTAAATGCCCAATAGTTCCCAGAAGAGCAATGCTTGAAACACTAGCGGAGGTGACCGCGATGTGACGAACATTGCTCAGACAAACAAGCATAATAAATTTATCACTTATATATAACCATAGCACCCAGATGCAAGTATGTAAGTTATTCAACACATTGCTGCAACATCTCAATACTGTAATTGGCGGCATTCTCATAAAAAGTTGTTAATAAGTTTGTGATAACGAATCAATGTCATTACATATTTGCATGTTAGTGACTCATATAATATAAATACATAGTTACAGATAATCTGCAAGTTGTGACAATAGCAGTTATGATAGTGCACTTAATAATTAATATTATATCAACAAACGGGACTTGGCCTTGTGGAGTTGCATGTTAGTTGTGTGAGGCTACAATTGACCAAATGACTGCACGTCATCAACTTTATCGACATATATACTCTTGTAACACATAGAACATTTACTTTAGCACCGCGGACCTAACGAGACTAAGGAAAGAAAACGCTTAATTAAAATTTTCAGACAATTTATTGCGTGTATATTCTCAGAAAATGCATTTATTTACAATCAACAACGGAAACAATACTTTACAAAACATTATCGCATATTATCATTCGTTTTATAAAATTACGAATAGCATTTCGACTTAAAATCATTTTATATAAAGAAGCGTGAAAATACGTAACCGACATAATGGATGTCGGCTTTAAATCCACAAGGACACAAGTGCAAATTATCTTAATAATAAACCACTTTCAAATAAGAAAGTAAATATAATACCTAAGGCAAAAATAAAAACAACTAGCTTAAAAAATTTCATATAAAAATCTTATATTGACTAATAGAAAGTTGTGATGATTATGAAAAAAATATCGAGTCAAAGGAGGGGCATTACATTTAATACTGGATTGATGGCACAAATTCTGGGAATGCTCTTTCCTTTGACTAATACTGGGCGAGACTCAGGAAAGAAGGATCTCACAACCGGCTTGTAGCACCTCCGTGAATTATATTTGGCAATATTGAACACTATCGTCTACGAGACCATCTACTTACGTCAAGCTTTGCTATTAAGAATAGTGTAACATCAATCCTTCTTCCCTCAAATATATAATTTATATCTGAAAATATTACGAGTGTCCGAAGACATGTTGTGATTTCAATTGTTGCAACAACAGCATTGAAAAACAACTACAGACAAATAATTTGGTAACGCTGATGTTCAACTTTGAATTAAGATAGAGCTCTAATAATGACTCGCATCACAACATGTAACAGATCTAAATATCTATAAAAAAAGAAATATAAAAATCACAGTTTTCAAATTATGCAGTGTCACCTCAGATCCGGTATGAAGAGCGATAAAGCGTCTTATCCTCATACAAACTATTCAAGAACGTAACTAATAAGTACACAAATAATAAATATAAATAGTGACACAGAGAGACAGTAAAGCAAAGGTACCCACGCATACTCGAGACGAATATGGTTGCTCGGAAATATAAAATTGAAGTGAATATAGAAATAATAATATTAAAAGTTGGAACTTGCAAGTATATTGAGATGCATTCGAGTGAGATTCGATATAAAAATGCAAGTTCCAATTTGTACGACACCAATAAAACACAAGCAAACGTATTCATCTAGCTGCATGCGCGCGCACGCGCTTCTCACCTTGTGAACAAAATGGCGGCGTGAGAGCGTTTTTGCGGGAATTAAGGCGCCGGTAAGGCAGTGCGCTGGTAAGGGTGCTCCCTGACCTGCGCGAGCCGTTGCGCCCTCCTCACCACACCTAGCGGCATATACACATTTAACATCTGCGTCTTCGCTCAACAACAAAAGCTTCCAACACCGAGTCGGTGAACCCAAACCTTTGCTAATCATAACGTGGATATGGATTAAGAAATTAACTGGAAAACCAATTTGGAATACATTTAAAGCTGATAGACTAAATAGAACTGGGTGTAGCTTTACATCTAAATGCTGCAAAGAAATTTGATCTCATATAAAATAGAAATAAAAAAATGATTTCGTTTTCTATACTAAATGATCGCAAGTACCTAGATATCACTGCCAAATACTCGTCATTGTCGTTCGGTAATACTAAGATATAATTTTTTATGATTAAATCTGCATTTGGCAGTAACACTAACTTCTATTATTATGCTTAGGCCTATAGATTACTCTATTATCTATTTTATTGCTTTGGAAAATATAACAAAATAAAACATTTAAACGAACGGGTCTACGTATGCCCGGTCAAGGTACAGGTAATGGCTGGCTTCGATAATTTCATGTTTTAATTAAAATTGACTACAGTGTTAACTGCGATATAATAAACCTAAACAATAATATACGGGTGTATAATATTTTCATAAAGCTCACTCTTTTCTAACCTAACTAGAAATCTTTTAAAGATAATAATAATACTTAGCCTATGGTATGTTTATAAATATAATAATATGGCTAATAAATTAATAAGTTACGATATAATAATTGTAGCAATAACACTATGCACAATGCGGGTACAAATGTTATTGCTACACGTCAAACGTATATAAACATTTAAAACCGCCTAGAATGTTCCACGTTTTGTTCGTAATGTGAGTGTGTATCGTGTTATTAATTTTGTCAGTTTTGTTAAAATATAGTTAAATATGTAAATGTGTTGTTTTCGTAATTCAATTTGTATTTGGTCCCTTTTGCTTGTAATTGCTGAATTATCTATGCAACTCATTGCGTCATTCAGATAAACTACTGTTAATACGAAAATTTGTTTAGTTATTCACAAGTATTTAACTGGAAATATAGAAAAAAGGATGAAAAAAAAACCACATGCAAATGGTGGAATTTTAGAATACATGGTAATACTTTAGAGTAAACTTAGTCCAAAACTCACTGAAGTTTGAATCTACATTAACATAATGTTAATAAATTAGTTGTGTTACAAGCAAGGGTTATCACAAGAACTATAAATGATGGGTTCTATTCATACCTATCATCATTCGAGTGAAGTTTATCAGTAACAAGACAGGTAAATTAATATATATAAAACTCTATGTCTTTGTATATTAAACATCGGTAACTTATATAGAGTTCTATTGGCAGTTTAGATTCAACTAAAGTAATAAATCTAATTTAAACAATTATTCAACTGCCATCAGCCCTAACACGAAACAACTGATATAAAAGAAAATATATTTTCAATAAATATTCTGATAATTATATTAATTTGAATAAATAGTAAAATCATTCTGTTATATAATAAATAATATATCTTTGACTGCAAAGTAAAACAAAAATTATAATTTGTATGAAACTGTACAAAACAGCCGTAAGTAGAAGAAAAAAAACAATGTTCATATTAAAGACGATAACATCGTAGGTACAAAATAATGAGTCGTTAAGCTAAACGTACTTAAAACAATAAAATCTTAAAGTATAAATTGATCATGGCGTTTTATTATGACTGTAAGGAGGACGTCCTGTGAGGCGTTTAAAAGGAGAATTATGATATCAAGGACGGCAATAATGGTGCGTAGTGCGATACGGCGCTTGCAGTCTGCCGTATCTTACTGAGGGCTGATGCGGCCAATGTCAAAAGCCAGCTAGCAGATATCTCGACGCTGCAAACCCCATTAAAATATTTATATCACACACAGTTCAACATAAGCTCGACACCATACGTTAGAATAGTGTACATTAGTTTGTTAGTGCTGTGTAATCACGAGCCTGATTGTTCTTTGTTAAGCTGATTTAAATAAATAGCTGTATTTAGTGATCTAGCAGCATCTACAACCGTTATCGAGTTTCTGTGTCTCATTTACTTTGTTTTGGAGTTATTAAGTCTAATATCGCGCAGCAGGATAATCCCTCCAAAAATGGCTCCAGATGTAATCGGTCAAATCACGTGCTATGGACAAGAAACAATGGCGTTACAATTCTGTCCGTACTCTTTAGTTGTTAAAATCAGTACCGTCACAAAGCCCCATAAAATAGTAATTGTGTCAATATAGATACATAAAATAATTATGTGATGAGAAAAGGCTATAAACGTGCCAGATTATTATTGATGCGGCACTCAGTATGTCGTGTTAATTTTGAAAATTGTTGCCAATTCAAAGGCCCCACTAAAAGATACTACGCTGCTACAAAGACACATGAATTGACCATTCAGGGAAGCAATTTGTGGAGATTATTCTGCTACTTCATGAAGTTGCTGGAAACAAGCTTGTACTGAAAGCTTTATAGAAAATAAGGCATGCGACATACGGATGAGCGTTATAGCCTATGGTCTTGGGCTGAATTGAACCGAAGTTACTTGGAACACGGGGACCTTAGAAGGTGCGATTCTATTCGTCGCGGATAATGTGATGAAAAGGCCTATCAGGCCATGATTGATACGGACTGGCCTATAAGTTCTTAATTATAAACCTAACCTATGGTTATAATGACTGTTACTGACTGTTACTTTTCCAATAGCAAGTTTTAAATACTGTTTTTGAGGCCTTAGCCTGTGTGTTCGTAATTAACATGCGGTTATTTTGTTCGATTTTTGCGATAATAGTTATCAAATTATATATTTTTAATAGGTACTAATTTGATCATACGTTTTTTTCCTACTTTTATTAAACTTTTGATTCTAGTGGACGATTGAAAACCCGGTACCGTGTGTATGTAGCGTTAGTAGATAATAAACGATGTTTGATAACATTTTTTTTTACTTAAACACTGATCGATCATAATATTATACGAGTATATACTTTTAATTTTTTTTGCTTTTCAATATTAAGCCCATGTCAAGCAACGGGCCATTTATAATAAAGGCTATTTTTTTCTAGCAGCCTTTTCGAATATACAATTCAGTCAATACAGTTGCCGTTTAGCTGCATTTCACTTAGTAATCCCTTTCTTAATAACAATAGAATTTAACCGTCCCTAATATTTTGCAACCTACGGTTATCAAACATCGTTCAAAGATATCAACGGGCGAACAACCCACCCGTATGGTCCGCAGTGGCGTACTCCGTCGTCAGCAGCGGGTTGGCGGCGGCGGTGAGCGCGGCGTAGTTGGCGTAGTCGTAGGGCGACGCGTAGATGAGCTGGTGCGACGGCTCGCCGGGCGACAGCAGGCCTGCCGCGGCTTGCGACGAGCCGTTGAGCAGGCCGGCCTGCGCGCCTTGCGACATGCGCGGCGACAGGATGAGCGGCGCGCCCAGCGGCGCCTGCTGGCGCAGCGCCACGCCGCCCACGCCGCCGCCGCCCGGCGCCAGCAGGCGCTGCGTCTCGGCCGCGGCCGCCGCCACGCGCCGCCACTCCTCGTCCGCTGTGGGATCGTCTGCGTTGTATCAATGGTACTTATATGAGCTCGCGTCGGGTCCCTTGCCTCTTTCCCCGTCGTGAGAACCATTGATGAAAAATTTGAAACCCATTAATTAGCACAGTCGTTTTGATGGACAATTCAGATTTGTTAGTAGATTTTGCAGGTGCACGTTGACTTGATATTCTTAAGCAATGAGTCTCAACTCCGAATAGCCACGATTTGGCTTTGAATGGTTAAAATAAAAAGGATATTAACATCAATCTGTAAAAATCGGATGATCACAGGAACTAAAATCAGCGTGCACGAGAAAAAATATTTTCCAATTGAATACACGAACTCCTTTATGAATTATACCCATAAAATATCACGCAAAAATAGTACACTGGAAAGCAATCGTGATAAAAACTCATTTCGTCGTCTGTAGCAAATTCCTCTTAGGCTGGAACGGTTTCCAATGGCCCTTAATTAACGATAAGAGATCTTGGTGCGCTGAATTCACCCATGTTAATAGTTAACAACCGTAACATGCCACAAATCAATTAAGTTAGTCATCTAAGCAGTCGCCTCGATGACTCACATCCGCAAACAAAAGACACATTTTATCCTCACTTCAACAATAAGAAACGTAATGAAAACAGAGCAGCATATGTACAGTTGTCAGAAAACAATAAAATGAAGAATGATCCCACGACTATTATGTAATTTGTCATGCAAAATGCAGTGTCCCACAATGGGGTATTTTATCCAGGAGACAATCACAATTACTTGAAAGCACCTCGTTATCCTGCTACATTTCTTCGAAATGATTGAAATTCCTTTGAAATGTAAATTTGAATGGCATGGTATTTGCATAGTATAGGTATAAAGAATCCCCAGGATCTTGCCTCCAAGCACCCTTGAAAATTTCACTCAAACCCTTAAAGCCCATTTGATGAGTATCTTCTCCATACAGCGGTTCATTGTCTTTGATATCGACAGGCCTACAGACTTGATAAGTAAGCCACCTCTGGACAGAGAACCCTCTTCTATAACGCAATCACCCATTAAGATTGGTCGGAGAAAACTTCTTGGCCTACTGTATGGAGATAGACAGTATAGATTTTGGTCACGAAGTACTAAGAAATGGAGTGATAATGAAGTCGAAAGTCGTGTCTTAGTAACATGCTACCCTTTTGGATCACGCCATATGACTCAATGCCACCCGGTGAATGAGTAAAACCAGCGAGTAAGCATTCCATTTCTTACTACTCCCTAACAATATTAGTAAGTCTTAGAGGGTAGTTTTAGTGACAAAACATGAATGCGACCATACTTATGAGGCACTGACCGTTGACGGGTACCACGGCCTTAGTGCTAGAGTCGCGGTATGTGCCATTTATGATAGCCAACTCCATCAGTTGACGTTTCTTCAGTTCATCTTCGCCATCGGCTTGCTGTAGAAAAATTAAAAGGTTTTAATCATTAATATGTTCGCGTGGAGAGCTGGATTCGACTCGCATGGACCAGGGAAACAAGGCAGAAAAGGGAGGAGCAGTGGGTGGAACGAGACTGCCAATGATGAAGATGATATTCATAAATAACAACACGAGGATAATTCCAAAACAACTATATAAGGTTATACGTTCTCTTTCCAAAGACTTATTTATTTATTTACTATTACCATTTACATTTGTTTTTACAGGTGGGAACCCAATATAACAATGTAATCACAATTTCCACACTCAGAGACGTCACCCAAAAACCAAACAAAAATGAAATGTTTTTTAAACTGTCCTAAGTATTTTGACCGACAGTTCAAATTACGACATTATAATCGATAGGTGTCGATTAAAATGGATGATTAATTAACAAGTCCCAAGTAACGACTCTGAGTAGGTACCGGCACAAGTCATACAGAGGACAATATGTTAAAAGTGTCACCCTCTGGAATTCCGCCAAAGTGCAAGTAAAGATATCCAGTCGCAGAGAGACGTATTTTTATTGCCCGTCCCAACGGCACCGGTGCAAACTTTAACAAGTTTGTACTGGCCACAGGGACTTCAAACAGCCTCTCTTTCGGAATATCGAAGAAGGCGATCTTACCATTCGTTTTGGCAAAAAGGATGATGCAATCACCAATCCATCTTTCATGTAATGACTATACAAGATTCTTTCACGGCCGATTGCTTTAGTATTCTAGTCGGAGGACCATATTTAGTGAGTCTGAGGACCGGCTCTGTGGTGCACTGAAATAAATCCGGGCATAGGAACGACAATATATCGAACATGAGATAGGCTCATGTCGAACACAAGCACAATGACTATTAATAAATTATTTGATACAGCGACGCGAGCTTAAGACCCGAGTGCAAAGCGAGATATACCATAAACCAATAAGATGATGCAGTAACTATACTTAATTACTTGTTATACGCAATTAAAAACCAACAATAACTTGCTTTATGGCTAAGAATTGAGAGGTCAAGATAATTAAACATAATTCTAGAACTAAAATAAGGTCAGTGTCGGTAAAACACTATATTAGTACTGTCGTTACCCTTATATTTAGGTGTAGAAGCTCGTATATCATTTTTGACTTCGATGGCTGTTTCGCAGCCAAGAATATTATTTTGGCAACAATATTTAGAAAAATTTACATTCAGATAAATGAAGGAAATGAGTCAGAATACTATTAGTTAACAGACTTGTCTGTCCTGATCCATAAATATCCATTAATGTATTTATTTGGACTAAATGTTGCAAAAGACGATTACCCGAGTAGGTACTGTAATACAACTTGGAGTATTGGTCCACCAGTGGACTGCAAAAGGTCGAGTTGATTAATTGAATGTGTTTAACAAAGTACAGCAGATGAGAGGAAGAGATGGCGCTATACAAGACGAATAGCTCTGTCTCTTTCTCGCACTGGAACAATGATGATTTTGGGTCTTTTCTATACGGCCTCTGATCTCATCTGGCTGTTGGAACCCAATGAGTGGGAATGCCCCGTTGTGTAAATTAATTGGTAAAAGACTAGAATGATCATGATTAAGAATAAACTATGGAAACCAAAGGTTCCAAAACTACTTGACCATTTCGTAAAAGTAGAACACGCTATCAAAACAAAATTATTAAGGTATCTAGGTAGAAGGTAACCAGTGTTCGTTAATTAGTATTAATGAGTCCAAGCCTTGCAGCGGTTCAACACAATTGCCGATGACGTCATCGCGCCTTAAACGCACGGCAATGAACGTAACACTGAATGAGATCTGTATGAAGATAGTAGAAGACTGTTACATTTTTCCCAAGGAAGATTTCACTGATATTCAGTGGACGAGAAAATATTTCTGGTATCTTTCGAGGAAGGAAAGGCGGTAAGCAGCCAGGTTCGTGTCGGACAACGTAAACTACGTAGATTAGGATTCCGTGGACATTGGCCATTCTTTGATTACAAAAAGGAATCCAAGAAGTAGAAAAAAAATCTGGGAACGAAGAAAACTATTTGGGAAAAGAAAGAGTACGAAGATTTTTATACAAATTTCAACTTTTCACAGCAATAATTTTTCCAGATTTCTGTAGAACAGACATTATTGATGAAACAGACGTGACGAATCAGCAAAGGTACTATCTTTAACTTCGGAACCCTAAAACCGACACCGCAGTGAGTGAGTTACATTCGAGGCCACTGGAGTGAGTGCCAAAATTTCTATTTGGCATAACCGTCTGCCAGTATGTTAGAGAGTTTATCTTAAACAGACAATATTTGCAGCGCCTCGAACAATCCAACGCTCGCGTGGTAACCGACTGTTAAGTTAGTTATAGTTTACTATTACGGAATGTTACGGGTTGTATAAAAGAAAGATCGGAGATAGCGTTGGTCATACTCCATCCTACACGAAAGTATTTGAAGCATTCATTCAATTTTAGTGATATAACACATGTTTTGAAGAAATTGTATGCTACTGGAACTGAACAGGAAACTCCAACTTTTAAAATAAGCGCATAAATATGTAGTTGCACAATATATCTCGGTTTTAAACCTTCCGCTACAAGTCTAAACCAGTCATAATGAAATACCTAGTACCAGTCACCACAATGAGCCACCAAGTTTGTGTCCCTTAATAAAGGTAACCGCAGAGCCAGTCCTCACAGATCGATGACGCTGCTCGGCATCAATCATTACAAAATAACACGGTATTGTTCTAGACGTGGGTTTCTCTTTACAACTTTACGAGATGAATTTTACCTTGGCTATATATTTTGTCCTGGTCTTGAATATTTTACTGGCAGCGACCGTAAATCGTAACTGAAGTTTTAATCATTGATGTTTAGGCAGAGCGGCCCAATTTACCATACACCGAAGAAACGAGCACAATTTTGATGAGTAGATATAGGACGGCCATTGATGCCACAACTAACGCTGGGAGTTACTGTGTCAAGACAATGGTGTGTTTAGATTTCAAGAAGAAGATAATGATGACGATGCCCAGCATACAGGAGAGGTTCTTCACCATTAAAATAAAAGTATATACTTACAGGTACAAGCAGGCGTTTGACTTCATCGACAGCCCTGGCCAACTTGATCTTCGCCCTGTTATCAGTATCTTCAACAGTGAGTAGGACGTGGAGGTCGTCAGCCAAATGCTCCCAATTGGGTTTTCCTCTGTTTGCATCCTCCTGTAATTCATTCAAACCAAGCAGTTTAGATTTTGCTCACGAAACGTAAAGAAAAACACCGTGAGGACACCCGCGTGTCCAAGTTGCAAAAATTGCGAAGACATGTGCCTTCTAGCGACCAACACTGGGCCCGCGTGGTGGATAACGGCCTTCTCCGTGTCACAGAGAAGAGGCATGTGAGCCAACACTGGGCACATTAAAGACCGATTATGCTTAAGCATCCAGTTTAGTGACCTTTCTAGAAACGCTTTCGAATGTTTATGATGCTCCTATTTTAGCTCAATAATTAAAGAATCGTTATGAGAAATCAAATATAGCAGGAAATTAGAATGACGTACCAACTGCTAAGATTCAGTGTTTATGTGTTTGTGTGGGATTTCTTGCTTCAGTCATGGCGTTATTTTAGCTAGTACAGTTTTTTACTGCGAGGTTGTTAGTCCAGTTGCTAAATTTCAAGCAATGAAATAAGGTTTTATAAAACTACCAAATTTCGAGTTACAAGTCAATGTTTTTTCAGGCTGAATGGAACATTCAAGTACCCATTACAATATTACATTTTACTATTGATAGTTGAAGTATGGTTGTGAATATAAATAGCCACGAACATTGCTATAGTCTCAAGGACGTAACTGAACGTTAATGGGTAAGCACTTCAAACAAGCCCATACAAATCTAAACGGAAGATCCATATTCGTTTCCCAATGTTTGGGTAATACTATTTGTAGAATTGGATTGAATCGGAGAGCTATGCCTCGATATCCCGAGCAAATCAACATTCACAGTTTTGTTCATGAATTTCAAACCGAAGATTAGAAACAGAAGGGTTTTTAAACGTTGTGCAAATAGATGTAAATAAGAATATTAAATGTAAACGGTTCGTGACTTTTCTTTGAATGGACAAGAGCAGACTAATTGCTGTTTGCGAGGATGATTTATAGAAGACAGCATGTCAATTGAAACCTGACAACATGCAAATAACGAAATAAGTGGCAGTTAAATTGTACAGATTGTACTTAGACAGAAGTGATTAGAGCAAACAACTTATAAAAACAAGTACCTGGGCGACCGAGCTCTGCTCTGGTGAAAATAGAAAATGCTCATTTAATAGTACAGGATAGTTCATACTAATTCCATGCTGCCATGATAGTAGGTACTTACTAATTCCTAAATGCTGCCATGTCATTATTCTAAGGTAGCCATTTTGTTCTAAACTTTGGGCGACCGAGCTCTGCTCGGGTGAAAATACGGAGAAAACGAATTTTCCCAGATATGAGACCCTAGGACGAGTTTTTGCCCCCGTAAACCCCTTTATTGCAACTTTAATCGAGATCTTTTGCGAGAACGTGATTACAAATACGTATACTCGTATATATACATGCAAATATTGCTCGTTTAACAGTATAGGATATGCTAACGTTTTGCAGAACATTTTATGCATAGGTTACTTAGGTACCTACTCACACCTAATGTAATGACAAAATATATTCTGGTTGCTTTTCGTGATTAAGTACTTACTTCCCTCTTGCGTAGGTAAGTGGGGTTCAAAGCAATATGTTCTGCACTAAAAATATGGGTCCAACTAGAAAATTGCTTGTTATAAATTAATGCAATGTGACAGCACCCGACACTTCCATCAATAGATACATAAAGCATGGTTTATGGCAGTTACTGGCCACAGTGACTCGGAATTTTAGACCCAGTCAGTGGATTCATGTAGACGAGATCGGGAGTAAATCAGGCGGGGGAAGCTACTGGGCCCAAAAATAGACGGGTAGGTCAGTCAACTGGACTGACTTGAGGGCGCGAAGTCATCACTGGACTGGGATGAAACTAGTGTCTACAGGGCCCAGTTGCCATTCAGCGCTGGACTGACTTACTGTCACATTACTGGCCTCGTATAAGCCTGCCTTCTAGTTTCGTCTAATGAAGTTGAGGACTAATATGTTAATATCTAGAACATTTTAGGAAATTAAGTTCTGTTTAGATGAAGAAAAAGAAAATATTGAGAAATGAAAGTAACCTGGTTTGCTTTCCAATTGTTAGCTGCGTGGAAAATATAAAAGTTAGTCATTAATGTAAACTAGTTCACTTATATAATGTTTATTAAATGTTTAGTAAAAAGAAAAGTTTGAAGTGTGAGTAAATAAATGTTGGTTTTTACCTTTTTCTTATCCCTCATTGATCCTTTTCCTCTGACCATGATTTTGCATCCTGTCTCTTGTTCTAACTGTTTGGCTGTCATACCCCTGGGCCCTAGAATCCTTCCAACGAAGTTGAACTGAAAAGAAGAGAGAACAAAGATTAGTTTTATAAGTATGAACACAAGTTTCCTTAATCTTGATTAATCTTGTTTGAAATTACGTAACGTTTGATTACCAGCTTTAATTTCATCAGCAGTTCTTAGAACCAATTTTAATGTGTTTCAATCAAATAAGAAAACCGATGAGCGATCAACATTCTGAAATTTCATTCATCATCTGTTAGGTAATTAATTCATTCAAAGCTTAAGATTACGAAACGCCGCGGCGACGCCGACGCACATGCTAAGACCTAATTCAAGTGTGTGACTACATCTAATGCCATTAGCTGTTGGATTAATTACGCGCTTCGTTACACATAAACCATATTTCCTGCACATACACGCATGCTGTACATACGTTTAACCTCAATACGTAAGCTTCAAAGCAACGGTCAGCTCGATGTATATGAACTGTGAACCAGTATCATTCTACAGTCCACGAGCAAAGCTGAGAAATGGACCAGTTGGCATGCCGCCAAACGCCGCGGTTCACACAAGCGCTTTTTTTTCTTAAGGGATATTTCAGGGAGCCGAACGACGGTTCAAAATATAACAATAAACAAGCGTAGTAAATAAAAATTGAGGTTAGAAATTCGTCACATGTCTCATGCTAAATTGTTATGCGTGACAGCGTGCAAATTGCTCGAAGATGTTATTATGCGACTGAAAAATTAACTGACGTCCGCGTCGGTAGCAAACATACATTTAGAGAAGATAGGCAGGCCGAGAAGATTCGCTTTGAAGTCGTAAATCTGAGGGAACATTCAGTATCTTTTATTGTGACAATAGGTTCATTAGATATATTTCATTGCAACGATATATTTCAGTGAGAAATATGAGATGCGGAAATGGGCGCTCCAAACGAGCTGGGACAGCATTCGTTAGCCGTCGCGGTCCAGCGCCAGCATCGGCGACAGACGACAAATTGTAAATCACTCAAAGACCAGACGGACCGAAGTTACACATACATATCTTTATCGGACAAATAAATCTTTTAAAAACACCCAACTGTACGAAACAAGACAAGTATAAAACGGTAGAAATAACTACTGAATCTATGCTGAAAAGCTAGCTATTTCATAGTGAACGCTACAATATTCATATCATCTTCAAAACACATGAGTGATTTCAACGCGCTGCTTTTAAAATTTCATAAATAACTCAAAACAAAAACGTTTCAAACCACACAATTTGAAATGATGGAAAATATCATTTAACCACAGGTTTCGAAAGCTTATTTTCTTTGATGTACACACGTAGGCTGCGGACTGAATTTCCTTCTATCCCGTTTATATGAGCGTGGTTTCTGAGCAACATAAAATCCCACCCGTAATCTCGTAGTGATCATAATTCCAAAGCGGAGGGCAGTCCCGATGCTATTTAGTGGTTGGCCACAAACTGCTCGCTTGAGAACACTTCCTTTGCTTGTCAACCATTATATTATATTTTCCATTATTGTATAGCAAGGACCTCGTAAAATATTGCGTTGGAAGCGAGACATGTATTGTTATGAGACTTAACTAGAAACTGCACTTTTTATTACAGTTTTTAGTTGTTTTTGTTTCCATGTTCTACGATTACTAAGGAACAGAATCGTCATTAAATGCAAGGCAATTTCATGTTTGGATTACGGAACCTTTTCATGAAGTTAGTAGAGAATTTCTCTGACCAGCTGATGGCCTTACTGATTCTTGGAAAGATCTATATATAATAATTATTATATAATGGCAACTGACTTCTAAATGTCTTATCATAACTTGTGGCGAATTCCAGACAGACTAATGAATTCCTGACTTCGTCTGGGTGTCAAATTATGTATCTCAAACCAGACGGGTGTAATGAATACGAGAGTGGCTGTACACATTTTCTTGTCAAGAAAACGTCACAATTTGGCCCACGTGACGGGAAATAAAGTTCGATCGCAGGCGTTCGGTCGCCGGTCGCCGGACGTCGGGCCACGTCGAAATAGCGTCGCGATAGTTGGCTACGCGCCCGTGTTTACTTTATTGCATTTTTTCACTGTTAGTAATATTTTTACGAGAAAAGTAATTATTTTATTTTCCACATTACAGAAATACCTGTAGACTTGCCCGGATTCACGGTCACAGTTAGTCACTGGAATTATTTTCACCGCGAATTTTATGCCATTTACTTAATTGTACGTGTCGCCTACTCACCTCGGTAGCCATTTAAAATACGAGTAAATACATTTGTAATAAATAATCTTGTTAATATCAATCCGTTTAAATAATACAAGGAAATCGGACAGTGCAACAGTAAACAAAAGCTATGGGAAACGAACGCCGCCGCAGGCGCATCTAATCGATAAACATTAACCAATTGCATTCCAGCCCGCGGCGCATGCGCGCACCGCCCTTTACCTATACCGATACTACACCGAGTATCTACGATTAGAAGAATTAATGCAAACACTACTTTATCTGAGTATCGGCGGTTATCGGCATGAATGCAAATAAAGTTATTTATTTGTGGAACAATAAATCAGTAAACGCTACTTGTATTAACGCATTATAGGGTCTATAAATAGGAGTTAATAATCAAGATATCTATACCGGTATTATGGAACTTTAATCCATGTTTTTATATGCTATCTGACAGGTCATGACGATTTACGTCTCCAGTAATAACATTTGCGCGAATATTTTAACGATTGTTGTTGTAAATTGCATTATTAAGCACACGTTACACTAGAATTAAAAGAAAGATTATTAATAACGTATCAGAAGATATAACAAGACTCGGAATCACGCGGCAGGCAGCACTGGCGCTTACTGCACTGCCGCGTGTAGCGTTGTTCGGAATCATATCTTTATGAAGGAAAAATCTGATTACGAGTTCATATAACACAATAAATTATTGGAAACGAACGAAGAGTTCCGATAGCAACGTATAATTTACTGTTTAAAATAACTGATAGCGGTACCATTTATGTAACGCACCTTAGTCCACAACGTGAATGAATATACAGGCTGTTGATATAGTCTTCTGCAATATTTAGGTAGTGGGGTTTTAGTCAGTAGGAGTCCAACTTAACCCTCTGTTCTTGCCAGAAGGAAGGTTTCTATGAGGTTTCGCCACGGAAAAAAGGGTGTTACACCCCGCATACTGAACAATTTTTGCAATGAGATCATTCCTATATTATTTTTATTATTTCTGTTTTTTTTTGTTTTTGTGTGAATATGGTGTGCCTTAACCTGAGTCAAATAAATTTATTTTCTTTTCTTTCTTTCTTTATATCCGAATAGCGAAAAAAAACTTCGTTCTTACAAAAAAAAACTTCTTCCTAAATATGAAAATGTACCTGTGGCGATGTAGATGTCGCGAATTATTCCACTTTGTCCCACCAAGCCGCCCCCACTGGTGGGGCAAAGTGGAATCCCCTTGCCTTTTGCAGTGGAATCTGCCCCACTAGTTCGATTCGGTGGGGCAGATTCAACTAGTCTAAAATCTTGCTAGATTCGGCCTCACTAGAGTTGGCACCATAGAATTTGTGTAAGCAGGTATGCTCGTATTTTATATTTGCTGAATCAAAATGAAAAAATCCAGCAAGATTTTAGACAAGTGGAATCTGCCCAAATCGAACTAGCGGGGCAGATTCCAATACAAAATTAAATTTTCATGCCAGGCGGCTTGGTGAGGCAAAGTGGAATAATTTGATGCCGCCACATCATAATAATATGCATATGAAAAGTTCTTGAATCGGACTTACAGTGAAAATTAATCGGTATGATTAATAGAACCAACCCTTAGATACTATTACCGTCGACAAAATTACACACAGCACATTTATATTGAACGTTTAACGTAGACCCGTTGTATCCTAACCGAACACAATAGTGTTTATATTGAGTAGAAATGTGCAAGTTTTCCGTTCGTAATTGGCGGTGGTTTTGTGCCGTAATGATAGCGTTCCGATAGTACCGCAAACCACGTGCAGTGGGAACCACAAACATGGTTAGGCGAGGTCGCTTTGATAGCGGGGATAGTTTGATTTTACTAAATAGTAACTTTTTTATTTATTTATGGCACTTTAACGACTTACTAAAACATACACAAACAATAATCACATACATTAGGTATTGTGAATTCGTCACTTACAGAAGTGCCTAGCAGAGAACTAAATGAGTAAAGGACGATATCGATATCGTTAGTTGAATTTGTTTCCATTTACAAATTATAGCGAAAATGAGCTATGTTCACAAATACGATGGAAATAAGTACAGAAATAATATTTAACTAAATAACAAAAAAGACCTAAAAAGAAGGAAACTGAACTGGATACAATTTTATTAATAGGTTGCTCGTATCGCACAGGGGTCTAATCAGAATTCAGAGAATCCGAGCTTGTTAAAAGACTCGTACGGAATTGACGAAAAGGGAAAATTTTATTATAGTTTCCCGTTAGACGGTTCATGGGTGCGGTGCTACCAAGGTTAGTACGACTTGCAGTTGTGGCAAAGGTAATTATTTTAAATTAAGAAAGTATTTTGACGATAATTTATGTATTGAATACTTCAAGCACACAAATGTACAGAGGCGGACTTAATACCATACTAAATTGAGTTTAAATAGTTGATTTTTCCAAGTGTTGCTGCTAATTTATTTTTCTACAAATTTCTGCAAAGGTAGCAATCGTGCATGTATTACTAAAGTAACCTTCTACTACACAGTCATCTACGAGTTATGAAAGTGAAAAATCCTGGTGTAGACGAAAGAGTAGATAGCATTCTGACTGAAATAAGGTGTGCCCATATAATAGCTAAGTTTACAAGCAGGCAAACGTGAACTGACCGTTAGCCGTCAAGGTAACTAAATTAAAACTGAAAATTATTCTTGCACATGTTTCTCTATTAACAAATAGCCAATAAAATATTTAACTTACCTGTGACATTATTAAATGGAAACTTTATTTTTTAACATGGCCATAAACATTTTATTTAATGAGTGATTTTGTAATGGATCTTTATGTACTACAGTCCGGCCGTCGAGAGAATGTGTTCTTGACACCTGTCAGTTTCATACTAACGAATACCTATGTGTTTTGCGAATTTGATCTTTATTACTACTAGAAATTTTCCCCCCCTTACTAAAAGTTTCCTCTCCAGATTAGCTTGTGGCGGTGATGACCTTCATCCGCCACAATAACATAAAGTTATGAATTATTCTGTCTGTGTAGGTGTGGTATGCATAAATTTTATATTATAAAAAATTATAATTACTATTTATTTATATTTTTTGTTTGTTTTAATCCCGTACAACGTAAAAAAGGTGTGTACAACTGTATCAATCGAAGAAAATCG
Source organism: Agrochola macilenta (assembly GCA_916701695.1). Taxonomy (NCBI): domain Eukaryota; kingdom Metazoa; phylum Arthropoda; class Insecta; order Lepidoptera; family Noctuidae; genus Agrochola; species Agrochola macilenta. The sequence goes on from OU753563.1 coordinate 10,316,306, forward strand.
ATTATTTGTTCTTTTTTTTAATCATGCACACTTGTTTTTCTAACTCACTTTAGATATTGGCAGAATAGTCGACATCGGCTTTGCTTGCCATTTATTAAAAATATAAAATAATAGAATATTACTAGTAATTGTCCAACTGTCAGGTGTCGGAACGCATTCTTTCGACGGTTGGACTGTAAATTATAAAGAGGTAAAGTTTGAAGTTTGGACGTAGGAGGTAATCTCTGGAAGTACTGATCCGATTTCGAAAATGTTTTACTGACAGAAAGCTGCACTATTTCCGAGTGCCTTATGGTGTTTTATAGTATAGTTGACTACCGCGCGGGCGAAGTCGAAGGCTCGTATTATAAAGAGAAAATATTAGCTTTTTTTTTTTTGTTTGTTACGCTTTCACACTAAAACGGCTGAACGGATTTGGATTAAATTCGACACATGTGTAGACCATGACCTGAGTTAGGACAAGGGATACTTTTTATCCCGATATTCCAACGGGATCGAGACTTATGCGGGTGAAACCGCGGGGCGCAGCTAGTAATAAATAAACAAAACAAGCCTGATGATAACTATGGTAACCTCAGATGCATGATTTATTGATATTCCTTTAATTAATTAATTATACAATTCATTTTGTTCAACACGTGATGACGTAACTGCCCTGTACAATAAAATGATATACTGTATAATTAGTGTTAACTGCTTCAGAATTTACTATGTTATCTTGACTTGGTTGTTTATTTTCCGCTTCCTACAGGAATGATATTTAAAATTGAAACTGATTGATTTTATATTTAAAATCAGTCAATTATTCACATTCGCTCATTAAATTATTTCTTTTGGTGGTAGTGTAAGTAACGTTATCCAAAACCATCGATTTATGATGTTTATTAATTCATAAATTTTCATTTTATAAGGAATTTTCAATATTTAAAAGTTATGATATTTTTGAACGAAATTAAATTAAGAATCTATCAGCTATCCGCCTGTCGCTGACACTCTTACCTCGACTACTCGATAACAAGCATAATGCCGTTTCATCGCAAAAATATTCATTATTATCATTACAACTTTACGTGGTTAACTGTTTCGTGTCATTGTTTAAATCCCGTTATAAATGCTACTGCTTTGCTTATTTCATATCATTGGCACATCAAACGTTTTATTTGGAAATCCCGCGTTATTTCAAATTTTCTGGGAAGACTAAGATGTAGGTAGTTTGAAGGTATGAGGCGTACAGCAGTTGTTTTAGATTAGGGATGTAACGATTCCGACTCCGATGCCGATATATCGGCTTCGCCGATTATACAACCTTAGTTTTTGTTTACCCTAAACCTGTTAAGGGGTCATTGTACTCATAATTATGAACAACTTTCACTATGGGAGCAACGCTGAAATCTCGAAAAAAAAATCTGCTGATCCCTACATTTTGACGAGCTATGCGAACATAAATGTAGGGAACAGCTGATTTTTTTTTCGAGATTTCAGCGTTGCTCCCATAGTGAAAGTTATAAGTGATAGTGAAAGTTGTTCATAATGATGAGTACAATGACCCCTTAACAGGTTTAGGGTCAACAAAAACTAAGGTTATATACAAAAGATATCAAACATTTCGAAAAGCACGCGAAACGACGACACGCGCTCATCATTGTCGCTCCGTCGCAGGCGGGACTGGCGGGAGCAGCGCCTGCTTAGTGGCATGGCAACACGGCAAACGGCAGTGTTTGCAGTTTGCTGAACGTTGTCTGAGCGATGTATTGTTTCGTGCCTGTTTCACGTCACTGCTATTCGTGATTCTGTTTATTCACATAGTGAAGTGAGGACTATAACGCACTATTAAACAGTTGTGCTCGAAATACAAAAGACATACGAATGCCCGCGGTACATACTTAATTATTTATTTAATTTATTATGTACGTACTAAGCTATCGATATCGGCATCGGTATCGATAGCCGATGATTTACTACAATAAAAGGGATGTCGACAAAAAAAAAAAAAAACACCGTCTGGTAGATTATTAAAAAATATTGGATACTATTTTGCTTTTTTTACGTAGTCAAAAGATTACGGCAATACATTGAGTTGACAATGCGTTAAAATGTGGCATGACGTCACTGGCCAGTAGATTTTATACTGACATAGGTATGACGTAGCGAGCCCCCACTCCCCAACTTTTATTAATATGATAAAGCAAAAAATGCGTGTCTAATATTTTTTTTATTATCTCACTGACAGACTAAACAGTTTTTTTTTCCTAGTCATCATCCCAATTGGTATCGGTATCGTATCGGGAAACTTATGTATCGTTACATCCCTATTTTAGATATTTGAGTAAGTAAATCACAGAAAATGTATCACACGTCAAAATGCATGTAGAATGCTACGAGCTATTTCTTGGGATGATGAGTAATGGTCCGATAAATCTTCTACTTGTTACGTAACCTTTCTATACTTCGTGTATGTAACGCACAGGAACGTGACAAAACTGTTTAATAAGCAGACATTAAACGCACACGTATATTGTGGGAATAACGCGGGTTTTTCTAAAAAAATCTTAAGACACCTAAATTGTATTGTCCTGTTCTGAAATTAATTAATTTTAACGTCTGATATACATAATTATAAATTCATTTCTGATTTACGAAAAGGGCATTATTTATACAGGAATTTATTACGGGGTTTATTTGTAGGGAACATTTCATCTATCATTCTGAAGTAATGATTTCAAGATATCTGCCTGAAGTTGAGCAAAAACTACGTGCTACTAAGGGTGAATTACACCAATAAAACAAAACGCGATCAGTAGGTAGATCTAGGTACCCTACATCTAAACAATGTGAAATTCGTTTCCCCAAATAAATAATTTTGTTCTAAAACTTATTAAAACGAATAGATAGGTACGGGGGACAACACAAATTAAAAGAATTGCCTCTTCTTAAATATCAAAGCATTTTAAAATAATTTGGAAAAAAATGACATCAAAGTCAAGGAGGAATTCGATGATTCAACGATCAAAAATATCGGAGAACGTAATCTCGATTGCAAAGCCAATATGTTTTTCTATTCATGGCTTAGGCAATTCCAAAACAATAGACGTTTCTTTACCGCTAGGAGATTAGCTTATCAACGTATAGAAAGTAGACCGTGCACTAACAAAAAAATTGTACTAGATATAGTATAATCTATGACCGGTCATTGACTCATTGCCTGCATTTAATTCACTATGTATTTTTTCCTCCATAAGCACACCTATATCACACTTGAAACTTATGTATAAAGGGAAAAAGAGAATTGTCACTGCTCCAGAGGAAAATCGATATAAAAATGGACAGCTGTTGTTACCCGATCCGATTGTATCCGCTTATTAACAATTGTAGAATCAAAATAACCATATTCAATGTTAGTAGGATGAGAAGGTTCTGAGTTATCATAACATAACACTCCTTATCGTTCCAGATACCTACAGTGAATGAAAGAACAATGAAGTTATCAAAAAACAAGAAGCAGCTTGTATATAAATAATAAACACAAAATATAAGCCCTATTAAACTTCAACAACGAAAAGTACAATGGAGCAACAATAACAAAACAACTGAACTATTGACCGCCGGTGATTGGCCATCATTAGTGAGGCTGCGAGTATGCCGGATGAGTGCAGGCAGGTGGGTGTGTACGTACTATATTGCAATTGATTGATGGTATAATTCTAACATAATTGTCGTACAACGATTGGTCACGACGCGATACGAAGTCGCCTCGGGGCCGACTGCTGTTGCGCCGATTGTCAGTATAAAGCTTAGTGTGTATTACTGTTCAGATAAATCATTATCCTCATTATCATTAACTTACTCTTCGATTAACTGTTGAGTCATCAAGCCTTTTCCCATGGTATTTAAAGAGTTAGTTAGCTAAATATTAGTATTTTATACGGATCACTGCCATCCGACCTCTGCAACCCAACCAAAAGTGGGGGACATTGGTATCCTCAAACTATCCTACTCATTGTTGCGTGTAACCCTTTTAACCTTTTCCCGTACTTGGGGACTGTACCGATTAACAGGGTATTCCCACTCTTTCAGAATTCATTTGTTTCGCTAGAAGGTAGGTATATAGAATACACACTTCAAAACAATCAATGGCTAGCGTTAGTTATTTTTGTGTGTTCAAATGTTTCAACCTCAATCGTGTTCATTCTGTTCAAATGGAATTTTGGCTACCAACGTAATGGGGAAACGTGTCAATCGTTACACACAATTTTTGTTTTCTTATTCTCCACTATTTAATTCTAGAGATTTCGGCTTGTTGCCAGGGCTGGACAGGTGCATATTAATAAAAATAATATTAAAAGCACGTGAATTCAGAATATTAAGAAAAGCACAAAAAAGAAGTGCGAGTCGCTATGCTCCCACGCAAAACGTAAACGGAACATAAACAGTTGGGGAGTCACTACGTACTGGCAGACAACAGAAGACTAACACACTCATTACTTTTCACATACGCGGAAATGTTTATTTTCTGGCCAGGAAATAACAACATCCTATTAATAATATTGGTTTCGAGTGAAAAACTGAGAAAATAACACTTTTCTATATCGCATGCCATGCCAATGCTAAAAAGCTGAAAAAATTGGCAACGTAAGTCACGAAATAAGTTGCATTTCAACAATCATTTAAAAATATATGTGAGGATTGGGTTCACGCCTTTATAAGTGCTCAGCCCATAATGGTTAGAAAGATAAAATGATCAATCCATAAATACAGTTAATTTACGGGACAAACAATAACTTGCCGTAAATAGGTAAAATAGCAAAGTAATATTGATTAATAAATTAGCTCATACTTTAACGACTTAACAAGCTTTACCCGGGATTAGTCACGACCCTTAGCTCTGTTTATCCATTGATTTGTACTATTTTCTATATAAATATGACGTACAAGGTAAAATATTAAAATATTTTCAGGTAATACGAAGAACTCAGATGTTGTAATGTATATAGACTCATTAATTAATGACTAATAATATGAAACCAGATGTGCATAAAAGAACAAGTGATTTTAGTTCCATTAATGTGATGACAACCTTAATGGAAATCACTTCTGGAACCATAATTGCCATTAAAATAAGAGCCGATTGAATACGGATGCCAGTTGTATGTCTATTGAAGATTGACGACTACTCAATTGGTAAACATTGAAATAAACCGATGATTCAATAAGCAAAACAATCATTGAGCAGAAACGAAGTGCCTACATAAACACTAAGGAAGTATTAGACGCAGTTACATCTAAAAACAATATGGAAGACAATGTACTAATAGATACCACTGCTGTTAGACAAAGTCTAGAGCGGGACGCGACCCGTGACCCGTGGTCGACGGAGCGCGACCAATCCGATCAACCTCATTACTGAGTACCGAATGCACTGCTGCATATACCCATACTTGCATGAAGGTACTAATGAAGAAGCCTGTGGTATTTATCGTTCTGAAGATAGCTTCAAACGAAGGAATGTTAGGGTCGCGTGATCAGTGACAATTTGATGTTATTGAACTGGTGACAAAGTAGGTACTTCATTAAAAATATTCACTAAATAACTTTGGAAACTAATGAAATATTTTAACATAGCTAACAGAAACACGATTTATGTTTATTGCGTTTGTGTTTATTAGATAGTTTGAAAAAAAGTGAAGGAACAATCAAATGCTCTTGCTCAGCTTAGAGGTTATCTATTTGTGATGCAGTTGGATCAATTCAGATATTGCATAATTTTGGTAAGTCAGCTGAAACTACAAAAACAAATGTCAGAGTTAGATAAAGCGTTGCTGTTGCGGTCGCTAGTTTCATTATTTACTCTATGTGTTCAGCTCGGTACTTTCATTCACAATGGAAAATGTTCATTCATTAAACATGTCCAGCTGTTCCCGAGCATTTAAACTTATATTTTTCCTTGTCTTACTGTGTGAAAATGTCAGCTGAAGTCATCAATCTCTATCATGCAATTTGCATTCAAGAGTTTGTTTACGCGTACAACATATTGTGGGAGTCTGCAATTGTGAAACGGGCAAGACGATGCAATTTAGAATTTCTTGTTTGTTGCATATTCTTATGTAGTCGTTCTGTCTTTGTCTTTACGAATACGCAATGTCTCAACAGATTATTTTTCTTCGTTACGTTATGAATCTTAAGTTGTTTTTTAAATCCCACAGGAACTACTTAGCTGGCTGTGAACAGTCACCTGTCACATGCTTATTCTATGACGTAACTTATTTTGTGTAAAACTTAACCGTCATCCATTGTTCCTTTGAAAAGTTGTTGAGTAACAATCATTAGGAAGTACTAACGTTGACGATAATAATTGCGTTAATATGGCTTCTTTTATTTTGCTGCTAGCTGCTGCCAGCGGCTTCGCCTGCGTGGACAATAATTATTTTTCTAAAATAAAACCAGCTTGAGTTACTCCTTATAACATCAGCTATCTGCCAGTGAATGTCCCGTCAAAATCGGCCCAGCCGTTTTGGAAATTTACCGGAACAAACAGAGTGACAGACACACAGACAATTTTTTTTTTAAGTGTTCGGGTTCTTGGTACCGTATATACTTTCATATGCATTTAGTAAAAAGCTACATTATATGTATATATAGCTTAGTTTCGTAATGTTAAAGCTTTACCTAAATAGCCTGTTAGCAGCACATGCCATTCGCATGGTGTCATAAGTTTGTGCGCTGTAGCGATAACGAATAGAACATAATCTACAAGTAGTAACTCTTGGTTAGCTAGACAAAAGCGTCCGTTATGAGCTGGTGTCGAAGGCGGCTGAACTGTGACCCTTACGTGAAGTAGGACCAATCCAATCAACCTCATTATAACACACACACCACTTCTTGTTATCAACCGACAAAGAAGCTAAGTACTAAATATTGTTTCTGAATGCTCTTCATATTAAAGTTGTCTAGCTTAGAAAAATACCGATGAATTCGACTGAAAATCAATTGGAATATTAAATTGCCACGATAAAAATAGTGACTATAATACGTAGGTATAGAGTTCAATGAATCCATTCTTCATTTGTCCAGATTTACAGTGTAAGAGATAAATGGAGCGGATATTAGCGGCACACCCACATATGCGTTTACTGCATACGTTATAGCTTAAGCCATAAGAAAACTTTATTAAATTATACAAAGCAATGATGGCAGAGAAAAACACAGGGCATATGCGCCCACGCACTGCCACAAATTCAGATAACTAACAACTCGTGCGAAATTCAAAGACAGCGAGGCAACTCAAACCGGACAGCTTTTGTTTGTGAAAAACATGTTTGGATGTGAAAGCCTATAAACGGCGAAATATACATAAATTACCGCCAATTTAATACTTTTTTATGAAGACACATTATGTGGAGTCGTATTTTCTCAATTTGTCGTTATTATGATTCCGAGCACTACATTATCATAGCCAACTGTGGTTTGCAAGGTCACTGAAACATTCTAAACTTCGTGAAAATTCTGGTCTTCACTTCACGTCGTCATATTTTGTATGCTTTCGGCAAATAAATATTAGTTGCTAGATAGTAGCTTTTCGTTTGAGGTTGAAACATTTTGGAAACCAAGTATTCCTGTTTGAAATAACGGGATATATAAAACTTGAGTATTTCAATCGATTTATTGATGGATAGATCGGAATATCGTTAATCTATTCGATCTGAAATTCCTGACTGGTCGTAACCTAAACAAGTTTCTCTATGGTGCAGTAGTGCGAATTGTTTAATCTTTTTGAAACACATTCGCGAGCTTTTACTGATGTTTGCACTCGCGAATGATAAAGCACACGCAGCTAGTGCCAGACATGTTTTCACTAAAACAATTCAGCCGTCCGGCCGGTTCGTAGGAGAATATAATTCTGTTTTACGATCTTTCCTATAATAGCCGGTTTATAGCGAACTAACGCGATAAGATTACACTTATATTATTTACGTAATTATACTTACTCGATTATTAGTGAAAGTCATCTTCATTACGAGATTAAGCAGTTAAAACAGTGAAGTGTGAAATACGTCGGCTATATATTGCCTGAGATGTTCACATATGGTTAAAAGTTCATCACTACGAGAAACAACATTTGAACCCGCTATTAACATATTATATTTATGGGTGATACTGAATTTTACAAAATTGACCATAATTTTATTGACCATTCAGTTGGGTTCTTATTTCTCATCAAACCAACGAGTAGATACAGCAAAAGGTAGGTCTCCGAGCAACAAGTTTCATGTAGAAACTAATATCTACTGTGTTGCTGCACAATACAAAGACTTATTACACCTTAAGTATTCTCTGTGCGTTTAGAATAAGTAGCTGAGCTCTCCAGAATCTTAATGAACCGTAAGGCTTTCCTCTTTTACGAAAGTAATCAAGCTTCCACTTCAAATAGATAAGGATAATTGCCTACAAGTAATTCAACCAAGTCCACCTTTAAGTTTCCTTGAATAAAATAACAGATGTCTTGCTTTCTCTCAGTGTGAGCTCGGCTCTAAGATCCTCCATTAAGACACGCATCAACTGGTATTTCTTGGGGAGCAAAAAGCCGAAGTAACGGTCCCCACCGATATGGCAGGATTTAATAACTCCTCCGGCCCTAAATGGAGAGAGGCAGATTTCGAGGCACTGGCCTGAGACTGTATCGATGTCGATTCTTTACCAAGATCATGACTTTTACAGTTTTGATATAGAACACATCTGTTTTATTTGAAACAGTATAAATTATTTAGTCACAATCGTGGGAGAGAAAAAGACTACTTGAAAGATACTTTTCCTATCCAAATTCGGCGATTACGAAGATTTCAACAATGTTTACAGAAGATGTCTTTATAGGATTGTATGGAAATAACACAAGATTAATAACCAAACGAAACCGCGAGTCCGCGACGGATATACAGGGTTATTGGTAAAATATATGTCGGCAAAATTTTCGGGTCATTTGACATTTTATTTCATTCATTTTAAAATATAAAAAAAGTCCGCGACGGATATACAGAGTTATTGGTTAAATATATGTCGGCAAAATTTTCGGGTCATTTGACATTTTATTTCATTCATTTCAAAATATAAAAAATCCATTTTATATTTTAAAATGAATGAAATAAAATGTCAAATGACCCGAAAATTTTGCCAACATATTATATTTAACCAATAACCCTGTATATCCGTCGCGGACTCGCGGTTTCGTTTGGTTATTAATCTTGTGTTATTTCCATTAAATCCTATACAGACATTGGTTTGGATTTGGTTTTAAATGACGTCTCTTACATCCCCTTAACGGATTGCCGACATATTATAACCAATCACCCTGTATACGTATTGGTAAGCGCTAAACGTGTTTGCGATTTGTACACCAAAAACTCATAATTTCGCATAATATAATCTGTGGGAATATGCGCGAATGCGTTTATTACATTTCAAATGCAGCTAGACTATCGATGTTAATATTTGCATTAGGAAATGCGCGTATTTTATCGATGTGTTAACATCACTATGCAATGCAAGCGGGAACCTGTGAGACCAGAATGAGGTTGGAACTCTCCATCTAGTGGACTATGATCGAGCAGCTTTGAGCGCGTTCGTATGTGCTCAGCATATCATTTGCCATAACAACAATGCGGAATAGAACATGTTCCGCATTTGGTTCGCATTTTTTTTCTTTAAAGGACTAGGAAAATAATTAATTAGGTACTATCTATCCTGCATTTCTATATGTGCATAACGTCTCAATCTCGAGAGTAATTTTATTACTATAAACAGAACATAATATGTGATTTGTTTATGACGCAAATAATAAATATTACTTTGTGGGAAAAATGTGGTTGGTTATATTTTTTCTTGGAGTTCTAAGCCGGATTGGTTGTGTGCTATGAACCGTTGCACCTCCGAGAAATTCACACTTATTGCTTAATTCAAATATGAATATTATAATATTCTTATTTGCATAGCCAAGTAGAACTATTAAAACAATTTAAACAGAGACAGGGTTAATAAAATAAAACAGTGTAATAAAGGTGTTGAAATACACCCTAAAATCCGCATTAACGTGAGCACAATGGTGTATCAAAGAATGAACACGTTGCTATTTGTTGGAGCTATAAAGATGAACGGTACAGTTACAAAAATAAAACATTTTAAGATATTAGTCACAGCAGCCGGTGTACCGAAACTATTGTTTCGACAATGTGTTCAACATACGAATCACATCGGTACTGTTAGCTCTATTTCTGGAATAGTTAACGTTTACTTTATAGCTCAGTTTTTGCGAGCGTATAAAACATTGATGGTATGATTACCAATTGTGCAAACATTATTTTAAGATTTGGCAAAATACAGCGATTTGTTTAAGCAATAAAATCATTCGGCCTGTCAGAAACTATTCACGATAGTTTCTAAGAACTCCATCGTGTGACAACCATGTGCATCGTTAAGGGTTTTCATCATTATTTCTGAGTACGGGACTGATGTCTCGGAACGGTTCTTTTGATCGACAATCAATATCATTCAGCGATCAATTTATCTTAAGATTTACGTCTACATTGTTAGATTCCTCGCAATTATTCAGATGATCTATGACAACATTAATCCAAACATGAATTTTCATAGTATTGGCTTAGTTAGATCATTGAAATTGTGTTGATATCTCGGTAAATGATATCCAAAGAGGAGCTTATTGTGTAGAATCAAAGAAGTATCAACTTTATTAATTGCTGTAACTTTGTAAATAGTTTGATATAGCTTAATTGCATTTAATGTTCCTGTTTCTCACATTATCACGTGGTAAATTCAGTGATTGTTATTCAGCTACTCAAAATTGTAATAAAATTCAACTTAATTAATTCAGTGGCAGAGGTTCGTTAGATGACACCTTATAAGGAGTCTAAGACGAGTTGATGGCGCCAACAATATATCTATGAGTCAACACACATCTCACTAATGTTGATACGTTTCTAAAACACTTTAAAGGAAATATTGGATCTATAAATTCTCCTTCGGATGTTGAAGAACATTTTAAAAATAGTAAAGCGAACATGTTTGCAGACAACGTCAAATACGATGTGATAATTGCATAGATAATAGTGGCTCTATTGAAACCCAACCCAAATAAAGTATGGTGAACTTTTCGGTCTGCAGAATGCAGATGTATGCGGTGTTCAGAATGTGCCTTATATATAATAAACCAAATAGTATATTGAAAGCCAAATAGCACGATATATGAACTGATGCATTGACAATATTTTCATCTGCTACAATCGAAGTTGGCACGGACATGTAGTGCTAGATGTAATCCGATTTTAATAATGAATCATTCGGTTCATTGAACTCGTTGCCTAAAAAGGCACTCTATTCGTGTTCGTTTGCAAATGACTAAGAATCAGTTAGTAACAATGAATGGACCGTAGCATTGAGGGTCGCCCGAGAGTCAACAATCATTCCAAAGACGAGATAGCCCTGACATGTCTCCAAATGTAGCAGCCTGCCTACCTTGTGTTTCTATCTGTATGACTAACGCAACTGTTACAGTAAAACTCGCTATTCGCAACAATTAGCTCGATCTACGAAGAAATTATTAGAATTCTCATCCTTTAAAAAACCTTAAGAAAGCTAAGATCTTAAGATAGCTTTACATGTATCGTGACGTAATTGACAAGCTTCTTCCTTTATTACCTTTTTGCAATTCAATCAATGCTAATGCTTCACAGAAGGATCTTATAAACTCTACTCGGTCTTTTTCTACAATTATTTTGAAATCGGTATTATTAATACAGCCATATGAATTAATTACTTGAGAGTTTACAAAGCAATACAAATTCATTATGGTTATAATTGCTTGAACACATCTCACGAATAATGTGCATACAAGTTTCGTCAGTATCCAAGCAGGAGTGTTTACACTTACTTATTACAAACACTGCTCAAAAGACTATTTGTCTCTTGACAGTTGAATAATTAATGACAGAACAATTACTGCGTTCTTACAGAAAGTGCTCATTCATATTCTGATACTTAAAAGGTTTGTGAATGAAATATAAGTTGTATGAATGCGACAAATTAAGTTGTAAACAATTACATTACGCATGTATCGGCCGTCACGCTCTTTCCGCTTAAGGGATCAAAACAATGTGCGAAAATATTATGATGATATTATGATTGAAGCAACCACACACTGAAAAAGTGTTATCGGCTGGAATTTGTACGAAGTAACTTTCAATATTAATAAACTATCCGTCTTCTTCTTTCCGCCCTAGTCCCAGTTTTACTTGGGGTCGATGCAAATTGTTTTCTTTTGCCATTCTGCCTGTTGACTGTCACATTATCATTCTCTCACCTTTCATTCACATCATGTCGTACACAATCCATCCATCTTTATCGTAGCAATCCTACATATATTTCGGATGAGGAAACCAAGGGACAGTACTATAAATAAACATTGTATCTTATTTTACTTCCCTCCTACGTCAATAGGAAATTAGTACTGCATACCTATATGACCTAATAACGTCACGAAGGTATAGCCAATCCAACAAGTTGGGTGTTTTCTGTAAATCCATAAAATTTGAAACGATGCGGCTTTAATTAGAATTTCTCGGAGCTGTAATAAAGCAGATTGGTCTTACGTGGTTACGAAGTAAATTGGTGGCTTAATTTTCCAGAACAATAGGAAATACTTCACAAAACAAACAATAAATTCAAAGACTTCCTGGCTTATGATCGTATGATTATAAATATGCATCATATTTGAAATACAGATTCTGATGTGTACCTAATCATCGTTTTCATTCCCTTGACCTCCGCTGCCTGGCGTTTCAGATAAACCCTAGAACCTAACGCAACTATATTGCTAATTACGTCAGTACTTACATCTGGATGTTCTTTTACTGGCACGTAAACTTTTTCTGTGAGTGTGGTGACCATGCCTTCAGCCTCTGGTAGAACGAGTGGTTCTTTCTTGACTCCATTTATTTGGAATAAACTTGCTCGGACTTTTGCTATTTCTGTAAAGAGAAAAATACATTTGTTAGCTACGTGGATAACATCTGCTCTAATAAATTTTACACATGAAACATGTCATATTGACTCGTTAATTTTAGAATACCGTCCCAAACGTTTACTAGTAAATATAAAATGTTACGTCCCGTGGAAAATTCCTGCTTTTATGAGTACTTATTTTAGTTTTTGGAAAACGTACAATACCTAATTACATTGGTACGAATTTGTTTGCGACATACATTATTTTAATGGTTACAGTTATCTGGAAACATAGTCATTCTCAGTAGCTTCATCATGTAGGTAATCAATATTTTTAGTAAGTATCGGATCTGTAATAAGTTTGAAGGCTACGACAATAGTCGATGACTGTTATGACATCATCTGACAGATATATTGATAGATCTGATGCTGCACCTCTATTATTATGGGTGGCTAACATAACGCACAGAGGCCACCCCAGCCGCAGTGATGTAATTGAGTTATGACATATTTTTAATAAGCTACGAATGACTCATGGACCAGGACATTCAGTAAGACTGTTATTATTTCTTAATACGACGTTTTGGAACCAACCTACATGGTACATATGCCTATGACGAAATGCTGCAAAAAGTCGCATAGGTAGGTATACATAAGTACACACGGCTACACATCAAGCTATACATTTCCAGTTTATGCTGATCTCGCATTGTTTAGGATTTCCGTACAATGCGAGGTTAGCTTATACTGGAAATGTATAGCTTGATGTGTAGCCGTTTGTACCATCGCGGACACTGGCGCCTGACCACTTTTCGACCTTATTGCCTAAGGAATAAGGTTGAAAAGTGGTCAGGCGCCAGTGTCCGCGATAGTACATAAACTCACGCGTGCTTCCCATAGGGGTAGGCAGAAACTACCTGCATCGATCCTTACAAACACGTATTTATGTATACAGTATCTGAATAATTTACTTATTGATACGTAATTAGTTATTCGCTCTATCAAAGCAATGTGGTTCAAAGACCATATGGCTGGTTCATGCAAAAGTATTATAACACAAGCTCGCGATTTCCCCACCGTATGTGAAGAATCATTGTGCAAACACAGGGTCTCGTTTTATCTTCCTTATCCAGATAAAGAGGTGATGAGTCATCAGATACTCGTAATTTCCGGACGCGCAATCAGACAACCATCTGTTTTTGAGATACCGTTTAAAATATGTCAAGTTATAATGTGATTATATGTAACTTATCAGCTAGTCGCACGTGCTGAACATTTTATTTTGTAGTAGCTTTACTATCTTCAATCAATCGATCAACTCAGAAAGCTACTGCTGGTATACTATCTTATCTAAGCCATATCTCCTTGTCGAAATTTAAAATAGGTTCCCAAACTTTCAAACCATCATGTCTTGTAAGAATTTTAAAAATAGATATATAAAATTGGAAATTCTCATTAAAATTTTTTATCTGTAAAATGCGTCGAGTACAGTTATGCAAGGTCTCTTCAATTTGTTAATCTCTCACGCTATCAAACAGCTCATATGCGCAGACGCACGTATCCGCCTGACCATACCGAGCCCGCTGAGGGGCTGGCGACAATGCGGAGGAGCTTTCACGCCATATAAGGGCGGCAGAGTGAGTAAACAAGCCATTAACCCGCCACGGTGCCCATGTGATAGCCGATGGATTATGTATTTAATTGCCACCTTTTCTTGCATATTGATGGTGGACGCATTTAGGATGAGATGTTTATGCTTTACATTCTCTGTTTTGTTCTCACTCCAAACAACTTAATTGGTAACCAATAGCATGTGCCAGCTACTGAATTTTGCGGTTATAACAACGAGGTAGGTACTTATTTTGTAATTTAAAAAGCATCGCCATATTGATTAATATCTTGTAAGTTGTTTAATATTGATGCTAAGCTGAGCAAAAAAATAACTGACTCATGTGACCAAGTTATATTGAATCAGTTGATTAATTGGACTGTAATCGTCACTGACAGCGTTTGTGTATTAGACAAGTTGAATCGTCTGATGGTCAATACAAGTTTGCATCAAGAGCAGATCGTTTATAAAACTCCTTTTGTAACATGTCACAACGGACGTTGACGGGTGTGGAAACACTTGTAATGGTCGTAGAACAATGCAGCAGTCTTTGTACCGGTAAATGAGAGTTAAACAAAAACAATCGCGTTATAATAGAGGCTGTGTTTTGTCGCAGGTGGTTTTAGGGGCTGTCCGTCCGTCACTCCACGTCTCTGCGCCTGAGTTTGATTAATGTACTCGGATTTGACATGAACGAGTTTTGGAATATGTCGTCTGTAGGAGGTCGCTCTTGCGCAAGGCGCCAAGCTTGTGTACGTACTTTAAACTCGTGTGAACTATGAGACGGATCATTTTAGTGATGGACGACTATTTACGCATTCCTGGTGAAGTTTCTACGTCTTTTAACGTATGTTTATGCCACTAGCTTTTATTTCACACTAAAAAGCACAGCTCTAGGCGCTATCATTATAACGTATAATGGAAGCGTTTAAAGTAACGTGCAGGAGTTATTTATGAGACTTGCAGATGTAACAGAAAATGTTTAATGACAGCTTGCATGCTCATCGCCTACGAGCATCACATTAACCCATTTCTTGGAGATAATTCTTTCAACTTGCGGGGGAAGAGGTCGGTTTATTCCAATGTTTTCACAACTGCGGAACACATTACTAATTTGAACATGCAATCAATCTCAAAGAACATGAATTTTTATATGAAATTAATAATCTAATCGATTTTAATTAAGTTGGTAGTAATAATATATCTAATTTATTAGATATTGGTGGGTTTCAAAAAATTTGATTGCATTAATGCAGAGCGAGTGATCCACAAACAGGTAGCAAAGCCACACAATATAGTTATATTTATTAACAAGGTTTAATTTTACCATTTACTCAGATTACTCCAACCGCAATCGCGATCGTTCTATGTACGTAATTCTAGCCTTGCAAGACTCCCTTTAGGATCATGTAAGGGAAATTTATCCCTGTGTCGTTGAGTTAAGACTGAAATTGGGTTGTAGATTATTGATAACTCTATAATATAATGATGTTTGAACGCTCGCGTAGGAAGAGCATTCACTATAATAGGAGAGCAAGCACCTTGTGTGTCACTGAGTGACAAATGTCAATTGCCGGTTCGATCATCAAGACCACCTACGGAAAAGCAAAAGCTGTTAGATTACCTTGGATTTGAGACCAAAATTCAGATCCATTCAAAGGTCGTTTATTTACTTTCAATTTAACGTGGCTCTGAAATAAATTCTTCTTGTTGAATAGGTACCTACGGGCAAGAAAACAAGTTTATTATTCCTGATTACTGTTATTGAATATGAATAACGTCACTCGTAGATAAGTACCAAACTTATTCTTGATCACCTGCTCCTCCAAATAGTAATTTATCTTATCCTTTATCTGTGGCAATTTTAGTTCTGTTATAGATAAAAAAACAAAGAAAATATTTAGTATTCAAACGAATTCATATAGTATTGTACAATTTCCTCCCTGGAGTATTGCGACAGCGAGCCTCACACACGTACGCTTACTGGTTCCAGATAATGCAATGCAATCTCTCTTGTATTGTCACTGGCCACAATGGCAGACCGCGGCGCATTCACTCTGTAATCCCTCTCCCTCATTCTATTCTAATACGCATTTAATAAGCTGTAACTTCAAGCCCAAGAAAGATATTATCACATGGAATTGGACGCTTTGCTACGTGATTATATTTTTACGCTTTGGCATGAAGACACCGCCCACAAGGTTTTATAGTTTCTCTATTAAAAACCTTAAATTCTTTATAGCCCACGGTGCGATCTTTTAAATTATGTACTAAATAAACATATGTGTGTGGTGTTTAAGACGGGATTGAACTCGACCCCTGGACAGTTATAATACAATTTTCAACATATTTCAAAATAAATGCGATTCCGTTGAGAAAGATCACAAATACACTATACGATTAATTTTCATTTTAGCATATTTTTTAAATAAAGAGCCGATTGGGCAATTTAACGCCGAAGTTTGAGCAGTTAAGCAACTGTTTTTGCTTGTGGTAACTGTATCGTGTAGTAAAGTTTATTCGGCTAGCAAACATTTTAAAGGTTAGGTAACTTTAGTAAGATCGTCAGAAACCTGTCCTGTTACTTGAAGACACTCTTTTAACAATAAAGTTTATTATTTTTATATTTTGAATACAACAGGTCAATCAGAAAAATATGCTGTGTAGTTTTCTATAACGATGTCATTAAATAACCATCTGCGTGCAGTCGCAAACAGTTCCAGTGAAACAAATGGTATAATTGGTTCTTAGAATAGACTAAGTCACAAAATCACTTTCGTTAGCAACGTCGGTCGGCGGAAACAATTAATTTCTTTCATCACCAAGAACAGTGGTGGTATTTTGTAATTTAACGACGACGGTAATGCAACGGCCGTCATAATAACAAACTAAGTAAACGGACGCTCGGTCTAGACAGTGAAATTACAAGGTGGTGCATTAATTAAACTTGACTGTCACAATTGGAGCATAAATGAAATAGATTTATTTAAATGTGTGAAGGACTGTAACAAGGAGGAGCTCGTGGCTAAGTAACAATAGCCGCACTGGTCGATCCATCAGGTTAAGCTTCGCTTGCCGGGGTTAGTCAGTGGATGGGTGACCATCTTTACATACCGAGAATCCTCCGTGCCTCGCCGGCTGTCATTCATGGATCTTTGACAGTCGTTACGAGTCGTCAGAAGCCCGAAAGTCTGACACCAGTCTTACCAAGGGATATCGTATTACCCAGTTACTGGGTTGTGGAGGTCAGATAGGCAGTCGCTCCATGTAAAATACTGGTATTCAGCTGCATCCGGTTAGACTGGAAGCCGACCCCAACATAGTTGGGAAAAGGCTAGGCAGATTGATTGTGAAGGACTGTAACAAACTATCTATCTTTACATTCTTACATTCGTTAAACTCGTAAATCTATGAGAAATTCCAAGTCAAGTCATCTTTAGTTTCAGCAAGAATTCGGAGTGGTAAACTAACAGTGTCTAATAGCTTTGTTTTCTGCTAGTGTTGAGATTAATGTTCCCTGAATAATAATATATGAGGGCAAATTAAGAACAATGTGGATTGAAGGGGAATTTTCTCACGTTGAGCGACGATGCGTAAACGCAGCACCACGGTCAGTAGCGACCGGCTTCACTTGCGTCGACCAACCACGAAGACTTGAATCACGCGAATAATTATGTTGATATATTAAAATGTATGTGTAATTACCCGGCACATAAATGACATTAACGGAATCCGGCTTCTCTGGGAAAGATTTGCTAACATAACAAAGCTGCTGTTTTAGCACTGTTATCCACGTAGAGTTGACACAAGAAAACTCAAATAAAGGCTCTAGCAGAAAGGCTCAACGCGACACCGGTAGAACAATTTCCGTGAAGTTTTCATAGAAATTGTTCCTCCAGTGTAGCGTTGCTCCTGTCTGCCTTTAATCTATGCAGATATCAGTTTTTATACCGAAATTTTGATGTGTTTTCTCAGAAAACTGAAATACACTGAGAACTAGCGTTCTTTAGGCAGAGCACGAAGCAGACCAATATAATTATGAAGATTGTAATCCCAATTTACCTGTACCTATCGCTTTTAATAATTGAAACAAAGTAGAAGGTATTTATAAATATGGAATAACAGAAAACTAAAATAGCCTTATCGGAATTTATGGGGAGCCAGCTAGGTTAATAACAACAATAAATAATCATGATGATGACATAAAATGAATGTAAATTGACCACGAATAATAACAAACAATAAACACCTTTGGTAAATCAAACATGATGTGAGACGTGGGTGAATCTATGAATAAGGTCTGCAAAATTAAGGTAGAGGTATACCTACATGTACAGTCCTCGGGGTAATATGGCACATCAAGAATCATCAAGAAAGAGAGTGTCACAATATTTGTGAATGACAGATGACGAGATTTAGAAATTTTTTGGCTTAATTAGAAAAATTAAGGCTCGTAAGTACTGTAGTCAGTTTTTAACTTCTTTGACACGTGTTATCTGGGGACAAATACAGTTGACGTGAAGCTAATGCCGTCCGAATTAAGTTAATGTGACATTGGTGAACAAAGAGCATACATATCCGGTGTGTCCTACCAGAACTTTGTGGTATTGTGTTTGTGGACGGGCCATTTGTAATCAAGCTTGACAAATTAGATTATTAAGTAATCAAACCGGATTTTACTTGCTTGTTGGAACAAAGTAACAAAACGAATGATCTTGGACATCAAAGCGTATTTAACTTAGAAGATGAATAAGTTAGCCCACTCAATATATCATAAAATAACAAAGTAGTGTGTATATTAATAGAAAGCGATGCACTTGAGAATGATGAATGGGAACAAGATAATCAAAAGGCAGTTGGGAGTTAAGTTGCCGGTACGGTAGCTCCAGACAATATACAGCATCGGACAGATGTACTGGCACATCATGGCGGCACGGGCTTTGCGTGGCTATCTCCTACTAATAAAACAAGTTCCTTCGAATTGGAACCGAAGAAACTATTGCTTATTGCACGAGAAGCGCGAGATAGTGAGAAGATATAACGACCTGATTGGAAAATATTGAATACATTTGTATGAGCGATTGCCTAACTTTAATTTGTGCTATACATAAAGATCCAATTACACAATTTCATGAGTAAAACTTGATGTCTGTCTATCGGATTGTCTATCTTTGCAGAGATTTTAACGTTTTCTGTTGTTTCGTTTTGGATATTCTGTTGTTCTTCTTCTTCAACGATTTCTATTTCGATTAAGGAGTTGAAGTCAACAAACTCAGTGTGAGTTTTTGAGAACATTTCACTTTTGCTTAACAAATAGAGCAGAAAACTGTGTTTAGAGTCTTGTAGGTGGAAAACAGAATTTCAAAATTCCCCAGAATGGTTTTAGTTTCAGTAGATACTCTGTGCGATCTAAGATATGAGCGTGACGGTACATTTAAATGACATTTTACAGCTTATTTAACAAATCACAGAGCTCCTTCAGTAATATCCGACTTCCTGTCCTCGGTGTCAAGTACCACAGGCTAATGTCTAGTCATGCACATGCATTATGCAAACATAGAGAGAGAATCAATAAAAAGCTGCAGCTGTTGAATCGTAGAAAAGTTCAAGCATAATTTTAGAGGCAACTGTGGCAACTATACATATCTTGAGAGCTTAGATTTACAAAATGGAACAGGTACGGCCATTTGCAATTGAAAAGATGAATAGGTAAGTAAATAATAGTAATCTTAATTAATTCAAGTATGAACTCAGTTGCAAAGGGCAATTCATTCAAATGTAACCATTATAATTTAACCCGGGATTTTAGAACTAAATAACTCATTTACACTTGTTGGTCTACCAATAGCACTAACTACAAGCATCCAATGAGATGACACAGAGCCGATGCGAGATTAAGTTATGTTAAAATTGTTTGTGTGTCAAACGTATAATGATGGTCTCAGTATACTACTATCATAATAGATGGTTCTTCCAAGATTACCATTAGTCATTTCTACAACGCGTGGGAGGATGACAATAATTATACGTAGAAAAGTGACGAAATGAGATTGACGATGAATCATTTATGAATGAAAACAATGATGTAGTAAAGGTACAAGTTAATTTGGACGCTATGCAAAACAATGTATGAAGTTGCAAAATAATAAGTGCATAAATCACAGCAGGAGCGAACTGACATTGGCCATTACGAAATGCACACAAAATGGAAACCAGTTGGAAATGCCAGCGCAGGTTGTCTTTATAATTGTGATTGAAATGTTTTTATCTTGATATTTTTATCTATGAAAGATCGGAGGATCGTTGTCACATTGTTTAGGACACTGATGCGACATTTGGAAATTCGCTGAACACCACTATTAGAATGGATAAATAATTATGTAATGGAAATACAAGTGGACGAAGATACCGTTACAAATAAAAGCAAGCTTAAATATTTGTGGTGCATACCGATATATACCTAGTCGTTTGGACTGCAGCTAATTGTATGAAGTGTGACTGAGAAATATGAATATCGTCAGCGAAACATGTTATGTTAATTTCAGAGAACGTGCACATAAAACAGGTGGTCAAGCGTGGTCCACAGAAAAATAATACTCATATTTATGAATAGCAGACATTGGGTGTGAATGAAAATATAAACTCTTATTTGCATACCACTCCGCAAGGGTAGCAGCAAGACACTTGTTGTTTGTGTGACACTTATAAGTAATGTGCACACAAGGCTGTACGGTGATATCGCTGATACAGTGGTAGCTTATAAGCACACGGAAGTAAAAACCAATACGTTAGTTAGCTTCAGACAAATTTGTTTTCTATTAAATATTCTTTCGTTAGCTATATTTACATTTAAAAACTAGGTAATCATAACATATGATTTTGTTAAAACTCATCATCATATTTTCTACAAGTTATATATGTTCGAGAAAGATCAACACAAGCAACCATTTCACAAAAATATAATGGTTTTTAAAGTGCGCACTTTTACTAGGAGCACGAGAGGATGCTGTTAAAATAATATAGTATGAGCACAACATGCCGCCGACTAACGACACGAGAGTTATATCTCTATAAATTGTCTAAGTACGAAGGAATACGCATGTTTTCATACAAAGCGGTTACAGATTTACGGTCCTATTCATTAGGATTTACGCAGGTTCGATACGTGTAAATAAGCTCACTAGTTAACATCGCCTAAATGTGTCAAAGCTGAACCAATAGGCACTGTTACGCGTTCGAGTTTCCAGAATACTGGCCGAGATCTAACTATTTATTCCCCGAACACTATCCACAGTTGACGGTTCTTTTATTATAGCTATAAAATCATTGGAGTAAACCGGAGATTTTCGCTGATTTATCGCCTAATATTTATTTTTCACGGTTTACTTGCGAGGCCCATTTGTAAATATAAGACGGGTTTACAGTAGGGAAACTGGGGTTTCCTTTTTATGTGTTATGTCGGTGCCAAACAGCGTGACTTGATGCGACGTGGACATTAATATAATATGGAACATTATCGTAAAACAACGAGCTGTGGATGTTTCAGTGTGTCGTGTCAGTTTGCGACTTTAATGCACCATTATGCTAGTTCAATAGAAAGTTTATAACCTCCGGTGTGGCCGTTCACGCAAAAATCGGTGTCAGGAGGAAGGCATAAAACTTCTTAGTATAGTCGATGAATATAGTACAATAATTAAAAACAACTATGAATCAGTTTGGGCGAGGTGTTAAGTTATATACCTATATTGTGACATGTTGATATTCAACATATTGACGGTTCTTTTTTTTAAACTACAATAAAATTGAAGAGCGTCAAATGTCGACAACTACCAGTCTGGAATGGGCTTCGTATTCAATGGATGTCTCGTGGGCGTAGCTTATAAACATTGAATGACAGAATTAAACCAATGACAAACTATTGAATAAACACTTTAACAACAATTTTAAACATATTTTATGGCGTCATTGAATGTGACACATTGTGGATCTCTTTTTACAACAACAATATTGTTCAATTCGAGTTATATGAAATGAAAATACAGTTCGTCGATATGTTAAGTTGCATAGAGTAGCTCGAGAACGTGTATAGCGGTTCGTAATATGCAAGCGAAACGGATTGTTTAAGGCAAATATTTGACAATAGCAAGCCATGAGCCCGGAGCAAAGTACTTGGCTCAGACAGACTCAACCTTGCCATTCATAACATATTGTTAACGCGGCTGGTAGCAACGCCTACAGTGAGACATGTGTCAAATACGTTTTAGAAAAACTTATTGTAATGAGCCGTCTAACTCAATCACACGTAAGACACACTTCTCTTATGTGTAAACCACCTACGCGAACTATATTTCAAGTAGGTAAACATATATGTCAATGTTTAATGGCCCACAAAACATGATTATTATTACCAAGTAGCAACATTTATGGACAGGCAAGAATGATGTATTCCATTTTCAAGGATTCATCTACAATTACAGATGCACAATGATTGAATTCAATTCTTGTAATAATCGTAGGTGTAATCAAATACACGTAAGGCCAAGCTCGTGTTGTCGTCGCGAAGCTAATTTTGCTAATTAATTCTGTGTCCCTAACCTAATATAAAGCGAAGTAATGCCATATACACCTTCTTGGCTAGATAAAAATTGGCATTTAGAATAATCTAAATTGGCATAACTGACATGCGAAAGTAATGATTTAACGAAACTACTACAAAGAGACAATCACAGAGTTAAAAACCTTTAACGGTGTTAGTTTAGAGAAAGATTTTAGAAACAGAATCAGTGCAATATTTTAAGGAAGCAACCGAGCCCCAAAAGCAATAAAATTATACAGAAAATCGGAAGAGAATTGATATTGAATAAATTATTGTATTAAATTGAATGATTGAGAAATTAATGAAACAAACATTTTTCTTACAGAAAATCAATTGCGTGTAGGCAACAATACTTTTTTATAACAGTTTAATATCCTCATCAAACCCAATGAATAATGCACGAAAGAAAATTTAGAACAGTGTGCGAGCTTTACCTAATAAATGAAATATTGCTTCCCAGTCTTTTTTCGAACTCTAACAAACTGTACGGAGAATAGTAATGTCTTAAACAATAAATAAGACAGCTAAAGAAAGCTACGTTTCTCTATAAAGGCGACAGTAAAAAACACGTTGAAAATCTTTATGACTTACGAGTCGCGGGACTCTATAGAATTTCTCACGTCTCGACAAGTGAACTAAGCTAACCTGAAATAAAATATAAACAATACTAACGTTGTGTTAGCTATTGATACACGCAGTTTGTTGTTTATTGGTTTATATAATTACTGCTGTCTGGTATAACAATGAACTATTGATTTCAACAACATCATTGGTGCAGGTTTCCGTAGGGAAATATTGAGTGCGTGGCCACAGCAGGTACTATATTTGCACGACAAACAGAACAAATTAGATGATCATACTGCTGTATTTATTCATATTTAGTGTTACTTCTAACTGAGCAATGTGTTTTTTAATAGTGATTACTTACATCGGGAAATCTAGGACATACTAGCTTCAGTATAAGTCTAATACTATAGTATTAGACTTATACTGAAGCTAGTTTGTCCGAGATTTCCCCGAGGAAAAGGAATAACTTTTCACCGGTAGCGAGGGGGGACAGAGAATTATGATGTGATTAACACTTTTGACTCCACCCAGTCTCGACGAGCTCATACGCCATGCCGCCATACATATTGCAAGTGGACCCTCCGTGAGGGTTGCCGGCATTAAGTTTGCGCTAAAGTTAACCCTCGCGGACGGTCAACGGCATTAGGTTTAAAACCGTGTTATAAAACACTGTAAAACGAAGTGAAATTGTGTTTTCCTGGCGGTCTTGTCGCTATACCTAGTTTCCAATCATTAAAATGTTTAGTGAATATTTGTAACCATGAACAAAAAATTAGAAAATAATAAAAATTCTTGGATTTTAAACACGACGCTTATACATACTAATTAATCTTGTTAAAATATACATCAGATTTTATTTTCTCGGTTTACTATGCTGTATTCGCTAAGAAAAACCTACATTTAAATTGAGCCCTCCGCGAGGGCTCCCGGTATCCCATATGCTACTAGTAGAACCCTCCAGGAGGGCTCCCGGCACTGAACATGTTAAGGAATATTAAAGGCACAAAAATAAAACGTTCATAATAGAAGTAATAGATAACGCTACCAGGAATGCCAACGTCAAAGCACTCTTGATTAGTACCACAGCGTGGTAAGATCTCGCGCAAATCAGTATGACAATCCCTCTGTTCAAAAATATTCAGACAACAGTTTTCAGTGCGTTGTGCAACAGTGTGTTTGTTTAGCCACCTGACGCAATTGCACGTTCAGCTTTTATAACCATTTAGTGCTGGTCTGACAGTATTTACTAGACGTGGCTGATTTCGATGCTACTGTTAAACGATTTTGTAAAGAATTTATGAAACCGGGACATCTTGGTTGCATAAAGATCAATATCGATGTATACAAAGTTTTTGATTAATTAAGTGCTTTGCATAAGTATTTTGACATAAGATTAATTAGAGTAACCTATTCGAAGCATTAAAAAATTATGCACACGCAATCTTATTATTTTAGAGGTTGCTTTACAATACAGTTCAATAGAAAGGCAGTTGACAACACCAATTATACGAAAATAGCAATGACATAATGTGCACATAGAATAAAATATGTTAATACCAATAGACAACCAATAACGAGCATTGTTAATCATGAGCACGTTTCAGGGGACTTTGTTGAACAAACGGCAGCGCTTATTAGAAGAACCAAATGTTATATGATATGACAGATAAAATAATTCCGTTTATACATTAATAGAGAACTCATTCATAGCTCCCACACTCGTGTAGCGGTCACACACATCTAGAGGTGATAGTCAGAAATAACCGTCTCTATTTCTTTGTGGATGTTCACGCTTGAGACTCTTGGCACAGAGTTAAAGCACATGCACGCAAAAAGAAAACAGTGCAATTAAAAATACAGAAAAGAAAAATACTCTCGATAATCGCTTTGTTTTTAAAAAAATCCGTCGGCGATAGTGACGAGGTGCTACGGCGATGACACGCACGTGTATTTTTAAGTCATCTTTATACTATACAAAACGTGATTTTATGTTTGGTTGTATTTGACAAAATTCTTTGAATATCCTTGTCTAATATAACATAATTTAAAACTTGGCACAGAACATTTGTTGTATTTCAGAAAGATGCTTTTTAGTGAACCCATTTTATTCAGATCGCTTCTGATTTTAATCGCTGCCGAAATACATTCGGCAGCGATTAAAATAAAATACAATAATATTACAAACATATTACAGCAATATTATTGCGAAAAGGAATTTATTCACCCTCGCCGGTATAGCACTCATTCTAATCAATACATTTCATTCTAAGCATGTAACAGTCTATGTCTTCATTGGAGTGTGTATGTGTTTTGAGTCGTCTTGATGATACCCCGTCGATTTAACGACGAATATTTTATTTAGAAATGGCTAGAGAAATATGGTGTAGCACCCACTTAATTAATAACAAAGTCATTAAACTCTTGGCTACAGACTTGGGAGTTACGTTGGCTGGCTACTGTACTAGTTGGATGTGTCGAGATGTTTGTTAATCGTATGTGACTGGTCGAGTGTAAAACTTTATTTATTTTGGCTGTTAATAGAGGTAGAAGAACGCTAGTAGAAATTGGCCAACCTCCCAATCGTTATTAGGTATACTCGTAATATTAGTGGTCATTTCTATCTGCATCTACCATATAATTTCGTATTTTAATACATTAAATAATTATTGCTATAAAGCATTCATAGATTAATTAATTTTAATGTTACATTCTGCACATAATGTTGTCATTAATTTAACAGGTGTGTAATTGGAAGCTATTTAAATTAACTCATGTTTACATTTAGAGTTATTCAGTGAAACACATCGAATTTGCTAAACAGGATTTCCAATGAATTTAAGCAATTCAATGAATTAAAATGTAATTGGTTAAAAAAATATCGATGAGCATGCTGAATCAATTACTTGTCTAAATAGTTTTCTTTTAAAATATCGTTATCATAAAGTTAACACGCAGTCAGCCTGTACATATATACACAAACTTGTAGGATAACTCACAATTTTAATATATTTTGATGGTTTATCACCTTGGGCGTCAAGTTTATGCGAAGCAGTTTATACTACTATTGTCTCTACGGTCGGTGACATAGCTTACATCATTGACGATAAAATTATATATAGGTAGGCAACTTCAAAATATGCGCTGCTTGCCATTTTAATGCTACATTGTCAGAGGTCGCAGCTCAGCACATAGTTAATTATATGACTTCAGCGACTAAATGTCATAAATGATGTGTTTTGACGCAAAACTGCGTTTAATTGCAATTTGTTAGGTGTGCTTTTTTTATATTGTTCACGGATTATTTCAGACTAACAGTACTTAGGTAAATACAAATAAGGTTTCTTTTAACATAAAATAACATCATCTCGCCTTTCATCACCAAAGGGAGAGGTGTAGGCCTACAGTAACACCCAAATTTCGCCAGTTATGTTTATATAGGTGGCGAGCCTATTGCCATCAACCGGGCATAAATCCAGACTCGATCCGGGCTGCTACTGAGAAATTCCTGATTGAAAAACCCCAAAAACACTTTTACTTTTTTTATCAGACGGTATTTTTATCACTATTAGTAATGTTAAAATGCCTTGGCTACTGTGAATTAATTAATTATGTTAACGCCCCCAATACTACATTCCTTTATTGTTGAAAATGCGGAATATTTACTTACAATAGGAAGAGCATAGAAATGTGCTGAAAAATTCGGTCATCGCTGAAAAAAATAGACGCAGACAATTTATCGGTAGGAAAAACTGTTGGATTGTTCTAAGCCGTATTATCCAAGAAATCAAACGTTCTCTACATACGATTTCTTGGATAATACGGCAGACATAACTATTTACGTGGTTTTTTTTATTGTTTCCTTTTCACTTTTATGACCACAACCAAATCAATAACTTAGATATAGGGTCATCAGCAAGGACATCGACGCGAAAACTGTTACCATGCATTCAGTACATGATTCTGAACCCCTGCGTTGAAATTTTTCGTCGGTTATTTAAAAAAAAATCTGCTGTTCCATACAGTTTTGACCGCGTAGGTGTTGCAGTTTTCTATGAAACAGCAGATATTTTTTTTAATAACCGACGAAAACTTTCAGTTCAGAATCACGTAAGTACTGCATCCATGGTAACAGATTCGATTCGACTTCGATTCGTTTTCTTTCTTGTATTCGACATTTCTCGGGACCCTAGGGTCCCGGACCTTTGGAAGGCGTACGAGGGCCGAAGCCAACTCGCAGAGGCCCGTTAGACGTGTTTAATGGAACGAGGAACCGACGATTATCCCTGTTCGCAGTATGCTAGTGCACCCAAGGACAACCCCCGGTTGGTGTAGGAGTATTGAAGGATATGTAAACATGTGTTTATTATTATTCAATTTAAATGAAAAAAAAAAGCCTTCCTTCTTGAAATCACTTGTTGATCTACTCATAGAAATATTGGTATAATTTATACCTACTAATTACTGATTGAGAAACTTAAAACGCTGGTGTTGTCTTACAATAAGTGTCCGTCGCGGATGAATGGGCAAAAATATTACCGTGTGATGCATTCATTAATTTTTCACAACGAGCAGTTGGATACTACTTTTTATCAAACAGCCAAGCCACGCAAAGAGAAAGATCTACAGAGAAAATATATTTAACGGAGGAAGAATAGTCAAAAAGTATTCCTGATGATGAGCAAATAGAGAAAGAATACCTTATAGGAAAACTTGAATTTATCAAAAGTTATTCCGCAACCGTCAGTCACCACACTTCGTTTCAACATTACTCTGAGCATGGTTCGTCTCATAAATGGAAGCAGCACGACAATACATTCAGTCTCACATAGGAAGGAATGTGATCTTAACATCACATCCGCGGTTAATAGAACGAACACAATGTAAGTTTAGCGCCGGGCTACACGATATCCATTACAAAACCAGTACCTACCATCTAACACCGACTGCGTCAAAACGTCACTTCAACTGACATGAACACTAAAGGCGCATTTTTATTGATTATAGGGCAAAGG
Organism: Agrochola macilenta; assembly: GCA_916701695.1. Taxonomy (NCBI): domain Eukaryota; kingdom Metazoa; phylum Arthropoda; class Insecta; order Lepidoptera; family Noctuidae; genus Agrochola; species Agrochola macilenta. The sequence goes on from OU753563.1 coordinate 10,345,092, forward strand.
AACACATCGGACCACCCACGGCGGCCTAGCACCTAATTGAGCGTCGAGCCCATTGTCCACGCGACAGAAAGTTCAAAGGTCCCCAGATTAAATATCAATCAATGAGGTTTTTTGTAAAATTCGTCATCTCTTGTCGGAAGAATACTTTGTTACGGCTTGTGGTTTTATAAGCTGTAAGTACCTATTTAAAAAATATTATATTACATTGAATTTAAGTACAGTGAGAAACAGTCGACAAGATTTGCTTTGCTTCTTTTACTACGCAATTATAATAAGTGTCTTTACAAACTAAATTGTAGTTTAATACCTAGTTTCGTTCGTGACGGATGGTTCCCGTTTAGATTAAGAAACGCCAAGTTAGCCTCCAGCCAAATCAACGCTTAAGTTAACTTTAATTAAAGTGAATTATAACGATAGTTCTTCATCACAAATATGTATGACAAGCACAGGCACGATAAATACACCTAAAGGGACACTGATGAGCTGCTAATATATTGACCAATCAACGTAATAAAGTACATAATTACGGGTCTTTGCTTGACCACTAATATTTTACAACCTGATATCAATCACACAGGTTATTAACTTCACACTTTCCTTGACAAACGTTTGATAATTTGAACTAATTTGGTGTTATATTAAAACGAATACGTAATTTTTTAAACATTGATTGATTGCTTGGCTTCATGTTGCATGACAATTATGTCATCTATTTATAAATAACTATGAACAATTCGACCATGACTCTTAAAGGTACACATAAAACTCTCAAATACGTACTTTAATTCTAAATTAATTGTAATTAAAATACCTAGCTGAACCGGTGCCTTGCAACGCTCAAAATAGGGTTGGGAGGTATCTTGGATATCTATGTATTATTTTATTCTAAGAAAATACCTCACGTCATGGCATTTAAATATATATTTAATCCGATACTAATATGATTATTTTATGCGTGTTTTATAAATGTAAATTCACGTTCAATCATCGATCACGACATGTTACTTTGAATTGAACATAACGTAATACCTATAAATACAGTAGCTTCACTGATACTATTAATTAAAATGACTTCTAAAAAATTACAGCTGTTTTAAAAACAAAAAGATATCATATCGCAGCCCTGAAGTAACACAAATCCACTCCATTACTTAGAAGAGGCTTTCTTTATCTCATGGCGGTTGTAGAGATGAAACAAACCGAAAGATTGTTCGGCGGTGAACTAAAATGATAGGTTAGAAACGCGATGAAAACATAATTCTATGCATTTAATCATTTTGAACTGTACTAGCTATTAATTTGGTTAATGTTGATATTAGACATTAACATTGTTTGCTGATAATATGATTTTTGTAAACAATATACAAGGCGAGATGCGCTTATGTTAACAATGAACACGGTGTTATTTTTAGCCCTATTCATAGAGTGAAAATCTGCCATAAAAATTATTGGAAGGCAAGCCACTTTAAGACTGGGACGAATTTATTGGAACAGAGCAAGAAAAATAATTACATTGGATGAGTTAGTTGCAGTCGACACACATTATAACGTAAACTTGTATAATTTAAGCACTTGCCCATTTAACTGGAGCCATTAATTTACTGTCTAGAAGAAGGTCATTTAGATGTCGCAAGTACTTACTGTAACTTATGCAATAAGGTTAAATAAATATGTAATTTGTGGATTAGGTTATGCTCGGTCATTACCTACCCACGTTGGATCGGAACTATTATTACGAAATCAAAACAACGCTCACTTCCTAAGTATTCTCAAGTAAAGATGTAAGTATCCACCACCTACATGGAATAAGATAATCTTTATATCGAAGGTGAATCGGCCGCCCACGGCAGCGGCAAAAAGTATAGTCATCAGCTTACATCTAACAAAGGTAGCCGATTCGCCGGCCGTCTTAGTCAGAACGCCCATAATGACGAATATGGACATTTGTACAGCACTGTGTAGGTGGCACTTAGAACCCGGCCCATTCCCTTATAAGGCGATATGAAAAGTTCTATCGATATACGCAAGAGACCAATTTGGGATTTAACGATTTTCGTCTGTCGAAATAATACAGGCAGATATGGCGTGGTTCTTAAAAATACTCAATCAACCACTTGACAGACCCCAGCAGAGCTAAAAACAGTAGTTTTTACAAGAAAACTCCAATAGGTGTCATAGTAATTACAGGCTAGTCTATCTCATCCGCAACTTTCTCGATTAAAGGCTTGTGCAGACCAGCGCGACTTGTCGCGCGACGCGACACCGGTTATTGTTATACTGTGAAGTTTTCTTAGAAATTGTATTGTTCGTGTCGCGTCGCGCGACAATTCGCGCTGGTCTGCACAAGCCTTTACGCGAGAATTCTCCGATCAAGAAAAAAGCTGAGATTGGCGTGAAGAAGAAAAATTGGCTTTAATTATCGCCACATCATACTTAACTGCGTTGTGTTATTAGAATTTATGTTCACGCTTTGGTTTAATCCGATAATAATGGCGTAACGGGCATTCGATAAAGGCTGTCGATGGTTGGGTAGGTAGTCGAGATTAGCAAATGGGTAAAACAAATCGTTTTAGAACAGCTTCAGTAGACGTAGTTTGTACAAATGTACATACAGAAATGATATCGCATTTAAATAGGCACACATTGTACGCCCTGAGCGATGTTTGAGCAAGTCCAATTGCTTGCTGGACTATTGCCGGAGCAAATAATGTCGGTACAAGTAAACAGTTTAAATGCAATGATGTAGCAAAGCTCATTGAGACAGAGCTGGTACATTTAAATAAGAGTATTTGAATAACTAGTAAGAAGTCAGTTCCAAAATTCCCGTTACAAAGTAATCAAGTACCGTTTCGGGGTTACCAGAGAAAGATATTGCCAAAGCGGTTTCACGATTGTCCAACTCTGATTAATATTCGAAAAAAAATCGTAATTGGCTGCAAAATGATTATAAACAGACATAAAACATACATCTTCAAGTAAAAGTTATGATTATTTAAGTCAATTCGGCCGATATAAAGAATATATCTAACGATTAAATTGTGCAGAGCTGACAATCTAAAGTACCTACAGCTGAGCAAATACCAGTTAGGCCACAACTTTCCTCTCAAAATGACACTTCCATTAAAATTCCCAATTTGGTACGATTATGAACGTTGAAATATTAGATTGGATTATATGAAATATCGATGGCAAGTAACGGATGTGATGGATGTAGCCACAAGACCATATTTCATGCAATGTATGACCCATTGTATCTAGCCCTGTAACAAATTACGACTGCTAGTCATACAAGTTTCGATGACAATATTGTGTATCGCAATGAAATCGGAATTTGCATGGTAGATCTTGTAGTATTTAGGTCACAGAAAACAACTGAATATCAGGTACTGTTAATGTTAGAATGTATTTGATTGGGACAATTGCGTGTTTTATAAATATTATTCAACGTCCGGTGGCATGGCGTATAAACATTGCAAAATATTATTCTACAAATAGAACCATGGCTTATAGCTTCACTATTCATAACTATTGAATGAAGGAACAATCACCTATTAAAGCACAGTTATCCATCATTATTTGATTTACAATTTTCAATTTCATTGTGCTCGAAAGATTATACTGATAGAAATGTCAATACAATAAATAGGTATTTCAGATAATTTACAAATAAACTCTTCCTACAGTTATTAATCACTGGGCGCCATGATTCTTGTCTTAACGGTCCCGTTAACCTTAAGACCCGCCTTTGTAATATAAGGCTTTATTCTGTGCTCTAAACAAAATACCTAATAAATGGCGTCACAAGCAAGTATCATAACGAAGATAAAAGGATCAGTAGCTACACAAGGTCGCATATTGTCAACGTTACGCACAATGTTAGCCACGAAACCGCATGGCATATTTTTAATTTCAATAGCTACATATTTACCTTTCTTGTTTGTAAGCATTCATGTTTTAAACATACGTGTGAACAGTGTTGAAAGTAAACTGTAACCTCAAACGCGCCCAGAACTTGTCACGAAATTATGGACTGATATTATCCTAATGGTCGCCAGTTCACGATCTTTAGATAATATAGATTTTTGATTAGCATAATTAATTAATTGGAAGGAACGTGTTAACAAGATTGATATCGTCTACTAGAACGATAATTTTAAAGTTACTCTGAAAGTTAAATAAAATATTGTTTATGCAAGTCAAACCAGAACATTTTCGATGCATATAAACCGTAGGTTGCGAAAACAGACAACAAAACACAGTTTGTTCTATTTAACTTTACAAATGGCATCCATAATCCTAAGCAAACAAATATGCAAAATTGCAAAGTCTAAGTCGCACCACATTTCGAAATTATGAATACAAATAGGGCTAACAACAATGGTCAATAGTTGACGTCTTTGGCAAATTGCAGCTGTTGGTACAAAGAGGTGCATCATTGACGCTAACACCAACCACGCTTCTGAAACACGAGATGTCTGCAACCACTCCGACGGCCGACACACTTAACTTGCTATAAACAATCGAATACCTAAAATAGATTTTATTACCAGAGCAATTGAATTCAATGTCGGTGCAAATGATACTACAGTGTTCATTGTAGAATGTTTTACTTCATATGAGATTCTAAAAGCAGCTCATTTAGGCTTATTGTTGGTTGATAATACGTTGGGAGAACGAAGGGCTTGTATTCTACTTGTACAGGACTTGCGGTTCAGACTCATAATAGAACAGTTATTTTATTGTCACTGATTTAGTTTTTAGGTCACGCACTCACTAGACTGTTCTACATCTAAATAAAGTTTCCATGCATGTGGCACTTATGTTTCGGTGAGTCAACTAAAGGCCAGATGACTGCCATACCACCAGTGACCTCTAATTCGCGCCGCCTATGTCTAAGGTCCGACAATTTAAATAACAGATCGATACTCTCAACTCTGTCATAGCGAAGACTTTAGATAAATGGACGTTTGTTGCTGTGAAGTTGTGTTTTAACATGTTTCCTAGACCAGCCCATTGTCATTAAAATTCTTCAGTATGCAACAATAGGCAGTACATTAGTAGCAAATGTGAAACAACGACAGGAAACAAGAGAAACGTTTGTTAAGACTACGCATCGCATGGGACGAACAAAAAAAAAGGGAAAAAAAGCAACTAACGGTCATCCCTTTGTCTTGCGAGTAGAAGAAATCATTGAGCAACGTGACTATTGTTTTGCAAGATATGTACCTACAAAGATAATGAAATGAAAACTGCCTACACTTATTTGTATGTTAATAAATACCTGCTCATTCAATGATTGCTTACATCCATATGCATTTTGTTGAACGTTTGTCAGGAAATGAATTTTAATACAGGGTGTGAGATTTGCACACGTATTTTTGCAAAGGTGATCAATAAAATAAAATATATTTTTCAAATGGGTCATACATATGACAAGTCTTACAAGGCAGGTAGTTAGGTTAATCTTGTACCCTAATTGCGTAATAAACGATCAATTAGAATCTGAATCGTTTTGAAACAGATTGCTAATCCATTGCTTCATAAGTTCGAAAAAAATATCTGCTCTTCAACGTAAATAACGCAATAAATGTCGTTGAATAATCAAAATGAAACAGATTAGTCGTAATCGTTTACGGAAATGAGTTGCGTAATTACATAGTTAATAAGTATATATTTCGTAACGAATAGTAGGTAAATTAGAATAACGAAAAAAGCTGTTAACGCTGATGCGAAATCTAAATTTCCTGTGGCGCGAAACTCAACCCAAAAGAAGAAGAGCATCTAATTGAAATCTACGTATATGCACAAAAGGCAGAACACGATAAAAGAAACCAAGTGCAGAATCGTATTTTGTAAATTAAAATAAAAGTTTAAAACAAATGGAAAAGAGACACAAAATTGTACTGTTGCTTGTTTTTACAGTAACGGGTCGACGTTAACCTAATTAAGACAAGTTCTCGTGATCAGCTGATTCTGGGTCACCTACCGTTAAGTGAACATTTTCCTGGATTCCTGGTTATGAGGTATCACTTAGTAGGTAATATAATATAATTGTAATTTAACGGAAGATTTACCACGGCATTCACGTATGTACCGTTCTCGAAACATTTATTAATAAGCTAATCGTCATCACAGCCACGTCATGCCCCAAAGCAACCTAAACTCTATCAACTTACCCAATTAGATGCAACTGTAGGTTTGGTTCGCCATAAATAATTTTCATAATAGGATATGTAAAAAATTAAGAAATTCACAAATGGTAATTTTAGATATACTAACTTTTAGGAGGATATGTAAAAAAAAAAATAAGCAAGGCTCAAATTAAAACAGTTCCTTCTTAGTATTCGATTATATTATCGCTTTGGCAGCATTGCCAGTGCCCTACAAATTAAATATTCTGTGTGCACCTCAAAACGATCGTCGACTACGCCGTTAATCAGAATTTTAATTAATAGATTTACGACTGGGGCTTGAACAGTCGTAAAAAGCCGTGACAGTAGTGTGGATCTTAGAATTGACAAAGACATTACCGAATTTAAAAAATCCAATGAGCAATGCGATTCCGTAATCCTACATCTTAATAAGACAAAAAACTAATGTTACCAACCTAATACTTTTTATAAGGACGTTTGAAGATTACCTCATACATATAGCGGCGCGGGCGCCCCTCGTGGGTGGTGACGTCATCAACAAAGGAACTGCGATTGAATAAAAGGGGTACCTTTGATAAACACAAAAGAGAACCTGCGTACAGGCACGGTATAAGCTGACAGGTGCAACTTGTTTAGTACTATCTTAGAATATTTTGTCTCCATTTGCACAGCTTACGATTTTTTTCATATATAAACAAATTATATACAACTGAGAGATTTCTTAAATTTGCTACTCTATCTCACTATGAAGAATTTTACTTACATTAATTAAAATGGAGAATCTTGCAAATCACATCGGAACATTGGGAGAAACTAGTATTTATACATATACGCAGAGCTTTGATTAGTTCAAGCACCATATCTGCGTTCTCTCTGCATTACAAAGTTTATCCAGACAGTCTTCGCATTGGTTTCCGGTCATAGATTATTTAAATTTATTACTCACTAGATATTTTGGATCCCCTTTCGATATAGTAAAATAAACACGTTCTAATACTGCTTATAAAACGTAAGACACGCTGTGTTTGTTTACATTATTACTAATCTTTTTAGCGTCCGAAAAGTGATATCATCCTCCGACGAACGCAAGCTTCGATTCGTCCGAGACTTAGCAGCAAGATGACGAACAAGTAAAAAAAAACTAATGAGTATTGGACATTCAATAAGCGTAATTCTGACTTACCACAAAATAGGTGGAATCTGTCGCTCGAGCACAAAATACAATATTTTATGCGCGGTCGTCGTGGAGCAGATTCCGCATTTACAAGATTTATTACGGAATATTTAAGCGATCGAAACAAATTACTTCGTAATAATTTAAGACCTTGTTGTCTACTTTAGTCGAAACATGTATAATCAATCAACACTTGAAATTCGTTGCATTATGCAAGTGACATCTGCGCTATATTACGCTTTATTTTTTGTTGAAAAGCATTTTTTTTTTGCCATATAGCCGTTAAATGAATGTATTTTTCATAATTTGGATTGGTGGAATCATTCTTGTTTTCACTACTTCATATGTTAAGTCAACGATGAGTACATAACGCAAACTAAAACCTAGATCCTTAACCACGTCATGTTCCTACGTCACGTTTAGAAAATGCAGCGACCGATGTGACAATCAAACGTGACAGCCGAGTTAACATTATAAGCGACACCAATTTACATATATTAATTAAATAAACAAAGGCAACGGTAACCGACCGACGACGAGGGAAAATTAATTAAATGTGATGAGACGAATTTCTACATAATTTGCTTGTTGCTTAAACTCAGTCTAAAATTATAACTGAATGAAGCATTAGCGATATATGCAAACGAAGTCCACGCGATCGGCAAGTTCAAGGCTTTTGGAAGCGGACACAGTCATCCGCTGCGTTCTTATATCAAAGCAATAGAGTTTACATCGGTCACAAACGTAACGAATCGCTTACGATGAACGTTCAAAACTGCAATCACATTGTTACGTGTCGACGGACGGCAACAACCTGATTGTACCGTTAAGCGAGCCGCGCAAAACTGACCTAGTGCCGGGAAAGTTATCAGGGACGACCGTGTTCCGTTTCACGACCCAAGCCGAGCCCAGCATTCAGATCAATCAAGACTACTTCGTTCGTATTACCCCAACTTTTTTACCAATTCTCGGAAGGAACACTAGGTCTTCGGTTCGAGATAAAATCGTCAGAAATCAAATCGCTGATGTCATGCAACAGGACGTTCTAGTGGTAATTTTAGTATATCAACCGGAGACGCTAGTTTCATTATTAGTTATAAAACGGCCAACGGTGTCATATCATTCTCTGTTAATGAACATTAATTCGTTGCAAGTGGAACTGATTCAATTGCTATCACCCATGCAGAGGTGGCATTGAACTTTGTCGAAACAATTTGTATCAGCCGGCTTGTAAGTGTGGCATGTTCAGACGGTGAGTTCAGCCAGTTCTCGATACCTAACGGAAAATATTCAAACCGGAACATATTTTGATAGCTTCCAAAATATACAGAGGTCATTATTCCTCTTTGTAAAAACCACGGGATGAAAAACGTATTAGATTTATTAACAGAGAATTTTCGCTTTTATGAAAAGGCGCAAAAGCAGGATCCTAAAAACCAGTTCCAGAGGCCAAATGAAATGAATTGAACGATAGATTATTTGAGAAAATTTAACGTATTTCATGTAAGAGGTGTATCAAGGATGTTCTGATGCATGGATAAGGAGTGTGTTGTATATTTATAGTTGCATGCGGGGTCGACGTTCCTCGTGCGTCTCCCACGCCGCGCTTGCCCGGTGCGATGAGATCTACAAATCAGTTACACGATGAAACACTCTTGACTCTATTCGCACGCAACTGAAAAATAACACAAATTCTTGTGTAGCCTAACATTTTCCACAATCGAAAAAAAAAACTAGAAATAATAAATATTGTCGATGCTTCATATGGTAATTCATCAGTAATATGAAGTAAGGTCGCACAATTAATTAAGCCTATTTGAATTCCAATTTGTCATTGCAATTAAGCTCAAGATTTGTTCAAATAAATCAGATCTGATTGATAGCTAAATATGGCACCGAAAACAAATAGGTCGTTTGTGTACATAAAACCATATTGGCATATTGGCTAGCAATGATAATATCTTATTAGATCATTTGAAAATTAAAATTATTCCGACATAGGGGTTTATGACACCAGTTGCTCACAAAGTGGAACGCATAAGTTTTAGCTGTCAGAATAAAGTAAAATATATTATTTGTTATTGTAAACAAGAAAATTTGTTTGACAGCAACTAAAACGTAGAACCAATGACTTAAATACGACATATATAAGTATTTTTTTTAAGAATAATATATACCAAATGTCTCGGAAATATATTTGAGGAAGATTGATAAAATGTATCCCTCATCATGACTCACAGACAACCTCTAACTAGGTCATTCTACATTTCTACAGAATCCTGATTATTCTTAGCCAAACATCAGTTCACTTCTGCTTAATTTTGGAACAAAAAATCTACTCGCACTTAGCAGATGAAAACATGTGAGAAGTGGCGTATAATTTGATTCATGTAAACACAATAACAAGTATGTTGATGGTGCGAAACTGGAAAGCCGTAAGAAGGTAAGTGGGTTCGTTAATGCAACTACAGTTCGTGCTTTGCCTATTACGGTGCCCAGTAGTACGTGGAGGCACTTTATGACCCTTATGTCCAATAAGCCTCAAAATGTAGATTACATCATTTGTACGGACAGTGTGGACGTCCAACTCCAAACACCAGTCATGAAATAAAAAATGAATATGCAAATTACAATGTTTCGAAGACAAAATAGGTGAAGTAACGCCATACTGAGTAAAAAAAGGCAAGAGTATTATTAAACAACAGCATGTAAGACGAATTTTGAATAATTTGCTCACAAGAATATTATAGCTTTGCGTGCTAATGAATTAAGTAGTACGTATGTTTAGTTAAATATACGAAGTGAGTGACACACTTAATAGATATTTCAAGAATGTTTCAATAACTCTCCAGACGCACCCGACAACGAATAGATTTATTTAAATATATTTATAACGATAGAATGCGGATCCAGTGTCATTTGTAACGTCTCATTCATAATTTTAGACTGAGGATTAAAATAGAGATAGTTTACGTCTCCAACGATAGTGAAAAATGAAACAGGTGATGCGAGGAGTTGTGAAGACACGATGTGGGATGACAAACAAACCACGGTCATTCAACTCTACAGGAAGAATATGTTTTCTGGCGGCTGAGTTTAATACACGAATGTTTATGTTACAGCTTCAAATTCGAAAAAAGGGTACATCGGCTTGGATGTCTGGGATGTTTTCTTATCATTGTTTCATTATACAATTGATGAGAATACCCGGACAGAAGTCACATTAGTGGTTTATGATGGTTACGGCACGTTATTCTTTCCAAACATATTCGTGGACAGCGAAAATAAAGTTACACTGACTAATTACTGCTTGGACAGAGTCCCAACCAGATAAACACCTAAACCTCAGCCAAAAATACACAAGATGGCGTCGAGTTCATAATAAAACAATTTAATGGGCCAGCGCGCTTTCCGCGGTGACGAAATCTGCGCCGACGCATTCTCGTTGCGTAACTTGAAACGCGATCTGTGCAAGGGAAAACTGTTTAAGGTCACAATAATTTCATTTCATCTGTAGCCTAAGTGAACCCACAATGGAACCCATAGAAGTCTAATAAAATGAAAAGTGTCCATAATTATTTTTTATCAATGAGGGAAAATGAGTTCTGCTAAACGAGTTTATCCTGGTCGAATAACCAAAAAACATTGAAATATGGTAAAAGACCAAGTCTAAATCCTTACCAGAATTACTGTACGTACGCTGCAGTGGCATTATAGGCAGTGACTTCAATATCATTTTATATATTGCTCTAGTAATACAAATTAGTGGGGGCGATGGACAACAAACGAATCTGAGGATTGTTTACGCGCGAGTGCGACGGGACGGGCGCGGCGGAAGCTTGGCGGAACCTCGCGTCATTGGCTCGCATCTACCGGCCCAAAACTTGGCCACCATCGCCACGCCACGTTTCATTCATGGCACATATCACCCGCTACGTCACATTCAAGATAAAAAATCATAATGGAAATAGCAATCGACCAGTCAGAAATGTGATACATATTTCCTAAACTTTTCAATTCAAGAGAACTCCCGATCAGATTCGTATTCTAGTTGTTTTATGAACGATTCTTAAAACAAATACCATTCTTTTATCGAATGCTTTAGATTTAATGAGTCGACCAGATTTATCGTGACCGGAGACAAGTAAGGAACCATTTAGGCACTCCCATCCTGAGCGTCTTGTAATTTTTATTACGCAGGCAACCCCGCCCTGCATTGTTGTGGGGTTTAATGAGCGTACGCTCGTGCCGGCTCTGTTCCTGTTGTGTTAGCGAGTATAAAATTTATTAGATACGGCAGACTTTATTTTCTGAATTCTTTTATAAAATCTGCCCGCTGCCAAGAGGAATTAGAGTAACATTTTATGAATATCTGAGTCTTATAAGCTACAATAATCTTTCTTAACGGGATAAAAAGGAGATTTTCGAGAATTCGTTTCTATTTTAATCCTAAACAACGAAGCCCGCGCCATTTTGTCTAATTTCAGCATGCAGTGGCAGATAGCGGGTGCGTACACTTGTAGATATGTCTATGATTGAAGGACATTGGGAAAGTAGATGCGCCTTTCAGCTTTTACTGGTTACACATTAGATAGGTACAAACCTGAATTTCCCTGTAGTTTAAATTAGTCTATCATTTATGCAGTGATACCATACGCAATCGTAGATTTATTTCAGGACTTACAGTGGCAGGGACTGACGGTAACAATAACCTCAAATTTTACACGGCAACATACCTGAAACAAGAAGACAGAAAATTATATTATTACCATACGGATCGCAACAGTATTAGTACAGTTCCAAATAACGCATCCGTGAACCGAACCGCCTCCAGATGGTTTATAAATACACAACGCCATGACATTAAAAATATCCAATTAATTCGTATTAAGGCCTATTTGAAGAACACTTTCAAGCGAATTTAGGCTTAAATTGTATACGGGCAAGGTTCATAAGTAGCGTTTGTCGGACGATGCTTTCAGAGATATCAAGAAGACGGCTGTGTAAGTCGTTACAGGGTTCCGGGCTAGCGTTTGATATTTTTGCTCTAAGAATATTTTTATTTAGAGCATGAAACTAAAATTTACTTTACGATTCAACAGCTTAATTATATTGTAGACAGAATATTTTGCAAGTAGCTCAAAGTTATTATTTTATATTTTCTTAGAGTAAAATATTAGCACAGCACATTTACTACTCTTCATTAAAATAGCATAACATGGATGTAGCGAGGAATAATACGAGTAAGTAACACAAAATTGTTTGTTATTCAAAGGGGAGAAATTTATCACAAAGCACAAATTATAAAGTCACCGTTAAAACATAATGGAATACAGGATAGATCGATGAGGACACATGCGGGTAGGAAGCAAAAATTAATAGCTATAGCAGTTAATTTTTGTTAGTATTCAATGGGGATTTCTTTCTTGATGTCACGTTCATACTAAATAGTAATATTCAGTTCATAAATAAATGAAACGACAATTTGGACAGAACAAAACATGTAAGTAGCTATACTGCAATGGTTGTTAAAGCCGAAATAATAGAGTATTGAAATTCTGATTTTATGCAACACAAAACTACGAACGTCAAAATTCTGTGGAACGGACCAAAAATGGAGATCGACAGGACACTTGGTAGTGCAAATTGCAAGATAAAATGAGTAACCGAAAATAGGTACACGAAAATATCATAAAGTAGGTAGAAGAGGTAGATCAATCTGTAGATAAAAAGACGAAAAAGACATAGGATAGAGCTTATTGGGAAAAGTTGGAGGATGCCCTTGCTAAAAGGCACGCCGAAGATGGATATATCGCATTTTTATTTTATAATTGTTAACTTCATGATAGTTAAGCTTTTGACAATGATTTTCCTAAGGCAGAGATAGTTAAGGGAGCTAAAAGGTGAGATGTTATTAGACACCGATGAGTAGGAGATATTTTTTGTAGCAGTGAAACTAGGTTTAACGGTGTAATTTGGTATTATCTCAAGTCAGATAATCCCCCATAATTTATATTAAAGTCTACAGAAAGTATTCGAGTAATTCTGTAATGCATATAAATGACCCAATTAGATGAAGTTGGCCAGCATCCAGAAAACAAGACTGGATGCAGTTCCCTCTATTTAAATTACCAGTTTACTTACATAATGTGCCTACTTCTACGTTTTGTAACTCTCACTTTGAATCATAGTCTCACACACACAGTAGTTTAATATTCATATTAAGTGTCTTTAACAACCTTTGTTCAGAACCTGGAGAGACATTATGAACAGGATCATTATCATCACTAGTACAGAATTACGTAAATTACGAATAATACAGATGACATTAAACATACTCGGAGACTACAGACTGACCTTAGATTAACACCACAATCTTCTCATCTATAAGCAGGTTCGTTAATAAGATAAACAGTAACTTTATATGCATAATACAAGTGTTATTACAATCATCCTAACCTACATCCAATGTCGCTCAAGGAATTCATTGTACTTGGGTAGACATTCCACGATGCAAATATTCTATGAATTGAAACGTTTTGTTATTTGAAATTATTCAATTAAGATAACATTTTGTCGCGCTATGGCATCGGCATAGTCTATAAATAAGACATCAATTTTGTTTTACACAAGAACTCTGTTTCTCGGAATTAAAAACTTACCGCTGTGGGGGAGGCATTTCTTTCACTCGGAACCGCTTTTTATGAAGTATAAAAACTCCAAGTTCATAATTTCAGAAAGCAAAAGAGAGTATTATTTATAAAGAAAAATCATGAACATTTACAAATGGTATAAAGTAGAAGTAATTAAATTAACAGATGACGTCGCGTAGGCGAGCCAGCAAACACGTGAAGTGTTAGTTGAGCTAGAGAGTGACAGATATATCTGTAATAGGCAAGTAGGAGTGAGATCGGAATAATCTATCAGCATCTGAAAGTAGGTAAAGACATAAGCAGACGACTTCTCGCCGCTGAGTCATGGCATCACGACCTGTATATACACGATCTAAAACAGGACATTTAATAGATTCAGCTGATATATGTATTTCCTGCAATAATTATAATGCTATAATAATAGGTAAGTATATCTTAATTTAACTCAGTGTGGATTTCCTCTGGCCTTGTATCAATGAGCCAAAAGTACCAACAGCGAATGTCGTCACAGCTAAAATAAAAAAAATACAGTATCCAAGTAATAGGATATTTGTTCAGTTATCGTCAGTGTTTGATGTGTACGGTATAAATCACATATCAACAATTGCACAATCGCATGAATGAACCGGTAAACGCTGTGCGTTCACCAAATTGCTTAATGCGAAATGAATGGGACCCTTAAGCCGTCTACACTAGAACCAACGGCAGAGCGGCGCCTGCGCATCCCACACGTGTGGCGCAACGGAGGCACTTTCGTCATGTTTGTGTTGCTTGTTAAGCCGAGAACCGACGGTGCGCAATATCGCGCACGCACGCGCACCAGCCCGCACGACGCACCGTGGGAAGGGTAACGTGCGTGGTAGCGCAGACGCGTGCGTGGCGGTGCGTCCTAGTTTGGGTACATTCCCTTTGAAGTTACCGACTCGCCGCGGATAAGCCCGCACGGACACGCACCATGGGAATGGTAGCGTGCGTGGTAGCACAGACGCGTGCGTGGCGGTGCGCCCGATCCGCGGAGAGTCGGTAACTTCAAAGGTGCCCGAGGTATGCTCGGTTTAGCTTACCAATGGTAGCTTTTTTATTGCTCAACCTAGCATTATACTTAAATAGATTCGTAAGCAAATTTTTAAACATGGGCGTTTTTGGATTTCTATGCAAACAGTTAAATATTCGATTTCAGATAGTGAAATCGTTTTTAAAATCCGTTTTTAGAAATCGAGTTCTGGAGCGGCTCCGGCGCTTCCGGCTCGCAGTTTCGATCGTCTCTAGTAATATTATAATTCGGTTGTAAGTGCATCGATCAAAACTATCCAAACATAAACAAATACTTGCTTACGCAAATCTACTCTTGCTGTGGTTTTGTGAAATCGGTTTGTCTAGTTCGGATTATCGATACGATACGATTTGTGACTGAAATCGGATTTTAGATACGTTTTGATATATCTGACCCATGTCTACTAATTTTACCTTTGATAGCTACTTCCATATGGGAGGGTCTACTATGCAAAACTATGATGTCTTTGCTTCATTATTGGTAAAGTAACAAAAATGTCTTAATTTTAAATAAATAACGGTCCGTAAATTATAGGAATCGGCTTTCAGTCGGTGGTCAATCAGACGCCGACTGTTAGCTCATTTGACTTAACGCCGCATGTGCGTCGAAGGAGACGGCTCCGCTCGCTTATTATAGCTCTCTACATGAAAATACAGTAAATACACAATAGGTAGGTACGTACGTTGCACGCAGCGACTGCATGTCATTTCGTCAAAACAACCGAAATAGTAGTTTATGAAACTGTTGCATAAAGAGGGGTATTAAAATACGAGGGTGTGTTTATAAACCGAGCCGTAGGCTAGGTTTTTAATAGTATCACACGAGTATTTTAATACCTAGTTATGTGCAGTTTCATACACTATTTTATCTACTCTCATACATTGGGAACCTACAAAATAAAAGATCAAATTTAAAGATCAAAAAAATCTCACGAAATTCAGTTCAACAAAACGTAGGAATGGCGCCTGCACCCAGCACATCACCGCGCATGCGCTAGTGCGGTGATGTGCGGTGCCAAAGTATTTTCTACTTTAAAGTACTGACAATAAAGGCGTATGTCGTATGATAAGTTTACAATGACGTATTGTGCCGGAGAGCTATTCGGACAGCCGAATAACTCTCCGGCACAATACGTCATACCACTTAAAACGAAATTTTGGAACAACCTCATTGACTAAATTCTAGTAACTTTAAAGGGTATGTAAATAAAATAATGATTAATTGAATACAAAAGTTTATTCATTTATAAAAACCGGCCAAGTGCATGTCGGACCACGCACAATGAAGGGTTCCGTAGTTGGAATGAATTTATCCTAAGAACAAATATAACATAGTAGTTGAAAAACATGTTCTCCCATACATTTCAACTGCAACTGTAAGTTTGTACGCACAATATTGGGAGATTTACCATGTTATTTTAAGACTATAGACTTCTTATAGGTTTTTTTGTATCTATAAGTATAGAACTATTTTCTGTATTTTATTTTTATATTTGTAGTCTCAATATTTTCGGAGATAGGGAGAGCGCATGGTCAATTTTCATCTATTTTTTTAATTAGTAAATCCAATTCCTGGAGGGGACTTCGGTCGACGCCGATTACAGCAAGAGCGCGCTACGTATTGTGACTTGTTTCGGACAGCGGAACCCCCGCACTATCCCTTCTCTTCGTTCTTGTTTGGTCTTGATTTAAATAACCTAGTAAGGTGCATCGACCATTTAAATAACCTAGTAAGGTGCATCGACCACTTAAAAACCTTGCAAGTCTCATGAAGAGACTTACTAGGTTTTGAAATGGTTAAATTGACTTACTAGGTTTTGAAGTGGTCACGAGGCAGTGCATTGTGCACTTACTAGGTATCGATGCTTAAATATATCTGCATATAAGTGAGTTTTCAACGCTGTTGTTTTTTATTTGGTAGAGACTTACTAGGTTAACAAGATTATGCAATAAAACGACTTTTGTAAAAAGTGTCCCTTACTAGGTTTTAAATACGACAGCCGTATTGTTGGACGAACTTAAAGTATATTGGACAAACGAAGGATGCGATCCGAAGTATTCCGAAGCGAGCCGAAAGAGCCGTTCGGTCGGCGACTCACTCGGTGAGACGTCTGCCGACCCCTGAATCCGATATCGACTAAAGGATTGACTAAGGACTCGTGTAGATGGGCGTCGACACCGCTAGCGTTACTCAAACTCAAACTCAAACTCAAAGCATTTATTTCAAATAAACCAATTACAGGCACTTTTGAATTGTCAAGGGGTCCGTCAGTCAGAAAGATGAAGCTAGATGCCCATTCCAAAGCGTAGTAGGTACCTATGGAGAAGAACGGGCAAGAAACTCCACGGACACTCTTTTAAATAAATTGTTACAAAGTATTTGTTACATCATTCATGTTGAAATTAAACATGTGAGAACAATGTAGAAAGACGTGCACGTTAGAAGCGTCCGTAATAAAATATAAAACAAAGAACAATTCAAAAATTTAAATCAGCCAAGGCAGCTAAGAGTTGACCAGTCCCCACTGATGGCGCCCGTTCACGAACATGACGCATGGATTAGCACCATTCAGCTCAACCATTTTGAAGGGAGCTAAATGATCCAACACACGCGCCACCGTCAGCGAGACATTAGAGTGAGCATGACATACTCCCAGCCGCCAAGGCACATTCAAGTCAATGAAAGACATATCCAGTACCTAAATGGTAGCTTTATAGTCGGTACATAGTACTCAACATGTGCTCAACATGTGTTAACCATGTAAATCGTACACTGTACACTAAAGCGCCGCCCGCGCCGCCGCGCCGCCGCGCCGCGCCGTCGCCGTCGTCGCACCGGACTTCTACTTCCACTAGTAGAGAGCTGATGTTATAAGGAGTAACTTAGGCTATTTTTATTTTAGAAAAATAATTAGGGTCCACGCGGGCGAAGCCGCGGGCAGCAGTTGGACATAAACAAAAAGTTTTTTTGAATAAATCAATAAATAAATAAATATGAAAAATCTCACGTCATATATTAGTCGGACCAAATCTCACATCTCACTAAGGGGAAGGGGTCGAAAAATCGCCTCACGGAATTATTGAACGACCCTTACTTTCTTTACTGAACTATAGTGAGTCTGAGTGAGCTATTTAGCGAACGAGTGAGTGAGTGTGTGAGCGAGCCTGACGTCAATCAAACAGAGCTGTAGCTCGAGACGGTTCCTGAGGTAGCAGCGCGGTGCGGGAGAGGTGTCGTGATGCGAGAGCTCGGTGATTCGTCAACTTGTGAAAACTGTCACCCCTCCCGCACCGCGCTGCTGCCTCAGGAAGCTTTTTTCTATCACTCGATCACTCGTTACCTTAGTTTAGTCAAAACCTGTTTATTTCGCACGCGTACAGTGGAGTTTTCGGCTACGTGAATAATGGAGTGGACGAACGAGCTTGTTTTTGATTTTTTAAATCTATACCAAAATGAACCCACGCTATGGAACGCTGCGGCACCAGAACACAAAAACAAAAATGATTCATATGATGCATGGAGAAGAATAAAAAGAAAACTAAAGGATAATAATATTACAATTACGGAAATAAAAAAAAAACGAGATTATTTAATGTCAACGTACAGGAGACAAAGATCTAAAGTAAGAGAGTCTATGGGAACTGGTAGTGGTGCTGACGAAATATACAAACCTGAATGGCCCTTTTATAACATAATGTCTACTTTTTTAGACGATGTATACAAACCAAAAAAAACAAAGAGTTCTGAGGTAAGTAGATATTTATTTTAATTCAACCATTTTACATTATCCATACCTACACCATAAAATAACCATAATACACCATACATTATCATTATTATAATTTGTTTGTAGTTGCCAGTAACAATAATATATATTTTTTTACAATTATTAACATTATGAGCATTAATTTTGAAAGGGGGCAACGTCGCTAATAGATGTCAAATATTTCGTTGTTTTGATTAATTTGGCAATATTACTGTATGGAAATAAGAAATGTGGCTAACTAGCGAACTAGAATATTGATTATGAAATGCAATAATTAATATCGTAACACCGAATATTTCGAATTAGATGTAAAAAAAGGATTTGGAAACTTTCCAAATGTCTTTTTTGCACCTAAAACAGGTACAACATCAAATTCAATGTTATAATTGCAATTCATTATTAATATTCTAGTTCCCTAGTTAGCCACATTTCTTATTTCCATACATTAATATTGCCAAATTATTCAAAATAGGTAAATTTTTGACAGCTATTTGCGACGTTGCCAACCTTCTGAATAAACGCTCTTAAGGATGGGATTTATTTAGTAATATAAAACATAAAGCCTCGTGCAGACTGGTGCGACGCGCCGGCCGGCGTGACGTGACTCCGATAATTGTTCTACCATAGTTTACTTAGAAATTATTATGTTAGAGTCGCGTCGTGCCGTCGCGTCACGCCAGACTGCACGAGCCTTGATCAATGCTTAAGGGCTCGGCGCCGGCGCCGCAGCCGCGCCGATACCGCCTCTGCGTAACCATAGAGACTGAACGCTGAAACGCCGCCACCGCACCGTCGCCGCGCCGTCTCCGCTTGATTTTGCGCTATCATTATACAATCTGCGGCGATGTTGCGGCGCGTCAGCGGCGCGGCACCGGTGCGGCAGCGGGCTGGCAACGTTACATAAACACAGCTTAGAGGCGCGGCGACCACCGCACAGCGTCGTCGTCGCCCTGACGACTAAGTGTGCGGCTCTCACATTTAAAAATGTAAACAAACTATATTCCATTAGTTTAGGTAATTAACTAAAGGTAAACAAATCGTAAAAAGGGTTTTTATAGATGACACCTTGTTCAAAAATACGATAAACTTAACCAAATTAAAATTATTTTAAATTTTTACGATAGTTTCCTCTTTTATTAATGTATGTTAAACTTTTACATTCATTCATAAACTAAGTTTTCATCATTCATCGTAGTTGTAACTGCCTGAGCATTTTTTTTTTGTTAGATTATTCTGACCCCAAAAATACTGCTTCTCTAATAAACCTCAACGAATTATAACGTTGCTAAATTGAAAAGTACAACTGTGACGTAGCATGACAACTGAAGTGACAGGTATTACGTTTAGTCGATTAATCGACAAGACTGAATAAACCACATGACGAGAGAGCTGTCAAAGGCATCTGCCTTTGACAGCTCTCTCGTCATGTGTTTTTTAGGGTTAAATACCCAAAGGTAACCCTATTACTAAGCCTCCGCTGTCCTTCTGTCCATCTGTTTGTCAGCGAGCTGCATCTCATGAACCGTAATAGGTAGACAGTTGAAATTCTCACAGATTGTGTATTTCTATTCCCGCTATAACAGCAAATAATAAAGTTATAAACAAAAACCGGCTAGTGCGTGTTGGACCACGCACAAGTAAGGGTTCCGTAGTGATTGATTTTATGGACTTACACTTGTGTTTTTATAAATAAATAAAGTTTTTTTTTTTCGTATCTTCCTATTTTTATAGTCGGCAGATTTAAAAAAAATTGTTAATCCGATAAAGTAACTCATAAGCTATTAGCAATAATAAACAGAATGCAAATCGAGCCAATAACATCGGAGATATCAAAAAAGCTACAAAAAAAAAAATATACAGAAAAAAATATTAAAGATAGACCCTTTAGATAGAGACTTTTTTAAATACGATGTGGTACGGAACCCTTCGTGGGCGAGTCCGACTCGCACTTGGCCGGTGGTTTTTTTTATTTAAGTACATTTAGTTAACTACCTAAACCAACTAAGTAACATATAACTTATGTGTGTATAACGTATGTGCCTAGCTAACCCTACTATTTACATTGCCGCTATTTTGGTCGCCGTCCACACTAAGCGTAATTATTTTGCCATGCTACAGCGCCATCTGTTATAAAATATTCTGCAAATTTATCTCTTATGGTCTTAGCAGATAAATTTGCTCTTCTTGGTACATTCCTCATAGATATCAAGGAAGTATTTCCTTCAGGATCATTTCGCCACGAGCCTGGATGCACTCCACCTTCATTTTCAGTATCAAAAGTACCAGGGGGTGTATATATTCGTCGTGAATTTTTAGATCGTCTTAAAAAGTTGTGCAGTAAACAACACGTCATAACAATATTGGATACCTTCTTTGGTTCTAATAAAAATGGTTTCTTAAGTACCCTAAAAATACCCGACATAATGCCGAAAACGTTCTCTACTATTCTCCGAGCTCGAGACAAACGATAATTAAAAATTCTTTCTTTTGTTCCCGTAGCGTGGAGACCGGCATACGGCTTCAACATATTTTCAGTGAGAGCAAATGCACTATCTGCCACAAACACGTAGGGAAGTGATTCCTCCTTGAAGGGCAAATTAGTTGATGGTGGAAAATCCAGTTCATTTCTGGAGATTTTTCTATACATCTCTGTATTTCTGTAAACACCGCCATCACTTATTCTGCCTTGACATCCGCAATCCACAAATGTGAAGCTATAGTCAGCATCCACCAAAGCTAACAAAACAATGCTAAAAGTGCCGTGATAGTTGATATATTCAGAACCACTGTGACTGGGACTTTGTATTAGGACATGTTTCCCATCAATTGCGCCAAGGCAATGAGGAAAGTTCCAAGTGCTGTTGAAATCATCTTCAATTTTTAACCATTGTGCTGACGTCCGAGGTAACTGAAATGAATAAAATAGTAAAATAATTTGTGTATTCCTGGACAGGATATTTTGGACGCAGAAGAGATCGAGGAAGACAAAGATCAAAATGCCACACAAGCAACAACGGAAGAAACGTTCAAACATCCTAAAACGTTTGAAAAAAAAAAACCCATTAGAGGCAAATTAAATGAGTGTGATGAAATGAAGAAACGCAGTGATGAAGCTTATAAAGTTTTGCAAAATATCTCTCAAGAGCCCGAATCAGACGCATGTTTACTATATTGAGAGTTATTATGTAATAAATTGAGAGCTTTACAGGAAAGTACAAGAGATATTGCAATGATGGAAATAGACAGAATAATGTATAATTTTAAACAACAAGACAATCATACAAGAAGCTTCCAATACCATAATACAATTCCGTCCATTGGCCAACAACCATACAATTACCACACACCAACACAAGTAACACCAAGCTACTCTCACTCATACAATTCACAACCATCTCCACAACATCAAGTCTCACTGCCATCACCAGGTTACTCTCACTCATCCAACTCACAACCATCCCAACATCATCAAGTGTCATTGCCATCACCAGGTTACTCTCACTCATTCAATTCACCACCATTTTCACAACATCAAGTCTCACTGCCATCACCAGGTTACTCGCACTCATCGAACTCACAACCATTCCCACATCATCAAGACTCACTGCCATCACCAGGTTACTCTCACTCATCCAACTCACAACCATCCCCACATCATCAAGTCTCACTGCCATCACCAGGTTACTCTCACACATTCAATTCACCACCATCTCCACAACTTCAAGTCTCACAACCATCACCAGGTTACTCTCACTCATCCAACTCACAACCATCCCCACATCATCAAGTCTCACTGCCATCACCAGGTTACTCGCACTCATCGAACTCACAACCATTCCCACATCATCAAGACTCACTGCCATCACCAGGTTACTCTCACTCATCCAACTCACAACCATCCCCACATCATCAAGTCTCACTGCCATCACCAGGTTACTCTCACACATTCAATTCACCACCATCTCCACAACTTCAAGTCTCACAACCATCACCAGGTTACTCTCACTCATCCAACTCACAACCATCCCCACATCATCAAGTCTCACTGCCATCACCAGGTTACTCTCACTCATTCAATTCACCACCATCTCCACAACTTCAAGTCTCACAACCATCACCAGGTTACTCTCACTCATCCAACTCACAACCATCCCCACAACATCAAGTCTCACTATCATCACCAGATTACTCAGGCAATTCAGAGCGCATGCTTACACAACTGGCTCTTCAACAACCATCTACTGACGCTCAGCAAGATTCACAGTTGAAAATATATTACGAAAGTAAAATTTTCAATTAGCATTTTTGTTATCAGTGCCGTGTAAATTCTAAAAGTAATTTCGTCTATATCATGTGATTTTTTGCATTTTGACATTAACGTCTGTAGCAAACTTCCACCGCAAAATCATAGCAGTGAAACCGCAGTAGGTCAATTCAACTGGCTCGCGTCATGTTGTTAACATGACGTGAGTCAGTTCAATTGAACTATGTACTGCAGTTTCGCTGCTATGTTTTCGCGGCGGAGTCGTGCTACCCGCCTAAAAAGACCGCAAAAACAACCGAAAAGATTCCATTACTATAATTCGTTATTGGATTTTACCTAAAGGGCACAGGGGGGAGACTGCCGCCCCTGGGGCAGCAGTCTCGAATTCGGTCGCAAAGTCCTAATGGCGTCCCTCGACGATCAAAATTGCTTGACAACCACGTAAAAATCACGTGGTTGTGAAGCACGTCGTGCGCGTCTAGTGACGCCATTAGGACTTCGCGACCGAATTCGGTCGTATAGCGATCGCTATCTATGTCGAGACTGCCCCGGTTTGTAATTAATGAAGATTAATGAAGAATGTGTAATTTGATTTAATTTAACAACTCATTATGTTATGTATCTATTGTGTAGGAGAGAACAACAATTTTGTTGATTGAATGCCTTGTGTTTTCATTACTTTAAAGAAAATAAATGATTTTAGTTTACTTACTTTTATTTCTGCGTTTAATTCTTGTATCAAGGCTTCGCACACGCCAACGACGCATCTTGAAATTGTTTGCTTGGAGACTTTAAACAGATAACTAAGGCTTGTGTAGCTATCTCCAGAAGCTAAATATCTGAGTGCAATTGCAAACCGTTCATTAACAGGAATGCATTGTCGCATGTTGGTATCAGTCTTTGATATAATTGGACCAATTTTGCTCAAAAGGTATTCGAAGTCACTTGCTGTCATCCTACAAAAATTTAAAAATGTATTGCTCGGTTCTCTTGTGAAATCATAGAGCATATCAGTTCCGTTATATCTGAAATTGAATTATAATTAATTAGAAAAAAGTAGGCCCACATTTAACAAAAATTTAATTTAACTATTTAATTTTATAGTTGGCATACCTTGAACGACTTTTGTTATACGCCGACATCCACCAGCGTGGTTTCTTCTTGTTTACTTTGTTTTTATTAGAGCACAAATGATTATTGCAAAAAAATACCACAAGAGCCGCAGCTGCAGCGATACGTTCTCTTTTACTATGCATTTTGCAATGACAAAATGCCGTGTGGTGGTCGTCGGCCGTGTGGGCTGGTGCGCGTGCGTGCGCAATATCACGCACGGTGGGAAGACCCTTGGTGCGTGGTGCGTGGTCGTGCGCCGTGCGGGCTGGTGCGCGTGCGTGCGCGATATTGCGCACCGTCGGTTCTCGGCTTTAGTATCGCCTTGCCTATCGATTTATAGAAAGCGAATCTCAGAACCTCAGAAGTCCATGTGAAAAAACTGGCCGTACTCAGTGTTGATGTCATACCCTTTTTTACGTTTTGAGTAACAAATACTCATTAGCATTGCTTGCTTTGAATACATTACTGTTAAGACATTTAGCAGAGCTTATATCTCAGACCATAGGAAGTTATCCATTATGAACTGCGTAATAGCTTTAAACTGTCGCCGATCGACAAGTCTCTAAATGTCGACTGTCGGGCGCCACCTACGTACTTCTGTAGAAAGTTGAAGAACTAGACCAGCCCAGTTTGGACGAATAACGAAGTTTAAGTATAAGAAATTACGCAGCGTTACTGCATCACTACGCAAATAGATAGATGTTTTGATGAGCCTTTAATGCTTGCTTGGACGACTGGTTAGTCATCAAGGTATAAGGGAGTATTATAGGATCCTGGACCCCAAATCGGGTCCACTTCAAATATTTCTACCAGTGTATCAGATTAAATTCAGAATAACACACTTGGGCCTGTATTTAAAGAATAACTAATTCTATTCTTTTGCCTTTCCATATCCGTAATTTAAATTCTTAACGTGACACCTTATTTCACTTCATTTGCATTAATTACAATAAAAATGAACACTAACATCGATAAAAAGAACTAATTATAATTGGAAACTGTCGTCAATGTAAACATTAAATAACAAGTCAGACAGCGTGCGCCTGCGCTGCATGGATCGCGATTAGTGTGGAGCGTGAAGGCCGGGCAAACGTTATCGTAACCACAGTAAAAGGGTAAACAATACATTTCACATTTTTTTAATGAAACAAACTACATGTAATCTACATTTGGGTTGCGGACTTGAGCAGGTAGACTAGAAAATGAACACAATGTAACACAGCAATTACTGTTGAAATAATTAAGTAGGATAAAAAATGGCAATGTATTAAAAAAATTGTAACTGATCTGAAACTCTCTTTAATTTATGAAATCTTATACCTACGAAAGTAAGTAAGCATTGTTAAAGATTTTTAACAAAAAAACAATCAATGCTAAGAAACAGTTCAATTATCCAAAGCATGCCGCTGAAGAATTGACTGCTTTACTAATAACAAAAAAGCAAAATAGCAAAAACTTTTTTTTGTTTGTTGATCTTTTACACAAATTAAAAGAGCAGTTTTAATTCTAACATCTGAATGTAGAGGAAAAATTATTTTACGTGTGCCAAGCAAGATGTAAGTGCACGTCTATAAATTAGTCGCATCATCTGACGTGTCTTTGTACTTTGTCTGCAGAAGTAATTTATTATAATAAATATATTATTTTTATTGCCTTATTCAATAGGATTCATAAGCATTACACAAGATTTACATTCATTCGTTGTAGTTAATACAAAGTAGGTATACGTAACTGTGCCCGAGCAACATTTCTTACAACAATCCTATTCCATGGACCAGATATTTAATGGGATTTTCCAGATTATGCAAAACAATTTGTAGTTTACTTGTCTTTGTTTCATTAACCTTGAATTCTAATCTCATTTGATGTTGAGAGAGGAAATGTTGTTTTTTTATCTCTTAGTGGCTATTTGGATCATGTGGTGTTAATGGCTGTTCTAAATATTATACAGTCTGAGAGCTCACTACAATTTAAATAATACAAAATGTATGACATGAAAAAGTTATATGCAAGCAAGACCATCCCGAAAGTTTCGACCTGTCCCAAATCCAAATCATGATAGCTTGGCACACCAAAAACTAAGTAGCCCCCTGACCAAACCTATATTATTAGGCCTCTAACCACACAACCATTAAATGAGACAAAACAAACCTACATAAATGAAAATAGAATAAACGTTAGTAAAATATTCAATAAAATTGAATGGCTACTGTAACTACTGTTCACGTTACGCCAATAGGAATTGTATGTGGACCAGAGGTGCACTTAACCGAGAATCAATAGGCAAGTCGGCTCACCTACAACAAAAACCTTTTTTGTCAAAACAAGAAGATTTATAGGCCTATTGTCCTAAGTGGGCCAACGATTTTCCATCTGTCCATGCAGTATTTACGTTTCCCACTAACAAAGTAGGTACTTTGTAACTGCTAATGCATATAACCAGTAAAAGCTTCTAATCCAACATATCTGACAGTTTCGGTTAGTTTCACACAGGAAAGAATGAGCTTCGACACATTTTTGCTAAGAAAGGTGTAAGATGTGACGTCATAACTAGGTATAGGTAAAAAAATAAGAAAATAACGTGTTTTCGTCAAATTAATTTGTATGGTTATCTTAATTCGTAGATCGTCGAGCTTTTGCAAGTTACATGGTAATTATCAGCCTTTATTGTTCCCACTGCTGGCACAGAGGCCTCATCTTTTCGAGAAGGAGTGGGCTGTAATCCACCACGCGGGCCCAGTGCGGGTTGGTAGATGTCACATGTCTTAAAATTGTTGGTTCTGGGACATGCCGGTTTCCTCACAATGTTTTCCTTCACCGTTTTGAGAGCAGTGTTGGTGAAATTATTTACACAAAGTAAAGCGCCTGCTTAGATTCGAACCCACGAACCTACACGTAATTCACAGTCGTTACACACGGTCTGGGCTACCACACAGTTACATGGTCAATCCCGTCAAAATTCTACATTTGTTAAATGTTATCTCACCAGGAAGTTATATATTATTACCTAGAATCTGACATTTGATGTAGACCTGTTTATATGTATATTTGAGAGGTTTGCAGACATGATAACTTGTTTATTTGTTTACAATACAAGCTTAAATTTTTGCGGCGACCTTAATTCATAACAGCAACAGTAAAACGTTAGCATCATTAATGATCTACAAATACATGTCATCTACCGATCAGTGAAAAAAAAAACTTTTAGAAATCGTAGTCTTGAGCGGTCAGGACCAGTTCTCATGACACACCCAAATTTTATGTTTGAAAGAGATAAAGAAGACATCCGCCGGATTGTGTGAAGGTTCAGGGAAGTTATTTTTGCTAAATGGCTGGTATTTATTTAGACTTAATATATTTAAGTAAGGTATAAGAATCTGTCCCAAATTATACACAAATCGAACAGCCTGCAACATCCAGTTAGATCATTGCTACAGTTGACATCAACGTCACGTTTTTGAAATAAGCAATATGTTGACCTACGCCTGATTGTCAAGCATCTAACGATACTGTAGGCGTTGAGGGCCACCATTAAACAAAGCAGGTCCACCCAAGTTGCCTCTGTCGTGGGCTGTCAAGCTCCCACGCTTGACTCCGACCTTTTTGTTTAGGTACCAGTTAGCAATCCGTCTTATTTCTATTCGTGTTACAAACTTGCTGAATATTCACTTATGCTAAGTAGTGTGTCTTAGAGAGAGCACATAGACTTAAATTATGTTTAGATAGAGTTGTCTTGCAACTCGGAAGGTGAGCCAGCTTTGTTCGTATCTCACGTTGATACAGAATTTGTCTTTGTGGCTGAACTAATTGATTTATGGAAAATCATATCAACTATTCTGATTTATGATCGCGTTTCCAGTTATGTCAGCTTTCTATTTCGAATAATAATCGGAAATAAAATTTCTAATATGTACGTAGATTCAATAAATCATATTCTGACCCGCGTAGGAGAGCCTAAATGGTGTGATGCCGATGGAGATATTATGGAACCGAATTGTAAAAGCGATATTAGAAGGATTGTTCGGCTCTACGCGTAGGCCTCGGCGTCCCGCCCACGGGACTGGTTCCCTCGACATTCTGAAGCGATCGATTTTCATTTCAAATTACAGTGCTCACGCACAGCCCACACATCCTTCCCGAACGCATTCTTTGTGCGTTCAAGTACACTAAGTATGATGGCCATCCAGTTTTCATTAACTCTCCATGTAGATGCCATAGTTGTCTCAAAGGTGCCACTTTTCTAATTGTTTTAATATTGTCAAACCTAATCCAGCGTTTCAGAAGCGGAATTTTGAAATATTTGTCCAAAATAAAGACACAGCTGCCGCATGTATGTAACGGTTATGTAGCAAGTACTAGTGGTAAGAGTACATTTTCACGGCCTTAGAAAAATATCTCTCATTAGAAGAACGATCACGTTGTTTTTAATAAAGCATAGATACTACAGCGGCAGTGTCGTGGGAACGAGCGAAGAATAGAAGTCTCGTATGATCCAGTTTTCTACAGAGATGCAGTGTAGCCTTATCGAGGTCGACGCGATAATGAGTCGCGTGTCAATATTTGCTCTCTGTAACATTTTCTGAAGTATACGGTCTCATACAAAGGAAGTAAGAAAGCAAGTGTTTCCACACAATCCACGTGGGTACTCGTTGTTCACGTAGGCTTTCCCTCCTCCATGATTCAACTACGAACACAATATTGTGTACCTGTGGCTTTTTCGTCTTCATGGCATGTCACATTTAGTTGCACGCTTTTCTTAGGTAAGTAGGTAGGATACTAATTGTCACATGCTAGTGCGTGCTAGGAGGGTGGACTGTCCTCAAGTTTGTTTATCATTCTTGGCTACCGCGCAGCCCGATCAATCAATGTCAAGTCTTTTGATAACTTTAGCAAGTAGCTGTCTCAAATCCCCGAGAACACAACAGCCAGCCTAGGCCGTAAAGCCCGATTTCATAGTCTGACCAGAGCCTTTGTTCTCATGTTGGGAGGCAGCAGTTTCATCTAAATTTGATGGTTGGTCTGGAAACAGTTTACAAAGTGTTTTGAAAAAGAATCTTTTTCCAACATCTTAATCTGATTAAGATGATGATGTTGTCTTGTTTTGTAGATTGGGTGGGTTTGGTTGATCCCTATAAGGAGCCTTCGGTTAAGGTCGGTTGACAGCCAAAATTGATTATACAATATACATTGACGACTGTTTTGAATCTCTGCAATTAAGCAACCCACAGCAAGTTATAACGTGTCAGAAAGCGACTGGAACAACCTTGGCTTCTACACCTCCACGCTACCCACGGCTACCCTCATTTGGTCATCGACGTAGGCGCACCCGCCTAATCGCATACTAAGCAACCTTATAATGTCCCAACTAAGACTCACTTTTGCTACAGGGTTGCGGAACCGAGCCGCGGCATCAAAGGTAGGTGGCGCCTACGCATCAAAACGCAATAATTGCATTATTAAGTAGGTATTACTTGCTCTGTGTAATTCGATTTCATTTAAACAGGGTCACTAGAACTTGTATTGAGTTTTACGGTAAGCCTGCAAGATAATGTGACAAGTAGGTACTTCTAAGCATGCATAAAATTATCATTTTTTCACAAAGAATTGTCCTCTGATATTTTTCCGATAAGAACAATGCTATATGGCTATTAAACTCATTTTTATCTTTTATCGTGGTTTAATCTGCAAATCAAGTGTGTGTAACATACCTATTTGATAAAAACTTATCTATAAATCTGTTCTTTTTATTATCCACTTATATTGTTCATATCAGGTATGATAAAAATTTGAACCGATGTTCCATTGATGTCTCTTTATCTTGTAACACATGTCCAATCTATTCCTAATATGTTTTTTATCTGTAAGTACCTATGTTTTGATTGACGAATTTGTATGTTTACTTTGGTTAGCGCATTGTTATCTAGCGATGCTTACTGTTCCTCTTGGAATGCAAACAGCCAAATAGTTGATTCGATATGTAAACATTGATCGGTCGATATTGTTTTAACTATCAAATATTCCGTGTTATAAAATGTCAGCCATCACATCTGAATAACTCATGTTTGTTATTATAGTAGATGAACTTTAAATTCCATCAGTCGAAACATGGACTTTAAGCATTTAACGTTCCGAACATGATTTTAATTTATAGGTAAGTAATTTTCTGCGTACGTAAAGTCTGTGGTAAAGTTAGTGTTGATGGTACTTATTGCCGGTTAGAAGACGCGTTGAAAACTTTATTAAAAATGTTGAAATTGTGGTGTCTCGTATGCCTAATATTCCAGCGTCTAACGAAAATAGCCGTCGTAATTTCTTAGTTCGGCGTAACGCGATACGCCACGCCTGTCGGCTGTCAGCTTGCCGTCGATATTTTCGTCAAGTCGTCAGTGCCCACCGTGGAACCGGCGTGACATGTCAAATAAACCACAAAATTTCAACAACGTCGCTGTAGTGGACCACGCTGATCGTAACTTTTAGTTGACGCCAAGATGAAAAATATAAAACTTGCTGATATCAACGAATAAAACTCGACATTTCCCAATCTGCCTCGAGTGAGTCAAACCTTACCAATCTTATCAAAATGAAATTAAAGAGTCAGCCCTCGAGTCGAGAGCTCTTGCTTTTTAAGGCAAATGTTAAATCAACAAGTTTTCGAGAATGATGCAAGCAGAATATTACCTGAGCCACGTGTTTTACAATAAGTCCACGCAATGACGGCTGTTGCCACTTTTATTAAAACTTGTTAGTACAAAGCATTGGATACGGAACATTTCAACCACTTGGACTATACCGAGACCAATCTTATTAGATTCATGTGCCACTGGCATTATTTCGTAAGTGCTCATTTAAATGCGAGTAAACATTGGACATTATGAGACCAACGAGAACATGAGGACATCTGCTGACGGTTCAATATAACAGAAACTGTTTGTCTACTTTATATTT
The DNA here is from genome assembly GCA_916701695.1 of Agrochola macilenta. Classification (NCBI taxonomy): domain Eukaryota; kingdom Metazoa; phylum Arthropoda; class Insecta; order Lepidoptera; family Noctuidae; genus Agrochola; species Agrochola macilenta. The sequence goes on from OU753563.1 coordinate 10,376,213, forward strand.
GCGTCTATATTCAGAACGAACACTACCTCTTCGAAATAGGACTCATAGTTTGTGCCAGTTAGGTGAGTATCTAGATAAGTACCTATTACTTACATAACTTGCGTGGTACTTTTGTAGGTTCTTACTTGCTTTAACCTATGTATTTAGGAGTACAACCGGGATATTACTATAGGCAGCCGACCCCTCCGGGCGCCAGTAGGACATAATGTCATTAACGTATCATAATTTGAAAAATTAGGTAGGTACATTATGTTTTCCTAACTCTGACTTTAAAACTTGAAGTTTACTTTACTTTTACATCCCTTTTGAATGTATACCTACCTACGTTGTACTGCATCACCTACCTTCTTACAGATATTTGATTAGATAAGTAGATAATTTATAGTATCAATGATTAGCGGATTGCGTACAACTTACTATGTATTCATACCCTTTAATCCCATAGGGCAACGCTAACAGTAAATGGCTGCGACTTTATGACATCTAGAGGTATCGGTCGAATAGACCTTGCTTTGCAGCGATACGTGACTCGAGTCGCTAATGAATGAGTTTTAAAGTAACACGTCGTCTTTTCATTGAATTCTGTTTCTGCCTCTACTGCTCTTAGAATGTTTATTGGTTTAATTCTGATAATTGTTTTGAATCATGCTTAGCGCGATAGATAGTCTTACAGAAAATGGCAACACTTTTTTGTAGACTAGATTTTTTTTGCCACATAGTAATTTGAACTTGAAAGTGTTATGTATTTATTTGAATAACCTTAAAAAAATAAAGACATTAACACATTAAACACACGGCTACATATTAAGATATGCCTTTCCTTTATAAGCTGACCTCTCATTGGACGGAGATCCTATACAATGCGAGATCAGCTTAAACTTGAAATTTATAGCTTGATTTGTAGCCGTGTACGTCCTTATGTATTGTGTCATCAAAATATCTTGTTTTTTTTTTTGTATTGGCAGCTTGCAGCTATTTTGCTAATATTCATATAATTAGTTATTATTTAATCGTGTTTTTGTATATTGTGCTATGTCTTTTGTGTGCACCAAATTAATGATTTATCTACTTATATAAGTATCTATATAAAAAGCATTCGTACAGTCAACCTTACATCCATGGCAAATACTTTAACTTTGACAACGCCTTTATTTAGTAGCAATAAGGGCCGGTTTTCGTATCGCAAGTGTTACTTCTGGTCTGCTGTTGACTGTACCTACCTATTCTATGGGGTTTTTATATGTGCGTTTATTTTCTGATTTATCCTCATATTTTTGCCAATTCAGACTATTTGTACCAGTCTCAATATTATTTACCTACGTGTCGGTAAAAAATAACCGGCAGAAGATTTTATACTTACAACAATCTAGCGCAGACATTATTATCGTGTTCTGCCGATCAGCGGGCTCATAATATCAATTAGGACTTATGTAGCGAACGGGCATAACCCAAGTAGGTACGTACTTACTAGCAGCATTCACTTATATGGTGCCCAAGTGACCTAAACCTGTTTGTTATTGAAATAAGTATCTGCCTTAGGATTATCACAGTGAAACTATGAAGGTTGGTATCAGTACCAATAGGTATTAGTTCAGGTTATAGAATCGTCCAATTACAATCAAGGAAAACGGAAACAAAGCTACACAAATCATTACAAACAAATGTTGACAAAATAAATAAACTGAATAGCTACCTATTTACCTGCCATGAAATACTTACTGATCTATGTAATAAGGTAAACTAGTTTGTAATAGGTACTGTTAAACAATCTAAAAATACATAAATAATGTCTAATTTCCAAAATAATCCATACTTTATTCAAATTAGTCACGAAATAGTAAATATAGTATACACCAGAAGGTACAAATTCATATACTTACTTACATTATATCAAAATACATTAGTCAAATCGCTTCAGGACTCATTTTGCAAACATCAAGTGAGTGTAGTCGGCGGGCGCTCAGTAGCAAAGATAAGGGCTACATAGTATCCATGGACTGGTTACGTGTGGTAATAAAACGAGGCTATACATCGCACAAGGAGCGGTGCGCCTGCGCCGCGCTACGTACAAATCTCGTATGACTGAGAATGGTGGACGTACGGTACCTACACAGAGTGGCGACATTCCACCAACTCGCGCGGAATGCAAGAATACGGCCCTGCGAACAGGTTACCCCCAGGGCTCGTGATCCTTCATCTCGCGCGTCCCCATTTAAAATATAACCTCAAAGTCATAACTCCACTAATTAAAGATTTATTTACAACAGCTGCGTGGACAGCGATATGAGACACATTCATAAGCGTAGTCACCAAACTCGTTTACTACATGTACATTTCACCGATCTCTTTCGTCGGCGACAATCTAACGACCACTGACCGCAAATCGGCACAGAGACGGTCTGCTTTACTTCGCTTTTCGAAATGAAGGATCGCATTACAAACACCACTGGACCATAACTCGGCGGGGCGAAGACAAAAATAAACTTAATATCGTTTGCGTTGTAACATTTGTCGACGCATCCGATTTATGATCGCCTCGGTGACAAGCATCGACGTTAGGAACTAGTACCTACTCTCGGCTGCCGATGTATTATAAATAGTTCTACACGATTTTGACCTACCTTCATCCAGAAGTCGCTCCATGTGCATGAAAACATTCGGGAACGCAGCCAGTTGCTTCCTGTCTTTGAGCAACTGAGCTAAGTAGTCCGCTATACTCTGCGTCGAAGGATTGTTATTATCACACATCATGAGTACTATTTATACAACTAATGACACGTTAAAAGTTTATCCCAACACGATCAATTAAGATATTGTACTTTAGTTACTGATTATTGTTATTTTTGTGAGATTATGTTAGAAAAGTTAAATTCACTTCCACACACATCGAAGTTTCGATCACCACTAGTTGAAGTTGACCGAAGTGAAGTTGTGGGTGAATATAGCGCTGCGCCTGCGCTCTTGTCGAATGGATTTTTTGTGAGCGCGTGCGACTTCTGTCCACAGTGTAGGCGTAATAATAACATACGCTGCTCTCGCTCGCATACGTTGAACCGCGGCCTATGTCTGTCTCGCTTTCGCACCACAGAAAATAAATGCGAATCAGTCGCCATCTAGCCAACCTAGTTACAACTATAATGATATGAGTTGACATGACCGTAACTATTCACTACGATATTTCCATTTAAGTATGACGAAGCAATAGAAGTATTGTTTTAATATTTTTAAATGCGTATAGGTATGCATATTTTCAAAGAAACCAAAATTTCAGCTAAACCATACGAGTATTCCGTAAAACAAAAATACTTAGGTAACATAGGTGCCTCCTTATTAAAATCACTTCACTGTATGCCTAATATTTAACAATTTTATTGTCTAAAAGAACAGTAACTGTATATATATAGGTAGTAATTCTTTAAAATACTTTAAATTAGTCAACGTAAGTCCGATAAATTCATAAGAAAGATGACCAAACAAGACGACTGAAGGCGTGACAGAATGCGTCTTTTTAGTACACCATACATGGAGCAAGACACCAGTCTTTTGAATATAAACTCGTTGTTTAAGTAACGAATACCCAGTGACAATTAAAAAGAATAATACATAATCCTTTAGAATTTCACTTCTCGCAATTTTCGGGCATTGCCCTCTGAAAGTGATAAGTTTTGAAAAACCTTTTATAACATTTAAGCAAGTAGGTAGCTACCGTTTAGTTGTTTTAACAATTCAATAGCAGTACTTATTTTATAGCAAAACCAAATAGAATATTAGAACTAAGTTTTAAAAGAGCTGAAGCAAAAACCTTAGCAGATCGGGGGTAATTGGGTAACACACTTACAGTAACAATGGCTTTCATTTTGACAATTCAACAACATTCATTTTGTTATTTACGTTGTTGAGCAGCCATTTTTTTCGAACATATGAAGCAATGGATTAGCAATATCCTTCAAAATCATTTACACTATACACTAAGTAGCTAAAAGCAATGGATGTAATTGAAAACAAAAGTTAAGGTAAAAATGAAAAGGCTAAAATAAGTTAAAATGGAAATTCAAAATTAGGGCAAATTATGTTTTGAAGAACTCCCTACCTACAGTTAGGTAGGTAGGGAGTCTGATTCTTTTCATGTGGTTAGGGACGAACCTGGTGTCAGTTTTTTTAAAGCCGCCCATGGGCTTCTGACTTGGCTTCACATGCCGTCGAGAAATATCTCTCAGGCATGCGTTTCCTTACGATGTTTTCCTTCACCGTTTTTGAAGCAAGTGATAATTATACAATACGCAGATATAGCTAAAACATTAGATTTATTAGCTGAACTATCTACAACTGACATTCTAACTTTTCATTCAATCGTTTGCATAGCTCCGGTAGTTAGTTTTTCACGAGTAATTAGGCTCAAGGACTTATTAAACCCATTGCAAAAATCAAGATAGTTCTTCATGAATTTGGTTAAGCGACGATTCACCTTTCTAATTGGTAGGTAAGTATTTCTACGGAATTGAATACTACGATTGTAATAGATGTTTTAAATCTTTAGTCTTTAGTAATCCATGGATGGAAAAATTCTGTCTCTAAATTCATTAGAGTTAGCTTCCTTACTGAATAGCAGATGCAGGTCGACCCCTTGACAGTTCAAAAGTGCCTGTAATTGGTTTATTTGAAATAAATGCTTTGAGTTTGAGGTAAATATCAGATTTCACACTTCACGAATGCATTTTGACCTTTGCTACCAAATCTTAGGAGAAACTTAAACAATTTAATTGATTAAACTGCACCTGAATGGCGTGGCAATAACAACTCCTCCCAACACCTACACACTATATTTCATCAAGCTAGAGATTTTTTTTCTTTTTAAGTACATAAAAGGAAAACTGTGGGCGAATAGAGAATTGTTTTTCATATTAGGTAATAAAGACTTAAGTTACGCAACGTGTTAAGAACATAAATGGAGTGTGATTGCTTAATCCTACTTTATATATATATTTAAATGTACATATATAAATAAATGTATTTTCTTTCTTTCTTTCTTTCTATATATATAATATTATAAACGCGAAAGTTTGTGAGGATGGATGGATGAATGGATGTTTGTAACTCTTTCACGCAAAAACGATTGAACGAATTTGGATGAAATTTGGCTCACAAATAGTTTATAACCTGGATTAGCACAAATAATACTTTTATCCCGAAATCCCCACGGGATCGAGAGTTATACGGGCGAAACCGCGGGGCGCTGCTATTTTGCTATTTAATTCAAGTTTTATTATGGTTTTAGTTTATGGACTAAAACTGTGTTCATGTTTCAGTTTCTTGTGACGATGATTAATATTTCAGAGCATGTAAGCGAAGAAGCTTCTATTAAATGCCTTGTAGTAACAATAGAACATCGATCAAAACAACTATTAAGTAAGTATCATGTCCATACAATAGGTAAGCGAAGTATCGTTTGCTGAATATATTTTCAGTCACCGGTAAGTAGGAATCCAGTAGTACCTACTTTGAAAACAAATTGATGATACCAATACCTATTTAAAAGCGTCATCATTCTCCTCCCCTTATTCCAGTTTATTTGGCGTCGGCGCATACGCACGTCCCTTTCTTCTAAACTTCTCTATTAGTCGTCTTCTCGTTAGTCACTTCCTTTCTAGCCATATCATCTTTCACACAGTCCATCCATCGTTTCTTTGGTCTTCCCCAACTCTTATAACCATCGACATTTATACTCAAAACTTTCCTCGCGACATTTTCCGCATTCCTCCGCATCACATGCCCATACCATAACAACCGATTTCCGCACAACTTTTCCTATTTAAAAGCGTACAGGGTGGCAGGGTCATCGACGCGAAGCCTGCTACCATGGATTCAGTACATGATTCTGAACCTCCCTGCGTTGACATTTTTCGTCAGTTATTTAAAAAAAAACAGCTGCTCCATACATTTTGACCGCGTAGGTATTGCACTTTTCTATGAAACAGCAGATTTCCCTTTTTCAGCAGGTGTCCCTGACACCCCGTATATGCTAGGTACGATCGAAGAAGTTCATATCTAACCACCGTAAGGACTATTCTTGCTTGCAGCGCTCGGCGACTATAGAACCGGGCCGGTAGCAGATATGGTCATTGTGTTTACGGGATTTTGTTTTGAAACTGGTTAGATATGAACTTCTTTGATGGTACCTACTGCCCCTCCACCAATATGAGAAAAGGAAAAGGTTTCCTATTTCTTTATCCACTTAGCAACAGGATTCTGATACCTGTGTCTACAGACTCGATAGTACCTAGGTACCTATCTTCAAGGCTTGACGCGAATTTGTTGAACGCACCAGTGTTCCGTTCTAAATATTCACAATCTCTTATTTTTCTATGTAGAAGAATTTAACGGTGCCATGCAAACCATGTTCATTTCTTACTTATCTTGTGCAGTCTTTGTCACTAATGGCGACTTTAAAACTTATTTTAGTACCATAATCGACCTGAAATTATTTTGTTCCACTTATGGACTACAATCTGAATTTTTAATACAAAAATATGTAGGTCGGTAGGTAGGGTCGAGTGGTTAACAATGAACCAGCAGTACAGAGTGAACCATGCAAATAATTCAGAAATGCGACGTTGCCGTTTGGTGCAAACTGCATTATTTAAGCGTCTTTGAGGAGCCCCCCTCCTTCTCCAGTCGACGGCGAACTAGCGTCGCAGGCGGCCGCGCGCGTCCGTGTTTTGTGTTTGAGTAGCGAAAATTGTATAAAAATAACGTAAGTAAAATTTCGTCTCATTTTATTTGTGTAAATAGTAGCTGAATATCAATTGGATTGATAAATTAGTTGTTTTTTGCGCTTTTGTTTAATATAGTTTCGTTAAGCACCTCGTGTTTGTGCGTGTGGCTACTTAACCTCAAAATTTGTAAGTATGGGGTGGTACAGAATGAACCACTTTGAGAGAGTACACAATGAACCAGTGATTCATTGAGTACCATCCTTGGTTCATTGAGTACTACCTTTGGTTCATTGCGTACCGCCTTTAGTAGATTGAGTATTAACCCAGATAATTTACTTTTTATGAGTACCTAGTTATTTTAATAAATAAAAAACTAAAAAATATATATTTCAGGATGGGCCGAACAAAGTTAGATAGATCTGCGAGGAAAAAAGGATCCCACCTACCTCAAGTAATGAAGGCTGCTGTCAATTTACATCTTAACGGTATGAGCTTGAGAAAGGCTGCAAAAGATAGCAACATACCATATCCAACATTAAGAAGATATGTGATAAAATATATGAAAGACAAGTCTGCTTCGATGGAACCAAACTACAGCGTAAATAAAATATTCACTGAGGAGCAAGAAACAAGTCTAAAGATGTATATTCTTGATTGTGCCAACAAATTTTATGGTTTAAATACAAAGGAATGCAGAAAACTCGCCTTGCAAATGGCGGAAATGAATAAACTCGAATACCCCACTAGTTGGAAAGAAAAGGGAATGGCGGGTAAAGACTGGTTACGTGGATTTAAAAAAAGGCACCCTGATTTGTCCAACCAGAAGCATGTAGTATTGCACGAGCCACATCATTCAATCCTACGAATGTCAAATCATTTTTTGACAATCTTCAAGAAGTGTATGGAAGATTTCCACAATTTGGTGACGGCACTAGAGTTTATAATCTGGATGAGACATCTACTACCACCGTACAACGGCCTGGAAAAGTGATGGCACAAAAAGGTAGAAATATCGCTAAGATTACTAGTGGTGAGCGTGGAATTTTAGTAACTACGTGTTTCATCGTTAATGCAACAGGACACGCGCTCCCACCTGTCATGATTTTCCCTCGCAAGAAATACGTAGCGCACATGATTAGGGGCGCACCTACTGGAACGTTAGGATTGGCTTCTAAAACAGGTTGGATGAATAGTGATCTTTTTTTTGAAGCAATGAAACATTTCGTGAAATTCACAGCGTCTTCAAAAGACAATCCATCATTATTACTTATGGATAACCATGAAAGTCATCTCTCGATCGAAGCGCTTGACATTGCAAAGAAATCGGGAGTCACAGTTCTGACGCTGCATCCTCATACTACAAACAAGCTCCAACCGCTTGACGTTGGTGTGAATGGACCTTTCAAATGCTATTATAACGCTGCTATTGACTCGTGGCTATTACGCAACCCGGGGAGACCCATTTCTATATATGATGTAGCAGAATGTGTTGGAGAAGCATACTTGAAAGCCTTAACCCCAATAAACATAACAAACGCTTTCAAAAAATGTGGTATCTTTCCGTTTAATAGAGAGATTTTTTCGGAGTTAGACTTTTTACCGAGCAACGCGAACGTAACAGATAGGCCAGAACCAATACTAGATGAAACAACACCAACAAATGTAGATGACGAAGACGCTACAAGCTGTGCTACAAGCCTGTCGGATGTTTCAGAACTGAATGCCGATCAAGACCCGGGTGAATATAGAACGCCTTCACCATCTCTACTTACTAACAATTTCGACCAAAATACGGTTGAACCTAGAAACTTACTTTCACAGTCTCTTGAAGCAACATCTTTAGCAACAATGAAAGAGTTTGAAAATGCTTCTTTTGCATCCGTAATAGATTTTTGTGAACCTACAAGCCCTTCTTCAACTAAAACGCCTTTGCAAACTGCGCTAGTTGTAAGTTCCAACTCAAAATCAGACTCGAGTGCGCCTGATAAGTCTACCACTCCATACGATGTTGTTAGACCATCTACCAGTAGAAAAACGCCGGACATATCTCAACCTTATACAAGAAATTTTGTTTCACCGAAAGATTTTCGACCAATTTTAAAAGCAGGACCACGAAATATTACAAAAGGTGGAAGAAAAGCTGGCAAAAGTATGATCGCAACCGACACGCCAGAAAAGAACGCTCTAGCTGAAAAGAAAAACAAGAAGTCTAAAAAAATAATAAAGACTGAAGCTGTAAAAAAAGTTACACATAACTTATTCAAAGGAAAGGAAAATATTTGTAAACGACGAAAGAGAAATGTGACCCCAGTTGAATCTTCGGATGAAGATCAAGAAGAATTTCAGGCAAGTGGATCATCTTCTGGCGGTGAGATGAATGAGATTACAAGTGATTCTGATGAAGATGAGATAGTTCTGAAAGACGATTTTCCACCACTTAAACGTAGTCCCCGTGAAAATGACTTTGTTATAATACTTTTTAAAACAAAAAATGAAAAAATCTATTACGTCGGTAAAATTCTGGAAATTTTAGATGATGAAGAAGATTGTGATTTTTTTGTCTCATACTTAAAATTAAAAAGTAAGATTCAACAGAAATTTACTGATCCAAAGGAACCTGATACGGCTGGTGTTAATATTGCAGAAATTAAGTATATTCTGCCATTTCCTAAAATTTAAAATTCTAACAATCGACGTCAAACTACTTACAGATTTCCTGTTGATATTTCTCTTTTAAATATGCGTTATTAAAGTTTAATTTTTATGTTATGGTTTTAAAAGGCTGAAAGAAAATAATTATTGTGATACTTAAATACGAACATAATGACTGATTAGGGTTACTTCAGAAACTTGATTGTAAACAAGATCTCATTTAGATTTAGGGATTTGTTAATTAATGATTAAGAAAATAATATTTTAAATGTTACTCTACTTACTTACAAACTTGTTGTCAGTTGATTAGTACTTACGTAAAAACCTAATTGTTGATTTCTAAGAAACTAATGTTAATTTCATTAACGTTTACGATATTAGAAACAATCAAAAAGCGTAATTTTTGTCTAAAAGAGGTATCGTTTAGACAAAAATTACGCTTTTTGATTGTTACTACAAATAAATAGGTACTGTATATGGATTAGTGAGTTTTATTTAACAACATTTATTATAATACAATAATTTTAACGCTTTGGTTATTGGCATGGTTCATTGTTTGCACACACGGTTCACTGTGTACTAGCCCCCGGTTCATTGAGTACCATTGAGTGTACACAGTGAATCATTTCCCAATAAATAAAAATAAATAAAAACATTAGAAGCTATGATACTTTAACAAAACTGAAGTACTACATAATGTAGCCAGTAAAATTATCTACAATTATAAGTAAAAAGTATATAGTTAGGGCGCCTAGGAGTAGAGTTACAGCTCTTGAAAGTTTAGGTGGTTCATTGTCGACCATCATACGTACATATTTGGATACTTATCCTGAAAATAAATTTGGTACAAAGGAATTTTGATATTTATGAACACCTATTACATTCTGCAGGACGAACAGGCACAGAACGACAGTATTTTTGAAAACCTCTAATTATCTTCTTAAACACCAATTGGTCTGATAAAAATTAAACTTTATATCACCGTCGAAATTCGTTTTTAACAAAGCCAGCACATTCGATCAATTAAAATCACCCAAGTTAGTTACGTTTTATCAATTCCGTTAAAAGGATAAATGGATAATTGACCCCTATCCGATGTTCTCGTGGATCTATTGAATTAAACGGATTAAGCACACAAGTTCCACGCTCTATATTCCTCTGTTATTTCTAAATTGAAAGCTTTATTACGAACCTACATCTCAAATAGAAGGGTTATCTGTTATGCCTCAATATCTACCATGGCTACACAGTTTGTAATTACCTACTAGTTCAATTTCAAAATCAAAGTTATTGCTTAGCGTTAATGCAACTGAACAATCCTATTAAAAACAAATCACTAACAATATTTATTAGCGTTAAATCCTGTCTAACAATCTATTGTTTGCCATAAAATAAATCTGCGAAGACCATATGCATGTAGGTATTTATTAGCGGTACCTGCGATTCATTACTATTTACCTACTCATTGCAGCAATGTTTACGTCATACTGAAGATGGTTGCACCTTCTTAATTAGAAGACATTTTCCTTAAATACGTAATACCTACCACAGAATAAACTAACAAGGAGGTTGCTTAGAGTGAATTAAATGTGCTGCAAAATGCTAAAAGTATTTAAAATCGTTTTATGACAACATTTTTCACCGATACACGGGCTTGACTACCATAAAAGCATCGTGATTATGCGGCCGCTCCGACTATGGCAGCTCGCTCGAACTCTAATTATCTAAGCGCTATGGAACTTGGATATACGAAGATGGTACCCAACTAATGGCGCTATCACGTATCTAATTCCCTGCCAATAATAAAAACATTAGATTGCAAATGTTATAACCAGCAATTCCAACCTCTTGAATACTCTAATATGAGCTTGGCAAATCGCTTTGTTTTCACAGTATAACTTTAGATTATGATCGTAATTTTACACGTGAGGGGATTAGAATGTACAAACATTAGACTTTTTATCGTATCCCCATAAAAATCTATCAAAACAGCCGTTTTCAACAGTAACACATACAAAGGCGAGCAATAAATATTTTTGAAGTTAATTATTGATCGACAACGCATCGTTAATCACAGATCACAGCCATTACCTACATTCTGATTTTTCTTCTTCAATAAACAGCATGTGGTATACAATATGAAATTAAAATAACGTCAAGTCCGTAACAATTTTTATGTTCATGTATGTAGGTTGGAGTGCCGTGCGCACAGCTTTGCGTCTTGGATATCTACATGTCCGGCTTTCGGCCTACGATTTGTGCGGCGAGGAAAACATTGCGTCACCCATGCATCGTGTGACCATTTACTACAAGCTTCCCATCTTTGATCTTAACCAAACGATGACACAAGTGCCTTGTCGGACTCTCGAACTACCAAGTTTCATATTTATTATTTTTAATACCCAAACTTTCTTCCCCGTTTCCTGTATTCTTCGTAAATCACATTTAATTTTATGAGACAAAATGTGCCCACTAGTTTATACAAACTTTTGAAACCATCTAGACGTTTAGATATTTTGTTTTGACAAGTTATAAAATATTGAATTGCTGAATCGGTGATCTGAAATAACTCTGATCGTAAACTTTCGGCTGGCTAAAGTTAATTAATTGGACTGAAGATGTGTGAGTTTTTCATTTGATTTAAGTATCTTAAAGATCTTACTTTGACAAAATCCATGTTTTTAACGATTTCGCATTTTGGTTAGCCGACCAAGACGAAGTAAAGGAAGAGCCCCTGGATATCTACAAGTATAGGCGTAGAGCACCTAAATCTGATCTACTCACATCTCAAGCGCCACCAAGAACTGGCTCTGGAATCGCCAAAATTGATGAGGCCCATCGACACAAGACTTACGCAATATTACAAGAAGGACGATCTGAATTTTCTACTAACAGCAAACTGCGGACAATCCTGCTAATTTATTCGAACCCTGCTTGGAAACTATTTATACTCACAACACTGTTCATTGCATACATTCTGGACACTTGTGTTTATACATTCTGCAAATCAACCAAAACACCGTTTTTGGCCATTATTATTTTATTGTGTTTCAATTTCATATTTACTTTTGACGTCTTCATCATTGTAGGACTGAAATTCTTTAAGAAATGGAGGAAAACTCTTAACCTTGTAGAACCAGATACATTTAAAGTAATTCTGAACATTATACTAGCAGTCCCGTACTCATTCTTGTATTTAATGGAAGATAGTTTGCTACAGTTCAATTTTCATGCAATTGCACCTTTGATAGCAACAATACGAGTATATAGGATATTAGAATATTTCTACAACAGATCTTCACAAGCAGGCAGCAATCAGTGGACTACGTTTTTGTCGCAGTATTTGATACTTTTCTTCTTATCGGTTCATACCTGGGCATGCGTGTGGTATTTGTTTGCGAACAGAAGCTTTGATATACATAAAATTAGGACTTCATGGTCGCTTGCAGCAATATACTTACCGACAGAGGAAACACTCGACTGGTACTATGTCTGCACATATTGGTCAGTCATGTTTCTCACTACGAACGCCCTCGGGGATTTATACCCAGTGACCACTGCTGAAAGAGTCATAGCAATATTGGCGACATTACTCGGCTTTCTGCTAACAACTGTTGTGTTTGTGGGTTCCTTAACATCACAATTCATTACTATAACAACTAGACGTTCCAAATACGTAAGGCAACTACAGAAAATTCAAAATCATCTGAGATTGATTCAAATGGATTCGGACACTACAAAACGAATAATCGGGTAGACAACTGTTCTATCGATAAAAACGTTAAATTACTTACAAAGTAACTCTTGCGTTTACGTACCTAATACGGCCTTTACAGGTATTACGAAGATCTCTGGTACCAAAAATCAGGAGTTTTCAAACCTAAGCTACTCGGACTTCTACCCTATCCTTTGCAAATGGAAATCTGTTACGACTTGAATGCCGTTCCGCTTTATAGCTCCCTGATCTTTAGGAAGTTACCGGAAGCATTCCTTAGGAGACTATCTTTAGACATGACGCACCAGTTTTATCTACCAGGAGACGTCGTATATAGCCATAACCAGAACAAGACTATTATGGTAAGGCCGCATGTATATTATCTGTTTAAAATATTAATTAGTTAACTGTTTTTCATTAAGATTATTTATTATGCATTACTGTTGCAGGTATGTGTCACTAGTGGCGTGTTAGAATTATTATCAGACGAAGATGATCAAAGCCCAATGATTTCGTTTGCAAAGGGGACATGTTTTGGTGAAATTTCTTTAGTCTATAATATACCGGGTAACAAAATACTTTTTTTTTTAACTACTAAGAAAATGTTCAACATTTACCTACAAAGATAAAAAGCCAAATAATCCATATTTTTACTCTTTTAGCCCGTTGCACAGTCAAAGCGGCAACTTACGTGGAATGCCAAGTCTTAGAAAAAACTAAATTCATAAAACTAATGATCACATATCCAGACCTCGTTGATTCAATGCGCACTGAGATACAAGAGCGAATCAACAGGAGTCGGCTAAGAAAAATGAAGCAAGGAGAAGGAAACGAATTCTCGTTAAATATTTACGCGTCTAAGGATCGAAAGAAGAGCAGTATCAAATGTTTGAAAGATAAATTGAGATATATTCAAGGTATTTCAAGAGACATCTTCAATTTATGTACCCGTACGTTTCGAATCTTACAAGGCCTTTTAAAATTTTCTCGTTGTCCGGATAGGAATTCTGTCAGAAAATTCCAAAATGGAACAGTTTTTTTGTTTTAAATTATCTCCCAAATAAGTTAAGCGGAACTTATCCCATTCACAGGTGCATCGGAAGTCGACACTTTGATAAAAGACGATGACCTTGATGAAAGTTGTTTGGACCTTTACATCATATCGGAACACGTCAAGAAGAAAATGACAATGTTCACTTGCATTAAGTCCAGGTTTCCTTGGATATTAGAAGCCGACTGTCCGCTCGTCAAATATTGGGAACTGTTTATGCTTTTCATCGTATTCTACATATGCCTCGTCTATCCTTATTTCATAGGATTTAAGCGCAGGTTTCCCAATGGAGTTTATTTCTATGCCCAAATAGTTATAAACATTTCGTTGATACTAAACATTTTCATGACATCTGTAACTGCAGTTAAGACGAAAAAGAAGTACATAAAGGATTTCAAAAGCATAGTGGGCTACAGGATGAACACTCTTGGCTTCTACCTTGACGTTGTAGCAATAATACCGTTCGAATACATTGTCACGATTCATCAAACTGTGAAATATCACGATAATTACCGGGATCATTTGTTTACCTTATGTAAAGGAATAAAGCTTTGTTTAGTATGGAGGCTGTCAAGTTTCTTTGAGAATATGGAAAGAAAATTGCTATTGAATTCGCTTATTGTTAAGGTGGCTGTACTAATTTTATTTTTATACCGTGGTTTACTACTTAACTGCATTATTTCATACACTAAAGCATCGATTTAAATCGTAGATGTGCCCTCACCGTAGTACGTCGCGCGAAAAAGTGTCCACACTGAGAAGTGTGACCTCGCACAATAATAATGGCGTTTCCATGACAATCAAGTCAAGTGTCTGCGTTATTGTGTGTCAGAGGTGTCAAAACGAAACAGAAACGCGACCATCTTTTAACGCGGCAGGGCGAATCTACGATTGAAATCTTTGCACTAAAGTTATAAATTCCATTTCCAGATAGTGAAGTATTGCGTATACATATGTTTGCTGTGCTACTGGTCCGGTGTCATACTATTCATGGAGTCTTGTTTCGTAAACCGATGCTCGGAAAACTCATGGTTTAGTAGAGCATTGATTTGGGAAGACCAAAAACGCGGATACAGATCTACCAAGTAAGTTTACATATTGATGTTTGTTTGATCATAAGGAAATAAAACAAACTATAATCTGTTGCCTATTAGTAGGTCTCGTAGGTGTGAGACTACTTGTAATATGCGTGGTACGAGTAAAATCCCACTTTCACGATTTCTACTAGATACCTAGTATGAATCTAATTCTTTGAATAGAATCATTGCGTAGGTAAGTGGCCTAAAACTTTCGGGTACAAAATGCATATTATTGCATGAAACAAAATAAACTACGTAATAAATTATTTTGGAGCAGGGATTCATGATTCATCAAGCATACTCTATTAAACTTTTCCGCTGAATGATTTATTTTTATGACTCATTTTAAAGACAGCAGTCATTATAAATTCTGATGACCTTCATTACCCCGTATGTTTGGTTTCAGAGTGACGGGTGTACCGTTTATATTTTCAAATTAACCGCAAAACCCATTTAGCATTATGCACACGTATCACCGTGTATGGACCTGCGTTACTATCGCCAAATATTTAGCGACGTACCAATGGCATCGTGTTTTCCTGTCATCGAATGGGAACTGTAGCAACTGCTCAATGTGCCACCTTGTTTATAGCCCAGATATGTAGCTACCTACACTTTAACAATTGTATCCCTCCAATAGGGGTTTCTTTCCGATCAGCTCTGGTATCACACAAGCCTTAGCCTTAGGTTTTATTATAGCATTATCCTTTGTCCTCAGAACTAAATACCCGATAGTGACGTCTGTATACTTTGCCACGACCATCCTGCTTTCTGTCGGCTATGGAGACTACACGCCCGGAGATATCTACGACATGGCATTCATAGCTTTTCTTAGCCTTTATGGAGTTCTACTCTCTGGGTATTGTGTGTCCGAATTCTCCGCTGTTGTCACACATTGGTCAAGGTAACTACCTACATGTGATTGTAATTTGTCATTGCGAACACCTTACAAAAAATTGTTTGGACCAATTTGTTTACCGTGATGAATGACTGTAGTAAATGGTATGACAGCAATATAAATACAAATCCTTAAAATTAATCAAATCTTTGACTGCAGAACAAAAACAGCTTTTCTGGAAGTGATCATAACGATAGATAAATTCATGAAAGAAAACAATATGCATCCAGCAATCAAATCTCGGATAATGGCTTTCTACGAACTACAGTGGCAATACAACTCGGTAAAACATTCTAAAATAAAAACTCAAATAGTAAGAAGTACTTGGTAACTAATGATTTCCTTACAATTGCAGGGGGTAGAATTAACAGATGACAATTGGTTAGAGAAGACGGTGGTTCCTTCAGAATTGAGGAAGAAAGTTTTGCATCAAGCTAGATTCAAAGCTCTCACATCTATCAAGTTCTTTCAAGTGAAAAATAAGGCTTATATTCATACTCTGACTGAAGGTTAGAACTGTTTTTCAAATGGGGGAACCTTTAAAGCAGAAATAATTTTTCACTTGCGATACGACATCTAAAACTGATTCGCAGACTTTCAATCCAAAATAAGTAGGTATCATTAATTGACAGCAATCATCTTAACTACAAATGGCTCGGAAGGAACTGGCCAACACACGAGTTAATCAGTTTAGAAGTCAAGGCTAAAATCGTTTGGTATCGGGAATATTCGGAGGCTATGGAGAAATCCATGTTGAGTAGATTTGTACCTAAATGTATTTATATTGTGATATAGAATAGCGATGATTTATTTTTTGCAGCGGCGAAAGACATAATTCTACCACCCGGTGAAATTGTATTCTACGGCGGCACAGTAACTAGGGAGTTATACATAATAGAGAGCGGTTACTGCTTAGTGACGTTCAATGAAATGAGGGAGAACAAAACTGAAAGCGTCATAGGGCCGGGCAGTCATGTGGGGTTACTGGTCCTTTTGTACGGAATCCCTACTCTTAACACCGTGGTCACATTGACTCATTGTAAGGTAAGCTGAACTGTCCCCGACTCCCCGCGACCTTTTACAGGTGGGTTGGCATAGTGGGTAGTCGTCCTACACTCGCTTTCTGCCGTTCGACCTTATTTAAGGTTATTTTATACGATTGGATCTGTGTTGCGACAAAGGTGACCGTTATCAGGTAAAATGATGTAGGTCTACTCGTTAAGATCTGACTATTGCTAAGCTCATTAATACAAGACGCACTGAATAATGTTTTGGTCGAGGTTTGTGTTTAAGTTCTGAGGGTAATAGATAGTATACCTACATAGATGAAGAATATCTCTTTATTTTTATCCTGTATAAAATTGTATACCTAAGCATGTTTTTAGTTTGTTCATGTTGAGACGAACTTAACTAGAAAAGATTGATACAGCAATTCATTTTCCTGAATCGCCTTTTAAAACTTGCACGGAATCATAAATAGTGGAAGACCTTAACAAAATGGAAATGAAGGAAGTACTGGTTGATTAATATCATTCTATACCAAGTTAATCAAATTAGGCGTAGGTATTTTGTCTTCCCACACGATCTAACTAAAAATTGAAAAAAATACTCGTAAGAATTATCTTAAAACTTCAATTATAATGATTTAACAGTAAATTAGTGATGATTAAAAATTATAATCAATTCCATTCCATTATAATACACAATATAATTCTGCGAACAGTAGATCTCGCGAGACTTTTAATGCAACGATTAATATAGGTACCACTAAAGTTAATTAAAACGGAATATTTACTTATGTTTTTTGTTTTAAAAAACATGGTAAATATCGCGTTTACGTTACCTGTATACCAAGTTACGTTCAGATCGATTGTAAAATACGACCTGTAGAGGAGTACCAACAAACTGACACACGAAAGTAAATTTTGCCACACTTGAAGCAGAGACGCTTCGCTCGCTCGGTGATCAAGCAATCTCGGATCAATTACATGATCTCAACGATCATGCATTATTTATATGTACCAAACTAAAACTTGAAAACGTGGAGATTGGCGCATGAAAAGTGAGGCCTATACCCAGGAGTGGGTGAAGTCGGGCTGATGAAGATGACAAAAACTTGAAAACAAGCTATATCAATGTATATTTTCGCTTTTCCAGTTAGTAAGTGTAAGCCACTGCGCATATACGTCGGCTCTCAGTCTATTCCCAGACATGAAAGAACACGAAGGCCTAATGAAACCAGAGGAACTACGAACCATGGAGGAGCAAGCTACAGCGCAGAGCACCGATTCTTATTTACAGCATTACAATCGACTGACGGAGAAAAAACAGAAAGTCAAGATCACCAGTCTCTTGCAAGAATTTTTCAATAGTAAGTTTTGTTTAAGTACTTACCTACATATTATAATTAAAGTCGCTTTTCATGTCTGTGTGTGACTGCGTTGTTCTTCTAAAGCACGCAACGGATTATGATGCGGTTTCACCATAATTTAGAGGAATTATTCCGGAAGGGGCGCTAGTTGGATACCTATAAAGTTTTATTTGGTCATGTTTTTCGATGGAGCAGCAGATAGAGAACCACAAAATAATGTGAAGGATTCACATTCTTCAACATTGCTGGGACTGATTCAGAAAGAGGAGAGACTTTTACAGCTACATCCTTCTTCTCATTGCAGACTCCTTCATAGACGTTTCAGCAGAATACAAGAAATCCAAGGATAAATATTGGAAATCGTTCAAACAATTTCATATTCTAAACAACGTTGCGCGCTATTTGCTGATGCCTATAGCTATAAGACCAGATGGTATATTTTTGAAAACGTGGGCGATTATGCGAGTATCCACTGCATTTTTATTGTGTCTACTCATACCCGTAAGTTTCTATTTTGATGTTTTATGACACCTACAAGATTTACGTAATACTATTCGTCCAGATTTTGGAGCCTGTGGCTAAGTAATAACAGCCGCACGGATCCATCAGGTTAAGCTACGCTTGCCGGGGTTGGTCCATGGATGGGTGACCATCTTTACATACCGAGACTCCTCCGTGCCTCGGAAAGCACATTAAGCCGTTGGTCCCGGCTGACATTCGTGGATCTTTGACAGTCGTTACGGGTCGTCAGAAGCCCGTAAGTTTGACAACCAGTCTTACCAAGGCGTATCGTATTACCCAGTTACTGGGTTGTGGAGGTCAAATAGGCAGTCGCTCCATGTAAAATACTGGTATTCAGCTGCATCCGGTTAGACTAGAAGCCGACCCCAACATGGTTGGGAAAAAGCTAGGCAGATTGATTTTATTCGTCTAGATTTGAAAATGTCTAGACGAGTTTATCAAATCTATAATTGTTATTTATTTATCGTGAAAATGGAGTTGGTCTAATAGGGAAGCTTGTTTCGCTTTGAACAATATACTTAATGGATTTAACTCTGAATCATCATTGCGTTTTCGATAAGACAGAAATGTTGCCAACACATCTGTTGAGGTGAAACACAACTGAATCGGTGTTTCATCATATTGGATACTTAATGCAAATATAGGAAGGTACCTAGTAACTTCCGCCAATTAAACAAATTAGGCACCTACACAATCTGAAGATCCGTATACTTATAAAACTAGGTGGGTGTATATTTCGACACAGTCAACTTAACGCATACTTATTCTCATAAACAACTTCCTTTTTCTCTAAACTTCAAGGTGGTTGTGTCTATGGCGCCACAGTTTGGATCATTCAACGTGACACTCATGATTTTGGAAACCATCTGCTATATAGATATGTATTTGATGCTACATGTGGCGTACTACGGCTCCAAAAACCAGTTGATATACCATCCCTATATGACAGCTAAGCACTATATACAGGTGAGCCATTTAGAAGTTTTTAGGGAAACAATATCTGTTTGAAAATTTAAAACGGCAGTTAAACGCGCGGGGACTTTAGCGGTTAATATAGTTCACGTTGAACGCGATAGAGGGCGTTCTGGCAAACTGGTGGCTCACCTTTACTAGGTGGCATGGCAAGGTATGAGAAGAAAAAAGAAATAATAGAAAGTTCTATGGTCAAGTAGGTAATCTGAAAACCCCTCTGATATTAACAAACAAATTATAATTTCAGCGGCAATTCGTAGTAGACTTCATAACATGTTTCCCTTGGTACGCTATCTGGAAGCTATTTGTCCCCAAACATAACGAGGATCATTCCGACGAAGACCACGAGTACAACCCCCACATGTTCCATTGCGCGTTGAGAATGATTAACGTTACGCAAATAATTAAATTGTATGCTGCGTCTTGGGCCGAATCTATAGGCGCTTTGAGAAGGGTAATAAACTTTACTTCAAATTCATGAATGGTCGAGGTGGACCGATGACCTGGTAAAAATCCAGGATGCGAGAAGGACAGGACCCGATCGATGTGTTGATACTTGGGGGAGAGGCCTATGACCAGCAGTGCACGCCTTTCGGCTGAATAATGATCCGAGCCAACTTGAAGCTTAACTTAACTTGAGCTTCAATAAAAAATAGAAAATGCTCATGCATGCATTTCTCTCTTGGGTTCATCTGTTACTATAATATACTCAAATTCCTCTTTATGGATATCTAACGGCTTGACTGTCCTCAGACTATGACGTAATCAGGATACAAATAGTCCTCAATAGCACTGTATGTGATGAGTGCAGCATCTGCCAGCTAGATTTCAGTATTTCAAAATTAATTAATTAAGTGTCATTTCTCTCCAGGCATACTTCATGAGTGTGGTCCACTTCCTTCTGCTAACATTATTCTTCTTAAACCTCTATACTTCGCTGTTGATCACATTATCCTGTAGATTCGTGAAGGCTGATGATGCGGAAGATTTCGAATATAAAATATCAAAACTACCGCAAAAAATACCGTATTTGAAGACTGTTTATCATCCTGATGGCAATATGGTTTGTCAGGAAGGCAAGTTAAAAAAAGTTTTTCTGCGTAAGGGGAATCATATGAGGGGGGGGGAGGGGGCACAGCCGGGCGGTGAAATCAAATAAATGTAGTTATAGTAAGAAATGTAGTCATTTATGTCGAGGAAAAAGCCGCTCGGTTTATCTCGAATTCTGCCGACCCGACCCGAAGATGACTAAGCGAGGGTAGTTGCCGAACAAAGTTTAACGTCAGCACGAGTCGAATAAAAGCCGAATATGTGTGGTAATTGCTTCGGGTCGGCTTTGCTCAACAAATAGTGCCGAATCAAATGTGCCGAGCCTAACATGATTGTGTGTAGCACCCCTAAAAAGATAAAAGAAGTCTTCACGTCAGCAACTTATGTTACAGGGTCTTGGATAGACGGAGTAATAATAATAAAAGGCAACCACATGTCCCCGACTAAAGTATTCCTGCTGGCTTACTATTGGACAGCAACGAGCTTCGGTGGCGCTGGCTTCGGCGATATCACTCCTCAGAATATAGTCCACATGATATTGTGCATTTGCGTCAATATACATGGCGTCCTATTTTTTGGGTGAGTTCATAGCTGTTTTAAAAAACCTATATTTAATTTGTACTGTTAGAAAGTGTGTTTGTTGTACTGTTTGCATTTTGACGATAATCGCAACTGTATTGAAGAAGTTGGTAAATACCTATTTTCTTGTCTTTTAGATATGTGTACGCAAGAATCGCATCACTGAAAGCCATGGCAGATCAAGTAGTGACAAAGTTTCAAGAGGATCTTAAACATTTAGAAATGTTCCTGAATCGAGAGAAGGTTCCATTCGCACTTAAGAAGACGGTCATAGAATACTGGAAATACCAGTGGAAGAGAACAGGGGGATGGTCGGTATGTGTTTTTATAATATGAGGCAATCAGAGGATATGTTGCGATCACTGCTCATAGTACAGCACAATACAATACAGTTCATACAAGACAACAGATTTAAGACCAAATAAAAAAACAAGACATAGCGTTGTCAACAGTGATGTGAGGCCGGTTTCGTAAACATGTGTGCACTTAGAGAGGTGAAGTTTCATTGTGAATGTGTGCGTGTGAGCGTGATGCACAGAGCGGAGGTGTAGTTTTGGCATGATTTACTGTATTTTTCGCAGCGGTATGTCTTGGTTTTTTATTTGGTCTGAGATACAAATATGATAAAACTACAAATTCAAACATGACCATAAAGAAAACATTCCCACTCTTTCACAAAATATAGACATGCTGAACTCCATAACACACTACAATATTATTGTAGTGTGTACATGC
Organism: Agrochola macilenta; assembly: GCA_916701695.1. NCBI lineage: Eukaryota > Metazoa > Arthropoda > Insecta > Lepidoptera > Noctuidae > Agrochola > Agrochola macilenta. The sequence continues at coordinate 10,398,550 of OU753563.1, forward strand.
TGAACTCCATAACACACTACAATATTATTGTAGTGTGTTATGGAGTTCAGCATGTCTATATTTTGTGAAAGAGTGGGAATGTTTTCTTTATGGTCAAAAATGTATTTACTGCCTAGTGCCTCGTTGTCTGTCGACAACGAGGCACTAGGCAGTAAATACATTTTTGGAACTTATGCATAAGTATATACGTGCCAAAAAGTGGTAATTTTCTATACAGCACCAATCCATACTCGGTAAACTACATGCAAACTTGAATGAAGACGCAGTATTATACATGTACGAAAAAACTTTGAGAGAAATCCCATTGTTCGAAGACGTCGAGTATTCCTTCTTCAGGGCTTTCGCCAAGAAATTGAAGGAACTCTACTTCCAGAAGGGTTACATGGTGATGAGATCGAACGAAGTTATTGATACTATGTATATCATTTATCGGGGAAAGGTGAGTATAAACTGAAGATGAATATTATTAAAGAATTATGGCTTGTTTTCACTGGATGATTCTGATAAATTTATTAGCAGATAATTTCAAACTAATTCTGTTCCATGTTGGATACTGCCTATACTGACTGTGAATCAGGCCAAACACTTTAAATTATGGATATATTCTGTTATATTTGCAATACAGGTAGATGTAATGTCAAATATTAATGAAGTGGAGGCATGTATGGGTCCAGGAGGAATATTCGGAAACATACGAGGAGCCAGAAAATATTTGACCATGTCAAATATTACTGCTAGTCGAAACATTGACTTGCTTTGTATTCAAGGGAGGGATTTCTACGCACTATTGAAGGTATTATTACATCAAAACATTATACCCTATATGCGACTGTACCTAATCAAGCGTTTAATACGAATATGAATATTATCTTTATGCAAATAAGGTTCATATTCGTATCAGCTTGAGTAAATTCTAAGTTTCATTGCAGAGTTATCCATCAGTTCTAAAAAAAGTAAAGCATTCAGTTGAATCTGCGCCGAAAGACTACGTATTGCCGACGATAGCATCCGAAAGGAACAGCACGGAAGTAACTGATATAATTAACATTTTTAATGTTCGTTTTGTATTTCATATGTATTTGAATTCACGCGTTTGTATATTTTTTTAGCAGTTAACGAATTTTCCGCTGTCGTACGAAACTGGAGACGAGGAAGAAGAAGACGTTGAGATAGATGCAAATGTATATGTAGAGGTAAAGATTTAATTTAATGAGAGAAAACTCACTCTCTCCTTGAAATAAATATGTCTTTGTTGAAACTTTTCAGAGTCCAGACAAAAGCATCGCAGAATCGCACGGTTCGAAGTCTATTACATCGGCAGGAAACGTAGATTATACTCCAGCAGCACTTATGTTTTTCAAGCCACACAGGTCGTTATTATAAATCTTTGAGAACGCCGATATTTTAATAATTAAGGTTATAGTGACGACTGTTTCTTTAATTAAAGGTCACTTAATCATTATTTGTATTCCAGATGGTTCCGAAGCAGCATCATACCGGACAGCAAATTAGTTACATTTATGGGTAAGTGAATCGCTTCAGTTCTATGATTTACCCTAGTATTCTGAATGTATTGATATTTTAATGGTAAATTCTATTGTTTATTTCCAGAATATCTCATTCTCCTCATATCGTACTGCGATTTCATGTTGCTTGTATACCAAATGGCTTTTCTCTCAGTGCCATATTTCTTTCACGTTTGCGTCATATTCGACATCCTGTTTCTATTTAAAGTTTTTCTGGACGTCCATAGCGGTTACATGAATAGATATGGAGATTATGTATTGAATCCAAAGAAAGTTAGGAAAATGTAAGTAATTTTGAGCTATTGCTTCATTGATGTTGCCTTTGAATAAAGGAGGTCAAAATTAGATAAGACGTGATGACCTGAAAGCGGTGTAGCGGTCTACCAACAGCCTGCTATAATTTTTCATGTAGTCAACGTTGTTCTGAAATGGCCACTTTATGCTCCGAGTTTCTCGCCCATAGTTGGGTAGGTATACGAGTATGCTAGTCATATGAGAGCACATGAAAGAGCAGCACATCTAAGCTCTCAACTACCCTAAAAGTCATCGAACGCAGTCGCTGTGGCCGAAATCGGAAGGCATCATCATCATCGTAGAATTGTGCAAAACAGACTTCTGAAATCGCCCTTATACCATCTTAGGCAAACTTGGAACTGAACACGATTTTGTTGCCTTCCAGGTATTTCTCCAAAATATATCTTCGACGAAGGGACTTTCTAGCAAACTTTCTGGTATGCTACTTCGTGTTCGCTTTATCTTTGGCCCCGCCTATGAAGATGGCTTTGTTTTGCTATACGCGCTCGCCTCAACTAACTAGAATTTCGTATTTATTTACGTATCGAACGCATAGGAAATCGAGTATTGGTTCGGCGAATTTATTGTTTAAATTGACGTAAGTATTCATGGATATTTTTAATATGGCTATTTCTACTAAGAAAATAGTAGGCGTATTTAGTCCACAGAAAGTTTACACCAAACGTAACGCTTGCTCATTCACTGTCAAACGCCGAATGTGAGCTAGCGTTACGCAGTTTCCTGATTTTTTTAAATACATTTTAAACTTTCGTCACACTGAACTCACAATATTCCATAATGACTTCACAGTGACCCTGCTCCAAGTCGGCGGTTGACTAAGTATTCGTTTGGTATCTTCCCACAACTTACAAGTTTGAAAATTTTCAGCACAATAGCTATATGGGCATCGATACTATCGCACGTAAACGCTTGCCTTTTCTTCAAGTTGTCGTGTCTGACTCCTGTACACTGCACATCAGCGAACTGGATGTCAAAGGAAGCACTTAATTTGAGGGCAAAATATTCTGAGGTTATTATTGATGCATTTTGCCGAACAGTTGGTCTTTTAAGGTGTGCATTAATCATGACGACTGAACGAGTGGCTGAGTGGGACCAATGTCGCAAAGGGAAACCTTCGGGATTGACCAGATAAACGAATTAAAAACTGCACGTTCTATGTCTAGGTGTGAGTGACGTTTTCCAGAAGTATGATAGTATAAGTACCTAAGAATAAACTAATTGAGGCATCCGAAAAGCGAAGAATTGTTTGATGTTTGATATGTAATTATGTACCCTTGGTAGATATTGGTCTTGGTCTTATAGCCATAAGGGGAGGAGTTACAACTTACAAAACCAATAATAAAGATTAATTAATCTTTTATTTTTGTTCACAGGGTAATTACTTTGCCTTATACGTGGCAGCGCTGTGGTACATGATCAACTTACTAACAATAACCGGTACCGGAGACGTGTCTTCACAAAACAGTTTCGAAGTTATCGAGACTATCATAATTATTATCGTTATTAAGTTTTGTACAGGTAAGTGACAAAAAATTAACATAATTCTTAAAAATATTTTAGACAATCCTACCATTATTAGATAATAATGCGAAAGTTAACAGCAGTGATAGCTTAGTTGTGTGACCGTCGGACTGCCAAGTTCGAACCGAGTTCTCGAGTTCGAACCTAAAGCACGCACCTCTGACTTTTCGGATTCATGTGCGTATTGTATTTATCACTTGCTTCATAAACGGTGAAGGAAAACATCATATCGAAACCGGCATGCTTGGGAGATATGTTTCGACGACATGTGAAGCCAAGTCAAGAGGCCCATGGCTGGCATAAGAACTCTGACACCAGGTCAGTCACTAACCACACGAAAAGAACAAACGTTGGTTTGTCCTTCTATCATGCAGCATAGAGTAGGCCAGCCCGGTAAGGTAAAAGGTACCATCGACACGAATAGAAGAAGAATGTATTGTATTGTAGAACGGTCTTGTGTCCGCAACGCCACGTCCAAGGGCGTATTTTGCGTCTTTACACGAAAAGCATAGAGGAGCTCGTGGCTAACTAATAACTGCCGCACGGGTCGATCCGTCAGGTTAAGCTACGCTTGCCGGGGTTGGTCTTTGGATGGGTGACCATCTGTATATACCGAGACTCCTCCGTGCTTCGGGAAGCACGTTAAGCCGTTGATCCCGGCTGTCATTCATGTATGTTTGACAGTCGTTACGGGTCGTCAGAATCCCGAAAGTCTGACAACCAGTCTTACCAAGGGATATCATATTACCCAGTTACTGGGTTGTGGAGGTCAGATAGGCAGTCGCTCCATATAAAATACTGGTATTCAGCTGCATCCGGTTAGACTGGAAGCCGACCCCAATATAGTTGGGATAAAGGCTAGGCAGATTGATTGATACGAGAAGCATAGACAGGTTTTAGACCGTAGTGTTAAAGGTTACTTTAGAAACTGATTGATTGATCCTTCCTGTGGGATAGACCACGGGAGTGACCCCGCGGATAAAAACTAGTTTCTTATATGCACAGATTCGTGCCAGGAATACTTTGTTTTTATCGACTATGTTTAATAAGGTTTCAGTCACTCCTCAGGGATAAGTAGGTACTAGTAAAGACCTTTTTTATATTTTCCAGGGCTTCTCATATCAGAAATGTCAGCAATGATCACAGCTCATTCGTCATCTCGCATAGCATACGATTACGACATCAACGAATTGAGAGACGGACTCCGAGATATGGATCTGAGTGTCCATCAAATGAGCAAAATGTGGGACTACGTACGCGAGCTATGGAATAGACAACAAGGAAAACAGGTGTCCATTTACTGTCTCCTTAAAAAAAACATTCATAACCTGCCGAACGAACCTCCAAAAGATTAACGAGTAAGGTACTTACCTATAAAACTTTCAATATGAAAGAAAATATCTTGAAGACATCGGAATTTTAGGGGAAGGACCAACATAGCCAATAACAAAACAGATATTTTGGCATGATTGTCATTTGTTTAGCCTTTACTACGCCCACCACAGTCGTTGCCAAATAGGCAAATGCCAATTTATAACGTAACATCCCAATATAAGTAGTTAATTCAAAACAGATGTAAATGAGCGTACATACAAATTTGAATTATTTAAAGGATTTTTTAAATAGTGAGAGCAGTGGTGGCCTAGTGGTTACGGCCCAGAATTACGGTCGTGGGTTCGAACCCAGGTAGGCTTTGCTTTGAGTAAAGAATTTCATCACCACTGCTCTCAAAAACGATGAAGGAAAACATCGTGAGGAAACCGGCATGTCCTAGAACCAAAAAAGACATGTGACATCTACCAACCCGCATTGGGCCCGCGTGGTAGATTACAGCCCACTCCCTCTCGAAGAGAGGCCTTTGACCAAGCAGTGGGAACATTATAGACTAATTATGCAAAGGATTTTTTTTAAACATCCAATAACGTGATCATGTCTTGTCATTGCTGAAGTTTATGGACAATATTTCCCTAAACTTCACCACATAGATGTACAATGTCGCCCATGGGCATGTGAACGCCCGTATTTTTCTGAATATTCATGAAAAATTATCGAAAATTAACTTTAAAAGGGGGGGGTCTATCTTCAATATTTTTCATGTTATTCAATTTTTTTATGTTTTTAGTAGCGTTTGCCATATCTTCTATGTTATTTGCTCGATTTGGATTCTGTTTATTATTTCTAATAGCTTATGAGTTATTTCAACGGATTAACTAAAAAAAAAAAAAAAAAATTTGTCGACAATGAAAAAAAACGGAGGTCAAGATTTTTTTTTCCAAATAAAACAGTATTTATTTAAAAAAACACAAATGTAAATCCATAAAATCATAGCGGGATACCGAAAAAAAAAAAAAATAAGAAAAAATGAAAAAATAATAAAAATAATTAAAGATAGACCCCCCTTTTTAAGTTTATTTTCGATAATTTGTCATGAATATTCAGAAAAATACGGGCGGTCACATGCCCATGGGAGACATTGTATAGATCAATCTAAAAACCCATAACCAACGCCGTTTCTTTTATACATAAATACGACAGATGCCTGCCTTAGTCTACAAGCTACCTTTCCGTCTCCGCTGTCAAGTAATGCAAGCCGTATATGGATCGCACATTCGGGAATCTGTCATATTCAGCAAAACTGACGATGATTTCCGAAGAATGCTAGCCATGTGGATGAAGCACTGTGTATTTTTCCCTGGCAACTACATCGTTCAATGCGGTGACTCAGACCAATGCATCTACTTCATACATAGAGGACAGGTAAGGGTGTGAGGTAATCTCACTTATGATATCATCGACAATGTGTCACTTATATAAATCGTTATTATGTATGCTTGAATACTCAATCTTAGATAATTTACACGTAAGTATACGCTTTTAATCAACTATCTACATTAGCGTAATGTAGTGTAAGTTGATTTTTGATTGACCACTTGTAATAAAATTGTTTTAAATTAATATCTTTTGCAATGGAATTTGAACCTTGTCGCGTACGATATAGTTCTGAAATCAAATATAACACAAACAGATAAGAAAAGATCACAAACTGACTGCTTCAATGAGTCATTTGTAATGGTTGCTTACAGGTTGAAGTGCTAACAGTTCATCCGAATTTGACAGAGTCAATTTATGATGTCTTAGGACCGGAAGACAGCTTTGGAATCGCTCAGGTTCTGTAATTTTGATATAATATTTTAATAATCAATTGATACAAAACCACAATGGGCCTTATTAGAAGTCACCCAAAGGGCAATGGAGAGGGCTATGCTTGGAGTTTCCCTACGTGATCGAATCAGAAATGAAGAGATCTGCAGGAGAACCAAGGTAACCGACTTAGCCCGAAGAATTGCCAAACTTAAGTTGCAATAGGCAGGGCACATTGCTCGCAGAACAGATGGCCGATGGGGCCGAAAGGTTCTGGATTGGCGACCGCGTACCGGAAGACGTAGCGTTGGAAGGCCACAAGATGGACCGATGACCTAGTGAAAGCCGCAGGCATCCGCAAGATGCGAGAAGCAAAGAACCAGTCGAATGTGCGGTGTTTGGGGGAGCCTAAGTCCAGCAGTGGACGTCTTTCGGCTGAAATCATGATGATGAACCTGTTGCATACCGTGATCCATTATAATGAGTATTGTATCTGTAGGCAATCATGGCTTTCATAACGTTAATAAAATTTATTGTTTTTAAGGGTTTGTTCGTGGGAGTGGTCCACCATTTTTCTTTCCGAGCACGCACTGTCGTCGACATTGTATATTTAAAGTTGGACCAATGGAAGTACCTACTCGACTATTACCCGAAATCGGCTAAAATCGTTCAGAGGAAAGTCGAGAATGTTTATTTAGCTATTTAAAGATTTGATGGTATGTTTTAGATAACGTTATTATTAATGACTAATGTACTGTTAATTAGAATAATTAAATTAGTTTTACTTTTTAATTTTGCGTTTATTTGAAACCAACAAATAACATTTTTGGTACGAATATTATAAAAAATTGTCTAAAGCATATTCAAGTTGTGGTAAATTATTTAGCAAGGGCAAACAAATACGTAAATACTGGAATATGTTAAAAAAATCGCTTGTAAAATGTGCCATCGCTACTTAATCTATCCATGTAATAAAACTAAAAAGTAACTATGTCTCAGAGGAAATATCTGCTGACTTTTTAAAACCTGCACTATACAAACAACAATGCTTGAATCATATAACATGTCATTTAAACAGGGACAAGAGAGGTCAAGATCAATAGATATTTCCACCAACTAATCCATAATAACAAAATACTACAAAAAATCTACTGACCAATTTAAAAAAAGAACTAAAATCAAATACTAAAACTTTACAAAAAATGGATAAAACTAATCAAACATAGACGATCAAGTAATCTTACCAAAGAGGGGAATCATGAATCATTCATAAATTATTAGTAGCAAGTTACATTTCTTGCTTTCTCTTCCTGGTTACTCTCTGTGTGATCTCGGGTTTGACTTCATCGGTCACATCCAAATTTTCAAATGACTCTTGAATTCCTGTTACTGACTCCAGTACAGTATTATTCCTTGTAGAACGACGTGAACTCGGAACTTGAGTAGGCTTGGCTACAGTATTGTTGCTTTTAGAATGACTAGTAGTCGGAGCTTGTGTTGGCTCTTTGACAATATTGTCCTTTGTAGAACGACGAGTGGTAAGTATCTGAGTAGGCTCGGCTACAGTAATGTTCCTTGTAGAGCGACTGGTAGTCCGAACTACTTGAGCAGGCTCGGCTACAGCACTGGTCCTTGTAGAACGACGTGAAGTAGGAACTTGTGTCGGAACTTCGAAAATGTTATCGTTTGTAGAACGACTCGTAGTAAGGACTTGAACAGGCTCGGCTACAGCAGTGGTCCTTGTAGAACGACGTGAAGTAGGAACTTGTGTCGGAACTTCGAAAATGTTATCGTTCGTAGTAAGGACCTGAGCAGGCTCGGCTAAAGTACTGTTCCTTAAAGAACGTGTAGTCAGAACTTGTGTGGGCGCTGCTACAGTACTGTTGTCTGTAGCAGGACGTGTAATGGCAACTTGTGTTTGTGATGATCTGGAATTGATAAAGATTATTATTATTAAGAAGTAGAACAACAATATTACACTGATAATGCATAAGGCACATAGATATAATTTTATTAGTAATAAATAATTATGGATTAACAGTAAAATGATTTGCATGTTAATGTTGTGCATATTTTTAAATAATAAGCTTAGATACAAAAGCATATAGTGCTGTATTGATTTATGTAAGTTATTGGTCTGTGAAGCTTGATGGAGTGATGAAAAACTAAGTTACTGAAACATTTGAATATGCTTAGGTAATTTAGGTGGTCTGACGTAAATGGTGATTGAGACCAGAATATTAAGATTAACACAGAACATGATCCTGAATTTTAACACTTAAGTCAATGACAAGAAAATACACAAGCACTAATGTGACACAACTTTACTAGCCGTGCTCTAAATTTATTTAGAAACAAATATTATAAAAGTAGTTCTTTTATAATATTTGTTTCTAAATAAATTTTAATACAAACCAACAAAACTACAAACCAAAATGGGTTTAATTTTCATCTAAAAACTGTAAAAGCAGTAGCTACTTCTACAGGATGTAGTTAATGATAAATGGGTGACCTTACCAAACAGTAATGAATTAGCATTAGCAACGTAGCAATATTATTATTTTACATTTGCCGCTTTCGCTTCCTAGATACTCTCTGTGAGATCTCAGGTATGACTTCTTGGGTCTCATCCATTAGTTCAGATGATTCTTGAGTTTGTGTAGACTCTGCTACAGTGGTGTTTTCTTCAGGCTCACGTGTAGTATCCAAAAGTTGCGTAGGTGGTAATCTGGCACTGATTAAAAATATTATGATATATCACTATTATTTTATTTTATTTGATAACAAAGAAAGGAAATGTGGACGAAATGGCTAATTTATCAATCCTGAAAAAATACATAGTAAAATTACACACTTTTTGCTTTACTCTAAGCTGCATAATTTTGCATAATAATAAAGGTGTAAATAGGTATTGGGACTTCCAATGTTCAGGTGTCTAATCGCAGACATTATATTTTTTGCACATATGGCACGGACATCGACGCGAAACCTGTTACCATGGATTCAGTAGATGATTCTGAACCCGCCTGAGGTGAAATTATTGGTTGGTTATAAAAATAAAAAAACTGCTGTTTCATACATTTTGACTGCGTAGGTATTGCACTTTTCTATGAAACAGCTGATTTTTTTCCACCCTGTATACCATAGGTCAAAAATCTATGACGTGGTACCTTTCGACTAGGCAGTGTACAACTACAAAAAATAAAATAACGACACACCTGAATAACCACAAAACAAAACAGGCACAAATCTAAACTCCAGGCTGCTACTGATTCCGAAAGGGCCTATCGCGGCCCCGGCACACAGGCAACGGAAGCAAGACGGGTGGGTTTTAGTCAGTAAAAGTCTGGCACACCCTCCCGCTCCGCCCAGAGCGGGAGAAGTTATTTGATGTCCCATCCTCAAAAAAAAAAAAAAGGCTGCTACTGATAAATTCCTATTGGCGAAACCCAATAACACTTTGCCTGACCTAGGGATTGAACCCAGGATCCCTAAGCAGTCTAACCAATCAGTAATCTCAAACTAACCCTTCAGTATTCAAACGCTCCAGTTGTTCTTGCTCAAAGTCAATTTTGCAGCACGGCCACTTCTGAACCCTCTCTAAATACCGCAACAGGCATTTTGTATGGACAGCTTGACCACATCCTGGACAATTGTAGCCCTGAAATAACATAATGAAAGGCTTTAAGAAATATTACTAAAAGAAAGGCTTTAAGAAATATTACTAAAAGAAAGGCTTTAAGAAATATTACTAAAACCTTGGTTTTACCCTATTCTTCAGAGCAAACAATACATTTTATGTTTCTGCTTTAGAGGAAATACATGCTTTTGCCATTGATGACATCACAGCTTATAGTTGTCTACTTTTCAACTACGTAGATAATTTCAAATATCAAACTTGTTTCCATGATAACAAATGCTTATCCAGACATATTATAAATTAAAGTCACTTTTCGTGTCTGTCTGTGTGACCGCTTTCTTCACCTAAACTATTGAATGGATATTGATGCGGTTTTTGCCCTGATTTAGAGAATCTATTCTGTAAGGTTTTTGTGTATTATTAATCAATATTAAACTGGACATATAATAAAGAATGTAATGATGGCCCAGTGGTTAAGGCCTCGCCTCTCATGCACGAGGTTGTGGGTTCAAATCCGGGCAAGTACCAATGTGACTTTTTCAATTCATATGTACTTTCTGAGTTTATCGTGGACATTACTAACATCAGTGAAGGAAAACATCGTGAGGAAAACCTGGACTTATAGTTAATATAAGTCTGAAATCACCACCCGTCTTGAGCAAGCGTGGTGGCACGAGCTTATATATATATATATGGCATATGCTTGTACCTTCTCTGTATGAGAAGAGGCCTTTGCCCTGCAGTGGTTGGTATTAAAAGATACAACCAAGTCGAGATCAGAAAGCAAACTGTTTATTTCCTTTTTACCCTCATTACAAAAATGTTACACTTGACAACTAATGAAAAACCAATCAACGAGGTTCAAACATAACATACCTTTCTCTCATAATGAGTGGTAAATACAATAATCAATTCACAGTAGATAACAAAATCATTTTAACAAAAATGTCTACTTCTAACAAAGGAATCGCTTAAGTCATTCATTAGGAATTCCTATAATATCTGGCCATAATTCAGGCGGTGGAATCACAATCGGTGGATCCTGTGATAATTCAGAGTCTGTATCGTTGGCTGGCTGACTGTCAATGACAGGTGACCCATGAGCAGATGTGTCCGGCGGTCTGGCCAGTATTTGGTCGGCGTGTCGCCGATGCAGCTCTCCATCTTCCGTTCTCACCACATAAGTGGCCGGCCCCTCCACCGTCTCCACGGTGGCCCGACGCCACCTGTTCCCGGGCCCGTACATGCGTATGAGCACGGGCTGCAACAGCGTAAACGTCCGCGCGGGCGGGCGCTGTGCCGCCGCCTCCAGCTGCTGCTCGGCGCGGCTCGGCGCCGAGTCGGGGTGTAAGCTCGACACTGCAGTCCTGTATCTTCGCCCATTCAGTAACTCAGCAGGTGTCTTGTTAGTAGAGCCATTGGGCACAGTCCGTAAATAATATAAAACTTTGCAAAGTTTCTCCTGCCATTGCATGTCCAGGTTATCTAGTTTCTTTATTTTATTCTTAAATGTTTGAATGGTGCGTTCAATCTGCCCGTTAGTCTCTGGGTGGTAGGGCGGTGAATACAAATGTTTAATTCCATTCTTTTTAAGAAAATTATTAAATTCATCCGAGGTGAACGCACGTCCATTGTCGGACACCAACACGTCTGGCAGCCCTTGTGAAGTGAAAATTTTTCTCATAACAGCTATCACCGTACCACTATTCATCGCTGGTATGATTTCAGCCTCAAACCATTTGCTGTAGCTGTCTACTAGGACTAAAAATGTTTTTCCCTGAAAGGGTCCCGCAAAATCCACATGCACACGGCTCCACGGCTTCTCTGGAACAATCCAAGTCTGCGGGTCCTTTGGTGGGTTATTTCTGACTAGCTGACATTGCTGACACGCGGCCACAACACTCTCAATTTGCCGATCCATGTTGACCCACCACACGTAGCCTCTTGCATACGCTTTTGTCTGGACAATGCCCGCATGAGGGGCATGTAACAACTTTAACACTTTGTCCTGTAAGGACGAAGGTATTATGACTCTGTTGCTCCACAATAAACAACCTTTATTATGTGAAAGAGCCTCTCTCCGCGTCCAATAAGCTTGTAGGTTCGGGTCTATGTTCCTTCGTGGCCATCCGTGCAAAACGTGAAACCTTACTTTTTGCAATACCACATCTTTGTTGGTCTCCGCAGCTATCCTAGCAGCGTCCAGGTCCCAGCCGCTCGGCTGCTCCTCCAGCAGCAACACGTCGCACAGCACATCCTCTTGCACACTCGACGTGTCCGGAGCGGTCCACCTGCTCAACGCGTCCGCGTTGCCGATTAATTTACCAGGCCTGTACTGTATACTGTAATCATAACTGGAAAGTTTCAATGACCAGCGCAACATCCTCGGTGATATCTGGTCTGGAATTGGCTTTGCGGGATTGAATAAACCGACCAACGGCTTATGATCTGTCACAATACAAAATTTACGACCCGCCAAGAATTCGTGAAACTTTGTCAATCCAAATATAATAGCCAAGGCCTCCTTATCAATCTGCCCATATCGTCTCTCGTGCGCCTGTAGTGTCCGTGAAGCCATCATCACCGGCCGCTCTGACCCATCCTCCATGACGTGTGCAATAATTGCTCCGAGACCGTATTCCGATGAGTCACAAATGAGAAGTAGTTCTTTTTGCAAGTCATAGCCCACCAACGTTCGATCTGATGACAGTAATCGCTTCGCCTCCACAAATGCTTCCTGTTCCTTCTCACACCAGCTCCAAGGTCTTTTTGATTCTAACAGTCGATACAGTGGTTCCAACACAGTGCTCTTGTCAGGTAAGAATTTTTCATAAAAGTTATATAAGCCCAGGAAGGCACGCAAGGTCTCTCTGTTGGTTGGGGCCGACTTTTCCTGAATCTCTTTGACTTTCGCAGGTGCTGGGTGAAGTCCCTCTGCATTAATCATGTGCCCTAGGAATGTGATGCTGTTCGCAGCGAACACGCATTTCTTTACGTTGAGGCGGAGTCCCATCTGTTGCAGTTTGCTCAGTACTTCTCTAAGTCTCCGGTTGTGTTCTTCACTCGTGGCTCCAGTGACAGCGATATCGTCTAATAGACACACCACTCCATCCATACCCGCTAACGCCGTCGACATCAGACGCTGAAAAATCGCTGGCGCCGCGCTGACACCGAATGGCAGACGATTTACTTTCATTAGACCGATAGGAGTGTTCAGCGTGAGCAGCATAGCTGTAGCGTCATCTACCTTCAGTTGTGTGTACGCGTTTTTTAGGTCCAGCTTACTAAATATTCTGCCGCCACTAAGTCTCACAAACGCTTCCACAGACGTCGGCAGCGGATAGATGTCTGTATCTATAGCAGTGTTCACCGTGACACGATAATCACCACACATTCGTACTGTTCCGTCTTCTTTCATCACCGGCGTCACCGGTGTCCCCCACTCCGAATAACGGACAGGTGTCAGTACACCCGCCTCCACCATCTCGTTCAACTGTCTAATGATTTTATTCTTAAGAGGGTATGGCACTGCGCGCGCCTTTAAAAAGCGGGGCGTAGCACCCGGCCGCACGTGAAGTGACACCTCAGGACCTTTGTACTCGCCGAGTCCTTCTCTAAATAGTTCCGGAAATTTTTTCTTATATTGTTCTATCTCCTCTTCAGCCCAGCACAATCCTGATACTTGAAGACCTAGTGTATGGAACCAGTTCCTGCCCAGCAGATTTGGTCCATTTCCCGACACCACGACCAGTTCACATTGCGCTTCCTTATTACCTAGCACAACACGCACGTCTGCTAGTCCTAATACTTTCAAAGGGTCTTGAGTCCATGTCACGAGCTTTAGATTGGTAGCTCGTAGGGGTGGGGGCGTCAACCACAGCATCTTGTATGTCTTTTCCGACATAACAGTACGCGATGCACCTGAGTCCACTTCCATAGATAAATGAACGCCGTCTATCATAACGTCTGTGGTAATAGGTGGTGAGTAATTATCCACGCAGACGTATACGCCCATCATCTTCTCAGGTGAAGTGTTCACACTCGTGTTGGTTTCCCTCGTGTCGTCGACCTGTTGTACACGACCTGGCTTCTTGGCGCAGGCCGCCGCAATGTGCCCAAACTTTTTGCAGTAGAAGCACTTCGCCTTAACAAACGGGCAGCGCTCGCCCGGCCTGTGTGCGCGTGCACACCGTCGACACTCGTTCGAGTTAACATTACCAATGTCCATAAGTTCAGTCTCCGTGACACTGGACGGAGTTTGCTTAGACTCACTAGCCACACACGCAGGGTACAAATCAGGGAACGTCACTTGATAGTCGAGACACATCTGTAACGCGACCTCGTACGTCAAGTCTTTCTTTTTCAATAAGTCGCGTCGCAAGCGATCGTCCCGTACCCCCAGCACTAGTCGGTCTCTCAACTGGCGTTTCAAGTCCATGAAATTGCATTTTGCACCAAGCAGACTTATAGCCGCCACAAAGTCTTGCACGCTTTCACCTTGCACTTGTTGACGTTTGTAAAATTTTCCCGCTTGCAAAATTTCGTTAACCTCAGCTTCATAAAACTTATCCAAAACACAAAAAATGTCCACTAAAGGTACTTCCGTAGGACGTTTTGGAACTAAAAGTGATGCAATTAAAGCGAAAGTGTCTCTGCCGCACTGAGAAAGAAACAGCGATCGTCCCTTGTCGAGATTAGTTTTGTCATAACCCGCCGCATCAAGCGCACAAAGTAATTGTTCTTTATAATCACACCACTTATCAGTCTTTGGGTTAAATTGTCCGGGAAACACTATATTTGTTATATTTGCCGTCATTTTCACCGAAATCCAAATTATTTTCCGCAGTCGCCAATAAAAGATACAACCAAGTCGAGATCAGAAAGCAAACTGTTTATTTCCTTTTTACCCTCATTACAAAAATGTTACACTTGACAACTAATGAAAAACCAATCAACGAGGTTCAAACATAACAGGTATTATTGTTATATAAAAAAGAAACCTCAATGTTTTGTCAAGCCGTAAAAACCATGCAAAGCAGGGGCAGGTTGCTAGTTAGATATAATGTGAAAACAATTTCAAGCAATAAAGCGGTGATGTGTTCAATCATTCATTAGGGTCTAAAAAGTTGAAATTTAAAAAACAATGTTACATACTCTGAAAACAACATGTTTACAAAGGCCACATTCCTCCACAGCATGTGGCATGTTCTGTAGAAAATATCCTTCAAACTCATGGATGGCTCTCACTCCTAAGGCATAGTTATCCTGTACCTTATCAAAGTACCGCATTCTGCACCAAGTATTCAGGAGTTTCTGAAATGTTATAATTGTAATGTTAATGCTATATTCTGGTCTTGCATGTATCTTTAAATATTTGATCTGTAAATGTATTGTAATAATTCTAGGAATGACATTGAAATAATTTATTAATAAATAAATAATTAATCTGTATGTAATATCTTTAAGAAAGACATTCCATTAATTAAATATCTAAAATAATTTATGTAATTTTATATTCATGTTTCAATGTCAATCTTGACTTTGATAGACCATGATTGTATACATTTTGCATGCCTTACGGTAAAATCACTTGTAACATGTACATCTAATAACACCATTGTAACAGTGTTTTCTGCAAAAATAATTTGATTTAATTTGGATCAACACAAACTACACAAATGTGAATAATTCATGTCATGATAAAGAAAAACCAGTCTACGGGTCACATGTAGAGGGCATTTGATACACCCCAAAAATTTTATCAAAAAAAAATATACTTTGCTTATTATGCCGATAGTTCAACATAAACGGCTGTCTGTAAGGAGTTATGGCTTCTTCAACACACTTGGCTGTCTAATCAATTCAAATCTGTTGATCAAATCATATAAAAACAATACTCACTTGTGCATCAGTTTTAGTGAAACTAGATTTCATACTACTAACTAAATTCATTGCATTGATTCCTGTAATCTGCCTTGATTCAGTACTCATGATCTGTTCAATAAGCACCCTGAAATATTCCAGTTCAGTAGAGGAAAATATGTTCTGGGCTTTAGTTGCAGCATCATCGGCAAGAGACAAAAATACAACTACATCCTCATTTGAGACTTCATCTTTAGTTATCTTTATTTCCTGGTAATATGGTCGTATTTCATCATTGATAGCCTTCACTAAATCAGTGACAGACAGTAATTGCTCTTCATCTGAAATTAAATTTATACATTTTTGGCAGGCATTTGATCTTCAACTGTTTTGATGTGTGGGATAGCAATCAAGTACTTCTATTGTTAATTCGCATCACTAAGCCCTTCATTCAGAGGCCAGTGATGGGTGTATTTATTTTAATGGAATAAATTCGGCTCATCCTCATCCCACCATCACATGCACAAGTTCATTATTTAATCTGTAGATAACGTTACTTTAGCGCTTCACTAGTAGCATAATAAGTTTGGTACTTAATTAAATACCATGGAATTCTATTAGTTTCGTTGTTTTTGTAGTTTCTTACCGTTAAACCTTTCCAAAACTGCCTGTGCGTCAATGATTGATAAAACTCCTTGACTGGCAACTGTTCGTAGAAAGAATCTATGCATTTTACCGTACGTCATGGTTGTTACTGCAATAATCTCCTTTTTTTGAAGAAACAATAATACAAATAAAGTAATTGGCGGCGATTTCTAAAATATACGATTTAGCAAACTGAAATGTCAATTGTCATTTGTCAATGCCAAATATGCCAATTGCCAAACCAAGTGTGACCAGATTTAAATTGGACATTATGCCAGATGCTTGCCTAAAATCTGCAATATTTTTTGTGCCAAAAATCAGCCAATGAATGAAGTCATAATTTGTCATTAGTACGAATATTTAAAAAAAGATGCAGACATATAAAAACGCTATAACCAAGATGAAAACATTGGATACTCTTTTTCCACTCAGAACGATAGTTCTGGTCATATTTTCTTTACGCAGAAAATGTACTCTACACACAGTTCGAAATAAAATATACAATAACAGGGACTTTTCCTTGTGGCGAACCAACTAATTGTCTATGGTTCCCACTGTAAGATATAACCTGACAACACTAGTTTGTCTAGAGCAATAGTCTATGGTTCATAAAACCATCAGAGCATTTTGAATCTGATTAGAGAAAGATATTGGCTCAATACTATTACGAGACTCTGTGTTACGTGTGATTAACAAGTTTATTAACCTGTGTTCGTATGTACATGTAATCTTCCGCTGTCGCTTGGATACTGTGTAGTGTGGTACAAATACACGTGTATTACAACTGGATCGAGTTTCATTTAACGGGCGCTTTATCACGCCTAAACCCTTAAGTGTACTTAAGGGCTGCCAGTGGAGTTCTTTAAATATTTCTATCGCAACTACCCAAATGAAGCACAAGTAATTTGTCAATGTCTAATCCTGCTAATGTCCTGCGGAAGTTTTAGGTGAAGAGCTCGTAGCAAAGTAATAACTGCCGAATGGGTCGAACCATCAGGTGCTACGCTTGCCAGGGTTGGTCTGTGGATAGGTGACCATCTTTACATAACGAGACTCCTACGTGCCTCGGAAAGCACGTTAAGCCGTTGGTCCCGGCAGTCATTCGTGGATCTTTGACAGTCGTTACGGGTCGTCAAAAGTCCGAAAGTCTGACAACCAGTTGAACCAGTCTTACCAAGGGGTATCGTATTACCCATTTACTGGGTTGTGGAGATCAGACAGGAAGTCACTCCATGTAAAATACTGGTATTCAGCTACCTCTAGTTAGACTGGAAGCCGACCCCAACATAGTTGGGAAAAAGCTAGGCAGACTGATTGTCTTGCAGAGGTTTTATAAGATTCTGCCAAAAACTGCTATCTTTTCAATTCTGCGACACAATCTGCTAAGCCTAGGGGATCTAATTCTGCTAAAATCGCAGAATTCGGCTAAATCTGGTCACACTGTGCCAAAGGTTTTTGCCATAGAGAAAAATAGACTTTTTTAAATCTTGTAATCTTTATTAGCACACTAGTCTTTTTGGTTACGTCAAAAATTTTGATGTACAAGTTTAAAAAATCTTTACTAAAATGAAGAAAAAACAACAATATTCTAAATTATATCGTAGGATACAATCTGGTAGGAAAATTAGTAACTCAAAAAAAAATTCATGGAGCTAATGCTTATAACTCCGGAACGCGAACGGAGAGAATAACCGATCCCTGCACACGGTGATGTATTTATGATTTTTTGACGTACTTGATTTTGTCAGTTTAGATGCGGTTAAAAAAAAAACGCATTCAAACTGAAAAAATCTCGTGTGACTACTACTACTACTATCCTGGCAACATGGAATTAGTATAAACTATCCTGTACTATTAAATGAGCATTCTCTATTTTCACCAGAGCAGAGCTCGGTCGCCCAGGTACTACTTAGTAGTTATAATATTATTACCTACTAGCTCCTGCCTGCGGCTTCACCCGTGTGGACCCTAATTCCTTTTCTATAATAAAATAATAGCCTATTACTCCTTATAACATCAGCTATCTGCCAGTGAAAGTCTCGTCAAAATCAGTCCAGCCGTTTCGGAGATTAGCCGGTACAAACAGACAGACAGAAAGTTATAATGTTGTTTTGTTTTAGTTATACGAGTTTATGTACCACACCTGTATACTTTCATGCATGTAGTAAAAATCTTTGATTGATGATTTTGATATTACAAACAGAAACTTCAATTTAATTTATTTGTAATGTATTTTATGTAGCTAGCTTTTGCCCGCGGCTTCGCCCGCGTGGATGTCGGAAAATATCCCACGGGTACGTACTACCGGGATTAGTTAGTTAGAAAAGTCATTGATTCCTACCGCTGCGCCCGCGTTGTCGGCAACCATAATTATTTTGTCACGCGTAATTTTGAATCTGTGATAGCATTCATTTTAATGATATGATGTCAAGGCATATTTTGATCTAAATTAAATGCCCAATTAATAACATATTTTATTGGATAAGGATAAATAAAATATCGGTTTAAATATCTTCGGAAATAACAATTAAAAGATAAAAATGGTTACTGTAGGTCATCCTTAGAAGATAGACATATGCTATCGTGGACTTTAATTTTTAAACTTTTTAAGATATACAATTCTGTAAAACATAAATTTGATGTATCTCTTACGGCTTACGCGCGCGGCGCACGCCAGTAAAGCTCCCAGTTGGCATGATTTTTTCCGACATCTTCGACAATAATCGTCATATTTCAGCCAATTTACACAAAACCTTAATGTACGAGTATTATTCACAAAAACCTTCTGCATGAATCACTCACAATCTATTTTAAAAAATCGCATCAAAATCCGTTGCGTAGTTTTAAAGATCTAAGCATACATTGGGATTGGGACAGACAGCGCGAAGCGACTTTGTTTTATACTATGTATAGATAGATATAGATAGATAGATATAGATAGATAGATATAGATAGATAGATATAGATAGATAGATATAGATAGATAGATATTGATAGATAGATATAGATAGATAGATATAGATAGATAGATATAGATAGATAGATATAGATAGATAGATATAGATAGATAGATATAGATAGATAGATATAGATAGATAGATATAGATAGATAGATATAGATAGATAGATATAGATAGATAGATATAGATAGATAGATATAGATATAGATGTGCATAGAACAGATACAGTACATATCCTACATTTCGTCAGTAAGGTTCATTGAATGTATGGTGCAAGCCTATAAAGAGCCTTTGGCACTTATAAAGATTGTTCTTTACTAATTAAGTACATTTCTTTTTATAATAATAAAAAAAAGAACATATCCAACTTAAACCCCGTTTAACCGAGCGGGCTAAACCACAGCTTTTCAAAAGTCACTTGCGATCGAGTGCGGCGTTCAATTACTTACAGTGGTTACTGGTTAATTGCTATCGTGTTCGTGATCGCTTCCTTTATTTACCAACTAGCTGCACCCCATGGTTTCACCCGCATTAGTCTCGATCTCGTGGGAATATCGGGATAAAAAGTATACTACGTAAGTAAGTACGTATACGTATATCCTACGTAAGTATCCTACCTAGGTCAGGTGCGTCGGAGCTTGTCCGGCCGTGTACGGTGCACAATGCACGACGCAAAGCGATAGCGCGTTAGGTTGCGGTTGCAGAGCAACAATCCACCGTGCATAGTACTTATTTTTTGGACGTGGTATCCCTTTTTTTTTTTTGAGGGTGGGAAATTATCAAATAACTTCTCTCGCTCTGGGTGGAGCGGGAGAGCGTGTCAGACTTTTACTGACTAAAACCCACCCGTGTTCCTTCCGTTGCCTGAGTGCCGGGGCCGCGATATCCCTTTCGGACAAACTCGCAACCCCTGGCAGGCATTGGCCCTTACGGACCCCGTCAGTTGGTGCTGACATCTCTTTGAGGCGCGCGTGGATCACGACGCGCCGTCGACCCGGGCCTGGTCCTTATCGGACGGCGAGCTACCCATTGCTCACCGTCCGCAAGCCCGCGCCAACGGTGGCCAGAAGTCGGCTCGCGACTCCCGACGCCCGGGGCGTCTCCTGCGGCGACTAGGGGCGCGAGGGCGCGAATCTCGCATCTCCATCGCGCGCTCCGCCTCCTCCTTCGCGAGTATTACTGCTTCGCAGAAGGAAGTGACGGCCTCCCATGCACTCTCGCTCCGGACCATGGCCTGAACCAGGGCCGGACGCGAGAGATCGCCGCCGCCGATCACCTCCATGAGGACACGGCGGTGTCCGCCCAAGCAGGGCAGACCTCCACCGTATGCTCCACCGTGTCCTCCCGGCGATCTACACAGTGGTGACTCCCGGGCGTTTCCTCCCGTCTTATACGGAACAGGAACCTCCCGAAACAGCCGTGTCCGGTGAGGACGTATCCCTAGGTCGCATTTTTGGTTTTCTTCTTCCAAAAGCGTTGTTTTCAGTGTTTTAGCTTTACATTATACTAGCTAAAGTAGCCTATATCCTTACCCAGGGCATGGTTTATCTGTGTGCCATTCAAATCCGTTCAGCCGTTTTAGCGTGAAAGCGTAACAAACAAACCAACAAACAATCTCACTTTCGCTTTTATCATATAAGTTAGGATATCATATATTATATTTATAATATTATTATATTATATTAGTTAGGATGTTCTTTTATTTAGGTCTGGTATGTAAGTTGTGTCTACATGTAGTTCTATAGGTACTGATTAGAAGAATATAAAATATTCGGTCAAGCCTTTATGAGCGTCTCCAAAGACATATTTATCTCGTTGTTAGTGGAAAACATGTTTCATTGGATTGGGAAAATGTAGGACCTCTTCCGAATATATATGTATTATTGGTCGAGCCTGCTGAGCGCTAAAATCCAAACACATCGGCGAGCTCCCACTAAGATTTTAATAGTAATCTAAAAGCGCAACACTTTTTCCGATCCGAGCATCGAACTCAGACCAATCGGTTGCGCTCTTGCTTACTCGAGAGTTAGTCATTAGGTAGTTTCCTAGAAAAATCACAGACAGAAAACAGTACATTACTGCAGCGGCCTGCAAAAGAGGCATTGATGGACGAACGTGAAAATGTGGGCCGAGGGAAAGGCGAGGCGAATCAATGATGAACAATAAAAAAATATCACGCGCGAATATGTTCATTTATTGTTTTTGTTTTACTTAAACAGCTCTATTTGCAAGCCTGCTCGATATTTAAATAAAATCTTTGAAATGTTGGTTATCTTGTTTCGAAGTAAAAAGTTCGTTCCATTTTTAAATTCAACAATAGATATGTGTTTGCATAGTAATTTATTCGGCCGCTAAACACGACAGATATGGATTTACATACTAACATTGCCGGCCGCTGGTTGCATCTATTTGACCAGTACAGCATTTTCAATTTATCTCAAAGAAGGTTGTCAAAATAATGCAAGAATTTTCAAGCACTTTTGGGAAAAACATGAACTCTCCGCAATTCTGATGAGTCAGCACAAATAATAAAGTTGATTGTTGGTATACAACAGTTCCCTTATCAAATTTAAGCGCCCAACAAAGCAACACATAACATTATTAAGGAGCAAACGTACGGGCCGCGAGCATCGTGCTCCTATTAAAGTCATAATTGCTTCCCCGTTCCCTAATTACTGCGTCCTGTGTCCCCACGCTCTCTTATCAATTATGGGGTCCCGTCCTCTGTGAGATCACCACAATTTCAAAGGAAAAGTTTGCACACGATATTATAGATAGATACGTGTGTATAGGCACTCTAATCTATCAGCCAATTTCTTGTTTCGTGTTTGTGAACTAAACTAGAGAATAGAAATTGGTGTTCTTATTAACCGATTATCTTCTCCTACGGCTAAGATAAACCAGCTATCTAATTACGCAACACATTTTCGTAAATGTCATTTTGACAGGTCAACAACATTCATTGCGTTATTCACGTTGTTGAGCAGTTTTTTTTTTCGAACTTATGAAGCAATGGATTAGCAATATGTTTCAAAACGATTCAGATTCAGATTGATCGTGTATTACGCAATTCGGGTACTGTTTCCTCTCAAAGTAAGTTACTTCTATTTAACGTGATGAAATATTATGAAGCTTAAAAGTAACGTTGCAAGAACATATTCTTTTATAGAGTCTGGCAATATCTAAGTACCTACTTTTAAAAAGATATTCGTTGAGTGGCGATGGCGACACAAGCACCATTTAAGCGATTGGATATAAAATTTGAGTACCCATCAGCTTTCTCTACGGCAATCATTGGGGTAGTTACATTATTTAAGCCGTACCTATATTATAATAAAAATAATATAGGTACAGTCACGAGCACCACAATGTATTGACTTAGAAAAGTTCAAAAGCGTTTTTCTCATGGAATAACGACTGCAACTTTGAGATAAGACCTATTTCATATTAGTGTGGGTTCCAAAATACTACGTTCGTAACAACATAAAATTACAATCACCACAGTAGGAGAAAATCACTTTTTAAAGTTGCTAAGTGTACCTATACATATTGGTGCTCGTGCGTGACTGTACCTATCCTATTTTTTTTTGTCGGTAGCTGTACCTAAATACTTACTACAGAGACATAGGTAATTAGTTACTCAAATAGGTATGTGGGTAACAACTTCAACCACCTAAAGCATTAAGCTACAACTTAACAAAGTTAAGTACGAAAATATAAACACAAACATAAATTCATTAGTTTTCAGTACCCACGTATGCTTTTATAGACGGCATAACTCTCTCAGTAAATTATCTAAGCTACGAACGCTTTCAAAACTTTTAATGGAGTCAATTTGGCCTCGCATTCAAAACACCTAACGTACTGGATGCCGAGGCAGGCCAGGTAAGTACGATTTATACAAACATTAGTGCCGAGTCTTTTATGCGAGAGCCAACTTTTCTTAGAATTTTCATGCTTTTTTGAATAGCGGGATGGCACAGTCGAATAATTTCATTTCCGAAGAGCAATACACTAGGCGCATGCAACAAAATTCAGGTTTACACTTTCATTATTTCCAAGGAAGTGTTTCTTTTATTGAAGAGACTCCGTGGTGTTTCGGCCGATATTTACGAAACCTAGTCCTCCCAACTAAAGCACTAGGAAGTGGTGAACGGCGGGCATTTTTGGGGGACTGTCATATGTAATTTTGTCGTTCGAAAAATGCTAGTTCTCAGCCTAGTTTGAATAAATCATGGTCTAATAAAACAAGGTCTGGCATTCCGGGATTAACACATGCTTACGTCACTATCCAGTTGCCACTTTATTGCAACTAAACACGAAAGATTTTAACATATAACCCACACCCACAATGGTGTGGGTTATATGTTTACCTATTTGTGTTACGACTCATAATTTTTAACCTTAACATGTAACTGTTTTTTTGTCCCTAATAAATAAAATAAAATAAAAATTTTCAGAAACCATTCTGTTAAAAAATATGTAAGTACCTACAAAGCTTTTAAATTGTCGTTTCGTGTGTCTAATCAAACGAAACAATTCAATTTAAACATAAACCAACGTAATTGTTAATTAAAACCTCATTGTTTTATCGGATTCGCACAGGTAATAAGTGTGGTTGGGGAGTTATTATTACAAACTTCTGGTAACACAGATGTGATGACGTAGACTTGTGTTGCCCACGTGACCACTGTGTTTCGGAATGTACCTGGCGAAGTATATTAATAAACCATGGAATAAATGACATTTGAATGTTTGAATTTAGAATTTAGTATTCCTCTTTTTTGAGCACGATGACGCTCGCTCCCGGGCGCTATTTGCTCTCATTTTCCATACACCTTTCTGTGAAATTCGTTCAAGTGCATCGCATACATGAATAGAACGGAAAGAGCGACTGCATGTTTTAATCGAACTATAAAAAGTGGAAAATAGACACGATCCGTGGCAGACACACTGGAAGTTTTGAAAGTGAGCCAAATAGTAGTTAAAGTTTACCACTTCTAGTGTGTATCTAGTGGATGATTATACTGCTTTAAAAAGTTTTCATGGTTCCTCTGAAAATATGAAGCCACTTTGTAGGTACCACTACAGACTTGTTTACCTAGGCAGGCTGTGTAGGTACCCAAGAGTTTAAATAATGACCGCTAAACCAAAAAAGCTTTTAGTATTGGGAAAATATTTTTAAAATAGGAATTTAATGATACTTAAATGTCAAATACAAAAATAATAAGGGTCTCTCGGGTGGTGTCAGAAAAATACAAAATAGAAAAATGAAAAAGTGTCACTCAAAGAGCAATACAGCGGTAAAGGTTTTTCCGAAAGACAATAACGCGATGTTCAATGACTAAGCCTGTCATTGTCCAACATTCAGTAGTAGGCGAAGCGTTAACAATTCGGTTTGAAGGCAGTTAGAGAAGTTTTAATGGAGCAATTTGGAGGTGTATTGAAAACAGCCGGCTAGGCGGCTCTCGGAAGCGACAGAATTGAACCAAGCGAGCTCCACCTCAGCCGATTAAGAAAAACAATTCTAATTTCACAGTTTTGCCTTGTTTCTAGTTTAATTTTTGCATTGTTACTAGGTATAACGTAGGCTGCGATGTTGGGATTAAATGTTGCTGTACTTTAAAGTAATAGAGCCGCCATTGCTGTTTCACGGAGGCGTTAAACTGCATTATGCGTTTACTTTGTGTATTAACTATTAAGGCGTGTACGCACGAACGAAAAAACATGATGATCATGTGGTTCGTACGTGTGGACGTAAATTAGCAAAGCGAACACGAACATCACACGAAGACAGTTAGAATTCTTCGCGCCAGTGGCGGACTAAGCCTGTCGGGGGCCCGAGGCGGTAAAACTAAATGGGGCCCCCCAACTCAGGAATGAACGTTAAAATATTTAGTACACTGCCTCGAAAAGGTTAGGTTGTCTGTTGACCATTGATATAGAAATAGAGGATACTTTGTCGAAAACCGAAAAGTTAGAGGAACAGAAAAATATAGGATGGAAGAGCGAGCGAAGCGAGCTCGAAAATTTTTACACTGCATTGTAAAAAAAATCTTTTAAACATCTATACAGAAACAGGAATTACTTTGTTTACCTATACAGAATATTTTGAAAATGTAGTATGCAAGAGCGAAGCGAGCTCGAAAATTTTACACCCCGTCCCGGATAAGTCAGATTTTCTTTTGACCACCCTTAAATAAATAGAAAATACATTGTCGATTTACGCAGAGAATTCTAATAAAAAAAGAAAGTTAGGTTGCAAGAGCGAGCGAAGTGAACTCGAAATTTTATCAACTACCAAAAAATCTCCAACTACAAACTGCCTTTTTACAGAATATGTTTTGGTCTTGTTTGGAATTTGATTAAAAAGTTGTCGCGAGCAGCGCTCGGCGCCCCCTAAGACACTCTGCACCGTAGGTAAAGCTGCTGGGTTTTTCTCTAAAACGTGTTTAGCTTAGAATAAGTTGTTGTTGATCACATATTTCTAGTCAATTTGCAATTTAAATCGTGGCTAGAATCGTACATTCTTACATGTCATGCATACTTAGAAAAATCTATGACGATGATGGTTGGAGATGTCGGAAAAAATCACGCCAGAGCATAATCTGCCGGTTAGTATTCAGCCATAATCTGCCGTTTAACGCTTTTAATTATTTTTAATTTCATAATTGTTACCTATGCTGCCATCTATTGAATTTTCTTCAAGACTAATTATAATTTGTTCGGGTTGAGACCCCATGATCAGGGGAACGCGGAGGCATTTGGGGGCCCCCCAAGCCCGGAGGCCTGGGGCGGGCCGCCCCTTCCGCCCCCCTGTTAGTCCGCTACTGCTTCGCGCTCAACCGCCCCGCTCTCTTTAGTAGCCATGGATTCACGAACACCATACGAAAATATACTTGTGTTGGCTCTCAACCGCCCCGCTCTCTTTAGTAGCCATGGATTCACGAACACCATACGAACACAGACTTGTGTTCGCGTTCAACCGCCCCGCTCTCTTTAGTAGCCATGGATTCACGAACACCATACGAACACAGACTTGTGTTGGCGCTCAACCACCCCGCTCTCTTTAGTAGCCATGGATTCACGAACACCATACGAACACAGACTTGTGTTCGCGTTCAACCGCCCCGCTCTCTTTAGTAGCCATGGATTCACGAACACCATACGAACACAGACTTGTGTTGGCGCTCAACCACCCCGCTCTCTTTAGTAGCCATGGATTCACGAACACCATACGAACACAGACTTGTGTTCGCGTTCAACCGCCCCGCTCTCTTTAGTAGCCATGGATTCACGAACACCATACGAACACAGACTTGTGTTCGCGCACAACCGCCCCGCTCTCTTTAGTAGCCATGGATTCACGAACACCATTCGAACCTAGACTTGTGTTCGCGCTCAACCGCCCCGCTCTCTTTAGTAGCCATGGATTCGTCACGAACATTTTTGACGAACACAATGTTTGATTTTCGATAGTGGGTACTTGAGAACAAATTGTTCGATGTCCGTGTTCACCATGTTCTTGTTCGTTCGTGCGCACACGCCTTTACACATTTTGTTTATACAAATTATTCTGTTGTGTTTACAATGAAGCAATTAATTAAATGTTGTTACAAAGGATTACGGTTTTAGTTTTGTGGATATGGATTCAACACTAAACTAAATGTCTAAATATTTAATCAAGGGGCAATGGTTTATTAATTGAAATAGTTAATATCAAATCCTAACTGTAAACATAACTAACGGTCGAACAGATAAACTGACAACAACGAGGGAATTTTCACGAACAACTTGCGCTAACTTTCTAAATTATAACGTTTCAAAATTACTTCACATAATTCCCTAGATAAACGCAAATTCCACGAATACGACGTGTGCTAAGATTTAATATTGTATTTCTGCATGAAATGACGCAGTTTTGCATAGAGCTAACTGAATGCAGTCCATTAAAAGTTCTAGCAACATTCATAACTCGGTTCACGAAATTTGGTCTTAGCTTACAGTTTACCTTCAGATATTTATTAGGTTAAAAAGCAACAGTTTCATACAGTAGTTGTTGTCGAAGGATAGTTTAGCTACCCGCATTTGTTATGTTTTGAGCTTTTTAAAACATGATGGTGCCAAATATTTTCATAGGTGGGTACTTGGCTGACGTTTTAATACGTAGATACATGACATCTGAGATACTTTCTATGAGCCCCCTCATAGAAACTATCTCAGATGTCACGTATCTTTAGGTGTTCAATATATCAAATAAATCAAATTTAAGTGTCTGTTTGTAATGTCAATAAAACAGCTTTTTACTAAATGCTTAAGAAAGTACTTACACTAATAAAATAAAAATCATTTTTTTTATTTGTGTCCGTCGGTTTGTTCCGGCTAATCTCCGAAACGGCTTGACCGATTTTGACAGGATTTTCACTGGCAGATAGCTGATGTTATAAGAAGTAATAATATAAGTAGTTATAAGTATGTGGAGTGTTACAAGTAGTTATAAAGTAAAGTTAAGCTAATTTTATTTTAGACAAAGAATCAGGGTTCACGCGGGTGAAGCCGCGGTTAGCAGCTAGTCGTTAATAAAAAATTGCTATACTAAAAATGAATTAATTCCATTATTACACCATATCTTTTTTTGCTTTTAATTTCTTTTTCAGTAGGTGTGTAGGTTGTACGATAGTTATAAAGCTTGTGATAGAGCTGCGTCCGTCTGCAATCTTGATACTTCATACACAACGTAACAGATGGAGTTACTGATCACTATTCTCGGGCGTTGCGAAAGTTTTGTTGACTTACAAAAAGTTGTGAAAACTGAAAAGATTGGCATGGACTTGTGAGTTCCTACATTTTGCCAATTTTCCAAAATCATACTTGAATTTATTCGTTTTCAAAGACGTTGTTTACCTACGTATATGAAAAATTATAACTTTTTTTAAGGGATACCCGAAACGATCAATTGCTACTGATCAATTAGCAATTTAGCATCATTTTCTATTGTAGATTATATAGTAGAATATTGTCAATCGCTTCAACTTTATTTGGTAGACGATCAATTTGCGCACCAATGTGTATGTATACTCGCGTAAAAAATGATAATTGCTATTGATCGTTTCGGGGACCCTTAACAGAATATATAGTCTAAAGTTCTAAAACTAATAAGTTTATCAGACGTTAGAATTTAGATGTCGGATATTAAAATTTTCAACTTCCTAGCGACTTTAGTTTCCATACGATTTAATTTCCCGCATGTCTATCTACCAAATGCCGACCGCCGACTGGAGTAAGGCCGAGTACAGAATAATTTCACGGATGCTTTACCGACTACCCGACGACAGTGATGTATGAAATTATTCACTTAAGTGTTTTTAGACTTATATATATCAAGTTTATGGAGGTGAAAATTGTATTAAACTTCGCGCTTTTACTTTAATTTAATAATAATAATAATAATTGTGTTTATTACTGGAAAGATGGGTACAGTAAATCTCCTTAAAAAAGTTGGTCTTATACAAAGTGCCCTTAGGATACAAAGGAGTGGTTTGGCACTCGTACTAGGATTACCCTGTATTACGAATGCCATCACCTTCCTCCGGACTAACTAAAATAGTTGTACTCGTATGTATAAACTTACTTAAAAATTAAATTTTTAATAAATTCTAAACGAAAATAAAATTAACTTATACAAACAAGGAAATACATAAAATGAGCATGTTTGTGTTTGTTTGTGTGTTGTAGTGTGTGTGTATTTGTATGTGTGTGTTTGGAAGTGTGTGTCCAGAAATCCAGAAGGTACGTGTGAGTATTAGTGATGTAACGAATATTCGCATTCGCGAATATTCGCATATTATTGCATATTAGCATTCGCATTCGCGAAATTATTGCGAATGTTTTTGCGTGTATAATTTTTTTAAGTAGGTAATAATAGTTAATATAACAGAAAAACCTCAAAATTCACTTGTTTTGTTTACGAAAACACCGGCGCGAGCGGAATAACACTTCAATCGGATGCGTTCGTATTAAATCGGCTATTCTTGGAACGAAAAACAGACGGAACGCACTTCGTTCGAACGGAACTGCCGCTAAACACCAAGCCATAGATAAATGGCGCCAAATTTAATCAAAAACAGAATATTCGCATTCGCATTCGCGAATGTTGGCAGCAGATATTCGCATTCGCATTCGCGAATGTCCAAAATATGACATTCGTTACATCACTAGTGAGTATGCGTTGGTGAAAAAGACAGTTAACCCACTAATTGTATAGGTAGGTCTCTCAGATTCTTCGTAGGTTAGACCACTCAGCCAGTTACTAACAGCGTT
Source organism: Agrochola macilenta (assembly GCA_916701695.1). Classification (NCBI taxonomy): domain Eukaryota; kingdom Metazoa; phylum Arthropoda; class Insecta; order Lepidoptera; family Noctuidae; genus Agrochola; species Agrochola macilenta. The sequence goes on from OU753563.1 coordinate 10,428,480, forward strand.
CCTGCATTGCTGTGCAATGTAAGTATAAGTTAATTATTATTTTTGTAATAATTAATTTAATTAGGCTTACAGGATCTACAGATTTTACTTCAAACTCAAAGCACGAGATTTTCTTATAATTTTAATTACCTACTTAATGTACCTATGAAAATCTCATCGGATGAAATTGAAGCCGTCTTAAACGGTACTAAGCTAGAGTGGCTGATTAGCTGATCATCATTACGATCGTATCTATAATTAATGAGCTTAATCAATTATGATAAGACGTGTTTGGTAACTAACGTTGGTGTCTATAATGCCTGATGTAAACATCTGTACCTATACGATGCATGTTGATAAAGCGTATCTCGTAAAGCTGAACGAAAAAAAAAAACAGCAATGTCGAAATAAAAAATCCGGAGTAATCTATTCGATTTATGCCCTAAGACGTGTATATTTTATTTTTATCATATAAATACAATATACTGTATATATTTTTGAAATGTGCTCGTCAAGCGCTTTCATTTGATATCCAAAATGTCTTCATGAATTTATTTAATGACTTTATGTCCTCTAGAGGGCGCCATATTGTAGTCACTTAGCCTATAACCAGCGGACAATCAAGACGCTTCCAACAATACCTCATTTATCAAATTATGATCAGTAGTTTTGAAGTTATGAGGTAACAGATGAACATACATACATACCGGTCAAAATCATAACCGTCCGTGTTGCTTCGCCGTAGTCGGGTAAAAAACATATCATAAACAATGACTGCTTGAAAGTTATGAACGAAATAAACTAATAACTCCTACACACTATGCCGGCGGCCTGGCCGCCGGGCAAGCCGCGGCGCGCCCGGCCATGCCGCACAAAGCCGCACAAAAGAAATGAAGGCGAAAAAGCCGGGGGTACGTGCCGCGCGGGAAAAGCCGGCGGACATGCCGCCGGCATAGTGTGTAGGTAGTATAACATGTTATTTTGTCTTCGTTTCTAAACGTCAATTGAAAACGTTTGTTTGGGTATAGGTTTGCTATTTATACAATGACTCCTCAAAATAAACCTCCGAGAATGAACAATCTAGAATCAAATCAATTCAGTCCGAAGTGGTTTCTTTGTTTACCTACAATGAGGTGTATCCACAAGCGATTTGGTAATTTCATGGTACCGAACAGAAACGGTTTGTCCCGATCGTCTCATTCGTTTTTCAAAGTGTATCGAATGAAATGCCTGGTTACGGTGCTGCAAACCTTTTTTCAGGTATCCGTCGTGTGTACGGATCCAATTTGGCTCATATTTGAGCTGTATTGAGTAGTCACGAATTTGCCGACCGAATACATTATAGATTCTGTTTCAGAATCGAAACGCAGCAGTGTTTTAAAGGGAAAATGTACTAGTGTTTATTTTTGGGAATGTCAACAATAAACATGGGTATGGCAGTAAATGGCAATCGTTATGGATATTTATTTTAATGTCATTGTGTGTGTGAAGCTTTATGAATAGCTTTTCAAATATTAACTAACACTCATGATGTGATGTAATAAAAGGGTCTATTGTATGTTGAAAGGGTGATCACCTATTTTCCTTTTGTGAGAAATAAACTATAAGTATAAAGGTAAAGAAACACAAAAAGTGACCTAACTCGTCTCCCTAAAAAGGAATATTTACGTTTACCTACTTTAACTTCATTTATAAATTTATTTTGGAACAATGGCTTTGTATTATAATAAAAGTGTTATAACTTAGTATAAAAATGTTTGGAAACTTGCCGCGAACTTCTCGGCCGAAAGTAATTCAAACAAAGTAGATAAAAGTTGCGGCGCTAAAGAAGCGATTAAAAGAAAAATTTGCATTCTTTCAAATTAATTACTTCCATAATAAAAGTTTTTCTATGGGAAAGTATAATCCGAACGTTTGTCGCTTACGTTAGATAGTATCTAACTTAATTTGTATCATGTAAACACTTTGATCTTATCAGCTCTATACGTAATAAGTCAAATTTTAGATAATGGTTGTTTGAACATGTGTTATTTTTCCTCTGGTACCTACGGCTAATTTGTTACAAAGGACGTCGACTTCGGATTATGGTCTTTCCATTAATGAACACGGCAGTTGATTTTGCCACATGTCATTGCAATATTTTATACATCATTTTATCTAATCGCAAATAGGTACTGACAGACAAAATAACGACATCCCTATAAAAAGCACTTTTAAATCCTCCCATTTGCAAATGTGTAAAGAGGCAACGTTATAAAAGGAATATTTTCACTGCACATGTACAATAAAGTATGAATTTAAATCGGCTGAACATTGGCGGGTAGTTTTGAACGGCTCCTAACTGCTCTATTAATTCGCAGTTAGTTTCTTTCAGGCTCGATGCTGGGTTTTGCTTTTCCTATCGGTTACTCGTTATGTTCGGGTTTTGCCGGTTTTTTCTCGTACTTTTGGTCGGATGTGACGCCCTGTGGCTCGGTCTAGTTTTTCGTGTGTTTATATTAAAGTTCCAAATCTGCCGTCGGCCGGTTTAGTTGTTGAATATTGTTTCGAAATATTGAATATATTTTGAAGTAGCTCCCGCCAGCGGCTTCACCCGCGTGATATCTTTATACGTTATAGCCAATGTTACTCAGTGATAATACAGGGTGGCAGGGACATCGATGCGAAAACTGATAACATGGATTCAGCACATGAATCTGAACCCCGCTACGTTGTAATTTTTCGTCGGTTATTAAAAAAATACCATTTTGACCGCGTAGGTATTACACTTTTCTATAAAACAGCTGATTATTTTGTTAATAACCGAGGAAAAATTTTAACGCAGGGGGTTTCTGAATCATGTTGTACTGAATCAATGGTATCAGTTTTCGCGTCGATGTCCCTGCCACTCTGTATACTATTCGACTGGTGTTTTTTTTTTTTTATCACTTCTGTTGTTCTTGAGTTTATTCATTACTTAAAAACAAACAAACATACAAAAAATCAAATCATTCTCTTTATAATATTAGTTTAGATTACATCATAATATTGATTCTATTTGGCAATGTTTACAGAAAGGCCATTTTGATCGTGAGCTTTAATTCTATCGAAATTGAAGCAGACTTTAGGTCCGACTCAACTAATGATCGAAAAAATAGGATGAGAACTCTCGATGAAGCAACAAAAATAGTTTTCAACAACAGCATGATTACTTGTTTTTGTAACATGTTTTTCTAGTACATATTTGTAAAGCTCCCAACGTTTTTGTACGCACTGAATATAGATAGAAACGGATTTACCGAGGCTTTTAACTTGTTCCAGCAAGTATTAGCTTAGCTTCCCGAACCGGACATGCTTCGTCGATGTTTACCTTCTGTTTAGCTTTTCTTTAATTTAGTTTGTGTTCTTCACATGCCCGCTCAGTTTTGTGGTTTCCACTACTTACCTTTTGTTTTATTTGCACAAAGGAAACGTTTCATGTAGGTCTTAACTGTTTTATCTTTAGTTAACGTTGAAAACGCTTTTGAATTTAATTAAACGGATCTTTTAATTTGGTGCTTCCGGAAATTTAAACAATTTACTTTTTATTTTTAAGAGATGCTATCAGTTTACTGAGGATACTCTCTGGTTTTCATTGCTGAACATTTTTATTTTATTATCAAATCAAACAGATGAAGGTATCTCTGTTGAAATTAATAGGTCGATGCTAGCTTTGTCTTCTCTATGTAGACTAAGACTTTAGCTTAGCCATTAATATTTTTCATTGAAATCGTACTGCTTTCCATTAAAAAGTTCAGAATTAATGTGTTGGAAATTATATTGTTTTTCTTTAATTATAACTTTAGAATGGCTGACAATGTTACTCAAATAGCCAGACTTTAGCAACTTTGTAAAAGTACAATCAGAATTGCTATTTTTACGACTTTATTTAAGCATGGTAAAGTCGCACTAGTAGTAAAAATCCTTCAATAGATTTATACAAATGCCATATAGGTAGATAGATGCTCAAACTCAAAGCATTTATTTCAAATAAACCAATTACAGGCACTTTTGTATTATCAAGGGGTCGGTCAGTCAGAAGGATGAAGGTTTCTATAGAGAAGAATGGGCAAGAAATATTAAATAACACATGTTGAAATTATACATGTGAGAAAAATATAGAAAAAAAAACGTGCACGCTAAAAGCGTCTGTAATAAAAAGATAAAAACAAAAAAGCTATTCTAAAATTTTAATAAATTCAAATAAGCCGTGGCAGCTAAGAGATGACCAGTCCCTACTGACGGTGCTCGTTCACGAACATGACGCATGGATCAGCTCCATTCAGCTCTTTCAGATACATATTATGAAGAAATGTAGTGCCAAGAAAATTTATTGCTTATAAAATCGACACTACGTCAATCTGTCGTAATATAGCCATTTCATACAGCCAAGAAATGACAGTTGTGGAATGACATTTCAATAATATGCGGACAATTTACGTTGGTACTTTATTTACTAAACATTTTACGGACTTCACAAAACTAAATGACTAAACTAAAATTTCTACCTAACTATATGACAAAATGTGATCCAAAAATGAGCTGCACTAATTGTAAAACAAAATGGTCGTTTCATAGGCTATATCCCGAAGTTATTGTGTAGTAATTTAAGGCGATATCTACACAAGGCCATTCGTCAATCACGCGAGTCAGTGGCGTCTTGACAGCTCCTGTCATGACTCTCGAGGCGTGCGCACCAATATGTTACGGACTATGTAGATACATTAGGAAGTAGGTAGGGTGTATATAAATCCCACAGATCAAATTTTCCGGTCAACTCCTCAGCGTTCTAAGTTCTTCTAGTTCTGGTAGCTGTTAGTTATCATTTTATAATGACTATTAACGACCCGCTTCTGTTTCGCACAGTTTTTACAACTTGTTCAAACATCGAAACTTCTTTATTAAATGCACATAAAGTTTTGAAGAACGACACGGCCACGTATAGATTATAAGGGCAAAAAATATCTATGCCTTTTATTTTATAATTTTCACATAAAAAGAGCGCTTTAAACTTACATATCCTGTAAGCTAGTTATTAATTTATTGTGTGACTGTCGCGTAATTATACAGAAACCTTGTAATTAACTTGAAGACCTTCTGTGAAAACGTCTTTCACACTATTACTATTATATAAGGTCCCATTAAAATAGATGGACAAATTTTAACACAGCGTTCAGTACGTCTAACCAAAGATATCCAAGCAAAAAAAAACACTGATTAAAGTGATTTTATTTTGACCTAATATAATAAATGGCATTGGATAACTAACATTTTCAGTGTATTTTCGTTAGCTGATTTATTTTTCTTATAAGTAGGTATCTAATGCGTTTTTCTTATCATTTTGTTTACCATTGTTTTTATTTTGGTGGTCTGAATGATTTACAAAAGTTTGTCCATCTATTTAAATGGGACCATATATATTATTTCATGAATAGGTATGAAAATGTATGCCCGTATCAATGAAAAGTTTTACATACAAACGTCCTGTTAATAGGTTTTCCTGTGTAATTCATCTTGTAGTTGGTTTAGCTTGTTCTTGGCAAGTAAGACCTTTGTATTCAATATCATTACCATTCCTAGTCAGGGAGTGATGTAAAAACAGTGTTATCAGCTGCTTCCACCCGGCGCAATTTGTCAAGCGACGGTAAAGTATGTGTGCATGCACTAGGGTAAGTTTTTCAAGCTAGTACTTATTTACCTATTTATTACGTCATGTTTCTTAAGGGTATGGTGTTCTACATAGTGTCGTACCTATGTCGGTTTTTTAAAGGAGAATACCTACTTTGGAACAAGGAGTTTCTTCTGTACTCAACAGCTATTTGCAAACGAAATCGAAATTTAAATAAAATCTTTGATAAGTTAGCTCCTTGTTTGTCATGATTGTGTCGAAGTAAAAAGTTCGTTCCATTTTTAAATTACACGTCAGATATGAGTTTTCATAGTCATTTATTCAGCCGCTAAACACGACAGTTAGGCTAAGCGTAGGTATGCTGACACGCAGGTGACGCAACACAGCCATTGATGTCAATAACACAGCACAGTACAGATTTTGGAGAGTAGGGCAGGCGAGGTAGACATAGGCCGCGAGCGTATGCAAAAGACGGCTGTGCTGCGTTACCTGAGTCTCAGCAAAAAACAAGTGTAGACCTACACGCGTTGCACAGAAATTTGTGCACAACAGAACAGACATCTGTCTGCGTCGCACGTGCCTACGCCGCCGCGCCGCACGGTACGCAGCTGTCACTACGTTCATGCATTACAAAAACTGCTCTGCCCTGCGCTGCGTGGACCTGCTTCACCTCCGTCTTCTCCGCTTAGCCTTATGAATTTTCATAGTAATATTGCCGGCCACCTACTTGCAAGTATTTGACCAGTACACCATTTTCGATCTATCTCGAAGAAGGTTGTCTAAAATAATGCTCGAATTTCCAAGCTAGTTTGAGAAAAAGAAAAGTAGTCTGGGTCGCTGCAGTCGCCGGACCGCAGCGCAGGAACGATGAAGAGAACTTATTCATTAAAATCGATCATAACTTTTGAGAATCCAATAAACTCGTTGATATTACGTTTGACAACAGTAATCGAGTACCAAAGCTAATGCGAGCGCAACCCCAATAGTCTGTTACGTTAATTGAAACTGAGTAAACCCACAGAAGCAATTTATGACGGCTAATAAATGGCACAATGTAGTGTGTTGTGTACAGTTTGCCAAGCTGTTTGTTTAGCTGTATAATGGATTATTAGAATGTAGTCGCTCCGTCAAAATGTTGGACGTGAAAAATGTATATGGATTTTTTGGTGATTGGTTTGTCCATGATTACCATACTGTTTGCTTTTTGTAAGGAAGTGTTCGACTTGAAAATTATTAGGAGAATCGATGATTATTTATAAATATTACATATCGTCGTCTTAGAGTGAAAACCTCTTATATGCGAAAAACTGGTGGGCAACTGGGAAGTTATATTATATGCTGATCGCGCGGTAAAATCTGCTGACGCGATGCAGGATTTTGCGTGACATCAGTATGATGCATAGGTCGCCTGTGGTGATATAGATGCCGCCACAAAACTGCGTGTGTTGTGAGGATTTTTTTTCCAAAAATGTAATAAAATAAAAAGCCAAAGTTGCATTCCCGAGCTTTTCACTCTAAGGCGACGATAAGTAGTTGCTTCAAACTCCAACTGCTATACTTACCTGTGAAACATCAGGCACCTTAATTCATTATTTAATCAATACAAGGCAACGTAATGTTTGATTTTCTTCACGGAAAAAGGAAGGTAAAATAATGTTAGTGTAACTGTCGGAACTGCTACTTCTCCTTATTGGAAATCTATTGCGAATAAATGTAACAGCACTGTCTGAACCAAAATCACACATCTGGTACTGACTAAAAATATGTCTATTGGTTGTAGATGTGTAGATAGGTGGAACACAAACGTTGGCTCTTTGCCATTCAGCCGTTTAAAACCTGTGGGAAACTGCCTTTTCATTATTTAATTCAACAACCATCGTATTTGCGCCAATGCCAAAATATATTGAGCGAATTCAATAAAAGTTTGTATACGTGCTATTAAAAGCCACTGTGAGCGGCGATATTTATGATACTGCATAAATGCACGATGCCGACGCCTGATATTGTGAAATTTTATTAAAATCAAATTCCTTTTTGTAATGAGTCATAAGTCCATTAAGTAGTCACTGATTACATTAAGTTTTATAATTATCAGGTAGATCTTAATGTGGGTTTTTAAAAATGATGTGTAGAATTATGGCGGTAATTTACCAGCTAGGGCTAGGTACTAGGTAGAGTTGAAGGTATGCATACTGATTTTAACACTACATGGAATTATTAGTATTTACTGAAAGGAGCGAGATAAAGTATGTTCACCGGAAGTCTCCGGTGAAAAATAGGGATGTTGACATAAAAAGATTATTAAAAAATATTGGACACGTATTTTTCTTTTTTTACGTAATCAAAAGATTACGGCAATACATTGAGTAGGCAATACGTTAAAATGTAGCATGACGTCAGTGGCCAGTAGATTTTATACTGACTTCTGACGTAGCGAGCCCCCACACCCCTACTTTAATGCGTTTTATCTAAACCATTTTTTATTTATTTGATAAAGCAAAAAATACGTGTCTAATATTTTTTTTATTACCTAACTAACGGACTAAATAGTTTTTTTTTTCTCAGTCAACATCCTTATTCCTAGGATAAATCTCAGTAACATTCTTCTTGAGCTGGGAATTAAACCCACGAAAAAAATAACTGTCATTTTTGACACCGACAAAAACCGTTCATGTCAAAAAATACTAAAAAAGATAGCATCTCGCACTTCTTTCACCGCAGAACAGAGCTTTCGTCCCTCCTTAAGGTACCATTAGACAACTTGTAACCCCCCCTTGCTTTTTACAGGCCGAGCGCCTTAAGTGCCTCGCCTGCTTAAGCCCAGTGATGCTATAAAGGCCGGAAGAGGCCAACAGCATCTGTCCATTCGAAAAAAGGAAGACAATAGACGGAATGCTAATGTACCTTGTACAGTGCATTAAACGTGGTCTACGGCTTTACCGCTAAGTGGTGAGAGCTTTTTTTGGTGAATTTTGACATTTTTGTGGTCAGCCCTTTCTTTAAAGAGCCGTTAAGGCTTTGGTTCTATGAGAATTTATTTTGTTTTCCTCTTGGGATGGTTTCACTTCTTATTCAATTAGCAAAGGCAAGTTGGGGTAATCGTTTCAATATTAGTCTACGTTAATAAAAACACAGCATAAATAAAGGTTTAAAACAAAAACCGCCGCTACAAGCAATTTTCACGTAAAATAAAATAATAGTCTCGATAATAAACACGACAAATAGTTCAGTTCATGCGACACGTTCCATCGAATTCCTCTCATACAAGCGGTGTCAATAAATTCATCCTCCACATTCGCGGTTTAAGGATAACTCACATAGTCTGAATGTCTGCGCAAGACTAACAATGTCAACTAGAAGGTTGCGGTTGCGATGTCGGGGTATATAGGCTGTACAGGTTATGCAAGTATTCGTAACCAGCATGCCTAGAACTTGGCATTTACCACCACCTTTCTGTAAGCGTTTGAGTTTGGCGGCATGTTACGTATTTACTTGAATATCGTGGATAGTGCTCTGATGTTATGGTCGTGCGGAAGGATCTGCATACGTGTTTTGTTTTTTAGGAGGTTGCTCTTAAAGAGACAGCAGCTAAAGGATACACGTATCCTTTTTAGAGTTCCGTACCTCAAAAGGAAAAAATGGATCCCTTATGGGATCACTTCGTTGTCCGTCTGTCTGCCTGTCAGTCTATGAAGACCCTTTTTCTCAGGAACGCGTGGAGTTATCAAATTGAAATTAATATCAAATACGTAGGTACTATGGTCTCTTGGAGCTCAAAAAAATCAAGTTTCTACGTCAACGCAATAAAAGAATAAGGACATTTATGCGACATATTTTGATACTCGCAAATAAATCAAAACCTACAGGGTACTTCCTGTTGACCTAGAATCATGAAATCTGTCAGGAAGCAAGGTCTCACAGCACATGTAAAGGAAAAAGTCCGAAAAGATTTAATTTGTAGTGTGATCACTTATCATACAATTTTTTTTTTTTGAGATTACAAACTTACATTTGCAGTTGGAGAATTGGCCGTGACGCATATCGAAGGGAGAAAATGTTTTCAACAATGTTAAGTTTGTTATTGGGATAAATTCATCCCAACTACGGAACCCTTCATTGTGCGTGGTCCGACACGCATTTGGCTGGTTTTTTATTTAATGATACGAGTATCCTTTAGCTGCTGTTTTTTCAACAGCAATCTCATATTGTAAATGTAAAACCAACTGGTCCCATATAACGGGGACTTAAACATACCTATCTGGCGAAAACTGACTGAACCTTTATCACCCTTGCCTACCCCTTCTGGGAAATACAGGCATTATGTTATGTAATACAAATTACCGGCTTCAAACACGATTGAATAGTCATGAAAAGAATTCAACATGATCATTTTGCTGCGTGAGTGGTTTCTAACAAAAATATCAAAATCGGAACTATTATGATTTGAGCCTTTCCTTTTCGCCCCTTGAAAACTCATTCAATTAAAGGTGCCAGTATTAATTTAAGTGACGTAACCCGGAAAATATCCCAACAACATTACAAAACAAAGGTTGGTAACCAACAAAGCAGGCGTAACGTACGAATTTGCAAATGATAAGTGACAAGTTCGAAGCCAATTCAAAGTGAAAGATAAACAGCCCGAATCTGAACAGACAAAGAAGGCTCCTGACAAATTGCTCGTGTTAGCAACTCCATTGGTTCTTAAAGAAAAAATATTGCTCAGGAAAATCATCAGGAAGTTGGAGCAGGAAATATCTTGGTCTTGGTACTTATGGGGCTTCCTTTCGACGGATCATTTAACACTTGATTTGATTAACGATATAAATGCTCGGCGCAAGATGCATGCTGACAATGTGTCTGTTGCTTTTGTTTTACTTACTCATTAATTTCACTCATCTATCAAAATAAATAAATGAAGAGGGTAAATAATGGTGTTCTACATATTGTACCTAAATAAGAAAGGATTAAGAGCGTTTATCCCAAAAAATTGCGTTTATCCCAACGTCGCAAATAGCTGTCAAATATTTACCGGTTTTGATTAATTTGGCAATATTACTGTATGGAAATATGAAATGTGGCTAACTAGCGAACTAACTATGAGTTCTATGAAAAAAGTGGGTGGAGTCGAAAGTGTTAAAAGAACTGTATTTGCATTAAATCCCAAGGCTTTATATACAACGAGAATAAAATGCAACTCCTTTCCATTTTTGTCGTCCTGTTTTTGTTGTAAGTAGCTTAGGCACCTATACCTACTCAACATCTTTGCTTTCAACACAATGGAAAACACACCTCCGCCTTTGTCAAAATTTCCTAGTCTTGTAAGCAGGTTTCTCTAAGGAATGCAAATTCCACGAAAAGCATTCACTAGAACAGAAATTCTAATTTAAATCCAGAGTTTCTTCTTAAAAACTGTGTTCATTTCTTGTCGTAAGCGCAACAGCAGAACTGTAATGAGTCAAAATCGCTTTTATTTCATGAGAATTAATACTTTTATCGACGATTTTTTTCTTCTTTAATACTCACACTTTGCCAACAAAACCTAGTTATTCTAGTGTCATAAATACGTACTTTCGAGTATACCCCACCAATTTTTACTTCATCCATTTAGAATGTTTCGAAGAATTAGATCTTTAGAGCCTTAAAACGGCCGCTAAATAACAGCCGCCATATAACGGCCACCATATAACGCTAAATAACGGCCGACATATACCGGCCGCTACATAACAGCCACTAAATAACGGCCGCTAAATAACGACCGCTACATAACGGCTGCCATATAACGGCCGCTAAATAACGACCGCTACATAACGGCCGCCATATAACGGCCGCCATATAACGGCCTAGAGTCTGAAGAAGCTGACATCTATAAAATAATAGCAATAATACTAGTTTTTAGTGAGCAGTGGTGGCTTATTTGTATCGGCCTCGACTTGGCGGGAACATTATAGGCTGATTATTCACTATGCATGCTTGTTTTAAGGGAACGGCTTAACTTGGTTTAGAAGCTACAGATATAGGTATGACCCTAGCAAGACTTATAGTCCTACCCCGCGTCCTAATAGAAAACGAAAGTCGCGCGAATAACCATCGTTGCGTTCATTTCATATGTCACTTTTTGATCGGAAAACTGGAAGGCGCCATCTGTCGGCGCGACCTCGCGTTTCGGTTCAGTGGTCCACCACTAAGTTTGCTTAAGTTTTACAATAGTAGGTTCTTGATCTCGTTTCTGCCCTATACCTTCGGGGAGACAAACGCTATGTTAGCGCCGGGTCACACCGGAATGGCAGCTGCGAACACTTTCAGTGTGAAATAATTTTAAACTTTATCTACATACTTAAAACACCAGTATCGCTTGAAAAGCTGGAAAGGTCTCGAGGCCACCCGCGGTGACGCGAGCAGCCGCGCGCCACGCGCATCTTGTCAGTGGTTCTGCCCGCGGTTGCCAGCGGTGACGCGAGGCCGCTCGCGGCACAGCGGGCGGCCGCGCGTACAAGCGCGGATCCACCGTTGTGGGCACCATGGGCATGCCCACAACCCTAAAAGACTGTTGACGTCGATATAATAAGTAGATTAAGTAGATTTAATTGATATTATATCCAATGCCTTAATAAAATTAAAATAAACAATAGGTAAATCGTGCGTGATTCGGAACGCAGCGATTTAATTTTAGTGTCCGCGCCTACATTCAAGTCCGATAGACGCGCCGCTAGTGTCTATGTCATTGCATCAATTTTCCGCAAGACTTTGGTAGCGGTGGTAGCACCGGTTTTTTTATATCTCGTGAACGGTGTCACGAGGTTCACCGCCGCCCCCACCTTGGCGAGCACGTCGCGGTAGGACACGCCCTTCATCTCCGCTTCCGGCTGTAGTGTAATCGTAATCACTACAGCTGTGGACTCCGGGGTGCGGAGCCTAGCCGCGACGCATCGCTCCTTGCGCCGCTGCAACCTCGCCTTTCTTTTGGCCGCCCTATCTGCCTCACCCACCTTCCTCCTCTCCCCGGCTACTTGCCATTCATCGTCAGCTGGAGGAGATTTAGGACACCGGGGCCGGTGCCCCCACCGCCTTTTCCGGGGCCTTCGCTGCCTGTGTAGCCGCCCCGTCGACGTTCTCCTTTCGAGAAGCTCCATGGCGGCTGTCAAGCGGGAACTCCGCCCCCATCTCAGACATTCCGTCCGACGGAGGCCCGAGGTAAAAGGCCTCCGCTGCCGCCATAATAGAGGCCGTGGTCGTGGGTATGGCCTTGTCGTTAGAGGACTGGATCCTCTTCAAGGCCACACTCTTGATCGCGGCTACCACGACCGCAAACCTAGCCTCTCGCTCCGAATTGGAGCCGCCAGCGGCGTCCGACTCACCACAGGAAGACTCTGTAAGGGCCGTCCTGATGCTGGTCCCGACAGGGTGGTGCTCCTCCATGGCGAGCCTCTCCAGCTCAGCTGGGCTGGCCCGGCTCGACTCACCGGCCTCCTTGGTGGTGAGCCCTCTTTACCCAAACCCATGCCCTTTTCCCGGGCCCCACCTCGCCGGCTGGAGTGGATTTTCCGCCGCTCGTCGACGGACGACCCCTAGCCATCCCCCGACTTGGGGCGCTTCCGGAGGAATTTCCGGTTCCTCCCGGCACTACGCGCTTCGAGCTCTGTCCCGATCCCTCTGCGCTAGATCCAGCGTCGGAATCCGACCCCGGATCACTCCCCTCCATTTGGAATTGTTTTTTTTTGTTCAATGTTTCCATGATGTTCCCACGAGTATAAAATGTTTCCAACCAACCAACCCAAAAAATAGTGGTTCGCATTATTGACTAATTAAGCTACCCATAAGCCAAGCTATCAACACGAAAAAAAAATCACTCCAAACCTCCAAGCGGCGCGCCTTGAGGGTTTTTATAGTGATTTTTTATAGAGGTTTTCTAAGAGTACACGTTAGAGCGTTCCTCCGACAGGATATTGTGGCATGGACAACGAGACACCTTAGGCACACAGTACCTAATGGGGAGATATTGCCCGCACCCCAGGGTGCACCGTCCCGGAGACTGGCCTTCCCCCCCGGACGCATCCATAAGGGAACTCCAGCCCACAGGCACACGGGGAGGTTTCCTATCCACGACTCGCACTTGGCCGATTTTCGGGTGGCTGTGCCCATAACCTTTTTTGAGGGCTGGATCCGCGCCTGCGCGCGTATGTAATGTAGAAACTAAACTAGTCAAGAGGAGACTAGGCGCGTGGGATCTGGAGGTCACGCGAGGCCTCCAGCGGCGACGCCGGGGACTGCTGGCAGCCGCTGCCGGCCGCTGCTGGCCGCTGCCATTACGGTGTGACTCGGCCCTTAAGATCAACCAACCTACACAAAAACCTAGTTCGTAAGTCCAACAGCAAACAGCTTAAGTCTTGTGTCCCGTTGTTTCTAGAGCAATTTATTTTTACAAGTTTTTATATCAAGCAAACGAGCTATTCATGACAGGACGGAAGCCCGTCTTATCTATAAAACAAACTTTGCTAAACGGATCGCCTAGAAAAAGTTTCGGTGCCTCAAAGTCTTTGCCACATCAAAGATCTCGGTGACCTAAAAACATGAAAGCTAAAGTGACTGATTTACATTTTCTCCATTGATAGCGTAACGATGGTGACGAAGGAGTGTAGTTTTTATGAAAATCTTTTTGTTTCAGCTCAAGCGAATGGCAACTGCTGGATATAAGTGCCTTTCCAAGTAACATGCACATCACCTGCCTTGTTTCAACGTATGTAATCAACAACAAAAAGGTTTTTTTGTGGATTTTACACAGAAAATAAAGAAGTGGTAGAGCCTGGGGCCTGAAAGTACATATTTCAGAGCAAAAAATTATTGCTTTAAGAAAGATATTATCATAACTGCAGCAAACAGAAATACTTCGGCCTTTACCCAGCAGGAACAGTACAGGACTTATAATGATTATAATTTTCGTATTTTAGTCATAAAATTAATATTTTCTACTCACTGAATTAAGTTTACATTCCACAAAACAAGCTAAGTTGTCACTGTAATTTTATATCAATTTGATGATAAAAATCTGTACGGCTATATCGTTAGTCTAGTAAGTATCGATACGATCATTATTTTGTTCATGAAAATGAGAGAAAATTCGGTAATATTTAGCGGTTTGGTTCCAAATGGAATTCAACGCCACCTGCTATTATTTTGTTCGACAAAGCAAACTGAACTTTTTGCATGTTACATTTCAACATTTGTTGTTTAGGTATTTAGAATTTCCTACAAAAAAACTTGTATACATGCAAAATCATAAATGTTATGTAAGTAAATTACTTAGTGTCCTAATAGTTATAAACCGTAAGGTAGAATTGATAAAGAGAACATAATACCGACAAAATATTGCTCCACATTGATTGGTAATTAAATAAACTGTGATACTGAAAAACTAAATAGGTAATAAAAATAGACACTTTCACTTTATCGATATGACCATTAACACTAAAATGTAACAGGCTGCATTCTCACATTCTCGACAACAGGGCACTGAAATCATGTTATAACTGAAACGAGCTTTATAAGCGCATAAATTGGCGATCAGCCATCGTGCGGTTCAAAAACGGCTGTAATTGGCGCTACCATAATTTAATTCTGCTAACGTAGTGTTTGAGCTGATGCCAGCAAGCTCAAATTCAATAAAAATTCAAGCCAGCTCCCGACCGAATCATGGGCCATCAATTTTGCTTCGATATGCCGTTCCTATCGATATCTGGTACACAATCCATGAAGTTACCGAGAATTTTGTAACGGAATATTACGTAGCTTATGAAGGGTAGGTATTAGTAATTTTCATTGGATTTCATATAATATGTAGTTTTATCAATTTGTTATCTATCATGATGAAGAATGATTTAAAACATCGTAAGCTCAAATCAATTTCACGTAACATAGTTATGTAGACACTACGTTATACAATACTGGTTAGCTGCATCCGATTAGACTGGAAGCCGACCCAACATAGTTTGGAAAAGGCTAGGCAGATGAGGTATGTTAAGTTGACACTAATAAAAATAATTTGAATATGTTAAGCCAAAAAATATAATAAAATTTATTAAGATTTATTCAATCCAACTAGACAATTTTAGTCAGCAAACCGCTTTCCTCGTTACGTTCTACTAACTCCGGTTTTCAAGAACACATATTTAATTATTCGGGAACAAGAATTCATAAGGCGAGAATGAAGTATGCATATCATTAAAAAGTTGGACCACACGCTGCGAGGTTAAAATAGAAAGTCACACAGCTATGACGTGTTAGCAAAATATCGGCGTAAATACTTACCTAGGTACTTACTTAAAAAGTGTTAACCATTATAGATACAGTAACAATTTATTTATTTATTTATAAATCTTTGTGCAAAATAAAGGTGCAAAGACGGACTTAATGCCTTGGTATTCTTTACCAGTCAACGGACGGTGGTGAAGAGATATACACCGTGTCTTTTTAGTCTTACATAAGTAGCCCACTTCAAGTATCCAATGACTACTAAACATTCATTAAGAAAAAAGATATACGCCGTGACATTTTAGTCGTCTTACAAAGGGCCACTCAATGTACCCGACATAAAATACCTCTAGGACAATTAAAAAATTGTAACAAAATAAAATAAAAAAAATGAATGTTTTGCAGTCATTGGATACATGAAGCAGGCTGCTTTTGTAAGACGACTAAAACGTCACGGTGAATAACATGGCAGGTACCAATTAATTCACACAGCACGTAGACGCCTGGCCGGCCGCACTAGAGACGATACTGTCAACACTTTTCATTCAAACCAAGCGTGTCAATAAACGTCAACGTTTACTCATAGAAACTGACGGCCCGTAACAAATCTAACAATGTCCTGTCACAGCTAGCTTGCGCTCAGCTGCGCCAAATTCGGACACGAATATTATTCGTAAAGTAGTCTCTAGTCGCTGCCAGCACGGCAATTTCGTGAATTTCAAACAGCAAGCGAGTTGTTGATACTTAATTGAATCAGTCAGCAGCCTTTCAATACAAATACGGTGGAGGTCTGCCCGGCTTGGGCGGGGCACCGCCGTGTCGCGTGTCGTCACGGTGGCGATCGGCAGCGGCGATCTCTCGCGTCCGGCCCTGGTTCAGGCCATGGTCCGGAGCGAGAGTGCATGGGAGGCCGTCACCTCCTTCTGCGAAGCAGTAATGCTCGCGAAGGAGGAGGCGGAGCGCGCGAGGGAGATGCGAGATTCGCGCCCTCGCGCCCCTAGTCGCCGCAGGAGACGCCCCGGGCGTCGGGAGTCGCGAGCCGACTTCCGGCCACCGTTGGCGCGGGCTTGCGGACGGTGAGCAATGGGTAGCTCGCCGTCCGATAAGGACCAGGCCCGGGTCGACGGCGCGTTGTGTTCCACGCGCGCCTCAAAGAGATGTCAGCACCAACTGACGGGGTCCGTAAGGACCAATGCCTGCTGGGGTTGCGGGTTTGTCCGAAAGGGATATCGCGGCCCCGGCACACAGGCAACGGAAGGAACACGGGTGGGTTTTAGTCAGTAAAAGTCTGACACTCCCTCTCGCTCCGCCCAGAGCGGGAGGAGTCATGTGATGATTTCCCACCCAAAAAAAAAAAAAAAAAAGGCTTTCAATACAAAAAAGTTCGGCCGTAAGAAAAGGTGTGAATGAAATCATGGCCTATCCCAATATCTTGCAATGCATGCCCTACCTTTAAGTTTACTGAGAAAGAACGAATAAACTCTGACGAAAGCGTTGTCCTAAACCCTAAACTAAATTTGGTAACACTGAAAGAATATGACAGGTTGTAAGTAAGTATATTTCAAACTGATAAGGGAACAAGAAGAAACCTGTTCAATCCACTTCGGTCCAAAAATCTTCACCATTAGCCTATTATTTTTGGTCAGCTTTCTATCCATACAAAAGTCCTTTTGCCTTTCATCTACAGGTCTAAAGAAGATCCATATAACAACTATCAAAAAGTTACAAAACTCGAGCTACTAAAACATTTGTAGCAAATAAAGCGAAACATTATTTGTTTTGTGTATAAGAAAATGTAACCTTTATTTTCGTACAGAAGTTTGTCCCCACTTTCAGAGAAACTTCACCATCGTCCCCACATCAAACACAGAGCAAGTTTGTTAAGTTTTTAACACAACTCTTTTGACTTTTGGAGTATCTTGAAGTTAACATTGACATTTATTCAAAGTGAATCCAAAGTCACTGAAGTATTTAATACAAATGTGGTGAAGTTAATCGATTGGTTGTTGGTGGTATATATTTTGAATTGATCATAATTAATTCATTATGGCAATCAATCTCGATGTAAGTGAGTGGATTGATTTTAAGTTCACTGCCATTCTTTCTGGGAGTGATAATACTCAACTTTAAAAAGCGGCCAAGTACGAGTCAGACTCGCCCATGAAGGGTTCCGTAATGAAAGGTAAATTGCGGTTTACGATTTATGACGTATTAAAAAAAAAATACTAGAGTTCAAACCAATTTTTGGTGGAAGTTTACATGGTAATGTACATCATATTTTATTTTTTATTTTATCATTCTCTTATTTTAGAAGTTACAGGGCCGGGGGACACCCATTTTACCACTTTGGAAGTGTCTCCCGCGCAAACTATTCAGTTTAGATAAAAATGATATTAGAAACTTCAATATCATTTTTGAAGACCTATCCAAAGATACTCCACACGCATGGGTTTGATGTTTTTTTTTTTTTTGAGTTTCAGTTCTAAGTATGGGGAACCCCCAAAATTTATTGTTTTTTTTATTTATGTGTGAAAATCTTAATGCGGTTCATAGAATACATCTACTTACCAAGTTTAAACAGTATAGTTCTTATAGTTTCGGAAAAAACTGGCTGTGACATACGGACGGATAGACAGACAGACATGACGAATCCATAAGGGTTCCGTTTTTTGCCATTTGGCTACGGAACCCTAAAAAGGTAAAATCGAAAAGCAAACTAATGTTTCATAAAAATAAACAGTATGATAAGAAACATAACTTAACTACGAGACTGTGCTGTCACTGAATAAAGAAGTGACTTTAGGATCCGAATAACATATTGTTACCGACAGACAGACACAATAACGATCAAAGCTTAAATACTTAAACGAAAGCCCACATTCCCCACCTACTTAAATGTAATAGAAAATCACGTCAGTTAAACAACATATAAAGTAATAAAACAAACATTTTGCCTTCAGCGCGGCAACCGCAGAACGTTTCCCGTCATTACCGCCGAGTAAACGGTAATGAACGATTTAAAAGATATTGCGGCGCTATTAAAAATATTCCTGCTATCCCAGATAATGTTCATACTTTCAGAAACACGATAGTTTTACCGGGTAGCGCCGCTTAAGGCGACGAACACACGGCCCGATCTCCCCACAATTCATTTCTCATTTCCGTAACGTTCGCCCGTCGCTGATCCTCGCTCGGTCACAAACTCTCATCTTGTAACAGGTAATTTATTTTACTTAAAACGCCTTCCATTCCAACAAATAACGGTTTGGAGAATGGAATGAGCTGGATAGTTGCAGTTTTAACTAAGGTTCTGTAAAATATTACTCGATTAGACTTTTCGCGCGCATAGTCCGTGATTTTCCAAGCGCGATAAGTTCAAGTTAGTTTTTTTGGTTTGTTTTTCATTGTCCTATATTGCTTATGGTTTGAAACAGCAAATAAAAGTCTTTGCTTTATGAATGGCTCAAAAAGTTAAACTGGAAACGGTTAAGCCGTATGAATCGACTCTCTGAGTAGTCGATTCGCACTTCCACTGCCCCGCACTGCATTTTTATTATTTTCATGTTTTTCTTCATGTTAAAGATGTTGTAAAAGTGTATGGTATACTTTTAAAGTAAATCAAAATTGAGTTAAATATTTATTTTATTTTATGTAAGTAGGTAATTTATTTGTTAAAATCTAAAACATGAAACGAAGTTATAATACTAAATGGAATAAACTACTCCGAAATCCACAAACAAAAATAATTACGATGTGACAGTCGTCAGGTCAGGAGTACATAATTTAAATTGATGTTTTCAAAACAACTGTTAAATTACATACTTGAGCTTGCCTAATAATTAAAACTGAAAAATATTTTTAATTCTAGACGAAAATTTAAAATATTATACAAATATACATGTCATGTTAATGTTGCTGTTAGGTACATTTTTTACTAACCTAATCTGCGTTCCATTAGTGTGTATGAAAATATAAACATTTATAATTTGATGTTTTCAAAACAACCGTTCAAGTACATACAAGCTTAACTGGCAATTAAAACAGTTTTTTCTTTAAATTCCTAACGAAATATAAAATATTATACATGTTATGTTGCTATTAGGTACATTTTTTTACTAACGAAATCTGAGTTCCATTATTATGCATGAAAATAAAAACATTGATAAAATGGATCTATTTGCAGAATAATTTTTATTTAGTTTGTAAAATACCTAAATAAATACCTTTTCTCAAACATGCTTGGAAATTCGAACATTATTTTGACAACCTTCATCGAGATAAATCGAAATTGCGGTACTGGCACAGTACTGGTCGAATACATGCGTCCGGCCGGCAATGTTTGTATGAAAATCCATATCTGTCTTATTTAACGGCCAAATAAATTATATGAAAAACTCATATCTGTAATGTTATTTAAAAATGGAACGCAATTTTTACTTCAACACATGACAACCAACCAACTTATTAAAGATTTTATTTAAATATCGATTTGGCTTGCAAATAGTGCTGTTTAAAGTAAAGAAGAAGCGGCCAAGTGCGTGTCGGACCACGCACAATGAAGGGTTCCCTAGTTGGTATGAATTTATCCCAAGAACAAACTTAATATTGTATAGATACATTCAGTATATATATAAGATCATGTTTTTCAAACTGCAAATTTAAGTTGGTTGATTATTACTCGTTAACCTGCACAGCCTACTTAGCTCTGATAGTTTTCCTTTTAATTTCATCATAAAAACTAATGCTGTGAATTTTTTCACAAACTCAAGTACAACCATTTAGCTGGCGGGGGACACACACTTGACGCTTACAGAAATTTTCAGTTAAAAGCTTAATATTTCACAAACGGATCCCTAAATCCAAAAATGGTTTTCACAATCTCACAACTCAATATTTTTAAACGAACTTTCTAACGATACCCCACACCATGGGGTGGATGAGAAAAAAAAACAACCCACTTTACGTGTAGGGTAGGTACCCGAAAAAATAAAATTTTTCTTGATTTTATTTTACCACTTTGTCGGCATGGTTAATACTAATCGTCTCTGAGCTAAGCCGCGGACAGACAGATGGACATGACGAAACTATAAGGGTTCCTTGTTTACTACGGAACCCTAAAAAAATTACCTATTGGTGCCTGAAAAATTGTCACTGTTCGTCATTGATTCTGGAATTTATAATAAATTTAGTCAATTTGAATTTCCGCGCATTATTTGAGAAAAGTATACAAGCCTTGGCCAGGCATTGCCACCTCATGATCACCCCATCCATAGAGGAGAACCGTTAGAAAATCCGTTCGTTAGTTTTTGAGTTTATCGCGTTCAAACAGACAGACAGACGCGGCGGGGGCTTTGTTTTATAACAAGTAAGGAAGGATATACAAATATTGCTAATTTAATAGGATAGGATAGCATGTATCAGAAAGGTGTGGTTATATTTAACCGTATATAGGGCAGAAACGAAATTTGTAGTCGACTAGTCTAACTTTAAGGTCGATTATATCAATAAAAAATCGACCTTAAAGTTAGATTACTAGATTGGTTACAGGCGCTGCTATACATATTTATTTTCTGCCCTATAAAGGGTTAAGGGGACTACAAGCCAGGCCTATGCCTGCCAGGGTTGCGAGTTTGTCCGAAAGGGATATCGCGGCCCCGGCACACAGGCAACGGAAGGAACACGGGTGGGTTTTAGTCAGTAAAAGTCTGACACTCCCTCTCGCTCCGCCCAGAGCGGGAGGAGTCATTTGATGATTTCCAACACAAAAAAAAAAAAAAAAAAAAAAAAAAAAAGGGGTCTACAAGACCTAAACGTGCCTAAACGCAAGTTTTACGTGCCTAAAAGTATATGAACCAGTGCAGTAAACAAAATCAGAAAAATATATGATATTCTTCAAGTTAAATGCTAGTAAGACTATCTTACTAGCATTTAACCTGAAGAATATCATATATTTTTGTGTGTGTTGAAAACATAATACAACTAATTTGCTACGATAGAAAAAAGGCACGAAGCAACCTCTAAAAAATTCTTTGAACGATTAAAAATCATATTAATATATGTACATGCAATCATTCTGATATTTTGTCAGATTATTCTACAAGCAGCATATTACCATAATAGTGTTTTGATTGTTTAATCCAATCAATAGGTTCTTTGTAAATAGATAATTTATTTATTTTATTTATTATTACCAAGGGGTATCGTATTACCCAGTTACTGGGTTGTGGAGGTCAGATAGGCAGTCGCTCCATGTAAAATACTGGTATTCAGCTGCATCCGGTTAGACTGGAAGCCGACCCCAACATAGTTGGGAAAAGGCTAGGCAGATTGATTGATTTATTTATTTATTATTAATTGTTTCATATTTTGCAATAAATTACCTGCGTTGTGCCATCGCGCTTCTCTTTCTTTTCTATGCAGTCCGACAGTGACCGCGCTTTAGCTGTTGTAAGCCTCTTAAGGGTGTGGTACAGATTTAGGTAGGACCATCAAACTGAAAAATAATCAGAAGTCGGCGTTGTCACAAAAATAATCATTTGGGTCGAGTAGGTATTGAAATTCTGTATTCATGTTGGTGCCATAAAGTTGTTTGATGGTCTGTATCACACCCTTAAATATGACTACACCTTTCATACATGACTTTACATGCTGTATCTTATCATTCCATAAGTCATCTCTTAGCCTTCGTTCGCGCACTGGATTTTCAACTCTCGGTATTAAGCCGAGCGTTAAGAATCCAACGCGTTGGGACGCACCGTCGGCCCAGCGCGTTGAAAAAAATACTGTTGGATTTTCAACTCTCGGGGCTAAGCAGAGCGTTGAAAGTCCAGTGCATGAAAAAAACTCGCCGCGGGAAAAAATCGCCCGTGCGTACCTGGGCTTAGGATTCCAATAGCAACGATCGATCCAAAAAAAACCTTAGCTTTTTCTAAGCATCGATTGCTTAGAAAAAGGTTAGGTTATTCGTCGATTTATTTTTGTTGCAATTCCGGACCAAGTTTTCGTTTTACCACAGTTTATTTTGTACGGATTTAGAGCGAATGTGGCGAGACTAATTTCACGCCGACTTTGAAAGAGAGCCAGCGAAAATCAAAGCTCGGTTTACTCCTAAAATATATAGTTCTAGTCTATATTTTGGGTCGGTAGTTGAGCGCTATTTCAGCTGCCGTGAAATATGGCACTCGGTTCGGACAAAAAATATACTTTGTCAATTTGATAAGTCGGCAACTTGTAAATATCAACCTTGTGTTTATTTAGTTTTGAAAAAAAACGGCCCTATTGGCTTCAAATTGTTATATTTATTTTTTCATACCTTGTTTTTTGTTCACATTAAAATCGGCTACATGTATAACAATAATTAAATACGTGCTGAAAACTAGAATTCAGTAAACAACTGAACACTTTCACAACAGGATTATTAACAAAGAAATTTATTTACCCGTATAATGATTTTGTAAATACTGAGTAGTATTTTGTATTCCAAAAGTAAAATATAGGTACGTCAAAGAGTTATTGAATTTAGCTTTGTTGGTACTTCGTTGGTATAGAAGCTATCATAATGAAAACACAATGACGTGTGATAAAATCTATAATTTTTTAAATAGCCCATTCTGCTGGGTGAAAGCCTCCCCCAAGTCCTTCTAGGAAATCTTCTACCTCGCCACCTCGAACTAGCCCTCAAGTTCAGCGTCCAGGTCACCTCTTCCTGGACCTGCCTCATAAACCGTTGTACACATCATATTCATTACAGAAACACGAATATTCTTATAACAAAGCCGTAAACTGCGTTTTTTTAACGAAACCCAAACCAATCTGATGGATTGTTTATTTATTACCCTGCTCACTTTATTGGCTCTGGCTATTGTCAATTAAAGGTAACGATTTTTAATTGAAGCCAGTATCTCGTTGCAAAGTAAATCAATTAGTACAAAGGGTGTAGGCGGTGCTCGCAAATTGATTCAGTTTGCCCAACCTCTATGGGCTTGTGCCACAGTCATTTAGACGTTGTGTAAGTAAACCACAGAGCACGGAATCGACATAGGTACCAGAGCGCCCAGATACTGCAGTACTAATAAAATTCGTGGCGCCGAAAGTGCGTTGAGTGTAAAACTTATGTCATGGGCCGCCTTCAATGCCGTCAGTTTCTATACGTCTTTATAAAAAAAAAAAAAAAAAAAAAAAAAAAATTGCAGGCCAAAAAATATAGCAAAAACATTAAAAAAACGATTAAAAAAAAACAAATAAAATAAATGCCGCATCTAGCAGCGGCCGCTGAAGCGTCTCCTTGCTCTGCGAGCAAAACATTTTTTCCAATTACGGTGTGAAAATTTAAACCGGGACCCTTCCCATTCCCCACACCATTTTGCACCGGGCTCTTAATAGGACGAACGCTAATGTCAGGTGTAAATAGGTGTAGTTATTCCGTTGATTTTGTTAATGAACTTAGGAGAATCTCGTATATTGGAATGTGATAATTTAATTAGAAAATTAATGAAAAATAAATACAGAAGGAAAATAGACGTAAGTACTATGCGAGTATCCGTTGATAAAGAGTGCCCGGTCGAAAGTAATATTAGAATAGTTTTTGTAAGTATACATAACAAGGAAAACCGCAAAGTATGGACTGAATACGGAAGCCGGAGGATCGAGCGAGGTGGTGTAGCTGGACAGAGGTATGTCCACTAACTTGTACAGCCAGCAGTGATCTGCCGTTGAACATGCTCTACCTTTTTACATCTTTCATATGAAATGAAAACTTACCTTCCAAAGGAGCGACAAAACAGCAGAAGCCAGAACATAAGCATATCAATACTCGCGTTTTAAATTGATAAAAGAACCTTTGTCGCTAGGCATATTCCCAGCATTTATTCATATTAAAGACCTACATAAATAAACAATTACATTACCACAGCTTCATTCCAGTTTCACGGAGGTGTGCAATGGTTGTGTGACTGCCATCATTTATGTAAAACTGTGGTCCCTTTAATAAATTAATCAACCGGTGCATTTATGGGCGAGTGGGACAAATTGCTCAATAATGATTTTCATGGCACAGCTTGTGCAAATTTATAATTTCCTCACACACCATTATATAAGCTAATTACGTACCGTTGAGTGGTGGACGGAAAATTATTGGTATCAGCAACTTGCGTTCGCGGATCACGCGTTTAATTTAACTTGATTGAATGACAATCACATGTTTAATTATGAGTAAGAATGATTTCAATCATTCACACTTTCGAGTTTGTATTTCGAATATCAGTCATATTTTTCTTGATCGCTATTCGGGCGCCTCCGACCACTCGGCAATCTTCGGCTGCTGTCGTGAGATAGCGGACGGCGCGGCGGCGCGGGCGGCGGCGAGAGGCGTGGCGTGTGGGACGCGGGTCATCGACCACTTCGCTACCGATCTCCGACGACGACGGCACGCGCGCGCACTCCATACGTTGACCAATATCGTCAAGATTATTGTACCTTTTTAAAATACATTCATCTTAATTACAGTCCACTGCTTTTAACTTCAGTCCTTAATTAGGTCCCTAACAATCGCCTATAGGCCGTATTCTCGGCGGCGCGTTCAAACTGTTCTCGATGGCAGCGGCGCGGGAGCGATTATATGTAGTTCCATATAAAACTATGCTATGACTTTGCTTCATCGAGATATAAGTACTAACGTACTAGAGAAGACACCGTAAATTCCTACTTTGTCTCGTTCAACTGCGGCGATCGCGCCGCACCGTCGCAAGAAAACGCGTAAGTGCCGTGATTTACGTGTCCTTCACCCCACAATCCTCACTTTTGAAAAGTTAATGAAAATCAATTTTGAAAACGCCAAAAAATAGTCAAGAAATAGTCATAAATAGTCACCAAGGTTAAAAAAATAGTCGCATTATGGTTCCGAAGATACAGATATAAGTTGGTGAGGATTGTGGGGTGAACGTCTCCACACAATCCTCACCTCAGTGCAAGCAAACGGCTGGGAGTACCGACTTGGTTTCAATTCCAAAAAATAGTCAATAAATAGTCATAACGCTATGCCAAATCTCGAAAATAGTCATTAAAGGAATCCAGAGATATAAAGGGGTCTTGGTGAGGATTACGTGGAGAGCCTTTCTCGCCACAATCCTCACCTGATTACCGCGGAACGCCTAGGTTTTTGAATTTAAATTTGGTGTCAAAAAATAGTCAATAAATAGTCGTCTCGAACCATGATAATTTCGACTTGGTTTACTATGTAGAAGTATGTTAAACTTCCACGTCAACTTCTACATACATTTTGTTTTAGTACAGTCGCGAACAGTAAAATTGTAAATCTATTTTAATAGTATTTTATATTAATTTAAAACAGTAATACAATATTGTAGTTACTTACGTATAATTTTTTTTCTGTCAAAGTTTAATAAATACCTACCTAGCTGTACATAATATTCCTCAAATTTTTCCGGTTGGCTTTGACTATTTTTTGGCGTTTTCAAAATTGATTTTCATTAACTTTTCAAAAGTGAGGATTGTGGGGTGAAGGACACTGATTTACATGGCGCTTAAGACCTTTTTGCCGAGAATAAATACACTTCCGCAGCAAACCTAGCGCTGTGGTAAATTAGTTACGGGTTAGACGAATTGTTATTATTTTAGCGCTGCAGCGAACTAAAGATTCCAATTACGAAGAATAGGACAATTCAGTTATTTGACGTAGCTTCTCTAGTACGTTAGTACTTATATCTCGATGCTTTGCTTAGAGTTTTATGGTTGCCGGCGACTTATTCAATACGCTGGATCAGCCTATTGAATAAGTGTTTAGAGTTTTTTTTAACCTTTTAAGTACATAAATACATTGGGAACGAAATATAACACATATGACCTGCGAAACGCCGGCGCTCGACATAGACTCGTTCTTGACTGAATGGCTGGAAAAGGCAGCAGACAAAGATGGATAGAAAGGTATGGGGGAGACCTTAGCCCAGCAATGGGACAGAAAAGGTAAACAAAAACCATTGTTTTATGAGAGCGAGGAAAACCTGGAAAATCTTTGTGAATTTGCTTAAAATACAGCTATAGGCCTACCTACGTTCTAAAATGTATTGTCGGTTGCTAAAGCCAAACATTTCCATTAACCAACAGTATCGGGTTGATAAAACAAACTAAGAGTGCCGATATCGCAACCGCACACTTTAAAAGCCCATGACGAAGGTACAAACAGACGCTAAGTATTCAAACTTGGTATATTACTATCATTGTTTTGCGGTCTTAAGGCTATACCCTTGTAAAGCGAAACACGTATTTGTGGTTATCAAAATGTCCGGGGGTCGCCTTGTCGTCAAAGTGTTTTCGATGTGACAATACAACTGCTTTTATAGAATAAACTGAGGCTGTCCAGGGCTTTGCCCTCAATGGGCGAAATCAAGGAGATTCGGGAAAATGGAAGGCGTGATATGAACTCAATGGTTCCTTGCATTGATATTCCTTTGTGTCTGAATTTCTGTTTTTATGAATTATTTTTTATTTACTGTTGATAGTAACCGTTAGATGTCTCGCTGATGGTGGTGCGTGTGTTGGATCATTTAGCTCCCTTCAAAATGGTTGAGCTGAATGGTGCTGATCCATCCGTTATGTTCGTGAACGGGCGCCGTCAGTTGGACCTGGTCATCCCTTAGCTGTAATGGCTCATCTTAATTTATTTAAATTTTTGAACTGTTCTTTCTTTTTATTACGGACGCTTTTAACGTGCACGTCTTTCTACATTGTTCTCACATGTATAATTTCAATATGAGTGATGTAACCAATATTTTTATTTAAAAGAGTGTCCGTGGTGTTTCTTGCCCGTTCTTCTCCATAGGTACCTACTTCGCTTTGGAATGGGCAACTTGCTTCATATTTCTGACTGACCGACTCCTTGACAATTCCTGAGTGAAAAGTGCCTGTAAATGCTTTGAGTTTGAGATTTATACATTATTATTGTTTGCTAGATACACATTAAATTAATGACATTGACTTGAAATGTATTATTAATAATTATAATTATTCGTAGTTGTACGCCATTGTATGTGAAAAACATGTCTGAACCTGTTTTTTTTATTATGTTGTCCTGCATGAACGTTTTTATTCTTATATGTGTACCCAAACAAGAATAACGTTCATGCAGAATAAAAAATACAGATAAAATATGTTTATTTGCTCAAACATGTGTACCTACAGACGGCTGTGTGTGTAGGCTTAACAGACTGTAGATTTGTAGACCATTTTCTATTTTGTTAAGTACCTGGTACTTGTTGACAGGCCTACATTGTCCTCTAATATACCTATTAACATTGTAATTTGAAAATATCGTGAAAGCCATTTATTTTTAAAAGAGTAACTGTGGATTTTTTTGCCGGCTCTTCTCAATAGGAAACGACTAATTGGAACCGTGCTTCTGAAGTGCCCATGTAGGTTTATGTGAAATAAAATATTTTGATTTTGATTACACATTTTTGAGCAAAGAATATAGGCTGTGTTTTAAGTAGTCTTCTTTTGACGTGACAACGTCTAATAAATCGATGAACGCCAGCTGCACGCACGAAAATGTGTCCCGTTACGCTCATTTTAACGTTACGATCCGAGCGAGGGTGGGGAATGTTTTGTTATGACGTTGTCACGTTAAAGCTGTGTTACAGGACTCGATTTGTAATAAATTTTTGTATTGATTTCTGACAGGTCGTTTTCTAGTTTCTGTCAAAAAAAAAAAACAGACAGACAAACAGAAAAAAACAGAAAAAAAAAAAAAAAAAAAAAAAAAAAAAATTCTCAGATTTTTTAATTCTAAGATTTAAAAGAACCTGGATTCTCTAATCATGAGGTGATGGAAATACTGCTGGCTCCTATGAGTCACGCGTTCTTCATGGGTAATTTCTACGAACAGTTGAACCTTCTGGCTCAATTTCTTTTGTGAGTATAAATTGGCATTCAACATCAGCAACAACTTGAGCCCGACAACAACTCTCGAAGACATATGGAAGAAAACGTGTTTTGTATACAAATCCCAAAAAGGACAACTGGTGACAGATTGTTAACCAGTTCAACCTTGTCTACAAGCAAAACAATTCAGACCCTAAAATTTCTCCAAGTCTCGAATTACTAATTCTTATCGCATCTAATTTCTTGACAGCGCCAGACGCTGTGTTAAGCAAACTATTCCGAATCAAACATTTATTTAATCAAATGAACATAACAGGCTACGTGTTTCGCGTGCCGGTCTAATCAAATCTGGAGACTTCGACAGTGCGTTTCTCGGTTTCATTAAGCCTTCGCAAATTTACAGGGGCGGCAAACATTTTGTATGCCACGCGTGTGCCGTTCAAAGATATCATTAGCAGAGTAAGGACAACATTATGGGGTGCACAACATTATGGTTCATATTGTTTTGTTACGCACATAATTGAAATTGAAGGAGAGGAAACTCTTTTGGGTTTCGTTTAATTTTAGAGGTGCAAAGGGTCGTTTGATGTGTGCTTTGTGGTTGGAATGCCGTTAGTTATGGTAATCCAATTACCATAACAGTTATGCTATAGGTTTTGTAATTATGTTTTTATATGAAGTTTATGACATAATGCTGATTTGAACTTGAACTATGTACTTCAGTAAACTATCTCTTGATTGAAGTTTTATCATTAAATCTTATTATGGTTGTTAGAATATTCATGCAAAGCTTATATATATCGTGGGTATTTTGTGGAGACAGTTTAATAAAACATATAAAAGAAAATGCAAATTTTCAGCCCACACTTCAAATATGTAAGGGTGTGCATTTAAAGATAAACAACTATTTATGAATTAGGAGATGTTTGTATAGGTCCAATTATATTCATCCATATAGAGGGGTTCACGCTAAAATATTCACATCACGAAACGCCCATTGAAGCTTTGAATTAATAAAAATAAATATTAACAAAATATTTTTCAAAGGGATCCTATTCAGACATTCAAATAGCAGTAAAAACGATATCTTTGATGTAACTTATATAAGAAATTAAGGATCTTTTTTCTTTTCATACGCGTGACAAATGACACTGGTGAACGAAATATAATACGAAAATTCATTTAATTTCTCCTTACGAAAGCCACATTTTCAAAGAAACACTTCAAACGTATGAAAATTTTCGGCTATTATTATTCAAAGTTCAAAAGACGTATTTAGAAACACGTCAAAGCTTACAAACATTGAGAAACAAGTTCTTGTCTCAGTTTAATAAGATGCATGTTGGCTTGGCACGTATTTTTGTTTATATTTTTATTTTATCTTATTTTTATCTACGAAGGAAAAGACAGCCGACTTTTTAAACGACTTAATGGCGTTTGTGTTTGGCGTTGTGAATATTCATACGTGTATGCTAATAGACCTTTCACGGTTCTGTACACAAGAACAGTGACCTAACCAAAACTGTTTTAGGATTCACGAAAAATAATATTAATATGCACGTTAACATAAATCCCGTTTTTAGCTATTTTACCTTCACGGCCTAGACGCTTTTTAATGGGAACACTGCCAGTCTTAATTCTAACCACAGAAGTTTATTTTTGTTTTTGGCTTGATCTAAGATGGCTATATCCCTTAATATAAACATTCAAAATCTAGTCGCAAACTGATCTCAGCGACAATCAATGTCAAAATAATGTCAAAAATGAAGGAAGTTAGAGATATTTTTAACAGATTGACACTGAGATTAGAATGTGAACGTGCTTAAAAAGGCTTAATAGTCATTGGACTTATTCGCGAAATGACGTGTAGTCGTTTATGGACTTATTCGCGATATGCCTCATTCTGAAAATGCCCTATTCGTGAAATAACCCATTCTACTTTGGACTCATTCGCAGAAAGACTTATTCTTTATATTATGGGGGGTAAGAAATAAGGAACAAATTTGCAATTATACGAAACTACGAGACTTTCCGATGGAATTGCGGGACTGCTGTGATTATTTATGTCACAATGTAGATCATACGCATATAATTAACACAATGTTCGATAACATTAAGTCTATCTTGAGTGGTGCCTCGGAGGAAACTCGAATTGCCAGTAAAATAAATAAAAAGACGTATAGTGTAGGGTGGAACAAGCACGTAGGAGAATCTCATAGGAGGGCTCGGGTTAGTTTTAGTACGAGTATATGGGTTCTATAGGGGAAGCCGCGAGCCCCCGGGGCCCCAGTATTTGAGTATGTATGAAACACGAAAAGAGTTTATGAAGCAATTTAAAAGGTGGATAATACTGAGCAAATAAAAATGGATATACTAACGGCAAAACATAAGGCTAAAGATTTTAGCAATTTTTTAAAAAAAAATGGGGGCACGTGAATCCTAAGCCAAATGTTCCTTTGAGCGTC
The DNA here is from genome assembly GCA_916701695.1 of Agrochola macilenta. Lineage (NCBI taxonomy): Eukaryota > Metazoa > Arthropoda > Insecta > Lepidoptera > Noctuidae > Agrochola > Agrochola macilenta. The sequence continues at coordinate 10,459,710 of OU753563.1, forward strand.
GACAGTGCAGTCCCTACTGCACTGTCGACGCTCAAAGGAACATTTAACAAGGATCAAGATATTACGAATGTTTTTAAAGAGCTGTTTATAGTAGAACCATTGAACTGTGACTTAAGTAACTTCAATTTTAGGTTTCTTCTGCTGACTTAAGCAAACCAGACGTCAGACCTGGTGAGAAGAACTGTTGAATTATGCCATCAGACGTGAGGAACGAATATAAAGAAGATGAACCGTGGAAAATTTTATTGGTTATTGAAAATAGTTTCTTTTTTAAAACCACAATGAAGTAGGAGCCCTGCCAGGCGGGGGGCTCCGTAGACTACGTCTTACTTCAAAAAAAAAAAAAAAAACATGTAACGTTAAGTATGCATTACTTTGGTCTATGCTTACCTAAGAATAGGCAAAATCCAAATAATATACTTATATTATTGTTTAATTCGTAGATTCAAAACGATACTGCTGATTTACAACGGTATGTCTCAACAGTTGTCAGCAAAACATGTAAAAAGGTAGCGTATATTTTGTCACGGATGTCCCGAAGATTTATAAAAATTTCTATTACCTACTCTAAATGAACAGGAGGAAAACATTAGGAAATTCCGCAGCTTTGCAAATTTTTCTACAGTAATTGGGCCAATAGAATGTACTCATATAAGAGTAAAGAACGTAAATGCTGATGGGAGTCAGTTATATATTGATAGAAACGGATTTTCTTCCATTAACGTACAGGTCGTTAAAAAATATATATTTTAAGTTGTGATTGTCTCATTCAATGTTATTGACCATTTAGTTTGCAGGAAAGTTAAAAATAAGTCCTTCCAAGAATAGGTCATTACACGAATAAGGTATTTTACGAATGAGTCTTTTGCAGAATGAGGTATTATGAGAACAAGTCCTTTGAAGAATAAGCCATTCCGAGAACAGGTCCTTTTTTTCGCCGTAAGCCATTTTACGAATAGGTCCTATATCTACTAAACCCTTAAAAATACTGGAATTGCCACTCAGATTTCAACAACGTTCATTTGTTATGCTAGTATGCGCAAGTGTCTTTTAAGTATTACGTTACCCACATTGTACAATTAGAATTTCTTTAAATTATATCCCTAACATAACACATTAAAGAAAACCCAACGGACTAATCAATTACATCGGGAATTAGCAGAACCGCAATGAGCTATAACATCACGACAACGAGGCTTACTTAATACACCGCTAAACCCTAATTAGACCCCAACCCGAAATTATATGCATTCTAGATAAAGCAAACAAACGTTTAGTAGCACCACTTGGACTCAATACGCTAATCCAATTAGGGAAAATTCATTATCTAACATCGGGACGTGTTTCTCCGCCAATAGTGATCCGTCGAAAGAACACTTGGAATCTTCTAAAGGGGCACTTGTAGGCGATTAGTGCTGTAGCACACTTAACCCCCCTTGTGCGGGCTATGTCGGGTTAGTGCCGCTCTTTGTTCGTGCGTAGCCCTCGATTTCCAGTGTATTATTGGCTGGTAACAGCGAGCTATTACATTTGCTTTTGAATCGCGATTATGAATAAAAGGAAAGAGGTCATTATTCTTTTGTGAGGTGTTTTAGTTCGTGTTTCTTTGATTATTTGTGGTCGATTGTAAAGAGGTGAACAACTGTGACGTGTTTTCTGTTTGGGTGCAATATTGCGTTCCTCAAATAATTTTATAGAATTTGTTGGAATATAACAAAATATATCGTCACCCACTTAAGTAGTTTGAGAGTGTTTCTCTTTCATACGTATTTACATTGTGCATAACTATATTATAGTTAAGACGCTAGTGTTCCGTCTGGACTAAGCGAGAGCGCACACACACCTCTCCTGCCTAATAAATATAATAAATAATTCTGAAGAAATTATAACTGTGCCTTTCATTGGTTCTCAAAACCCAATAGAATTTTTGTTGTTTTTGTAATTATTTTTCCGGGTACCATTTTTAACTGTTTGTTAGTATAGTATAGACACATTTAAAAAACATAGACTATACATTAATTAACTCTTATGGTTTATTCATGGTAAGGTACTTAATCTGCTTCGTTGGTCCAGTCGTTGCAAGCGCTACTACTGAGCATGAGGTGCTGGGTTCGATTCCCGGGTCGGGCAAAGTGTTATTGGGTTTACCATCTGGAATTTCGCAGTAGCAGCCCGGAGACTGGATTTGTGCCCGGTTGATTGCAATAGGCTCACCCCCTATTACATGGTACTTAAATTTAACTGGCGAAATGTATGTGTAGGTACTAAGATTCACCTCTGCCTGACCTCTTAAGTCTTAGGTAATACTGGCGTGATGGTTATGGTACCTTCTAGAAAGAGTTCAAGTTATTTTCTAAAAATAAACCGTCTACCTAATCCATCCAAAAATTAATGTACTAATTTAATTAATAATTAATGTAAGTACTGATTTCTGCTTCATTAGTTTTACCAACAAAACCCATTTACTTGATGAACCTCCGAATTTCTCAAGTATGACGTAATTACTATTCATATTTTAATCGACTGTTCAGAAGACTCGGAAATGGGACCAACTTTTTGTCTCAATGAATTCACTATACAAAGGATGTATTTCGAAATATTCATCAAATAAGGTTTATTGGGTTGTTGGTTAGTGTTAGTAGACTTATAGGATATTGATAGGTGGCAACCTCAAAGCTAGACTACCCACAGGAATAGCTGAGGAGTGTTTGCAGATGGCATACAATCGGTGGCCGATTTTTGTAGAAGCTAAATGGAGCAGTAGATATCACAAGTGAAATCATATTAAAATAAAATAAAAACCCTTACACAAACATTTCCTCATTTCTCCTTCCTACTCCATCACCAGACCCTGTTCATCATCTATCTATAACCTATTCATTGGGACCATTCCAATGAGCCCAAACACGATACCTGAGCTGTAAGTTGGTAAGGGAGTTGGGTATCCTGCAAATTCCAAGTGACGCTGCAGCATCAGTTCACGGTTCTTCTAATATCATAGAAATAACAGAATACCAAATTTCAAATCGATCAGACCTGTGGAAGACGCTCACATCCATTCATCAACAAGAAAAGAGCTGATAATCTTCAAACGGCTGAACCAATTTTGATAAAACATGTCAAAGAACGCTAAAAAACCTGCTTTGAAATAAAAAAAACCGTATTCAAATCGGTTCACCCGTTTAAGAGCTACGGTGTTACAGACAGACACACACACATACTCAAACTTATAACACCCCTCTTTTTGCGTCGGGAGTTAAAAATGTATTAGCGCACACGTCCTAAAAATGAAGGTCATACTTACAAAAAAAAAACTGACCGATTGTAGGACCTACATGAAATATGCCCCGTTCGAGCGCACTTAATGGTGCTCCAACATGTTCTATATGCTCGAAGTTATAGAGCCAAAGTAGGATATGTTAGTCATAAAAAACACTTGAGAGAGCAACACATCGAAGCTCTCAAACAGCGTGGTAGGGAGCCATAGAATGCAGACGTTATAGCCGAAATCGACCGAAATTTTACCTGTGTATTGATTTTAGTTTTAGTGTAGTTGTTTAAACAAAGTTATAAAAAAAACTGTCTTTTTCTGAAAATGTATTGCATATTGTTAGCAGTGCTACGAAAAGCTACGCGGTCTGCTACGAGGGCTAGCTACGCCTGGACGACTACGTCAACAGAAGGCGAGCGCCGCGCTGCTACGGACTCAACCCGTAGGCTATGGAAGCGGTTCCCGGGGGCCTACCACTGCTTCTTATAACAGTAATATTTTGATCTTACTTCAGTGTACCGGTTCACATATTAAAGTACGCTTATTAACTTATTGCTGTATGTAGGTGATCCTACCTCCTAAAAATTTATACTAACCAACAATCCAAGAGCTGAAGCTAACGTCCTGTATAATTTCTCCTGTATTGCTATTAAATTATACAGTTATAAGATGTGGTGTTAGGCCCCTGATAAAAGACGTAGTGGCTATAAACGTAATCAAGCACGAGCATTCATTTTATAATATGAACAGGATTTCACAATGGAAATTATTTGGCTGTTGATAAAACATCATTTAACCTGGTAGTCAGATGTGACTCTCATTAAATGGTGTAATTTGTGTAGTAGCGACACTGGTAGGCATGGATGCGGGAGCCGAATGAACCGGCACGATTTTATACGTTGCATTGATAGGGTTGCTTTACTACTCTACTATTAAAATTAAGTTTACAAGCAAAAGCGGTACTTACAAGGCAAATGTGAGTGGAAACGCAGAGAGGGCACGCCCTAGAAGGACATATAGTGACCTTATTGGTGGTGTTCTTCAGAAAGGTCAGGTGCGTAGTACTGGCAACCGGTGTGCGTGTATGACCAGATGCATGGACGTAAACGAAGCAGAAGGAGTATTATGTAAGGATCGTAGCAGGGCGTTCTATAATTATATATGTATATTTATTATATAATTATATAATAAGACACAGGCACATACACCTAATCTGCGTGCGCAATTTATTTGCCAAACATGTAAACAAACACGAGTTTTCTACTTAGACAAACATCAACTTTATGATAGCGTAAATAAAGTTGATTTTAGACCGACTAATATTGTTGAAAAAGTCATAAAATATATGAAGTTGTAGCGCAAACTGAACCCTATGAGTAGGCTTTACAGTTGTTTTTTCTAAAACTCGTGTTTGTTTACATGTTTGGTAAATGAATTGCGAACGCAGTATAGTTTAGGAGTCAGAGTATTAAAATTATTGTGACCTAGTTATAAGCCTTATATGCTCTTAGTCTTTGATTTTGTAATGGTGAAATAAATATTTTTTTAAATTTAATTTCTGCCTATACCCATGATAAGAATGCGTGAGTTTATGTATGTATGTATGTAATATTAAGTTCACCTCGTAGCTATGTGAGCGACTTTGTTGTTATTGACTACTAGAACCATAGAAATATAAAATAACCAGATTAGTTATTAAAAAATGTATGTTAGTCAGATTGGTTATTAAAAAATGTATGTTAGTCAGATTGGTTAATAAAAAATGTATGTTAGTCAGATTGGTTATTAAAAAATGTATGTTAGTCAGATTGGTTATTAAAAAAATAATCAAAAGATTTCGGCAATATATTGACTGTCGGGTAGATTTTGTACTGAGTTTTGACGTAGCGAGTCCCCTCTACCCACTTTAATACGTTTTATCTAAATCATTGTTTATTATTATGATAAAGCCACTCAGTCAACATTAGTAATATTAGTAACGAGTTGAGAGAAAATATTATTTAATTGGGAAAAGGGCAGGAGAGATTACACGACAGATCAATGAAAATGTATTCCTTCACAATTGTCGAGAACAAATATGAGAAGTGGACGTAATGGGGGAAAGCTTTTGTCTAGAAGTGGGATAAAACGGGCTTGGTTTCATAGTCTTACTCTCTAGAAAATGTAAATAGGACCAATAAGAGATTTTTTTTCATGTACCTACCATCAAACCTAGTCATGAAATGTTTACCTTAAAGTGAAACTATGCAGTAATCCGGTATACTCAACCTCGTAATTGCTTCTCTACTTTTGACAACAACCCAGTTAATTTAAACTTTACTAAGGTTGAAAATATCTTACTGTCACATTTGATAGACAAATAGGCCTCGCTGTTTCATGACGTGCCAGTGACATTAAATTTTAGAATGGTAAAGCAAATATGCAAACGCTGGCGTGACTGCTTAGGGGCGTTTATGAGAGATTGGCCGGAGAAGGCAACACACAAGGAAAAGTGAAAAGCTGTGGGGGAGAGCTTTGCCCAGCAATGGGAAAACACAGGTTAAAAAAAAATCGAGAGGTGTCGTGGGACTCCCGGTTGGAACGAAGTTACTTTCGCTGTATATTATGTATTAATACAGAGCCATCTATTATAAGTTTTTAGAAGCTAGATGGCTCTCTATTAAAAAACAAAAGCTTTTGACAATTGAAACTTGAGACCTCGAAACTGACTTTTTCGGGCATAATACTTTTTCGTTACGTGACGTTTTCTACCAGCCAACTCCTACCGCAAACCGCGTTAAAGAACTTCGTTCCAAAAAGCAACAACGAGGTCGACTGTGCCTACGAAAATCAAGTTTGTACCAACCCTGTATGCAGATAACGCAAAAGTTCACGGCACTGATGGCGAAACGTCCACCGTACAGCCGATATATTTGCATGGTGTTTTAATTAAAAATCAATGAGTAATAATATCACCGTATTATTGTTCAATAAAGTTTTATTTGGCTTGAAAATGCTATTGAAAACAAAGCGGATTAATAACGCTCATGAATGCGTTTGGTATGGGGGAATTATAAATTGGAGAAGCACAATCATCACAGGTGTGTTATTATAATATTTTTCTACCAATTTGGTAGAAAAATAAGTATCTAAATCGTTTAAAACTTTTTATTAAGAATTTTATATTTTTTATATTATTATAACTTAGGTGCACGTGCACATAAAACTCAACATTACCAGTTTACTCGTATTTAGCCACCATGTGTGAAAAGCCACCAAGCCATCTAATATTTTAATTCATATCACTGACCCCCAAAATACAGGCCTAGGCCTAGTTGGGAGTTAGGATCAGATCTTTGTTATAAGTGTATAAATTGTACGATTGTGACTCTTATTGTGAGTCATATTTTAATGTATTTTGTAGTGGCAAATAAACGTTTTTATTTATTTATTATATTAAATTTTAATATAACAGACAGTCGTAATACACTAAACCCAAAATTAACCTATCGAATACGCACCCAGCATGCAAAATATCAACATTAAACCGTCCTTTCATATCTACAAACTAAAATATGTGGCCATAATCCACAATTGCATGCCATTATGTCTCCCGAGACTCCCCATCGTGCGTAGATGCTTTTAAGCGCAATCGTCGCTCATACTATGCAAAATTACAAGCAAAGAAGTAATTCAAATGCAGCTCACGACTTGCAAGCATAATGGGGCAATTTCCTAGTCATTTCCTTGGTGGCTGCAAGCAATTCGACGTCTTGTGGCGGTGTCCGGGTTTTTGAAGGTTGAACACCGTGTTTCGTCAATGTCCATTGTCTTTTGAAAACAGAATATACCTATCTGTCTTTGGAACATTGTTCCAGGTTGTTACCCGTATCTTGCTGGGCGGTTGTTTGTTTTGAGGGGTAATTCCCGTATCTTTAATAATGTTCGCTTTCTAATCTTTCTTTTAAGTTTCAATCTGTCAAAAATTCAATAAATTTACCTACACTTTTACCAAGTTTTTGACTTTGATTGTTACTGCGATGAGATTGCGACTTGAATTTGATCGTTTTTTAAGTACGAGAATTGGCATTCTGATTTCAAATACGATCTTATATGACCGTCTGTTGAGGCCCTTTGTTACTTTTGTTTGTAATTTTTTATAATATTCAACATTTCTATAATTTCTTCAACAACGATAAATCATACCATTATTATAATGTATTCGTTCGATATGTTATATTGCAAATAATTTCGATTCCATTGTATCCAAAATTGTGATTATATTAAAAGGATAGAGAAACTGATCAAGAATCGGTTTACTATACCATTTGGGAATCGTTAACAAAGGGTCGTTCATAACAGTCACGCGTTTCCTTATTAAGTGTTCTGATGATAAAGATCAATATAATTCTCGTTGGAATATGTTATCTCTAATTATGACCCAATATATTGGCAATAATATGCTAGTTCGGCCCGCGACACCGGTCGAGTTTTTGTTCTGGGTTCCATTCCCAGGTGGGGCAAAATGTTATTGGATTATTCCATCAGGAATGTCAAAATTGTCAGTAGCAGCCCAGAGTCTGGATGTGTGCCCCGTTGATGGCAATAGACTCACTCCCTATGTAATAGGGAAACTTAAAAATAACTGGTGAAACGTAGGTACAGCTCCGAATAAACCTTCGTAGATACGGCTGTGATGTTATGTATGTATTTATGAATGTCATCCTTTATATATATACCTCCACGAACTTTCATCAGTGTAGGTGGTTTCTTTAAAAACATGTATTTGGTAGATATGTTTTCCAACTAACCGTGACAGTCATATTTGAGTACCTGCATAAGTATTACCTGCAAGTTTTAAGACGCAGATATATGCCAGTGACCTTGAGAGGTTAGCTTGCGTGTTCTGTACTGAGCTCACGCAACGCATCGTACCACCAGCCAGTAATAAGACTCGCCCATCAAGGAATATTTATTTTAGGAGTTTCCCAAATTACACGCATTATTAATTTATTATACATAAAAAAATTGGTATTTTAAAAAAAAACACCTAAAAGTTTAATAATTAAATTATCTTTAAAATGGTGAAAGAATCAGAAAAATATGCTTGATATATTTTGCGTGATTCTCAGTTTTTTATTCGCGTTAGACATAACTTTACAAATTAATTTCACTCACATAAACATTATCTAAGTTATAAAAAAATGCTTTAATATAACATATTTTTTTTCCAAATCATTAATAATACTCGTTAAGACGTGCTCTTATATAGAATCAATCAAATCGTATATAGAAGAAGAAGAAAAAGTCATAAGTACATCTACCGTAATTTAGATATTAATTTAAGTTAAAGTAGTTATTGACGTATACAAGAACTCGACTCGCCCTATAAGTGCAGTTTGCAGCACAATGCCTTGAAATCTAAACAGTCTCACCTAATAGGTATACTTGCCAAATGCACTTAGTTGTACCACTATCAAAATGTACACGTATATTATTCTGCACCGCAGAGCAACTTTACAATTTACCTACATTCGGAAATTCTCAGCAAAACAAGGCAAACGATATAAACAAAGGAAGTCTGAACTAAGTTTTATTGACCAACTTTGCACCTTACGACGTTCCACACTGGTGGTTGCAATGAATTTTGAATATCTAATTGTGTAAAATTTTAGGTCACGTATATAATAGTTTAAATGACTTAAGGAGCTTCGTTGGTGCAACACAGTGGACTGCGCATTCACTTGACATCTAGAAATGTATGATTATGTACTGTTTTGAGCAATAAATATTTTAATTTGAATTTGAATTCGTTATTGTTCATCGAGAATTCATATAGGTAATTTTTTCTGTAAAAATCTTACTGTGAAAATTTTCATTGTCATTTTCAATCCCTATAAAAACAAGTGAAATGACAGCTCTCTATAATCTCACTTCAGAATATGTAATAAACTGCGAACGGCGAAAATTCCATAGAAAGCCAGGGTCAGTTTTCCTTCTGTTAAATATTCAACAGATACATTTTACATTTTCATTCGAAAGTTACGAAGAACAAAATTAAAATAAGGTAACAGGTAAAAATACCTATTTAAGCGGTGTCCCCTGATCGATTTAATAGAGTGATCAAAATTTATTCGCTGGTACCGACAGTAACTTCCCGGGAACATTGTTGCCGAAGAACATTGAAAAGTTTTCTTGTTAAAAGTTCTCTATTGCGGAATGAGAATAATAATTCTGGAAATCACTTCCTTATTTAAGAGAATATTACTATTTTATCTATTAAATGAGGTCGTTTATTTAAAAAAAGATTAAACAACAGTGTTCGTTCTGTAAATATAGCGACGTTTGTTGCCTTTCTTTATTTTTTAATATGTATTGTTTATTTTGTACTACTTATAAGAAAATGCTTGCGTGCGTTCTGTCTGAAGATTGTAATAGTTCCCGTTGGCTTTTACAGCTTGCTCGGAGCGAAGAAAATTTTCTTGTTTTATTTTCTATTTTAAACTTGTTACGCTTCGAAACATAAGTACTTGTATGAGGATTGTTGCGTATGCATAGTGTATATTGATCGGCACTACATTGCGGAAAGATGAACGTCGAACATTGAACAACTCGGCTTTTGCTACACATTGTTTCGATCATCGATTAATATCCGACGAGCTTATGTTCTGAGATAAGTATGCAGGTCTAACTACGTCGATCTCCGATGAAATAATTATTAAGGCAATAGGGATGATGCCTGGGTAAAAAAAACTGAAATTCTAATTAGTCCGTCAGTCAGATAATAAAAAAATATTAGACACGTATTTTTTGCTTTATCATATTATTAAAACAAATACTTAGATAGTAGGCATTTTAAGATGGGTTGTGGGGGTCACTACGTCACAAGTAAGTATAAAATCTACATACTCATGACGTCATTGCACATTTTAACTCAATGTAGCGCCGTAATCTTCAGATTACGTAAAAAAAGAAAAAATACGTGTCCAATATTTTTTAATAATCTCCATGACGGACTAAAAAAAATAATTTGTCATCATCCCTATTATTTCGGTGGTTGGTACTTATCTATCTATAATATTTTTGCGAAATGCTTAGTATCAAGCATGCACAAAAAGTGGCATCGCCATATATTTTAGAAGAACGTTTTTTTTTATGTAAAAACATGCTAAGAACCTAATAACCATAAAACAATTTGGACGAAAGTCGTCAAAACATTTCTCAGGCAATATTTCGATTCATGAAAGTACTCTGATTATTACGATTCAAACATTTTCATACTCATTGAACACAGTAAAGAGTCTGTAAAAGAATAAAATGATAATAAATTCAGGAAATTAGACAAACTTTTAGAACTTAATCATCGCTTCGCGCTATCCGAGCTTTTTGAAAGACATCTAAAATTGGCGAGTAATCCTTTTCTTTGCAGTAATTTATTTCCGAATGGACCCGTTTAAGTTTTTTTTAACCCGCCACCCTTGATTTTAATTGAAGAACAGTTTGTTGAAGGGTTCGCTGTGACGTTAAATTAGCAGCAATATTTCTATATGTATCTTATTTTATGGCCATTTTTGGAACGAGGTCTTTAACGCGGCTTGCGGTAGGAGTTGACTGGTAGAAATCATCACATAACGAAAAAGCGTTAGGTATGCCCGAAAAAGTCAGTTTCAAGGTCTCAAGTTTCAACGTCTCAAGTTTCAAGGTCTCAAGTTTCAAGGTCTCAAGTTTCAAGGTCTCAAGTTTCAAAGTCTCAAGTTTCAAGGTCTCAAGTTTCAAGGTCTCAAGTTTCAAGGTCTCAAGTTTCAAGTGTCAAATTTTTTTGTTTTTGTTTTAAATCATACGTGAGAAGGTACTTCATTCCTGGTCGGAGACCGCCTCGTTTTTTTATAATTCAGTACTGATGTAAACATTATAAGGCTATCCTTAATTAAGGCTTAAGAAACATGAATCTATAGGCTTAAATAACAAATCTATGGAGCGTAATATCAAGTGTTATTCCACCATTAAGTAGAGGATTTCGTATCTCCTCTTAATGACCACTCGTACCGATAATAAGCAATTTATATGACCCATTATAGGATCAGCCAGTCGTTAAGATAAACTTAAGGAAATTCTCTTACTAGGTAATTTAAGTACTTGCTCGCCTAATCCGAACACGGTATAAAACAAAAGGTTTTGTAATCTGCATTGAGCTTTCCCTCTTTATATAAATACCATCTATCAGCGGGGTTTTGTAATACTCCTGTCACATATAACATGCCAGGCATCGCCCGTCTGCCCTCAGACCTCGTGAAGACAACCGGAAAATTAGAAAGTAAACACTGACTTCCTACACTGTGATTTTACAGCTAAGCTTTATGGGAAAAATAAAATCAAGTCGGCGTTTCGTGACTACGGATACAGTATATGTAGATAATTACACAATAAGGAACAAATAAAGAGGTCTTTATTCAATTAAAAGAGACGAAGTACTGCAACCATTTCCAGGATATACTCCCGAGGCTTAGGAGACAAATTTCCCTGGAAACAAATGCGATTCAAATTCAGACAAATAGTCCCGGCGCGGAAGAAGCCGTTTACCAGGAAATTTGTCCATCACTCTTGGGCCAAGCAAATTTTGTTTTTCTTTTCCTTTTGCTAGCCCCTATTACAGAATATCGTGTACACAACAATATTAAATTATGCGTTTTATTAAGAACATCTGGTTATTTATGCGGAGTAATACGAGAAGATTTATTGCCTGTGTTCAGTATACCGTATCTTCAACTTATTATCTGTATTTGGGGAGACTGAGATTGACTAGTCTCATATAAAGTTTATCTTTTGTCACTCAGTCTTTGTCTAGCGACGTGTGATACGGTCTGTGCTCTCAATCGCCTTTGGCTGTTTTGTTTTTCACAGTATCGTATTCGGAAAACCTATTCTGTCTTGTGCACTATCTATTCGTAACTTTGTGCTTGTATTGTATTAAACATTCTTGTCTGGGAAGGCATGTGCTGTACTCTTGAACAATGTAGGTATACTAGCTGTAGGTATACATATAGCAGTATAGCCAGTCACAATCTAAATTTGACTGTCTGTCTCTAAACTTTTAGGACCAGCTCCCTAATTGCGTAGCACATGATCAATCACAATGTGTATCATTTTGAAGGATGTTGCTAATCCATTGCTTTATATGCTCGAAAATGTGTCTGCTCAGCAACGTTAATAACGCAATTAATGCTGTTGAACTGTCAAAATTAAAAATATTGTGACGCAATTAGGGTGCTAAAATATACCTAGGAACTAAAAATAGTATAGTTTTGGAGTCTTCAGCAAAGTCGAAGTCCTCGTCATTACCTAGTTCTCGAATCGATGAAAATATTAAAATTTCTTCGTGCCAAAGTAGGCACTTATGTTCCCGGCGAGCTTAATTTGAGGGCTTTTGATGCTCTAGGATGATGGAGCAGAAAATGATCCGCTTGTTGGAACGTCCAATCTTTATGACGCTAAATTGGTTTTAACCTGTTGAGGAGGTTCTGTTTGCTTTTTTTATGGTTTTTAATGGGCAGTTTTTTTATTTTGAGCTATACTATAGGTAGTACTTACTTGCTTGTGATTCGCCTGCATTTTTTTGTAGGTAAGTTATTTTATCGTTTATTAACTAAAGAATAGATGCGCAATGTATTAGTTTTAACAATGCATGGCATGCGCAAGTAAAATTAATTTGAAATTGTATGCCTTCCTTAGCATCCGGTGAGATAAGACCAATGGTCAAATGAGAGACTAGCCAATTGGCCTAGAAACTAGTTGGACCGGATCGAATAAAATGGGTTTCCCAAAAAAACAAATGAACAAGCATGTAAAATAAATACAATATTAATATTACCTACCATGTATGCCTGATTTTACTTATGGTACCATTCCGTAGCCGACCGCACAGGTGGCAACTGCAGGCGAGGACGACCTGTCGCCGCAACACGACCGGTTTCTATGAATTTCTATGAAACACCCTCCGAAGCTAGGGACACGTCGCCTTCATAGAAATACATAGAAACCAGTCGGCTCGCCTGCAGTTGCCGCCTGCGGTCAGTTACAGAATTGTACCTTTATTCATTTATTGTAACCGTGTATACATAAAAATTGATTACATAAGTATTTTTGTATTTTCTCTTTCTAAAATAAAAACAGCGTACCATACAAGTACTCTTCACACATCACCGGTTACAATATCTCTCAAAAGCAATACTGATTTTAGTAACAGTTGTCCTCTGAAAAGGGAAAACCGCAAACTCATATAAATATCATGCAACCGTACTCGAGCCGCATTCAATCAATTTCAATCAACTTGTGTCAATACAAATTATGGATGGATGAATTTTCACGTGGTCGAATTTACCGGTGGCGGATTAAAATTACATTATTAGTAGGGCGCCGTCACATTCCCTCGTTGTTCCGAAAATGGAAATTAATATTTTAATGTTAAAAGTAATTTGCAGCATTGATTTGGGATAGCGAGCGCGACTGATGAATTTCAAGACCCGCGGGGTAATTGCGTAACACACTTACAGTAGCAATGGCTTTCATTTTGACAGTTCAACAACATTTATTGCGTTGTTGAGCAGATTTTTTTTTCGAGCAATGGATTAGCAATATCCTTCAAAATCATTCATATTATGATTGTTGGTGTGTTACGTAAGGGTGCTGATTTTTATACTGGGTTGAGGAAAGCGTTGGCGTAGTAGAGGGTTTAAAAAAACCAGCCTTTTCAACCAATGTGCCCTGCCAACAATGACCCACGGTGCCGAGACATGGATGCCCCATCCAGCGCATACGAGTACCACAAAGGGCCATGGAGCGAGCCATGCTTGGCATAACCTTAATAGACCGAGTGCGTAATACTAAAATCCGTCGTCGATCGAAAGTCTACGACGTCGGAGACAGGGCGATGTGCCTCAAGTGAATTTGGCCAGGACATCTAGTCAACGCGGAGATGGCAGATGGAGTAAAGCTGTGACCAAATGGTGACCAACGTTAGGCAAAAGATACCAGGGCCGTCCAAAAGCGCGGGTCTATGATATCGTCAAAGTCGTGGGAAACACCTGGATGAGAGACGCACGGAGCCGGGAAGCATGGCAGAAAAAAGGAGACGCCTATACCCAGCAATGGGTGATTCCGAGCGGAAATGATGATGATGATTAGTTTTATCTTTCAGGGAAGACAAGCGAAATAAGTGTTCTATAAAATATCACCTCCCAGAATATGATCTACGCCTCCTAACAAAAGTGTTAAACAGCGCTTAGGAAATAAGATGCCGTAGCTAAGCAATAAATCGTCGATTCGAAACCACTTATCCGTTATTGCGATCTAATGCGTAATTTCTGTAGGGTAATAATTTTTACAACTGTTATTTAAACATTAGGGAGTAAATTAGTGTGACAGTAAAACATGAAAAGTAATAAAAAAGAAAATTGGTCGGTTATTTCATCCTACAATGTCATTATCAAAAATAGTCAAGTAGTGTAATATATGAATGGACAGTAAATATGTTAGAATGGGCGGTTAGATAAATAGTTCGTCAGTTCATAGGTTAGGTTGGAACTGTGACCAACCACGCGCGAGCCGAATTGGTCGCAGTAACTAAGCCAGGGTGCCCCGACCAAATGGGTTAGGTTAGGTTAGAACTGTGACCAACGGCGCGTGAGGCGAGCGAGCGAAGCGAGCGGTGGTGCGGTAGCGGCCAGCTTACCGACTAATTCCGATTTTTTAACTGCCGCTGCTCAGTTATTTATTTAATTACCCATTTTAATATTTGTTAAGATTGATTTTTATTTAGTTTACTGCTGAACTTGTTAATAAACATGCATTTTGTAAGTTCTTCACCAAAATGCAATAAACAACTTTCGCTTTAAATCAGTGCCATTTCTGTATGGTAATGCGCTATCCAATAATATTCGATTCAAATCTATCACGTAGCGAGACGGTTGAAACTCTGAGAATTCCCTAATGAAATACACGCGAGTATATTGCATAGTATGCTGTTGAGAACACTAAGTATTTATTGTAGACTCGATCGATATAATTTGAATATCAATATGATTTTTCAGGTCGGAAAAATATGATAGAGGGCACCTACAATATTTTTCTTCATTCAATATTTTAATAATAGGTAGACATTTTTACAAGGCCTTTGCTAGCATACAAAAAACAGTTAATAAAGAAGTCTGAACCAATTGAGTATTTGAAGTAAGTAGGTACCTACACAATAAAAACTGGTCAGGATTTATCTACAAGCCGAAAGCCGAAAATCCTTTTTGGAAACTTAACCTTGAATGAAAAACTATTCAACACGCTTGAACAACTCAGCTCCCACAAATCTGGCGAAAAGCTTCGCACAACATATTTCATATCTAAAATTCTTTCTTTCCCAACCAGATGAGGCGGACGTCGATTCCCGCAAATCATTTCCCAGGCCTGCAATAAATAGCTACAATTGTATACGAGTTTCGCTACAATCCAAGCGTGAAAGGAACCGACGCGAGTCACCATCAGTCAAACGTTAAGATGTGTCGTGACTACATACCATTTTCCAAGTGCCTGGGTTTCGGGCCCAACAAATAGATCACAGTGCCGATACTCGGTGCGGGATGAAAGAGCGATCGTTTTTCTATGTGACTACAAAATATTGAAGGACAAGCAAATGACTGCACGAAATAGGAATAAATATCTTCTGGTTTATTTCTTTGTCAGATGTTTCCACTGTGACTTATGATAATGGCTGTGTTCACAAGGGATTACCATGGCCAAACTCCAAGGTCCAAGATTCAGTTGTGGAGAGGATGATGAGCATATCATTTTAGAAACCTACCGTCAATGTTATGACACATTTTTACATGCAAAAATTTTTAACGTTATGTGAACCGTTTTTTTTAATTTATTTTATAGCATTGAGTCTTTATACAGGGACGCTTTTTAAATTCGTAAATTACATTTCATTTCGGATAGAAATATGCTCATAAAAAATACATAAGACTTATTTATAAATTATAGGTGTGAAGAAGAAAAAGCTTTATATTTATTAAAATATTATTTACTACAAATGATTTAAATGGTTTGACAACTTATAAATACCAAAAAATGTTTCAGAAGTGCTATGAAGATTTTTTTTTTAAATTATTATTCATCAGTATATAATTTACGTAATTGACAAATAGTATGGGTAATTAAGTTTACAAGTCGGTATCAAAGTTCCAAAGAAGAGTTAATGTAATAAAAGTGGATAAGAATAACTTGTAAGTGAATCACAATGGGATTAACTAACTTACAACAGTCAATGTCGTCATCTAAATCGCATCAAATAAAGTCTATGTAATCCTGTAGATCTGGTTAGTTTAGTATGCTGTATTTTATTTTCTAGAATTGACGATTTACAATGCAAGTCTAATAATATTATTAAATAAATAACCAAATAATTAAATTGTAATAGTAAGACAGAAAAATATTTTATTTGGGACACGCACAGGAAATACAAACAGTAAATAATAAAAAACTAGAAATTAAAAAAACATAAAAGGAGCATTTAAAAACTAACAGAATAATAACGACCTGTGCGAGGCCAAAAAGGCTCCTATCTCATAGGAGCTCTCTTATCTCTCATATCTCATCGCATATTCTGATAGGAATAGGACCCACTGTGATGCTAAAATAAAGGACATTGGGCAAAAATTTACCTTTGGGACTAGGTTCAAATGTCTACCAGTAAGGAGACCTATATTACTGAAGTCTATTAATAAAGAGATTACCCCCATAAAAAAAAATGTTAGTAATAAGTTATACACATGAAAAAAAATATTTACTCAATTTAAATTAAAACATATTTGCCCATTGGCTTTTTCTCAGCCCTGTGTTTTTATTGTACCGCGAAAAAGAAAACTGTAATCGGTAGGTAGTAATTACCTACCGTACAGGTTTCTTTTGCATGCCACCCTTCCTATCTTCAGATCGACAGCTAGGTTTATTCCAGTTTTAACTTAACTTACATTTCAAACCAATAAAACTTACTTAAATTTAATGAGTAAAAATAATGTCATATAAACTCTCGCATTGCTAAGCCACCGTATGATGAGCTTTTTCGCGCATGGTGACACGAATTAATTGTTTTACATAAAGCAACCGTGCCGGACGTATTCCACATGAGTGCATATTATTATCCACTATATGGGTCGTTTTCAAAATGTAATGAATATTTTTTTGTGTTTATTTTGTGTTATCGTTACACAAAAGTAACACAAATGAAAAGTAAGGGCAGAGTCACAACGAAGTCGACAAATCTAATCTTATTATTTTCTTGTAAAGTCGCGGTCTGAAAATGCTTACCACCTTAAGGTTTATAATTGCATGCACACATCTATGTCACAAAGTCGATGATATTCTATGTGATTTGATTAGGTATAGAGCATAGATTATTTTTTATTTACACGTCATCGTCTAGGATAGACCTATACAAAAACCTTTTTTGTAAAAAAAACGATTAAATATTAACTGGAATAAATACGGACATTAACCAAGCGAGGTCGAACCACTCAGTCACTTCGATATCATCCCATACCCGTGCACAATGTGATCTAAGAGCTTCAGGATTTACTTCGTTCTAACAATCCCAGCATTGAACCATTATGCCCCACAGATTTTCAATCAGGTTCATATCTGCTGACCGAGAAGGCCATTGAATGAGACGAACGTCACGGTGCACGTTGAAACTTGCCATAGAAGACCGGGCCGAGTGTATCGGTGCATTATCCTGAACGTAATCAAATTCTGCTGCAGGATACACTACGCGCACAGGAGGTAGCATCACATCTTCCAAAAGCGACACATAATTATACGCAGAAGCCCTACTTTCTAACGACGTCAGTTCTCCGTCATGCCATCGTCGTGGCCCATTTACCCCCATAAGAAAAAAAAGCTTGATAATGAGCCATATAGTTAATCTTCCGATTTGATTCCGTTTAAAAGGTTTTTCGTCGGTAAATATAACAATCGACCAATGAAAATCTAGATATTGTTGCACAAAATTAAGTTTTGTTGTGAGGTTTGATTTCCACTTTAAATAGCATGATGTCTGTAGTGTAGCTCCGCTAGATGCAAAGTTCGTCAAGCCGTCCGAGGACTCACATCATACAAAGCAGCAAAATGACTACTTGATCTGAAGCCGTGCTCTTCGTATTGTCGAACCATATCAGTTATTTGCACGGCGGCGGTTAGTATCGGCCGTCGTAGTCCTGAATTGCTTCTATGATCAGTTATTTGCCCATCTTCGCCATGACACCGAGTCCAAAATCTCACAGTGAATCGAGATAAATTGAGTTCTCGTGTTATAACACTAATACAACTTTTAATGTAAGAAATCAGTTTCATCATCGAAAAGTCATGAATACTTTTTTGTTAGAATAGAAGCTTCACAACTATTAAAAAGTATTATGTACCTAGATATAGCAATTTAGACTTTACTGCACAAAGTTTGATAAAGAATCTAATTTGAAAACTGATAAACATTTTTAGACCGCTACTATACTTCCTTCCATTTTTGTGGATGATTTAATTTTAAAGGCTCTCTGTAACGTCTATGCCGTTCAGGGGGCGTTAACAGCTTCTTTCCTAAAACGGAAATAAAATTACTATTCACATCTAAGTGTAACGTGACACAAAAGTAATAACACAATGATCACACAAATGAACAAAATGAAGTGAAAAAGTGTCCCTTGCCTACAAAAAATAATATCCTTGTAATTTCACCCTTGAGTTACTCGTGAAACATGAATTTGACTTTAATTTACCATCAACTACACTGACAAGCTGCACTGTAAAGTAAAGTACTTACCAAATTCACGTAATTTGGAACTTTAAAACAAATTCTTGTTGTCCTTTTTACTACGGGCACAAAGTGAAACCATCAGTCACAAAACAAAATGGCTCAGCCGAAAGAAACTAGCGCCCTCTTGTTGTAACTATTTTGACGTATAGAGGTGCCATACTAAATTTGGAATTTACTTCTATTATTATAAAATAACAAAGTAAAAAGAAAGAATAACACAAAGGAATGGAATATGAGACACGTGTTTGTGGGCAAAAAATAAATGATTGATTATAATAACATTGTGTTATAGTATATTCCTTATAACTTATCCGTTCACCTGACAACACATTGTTGAATCAGGTTACATAATGCGTGCATTCGTTATTAGTACCTGGGCGACCGAGCCCTGCTCTGATGAAAAACAGAAAAAAAAACTGATGAAGAAAAACAAATTCGTTTTTATGTCACAGAAACACGTGCATATAAAAATGATAAGCTAATTTAAATTAATAAAACTACTCTATAATTACGAGAAAAGATCATAAATTGTCGGCAGCTGCACGTCATGACTGTGACAGGAGTATTCCACTCAGCATGACGCTGTGCCTAGGGGAGCCCACAGCATAGCATAGCGCTGATTTTCAGTGGACGATGTTATTTGAAATACACTTTCTATGCTCTCAAGCATAACGGTGAAATTGGTTTGTGAATATAGGCCTTAAATACACAGACCTAAGACTTTAGAAGCCCAATACCCTTACCCTTGAAACAACCCAAATCACAAACTACAACAACAAAATACTAATTACGTATAATCACTAAACTGTCAAATCTCGATCACAATCACGATGTAGTCTCCACGGTACGCGTCATCGGATAGCTCGGACGGATTATCCCGAGCAATATGCCATCGTTTCGACACGCTATCGGTATCGCCCACCCGACACCCGTGTATTTACACAGCCCGATTATTATTTGAAACGAAGAGGGTGGTTATTATTTTTTGTGTTTGTATTGATGTGAATGAATGATTAGTGGGTGGGGATAATTGAATGTTCTTTTTTTGGATAATACTAGGTTGGTGTAGTTCTAGTCTTATAACCTTCATTGCACCGCAGTCTGTCTTTTTCAGTTTATTTTTTCTTTTCTTATAAGTTTTTGTCGCTAGGCAACTATGTCTTGCTGTAGAAGTACAAATATATTAGTATATATGATATTTTCAATTTATGTTTTGAGCCAACTGCAAGGAAGATAATTTTGCATTCGCTTCATACAATACGGTCGTAATAGCTTGGCAGTTCTGAACATAGGCACTACAAACTTTCGCGCATGTTCTTTCACTCACACTCGCCTCATGACACCATTTGGTTCCTAAAAAAAATTATTGCGCAGCCATCCGTGCGAAGTTCGTAAGTGCCAAGTTATATCGGCCGAACTGTATCTAGACTTAAAAAAAACAAAATGCAGCAGTTTTCTCAACTGATAGAAACCTTTTATTTCACTCATTCAAAAATTCCAAGGTAATTGAATCACTCACAAAAACCACGAAGTAGCCACTAAATGATGAATATTAATTACAAACTAGATATAACACTCAAACTTGCCGCATAAAAGAAAATTACTTTAATTGTAGTTTTCCAATATTTTTATTTAAAACCTTTTTGATGACCGTGTCCGAAGTAGTTATTATATAATTATCGTATCGTTACCTAATCGTATGATATGAAACAATTGTTTTTTCCATATGGTATTTCTCAGAGGTTTTGTTTGTAATAGCGAGTCTATTCAAATACAAACATTACTGTCGAAATGAGGGTGACCTCTGCCAATCCTTTTATGAATACAAGCGTTTGTGTTAGTAGCAACTGAGTTTAATGGTATCTGGAAGACGCTATCGATTTTCCATGATAATGGCAGCGCGGCAAATGTAATGTGCCCGTATGTGTCATTGCAAATAAGCCATGCAAATTACCATCGTCCCTGCAATGGTGCTGCACCATTACTTATTGCGTAATCAGTGCAACTGTTAGTTCTAATTAGTTGAATTAGCTATCTGTGAAACTGATTGTAGCAAGAGTAACAACTGTGTTTTGTTCAACAAAGTTTCCGCCCCCGTTTCTCTTGTATGTCTGGAGTTGTCTTGTTAGAAACTTTTGGGCGGTTTTCGGTAAGTTTTTACACTGACATCTGACATGTTTTGTTTCGAATACGTTTTCATCATCATCATGGGCACCGTTATTACACCCACTGCTGAGTATAGGCCTTCTCCCTTTTGTGCCATGCTTTCCTGGTCTGGGCCAGTCTCATCCAGGTCTTCCCCGCGATCTTCTGTAGGACGTCCATCCAAATACGTCTTATTTCGATGAATCTAATTTCATTTTGTGGAAGTCCAAACATTTCAACGCATATAATTGCTACACAAGAATCTATTAGGGATTTATTGATTTTACTCCCTCGTATGGCTTAGGACTTAATAACAGATTTATCCTAATCTCTTTCTCAGACAAAGAAATCACCGATCGATACGACAAGTTTTTTCTAGTAACTACACATCCTAACACAAAGCTTATCTTGGAATTAGATGAAAGTGTTCTTCGTAATAGACAATTAACCAAAGAATAGATAGAACACAAAATAGTGTAATGAAGACGTTTATTAATGGTAACGATTAGTATATACAAAGATATAACACACATTGTGCCAGTTGCCTACTGCCTAGATAATGATAAGTAGGCTATTAGCCTACATCGGCCGTAGAAAACCAGCTTCTTAAACACTAGATTGCAGGTTCAAAACCTAGCTAATACCCTGATACAGTTTTCAACAGCATTATCAAAATTACAAATCTCAAATTTTACTTTATTCGAGCTCTGACTTATCGTCAAGGAATATGATGAGGAAATTTCAAATCTCGAACACGCAATGATCACGGGTGCTGAATCCTGCTTTCTATAAAAAGCCGTGGCCCTGTTGTGGGACAATGAAAGGCTGATATTATAGGCAGTTTACGAAACTATTATTGCGACCATAATAACGCTTGATTCAACAGTAATTCTTTTCGTCACATTGTATTCAGTCTCTTTTGTCGTTTATTCGACGGAAAATGACCATTCACAAAAGATAGGTAACACTGATATTATTGTGTGTCGAGTGGCGGACGAAATTTGTTTTAATACCTTGCAAGAAACTTGGTCAGTGTAGTGTGATAATATATTTAATGTTATCATTATATCGTCTTGTTTGTTAGGATGCTCTATGTTTGCATGTGATTGTGATAAAAGTTAATCGTTACTTTTGTTAATTCTAAATATTACGGCTTATAACGAAAGCCATGCCATAGCAAAGAAAAAATCCACTACCTACCGCAGATTGCCTCTGTTAGCCCGGCATTATATTCCTGCCCTCTTTCTTTGTTTTTATATATCAGTTTATGTCCACAATCATGGCTTACCTAGTAACTACCAATATAATTCACAATAATTATTATAACACGCGGGTAAAAATCGTTCTTCTTTTTTTTCACGTCGACGGTACCTATTTGTATTTTATGTTGCTTGATACCAGTTGGTTGGCATTATTAAGGTCATCAGAGGTGCAAGTGAACAGGCTCTTAGGACGCTCCAGCATGTGGGACATGATCAGATCAGAAGCACCGTTCTCGCTCCGCACGCTCACTCACTCTGCTCAAACGTTGTACTGTGAAAACAATATATAAACGCAAGAAGTATAGCAGTGATAGCCTAGTGATGTGACCGTCGGACTGCCAAGTCCTAGGTCTCGAGTTCGAACCCAAGGCACGCACCTCTGACTTTTCGGATTTATGTGCGTATTGTATAATTATCACTTGCTTCAAAAACGGTGAAGGAAAATATCGTGAGGAAACCGGCATGCCTGAGATATATTTTCAGAGGCCCATGGGCGGCTTTAAAACTCTGACACCAGGTTAGTTACTAACCACACGAAAAGAAGAAGAACGCAAGAAGTCATACTAATCTTATTAGCTGATGCTTAACAGGCAGAATAATTATTAATTTGGAGTGCAATACAATTTTGGCATTGTCCAATACGGTAGTCAAATGTGGGAGCTTACATTACATTAGATACTAATCATTTGAAATGATGCAAACATAATGCTTACATACCAATATTGTTTCAATTCGATCCAGAATGGACAATAACATGATGCATTTTCGAGTGCCAAAATGCAATGACATTCCTAATACGAGTATTAGGAATTATATAGTCAGCGATAAAAGTCTCTTTTGGAATTTTGTTATTGTAGTATCTTCCTGCCTTTATTCGAATTTATTTTAAATAGTTTAATAATCTACTAGATTTTTATTTTATTCTCAACTGCATATGATCACGCCTGTTTCCGATTGTATATGTCACGGCTAAGGCTTGATGGGAAAATAAACTTAAGATTAACCAGCTAAACTTAAGCTAATTTTCGAGGAGAGACTAACGTTAAGCACCATGTTGAGCACCACGTATCTATCACATAATTAATTTATCTGTCGTTGCTTCATTTTTAATTATTTTTATCTATTGTGGTATAGTAATTTTATTCTAGGTGCATCGTCTTCAAATATAATTATTTATATAATGTACATAAACAAAATATTGTAAAACGTTTTAAAAGAGTAACGGTGGAGTTTCTTGCCCATTTTTCTCCATACGAAAACTACCTTTTTGAAGAGGTGACTAGAATCAACTAATTTTTTTTTTTTACATTTTGACGTTCAAAAGTTCCTTACAAGGGCCTATTTGAATTTTTTTTTTGACTGTGACTTTGTTAATTTATTTCGTCTTTAGCCGGCTAAACTTAAGTGTAACCCCTTGGCTAAAAATGAAGTGAAGCAAATGAAAATGGCAGAACCACACAATGCACAAGCGGAGCGACAGACGCGGGCGATGCCGTGGCAGGCAGCGGCCGGCGAGTGCCAGACTCCGTTGACAAGAGAAAGTAATGTTTCCTTTAACCTAATGTGCAGTTTAGCCGGCTAAAAATGAAATCATTAAATACACATTATATCGAACAGTAGCCTCTCCGTATTCATCAGTATTTCTTTTGGTGACTCTACCTACGTATAAAATAAACAATAGTGTTGCCATTTGAATGTAATATTGGTTCATGATAACTATTAGCTTGTTCTGCGAAACCATTATTCGTTGATATATACCTAAATATAGCCGTCTAGCAGTCATACGACATATCAAATGAACTTTTATGAAAATGCCGATTCTTGGTGAATATATACACAAATAGGATAATTTCTATTAAAATATCTTTTAGATAAAGCTATTGAATTTATTGTTGTTTGTGGTGTTATCTCACCTAATATAACAGCACGCCTGTGCTCCCCAAAAGGGGAAGGAGTTGGAAGGGGGAGTTCGTCTGAGTTACATATATTATAGCATCTGCTACTTAGCAATATAACGGTAACAGCAGAAGTACCTTCTAATTCCGACAGTCCAAACTTAACCACCGCAAAAAAAAAATGGTTGCCTGTAAAGTCGGTTTACGGACGATAGTTTAATGAAGAAAAGTGTTATTTGTATGGGTCCTACAATATACAATAAATTGCCAGATGTAATGAAAAACGATACAATTAAAATTTTTAAAAAGAAATTAGCAGCCTTCTTAACAGCAAAATGTTATTATTCGATAAATGATTTTTTAATGGACAAAACTTTTTAATCAGCATCGTGTAAAATAAATATAATTATTATTATCTTGAACATTAATACATTAATTTTTAATTTTATTCTAAAGTAACATTTTAATTTGACATTTTTCAATATTATTTAATGTATATGTATAATTGCAATAATTAACTGTGACATCTTAATTTGTAACAATTTTTATAATTTTTGCGTGCCTATTTCCAGGCAGAATGTACATGGCTCACTCCTTCCTATTCCACCTGTATTTAAATGTAACCTACATTCATTGCAAATAAATGATTTGATTTGATTTTTTTTTTTTTTTTTTGCAATTTTTCGAATAGATACCTGAAAAAAAATTGTCGTCAGGAAAGTTTTTAGTATGAATGTGGATAGCTATACGAGAAGGGGAAGACCAAAGAAACGAAGGATGGACTGTGTGACAGATGGTATGACTAGAAAGGGAGTGACTACCGACATGACAACAAACAGAAAAGTATAGAAAAAAAAGACATGTTGCGCAGGAGAATGATGATGATACCAGAAAGAACTATAAAATAAGAAATTAGTTCATCGAGAAAAGAGTCAAAGAAAAAATAAACAAATACAACGACTTATGTAGAGATTTTTCTGATAACTGAAGCACTACTACGATTTTACACCGTACGGTACTTGATTGCTGGCAGGTAGATACGCAGATAGCGTCATATGCGAGCACTAAAAATATACCTGTAAGGAAATGTTCAAATTGAATGCAACATTTCATGGCCCCTGGAATGTCCGTGTATAAGGAATTCTATTCGTTTCTTTTGAGAATTTCTGAATGGTTGGCTAGAGTTCCGTAAATCGAGCTCATAAATGAAACCTATTTTATTTATAAAGAAAAAATATATTTAAAAAATATATTCTTGACATTATGAAATAAATATTGAATACGCGAAAATAGCAAACGGTAAGTTTTCATAAGAGCATTGGGTTACTGATGTTCGTAATAAACTGTTAAGGCGTGTACGCACGAACGAACGAAACATGCTAAACACGAACATCGAACACAGAACATTTGGTTGGTACGTGTGGACGTTAATTAGCAAAGCGAACACAAACCCCATACGAACACTGTTCGCGCTCAACCGCCCCTGTCTCTTTAGTAGGATTTGGAATTGGATCGCCACGAAAATGTTTGACGGACACAGTGTTTGATGTTTTTTTTTTTTTTTTTTTTTTTTTTTTAAACTTTGCCCCACACTAAGAATTTCTTCTTGTATCGTGGGTGCGTTTACACACATAGAAACTCACATACACTAACACCCAGACCCGAGAGACGGTTAGTTAGTAGTACACGAACATCGAACACTCTGTTCGCATATGCTGCGCTGTGCTGTGCGTCTCCATAGCACAGCATCATGCTGAGTGGAAGCCTTCTTGTCACAGTCATGACGTGCCAGCAGCTGCCGACTATTTCTGTTTTTTGCTCGTTATTGTGTTATTGTTTTGTTTTCTATTCGAGTTTTATTAAAAAAAAAATCGCACGTGTTTCTGAGGCAAATAAACTTATTTTTCTTTCTTTCTTTCTTTCTTTATATGCATGTGAACAAAGTGTTCACCACGTTTTTGTTCGTTCGTGTGTTACCGTTGAAAACACATACTGAAATTCAAAATTCACATTGTTGTTTGCCTTACCTTACGGTGGCTGCACCACTGGCCATTATAAAAATATTTTTATTTTTAAACACTAGCGTACGTAAATCCCGTAGCTACAACTGAGCTTCGTCCAGGCCTAAAAACCGGCTCGTAGAACGAGATTAGGCCCACCATTGCAAACGCATTCTGCTTTATTCCTTTTCTATTACGGAAAGCTATGTCCAGGCTAAAACCGATCGAATTTACTGGAATGCGGTTTTGCTTGATAAGCTCGATAGATTGCTCAACTATGGTATCCGGTTCGTATTTAATTTAAGGAAATATGACCATGTGTCGAGTTACAGGTCCGAGCTCAAATGGATGTCTATTCGCCAAAGAAGAAGTTTACGCGCTTTGACCACTCTTTTCTCCCTTCTGAACTCACCCACCCCTCCATCTTATCTTATGTCTCACTTCCAATATCTATGTTCTTCACACGCTAAGAATCTGCGTTCTTCCAACAATCTTCTTCTACTCTATCCTTCTCATACTTCTGACTTTGTTCATTCTTCCTTTCATATTCAGTCCATTCTTCTCTGGAATGCGCTTCCTCTTGATATCAAGACGGCCACTAGTCGGTATGCATTTAAGCGGAAATTGCAGAGTTATTTTCAATACAAATAGTATAGAGTCATCTCAACTACCTCATTTCCTTTGAATTTGTATCCTTATATATATATATATATGTATATGATGTAGGTATATATTATAGCAAATATGTATGTACGTGTATCATAAGTCTATAAACTACATATTATGTACGTGTGTACCTATTTTATTTATAATTCATTGTTGTCTTTTTAATATTTTTTATTATTATTATTATCTCCTGTAATTCGGAGCACCTGCCATCTTATCTCTTCACCACCCTTGGTTGACTGGTAGAGAATGCCTAAGGCATTAAGTCCGCCTTTGTACATTATTGTGTGTAAGAAGTTTAAATAAATAAATAAATTTACATGAAGCTGCATGAAAAAACTATCAGAAAAATCCTTTTTGGATACATTTGTAACTAAAATTCAAACTTTTCTATGTTTTGAATCTTGAATACGAGGCTTTTGGCTAACTTGTAAAGGAGTATTATGTAATTTTTTTATGTTAATGTGCGTTTAGTTTGTGCAGAATAAACAATTTTTCTTTCTTTCTTCGTTTCTAAAAACGATTTTTTAAACTGAAGATGCCATGTCGTGTAATATTAGTTACTGTAAAAATAGCTTTTGCCCGCGGCTTCACCTGGGCGGAAGTCGGAAATTATCTCACGGGTACGTACTACTTACCGGGATAAAAAGTATCCTTCTTCCTAACCCAGGTCATCGTCATCGTCTACCTGTGTGCCAGGTTTCATCGCAATGCTTTCAGGTGTCAAAAAGACAAACAGACAAACAGAGTTACTTTCGCTATTACAATATTAATATACAAGTATAACAAATAAACCTGAAAGCAACAAAAAACATTTTCATTTAGCCCATGACAAACCCAAATGTATTCCCATATGCAAGTGTGTAAACCCACAATCTGTTATCTGTCGCAGAGCCGCGGGCGCAGTCACCACTGTCACTAATATAAAATATACGGCGTCATCAAAAATGCAACGAAACAGACTGCATGAATTATGGTTACAATGCTTCAATGTAAAATAAATATGGAATGTCCGACGTTACCGCCATTTTGTATTTGCCGTCGCGGTCATTTTATATTTCAATTGAAGGGGTGGATGCTAATATGACAATTATCTGTTACTAGCTGACCTGATAGACGGTGTCCTGTCCAAACTATATGGTCTTGAATTCATACAAAAATCCAATAGAAAAAAGGACTTTCAGTTTTTCCCGAATTTTAAACTTTCCTGTTTTTTTTTTTTCTTTCCATAGTAATCTAATTCGGACTATTACGAAATAAAACAAAAAAAGAACAAACAAAACTAGAAACAAAAGACTTCAGAAAAAAAAAACTACGAAGTTGAATGACTTAGTTCTTTTTTTTCACATTTTGGTTGTGGTACCGATTCATGAAGGTATGTATTAGGAAGTTTTATAATATCATCAAAATACACCAAGTTGACCAAATACGTATTAATCAAACTAATTGAAAAACTACCCAAGCAAAATTAATAGATTTTTTTGTTTTCCTCTACCAATTTTTTTTTTTTTTTTTAAACGGGGTACTTTTGATGAAAATATCGACGAACATAATATATAAAATATACACACATCAAAGTGTCTACGGATCAAGTACGTTTTAGAGTATCGCCGCAATTGAGGATTATTATTTTAACTTATTTGGATCGTTATTGATTATTTATTGTGAATTTCAATATTTAAATAAAGAATGTTCTTAAAATTTTGATTAAAAATAGAAAATCAACTATCAATCAGGATTCCTATTTAAGTGTGTAATAGCGTTTTTACGAAACCATTACAATTTCTGCATCGGAACTGAAAAAAAGCGTCGGACTCCCCATGAAGGGTTCCGTAGCAGCAATTAACATAATATAAAAGTTCTTGTAGTTCGTTGTAACTTTGAGCGATGTTTTAATAATAGTGTAATAAAAAATAAAAAAGTTATTGATAAGTAAACACTATAGTTAGGTACCTAAATGAAATTTTATGAAAATCAATGTTTTATTTTATATTTGAGTTGATTGAATGAAAGGTAAATTGCGGTTTACGATTTATGACGTATAAAAAAAACTACTTACTAGATCTCGTTCAAACTAATTTTCGGTGGAAGTTTACATCATATTTTTTTTTAGTTTTATGATTCTCTTATTTTAGAAGTTACAGGGGCGGGGGACACACATTTTACCACTTTGGAAGTGTCTCTCGCGCCAACTGTTCAGTTTAGAAAAAAAAAATATTAGAAACCTCAATATAATTTTTGAAGACTTATCCATAGATAGACACGTACCTATACGTGTCGACGTTTGACGAAAAAAAAAAAAAGAGTTTCAGTTCTAAGTATGGGAAACCCCCAAAATGTATTGTTTTTTTTTCAATTTTTGTGTGAAAATCTTAATGCGGTTCACAGAATACATCTACTTACCAAGTTTCAACAGTATAGTTCTTATAGTTTCGTGCCTGAGAGATATTTCTCGATGGCATGTGAAGCCAAGTCAGAGGCCTATGGGCGGCTTTAAAACTCTGACACCAGGTTAGTCACTAACCACACGAAAAGAAGAAGGTCTAAACTTTATTTTTATTTAATTTATCTTTACAATAACATTTTAAAAAAACCTCATTTTTGCCATTTTTTTCCATTTAGTTGACGACATTTAACTTAGGTTAATTTCCCGTAATTTGCAAAAATTGCAATTTTTCTTTAAAGTTGTTAATTTAAACATAGGAATTAAAGTAAGAAGCCAATGTGGAAGACTAGATTTGGTAAATATTAATTGTATAATTTTCTATAGTTACAAATGTACTTGATCCCTAGACACTTGTTGATGTGTGTATATAATATAAGACGAATTAAGACCCTCCTCATTTTACAAATTTGTTCAGCCGTTCTCAAGTGATGCGCTTACGAACAATTTTATTTTTATTTTATTATATATATTACTAGGCACGTAACTCGGTTGTTTCTTGTAAAATGTTAGATATTGATATAATTTTAGATGATTCTTGGAATTGAAATGTTTCATTAAAAAATAATACTTATTCTTATTAAATCTCGCAACAGATTCTTAAGTATAACCGAAGGCGGTTCTAAGAATCTTTTCGTTTGAAAATTGTCAAATAAGGTTAGAATATTACAACCTTTTTGGGTATAATTTTAGATATTAATGTTCCAAGAAAAAAATGTAAGTAATTAATTTTCCCTACCATGAAAACTGTTAACCAATTACCCTAAAAATAAATCAATGCTATCGTAAACAACGATGTGATTCATTATTTATGAAACAAAATTGTTTGAATAGGCAAACACGCTAATTCGAATAAAAAAAAAAAACGAATTGCAAAATAGTCATCTTCACTATTGCAGTGGGTTCATTACACATTGTCCCGTAACGCAATTGGTAGTACTGAATTTTGCAGTCATGTGATTGGTAGTACTGTTCTGTCAGTCACCATTTTGAACTCTATTTGTATTGAAACTAAGACTACAAAAGTCGGAAAAGTTAGGTATAATAAACGCATTGTACATTACTGTCTCTTTCATTCAAAAATCCCATGCAGTTTCCAATTCCCATCAAAAGGAAAATCTCACAGAACAAATTCCTGCAACAAGTAGGCCAACTCGTCTCGAAACTTCGCAACACACATGTGAATTCCTCGTTGAACTTCAGTAGTATGTTTTCACTGGGTTCGATACGGTCTTGTCTAAGTTTACATGCAAAGAACTTGGAACTTGCGAGGCTAGTCGTCGACCCCGTGGGAAGACGTGACCAGACCCCTGAGACTTCTGTTTAAACTTTACTAGGCTACTTATTACTGCCTGATTTTGGCTTTCATACTTTGGAAGGTTTTATTAGGTATGTGTTTAATGATTGGTGCTGAGTGATTTGCCCAGGCATATCATTTAGAATTTATGATACGTCTATTCCCGCTTCCTAAACAAAAGCGATCGTCGCACGAGTATGCGATCTAGTTTGAAATAAATTCGGCAATGTGCATATTATTAATAAACACTGGAAACATTTTCAGTAATGGTACTTTATTTATGACAAATCTTAATATAATTTACAATCTTAAATATAATATTCATCTAACACTAAAATATATAAATTATGTACAAGTATGCAGGGGAAAAAAATAAAGGAAGAGCTCATTGGCCATCCAAAAATTCTTCCGCATCGCTGTCAGTGGGAAAAGTGCCCAGAACGCTGGCAGCATTGCCACGTTGGATGGCAATGCTGATTCTTTGACCAAAAAATTGGCCAGCCCTCTGGTCACGTAAAGAGTCGACCAACGGCTTGGCGATGTACCGAAATACTCAATGAGCACTTGGACCCCACGGCCCTAGGGTTTCAACCCCAAACGGCTCAAAAATATAGCTTCCAATAATTAAGTAATTAAATTAAATAAAACTTTATTTCAGACTAAGGTCCATAATTTTGTTAGTAATCCTCACGTTCTCAGTTAAATTCTAAACTTTGAAAGGGTTTACGCGAATTAATGTAATCTTAAGTAAACGACACATAACTTGCAAGACAAAGCAATATTCATATTACTAATGTGACATCCAAATGAGCCCCAATCGTAATAATGTGTCCCATTAATTACAATTTCACAGAGAAATTCCATTAAAATCTAGCTCCTCACAAAGATTCTTAGTTGAAAAGACAATACGTTCACATGTTGTAACTGAAAAACATGTGAAAGTGTTAATAAATCATGGTGGTATAAATGCATTAATGAGACAGTCATTGTTCGTATAAATATGACGCGGCGGAGGCGAGCAGTGCAGTCTACACGCTGCCTGCCTGGCCCGACAGTTACTGTCGATTTAACGTCCATAAATAATGAATCACTTCGTTTTTTACGACAGCATTGATTTATTTTTGGGGTAATTGGTTAACAGTTTTCATGGGAGGGAAAATCAATTACTAAAATACATATTTTTTATAAGCTTAAAACTTAAAATTGTCTTCTTCTTCTTCTTATCCACAACCATAACCAAAACATAAAACAGTAGTTTGAGAGCAAGATGTTGAAATGTTCTGAAAAATTACTCATTTTACCAATTTGAAAATGGCACAGTAACAATCTAAATGCAACATTTAGCACAATAACTGTGTTTTAAAAGAAATACCATTTTAAATTTCCCCACTTAAAATCCAAGTTAGGAAACAACAATATTTAAAAGTACAGCTTAAAGTTGTGAAACTCGAGAAATTGCACAAAACGGGGTCGTATCTTAGAATTGGCCATTTATAGCTAAAGGAAAAATTTACAATTTATTTCATTACCATTGTTCTCAAAACGGCAAGAAAATCTTCGTGAAAAAACGAAGAATCTAGAATAAAAAATTGAATTGACATGTAAAATGACACATTGGGCAGGCCCACTCTATCTCTCAGAGAGAGGTCCTAGCAATGGCAACGTTATAGGCTTATTGTGTTACAGAAAATGACTCTTTTTTGTATTTTCTCGTGTATTTAAACTCAGTAAGAGCAGAATCTAGATCTTTAATATTCGTAGCCTTTTTGACCACTCTCTGAACTTATCAATCTTAGAACATATCAAATTAAACCTACAGCTTTGAGACTCATCTTTCTCAACCTACGTTCCATATCATTGTACCTATATTTGCACAGAAACGGTACGTAAAGCCACTGGCTATACCAACCTACTACGTACGGTATAACCTTATCCAGACATGCTTCTTCCACATTTATGAACACTTTCATATGTACATGGAGCCATTGCGAGTGCTACACCTGACCGAATCCTAGTTTATCATCAATATGGGCAGAACCAGTCCCTATATGGATTCCCTCTCCAGGTATTCGACATGCAAATATATTCAATGTCCGTGCTATATCTACATACATATATTATATTATCATTCATGTTTGTATAAACCAACATGAATGATATGCGTAAAAGAGTTCCCATGAGTGACATAATTTGAATAGTTGCACTTGCTAAAGTGAAGGAAACTTCTTTCTATCAACCAAAATACCAGCGACACTTATTTTTAAATGCCGCAGCATCATGCTGAGATAAAAGAGCCTTTTGGCCTGGTACTGGACTTTCTGTTTTTATTTTATTTGGTTTTTTTTTATATTTTTCTTTGAGTGTGTTTAGTTTAATTTGTGATCTCCTGTGCTAGTCTTCAATAGATACTTTTTCTTTTATTTTTTCCATTAATAATCGTATCTAGAGCTAAAAACTATCAGTCCCTACCTAGTCTAAGTTCTGATACTACTCAGCCTCCGGCCTACTTTATAAACACAAGCTTTTCGAACAAGCAGATCGGTGCCAAAACCACCGTTTAACAAGTACCTTTTCCAGTACTTGTTATTGTTTGTAACCTACTTAGAAAATGTTATTTTATCTTCACATTTTATTTGCAAAATTTTCATCCAATTTTTGTAGGATGTTATTTATAACTATTTCAGTCACGCAAAATCGTGGGTCTGATAGGGGCCATAAATCTTTGTATCGTCTCGTAATAAATAAAGTAAATAGGACTTTTAATAATCAAAGTTTGTGAAGGACGTTATTATGCCTTTACATTAACAGAAAGTAAGCATATATTTAATTAAAGTACCTTATCAAATTCAGCTGCATCCGGTTAGACAAGCTGACCCAACATAGTTGGGAAAAGGCTAGGCTGATTGATTGACCTTATAATAATACCTGCTATTTATTATATATATTTTATTATTATATTATATTATATATTTCCGTATTATATGTAAGTTTAGTTTAGTTTAGTTTTGAGCACTTTTCAGTGGTCAGGCGCCTGTGTCCTTGATAGTACCTATTATACACATTAACCGTACGGAAGTTTTTTTTTAATGATGATGAAAACCGCATCAAACTTCGTTGCATAGTTTAAAAGAACAACGCGGTCGCACAAACAGACACGATAAGTGACTTTAAATTATAATATACACTGTGACATTTAATCGTTTTACAAAAGCAGCCCACTTCATGTATCCAATAACTACTAAACATTCGTTTAAAAAAAAAATATACACCGTGGCATTTTAGTCCGTCTTACAAAGGGCCACTCAATGTCATCATCATCATTTCAGCCGAAAGACGTCCACTGCTGGACATAGGCCTCCCCCTAAATGGTTTGCCAAAATCGCCACGCTTGGCAGGCGGGTTGGCAATCGCAGTATGGTGTTAAAATGCATAGAGAACGCTGCTGCCCATTCTCTAGTAAGTCCCTTAGTCGCCTTTTACGACACCCACGGGAAGAAATGGGATGGTAATGGTATTATTCTTTACTTCCGGCACCACACGGAACCACTCAATGTACCTGACATGAAATACCTCTAGGAGCAATAAAAAAATTGTTACGATATAATACAAAATAAAAAAATAAAAAATATTATAAATATTTAGTAGACATTGGATACATGAAGTGCTGCATGAAGGCTGCTTTTGTAAGACGACTAAAATGTCACGGTGTATATAGAATAAGAAGTTTTAATAGAAGCTTTACCTCAGGTTCAGCTCCCCTGTTCGAGTAAAGTTGTATCAAACAAAGTAAATAAAAATAAAATAACACTAAGCAGCTGCATACTATGCCTCATCTCCTCGCTACTTTGTTTCCACTTGATCGATTTTTACATAATACAGTGGGTATGAACTAGTTTACGATTTTTAAATTTTAAGAATTTATTGTAGCCTGCAGGCCCAATTATCGGACATTGATTCTAAGTTACCGACTAAAAGTAGGTCGCTGTAATACAATATTTCATTGCATCCGTTTTCATTTATGCATTAGGAGTCATAGACTATCGGAAAGCACGATACATAAACATTATTTTTGTGAAATGTCTGTTCCTACCTAAAGTCGTTTGATTATTCTGAATGTTAAACTAATTGGTGGATAGCGACACCCACCGATTTTATCCACTGAAGAGATACATAAAAGCAGCATACATTTTATATTTATAACAACATACAGACGTGCTGTTTACATGAACGTTGTATGTAGGTAGCGCCTTAAAATTAATTAAATGTGTCGCGAGCAGACATTTGCGTGCGGTAGAAATGTGTCTCTTGAAGGACTATCACACTTAATCTCCATACAACACATACTTGGCTTTTCTTATAAAACCGCGACATACGCTTCGTATTTCACTTTTGTACGAAAATATATTTTGGCTTTTGAACAAAATAAAAGTTAAAGGATTCAATTCAATTCATTTATTAATTTTGTGAACACAGGGTAAAAAAATTAATATACAGATGTTTTACAAATAAATGTCGGTCCATACTACGTCCCGCCAGAAGGCATACCAAATTGTTTAGGTATCAAATGTCACATTAATACAATGAAAATAAAAATATATCATCAAGCTACATGTCACAATTTCATGCCAAACACTAATAGTTAACAATAACAATAAAATTTCAATAAATTAAGACGGCGTACAGATAAATAGGTATTCACAATCTCGTATACAATAATAAAAAATAAATGACAATAAAGAATAAGGGAGAGGTAATTTTTTTTCTCTGATAAAAACTCAGTCACACTGTACAAAAGGAATATAATATAACATACTCATCACGCCTGTTATCCTCGATGGGTTAGGCAGAGGTGTACCTATAGTACACCCACACTCGCAAGTTATGTTTAAGTCCCATGTATTAGAGGGCGAGCCTATTGCCGCATCAACCGGGCACAAATCCAGTCTCGGGGCTGCTACTGAGAAATTCCTGATGCAAAAACTCAATAACACTTTTCCCGACCTAGGAATCGAACCCAGGATCTCATGCTCATGAACGCGCGCCTCAAAGAGATGTCAGCACCAACTGACGGGGTCCGTTAGGGCCAATGCCTGCCGGGGTTGCGAGTTGTCCGAAATTATCGTGGCCCCGGCACACAGGCAACGGAAAGAACACGGGTGGGTTTTAGTTAGTAAAAGTCTGACACGCCCTCCCGCTCCGCCCAGAGCGGGAGAAGATATTTGATAATTTCCCACACTCAACAAAAAAAAAAAAAAAGGACCTCATGCTTGGCTGTAGCGCAACCACTACGCCAACGAGGCAGCCAGGAACAAAGTGACAATATTGGTCCGAAAAGTAAAAGAATTGTGAGTATGAAATATTGTGCATAACAATTAAATAATTAAACGACAAACTACTTTTGCAAAGCGAGCTCAGCTCAAAGGACCACTTTTTATTATGCTAGTAAAAAGACTATCAGGAAAAATAAGGATGTGCATCAGAAAAACATTACTCTCCCTTTAGATTTTTTACTATATTTTAAGTAAAAAGTTTTTTGCTTACAATCCAACTTTTATCCTTCACTTTGCGAGTATCTTCTCAAACGCAGACCGTTTATATTTATGATTTGTTTCCATTAAACAATGTTTTTGGGTCCGCCTTTATTTAAATAGCGAATAATTAAAAACATACACTTATACCAAACACCAAGTTTTTAAAAATTAAATATCTG
Source organism: Agrochola macilenta (assembly GCA_916701695.1). Taxonomy (NCBI): domain Eukaryota; kingdom Metazoa; phylum Arthropoda; class Insecta; order Lepidoptera; family Noctuidae; genus Agrochola; species Agrochola macilenta. The sequence goes on from OU753563.1 coordinate 10,496,231, forward strand.
TTAGCAGCGATAAAACCTATTTAAGCTGTTGAGGGAGGTGCACTGATTTTAAACTTTAGAGAGTTCTATACTGAAATGTCAGGTCATCAATGTAGTAAATTCTTGCGTTGCGCTCTAGGCCTATTACCATATTCCTACACATACGCATACCATCTAATCAATAAGCCTTCAAAATCTATTACCCATCAAGGGAATACCGCACAGCAACATTGTCCTGTAGCAATGCGGACAAGTCGTCGGTCAGCGGACATCAGACGTCACATACATTAAGTACCTACTGGTAGGTAGGTACATAGGTGACACCTTCGTGTTATCAAGTAGCAGGTGGGATGGTTCACAGTGCGTTACTAATGCATAATTAGTGGGACATTGATTTGGAAATGTATGACCGCAGCAGCTGTACGATTGGAATATTGAGATCTGTGTATTGATTAAAAGTTTATTGTTGCGGCGAGTGAATTAGTCTGATGTAGTAAGAGGAGCTTTTCTACATCGAATGTTCGGTATTTAACAAAAGACAGAAAAAAATATTGCATAAAGACAATCTAGTGCATTTAATAAATTTTATACTGCTGGCTGGGGCCTTCCTTAAGTTTTTACTGAGAAAAACAATAACCAATACAGATAACTAGGTATTCAGGTTATAACGTAGTACAATACAACATAAAAACAATACAATAACAACTCAATACAATAACAACTTCTTAACCTACAAAAACAGCAGCTATCAACAAATTGTCGTACAACAATGGACACAAGAAAGCAATTGTCGTGCCGTACCGAGCGCCACCTAGCGGCACCTGAGTCGGCGCCATTAATCCGTGCCCCATCGCAACTGGATCCTTTCAAACTTTATTCATTGTTTCAGTTTCGTTGCACTGAACCCCTCCCGCTTCCCCGCCTCGGTTTACTTAGATTGGATGTGTCTTTCATACAATCACTACCTAATTCAGGGATTTTGTATTTTGCATTCATCTTTTACTTTGCAAGATACAGAGATAAGCAGTAATTTGACTACGTTACATTTAAAAAAAAATTGCTTCCAAACCGGAATTCCTTCATTGTCTGCTTTTAACATCACCAGAGACACAGCTAGGACCAATCAAGTGAAGGTAAAATTGTAGTTCTTTTATTTTGTTATGCTGAACAATAGTCGTAATACCTACCAACTCAATCCAAATCCTTTATGACAAAAGCAATACTTACTTGCCTCCGAAACTATCGCCAATTGTACTTGGATCGTTATTCTAATGAGTTACGCAGTTGAAGTAAGTTTTCATTGGCAACCCAACAGTTCGACTAATAGAGCGGTGCTCATGCTTCGACATATTAATCACACTTGCCTATTGTGGATGTGTCCCGTAAAGTGGTGAATTACGAACTAATTGTCTCTGGTAGCCTAGATTATGTACCTATGTTTCTTTATTAACAAAATTTGAATACGAATGCTTATTTATAAGGTCTACTTTCACAGTTTGTCTGTGGGAATATTCAAACAACAGATGAATAAATCAAAATTGGCCATTATAATGTTCCCTCTACTAGGGACGGTGTCCAGGTGTCCTCTCTGGGAGGGATACGGAGTAGGCCATCCACCACGCGAGGCCGGTGCGGTGGTGGGTGTCGCATGTCTTCGACATTTTGATTCTAGGATATGCTGGTTTCCTCAAAACGATGTTTTTCTTCAGCGTTTTGAGAACAGTGGAGCTGAAATAAATAGCAAAAAGTAGGGTCCATGCACGCTTGGGGTCGTAACCCTAACCTTTAGTCGAAGCCGTTACCCCTAGGATATCAACAGATCAACAGACGGTTTCAATTTAACAGATTATTTTTGATATACCTACCTAGCTATTTTTCTTGTAAATATCTAAAATCTTCCAAAATTAGTTCAGTTGTAGGTAAGGCAGGTACTCATAGTACCTTATTCGTATTTTTTGTCCAAGTTAAGTAAGGTTTGTTGAATCATAATAACGACTTGTCTTGCCTGGGGATAATTATCGGATCGAAGATACTTAATTATACTTTGAATTTATTACTATCCGTACCTAAGGTTGAGATAAATTCAGACTGAGAATTTTGATTTGAGATTTAATCAAGTAACTTCTGCTGCTTGTCTTAAAAATTCATTTTGAAAGGAGAAATTACATATTCGAAGAAGATCTAACTTAGGAATGTAAAATAAAGAAGTCTGGATCAGTTTCAATGAGAAGATAATATTTACATTTCAATATTCGATGACAGCCGTAGGTTACACTGCCAAACTTGTCAGCTTTATGGCAACACTACCTTATGTCTATGTTGTAAAAGTGAAAAATGTATATTGCCTGCCAGAGAATATATTTATCGTCGCAGTAAAGCTGAAAACATCAGATTTAGAAATTCAGCTAGAGATTTGTTACACACATGAAAATGTTTTCAGAGAGTGCTTTGTTGATATTCTATAGTTGTACCTATGTAAATTTTTGAAGATAAAGTCGATCCGCTTATCCTAATTCATATTATAAATACGAAAGTGAGTTTGTTACGCTTTTACGATAAAACGGCTGAACAGATTTGGATGAAATGGGATAATAAGTCGCGAGCAAAAACTAGTTTTATTATAAGCGCCAAATGTTGTAGAAAATACTTGCGGTTGATTTCCAATCTTAAATTATAAACAAGTATTTTCAGGTTTAAGTATTTAAACGTGTAACCAGTGCTGTATAAGAGCTGATTCAAAGACAAAACAGAATAATCCCAAGCAAATCCAGTTGAATGAGTAAATTTGGTTGCATTATTAACACTGCCCTATGTGCAGGTTTGTACGCCCACTGTAAGGACAATTAGCACACCATCCTTAAAGGTTATCAAAGTCTATTAATCAAAGCTCACAGCGGACAACCCGACAGGCGCTCTTTAGAGCAAATTCTGTGTAAAAAATACTATTGGAAAACAATTAATTTGGGAATTGGCCAGTTCCGCGGCTGCGGTGCGGCAAGGCGCGTGGATCCCCGACAAATGGCGCACGTCATTTAATTCTGCCGATCTCATGTTTGTGCTCCGCGCCATCATATTTAAATTGAATTTTGGAATACGTAGAAATGTAAACAAAAGCGGATTATTACGGCGCACAGTTCAACTGATCGATTTCAATGTTCTTTAAAATTAAGTTTTATATTTGACGTTTATTTTATTAAGATAGTATCAATAATAATTGTTATTTTAATGCCAATATTATGACAGAGCGATTAAACCACGATCTATAATAAAGTTTACAGTACAAACGACTATTTATAATTGCATTGAAATGCAAATAAAATTAACTGCTCGGGCTTAACTATAGTTAAACTTAATGTTAATTAACGTTCATTTATTTATATTACCATTCCACAGTAAATATGAAATAGAGCTTAAGCTTGAATGGTGGAACAAAGACTAGAAATATAATGGCAACATATAAATGGTAATAAAGATGAATGCTCAACTTTTGTCTGAGTAACAAAAGTGCCGAGTCTTATTTAATCGTATATTTTGTCATCTGTGTTTGTATGTGACTTTAAATGCGAATGTTTATGCTACTCCACGTTTCGCTTGGCTTTGTTAATCATCTACAGTTCACAAAAGTTGGCATTCGTTTAATTTGAAATATTTAAAAGCATTCTTATTTGCCCCCAACTTTATCTCTGTGTTTTGTAATGTTTTTTTTTAATATTGTTTAATCATCCAATCATAATTTTGTTTTTCAATGCCCTGTTTCTTTTGTTGGTAATGAGTAGCTATCATGTTCTTTGAAAATACTAAATCAGTTGCTGTAGGTACCTATCTACTAACTATCTTCTGTAAATACGTTCAAATATTCAAACGTACCTAATGAAACATAAACCCGAGATTTTTCCAAGAAAAAGACAACATAAACTGCATCCTTCGTAAGTTTTCGCCGAGTATCTTATAAAAATGCTGGTAGAATTTGACGTAATAATCTGGTGAGATTCATGAGTAACCCGGCTTGTCATTACATGCAGGATGTCGTCATGCTAACGAGCAGCGAGCAAATAACTCCTCATAATACAACCGAGAGGAGGTATACCATAAAAAGGATCGTTGGAAATATTATGCTACTCGAGCGAGTTAGGTATTGTGATGGAAGTGTTTGTTAACGTTGTTTGTTGAGTGAGAAACGTTTTGGTAAGCTTTACTGAGAATAATTGTAAAGCGCTAATACGTCAGATACTTGTCGAGATGTTATAAAATGGCCTCGATGGGTGACGGTACCTTAACTATCTCTAAACTACCCTGGACCCTAATAGGGATGATGCCTGGGTAAAAAAATAAATTCTAATTAGTCCGTAAGTCAGATAATAATAAAATATTAGACATGTATTTTTTGCTTTATCATTTTAATAAAAAAAATACTTAGATAAAACGCATTTTAAGTTGGGGAGTGGGGGTCGCCACGTCATAAGTAAGTATAAAATCTACATACTTGTGACGTCATGCACATTTTAACTTAATGTATTGCCATAATCTTTAGATACAAAAAAAATACGTGTCCAATCTTTTTTTATAATCTCCATAATGGGCTAAAAAAATGTTTGTCAATCATCCCTATTGCAAAACACACTTTCAATCACAATTCGAGATTTTTGAAGGATCTTGGTAATCCATTGCTTCATAGGTTTGAAATATTCGTCTGCTCAACAACGTTACAACGTTACAATCAATTGTCTTGATAATGAAATGACTTTACGTATATTTACAAATCGGCAAATCTTTTTACCGAGTCAGCTTCCTATTAATTAGCGTTTGGCGGATTATACGAGTATTATAAAACTTGTTATTACTAATAATCCACCATCGTTTTGTACCATTTTTCTAACAAAGTATGGTCTCTATATTTCTTTAATAAATATAATGACTTGGCTATCGCACGGCAACATAATCACATAAGAATAATATACTTTTTTAAATAGTCCTAATTAAATAAAGCGCAGCGCTAATATTAGGTAGATGTTGTTTTAGGTAGAATGTAGATTCTATTGCCGTCTGCGATTGCCAAGGCATTATATTTATTAAGGAAATAAAGATGAAACATAGATAGTTACTGAATATATGAACAGATTTGGTTTTATCGAGACTTATTTTTATGTTATGTTTTTGATGGGATCTCATTGTCATTACATGCAGGATGTCGTCATGCTAACGAGCAGCGAGCAAATAACTCCTCATAATACAACCGAGAGGAGGTATACCATAAAAAGGATCGTTGGAAATATTATGCTACTCGAGCGAGTTAGGTATTGTGATGGAAGTGTTTGTTAACGTTGTTTGTTGAGTGAGAAACGTTTTGGTAAGCTTTACTGAGAATAATTGTAAAGCGCTAATACGTCAGATACTTGTCGAGATGTTATAAAATGGCCTCGATGGGTGACGGTACCTTAACTATCTCTAAACTACCCTGGACCCTAATAGGGATGATGCCTGGGTAAAAAAATAAATTCTAATTAGTCCGTAAGTCAGATAATAATAAAATATTAGACATGTATTTTTTGCTTTATCATTTTAATAAAAAAAATACTTAGATAAAACGCATTTTAAGTTGGGGAGTGGGGGTCGCCACGTCATAAGTAAGTATAAAATCTACATACTTGTGACGTCATGCACATTTTAACTTAATGTATTGCCATAATCTTTAGATACAAAAAAAATACGTGTCCAATCTTTTTTTATAATCTCCATAATGGGCTAAAAAAATGTTTGTCAATCATCCCTATTGCAAAACACACTTTCAATCACAATTCGAGATTTTTGAAGGATCTTGGTAATCCATTGCTTCATAGGTTTGAAATATTCGTCTGCTCAACAACGTTACAACGTTACAATCAATTGTCTTGATAATGAAATGACTTTACGTATATTTACAAATCGGCAAATCTTTTTACCGAGTCAGCTTCCTATTAATTAGCGTTTGGCGGATTATACGAGTATTATAAAACTTGTTATTACTAATAATCCACCATCGTTTTGTACCATTTTTCTAACAAAGTATGGTCTCTATATTTCTTTAATAAATATAATGACTTGGCTATCGCACGGCAACATAATCACATAAGAATAATATACTTTTTTAAATAGTCCTAATTAAATAAAGCGCAGCGCTAATATTAGGTAGATGTTGTTTTAGGTAGAATGTAGATTCTATTGCCGTCTGCGATTGCCAAGGCATTATATTTATTAAGGAAATAAAGATGAAACATAGATAGTTACTGAATATATGAACAGATTTGGTTTTATCGAGACTTATTTTTATGTTATGTTTTTGATGGGATCTCATTTATTTTTGTAGGTAGATACAGTACGACACAACTTAGATCTAGCATCGGCAAAATTCGTAAAACCGATCACCATATGAACTGAGTGCACCTTCAAAATCACCAATATTTATTACTGCTTTAGGTGAAATTTTTTTTTACGCAAATGCAATAACTTGTGAAGTCATATTATGACCAAATACATTTATAAAATATAAACGAATGAATGCAAATTTTCAAATTTATGAAAGAAAGAAAGAAAAAGTATTTATTGAGACTCGCACAGGAAATCACATTAAACATAAATAAAAAACAATAAAAAACAAAGTAAATTTAAAGAACAGTCCTGTACGAGGCCAAAAGGCTCCTATCTCAGCATGATGCCACGACATTTAAAAATAAATAAAAATGTCGCAGCGTATTCTGATAGGGCCCGATTATGCTACATCTAAGTCGTGTTCTACCTACTGGATGCCGATACTGATACTGAACCTACATCAAGTACACTGGGCACCTAGTCCTATCTATGTAAATAGGTATAGGTAGCGCAGGTGATAAATAATTTACAAACTGTTTGTTTATGTATGAAATTCAAATTTACCTACCTATCTATCTATAAACGAACTGCATAAGTAACTTTGTAATCCTATATAAATAATATGCGATTACAAAGTTACTTATGCAGTTCGTATATCTAGGAAATGGGACTGAAATTGCCGTATATTTTAATTTTTCCTAGCTTTATAGGCTAAACACTAATTGTGTTCAAAATGTTAAGCTTATGTGTCTGCTAGAAGTACCTTAGAATTTTGATGATCGGTGAGTGAGTTAATATGTCAGTGACAACATTAAGAAACTTTGACACGCAATAGTTCTTAAACTACACGTTCAAATTGAATGCAATTTGAGAATATACCTATTTGTACTAAGGCCTCTTGGTCACGGATCAGGCTTCTAGCTTTAACCACAACGAAGTTACAGGGGGTCGAAAATGTCCTGAATGGCTTCGAGAAAAGATGGGACGGCTGGGCCTTTTTTTTTTTTTTTTTTTTTTTTTTGGGTGGGAAATCATCAAATGACTCCTCCCGCTCTGGGCGGAGCGAGAGGGAGTGTCAGACTTTTACTGACTAAAACCCACCCGTGTTCCTTCCGTTGCCTGTGTGCCGGGGCCGCGATATCCCTTTCGGACCAACTCGCAACCCTGGCAGGCATTGGCCCTTACGGACCCCGTCAGTTGGTGCTGACATCTCTTTGAGGCGCGCGTGGAACACAACGCGCCGTCGACCCGGGCCTGGTCCTTATCGGACGGCGAGCTACCCATTGCCCACCGTCCGCAAGCCCGCGCCTACGGTGGCCGGAAGTCGGCTCGCGACTCCCGACGCCCGGGGCGTCTCCTGCGGCGACTAGGGGCGCGAGGGCGCGCATCTTGCATTTCCCTCGCGCGCTCCGCCTCCTCCTTCGCGAGCATTACTGCTTCGCAGAAGGAAGTGACGGCTTCCCATGCACTCTCGCTCCGGACCATGGCCTGAACCAGGGCCGGACGCGAGAGATCGCCGCTGCCGATCGCCTCCGTGAGGACACGGCGGTGCCCCGCCCAAGCCGGGCAGACCTCCACCGTATGCTCCACCGTGTCCTCCGGGCGATCCACACAATGGTAACACCCGGGCGTTTCCTCCCGCTTTATCCTGAACAGGAACCTCCCGAAACAACCGTGTCCGGTGAGGACCTGCGTCAGGCGGAAGGTGAGGACGCCGTGGCGCCTCTCTAGCCACTCCTCAAAGAGGGGCCTTACCGCCGCAATTGTGGCGTGCCCAGCGCTGGGTTGCGACAATCGCACTCTCCATGCCGCCATGAGATCCCGCCGGAGCTCTGTCCGCTGTGCCGTGATTTCTCGCGGCAGCGGAGTTACGCCCCGGCGTTTCGCCTCCTCGCGCAACTCCCACATGTGCGCGAGGACTTTTGCCTCCAGATCCCATGGCGGAAGTCCGGCAAGGAGGCTCGCCGCCTCACGGGAGACCGTGCGGTATCCTCTGACCAGCCTAATGGCCATGACCCTTTGGGACGCGTTCAATCGCTGGGCTGGTCGCAGCCTTAATGAACGCGCCCACACCGGTGCCCCGTAAAGGGCCATGGACCGAACGATCCCCGCGTAGAGCCTCCGGCAGGAGGCGTTTGGACCCCCTAGATTGGGCAGAAGCCGCTTCAAAGCAGCCCCAGCCCTCTGCAGTTTGGGAGCCAAACGTCGGAAGTGCTCGACGAAGTTCCACCGGCTGTCGAGGACGAGTCCCAGGTACTTCATCGTCGACTCGACACCGATGTGAACCCCTCCCGCCGTCATCTGGGAACCCGACAGTGGCGCGTTCCGAGGACCATAGAAACACATGGCCTCGGACTTGTGCAAGGCCACCTCGAGTCCCAGTTGCCGGATCCTATCGACGATTGTCGCAACCCAACGTGTCGCTAGTTCGGCCGCCGCCTCATGCGACCTCCCCTGCACCAGGACCAGCGTGTCGTCAGCGTAGCAGACTACGCTGACGCCGCTAGGGAGGTCGGCGCGCAGACGGCTGGGCCTTTGTGTTTGTTTTGCTCGACTTGGCGGGGATTGAGTAAATTAATTATAAATTCCAGAATCAATAACGAACAACGATAATTTTTCACGCTCCAATATGTTCATTTGTTTCTTCTTTACTTTATACAGCTCTATTTGCAAGATACTTAGATTTTTTTTATAAAATCATTGATAAGTTACCTCTTTGGTTGCCATGTGTTGAAGTAAAAAGTTCGTTCCATTTTTAAATAACACGACAGATATGAGTTTTCATAGTAATTTATTTGGCCGCTAAACACGACAGATATGGATTTTCAGACAAACATTGCCGGCTGGGCGCTGGCATGGATTCGACCAGTACCGCAATTTCGAAAGGTTGTCAAAATAGTGTTCGAATTTCTAAGCATGTTTGAGAAATAATTATTAACAGATTTCATGAGCAATGCAACAATATTCAAATAATAAGCATGTAGGTATGTTACATTCCAGCAAACAATCTTAATGTACACTTATTCACTGTTATTGGTACATCCTTGTTAGGCTATAAAAGGTCATTTGCACAGCTGAACAAATTGTTATGTCCTCTAGCAGCTAACTGTGTCAAGACTGTGACCTTTTGTTGACATGACAGAATATACGTTGACCGAGATTGAATGTTTGTGCATGTAGGATTGTAAGTTTTATGTTTGCACACACGTTATAGTTGAATTGTCAATCATGTCATAAAGGTTTTTGATGTGTTACGTGTTTCCTCTCGCTTTCCTGCAATTTTTAGAAGAGATTTCGTGAAAAGGGACGGAAGTTTGTAACAGGCAGCCAGGGAACCACGCGCTATTTGACCAATGAGCGCGCGCGGAGCAAAAGTTGGCAGTCAGGTGGCACTAACTCATTTTTCGAGAGATAGGTACTGTCAGCCAATATGTCAGTTGTTACACATCATATGCGACTACTGTAAGGCTCGCTCATTTTTTATTTTATTATCTTGTTTATTTATTTTCATACAAATGTTTAAATACATTTTTTATATTTTTATAAAAAGTTTATAATAAAAATAGTGGTCTGCCGATATCGGGAGCAGGGTTCAAGCTACCGGTGGTTAGGGCTTGTTATGCATTTTAATATTTTTTGTTAAGTACCTGGCACTTGTTGACAGGCCTACACTGCCCTCTCATATCTATTAACAATGTAATTTGAAAACATTGTAATGAATTTCTCGCCGGGCCTTCTCCATAGCAAATGACCAATTACAACAATATACCTAGCTTCTGACGTTTCATAAGTGCATATAGAGGGACGTATCATACGTGAAACGTCAGAACCTTGGTTTGGTTTATGTAACATAATATTTTTTATTAGAGTTTGAATTCCTAGAGTTTTCTTGGTTCTTGTTCTTTAGAGAATTCATCGTATCTATACATATTACAAAACATATTCGCATTTCGCGTTTGTCTGTATGTCCGCGTTGTTCTTCTAAAATACGCAACGGATTTTGATGAGGTTTTCAACACAATTTAGAGAATGTATTCCGGAAGGTTTTGTGTTTAATACATTAATATTAAACTTATAGATAATTAAGAAATCTCGATGTTTTGTCGAGTCGTAAAAACCTACACCAAAAGCAAAATAAACTACATCTCAAAGACACATAACCCAATCAAAACCACAAAATTACTGTTATTTATCTGCCCTCCTAAACTAATGATGTAATAATGAATAAGACGAGTAATTACGACATAGTAATATTTTCCACTAGCAAGTGTAAACGAGCTCGCACTGTCGCGAAGTGCGGTCGCATACACTGGCAACACGCTCGCTCTTATTAATAAACCTACTTAGATTAAAACTAGCGTAACAAATTAACTTACAAGGTTTTAGTAGCTATTAGATAGAAGATTCTGTTTCGTTCTTAGGCCTGTGTTATTATTTTCGTTGTCAGTTAAATGTTCTTCTCTGTTCTTCTCTGTGTGATCACGGAGATACCTCGGCGGCCACCGCTAGAGACGGTACTGTCATGGTTTTTTTATATAAACCAAGCGTGTCAGTGAACGTCATTGTTTACTCATAGGTACTGAAGACCCATGACAATATAATGCGCTGTGACTTGCGCTTAGTTGCGCTTAATTCGGACACGAATATTCTTTGTAAAGGTCTGTAGTTAGTAGTCAGTACCGGGCGCGGCGATTTCGTGGTGTTTAATAGTGTACGCGCCATCAATGTTTCCATAGTACAAAAGTCTCTTTATAAAACAGTCTTGATTCAATCTCCACACAAACTTAGTAAAATAAGTAGCTTACTTACAATCTCAAAAAAAAACGTTTATTTATATATTGTGAGTCGACGTTAGCTGATTTAAATAAGGTTCATGAAATTTGGACTCATGTTTGTAAGGTAATTTTGAACATTGCAATTTTGTATATGATTATGAAACTTGGCCGACGCATTTAATTATTTATTTAGATATTACTTATCATTGTATGTAGATAAGTACCTAAGCGCCTACGCTAGCTACTTTTTGCAGACCCAATGATCGTTTTATCCCCTTCTTTTGATTATTTTTATTGTCATAATAAATTAATATTTACTAATCTAAAAGACATTACAAATATTACTTAAACATTAAGTAACAATATGTTACAAAATTCAAGTCACTGCGAGTTCAGCTTAGCTGTAAATAAAATATAATTATTATAGTCAATTTTACTGGATTTTATAGAACTGCGTAGGAATATAATCCGCGGGTTTTCTTATTGTGATCAATTTTACTCAGTAAAACGAATTAATTTAAAATAAAAACACTCATTTTATACACGTCTAGACAAGGTTATCAGAAACTTTATAAACACTTAACAAAATAAAACAGCTTAAACAGGCAAGATAATTGAGGCTACTGCTTTTAACTTTTAATAATAATAATAATAATTTATTTATTTATCGGATATCGGAGGTCCATGGGTTAGTTACAGAACACTTATAAACTATGTTAGTAAAACACACATGAACAGAACAAAATAATAAAAATATAAAAAAAATCTTACATAATTCTTGCCTCACCAGTATTTTCATGAAGTGTTGCAGAAAAGCAACAAGCAAGCAAGGTTGTTGTTTAATGTTTTCATCACTTTATTTGAGACTTTTGACCTACGATGTGAAGACACATAAAGAAATCTACCCAATCTAAAATTACCGTAAACAATAGAAGTGATCAACGTTCGATATTTCTTTGGGAGAGAGGATCCCCTCAGTGAGATGATTACATATAGTATGTAATAATGTAATACATACATGACCTTCTTTTCTTTCTACCATTTAATCTTCGAAATACGAGTACAATAGGTCCCCACGACGCTCGAGTAAATCCCCATTTAGCATCATGGCCACCTATACCACATACTATAGGCACAAAATGAGCTGCTTCAAGAAGTCTAATATGAAGACATTACACACATTGACATTGACATTATTGGTACAGTCTATGCAAATTAAAAGATATAGAATGTAACAGCAAAAAATAACCAAGTTACCTATTTAATTTTACTGATACTAATATTTCTAAGTAAAGTAATCTCTCTCAATAACAATAACACTAGTGTCATAATTACAGCAGTGCAGTGTTAGTGTATGCTTTATGAATGTATGTATTTATTGTGTATGTAAATGGTACACCACTGACTACCTGCAGTATTTGTCTCTCCTTCTCCCTTTAATCCATCCAAAGGTTGTCTGTAAAAGATCGCTTTTAGCGATAAGACCGCCCATTGTGTCACCCTATGTAAAATGACTACATTTTTATCTGTATTTTTTATGGTGTACATAATAAAGAATATTCTATTCTATTCTATTCTATTCTATTACGTTTATTACAAAAAATAAGCTTCATATATGATGACCTAAATAATTATAGCAAATGTGAGTGACAAAGATACTCATATGTCAGTAATAAAAGGTATTATTAAAATTCCTTGAAAATCGTGTCGGCAGTATTATATTGTGTTTTATTGGCAGGTTTACTCGTAAATTTTGATACGAGTATCATCTTTCAAGTCGAGTATCGAGTAGGTACATTTAATAAATGTTTATTATGTTTCCCTGTTAAGATTCGCTTTCACAATTTTCTTTCGTGTTAAAAATACATAAAAAGTGTTATGACAACACTTTTTATGTATTTTTCCTAAGCTATGGATATTTCAATAAAAATCAGTTTCTATCTTTCGCGCAAAGCAATGCATGAAATTAAATTTGCCAAACACGGTTTTATTTTGTAAGACTTTCAATTAAGCCTTGTAAATGCTTCGATTTGTTGACCATTTTCTATTTTGTTTGTCCCTAGTACCTGTTGACGGGCCTATACTGTCCTCCCATACCTATATGCAATTAGAAAACATTGTAAATCGTGGAGTTTCTTGCCAGCTCTTTTCCATAGGAAACAACCAAACCGTACCTACACTAGCTTCTGACGTTTCATAAGTGCCCATGAAGGTTAATGTGAAATAAAATGGTTTTAATTTGAACTAAATATAATAAATATAAATAATTATGACACTTGAATAAAAATAATTATATTTTGAATATTAATAATTATGTCACCCTCTGTTTTTCATATTTTTCTGAGTACTTCGTAATTGGCGTAATGTTTAGAATAGATTTCATGTTATACTTACTGTCAGCTGTGAAGCTACCTTATAATAAATAAATAAATCTATGAAGCAAAGTCAGATTCAATTACTAAGTAGACTACACCACTAAGTCAATCGAGACATTATTATTTACCTTTGTTCCATTTAAATATACCGAACTATCTCATAAACTGGAGTAACGGACGAACATCTAAACCAGGAGTCACCAAATGGCGGACCGCGGTCCGGATCCGGACCGCCGACCTATTTTGTGCGGACCTAAGGTAAACAGTTGAATTTATAACTAAAACTTAACCTAAAAATATTAAGAATAAAACAAGTGTAATTTAGTTTAGCCCGCGCTTTGTGCACGTCAGACAGATTTTTTCACATTACTATTAATGACTTACTTTGTTATTTTTGTTACTTGATTCTAACCTAGCTGTAGGTAATATTGTAGGTAAGCTACTCAAATCGTCTCAACTTGTTGTTAATAGGTATGTGAACCTGAAGGCTAATTCTCATAATAAAAAACGTTCGCATTCAAGTCGCAATCTGTCAAACTTGTCAAAAATTTTGGTAAATTGGTTGTATTTTTGACAGATTGCGAATGAGAGAGCATTCTAAATGCGAACGTTCTAAAAAATTACGGGAATTGCCCCTCTACTTACTGTATTACTTAGACTACAAATATTTTTTAATTCTCTTCCTAATATTTGTTTATTACTTAATAAAAATATATTCATTATTTTAATCTTGGTTGCTAGTAATAGTCTACCAAACGGACCGTGACAGTGATACCTACGTAATATATTTTTTAAACGGACCTCCAATGAAACTAATTGGTGATCCCTGATCTGAACTAAAACATTTACTAAGCAAATTGTATCGAGCGCCATGGTTCAGCAGACGTTGGAACTTGGTTCAGGCACAGTCCAAGACTAACCACTAGGAGTTCGTCATTATTGAAGTGCCTTTAATTGGAACTGAAGAGCAAGCAATTATTATGCATAACTTTACAAGGGCCATCGTCTCTCTCGACTTAATAGAGGTTCTATTAATTGACAAGAATTGATTTTCCAATGCGTATTATAATTGTAAATTTTCATATCTTTCAACAATCATATTCAATTTTTTTTTCAATCATATTCACTAAAGAAATTTGATTGAAAACTGAATGTAGGATAAAAAGCTCCACTTGTTTGTGGTCCCAATCTCAATTAAATTTCCATATGGACATAAAAAAAATCCAAGGAATCGGATATCACATGATATGGAGGTATCTACTTGAACATTTTTAAGCAAACAACGTTATTTATTATGAGGGTATTTCTATAAAACATTACAAAAGATAAGGAAGTATTTTTTCACGAAAGCAATGAATACCTCGTGGAGAAAGAAAAAAATTAGTTTCCGCTTTCAAAGTGAGTCCCTTAGATTTTAATATTTATAAAATCCCGTTGAGGACCGGAGTTGTGCAAACTGTCTACACTTTTTTGTGAGGACCCCAAAGTTGGCGTTTTCATAACTCTTTCTTCGGTGGAAGGACTTTAACAAGTTTTCCGCTGACACAACATCTCTTCTAGTCGCTTTTGGAGACGATAAATAGAATGTAAACGGTTTAGCAAACCTTCTATTTGAGAAATATGTTCGCAATAAAGAGATTTAAGATTTTCTAGCTTACCAAGTATGCTTTGATTTACGAGCTTTGCTGAATGTGAAAAAAGTGTAATGGCCGAAAATAAAGTAACTACATTTTTATTATTGTCTGCACTGACGTTAGTGTCTTCAACATTGGATTTATTTTAGTGCTTGCGAGACTTGATAATGCTATGACATGATTTATATTACATTCATTCGTTGAAATAAAAAAGAGCTTCTAACTTTTTTACACGAAAGAACATTTTCAATGTTAATTTGATATCTATTTGCTTGTGCTAATGAGAATGCTATACAATACTAAAATTTATAATAATTCAAATACTTTATCTGATAAGAGATATCCAAAACTTTTAACAAAAAAATACCGACTTCCGAAATTAAAGTTATTTTTAATTTTGTAGTGTTTTTTTTTTTGAAGTCGGTTGTTTATTTTTGAAAAAGTTTTTATTTTTATTTTTTTTGTTGTGGTACCTACCCCACACAAATTCGAATACCACTACCTGCTATGTAAATAACAGTGACAGGAAGTTATCATCATATCATCCACATATACTAAGTGGGAAAAATACGTATTATTGAAGCTTACTCAAAAACTATCCAAGCAAAGTTAATAAAATTTATATGGGACCAATTTGAGAGCATACCCTTTCATACAAAAAAATATATTTCAAAACTGGGCCACAATTGACGGAGAAATCGGCGGAAATACAAAAAAAAAAAAATACATGCGCGACGAACATATAACCTCCTCCTTTTTGGAAGTCGGTTAAAAATGATTGTTACCTTGTCAATTAAAAACAATCAAATAAGCTCTACAACTTTTTGACATGCCTGTACATTGTACATGTACAACATGATCTACAACATCTTATAGATTTACTAAAACTAACCAGACGAATTAATTAATTCTTTTGAAAATAATGTCGTAAACATAAAAATACTGTCACATCTCTTTACCTTTACGACAAGTTACCAAACTTTTTCACCGTCAAATTGTTCCGCCTTTCTCCTTCGTATTTTTAACCTTCCAGCATATTGGGTGTGTTTCGTGGCGACAGTCAGTAAACAAAATAATATTTAGATATGAAGTCGTTATCTGGGGTTGAACTCGCGAGTGTGACAAAGTGACATCTATAAAGGCGGTTGAAGCGGCAAAACACTTGAATGTCGACCCCAAAGAGCCACGAAACACGTAAATTTAATCAGAAGATGCGGTATTGTGGGGTTAGAATGTAGATTGATGTTAAATTGATGTAATTTGCGTGCTGAATTTAGTCACAGAGGGTACTTTTAACCCCTAATTTGTGAAAAATAACGCTTTTTACTCAAAAACACCAAATTTCCAATGATAAAAATCTTTTCTGGTCTGACTTGGGATTAAATTAAGAGGGAAATAAATAACTAAATAAATAAAAAGTTTATTGCAGAAACTTGTACACATTTTACAGTAAATCTTACATCCTTTTAAGTAAAAGATGTGCTAGGAGATCCCGCGAAATAGTGATGCATGATCCGATCATCTTTATAGCATCAATATAACATGATACGATACTCCGATATTTTGGATCGATACTCCGATATTTTGGATCGATACAAAAGTACCGGTATCGGAATGAACGGATCGTATCACATTGTCATAAATACATGATCACTATGAACAGCTAATTTAAAATTTCATAGTTGTTTATTAAATAAAATATTTATATAAAATGTAGTCCCATAGGTGTCTTTTAAATAAACGCCTACGGCGTTTTACATACACGTGTGGATGGAGTACAAAAGTATATCTGGATTTTTGCCTAGACCCCTAGAGAGATACAGTACGATTCGATATTTGGAGGATCGGATCAATCGGAGAATCGTAGATCGTTGCGATCCGGATCGATCTAAAGTATCGATACAAATGCAAGTATCGTGCATACCTAAGAGGAAATGTGTCTTCGGTGTATTCCTGCGATGACACAATAACCGGCGACTTTAAAAAAAAACTGGGACAATATCAATAGGTAAGCAAACATACATAGCTAGTTACGAATGCTACTTCCTACTATTTTTATAAAAGTGAAAAAAGTTTGTATGTTTGTGGGTTTTTTACTCAATCACGCAAAAACGGCTGAACGAATTTGATTGAAATTTAGCACACATAGTTTAAAACCTGGATTAACACATAGGTAGGTTTTATCTCGTTAGTACATTCCCGTGGGATACTTTCCGACCTCCACGCGAGTGAAGCCGCGGGCGAAAACTAGTATTAAATGTGTGTATTTATTTCAATTGGAGTTTTCAAATGCCTTTTTTAACTTTCAAATTCAAAATATGTATTTAAAAACTAAATAAAATCCAGTAAATTGATGTAATATTCAAGACTAAAATCTTAAGACGCAGTTGGGCATATCAGTCTGTAAAGTTACACCTGTTTGAACAAAGGAATGGGGGTCGCCCGGCGGCTATGCCATACGATAGGTGCACAGGATCTCACATTTGCATTGGTTGAATTGAATGGATAAAATTTAAGTTCCTTGGCATGGAAACCTTTGAAATATTGGGTTATAATGGAGGTTGTGCGTCACCTATTTGGTTAGGCAAGCAACGAAGAGATGGACATGATTATGCAGAATAATATTAAAAAACAATTTTTCACGCAAGATAATTCTAAAAAACTCTTGAATGAAGGTGAACCAGAGTGCAAGCAAGGCAGTTAGTGCAAAATGCTCGTATATATTATTATGGTTGTACTTGAGTTAACATGTCTGGTCGTCCCAAAAAGGTAGACTCAAACAAAGAGAAAAACATAAAAAATCCACAGCTACCCTCGAATTGGCAACGTTTCATTACATTCGGTTTAATTCATCATTCGTAGCTCGTCGTGTCCGTATTGTTCGTGAGTTTGGGCACTTCGAAACAAACTTCTATGCTCAAGTGTTTGCGTTCCTGGCTCTTTAGTAAATTGTTATTCATAGCTTTGTATAAACGCCGCCCTCTCGGAAAGAGTACTTCACTCATACTCTTACGCTCTTATCTCTCAGTTAATATCATCCCCAGTTGTAAGGAAATTATTTTTCCCTAGTCCTTTGTTTACTTTGTTACTAGTTGGAGATTGCAAGTTGGTGCGACGTTTCGCTTTGATTCTGATTTTGTCATCATAAGTATGTTTTTTTTAAATATTATTTTTAATAATTTATTTATTTAATATCCTATCAACATAATAGACGATATCGTACTCAAGTATTCATTGCTATAAAACTCGTATGCTCGAATATACAGTGGGTTGCCAAATTAATAGGGACAGTCACATTTTTTATCAATTTCTTACTTTGGGCGCACTTGACTGCAGTTTTAAGTGGTACAAGCGTTCCAGAAATGTATTATTTATATTCGTCATGTCTCTGTAACTCAAATTTTAAGTGGTTGTTGATATTTAAAGTGTATATTTATTTACTACAATTTTTTAAGTTACGTGAGAGCCGTAGTGAACTTTATAAGCTAATCAGTGAAAGATGAATTTGAATATTATAACAAAGTTAATTTTATATTTATGCTAGAAAATGTTGATAAAATGTAAGTATTGTCATTATGTTATTATAAAATTTAATGATTTATTAAATGATGGTAAAAATAATATATATATATATTTTTTTTGCTTTCAGTATGAATCGGGTGCGAAATGATAAAAAAATATTTTAAAAAATTCAATAAAATCCTATTCCAGCATACCAATCATTACCAAACGGAAATAGCAGACATTGCTAGTGTTTCTAATTCGGCAGACAATAAAATAAAAATTAAATTGGACTTAAATCTGCCGATTTCGCCTAAGAAAAAAGGCAATGGCGGCCGAAAACGCAGCCATACCCCACGTTCAGATTGGATAATTAGAGATATCTGTTTTCAAAGCAGAAATAAAAGTGCTTTACTGTTAACTCAGTTAGTCCAGGTGTCTGGAATACTAGTGTCCAAGAGAACTATGCAGCGCAGATTGGCAGAAGAAGGCTTGACAGGTCATCGTCCTGTGAAAAAACCATGGTTGACTGATGCAATAAAGAAGAAACGCCTAGCATGGGCTCGGGAACACCGCCAAAAGACGGTTGAGGATTGGAATAAGGTCAGTTTGCATTATTACTGGTATTTTACACCACTTAAAATAATAAACAAAATTTTTTTTTTTTTTCAGGTATTTGTCTCGGATGAGTTAAAGTTTGACATTCTAGCCGACAAGTGCAGCTTTGTCAGGGGACGTCCAGTAGAAAAATACCATCCCAACTGAATCGTGAAGAGGGTAAAACACCCTGTTGAAATAATGGTGTGGTCTGTGATAAGAGCCAAGGGGGTTGAGCGCCTGTACATTGTCCAGGGAACCATGAAACAAGACCAGTACAGACAAGTTTTCCAAACTCGCCTGGTACCGACACTTGAAGAATGGCTCCCTGATGGAGAGGAATTTATGTTTATGCATGGTTCAGCACCATGCCATAAAGTCAGAAGCATTACCAAGTTCTTGGCAGACCACATCATTCCAGTTTTTACATTGACCTGGTAATTCTCCTGCCATGAACCCCATAGAAAATGTATGGGAGATTACCAAGGCCGAAATGATAACCACCAAGGTCAGGCTGATAGAAAAGCTCATTAATGTTTGGCATCACAACCCTAAGATAAAAGAAAGTGCCAAACAGTTCATAGAAAGCATGCCCAGGGGTAGAGAAGCACTAATTGAGGCGAAAGTAAATGTCACTAAGTACTGATCACTACTAAGTAACATTTATTTTCGCCTATTTATGTACTTAATTATTATTATTTATTTTTATTTTGTTATTATTTTACTTCCGTATTAACTGTTGTGTATAATTAAAGCTTTTATCATTCAAAAAATGTGTTTTCCTAATTAATTTAAGACTCATACTTCACAAATACAAAAAAATTGTGACTGTCCCTAATAATATGGCAACCCACTGTATACAGTGTAAAATGTTATGAAATAAACACACCTGATCTTAGAATTTAATTCATACTTTATTTATAAGTTGCTCAGCTCTTATTAAGGCGCCCGAGTTTATTGCTCGTAAAATATCCCAGCGTTCACCCAAAAGAAAAAATAAACAAAGAAATGCTAGTACCAAGTTGAAATATAACTTAGTTAACCAAACAATTTGATTAATTATAAAAAAAACACCAAGAAATACGCGACTCAGAACAGTATCTTTAGATATTCAAACTGAAACTTAAAGAAAAATAAGGATAGCAATAGTTTTCGTAGTTTCACGATCATAAGATTGATAACGGACATGCGCAATTCTGCTTTAGCTCTGTCTTTGAATGAACACTACTTCTTTAAATCGTACAAAATACAACCTTATACCATTGGATTATGTTACATATTCCTTTAGTTAACCTGTAATTGTGTGCACAAACGCATTGGCACGTTACCGTGAAGATGCGTCTTGAACGAGCTACACTCACATATTGCTATCAGTGCACACAGCCGTACATTATAGAGAATCTCGACGACTCGAACTAAGTTGTTGTCCATGTGTGTACGTTCATTTCTGTGTGTATATACATTTTCGTTAAAGCAAGTTAGGGCAAGAGAGGAAAAGCGCCCGTAGTAAAAGCGAGCAAAACGGCAGCGACCGGGCGGCCGGTGACAGTTGTCAGTATGTTGTGGAGCACGGTAAGGGATGGTGGTCTCGGGGGAGGTCGGTTTTGGCGCTAAACACTTCGATTTCCCGCGCTTTATCGCCCACGTGGACTGTACTAATAATTAACTTTATAATGACACGCTGTCATAGAACACTTTGATAACTTATTGAAATATTGTGACGTCGAAATGAACTCGTGTAGTTTTATGAAAAAAGTAACTTTGAACTCATGATTGTGTCGTGCCATATTGGTAATTATCTTCGATCGTATGAGAATGTAAGTATTTTAAATATTATTATATCATTTTGAATATTGTTGAAGTTTAATTCAAGTTGCGGTTTTCGTGAATTTATTTTATACACAAATTATGAACAGTGGTTACTGTTAGCTACAATGAATATTTCAGCAGATATTTTGAGTGCAAATTAGTTTAAAATTGGAACATTAATAATCGTACAAATTAATTTTAGTGCTCAATGGGGCGGAACCAATTGAAAATACAGTTTGTTTAATGTGGCTGCACTGATTTTAATAGTTGTTTCTGCAAACCATGATTTATTTAACTTAAATACCTGTATAAATACGATTTTTTAATTCTATACAAAATTGAAAGCTATTGGATAAAATAAAAGCAAACAAGTACCTACACTTTACAAAAGTTTTAAGTAATATTTCTGATGAACATTGATTCTTGTTGAACTTTTAAAATGTTTGCGTCAAGAAAAGAATATCAAAGAATTTTGTTTTCTAAACAAAATAGCGTAATTTGTTTTACGGCTTCCGCTCAACTTTTGCCAATAAACATAATTAACTTAACTTTTAGTACGAACTGAAAGCGTCACGCACAACACCCTTTGGGACAGCTATTATCAAATTATATCTTATTGTCTTCATTCATAATTCCCGCAGTAGAAAACTTTCGTGTCATGTTTTTGAGTTTCATTTACTTTTATTAACACTTCTGTTCATTATTGGAAATACGTGCGTATTTTATTTTTTATTTAAAAACCATTAACGTCAAGTTTTTGAAAAAGATAATTCAATTTAAAAGAAAGGAATACTTTTTCATCATATTATTTACTCTTTACAAAATAATATGAAATATAAAGAATAACAATTTGAATACAGTAGTTCAATAAACACATTTTTTTTATTTTTTTTCGATTTTATAGTAATTTTATTTATTATAAAGCTGACCAAAATAACTGCATACAATATTTATTAAAATCATACTTAAAATACAACAATTATTAAAATAAAAGCCTATTGTTGATTTAATAAATACTTTTTTCCAAAAACAAAATGAACAGCTGAGTGACAAAAAATAAATTTAAAAAAAACCGAGCATAAACAAGCCAGACTGTTGCAGCCTGATGGGTTGATATGCATTAATTATCTGTGGTCTTGCTAAATAAGCCAGACTTTACCCTCGGGAGCCGCGACATAGGACATGTTAGGATTTAAACATCTACATTGTACGCCAGATGAAGCTAGCCGAACTTTAGTGCCACGTAGTCATTAATTTGAAATGTTTATGTATTCAGAAATGATTAGTTTGTTGCAGCAGCGTTGTCACTGTTAATATTTTTAATCCCCAACGAAAATAGAGGGATATTTTTAGAACACAGTTTTACAGACTGAAAAAGTTTTAGCAACCTACGATTTTTGTGAAATGTCCTCAATTGTAATTATTTTCTTTGTAGCAAGGATTAGGCACACTGTTGCAGTACTTACAATTACTACAATGATGAATTACTTATCATAATATAACTGGCGAAATGTGGGTATACTATAGGTACCTACACCTCCACCAGGCGTAATAATTAGTATGTTATGAATTATCATCACAGTTACTTTTACAAATTCAAAGAATATAGGCATTAAAGATTCGTAGAAATGTTTACCACATTAATACCCCAGATTTAAGTACAGAAATGAAAACGTGATTTCCCAGATCCCAGTAAGCGATTGGCAGCACTAGCAACTTCCATAGAGAAGTCAAATGAGCCAGAGCTCACCCGGGGGGTTACACGTCAATAGATATGAGGATTTACATACGAGTATCTACTTCGAACGATAGATGAAGCTTGAAACATTAGTGCGCTGTCGAATCGAACGTTTTGAATGTTTGTTGGGAGATTAGTTCTTGATATTGTTATGTTTACTGTAGTGTTAGAAATCAAACTGTTATTAGCAGTAATGAAACATTATTTTAGGTGTGTATATACTACGTTTAATACAGATTATAAAATAAAGTCGCTTTTCGTGATTGTCTGTGTGACCGCGTTGTTTCTTCTAAACTATGCAAAGGATTTTGATACGGTTTACAACATCATTTGAAAATTTATTCCGGAAGGTTTGTCTGTAAAATACACTAATATTTATTAAAGAAATACCACATTTAGTCAAGTCGTAAAACCCGTCCCAAGCTGGGGTGGGTCGCTAGTCAATAATCAATCAATCTGCCTAGCCTTTTCCCAACTATGTTGGGGTCGGCTTCCAGTCTAACCGGATGCAGCTGAATAGCTGTATTTTACATGGAGCGACTGCCTATCTGACCTCCACAACCCAGTAACTGGGTAACACCATACCCCTTGGTAAGACTGGTTGTCCAACTTTCGGGCTTCTGACAACCCGTAACGACTGACAAAGATCCAAGAATGACAGCCGGGACCAACGGCTTAACGTGCTTTCCGAGGCACGGAACGACGGTCGCTAGTCATGAATAAATCTAGTAAATATAGCCAAATTTGTAGGGGAATAAACTGGATGTGCAAGGCAAAGGACCATTACTTTGGCAACTTTGAGCAATAGAAGGGACAATGCTGACACAGTACAAAAAAAACTTGATAAAAGCATCAACATAGGTACTTTATCATTTGTTTGATAGGTACAGTAATTACGAACTACCAACTTCCTATCTTCGTGAAAGATTAATTTCAATTTAAAATCATGATAATCTGAACTGCGGCATGGCATTCATTGACTGATTAACTTGGTTGGTTATGCAGCCATTTATTCACAGTGCGGCAAAATGAGCCAGACTTATCCCTCTGGAGCCACTGCGATGCATTTGTGAGGATTTTCACGGCTGTATAATGGGGCAAGCTGAGTACCCGATGGAATATCCCATCGGCAAAAATGACGAACTTCTATACGATATTTAATCTGTTATTTAAATGGGTTAAATTAAGGGATGAATTTTCAAAAATCGTTCCTTGGTGCTCACTTTTGTTACAAAAGGAACTCTTGGACAAAATTCTGTTTCTGGACCCAGCAGTTTAGTCTGTGCGACGTCTGTCAGTGAATGAATTTCGGATTTTTATTCATCGAGTTTGTATGGAAGTTCGTAATTTTTACCGATAGGAAACCCTTTTGGGCATACGGCTTATATTTCTATAAATGCATATAATTTGAACAAACATACCAAAAAAAATCTGTTAAAATACAAAAAATTGTAGTTCGCGGTATCTGATACAGGGATGTCGGTATTTTAATAGTATAATTATTTTTCATTAAATACTAGTTGTACCCACCACGAAAAAGTGAAGATAATAATATAAAATTGTTGTAATAATTCCGTGTAAAGCCCGCTAACCCTAAAAAAATATTTTTATTAAAAGTAACAGCAGAAGGTTAATTTTCCACTCAATGTTAACCCCACATACAAATAATAATGCCTTGAAATATAAGTTATCTAGCGCAAACATACTTCGTGTACCCACGAGGTGTTTGATATTATCATTAGGGGATTTAAATAACTACACCCACCCTTACCCCCATTCGGAAATACTCAAAGTTTACTACCGCACCGAGTTATTAATATGAAATAGTTTTGTAACTAATTTCAAGGTAATTAATGATAATTAATCTTAGCGACTGTATTTAACATCTGGCTTTCCTTTATAATAAATTTATTATTATTATTTTCAAAAGATAAAGCTGTCATATATGTATTTAGCCTTATTTTTGAGGCATTTCACGTAGTTCACCAATTTGAAGATCACCCATGTGAACTTCACCCATAGTTTTTCATATTGCGCACACACGGTTGTAACTATTGGTAGTTAGAGACGGATTGGAGATTTTGCGTGGGTGATCTTCACATTGGTGTTCTACATGGAACTGGCCTCATATTTTTACTTACTTATTTTCCTAAATAGCTGTTTAAAAAGTATAAGTATGACAAGGGCACAACCACAACAAATATTTACTCGCTATGACCGCGGCAACTATACGACGAAGCCGGTCATAAGTTTGTCAAGCGCATTCATTTGTATTACCCTGGTCTTCCAAGGTCTGACATGTAATTCCACAAGAATGTTTTTAAAGCAGTACAATGAGCATAATACGATCTTTCCATTGCCATATCAAGACAGTGTAGAAAACATTTATTTTTCAAATTTTACTATCTAGGACTAACCTAGTTTCATTGTACATGGTATCGCGAGTTCCTGATTTTAAGCATTATGATAATAGCACCTAGGGAAACCAACACATCCACTGATTAAATCCATATATCACTTTGTGAGAGATGGGGTGACATAAGCTTGCCACCCACCATACTGTTAGATTTGCATACATTATTAATATATTCAATTAATTAAGTATATTATATTATTCATTACTCGTATATTCAATTGCTTATGTATATTTAGAGATAATAATGTTACAAACACATAGTTATTATATTAATAACGGTAATCCACAGTTACACAGTAATTGAAATAAAATGCTACGATATCCGTAGCGCGTCACGTAGCGACCGCTACGTCGTAGCACGTAGGTATTGCGTCCGCAGTACAAATAAAGATTAGATATTACCTAAGTTCATTATAAAACGTACTACAATGTTATCGTTGCTGTAGAAAAATTGTATAATAAATGTTTAAATGTGTTTAGTTATAACATTTTGCGTCTTTATAAAAATGAGTCTGTATTGATATGCCTTCAACATATTGAAAAAAAAAGATAACGTATTTTTGTCAAACATGCTTGGTAATTCGAGGATAATTTTGACAAACTTCTTCGAGATAAATTGAAAATACTGCACTGGTCGAATACATGCGAGCGCCCGGCCGGCAATGTTTGTATGAAAACCCATATCTGTCATGTTTAGCGGCCGAATTAATTACTAAGAAAACTCAAATCTGTCGTGTTATTTAAAAATGGAATGAACTTTTTACTTCAACACGTGGCAATCAAGGAGGTTACTTATTTTTTTTTAAATTTAAATTTCCAAGTGGCTGCAAATAGAGCTGTTTAAAGTAAAGTAGACACAAATGAACAAATTGGTGCGTGAAAAATTATAGTTGTTCGTCATTGATTGTGGAATTTATAATTAATAGAGAAAAGTACTATACAAGCCTTGGCAGCAATCAGGCATTGATGGACTCACGTTACTCACTCACTCAGTGCCTGTGCTTCGCCTCAGTCCGTTTTTTCAAGATCGTCCATCAATCCCCGTGTTGCAGGCCGCGACAGTAATGTACTATATTATTAAAAAGGATAGAAGATGAGATTTTTTTTGGAGGTGAGAGAGTGAGAGTTAAAAGAGAGAAAGACATAATTATAGTACAAGAAATAGGGACTTATTAGTTCTACCATGTTTCAGACTGGCTAAAGTGGACTCATCTTTCATGGGATACTGTTTAAAATGTTATAACAAAATTCCTCCCCACATACTTCAACTGAATGAGACGAAATTCAAATCTTGTATAAAATACACACTATGCAGGCAGGCATATTATAAGTTGGGGATTACATCGCTGATAAAAATGCTTGGCTCAATGCTGGTCCTGCTCCACAACCACAACTATTTGATTAACATTTGAAAACACTGTTGGAGCTGCGAGTGCGACTGTGAGTATGTCATGCTCACTCAGATGTCTCGCTGATGGTGGCGCGTGTGTTGGATCATTTAGCTCCCTTCAAAATGGTTGAGCTGAATGGTGCTAATCCATGCGTCATGTTCGTGAACGGGCGCCGCCAGTTGGGACTGGTCAACTCTTAGCTGCCTTGGCTGATTTAAATTTTTGAATTGTTCTTTGTTTTACGAGTATATTTTTATTACGGACGCTTCTAACGTGCACGTCTTTCTACATTGTTCTCACATGTTTAATTTCAATATGAATGATGTAATAAATACTTTGTAACAATTTATTTAAAAGAGTGTCCGTGGTGTTTCTTGCCCGTTCTTCTCCATAGGTACCTACCTACTACGCTTTGGAATGGGCAACTACGAGTAGCTTCATATTTCTGACTGACCGATTCCTTGACAATTCAAAAGTGCCTGTAAATGGTTTAATTGATATAAATGCTTTGAGTTTGAGTTTGAGTTTGGAGTTAGAGCTTTCATCTCAAGATTAGTACCTAAATACTTACTGACTAGAACTTCTGTGTTATTATGGCCAAACTAATAAATCCTCCACACGAAAGCCTCCTTTCTTTTATCTTATATATCTATACTTTCAAACAAAATCAATATTCTAAATTAATGCAAACGTTAAGAACGAAGGCTCCCCTTAATGCAGTCCATCGTCCATCGGAAGCCGCCTAATGAGTAACATTAGATAAGTTCGCGATTGATAGTGGGTATATTTCGTTAGTCACACTGAAGTTTTTATCTTCCAATCGTAAATGGTTTTACTCCTACAACTTCTAGGAAACAGTCATTTGTTTCACGGAGACAAGTGGCCACTTATTTCGTTTTGCGTTTAGATTACATTCACTACTGAAATGTTGCGCTGAATACAAATATTCAGTTTATTTATTCGTATTTAAGAATAATACACCCGCAATAGTATAGCGTCCATGCTCGTGGCTAAGTAACAACAGCCGCACTGGTAGATCCATCAGGTTAAGCTACGCTTGCCGGGGTTGGTCAGTGGATGGGTGACCATCTTTACATACCAAGAATCCTCCGTGCCTCGGAAAGCACGTTAAGCCGTTGGTCCCGGCTGTCATTCGTGGATCTTTGACAGTCGTTACGAGTCGTCAGAAGCCCGAAAGTCTGACACCAGTCTTACCAAGGGGTATCGTATTACCCAGTTACTGGGTTGTGGAGGTCAGATAGGCAGTCGCTCCATGTAAAATACTGGTATTCAGCTGCATCCGGTTAGACTGGAAGCCGACCCCAACATAGTTGGGAAAAGGCTTGGCAGATTGATTTTGAGTATAGCGTCTATACATGCACAAAAAAAAAATACAAAAAAAAAATATTTATAAAAAATATTAAAAACTTTTCTTTTATGGTATTTTTTTTTTGTGCATGTATGGACGCGTTACTATACTCTATCGCGGGTTAACGGGAACGCCCTTCATTAATAACATACTGTATAATATTTGTAATCTTATGTTTGTTTACTGTGTTATTGGCAGTAATTATACCATGTTAATATGACATATACATATGTAGATACATCTATTGGTCTAATCTAAAAGTATCTGATGAAAGTGTAAACAAACATTGTTCAGGTTGAATTCTTACGTAATCACCCAGGAAAGGGAATTAGTAACATATTCATCTGCTTTTACCAGGTTTTAACGATATATTTCCCAAAATTTTCCAACAATTATTGTTTGAATAACATGATTGAATTGTAATTGACAAAATTATCGACGAAAATTGTGGTTATAATTAACCTCAATTGTCAAGTGAAAAACGGTGATTTAAAATTACAATTCCGGGTTTAAGTATTCAAATAATTTAATCAAAGCACTCAATTCGTAAGTGGCACTACAAATTGGCATTCACAGGTAGGTTTTCTGGTACATTTGTTTACATTTTCATTTGATTTTTTTAACAGACCGGCCCACTTACCTACATATTTGTAATATATCAAACGTTTTAATTCAAATTCAAACTCAAACTCAAAGCATTTATTTCAATTAAACCATTTACAGGCACTTTTGAATTGTCAAATAGTCGCGTCAGTTAGTCAGAAAGTTGAAGCTAGTTGCCCATTCCAAAACGTAGATCTTTATGGAGAAGAACGGGCAAGAAACTCCAAGGACACTCTTTTAAATATAGAAAATTACAAAATCCTGGGTACATTATTCTTGTTGCTTCTATATGTGAGAACAATGTACAAAAAAAAATCAAAACAATTCAAAATATAAGATTAAAAATAAGCCATGGCAGATAAGAGATGACCAGTCACAACTGACGGCGCCCGTTCACGAACATGACGCGTCACCAATCACCAATAAATAAAAATCTGCTGGTTATTATATACATACATTTAGACCCAGTAATGAATTTAGAAGCTTTTAATTATTCATTAAAATTATGGCGTTAATTAAGCTTTTAATACCATAATCATTGAAAAATCTGGTGTTAAATATAATTTACCTACATAATCATAATCATTTATTAGTCAGAATATGGTACTTTATATATGGTCTTAAGATTAGTCAATGGTACCTACTACCAAATAACCACCACACACAACTTTTGTTCACTGAAATACCTACTGACAAACAATTGTACCTATATCAAAAACCTTATCAAAAGCTGGTAAAGATTGTACTACGTTATTAAACACATACATTCGTACATATTTAAATTGGCTTGCACGGAGACCCAAAAAAACATTGCTCTTTCCTTTGTGGCTGTTATTACATTGCAGTCGCTTTTCATTCGCCGATGAAAATATGACGCTCTGCACTGAACAGTGGTTCAATTCGATCATATTTTTAGTTTACATGCCAGAACCTCATTTTATGTCACGTGTAATTAAAGGATTTATTAACTTTCGGTATGGAAGAGTGCTGTATGCAGGTTTTAAAATCGGACACGTTAGTTAAGTATTTTCAACTTTTTCCATTTTAAATGGCAGTAGTATAATAAGAGCGAGCTCATTTTAACGGCTCGATTTTACAGTAAAAAAACCTAACGCAGTTACCATACTAAGGCAGTATGAACGCTTGTTTTAACTTCCGCGAATATCGTAAAGATCGTGAAAAAAAACCAGATAATAACACGTCTTTGGCTTGGTAGTTTTCCAGAATAAAATGTTTTGGTATCATCGTGATGCGATAAGGTCTAAAATGAGTAGTTTTCTTATATGCTTGGGAAGAAGCATATAAGAAAGCTACTCATTTCATCTCGCTTTCACATTAGAAACATTGCTCCTAATTTCCTAATTCAATTATTTCAAGACCACGGTCAATGGACTGGCTAATGTCGGCGGGCGGCTGTTTACACACGTAGATTACGTGTTAACGCAACAGTGACGGTACAGATCGCAAACAATTGGCTGCTCATTACGGTAGCAGCCTAAAGGTACTGTCAAACACATGTTTGTTCGCTTCAATTACTGATATGACCAGGAATATCTTGACGGACAGAAGTCAAACTAATGCTATTAATGTACATTATGCTATATTCATCTGTTTTAACAATGAGAGAGTTAATGGCGTTGGGTACAGTCAAGTCTTTTATATCTTCGTCAGTTTTCAAATCCTTTCCTTTATCAAGTCCGGACATATAGAATATTCTATTTTATATGTGCCATAAAAATTACAAATATAAAAGTAGATACTTTTCATAGGGTGACACATAACACCTTTTGAAGCTCCGACATTGAGCAGACTACTTATAAATAAAATACTTAAGAACAAAACTCATAATAGCATACACCTTTGATCAATGTCGAGTTGAAATCCACCTAAAACATTTTTAATGGCCTGGTCAATTTATGAAATATAAATCTTTTTTTACAGAGATGTTAGTGTCACATTTTTAATTCGGTCTGACATTTAAAGAAGATGGCTGAATGTCATTCTGCAGTATTAACATTACGACATAGAGTTCGCGCCACGATAGAAGGCCGGCGGAAAATTGTTGAATTACATTTTTTTAATGCAATGACATAGAGAGTAGCGTGAAATGCACTTTACTGGTGGCGCAGACTCTTATCAGTTTCTCAGTCTAATGAGTCGGTAAAGTAGATTCTATCGTGCAATGAGCAGATAACAATAGCTCTTAAGGTGACGAACATATTTTTGATGTGATTGTAGGCAATTAGCGTCAGCCACAGGCTTCATCGCTGAGATAGGTGGTCGGGAAAGGTGTGGACGAAATTTTTCTTTTCTTTTCCGTTGTTCGATACGGTTTCTAGTTTGAGACGAAGCTAGGCGTGGACTTGACACAATTTAATTATATATAATAAAACTTTGATAGTTTCTGATCTAAAGACGACCGATGCCGCTCAATTTATCTTAAACTAGCTGCAACCCGCGGTTTCACCCGCATAAGACTCGATCCCGTGGAAATATCGGGATAAAAAGTCCTATGTACCAATCCAGTTCATGGTCTACCCATGTGCCAAATTTCATCCAAATCCGTTCAGCCGTTTTAGCGTGAAAGCGTAGAAAACAAACAAACTTGAAATAATATTAGTTAGGACTAGCAATTAACCGTGTTCCGCATACATAGCTTGATTGTGAAAAGAGTTATTAGGTAAAGTTAGTCTGAACAATCGGTTAACCAAAGAGCGACTGGAACTTACCCATATAGTGGAGACTATACGGATAAGTTCTACTCGCTGTTTGGCTTTCTGATGCTGTAGCTTATATTGATAGACATAATTTTAATACCAGAAATAAAGATAAAATTGATCAACCTTTGATCAGATTATCTAAAGTACATACATTTTTTATGGGGTACTGTGTTAAATGTTACAACAAAATATCTTGTGATATACCTATTGCAATTAAATGAAAGAAATTTTTAAACTCATATTAAAATTACAATTTGTAAACAAGCATATTACAAATTAGAGGTTTATATCCAAGATAAGAATGCTTGGAAACATGTTGGTCCTGGCTCCATAGAATAATCTAGAATCTAAACAAAATCAAACTGGTTGCTAATTGAATATTTTTTTTTTTTTTTTTACTGTGAGATTGATTTTACATTCTGTGATTACTTCCTCACACACTGACTTATTAATTGTAAAAATTTAGGAAAATCGTCTACTTTTACAATGTTTGTAATTATGTGAGCACCATGTAGGTATTTACGAGTATCACATAATAAATTGATGTGTCGTTGCTTAATTTTTTGTTCTTTTTACCTCCCTATACGAAAACTACCTTTTGAAAGGGGCGACTAGAATCAATTCAATTTTTTTGTAAATTTTGTCGTTCAAAAGTGCTTTACAATAGCCTATAAATGATTTGACTTTGACTATATTATTACAGCAACTTAGTAAAATAACTCACAAGTCAACAACAATAAAACACAGATGTTATAACCGGAGAACTGTTACATGCATAATGTATATATACATCACTATACATACATATTACCCAGGTGTAGTGGCTCGCAATTCAAACATGACGTGTCCCGGTAGCAATATTTTGACTGTGACATATCTTTACGACTGTACAGTACAGATATATGAATATGTACATATATATGCCAGCAATAATGTCATTCCACACATTTCAGGTAATAATATACACCGCAGAATCTCATATTTCGTAGTCTACGCCGACACCACATGCTGGGCCAAATGTCAAATAAATATTGTAAAATCTTGGTACTGCTCTCTCATAAACGTGTAATCGTTAGATATAGTATTTAATTTTCGTTCAAGTGGATGTTTTCAGTTCAAAATTCTAGAAATTGGTTTTGGTGTTACACGCTACGGTTTGGTTCTATGGTTTTTAGTGTCTGGGTTAATTCTACTCAGGGCGACAAAAATAGCTTAAGATTTTTCTGTCAAACCTATTTTTTGTTTTGTAAAAATCACGGCTTTTCTAAATAAAAATGAGCTACTGTAAAATTGACAACTAAATCTCTGGCCATCTATAGGTACTGAGAATAAACGCGAAATTACGTCGTACAAGATGCGCCAGCGGTTTTACCTTCATGAGTCTCTATCCTGTGGAAATATCGGGATAAAAAGTATTCTACGTCCTTACCCAGGTTATGGTCTACTCATAAGCTAAATTTCATCCAAATCCGTTCTGCTGTTTTAGCGTGAAAGCGTAACAAACAAACTCACTTTCGCATTTATAATATTAGTTAAGTTAGAATAATTTCGAGTTATTTTACTACGTAAAACTTGAGATCTGTAACCAGCGGTAGTTTGCGTTAGATTGAGTTAAAATGATAACTAGTTACACCCGTATTTCAACCGTAATATGCAGGTAGCAATTAATAGCTCGCCGCGGGCTTATTTAGGTAATAGCTTGTTTTCGTAGCTATGCGACAGACCGGCCTGTTACTAAATGTGTAACTATGATTGACGCCAAACTTTTTGTTGTTGTTATAATATAATAATGTCAGCCTATTACCATCCCACTGCAGGGCAAAGGCCTGTTTTTATACAGATAAGACACGAGCATTGATCACCACGCTTGCTCAAGACGGGTTGGCGATTTCAGACAAGGATATATCCGAAACTATTAAAGAAGAAATATTTGTATATTTAATGTATTTGTAACCACTTTCTCGAAGACGCCTCTGACGATTTCTATGAAAGTTGCAACATAAGGGTTTCCGGGAGCAAAAAATCGATCTATCTAGGAAGGAAAATTCGTTTTCTCCGTATTTTCACCCGAGCAAATCTCGGTCGCCCAAAGTTTAGAATGACATGGCAGCATGGAATTATTATGTACTATACGGGGTGTCAGGGACATTTGAAATTTTTCGTCGGTTATTAAAAAAAAAAACAGCTGCTCCATACATTTTGACCGCGTAGGTATTGTACTTTTCTATGAAACAGCTGTTTTTTTTAAAATAACCGACGAACAATTTCAACGCAGTGGGGTTCAGAATCATGTACTGAATCCATGGTAGGCGGCATCGCGTCGATGTCCCTGCCACCCTGTATATGGAATTAGTATGAACTATTAAATGAGCATTCTCTTTTTGCACCCGAGCATAGCTCGGTCGACCAGCTACTAGTAACTATAAGACCAGGTTTCCTCACGTTGTTTTTCCTTCACCGTTGTCAAAAATATCCAAGATAAACTTGTAGGTATAAATATACATTATGTAACGTCTATATTTCCCAAAATAGGTAGGTGGTGGTGACGTCAAAAGGTCCCATACAATTAAGGCGAGCCAATTACTATTTACTGGGACAAGTGAACTGTTTCTGATAATTATCTGAAAGGGACGTTGAACTTGTAGGAATAAAGCCCACAATTTTACGCTGAATAGAACCTGCGTCTATTGGATTTTTCTTATCTTCAACTAATATAAACGAAAATTAACCGTGATTTAACAAAGCTTTAACTCTATGTGCTATATATTTTGTTACTGTAATATCCTTTATCAGTATTGTAAGAGTCATTAATACGATATCGTCAACCTCAATATGTCTATGTAACACAAAGGCTAACTCAATTAACACTTATCATGCCAAATGTTCGCTGTTACAAACCTAGGACAACAAATGGGTCTACCCTTTAAATATAGAACTTTTTATGTCATTATATTATTTTGCATATCAGCGGATAGCATAAACTTCATTTCTCAGAAAATCGTTTGGCATACACGCATTTATCATACATTCAAAACTCATAACTTTGTAAGTCAGAATCATCTTAAGACATAAATTTCATATCCATAATAATTTAAAAGTAGAACAATTACATCGCAGAAAGTTCACACAAACATGCAAACAAGCATACACCATGCCTCCAGCAAACATGCAGCATGTAAGCCAGCATGCATGGTTTCTGGCACGGCTCCGGCGCTGCGGGGCTTAATAAACTACATTCTAGGGAATCGGTTTTGCAGCGATTCATTTCTGTCACTAACTTTTGTAGCACAACATATACGTATTGACTTTTTAAGTCAATATTTTAATTTTAAAGTAAGGTTAAAAATGTTAATTTTATAGAAATGGCAATATGTCGAATTAAAATATTCCAAAAAAAAAATTGCCATCTTAAAAGTATGCCATTGTAAATTCGGACATATAAACATTTTGGCCAAACAATAATTACATTAAATATTTTATATGCCTTTAAAATATTCGTTTAAAGAAGACAAGTGCGTTATGCCAAATAAATTTCGGAGTATCAAGATTCTGCCAGATAGAGGGAACCAGAAATTGGGCCTAGAACTACTACTTACCACTTACTTTTCTATACTTAATGACTGTTAATTATAAATTGTTCAACGCTATAAATATAAAGCCCCTGACAGTAACTTCGTCACCTCCACGAGCTCCCTTTGTTTGTCTAGTACTAAATATAAGCGGCTTTCAAGGAACTGTTCACGGGCTATCTATGCAAATCACATCAAGGACTTGAACTCAAACAAAATAAACACGAAGGAGTAAAGTTAAATGCTCCGCAATTATTACGGAGCCCGTCCTCTTTGTAAATAGAACGTCACCTCAACAGCCGTTCCGTGTATTCGAAAATTTGAGCTGCATTTGAACACGAATGCTTTTGTCCGTGAACCGGAATGGGGAACAAAGAACTACACACGGCTTCAGCGGCTGAAGTAACGTTCAATAAAGTTCTATTCATTTTTGAAAGCGTGAGTGACTGTAATGTACAATAAAGTAATGTGGAAGTTACAATAAGAGAGAATCTATGGTTGTAGAAACAGTCTTTTAATGTTTTTTTTATATGTAAAATATGATCTATATATTTTCATATGTAACACCTATTTTCATCATGATATTAAGTATAAATGGGAAGTTGGCAAGTGTAGGAGGTATTTGAAATAAAATTAAACTCGACATAGAACTCCTCCGCAACTTAAGTTCCTTTCTACGCGCGAAACACAAACTTGATCAGTTATGTATAACATCGAGTTAGTTGGCTGCAGTCACAATAAAAATAAAGGAAAAGTAAAGGAACGATTCTAACGATCCTTTTCTGAAGAAAAGAGTCGCAATCAGCTGTTAGATAAAGTTCGAGTTGGCGGAGCGCGCAATCTAGAATTGGCGAACAGTTTTAAAACTGTATCCACGTGTTTTACTTCGAAAGGAGGAACTTTAAAAAAATATTCAAGTAGGTATGTATTAAGCAAATAAGTATTATAAACTTGGAGATTTAAGTCCCGGTCTCACGAAGTTCTCAAACTTCTTATACTATTTGGATGCGGAAATTTTCCTAAGGAGCTCCGTGGTCCAGTTATTTTTGCGTATACAACTTTTGTCTAAAGAAAACAAGAGGTGCTTATTGTGTTCTCATATCTTGTTTCTAGAGTTTGGTAACATCATAATTTAGAAGTTTTGAAGATGATATCTTTTAAAATGAACGAATGAATGATGAAAGATTTATAGCTAAATCGAAAATATCAGATACTTAGTTACCATACCAGAGCCTGTGTCAATATTAAATCAACTAACCCTTAGTTAAACTGATATCTACCAACCCAAAACATTCACATTTACTAATTAATCTATATCGGTAAATGCTCCTAAATTATGCATACGTAATAGAAGGCAAAATTTAATTCACATGTACCAGTAGTGTCCGATTTAATCCCGACGTGAATTCGGTTTGAGTCACAGTGGTCGAGACCGACAGTGCTTACTCCGAAGTTTGTAACTTTGCCCGCTCGCACCATTCGCCTCCTTATGCCCTAAGGAAACGTTCAGCTAATATGTGGCTGAATTTTGGGGATTCCAATTTAGTCCTATTTATGCAACACCTTGGCTTCGGACGGAGATTGGGTGAGGTATAGTGCAGATGGTATATTGATTGTTTGTTGTTTGGGTCAGTGTATGAGTATATCGAATGTGGAGTTGAGTGCTGAGTCTCATCCCTAAGATGACGAAAATAATGAAAAGGCAGAGGCTTTTACTTTTAAGTTTTATTAGGCACTTACCTAATAATTCAATCGATCACTGGGAACGTTTTGCGAACAGACTTTTTCAATGTTTCTTTTTGAGTAGGTATGTTTAGAGCGTCTATGAATTTGTGGAATAACTAAAATAAATTTGATTTCTGACACATGTCAGAAGTAACGTGCCACTATCATTTGAGCGTATATTAAACACTGGTACAGAGCGCGTCACGTAAAAAGAACGCTGGTCTTTTACCTTCGCACTGAGCGATTTATCGATTCCAGCCTATTCCATAGTACTAAGTAGCTAATAAAGTACCTATTATGATTCTACAATAAAACAATTACACTTATATTATAAAACCAATACCCTAGTACTTTAGGATGCAACTGTATCCGTGCGCAGACACATCCCCTGCACTGTCACTTAGCGTTCTTTTTACGTGACGCGCACTGTACACATGCCACTAAAATATTTGCATACAGTCCAAACAAACATTTTAAAAGTTGACATGAAACATCACGATGTTACCAAATCTGCAGAGCTTGTTACACAAAGCTGAAACTTTACAAAAAACTCGGCTGTTTTTTTTTACCGTTTTTTGCTTAGAAACACTAGTATTTTTCATTCGCTTCTTGTAGCTAAATGTTTCTCTGAGCCAGACATACATACATAAATAAAGTCACACGATTTTATGGACCTTCATCATATAATCTAGCCCAATTAAACATTTAAACAGATCCACAATACATATTCCCGCCCAAACAACTGTCAGTCAAGTAGCATGGCGGCCGCAGAGCAATCGCGCGCACGCTGCAATCACGCCGCGCATTGTTGCCGCTCCGTGCAGCGCTTATTGTGCGATGTTGCACCTGAGCCACCGTTCCTCTTGTTTGGAACTGGGACACACAGCGCGAGCGTCTTTTCATTGCAATTGTATTACGCGCCATTGTCCCGTTTCATTTATTCATAGCCATTCACCGAGGACAGCTTTCCCTTTCTAGATTACACCCAAATATGTGTTGTGTTGAGGATTTTCATACGTTAGCGAGTGTTTTCTGGTTTATGATTTCGTTGATGCTAATAGGAAGTAATTATTCTTTTGTTGTTTACATTTTCCATTTTCAAACAGAACATAACATCACGCCTGTATTTCCCGTAAGGGTGAGTCAGTGGTGTACCTATAGTATACCCACATTTTGCCAGTTTTGTTTAACGCCCATGTAATAGGGGCATGTCTATTGCCATCAACCTCGCACGAACCGGAGTCCGGGATGTTACTGAGAAATTCCGGATGAAAAAACGCAATGACACTTGCCCGACCTGGGAATCGAACCCAAGACATCATGCTCAGCAGTAGTGCTTGCGACTCCTAGACCAACGTGGCAGTCCAAATAGAAATTGAATCTATTTGTAGTATAATCAATCACAGTCAATGAGCAGTGATAGCCTAGTGGTGCGAACGTCAGACTGCCAAGTCCTAGGTCTCGAGTTCGAACCCAAGGCACGCACCTCTGGCTTTTCGGATTCATGTGTGTATTGTATAATTATCACTTGCTTCAAAAACGGTGAAGGAAAACATCGTGAGGAAACCGGCATAAGAGATATTTCTCAACGGCATGTGAAGCCAAGTCAGAGGCCCATGGGCGGTTTCACAACTCTGTCACCAGGTTAGTCACTAACCACACGAAAAGAAGAATCACAGTCAATTATTGAGGATTAAAGCAAGTTTTACAGGAAAAACAAATAATGGTCATCATTCAGAACCAACAACCTGGAACCTAAAACAGTTAAAAAATAATTGGGGTAAACAGAAAATTGGCCCACTTATTGAAACTCAATAATTTGAATCAATTTTATTGTTTACCTAACCATTTATTCACCTTGCCGGTTTCCAGAAATAACAGACAATTTTTATTATTAATTCTGTTTTAAACCATAATTTTATGTACATAAAGGAATATGTGTCGTATCGTACTGTAGACACACAAAAATACTTATTTGCAGCAGAACTTTGGTAATTATATTAGTTTAAGGAATTCATCTATACTCGTACATTTTATATTATATATCGACCGCTTGACAGATCGGGGGGCGAATGTCTCCTTTTTTCTGTTCTAATTATGAATTGAAGGTCTGTCTCGCATTCATGCCATCTACTTGAACACACTGAGGTTTATTCTAAACCAAATGGAGTAAAGCCCCTACAGTACTATCCTGGACGGGGTAAGCAGTTGCGTATCTAAAGGAGACCCAGATATCGACAATTCTGTTTAAGTACCGTGTCCTACTTATGTGGTAGGGGGCGAGTTCGATTAACTAAAATATTACATAAACACAGGCTTCAAGTCGTAGCACTCTTGACCACTAAAGCCACCTCAAGCTTTTAAAAGTCATGAATTGTTTATGAACGGTAACTTTCGTGAAGACCCCTAACAAATCTTAAGTGAAAGCCTTCGTAACGAAGTGACAACTATTAAGTATTTATTTCAACGTCTCGAATTCGTTAACACGAAAAGTATTTTGTGAAACATTATTTTTATAAAGGTCACTATGACAAGGTAGTAGTTAAACTTCGATACAGTTTATTAATTACTGAGTACCGTTCACGCAGGTTTTTTTCTTGACGTGAATAATTGTGAGGTTTTAATAAAATATGAGCACGTAATACTTCCGCGCCAAGCCATAAATTAGAATCATCATTACCATTTCGTCAGGTTCTTTGCTTCTCGCACCCAACGGATTCCTGTGGTCTTCACATGGGCTTAGGTTATTAAGTCAATCACGTGTTTAAAGGAAAATTGCTTTAATTTTTTGCGCCGGTTTTTTTATTATTTATTTATTTATTTTATTATTTATGTACACACAGTAAAATTGATACAAATACGACATAAACATAATTATGAGTACAAAGGTACTGCTTATTTCTTAAGAAATTTCTTCCAGCAGACCTGCGAAAGGAGAAATGAGAAAGAAATGTAGACAATAGTGTGTGAGAACAAGAAGAGTAAAATATAATTATGCGAAGTCTTAAACTAAAATATCAAAATATACCTACACGTACACGTTTTTTCGTTATGTCTTAAAAATATACATACCACATCTTGACTTCCAAACTAAATGTCAACTTTAAAGTACATAATAAAAAATAATGGAGTACCGACCATTTTTGGATTCTTTTTAAATCTATTTAAATCCTAAATCCCTAACGCTTTTCACGACTCCCTTAGGTAACTGAGCTAGTGCAGCTATCATAGGTAAGTAACTATAACTGCCAAGTTCTTCGGAGCAGCTAGAGTAATTTTCACTTTTAAAACCGAAGCGTAGTGGAGATTGAAGTCATGTGAACAGCCAGCGAGGTAATATGTTCTTCTCAATTGCGTTTAACAACTTAAGAACCAACTTGATGTACCTATTTATTACTTACTTATTCTCCATTTTGTATTAGGTAGTGTACCTAAAATAAGTTCAGCTTATACTGGCTGAGTGGTACTTTGTTTATTATTTCCAACTTTAATAGAAACCCACGAGATACCGCTTTAATCTAAGTCAAAACGGTACTTACTCAAAGGTCAAGAAGGACGATGAAAAGGCACATTTTGCATGATTAGAATGTTAATATTTAAAAACGGAAACTTTTGACTTAATTTGAATCACATTTATTTCTCCAAAAAACTACCGTTCTAATATAAACCTATTAACATAATAAGAGTTCAAGAAGAGACACAAGTCACATAAGATACTTATAATATCTGACGGTAAATCCGAAGTCATCAACAAAGCAAGCATTAATTTCATACAAACCATTTCCAAACTAAACTCACAATGTCCGTGCCAATTTTTTTCATGTCCGTAAAACGTCAGATATGTGTAAATGCAAGTGTTCCAGCCCGGATGTGTGGCTGGGGCATCTGACCATCTATCACTCAGATATTGCGTATGCCTGACAGATCTGACGTACCGTTTTGGTTTTTAAGGATTCAGTCAGAATCGAAATCGTGTTAACGAAGCTCTTTTATCTGGTTATTATGTCAGTTTACTGAAAAACACAATATAAACAGATATAATATAATAAGATAATTTTTGATAACAGGACTTAATCTTTGTCTTACTTTCTTTTGAAATTAAGATAAACAATCAGATGTCATAAAAAGTGAATAAAAAATGAAAATATTATTGTTGAAAAGTTATGCAACAAAGTGTGTCTTCTATTTCGCTATTTCACTTTTTGTGATGATGACATTCGGACATATATAAAGATACTCGTACACTGCAAAGTTGGTATTGAAAATACACGTTCATTTCTAGCGGAACGTTTGAATATCTTTTTGTTCTAATCAACGGCAAGGGCTTTGGAACATTGTATTACAGGCAGACATGTATCGATTTCCTATTCGAACGGAAAATCCTTAGGCGCATATTCGATGCAGTGCTATAAAACGAGCACCTCTCTCTCATGAATTCGTATATATGTATATATATTTATTATAGGTATATATTATAGTAAATATGTATATAAGTGTATGTAGTTTGTACTGTTGTACCTATTTTAGTTATAATGGATGAGAATACTTTTTTATTTTGTATTTATCTTTGTTCCTCTCAAATAGAGCACCTGCCATCTAATCGACCTCTTGACAATTCAAAAGTACCTGTAATTGGTTTATTTGAAATAAATGCTTTGAGTTTGAGTTTGAGTTTGAATCTCTTCACCACCCTTGGTTGACTGGTAGAGAATACCTAAGGCATTAAGTCCGCCTTTGTACTTTTTTGAGTGTGAAAAGTTTAAATAAATAAATAAATGGCAAACGCGGTACAACCATGAGCTCTACGAGGTGTATGACGACCCTAATGTAATAAAAACCACAAAAATAGGACGTCTTCGATGGGCAGGACATGTCGCAAGAATGGACGAGACCAGAGCACCCAAACGTTTACTGAATAGTAAACCGGATGGCCGGAGAAGTCAAGGGCGGCCCAAGCTCAGATAGTTGGATGGCGTAGACCAAGATTTAAGAACTGTTGGAGTGAGAAACTGGAGAGAAAAAGCGGGAAATAGGTCACGTTGGAAAAATATACTTGACCAGGCTAAGGCCCATCCGCGGCTGTAAAGCCTCAGATGATGATGATGTATCGATTTCCTGCTGCAATCAGAATTCTGAGAACTTATTCTAACATCCTATTAGTAAACTGGGAAATATTTCTGTGAACCAAGTTTTTCTTCATTAAGTTTTCGTAAAGCTAGACAACACATTGGCGTTAAACTTAGATTTGCTGATTTTTTTTAGAAAGACTTACGTTTCTTATATATATTATTTTTCATTCAATAGAGTCTGTGTCTGTCAGTCCTCTGTTTTTTACGGGCAGTTCTATATGTTCCAAATACGTACTGTTTTTATACCGGACCGTTTTTTTTTTTTCTTAGATATTTTGAAATAGTTCGTAAGACCATTCTTGAAATATTAATAACTAGTACCTTTGCTACGAGTATTAAATTCGTGTGGATGCGTTCTTAGTATCAGGGTATTATTAGCTGGTACTCCAGATTAAACGATAATAAAATTACCGGTAATTTGGTTCTAGACCTGGTAAACTGACGTCAAGTGACCGTATTTCGGCAAGCTTGAAGAGGGCTCGCTTTTTGCTAAAAAAGAAAGATTCGAACCGGTTTGGAATACTTTGGCGTTTCGGAATTTTAATTTGGTTCGCCAAATTGCTACGTAATGCAATCGTTTAAAATGGGATAAGTAATTTTGCAGTTATTTTCCCTGGCACTACTTTCCCTTCCCTGGGATACATTTTATGTTTCCTCTCCCTAGCATACATTTTATCGTGTAAACCATTAAAAGTAACATAACACATAAAACTTTACGCTTTTATTTCCATGTTCAAAAATAAAAACCCTCTAAATTATTTTTCAGTTCACATCAACAAAAACTAAATAAAATGAAATATAGTCCTGATGTATCAGCGTGATATTTAGCGTCCATTTTTTCCAGACGACTGGTCACTCACAAACTAATTCAGGGCGTAAACAGACTGTATGATACGGGGCACAAAGCTGCGGTCATCCGGGACTTGGGGACGTATGCCATCAATCATGCTGATATTGCGTGACGCATCAACTTGCGGAACGGACGGACGGACGGACGGACTGACGACATTTCTCTTTACATGTTTATCGGGATTTAGACCGTTTTGTTATAGTGGAGCTAATGAGGTGGCTTTTAGTTTGATGTTGATTCTACTTCAGTTTATGGATATTTCTGCTGAAAAATTCCATTGGTCAAAGGTGTATCGGATTGTGAATTTTGGTGAGAATAAGTTGAAACTGGTCAATATTTTTAGATTCATTCATTTAACTTTTCACATGCTTCTGCCGAAGTTGGACACACATAGGCTAACAAAACAAAATTTTGCGTCTAACCAAGTAATAAAAATAAATTTTAAACCGAATTTTTTATAACGTAGGTAGTAAAAAAATTGAAAGGTACGCCAAACATAATGAATGATTAGCAAAAAT
Organism: Agrochola macilenta; assembly: GCA_916701695.1. Lineage (NCBI taxonomy): Eukaryota > Metazoa > Arthropoda > Insecta > Lepidoptera > Noctuidae > Agrochola > Agrochola macilenta. Next base: position 10,539,274 of record OU753563.1, read on the forward strand.
CACTCGTGAACATTAAATTCGTGGGTGAATTTCGCGATTTAGGAAGCGAGCGATTGAACATCGAGCACCCGACTTCCACATCCCATGCATAACTTTTACAAGTAAGTCGGTAAAGGAATGTAAACATAAATTCACATTTCGTGTATCAGCTTGCAAAGCTCGTATCGAGTCGCAAATAATAAATATTTGCACGATCTGAGTACTGGTCGACAGCACACGATGCCGAATACTTACTGCATTTGAAACTTGAAACGCATTCTATAAATAAATGTGATATTTAAACTTGGAATGTACACCTGCGTATATTTTTTTTTAGGCCACGCTTACCTCGATTCGCAGTGATTCGAAAATTCAAAAAGCGGCCAAGTGTGAGTCGGAGTCGCCCATGAAGGGTTCCGTATGAAATTAAATGTTTATTTTTATATTTGAGTTGATTGAATGAAAGGTAAATTGCGGTTTACGATTTATGACGTATTAAAAAAAAACTACTTACTAGATCTCGTTCAAACCAATTTTCGGTGGAAGTTTACATGGTAATGTACATCATATATTTTTTTAGTTTTATCGTTCTCTTATTTTAGAAGTTATAGAGGGGGGACACACATTTTACCACTTTGGAAGTGTCTCTCGCGCAAACTATTCAGTTTACAAAAAAAACCTCAATATCATTTTAGAAGACCTCTATCCATAGATATCCCATAAGTAAGGGTTTGATGAAAAAAAAAAATTGAGTTTCAGTTCTAAGTCTAGGGAACCCCCAAAATTTATTGTTTTTTTTATATTTTTGTGTGAAATTAATGCGGTTCACAGAATAAATCTACTTACCAAGTTTGAACAGTATAGTTCTTATAGTTTCGGAAAAAAGTGGCTGTGATATACGGACCGACAGACAGACAAACATGACGAATCCATAAGGGTTCCGTTTTTTTGCCATTTGGCTACGGAACCCTAAAAACATGTATTTCTTTCATCATTGATTTATCTTTACTGGAAAAGAACTTGCTGTGCTGCAAATAATCATCAATCAAATCAATACGTTGAAGTTTTCTGTCATGATCATTGAAAGATTCACTGTTTAATTTACCGGAGAATTTAATGGAGTGTGATTGAAAAACCTTAGTAACTTAAGTTAGCTGTAAGTTTTTCGAATAGAATAAAATAAATATTTAAAACAAAACTTAAGAAAAATTTATGTACCCTGGAACGTCACCCCAGAGGCAAATAATACTTATAATTACTTAGATGTAAGCGCTTTGTAGGTACCTATATAATTTTAAGTGAATTGTTATCTAAGTTCTGTATTCTTTAAATGTACAGTCACGAGCACCAATATGTATCCACTAAGCAAAATTCAGAAGCGATTTTCGCATGGAATAACGACTGCAACTTTGAGATAAGACCTATTTCATATTAGTGTGGGTTCCAAAATACTATGTTCGTAACAATATAAAATTACCATCACCACAGTAGGAGAAAATCAGTTGTTAAAGTTGCTAAGTGTATACATATTGGTGCTCGTGACTGTACGTGACAAAGGAACTGGCAGACAAGCTATGTATTTCTAAACTTCAGTAGCTAGGTATATTATGTGGAACACCTAAAAATGCTAAGTAGAAAATAAGTGACCTGTAGAACAGTAAAGAGATTAATATAGATTTGGCAAGCTTAGGTTTAAGTGTGGGCAGAAATACTCAAGTAAATGTCAGATACCGTGGTCAAAGCGTAGTGCACCCACGCTATACTTGACAATCAGTCATGTCTTGAAATAGATTCGCATTGTGCGCCTAGCTTCTGACGTTTCATAAGTGCCCTTGTAGGTTTATGTGAAATAAAATATTTTGATTTTGATTTTGATTGTTCAATCGATCACTGATAAAGTATCTTGTTTACGCAAACAGATCTATCAAAGGATGTTGATGTAATAAATCCTCTAGTGATGATACTACTAGTAGCTCTATTTATAAGCTAAATAAGTTGCTGACGAACCAAGGGCAAATAACAACTCTTCACTTCTTCATGAACTATTGTACTGTAGTTATAGTATACTGTCGCTCAGCTAAATCGAAGATTCAGGCTGTAATTTGATAGTTAAATGGTACAAGAATAACTACCATGCCGAGGAAACTATTTTTTATTTGTTTTCATCAGATATACGAGTATGTATTACTAAGAAGAGTAAGCTGGCTGATACATCGAAGACATGAGCAATTTACTAACTAGGTATCCAATTTGAGCGAACCACACAAAGAATAAAACAATACAATACAATTCTGCTGTCTATAAGTACATACATACATACAAATAAATAAAATTGAAGTGTCTGTTCGTAATGTCAAAATAACAGGTTTTTACTAAATGCATACGAAAGTATAAACGGTACTTATAACAAAAAAACAATTTTGTATTTTTTGTACTGTCTATTTATTCCGGCTTATCTGCAAAACTGCTGGACCGATTTTGAGGGGACTTTCACTGGCAGATAGTTTATGTTATAAGAAGTAACTTAGGCTAATTTTATTTTATAAAATGCCAAAGAATTAGGGACCACGTGGGTGAAGCTGAGAGCAGTAGCTAGTATGAAATAATATTCCGCAGGATCTATTTTTCTATACTATTTTTAGAACCATGAAACAGCTTTATGAAATACCGTTATTATTCTACCTGAAAAGAAAGACGTTTTACCTAACAAATCACTTAGTCTTGGGTCTATTTGTTCACCTTGATTGAATTACTCGCTACGCCAGTCTTAATATTAATATTGATACATCCAGAAGTCCATTAATACTCGCTTCTTCGAGTACCTTGCTGCTGAAGGAATAAAAACATGGATGGTAAATGGTACTGCTTGATACCGCTTAAAATATAGTGATCAAATTACTTCAAGGATAGCAAATGAAGATAAAGATAAGTTAAAAGTTTTGTGTGTTAGCGGAATAATAAGATGAATAATATCTACATAGCAGGACTAACTTCTCAACTTAAAATTACATATTTAGTTGAATTTAATATTTATATTATGTCGCCGTCTACATTTTGCCATCTTTGCAAAGTCAACTTTGAATGTTGGAGGAAGCCCTAACGAACCTAACAATACACTACACGAGACGCTTCCTCAACGGGCTTTTAAACCTAAGTGGGTAGATAAGCAATTCATATAGTTAATATTTTCCTCTACGCCATCTACGCCTCTACTAAAGGAAGAACGAGTAACGGGGAAAATATAAAAGCGTTTAGCACGAAAATATCCCACGTATTCAACTAAACAACAGTTTATCGTGAAAATCTGTGTGACTCAAGGTAAATGGTCAATTGTATTTATACGAAGCTCAAATAAAGGCAACAGAAGGGTTGGAAGTGAACAAGAAGGGTCAATATTTGCTTCTCGTCAGGCAAAATTGTGGGTGAGCGCATTTGACACTGGACTAGTGGAATTCAAATAGATTCGTGGAAAACTTTGCCTCCTTACATTTTTGCTAACAACTGTATACATTGGCCACAGTGCTGTTGGGAAGCCACGGAATTTAACTGAAAATATTGCTGTATTTCAAAATAGAAAGTCATGGAAGAAAATTACACCTGACCAATTACGTTGAACTAAAATCTTTGGATGGCACTTTAGAATTATGCCTATCTGTTAATGCGGTGAGCAATAAAAGAAGTGGACTGTATTTTAGGCAATGGTTTATTGCCGTGCTTACAACAAATTATAAACTGTCTGTGCACCTAGCTTCTGACGTTTCATAAGTGCCCATGTAGGTTTATGTGAAATAAAATATTTTGATTTTGATTTTGATTTTGTCCCGGACAAACTATTAAATAATAAGTTAGAGAGGAGAATCGTCCGCTGCGGTGGAGTCCATGGAAACGAGTGGTCATCGCGCCGAGCCGTATTGCCGTCGTGTCACGCCTCAGCGATGCCGATGACGTGCTGATCACGATGCCTGCGTGTGCAGACCGCGTGCAAGGTGTTGTGTTGGGTTCGATTCCCAACATGCTGCCCGGGTTGAAGCGAAGACTTCAAAAATCTGGAAGGGGGCAAATATGAGTGCGTGCCCTCTAAGTGATGTGGGTCGTTGGTTTCACCTCATTGACTTTCAGCGTACTCTCAGAGCGTTTACCCGGACAGTGGGTCCGGGTAAACGCTTAGGACTCTTCCAAATAAGATTTTCAGCCAAAGCACTCCAGGTGTGTTACATTGCCGGCCAATGGGAACATGAATAAGAAGATGGGAGTTTAAACCAACTTTTATTTAAGTGAGGCAGGTAGCCATTTCCTTATAATTAGCAAGCAATGAAAAAGTAAAAATAGGAGAAATTATGAACCATATTGTGAATTCCGACAAACGCTTGAAGAGCGGATAAATAACTTTCTCTAAATATAGCACAGCAACGAGTTCGATAAGACAGGCTTGTGTTGAATTATACAGATAAAATTGCCAAAAAGTATTGAATCAAATTGCAATCTCTGCTTCTCCTGTCTGCTAGCATCACTTGTTCAGCGTAAACAACGCTATACAATACAAAAATGGGTACTTTATATCACGAGTAAAGTCACATAATAATATGTATGAATTATCTTATTGTACCACCGATACAAAGGTTATTGGAGGATAAAAATGGGGAATAGGAAATACGATGTTATTAAAAAAACTGACTAAGTGTCATGAACATTAATAATCTAAAGAAAGACAGAAAATACGTTTATTTGCGGTAAACACACAACCCCACAACGCAAGGTAAGAACAAAACACGAAAATAAACAATTGAGGGGAAATATGCGTCACATCTACGTAAAATGGCCATCGCTCAGCATAATGCTGCGACCCTATGCGAGACAGAGCCCCAGCGCTGGTTTTCAGCGACAGCCGGTCAATCTAAGTCCTATCTCCTGAGAAGCGTTCCTATAAGCAGAGCTTTAAGAGACATACCACCCGTAAGGACGACGGACGCTTTGCAATAACCATGCAAGGTGTTGTGTTGGGTTCGATTCCCAACACTACCAAAACTAGTGGGAGACCTATAAATGTCTGTCATCTGAGCTAGCAATATTTTAGTTTAGTCGGCACTCAACACGCTACCGTAATCATCTTATCTTCTCTACGCCACCGTTACCATCTTATCTTAAGCTGCTCTGAGGAATAGAATAGAAAGTTCTAATACCCGGGAAGTGTCATGAGAGCATAAAAGTTCAAGCTCTGTTTTATATTCCATTGTCTTCTAGGTGACTTTCATAAAATTCCATATAACATGTTTTATTTGAAGTAAAATTAAGTAGATGTTCTAAAAGTATATTCAAACATTTTACGCTTTTATGAAATGGCTCCTTATATGATTTTACCTTTTCTACACAAGCAAACGGAGGAGGTTTAGTATCTACTAACGTTAGCATGAGTTGCTTTTATACACACCATATTTCACAAAAAAACAATATTAAATTAGGTAATGTACGTAGTTAATTATGAAAACTGACGAATAAGATTAATCTCTGCAAAAGAGGTACGTTTAACTTTAACATTGTAAAAATCCTGGTGTTTTTATTATATTTTTTATTTGCCTTTTCATCCAGTCTAATCTCAGAGTGGCAAGATTAAAGTCACAGTGACAGTTTCTCGTTTTTTTTCCTGAATAAAAAGGACCTCGGTACTTAAACATTATTACGGTGAATTCATCTAAAGACTGCAGTAAAGAATACAAGTGGGCCTAGCAGGAACGCACGGAGTAAACTTAACGTAATATCAAATAAAAAAATAGGATTTCGCACATAATATTTACTTTTATTAACATGGGTGAAACTTATTGTGCGTATCACAAAATGCTATAGGATAGTTGTATGTTTGATGATTTCACAGCGGGTGTGCGCTTATGACCACACGATCAAGTGAAAACTTACAACTGGAGCCGAGTGTACGCGATTCAGAGCCGAGAGTACACGATTCAGCGTCACTAACCGACTGGAGCCGAGTATACCCGATTCGGCGTCACCAACCAGAGCGTAAAGTTTTATTTATTTATTTTTTTGTAGGCGAATCGATTTCTGGATTTCTCCAAATAAATTAACTTCGTGCGAATCGCCTTAAGCTCAAATAATATAAAGTGTATATTCGCCCGTTTCATGCGAGTAAATTCGGGCGAATCACCAATAAGCCAAGTGTCACGGTTCAGTTTCGTTCACTATTCAGAAAGAGCGCAAAAAGCGTTTAAAAAGTTTTGTCTTCAAAAATCGTTACAATTTACGTCACGCGTTCGTGCTACAGCCTCTGAACGAATTACTATACACTATTATATACTAAGCACTCAATGTGCACTAAGGAAAGAAAACGCTTCGCATTTTATTTGCAGTGTCTTCGACGTTACTTCTCTCCCTGTTCGAGCAAAGCGAAACACATTGCTACAAAAGTGTCGCACACTTGTCGCCATTTCCATTGTGGTTTGAACACTAAGCACAAAAAGTAGAGCTTTATCTAAAGATATTAAAAATGTGTGGGTCACAACATTGTCGTGAGGAAATTTTCGAGTAGCAATGTAGATAGAATTTGTCCTTAAGTTCTGAGTTGAGCACCACGATTACAGACAAATGCTTGCACTGACTGGACAGGTGCACTCAAATCTGTGGAGTTATTTCCTCAAAAGACCATTTCAAACACTAATCTACATGGTCCTCGTATGGTCTGATCAAGATTATGACTGGACTTTAAAAGAGACTTTGACCCTGGAGTTTGTTTCGTCATTTCTTCTCAGAGGTGGTCAGATAGGAAATGTCGACTTCATCTAGCTTATTTTTTTTATTATGTATAGTTGATTCCGATATCCTATTTACAGAATAAACAATTTATTTATTTAATTATCGCACTCCAACGACTATTCACTAATAAATTTATTTAGGTACTGTAACAATTAAACTTAAAATCTAGAGTGAATTTGTCACTTACATATTTCAAGTTTTATAAGAATTTCATTTTATTCATGTGAAAGATGATAATATTGCTAGAAAGGGGATGTCTACTGAGATGAGGAATAATAGAGAAGAATGGAAGAAAGACACATGCTGAGCCGACCTCGCATAAATTGCGATAAGGGCAAGAAATTGTTGATAGGTCACAGCGTGGACTAAAAATAATTTGTAGGTAGGTTAAACGTCTGGTAACCTATTTCCCTAGATGACTGTACTTTCCATGAGATGGGTCAAGAACCTTACATACTTATTAAAGTCCAAAAGAAAAGTCTTATTTTAGGTCTGACCTATTATACATACTTATCAGGAAAAGAATGTCTTTTTTAACAAATCCAAACTCCCTGAAGTGATTTACCATTTATTTTTAAAAGACATTAAAGGTCCTAGCGTAAAAAAATAAATTGTTCCGATTTCTTTGCCTTCCATTTTTTATCAAAGCAAATTTTCTGTGGTCGACGCCTTCAATGTCCCTGGCATTCCCAATTTAAACTTTCGATCTGTCATGGTGTATCTCCAATTAATGTTAAAATCAATCTGCCTAGCCTTTTCACAACTATGTTGGGGTCGGCTTCCAGTCTAACTAGATGCAGCTGAATACCAGTATTTTACATGGAGCGACTGACCTCCACAACCCAGTTACTGGGTAACACGATGCCCCTTGGTAAAACTGGTTGTCAGACTTTCGGGCTTCTGACGACCTGTACCGACTGTCAAAGATCCACGAGTGACAGCTGGGACCAACAGGCACGGAGGAGTCTCGGTATGTAAAATTACCACGGACCAACCCCGGCAAGCATAGGTTAACCTGACGGATCGACCCGTGCGGCTGGTATTACTCAGCCACAAGCTCCTCCAATTAATGTTAATAGGATAAATAAAAAGTTTTCTGAATGAGTCTAATTGGTCCTGTCAAACTTAATGTTGAGCGATTTATCTGAATGAGAGTGTTCATGCGGTGTCCTGTGTAGGTAATGAAAACTAATTACATATAACCTATTTATTTTTAACTTATGTAAGTTTGATTGATGTTATTCTAAGTCCTAGGTCTAGAATATTAGTAGAAAGTGGTATGTAGATAGGTTATCAACCCAAAATACGATTTAAAAAAACAACACACAATGTTTCACCATATCAGATGACACGTGGAAGTAGGACAGCTGTCGGCGATGTTGTAATTATCAGGAAAGGAAAAGAGACAACCAGCTGTAACTTGGCCAATTAGCCAAGTTTTGACATGCCGCTTGTGAAGCACGTACATTAACCTATCTACCTCTTTTTACTTATAAGTATCTGGGCGACCGAAACTGTTCTGGTGAAAAAAAAATGCTCATTCAATAGTATAGTATAATTCATACTAATTCCATGCTGCCATGACATTATTCTAAGGTAGCCACCCTGTTCTAAACTTCTAGACTAAGCACTGCTCGGGTGAATATAGCGAAAACAAATTTTCCCGTTAAGAGAACTAGGTCTGTAGATCTAGATCGATTTTTCGCCTCCGTTAACACCTACATTGCAACTTTCATCGAAATCATTAAAGATGTTTTCGAGAACGTGATTTCAAATATATAAATCGGTATATACCTATACAAATATTGCTCATTTAATAGCTTAAGTAAATAACATTGTTCTTTACTTATTTACAGTAAATGATAATTAAAAAGAAATGAAAATTCACTTTGATTTTATGTTTCAAACTAGTTCATTTTACTAGTATGCCAGTCAAGCATGAGAAAGCTGTTTCATGAATTGGGCACAAGCAAGGACAGTGCTGACGTGCACCGTTGACAGTTGAAACAGCCACACGAACAAAGCAAGCAACTCACCGAATGTCTGGTTATAAAACAGTATTTATAAGGTTTGTAAAGATATTCGTTCAATTTCAGAAGGCCAATTCTCGTACTTAAAAAACGTTCACATTCAAGTCGCAATCTGTCAAACTTGTCAAAAATGTTGGTAAATTGATAGGATTTTTGACAGAATGCGAATGAGATGAGATTGCGAACGTTCTTAAAAATTACATGAATTACCCCTCAGGTCAGCAGAGAAAAAACACTGTATTGTTTGTACATGTCATAAACATGAGGTCCGAATAGTGATGTTATAAAAAAAATAGATTCGTCATGCCCAGGGGTATCCGAAAATACCCATGTATGTTCCGCGATTCTTGATAGTTTCCGAGTTATAATTAGGGAATTTTCGGATACTGCTGGGCATGAGGAATCAATTTTTTTTATAACGTCACTGTTTGGGCACCATTAGGTGGTTCTGTCATAAGGTATCACTGTGCTGGCTTTCATATACCTATTCAGGTGAACAACAGATACTATCATTGCAGTTACAATTCGAAGCCGTTACTTATCTTGATAAAGCAACAATAATTGTGGCGCAATGCACTAACGCTGCGTCAACATCGGGTTTGTTTAGATTTATGTCAGCACTCCAACGTCTAAATACTGAAGGTTCTCCCGCAATTCTCAGAGCGACCTTTGTCCATTTCCGAAAGTTTATAAACGGTCAAAGGACAGTCGTGTTGGTCAGAGGATAAAAAACATTTGTAGTCTCATTTAGACTTAAAGTCAGCGTTGTACCTCCAGTCACTAAGTATAAGTTAGTGTTAGACTTCTATTCACTTACATTTTAGCCTTTTATTTAGCACGATTGAGTTATTTGAACTTTAGTACGGCAAGGGAAGGTTGAGACAATGACTGTTAACATTTCAGCTTCATTGAAGTCTGAAGTACTAAAGTCAAGAATAAGGCGCCAGTTTCGTAATCAGGCCTTACGTTATTTGACATAACATGAAATTCCTTTGGTTTTTTTCTAGCCTTTAATCGCATTGTTATAATTATGATCCCGGATGAGAGATAATCGAAACGTGATAGGTGCCTACTATGTAAACAGCATTTAAATACTACAAACCTCGACACAAACAACCTGAACAGGGTGACTATCTGTTGCCAAGACACAGTGGAAAACTCACTTGCGATACTGGTTATCACCCATTCCCGACTCTGTTTGTTATAGCAAACAAGGCTGTTTTGCAGTGCGCTAGTAAGTAAGCTACGGTCAAGCGTTCGATGTTTGAATTGACTTGCATAGCGTTGCGAACCAATTAACACCCGGAACGCAGTACGATATCCTGCAGCCTGTGTAAACTAGTAAAAATGTTGGTATGTTTGATTTAGGGATGTAACAGAGGCCATATTAACGGAAAAATAAATAAAAAAAGATTAATTTATAATTTAGTCAAGATCTACATAATCAAAATTAAGAAGAGGCAATCTATATTTCACAAAAAACACACAAGTTTTACGGCTTTGTCACCATCTAAGCACTTTTAATGTTTCATAGCGGAGGCGGTGACATAGGAGCAAAAAAACTGGTAACTTCAAGTAATCTCCACCACATTTGTTACACCTCCGTGAAAACCTTGCGAATGCGTATGAGAAGATACGATTTCATGCGGAAGTTCTGCATTTGCGGAGGCAGAGGCGAGGTTTTGTTAGAACCCTAGTTTGATTACTGAAGTCCACACATATAAAACAGTTATGTAGCTAACTGACGGACAATTTAGTTAGGTACTTGGGAAGACATAGAAGATAAAGAGGTGGACTAAGTAAGGGTTTGTTCGAACCTTCATGCCTGAGCGAGTCAAATGGGGCATTGAATTTTTTATAATTTCAAATGCAGTCGTACTTCGTATCCTGTGAGTCTTAAAGGATGCAGCGCACCTGTTCTACATCCTTTAGGAATAAATAGGGGGGCACGGCAGTGCCCCCGCCATGGCGAGCGATACAAACACAAAGGCACAGCCGTAACATTTTTTCTCGAAGCCATTCAGGACATTTTCGACCCCCTGTAACTTCGTTGTGGATAAAGTTATAATCTTGAATTTTCAGTGAACAAGAGGACGTAGTGTAAGGTATATTCCCAAATAACATAAAATTTGAACCTGTAGTTTTAGAACTATTGCATGTAAAAGTTCCTTAATTTTTGCACTGACATTACTCACTCACCGATCTTAAAAAAATTAAAGTATTTCTCTAGATTATTCTTATGTGATTATGCTGCCGTGCGATGGCCAAGTCATTTTATTTATTAAAGAAATAAAGATGACGAATAGATAGATACTGAATAAATTATCAGACTTGGTTTTACATTAGATTTCACATCTTTTTGCGGTAGAAGAACTGCGTTGCGAGACTTGCGTTTTTTACATCGTTTTTTACAGTCTCTTATTCTAATAGGGTATTCAGTACCAAGCATTATGACCAAATACAATCCATGTGTTTGGTTGTGGTCAGATTTGTAAACAGTTTGCCGTGCCGCAATTTATACGGCGTCCAAAATTGATTGGAGATTGCAGGATTACAATAAATTATATACCTATGTATCAAATACGTGATTAGTTTAATGCCTGCATTGTGGAGCATTAATGACTAAGCAATAAATTACCATCAGATACTTAATAAATGTATTTAGTTTACAATGAAATTACGAGTATTATACAACCAACAGTTTCCCTAAAATGTTGCAATTTGTAAATACAAATCGTCTTGTCGTGCCCACGATCAGTTTGTCCCATAATTAGTTTCTAAAATATCGAATTGTTTGTTAATTCTTATTCGAACTAACCTGCCTAAAATTTAAGTTTCCGCATTCCAGTTAATTCCCATCCAACCGCTCTCACAGACTACAATTACGAATCTTCATTTTCATTAACAGCTCAAATGTTCAAGATTCGGTTTAGATATCACCACTATGGTACTGTAAGACGATTATGTAAACTATAATGCCATTACGGACGCTATGTATGGTGGCTTTGCGTAAAACGATAAGCCTGAGGTGAAGCTGCGAGTGCTGATACAACCTAGAAAGTAAATTTCAAAGGAAAATTCAAATAAACGGCACGCGAGAAAACATATTCGGGTGTATTTAACGAGGGTAAACAGAAAACTTCATACGGAGAGTACGGCGGAATATAATTGAGTATCAGAATTATTAATTCCTGGCTTGTAGCTTGTTTTGGGACTGACGTGTCGTGTCCTCATTTTAGAGTTTTTACCCGTACAATGCGATGTAGGCAGCTCTAAGTTATGTTTTTATATCACTTATCTGTTCAAAGATATGAAGTGAAGATGACATGTAAAGATAAATTATTAATTTTAAATGGTTATTCATATTCTTTATTTCATTTAAATACTTATAAATTACATTTTTAAATATTAAAATACATTTAAAAATATAAAAAATAGTACCACCTGTATCGGGAACAAGGTCCAAGCTACTGGTCAGGGCTCCAGAGAGAGGAACCCCCTGACAATGCGAACCGTGTCCAGGAGTACCGCTCTCTGAATCAAGCACTTGATACAACTGCCCAACGAGAGCCTCCTTAGGTGTTGGTCGCCATTGGCTGATACGACTATCGGCACAATGATCGGTGAGTCCATGGAATGAATAATGGATGGAAAAAACAGGATTGGGATTTTATGTACCTAGCTACCTATTTGTAATAGACTATTTGACATTTTTATTTTGTCTGTGATTTCAATATAAAAATAATGAAAATGTATCAATAAAGTATGTCCTCTATTTTAATAAATGGCAATCAAAAGTACGTCTAGACTTCAATAACAATATTACCAAAACAAAGATTGGTAATAAATGGTATGTTGGAACGGAATAATAACTAGGCACATTGGTAATTCGTGTAGGTAATTGTTTTATTGATAGTTCACCATAACGATCTATAAATCTAGCTGAACAGATCAATTTAGACGTCTGAAAGTATTTGTACAAACCACAGGTACAACAAAACTTACAGAAACAAATATCTTTTATCATTTGCCTAAAACTTAATCAGAAACCCCGAATCAAATTCAACATCATATTAAAAGGGATAATCACTGACACAGACAAGATTTCCCACAAACTTTTTAAAAAACAGTCACAGCTCTAGCCGGTAAAAGGGCAGGGTTCACCAATGACAGTATTAATGTCCAATGTGATAAAGGGTGAGCCTATCGCCATTTATCGGACACCGGTCCAAGCCCAGGTCAATTGAGAATTTTCCAACAGGAAAATCACATTATCACTTGGCCCGAATGAGGGATCGAACTTAGAACTTTACCAGATTTCGTATTTTGTTACCACTTGAGACGGGTTCCTTGTAAAAGGTATGTTAATGTTATTGAATTTGTTATGTTAACAACGTGTAATCGATCAACTGTTTTTTAGGGTTTCGTAGTAAACAAGGAACGCTTATCTCATCTATCCCATAGTGTGGGATGTCGTTGGAAAGGTCCTTAAAAAATATTGTGATTTTGTGAAAACCATTTTTGGGTTCAGGGATCCATTTGCAAAATATTTAGCTTTAAAGTGCAAATTTTTGTTAGAATCAAGTGTGTGTGTGTGTCCCCTGGCAGCTAAATGGATATAATATATATACTAAAATTTTAGATATAAAATACACGGCAGTAATGCTTGTGCAGTCCTTAATTTTCCCTATCATCGATTATGTTGATGTGTGCTACTATGACCTGAATGCAGATCTCCTCGACAAACTAGACCGTTTTCTCAATAACTGCATTCGATTCTTTTTCAATCTTCGTAAATATGATCACGTCTCTGCGCATCGATCACTTCTAAAGTGGTTCCCCATACGGCAGCGCAGAGAGCAAAGGGCACTGCCCACCTTGTTTTCATTTCTTGACTCTCCTTCTTCCCCTAGTTATCTAGCCCCCCACTTTCAGTACATTTGCGCAAACCACAATAGAACTCTACGTTCATCACACAATCGTCTTCTTCAATATCCCACTCACAATCAATCTATCTCCCAGTGGAATGCGCTCCCCCAAAAAATCAGGATGGCAACCAACCGATTATCCTTTAAAGTTAAAGTTCGCGAGCACATTCGTAAGAAGCTGGCAGTATCATCACAACGGTAATGTTTTCCCATTGTTTGTCTTATTTGTTTTAGTATACTCGTGTATTTATGTGTATTTATCTGTTCTTGTATTTATTTATATTGTATTATGGGTATATGTATATATCCTTGTATTGAAATAAATATTTATTCCACAATTTTCGATATTGCACTTACCACTGTTTATCTCTGCATCACCCAAAGGTTGACTGGTAGAAAATGCCTATGGCATTAAGTCCGCCTCTGTACATTTGTGTGCTCAAAGTGTTAAATAAATAAATAAGTAGTTTATACAACGAAATTAAAAGGAAAACTATGACAGCTAAGTAGGCTATACAAGTTAACGAGTATTAATCGACCAACTTACATTAGCGGTTGCAAAACTTGTTCTCCCATACATCCCGTATATACGTTTACAAAACTAAATAAAGTAATGATACCTACCATATAACTTTGTACCATAACAAAAACTAAAGTTTTTTATTGTAGACAGTCATAGAAAATCTAAATAAAAATGAAACACCAACTTGAAAAATTATTTTCCAAAACTACTCAAGAGAAATAGGCCATTTACATACATTTACAACACTACACACACATCGGCATTCGGCATTTTTCGTTGGCATTTTACTACTTGTATCCACATTAAATAATATTTTCGATTCGTTTACCACAAACGGAAAACGACTTACAAGTTCATACCGACATTGCTAAGTGCCGTACCCAAAAAGCCGATTTGCGTTTGATGGCAACAACTATAATTATAATCGCAAACAGGTAAATGTTTGCTCAATGTAATAGCTTTTGATCCTATATTTCATGTGTCCGCAGTGTACCAACGAAAAACCGGCCAAGTGCGAGTCGTGCTCGCGCACGAAGGGTTCCTTATCACCCTACAATATTCAACACTACGTTTTTTTTAAATACCTTTCTTGTATTAGAACTCACTTTTTTTTTTTTTTTTTTTTTTTTTATTATTATTTGTTGTAGCGGCTATAGTAGTAAACACTTTGTGAAAATGTCAAGTGTTCACCTAAAGGTTCAAAAGATACAGCCGTGTGATATACGGACAGACGTACAGCGGAACCTTAGTAATAGGGTCCCGTTGGCATCCTTTAGGTACTGAGCCCTAAAAACTAATTACCCTCAAAAATACTAACGTATTGCGTATTTCTGAAATGGGTAATTTCGAACAATTGTTAGTTTTTCAAGGTTGCGAGTGGGTAGATTAATTAATTCTGTAATGAAGATACAGGTACGTTTTCAATCCTCGTTAATGTTTCGGGAGTAAAACTTTTCTAATTATTTCATTAGTGTGTGCTTCTGGATACATACTACGTACCGACGAACGTGTTTTGTTTATGTTAAGTTGGTGTTCCAATTTTAATTACCCAAATTATTTTGTAACCTTAGAGTATATTGTAACATAACATTTGAATTGCATAAACACCCTCTTTCCAAAGAGTTTTCTTTTTTTCTTACAACTCACGACAATTATACTACTTACTTTTTGGAACATGTATCGATTTACTAGAGAATTTGGAATTTGGAAAATGATAAATTAGGTTCCTATAATGTGCAGATTTACAGGAAAAATACGATGTTCCGTAAGTATCAAAATGGCTGTCTTTCAACTTATATAATATACTAGCTGCCCGCCCCGGCTTCGAACGGTACTTATATACGGCGCACCTACCTACCTACCCTACCTACCTACCCTACCCTACCCTACCTACCTAACTACCTACCTACCTACCTATCTACCTACCTACCTACCTACCTACCAATTTTCAGCCAAATCGGTCCACTTTCTTTTATATAAATAGATATAGATTTTCAAAATAAACGACCCCAAAATCTTCAAAAAAGATACCCATATTAATAATTCACATCCATTTTTCAACCCTCTTTAAAATAGATGTCATTTTCGAAATGAACGACCCAAAATTCCTCGAAAATGATACCCATATCGATTTTTTACATTTTTATCCCTAGCACACCCCTTTTTCATACCCCCGAGGGTAATTTTTTAGAAAGCAGGAAACATCTACACACCTTTTCATTAATTTAGTTTTTTGAGAACTTATACAATGTATGGGAAAAACCATGAAAACGACATCAATGTTGATTTTTAGACATTTCGACCCCTTTCCGCCCCATTAAGGGATGATAATATTGTGCTTCTAACATTTCGGATTTAAAAATAGATATCATTTTTAAAATAAACGACCCAAAAACCTCGGAAATGATACCAATATCGATACTCGTCATTTTGTATCTCTACCACCCCTTTTCATCCCCCTGTTAATAAAAAGTATCCTATCCTTTATCTCAGTATCTCACCTATCTATTTGAAAATTTTCATCCAAATCCAGTCATCAGTTTTTAATTTCCTATACAAACTTTTACCCCCCTTTTCACCCCTTTAGAGGGTGGTTTTCGGGATTTATTCTATGTTAGACTCCTGGTTCTAAGCTACCTCTCCACCAATTTTCATCTAAATCGGTTCAGCCGTTCTTGAGTTATCTTTTATGGTTAACAGATTTTGTTCAAAGTTTCTGTTCATTAAAATTATTAAAGGCTTCGTGGTATGATTTTGGGTTAAAGATTTTATGTAGATAGGTACGCTTAATTTGCTGAGCTGTGGTGTGTATCAAGTTTTGATGAAACAAGTTTTCTAGAAAGATTTCTCCAACTTGTTAAACACGTATGATGGAAAATAAAACGAATTACGTTATTCACAAGACAGGTAAAATATCCATAACTGTTTTTCAAGTAAGAAAGCTCGCTCCAGAAAACTTACAAAAACACTCAGTAAATAAAATACTCCTTTCTGCGAGAACCCAATGTTAAATGTCACGCCGCGCCGTGCCGTACCACTGCCAAATAAAAAACACAAAAACTATCTTTTAAACGCTCTACAACCAAATTATCACACGCACGACGCAATGAAACAACCATAGAACCCAAGGAATTGGCAGTTTGCGGGTAAAACCGAACAAAAAGGACGTGTGAATGTGACAGTGGGTAGTAGGGGAGCGACACCCATTCTCGTCACCTGTCGCGCTCTCAATTGCAACGTCCACGAAGTTTTGCACGCAAACAATCCTGCGTTGCTGCGTCGCGCCGTGGGACGTTCATAGAAATGGTCCATTAGAAATGTTGGAACGTTGATCGCATTTGTTTGATATTGTTCTTTGTTGGCTTGTAGCTTTATTTAAATGTTGGAAAGTAAGAAACGTTTAATATTTAATTTTCTCCCTTGTTTCAAAGCGAGTTTTGTTAGGTAGATATAATTTAGGAATGTTATAATTTAAATATTTGCTATAACTTGCATACATTTTCAGGCAACTATAAAATTCCTATAGGTAAACACACAAAAAAAATAAGAAAATCAATGAAAATACTATACGTTATACTGATACCAATTTTTCCCACAAAAGATACAATTTATCAGTGTTGAATTTATAAATCAAAATTTTCCACTAGCAATGACAGATAATAATCCCTATTATTTATACCGATGAGGCCACAATTCCCTCAGACCACATCGTTGTATAAATCTCTGCTGAAATAAGGGAAATAACCGTAATGTTTGAGGCCTATTAATAGATTCATCAATTTATATTAAAAACTAGTTGTGCCTGCGATTCCGTCTGCGTAAATGTCACACATTGAGTTGCTAAGTACCTATAAGAGTAACTGCACCGTTTCTTCTTGTGGTCGCAAGCGCGACTGCTGAGCGTGGGGTCCTGGGTTCAAATCCCAGGTCGGGCAAAGTGTTATTGGGTTTTTCCATTAAGAATTTCTCAGTAACAGCCAGGAGTTTCAAAATTGGCGGTGTGATACTCCCGTGCTTCGAAAAGCACGTTAAGCCATTGGTCCTGTTGAGGAAAGAGAGAGTGCACCTGTGTCTGCGCACATACTTGTGCACTACAATATCTCCCGCGTCGATGGCAAGTCTCCGTTGAGATTGGAGGAGTATATCCCTATAAAGGAGCACGAAGATTGCATTCGATCGACATCGACCAGTTTGATTATCGTTGGCCTTAAAACATAATCGAGGGCTGATGAATGAATGTAATCTGGCTGCCATATCCCACACACTGGATCGATCAAAACGATCAATCCACCGCAAATTGCTGCACTTTAAAACTAAAGGTAGAGGATATTTGATAATCGACGAATTGAACCATATGCTGGCTTGATCTGACGCTTTCATCGCCTATTTGAATATGCTCAATTAATATTAAATGTACAGAAATAGTCGTCTTTGAGATTTATTATTTTACTTAGCTTTCGCCAGCGGCTTCGCCCGCGTGGTATCTCAATAAAAAGTAGCCTATGTCCTTCCCCAAGGTTCAAATTATCCACATACATAAAAAACGGTTCAGCCGTTTAGCAGTGAAAGCGTAACAAACATACAATATAACAAACTCACATTCGCATTAATTATAAGTTAGGATGAATAAATACATTTGTTAGATACCTATACCCTTTATACCTACACGCGTTCGGGAAAAGGATACATTGAAAACATGGTTTTGTTCTTAATTGTCTAGACCTTCATTAATACAGAATTGTTTCCAACAAAGTGATAATTATTAGGTAGGTAACTATTTGGATTTAGAGATTCCGAAAACGTCAACTCAAATGTTTCGATAAAACGTTATTTCAAACACGATGTACGAGTATAATTCTGAAACTTATACCTACAGGATGAAACTATAAAAAAATCATAACGTAATACAAGTACTGCATTGGTTTTCCATTAAGCAACAACATAGACAAGAGGCTCATTAAAACGTCTTTCATCCTATGACGTAATTAATTAAGAAAATGGTTGATAAATCTCATCCCTATGCTCGACACGGAATAAATGGCATAGGTTATGGATAATAATCTGATTCGTAGATATATCAGAAAAGTTTTTAAATTGTGAAAGAGGAATTGAGGAAAACTTGTTGTAAAATTGGGCGGTTGTTGATTTCAAAGAGTATTTTATTCGACAAAATAAGCTAGACTCAATGTAGGTAGTAACTAATACTCATTGTTAATTAAATTTAAACTAATTATATTTATATTTATTACCCACTAGTAAACAAAGCGTAGAATATCTAACTCAATTTAAAATAAGTATGAAAGTGTTTCCGTTTAATATTATCCGACCTTCCGGATAAAACACGGATACTGCGATACTTAATCAAGTATCTGGACGCTCGATTTATCACGTCACATCACTTTATTAGAAGATATTTTCAAAATCTATTAAATTACTTTCAGGTCGTTAAAAATCCTTTTACGGAAACCACAACAATTACAGCTTTTACTGCAATTAATGACGTAATAAATCTTTTCACGAAATATTTTGCGGCATGTTCGGAACGTTTCCATCGACATGTGCCTTTGGTGTGAAAAATGGATGATGTTAACTCGGAGTGAAACGCGCTGCAATAACGTTTCTGACCAATGAGATAGCTTAGCATTCGTCATCATCACATGACGTGACCCACACACGCAACACACACGTGCTTGTAAAACAGGGAACTTTATGACTTACTAGTTTCGGCCAGCGGCTTCACCCGCATAAATTTAAGTTTATGTTACTCAGTGATAATATAGTATTCGACTGGTGAACGAATTGGTCCAGTAGTTTTTGAGTTTATTCATTACAAACAAAATATTAATATTTTCTCTTTGTAATATTAGTGTAGAAAAAAACATAAAAATATGATAGTTTCAACACATAATAGCAGTAAAATCGATCCAAATTCACTTACGATGTTTCGATTGTTTCCAATGATCATTGTCTTCACACAATATTAATCCACTTGAAAGGTTTGAATATAATTTTCGAACCAGGGAAACCTTCAAGTGATAACGTCCTGAAAAGGCAGTCGATACCACTAAGCGGGCCTTTCTATTCGCCTTCAATAGGGAATATCCTTAAACTCCATATCAGTTGAAACTATCTTATCAGTTTCATAGTTCAATAGGCAGCTACAATTTCAGCAAGCATGTCCATCAGTTTAAGCTCCAATCACGGACTAACAGTTCTTCCAATATCCTCTAGCTTTGGGATTTATCGGACTGAAGACAAAGGTGAAAATCGGAATGAATACCTTTTTCTCTTTATTTCGAAAGTGAACATCAAACGTGTTTTACATGTCCATCATTGAATGGAACAGTCCTGAACAAGAGAACATGTCTTTTTAAATTGCAAATAAAAAAGTTTTGTGTCATAGACCTTTTTCGACACTTTTATTACACGCTATGAGCTGTCCTGCGAATTTGATTCGTTTGCACTTTGCAATCGACAGGTACTGGCAAAAAAAGAAATCGTGTTTCGGATCGCTTTCCATCAAAAATATGTATATTCATCGTTGTTTTCGATTTTGGAACTGTAGTGCAAAATTTTTACAGATGGACGCACTTTTATGATAGAGCATATTTTGTGGAATAACTTATAATTAAATTAGGACAACTTAGAATTAGGTACGTAAAATATGAAACAAATGCATTTTTAACTATTGCTAAAATATTGCATGAATAACATAAATAATTGTAATTTGATTGAATGGATTACTGAAAAAAAGTCTGAATGTATTCAAACTATATATTTTAAGTTTACGCTACTGCTGGCCATGAGGTCCTGGTTTCGATTCGCTGGTCGGGTAAAGTGTTATTATGTTATTTTATCTGGTATTTCTTAGCAGCAGCCCGGAGTTTGGATTTGTGCCCGGTTGATGAAAATAGGCTCGCCTCGTATTACATGGGACTTAAACATAACTGGCGGAATGTGGGTGCACTATAGGTACACCTCTGCCTAAACCTTCGGGGAAACAAGGCGTGATGTTATTTTATGTGTTATTTTAAGTTTAAGCAATAATTAGGTAGGTATTTCTTTACCCGCAGCACCTCCCCATGCCGGATTAACATGACAAGTTTCTTTCATAACATAACCTTTTTAGTCCATCCTAGCCTACTAGCCTATTAGGTTCACAAAACTGAAATTATTTTTTGTAACATAAGCCGAAATTAATTACGTATCACTAAAACACGTGTCTCCCCAAACATGATATGTGTGCCGACCGGTGTGACGGTGTGTCCGTTATCCAGTGGGCGCATTAGCGACTCTGACAGTTCATTTATCTTATTTGCAGCTCGGTTAATTAAGTCCTCCCCACAGAGGTGTCGTAATTTCGTTGTTGATTTGTTAATTTTCTAAAATAATGTCAAGAATAACATATTTGGTTTAGGGATAGGAAACGTATGTGGGTGAGGCATACCTAATTTTACCCGTTTTGAACTGACTATCAGTTCAAAACGGGTAAAATTAGGTATGCCTAAAAATATTTTGGTTGTCTAAAAAGAGAAAATGAGAAAAAAAAAAAATATTTTGTGCCAAGTCAAAAACATGCGGTTTAAGACTTTTAGACATAGTAAGTAGGTACTTGAATATTTCTAGGCACTACCTTTAATACTGCTCGTGTTTAAAAAATAAAAAAGTGGTAAACCTTCCAAGGCGAGAAATATTTCAGAACAAGGCAAAATGTACATACCCATACTTAGGTATTTCACTAGGTCGCTGTATCGAGCCTTGGCAGACCTTACTTTTAGTTCAGAATTCAGGTATTTTATTATTAAATATAAAACGTAAAATATACCAGTCATTCATAACATTTTTTGTGCGCAGACGACGTATCATGATGGTCTTTTTCAACCCGTTCTTTTTTGCACCATTTAATTTCGCACCTCACGCTGTTTTTAGTGGTACAATATGACGTAAACATATGTTTTGCTGAACCACCATAAAAGTCAGTGTAGTCATACATGGCAAAATTAAAAACACCGAATAATACTTAGGCATCGCTTCGCTGTGAATCTCAGTCCAAACTATTAATACCTTGAAATATATATTCTGTCTAAGTACGCCTACACGAACTAAAGCTTTAATGAACTCAAACTCAAAGCATTTATTTCAAATAAACCAATTACAGGTACTTTTGAATTTTCAAGGGGTCGGTCAGTCAGAAATATGAAGCTAGTTGCCCATTCCAACGCATAGTAGGTTCCTATGGAGAAGAACAGGCAAGAAACTCCGCGGACACTCTTTTAAATCAGAATATTTTTACAAAACATTGGTTACATCATTCATGTTTAATTATAAATGTGAGAACAATGTAGAGAGACGTGCACGTTAAAAGCGGCCGTAAAAAAACAATAAAAACAAAAACAAATTTCAAATAAGCCGTGGCAGCTAAGAGATGACCAGTCCCCACTGACGGCGCCCGTTCACGAACATGACGCATGGATCAGCACCATTTAGCTCAACCATTTTGAAGGGAACTTAATGATCCAACACACACGCCACCACCAGCGAGACATTTGAGTGAGCATGACATACTCTCAGCAAATGGTAGTGTTGTTTTACAACAGAACCGAATTAAAACAGCTCAACATAATAATCCATATTAAATGCCACCGCATTTACAAATATCTATTTACTATCCAGGCATCAATATTAGCCCAAAAGCTCAGTTAATCTAATATTATAATATTGCGGTAATAGATAATCCAAATGGTTTGTTTGTACGAGTATTAGTAGCGCTTAAAAACCTGGAGCTTTCATTCAGGATAGATAATCGAATACTTAGCGATCGGCAATTACATGCAGATGGGAATTTAGACCAATTGCATGGACATAGAGTAGGTAATCGGGACAGATACTTCAAAGTAGGTAAAGCCAGGAAAATTAATTGTCAAGCAAATTGACTATACCAATTTAAATTGTCAATATTCAAATGACAACTATCATTCTTTGACACTTGAATGAAATGACTATAGCGTATATAATAGTATTTTTCAATAGTTCAAAAGGTAATATTTACACACAGGTTCAGTATATCGCATATGAGACAAAATTTTGAGGTAAAATTAAACCAAAAACAAAAAAGTATACAAAGAGTAACAAAAAAGTATATATATTTACGGAAAAGTATACAAAATAAGATCACAAGGATACAGATAAAAATACATTTTCGTAACGCTCTCATGGTAAGCCTCTTCAGATCCTTTTAATAGTTTATGAGAACACTCTTAGCTATATCAGAGGAATGCGCCAGGGAGTATATTATATTCATCATTACAATATTAATTTACGGACATGCGGGGAATTAGAGAGTTGAGCACCTATAAGTCAGTTTTTACTCACACATGGTATGGTACATATTTAACTACTTATTGGACGTGACGTATGAAAATAACAATTTAACAAGATGACATGCTCACGATTCAGGAAAGGACAATGATTTATATATTAGAAATTTGCTCAACTCGTCCAATCCAATGGTGTACAGCCACGAGCACTAATACTTTACAATTACGCAAGATTCAAAAGCGGTTTCCTCCTAAAGTATTGATAGAAATTGTATGGTTTTCGAAATGTTATGGAATAAGTCTTTTCTCAAACATGCCTGGAAATTCAAGCATTATTTTGACAACCTTCTTCGAGATAAATCGAAAATGCTGTACTGGTCAAATACATGCGAACAGGCGGCCGGCAATATTAGTATGAAAATCCATATCTGTCGTGTTTAGCGGCCGAATTAATTAGTATGAAAACTATGAACATATTGGCGCGCGAAAATGTATCGTTGTTCGGCATTGATTCTGGAATTTATAATTAATTTACTTAGTTTGATTTTCACGCATTATTTGAGAAAAGTACTGTACAACCCTTGGCCACAGCTAGGCATTTATGGACGCACGTATCTGTGCCTCAGCTTCGCCTCGGCCCACATTCACCTTCGTCCATCAATGCCCCTTTTGCACGCCGCGGCAGTAATGTACTATTTCTCAAGATCATAATCCTTATTTCACGAGAAAATCGCTATTGAATATTGCGTTATATTTATGCTCGTGACTGACCTAAATGATGGGTTGATAGGTATACCTAAAGTATTTAACAGTATAACATTCTAGTCTTTGTACCAACCACAGCAGAAACCACGTAAATACGTACTAATTATATTCGGTAATTACATTGGTATTTGATAATTAGCTTAGGAAGTCTGAAAGGCGGTTTTGACACCGGTCTTGTACCGGATTGAACACATTGGTCCTTATCGTGGTATTATCTACCAAATTAAGGTGTTAGGTAAGTACCTACTACCGTTACAACAGTTATTTATTGAAACTAGTGGTTGCCCAGTGGTCGAAATTCGACCATAATTCATTTAAATATCTAGTACATACTAATTCCATGTTTTTTTTTTTTTTTAGTTTGGTATATTATCAAATAACTTCTCCGGCGGCGGAGGGCGTGTCAGACTTTTACTGACTAAAACCCACCCGTGTTCCTTCCGTTGCCTGTGTGCCGGGGCCGCGATATCCCTTTCGGACAAACTCGCAACCCGTATTGGCCCTTACGGACCGCGTCCGTTGGTGCTGACATCTCTTTGAAGCGCGCGTGGAACACATGGCAACGCGCCGTCGACCCGCGCCAAGTCCTTATCGGACGGCGAGCTACATGGCCATCCTGAACCGGGGCCGGACGCGAGAGATCGCCGCCGCCGATCGCCTCCGTGAGGACACGGCGGTGCTCCGCCCAAGCCGGGCAGACCTCCACCGTATGCTCCACCGTGTCCTCCGGCCTTATGCGGAACAGGAACCTCCCGAAACAACCGTGTCCGGTGAGGACCTGCGTCAGGCGGATGGTGAGGACGCCGTGGCGCCTCTCTAGCCACTCCTCAAATAGGGGACTTATCGCCACAATTGTGGCGTGCCCAATACTAATTCCATGCTGCCATGTCATGATTCTAAGGTAGCTATTTTGTGTCAAACGCCCATGCATTTTACAAACATTAAATTAATAATTAATGTTTTTATTAATTTAATGTATTTCTAATGTAAATTATATAAAAATATTAGCTTTCTGCACTCCTTCTCAATACGAGTATAAACTTTAATTGTGCCAAATTTCATACTCCTCCGTCCGCGTAATTTTCGTAAAAAGGGGTATAAAGTTTTTGCTTCACGTATTAATATATTAATTATATATTTTTTTTTTTTTTTTTGTTTCTATAACAAGAATAAAGTTAGGTATATTTAATTTATTATACTTTAAAGGTGCCTGTTGTAGACCTATGATTCATATTTGTATTCTTTTTCAAAGCCAGATAGTGTTTTTTTTACAAGTTCTCTGATTCTTCTCATTAAGAACTCTGTGCTCATGCTGCTAACAAAAAAAAAAAAAAAACATGCTGCTAAAAAATCAGGAATGCGTTTGCGCTCAACTATCTCATAGTAGGATGTGCAAGTCTGCACTAAGTCCTATAGAATATTTTACCTTTTGTCTATATTTTTGCTACCTATTGGTTTTTATTTTGATTGACTTAAATATACTTTTGTTGCACTACCAAGAACCAGCGCCTTTTCTTTACGGTAGTATGAGAGATATAGGTACTATGAGATAGTTGAACGCAAACGCATTCCTGATTTTTTTTTACATGTCAATACACATAATTAACAATAGATCTTAAAAAATATTGACACAGATAGGAACTTAGGAATTTTGCTTTTCAGTTACAAATACAAAAACATGTCCAAAATAATTAAAATGAGCACAACTTAAATTCCTTTGTACAAACAATTAATTGGCATCACATAAAACCGAAGAATAATTGAGCATAAAGAATGAACTTTTAAATTCATTTCAGGTCTTTGGAAAGTATCAAAAGTTCTTAAGTAATCTCGATCCTTGTCGAAACTTGGTAATAAAGTAACAACGCTTAGGGGGGAAGAATTTTTCGTTCATGAAACGATACATTTTTAGTAAGTTGTCTTCTCTGATTTCAGTTACGATTTTTGCTTTGTTAATGAGCCATAAAAAACGTGAACAATTTTTGATTCCGCAAAGAAATAAGTAGTTACAATAATGGTTTTGTTAATGGAGGACGAAGTTTTTGTGGTATTTTTAATGCCGAGACATTACTGTTTTTTTTTAAAACATATTTTTCTCATAAAAGATAGCCAAAAACCTTGCTTTTTGCAAGTTATATCTCATTCTTTGACCTCAAACAAATAAAATACCAATAACACCTTCATTTCTGTGGCATTGATTCAGTATTGATTTTCTCATTGACACAATAGACGAAACCGAACGTTGCGGTGTGTAATAATGGGGAGGGAGTGTCCATGCAGAATTGTGGCTTATTCAATAGACGTCCAGTCGGATTTATGTTCCGTTCCACCGAGCGCTGTTATGTACGCACTTTATTCGTTTGTCAATATGTTTTGGAGAACCCTGAAAAAAATTCCAAGAGCTTTTTACTCGTACATCTTTGAACGAATAGGAGGGTTTTTAACGTAAAAATAAGCCAAGATCGCTGCCTCTACGGCCCATGCGATGTCTTCATGCACTTACACCTATGTGTATTTTAGGAGCAATTTCCAATTTAGCTTCAGCTACTGAAGTTTGTTTTTCATCTATTGCGATATAGACTTGTCGGATGAGCTTCGTATCCAGCTTACACAAATATATTTTGTTTCAAGACAAGCTACTGAATGTTCAAGACAAAGACTCAAAGCCATTCTGAACCATTGTTCTTGTAGTGTTTAGTCGTCAGACCAACTTGTTAATATCTGACGCTCTCGCCTTGCACTGATTTTATAGGTCATTTCCTGCTAAGAAAATATTATGTTTGAATATCCTGAATCCCACTTCAGGTTGGATATTGCAAATAAGACGACGGTGAGCGAGTAATAATATGATATTATAGCTGCCATTTATACTGATAACTGGAAAGGAACAGACGGGGATCTACCATGGAAGTGCTAAACACGGAAATTCAATTTTCATTTCCATTGAGTTTTTCTTTGATAATATAAATTAATGGTTATAAAGAATGGCGCATTGTATTCTGAAACGACCTGAAACTAACCTCGTTCATTATCACTGAAGAGTTTATTGTTGTTAATGTGTGAGGTATAGTGTCTTAGTGAACAAATCTTAAGTGCTTCATCACTAAACGAACTTGAATGACACTACTTAATTGATCAAGCGCTTCCTGTACTGTCCAGGCTAAATTACAGTTTGTAACTATTACTACGAGTTGATGAATTCAACTTGAACGTACACATGTTATTTAGAAGTTAACTTGTTTCTGTATTCCCTCGGTAATGATAGGTTTAGTTTATTTTATGTTTTTGTGTCAGTAAGCCGTCTTTTGGATATTTAGAACGAAAACACAGAAAATACAACAATTTCTATTATGAAATTGTATAGAAATATAGGAATAATTCACAGCCAGACAGACTTCTAAAGAGCAAATTAGCTACTATTAACCTTTGTCAGCGACACAAAACCCACATTTATTTTTAACTCCAATATATTTTTGTCAAAAAATACTACACCATTTATAGAAGCGACTGTTTATACAGAGTGTGCTAAAACAAAAAGTATTTATCATTTATGGTAGGCTGCTGGTGACACGTGGGAAAATTGTCGTCATGAATAATGGTTAGCCGACAAGTTGTCAACGGACTGTCGGGCTAAGCTTCACTGACCCGACACTACGTTCAAATATGTGTGCTGTCTCTTAATGTGTACATAGTCGGTTATGTGGCACATAAACTATAATATAGCAACGAGTTACGGAAGCGGTTGCAACAGGATGATGCTAGATTTAATACGAGTTTGTTCTGGATTTTAACTTTGTTTACGTTTTTATTTATTTTTATGACTGTTTGGCTCGCTGTTTTCATATCCATAAAAAATAAGATACGACGAGCCCGACAACGATAACCTCACAAGATAACCTAAAAAGTCGTTGTTCGTTACCCGTCCAGAGCAGTCGTGTGCTCTTTAAATATAACCTATTGTAATATAAAAGTAGTATTCAAACTATGCAAACACTAATTTGTAAGTGCGCCATTTCGTCTCTGAGTCCTGTGCTTCAGGAAATGCAGACCACACAGGGGCGTGTTGCGCGACGGTGCCTCACCTCCGCGTGAGTGAAGCAGTTGCAAGTTTTTCAAGGGGGATGCGCTAAGGGAGTCCAAATAAAAATATTCTTACGTTTTTTGGAATTTGCTGCAAAATATGATTCGTGACAGTAACAAATAATATAGGTATGTATTTACAGAATTATAATCATCTGAATCATCAATAACTCCCTAAGTTAGAGTTGGCCTCAAATGTCATGATTTAATAAATAGTCATTCAATAGCTTGATTTGCCATCGTGCTCATGACATGTCATTCAGGATGCTCTATAATGGTTTTAACCGACAGCAAAGAAAGGAAGGGTAACATGTTTTATTCTGTATAAGGCTCATTTACATATTGTAAAAGGCACTTAAGTATATCTATATTTACTTGAAAATAACTAGTTAAAGCCTACGTAGTACGTACTGTTATAATTTTAATTTTAACTTCTTTATAATTATATACTTCTGCCGTGATTTTTTACACATTTTCAAAAACAACCGTTATGCTGGCGGACACACACACATACTTAATTCCAACAAAAAATTGCACTTCAAAGCTTAATATTATATTTTGGAAACGGATCCCTGAGTCGAAAAATTGTTTTCACATAGGTACGACGAACGACACCCTACATGGGATAGACGAGGAAAAAAAAACATCCCAACTTTACGTGTACGGAAGGTAAAGAATTTAGTTTTTTAATGATTTTATTTTATCTTTGTCAGCGTGCTTAATATTATGTATTATACCCATGCCAAATAACATCTTTCTAGTATTAAGAGTCTCAGAGCTAAGCCGTGGACAAACAGACAGATGGACGGACATGACGATACTATAATGACGGTTCCTTGGATTGATTTTGATTTCCCCTCCCAAAAGGTTGTTTCTAAATAAGTGTATCTGTCATATTTATTTTACAAAATGACAGCTAGCAGCTGTCAGATTTTTCTACAGAATTATTAACATATCGTATTGAGTTAGTCCATCAGTTGACCCTCTTTCGTAACTCGAGCGTAGTATAAAATGATTGAAATCAGTGATATTAGCTCGTAAGTGGTATTACAAAAATCGTTCTTAGTGTCCAAGAATCGGGTCCTTTGTTGAATAATTATTTAAGATACATAGAGATATTATGGTTTAAGGTTATTATTATGGTAAAGGTAAACTTATTTAGTATTTTTGTTGAGGTTAATTTGACGAAGTGACGCATTACCTACGTGTGGAGTTTCCCAGGGATCTATTTTAGGTCCCCGGCATTTTATAGTCTATATTTAAAAAAAAACAGGAATTAACTACATGGTCATCTAACTATAGAGTTAGATGACCATGTAGTTAATTCCTGTTTTTTTTAGGTGGTGACACTTGCTTATTTTATTTCAGATCTACATGCATGATTTAGTTCCCCAGCAGACTCAAGACGATTTAAACACCCCTTCACGGTTTGAACATAATTTATTAACGATAAATATTTTTTTAACATGCTGTCTTATTTAAAGCAAAAAATAAAATGATAACTCCACATGAAACATTAATTATTAACAACTAGCAACTGGCCCCTGCTTCGCACGGCTTTTACGACTTGACAAAACATTGGAACTTCTTCATAAAATTTAGTTTAATATTAATGTATTATACACGTAAATCTTCCTTAATAAATTGGTGAAAACCGCATCAAATCCGTTGCGTAGTTTAGGAAAAAAAGCGGTCACACAGACAAGAAAAGCAAGTTTGATTTATAATATGTGTGTGATACAGCAAAAATCTTTTGAAAAATATCTTTGTTTAAAATTGGATAGGTTTCCTACCCGTATTTAACACAAAAACACTCAATTTATGAAGAAACCAGAGTTATGAACATAAGTTTTGTACCACTCATATCTTTTTTTAACGCAGAGGCTTTTGATAGCATCAAGCACAGATCTCTCAGCGCTCACAACTCTCAATATAATATTGCCAAATTAGCCAAGATGTAGAGAAAACATATATAGAATTGTTAAAAGTAATTTACAACAATAGCACGGCTGATATTAAACTGGACTCTTTAGGCGCTGAATGGTGATCCGCTCTCTCCTAAACTGTTCACTGCTACGCTGGAGGAAGAATTGAAACAACTAACAGAGGCTCCGTTTCACAGACTATATTGTTATTTTTGCTTCTTCTTCAGATCAACTATAACAAATGCAAGATCTTGAGACTGGACTGATAATAAATTTGTCACAGACTAAAGTCATCATCAATGCCGCTAAACATGAGGATACACTATGTCGACTAATTTATCTACATATCTGAGCCAGCTAGTTTCCTTCTAAAACCAGCAGGACAAATAAATTGACCGTCGCGTTAAAAATGACTGGAAAAGCAACTGGTCCATGAAGGCGCCAATGAAGGGTGACCTTCTAATATCACTAAAGCATAAGCTCGTCGACAAGTATATTGTCATGCCTATTCTAACCTATTGCGCTAAAACTAACGGATCGAATTCGGAACATAACAGTACACTCGACGACAGGCA
The DNA here is from genome assembly GCA_916701695.1 of Agrochola macilenta. Classification (NCBI taxonomy): domain Eukaryota; kingdom Metazoa; phylum Arthropoda; class Insecta; order Lepidoptera; family Noctuidae; genus Agrochola; species Agrochola macilenta. The sequence goes on from OU753563.1 coordinate 10,569,657, forward strand.
ACGCCAATGTAGGCCTAAGAAACACTGGACCGACGACCTTTAGTCGTTCTTGACTGATTGGCTGGAAAAGGCAGCAGCCAAAGACGTATGGAGAGTGGTGTATGGGGGAGACCTTTGCCCAGCAGTGGGACGATACAGGTAAAAAAAGGCTCTCAATAAATGAGAATGCAGATTAATTTATCGTTTACTCAAGTAAAATGAGTTACCCAACGTAACACTCACAGAGCTAGTTCTCTGATTTTACCAAAGATGAGATCTAAGTTTGGCAAAGAAATTAAGATAACACTTGAAGATTGTACAACAAAATACCCTCATGTATAAAAAATACACTCATTCAATTAGCTCAATATTTAATCGCAAATAACACCTTACCTAAAAACTAAATGATGCACTGCTAAGGGATGGAGTAGGTTAGGTTTAAAGATATTTATTCTCAAAAAAGACACAATTTTTTAACAATTTAGCTTAGACACATTGTTCTCATGTAAGAGACTCTCATGTGAGAACAATGTGTCTAACCTAAATTATTAAAAAATTGTGTCTTTTTTGAGAATAAATATCTTTAAACCTAACCTACTCCATCACAAAAACCCCAGAGGTCATATAGCATTCATGCGTTATTATTATTAATTCTTTCGTTCTACGCTGCAACCAAGGCAGGAAACCCGGAATAAGATCGAGAACAAAATGAATAGCTATCGGGAAAACTTAAAAGTGTAAGTGAACTCAGGTATAGAATTAATCATAAAAGGATTACGGATAAACCCATTCAGGTAGACAAAATTGCATTGGAACATCTCTGGCAACATTTTTTCTTTACCATCGTTCGTATTTTTCCCGGGGATTTTCATTGAAGCCTCATTAAACCTTATTTAAAAGTACTCGGACGTTAAAATTGGTCCCCAAATTACAACTTGATATCGTCCACAGGCGATCCGTTCCGTGTTGTTCGAACGATTTATTTAACAATTTATGGCGGCTAGAGAATCTGAGTCGAACCGGATTTATTAAGGTAAGCCTCGCAAGAATTTATTACGCCGTTATGCTCTTAAACATCGAATGAAAGAAACCGTGTTTGAACAACAAATTTAATAGACTCGTTAAAACGGCTCGTTGCTTCTAACAGACTGTTTTATAAATCTTATACAGGAACTTTGAAAATTTTCTCGCAGAAAGGCATATAAGAACCTTATGATTGAGAGATTTTTGACATCATCATTAGACTTATTTTGTAAACTTAATTAGGATTTTATTAACGACGGATGCTTTATGAAGTATTCGTGACCTCTGACCTTATAACAATTATTATAAATATAATTCGTCATAAGTTGTTGTTCATATATAATCGGATATTTCATAATTCTAAAAGTATGTTCTCAATCTTTCATATACCACTGCAGCTTCCTATTGGTTACGCACTGTTATTACCAGTAACTTAAATCACCACTTGAAACAGAAAGTAGAGTGAAGGAACAGAAGATAATATCACAGAGAAAGGATAACTTATCGTCACCTGTTCGTCGTTAATAATACATTACACTCCAACAATATAAAACGATGAAGTTCGAAGTCATAAGTTTCAAACAAAAAATAAAAAATGGATCGTACACGAACCCTTGGAGTTTTTAATCATAGTTTATGGAACAAAGTTTTAATTACAGTTCTGTTCCCGCGTGGCGATCGCTTCCAAGGTTTAAATCCTTTAATTGGAGACCTTCGTTAGCTATAATAATTCTCCTCAGTTTTTTTCTTTACAATTATTGTAAGATCCTTTTTGTATTCTGTTTTGTAATCCTTTGTAAGATATTCATCCGTAACAATTTTGTAATGATTAAAGAGGGCATTTATTTTTTGTTCGTCTGTTGGACACGAATGGTTTTTCCTTTTAGGGATATTTATTGCTATTTGTTGCTGGATATTATTTTTAGTTGGTTCAGGGGTTTTAAGACGTACTTCAAGTTTACGTGCTTTATTCTTTTACTAGATTAACAATTTTTAGCCTTTGTTCTGATATCACGGGTGTCATAATTATACCTAAAGTTATTACCATTTATGATTAGTTACGCATGAAATGTGTGATTTAATTATACTCCTTCCCATATGCTTAGACCATTACAAAAATATAACGAAATAAAACAAGAATGATGGACGATAATCGCAATTTGTGGATTCGGGATAGATAATTCACATTGATCCTGGGGTAGGTAGTGTGCCATCAATACAGCTAGGGCTGCAATTAGTTCCCCTGGGATTCCGGGATTCTCCCACACGGGATATTTATTTCTTGGCCCATGTTTACTGATTGCCGTTCAGATCAAATGAAACTACATTCCTGCATCGATTTGCGGTTAGAGAATTAATCGACTTGAAAACTTTTTTGAAGCATGAGATTCAGCTGGGAAATTCTGTTTCAGTGTTTGAAACAGTTTTTAAATTGTTCTCTAGGTGATTTTGTTTTATTATTTTATTTTATTTTTTGCATTATTTTCTTTCTATCTCGGCTGAATACAGTTTTAATTGTAGACTGTAAAGATCTAAAACGTAGGTACGTCTACATATACGTATTATGAACTATACTAACGTATGTACCTTTAAATGGAAAGGAACTCGAAGCGAGCAATACGAGATGCGGTAGTCCTGAAACGGCTTCAAGTTGCATATAGACAGTAATTGCAAAACTTTCAGCATCACACAAATATATAGGAAGACTTTATATAGGAAGGATTTGTCGACGTTGTTATTTGCGACGTATCTCATATAATTCTGTCTTAATACGTCGGTATAAATGAAATTCTAAATAAGTAGGTATATCATTATAAAAGGAATGTAAAAAAAGTACGAGTGTGCCAATTTTTTTTAACAATTTTATAAGAAACGACTATTCACGCCGTAATGAATGAAAGATATAGTTATTGTAGATTAGAATTTGTTTCGGTGATTATGGTATATCCCGACAAAAGTATGTATCCATTTAAGATTCGTTTCGTATAGTGTATTAATTAAAAAAAATTAGTGTATTAATAAATTAACAGTAAAGTTAGTTTACTGGAAACTGTATGGCATTAACCTTAAAAAATAAATTAACTTCAACAACTCTCAAACCTCAACTTATAGAAAAAAAGTTAACAAGAAAAAAACAATTGCCAAATCAAATCACTCCTTACCCACCCTAGTTCCCACCTGGCCCATATTACAATAACTCAAAGAGTTCTCATCCTTATTCTGGAGGTCCCCGGTCGTATTTCCCTTCGATTGCAGGCGCGGACAGGCGCTGGTTAAACTTCTGACACTACTCTTGCTACGTCAGCGCCCGCGTAATTGAATCTTGTGGGTCCGACGAGCGGCCCAACGCGACGATTGCTTATGAAAACTGCTCGCTCCGACTTTATCGTGAGAATGAATAGGATTATTGGTTGGTGCGTGGTTTTGGTGAGTGAGGGCCGATTTTGATGGCAGAGTTTTGTGTCTACTATGTTAGCATGTGTGTCTTATGAGGTGGGCTGAAAAGAGTCCAGTTGATTAGAAACCTCTCTGCGCCCATAACACCCATTTTTTTGTTACATTGTCGGCTTATTAATTAAATAAATAGGTACTTATTAGTAGTAGTCTTCTATGCAAACAGTACAACGAACAACATAAATAACATCATAAAGGCGGTTATCGTTCAGGCATACCTAATTGAAACGGAAATTTTATACTTATTGATAAAATGAGTAGACATTTCCATTAAAATCAAATATAAAAATTATAAGTCACGCTGATCACACTGTTCACACTGATCTAATTTATACAGAGTGACTTGTAATTTGACGTATTCCTTCTATGGCGTGATAGTTGGACTCATTTGCAACAATTAAGCACCCCATAAAGCCTAGGCGAAAATTCATGGGATTCGAGAAAACCCAAATTTTATGTTCTTTTCAAAATTTCCCAGGATTCGTCACAAAATATGACTTTTCTCTAAACTCTCAAATTGAATGGCCTTCATTGCGATTCCATTGGGTACCTAATACTTTAATAAACCTTTCGATGTAACCAAATTTTCTAAAACATTCAATAGTTAAAAAATAAAGGAAGAAGTTTATTAACTATTTTCAAAAATCATCTATGTACTTGAACTTTGACACCAGTTATCTCAAAATTTTACTATGGCGTTAAGCGTACAAATGACGGGGAATACATCTTCATTTAATCGGTTATCTAACGTGGTGCAAAAGGGGGTCACGCTATCACGTCCTAGGAGGAAAAAGTTAAATTACAAGTCACTCTGTATAGGTACACCTACCCACAATTTGCTTTAGACCGACGACGGTTCTTGATTACCCATAAATAACTTATAATAATCATCAGTCACCCTTTTTTGTTTATCTATTCTCCAAATACAAACCACAGTTAACAATATTATTGGAAACTCTACAGTGAATGCTAACAAGAAACACTAGTATCTAAACAATAAATGGACTAGTAAAGCTTTAAGGAAACCACGAGTTAGAAACCTGTAGTCACGTACACCACTAACGTTAGTGGGTTTAGAGTGAGCAGTAAACCACAAGTCTAGAAGAATGATTACTTGGCCTAGAATGCGCTTCGCTGTTTACTTTCAAGAAACCGGCTGTTAACCATAGTTATTAAGTAGAAGAGGAATACAAGCTAATTTTATTTGTTAATAAATATTTACTGTCCTAATTTTATAATTAATGTATAAATAATCAAGTACACTATTCAGCATGGAGTCTAGCTTTGTGCCCGGTTGATGGCCATAGGCTCGCTTACAAGGGACTTCAACATAACTGGTGAAATATGGGTGTCGTATAACCTACACCTCTGCCTAACCTATCGGAAAATACAGGTGTGATGTTTTGTAATGTTTGTTACAGTATTTAATAGTAGATTATTGTCGTGAACTAATCGTTTGCCTGTATCTTGGGGAACAGGAAATAAAAATGACCAGTTTTACCATGATCCTAAAAAAAGACCACGGCATAATTATCCGCTAGCGTGGAAAGAAAAAAAAAAAAAAAAGAAAAAATTGTTTATTCTGCACAAACCAGACGCACATTAAAGACAAAAAGACATAAAGTACACACATAAAAGTGTCCAAAAGCCTCGTATTCAACCAACTAATAAAACTAAAAAAATAAAAACAATGTTGTTCATTGGTTGATGTCAAGGCCATGGATCAAAGACAATATTGCGTAATTTACTCTTGTGACATAATAATATATGACAACAAAAACAAAATGCTGATTGCAGCGTAGACTACTTCTTTTACAAACAATAAGAAAAATAATGCTGTGCGTCGCATCTGTGCAAGAACAGGTCATTGCTCAGCGATATTCTGTGAATTCGGACGAACCTAACGTCAACAGCGCTGGTTTTCAGCAATTACCTATGGAATGACGCATTGACGTCCCTATGCGCGATAAATCGGGTAAGTATTATTTTTCACTGAAATAAGTATATGTGTGATTATACAAGTAATAAAAATATACATCTGTAATTGTGCATAACATAAAATAAAGAAATAATAATAATTTTCAAACATTACAATAAGAATATAAAACAAGTATGTAAGTAATTACTATAAACGTGTAGTTTCAGTATGCTCTTTAAATACTCTGTGGTGTACAGTGTGGTGTGTTTAGCCCTTTTTGCTGTTTCAGTAATTATAAAAACTTAAAACTTCTTAAAATACACTAACAATCGATAAGTTAAATTGATACACCATAGTTTCATGCACCATGGGAATTGCGGCGATTAGTTTTTGAAATTCGAATCTTTCTATTCAGTCATTTTTTAAACCGCCAGTCTACTGAAAATGCATTAATACTTGTCGCCAACCTCCAGGAGACGCCCTGGGCGTCGGAAATCGCAGGCCGATTCCCGGCTACCGTAGGCGCGGGCTCGCGGACGGTGAGCGGATGGGTAGCTCGCCGTCCGATAAGGACCAGGCCCAGGTCGACGGCGCATTGTGTTCCACGCGTGCCTCAAAGAGATGTCAGCAGAACTGGCGGGGTCCGCTAGGACCGACGCCTGCCGGGGTCGCGGGAAAGTCCGAAAAGGATACGTGGCCCCTGGCAACGTACAGGCAACTGAAGGAACACGGGTGGGTTTTAGTCAGTAAGAGTCTGACACGCCCTATCGCTCTGCCCACAGCGGGAGAAGTTATTTTATAATTTCCCACGCAAAAAAAAAAGGCGCTATCCTCATTTTTTGAATAATCGCAGCAAAACACGATGAATGCATGAAAAAAAAATCTTATTTATTTTTTGGTTTATTTTATGATAAAATCGCAACCAGCAGCGACGAAGATATCAGACTAAATGCGGATTTCACCAATGAAATTGAACGCGCTCAGCACATCTAAACGCGTTCAAGAGCTGTCAGTGTAGAATATTCCGTAACAATTTTGACACTGGCAGCTCTTGAACGCGTTTTAGAAATGCTGATCGCGTTCAGTTTCATTGGTGAAATTTGCCCTAAGACGTATAAAAAGTACACATTAACATGCGTTTGACATAATATGGCTACCATCTGACATTTAAATGAATTATGGTGGAATTTCGACCTCTGGGCGACCACTAGTTTAATATATTATTTAAGCTGTTTTTCTTGCACCTAACATTTTCCTCGCTCCTGTAGTGAGGTGAAAAGTTGTATGTTTCGCTCGGCAGCAAAGTTATTCTGTACCTTTGATACCCTCGCTACGCTCAGGATTCTATACAAATACCCGCGCTAAAAAACAACTTTGCAGCCTTGCATAACAAATAACTATTTCCCATGGAGACCGTCATCAGAGCAGGCATAAAGAAAAATAAAATTCAAAAGTTACGGAAAAAACTGTCTTATATCCCACAGATAATAAAAACGATTGCACAGCCCGGTAGAACTTCATAGTATCCCACATGTGTCGTTCGACTCACACGTAACACCGGAATATGCTCCTGCTGCAATCTATATTCTCTTTCATTCGTACGTACAATATTGAAACAGCGAGATTAAAGTTTCTATGTGTTCACGGATTGATTTTTGAATTGAGTGAAGTTCGAAATAGAGAGATGTGGCACTCTCTCTCATTTATTTTTCAAGTGTATTCCATCATTGATAGGCACTATCCGTCCTGCGTAAGCCGGTAGCTTTTAGAAGCATTACAGTAATTTTTAGCCGACTTCCAAAAAGGAGGAGGTTATCTGTTCGACGCGTATGTATGTATTTTTTTTTTATGTATGTCCGTCGATTTCTCCGTCAATTGTGGACCGATTTTGAAAATTCTTGTTTTTTTTTAAAGGGTATGCTCCCGGAGTTTTTGAGTAAGCTTCAATAATACCTATTTATCCCACTTAGTATATGTGGATGATATGATGATAACTTCCTGTGACTGATATTTACATAGCAAGTACTGGTATTCGAATTTGTGTGTGTAGGTACCAAAACTAAAAAGTGAAAAATAAAAACGTTTTACAAAAAAAAAAACAACCGACTTCCGAAAAAAGACACTACAAAGTGAAAAATAACTTTAATTTCGGAAGTCGGTGTCTTGGGTTTTGAATTTTCGTTTTTTGCCACCGACTTCCGAAATTAAAGTTATTTTTCACTTTGTAGTGTCTTTTTGTTTTTGTCTTTATCTACCTACGCTTACCAACTTTAACTCCTTGGTAAAATATTGCCTTATTCTTGATGTCCGCCAGTTTGATGAGCTATGCACCTAAATTACAAAATACATAGAGCGACTATCATAAGCTAAGCACCGTAGCAGGTGTCGTTCTCTAGTTTCTACCTAACCCCTTTGGAAAAGGGCGTGAGTCAATGTATCTATGTATCAATACCGAATTGAGTTTTGAATATTTGCATCAATACCGAATTGAGTTTTGAATATTTGCATCAATACCGAATTGAGTTTTGAATATTTGCATCAATACCGAATTGAGTTTTGAATATTTGCATCGATTTTCTTAATTACTTACTTAGCAAGTCATAGTTTGCCTTGGGCGTTATTAACTACGCTATAACGTGATATACACGTTGACTGCGTTTACAACGTTATGTAGATGAGCAAAACCATGATGAGTTTGTTTAGCAATATTAATAACTTCGCTAATAGGTACTGTTGTTTTCTTTATTGCAGATACTTTATTATATCTATCATGTTATTAAAACTTATTGCTGATTGTTTATTCCGTATACAGTTTGAAAATAATATGCATTTTAAGGGGTTAAACTGAGGAGCTCGTAGCTAAGAAACAACAGCCGCACTGGTCGATCCATCAGGTTAAGCTACGCTTGCCGGGGTTGGTCAGTGGATGGGTGACCATCTTTACATACCGAGAATCCTCCGTGCCTCGGAAAGCACGTTAAGCTGTTGGTCCCGGCTGTCATTCGTAGATCTTTGACAGTCGTTACGAGTCGTCAGAAGCCCGAAAGTCTGACACCAGTCTTACCAAGGGGTATCGTATTACGCAGTTACTGGGTTGTGGAGGTCAGATAGGCAGTCGCTTCATGTAAAATACTGGTATTCAGCTGCATCCGGTTAGACTGAAAGCCGACCCCAACATAGTTGGGAAAAGGCTAGGCAGATTGAAGGGGTTAAACTGGTACACTAATAAAATAATGTAATTCTTTATTATGTATGTTTCTTTATTAATGTACTTAGAATATGCCCCACAAAAGCGTTTACAGTTTGTCCGTGGGAACAGATTGAGATTATTTTATAGTAGGTGCGGGAAGCACAGAATCGGTCTAAGTGGCGGTGCTTGGGGGAGTCCTATGTTCAGCAGTGAACGTCTTTGGCTGAAATGACCATGATGATGAGGTGCCTACTTTTATATTCCCTACGTCACTATGATTATATGTCATCACTGTGACATTGGTAGCTCATTCCCATACACCATAAAGAAAACGCTGAATAAAGGACGGTCACTCATCCCCTACAGAAAGCTCTACATTCGCAGCTTCACTTCGCAGATTGAAAAGATACAACAGCCATTTAGCTACGAATCCTTAGTCCTATGGACCATTAACGTGTCCACAACGAATTGATAGCGAGTAACGACGACATTTGATATTACTGCAATTTCAACTACAGCAATGCAGCATTGAGACTGCAAGACGTAAACAAACTCATTTCTACTTAGAGCAATGGCCGCTCTGAAAATGCAGCTCGAGAAATTCTTTTGATTCCTTCTATTGTGTGATTAAAGGCGCGGTCACAAACACCGCAATTCTGGTGAAGAATAGAAGAAATCGTATTAGAGAGAGAGCTATATCAATAATCGTCGCAGTCACTACGACTCGGTAATTTGTCAGTGCACATTCATTGCTTTTGCTACGTCGTAGCCGTCAAGCTACGACGTAGCAAAAGCGTAGCAATTTTTTAACACGCAATTCCGTTTTGGTCGATTTCATTCTAAATACTCTTTCCTTCTTCTACCTTGCCCCTGAAATTAAGAGATTTTACAATGATATCAAAACAATTAGTGAGGACTTAGAACTTAGTATTATTTTCTTGGCCCAGCTCAAAAGTTGTATCATATCTTCATGTTAATCTTACCGAGACAGATATATATCTGTCTCGGTAAGATTGTTATAACCGTGATATAGTTATACGAAAGCGATTCATAGCTGTCAAGGCGAACAATTTCGACTTACGTAGTTGGTCACAGTTCTAATCTTACCTTACCTATGTGGTCGGAGTGCCCTAATAGTTTTATTACTAGATCGTGCTCGTATCATAGTTATATTTCTAGTAAGACAGTTATGAACTGCTTTCATATAACGATATTATAGTATATAGCTATAACCATCCTACTGCAACATATCCTTATTTGCCAAAATTGACTTCTCAATCGAAACCTCGTTGAAGTTAACATGCCTGTAGGGAGTTTTCCTATAAGTGCAGTGTCGGCAGTCGGCTACTTACTCGTAACTAACGAACATTCTGCTAAACAGCGTCCGGCGATATGATACCTCCACTCCCCTTCGGTACGTAACTACCAATTAATACATATAATAGAAATCTGCATATCAAACATGTGGAATGTTGACTTGAATAACGACTGTGTTATTTTTCGAAACGTAGTAATATTTAGTATTTGAAGATTGAATATCGATTCGAATACTTTGCTAGAAAAATGTGCTGATGATAGAAATCTCTACTTTGAAGGTATTTGTGCATTTGTAGCTGTTTGATTAAAACCAATAGTAAAAATATGTTTGTAACGTTACTTTTGTAAAAATATTATGCAAGATAATACTTTGTAGGCAACAAGTATCCTTATCGAAGCAAATAACTCTTTAAGCTTGCCACTTTAAAGAAAACACCTAGATAACACTCTAATACAAAAGAAAACCTTACAAAGTGCAGGTTCACACGTTAAAGGAAAACAGAATATATTTAACATAGTGCTTATCTTTTACCAGTTGAGACCGTCTACCAAGGGGAATGGATTACCTCAGCATTCGTGGGCGTGTGTCTATTCAGTATGTAAAGAAAGAGTGTGATGTACACTTACGGAAAAACAACATCCTATACATGAAATTCACCTTTAAATATTTAAACGAGGTATAGACTTTGAGGCTACGGATTCAAATAGTGAACCCACACGCTTCCTACGTCGGTAATGTTGAGGAAGAAAAATGCTTTTGGCAAGTGGGTAAGATTCTCTTTTATCTATAGCAATATCTTCCGCGTTGGGAAAACTTGAGTTAGCGTTGGACTTATTTAAAAACCTTAAATTCTAGTATTTTTCCAACGACCTTTTATGTCGAGAGATGCAAAATTCGTCACTTCACTGACTTACTAAGAATGATGAGTCTACCCTTACATAAAGCACATTATTCGAAGAATTGTTTCAACACGAATAAACAAGCTATTCGAATTTACAATAAAAATTTGCTTTAGACCAACTAAACCGGTTTATAATTTAAAAATACAGACGGCTACCTATAACTTTTGTTGGACTCTAACCGCAGTTAACAACCTCGCCGCGTTAAAACTCGTGAATAAACTGCATCAGTTCAGCCCGCCACTAGTAAAATATACTGAACACCAAAATGCTAACGAATGAAAGCCCTCTTTCTCATAGGTCTCAAAAAATATAATAACTATATAGTCTTAAATGAGACAGTTTCTGTACACCTACCTACCTAGTTTCTAACTCTTAAAATGTGTTTAATTCAATTAAAACTGAAATTGAATTCTTCTGTCTGGGACATTTTGAGACACAAGAGTTTTAAGACATTTTTCCACAAAATGTACACTATTAAATTTAACTACTGTTTCAAACAATAATGGAAAGCGTCGAACTTTAAAAGTTTTTAATTCCATTAGTCCAGGACAGACTGTCTTAAAAGCCAAGACTGGATGTTTAAAAACTTTGTATCAGCTTAATACTGTCAGTAACGACACTATTAAAGATTGGCAAGGTAAAGACAAACTAAAGAAAATACATCAGCCAGGTACATTAAAAGTTGAAGACTCCAAAGAGTACCTATTTTATCTGGTTACAATGAATTATTTTCTTTGAAAGTACAATTTTTCAAGCCATCTGTTTCAATAAAACTCAAATTATCAACGCCGGGATCAACTCATCTCCTTTGAGGTTTGTTGTGGCGTTTCCTATTATTTCGCGGAATATTCTGAATGATTGCAGCAATATTGTAATATCTTCAGCTCTTGTAGCGGTGAACATTGGAAGTAATAACAGTGTAATTTGTTACTTATTAATTGTTAATTAAACGCAACAAACAAAATTATAAAAGGCAAATTCAAACAAATACCTGTTTTAAATTAAATTAAATTGCGTGCACAACCAAAACAAAACAAATAGCAAAGCAAATATTTAGCAATTTGGGGCCGGAAAACAAAATTACTACGATGCACTATTGTACTATGATGCTTTTATTAAATAGAAACCAATTTATGCTACACATAAAAAAACACAACATCATAATATCTTCATAAGAAAAAAATACAAGTAAGTAAATCCTATATTCAAGCCCAGCTCAACTTGTCTTCAAGAGATGATATCCTACCGGATTGAGCGCAAAATTCAACGCAACCGTGTGAAGTCACGTGCTGCACTAACTTGCTCCAGACCGCTGTTCTTGCACCTATAATTTTGAAACAAGCATCGTCCAACTCCTAAGGCTTTCTGGCTTGGTTCGAGAGATCTTGAGGTTAAATCGTACCTTGTTGAAACTGCTTAGTTGAACTATCCGACTTATTCATGTGAACAGGGATTTAATGTTCGTATCTTTTACATGCTAAGATTGAGATATGTAGAAGTTTTGAGTATGCATGTGGATGGCTATAAAAGTAGGGGAAGACCAAAGAAACGATGGATTGTGTGAGAGAAGATCGCTAGAAAGGGCTAAATAGTTGTCGACTAAGAGAGAAGTATGGAAGAAAAATAAATATTTCTCCGACCCTGAATAAATTGGGATTAGGGCAGGAGAATAATGATCAAATACTTAGCTTCGGCATGTCTCTCGGGTTTCAGAGGAACTGGCTATCTTACCTCTTACTGCCGAAACACAACAATGCTGATAACATTGTAGTTATGGCGACAGACTTAGATAAGACGGTGGTAGCTAGCCAGGCGGACTTAGAAAAATCCCTACCACCAATCAAACCAAACAGAAAATGTTGCCCCCACTGGGTATGGAACCCGGGACCTCTGGGTCTGAGACAGGTCTAACCACTAGGCCACAGACGCGGTTGACTTGGCGGTTTCACTGAAAGGTAATCGAACAGCAGGAAAAAGTTGTAGTACCTACAATCATCTCTTCATATTGGGTAATTAAATAATGACACAATAAGTACCCAAGTGTAAATATGAACAACTATCGAGATTCCAAAACAGACTGTCACACATTTTATGAGAGACAGTGATGAAGCAATACAAATTCACCCTTACTTAAACTTGGTGTAAAATTTACGGGTCTCCCTTGTTTCATCGAAAAGAAATTGCCAAATTATCACTTCCCAAACAATCTTTCGCATAATTTAATTTGCCAAATTATTACTTAGCAAATAATCTCTTCCCAAATAATTGTAACGCAAACCTAATGTTTTGCAAGTGAACGTTTCAACAATAACTTGTTTACCAACTATTACTTTTACCAATTTTTATTTAGTCAAATATTTCAGTTGGAATAACTCATTTTACGCAAAATAAAGACGTTATATTACAAGGGTGTTTTTTCCACTTGGGAAAAATTTTAAACAGGTAATAATAATATTAATTTATTTTAAATTTAAATTATAATTTTTTAGTAAGTAGCTTTTTTTTAAATAATTAATTTCGTCTAACTAGTTCAGTTTCGGGTAACCTATTTTTTTTAAATATAATTTAGTCGTTTCTGGCAGTCGCCGGCCGCTGCCGCGGCACCGCTCGCTTCGCTCGCTCGGCTCGTGCGTAGGAGGTCACAGTTTTAACCTAACCTAACCTAACCACTTTTTTTTAATAATTAACATACTCTAACTAGTTCCATAACTAACTGACCAAACGTTTATTGTCTAACGATTGTTCGCTGTAATAAATCATTTGATTAAAGACCAAATGGCTAAATGACATTATCCTTGATAATATTCTGCCAAGTAAAAATTTGACCAAATGAAAATGTGCGTACTAAAATCACTCCAAACATTGCATTGGTATAAAAAAAATTGCTAAAATTTGTTTGGGTAGTGAAATTTGGGCAAAATCTTTTCGGTAAAATGGCAGGATACCAAAATTTACTGCCGGCACTGTACCTAACATATCTTTGTAACACTCACAAACAATGTCGAACACCTTTCCACAATCGACTTACACGTTGAAATGACAAATTCGTAAGCTTTGTTTACATTCCATTCGAGATCAACATGGAAATATAAGTAAACATGGATACAAAAATAAATTAACATACGTATGTAAAGCGTCAAGTAAATATGCCTATTTACTTGACGCTTTACATTGCGGATTATTATTTGTATGCTTTATTTTCGTAGAAAACGCACGTGCATTATACGTGTGTGCTTGAAAGCTCCAATTTATAACTTTTCGCCAGAAAAGTGCCTATGCAATAAATCATCAAACGACCATAAATCTTCTTCGATGCCTTGCCAAACGTTCTGATATAACTATAATAATACCAGCCTATTGTTGTTCCACTGCAGGGCAAAAGCCTCTTCTCATACCGAGAAGACACGAGCATTGATCACCACGTTTACTTAAGACGGATTTGCGATTTCAAACTTATACAGCGTGGCGTTTTAATTTAACACACGTATACGGTTTCGCGTTTTCGTTTTATGAAGATATTTTAATTTCATTAAACGTCATAATTTTTTGTCATATTAAAAAAAATCTAAATAGCATCTTGGAGCAACCTGTACTTAAAGAACTGTAACGCAAAGGTCATTTGCCGGGATCATCATCGCATCAATGAAATAAAAACGAATATGCTGCAAGGAGAAGGCAAATTGAAGGAAAGAGAGAAAGAACCCTATATCGACCAGCGTTTGAAATTATTATTTTTCAATATACGAATTATTTTATCTTATTATATTGTTTATGATTACTGGCCACTAGCCCTACCCGTGTGTTAAATTAATATCGCCATTGTAGTAGCACGTCGTATTAGTCCAGGTTTCTTCACGATGTTTTCCTTCACCGATGTTAGTAGTGTCTAAGATAAGCTCAGAAAGTGTACTTTCCCGGATTTTAACCCACAACCTGGCGCATGGGTGGCACATCTGTTAACTATTAACTACGCTGTAATTGTAGTCGCAAAATAAAATTATCAAATATTTATTTCGTAACTTACGTTTGTTTGTTTTTGTTTCAGACTAATCATCGACGGACACATGTTTTCGCCGTCGTCGACGAAAGCGGCCTGGTGGCTGGCCACGTTTTTTAGTGTATTTGTAACAGGTACGTAATTTAACATCAATATCACTACATATTATAAAACAAAGTCTCCCCGCCGCGTTTGTCTGTCTGAACGCGATAAACTCAAAAACTCCCGAACAGATTTCCATACGGTTTTCACCTGGAAGGTTTAAGTATTTGGTAATTAAGGTTTTGTGTAAATTTGCTGAAATATGACGATGTAAAATACTACAAGTAGTATGAACATCAGTTACATTTTAATCTAACCCACATGCTCGATGCAAAAGGCTGATACGACACTACGACATACGACGTTGTTAGTTATGTATAATTTATTTTCCATTTTCAAGCCATGAAAGAGTATATACCGTTATAGGTAAAAGGAATGTTAACCGCCGATTACGGTTTGCGGAAGTTAACCTCTCCGGTGAGAGATCGAAAATAAGAACTCAGTGCCAAGAAACCCTCTGAAGTTTCAAGACATTACAGCCGCAACGGGCCGCACCACAACGCATTTTTATACAAAAAAAGTGTAGTGCGGCCCGCCTGTATTATGCGTTGGATCATAGAAAATGTACGAAAGCGATGAAGGAGGATATTTGCTTTGAGACCCGCCATGTTTTGCGTTAGCCTTTACTTCTCTCTTTCCTTGTCTACATTGCATCCACATTATGTCATGTTTTTTCAAACTAAACAAAGCCTTTAATATCCTTGCTGACTCGGTCATATTTTTACCATAGCATGAGATTCTCTCATACCTATATCTCGTGCCGATACGACAGAAGAAGAACTAAGATCTCGTAAATAAGACATCCCATTTGAAAAATAAATATTTGAACTAAACGACGAAGTGTTAGTATACAGTTTATGTAATTCACCTGTATCTCAGCGTCTCTAAGCGCCACAGGACAATAACTCGTGCAGCTACCCCATTGCCCGAGAGTACTATACAAATAAATTCCACTCGGTTGACCTTTACTGCATGTATGGGACCTAAGCTTACTGACACTGTTTTTCTTTCTCAGAATAGTATATATAGGTACTCGTGTTATCGTGCTAACAGAGAGTGTCTCAAGTAGGTTCTACACATTATCGTCATAACAGTTTTTATATAGTTTTTACAGCTTTCTTCATAATAGGCTTATTTATAGAAAAGAATAATAAAAATTACCCCTACCTACAAATTTATTTATTTATTGTAATTAATTCTGATTTAAGTGAGTTGCTGAAAAAAGCTTCTCCAATTTTTTTTATAAACTTAGTTCACCATTATCTTCAGAGTAGCTGTACCTACTATTTCCGCTATCCTGTTTCACCATCCCAATATAAACCCAAACTTTACGAACTCACTTCCTAACCAAAAATCACGTCTCCTCTCTAAAATCACGGAATATGCTAATGCTTTCGTAAGAAACCTCCCCCGACCCACACCTGTTTCGCACAACACTTAGGTATTAACCCCTATTAGTAGAGTTTACTTGTTCCGCTAAATCCGACCGGTGCTACGTTACATTTTATCCACACTGCTCCACTGTTCGGTTTAAAGCCTACCCTTATTTAGAGTGCGCGGCTAATACTCGGTGACTGTACCCTAAATAACTGGGTGCTTAGATATGACTGCGGTAATGGATTTTGTATGAATTTTGTGTGTTTATTAAATTATCTTAATATTTAAGACCAAAGTACAAATTATATTTTTAAATCAGGGCCATTTAAATGTTTTGTAATGACAAAACAGTAAAGAGCATTGTTCTAATCGTTCTATGAATCAACATGTATGAAAATCTGTTCGATAAATCCTAATTTAATTTATGTTTAGATTTAGAAACCCTCATTGAAATATTATACTAAACCAACTTCGTGCAACTTATTGCATTGAAGACTTCATCAGGCGCATTTTGTGACGGTGAATTAGTTTTAAGTCTACCTACATGTATTTATGTGTACTTTCCCTTTGTTCTTCGGAATACATACGCATTTACAGCTCCAGTCTATATTTTCATTTTTCCTGACTAATCACACATCTCAACATAATTTGGTCCTTGTCGAGCCGGATAAGTGAACCAGGAATAAGGATAATTCCAGGAAATATAAAATTTATCGGAAAATACTGCCGGTGGAGATTTGTGAGTAGCTGGCTAAGGTCAAAGGGTCACAGCGCAGCAAAGAATTGTGCAGTACAGTGCAGTAAGAGTGCAGTGTTCCTATTTTTTGGGGTCTGATCATGGACGCTGGGTTGCGATACGAAGCGCACGTGGCAGAGTCAGTGCGCAATTGTTTCTACCGGCTTAAGGTCCTTTATAAAATAAGACCTTATCTCTCAGAGGAGCTGCGGATCCAGTTGGTTGAGTCACTCGTGCTATCCAATCTAAACTATACGGACACCGTGATTGGCCCTCGACTTCTAGCTAGAACTGAACGACTGATCCAGAGAGTGCAAAACGCTTGCGCTCGATTCTGCTTTTCAATCCCACCAAGAACTCACGTAACGCCATTCTTAAATAAGCACTCTATCCTCAAAATGAAGTCACGTCGTAAGTTGCACTTGGCTTGTCTGTTATTTGGAGTTATAAAGTACAAGCAGCCGACCTACCTATACAATAAACTGAGCTGGATTACTAGTAGAAGAGAATGCGCAAGTAGGCAGTGCTCGCAGCAACTCTCCACTCAATCGCACAAGACAGCTGCTTTCAGGGGAAGTTTTAGATACGCCGCATCCAAATGCTGGAACAATATTCCCCCGCCGATAAGGAATCTTAAATGTCTTGGTACCTTCAGAGGTCGACTGCGGCAGTTTCTTATTGCCTCTCAGCAAAAACTGGGTATGACAATTTCGAACACGTCCATTATATAACTGGCTGTCGTGTTCTTCCCGAGTCAATCCCTCTATTTAGCGTAACTGGTGATCACAAACCTGTGAACAAGGAGGTATTTATTAATTGAATAGCTGCGGATCTTCTGTTCGATGATAGTTATAATACGAGTACACATGTTATTTACCTATATTTATTTACTATAAACATTATTATTTTAAATTAGCCATTGAATCGTTTATTTATTTGCACCCACGCTACTATAATTATATTAAGATTATTTATTTCAATATTAAACATATGACTATATATATAATAAAGTAATCAACAATACAATCAACATATTAATGTACAAGAACGTTTCCCAAGGCAAAACTTTACTGTAGAATACTCCATAATTTAAGTTGCGGGTATACTTACTTTTTTCACGCGCATAACACTTTGTCACAACACCAATTTATCTCGTCTGCTAGACGTCCGTATGTCACTGCAGGGATCTAGCAGAATATCAGCGTTAGGTATATTTGCCTGACACATGCTGAGCTGGACTCCCATTTGGTGCAACCTTGAGACGCACACCGCACCTTGTTTTTCCTTTTTTCATTTAAACAAAGTACCTATGTCATAATGTCACTCTATTTCTTTAAGTACTAAACTTATGTTTTTATTTTTTGTATATTGGCATCATGTTTTTATGTATATTCATGTAATTTGTTATCTTTTAATTGTGCTTTTGTGTGTCTTTTGTATGCACTGAATAAATGTTTTATCTATCTATCTATCTATCTATCTATTTTCGTTTATTTCAGAACCCATTACTCATAATCAGGTAGTATTTAACGTTTTTATGGAATTGTAAAGGTTAGTACAACATTGGTGTCTAACTTCTTTGTTCATGTGCACATGTAAGATTTCTTTTCAAGCCACCAAATTATTGTTATAATTTGCAGCCAATCTATTGTATTAAAGGTAATTAAGCAGCAAACTAGGTTTTCTATAATTGTTAACCATTAATTTAAGCAGTTTCCTTTGTTATCTTGCAATAAAATTAATAAGAAATCTTACTTCATCAGCTATTAGCCAAGTACATTGTATTGTATTCTGGTACATTTTAACTTATTTTAGTAAAGTTCATACTATATTAAGTGAATAGTAAAACTGACAATTCACATTAATATTATTGTCCAAAGTCTGGAAAGTAGATTGATTTTTGTAATAGTTATCAATAGATCTTGTTGTTTAATTTCACATTAGAAAACTTATCAAGTTAAAGCAGCCATTCTATTGTTAAATAAATATTCCCTCTAGCGAATTTAGTAAGCCCTTTAGGTGTTTATCCTTTGGTAGGTATTTAACGATAGTAATTTATTAAAATATAAACTTGTTACATTTCAGTTTGGTTACCTGCTTCCCAAAGAATGACTGGTATGGAAGAAAAGGAGCTCATTAAAAAACGAGCAAGTTACAAAGGTCGATTAACGGTATTTTCTAATTACTTAGAGGATTTTAAAAAGGATTCTTTAACGCAAACCCAGATGAATGAACTGCAGTTACGCCTCGGTAAGATTGAACTTGTTTATTCGCAATATGACGACGTTCAGTTAAGGTTGGAATGTATAGCTGAGGATATGAATACAGTTAGCAGAACGTACTGAATTTGAAGGTATATATTACAAAGTTGTTGCGAGGGCACAGGAGTTACTAGCCAGACGCAATGATATTGGTAATGAAGATAAGTCTTCTCGCGTTAGCAATAATCGGCTGGTTAGGTTACCAACCATTCAACTACCTAAGTTTGACGGGACGTATGACAAGTGGTTAGAGTTCCATGACACGTTTTCAAGCTTAATACATTTGGATGACCAAATTGATGAAATAAATAAGTTTCATTACCTCCGAGCTTCCTTGGAAGGGACAGCCGCCTTAGTCATACGGGCTATTGAATTTTCGGCTAATAATTATTCCATTGCGTGGAATTTATTATGTGAAAGGTTTGATAACAAGCGGCTTCTCATTCAAAATCATGTGGCAGCCTTGTTTAACATTGAAGTGGTTAATAAAGAATCCTCAGATAATATAAAAAACATCATTGACACTTTAAATAAAAACTTACGTGCGTTAGAATCTTTAAGTGAACCAGTTAAGTTTTGGGATACGTTGATAATTTATATAGTTACCCACAAATTAGATTCAAGGACTTATCGACAGTGGGAGGAAGAAAAAGGTCATTTAGACAAAGATAAAACAATCACATTAGAATTATTCCTAGAATTCTTAAGAAATCGTGCAGTTTTGCTTGAAACACTTGATTTGTCTCGCAATCAGGCTAATAATAATAGTACTTCTAAATCTAGCAAGCATAAAACAATGATATCGGTGAGCAGTGAGACACCACCACAGAAAAGTAAAAATTATACCAGTTCCTCACCATTGTCATGCCCGCATTGTAGTGATAAACATAATTTACTCAATTGTCCACAGTTTCTTGGTCTCAGCAACGAAAAACGGCTTGAGCTTCTTCCTCAATACAAAGTATGTTTCAATTGTTTTCGGTCTGGTCATTACGCAAATCATTGCAAACCTTTTGGTTGCAAAATATGTAAGCGTAAACACAATACACTGGTTCACGTAGCAGGTGCTTCACAAAAAGCTATGCCTAATGTTTCTACCTCGCAAACAGACAGCACTGTTACTGCAGATGTTAACTCAGCTGAAAAGAAACCCAATACAAATGTGACACTATCTGCACGTGCTACAACATATCTTAACAATAAAAGTAAAAGTCAAGTTTTATTGGCTACTGCACTAATGAAGGTGTATGATAAGAACAACCGCGAACATCTCGCTCGGGCTATACTGGACACTGGTAGTACTTCTTGTATAATGACAGATAAGTTATGTGATTTATTGAATTTACCTACCGTACAAGTTAATGAATCTGTACAAGGCATTAACAATTCTAAAACAAACATTAGTAAAATGTGCAGTGTTTCTGTAAAATCAATAAGTGAAAACTTCACTACTAATCTTTATTGTTTTATTTTACCAAACATAACAGATGAAGTACCATGTCAGAAATTATCCATTAGTAATTTAAATATACCAAGCGACATTTGTTTAGCTGATCCTCATTTCCACACGCCATCGGCAGTGGATCTTATAATAGGTGCAGATGTTTTCTGGGACCTACTGGGGCGGCAAAAAATCAACTTAGGTAACGGCAAACCAATATTATTTGAATCAAGGCTAGGTTGGCTAGTTTCAGGTCCGTTAATAAACAGTGGCCACGTATCACGGTCACCATCATTTCTTAAAGTTAACATTGCAAATCTCAATGTCAGTTCTTCTCACAACTCCACATCAGGAGATGACATTCAAAACCTTTTATCGCGTTTCTGGGAACTGGAAGAAGTCCCCAATCAGTCATCTTCATATTCTGATGAGGAAGCTAAGTGTGAAGAACATTTTGTACAAAACACCACTCGGATGGCAGATGGTCGGTTTTGTGTTAGGATACCACTCAAACAATCACACCATATTCTAGGTGACTCACTGGCTAGAGCAAAACATTGTCTCCTTTCTATTGAACGTAGATTTAAAAGTCAGCCAGCTTTAAAAACTCTTTATTGCGATTTCATGAAAGAGTACATTTCATTAGGACACATGTCTAAGTGTTCCGTTGATCCAAAAAAACTGGAGTATTTCATTCCACACCACGGTGTTCTGCGCGAGCATAGCATAACCACAAAATTAAGAGTAGTGTTTAATGCCAGCAGTCTTACTACTTCAGGTGTTTCATCTAACAACTTACAAATGGTAGGTCCAGTTGTTCAAGACGACTTAATGTCTTTACTTCTTAGGTTCAGAAAACATAAATACATTCTTTCTGCTGATGTAGAAAAAATGTATCGACAAGTTATTGTACACTCTGATGACAGACACTTACAAAGAATAATGTGGCGTGAGGACCCGTCAGAGTCTATTAAAACCTATGAATTAAACACTGTGACTTATGGAACAGCAAGTGCACCTTTTTTGGCGACTCGGTGTTTAAAACAAGTTGGCTTAGATTGTAAGGATGAGAGAATTGCTGGTATTATAATCCATGATTTTTATGTCGATGATTTGCTCACAGGTGGGGATTCAATATCTGACGTCACAAATATCCGCCAGAAAGTCACTGCCGAGTTGGCTTCCGCTGGTATGCCACTTAGGAAGTGGAAATCCAACAGTACTCTGGTTATATCAGATAAAGTTACAAGTTCATCATTAAATTTAAACATTGGTTCTAATGAGCCAAGTAAAACTTTGGGTCTTAACTGGCTAACAGACTCTGATGAGCTCTGTTTTTCAATTAGTAATACGTCAATATCAGATAATGTCACAAAGCGTGAAGTTTTGTCAGTTACATCCCAAATATTCGACCCTCTAGGTCTATTAGCTCCTTGTATCATTCCAATGAAAGTAATAATGCAAAAACTTTGGTTACATAAATTATCATGGGATGACTTTTTGCCACCAGATGTCGCTAAGACATGGAAAAATATTGCTGATAGGTTATATATTTTGAATAGTTTACGCATCCCACGTTTAGCTTTTTGTGATTCTTGGAAGGTGATAGAATTACACATATTTTGTGATGCATCACAAACCGCATATGGTGCATGCATCTATGTAAGGAGTATTAACAACAATAATGAAGTTATGGTGCGTTTGCTTACAGCAAAGAGTAGAGTGGCTCCTATCAAGCCAACCACAATTCCTCGGCTCGAGCTCTGCGCCGCCTTGGTTGGTGTGAGGCTATATGAAAAGGTGATCGAGTCACTTGGCGCGCCAATTCAAAGTAGTACATTTTGGAGTGATTCTACAATAGTGCTGGGGTGGTTGAAAATGTTACCAAGTAAGTTGCAACCATTCGTGCGCAATCGTGTTGCAGAAATCGTTGAAAAAACGAATGCTAATAATTGTACCTGGAGACATGTTCCGACACATCTTAACCCCGCTGATCTTGTATCACGTGGAACTGATGTAAGTCAAATTCAAAGTCATAATTTATGGTGGTCGGGACCTAATTTTTTAAAACAGGATACAAGCGAGTGGCCTTCTTTTCCAACCACTGCAGTAGAATCGCTACCCGAAACTAAAACTGAGGTTTCTTTATTAACTACTTCTAAGACTTCAATACCTTTAATTGATTTTAATCGGTTTTCAAACCTTTCTCGACTTACACGCACAGTAGCTTACACGTTACGATTTATTAATATTTGTAAAAAGCAACCACCAAACACTTTACATCTTAGTGAAGATGAATTACAAAATGCGTTAAACTTAATTGTGAAACTCTCTCAAATTGAATCATTTCCCGAATATGAAATGTTAATAAAAAATCAGTGCTTACCAAAAGGAAGTCCATTAACTAAACTTAACGTATTTTTAGATAAAAACAAATTAATTCGTGTAGGTGGTCGCTTACAAAATTCCTCATTTTCATATGAGAAAAAGCATCCGTTAGTAATACAGTCCACTAATCGATTTTCTAAACTATTATTTGAATTTAAACATAAAACTCTAATGCATGCAGGACCACAACTACTATTGGCTTGTGTAAGAGATACTTACTGGCCAATAGGTGGTCGCAACCTGGCTAAATTGTGTTATCATCGTTGTGTCATTTGCAGTCGCATTACAGCTAAACCAATTAATCCCATTATGGGCAACTTACCTGAACGACGGGTGGCGTCCGGTGGGCATCCATTCGAATGTGTTGGGGTTGATTACGCTGGACCTATTCTGTCAGCGTCTAGACAAGGTCGTGGTTGTAGACTTGTAAAAGTTTACATTGTACTCTTTGTTTGTTTTACAACGAAGGCAGTTCACATTGAGTTGGTGGGTGACTTAACCAGTCAAAATTATTTGTCAGCACTTCGTCGTTTTATGTCTCGCAGAGGTAAACCTACGCATATATATTCCGACAACCGAACCTCGTTTGTAGGCGCTTATAATGAAATCGGCAAATTTTTGAAGGTTAACAGCAGTTCATTGTCTGGTGACATGGCCACTGAAGGTATTAACTTCATTTTTATTCCTCCCTACGCTCCAAATTTCGGTGGTCTTTGGGAGGCAGGTATCAAATCAGTGAAGTTTCATTTAAAAAGAGTAATGGGAAATTGTCATTTAACTTATGAGGAACTTTATACAGCACTGGTTCAAATCGAAGCACTCCTGAACTCGCGCCCGCTCACGCCGTTGTCATCGGACCCTAATGACCTTCTGCCGCTGACACCTGGACACTTCCTGATAGGACGCACACTCACATCCTTGCCGGTATCGTCGTATGAAACTGCTTCAGTTACTCACTTGAAGCGATATGAGAGAATAGAGGCATTACGTCAACACTTCTGGTCGAGATGGAATAAAGAATATATATCTGAACTACAGCAGCGGACAAAATGGAGGTCTTCAAAGGCGTTCTTAGAGACTGATCACCTTGTTATAGTAAAGGAAGACAATCTACCACCATTGAAATGGCGATTAGGCCGGATCTCGGCAATCTACCCAGGACGTGACGGAATCAGTCGTGTGGCCGATATTAGAACTGCGAGTGGAACCATCAGGCGTGCATGCAGCAAGATATGCCCACTGCCATTAAATGAAGATTCTGGTTGAAAGGTTGCCTTTCAACGCCCGGGGGCATGTTTAGATTTAGAAACCCTCATTGAAATATTATACTAAACCAACTTCGTGCAACTTATTGCATTGAAGACTTCATCAGGCGCATTTTGTGACGGTGAATTAGTTTTAAGTCTACCTACATGTATTTATGTGTACTTTCCCTTTGTTCTTCGGAATACATACGCATTTACAGCTCCAGTCTATATTTTCATTTTTCCTGACTAATCACACATCTCAACAATTTATGCTTTAAATATCCATTATTGTAATCGCACGGAAACTTTAAAATCTCGTATTCGTTCATGATCTTATTTTCCGGCATCACATTTGGACAAAATAAGGAATGATTACAAAAATAAAAAATTCGGCACTACAGCGCTAAAGCGCTCGAAAGCGCAGAGCGATAACCGTTAAGAAAACTAGTTTGTTAAAATACAGATAGGTAAATAATAAAAAGTGTCATCTAACGAGAAGGAAACTCTGACGGATAACAAAAAACCTAGGATTCAAACTTACAAGGAGTTTATGAGGAAGACAGTAAAAGAGTTGTTAACAAGTTGCTAATTAAAGTATACAAGATATCTACTTAAAAAGTTGTCAACGCTTAAACGTAGAACTTAACTGCACAAAAGTCCTTGGTGAAAGGAGATAATGGAAATAAATTAAATTTAAGATGTATTTAATTTTTTCACATAGTAAACGAAAACACAACGAAAATGCACAACTTAAAGAAAACTGGAAAAGCATGGGCTGCCCTCACGCTTTTCCAATTTTTTTTAAGTTTGTTTTCTTTAACCTTTGCCCAACAGTGGGAAAAAATAGGTAAAATAATAAAATAAATAATTAAAACAATCAAAAACCCGACTGCAAAATCACATAACTGAAAAGAGAAAAACGATATGATTTTCCAGTTGGTTTTGTGATTTTATAAATTATTTATTTTATTCTAGACTTTTTAGTGTCCCAGTACACTCTTATTAATGAATAAAAACAGGTATGTATAACTTATATATATTTCTGTAATCCCCTTTTAATTTCCTTCATTTAGATACCTTACCTATTTTTTTAATTAACGTGTAACTATTACGCGCCAAAATTCCGCCGTTTTGATTTTTTTTTCAATCACACTTGGATTTTTAAGACGAATATAACGATACCTTAACCGTCGAAATCCATCCAGCCGTTTTGAAGATACGACAAATAAAGAAATTTACAAATATACTTAAATACAAGATACGCGCGAAAAACATAACCCTTCCTTGGCAGTCGGGTAAAAAGAAAACAAACTTGTCTGATGCGTAAATGATTTTTGAAATAGGTAGGTTAGGAACGCAGGTACTCGTATATGAAATTATGTTTAATTTGGTGAGACTTTATTCAATATGAAATTGCTTTCAAAACTTTTATCAATAACAGTAACTAATCGCAGTGTCAAACTTTAATAACTAATATTGAAAACGTCCGAGGGTGCTTAGAGCACTTTAACCAAAATTATTTTTCGTTTCGTAAATAATTAAATAATAATTGAGAAAAAAATCTTTTGAGGTAGATTAAGTACCTAGCTGTAACAAGACCTCTTGATAAAATTAAGTTAATTAATAATAAAGTCGGATCGTGAGACTTGAAACTTCACAAAAAGTTAAATAACCAATAGTTTGGTTTATTGCATTAATTACTCAAAACTTGCGTACATTGTTTTGGTTTCTATATGCGTAAATTGTTTTGTTATTATTCATGATATTTATTGGGAATTCGAGAACAATTTGCCTAAAATCGAAGTTTTGCAATTGAAATAGTTTTTTAAATTAATGACTTTACGAGGTTCAGCATGTTGGTAAGCTGCTCCGAAAAAAATCGCAATGAATGAAGCATTATTGAAATAAATATTATGAAAAAAATTATTAGCGCTTGTAATTAGCAAAGGGTGTTGATAATTTTTTCTAACGTAACACAAGGACAAAGTGGGGAATGCGACATGAAATCTCCATTGTGTATCGTAATGTCGTTGTCATCTTCATCTTTGGCGCACTGTTAAGGACAGTACGGGTATAAATATCTTTCATAACCTTACGCAGGATTCAGAAGTGATTTTAATAATGAGCATAATATTTTTGAAACCACACCTATTATTCGAAATAGGTTTCCTACTTTTATACTCTTATTTTTATTTTTTGCTTCTTAAATCCTAATATTTCGATACTCGCAGGTGAAATGCCGATCCAGGGGGAGCTGGAACCTGAGTTTCTTCAGGCTCTGGAGAACCACACAGTCACACAAGGACGGGACGTACACTTTACGTGTGTCGTCAATCATCTATCTAATTATAGGGTGAGTAAAAACGTTTTCACAAATCTGGCTTCATGATTGAAAAATCCACTGTCACCTCCGATGCTGTTGTGATTTATCATCTACCCAGCCCTTTCCCAACTATTTTGCGGTCAGCTTCCAGTCTAACCGGATTTAGCTGATTGGGATTGCCAATATTTTACATTGAACGTCTGCCTATTTGACCCACACAACCCAGTTACTGGGTAACATGATACCTCTTAGCAAGACCAGTTGTCAGGCTTTCGGGCTTCTGACGACCCGTAACGACTGTCAAAGATCTACGAATGACAGCCGGGACCAACGGCTTAACGTGCTTTCCGAGGCACGGAGGATGCTCGTGCGAGCTCTATGTGTAATGGATGGTCACCTATACACCCCACCTCTGAGATATCACCATCACACGGACCGACGTCGGCAATCGTTGCTCAATCTTAAATAATGACCCGTACGGCTATTAGTACCTAGCCACGAACCCTTGAGCTTCGAGCCGTTCAGTCTATTAGACCAAAATAGTTTCATAGTAACAGAATTTTAAAGTTTCGTGTGTAAAGAAAAAAACTTGGATATATTTAATATACAATATTTTACATATACGTACTGTAGAGGTGTACCTAATTGCGTAATACACGATCAATCACAACCTGAATCAATTTAAAACAGATTGTAATCCAATGCTTCATAAGTTTGGGCACGCCACAATTGTGGCGATAAGTCCCTTCTTTGAGGAGTGGCTAGAGAGGCGCCACGGCATCCTCACCTTCCGCCTGACATAGGTCCTCACCAGACACGGCTGTTTCGGGAGGTTCCTGTTCCGTATAAGGCGGGAGGAAACCCCCGGGTGTCACCACTGTGTGGATCGCCCGGAGGACACGGTGGAGCATACGGTGGAGGTCTGCCTTGCCTGGGCGGAGCACCGCCGTGTCCTCACGGAGGCGATCGGCGGCGGTGATCTTTCGCGTCCGGCCCTGGTCCGGAGCGAGAGTGTATGGGAGGCCGTTACTTCCTTCTGCGAAGCAGTTATGCTTGCGAAGGCGGAGGCGGAGCGCGCGAGGGAGAGGCAAGATTCGCGTCCTCGCGCCCCTAGTCGCCGCAGGAGAAGCCCCGGGCGTCGGGAGTCGCGAGCCGACTTCCGGCCACCGTAGGCGTGGGCTTGCGGACGGTGAGCAATGGGTAGCTCGCCATCCGATAAGGACCAGGCCGGGGTCGACGGCGCGTTGTGTTCCACGCGCGCCTCAAAGAGATGTCAGCACCAACTGACGGGGTCCGTAAGGGAAAATGCCTGCCAGGGTTGTCACACCCTCCGGCTCCACCCAGAGTGGGAGAAGTTATTTGATAATTTCCAACGCTCAAAAAAAAAAAACAATGTGCTTCATAAGTTCGAAAAAAAAATCTGCTCAACAACATAAATAGCGGAATTGAACTGTCAAAATGAAACAGATTTAAGGCTTGTGCAGACCAGCGCGACTTGTCGCGCGACGCGACACGAACAATACAATTTATAAGAAAACTTCACAGTATAACAATAACCGGTGTCGCGTCTCGCGACAAGTCGCGCTGGTCTGCACAAGCTTTAAAATGTGTAACGCAATTAGATAGCTGAATTGCTTTCTCATCCAACCGTTTTTTTTTATAAATAATTGGCATGTTTTAGAGATAACCACTAATTCATATTTAAAATAGGAAAAGATTCGACAGTCAGCTCAGATAGCTGACAGCCTCCGTCGTGATGAAAATAAGTAGTCTCAGAGAACAGGTCCTTTTTTTCGCCGTAAGCCATTTTACGAATAGGTCCTATATCTACTAAACCATTTTTACCACAGTAAAGTTCACTGTCAATCAGAGGTAAAATAATTGTGAAAGGCGTGAACATTGTTTTATTTCAAGCAATAAATGACGAGATAATTATAACACAATACGTGTTTTATTAACACGATCCCACGACCTATTTAAAATGACAAGCTTTACGATGAAACATTTAGATTTGAGCACGACGAAAGTTATCCCAGGACGAGTTAAAACAAAATTTGCAATAGCAGCATTAACTTTGAGCATGTTTAACCAATCCCAGCGCTTCAGAGCCAAACACAAATATGAACGTACAATATTAATATCGAGTACTGTGTGGTGCAGACTTGTGATGTATATATATATAGTCAAATATAGGCTAAGCAATATGTTAGTAGATGCTTAGGGATCGAAAAATCATTTAAAAGAAGTTACGTTATAACATTAAAAATGTTACCAAAATTATGTACCTTTGAGCCTATTGTTGAGTGATTCTTAGTATTTATAAACCGTCAACATCAACAATAAGTTTTACTAGGTACTTCGGTACGATCACTTTTTGCTTTTTTAGAGTACAGGCTTACAACATTTTCCGAAGGAAAAATGTCGGCTCTTTTGCATATGTACGAGTATTTGTCGCGCTTACACTATAACGGGGGATGGATGCTCAAATCTCCTTACTTGTTGGCTACAAAAGAACGTTTCGAAGAGTGCATTGTGGCATATCGTTGGTTGAAAGGATTTGACACGGATTCAGAGGAGAAACTCGAATATCCTATAAAAACTCTGAAGGATTATCTTGAAAGGAAAGCGGAGTACAAGACGACTGTTTCGTGGATTTGTTTCCAAAGTTTCAGGACCACTTCTTAATACAGTTTTAAAAGGCAATGTTACTTTGCTGAACGTTTTATAACGCTTAGAGAAAGTTAGCTGATGACTGTATGTATAGTGGTCCGATCGTAGACGACATATATAGCCATCTATATCGTGACCTGCCTGGTAATTTCACGATGCGCCGCCATTTCATGATTTGGCCGATTATATCACGATGTCACAAGTCGGGCGGATCGACGAAAGCAACATATTTATCGATATTCCCAGCTGAACACTGGACATATCGCAAAGTAGTTGCATTTCCCCAACCAAATGGGTTAGGTTAGGTTAGAACTATAACCAACCGTTGGTTGTAGTTACTATTAGCTATTTAGTATTCGACCCTAAAAGAGGAATTAACTGGCGGCGTATCGTGAAATCACTGGGCGAATCACGATATGACCATTTCTGCGATCGGACCACGACATATGCAATAACAGTTCAATGATGTCACTGTATTTTGGGCAAGTAGCTATGGTTATTTTTTTTTAACAAATACATCTGATGGGTTGACTTTCATTGGCTGATATATTGTATTATTAATATTTAAATATTTAATTTCTTATTAAATTGCTGGCTGAAATTTAATAGACATACAAACCTAATATATAAACTTGTCTAGGAGTTACAGAACAAATAGTAGAGTAACGAATGTCTCAAAAGTTATGTATTTACTTACTTTTAGGGATTCATACCATTGGTATCGAACATCGCTAACTCAGACGTCTGGGTGTTTATTCGTCACAGATGTCTATTTCTCTAAAAGCTAGACTAAGGAGCTAGGTTAACTTGATTTGAAAAGTCAAAACTAACAACTTCTCAACTTTTGAAGAACTTTGGATAAAATACTAGCAGCATTATACATCTTGCACCAATAAAAAAAAGCAGTATGCCTTTACCTTGAATTATAAAGAGAAGAGTCACAATAGGCTTATAAGAGACATACTTCTAACAAAACCCCACGTGCACCAGATGACAAGCCGAGCATAAAATAAGTGGTCCACACTTCGCTGCATCCAACTGAAATGTACACTTCATCCATCATAAAGTTTGTAATCTATGAAGGATTTTGCTCTCTACATTCGGAGAAATCATGTTCTTTGGCAGGAGAAAAAAAGACTGAAATAACTGTTTTTTTACAAGAGAAAAGATAAAGTGATAGAGTTATAAAATTATCCTTTCTTATCTTCTGAGGTTGTTTTTGCAAAATATATATTTTTAAATATAGAAATCTGCGGTTATTTATTTCAAGTAATAAAACACAGCATCCTTGACTGATGCGTTTTTTTATGTTGGACATAAATGGTTACACGGATAAAAAAGTTTTACACAACCTGTAAATATATTACTTTTTTAAAACAGAACATCTTGCTTAAAACTTAACACATAAATTTGTTGCGGTTCTATCTCACTGCGAGTGAAAGCTAAAACAATACAATCTAATGTAAGAGAATTATTATGTTTTATTTCTGTCCCCGTTTTTCATGATTTATCAATTAAAGTAAAAACTGTTTTAATTTTCTAAGTAGTGTAATACAGTATTGGTTGGAAAAACCAACATTATCCATTCTAGATTGTTCTGCACTAATCTTTTAGATGGTCTTTGTTCAACACTGGCCATTATATGTTGTAATTAAACAATAATGCTAATTCAGTGTCATATAACGTTATCTGCCACACAGCATAAACTATAAGCACAAGTTGAGCACAGCGAATGCCAACATTCATCTTAATAGACGAATGATTAAGTACCTCAGTTAACTGTTCCAGGCGTTTAGTTACCTGTAAAATTGGTTACATAAATATTATAAATGGTTACTCTTTCATGGTCTCAGAAACGGACGTTGACTTTTTTATTTATTTATTTGTTTAACTGCAATATCTGGTATATGTGATGAGGAGGGGTGAAACGCATGTGACAAAAAAGTGATGATATAAATGTTAATCGATGGAGCGGGTGAGGAAGGCGAAAGAAAAGATGGATGGATTTTGTGAGGAATGATATGAAAGAAAAGAGTTAATGATAGTGTGGCGGCATCTACAACGCCACATGCGAACTACGCATCAAAGACCTGACGTCACACAAATCCTGCATCGGGCCAGAGGTTGAAGTCGGGAGCTTGTATATATGTCCATCGCGCGGTAAAGTCTAATTACCGCGCGATGGACATATATACAAGCTCCCGACTTCAACCTCTGGGCAGTTGCCCGCCAGACACGACACCCGTCTGGTCGGAGGATCCTCCCTTTTCTATGGTGGATGAGTGAATTTTACACCCTGTTCCTCATACTCCTAAAATAGCATGACGGTTGACAGGGGAGAGTGGAAAAGATAACGTGACGTCGACCCCCAGTAGCATGGAACAAGGCCAGGAAGATGATGACATGAGGCATAGCCTGGATAGGCATGAATTGTTTTAAAATCAAACGGCTTTCTAGTACGACAAGACGTGTGCGCGATGGGATTTCCATTTGGCATAAATGACCAACTTCCATACAATCTTTCAGCCCCTATTTAACTCCATTAGGGGATGAATTTTCTAAAATTCTTCTTTATTTAAGTAGGTAAATCAAAATAATAAATGAAATAACAAAAAACTTCGTTCCAATAAACTAGCGTTATATTTACGATTTCAAACAGTCATGAGTCTCCCTATAAATGCCATGTGAATAAAACTCTTTTTTTTTCAAAAGTATGTGATTCTTCAAAATATGTACCTACAGTTGTAACTGAATTTCAGCTACTTCTACTAGTCAAACAAAAATAATAAAAAATCTTGTATTTTACGACTGCAAGTGCATGTAAAGCACCGACGGTAGTAAACGATGCATACTTTATTTGATTACAATGCAAATCAGCGCATGTAAGGATAGCATAGATGTTAGTTATAAACACTGATTGCTGTAACTATGTCGCGAGCAAGTTTTGAAGTGAAACTTCTATATAGACGAGGGGTATTAGGATTTTTTTTCTGTCACAAAAAAGCGTTACGGCCGCAGCGGCGGAGGGAGAGAAAGGCTGGCGGCGGCGGAGAGAGGGCAACGGCTGTATTAGCAGTACCGTGCCTAGAGGTCAAAAATAGGGCAAACCGAGAAATTTAATTTTTTATCGTTATCATTATTGGCACAACAGAGCTCTTTGAGTTTATTCATATTACACTAGCTCGCAAAGTCGCAATAGTCGCTATGGGCAAAATATTACAATGAATCCGGCTACTAGATGGCACACAAATAATTGATTGATTTGTGATTTCCTACCACACATTGTTTACATGTTGATAATATTTATTCAAGTTAAAACAACAAATTGTTTACTTGATGATTTACGGGCGGATTGTTAATGTAGGTACTTGTCCAATTTGAAAACCTGCCCGTAAAACTTCAAGTTAAAATTTTGTTGTGATTCGGTTTGCCACTTGTCCGTTGCGATTATTTTTTCCACTTTATCGTTGCCATTCGTTTTTCCACTTGTCCGTTGAAGTTTCGCTTCTACTATGTGTCCCAGCACACATTTTTTTTGTTACTATTAAATTTTTACAGGTACAGTCAGGGAAATTCAATGAAAAGCAAAAGGCCACCCTACGCCATTTCGCCGCGTTATAGCCATTTCATAGAACTGTCAAAAATAACAGGTGTGATTTGAATGTACGGACAATTCAAGTTTGCAGTAAATTTGCAATTAATTTTCTTGGCGCCGACTCCGTGGGTGCTCGGCAGCTCCGCACATGAGTATATCACATACATCAAAACGTTTCAATCTTTCTTATTTCTAAAGCTTTCTGCATTATGCATCAAAGTAACTCCTATTTCTGTACTAATAGTCAAAAGAAAAGTTAACCAATCCGAGGAGCAAAAATTTTCAAGTTTCAGACTTTTCACTCGCAGTTCAGTTTCAGATTCGCCAGCACACTACTTTCCGTTAGACATTAATAAGATATAATCATGTTAGTCGGCGATGCACTTAAAAACAGTGTACAACAATAACAAAAACTAAGTGTGGTCCAAATCTCTAGAAGTATTCATTAATCAAATCCCAAACAAGGCCAAAATATGTTTAGTAAGTTAGAGGCAGTTTGTAGTTCGAGGCTACGTATGCAAAATACAAACGTGTCTTGCAAAAATTTTCCTATCCGAGACGGGGTGCAAAAATTTTCGAGCTAGCTTCTTTCGCGTTTTCATTTTGTATTCTCGCATTTTTGCTTAAATTGACAGAGCTTCTTATTGGTATAAGGTATGAATGGTCAGAAAAACCAAACCTTTCCGAGGCGGTTGTAAAAATTTGCTTCTGCGTCCTAATTCTCCAAATCGAACTTTTCTGCATACCGGAGTGGGAGGACTCGTTTAATTTTTCCGCTTCGGGCTCCCGACAGGCTTACTCCGCCACTTGAACGCCAGTAACAACGTACTTACCGATATCGTATTAATTTTGAACAAGTCACAACCTGCAACCATGTTAAATCTTAATGATTATAATGCCACATACCTAAGTACGTAAATATTTGGATTTGACTTGATACAAAACCCTTATTTTTTGTCTTTTTCTTCCGCCAACCAATCCACATAACATCACGCCAGTATTCCCCTAAGGGTTGGGCAGAGGTATAACTATAGTACCTACACACACATATCGCCAGTTATGTTTGTGTCCCATGTAAGGGGGCGAACCTATTGCCATCAACTGGGAACAAATCCAGACTCCGGGCTGCTACTGAGAAATTCCTGATTGAAAAACCCGATAACACTTTGCCCGATCCGGGAATCGAACCCAGAACCTCATGCTCAGCAGTAGCGCTTGCGACCCCTGGACCAACGAGCAGATAAATAGATCCAAGAACTGCTAATCCCTTTATGGACTCATCGCAACTTCGTTCTGTACTTAATGTTTATAATTTAAAACCAAAATTAGGTTTATAACTCGTGTGGGTTTTAGGTGCATTAATTTACACGGAAGAATAAATTAACTTCAGAGCCAGAGCTAATTACAAGAACTAACTTAAACACAAGAACTGCAAAACATAAATTGTGTCTATAACTCAAATGAAACAGTATGTAAACATCTAACTATGAAAGCTTGTACGGTAACAAAAAGTGGTAGTTGCGACAAGTGCTCGCATTCAGCCGGCGGCACTAGCCGCGTTTACGCTGAAACTCCACGGAAATAATTCTCACAAACAATGAAATTGTTACTAATTTATTTTCCAACCGCAACAAAGCGAGATGTCACATGAAAAATGCTCGGGAGCGGCGCGGATGAGACACCGTGCATTCCTCCCGCGAAACTCTCCACAATTTCACGTGTCGTACCCTCAGTTTTACATTCGCTACAGCGTTTAAGTCACATTAAGTTTCGTCTTCACTGTGAACAATACAAACGATTTAAAACTCGCGAGACCTCCGGGGAAATGCGAGCGATTTATGACATTAATCCTAGATATAAAATGAAATTTCACGCTCGTATGCAACGGTACAGAACCATTTTGTTTCGTAGACACCCGCTCTAATTGCATTGTTAAATTTAGCTTCCGGGTGTTTCAGATATTCTTGACTTTGATTAAACTTCATATAGCGCGTCTGTTTTATAAATGTGTACTATGTTAGTGTCAATATGAAGCCAATTCTGTCTGTATTGTTTCGTAGTCAATATTTATACTGTCGCTTCAGATTATAAGGAATCCAATAAGGCTTTGATAGAACTGCGAAATAATGGCAATATTATTTTAGGTGGCGTGGATTAAGTCAGACTCGAAGGCGATTCTGGCGATACACACAAACATGGTGGCGCTGAACCCGCGGCTGAGCGTCACTTACAATAACCACAACACGTGGAAGTTGCACGTCAGCAACGTGCAAGCCAACGACTCTGGCACCTACATGTGCCAAGTCAACACAGACCCTATGAAGAGTCAGGTAAGCCACACTTTGTCACCTACTAAGCTGACGTACCTGAGTTTACAAAGTAACAAGTTATTCCGTAGAGAGCGCTCTAAAACTTAAATGTAACATTTGTCAACAAGATAGCATTTCTTTCC
Source organism: Agrochola macilenta (assembly GCA_916701695.1). Classification (NCBI taxonomy): domain Eukaryota; kingdom Metazoa; phylum Arthropoda; class Insecta; order Lepidoptera; family Noctuidae; genus Agrochola; species Agrochola macilenta. The sequence goes on from OU753563.1 coordinate 10,605,030, forward strand.
TTTTCAAAGCGAACATTGTGAACATAGCAATACTTGTGAAGTTGTGAAATAACAAGAAGTGTTCAATCAAGCAGCGAGTGCTACAAGCACTTATTTCATTTTCCAATAAATTAAAATGGAACTCTGCAAGAGCGAGTGAACGCCTGATTAAGTGCAGCACAAAAATCGATTACAGTGAAGTTACAATATAATGTTAAAGTATGGAGCTTGGTATTTTATAAGACTTTCGTCCCTCAAGAGGAATGTATGGGCTCTGTTCATTCAAGAATTTTACCTGAAGACTGACTATGAAATATGTCGGGAAGATTAAATTATTTTCTTTTTTCTATATTATTATTAAAGCTATGCACCTCATATATTTATGTCGTGATGCTTCCTTAATAAGTACATAGTGTTCAGGATACTATAATAATAGTATCCTGAAAAAAACACTAAGTAGGAATTAAGTGTAACTAGTTACCTACGGCTACGTCGTCAAGGATTATACAACGCTTTATTTCATTTTTCAAACTCCCGGATGAGGTTCATACATTTTACATTAAATCCTATGTAGCTAATCCTATCCAAATATTTAAGTAGGTAATTACTACAGAATGTAGGTGATGAATTTAGGTGTTTATCAAATTAGGGTGAAATTAATTTTCACCGCAAACTAAATATCAGTCGGATTTATGAAATTAGCCGACGTTTATATAGGTTTATACCTATGTAGGTATGTCGTGATTAATTAAAGTTAGCGACAATGGCCCAACTTCTGAAAGAGTTTAGGTTTTGATTCCAGGATATATGTATGTACCATAAGATAATATTAAGATGGAAAGGTTAACATGAATGCGACCAGTACAGTGTCCTATTGAGTACTAAAAGGTAACTAATTACCACATCATTTCTCACCTGCCTACGATCAAAAAGAAAACAAAATAACTAATTTAGCGCACAGTGTAGCAACCCTAATCCATCACTCAGCAAACATTAAGTCACACTTCTCACTCCACTATCTACCAAACAAAAGACGCCACTAATAAAGCCTAACAAGCACAATTATTTTTGTCAGATGGGTCATTTATCCGTGGTGATCCCGCCGGACATAGTGGACAGCGTGACGGAGGGCAGCTCGGCACAAGAGGGCGGCAGCATAAGATTGACGTGCACCGCAACCGGGGTGCCGCCGCCGACCGTGTTGTGGCGGCGCGAACACAACCGACCTATAGTGTTTAGACATGACGGTGGCAGGGAGAGGAAAGGTGAGTTTACGTTATTTTTAGTTTTTGTTGTAGACTCCAAATTTTTAAAACTATCAAGTATTTTTTGGAATGAATACGGTGCCGCGCCGGTGCCTCTTCTCAAACCGGTGTAACATTTACAACGAAAAGCTATGATGATCTCTGACCTGTGGGTGTTTGGATAAGTACCCACTTAGTTTATTGTGTCACGGCTAGTGGCTCTTGTATTTGAAACGTCGCCTTTATTTTTTGCCATTTTGCTGGTATTCGCCTACATACACTTGATGTGTCTGTAGACGTTGGATTATTTGAAGCAATAATTTTACCAACGCAAAGCATCGCAATACTTATTATCTTTTATGGATTGAATTTATCAACAATAAAATTCATGATAGTGTCAAAATACGCTACTATGTTATTCACTTGTTTAGAAGCGAAGATAGTACCTACTCTTGAATAAAATAAGTCCCGCATTGCTGTGGTGTCAGCATCAAAACTGATCTTATTAGTAGCGACGGCGACATCGAGTTATCTTTGTTTCGGAGTTTGATTGGACTTCTGTTGTTGTAGCTGTAATTGATCAACCTAGAGTCACTAAGGCACGAAGAGACTCCTAGTCTTTATGCTGTTGATGTAAGAAAATCGTGTTTTTGACTTCATCACGACATAACATAAGACTCGATAAGATCCACCAAAATGTTTTGTGCACATCTACATATAAAGTATCATCTACACTAATCTTATAAAGAGAAAAGATTTTTATCTTTGTTTCTAATGAATACACACAAAAAATACTGAATCGATTTAAAAAATTCTTTCATCATTAGAATTCTATATTATTACTGAGTAACATGGGCTATTATCACGCGGGTTAAGCCGCTGGCAGAAACTAGTTTAAATATATTTGAAAAACAAAAAAACGCTAGTAAATCATACTAGCTCTAAATCACCGTGACGTAAAATATAAATTCATCTACCAAATTCACATTGAGTTCATGAAATAACTATAATTTAAATAAAATGATAAGCCTTGCAGATACTACTAAATACTGTAGGAGTATATATCTAAAAAAATGTATAGGCAAATATAATATAATGCGCATTAATTCTGGAAGCCGTAATTATTCGTTATGTGTTATTAATATGTACATGTATCTGTCAGCCTGCCACTATAACGTAGTGTTATGTGGGTACTTGCCAATGTAATAGTGCTAAATATTATTTTGATCCTGAAATGTATTTATTTTATTAGGTTTGGAACGTTTTAATTACATCAATTTCAACTTTAATAAAGTACAATGGTCAAAATTGGAACATTATTATTTCAATTAGACTATTGAAGATTGCTTTAAAAGTTAATCATCATCATTATAATCATCATCATCATTATCATCTACCACAGTCCGACTTACCAACTGCTGGGTATAGCTCCTTTCTGTTGCTTGAGCCAGTCCCCAGGCTCCTAGTGACAAATTACTCATCCGTAAATACTCGTAGAGTTTTCTATATAAAACATTGACATAAAGATCATCATCCCACAGAGGCATTATCTTAGACAACAATATAACTTTATTTCTTGTTCTTTTATGAGTATCCAGAATACTGGATACTCTTTATAATATAAAAATTAATAATTAAGCAAATTGACATCCTACGTCAATTCTTCGTAAATCCTACATCGCGCAAGCAGGGTTACAGCGCGATCAGCATATATAAGTCTTTCCGACAACAATCGTCAGGCAGCTGCCCGCCAGACACGACACCTGTCTGGTCGCAGGATCCTCCTTTTTCAATAGAGGATGAGTGAACTTTACACCCTGTTCCTCATACTTCTATAGGACAATTTCATTTGGTAATCAATTTCCTTAACAATTAATTTTCATGACTTTACATACATGCCAAGAACCTTTTTATTTGTTTGTACTTACTGTCCCACTGCTGGATAAAGGCCTCCCCCAAATTCTTCCAGGAACTCTTTCCCCGCGCTAGCTCGAACCTGCCCTTGCGGTTCGCAACCAGATCGTCTTCCCATGACTCTTAATGTAGGTAAATATAATCTAATACTAGAAGATATAATATTATTTTGTGAAGTATAAAACACATTCAATCAAACTGAACACAAGTTTCGCCTTATTAAATACAGTGCAGACGCCATAGCGGCATGTCTTGCTCGGAAGTAATCAACAGTCGGTATTGTGGTGCATAATGAACTGAGCCGGTTCATGGTTCCTCCCGCTACTTCAATATCATATCTACATATCTTTGGACTAATAACTTCTTGGTGGAATAAGATTGATATACATACTAAAGCCTGAGTTCCACGGTGCGATTTAATTGCCTGTAAAAATATAAGTTGCACCGTCTACACAGTGTTTAGGCGTTGCAAGTGATTTGTTGCTTCAATTTCATTGTATGCCGCAGGCTATTATATTAGGTATCTGTGCCGCAGGCAAGAAGCTTGCATCGTGTAAATGAGGCCTAGTTAAAAAAGTTTTTTGCACATTTTACTTTAAAACACCAATGCTTGATAAAGTACGTTTTTTTCTTTCTTTTCTTTCTTTAGATAAAAATTGCAGCCTTTAGCCATCCAAATACAATTAAATTATAAAAGAATCACAGGTAGTAAAGTGCATTGTCCAAAATCTTTGTCAGTTCTTGCATGCCCTATGTCTCCTTGGTACAGTCATAAAATAAAACATGTTACCTTCAACTCTTTGTTGTGTGTACAAACAGACAATAAAGCCAAAACGTTAACAGCAATGTAAAACATAAAGGCACTTCACATAATCAACTCTATTACGTAAACGAAGAAGGGAATGAAAATTACCTCAGAGTTTGTCTCCCCTTTGGTCTAAAGGAAAACACGGACTTTTAAGTTTTAGATTAAATTACCAGGTCGGCTAAAAGTGTTAATAGCTTTGTCTGGAATTATATTTGGTGTAACAGCGTGACGGAAATATTCTCCAGTTCTTTGTTAAATATTCATAATTATACTAAACAGTTTTTTTTTATTGATGTGGCACTAAAATGTGCACAAACAAAAATCACATACAGTTTTAGGTATTATGATTTCGTCCCTTACAGCAGAGAACTTAATGATTAAAGGACGTGTAAGATATCGTTAGTTGAATTACATCCAAGATAAACCGAAAATGAGCAATATTCACAACTACGATACAGTTACAGAAATATTTAACAAAACAACAGAAAAGACAGAAAAAGAAGGGAGCATTCATTGTGTTTCAATTAGTTACTCGTAACTAAATAATCTAGCTGAAAACAGTTTTTGATAAAAATAAGCTACTCTGAAGTTAGAAGCAGTCGTTAATTTAGCTCTGTTAGTTGCTTACATTAATAATTTTAGAGCTTTGAATTTTCAAACTGCTTTTTATTCATTTGTCATGGAAAACTTCTGTTTGAATGTACAAACTTATTTTTTTTACGTAACTTTGCTTGGAGCTGCGACATTTTTTTGTAACTCGAGAATATTCATGGAAGTGTATAGAGTGCCGCTAGCGGCTTTAGCTATATATAGCGCTAATTGCGGTATAATAGTGGCGCGGCTTCGGCCCGGCTAAAATGCCGTAAGCATTACATTGTCACTGTCACTTGTTATTTTATTTGATTGTTGAGGTTAGTTCGCCGGCCTCTGTATTAATTGATCGTATTTGTTTTAGATAATTATATCAAAAGTCACTACAATGACTGAATTTACGAAAATGAAATAAGTTGCAAATGAAAATAGCTTAAAGGTAGGTTAGGTTAGGTTAAAACTGTGACCACACAACGCGGCAGGGTCCGTTTAGGCACCAGAGAATGTTATCTTTAGGGAATGTGGTGTTTTACAGCGAACTAACCTCAACAATCAAACAATTTAACAAGTGCCAGTGACGCAGTGACAGTGACAATGACAATGCAATGCTTACGGTACCTAGCCGGGCCGAGGCAGCACCACTATTATGTCGCTAGCGGCACTTTACCCGATAGAGATAGAGTGCCGCTAGCGGCACTCCTTATACTGCCAATATTAATCCAGGACATCGGGCGTTTGCAATGTTACTAAAGTAATACAGTTTTAATATTGGGATAACAACTATGTTATTGTAGGGTTGATTCACTGAATGTTAAAATTCAAATTCAAATGTTTATTGCTCAACACAGTACATAATCATACATTTCTAGATGGCAAGTGAATGCGCAGTCCACTGTGTTACACCAATTCAGGCATGCAAAATTATATGTAGTTAAAATTATACCATGTCATAAATTCCAATTAATACCTTATACAATTTCATAATATCCAATTAATACCATAAACAATGTCATTGATTCCGATTAATACCTTATAAAATGTCATAATTTAAATTTAGTACTCATACAATGCCATAAAATTCTTATTAATATCTTAATAAATATATTATTCTAAAACCGTCAACACATAGTTAATAATTAACCATACAAATAAAATAATTTTAATAAAATTCCGTTACCGTTGTTGTTGTTGTTGAAGTTACTCATATTCAAAGTTAAGTTTAATTAGTATAAAAAATTTAAATTGTAAATATATATTTAAATTAATGCACGTTAATGTTAAAATTATTTACAATTTAACAGAGCGTTCTATCACATAAGGTCATTAAACCTGTTATGATAGTTGTAAGAGAGATAGATTAATGCCTACATAGATAAACTGCTCATGAAACTATCCAATCAAATTGACGGTAAAGAGATAGAATCGTTAACTATTAGCTTCATTGTGCAGAGCGCCGCGCCGCCGCCGCGCGCCGGTGAGACGCAGACGAGCGCATCCAGCGGCTGCAATAATGCGGAAAATATCGTGATTTGTACGCTTCCTTTTTCTTTACTTAATACCGACAATTTCAGATCCGATTTACATCTTCACAGACGGGGATTAAAATCTATGAAACAATGGATTTGTCTGTAGTTATGGTTGTTACAAAAACAATGACATTTAGTCCTATAGTTATTTAAAATGTCAATTGTCCACTTCTTCTTGAATCTAGGCTAAAATTTTTTTTGCTTGACTTGAGTTCTCGTACTGTCTAGCCTTTACGTATCAAAACAACGTGTCACAGATTTTATTCCCTTCCAGCATTTTTGACCACTTTGGTACATGGATCATGTCATAATGTGAATTAGATACCTCAGATGAGTTGGTTTGATTAATTAATTAATAATAATTATCACTTTATAAGGAACTAGAGACGGCATAATAAATAATAATTTTCCCTCTGACATGAATCATGGCATATTTATGATTTAGCTGTTTGTGTACCTAATTTGCGCTTGGACTAACCTATTCTGCCGTCGTTAATAACAGTTTTTGTTTATTGCGTGATCTCAGATGGAATATTTATGTGTACCTGATTTTTTCCTTGAGCGCTCAAGGTTAGGTTCCCTCACCCTGCCACTATTTACATTACAAAATGAAGTAGTTACACAAATAAAGTTATGTTAAAAGTATTATGATTACTGAGGCTTTGCTGCTGCAACTATTGCATTGCCTTTAAAACAACTAATAAAATCGTTAAGATATACTTTTAAGTTCTAATAACTTCCGTTTTTCGCTTCCCCTCAAACGCTCGCTGTACTTAAAAACTAACAATATAACACTTACTTACATGTAAGTAGTTTGTGACTCTGTGCACAAGACCAGTGTTTGGTGTCAAGTATAACAGTAAAGCTTTAGTTTATAAAGCATTCCTCGAGCACTACTAACGTGAGATGTTAAGCAGCTTATTTATACTGCTTTTGTTTACCTATTCTTCTTACAGTGGTGAGGAAAATTTTAAATCCAGTGACATACTTCCGAAGACCTTTATAATCTGTTTTCTCAGAATAACACCTGTGTTCTTTAACATATTTACATGTATATTTCCTGGCAAAATGATACGTAAATTTAGTATCAGAAGAAATTGGCCTAAAATGGCATTCTTTGAAGTTTTGTTTTAGGTCCAGACATAACACATCACATATATTCGTTGAAAATGTTGATATTAAATTGATAGATCCTTTTAAAAAAACAAATAAAGATAACAGTTACAAAAAGATAACAAAAAAAATCCAAAAAACAAGCTAAGATAATAGGGATACTGACAAAAAAATATATTTAGTCCCTCTTTGAGATTATAAAAAAATATTGGACACGTATTTTTTTTTTTTTACGTTATCTAAAGATTACGGGGATACATTGAGGTAAAATATGCCATGGCGTCACAAGTATGTAGATTTTATACATACTAGTGACGTAGCGACCCCCACTCCCCAACCTAAAATGCGTTTTATCTAAGTAATTTTTTATTAAAATGATAAAGCAAAAAAATACGTGTCTAATATTCTTTTATTGTCTGTCTGACGGACTAATTAGTTTTTTTTTTTTTTTACCCAGGCATCATCCCTATTTACCATTAAAACAGATGCATTCAGAAAAAAGTTAATTGCGTTAAAAACATTTATTGGCATTCGTCGAGTGTAGTCTAAACAGAACTCGGGCAAAGCAAAACCCCGCAACTGTAACTACTAAATACTTGAAGCACCTCTCATAGGTTGTTCTGTACTGCTACTAGTTATTTCAACCTAAGGATTTCTCATTTCGTACCATTCCGACATTTTTTTTTTGTGTAAATGAGCCTCTTTCAGTTCATAACGCGAATGTAATGAGAGCAAAGGAAACTTGTAATAGAAAAGTTCCGTGTAATATATTCGATTATAATTGAATTATTCAGTTCCACATAACTTTATTGGAATAATGCTTTGATATACTAGACTCTTAACTAAATAACTGCATGCATACTTCACCACTTAATGTAGAGGTTCTTCTCGTGCGTGATGCGTGTGTGGTGGCAAGGCTGACTGTCCAGACTCCAGGGTACATTTAAGGATCTCCAGTCGTCCAGGCTTTTTTAATGGTTTATGCTTTTTACAACGAAATTATAATCTTCACGGAAAAAAATGGCTTAAAGTTTCCCTTTCTGGGCTTCCCAAAATGTTCACAAACTTAAAAGTATAAAAGGTTCAATAATAAAGTTAAGCCAATATTGTGTACGCAGCTTAAATTGATTAATTAAATTAAATTATGGTAATGCAATGCAAAATGGATGTTGTCCGATTTACGGCCGGATGCCAATATGAAAATGAATCACCGTCATTCCGTTTGGCTCCAATATTAAGGATCTTGGCCTGCATGTCGACACTTGTCTTGACTGGTAAAGGCAGGTAACAACCGTCAGTAAAAAAGTTACCAGAACGTTGCGGTCGCTCTATCGGTTAAAAAATCTTCTCCCATCACACATAAAGGCAATGCTAGTACAGTCCCTAATATTTCCCATAATTGACTATGGTGATGTGTGTTACTATGACTGCAGATCTCCTCAATCAACTTGACCACCTTCTCAATAATTTCATTCGATTCGTTTTCAATCTTCGTAAGTATGACCATGTATCCGCGCACCGATTGCTTTAAAAGTGGTTACCCATTCGACAGCGCAGAAAGGTGAGGGCTCTGTCTATGTTGTTCTCTATTCTCGACAAACCCACCTCTCCATCTTACCTGACTTCCCATATTCAATACTTATGCTCTGCCCATAGCAAAAATCTTCGTTCCACCAACAATCGTCATCTACGATGTCCTTCTCACCGCTCTGGTTTCATTCACTCTTCTTTCTTTGTCCAGGCGATCTTTCTTTGGAATGCGCTACCTCTGAATATCAGGACGGCAACCAGTCAGTTGTCTTTTAAAGTGAAGGTACGTGAGCATATACGCAAGAAGTTAGCTGAAACATGCCAGCGGTGATTTGCTAAAATTCGTTTTCTCCTCTACTGATCGTTATTTCTCCTCTACCGATCGTTATTTCTCCTGACAAAGTTTTTCTGTTTATACTATGTATATGTATGTATGTATTTATCCTTGCCTGCCACGTTTTGTCTCTGCACTACCCTAAGGTTGACTGGTAGAAAATGCCTCAGGCATTAAGTCCGCCTTTGTACGGTATTTTATTTTTACTTACTACTAAAAACATAAAAATAAAATATGAAAATGAAAACCGTGTCCACGAAAATAATTCAGTGTTAAAGGAAGATTTAAAATACAATACAAATCTATTACAAGAGATGTACCTACACGTACATACGTACCTACTTTGTTTTATGAAGTAAAGGTTCGCGTATGGAGTGTGGTTTATAAAACTTTTATTTTAGACGAATATTTTAAGCAAATTTTTCCTCAATTCTCTTTCGTAATTGGATGAAAATGATGGAAATGAATCCGTGAGCTGTATTTCACAACACTGCAAAGCGGCAACATCTATGGACACCGCTCTCATTGTTAACCCTTCAGAGCGAGTTTTCCTTTTCCCTCGGGTGCCGAAAGCCGCCATTCTGTTCAAGTCTTTTTTCCAATTCAATTTACTTTGCATTGTCCCCGACACTCGCATGAGGCATTACACCTAGACGCCCCCTACCCTTGCACTTGCTTCCAAGCACTTCTCTTTCCAATGGATTTTATTTACGCAAGAGAAAGCAAGCTTTAATACATATACCGCTGAAGACAATAAGGCGCCTCCAAACGAGATATAAAAGCTTTGAGTTAGTCTCGCGTTCCTTTTAGTAGGATTCCTTTGAAATGAATCGAATAATTCGCGGAGTTTATGCTTATGGACGCTTTTTTATGTGAGGAGTACTTTGTTAAGTGTGAAAATAATGATTGTCGCTTGCGGACTGGGATCGTTGTTATGACAATAATAGGGTCTCAAATTTCAATGGAACGGATATAATTTGATATCCACCCCAGCCTACACATGTATCCAGCTTCTGTTATTTACTAATCACTGAAGCGAAAGTTGATAAGGCGTCTGAAGTTTTGTTTGTCTTCGCTCGGAACCCGGACCCGAGCCCGAACTTCGGCGAAGGTATTTTGTAGTTCCTTACCTGATCAAATAAGACACTTTATTTATCTTCCATGTTTCTAAAAGCTAGTTGCATTATTGATGACATTAATTTATTTAATGTAGGTATCTACACAGCCATTACCTCCTCAAGCAGTCCCAATACGTAAATAATTGAACGCACCATATTCTTATTGTTTTAAGAAAATTTGTGATAAAAATGTAATTTAGGTACTCTCTTTTCGTAACTTAAATCGACTTCTTCAAACAAGTTTCTGTCGGACTCTTTTACATCGTCCCGTTGGCGGAGCTTCGACCAAAAAAGGACAACCGCCTCTCGACTGAATTTTTATGAACTTTTTGTTTGCCTTTTTAAGACGAGATGTAAAGTAACATCACCGCGGGCCGGTTTTTGAAAGGGCACTGCATCTTAAAGGAAACTGTAAATTAAGTTTCTTTTTGAATCTTCGCTTTTTCTGTTTCGTTTTCGTTTACTTTATAACTCATATTGTGAACTTGTTTATTACATACAGTTGCATATACACTGAAGGTACTTTGTAGCCTACAAAAAGTAGGCTACAAAGTACATTCTCTGTTGTTGTCTTAGGACGTGTCCACAAGGGCACGTATTTTACATTATTATAATTTTACGTAGAAAAAGGACCACTTTTTATGTGCGGCTGTCTAGCCACAAAAATAAATCAGTGGATAGCCTAGGAAATTCTGTAAAAGAGAAGCCATAAGCTAAGTTAGTTATTAATAAATGCACACAAATACCTAATAGTTATTTAATGCGGTTTTGAAACATGATTAGGTAAGTAATACAACATCATCTTCTAAAATTATTAAGTTAAAGGCAATTGAACATAGGCCGTAAGTACCTCAACCCTAAACGTAGGACACACAAAAGTCGTTTACAGACAATGAACACAAACGTTACGTTTATGCTGTAACAATAGCGTGGTATCCAAACAATTGACTAATAATTCCGCTCGGCAAACTGTTACATACCAAATGGAAATTTCGCGTAACGTTCAGTGCAGCTATTGCCTCCTTAATGTAAATGTGTTGTTCCACGATCGACGCTACTGCGTGAATCGTAACCATTATTTATGGTATTATGATCAACAATAACCTACATTAGAGGTACGTGAAACTATTCCGTGAACGAGAAATATGTCAGAGAACATTATTGAAAGTAAGTTACTTTGTGAGTTGTTGAGAAATCATTCCTAAATCATATTACATTATTGTTTTACGTAATGATATCGCAGTTTGGCCAATCTCTTTCCAACTCCATTTCCCTACAATTGGTACTTAGGAACGCAATATCAATATCTCTTCCAAGTACTTACGCATTGTACTTCACGAGATAACGAGATAACTTTATTATCAAGTTTTTTTACTTTGCGCCAAGTAGCTGCTATACATAGGCGTATTTCATCGGTTTCCGTCAGTCCCCTCTAATACTAGACAACGATAAAAGTCCACAGACAAGCACCCAAACAGGGAGAAATAAAAGAAATACAAAGCAAAAAACGAGTCGGAATAACGTTAAACAATATCGGCGTAGGACCGAAATAATCCTTAATACATCGTAGGTAATACTTTATCGGGTATCGTAGAAGGGTGGCTATTGCGTAGGGGATTACCAATTTTATAAGTTAGGTATTCGTGCGAATGTCACCGCAGTAACCATAACGTTTTAGTGGCAGTTTGCCCCTCGTTGGAACACTTCGTATTTTTAATAAAAAAAGCAATATAGTTTTTCACAGCCAAGAGATAGGAGAATGGGAAGGCAAGGAATTTTCAATTTTAAAAATTAAATTGCTTTAAACAATTGTTGTGTTGATGGTTCCTTCTAAGTTATTGCATTGTCTTATCTTCTAAGCACTTAGATGTTGTTATAATCATTTTAAAGGACGGCTTGAACGGGACACGTTTTCCTCAAGAAGTTCCAAATAATATACGAGGTGCATTGATGCGGAACACAGAGATATCGGAAATGACTGTATGAACTTGAATACGTACGAATATAAATTGTACCGGAGTGATAAAACATTGGATTGAAAGTCTGAAAAATGCGCTACTGAGAGCATCGTTAATTCACCAATTCCCTCGACACTGCAACAATAATCCCAGTGCGAGGGAATCACAGTGAAATAAAATATTTAGTCCATTGTCTTTTTTTAAATGAAACATTCAAAGAAATTGTAGTGCACTTTACCAGCAACGGGTGTGCATTTATTTTATGTTCATTATAATTTTAATAGAAATGAAACCAATTTGGGTGTATTGTATATTACTTAGTAACTAGGTAAATATTTATCGTAACAATTATTTTATTTACTGTTTTCACTCAATAACAGTCTTCAGTGCATGATAGACTATCCATAATATTATATGATGTTCTCAATTTTCATTTACCGAATACACATACGAGTACATCATAACACAAAATCCAATGGGGATTGCATGATAAATAGTCCGGGATTCTACGAACGAAACCGTCGGCAAAAGCCAGTATAAATCTGTAAGTGTCACATATATTATTGGACACGGATCAATTAATCCAGTACATTTCTGACGTAGCTCGGGTACAGTCGCCATAAAATTCAATAGCATCAAACGTATCTAAATCCTACCACCTTGTTTTATTGTCACTTGCGATTCAGCTGCTCGGGTTTCACTCTAGTTTTATCCACCTTCGTTCAAACTACGCACGTACTGATGTACCTACAACTTATACATATGTATAGTTGACGCCGTAAATCTATGGCTATGTGTTGGATCAGTGTCGCTTTTGTAGCTTTCCCTAATTTTGTGAAATGTCTGTCGGTTAACTGAAAGGGGTCTATAGTTTATCTACTGTATGAAGGTAAAACTTTAAATTTCAACACTTTCGTCTAATTAGTAGGTAATTTATCAACAATTTTAATCATTTTGCTCAGTCGCCGGTTTCTCGGGTCAACGTGAAAGCGAAATTGGAAAAAAAACCGGCCATGTGCGTGTCGGACCACACACAATGGAGGGTTCCGTAGTTGGGATGAATAACATTTATCCCAAGCACAAACTTAATATTGTAGTTGAAAAACATGTTCCCCGATACATTCCAACTGCAAATGTAAGTTTGTACGCACAATATTGAGTAATTTACCATGTTATTTTAAGACCATAGACTTATTATAGGTTTTCCTGTAATCTATAAGCATAGAACTAATCTCTGTATATTTTTAATTTTTTTTGGATCTGTAGTTTCGGAGACAAAGTGAATGAATGAATTTTCATCTATTTTCTTAAATATCTTTAAAAGTATTTATTTTAAAATGATTTAAATCACACGGTACAGTTCGCAAAACTTATTTTTTTATTTTAGTTGCCCCGAAAAGTGACCCCCATTTTCAAAATTCATTTATTTATGTTACACGTCCGTGTTTGGGTCACAGAAATACATAATTATGTGTACCAAATTTCAACTTTCAGTCAATTACATCCGGAGCAAATTGGCTGTGACGGATGGACAGACCAGACAGACGACACACGAGTGATCCTATAAGGGTTCCATCTTTTCCGTTTGAAGTACGGAACCCTAAAATACGAGTGAGCCTAATAGTAGTCGCCTATGATGTGTAACATCTGACACCTCACCTTGGTTATTAGCAACATTAAGATTATATCCTGGAAAAAAAAATCTGGTGTTATTTGAAATGATTTTTCGTAACATAGGTACGAGTAGAATAATTATTTTTAATGATATTTTTTTATTGACGACATTTATTTTTGTTCAATTTTGGGGAGAGCAATTTTGACTTTTGATATGACATGCTCGCTTTATTGTTAACCAAATTCTTATAAGTCTTCCAAGAACCATAGGAAATATTATACAGATTACGAAACAGGTACAGTTATCAGTTTTATATAGAGTTCATAGTAAAATAGCGAGTAATCGGGGTTTAAACAAAAGTGGTCCGAAAAGAGGCGTGGCCTCGAAGGCCAACTAGTACCGCGCGCACTCATTGGTCAGATCAAATAGAGCGCGCTTCTCCGGCTTCCTGTTACAAACATGCGTCCCTTTTCACGAAATAACTACCACAGATTGCAGGAAAGCGAGAGGAAAGACACACACAAAAACCTATTACACATCAAAAAGACATACAGACAGATAAACCTAAGTCAAGTGACATATTAACAAAACATATCACGCTCAGTACTCTTGATTGTAACTACTGCAAAGGATATAAAATGGGGCATAAACTGGCTCATATAACAATAAAAATAAATTAGATAAAAGCTCGCAATGAAACTTTACCCATTACTCGGCTCGCGTAAAACACAGTTTCATGGGTTTGTAAGATTTAATTATTACAAAATACTTCCCTGAAAACGTTTAATGTAAAACCTTTCGGTACACAAATTAAGGGAGAAAGTTATTATTTTCTTGTCTCAGAAAACTTGTTAGAAGCGTCTATCGATGTTGTAATGTTAGTTGACGCGTAAAGTTAGAATTAATTTTCGTCATTTTCACATACGAGTAATTACGTGTAATCATTATCGTGCAGACACATTAATTAGAGGCCTATTAAAATGTGGAATTAAAGGCACCGCTAGCAATTATTGCAATGTGATTGACGGGTTCAAAAATAACAGACATTAACTATGTCAGTTTATTTTAACCTATTATCCTATATAAATTATGATAAGAGCGGGTGAAGATGATGACGCTCTCAGGTTGTTCCGGTTTTGAAAGTTTTTTTAGGATGGGTAACAAGCCGTCGGCCCTCCTAATGTTACGTGGTCATCGTCGCCTTTCGTCATTCTCGCATAATATTTATAAAATCTTAAGGGGCCGGCGAACATAGCTCGCAACTGCAAATCGAGATGTGTTCAAAATTCGTTTGGAATATTGCTAATTCTGTTTGACAAGGCGAGGTCAGACACGCGTGTGTGGGTGAGCGGATAGATACTGTGCGACCACGCACACATTGACAATATTATTTCTTGACGCGATAGCACTACTAGCTATCGAAAATTTATGATAAATTGGATGTGTTCCGTAATACCAAAAATGATGAATTAAAACTAAATGTTTTTCCATTTTTTTTTCGATATTTGTAACTTGATAATATAAGCTATGCTGCTACGGAAACAATATTACAAATATTGTTGTTTATAATACAGAAAAAACAATATGAAAACATGTAATTTACGCTGTAAAAATGTATGAAATTCAATTCGCTTTAATTTCATTTCAGGTAAGTTTTTTGAAAAAAAAAAGACGTATAGGACTAGATAAATACTGTCTCAATCCGAATATCAACATAATATGGTGGAAATATGCTCAAATTGCAAATGATTTTGGTATTACGTTTGTATAGACAATTCATCCGTCGCCGCATTCTTAAGTTAAGCTACACAGATCTGGACAAAAAATATTATTCTTTAAAAAACTTAGTATCAATACTTGTGTTGCACTAAAGTGAACAACGATGTTCTATTATAAATTGTAAGCGGTAACCGTTCCAAGATGTTAGTAGTTGTGCGCCGCGCCGGCCGGGTCGGGGCCTCCAAATTACCGCAATAGCGGTAATTGCAATTTGCTGCTGAAACTACCCACTGTCTTCATTCTCTTCCGTTCTAATGTTGATAAAGTAGCATTGCTTTGTATACGAATTGTCGGTGTGAGTTAGTTTGAAATAATTGTAGCACCTGCAATGCCTGACTTTGAAGGTGTTGAAATATTTTTTCAGACTTCGTATGAGTTGACCCTATAACTCGATTTTGGTAGCGTACCAAAGTAGAGCACTTGATGAAAAAAACACAGGGTAATTCTGTTTTACGGCCTCGTTTTTACGGTATAAAACGGAGATCCATTGTAGATAAAAGTATCGAAATTATTAATTTTCGAAAAATAAGCGTGTTTATCGAATCCATAAAATAATTCGGTGCTTACTTTAAAGCTAGTCACTGTTTTCACTTAATCGAGACAAGAACTATATGCTTAAAAGTTTCACTATGAATGTTAGTAAAACTAATGTTCCCATATAAGCAGAGATATCTCCTTACTCGCATATGAGGTGCAAGCACTTTAGAAAGCATCACTACATTTTTTTGCATGAGTGGTTCCTTGCAAGGAAACTACATTCAGAGCCTTATCTGTTCTTGTTAACCAATCATTTGAAATAAAATTACTTCTGATGTGAACTACGTAAATCGTTTGAGTGCATCCAAGAACGTGGATCTTCGAAAAAATAGATACGCCGATAAAACTTGAAGTTGATTTTTATATTAAATTCAAATTGGAGATAAAAGTTTAAGTTTGTGAAGTAAAATGTCTCAGTCGTAGAGATAACAAGCTCCAAGTCTTTCTTGGAGTTGCTTATCGATGTTAAAGCATTATGTCTCCGTTGTAATGTTATGTGCAAAATAAGGCTTAAGATTTTTCGAAAGTAAATTATTACATGTTTCGGAAGGTTTTTGACACGAGACACTTAAGTAAGCACTTATACAGGCAAAGCAAGGTAACTTGCATTATTATTTATTGTGGAATATGCTAGATGCTAGCTATATTTATTTTGTCTACTCAGTAGACTATACTGTTTATCATCTGAACAAGGAGCTACTGCTGCCAATATTTAGATTTCTACATCTCTTTTTTTCGGAGGTACTGTACAATATACTCGTACATAGATGAAAGACCGCATCGTTACAAACGCCTATGTAGTCTGTAGTCAATTGTACCTTTGTTTTCTCGCTGATTGGGCATACAAATATGATGTAGGTATCTATTGTCTGTTTATCATTCCGATCAAGTTTCAGGAAGTAATAACTACTGATGTTTTTGTTATATTGAATTTATTCGGCTTTTATTTATTCGGTGTTACCAAGGTATACCATATTGTATCTCAATAATGTTTTGTAAGTAATAGTAGTTGACGCTATGCTGCGTTTGCATGCCTATAATCTATATCTATAAAAATCAATGCCACTTTTCGTTGTAATTTTATAACTCAGGAACGGCTGGGCCGATTTAGCTGATTTTGGTTTTGAAGGTTTAAACGGTGAGAAAATTAGGGTAGGTAGGTAGGGTAGGTAAGGTAAGGTAGGGTAGGTAGGGTTTAAAGCTACCCGTGCGAAGTCGGGGCGGGTAAAGCTAGTTAGTTCATATATGAACTAGTGACCCGCCATTGTTTCGCAATGTTTTTGCTTGACAAAATATCGAGATTTCTTTAACATGCGTAAGTTTAATGTTAATGTATTATACACATAAACTTTCCGGAATAAATTATCTAAATGATGGTGAACACCGTATTAAAATCCGTTGTGTAGTTTAAAAGAACAACACGGTCACAGGCAGGCACAAATAGCGACTTAAATCTATAATATGTATAGATTACCTGGAAGGATTTGGGAAGGCCGTTGCCGAGCAGTGGGACATCTAAAAATAAAAAATTACATATTCGAGGTCACGCGTTATTGATTCCTGTTTTTCCCCCTCTCTCTTTTGATATATTGAATTCTAAATGCAATTACCTACCGACTAATATTAGACGAAGAGGTAACATTACCTAGGCTAAGTTTTTGCTAAATAAATTATTACTTACTTCCAAATGGTTGACTAACCAATTTTAATTTAATTAGGTTTTTTCCACGTATCCCATGGACGTTGAAATGTGGCATAACGTACAGCAACCATAAGACTTAATGGAAGTGAATACAAGCCGCTTACAGTGGCCGTAGGCGACGGTTAGCCAGCTATTATTACTAAAGTACTGCCACATTTGTCAGCCCCACCACTTTGTTCCTGTAAGAGTCAGCAACACCACAATATTTCATGTTGTTCCTTAACTTCCTTCGAGTAAAGGATCGTTTACAAGACGAGATTTTCTCGCCCGCAACAATTACCGAAAGGAAAATTTAAAAACAATAATTGCTCTACGACATGCCTTTTTTTTTTTTTTTTTTGTTTGGGAAATCATCAAATGACTCCTCCCGCTCTGGGCGGAGCGAGAGGGAGTGTCAGACTTTTACTGACTAAAACCCACCCGTGTTCCTCCCGTTGCCTGTGTGCCGGAGCCGCGATATCCCTTTCGGACAAACCCGCAACCCATGACATGCCTAAAGACGAAATTAGCTTTTGAAAATTTATATCAATAGTAAACAAGTTTTCAAATAAAAGTTCGAAAAAACCGCATGAAATATCTCATACACAATCATTGGCGAGTTTTTGATTTTACAAAACTCGCATGGGTATGCTCGCCCCTCGACGGGCGAGATACAATGCTGGTGTAAATGAGCCTTTAACGTGGAACATCCATGGTACTTTGATGTTATTATGACTTTACAAAATTCATTGTTTCGTGTTCATAATTTCGTAACGATAATGTGAAATGAGATGAAGAGTGTTTTCCTAAATAAAGCTGTAAGACACGATTCAATTAATTTGAGTGCTGGTAGTAACACATTTGAAGTTTCTGGAGGTACCTCATTTTCGTTAGGAGCTATATTAGAATTGAAGCTCATTGCGTGGTTTACATTGAGTACTTAGGTTAAAGAGAAATGTGTTTTAAGGATGAAGTTTGGTCTATTCTATTCTCCACACGATTAGGTACCTTTCGTCACATTTCAGAAGGTTTGAAAACGTTCTTTAATTAAAGAGGGAAAATACATACCTAACTGTTTAATTAAAATCTATAAAAAAACATTTATTTGTCCGAAAAATAATAATTACGAGAGATGTTGTGGGACACCCGGTTGGAATGAAGTCCTTTTTGATTTTGCACACTTGGCGAATGAGTTCGTAACAAAAGTGTAACATTTTGACCGTCAAAATGTTACACTTTTTCGGTCTTGATCCTATTCGCCAGGAACGTGCAGTAACGAACTACGTCTAAAAAAATGTAAAAGAAAATACTCACTTTAAAAACGTGCATTACAAAAAATTACAATAACCATTTTGCATAAAGACACGACGAAAAACATTACCTTATGCGACTTGATAATTGTTCAGTGTTTAACGTTTACTCCTTCCAGTGTTCAGTTCAGTTAAGATTATTACGATCCGTCTGTTAAGTGAATGTTACGTCTTAAAATGCCAGAATGTTTATTACTTTCGTACATAATCTCGTCTGGCATAGTTATTTACTCTCTAAATGCTGAATACATTTAAGGTTTATCGTAAGCCGTGGAGTAATTTTGTAAAAGTAAGTATAATAAGTAATAACTAAATCAAAAGAAGTGTTGAATTTATACAGTTTATTTGTATGTGCTCTTTATTAATTTTCACTGCCCAAATGTCGTAATATTAAAAAGATTTCAATACTTTTCCAGCGGTGTAAACAGCATAACCACCGATATTTAAAAAAACTTAAAAATAGATGGATTTTTGCAATTTTTTCGTATCGAGAATATTTTATTTTGTCGTGTAAGTATCCCTTTTTCAGGATACGAGGTCATATAGTCAAAAAACATGCACCAAAATATTGAATCCCTATTCTATACTTAATAAAGTACACGACAAAAAAAAAGAAAATGTTTTTAATAAATCGATTAATTTGGCAATATTACTGTATGGAAATAAGAAATGTGGCTAACTAACGAACTAGAATATTGATTATGAAACCCAATAATTCATATCGTAACACTGAATATTTAGTTTTTAAATCAAATCAAATCAAATCTTTTTATTGTGGGCATAGGTTACACAGACAGATGTTAGATAAATTACAGTTCCATTATGTCCTGCCTAATAGGCATACAATAATTAATTATGTCAACATGCAGTCACAAAACAATTCTTAGGTATCACATATAAAACATTTCATATAGAATAACAATCCTACTACAATTTGTCACCATACACCTATGTATGGTGACAAATTGTAGTAGGTACTAATTATTAAGAAAATCTTGGATCGTGTAGTAAGCTTTGTCAATTAAAAAGTTACGCAATTTATATTTGAATAGTTGGAGATCCTTGGTGTTTAAAATGTCCACAGGTATCTTATTGTAAATTTTAGATGCCATTCCAAAAAAACTTTTACGCAGAAGAGCAGTTTTATGTGGTATATCTATATCTATATATCAATTATATATTTTGAGTATATATCTTTATGATTTTAGTTCACCAAATAGATTTTTATTTATTTTAACAAATATTGTAACTTCATAGATATATACTGACGGAAAGGTCAAAATTTTAAACTTTTTAAAATATGGTTCGCATGAATCAGGAGCAAAGATACCAGCCATTGCGCGAACGCATCTTTTTTGCGCTTTAAACACTGATTCTTTATTTGTGGCGTTACCCCTGAATATAATAGCGTATTTTAGGGTTGATGATACGTAGGCATAATAGGCAGTTAATAGAGCTGATAGATCGATAATTTTAGATAATTTATGTAGAGCATAAAAGTACTGGTTCAGTTTACTGCATACTGTGTCAATGTGTGTTTGCCACGACATATTATTATCTATCCACAGTCCTAAAAATTTTACGCAACTAACTTGTTCAATTACTGTACCATCATGTTGAATTTTAAGGTTGTTCTTATTCTTTCGCGGGAATGTGACTAATTTAGTTTTTTCTAAATTGATGACCAGGTTATTATTTGTGAGCCAGTTAATTATTAGATTAAGGGTATTATTTACGTCTGCTTCTAAAGTATCCAAATTTTCACCAGTATAAATAGCTGTGCTGTCGTCAGCGAAAAGAATCATAGGGTGTTGTGTGACGTTTGGCAGATCGTTAATGTAAATTAAGAATAGGGGTGGCCCTAGCACGCTACCTTGTGGTACACCGTATAGTACTTTTTTAGGTTTAGATTGATGTTTTTGTTCTGTGCCATTTGAAGAGCTGATGTCATTTATTTCTACAACCTGATGTCTATCACTTAAATAAGATTCATATAAACTATAGACATAAATAATAGAGATGTAAAAAAAGTATTTGGAAGCTTTCCAAATGCCTTTTAAACACCTAAAACGGGTACAACATCAAAGTTTGCTAGTTAGCCACATTACTTATATCCATACACGAATAAAAAATAAAAATATTCAAGTATAAAGTAAAATTATGATTTAGATTAATTACAATCGAGGAAAATTCAATTCTAACTGTAATGTAGACCTGCCAGCTCTAGGTTTATGAATACATGTGTTTCAGGCCATCAATTTACATCAAACATTTAAAAAGAAGACAACAATAGGTTTATTAATAAGCTAAATTAAAAAGGAGACATATTATTTTCAATGACTTCAAGAGTAACTATTTGGGTATATTATTTTAAAACTGGATTATGTAAGATATATTATGTTGTTAAAGATATATGTGTTATTAAAGTGGACCCTATTATTAATTATGTAAAGGAAGAGAATTATATATTAGAGTAGGTAGACAGAAATAAAAATAAAAATGTATAGTACTTTTTCCGTGTCTGCTGCAGTAATATTGCCAAATTAATCAAAACATGTAAATTTTTTACAGCTATTTGCGACGTTGCCAACTTTTAGCATAAACGCTCTTAACTAGAATCATCTTTTGTTCAGCAATACCACATCAGATGTGCAAAGCTTACAAGTCCAAACATTAATCGCAATGACCCTCCCATGAAGGAACAGTCTTCCACCATTACCCTCAAGACAATAACTGTGACGATTAACTTTATGACGTCATCCTCGCTTCAACAAATACTTACTATTCTACAAGTCACTGAGACGTAACAAAAAAATACTTAGTCTCCCCTTTAACAATATTGATACGCAATAATAAAAAAAAAACGAATAATGCCAACTTTCCATAATACTTGTAAACGTTAGAAGAGCCACTTGTTTGTCTTCAAAGCAAATAATAAAAAGGGTAGACAAAGGCGTAGCAATAATTGCGAGAATAATGTGGAAGTTAGCTGACACAGCCTTCTATTACGACAGACAGAAAAATATCGCTATTTATTAAAGACAACTGAACCGTTTAGATGTTGTTGGACAATTAGATGTCGATGTTTTACTTTTATTTTTATCGATATATTGTTAACGCTGAGAAAGTTGCGAGTGGAGTTGAAATATAAATCTAACGATTGATGATTGAATTATTGTCTGAAAATAATTTCACATGAAACCTAAGCTACTTACTGAGATTTCAACTTGTAATGTTCTCGAGACTTTGGATAACGATATTTACCTAGAAAACTGTTGTTTTTTTTGTTGAAAATATAGGTATTTTACCAAACTCTGGTTTGCATTGGTACGCTCTTCGAAATTAACATGATTCCTCTTAAAACCTACTCTCAAAAATTATTTGGAGTTAGGGGGTAACCACGGCTTATACATTATCCCCTATGGCCCTATTTCGAATATTTAATCAAAAACAACCTCTTTCTAACCGACCTCTATCGAATTTGCTGCTTCATTTAAAAACCGCTGATCGGGTCATTCCAGACCAAAGGCAACGGATTAGCCCCACTTAGGGCACTAACGGATTAAACCCTTGTAAGCACTAAGTAATACTACATGCTCCACAGAAAGGAATTCTAGACCTTTTGACCGCAACTCAACTAAACCTTAGCGTTTTCTTGTAAATATTCGTAGGTACAATGCGTACCTGTGACATTGAGTGGGTCTCTATTCATAGTCAGATAAGGGCAAGGAGCTACAGGGCTGAAAATTAGCCATTGTGTTACGTCATTGCTTTCAATCAAAGGATCAAATGGCTTATAGCATATGGACATGACGTCATAACGGTCTTACTTAAGACGCAGATATATGCCAGTGACCTTGAGTGGTTAGCTTGCGTGTTCTGTACTGAGCTTACGCAACGTGTCGTACGTCCAGCCAGTAATAGAACTCGCCCATCAAGGAGCGCTGTCCTAAATTAGACGCATTATTAATTTATTATACATAAAACAAAAGGTATTTTAATAAAACACATTTAATAAAAGATCAATAATTAATTTATCTTCAAAATAGTGAAAGATTCAGAAAAATACGCTTAATTAATTTTGCGTAATTCTCAGATTTTTACCCGCATTAGATATATCTTAAAAAAAAGCACTATGTAATATAATTCTTAACTAAATATTCATATATTAAGTTATTAAGAAAATGCTCTCATTTAACATATATTTTTTTCCAAATCATTAACACTACTCGTTTAGACGTGATCTGCGGTATACAATCATTAAAAGGTTATCGTCGCCTTAATAGCCAACGCGAACTAATCAAGCGTTATGATGATCAAAATATCAATAGTTGTTCCTTTTCAGTGTAAGGAGAAACTTTTGGCCCACGAGGGTACAATCAGGCTGACATTATTACATTAAACCCACACGTCCTCTTGTATACAAATGAAACGACCATTGATTTTCTATACATTGTGACTATAATAGGGATGATGCCTGGGTATTGTTTTAAAATTCTAATTAGTCCGTCAGTCAGATAATAAAAAAATATTAGACACGTATTTTTTGCTTTATCATATTAGTAATTATTTTTTTAGATTAAACGCATTTTAAGTTGGGGAGTGGGGGTCGCTACGTCACTAGTATGTATAAAATCTACATACTCGTGACGTCATGGCACATTTTACCTCAATGTATCGCCGTAATCTTTAGATTACGTAAAAAAAGAAAAAATACGAGTCCAATATTTTTTCATAACAAAAAAATATATTTGTCAACATCCCTATTAAGTCCACTATCACGGCTTAATTCTCTATACGCTATAGACACACTTTTTCCAGACAGATGACCTTTCCACTTAATTAGGTTTTAGAAGATTCATCGTAATACTTGGTCCCATTAATTAATTTATTTTGCTAATTGAAGCCTTATTGTGAGCCGATTCGTTAATATAATACTGATAGTACCTATCTAACTATCTATTAATAAATCTTAAATTAGGTCCCTACTTTTTCGTTTGGTGTGATTCCTTTGTAATCAAAACTTCTTGGGTTTTTAGTTTGTAAAAGTGCCTTTAATTATAATCTACAAAGTAGACAGAATACGTAGAATTAATTATTTCAACCACAGTTAAGGTGGTAATTCCCAAAGGGCAGACAGAAACGTACATATGCCGTTTGCCAATACAGTATTAGGTCAGTCCCAATCTGATATTGGGCGAGCTTATCGCCATTTACCGGGCACGGTTCCAATTCCGAGCCATAATGGAGAAATTTCCAACAGAAAACCACAACGTTTAATTTTAATTTCAATTTTAAATATCGATACAACGTCAAGATGTCACATCTCTCAGCTTGACCGGCGCTGTAAGCTTCACCAAGTACAAATAGAGAATAATGCTTGCAGTAATAATAGCTTGGCGTATAACTACTGCCGGCAGAGCGTTAAATTTATATTAAAAACGTCCTGACGCAATATTACACAACACGCGCACTTTGTTGTAAATGCTATAATATTTACTCACACACAAACCTCGTTTATGTGTCCATATGTGCTACAAATTGATTACAAAGGGCGCAAACAAATGGTTTCTAGTTCCAGACTAGTAGCTGTTAGACTAAAATTATAGGTGTTGGGTTTGCGTTTTTTTTTTTTGTTGTGTCGGTCGAGCAAATAATTGTTGCCGACAGGCCGTGAAATTTGAAACTCTGGGTTACGTCAATTTACAGGCTTTTTTATTCTGATAAAAAATCCTACCTCAAAAAGCTTTTGTTGTACCTAATGTGGGCAGAAATTGCACCGAAATCAACATCGTTATATGAACTATTGGTATAAAAAAGGCGTATTATCTTTGTATACGCCTAAAAGATACAAGCCAGTACAGAAGAAAAACAAGATTAATCGTATTAATTAGGCGCCACTGTTTCATTCTGTAGGTATTCGTAGCCATAACTCGGGCCGAAGCAAAATTCGAGTAAATTGTTCATGCCCCCAAATCAAGTGCCATTGACCGAATATATATTTTATTCTTTGAACAAATAATAACAAATGGGTTTATTTATTTATCGAGCATTTTTTGTTGCTATGAAAGAGGGAGAGTTAGGCTCATTAAGAAACGGATCGGATGGATTGACCATCTATCTAACATAATATATAATTCCTGAATTACTATATCCGCGAAAAGAAGGAGAAGTAATGATAATTACATAGAAATGTAGCACCTCTAAGCCAAGAGAAAAGCACCTAATGAAGTAGAAATAGTAGATTGTTTGCCTAGGGAGCAAACAACTATTTTTAAGGCGAGAGTGTTTCTTTAAATGCTGAGCGCAGCACGGGATTCAAAGTACGTCACTCGAGCTTAAAATAGTGTTGCTCCCGAGGTAAACACTCTACTTTTTATCGCCCTCTATGAGAAAAAAAAAGTGTGCGGTCCGGCCCCCGTCAGGAACGAAGTTCCTTCTCACGTATGATTTAAAACAAAACCAAAATGTTCGCAGCCGCCGTCTTTGATTTACATTTTGACCTCACTATCGGCTTAAGCACCCTCAAAAACTATGAAAACGACACCCATGACGAAAAATTTGAACATTTTCGCAGCCACCATCTTAGATTTACAATTTGACCTCACTCTCGCTTTAGCACCCTTTAAAACTATGAAAACGATACCAATGACGAAAATTTTGACCAAATTCACACTTTCTCTCTCTCTTGCCAGCTTGTTACTTGTTCGTCATGGATCTCTTTGGTGGTTGGACTTTTACTTACAATATCCACATTCCAAATTCAAATCACTTTTAGTCCCTAGGGATTAAAAAGCTATTTTAGGCCCTGTTTACGAAGAATAAAGCTAGTTTATAGGGCCAAAAATAGAAAAAAATATTTATTGGCAAAAGATCTTTACAAAGTACCTATCTTATCTTAAAGTTCGATCAAAATAAATAGAGAAACGTATTTTGGGACATAATTACTAACAATATTCCAATATAATTCCAATCAACTAAGCAAAAATATTTAAAACAATATCGAAGCAATCCACAGCATCTGGCTTCAACAAATGGAAGGGATTATATATTTATTGTGATAGGGTTGTTTTGATCTTTGATTGAACCATTAACTTGATTGCTGTACTTTAGAAATTCAGTACTAAAAGTTGGGCAAAGTGTTTTAATTATCGTCTTAACTCGGTGCCAGCGAGCAAAGTAGTATGAAGTTTACGAATTAACTGAAATATCCGCTTCAGACCCTACACAGTTGACTTTTAAAATAATTTTCACGCTTTTTAATTTTTGCATGCTAATTTGATAGTGGAGTTTGTAACTATTAAGTAGGTGGCCTCTTGTCAGGCTTGACGGTTGTTTATGTGGTTGTAATTATGTTTGTTTGCTTTTCTTGTTAGATCTGGATTAGTAAAAAAAAAATGGAGTTCGTTTATTAGAAAGTCTCTTAATCTACCGAATGCTAATTAACCTCCCAGTAATTGGCCTTAAGTACTCTAATTAATCATTGCATAATACAAAAAAAACACAATAGACGACGTATATTTAGTAACCTAATCCGCATAACTGTCGTTTGTTGTGTATAGTTATTTTTCATGTCACTGTAAATTAAGGTAACCTACGAGTATTAGTTTTATTGTAAATAATCGAATAGTAAATAAATAGTGATATTATGTGGAGAACAGAAGATGTGATGGTATGGTGCATGGTATAATAATATACTTCGCCAGGTATGGCATTCCGAAACACAGTGGTCACGTGGGCAACACAAGTCTACGTCATCACATCTGTGTTACCAGAAGTTTGTAATAATAACTCCTCAACCACCTTTATTACCTGTGCGAATAAGATAAAACAATGAGGTTTTAATTAACAATTACGTTGGTTTATGTTTAAATTGAATTGTTTCGTTTGATTAGACACACGAAACGACAATTTAAAAGCTTAGTACATATTTTTTAACAGAACATGGTTTCTGAAAATCTTTCCTTAATCGTGTTTTGTTGCAATAGAGTGGCAACTGGATAGTGACGTAAGCATGTTTTAGTCCCGGAATGCCAGACCTTGTTTTATTAGACCATGGTATGGTGTAGAATATTGTATTGTTTGTATTGTATTTGTGTTTCGTCTATAGTATTTTTTTATGGAATTCCGCAAAGTCATGCGTGAAGCAATTAACTATCGTTGCTTAATCGTCATTAGCATGATCTAGTATCTTACATTGTAAAGTTTTTAGAATAAATTTCAATAAGTAATGATATTGTATGCTTACTGTAACTAGAATATTTAATATAGTATTAAAACAGTGGTCCCCAAACTAGGCAGCGCCTGTATCTTGGGAGCCTGGGTTGCGTGATCTTAAATTTGAATTCGAAACATTTTTGCGTTAGCTTAAATTTTATTTCAAGATGTTTGAAAATTGACAAAATAGTTAATTAAATAAGGGTAGCGAATTACCAAATAAAAATAAATTGAACAAAATAAAATAATTCTAAATAATATTATTTAGAATTATTTTACACAATACACAATAATTATGCATTATGTATCATTATGTGACAAATAACACACGAGACAATTAAATAGAACAGCTACATGCAGCTGCGTTTGCCAACGTGACCGCAGTTAGGCCGTATTAGTTAATCCGATAAGCCTCTGACGTAACTATGCTTAGAATTAGTTTCAATCGACCTTGTGGCCGTTACAGTTCGTTATCATGTTATTCATTAGAATAAATAATTACATAAGTATAGAATATTTAATATAGTATTAAAACAGTGGTCCCCAAACTAGGCAGCGCCTGTATCTTGGGAGCCTGGGTTGCGTGATCTTAAATTTGAATTTGAAACATTTTTGCGTTAGCTTAAATTTTATTTCAAGATGTTTGAAAATTGACAAAATAGTTAATTAAATAAGGGTAGCGAATTACCAAATAAAAATAAATTGAACAAAATAAAATAATTCTAAATAATATTATTTAGAATTATTTTACACAATACACAATAATTATGCATTATGTATCATTATGTGACAAATAACACACGAGACAATTAAATAGAACAGCTACATGCAGCTGCGTTTGCCAACGTGACCGCAGTTAGGCCGTATTAGTTAATCCGATAAGCCTCTGACGTAACTATGCTTAGAATTAGTTTCAATCGACCTTGTGGCCGTTACAGTTCGTTATCATGTTATTCATTAGAATAAATAATTACTTAAGTAGATGTAGATCACTGACTGACGCTTAGGTATCAATGAGGTATAGTCGGGGAAATTAATTATTGTATATTAAATTGACGTTACGACATTTCATACAACTGTCAATGAATGACAATTGTTTGTGATTTTAATTTAAGAATAATTTAAGTTAGTAGTCAATTTGTTAACCCCCGACGCAAAAAGAGGTGATATAAGATTGACCGCTATGTACTTACATTGTCTATCTTTGGCACCGTTGCTCTTAAACCAATTTAATCATGCGTTCAGGGTGCTGATGGGGCTGCGGCGTTTCTGTAGTGCATCAGGGATGTTTACTGAACATCGCGTAGACTGCTTTTATGCTACGATGCGTAGAAGGTGCGCATCCTTGGTGCATAGAGTACGTAGCAGCGCCAACAGCATCCTTAGCATGATCGCTAGTCGGCTGGACTGTAGTTACATCAATCATTGCTGCGTCATTTGTCATGGAATGGCGCAGTAGTGATTGTTGAATTTACTTTATTTTATTGTGGATTGATTTGCGTATTACTAACACTAGTCTATAAGAACATTGTTACTAACAAAATGGACACCATGGTCTGAAATAAAGTATTTATTATTATTATTATTAAACGGGTGAACCGATTTTAATGCCTTTTTTTTATTTGAAAGCAGGTTTTCAAGCGATGTTTCTTAGACATGTTTTTATTAAAATCGGTTCAGCTGTTTGAAGATTATTAGCTCTTTTCTAGATGATGAATGGATGTTAGCGTCTGCCACAGGTCTGGTCGATTTGAAATTTGGTATTCTGTTACTTCAATTATATTAGAATAACATAGTAACCTTGAAGTAATGCTGCAGCATTACCTGGAATTTGCAGGATACCCAACTACCTTACCAACTTACAGCACAGGTATCGTGTTGGAGCTCATTGGAATGGTCTCGATGACTAGGTTACAGATAGATGAATAGGGTCTGGTGATGGAGCAGCAACGAGAAATGAGGAAATTTTTGTGTCGAGGGTTTTTTAAATTTTAATATATTTTCCCTTGTTAATTAGATAATTTTCCTTTTTACATAATATTATTATAGGTATCAACACAACAGGATAAAAAAAAAATCATAAGCTTGTACAAAGATATACAAGGCAATGATGAAATCATCCCATTTTCCAAGCAATTTAGTGGTGTTTGTTTAATAAAAAAAACTTTAATACTTATCTACATTTCCAACAAAGGTACGCCACGCGCCACCCCTGACCAAAACCACCAAGCAACCTAAACAATACAAACATCAACATTATCATTCTGTTACAACTTAAATCAAAACATATTTCCACAAATCCCATCGAATTCCTCCCTACATAAAGGTCGGAAGGGTTGAAAGATTCACGCTGAATTTGCGACTAAAATAGCTGACTCAAACCAAAGCCCTGTCAAGCCCAAATTGGATGAATCACGTGACATTCCGAATGTATCGTATACATTTATTTGATAAAAGCGTACGCAGAACGTGTCAGGAATGTAATAATGTGGGTATAATGGCACCGCCAATCATGGCCGTACGTTTAATATGCGTTACTACTAGACGTCATCGTATTAAATTAACATGATGTTACAACGTTTACCCACGTCGGCTTAGGACTTCCTAAATTAGTTCCTTATTCTACGTACATCAGATTCGAAACGAGGTTTACTGAATGTAATCTCAGAACTTTGAACGTTTGTGAATCGCTCAATTGAGCGAATTCCTATGAACAAGTGTATCGCATATTGTTTTGGTATGGATTTGAGTTCGTCTTGCTTGTGGGTGGATATTAGGACTAAATAGTTTGAATCTTCTTGTCTTGTTGTTGTTGTTGTTTTGTTCTTGTTTGTTTTTTGTACGTATTTTTCTGTTCCTTTCTTCTAGTCTATTTATATATGTACCTATAAATAAACTGTTAAATACATAAATAATCTTGATTATGGCGATGGATTGTCGACTTTATCAAATGTCTTTGAATAGCATGAATAAGCAGACAGTTTATTACGAATTAAAGTTTCACACGAAACCCGACAGTAATGAACGAAAATGGGTTATAGAAAAGTAATTTCAATTTAAAGTCGGCAAATACAGAAATAATTAAAAAACTGTCGTGTTCTGTAATACCAATGACTATTTACTAGACTGCCTCGTCGCACTGTCGATCGAAAAAAGGCTCTAGAAGACATAGGAGCTTAAATTTTAAAGTGTCGGTTTTTTGCTTGAAATGGCAATGCATAAATATTTAGAGGATACAATCAGGTAGGCAAATTAGCAACTTATAGTTTTATTGCAAAAAAATGTGCTCCATACTTTTTTTTGTTGTACCTAACTATTTATTTATGATTTTTTTGCCATACGTCATATAACGAGATTAAGTGCTGATTAATCTGAAAAAATCAAATACGACAAAAAATGATAAGTTAATAGTTACATCACCGTGTGCAAGGATATAACGGTTATTCTCACCGTTCCGGAGAGCATGCATTAGAGCTCCATAATTTTTTTAACCTATGATATATTTATGCATAGTATTGGCTATTAGAAGCCATTTTAAGCAAAAAACCGATACTTTAAAATGTAAGCTCCAAGTTATTCGAGAGCCTTTTTTCGATCCACAGTGCGTTGGTCTAGTGGTCTCAAACGCTACTGCTGAGCATGAGGTCCTGGGTTCGATTCCCGAGTTGAGCATAGTGGTATTGGGTTTTTCCATCTGGAATTGCTCAGTAGCAGCCTGGATTTGTGCCCGGCTGATGGCAATAGGCTCGCCCCCTATTACATGGGACTTAAACATAACTGGCGAAATGTGGATGTACTATAGGTACAGCTCTGCATATCCCTTCGGGGAATACAGGCGTAATTATATATTTGGTTATATTATATTTACTAGAGTGCAAAATAACACCTTTTTTGGAAACATAATTAACACATGTTTATTATCTTCCGTTCTATAGTTCCGGGATAGGGAAAGTTAAAGTTTTAGTTTTATCTCTATTAAACTACACATCTGTTAATGAAAGAAAAACACATCAGCTGCATTTCTTCCCATGGTATTGTACCTTTATGTTATGGTAGACCTTTCGTTCATGGAAAAGTTATACCGTAGTAAAAGCAAAGAAAGATTTACGATGAAAGTTGTTGATTGTTCTAATATTTATGGCCTTAAGAGTCTATTTGTTACGATAGAGTAACTCACAAGAATCTCATAATAATCTTGAACATACAAGCATATTCAGCCTACAATCTTCCCACTTCTGGGACACAGGCCTCCTCTCTGTGAGAGGGAATGGACCGTAATCCACCACGCGGGCCCAGTGCGGGTTGGTAGATGTCACATGTCTCCGAATTTTTGGTTCTAGGACATGCTGGTTTCCTCACGATGTTTTCCTTTACCGTTTTCAGAGCAGTGGTGATGAAATAATTTACACTAAGTAAGTAAAGCGCCTGTTTGAGTTCGAACCCAGTGGTCACATATAAAGTATCTGTAATTCAGATAACAATAACCTTAAAAATAAGTTTTTAAGTCATAACAATTACGTCTTTACAGGAACATACTTAAACTTCAGAAACACGTTAAGTAGACGTAAAGTATTCACTTTCTTTAACAGAAACGAGCTCATAGCCGTACTTCAATTTATAAGGTAAACGTCTAACGTAATGGGATGCGTTGCCAGCGTTATGAAAACGCTTATAAATCGGTTATGGGGTTCCGTATACAGTTTAATTTCCTAGAAAGCGTTAGCTCAGTAAATAAACTGTTATTTTTACCCAGCCACACGCGCCGAGTACAATGCGAACATAAGCCTAATGGATTTAGCGTGTAAGTTGCATTTAGGGGACTTAGTTCATGCAAAATAATCGCACTAGCTCCCCGCAAACATGTTATCATGCAACTGGCTTAAATAAACTTCTTTTTTCTTCATTTTATTTCCTTTATGAAAGCAAATGAACTGTTGGATGTCTTAATTAACTTGGTAGTATACACGAAACTCGCCTTAACTTGATTCAACAAGTAGCAGTGGTATAACTAACTAAATTAATTTGATTACGCGGTGCTGTATCACCGTCTCCACACAGTTAATGATTCTATTCATGACGATCATGAGCAAAAGTTTCAATGTTCATGTTTTGCAGCGAAGTTGTATAAATACAGATGTTGCCTTTCTGTTTTATATGAAAACAGACATTAACCCCATTATAAGACAGTTTTTAGTTTTAGTTTCCGGTAAGTTGCTGAGTAATGCAACCGTAACTATCGGTTACGGTTGCATGCGACCGCAGCGCTCTCACCCGGTTATTATGTAAATTAAAGAAAAAGCCCCTGCCCAATCGGGCGAATCAACGAATGCGCTTCCAAAGTGTTCATTAACATAATTTATTCGCGCCTGTCAGTGCCGGTCTTAAATTTGTGGAAGGTTATTTTTCAACGTGGAAAAATTGTGTAAAGCGGTCACGTATTTTTTAGCGTCAGAGGATCGGCACGGTGTAGTTTAATAATGTCATAACCAGGGCCGAGCGAGAGCCGCGCGATAACATCGAAGATACATCGCGGCGGTCGGATTTCCAACAATAATTTATTTTATGTGTAAGGTCTCGGTTACTGCGATGGATGTTTTATGCACAAACGTCGAATGAATACCAAAATGTTATTACCATCATAATATTATTTAAATATAGAATTAAATATTTAAATTACTATCTTTACTATCTTAAAGGCTCGCTTGAAGCTCTTTTAGGCAAAATTAAATATGTTTCCAATATAAAGTTCTCCGTCGAGACTAATGTAATAATTCACGGGATTACAAGATTCTTAAGTATTAATAGCCTGTCTCTAGTTCAGCCGAACGGTTATTCGAGAACCGCTTTAAGTTGTCACTTTAATCTCTTTTGGCTTCGAGCACTACTATTGCATCTAGCGGAGGGATCGTTTAGATTTCTATTCGCATTATAATGTAGAAGTGATAAAAATAAAGTACTTTCTGTGTTTATACGCACGCTTACGTAGAAATCCGATTACCTATAATAATCAATGCTTATGTTATAGAAGCCATATCTTGTATTCAATATGTTGCTTCAAGACGACTTGAAGCGCGATAAAAACAAAAAAAAAATATTATGACCAGAGCAAATGCGCGTCTCTGGCTGTCAGCTGATTTTCCGAAAATTTCCATTTTCCGGAAATATTTTAATTAATTGATCTTGTAAGCGCCAAAACAAACAATCTCAGAAGTGGGAAAAGGCGAATAGCCACTTGATTTAAACGATACAATTAATTTTCCTGGTATAATGCTTCCTCTTGAAAAATTATATTAATAAAAATAATCAAATCGACCAAATGCGGATAATTCCAGTAAAATAAATATTACGTCATAGAAATGAATATTAGCTACCGTTAGCAAGTCTGTTATCAGCACATTTCTTAAAAAAAAATTTTTTATGTAAGTGTCTCAAAAAATGTGAACTTGACTGCTGAGAATTATCCTATGACCCTGGTTTTTTTGTCGCCAACCAAAGGAATCAGGCAATAACCAGCTTTGTTGCCGCTATGTCCAGTGGTTAACCAATTCAATTTTTATTTCTTGGAATGTTCTCAATTACACACATGAGTCGGTACGATTATTATAAAATTTACATCACATTCTTCCTCTGTGGTTAGCAAAATAAATAAACAATTAATTAATCTGACATTTAGGAAAACCGGGTATTGTGCGGTATGATACCTTAATACCTCAAATATTTCACAACAAACTACGTTGTTTTCCGTAATGAGTCGAACAATGTGACAAGAATTATCTGCCTTTGTGTCAAAGGGTTTCTTGGTCCCTTATTCCAGAAGCCGTCCAGATTATCGCGCGTGCGGCCTGTCGTTTACTTGTTACTTATTAGTGAAACGTAACCATATTTCAAACAAAAAACCTTCATTAAACCTTACGTCAAAAGATTAAAAATAATAATTAGGATCTTATTTAGTACTAGCTTTTGCCCGTGGTTTCGCTCGCGTAGATGTCTGAAATAATCCCGAGGGAAAGTATTACCGGGATAAAAAGTATCCTATGTCCTAACCCAGGCCATAGTTTACGTGTGTGCCATTTCATCAATCCATTCAGCCGTAAAAGCGTGAAATAGTGACAGGCAGACAGACTTACCTACTTTTGAATTCATAATATTTTTATGTTTTTGTATTTTTTTATTGCATCATGTGAAAATAAATGTATCTTGTTTCTTTACTTTATTTTGTTCTATACAGCCATGTTTATATGAATATGCGTATTGAATTTAAGTTATTTGTGTGGTTGTTAGTACCTTGTTACAAGCTCCCCGAACTAATTATGTTATATTCTGAAGTTTCGCATGTTAGGATTACATAAAGTTTATTAGTTAGATAGTATCTAATAATTGAACGTGAATTTAAACTTTTGAATTCTAATTATTAATTACATTAACGACTTAGGGTTTAAGCAAATATTCTCCAAACTTTGGAAACAGTGGTGATTAAAGTGGGCACTTAAGTGATGATTTGAAAAAAGTATAACATGATCTTTTGTAGGTTAACAATAGCTACAGCTGGGTGGGCTAAGCCTTTTCAAAAACTAATAAAGAATGATTGTAAATAATACCTACATAATTCTATTAAAATACCAGGTACCAAAGTAATCAAATTAAAGA
The DNA here is from genome assembly GCA_916701695.1 of Agrochola macilenta. Taxonomy (NCBI): domain Eukaryota; kingdom Metazoa; phylum Arthropoda; class Insecta; order Lepidoptera; family Noctuidae; genus Agrochola; species Agrochola macilenta. The sequence goes on from OU753563.1 coordinate 10,639,931, forward strand.
ATTTATGAATACAAAATCTCCATACATACGATCTCATACAAGATAAGTACGCGCCATTCAATTTTCATTCCTGGTCAAGGGTAAAATGTTCATAGACATTTCATGCTAATATCATACGAGGGTAAAAGTGATCGGATGTCTTCGGTCATAATACTTAAGTGCTTTTATGAAACCTGACGATAACTGATACGGGGGGATGAAAAATAAAAATTAACAATAAAACGGGACACGAATAAAGATCACCTTTTATGTTTCGAGCTTTGTTTTTTTATGTTTTTGATTTGAAAAAGGTTTTCTTTTTTTGTAATCTGATTTTCTAGGGTCTTTTCGTTGACTATTTTTGACGGAATGATGATAAAATACTAACGAAGTATTTGTGGTCACTTTGTAGAATTTTATCTAACGGCAGCTAGAGTTCTTAATTATCAGGCCTGCTTCAAAGGCGAATAGGTATTCGGAACATGATCTTAATAATAGTGTTCATTCGTATAATTAGGTCTTTAGTCACCTTTGACGTCACCTCATGAATAGAGAGGGCGCGCAGAATGCATAATGGAACCAAGCGACAACCAGCATATTGAAATACATGATGTTCTCCAAAACTGAATTCTTCTTCTTCTTCTTCTGTTCGTGTGGTTAGTGACTAACCTGGTGTCAGATATTTAAAGCCGCAAATGGGCCTCTGACTTGGCTTCACATATAGTCGAGAAATATATCTCAGGCATGGCGTTTGACGGGGTCCGTAAGGACCAATGCCTGCTGGGGTTACGGGTTTGTCCGAAAGGGATATCGCGGCCCCGGACACAGGCAACGGAAGGAACACGGGTGGGTTTTAGTCAGTACAAGTCTGACACTCCCTCTCGCTCCGCCCAGAGCGGGAGGAGTCATTTGATGATTTAACACCAAAAAAAAAAAAAAAAAAAGGCATGCCGTTTCCTCACGATATTTTCCTTCACCAAAACTGAATTAAAAACTACATATAAGTATCTACTATCATCATTTCAGCCAAAAGACGTCTACTGCTGAACATAGGCCTCCCTAAGCTTCTATTTCTATATTTCACCATAAATAATTAATGGGATATACGTAAATCTAAAAACCCGTAGGTAGTTTTATTACTTTTTGATTATCGCATCAGACTGCTTTATAACCACGTTCCAATTATTATGGGGGATACTAAAAGCATCCGTGAACAATATGAGTTATGTCGAGATACGCCCATAACTCACCCACTTACTTCATGGGTATTATAAACCCATAACAAATTATCTATCAGTATGGTGCTGGAAGCCGTTGTATCGCCTCTTTAGCTATAATATACCATCCATCATGATCAAATTCGTGGTTAACTAACATAATGATACCGAGCAGGTTCAGTCAGTAGAATTAATTGTTAAGAGAATTGACAGCCTACATCAATTTGCCACGATAAGGCCATTTCGTACACCTGTCATAAAATGACAGTTGTGACTTGATTATTTATGCAGAAAATTTTAGTTGATAGTCATTTTTTTTAATACATTTTCTTGTCCGTATGAAATCGGTATAAAATACAAGTCTATCCGAACCTAGCCGATTGCCTTCGGCGGAGAAAGGGAAAGCATACACAATTAAACACACGTCAATACATGACGAATGTGTGCATTGAGTAAGTGAAAAATTGGAGCCCGAGTTTCACCAATCATAGTCAACGGTTTACAGACGAAAATCAAGTTACTTACCGATTGAAAGCGTTCGTCTATGTTTGACCTAACGTAATGTAATTGTAATACCATTTGTGGACATTCTGTATGTTATCGAAACAATGAATTCGTAATAATTGACGTTTGTACACAAGCACCAGTGTTATTGAATATTATATAACAGACCATTTTCTTTGTGCCATCATTGCGATTTATTTGATGTCCAACAAAACGGTTTTAATTACTTTTTAATGGGACTACAGTATAAAGCCTCGTGCAGACTGGCGCGACGTGACGCCAGTGACTGTTCTACCGTAAATATTTCTTAGAAATTGTTATGTTAAAGTTGCGTCGCGCCAGTCTGCTTGAGACTAAATGCAATTAGAGCTGTTCCAAATTAAAACTTAGTATCATTTTATTAGTTGGACGAGTGTTTTAGTGAGTCAGATTTACTTACCAATGGGACTTTTTCAATTTATATGTATACATCGGTGAAGGAAAACAAGTCTGGAATTACCAACCGTGCTTGAGCAATTGTGGTTATTAATGCTCGTGCACTCTTTCGTATTATTATTAAATGTCGTTTAAAAACAAATGTTAATATTACTTGCATTTTACAAATCTAATGGTAATAAAAAATTAACGAAGCGAATTAATTATGCTAAAAACCGGAAAGAACTTTCAACTAAACCCAAGACAGAATTTCCTTTTTAAAAATAAAAATAGATGTTTTGCATTATCTCGCTGTCTGATTTTTTATGAAAATTACAGGATTGAGTTAATATAGCATTTTTATTTTGGTCACGTTCAGAATGTTATAGTCGACAGAGGCAGCGTCCTTTTTCGGATTAAAACGTCACTTGCAGATGAATTTCAACGAGACTGACAAAATGTAACAAAGTTTGAAAATAATCTAGATTTGGACTAACGTAACTAACTCAGACTTATTTTGGTGATTTGTAAATTATTCGCCTATTGAATAAAGTAAATAGGATCCAGACCCAAACGATCACAAGTTTATTAAGAAAATAGCCGATATTCTTTAAAATTAAACCACTTTTTTATAACATGAACGCCTTTTTGTTCAAGAACAGAGTTGTAGCTGCTAGCTGCTACGGCGTAGCTTGCGTAGCTGTGACGGCATCGCCTACGCAGCTACGCTGTAGCATTAATTAAAGAGGAATGCTAAGCACACATATTTAGATAATGCTGACATTTTTAAATAAACAAAACCTATTAATTTATTAAATGCATAAACAAGCAAGGCTGTTTCATACAGTGCTATCTATAAGATGGTTTATATTACAAGTAAAAAATAAAAAATAAAGCTGTGCATTTGTTTTTTTTTTTTTTTTGGTCTAGCGTTGTAAAACTCACTAAAATATTCCCCTAACTTAAATCGTTACCTGTTTAGAACACTGAATTCAATTTAGCTAGACTACAACTAGTGAAACTAGATAATCGAATCAAATTCTTAAGTTATGGTTTAGTACAAAACTTTCATATTCATTCGCAGTTGCCATCATTATTAAAAAAATAATGATTTAACATTGTAACATTTCCAATGTCATTGGTATTTTAAGTGCAATCGAAATTCCTTTCACAAAGTATAGAATAGTTTCTTGCTATTATTTTACTCGTAGCTTGAACAATTAAATTGCAATTTTACAAGAATATAATTTGGATTAACATCGGAATGCTAAGTGAATAATGGTAAAATAAAAGCATTATCATTATTTAGATTTAACTGCAGAAATAAATCTTTCATTATGGTACTCTAGCCTTTGCTCTCGGCATCGCCCGCGTGGAGGTCAGAATTTATTCCACAGAAACGTACTACCAAGATAAAATGTATTCTATGTCCTAACCTAGGTCATGGTCCTTCCGTGTTCCAAATTTGATCCAAATCCGTTCAGCCGTTTAGGGCTACTTTCACCAATGAAACTGAACGCGTTCAGCACATCTAAACCGCGTTCAAGAGCTGTCAGTGTCAGTATTCCACAGAAAATAATGACACTGACAGCCCTTTAACGTGGTTAATTTGCTGATCGTGTTCAGTTTCATTGGTGAAAGTAGCCCTAAACGGCTGAACGGATTTGGATCAAATTTGGAACACGGAAGGACCATGACCTAGGTTAGGACATAGATGAAATTCGCACTTAGGCGTCAAACGGTAACATACAAAGAGACAGTATTACTTCCTCATTTATGATATTAAGTATGTACAGTAGAGATATAAGTTTGTTTGAAAATATATAAACTCATAGCTTTCTATAAACAGGGATGCCATGGGACATATTCTGTAGTTAGCGTATCAGCATGATCATCAGCCGAAAGATAGCCTGTGCTATACAATGGACAAAACCCTCCCAAGCGTCGCCATATCATCATCGGTCTAACATTTGCGTAAAACATGCCAAAAAATTAACTTGAATGTATTGGCACCTCCTTTTCCATGCTAGAATGATCTGAAAAAGAACACCAATAGAAAATAAAGTACCCTGCATTCGCGAGAAATCTATGCCAAGCATGATACTGCGACAGAGTTATACCAATATTAGTGTCAAATTCTACACAGCTAAATTCAGAGATGACATCCGTGACGATACAAAATAGATCGGGAATAACGTACGGAATTTCGCGCGGATATAACCAAATGTCATCTTTAATTTCGGAGGGTATGTGAGTAGGCACCTACTGGTATTTGTACATATTTTTCAAGCCGCTAATGATGATGTGTCCTTAATGTGATCGCTAATGTCCGGTTTCACGCATCGACTCCGACTAATTCACCCCCCATTCCCCTTCCCCTCTATATGTCACGTCCGACATAACGCACAGTTCGTTACTGTCCGCTTTTGCTGTACAAACTCTTAATTACACTGACTTGTCGGTCCACCGCGAATTAGCGAAATAGTTTTTGAACCCGTTTAGATAACTTTGTCAATGAAAACAAAATGTTGTGCAATTAAATTTCAACTAGCTTATACGTAACAGCTACCATTAAAGTAATCTATTTGAAGTTATTCGATCTCTTCACTAAAACTGCACTGTTTATTTATTATTAAGTTTAAGTGATTGTTGAAACTCGTTTTGCATGGGAAAATTATGAATAAATACATCAATATTGTAATTGCAGGTTCGATTAATCATGAATATGCATGCATATCGCATAACTATGCCAAGAAAATGTGGCCTCGATATAAATAGTTCTCAATATCTGCCGACTGTCAGGCCTAGGCTTGCATATTGTAGTTCCCGCAATAAAAGGAGGCTTAATAAATCATCGGTAAACTGCGCTAAGAGGAACTTAAGCACAATACCTCGGCACGGACTCGTAATCCCCCCCTCCCCCCGCTCCCTCCATATTTTACACCTCTTTTACCCGTTCATTTTTAAAATACGATGTTCGACAAATTCACTTAATGCCGCGTTAAATGAACCGTGTTCGCATAATAAAAGATTTTATACTCAAAAGCGATTTCAGAATGGACGATATTTCCGTGAAACGAGAAAATGCCGCACTCCACGTCGACGCTTCATCTCGTCTCTAGTAACGCCGGAATATTTTTTTCGCGCTCGAACGACTCCGAATTCCGAGGAAATAAAGTTAAGAAAACACCACATACAAATAATGCTCAGATTACTTTAAATACTCCGGTAAAGTGAGCTCCGGGCTGTTTTACGGATAATTTATTCGTATATTAAAAACTCCCGTGAAGCTTTATTTTTGCTGTCACAATATTAAGTTGGCCTAAGTCTGGGCGAAACATTTCATAATCCGTGGTGCTCGTCCAAATTTAATAAAGAAAACAAGAAACAAACATACCTCTTTCTAGGTACACCAGGCTAGCTAAAAGTGGCTAATTACTGCCCAAAAAGAGATGTGAAAAAAGGCTCCTTCATTTTTTATGGGCATGTCATGCTAGGCTCATCATCAAAGGTTTGCATGGTTCGGCTTTCATCACGGTTTCGTTGGTTAAAGAGAATTCCGCTTTTATTCAAAAAAAATGTTTGCCTTTTACTGGTTTTGAATTGTAGATAATACTCGTATTTAAACAAATAGTATTCCTGTGCAAAATAAAATTTTACTAAGTCTCGTGTTATTTTTTATTATCCATTATTATCCCACTGCTGGGCAAAGGTCTCTCTAGAATCTTTATCTCGTGTTAAACAGCATGAAATAAATGAAGTATTTATTTGTGATTTAAACAATAGTTTCCTGCACATAATGTATTCCATTTTGCAAGTACATGAATGGCACTCTCCTATTTCTTAAAATAAATCCGTGTAAGTGAATTCCTCTGTAGATCCCTATCACGATCCTAAAAGCCTTTTAACGCATAAAATATTCCCATATGTGGTTTATTTTTGTTGGTGTGTTTTAACCTTTTGCATTGATTACGTATTTTATAATTCAGCGTAAGATCGTGAATTTGTTTACTGAAGCTGAAATAAAAAGGTTTTTAAAAAGCGTCCTACTTAGCTACGTTTTTCTCGTTTTTACGTGGAAATGAGATAAATGTATAAAATGCATTACCCGGTTATTTTTGTGGCTCGGCTTGGCGCGAGAACGTTTTAAGCGATGAGCTAACCCATAACATTATAACCCCTTTACACATAAATGTACTAAAAGAGATAATTTAACTAAAAGGTTCTATGACAGTGTAGTCTTTTTATTTAGATGAAAATGAAAGAGACATTTAAGCTGATATTCTTGTGCAGTGAAGAAATGAAATGAAGAAATATTAATAAAACCTTTTGTTGCAGTTGTGGATATCCACAAAGGCGAGACCCTGGAGCTGGCCCACGTCCAGAGGACAGACATGGGGGCCTACTACTGCATTGCCAGCAACGGCATCCCACCTACAGTCAGCCGGCGGTATCACGTCGAAGTACACTGTAAGTGACGAAAATTAGCTCACTACATGAAAAATATAACACTGTTTTTGTTGCAGTTATAGAGAGTATGTTTGGCAGAAGACGTTTATACGCTGATTTGATAAATGATGCTCTTAATACACTATTCCAAGCACATGACGTATCGAAATGGCAGATTTTGTATTTCAAAAATGAGCAACATACTGAAATTCAACATTTAAACATACGCGTGCATAGAATTGTAGCCCAAAAGGGCAGCCAATTGGGTTTTTACAAAGGAGCAATTCAGTGCGTAGGGCCCGAACTCACGACTTTTCGATCGTCTGTCGATAATATCTAATTTGCTCCAAATTCGTAAACTGCCCAACAGCAGGCAAACATTTTAAGAAGCTATTGTATCTTAAGGAAAAGTTATTCCTTTTCACCAAAATTGGTACATGAAGTACACTTTATGAATGTCAAAAGATCCGCCCTTTCGATTACTTCGCGTTGAGGAGAAGGCTAGAAACTCAGCCGCCCAAGTTTTACCGAAGTTATTATTCCGTTTAAATGTTTTACTTTGGACTTAAGGGTCTTTATTTACCGCAGTTTGAATTTACAAAATAGAAAGTTGAAAAAATACTCTCCTGACCCTCAGATACCTACTTACTGATTGAAAGGATTAAAATCCTTCCTTCAAAATAAACTTCAATTAAAGTTGATGATCGTCTAGAAAAGACGAAACACCATTAAGACATTACCGGGACTGAATGAAGGATGGCAAATGCAAAAGAGTTGCAGTTTTGTTTGCCTTGTCTGTCTACTTTCATTTGCTTTTAAATAAGCAGAACTTTATGTAAATTTCAGGGAGACCACTCAACTTTAGCAGATGGTAAAGCATTTTCGATTTGTATCAATATACATGAATCATTCAAAAGTCAATTGTTTATCCCATCGTGTGTCAAATATTCAAGAAAAAGATAGCTATCTTGACTGAAGATAAATTAAGTGCCTCGGAGATGTCTCATTTACGTTTCAAAGAGTTCAAGTGAAAGATACATTCTTTTTTATTTCGTATTTCGTTAAAAGAATACATTTCGATAAACATTTCTAATGGAATTGACTGTTCACCCTTTTCAACGTTTCTTTAAGTCTATATTCACGAGTCTGTTAAATTGAACTAAAAGCTTGTTTATCTGGCACACACGTTGAGCGAATGAAATTTATTTTTTTCAATTGACGGGTAAAGTATGTGAGTTTAAAACAAAAGTATTCGAAAACCAATTTTCGTTGGTAACGTACCTAATAAAAACTTAATCGCTTTCAGTAAACTTTATTCTATGGCCGTTTTGTAATTCGTAAATTGTAATGAGTATGAACAAAAACTGGGTATATTAGCACGTTAGAATTTGAATGTTTTACGATAAATTATTCAAAGAGTTAGATTAGATTGCGAGAGATATGTGTATATAATTTACGGCCTGTTTTACCATAAATACGTTTATATTATACCTACCACGGATCCTAGGACCAGTTTAAATTCACCAGTCATCCAGTATTAATTTAGCTAAATATCTGCTCTACTAAAATGGAACAATAATTTTTGTATTTTAATTTTTATTTTTATTCAATGTATTTTATCTGTTTAACAGTCATACCACAAGTGAAGGTGACCAACCAACTAGTAGGAGCGCCGCTCGGCAGTGACGTGGAACTGCAGTGCTTCATCGAAGCCTCTCCCAAAGCTATGAACTCCTGGTACCGGGAAGACGGTAACTGTAAATATCCCAATGGTTTTTTAAATCTATTGACTAGCTTTTGCCTGCGGCTTCGCCCGCGTGGATGTCGAAAATTATTCTACCGGGATAAAAAGTCTATCTGTGTGCCAAATTTTGTCACAATCCGTTCAGCCTTCAAAAGCCATGAAAAGATAACAGACAGACAGACAGAGCTACTTTTGCATTTTTATTATTAGTGTGGAATTAGTATGGATAAGTACATTGAAGTATATAGACTGGTCTAGTGAGCACAAGCGCGACTGTAAAACGTGATGTCCTGTGTTCGATTCCCATGTCGGAAGTGTTATTGGATTTTCCATCCGCCAGCCAGCCTGTTATGTTGTAGCAAATAGACCATAACTAAAAAGGCTTTTTATCTACTGTATTTTACTGAAATTTAAGAATTTAATCCCGAAAGACCTTTGAATTTATTTAGGTGTTTCTCCTACAAAAATATCTCTAAGTAAATAATAATCCGTTGAAAGTGCCGCCTTAATACCGTGTTTACAGCGAACAAGGTATTATCCCTTCTTTTTCTTAAAAGTCAAAATGTAGACGGTTTCCGCTCTACAAAATACTTGAGATATCAGGGTAACTTTATACACACACCTGAAAAATTAGGAGGAACTTGCAAAAATGTTTTCCTTTGCCAAGTTTTGAAGACGCTCTCATAACTATTATTTCTTGTAACGTAGGTCACGTTACAAGAAATAATAGTTACAGACATGTTTACCAGCAAAACCAAATTATAATGCATTAAAACATTATTAAAAAAATATCATATCTGTTTTTTTCGGTGTGTGTTAAATAAAGTTTACAGCCGTTTAAATGCACCTATTTATAAATATAAATAAAAACTTACTTATAAACAAAAAAATATTAGTGCCACAATCTCATGATTCACAAACAATTTTAAAACTAGACAAAACTATAAAAGACGTCAGTTACTTTAAAAAAACGTTACCTAAAGATTTAAAATAACATACTAATGAACCTATTCTTTAAGTTCACTCACTAACAGATCTTTCGTTCCACAGCGCTATTAAGCGACAAATTGACCGAGAACCCGAAGCTCCGTGTATCAGAAACTATAATGAACGAGTACTCACTGTGGATAAACTTGACGATAAAGTCCCTAGCGCCGGCGGACTTCGGAACTTACGTGTGCGCCTCTGTCAATGCGCTCGGAAAGATGGAGAGCCAAGTCAGTTTGCATAGTAAGTGGCCAATATCATTATACGTCTTAGTTCGTGTAGCTGCTGCAGCTAAGAACACACATGTAGCGTTAGTTCGGCAAAGTAGCCAATAGACTGAACTGGATACTCGTCGGAATTAACCCCATATCCGAGATTTAATCAAAGTCTTTCGTCACATGGTTCGTGGGGAGTTACCTGTACCCTAATTGCGTAATACACGATCAATCAGAATCTGAATCGTTTTGAACAGAATGCTAATCCATTGCTTAATAAGTTCGAAAAAAAAATCTGCTCAACAACGTAAATAACGCAATGAATGTTGTTGACCTATCAAAATAAAATAGATTAGTCGTAATCGTATACGAAAATATGTGACTTAATTAGATATCAGGAACTGTGAACCACCCGTAGGTATCTTTTTTATGAATATCATGGAAAACTATATGTACTTTAGGCATCATATCATTCCTAAAAGTATTCTAACACCAACATCACCTAGAATTTCTAATAGCAAGACAGAGCCATCGCAACCTGGGTGACCATTCATAACATATCGAGACCCCTCCGTGCTTCGGAAAGCACGTTAAACTGTTAGTCCTGGCTGTCTTTGAATGTCGTTACTGATAGTCAGAAGCACAAAAGTCTGATAACCAGTCTGACCGGTACCGTGTTACCCGGTAACTGGATTGTGGTGGTCAGATAGGCAATCCATGTAAAATACTGATATTCAGCTGCATCCAGTAGGACTGGAACCCGATCCCAACATAATTGGGAAAAAGTTAGGCAGATTGATTGGGGTTGGTGCCTTTGCAAAATAACTCCAAAACATAAGTCACCTTAACTTTATTAAAATGTTCGCAGGACTAGAACTAAGCATGAACGGCTTCGGTGCCGAGGAGCCGATGGTCTCGGGCGCGGCGTGGCAGCGCGCACGCAACTTGCCGTCCCACCGCGCGCGCCCGGCCGCGTCGCATGCGCATCAATACTTCCTCGCTCAACATCTGCCGCCACAGCTGTACGCTTTACTACTCACCGTGCTGCGATACATACATACTTTTTAAATGTTTTTACTATTAAATAGAAGCAGAATTTGTATAGAGTTGACGTACCCTGTGTCTTTATCGAAAGCGACTGTCGCGCGAATACGCGATTAAGCGATCCTTTGCCTGAATACTGATACGCACATAATGCCACTTGGTTGATCGCAGGAGTATATCATAGTCATATAAACGAGCGCGAAGATCACGGTCTCGTGCGACAATCGCTTATGGTTAGTAGGTACACGGCAATGACAAAAACAAAAGAAAATTGTGCCCAAATAATGGATCAGAAGAACTTCAAAAAAAATATGTCACGACAATCTGTCTATTCTATACAAATTATGCCGAACTATGAGTAGCATGTGCCATATTATTGTACAGATATTCAAAGATATGTAAATGAACTGTTAACAATATTATTATAACATCTTTCAAGAAAAAAACTTACATAGAAAACCCCTTTTTCTGTAACTGTATACTTGAGATAAACCATGATTTGAGCTGATGTACATATTTATCTATAAAAGACAAAAGGTATATAAATTATTTACTACTTGTAACTTGTACCTACCTATTTCTTTATTTGATAGAAATTCCGTTAAAGTACTTGCTTTGTGATTCATTATTACTTTAATGGAATTTACTGGTGGTTGGTTTTCATTAGGGATGATGCCTAGGTTAAAAAAAAGAAATTCTAATTAGTCCGTCAGTCAGATAATAAAAAAATATTAGACACGTATTTTTGCTTTATCATATGAATAAAAAATTACTTAGATAAAACGCATTTTAAGTCGGGCAGTCGCTACGTCACAAGTAAGTATAAAATCTACATACTCGTGACGTCAAGGCACATTTTAACTCAATGCATCTTTAGATTACGTAAAAGAAGAAAAAATACGTATCCAATATTTTTTAATAATCTACATGACGGACTAAAAATAAATTTAGTCATCATCTCTATTAAGCGTTTCCCATAAAACGTTTACAATTCCAAACAATATTAATTTGTAAATGGTAACGTAATTTTTTATCAATTTCAGTGCATAGTTCTGTTTTTACTGGACCTCATTAATAGAACATTGTCTTTTAACAGAAATAAACTTAAACACTATACTAATTAAGAACGTATAAGAAATTCAATAGGAACTAATATTAAAATATCAATTGTAATAGCCGGATTTAATGTTAAATGTAATGATAATATGTAATAATCGATTAAAATATTTAACTGATATGAATAAGTTACAATTTAAGCAACTAGTTACATCGTTAGGAATTTCAAATTATCGATCGATATTCATATTGTTTTTAAACCTATCTCGAAATCTTGTGCTAACGTTACGTTGACTTTGACAATAAATGTGTAATTTATGAAATATAATATTGAAATAAATGTCCTTATAAACCCTACTTGAATGTGTTGATTTTAAACTGAAACTTTTTTGTATGCAAACAACGACTTCAAAAGGCTGCGCTGAATATATGAGGTTCGTAAAATACTAAAGAGTTATCATAAAAACATTTATGAGTCCCTGTGAATATATTAACGACAAAAATATTGTGCACTGGCTTTCGTCCGCGGCTTCGCTCGCGTAGAGGTCAGAAATTATCCCACGGGAACGTGATACCCGGATAAAAATGCCTGTGCTAATCCAGGTTATAAACTATCTGTGTGTCAAATTTCATCCAACTCCGTTCAGCCGTTTTTACGTGATTGAGTAACAAACATCCAAACACACAAACATACAAGCTTTCACATTTATAATATTATATATATATAGTAGGATAGTATGATTAGTAGAATAAATTGGCGTATAGCTCAAACTTATTTTAGTTATGGTACTTAAACAAAACTTTAAACTTTATTCTTGCTTCTTTCTTGCTTTCAGCTTTAACGTAATGGAGTGGTCCATTACGTTAAAGCTGAAAGCAAGAAAGTAAAAAAACCTATGCAGACCGCTCTAAAAGAATCAATCCACATTCAAAAAGTGATCGACTTTACTTCTAAAGCTAATTCAATATCCAGAGATTCCATCGACCTATCCTGAAGTAGATAGGTATTGCAGGACAATGACGAATGGTCGATCCGAGCCGCTAATGCATTTTTCGTGTTGCACTTGAATTAATGTGTCTCCAGTTTCATTTCATGGGGAGCGCCGGCAATGGGCGGGTTTAATAACCGTGAAAAGGTCGTATAAAGTTAATCATTTTATTCGACGTGGAGTTTACTGGCCGTTCTGTTATCTCGTCCCGATACGTTGATTCAACCTGTCACTGAAATACTCCACTTTACGATAACGTCACAGTATATGTGAATTTTAAGATGCGATAATGATCCGACTTTAAATTATTTTGGACAAGTTTAGTGTTTTTTGTAAACGTTCCAATTTACCCATTTGATGAGCTGTGAAAGACTTAAGGCGAAAGCGTCAGGGTAGCCCGCGAAATTCAAATTTTCTTACGTTTTTTGTAATTTGCAGGTCAGTATCAGGTAGTATCTTGTTCTAAATATGATTCGCGGCCGTATCAATTATTTATTTATAGACTTATAATCATAAAAAATCATCAATACAACTTCGCTAAGTTCATATAATCTTATTGAATGACTATATCTTCATGAAATCATTACATTTTAGGATTATTAAAAAAAAAATCTGCAGAGCCATATTTGTTATGGTCGCGAATCATATTTTAATCAAGATACAATCTGACATCGACCTGCAAATTGCAAAAAACGTAAGAAAATTTTAATTTCGCGGGCTACCTTAGCGCATCCCCCTTAAGTAATCTGATGTTCCTTCTTTTCTTTTTTTCACATTTAAGAAGTGTTACGAAGAATGATTATTTCAAATAAATATCCCACAAAGTAAAATAACTTCAAATCTACTTAATAATTCGCAGCCCGCACAATCATAAATGACAAGCTGTGACCCGAAAATTCGTTTGAAATGGCCTCCAAATTACGTGAAAATATTGTTCAGTTCCTTTTAAAATAATGTCTAATAGACCCTGAATCCCTGTTCCCGATTGTACAAGTTGGAAACTTATTAAAATTCTTTCAGTACCCCCGAGTCCTGTTACTTTTTAAGAACCTTTTAGTGTGGTTTTAAAATTGTAAGGTAGAAAATTACGTTTTAGTCTTTGAATGGACAACAATACTAAATGAATAAAAGGTTTTTATGAAAAAAATCTCTGATTATAGACACTAACGCAATCTACGTTTATCACGTTAACAAACAGAGATGGGAAATAACAGCCTTAAGACTTATTAACTCTAGTTAACTTGTCAACTACACACAACAGTTCAGGATTCAGATCTAATGATTATTAAAACGAATGGCAGGGTGCGGTATAACACTCAAACTAAAAGTTTCATCAACATAATTTATTCGGGACACTCGGCCGAGTGGCCCACGCGGCCGTAGCTATTTTTTTCTTTATTCGTTCAGGATACGCTCTGAATTTTGGGCAGACGATTTTTCAGAGGGAACTCAATTGTGCAACGCGGTCACGTAGTTTTTTAGCGTCACTCGAGCAGACATGCGCCTGAGTTTAATAATGTCATAGGCAGCCCCCGGCGTGCTTATGTGCGCCACGGCCGGATGCTGAGTGCCGCCAACAACGTAAATTCACCGCGTTTAGAAAAGGTGTAGGTTCGCATGTAGTAGTTGATGATATCGTTTAAAAACCAGTACTAAACAGTTCCTATATTATATATTGAATGGGTCATTGAGTAATGAATATTGAATGCTAGTTATTCACACCATCAAGCGATATAGTGAACTTAATCTGTTCCTGAAAACGTTGCCCTCGCTTACCTCCTGCATTCCTCATAACGCTTTAGCAAGAAATCGATAAATATTCGCAAAACTGCACAGAGTCACGATCGTTTGCACTGTTACCAATAAATCGCATACAGCTGATAAACAAACGCGGCCATTGTGATTTGCGGCATTTTGTAACATTCGTCCGCGCGGGCAATGCTGTCATGCGACAATAATTCTTTGAAAACGCTCCTGACAGTTTTGCCGCAAACGACGCCTCTGCACTAGAATGGGATTTACTATGTCATACGAAACGTTAGCGGTCGACGAGAATTTTTTCACAAAAGCCATTCAAACAAAACCGATGTTAGCTAGCTAAACGGACATTTATAGCTCAATGTTACATACCGGCTTCAGGCTTGTCTCCCGTTGTTTGCAGGCAAAACGAGATCGAGGCTTTTTGTCACTCGCAATTTACAAACCAAACAATAAACATCAAAAATAATCTTAAAATCCAGATGAATAGCGAAGGCGGGCGTCACGACGGAATAAAAGCAAAAACAAACTGAAGGTAAGTCGTCGCGTTATCTTGATCTTAAATAAAACCGATTTCTTTAGCAAAAAGTCTGTTTGGAAAAACCTTATCCGGCTTTGGATTCATTAGGATAATTGCACAAGTCAGACAACAACAAAGTTAAACTTGATAAGTATCTAAAAAGTAGCAGTTCTAGTCGATAAATCAATTATTAGATATTGCTTTGTAAGCGGAACGGAGTTAAAATATAGAACAAGTTCGTAAATGCAACCAGGTTATTCGATTAAAACTCTCTCCAGGAAACAGGAAGTAAATAAGTTACTAAGCTATTGCTTTTACATTTATGTTTCAAGGGAGAAAAACTGTTTTGTATTCATGTGACACAAAGAAAGCTAATTCACTAACGCGACAGAAATCGCTCGAAAACCCCTTTTATAGGAAACGTAGTGCCTGCTTAGCTTTACATAAAAAATAATGTATTCAATCTTACAAACGTTCTTTGTTTGTTGATATTATTATCTAATTTTCGTACACAACTTTTAGTAAGTTTCAGTACCTATGAATGAGAATATAATATAATATAATATAATATAATTTCGATAAAGCCTAAAATATTCACATTTGTATAAAATATATTATGTATAAAATGGCGGCCGGACCCTGGGTACAGTGGGCCGGAATGAGGACGTCATTCAGTGCGGTGATCAATCTATCGGTCTCCCCGAAGTGACGCATCGATGGACAGCGAAATATATCGATACCGAGACCCGCGCGACCCTACGCAAAAACACGTAAGTATAGACGCGTACATATTTTAGTACCGCTCAATTACTTAGATTGGTACCAGTCGAGAAGAGATCCTTTTTTAGGATTTTACATACTCCCCGCTAGTACATATTGTACGAATTTTCGATTCACTCAGAGTGTATCAGCGATATTGGGAGTTTCTTCGCAGAGTAGTTTAAGGCTTTGAGATTGGCATGGTTAACACATAGTGGAAAGTGGTGTTTTGCAATCTGATTTGGAAAAGGAAAGTGATCCATAGGATGTAATTTGGATTGACTATATTAAGAAAAGAAGAAAAGAAAAGATTGTGTTTTATAAGAAGATAACAGTGTAGGTACCTATATTTAAGTATTGTCCAATTATCGGAGTATACATTTTAATCATTAAGTTTTGCTAGAAGACTATAAACGATCAGAATGTCTGTTTAACTAAATCGCAAGAAAAAATATGATAGAATTGACGTGTCTCTGATACGTTAATTCTACTACTACTACTACTACTATGAATTTTAAAAACCGATGCGAGTCCCGTTTAGATGACTAAATGATTAAATTGTATAACACCGGATACATTTAATTAAATAACGCTGGAAGCCCACAACTTTTATTCAATAGACCCCAACCAACATCAAAAATAGACGAAACATTTTCCAGAGTCGAAAGTTTAAAAAGTATAAAACCAGTCACCAATTGTTTGGGGGCTAAACGCAAACGGCTCAATAAAAGCCAGTGTGTCCCGTTGGTAAACAAAACTGCCAGTCATTAGACTGAGCGAACGAAAACATTCGGTCCAATTATCCGGGCCGAGAGGTCCGTACGAAAAACGCTCGGGTCTGACCGAGACCTAATGACGATGTCAAACGGACTCATCAATCTATTTCGGAAACCTGAAGACCTAATGGGAACTTTTAGTGTTTACGTAGTACGTTGTCTTAGTAGTTTCAAGAATGGAATTAAGAAACTTAGTCAATGAAGGACGAAGGTAGTTAAGTTTCTTGCGTCCCACTTCAGTGCTTTATCGAGAAGTAAAGACTCACTTATGACGGGCAAATGTCTCCTGGGTTCGATCTCGTCTCGGAGAGTTGAGATTTATTCTGGCTCCTGAAATACAGGTACTCTACCTTAGCTCTAAAGTCAGGGTTACACTTTTTAGGTTTATGTACCTCAAAAGGAAAATACGGAACCCATATAGGATCACTTCATTCTCCGTCCGTCTGTCAAGACCCATTTTCTCAGGAATGCGAAGTTGAAATGAATATCAAATTTGTTCATAATATGTTATATGTAATCATCTATGTTTCCTTGGAAAAAAATCAAGCTTATAAGTCAACGCAATAATAAAATACGGCCATTTATGTTAGTTATTTTGATATTCGCAAATAAATCAAAACCTAGAGGGTACTTTCCGTTGACCTAGAATCATGAAATTTGGCAGGAAGAAAGGTCTCACAGCACTACTAAAGAAAAAAGTAGAAAAGAGTAGTTTTTTTTCTTTTTAAGTTTGCAGTTGGCGAATTGACCGTGACGTATATCAATGTATGGGAAAACATGTTTCTCAACTACTAAGTTAATTTTGTTCTTGGAATAAATTCATCCCAACTACGGAATCCTTCATTGTGCGTGGTCCGACACGCACTATGAAGGATTCATTCATAGTGCGTGTGAAGGAGTCATTCAGGCCTTTTTTTCTGTAACCTTACTTATACCAATAAAATTATTTACAATGCATTTGCTCGAAAAGAGCCTTTTCCAAGCAGTAAATTAGTGCGGAAAGTGTCACTTTTTTTGACTAGTGCTTTTTACTTTTCTGTTTTTTTTTTAATTTTGGTGGCCGTCGTCAGCCCGTTGCAAAGAGTTTTTATTCTTTGAGAAAAGTTTTACAAATCAGATGATGATGATAACGATGACGATGGCGAAGGCGATGGCGACGGCGATGGGATGACGATGGCGATGGCGATGGCGATGACGATATCGATGACGATGGCGATGGCAATGGCGGAGTCAAAGACAAAGTCGAAGTGGAAGTAGAAGTGGAAGTGGAAGTTGAAGTGGAAGTGGAAGTGGAATTGGAAGTGGAAGTGGAACTGGAAGTGGAAGTGGAAGTGGATGTGGAAGTGGAAGTGGAAGTGGAAGTGGAAGTTGAAGTGGAAGTGGAAGTGGAAGTGGAATTGGAATTGGAAGTGGAAGTGGAAGTGGAAGTGGAAGTTGAAGTGGAAGTGGAAGTGGAAGTGGAAGTGGAAGTGGAAGTCGAAGTCGAAGTCAAAGTCGAAGTTTTTTTTTTCTCTCACAATGCATAAAAAATAATGTAAAACGTTGTATGATACACGTGCGTAAGATGATTTCCGACTCGTGTCGACTTATACACTCGCTCGCTGCGCTCGCTCGTGAATAAAATGCCACTCATCGGAAATCACCTACCTTCCGCACTTATAGCATAAATAACTATTATTTCTTACCTAAAAAATTGCACAACAATTTTTCACTACAAATGAGTCCTAATCAGACTAATAAAGGATTGTGTTTCACTTAATACAAATACTATTAAACGCTGTAGCCCCATGCAGTAAATGGCAATCATTATTGTAATTACTCGCAAATTATCGTTCAATAAACGAATTGGATACGTTTCATATTATCACAGTAATTATAATTAATGGGCACAGCTTTATTATTATGTTCTTCGATTATATATTATTCCGAATCACAACAGTCAAAAACAGATTTAAATGATTATTTAGATAAGTATAACCAAAAAATACACGCATTATTTACCGAAGTGGTGTCAATACATTATATGAAAAGCGGCCAAGTGAGAGACGGCCTCACACACGAAGGGCTCCGTACCAATGTACAATATTATAAGTACTACATATGTATGTATTTCTATAACACGTTTCGTGTATAAAAATCAAATAAAGTTAAAAATTAAAGGGGGTCCCTTTAATTTTTAACTTTATTTGATTTTTATTATTTGGTCTTATAGCTGCCATGGTAGTACAGTCGGCTGCAGAGAAATCTCACCCCCTAGCAATATTATTTTATACACTACTAGGAGGTGAGATTTCTCTGCAGCTGACTGTACACTATGTGAAAATTTCAAGTTTTTAATTATTACGGTTCGAAAAATACAGCCGTGTGACAGACGGATGGACGGACGGGCAGCGGAGCCTAGAGTACAGAACCCCAACAAAAAACACATTTAAAAACAAATAACGAGTGATACTCTGCCATACCTACAGTTAGATAACTGGTAAAAATAAATCTACAAACGATATTATTAAGGATAATTAGTTTATTTCACTTCAACCAAAGTACAATTATTACACTTCTGCTTATCACAATCAAAGAATAAGAGATAGTTTAATCTTTCAACAAGAAGACGCGGCCAAGATTGTAATGTGAATTTCTAATAATCATGTAATG
The DNA here is from genome assembly GCA_916701695.1 of Agrochola macilenta. Taxonomy (NCBI): domain Eukaryota; kingdom Metazoa; phylum Arthropoda; class Insecta; order Lepidoptera; family Noctuidae; genus Agrochola; species Agrochola macilenta. The sequence continues at coordinate 10,658,994 of OU753563.1, forward strand.
AGGGAAATATAAAAAAACACACTTCAAAATCATCTATGCATCGACATTTAAACTTTTTCTTTATAAATGCCGTAATGGCCCAGTGGTTAAGGCCTCGCCTCTCATGCACGAGGTTGTGGGTTCAAATCCGGGCAAGTACCGATGTGACTTTTTCAATTCATATGTACTTTCTGAGTTTGTCTTGGACATTACTGACATCGGTGAAGGAAAACATCGTGAGGAAACCTGGACTTATAGTTAATATAAGTCTGAAATCACCAATCCGTCTTGAGCAAGCGTGGTGATCAATGCTTCGTGCCTTCTCTGTATGAGAAGAGGCCTTTGCCCTGCAGTGGGACAGTAACAGGCTGATATTATTATTATTTATAAACGAAAATGTTACCAACTGAATAAATAGATAATGGAGTACCTAATCTTTCCTTTTTCTTTTTATATTTTACTATGTCATTGTAACAGTGTAAAAAATACACATGTACATAAATGTTACCAGCTAAATAAAATAATATTCTAACTTTTTTTAGGCTAGGCAGAGGTGCACCTATAGTACATCCACATTTCGCCAGTTATTCTTAAATCCCATGTAAAAGGAAAGCCTATTGCCATCAACCAGGCACAAATCTAGACTCTGGGACTGGTACTGAAAAAATCCAGATGGAAAAACCCAATAACACGTTGCCCGACCTGTGCATCGAACCCAGGACCTCATACTCAGCAGCAGACCAAAGAGGCAATCCTAAATGATAAATTATTTAATTTCTGTAAGTATATAGGTTTATACAAACACTTACACGTCCATCATATTTTAAAAACTAGATGAGAAACCCAATAACACGTTGCCCGACCTGTGCATCGAACCCAGGACCTCATACTCAGCAGAAGACCAAAGAGGCAGTCCTAAATGATAAATTATTTAATTTCTGTAAGTATATAGGTTTATACAAACACTTACACGTCCATCATATTTTAAAAACTAGATGAGGTCGGCGTTTCCTATCTGACTACTCTGAGAAGAAAGGCCGAAACAAAGTCAGAGGTCACAGTCACTTTTTGATAGCAGTGATAGCCTAGTGGTGTGACCGTCAGACTGCCAAGTCACAGGTCTCGAGTTCGAACCCAAGGCACGCACCTCTGACTTTTTGGATTGTGGATGTACATATTGTATAATTATCACTTGCTTCAAAAACGGTGACGAAAAACATCGTGAGGAAACCGGCATGCCTGAGAGATATTTCTTGATGGCATGTGAAGCCAAGTCAGACGCCCATGGGCGACTTTAAAACTCTGACACCAGGTTAGTCACTAACCACACGAAAATAGGAAGAACAGTCACTTTTAAAGTCCAGACATAATCTTGGTCAGATCATGTGAAGACCATATACCTACCTCATAACAATAACACCAGTATTGGTGTCTGAAATGGTTTTTTTGTGCAAAACGGAATATTCAAAATCACTCTTGTCAAACGGATATACCAATAGTGATTTCATAGCGTTATTAGTGCCCAGCCGAATTGCTTCCGATCCTTTCTGCATAAGCCTACTCGCCATTTACGTCACCCACGGGACCAGCTATTTGCATCGGATGACAGGCAGCTGATAGCCTCTAAGTTTCCCCTCCATTCTGCCATTAGCATGGAAATTTAAACGTAATAAAGCATCAGAAAACCCTAAGATTCCCGTCTCATCAAAAGGAGCACGAACTACCAAAGTGCAGGGGCTTGCTAGTTTTACGAGTGACAAATTACTAAGAAAATACTCATTTACAAGTCTATTATATTCCTTTAGCAAAGGAGAATTTTTAATGGACAATATTTCTGTAAACTAGTGCGCCTGGTCCGCGTAGTTCGCTTTACTCTTTAACTTGCAACTTCAGGTGAGAAAATTATTTTTCATTAACGCTCGGTTGCGTTTCAACGTACCTACTACCAGTGGAATTAAAATCAATTACTTACTTCCGTTAGAACAAAACAAAGTTCTAGAAAATTCTCCCGTCGCGTCGCTCCAGTTTGTAGCGATTTCCACGAAATTCGTTAAACGACTCCTATGGTTTAGCTTTTCGTTCCAAATTCATTCAATTTGCTAAGCGAATAATGCATTTTGTTCAATATTCGGAATACATTTTTCAATATCCAAAGCGAGTTTTTAGTTTTTCTTAAGCTCGAAAGCCAGTTTAATTTGCTAGCAAATTCTAAGTAAGACAAGAAGAACTAGTACTTTTCTAGACAAAATACCCCCTTGAGCAAAGTTTACGATTATTATATTTATTATAAGCAAGTTTCTTAACTGCATATCATATAGCGACTAAAACGGCAACAAAGCAATTCTCATGTAAATTTCTCTTTCTAGAGATAATAAAATGTCGATTACAAGGAAACTCGCAATGAAACTAAGAATTTACAGTCACTGAACCCTTTTCACTGAGAAATTCAATAAGCCGTTGTACGGGGGCTCTCACGATGTTCTTAACCCTGGTTATGATATTGTTAAGGATCGAGTCCTAGCGAAGCCACTGACACTAAAAAATACGTGACTGTTTTATACGATCCTATCCCACGTTCGTGAAAAATCGGCGTACTTGGATAGTCTCCCGATATAAAGAGATCCGAATAGGCGTTCAGCGGATCACGCCACTTACAGGATAATGCAAGTCTTTTGTCTATGTCGCTCAATCAGTGCTATACTTTCATTCATTCTGGGCTGAATGAATCTAAGGAACAAGAGAGCCGATTGTAGCAAATCTAGCTTCGATTGTAGGAAATGTAGGCGTTTTGTATTTTTTACGGTTTTATAGGAACGATCTGAAAGCTGAAAAGTAAACTGGATTAGGTGCTATTGCTTGTAGATGTGAGCGTAGACATGGGTGCTTTTAGATGTGAATGGCCGAGAACGTTCCGCATTCGGATTAGTCTATTCGACTGCCAGCATGTAGATGGTATTCAAGAATGAACCCTAGTGAAAAGCGTTTTAGCGATGCAGTGACTGGAAGAATCTTTAGTCTAAAGTCTAACGTATAACTGTAATCACATGGGAGTTATTTTTCCACATGAATGCTAACAAAAAAAAAAATTGCAAGTTCATGACTTTATAGCAAAAAATAACTAAATAATGATAAAAATTCAGCAAGAAAGTTTGCATTTACCTACACTCGGATTGTCCTGGAAAATAATTGGAAAGTAAGAACAACTGAATAGAGCGCAATGAAAATTACTTTTATGAATATTTCAGTTGCTTTATTTAGCTTTACATACATTTTCCGAGCTTCGTACACTAATCAGTGGTTCTTACTTTCCAATTGGTTTCTAAGAATATCCAAAAGCTCCGAAATAGAATTCGCAGTATTTCCTAGCAGACACTTTTTAAAACCAGATTTCATCATCCATGCTTTTTGATGAAAATTAAATAAAAACTACATACACCTATCAATAAAAAAAACTATAAATGAATATGGAACTAACTGAGTTTCGCCGAATATTCGAAACGACTGAAGCGGTATCGCTAGATACATTTTTGCGGTTTCAACGGCAGGTGTCGGGCAGCCATTATCAAATACACACACCAACGATCGCGTGTTATCGCCCACACTGTCACTTTAACAGATTTATTGGCCGTTCCATTTGACCCAACGCACTCCTGTTCTATATAAAAACGTTTACAGAAAATGTGCTATTCCATACTTCACGAGTATCGAAAGACTTATGATGACGTAATTTATTGAATTGAAACGCGTCTCTGGAATCAGTAATGAATTTTTACTTCATATTTTTCATGTAATAGATTTCAAATTCTACAGCTAAGTATAATATGATTCAACCCCTAATCCTGCAGTTGCCATTTGTGTTCTAAAATTAAAAATGAAGTTGCAGGTACAATTTTATCTAGTTTAGTAATAAAGTTACTTCCTTTAAACTTTTAAAAGTAAATATATCTGCAAAAACATCGTGGGTATAGACCATCTTCAAGCTGAGTTTGACACTAAACTTCACTTTCCTCATCATGTCCATCTCAGTTCGCTTCTTTGGGTAGTCGGTCAATCTATAAACAATTCCCCATCACAGTCAATTGAAGCACCTACCTAAAAATACTCAATCTCCAGCTATACATTAAATTGCTCCGTAAAACAAATTACCTCGTTGCTCGTAAATGTCTATAGAGATTTTTTATTATCTTTACAAATTATTCCGCAATGGGTTTTTTTCGCATTGTTTATTTACCCCTTTTCATTGCATTGTGTTGTCCGGTCAGCATTTATTAATTTCCCTCAAAAGGCCATGCCAAAGGAAATTAATTCCGCATATCGATAAGTATATACAATATATGTTATAAAGGAAACGGGCACATCTGAAGATGTGACAGTAAAAGTGTAATATTAGACGATTTATGGAGCGTTTAAAGGCGTTGGAAACCAATGGGCCACGAATAAAGGCGCTCATTCACCAAATAAAATACCAACTCAATACATTTCACAAAAATATGCATGTTATGACGTTAATTACAATTATTCGTTTTGATTGCATATTTCCTTTATCAGCTTTTAAAACAATTCAACCGAATGACTGCCTTTATTTTTAGAATTGTTCACTGTTGGTCATGCATATCTGCCGTGTTCGGGATTCACACAATGAATTCTCCCTCTGTCGACGCACTGAGCAGTAAGCGTTAAAATTATTGGAATTTTATTTAAATAAAAAAAACTATTGAACAGCTCGGGAAATACGGCGTTCGGCAAGCGAGTCCCCGTCGCGGAGAAGTGTCGTTTAAATGGCAGAGTGCGATGTATTCGAAGGCACGTTTATATCGCATGTTATTAAATTCTTTTCCTCGCGACTGGTGATGGCAATCGTCTTATTCAATTACACGCCAAACAAGGCATGAGAATAGCTGACAATGAATACACGGAGAAAATGCCGCTATTGAAAATCCGAAGCTTATTTCATTTAATTCTGTTGTGATGTGACAACTCTGACAAGCGACTTCGAGTGTTTTTATAATAAAGGATCGTGAAAAAACGCTCTTTTCAAGTTACAAGATGAAATAAATTTTATTGTTTCAATATTAAATGGCGTGAGAATAAAACTTTAATGTAAGCCGCAATAATTCAAGAGATTATGGAACAAAAGAACTTAATGATTCTAAAAAGTAGAAAGGTTACATTAAACTTGTCTCGTGTTTATTTTGAGACGAGATGATGCGTTATTCTAAGGTAAATTGTCAATTTAAAAAGTAATAAAAGGCCTCTATTCTGTAGGGACGCGTTAAAATATTCTAAAGTGTATTTTATGAGGGGCATATCTCGTCCTTACGAGCCATAACTATAAAACAATCAGCACAAGAATCTCGAATATTCCGCGGGCATTTCCTCAACGAACTTTTATTAAAAAAGTTTTTGTTTTTATCAGCGCTTAAATTCTGTAGGTATCTATGGAACTCTGTGATTTTACTATCATTTTCACATTATCGGATTATAATAAGATACCATTTTGCGTGTTACCAAAGTGTTGTCTTACCTAAAACTCTACTCGTTTCTTTTACAATGTGATGCAGGGACGATACTTAGCTTTTTCTAAGGTACTCAATTATTGCTACTTATGAAGGTACTAATACATCTTCTCTTCTAACCAAATACATCTTTCTCTATTCTCATAAATTCAAATCACCTAGTCCGAACGTGCTTCAGAAGCGTTCAATATGTACCGGCATCACATAACAATTTTAATACATAACAAAGTTTCATATTAGTTCGGCTTTGTGCAAGCACTCACTTGTTCACGTATTATGTTCGTATTCGCGGTTGGTCACGGATATTGCCCGCCTGTCCAACTCCTTTCCGAAGCAATCTGTGTTTGACAGATCTCACAGTTTTGATCACTCGAGCGAACCTATACCCTAGCCTTTCAGAAACCACTGCTCCATTTTATTTATATTTTCTTTACATAACTACACTCAACCTTCAACAAATAAATGGTATAAAGTACTCATGCGTGTATTTTCGGGAAAGAGCATAAGGATTTTCGTCGGTATATTCGCACATAAAATTTTAAACTTAAAGCCATATTAAGCCATGATGGATTTAAGCAACCTTTGAAATATGAGTAGTTGATCGCACTTAGGGTTTTATGTACCAAACATTTAGCCTAAAACATTTTGATAAAAACATCTCAATTATGGACATGTACCACACATTAATATATATATATATTAATATTAATCCCAGCCTATTACCGTCCCACTGCTGGGCAAAGGCCTCTTCTCTTAAAGAGAAGGCACGCGCACGAATCGAATTGAATTGGGTTACGAATCACCAAACCGTCTTGAGTAAGCGTGGTGATCAATAGATCACCACGTTTGCTGAAGACGGTTTGGTGATTCCTGACTTATACATATTAGGTAACTATAAGTCCAGGTTTCCTCACGATGTTTCCCTTCACCAGTAGTGTCCAAAATAAACTCAGAAAGCATATATGAATTGAAAAAGTCACATGGGCCAGATTTGAACACATTATGAACTAAAAATAATCTGATAGTTGCCTTACCTGAGATAAAAGCCAAATATGGTTACAATAGGTACGCATACCTACGTTATTTTCACGCTAGGGACACAAAATCCGCCTAGGGGCAGACAGAGGTGGTTTAATGTCAGCCACAACGTTATCTGAACAAATTTATAATATCGTCAGTCACAGCGGTGGCTATTTATTTAGGTTTTTATAAGCCTTCTTTATTTATTATGCTCCCCACATCAGTGTTAACTACATCATTTCAAGCGAAGCAGTTGATGTACGGAGGATAATAAAATGTTGAGGGCCTCTGTGAAAATCGGGGTTTTGTGAACTTGTTGGAATAGTTTTTCGTTTACTTTATTCCAGAGTTTATAGTCAGTTCCGTTCTACGATAGGAGCAAATTATTAGGGATTCGAATTTTTCGGTTTAAAGTTTAAAACTACCTACTATATATAACTTACTTACGTTGGAGGAAGATTACTTCATTATTATAATTTACAAATAAACATAGACACCAAGAAAACCAACCCAGCCAGATAAGAAAAATAGGAAATAAACCTAAAAACTCACATCCAAGAAATAACCTCCAATTGAATCCGTAATAAATCCATGTAAAGACTTTCTGAAGCATTAGTTATAAAAGTCATCTTATGATTTATTTATTCGAGATGAAGATAAATTGAATCGTCTAAATTAAATAGCTATAATAAATGAAATCTTCATTACTCATTGTCAGGAGCATGCCGTCATTCACTCGCTGGATTATTTTGTGGACGGATCATTATCACATTATAAGATATTACTGACATGCATAAACAGTAGCAAAATAAATTCATTTTTATATAGAAATGGGTCCAAAAAGCTCTTGCCTCAAACAAGAATTTAGTCAAAATTATTATAAACTATGTATCGTGTTCGAGAATACGTTTACCTCGGGAAAACTCTGCAGTTTGGCAAGAAGAACTTAGAGAGGGAAGCTACTAAGATGAATTTAGATGGGCTGGGCAGCGTTTGGAAGGCTTCGTCGAATCTTCTTGTCACGAATTCCACACAGCCTAAAGACAGTCTTCAATCAGTGCATCCTGCCTGTTATGACTTACGGAGCCGATACGTGGATTCTCACGGTACAGCTGGTCCATAAATTCAATATATAAGGTCGCTCAGCGAGCCATAGAACGGCCTATGCTTGGAATCTCTCTGAGGGATAGAAAACAGGTGATCCAGCAGAGAACCAAAGTTGTCGACATAGCACAGAGTACAGACCGGCCATATTACCCGTAGAATCAATGGGTAGACGTGTTCTTGAGTGGAGACACAACACAACAAATTAGGACGCCCTCAGGCTAGATCGAGGGACGATCTTCGAAGGTGGGGTGACAGGTGCCAATCGAACAAAATGGCGTGCAAACGGAGAGGCCTATATCCAGCAGTGGACTGCTGTAGGCGGATGATGATATATCATAAAAGCTGGCTTCAGAAGGAAAAGATATAAGGACCTTCAATTATAGTGTAACAAAAAGCATAATTAATTAAATAAACTAGAAAACGACTATCAGCTATTATACACAACTTATTACGGACCGGAAACTACGTTTTGGAATGGGCAATTCTTTTTTTTTGGCATTTCTTGACCTTCAAAAGTATGTTTTTAATAATAAGGGCCAATTGAAATCAATCTGCCTAGCCTTTTCCCAACTATGTTGGGGTGCCAGTCTAACCACCGGATGCAGCTAAATACCAGTATTTTACATGGAGCGACTGCCTATCTGACCTCCACAACCCAGTAACTGGGTAATACGATACACCTTAGTAAGACTGGTGTCAGACTTTCGGGCTTTTGACGACTCTTAACGACTGTCAAAGGTCCACGAATGACAGCCAGGACCAACGGTTTAACGTGCTTTCCGAAGCACGGAGGAGTCTCGGTATGCAAAGATGGTCACCCATCCACGGACCAACCCCGGCAAGCGTAGCTTAACCTGATGGATCGACCCGTGCGGCTGTTATTACTTAGCCACGAGTTCCTCCCAAAGACCAATAAGGGCCAATTGAAATAAACTATATAATTGTGTCTTTTATTTCTGTAGGTACTATACTTTTACGTACAGAAATACCGAGCACTCCAAAATTAACGTATTTCATATTTAATAGTAAAACTGATACCTATTTCAATCCATTAATAATATTAATTCTGCTCGCTATAAAAATATTTTAATGCGTTCCCAGCAAACTTACTGCATAAATTATAATTACATGCTGTAATTACATTAGATTTATTAATGTATCGCATATGACTCCACTAACTACTACTTGTTTTGAACTCCAATACCTATAGGTATATTTTAAACTTCACACCTTGGTCCAAACTTTTTCATTCATCGTGTACTGGCCTTTTTTTTAAAATAATTGGCATAGTGGACAGTGGTGGAACAAAATCAAGTGACATTATAACAATAATGTTAGTTGAGTGTGTAAGCAAAAAATGGTTAGACGTCGATGTTTACAAAGTAACTGTGCCATCAATGGCCGATGACAAACTGTAGGACGTATACTGAAACTGAAATGTTTCAAGCGACGCAGCTCACAAGAAATAGCGACTCATATCAAGAAAATGCTGCTTTACAAGCAAAGCTTGGGTACAAAATAGTTTTGCTACCACTAGTTAATGACGTGATCCCGTAGAAGACAATGAAACCAATAGCAGGACGAGCTACAGCGATACAGATGTTGGATGGACTGGTCACCGTAAGCACAAAACTAGGCAACTTAGAAAACAAGAAGGATTACCTTTGTGTAACATGTTTCAGGCCAACAGTGATGGTATCTGCAACAGACTATCTGGGCTTTACGGTTAGGTACCAGCGCGGACACTGGCGGTGGACAACAACTCTTCAACCTTATCACTAAGGGCACAAGGGTGAAAAGTGGTTCACCGAAAATGTCCGCGGTTGTACCTACTATTTTTAATTCAAGAAATTGTTTGGTAAGTTAGATGAAAATATAAGAATAAAGTTTCACACGTATAAGCAATTCAGTGTTATAACCCCAAAAATCCTATCGCACAAAACTACACAAGTAGCAACAATAACAAAAAGTATCGGTTCCCATTTCAACAAAAATACACCATAGCGTAGGTGACGTAAAAATAGCAACTTTTAGGATTTTTCTCTTGCCTATAATGATATGATAATTCGATTGCCCATTGTGTATTATTGCGGTCGGCCGCGGTCTTGAACCCAGTGGGAATATAAATTTTCAAAGGTAAATACGAAAAAGGCACTGCCGTGAATCTTTTTATGGCGCTATTGTATGGAAAAATGATATGCTCTCGTTATTGAAGAGAATCGTAAGCGTACATTTTCACCTGTGCTGTTGTACTCGTAATATATTCTCAAACCCATTATGGTTTCGATTTTGCCGTAAAATCTGACTATGTGCACTTAATTTGAAACAAAGGGTTTCCATTGTGATGTAACGTACTAAGTGGGTCAGGTCTGTACATCAGTGGAAACTTTAGTAATTTGCCATACACGACGTACTTGCCGTGACGACCAAATAATGTTTCATTTGCAGTAATGAGATTTTGCGTGGGCGTTATTGTAAACCTCTGGTGACGTGTTTTCAATGGATAAATCCTGCCGGCAGATGTAGGTAAATTGCTGGGGGTCCTTAATCACATGAAAACTTTGATGTTCTGCTCGTAGTACTTCGTAGAAACAAAGCAAAACAAACTTGGGACATTAATATCCTTATTACTTATTTTAGGAAATTGTTGTTTTACGAGGCTAGACGGGTTCCGTTCATTCCCTCGTAAGAGAGAGACTGGTAAACTACCACGTCGGTTTCACCATTTAGATCCAAATCCCAGTTAATCCAAGCCTTACATGTAGCGCGTCATGTGTACTTAATCTTAGTCCCTTTAAATTTAACTTGCTCTAAAAGAGAAAACGAGCGTCGTTAAAAAACTTCAAAGAAATAACTTACGACTATCTTCGTCAGACATTTTATCTCTTTGAACACAATTACAAAGTAACCAAAATAGGTGATCACACGTAAATAGCCGTACGCAGTCTGGAAACCCAGAGGATCCACATATCTCGGTACAAAAATAAACATTCGCCAAATTGGATATCTTTGTAGATATTAAAGAAAACTATTAATAGACTAGATCCCTTAACAAAAAGTTTCGTAAAAAGAAGATTATGTAATCACCGACATAATTTTCACAGGCACAAAAAATCCAAACCAACGTACAGGCCAGTCATGGTGACTTTATCGATAGCTGAGATTTTTCCGCCGCACTGAACTCAGTAGTGACGTAGCCCAGATTCCAATGCTACGATTGGCCGAAGCCAAATAACGTAATAACAGAATAACCCAACATTTTTTGCGAGCAATAACAGCCTTTGATTTAAGAATATTCTCTCCAGGCACATGCGTGTATTTAACAACATTCCTCTTTATCAAAGACTTTCTTTGAACTAAAATGCGAAAAATTCTCACTAAAACCCCGGAGGCTAACATAAGGCATTACGTCCTCATTTTTTTAAGTTTTATTAAGTAGTATGTAATCCTGAGACCCTTGGGCTTAACTGACAACATGGTTGGGTAATGAAGATCCATCCCTCGTGAGCCGCCCATCACTTTTTGGAACGAAGCGTTTTTGCTAAAGAGGGATTAGTGTACCCTCCTCGAGCTCGATTTTCCTGAGATGCTTTATCATTGGGGTTTCCGACTAACATGAGGTTAACTTGTAATCTTAGCTTTATTTGGTCGTTGTAGCGACTTAATACCTTCAAGCTCGGTAATGAAGCGGTTTTTATGAAGACCCTTTCCTTATTTGATTTCAACATAATGCTCGCTCAATGGTCGCTTTGTTAGTCCTTTATTTCAATTGTTTACGGTTCAGCCTAGCCACGGATTTCAATGTAAGAGTAGTGGCCTTAATACGTGTAGAAAGGTTACGCAAAAATGGAAAGAAATAAGAATGGATCATTTTTAGATTACAGCAAAAGGGCAAACAAAAAGACGCTTTTACAAAAAAGGCATATTTTAATAATAAAATTTAATTAACGTTGGTAAACATCGAATGTTTTTAATTATGTTCAGGCCGTTCATTCTGACGTTTCAGTAACTACGTAGATGCTCTCCTTGCGTAAAAAATATGGAATACAGTGAAAAACGTCGAGTCAATTTGCGAGCATTTGTCTGGTCGCCTTTATTTGCCGGTCGAGCGGGCACAAGAGGCCCCTGGCCAGCCACGGTAAATCAGCTTACATTTTTTTCAAAGGTTTTCTGTGTTTGGCGGTCCTCGCATCAGTGGCGTAAAAACCTTTTCATTTGTACTCTAACATGTTCGCTAATTCCGTATAAGTAGATAAACGAGTCAGACAACATATCTTTACACTTGAGTCGATGTAAACAATAGTTGGATTTAGTTTCAGTAAGAGTTGACTAACAGTTGGATAACATTGAAATTCAGGTACGGACGCGACCAAAAATGATTTCTAGTTTTGTTAACTTTGACACACTCGATGTTAACAAATTATAAATGGAATTACAACGGTTTAAAAATAAACTGACAACGTGAATTTCGAATAGCTTCACGTCTAATACCTGTCGCACCTTATCTTCTATTACTTCACTTACGAGATCTTACGACGAATAATTAATCCATGTCAATGCAGTAGACCCCTATAAACTAGAGTTGATGGAACGGCAAGCTTCAGCTATAACAATTCACGCATGTTTATAATTCCGTGAGAGACTGTACCAACACTGTGTAGGTACAAGACAAAACGATTTTGATTCCGATTGTGTTCATTTCACTAGCTTTCAGTTCAGTTAGTTTTCGCCTCACTGGCTGATCTAATTGCGTTAATACAGATAAGTACTTGGTAGTGTAATTGCATTGTAACGGAACTACGCAAGATGAAGAGCATGAAACGTGACTACAATGTAACAAAGTTACATTACTTCACCAACTCTAACATTTCTAATATACGAGTTATACCTATAATAAGTGTGTGCACCTATTTCTAAATAGAGAGCTAATAGCAGATTCGAGGCACGTCGGGGCCGACTCTATCGCAGTTTTCAATCCGAAGTCGAAACTAGAAGATTTGTCACGTACATTGCAACTTTTACAAAGGAACCCTATCATTTCCTCACCTTTTGTCGAAACTTTGTCTCCGCAATTACGACTTAATCAGCTGTGAATAAATAGCACCCATAACAACCGTCATGTAGTGTCAATCAATCTGCCTAGCCTTTTCCCAACTATGTTGGGGTCGGCTTCCAGTCTAACTGGATGCAGCAGAATACCTGTATTTTATATGGAGCGACTGCCTATCTGACCTCCACAACCCTGTAACTGGGTAATACGATATCCCTTGGTAAGACTGATTGTCAGACTTTCGGGCTTCTGCCGACCCGTAACGACTGTCAAAGACCCACGAATGACACCCGACACCAACGGCTTAAACGTGCTCTTCGAGGAACGGAGTAGTCGCGGTATGTAAAGAAGGTCACCCATCCACGTACCAACCCCGGCAAGCGTAGCTTAACCTAATGGATCGACCAGTGCGGCTGTTATTACTTAGCTACGAGATCCTCGACCGTCGTCTAGTGTCTCAAACCATTATAAAACACTCCTAGAACATACTTCATGCATGGGTACCGGGCTGAATAAAACTCATATAGCAAAAACTTCCTGCGGAATTCAATTTTAAGAGGTCCCATCCATATTTTTTCGCTGAGTCACGTCTCTCGTCCGCAGTGCAAATAAGAAAATAAATAGTCTTTTCAATCTCCTGACCATGCCGATATATCGCAACGTTAAATGACCAAGTACGTGTAATATGATCAACGACGCTCTCCATCACAATCGATCAAGTTGAGTCGCCGTACAGAGCGCCGCAATAGTCTAGGTCCCGCCAATCCGACGAAAAGCTCGCCTTTTAAGTGGCTGGATTTTACATTACCCCGTGACAATGGAGGAAAACCTGACGGAAAAAATAAGAAGGTCAGAGTACCCTACTCCCAGACAAAGGTTCTTTCTGTGTAAGCCACTCAAGGTGACACTTTACCCGGATTAAAGTTATCGTAGTCTGCCAAACTGAATACAAATGCAGGGGTGCCGGGCCCGTGTTGTTCGCTCCTATGTGCCTTGTTAAGATGATTAGCTGGTGTTAAGAATGGAACTGCGAGGACTGATTTTATGGCCACGGCTTTTACTGGCCTTTGTGTTGGAGTGATTGATTTTTGATTTAGGAATATTTTTGCTTGAAATATACTTTTATCGTTTTTAAGTTTAATAAATCTTGGTGGATAAGTAACGACATAATTTAAAACGTCACTCGGGATTTTCGTATTTAAATAAACCAAGCTAACAGTTAATTATTAAAAGAGGAAGTCGTAAAATCCATTCTTCGCAAGAAAATGAACGCACAAAAACGAATGCGGATGTCTCCCGTCGAGAGCGTTCCCCCGAGAGCGGCTGGGTTCCTTACACATTTCGCAAATTCGCGTTCGGGTTTTAAAGTGACCGGATAATTTTTTTATCCTTTACTTTTAGAGAAAAAATCGCCAAAAAACGCCAGCGCTCTTTGTATTACGGCGGTCGTTAAACAACTTGCGGAGGATGGCCGGCCAAATATAGCAAACTCACTCATTCGATATTTCTTCATCGTCTGTCAAATAAACGGGCACAATAAATGTTTATTGTCCTCGAATTACTCAAGTGAGAAACGGTATAAAGAGAAAAGAATGGGGCGCGCGGAAGGGACCACGACAAAAGCGATCCTTCTTCGGACCACCAGCCGTGACGGCGCTTACATTAAGGTTATCGTCATCCGCCAAACTGAATACAAAGACTCGCCTGGGAAGAGCCCTGTGATTCATGTGACCGACTCGCCGTATTATCATACCATAATACTACGAGTATATTGAGGAAATACGACATGGATACTCTTCAGTTTATGAGTTGTTCTTATGGAAAAAAGAAGGATTCCGTATAAGCACTTAACAGAAAAATACGAACCTTGAATGGAGCTCCGCTGCTACCATTCAAGAGGATCCTTATTTTATATGTTACGAGCATCGTAATATGCTATGTAGTTACGCAAATTCAAACATATACGGGTAAATCTTTATGAAACGCAATGTAGCTTGGTAATTTAATTTAAGAGATTGAATGCCAAATTAAGTCGTAAGTCGACAAGAAAACATTCGATTAAGAATTTGTAAAACATTGAAACCAAAATGTCCTCTTTCTTATTTTGTTTTATACAGCATAAGCTGTCCCAACGTTTCTCTTAACAAAAAAATAAAGAACTCAACACAACTCACACTAATCCGCACTAAATTTGACCGCACCATAAATGGAGCTACCAGGATAACATAAACTGCAATCTCGATGTGTAAACATCATAGTAGTGACGTCACGAACGGTAGACAAAGGTCTGAATAAGCGCTCGTAATATTATTACGGAGCGTAACAACGAGAGACAAATCCGAGGTCGCAGGCGTCGCGGCCACTGTTATCTGTGACCGTCGGATTCCTCCCGGGAGGAAACATTATCTAACGCCCTGTATTACTGCCACCCGATCTGATTTTCTCTAACGGACTACGACTGTATTTGTAACACAATAACATTTTAGTTTCATTTCGGCGTTTGGATTGTTCGGGTTAGTTTAGGGTTGAACCCTAAATGTTTGGGAGTTTTTTACAGGATTTAGTAAAACAATCTACGTGGGTACACTTTATCTCTTGAAATTATAACAACACCAAATAATCTGTTCAAAACACAAAAAAATAACCAATCTCGCGTGTCCCAAAAATTTATTATTTTTTTCCGACTGCAAGAGTTTTTATAAAATGATCACTGTAATTCGCGTGCACATACATGCAGCCCAAGATAACATGAACATAACGTATCTTCTGCCTAGTCTATTACGTTAATATCGCAATTTAATCATTTAATAATTCGCTGTTATACGGCTTTTATATCAAAAAAAATTACAACGAGTTTAATATGATTGATCACCATATCATAGTCAGAAGCCTGACATTATCAATGTCAAGTGCGTAAATGTGCTATTAATTATTTCTTAGTAAAATGTAGGTAATGTCTTTACATCTGGATCTGCCAGCGTCATAAAAGAAGCTTTTAGTTAAAATTATATCATAAAATAGGTATGCTTTTCAGTGGTAACAGATATTTACGAGATGTCAATGGCATCAAGAGTAATACAATATAGTGCAAGACTTCAGAGTTTTTATTTCGTCTTGGTAAAAAGTAAAATCATTCAATCAAATTAACAATCAGCAATTGGTAAGTCGAGAAAACATCGCGTCCTAGAACAAATATTTCGAAGACATTTGACATCCACCATCCCGATTTGGGAGAACTTGGTATACGGCCCACTGCCTCACACAGAGAGGAGAACTGTGTCCCAGCAGTGGGAACAAAGCCTGTATAGGTTTATTAATAGGGTTACATATATTTCGCGAATAATTAATCGAAATTTCGCATAAATATAAACTCAAAATGCAAAATTTTACTATTTTCGCCAAAAAAAAAAACCTTGAATAAAAGCTAACATTGTGACTGTTTCTATATTTTCAATTGTTTAAGTCTTTGCCTTATCTCATAAGACAATATTGTAGATACTAAAATATCTTTCAGTGTTTACACTGTTGACTGCTGTGGAGGCTTTGTACAGCTGCATGTACAAAGCAGAGGAGGAGGAGGAGGTCTAGAGTAGCTACATTTTGTTGCTACTAAAATAATGTATGACGTCGACATGAGTTTCATGCTGAACTACATTTAATGGCTGTCTATGGCGATGAACATATCCATCTAAGAGTTCATCCTTTGGCATCTCATTGAAGAATGGTAAATTGGAGAAGCTCTATAAAAACGTATTTTTTTTTAATTTCGTGTCAAAGTATAGAAAACACAACATTGCGCACTAATTAGTAAATTCATGTATCGCACCTATTTATCGCATCGCATCTTTTTCGTAAAAACGAAAATTACTAGTTATTATACGCTAATTTATAAAATATTAGATCTGTGTACTGCTGACAGTTTCTAACAATTTTCCTAAAAATATTCACAACGCAAAACTTAAAATCTTCAACCCACATTTACTCAAGCCAAGCAAAACCGTACGGTAACCCTGTAGACATAACGTAAACAAAGGCTCGGGATAAGTCATAAAATAAGCATCGCTCTAATTGAAGCTTATTATGCGACACTTAATTAGGTTCATAAAGCGCGACTTTTGCACTCGAGAGGCGAAGCGAATTACTTTGAGGGGGAACTTTGAAGATGAGTTTGTTTTGCAGTGTTGTGTGACTTTAGACGCGCATGTGACCGCACGACGTTAGTGCATACGCTAGACAGTGAGTGTGAAATGGAATTTTAATACCTGCAGGTCTTTTATCTAAAAATATTAATTAATTATTTACTGGTATTATGGTATTATTGAAGATAGGGATAAGTGGAAGGTAGGAAGGGACGCCTTCGCCCTGCAGTGGGCCAAAAACAGGGTTTAGCAATAGTGACCCCGCGGATCCTATCTTCCGGGAGAAGTCTTGTTCCTCATCTCTGGTTTGCCTTTATTGACCAGCTGGAGTAAACACTAACGGGGAACAGAGCCCTCACCTCTCTCTTTCCTTTATCGGCCAGCTTAAGTGAACATTCGTAAGAGCAAACGTGCTCGGAGGAAGGAAGTATTCCAGTAAGATGGTAGTAGTAGTATGGGAGTATACTGGTAGTAGCCATGAAAATACTCTTCGAGCACCTCAGGACATGCTACACCCTTGACGCTACGTCACTATGTGCTAGCGACGGTTTCCGGGTGCCCATAATTGAGTGTGCAAGTCACCCCCTGCCATTTTATCCGCGTACCTATTGAGATCCAAACTCATAGTCCGATATCATTATTTCCATATCCTCCAATAGTCCTACACCAACCGGGGGTTGTCTTTGAGTACACTTGCATAGTGCCTATAGGGATAATCGTCGGTTGGTGCCTCATTTCATTAAAAACGTCTGACGGGCCTCTGCGAGTTGGTTTCGGCTCCTCTTACGCCTTCCAAAGGTCCGGGACCCCGGGGTCCCGAGATATGTCAAAGACGGAAAAATAATAATGTTAGAAAAGTTACGTTTTGACTGAATTATAATTCGATTAATTTAAATGTTTGGTGTCTTCTGTTCTACACCTAGGGTTATATGCAAATAAGAGTTTATATGAAAAAATTTCAGGACATTATTTATGAGCGAAGTGTCTAAGCGAGATAGCTAATAAATATTTAATATCCTACCGTTTATATAACACCCTTTACAACAAGGTGCCTCCATAAAATTGTAAAATCGATAGGTAAATAGGTACTTTCAAATATGTTTTTATTTAATAAGATTTCTTCAAGAATGTATGTAATTATCAGCTGGCACTTTATGGCCTTAATAAATATCAAATCTGGCACATAACACTTTCAAGAGAAGGCCAGAAACGTTTTCAGGGCCACAATAATATATGAAATCTGGTACATAGCCATTTCAAGAGTCGGCAAGTAGGTACCATTTACCAGACCACTAAAATGTTAAATCATAAGTCCCTAACCTACATAGGCTTTCGCATGACCAACTTTATTATTCCAAACGCGTACATAAAATCGAAAATGGGGCAGCATAAGTACATGAGTTATTAGAAAGCTACACATTTTTCTTAGTTAGCCATCTATTTCTATACTAACACATACGTTGCAATAAATTTTCATATTGCAAGAGAACGCAATATTACGAGGTACGGCGGTAAGTGCGTTATATTTCATGTCCGCGGCCACGCTCTCTGCCTACTTGATAATACAGTTATTCCGCGTACCTATTGAGATATTGTATTTGTATGGAAACCTGATCATTCTTTAACTATATCAGATAAGAGATTTTGTGAAGTAGCGCACAATAGACCGGAACTGTAATATTGCAGGCAATTTTTTAAACTTAAATCGATTTGATATCGATCGGTTGTGCTCGGCAGGACACTTCTGCAAAACTTGTGAATTATGGTAGCTATTATTTATCTTAAATATTAGGTGGTCAGTATTCAACTAAACCTTTTTTTTTATTGTTATTAATGTTCTCTTAATAACTCTCTCTCATTCCGTTATGTTATAAAAAATAAATTATCCAGAAGGTAGTTTTGATAGTTTTTAACACTGTGTGTGCATGTATCAAGAATCACGACATCAGTGCCAAAACACCATATTATTCCATATTCAAATAAATCTCGAATAACACAGCAACGCGGCAACGGACAGATCGGTAGGTGTATGGACGGCTTAAAGCTTCGAAAATGTAGCGTCAGATTTAATTTGAGGTGACACGTGGATTAGGCCGTCCCTTATAAACATCAGAGTGACTTGTGTCCCGAACTTGAGGTCCGATTAGTAGGGGAAGATAAACTGCCTGATGCTCTGTTGTGTTTCACTTCCTGATTCTGATCACTAGGGATTATTTATCGTCAGAATGTGCACGTGGGGTAGTTGCGAGTAAATTGGTTAGGATATGATGATTGATTGTAACAGGAGCTTGTTGTTGGTGGCATAAATGTATTTTACTACTTGCTTGATTTTGGGGTTTTAAATAATAATTTGAGGCAGATTATCGTTAGTACAACCCCTATAGATAAATACACTGAAATTTAAACAAAAACCGGCCAAGTGCGTGTCGGACCACGCACAATGAAGGGTTCCGTAGTTGGGATGAGTTTATCCCAAGAACAAACTTAACATTGAAGTTGAAAAACATGTTCTCCCATACGGAATGTATGGGAGATCATGTTTTTCAAACCGCAAATTTAAGTTGTTTGATTATTACTCGTTAACCTGTACAGTCTACTTAACTCTAATAGTTTAAAAAAAAACATCCCCACTACGTGTATGAGAGGTACCCTAAAAAAAAATATTTTTCTTGATTTTATTTTACCACTTTGTCGGCATGATTAATATGTATATATATACGTATATGCCAAATTACAGCTTTCTAGTACTAACCGTCTCTGAGCTAAGCCGCGGACAGACAGACGGACAGACAGACAGACGGACAGATGGACAGACAGACAGACAGACATACGGACATGGCGAAACTATAAGGGTTCCTTGTTTACTACGGAACCCTAAAAAGGGGCGCATACTCTGTAGTTTCATAATTTCACAGAAAATCAAGTCACTGTTTCAACACAACAATATCGATCTTCCATCCCAAAACATTTGAATACGTTAACAAAATTAACTATTGTCCATATTCCTATCAAGCGTCGCTTACCGTTTCAAACCTCGGTTATACAAAACAATATTGATATAACAACATAATAGACCAACATTCAATAAATCCAAAGTGAATTAGACCGTAAATGATAAGTTCAATATATTGAGGGGCTATTTATAATGCCGTCCTATTTACGTGCAAAGCTAATAAAATAAACCACAAGTGAACAACTTTGAATGGAAACCAAAACTAACTCACGATATTTGTAAAGGCACACTTAATTGTTTAAGAAACTTTGGCTTCTAGTTACGACCTTTAATTAATAGAGACAGCTATAAATTTTCATATGTGAGTAATAGTGGCATGCGTCTTGGCAAGCATTAGATAGATAGTGCGCACACCAGAGTAAAATGCATAGTTTATCTGCCGTCCTCCACAGAGCACTTTTGTCGTGAAGCAAAACCGTTTTTCTCGCTCATAAATCTACTAAAACACTGTTCGTCATTGTTTTCACATAGTGATAGTATGTCTAAAGACAGTTGTGATTCTAGGCATGCTTTGAAATTCGAACAGAGTCGAGTTTTAAATCAAGGATTACATTAAAAACAAATGAGTACGCTTTCAAATTGTGAACGCTAATTTGAGTAAGATTCTAAGTGAACTTTATATTTGCAAAGGCGCACGGTGGCATGTTAATTCCTGCGCACACAGCGCAGGAATTAACAAGAACATGGTGAACACGAACATCGCACACTTTGTTAGCATGTGCATACCACTAACGAACATCAAACACTGCTATGTGTTTGTCAAAAATGTTTGTGGCGATCCAATTTCGAATTCATGGCTACTTAAGAGAGCGGGACGGTTGAGCAAAAACGCTTCGCTTTGCTTCGTGTTCGCTTTGCTAATTTACGTCCACAGTTCCACACGTATGAACCAAATGTTCCGTGTTCGATGTTCGTGTTCACCATGTTTTGTTCGTTCGTGCATACACGCTCGTACACTACAGCCGATGTATTTTGTTCATGTCTCACCGTGGAAACTGTCAATAGTGTCAATCCCCAGCGATCCCTAGCATCAAATGGAATGACAGCTCCCTTCACCTAAGTTTTCACGGTCTTCTTTTCGTGTGTTAAGTAACTAACCTGATGTCTGAGTTTTAAAGCCGCCCCATGCCTCTGACTTGGCTGCACACGCCGTCGAGAAATATCTCTCAGGTATGCCGGTTTCCTCACGATGTTTTCCTTCACCGTTTTTGAAGCAAGTGATAATTATACAATACGCACATGAATCCGAAAACTCAGAGGTGCGTGTCTTGGGTTCGAAAGTGATTGGGTTCACGGTGATTACAGAATACATCGGCAGGTATGTGCCCAGCCTTAGGTTGTATATTCAAGGACCAAGGGCGGAAGGCGAGGAGATAATATGATAAGAGCCCTGCACGTAATCATAGTCCGACTAACAGTATTAAGTCGTTGCACGCTGTCGAGGACTAAGTGTAAGAGGTCGGGGTTGTTATAATAACGTTTTAACTTAGTTAAGTGACGTTTGAGGCTGTGGGGGCTCGGTTTCGATTAATAGTAACCTGGTTGAATTTTGTTACAAGCTTCTTTATTTGTTTTGCAGACGTGTTTTCCTTCCGCTTAATTAAATTGCTTATTCTTCCTTGTAGGTGAAGATAATATAATAGATATAGAATACATAGTTCCTTTTTTTTGGCTTAAACGTAATTTATTATATCAGACAGCACGCTTAACATAACCACAATAGAAACGGATTTTGTCGACGGATGAATAGACAAAATGACAGATAAGTAATCACAATCTGTAATTTTTTCTATCCTTCCCTCGACAAAACCCGTTTCTATGGTTGGTATGCTACGCGTGCATGCATCTTGTCTCATATGAAAACCAATAAAAAATTACACACGTATCTCGCGAAACATTCATGTTTAAGTTAACAGACAACTCGCAATTTAAGCTAATATTTCGCAAGTATAATAAAACGGAGCAATAAAAATCTCCAATCTAATTCCCAATTCATTTTAACCCGAACCGCTTCAGATTTCGTACGCATCGATTTCAAATTTATCATCCGTCCGTACGTTCCATAATACACTCCGCTTACAAATAACTTGCATTCGGATTGAGAGACTGACATATTTCTCAGTTCTTCGAAGCGACTTCCAGAATATTGATCAGCTGAATCTCTCATACCACGCTGCCAGATGCTCACTGAAAATTACTTTCAAATAAATCTGGTGAACTTGTTACAGACGTGACGTGGTCGATGTACCAACCGAGAGTACCAAGAGTACTTACTAAGTCTTCCGCGATAACGTGTTGAATCACAATGGAAATTATAATTGAGTTATAAGTTGAGACGTCTCCAGTCCTTGTTTATTGTGATAACGGCGGCGTATTATAATTTTGCGATCCGGCTGCATGCTGCGTTAAAATGATTAAGTATATCGATTTATCTGGGAAGAGGAAATGCGGTGTGTAGATGGGTTGTTTTCGAAAGATTATTGTTAGTTATTTGGGCCCATTATTTGATACTATCCGTCATCATTGAAAACAATTCGATTCCCAAAGCTTTCCTTTTGAGAAAGATCGAAGAAGATTTCTAATAAAACAGCCAAGTTAAATTAAAAGCGATAAATATTAAAGAATCGTATTCAGTACTTGTTGAATAAATTATATTCTAAGTAAAAGGCCAAGTCTTGACACACGGCTCTGAGCGGGCAAGTTATTTTTATTTCTTTTTATTAAGTGGCAAGATTCAAAGAATCTCATAGATGTTACAGGTACATTTAGGATAAAAAAAGTAAAAATAAGTACCAATAAAAGGTACTTTTATGAACCAAATACACATTCACGAGATAGTTTTTACACAGAAAGACTCGTGGAAAATTGAGTAGGTACCTATAATGTTTATTCTTTGTCTGAACGTTCTACAGGTACAAGGTATTGCAAAAAAGGTGTTGAATCTGAAAAGGTGTCTTTATGAAAAACATTTACTACTAAGACACCAGTGTTGAAATCGCGAAAAAAGTCTGCTGTTTACTACTCATAGGTAAGTTCGCATAACACGGATAACGGATGGGTGACCATCTTTACATACCGAGAATCCTCCGTGCCTTGGAAAGCACGTTAAGCCGTTGGCTGTCATTCGTGGATCTTTGACAGTCGTTACGGGTCGTCAGAAGCCCGAAAGTCTGACACCAGTCTTACCAAGGGGTATCGTATTATTACCCAGTTACTGGGTTGTGGAGGTCAGTTAGGCAGTCGCTCCATGTAAAATACTGGTATTCAGCTGCATCCGGTTAGACTGGAAGCCGACCCCAACGTAGTTGGGAAAAGGCTAGGCAGAATGATTGAGGTAAGTTCGCATAAATCGAAAAAATGTTACGCCATTTTCCGTTCCAACACTATTTTAATTACACCTTGAATATCTTCAAATTCATTTAATTTCAATACAATTCTTCGCAAAAATCCCTGGACATACACATTTTACGTAAAAAAAAAAAGTAATCTAAGTAAAACTTCGACACCTATCTTGTGTCTTGTAGGCTGTATAATGCATATTTAATGGCGTGTCCGTCAGTTTGATGAATGCCTATCAATCGACGCGTTCATATCGCGTCTGAATAATAAGTTACGTATGCCTACCTGTTCCTAGCTCCAGTAGTTAGTTAACAATGTAACAGTAGTTTTGCTAACGCTGATCATTGCTGAAACTTCTGTCCTGTGCGACGACTAAGTCGGTTTAGTCTTCCATGTCACAGATTAAAACAGATAGAACACTCCGCAAAATCATTTAAATAAAAAGCGCCTCTTGCTACCACACATTAAAGTGCAATTCAGGTCGCACAGCGCTAATCACGTACAGTTATATTCACCTAGAAGTTGCCGCTCTTTCTATCGCGTGACTCGTAGATCTTCTGACTTCGTTACATTCACTGTATTGGCCGAGCAAGACGGGCCCTCCGCGTACGGCTTCATACCTAAACTGCGCAGTGCCCCATCTGTATTAATTTGTGTCCATGTAGAAACTAGATTATACTAACAAGTAGCTAGCTTTTTCCAAATTCTAGATCAGCTTTTAGTATAAAACAGTGTGTACCAGGTCTTTACCTAAAGATGCTAAAAAGCTCGCTAAGCTATGCTCACTATTACTTTATAGAAACAATAATTAAAAAAGTTATTTCAAAGAGGGTGACCAGCCGCCCCCCCTTTCCAATAGTTCCTACAAGGGCAATGAGTCAGAAATCCCTATGGAGCGAACGATCCTTCCATCTTCCATTATATAGCCAGCAGAAGACTTCTTTTTTTCATCGCTGACAGGTCCCGCAGCAGCCATTTGCCGGACTTATTACTAAAAACATAAAATACACATAATAGTTATATTATTCATGAAATACATTACAATAATAACAAGATACCTATTGTTATTTTCCTGTCTACCAACGACACTATGTTTCTTGCATAATATAAAGAGAAAATGAGTACAAACTACAGTTTTTTTTTTTTCTTATTGTAAGCACCATTGTGTTCTTCCACAAAGATCTACTTTACATTCCATTTCTTTATGTTTTATAGAGGAATTCTCTATTTATCTAGGGCTTTAAAGTGTTTGAGAATAGATAGTTACGAGATAAGTAAAGATAATTTATGTTAATTATAAACAGTGTAACATGAGCGTAGAGTATCTAGCTATGTTCCTAAGGCAGTAAGCAGACATCCTTCATCTTCTATTATAATGTCTGACAGAGACACGAATCTCCTACCTACCTTGAAATGAAACTAGTTGAAGTACCTACATAATATAAGTAAACACAAAAAGCTCTAAAAGTTTTCAAGTTTAGGTACAAAATATCTATAAACAAATAATAAGGATAAACGTAAAAAAATACCGGAAAGTAAACTCATGTCAATGTACTTTATCTTGTGACACATAGTGATGGATTGACATATGTGTTCCAAATGGTAAATAATGTTCCAAATCCAAAATGGTACATTATGTCTCACGAGACAAGCGAATGTATAGGTACTCCTCACTGTTATTTGGGATATTGGTGGGTAATACCTACTAGGTGTACAAAGACAAGGATAAATCACATACCTTGTCTTTTCTCTCCCCTTCTCAGACCAGTTTAAGAAGTACCTAAAGGTAACCATGCCAGTAGCATCCTAATTGTATTTGACAAGTTCTGTTATAAATAGCAATATTATAATATTTCTATATATTTAATATCAACTTACAACCTTATGAACAAACCAAAATAATGAACATTAGACTTTACAATACATGTATTATCATTCGTAAGGCTCTCAACAAAAGTATACAGACTAATTTATCGTTTACTAAAGTAAATCAAGTAGCCCTACGTAGCACTCACCGAGCTAGTTCTGATTTTACAGAAGATGATAAATAAGTTTGAAGGAGCACAATTATACAACATGATACTCTTGTGTATAACAAAATACGCTAATTCAATGCATTCAAAACTCAATTAGCTGAATATTTAATCACAAATAACACCCTTCCTAAAAGCTGAATGCATTGGATGAGTGTATCATAATTGCTGACGTGACGTCTGTTCCGAACTTTATATGTATTTATAGTTAATTTTAAGCATTTTTTTCATGTAAGTGACTTTGTTCCTTTTGTCGGATGATTAACTGTGATTCATCATCATCATCATTTCAATAGAAAGACGTCAACTGCTGGACATAAGCTTCCCCCAAGCATCGCGACTTCGACCGGTCCTGTACGCTTCTTGCATCCAACGAATTCCTGCGGTCTTCACAAGGTCGTCGGTCATCGGACGGTGGAGCTCCACAAGGTGGACTGATGACCTTGTGATTTCAATTAATATCATTAAATTCAAAATGCAGTCATTCCACATTTAAGCTGCCCATTACTGCAGTATGCCTCTGAAAATTAATATTTCCAAGTCCAAAAAACCAACGGTACTTCCACTAGATCGTAGAGTAACAAGATATTTTTATAAACCTGGAAACGAACAAAGGTAAAGAAATAAGCAACATTAGCCAGTATGATTACTTTGATTATATTTTTTATTTTAAAATGTCATAAAATGATATCAACATCTTAAAGTTAACATTGATAAATAGTCGCATTTCGTACTAATAAATTGGTTTAACGTGAATTCAATTATTTACAATGATTGTCGCATTTATTGTCATTATTAATTTGAAAAACATGTTTCAATTAGTCGACTTTATAGTTTAAAATACAAATACATTGAAATAAAATTATATTTACATTGCAAAAACTGAAATTCAACAGTTAAAAATATATATTACGTTGAAATGAATGTTAAACGTTAAAAGTATTGATTAACTGTGAACTTAAAATATTATTTATTGAATGCTGTTATTGTGTAATCGAATTATATTGTATAAAGAAAATAGTACGTACGTTGTATAAATAGAATTAAATTAAACATCATCTTGGTAAAATTGCCAGATTTTTAATACTAAAAATGTAAAATTAAAACCAGTAGGCTTGTAACATTTCATATTATGATACTAAATCGAACTGAATAATGATACAACTTTAAATATTCAATTCTGTAAATTATTACTAAATACACGCTCATTCATTTTTACAGTAGAATCGATTCTTATCAAAATTCATGTTTTTATATTCATCGTAACACTATCCCTACAATAAATTCTTTCTCGTCACTTACATAAGACTACGTTATTCTGAAGTCCAAAAGGAACTTCGTCTAATATTTTATTTAACTCATAAACACGAATGAGCCGAATACATTACTTTAATATACTATCCGGAAGACATAAATTTATTATTATCGATTATCCAATTTTATCGTCTAACACTTTTTTGTTTACAAAATAACTAATTTACTCTTAGACCGTTATTTAGAATTAAATATTGAACATGCTACGAAACAAATAATGTATTATTTTGTAAGCAGATAAACAATTAGAAAGAATACACTAAATCATACATTCTTAACATTTATAAAGCGTCTTATTTTACTAGGTTATTAAAAAATCATACATTTTGGAACCAATTCAAACTTTAAAAATACGTCATATCAAGGTATGCATAAAAGAAAAATAGCTGAAATTAGATAGGTACAGACATTTTCTAAAATTATTGAAATCTTGGTCATTTATTTCGTTGTTCTGGGTAACTGTATGAATACAGAACACCCTCTTTAGACAGAAAATATACTTTATTATGACAAAAGGAAATAACACTATGAATACTCAATCCAAATTATATCAATCAACTTTTGGTAATAAGTTAATAACAATGGTCTCTAATTTTATCTTAACACTAATTACTATATTGTCTTTACAATCGTATTGTCATTAAGTATACAAATTATTATATACGCACTAGCTATATTATTATCATATTTTCCTTTTATAAATACAAGTTACCATGCTAATTTATCATGCCATTATTAATGTATAGAATTGTATAGAATAATAATAAGAGAATAATAAAATGTTAGCTAAACGGAGTTTCTAAAAACCTCTTTTGACACGTTCGATCCTCTTCAAGTCTATCAAATTCTTCTTCCATTTTAATTAAATAGCCGTCTGATATGATAATAATGATATTTTCAAAATGTTTGTTGTCATTACGTATTTTTTATTATCAACAGCAATTCCAGAAAAATACCTGTCCATTATGAGTAGTGCGAGTAATTATTAAAAGTGATTTGCATATTAATCTCGAATTAATAGCTCGTACATTGTCCGCACGCGGAATCCAATAACATTCAATTAATTACTCGCATTAATCAAGGTATACCTAAACAAGCCTAAACAGCCTTACTCTTAAGAAGTTCGTATTTATTGTCTCAATTTACATAAGGCTGAAACTCATTATTTTTATTTATTAACTGCCGATAACGTTTTTACATAACAATATTAACATCGAGATCCACTAAAACGTTTACAACAACCTCAAAATACGTACTTACACATATAAAATTCAACAGCCATGTTTTTATCACTACATGTTAATGCTATCTCTTTTAAATAATTCAGAAATCTAATTTCTTTCTATACAACAAATTTTTGTAGCAATATGAACATGGAAAAGAATGTGGAGGCTTTATTGCCAGTTTTGTAGGCGTTATTGTATACGATGTATTGTCGTGGTGACCCCGTGGGGCGTAGCTTCTGCCGTTCGGTTCTTTGGGCGTATTCGTTGATGGTGTTGTTGGGTGGCGTAAACGCGGTGTTGTAGAAGTTGAAGGCGTTGTTGAGCTCCGCTTGTCGCATGTCGGCGTCGAGCGTGTTCTGGTTGCCGCGGTCGTGTTGCTTCTTGAGGTGACGCTTCGGGGGCCGCGTTGTTGCAAGAGTTGTCGTTGTTGGACGCGGTGTTGTTGTTGTTGTAGTCGTGGTTGTTGTTGTGGTTGTGGTCCTTTGAGGCGTCTCTGTTGAAGAACAGAAGATTTTGATTAGTAATGGTTTTAATTTATTTAAAAAAGGATGACAAACAAGAGCACAATCTAAATAAGGCACCGCTTTACAGATCTGTATGAATCCATAAATGGATTAATTAAATGTGTTCGTCGAACGTCTTTTATCCGCTACAGGCCTACATAATCTCTAATTCAAAATTTACGTTACAAATTACCCCACCCATGTTCCTTAAACCCCTTAAATGCAAAAGCAAAACTCTGCAAAACCTATAACTTATATTAACTATTCACGACTTTAATATGACCGTACTAGAAAATGAATTTACCTTTCAAAGTGATGATGCCGTCGGCTTTGCCGTAGCCGTTAGCCGCCGAGCATGTGTATTCGCCGAAATCGCTCTTCTTCAGTCGATTAATAGTCAGGTTCATTCGTAGCGCATACTCGTTCAGTATCTCTTCTGATATCACGTACTTTGAACTGTTCAGCAGCTTGCCACCTAGGATAAAAACAAAGTCGTTAAGTGAATTTAATCAATAGGCTTTTCAAATCGTAATTTTTGAAAATTAACGATATAAACATTTAAATTTAATGTATCTTTTATTTTATAATTTTTTCAAGATTATTATATTATACTAATGTCAATTCAAAAAAATTATGAACCCTCGACATGCATATCTCAAAATCAATATCCATCAAACTATTGGCGCCCAGTGTGGGCCAGTTGTGACAACGATTTTTTTTTTATCCCCGTGTACTATTCCGGACAAATAAAATAAATTTACCTCATTAAAAGAAAACTACAATCCACAACCTCATTTCGATAGCATAATTACCAACATTTGAAATTGGCGCCTAGTCTAAGGCGTTTTTTTCTAATTTTTCATCCCAGTTTATTTTTTAATTAAATAACTTTCAGTCATGTTAACAAAAAAACTACAAACTATGCTCTCATATCGATAACATAATTAACAATATTTGACGTTGGCGCCCAACATGGGACCTTGATAATAGAAAAAAAAAAAAAACCCGAAATATTATTTACCAGCTTGCGATTTCCCTCGCTGCCAGGTGTTGAGTGATTTAGGTGAGGCCTCAACGTAGCACTGGAGGGTGACTTGCATGTCTGCCGCTCGAAGAACCACTGGACTCCCCACTCGCACGATCGGCTCGACTGGACACAAATAATGGAGGGGTTAGATTAAAAGAACGGACGGAGTGGCGGAATAATGGACGTTTTCTTTAAGTGATAAAATAAATTCTAAGTAGTACATTTGTTATTTTGGCACCCATCGAGTCGAATTAGTGCGGTTCAGTAACTCACAACTGGTAAAAAAAAAATGAGATGTTTTAATACAATAAAACGTAGCCATCTGTAGTAAAAGTTTTTAATTGCTCTTTACTCTATTCTAGTAATCGAATCCCAGACATCATAGTTCACTAACACTAGGTAGACGAAAGAGAGAAAAAACGTCGACCAAACTCAAGGAAAACCAATTCAACGGAAATCTATTGCACCGTTAAAGAAAAGGCTTTCAACTCGGCCCTTTAAAAAAACATTAAGCATACAATACAACATTACCTCGCAACTGTATCTCCTAAATAAACCTAATTACCCATACAAAAGAAATGATCAACAAAGTTTAACTAGGACGAAATTAAGTCCACTCAATTAGGTTTACGCAAACCTTTAAAGTCAGCCAGTTTTGTTAAAGAGATAAGTTACACACTTTATATTCTTGAGTCTCTATATTTTTACGTAAGTTTGTGTACTTTTTGTTCATACAATAATGCAAAACTTCTTTGCGAGACACACCAAGCTTGTTTTATTCAAAGGGTAGGCAGTGGGGTTGCCCAATGGCTTTTAAATTTAGTTCCAATGACGTCGGAGAAAATGTTGAACCCCTGCTGCATCTCCACAAAAAATGCAAATACATTTTCTTCACTCCCACTGTCTTAAGTAAAGGGAAAAGGGCTTAATATATAAAGCATTCTATACTTACACAGCACAGAGACTTCGTACCGACGACTCTTGGTGGGCGGGATGCCATTTGCTGCGATGCACAAATACGTCCCCATGTCGGATCGTTGGAGCCCCTTCAGCGCCAAGGTTGAGCCTACGTAGTTCTCTACCACTGTAACAAAAATATTAATTTAATATTGATGAAAAGAACTTCTAAATCGAAAATGTCAGTCGATTTTGCAGAGAAATTTACTTATTATCGCATTTCAACTAAGTAAGCCTATTGGACATAAATATACCTCTTGATAGCATTTAGTAATGTATTAAAACAGCTAGCTGGATCAGTGGCGGTTAGCCGATTCGCTGCTCAACAAAATTAACACAAGTAACGTATCTAATAAAAATACACACTAACATCAACACTAACGTTATGTCCTCAAAATTGACAAGGCGTTGAATTTAACGAGCATAGTTCGTACCCTGAGTTATAAGCCGAACATTGAACTACTTTAGCCCAACTTTGAGGTCACATAGCCTAAGTGACAGCGACCCAAAGGAGTGTTTATTACCTTTACTTCAAGCCAGTATCAGTAGGCACCATCAACAGTTATGATCTAGGTCTACATCAATGAAAGACGGCTTCTTTATTGCAGAACATAAATCAGTTTAACAAGCGCATTGAACGGCCGTTTAAAAAAACTTATAGTCATAAAATTTGTAATGTGCCAAACATAAGTGAAGATAAAATGTTTTACAGATTTTTGTGAAAAGGCGATAAGATTTCTGATAAAATGTTCTAAATAATGCGGTATTTAGGTACTACAGTTTGTATGTCAGCTTTGATAAAACTTGAGAAAGGAAACGTCTTTCAGTTAACTTGTCAAAACACCTTGCCTAAATTAAATGGACTATCCTTAAATCATTAAATTTAAAAAAAAACTCATAAATCACACACAATAAATTAAGCTGCACTACAAAACAAAACAAGAAAATTATCAGATAGTTCGTAAAGAAGCTGTGACATACAAGCCGAGGGCATTGACGTCTATATTTAATTTTGATATAACATTCCACAGAAAACGTGACTTCAACACGTTCATAATATGGCACATCAAACAAACTATATAGCACTTCACAACTTATGAATAAAGCGAAACGCGTCTTACATGAATAAATTTACTAAAGCGGCAAATCTTGGTCCATATTTATTACAACAATTTCGTAACTGAGTGCGCAACGCCCAGGAGATACATTTCGGTCTGAAAAATTACGCCTTACTTTTATACTGAAACCTACCTACTTACAGAATTGCTACAAACAACGATAATCTTGAGATTAATTGTTTATTACTTTAAAGTAACAGCTTCTCTACGTATTTTAGAATAGGCAACTAAAGGAAAGTACTTTAGGCAACTCTGAAGATTGAGTTAAGGCTCGTACAGACCAGCGCGACGCGACGGCGCGACGCGACTTGAACAATACAATTTCTAAGAAAAACTTCACGGTATAACAATAACTGGTGTCGCGTCGCGCGACAAGTCGCGCTGGTCTGCACAAGCCTTAAATCGTTTTTTAAAGCAGTTCTCTATGATTTAATTATTTATTTTATTTTAATACCTACTTATAGAAAAATAAAATAATACCAGGTGAGAGCAATGTATAGGAGTACTATGTTACCTAAGGCTTATTTTTGTTTCCTAAGAATGCGGTGAATAGTTACACAATAACAGCTGTCCAAATGCCGGTGAAAATGACAGATTTTCATGACGAACGTTATAATATAACGGAACCGCTCTTCTAGGGAACCGCAGTTCTAGTTCCTTTTTCGTTCACTAGACACGATATGGGGTACTTAGCAAGAGAACAAATGAATAATTCTATTAGAATTCTTTGGCAGGGTCTCAACTGTCAATGGCGTAATAAGAATTGCAAAGGAGCTTCTAGAGAATGAACTAGGAAGGTATGATAACTTGAGCTCTAATGCGATCTTTATTGCTTGTGTTTTACTCCGCCGTATCAAGTTCTGTTTTCATTTGTACTGATTAAAATTCCGTAATGGAAAAAAAATTTACGAACCTAACATTGGCAAATAAGTACTACAAAGATACTGAAATGTATGGCAGAAGCTAAGAATATTTTAGGTAGGAAGGTACATATAAAGATGTGCTTTTAACAGAGCACCACAAAAGAAAAGACTATCAACCAATGTACCAATGTTTTATAATACTGAAATTCATACAAATTGTAAAGCTCCGATAATCGTATCCAAATCTCAAATCATTTCCTCACTTTAATCAAAACATAACTGCGAAAGTTATTTATTTCACGATGGCTGTCAAATTAAATTTAAATGGAAATAATTTATCGCTTTATTATAGCATACGACCCCTGCTATACTAGGGGCACATAAAATACTGTTACTATGTAACGCGTATAATATCAGAAGCGGGCGTTTGTATGAAATTGTGTTTTATTAACGGGTTATAAACTTGGGTTGCGACATGTCGTAGCCAACTTGTTACTCTAGACGTCGGCTCTGATTCAGCAATTTTCCCCCGTTATTATTGCGCCGAGACTAATTGTTTTCCGATTTCATTCTGGCTGAAATATTTTCTGCAACTGAACGTATTTTAAATGATGATATTGCTCCACTGTTGAGGGACGTTAATTATAATGTAATTAGGCTGTAATTCATGTGGAAAGATATATGTAGTAGTTAAGTATGGGAAATAATTATTGTTAATTATTTCTGGGAAAGATTTATAATTTACTGTGATTTGTGTTTTTGTTAAACAACTTTTAGACAGCAACTTTTTCCTCATGGATTTAGAAGCACATCTGATTTAATATTGTACTGATAATCATACGTAACTTCGTGATTAATTCTCTCGGATCTTATTCACAATGACCCTAAAACACTCAAACTCCATTCACTCGCCCTTTACATCACCTCTCAATGTCTCAAATAAAATAATCTCAAAGACAATCTAAAGTACTTAAATACTTCGTTAATCCAATTTAACGATACATTTGCGTTGTTTTATTATTACAAAGTTAATTAAGTTTGCTTTCGAGATATAAGTTATCGCTTTTATCTACCGATAAGGTTCACTTCATTTCATAACTAGATATTATTGTTTCAGGGCCGTATGTTGAGAGCAATATTGTCTTTTATTTTGTTGTTGTATCTAAGCTATTGTTTCCTTGTCGTGTTGCTAATTCAGTAACTTAACTACGTAACTGGTGATATGTTTCGTCTTAGAGCTTGGGTTCTTTCCCTTCAGGGACTTGAAAACGAAATTAATTTTGTACCTTTACACCAAATGTTATCATATAACGTTCCAAAGTTTGTAAGTTTGTAACGTTACTAGAACAAAAAATAACGTTACAAAAAAGAACGTTATTGAATAGAATTTTTGTAGAACTATATGTGAACTATAAGTTATGTTTTAAGTATCAGTAACATTATGCTTATATCCGCTAGTAATAACGTTAAAAAATTTGTAACGTTATTTTTAAGAACTTTTCCCGCTGAGCACCGCTCCGTTGTCGCCGCGGCGGCAACGGCCGGCTGGTGGAAAGCCACCGTCGTATTCAAACATTAATTTCGTTTGAGAGTGCGCATCTATTACAGACAGTATTGAAAATGAATAGTTGTGATGACAACAGGTAATCACAACTATTCATTTTTAATTTATTTTATATTTATGTGAGATTGTGTAATTTTTTTTTTTTTGGAATCGTTGCCTATGAATAGGTAACGTTTTATTTCGTTATACCGATATATGAATAACGATTTATTGTTAATATTGTTATTAAACAGTTTAAGATTTCGTTCCGTTTATTAGTATCGTTTTAGCCAAGGAATTAATTATGTTACGATCCTGGTGCAACAGTACAAATTATCGTTACCGGAACTATGCGTAACGTTATTTTGAATAACGTTTCAAGTTCCTGCTCCCCTTATTCATAGAAGACAGTGAACAGATTACATCAATTGGAGTAGCTTCCTTATGTCTGCTCATTACAGAAACAGTGTACAAATTTTTAATTAACGGCGCTCCTATCACGACAGAATCAATGATTTACAGTTACTAATGCGCTCAGAAACAAATTCTCAATAATTCCATTCCGACTCGCTTTCGCCGCAAAAGAGGAAAACGAGAAAAGTGGAAAAACGAAAACGTGGATAGCTACAGCGAAGGCAATTCTTACATATTTAGTGAAGCGTGTTTAACATGTCCAATTAATACAAAGGCAGAGCCGGTTCCACCACTCTGTTAACTATTACAACCACCCTCCGTTTACAGAGGGACGCCAGTCTTTTGTTTACGCTTAATGGCTTAAATAAAACGGGTCAAATTCGTAAAACACCGCACCGAAAAGGTTTTAAATAGCCCAGTGGGGACCGGCAATTTTGGGCCTAATACATTTATATTAAGGTATAAATTACAACACGGGATTAGACACCATTAGAAATACAACAGTGTGCGTATGTGTTAAAATGACTAGCCCTATAATTGCTTTAACTCCTACGTCTTTTCACCTAGTGTTGCGTTGCGCTGTAAAGGGTACGTCATTATAACTATAAGAGATAACAACCTTTTGTCAGGCCGGTCACTAAGCCGTTCGTTTAATTTCCTGACCGAACCCCGGATTGCTACAATATTTTGTTTAAGTAGTAATTGAGTTCTTTGAACACGTTTTTTCCGCGGAAATGAATTCCAGCCGTGAGCATCAGACGTCGCCTTCTTTTGTTTAATGTTGACAGCCCTGTGCTTTTATCGCAGAAAAAAATGTTCTCATTGAATTTAAATATTACGTGAACATTTTATAAAATGATTTATTGTACAAAATCGTAGGTTTTAATTAAAGCTTTGGACAAAAAATATGTATTGATGGTACATATAAAATTAATTTATTTTACAGGCAATTTGAGTGGGCGTTTCTTATTTAACGTAGCCTCGCCTCGTCCCGCCTGTCGATGTGAATAATTTGTTTATCTACCCGTAAGAGACGATAAATAAATATTGCATGGTTATGTGTGCGCTATCGTGTCGTTCCATCATTATTTAGATGTCATTCTGTGAGCACGTTGTATATTTATATCGAATTGGAATTTTCTTTCCAATATCCTTAGAGCAATATCTTAATAAATCCCATAAAACTCCAATGTTTTAACCGCTCTAGCACCTGCGCCCGCTCCGGGCGGGCTTTGAATGCAAAATTAGTCTTGTTTCTTTTTTACCACTTAGCCGGATCTGTGATGCGAATAAAATTCAACGGAAAATTGACGGTTTATTTTTTGCCTTTGAAAGGTACGTTGATTATTATCTTTTATTTGGAACAATTGCTACTTGAAAGAAACAAACGTTTTTTAATATTATATTGGAAAATCGCTTTGTTGTCATTACTAACAGTAATACTGCGGTGAAATTCTGAACAGTTTTTAATAGAATGTTTTATCAGAAGAATGAAGTATATTCAGTTACCTACACCATGAAAATGCAAGAAAACCCTCGTTTTATTTCCACTCAAAAAAATAAGGAATTCCCTCAATCAATCACTGTCGCAAGTAAGCCTATCAAGAAATTAAAAGTCTCTCAATTGGAAGGATTTAGATCATATATCTGAATTCTTCAGCCCAAGTCAATAGGACAACATTTATCTTTTTCAGTTTGCATTTTAAGAATAGGTAATATTTTAAGAGCTTTTTTATTTCAAAAGTATAGAGAAGCCTAGATACAATTTTAGTGATATTCTATTGTTCATGAATAGGAACCATCAGAATGAAGCAGCAGAAGAAAAAATATATAATCCTGTTGCGTCAAGTTGACTGCATGCCAGCATTTCTTTTACTTAATTCTCTCGGCTTTAAGGATAATAATCCTTGTGTTAAATACATTATTAGCTCTGTTTTCTTTTGTAAAATGAATGTAGCTTTTCCAGATTTCATTGAATCGATTTTTTATACAAATTCTTGGTTCTCCCGTATAAAGCATTCATGACTAGTAAATTAAAGGCTTTGCATGAGAATATATGTCATTTTTAGAATCTGCCATTATGAGAATAAACCATATGTAGCCATTTGACATATTGAGAAATGTCAATTTATGCATAACGCGACGTTTTAGATAGTAATTCAGTAATAATTTAGACCGTTGTTGAAGTGACTAAATAAACCACCTTGGCTAAATAAATCCACCTTTTAAATGACAAAAATAAACATACAGACCTAGATGGTCTCATAAAATAAATCGACAATCTCTCCTGTTCTATGATGAGGTCGGATTAGTTTCTAGGATCATAATGTCATTACCACATGCTTTTACGTCACCTATTTAATCTAATCTATGTAACTAGCCTTTTTGGTCCCACTGCAGGGCAACGGCCTTCCTCTCCCTTTTCCACACAATTTACGTCACCTACTAAAACAACATGGGTCTCACCTTTAACTTCTTTCCCATTATCATCACGGAACACAATGTTCCGTCCCCCCGTCCTCTTCCAGGATATGATGGGGGCTGGTACTCCAGCAGCTGTGCAGCGCAGTTCCACCGAACCCCCTTCAGGAGCGCTGGCTTCAGAGCCATCTTCATCCGCGATGTCTGGTGGTATCACCACTGAGAGGTGACCCATCTGGGGAGCAGGTTGTTAGTTAATATGTTTGGAGGTTTAACAGGACATTTGTACTCTACGAAGGCGAAAACAAAGGTGTACATTTTATCCATAGTTATGAGATGATGAATTAGAAATGTAATAAAGTAAAAAAAAACTTAAATTATTCTTTGTCAAAAAAGATCTTTAGGTTTTTTTTCCTGTTTTAAGTTATTACTTTACAGTGGCTGTTTATCTATACTAGTGTTCGCCCAGAGGTCGAAATTCGACCATAATTCATTTAAACGTCATGGTTCTAAGGTAGCCATCGTGTGTCAACCGCATGGTAGTGTGTGTAATGTTTTTTTTATTAATTTAATTTATTTCTAATGTTTATCTAGTATATATTATACATATAAAATGCTTTGTCCTGAATGACTGACTGACGGATCAACACACAGCCTAAACCGCTGATCGTAGAGACCTGAAACTTGTAGGGTGTGTTCTTTGTATGACGTAGGCATTCGATAAGAAATAATTTTTCGAAATTCTACCCCTAAGGGGGTGAAAAAGGAGGGCAAAGTTTGTATGGAAAAAAGTGATTCCTTGGTCCAATCTGCTTCAAATTTTGCATAAACATTCTTTAACAGAATTGATCGAAGACGTGTTTCGTATTTTATTGAAATTCATCCCTTAACGGGATTAAAAAGGGGTAGAAAGTCATTTTGGGTGTGTTTGTGATTTGCTTCGAACTTGATATCAATACTCCTTAGTCCTTTTGATAATTACATTTTATTTTGACACATGTTTGAAAACTCAATCCAATTCTATTCAAAAAAGGTTGAACTCACATAAAAGCTTGGTGCAATGCAAATACTCTTTAACATTGGAATATCTCGAAAGTCACCGTACTATATTAGTACCGCATTTGAAGGTTTCTAAGCTTTACAGAGGTTTGTATTTATTCCTAGGATTCCATAAAATTACCCCTTCGAATTCAAGAGACTGCAGTTTCCCATCAAAGTCTGCTTCGCAATGACCATAAACAAAGCTCAAGGTCAAACTCTTAAGGTAGCGGGAGTAGACTTGAGGGAAAACTGCTTCTCCCGCGGCCAGTTGTATGTGGTATGCTCCAGAGTAGCCTGGTGATTCTAGCACCCGAAGGAAAAACAAAAAATATTGTTTACATAGAAATGCTGCGGTAGGTGTAGTATTTCCATTTCGTTGTAAAAAGATAATACCCCCGTGTAACTTTCACCAGATCAAAAGCCGAGCTTCGTGTTCATAAAATATATTTACTTAACAAAATTTTATTTTATTTTCATGTTTATTTAACCTTTAAATCCCTACACTATAATAAAGATTGTTATATTTTATATGTAAGTATTCAAACATTTTAACATAATAATTTATATGTTATAACAAAATTAATAACGTAAAAAACCAATAAAAATCCTGTTAGAACCATTTTCGACTTCTACGCGGACGAAGTCGCGGGCAAAAGCTAGTTATACATATAAAAATATTAGCTTTCTGCACTCCTTCTCCATATAAACTTTAACTGTGCCAAATTTCATACTCCTCCGTCCGCGTAATTTTCGTAAAAAGGGGTAGGTACAAAGTTTTTGCTTCACATATTAATAGAATAATTCTTAAAGTCTTAACCCGAGTTGCTGCTGAAAGCACTCTGATCATTTCAGAAAATAGCCCAGAAACGTCTCGCCAACAGACAGTCTTACGACTAGATAAGTTGCAAGTTTTAAATGTTTTTTTTTTTTCGAAAGCCTACCTAATCTTATATTTTCTGGCAAGCATTTACCGGTTTTATTCTATTAAATCGGCCAGCTTAGTGTTAATTATCCACCCAAAATATTTCATTGTACGAAGTGTTCTATAGACGAGGGCTACGTTAGCATTCAAAGTCACCGGGCTTATATAGGTATGTGTAACTTCTAACCGTTATTAATTATGGGGTGAGCGACACTACAACTTCTATTTAATAACTGTCACGGTTGTAATTAAGATCCTTGGGTTATTGGTTAGGTAAAGGGTATGGGGTACACAAGGCACTGATGAAGCTATTTAATAATATGGGGATAAGTAAGATAATTATACAGGGTGTGGAGTAAGTAGTGGTCCACCGTTCAGGATTCGATGAACCAGATAATTAACTATAACAATTAAAATTATTAACCATTTTTACCCAAGGGTTACGAAAATATTTCCCGACGATGGTATGTAAAAATTTGGGTTAAAATTAGAGAAGAACCAACTTTTTCTTCAAAAGAGCTAAATTTACATAAAAAATCATTATTTATCATGATAGCTCTAGTATTCAGCAGTAATTAGCAGAAATCAAAATGAAAAAATAATGGTTTTTGTTGAAACTACAAACAAATTTGTAAAAAAAGGTAGAAATTTCGTAAATAAAAGACAGAAAGGAAATATTTTCGTAACCCTTGGGTAAAAATGGTTAAAATTTTTAATTGTTATAGTTAATTATCTGGTTCATCGAATCCTGAACGGTGGACCACTACTTACGCCACACCCTGTATATAGAGATCCCATTCCAATTAGTAAAGTAATGCTAAATCAAGGTTTGGAACGTCAATTATTCACTTCTTTATATTGGCTGAAGATTTAGAACTTATTATAGCCAAAAAGGCAGTGATAGCCTAGTGGTGTGACCGTCGGACTGCCAAATCCACCTGTGACTTTTCGGATTCATGTGCGTATTGTAAAATTATCACTTGCTTCAAAAACGGTAAAGGAAAACATCGTGAGGAAACGGGTATGCCTGAGAGATATTTCTCGACGGCATGTGAAGCCAAGTCAGGCCCATGGGCGGCTTTAAAACTCTGACACCAGGTTAGTCACTAACTACACGTAAAGAAGAAGAAGCCAAATACCTTCCCTAAAACAAGAACATCGTTAAGAAACTTGTACTTTATGCCGTAAGAATCAATATTATCATAAATGCAGCAGCATAAATTGCCAATTTCTTAACTCTTTCGCTACAAAAAAATAACATAAAGATGTTTCTAGAACATTAAAGTATTAACTTCGTATAACTTCACCGTACGAAGCGTAGCTCCTTTAAAGACGTGGCACTGGTTAATTTCATAATGGCAATCTGCTTACCTATGTTCATTAAGTACGTCGAGTACGTGTATATTGTGTGCCTTAACCTGGGCCAAAATTTATTTTCTTTCTTTTTCTAACATTTATCAAGTGTGGCTAGTGATTACGTATTAGGTCTTGGGTCCCTAGGTTATAAAAGCATCTATTATTAAGTAATTCTGGCAGTGTAAAGCTTGGAATTTTGCCCAGTCAATGAATTTAGGCTCGCTTTCTATTGCATAGAACTCAATGTCGACGAAAAATGGGTTATACTTTGCCTACCCTCTTGAAAAAAGTAAGCATCTAACAAAAATGTTACTAACATTGAACCCACACCATGTTTAATCCCCTGGGATTGCTTACTCCATTACGTAGCTACACAAACAAATAATCCCAAAGCAAATAATTATACTCCTCTTACCTCAATAAATACGCAAACCAAAATCATACTAAAAACTATAAGTTTACTACCGTTTATTAGCATTCAAACATAATAAAACTGTTTATGGAAGATTCTTTTAGTACAATTTCTTTCATCACCTAATTCATTATCTTCTATAAAGCTTCTATATAATAAAAATGAAATGATACTCGTTGGTAAGCGCATCACTTGCGAACGTCTGGACCGATTTGGCAATTTTTTGTTTTTAAATGTTCGTATTAGTCCGAATCACATTGATAAGGAAAGAAAAAAATGAAAAGTTACCGGGAAAATTGAGAAATTCGGGAAGTTTTTTTTTCTATGTGATTTTTGCCTGAATTATTGAAAATTAGACAGGAAGACGTCTGTCCTGGTCAGCTATACTCCATTTGAAATAAGATTAAACATTTAAACAAACCTTTATTACAGTCCGTTCAACCGATTCTGACTTCTATACCGTGGGTACAAGGATGGCATTAAACGCAAAAAAGTGGTGACAATACTAACTGTTTACTGCAGCTGCCATTTGTCATGCCACCGACGCAATGGAAGTCAAAATCGGTTGAACAAACTGTAAAAAAGGTTTAGTTAAATGTCTAATCTTATTTCAAATGGAGTATAGTAAAATCATAAATTTTAATTTCATTTGGCCGTATGTAAGAAATCGCTTTTGGTGATCAAACTGCCTAAGTCTTGTACTGTTTTGTTTATCCTGTTGTCGTACATAAAATATCAATACTTTAACTATATAATTGAACTTTATAGGAACTTTCCCAGATTCGCAAAACACACATAGTCAAAATAAACGTTATCGCTGTTCACAGTCAGATATCTAATAAAATAAATATACTTCATAAACAAAGCAACCTTATTCGGTTAGAATAGTACATTATGATACAAGAGTGCTGTGTTCGTCATAACACTCGCGGCGATATCCACTGACCTGCCCATGGGATTTTTTTTAACACAATTAAACGGTTTGCTTGTGGTATTTTTTTACAAAAACTTGCTTTTGAGCGATTGACTTTGGTAAAAAACATCAATTTATATTAAATACAAATTCCATGCCGCCGTGATAGTTCTTACTTAAACTTAAAACTTACTAAAACTTAATTTCATACTGCCATGTCATTACTCCGACTAGTAAATAGTTATATGTGGCGCATATTACCACACTAGTGCGGTAATATAAAGTAAAAAGCGTGTGTGTTTAATTGCATTATGAACCTAAATCGGTTCAATAAAAGCCACTTTACGAGCAAGTGCGTTGAAAAATATTTTTAAATGGCGTTCAGATTGTTATAAAATATCAATTTATTTTTGTTAGTTGTTTATTGGGAAGCTGATTACACCTCAGCTTTCCAATTAAATAACAGAATTGTGACATGTTTTATTTTGTGTCGTAAAAGATTTTATTTTGCTTTTCTGTATCATTATCTTCTTGTCTTTTTCCATTTTATTACGTTACGGTGCAGCCTGACTTCTTCTTCCATACTGCTCTAATTATCTGTCATCTCAATATTCAACCTTTTCAAGCCATAATATCATCTTTCACACACTACATCCATCGTCGGTTGAGTCTTCCTCTACTCTTACAGCCATCCATTCATACCTAAACCTATTCTTACTACTTGTCCCTATGAGTGTCCTTTTGTTTTATTTTATTCTACTCACACACACTTCAGAGGACTTTAACAGCCTGTCACTTTATATTTTAATTACATTAAAATATAAATTAACGACGCAAAATATACTCGTTAATTTTGCTGTGAGATTAACAATTAATTACCATAATAAAGCACACGGCTTTGATAAAGTCATCGGAGGCTTCTTTTTTCTTATATTAAGCACATTTTCGAAATTTGGGAGGAAATTATTATAGTTTACTTGGAAAAATTAAATTATTTTAATAAATCTCTCTCTTACTGTTCAATAAAAACTATTTTATGATTATAGTAAATCAATCTAAATGTTTTTCCCACTCAATTAATCCAGTTTTCAGTTAAATTCTGATTCATGATCACCCATTATCTAAATGACATAGCCCCATTAAAACTAACAAACTCCCATAACATTTCAACCCGTAGGAATAAAATGTGTTGTTAATGGAATGAGATGAAGTTAAACTGAATGAAATGCACCGTAACCGTCTGTAGCAAGACGGCTAAACGATGGGAGCGTAGCGGCTACGCTACGACCGTTGCTACGAACACGTAGCACTGCTACAAGCTACAAATTGGTACATGCTGCCCATTTGTTGAAGTCAATTAAGCTGGCTACTGGGCTGTAAAAACTTGAACGTATTCGAGTCGCACGCAACACACAGATATTAATCGGGGACATTACTGACATACTCGTAGTTGGTCCGCGTTGCAGACAAAGGAAAACACAGTCATTACGGCGCGCGCTCCCACGAGAAAACAACTAACTTAACGTAGAACGTCGCTGGTGGAGGAAAATCGACTATTATACTAGTTTCATACACGAATTGTTATTGTTTAATTGCTATACTGCGGCAAAAATTAAGGAAAATGATACACATTCTTATTAAAATTCATGTCTTCATTTACGTAATTTCTTGTTCGTTTTGGTGCAAAACAGATGCTAACTTAGACGGCTAAACCTCTGAACATTAGTTAATAGAGACCACCGCTGCAGTGTAACATCATATTGCATCGTTTATCTCCAGAGTTAA
This sequence comes from Agrochola macilenta, assembly GCA_916701695.1. NCBI lineage: Eukaryota > Metazoa > Arthropoda > Insecta > Lepidoptera > Noctuidae > Agrochola > Agrochola macilenta. Next base: position 10,702,005 of record OU753563.1, read on the forward strand.
GCACAATAGCACCTAAGATACCATTTACCAAGTCCTTTGTCTAACAGATTAACTGACTGCAATTTACAACTGGACGGAAAGTAAGGAACGATTAGGTCTTTTAGGATAGGAATCCCATAGTTTGTATTCCTGTAGTTCGATCCCCAATTCTAATAATGTAAGGTCAGAGGTCCGTGAATGTTGCATGAAGACGTATTGTCCCCATTCCTGGGCTCGACGGACTGACTTTGACAAAATTCCCCGCGTTACCCCCGACCTCGGTATTCGAGGGCCAGGTAGATGCCGAAAATCGCCACTTGGATATTTTTGTACCTTAAACAACACCCTTTGATGGTAAAAGACAAAGAGCAATTTCACTTTTTATATTTTTTTGTTTATTTTTTTACGCGGCACTGGACTTTTACGCTGATGTGAGGATGATGTTGAGTTTTGTTGAAAAATGATGTTTTGGAGGCGTAAAATTTAATCGAAATTAATACTAATTTCGATTATATTTTACGCCTCCGAAACATCATTTAAAAGGATAATTTGTTATTTCGGTAAACAATTTATGCTACGTTTTTAGTGTATTTCTGAAAAGTTTAAGTATAACACTGCGATACACCATTGTCCGCATCTACAATTGCTTCAGGAAACTAGTGACACACGGACTTTGACCGAATTCCTCACGAGTTGCACGACTGAGCGTCACTGATTGAGACGCATTCCTCTCGCGAATATTCAGATATAATTTCAACTTCCTGCCATTTTAAACTTACCCTGAATAGAAATTCCCGTTACATTTTTGCAGATATTTCCAACACATTCTAATGTCCGGCTTTCAAAAAAGGTATGTAAGCACATAATGTTAGGTACGTTTTCTATCTCTTTTCTCTGCAGTGTAAATTCTTGGAGACAGTTTGGTGTCACATGAATTATGTAAATTCGTGGTGCAGCCCGCGAACTGAGTGGCTCCAAGATTTACATCCGGGAAGCGCGCGACCTCACATTATAAATAAATATAAGTGTATGTAACTATTGTCGCTGAATAAACAATGTGTAATGAATAGCTGCGGGCTACGGACATCACTCTAGCTGTGTAGAAACGTGCCTGATTTATGATTTTGAAACTCGTTGTTTGATTTTTCTAGGATTTTCATTAATGCACTATTTACCGATGAGTTGACAATATGATTGTGCATAAACCATAGTTTGAGTTTCTAGTCATATCCCATACTTTGGAAAACCCCAACAAATATTGTTAAATAGAAAATTCCATAACTGTAACTGTTCCCAAAATCCATCTAGGCAAAATTCTGGTTATAATAATTATTATACGTGCTTCTAAATCGGACATAATCCTAATAAAGTACATTTCAAAGCAGTGTGCGTATTCTATTGTTATCGCAGCGAATACCACTATTTATTGGCAGATTAACTAGAATATGCAAATTTGCTGGCACTAAATGTTATATAAAAGCGTTTCCATTCGATTCTTATAACAGGAATAAAAATACATTGTCACTAGAGGGAACTACGCAAGTCACGTAGTATCGTTCCAAGTTATAGATTCAAAGGCTCGTTCCGCTCCGTAGGTTGGGCATCAACAGGTAAGTGAGTCATTTGTTTCCTCGGTGAAACATCTCAGCTGAGTGAGGTCTTGACGTGTGCCGCGAGCCGGGATGCGATCAGGAAGACGGACAAGCAACTTGCACGTACTCAAACTGTTACCCATTTTTACACGTCACTGTGGGTCAATGTTGACGTTGTTCATTACTTTCCCGTGTATTTACCTCGCTGTTTCCTTGTAAATAAAACAACCGAAGGTTCGAAGGGTCTTCCACTTTGTTCACAAAGTTGCTGATTATGTTATGCAGGTACGTGTGTACACCTGATTGATTACCATTATAATTCGGTTAGTTAATTGAAGCTTAATTGGTATGCAGAGCGTTTGACAGCAATTGAAACTACTGACCTATTTAGGGCTCTTGGAACTGTATACTAGAAATGAATTCTTGACTCTAGGTAATTGGGTTAAAAGTCGATTAATAATTTGGTGATATTTTACTTATGATGCCATAAACTTGAACGAACAGCATCATAAAGTGCTAAGTTCATAAACGTCGTGCAAACATACGTTCTTTATAGTTCTCTCGGATTTATGGCTACACGAGATTGGCTGTGCAAACATTTGCACGTGAAGCCTTGCGCCGGACGGAGCCTGTTTTTCCGGCCAGCGACGATTAGCACGCGGAAACTCGATGCGTCCAACCAATTATTTGAAGCTAAAGTCGCCGCGCCTGACACTCGCCATGATGGACGACAGCCGTCAATTTATCGCTTATTTTTCACCCCCTCTTGACCCACACCCCTGCTTAGCTTTTATACCGCTTCATTTACGACTCAATGCGTAAGTAGCTACTACAAATATAAATCTCTTTTCGGAATAAAAAACTTTTCACGTATTGTGTTACCAAATCCACAACGTTAGAATAAACGTGAAAGGGGAAACTTTGTATAATAAGAGAAAAATCTCTTTAGACACTATAAATATTGATGTATTCTCGAGACGGCTTTCACCATATTCAGTTGTGGAGTGGCAAACCCTTATGAAAAAGCAAATACTTTGGTTGAGCTCGCACCTGTAGCCCGACACAACAAAAGAATGCTGAGTAACGCCTGCCGATTTTTCGGCTAAGAAATAATTCACTTGTTGATTCTTCTCTCTAGCTTTCTACTTACTTTCCTTTTATGTATTATTTATTTTACTTCCAACGAGCTTTGGCACGTTATCCGGTTAGCGAGAGTACATACAGAGCCGACGCCAGATTCCAGAATACAAGCAACAACAATATCTGTATGTACTGGAATATCGCAAACTAGAACAACTATGCCTATTCGTAGTAAACATGGTTCGAGATAATATTTCAACGAGCTTACGTATAATCCTGTAAGCATCGTAAATCCGCATAGGAAGCTAAGCTTTGCCACAATATTTAGAAGCGCTTGAATTTTAGGCGGTCGCTTTAATGCCTCGGCTTTATATTGAAGGTGAAATAATTCTATAACATGCACAATAGGTTCACATTTTACAAGGAAGGATTCCTCGGAGCGTCTCAAATTCCTCCGTCAGCGTATTACTAAGTGTTTGTTATGGCGGGCCTTAGTTGCGACATCACGAGGCAACTATGTGTCGAAGAATGTGTTTATGGTGCCAAGAATGAAGCTCCTTAGCAGCGGCGGGATTCTATGTCTGTCGCCGGGGCTACCTACCGAGTACCGAGGTAACGGCTTCATTTGTGTTGCGGTCCTTTTCATTTACCCCTAACATATTTTTGTGACTTTATATTCTGTGAACACTACTATAAGGAATCGAAATAAAATACGAAATCCCTACATCCGTGTCACATCTGCAAGAGAAACGATAATGATAAAATTTTGCGGTTACGTAATATATAAACGTTACGTAAATAAAAGCAACCAAATGAACAACAAACAACAGTCGAACCATTTTTATTCCTCTTGCGGTATCAAACCTTTTTTCCTGGTTTACTTTTCAAATCCATCGTAATTCCGGCACTGACCTTTACAGATACCAAAAAGCCTTTTGCCTACCTGTTAAATTGCAAAGCTTTCTTTATGAAAATTCCTTAAATATTATCCTATGAGGTGGAGGAACGATTTATTATAAACTTTCTAATTGTGAAGATTCTTCCACTTCGCGAATTTCATTATTATTTTGCATCGTCCGAAACTCTTTGCCCTTTTGAAAACCTCAAAGGATTTCTTTATATTTTATACCGGTCGTTTTAAAATCGCGGCCCATAGTATGAGAGCGTCTATCGTCCAACTGGGCACGGAGTTCAGCGCTGTAAACATTTCGCAAACGGGACTTTAATCCCGGTCATAAAAGTAATCCGCTCATAAAGTTACGCGACGATGGACAACATAAGGGTAGGGATTTTCTCGCACACAAAGATTTCTAAGTAATTAAGATAAAATACCAGGAGTTTTTGTATGTAACTGGAAGCCAGAAGCTCTCGTTTTTCAACGCTCATATAGTAGCTCGAGTTAATCCTCGAGTATGCAATAAAGCTGCTAAAGTATTTGTGTTCCAGGCGAAATTACCCATATTGAAAATACCCTTCGTCGCTAACAGCCGGCTGAAGGCTTATTTATACGCTCGTGTATAGACTTCCCCTCGGAGTAGGTACGTAACTGCCTACTGCCTAGGTACCCACATTAAATTTAGAGCCTCTCTGAATCGTTAAATACTCACAATTTAATACAATCCGACGGACTTATGAACTGCTGCGTATTGATTTGTAATTACGAAATTGCTTTTGTTTAAGTTATGCAAAGTATTTGCTATTAAAACGGATTTAAATCACGACTGAGTTTTATTTGAACGGCAAAGTTTGGAAGTTTATAATTTGTTTGATTGATAGAGAAACGCTTTATATTCGTATAGTGGCCACTTGACTGTGTTGAAATGTGATCTTTGTGAGGGGCGAAAAAGGGGTACGATTACAAAAAACACGGTCGTCCATCACAACCTCTGTCAACACAGCTTCCCATCAATGCCGCAAAAACAATTAGTAGGTCAATATTTATTTAATTGCCTGAAACCGACCGGCCGTGAATGATGACCGGTAAAGCCGTTGTGTGTATTTGTTGTGTTGATGGAAATATTATAATTACTCGATAAATTAAACGTAATGGTCACACGGATAATGAAAGAGTGAATAGCTGTAATATTGTAATAATATAAGGAACTGTGGTGTGACTACTAATGTGACTTCAGCGTGGAAAGTAAGTAGCTAATAAAATATTTATGACAGTACTAAAAGCGACGCCTAATATGCGCTGGTTTATAAGATATACTTTATATTTATGTCTCACTATTTGAAATACATTTTCTCACTAATTGAAAGTCAACTGGAGCAGTTTGTTTACGCATTAGTGTTAATAGTGTCAACTATGTCAACATTTACATCGTTGAGCGATGCGCTTGTAACTTGATTCTTTACTTTAACTCTTAGAAGGTGTTAGTAGCAGTTTGTGTAAATAAAAAGCCTTTTCACTTGCGCCGGAGTAATAGCGACCTAAGCAAATACATGGAGACGTAAAGTGAGCAGTCTCTTTTGTACGGAGATATCAACGTATAATAATGGAGAAAAGATTTTTTGAAATGTTCTGTTGTTGGTATTGCCGTAAATAATGAGAGGTTTAGAGATAAAATGGCTTTGTGCATAGTTTTAGTTTGTGCTATCTTCAAGCTTTATTACTTAGGTTCAAGTTTAAGGTCTGAAAAAGCTTAGAACACAGCTTCGAATCTTGAAAGAATTCTTAAAGGAACCTCAAACGACTCGCCTAGTTACGAAACTAACCATTAATTTAACTAAGAAGCTATTAAACATTGAAACAAAAACTCAACCTAAAAGAATAGGTACGTATTGGGCAAGGAATCGCAATTAAAAGTGATGAATGTATAGAGCAGAACAGACGCAACCATGAGTCACGGAAAAAGCTGTTTTTTTTCAGAATATTCCCTTAAATTTTTAGTTCTTAAACGTAGTTGTTCAGAGCTATGGAATGAATTAAGTTTAAATGGGCAGAGTCCCCTGACTGGCCATTTCCACTTATTACAAAAATGATTACTACATAGTTTATCCAGTGTTTTGAAAAGAGTTTTTATGTTTTTTTTTTTTTTTTTTTACTGATGAGGAAATTAATTATTTATTTAATGGGTACAAACAATTTATAACTAATTAATGTTTTTATGTTGCCAAATTATCACCTGAGTTTAACAGCTGTGTGTTATACGAGCACTAGCTTTAAAAATAGATAGAAGGACCTAAGCTTTATAATGTTCACCATTAAAATTACAAAATATGTATAAATGTAGAAGTTAGGGTGACACAATGAACTACAAAAAAATTAAATAAAAATCGGTACTATGCGCTGCCATTACCTGCCTGGGCTGCTATTGTCAACTAAGCACCAGTGGTCTTTCAACAATTATCTCACACACAAAACCCTACACATGGAATTTCAGCCCAAAGCATATTCTAAGCAACTATCGCGCTCAAGGCAACTATGTAGTTGTAAAACGCTTTGCAGCAACATAAACAGCAACGTGAAGCATTTGAAAGTCTCCTCATGAAGATGTCTCGGTGACATTCCGCGCCTCCCTTTGGCAAGCGCGTGCATTCCGCGCACGACTTGACAAAATTCCACCGGTACCCTGCGCGTCGGTGTTATGTCACTACTACCCGCAAAAGGTAAATAACTTAATAAGTGTCAGTTTGTATGTGTTGGAGGATAATAGTGCAGGCTGCTTGCTTTTAATAGTGTTTACCCTGAAAGTGGGCAACGTCGCAAATAGATGTCAAATATTTCGCTGTTTTGATTAATTTGGCAATATTACTGTATGGTAATAAGAAATGTGGGTAACTAGCGAACTAGAATATTGAATAAGAAATGCAATAATTAATATCGTAACACCGAATAATTAGTTTTAGATGTAAAAAGTATTTGGAAACTTTCCAAATGCCTTTTTTAGACCTAAAACGGGTACAACATCAACTAAACGCTCGTAAAAGCGTTTATCCCAAAAATTGGCAACGTCACAAATAGCTGTCAAAAATTTACCTGTATGGATTAATTTGGCAATAATGCTATATGGAAATAAGAAATGTGGCTAACTAGCGAACTAGAATATTAATAATGAATTGCAATTATAACATTGAATTTGATGTTGTGCCCGTTTTAGGTGTAAAAAAGGCATTTAGAAAGTTTCCAAATACTTTTTTACATCTAAAACTAAATAATCAGTGTCACGATATTAATAATTGCATTTCATAATTAATATTCTAGTTCGCTAGTTAGCCACATTTCTTTTTTCCATACAGTAATATTGCCAAATTAATCAAAACAGCGAAATATTTGACATCTATTTGCGACGTTGCCCACTTTCAGAATAAACGCTCTTAAGTCTTTGTTTACTAATTATCTACTGAAATATTGCTATGGATGTAGGATGTGGAGCAAAAATGGTTCCGTGAATGTAGAATACCTACCTACCAACATAATTGTTAAAATCGCAGATTCATAGAATCTACAAAGCATTATGGCTGTTCTTTCTTTATAATACTGTATTTCTGACCTATATCTAGCTCGCTTTGTTCTGCAACAGATCTCTAGAGGTCGTGACAAAGGGGAGTGAAACTAAACTCAATTATAGCGCCAAAGATGACGGTTCTATAAATTGAACCACTCATGGATAAAGGCTAGTGCTTTTACCGATATTTATAACCTGTGGTTTGAACCATTTATTTTTTATTTTTTTGCGACACTGAAGGAACACGGGTGGGTTTTAGTCATGTGTCTGACACGCTCCGCCCAGAGCGGGAGAAGTTATTTGATAATTTCCCACCCAAAAAAAATCTGCATTTACATATATACCAATACACTTAAATCAATTTGCCTAGCCTTTTCCCAACTATGTTGGGGTGATCTTCCAGTCTAACCAGATGCAGTTGGACCAGTATTTTGCATGGAGCGACTGACTATCTGACCTCCACCACCTTACTTACTGGGTGAAACGATACCCCTTGGTAAGACTGGTTTTCAGACTTTTTGGGCTTCTGACTGCCCGCAGCAACTGTCAAAGATCTACGAGTGACAGCCGCGACCACCGGCTTAACGTGCTTTCCGAAGCACGAATGGGTCTCGATAAGTTATGGATGGTCACCCATTCATGAACCAACCGCGGCAAGCGCAGCTTAACCGTCTAACGACCCGTACGGCTGTAATTATTTAGCCACTAGCCGACCGGTACACTTAACCGCATGTCGTGTTTGACGGTCTATACTTCTATGATAGGATACCTAGCTAAGTATATACCTACATGAAAAAAAAAACCGGCCAAGTGCGAGTCAGACTTGCACACGAAGGGATCAGTAACACTATTATTTAGTACCATTATTATTTTTCACCGTAATGAAAATAGCAAAGATTGATACTATGAATTAAGTTACTTATGCAGTTGCAGAAAATCACCCATATTTAAATAAATACCTTATGAATCGGTGTTTTTAATATATATAGTATATCGTACATGATATACAGAAGTTTCAAACTCCTAACTTGTTTAGTTGTTGAGATAGAGCTCGTACAAAAATGGTCTAAAACTGACAACTTTTACGGCCCCCTATTTCATCATTTTTGAAGATAAAAACAAGTAAAAATTATATTTGTTCTCTACTCGATGTGTTCTAGACAATGCCACAGTTTTTTTATGAGTTTTTTTTCAAAATCAAAGCTTTTGTAGGGAGACCCCAATTCATATTTTTTTATGTCTTTTGTTATGTCTGATAGAAATGCATAATCTGTGAAATTTTCAACCTATTACGGTTCATAAGATACAGCTCGCTGATATACAGACAAACGGACTGTGGAGGCTTAGTAATAGGGTTCCGTTTGGCACCCTTCGGGTACGGAACCCTAATAAATCCTCTTTTTACAAGAAAAATAAAGTAAGTTTAGGATGTTTACTTATTTTTTTTTTGAGGGTGGGAAATTATCAAATAACTTCTCCCGCTCTGGGTGGAGCGGGAGGGTGTGTCAGACTTTTACTGACTAAAACCCACCCGTGTTCCTTCCGTTGCCTGAGTGCCGAGGCCGCGATATCCCTTTCGGACAAACTCGCAACCCTGGCTGGTATTGGCCCTTACGGACCCCGTCAGTTGGCGCTGACATCTCTTTGAGGCGCGCGTGGAACACAACGCGCCGTCAACCCGGGCCTGGTCCTAATCGGACGGCGAGCTACCCATTGCTCACCGTCCGCAAGCCCGCGCCTACGGTGGCCGGAAGTCGGCTCACGACTCCCGATGCCCGGGGCGTCTCCTGCGGCGACTAGGGGCGCGAGGGCGCGAATCTTGCCTCTCCCTCGCGCGCTCCGCCTCCTCCTTCGCAAGCATTACTGCTTCGCAGAAGGAAGTGACGGCCTCCCATGCACTCTCGTTCCGGACCATGGCCTGAACCAGGGTCGAACGATAGAGATCGCCGCCGCCGATCGCCGAACGGCGGTGCTCCGCCCAAGCAGGGCAGACCTCCACCGTATGCTCCTCCGTGTCCTCCGGGCGATCCACACAGTGGTGACACCCGGGCGTTTCCTCCCGCCTTATACGGAACAGAAACCTCCCGAAATAGCCGTGTCCGGTGAGGACCTGCGTCAGGCGGAAGGTGAGGACGCCGTGGCGCCTCTCTAGCCACTCCTCAAAGAGGGAAATTATCGCCAATTAATCTATAAACAATTTATAGAACAAATAAAAAGATCTAACATTCTTTAATATTTCCGACAATGCCTGGAACTTATCCTCCACACAAGCTGTAACTTCACAATGTTTTGTACAACTCCGTTATATGTACTTGTTTATCTCATCGGATAGATAACGAGGGCAAACAAAACGAAACTACGCTAAGGGTTACCTCGTACAACAAAAGTTCGCAACTACAACTTATAAGCGTAATAAATTGGAAACTATATACTTATACCGCGGGCAAGCAAAATGTTTACGTTTAATGCCCGCATGACTATGAAAGACACTGTGTTCTACCAAATAACATACAGAGCTTTGACTCGCGTAAAATGTTTTATCATTTACATAACCAGGCTGAGATTCTCGAGAGGTTTGGGAAAATGGCTCGGTTATAACGAGGTAAGGTCTTAGAGAAATTTGACCAAAGAAAGTTGGCCTAACGTTTTTGTGTTGAAGAATTTAGTGTCTTTTTGTGAGCTAATTTATTCAGGCTACGAAAAATATATTTACTGTTTTACGTTCGGAGAATCAATCGCTGTTTGGCGTAGCCTTGAAGTTTTAGACCCGTATTTTAGAATTATGCTCAAGCCCGAATTTCAATCTGAAACAAGGTTTGAATAGAGATTTTATTTTTAATGCTGCCAGTTTTATGCTTGAGTTTCGTTCTAGAATACTAGGGCTTAGATTGAGTCAAATTATTAATTTTCTTATTTGATTCAACTCCCTTGCCTTATTCAATGCAAATATAGGAAACATAACATAACATCACGCCTTGTCTCCCCGACGGGTTGGGCAGAGATTTACCTGTAGCAGGTACACCCACATTCCGCCAGTGTAATATGGGGTGACCCTATTGCCATCAACCGGGCACAAATCCAGACTCCGGGCTGCTACTGAGAAATTCCAGAATAGAATAACCCAATAACACCCTGCCCAACCCGAGAATTAAACCGTGAGTGGTCGCAAGCGCTCCTGATGTGCATGAGGTTCTGCCTAATGCACATCAGGAGCGCTTGTGACCACTATATCAATGAGGATCTAATCGGAGACAAATACCTCTAATACAAATACCAATTACCATTATTGTGCGTAATACAATCTTATAAGGTGTGATACCGTATTAGCGACGAGGGTCGATAAACGCCTTGAGAGGCTCTCGTTAAGTGATTGGGTCAAGCACTTAATGCAGAGAACAGTACTCCATGACACCTATTGTGAGGGTTCTAAGAAACCTTGGTATTTGAGATCCCCTATTGGATTGAGAGATTCGTACGTTATTCTACCCATCACTGTATGATATTATAATGATTACGGGACAAAAGGGAGGAAGCATATAACAATGTATACCTACTCAACAGTGGGAAGAACAAAGCTGTCAATAATGATGACGATTCGTATATAATTAATAATTATTAATTTCGTTTTTATTTTTTTATTTTAATATTGATTTTAATTAGAATTTTTGTTATTTTTAATTTGTATGTATATTTTTTTTATCGTAAGATTTTTATTATTTTATTTATTATATTTATATAAAAAAATTACGTTCATTTATAATTTTACTGTTTGCTGTATGTTTATTTGCAGATTCTTCCTAAAAGCTGTCACAGCCCACACATGGACATCGTTTATTTATTTACTTTAAGGTTCACCCACAGCACATACATTATACATAGAGATAGTAAATCAGACGGTAACATTCTAATATATATGCCAATTACAGGTAAACACAACATCGACGCCAGATTACCGCTTAGTTGCTAACTTAAGACTACGTGTACAATTGATCAAGTAAATATAAAAGAAAGAAAGACATATAATTAAGTTACAAAAATAAAATTTAAATTAAAAATAAGACAGAGTAAATAAGATTTGATTGGCACCATTAATCAGAAATTACGACTACGTTTCATTGGTGTGTAGGGAGGCCAAGATTCTTGATTTGAACTTCACTTTAGGGAACGACCAACTATGTAAAAAAAAGTATTTCCAAATGCCTTTTTTACACCTAAAATGGTTTCAACATCAAGATCAGTGTTATAATTGCAATTCATAATAATTTTTTTAGTTCACTAGTTAGCCACATTTCATATTTCCATACATATTGCCAAATTAATCACAACAGGTAAATATTTGACAGTTATTTGCGACGTTGCCAACTTTTAGGATATACGCCCTTAAATGCTTTTTGTGTCTGTCTGTGTGCCTGCGATGTTCTTCTAAACTACGCAACGGTTTATGATGCGGTTTTTACCATGATATCGGAAGATTTATAAATGTGTATAATACATTAATATTAAACTAACATAAAATAAATAAATATCGATATTTTGTCGAATCGTAAAAACCGCGCGGACCAGGGGCGGGTCGCCAGTGCGTTATAAAATAAATTGAAAATGCTACGACAATGTCATATTAATAAACACTGTGCTGTAAATAACGTTCCATACAATCATGTGAGAAGCGGGCGAGATGCCGCTCCGCTATCATAATATTGTGCCAAAGTGAGACCGTTCTATGCGAAAGTTGACGTAATAATAACAGACTTACTTCATGAAAATCAAATGGGAACTTAAAAAAAGCGGGGTAATAACTATTTAAAAAAGCTTCAGAGCAACGCTATAAACTCGACAAGACAAGAATATCGTCACGAATTATGTCTAAAAGCCTCAAAGACTAAATAATAAATAAAGAATAAATATGCACAAAAGCATCCTCTGCATGGCTTCGAAAATATACAATAAAATACCAAAGGAAGAACACTTGTCACAATTTAAACGGAGATTTTTTTTTTTATTGATAAATGCTACTAGGTATACCATTGAAGAACTCCTTCTTGACTAAATGTATGAAACTAAAATGATAAATATGTATTTATGCTGAATTTTCAAGCATAAATACATCATTATCATTTTAGTTTAATACATTTTGACAAAAACTTGAGTTATTAATTGTGTTCTGAATAATTATAATAATTAATTGTATTCTAAATGTTTATTCTAAATATTGAAATGTTTGATAATTTGTATGTAATATCGATTTTAAATTATTATATTGTTAAATAGTGTATGCCCGCCCTAATGGATAGTTTTTTGAGTTAAGACCTAACTATAAGACCTACTGTATCACCAAAACTCACACTAATAAATACTTTGACTTTGAATAACGTAACACACTTATATTACCAATGGCTTTCATTTTAACAGTTCAACAACATTCATTGCGTTATTTACGTTGTAGAGCTGACAAAATTTTCAAACATATAAAGCAATGGATTAGCAGTATCCTTCAAAACCATTCAGGGGTTGTGATTGATAATGTGAATTGAGAAATTAGGGTGCAGGTTTCTGTAGAATCCTTTGCAGTGAACAAGGCAGACGTACCTTAAACCATTGGTATAAGAAATAGATTAGCCACGGCTTTAACGATTAACAATATTGCACCGAGAATTTTGATATAGGTACCTAACAACAGAAGTTTTGCAAACATAAAAAACTACAAAAACCGACTGCAAAAACATAACTGAAAATAGAATAAAAACAATCATTATAATCTATAGAATTTTGGTATTGCAGACGGGACAGACCAATGACCTGAAATGTGGTGTGACTTTTTTTTGTTCCCTCATTTTTTTTTATTTTCAGTTTTTTTGTTATTTATAATTTCTCATTCCAAATTACATTTAAATATATAATTTGCATATATTTTTTTCCTCCTTTCAAAACCCTTTATTTTTGATACCCGACTCGATAGGGTACGGACTTCCCCCCCCCCCAAAATTTTGAATTTTGTATTTTTTTTTATTTCAGTGACACTCGCGCAATAAAGATGAACCTAACGACATATCATTCATCAAAATTGATTCCGCCGTTTAGTAGTTACGAGGGAATATAGAGACGGACATACATTCACACATACATACATACATACTTACAAACATATAGGTCGAACACAAAACTTTTAAGAGGCTTCACCGTAGTCTGATAAAATTTTATGTTAAAATGCAACTGTCAGTTTTATGTTTGTGCAAGAATAGTGCGCGGGTTTGAAACGAGACTTTTTCAAATTCATACTATTTACTTTCTGAGTTTATCTTGGACCTCACTGAAATATTATTATTTGGAGGAAAAACCGTCGTGAGGAAACCTAGACTTGAAATGTTAGTCAACACACCAACACGTAGGTATTGGGAATGCGTGGTTATTCATGCTCAAGCCTTCTGTTTGAGAAGAGGTCTATGCCTTGCACTGAGACACTAACATATACATATTTTAATCTTACAGTAGCACAGTATACATACAGCTGGTGTACATATTTTAATCTTAAGAAAAAATTGTATATCGTAATTTGTCAACACAAATTTCCTGCAATTTATTTTGCACCTGATTTTAATTTATATCTGCATGTAACTAAGTTAAAAAAAAAAAAACGAGCGAGCCGTTTAGTAGTCGCTTAAGATTTGTAACATCTAACAAATCACCTTGGTAATAAGCAACATTAAAGGGGCGGGGCGTCGTCATGGACTTTTCTGACGGCCAACTCTAGCACCGCGCACACTCATTGGTCAAATCAAATAGCGAGCGCTTCCCCGACTTCCTGTTACACCGTTCCGTCCCTTTTCACGAAATCACTCCCACAGATTTTTAGGGTTTAAACATATGTTCTGTGGACAGAGTGCAGAAAACCGAGAGGAAAGATATTATAATAAAAAAGTACAAAAATCATTTCATTCAGATTAAGCCCAAATAAGCAAATTTTTTACACGTCCAAAATTACTTAATTCCGTCCCCAAAACGCCACTTCCTGGTCTTTTAGCCGGGCAGAAGAAGGGGCGCAACAAATTCCGCAGCAATTAACAAAATAAACCAGCACTATCCACAAAAACTCTAGATTTAAAAAACCCACGATCCAATACAGCCCTTAGTAGTAAAATATCGCAGCGTATTGCTGGCTCAGGTAAGCCTCGTCCTCCGGTTATAATAATATTGTATGAAAGTTACTCCGTCACCGGCATGCGAGGAACGACGCCTCGCCGTAACAATTTTGTCTACTCTTTGACATGACGTGTTTAGGAATATGAACTCATGGTGTTTTATTTTATATTTTATATTGAGTTGGTGGTGATTAAAAACGTTTTGACGGTGCATTGGCGTTGATAACGAAATTTACTAATTTTGGAATCGATTCTTGTAAGGTACAAATATTTTAATGGCACCTGTTGACGATTATTGCAGGTCAAGATTTTTATGTTTATTTTTATGCGTAGAAACGTCTACGGTACAGGAGATTCAAGGAGTACCAAGTAATTTTTTTAAACCACCATTAAATAATCATATCGATTCCCTCCTAAGGAAGACCCGTTTATATAATACAAATGTATCGACTTTAGCCATATTCAATCTTTACAATTCACTTCTCAATATGAATTTCCTTCTCCAAACTACCTAACCTACATGTAGAATGGAATCACGTATCGATGTTTCATCTAGATATATCGGCATGTCTAGCCAAGCAGAAACGTCCGAGATTCTTATCTTAGAATTGATAGATCATTAATCTGTCAATTTTGTCAATATTTCCGATACACTAGACCCGACGCAACGGAAAGTTATTGAAAATCTTATTTTATACGCCATGATACTTTAATAGTTTGATAAACGGTGCGTGCATGCATATTTATTATTTATTTATTTATATATACTTTATTGTACACCACAAAAAAACATAACAAAAATAATAATAATCAAACACTACAAAATATACAATGGGCGGCCTTATCGCTTTCCGCGATCTCTTCCAGGCAACCTTAGAATGGACAGTGATTTACCTGGACATAAAATGGGGCGGCAAAAAAAAAAAAATGCGGCGGTAAATGCATACTCCATGTATGGAGTATGCAAGAATTCATCAAGTAAAGTCATCTTAAGTAAAGTGTAATAAATATTATAATACAGAAACTTAACGCCCGCAGCATAAAACGAATGCAAGAGTGGGTAAAAAAAACCAATTGACACAGCAGTCTAATATAAACGAGTTTTAAAATAAGGATTAGAATGAAAGGCCGTTACTCAACCTCGGCCTCATACATTTCAGTGCAGAGGGAGAAATTACCTTAGATCTTCTTCTTCTTTTCGTGTGGTTAGTGACAAACCTGGTGTTTGAGTTTTAAAATCGCCCACATGCCGTCGAGAAATGTTTTTTAGGCATACCGGTTTCTTCACGATGTTTTCCTTCACCGTTTTTGTCTTAGATCTTAGAAAGTATCTTGGCACAACGAATGCTTTTATCCCGGAAAATGCGGTCAAAACCGAGGGTAGCAACTACCGAAAAATATCCATGATACAAAAGCAACCTCCCGCATTTGCGAGATCACAAAAAACTCAGCAAGTTTAACAGTATAACATGCAACAGAAGAGAACAGACACGCGTTCCGTTCTAGTACAGAATATGTGAAAAGTGTAGAAGCGAAATACAAAGAATACGGGTTTAATTTATCAGATGAAACGTTCGGCACGTGACATAGTCCCGAAGCTCGATGCAAGCTGACGATCGCTATCTATTGCATACATTTTAATATAAGCCGGCTGCACAGACCGCTCAGATGGAAACAATTACTGTATATTATTGATAAGCAACGATGCTCTAATTAAACTATGTAAATGTAAATTATTTTCTATGGTACAATAACAAAGGTACAATAAATTATACTGAATACTCCAATTATTTACTAATGGATTCATATTAAAATTATATTATTATTGAAGTCAATGGTTTTGGTTTGCTCTATGATGAATGGTGCTTGGTTTAGTCTAGTTTTTTTCCGGGAATACGTATTACAGAGGTTTTTAATCAAAAGATAAATAATTTGTTGACATTTGTCTGTTGTGAACTGAAAACCGTTTCTCTAGTAATTGTTACAGGTTAAGCGAGATTAGGCTATCAATATTTTCCCAATAATTTTAATGTTGTAGTGGCTCTAAATTCCCCAACATTGTAGGTAATTAAATCAGCAACTTATCATAATACGTATATAGTTATAAGAATATTTCTGTGAGAGACAGAAATATTCTTTTACGAGCGACGGTAACTAACCTGACTCATCATGGGATCAGTATTGATCTGGCACATGTAGGTACCAGAGTCCTTTGGCTCCACATTGCTGATGTACAGCTTCCAGGTGTTGTGCCCGTTGTGCGTCACGGACAGTCGAGGGTTCAGCGTCACCATATGTGTATGGATCGCCAGAATAGTCTTCGTATCTGATTTTATCCAGGCCACCTGGGAAATGAAAAGATAGTAAAATTATTATTTGAACTACTGTGCTCAAACGTTTTGTCTTGCTCTCTTAAGTCAATTCAAATTTTCTCTAAAAGATAGCCGTTAGCAATAAGAGCCGTTGCCCATTGTTGTGTGACTTATACTGTTTGCGGTGTAGCATGGTGCGGGTGACAGGTGACAGAAAGGGTAAATTTATTAAATTTACTACAGTTATTACTGATTTCGTATTATGTACACAATCTCGTATATATGTATCATAGTCGCAAAATATGGAATCAGTAATAACTGTAGTAAATTAAATAAATTTACCCTTTCTGTCACCTGTCACCGCACCATGCTACACCGCAAACAGTATAGTATAGGATATCTTACTGAGTTTCCATTAAGTTGCAGTTTATATGGTGTACAATAAAGAATATTTAATTTCGTTCGCACTTTACTAATTACTACTAAACACTCGTCAAAGATAAGCCAGTTCGCAAAGTGAAGCAGTTTCATGACATCAGCCATTTATTTTCTATTCAAAACTGTTTTTTTAAGGTGCCGTACGTAAAGGAACACTGTTACAAAGCTGAGCTATCCGTCTGTCTGCCAAAGGAATGCAGGTTTTAAACCCATTATAGTTAAGGGGGATGCGCTAAAGTAGCCCGCGAAATTTTTTTTTTCTTTAGTTTTTTGCAATTTTCAGAATTACTGAATGGCTGGCTTTACTGAATTATAATCATTATAACCAGCAATACAACTCCTTAAATTAGCATAATCTTCAAATGTCATGATTTCATTAAATAGTCATTCAATTTGATAACATGAACTTAAAGAGTTGTATTGATGATTTTTATGATTATAATTCTTTAAATAAACATTTGATACGGCCGCGAATCAAATTTAGATCAACATACAACCTGACACTGACCTGCAAATTGCAAAAATAGTAAGATAATTTGAATTTCACCTTGACGCTTTTGCCTTAAGAAAGAATCACAATTTATTTTCTTTTATTTATCATACCTACTCACTTAGTTGCATAGAGAGCAAGAGCTTGTTATCACCACGAAATATTGACTCAAGTTGATATGAAATGGGACAAACTACTTTAAATTACAAGTTAGTAAATATGTATTTTGTTTTCAGTTTACGGCTCGAGTTATTAAACTTCGTGGTCTGATACACTGTGACAATTCACATTAACACGATACTTTAATATATGTGTGGCCGTATACTATTAGTTTTGAAAGGGAATAACTTTCTTCACAATTGGGAATATTAAGTGAACACAGAATTATTGTACTATTCTCTGTTCTCTAGAATAGTTCTGAAATCGGTTTATAGCCATGTTTTGCTGTTGTTGTATTCCATGAGCTTCATAGTTATTCGAATCGGTATCCGATATTTCATGGCGTAACCCTGTAATCTCTTACCTTGTAAGTTCCAAGATGGTTGACAGTGCACGTGAAGTGCACATCCCTGCCCTGAGCCACCGTCAGGTTCTCCAACGGAGACAGGAACTCGGGCTCCTGCTCACTGTAGCCTGACCCTTGCAGCTGACCTGATACAAACAAAATTCACCTTTAAACTAATAAGCAATAAAAGCAAAATAAAACTTTATTGAAACCGGTGAAAGAAAAACTTGAGAAGGAAGAAGCACTGCGTGTATACAAAAGTTTAGGTAGATCGGTAACTACGACGCCATTAACTAGCCATTTACTTTTCAAACAAAAGCTAATCCACCCAGCTCACAATTCTAGAATAAATTAACTGACACTTTGCAGGGGCTCTCTTGATAAACAATACAGCGAACAGTTGGATCAGCTTTATATTCAACGATAGCCAAATACAATCAGAAGAAATACAGGTCGAATTGGCCTTTCAAATTGGTTTAAATTGGGTCAGCCTTGCACAAACAAAAGTGGGGAAATTGCTGATGCTACTGAGTTCTATAGCAATTGATCTACTTTCATTAAATAAATCACTGCATCCGCAACCAAAAATCGCAGCGAACTACTTTGTTTACCGGAAAGTAATTCTAGCCATTTAATTCACATCATACATTAAACAAGAGTTTCGAATAATATCAGGATTTTTCCAATATTGCCAACGTTCACTCTGAAAAGCTGAGAATAAATGAGCTCCTGTGAATACATTTTTACATTTAAGTAAATAGCATTTGTACGTATAACGAACAAAAGATATGCATAGTGTAAGCGAGTCTAAGAGAATGCGCGAGAACCATCCAGAGTATGGAAGCGGCGAAGTGCCGATTTGCGAAACAAATACAGTAGCTCATGTTCCAAAACATCATTTGTATAATCCTTCACAATGAACCGGCAGCGCTCAGTAGCCGGCGTTTTAACGCGACCAACATATGAACGCCGAGTTTCAGTTTTCGGCGTTCGGTATTCGGCGATTAGGGACGTAAATCGGGAAAGGTTGGCGCATAAAAAGGGTCACACTAAATGTCCCATACTGTGACATCAAAACGATTAATGGCTTCGTGTGGGATTTCGGAACGCCGAATATTTTCGTTCAATTCGGCTAATGCGAGGCTGAGATTAAATAAATTTTTCACTTTTTAGCTCGAACCACAAAACGATTCAATTAAAAAAATGGAGGCGCTTTCATTATTTTTTCCCATTCATTTGTAATG
This sequence comes from Agrochola macilenta, assembly GCA_916701695.1. Lineage (NCBI taxonomy): Eukaryota > Metazoa > Arthropoda > Insecta > Lepidoptera > Noctuidae > Agrochola > Agrochola macilenta. Next base: position 10,721,232 of record OU753563.1, read on the forward strand.
GCAGAGATATCTGTGAAAAGTCAAATCAAATGGTTTTATGCAGTAGAATTTGTAAAGTCCGTGACTTCGCTCGCATTCATGTAGACGAAAAGTAATGCCCACACGCTCCGCATTTTCCTTGCCTACACAGCGTTCTCTGTATTCGTCGATTTGCCGCAATAAAATGGTTCTGTCTACTTTCCACTGTAACTTACTTTCCTATATCATCTCCCGAGACGATCGTTCCGCTAGAATCTAGATAATCAACTTGTTCTAGATTCAATTGATATTTTCCCACCAATACAAAAAGCACTTTCGTGTAATCGCCATGGGAGTTTGTGAGGTCGTGAATTTGAACCCTACCCATTGTTCTCTTGAATCAACTCTCATAATAAGCATGTTTAGGTCTATTGGAGGGATTTAAAACAATTAATGGCTTTTTATAAACAACCATAATAGTAGATATTTTGTGTATGAATGTTTCAATAAAAAAAGGCTACACAATTTTTTTAACGATTTTCAATAACGTAAATAAGTAGGTACATAAATATTAAAACGACTATTCAGGTGTAAATATTTCATGGAACTGATACAAAAACTGTTATTTATTATTAACAGTAGATACACAAATATTTCAGAAGTGAAACTAATTCAAAACTGAAAATGTAATTAAATAATAAACAAGTTTTGGATAGATTTGTTTAATTTAGTGAGAATAACATTACATTAGGTTTGATTAATTCTGAATTGCTCATATATTTGTGGAAATATTTATTTTATGAATATATAGCTTTTACTATTAATATCGCTATGCAATCTGTAAACAGATTTAGCTTTTAAGGCGAAAGCGTCAAGGTAGCGCGCGAAATTCAAATTTTCTTACGTTTTTTGCAATTTGCAGGTCAGTATCATGTTGTATGTTGATCTAAATATGATTTGCGGCCGTATCAAATGTTTATTTATAAAATTTTAATCATAAAAATAATCAATACAACTCTCTAAGTTCATATAATCGTATTGAATGACTATTTCATGAAATCTTGACATTTGACGATTGTGCTTACTTATGGAGTTGTATTGCTGATTGTGATGATTATAATTATGTAAAGCCATATTTGTTACGGTTGCAAATCATATTTTAATCAACATAAAACCTCACACTGACCTGCAAAATGTAAAAAACTAAAAAAAAATTGAATTTCGCTGGCTACCTTAGCGCATGCCCCTTAAGGTTTTTTGTAGATTGCGGATGTCATAGGGCCGGGAACCGATCACATTTCCAAATTGTTTTTGTTCGAATTTCATTTTACCGAAAACTATTGACTGACGTCTTTTTTGCTATAGGCATTATTTGACATATTTTTAGATCATCGAAGTATCATTGTGTCATCGGTATTATTTTACCGAACTATATTTCGCCGATTTACAAAATATATTTTTGCTATTGGCCGAAACCATTTACCGAATTATTTATTTACCATATTTTCACCACACCGAAACAATATTTTTCAATATTCAATTAAAATAGGGTTATAAAAAGTCAATATGTTGTGCTACAAAATTTAGTGACAGAAACGAATCGCTGCAAAACCGACTCCACGTAGTCTTGTATGCCCTACCCCTAGAGTGTTATTTAAGCCCGCGTAGGCGCGGAGGGGTGGTGGTGAGCGTTAAAACCATCTGCAACGATAAGCTCGCGTGGGACCGCCCAAACCCCGCAGCGCCGGAGCCGTGACAGAAACAATGCTTGCTGCATGTTGCACACCTGCGTGCATGTTGCATGCTTGTCTGCACGCTGCATGCTTGCTTGCATGCTGGAGGCCTGCTTGCATGCTGCATGCCTGCTTGCATGCTGTATGCCTGCTTGCATACTGCATGCTTGGAGCAAGCATCTTTCCTTCACCCATCCATACCTCTTGGTATAATAAATGTTCGGAAACATAATACTTCTAACAAATGTTATTTCGGCTAGGTGTAACTTCGGTAAAAAGTTAAAAGGAAACGTCGGAGTAACGAAAAAAATCTAATTGATAATTGGTTAACTGATACAGTGGCAGACGTGACTTCGATGAAGTAAAAAAAAACGAAACGATAATAGTTGAAAAGTTTTAGGTGAAATGAAATTCGGTCAAATATTTTTCGAACTTATGATAGGTAACCCATAGGGCCAAATCAAAATCTATACCTACTTACTTATATCATAAAGAGGTAAGGTTTCTAAGTAGGAGGTAATCTTTGCAACTACTGATCCGATTCCGAAAATTGTTTTCCTAGGCCCCGTTCCCACTATATCGTGACGACAGATTATCATGTCGTTTAAAGAGTTGTGGTTTCTGTATTTAAATGGAGATCTTCCACTTTGTCGTGACCATTAATTTATCGTTGGATTTACAGTTAATCGTGTCGTCATATATGTGAACACCTCACCACAACCCACGACGCTTTAAACGACACGATAATCTGTCGTCACGACATAGTGGGATCAGGGCCTGATGCGGTGCTACTACAGTATTGCCGAGTGCCAAAGGATATATTTTATGCGAAAACAAGAGATATCACGCAGACAAAGTCGCGGGCAGAAGCTTCTCGTGTATAAATTGCTAGCTTTGTTTACAAACTGTGATGTCCCCTTATCTAATTAGAACTGTAAGAAAAGAAGTACAAACAATAAAATGTGTATTTATAGTACAAAGCTTTCTAAATATTTAATTATCAACATAAATGACAGTAAAAAGTTGAGTAGCGTAACAAGGAATATAAACAGTGTATATTAATTAAAACAAAAGTATATTTGCCTATTATTCACAATTACAAAGGTAGGTACAATATTGAAATGTGTTTGAAATGTTGCAGTGATCATTGAATCTCCAAACATGAAAATTCTATTAATGAACATCAAATATATTGATCGAGTTCGCATGAATTTCGATATTGTTATTATAGTTAGTTGCATCTACTAATAATGGTATCTTAGTATCGTCATATAGGTAAATAACTGTTTAATTGCCAATATGAAAGACATCCACTGCTAGACATAGAACCTCTCCATTTGCACACCATTTAGCTTGATTCTCGATACTCTCATCCAGCCAGCATGCGAAGATCTTCTCACCACCTAGTCTGAGGGCTTCCTAATACGTTTGCCGATTCTCGGTCTCCACTCAAGCATCGCCACTTCGACCGGTACTGTGTTTCTTGCATCCAGCAGATTCCTGCAGCCTTCTCCAGGTCATTGGTCCACCTTGCGGGAGCACCATTTGCACATATGGCGATACTAAAATACTTGGAATGCAACAGATAACAATTTGGAAACAACTGCCCATATGGCGAAACTACAATACTTGGAAATGCAACAGTGTTGTTGTTTCCAAAATATAATCTGTATTTCCAAGTATTTTCGCTTCTATAAGAAGTAGGTAGTGATTTAGCTTGTTGACAAAATACGGATGATCCGTGGCAATACCGTGTAGTGTCATATATTTGGGTTTATAGAGCACCAGTATATTAGCGTCCCCTACAAACACTGCGGTTGGAAAATACCTCGGCTTTATAAACTGCAAAGTAAGGTTAGCAGTTCAAAGCTTAAGCTCAAAGAATTAACATAAACAGTGTGCAGAATATAAAATGTTTTGTTCTCAGTTGAAAAAGGTATGTGAAAAACAAACATTTTAGTATGGGTGTTTCATAACTTCTCTCACTTCTCCGTTTATAAGTGGAAGTGGACTATTCTGCGGCTGAAATTTATCAGTGGACGCACGCAGTTCCCAGAATTCCGACCTTACAATAGCCGTTACTGACCCCATAATGCATATATTCACTACGGAACGTTTACTTGTCACCAATTGTTCGAGTTATCGGTACAACCCACATTCGCATTAGTCGTTTCCCCGAATTTGAGAACGGAACTAAATAGAACCTTCCGAGTATCTAGAAAGGTTAGGGAAATCTTAATACAACCCTGGTAGAGAGAAGACTCTTTTCAGTTGTGGAATGCAATATATTGAGGTGAGAGTAAAAGACAATTAATATTAATTCTGCCTCTAAGTAGTCCAGATTCGATATTGCCAATAAGGCTTGCTGGTATTCTTTTGCACCCATGCAATATTTGTAAAATAACGACGCGAGTTATTGGTAGTAAAAAGCTGAGTTTCTATCGTGCTAAGAGCTAGAAATGACACCAAATATATATTTATACGAAATATAACTTTCTCGGTGTTATTTCGAACAAACCATTTGCTCAGAGTGCAGTGTATCGAAAAGATAAGACGTGGAGAAAATTAAAATTATTATTTTCATCGCTCGGCCGGGTAATGGATATCCGGATCAATGCTAGCAATATGACCCTTGTAAATTAAACGGGAATGGATCTGATTCACCCGAAGCTTCAGTAATACGGTCCTAACTTGGCTGTTTACGTGTTCACTCGCTCAGTACTTAAGATTTTCTATCTCGCCGCTTTCTCAACTTGCTCGTTGTGAATTCTAGTGTAAAACTTTATCTATGCTATACCTATAGTTAAGTAATATATGTGAGGAAATTATTGACTGCTATATTCGCTTCATAACTAGAGCTACATGAGCTACATGAGGAGCTCGTGGATAAGTAACAACAGCCGCACTGGTCGATCCATCGGGTTAAGCTTCGCTTGCCGGGGTTGGTCAGTGGATGGGTGACCATCTTTACATACCGAAAATCCTCCGTGCCTCGGAAAGTGCGTTAAGCCGTTGGTCCCGGCTGTCATTCGTGGATCTTTGACAGTCGTACGAGTCGTTAGAAGCCCGAAAGTCTGACACCAGTCTTACCAAGGGGTATGGCATTACCCAGCTACTGGGTTGTGGAGGTCAGATAGGCAGTCGCTCCATGTAAAATACTGGTATTCAGCTGCATCCGGTTAGACTGGAAGCCGACCCCAACATTGGGAAAAGGCTAGGCAGATTGATATTCGCTTCATAACTAGAACGTGTTTAAATTTTAATAGCTTTGCATTTTTCTGTTGACATAACTTGCACTACGTTGGCATTTCCCTCTTTCGTAATACTCACATCGTCAGTTTATCTCGGGAGGCGAGGTTTGACTAAGTTACTTTTCTAACATGGAAAGCTATAAGTATTAAAATAAAATATCGTTGGATATCGTTGCCGCATGTCGGATACATTGTGGGTTAAGACCACAACAATATGGGTTCCTGAAAACGTCCAGCGGCATCGCCGAAGACCCGTGTGTAGATGGCGGGACGAACTTGAAGCTTATAGGAGGGATTGCTCCATATTGGCTCAGGATCGAGTTAAGTGAAAAAGGAAAGACAGGCCTTCGCCCTGCAGTGGACAATACGGGGTAATTATTATATTTTATTTTTATTTTTATAATAGTTTTTATTTATTAATTTCTTTTTAAGACTAATAACAGCTTAAGTAAGCCATTCCGTGGTTTAGAAGTTTGGTAAATAAATCCAATAGGTATGTACAATATTAAGAACATAGCTACATTTACTCACGTTGCGTAACCGGTTTTCATCACACTATACAATGTCGCCCATGAGCATGTGCCCGCCCGTATTTTTCTGAATATTCATGACAAATTATCGAAAATAAACTTAAAAAGGGGGTCTATCTTTTTTTTCTTATTTTTTTTTTTTGTTTTTGTTTTGTCTTGCTATGATTTTATGTACTTACACTTGTGTTTTTTTAAATAAATACTGTATTTATTGTGTGTATTTTAGAAAAAAAAGTCTTCACCTCTGTTTTTTTATTCATAACCCACCATTTTTTTTTGTAATCTTACTAAAAAAATGTAGTTAATCGAATTCAAATCGAGCGAATAACATAGGGGATATGGCATACGTTACTAAAAACATTACAAATTTTATAACATGAAGATAGACCTCCCTTTTAAAGTTAATTTTTCGTGAATATTCAGAAAAATACGGGCGGGCACATGCCCATGGCCGACATTGTATAAACTCCAATTCCATGAAAAACAAAAATACAACCTACTGTTTCCCACAGAGTTACACGTGCTACACTATTCTCCGAATCAAAGTCCACTATGAGCCGATAATGGAACAAAACGAGGCAGTGTTTCTGTTTATAGTAGAGGCGAGGCCTTTGTCACGTCGCATCGCGAGGCAGCCTTGCCGAGTGAAGCGGCGTAACTGTCAAATGAAAATTAATAACACCCCGATACGGAACATTCGTCACTCGTCTCCGGCTACACATCATCCGTTTATCGAGTTAAAACGAAAGTAAATATTTTTTGAAGCCAAAAATTAAAGTTGAAATTGAAACAAAAAAGCGAAAAATATATTTCATTTTTAATGGAATTTTTCGGTGAATGAAATGTCACTTAAGATCATGTCAATTAGTAATACGTTTATAGCTTAAAAATGACAATAACGAATTTTATTTCAACTTCAAAATGTCCACAAAGATGACACAAAAAAAATTTACTCAAAGACGTTTAATAGCAATAAGTAAGGCTTTTATCCGAGTCAAATGAAAATTAATAACTCGGGGCCAGTAGCCGCCAGCCACGCGGGGAACTTTGGCGACCGACGACCCGGTTATCTTGATATCCACCACCCGAGCGATGGATAAAATTATATCTAGAGTCATAAATCACCTACGCTTTGTACCACATAAAAAAATATCATTAACGACTTTGAATAAAAATCAAAAAAAGTTCACATGCTGCTGTGTCCCAATTATACTCGTAATTTACTGAATAACTTATCAGCGTATATGAATTTTAATAATTATATCAATTATTGCGAACTTCATCGGTCGAGCCCTCCATATTCGATTACGTGATCCAATTATTCAGTATTTCACGCTCATCGACGTCTATAATTACATTCTGATAGAATTGCGTTAAATTCACCACGCGTACGATCACTAATTTCCATACAATTAATCCAATGATTAGCTGTAATCCGATGTGGGTTTAACGCATATCGTTCGCATTGCACACAAACATCATTATTTATATTGTACGTGTTTATTTAAATTGTGGAGTTTTCATTAGGAACTATAATTAAACATTTCACAGAGCACGGGGCTGGGATGAAGAGAAAGCCTTAAACAATTAAAAGAAAAGGTTATATAAAGCGTTTTCAATTAAACTTGGAATCCGGTAGGGCAGCGTTCAGTGCGGGTTCCTTACGTCTGCCGTGTCGGAGGCGCGTCGCGGTACGTGAGGGAATCTGGGGCGGTATTGCTTCTAAACTGCAGCCCGCCACTGTAGACAGTCGTTAAAGTGCAACAATTTGCTACATCACGTGAAGTGCGGTCTAGTTTTAACTCACGTTCCGAACAAACACGTACAGAAAGAAACAAAGCTAAACGTGCATGGAATTGTGACTTGACATGTTGTTCTTACATGCTGACGTAATTATACATGATGTGGTTTTTGAGCTTGTTTAATTTTCAACCTTTGTAAATGTTCTGTTCATTTTAAACGCTTATGTAAAATTTGTAACTGAAAATTTGCATTCCTGTATAAAATCGATGACAATACAAAAGACCAAGAGCTTGCTGAATTCAAACATTTGCTGCACGATTCGCAGCTACCAAAACTTTCCTATTTATTTTAGTAATGTTTTTGGAGATGTTTATTTCCTTAAAGTATTGAATTTAACTTCCTGTGGTATTAATTAGTTTTTCCTATGTCGGAAAACGGTCAAGAAAAAAAAAGGTCAAGTGCGTGTCGGACACAATTAAATGTTCCGTAGTTGGAATGCATTTATCCCAAAAACAAACTTAATATTATTGTAGTTGAAAAATATGTTCTCCCTTACATCAATATACGTCACGGTAAATTCTCCAACGGACTTTGTTCTTTACATGTGCTGTGAGACCTTGCTTTCTGCCAAATTTCTTGATATTTTTAGAGCTCTAAGGGACCATAGACCTACGCATTTGATATTAATTTCAACTTGATACCTCCACGCGTTCTTGAGAAAAAGAGTCTTGACAGGCTGAAGTGATCCTGTAAGGTTTCCGTTTTTTTTAATTTTGAGGTACGGTACCCTAAAAAATGGAATCTATATCGTATATGTAACCTCAAAGGGCTGTTAGCATTATAACTCGCACGCATACCATTAGTTAACACATTTTAATGAAGTATCAGATACTACAAAACAACGTACCTAAGTGTAAAATAAACGTGTGTCTAAAACTCGGTGAAAATTACAAAAGTTTTCATTCTTCAACACACAATTTTCAACAAAATTTCCTAGTAAATCATGACGAATTTTCGGCAAATATTTGGAGTGGTCTTTGGGGCATCAGATTTAACATTACTTTACTGTATACTAGGAACGGAAAATTAATGTTTTCAAAGAGGCAAGAGATGGTCGATGGGATATTAAACTTTTCATCAGGTTTTCCATTAGTGTGTTCGGTTGCTCGCTCTGTCCAATAGTTGTAAACTTACCTCCACCAATTTGCGAACTGTATGCAAAAAGCTTTGGACGAAGTAATAATTATTGTTACTGCGAGATGTACGAGTAGTACTCTCAACTATGTGCTTGTTAATTTTGCTTGTAAATTTTGTAATTTGTGAGCGAGCGAGCCATAATGTTAACAGCCCTTTGAGGTTACATAGACAAAATAGATTCAATTTTTTAGGGTTCCGTACCACAAAAGGAAAAAATTTAACCCTTTTAGGATCACTTTGTTGTCCGTCCGTCAGTCTGTCAAGACCCTTTTTCTCAGGAACGCATAGAAGTATCAATTTGAAATTAATATCAAATACGTAGGTATATGGTTCCTCGGAGCTCTAAAAAAATCAAACATCAAGTCAACGCAATAAAAAAATACGGCTATTATGCGACTTGATAATCGCAAATAAATCAAAACCTACAGGGAGGGTTCTTCCCGTTCATCCAGAATCATGAAATTTGGCAAGAAGCAAGGTCTTACAGCACATGTAGGTAAAGGAAAAAGTCCGAAAATCGTTAATTTATGGTTTTATCATACATTGAAAAATGTGTCCCTTAGAATACATCGTTACACGTCACGGTCACATGACGTGTAACGATGTATGGGAGATCATGTTTTTCAACTACAATGTTAAATTTGTATTTGGGATAAATTCATCCAAGCTACGGAACCCTTTATTGTGCGTGGTCCGATAAGCACTTGGCAGTTTTTTTTTTGTAAGGGCGCCTGTTTTTTACGGAGATTAACGCAGAGATAAACCTACAAATATCCTCACTTTCAACAAATTGCTGTAGTAACTTCCTTACAGATTTAAATTTTGTTCGACCTAAGAATCAAACTCAAGATCAAGCTGAAGACCCACCAGCCCCAAAGTAAACCAATAGGCCAATAGTGTGAGTATTATTCGGTCGTACAAGGTAATGTGCATAATATTCTACATTGGAACAAGGTTCGTTAGGCACATTAAGGTAATTTTATTCAAAATGGGCGTTAACTCTCCGCCTTGAAGTTTAACAATGTTTATTACTAATTAAAGTCAGAGGCAAACATAAAGGGAATAGCTTCATGAAACAGTCAAACACGAGGCTCTCTCGCTCTCTCTCGAACCTGATAATATGTCTTTGGCTTGCAACTAGAATATCTGAAGTTTGATATTTCAAGCTTCATTATTTTAATATAGCCCAGCCTTTTAATATTCCCACTACCGGGACACCGGCCTCCTCTCGGTGAGAGGGAGTGGGCCGTAATTTACCACGCGGGCCCAGTGCAGGTTCGTTGGTGGATATCACATGTCTCCGTTTATTTTTTGGTTTTAGGACATGCCGGTTTCCTTACGATGTTTTCCTTCACCGTTTTGAGAGCAGGGGTAATTAATGTCACAAAGTAAAGGGCTTGTCTGGGTTCAAACTTCGACTTAAAACTCGTAAGTCGCGGCCGTTACCACCATAAAGCATTAATTTATACATAAAAGCTTCATTATTTTGAACATATGAATGAAGCATAAATAAAGCATTTTTGATGATTTGGTCACGGGATCATCTGTTATCTAAGCGACAAACGTCCCATTGGACGAAGAGGCAATTTCCGATAACCAAACATGAAAATAATGGCGCTGTAATTGCCTTACGTCACGTCATTCGAAAATGTTGTAAGTATCTACATTTTAATGATTCCACTCTTTGGCGATCGGAGATTGACATATTATGTAGGAGAGGCTAGAGACTAGCTTACCTGCGACAATAGTGAGGAGCGCAAACGTCGAAACCAGTGGTAGGCCGCCGGTTTCCATGGAAACTGATCTTGAACGCCGCGATGATTCCGCCGTCATGACGTCAAAAGACATTTGATATCAATAAGCTCTTTGGTCGTGCTTCACATCGCGTTTTTGTCATAACAATCCTCCTTCTGAGGTATATTGTCTCAAAATTTCAAATATAATACATATATTAAGAGCATTATTTATCCTACGTTGAGTATATTTAAAACAGTTATTTATTGTCTCGTAAAATTAGAATTTTATTGTGATTTCATTTCAGCCAAGCTCGGTAAATCTGAAACAAAAAAGAGAAATCAAATGAGTATAAAGGATATTTATTTTTCTTTTTCGAGAGAACAGGATTCAAAGCCTTGTGAATGCGAAGTGCGTTACAATGAGAATGGATCTTTTGGAATTAAGCAGCGCGTAACGTCACTACACGTATTTTATTCATTACCGACTTCGTATAACGGTATTGACCAATTTTAACTCAGCTCAAACCAGACTGTAACTACTTTATACCATGTTTAGGGCAAATAAAGACTTATCTTATCTCAAAAATTACAAATATTATTAACATTTGACCGAGCAATACAACATAAAATAATAAAGTCCCATATTCCCGTTTATCATAAATGAAATAGTTACGTCATAGTATTTAATTAAGAGCCATCTGCCCAATTTCTTGCCAACACTTAAGCCCCAACCACGACTTGGGTCTCTACTTAACTAAGTTGTAAACATAGCTTATATAGCACACTTGACCGTGAAAAAGTTTATAAGTAACTTGAACCCGAGTCTCAAAGGTAACCCGTCGTCGCCCGCAGTCGGACCGCGACTTTACGGTCAAAAGAATGGCATTAAATAAAGCCTGATTTATTTTTTCATACGCTCATGTGTCTAGGATTTTTAATATAATTTCCACTGTGGGTGGCAATTGTTATAATAATCGTCGAGTGGGTATCTAATGGCCTGATTCAAGTTTTTAACTGGGGTAAAAAGTTTATTGAGTTGCCAGCAAAAGATAGGATGGATTGTAACTGTTACAAGTAATGCACTGTCAACCTTATTCACTATTTTATTATAAGTACTACATGAAGTCATGAAAATCAATAGCAAGTTGCAAGCAAAAATATTTTTTTTTAATATTTTTATGTTGCGTTAAAGAAATATACATGGCAAGGTTAAAAGGTAGCGTGTATCAGAAATTGATTTCACACATACCTACCTAGTTTTAAAATATGATGCCTAAACAAACAAAGTACCTGAATAAATCTAAATAAGCGTCCAAATATTTACCTATTCCTATGAGGGATGCGTGAACTAAAAACCCAAATGTGCGATATTTTTCAGTTTCTATTCAATTGGTTTTCGAAAATAAACGCATGGCAAGGATATAACAATAAATAAAGTTGGTACAGCACTATCGTAAAATACAGAAATATTGTTTCGCACTCTAGAATTAAAACTTATTTATCTGCTATCGTAAAAACCTAAAATCGACCACTCGGTTTGTTAAAATAGACAAATAGAATAGGTATTTCAAAACCCGTGAACAAAATGGAAAGCGTAATTTTTTTACTTCATATCTGCAAGGAACAACGCAGGTGCAGTACTGCAGTAACCTATACGTGTGTACCGTGCACTACGTGTAGGTATATACGTAGAAACACATGGTAGTTTTTTATTAGAGCAGTTTCCGCGGCGCAGCGTGCACAAACTGAGATAAAACAGGAATGATTGCCGCTCTGTCGCGATATTGTTTCAAGTGTTTTGTTCCATTCTGCTGGCTCTTCAGTGCTTTTTATTCATCCACACCCGAACGCCGAACTGTCGCATAAAAACGGCGACTGACGAGGCGGTTCGTACATATGTAAATGTGGCGATACTGGCTACGCATTCGTCTAACAGGTCCCGATTGGTACATCCTAATGTTTTACATTTATTAGAGTTATGTACTTACGTGAGTTTTCTTATAAGGCATTTTGGTTTGAAATTTGATGTAATCATTGAAATTACCTAGCCAATATGCCAAATGCTAGTTTAATAGTAAATGTGTGGGCAAATACTTGAGATTTTGTTCCACATTCGAAATACTATAAAGCTCTCTGAGATTTCAAAGTAAGGTAAAGGGGACATTAAGTGAGGATAAGTATCGTTCGTGGGCAGGAATATAATAGTTCACTCCGGGGACTGTTCGGCTCCATCAATTGAAACATGCTCTCCTGTGCCGGCGACGGCGGCGGCGTCTTTGCCGTACGAACGAGCGTCGCGACAATAAACAATACAAACAACCCTGGCCTGCGTTTGACACCAGCCCGTTCGGAGTGGATTAGAGCGCTCTACAGGGAGTTCGGCAGCATTTAGGGAACGTAATAGCCTTCCGCCGTGACCTGTTTTAGTTGCGACAAATAGAGATTTACGGGATTGCTACCGAGGGATTTTCAACGGAGGCTGTTCTCCGTAATAAAATTGAATGGTGTTTACTTTGTGGCTGCTTTATTCTCGTTGCCAATTTGACACGAATGACATTTTAAAAACGATTGACTTTCAATATCTGTGAGGTTTCATAACGACAGAATCATCCGACTGTCAATCGATTCCAGCCTTCTCGCATTCGACAGACTGTCCGACAAAGTTTGAAACAATTTAATCCCGCTTGAAATATGCACGAAAAAATTTGTCTGAGCTAAAAGTTAGCGAGGGGAAACCATCTCACAGCGCCGTTAAAATACATTATAATTTTTGGTGGATAAGGAAAAAGTCACAATATCGAGGCCAGACAATGTAGCTGGCCAGCGGTATCATGAAACATAATTAGGTACCTACGCCCGGAATTCGATAAACTTAATCGTATGAAACCCCATGTTAGGAGCGAGTCGCCTCTAACCCTTGATATTACAGAGGCAAACCCCATTTACGGCATTCCGTTGCTTAATAATTTTACATCCGTCCACAAAGACGCCGCGCTGTGTTATCTCACGAGTGGCACGCCACCGATACGAGTGCCAACCAGCCCCTTACTCTGCTCCTATTGTCATGTTTACATTGTCTATGCTCATTCCCGAATTCCGATTAACGCAAAGCTAAAATCGCTTTCATATTAATACTCTGTTTCTTGGGCAGACACAAGTTACGTAGATAACGAACACAATTAGGTAATGCCTGCGCTTTGACTACACAATGAAGCTTTTCTGTTTTTATTTAACTTTGTTCAAAGTTTAAACTTTCTTTATGAATTCAAGTTTCGGAAAGTTTCCCTCTGCTTGGTACGGACACTAAGAAAAACTAGGATTATGGGTGAAAACAAAGAACCCGATAAAAAACTACTCGGTACAACTTTTTAAACTGCGGTGTTAAGCAACCTTGGAAATATATATTAAATATATTTTTTGTACTTTTTCTGTTTAATAGCTTCACGTAGATTAATGGAAGTAAACGAGTTTTATTATTTTCTCTTCCAGATTGGAGTCGTAGAACAATGTATGGACATATTATGTAAAACGGCCCGCCGGACAGTAAAACCTTTCTCCACAATTAATTTCACGGGCCGTGTTCAACCTTTGCACTCCCCAGTTTCTTAATTCGCAATTAAAAAGTTAAATTGTCCGGTTAATTGCTGCCATTGTGGTGGACGACGTCTACTTATTATTCAGAATTGCTCTCTGAAAATTTGATGAAAAATTTGCCGAAAACTGGTTGCTAAATCACAATAAGTAATTAGCTTATCTGTCGGCGTCACGCGGGGTGCCGGGGTCCCACGGGGCAGGAGGAGCGCGGGGCAGGAGGAGCGCGGGGGGTGGCGAGTTCACGTCTTACGTTAAGCTCTCAGTATTAATCTCGACTCTGCTTAATAAACGAAGTGAATAACTTGGATTAAATAAATCACAGTATCCGAATTCTTGGTTGACTTTGTAACCGATGTTTGAGTTGGCATGCTCGACTTGAGGTGCGCATATATTGTACCTACCTCTGTACGTGAGTGTATACAATCTATGTTGCCGGTAATATAAATTAATTGTTCCACATTTTAATTGTTTCTGTTGATGAAATAAAACTTGTTCTATTCTACTACTTTCGCCTTATCCTTGTGACCTCCTTTTCTTAAAAACGATCAGTTTACTTCCGATAAAAACTACTACCTGTTATGTAATCTAAAAATAACGCGATAGCGATTTTCATACCTTACCCAACACCTTTCTGCGAGATCTGATAATCCTAAAGCTACATCCTACCACAGTATACGCACATAGCACGTTTTCATTGTTGATAGCTATAGTATAGTATATGTAAACAGTGACTAAGCGATCAACATAGAAGGTATTTGCTTGATATGCATCTGCGTTCAAACCTATGCCGTCTGGCCGTTCAGTAATTAATGTTTTACATGTTTGTATTGCAACAATAACCTCCGGAATCTGAAACCCTGTTCGATTTAATCTGTTGCCAAATCTCCTATTGTATCGAGTGTTTCGATTGGCTATTGTTATTTTATTTACGTAATACAATAGCAAACATGAGAGAGCGCGATAAACGGATCAGACTTGATCGGGCTTTCTGTAACCGGAGATGCCGGAAACGAGTGTTAAATAAGTTATAAGAAGACCACACTAAAATGCATTGTTTATAAAACTGACTGTCAATTTGCCATAACATTTCATACAACTGTCAAAAAAATACAGTTATGATTCGAATGCACGAATAGTTTAAATAAATTAGTAGTCAATTTGCTTGGTCTAAAAAACATAATAATATGTCGTAGGTACGAGACAAGTGCTCAAGCCCAAAAACAAAATTAACATCAAGTACATAAAATATTTGTGCATCACGCACCATCATAATAATAGTTATCAGCTGTCATAAAAGTTCACTATATAACACGATCTTTTAAATGTCTTCTAGATACCTACGCTCTATATTAATATTCACCAAAGAACCTACCTAATGTTCCCACTGCTGGGACTGCGGCCTCCTCTCTGTGAGAGGGAGTGGGACGAATTCCACCACGCGAGCCCGGTGCGGGTTGGTAGATGTCACATGTCTTCAAATGCACACATGCCGATGCCGGTTTCCTCACGATGTTTTCCTTCACCGTTTTGAGAGCAGTGGTGATGGAATAAATTACACGAAGTAAAGCGCTTGCTTGGGTTCGAACCCACGACCATGACACACGACTCATGACCCTTAAATCGAGGTCAATACCACTGTGCTACCACTGCTCTCCTAGGACCTACCTACCTATCTATATGTAAACAGTAGACCTCGCAAGATCAAACTTTTTTGCAACAATTAATATAAGTACCACTATACCGCTAAATTAATTAGCACAAGTAACGTTGCGGCCTAGTTTTGTGATGAGAAGGTGGTCCTAGGTGCTCCATCAATCCCTACCTATTATAGTAGTAAAAGGGCTGATTCTACTGGTAGAAATCGAAAAGTGAGTAATTTACTACATTTTGAGGAGCTTTTCTGCTCATCACGTCTAAGATCCTCATCAGATCTCAATTTTTATGAGACCAACTTTCAAATAAAAAAAGAACCATTGAAATCGGGTCTAATAAGGCGGAGATATCCTGTTGCCCCCTTTTAGCCTTTTTTTGGAGGCAGTCAATCAAAAATCTCCGACGGCAAAAACATTATATAAAGTCGTAAAACCTGTATACCAAGTTTCGTCCAGATTGGTTGTAAAATACGACCTGTAGACCTGCCACACTTGAAGCAGAGACGCTTCGCTCGCTCGGTCAATAATTTAGTTATAAAGTCAACAAAACAATGAACATTATTAAAGCCTGGATTAGTCTTCGTTATCAATACAGATCTTACTAATCTCGTCCTAAATTGCCTGTCTTATTTCGTCTGACCTGCTTCTGGCTGAATAAGTCGAATCTAAAACTTTAACACTTAAAACATTAAACTCAGCACGTGTTAGCTAGTAAATAAGATTTATCGTCTAATTTGTTGGTAAACTTAATGTATGACTCATATGGCTAAATGTTAACAGCCACATGGGTCAATCGAAAGTTAGGCTACTCTTGTCGCGGTCAGTTCGTGGATGGGTGTTTAAATATTGAGACCCTTCCGTGCCTCGGAAAGCACGTTAAGCCGTTTGTCACGGCTGTCATTCGTAAATCTTTGACAGTCGTTACGGGTAGTGAGAAGCAAAATTCTGACAACCAGTCTTACCAAGAGGTATCGTGTAAGCCAGTAACTGGGTTCTGGAGGTCAGATAGGCAGTCGCTCCATGCATACCGGTATTCAGCTGCATCCGGTTAGACTGGAAGCCGACCCCAACATAGTTGGGAAAATGATAGTAGATTAGATGCAGATTGATTACATTGCGGTAGCCTAAAGATATTTTGGTGAAGTCAGAAAAATACATTGTTTACCAAATTGACTACCAACTTAAATACTCCGTCTAATATATGACTATAACAGGGTCAAGTGACGTAGTGTGTCAATTTGATATACAATAAATTTTCCTGACTGTACCTGTGTTGTTAGTTTCTGGAACCGTAATGACAACCCTGATGCTATTCTACATAGTTAAATCTCAGGCGGTTGTGACAGGTTGACCAGAATACGTGTACTACAAGCCATTAAATTAGGTTTAGAGGTATGAGGAACAGGGAGTAAAGTTCACTCATTCTCCATGCCTTGCCCGTGTTGATAAAGCGTGCTCAATCTTTGTCCACTTTTAATAATCTGGTGAAAAAACACTTCCGCTCTCCGTAAACATCATTACATATAGTTCTTGCTCTTGTTGCATGTTTATTATCGTATATATATATATGTAGATAAGTATATGCTTTAAGTGTGTATGTATTTATTGTTTATATGTAAATGGTACACCAGTGACTACCTGCAGTATTGTCTCTCGTTCTCCCTTTAATTCATCCAAAGGAAGTCTGTAAAATATCACTTTTAGCAATAAGACCACCCATTGTGTCACCCTATGTAAAATTTATACATTTATATTTGTAACTTTTATGATGTACAGAATAAAGAAAGATAATAGCACTCACTGTATATCTATCTAGAACTTGGGAGATTGGCTCGAAAACGAAAATAAGGAGATGAAAGACTCTGAACTTTGTTTCAGAGCATCAGCAACATCCATGATAAATAACTATATATCATGTATGTTGCTGAATATAAGTAACTACTTAAACTTACTTTCTGAATTACATTGGCAGTTTTTATATTTGTACTAGGTTTTACCCGCGGCTTTGCCGCGGAGGCCGGAATAAAAAATAAAAAACCTACTCCATGAAAAATACAAACTTTCATGGTGATCGTTCAATCGGTGTTGGAGTTTATCAATCTCATAGCATTCATTTTTAACCCACTGGGATGTTATTAGTTTGACCGAGTATGTGTGTGTCTCTGTCTGTGGGACCGTAGCTCTTAAACGGGTGAACCGATTTAAAAGCGATTTTTTTTATATTTGAAAGCAGGTTTTCTAGCAATGGTTCTTAGACATGTTTTATCAAAATTGGTTCAGCCGTTTGCAGATTATCAGCTCTTTTCTAGTTGATGAATGGATGTGAGCATCTTCCACACGTCTGATCGATTTGAAATTTGGTATTCTGTTACTTAAATGATATTAGAAGAACATAGTAATCTTGAACTGATGCTGCAGCTTCACCTGGAATTTGCAGTATAGCCAACTCCCTTACCAACTTACACCACAGGTATCGTGTTTGGGCTCATTGGAATGGTCTCAATGAATAGATTATATATTCTATAGATGATGACCAGAGTCTCGTGATGGAGTCGAAAAGAAAAATGAGGAAATGTTTGTGTCTGGGATTTTGAAATTTTAATATAATTTCACTTTATATATATCTGTATACAGGGTGGCAGGGACATCGACGCGAAACCCGTTACCGTGGATTCAGTACAGGATTCTGAACCCCGCTTCGTTGAAATTTTTCGTCGGTTATTTAAAAAACATAAACTGTTTCATAGAAAAGTGCAATACCTACGCGATCAAAATGTATGGATTAGCAGATTTAAAAAAAAATAACCGATGAAAAATTTCAACGCAGGGGCGTTCAGAATCCTGTACTTAATCCACGGTATACTCCCTGCCACAATAATCCTTGCCACCGTGTATATGTATTGTATAAAACCAACCAGTTTCTTCAATAAAATCTTACTTGTTAACTACATCTATAAAATAGGTTACCATGATCGCTAATAAAAACAACGAAGAAAGTTTTTGAGGCACCTAATGCAGTTACCTCTTTTTATAAAATTCTGCAATGTAAACAGCTTAAATATTTCTTTTCCTGAAATGTTCTTCCACTAAACATACTCCGGAAAAGGGATTTTTATAAAGTATGTTGATGAGATTAATAATATTAATCTTGAAAAGTGGTGCAACCAAATTTTAACTTAACCTCAAGAACTAAATATAAAATTAAAAGTCTGTCCCTCAAGTGAACTGAATTACTGCTCAGTTTTAAAACTTTTTCAAATACAAATTGCTCGAAAATGTGCGACCCAAGACAAGCAGTATCACCAAAGAGAATAAAGTTAAAAATTAAATTTTCGATTAATTACATTCATTGTGGCCAAAAACTTTGCTCGTTACCGAGGATTCTATTAAATTCAGGTTTAACTTAGTACTAAATCCCTTTCGGAAGTTTTCAAAAGAAGTATTGATCTGTCACTGGCAAGGTTGAGAGACGGTCCGTTTAGCTACCTTGGAGTCAATTGAAACTTTTTATCATTGACTTTCAAATAAGTGAATTGCAACTAAAATAAGATTCAACTAACTAAATACGAAGAATATTTGAGGGACTTTCTAACTAAGCAGTATTTAAATTGGATATATTAAACACAGTCTTTCAGATATAAGTACCACAAAGTTTTTGAATAGGTTTACAATATTTTAGTTCTGTTTTCTGCTTAAGAGCATTCAAAAACGTTCGATGCATTTAAAATATGGTGTGCTTTTTCTCATAAGCTTTCTTTTTTGTATATTGTTTTAATGATACAACCGTTTTAGAACTGAAACATAATTTAGAGATAAGAACCGAATATTAAGCTGTACTTCTATAAATTGTTGATAATTTACATAATTCTCAAAGTTTTCACGTTTAAAATGCAAAGGTATCTTTTGGTAGTCATGAAAGGATGATTTTTCACCGAGTCTTATCATAAATTAAGATTCTTAAGCTGATTTTCATTATCTCCACTCCTATACAAAATTGGGAACCATGGCAATGAATAAATATATGAAGATTATCTTGTTATTCATGATTTCTCCGTATCTTTTGAATTAAACCATTTCAATTTTAATAAAATAAATGAACCTACGTTTTTACTTCTGTTATAATTGGCTAATGATACGAATATTTATGATGGTAATAATGTGAAAAATAATAGGTACTTTGTTACACAGTACATGAATCAAATAACAAAATACAATTAGCGACCGCGCTACAAATCGGAAACGGTAAAGGTATTATCGAATTCCATTTATCGAAATGTTTGGTCTGTTTGTGGAACAAGTGCATCCCAAATATTGGAGCGGCACTTGAACCGGGCCATGTGATCCGCATTCGAGGTAAAACTGTTACTAACTACATAACAATCAACCATATAGATTTAGCTACCGATTGTTGAAAAATATGAATACGTGGTATGCGTTTTGATTCCGAATAGCACAATCAAAATCGATTGCAATGTGCGTTCAATTCGTAGAACCAATGAATCGAACAAAGTTGGATTTACTTCACTGCTTTTTAAAGAACAATCTTTAAAGTAAATTAAAATAACTTTCAGTGACCAAAGTAACTTAACTCTTGTTTAATTGTTCGAAAAATGTTTAGTCATTTGTTTTTGCTCGTAGATCCAATAATATGACCGTCAATGTACCTACACGTAGTAGGTATATTTAAGGCTTCGTCTAGACTTATTTCTTTTGAAACACCTATAATAAAATCGGTGCAACCAATCAGAACGTTCGTTGATATTCTTAATTTAAATTTTGTTAAGCACGGGATTATCGACATAAATACCGTGAAAATGATTATTGTACCGATAATATCGGCCGTTAATAGCCTGCTCAAAAGCCAGGGTCTTATTGGGCTAAAGGGTTGAGTATTCGTGCCCAGTATCGATTACAAATCGAGCCCGTTGTCTTTAAGAGAACCCTCGTTTCATTTATCTGTCAGTTCAATATTTCGGTTAAACTTGATTAAGGAATCCTTGAATATTTAGACATGGTACCCAACCAATCTTGACATATTTGATGAAATATATTTCGTCATGATATAATTATTTTCCTTCCGAAGGGCCTGGATTTTTGAACGATAATTTTACTTAATGAAGAGTTTATAAATTCATATACGAAGCACCGACAAAGAAGAGCCAGATTCATGATATTATAGGATGAGAAAAATGTTGAAAAATTTAATAATTATAGTGATGTTCCTCACAAACATGAATTACGAGTATATCTTTTTAGGAACAGGAGAGGATAATTGGTTGAATGTGTCGCAAATACAAAACCTCGGTAAGGAAAAAAGACTATTACGGAAATATAAAAATGGCTATCCATATCAAATTAAGACTGAAAGATATATTTCGTTCAGAATTTATGTTGCTATAGCAATAATAATTATTTGAAATCCTTAAACCAACTTAATCATCTTAATTTAACATCTTATTCATTGTCAGATAAACGTAATGTACGTAATGAAAATAATGAGTGTAATCTCTGAAAATGGCAAAGAATACTACCTAAGTATATTCGGGCTGTCAGTATTAAATCTTTTGTTTTTCGTACAAGTTCACGAAATGTTTTAAGAATTCCTGTATTTTGTTTGTTTATGCTCGACGACGGCACGACATCACGACGAGTTCTAGTGATTTCCTCCGAGACAGCGTCAATGAGATTTACCAAATTTTCTTCTCAAGTTATTTTTATTCTCTGTGCGGGATCGACGTTATTTCACATCCAAATATGGTTATACGGTAAATGTGAAATCAATCATGTTTATGCGTGTGAGCAAACGACTAGACAAGCGTACAGTCAGCATCAAAAGTTGATGACCACATTTAGATTTTCAAAATCGCTGTATAGTGAAGTGCTAATAGTGAATACGGTGTACAGCGATTTTGAAAATCTAAATGTGGTCATCAACTTTTGATGCTGACTGTACATAAAAAAACTATCTACTTTATCAAATCTTCCTTTCAAACAAAATCTTCGATACATGTACGATTATAACTTCCTCAAATTAATATATTTTTCTGAAAGTTATACCGAATTATTCATTTTAAATACTTTAAGAAAATATTGGTATTTCTGCTACCAAAACTATTTTAGGAAATAATGAGTTAATTTGAGTGAGGTTACCGTGGAATTCCGAGAATCTCGGAAAGGGATTCAAGTATGTACCGAACCGTTAGCTAGTTCGCAACTAAGACAAATTCCTGAGTCCTTGAATACAGCTGTTAGGAGTGCCGATTTTCACGGTTGATTAACCGTAACGGTCTATCATCCCGGTTTTATTTAGTTTTTGTAGCGGTCTGCGATAGAATATCACAATATAATTTTCAATAAACGGGCTTGTTTACCCATATTTGGCTTTCGATATTTCATATGAGCGCATTCGGCTCAAATCTGGTCGGTCCCAAGTTTGAGCAATAAGTACGGTGGCGACATCCTTTCCTTATACAGGTCCGCAGTATAGGTAGGTTCTTATATGTTCGGCGGCTCTATGTTATTGGGTTCGCGGCGGATACCGGCCAGCTCTGCCTTTATTATCTGTTGACACTGTATTTGTTCTCCGACACGACCGACAAAATTATTGTCTTCTCGTTTGTCGGGACCGTATTTTATTATTTCCAGGATGGAAATTCATATCTTCCACAAAACCGAGTTTACTTTAAAACAACTTCTCATGCTTCTAATCATATTTTATATCTCCTACTTGTTGTTACGTTTTCCTTTGTATAAGGAATGTGTTGGTATTTATTATCGCTAATATAAAAAGTAAATACGAGTTTAATATTTATTAAGAAAGTTTAACATTCTTTTACTTCTTCCTAAAGCGAAAAATGTTAACAATGTTTAAAATATCAGCCGAGGCTGGTGGAGTCATAAGTTAAGAATTAAAGGAGAACAAAGAAATACAATACAACTTTGGTAAATTATGATTATCTTTACAGGCAACTTCCCGGGGAGACACGGGGTGTACCAGCGACTGTTTGCTAATGCGCGGAGGGTGACGTCGGCAGCGCCGGGCTCCTATGTGGACATGTATTGGAAAATCTTTATGTTATTATTTACGCGGCAAGGAAATTCGTGGCGCTAATACCCGTCGTATAGTACATTTTATTGAAGTTTTTATTAGAAAATACCATTCATACTTGGTGTCGTTCGCGACGGAATTTGACTTATTAGTACCTACTAGGTACTCTTGTTCCCTTTGCACGAGGACGTTGGCGTTCGGAAATCTCATTAAAATATCATGTTCCTGTCGCATTTAGAATTTAATATGATGAAATTGATCCGAACAAATATTTATCCATTAATCCTAGAACTCTGCTGGTTTTGAATTCCGCATAATTCCAGCGACAGCCGAACTTTACAAACGTGTTGACCTTTGAACGATTGTCGACGAATCCCTGGATAGGAATTTTCTCTCTATTTTGATAAGTAAATCCTCTGTAAATGAATCGTCAACACAGTCAAATCCTAGTTTATTAAAGCCTATTTTGTAATCAATGGCCGTGGGGTGATACCGCAGCAGACGGAAATTGTGCAACGTTTTATCAAAATGCTTCCGACGCCCGACCGCGCTCGGCGATACCAATGTTTGCATCTGTGCGCTTTGCCGCAACCGCTTGCTATTATAGCTATGCCCGCTAACTCCGACCTGGCTACATGAACCGAAAGGAAAGGGCGGATTCAACAACCTTGGGCTGGGCACGGGTATGCCGAGCATTCAGAGAAAGTGCCACATTGTCAGTAGTCAGCGAAGATTTTTATTAGCTCGGTTATCGACGACCTCACTATATTACATGTCTGACAGGTCGGTACTTTTTGCTTTATTTTATTTTACTATCTATAAAAAGGTCAAACTTGAAAGTTTTTATAGACTTGTATTAACTTTAGACTTTAGCAATTTAAACTAGTTTCTAAGTTTTAATTCTTCTCACTGCCTGTCAATCAAGTATCAAGTTTCGGATTGTGCGATAATTTGACATTGCAATATTAAAGGTCCAACTTTTACGAATTATATTGGAAACAGACTGCGGGCACCTAAAATTGAACAACTCCCCCCTCTGGTCACAAATCAAAAGCTCGTCGGGGCAATTATTGGATTTCCAAAATTATTTCATGAAAGCCGTTTATGCCTGCGGTCCATATAAAATATTTTATTGGCTACGTAAAAAAAGGCCTTTTCTATCAAAGTCAAGGTGCGTAGCTAAATGGCTATAATGAAGATTTATTCGGGGTAAACAAACATTGTCGTGCGTTCAATTCTTGATAAGTGACCGTTCCTAGTACAATTATAATCGTCTGTATCTGGTAAGGCACATTATTAATTTAAGTTTGCACTAACAGTCTTCTAGCGCAACAAAATTTACTGAAAACGAATTGCCGGGAATAAATTTACTAAATAAAGAAGGCTATTAAACGGCTTAAAGGGGGGAAGACTACGCGGGCGTAGCAGTCACTGCTACGCCGCCGTAGCTGGTAGCTCATAGCGTAGCAAGACGCGGGAATTTTTACTTTTTGTGAAGCACCCTATTGTAAAAGGCAACTACTAACTAACTAGCGAAGTTTACTTTTATTTAATTTTGCAATAGGATGTTTTCATTTACCCATTTAAATTAAATCACATAATCAATGTGTCGTGATGGCCCAGTGGTTTAATCCTTGCCTCTCATGCACGAGGTTGTGGGTTCAAATCCGGGCAAGTACCAATGTGACTTTTTCAATTCATATGTACTTTCTGAATTAATCTTGGACATTACTGACATCGGTGAAGGAAAACACCGTCAGAAAACCTGGACTTACAGTTAATATAAGTTTGAAATCACCAACCCGTCTTGAGCAAGCGTGGTGATCAATGCTCATGCCTTGTCAGTGCCTTGCAGTGGGACAGTAGTAGGCTGGTATTATAATTTATTAATTAATCAATCACGTGCTTAGATAAATCGGAAGTTAAAAATCAATTGTGATTAAAAATAAAACCGAGTCTTTTCCTTAATCTTTTATATTGTATCGATTTCACAACGCCAGTGTTAGCAATCGTCAATTGTATGTGCTAAGCAAAGTGAAACTACATATATTGATTGTTGATATTTGCACGATTTTTTGTCACTGAAACGAAAACAATTTCACTGAATGTGTTGTGGTTTATTTAAGTTTTTTTACAATTCCCTGAACGTTTCGCATATTGTGCACTCATGTTTATCCCGCAACTAGTAACGAGTGAATACCACCATCTATGGATGCATAGTAGATAAATACATTTTACTACATAGCTATAGTTTGAATAGAGGTAGAATACGAAAGAGGAAGCTAATGGGGTGTGCAGAGTTCGTAAACGATGATGCTTAGTTGTTCTTATGGCTACGCACTGCGCTACTGTCGCTTTGACAATTTTTGTTATACTAATTGTGAGCTGCGGCACTGCCTGCATTTTTAGTTTTTCTTTCCAAGATGAAAATGACTGCCCAGATGGCATGCTACTTTCTTCTCACTTTTTGTTTCTAAACCAGTTTGATCGTTTGAATTTAAATCGTACAAAAACATACAAATAGGTAGACTATCCAAATTGAAAAAAGAAAGGTGATATTTAACTTCAAATTATTCTCGAGCTCGAATTCGTGGGCACAGCTGTTAAATACAGAAGTGGATAAATAATACACAATATTGTGCTCACAGAGCTTAATACATTTCACAATGGCACCAAAGGTTTAATCAGTGAAAGCGATGCCCAAATTAATCATTATTACAGTTCCAATTCATTTTTGCGGCATTAAAAGTTATCTGTGCGTTAAACCATCGCTGACCGTATTGCCAACGAAGCGCTCCCTAGTTATTTCTGTAGTGCAATTTCAATTACTGCAGATGCATAAATTTTATTTGTATCGTGGTAACAACCTACCGTAGTTATCCGTCTATAATGGGATTGTAACTTCGTTCGATGTTCGAGAAATAATTAAAACGAGTTTCCATAGATTCATTTTCTGATCAGTTATTGATTTAAACCGCGAGTTTAAAGTGTTTTAATCTATTAGTATTTTATCGATTTACTTTTTAAAAGGGGCTAAGTAATAACTGCTGCACGGGTCAATCCGATAGGTTAAGCTCCTCTTGCCGGGGTTGGTCTGTGGATGGGTGACCGCGACTCCTCCGTGCCTTGGAAAGCACGTTACGCCGTTGGTTCCAGCTGTCATTCATAGATCTTTGACAGTCGTTACGGGTCGTCAGAAGAGAAAATCTGACAACCAGTCTTACCAAGGGGTATCGTATTACCCAGTTACTGGGTTGTAGAGATAGGCAGTCGCTCCATGTAAAATACTGGTATTCGGCTGAATCCGGTTAGACTAGAAGCTGACCCCAATAAAGTTGGGAAAAGGCTAGACAAATTGATTGATTTGTTAAAAGGAGCACAGAACCCATCTACTATCAAAAAGTCAAAGGAGTAAGAGAATATTCTTCCACACTTTCAAAGATATAATATCTGTATCTATGTTATTTTTTAGTGTTACGTGAAGTGACTGCGGACTGACCTCCACAACCTTTGGAAACCCAATATGATGTTATCTTCGAAAGCGTGCGTGCTTCCCTCTATCTGATATAATGTCTTATTTTTATAACTAGTGGGTTAACCTATTATTCTATACGTTGACTAGAATACTTATTTACTTGTATCTTTTGAGAAAGGACATTGCTCTAGTGCCATACAATGTTATCCTAAGAACATACAATATACCATAAGATGTTATCGTCTTCACATTTATTGATATAATTAATGTATATGTCGCAGGAATATTGTATGATACGTCATTATACAGCCGGTGCCGTCAGTTTACAAACGCTTGCAGTTATGCAAACTGCCGAAGGCAAAATGTAAATTGTATTGTCCCTATATAATGTCACAACATTTAATTAATGAACAATTCAAACGCCGCTTACAAACGAAGTATTTAGTTCCATATCTTACCACACGCGTCGCTGCTAATCAAAACAAGAAAAATGGCGTCGAGTA
This sequence comes from Agrochola macilenta, assembly GCA_916701695.1. NCBI lineage: Eukaryota > Metazoa > Arthropoda > Insecta > Lepidoptera > Noctuidae > Agrochola > Agrochola macilenta. Next base: position 10,747,652 of record OU753563.1, read on the forward strand.
CTGGTTTTGTGAATAATAAAAATATTGAAAACATTGCAAATTCTACGTGTGCAAAGGACTTTCATATTATAATTTACTCTTATATTTAAGTCTTCTTATGTACCTGATTGCTGGAATAAATTCTGATTTGTCCAACCTTTGTTTTATGATGGCCTACAATAACAATCAATGTCGAAATTATAACAATTGAACTAGTTGCCAATTCGCCTTCGACATTTTGCATAACTGCTAGCGTTTGTAAACGAACGGCGCCGTTTGTATAATGACGAATCATACAATCTACCTGCGACATATACAAAACATTATAAAGGAGTAATTTTGGAGTTTCTTGCCCATTCTTCTCCATACGAAACTACCTTTTGGAAGGGTCAACTATAATCAATTTTATTTTCTTGTTAATTTTGACGTTCAAAAGTGCCTTTTATGTACATAATTGAAATTAATGATTTGACTTTCACTTTGTAGGACGTCGTAAAATTACTTTCTGTCTTATAAATACGTATATTATGAGTACGTTATTGAGTTTTTTATTTTTGTAATCATCCTTTGATTAGTCCAAACTCCAAATATGGCACCAAAAAAGTATCCGGGCGATTATAATAATTGATATCTAAAGCAGGAATTATCAAACAGAGCTCATACTGGTTGAGTCACAGAACGATAGAATGATAAGAGCAATGTTCTTTATCCCTGTATGGTATGAACGACCTGCATATAGTAATATAAGTAGAATAAAATAAAAAAAATACTCTTCAGATGCTCATGCGTCGTATCCTGAGCAAACTGAAAACTGTCAAACATGTTACTATCTACTAGGTAGGTATACAATAAGTTACCCGTCCTGTACAATAATAGTGTAATTGAATTTTCAGTTAGAAAGATGCCCAGTTATAGCGGGATTGGAACTGTGCCCGATAAATGGCGATAAGTTCGCCGCCTATTACATGGCACCTAATAACGTCATCGGTGAACTAGGGGTGTACCGCAGCCCACTCTTGCCACATATTTCAGGGGTCACAAACATGTCGGGGGCGGGATATACTGATGTTATTTTGATGGAATATTTTGGATAAGTTCGCAAAGTTCCTGGCGCTTTTGTTGAAAAATATTGATAATGATATTGTGTACATAAAAAATGCCTTGGAAAATGATGAGTGAATCACTGATTTACCAAAAGAATCCAACGCTCGCTCTACGTCGCAGTTCTTTTAAAGATAGTGCAAACTATTTTATTAAAAATGTTTCTAAGAAAAGAGACTGGCGATGTAAAGGAGTCACTTTCAAACTCAACGATATACGAAGTATAATGAAAATATTGTAGACGCGCCAGCTAAGCTATGATCGATGGCCGTCATGCAGGGCCGGTATTGCATGGATCACGCTAGCATCGTCGGTTAAATTAGATTGCGTTTGATGCCGCCGTATTGATAGCAGATTGATTCTAGATGGATAATGTGGATGGGTCTGTCATCATGATTCTGTCATCGATGATTTTATAACGATTACTATCCTTCAAGACAACTAGAAAGAAGTGAAGAAGGCTTAGCTGGAAATAGAAGATACTAAGAAGAACAGATGATTAGTAATAGAATATATTATCTATAAGAATGGTCAAGGTTGCCTGGAAGAGATCGCAGAAAGCGATAAGGCCGCCCATTGTATGTTTTGTAGTGTTAAATTTATGATTAACTATGTATTTTCTGGTGTACAATAAAGTATATATAAATATAAATAAATAAGCTAGTTGTTTTAACTAAGCTATCTGTTACTCAAATATGTGGAAGACTTGAAGTAGTAAGAGACACCATCGCTCGAATTTCATCCCCATCAGCGCGGCAGCGGCTAGAATCAATCATGTTCTACGTAACAAATAGAAATTTCCAAAGCACGAAATCATTACAAGATAAAGAAACATGCTATAGATAATACCCTATCTTCATTACTTACACACATAATGTAGGTAAGAGAGAGGAATCGCAATAAAAATCGTAATGATACCGCAATAACGAACTCACGATAACTGCCGAAAGGAATTGATAAGGAAAATATAGGGCGCGTTACATATGGGTACCACATGCTCGACGGAACCCTTATTGGATGGGGCGTGTTGCCTTAAAAGATTCATGGATTCCTATAGAACGGAATGTTTCTGTATTTAAATATTCCGGGAGAACGTAGAATGAGGAATTGGAATTTGGAGGAGGATGTAGCGGGAGTATGTAGGATATCGATATCTCGGTAAATAGAGCTTAGTACATATTAAGCTGACCTAAGCGTTTAGTATTCCCTGCCAAATACGCAGGCGAATAGGTGTTCATCTACGGCTGGTCTAAACCTAAATGGAATATATTTTCTATAAGTTGCGACTCCGTTCTTCGGATTTTGTTTGGACTGGCATATTAGTAGGTAGGTATATATTTTCCAGAGAATAGTATGTGATGAAGTAATATAGACCCATCAAGCCCTCAAGGCACGTGCCAAGTCAATGTAAGGCCGTTAAGTTTAAGTTTTAATTGAAGTATTCACTTAAATGTCCTTGTGAGAATAATTACTGTAATAATGTGTAAACAACAAGAACGTATCATGGTCCTTTATATAGATTTAACATATATAAATAAGAATTAAATGTTGCCCTATTATTTTTCTGTAAAATTGTTGCTATAAAATATCAAGAAGTGGCCGACAGGCCTAGGCGTTTAAAACTTTTTAAATGTAAAACGTCAGATGGCGAACAACGGTAAATGGCGAACCGTCATTTTGGTTATTCATCGACAGTTCATTCATCTCCAGTGAAACATTGACAGATCCATTATAGCTAGGAACAATGGTGGCGGCACCATACAAATTTGTAAGGACCGTTTTTCATAATACGACGCTAAAGTGGCGAATAGCTGCGATAATACAGCGTTTTGTTGTTACCGAATTGTATTCAACGTTTGATAGCATTTACTTTGACGCAGAAAATCTTAATAAATGCCGCCCGATTTAACTGTAGCTATTTATCATTCCAGTCTTTAAATTAAAATGCTTTTAATTAATCTTCCATTTCTTTGTTAGTTATATAACGTAAGATATAATGAAACCCAAATACATGTCTATTTGGCTTTAAATATACGAGTAGGTATACACAAAATATTGTATAAACAGTGTCACGGATATGAAAATGAAATAATCAACAACGCGGTTTAATATCGTCACGAGACCGACCTCTTTCAACCCTTTTGTTATTTATATCCCAGATTATAATCGAAGTAAATAGTCTTCCATAACATGGTTCACTTCCAAAACAGACTTATATCAAAGTTATTTAATAAATATTGATTGAAATAAATAGCCATTTAAAAGGCGCATTCACACAGTGACATTGTTATAAACTTTTACAAAAGAGTGGACCAAAAAGAAGAACTAAAGTAAAAACACTGAACTTGCAACTTAAAACATCTTTACAAAATAATAAAGTTGAGCGGTATCCTTCGGTTAGCTTAAAGTAACAAAAAGTTATTATAAAACAAAAGTGTATTTAAGCACGATTGCATGCATTACCTCGTGACGGTTGCAGCGTCGGAAGCCACCACCCGCGGATATTATTTTGTTGCAACACGAGAGGGCGCGAGGGAGACGGCGAGAAAACCTCCTTAACAACTTTTTAAAGGGAGCACTCGGATGGAGCGAGCGCAGCGCAAGCCGCGGGTACCGGCGATTCATTAAGAGCGAGCGTGGAGGCTGCGATGGCGACCACCCCCGCGCCCCCGCACACGGTGCCCCACCGCGCATGCGCCCCGCCGCCCTCCAATCGCGGCCCTGTTGCTTCTGACGGCCGCACAACGTCAAAACGTAAACGCTATGAATACGTTTAATCGCCGCTGAATCTTCCGACAATCGCGATGATCTACGTTTAGATTAGGACAACTTTTGCGGGAAGCGACAGATGCATTGTGCGCGCGAGATGCGACTCCGCTCGACTGGCCAAGACGTTGGCGCACAATTGAGATAATAATATGACTCTTAGCTTTCAATTTATTAGACTACTTTTTTTTTAAATCCCTTTACTATTGAGTTTTTTTTTCTTCTGTACCTGCCTCCTAACAAAATACTTCCTGAACACATTTTATTTAATTCAATTTTCATGCAAGTATAAGTGACGAAAATCATCCAGTAAAGTCAATCTAAGCTCGGGCTACTTAAAAAACATAAAACCCGCTCGTTGGCTGACTGTAACCCGCTGAACCTCCATCAGGGCCGAACAAGCTAAATCTAAATCCCTTAAATACGTTACCCAGATATTTATGGCAGGGCTAATAGCGCCAGTTAAGCCGAAGACCAGGCGTACCAACGATATTTTTGAAGATAAATGCAAAACCGCTCTGTTTCTTTAAAAGTACCTAATCCCGCATAATTAGAAGTAATTGACAAATGAAACGACAGATTTCCAAATCTAAAAAGTTTTGTTTGAATATTTAAATGTGGGTGGTGTATCAGCTTAATAATTTTTTAATCATTTTCTTAGTTCGTCTTAATTATAAGCTCCCGCTGTCTTTTCTTTAAGAAAAATAATCAGATGAATGAATACCCTTGAGCATTCCAGACTCGTCCTTTGAGAAAAGATTTCTCAGATAAAGAGAAATGTGTACCTTCGCAAAAGGTATGACGCCGAATAAAACGATTCAAAAGAATTCTTTAAACATCACTTATAAATACAGAACAAGAAATATAAATAGACATATAATATGGATCTCTATTAAGATAAATTTTATGGGTACATGAGAAAAAACATTTATCGAAATACCTTATTAAACGAATAGGGATTTTGTTGATTTTTATGTGTATATTATTTTATAATATTAATAGAGAATAACTAAACTAAGTTTGACAAATTAAAACATCAAAACTAGCCTCTGAAAATAGTACAACATTCTCGAAAAAAAATCTAACTAACTACGGAAAATGTGTAAGCAACACAGTATTGTCATGAAAAAGTTGAATTAAGAATCCATATTTCACTTCAAAACAGCCAAATATTTTGATAACAGACAAGAGGGCTTAGACAGTGACATTCTATCAGCGATAACGATGATGAAAACGTCAATAATTTATTGATTGACATAGCTACCAACAAGCTTATGTCAATCCTGTTGAACGACGTTGTAGATATACGAAACGCTTTGAAAACGAACGCCACTTGTCTAGGCCCTGAGGCCACTTAAAGCTGAAGGCCGAATAAATTTTCTGCTCTTTATAATTTGAATAACATTATCTTAGTACATATAATTCAGGTACCATATATTCAGGTTCTTATCGAACTCAAAAAAGTTTAAGGAAAATAATAACTTATGATGGGGCATAAATATTAATTGCATAGTAGATTTGACTAAGTAGCTTTTTACTGACACTTTAATTTTGATTACATATTTACTGTAAGACAAGACAGTGTCTCAAGACGAAATTCTTTGACCAGAGCGTGTTGCCAGTGTAGACATATGGCACTGAAACGTGGTCGCTCACAATGGTCCTTATTAGAAGGCTAAAAGTCACCCAAAGGGCAATAGAGAAGACTATGCTTGGAGTTTCTCTACGTGATCGAATCAGAAATGAAGAGATTCTTAGGAGCACCAAGGTACCGACATATCTCGAAGAATTGCCAAACTTAAGTGGCAGTGGGCATTGCTCGCAGAACAGATGGTCGATGGGGCCGAAAGTGGGAACCGCATACAGTACGACACAACTTAGATGTAGCATCGGCAAAATTCATAAAACCGATCCCCATCTGAACTGAGTGCGCCTTCAAAATTACCAATCTTTATGACTAATTTAGGTGAAAATAGTAGTCATATACCCAAATATATCCGTAAAATTTAAATGAATGAATGAAAATTTTTAAATTCATGCTACATCTGCGTTGTGTCGCATTGTACCAGAAGACGTAATGTTCGAATACTTCCCACAAGGTGAACCGATGACGGTGCTTGGGGGAGGCCAATGTCCAGCAGTGGACGTCTTTCGGCTGAAATGATGACATATTTATTACTTACAACTGGCAAGCTAAAATAATGTTTTGTATGTATCTGTGTATTTTTTTTTTTTTTTTTTTTTGTTATTTACGTGCTATCTATCTCTTATGTTTCACCTGCCATGTTTTGTCTCTGCACCACCCTAAGGTTGACTGGTAGAAAATGCCTCAGGCATTAAGTCCGCCTTTGTACAGTATTATTTTACTTGTGCATAAAGCTTCAATAAATAATTAAATATTCATTAAAATGTAAGTACTTGGTAATATGAACAGAGAGTTTTAACCAATGTAAGCACACATTAACCAAAGTAAATTCCAGTATTTTTTATTGACTTTTTGTTTCTCCTACCAACAAGTTAGGTACATCATAATAGAATGTGGCACAGTTCGCTGTAAATTCCATATAACTTTTCGTTTTACACATCCTAAATTTGGGCATAGCTTCCGTATATGTGTGTCAAATATGTTTATTTAGTTCAAACTATATGTAACAGTAACTTTCAGTATTGTTACAGTTTTATAACATACTCGTATCAGTAAACTATTTGAAAATAATGTTGTCATCTTTACCTATAAGAACAGTCCGTAATCACTCGATAAATCTTATCAGAATAAAAAAATAAAAAAAAAATCACAGACAGATGTTTTTTTTTTAACAGGCGATTTTGTACCTATAGTCGCGTTACAGAACTCCTGTGTATAAAACCACAGATTTTGATTGAAATAAAACAATGTTATCATTATTAAATAGTACGTCTTCGAAATTTATAAAATATAAAATATTTTCGCCATTTACAGGAATGGTGTACATTGAGTAAAAAATTATGTTCGAAAAGAAATCTTTCTAAAATCTTATGTATTAAAGCATTATTAGGTGTACCATGTACGCTTTCGCTTCGCCATTAATCTTTGTCAAAACTTTACAAATTGGAATCCATTACCTTTAGTAAATTATTTCCAGTGTCTTCAAAATTGATTAATTAATCATTATTCCGTATACTACCGATTGCTGTCCATGATTTCGTCAAATTATTTCCAACTTATTTCAATGTCAGATGGGTGGAGATTGGCTCTTGTATTCCGAATCGCAGGCAAACGGAGGTAAGACAGTTAGCTCAAGAGCTAATAGCAAAAACACAGATTTTGGAGCTATAAATGTTTTGTCCCCAACCACACAGGAGTTATTTCAAATCGCTATCGCTACTAGTTAATTAATTCTGTCTCCCAATCTAAAGACTGTGTACGTCATTCAGAAGCCCATCATTTCCAATATGTAATGTTCTAACATTCGCAACGTATCGTCTTTCTTGAAAAGCAATTCGCGTGTTCAATATAATATTTGCCAAACATTATATCAATAAGGTACAATGTGGTTACCCGCGTACTATGCGAAATGAAATCACGTAACCGTGCGAGAACGTATTATTTAGTTTACGATACCTACATACAACTTGGAAGTAGACACGTGTATGCAAAACAAATAAATCCTGTTTCTACCTAATTGGCACCGAATTGTTTACTTACATAAATATCTGTTTACTACTTTCACTCTTGCAGTGAATGAACCGAACTAAAGACATTAAAAGGGTCGACCGTAAGCACAGGTGTGTAAAATCAAATGTAGACATCTAAATAACTATTGGGTCCAAACACATTTACTTAATCCTGTGTACTGTATGTGCTATACTCAACCCGCATGTAGATATATTTAGGTAGGTAATTAAATTAATCTTATAATCTCAGAGATAATGTGGAATTCCCAGATTCCACAGAGTTCGTTCAGGCTTTTCTATGACAAAGATATTCTTCGAAATCTCGGTGTATTTTGGAAATACGAGGCTGGAACTCATAAACGTAAATTTGTTCCTAAGCCGCGTATGCTTTAAACGTAGGCCGTCAAATATTTAGCGCGGTGCAGAGCTTCGGCAACTCTACCTACACACAAATCCACGAAGAGAGTCCCACTGAAACAATTCACCTGTACTTGCGGTAATTTGTACTCTGACTTCAGGAATTGAAGCTCTCTGCAAATAGTTAAACACTGAGCCCCGTCGAGAAATTAATTCACCTCATCCTGATTGTACGAGAAACAGTTCGATGAGGTTTCGGTAAACGACTTTGACTTTACAAAGACACCGGTTTGTGGGTACAAACTAAAGCGATTAAGAAACGCTCAATGTGTAGAAAGTCATTTGAGTGCGATAGCGGAGGTACGTTTAGATATAATTTTTTACTGGAATGCGAGAGCGGACATCGAAAAGGGACCAATAAAATATGCAGATTTGACTGCGGCCGTATTTTTCTCGGTGTAATCTGCATTATTCAGGCTTTGTCACGAACTTCGACAGTTTAACAGCGTTTATCTCTCGCCTTGCAAATTGAGCTACGACGTCAAGACAAACGGGAGTCACTTTCATTATCATAATGGACCTCGGCCGATTCTTTGTTGGTGAGCCGAGGATGGATTCTAGTTGACGTTTTACGAGACGTTCTTTTATCTTTTATACCTGCAGGTTTTGTTTATTTCTTTTGGAACATTCTTTATTAACTAATATAAGAACACGGAGACATGCTTTCTTGTTGTGACTATGTTGAGGAAGATACTTTTGTAACTTCTCAGCATTTGTAGCACCAATTTTTTTTTGATATTTTCTCTTTCTTCGATGTATTTTTCTCTCATTTAATCATGTTTAGCTTTGCAATCGGTCAGCAAAGTATCATTGCTATATTCAAACGTGATTCCCAATAATAACAATTTGTACAACAGTAATTAAAACTGACCAAAATCCCATCTAGTATATCACTATCGACATTTGGGTAAACAGCCGACCTGTCCAGCAATACCTACAGCAGTATAATAGAAACCCGTATGCACCCCAAACAGAATTCTCATTACCACTTCAATAGGACACCAATTCGCTTTTATACAAATAATTAATGGGACAACGCCAAAGAAGTACAGTCTCAAGCATAAATACCTTTACAATTACTCAACATTCAAAACCGATTTTCTCCAGAAGTATTCATAGAAATGTTATGGTGTTACGAACATAGCATTTTCGAAACCATACTATCATGAAATAGATCTTTTCCCGAAGTTGCCATCAGTATTTCACGAGAAATCGCTTTTGAATTTTGTGTAAGTGTGAGGTATTTATGCTCATGAATGTACGTACGTTCGAACATGTTTCACGGTAAAAGCTTTACCGACGTAAGTAGTAATTTACCCATGGACAAGCTCCCTGTTCCAACGGCAAGGAACGGCCGAGTGTCCACCAGACCAAAACTAATCGCTGATAGAGTACGCGCTTGCCAACGATTGGACTATTGATTCGCTACCATCTACCGGCCGACGTAAATATGTAGGTAGCGTATGGCAGTACGCCATAAATTGATGGCTTAATTTGTATACTTGCATGGCTGTATGAGTGTTTGTGCAGGTCGTATGTTTGGTTTTAATAACACCTGGAGCCTATGCAATAAAATCGTCAGGCGACAGGTGACTGGCGACCACTTGACAGTTCGACAATTATAAAGGTTTTTCATAATTTTAGTGCTTTATTAAACATCACTGTCATGAAAATGTGACAATTACGTAATTTTTTGACCAATATATCGCATTGTCAGTTATATTAAACCCAGGTGTATCAATAATTTAGCTGTCTTCTTTCGTCGGCACGAGCTAGTCGAGCCATATGAAAATAATTCATGCCGTGGTAAAAGTTCAGCCAGTTACCTAAGTTGACTGTCGAGCTAACTGTTTTAAACACGCCAGAAACTTTGAACAAAAAAATGCTCACTTGCAAATTACGCTTTCTAAAAGTAAATTATATAAAGCCCATTTTCTTGAACACAAATACATAAATAACACGTACTCAATTTTCACATTATCCACCAAAACTTTTACCCTCCATTCACATCAAAACACAATGCAACGCTAAACTCCCTCGGCCAATATTTCATATCATAAGTTCCCTCTCTCAAGGTCCGCTATATTGGGAGGGCAGTCGGAGGTCACACTAATCGTCGATGACTCGTGCAACGGCACGGCACGAAGCGATTTATGACGATTGTGGACACCCTTCGCATAGCTAAACCCATGTGTACACAGTACACATATCTCCTGCGTTACTCCTAAGGAAGTTTATTCAAGGTTTTGTGAACTCGCTTTTCGGTGCTACTAGATTGTGCTCGACATCGATTTTGAACATCTCAAAATATTATCGATAGCTGATCAATGAACGTAATCCAGCTGTTACGCACTGTGGTGCGTTTGATTTGGTTTGATAGCGTTTGATCGATGAGCTTAAGATTTATTTTGGGTGCCGTGAAAAATCACAGCTTTTAGTGCGGTTCAATCTAGTAAAAATGCGTTGCACGTGCGTTCAAATATCGATCACAGCGCGTATGGAGACGGCCATTGTTGAGGTTTAGAGGGTTACACCGTTAAGTTGGTTATAAATACATTTATTTTATTTAAGAGGATCTAACGCAACACGAATAAAAAGTGATTTATATTACAAATTGCAATCTAGATTAGACCAATCAAGCTACACAGATATTAGAGTCCTCCCATCCCAGAATCATTCCTTACAATGAAACACCGATCAGACGATTACTTTAGACTTTAGAGCCCTATCCTAGCTTACAGGACTCATAGCTGTACAACTCGAAGTCACAAATAACAATAAAGAGCTCGGTTCAAAGATCCGAAGTCCACAAACAAGTACGTTGTAAATCTTGGCAAATCCTGTACGTTTTGTTAGGCAATTTATAGTACGAACTGCCAACTAACAATGTAGGTATTCTAACACTCGCTGATTGGTAAATTGACCGATCCATCAGTCTGACAAATGGTTTACAATGAATAGAGTTTATTCGCGATTGTTAAACGGCGTCGTCCGGCCACATGTGGTTCGCAAACAGGAAAATACCCACCTTCACAATATTTTTAGCTCCGTTCGCTTGAGACGGTGTTCATTGTGAATGCGTTTGCTTGGAATATTTTATATGGAAATCTTTTTTTTTACCTACCTAGCTAGGTGACGATGGTTTACAAAACTAAGCTACCAAATAAAAGCTTTTATGTTTGCAACACGACAATTTGGCCTTTATCACCATCCACAAAAAAACATTTCATATTCATATTGCACATATTCAAGACTGACAACCAGTCTTACCAAGGGGTATCGTATTACCCAGTTACTGGGTTGTGCAGGTCAGATAGGTAGTCGATAAAAAAAACCGGTATTCAGCTGCATCCGGTTAGACTGGAAGCTGACCCCAATATAGTTGGGAAAAGGCTAGGCAGATTGATTCATATCGCACAGAAATGAATTACAGAGTTGATGTGGACAGGCGTTCAATAGTGATATCCAGCTGCATAAGTTAGACTGGAAGCCAACCCCAACACAGTTGGAAAAGGCTAGGCAGATTGATGGATTGATTTAGACAGGCGTTGTTACACATTCAAAGAATTTCATAGAATCCTTTCAATTGGTTTCATGAAACCACATCCAACTCATCTCTATAGTTAATAAAAAAGCATTCATTCGATCAAACCCTTTTGCTATGTTTGGTTTCCCCGAATTAATATTGAATAAAACTCCGACGAAAAGTAGGTGTACAGTAAGGTAATCTACTTGACATTTCAATGTTTTAAGTCAAGTGGTTGTTAGCCCACCTTACGCCTACACAACACCAAATTGGCCTTTTCCCAGGTGTCTGAAAAACCATTACATTAGCACTAAATGGCTTATATTTTTATATTAATTGAAGACACGCTCACGCACAAACCCACAAGGCTTATTTTGCGAATATAAACAAATGCCATATTATTTTTATACCACTTAGGTTTATACATTATCATTGACTACACTCCTGGACTCCTAAATCGAGCAACTGTGCAATTAGGTATAATGGTGTAAATAAAGTAAAAACACCAGTGTATTGTGAATACATCGTGAGGAAACCGGCATGCCTGAGAAATATTTATCGACGGCATGTGAAGCCAAGTGGGCAGCTTTGAACTCTGATATCAGGTTCAAGAAGAAGAAGATCAAAATAATTATGACACAAAAAAAGTTTTTATTCAGTTTTGTATCCAACATACTGGCCATTATTTTAATGTCATCATTGTTCCAAATTTGAATCCACGAACATCTAAAAAATTACAGACATTTTTTTTTTACCAGTTTTGTTCGATTCGGGTGTCCAAAAGTGTATATTGGTCAACAAGTCAATAATCGGGTATTTCGGAGTTTACCTTTTACATGTAACACGCCTTGTCCTCATTTAACCTACATACTTTTATTGGCTACCAAAGTCTAATAAAATTCTACTAACAATATAATAAACTGCAGACACAAACATGAAACCGAACAAACGAAAAAATAGCCAGACGTAGCTCTTAGCTCGTAGTTCGTAGCGCGTAGCCGTAGGCATTAGCTCCAAAATCTCGTAGGTCAAGATAGCGTAGGCCGAAGCCGCGCTACGCCAGTAACTAATCATAGGCTTAGTAATCTTAACCCTAGTCGTGTTCTTGTGGCTAGTATTTAGATACTGATGTTCAACTTGTATATGTAGATACTAAATACTAAAACAATACCCTTGAACGCCACTCACTTGTTGGTTATATTAAACTTAGTTTCCTCACTGACATCAACTAGATAAGTACTTGCTTTTATTGTGATGTGTAAAGTTTATTCCATCTACTCAAGGCAAGTATTAATAGTAAAAAAAAACTAATACTAAAAGTCTAAAACTCAATAAGGATCAAGAAACGAAGCCTTTAAACTGCAAGTATCAAACCTCATCAAGCTCCATTATACTTCGTTCGAAAGGAATATTAGAAATGCTTGTAAGTTAATTAAAAGCAGAAGAATCGAGTTCAACGACACATCCTCGATGAGAAAGATTAAGTACCCAATTCCACATTATTAAAGTCTTAATGAAAAGAACCGAAGGGTCTGGTAAAGTGACTAAAAAACTTTGAATCTCAGATTTGTAACAAAAAATGTGACAAGTCATCAAATCTACATATTTTATTAGAGTCTCCCTCCCGACTGCGACCCTCTGTCGGTCGGGACCGTTCTGTGCTAGTGATGCACTTTCTTGTCATGGAAGACGTGTCGATGTTTTTCTTACATACATAATATCTGTCCCAAAAATTGCCTTGATTGGTGGATTCATTCTCCAGACTGAGTTCTATTATTTATATGGGATACATGACATTTTACATATTTTGGACAACATAAAAGTTGCTGAATCAAAAAATAATGGATGGAAAAGAAAAAAATATTACACGAGCCTAAACGGCTCCACCGATTTGGGAATATATGCTGTCGTTACTCTCTATGGCAAAAAATAACACCGAAAAACGGCCGATGCGTTGGAAAAATGAAAATCTGGTTTAATTTTTATTTTATGTTTTTGCTTCATATCCTGTTTGCACATTGATCAATCGATTTATAAATATTGTGCAAAATCAAATTACTACCATACACAATATTTTTTTATTTGTGAATAATTAAAAAAAAAAACTGAATGCTTTGAAACAAGTTGTCTTGAAGACCTAGACAAGAAGCGCCAAATGCGCAAAAGTCGCCCAAAGCCTTCCTATACGTACAAATTCAAATTCAAATTCAAAATATTTTCTTTTGTAACATAAACCTACATGGGTACTTATGACACGTCAGAAGCTAGGTGCACGGTTCACTTTAGTCGTTTCCTATGGGGAAGAGCCGGCAAGACACTCCACGGTTACTATTTTAAAACTACACATAGCTTTACATACAACGATGCTGATCAGCTCTTCTTTACACGGTGTGACCGGGTTTTCAAGACCAAATTTGATTTTGCTAGTCATCAGAGAGCTCACGAAAGACACGAAAATTAGTCTGGGTCGCTGTCGCCGGATACGGTGAAGAGGACTATTATATATATATCACTAATAAAAAGGTAAATCTTAGCAAAAACACTTCTACAAGTACCCACATTTTATTGCCTCTTTTTGTGGGATTAAGATATTACATTATGTTTACAGAAAATATTTACGACAAACTCGCTCTATACTAAGCGGGGTTATCCAATAAAATATTTATATCCAACAATCTTTATTGTGTTTCCTAGCTGAAGAATGGTAACATTACATTTTGTTATATGTCACTTACTCGTTTTCCGGGAAAACATGCAAAGAAAGGACGTTTGGATACAACTGAAATCTTTGTGAAAAAAACAATAAGATTTATTTTTATTTTTGATGCCTACCATAAGAATAGAATACTCTTAATTATGTACACCATATTATGAATTACAGTTATAAATGTAGAAATTTTACATAGGGTGACAGAATGGGGGTCTTATCATTATTTTGGATGGATTAAAAGGAAGGAGAGACAACAACAAGATACTTTATTTTTGTTTAATTCTAAAAACTATCGATACTGGTGATGTAGTAAGGACGACCCAGTTAATATTACAGGACTTTCAAATAGGTATCACCGACAGCCGGTCGGGTGGCGGCGCGGGCGGCGCGGGCGGCGCGTGGCCTCCACTCTCTGCGGCGACACTTCATAAAGAACACTTTTATACTCAAGCCTTTTATTTATGATGCCCTCTCACATCTTTGGCTTCGTTTTATTGTCTGATATAGAAGACGTATTATTGAATTTCCAATTTAATCATTCGATTGTATTTTGAGTCGCAACGATGTGAATAGGAATCATGATATTTAATATTATATACTAGCTGCACCCCGCGGTTTCTCCCGCATAAATCTCGATCCCGTTGGAATATCGGGATAAAAAGTATCCTATGTCCTAATCCAGGTCATGGTCTACCCATGTGCCAAATTTCATCTAAATCCCTTTAGCCTTTTTAGCGTGAAAGCGTAACCAACAAACAAATAAACATACAAACTCACTTTCACATTTATAATATTCGTTAGGGTATCTTTATACGAATTTCGGTTTTCGTTATTCAATAATGAAAATAAGAATTGTAAATAAATGGTAAATAGATAAATAAATAAGATTAGATAAATTCTATTATGAAATAAACCTTTGCTGTTATGAAATAAACCCACAGTATCTTTCAAAGTTTAAGAGTCAAACGAATCTTTTTTTGGAAGTAGATAACAATTGAAATGTATGAAGCTATTAAAGGCTTCGGTCCATATATCGTAGCTACATTCAGACAATACAGAGCGTTGAATCAAAGAGTTGCTATATATTATTTAAATGGAGAATGGCGCGGGTCTTTTTACTGTGGAGTGGCGGTCCGCGGTACATCGGTCGGCACTCTGCGACGTGACCGAGCGACGCTGCCCGGAATCACATTGACCTGGACCTTCAGCTGGATGTGACACCCTTTTTATTGCACTTTAAAATCAGTGCAAGTAATAAATAGGCCAAGTCGGCATATACTTTTATGTCAAATCACTTGGAGGGTTAAGAAAAGATTGGCTGTTAACATTTTTGTCTTCTATTGACAGTTCTAGACTTCTGATCTTGATAATTCCTTTATTTCGTTTAACAAATATTGGACAACTATAAATTGTCCTGAAGATAAACAGAACAAAATTTATGTGAAATGTAAAGAGAAGAAAAACATCTTTTACAATTTTTTAAATTTTATTAGCATATGTTGGGTTGTTTTCTTTGCAGTCATTATGTAAGAGGATTATCTAAAATTGTTTTGTTTACAACAAAAATATTAAAACTTTTTTATAATAGTACAAACCATACAATAACTGTAATAACAGCCTTACAAATACCTTTTAGAAATTCAAAGTTACGAGCTCTTTCAGTTCCTTCCACTCACTTTAAATCGAAATCGAAATGTTTTATTCCAGCCAGCGAAAATGCCACGAATGCCTCGAGGCCGAATTACTTGTTCGCGAAAATTGTAGGCTGACTCCATGGATAATAGTCATCAAATACACTTTGAAGAAATACTTTATATATAATGCACAAGTTATTATGTGCAATAAACTTTTCAATTAAATATTTGAATAATATTTACAGCTTTAAAAAAAAAACCTTTCAAATAACACGCTCCGTTCAAAATAATTTACAATTCTGAACGCTTCATTTTAATTGAATTAAGTGTCGATTGTGCGCAACTTTATTCAAATATTGCAAATAATTTAAGTTTCCCAAGATTTTGTGCGAACTAAAAGTCACCAATTTTCGGATTAGTTGCAAATTATTTACTTAATTACTGTTTTTTAAGAGGGAGTAGAGTACAATTAATTGTTTAAAAAAAAAAAAGTAACTTGTCTTGAAATTAGTTTGACTTAAGGCTGCATTATTAGACTATATTAGTGTATTGAATTTCGGTATTAAAAATAATAAAATACATACTAGACTTTACTATTTCAACATCTGTTTGAAATATGAAGAGTCTACCCAAGTACACAAAATGCAACGTGTTAGCCAGCATTAAAAGGAACAGAAATGATCTATAAAATACACCTGCGGTCTAATAAAAAACTCCAGATATTGCGCCGAATTGCTTCACACTTCATTGGTTGTTTCATATTTTTACAGACAAAATCTGAGTGTTACTTGATACTCGTATAGAATTATTCGATTATATTTGTAATGCCGTGTTTCCTTTCATACCCTTCTCAGCAGAACGACCGGCCGCGAATCTGTGTTTATACTATTACGATATTCAGTGACTTGGTTTGTTATGTAATAACATGTTAGGTGTAATATTTATCCTGCTGGGGTTGCGGGTTTGTCTGAAAGGGATATCGCGGCCCCAGCACATAGGCAACGGAAGGAACACGGGTGGGTTTTAGTCAGTAAAAGTCTGACACTCCCTCTCGCTCCGCACAGAGCGGGAGGAGTCATTTGATGATTTCCCACGCAAAAAAAAAAAAAAAAAAGAAAGGTGTAGTATTTATGGTTTTCTTATTTATGTTCATTTGTTCTGTATCACGTTTAAATTGTCAAAAACCTTTTCTTTCATAAAATGTTTATGGGTCTGACAATTTATCCCTATATCTTTCAATATGTCATGTAAAATATGGATGATATAATAGTCTTTAGATTTCAACGAATCACAGCACGTCGACCGCGTCAACGCGCTGCCTCACGGCGGCGGTAGACAATACAAAACTTTTAACAATTTTACCTCCATATTCGTAATGTTAACACTAAAAGGTCTTACTAATCCTTGACAACAAAACTGTTTAAATCAAGGAATTTTTAGTATTTATTTCTGTACAAGTGATTTGTAATCTTTAGAAATAAATTAATTCAAACCGTATTAATAGTAATTTCAGTAGGAACAGTTAGCAAATGTCATAGGAAAGTGTAATTCGTAATATTATTATAGTTGACCTTGCTCGCAGCTGTAAACACGCGGTCTATAAGTTCGGCAGCGCGAGTTCACAAGTTGTACCATTGCGGGAACTAAGATGAACCCCAGGGCGATACCAAGTTTCGGCACGTATATTGAGACTAGAATGGATGTTTGATGAATACGAAATGCGATCTCAGTAACATGTCGAAAACTTGCTACACGACTCGTGGACGGGACAGTTTAGCGAAGTTTTGTGAAATAAGCATCCGTTTTGTTACCCTTACACCCGCGTACAGGACCCATCGACGTTATAGTGACATTTAATTTCGAACAAATCAAACTAGTTACATACAGTTTTCATTATGCGAATTCATTAACACTGCATCGGAATAGAATTCTGAATTCCATTGAACTGTGGACGAGCGAGCCACGTTGGAAATCTAGCTGAAAAGTTGGATAGAAATGGGTTTTTGCTTGTTGGACCAGAGTTGTTCCGCGCAACGCAGGTTTTCAGATTTGTTTTTAAATTTAAATGTTTTTTTTACTTAGCTACGGGCGTGTGTAGCTGAAAGAATGTGAATTGTTTTAGTTTGCAAACGTTAAAAATTAAACGTCAATCTTTAAAAAATATTATATATGTCTACGTGAATTAGCAAACTAAACGAAGTTAATACTTCAAGTCATATCAGAGCTTCAGTCAACGTTAGCCATTTCAAACTTAAAATAGGTAGGTACTACTATGAACAATATGACCTGACCTCGTTAGTGCATTATGAGCAACAAACATGACTTGAATAAATGGAACAAACATCACACAGACACCGTCCTGAGTGACACTCGATTTTCTGCTTTCCTTTGCCCATAACCCAAAAATGAATTGGCCTGAATAACTTCATTGTGTTCGCCCAGTTCAACAAAAAACAATTGAAGTGTTTATAAAATATAGAGTTCGTTATTTGGCCGATAAACGACTTGCCATCAATCAAATTGATTGAGACACACACCTGAGCACATATTTTCGTAAAAATAGAGAATTTGTGTTTATTTTTGTCACACCATTCTTATCTTGTATGGGGACATTGAATATGAATCTTTCTTTAAATCATTAATTCAGAGTCCTCATGTTTAACATCAAACTTCAATAATATATTCATGTTTATTAACCCTTCTCCGCCGCATCCCCGTCACGCTTCGCAAAACGTCCCTTCACCGTTCAAACATCTAAGTGTAGCGAAACTTTACACAACGATGTCCGCCCGATCCGAAGCAGGCGCAGGCAGACAGTCATCTGACAGGTGGCGGGCGAAGGACCCATTAACGCGTCTTCCGCGCCGCCTGCGTCACTGCGTTCACGCGACTCGACGTGCCTACCACACCACCCCTCGCAAATGGACAGCTCAATGAAACACTTTCATTGTCACCCGATGAACAGCCCGTTAACGCCTGATTGTCTGGCGAAATTCACTGTTAAACCGTTTATTAGGAATTCGTTGATGAGAATGTTTTGATTAATTCAGAGTTCATTTTGAAGTTAATGTTCAATGGCGGGTGAAGTTGTGTTTTCGTTTGTTTCGGCGAATTTTAGGTTGTTTTTTAATCTAAATAATTATCAAAACGTTTTTTTTACGGGTAAAATGTGATAAGGGACATTCGACGAAATAGTATCATTTGATAGTTCCTAACTTCCAAATGTTCTGCTGTTTTAATGCCTTCAAAATATAAGTTCCTTTTCTAAAAGTTAACATGTTCATGCATTATTCAGAATACTATGCTACGAACAATTGGGCACAAAGCCTGATGGAAATAGTTGCAGTGCGAAGTGTCTGTGAACTACTCCCGACACACGAAATAGCTGTACCAATAACTAAATGCCCTGCAGCACTTGTCAACACACGTTTAATAAAATACAATCTCTTCATGCGTTTTCAAAAACATGTAGAGAACTGCTAGTGCTAGTTTACAACACACATTTTTATTCTAAATTGACCCAATGCTGATTCAATTATTAAAGTCAAAATAACTAATATGTTTGTATAAAATGATAGTTTCGGGTAGTAATTTACACGATCTTTTTAATAAGGTTTTTTATTATTGCCCTGTCCATTTTCATTTACCCAGAAAACAGTATATTTACTGATGAAAAACTATGCAAAATGCAGGTCAAACCTTCATTTGTAAATTATTGATACCCCAAAAAAACTAAAAGGAAATAGGGAAAGCAATTCCGATAAATAAATAGAACACATCGTTTAATCCGGATCCTCTATAAAACATGTAACATGAACTACATTACTTCTGCTACCGATCCAATTACTCATCGAAATCGTATCATGTAGTTTTTCCTTATTTTTCCATAAGTACTGGCCGGCGCAGAAATCTTAATCCATCAGAAACGGAAATCAATTAGGAATAGCCAAAAAAAATTATGGTAATAAGTATTTTTGTAAAGGCGGATAAAGAATGATGTCAATAGAATCAGCCCGTTTATTCTGTAAAATTCTCACCGGTAAAACTAAGGCAAAGTGAGCTGTCAATAGTGACAATCCCTAGTGTCAAGTGGAATGACAACCCACTTCAAGCTCACATCAGTTTCCACGGTGAGATTTATACAGAATAGACCCGTAGAATTATGTATGTTTTGTGCTGTTACGACGTATTATGATCTTGAAACTGTCAGCCAAAAAGGTTATCATAGTACAGATGGTCAATTCCGCAATTTTTTTTTTTTATGCTACTTACTTCTACGACACACTAAAGTGCAATTCAGTTGCGAGTTTGTCCGAAAGGGATATCGCGGTCCCGGCACACAGGCAACGGAAGGAACACGGGTGGGTTTTAGTCAGTAAAAGTCTGACACACCCTCCCGCTCCTCCCAAAACGGGAGAAGTTATTTGATAAATTCCAACCCTCAAAAAAAAAAAAAAAGGTCACACAGCGCTAATTACCTACAGTTATATTCACCTAAAAGTTGCCTGTCTTTCTATCGCGTACCTAATTCTTATATCTTGACTACGTTTAAATTTGACAAGCCGAGCCCGCCATGTATCTACTTGTAGCTTCATACCTAAAATGCGGAGTGAAACATCTGTATTGATCTGTGCCATAGCATTAACTCTGACCTTGTATAGGTCCTTTCGGAAAAGTCAGTGGACGGGTGTGAAAAATAATTCCAAGTAAAAATAAATAGTGACAGATGAAAATTATTTAAAGACAATGTCTTTTTCAATTTCGATTGAAACTAGAAGCCTTGCAGTCGAGTTTACATTGATGAATGAATACTCCTTCAAAACTTGCAAAATCCATGAGATGCGAGGCGCGGCTGCTCTCACACCTCGGGAAATTGAAACAAACATTGCAATCCCTTCTATCGAATACTCCATATGTACACATTAAAAGCTGTGCGGTATTTTCCAGATACGAATCGCGATATTTTTTAAATCATTCGTCGACAATTCCATTCGAATTCGATTACACTCAAATCGATTGAATATTTTACAGAATACAAATTGATTTTTAATAGAATCTTTTATTGAGAGTGTTTATTATTTAAATTGGACTTTTTTTAATTTATTAGTGTACTAGTTTTTTTTTGCAATTTATATTTTATTTGTATCTTTTAATTGTTTATCATACATTATGAGTTAATATAACCAAGGCTTGTGGAGATGCGTTGCTGCACCGCAAAACTTTCGAGATATATCGGCGACACTCGCAAACAAAGCGGCACTGCCACAATAGGTACCACTTGTACAACAACAGCCATGTTATCAATGCAACTGCGAAAGTAGAAATAAAGCATTTTATTCCTTATGCAGCTGTAATACTGTGTAAGCGAACAGGGAATGAAAGTTTAGAGTGGCAAACTTAATGTTGTAACTCCACACTCGCGCCACACGCGCCGTTCCCGGGAGATAAGAACACGTCATAAAAGAGGCACCCGCCGAAACTTTGCCTTAATTTCTGTATTTTCCATTTCGTAATCACTAAGAGACGTTTTAAACAGAATATGGTTAAGATAAAATATATATTTAAGGAATTAACTGTACTAAGCCCCGCAATATCCTAGGATGTTAGCTCGCGTGGATCGGGACCTTCCAGATTCAACTATAAATTCTGGTATTAAAATGTTGTCTTTCAAAATAAACTGAAATGGATGTTAACTGAATGAAGGAATTTAAGCGGGCTTTCAAACATTGTATGTTGTAATTTGAAGAGTAAAAAGATTTATGAGAAGCTATTTAGGGAATGTTCTTGTTTATAGTCCTTATCTTCATTAACTTAATGAGTTTCAAATTAATAATGATATTTATTGAGGAAGTATTTACACAACTAGCTAAGGCATTCAAGAGCTGTTTGAAGTTTACTAGTACCATCCCCAAATTAATTGATTAAACAATGTACTAGTTAATAATACAATCTGAAAACAGAACAAAAGATCTCAAAGCCTTATGATAAATAGAACCAGCAATTAAGTGTTACAACGTGGCAATGCGTACACATACACACATACAATACAATACAAGACAATTTAACCAACGGTGGTTAAATACGAAAGAGCGAATCGCTGTACGTTGGGAAATTTAACCACGGCGCTCGACGCGAATAAGTATTGCTTCCTAACGCATACAGCAAGTGTTTGCCGGCGGAGATTGCAATATTATGTACCAATCTCTTGCCTTTTCCGAGGCGCACACCGCTGACTGCACTTCTTAGCATTGGAAATATTACCCTATTGAGGTCTTAACGTCTATGGTGAGACGAAAATGTTTGCGCAAGGTGAGTTTCAGGTAAATATTTTGTCGTAAATATGTGTTTGGAAAAATAGGATGAGGAGTTCGTATTTCTTATAATACTCTGTGGCGAAATAGCTTTATTTGAAGGTTGTCTTCAAACGCTATGAAGTACGGTCGCAGCAAATTATGTTGGTTAATATTCCTCCTTGTTTATCAGCAAGGTAGCTGCATTATATGACAACATGTTCCTTTAACTATTAAATGAAACTAGTCTAGTAAGAGGTACTTGTTCAGTAATGTAATTTAAGTACCCCAACAGGTACGAATATATCTCATTATTGACCCTCTTCATACAATGGCTGGTAAGAGCTTTTAATAGGAAATAGGTAATGTTACTTTACATGTTAGCCCTGACCAGGTTAGGTAAGAATCGAGAACTATTCATACAATAATTGCGGTTATTCAACCCGACGAAATCGTTAGTATTGAACGTGATTTCAAAGCGTACGGTTTTGATAGCATTGCGTACTGCGTATAATGGCTGTTTAGTAGATACTTACTGAATTTTTCTTAGTTACAGGATCCCTAAGAGAAGCTTTATTTATTGAAGAAAAGCTTCTTCATCGTCACAATAATATGAACGGTCTCTAAACAGCTTTCAACGTCGATTATAACATTTTTCGGACGCCTCAGGCGTTTCCTAAGAAATTCTTAAGAAGATTTCCAAGGGTCCTCGGAACAACATTTAGTTGGGGAATCGTTTGTAACAGTATTTTATTCGGCAATAGCTGTCAGCTGAATCATTAGAAGGTCGTCAATCGATCCCTCCCGAATTTCATGACAGTGTTTGCAGAATTTCAGTTCCACCGTTATAAAACTTATTAAAAAATGTATTTTTAAATTGGAACGCTCATTAGCTGTAGTGTAATATTTCCAGAGTATATTTTAAAATACTTCTTTGTGGTCCAAGCTGCATGTTCTGATCGAAACATCTGTTTTTAGGAAATTCTATTTTATTTGTGGTTGTTTACGGTTTTACATACAATGTTTTAGGATAACCCTAAAAGTTTCAAAGTGGATCGGAGCCCTTTTAGGTACATGGTCTGATCACGCAGTGAGATGGTGAGAGTTATTGGATGTTCGACTCAATGATGTGATCAGATCAATCATTACCTAAACCTACTTTCGTCCTTTCCCAGGGTCCCGACGTCAAATCTAAAGACTATCTAAGAGACACATAATTTTTGTACATCGTAAAAAAAAATAACAAACACGTTTTTTTGTATTGGGACCTCCTTTAATTTTATTATTTGTATAGCGGCAATAGAAATAGGTACAAAATCTGTGAAAGTCAACTGTCTACCTATTACGGTTCATGAACCCGCTGACAGACAGACGGACTGACGGACAGCGGAGGCTTACCAATAGGGTTGCCCTTCGGGTACGGAACCCTAAAAAGCATTTCAGGTATAAACACAGCTAACACTAACCCTTCTGAAATGGCATGATGACTATCAGTTACGTTTTTGATGCCAATCAGTTCTCGTGGTCGAACACAACAGCGCTTGTTACATTGTAACATTTCAATTTTTGAAACAGACGCAATATCGCGGCAATATTTGCTTTTAGATCAGCTTCCCTTTGTTCAAACCAAACCTTTATACGAAACAACGAGTTTTGTAACAGCTCGACAACTCTAGATATATGTATGTTTTTCAATCAAATCGTAATTGATTTTGGGAAGTAGATTGCTATGAAAACATGTGTAACAAAAAACTCTTAGTAGAGGATCCGACCTAGGAACGACCTTCAGCCATCTGTTTAATGGATGAAAAGTATTTTAAATATAATTTAGTATGTTAGAAAATTTATCGCTAGTGTGACTAAAACATCCTGGCCAGACTGTGATTAATAAAAAAAACAGAAAGGTTTTTTTTAAACATTGCCAGATATGTACACGAATTGAAAGAGCTTTTCAAGGAGAAGCTTTGCTACTAACTCGACTTTTGCCAATTGGTAGTCAATTCGGAGTTAATGACCTAAATAGGTGACTACTTGGCCACCTATGTTTAGGAATGTTCTTGGTGCCCAATAGCCATAATTGTCTATCAATGGATAATGCTTTTTAAGAGAAACATTTGTTACCTAATAAAATGAATTAATCGTTAAACGAAAGATAGCAATTAAATATTTTTTGCATTTTTAGTTAGGTAATCATAGTCTGGCCAGGATTTCTTTTCGCCAACCCACTCGCGATATATTTGTTAACATACTAAAGATATAAAATACTTTTCATCCATTAAACAGATGGGTGAAGGTCGTTGCTAGGTCGGATCTTAGACCATCTAGGGTCAATTAACTCAAAGTGTGTGAAAATTTTTAACATTTCGTATTAACTATCCATTTTGTCACGTGTTAAAAGCTAGCTGAGCAGAGTAGCTAGTACAGTACTACACAACTTAGATGTAGCATAAATTTGAAAATTTAAATAATATTTGGTTATGACTTCACAAGTTATTGCGTTTGCATAAAGATCATTTTCACCTAAAGCTGTGATGCTTTATTAAAATATTGCTGATTTTGAAGGTGTACTCAGTTCAGATGGTGATTGGTTTTACGAATTTTGCTGATGCTACATCTAAGTTGTGTCGTACTGTACCGGTGCGAAAAAAAAACACAAAATAATAAACAATACTTCGTACTTGGCTAAGCTCACAGAGCACGGAAGCACCGCATCGCCCCGCAGCGACTATAGTGACGGCAGTGCTCATAAAATTCATAACGTGCACAACTTCTGTCAGGAGTGCCTTTCAAAGCCGTCAGTTTCTTTACGTAATTTGTGTCGTATTGGAAGTAAACGGTGACACACTTCATTAGTAGCATAAGAAGAGCATAATCAGCCTGTAATGTTCCCATTGCTTGGACTCAGGCCTCCTCACGACGTCCAACGACGACATCTCAGACGTCCTCGTAACAGAAGGTCCAGTTGTAAACTAGCGTCAGACACTAGTTGTCTGGCATTTATGCTGAACTGGGTCTATTTGGCGAAGCCGTGAGGCACACAATGTTATTTTAAGTTATGTTTATTATTTCTGTTTTTTTTGTTTTTATGTGAATATTGTGAGCCTTAACCTGAGTCAAATAAATTTATTTTCTATATTTATTTATTTTATTTTATTTTCTTTCTTTCTTTCTTTCTTTCTCAATTTGAGAGGGATTGGGCTGTAATCAAACATGCGGGCCCAGTACTGGTTGCTAGATGTCACATGGCATCGATTTTTTGGTTCTGGACATGTCGGTTTCCTGACGATGTTTTCCTTCACCGTTTTGAGAGCAGAGCACAAAGTTAAGCGCCTGTCTGGGTTTGAACCACGACCTTCAATTCCTAAGTTGGAGCCGTTATCACTGCGCCACCACTGCTCACCCACCACTTGATTAGTATGGAAAGTGTAAACAATGCCGCATCTAAGCTGCCACCGAGGCGTCTCCATACTCCATACTCTGTTGGTAAGCTGCAGAATAAGAATGCGCCAAGACCAAACTCGCAAAGTATCTTAAGAGTTTAGTTAGTTTAAGTTATGCGATAAACAATGAAAGACTCAACAACTACAAACTCACATTCCACACTCATAAATGATAAACGCTCATCATAATCACGCACCATGTACACAGTATAGCATGAGCGACGGTAGGTGACATGACTAACGGGCGCGGGCAAACCGGCGGTAGTCGGTAGTGCAAGATTTAGTGCCGCGCGCCCGCGATAACTACCTCTGTTTACACTACATTTAACTTGTGCCAAGTGCCGTGACTGTGGACTAGAGCCGATCGGTCGGTAATGTGGATAAATATTAGTTATGGTCCCTCGTATAATGATAATGACATATATATATATGACATTTATATTGTATCTTTATAATTATTATTTTGCACCAATGTCTACCCTATTTTTATGTCCACGCAATCACTGTCCATTCCAAGGTTGCCTGGAAGAGATCGCAGAAAGCGATAAGGCCGCCCATTTTATGTTTTGTAGTGTTAAATTTATGATTAACTATGTATTTTCTGGTGTACAATAAAGTATATATAAATAAATAAATAAATAAATGACAGTTTAGAGCAAAAAGTTGTTGTGTTTCGTGAAGGCAGTAATAAAATAGATTTCGTTTTCAAACTGTAAGGGTGAATTTCACCAATTTGAGACTGAACGCGACCAGCACATCTAAACAGCGTTCAAGAGCTGTCAGTATCAATATTCTACAAATGATGACACTGACAGCTCTTGAACGCGGTTTAGTAAATATGCTGATCGCGTTTAATTTCATTGGTGAAATTCGTTCTAAGAAACGACTAGACGTCACATCCTGCTGATGGTGTCATAATTAAATACTAGGACCACTGGACTAGCCGATCGGTCGGTAATGAGGATAAATATTAGTTATTGTTGCTTGATGATGTTATTTAGCAACTTTGTAACCCCTTTCCCCCTGGTGATACGTGGTGAGGTTTTAGACTAACCCTACCCAAGATCACGTGTATATTTAGGACAAAGTAGCTTTAAAAAATTCAGAGTTTTTATCTTTAATATAGATATAAATCGTTACCAGCGAGTCAAGGTCACGCGCCGGTTTTTGGTTTAGAAATCGCGCGTTCAACGCAAAAATAAATACATATGATATCTCACTACACCCTTGTGATATCCCCCCCTTTCAGCCTCACGTGATTAATGGACGATCCCTTATGAAAAAGATTTTATTTTTTACTGTAGGTACTTGACAAAACATCGAGATTTCTTAATTATATTATGTTAGTTGAATTTTTATGTACTCACAAACACACGTTAACTTTCCGGAATCAATTATTCTCTAAATGATGGTGAAACTGTATCAAAATCCGTTGCGTGTTTTAGAAGAACAACACGCTCACACAGACAACCACGAAAAGCGTCTTTAATTTATAATATGTTAGATAGGTAAGACTTTAGGACCACTGGACTATTAAAAAACTGTTTAAATTTTCTAGAAAAAAGAGAATTGTAGTAACTGCTTACAATTAAAAAGATTTTGTAAGTACAGTTAGCTTTATACTCTTTTTATATCAAAAACTACTTTCCAGTATTTTATTCCAAAGAAAAGTAATGCAAGCCATGAAGGTTCAACATTTATGCTGTCATTCTGCGAATCGTAAGTTAACACTGCGTAGCGTTTCTGATAATTAAACATTAAAAAAAATCCGAGAAAATTATGTTACCAGTACCTAATGGATCATTTTTTGCCAAATTATTCTTTGAGTAGGAAGATAAAATGAATATGTTAAACAGGATGGCAGGGACATCGACGCGAAAACTTAATCTAATAGATACCATGGGTTCAGTACATGATTCTGAAATACTGCGTTGAAATTTTTTGTCGGTTATTAAACAAAATATCTGTTGTTTCATAGAAAAGTGCAACCTACGCGGTCAAAATGTATGGAATAAAAAAAAACCGACGAATAATTTTAACACAGGGGTTTCAGAATCATTTACTGAATCCATGGTAACAGTTTTCGCGTCGATGTCCCTGCCACCCTGTATGATATGAATCTAGATAATTTTATTATACTCGTATGTATGTACATATCAGAATTGTATTACAAAGTTCCAAATAATAAGTTTATTACCTACCAGTTAAAAAGGCTTCGTAGATGTAAATAATAATCTACTATGTAAGATTCTTGTTGAAATACATAAATGCCCCGTTAATAGTAGCCTGTAAATATTTAATACCTATGAAAAGTGTTCATTTAAATTTTAATTAAAAGTGCCGTAGCTTCATTTTGAATCATATCGAGCGAACGGTAAAAAGCTAAAATGTTGAACATTAAAGCTACTCAAAGTTGCTCAGTTTATTTCGTTTCCGACTCTTTGCTCATGCGAATTTCATATTCGTTCTGTGAAGGCCGAACGAACTCAAAAAGAGCTACAAAGTACGAATGACGTCATTCATTAGCCCCCGGAGAAATTGCATCTGTTGCATCAACAACTGCGGGTTACAGAGCAGCAGTGAAACGTTATTTTGTGACATTTATTTGATTGTGGGCGCACCTTGTAGCTTACAAAGCTTTGACCATCCAAACAAACAAGCCGTGGACGCAATAAGCTCGCAATTTCGGACGGACGCTCGACAAATTTACCAACTGAAATGAAGTCTCAACTATGGTGCAACGGACCGTTGTCAACAGGCCACGTTTTATTACTCACGCGCGCTATTGAATTTCGCTGTTCCGTTTCCGTGTCCGTGTCCAACACTGCACTCGGTACATGCAGCGTTTGTTGTCGGTATGTTACTATAGCTACTTACATAGTGTTATTACATTGTATGTGTGATATGAAACTGTGTTTTCAGAGTTCAGCTTTTACTTAGCACACGCGTTTGTATGACGTAGGGGTTGGTACATATTTTGTAAATTGTGCTCGCAGACCAAATCAGGGGTTTTTGCTGTGAAAATCAGCTGTTCCCTACTTTTCGACGCGGTATGCGAACCTCGTAAATATAGGGAACAGCTGATTCTTTTTCGAGATTTCAGCGTTGTTCCCGTAATGAAAGTTGTTCATAATGACGAGTACAATGACCCCTTATGAGGTTTAGGTTAAACAAAAACTGGACCACACCAGTGACGATGACGACGAATCTACGGAGGTGACCGAGGTAGATTTGAGAGTGGCGGTACGTAGGCTGAGTGCCAAAAATACCGCCCCAGGACCCGACGGCTTACCTGGAAAAGCCTGGGTCCTGGACTTAGAGGCTCTCGGGCCTCGACTTAGGGGGCTCCTAAGCGCATGTTTGGAGAGGGGCCAGTTCCCACTTCGCTGGAAGACGGGGAAACTGGTCCTCATTAAGAAGCCGGGGCGCCCAGCGGACTCTCCGTCCGCTTACCGGCCCATCGTGCTGCTCGACGAGGTGGGCAAGCTCTTCGAAAGAGTTATTGCGGACCGCCTTGTCGGGCGGCTGGTGCGAGTGGGGCCGGATTTGGCGGATAGCCAGTTTGGTTTCCGCAAGGGGGGCTCCACGGTGGATGCCATCATGCGCGTTCGAGCCCTCACGGGGATGCTGTTGCCCGGAGTGGGGTAGTCTTGGCGGTGTCTCTTGACATCGCCAACGCGTTCAACACCCTGCCCTGGAGTTGCATTAGGGAGGCACTCCGGTATCACCGGTTGCCGACCTACCTCTGTCGAGTGGTCGAGGCCTATCTGACGGACAGGGCCGTCATCTACCCTGGTCACCACGGAGAGTGGAACCGGCGAGAGATGTCGTGCGGTGTCCCACAGGGATCGGTTCTGGGGTCGCATCTGTGGGACATCGGCTACGACTGGGTGCTGCGCGCCGACCTCCCTAGCGGCGTCAGCGTAGTCTGCTACGCTGACGACACGCTGGTCCTGGTGCAGGGGAGGTCGCATGAGGCGGCGGCCGAACTGGCGACACGTTGGGTTGCGACAATCGTCGATAGGATCCGGCAACTGGGACTCGAGGTGGCCTTGCACAAGTCCGAGGCCATGTGTTTCTATGGTCCCTGGACCTGGGACTCGTCCTCGACACCCGGTGGAACTTCGTGGAGCACTTCCGACGTTTGGCTCCCAAACTGGATAGGGCTGGGGCTGCTTTGAAGCGGCTTCTGCCCAACCTAGGGGGTCCAAACGCCTCCTGCCGGAGGCTCTACGCGGGGATCGTGCGGTCCATGGCCCTTTACGGGGCACCGGTGTGGGCGCGTTCACTGAGGCTGCGACCGGCCCAGCGGTTGAACGCGTCCCAAAGGGACATGGCCATCAGGCTGGTCCGGGGATATCGCACGGTCTCCCGCGAGGCGGCGAGCCTCCTTGCCGGACTACCGCCATGGGATCTGGAGGCGAAGGTCCTCGCGCACATGTGGGAGTTGCGCGAGGAGGCGAAACGCCGGGGTATAACTCCGCTGCCGCAACAAATCGCGGCACAGCGGACAGAGCTCCGGCGGGATCTCATGGCGGCATGGAGTGTGCGATTGTCGCAACCCAGCGCTGGGCACGCCACAATTGCGGCGGTAAGTCCCCTCTTTGAGGAGTGGCTAGAGAGGCGCCACGGCGTCCTCACCTTCCGCCTGACGCAGGTCCTCACCGGACACGGTTGCTTCGGGAGGTTCCTGTTCAGGATCAAGCGGGAGGAAACGCCCGGGTGTCACCACTGTGTGGATCGCCCGGAGGACACGGTGGAGCATACGGTGGGGTTCTGCCCGGCTTGGGCGGAGCACCGCCGTGTCCTCACGGAGGCGATCGGCGTCGGCGATCTCTCGCGTCCGGCCCTGGTTCAGGCCATGGTCCGGAGCGAGAGTGCATGGGAGGCCGTCACCTCCTTCTGCGAAGCAGTTATGCTCGCGAAGGAGGAGGCGGAGCGCGCGAGGGAGATTGAAGCTGCACGCCCTCGCGCCCCTAGTCGCCGCAGGAGACGCCCCGGGCGTCGGGAGTAACAAGCTGACTTCCGGCCACCGTAGGCGCGGGCCTGCGGATGGTGAGCGATGGGCAGCTCGCCGTCCGATAAGGACCAGGCCCGGGTCGACGGCGCGTTGTGTTCCACGCGCGCCTCAAAGGGATGTCAGCACCAACTGACGGGGTCCGGAAGGACCAATGCCTGCTGGGGTTGCGGGTCTGTCCGAAAGGGATATCGCGGCCCCAGCACATAGGCAACGGAAGGAACACGGGTGGGTTTTAGTCAGTAAAAGTCTGACACTCCCTCTCGGAGCGGGAGGAGTCATTTGACGATTTCCCACCCAAAAAAAAAAAAAAAAAAAAAGGTTGTATACGGATATTGAATTCAAATCGAACATCTTCAAGAATATTGCGCGACATTCAATTAGAAACGGGAAACGATGCTCTTTTTAACCGACTTCCAAAAAGGAGGAGGACCGATTTTGAAAATTCTTTTTTTTGTATGAAAGGGATTGGTCCCATATAAATTTTATTAACTTAGCTTGGATAGTTTTTGAGTAAGCTTCAATAATACGTATTTTTCCCACTTAGTATATGTGGATGATATACGAGTATGATGATAACTTCCTGTGACTGTTATTTACATAGGAGGTGCTGGTATTCGAATTTGTGTGGGGTAGGTACCACAGCTAAAAAGTGAAAAATAAATGCTATCTGTAAATATAGTTTCAATGGCTGCTTTCTAATTGTAAATAGAATAAAAACTTTTTTACAAAAAAAAAACAACCGACTTCTGAAAAAAAACTACAAAGTGAAAAATTACTTTAATTTCGGAAGTCGGTGTCTTTGGTTATATTTACAGATAGCATAATCAACCCATAATGTGCCCACTGATGGGATACAGGCCTCTTTCTGTAAGAGGGAGTCGGCCATAATCCACCACGCGGGCCCGGTGCGGGTTGGTGAATGTCACAATGTCTTCGAATTTTTCGGTTCTAGGACATGCCGGTTTCGTTACGATGTTTTACTTCTCCGTTTTGAGAACAAGTGATGAAATAATTTTACACAAGTAAAATAAAATGCTACTACAAGTAAAAAAAAGTAAAGTGCATGCTAGGGTTTGAACCCACGACATACACTCGTAAGTCCACCGTTTCCAGTGGGCCACCACTGCTCCCATATTTATCATCATCATCATCATTCCAGCCGAAAGACGTTCACTGCTGGACATAGGCCTCCCCCAAATGGGGGGTTTGCCATAATCGCCACGCTTGGCAGGCGGGTTGGCGATCACAGTATGGTGTTAAAATGCATAGAGAACGCTGCTGCCCATTGTCTAGTGAGTCCCTTAGTCGCTTTTTACGACACCCACGGGAAGAAATGGGATGCTGCTATTATTTACGTCCGGCACCACACGGACATATTTAATACACACTTTAAATTAAAGATATCTTACATTGAATCACTCTAAATATTATGTAGAACAACAATATTCTTGACACAATTGTGTTTCAAACATGGCGTCGACGAGAACATTCAGTGTTATTGCACTAGCATGATAGTCGGGAATTTTACCATACCCGGCCCGGGTGCATCCGGATATTCCGGGGCGTCGTTTGGCGGGACATTAATTACCCGGCCACTTAACCGGGTGTGCCATGCGACCCCACTGTTTTATGATAAGTAGATATAACCAGTACCGATAGTTGTTATTTGTTTTTATCGTTTTTATTATAATAAATATTAAATTGAAGTGCATTGGTGAGGGAATAGTGTGGTTTACATTATGCCAGTACAGACATTAATGGATTGCTATAACTTTATGAACCAAAAACATTGTTGTCCTCTAAAATAGATCTCTAAGTAGGTCTCTCTCTCTAAGTAGATCAACCATTTTTCAGATTATCTAAAGTACATACATCTTTTATAGGGTATTGTGTTAAAGTTACAATAAAATACCTTGTGATACACTACAATTAAATGAAAGAAAATTTAAAACTCATATTAAAAGTACACTCTGTAAACAAGCGTATTACAAATTAGAGGTTTATATCCAAGATAAGAATGCTTGGAAACATGCTGGTCCTGCTCCATAGGACAATTTAGAGTCTAGAAAAAATCAAACTGGTTGCTAATTTAATTTTATAATTTGTTATTTTTTATAACAGATTTTACATTCTGCGATTTCTTAAACTCACACACTGACTTATTAGTATTACTTTATTACTTGTTAAAATTTTAGGAATATCGTATAATTTTACAATGTTTGTAAATATGTGAGCACCATGTATCTATCACTTAATTAATTTATCTGTAATTGCTTCATTTTTCATTCTTTTTTACCTATCGTGGTATAGTAATCTTATTCTAGATGCATCGTCTTTACATATAATTATAAAATTAATGTATACAAAATATTGTAAAAACATTTTAAAAGAGTAACGGTGGAGTTTCTTGCCCATTCTTCTCCATACGAAAACTACCTTTTGGAAGAGGCGACTAAAATCAATATTTTTTTTTGTAAAATTGACGTTCTTATGTGCCTTTTATGTGCCTAATTGAAATAAATTGTTTGACTTTGACTTTGGAATAAAAAAGAAGAATGATAATAAAATGCTTTCAGGAAATCCAATCGGGTATGTAGAAAACTGTGTATTTAAAGCTTCCCTATGTTACGTCAAAAAGCATATGAAATGACTACGTTTGCAATTCAATAGTTTAAAAAGCGTGCTCTGCAAAAATAAAACTTTCACTTTACAAATGAAATACCGAGACGAACATTTACAGGTTTACAAGCATCATTTAAAATTAAACAACTTTTATGTACACATATTAATACGTACAACATAAAGCCGTACGCGCACAACTTTTATTAACTAACCACATTACGTACAGTACGCACACTCGTGACAGTATCGCGGTGCGTCATTTGTGAAATAAATCGTTTATAATCAAGTGCTGTGACGTCATCAACAACTGTCTGCGGCCTGACATGTAATTTCCCGGGCGTCAATTATCAGAGACGCGACTCGGTCGAGGGCTTCTGTCAAGACATTTGATAACACCTTATTATAAGCTTCGCTACGTAATAACGCAGTTGTTGACGTTTTTGAACTTTGGAAATGATGAGAAATTAATTAGTTGAATTTTGATTAAATATTATTTGATTTGTGACAAGTATCAAAATACTAAGTATATCACGATGAAGAGATGCCATTTACCGTTTTTTTTTTTTTTTTTTTGGGTGGGAAATCATCAAATGACTCCTCCCGCTCTGGGCGGAGCGAGAGGGAGTGTCAGACTTTTACTGACTAAAACCCACCCGTGTTCCATCCGTTGCCTGTGTGCCGGGGCCGCGATATCCCTTTCGGACCAACTCGCAACCCTGGCAGGATGCCATTTACCCTTGACACCTTATTTTTAGGTTGTGTTGTCATAATCTTGCAAAAACAGACCATACGAGATAATAATTCATAGACTCTGACCTATCCATGTCATCAGTGCTTGAATCTCTAAACTGTAGCGTAGTCTGCGTAGCAGTGTAGCACAGTCTACGTAGCATGTTCAGCGTAGCAAGGTCTGCGTAGCACTGCACAAACACACCGCTAATCGACTAGGCAATCCAATCATATGCCTAAATAATACCTAAAATTTATCTTAACAATAAAAAAAAACAATAAACTGATAATACCTAAAACACCCGAACAAAATAACACTTAAAATACACTAATCCGGTGCTTAATACGACCTATTGCGACTAAATCACTTCACGCTTATTTCCCTAATCGCTCGTAATTTATACGATATCTCCTCGTATTACGAATTGTGCTACTAATACTACAAATCAAACGAAACGGTTTCATTGTAGCTATATCACTTCTGTTTGGACGAACGCTCCCGACTTATTAACTGAAATTGACTTAGTTAAGCAAACGCTTGTGTATGCAAACTACGACATCTGTCAAAGTCGCGTGTGTATGTTTCAGTTTATTTAGTTTGCATGTATCATGTTGGTATTTGACTTAACTTCTGCCACAACTTTTTATGTTTTCTTTTTCTACGTAAAAGGACTACTTTTCAGCAACGTTTAGAAAATATTGTCAAAAATATAAATAGGTTTAATACTTTTTTTTTATTGTCTAGTTTTTGTATTTTTATTGTACACACGGCTACACATCAAGCTATACATTTCCAGTTTATGCTGATCTCGCATTGTATGGGATTTCGGTACAATGTGAGGTCAGCTTATACTGGAAATGTATAGCTTGATGTGTAGCCGTGCGTACCTACGTCTTACAGTGTTAAAAATCTGTTATCAACAGGCTTTATATTATTATGTACTGAAGAGGGGGCTTTCTGTAACCAGTACTTCTTCTTTTCTTGAAACAGGTCTTCTGTAACTTATTTGTTAAAACTTGTAGATTACAAAAATAAATAAATGAAACTTATAGGTATTTCTAAAAATACTGGCTGACAAACGCAGGGTCACTTTTTGAATTGCTGCTTTTAATTCACTTCTAACTTATTTGCCTTACGAATAAAAGTATGAAAAACACTTCAAGAACCTTTAAATTCAATAGGTACTTAAATATACCAAGAATAACAACCTCAAACTCCTAGATCCTCTAGCAAATTGCAATCCATCGATCCACTTTAGTAGCACATAACCAGTTTAAATAATTTGCATTGAGCTTTACAAACATAACCGTATTTGATGTGTAAAAGGCGGCGCTTTACCCGGTTAACTACCGGGTAATCAATTAACCGTTGACCGCCTGCATCCGGCTGCAACGGAACTATGATGAGACACCAGATAAATGAACCGGAAATCTGGCCTCACTTAGTTACACAGCGGTCTATGTATGCACTGGCGGGTTAAGATAGGAGTGGCTAGTACATATTGGGTAGACTGGATGTTGTTAAGTTCAGTTTTATTAGAAAAAAGGATGTTTTTAATAGTACTTATAGAAGAGATACCATCTCATCCATTTCAGTCACCAAACGGTATAGCCAATTTTTCCAAACGTAATCCTATTACTAAACCTCTACTGTCAGTCCATCTGTCCGAACGTCTGTCTGTCTGTCTGTCTGCGGGCTATATCTCATGAACCGTAATAACATAACATTTAACATAACATTAACATAACATTTAATCAAAAATAAAAATTGGTAAAATACAATATTGGTAAAGTACCTATTAATCTGTACTAGGATAAACCTGTATCACATTCGGCATGAGTTCTAACAATTACTATTTGGAGAACTGATTTCTTAAACAATATTTAACATAAGTTTTAAGAATAGTAACATAGTTAATTTATTATGATATATTCTACTTAAATACTAATAGTTAAGGTAAATAATTTCTTTATTATTTACGGAAAATACATAGTTGTTAGCACTTAGTTACACGATTATGATTGTGTTTGCAATATTATTAACTAGGTTATCAATAGGCAGATTGTGTATTTCTATTGCCGCTATAACAACAAATTACAACAATTAAAGGGGGTACTTATACAAGAAACGTGTTTCCGGCGTTTTTTGCTCGATTTTAATACGTACTGAACCCTTCCCGTGCGAGTTCTACTCGCACTTGGCTGGTTTTATTTATTGGTTTGTGTGCCGATGCTGGTAAGCGAAACTGACTCGAAATTAATAATGCAATGACAGTATAACACGTCAAGGAGTATATGACCTCACTATATACATATTGCAGTAACATTTTACTACAGTAATAAAACTAACATACCTCCCCGTTTTACGACACCCAGCCTAACTAACGTTTATAATTTTGCGAACACTATTTTCGCTTTGTGAGACTAAATATAATTCAGATAAAGGCCCATTGTTATTTGTTATCAATTATCGTCACTTTCAAAGCTTAACTCTGTTATTGACAAATCGAATACCGCAGAATGAAACGAATTGTAAACTACTCCCGCCATAATATCGGTTTCACACCAAAACCTATCTGTTTAGACCACAATTTTGTTAATCAAACAATTGAATGTCTAAACTTAGTTATTCAAGTGTCCGACCGAAAATAGATTTTCAGCCAAAAACTAAAAAAAAAGAAGCGTCTGCTTTCGTCTTATTTTCGGGACCAAAAAAGAAGCTGAAAACAAAAATGATTTAGACATTCAAAAATATTAATATTTACGCTTTTTGCTGAAATTTTGTTGGTTTTTTTATTACACCTAGGGAGAGAAATAGTAAATATAGGTTTTAAATTTAATAAAACACGATAATTCCATTGCAGGATACAATTATTTTTATTCTACTATTATTGTATATTTCTTGTTGCATTGATTGATTATATAATATAATAAATCAATACAATATAATATTATACAATAATAGTAGATTGTTTGCCTAGGGAGCAAACAACTATTTTAAAGGCGAGAGTGTTTCTTTGAATCCAGAGCGGAGCGAACGATTCTAGAACAAAATCCTGAGCGTAACGAGGGATTCTACAGTAGAATCCTAAAGTGATTCAAAGTACGTCACTCGAGTTTAAAATAGTGTTGCGTCCGGACACTCTACTTTTTATCACCCTCTATGAGAAAATAATTAACTGCAACTTATGAATAAGAATAGTAAGTTTATTTATTTACATACAATTAGGAATAAGAAGCTTTTAACTTTTTCGCAAACCTTTTTTTTTATTCGGCTCGCGCGCTGTTTACTATATCATACAGCCTGTTACTTATTCATATTCGTGATTGATCTCTTTGATGATTGGAACTTTTACTAACAATATCCACATACCAAATTCAAATCAATTTTAGTCCCTAGGGATTAAAGAGCTATTTTAGGCTCTGTTTACGAAGAATAAACTAGCTCTTTTTTAATCACATCTGATAAATATATAATTATATTATGATTAACCACCATTAAAATCAACTAGAGCTTTACGAAATCGGCTGAATGACGCGCGGCAGTTCACGAACTTCTGATTTTCGGCTTGGCCAAAGATACGGCTGGTTTATGGCCGAATCATGATTTTTTGGCCGAAAATGGCCGAAAACCAAAACGAAGATTCGGTCGGTCGCTAAGTTAGTCTACTCGATGGATTATTGAGAATTTGTAGGTATTGTACCGTTACTTCAATTCAATTACGAAAAAGAAATAGTTGTCAAAGTGAATGTGAATGTCCCCAAATCTTTCGCTGAATCCTGATGGAGACACGACACAAACAAATCTGCTGGTCCCTTATCTTCCAATCCGAACCCGAAGGAACTTAACCCGAATGATTTCCGAGTCATTAACCCACTCCCACCCGTCCTAAGCTAGACAGACAACATCTGACTTAGATGTGTATCGTGTGAACCTCGGCTTACAGATTAACTGTCACTGATCCCGCTGTTACACAGAATTGGAGTTATCAACCACGGACGCGAAGAAATCGTGCTATCTCCAAGTAATGCAGGCTTAGTCGGCTCCAATCAAACTAAACAAACCCCACTAATCGTATTTCTATTCTCTATCTGGATCTGCGGAGTTTCGTGAGCGCCGGATTAGTCCGTATCCAGACAAGACGGAGTTATGGTCTCGTTACCTCGAATGACTCTAAGTAAAGTGGCGTTTTAAGATTACGGAGTCTGTAGTAGTGCGACGGGGCCATATTGAACGCTCATTACATTGTTCTGATAATGGTAAAGGGCGTCCCGAATATCCATTTAGGTAAAATCAATGACGTTCTGGAAATTTCCAGTTTAATTAAAGGCAAGCTAACTAAGAAACGTTTTAACCTTGAACTGAGGACAATGTGCTGTTTAGAGCCAGTTAAAAATACTTTAAAATAGTAATATAATCGGTAGTGAGTTGGGTGTAAACTATTCATCTTTTATGTATGTTATCACTGCTGCAGCTGGGCGCATTCCTTGGAAGCAATTAATTGTGCCGCCCTCCTCCATTTATTATGTCATCTTGATGGCGTAAGCGAGCAAGCGCATCCGTTACTAAACCTCTTAACAATGTCAATCTCTTCTCTATCTACAGACTGTACTTTAGCACCACGTGGGAGAGAATTAGGGCCAACAATTTTTTAAAGAAAGTGTTCTAATGGTCCATAACTCCATATCATCACATAACGTTCTAAAAAAAAATATTATACACATCTTTGTTAGAAACATTAGAGAAAGTATTATAGGTACCTATGTATGTTTTATAGCTGCCATGAGATACCATAAAACGAAGGCAAAATTCAATTGACTTAATAACGAAAGAAAGAGAGACGAAACCACAAACCACGTTAACTAAGTCTTATTCGACACCAAGTTAAGGAAAAGCCACTAGAAATCGATTTGTTCACAATTTTTGCAGTCGTAGGTAAGAATTTATTTCTCGTTATTAGAAACGGCTAAAATGCTGCAGGGATTCAAAAC
The DNA here is from genome assembly GCA_916701695.1 of Agrochola macilenta. Classification (NCBI taxonomy): domain Eukaryota; kingdom Metazoa; phylum Arthropoda; class Insecta; order Lepidoptera; family Noctuidae; genus Agrochola; species Agrochola macilenta. The sequence goes on from OU753563.1 coordinate 10,786,532, forward strand.
GCCGAAACATTTTGAACCCAGTTCGAACAAGTTGTTTTAAACTGATTTGAAATGAAAATCGGCGACTAAAACGCTGCTCGGCCGTAGTGCGCAGTACAGTTCTTGTATTATTTAGTCCTAGTGCTATTTCCGTCCATCAAGTTTAACTGCACAAACTGAGTGAATTACAGTTTGCGATTGAAGCGTTAAAATTATAATCTGCTTTGCAATGGAATTTTATGGACGTTAAAAGAGACTGTGACCTCTGGCTTTGTTTCAGTGTTTCGTCTCAGAGTATTCGGCTAGGAACATCGACCTCAGATAGTTTTAATAAAAAAAAATACGTGTAAAAGTGATATTTTTAACCAATTTACAAAGTTGTCACAGCCGGGATACCAGCTGTTTTATTTAGAACCCAATGGTTTGGCACGCGACGATGGGAAGAGGCCAGACGGAATGACCAAAATGCCTTGGAAGTTGGGTAGGCCTTTGGTGTGGGATGCAACCTGTGTCGACACCCTCGCGCCATCCCATCTTCCTAGCACGGCGGGCTGTGCTGGGGCGACTGCTGCAGGAGCAGAAAACCTCAAACGGCGCAAATATAACCACCTTATTGGAAGCTATATTTTTGCCGCCTTTTGGGGCCGTTTGGGGTTGAACCACTAGGACCGTGGGGTCCGAGTGCTCATCGAGTATTTCAGGACATCGCCAAGCGGTTGGTTGACTCTTCACGTGACCAGAGGGCTGGCCAATTTTTTGGTCAAAGAATTAGCATTGCGTCCCAACGTGGCAATGCTGCCAGCCTCTTTGGCATTTTTCCCACTGACAGCGATGCGGACGAATTTTTTGATGCCCAATGAGCTCTTCCTTTATTTTGTTTTTTTTCCTCTGTATACTTGTACATAATTTATATATTTTAGTGTTAGATGTATATTATATTTTTTCGAATTGTATTTATTATTATTAGATTTATTAAATTTACAAAATTAATTAATACCATTTATCAGATCCTGACAATAAATCGCCACCTTATCTTTTCTCTGGGTTGCCTTAAAACTTGAACAATTTTTTTTATTCAGTAGATGATTTCCAGAATCATGTATCGAGCAACTAACAATAAATGGCTATCACCAATCCATTTACCAGGCGTAGTCGTTAACAATGAAAGTGTCACCTGTTAGTTCACAATACAAAATTAAATTATTACGTAACAGGACAAAGGTTGTTAAGTTTTATTCAATTAGAAGTTGTTAAATTACTAAGAAGGGTTTTACGAGGCTACACATTAATTATCTCAAGCTGGCATCTTGTAAAACCGACACGGGCTTAACAAATATCGGAAGCGGCCAAACAAGGCTTCTTAACTTTGAAAATGCTTAGTCACCGCCGAGCTTGTGCGAAAGAGATTGTTTCTGAAAACAACGCCACTCCACAGAGTAGATAAACAATTTTGCTGAACATACAAAACATGATAATTTGTACTCTACTTAGTCATTTTGTACAAATTCGAAATAAAATTACTTTAGTAAGTGCCCACTGTAGCACATTTCCTCATTTATTTTCATTTTATAAAAAAGAGCCTGGGACATGGCTATTCGATGACGTATGGGAACAGTTAGATACATCAATAATGGCGGCGGCCCCTTTAAAGTACAGCGATCTGAGAGAGCCTCACAGTCACAGTTGTAAGCTCGTCGTTCGTCTCGAAACTTGAACCGCGGATCAAACTTTCCTCGCGAGACATGAAACTTGACTCGAATGATAAGATTAAAATATTACATCGGCTTCGCAAACTCAGTCAGACATTATTCCAGTGTTGAGTTACAGTAGTCATTATAATTATAATGTTAACACCGCACTCAACTTAGGCGATAACATAAAGAGGTTAAAGCCTATTAGATCCGTGAGCCGTATATCCTATAATAGGTTCTAACTAAAACTTTATCGTAAGATATAACTTCAGAATGAACACTTTCCGTTTCAGTTGCTCGTTTCGGTCTTATCAGAACGTCGTTGGGAAGGATCCGGAAATTTATATTATTGGTGCAGTGGACGGAAAAAGTAGGGCACGGAGGCACCAATTTGTAGCTTCTGGCAAGCAGTTAATGTAGGGAGAGGGTAGAAAGTAAAACTAATTAGAATACGAAGTGCAGTGGCAGCATGCAGGCAGTGTGTCTGAAGGTAGGCACTAAGCGCGGCGGCGCGGGAGCGGCCCGGGGCGTTCATCTAATGAGCATCCTGCCTCTCACAATGTACCGAGATGATATTCCGCGGTGGCCCGACGACTATTATTATATTCCGCCAAGCGAACCGCCGCGGGCACGGCGTGCAAGCCTTTTCAAAATAACTATGTTGCGCTATATTTACGACGACTTAAAGCGAACCTCTAATTCTAAATGTGGAGATTATTCCGTTCAAATTGCACGCCACTCAGTATTATGGTGCAGGAATATTTTAGTGTAGCTTACCTAATAATTTTCACACAACCGAGCATTATTCATGTTGAACTTTAGCTGCCTACCTATAATAATATTTAGCTATACTTTTGTTTGTACAACTACCATGTATGAGTAATAAAAATAACCAATGATGATAAAAAAAACCGGCCAAGTGAGAGTTGGACTCGCACACGATGGGTTCCGTACCACTGTACAATATTTAGCAAATAAATGAAAATACTAAACGAAGAATATTAAAAAATCGTAAAGATAAAGGAGAAGGCTCAAAATTACCCCACGTCTGACAGCAAAGAGAAGTATCTCAAAATATCACAAAATATAAATTTAAAAAAATACATATTTTCGGTTTTAATCCTTACTGGCTAACATATGAAAAAATTGCTCTGAATATAAATTCAGGGGTAGTATATAATTAAGTAACATGTGGAGATTTTAGTTTTAGAACGACTAGAAAAGCAATAAAACATTACCGTTTCAGTCCTTACTGGCTAACATACGAAAAAAATGCTCTGAATATTAATTCAAGGTTAGTAATTGTGTGTAAATTTTGTAAAAGTGTATAATTTAGTAAAAATAGGCAGATTTAACTTTTAGAACAGCAAGTGTCTTACTGACTTTTTTTGAAGTAAAACAAGCTTGTTTTACTTTCGAAATGTAAACTAAAATATGCAATCTTAATTAAATATTACCCCTGAATTAATGTTCAGAGCAATATTTCTTCACTTTTAAAGAAAACATTAAAATTATATTGGTAGGGTTACTTGATGAACTCTAGACAATTAACACCCTACATTGAGGGTAAGAAAAAAAAAGTTCAAATTCAAATACGTATACTTACTAATTTTTTTTTTTTATTATTTATTATAGCAGCAATATAAATATACAATCTGTAATCCATTTCATTCATGTCTGTCTTCAACTGTCTACCTGTTTCATGAGAAACAGCTCGCTGACAGACAGACGGACGGTCGGACAGCAGTAAGCTTAGTAATAGGTTCCGTTTGGCACCCTTCGGTAACGGAACCCTAAAAACGACGAAAACTTTGTGCATCATTTAAAATTAAAGTCAGTTTCTGAAAACACCCCGTACTATATTCATTGGTCAAAAACTTAATCACTTGAGATGGGACAAGCTTCTAACCCTCAGAGCAAATAAAAAACCACTTTTTATTTGGCCTGAGCCTTTATCATATAAAGGATATCCTCATTAATGAACTTGACAACTTAATAGGTGTTCAGACATTCTACATACGTCTTTAATATAACCGGTTCGGTGGCACGGTTCGACTCAATCCGACCTAATCTCGGCTTACAGGAGATCACAGGAAACGTTACCGTCACCGTAATAACGTTTTCCATACTAACATTATATGTGTTTGTACTTACTAAAAATATCAGGAACATTGAGTATGTTTGGAAAAATTACATCGATCTTCAATTTTATTGTAGAAACTAGAAAGTAATCACCCAATATGATATTTTTAAGTTTAGACAGTAAGGAAACCGGATCACCAAATAACCTACCATACATACTAGAATATCTCCTCAAATGAAGGTCTTAGTTGAAAAATAACGAATAGTTACCTTATCATATGAATAAAATTACTTTTTTTGTAAAATCAGTGTTCTTCCTAATAGGTAAATCCTTTTCCATTGTGACTAAAATCGTAGCTTACAAGTTCACCACACCAAATCCATTTTGCGGCTCCCGCAGACAGGCACGACGCGACGGTGCGACGCGATTCTGTTTTCACAGAAACTGTTCTTCCTCCTTCTTTACTCTTAGAGTTCCCGCAGACATACGATTGTAAGTTAGCCAAATGTAGTAACTTACTAAGATACAGATACCGATTTAGTTGGGCAAGATGTGCGGGCTAGCATAATTATGCCACTATACCTATTGGTATACTCTGCGATTTAGTCGGCCAACTCATAATTGTAAATCTGCGGTCCCTTACTCCTTTACTCTTTCCTCGAACGAAAACTTTAGTTATCGTTGGTGCGACCAGTTGGTTTCAACTTTGAAAAGGGAAAACGTAGAGACATATCGCCACTAATTTTACAGGGTCCTAAAAGAATGGCTATCTTTAAACATAAAATAAGAAAGAGATGGAAGATGTGCTTACAACTTGAGTCGACTTAAAACTTTATAACAGGTGACGATGACGACACTTCAGAATATGTCGCCTTAACATGCATGAGCAATTGGGAACTGCGCACGAGATCTGAAAACTAATTAGCCTACTAAATATTACTTCGTGTTTTCCTGTTCTTATGATGATATTCATACAGAATCAGCGCCAATAGGACGTGGCACATTTAAAGAACAGCGTGTTTTGTCTGGCCATCCTACTTACAATCTAGTCAACGAAATTTCCCAGTAAAGTAAAGAAAATACAGTTTCTTGTTAACTAGAAAGTCCAAATACAAATAGAAAAGACTTACCTATTTTATACTAACCTTTATATAAACAATGCAATTTTCCATTCGGTCGGCGCTCAGAACAAACTAAACGGAAGCAACTTTTGTACTCGATAGCTCCGAGCGACATGCTTCGCGAGTTTTATGATGAATAATAAACATCGTTTAATGTTTACTATACGTAACAACCCAACTTTTGTAATAAATAATGGGATATTTTTTTAATTATTTTCATAACAACATACTTGTAACATGCCAAGAATTCCTAGTCTTCGAGGGCAGTAATGTAACGTATATAATACCATGGGATCTAAATGATTGACTATGTCTGACTGTTTTTAATAAAACTTAATTAAGTTGTATGCCATTAGTAGCCGAACTAACTTAGGATATATTCGTTGAATCGCCATTTATTATCGAAATGCAAATGTGTGGAGTTGAGACCAAAATTTTGAATGAAAAATTTTGTTGGAGTTGAGAGTTGTTTCCTAACTTCATAATAGCATACAACAATACTCTACAATGCATTAGTTTCTTCATGGAACTTTCTTATTCTAAAAGCTTAACTTCGACAGAAACATAAAATTATGATTTTAACATTTCCTATTTCAGAAACTGTTGAGAAAATCCAGCGGAAACAAAAGGTAATTGCAGCAGCGCAAAACAAATCCAGGCTTCAGTCACCCCGCCTGTATCTAACGACTAGATGAAGAAATAAGCTTGCCATAAGCAAAACTACGTTTTATATAGAAACGAAAGCAAACAACTTTATCTGGGTAAAGTCAATGGAAATGGCAATTCGTATTTTACGCAATAAAGAAAAATAAACAAAAACCCGCGTGAAATATAGGTACAGGGACATTTCTTGTTGAGCCGTTACGTACCGGGGTTTTGTTTTGGATTTATTGATCCTTTATTGCAGTAAAGACGGCTTGGGTGTTTCTAACCGTGCATTGGAACGAGAACTTGGGAGAATATTTCTAAGCAAATCAAAGTCAAATCATTTATTTCAAATAGGCCCTTGCAAGGCACTTTTGAACGTCAAAAATTACAAAAAAAATGAATTGATTCTAGTCGCCCCTTCCAAAAGGTAGTTTTCGTATGGAGAAGAATGGGCAAGAAACTCCACCGTTACTCTTTTAAAATGTTTTACAATATTTTGTATATATGTAGGTACATTAGTTATATAATTATATGTGAAGACGATGCATCTAAAAACAAAAAAAATAAAATTTACCATACCACAATAGGTAAAAATAAATTTAAAAAGAGAGCAACAACAGATAAATTAATTACCTATGTGATAGATACATGGTTCTCACATATTTACAAACATTGTAAAAGAAGACGATTTCCCAAAAAAAATAAAAAAAAGTTACAATTAATAAGTCAGTGTGTGAGGAAGTCATCACAGAATGTAAAATCAATGTCATATAATAAAATATAATAATTTATAAAACTTAAATTCGCAACCAGTTTGATTTTGTCTAGATTCTAGATTATCCTATGGAGCTGGACCAGCATGTTTCCAAGCATTTTTATCTTGGATATAATCCTCTAATTTGTAATATGCTTGTTTACAAAGTGTACTTTTAATATGAGTTTTAAATTTTCTTTCATTTAATTGTAAAATATCACAAGGTATTTTGTTGTAACATTTAACACAGTACCCCATAAAAGATGTATGTACTTTAGATAATCTGAAAAATGGTTGATCTATTTTATCTTTATTTCTAGTATTAAAATTATGTCTATCACTTATTTTATTAAAAATATGTAGATTTTTTCTTACATACATAATATTTTCATATATGAATTGGCAAGGTACCGTCATAATATTAATCTTTCCAAATAGTTCCCTGAGAGATTCGCGACGATGTAAATCATAAATGGCTCTGACAGCTCTCTTTTGTAAGATAAAGATGGATTCAATGTCAGCAGCCCGACCCCACAGTAAAATTCCATACGACATAATACTATGGAAGTAGCTAAAATAGACCAAACGCGCGGTTTCAACGTCTGTTAACTGTCTTATCTTTCTAACCGCATAAATAAGCAGCGGAGTATTTATGGTAAAAATGATAATAATATGCTTAAACTTTTCGGGGAAAGGCGGAAAAAAACTACGGTTTGTTTACGGTATGAACTTTGTTTAGTTTAATCTAATCAGCAAGTGACGTGAAAATAAACATACCTACTTGTTTTAAGCTTTATCGTAGAATCAGCCCCACTGAACATCGAAAAATTGCGAAATGTGCCTAGAAGTCAGATAGATACTAGAATTGTGTTTACATTGTTAAAATAATACAGTATTAGTGAGGATCACATTAATATATCTTTTACAATATTTAACACAACTATTTACACTAGGTACTAAATTAAATGACTAACTAACTATACAAATATATACAAAAACGGAAGGACACTTAGGCGTCAAAGTACTCGTACGCATCGCTGTCATCCGGAAACGAGCCCAGAAGACTGGCAGCATTGCCACGTTGAATGGCAATGCTAGTTCTTTGGCTGAAGAAAGAGCCAGCACTCTGGTCACGTAAAGTGTCGACCAGTCGGCGAGAAAAAGGAGACGACTACTCGGTGCCGACATGACGTGCGTTTCGACCCCAAACGGCTCAAAACCAATGAAATAACTTTCCACTCGTTTCTGTTTTAACAATCACGGTTTACAGCAAAAAAGTAGAAGACTCGTACATAAGAAGTCGTATATTTTTTCGTTTTTCAATTTGTCAATAAAACTCGTGAAGTTACAGTAGCTCGCTGACAAGTTTCATCTGTTTTAAATCAATGTTGGTTTCCATTGCCACTAGACAAAGTTTCACTGAAGGAAGCCAATAGAGGGAAGGAAAATAAAAAGTTCCTTTTCAACTCCGCTCGAAGTGTCAGCTGAAGTTCAACAGTCGACGTGCGAGAGGGTAAGGAAATGTTTCTTGGAACACCGTCAATATACCTTTGCATTTTTTTCAAACAAGATAACAATAAACATGAGGTCTTTTAGGGTAGCCACTACAATTTGCATAAAAGGTTGCTGGCCCCTGGGGACCCCCTGGATTTGCCTTAGTTTGTAGATATCCGTTGACGTCAATAAAAGTAACTCTCCCGTAGAAATGAACCCTCCTTGTATTATCTGCACATTGTTTTACGAAAACGTCAATTCCGAATTTTACATCCGTTCTGTTTTCTAGGTTACTTGATAGTAGGACAGTATTATTCGTAAAGCGGTATCTTTTGACTGACACTTGGTTGTATTGTGAAGTGGGTGGCGCAAACAGATCGCCAGGCAGCTTTTACGCTGGAGTGGCGCTAAGCGCGACCATTTCATGAAGTAATCCGCACTCCGAGAGGCATTAGCGGCCTCTCCCCGCCCAGCTTCCTCCTACAACACCCTGACGGTGCATTTCATACTTTTATTGTAACTTTATCTCTCTAAGCTTTATAAAAAATACTCTTAAATATTTATTAGCCATCAATTTAACACAAATAATAGGTAAGTTAATTGTGTCGGAAAAGACTGCAAAGGCACAGATTACAAATATGAAACAATTTTGCATTGCAGCATAAGCCTGCAGCGAACTATCTAGGCGCTGTTTACTTGGCAGTGCAGCGCCAGAGACGGTAGGCGACGATAAGTAGAATCGTTTCACGGCATAATCCTCTCACTGAAGAGGTATTATCGTACTGTGGACTCCGCCTGACTAGGGATAAGCACTGCATTGTGTTGTAAGTGTTGGCGTTTTGACGTGCGCCTTCTTGTGTCAAGACTTAGCGGGGGAAGAGCGTGAGACGTGCTTTATGACGTATGCGGGGGAGTCATGCTACAATCACCTGTTGGGTGAACAATATTGTATCTATTTTTTCTAGGTTTACAAGTGAGTGAATTACATTTTTTTTGGTTTAAATATGGTCCTACTGCTTTTGAATAAAACATTATCAGCCTTACTAATAAAAATAAGGTAAACATCTGTTTAATTGTTGTGGAAAACATTCATAACTTTATAAGTAAGTACTTATAAGTTAAAAAAATGTAAATTTAAATAATTACGTCCATTTTATTTCCAAAACTACCAATTTTGCGTACTTTAACAATTTTTTATTTTATTTGTTGTTAATTCACTAATGAAGCATGCATTAGGTTATGAACGCAACTGTAAAAGCTGTTATAGTCAATCTTGAACGTAAATATAAATATTAAAGTAGACGTTTTATACATACTTTTTGCGTTCTTTAAAAAGAAAATATTCATGTACGTAACATCAAACAGAAACTTGTTTTTGGTCAAGTTACAATGTTTGAATAATTGATCATTTTAACAACATTGTACGAGTAAGTAGGTATAGTTATGGTCGTGTGAGTACAAAATTTTAATATTTTTCGCTATGAGTTCATTTTAATTCAATAACATGGTATGTATTTTTACATTGTTACTAAATCGATTATGATGGTAAAAAGTTTTCTGTTATTTGAAATACAATGTTTTTAACCGCATTATTTCGACTAACAATGAGTTTTTTTCCATACAAAAATCGCTCTAATGGTCCTAGGAATATGGCTCCCGGACTGAAAGATACCTTTTTTTTTCAAATAATGCATTTATTAGTTAGAATACATTGCAAAATGTGTTACAATGTTGTTGTTATTAGGTGTCGATATTACAATTCAATATTTATAGTACAGACGCCAGCACATTAAGCTACTACAATCTGTCAAATTTATTTAATAGATTTTCAACTTTAGCACTACAGCATAAGGTTCAAGGTTGATTGCGAAAATTTGACAGTTTCGGGTAGCTTGACCTGCTGGCGTCTGTACCATTATGAATCAGGTGTCTTCATTGCTGAACTTCATTGATGACCGTGCTACAGAACATTAGATAATACCTAACGCTTCGGTGACACCATAGTTCAGCTTGACCATAGGTTTTGAGCTTGCTATAAGATGACGATAGAGTATATCTGTAAAACACACCTACCAGCACTCAGCAGCTAAGAATTAATATAATTATTCTTTGCAGAAACCACACGTAATCACAAAGATGTAATTCACACATTTCTTAAAACATTAACAAAAGCATTTTAAATAGCGCGTTGTTCTGACATCTGTTTTCCGGTCATTGCACCCTGTAACTTTTAGTAAAAGATTTTCCGCCAAGAGCATTTTGCCTAAAACCTCTTTAGAAATGTCCAACACAGACGCGTTATTTAAGAATCCGGTCAGATCACAAAGCAGTTTACACTGGGGAATTACGAAGTTCAGTAGGTGCCTACGTATCTATGAGTAACCTAGATATGTTTTTTGGAGTTCACTCCTTGAGAATAGATTTTCATTTATGGGCCCCGGTATGGAAATTTTATGAAGAGTGAAATTTATACAAGCATTAACTTTGTGTTTTAGGGCGAATTGCATCACTGAAACTGAACGCGATCAGCACGTAAACCACGTTTAAGAGCTGTCACTGTCATCTTTGGAATATTGACACAGACAGCTCCTGAACTCGATTCAGATATGTTGATCGCGTTCAGTGTCATTGGTAAAATCTGCCCTCATTCGTAAACTAGCTGTACCCCGCGATACACCCGCATAAGTCTCGATCCTGTGGGAATATCGAGATTAAAAGTGTCCTAATCCAGGTCATGGTCTACCTATGTGCCAAATTTCATCCAAATTCGTTCAGCCGTTTTCCGTAAAAGCGTAACAAACAAACTCACTTTTGCATTTATAGTATTATTATAGTTAGGATTAGTAAATAACACGGATTAAAATGTTGAAAAAAAACATTCTACAAATTTCACATTTCGATATTTCGGCCGTGCGATACTCGATTACTTGCACTTTACTGCATCTATTTAAATCGCAAGGACATGTCTAAATTATGATCTAATTATTGTTTAATTTGAGTTATATTACGAATATGAATATACGGGGGGAAGGGGGGTTAAGAGATGCGTTTATTTACCCTCTTCGCCTATTGCATATTCAAAGACAATCATATATAAATCATATATATATATATTAAGGAGTAAACTCCAGTCATGCGTCGAAGCTAACACACACACACTTTTAATTTTCATTTTGTAAGTTTGGGACTAGAGGAAACATTGAAAATATTTTTGAATACTTTTATAAGTCATCATATCACAGACGCACTCCAGTGGTTGATCAGTAAAATACGCTGGCCACTGACGCTTTCACAGTCATTTTAGTAAAAGCCGGCCATTGTCTCTTTGCATCTTCCCCAAATTCCGCGCGGACCGTCCGATATGAAGACAAAAAGCCACTACACACTGATGGCATGCATATTGAAAATAAATGCACCCATAAAGCACCAGCTCTTTTATATTTCAGAATACAAACAGAAATCGCGGGCAAGTCTTTGGACAAAAGATTCATAACCATGCAAGTGCAGTACTCTTGTGCAGGACGCCCACTCAAACAATAGTAGGTTTGATTATGTAACGTAAATCACATAGATCAATGTGGTAAATAAGAATATTTAAATATAAGTTTGTTCCCATAGTTATATGTTGCTGTAAGGGAAGCACAGTAATACGAGCTTAGTTTAAGTATGGAATCATTGTCGACATAAATACATAAGCTAAAAGTATTGATAAACACATGATTATTAGTCAAAAAGGTAGTAAAACTAAAATTATTATGATTCTATGCAAAAAAGCCTTATATACTTGCAAAAAGGTCTGTAATATTTTACCCGTACTTAATACAGCATTTTAAATAGTAGATTTACGCTAGATAGGTCATTTCCCACCTAAATACCCATTTTATATAAGGAAATCCCTTAAACATGTCGTAAATTATGTAATTCCTTTGTTCGAGAACGTAAACAGTATTATATAAAGAAATCTACTGCGCAGTTACGTTCCCCTCATCCCTTCCAGTACCCCTCGGTCGTCCGAGAGTAGCCGTACCCCGCAAACACCCGCTTACCTGTAAACCCCCGCGAGTGTGAGCACACCGACGTAATTGGGAAATGAGAAGGTCATAATAGTAAAGACACACACATTGTGTGATAGTGTGCCTTTACTATAAATAGAACCCAATATTGTATTCGTCAGTCCAGTCGTATCGAAATCTTTAAACTAGACAGTTCAGTCATATCTAAACCTTTAACAAGAGAGTTTTTTAGTGCGCGACTCAATGTACCTCAATAATATTCAGTCATAAATTCAGTTTGTATCCAGATCTTATAGTGAACAGTAAACGATATTCGTCAAGTCATCAGAGTTTTATTCAGTGAACAAAGTAATAGTGCCCTCCAATCCAGTGCACATAGTGTGAGACCTAGAACACTCACAACTCTCGATAAGTAGCCGGGGAGGTACCTAATGATTGAGGCAGCATCACGTAGAGGAGCAATTCAAACTCCCAAACGTGACTCGAAAGTGCGAGGCGATTGCAAAATTATAATTCATAAAAATTCATCTCGTGATAGGATGTAATCTACATTTCGATTGTCATCTGCGTTATTCTAAGGGATTGAATTTTCAGAGCGAGAGATTTATTCTAGGTTAGTCTGTGAGGCTTAATTGAGGTCCATTGAGCTGAGATATTGTAAACGGTCAAACGACGGCGGCGGGCGCGGCGTCTGATTGAACTCTCTTTCTTGTGTTATTGTGAGAGTAATGACGGTATTGGCGGTATTAGCTGCCGCCCCGGCTTCACACGGGTAGCACTATGTACTTATCTACGGCACACCTACCTACCTACCTAAACTACCTACCCTACAAACCTACCCTACCTACCTACCCTACCTACCCTACCTACCCTACCTACCCTACAAACCTACCCTACCTACCTACCCTACCCTACCTACTTACCCTACCTACCCTACCTACCTACCTACCTACCCTACCTACCTACATACCTACGTATCTACGTACCTACATACCTACCTACATACCCTACTACACCTACGTACGTACCTACCTACCTACCTTAGGGGTATAAAAAATAGATAGTAGCCGATTCTCAAACCTACTGAATGTGCATATAAAATTTCATAAAAATCGGTCAAGCCGTTTCGGAGGAGTATGGTAAAATTAATCTTATATATAAAATTGTCTCGTGTCACATATCATTGTGACACGAGACAATTTTATATATAAGATTTATTTTTAAATTAACAACACTTTACTGCCTGCTTTTAAATTTAATTAAAATTGCGCCGTTGCATCTTAATTACGTTGTGAAAGGCAATATCATGAACCCAACCCAACCCCAAACCCTGCCTAACCTTTCGGGGAACACAGGCGTGATGTGATGTTATGTGTTTGTGGCGGCATCTACATCGCCACATGCGAACTATGCATCACACTGACGTCACGCGAAATTCTGCATCGTGTAAGCACAGTTTACCGCGTGATCAGCATATATATAACTTCCCGACATCAATCGTTGGGCAGTTGCCCATCAGATACGACACTCGTCTGGTCGGAGAATCCTCCCTTTTATATAGAGGATGAGTTTTGAATTTAACACCCTGTTCTTCATGCCTCTTTAATATACAGGGTGGCAGGGACATCGACGCGAAGCCGGTTACCATGGATTCAGTACATGATTCGGAGCCCCCCTGCGTTGAACTTTCCGCGTAGGTATTGCACTTTTCTATGAAACAGCTGTATTTTTTTTGAATAACCTACGAAAAATTTGAACGCAGGGGGTTCAGAATCATGTACTGAATCCATGTTAACCGGCTTCGCGTCGATGTATGCCACCCTGTGTGTTATATGAAAGGCAACATCATGAGGTTTTAAAATTTTAAAACAGAACGAATTAAATCTATTTCAGAACTATGAAAATTTTCCGTCTTATCAGTTCTCATGGTCAAAAGATGGAGTAACATGATGGGTATAGCTACAAATCAAAATAAAAATCTTTCAAGAAACGCACAAATCACGCCATACCAACTAACCTACAAAAATCAAACTGATAAGTCAGAATTATCACAACGGATGAAGCATGAAATGGTTCAGTTAGCGGTCTCAAGACGGACTATTGAGGTTTAACAATGGGGCCAATCACGCGCCAACTTCAAACCCCACTGGAGAGCACGTCCTCGCACTTCCGACTTGCGGATACTTCGCGAACTAACTCAGCCACGGACGAAAAATCCCCAATCAATTGAAGAATCATGATAAAGTTAATGATATCGTCTCTGACATCAATTTATTCGAAGCGTGTTCGCGCCGAATAATTTTTTCTCACTAATTTCGTCTGTGGGGTTGTAAGCGGATTTTTTTTTCTGTATTTTTAATGAATGTGATGATTTATCTTGAATCACATAGACTCGTTTGAAAGTGTTTTCTTATTGTTCTGAAACGGATCAATAACTGATAACTTCATATCTTAATATCATCATTATCTAAACCTACTTATTTTAAAATCGAGTATCTACGGGAATACTTACCGAAAATACTTCTTAGAAGACGATGCACAAGAGGGAACTAAAATAGAACAGAACTGTGGCCACAATGTTCGAAGCGATGCAAACCAACAAAACTTTACGTCACACACGCAATCAAATCAATTGTCAACCTACATCAGCTGAATCCATCAGATACGGCACTCAAAGTTACAGGTAGTGCGGTGCAAGTCCAATCCGGTGTTGTGCAGTAAATAGGTCGGCTAAAAGTTGTCCCATCTCGCGCGTGCCGGAGCCGAACCGAACTTACAGACGCCCGACGCAGCTGCCGGCTCGATGCTCCTCGATATCTATGACACAAGAAACTAGTCTACATTCTACCAACCGGTTTTATTACGACTGGACAAAGGAATCTGTGTAAATGTTCTACAAACTTCCTAATACAGCCTGCATTCTACGGTAAAGTTTATGAGATACTTGCAATTATGATGTAGGTGCATCGGGTTTAGTGCAAACTCCTACATGCCACAAACTAGACGAGATAATAAGCCTCGCTGAGTATAAAGTTTAGTAGGTTACGCATTATGATCATAGTTTGAGGGGTTAACGGTTTTGGTTCGATGAAAGTGAAAGCAATTACGAACGTTTTGTTTGATATTATTTTAGTACGATTAGGCAGAGATGGACTGCATTTAAAGCGGGATTTAATCAGCAAACGCGATTCAACAACAACTCCAGAGCGAGCCAGTAGATTTTTTTCAGAGAAGAGGCAAAATTATACCTACAAACTAGAAGATAGTGAAGCATAATTAACGCCTGCCTTCATTGATCGAAATGCTAAATTGTCCCATCCATTCATCCCTTCAAGAGGATTAAGAATCCCAAGGGATCCAATACCTAACACAACCACTACCTACCTGAAACGTAAACAGGTAAGTATCCAAGTTTCCCGCACGTTATTAAACGCGCAGTCATATCGGAATCGCTATAATCGAATACGCTCCGATTCATAATCGTATTAAGCCGGGGGTCTGTATCGATTATATCGAGTAGATACACATGCTGAGAGCGGAACCGATAGCCAAATAAACTAGCAAACCGCATCGATTACCTGTCAGCGGCAGCCTCCAGTGGAGTGACCGCGTCGCCGGACCAACTGAGACAGTCCTGATCATAGAGGTACGACCAACGCTTTAATTACGGGATACTTTCCTTTATTAAAAACTTTTGAATACCGTGCAAAGTACCTATGTAATAAATATTATATTTTTACAAAATACGACCTCTTACACTACAAGTGAACTAAAATCGGCAAGAATATTCTTCGCCTCTGGCCAAAAAGTTACATTCAGAATTCATAATAGAACGCAACGAAAAGACATAGGAATCTGCACAGCAATTTCATTATTTTATGGTGTTAACAACACAATAGAGAGAACTTTGTCTTGACGAAACTTTTCTACACTTTTAATAAGAAGCCCATTCATCGCATACTTTTCATTAGTGGGGAACTGGTGAAGAAGGGGGATGGCTTTATCGCAGTAACTCGTGACACCAGAAAATTAAAAGTGCGGAGTCATGGTTGGGCTATCTTAGAAAATAGGGTGACTGTGCTCTTACAGAACTTAATTAATCGACGCTTAAGCCGCTCGGTGGACATGTCCTACAATCGATATCGAGAGAGACACAGGCTTCGTCCACTTCAGAAAAGAAATAAATAGGAACAACATTTGAACTGGGCTGAAAGAACTAAGTAAGTAAACTCGATGACTTGTCTAAAAATACGAGGGGGAAAAAAGTCTGGGGTCCTAGTGTTACTTTTAAAAGTAGTTAAGTAAGACAATGGTCTCAGTTTTTCAACCTACAACCGCAACCGTCTCTATGTTTTGAAAATACACCAAGGTAAGTATTTAATATTAACAGCCAGGCTCAAAACTACAAATACAGTGCGCCCCCAAGCTGTAGACAGGGCCCTTTAGATGTTCAAGCATTGGTGGTGCGCCCTCTCACGACTGTTACTGACACATAATCGATAGTGCACGAGACGTGTGGATTTAGCACTGGTTTAATGGCATTGATAACAATCAATACACAACACACAATAGAAATGGCAAAAATAGAAGAGATTTTTTAACTTTATGTAAAGTCAGAAAGATCAATTGTTTAGTAAATTGACTATCCACTTAAATTGCCCGTAATTTCAAATCATAACTGTAATTATTTGACAGTTCTATGAAATGGCTTTCTCATGGCAAACTGGCGCACTAAGTATGTCAATTTCATAAATAATTAATTTACCTGACTGGGTATTTGAAACTTAGGTGCGTAGGTAGGTACCTACTAGAGTCGCACTCGCACATTTCATTTAACACGGGATTTAAATTTATTTATTAATTTTGAAATTTAAGATTTAGATGTATATATCAAATACCAAATTGAGCGCATTCTAGCTACTTTCAAAGACGACTCGGCAACTAGCTAGAGCTACCTACCCCTATAGACTTAGATATGACTGCGGTGGACAAAACCCGTTGTGGCTTATTTTGGAACAAACCGATGTCTAGCCGCGTATTTGATTGATTACCCAATTGGAGTTATAAATAGCGCAGTCGGTCCCATTCTACTAGTCTGGTGTTTGTAGTAAGTACCTAATAGGTAAGTACTTAGGTGTCAAAAGTCAAAAGTTTGATAGAAACTTGTCTCTCTTTTCGTTTAAGCTAGTTGTAGAAATCAGTCGGTAGGTGCGCGCAGCTCGCGCCACTGATGTTTAGCGGTGACAGTTATTGCGTAGAAGTCAAAATTGACATTGACATTGACAAACAATAGGCAAAAACTTTCTACAGCCGGAAATGGCAGTAAATGCTCGATTCTAGGAAATCTAGAAATCTACTATTTGGAAAGCATCAACGACTTTTTATTGTAAGGCCGTTTACTCATAGGTAGTATGCTTCCTATACCGAAACGATACCGCACCGCCTTTTTTTCTCATTGGTCGATAAGCAGCAGAGCGGTATAGTATGCTCTGAACCGAAACGGTACCACACTGCTTTCATTTAGAATTCCAAATTCAAATGAATTCTATAATTTAGTAGCTTTTGCCAGTGACTTCGCCCACATCCATGTCGGAAATTATTTTTATTTTTTTTTGGGTGGGAAATCATCAAATGACTCCTCCCGCTCTAGGCAGAGCGAGAGGGAGTGTCAGACTTTTACTGACTAAAACCCACCCGTGTTCCTTCCGTTGCCTATGTGCTGGGGCCGCGATATCCCTTTCGGACAGACCCGCAACCCCAGCAGGCATTGGTCCTTCCGGACCCCGTCAGTTGGTGCTGACATCCCTTTGAGGCGCGCGTGGAACACAACGCGCCGTCGACCCGGGCCTGGTCCTTATCGGACGGCGAGCTGCCCATCGCTCACCGTCCGCAGGCCCGCGCCTACGGTGGCCGGAAGTCAGCTTGTGACTCCCGACGCCCGGGGCGTCTCCTGCGGCGACTAGGGGCGCGAGGGCGTGCAGCTTCAATCTCCCTCGCGCGCTCCGCCTCCTCCTTCGCGAGCATAACTGCTTCGCAGAAGGAGGTGACGGCCTCCCATGCACTCTCGCTCCGGACCATGGCCTGAACCAGGGCCGGACGCGAGAGATCGCCGCCGCCGATCGCCTCCGTGAGGACACGGCGGTGCTCCGCCCAAGCCGGGCAGACCTCCACCGTATGCTCCACCGTGTCCTCCGGGCGATCCACACAATGGTGACACCCGGGCGTTTCCTCCCGCTTGATCCTGAACAGGAACCTCCCGAAGCAACCGTGTCCGGTGAGGACCTGCGTCAGGCGGAAGGTGAGGACGCCGTGGCGCCTCTCCAGCCACTCCTCAAAGAGGGGACTTACCGCCGCAATTGTGGCGTGCCCATACCCTGTAAGTCTCACTTTCGCATTTATAATATTGTATATGGCGTTCGGTTAGCTTTCGGTACCGAGTATACCGAGCATGCCGATCCCGTACCGCAAACGTACCGACCAGTGAGGAACGGGCCTTATTCTAACGGAAGATGATAACAATTGTCAAGTCGTTTTTTGGAAAGCTTACTGTGCGTTTGATTTGCCGAAATATTCACATAAAAACATGTTGAAATCTCTATTTTCTGTCAATATTCGATACAATGTTAGACAGGAAATAGAGCTTTCAACACGTTTATTATGTAAGTGAATGTTTCGCCAGTAAAGTAGTATGAAAACATTAGTCGTTTTTCTCCTTTGTACGCCAACTGTCATATCTACAGTTTTTTTCAAAGATTTAAATAGGTTTTATTTCAATTATTTACGTCGATTTTCGGGAAAAATAAAAAAATTATTGCTACTGAAGACCTTTTATTTCTGAGATTATGTAAGTTTTGGGCAAGCATTTTTTTTTATGAACTCTAAATTTTCAGCTTTCCGAAAGCATGAATTAAATGGTTTTATTCATAAATAAGTAATTATTTTTGGTAACAAGTCAGAAGATTTAAAAAAAATCGAGGAATCGTCACAGCTCGGTAGCCATCCCCTAGTAAAATGGACTTAATTTGTTGCTAATGACCTCTTGTATGTATAATTCCTTTCAAGTTTCGAGGAATAGGTCGAATTTCCCTGTCACCCTGTGTTTCCACAAACTATCATTTATTTACTAAATTAGTAAATATACAATCACAGCACATAGGTAACGATGCCTTGAAATTAAAACACCTTGCTCATATCTGGTACCTACATAAGGTGTAGTTACACGGTACGGTGTAGCTATAGATACACCGTTACACCTCAACAGCCCTACTTCCTTGAACTCTAAGCAAGACTACAGGCACAACGGCACAACTTCACCTGCACGACTTCATTAGCTTTTACGTGAGAAGTCTACTTCAAGCCTAGATTGGAGCAGTAGTTTGGAGTCGGTTTTTTTGAGAGTTTGAGTTCTGTGCAGGAATCAAACTGAAATAAAAAAAAACAACCCTGCAACCAATTTAAGTGGCTTAGGTATAGATAATAATTCTCAATATTGATTTTAGTTTTGCATATTGTAGTATATTTTGTAGTGTATTTACTGGTAACACCATTTAGAAAATAAAAGAAATGTAGGGCTAGCAACCCAAGAGAATTCCATTTCCGTCCGCTTCACTAGAACGTTTCATTAAAACTATACTTTGAAAGAAAAGTGTTTTATTTGGGCAATATTATTGTATTGTATACAAGGCGTATACACAGTAAATGGCGACGAGGATAAACAAGAATTTCGAAGCATAAAAGGTACATTTTTACGGCTGAAACATGGCCAACGATTTTCGTATAGATGCTTTCAAACAAGATGGCGATATCTTGTGTTTTTTGGAAAGAATAGAGCAATATTTTGAAGCGAATGAGACTAAAACTGAAAAAAGATGCTCAATATTATTAATAAGTCTTCACGAAGATGTATATAAAATTCTAAAGAATATGTGTCATCCAAAGATGCCCAAAGAGTTGTTATATATGGAGCTGCAGAATTTGTTAAAACTAAGGTTCGAGAAAAGAATTTCGCATTTTAGAAAAAGGATTCAATTCGAAAAATTACAACAATTGGAAGGGGAGAGTATAGCCAAATGGTATGCTCGTGTTAGAGAATTTGCTGCGGGATGCAATTTTGCGAATACATTAGAAGAACGTGTTAAGGATAAATTCGTTACGAGCCTGCGTCCAGGACCAATCCAAGAAAAATTGTGTGAACAAGATGTCTCCAAGTCGGTGACATTCTTAGTAGATACAGCACTGAATAAGGAAATGGCTTTGAAGGAGGTGCAGGAAGTACATCAAGTAGCTCAATACGGACATGCTAAGACGAATAGAAGTTCCCACAACACATTTAAAAAGACTGAGAAGAAACAGGACGGTGAGTCATCGTTATTAAAATGCATTCATTGCGGTAAACCGAACCATAATTTTTCAAAATGTAAATTTAAGTCATTTAAATGTAAAATATGTAACAAAATTGGACACCTAGCTATTGTATGTAAGAGTAAGGGTCAAACTAATAATGTAGAGGTAAATGAAGACACTTTCAATAATTCTATTGATATCTTTGCAATAGAGAAAAATGTTAACTATGTTTTACCAATATCAATTAAATGTTGTATTGACAACAAACCGGTCCAAATGGAACTGGACACCGGTGCTGCAATTTCATGTTTACCTGAAAACATTTATTTATCTAAATTTTCTCACATTAAATTACAAAATTCAGACATTGAATTAAAAACATATAATGGTAATATTTTGAAACCAGTTGGAGAAATAAACTGTAGAATTAAGGTAAAAGAAAAAGAGGTGGATTGTAGTATGGTTATTGTTAAAAATGGTTGTAAAATTTTATTTGGTAGAGATTTAATTCAGAAATTTAATGTAGATATTTCAAAACTTTTACAAATTAACTATGTGCAAAGTACAGAAGAGAAATTGCAATTATTGTTACAGGAATTTGAAACATTATTTAAAAGTGAGTTAGGTATTATTAAAGGTGAGGAAATTACATTAGAGTTAATGGATAAAGATGTAAAGCCTATTTTTCACAAACCGAGGCCAGTACCTCATGCCTTTAAAGAACAGGTTGAATCCGAATTAACTAGATTAGAGAAAGAAGGTGTTATTACAAAAGCAGAAACATCCCAATGGGGGACACCTTTAGTTCCAGTTTTGAAGGAAAATAATAAAATAAGGTAATGTGCAAATTACAAAATTACTGTGAATAAACACATTAAAGATGTTAACCATCCTTTACCTAGAATTGAGGACATTTTTACTGCATTGCAGGGTGGTATATCATTTTCAAAATTAGATTTAAGAAATGCATTTAATCATTTATGTTTAAGTAAGGAGAGTAGTGAACTCTTAGCTTGGTCAACACCAAAAGGAATATACCGAGTAAACAGATTGCCATATGGTACAAAGCCAGCTAGTGCTATTTTTCAAAACAAACTTGAGAAAGTATTGTTAGGGGCTCGGGGTGTTGTAAATTTTATTGATGACGTCCTAGTCACAGGTACAAATGATGTTGAACATTTAGAAAACTTAAAGGAAGTTTTAAGAAGATTCAAGGAGGCAGGTATTCGTTTAAATAAAAGTAAATGTGAATTTATGCAACCTAAAATAAAATATTTAGGACATATTATTTCAAAGAATGGATTATCCAAAGATATGTCAAAAGTTGACTCTGTTGTTAAAGCACCTGCGCCCAAGAATGTTTCAGAAGTTCGTTCATGACTAGGAATGGTAAATTATTATGGTAAATTCATTAACAATTTATCTATAAAACTAAAGCCTTTATATAATTTATTACAAAAAAATTACAAATTTAATTGGAATAAGGAATGTCAAAAGAGTTTCGATACAATTAAAAAGGATATTATTTCTGACAATATTTTAATTCATTACAGTAGAGATATGCCTTTACGTTTAGCTTGTGATGCTTCACAAAATGGAATCGGGGCAGTTTTAAGCCACATTATGCCAGATGGGTCAGACAGACCAATTAGTTTCATTTCTAGAGTTTTCTCAAAGGCTGAGAAGAATTATTCAATGATTCATAAAGAAGCGCTTGCAATTTATTGGGCAGTGCAAAAATTCTATCAATACTTAATTGGCAGAAAGTTTGAGTTATTATCTGATCACAAACCGTTATTGGCATTATTTGGGGAGCACAAGAGTTTACCACAAATGGCAGCAGGTCGTCTGCAAAGATGGTCATTATATTTGTCAAGTTTTGATTATATATTTAAACACGTAAAAGGCATAGAAAATGTTAAAGCAGATTGTATGTCAAGATTGCCATTACCATCAGTTATTCCAGATAACAGGAAGGAATGTGATTACATTAATTTCATTGAAGATCAGAATGTTATAGATTTAAATTTAGTACGTTCAGAAACTAGAAAGGATCCAGTTTTGAGTAGTGTTTATAACATGATCAGGTATGGATTTCCAAAACATGTGAATAGTGAAGTCTTGAAACCATTCATAAACAGAAAAAGTGAACTTTATATTGAAAACGGGGTTATCATGTGGGGTTATAGAGTAGTAATACCTAATAAATTACAAAAAAATATGTTACAGGAACTTCATGTTTCACATGAAGGTATTGTTAAAATGAAAAATAATGCTAGATCTTATTTTTGGTTTCCTAATTTAGACAGTACTATTGAAAATTTTGTTAAATCCTGTCAAGTCTGTATGTCTGCTAGACCAGAACCACAGAAATCTAAAGTTATAACATGGCCAAAAGCTAATTTTCCATATGAAAGGGTACATGCTGATTTCTTAGGACCTATAAGTGGTAAAATGATATTAATAATAATAGATTGTTACACCAAGTGGCCAGAAGCATTTATAGTAAAGAATTTAGAATCTAATACAACTATAGAAAAATTCAGAGAATGTTTCAGTAGATTTGGTTTGCCTAAAGTAGTTGTTACAGATAATGCTGCTACATTTTGTTCTAAGGAATTTTCTGAATTTCTATCTAAAAACGGTATTCAACATGAAACTTCTCCACCGTTCCATCCTGCAACAAATGGGTTTGCAGAGAATGCTGTAAAAAGTTTTAAAAATGCTATGTACAAGTCTTTAAATGATATTAGAAATAGAAATGTGTCATTTGTAACTTTAATGAACAGATATTTATTTCATTACAGAAATTCAATTCATTGCATTACAAATATTTCACCATCGGAAGCTATGTTTAATAGAAAACTTAGATCTAGACTAGATTTGTTGTCTACTAAGAAAGATAGAAAACAGTGTAATGTAGGAAAAAGAGAAGAAAAGTTTAAAGAGGGAGAGTATGCTTACTGTAGAGATTATAGGAATCCTAATAAAAAGAAATTTGTTAAATGTGTAATTGATGAGGTATTGGGACAAAGAACTTATTTATGTAGAGTTTTAGAAGAGAACTTAATTTGGAAACGTCATTTAGACCAGATTATAAGTTCTTGGCCTCAAGACCAAAAGGAAGATTTAAATGAAACCAGTTTTGTAGTAGATGATAGTTTATTGCAAAATTCTAAGGATTTAAGAGATAATAATTATGATAAGCAAATAGTTCTTAATGATGAATCTCAGGTTATTGTAAATGAGCCAATTTCAGAGATATTGCAAGAAGTAAATGATAATGTTAATATTATACCAGAAGGTTTCAATAAAGTCTCTGAAGTTAGCCCACACACTTCAAATACTTACCAGGATGCAAAAACTTGTAACAGTACATACAAACACTTACCTGGTAATCAACCCGTTGTTTCTTGTAGTAATGAGAATCAAACTTTGAGGCGTTCTGATAGACAGAGGAAAGCACCTCAACGTTTGAATTTGTAAAGGGGGAGTATTGTAGTATATTTTGTAGTGTATTTACTGGTAACACCATTTAGAAAATAAAAGAAATGTAGGGCTAGCAACCCAAGAGAATTCCATTTCCGTCCGCTTCACTAGAACGTTTCATTAAAACTATACTTTGAAAGAAAAGTGTTTTATTTGGGCAATATTATTGTATTGTATACAAGGCGTATACACAGTACATATGTAGGTAGATGCGTCTGAACACTCTGAACTATAACAACTAAACACACCGCAGAAATTACAGGACTTCTCAGAGGAGATGAACACTTTATGTATAAATAACTAACCAGGGCAAAACCCTCATTAAGTCCTCGAAGATTAAGAACAATAATTAAGTAGGTATATACCTAGGTAAATAAATTATGATTCTTAATAGCGAAGGTACAGACATGCCAAAGGTAGGATCTAGGAAAGGTAGGTACTTAAGGCAACGATACCCGACTTTTAATGATTTTATACTGAATATCACGTCTAAATGAGTAGTGTTAATGATTTGGAAAAAATATATGTTAAAAAGAGCATTTTGTTAATAATTTATTAAATGAATATTTTAGATAATGTTCATATTACTTATTGAAATTAATTTGTAATATTATGTCTAACGCGGTTAAAAAACAGAGAATCACGCAAAAACTATCCTTTATTATTTTATACCTTTTGTTTTATGTATCGATGCCCCCAAGCAATAAGTCGGTAATGTGCTATTATGAACTTTTTATTGTTATGTCAAATTCGGAACCTACAGGTTGGGATACATCTTAGTAGGTAATTTATTTCACATTTTTCGTAGTAATATTTACTAAGATATCATGAAAAACACTTTTATTGTAGGGAAATTAAAAAACGAAATTATGACGAGAAAAGTATCTTTACGTATCAATACAAAAGTGTATTTCGTATTTAATTTTGGTAAGTTGCTATTACCGACTTATTGGCGTGAATGAATTTCGTGCAGTTCTTGGTAAACGCTAGCACGTTGTTGTTTTCGATTTATTTTGAGTCAGCTGAGACCGTAATGGGAACTAACAAGGTTTTTAAAGTACCTAAATAATTCTGACAAAAACAATACTACAATAGCTATTTTCGACCTACAAAAAGTTTTAAATATACCCCAATCTGAAGTGGGTACGTTTTACGCATTACAAACGTAAATATCCAGTTTACAATTTTACCGTATTTCATGCCCTACGCAAAATAGGTTATTGTTATGTATGGCACTACCAAATAGCAAAAAGAGGCACCACAGAAATAGG
The DNA here is from genome assembly GCA_916701695.1 of Agrochola macilenta. NCBI lineage: Eukaryota > Metazoa > Arthropoda > Insecta > Lepidoptera > Noctuidae > Agrochola > Agrochola macilenta. The sequence goes on from OU753563.1 coordinate 10,811,418, forward strand.
GAGCTGTTTGTTAAGTTTCTTTAAAACTGAAAACGATAAAGGCATTACCAATTATTTAAGTACCAAAATATTTCTAAAATCTTTTTTTTTTTGGGTTTGAAATGATCAAATAACTTCTCCCGCTCTGGGAGGAGCGGGAGGGCGTGTCAGACTTTTACTGACTAAAACCCACCCGTGTTCCTTCCGTTGCATGTGTGCCGGGGCCGCGATATCCCTTTCAGACAAACTCGCAACCCTGGCAGGCATTGGCCCTAACGGACCCCGTCAGTTAGTGCTGACATCTCTGTGAGGCGCGCGTGGAACACAAAGCGCCGTCGACCCGGGCCTGGTCCTTATCGGACGTCGAGCTACCCATCGCTCACTGTCCGCAAGCCCGCACCCACGGTGGCTGGAAATCGGCTTGCGACTCCCTACGTCCGGGGCGTCTCCTGCGGTGACTAGGGGCGCAAGGGCGCGAATCTTGCCTCTCCCTCACGCATTCTACCTCCTCTTTCGCGAGCATTACTGCTTCGCAGAAGGAAGTGACGGCCTCCCATGCACTCTCGCTCCGGACCATGGCCTGAACTAGGGCCGGACGCAAAAGATCGCCGCCGCCGATCACCTCCGTGAGGACACGGTGGTGCTCCGCCCAAGCCGGGCAGACCTCCACCGTATGCTCCACCGTCTCCTCTAGGCGATCCACACAGTGGCTCCCGGGCGTTTCTTCCCGCTTTATCCTGAACAGGAACCTCCCGAAATAACCATGTCCGGTGAGGACCTGCGTCAGGCGGAAGGTGAAGACGTCGTGGTGCCTCTCTAGCCACAACTCAAAGAGGGGACTTATCTCCACAATTGCGGCGTACCCAGCACGGGGTTGCGACAATCGCACTCTCCACGCCGCCTTTAGATCCCGCCGGAGCTCTGACCGCTGTGCCATCATTTCTCTCGGCAGCGGCGGCGGCCCCGGCGTTTCGCCTTCTCGCGCCTCGCTCAGATGTGTGCGAGGACTTTTGCCTCCAGATCCCATGGCGGTAGTCCGGCAAGGAGGCTCGCCGTCTCATGGGAAACCGTGCGGTATCCCCGGACCAGCCTAATGGCCATGACCCTTTGGGATGCGTTCAATCGGCGGGCCGGTCGCAGCCTTAAAGAACGCGCCCACACCGGTGCCCCGTAAAGGGCCATGGACCGCACGACACCCGCGTAGAGCCTACGGCAGGAGGCGTTTGGACCCGCTAGATTGGGCAGAAGCCGCTTCAAAGCCGCCCCAGCCATCTCCAGTTTGGGAGCCAAACGTCAAAAGTGCTCCACGAAGTTCCACCGGCTGTCGAGGACGAGTCCCAGGTACTTCATCGTCGACTCGACACCGATGTGAACCCCTCCTGCCGTTCCCAGATAATGGGAACCCGACACTGGCGCGTTCCGAGGATCATAAAAACACATGGCCTCGGACTTATGCAAGGCCACCTCGAGTCCCAGTTGCCGGATAAATATTTCTATAACCTAAGGAGTTAATTTTGTGATATTATGTTATTGCTGTGTTTAAATTATCATTGATATACTTCTAGTTTTTAATGTTTAACATGAATATTGACATGCCTGACGTCCCTATAATAATTAGATAATTATTTTAATTGATAAATGTTTATCTTAATTCTTCTAAAGGTTATGATTTTAATTTTCGACTCTGATTTAATTATTGTGATTATTAAACGTTATTATACTCATAATTTACAGTCTTTTCTTGTAAATCTAGACATATTACACTTTAAAAATTCGATAAAAAATTATTAGCAATGGATGGTTACACAACTATATTTTTCAGAATTTTCGTCCAAAAACAATGTTCTGTAACGATACTGTTACTGTGTCAATTTAAAATAACCACAATAACACCGTAATAACCAATCACGTATCGTTTTCAAGATGAAAAATTACGCTGGGAAAGTCCGTATTGTAATGTTACGTACCAACATTGTTTACAAATTTACTGCAATAATGCCGTAAGTGTTTATTACTTAAACAATACAGGGTGGCAGGGACATCGACGCGAAGCCGGCTGCTCCATACATTTTGACCGTGTAGGTATTGCACTTTTCTATGAAACAGCTGTTTTTTTTTAAATAACCGACGAAAAATTTCTACGCAGTGGGGTTCAGAATCATGTACTGAATCCATGGTAACCGGCTTCGCGTCGATGTCCCTGACATCCCGTATACCTAATATATTTTTGTAATATTTATTTTCTTAAATTGTAAGACTTTTCATACACAAAATTTTAATGTTAAAATAATAATTGAATTAAACAAAAAATTAGCTTTCGTTTGGTGTATCAATGACCTCACTACTCCGACTCGTTGAAAAGCTATTCAACAAAAACAGAAAAACATTTCTCCTGTAAAATTTTAGTTTTACGATTACCGACTTATTCCTTGGGGGCGTCTGTATAATAAATTAATAATACGTCTAATTTGGGACAACGTTCCTGGATGGGCGAGTCCTATTACTGGCTGAACGTAAGACGCGTTGCGTGAGCTCAGTACAGAACATGCAAGCTAACCACTCAAGGTCACTGGCATATATCTGCGTCTTAACGAAATTATTTCACCAAAATATAGAAAGTCGCACGTAGATAGATAACAAACAAAACTTGGTGAGTGTAACTAACATCTTCGTTGGGATTCCACTGCGTCGACAAACTCCTAAAAGTTTGGTTGAAACTTAATTTAGCTGGACTAGTCCACGACCGCTGATAGAAAGTTTTAGCAAAGCTCTGTACTAATGGAAGGCGAACTAAATAACTGGAAGGCGAACTAAATAACTGGAAGCCATCTACCAACTGAGTGAAACGTGATGTTTATATATCTAAGTAGATTGGTACGTTTATGTAGCAGGGTGCAGGAAGAATCTGTTGTTTGACCGTAGGTATTTTATACCAGCCATAAAGGTACCAGCACCTAACAGTTTACACTTCAAAAATCTCCGATAGACTGCTGGGATTACCTACATACCTAAAACAATCAGTGCTATAATTCCGATTATTTTGTTAGGTACCTTGTACCACCCAGTTCTGGAATGGTTTCCAGTTACTTATATTCTTGTCGTTTCATAGTGTCCTTCTCTGGGGCCACGTGCACAAAACTCCTTCCAACTTCGTTGATCGTTAGAATTTTGAAAACTCGTATAACAGGTACGTGCTTCATTAGGATGCAAATTACCTAATGCACAGTACCAAATGGCAGGTAAGTACATTGCACGTTGTAGGGACTGTTCAAACTCAAGCGAATCCCGCGTGGGACGCGGGACCAGCCGAGGCCACGGGGTGGGAAGTCGTTTAATGGAACCGGAGCCGGAGTCGGAGGTTTTAAATTTAATTGATTGGATTTGGAACCGGAGTCGGAACCGAAACCAGAGTCGGAGGCGGAAGTAGACAATATATGTTTTAAGGGAAGGCTTACTGAAACAATAAAAATATAATTCAGTCTCTTTAATCAGTCTCTTCAATCAGTCTCTTCAATCAGTCTCTTCAATCAGTCTCTTCAATCAGTCTCTTCAATCAGTCTCTTAAATCAGTATCTTTAGCCAGTCTCTTTAATCAGTCTCTTTAATCAGTATATTTAGTCAGTCTCTTTAATCAGTCTCCTTAAATCAGTAAAATATTAGCGATAATAATATAATCATAATATACCTAAGTAATACCTACCTAAGATTAGGGAAGTGTGCGGCAATTTAATAAACTTAATTTAAATCAAATCCAGTGACTCTAAAAAGTGGAAAAAATTGTACTTTCGAACTTCAGTATAACTCCGATTCAAAATTATCTCCGCGTAACAAGCCTGCGCGGGACTAATGATTAGTAAGTGACACAACTATTCTCGTCAGTTTGAACACCTCCTAAGCAAAAGTGAATTGACGCAATCGGCGCGAGCAATTAATTCTAAGTCGATTACAATTTCTTTCAAACTAAAAGACACACACAACCCTAACTATTGCATCAACTAAAATTACAACACTACGCATACGCGACGCGCCGTTCACATCTGTCACGTTTCTCACACAAAATATTTATAAATTTTATTTCACTAATTATAGCTGTAAATTGTTAGTATTACTTTAATTAGACTATATAAATCTAGGAAGTGTTCAATGAAGTAATCGGCCGTCTTTTCCTTTTTAGATGCACCTTAACAGTGGTTAGAAATGGACCAACAATTCTCATTGTCCTGGAATAATTTTCACGGGAATCTAACTAAAGGATTCGCCGGTTTATTAGGAAATGGCGAATTTGTCGATGTTACTATTGCGGTCGAAGGCCATCTGTTGCAAGCACATAAAGTGATACTATCAATATGTTCACCTTATTTCAAGAAAATGTTTCAAATGAATCCATGTCAACATCCAATTGGTAACTAATAACTGTTTTATTGGAATCAAGTTATTCATGTAACCATTTTTTATATGTGAATAGTTGTTCGAATATGATCTTATACCTTGTGCATTTCATTTTCCAGTTGTTTTAAGGGATGTGACTCACAAAGCAATGAAAGACTTGCTGCAGTTTATGTACCATGGAGAAGTTAGTGTGAAACGTGAAGATCTCACTAGTTTTATAGGAACAGCAGAAGTGTTGCAAATCAAAGGATTGACAAACAAAGAGGTAAGTTTGTGTTACATTACTGGCTTGAAATAAATTCAGATAACAAATCAGATTAAAACTGGAACTTCCCATTTTCTCAATTTAATAAAACTGGTTTCTGTTGGCCTGGGTACATTAACAGTACGAGAGCGGTTAAGTGTCAACATAAGTTTAAGATACTGAAGTACCCAATATCCTTAACTAATGGCTCATTCTAATATTTCCAGACTGAAGAAGATGAAGACAGTGAAAGAGAGCAAGATTTACCTAAACACAGAACAGAAACACAGAACAATACTCCTGATGCTGAATCATGTGTGTCAGACAACTACGACACTGGCATGAATGACGAAACAACACAAAACAATGAACTAGAGCTGCTAAAACAAAGGCAACTAATAGAAAAACTACATAGGATCAGTAACCTTAAAAGGAAATCCACGGAATTCCTACAAAAAAACTACTTCTCAGACATACTAAACCCTGAAAAGAGACCAAAAACAAAAGAAAAATCTATTTACACACAAAATAATCAGATATTTCAAACAAATAATTATGACAACATGAAAAACTTATATGATGACAACCCTATAGATATTTCTTCTACCTACAACACACATTTACAGAAAACAAACCCCCAAGATTTTAATGAGAAAAGTAAGGATCAATCTCTTTCTGATAATGGATTGGATTTGAAGACCGAATGTGATGATAGCGATATCATAGTAACAGACCCGGCAGTATGTTCCAATCCAAAAAATTATGAATCTTCAAGAGAAGGGAAAAAGGATCTGTCCATACCCATGGACTATCCATCACCACAAGATAGTAAGTATATTTTTTTAATGAAAAATGTTATAACAATCTCTAAAATCCAGCACTGTGACATAATCTCTGCCTTCATGTAAAATTTGTTCAAATCTTTACATTCATTATCTTTGCCTACTAATGCTTCCTCCTCATAGAATCATCCTGATCAATAAGATTAGAGATTGTGTTGAAAATGCAATCATTTTATTTTTCACTCAATAATTTTCCTGTTTTCTTTTGCATAAAGCTTTTTGTTATGAAAACACGATGGCATTTTCAACAATTTACAATCTTATGAACAACTTTTTTGCCTTTTATTCTGCAAACAGTGCAATGAAAATGCCCATCGTGATTTCAGATACCAGCTTGAGTTCGTTATTCATCGACCTTAAAAACTTAGTGAATGGTAAGGTGACTAACAATGCACTGAGAACTAACACAAGTGAAGAGCATCCTAGACCGACAATGGAGCACCGCCTTGTAACTATTCCGCAAAAGGAAGATGGAAAGAAGAAATATCCGCAGCGTTCGTGCCGCCTCTGCTGGAAAATAGGACGACGACGAGACACTCGATTTATGTGCAGTGCATGTGAACTGCCTTTCTGCAAAACTCCTTGCTTCGGAATCCATTTTAATGATATACTCAAAGTATCTCAATTGCAAGGAGACTATTATGCAAATTAACACAGTTTATTTTTATACGTAGTATGCTTCACCCCTCTATAGAGGCAATATTCAACTATTTATAAGTGAAAATAATATACATATTGATAGAAAAAAGATTACTGTAGGGCTAGTAATGAGACCTGCTATTTATTTTGAATACACAAAGCTGAATCATAGATTCGAGAAAGATTTGGGACCAAATCTATAAACTGGATGATTGTGACAAAAACACCTCAAAAAGTTGCATAATTAGTTTAGCATAGGTTATTAATAATAAGTACCAGTTACATTTTGGAGTAATAAAGATCATAAAGCACAATAAATAAATAAACTGTGATAGTGGGATTACGCTCAAGTGCCAATTAATTATTAAAATAAAAAACTAAAACTATTTTTATAAAATTACATTCAATTAGAGAATAAACATATTTCACACTCTTCATTAGTGCCATTGTGTTTCGCCATAAATTTTTATAAAGACTTTATTGCTCATATTCTAGTCTATTTATTGTACTAATTTAAGGTATCAAATAATCATTTCTGATACTACTTTATATTAATTAGAATAGTGTTTGGACTAGTATTTTGACATGAAACAATTTTGATATCAAAATGATCTCTATTACACGTATTTTACATCGGTTTTACACTTATTTTATGTAAGAACCAAATTGAGATTTACATTCCTGATTATTTTACATTCGTATTTTTTTTTATACATAAGGCCTCTATGTGGAACAATGACTTAATATTTTAATGAAACAGAAGAACAAGTGCTATTTTTAATGTGTGATGTTACTTAATAATGTGTTTTGAATGATAATTATAAGAATGTATTTTTATATCCATATTTGATTAAATGAACTTATAAACAGAACCAATACTTTTATATTATTCTGTATTATAATAATATTATTGATTTAAAAGAGGATTTGCTCATTATTTTTATCAAATTCACGAGCGCACCCATGAATTTGCTAAAAATAATGTATAACAATAGAACAAGCTGACTCTAAAACACTTTCTTTATTTGCAGGTGCTCTATCACTTGTTATGAATGGATCAACAAATGAAAACCAGCAGCTACCAGTTCGCTACAAATATATTTATAGTAGGAAAGGCCACAAACAATTAGTGCATATGAACTTTGTTTATACCAAACATTCAACAACCCATGGGAAGACTTCATGGCGGTGTGTACAGTATTTCTCGCTAAACCGATGTCCGGCCACTGTGGAAACAATAGACTCCATGATCTACGCCATCAATCACCAACACAACCATGAAGATTGCTACGAGAAATTATCAAGAAATAATATCTATGAAATGTGCGTGTCACCCAAATAGAAACTAAGTTTCATGTATATAGTATTATTAATGTAAGTGGACCTCAAACGTGAGCATCATGAAGCCTTTCTAGCTTAACTGAGTCCAAGAGATTTTATTATAGCCTCATTGATTCGTGGCCTATGACCACATATGAAAAATATTTGTATCGAGACTTTAGCTAAGCTAGGAAAGATCTTCAAAATGAAGAAGCCTCATTACTGAGGTCTAAAAAGTTCCTATGTTTAATTTAACGATTACTTGGTCTATATCTCTCATAATTTGTGTATGTATAAATTTCGAAATGGTTTTTATACGTAAATTTACCTTTAGACTCGTCTAGTCAGAAGATAGATTATTTTCATCTTGTAAAAACATATTTCTGTCCCTATAAGGAATAATATTAATAAAAAATGTTTATTTACTTCGTATTGGTTTTATTCAAGAATAAAAATATATTTTCTTTACAAGTACCTAGGTACTACTTGTACTTTCAAACACATTTCATTTCAGATTGTTAGTGAACTTATTATTTAACGCGTTTTATATTTCCAGTAGTTTGTTCTGCAAGCATTGCTGCCATTCTTTTTCTCGGCCTGTGTTTTTTACTGAATCCTATGCCTGAAACAGAAAAATAAAAAATAGTAATCGCAAAAACTATACCACATCTGCGACATTTAAAACTTTCTAACGCGCTTTGGAGGGGGTATAGTTAGGCTTACGAAAAAATAATTTTAACTAGTTTATTGGATCTGGCTGGTAAATAATCTTTTTACTTACGAACGTCAACATCAGGTCTTTCTTTAAGGCCAAATGATCTTGCTACAGCGTCAACATCCATTGTTATCAAATTGAAAATATGCTTCAATTTCTTTACCTCAAAAGCTCTCATGTACCCTTGAAAAGCTTCAACTGCCAACTCGTGAAATTGTGGATCTGACATGGCAGCATCCAGCTGGAAATTGTAAAAACTTGTTATTAGACGTTACAGCGCTCATCGCGATCACTCATTTGATCGGAAAACCCCGAACGCGACCTCTGGCGGCGCGACGAGGGACGTGTTCGAGTTCGCCAAACAAATGATCGCGACAATCGCTTTCCTTTAGGACAACGGGTTATCTTCTTAGCGTGTCGATGGCAATCTAAATAGACTCGGCCACGTGTTGGGCGCCATCACTCGCGTCCTTTAGTTCCCGTAACGTGCAGCTGACAGGACACGACATTCAAGTGACATTCAAACGATGGGATTGGTTGTGGAACAGCACCACATTTACACTCCAAGACGGACTTGTCTATGAATCTCCACCTGAACAGATTTTCCTTGCTAAGGCCATCCTGGGTCCGTCGGCCAACGGGTTATAGAATATATCGCGATGATCACGTCATTTTGTCGTTAAAATAATAAACAGCTAGTATCCGTGAAGAGGCCCTCAAGTCTTACCTTAGGTTGTAAATTAAAGAATTTTTCCCATGATTCATATTTGTCTAAATATATTTTGGATTCTTTCAAATATGAAACGAATTCTATCTCATCTGGTCGTAATAATATCACAGCATTTCCTTCCGCTCCCATGCCCCTTGCAGTTCTGCCCACCCTATGGATGTATTCCTGAAAAATTGAGAAACATTTTTCAAGACATTGATTCCAATCCGCAACCCGCGGCGGTACCCATTCATTTGGCTACTGCGTCGATTGAGCAAACAATCTTTCAACTTTTGTTACAGTACGACACAACTTAGATGTAGCATGAAAATTTGCATTCTTTCATTTCAATTTTACGAATGTAATTGGTTATATGAATTTACAAGTTATTGCGTTTGCGTAAAGATAATTTTCACCTAAAGCAGTACCTAATAAAGATTGGTAATTTTGAAGGCGCACTCAGTTCGGATGGTGATCGGTTTTACGAAGTTTGCCCATGCTACACCTAAGTTGTGTCGTACTGTATGTACGTCATGCTCATAGGCAGGAATTTCCAAAAAAAAAACCGGCGAAGTGCGTGTCGGACCACGCACAGTTAAGAGTTTCGTAGTTGGCATGAATTTATCCCAAAAACAAACTTAACATTGTAGTTGAAAAACATGTTCTACACTGTAAGTAAGTGTAAGTTTGTACACACAATATTGAGAGATTTTACAAGTTATTTTAAGGCCATAGACTTCTTATAGGTTTTCCTGTAATCTATGAGTGAAGAACCATTATCGTATATATCGTACCATTATGTACTTTTTTTTAAATTTTTAGGTTCAGTTGTTTCGGAGATAAAGGGGAGAGGGAATGGTCAATGTTCATCTATTTTGCTTAAATATCTTTAAATGTATTTTTTTTTTTTTTTTTTTAATTGAGATCCTCGTAACAAGCGCATTCATTTGATGTCACATGGTACAGATTGCAAAACTTTTTATTTTATTTTATTATTTTCCCCCCAAAAGGCATATACTTACCATATTCAAAATTCATTTATTTACGTTACACGTCCGTGTTTGGATCATTGGCTGTGACAGACGGACAGACCGACACACAAGGGATCCTATAAGGGTTCCATTTTTTCCTTTTGAGGTACGGAACCCTAAAAAATAAGCTTATTCGAACTTACATTGGCGTCTGATGGTGGATCAAATTGTACTATCCAGTCCACTGCCGGTATATCTAACCCTCTTGCTGCTAAGTCTGTACAAAACAACGCTACCTTTTCCGCATTGTAAAAGTTTGATATAACATCAGTTCTGTCTGCCTGGCTCATTTTACCCTGCAACAAAATAGGATGATAAAGGATTATGTATTTTGAAATAAGGTTCATTCAGATATAAGCAATATCGCTGTCGCGCTCGCTGGTTAGTTACTTTGGATCAGTATCGCTTCCGAGCGCTACAGCGGTAGTTATCGCTTATATCTGAATTAGAATTTTCAACCCAATAAGGTAGTGTGCCAAAGGTAAAATCAGCCACATAATCTAAGGGCTGATTTCACCAATGAAACTGAACGCGATCAACATTTCTAAAACGCGTTCAAGAGCTGTCAGTGTCAAAATTGTTATAGAATTTTTGAACGCGTTTAGATGTGCAGGAACGCGTTCAATTTCATTGGTGAAATCCGCACTAAGGCAAACAGTATAATATCTATCAGATTGTGTTAAAAAGCCATGTGATCTGAACTTATTTACTTACATGTATACATAACACTGCAGCCTGGCAATACTTACTGAAGAATTCATGGTGAAATTCTACTGACTTACAACTCGAGAAAAACACCATTATCTTGAAGTTTTTCGTTTTCTTCAGTAATTTGTTTAGCCACCACAATCTGTATTCTGTTTCACATACTGCATACCTGGATTGAAAAAATTAATCATCGTAACTAATATTATAAATGCGAAAGTGAGTTTGTTTGTTTGTTACGCTTTCACGCTAAAACGGCTGAACAGATTTGGATGAAATTTAGCAAATTGGTAGACCATGACCTGGATTAGAACATAGGATACTTTTTATCCCAATATTCCCACGGGATCGAGACTTACGCGGGTGAAACCGCGGTTTAGTTATTAAAATCAAACTTGAACAATTTTTATGTTGACCTTACAAATCTTAATCTGTTCAAAAAGAGACCTCTCTTTTTTAAAGGACTTCAAAAAAGGAGGTTATGGATTCAGTGAGTTTTTTTTTTACAATTAGCATCTTCTGTCTCTTTTGATTCATCTCTCAATCAACTTTTTCTATTTGATCTGATGTCAGGATTTAGTAATATAATTATTACGTACCCTTGTTTTAGACCTTCAACAGTAGCCATGAGATTATCTTCATCAGTGTTTATATTGTGTACCTTTTCCTTCATTGCTGATTTAATCAAAGCATCAGTTCTTTCAGATTGTGTAGCACTAAATAACATTGTTTGTCTATGTTCTGCAAACATAATTTAAAAACACAATTTTAAATCTATACAAATAAATAAAATTGAGTCTGTTTGATCTGTTTGTAATGGCAAAATAATCGCTTTTTAATAAATGCATATGAAAGTAAGTTTATACAACCCCGGTCACCACGGAGAGTGGAACCGGCGAGAAATGTCGTGCGGTGTCCCACAGGGATCGGTCCTGGGGCCGCATCTGTGGGACATCGGCTACGACTGGGTGCTGCGCGCCGACCTCCCTAGCGGCGTCAGCGTAGTCTGCTACGCTGACGACACGCTGGTCCTGGTGCAGGGGAGGTCGCATGAGGCGGCGGCCGAACTGGCGACACGTTGGGTTGCGACAATCGTCGATAGGATCCGGCAACTGGGACTCGAGGTGGCCTTGCACAAGTCCGAGGCCATGTGTTTTTATGGTCCTCGGAACGCGCCACTGTCGGGTTTCCAGATAACGGCAGGAGGGGTTCACATCGGTGTCGAGTCGACGATGAAGTACCTGGGACTCGTCCTCGACACTCGGTGGAACTTCGTGGAGCACTTCCGACGTTTGGCTCCCAAACTGGATAGGGCTGGGGCTGCTTTGAAGCGGCTTCTGCCCAACCTAGGGGGTCCAAACGCCTCCTGCCGGAGGCTCTACGCGGGGGTCGTGCAGTCCATGGCCCTTTACGGGGCACCGGTGTGGGCGCGTTCATTGAGGCTGCGACCGGCCCAGCGGTTGAACGCGTCCCAAAGGGTCATGGCCATTAGGCTGGTCCGGGGATACCGCACGGTATCCCGCGAGGCGGCGAGCCTCCTTGCCGGACTACCGCCATGGGATCTGGCGGCAAAGGTCCTCGCGCACATGTGGGAGTTGCGCGAGGAGGCGAAACGCCGGGGTATAACTCCGCTGCCGCAACAAATCGCGGCACAGCGGACAGAGCTGCAGCGGGATCTCATGGCGGCATGGAGTGTGCGATTGTCGCAACCCAGCGCTGGGCACGCCACAATTGCGGCGGTAAGTCCCCTCTTTGAGGAGTGGCTAGAGAGGCGCGACGGCGTCCTCACCTTCCGCCTGACGCAGGTCCTCACCGGACACGGTTGTTTCGGGAGGTTCCTGTTCAGGATCAAGCGGGAGGAAACGCTCGGGTGTCACCTTTGTGTGGATCGCCTGGAGGACACGGTGGAGCATACGGTGGAGGTCTGCCCGGCTTGGGCGGAGCACCGCCGTGTCCTCACGGAGGCGATCGGCGGCGGCGATCTCTCGCGTCCGGCCCTGGTTCAGGCCATGGTCCGGAGCGAGAGTGCATGGGAGGCCGTCACCTCCTTCTGCGAAGCAGTTATGCTCGCGAAGGAGGAGGCGGAGCGCGCGAGGGAGATTCAAGCTGCACGCCCTCGCGCCCCTAGTCGCCGCAGGAGACGCCCCGGGCGTCGGGAGTCACAAGCTGACTTCCGGCCACCGTAGGCGCGGGCCTGCGGACGGTGAGCGATGGGCAGCTCGCCGTCCGATAAGGACCAGGCCCGGGTCGACGGCGCTTTGTGTTCCACGCGCGCCTCAAAGGGATGTCAGCACCAACTGACGGGGTCCGGAAGGACCAATGCCTGCTGGGGTCGCGGGTTTGTCTGAAAGGGATATCGCGGCCCCAGCACATAGGCAACGGAAGGAACACGGGTGGGTTTTAGTCAGTAAAAGTCTGACACTCCCTCTCGCTCCGCCCGGAGCGGGAGGAGTCATTTGATGATTACGCACCCAAAAAAAAAAAAAAAGTAAGTTTATACAGTACTTATTATAACCAAAAACAATTTTAAACATTTTTTGTAATCTCCTTAACGGCTGGACCTATTTTGACGGGCCTTTCACTGGCTGATGTTATAAGGACTAACTTATGCTACGGTAAAAAGAATTAGAGACCACGCGGGGAAACCGCGGGCTAGCTAGTAATAATTAATTCAATAGGTATATTCTCTTAGTAATGGAGATAGTACTACACCCACATTTCGCCAGTTACTTTTAAGTCCCATGTAAGAGGGGACATGTATTGCTCATGGCTAAGTAATAACAGCCGCATGGGTCGCTCCATCAGTTTAAGCTACGCTTGCGGGTTGGTCCGTGGATGGGTAACCATCTTTACATACCGAGACTCATCCGTGCCTAGGAAAGCACGGTAAGCCGTTGGTCCCGGCTGTCATTCGTGGATCTTTGACAGTAGTTGAGTCATCAGAAGCCCGAAAGTCTGACACCAGTCTTACCAAGGGGTATCGTTTTACCCAGTTACTGGGTTGTGAAGGTCAGATAGGCAGTCGCTCCATGTAAAATACCGGTATTCAGCTGCATTTGGTTAGACTGGAAGCCGACCCCAACATAGTTTTTTTTTTATTTTTTATATGTTGCCCCAAACTAAGAATTTATTCTTGTATCGTGGGTGCGTTTACAAACATAGAAACTCACATACACTAACACCCAGACCCGGAACAACTACTTGCAGATCATACAAATATTTGTTCCGTGCGGGGATTGAACCCGCGACACGTTGCGCAGCAGTCGATCACTCAGCCACTGCGCCACCCGTGGTAATAGGTAGGTAATAGGTAATACGGGCTGGTATCCGCAACTCCACGACTAAGCGCGTATTTTGCGTACGGTGCGCCACCCGTGTCGTCTGCAGTTGGGAAAAGGCTAGGCAGATTGATTTTTGTAATAGGGGACCAGCCTATTGCCATCAACCAAGCACAAATCCAGACTTCGGGCTGCTACTGAAAAAGTCTAGATGGAAAACCCCAATAACACTGCCCAACTTGAGAATCGAACCCTGGACCTCATGCTCAGCAATAAGGCTTGCAACCAATGAGGCAGTAAAGTCAGGATGTATATGCAAAATCTTGTTATGCTCTAAGGTAAAACTTACTTGGCAAGCGGTTGACAATTTGTTTCAAGTCTTCTTCAAACCCATACTGAAATATTTTATCAGCTTCATCCAATACTAGGCAACAGACGTTTCTGTAATCAAACTCTTTTGTTCTCATATGATCAAATAACCGCCCAGGTGTTGACACTACAATGTGAACTCCTGAAATTAACAAGTTGAATAATTAAACGGAAGAACTAAGTGCCAGACAGTAACATGGCTCCAAGAAAAGTATGTCTAGCACCTGCCAATGAAGACGAAGAAATGGAAAAACAAATCCTTTCTCTATTGAGTTTACTTGCAATATCCTGTTGTAACATAGTAATAGTCAGTGTTGTATTGCTTTTGTCCGTTTCATAAATAATGCCAAAAGAGATGTAAAACTATTTATTAAAACTTTTCTTCCTTGCTACTGACCTATAGAAAGCTCAGCACTCTGTTTCTTCCGACTTTCTCCTCCAATGACCAAAGCTGACGTGATGGTCCCATGATTTGCAACAAGGTCTTGCAGCACACTGTATGTTTGTATTGCCAGTTCTCTGGTGGGTGATATGATTATACAACATGTACCTGGAAAAAACCCAGTGTCTTTGGTAGTTCAAGATATTTACTGAATTATATTCTTGGGTCAGTTGTAAAACTTTTTTTTTTTTTTAAGGTACTTGTTTTTTTAAAACCCTATAACAGTAAGACTTTTTTTGTAATCAAATAATTTAAAATCATCAGTCATTTCATTACAGTAGGTATGTTTACATGTAAAAAATTCCTAGGTTACAGTACAGGGCTTAAACATTCATACCAAGGCAGCCGAAAAAAAAGAAGCATCTTTAATACATTTTACATTACCTTGAATCTGTTTTTCCATACATTTAATAACAGTTTCTACAGCTGGTATAAGAAACGCCAATGTCTTGCCAGAACCTGTTTTAGCAGTCGCTACCACATCCAATCCATCTAAAGCTGCCGGCAATACCTCAGCCTGGATATCGGTCATTATTTTAAATCCCATTGCCTTTATAGTTTCCAAAGTTGTAGCAGAAACTTGATCTTTTAAAAATTTAAATTTCTTCCTGGGATTTACCATTTCTTCATCCATGGCTGTTTTCTGGATTTTGCAAATATGCAGTGTTAGCGTGTCCAAATATAAAACTCAAACGACCGCATGAGTAATGTGCTGAAAACCTAATAATGATGATTTATCAACATCAACTTAACCAAAAAATTCACAAAAACAAACGTGAAAGGGGAAGTGTCACTGTCATTCCACTCCACAGTCACACAGATAACCTACAGAAATAGAGTAGTATCCGACTCAAATTTGTTGATGTCAACATAATAATAGAACAATACTATCATCACATGAGAATCAAAATGATAGATGTCGATAATACTGGCAGCACTGTTCGTTTCCAAATAGATTCATTGATCTGTGGATTTTGTGCCATCTGTCATTTGAGAATTACACATTTTGGGAAGTAGGAACATGTGTGTTTTCGTGTGAAAAAAATAATTTGTTAAAGTTCAATATGCCTACCCCTGACAAAATCCTTATGAGAAAAATAAAAAAGCGAGAGAAGAAAAAGCTAAAGCTTGTAAATCAGAAGAGTAACGGAGTTTCAGAGGACAATGCAGGTAACATAACCTCTTGAACCACACAATACCATATTTTTGTATTCAACACTATTAAAAAATATACATTGCACTTCGTTTCTGCATATTCATGAAGTTTTAATACAGTGTATCTAAAATTAGCAGAAAAAAATATTGTACCAACATTTCCTTTTGCACCTTTACAGAAGCTGAGACCAATACAGTAAAAGAAGTCAAGAAAAGAACACGTGAGGTAAACGAAAAGGCAGTGCCCAAAAGTAAGTGTTATAAACAAAAATTGCAATCATAGTCATGTAGATTGTAGTGAATTTTGGTCTCAGTAGTCCTAGTGCAATCTTTTTAAAATCTGTTTCATTGATTTGCTTTTTAGAAAAACAAAAGAAAGTAAAACAGCAAATAAAACCAGAACCAGTACCAGTGAAAGAGGAGACTGAGTCAGAAAACAGTGCATCTGAAGCTGAAGATGACAGTGACACGGATAATGATGCTGAAAATACTACTAATACAGAAAGTGAATGTAAGTGACAATTTTTACCTTTTATGTTGTTATTTACTTCCACATTTCTTTGTAAACATGGTCCACAGCCTCTCTTCATAGCTTGTAGTCTTTAAATGACCCCTCTATAGTCCAAAGAATTTGTTGCACGTTGGTAATCTCAGACCATAGTAAAATCATTACCATCCTGGTAATGATTTTCCAGTAGTGCCTGTATATTAACCTATTGATTACATATTAACGTATTTATATGACTGAGAACCTACTTTATTTTATTATTTATGTATTATCGAAGAATTTCATATCTAAGCAGTTTGAAAACAAAATCCCGTGAATGCGATGACCACATCTGTAACCGCCCCAGTTCTATGGCGGCCGAGCACTGCAAGCAGAAATAGTCCTTACAGTGTATATATATGAACTTCTTCGACGGTACACACAGTAAAATACATGCAGGGTTATAGGGTTTGTCTTTTTATTTCATTGCACATTTCCCTATTCATTATGAATATTTATTTGTCGATTTATGAGCTGGGGCACGGCAATTGATATAAAACAAAGCAGTCAGTATGTTAAATTATTGTCATTAATTCAAATAAAAAAAAAAAAAAAACATACATGGAAAACAGCTTATTAGCTGAAAGAAATAAGTATTACAAAAATACCAATTTTCAAATACATCCTTATTCCAGTGCCAGGTTCCAGTCTATGCCTTGGCATATTATCAGATCAAAAGTTCACAGCGCTAGAAGGAACAGTCTGTGAATCAACTTTGATGGGCATCAAAGACATGGGCTTCACTACTATGACAGAAATACAGTCTAAAGCTATTCCTCAACTCCTTGAAGGAAGGGATCTGGTTGGTGCAGCCAGGACAGGATCTGGAAAGACTCTAGCCTTCCTTATACCAGCTATTGATCTTATTTACAAGCTGAAATTCAAGCCTAGAAATGGTGAGTTTGATTATCATTAGTTTGTCGTACAGACTGGTTTAACTTTACAAATTACTGACTGAAAAAATGTTAAAGCATTTCATAACAGGCCTTAGTTTTACTGCACTATGTAAAAAAACTACTTAATTGTAATGATGATAAAAAAGGCGAATGTGAAAACTTGACTGCCATAACTCCATTACCAGTTAATGTAAACATCAACATTAAATCGAGTCTCCGGTGAAAACTGTTGAGGCACATTTTGTGTTGAAGTCCCATTTACTGTAGAGTTTGAGAACAGTTGTTTTGTGAACACAGAATGGATATCTGAACTTTGTGTAACCATACTAGCTTTTCCATTGATCCTTATTCCATTTTTAAATAGTTTTTTATATTTTATTTTAGGTACTGGTGTAATTATCTTGTCGCCTACAAGAGAGTTGGCTATGCAAACATTTGGAGTATTGATGGAACTGATGAAGTATCATCATCATACTTATGGTTTGGTAATGGGAGGAGCTAACAGAAGTACTGAAGCTCAAAAGCTGTCTAAAGGTAACTTATTCCATAATATCATTCACATTTTTACCACAAACAAAATTGATTTACACAAATTTCCTATTGCTGATCGAGACTAATTAATGCTTTGTTTGTCTCTGGCAGGCATTAATATACTAGTGGCAACACCAGGACGTCTATTGGATCATTTGCAAAACACACCGGACTTTTTGTACAAAAACTTGCAATGTCTCGTCATTGATGAGGCTGACAGGATTTTAGAGATTGGTTTCGAAGAAGAAGTTAAGCAGATCATCAAACTGCTGCCCAGTAAGTAACTAAACAGGAAACATAATTGCCACCATCATTTTCATCCATTGTTTGACTTCAACTACTGCAGGGCCCCTCAGGGGACCTCTTATACACATGTTAAGCAAACTCAAGCCTTTTCAATGGTACAGTTGTGGCTCAGCTCTTCTGTCTTTCTGTTTACGAGTTTAATTCTCATTGCTGCTTATAGATTGGATAATAATAAGACAACTCTGGTCTGTCAGGTCCCATCAACCTACTATAGCCATGCATCTTTGATAGTCAATCTGCATAGCCTTTTCACAACTAGGTATGCTGGGGTCAGCTTCCAGTCTTACCAGATGCACCTGAATACCAGTATTTTACATGGAGCAATTGCCTATCTGACCTCCACAACCCAGTAACTGGGTAATACAATACCCCATGGTAAGACTGGTTGTCAGACTTTCGGGCTTCTGACGACCCATAACGACTGTCAAAGATCTACGAATGACAGCCGGGACCAACGTGCTTTCCGAGGCACGGAGAAGTCTCGATATGTGAAGATGCATACCCACCCACCGACCAACCATACATCTTTGACAATGGCTTTAAAACTTGTCTCTTTCTATCAGAACGTCGGCAAACAATGTTGTTCAGCGCCACTCAAACTAAGAAAACAGAGTCTTTGACGGCCCTCGCTGTGAAACACGAACCAGTGTATGTAGGAGTGGATGATCACAGAGAACAGGCCACTGTTGACTCTCTAGAACAAGGGTATGTATTGTTTGATACATAACATCACGCCGTATTCCTGAAAGGGTAAGGCAGAGTTGTATATAGTACACCCACATTTCGCCAGTTATGTTTAAGTCCCATGTAACAGGGGGCAAGACTATTGATTGATGTTATATTTTATAGAAAATCATCATAAAAAAGTCAAGTTTCATCATGGAGACTTAGGAAAAACTCTAAAATTAAATATTGGTGCTGTTGTTATAATTGATCAGATGGTGTATTTGTACATTTTATTAGTTAGGAAATAACATTGCAATTATGCTTATGCTATCTGGTGCATAAGCATAATTGCAATGTTATTTCCTTCATCTTGTAACAGTGAAATATTAATCAGAAAATAACAATAGAATAATTTACTACTTTATTTATTTGAGATTCCTTTTTCCTTACTCTATTTGTTTTCACGATCTGTTTTTTTTTTTCAGGTACATTGTATGCCCGTCAGAGAAACGTATGATGGTCTTATTCACATTCCTCAAGAAGAATAGAAAGAAAAAGGTGATGGTGTTCTTCTCCACTTGCATGTCTGTGAAGTACCACCATGAGCTCTTCAACTATATCGATCTACCAGTCATGTCTATCCACGTAAGTACCAAAAAAAAAAAGATTATCATTATTATTTCAACTTAAAAACATCTTCAAAGTTAAACCTTGTTTCATGCTCATGGGAACCACAAGATTTCTTAATCAATATTATAGTTCACTAGTTAGCGATATTTCATATTTCCATACAGTAATATTGCCAAATTAATCTAAGCAGCGAAATATTTGGCAGCTATTTGCGACGTTGCCCACTTTGAGAATGCACAATTAAACAATTTTTTTTTTTTCTATATTACCTCTATCAGATATATTAAAATTATCTTATTCACCAGGGAAAGCAACAACAAACAAAGCGTACGACGACCTTCTTCCAATTCTGCAACGCCGAGACCGGAATACTGTTATGCACGGATGTAGCCGCCAGAGGTCTGGACATACCCGCCGTTGACTGGATCGTGCAATATGACCCGCCGGATGATCCCAAGGTATTCTACATTTCATTCGTTTATCCAAGTCTATTATTATCCCAGGGCAGGCCAAAGCCTCTTCTCTTTCAGAGAAGACATGAGCATTGGTCACCAGCACGCTTTCTCAAGGCGGGTTGGCAATTTTGGACTTATATTAACTACTAGCTAATCCGACATCCTGTTCAAATTTCAATAATTCATACAAAAAAGGATGTGACTTTTTCTGGGAAACTTCGAATTTTTCTTTCCGTAAGAACCTGATACAAACATTTTCTAACAAAAAATAGTCAAATCGGACCAGCGGTTCTCAAGCCTTTATTCGCATAATATCAGATTCTCAAAATAGTAGATTCTCAAAATATTTGATGTGTTAAATATTATATTCTCAAAATAGTGATTATCGACGAGCACCATTTTATTTTTATTATACAGGGTCAATGAATTAGCTAGAGAAACTCCACAGACGTGACTGGTATCGATCTATCTAAACAACAAATCATCAATACAACAAAAAAATCATTAGTTTGATGAGTATTTTTTGGGTCACCGACTACAGGTAGTGTCATCACTTGAAATATCAGTTCTTTTTAGGGTTCCGTACCAAAA
Organism: Agrochola macilenta; assembly: GCA_916701695.1. Taxonomy (NCBI): domain Eukaryota; kingdom Metazoa; phylum Arthropoda; class Insecta; order Lepidoptera; family Noctuidae; genus Agrochola; species Agrochola macilenta. The sequence continues at coordinate 10,831,857 of OU753563.1, forward strand.
TAGTAAAAAGGAACCCTTATGGTGCGATTCAGTCTGTCTGTCACAGCTGGATATCTTAAGAACTACTAACGCTATCAACTTGAAATTTGGAATAATTTTAGATGACGTTTGCCCAACTATTTTGAAAATAAGAAAGAAAAAAAAAAAAAAATTTTTTGCAACACGAGGGGCTACTAGAGCACGTGGTGTATCATATGAAAGAGCGCTATTTGCACATTCTCAAACCTGAAATTATTCTATTTGATAGAAGTTTATGTAAAGATTACATGAAAATAAAACGATGTCTCTAAATAGCACACTTCAGAAATCATCAACAGTAATTTCATTAGTTCCACTATCGGTCAAGAGATGGCGCTGACCTAAAACTGTAATATTCTACACCACAGTGTTTAAAATTCTCTGACGAATATAGGCCTCGCCGATGAAAATTTAAAAATATTTCACGGTTCACAACCAAAATGACCTGCCTACCTACTCGCAGGCACAATTGTAGTTTTTTCTGGGCACAGAAATATTTAGGTACCTATACAAATGAAGTCCCTAATATGCTCCCGGTTACTAAATTAATAAATATGGTACTGATAGAACTTCTTTTATGGGCGATAGTCTGGTCTATACAGGATGGGTATTAATGATCCCTCAAGAATTCAACCAGGGGTTGAGTAGTTTATGGAAAAATAATAATAAAGGAGTGGCTGAAACGCTTTTTAGTCACCTTAAGCAGTTGTGGTTAAGATTAGTAAATTAACAATAAAGATATAATAGTAAACTACTGTCAAACGCATTCCACCTGTCCTCCTGTCCATCTATCCTACTTTTGAAGGACTGTTACTGTACGTAAAGTAACACATCCAAAATATTTATATATGATGGTAGGGAATCCTCGGTGCGCGAGTCCGACTCGCTCTTGACCGGTTTTTTTGTGTAAACTTCACAGACGTTATGAGTATCAATAACTAAACAAAAAAAAACAGAATTTCGCAACTCGTTCAAGTAACAACAACTCCAGGGGCCCCCGACGTCAAAAAAAAAATTAGATTTTTGTATTTTTTCCTATTTAAAAATCTATACCCATCATTTTATTAATTTCACCCTGTATATGTAGATAAGTTCAGGTTTATTTGTTTATTTAATACTTCAAGCACACAAATGTACAGAGGCGGACTTACTGCTAATGCATTTTCTACCAGTCAACCTTTGGATGACGCAGAGACATGCCATTACTAAAAATCCCAACGTGATGTTTCCTCTCGATGTTTTCCTTGATCGATGTCAGAAATACTAATTATTTACTTACCATAATAAACATAAAATCACACCTTTTTCTTATGTCGGTAGGCAGAAACTATGATTCATACATACTCCTCCCTTGTGCCTCGGTAGTACATTTACTTACGTTTTTTTTTTTAAATGACATTCTCTAGTATAGTTGGCGCATTTCACAAGCGCCCTCCAATCATTGTAATTCAAACCTTATGTCAATGTTCATAAAAGTGATACTCGTAAAAACCAGCAACTTTACTATTGAGAACCAATAAAATTCACAGGAGAATTACTTTAACAACTATAATCCTATAGTACTATCAACTGTCATGTTTGAAGGATCAAAGATTTCGATAATCGTTGCTTTGATGCGCCGCTACTCTAAGTAGCAGAACATATTGGCTTGGAACACAAAATATAGAGCTTTTCGATCCCTTAGTAACAGAAATTCAGGGTAATGGTATTTTCAGTTTGTTCTGGAGTCCACTAATCAAAATAATAATGTTTATTTCTATTGTTATAGGAATACATCCATCGCGTAGGTAGAACTGCTCGAGGTCTTGGAACGAGCGGACATGCTTTGTTGTTCCTGCGCCCTGAAGAACTGGGCTTCCTCAGATTCTTGAAACAGTCCAGGGTCGCACTCAACGAGTTTGAGTTCTCTTGGAATAAGATTGCTGACATACAACAGCAGGTTAGTAAAAATACGAAATCATTTAGTTATAAACCTCGTTAACGTCCACAGCACGTCCCGATAGTTTTAAGCGTGTATGCCTAAAAAGGCGCCTCCAAGATTACGAATATATTCGCTTCTATTAATTATATAATTAGCAAATTTTGGTCGAGACTTAAGAGCAGAAATGAGCGAGTGTTCAACCTTGTCTGAAGTCGAACGCACGCTCATTTCTGCTCTTAAATCTAGACTCTGTAAAAGCCCTAGAATACTCCAAATTAGCTCCAAGTTTTGTGTAATATCTGCTTTGTTCGTACAACTTGTCCTTTGTCCTTATCGTTATGTTGGAGTAGTTTTACTTAAAGTCGTTTTTATTGAATTTACCCTGTGACACTTCAATCTTAATTACGCGGACTTAAAATCCAAGACAACCAAACAAAAATGTTTAAAACTTATCATAAACATTCATAATCATTGTTTCAGCTGGAAAAACTAATATCAAGAAACTACTTCCTGAACCAATCAGCTAAAGAAGCGTTCAAGAGTTATTTGAGGGCTTACGACTCTCATCACCTCAAGACTATATTCGACATCGACACTATAGACATGGCCAAGGTCTCCAAATCCTTCGGTTTCACGGTTCCTCCTGCCGTAGAACTGAAAGTAGCCAGCAAAGGACCTCCACAAAAGAGAAAAGGAGGCGGTGGATACGGGTATTTCAAGTCCTTGAACGCGCCAAATAACTTCAAGCAAAAAGCTGAGAAAACTAAAATGTACAGGCAGAAAGGCAACAACAGGAAAAGTAGCTAGTTTGGAGCTAGAATAAAATTAAATAAAATCACGTTTTATTTTTAACAGTCGTTTTATTGTGTTAAGCATAACTTTAAATATCAAATATTTACTACTTATTACACTTCAATGCTCTATTTGCATCAACCCAACTCGTCGAATGTCTATCTATATCTTGACATAATAATAATCGAACAGTCAGATTATATTATGTTGTTGATAAACAATAGTTTCGATAGGTATACTCGTATGTATACCTCTCAGAGGTATACCTACACTTATTTTCTCTACAAGATAAGTCTTCGTCTGTCAAGAACTTACAATGTCATTTCTTCTTCGGAACTGAAATGTTATAGTTAAGAAAATACTTAAGCAATTTTGGATTCCTTTCTAGCAATCATGTTTGGGCGAGAGTTATATGAACTGCACATGCAGATGGCATTGAGATTAACTGGGTTGCACGCGATTTGTTTTTTGCTGCATGCATGTAGATTGTAGAACAACGCTGCGCAAATGTTGCCTTATTGGCAGTTACGCCGTGGTTAAGCCATTATGTGATAGAATCATACTCCGTGATACAGTTTCAAGAACGCGAAACTCAGACGCGTTCAGTACCACAAAACATTAGACGACAGCGCTTTATATCGCTAAAATATAACCCGAAAGTGTAATTGAAATTGCTCGTTAGTTTCGTATTATACCTAAGTTACTTTGAATTGCTTGAATTTGGGATTATTTATTTCGCTACGTAACTTAGTAGACGTTCTTTGTTTACAAAATTTATAGCTTCTCGTGACGGAAACTTTAGTATGTTATCATCATATAAGCTGAAAGAAGTCGGCAACGCTTTTGTAACACGGTACATCCACCAAAACCATGTTCAGTTTGCGTCTATTAAACGCTGCTTAGTAATCGACTAACCTCGTTTTGTTTTTACAAAACTATGTGAGTAAGTATAGACTTTACATGTAAAACCAACAAGTTCAATGATTAAAGGTCGTCCATTGATCCGTAAACACATCCCAGGTGGTAAGGGAGTACGCCCGGGTGTCACCATTGTGTGGATCGCCCGGAGGACACGGTGGAGCATACGGTGGAGGTCTGCCCGGCTTGGGCGGAGCACCGCCCGTGTCCTCACGGAGGCGATCGGCGGCGGCGATCTCTCGCGTCCGACCCTGTTTCAGGCCATAGTCCGGAGCGAGAGTGCATGGGAGGCCGTCACCTCCTGCTGCGAAGCAGTTATGCTCGCGAAGGAGGAGGCGGAGCGCGCGAGGGAGATTCAAGCTGCACGCCCTCGCGCCCCTAGTCGCCGCAGGAGACGCCCCGGGCGCCGGGTTTCATGTTGGAACTTACATAAATGTAACACCTAAATGTACACATGAATGCAATAAAGAGTTTGAGTTTGAGTTTGGAGTCACAAGCTGACTTCCGGCCACCGTAGGCGCGGGCCTGCGGACGGTGAGCGATGGGCAGCTCGCCGTCCGATAAGGACCAGGCCCGGGTCGACGGCGCGTTGTCTTCCACGCGCGCCTCAAAGGGATGTCAGCAACAACTGACGGGGTCCGGAAGGACCAATGCCTGCTGGGGTTGCGGGTTTGTCTGAAAGGGATATGGCGGCCCCAGCACATAGGCAACGGAAGGAACACGGGTGGGTTTTAGTCAGTAAAAGTCTGACACTCCCTCTCGTTCTGCCCAGAGCAGGAGGAGTCATTTGATGATTTCCCACCCAAAAAAAAAAAAAAAGGTGGTAAGGGAGTGATGAAAATTTCATGAATTTTTACCCAGGACGTCTAGTTCTCGAGATATTTGCCAAAAACTCAAAAAAAAAATATGCTTAGTTATTCATTTCGATTCCAAGTTATCCATTTTAGGACGCAACTTACAATTTCACTTGTCTGAATTCACAACGAAAAAATTCAACCAATCGGAACAAGCAATTTAGAGATTCTCATGACATTTTACAAAATTCAGTTACCAAATGAACTTACAACAATGATAATGTTAACACAGGTTCATGCAATATAAATCCAACAATAATTAGACAGGTCTCGGTCAAGGTCAATTTAAAGGTCATCCATTAATCTGTAGACAATTCGTAAACTGTCTACTGTTTTGTTGAAACAAAACCGTCGATTACTACACAGCGTTTAAGTGACGCTAATTAAACACGGTTATGGTGTATACCTACGTGCTACAAAAGCAAGGTGATTTCACGCCACCCGGTCGCGGTGTAACAAAAAGTAGGTACCTACACGACGAGTTTTTTGCTGCATGCATGTAGATTGAAAAACTACCGAGATGACGACTATAATTATAATAGAGAAGTGAGGAAGACAAAGTCATAGATTGATGATGCATGTGGATTGTAGAACAACGCTGCGTTGTTTTTTTGGCAGTTGCGCCGTTATGCTACAAAATCATGGGCCTGAGTTTAGATTTAATATAGTTGCGACCATAAGGAAAAATGTCTGCCTATTTTTTTAATTGTGTGTCGTCATCATCATATCAGCCGAAATACGACCATTGCTGATCATAGGATAGGTTCACCCCAAACATGACCACAAGTTCTGTGCAGCCTGCATCCAAATGTTTCCCGTGATCTACACTTTACTACGTCTGCGATATATATAACTAGTCTAATTATATTAAAAAGGATACGAAAATCGACGTGAGGCTGTTCTAAAAATCCAAATGCTTTAGCTGCTAGTTTTAAATCCAATGAATTGATATCAAATATCTTTTTGAGTGGATGTGTCTTATAGCATCTAAGGAATGAGAGATACGCCTTTCTCGCCAGCGTCTTCATTACACCATTATTTGATATAAGATCTTCTAGCTGAAAATAAAGAAGATGGATATGATTTATTGGGTCACATCACGTGCATTTTGTCTGCAAAATCCCGCTACGTTCGTTGCCAGCACGCGTAGCTTGACAACCTTAGAAACGGGTTTTGTCGACGAAAGGATAGACAAAATTACAGATTATGATTGTTTATCTGCCATTTTGTCTATTCTTCCGTAGACAAATCCTGTTTCTATTGTGTTCATGCTAAGCGTGCAGGTATTGAATCACGATGTTGGCATGGCAACAACAAAAAAAAACATAGCATCTTTAAAAATATGGCTGGAAACTGTTGCCTAACTTGCTCTATTTGTAGTATTAGATGATATCTTAGAATAGATAATACTCGTAAGTAGATGATTCATGATAATATTTTGTTAGATTTCTATGTCAGATTATAGATTTATCGTACTTCAGAGCCCATCATGACAGTGCCTTCATTTCGTACCAGTAGGTAAGGGTGCTTTTCGTCGTGTATTTTCTATCGGGTGACCGTCCATCACTACTTTATGCTTACCATATCTTGAACCTCATCAGGAGGATCACCAAAAGTGTATTTATCTAAAAATACCCTTTCTTTTTCCAAAAACTTTATAAAACTCTCTTCTTCGGGCCTCAACAAGATGACAGCATTTCCTTTATTGTTGAGTCCTCTGGCCGTGCGACCAACTCGATGAATGTACTCCTAAAAGATAAGATAGTGATGAAATAGTAAACATGTCCAATCGGAATTTATAAATAAGATAAATAAATGCGTAGCTGTCAATCTTTTTGTAGCGACCCACGCTTTTAATGTCCGAGAGTTCGCACGATATCAGTTGCACTGTTGTGATAAGTTTAATGTTTCAAGTTTTAACAATAAACAGTAGGTATTTTATGGAATAGCCGGTCCAGATCCAGATCAGTGCATACATTTTCTTCCCCACTAAAGGAGTACCTAGTCAAACAGCCCATTTAACTTAAAAGGCAAGGAGTAAATTATTACAGATGTAACCTGTCACAAACGCGTGTCAATCATTCCAATTTATACCTTATTACAATAACATAAAGAACCATGACGCGCGGTCGTGAATTCCATTTCTATACTTTAGCAATGTGCAATTATTCAATGGCCAAAACATACCTTTGGATCCGATGGCGGATCATACTGTACGATCCAATCAACGCAGGGAATATCCAAACCTCGAGCTGCAACGTCAGTGCAAAATAAAACCCCGTTTTGCGCCTCAATAAAGTTATGATACGCTTCTTTCCTCCTAGCTTGACTTTGTTGACCCTAAAAAAGACCATATTAAAATTATCATGATATTATCATAAATAAACTGCATGATATATTTATAACTAGCTTTTACCCGTGACTTCACCTGCGTGGAGGTGGGGGGGTCGGGGTTAATTATCCCACGGGAACTTACTACCGGGATAAAAAGTATCCTAACCCAGGTCCCTGGTCCACCTGTGTGCCAAATTCTATAGAATTCGTTCAGCCGTAAACGTGTGAAAAGTTAACAGACAGAGTTTACAGTTTACTTTCACAATATATTGCATTTAAAATATTTTTATACATGCATATAAACACGTAGAGTAATTGAAGGTTAAAAGCAATGACTAATCGATAAGAGTACATAATTAATTATATATTGGTGTAGAGCAGTGTCTAAGATCAGCATAATCAGAGAAAGCAAACATTGTAGGTAATATGTTGCAATTTATCTCGTGATATCGCATATTTCAATCAACTTTTATCATTTGAATGTGTTACTTAGTTACAACTCGATAGCGACAGGAAGGTGATTTGTTTCGATCTGTTTATTTGTGAGAATGGTGATCGTTAGAGTTAGGCCCTGCAGGTAAAAATATGGCACCCTGTCTAACTAACCATGCTGAGGCTTTGCATTGTCAGTCAGATAGACAGCTGAGGACTTTCTTGCATATATTACTAATGTCGTCACTGACAATAAGCACAAGTAGGTAGGTAGTTGGCTAGGTGGAGCGACGATCTTCGCAGGAAGGATGGTCACAGCTGGATGAGAGTAGCCAAGGACCGTTGGAGAGGCTCATAAAAAAAACACAAACTGCCTGTTGTGTCCCACTGCAGGGCAAAGGCCTCCCTTTCCTGTTTCACTCGATTGGATCCTGAGCTAATTTACCAATCCCTCCTATAAGCGTCTATTTCATCATGCCATCTACCCTCGGGTCTTCCGCGATGCCGTTTGACGCTTTCAGGAACCCATGTTGTGTTGAAAAAAGAAGTGTTCTAAAAAATAATTACACAAATAACTTCATACTCACATGTATGCTCAAAACAGTAGCTTTACAATGCATTCCAAAAAAATCATGATGAAAGTCCACAGATCTGCATGATGAGAAAAAAACCATCACTTTTAGTTTCTTACTTTTCTTCAGCATTTTGTACAACCATGATATTCTTTTCTCTACTGGGCACATGTAATACCTGTGAAAAGAAGTGACAAGTTTTTAAAGATCGAGAAACCTGAACATTCTTCTGGAGGCACTTGAGTAGTTATCTTGTCACAAGCAGGGTTCTGAAACACGCTGAGTATATGCTCTTGCAACGAAATGGACCGATGGAAGGCAGAAGCAGGCAGCAACTACAGCTAAACTGGATTCGGAAAGCAGGGACCAGGTCAAGTATCTACACATAGGTATACTGGACTGAACAATACCTCCACTCAAACCCTAAGATAAGATTTAGTGTTGAATTATTAGCCTAGTTAAGAATTAGCTCTAACAATCAATCTGCCAATCCTTTTCCTAACTATGTTGGGGCTTTCATTCTAACCGCCGGATGCAGCTGAAAATTTTAATGGAGCGACTGCCTATCTGACCTCCTCAACCCAGTAACTGGGTAAGACTGGTTGTGGTTGACCCGTAACGACTGTCAAAGATCCACGAATGAGAGCCGGGACCAACGGCTTAACGTGCTTTCCGAGGCACAGAGGAGTCTCGGTATGTAAAGATGGTCACCCATCCACGGACCAACCCCGGCAAGCGTAGCTTTACCTGATGGATCGACCCGTGCGGCTGTTATTACTCAGCCCCGAGCTCCTCCGATTAGAGCTAACAATATCACCGCATATTGCATAATCTAATTAATTTATGAACCGTAATGTTTATATTTACCCTTGTTGGAGTCCTGAGACTGTAGACATTTTGTTATCAGTTACAGATATCAAAACTGGATCAGTTCTTAATGCCAATCTAGCAAGATTCTTGACATTTTCGCCCATAGTAGCACTGAATAATACTGTTTGCCTTTTTGCTAGAAAATATTTTCAATAGGTACATAAATACTTATGTAAAAATTACGCTAAAGACATCTTTATTTGCACAGTTGCTCAACTTATCTTTTATTTAAACAAAAACAACTAGGTACTTTCACAATAAAAACCTGATTAAACAGTGAAAAAAATCTTCCATGTAGATATATTCATTTAGTTTTGAATGTCATGGCTTCTTTACATTTTAATTTTCTATAAAAAATTAAAGATGCTTAGTGAAAGTTTCAAGTTAATTCAACAGCTCTCAATATAAAATAGTCTTCACTAGTAGTAATATTTAAATGTATAGCCAAACACTCGGGAGCTGTTAGCACCGGTAGTCACCTAGCTGTATGGCTAATAAGTAGTTTTATATTTTCCCACAGCTTTTCATAGCAAGTCGAGGTCATCTACCTAGCCTTTTCCCAAATATGTTGGGGTCGGCTTCCAGTCTAACCGGATGCAGCTGAATACCAGTATTTTACATGGAGCGACTGCCTATCTGAACTCCACAATCCAGTTACTGGGTAATACGATACCCCTTGGTAAGACTGGTTGTCTGACTTTCGGGCTTCTGACGACCCATAACGACTGTCAAAGATCTAGAATGACAGCCGGAACCGAGGCACAGAGGGGTCTTGGCATGTAAATATGGTCACCCATCTACGGACCAACCGCAACAAGTGTAGCTTAAGGTTGCATTAGTCGATATATGTTCCATACAAATTTCGGGGGTGTCTTTCTTAATCCACTGTTTGACATGGTACATCAAATAGAAATGTGGGTGTACTATAGGTACACATCTGCCTAACCCTTTGGGGATTATAGGTGTGATGTTATGTGTTAATAAACTTCATATGTAATTGATTAATGCAGTGGTTTTTTCATAAAACTCGATTTTCCAAAGGACTTTTCGTAATTTTTCACGCGCTCGAAAATAGTTCCGAACAGTGTTTGTGCGCGTTCGAACTGGGCGTTGTGCGTGCGAACTAGGCGTTGTGCGTGTAACTGCTTATCACTGATACTAGGCGTGTGTAACTCTTTACGGAACCGACTCACTGATCCGGATCATTGAAGTGTCCCAAAAGATTGGATCAGTAACAACGTTTCAAACGCGTCATTTGAATCTGAATCATTACTTTGTCTCTGTGTCTTTCCACGCGATCGTCGCTTGCGAGGCGACTGAGAAGCAGTGAGCGAGAGAGAAAGACTGAGACGCTGAGTTACATTACTTTAGTGTCAGTACTTACCGAACTGACTCGCGAGTCGCGAGTGAGCCACCCGCTCACTCGCGTGACCCGCACACATTACAATCTATTTAAGTCAGAAAGAGATACCAAAAGAAATGTGTATCACTCATACTCTCACAGTTTTTCGTTGTCTCTTTGCATTTTATATCCTTTGAGTCAATGATTCAAATGATACACTTGAAATACAAATGATCATTTCAGTGATCCAGATACAAATGTTCCAATCGCAAAAATGATACACTTTGCCCACCTCTAACTGATACTATCTCATCGGACACAATGCCAGCACGCGTAGCATGACCACCGTAGAAATGGGTGTTGTCGACGGAAGAATAGACAAAATGACAGATAAACAACCAGACTCTGTCATTTTGTCTATTCTTCCGTCGACAAAACACGTTTCTATGGTGGTCATGCTACGCGTGCTGGTGAGACAGCGTGCTTTTTGGCCACACTCACCAGTAAGTTCGAGCCCGCGACTAGTTCAACCTTAAACTGATCAATCGACCCGTGCGTGAGCATTGATCACCAGACTTCACAGCAAGTCTGGTGATGAATGCTTATTTATGCCTTCTTTGTATGAGAAGAGCATTGTATGCTTTGCCCTGCAGTGGGTGGTTTTGGTCCTATTCTCAAACACTCATAAAATGGCCATTAGAAAATTTTAACAAAAACTTACTTGGTAATAAATTGATGATACCAGTAATATGCTTCTGAAAACCTGCTTCCAGGAGTTTATCTGCCTCATCTAGTACTAAACATTTCAGTTTGTCACAGTTAAACTTTTTGGTGTTTTGGAGATGATCCAATAACCGGCCTGGTGTACTGACTATAATATTTGCACCTGTAATATTGTTAAATGCAATAAATAATTGCTGTAAGAAATTCTATAATTTTTTTTATTATTCACATTCAAGCTCAGACTCAGACAGAGAAGTTGTATTCCCACCATTCTAATTAGCAAACATTTTAGTTAATTAATGAAATATTACTTTTATTAACGAGTCATGTTGTTATGTACCAAATATATACAAATTTTCTTTATTTCTCTCTTACAATTTCACAGTCCTAATTATAATAAAATTGTTCAAATAGCTTAATTTTATTGTTTTATTTTGCCAAAATTTCAGAAAAACACTTACCTTTCTTAAATTTTATGATATCTTTAGCTTTCTTCTCACCTCCCACGATAAGACAATGAGATAAATTAATGTGAACTAGTAGTTTCTTTAATACATCAGAAGTTTGCAGTGCCAACTCTCTCGTAGGTGATAATATTATACATCCAGTACCTGAACACAAAATAAAAGTAATTTAATAGGGTTAGTAATAAATCATCCACAACATAATCCAGGCTGTTTAAATTTCTAGCATGATTTATACTCTAATAAATGGTCATTAAAAACTGGTTTTTCATAGACAAGAACACTAAATATAACAAAGAAATAGGTTATGATTATTGTTTGCTGGTAGCAAATGGTTGGCTAATTATCTTGGTTAAGAACTGAATGATTAAGTCACTGTACCTCCCTTTGCAGACCACCCCAACTTGACCAAATTATCAACAACCGGTATGAGAAACGCTAATGTCTTTCCACTGCCCGTCTTCGCCGCACCGATCAAGTCCTTCCCTTGTAGCAAATATGGCAAAACTTCGGCTTGTATACGTGTAGGCTTCTCAAGACCCATGGATTTCAATGCCTTCAAAATTTCACCGTCAACCTTTCCTTCTAACATTGAAAAACAAGACCGTGAAACTATTTGATCTACTTCCATGTCTTATTCTGGTTAACACAAACCGAGCACTGAAGGGACTCGTAATAATACTAATTACTAGTTACGTTTGCAATCAAATTAGAGAGTAGAGGTTTTCATTTACAAAAAACTAAATTATTTGACGAACATGTGGCTTTGTTTACGTTTTTGTGTTCATTCCTTTGACATTTTTATTTTTTTGACAGCCTGACACAACAATTTGACAGTTGACACATTTTGTGTCAACTCCTCAACTGTCAAAGTGTCAATCGATTCTCGTGATTAATCAAATCGTTCAGCGCAGAATACAAATTTATTTTCCTTCATTATTACTCATGAACTTACGATTTGTTTGCATGGAAAATCCGTGATGTTCTCACAATACGGTAATAAGTATCAAACAATTTATGAAGAATTGTATTTCTCGTCATATTTAGTAGGAAAACGATCAGACGTGAAAGGTGTGAAAGCAGAACCTATTGAAACTAGGTCAATCGCATGTCCGCACCAACAATGCACGTAAATTAAATTCACAATTATGTATAGGCAACTACCTACATCTTGCCAAAATTATACTTGGCAATGTACAAAGCTGACTTGCATTACTGACTGGATTGACTCATTGTTGTTTTTTTATGATTTTTTACACAGCATTCAACCTCAATTACGTACAGTACAGTACAGTACAACGTAATCTGCGCTACGATTATGTTATACCTACTATCTCGTGATAACAGTAGAATTCGTCAAAATAATAACATGAAATAAAAACAAGATCATGTTAAATTAAACTAGAGGGTAATATTAAAACAATAATTTTATTGATCACTCACAATGTTTTGTTCACTTCATTAAAATTTTATTTTCTATTTGAACTAAAACAGCCTTGCATTTGAGGAATGTGAGAGAAAAAATAATGTATGATGTTGAATATTTCAGTCTTTACATCAAAACACTGTTGAAAAATAATCCTTGAAGTTACCAAAACTATTTAAAAAAAAAACTACTTGATACTCTTCTACTAACTCATGCTACATTAAATTCCAATTGATTACCAGTACACTTATGAAATTCTTGTTTATTAAGAATGTGATTTGAGAGTTGTCCTTAGAGAAACATGATAATGGATGATGACTGATTTACATTTGTAACTTAGGTGATAACACATCACGTATGAGTGTGAAAATTTCAACACTGGAATTATTAAAGTTCATCGTGAGATGAGTGTTGTGCAGTTGGATGGGATTCATCACAGGCTGCAGGTGTGCTAAATTCCATCTTATATTCACAGCGGTAAGGTTCTGTAACAGATAGGAGTTTAGTCTCCAAACCGCAACTGATATGTACTGTTGTCAATCTGCTAGGCCCATTCCAGCAGGCTATGCCATTTGTATACTTCATAATTGAGTATTTGTTGTGATCTCGACCAGCCCATTCTCCCCAGTTTCCAAGGCCAACCTCTGCACCACCATTCTTGGCTTTTTGTGTTACTTTCTGGAAAACACATAATTTGTACACATACTCCTTGTCTTCATATTCCCAACATTCACCATCCAAAGTGGCATATTCTTGTTGCAAGCCATAATCTTTCTCAAGACTTTGTTCAATTTTCCTAATGTTAGCTTCTATTTCTCTAACTGTGCGTTCAGCATCAGTATGTAGTCTGCGAGCCTCAGTAGCTTCATCAACTAACTTTTGTGTCTCTTCATCATAAACATTAGTTTGTTCTGGTTCTTGTTCATCTTGAGGTAGATCTAAGTCACTGGCCTCATCATCATGTCCAGTATATTCGGTGTCAAGGTCACCAGTCTCATCAGCATCTTGTTCCGGTTCAATATCTTCTTGTTCTTCAGCTGGCTTGAACAATCCATCCTTCACCATCAATAGTGGTTTCAATATTGGCCAAGTGGTTGTAATGAAAGTGTCTTTGTCTACACTGTCACTATCACCAAAGAAGTATTTAATTTCTTCTTCCGCAAGGTCTCCATTTTGGTCTCTATCAAATACTCTAGCTAGTATTATTTCATCCATTGACAAAACTTCATCATGATTTATATCATAGTTATTAAAGTGTTCCAATGATTCTTTAATTGAGTTTTGTTTCTCTTCCTCTGCTTTCTTTTGTTTTTCCTGCTCCTCAGCTTCTCTGTATACCTTCAGGGCTTCATTCTCTTTATCTTCCAGCCTATTTTTGAGGATCTCTTTCTCATCCTTAATCTGAACAGCCTCAGATTTGTCTTTTTCTAACTGTTGAAGTTGTTCTGCCATCTCATTTCGTTTAGTATTTCCTTTCTCTATAAGTTCTAATCTCAGGTGGCTACCTGCTTTGTACAACTCAGCCACACGTTGAGCTTCAGCTCTGGCCTCTCGGCCTAGTTCTTCACAGGTGTTAACACATGTTTCATCTGAGGCGTACTCGTCGGTACCGTCACAACAATCGCAAACACCATCGTTCACCCTCGAACTGGGTATATTTAGCGGTCGATGACCGGCGTTTGTGCAATGGAAAAAGCCATTCAGACATGCTGAAGTGCCAGGCTCGTCACTGCCGTCGAAGCAATCGCAGTAATCGTCGTTTACATAGCTAAACGGTATCGAAATCGTTCCGTCGAAACAGGTGAAATCTTTTGTCGGCGAATATAGCGGTGCTTTAGATAAAGAGACACCGCGGGGTCTCGGCACATCAGACTGAACGTATGTGAATAAGGAACAAACGATTAAAAATACTGAGTGAAATTGATTGATCCATGTAGAATAGATCATGATTAATTTAAAATTACACTTTTATTTCTAAACACCGGTCACTTGCGAAATTGCAATAGATAAATAGAGAAGAGAACGTGTAGCAGAAATGACAGCGCTGACGTTACCCAACCAAAACCCGCCACAAACAAAAAACAAAATAGTATTCTCTTTGTTTGAGACACACTCAGGTCCACAATCGATAATACCCACTCATAGTACTTACTAATTCCATGATATTACCAAATTAAAATATAATTTCGCATTTTAAGTCGACGTTGATTAGCGTTTTATATTATATTTAAATATAATTTACTGCATATTGAACAAAAGATTTATGGTATTGTCTTGTTTTCCATAAAATTATTTGTCCTATTATTGTTTTCCATAATCGTCCCCCCTCATAATATTTACTTGCACGATTATCATTTAAACTAATATCGCTTGTCATATCAACTTATTAGTCATAACCTTTATTTGCCATAAAATTTGTTTCTCCATATTAACATGACATGTTATTATGGAAACTAATTTTATGGCAAATGTGATATAATCATTAGTTTCTATAAGTAACACATTACATAATCGCTACTTGACAAAAGCAACATTTGAAATAATTTAGAAACGTTTATTGTTTTGTACAAAAAATAATGTCATTAGGGCATTTCTGGTCTGGTCTGGTCTGTAATCAAATCTTTAGATAATAAACAGTTTGTCAAATTCGAAACGGTTAGGTTAGGTTAGAACTGTGACCACACAACGCGCGAAGGCGAGCGGCCACCGAGTGCTAGATTTCCTCTTTTGCAAAGCAAGCATGCATGGTAGATTAGGTTTATTTGTTTCCTTGTGAATAAAAAAATCTGTATCGTGTAATCATATATTAATCTACTGAACTAGCATTGTTGTGCTAATATGGGCAAATTAATATTATGGTGAATAAATGTAATGGAAAACGATAGTATTGAAAATGAAAAATATAGCAAATAAATTTATGGATTAAAATTATTATGACACTTGATCGATTATGACCAATGAAATTAGTGAAAATGATTTTATGTAATTTCACGATTATGGCAACTGAAGCGTTATTTCTAATGAAATTATGGCAAATACAAGTATGGTAAAAATTATTGTATTTTAAATTATGGCAAACATTAGTAAACCAAGATTTATATTATGTAAAGATAAAAACCAAATGCAATATTCACTAAATATCTGGATTTAGTTACATGTTTTCTGGGCTTTTCTACTTTTAAAAGATCTCCAATTTCTAAAGCAGCAGTTCCAATCTATCGGCCTCGACCTCAACTTCTCAAAATGCGAAATTTACCTTTGTGACAATACTGACAGACGATTGACCATTCAGAAATAATTCAATTACCCAATATATCAAAATTTTGGAAAAATGTTCACTGCACCTCCTAGGTTTCCCAATTTTAGAAGACAGTTTTTCACCTTTCATTGACGAAAAAATTAAACATTTTAACGATATTTCGGATAGACTTTCTAAAATTAACTTACATTCGGCATTCACCCTTATCAGATACTGCTGTTTCGGTCCAAATTTTATGTATTTTCTCCGCTCATCCTCTCTATGGAAAAAGCCACACCTTTTAGAAAACAAATATAAAATTATTCGAAGTACTCTGACATAAATGTGGCATTGGACGACCGCGCGTGGCTGCAAGCTACACTACCCATTCGCTATGGTGGGCTCGGCGTCCACAAAATTTCTAGTGTAAGCTAACCGGCGTTCCTGTCCTCGGTCCACAGCACCGAAAAGTTAACCAGAAAGATCTTAGCCGCTTCTCAGGTTGACTCTGAAGTGCCGTGTTTGACTGATGCGATGAACGCCTGGAAAGTGGCTTGTCCGGATACGGAGAAGCCCGAACACCCGTCTTCCCAGAGACTGTGGGATGAGCCGCTCTGTAGGTTGGTACGGAATAACCTCTTTAATACGTCCACCAATACTGCTGAGCGTGCCCGCCTGCTGGCTGTGGGAGAATGGGAGTCAGGCCTCTGGCTTCAGGCGCTACCGTCACCCAACATAGGCACTATGCTGGGTGACACCACTTTTCGGCTTGTTACAAGTCTGCGTCTGGGCGCTCCTTGCGGGGCTCCACATCGCTGTCAATGCGGTGAAGCAGTCGACCGCCTCGAACACCATGGCCTTTCCTGCAGCAAGAGCGCTGGTCGGTTGGCACGGCACGCAAGCATTAATGACATTATCCGTCGGGCTCTTGTCACCCGGGGGTGCCAGCTGTTTTAGAACCCAATGGCTTGGCACGCGACAATGGGAAGAGGCCAGACGGAATGACCATTATGCCTTGGAAGTTGGGTAGGCCTTTGGTGTGGGATGCAACCTGTATCGACACCCTTGCGCCATCCCATCTTCCTAGCACGGCGGGCTGTGCCGGGGCGGCTGCTGCAGGTGCAGAAAACCTCAAACGGTGCAAATATAACAACCTTATTGGTAGCTATATTTTTGAGCCGTTTGGGGTTGAAACACTAGGGCCGTCGGGTCCGAGTGCTCATCGAATATTTCGGGACATCACCAAGCGATTGGTCGACTCTTCACGTGACCAGAGGGCTGGCCAATTCTTAGGCCAAAGAATCAGCATTGCCATCCAACGTGGCAATGCTGCCAGCCTTTTGGGCACTTTTCCCGCTGACAGCGATGCCAACGAATTTTTTGATGCCCAATGAGCTGTTCCCTTTATTTATTTTTTCTTTACATTTTTGTACATAATATATATAATAGTTAGTTGTAAAATAAATTGTATTATGACTTAAGTAAATTGAAATAAAGAAATATCAATTTTGAAAATCGATCGGGCACATCACTACTGATTTGTCAATCATATCTAATCGAATTGTCAAATACGCGCTTGTTGTATGTTTGTGTGGTTATGTTGTGTATTTTTCATTTTGATTCACGAAATCTAATTTTCCCCTTATTTTGACTGTATGTGTGCAAGAAGTAGAAGAAGTTTCGTCTAAGTGAAAGTACAATATCAGCATGGAAACTATATTAGAACAGCAAAGAAGCTATCATGAAGAGAGGGAGAGGACGATGGACGCAATGGTCAAAGAAATTCTTCATAAAAAGACCGGGGTGAGCCCTATTACATTTGAATCCTGTTCACTGTCGTCTAACTCATATAAAATAAACATAACTTCTAGTATACTAGAAATTATGTTTATTTTAAATAAAACTCATGAAATATATTTTAACCAAAGACCCAGTTTTAACGTCGCTGATTGGTTTATGTGCACTTCGCAAGTGTTTTGATTTTCAACAATATCAAAAGACACTATTATTGTATATTGCTATTGTTGAAAAGCAAAACACTTGCGAATAGCGGGTGCTGTATGGCATACTTTTAACTATTGCCATTCGTTTTGCACTAGCACTAGATTAGCAGCAGTAGTAGTACAGACAAAAGTGCTAAATTAACAATAACAAAATTATTTTCAGCATCGGGAAACTATAAATGCTGATCACCGCTTGAAGAATCTCCATGATGTGAGTATTTTGTTTGTCCATTATAAACTTAATTACTATTCAATTATTAAAATAAGGTGGATTCTTAGTACTCAGTTTGTCTTAGAACTGAACTTAGCCAAGTTTTAGGCCAATTAAATGTTCTTATCTCTTAGTTTTAATGAAAAATACTCTTGCTCCAGAGATATGTTGAATCAACCATACGGCTGAAGGAGTTATATGAAGACAAGGATGGCCTTCGTAAAGAAGAAATCGCTGCATTGTCTGGCCCCAGTGAGTTCAACGAGTTCTATGCTAGACTCAAGCAAATCAAAGAGTTCCACAGAAAACATCCTAATGAGGTGATTACTGAATTCTATTTAGTTTTTTACTATAAAATAATGTGTGTGTTTATGTACGTATTAATTTGTGAAGCAATAGGGCTATGTACTGTCTTAAGATACATTCATACATAAACTCACGGCACCTTCCCATGGGGGTAGGTAGCAACACCTGCTACAATCTGTTACACATACTCGTTTTGCTTCATTTATGTTCATGATATCTTAAGATATTTGTTTCTCCTCTTGAAATTATTTAGTTCTCTTGTTGAAAACCTTGAATATTTATATTTATTAATGGTTGTTAAAACATTTGCTTAAAATTTTAAATGTTCCAGATTTGTGTGCCAATGTCTGTGGAATTTGAGGAGTTAGCAAAAATAAGAGAGAACCCAGCTGAGGACTATACAAGTAAGTTTGATGGTTTTAGTTTCAATAAAATAGAAACATGTATCATGGGAATATTAATATTTCTTTACTTTATTTTTATTTCAGCTCCTGTTGAGTTTACTGATGAAGAAGGTTATGGCAAATATTTAGATCTGCATGAGTGTTATGAGAAGTATATTAACTTAAAAGGCATAGAGGTAAGCTATCTTTTATTTATTTAAGACAATCATCCTAATTTCATGATCAGAGACTCAATTTCAAGACTTTATATTTGAGGTTAGTTTTTTGCAGTACTCATATGATTTTTTGTTCTTCACAGAAAGTGGACTACATCACATACTTGAGCATCGTTGACCATCTCTTCGACATTCCCCGTGAGCGTAAGAACAGTGAATATAGAAACTATATCAGAGTTCTACTAACTTACTTGAAAGACTTTGTCAATAGAGTAAAACCTCTGCAGGATCAAGCACAGGAGATGGCTGCCGCTCACCAGGAGTTTCTCAAGCAATGGGAGGCTGGAAACTTTCCTGGATGGCCTGTAAGATATTTTGAAAATAGAAAAAAAAAAATGCTTATACTTTTTACTTTGCACCAAAGAGGTTCTGTTACTTTTCTTTGTTTCAATTGTGTCTTTGGATCTGTATTTTAGCATGTCTTGCCCACAGAAAGAAACTGGTGGTGCCCTAACAAATGTGGGAGCTCATTTGGATTTATCAGCTTTCTCCTCATGGGAGGAACTTGCCTCTCTTGGATTGGACAGATTGAAATCTGCCCTGATGGCTCTTGGCTTGAAGTGTGGTGGCACTTTGGAAGAGAGGGCACAAAGGTATGTAATAAACTTAATGGCCTGTCTGGTTTTACCATTGTCTCAATAAAAAAATCTTAATTCTCATGTTTTGTTTTTAGATTGTTCAGTACTAAGGGTCAAACATCTCTAGACAAGTCTCTAGTCGCGAAGAAGGGTGGCAATAAAGCAAAGGCATCAACCCAGCAAAGGCACAAAGATATTGGTGCTATTGAAGCTCAAGTTTACAGGTAAATGAATATTGTTTTCGTGGCTAAATAATAACAGCCGCACAAGTCGATCGAAGGGTAAGCTACGCTTGCCCCGGACATCGAGGCCGGATAGCACGTTAAGCCATCGGTCCAGGCTGTCATTCGTAGATCTTTGACAGTTGTTACCCAAAATTTGTTGTTGTTAGAAAGAAGCCCAAAAGTGTGACAAGCTTAGTTAGCCAGTAACTGGGTTGTGGAGGTCAGATTAAAGGCAGTTGCTCCATGTAAATAAAATACTGGTATTCAGCTGTATCCGGTCGAGACAGGAAACCGATCCCAACATAATTGTGAAAATTAAAAAGTCATTTATTCAAACTAGGCTGAGAATCAGTACTTTTTGAACGTCAAAATTACATAAGACAGTCCCCCAAAAACGCCCACCCTTCACCACTTCATAGTGAAGCTGGAAAGAAGCAGAAAAGGTTAGGCATATTGAATCTATGAAATGTTTTCACAAATATTTACTTAATACAAATATAAATAAATAAAAAAATTATATTTTTGTTTTTGTTAGGTTTGCCAACATCGTAAGCGGCACGCGTTCCGCGACTATCGAGAATGTCACCCGTCGTGCGGCCCGTGCGGCTGGTGAACGCCGTGACGACAGTGGCGATGAAAGTGATGCCTCTGCAGCACCTGATGTTGACTCTGATGACGATGAAGTGCCCTACAATCCTAAGAACTTGCCTCTTGGCTGGGATGGAAAGGTTAGTCATATTAAAATGTCACAATGCAAATAGTGATTCCTTAACTGCTAAACTGCAATTTTTATTGCAGAAAAAATACAATAATACTTACAGCCATCCAAAGAAAAAAAGTATGCGATTTGGAAATCTGAACGCGCTATGTTGAGATCTTCTAAACTAGCGTTGTTACAATAGAACTATGGAAGTACTTGCCTATTTTTATAGATAAATTTATGGATTAATAACTCTATACAATTCAAAAAAAATATTAAAACATTTGAGTGACAAATATGATCTGAGACGGGGGTAGGTAGTCCGACAAAGAGATAGCAAGAGAGAACTACACGCGAAACGCGCGATGAAACGTGCGCTACAAAGCGCGGTAGTACATTTAGAAGCATTGCCTCTCTTTGTGGTGTGCTAATTCAGAAAAACGAAGATTACCGTAGTTGTTCTGGTTTACCAGTACATATTTCCATTGCTTATGTCTAACAATAAATTAAACTCTTGTTAATTTTTGCAGCCGATCCCATACTGGCTCTACAAGCTGCATGGTCTGAACATTAGCTACACATGCGAGATTTGCGGTAACTATACATACAAGGGACCAAAAGCGTTCCAGCGGCACTTCGCAGAATGGCGTCACGCTCACGGTATGCGGTGTTTGGGTATACCCAACACGGCCCATTTTGCAAATGTCACGCAGATTGAAGATGCACTTGCGTGTAAGTATTTATTATATTAGTTCTAGGAAGCTTTTCTTACAGCAATCAATCAGTTCTATCGTTAATACGAGTACTTTCAGGACTTTACGTGAAAGACTACGAAATCGAAGTCTATATTCTATTTAGAGTACAAATGTAGGGCCTAAATATTTTATTTGCGTTTGTTTTGTTTCTAGTGTGGGAGAAAATCAAACATCAGAAAGAGAACGAGCGATTCGTAGCAGAAAACGATGAGGAGTTCGAAGATTCCCAAGGAAACGTCGTTAATCGTAAGACGTATGAAGATTTGAAGCGACAAGGACTCCTATAAATATTACACACGTGTATTTTATAAATAAATATTAAAATAAAGTAATAGACAAGATTATCATGAGTATTTTTTTATATTTTATTTTATTCCATTATGGAATAAACTAAATAAATTATAAAATGTCAATTTTCCTCTTGGATTTTGTCAGAGGTGGGTTATTGAGATAACTCTTAATCACTCGTTGAGTTTTGGGGTAATATTCTTTTTCGTATGCCATAATTATTCTAGAACTGCTCCTAACGGCGACTGACCAACGAAATGTGTAACGTATACGAGGCAGGTTCAGGTTTATATTTTTTAAACGAATGCTCTGAATCTATATGCATAGCGTAGACGTTATGAAAGCCGCGGTAGCGTTGCAGCAAAACATGAAACAAGTGTGTATGATTTAGCCCCTAAAAGGTAATGCAGGATGATGCATTATGCGTTATTCAGCTAGAGGCCGCCTGCACGTATGAAGCTATTCAAGCCGCCTCTGTCTGAACAATACATTATTATTGGTGAAGTAGTGTAGAATGCAACGCTTTTAATATCTGTGGTTTGAGTTTGACAATGACAGTCATGAATCAAGCTGTCAAGTGTCAAACATGTGACAGCAAGGCAATAACAAACGCACGCGTGTTGTTCTTTGTGAAATAATTTCGTAGGGAATGTTAATATTCTTTAGTGAACTATCGTATTGTAATAATAAAGGCAATTTCTTAGGATAGTGCATAGCAATGCCGGAGAGTTCAAGCAGCCGTATTTTTACCGGCTCCAGGGTTTTAGGTTATGTCAGTACACATGTGCCCTTTGTAGCTAGATTTATCAAGAGACGAGGCGAAACACTGCTATGTACGAGTGTGGGCAAGTGGTTTCATACCTATGGATGTGATAAATTCCGTTTGCTAAGCGTCAGCGGTGAGCATCCTGGTCCTATTACTTATATGAGTGGGGACAGTTACCACGTCTATACTGCCAGTGAGAATAACATCTACGCATGGAGACGAGGTTGTGAACTCAAGCATGTTTACAAAGGCCACAATGCGTCAGTGCATTTGATGTTTCCCTTTGGTATTCATCTCATTTCTGTTGATGAAGATAATGTACTCAAAATATTTGATATAAAAGACGAATCAGAGTTTCTCGAACTTGGTTTTGATGAGGACAGTTTCAAGATTACCACTCTATGCCATCCACCGACGTATTTGAATAAGATACTGCTTGGAAGTCAGCAAGGTCAGTTGCAGCTATGGAATGTCCGAACTTCCAAGTTGGTGTTTACTTTCCAAGGCTGGGAATCAGCCATAACTGTCACGGAGCCAGCACCTGCCGTGGATGTGGTGGCGGTCGGCCTGGCAAATGGAAAAATAGTCCTACACAATTTAAAATTCGACCAGGCTGTAATGGAATTTGTTCATGACTGGGGAATGGTCAGTGCATTGTCATTCAGGCTTGACGGAGCCCCAGTTATGGTGACAGGCAGCTCAGAGGGTCACATAGTCATGTGGGACTTAGAAGAGAAGAGAGTATTGTCTCAAGTACAATCTGCCCATTTCTCTAAAATATCTGGGCTAAAGTGTTTGATGTCTGAGCCATTGATGGTGACAAATTCTGAAGATAATTCATTGAAGCTATGGATATTTGATATGCCTGATGGTAGTGCCAGACTTTTGAGGAAAAGGTGAAGAACTTTAGATAAACCTTTTTAAATTTAAAATATTATATATTTCACCTTTCCAAATAACTTGTAGTGTTTTTGAGATCATTTTCTCTTTATTGCAGGCAAATTGAATAGTTATAATATGCAATGTCTATTTTATAGGGAAGGGCATTCGCAGCCACCTACCATGGTTTGCCATTGTGAGCCAAGTGGTAACAACCTTCTAGCAGCAGGCAGTGACAGCAGTCTGCATATCATGAACACTGTATCAGAAACTTTTAACAAAAGCCTTGGGAAAGCTTCACATAACAGAAAAGCTTCAAAGAAAAAAAGTAAGTATATATTTTTAATATGATTTGATAAGATTTCTGATCCAAATTCAACAATTAAGGCCAATTAAAAATATTTAAAAACTTAGTAACTAAAGTAAGATATCAGATAGTGGGTACAATAATAGGTTACTAAATCGACGATGAAGTGACATGAACCTCTATCTACCAAAAACATAATTTTACAGGAAACGAAAAAAACGTTTCATTTTTTTTAAACACAGGGTATGAATAAAACTATTATTGGTTATATTATATAAGAAGCGTGTATGCGGGGGATGTGTGAGACTTGCTAACGTTATTTAGGTGTTATTGTTCATTAGGTGATACTGCCAGCAAATGTAACGCCCATTTGCTTAATAGTCATTGTCAGTTATCAGTAGTTCTTTAAAAATTAAGATAATCAGTTATCTGTTTTTGCCAGCTCACGTAAACGATTATTTAAAGTCTATCTACGTAAAAAAACTAAAATCGCCAAAATGTCAGTTAGGAGTTTATGTCACTTCATCGTCGAAATATTTAATCTATTAGCTTATAATAATACTCACCCTCCTACATACATCCCCATAATTTACACTCTAATCACCAGAGGCCATCACTATGCAACTTATTATTTTAAGATTTTCCCCTATATTTTGTCACTTCATTTTTTTTTTCACTTTCACACACACTTTCACACACACAGAGAGAGAGGTCAAACAAAGTTATTTGCCAAGTGTCGACAGGGGAGAGTGCTGATGTCTGAAATACAGATATT
Organism: Agrochola macilenta; assembly: GCA_916701695.1. NCBI lineage: Eukaryota > Metazoa > Arthropoda > Insecta > Lepidoptera > Noctuidae > Agrochola > Agrochola macilenta. The sequence goes on from OU753563.1 coordinate 10,856,172, forward strand.
TTATATCCAGTTCAGACACAGATCTTCAAAATCTGCTATCACCATAATAATTAAATTGTTGTATATTTTTAAACAAATAAATTATACGTATTATATCTATGGCAAATATGTGACGAAAGTTCTGCTTGCTAACATCTGCAATTCTTTTAAAAAATGCCACAGATAATCCGCGCGAAATTCCTTAACAAATTATACAACTCATTTTTAAAAGAGCCTTGTGTGCTTGTTCGACAACATTTGCTTTTTGTTTTACATTTTCACAGTCGGCGCCAGACAATACACATGGTGTGAACGCGGTCGCGTTTTGGCGTATGCGTAAATATTGGTCGAGCAGAAATTCGGCAACAACGTATTTTGTATCGTGTAATCCTAACAATCCTAACTTCCTAATTAATATTATATATGCGAAAGTGAGTTTAAAATGACACGATTACTTTGTAAAGTATTATATTATTTTAATTATTGTGAATGTGAGGACTATGTGGATATTTTTATTTTCCCTTTTCATTTCTTTGTTTCTTTCTCAGTTTTAATGATGGTCTGGCAGTTTGAGTAGTTGATGCGGCCTACCCAAATATCCTTTCCTTGGTATTGTTCGTCGAGTTGAGCTCCTTAAGTTCTGAGTTGAGCTCCACGATTACTGACAAATGCTTGCACTGACTGGACAGGTCCACTCAAATCTGTGTGGTTCTTTCCTCAAAAGACCATTTCAGACACTAATCTACATGGTCCTCACATGACTTGACCAAGATTATGTCTGGACTTTAAAAGAGACTGTGACCTCTGAGTTTGTTTCGGCCTTTCTTCTCAGAGTAGTCAGATAGGAAACACCGACCTCACCAAGCTTATTTTTAATATTTTTTTATATGACGTGTAAAAGTGATTCCGATATCCTATTTACAGAATAAACAATTTCATTTCATTTCATTTCATTTCATTTCATTTCATGTGTTACGCTTTCACGCTAAAACGGCTGAACCGATTTGGATGAAATTTGGCACATGGGTAGACCATGACCTGTATTAGGACAAAGGATACTTTTTATCCCGACATTCCCACGGGATCGAGACTTGTGTGGGTGAAAACGCGGGCCCCGCTAGTTTTCTATAAGCTGTGTCATAGCAACCGAATTACCGAATACGTCGAAGTGATATATTTTTTTTTTTTTTTGAACGTTGCTTCACACTAAGAATTTCTTCTTGTATTGTGGGTGCGTTTTACAAACACAGAAACTCATATACACTATATTACACCGCCATAATTTCGGCAGGTGTATACAACTCTTAGCCTGAGTGATAGTACCTATTAACAATTCTTTCCCTTTCAGAGAGAACACAAATTGATCACCTAGTCCTACCACCAATCACAAAGATAAGTTCGTGCATGCAACGCGACAAGCAATGGGACAGCGTTGCGTCACTACATGAAGGATTCTTCATGGCCACGACATGGTCTTACAATAAAATGCGAATGGGTGACCATAAGTTGAAACCCCCGGAAACAGATAAAGGAGTTGTGGCTACGTGTCTGACTGTTACACACTGTGGAAACTTTGTTGTTATTGGTAAGTTCTGACTGTAAAAGCTGCCTTGAATGAAATAATTATGGAAAACTACTATGGGCCTAACAATTACCTTGAGGAATCCCAATTTTCACAATGTGGTATTGCTAGTGTAGATTTATTTACGTATTCTGTTTCGGTAAACAAAAAAAAAAAAAAAAAACAGCCAAGTGTGAGTCGGACTTGGACACGAAAGTTTCCGTACCGGATCTTTGCTTTGAGATCGACCAAAAATCCCCGAAAGAAACACGTTCCTCGTATTGTAAAAAATAAATAAGTTAACAATTAAGGTGACCCCCCTGAATGAGCAATAGAAATACACAATCTGTTAAAATTTCAACTGTGTAAGTACCTATTACGGTTCATGAGATACAGCTTGCTGACAGACGGACGGACGGACAGCGGTCCTTTAGGTACAGAACCCTAAAAATTACGTGTTTTTATCCCTTCTCTCTTTTCACCACACAGGCTACACCAATGGCCAAGTACACAAATTCAACATGCAATCCGGTTTGCATCGTGGGTACTATGGAAAAGAAAATAAACTAGCACATAAAGGTGCCGTCAGAGGGGTGGAGACAGACCTGTGTAACCAGAGGGTGATCACAGTTGGCGCTGATGATCAACTGAAGTTGTGGCATTTTAAAGCTGGTAAGTTTTTTTTTCTTCTATTGAGTAGTAAGCAAATGGAGAGGCCATTTAGAAAGTAAACGGCGGCGGCGCGAAAAAATCTGCGTGTCATTCATCTTTTTTTCCGACTATTACAGTAAAGTTCTGTTTAACCCATCGATTTATATCGTACATCAATGGTTTATCCATATTCCCTAAGTATGATAATTATAATTTAACGTTAAATAATAATTATCATACTGCAGATGTCTTACAACAGGTGTTTCTTAATAACCCGTACTACGTCAAGTATTTAGCTGTTTTGATTAATTTGGCAATATTACTGTATGGAAATACGAAATATCGCTAACTAGTCAACTAAAATATTGATGAAATGCAATAATTAATATCGTAACACCGAATATTTAATTTCAGATGTAAACAAAAGTATTTGGAAACTTTCCAAATGCCTTTTTTACACCTAAAACGGCTGCAACATCAAGTTCAGCGTTATAATTGCAATTCATTATTATGATAAACACTATAAATTAACTAGGTAGCGATATTTCATATTTCCATACAATAATATTGCCAAATTAATCGAATTAGGTAAATATTTGACAGCTATTTGCGACGCGACAGTTCCAACTTTTAGAATAAACGCTCTTAAAAGAATATCATGAGTACTCCATTTGCTTCTTATTAATTAATTCGAATTGTACTTTTGTAAAATAGTGCACAATGTCGATATTTTAATTACCTTAGGTAAACAAACACTTAAAAGTCGGTCGGATGTAATTTTAATTAATATATATATAATAATTTTACACATTTGTAAAACAATTTTCCGTATTCAATTTTGCTCAATTTATTTTTATAGTTTAGTTTTAACTCGGAGAGGGTATTTTTGTACTTTAGTCGTATTTCGAAAATACCAGGTAGTTTGTGGTTTCTAATCTCGTTTCATTTGAGTTGTTTTGGTGAGTTCACCATGCTGCAATCGTTTAATTGGACTTTAAACAAAATAAAAAATCCGTGTATAAATCCAGTGTTTTTTTGCACTGTTCGAAAAAGTATTCATATAATAGTCGTGAAGAGGTAAAACGGAAAAAGAGAATTAAGTTCATTTCAAGCTATTTTTCAATAATGTGTTTTCACGCGCTGTCACGCGCATGCATCTTTGGATAGATGCACAAGAAGTTCCTCCACTTATGAATGAATATATTTATTTGCACTTAACTTAACTTTTGCATTTCATACTTCCTACTTACATTATGTATACTTATCCGCGTTATAATTCTATTCCATAATCGTTCCATATTCATTCATCTTCGCGAACAAAGGCCTCTAAGCTTTAAATATTCTTTCAGCAACAACCCCGTACCACGTAATAAGATTAGAAGAATCGGTGTCCAGTACAAAATGCCACAGGGACAGCGGGCTATTAGCTCTCGCAAACGAAGACTTTTCTATAACACTTATCGATATCGACACCATGAATATTGTAAGGAAGTTCGACGGCCACGATGGGAGGATAACTGATATTGAATTTGATACTCAGAGCCGGTGAGATAATATATTTATGTATTTACTTTCTTACTTGGAATTCTTTTGATTCTAACTTTCTTTTGTGTTTAGAGTTCTTTTTGTCGGTAAGAAAGTTTTTGAAACTGATTTTTTGTTTTAGATGGTTGATCAGCTCATCTATGGATTGCACTATTTGTACGTGGGATATACCGAGTGCCAAATTAGTAGATATTTTCTCGGTAAGTTAAATTTTCACCAACTTATTGGTCTATTTGATTCGGGATCCGGGAAATGCAGGAGAGTTTTTTTTCAGACGGCCAGACATTTTTTGCCATTTAAGTACATAAATCAAGCTTGCGATGGAAGTTAACATTGATCATATATATCAATTTGGGATCCTGTAATTATAGTTTGTGTTGGTGAATAAATAAATAAATAAATTTTACTTGTGATCGTCTTTTTTTAGGTGGAGCAGCCATGCACCTCGCTTAGCATGTCTCCTACGGGCGACTTCCTAGCAACCACACACGTCGGAGAAGTAGGCGTGTTTCTATGGGCGAACAGATTGCTATACGAGAGAATATTCCTCAAACCCATAGACAAGAAAGAAGTCAATATACCTAAATTGAGTAAGTGTCCCTTGACCTTTTCTATTGCGATGTTTTGTTTCTAGGAATTATTTTGTCTCGTCAATTCAATTTATACAATTTCTTATAATTTTTCTAGGGTTGCCAAGCACAGCACCTGAGAAGCCAGAAATAGATGACATAGGAACGATAGACTTAGGAGAAGAACCAGAATATAGATCCCCAATACAAATAAGTGAAGAACTGATAACCTTATCAGATCAGCCCACTTCAAGATGGTTGAACTTACTACATCTAGATATTGTCAAGAAACGGAACAAGCCTAAAACTCCGCTAACCGTACCAAAATCAGCTCCATTCTTTTTACCAACCATACCGAGCCTCGAACTGGAATTCGACTTAGAGAGAGACAAAGACGGAAATAGACAGACGCAATTGTTAATGCCCGATTCTTTATCAACACTGACAGTATTCGGAAAGAAATTAAACGTTTGTGAGACGGAAGAGAATTACGAGAAGTGTATAGAGAAGTTGAAAACTTTGGCGCCGGCGGCCATTGAAGCTGAGGTTACAAGTATGGCGCCCGATGCTGGCGGGAGCATAGATGTGATGAAGCAATTCTTAAAAATGTTAGACGTTATGTTAAAAAGCAATAGAGATTTCGAATTAGCTCAGTCCTATATGAGCTTGTTCCTAAAGATGCATACTAAAATAATATCGCAACATGAGGATCTTCGAGACGTTTTGCTGTCAGTTGAGGAAACCGCGACAAAAGCGTGGACCAAGTTACAAAACGAATTGTTCTATAATATCTGTGTTGTTAAAGCGTTGAAAGATATGTAAGTAATAAAATATTTTAAGCATACTTTTTCGTGTTTCACTAACATGAATTTTTCAAGTCGTGTAAAAGAATATTGCCATTGTAAAACATTCAATTCATTAATAGATACGCATTGCAGCGGCATAAAATATGGGGGTAGTAAAGCGAAAAAAAAAAAAAAAAGCTGAAAAAACCTCAAACTAAAGCTGTTCATCTATACAAAGAGAAAAACCGAAATGTACTAGTGCGGGAGCACGCCCAACAATGGAACATAATAGATGATTCTTTCTTATTGTGAACATTGAAAAAGTGGGTTTTTATAAAAGTCGATGCGAATAATCTTGTTGCTGTATTAGAAGAGCCTCTTATAAAATATAACCTTTTAGAAATGATACATAATACTCTGACATATTAAACTTTTACCTTTGTATTAAGTGCCCACGTAATATCTTACTAATGCCCACTCTCTCCGAAGTAATTGAAAGCTGTTCTAAGCAACAACCGTTCAGTAGCAACGAAAGATTTATGAGGATTATTCTCTTTTGATAAAATATGAATTTTCCCCTGTCTATGCAATTTTTCTACTCCATTGGATTCCGCCTGTTTGCGGATGATCCCGCGCGAGGGTCTTTGCGGCGCTTATTGAATATTTTTCGAAGGGAATTAAATCGCGGCCGATCGCTTCACCGGAGCCGGCGTTCATTAATGGCCCGCTTCATTTTCGCAATAAGTATTCATTTCTCCACCCCCCTCCGCGGCCCACGACCGCCGCCGAGAATCTCCAATGAAAATCTGATTGTGCTTCCTTTCCTTTGCATTATGAATATCTATCAAATTCCTTCGCATCTTAGCGATTCCTTTATTGAGACTGATCGAGTGTTGAGCAAATAGCGCGAACGTTTCATTAATGTGTTTAATTTATTTTTTCGTCTACTTTCACGACGTAAATTCATGAGGAATGTGTAGATGTAACAAAGGCTTTGAAAAGTCATTTCGATGTGTATGCGCCTTCATTTGCAAGCGCTTTAGAAAATGTTAATTTCCGGAGGGCGTTCGGAGCGCGTAGCTTCTGTACATGTGTTATAATAATGTAGGTACGGATTCAAACAAGCCATGGGTACAATTATTATGGAAATACACGTGTATATATCCGTTTGAGAAATGTACTTCTTGTAATTAATTACAAAGATATCCGCGCACGCATTCCTCATTAGATTTAAGACCCTTTAAACTTAGGACATGGGCCTTCACCTTCCCGGCTTAGTCGCGATGAAAGAAAATCTAAAGGCGTGTAACTATGGAGATTTGTATTGGGAATTCACGACCTGTGTTATACAAACATATCGTATCGTCACCTGCATTCACTAGGTATTATGCATGAGCGACCCACTAACCCAATACGTTTTAAGCCGTTTTCTTAGTCACCGCGTGTGCATAGAGTTCTGCTTATCTAGATATCGCTACGTATAGGAAAGTATGATGTCGTGAGTGCATGCTTTGTATTTAGTGTAGTTGCATCTACATCGCTACATGCGAATTACGCATCAAAGACCTGACGTCACACAACATCCTGACGTCACACAAATCCTGCATCGCGCAATTAGAGTTTACCGCGCGATGGACATATATACAAGCTCCCGGCTTCAAACTCTGGGCAGTTGCCCGCCAGACACGACACCCGTCTCGTCGGAGGATCCTCCCTTTTCTATGGTGGATGAATGAACTTTACACCCTGTTTCTTATGCCCCAAAATAGTCAAATCCATTAGATTTTACCATATCCATTAGATATACATGTTCCAATATTTTGTAAAAAAATATTAAATACCTACCCTGAATTGCTTAGTACCTAATGGAAATTCATAATCAAATTAAATGAACAAATTCGGAGCCCACGGCTCGCTGGCTTGCAAATTGGGATGTGTAATAGGTAGTTATTTAGCGTAAAGGCCATTTAAGGGATGACCCATTTCATGAAAAAAAATATGCCGTATTTTTTCAGAATCCAGACTTCATATAAAAAAAAACCCGCTTAGGTATACACGAGTTGCAGACACATCATTCTTGGATATTATATAAAAGTTCTTTAATCAGAAAATATTACAAGGAAATGAGGATTGTCGTCCATTTTCTATTACCGATGCTTCATTCCGCGCCATTTAACTTTTTCAGTTGAAAGTTGAATCTTCATAATGCGGCGACGGTGGGCGGAGCGCCACTTGCCAGCGAGCTCTTCACAGCGTCCACTGGGCATTCAACTCAATATCTAGTAAATTAACTATTGATGCAGATTATAAAACACATTTGAATTGGTTCTCTTATATTAAAAGTTTATTTCTGAAAAGAGGGAGTTGGTATTTGTACCTAGTTCTTTGATTAAATTCAGCTGAATCGATTTTAAGATTCATTTTACCATAACTAGCATATTGGCACTGAGGAGTACGAGTAACTTAGCAGGCATAGTGATGACATTTTTTTTATTTTTTTATTTGTGTGTGGTCCATTATCGAGTCTAAGTAACTTCTCCCGCTCTGGGCGGAGCGGGAGGGTGTGTCAGACTTTTACTGACTAAAACCCACCCGTGTTCCTTCCGTTGCCTGTGTGCCGGGACCGCGATATCCCTTTCGGACAGACTCGCAACCCTGGCAGAGGTATAGTGATGCCTAGCTGCAGTTTTACTTCTAGGACTTCTTTCTGTCGTTGTAATATAAGAGAGCTCAAATGTCCCTCTTATCATGCAAACCCCTTGCATGCGCATGGCAAAGTCAATGTTAAGATTTATGCACTATGTACATACGTAGGTACGTCAGTTACCTGTCGCTATTGTTATTTACCGACATCGGCGAACGATATCTCTTTCTCTGTCTAATATTTCTTCGGGGATGCCCTTCGACGGTATATTCATAAACCTCCATGTTAATAATTTTGGGAACGAAAGGAAAGTCATAAAGTATGTACGAGGAAGTGGAAGAAAAACCTGCGCGAGTCGTAAAACTTTGAACGGTTCGCGTGATGGGCTAGGAACTATTATTACGCACGCACTTTTTACACCCAGCACTTTATTTAGCTGGGATAGATACATTTAGATGTCTGTGTTACACGTTGGTAATACGCTTAGATATTACAGCAAAAAAGATAAAACAAATTGTAGGAAATGTATTATTATAAAGGTTCAAAAAGACGCAAGGAAAACAGACCCTTACGTACGTATTTAAAAAAATAAACATTCGCTTCCCGAGTTCGCTGAGGGACTTGTGCAAACATTGTATAGAGATGCTTACCTACGCATTCATTAAACGAAGCAATCTTATTAAGCTTAATGAGTTCAAGAGCATGTAGCTTCTCACTTACCTGTTTCGCGTAATTACATTAAAGCGCTTCCAATAGGCCTTTTCGCTATGTAATAACATCGATTCATCATTCGCAGTGAATCGAATAGATTGAAGACGCAATTATTAATGTCCGTCAAACCCTCTGCTGTATCGTCGATAGCGCTTAAACGAGAGGTTTAATCGATACTTTTAGACTGGAAAGTACCTACCGTTACTAATTTACGCGTGTTACATTAAGCAAACAGCCGTTATAAAGTGCAGCAAAATTGTTTCATGAAAAGTGTATGGGGCAAAGCCGTTTATTGACTATTGGTTAATTAAAAGTAAACAGAGTGGGAGAGTTTACTTTGTCCACGGTGTACCACTCCGATATCCGTTTTCTGAACTACCTACGAGATATCGTACGGTCGCGGGTACTCGTAACTTTTATTGTACCGTTGTGCGGGTAACAGGGTTGAGCGGCGAACGACTTTGAATAAGTGCTAATGCAAATATTATGTTCAGGATTCTTTTTGGTTTCGCTCCATTATCATGGTTACGCTTAGTCATTGGATGTTCGTGTTTGTTCGATAGATAGGTATTTGTTCATGTGGCTCCATTTATGAAGGTAACTCTATGCTTTCATCTTTATCGCCTATGTTGGGTCTGGCGTTACTTTCGGTTTCTTTTTGCATCGGTTTATTTTGCTCTCAGCAAATACTTTGTTTTTTTTGCTTCCATGTTTAATAACCAATTTTGGTTTCAGATTGGCGGGGATATTTATTATTTGAAATCCAATCTAAAACCAAAATTATTTTTATATAATACGGTGAAATAATTAACATGCAATACGATTAAATCATTATTATTTAATTGTATTTAAACAAGCGAAAAGCTTGTTTCATACCTATCTTATGATAGAGGTTATACGAGTTTAATTGAGTTCAGTATTAATTGACTTGTGCACAAACGATTGAATCGCATAGGCAATTTACTCGTAAATGCCTACGAATATATATGTCAAAGGTCCACATGAGTGGACCTAAGGTTGTCTGTAGGAGGATGAAAATACCTATGTACATAGGTACCTATTTTACCAAGGTTGCCTGGAAGAGATCGCAGTAAGCGATAAGGCCGCCCATTGTATATTTTGTAGTGTATTACTTTTTCTTTATGTAATGTATAATCTGGTGTACAATAAAGTATATATAAATAAATAAATAAATAAATATTTGGAATGGTAGTCTTTACTAAATTATGTAGGTAATTTAGTGAAATCATGTAGTTCACTACATTTTGATCCACACATTTACATGCATCTAGGTACCTACCGAAGGCTGAGACTGTGTGTGAAGAGTTTGAGGTATCTGAGCAGAATGTTATCAATCAATCACTCGCAATTTTTTGCATTCAATATAATCTACTTATATTCCTTTATGTACCTAATAACCAAATCAGAAAAGGAACTTCACAGTGTGCAGTCAATCGTGGTTAGTCAAGCGAATCGGAAGGATTGACGGATTTGCGATAGCGAAAATGCAATTTTCATTTTTACGATCATACCTAATGATTGTTATCTAATAATGAATCAGAATAGAAGAGTATTCTGAATTCTAAAAGGTTGCTTAAACCCTCGCAGCGAATCTGAGACCGTATTATGGGTAGGTAGGTAAGGACTCTATAATGTTCGATGTATCAATGTAGGTATACGGTGTTGGCCACACAATGGGTTAAATTACCGTATCACGGGATACATGTAGGTATATTATACACCGGCCGTAATTAATCAGTATATAGGCAGGAGTTAATGGATGCTTTATACATTTATTATCATATAACAATGACTATTACATAGGTAACTAATAGAAAAGATTCAATTGATTGGAGATTCAACTTAAATATCATATTATGTTACTTCTTCATATCATTGGTTTGTTGGGATATGTAAATTTTTTAAAATGCCACAGGATCTTGTATAAGTTTACATAATACATATCTGTCACGTTGATGTTTGAAAAAAGCTCTTCTTCTTTTCGTGTGGTTAGTGATTAACCTGGTGTCAGAGTTTTAACCCACCCATGGGCCTCTGACTTTGCTTCACAAGCCGTCGAGAAATATCTCTCAGGCATGCCGTGTGTTTCGCCACGATGTTTTCCTTGACCGTTTTTGAAGTTAGAGGTGCGTGCCTTGGATTCAAACTCGAGACCTATGACTTGGCAGTCCGACGGTCACACCTAGTGGTGTGACCGTCGGACTGCCAAGTCATATCACTGCTCTTAAATCAAAGCTAATATCAATAACGAACCCTACATACATTAATAATAAGCTTATTATACATAGGTACCTACTGTTCCCACTGCTGGGATCAGGTCTCCCTCTGTGAGAGGGAGCAGGCAGTATGGGTGTGTTTCCATTGAAGCAATAACAGACGAAACGACAGACGCAATGAGGATTTCAACCGTTGTGATTGGTCGACTCCTACAGGCTCAGGTCCGCTCGACTCTGCTTCAGTGGAAATGCACCCTAATACTTCCAAGCGGGCCCAGTATGCATTAGTGGACAAACCCTTCTAGCTAAGCTGATTATTACTAGTCTTAAGAGTAAGCTCATTTCAACAGTGCATACGAGTGGGATTTGAACTTACTTATTACTTCTTGCTCGTTAGTTCCTCAGCTTAATACGAGTACCTGTTTGGGATGTTGCTGTAGTCTTCACGAACAACAAAAGTTAAAATAAATGTAGGTAGCCTTTTTGTTTACATTCTATGTCATCGTTCAGTGAATACAGTATAGGTGTAGGTACTCGAATAAGTAGTTAGTGCCGTTATCCAGCTAATCTAGTCCATGTGGATAGAAGGAAATGAGAAAATGTAACAGCTGGCTGGGAGAATCGAGGGTTGTGATAGTCCAATAGTGATTATATGGAAATGCGATCATGCTTGAAAGGCGATTTCACACTTGTCGCTTTTTACTGAACCATTGGCGAGGTAACTTTGTGTAGCCAAACGAGTGTGAAAGTTACTTTGTTCTTATAACAAACGATGTTTTTTTGTATTGACAATAATAAACGATCCGTTTTGTTGTCGGATTTGAGTTGACAATAAAGTTTTAATATTATTATATTTTATTTAACGGTACCTACAATGTAAGCTCGGTTAAGTGGTGTGGCTCATTTTAAACAACGGGTCCCAAAAATACTTTAGTTCCTAAATACTGGATATCCAGTGACATTGAAATTAATCAAAGTTTTTCATTAAATTTATTGCTAAAATATACGTAAAGGCGTTCCCTGCTTGCCTCACTGACTGCCTAGCATTCGCCTGTAATGTTACAATCCAAGATTCGAATCACGGGTGCTCCTCACTGCTGTTACATTACAGGCGAACACTCCCGGTGAATGTAATGTAACAACTACCTATATCATTACAGATTGCTGTTCTCCTCACTCACTAATGTAATGCTCGAATCTGATCTATTACATTGCAGGCGAATGGTCCCGGTGAGGTATCACCTTTAAAGACAATTTAGAGTGGACCTATCGAATTGTTCTAAATCTAAACACAGCCTTTGAAAATCTGTATTAAAAATGTTTCTCGAATTTAATCCACCCATCTCGTCAATCGAAAGAAAAAGGGTTTTCGTCAGCGGTATGTTAATTACAGAAACCAGAATACACCCTTTTAGCGTCCGTCCATTTCTGTACGTTTCATGTACTCTTTGAATGTGTTCGTGATTTGTCGAGAGGATTATTTTAATTCGTGTAAACGAGGCTCTTTGGTACTGGTGTACTTAATTCCAGTAATAAGTGCTTGTGTATGTACGTGTATCATTCGCGTTCCTTTATCGTCTTTCTCTACGGGTTGGCAAAGTTTTAAGCGGTGACATTATAACGTGTGTGGAGCGTAAGCGGTGCCGCCATTCACTCATTTCGAGAATTTGTGTAAATAATAAAACATGATTACCTACTGATTAGGGAGTTAAATTAGCTACATACCTCAATCGATAAAAAAAAAACATATTATTTTTAAATTGCAGTATACATTATTTGTCAAAACGTCAAACAAACAGTATAAAATGACAGCTGCGCGCACAGACTGTCTGTGGCGCGTGAGTCGCCGACGGTACGAAATGTTACCATTTTAAATATTATATTTTATAAAAATGTTTAGGACTAAGTATTTGTATTTATTCATTTTATTTTTTGTTATTTCACTATATGCTGCACCGGTTGACGTCATAACGTCAACGCCGGCTGTCGCTGAAAACCAGCGCTGGGGCTCTGTCTCGCATAGGGTCACAGCTTTATGCTGAGCGATGGCCGTTTTGCGTGGATGTGACGCATATTTTCCCCCAAATTGTTTATTTTCGTGTTTTGTTGTTATGTAAAATGGAAAATATAGAGTTTATGAAGTTAAGATACATTTGTAACACATTACCATCACAGTACAGATAAAGACTGCTACTCAATTTAGAGCCACATTAAGCACCTTTAACAGCAACATTAGGCATTAGGGGAAGGAGTTACAATTTTGCTGAAATTCTTTGCTAGAACTTCGTAGCCATCGCTTAGCGTAGCCGCTACGCCGTAGCACACTACGCCGCGCCGCCGTAGCAAAATCGTCCTACATGTAGGTTGTAAGCACTCAAGTACTAAGATATACCGAGACGTAGGACGTTTGTATGGCCTACAGGACGGATGTGTAATTTGCATGGCTATAAATTATTAAGATGACCAAACGGTCCGCTGACCTTTCCCCTGTTTACAAATTAGGTGCAAATCGGACTGCCTCAATGTTGTAATGTTAATGACTCGAGTAAGGTTGGCAGTTTGACTTTATAACTATTATTGTAATACTTTCAGGTCGTAATAAATTATATTTTGCTGGAAATTTTAGTGTTTGTATTTTGAAATTAATTGAATAACATGTTCAATCAACACATTTAATCGAATGACTGTACTATTGTATGAACAAAGACTGAATTTCATTCACTTAAGTTTTAAGGTTAAATAAATGTCAATCTTCATTGCTTTGTCGAGTTATTCGTGAATTAATTAATTAAGGGTAAATTTTTATTTGGAACTTTAAAGAAAATAGGTATAGTTTCTTTGTGCATTTCCTTGAATATTATTTAGTATATAAGTTTATTTCAATTTTTTATGGACATTGGTCTCTCACAATTAATTTTTAATTACAACTCTCTAAAACTGTAACTAACAAGAGCGGACAAAAATAGTAGAAATGTAAGTAGGTACTTTTTAAAACAAAGGGCGTTAGGTCGAGTAGTATTCAGAATACTGGTAAATACTCGTAATATTATTACACCTGTTTTGGGAGGCTCTCAAATAGGAAACAATTTTTCATTTCGTTATATTTAGCTTCTGGGAAGCCGGAGATACACGAACATGAAGATCTACGAAACGGAGTAACGTGTTTCTCGCTAGCAATTCCCACACATTTATTTGTCAGACACTTGTTTACGTCCAAATACGCTCTCATGTCGCTCTTAGAATTTGATGATAACGGCGACTAGTAATAAGTACTAGCTTTTTTCCGCAGGATTTTTTTTTCTGTAGAGAGCGGAAATTATCCCACGGAAACGTACTTCTGGGATAAAAAGTATCCTAACACAGGCCAAAGTCTACCTGTGGTAAAATTTCATCGAAATCCGTTCAGCCATTAAGGCGTGAAAAGGCAACAGACAGAGTTACAATATTAAGATTTATAATATTAGTGTGGCGGCATCTACATCGCCACATGTAAACTACGCGTCAAAGACGTCAGGTCTTTCTCAGGTCACACAAAATCCTGACGTCACACTAATCCTGCATCGCGCAATTAGAGTTTACCGCGCGAACAACATATATATAACTTCCCCGACATCAATTGTTGGGCAGTTGCCTGCCAGACACGACACCAGTCTGGTCAGAGGATCCTCCCTTTTCTAAAGAGGATGAGTGAATTTTAGACCCTGTTCCTCATACCTCTAAATTAGTATGGATTTTGATTCGTGCTAGGGCTGTAGTGAATAGTTCAGTAGACGAAAGCCTTCAAAATACGAATCCTGCATTTGCAATGACAGTCGATCCCCACACTGCATAAATGCTTTTTTGATGATCATGACTGGGTAAAAAGTGATCCACATTAACATTTAAATCTATCTTTAATACACAATGAGAATAAAAGATATAATGAGGAGGATTTAAAATGTAACCCTGTTAACATGCTCATTCAGGCAGCAGATAATATTGTTGAATAAATATGTGTGCCCCATTATATTTTACTATAACCAGCGACACTTTTGGAAGGATTAAATTTAATTATATTGCTACCATATCGTTTACATTGTCTGCATTTATCTGTTTTATAGTATTTATTTTATAGTACATATTATAACATATTTATAGTACATATTATCCTATTCAGTCTATTTTGTAGAAATACTTTTTGTCCTTTCATAGAGCTGGCACAGTAAATTTTCCAAATAATTGAATCTTGAAATTGACATAATGCATAGGAAATTTTATTAAGATTGAGTCTTTCGGTTCTCGTGTTGGTGATTCAACTATGTGATACGAAGTAGTTGACAATTATATCAAGGAAGAAACAGACACAGTGTTTCCGTACGACGACAATAGAAACTCTAATCAACATAAATTCTTACTTCACACTAGGTTTAAATACAAATCCCATACACATGACGTCATTACGAGTATTAATTGGCCGTATTTATAGGCGGGCCGCGATCTGCAAGTAGTTGTACGTCGGAATTAGAATGTAATCGGGTACCGGCGCGGCGGAACGGAACAACAAGGATTTACGAGCACCGCCGCTTCCGCACCATGCACCCCCAAACACTCAAAAACTACACCCCTTACCTTTTTGTACTGTGAATAGCTTTTTTTATGATAAGTGGAATAAATTGCGGACGTCCAACCAATTTGTCCAGTCGTGTTGGTTTTCTTTCGTCGCTACTCGCATATGTATCGTCGGACGGCGGGAATTATATGCAAAGTGCTCGACAGACCCGTGATTTACCTGTTTCATGTTATTTCGAAATTCTTCCTTTCACAGTAAGTTCGTAAACGTAATTAAGTGTTTCTTGATTTATTCATGTCCAATTAAAGTCGAAGCGTTTGGTTGTGATTTATGAATAGACTGTTAAGGATTTACGATTCATTTGATTCGAACATTTGCTCGTTTACTGCATATTTGCAACGCTTTTCCGGGTTATTTGGATTGATATTGTCATGAACTTATATTGGTTATAACTTATTTGCGTTTTGTGATCGTTTTATTGCAGTTTTAGTGAGTTCCCGTCGGTCTAAACTTCTTTAACGAAGTTTGCGAGTCCAATTTATGCAAACAGCAAAGAGCGAAACAGAAGTCAACAAAAAATTAAGCTCCACAGTGAGCTGAGCCGTAGTCTTTGTTCTTCTAATCCCGACTTTCCTTTCAGATAGCGTTCAGTCAGCTCTTAAATTAAGAATTTATTTCAGAACTTCATACTTTCCTGTTCCCCTTTGTGTTGCATCACAATGGAAATTATTATCAATTGGAAAACTTTCCGTTTCCACAACTTCTATAAAGGCTCACGTTTTATTTTCCACTTTTGACTTTCTTTTTGTTTTGTAAGGAGATATCACAGCGGGATATTTCACTGTGCCCATCTTGATTATCAAACAAATTATAAAGTAAAAGACCTCTTTGTAACTTTTAATACGATCGGTGTGATCGTAAACTACCCATTATAAAATTCCTCTGAAACATTTTTTTTAAAGCGGTTCGTGTAAGGCTATTTCGTAAAAGGGTTTCCAATGGAATATTCATGATAACCCTGAGTAACATTAATGGTTGTTTTGAATTCCCTCATGTGAAAAGAAACATAGTAACGTGGGATATGTTTTCCACGAGTTTATCTTCAAAAATGGCTTCGAGCATTGCTTAAAAATTTGCATTTCATATAGATGTCATGAATAATTTATATCACGATGCCTCTGAAAATTAAATAGGATTTAATGAAAAAAACGACATACGTACCTAATGCAAGACGTGTAGGTAGTTTGCGGTCATGATACTGGTGTTTTTTTAAATGTACGGGTAATATAAACAAAAAGAGAGGGTGCGGAAACTGAAAGAAAATGGATTTCCGTGAGACAAAGAAGTTTTGTTGGCAACTACCCGACTTTTGGCACACACAGATAAATAAATCAGTGTTATTGAATTTTAATATTCACACAGAGGATGATAGATAAATCATACATTGAACCATTCACGTTATGCATTTTTAACTTAGTCAATGGGACGTTGAAGTAAAATGAGCAAGTAAAGAATACAGGTTTACTTTATAGGATTACTAGCAGCGCCCCGCGTAAGGCTGCGTTTCCACCAGAGATGTGCGAGGATGCGTAGCGAGGGATGTGTTTGTAAAGAACCAATAGAATCGCTTCATTTACCTCGCCTCGGTCAGCACAGCTCTGGTGGAAACGGCTCAGCGGAGCTAGATTTTTGCGCATTCAAAACAAGCAAGGGATGTGTGCGAGGGATGTGTACGAGGGATGTGTGCGAGGGATGTGTTGCGAGGAATGTGTGTTGAGAAGGATGTGTTGCGAGGTTTGCGCATACTGTACCAGCCAGTCCAGTGCATTTTCACAGCTCCGCTACACATCCTCGTAGGCACATTTTCATCGCACAGCTTTGGTGGAAACCCCCACACATTTTCACAGCACAGCTAGACATCCTCGCACGACACATTTCCATCGCACATCTCTGGTGGAAACGCAGCCTCGCTCCCGTGGGAATATCGGGATAAAAAGTATAATCCTCTGTCCCAACCTAGATCATGGTCTACCAATGTGCCAAATTTAATCCAAATCCATTCAGCCGTTTTAGCGTGGAAGCGTAACAAACAAACAAACACACTTTCGCATTTATAATATAAGTTAAGATTAATTTAATAATCCAAATAAAAATAACTATAAAGCTCAATACTTCACGACTCCAACGGGAATTTTATTTCGTACGAATGAAACACGTAAATTGAAATAGTCTAACAAAAAAATATAGGACACATTGAGATGACATGTCGCCGCAGTTTATGACAATGAAAGCCGACGAGCCACTTCGGCTGAATTTAATCCGCAGTGGTTAAAGTTCCCTTCAGAAACAATAACAATTCGTTCAACGATATAATGTGACCGCACAGTTTTCCCCGGACGAAGTTTTAAGTGCAAAAGGCCTCACAAGTTTATGTGTTGAATGAATCTAGGAACCAGCCGCGTAATGTAAAAGTTGTAATTTGATTTGCAACCGTAACCACTAGCTCCCATTGTTTTCATTTACCTACAAAACGGCTGTTTGTTCCTCGTTTAAACAAGTTACGACTTGAAGAGTTATGAATAAATGAATAGCTTTTCATTATACCCGCCTCTATCTACTTAAGGCGCCTGCAAAGAATTTTACTGTCGTTATGAAAATTGAGGAAGATGTACCTACGCACGCACATATTAATTTCATTGAATAAATTGTACGGATGCCATAATTTTTTGATCTCATTTCCGTGTACTCGTTTGCGTTTTGACTATGTGCCTACTTCAGATCACCACCAAAGCTCAAAGGTATTCTGTTTGTACAAACTTCGTTCTAATTCAAATAAACGAATAATAATTCGTAACGACGCGAAGGTACTTGGAACCCGACATTAATTAGGCATCATTTATGTAACATAACCAAAATGACGGAAAATTAAGTTATCATGTTTATAGAAAAATATAAAAGTTGTTACCTATCCCCGCGATTTCCAATTATGAGCCTTCCTTGAAATTTCACTGACACTGCAATGCTGTAGATTATAACCTTGCGGCTCCCAACTGGGCACACAATTATTCGCAATACAATTGTATTAAGTGCATTCAAATTGCATTCATCAATTTTAATTACAGCGAAGTGGCATCAATGCTGACCAGATTATTTAATTTTATACGAGTGCAAATTACATTGACAGGTACGATTGGTTATGTGTATGTAACATATCAAAAGTAAATAAATTTTACTCCGAAACCATTCATGTTATAATAACTGCAACAACCGGTGAAAAAATCAATTCATATACAGGGCGTCCCACGGATATGCCACATGGAGGGAAAGTACCTTGAATATTGTAGATGGAACATTTTACTGCAAGAAGACATTATTTGAATTTTAAAAACAATTTAAACTGCATTCATAGATATTTAAATAATTACATGGTTGAACCGAGAATCGAACCCGTTACATGAGAAAAATAATCAGCCTTTAGCTTTAGAATACCTATCGAAAGGCTACATCATAAGGATTATTTTTTGCTAAATAACATAGTGTCACAAATAAAAGGAAGACCATGAATTTTAAAAATCGACATGGAGCGAAATAATCAAAAGAGTGCGACTTTGTATTCAACAAGAAGGGACTCATTTTGAGCATTTCATAAATTGATTAATTTTGTATAAAAAATGTTTATATTCATGGTGTTCCTTTTATTTTTGACACTATGTTATTTAGCAAAAAATAATCCTTATGATGAAGCCTTTCGATCGGTATGATGAAGCTACGGGGTGATTATTTTTCTCGTGTAACGGGTTCGATTTCCGGTTCAATCATGTTATTATTTAAATATCTATGAACGCAGTTTAAATTGTTTTTTAAATTCAAATAATGTCTTCTTTCTATCAAATGTTCCATCTACAATATTCAAGGTACTTTCCCTCCATGTGGCATATCCGTGTGACGCCCTGTATATTCAGCGTGCACCTAATTAGCCCTAATCAGATTTAATTATAGCTCAAGAACCCGTTAGATTACGGTCTATATCTAGTTATTATTTCAAAGTGCACGCTGAACGAACTCGTTATTATTACTGATAAAAACTGTATGTTTATGTATTTAGCGTAGTAATGTAGGTCATAAGCGTCGACCGGTCGAACGGGCTGTTCGAGCGGGCTGCAAGGCGGCAAAGCTTCGGTAATATCGGTTACACATTGCATGCTGGTCTTATTACGCGCAGTACTGAAGTTGCTAATGAAGAGAATATTAGAAAAAACTGTGACAAAGGGGCATTAATGAAACTGCTCGTTAAGAAAATGTGTACACTGAAAGGACGTCTTTTCCTGTTTGAAAAAGATGTCTTTAATGTACTAATACAAGATTTCGCTTTTTTTTGTGTTTTTTTTTTTTTAATAGTTTCTTTTCATCACAATTTTTCAGCGTAACAGTATTTATAACGTCAAAGACTGCATATGTTTCTGAGAATTTCCTTTATGTGAGGACTTTGTGCAACATGCGGCTTACTCTGATAAATTATTAATATTAGAATATTTATTACTAATAAGGTACCATATCGGGAACATACCTAATTCTGAGAAAATTTCTTACGCGGCACGTTTTCCTATTTGAATGATTCCTGGGATAGTCGTAACATTTCCTTTGCATGCCAAGATTTATATATATCGTGGAAAATGCGTTCTTACCTATTTAGTCAGAATTCGAACCTGTCGTCACGGTAATTATTTGATCTAGCAACCCCAGTTAATACTACAAGGTGTGACAATCTCGAGCAATGTGGTTGCATAGTTAATTGGATAACACGATTGTTTGCTTACATCAACTTTATACAGTCAACATATATTATGTACACATGGGTATTTGGGGGCTTTAATCAGTCACTATTTCACAGTTGACTAAAATTTTACAAGAGACTATTTTGATGGGATTTCGTTGTTTGAAACTAAAAAGGTTATTTCACATAATTCAGAAGTAATTTGCATATCGTGCCAGTTCTGAACTTTTGACCCGGGCATTTTCTCGCGTGACCTTCATCAATTTATTGATGTTTACTTACTAAGGTTTTTTACATAGAGGGTGTTTCATGAACCCTAAAATGTCTGTACGTTTGCTCAAAGACTCGGGAAGAAGAGGTGTGTTTAGTCAGCTAGTTTATACAGATTGTTCCTTTCTTTGCAAATAATAAAAACATGTTTTTTAAACCAAATATCGGTACAGGCCTGCCTTTGAGTTGTGAAGTTCCTAGCTAATTAACTTTACGAGAGATTTTGTCCTAACAATTTGCCAGGACCTAGAAAAACAAGAGCCTCGTTTTATTCGGAGAGGCATTTAAAAATGTGGGGCCACAGTCACTTAGTGCCCGGTTTGCTCGCTACTTAAGTGATCCGTGTATATCCAGCAGCGTATTCTATACATAAAACATTTGGTAATAAATAAAAAATAATGTTAGAGTTCATTGACTGTAGATCCTTTCTATACATATAATAAAACAGTGGAATCCGGTGTGTTAATACGTTGAAGGAAACTAATAAAAATAGAATGATTGTTTAAAAGAAAGAAAAAACTTTATTGTACAGATAAGCTGGATTCTACTGTTTTATTTTAAGTAAGTATAGATAGATGTCTTGTCGCGGTTGGTCTGTGGATGGGTGACCATCTTTACATACCAAGAACCCTCCGTGCCTCGGAAAGCACGTTAACCCGTTGGTCCCGGCTGTCATTCGTGGATCTTTGACAGTCGTTACGGATCGTCAGAAGCCCGAAAGTCTGACAACCAGTCTTACCTAGGGGTATCGTATTATCCAGTAACTAGGTTGTGGAGGTCAGGTAGGCAGTCGCTCCATGTAAAATACTGGTATTCAGCTGCATCCGGTAAGACTGGAAGCTGACCCCAATTTAGTTGGGAAAAGGCTAGCTAGATGTGTGAAGTATAGATAGATGTGAAACCTTGGATGAAATTTAGCACACTGATAGTTTATAACCTGGATTAACACAAAGGATATTTTTTATCCCATTAGTACGTTCTCATGGGATAATTTCTGACATCAACGCGGGCGGAGCCGCTGGCAAAAGCTATTCTTCTATAAATATTGGTATCGTAAAACAATTAAATGGAAAATTTCCCGAGAAATAGGTACTGTTTGACTGTAAACGGATAAGTGCAAATAAGCCGCAATTTGGTACCAGGCTTTGTATTAGTATAGATTAACTTCGGGACCACCCGTCCAACATAGTAAGCGCGAATTAAGTAAAACAACAAAGGTACCTATTTGTTGTTGTGCTTATACACTCGGGATGTTCACCGGGTACCGTAATCGCTACTTACAACCTTAATAAGTATTTTGAACTCTTTGCTCTAACCTAAAGTGGGGCCCAATTCCCCGTAATTGTTACTTGGATGCTATTTCCATTTTGAATTTAACCGTGGTTAGGTAAAAGCAAATTGTTATACATACCTTCTTATTTACTTACATATATATTCGGAGACTTACAAGTATTTTTAATCCGGCGTATCGTAGCAATTACCGAACTGTTACTAGCTTAAAAAGTAGCAATCACATTTACAGTATCTAAAAGGTTTTTTTACACAGATAGCGCTGTATTTATAAAAAAAACTTATCCAAGAAACTCCCGCTAATTGAAAATCAAATATAATCACGTCCATTTTCGATTTTAATTCCATTTACGAAGCACAAAAAAAGCCAGCTGTACATGAACTACATTCACGAGGATGCCTTTAGCAGGATGGCGGTGCAAACGTCAGTCTTGTCGGACGGCCGCGCCGCAAAGTAATAACAGTCACTGCTAATGGATTGTGGTATTTAGGTAGCAGCCTTCGTACATGTTTAGGCATTAACCATATTTTATCTATGACTTCGTGTAGTACCTCTTACACAATTTTGGGCTCCTGGTACATTTGCGCTGGCTTTTGTAATTTGTTTTTTTTTATAAAAGATTTGATCTACATTCTTGATTCATGTAAAATCGATTTGGTTTTTTCATAGTTGTCTTCGTACATGTTCAGAATAAGTCTCATTTATTTACATCAACCTCAATTTTGGGCTCCTGGTATAAAACGTTTGGCTTTCATTACCAGTTTCAAAGGATCTGCTTACTATTTTTTTTGTTTTAACGAAATTCTGCTCCTTATTAATACGTAATAAACTTTTGAAATCGAGTCGGTAAATATAATTATGTTCTATATTTACTCTGCTACAATATTCGGCGTTATATATGTCGTAGGATGATTTGATAATTCGAATTTTCGAGAAAACCCTAGGGTATCCCTAGAATAACCCTAAAATTCGAATTGTTTTCACCATTGTCTTATTATCTAGTCGCAGGCCGATTAAATGATTCGTCATTTTGAATTGAGTGAAATAGGTTGGGTTAGAACTGTGACCAACCGCGCACGAGCCGATCGAGCTAAGCTACTTCCACGTTGCTCGCAGAAATGTTTTCACTATTGTCTAATTATCCGAGTTTTCGCAATATCCCTAGGGTATTCGTGAAAATTCGAGTTATCAAATCATCTTACGATTAGTATCCTACGATAGACACGATTTGAATGCGTCCGTGCTCGTGTCAATTTGCCATTAATGACTTGTCATTAGTGCGTCTAATGCACTAATATTGTAAACATGAAAATGAGTAGCTTTTTCTGTTTCTTTGATTACTTGGCACGTTTCCTAAGACGAATCTATTTCATGACCCACTATTTTTCAAGACATAAGTGCATTTCATATCATTCGGAGATTCCTTATGACGAGTTTTGTAGCCGTTTTAAAAGATATCTAAACGTTTTGAAAACCTTTTATGTTTTAAAACTTAGAGACTTCTCTCTGGTTAAATACTGTGAATATAGAAAATATTAACAAAATTTATAGCCTAATTTGTCGAAGTAACGACCTACCTTTTCTACAGACTTAAAAATTTTCATTACATTAATTAAAAAAGACAAGTGAATATAATTAATTGAAAGCGGCCCGAAAATTGAAAAAAAAAACATTAAAATACATTTAGATCTAGGTAATTGAGGCGAACAAAATTTTTAAATTCACATTGAATTAGGTTTTCCAATGAAACGGTCGCGAGTAGGTACTTGACTCAGGACACAATACAACAGTGACAAAGAACCCCTAACGACCCCGAATTTATCGTGAACTTTCCACTAATACCGTCATTAAACAACCCTTTGTTTTCTTCTTTGATAAAAACGCCTCGAAGCACCTCGGAGTTCGTAATTTTTATCTTTCCCTGCTTGAATAGTCACCTTAAGAACAAAAGCAAATACTTTTGCGACAGTGACAACAGCTGTCTCCATTGTCTGCAATGGGCCTATGTTTATTAATTTAAAGTTCTGATTTCAACGAGTTTTGAGTTTATTTTGTCAATGTTTTGATAAAAGTGATTGTCGTTATAATGATAAGTGCTGGGGGAATTATTAATTTAGGGGAATGCTTCCTTGAGAGCAGTAGTGGCCTAGTGGTAACAGCCGCGCCTTCCGATTTGTAGGTCGTAGATTCGAACTCGACAGGTGCTTTACTTTGTGTAAATTATGTCCTCACCTCTCAAAACGGTGAAGGAAAACATCGTGAGGAAATCGGCATGTCCTAGAACTAAAACTTCGAATACATGTAATATCTACCAACCCGCACTGGGCCCGCGTGGTGGATTACGGCCCACTCCCTCTCGCAGCGAGGAGGCCTGGTCCCAGCAGTGGCAACATTATAGGTTGATTATGCTTATATGCTATTCTCCCTTGTGAATTCCATAGAGGTTATCGAGCTCTATAGGTCCTATAGGTACACTCGTATATAGTAACAGACATGTTTAAATTTTTATCTACTCTCATATCATATTATTCGAATTATAAACTTCAAAACGAGTTTATATTGACGTACATTATGAACACAATACCGAAATTTAAAAATAGAATCATATAATATCACTTTTTCAAAAAAAAACTAAACAATGTTTTTTTTTTTTTTTTCTAATACGATACAGGGCAAATCCAAGAAGTTAATATCACCAAGGAGTTTCCATTTATTTTTGCAATGGAACGTTAGCAGGGGACAGCAGCACCGCTCTAGCGCATGTGCGGTGATGTGCAGGGTGCAGGCGCCATTAATTTGTTTTTATTAAATTGAATTTCGTGGGACTTTTTATTTTTGACCTTTAACTATAATATTTTATTTAGTAGGTTCAATCCCAATGTATGAGAGTAGGTAGATAAAGTAGTGTATGAAACTGCACATAACTAGGTATTAAAATACTCGTGTGATACTACTAAAAACCGAGCCGTAGGCTAGGTCTTTAAACACACCCGTATTTTAATACCTCTCTTTAAGCAATAGTTTCATAAACTACTATTAGCTGATTTCATGGATCTTACCTACGTAACATGACGATTTATAAACTGAAAGAAATATTCAGTAGGTACCTACGTCAAGTTACCGGTAGAAATTATAATATCCACATACCTGTTACAAAAAAAAAATTGCTGTTTAATGTAAGGAATATTATTCTTCTACGTTATATTTTGCATGAGAAAATCCTGAAACGGAATTCATGTAGGTATATAATTTCAACTAGCTAGTTTTAAATAGCAGGCATTATCAATTTTATTAAGATTCTTGGGCTTTTAATATTAACACTGTATGCTTTCAATTTCGTTACACTGTTGTTTAATTACAAGCCATGAAATCCACGCCAGTTTGTGTGAATTTCATACGAGAAAATTACATTATTCTCTGAGTAAAATCCGTCGGCTTTCGGGCCCACCAGGGTGCATACAATCGAATTATTTAAGATATTATGACGTTAAATTGCCCGGTGGAGGCGAGTATACCGTAATCAGGTGAGAAAGCAGCGGGCGGCCCGTCTGTCACCTGTCCCACCGACGAGAAAGCGACTAGCTATCAACGAGTTTCTCGCTCAAGAAAGTATACAATGTCGCCCATGGGCACATTGCCCGCCCGTACTTTCATGACATATTATCGAAAATTAACTTTAAAAGAAAAATCTTTAATATTTTTATTAATTTTTTCTTATTTTTTTAATATCGCCCTATGATTATATGGACTTATATTTGTGTTTTCTAAATAAAACTGATGTTTTTTAGAAAAATATAACTTCACATCCATTTTTTTTTATAGTCGACAAATTTTACAAAAAAAAATATGAAGTAGTTAATCCGATAAAATAACTCATAAGCTTTTAGAAATAATAAACAGAATCCAAATCGAGCCAATAACATAGAGATATGGCATACGCTATTAAAAATAAATAACATGAAAAATATAAAAGATAGACCCCCTTTTAAAGTTAATTTTCGATAATTTTTCATGACTATTCAGAAAAATAAGGGCAGGCATATGCATGCCCATGGGCGACATTGTATAGGTACAAAAGATTGTAGGTCTCGTATAAGACATATATATTTGCTGAACTTTGCAAATTACGCAGTATCGCAGTAGTCGATGCCCCTGGCATCGACTACCCTGTCGCAGAATGCAACTGTTTCTAAAATTATTCAATCAAAACAGACTACGAGAAAGAATAAAACTTCGTCTGCCTGTTCAGCAAGACCTGAAATGGTAGTTAAAAGCCATAGATTACAGCTCAACACCGATAGTCAAGAAAAGTGTGACTTGCTTCTTGACCACGGATGTAGCAGACTCAGGGTGGGGAGGTCAATTAAACAGCACTGACTTATTATATATTCCAAAAACCCTGGCATTCATATTTTAAAGAAATGTATGCTGTATTTGCAGCCATAAACCGTCAGCAGATGACTCTACAAGGTACACACATTATTTATTCTGTCCTATATGAATAGTTGATCACTGACTGTTCATTCCACCGGCGAGTACTCGTTTGTCGCAGCGCAGCGACAAGAGCGATCAAAGAGAGTACATAGGTATATATATGTACTCGCTTAGCGACACTCGCTTTGCGGGCGGAGCACTAGCTGACACTCACTTTTGGTATAGCGTGTTCAGTCTAAAATGACACGCCCCACTACCTCATGTTACGTACACGCCGCGATTCACGCACACCGTGTACGTAAGATGCGGTAGTGGGGCGCCTCGTTTCAGGGGGCTTACTCCCTAAGCGAAATCCGTATCTCCTTCTGACTTACGGTATGTCTGTCAGGGAGACGGAGAACGAAGCGCCCGTAACGACGGCCAAAATTACGGATTTCGCTTAGGGAGTAGGCCCCCAGACTGGACAAGCTATACCAAGTTATACATACGCATACCAGAGAGTCACGCACTCGCTGCTCGTTGCTCGCCAACTCGTTTTAGTTGC
Organism: Agrochola macilenta; assembly: GCA_916701695.1. Lineage (NCBI taxonomy): Eukaryota > Metazoa > Arthropoda > Insecta > Lepidoptera > Noctuidae > Agrochola > Agrochola macilenta. The sequence goes on from OU753563.1 coordinate 10,882,716, forward strand.
TAGCTCTACTCGCTTCTCGTCAATCGCCGGCGCGGTGGGACAGGTGCCTGAGACAGCCCTAAGATAACCCTTAATATAAGCTCGGTAATTATTTAAGTTGCTCGTGTTAACTTGTGAGCAAACGCGTCTTGGTCTTGTATACATGTAAAGTCAAAAGAAAGACGCATTAAGTTGATGTATGTGAACAATGTTAACACAAGCGTGAGTGAATAGATAATATAAATGTAACCTTTACTTTTTATTTTTCAGTACCTTCTCATGAAACGGCACGACATTTAATTATTAACAGTGTAAATTCATCATGTAGCCAAAAACACTTCTACATAAGATATTCAATACATGCATATTTAAATTGGTTTATGTAGTAAACATTTATTTTTACTTCTCGTCTCAAATGACTTTACCCTGGAGTATTTCATAAGTTACGTTGAGCTCTTTATCCTTCTTCATACGAAAATATAAAGTATAAGTGAGTAACCAATAAACTTTATAGGATGTGTTTCTCATGAGAATATGTCAGGACATTATTCCAAGGGTACTCCCGGCGGTCAAAACTTTATGCTTAACTCTTCAAACTCATTGATAGGCACTTTGCCTCAAATTTTACGGTAAACAACTGTCAGGCACAATTGTTCAACAATTTGTCTATTATAATATAATGTTACAAATGTTGACGACGGCGCAAAACAAAATTAAACAGTACCTAAATAAAATATAAATATAAAACAGTTTAAGAATAGGTAGGTACTTAATCCTCAATAATCGTCTGTTTTAATTGTAATCCTAAATCTGTTATCGGAAAACCTGTTTATTTTCTTTTCAAGTTTTCATTCATGTCGAATTTCCGGCTACATTCAACTTTATCTGAAAAAAAAACCAGCCAAGTGCGTGTCGGACCACGCACAATGAAGGGTTCTGTAGTTGGGATAAATTTAATCCAAAAACAAACTTAACATTGTAGTTGGAAAACATGTTCTTCCATAGATCGATAAACGTCACGCTCAATTCTCCAACTGCAAATTATAGATTGTAATAGCAAAAATAAATATTTTGTGATAAAACTACAAGTTAACTATTTTCGGAATTTTTCCTTTACATGTGCTGTCAGGCATTGCTTCCTGCCAAATTTCATTGTAGCTCAACGGGAAGTACTCTGTAGATTTTGATTTATTTGCGAGTATCAAAATATATCGCATAAAATAAAGGCTGTTTTTTTTTTATTGCGTTGACTTAGAAGCTTGATTATCTTTAGAGCTCCAAGGGAACATATATCTACGTATTTGATATTAATTTCAACTTGATACCTCCACGCGTTCCTGAGAAAAAGGGTCTTGACAGACTGACGGATGGACAACGAAGTTATCCTATAAGGGTTTCGTTTCTTCCTTTCGAGGTAAGGAACCCTGAAAATATGAAAAAAGAAAGGTATTTTTTATCGGGGTTGTTAAAATTGATAATTGTCATGTTTTAGAATTTAGAGTTAGGTAATGAAGGTTTGGATTTTTCATAGGGGTCGTCTGGTTTCTGATAAAGTCTATGTGACTGGCTGCAATTCCTCTTTGTTGAAATAGTGAATCAATGAAAGGTATGTGCTAGGAGGTTCTATTTCAACAATGGCACACATTAGCGGGATGATTTAGTGACTTCTTTTCCAAATTAAGTAAGACCAAGTTCAACACGGATAAAAATATGAATGGAAACGGAAAACAGAAAAGATGAAAAAAAAAATATCTGAGCGCAGTCAATCCTGGTTGTGCCACATACGGCACGCGCTCAGAAGGTTTCCCAGTTTACCAAACGAGACAAAAAAAGCCGCATCCCGGCAAGCATTGTTCCACTCTGGGAATTTTCTTATAGCTTATTCATTTATGTTCGATCTTTTTCGAAGTAATACCTGGATTCCTACAATACTCAAAGATACCACCAAATCCAATTACATAAAGCTCGATCCAGACAAACCTGTGGCGCCTCACTTACATTCAGGCTGATTGTATACAAAGTCGGTTTAATTTAGTGAAGCACCGAACTAACCTAGTTACCCCAGCATAAGTGCAGTTAATTTTCGAGATTAGCATTTGTGTGAGACAATTAGTCGTGAGTAAACTTTAAATAGAGCTTTTGAATAGACTTATTGCCTTGCTTGGGCGCTTAGCTGGAGACCGACTAAAAACTGGGGGCAAAAACTTAAGCTGGTAAGTACACTTCTATTGAACGAGTGAAGCGGTGCAATTACGTTAGTCCTCTCCCGGTAGTCTCGCCCCGGCGGGGACAAAGAGTCGCCCTTGCTTTCATTTTCAATCATCATTTTGTTGAGATTTCTTGCTTATTGCATTCATTGTACGGAAGTCTTAATATCGCGCCACTTTTAAATGAAGTACGCCACAATGGTTCGCTTTATTTGTGTAGCACTTAGTATTGTTCATAATTTACTACGTAGCTTTTGTCTTCCCATTAAACCGGTATTATTTTATGTAAAGAGTCTATGTTTCACTAGCATTCATCAAATAGTTATGTACTTTTAGATCTCTGTTTCTGGGCTTTTGTTTTATGTCTAATTACAACCCTACTACAAATGCAAATCGATCCTCACTACAAACTGTGCATTCGATTGACGGTACCATACCATAATGTTAATTAGTAACATTTTCTGGCTAACATTGTGAATCAAATATCCTGTTTACGTTAAATAACAACATAACTGGTTTTTAATAATTTATTGGCGCTTTCCTCGTTTGACAATTCGAATGAAGAATTCCCGACGCTGTTGCACCCAAGTGCGATCACTTGGGTGTAACAGCTTCGGGAAGAAATTGCAGCTGTAAGTACAATCTATACTTTTTTGTATTCCATTCACGAACATGGGTTCCCGCAAATACTGCAATGTGAGAGGAGTTTTGTCGCAGCGAAATCTGTCTAGGCTAGGTATTATTTCCTTGCGTGCACTACATATGTGCAACATTTGTGCTTTGCCTGAGGAAGTATGTGTCATTAGACCTTAATGACTGCAAATGATGATGATACATCATCAGTCCTTTTTGGAAGTAGGTAAGTATGTTAGGTTACCCACCTATCCCTAGTACTTGATCAGGGTAGAGCAAGATTATCTTTCGACGCCCTTTGATCGACGCTTTCACTTCACGCTAATTTTACTTCGGTTTCATGTAAAAATTTCAAAAATCAAGTTTTATGCAAATATCAACACTTATTGAATTTAAATTTAAATAAAGTAGATCTAATTAGTAGCTATACTCCTGCTTCTTTAACATTAAGAAAGCTTTTGCTGCTATATAATATAATTAAATAAGTATTTGGTGTTAATTTCAACCAGTAACTAAATAATAAAAATCCACTGCGCGCCTCTCAAAAGGCGCCATCAAAATTGTATTTTAAACTGGAAATTATATTTCGCATTTGGCTTTTTGGCGCCTCTTGCCATCTGCCGCCTAGAGTAACCACTCCACTCGCTCAACCCTAGGGCCGGCGCTGCCTACAACAACTGCTGGTTACTGGCAAGGTCGATGGCAAGCGTCCGAAGGGTCGTAGTCCACTTAGATGAACGTACCAAATTCGCTCATCCAAACTCCACGCCACTCTTCACAATGCCACAGGCATGGATGGCGAAATAAAAGATGACTCCACGTCAGGGGAATCATGACCCTCAGTAATGAGGACTACGACGCGAGTAGGAGGAGCTACCCCCGTCATGACGAGTCCAATAATAAATTGTATTAGAAGTAACATAATATTTCCAGAAAGCAATATTTCGATGTATCCTACTTTTAGTTAGTTACTTGTTAGAGCTTACGGGGTGTAAGCATCAACATTTTGGATTTTTTTAGCCTCATCTGGAGGTAAAGTACAGGAGATAGCAAATTTTACTCAAAATCATCATTCCTTTATTTTTTTAAAGAAACAAATCTGTATTTAAAGATGTTCGATAATTCGCTTGCCACACTCGGGAATCAAACCGGCTTAAATCCGAAAAAATATCACCCTGTACTTTTATGACAATAATCGATAGGGTCAGCCATAAGGATCAAATCTTTCAAACAAACATGATAACTTAAATTAAAGGAAAACCATGAAATCGAAACTTGATATATGTACCTATATGACAAGATAAAGCACTATTACTCAAAGGCCCTTCAAATTACTTATGTTAGAACCTAATTAACAGCAGAATCATCACTGCCTATGTTAATAACCATTTCAATACAAAAAAAACGGCACAATAAGATGGCCTGCGAGATCACCACCCCTTTAGATTTTTTTCTATGGGGATATTTGTTAAAAATCGAATTTACCAAGAATCGTATGCATCTGTAAACGAGTTAAGAACAGATGTTCACACTACGATTTTCAATATTCATCAGAACTAGCTATTAAGTTATTGGAAATAAATTCCTTAAAAGAATAAATTTGTGTATTCAACAAAATGGAGCTCATCATCAACTAATTAGATGGTTTACCCTTTTTTTTCGTTCAATTAAAATAAGTTAAAATTTTATGGTTATTCTTTCATTTAATTTATGATGTTTGTTAGAGAGATTTGATCCTTATGATAAATGATTCCCGAGTGTGCTAAGTGAATTTTCGAAAATCTTTGAATGCAGATTTGTTTCTTTAAAAAAATAAAGGAATGTTTCCTTTGAGTAAAATATGCTATTTCCAGTATTTAGAGTACTTTTCCTCCAGGTGAGGTTAAAAAATTCCAACCTTTATATTCTAGTAATATTCTAAGCTAAACTCAATTATACATAACAGCAATTTTGTAGTTCGTTAAAGGCACAAGGCGTCGTATTACAACTCCCGATAGCAGCGTGAACAGTTAACGTACCACGTGTAACTCAGTACCTTTGTCTTTGAAGTCCTCGTATAGATACAGACACTAACTAGGCTTTGAAATAGTACCGTGAACAGATTCGCTCCGTCGAGCCCGCCACTGCTCGAACCCATCTGTCTCTCCACTATTCCCGACGTATGCAAGTGTCGGCGTGACGTTAACGGCTCTTGAGAGACAGATCGTTGCTCATTTACAAAATATAAGCTCCCCCTTAATTGGCTAACTTTCCACGAATTATCTTACGTAACTAGCAATCAGCTAGCTCTAGTTAGTTTATCTCCTAGTAATAAGGATTTATGTGCATTCGTACAACTTTCCTGAGAGTATATTATTAATTTATTTATTAAAAAAAAAAACAAACTGTTACAGAACTACTCCTTTTTTATTATAAGTAATTTAATTAAATGTCTCCGTACCTACATAAACCTCAGTGCAAACAAATGACCTACATATTTATTTGGGTTACCAAGAGCTGAAAGTTTGCAAACTCTAACAAGATTCTAATTACATTGGCTATCCTTAATGTAGGTATTAAACGTAGGAAGATTTAGTTTAATACAAAAGTCTGAAAAGTACAAGCAGATAAATAAGGTCTCTTGTTGACCGGCGTTAATGAAACGCAAACAATCCCTGAGTAAATTCTGCGATGCAAACCCGCTACAAGTTGTTGTATTCGTGTTCTGTGCACACCATTATTTGATGTGCTTCTTTTGTACAGTTTCAATGCGGAATTAGAAGTGAATGAAATAATTACTTAGCTCTGCATTTTGCTGACGCGGGGTGTTTACTATTCCATAAAAGGGATTATTGAGGTTTTTATTTCCGAATGATTTCATTCGATCATATTTTATTACGACCCGATTAAAGTGCGGAAAATTAACTATAAAAACAGGGTTAGTTTCTGTCAGTTAACAAGCATTTAAACCGTGCAGTCGGAATGACGTAAGCGGTTACATTGTTAGTGGTTGTCGGCATAACACAACACAACACAAATTCGTTTCTGCAATCACGGACGTGGACGTTCGAAATCTGATTTACGGCTGATTTGTGGTCAGGTGCGGCCGCGTACATGTACGTACCGTGTGCTCTGCCTACCCACACCTATGTACGTACCTACTACGCAAACCAAGTTATGTCCCAAATATAACTCATATCACCTGTCGTTCCGCCTGAAATATCGTCGCGGAACGATTTTATCACTCACGATGATGTATCCTTTATTGTTGAATACATTACCAAAGTTTGTCCTTTAAAACCCTGAAAATTGTCAGGCTTCATTTAACGACTTTCACATTCTCTGTTAGAATTTAGATGGTAAAAAAATAACAGGCACGGGAATATTAGGTTTCAAAGCCACGTGTAGGTGTTCGATTTTAATTTTTTCAAAGTTTATTCTATGTTCTACGTTCATGTTATCTGGGCCTGTCAACCAACGAATATATTAAAAAATACAAAATAAAAATATGCTTATAAATTATCAAATGATGATGAAAAATGCTAAATATGCGAATTTTCATACGAAAGTTTTTTAACACTTATTGTTGTCTAGTTCAGTGGCGTAGTTATAGGTAATTATAATTAGTTATGCCTTAACAATAAAGAAAGTATATTTTACAAGTCAAAAAATATCTATAGAAACGATAGTTTCATCTGGGACTTACGATGCATAGACAAACGAACGAAAAGGGTCTTAAACTTATCATGAAGACTTCCTGAAAAGGCTGAAAAAAATGCATTTAAAGAAAATAAACAGCAAAGAAATCGTTTCATCAGTTCGTGAGATACGAAGCCAGTCTTCAAACTTATAACCCCTCATTTTGCGTCGGGGCTAAAAACAGAATCGTCTATAAAATGATACAAATTGAGGTTTAACGTTGTAAACAAGAAAAAGGGAAGGTAGCAGTTGCCAAGTCGGATCCAGTTACTTGCGCCCGTCCGGATTGTGTTATAGACAGAAATGAGAACGTCGAAGTTGGGTTGAATCTCGGCAAACTGTCAAACCTGTTTCATTTACCACGAGCACCTACTTATTTACGTCAAAATTTGCCGATGGCGGAGATAGATACCGGTGCAAGACATATTATGTACTTTTAAGGACTTTTCAGTCAAACCGCCCTAACTTTACTCGTAAATCATAGAGTACTTTGTATCGTAGAACTTTACCTAAATGTAACTTTAACACGTCTTCCTAAATGTTCTCAAACTGTGATGAATAATACAGTCCCATTTTGTAAAATGAAAAAATCACTTTGACAGTAAATTATCGAAGAATCTTTGTCCGACGGTGAACTGAGGTGAAAATAATGATCGAACTTGGAAAACATTTACGTGAAAGATATTAAGGAACGATTATTGGTTATTGCGCAAAACTTTCTTTGTCGACTCATGATAATAGGCGAGGGAATTATTATGAACAGACTTTTATTGTATTTCGATGAATGAGTATTCCTTACAGATGTTCTTTTTATTGGAGATGAAATTGCTTTAAACTATTAGAAGTGGGACACGTGTAGTGCTTTGGGAGCTGCCACGGGAATATCCTAGTAGAGAATTGGAGTTTCCCGTCAAACTAGAGCCGGTACACAACAAAGCCATTACCAGGAGACGCGCGGCCCAATCTTATTTTCTAAGTTTAGGAATCGAAAAGTTGTTCACAAACGTCGAGGTATGAGGAAGGAACAACCTAACACGTATGCGACTTATTGCTAATGCTATTTTAAGTTTCCTAGTAAAATAATATGTTCCCATTGAATTAATTTTACGTGTAGTTCGTGTGGAGCTTGCAGTGTAAACCACATGTTTATAGTCGCTTTTTGTTTTACGGTTTTTGGATGGGATCCAAGTTTAAAATATTTATTTTAATTTCATAATGAGCCCTTTAAAAAAATTACATTCACAGGCAAAGTATTATTGGGTTTTCCATCTGGAATTTCTCAGTAGCAGCCCGGAGTCTGGATTAGTGACCGATTGATGGCAATAGGCTTGCCCCCTATTACATGGGACTTAAACATAACTGGCGAAATGTGGGTGTACTATAGGTACACCGCTGCCTAACCCTACTGGGAAGACAGGCGTGATTTTATGTGTTACATTCACGAGCAAATATCTACATAATTTTATACGTTTCCCATAAAAACCAGATAACAACCAATGGTCGTTATTCCTGTAGGTAAAAGTGTTTAAGGGCCACATAAGGTCACGTCCAGCATTTTGATTGCTATCACAAATGTATTGCCAATGGCTGCCGAATCTGATTTGCGTCCGCCTGTGACGCGCGCGCAAGCTTCCGTGTTGTGTTAACGTAGGCCACTGTTGTGTTTACCTCACATTACCATTATTTGAGAGGACGTTATGTGATTGATATTTAGGTGTTTAACGTAACTGAGAAGACTAACAGGGAAATGTAAAGATATGATTCAAGTCTAAACTAACTAAATAAGGTGCCAAACGAACTGAACCAGGGATCAGTCAAGGCTATTGATTACACTATCTTTTGTTTTCTGGCCTATATTTTCTTTTTGCAGGTTTTCTAGATCGATGCTCAAGCATGAATCTCAATTCAACACTGACAAAAAGTAAGTATTCATTACTGAAATCTCGGAGAGTATACTTGTTGATAGATATAACTCCAATCTAGTTTCAAAAAGAAATTCATGGTGTAAACGTTAATCGTGAACCGTTCAAAAGTACGAGCTTAAATGTTCAGCGTAATTGAATACAAAGACGAAACTTCATAATCCAACTAAATAAAGTGTCAAACGAATAAATCAATGAATTGAACAGAGATCCAGCCGAGGCGATTGAATATATTATCTGTTGCCATGAATGCGCTAATGTTGGAGAATTTAATCGGGGAGCGGGCGTGGGAACGGAAGAGCTTCGTTCGTTGGATTTACGAGCGAAAAAGCTTCCGCCGCTTTCGACGTACACGCGGAGCTACAGACATTTTTGTACATAACAATTTAAATAACTACTTTATATATTAAATTATGGTGATGTTAAAGGTGATGCTAGGATTTTTTTTCTTGTTTAAATTTTTGTTGTTTGGAATTTTTCTCATTAATTTTGTCTAGTTAGCCTTTGTGTCTACACTGTATGTTTTTCGTCAGTAAAATGCATATCGTCGATAAAACTGCCGAGGCAATTTGTTTCGAGCATACTTTACAAACTTATTTTTACAGGTAAAGTGAAACCAAACATGTGAGGATATACAATGTGAATGCAGTGAAAATGGTTTACATTTCACAATCCACAGAGAAAGAGGAAAACGGTCAAGTTGAAATGCACACGTCGACAGGCGACTCAGACGTTTACACAACAGTCAGCGAGAGTGAAAAGCTCCTTACATTTTACAAAATATTTTTATTGTTTGCCAGACGGTTGACTTCCATTCCAGACATTTATCTAGTACAAGTTATTTAACAACCGGAGCACAAAATTTCGTTGAGTATAATTTATAAATAGCCCTCGAAAGCGCGATCGCCTAATTTGCTTTTCAGATATTTAGACGTCTCCCCGCTTAAGGGATTACGCTTCATAATGCCCAAGGACCATTGTTGTAGCTTGATAAAATTTAATTTGTCACAAGGAGCGAGTCCTCCATCCAGCCGCGAGCCAGCCAAACGAACCGAGGAAAGTAATGATCACATGAAATCCCAGATCAAGAATTAAGAGCACTTTTGTTTTAGTAAACCGACCGGAATAATAGCTGAAGTTTGGCGTCGCTATGCCGACAAATGATTTGATGGGCTTCATCAGCACTCGACAACGCTCGAATAATATTTCGTTCCGCGGCCTATAAATGAAAAAGTACCTCGAAGCAAACTGTACGTCCGATGATGTACGATAGATGGAATGGATTTTAACTCTGTTTTTTTGCGAGGCGAGTCAGAAACAGCGTTGCAATCTTCGTATACCCTTTATGTGTTACATTTTGTCGGGTGAAGCCTTGAATAGGCGGCCAGTCTCTTTGATGGTATTGAAAGAGAAAATGCTTATCGCACCATCGCCCGTAAATAGCCGAGTGGGTGTCGAATTTCTCTACACATGCTACGAAAACACACTTATCCTTTTTACTTAAACTGTTTTCACATCCCTTCTCAATACGCTGAAACTATTCGTCTGAGTCTTGCCTTTTTGGATGTATTGGCAGGTATGTTTATTGGGTATGAGACCTATATGTTTTATGTGACGTAATTTATGCAGGTCATTTTTTATCCTTTTATTTATTTTCGTTTTCTTGAGTACTCTTTTGTATCTGTTAACAATAAAACACATCAATTGAAAGAAGGGTTTTCTTTTGTATCGTTGAACGGAATAATTGTTTTAATGGGTAAAATTATGATCATAGACATTTGCTAAATGACCGTCCATTTGTGCTTGGAAACGTTATTATATCCCGAGAAATTCTGAAAGCAATGTAAATAAATAATTCGATTGTTACTGAACAAAGTACCATTTAGCTTTACTCCATTCAATGGCTTATTGGTGATTCGCCCGAATTACTCACCTGAAACGGGCGAATCGACATTTTATATAATACTAACTACGCCCCGCGGTTTCACCCGCATAAGTCGCGATCCCGTAGGAATATCGGGATAAAAAGTATCCTATATCCTAACCCAGGTCATCATCAAATTTCATCCAAATCTGTTTAGCCCTTTTAGGGGGAAAGCGTAACAAACACAAAAATACAAATCTTTTCTTTGAAATATTAGTTTAGATTACTTTTTTTTGTGGCGATTCGCACGAAGTTAATTTATTTGTAGGCGAATTTGCTGTCGTTCCTCATACATATATCAACTCAATATTTTTTTTTTTTTTTAATGTCAATTCACCCGGTTTGGGTGAGTTAATTCGGGCGAAACACCAATAAGCCCATTCGATAAATAAAAGTTGTTATCATGTGCTATCTATTAAAAAATGTTATCAATTATTGAACAAGGTAGAAGGGACGAACAATATCTCGCAAATAATTCTCACGTTATCATTACCACTTTACACTCATCTTTGGATTGAAAAAGCTAATGGTTTGGAACAAGTCGAGGTGGTTTAAAATGAATCGGCGACATTCCATTTCCTGCAGTAAGTAATGCGACCTCATGATTCCGTTTAAAAAATTGAATTTCACGTTATCAAGTTTAACTGAGGCTTAGCTGAGGGAACATTGTTAGCAGCTCAGACTAAAGATGGACACTTGGACAAAGAAATGATAATGATTGGCTTAAGGGAGAAATCTTTACATACAAATAGATAAAACTGAAGTGTCTCTCTGTAATGTCAAAATACATTTTTATTTTATTAATTTTTATTATTTATTTAAATGCCTTAAAACTACCATTACAGGTCTTAGCCTAATGCGATAGCCAAGCCAAACACACCAAATTAAAATTAAAACCTTAAGTCATAAAGATTAATATTGTTTATAACATTATGTAAACAATAGTACTTTTGCGAATGCACCCCACTGGCATGTAAATATATCAATTGCAACTTGCATATAATTGATTGTGCGAATTGCTCGAGTTAGAGGGGTTTTGGCGAGCAAGTTGGTCCTGGCTGATGGTACGACTAGCAGTGGCGGGGGCCGTCGCCTCCACACATAACGGTCGGGTACGTACAAGTGCAACCGCTGCATCACTCTCGAAAATAACAGCTTTCAACGTTTTTTTTTATCCACATCGGGGAAGTTCTTGGCCTGCAGCTCACCTGATGGTAAGTGATGATCAAGCCGAAGGTGGAAGCTAGCTTCACCCGGAATTCTCAACCACAGAGGAACTGGTTATCTTACCTCTAACTACCGAAACACAACAATGCTGTTAACATTATTATTATAGCGACAGACTTAGATAAAATGGTGGTAGCTAGCCAGGCGGACTTAGAACAAGCCCTACCGCCTTACTAAATGCATATGAAAGTATATACGGTACTTATAAAAAATATAAAAAAGCGGCCAAGTGCGAGTCGGACTCGCCCATGAAGGGTTCCGCAGCAGCAAGTAACATAATATAAAAGTTCTTGTAGTTCGTTGTAACTTTGGTCGCTGTTTTAATAATAGAGTATTTAAAAAAAAAAAAGTTATTGATAAGTCAACATTATAATTAGGTACCTAAATGATGGGATTTTATGAAATTAAATGTTTTATTTTATTTTTATATTTGAGTTGATTCAATGAAAGGTAAATTGCGGTTTACGAAATATGACGTATTCAAAAAAAAATACTTACTAGATCTCGTTTAAACCAATTTTCGGTGGAAGTTTACATGGTAATGCCTACATCATATATTTTTTTTAGTTTTATCATTCTCTTATGTTAGAAGTTACAGGGGGACACACATTTTACCAATTTGGAAGTGTCTTTCGCGCAAACTATTCAGTTTAGAAAAAAATGATATTAGAAACCTCAATATCATTTTTGAAGACCTATCCATAGATAACCCACACGTAAGGGTTTGATGAAAAAAAAATTAGTTTCAGTTCTAAGTATGGGGAACCCCCAAAATTTATTGTTTTTTTTCTATTTTTGTGTGAAAATCTTATGCGGTTCACAGAATACATCTACTTACCAAGTTTCAACAGTATAGTTCTTTTAGTTTCGAAAAAAAGTGGCTGTGACATACGGACGGACAGACAGACAGACATGACGAAACCATAAGGGTTCCGTTATTTGCCATTTGGCTACGGAACCCTAAAAATTGCCTGTCTATCTGTTCGTTCCGGCAAATCTCCAAAACCGCTGGACCGATGTTGACGGGACTTTCAGTGGCAGATAGCTGATGTTATAAAGAGTAACTTAGGCTTTTTATTAGAAAAAAGGGATAAGAGTCCACGCGATCGAAGCCGCGGGCGTAGCTTGTCCTCATCATTAATATAATATATAAAATTAATATAAATCGTGAGTGATCAATATTCTTATCTCATAAGAAAGTCTGATAAGGTATTCCGTTTGATAACAATTAACATTTAACAAGCAAACTTGGATGGCAAGTTTAAATCTCGTGTTTCGACGTTATTTGGCAAATTAATTCAGAAACTTTATCTTGAGGCACGCGAGTGAAAGATGTTTTTGCAGACAGAGTTTGTTACTTAATAATTCCTTGATTGTAGTCTGAGCTCTCCAGATGGTAAGCCCATAAGTGACTTCCGTGTTCATAACTCAATAAGAGTTATAAACACGGAAATCACTTAGGTTTTCGGAAGTTAACAAAGTCAAGAAAGGCCGGTTATTTATTTTAGCTATTTTATGAATAAATTATATGGTGTTCTTATCTAACAAGAAAAAATCACACAAAATCAAGAGAGACCGGTTATATATTTTGGCTATTTTTTGAATAAATTATATGGTGTTCCCCCGTTCCCCGTGTGCATGTCGGACCCCGCACAATGAAGGGGTAGTTGGAATGAATTTATGCCAATAACAAACTTAACATTGTAGTAGAGAAAATGTTCTCCCGTACGAAATGTATGGGAGAACATGTTTTTGCAACTGCAAATGTAAGTTGGTCCATTATTACTCGTTAACTTGTAGAGTAAGTAGGCTCTAGCGCTTTGATAGTTTTCCTTTTAATTTATTTATACGGGAAAATACTCTAAATAGTGGAGATAGCAAATACTCAAAGGAAACATTCCTTTTTTTTACTAACAAATCTGCATTCATAAATTTTCGAAAATTCGCTAGCCACACTCGGGAATCGAACCGGCTAAAATCCGAAATAATTACACCTGTACTATTATGGCATCAATCGATTGGGTTAATTATAAGGATCAAATCTCTCTAACAAACATGATAAATTAAATGGAAAGAAAACCATAAAATCTTAACTTATTTTAATCTAACGACAAAAAATATTTTTCACCACATATTTTGGATCATGCCTTGAAAAATCTCTGTGAAGCAATTGATTATAAAAGGCAGACATGATTGACTGAACCTGTGTTTCATGTTACAAGAGATTATTAAAAAAAAACTATGCTTCTTTGATCCGTCGAAGGATACTCTAAAGGTGCTGATAGACTTGAGCATTCACTTGTAACAGAACATCGACCATTCGCCGTTTTTAAATTTGTCGAACTAAACAACGAAAAGCGCCAAACATAGAGTCAAACATCGCTATGAACATTTTCACGATCATTCTAGCGAACTCTGTAGTCAATGCTCGTCAATCAAATATTCTTCACGAAGATGGAATCGGAACAATGACAGAATGGCTCGGCTCGGAAAAAAGCTCAAAACAAATTTACTGTGCTTTCGCTAGAATGCTCGCTAGAACGTTCGCTAGAATGCTCGCTAAAACACTCCCTTTTCTTTTTCTGTAATGTAACATTCGCTAGAATGATTATTCAAGTGAATGCTCAAGTTTATCAGCACCTTTAGGTACTAGGAATTCATTTCTGGGCCACTTATTTTTCTATATTGTTTCTTCATCATTTTCTTCTAAAATAGGTAAAATGAAATATTATACTCATAATCCTTATGTATTAAATTCCCAATCCAATCTGACTGGGCCGACTTCAAAAACACTAGTGCATTTTGAGCCAAGGAATATTTCTTTGAATTTTATGTTCAGGTTCAAACGTAGGAATTCGTCGTAAATTCTAGGTTTAAGTTGAAAACGAATGTGTTCGCAACCTTTTCTTTTTGATATCTTCTACGAGTAGATGTTTCTGTTGAAACCACAATATGTAGAATTACCCAGATAAATAGCTGCTTCAAGTAAAACGAAATGTGTGTTAAGCAAATAAAATAATATTGTTTTGGTGATAAAAATCTTATCACCGTGCTCATCACTATAAACCAAATTACCCAACATGTTGCCAGTTTACATGGCAAGAAACACCATAAAATGAACATTCACAATCGTTCACATCTCATAGGTTATAAGTACGTGCCCTAGGGTCTAAGATGTCTGTTCTTATCAGACTTACTGCCATAATCAGAATACAGTTTCAATGCAACTAGATAGTCTCATACTATACCTATCGCTGTGACCATTCTACACCAACCGTAGTCATCTATGGAGCATTTATACGTGACCAGGAGCCGCACAGCAAAAGGGTAATTATGTTTAGGTACTAAATGAACACAAACACTATCAGCTGGAACTAGGTTCCATTGTAAGCCTATCTCTAATATTGAATGTGGCAGAAACAAATAGTGGAGCTTCATTAAATGTCATTCTGATATTCCCGATAATGCGAGGGTAGAATGCGAACTGTTTATTAATATGCGGCCATAAGTTGTGATATATTTGCGGTAATTAATTGGTTTTAAATTCAACAGGACATTGTTATAAAATTTATGAGTATCACGTAATTAAGGGGTGTTTGGTTTCTTTTTCTTCAATAGCATATTGTGATCATTAAATTGATTGTTAGTCATCATTTGCCTAGCCTTTTCAAACCATGTTGGGGTCGACTTCCAGTCTACCTGGATGCAGCTGAATACCGGTATTTTATATGGAGCGACTGCCTATCTGCCCTCCGCAACCCAGTGACTCGGTTACACGATACCCCTTGGTAAGACTGGTTGTGAGACTTTCAGGCTTCTGACGGCTCGTAACGGAGGCGGGGTCTTGGTATGTAAAGATCCCACGACCATCATCCACGGACCGGCTTAGGTAGCTTTATCTGGTCGACCGACCCGTGTGGCTGTTATTACTTAGCCACGAGCCCCTCAAATTGATTGTTAGTAAAAACGTAACAATTCTGTTTGTGCGTAACTAAATCAGGCCAAACATAGTTCCTATGTTTGATGTAATGAAGTGCTGTGACTAACTGATTTCACAGAGAGTGATTACCAATGAACCTGTAGTGGTTTTGCGGTATAATATAATATAATTGGGTAGTGTAATGAGTCTGCACTTGAAACTACGTAAACCATGATCCAAGGGGCCTACGCAAACGACAGACTTTTTATGTAATCGACTCTGCGACGCGGTACCGCACAAGAAGTTTGCGAAGACTGCTGAGGTTGGCATACTTTTTAACCGACTTCAAAAAGGCCTACCGGCCGACTTCTTAATTCGACTGTAGGGCTTCTTTTTTTGTATGTTTTTCGTGATTACTCCGCCAATAATGAAATGATTTTGATGATTCTTTTTTTGTTTGGAAGGTTCTTCAGAGGTGGTCCCATATAAGTTTTATTAACTTTACTTGGGTAGTTTTTGAGTTAGCTTCAATGACACATATTTTTCTCACTTAGTCTATATGGATGATATTATAAGTTCTGAGGAAATAAGGAATTTGAATTTATGTGGGGTGGGTACCACAAATAATAAATGAAAAATAAAAACTTTTTCCAAAAAAAATATTTTGCTCTTTTAAGTGTTTTTTTATAAGTCGGGTAATATTTTTTATAATAAGTTAAGTATAAGTTTTTTTGTACGTCATGCAAAATTCAATTCTATGAGTAGGTACCTAGGTAGGTATGTTTTTCATTTTGACGAGCAAAACGTGTCCCTCGAATCGTCTGTGGTCTGCACAAAACCGTTTTAGAGTCGTTTTTACAGTTTCAAGTAAAAGTACAAATGAATAAACCTCAAAAACATTTTTCCGGAAAACTCATCGTTTGAACAGTTTTCCCGAATAGAGTCAAAATCCATTCCATTGAAAAAAGCACTGCACGTTTTTAGGTTTAGGCAAAAATATGTAAATGCTGTGTACCAACGACGGACATGTATTGATAAAAAACTCAACAAGTTTTGCCGTTTCTATCGACAAACGCCAAAAACTGCACGTTATAAAATGTTTTTCATAGAATCTTTTATCTGAAATATACGTGTAGGTTTACCACAAAGGTTCCAATTTTTGGCAAGACATTGTAAATATCATTGTTTTGAACAGAAAGAGAAAAGAGAAAAAGGAAAAGAAAGAAAATACGTGATAAGGCACAGGGGCTCGTGGCTAAATACTAACAGTCGCACGGGTCGATTGAAGGTCTACGCTTGCCGAGGTCAGTTTGTGGATGGGTGACCATCCATTACTTATCGAGATGGCTTAACGTGCTTTCCGAGACACAGACCCCTCCGTGTTTCGGAAAGCACGTTAAGCCATTGGTCCCAGCTGTCATTTATACGGGGTTAGTTTTCAATGACCAGCCAAATTTTCACAGGGTGTTCTACCCATGAATATGAACAACTTTCACTATGGAACCAACTCTGAAATCACAAAAAAAAGATCATCTGTTTCATACAAAAGTTCAATACCTACTAGACCAAAATGTATGAAACAGCTGATATTTAACCTAACCTAACCAGGTAGATCTTTCACAGTCGTTACGGGTAGTCAGAAGCCCGAAAATGTGCAACCAGTCTTACCAAGGGGTATCGTATTACCCAGTAACTGGATTGTAGAGGTCAGATAGGCCATCGCCTCATGAAAAATACTGTTAGACACCAACATAGTTGAGAAAAGGCATATGCATAACATTTACTAGATGGAATTTTACCAGGAAATACACTATTCGCTATTCAAGATAATTATGAATATTTATTATAATGTGACTTGACAAGCATAATTTATTATTCTAACTATTACTAACCTGGTCAGGTAACTAGCCTAGCAAGATTATTTTGTAGCTAAATTGATCTAACTGAAGCTCAGGCCACACTGAGGCGAATCCCGCGTGTGACGCGAGGTGTGACTTTTTTTTTTTTTTTTTTGAGTATGGGAAATCATCAAATGACTTCTCCCGCTCTGGGTGAAGCGAGAGGGTGTGTCAGACTTTTACTGACTAAAACCCACCCGTGTTCCTTCCGTGGCCTGTCTGCCGGGGCCGGGATATCCCTTTCGGACAAACCCGCAACCCCAGCAGGCGTTGGTCCTTACGGACCCCGTCAGTTGGTGTTGACATCCCTTTGAGGCGCGCGTGGAACACAACGCGCCGTCGACCCGGGCCTGGTCCTTATCGGACGGCGAGCTGCCCATACGCGAGGTGTGAATGAGCGCGTCGATTGTTTTAATGATTTGAAAGTCACACTACTATTGGCGCCAATTTGAACACCTCCAACCTCCATACAAGTTAGCCCCCGTTCCCACGGGCGTAAATATATCGCGGCGAGATTTTATCGCGCGCTGGATTTTCAACTCGGTGGTGAGCCGAGCATTGACAATACAACAGAGGTCATCCCAGCGCGTCAAAAAAACATACTGTTGAATTTTCAATTCTCGGCGTTAAGCAGTGCGTTGAAAATACAGTGCGAGAAAAGTTAGCTGTCAACAATAGGTGCGAGCGAGTTTCGTCACGCGCGGGATTCGCTTCAGTTTGAACAGAGCTTAAGTAAATACTTATTAATAATATGATGTAAACGTCGAAATTATAAAGGTAATAGTTGAGATAACTACGAAACCGGCTTCGTGACAAATCCCCAATAACTCAAGTAGGTACACAACACATACGTTTTCGATCAAAAAATTATCGGTTCCGTAGCAAGAAATCATTCCGTGGTTGCGTGTGTAGGTATATAGACGAATTAATTCGTATCTAATAACGTCTAGTATTTACATATATAATAATGGGCTATAAAGCTGATAACTAATAGTGTTGATAGTATTGGTTAAGTTACAATGAGTGAATATAAATACGCTTGAAAAACATAACCCAGTCTTTGCTGTAGCACATTCGGGTTTACAGCAAAAAAACTTTTAGTCAAGTTTCAAAGTGAAGGTGTAAACATAATTGATTAAATAGGGCGTCAGGGTGTCGGTTATATGTTCGACGCGTATGTATGTTTTTTTTTTGTTTGTGGACCGATTTTGAAAATTCTTTTTTTGTATAAAAGGGTATGCTCCCGGATTTGTCCCATATAAATTTTATTAACTTTGCTTGCATACTTTTTGAGTAAGCTCCAATAATACGTATTTTTCCCGCTTAGTATATGTGGATGATATGATGATAACTTTAATTTCGGAAGTCGGTGGCAAAAAACTAAAATTCAAAACCAAAGACACCGACTTCCGAAATTGAAGTTATTTTTCACTTTGTAGTGCTTTTTTCGGAAGTCGGTTGTTTTTTTTTGTAAAAAGTTTTTTTATTTAATGACGCTGACGCCTAAAAAGTCAGCCTTTTGCGGACGTTCGTGGTTTGATTACTGCGACAAAAAATTGCAGTGTGATATTTTTAATTAGACGGCATATTAATTATTCATACATTGTCACGTTTGCCGTAGGATACCTATATTTGGATACGGTCATATTTTAGCATCTTTTTTTTGTTGCACTGCATTATATTAACAAAGACGTATTATGAAAGACGTAAATACTAATTTAATGTGACTAAAAATATTCAAATCTTTTTAGCTACGCTGTGGCTGAGGTTTATTCTTATTTGTTCTTTCGAGTTGACCTAAGTTGTGTTTTTAAACGACTTCAAAAAAAGGGGGAGGGTTCACAGTTCGTCGAAATCATTTTTTTATAAGTATGAAGGCTGGTTTGGAAAATCCCTTTTGTGTTTGAAAGGGCTTCCTGGCTGGTCCCATATACAATTTATAAAAAGAGATTGACCAGACCTGGTATCGCTATTTGTTCTGTGGTGACTTAAGTTTATAATGTTGATAAATCTTGTTTTTAAATATAATAATTTTATCTAGTAATGCGATTCCTTAAATTCTCCGCATAAAAAACACCATAAAAGTATCAGTTTTTATTTCGATTTCCTATTTTACCTTTAGATTGTTTTTTTCACCCAAGTAATGTCACATGTTATTGGCTTCAAAGAGTATATAAACAATAAAACCTTCTTGACTTACGCAAAATAGTTAATTTACGCATCCAATTATTTAAATTATAGTTGAATAATTAGTAACAACAGATATGAATAACAACTAATTATTATTATTATTACATTGTAATAATAATCTGTTAAGATGTTAAAAGTACATAAGCAAACCTTTTGGATATGTGAAAGGCAGAAGGTTTTAGGGACGTTTGCCTGTTTCATTCATCAATAGAAACTCTTTGAAAACGGAACAAACATGCGCTAAGATTCTATGCGCGCGCATCCTGAGCAGAATATGCTGGCGACAGAACGGCGGGCTTTCTCTTTCTAGCATATATGCACGTCCCATTCGTTTAGTTTTAAGTACAGTCTCGACCGGTAGGTATTTACTTTTAATAATAGTTTATTATTAATGTATAATTAATTGAATGATTTCATTTATATGTTTTATTTTAATCTCTACTACTAGACCATTATTATTTTGCAATTTGGATTTAATTTAATTAGCTGTATTTATAAGTTTATATCAGGGACCGAAACCGGTATGGTCAATACCGGTATTTTTTCGGTTACAACAGTTACTCATTTTACCGGTATTTTTAAAAGTAACCTTAATTCTAAAATTGAGGACAACCGGTAGTAATACCAGTTACCAAAATAAAAAATACCTCTATCTTACACGTGCCGTCGGCATTAGTCAAAGGGCGCGCATCGCCTGTGTGTGTATCAAAAAGTCGAGTCTACCCGCGCGCCGGCGAACGCCAAGACTGAGAGGTGTTAAGTTTTTAGTGTCGGTTTTACTTATATGTCACATAGATTACTGAAAAATGTTCAGCACTTTGATCTTATGGTTGTAACCATGGTGTAACGTATAATCACCATTAACGTGAACGTTTTATGATTATAAAAACATTGTCGGAAATGAATGTCGGAATTGACGAGCATTGAAAATTCTCAAACGTCATTTTGACTAATTCGTATTTTGAATTTAACAGCATACATTGTGACAAAAAATCGAGAGATTCGATTCTAAACCTAGATTTTGAGACCTAATTACCGTGTAATGCCGAGAATTATGGTAAAATGGTAAATTACATTTGAAAGCCCTAAAAATATCCTTTTAATTAAACCATAAATCTTTGAGTCACTGCTTGTTTCATACCGATACTAGGTTCCTTAGTCACTTGGTCATTGTCCTTTGCATGGATAGTTTTAGGTGAGTTAGCTTCAATAATACGTATTACGTTAATGATGTTATAATACCTTTCTTTCACTGTTATTTACATAGCAAGTAGTGGTATATGAATTTGAGTAGGGTAGGTACCACAACTAAAGAGTAAAAAAAAAAAAATATATGTACAAACAAAAAAATGCTTCAAAAAAACACTACAGGCTGAAAAATAACTATAATTCGGAAGTCAGTGGCAAAAAACGAAAACACAAAGCACAACACCGACACCGACTTCCAAAATTAAAGTAATTTTTCACTATGTAGTGTTTTTTTTGGAAGTCGGCTTTTTTTTGTTAAAACGTATTTATAATAACAAGTAATGTGGTATTTAAACGGAGGATGGAAATAGTTAATGGGACACTAAGAATAAACTTTTTAAATAAATTATCTTTATTTATTAATATTGGAATACCTAAGTTATTAATGATTGATGTCCAAATATATCAGTGCAGATGCAAATATAAAGATTGAATAAATATTTTGAGATAGAAATGTGGCATGTATCTATGAAGCAGGTTAAGAATAGATCAGAGAGGCATTGTTTTTTTATTCCTTTGAAGAATGAAGTCTGAATTTATTTAAGACATAGTTGTGGACAAGTCCAGGCAGTGATATTTTATCTATACTCGTAGCATGTTAATGATGTTGCATTTTCTCTAAGGCAAACATTACAAATTTTCAACTTTTTTTTTTAAATCACAAGTACCTACACATAAACATGTTAAACATTTAAAACATTTAATTTTAGCAAGCTGCTATCTATGAATAATGAAATGTGAAAGAAATACGATGGCAGCAAGCAATTATAGTGGCATTAAAACAGAGGACATCGAGAATACAGCAAGTGATGTGAAAATTACGTGGAGACCATTTTTAAGACAGGTATTTTATCTTTTATTTTCTTAAATTCACTCACTGACAAACAACGGAGTAGGTACCTAAAGTCTAAAGTCTAGAAGCATGACATTTTGCACAAGAGTTCCTTATATAACATAGATGTCCGAAACTACCAATTGGATTTGAAAAATTATTTTTGCATTGGATAGCTCAATTCTTGAGGAAGGTTATAGGCTCGCAGACGAAGCGGCGGGCAGAAGTTAGTTACTAAATAAAATACCGATCTTAATCCCATTAGAATAGAATAGAATAACGTTTGTTGTCTCCAGTATTACAGCTAGTAGTAGTGGTACATACACAAAACTATAATACCGGAAGCAAAAGGTTTAAGCGTCAGCATTATGCTTAGGTTCCCTAGCGGGTTGCTAAGCGCTGCTTTTCAGCTTAAACCCCATTAAGGAATACTTAGATGGGTTGGAATTTTACCTGAATATGTTACATAATCTTCATGACCACAGCCCAGCCTGCTCGGTTTTTAAACACTCACTCGTATTTTAATACCCCTCATTATGCAACAGTTTCATAAACTACTAATAAAGGTGTTTTTTATGTGGTTAAATACTTTTGAATGTTGCATTTTACTTGAAGAAGCTATCTAGCGTGGTTTCGGAAATATTCGGATAAGTTAGTGGCTTTTTTATATTGCTCGTCAGTGTAGTAGGTGTAAAATAAAATCGCTTTTCGTATCTGTCTGTGTTACTAATTGTTTAATACATTAATTAAACTTAGAAATAATAAAGGAATGTCTACGTTTTATCTACGGTAATCAATATTTTAGTGCACTTCAGACAGATATTATTTAAATTGTCAAGGAATCGTTCAGTCAGAAATATGAAGCTAGTTGCCCATTCCAAAGCGTAGTAGGTACCTATGGAGAAGAACGGGCAAGAAACTCTACGGACACTCTTTTAAATAAATGATTGGTTACATCATTCATGTTGAAATTAAATATGTGAGAACAATGTAGAAAGACGTGCACGTTAGAACGCCGTTTAAATTACACGCCTGCCAAAGAAACTCATTTTATGTGAATAAATAGATTCTTAATTTAAATTCAATGTCACAAAAGCAAGTTCCAGCAAAATGTGGTTTAACTGGTCTTTGGCGATAAAAATAAAACTTAGACGAAAGTGCGATTGAATAATCTATGTATATATCTATATCTATAAAATTCAATGCCACTTTTCATTGTAATTTTATAACTCAAGAACGGCTGGGCCGATTTAGCTGATTTTGGTTTTGAAATGTTTGTCATAGTTCAGGGAAGGTTTCAACGGTGAGAAAATTAGGGTAGGTAAGGTAGGTAGGGTAGGTAGGGTTTAAAGCTACCGCTGCCGTGCGAAGTCGGGGCGGGTAAAGCTAGTTATTATTCTAAAACAAGACAAAAGAACTTCCACGAGTGTTATATTTCAGCACCATAATCAGTCTATAATGTTCCCACTGTTGGGATACTGGCCTCCTCTCGCGCGGGCCCAGTGCGGGTTAGTAGATGTCACATTTCTTCGAATTTTCGGTTCTCGGACATGCCGGTTTCCTCACGATGTCTTCCTTCAACGTTTTGAGAAATTCATCATACCACCATAACCTCTGCCGACCT
This sequence comes from Agrochola macilenta, assembly GCA_916701695.1. Classification (NCBI taxonomy): domain Eukaryota; kingdom Metazoa; phylum Arthropoda; class Insecta; order Lepidoptera; family Noctuidae; genus Agrochola; species Agrochola macilenta. Next base: position 10,905,997 of record OU753563.1, read on the forward strand.
CTTCAGAGAATACAGGCTTGATGTAGGTACACTTCAAAACGGTGTTATATTTGCCTCGTGCAAGTAAAAGACAAAGAGATGGATTTATTGACTTCTTAAAGTTAGGCTATAGGTTTTTAAGTAACACTTGAAAAAAAAAAGAATTTCATCGTAGGTACCTATGTGTTTAATTTATTGTAATTAAAACCAACTTGAAAAACTCATAACGGTTTATTTTCGTGCTTAATTCATTAATTTATTTGTAGTGTTGCTTATCGGTGTTACGTTTCGTTCACTGTTGAACATGAGCCTATAAATAGAAGACCCCTATCGCACTGGTAAAATGAGGGTGTATACGATTGTCGAATGTCGTGAGCTCGTCAAAACAAAACGCATGTGTGATTGTGTAGGTACCTACTAACTTCAACGTAATTAAAAAGCTAAGCGCACATTAGGAGCCGCGGCGGGCCGCACCGCAAGTACCGCAACGCAGTAATTGTTTCAGACAGTTTTTTTTGCGTTGAATTTGTATTTGATCTGTTCCCCTCCAGTGCAATGATGCTCATAGTAAGTAAAACAGAAGCCGCAAAAATACGCCTGGCGAGCGATCCGCCATCTAGTGCGGCCCGCGTGTAGTGTGCGATGGTACATACTCGTACAAGATATACTGAAGAGGGCGCCCAATGGTCCACTAGAGCTCTCTTAAAAAACTCCTTTAAAAAAAAAATATCTCGTGTCTGAGAAGGAATTATGAATACCGGCTAGTAAGGACCCTCGGTAAGTGTGTCTAGAATTTTTTAATACCTTTTATAAAGTTTCATATTGAGACACGAAGCAACAAAATACGACCAAGAGGAATGTGGCCGCTTTTCTTTAGATCGAATTTTGTTGCTTAGTGTCTCATTATGAAACTTTATAAAAGGTATTAGAAAATTCTAGACACACCTACCAAGGGTCCTTACTAACCGTTATTCATAATTCCTTCTCAGTCACGAGATAATATTTTTTTAAAGGAGTGGCGCTAGTGGATCATTGGGCGCCCCTTTAAGTGATGCAGGAGGATTTTTGCAATGCGTTGCGTTGCGCCGCGGCCCGCCCATGTGTCTGCGAGCCTTAAGGAGTCACATAACTTCTTTTACATGTTTTCCCACTTTAAACGGAAGTTACAGAACACATATTTATGGACATTGTTATGTCTAGATCAAGTATCGACCTCGATACTTGCGTGAGCAATAAGCGTGACTGTTGAGTATGAGGACCTGGGTTCGATCCCAGATTATTATATAGAATCTTTTTTTTCTTCTAACTAAACAGACAGCTGTGCTGCTGGGGAGTTTGTTGCGCCATTTCTTCTTCCCAGCTAACGCACTAAGAAGTGGTGAAGGGTGGGCGTTTTGGGGGACTGTCTTATGTAATTTTGACGTTCGAAAAGTGCTGATTCTCAGCATAGTTTGAATAATTGACTTTTGAATTTTGAATTTTGATTGTGTAGTGTTATTGGGTTTTCTTTTAGATCCAGTAACAGCTCAGAGTCTGTAATTGTTCCCAGTTGATATCATTAGGCTCGCAACTAAATGACACTGTAATAAGCGGAATGAGGGTGTACCTACCATCAGTACCTCTGCCGACCTCTTTAGGGATTACAGCCGTGATGTAGGTAAATGTTAATGTTTGTTTACATCTTTCAGCTATTTGTGGTCGGAGGTGTGTGGACGATATACTTCGTGCTCGGGTTATGTTACGGAGCCCCCAACGTGTTCATACCGCAAATAAGGAGAGATGCTAACTCCACGGAAGCGGTCAGCGAAGATATGGCTTCGTGGTTGTGTATGTAAATTTGTAAACTAGCTACTTAATTGTACTACTGGCACGCTTTGTTCGAATATCAAAATTAAAAACGATTCCTTTTACACATTTTTGCCGCTGGAAAATTGTTTTATATTCATTATTTCTAATGAAATCGTTACTTTAAAAATAACCATTTCCTTTTCAGCATCAATCCACGGTTACGGCGCGTTACCATGGATACTAATACTACCAATACTCTCGCGGCGGTTCGGAAGAAAAGTGCCGTTCGTTATATTGTGTGTCAACACACTAATTGGATACATCGTATTTTATTGCAGTACTTCAACTACTGTTCTTCTAATTAGTGAAATAATGCAAGGCATGCTTGTCGGCAGCAATATGACACTCTTGATTGTAATTGTCACCGAATACACTTCGCCGCGCTACCGAGGCATTTTTATGACAGTAAAATCAACTATATTCTTTTGGGGAGTATGGATCGCCAATGCAACTGGAACATTCAGCCATTGGAAGAATATTGCTTTTCTAGCTTTTGTATGTTGTATATTATCTTTGACTGCCTTTCTATGGCCCGAGTCCCCGTCTTGGTTAGCAATGAATGGACGTTTCGAGGAATGTGCGGCGTCCCACCACTGGCTGAAAGGATACGACAAAGATGCTGAAAACGAGTTAGAGGGTTTAATACAGTCACAAAAGGAATATCTAGCACGTTCTAAACGGAAAGAAGCTACGTGGAGTCGACTCAAACACATCCTGGAAACGATAACTACAAAGGCGTTTTACAAGCCTCTTTTGTTGTCTATGACAGTCATGTCGCTTTATAATTTTTCAGGGAAGTTCGTTTGTAGCATGTACTCTATTGAGTTAATTAAAAAAATAACTAACAGTGAGTCTACAGCTTATACAGGCATGCTTATATTGGAAGCTGTTACTATATTCAGCATGCAAATTGGGTGCGTCTTGTCGAAATATCTCAAAAGGAGAACATTACTACTGTCATCTTCTTCGATTGGTATTATGTTTCTGTTTTTAATATCACTGTATTTGTACCTGATTAGATTGTCTGTGATAGCAGAAAACAAAATTGTATCTTTATTGTTGCTAACTTTATTTTCGATGACTATAAGTTGTGGACCAATGATATTAGCATGTTCTGTGTATGGAGAATTAACGCCACTAAGATATCGAAGCTCGTCTTTACCAACACTTGCTATATTTTCCGAAATATTGATGGCATCTGTTTTGAAAGTCTCGCCGTATATTTTTAAATTGTTTGATTTGCATGGCGCCTTCCTATTTTATGGACTCTCAGCGTCTATTTTTGCATTTTTACTGTATAAATATTTACCCGAGAGCAAAGACAAAACTTTACAAGAAATAGAGAACTATTTCAAAGAATCTCAAAAGCCTCAAGAGGTTTCACAAGACTTGATGGAAGAAACAGATAAAAGATAAGTTAATATTAGAAGAAAAAATCATATATACTTAAACTCAAACTCAAAGCATTTATTTCAAAAACACCAGTTACAGGCACTTTTGAATTGTCAAGGTGTCGGTCAGTGAGAAATATGAAGCTAGTTGCCCATTCCAACGCATAGTAGGTTCCTATGGAGAAGAACGGGCAAGAAACTCCACGGAAACTCTTTTAAATCAGAATATTGTTACAAAATATTGGTTACATCATTCATGTTGTAATTATACATGTGAGAACAATGTAGAGAGACGTGCACGTTAAAGGCGTCCGTAATAAAACAAAAACTATTCAAAAATTAAAATAAACCGTGGCAGCTAAGAGATGACCAGCCCCCACTGACGGCGATGGATCAGCACCATTTAGCTCAACCATTTTGAAGGCAACTTAATGATCCAACACACACACTACCACCAGCGAGACATTTGAGTGAGCATGACATACTCTCAGCCGCAAATATAAAGTTCATATAGTAAATAGTCAACAAAGTATACGAAGAGCATTTATATGAATAATGTTATTAAAATAATTATGATTAATTAATTGTGTATGTGTCTTATTGCTGTCTATCAGCTAATCCCTATCCCAGCTGGCTCCAAGTCATATCTTGGGCACCTTATTTATACATCTTCGTTTATTCTCAGTAGAAACAACCTTCATTTATATGAATAATGTTATTGAAATAATTATGATTAATTAATTGTGTATGTGTCTTATTGCTGTCTATCAGCTTATCCCTATCCCAGCTGGCTCCAAGTCATATCTTGGGCACCTTATTTATACATCTTCGTTTATTCTCAGTAGAAACAACCTTCATTCATATGAATAATGTTATTAAAATAATTATGATTAATTAATTGTGTATGTGTCTTATTGCTGTCTATCAGCTAATCCCTATCCCAGCTAGCCCCAACTCATTTCTTGGGCACCTTATTTATACATCTTCGTTTATTCTCAGTAGTAACAACCTACATAAATTAAAATCATCGCCTTGTTTGAGTGTAATGTTGTTAATTTGTAAATTTATTTAATGCACTTATCATGGAAGTACCTATTTAAATACAACATGTTCAAAACATGCATAACAGTGTTGTCAAACAAAAAGATTTGATTGGTGTTGATTAGGGTTTCTCATTTCCTGACTTTTTTTTGGTTCCCGAATACCGAGACTTCTCGAGCACCATTTCCCGGGAATTCCCGAGAAGTCGGGTATTTGACTAACCTCAATAAAAATGTATGAAAAAGGTTTTAAAATAAAATACACATTTTCGTAAATAACAATATTTATGTTTATTTTAATCAGTCTTCGTCAATTAACAAAAAAATATGCCTTCTTAATTTCCTTTATAATCACAGAGTTTTAACCGAGATTTTAGATAGCTGAACCGGAAGAAGATGGAGTTGGTTCTTCTGCTCCAGCTTGTGTCTTTACCGAAATCTTGTAGCTCTAGGTGTTTTATTAGTCCGCTTGTGAAGAGCCTTTTATAGAGAGCCGTTTCGGGCATTTCAGGCATTGTGCCGTCAACGAATCTTTATTCTTCGAAAAATACTTCCACACTTTCGACTTCTCCATACTAGTACCTTTAAAAAATACAACATGTTGTTTACGATACCAGATAAAAATAGTAATGAAAATAACATGCGCGGAACGCTGATTCATTTCTAGGTAAAATGCGTACCTATATTTTGTTAAGTTGAAAGAGTCATAAAAGTGAGAGTTTGTTTCATTAAATGTTGGGCATTGGATCTAATATGAATTTGTATTAAAAGATATGATTAAAATAAACTCCGCTTTAGGTATTAACATAAATCGAAAAACAAACTGCACTAGTAACCATGAAAATAAAAAACAAAAATAAGATGGTTCTGCGAGTGCACAGTTCCACAACAATAGGGATATTCATATTTATTTGCTACTTATTCCATAAATAAGTTAAATGTAATCAAGAAATATAATATTAGGTACTTACGTTTATTAAGAAGGCTGATATTTGGAACACAAGTCTCCGACGAGGACGACAAGCGCACCGACACAAGCTACACCGTCAAATGTTTGCGAGTGACTGACTAAACTAAACAAACAGAGAGATCACGGGGTGGGGCGGTTGGGAGGTGGTTACTTATTGGGTAGTAAAAGGATGTAAAAGGGGAGAGGAGATAGAGGATATAATTTTTGTTATAAGTATCACATTAACAACAAATTGCAATTTTATTTTAATTTCTCGACTTCCCGGGTACTCAACCATTTTTTTCCCGTCTCGACTAAGGCCTAATTTCCCGGGAATTCCCGCTTCGAGACTTCTCGATGAGAAACCCTAGTGTTGATACCTTTCCTTTTCATCACTCCAAAGAAGTACTTAAAATTCAACATACATTATACGTATTATATGTAAAATGTTGTATAATCTAGACACGCGGTAGCGTTTTTACGATTTGAAATATCTTCCAAGCAATCAATTTTTATTAACACCTAGAAGCCTTTCGAAATTATAATAGCAAATACTTTTTCTTTCGTAAGAATTCCATGATGAAAGGTTGGTTTTATTTTTTGTATACCAGATTATTTATAAACCAATTATTATTAAACACAAACTTCAACTAGCAGTGCCGCTGCGGCGGCTCAGCGATCTAACATCATAGTGAACAATTGTAACAATTGTGTTACGAAAGAAATTAGTGGAGCGCCTGAAGCGTTAAAAACATGAAAACCTCGGACTTCAGTTACAGTGAATGAAATTTAAACATTCAAAATGGAATGTTTAGCTTTTATCACTTGCTTCAAAAATGGTGAAGGAAAATATCGTGGGGAAACCGACATGCCAGTGAGATATTTCTCGATGGCATGTGAAGCCAAGTCAGAAGCCCATGGGCGGCTTTAAAACTCTGACACCAGGTTAGTCACTAACCACACGAAAAGAAGAAGAAGAGTACAAGGATGTCGAACCTTTTAATACGAGCCATTTTTCCAAATTAATATTTAATTTGGCCATGACGTGCCACATTAAATATTTAATGTGGCCATGACGTGACACATTAAATATTTATGTGGACATAGATTACTGGAAAATAACTAAATAGTTTCAGAATAAAACTCTTTATTCGCAAACAGAAGTAGACCTTTACAATTGTTATATCTTCTAATAAGGTAAGACACTCTTCCTCGCTTATAATAAAATAAAATAAAGTATATTATACTATTATAAATGTTGTCCACATTTTACTAATTGACTTCCATCAGGGATGTAACGGATATCCGTATCCGCATCCGTAACTGCGGAGCATCCGCATAAATTTTGATATTCGCAAAACATCCTCTTCTTAATTTTTGATTTAAAAAGCACCGCATCTTCATCCGCATCCTCATAATTTCTATGGGGATTTTTTATTTTATTATTCTCAAACATCGGTACATTATTTGTTGCTTTTACAGTTTTACTCGCCAAACTATGTGGGATGTGACGATGTGGGGATGTGTGTGTTTCTGTGTGGACGTTGTTTGCTGAATGCTGAATAGTGAAATTTTATAAAGGTTATTTTAAAAAAAATCTGCTGTTCGATACATTTTCTATGAAACAGCATTTTTTTTTTTTAAGTAACCGACGAAAAATTATAACGCAGGGGTGGTATTTTTTTTTTTTTCCATACTTTAGTACACGTTAAATCAATGAGATTTCGAGCCCTGAAATTGGACATCCTGTATGACAGGGGTCAAGATTTCTCCAGTGCCAATGGGTGCCACACTATTTATAAGAACATACAACAATAATTATAATAAATTTAAAACACAATTTCCTGTTTTTTCTGCTAAAACAATGTTTGATATTTAAAAATATAACTTCTTAAATTTGAACAGTCAAATTATTTACACAAAGCAGATAAATTAGGATATATTGAAGCTCAATATTTGACTTGGCTAGGTTTTACATACAAGTTATCTTATATTTGGCTAATCAACAGCTTATCTTCTATATGTTATGCAAGTTACGGTTATTAGGGTCCATACCTCAAAAGAAAGACGGAACCCTTATAGGATCACTCGTGTGTCTGTCTGGCTGGCTGTTTATCCGTCTGTCACAGCCAATTAGCTCCGAATCTACTACACATATGAATTTCTTACGGACTTGTAACGAAAGTTATTAATAAGAAAAAAAAAAATACAGGATTCACTTTTCGGGGGCAAATCGAAAATTCAAAAATAAGGTTTCGCAAACTGTACTGTATACATATCAAATGAAAGGGCTTATTGTAAGGATCTCAATTTTTTTATTTTAAATAATTTTAATTAAATACTCTTCTGAAACAGAGGAAAATTTACCATTTCCCCCTTAAATCCGAAACTACTGAGGCTAAAATTTTGAAAAAAAGACAGAGAATTGTTCTTTACTCATAGATTGACACTCATAGAGTTTTAAAATAACATGGTAAATCCCTCAATATTGTGCGTACAAACTTACATTAGCAGTTGAAATGTATGGGAGACAACACGTTTTTCAACTAATGTTAGTTTCTTCTTGGGATAAATTCATCCCCACTACGGAACCCTTCATTCTGCGTGGTGCGACACGCACTTAGCCGGTTTTTTATATTGGTCAACGTATATCTTACTGTTCCCAAAATCTTTTCTTTTTGTAATATTAGTAATATCTATATGCATTATTGATCGAAGTCTATATATATTTAAATCACAACTGTCATTCTTTGACAGTTGTATGAAATGGCTATAACACGGCAAATTGACGTAGACTGTCAATTTGATTAACAATTAATTTGTCTGACTGGACAATGTTCATTTTGACTAAACAACAAATTTTTGAAGAACACTTGATCATCCTTGTCTTAATTTTAGTAACAATTAACAAAAGTCTCGATTTTAGTAACAATTAACTAATCGAACTAACTCGATAACGAAGTCTGTTTTTCTATCTTGTTCTTGTAAACACAATGCCATTCATAATTACGTAATCAAGGAAGTATCCGAAAGTGGCCGGAGTGCCTGTCATCGTAAACTTCCTGCTTGGGTCAGAATTAAGGCTTGTGCAGACCAGCGCGACTTGTCGCGCGACGCGATACCGGTTATTGTTGTACTGTGAAGTTTTCTTAGAAATTGTATTGTTCGTGTCGCGTCGCGCGACAAGTCGCGCTGGTCTGCACAAGCCTTTAACCGATTTGGTGCGGGTCGAAGCCATCATGACTTCTTGACATTTACTCCAAAGAAAACAAAAGGAAAAGATCACAAGTCTTAGTGTTCTCGGTCATTTTCACTTCTTATACAAGAAACTTGGCTAACCATGTTGCATGTAAATATTTGCTTTTAAAAGACTTTTTCTTTACAGTACCGTTTACGGCTACACTGCATTACAGCGGCTGTTCGCTATACCCATGGTAACAAGTTTTTATGGACGAAAAGTACCCTTCATAATCATTTGCATAAATACATTGGTCGGGTTTATTGTTTTCTATTGCAGCATTAACGCAATCCAACTATTCATTAGGGGATTGTTGGGAATGTTACTGGCAACCGGCTTAGCACTTATTAGTAATAATAGTTACTGAATATTCGTCTCGACACTATGTTCATGATTAAACCGAATATTTTCTTTTAATGACTGCCTCGTTGATCTAGACTACGCAAGCGCTGCTACTGAGCATGAGGTCTTGGGTTCGATTCCCAGGTTGGGTGTTATTGGGTTTTTATCTGAAATTTCTCAGTATTAGCCCGGAGTCTGGATTTGTGCCCGGTTCGTGGTAATAGATTCGGATATGGGACTTAAATATAACTGGCGAAATGTGGGTATACTATAGGTAGATTTCTGCTTAACCCTTCGGGGAATACAAATCAAGTTTTTCTATTGGATAAAAATTAGTATTATCGTGTTTTCGGCGTACTCCATAAGAATTTTTTGTTTGGCCCGAGTTGCCTTCCTGTTTGGCAATGACTGGACTTTTTCAAGAAATGTGCCGCGTCATAACATTGGCTGAAAGGGTTCGACGGAGATTTGGAAATGGAACTCGAAAATCTCATAGCAGATTTTTGAAGCAGATTTTTTCAACGAAATATCGATATGGACTCAATTTAATTGTGTCACAGAGATAGTAAAATTTAAGTGGATTTTATTATACCTTTACCACACCGCCATTCGACGAGGATTTCCCTTTATTCCGTGAAACTCGTTTGTAGTACGTAGGTAAGTTATATTAGTTTATCAAAGCAATATGTCTGTTGCTTTTTGTCTGCGGCTTTACGGCTCCTGTTTTGGACAAATGTTAAACTATTGTTTTGTTTTGTCAAACGAAGGAGACGCTGCGCGCTGCTTCACCATGTCATCACCCCATTATAATCATTGGCAGCCTTGTTACACGCACTGCTGAGTATAGGTCTCCTCTTTTTGTGCCATGCTTCCCTGGTCTTTGCGAGTCTTATCCTCCTCTGTAGGTCTTCCACCCACCTGGCTATTGGTCTGCCAACGCTTCTTCTATCGTTTCTCGGCAAACATTCCGTTAGGGCCATCAATCACCTCATTACTTTTAATTATAACTAGTACAAAAGCATTTGTTTTAGATTAGCTTATATTATTACACAGTCGTTTCCAACAGTTGATGTCTTTCGACTGATATCTACGTTGATAATGATATTTAAAGGACTTTATAAACAGAAAGGTTAATACAAGTTAACAAAAATATCTTATTCTAAATGTAAACTAACTTAATCTAAGTAATGTTAAATAGGCTGAATCACCCCTCTTAACATACGACAAGTATGATTGTTAGTGTGACTACAAATTTAATAGATACATAATATAAGATAGTGCTATTATGTAGGGTGTGCATACCCAATTTTTTTTTTAATAATTACATTGCTACTCGACCAAATCGCAGTCGTTGTTATAGTATGAACGATGTTGTCATAGATATGGATAGTTGATTACTGTTTTTACACCAAAACATTCGTGCTTTGCAGAGTATTGCCACAGAATAAATAAGTAGCAGTATTATATCTCGGCAGTGACCTAGAAATAATTACCTACGGCCTCTCGTAACTATGTGCGTAACTGCTGCGCCTCGATACTGTTGCGTACTGATATACACCGAGATTTCAAAGTGCGTCAATCGTTTCTATGAAGATATAATACTGTTACTTATTTATACTGTGATATTGCTATTGCCACTTGTCATAACTACAAAAGAACAGATTCTAGGTACCTCTTTGCTTCGTGTGGATGTCTTCATAGATATATTTTTCTCGGTGAAGATGGAAGGTTGTATTGAACTGCTACTTGTGGCCGTTTTCAGCATATTTGGTTAGGACTCTGGTATCTGATATCCAGAGGAAAGAACACTAGAACAGTTTGGCAAGTCCCGGTCTTAGACACGCGGTTTATTTATAAACGTTGCTTAAAGTTAAGTAATGATTAGTGACTGTTTAAAACCATACATTTTTGTCGTTTAAACGTCGTTTAGATTAAAGCAACGTCGATAAAAATAAAGGAGTTACTGGTTTGTAATGCAACACCAAATAGAATTGCTATTAAATCAAACGAATGAGTACTTCTTAGTCAGTGAACGAATGACTCACCGCCATTTGTCAGTACACAAATATTAATACCTAAGCCCCAAACGGTCACACTTAACTAGCAGCTAATATAAATATTTTCAATTTACCAGCGATGACTATAATATATGGACCTTTGTGATCAACAGCTGCATTACGATTCAACAACTTTCTAGTACCTATGTAGGCAAATCAACAACAGTTTATTCAAAACACAAAAGATAAATGTAGGCAAGAGCCATTAGGTTTCAATGGGCAGTACTTCGTTCTAATAGGTACTTAATTCATACTTGACAAAAAATTAAGAAATGTAAACATAACTTGTACAACAAGTAAGTACTATATATATTCTACTTGTGAAAAAAAAAATTGAGTATTGAGGGGCTGTTTTAAAGTGGAACTAGTTGGTATTTTTTTTATTAAAATTTCGGGGGGATTTACTCCACTGTTTGAAATTGTACTAAGTTAAACATGATATCGTTTTGTCTCAATATTAATTTTGTCTGTGCGGAAACAGAAAAGTAAAATAATAAGCCATTAAAAGGTTAGGAAACAAACAAAGATTCGTTTTTCTTGCTAATTTTAACGTAACTTTGGGCATAAATAAGTAAAATGGTGTAAAATTTACAAAACAAAGTCGGCAACGACAAAGCTCAATTATCGAAGAGTTAAATACATTTTTATTTAGAATTTCGTAATTTTTTACGCGCTCGTTTTACTAAAATAGTTCGGAACGGTGTTTGTTTGCGTGCGAACTAGACGTTGGGCGTATAGACCAGCGTCTAAGTGCTCATCACTGATACTATCTCTCTCGGACACGATGTCAGGTGAGACAACGTGCTTTTTGGCCATGCCCACCAGTGAGTTCGAGCTCGCGACTAGTTCAACCTTAAGAGGGTTGTCAAACAAATTTGAAACTGTCGGGCTTTGACGTAGAGAAAATGTGAGGTTACCCACATACGGAAGTTTTAATGTACGAGTAGTGAAACAAATTTTTCATTTATATAATACTAGCTGCGCCCCGCGGTTTCACCCGCATAAGTGTCGCTCCCGTGGAAATATCGGAATAATAAGTATTATTTGTCCTAACCCAGGTCATGGCCTACCCATGTGCAAAATTTCATCCAAATACGTTCAGCCGTTTTAGCGTGAAAGCGTAACAAACAAACACAAACAAATGCACTTTCGCAATTTATAATATTAGGTATAGTTAGGAAGTTAGGATTAGTGTGAGATGTGTAGTGTAGTGTTAAATCGAGCGGAAATGAATTCGTAAGAATCCCTTTAAATTCTAGAATATAAATGAGGAAATTGGAATATTTAATCAGCTTCTTTCCTTTATATTAGGTTTCAATGTATGCAGTGGTATGTACCTATGCTACGAGTACAAACATAATATAAAAGTCGCAGGCAGATTGTATAATTCATCAATTTACCAACGGTGCCGTCCGTTTACAAACGCTGGCGGTTTTGCAAAATGCCTAAGGCAAAATGTAAATTGTTTAGTCACTTTATAATATGCCACATTTAATTTTGATGGACAATTCAAACCCTGTTTACAAAATGCCGCGGCAAATTGAAGTTTTTAGTTCCGGCACATGAAAACCGTAAGGTGTCCATGGAATCTGGTGCTCGGAGGACTCCTGCCGAATATTATTGGTACAAAATTGTCGAAAATATTGAACTGCAACATACAATTTACAATTTAATGCATTTTTTTTAAATAGTTTATAATGTAACGGAAACAATACCGACTAATTGTGAACTGGTATTAAACTTGCGTGAGACGTAACGCTAACGCATAGCCTGCCTAGCTGCGAGCAACTTGGAACTAGCGCTCGCCGGCCACTGCCGCGGCACTGCTCACTTCACTCACTCGGCTCGCGCGCGATTGGTCACAGTTCTAACCGAAACTAACCTATTTCATCCAGTTCACAATTTTTCGATTGTTTATAATCTAACGAAAATAATACCGATAAATTATTACCGTAAAATTGTGAGAACCGTTAGTTCTCACAATTTTACGGTAATAATAGGTACCTGATTGCTGGAATAAAGTATGATTTGTCCAACCTGTGTTTTATGATGGTCACCCTACAATAACAATCAATGTCGAAATAATAACAGTTGAACGAATTGCCAATTTGCGTTAGTCATTTTGCAAAACCGCCAGCATTTGTAAACGGACAGCGCTGTTTGTAAAATGACGAATCATACAATTTGCCTGCGACATATACATAGCTACCATGGAATGTGGACGTATTAAAAATACGCATCTATTTTATGAACACGCACAGTCGCACATAACACAGCTAGTTATTTTGAACTCAAAAACTGAAGTGAATCAAGACAGTGTCAGTTGTTATCTCATCGGGCACTCGTTGGTGTCTATTCCGATCTTCCTGTTACCACTAAATATAACTATTATGTGATTAGAAGCCCATTCTCGACATCGAAAAATAGCTTCGAGATTCAAGAGACGAAGTCCACTTTATAAATAACCTTTGACGTCTTTAATAAACGATTCTGGAAAATCTGGAATGGACAAAACAAGCTGTGATTCAATAAAACAAATCTCCATTGTCGATTTTTACTAACGTTATTTATTATATCGCTTTCTCTTATCTCGTATTTACTTTATAACCTAAATACTCTGACCTGCCAATATAAAAACAGAGATTTTTGACACAGCCGCGGAAGCCAGTGTTTCAGTCAACCGTGTGTTTATAACTTCGATATTTTGCTTTACCGTCGTCAGTTTTAAACTCTCACGCGTGTACCTAATTTCCGGGGAATGAGCAAATGTGTGTTTCCAGTTTACTTGCAGTTTGTCGGTGGAATTATTTGAAGGAAATAGTGGGTAAACAAGTGAGTTTTTTTTTTTTTTAATAATTTTGTGAGTTTCAATGTCGTATAGCTCTAAGTAGCATTATTAGCAGAATGACAGATATTCGTGTAAATACTTTGTTCGGATATTAATGACTAAGTAATTTACATTAAAATAATTAGAAATCGTTACTTCATTGCGGATAATTAAATGCATTTAACAATATCGCTGTCATTCTGTTGCCGGCATTTTTATGTGGCTAATTAGGAGCAGTGTTAAAGTAGGTATATCCAGTTACGTGTCGTACGTGTTTCGTGTTATTGTGTAGACCGATCTGACGAATCTTTCCATAACAATAATTTGACGTGCCCGACTCAAATGCGCGTGAGCATAAAGGTGTAATTTCATTCATGTGATGTTGTAATGTCTCTTAGTTACATACTTATAAAATGTTTTGCACGCATATGTAGTAAAAATTAAGTAATTAGGTTAAAGAAAACTATTAACTTTTAGTAAGTATTGTTATAAAATTGTGGCAATCGTGGGTATAGGCATGAAATTAAATTTCTATGTATTTACTATACGGGGTGTCAGGGACATCGACGCGAAGCCGGTTACCAGGGGTTCAGTACATGATTCTGAACCCCACTGCGTTTAAATTTTTCGTCGGTTATTAAAAAAAAAACAGCTGCTCCATACATTTTGACCGCGTAGGTATTGCACTTTTCTATGAAACAGCAGATTTCTTTTTTAATAACCGACGCTTCAGAATCATGTACTGAATCCATGGTAGCCGGCTTCGCGTCGATGTCCCTGCCACCCTGTATTTGCTCTGTATGTATCAATGGGTTTAAAATGGTAAATATAATAATATCATGTATGCATAAATAGGTGTTGCACTTGCATGCAGACGCGCTCACTCGGTCAAACGTAGTGGTATCGTCGCGCCAATGTGTTTGAACCTTTATTAGTGAAGTCATCGGATTCAGTACGAGTGCGCTAAAGACATCGATTGTTTCTGCCTGAGTGTCATCCTGTGATCAGTGGTTTTCATTAATTTTATAAATATGACTTTTAAAATGTGATTTCTATCTAAATAGTTTACTGGTTCTTGGCTGGAAAGGAAAACATGGTGAGGATTTATTCGTGTGTTTTGACTTTGGCAGGTATATTTATTCCCTACCGAGTGCAAGGTGATTTACAGTGAAAATATTTGCTACCAAATATTATCATTTACCTAGCCTTTTCCCAACTATATGTTGGGGTCGGCTTCCAGTCTAACCGGGTGAAGCTGAATGCCAGTATTTTACAAGGAGTGACGGCCTATCTGATCTGTTATTTGGCCCATTTTTTTTTTCTTTTTTTGACGGTGGGCAATTATCAAATAACTTCACCCGCTCTGGGCGGAGCGGGAGGGTGTGTCAGACTTTTACTGACTAAAACCCACCCGTGTTCCTTCCGTTGCCTGTGTGCCGGGGCCGCGATATCCCTTTCGGACAAACCCGCAACCCCAGCAGGGTTACTTGGCCCTGGCTGCATAATTGAAATATTATCATTATATACGTATAATTATAATGATAATATTTCAATGATAATACCCGTAGCTTACAGTTAATTGTTTTACACAAAACCTTAATTTATTCTAAACAAACAAGACTTGACGTGCGATAAATTCGTTCATGAATCGTCATGAAAACAACAAAAATGTGTAAATAATAACATATTTATTTGTACAGTACCGTAACAATAGCAAGTGTTTGAATGTTTTTGTAACTTTTTTATTGAAATATTGACGTATGTTAATTTCATGTAAATAAAATGCGTTATTGAAATAATAATTATTCAATTTCAGAAGTCACTTCGCGATTGCTGAAGTGCTGTTTCATAATATAAGAATTGCACGTTTTTATTAAAAATGGTCCGGGAGGGTGCCGAAATTGAAGACAATGGAGAATGTCTGACACATACGAAATTCTCATGGCAGCCATTCTTAAGACAGGTTAGTAAATATACATGTTTTCTAGTTAGAATTTCAAGGACAGTGTAACGAGAGTGGAAGTTGTTATGATTGATTAGGTAATCTAGTACACTGCTTAGTCTGAGGAACTTTGTACCTAACTTTGTATATCCTCTCGTCGTAATACTGTCACGAAGAAATGTTGACATTGACGAAGTAAGTTTGCTTTCGCGAATGGACAAATAAAACCTTCATCAATGCGTTTTTGCTAAATTCCATTAGTTTCAAATTATATTAGTTCACTGAAACATTGCTTACTAAAAACAACTTGTATTGGTAATATTTATAAAATCTCAAATCTTATTTGCAGTGAGTGACATGTTAAAATTATTGTTTCAATACTCAAAGAAATTCTTTATAGTTATCATAAAATGTTTATTTTTCAGTTATACGTATGTACAGTATGCACGTCGATATATTTTGTGCTTGGACTATGTTTCGGAGCACCTACAGTCCTCATACCACAACTGAGGAAAGAAGCAAATGCAACTGAACCACTGACTGACGACATGGCATCTTGGTTGTGTAATAATATTCATGTTTATATTGACTAAATTAACTAATCTAAACAATTTAATTGTCTGTTGATAAACACAATAATCACTATAGTAGGAAAGACAAACAAAGTATTTACATATCAATTAATATTTACATTCTGAGAAAGTGAGAAACCCACAATCAATGAAGATTTAAGTAACAACTTCAGTTATCTGACGTAAACTTTATTTTCTTTTCAGCTTCCGTTCTCGGGTACTGCTCCATGCCGTGGGTCATCATTCTACCAATACTCACACAGTATATTGGAAGGAAAATTCCATTCCTAATAGTAACAGTATTAACGATAGTAAGCTTCATTGTTTTCTACTGCAGTACCAGTGCACTGCACATCCTTATCAGTGAAATACTCCAAGGTGTAACTCTTGCTAGTAACATGACAGTTCTCATCGTCATCATCGTAGAATACTCATCACCGCGATACCGAGGCGTGTTTATGATGATCGAGTCGTCAATATTCTTCTGGGGCGTGTGGATCGCAAATGTGACGGGAACCTTTAGCCATTGGAGGAACATTGCTATCATCGCTTTTGTGTGCTGCCTTTATTCCTTGACTGCCGTCATCATGCCCGAATCCCCGTCGTGGCTAGCAATGAACGGACGATTCGAGGAGTGTGCCAAAGCACATCATTGGTTGAAAGGATATGACAAAGACTCAGAAGAGGAACTCGAGAACTTAATAAAATCTCAGAAGGAATATCTTCGAATGTGCGCTGCACGAGTAAAATCCACTTCGTGGTATAAACTTCGAATCGTCAAAGAAACTGTTGCTGCTAAAGGTTTCTATCAACCCCTGTTACTGTCTATGGCTGTTATGGCATTATATCATTTCTCAGGAAAGTTAGTGTGTTCTATGTATGCCGTAGATTTGATCACTGAAATAACTTCTAATGAGTCGGCTGCATACACTGGTATGCTTATCTTGGACGCTGTTACTATACTTGGTATGCAGATCGGTTGTGTTTTATCAAAGTTGATAAATAGAAGAACTTTGTTGTTATCGTCTTCAGCTCTAGGAATTACATTTTTGTTCATAATATCATTATATCTGTATCTAATTAATTTGCAAGTCATATTAGAAAATAAAATAATTTCTATTGTTTTGCTGACTTCCTTTTCAGTTGCCATAACATGTGGTCCGATGATAATGCCGTCCACTATCTTCGGTGAACTAATATTTTTAAGATACAAAAGTTTTTCGTTACTCATTCTCACATTGTTTTCCGAACTGTTAATGGCAACTGTACTAAAACTGTCACCGTATATATTTAAAGCACTCACATTGCCAGGCGCTTTCTTGTTCTACGGTATATCAGCTTCCATTTTTGCATTTATTTTGTACAAATATTTACCTGAAACCAAAGATAAAACCCTGCAAGAAATAGAGAATTATTTCAAAGAATCGCATGAAATTGATGAGGATGTCGCTAAAGCGTTTATTAATGAGAAAGCGGATAATTACGACACTCAGAAATGTTAGTTTTTTTTTGTTTTTGTAATTAAAAATAATGGCATTTACTGTCTAAATATTAGAACGTGATTTAAGTGTAATTAAAGTGTTTACAATGTTTCTATGTTTTGATTATTTCCTATGTCTAGATTTAATTCATTTAGATAACCGTCAATGCTGCCAGCCTTTTGGACACTTTTCCAGTTGTCACCGATGCGGACCTGTTTTTTGATGCCGTATGTTTATTTCCCCTTCTGTTTTATATCTTGTACATATTATAATTATCTATACATATAAAATGCTTTGTCCTGAATGACTGACTGATGGATCAACGCACAGCCTAAACCGCTGATCGTAGAGAACTGAAACTTGGAGGGTGTGTTCTTTGTATGACGTAGGCATCCGAAAGAAAGGATTTTTCGAAATTCTACCCCTAAGGGGGTGAAAAAGGCGGGCAAAGTTTGTATGGGACAACGTGATTCCTTGGTCCAATCTACTTAAAATTTTGCATAAACATTCTTTAACAGAATTAATGGCAGACCTGTTTCGTATTTTATTGAAATTCATCCCCTAACGGGGTTAAATAGGGTTAGAAAGTTATTTTGGGAGTGATTTGCTTCGAAGTTGATATCAATACTCCTTAGTGCTTTTGATTTAAATTACATTTTATTTTGACACATGTTTAAAAAGTTAATCCGATTTTATTCAAAAAAGGTTGAACTCACATAAAGGCTTGGTGCTTGCAATGCAAATACTCTTTAAAATTGGAATGTCTCGAAAGGCACCGTACTATACGTATTACTTTACATATTAGTACCGCATTTGAAGGTTTCTAAGCTTTACAGAGGTCTGTATTTATTCCTAGGATTCCCCTAACACCATAAAATTACCCCTTCGAATTCAAGAGAGTGCAGTTTCCCATCAAAGTATGCTTCGCAATGACTATAAACAAAGCTCAAGGTCAAACTCTTAAAGTAGCGGGAGTAGACTTAAGGGAAAGCTGCTTCTCCCACGGCCTGTTGTATGTGGCATGCTCCAAAGTAAGCGCACAGCGTAGCTTGGTGATTCTAGCACCCGAAAGAAAAACAAAAAATATTGTTTGCAAAGAAATACTGCAGTAGGTGTAGTATTTCGATTTCGTTGTAAAAAGATAATACACCCGTGTAACTTTCGCCAAATCAAAGGCCGAGCTTCGTGTTCATAAAATATAACATTTTTTTTTTCAGGTTTATTTAACCTTTATATCCCTACACTATAATAAAGATTGCAATATTTTATAATTATTCAAACATTTTAACATAATAATTTATATGATACTTATAACAAAATTAATAACGTAAAATACCAATAAAAAATTATATTAGAACCATTTTCGACTTCTACGCGGACGAAGTCGCGGGCAAAAGCTAGTTATCATATAATAAGTCTGTAAGTTTTTAAATTATGCAAATATTATCTACAGAAAATTAAATAATAAAGACGAAAAAATTCGACAAGAGCAAAAAATTTGATAATTTATTTGATGTGCTTTGAGTTGAGAGTTACTTGCTATACATTTGTATTTGTTTAATAACTTTATGTAGTTTTATATTAATTATTTTCCATATTCCATCCTCTTTTATCTATGTTTTTATTTTATGTAAATATGTATACAAAATCTAGAGTAACGTTGTTTAAGTCACAAGTATGACTGTTTCTACAATTGTGAATTGTCCAATAAACTCTCGTAAAGTTTCGTCTCTCGACTTAAATAGGTCAAGCTGGGACTGAGCCAGTTTTAAGTTGGAGTACACTGAAGATAACTGATTCACCAAAGCCACAATTACTTACCTTTTGCCGCGCAGCCCCTTGTCGACAGCACGGGTTGACTGAGCAATGACCGAAATTCCGTGATTCACTGACGCTGAATAATCAACTGCATCTTTACCTGTATAGTTTCTTTGATCCGAATTACGTGTTTATTTTTCACCTTTGATCTAATATATACAATATTTAGAGAAAAAAAAAAAAACTTTCATACGTCAGCCTCAAAACGATGTAGCGATGTAGGTATCTATATGTCGCAGCCATCTGGTTAAATTAGCCAGCTAATTGCACGCCTAAAAAAATGCCAGCATCCAATTGAATGCCTAGGCCGATGGTTGAACTAGAATCATTCAACGTTTAACAACTTGGCATATTGAAAGTCAGCCCTTTGAAGATTATCAAGACTCAGTCAAGTGATTCAAATGGTGAAAAACAATCTGCGAGCTACTGTACTTGGAAATAACGCTCGCCGCCCGCTACCGCGGCACCGCTCACTCGGCTCGCGCGCGGTTGGTTACAGTTCTAACCTAACCTATTTCACCCAGTTTAACTAAATGATTACACGACATTCAGCCAAGTGGTTAAACGTTGCGCTCAATGAGTTGGCTAGTTGTCCTTCAGCTATTAAATCGGATTTAATGAACGGCCTATACATATAGGCGTCTAACTAGCTGGCTAATTAAACCAGATGGCTGCGATATATTGAAATCGACAAGTTTTCATTAAATTGTCTACAATCTTTATTCCATAATAAAATATCATAACATCGCGCCTGTTATCACTTTTCGCCAGTGGTGTATAAGTCCCATGTAATAACAGAAATAGCCTAGTGGTGTGATCGTCGGACTGCCAACTCATAGGTCTCGAGTTCGAATCCAAGCCACGCACCTCTGACTTTTCGGATTCATGTGCGTATTGTATAATTATCACTTGCTTCAAAAACGGTGAAGGAAACATCGTGAGGAAACCGGCATGCAAGAGATATATTTCTCGACTGCATATGAAGCCAAGTCAGAGGCCCATGGGCGGCTGTAAAACTCTGACACCAGGTTACTAACCAAACGAAAAGAAAAATATGAAAGTTTCTTATTATTGTATCAAAATTAATACCTATTTATTTATTAACACCTAGTTCAAAAGTAGGTGTATTATTTTTATGCAGTGGTCATTTCGCGTACCTGCATTCCAAGCAGAGAATTGAGGAAATGCTTAAAAGAGTATACGATTCAAAATGGCGACAGTCCTCGTACATAAATAGTAAGTGACAGTTGGCAAGTCTGACTGCTCAGTTGACTCTTCTTTGCGCGGGAATGTTGTGTTTGTCTTTTATTCGCACAGCTGCGGCGAGACGAGTGTAGCTACCTACATACATGTGGAAAAGCGCTTCGATGAAGATACTACTCTAGTGACTATACTATACGAGTATCCGATTTGAACACAAAAACAAAACTGTTCTATTAACAGCGTGCTTTCTGAAAGTGAGCAACGTCACAAATAGATGTCAAATATTACTATTTTGATAATTATAAATATTATATATTAATTAATATTACTATTTTATTTCACTGTTTTGATTAATTTAGCAATATTACTGTGTGGAAACAAAAAATGTGGCTAACTAGCGAACTAGAATATTGATTATAAATGCAATAATTAATATCGTAGCTCGGTGTTATGTTTAGTTTTAGATGTAAAAAAACTATTTGGAAAATTTCCAAATGCGTTTTTTACACCTAAAATGGGTACAACATCAAATTCAATGTTATAATTGCAATTCATTATTAATATTCTAGTTCTCTAGTTAGCCACATTTCTTATTTCTCAATCAATCTGCCTAGCCTTTTCCCAACTATGTTGGGGTCGGTTTACATTTCTTATTTCTATTCAATAATATTGCTTCAAGAATCAAAACAGGTAAACATTTGACAGTTATTTGCGACGTTGCCAATTTTTAGGATAAACCCTCTTAATTTGGCATTATTACTGTATGGAAATATCAAATATAGCTAAAATATAGCTGTTATACAGTTTGACAGACTTTATGTATGTTATTGATAATACAGATTTTGAAAAAATAAATAAAAAAATTACTTTCAGATGTAAAAAAATATTTGGTAACTTTCCAAATGCCTTTTTTACACATAGAACGTTTAAACACAACAACAAATTCCGTGTTATAATTACAATTCATTATTAAGATTCTAGTTCTAGTGAACTAGAATATTAATAATAAATTGTAATTATAACTAGTGTTAGCGATATTTCATACAGTAATATTGCCAAATTAATTAAAACAGGTTAATATTTGACCGCTATTTGCGACGTTGTCAACTTTTAGAATAAACGCTCTTAACTAAATGGACCCACCCACCGATCTATTCTGTAATAAAAAGCTCATCGTGAAAACTTAGGTGAAGTGAGCTTGAGGTGAGTTGTCATTCCATCCTGATGGGACTGACACTATTGACAGCTCACTACACTTACAGAATGAATCGGTGGGTCCTTGAAAAAGGTGGTTCCGACCACAATATCGAAGATTAGAAGAACTGTAATAATAAAGAAATGTATTTAATGCGTCACAGATTGGCGTGACTTTGTTATCAAAATTGCACGTAGTGTGTATAACGTTGCATATTTAATTAAATTCGTTTCAACTATACTTGCTAAAGTAGGTACAAGATAGATATAAAAAAAAAAAATAGAACTAACTCAGTAAATTATGTACAAATGTTCTTTGTGAAGAGTATAAACGTATACAAGGTAACGCATAACTCGACAAAATATAAGGAAAAGCTGTTCTTTTTTCGTTATTTCATGTTTGGTCCCATAGTTTTTCTTAATAATGAGTACCATGCCCCGTTTTCGGGTCCAACACTATTTAAATTACACCTTGTTTTAAATTTGAAATAAGGCCTCGATAATCACATTAAAGGAGTAATATCAACCTAATAGTACTTTAAAGTTGATAAGGTTGCCTATCCGTACCACATTTCAGCTCCATTGCTAATCTTGAATGATTAGCTTCACTTTCAGCCAAAAAGTTTCTTATCTCGTTCAATCAGCGAGCCGACTTTAATTTACGGAAAAGACGAAATCAGCGGATTTTTTAAAACACTCCGTGGTATTTGTGGGTGGGTCTGATTTTAATATAAAGGTAGCTGGGTACTAGATTCTACTATATTTTGTTGTACTCGTGCCACAGTATAAAAATTTGGACCGTATGGAAACTAGGCCTCTAGAACTATTTTTTCAACTAATTACCTACACTCCATTTTTGAAAATATCGCAGTATTTATACTACTTACCTGCTACAATATGGTAGATACCTAGTATGTAGTATTAGATTAATTAGTGGAAGCCTCCTATTTTACTCGAAGGGCTTAGCAGAGATGTATGTATACCTCTGCCCAACCTTTGTAGGGAATACCGAAGGCGTGATGTTATGTTATCTGAGTTTATTCTTACCTTTTATATCATAATTAGAAGTACGCTAAACAACAGCGTTGGTGCAGCGGTCGCCAAGTCCCGGGCCCGACTTATAAGTTGTAGGTAGGTCGTGGGCGCAAACCCAGGTAGGCGCTTTACTTTGTGTAAATATATTCATCATCACTGCTCTCAAAAAGGTGTAGGAAAGCATCGTGAGGAAATAATCATGTCCTAGAACCAACAATTCGAAGACATGTGACATCTACCAACCCGCACTAGGCCCGCGTGGTGGATTACGGCCCACTCCCTCTCACAGGAGGCCGGTGTCCCAGCAGTGTAAGCGTTATTGGCTGATTATGCTAACAGCTGAATATTCCTTTTTAAGGTTCCTTTTAAGGGGCTTTTTAGGGTTCCATACCCGAAGGATGCCAAACGGAACCTTATTACTAAGCCTCCGCTGTCCGTCTGTCTGTCAGCGAGCTTTATCTCATGAACCGTAATAGGTAGACAGTTGGAAATTTAACAGATTATGCATTTCTATTGCCGGTATAACTACAAGGTAACAAGGTTGACTGGAAGAGATCGCAGTAAGCGATAAGGCCGCCCATTGTATATTTTGTAGTGTATTACTTTTTCTTTATGTAATGTATAATCTGGTGTACAATAAAGTATATATAAATAAATAAATAAACTACAAATAATAAAAATTAAAGGGAACGGCTCCATATAATAAAATATAGATTTTGAAAAAAAAAAACTAATCCTGGCATGTGGGGTATCATTGCCTAGAGCTCATCGAGTAGAGAACATATTTTTTAATTTCTGAAATTATGAAATGGGTTTCGTAAAAGTTGTCAGTTTTAGACCATTTTTGTACGAGCTCAACAACTAAACAAGTTAGAAATTGGATACATCATGTACCGTATATTGTATATAATCAACAAATAATAAAAACGCCTGTTCATAAGGTATTTATTTAAATAGGTATGAGTGATTTTCTGCAACTGCAAAAATCACTTTGTAATTCATAGTCAATCTGCCTAGCCTTTTCCCAACTATGTTGGGGTCGGCTTCCAGTCTAACCGGATTCAGCTGAATACCAGTATTTTTTTCACTTTGTAATTCATAGTATCATTATGAAATACAGTAACTTTCTATTTTCATTAAGATGAATAACAATAATATTCTTCGTTTAGTATTTGTTCGGGCGCCTGCGACCACTCGGCAATCTTCGGCTGCGGTCGTGATAGCGGACGGCGGCGCGGGCGGCGGCGAGAGGCGCGGCGTGCGGGGTGCGGGCCATCGACCACTTCGCTACCGATCTCCGACGACGGCACGCGCGCGATCTCCAAACGTTAACCAACATAGTCAAGATTATACCTTTTACAATACATATATATATTCATTTTAACTTCAGTCCTTAATTAGGTCCCTAACAGTATTTTCATTTATTTGTTAATAACGTACGGTAGTACGGAACTCTTCGTGTGCGAGTCCGACTCGCACTTTGCCGGTTTTACTTTTACATACTTGGTGGTCGAAATACAATACGTCGGATAAATCATGGCTGGTCTCACACTCACACTCACCTCATGTCACCATTTGATTCCTAAAATGTTTTATTGCGCAGCCTTCTGCGCAAAGCTCGGGCCGGCCATGATTCATACGCGTGTGTATTTCAACAAAATGTATTTATCCAAGTGTTTGTTTATACACATGCTCTGGTATTTGTTATTGTCTTTCCATCTATACAATATGAGCGAGGCTATTTATAAAATAAAACTATCAAAACAATTTAATTCAGAAAACATGTGTCATTATGAACCATTTCAACGTCGTCATTATTAATGTTTGAAAAGTGTGGAAGGTTTGTTGTCGGGTCCCGCAGCTTCGAATCGAAGCAAACAGTTTTCTTTGTTCACTTTCAGAGTTTCAGTATTGTCATATTTTTCTAGGTTCTTAAAGATTCGGTTACAAATTGTTTAGAGATGTGGACTTAAGATGTATCCTACACATTATATTTATAATGAATTATAATGTTTACAAAACATAAAATATAATAACCATGTTTATTGAGCGGTTAACCACTTAAATCTGTTGTTTGTTGTTATATTGATGATATATTACTAACCAAAATAAATGCGTTCGTGTGTTCATATTGGGTTATTACGATCCTATGGCGCACACCTATCTATGCCTATTTAATCCAAAAAAAAAATTGCCAAAAAAAAATTTGTGTGTGTCTCTGCATTGCTGAATCGCGATTACAATAGTTTTCCTTTCGATGTACGACTACCTACCTACATTTATTATTCAAGAAATTGCTATTAAAATAAGAACATCTGCAATTCGATTTCTTAAAGCTGTTAAGCCTAAAATTACTTATATATAGAAGTAAATAAATTTTCGTTTCGTACTACTTAAGCAGTGTTACTTAACTTAAGTTGTACTGCTCCGAAAGGCTTAAGTTAATTTTAGTACTACGAGTATTCTGCCTAGTGATCAATCATATACAAAATTGAATTTTCTAATTGGTTCTGGTAAACGAAAATTTCCGTTAAGTTTTATGAATCTTTATGTACTTTAAATGTTTTGTATTCGGTGATTTATAAATTAAATAACTCATTTTTTATTTTCGTGTGGTTAGTGACTAACCTGATGTCAGAGTTTTAAAGCCGCCGCCGCCCGCGCCGCCGACATTTAATAACTGATATAGCTAGGTGGCTAAATAATAACAGTCGCATAAGTAGATCAAAGGTTAAGCTACCTTTGCCGCGGTGCCGTGGTCAGTTCGTAGATGGGTGACCATCACCATTTCTCCACGTAACTTTAAGCTTCGGAAGAGCGAAGTGTCCTAACACAGGCAATTTTTGTCTAAAAGGTCACTTCAACCACTAGATGTAGTAAGTACATAACTTGTGAAAGAAAATAAATTATTTGTATTTGAATTTATTTTATTTTATTTTCATTCCATATCGAGACCCCGCCGTGCTTCGGATAGCACGTTAAACCGTTGATCCGGGGCTCTCGTAGATCTTTGACGGTCGTTACGGATAGTCAGAAGCCCAAAAGTCTGACAACCAATCTTACTAAGGAGTATTGTGTTACCCAGTACCAGGATTGTTGAGGTCAGATAGGCAGTTGCTCAATGTAAAATATTGGTAATCAGCTGCATAGTTGGGAAAAGGCTAGGCAAATTGGTATTCCAATTCCAAGGTCATTATATTTTCTAGCAACAATTATAAAATAAATACAGATAAAAAGTGTTCAGTCGATAAAACTGTCCATTAGAAGTTTTAAGCTACTGTACTATGTTCACTGTATATAAGTGAATATATTGTGTGAATTTGTGATGTTTTTGTGTAACCCATTGGATTTTTTAAAGTTATTATGTAAGTTCATGTATATCGTACCTATAAAAGTGAATCTATTCTCTATTGTGATTATGGACACGTATGAATATAATGCAGTCAACGTTGATGAAGCTGACGAATAGAACAATGCGTCTTCGTGAAAGCCTCTAATGAGACAGGTTTCGTTGGTATTAGCACATACTTAATAAGCGAATTTAAAGAGTTTTTTAATCGCTAATATGGAACTATTTATAGTATCTCACGCAATGAAGATTTGTTCCTGTCCTATCTGGGTTGATGTTTCATGAAATTGTCGAAACGTCTTCATCAAGCAAGCTGTAAAACTAACCCCACGTTTCCAAAGTTGTAATTCCTAAAGATTGTATTCAAGGAATCTCGTAAAAGACTTGTCAAAAACATGTCGTGTATAAAATATGTAGGTAATACGGGCTGGTATCCGCAACTCCACGACTAAGCGCGTATTTTGCGTACAATAAAATATATAAAATATGTATCATACACATGACGGTGTTTCAGACATGTTTTGTTCACCATTTTGAAAGTTTTGTATGTTGAGTCTTTAAAAGTTGTTTTAGGTGTAAACTATAAACGAAAAAAGACACAACTTGTGGCAAACATATTTTATTTATACTTTGGTGTAAACACGAGGTTACGATTGATCAAAACAGTGAACTACGAAAAAGTATTTTGCTTGTACATTCACGAGCACCAATATATATCCACTTAGCAAAATTCAAAAGCGATTTTCTCATGGAATAACGACCGCAATTTTGAGATAGGACCTATTTCATATTAGTGTGGGCTCCAAAATACTATGTTCGTAACAATATAAAATTACAATCACCACAGTAGGAGAAAAACGCTTTTTAAAGTTGCTAAGTGTATACATATTGGTGCTCGTGACTGTACACCCACTCGTTTTATATCGATCTGTAGAAATTATTTATTGAATGATTTTATTTACAGGAAAGAACTATGGATTTATTGCATTGATGAAGGCTCAATTCCATTTCTCGTAAAGCAAAAGTTGTATCAGCGACCTTTTTACACAACTCCGCTGCACACAACCGCGGTCTGCGGTAACGGTAACATAGCAGTAGTCGGTTGAATAATAACAATGACATGATCATAAATTGTTATAATGGAGGAAAAAGTAACATGAAAATCAGCCGTAGGCAGAATATAAAAAAAAACTCGTATAAATATTTTTGTAAACCCTTTAGGGGACGAATTTTCTAAAATCCTTCCTTAGTTAATTATGCACAATCATCATCATCAGTTCAGCCGAAAGATGTCCACTGCTGCACATAGGCCTCTCGCAATTAGGTATGCACAAGAGTTCTTTTTATAACAAAGGTGAGGATCTTTTTTGCAAAATTTCATAGTTCTACACCCAATGGCTTAGGTGGTGCGTTGTCTTTCAGTGAACGAACTTAAGATTTTTATTAAGGAGAAGATAATAATAAAATCCATAATATTGATGACCTATTATTTATGTTTTGAATGTTAGGTAGGTACTTATTAAAATTTTCCTAGCCATTTTCCTGATAGCCTTTAACAAGAAACGCCCTTCGGGAAGTTTAGAGAAGTGGTCTAATATTAGCGTTGATACCATAGCCTCTTGTTACAATTTATGAAGATTTTGACATAGATATAATTTTAGGAGTTGTAATAAAATGGAGAATAAAATGATAACTACAAAAACACAACTTTTCAGGAAATATAAATATATGTTTTCGACGATTGCTCCATAAATAATGGACGTAGAAAGGTGATTGTTAGCTTTGAAAAAAAGTTATTTTTGTATATTTAAAATGTTTTAGTTAAACACGCTTTTTTTTTTAGATCTTGGGAAATTATCAAATAACTTCTCCCGCTCTGGGCGGAGCGGGAGGGCGTGTCAGATTTTTACTGACTAAAACCCACCCGTGTTCCTTCCGTTGCCTGTATGCCGCGATATCCCTTTCGGACAACTCGCAACCCCGGCAGGTAGTTAAACATGCGTTTCAAAATAGAGATATTATTTAAAAGATAAGAAATGAGTCAAATCAATCTTCCCTAAGTTCTTAATGTCGATTATCATTTTATTCTCCGTATCAGCCTGACCAGAAACATATATTGCACTCTTTACTTATCATTTCAATCTAAGGATTTTTAAGGTGATATGATAATATTTTATATTATCTTATTCTCGCAAATATTGTAAAAAAAATTATATGTTGAGGACTTTGAATTTGGTTTCCCAAAAACTCTGTTATGCCAACATTACTTTTATTCAAGTGTTTGATAATTAAGAAGAAAAGAAGAAGAGTATTTGACAAAAAACAGTCTCGTGGTTTTATTACCGTCTAGGATTCTAGGCGATTTCTTAGCGGCACCACAAAACTGTTGCACACGTCTGATTACTGATGACAGGTGCGTATTGAGACCGGCGCGGCCAGAAACTTGAAACTTTGACTTAACTTAACTTATATCTCCACTACTTTGTGTTCGCTTAGTTGGAGCTTTATTAGGCGGATGCCAATGCAAAGGTACGATTTCTTGCGGAAGTTTTGCAGAGGCGAAGCTGAAGTCCCGTCACAACCCTATATCAAACCATTGCCCTCATGACATTTTCTTAAAAAACAGTTGTTTCTTAAAACAAAGAAGGTAGGTAAGGTAAAATCTGTCAGGTTATAATTTTCCTTCTGATTGAGGCAGAATACTCCTGTAGTTAGTAAGTGCCCATTTTAAAAACTGACATTTTAACTGTTTCGTAATCTACGCATATTTTGTGCCTTAGTTCAAATAACTTATTTTACTTTGTTTAAGATTTGAAGTCTAAGGGCATTGAACTTAGATTATTTAAATTAATTTGGATTATCTGAGCTCTGTTACTGACTTACAACTAACGATGTTAAGGCATGTAATTTGCGGATGTTAATTTATTACCAATTTAATGTAACTACAATACACGCATGAGTAAAGGAAATAAGATAAATAACAAGATAAGTGAGGGAACTAAGTACCTACCTACATTCTTTTTAAATGATACTAGTTTCTGCCCGTGACTTCGTCCGTGTAAAACAGGAGGTACAATAAAAAAAAAAAAATTGGGTACCTTCCCTACACGTAAAGTGGGGATGTTTCTTTTTTCTCGTGGTTCATGGCCTAGACCAGGACCGGACGCGAGAGATCACCGCCGCCGATAGCCTCCCCGAGGACACGGCATGTGCTTCGCCGAAGCCGGGCAGACCTCCACCGTATGCTCCACCGTGTCCACCGGGCGATCCACACAATGATGATACAAGGGTGTCCCCGCCTTATCCGGAACAGGAATCTCCCGCAACAACCGTGCCCGGTGAGGACCAGCGTCAGGCGGAAGGTGAGGACGCCGTGGCGCCTCTCTAGCCACTGCTCAAAGACGGGACTTATAGCCGCAATTGTGGCGTGCCCAGCAGATTGGGCAGCAATCGCAGCCCAGTGCAAAAATGTGCCTGTGTGCATGTGCCAAATATGTTGGGGTTTCTGCGTCAGGTCGTCGTCGTGTCAGCGTCATGGATTTATAAATCAGACACAAGTCTCCTTAATGATAGCGTGTAATATCTCGTTTTACAATATACATGGTTTTTCACAATTTAATAGTTTAGCGGTTATAATTTGCGTGAGTTCGTTGGCGTGTCACCAAGACAGTGAAAATCCGCAGCGCGTCGTTAGTGTCGCGCCGTGGTGTCTGCCCCTTCCCCGTGAGCCGCCTTCGTCTCATCGATCGGTATTATTTGGTGCCAGTAGATGGTGCTGTGGTCGTCAACATGCCCGCGGTCTTGGAAACCATAGATTCCAATGAAGCTGAGATGCTGCTCGTTCGATTATCATCCGGATGCAGGAGCGGGAAAATTCTTGGATAAGATCGACGAATAATGCCCGTCGCTGTGTTGATGGTGGCCATGCGTGAGATGCCATCTTTGCCGGTGAATGTGTGTAGCACTCGTCCGAGGCGCCACTTCAAAGGTGGTAGGTTGTTCTCTTTGATTAGGACGAGGGTGTCAGGGGCAAGTGTGTCCTGATTGAGTTGCCACTGAGTGCGATTGTTGATTGTTGCTGATTGTAGCAACAATCGCACTCTCGATGACACCATGAGATCCCGCCGGAGCTCTGTCCGCTGTGACTTTTGCCTCCAGATCACATAGCGGCAATCTAGCAAGGAGGCTCGCCGCCTGACCGGAGACCATGCGGTATCCCCGGACCAGCCGGATGGCCATGACCCTCTAGGACGCATACAACCAGCGGGCTGGTCGCTGCCTAAAGCAATGCGCCCACACGGGTGCCCCGTAAAGAGCCATGGACCGCACGACCACGCGATCAACTAGGACCTCACTCCTCAACCATAACAAAAGAAAGAAAAAAAACGTTTATGAAAAACAACAGCATTTTTCTTAATTTATTCTAATAGTCTTTGTGCCCACTGGTATTAAAATCAGCCAATATTATCACATATTAAGTATGTGAATTAGGAGAGAGTTTCTCGAACGTTTCTTGGCGAGAAATCGTACGCTACTATCGCAAGCAATAATTGCCATAAGACTATCGTATCATAATGTTTACATACAGGCAAGAACTAAACTCTCGCCTACGATTATGTCATACGAGATTCGCACTAGCGATAAATTACTGCGACAGTTTACACAGCGAAATATATAGTAAGAAGATTTTTGCTTACGAGTTCTCGACTTGTCTATCACGATGTCGTTTGACATTTTATCAAGTTCATACGAGTATCGTACAAATCGGTTTGAACCGTTATTGAGTGCGAGATTTGCCATTCGAGTTCAGTGATTACTACGGTATTGTTCTCAAAATGACACAAAAATCATTTAAATTTGATACTGCCGATAATGTTAAGTTTATTGAAATTTATAGAAATTACGAGTGTTTGTAGAATACGGAGAATGTGCATTATAAAAATCGTGATGCAAGAAATGCAGCTCATATGTTATATAATGCTTATATGTTTATTGCATTATTCTGTAGCCAGAAACTTTAAAGTTATTTCCAATGTATGAACTTGATAAAATGTCAAACGAGATCGTGTATATATTTCGCTGTGTAAACTGTCGCAGCGAATCTCGTATGACATAATCTTAGGCGAGAATTTAGTTCTTGCCTGTATGTAAACATTATGATACGATAGTCTTATGGCGATTATTGCTTGCGATAGTAGCGTACGATTTCTCGCCAAGAAACGTTCGAGAAACTATCTCCATCTAAATGGCCCTTTACTACGGTATTGTTCTCAAAATGACACACAAATCATTTAAATTTGGTACTGCCGATAATGTTAAGTTCATTGTAATTTATAGAAATTACGTTTGTGGAACACGGAGAATGTGTATTATAAAAATCGTGATGCAAGAAATACATTTGACCCAAACGAAATAACAGCAAGCAGTAGCGACTGGTACAAAAACTCGAAATACAATTCTCGCTTTGTAGTTCTGTTTACATGGATACAGATATATTTTATTGCGAGGCAATTGTCGCCCAAGGGGCAGGGCGACAATCGTGAATGTTTACACGAAGAGACTTTTTTAATGTTCTTTCAATAATCGTATCTTCGAGTCGAGAAACTCTCTCCATCTAAATGGCCCTTTATTATTAACTTAAAGACATTATTATTTCCTTTATTTCATTCAAATACATAGTTAAATTTACATTTTTAAATCTATATATATAAAAGAAAGTCGTGTTAGTTACACTATTTATAACTCAAGAACGGCTGAACCGATTTAACTGAAAATTGGTGGAGAGGTAGTTTAGAACCAGGAGTCTAACATAGGGGGACTTTTTTATCCCGGAAACCACCCTCTAAAGGGGTGAAAAGGGGGGTGAAAGTTTGTATGTGTTTGTATGGGAAATTAAAAACTGATGACTGGTTTTCGATGAAAATTTAGTACTAGGCTTGCATGAATTCACGATACTATTTAATTTTTTGGAAAATCCAACTGAACAGGATAGGTAGGTAGGTAGGTAGATACCTACCTACCTACCTGGGTCGGGCACATACCTGTAGTTTGCCTTCGGACTCCACAAAGTTGTACTACAAAGCAAGTTGCTGGTGGATAATCCTAGCCAATAGACTGTGTCCGTGGAAGTACTCGCCGTTAGCAAGACGAGTATAACCGGAAACAATATATTGGATTGATTCAACGAGACGGTGGCTCGCCGTTAGCAAGACAAGAACAACCGGAAACAATATGTCGGATTGATTTACCGGGACGGTGGTCCAACAAATGTCAATCGTACCGCCCTTGACAATGTATTTCCAATAATTATTCGTCATGATAAACTAATCCATAATACACACACAGACAAAACATTCGGTTTCACCGAAGAGTTCACCGAAACGCAGTCAGGGTACAGAAGCCAAAAAGTCTACATCAGGTCCATGCAGAGCCCGGAGAACGCGTCCGTGAAGATTTTTGCCTTGCAATCGTTATTCGAAATTCAAATTCAAAAGCCATTTATTTAAAATATTCAGCATTTTTCGAACGTCAAAATTACATAATACAGAAACCAAAAAACGCCCGCTTATCACCACTTCTTAGTCCTTTAGCAGAGATGAAGAAGTGGCGCAACAAACTCATAAAATTAGTTGCTATTTGTCAACTAGCTTACGTCAATATACCAACAAAAAAAAAAGTAAACAGAACTTAATACCCGCATGAAATCCTCCAGGCATAAAGGGCGTGCCCGTTTACATAAAGCTATTAAAGCTGTAACTCGAAGTCACAAATGATAAACTAGGACTAGTTAGTATCTAGTACAGTGAGGCACTTGTCTACTACGACCACATCTCGGTGCCTCCCCACGTCAGTTTGAAGATAATATTTCCTGAGAGTCCAAATCTCGCGGTTGTGGAGGGTTTCAGCATTTAAAAAACTTCGACCCCCACACTTCCGCGGGATGTACAGTCTCATCACTAATGACCGTGAGTGATGTATCCGATATGCCGTCAGCAATGTACGGACCTTCCTATCCAGAGGAACAAGTTCCGTCTCAGTCCATTTAAGTATGCCAAACGAATACATCAAAACCAGCATGATCCAACCGTTGAAGGCACGCACCTTGTTTCCGCCTGATAAAAGACTATTTAAAATTTTATTCAGGCGGTCCAAAAAAAGGTTCCCCGTTTCATGCCGTTAAGCATTAGGCATCAATGCTGCATTGATGCCTAATGCTTTCGACAACCAACACCACACCCAAATACTTGTAGGTGTCGGTTGAGGAGCGTGATCTAAGGTGTATGGAATCCGAGAGTTGGATTCCCACAGATTCCGTAATCCCCCCTGACATGATCGGACGTAATCCACGCTTTAAATGCATGACTGCATATTTGTCCACACCAAATTCCATCCTGATGGCGCTACTGAACGTTTCTGTTACCTTTAGTAGCTCCATGAGTCGCAAATTGTTGGGTGCAAAGAGTTTCAAGTCATCCATGTAAGGCAGGTGAGATATCATCTGACCACCTCTTCTCAACCGATAGCCTAGACCTGTATCCTCTAGCATTGTGATTAGAGGTTTCAAGGCTAAGCAAAACCAAAGCGGACTCAAACTATCGCCCTGAAATATTTCCCGCTTAGTCCTGATCGGTTCATCGATCCCCCAGATCTGTCAACATCCTGGATAGACAAGGACCATCCTCCGCTGCCCCATACACGACATCAAGAAGGTGCGTGGGGTTGCGTCTATTTTGTGCAACTCTAGCACCCTAATGAGCTATGTATGTGGGTATGTGGGCCTTCATAAGAAGGAAGGATTTGTCGACATGTTGGATAGATTATACCATCTAACATGTCGACAAATCCTTCCGCGATCTACGAACGTGTTGGCTTATATTGCGTTTGTGTAAAATCTAAGTGAGGAAAGAGGATGACAATATGTCTTACTGTTCAAAACCATAAAAGTAGTTTTACTAACACAACTGTATATGAAGTGACTGAATGGTTTTGAACGAGAATAAAATGATAACTGCATTTATCATTATCTAGTCGCTTATTTTTTTACGAGAACATAATTCTATGACTGTTTGTCATACTAATAAGTGGGAATACATTTTGAGAATATTATATTAACAGTTTATTCTCGTAATTTAAAGCCTGCGTTAAATCTTTAAATACTATTGTTATATTTTGTAACTTCAAACTCAAACTCAAACTGAAACTCAAAGCATTTATTTCAATTAAAAACATTTACAGGCACTTTTGAATTGTCAAGGAATCGGTCAGTCAGAAATATGAAGCTAGTTGCCCATTCCAAAGCGTTGTAGGTACCTATGGAGAAGAACTTCGTAAATAGTTGTATAAAAATTACGAAAAAAAAATGAGCAGGTGTATGTACCCACAGATCCTAAAAATGACATAACTCTAAAAGTAAGATAATTGCAGTTATCATTTTATTCTGCCTGGACTGGCTAAACTACTCATTTTGTGTCCTTGCACAACCACGTGACCATACCAACTGAAGGAGAAAGCATAGAGATATATTAAAAACTAGCTGCTGCCCGAGGCTTCGCCCGCGTGGCCCTTTTTAACCGACGAAAAAAAAGGAGCAGGTTCTCAAGTCGACGCGTACAATTTATTTTTATTTATGACGCATAATTTTTTACTCAGTAAAAATCCGATTTGAGCGATTTTTGTTTTATTGGGGAGGGTATACCTCGAAATTGGTCCCATGTAAAATTGAAAACTAAAATCCACCCCTAAGGGTAAAAAAATTGGGGTTGATTGATTTTTCACCTACTGAATTTTACAACAACATTTACAATTACGAACCGATTCTGTTGTAATTTCGCGCAGATAATGTAGTTCTGATGACACAACTACATAATAAAGACCTGGAGTTGATCTGATGATTGAGACGGAAGACTGTCGCGAGAGAGACGGAAAATTTTACGGTATTTGTTTGGCGTCGCCTCAAAATTTACTTATATTAGTTTATTCTACTAAAGTCGTTTTCAGATATTTTCCTCTGTGCATAAAAGTACTCATCTTGTGTTGTGGGTTGTGGTTACTTTAAATTTTAAAGCCATATTCCTTTCGCAAACCACATGCGATGTCCTAATTATAGTTCTATTTATGTTTGCGTTGCAGCTATTTGTGTGCAGCGGCTTCTGCTCAATATATTTCGTACTTGGATTATGTTTCGGTGCGCCTACAGTGTTCATTCCGCAAAATTAGGGGGAAGCGAATGCTACGCTTGACCTCAGCGAACTTTGGCGTCTTTGTTCAATAATATTTCTGTGTACTATTATTAAATAATACAGAGTAGCGATGAGGTTATCACATACAATGAAATATGAAAATAAATAACATAACATCACGCCTGTATTTCCCGAAGGATTGAGAGTGCACGAAATCGACTGATTTTGATAAATTTTGTTCATTAGTTGTGAGAAAGGGAAAATTAAAACAAAACTATTTGTGATTTGAAAAGTCGAGTTCTTTGTTTTGCATGTAGTGTTGCTATAAGAGATTTTTCCAATAACTGGAAAATCACAAATATTCACAACAAGTTTTCCGAAAAATGACACGAAACTGACGTTTGATCACATTTTTTCAAGAAACTACTTTTGATTTTGAACATTTAAAATATCATCAACATCGTTGTATGGTCTACTTGCATGTGGCTGAATCACTTTTTTCAACTTCGATACAAAATTTTGCAGAAAAATAATGTTTGAAAAAAAACTCTGTGTAATGTATTTGTTCCAATTATTTAGCAAACCATATCAAGAAATTTAAAACTCATACATTTGTCTTCAGCTATCCTTGAAATTATTTAATTTTATGATTATACAATATCTTCAGCCTGACTGACACGAATGGCGCCACGAAAACTGTACTTTTATACTTACACAGACTGAACGTTTCAATTATTTCAAGCTTTCTTGCAATTAGATAAGTTAGTGACGAAAAAGCGTTTTTTTCGTGCACGGAGCCTTTAGCAGAGGCGTACCTGTAATACTCCCACATTTCGCCAGTTGGCTAAATCCCATAACAGGGGGCGAGCCTATTGCCATCAACCGGGTACAAATCCACTTCAGAAATTCCCGATGGAAAATCCCAATAATACTTTGCCCGACCTGGGAATCGAACGCAGGACCTCATGCTCAGCAGAAGCGCTTGCGACCACTGGACAAACGCGGCAGTTATATAAATATAATATGTACATACTCGTATATCCTACCTATTTAAACAACAAAAAGGTACCAGGATTAGAAAGTTTATTTATTTATTGTGTGTGTGTTCAAAGAACGTCATGTAGAATACGAATCTTATCGCCACTTTATTAAAAACAAAATCATATAAATGCATAGAGAAGAGATATCGTCCGACAAATACTAGTAGGTCAACGACCCGTGGCGCCGCGAAGATAGTTCAAATATTGCCATTCCGAATTGCCTACTCGAATAACGTAAAAAATCTAGCGAAAACGTACTTACGGCCTTTTACGTGCATTTCTCGATGCGCAAAATTAAAAGAAAGGGGGCGAGAAAAATTCAAGCGAAAAATTTACTTACTCAATATTTTAGTTTTTAGTATACTAGTTAGCGGTATTTCATCGATGAGGACCTCGTGGCTAAGTAACAACAGCCGCACTGCTCGATCCATCAGGTTAAGCTACGCTTGCCGGAGTTGGTCAGTCGGAAAGTACGTTAAGCCGTTGGTCCCGGCTGTCATTCGTGGATCTTTGACAGTCGCTACGAGTAGTCAGAAGCCCGAAAGTCTGACACCAGTCTTACCAAGGGGTATCGTATTACCCAGTTACTGGGTTGTGGAGGTCAGATAGGCAGTTGCTCCATGTAAAATACTGGTATTCAGCTGCATCCGATTAGACTGGAAGCCGACCCCAACATAGTTGGGAAAAGGCTAGGCAGATTGATTAGTTAGCGGTATTTCATATTTCCATACAGT
Source organism: Agrochola macilenta (assembly GCA_916701695.1). Lineage (NCBI taxonomy): Eukaryota > Metazoa > Arthropoda > Insecta > Lepidoptera > Noctuidae > Agrochola > Agrochola macilenta. Next base: position 10,943,215 of record OU753563.1, read on the forward strand.
AATATTGCCATATTAATCGAAACAGCGAAATATTTGACAGCTATTTGCGACGTTGCCCACTTACAGAATAAAACTTTTCATATAACGGTAATACAAAAGGTGAAAAAAATTATCTTTATGCGCGAAATGGGACGAGGGTGAGTATTATCGAGAGCGCGTGCGACGACGACGGTGTCACTTAGTCACTCACACACAGTTCGACGCAAAAATGCGAAATATGCATTCTGAACTGTATCTGCATATCTAATTAAACCGTTTAGCAGCAATTTTCGCTTTTCAGACTTTCTATATAAGTAAATAGTCTAAAGTATATGATAACTTGTCGGTAAATGCAATTGTGTTACCAAATTGTAACCGTATAATGAAATGGGGTGATATGAAACGGCAGCTGTTCCCAGTAATTTGCCACATTGCCTCTTAGGGCGACACAATTAGGCAAAATAATGGACATGACAACATTCAAGTGCATTTTCATAAACATCTTCAGTTAAGAGTTTTTTTGGTACACAATGAAAAGTAGAAATAAATAAAATACAAATTGTACTTAAATAAACTTATTTCCTTTTCAGCTTCCGTGCCGTGTTAGCTTGGGTCCAGTCCACTATAACAGTAGTTTCGCGACTTGTGTGAAGAAAGAAACGAGCGTGCCTTACAATAGTTGCATATGATGTCCAACTCTAACACCGCGCGCGCTCGCTCGCTATTGGTCAAATCAAATAGCGCGCGCTTCTTCGGCTTCCTGTTACACACTTCCGTCCCTTTTCACGAAATCACTCCCACAGATTGCGGGAAAGCGTGAGGAAAGATGTTACACATAAAAATACCGTTTTTAATCGTATGCATAAATACTACTCGGCACTTCACAGCACTAATACAATTCAATCCTAACTAATATTACGAGTATAATTGCGAAAGTCAGTTTGTTTGTTTTTTACGCTTTCGCGCTAAAAGGGCTGAACGGGCTTGTATGAAATTTGGCACATGTTTAAACCATGACCTCGGATAGGACAAGGGATACTTTTTATCCCAATATTCTCACGGGATCGAGACTTATGCGGGTGAAACCGTTGGGCCCAGCTAGTTGTTAATAAGCTAAATAATGCAGAGCATGTTGTCTGTTACAAGCCAGCACCATTAAGTGTTGGTCATTATCGTTACCGAGTACTTACACTTCGCCGCAGTATCGAGGAGTGTCTCAGGCTATCGAGTCAGCCATTTTCTTACGGAAGTATGGATAGTTACCGGTACCTTACATGGGAAGAACATAAGCTTTATCGCGTTTGTTTGGTCCGATTCACCTTCCTGGTTGGCTATGAACAGAGATCCCTATGCTTTCGATGAGTGCGGCGCATCACTGGTTGAAAGGATTCGACAAAGAAACTGAGAATGAACTCGTAAATCTTATGAGATCAAAAAAGGAATAAAGTCGAATATGTGCTCAAAGCAAAGGAAGTTCATACAGATGTCAGTTAAGGAGTGTCGAGGAAACAATATTGCGAAAGTGTTTTACAAGCTTCCACGCTTGCTGTCATCATATCACTATTTCATTTTTCCGTAGTATTCCTCAGTACAATAATATGTTACTTGTCTGCCAATGAATCCAGCTGAGCTTATAGGTAATAGTATAGTGTTGTAATAATTAGTATAAAACTTTCATGGCTGATTGGTAAAAAATTGAGGTACAGTGGGCTCCAGAGAAATCTCACCCCCTTGCATTGTTTGTTACATTGCTAGGGGGCTAGGTTTCTCTGGAGTCCACTGTACATAAGGTCTATTTAAATTCTTGTTTCCAATTGATTTCCACCTAAACAAAAATCAACTTTATGCAAGTGTGAATTAAGTTTATTTTAGACTGACTAGTACTGTTGAAAAATCATATAAAAGTATGCAGTTGTAGCGCAAACTGAACCTTATCAGTAAGCATTGCAGTTGTTTTTCCTAAAACTCGTGTTTGTTTACATGTTTGGCAAATCAATTGCGAACGCAGATTAGGCAAGTAGCGTAAGTGGCATAGAAAAAAAATATGTTCTAAAAGTAGTTAATTAGCTTAGTTTGTTTTGTGAAAAATGAGAGCACGCATAAAAAAATAAATTTGAATGAGCCTCTAAAATCAGATAATGCTTCAAAAGTGTTGATAGATGACTGTTAAAATATTGATAGAAGACAGTGATTAATCTTAAAACTTCCGTTTATCTGAGTGACTGAGCTAATGTTTATCAAACTGAACTTATCAGTTGCAGCCTTGAACGTTAAGAAAAACAAATATTTGCAAGAATTGAATTTTTCAGCTGTGTTGTAAAAGTATGTCAAGAGTACAGTAGGTCCTTTTGTTACTATAACAACAAATTATGCGATAAGTGATTCCTATATGAGACTTGACGATTTTTTCTTTTTTAAATCTTTTTTAATATAAATCTCAAGTCATTAATTTATTCAATGAAAGACCATGCACAGCCTAAAGCGCTGGGTCTAGTCTAGAAGCATGAAATTTGGGACACAAGTTCCTTATTTATCGAAGCAAGTGAGCACAAAGAAAGGGGTTTTTTAAAATAAATATTATTTTTTAAATAGAGAGATGAAAGTTGGTATGGAAGTTCGTCATTTTTGCAGATGGGAAACCCCATCGCACACGGCGTATTAAAAAACAATTACTTTTTGCCCACGGTTTCGCCCGCGTGGCCGTCGGTGTACTACCGGGATTAAAAGCACCCTTTTGGTTTAATCCAGGTTATAAACTATCTGTGTGCCAAATTTCATCCAAATCCTTTCAGCCGTTTTAGCGCCAATCCGGAACATACATCCAAACAAACAGACAAACGAACGAACAGAAATTCAAAAAACTATATTTTCGGCATCAGACTCGACACCTCGTAGAAATAACTTGTTTCAAAAATATTTGACTTCATTACTATTTAGATATAGGTACGACGACATTGCCTTGGATGATGAATGATGGATTGCCATCATCTATCTTGTATGCAATGTTGTCGTAGAATGTTACGAGTATGCGATGAATAGATTTTTTTAAATTAACATCAAGTCATTGATGGTAAAGTAATAAGAGGCCTATCACAAAATTGCGTTTTGGCAGTCAACGCATAATTAGCAATTTGGCTGTTGTAATTATTTTATTTTGAGTTTAAATTACGTTTTTTTTTTTTAAGTTATTACACAAAATTGCGTTTTGACAGTTCGAGCAGTCGACGCAATACATTAAATAGCAATTTGGCTGTTGTAATTATTTTATTTTGAGTTTTATAATTATGTTTTTTTTTCAATTTTAATTTATTATGAACCAACGTTTATTCTGGTATAAAAGTTAGTACGTTTATTTAAGTAATAATACTGATGTAGAAAGGAGAAATTTACAGTTAATTCTGAGCATTTTTAATAAATTTCAATGGGATTGTTTTTGATATTCCATACATATTTCAAGTGTACTAATAACAATTCTCCACCACTCAATAAGTCATAGTTGTCGCAGTCTTTCAGTTTCTCATGCAGAATAAGAACGCCAAAGTTGCCCATTTAACGCAAAAATCACCATCAAAATCTATCGAAATCTAATAGGCCTCTTATAACCTTTTATTAGTAACAAGAAAAATTCCATCTTTCATGAACATAAACAACAGTACGGTTTCACCAAAGGGCGTTTGTACCACTGACGCCAGTGTCACCCTGATAAAGAACATTTTGGCCTCTGGGTTTTTTATTTGCCTGTCTGTGATGTATTGTTTATACCTTTTTAGTTGACTTTTTTGTCGCAGTTCGGTTTTAGTTTTTATAACTTTTATTTTTATTAGTAATACGAGTAAGACTTATTAACAAAAGGTCTTACCACCGTCTAAACATACCGAGCAGTAAACTAGAGTGTTGAAAGATTGTAAAGTTGCAGGATAAATGTAGGAAGCGACGTAAACACTACATAACTTGGGCGGAAGACACTCGTTGCTACTCGAGTTTCCTTTCACACTCTGTTCAACACAGAAACATTTTTGTTACAAATTTTTGTTGATGTTTCTGGATTGTTACAGGAATTCTTACTCATTACATTGTCCATTGATAAGTGAAGGCTTATTTAAGTTTTTCATTAAACTTGTATGCTGTCTTGTGTGATGGCAATAGTCTTGCCCCTTATTAAATGGAACTTAAACGTAGATATACATCCATATTTCTCCAGCTACGTTTAAGGTACCATCAAAGAAGTTCATATCTAACCAGTTTCAAAACAAAATCCCGTGACCACGATGATGACATCTGTTACCGGCCCGGTTCTACAGCCGCTGAGCGCTGCAAGCAAGAACAGTCCTTACAGAGGTTAGCTATGAACTTCTTCAATGGTACTATGCCTAACCCTTCGTGGATCACGGGCTTGATTTTACGTGTGGTATGAGGTTTTAAAAGGTTTAAATTCTCTTATTAGTACATAGAACAACGTGGTTTTCTTTTCATGACTTCCTTTGTCAATCTTTCTGACGGTTCATTAGTATCAGTATCTATTCACAGCATCAGAGTGGCCGAGAAGCGAGCAGTGGCCTACATAACTGGAAAAACCTATGCCCAACAAACACTACTGATAAAGGGTTGGCCTAGCAACACACGATATTGTAACCACCATTATAAACTGTAGTATTCCGGACATTTTCAAGTCACTAACGATGCGCCAGCGAATCCGTTGTCATCAATTTGTCGAGTTAGTCGCCTGTGACAAGTGACAGATAAAATGCAGCCAAAGTCTCTCTGTTTAAGGGTTCCTGTGATTTATTGATGAGATCTCGTCGACTTGGCGACCCCCGCCCGTTTGCTTGTCAAACTAACCCGCGAGACCACGAACACAGGCTTACCTAGATAGTTCCTAATATCGATCACTTTCCGAATGTCACCAACTTGATGCGGAATATCAATCGGAATAACATTAGCAATTTCAGTAGGCACTCACTATAATCATTTGGTCACTGGAGTTTGGTTTTTTGGTGATAAAATAAAAGGACATCCCTAATTGTAATTGTTTGCACGATATTTGTTGGGATGATACTAGTAAAATTGTGTGGTAATCAATAATCCAATTTAGATCCATCCGTCGTTACCGCATTATAAGACAATTGGAAAATATTTCATTAAAACCGGCCAAGTGCGTGTCTGATCACGCGCAATGAACGGTTCCGTAGTTGGGATGAGTTTATCCCAAGAACAAAATTAACATTGTAGTTGAAAAACATTGTCTCCCATACATTCCAACTGCAAATGTAAATTGGTCGACTATTATTCGTTAACTTGTAGAGCCTACTTAGCTGTGATAGTTTTTCTTTTAATTTCACTATATGTAGGTACGTACTACTGTGGCGAATTTTTTCACATATTTATCCAAAAATAACCATTTAACTGGCAGGGGGGAGGGGGACACTTGACACTAACAAAAAATTATTTGCTTTAAAGCTTAATATTTCGCAAACGGATTCCTGAATCCAAGAATGGTATTCACACACTTACAATATTTTTAACAACCTTTCCAATGACATCCCACACCATGGGACGGACGAGAAAAAAAAACAACTCCACGTTACGTGTTGGGGAGGTATTTTATTTTACCACTTTGTCGGTATGTATTTCTTTTTTCGTAATTGAATTTTATCACTTTGATTAATATGTATACTCATGCAAAATTACAGTTTTCTAGGACTAAGATTCTCTGAGCTTAGCCACGGACAGACAGACGGATATGTCACCACTTGTTGGTTTCTACGGCTACGGAACCCTAAAAATGATAATGATGTTGCAAAATATTATCTTACCTACCTACTAGGTTTCTATATGGTTACAAAACGTAGTTGTTGTTTTCTTTACAAAATACTACAAAATGTCTGTATTTATTTATGTATGAATGTATTTAGCCCATAAGTAACTTACAAGCATAAAAGTGGCTAAGGAAAGTTTTTTTGCTGTTGGCGTACCTATTTTAAATAAATAACCCAACCAATAATCAAGATCTATTAATTCCCAAATCATACATTATTGCCTAGGCTAAACGGCCGCACAAACACAAAGTCATCAGCTCCAGTTATTCAGACTGCAGCCCAAAACAAAGCGGTGACCGGTCTGCACACAATCATTGTGAAACCAATTCATCAGCATGCCATAACAAATTTAAATTCTCAATCATGGAAAATTGCACATTCGCTCGATTCTCTCCACTTTATAGGTCGAGAGGCAGAGTAAACAACTGCCGAGCACACAAATAAAGAAAATAAAAATGCCGTTAATGAAACACAACGTAAACATTTTACAAAAATACCATTTTTCAAGGAATATTACAATACGTACCTATCCACAATAATATGTAATAAAGCATGCACCTTTATATTTGTCTAAAACCTACATGGAGCACAAATATTCCAATATTTTCAGGTGAACGTACTGAAATATGTGTTTTATATTGCAGTAAATATACTATATTTGCTACAATATGAAATATTTGCAAGCCCGGCGGGGTTATGTACAAATAGTAGCCATGTTAACAAAATGGTACCTTTTTTTTTTTTTGGGTGGGAAATCATCAAATGACTCCTCCCGCTCTGGGCGGAGCGAGAGGGAGTGTGAGACTTTTACTGACTAAAACCCACCCGTGTTCCTTCCGTTGCCTGTGTGCTGGGGCCGCGATATCCCTTTCGGACAAACCCGCAACCCCAGCAGGCGTTGGTCCTTACGGACCCCGTCAGTTGGTGCTGACATCTCTTTGAGGCGCGCGTGGAACACAACGCGCCGTCGACCCGGGCCTGGTCTCTATCGAACGGCGAGCTGCTCATCGCTCACCGTACGCAGGCCCGCGCCTACGGTGGCCGGAAGTCGGCTCGTGACTCCCGACGCCCGGGGCGTCTCCTGCGGCGACTAGGGGCGCGAGGGCGTGCAGCTTGCATCTCCCTCGCGCGCTCCGCCTCCTCCTTCGCGAGCATAACTGCTTCGCAGAAGGAGGTGACGGCCTCCCATGCACTCTCGCTCCGGACCATGGCCTGAACCAGGGCCGGTCGCGAGAGATCGCCGCCGCCGATCGCCTCCGTGAAGACACGGCGCGCGGCGGTGCGCCGCCCAAGCTGGGCAGACCTCCACCGTATGCTCCACCGTGTCCTCCGGGCGATCTACAAAATGGTGACACCCGGGCGTTTCTTCCCGCTTTATCCTGAACAGGAACGTCCCGAAACAACCGTGTCCGATGAGGACCTGCGTCAGGCGGAAGGTGAGGACGCCGTGACGCCTCTCTAGCCACTCCTTAAAGAGAGGACTTATCACCGCAATTGTGGCGTGCCCAACAAAATGGTACCTTGAATGGTATATGAAAAAATGCGTTTGACTGTAAGTATTTTTTTATTATTTTTAGGTTATAAAAGTGGCCACATTAAACATAATAAAACCTAATGCAAAGCAATACACATCCAGGAAACAGGCCACTTATCGTCCTAACCTCAAAAAATAAAAATAAACCGTAACCACTATAATTAAAGCATATTCCAAATAAACGTCTAATAATAAATTATTGGCCATTTATATCAGAGTTATAGACGTTACAGTCATACATTTACATGTGGCGTGGCGTTATCGAGTGAATAATCAGTTTATAACGTCTAAATAAGCGGCGGGGGCCGACACTACGTTATTTACAACTATGCAAATGGCCGCGTAAAATTCACTAGTAAATCTCTGGCGTGCCGTGGTTCCGAGACAACCGACCTATTAGCACCCGATTTCGTGTAGTGCACACACGAGCGCTGATTGGAAATGTAAAAGGACCGTTGTTGCCTGCTGGAGTAATGGAATATTCCGGTATGGGTTTCCAATCGATTTCTCGTATTATCGTTTGGAGATGCTGAGTGAGAATGGGCTCTGGATGTACACTGTGGCTGTGGCTGTGGCGTAACCTATAGGTTACGTGTACACAGGTTAATTTTAGATTGTTTATCAAAATTCCTTTTAATAACAAATTAATTATGAGTACCTACCTAGTTTAGTTTATATTAAAATGATCAAACACTGAGGAATAATTTTCAAGGTAAATAATTATATTAATTAGAGGTAAAGGGCACTAGAAAGTAACGTAATAAGACGAGCTGAAATATAAAATTTCATTAATTTAAAATCATTATAAATAATATAACTTGATAATGTTGGGCAGAAGGGGCAACGATTTTCCCAGATGATTAGGTACCTATTTGTATGATTATACTCGTATATTTAAAAAAAAATATAGGTAAAGAAAGAAAAAGAAAGAAAGAAAATACATTTATTTAGCACAGACTAATAAAGCACACAATATAATACAAAGCAGATAAAAATATATATATATAAAAAAAAAAAACAAATAAAAATTGTAAAGTGCAATGTAAGCAGAAATTAACGAGGTAATGTAAACAGCTTCCAAATTATTACGATTTAGATCAAAAACATTAATCTTAAAGCGATAAAACTCACTTAACAGTGTTATAAATAATCAAAGGAATTGCAAACTAAAAAAACCGGCCAAGTGCGTATCTGACCACGCACAGTGAAGGGTCCCGTAGTTGGAATGAATTTATCCCAAAAACAAACTTAACATTGTAGTTGAAAAACATGTTCTCCCATAAATTCCAACTGCAAATGTAAGTTTTTACGCACAATATTGAGAGATTTACCATGTTATTTTAAGACTTCTTATAGGGTTTCCTGTAATCTATGAGTAAAGAACCATTCTCTGTATTTTTTCAGAGTTTAAGGCTCAGTAGTTTCGGAGATAATGGGGGAATAGTAAAATTTCATCAACTTTCTTAATTATCTTTAAAAGTATTTATTTTAAAATAATAATAAAAAATTGAGATCTTCGCAACAAGCCCTTTTATTTAATATGTCACACGGCACAGTTAGCAAAACATTAAAAAAAAAAATCTTATTTGAAATATTCCAAATTTATTTATTTACGTTACACGTCCATGTTTGGGTCACAAAAATACATATGAATGTGTACGAAATTTAAACTTAATCGGTCCATTAGATTCGGATTAAATTGGCTGTGACAGACGGAATGACAGACAAATCGACACACGAGTGATCCTACAAGGGTTATGTTTTTTCCTTTTGAGGTACGGAACCCTAAAAAGGATTAAAACTGGAAATTGGTGAAAAGATTCCCTCAAGTCTTTTACTAAAATGAAAGACTTGTTCCTTTTCCTCCTTCTCTAATATCTCCACAATAGCCTTTGATTATAACTAATAAGGTTTTCTCAGAAATGTGCTTGTAACTGGAAGATTATTACATTAACGCAAGGGGTTGATAATACATGTCGTTTCCATAGATTAAATACATAAACCAAAAACTTGCTGAAGCTGCAAAATATGTTTGATAAAAATTTGTATAAATAGTAAAAATACTTTTTGAGTATTTTTTTATGTGGCTTACCCAAATGTCCTGCAGATCTGATAACGTCGTGTGACGGGTCGTTCAGTTCCCTAAAATTGGGTTAAGGTACACGATGACTGATGTCGGGACAGGTCAACTCAAAGCTGCAATGGCAAATGCAATGCAAACCTTCTTCAAAAGGTCCTTCCAGCCCTTGCATTGCTGGGCCCTTTCGTCACTGGTCGGTACTTTTGCGGTGCGGGATTGGCATGCTCGGTAGGTATATTATTATTATATTATTGCATATTCGGTACCGAAAGCTTACCGAGCGCCTATGTTTCAATGAGTGTTTCCTGATTGGCTAGGAATATGCGGGAGCGGGGCGGGTTCATTTCGGTACCGCGTGACGTCACGCGGTTTACAGCAAGCTCTGTATACTCGGTACCGAGCTTACCAAGCGCCTTATAAATAATATTATAAATGCGAAAGTTAGTTGGTTTGTTTGTTACGCTTTAACGCTAAAACGGCTGAACGGATTTAGCTGAAATTTGGCACACGGGTTGACCATGACCTGGAAACACACACTAAGAACACACACACAGGACACACAGGATACAGGGAAGGGGGAGATACAGGGAAGGGGGAGATACAGGGTACAAAGGATACTTTTAATTCCGGTAGTACGTTCCCGACGGATAATTTCCGACATGCACGCAGGCGAAGCCGTTGGCAAAAGCTAAATTATAGAATTAATTTGAATATGGAATTCTAAATGAAAGCAGTGGGGTACCGTTTCGGCACAGAGCATATTATACCGTAATGCAGTTGCTGCTTGCCGACCAACGAGGAAACTATAACAGTGGGTATTGTTTCGGTATATCGCGCATACCATACCGAAACGATACCGCACCGACCAATGAGGAAACGGCCTTTGACTGACATACAATCTTAATTGTATAATATTCGTTTTTTGGAAGACACCATGTACTGAGTTTGTTTATGCATTTCTTCTCAGGAAATGCTCGGCTAAAAGATCGAGAGCTTTAAAGATCTAAGTACTCTTACAGAAATGAACATAATTTCATTTACATTGTATTGAGCTGATGTTTTTCTTTTATTTGAATGTAAAAGAGGCTAATGACTGATGAGGGTAGTGAATTCGTGTTAATGTCCGTCTGAACTCTAATTATGTACTGAGAAGTATAATTAGGGATAAAAAATAAAATCCTACTAGAATATCCCTGACCTACTAGAGCACATAAAAACCTACTTGAGTACGTTGACTTTTGGATTCTATTTTAAATATTTCTTGGAATTCTGACAATTTGAGGTAGGATAAGAGCCTAGGCCATGTCCTAACCAAAGTGATCCTCGAACAGACTCGCCGTGTCGCGTTAATTTTTTTCGGTGAACCGAACGCGCCACCCCCAACCCAGAGCACCTTGCGGTTACTGAACAAATGACTGACATAAATATGAAAGCGACGATCGCGTTGTTGCATGGCTTTGGTTAGGACATGGAGTAAAGGTCAATTTTTGCATGGCTAGAAGAGATATCCTCTACATATTATTATATGGCATAGAATACCGTTTGATTTAATGTATGAGAATGGAACAATATTAAGCTCTACACAAATCTTTTATTTACACGCCTTGGTGTGAAAAGTCGCCTTTATTCTTAGCCATAGGTATTTCTAATGTGAATAAATTCCACAAAGTAAGGAATACATAAACAAACAATATTAATCTTCACTGTTTATACTCCATACAAAAATTTCCTCAAAGAACGCATTTTCAACAGTCATTGTATTGATAGCCTTGTCGGTAAACGGCTTAATAGCGAAGAGCTTTGATCAATATCTATGAAGCTCTCACTCAGTAGTCGGATTAAAGGCTGAAACAGACGCCGAATATTCTAGACACGCCGCCGATAAGATATTCCTCCGTGTTCCTAGGTACTATATTTATTAATAAAATTAAACATTTTGAATGAAATATTATTAATTCAATATGTTTTTTACGGTGAAGGAAAGCTTCGTGAGGAAACCGGCATGCCAGAGAGATATTTCTCGACGGCATGTAAAGCCAAGTCAGAGGACCATGGGCGGCTTTAAACTTTGTATCCGGGTTAGTCAGTAACCACACGAAAAGTAGAAGAATATGTTTTTTGTACAAGCTCTAGAGGCTCGTTATATTAATCTATTGATTATTCTTAGTTAGGGTAGGAAACCAATATTTTACAACACATTTTTTATATAAAAGAGCGTCCGTGAAGTTTCGTGCCCGTTTTTCTCCACAGGAACCTATTACGCTTTGGAATGGGCAACTAGCTTCATCTTTCTGACTGACCTTGAAAATTCAAAAGTGCCAGTAAATGGTTTAATTGAAATACCTAAATACTTTGAGTTTGAGTTTAAAACGTTACATTAGTATTCAAGAATTAATTATTGTTACATTTAGGTCAAATATTTTCAGTGTTTTGTGTAGTTATGTGCTAGTTGTTTTGATAAAAAAGAACAAGTAAGGTACAATTTCAAAATAAAAAAAGAACACTTTAAAATATTTTAAAATAAATTCCACGTACTTGAAATCTTTCAACTTAAATTCTCACATTTAAGTTGAAGTTGAATTCGTCATCGCCATTCGATTTTTTTTTATAGCTTTAGGTTAATAAGTTTTGAAATAATAATTATCATACCTACGCACTTCATGGTAATTCAATTTCCAACTAAACTATTTATAGCATGTTGTTGAAATTCTACAATAAAGCGGGAATTAGTTTATTGAAGCGCACGTCGCTTTGTAAGCGGAGTAGGGGGAGTCACGAGACCAGAGAGAAATTTAGGGTATTTTGGGTGAAAATTTAGATGAAGTCAATACTGTCAATCCCTAGCATCAGGAGGCATGACAGCTCACTTCACCTAAGCTCACGGTAAGATTTCTACAGAATAGACCGGCAGTAAGTTCACCTAAATGTGAGTATAGACTCGAGCATTTACTCGTAACAAAACATCGAGCCGCTCTATGTGTCACCCTTTCACGAGCACGACGCTCAACGCTTTGTTACAACTTCAAACTCAAACTCAAACTCAAAGCATTTATTTCAAATAAACCAATTACAGGTACTTTTGAATTGTCAAGAGGTCGGTCAGTCAGAAATATGAAGCTAGTTGCCCATTCCAACGCGTAGTAGGTTCCTATGGAGAAGAATGGGCAAGAAACTCCACGGACACTCTTTTAAATCAGAATATTTTTACAAAAAATTGGTTACATCATTCATGTTGTAATTATACATGTGAGAACAATGTAGAAAGACGTGCACATTAAAAGCGTCCGTAATAAAAAAAAAAACAAAAATTTAAATAAGCCGTAGCAGCTAAGAGATGACCAGTCCCCACTGACGGCGCCCGTTCAAGAACATGACGCATGGATCAGCACCATTTACCCATTTAGCATTTTGAAGGGAACTTAATGAACCAACACACACGCCACCACCAGCGAGACATTTGAGTGAGCATGACATACTCTCAGCCGCCAGGGCACATTCAAGTCAATCAAAGACGTACCCAGTAAATGGTAGCTGTAAAGTATGTACATAGTGCTCACACATGTGCTATGCAATTATATAATACTAAAAGACTGAATTTATACAATCTAATGATAGTTTTACAATCTTCAGCAGCTCCAACAATATTTTTGAATGCTAATCAATTAGTTTATGCGCCCTTGTGGAGCTGGACCAGCGTTGAGCCAAGCATTTTTGTCATCGATGTAATCCCCCAACTTGTAATATGCTTGGCTGCATAGTGTGCGTTTTATACAAGATTTAAATTTTGTTTCATTCAGTTGGAGTATGTGGGGAGGTATTTTATTGTAACATTTCAAACAGTACCCCATGAAGGATGAGTCTACTTTAACCAGTCTGAAACCCGGTTGAATTAATTGGTCCCTATTTCTAGTCCTATAATTATGTCTATCACCTCTTTTACTGAAAAGACTTAGATTTTTCTAACGTACATGATGTTTTCATAGACATATTGACAAGGTACCGTCATGATGTTAATATCTTTAAACAGTTCCCTTAGAGAATCGCGTCTGCGGAGGCCATATATTGCTCTGATGGCTCTTTTCTGCAGAATAAAAATAGACTCGATATCTGCAGCCCGTCCCCATAGTAAAATACCGTAAGACTTGATACTATGAAAGTAACTGAAATAGACTAGCCTCGCGGTACCTACATCAGTAAATTGACGGATTTTTCTTACGGCATATGCTGCTGAACTTAGGCGTCCTGCAAGAGATGTTAAATGAGGACCCCATTGCAGCCTTGAGTCGAGCGTGATCCCTAAGAAAACAGTTTTATCGACGAATTCTAATTTCTCCCTATTCAATACTATGTCACAATCACTACTTTTAACATTCGGTAAAGCAAATCTAATGCATTTAGTTTTATTCCCATTTAATACTAAATTATTAGCAGTGAACCAATTTTGGACCTGCAGTAGGGCGTTATTTACGTCATCAAGATTTGATGCACGTCTATTTATCTTAAAAATTAGAGAAGTATCGTCAGCAAATAACACCATTTGTGGTTGGGTTTTTAATAAATGGGGTAGATCATTTACATATACTAAAAAGAGGAAAGGACCCAATATCGAGCCTTGTGGGACACCCATTTTTACTTTTAGACCGAGTGAATTGACCCCATTAATTTGAACTTGCTGTTGTCTATCATTTAAATACGATTTTACCAAACTGAGCGCAAGTTTACCTAGTCCGTAATGCTCAAGTTTCAAGAGTAAGGTCTCATGATTTACGCAGTCAAATGCTTTTGAGAGGTCACAAAAAATTCCTATGGCATCTTGATCTTGGGCCTCCTCCCACGCTGTAAATATGTTTTAATAAGGTGACACCGGCGTCAGTCGTACAACGTCCTTTGGTGAACCCATATTGCTGAACGTGTAAAATTTGGTTAGTGTTAAAATGATTAAGCATTTGATTGAGCATTACCTTTTCGAACACCTTGCTGAATACCGGCAGTACGGATACTGGTCTATAATTGTTGGTGTCTTTACTGTCCCCAGATTTAAAAAGGGGTATAACCTTACTGTATTTCATTAAATCCGGGAAGACTCCTTGATCCACGCACAAATTAAATATTAAAGCTAAGTATGGTGCTATAATCTCGATTATGGATGTACAAACTTTGATAGATAGTCCCCATAGATCTTCGGTCAATTTGATTTTAATTTGCCGAAAAGCTTTTATAACTATCACAGGGTTTATATGTTTAAATTGAAATTCAACCGGGCAGCCTGGAACATTTGCTTTTAATAAATCTATTGAGACATCGGGTGAGGAATTTAAAGCTTCCGTCGTTTTATATGGTATATTAGTAAAGAAACTTACAAATTCTTGAGCTACTTCTAAGTTAGAGCTTATGACACCACGTGAAGTCTCCAATGTGAACTCGGTTTTTCGTATTTTTTTCCTATTAGTTTCATTATTTATAACTTTCCAAACTGTTTTTATTTTATTTTCTGCTGATTTGATCTTGTTGCTAATATGCAGAGCTTTAGCTATCTTGCATGTATTTCTAAAAAATTTGGAATATGTAGCAACATACTTGTTGAAAGTCTCAGTGTTAATGTAAGGCTTAAGGCCATACAGCTCGAACAGTCTTTCCCTACTTACCCTAATACCTCTAGTTGCCCAGTCACTAAAAATTAAATTAGGGCAAATATTTTTTGTTTTCTTTTCAAAAGTTTTATTGAATTCTGTGTGCACTAATGAAAAGAAACCCTCATACAATTTATTTGCATCGTTCATATTATGGCCCAGAGCATTTAACTTATTATTTAGGGTACTATTGAATCTATTTAATTTGCCAGTTGTAATTGGTCTAAATTGTATTTGCACTTTTTGCTTAAGTGTTTTAAACTTAAAAGTTACCGTTTGTCCACTATGATCAGACGGCAAATAATTTACGATGGCTTTATCTAAATAATCACAATCGCAGAAGACATTATCGATACAAGTAGCAGAAGTTGGAGTTACTCTAGTTGGTTCTGTAAAAACATTAGACAAATTGAACGATTTAAAAAGGCTTAATATTCTACTGCTATTTGAATTATTTTCCAGAATATTTATATTAAAATCACCACAAATAACTGCGGTTTTGTTACTTGATGCAAGTTTCGCTGGGACATCTTCCATTATTGACTCAAATAAAGAATAGTTCTGATAATTAGGGGGTCTGTACACGCACACTACAACATGCTTATCCAGCTCAACACAGGACAGTTCAATGGAATGTTCAACTGATAAACCAACTATATCATTACGTTGCTTAGATTTTAAACAATTTTTTATCAAGATTAGAGAACCTCCACGCAGCATAGATTTAAGGCTAAAGCAACTGCCCACAGTATAGTTCTCATAATTAATTAGCATTTGGTAATCCTTTAACCAATGTTCAGTAAAACAAACAATGTCAAACTTTGTTTTTTCTAAAAACATTTCAATTTCTAATAATTTGGAAGAAATACCTTGAATATTTTGATGAAATAATTTCAAGGCATTCTGCTGATCTCCTTTTTGATAATTATTTATTTTAGAGCAAGAAGACACCTTGTTGTTGTTAGGTATAAGAATATTCTTACAGGTACCTTCTGTTGTCTTACAAACTAGTTTAAATTACTATCCAGAGGCAGTGAGCTCATAGTGAGTGAGGGACATGGAACCTCCTTCGTACAATTTGTAAAAATATTTATAGCATTTGAGCTACATTTATTTACGGTAAACACCTTATTGTTAGTATTATTACTAATCATTGTGGTGTTAATAATACAAGACTTCGACATACTACCTATGTCTGAGTTTATATAAAAAGCTAATAGCCTTGCTATTATGTGTCTAAAACTAACAGGCAGATACACAGTATCCCTAGTCGATTTTAAAGTTTCCACAAAACTGTTGGTGTCAAGAAATACAAGCTTGTCACTATAATGACTAACTAAGAAGTGCATATGCTTATTAAGCATATGAATATAATTATTTTGTCTATTTGTCAATTTTTCAAAATAAGGGAAAGCACACAATATTATTTTACTACAATTTAACTTTAACAATTCAGTTACACAGTCAGTGATTTCTTCTTTTTTGACCTTAGAACTATTACCTACAAATACAGTAATGTTGGTTTTAGGATTGTCTTCATTTTGCAAACAAATGTGCTAATTTGTGTAACATTTCATCGAGCGAAAACTGCGACCTGCGAAATGTCGAATCTGCAATTCGACATTTCAACGAAGAGTAAACGCAAAATAGAAAGGAATGTTACAGGTAAATGTTTACTCGCCGTGAGCTTCGAAAACCGTGTCGAGCATTCCCAGGAACGTTACATTACATGATACCTTTCGTAAGAGCGTTACATTACATGGATTAAATTAAAGGATTAAAGGAACACATCCTTGCTGCAAACAAGTTAGTAGAAATGTGTAACGATGAGACTGTCAGAGTGGTCCCGATGACTCTTAGCACTACTCAATGTTCTTGTCAAAGGGAATCCAACCTTGAGGCTCTTCAACCTGAGGCAACGGAGGACCCGTCCCAGTCTGGAGAGGCTCAGGACTGTATCCCTGATCAAGGTGCACCACATGTTGTACAAGGTTCATCTCAAGTAGCACAGACAGATACTTGTTCTCTCCCTTGTTCTAGTAAAGATTGTTATTGTTCTATTATGTTTTCAGATAGTTTAGGGAGAGGGTTAGGTAAATTATTGAGTAACAACCTGAGTCAATCCGCTGTTAATTATTGTATGCCAGGGAAATCCTACAAAGAGATAATGTCATCTATAACAGGGAATAAATATGATCCGAAAGCCATTATTTCTGTATTTGTAGGCAATAGTTCTAATTTAAAAAATGATGACATCACTGTCAGTGTCACTGAAATCTTGAAGATTAATTGTCAGAAAATAATATTGTGTGCTTTTCCATACTTTCAGCACTTGTCAAGTAGGCAAAATCATAATACACGACACACAACTCACCACACCCTCACCCTCTCTTACTCAACATTAGGTACTCACACACACTTTTCTCAAAATATAAAATTTATTATTTCTTTTCTTATATCTGTTAAAATGTTACCTTTGTTATGTATTCGTCTTGGAACAACCTACCCTCTCACTAGGAGTCGGGCGTTGGTAGCTGCGCCACAGTTTTAACTATTGCAGCTATCATCGTTTAACATTTTTGTCTTGTATGTATTTGTTTTTTGTTCCCAATAAAAACGATTTATTTCATTTATTTCATAATATACATATGCTAAATAACCATTTACATTTGTTAGTTAATCACTACAGTGACAAACTTATATTTTTTGACACCAACACTTTTGTTGAGAAATTAAAATCGACTAGGGATACTGCGTATCTGCCTATTAGTTTTAGACGTCAAATAGCATGGCTATTAGCTTTTAATATAAACTCAGACATAAGTAGTATGTCGAAGTCTTATGTATTTAGCACCACAAAGGTTAGTAATAACACTAATATTAAGGTAGTTAGCAATAGTAATTTAAACTAGTCAGTAACACAACAGAAGGTACTAGTAACAATGTTGTTTGTCTCAACATCAACAAGCTATCTTCTGGCACTCAATTAAGTTAATTGTAAAAACGGGGCTAAGCAGAATTCCTTGAAATTGTTTCATCAAAATATTCAAGGTTTTTCTTCCAAACAATTAGAAATTGAATTGTTTTTAGAAAAAACAATGTTTGATATTATTTGTATAACTGAACACTGGTTGAAAGATTATGAAATGCTAATTAATTTTGAGAATTATAGTGTGGGCAGTTGTTTTAACCGAAAATCCATGCTACGTTAACTGGTTCACTAATCTTATTTAAAAATACATAGTTGAATTATCGGTGGAACATAGCATTGAACTGTCCTGTGTTGAGCTAGATAAGCATTTTATAGTGTGCGTTTACAGACCTCCAAATTATCAAAACTACTCTATATTTGAGTCAGTAATGGAAGATGTTTTAGCTAAACAAGCAACTGGTAATAAATCAGTAATTATTTGTGGTGACTTTAATATTAATATTTTAGAAAATAATTCAAATAGCAGTAGATTATTAAGCCTCTTCAAATCATTCAATCTGTCAAATGTGTTTTTAGAACCAACGCGAATAACTTCGACTACTGCTACATGTATCGATAATGTCTTTTGTTGCTGCGACTATTTAGATAAAGCCATTGTAAATTATCTACCTTCTGATCACAGCGGTCAAACCGTTAGTTTTGAGTCCAGCACACAGCAAAAGTGCAGATTCAAATTAGACCAATAACATCGGGTAATTTAAATAAGTTTAATAACACTTTCATTAGCAAGTTAAGTGCTCAGGGCCTAAATTTGTCCAATGGCAATATTCTGTATGAACAATTATTTTCATTAGTGCAAACAGAGTTCAATAATTCATTTAAGAAAAAAACTAAAACTATTTGCCCTAAGTTTTTATTCAGTGACTGGGCAACTAAAGGGATCAGGAAAAGTAGGGAAAGATTATTTGAACTGTATGGCCTTAAGCCGTATATTAACACGGAAACTTTTAGTAAGTATGTTGCTACTTACTCTAAAACTTTTAAAAATATCTGCAAAGCAGCTAAAGCTTCTTTCATTAGTAACAAGGTTAAATTAGCAGACAATAAAATAAAGACAGTTTGGAAAATTCTTAACAATGAAACGAACAAGAACAAAATACATAATACTGATTACACACTTGACACTTCCCGCGGTCTCATTAGCGACAACATCGATGTTGCTCAGGAATTTGCAAATTTCTTTACCAATATTCCAATTAAAACTACAGAAACTTTAAATTCCTCCCCCTTACTTGCTATTGATTTATTAAGAGCGAATGTTTCAGTCTTTCCCGTGGAATTTAAATTTAAACATGTAAACCCTGTGGTTGTTGTAAAGGCTTTTAAGCAACTCAAGATCAAAATTACCGAAAATCTTTGGGGTATGTCTACTAAAGTTTGTCAATCAATTATTGAGACAATTGCACCCTATTTAGCTTTAATATTTAATTTGTGTGTGGATCAAGGGGTATTCCCGGATCTAATGAAGTACAGTAAAGTTATTCCACTATTCAAATCCGGGGACAGCAAAGATACTAATAATAATAAATGATACTGATAATAATTATAGACCCGTATCGGTTTTGCCAGTTTTCAGCAAGGTGTTTGAAAAAGTAATTTTAAATCAAATGCTCCAGCATTTTAATCGTATTATTATCCTACACGATCAACAGTATGGTTTCACCAAAGGACGTTGCACAACCGACGCCGGTGTCACCTTATTAAAACACATCTTTAACGCATGGGAAGAGGCACAAGATGCAATAGGCATCTTCTGCGACCTATCCAAGGCATTTGATTGCGTGAATCACGAAACACTGCTCTTGAAATTGGAGCATTACGGACTGGATAAACTTGCGCTTTTAGTTACTTTCATAGCATCATGTCTTACGGTATTTTGCTGTGGGGACGGGCTGCAGATATTAATTCTATCTTTATTCTGCAAAAGATCGAGCTCGGACAGCCCGTCCGAGCCATATATAACCTCCGCAGACGCGAATCTCTAAGGGAACTGTTTAAGAAAATTAACATCATGACGGTACCTTATCAGTATATATATGAAAACATTATGTATGTTCGGAAAAATCTACATCTTTTTAGTAAGATAATGACAGGCATAATTTTAACACTAGAAATAGGAACAAATTAGATCAACCACGTTTCAGATTGTCTAAAGTGCACACTACTTTTATGGGGTACTGCGTAAATTGTTATACTCGTAATAAAATACCACTCGATATTCTTCAACTGAATGAGAAGAAATTTAAAACATGCATTAAACGCACACTATGTAGACAAGCATATTATAAGTTGGATGATAATATCATAGATAAAAATGCTTGGCTTAATGCTGGTCCTGCTCCACAGCCACTTGGGCACACTAGTTAAAAAAAAAAATGTTTGGAAGAGTTGCTTCCCCTTTTTATTTTTTCTGACATAACAAACTTAATGTTTATTTTTTATTTAAAACAAGTTTTAATTGTTGAATACTCCAATGGATAATGATTTTCTTTCTTTTTGGTAGTAACATACTATTAATCTCTCAAATACATTGCAAATTAGTTTTGTATAATTTAGAAGCATTTTTTCAATTTTTGTAAATGTGAGTACCATGGAGCCGTTTTAATGTTATTAAGATGTATGTTGACTTGAAAGAGCATGGCAGTTGAGAGTATGCTCACTTAAATGTCTCGCTGATGGTGGCGAGTGTGTTAGATCATTGGGTTCCCTACAAAATGGTTGAGCTGGATGGTGCTGATCCACGCGTCATGTTCGTGAACGGGCGCCGTCAGTTGTGACTGGTCATCTCTTATCTGCCATGGCTTATTTTTAATCTTATATTTTGAATTGTTTTGATTATTTTTTGTACATTGTTCTCACATATAGAAGCAACAAGAATAATGTACCCAGGATTTTGTAATTTTCTATATTTAAAAGAGTGTCCTTGGAGTTTCTTGCCCGTTCTTCTCGATAAAGATCTACATTTTGGAATGGGCAACTAGCTTCAACTTTCTGACTAACTGACGCGACTATTTGACAATTCAAAAGTGCCTGTAAATGGTTTAATTGAAATAAATGCTTTGAGTTTGAGTTTGATGGAAATGGACGAGAAAATGCTCTAATGACCCTAGGGAAAAATGACTACCCACACTATTGATGTGGGGGTCAAAAAATTCCACTTACATCCTGAATTAATCCCATATTTTTAGATTAAAGCAAAATTGGGTGGCCTTTGTTGTTCCTGTAGGCTCAAGAGTGGTCGTTTACTTATGCAGGTGAAAAACGTCCACTCTCGTGTACAACCTTTTTAACCCCTGACACCAAAAGAGGGGTGATATAAGTTTGATCGGTATGTGTGTGTGTCTGTCTGAGGCACCGTAGCCCTTAAACGGGGGAACCGATTTGAATGCGGTTTTTTTATTTGAAAGCAGGTCTTATGAAAATCGGTTCAGTCGTTTGAACATTATTCGCTCTTTTCTAGTTGATGAATGGATGTGAGCGTCTTCCATAGGTCTGATGGATTTAAAATTTGGTATTCTGTTACTTCTGCGCAGATATCGTGTTTGGACTCATTGGAATGGTTCCAATGAATAGGTTATAGATAGATGATGAACAGGGTCTGGTGATGGAGTAGGAAAGAGAAATGACGAATTGTTTGTGTCGGGGGTTTTTTAAATATTATTAATATAATTTCAATTGTTGGTTTTTATATCACTCAACTAGAGATGTGCCTGAGGCATTTCGTTACATCACAACCGTGTATTCGAGTGACCGCATCAAGAGTAGCAGTGTCCTGCTAAATGTAAGAACAGAAACTGCATTCAATAACGTTTGTAGGCTAATAGTACAAGAGACTATTTCCAGCATATAGGTTCACTGTAAAACAGGATAACAAAAGCGATGGCCCGGGTATTTCAAACAGTCACAGAGTCAATGCAATAAGTGCCGTGTCGTCCGAAGCACTGCCAATCACTCTCTGAGCTATCTGCGTGGCACGACGACGGCCGGCCCAAACGGTTTCATGAAACATTTAATTAGAAGATTATTTTTAGGTATAACAAACGATTAATCTCATTCGTATCATAAACCTGCGCACAATATTCCATTGATTGGGTTCACGGAAAACGCGGAGTTATTATTAATGAAGTATAGAAGGACAAGTCTTACCTAATCCTATGAATCACTTATTGATTATACACAAATCAAATTACGAGGACGTGGATTATTGTGCCTTACGTAATAATATGTATCAAACACTCGGAAATGTCTTTTAACAGAATTAGGTACTTATGATCGATGTGAGCAGTACTTTCATGATAGTGTTTTAATACTTTTACGTGATGTCAGTTTTAATTTAAACAGACAAAAGAATTCTCTGTGAAAAATCGAAAAACAGGCCTACCCGACTGGTTGTAAATTAAATTTTTCACTTAATATTTTCATATTAAACTGTGAAGTGAAATACACGGTAGTTTATGTATACCCGTATAGTACAACGCCAGCTCGCTTCCAGGGTGAAACTTAATTTTCACGCGGTCGTGCCGGAACACTGCATATGTTTGTAAACACGTAATAAAAGAAAGGTTTTTATTGCGTGGGAAACACGGAAAAGTGCATTAGTTGGGCGTTCTATCTAAAATAAATTACTAAATTGCTCACCCTTTCTACCTCCACAGGGCTACATTTAAGATTAGTTAGTACAGAAAATGATTATACTTTCTCACTAATCGGTGAGCCAGTATTAGAGTAGCCATCTCATAAATATTATTTTAAGCGTGATTACTGTAAAAGCTAGCGAGCAGTCGGTTTCAATTCATAATTTGTGGTACGGTGTAATGTTAATAAAAGCCGATATTTCCTGGGATGCAGCAGCTGGGAGTAGCGCGTATCCAAATGAAAGAGAGCTTTGATACATGTATTCCTGTAACTGCACTGCGGCATCGGTCTAAAGCAAAAAAATCTAGCAACGTGAGAGCCCACTGTTTTCCATTACCGTAATGAAGTTACTTTTCTGTTACATTTTAGTCACAAAATTTTAGACGGGCATGTGGCTTTTTGGTAAGCGATATGAATAAAATTTGGATAGCATAGTTTATTCTAAAACAAATTACAGAATTCGTGTACAAAGCCGTATCTGTTCGAAAACGTATATTTCAAACCGTGCGAATTTAATTTTCATTAAATAAACGTTGCCACTCTACTGTCAGAGAACTAACGAAAATGATTTATATTGTGTGACGACGGAAGGTGCAAGGAAAAGCAATAAATTTGAACCTAATTACTGCCAGGTGTCAGAGGCAAGCCGCAATGCCTGAACAACTTTCCCCCATAAGTCAGCCGCGATCGAGATGAACGAACCACGTAATTATTCACACAAGTGCGCAATTAAACCAGATGCTTCTTATTATTACTGTGTTTAAGCATAGTTTGCAACTAACTATTCCAATTTACTACATTAATCAAAGTGTTAGTCTTTTGGAACGGAATAAAAGCAACAAAATAAGCTTTCGTTAAAAACGGTTACTTAACTAAGTAAAAAGCAGAAATCGGGGACTCAGCATTTTCATTGATAGCTCAACGAATGGAAAAGGTGACGTTAATCATGCTGTCAAACTTGATTAAATCTGAAATACGGACCGCGGCGGCATCTATTGAGACAAGCAAATAAATAGCCGGCTTCAAAGTTGTCGCAATGTGCTAACGGGCCAAATATATCTTTAACTGGGACCAAAAGCGTCCCCACCTTGGAAACAAAAGAAATACAAACGACCGCCCTGGCGTGAAATTAATTCAAAGCGATGGGTCGACGAAATTGTATACAAAGGTAAGCGAAAAATAAAAGCGAAAGAGCCGAACCAATTTCCAAGGTCTTCTTTAGCAGCCATTGTGGCCTTTATCTGAGTGAAGACCGCAATTGTTGTCGTCGAACTGTCTAGGAGTCCACTTTACGAAAGTTATACACCCGCACGGAAAGGATCACGCTACAAACTCTTACATTAGGAGAGCGACTCGTTTCATATCAATTATAAATTCAATTTGTTTCATTTAGAAAGTAGAACAGTCGCTAATGAATCGCTGAGCTTTACAGATAGGTAACAGAATATATTATTCTGTTTAAAAATAAAGCAACTTAGTTCATCCATAAAATTTTATTGCGGGTACATCAATAACGTACGCAGCTTGTATATGGAGAATAAAAATATTATAGATATTGTCTTTTGACTGACACGTTAAACTGGTGAGCAATGCGCAAGTATTT
This sequence comes from Agrochola macilenta, assembly GCA_916701695.1. Taxonomy (NCBI): domain Eukaryota; kingdom Metazoa; phylum Arthropoda; class Insecta; order Lepidoptera; family Noctuidae; genus Agrochola; species Agrochola macilenta. The sequence goes on from OU753563.1 coordinate 10,967,484, forward strand.
ACTGTTCTGGACGCCTGCTGGTGACATAAATGTTGATAACAGAAGTTAAATCGGGATAATAAAGAAATAAAAGTAAAAGGTAATGGGTCATTACGTGTGCTATCCAACGAAGCGTCGTCGTGTGCACCTTGTTACGTTCTCACGGATGCTCCTCTGACCGAACGTATTTCGAGCGCAACATTACTTCCCTAGAACCCTTTTAAGACAATTAGCGAGAAAGTGTAACAAGGTAGGTATCCTTGGAAACAGGAAATGCCATTATAATTAAGTGATTGTTATACGCAAGCTTTTATTTCTCTAAACTAACTACTGAAAAAAGTAAAGTAAACTACTGAAGCTAAACAACATTTTCCTATTGTCAAGTTGATTAATGTCCTCTAATGAAAAAGCTATACAACTAACAGTATGCGACGCCGAATGTATTTTATTGGCACATAAATCGTAATATTTTCTCAAACAAAATAAAATCAGTTATCGAATCGTTTGTTTATCTGTCAGCAGGTGTAGGCTCGCAGGTAAATGATGTGGAAGGTAGAACGTACGTGAAAAGCCTGCTAAGGTTTATCGACAAATACTTTCAGCGGTATTGATTACTCCGCTTGCTTAGTTTTAAAGGCGTTTCGATCTGATAATCCTATTTACTCGAACAAACTTAAACAACATAAAGTAGGGTAAATTAGTTAAGTTAATACAGTATGAGAGACTGACAGAATATATTATTGAGTTGTTTGTTCTCAAAGCCAAAAATAGTACTTTATTATCGTCCTATCATAATAATTTAGAGGTTCGTAAGGGTACCTTCATTTCACACTCCCGTAAATCACGTTTTTGTTTGTTGGTGGCAGTCCTTTGTTTTGGACGAGAAATAGCCGGAGCGGTGTCTATGTAGATATTTGTCTATTATTTCACATACACATACGGTTATGTGGGCTTCATTCAAATTGTATGGTAGTACTTTATTACTTATCGCTGGTTAATGAACCTGTTGGCATCATTCGTGGTTGTTGTAAAGAGTGTTCTATGTTCATGTTGATATGATTACACACTAGCGTAACCATGAAGAATGTAAGGTTAGGGGCATTGTTCCATTTTCCGTGGAAATGAGATGGTATTTTACTTTAAAACGACTACGGAGAAACCGAAATGGTGTCAGTTTGAATGAAATTTATACATTTTACTTTGCACAATGTGTTTTGCGGCATGTGGCGATTACACTTGTATCGTTTATTACATCGTATGAGTTCGAGGTGAATGCGCTCACTTCAGGACTGTTAGAGTGGTCTATGGGGAGCTTCTTATTTCAGCAGTCACGTCCACAGAGCCACAGGCTGTTATTATTTAGATACAGTACTAATATGTGTATAGTTCCATCAGAAATCCTGCTAATGTTAGTTAACATTTTGACCACTTATAAATGTGGCAAAGCTGGAACTAAAGCCGAGCCTTAAGAGCGTTTATTCTGAAAGTGGGCAACGTCGCAAATAGATGTCAAATATTTCACTGATTTGATTAATTTAGCAATATTACTGTGTGGAAATAAAATATGAGGCGCGAGCTAGAATATTGATTATAAAATGCAATAATTAATATCGTTACACTGAATGTTTAGTTTTAGAGGTAAAAAATCTATTTGGAAGCTTTCCAAATGTTTTTTACACCTAAAATGGGTGCAACATCAAATTCAATGTTATCAAATCATTATTAATATTCTAGTTCTCTAGTTAGCCACATTTCTTATTTCTATTCAGTAATATTGCTATATGAATCAAAACAGGTAAATATTTGACAGTTATTTGCGACGTTGCCAACTTTTAGGATAAACCCTCTTAAGACTAAAATAAAAAAGGACCCACAATTTTCACAAAAATAAATGGCAAAGAAAAAGTGGGTAGTATTTTACTTTTATACCACGTACCTGCGTTCATAATGAACTCCGGCCGTGTGTCGCTAATGCCCTGAAAACTGCGATACGTAGTGCCAAGCGGTTAAGAAGACGACCGACTTACCTTCAGGCTACGTACGTTTTATAACAGCACCTATTTTTATACGAGTTAGGTACATTTTTTATTTAATGAAAATAAATTGTTCCGGAAGTAGGTCTATTTTCTTTTCCACATGTCTTGTGAATATGTGGGTGCCTAGCTACTTTTTAAGTATTCATAAACAACTCTTAAAAAAAGTTTGTAAGAAATGGCTCGCATCAGCAAATGTTCATCAAAACCAAAGCTAATCTAAGTGTATTCTAACAAGTGCAAACATACAAATTGCACGTTGCCCAACAACGTGAAACAACTCATTAGTTACCTACCCCTTACCTACTACTCACACAGGAAGACATGGGTCTATTCTTAATTACAACGTAGAATATATAAAGGGACTTCACACACAAGTTAATATAAACAAGTCCGTACCTCCTTCAGGATTTTTCATCGCCCACACATGCCACCGCTTAAAGCTATTAATCATGTTGATAGCAAAATTAAGACTTAATCCGCAAATTCGAATTTGTCTGACACAGCTGTCGGATGATAATCCTGAATTACGCAAGTCGCTCGGCAAATTTATTTTTAATGCAAATAAATACAGATTCGTCGCACCTGCCTGTCTAGATGTAGCGAATAATTAAGCAAAACATGAAGCGAAATAATACAAATTACTTGGAGACTTAACTCGACTTTATTTTACGAGAATACATTATCTACTCTAAGCGGATTACTTGACAATCTTGACATACTATTACTCAGGCGTAAATTAATACTTGGTTTGTGTTTTGTTGTTTCGCGCGAGTGTGAAATTCTGCAGTTATGAAGATGGAGTTTCTGGGTGTTTTGACGGCTCGTATTTGAATGATTGCATCCGTGGTGAAAGGAATGTAATATAGGTTTGATTGAAAACTTTTTTGTGAGTTTGATGCCCGAATTAAAGCTGTGGAGTATGTGCTAGCGTATACTAAACAAAGGCGGTATTTCTTCGGAAAATCTTTAAAACAGTAAGAGATAGATAATTATATTTCCGTGTGGACAAATTAACGCTTAGTATTGTTTTTTAAGTTTGTGTCTTATGCTATAAAATCAAAATCAAATATAGTTTAGGTTTGTCTCATTTTAATAGGTCTAAAAAAAAAACAGTTTTTTTATTTCATTAAAGAGTTTTCCGAAGTTTTCCCTAAAGTTTTTGGTATGCAACTAAGAAGGCAAGCAGGATGATGTAAATCTTCCAAGTTTGCATAAGCGTAGTGTGTACCGTCGCGTAGTTAGAGGATGGGTCAAGTGCCTGCAACATTTGGCTATCGTGTAGCAGGAGCGCATAACGTAACATAATGTAGGTTAAACTTGTATGGAAGTGGCTTCTAAAGCGGTTTTTCCAGCGCTTAGAGAACATACTTTTAAACGTAGTCCACCGTTTTCTTATTTTTTTTTTATCGTATATAAATACGTAGGTACCTTAGATATTTGTTTCTCATTTTTTAGTAACTATAAAAGCATCGTTGATGCAGCAGTAGGTACATAGGTGTGGTAAGGGGCAGTAAAAGAAATACAAAAAATTTAACGGAAGCGAGCAATTTTCAAAAATACTGGGTGGATTTTGCTTTGATTTTTACCGACACTTACAACCGTTAAAAAGTTTCGGTGTAATAATCCCACACATGGCAAGCTACCGGCAGACCGCTACTGTTCCTCTATTTGTTATTAAACAGAGTCCCCTCTATTTCGAGGAAAAGTAAAACTGTTCTGTTTGCTGAACATCAAGCAGTATTGCGACATATTTCCCCGAAACTCAATATTGAAGCGATCAGTAGAGGCATAATAGAAGGTCTATGATACCAACGTGATTGAAGTCTAGGATCGCCTACAGAAAACTATTGTACAGCTAATAATAGCTTTGTATTGTGCCTATTTCTTTGCCCGGGCATTTTATCGCCTGTTCACAAAACTGTATAAGATAACAGATTTCCTTTCTTGATGTCGGGAGATACTTACCGCAATAATATTCAGAAGAAATATAAACTTGGAATTGTCTGGAAGCAGTGTTGTTTTCTCAGAAATATCTCGACGTGATTGCAAACGGCTCGAGGTCGTAATTGCTTCTTCCGCCTCTTGACATCATTATCTTGGCCATTATGCACCAAGCTAAGCTGCGACGGCGACGTTCCACAAACCTTCCATAAATTTATTATTGTACAGTCACCAGCATAAATATATGACTATGGGCAGCGCTGCAAAATTATCTGATCATCAATTGAAGGTATAATTATACATAGATACTTAGCCGGTAAAAATATGTGATGACTTATAGCCGGCATAATAATCATTTGCCAGTAACAGCATAAGTATCGGATCGGACCGAGTAAAAGTATCTGATAATACACGAAATCAAAATTATGTGACATGTCATCAGCACAAATATCTATCTACTGTAAACGCATAATTATCGGTTCGCATATAGACTGCATTAATATCTGACACTATTTACAGTCAAAAATATCTCAACATTCTGCAAGAATGAACTTTATAAATCTAAACATAGAGTCGTAATTTGAACGAAACTGTATGACGCTTCTCGAAAAGAGTATCAACCTGTCATTTGATGTCGCTGTCTCACGTTTTATGACACGACTTTAGCAGATTTCATTGCTAAAATAAATAAGGAACTGTTGATGACAGCATTTGAAACAAGAAGAGTTTTTAGCAAGGCGATTACATTGGTTATAAATGCCATAAATGGTATGGTGGTATTTATTGCTTATAAATATTCAAAATAAGAAATTTCGTTCCCTCGATTGTAATGTCAACTGTCACACACAAAGGATTGAATATTATTCTTTCGCCATAAGCATAAATGACAGGTTGATACTCTTTTCGAGAAGCGTCATACAGTTTCGTTCAAATTACGACTCTATGTTTAGGCGCATAAAGTTCATTCTTGCAGAATGTTTAGATATTTTTGACTGTAAATAGTGTCAGATATTAATGCAGTCTATATGCATCCGATAATTATGCGTTTACAGTAGATAGATATTTGTGCTGATGACATGTCACATAATTTTGATTTCGTGTATTATCAGATACTTTTACTTGGTCCGATCCGATACTTATGCTGTTACTGGCAAAAGATTATTATGCCGGCTGTAAGTCGTCACATATTTTTAACGGCTAAGTATCGATATATATATATACCTTCAATTGATGATCAGATAATTTTGCAGCGCTGCCCATAGTCATATATTTATGCTGGTGACTGTACTTAAAATTTAATCTTGCTCCTTCTGGCGCCAATGTTCGGGTCAATTCAGTTGGTGTATGACTGAGGATGTTTAGTTCGGTTTTTGGTGAAATTATGTTTCGATCTTCAAGTATATGTGTCTATAGGTATTTTATGTATAAGTTGCTTTTGCCCGCGTCCGAACGTACTACCGGGATTACATACCTAATAGCCGAGATAAAGGTAGGACGGGCGCAGTGGTAGGAGTCAATGGACTCCTTCCGCTGCGCCCGCGTTGTCGTCAACCCTAATTATTTTGCTACTCGTAATTTTGAATCTGTGATATCTTTTAAAGTATTCATTAATTATATGATTTCAAGGCATAATTTAATCTAAATTAAATGCCCAATTTAAATAACGTAGTTTATTGGATAAAGATTAATAGAATACCGGTCAAAATAGCTTCGGAAATAACAACGAAATTTTTATCTTGAAAGATAAAAATGGTTATTGTGGGTCATCTTTAGAAGATAGACATATTTCACAGACTTTTTGTTAAATTTTTTAAGACATATAATCCTGGGCAACATAATTTTTATTTATCTCTCACGGTTTACGCGGTCGGCATATTTTTTTTCGACATCTTCAATAATAACCGTCATGTTTCAGCAATTTTACACAAAATCTTAATGAATTATACACCAACAACCTTCCTCATGATGATTCATGAGGAAGGTTGTTGGTGTATAATTCTCCGTCCATTGGTGAAAACCGTTTGAAAATCCGTTTGGTAGTTTTTGAGTTTATCGCTTCAGACCGACACACAGACAGACGCAGTGGGGCACTTTGTTTTATAATATGTAAGGAAGCTTGTGCAAAAGTATTGTAAACAGCTATTTATTCTCAACGAATAGTGAGTTTGATTGACTTTAGTTATAGTATCGTCATATAGGTACCCTATCGAGTTTTATTATTTTGTTTTATATACTCTACGATAAGTATAAAAAGGCCACTTATCAAGAAGAAGTAATTGCCCAAAATGACAATAAAAAAGAAAATTCTTATATCAAATCCATCTTATCTGACAATGAACATAATTCCTAATACTTAATTTAAATACGATTCATGATTATTTATGACTAAAACGTTTCTACCTTCATCGACTATTACAATATCCACATTGGGCAATGTAAGTAAAAGCTTTTTTGACGCGTCGATTTATCACAAAACCACTGATTAATCACCGAACGTTCGATTTTTTATTCAACGGCTGTATAACATTAGAAAATTGAATGGAATCGTTCGAAGGGAGATTTTCCTCTTATTCCCAACAATACAAAATAGAGAAAGTTATTAATAGGGGTTTTCATATCATACGCGGATATCTCGTAAGAAAGCAGAAGGCGTACGCACATGTATTATTACGGATACGTGTAGCATAGCAACTGTTAGATATGGTATGAGAATACAAGCCTATACACTCGAGACGAGGTATCTCGAGACGAATTATCTCGAGACCATTTGTGCAGTCGCTTTCAGTCTCGTATGGAGCAAGTTATTATTTCTAGAGCTCGCGTGATTTGTTCAAGCACTGTTAGATTAATAAAGCCATTGTGAGGCCGAAGAGCTTTATTTTTCTAAACGAGTTAATGTCAGATACCGAGTAGGCGAGGCTTGAGTTTTTAACGATAAAAAATAGGTTGAGATAAAATTGTGCATCTGTTTGCGGAGTCGATCGTAAAGTGTGTTGTATCTGTTGTTGGATGAAATTGGTGCGATGCAAAGCGGTAATAAATAACAGGCGCAGGCGACGCGTGATATCGATGTTACTGTGAACAAAGAGCATTGCTCTCTCATACATAAATCAGCGTAAAAGTTGGATTCTCTGACGAATTTTGTATTATCAACCTAGTAAATTAGAAAGAAGAACTACGTATATGCATGTACTATTTGGATAAATAACATCACGCCTGTATTTTCCCGGGTTAGGCAAAGTTGTACCTATAGTTCACCCACATCCCGCCAGCTATGTTTAAGTTCCATGTTATAGGGGGCGAGCCTATTGCCATTGACCTGGGCACTAATCCAGACTCCAGGCTGCTGCTGAGAAATTCTTGATGGTAAAACCCCATAACATTTTGCCCGACCTGGGATCGAACCTCATGCTCAGCAGGAGCGCTTGCAACCACTAAAACAACGAGGATAAATCAACTCTATTCGATTTTCTACCTACTTTAGTACTAAGTGTAGCCGAGAAACCTAGAGCTAACGCAGAAATATTTTAGTAACAATATTTGACAAGATTCTTACATAAATAACGCAGACATAAATATTGTACACAATATTAATAAATGCGGTGGTGAATGCTCTGCGAGATAAAATATAAATCAATGAATGAGTTATGACTTCACTGATAACTTTTTAACCCTAGTGTACTATCGAAGAACTTTATATCTAAGCAGTTTGAAAACAAAATCCCGTGATCACGATGACCACATCTGTTTAACGAAATAGGTTTTTTATTTGTTGTTCGTGTGTTTTGTAGGCTCTGTTAGAATGATCACTGATGTCTGCCCTTTTTCGACCAATAGGAACAGAACACAAGAAACAAAGATGAGAAAGTTTTTAATTTTAATGTTTACTGTCTTTTTTTTCATTTACAAAAACAAGGGACACATAAAAAATCTGATGTACTGCGATACTATTGGTTAAAGAGATTTCTATAGCGGCCGAGCGCTGCAAGCAGAAATAGTCTTTACGGTGCTTAGATTTGAAGTTCTTCGATAGTACATCAATGTTGTTGTTCTATTGCATTTATCGCCAATGATTAACGACTCTGTACAATGTACGTTGTTTGTAACTTAAACAAAGTTCAGGGTGATTTTGTAATTTTGTTCCTATTGGTATTAGTACCTGGTCGACGAACTCAGCTCGGGTGAAAATAGATAAACATATCATCCAGGTATAACAACGTTGTATGATATTCCCGAGGCTGTGAAAATAGAGTAAACGAATTTGCCCCCGTAAACCGGATATTGCAACTTTCATCGAAATCGTTAGAGCCGTTTTCGAGAACGTGATTACAAATATATATATTAATATTGCTCGATATATATATAAATATTGCTCGTTAAATAGCGCGAATCGGCAAACGTAAGGTAGGACGCCCCTCAAGCTAGGTGGAGCGACGATCTGCGCAGGGTGGCTGGTACCAGCTGGATGAGAGTTGCCGAGAATCGAGCTGAATGCGTGTGATTGGAGAGGCCTATGATCTGCAGTGGACTGCTGTAAGCTGATGATGACGCTGATAAGTACCTCACACTTACGCTTAATTCAAACGCGATTTTCTCCTAAAGTAACTATTGATAGTATCTGTAGTGAAGTTAGGTACCAAGTATTTTCGAAATCATACATAATCAGCCTATAATTTTTCTCACTGCGGGGTCACGACCGTGTCCGGATTGAGGACCCATGTCTCATATTTGAACGAGGGTACTACCAATATTTAGTAGTAAATTAGCCGATTTTGTAGGCCGGATCCTGGAATTTGTAGTAAAACCCTTAAAAAGTTATACGACGTTAAAGGTGGCTACAATATTCCCACAGGATCGAGACATATGCGGGTGAAACCGCGGGGCGCAGGTAGTACTTATCTAGATTAAAATTATGTTAAATACTAATATAAATTTTTAATTAAAATATATAAGTTAAAATGTACTTCGACGCCTAAGTGTCCTTTTGTTTTTTGTATCTATTTGTGTAGTTAGTTATTGTATTTGGTACCTAGTGTAAATAGTTAGTAAGTTATAGTATATTAGTTATTGAAACAAAGCAAATAAAAAAATCTCATGCTTACTTTTATACAAACCAATCGTGTCACCAGTTAAAATCAATATCGACACATTTATCAAAACTATAGGAACCGTAAAATAACACACACAATTTAGGAACATAAAATAAAAAAACATGTTGCATTCGTAAGTGCTTTGCCAAGAACTGCTTCATATACAAAGAGGATTAGCTGAGGACAGATACCTATTATAAACACAATCGCAGACGAACTTAGGGTTGACCTAATCAATACACCGTTCCCAATGTAATCACAAGATTAAAAAAGTGTTCAAAAGCCAATTCGAACAGTCTACCATCACCCATAAAGTATATTTAAAACCTGAAATTGTAATTTTGTAAAAGAACTAAAATGCACAGTAGTAGAGTGTAGTATTAATGAAGCTAGAAAGTTTTCAAGCCAGCCACGAGGAATTGTTGCGCAACTCGGTACATATCCGCCCTCCAAGTTTGTACGGTGCTTTTGCACTTATATGCACAGCGATATAATATCCCCCAGCTATGAAAACTCCTCAACTTTTAAATGCATAAATTATGAATCTGATTTCTTTTAAGTATTAAGTCTTCGTCCAGTTAAGTTACTCGTTTTAAGAACGTTTTTCTTTGTTAAAAAGAGAATTGTGGATGGAAGCATTTTTAAGAGTAAACTTCGTTAAGTTTCTCTTTGAAAATAGAAAAATCATTGGTCGAGGTATGACTCTCCTACCTACATACTTTGTAAAGAGGATTTGTGAGTATAAACTGTCAAACATTACAAAAGGCACTTAACTTAGGCTACTTATTTTAAAAGGAATTTAAATAAAAAATAGATGAACACAGTGACAAAGTAAATTATTTTTTCGCTACAAATAAACCTCCAAAACTGTCCAACTCTTATTTGGCATAAAAGTTATAACAAAATTGACATTTTGTGTATGTCAATTTTGTTATTATAACTTTGAACCTTTTTATTATAAAGCCTGAGTCGAATGGTCCATACATGTAAAAGTTGATTGTTTTATGAGCAACGCTCTATTCGGTCGTGCCTAAAAGCAAAGTTGCGAACTACCACGTGATCGGCACATTGTTTAGATACAATTAGCGGGGAGTTCGATGAAATCGACGTGTTCTACAAATCTATCCTTAGCTACCGAGCTGACTCATTTAAAAATACCAAATAGTTTTATTTAATTTCCCAGTAATTTTACATTCGATTTTGCACAATTCTCGTATTAATTAAACTAACATTTGTTAGTTGTTTGTAGTTACTTAACGCTAACGAAACTATCGTGTTAGTAGCCTTTGGTTTAATCGATGTTTTCTGTATTATGTTCGGATAACAATGAGGGTCAGCTGTTCAAATAGAGTGCTCGGTAATTTTTTTATACAAAGCTGGTTTATTATTTTTGAAAGGGTTACTTATCAAGGGTAATTTTCGTAATTATCATAAATAAACAATTGTTAAATGTTTGCTTGTTGGATTACCTACTACATACCAAATTATGAAGCCGTAGAATGCCGATGAATGTGTTTTTTAAATTTATTTTTTTGAAAGTAAACTGAGTGAAAAATCAAAATTTCAGTTCTTTTTTGTTGCTCTGCAAATGAAAATAAAAAGATACACAGTCATGTGTAGCCTAAAAACCAATCTAAGTGGCAATATTTTACGTTGTCCGTAGGGCACGAGTAGTTATACAATCTGTGCGCTATCGGTTCTATGGATAAACAAAATGGACCAACCGCTGTCCTGTTCACAGGACAGTCGTTCATTTTATAAAGAAAATGTACGAGCTGCAAAATGTACAATTATCTAAAGTACGGCTAGTTTTAAGTTAAGTGACTGCCGTCGACCCATGTAACCCTTTGGGATACCGAGTTTTCAGTGTAGTACTTATAATGTCGACTGTCTGTGCTCTGTACGATGTTTGATCGTTCTTATTCTCTTACATAGTATGTATATACTCGTACATGTAAATAATAATTTATGTACATTTCACACTAACATTTTAACACGATCTTTTTTTATCCGTAACTTTTAGCATTTATGAGCGTTCATTCAAAAAGTTGGCAACGTCGCAAATAGCTGTCAGATATTTTCCTGTTTTCATTAATTTGGCAATACTACTGTATGGAAATATAGAATATCACTTACTAGTGAACTAGAATATTAATATATTCTAGTTCAAAATTGCAAATAAAACACTGAATTTGATGTTCTAATCGTTTTAGGTGTAAAAAAGGCACTTGGAAAATTTCCAAATATTTTTTTTACATCTAATACGAAATATAACAATGATTTTTAAATAGTTACGATATTAACCTGTTTAGTCCTTCAAAAAATACGCGCAAATAATACGCAAAAAAATTGCTATTTTTTATTTTTTTATATAAGCACTGCCATTGCGAGCAGCTGAGTGAATCGCTGCTGCAAGATTTCCACATCGGTGTTGAGCTTGTAGTAGGGATTCTCATAACTATAAGGCAGTGCTAGACTAAGTGTGTAGGTTAAGTTTACTAACATAGTTGTTAAGAAATATTGTTACTATTGTTGTTGGTATTGTTGCTTGTTGATTAAATATAAATAATATTACTTATTTAATATTTTAGTTCACTAGTCAGCCATATTTCCATACAGTAATATGGCTGACATTTTACAAAATAGCTACTTTTTGACAGCTATTTGCGACGCCCACTTGTTTGAAAATCACTTCAATTACATAAATATATTATAGTAATTATTTCTATACAGTAATAATGATTACACATATGTTTCTTTCCTTCTTCTTTTATTTTGAGTTGGCAGAAACAGAATAATGATAAATTATTTTTAGCGGTAACTTTATTCGGTGAGTTGTTGAGCAAGCGAGGCCAAAAATATCACGAGTAATAAATTGGATATAAATAACATCGATGTGTACCAGACAGAAAGAAATTAACTACATCTTACATTAAAATAAATAAGATTATTTACTTTCTCTTTTAGATTTATCGGGCCGAGTAATGGTGCGGATTCTTTTGGGGAGAGACTAATATCATTTAAAATATCGCCGTCTTTTATTGAAAGACTAAATACAGTAGAAAGTATTTAGAGCTGCCGAAGTAATTGGAATGTAGAATCTTCTTCTTTTCGTGTTGTTAGTGACTAACCTGGTGTCAGAGTTTTAAAGCCGCCCATGGGCCTCTGACTTGACTTCACATGCCGTCAAGAAATATCTCTCAGAAATATGCCGGTTTCCTCACGATTTTTTCCTTCACCGTTTTTGAAGCAAGTGATAATTATACAATATGTACATAAATCCGAAAAGAGGTGCGTGCCTTGGACGAAAATGCGACGTTGTCATATTTCACGTAAGAACAAATAAAAATATTACAACGTCGCATTTTCTTAGTTTTAAATATGAATGATTGGTTTGAATAAAAATGAATTACTTTACTACACTAAATGAATTACTTTACTACACTAAATTAATTACTTTACTACACTACTTCGAAGTTTGGCAACGTCGCAAAAGTAAAAATTCGTCATACTGGTGACAATTTTTGGCCTAATTTAATTATGATTGATTATATCTTCGAAACTATGCATTTTTGGACCATCTATTCTAGGAGATTTTGTGTTCTTTTTACTTAAATAATATAACCCTAGAGTTATGGGATATCAAAAACAACACGTTGTATATTAATTGTATACCAGTTTCAAATTAGTTAAGTCAATGTAATTTGCCATTTTCTCCAGTTTCATGGTTATCAAAAACAATCATAGGTGTGTATATTTATTTTTAATCTTTTGATTTTGTAGGTTCTGCTTATACTTAATTGCAAATTCAGACGTTTATTAAGTAATATCTTCACTCTAACCGTTTTGTAAATTAACATGTCTTATCTAAGAGGGCCGGGTGATCTGTAACTCAGGACCCTCCAACCTCAGACACCTTTCTATATCTAAGATTGTGCATTTTATTAACGAGTGCCTGTAAGTGATGGTGAGATAAATAAAGATTTATGATTATGATTAGTTTTAGTTTCCCAAGTGATTCTGAAAGTTATAATTTTCATCTATCTGCAAAATGTATATTTTCAGATCGTTGGTTTACCTAATGTATCATCATTCATCATCATAATTTCAGCCGAAAGACGTCCTCTGTTGGACATAGGCCTCCCCCAAATGGGGGGGGGGTATGCAATAATCGCCACGCTTGGCAGGCGGGTTGGCGATCACAGTATGGTGTTAAAATGCATAGCGAACGTTGCTGCCCATTCTCTAGTAAGTCCTTTAGTCGCAATTTACGACACCCACGGGAAGAAATGGGATGGTACTATTCTTTACGTCCGCCACCACACGGAACACGGAGCAACTAATTGTTTGTATCTATAGCTGTTTACAATTTTTCTCGATTGAGAAGTTTAGTCGAATTGAGTATCGATTCAACGCCTGAATTAATGTCTGAGTAGTATGGTAGCCACTGCATTTTTTACTTACTGTTGTTTGTTCGGTCGATAGCTAAGTCACCGTTACCGTTACTATTAGCTTGCATCATCCCACTGCTGGGTAAGGCCTCTCCCTATGCATTAAATAAAAATAAAAAAAGATGAGCGAGCCTTACAGTAGTCGTATATGATGTGTAACATCTGACATCTGACATCTGACATCTCACCTTGGTAATAAGCAACATTAATGGGGCTGGGCCTCGTCAAGGCCGTTACTGAAGCCTAACTCTAGCACCGCGCGCGCTCATTGGTCGAATCAAATAGCGTGCGCTTCCCCGGCTTCCTGTAACACACTTCCGTCCCTTTTCACGAAATCAATCCCTTAAATTTCCCACTCCACAGATTGAAGGAAAGCTAAAGGAAAGATTTGCAGGAAACCGAGAGGAATATGTTACACATCAAGAAGTTTTCAACTATGCAATGCTCGTGTGAAGTTCTAGTTTTCTACTAGAAGATTATCTAGGATCTGTTCAAATAAGTACCTACTCCTACTAAGTCCGAATTCAAACATTTAAATACAAACACATTTTACTATTGAGGTATCAAAGGCTTAGGCTTAGGGTTGCGAGTTTGTCCGAAAGGGATATCGCGGCCCCGGCACACAGGCAACGGAAGGAACACGGGTGGGTTTTAGTCAGTAAAAGTCTGACACTCCCTCTCGCTCCGCCCAGAGCGGGAGGAGTCATTTGATGATTTCCCACCCAAAAAAAAAAAAAAAAATGTACAATGTTGTGAGGCGGGACGTCATGTAAGGGAACTATATTCAAAGCGGCACGAGCACTCGTATAACGCGGAAAGTTCGCGCGGCGAACTCGCGGCAGAAGGTAATTAAGATATTTAGAACTTGCACATGCTCCGTGTTCAGAACTTCCTTATGAATATTAAATACTTAGCCAAAAATCCAGGCCCATTACCTATTATTACAGAAGCTTTCAGTTGGAAATCTGTTGACAATTACAGGCATGAATTAAACGCAGAACTTTGTACTAAATAGTTGGAAAGTTTCAACAAGTTTATTCATAAACGAATGAGGAACACAGATTACACACACCCTGAAAGACGGCACGCATTCCAACGACACAACTAACATCCCCCGACAACCGCCTGAACTTTCAACAAAGTGATTTACCTTCAATATAAAGTGAACCGCTGATTTACAACGACATGGTTCAACAAGACCACCCCTATTATTACCAACAGCCCTTTAAAAGTTCAACAATTGACATTTGCGACGAAGACACTATTATGGGGGCAATTCAAGCTTATTATTGAGCTATCAGCTTGGATGTCAAGATTGTGGATGATTGATTGTGATCTATTAATATAAATCAGTAGCAGAGGTTCCGTTGGGGCAGTTGCGTACAAAAACGGTGTAATAAGGAGGATTAGTGGCCTGTAAGGCAAGATTCTAGTTTGTAAGTAATCTGTTGATCGCAGGCGGGCGGCGGTGGGTAGCGTGTGGCGGCGCCTCGCGGGGGTTCGTGATTGCTGACATTTATCTTGTGGCTGGCTAATTAGCAGCGTGCGAAACTGAACTGACTGTAACCACAATGGGCTACTTTACCCCACTGATAAGCTAACTTTACGCATATTTGAGTATATTTTAATTCTACAAAAACTTAGATTTATTATTCAACCCATTGTGGTTTTAATCATGCAATAAGGTAAATAGAACACATTTTAAAACATAATGACGTTCTAGTTCTTATTTAAATGAAACTGGAGGCAATACTGTATAATAATCCATTCACAACACAATGTAGTAACAAAGTATTAAAGTTCAATGAATACATGTAAAACAATATATATTTTTTTCCAGCGCGTGTGCTAATGAAGCCCACTGGGCGGATGTACTGCTCGTAAATACTAGTCCGTTTCGTTTTTCCGCTTCCGGGCTAGTGTTGCCATTACTTCAACGTTACATGTCTTATTTAACCTATAGGTATATTCGCTTAATTAGAGTTATGCATATATGTTTAAACCCTTATTTATTGGCAATAAAAAGGCCTGCATGTTGTTAGCTTATCGTCTTATCAATATGAAATACGACCGCCTGGGGTGTAACTTCTTGTGTTTTTTTTAGAGAGCTTAATTTTTACATGACGTTTATGAGGTTATTTATAAGCTAAACAATACAATACGGTTTTTCGGCTATAAAAGTGGATTGGTTTACAGATATTTGAACAGGTAGGTGTTTACATATTGACGGTTTAATGTAGTCATTAACGCACCGTAGACTGAAAATTGCAAACTTTTTCTAAAGTAAATATTTTGTTGCCAGTTTTTTACCAATTTGATAGATGGAATGAACACAGTGCACATACGAGGCCACTTAAAACGCGGGCTCTGTTTGTAAACCTATCGATACCGGTACTTAAATATTTCGTTTCTCTAAAAGCAAAATGCAGTAAATTGAGGAATTACCTCCTTGCAATACCTGTGGAAGTGGTAGATGGTATCGCCGTACGGTTCCTACGGTACCTTAGGGGAGGCTCCCCTTACCAAGCCACTTTACTAATGTCGATTATTAACTGCTACACTCAGAACAGAGAGTTATATTGCCTACTTCTGGAAATTAGTTTGGTACTTAGGGAGCGATTCGCTAAGTCTATTTAATTAGATGTCCATGTTATTCGGTTGGATTATGTTAAGATGATTTTGTTGACGTTAGCATGGGTTGGTTTTTTAGGGTTCCATGTGTCCTTATAGGATCACTCGAGTGTCTGTCTGTCTGTCCGTCTGTCACAGCCAATTTGCTCCGAATCTAACAGACCGATTTAGTTGAAATTTGGTACACATATTAATTTCTGTAACCCAAACGTGACGTGACGGGACGTGTAACGTAAATAAATGTATTTTGAGTATACAAAATTTCTTATTTGCCTCGCAAAAGTGACCCCACTTTTGGGAGGCAAATAAGAAATTTTAAAAATAAAGTTTTGTATTCTGTACCGTGTTACATCTCAAATGAAAGGGCTTACTGTGAGAGTTCCAATTATTGTTTATTTTTATATTTTTAAATTAAATTGCTATATATATTATATTGCTAGTTTATTTTTTTAATTAAAAATTGCTAGTTTAATTAAAAAGCTAAAGTTATTTAAGAAAATTGATGAAAATTTACCATCTCCAAAACTACTGATCATAAAATTTTGAAAAACATACAGAAAATAGTTCTCTACTATAGATTAGAGGAAAACATATAAGAAGTCTATAGTCTTAAAATAACATGATAAATCTCTCAATATTGTGCGTACAAGCTTACAAATTGGAATGTATGGGAGAACATGTTTTTCAACTACAATGTTAAGTTTATTCTTGGGATAAATTCACCCCAACTACGGAACCCTTCATTGTGCGAGGCCCGAGACGCACTTGGACGGTTTTTTAAACTATAGATTAAGAAAAGAACTGACGTGCTATCAAAAATAATTAGTGAATTATATTTATTTTGTATTTGAGATATTATATTATTATCCACAAACAAAAACAAACAAAATAAAATATTGTAGCAAGTTTAAGAGAAAGGTTTTCGTAGCATCATGTAAGTGTTTACGACAGGATATAATTACTTCACTACTCGTAAAACATTATAATTACGAAAGCCTTCTTGGAAAATATTAAAATGAAAATATTTAACATATTTTTAATAATAATATATAAGAGTAGTCGTAATTATAATATCGGCACGTGTATCCATTTAATGCAAGAGAGTGTCTGCGTGTCACGTCTTCGTGGCTAAATCGCTGAGCCGAATAAAAAATCGATAAAATTTGATACAGATATATCTTCAACTTTGAGGAAAGCCATAAGCAATTAAAAAAGTAACTAAAGGGGAGAACTGTAAGAGAGAATGTTTATACATTTTTATTTTCAGTTATTTTTTGTTATAGTTGTATTTTAAGACGCAGATATGACCAGTGACCTTGAGTGGTTAACTTGCGTGTTCTGCACTGACCTTACGCAACGCGTCGTATGTCCAGCCAGTAATAGGACTCGCCCATCAAGGAGCGCTGTCTCAATTTAGACGTATTATTAATTTATTAAACATAAAACAAAAGTATTTTAATAAAACACAATACAGACAATAATTCAATTATTTTTAAAATTGTCAAGATTTCCTAGAAATACGTTTAATAGATTTTGCGTGATTCTCAGTTTTTTTATCCGCGTTAGACATAACTTTACAAATTAGTTTCACTATGTAATATAAACATAATCTAAAATATTCATATATTATGTTATTAAGAAAATGCTCTAATTCAACAGTCGGTTATCGTCGCCTTAAGGAGAAATTAGGAAGGTGGGATTTGAAGGAGTATGTAAGCGTTCTGTAGTTTTTCTGCCTAGCCCCTTGGGAAAGAGGTGTAAGTTTATGTATGTATGTGTGTTGTATTATCCGCCATAATAAAAAGGCTCAAGAACTAGAAAATTATAAGCACGATGTACAGTAGGCCATAATTATGTCAGTAGTAACAAAACCAGTACCTTTATGCTGGCCTCGTTTTTTATTGAATGGTGTGGGAAATATCAGAAATTTTCCGGAATATACAATACCTCAACAGTACTTATTATTTTTTGAATCAGCTATTTAGTCAAATCCTGCTTTAAGAAACGGTCTCGGAAGGGTTCGGTTTCCCCAATAAACGCTTCGGCTGTCTTCAATATATTTTTATAGTAGTCAAGGAATAAAATCCTTAACCCACTAGTTTAAGGAAAAAAAAGGTCTAGCAATTTACTGTTATTTAAACTGACTTTGTTATTTCTCAATCTTTTCTTTATCGTAACTGTTCGATTTTTATGTGAAATACTGCTTTAAGCAAAAGGAGTATTACTAGTAGTACGAAGCGTAGCAGCTGGCGTTCTGTAGAATCTGCCTACATGAGAAAAAGGCGTGAGCTTATGTATGTGTATGTATACTGCTTTGTAAGTTCTCTTTATAAGTACATAACTACATGGTAAGAATTCTCAAATAATTAAAACTAGTGGAAGATTTTTTTTTTAAGGAGTTTAAAAAAAAATTAAGCTAACCAAAAATATGTACAGTACCTACAACTATTTTCTTAATATCCCTCGGGAATCATCGCATTTCCAAATACAAACAAATGCTAATTTCCATGTCCATCAATTCAAACTCAAAAAACTCAGACTCACAGCATTTATTTCAAATAAACCAATTATAGGCACTTTTGAATAGTCAAGGGGCGGTCGCGTCAGAAAGATGAAGCTGGTTGCCCATTCCAAAGCGTAGTAGGTTCCTATGGAGAAGAATGGGCAAGAAACTCCACGGACACTCTCTCTCAATTATTTGATTTATCGATTTATCGTGTACCTATAATAATTTGAATTCAGAACTAAGTACTTTATTGTTGCTTTGTTTTGATTTCCGTGTGAATTATATATTAGAGCTAAAGTACTTAGTTCTGAATTCAAATTATTATACACGATAAATCTAATAATTGATGTACATGGAAATTTGCCTTTGTTTGTATTCGGAAATGCGATGATTCCCGAGCGACGTTAAGAAAATAGTTGTACTGTATATAGTTATTGTGAAACATGAAGTTCGCACCGACGGAAGAAGGCCTCAAGTAAACTTATCATCCTATAAGAGTCCCAATTGCTGTTCTAAAACTGTAACTGAGAATGTCCTAACAAAACCATCCAATTCATACTTCGAGCTACCTGGAAACCCAGTATCTTACATCAGCAGCTGAGTGCAATGGCCCAAAAATAGCCCTAAAAGGATTAAAAGTACGAAGATATATAATTAATGAAAGCCACATCAAAGGACATCACGGGACAGTAATCATTCCAAATAATATGCGATTCGTATCATAATTATTAATCCTCTGTAATTACGAACAAGTGTACGAACAGCACATTTTATGTTCAAATTACCTATTTGTTCATTTAAACGAGGATTAATGAAAAAACGCATTTAACTCGACGATTTTGCGTTGGTGCATTTAAATTATTGTTATTTGTTTTGGTGACCCAGTGTCTGATGCCTAGAGTATAAACCAACCAACAATATGTTATCTTTTCCTAAAGTACTCGAAAAGATACCTTTTTTTTTGGGTGGGAAATGATCATATAACGGGAGGGTGTGTCAGACTCTTACTGACCCCACCCGTGTTCCTTCAATTGCCTGTATGTTGCCAGGGGCCACGGCATCCCTTTCGGACTTTCCCGCGACCGTGGCAAGCATCGGTCCTAGCGGACCCCGTCAGTTGTGCTGATATCTCTTTGAGGCGTGCGTGGAACACAACGCGCCGTCGACCTGGGCCCAGGTCCTAATCGGACGGTGAGCTAGCCATTGCTCACCGTTCGCAAGCCCGCGCCTACGGTGGCCGGGAATCTAAAATCGGAAAGATACCTTAAATAAGAAACAAGTTTTGGGCTATTAACTTAGCTGAAATGTAAAACTTTAGCGTACCTATTTGAGAGGCGTATTCTCCTGAAGTCTCGTTTAAAACTATTTGTGCAAGTTTAAGTTCAGCGTCTTTTGACTGTTGTAATTTCTGTTCATCTTTTTAGGGTTCCGTACTTTAAAAGGAAAAAACGGAACCCTTATAGGATCACTCGTGTGTCTGTCTGTCTGTCCGTCTGTCACAGCCAATTTTCTCCGAATCTAATGGACCGATTTAGTTGAAATTTTGTACACATATGTACGAGTATTTAAGTGACCCAAACACGGATGTGTAACGTAAATTAATTAATTTTGAATTTTGGGGTTAGTTTTGAGGGGCAAATTAGAAAATAGGAAATAAAATAAATTGCAAACTGAACCGTGTGACATATCAAATGAAAGGACTTGTTACGAGGATCTCAAATACGTATATATTTTATCATTTTAAAGATATTTAAGAAAATTGATGAAAATTTACCATTCCCCCCCTTATCTCCGAAACTAGTGAGTAAAAAAATTTGAAAAAAAAAACAGAATATGGTTCTTTACTCATAGATTACATGAAAACCTATAAGAAGTTTATGGTCTTAAAATAACGTAGTAAATCTCTCAATATTGTTGTTGTAATGTTAAGTTTGTTTTTGGGATTAATTCATCTCAACTACGGAACCCTTCATTGTGTGTGGTCCGATACGCACTTGGCCAGTTTTTTTCATGATATTTTCAAGTTAGAAGTTTGTCAAAGAGTGACGGAGTATAGCATTAAAAAAAAAACTCACCGATTAAATTCGCAACACCATCATGCGCACCGTGACAGGCTTCGCCGATGATGTCGATAAGTCTGCGAGTCTGAAATGGGACCGGGTGGGTCACACCTATAGGATGCATTAGGACAGGTGGGATAGGTTCGTTACACAGTAGGTGCCTGAGGACGGGCGTTGTCACTGAGGTAAGCCTAAGAAACGCTGCCATGACGATTTGGACTCGTTCCTTCGATACCAATTGGCCGGAGAAAGGAAAACAAAGAAAATTGGAAATATATGGGAGAGATCTTTGCCCAGCTGTGGGACAAAGTGAAAAATAAAACAAGTAATAGATAGCGCTGTGTTTAGTTTAGTTCATACTCAACTACATATTATTTTAATTGAGTATCTAAACGCTTGTTCTAAAACTAATAATTGTTTCGTGAATTCATTCGTAAATAGTCCCATTTGTCAGATAATTACCACACAATTTACTTGAGAAGACGATATTATCTTAGTACTGGTCCATTGTCTAGGTACTTTCGAGGATTAACAGCTAGGCTGATAATACGGGTGATTATGCTTGAAATGTGATTGAACCGTGATTGATTATATCGATAAATATGACGGATAATCTGCAATTAGCTCTGGAGACGCCTGTCGTCAATGGGCCCCGGCCTCAATAGAAGTAGCTACATTGTCAAACACACGGCTATTCAGAATGTCGACGCTACAGTATTATCTTGGCATATCAAATGTAGAACAGTTAACAGAGAAACGTCTTGCTCATTGTGTATCTTCATAATACCAGGCGTGTTTATGTGTACAAGAGAGATATATAATAAACATTGTATGGTTGTCTTAAGGAGCAGTGGTGGCCTAGTGGTAACTCGGTGCTCTCAAAACGGTGAAGGAAAACATCGTGAGGAAACCGGCATGCCCTAGAACCAATAATTCGAAGACATGTGACATCTACCAACCCGCACTGGGCCCGCGTGGTGGATTACGGCCCACTCTGGCTTAGGCCTGTGCCCATCAGTGGGAAAGTTATCGGCTGATTATATAATGGTTGCCTTAATACAAAAAGAAATATGATTAATTGTATTCATTTAAGAGAACAACGGAGCGGGAAGCACTCAGAAATATTTGATGATCAGAAACAATTTTCCTGTATCATTCCTCTGAGGAAATTTATCGATACAAATTCGTTCTTAACTGTTAGATGATGGTTTTTTAAAGCTTTTGCATTACTCATGATAAATGGGTACAATAAACTGAAATCTTCCTGTCTCGTAGGCACCTGGTTATATTTGTCTCATCAATCAGGATCCAGTGTTAAATGTATTAGAAATACTCGTATTTATGTCTTATCGACCATTTTCAAAAATAAAAGAGAATCAATCAAAACCCGCTATCATGTCAAACTGTTGTTCAAGTCCACCGTACTCGTCTCATATAAAACTGTCCCGTGCCGTGTCCAAACACGGCTACATCGGCGACTAACCCCTAACTAATGAATCTCGTCGCAGCTCTCACCGTATGAAGAAAAATAAACACGTTGGGTGAGTAATAAATCTAAATTCGTCCATCAGTGAGTGCAGGCAAGCGTTCAGTGCGCTGGTTGGCGTGAGGCGTTAGTAGTTTGTCATTGGGAGGACACGTTCGGACGTGATGCCCAGTTTATTGCTTCCCCGGCACCGACTGATTGGATAACTCAGGGTAACTACCATTAAAGCCAAACTCGCTTTACTTTTCACTTTAAAGATCCCTCTCTTTTTTATAACCTACGTGCGACGCGACACCGGGGCGCGTTTGTCACCCATGGTAGCTGCCCACGTAACGCACGACTGGGCTAGGATATACAACGCGAGAAACATTATTTAATGCCGGACATTATTCGATTTTTATTTATTTTCTTTGTATTATTTTTTGTACTGGGTTGTTATTTCACAAAATAACTGAAAATTCTAAAGTCTTATTTTAATTTTATGTGAGAAAGACTGTTTGCAGTCTTACTTCAAACTCAAACTCAAAGCATTTATTTAAATTAAACTAATTACAAACACTTGAACTGTCAAAGAATCGGTCAGTCAAAAATATGAAGCTATTTGCGCATTCCAAAGCGTAGTAGGTACCGTGGAGAAGAACGGGCAAGAAACTCCACGGACACTCTTTTAACCTTTTACATTCTGTGTAGGCGCGCTTTAATATAGATGAAATCGCCAGTTTTTATAAAAAAATCTCCCAATGAATTGCAAAGAGACTGATGCAATCTTCTTTAAATCATATTGCAGTATCTTCATAGGTATCTTTATTATAATTATTTTTTCAGATGAACTTCCACGGAGTACATTTTGCTACAATGAAATATTTAAACCGAGAATAGTAAAATAACTCTCTAGAGGAATGTGATAATGTAAATTTTCTTTCCGTTTTTTTAAACGTCCCAGTTTGCTCGGTGGCTGAGCTTCATGCACAAATAAAGGCTTGTGCAGACCAGCGCGACTTGTCGCGCGACGCGACACCGGTTATTGTTATACTGTGAAGTTTTCTTAGAAATTGTATTGTTCGTGTCGCGTAGCGCGACAAGTCGCGCTGGTCTGCACAAGCCTTAAGGAGTTAGCACGTACACTCGTCTTATCGTAAGGCACGTAGCTCGCTTGATGCCTACTTTATTGCCGGCTAGGGTCCTCGTGAATGCCGCTGCATCACACCAATGCACTCCACATTCTTTTTTTAATTGGGAGATACCAATGAATACGTGTGAACGATTTTTCTGCATATGAATGAAATAAAATGTTCGTGGCTCAACTTACACGCATAACGCAATTTAATGCATGCTCATATTAATCAAAGCATATCATCGTATAATTGGTAGGTGTGTGTTTGTACGGCTTTGTATATAATTGTCTATCTATCTGACGTAACAAATTAATTGGACATTGATCAAATTTGATCGAGCTCCGTAATTCACACGGAGGTGATTAAACTTTGATAAACAAACATAAAATATATTTTCATATTTAAACGCGAACCGCCCGTCCTTTTCAAATATATTTTTCAATTTACGGACATAATATTATAATGAAGAAGTTTATCAGTTCGTAGTAATTACCTTTTGAAATCAAAGAGAATACTTTGTAATTAATTCTTTCTTATTCCGTTACGTTACATTTAATTTTTTGTACAAAACAATTAATTGGCCGACAGATAAACACACTGTAGCTTTTATAGTACGTACAATTCATTGGTTTTACGCGGTTTTAATTCAGAATTGATGCTATAAAAAAATTGAATTCACAGTAAAATCTATAATCTTATTAAAAAGAATCCTATCCTAATATTATAAATGCAAAAGTGAGTTTGTTTGTTACGTTTTCACGGTAAAATGGCTTAACAGATTTGGATGAAATTTGACATATGGGGAGACCATGACCTGGATTAGGGCAAAGGGTACTTTTTATTCCGATATTCCCACGGGGTCACTTATCCGGGTGAAAACGCGGGGCGCAGTAAATAATTATCTAAATTAGCTTTGTAAATAATGAAAACTCAGACTATTGAATGTTCATTTTATTTTTGTCAAAGATGATTTTTAAACATAAATAAGCAAAATTTACCTGCCGCAAATTATTGTTCGTTTCGCCAAAACAATAGGGATGGTTATAATAATTAAAAAAATACACGATCCATTTTAATTACCCTGTGCGAATCATCTCTACATTTTTCTTATATTTAATAAAATCTTTAAACAAATCATCACTAAAGGTGTTTACATAAACATTTTCAGACGAAGCAAATCTGTGACAGGTATAGGTTGTAAATAAAGCAGCAAATTCCAGCCTACGAAACCAATTAGGTATCAAAAGAACTAGGTACCTCATAGCGCATGCCCATTTTGTTCATTTCCAGACCCTGGGCAAGAATCGGCTCCTCATATTTCAATGGCCCGATACCCCTTAGTATCTGAATGCGTATCACGTTCTCAAGTCGCACAGTTTACCCCAACAGGCAGCTGATTGAAGATGAAGAAAGTGGCTTATGTTATTATTCACTCCAAGAAAGAGATCCTTTCGTTTTTCGGTTAATTTAATAGAACAATATTGTGTATAAACAAATACAGGGTGTAAAAAGACCCATCACATAGCCGTTATCGATCCATTCTGTACATCAGACGAAGTAACATTGAGCAAAAATTATTGATGGTAAACGAGTCTTATTTTTGGTAGCAACGCGCAATGCATTGTTCTCATGGGTGCATGCAACGATTCAGGAGTTCTGAAGGTATTTAAAGTGAAGTTATAATATTTAATATATTAATTTAACTGTAAAAAACGTAGGAACTTCTGTAATCAGAAGGTTACCAGGTACTTATATGATCTAGTACAAAAAATATCACAATAACTGGGAGTATAAGTGACTCACGGCTTCATTACGCGTCCTTTTGCATCCATTATAGTATGTTGGAAGCTTCGTGAGATTGTCAATAACACCAAGGCTTGCTGGCCTTCCTTAAGGAGCTGGGGTGGATCTAATGATCGATTTTCCCACCCATACGCAAAATACGCGCTTTGACGTGTACTGCGGGCACCAGCCCGTATTACCTATTACTCTATTATCTAGAAAGCACCATCAACTGCCCATCGCTGCAGTTCAAGGCAGGACATAGGCCTCTCCAATTTACGCCATTCAACTTGTTGTTGGGTACTATAATTTTATTATGTAAGCTATTATTTTGGCTTTTGTACTAGAAACTATTGTGTATGTAGCCGATATATAATAACTTTAGTTATTAAATTCATTTATGAAACAATATCATTATTTCCGTAGTAATTAGAATGTACCGGAAAGTGAACAATAATGTATTGTGGATTTATTTCCTTGACGGTTCATTATCTATCTACATGATGCTAATGTATATTTTATCAACATTAGAATGGGTTTACATTCGTCTGTCTATCGAGTAGTTCCATTTGACATGATGTCTGACTGAAGAAGTCATTTTTGTAAGAGTCTAATCAGTAATCTGTTTGTTTGAGAGCAGTGGTTGTAGCGGCCGTGACGTGGGTTTGAACCCAAGCAGGCGCTTTACTTTGTGTAAATTATTTCATCACCACTGCTCTCAAAACGGTCAAGGAAAACATCGTGAGGAAACCAGCATGTCCTAGAATCAAAAATTCGAAGACAGGTGACATCCGCCAACACGCACTGTGCCCGCGTGATGGATTATGGCACACTCCATCTCACAAAGAGGAGGCCTGCATCCAATCCAGTGGGATAATTATAGACTGATTATGCAGTAATCTGTTTTAGATGATCTGGCTGCTCCAATATTCTCCAAGCACACTTTTCCTAGGATCAAACTACAAGTCAGCTAAAGTGTTGCTTTATTTTCCTGATCGGATATTGTGGTCGAACAATTACAATAGTGGATATGATCGTCGGAATAGGATTAATGTCATGTTCACCTCCACCATACCTCTATTGGCACCTATCCATTACTAAGGTATCGAATGAAAACCTGAGCAAATCTGAAACCATAAATAAGTAGGACGAAGACATATTATCATAACATACAATCATAAAGTTTATTCAGATGAACTCAAAATATTTACATTACCGCATAATATAGAAGATATTATTTCTGAAAGTTTACTCAAAAGGCAAGAATAAATATTTTTCCTTTATCAGGCTTCCCTCTTCGTTTTAATTGCGTAAATCCTCTTTAAGGGGATCGTTTTCGATAAAATCTTTTTTTTTGTTCCGTAACGATACTGAGATGATGTAATTAAAGATTTTGAAATCAGCTTACCTGTCTGCTTGTGGTGGCTTCAGTCTCATTAGAGAACTCATCAGATCGCTGTTATGTATGGTATCGCGTACTTCTGGTATGTTTTGTGGTGTAATTATTGCTCCGAAACCGGGTATTTTGTAATTCTCGTTTACCTTTACACAAATTACTTGGAGCTATGTAACTATGTACTTTATACCGTGTTTTCAATAGTTCGCTACAATTAACATCCTCGGAAAGGGATGGCGGCTATATTTAGCGTTACTAAAATTATTTATTTCGTTTATACTTGGACGTGTCGTGGTTTCCAACAGGTTCCCCTTGATATAAATATCCTGAATGTTACGAAACTCAATTGAGATCAATACTGGCCTCACTCTGTGAGAACACAATGTTCTTTTGCTGTAGGGTATATTCATTGACTAATATATGTATGTACTAGCGACCCGCTCCTGAGGCCAACTCCCTAAGCGAAATTCGTAGTTTCGGCCGTCGTTACGGGTGCTTCGCTCTCCTTATCGCTTACGGTAAGTCTGTAAGTGAGACGGAGAATGAAGCGCCCGTAACGACGGCCGAAACTAAGGATCTCGCTTAGGGAGTAGGCGGTGCTTCGCACGGTTTTTACGACTTGACAAAACGTCGAGATTTCTTAATTGTATGTTATTTTAATATTAACGTTTTATACACGTATACCTTCCGGAATAAATTCTCTAAACGATGGTGAAAACCTCATCCAAATCTGTTGAGTTATTTAGAAGAACAACCCGGTCCTAGAGACAAACACGAAAAACGACTTTAATTTATAATATGTATACATATACGTAGATGTATGAGAAACCATAATTTCGACACCAACAACCACACAAAGCTTACGTATGTTCACTTAATAAAAGAACAAAGTGTGATGTTATCAATGTTAGGTTGCACCGTCAAGTTTTATTTATTTATAGTCTACCAGATAAGGTTTCACTTTTGGCTAGACAGTATAAAGGGTCTACCATAAAAGTGGCCGTTCAGAATTTGTTTTTTGTACAGCTGTGCTTGCGATAGCGTGGCAAGATTACCCTGCTGTCTCCTATAAATCAGACTGGTGCATAATATTTGAAAATGTTTCATGTTTGCAAGGAGAAGCCAGACTGGGTTTTACTGGCGTCGATGAGTTAGTAACGGCATGGTCGTGAACTTTACATAATGTTGTGGTGTTTATATTGGTTGAGAAAAGTTGAGTGTTCCTTTTTGACATAGGTTTCTTTAGTGTGCATCCTAAAGAAGCCTAAATAGGAGTTCTGCGAATAGATTCTTACCATATTGAAAAAAATAACACACAATTATAGAGTTAATTTTAAGCCGATCTAAATCTATGCAATCATCTCGAGTAGCGAAAAACGTATTTATGCTCTATAAAAAATGATGAATGTTAATTATGAAACTTCATGAGCAATCA
Source organism: Agrochola macilenta (assembly GCA_916701695.1). Classification (NCBI taxonomy): domain Eukaryota; kingdom Metazoa; phylum Arthropoda; class Insecta; order Lepidoptera; family Noctuidae; genus Agrochola; species Agrochola macilenta. Next base: position 10,995,392 of record OU753563.1, read on the forward strand.
AACATAATATAAAATATAATAAATACACAGTAATGTGCCCCAGTAATCATTAATCAGTCTTATGGCTGGTGAATTAGTCTGCAGAATGTAAGTACAAGTACGTAATGAACAAGTACACTATGTACTACATACATTGTGCTCAACTCAATATGCATGTATACAAACAGTTCAAGCTCTCAGAATAGAATATTTAACTGTCATAGTGACATGATAACAATTAAGACAAGGTTTTCACGTAAAAACGTCCCCGTCCGTTATATGCATAACTTTATTTTTTGTCAAGTCGTATTTGTCGTATGTGCAAATTAAATATTAGTTGTTCGGATAATACAATAATAATAATAAATACGGCTAATACTCGTATGTGCTTCCGTAAAACAAAATATGGATGTAAATGTTACCCAACTTCTGCATAGAATTTATAAGAGCTGATAATAATTACGATCATTGTTAATTATTTATCATAATACCGACCGTAACGTCCACAGCTAAATAAGCTTACCCAATGAACGACCAAAGGGGAAATCGCCATAATCCGCGCTTAAATAGAAAACGGAATGGTTATAGCAGTTAGTTGTTATTAGCTGACTGGGCTTGCTGCTACTACTTCTATTGACGTGATCCCCTAGTAACATTTGACGAAAAATATGAGAAAAGCTTGTTTAAACTTTTCCGGGGCTCACTCAAAATAATACAATCAATCTGCCTAGCCTTTTCCCAACTATTTTGGGGTCAGCTTCCAGTCTAACCGGAAGCAGCTGAATATCAGTATTTTACATGGAGCAAAATAATACAAAATTGATAATGATTATAAATTCTAAAATGCACAATTAAATAAAGAAGATACAAAGTAAAATTTGTAGCTTAACAGCCGACTATTAAAATGGAATGGTAGAATAGTATTCATAAAGATTAAGCCTTAAGGCCTATGTTCCCGCTAGATACGGGCACATATTTATGTTTGCTAAACGCGGAGCCTCATTTAGTTCATACTGCACGCGAAGTAGCCGTATAGGTAAATAAGTTTTAATTACTTGTTTATTGTTGTTTCTTCGTCAGTATTTCTATGGCTGTATAGAAAGTTTAGTTTCCTATAGCGTTGTTTATTTCACGGATACATGGCCAGTGCTTCGTATAAAGTGTGAAGTAGTTTTCATCGACGAGATAGAGAACTTTGTTGCAGTAATTATCTTCAATTTAGCTCGTACGTCTTACACTGCAGTGTGTGAAGCACCACCTATAATGTTAGGTCATGAAGAAAGTTTTATTGCACTATACAGTTTTACCCCCCTGCGTTGAAAATTTTTTTCTTCAGTTATTAAAAAAAAAAACAGCTGCTCCATACATTTTGACCGTGTAGGTATTGCACTTTTCCATGAAACAGCAGATTTTTTAAAAAATTTAATAACCGACGAAAAATTTCAACGCAGTGGTGTTCAGAATCATGTACTGAATCCATAGTAGCCGGCTTCGCGTCGATGTCACTGACACCCCGTATTGGCAAAACAATTACTAGTATTAACAGAAAGTTTAATAATGTTTATTGATTCTGTTTCTGCCACTTCAAACGATCAGGAAGTCATCTGTTACAACCCTCAAAGGAAGCAAGAATGGCATAATTTATCCGGATCCTCATGGTACATTTAATTTTTCATTTAAATATCTCACCCGAATCAGTTCCACATGGTTCCATATCGCATGGCCCCTAAAAATAAAAGCATAGCCTTTTTTTGTATGTAAACGGGCGCTGGTTGCTCAGCGACTAAAAAGCAAAAATAGAGATAGAATGGTAAAACTTTTTACGTGAAAGCACAACAATATAAGGTGAATAAAAAAGGGCATTGTCTCAAATATAACCTAATAAAACGTATGTGTTATCTACTCGCAACGGGGTGGCCGTTGTCATGAAGAATTCTATGGAGATTCACAGCTTTCCATTTTTTAATATCTAGTCCCTGATTCAAACAAACAAAGGGTCTGAATTCTTTTCCGCTGAATTTAATTTATTTCCAATAAAGATTGCGCGGGTACTTAGTAAGGTGGAATCGGACATTTTCTACGATCGTTTTTACGAAGCTTTCATAAAGGCTGATCAGTGGAAAAGTCGTGAAAAAGCGATTTCATCTAATTGGAAATTGAGTTATTAGCTAAATACGTACTAACGACTTATTCGCTAAGTCCCACAATATCTGGTGTGAGGAGGCAATAAAACGTTTATCTTATTACAGTCGGAGCTGTGTTATGAAACAGACGGCATGTGAGTTTATTAAAACTTGTATTTTCCGTGTCAGTGCGTTTTCTTAAGAATTCTGTTGTAGTTTTAGAACTTTTATTTTAGAGTAATAAAGGTATTAAGTGATGCATTCTGCTTCAAGATATATCCAGAATTATATAACATTGTATTAAGGCTCTTTAAATAAAACACAAACCGATAATACGTTTCTTGATCAGACAATCTAGTCCGCCTTTTTTATAGCCGACAGCCTAATTTTAGACCTATTATACTAGTTGTTAGGTCAAAAATAATAACAGAGGTGGTTGAAAGGTATCTCTACATCTATATTTCACACTACCGAACCTACAAATTACGAGTAGATATTTTTGGACATTTCTTTGTACTTTCGAATTAGTAATTCCATTTTAATCTAGAAACTTTTCAGTAGCTATAAATTAAAGCGTCGCATGCGATTATAATCCTGCTCCAGGAGGGAAAGCTACTTATGCAAACTGGCGCTTATGCAAAATGTAAGAATCTTCACGCCTGTATTACGTTAGGTTGTAAGCAGCGCTGTTAGAACAAGTTTCAATCATGATAGTAGTTCAGTGCTTGCATTTAGATATCATCGCGAAATTACACATTGTTTATTAGTTTGTCGTGGTTTTCAGTTATACAGGGTCAAATTAAAATAGCTGGCGAAACTTCAGATAAAAATCTCCCGATAAAAATATTAAATATATTATCGTTATCGGTTTTTTTATTTTGTTTTAGTGTGTTAAAATATTGACCCAAAATATCTATGAAGTTATACCAGCTAATTTAATTTCACCCCTGTATTTTCATTTTTATGTGATTAACAGGAAGAATGGCAGCACTCCATGTTTGGGTGCCGCACTTAGAATTCGCGTTCATTCGTAAAAATAGTCTCAAAAGATAGATCTCGGTCAAATTAAGATAAAAGGTAATCAGCATATTTTTTAAACATTGGGTTTCGCCAGAAAAATGTTGTTTAAAAAGCAAGTGACTCGTATAAACAGATCCCATGACAGTAAACCAAAGAGTTTATTAAGCAGTAAACCAACGAGTAAACAGTATAATGGCATTCAAAGAAGGCGGAAATGAATAGTTCCAATAATGGCTACTGAAGGGAAAAGTAGGGAAAAGTGGCACTAGTAGCTGACTTTGTATATTAAGCCCTCTACACATTGGACCTCTAGAAGAGCTTCATATCCTATAAACACTTCTATGCAAAACAAGCAGACATAATTATGTTGTGAATGACAAAATGTTTTTTGTTATTACTACTAATGTGAACGTCCTCCTAACTAATATTATAAACGCGAAAGTGAGTTTGTTTGTTTGTTACGCTTTCACGTTAAAACGGCTGAACGGATTTGGATAGCACACAGATAAACCATGCCTTGGGTAGGCCATCCTGGATTGCAGACGAAGTTGCGACGCATTGAAAGCATAATATACAGGCAAATCAATGAAAACAACGCTTTTGGATGTAGAAAACAAAAAATGCAACCTAGGGATACGTCCAAAAAATAATATGCACGATGGTTTGTTGCCCTGCAACTGCAAACCAACGCGGTATCGCTTTGCGTCGTGCACTGTACACCGTACACGGCCGGACAGGCTTCGACGCATAAAATTTCCCACGACACGTGTCCCTAGATATGTCTGGCAATATCGAAAACGATGAAAAAGGTCGTGAGGCAAGATATCTAGAGACGTTGGTTAACATCGCCCGACGTTCCAAGTGACTGGCGCCGCGGGACATTTGTCCAGTGAATGCGTGGCTTTATCACTGAAAATACTTGTCAGTGGGCTTAATTGGACAACTCACAACTGTCAGTCGTGATGTCATTTACAAACATTTTCAAAAGGTACTAGGAATTTAAAAATGTCTTTGCCAGTACCTATTCTCTTATTATATTTTGCATAAATATAATAAGGTTCAAAAGCGAATGTAGAGTTTAAGACCAGTGAAGATATTCAGACTGGGGACGCCGCGCATCCCATCATGTTGTCTTACTATCTTGGTTGGCTTATTCCTACCTATTAAACGTCGACGATCTAAGAAGCCCAATTTGACACCTATCAAAATATTTTATGTAGTGATGGAAAAAAAATCGGTTGCTTTGATAACCAATTCTTGAGACATATGTATCGATTTATCATACTTAGAGTTCGTAATCGACAATTTATCTACATTCGTTAAAACTGATTCTCGAGACATATCTTTTTATTACACGTCATCATCATGATCACGACGTGTAAATAAATAAATTCACTTTTGTAACATTTTTTATTCACTTTCGTCACTGGATGATCCAGAAAAATTATCATCACTTGAACTGTCTGCGTCGGTTACCCTTATATTAAATTCATTTTCAATCATATTGTCAAAATGTACGTCTCTCCTAAAGTCTTCCGTTATAATTTTCTTTATCCTTTCTACTACATTAATCCAATCATCTTTTGTACCGTGTGGTATTAAAGCTAATAGTTTAGGAACTATTTAAAATAAATACGCAAGACAAGACTGCCTAAGTTTGCGCACGTAGGTCAAGAGTGCGCATGACTCACAAATGTGACATTTGAAGCTTCCATGGCCTACTTAAATATGCACAGCATTGTGCATTTTTCGTGACAGCTGTTTTTATAAGAAATACACTCGATCCAGAATTTCCCATAATTGTTTCTCTATACACTTCTGAGCAATCTGGATATCCCAATTTTTCTTCTTTGGTGTAATTTCTGGCTTCTTAGGTTTATCAGTCTTACTCTTCATAGGTAAAATTTTTCATTTTTCTTTTAAAGTCTTCTTTGAGTATTCTTTTGTGTGGATCGTGCACACCCCTACCCTAAAGCTATAAATATAAGTGATCAGATTTTGTTTTAGATGTTTAAACATTTATTAATACAGTAATTAGGTATACATTTCTCTCTTTTCTAAGTGTAATGTTTGTAAAAGTATCGATTTTTCAGAACATCGATTTTATTTGGTCAAAAAACGGTCCCAACACTACGGCAACGAACCCAAAGACATGACATTGTAATAACGTCCTGGCGGAATATTAATCAACGATATATTTATGTTTTTGAGTGCATTTTTCCAATATAAAAGTAAGTACTAGTGAAATTTGGTGCTTACGATTGATACTCATTGTTATAGTGTATGTATACCCTATTAATTAATTAGGATCATGACTTTGATTTTTCGTTTTCTTACGTAGACTTTCTTACAAAGTTATCGCAGCATGTATAATGACGAACGTCAAATCGGGCCTGACTAGTATATAGTTATCTGTGAATCGGGCTTTTTAGATTGTCGCACGTTTACACGTATTGCAAGTGAGCAAAAATTAAACATTTATTTGGTAATTGATTAAAGCATTTTTATTATATTATTACATTATAATCTTAGAAGAACTTCTTCGAATAACTGAGTAGCCGGCGCGGTTTTCATGCTTGTCGTCAGCATCACCATACGATGCTCATCTCACATACTAGCATCAACTGTAACCTATGGCATTGCATTAGACTCGATCATCTCTACACACCTGGCTTACGTACAATCCTCGTATTCTATTTTTCACCTCAAAACAAATAAAACTAGTAGGTAAGCAAACGCATTCACAAATATTTACAACGACACATCAAGACAAAACAGAGTAATGACAATTAGAACATTTCTGATTTGAAGCCTAACATCAATAGATTTTAATGTTGCCATGGAAGCTAAATTCTCCAAAAAACGTATACATAGTAGATTCATTTAACTGTCATGCATAATAAGCTAATACATATTTATTTAAACGATGAAACCACTACCACCAAAATCCTGCTAATTAGCAATTATAGAAATAACATATTCTGGTGAGTATGGTAACTGCATAGCTACCGTCCCTGGTTCTGCGTTTAGATATTGCAAATAATTGCGTTTTGATAATCAGATTAAATAAAATATTTATTTATTCTTTTTTTTCTTGGTGCAGCTTAATAAAAAAAGCTGATGCAAAGGAGAAAAGCCCTCTAACTGTTTCATATAATGTACATACTTTCATTCATGAATGCTTCTGAAATTAAGCGACTCCAAAACTGCCAATCTTCAAAGCTTTTATGGCTTATACAATATACATACCTGCAACACGTAATGGTTTACCGATGTGTTGCTATGTCTCATGTGCCTGTATTCACCGACTGGCATACTCTACTAATTGGACCACAGCATTGTTGGTAGCAAATGATATGGTACTCATATTTCCTTCAACGTGCACACCGGATGTCGTATATGTACCTACAATCAGCCTTAAAGTGATGCATCGATAAGTATTCATTGAATTGTCTAAAATAATTGTTCCATAATATTATATCAAAGTGTCATAGAGCAGTGACAGTCTAGTGGTGTGACCGTCGGACTGCCAAGTCATAGGTCCCGAGTTCGAACCCAAGGCACGCACCTCTGACTTTTCGGATTCATGTGCGTATTGTATAAAATTATAACTTGCTTAAAAAACGGTGAAGGAAAACATCGTGAGGAAACCGGCATGCCTGAGAGATATTTCTCGACGGCATGTGAAGCCAAGTCAGAGGCCCATGAGCGGCTTTATAACTCTGACACCGGGTTAGTCACTAACCACACGAAAAGAAGAAAGTGTCATAAAACATATTATACTCTAGCCTCGTCCTCGAGATTAGTATTTGAACACTTGTAGTTCAACATAAGAGGTCGCCACTCATGCACAAAAAAAATCCTTGTTGCCTTGTTCTCGATGTCTGTTTGCCGTCAATGCTTAATTAAATTCAGAACTGTGACTCTTACCAGATATTTTACTACTAGAGCTCTACTGAAAAGTAAATGGAAGAGTAGGTTGCTAATTTCATCGGACGTGTCTAAATTATGATAGAACTTCACTTACAGGTTAATAGAACTTCACTTACAGCTAAGTTCGTTTAATCACTAATTATTATACATTGTGTACCTACTTAATTGTAGCTACTATTGATTATGGAACACAAATTAATTCTTGTTGATGTTACATCTTGTTGAGGCTGGCTGTATTACCAACCTAATTTGATAATGTTGAGTTTTAAACAACAAATAACCCAATAGCAGTGTTGTGTTGCGTTCTCCCAAAAATGTAAAAGGATTTAAAGAGCCTTAACAATTTGGAAGTAAACAGAAAGTTTCCGGTACTTTATGGCGCTTAGAGCTGTTTGTTTTAACTCTTAACCGATTACGACAAGATTGTTTTTAGGGATCATTTTTATTTTGGCATCTAACAATTTTGTTTGTTCTTCTTTTGTAATATTCAGAAGGTTGGTATTATATCTCTTCTTTAATCTTCTCTAAATATTTTAAAACAAAGTCGCTTTTCGCGTTTGTCTGTATGTCCGCGTTGTTCTCTTAAAATACGCAACAGATTTTGATGAGGTTTTCAATATCATTTAGAGAATGTATTCCGGAAGGTTTATTCTTTTATATTAAACGGAAACGTAGTACTAAAACTTGACGGCTTATCAATTCGTGAAAAATACACTTGTTTGAGCGCTTACATGGCGTGCGCTGACTTGATCGTTACAGATAGATACAATTTATGTTCTACTGGATTGTATATTTTAACAAGATCAACAGAATAGCATATGTCTATCTTCTAAGGATGACCCACAGTAACCCTTTTTATCTTTCAGAATTTCATTTAAAATAAATTGTTGAATTGAATTGAATGATGTTGAATTTCCGAAAATATTTTGACCAGTATAATATTCATCCTTATCCGACAAAATACATATATTATTAATATTGGCCATTTAATTATGTTTAAAATATAGCTGTACATTATCATTTAAATGAATACTATAAAATACTATATCACAGATTTAAAATTACGCGCAAAAAAATAACGCCTGAAGGCGCGCGGCATGGTGCCATGACTGACAGGGGTCAATGTCAACTTAATTCAATCCCTTAATAGCCGAGGAAAGGTTTCCTCGGCTATTAAGGAACTGAATTAAGTATTTGGATGTCCAAACTCCACAAATGAAGGAGGTGTCACCATTTTATTCATATAGCCAGTTCAACGAAATAGTGGGACCATAGACAATTAAAATAGACCACTTTTGTTTTTTTTTCTTGTCTTCTTCTTCTTTTTGTGTGGTTAATGACTAACCTGGTGTCAGAGTATTAAAGCCATCCAGCTCTGACTTGGCTTTTCTTCTTGTTAGGCCCTTTCACACGGCGATGATCAGAACGATATTTTGTTACTATACAACCTTAGTTTTTGTTTACCCTAAAAAAACAAAATGCAGTATGAAACTGCCAGATGATCCCAAATTATACAGGCTTAGTTTTTGTTTACCCTTAACCTCTTAAGGGGTCATTGTACTTATCATTATGAACAACTTTCACTATGGGACCAACGATGAAATTGTGAAAAACAAATCAGCTGTTCCCTACATTTATGTCATAAATGTAGGGAACAGCTGTTTTTTTTTCTCTGGCAGTTTCTTGGCAGTTTCATACTGCATTTTGTTTTTAACCTTATGGGATGTTGACATGTGCATAAGTACATTGCACCCGTGCGAAGCAGCTATGGGTCACTAGTTATATTATATTTAGGTATTTTTTTGCTCAGGTTTTCTTGTAGACTTGTTATATATAGTAGAAACGAGTAAGTCGTTCCCATCGGACTATGAGAGTGACAGAAGAGAGAGACAACAACTGTGTTTGCGCACACACTTGTGCACTATTACGAGCTATCTCCCGCGCCGAAGGTTGGTCTCCGCTGTGATTGGTCGCCATGGCTGAAATTCAGTCTGAAGGACTATTTTTATTAGATATAGTAGGAGAAAATAAATGTTAAGGAAACTGACTACCAACTTATATTTTCCATACTTCAAATCACAACTGTAATTCTTTGACAGTTTTGTGAAATGGCTTTAATACGGCAAATTGACGTAGGATGTTAATTTAATTAACAGCAAATTTTCTTGATTACCTTCGAGGTACGTAAATGAATACTTATCTATATGCTACGTAAGGATACAAATATTCCGTAATGCATTTAATTACCCGAAAACATGAAAGACGATATCTTCCGAAGAAAAGTGCATGTTCCGCGACAAAATAAAGCGCTGTACTCAATTTCATAAAGATAATGTTATTACCATCCCCACTTTCCAAGTTTCCTCGTGTAGTGGTTTGAGTTTCTAGAAACTTCCACCTGGTGAACATAGGTCTTCCAAAGTTCATTCAACGATTGTAGAGGTAATACGTATTTCATTTGGCATATGGATTCGTGATAGCCAATCTAAGCCAAAGCAATCACTAGAATATTTCAACCTCTGGACAAAATAAATTTTCAGGTGCTTTTTAAAATAGCTACACCAGTAGTTGGGGCTGTTTTTGCCAGAAAATTCACTTAATATAATAAATTTTATCCAGGAACAGTCAATTAATTTAACTATATTAACTAAATAGACTTTAAGAGCGAAGTTCACGAGTTGATGGGTTCAATATTGTTACATCTTCTGTCTCACCAACCTCAATCAATCCGCCTAGCCTTTTCCGAACTATATTGGGGTCGGCTTCCAGTCTAACCGGATGCAGCTGAATACCAGTATTTTACATGGAACGACTGCCTATCGGACAGTAACTGAGTAACATGATACCCTTTGTTAAGACTGGTTGTCAGACTTTCGGGCTTCTGATGACCCGTAACAAATGTCAAAGATCCACGAATAACAGCCGAGACCAACGGCTCTTTTTTTTTTTTTTTTGATTGTGGGAAGTTATCAAATAACTTCTCCGGGTGGGGAGGGGGAGGGTGTGTCAGACTTTTATTGACTAAAACCCACCCGTATTCCTTCCGTTGCCGCGATATCCCTTTCAGACAAACCCGCAACCCTGGCAGGAGACCAACGGCTTAACGAGCTTTCCGAGGCACTGAGGAGTCTCGGTATGTAAAAATGGTCACCGATCCACAGACCAACACCGGCAAGCGCAGCTTAACCTTATGGATTGACCCATACGGCTGTTTTTACTCAGCAACGAGCTCCTCTGCCTCACCAAACTATGCCTAACTTTAATATTATCTACCTGTATAGTCCCAGTGTGCGGTAAAGGCCTCTTGATATAAAGCCTCTTCTTAGTGAAGGAATGACCATAAATCACCTAGCTTGCTCTGTGTATGTTGGCGATTTCAGACGATAAAGTCCCGTCTTTCTCACGATGTTTCCTTCACTTTTAGTAGTATAAAAGATAAACCTTTTGTATTACATGCTACTACGCTAAAAAATCACATTGTTAGTTACGAGGTTTTGAACCGCCCAATTTGTAATTAAGGTCCTTAAATTCAATAACAGCTTGATGGACCTTGGTACTAATTGACATCAAAGTTTTAATTTACTCATAAAAACAAAGAACTACGAACATTTTCATTTTTTAACCGTTCCGTCGCCGTCGTGAGTGCGTGTCCAATATAATTCCGTAAAGTGTTCAGGGGTTCATTTCGCCCACAAATTGTAACGATTTAGTGAAATTAACCAACGTGTTGCCTTCATTTTCACACTGCTTGTGAATGTATGAAATTGAAATCGTGTTGTTAACGAGTTACAAAAATATCGTGGCGGACTGTGATGTAATCTTAACAGCGAGTAGAGGTTTTATTATTTCTCTACGGTTGATTTGGTAATCTTATTTAATCAACATTGATGTTGGAGTATTTTGAAGTGATTATAGTAATTGAAATGTTGTTGAACTTCTTCTGTCATTTCAGCACGGGATATATGAGATTATTAGTTAATTATCTATTAAGCCTCGTTGGTCTAGTGGTCGCAAGCGCTACTGCTGAGCATGGGGTCCTGGGTTCGATTCTCGAGTCGGGTAAAGTATTGTTGGGTTTTTCTAACTATTTCTCAGTAGCAGTCCGGAGTCTGGATTTGTACCCTGTTGATGGAAATAGGCTCGCCTTCTATTACATGGGACTTAAACACGTGAAATGTGGGTGTACTATAGGTACACCTCTGCCCAACGCTTCGGGGAAACAAGACGTGATGTTATGTTATCTATTATCTATTTAGCCCGTAATGTCCCACTGCTGGACAAAATCCTGCCTTTCCCTTTTCACACACGTCTGTCTGTTGCTATTCCTGATATAAACTGACATTGCGGGCCAGTGCTTTCGGTAGGAATCAAATTCATCCCTCCATCTTAAATTATTAGCTACCAGCTGCGCCACGCGGTTTCACCCGCATAAGTTTCGATTCCGTGGGAATATCGGAATAAAAAGTATGCTATATTCTAACTCAGGTCATCGTCTGTCTATCCATGTGGCAAATTTCATCCAAATTCGTTTCGCCGTTTTAGCGTGAAAGCGTATCAAACAAACTCACTTTCGCATTCATAATACTACTAGCTGCACCCCGCGGTTTCACCCGCATAAGTCTCGATCCTGTGAGAATATCGAGATAAAAGGAATCCTTTGCCCTAACCCAGGTTATGGTTTATCCATGTACCAAATTTCATCCAAATCCAGCCGTTTAGCGTGAAAGCGTAACAAACAAACTCACTTTCGGATTTATAATACTCAAAAAACTCAAACTCAAAGCATTTATTTCAATTAAACCATTTACAGGCACTTTTGAATTGTCAAGGAATCGGTCAGTCAGAAGTATGAAGCTGTTATTATTAGCTAGGACTAGGATAGACATGGTAAAAAAAAATTGTCATGTTGGTGGAGTGACTGCAACGGATGCATCGACCGAACTGTTAGTAGGTACCGTCTCTGGTGGAGGCTCTTTTATTGCACCCCAATTTCAAACTATTATTTAATCGAATATAGGATAAATTGCCTTGCCGCGTAAGTTTCTAAAGTTATTAGGCAGTACTTCAGGGACCCTAAAAGTTAGTACCTATATAGGTTAAACAACTTAGTTCTTTGGAGCACTGAACTTTTAACTTAGTCCGACGATAATCTGTAGAAGGTAGGTAATTTTATTTTTAATCTGCTTATCAATACGGACTTAGTTATATTGTAAAGTAAACATGTAATGTGTATACCTATTTGTTTACCAAAATACATAGTTGAGCGTGTCCAAAAATTGGACCGCGTATCCCATTTTCAATGGTCAACGCAAGCGTTATCAAAGCTTGGTATATTAAACTTTTATAGTTCTATTTAACAGTGGTGTCTAGTGAAGGTTTCAGATCACGAACGGCGTAATCCTGTATCTGATTCAAAGTGAATAGCTCCATTTGTGCCCTCCTGAATGCATCCGGACCCTTCGGAATCGTGACAATCGCCATTGGAGCCGTGTTACCTGAGCTTCCAATTTGGAATTGGTGACGACGTGATTGAAAACCTTAAACGAATTCAAATAAAGGTTTTCTTTATGTGAGTAGGGGTGTGGGAGAGGGGTAGTCACAGACTAAAGTCCGTCCGCTTAAATAATGGCGCTCTTTGAAAACTACCGCGAAGGCCGTGCTGTCGAAAATCCAGCCACAGAGGTATGTAACCGACGAAATATTGCCATTTTTTTAATTTAGTGAGAGGTTTACACATATATTAAATAAAGCTACATTAAATTTGTCCACGACGTTTCGGATACCGCCACTATTTTAGCGGATAGAGTATGCAACAAAATTAAGCTTAGCGACTAATCTTTGCGCGCAATGTTATTGCTGTATAATGTGCGCGCTAATTAATTCTCGGAATTGCTCGCAGTTGTTTCAGTAGTAATGGAAACTGCCAGAAGGATGCGAGAGAAACAAAAAATTTCATTATCATTGTTTAAAAATCCTAACAGCAGGGTAGAGTTTCTTGCTGAAAATACTTGGATACTTAATTGCAAGATCGATTAAAAAAACCGGCGTGGTAAAGAAACCTTCTCCTATTTGGCTTTTAATTGCCTTTGTACAAAAAAAAAAAAGTGAACTCACAAACGAACTCAGCAGTACATAAATTACTTGATATTCCTTCCTCAAGCCAGGAAGCCAAAAAGAGTCTACAACTTAGAAAGTAATCTCAATCTATTCCAAATTACGTAATGTACCGACAAATATTTATTCGAGATGTTAGAACTCGATATGCTATATTGGTTTGTATAAATCAAGTTTGTCGTGCAAGCATTTCGAATATTACGTTGATATTTTTATGTTGCAGGATAAAGTATAAAATATGTTTTTATGTAATAAATATTTACAGTTACTTCCAAATATATTTTTAAGTAATTTAACAAACTTTTATAACATCAATCTTGAATTCTATAAAGGATGCAATAGAGGTGTGCTTTTTTACACCAAAAATTATTTGATAGTTGTAGGCTTTTTATTAATTTATTGCCAGTTATTTCATAGTTTTTTTAACATAGAGATTATAGAGAGCATATAAAATAGTCCCTTTTGATATAATTATGGGTTTGATTAAGGGGATTTTAGTATCACTTTATAAATTAGTTTTACTGTTGTTTTAGTTTTATTTTATTATTGTATATATTTTTTACGAGTTCACTCATATATTACGTTTTACGTTCAATTTAATTTTTATATAACTTAGTTTGGAAGGCGCTGGTGTCTGTGATACAATAATTTTTCATTAGTGCAGGCACCAACGATACACTTTTTTCTGTAATGTAAATTTTTTACTCGAATATTTGTTTTTGTGAACCTTAAGTGTCTTGCCTGAAAAAAAAAATATACCCATGTATGTTTGGGTTAAGGTATTATTCTATGGGCCTGTTACACCTGAAATAAATTGTATTATTATTAATTATAAATCAAGAATAGCAGTTAAGTTGATTGAATCAAGAAGAGGTTATACATGATTGACTTTACGATAAGCGCATAAGCCACCGAACAAAATATGAATAACCGTAAAAACAGGCCAAAATATGAATAGTAGGTATAAAAGTGGACTTTAGTCAAAATATATTTTAAAATGTAGCAGATCGCGTGCATGTATCGTTTCAGTTTTAATGAGCGCCACAAGAAATAGTGAAGGTGACATAAACATATTGAAATCTATTAAATATGTGCTGTACATTTTTGCAGGCACTTTCTATTAAATATAACATTCAGTTAGTTTTCCTGTCAAAATAACCTGAATGGAAAGTTCTTGGAAGTTTAAACAAAATAAAACATTAATGTCCAACAAAATATTTAAGAAAATACAGGTTAATTTGAATTGGTCCTTAAGTGACAAAAAATCAGTTCCTAGTAATATATGAATGAATATGTAATAGGCATTAGGCACGTTGGCCTCTTTCGGTCGTTAACAATTCATATCGGCAGTACAGCACTTCACTAGAACGGCCCCTATAAGGTTAATGACCAACCGAAAAGGGAAGACCAAATAAAAAATTACGGTTACGAGAGCTATCATTAAAATCCCTTACCCAGGAATTCGCAAACCTCGGAATATGTTAGTAGCAACTTATTTTATGTTCGACTTGAAACATCCAAAAGTTACCCAGTTCTTAAGCCTTAAATACGAGACTAAAACGGCTGGAAGTTTAATAAATAACGCTTTAATATCCATGATATTGATCATTACGTAACTGCGGTACATGAATCCACGTAGTTACATAAACAAAATAGGTACGCCACACACAACAGCGATAAGTATCGTGTATGCGAAATGAATTCTAATGATACCTATTTGTGGCAGTGTAAAGGTACAATTTCGAGCTCGAGAAAATTGTTCGCTCGTCAGATAACAGTCGTTGTGCGACACCTTCGGACGTCTCGGGTGACAAATTTACATTCTTGTTGCGAAGTGTCCCAAAACTGTTGTAGTAGTGAGATGTCGTCGCTTGTAGAGAGGGGCCTGACTCCGCCGCGCCGCCTCGCCTCGCTGCCTCGCCTCGGCGCCCCGGAGCGCAGGTGTCACGTCCCTCCCCAGGCTCGGACCGACGACAAACATGAAATATAGAACTTCCCGGACACCTCGTGCATGATATATGACACTGGTGACGGCTACGTTCAAACAATCCCTAAACATGCTTTACTATTCTTTTAACATTTTTTATTTATTTGATGATTTAATCTTGAATTATTGTATTTTATTAGAATGTCCTGCCTGTGTAAAGGCCTGCGCAGACCAGCGCGACTTGTCGCGCGACGCGACACGAACAATACAATTTCTAAGAAAACTTCACAGTATAACAATAACCGGTGTCGCGTCGCGCGACAAGTCGCGCTGGTCTGCACAAACCTTTAATAAGGACTCTGCGTGATTGATGCATGTTTAAATAGTAAATAGCAAACAATCCGAAACAAATGGTTTTATCAACCAAATGAGAAAGCAATAATTATGCATGGGTAATGAAACGACGAATAAAATTTTATTGTAACAATATATTTTATATACAAATTAGCTTTATAATACAACGTAAATAACTACGAAGAGCCCCAGTGCGGGGTACGAGCGGAGCCCGGCGCTGCGCTTGAGCGCCTCGAGCTCGCTGACGTCTGGGCTCTCGTCGGAGTCGCCCACCTCGTTGTACTGCATCTCCTCGAACTTGCCGGACAAAGCTGAAACAAAACACTCGCTCAGAAACACTCCCGAAACCCCTCGGGGCCAAATCGGACGCCATTTTCCAAAATATCAAGTTACTCGACATGACCATTAACTTTTGCCTCTAAACGCTTTTCTAAGTATTTCTTATCTTAACAACAAAAACAAAACTTCGTACTTCGATACTTACAATACAATTTTATTGTCCCGTCCGTGTCTCCGAGGGAATTCTTTGATATGCAACTGTATGTGCCAAAAGTGTTTCTACCAACTTTTTTAATCTTCAGCCTCATATCCACTTCGTAACCTCTCTCTATGGCTGTGATCTCGAACCTCTTGTCCGCTACAAAGTGAAAATGAGGGTATTTTAATACTCGTTATTAATAGTTCCGCGTCAAGCTCGGATTATGTATGATACTTACACTGTGATATGATTTGATCATTTATCGTCCAATAATTAATAGATCTAGGAAAAGCTTCTGAATGACAGTCTAAATGTACAGTATCGCCTTCTTTTGCTCCCACTAATTGGTTTTGTATAGTCATTATCGGCGGAACTGTAACATAAAAGGAATAATTTCTTAAACTCATCAAATGGAGACTCAAGAGTCTCGCAACATCCATATGAAGCGAACTAGTTAATGTAAGGGGCTCGCGTAAGTCGGTTGACGTAATTTAGTTCTAATTAGCTTAGTTGCGGTTTAGGATTCAGCTCTAATGCTGGCGACACACGTTTCCGCTCTTTGCGAGGCAACCGCAACTGTGTATATAGCTTAAAGATTTATCTACATTGAGCATTTAATCTCCTTAAAGTGGATGTGAAATGATGTAGATTTTGGTTGCGGTCGCAATATCAAGTTTTTCAATCTCAAAGGCATTTTATAAAGCGATTGAAGTTGGCTAAAAGCGCGCGACAGACAAAAGCTGGCCGGCGGCGATATGGCCCGGCAGCGAGCCTGAACTATTTTAATGTCAATGAATTTTCTTTTTAGTCAGTAACGGACCTAATTTGGACGTTTTATGGAAATCATTATACTGTGTTTTACAACAGTGAATCCGCTGATTAAAATGATAACGAAAAATACATGATTCAGAGATGAAAGAAACTTTTGGAGTAAAATTTTCGGGATTACTAAGAGTCGATTGGAGTCTAATTTTCGGGATTAGTAAGAGTCGAGACTTAAGGCGACGATAACCTACTTTTAATGATTTTATACTGAAGATAACGTCTAAACGAGTAGTGTTAATGATTTTGAGCATTTTTTTATTATAACTTAATAGAGGAATATTTTAGATTTTGTTTATATTACATAATGAAATTAATTTGTACAGTTATATTTAACGCGGATAAAAAACTGAGAATCAAACAAAATCTATCGACCGAATTTTTCTGAAACTTTCACCATTTTAGATAATTTTATTATTGATTTTTTTGTATACGTGTTTTATTAAAATACCTTTTGTTTTGTTGTATAATAAATTAATAATGCGTCTAATTTGGGACAGTGCTCCTTGATGGGCGAGTCCTATATACTGGCTGGACGTACGACGCGTTGCTTGAGCTTAGTACCGAACATGCAAGCTAACAACTCAAGGTCACTGGCACCTATCTGCGTCTTAATGGAACTTATTGGCGATATAATAATGGCAGAACAAAAGTAAACCGCTTGCAATAACTGCGTATTGAGTAAAGACATGAATAAAATGGACTCACAATGCACGACCAGCATGACACGTTTGCTGACAGAGGGCGGCACTCCATTACTGGCGATACATAAGTATGCACCCATGTGTAATCTTGACACTTTGACCAGCTGTAGCACTGCGCCATTCACTGACGAATCTAAATAATTGGAAAGATTAATCAAATAGAAAGAACAATTAATTAAAACAAAACAAAGGAGATAAATAATGGTTTGGATTATTTAGAAAATGACGAAGTTAAAGGAATGAACTGAAGTCATTTATTTTTGTTAGCCCTTCTCTGTTGTGCTCTTTAACACGGGATCCTGCCGTTTTACCGAAAAGATTTTGCCAAAATTTCACTACCCAAACAAATTTTTGCAACCTTTTTTTATACCAATGCAATGTTTGGAATGATTTTAGTACGCACATTTTCATTTGGTGAATTATTTACTTGGCAGAATATTATTAAGGATAATGTAATTTAGCCATTTGGTCTAACATGTCGAGAATATCACGCCGCACCGGGTGACCGCGGGCTCCCGGAGCTGCGGTCGCGGAGGGGGCGCTCGAGCAGCGCACGCGCACCGGCCGGCTCGCCACTGCGTCTTCGACCGCCACAGAACGTATTCGCTTAATCACTCTCAACAAAGACCGTTCAAATTGTTAACCGTTTGTTTTCCTTTTTAAATCTTCGTAATATACAGTCCACTAATTGTCAAGTTACCGGTGTTTTAGTCCTCGTACCACCTGGAGGATATACCCATTCCTTTCTAATCTTTAGACAATAAAAATTTGGTCAGTTAGTTATCGAACTAGTTAGAGTAGGTTAATTATTAAAAAAAAATGGTTAGGTTAGGTTCGGTTAAAACTGTGACCTCCTACGCATGAGCCGAGCGAGCGCAGCGAGCGGTGCCGCGGCAGCGGCCTGCGAGTGGCAGAAACGACTAATTATATAGAAAAAAAATATGGAAAAAACAGGCTACCCGAAACTGAACTACCTAGATAGACGAGATTAATTATTTAAAAAAAAAGCTACTAACTAAAAAAGAAAAAAATCTACCAGAATAGTTAATATTATTTATTATTATTATTAGTACCTGTTTAGAATTTGTCCCAAGTGGAAAATACACCCTTGTAATAAAACGTCTTTATTTTGTGTAAAATGACTTATTCTAACTGAAATCTTTGACTACATAAAAATTTGTAAAAGTACTAGTTGGTAAACAAGTTATTGTTTAAACGTTCACTTGCAAAACATTAGGTATGCGTTACAATTATTTGTGAAGAGTTTTTTTTGCTAAGTAATAATTTCGCAAATGAAATTATGCGGAAAATTGTTTGGGAAGTGATAATTTGGCAATTTCTTTTCGATTAAACAAGGGAGACCCCTTTAACACATTTGTAATGTTTTCTTTAGGAGACATACATAAAATGTTCTGATAGAGCTTTCAGCATACCTGCCGCTCAATTAAAGTCAGATCCATTGATATCGACACCATCGTACCTTCACTATTTGTTTTTATATGCTACTTATTTAAAAGTTTTTCCAAGGAACCATTATTTATCGATAGTTCGCGAGGCAACAACTTTAAGTATTGGATGTGAAAATTTCTAACCCCAGAGAGGTGAAGATTTCATAAATGCAACATTTCCTGTGGAAAATTTCAATGTCCGCAAGAGGCGCGGGACTGCTGACATTTTTTAAAATTTATTTTTTTATTTAGTCAGGGACATTTATCGTTAAGGAAATTCACTACCAACTTCAATTGTCTGTATATTCAATACACAACAACAAACAGACTTGCTTAGACAGTTTTATGAAATGGCTATTACACGGCAAAATGACGTAGGTTAAAAGTTGCTTAGCAATTAACTTCCTTGATCGTTCAATATGTAGTTACAAAGATAACTAAGTTAGTTTACACGACAACATAGCTTTCAGCAGTTTGCTATATAGCAGATATTTTGTGTTACACTGAAGTTAGTGGCAAGTAACCAGTCATCGTCCTTTCACAATAATCCGCTTTTGAAGTCTTTATATTATGTGCTGCAAACTTTTACGTTAAGCTCACAAGTCATGATGCGTTTTTAGTTTTAGTTGTTAGTTTGAGTCAAAATGAACTAGGTAAAACCAGAGCTTTTTAGACATCTGGTTATTTATTTCATACTTCAAGCACACAAATGTACAGAGACGGACTTAATGCTATGCATGTTCGGGTAGTACCTAGGTAATATAAATTAGTGAAAGAAATTCATATCTTACTAAGCTTACTATGTGTGTCACTGAAGTTGGTGGTAGGCAACAAGTCGCCGGCCTCCTTCCTCCACACGACCGTAGGGATGGGCACACCGTGGGCCGCACACCTCAGGGTCACGTTGGCCCCTTCCCTGGCCACCTGGTCACTACTCGTCGGGTAGTCCAGAATGTCCGGAGGAACTGCGCAAATCCGTAGCGGTTTTTGATATCTACGCGAATATTTTATTAAATAGAATCTAGTATTACGAATGCTTTCGATTTTTGTGAATTAGCGCTTTGTCTTTATCCTGGTTGACGACTCGAGTCTTCGAACAAAAAGGTTGAAAATATGATTCGTAAAACTAGATTCAAATTAAATCAACATTACAAGCAAAATACTGAACGAAATGGTTGTTCTAAAATAATTTTAAGGGAAAAGGGTCTAAATTAAGAAACATTTCTGAATTGGTAAGTAGACGTTGTGTAAACTTTATTTGAAATTCACCTTAACCGATATGAATTAATTATGAACATTACAAGTACGCATATACGGGTTTGTACACAAATTCGTTATACTACACGCTTGGCTGAGTGTGTAAACTAACAAATTAACTTCAAATAAAATTACCTTCGTCATTGGTTTGGCCTAGCTCTAGGTTTCACTACCTCGACATCAAATAAACTATGTATTTATTTATTTTACTCTAACATAAAACTGTTATCCGCCAATTACACTGTAGGCGAATATATTTTTATTTTTTTTACAGTCAGGAAACATATTGTTTAGGAAGTTGACTAGGTACCGAAATTGTCCGTATATTCATACAGCTGTCATTCTTCATCAGTCGTATGAGATAGCTATATAGTAGGTACATAAATGTCAAATTTGCTAAATAATAACTTTCCCTGACTTCATATTATAGAGGTATGAGGAACAGGGTGAAAAACTCACTCATCCTCCACAGAAAAGGGAGGATTCCGTGTTGTGTCTGGTGGGCAACTTCCCGACTATCGTTTTTTTTTATCTCGTAGTTGACCTTGAGAGCTCGTGACTACTTAACCGGTCTATCCTTTGGCTGCCTTAAGCTAACTCAAAGCCTAAGGGCACCCGCTGTGGGGTGCGGACCTCTGTTTAGGGTGTAGCTGGAAGGAGGACAGCAAGATGGGACAGGCTGGATCATAACTGGATAATTATTATTATCGGGGAAGTTTAAAGTTACAGGCTCGGACTGGCACTTCGTCGAGCAAGGGTCCGGGGGGACTATAACGTCAGGGTCGCGATCGCGGTGAGAAGGAGGATCTCGTTGGCTTGGGGTTATCTGGGTTGGTGAGAACATGCTTTGGACGGCGGACTTTACCGATTTTGGAGGGGATATATCTGGTGGCCTCGACAACCGGAGGGTTACGATGTTTGGCGGCGGTATCGAAGAAGCGCTAAGAAACGCGTTTCAAGAATTGGTAGATAGTGGGGATTTTGAGGTCAAGGTGCAAGAATTCGTTTCGAACGAACCAAGGAGATCCCGTAGCTTTTCGAATGAAACGATTTTGGAGGGTCTGCATCCTATGGATGTGGTGGGGCTGTGCGTGTGCGAAGACGGAGCAGGCGTAGGTCATTATTGGGCGAATGCACGTTGTGTAAATGCGCAATTTTGCACTTTAGTGACAATTTGCTACGTGCATTCAGAACTGAATGGAGTCTACCGAGAGGGAAATCGACGCGCAAACGAACCTTCTTTATGTGCTTTGAGAAGGAGAGATGCTCATCGAGGATCATACATATATATTTGACTCGTTTCTCCTAAGGGATCGGCTTGTCGAACATGGTGATCCGTCGGGGGGCGACGGTTAATGTCGGGACATTGTATATATGCTGGTCGATATTTTGCGTGACGTCAGTGTGATGCGTAGTTGGCGTGTGGCGATGTACATGCCACCACAATATCAACAATAATAAGAGGTCTTATTACTATGTGCACATAAAGATGTACTTACCTACTACATCTAAATAGGCCGTTTGGCTCTTCATGGGGTCGGTGTTGAGCTGGCACATATACCAGCCCCGGTCCGACTGCCGGACGTCGTGTATGTGAAGGAACCACACCCGCCGGTCACTGTGGTTGACGGCGATGCGGTGGTTCTTGGTTATCACGTGGGTGGCGATCGTCAAGATCGTCTGCGTGTCCACGCGTAGCCACGCCACCTTCATAAACATAACATTATAATTATCATTACTCTTAGGTTAGGCAGAGAACTAAAGCTTTCGCCAGTTATGTTTAATTTCCATGCAACAGAGGACGAGCCAATTTAAATGCCATCTACCGGACAGAAATCAAAACTCCGGGATGTTATTGAGTTAAACCAAGGCCATGTTTAGCAGCTGCGCATGTGACCTACTGTTCTAGTTGACTAACTTCAAGAGAGTGTAATTTTAATCTAAAGTCTCTGTTTCTTTGACTAGACTTTTTCATACACACTAATCTAATATTATGCCAAATTAAAGGGCTAAACACTTTCATAAACTTAACATAACATCACGCCTGTATTTCCCTGAAGGGTTAGGCAGAGGTGTACCTATAGTACACCTAGATATCGCGAGTTATGTTTAAGCCCCCTGGGGGCGAGCCTATTGCCATCGAACGGACACAAATCCAGACTCCGGTTGCTGCGAAATTCCAGATGGAAAACCTAATAACACTTTGCTCGACCCGGGAATCGAACCCGGGGACCTCATGCTCAGCAGTAGCATTGCGGCCAAAAACACAGTCAAAAGCACTACACACTTTCGTTCGAACAGTCTAAACAGTTTCGTTTATAATAAAACAAATAAATTCGTTTCATTTAGTAAAGACATGAAGAGTGCAATGACACTAAATTATACGTACTGAAAAATCGTGTAAAATGTTTTTCGTCTGTGTATAAATATTTAGGATTTCTGTTTTTTCAATCATCAAAGGCAATCAGACAGTGAAAGATTTTAATATATGGAACGTTCAATCTGCCTAGCCTTTTCCCAACTTTATTGGGGTCGGCTTGCAGTCTAACCGGATGTAGCTGAATACCAGTATTTTGTAGCGACAGCCTATCTGACCTCCACAACCCAGAAACTGGGTACTACCCCTTGATAAGACTGGTTGTCAGCCTTTCGAGCTTCAGACGACGCGACCAACGGCTTAACGTGCTTTCCGAGGCACGTAGGAGTCTCGGTATGTAAAGATGGTCACCCATCCACAGACCCACAGGCAAGCGTAGCTTAACCTGATGGATCGACCCGTTCGGCTGTTATTACTTAGCCACGAGCTACAATTTATGGAACGTTAATGAAATTTTACAATGTCGTCATAATTATGATATTCGCATAATAACGTTAACAGTGTGGTGACGATATTCACGAACATTAAAAACGTCATACGACTCGAAAATGAAAATATAATTTTGAAAATTAAGACAAAATGCGGCTTTATGTCAATTAAAATTATGATACTTGTAAGGTTACGATTCGTGTAACTGTATTTTGCATTAATTTCAGACTTATGAAAATTAAATTTAATGAAGTAGGTTAAATAAAAGCAGAAGAGTTATTTGATTTTCAATAAAACTTGTACATACCAAATTTATTCTTTTCACATTGATTATAATTTTTTCCGAATTTAATTATTTTTGGTCGAGATTTTATTAAAGCAAGATTTTATTAAATTCACGGGCGCCTGACAATAGTCGAATCCTGTTGGGTTGAGTTTCAAAATGCCTTTGATGAAATCGTAAAAAGAAGTCCGATTTTAAATATTATTTTAATGTCTTTTGCATTGCGTTAGATCCCTTTTTAATCAAAGGGAAGTTTTTCAAGGTACAGTACACGACAGCGCAGGAATGCGACCGATTTATAAACCACGAAGGTTTTATCTGCTCTAGTTGTTACCCCAAGTATTAAAAAAAAACCGGCCAAGTGCGTGTCGGACCACGCACAATAAAGGGTTTCGTAATGGGGATGAATTTATCCCAAGAACAAACTTAACATTGTAGTTGACAAACATGTTCTCCCATACATCGGTATACTTCACAGTCAATTCTCTAAGTGCAATGTAAGTTAGTAATCGCAAAAAAAAATGTGTAATATAACTACAAATTAACTATTTTCGGATTTTTCTTTTACTAGTGCGTGAGAAAGCAATTCCTGCCACATTTCATGATTCTAGGTCAACGGGAAGTACCCTGTAGGTTTTGATTTAATTGCGAATATCAAAGTATGTCGACATTTAAAATTGTATTAATTGTCCATAAATTAAAATCTTTAACTCTCTGATTCTGGGCCCACCGAACACTCGCCTTTGAAGATTGAAAAATAAGAAATATCGTCTGAAAATAAAGAAAATATCGACTGTATTTTTTTATTGCGTTGACTTAGAAGCTTGATTTTATTAGAGCTCTAATGACCATAGACAACCAAACTACCAAATACGTAGTATTTGATATTAATTTCAACTTGATACCTCCATACGTTCCTGAGAAAAAGGGTCTTGACAGACTGATAGACAGACACACGAATGATCCTATAAGGGTTTCGTTGGTTTTCTTTTTGAGGTAAGAAACCCTAAAAAACATATTACAGCACAACTCCGATATAAACTTTTATCTTCTACATAACCTGTGCTGGGAAGAATTTTCAAAATTCCTTCCTTAGCCTTCCTTATACGAGTATAAGGAACTCTTGTGCATAATTTCATGCTTCTACACCAAGCGCCTGTGCCTTAACTATCAATGAACGAATGAATTAAGATTTTATTAAGTAGATAATATCCTCTCAGATTTTTCTGTTCCTAATCTGTGTAAGACCGTGACGTGGTCGGATACAATGGAGTAGTATATTTTATTGTCAGAATCGTACCTACCTATCACGAAAATATAGAAGCACACTTCGTCAGTATTTTCGTTGACTGCTTCGAAGAGTCAACTTATTTACAAACTAAGAAGTACTTACCCTGTATGAGCCGAGGTCATTGACGACACACGTGAAGACAGCCTCTCGTCCCAAAGAAACAGTCAGGTTGTTTAGGCTATCTTCAAAACGTGGCACTTCTAGAACAACAATAATATTATTTCATTAGGCTGTTATTGTTATACCGTTATCAATTCTCATAATTCATTTTAAAAGCTAACTACTTTCGAGGTAATTGTAGGAGTCAGTTTTCTGTATTATATAAATATTTTCTGAAGGCAATTATGTTGTATAATTAAAAATATATTATGTTTCCACGTGGGACTGGCTTAGTTCATAATTCAATCTACTTTCTTCCAGGTATCTTAGAAGAAGCGAGTTTATTGGCAGATAATGGATTGTCTTCCCTTGTACTTACCTAATGACTTTGTCAGTACCTACATTGCCTTCATGTTTGCCAAATTTTAGTCCAAAGAAATATGAATGTATATTTACATTATTGAAGAACGAAGGTTTAGAGACAGTAGGTTAGTTATATTTATTCATTACTAGCTTTAGCCCACGGCTTCGCCCGCGGTAACGTACTACCGGGATTTCTTACCTAATAGCCGAGGATAAGGTCATTGACTCCTACCTCTGCGTTCGCGTTGCTGTCAACTAATTACTTTGGTATGCGTATTTTTTTTTTTAAACTATTCATTTAAATGAAGTCAAGGCATATTTTAATCTAAATTAAATGCCCAATTTAAAAAACATATTTTATTGGTTATGGATTAATTGAATACCGATCAAAATAGCTTCGGAAATAACAATTTTTTATCAAATTCTTAAAGATTTAAATGTTTATTGTGAGTCATCCTTAGAAGATAGACATGCTATCGCGGATTTTTTATTGAATTTTTTAAGATATACAATCCTGTAGAACATATATTTTATTTATCTCTCAGAGTATACGCGGCGCACGCTAGTAAAGCCAGTCGGCATGATTTTATCTGATATCTTCAACAATAATCGTCATATTTCAGCAAATTTTCACAAAACCGTAATGAATTATACAATAAAACGTTCCTAATGAATCACTCCGTCCATTGGTGAAAACCGTTTGAAATTCTGTTCGGTCGTTTTTGAGTATATCGCGTTCAGACAGACCGACAGACAGACGCGGCGAGGGACTTGTTTTATAATATGTAAGGATTATAAACGTCCACATTAGCCCTGGACCGAAATAGCTGGGAGCCATTGTCTGTTGTCGGAGAGGCCTTTGTCCAGCAATGGGATGAAGCAGGCTGTCAGAATCTAGCTATACATAAAATTATTGCTACAAGCAAGAAAAATATTAACCTTTTTGAGCGGTCCATATTAATATCTGTGACAAATATTATGTTGACAATCAAACAGCATTAATTTGTGGACACTATTTTATATTATCTACTCGTTTTCATTTTCATAATAAAACAGAATACCTACTAAAATTCCTATAGGAGTTATTAAACGTAGGTAATTAATGTTACCGTGTGAAATCTAACACATAGGTATATTAAATTTCCCTTGTGTAATTCCTTATAAGATAAGGCTTTCCCTAACAATACTAGGAATACTGTCTGAAGGCAACTGTTTTCTAATTGAACATCAATGGCAAATTAAGAGCTTCTACTGACGGTTGGTTGAGTTGTTTTGTTGTCAGTAGAGCATCTAATTGTTCTGCTAATGAGTTGTATCGGTTTCAGTTGGTTATATAAACCAACGGCTTTTGTTTTTGGCTAATTATAATAATTGGATGAAATGTTTAATTGTTGGTTTATTCCGTGACACAGCTTTCACTTCACTTGCTCGACAGATAATTTTTTACTAAGTGTATCAAACTCACACACTCACCCTCCTACAGAGCAGTTTAACCCCACAGCAACACACCCCCACACAATTAACCTTTAAACCCACTCAATAAATATGTTAACATCAGAACTATTACGCAATTATAAATATTTTGTAAAAACGTGTCAATCCCACTAAACAACACTGTTCTTCAAGAAACAGGATTTTCCTAGTTTTAAGGGCAAGGGTCTTACTCATTTGTAATAGCCGTTCCCATTCCATAATTAAACAACACTGATGTTACCTACCTAGGCTAAGTTTTTACTTCTTACTTACTTACAGCAGGATACAGTCTAACCGGTCAAAAATGGTTTGTTTTGAAATCAGAACAGCAAGCTCGAAATAAAAACATGAATTGGTTTCTAAATTATAATTCAAATAATTTAAGTATTTGCTTGAATTTGGGTAATACGTAAGGAATGATGACTGATTGGATAATTTACGAGTAGGTCCACAAATATCTACTTTGGAATATTTGAGACTGTATAATTTTGAACCAACGGCTACAATTTTCCATGGCCATGGCTGAGTCATGGCTTAGGAGAAATGTATTATTGATTTAATTATCGAGAGAGAATAACTAATTAGGTACATGTTAAATAATGTAGGTACACAGTTATGTAATAGATATATCTTTATCTTTCTTTAGAACTATTTACAACTAGCTGACCCGTCAGACGTTGTCCTGTCAAAATTTAAATTTCGATGTTTCTGTTGTTCCTTTGGGTTTTTCCTTATTTTCTTATTTCCATAACTACTCCACTATTGAGGCGAACAAAACAAAAAAAAATATTCAAATCGGTCGATTCATTTTCGAGTTTTTGCGAGACATAAGCACGGCAATTGATTTTTTTTATTATAGATTTATTTTCAGCCTGTTTCGGGTCAGCAGAACTCAGCATCATTATTTTAAATAAACCATCTTTTTAAAGATTACTTTTTGCATCTTTCCACAGAAAGTGCTGCTGGCATAAAAATATATGCATAGTAAATTATAGAGAGGCTATGAAAACCTAAACAAAATAAACAGTAGATAATAGCGAAGCAAGCATCAACAATAAAATTGAAGATGATAAACGGTAAACAGCCGGTTTGTTAACTAATTACTCACTGTAGAAATATTTACAATAGATTTATTTCCAACCAGTGTCGATAGATCTGCTGACGTCAGCAACATATTTTAATGCACCACCTTTTTAGGGTTCCGTAGTAAACAAGGAACCCTTATAGTTTCGCCATGTCCGTCTGTCTGTCTGCGGCTTAGCTCAGAGACGGTTAGTACTAGAAAGCTGTAATTTGGCATATGTACGTGTTGTATACATATTAATCATGCCGATAAAGTGGTAAATAAAGTGGGGATGTTTTTTTTTCTCGTCTACCCCATGTTGTGGGGTATCGTTAGAAAGGTCGTTCAAAAATATTGTGAGTTGGTGAAAGCCATTTTTGGATTCAGGGATCCGTTTGCGAAATATTAAGCTTTTAACTGATTTTTTTTGTTAGAGTCAAGTGTCCCCCCCCGCTTCCAGCTAAAGGTTGTACTTGATTTGTGAAAAAAATCACAGCAGTAGTATATATAACAAAATTAAAAGGAAAACTATCAGAGCTAAGGGCTGTACAGGTTAACGAGTAATAATCAACCAACTTAAATTTGCGGTTTGAAAATGATCATGAGCATGATATCCCATACATTCCATAAGGGAGAACATGTTTTTCAACTACAATGTTAAGTTTGTTCTTGGAATAAATCCATCCCAACTATGGAACCCTTCAATGTGCGTGGTCCAACACGCACTTGGCTGGTTTTTATTTTATTGGATGGCCTACAAGCCGACGCCACGGTTGGTACCTTATCGCGGACACTGGTGGTTGACCACTTTTCGACCTTAGTGTCTGCTTTGGCAATAAGGTCGAAAAGTGGTCAACATCTGGTGATAGTGATCCCCGCTACCGTCCCCTATGGACAGCTGCAATACCAGAGAGGCATCGTAGATTCGTTGCCATCCCAGAAAATGAACTGAAATATCTGATTTCCTTACGATTTTATTACACCACCCTTTCCCTTCAATGTGGACGTGGCAGAAATAGGTAATGTTATCGTGGTGGTAACTTGCAATAATTTATATGTTGCATATTACTCAGTTAAAAATGATGATGCTAAGAAAAGGAGCGGCGTGAATAAAAAAAAAATCTCGACGGTTCGCGCCTTTAAAAAATCTCGCCGGTTCGCGCCTTTAAAACCAGCAGTCACTGTTAGTTTGTTACCGTTTATAAATTAGACAAAACCTTTAACACTAAATTGTTAACAAAATTCTTAGATGCTACTTAGAAATTCCATCGCATGTTTAAAATTATTCTTAAACGACTGTAATCTTGTCAAAATTCCAATCTCAGACCCAACCTGCCCAAGTTTATTAGAATTCTATTGATGCCTGCTCACAAAGTTATCGTAATTATTTCGTCAAAATCTTATATTATCTCTTTATAGAGCATTTAATTAAACTCAATTAATGTTATTAGATTGAAATAACGATCAATTAGATATTTGCTTTTACGAGTATATTGAACTTGGATAATGAGAAACGCTGAATCCAGTCTTTTGCTTTGAACCGTTTGTATCTCTGACAGATAAAGTGATCAATTTGAACAAAGTAGTCGTTGGTATGAAGGCGACATATTTATAGTCGTCCATATATCACTGAGCTTTATCTCCGCACTAATGTATCAGTATGTATATATAAATGTTATTGTTGCCGGCAGTGTGTTCTCTCACGTACAGTCCTAAGCATTTATTGTGCCTAGAGCAAATTTGCTTGCGGGTCGCAATATCCAAGTGAGCGGGCCCTGGGGTGCTATCTTGTTTTATTTGCGCGCCAGAGCCGATAATGAACGTTTTTTCTCCGTATCTATTCTGAGCATTCAATATACTAAAGGTGTAATAAAGGATAACATATTAGTAGTCCTCCCCTTCCTCTTGCCACTGAAATTTTATTGTCGTATAATATAATAAAATTGTAGATGTTAGACCAGTATACATGCTTAAAGTAGGCTTTAATTCTATAAACTTAAGGTTCAGAATGATTTAGGATTCTAAAAGTTTAGGCAAATAAAAACAATAGATATATTTGATCGGCAATAAAATGGGCAAGTTTTATAGCTCTTCCATTTTGTGGTCACTATCTTATCGTAGTTTAAAATCTTTGTGGTGTAGAATATTAGTAGGGAACATAGTTCTTTAAAAGGTTATTTCTTATTGTAGGACATATGAGAAGATTATAGAAACGGATTGGCAGCACTATGCTGATAACATCATAGTTTAACCTAATTGAGCTTTGTTAGGCGGCATGCTCCGTGAAAAAATGAATGAATGTATTTAATTCTACAATTTTTTATTTATATCAATCACACATAATATTGATTATAATCAAGTTTATGCTTGGTTTTACTGTAATGTAAATATACTTATAAGTGTAAACTTTTACAATACTCGTAGCATGTATATTGTTTCTTTTTTATGTGTTTTTTTTTTTAAATATATTCTTATTTTAATTTAATTAATTTTGTATTCAGAGCATGTGTACTCAATAATGTGTAAGCTGTGGTTACCTGTAATTGAGTGTGCATTACAGGATAAGGGTTATTATGTTGTATGGTTTTTATATTGTAAAAAGATAATTGTAATGTACCTCGTTGGTAATCCTTAAATAAATAAATAAATAAAAACCTGAAACTTGCCCCAACAGCCAGTTAGCTTACAGAATATAAAGCAGCGATGTTCCTGGGCATCGCGCTCTCTGCGCAAAAGAAATGTTTACAAATTAATGTTAGGTATGTGTATAGGTATATCGCGTTTATGATATTTTATGATGGAAATTAAATCAAACAGAATTCACCAACATTTTCCTTATTCATTTCATGGTCCACACGAAATACAGGTCACCTGCATCCATCAGGGGGGCGATTCTACCCTTCATACTAAACAACTTTTGCTATGAAACTCATAACAAACTCGGGGAAAAAAAGAAAAAAATCCTAAACAACAGTAGACGAATTATTTCGATGCAAATGTCAAATATTTTTTTACGAATTGGATATGAGTTTCAAAGCGAAAGTTGCTCAGTATGTTAGGTAAAAACATCCCCTTGATGGATGCAAGTGACTAAATCACCAGCCTGTATAATATTCCCTTTAAACAACTCAGATTGACAACTTCATCGAAAGAATTCTATAATTGTTGTCCTGTTACTTTCGCAAGTATTTTATAAAAATTCCTTGCAGCGACCTGCTATCAGAAAAGGTATCCGTTTATAACTTATGAGACGGAGCCCTTTCAAATACCTCTGTACATTTCAGACAATTCCCAGATAACAAACTCGAAACAAAGTTTAAACTCCGCATATTAATGAGCGGATTTGTCTCGATGTATTTCTACGAAATGAACGAATTGTTTAAGACACAAGGAGGTACGTAGCTGTTCCCTTCAGTAGCTACAAAAGATGATCTTTATCGTTTTATGGGTTCAAGGAGTGGGGTGAACCCCCGGGGAGAATTTATGTCAGAATATTACCCCTCCTTAGAGACTCTAAAAGAAAGTTTTAAATGCTTTATGTCGGTACTTGCACATACGATGTTGCAGACGTTAAATTCTGTAATGTAGTATGTATTTTTACATCGTAAACTGTCATTCACATTTGCCGATGTCTGCGGGCGACTGGTTTATCGCTCAGGAAGAATACCATTGTATTCCGCATGACAAAAAGGCAAGCACTCTCTATTGTTTTTTTTTATCGGACGGCAATTGGCGCTATTCGCCCGTAGTCCGTACACAATTTGTCGAGCCTTGATAGAGATTGTGTTTATACGTGACGATTGTCGTTGTTAAATATTACTACTACTATACTATTATTACTACTTTTGGTTTCTGTTTTTAACAATATAATTTTCTGCTCTAAATGTGAAATTTGCGCTTACTATCGCTTCACATTGGGTCTTGTAGCAATGTGGCCCTAGAGTATTGAACTGCAGTATATAATTTAAGCGTGTTTGATTAGCTTAGTGTCTCAGTGCTGTAGTTGGAATTCACTTGTCCCGCTTGTTGAATTAATACTGATAGCACAGTGAGCAAACACTCATTGTGGACTTCATAGCTACCTACTGTCGTTCTAATTGGTCCATTCCAGAGGTAGAATGGACCTCAATGGTGGATGTACTATACATAGACAAGTCTTATAAATGATAATATAGATTATATTAGACAGCAGAATAACATGTTTTTTAATGGAATATTTTTCTAGGATGTTGGCCACATTAATTCAGCACAAATTAATGTAATCGGTACAGAGTCTGAGAGCACGCACAGAAAATATCTACGACCCACGCGGAATTCGGAATTAGAGTCCGTGACCCAACGGCCAGTCGGACCAGGCAAAATAATCGTCAAGAAACATTTGTCTATAGAAAAATTACCATCAGGTTCTTAAAGTTAAGTTTTGTTTAATGAATTTGCCAACGCAGTAACATAGAGTAACATATCTGAAAGAATGATGAACAAAGATATCATGCAAAGGTACAAAATAATTACTTAAGTAATATTGCCCAATTGTTGCAGTTCTTTTATTCACTACCAGTTCGTTGCCTTGGAGCTGCCTTATAAAGCAAATGTCACGAACAACCATGCATAAAATCCATTGTAGCGAAGTACAAAGGAAATAATATTTTATCACGTTTGCCCGGTTTTTACTTTTTAAAACTTCAATCCATGCATTCATATCAGCACGTCCGTCCGTCTCGCTGAGGGGATTCAAAGCCCAGTTGGTGCATACATACGTATACGTAGGTGATGTACGTGTATTTCTTACACCTTCAAAGTTATATAATACAACGGACTGTAGTAGTAAAGACGGATCTTTATAGCACGAAGCTTTTGCGACATCAAACGTGTGAACATGTTTTACGGACCAGTGCGGATTAGAATCGTGGGGGCATCACGTATCTGTTTCTATTTTTAAAATTCTATGCTTAATATGTGAAAATGTGAAGCGGAATAAATATCTGTAAGTATATCTTGGAATAGTATTACGCAGTCGATATTTTTTATCCCATTGTAGGTACGTTGCTTGCTCTTTACTTTTTTTTAAAGTGTGTGCTGTGTGGAGGAATCACGTATAAGTCACCTCAAAGGTAAAATCTGAAAAATGGAAAAAAAAAGAAAGAAAATGTAAAGTGGGATGAAAATCTGAAAATAGTTACCTATCATGAAGAGTATTTATTACGCATAGCAGTTAAAACGTTTTATAAGGAAGAATCGATATTTTATTTCTTATTGCATATTACTTGCTTCTTTATTTTTTGGCTTTGCGTCCGTTCGCGTCTCTGTGTTTATAAATTAAATGTCATAATTTTAAGCCATACTACAAGTAGGTAGGTATATTTTCACGTTATGTTAAAGACAATTGGAATTAAATATTATTCCAAATATGCTGCTTTAGTAAATAAATGTTTGATAACATTCATCGCACAATGGAACTAACATTTCTAAGGCAGGTCCAATAATTATTTAGTGCTATGCTATAGTGATCTATACACAATTTCGTATTCATTGCTCATATCTGTTTTCTAGGCACCCTTTGTCTTATAAGCAAAATATTTACTGTTGTTGAATCTTCGAGGCGTCAATTGTCTAATTAATACAACATGCATAAGTCGTTGATAAATTACCACGGACGTGAGAAAAGCGTCACCTGCGAATCGTACCGCACATTCTCAAGAAACGCTCACAAAACGCCGGTGCTGTAACAATAGCGTGCTTCATCGTACTAAAATGCCAGCGGAAAAATCCAAAGTGTTAATAGAATATTCAATTTACAATCGGAATACTGAATTTCATTTAAAAATTATGAAACTTATCACGAAATGATTAGTTTTACAAAAATAGTTTTCATTCGTTCACCATTTCGCTCGGTTTGCATTCATTATGCATAACTTTGAATCAGTTTTACTTAATAATAGGTAAGTAAAGTCGACAACAATAATAGCTGATATGGAAACAATTCCTTCTTGTAATTTAGTAATTAGTATTCATTGTTTACCTTTGAATTATGTACAGTGTTTTCTTTTACCCACTGAAATCCAAAGAAATGAATAAATGTTAAATTATGTAGATTCAATATTGTACCGAATGTGTGAATAGTTCAGAATTCTGGATAACGCTAATTATGTTGAGAATGGTTTTAACATTAATTTAGTAATAAAATAATTTTAATCGTGCTTTATAGCGCTTGTGGAATGTAGGTTATGTCAAAACATTTAAAACAAGCATTAGTTCGTATGCTTATTGCGTTTCATCCTCAACTAAGTTTTAACAATGAAGTTTGATCGCTTGTTATGTACATCTTCAATCAGTTCAAAGCGGTTAGTAAATACTAAGATTTCATTTACATTTACCAAAGTTTAGTCTTTGTAACAAAACTCTTAGGTAAACTTACAAATAATTCAGAAAGTATCGAAGTACCTACTCAAAAATATTGTCAAGCGGCACCTTTCATAACTAGAAGTTGCTTTCTGTGGTGCTTAGTCTAAACAACTGTCAAACATGATTTTGTGGTATAGCACTACAAGGTACTATTGGCACGTGGCCAAAATCGGAACTAAAAAACAAGATGGATCTTGTTTTTTAAATACATTTCGAGTGGCAGTTCACACAAATGTTACCCAACAGCGCCCCCCTGCCAACGTCATTCGAGGGCCCCAAAATATCCGAGTATATTTGGTGGCTGTGTTTTACGGACTAATCAAAAAGTGGATATGATAATTCTAGTTCAGCTGCTAACTGTACGTCGTTATCCTATAGTCAACAATGGGCTGCTATCCCAGACTCGC
Organism: Agrochola macilenta; assembly: GCA_916701695.1. Taxonomy (NCBI): domain Eukaryota; kingdom Metazoa; phylum Arthropoda; class Insecta; order Lepidoptera; family Noctuidae; genus Agrochola; species Agrochola macilenta. The sequence goes on from OU753563.1 coordinate 11,029,738, forward strand.
AGATATTTAAACTCCTTTACATCTATTTGTCAGACTTGCTGATAGTGCTTACCAGGAAAACCTTTTATGCAGATTTCTTTGTTAAAGACAAAAGAGGAAATTATTCAGTAGGTATTTATATTCTGCGACGTCGTTGGTTTGTTTGGCAGCGTCTATAAATATGATATTCTAGCATGCCATTAAAGTATAGTCGATATTGCGTAATCTAAACGATCCTTAAATCGAAAGTTGAAATTAAAAAGAATGTTATTCGCCCTCAAGAGTCCATAATACCTCTGCTCAAATTCACTCATTGTCCCGCTCGCATGATGCTGCTCGCGGACTGAGTGAGGGCGAGACTAAGCGGCGGGGAGAAGGCTCCCAGGTGCCAATAGTTTAGGAAATTTATTTTTACGGCGACAATAATGGTTATTAAAAAATACATAGTAAGTATCTACTTTTTAGTTTGTTTAGTTATTATGCAAAGTTTCGTGGTCTAATTTTAAGTATTATTTTAATGCTAGCTTTATTTGAACTTTATTAGGTTTATTGTTCGGTTTAGAGGTAAGTTTGTTTTTTTTTTCTGTTCATCGTGTTTCAATCGTGTTTTCGTCAATCATTAACCCTTAACTTTACCATATATTTACTTCAAAATTAATACTGCAGTATTTTCGATGTAACGGAGGATCATGCTAAGCCATTTGAGGTATTATAGACACAGTGTGATCACGCACACTAGAGTCATTTTTCGTTTTCTTTACCACCGCGGCGCATGTGTTGCGCAAAACAGCAAAAACATTCAGACTTTCTGTTAGTGCGCTTTTTAACTTTTTATTTAGGGACATTTATAATCGCAGTCCCATCGTAACCTAAATACACATTAGTCATATCTGGGCCATGAACCTAAACAGACTCTTCGCATCATCGCCATTTGGTTGAGCCAAGATTTTATTGAATGTGCCTACTTTAAGTCTGTTCACCTCAATACCCTAAACAAATCATTTCTCCCAGACTCATACCGAACACAGTCCATCAATAAGTGGTGTAAGTCTTCAACAACTCCACACTCCACATAGTGCGCTTTAAAACCAACAAACGAATAAAAACAATTTGCTATTAAACCGTAAACGATAATTTTACAAGACTTTTCCATTTGTACAAAAGAAAATATATCTTGGTTTTATGTATTAGCAAGGCCTCATTAAGCCTAGACATGAATGCAAACAATAAAACGTCCAGCCGTATTTTACCATGGTCTCATTTTTATCTAAAGGTCTCTTTAGAAACTTACAATTTTAACGTCAATATTTGTCCTGTTTCATATTATGGACCCTGAATAATAATCGAGAACGGGCCCTTTAAAAGTGCGAACATAAAAAAGAAATTGCCGATAAATCACAATATTGTGTAAAACCTCACTTAATCTTAATTTGGGGCGATGCCTTTGAATGGGCGTTGTGCAACGCGACTTATTTGTGCCGTGACTTAGTTGTGAATAGCATCGACAGGCAATATTTTCTCTTTACAACGAGGTTGGTACAAGACAACGCTTTCAGGCAATGACTTGTGCCGTGGGGGGCGATATAAATATTTGCGTATCGCATCGCCGCCTGGCGGCTGGCGCGCTGGCGTGCTTCCCCGCGCCCGCGCCCTCTGCCTGCTGCTCCAAACGTGGCTCGTCACGCGACCACCATTGCCTCTATGTAAGAAGTTTATTCCACTTTAAATATCCTACGTGAATCGATATGTTCTACAAATTAAGGTCGGTTATTACGCCATACTACTGTTCTGTCTAGAATTCGTGCTAAAAGAAAATGCGAAAACTTGTCCGTCTGACCCAAGGGAGGAGTTTCCATGAATTATCATAGTCCTGGACTACTGGCAACGTACGTGTGAGATTTTCATATTAAGATTTGTAGCAGTAACGTAAAGATTTTATGTGAAAATAAACATTTGTATACATAACTGTTAAATTAGTGGTTAATTTCAGGAACAAACAGCCTTTGTACTACTTTACTTCATTAGTGGCATTTGTAAATTAATTACTAACGTAATAAATGTACTTCCAAGTATTAATTAACAAAATTAAGTAACTTTAGTCTACGCAGGTAAATTTATTATCACTACATAATCAAATCGAGTTAAAAGGAGTGAAAACTTTGGAGATAAGAAGTGTTGCAAAGAAGATTATTTAAAATATTGAGTAAGTAACAAATTTTCGAACGATCGGCGTGATTCGATAACTTTTCGCCGAAGTTATCTGTAAGTTTGTGGAAGTTTCCAGCCGTGTTTCTGAACCTTATCGTCCGTGGAAGTAACAAGCCGAGATAAATGAAGTTTAGTTGCTCTTAATTTAATGGCTGGCCGGAAGTTTGGACGACGTGACCGGATGGAAGAAGAAGCCTCTTTCCTACCAATTATTCGACTAATTAATAAGACATTGTATTGATAGGATTGTTAGCACCCTTCATAACACTCGGAAACTTTATTTAGCAAATTCACTAGAACAATTAGGTTGGAACTAACTAGGACTGACTTCTCGCATCAAAACAGTTGCAAAACAAACAACGTCATTATTTACTTGAGAAAAATAAGAAGTTACTGACAATTAAAGTGTGCCGAACGAGTTGCGGGTCGAAGTAACTACGGTAAATGTCTTCAAAGTCTCTCGAACACCGCAACTGAGCAAATGGGGAACGATTTAAACGCTTTCTTAAAGGATTTATCGGAGATGACACAAGAACAAGAGGAACGGCCGAATCGGGGAGGCAAAGTCCTACTGGGGGACGACGGACTAAAGCGGGTACTGAGATTTATTGAGGGACAAATTGTAACAGAATCACTGCTACTGTTAAACCCCTAATTAGTTTATCAGTTATAAATTAAAAATTATTGCCTTTTTTTTACGAGCAAATGATTTAGGAAAGTCAGCGCGTTAGTTTGTCAAAATATACTTGTTGTTATGTAGTTTATGCTTCAATTAGTATTTGAAGCTTAGCACTATAGGCAGAAATGAACGTATTGCCGCCTGTACTGAAGCTGATTGGGTCTGTCAGCAATCATTCGCGCTCTTGCTCGAGACTCGGGATTTGATTACCTAAATGTAATGAACTATGTTTTTAATAAATAAGTTTTTTTCTTTTGGAACGAAACTCTTCTTATAGTTTCAAAGAAAGGTTAAAACTTTGTTATGTAATTGTAAAGCGCTATGAACCTTTTAGTAAGTTAAACTTTTGTTTTCGCTGCATCAAAATAACAAAAAAAAAAAGTTGTGTTCTGTCGAAAGTGGAATAGTCAAGTTTTGAAAGGAACCTCCTCATTTGTAACGCTAGAATTTGCGTAATCTAATGCACAATTTAGTAATATTTACGTTGAATTCCAAATCAAAACTGACCGATAATGCGAAACCGAATTTAACATTGATGTCGATCCTGACGTGAATATCAATATGAAATCAACGTGACTATTCAGTTTGTATTTATTAGATTTACCAAAGCTAACAATATTAATATAATTTGGACTCTGTGTTTGTACATAGTCGTTACGTTGAATGGTCTAATAAACTCTTGATCAACACCTTAGGAAGGGCGTGATGCAGAAAGTAGTAGTTTCGGAAACGGCACGCTTAGTAAAGCTCCTGGGTTGTGGAGGGCAGATATCTAGTCGCTCCATGTAAAATACTGGTATTCAGCTGCATCAGGTTAGACTGGAAGCCGACCCCAACTTACTTGGCAAAAGGCTAGGCAGATGATTATGAGTAAGGAGTGCCTGTGTCTGGAGTCATAACTACCGGTAGCCTGGTGCCCAATTCTGGTAGGCTTTTCTATATTTTTTTAATATAACGTAAAAAGTACAATATAATTGTATTCACTTGTTCAAAAATCGTTCATAGCTAATGTAGTTCCTATGTAGTTCTGATGCTTAACATAGACAGCAATTTTAGCTCGAATATTCCGTTTCAGAGTTTCAGTTTGCAGTCTTAAATTGCATGCATTGTCTGAGACGTAAGATAGATTGATGAAATCTGAGAGTCTTTTGTGTTGCGCTCAATTATTGTTGAGATTGTTATTTTGAAGTTAAGCTGGAAGATCGGGATATGTACCTACTCCAGATATCTACAGACAAATTGAAAGGAACAAAGGTAATAACGTTTTCATGATATTTTGTATTTCATATTTGACCTTTTTATCTTCGAGGAGGAGTAAAAGGTTCTAGTTTTGTTGTAGAAATAATCTAGTTAGTGGCTCCTTACTTCTGTAAGTACATATTACCAGGTTATTGGCGATAAGTTCCTCCTTAATGTGAGTCTACTGAAGGTAGATTTACGATATCACATCCCTGTTTCCCCCCACAGGAACCATAGCTGTGATGCTAACGTTATTTGAAGGACATAATCATTAGCCAGCCCCGGACCGCGTTTTGATAAAAAATACATTCTTATTAGCCTCAACGAAACCTTGCTTTATCGCTCAGGGAATTCCGACGCTTAATCGTCATTTTAAAAATTCACGTACACATGTCTATCAATTACCCCGGAGGAAACTTTAGGCGTAAATTCAACCCTATCGTGGGTATATGATAAAAAGGTAGAAACTAGGAAAATTAACTAAATAATAAATGTGTGCGACCCCTGATTATGTTCACACGACAGTCGGTGAGCCCCGGGGGCATTTAACCTTTATTCCCGACTCCCGTACATGCGGTGGGTTGTTGTGCGTGGCGCTTCATGCCGCTAAGCCGGCTTTGGTCCATAGCCTTGCTGTTACAACATCTCAGTGGACCATCCCTCTAGCTAATATGTTGTTCCTCAACCAAAATTTAAATTATTCATGCACTAAATTTAGTTTGTTATTATTCTGGAGATTATTAAAAATACTAACGAAAAATGTTTTCCCTCTCTGAAAAATGGTACATGATTATTTGCAGAAATGTTGATCATCATTATTTCTCTTTTTGCATATTAAGTACGTGAAAGTAATTAGTAATCAACACGATTTTATGTAAATCGTATTGTTCGAGTAGTTAGAGTCAATTAAGTATATTAATTAAGTCGTGGTTAACAGTACCAATATCATACAAATGATTCAATTAGGTAAGATATTTATAAACTTATTTTTATTATAATATTTTCAATTCAGAATGGAAATCGGATAAATGATAAGGTTTTTGCTTAGTAACTACTTAGTGGGATTTTTAAGGCCGGTTACCTACAATATAAAACAGAAAAAAAATCAGTGTCACGATTCACTGTCCTCTCACATAAGAAATAGAAATAAAGGCAAAGATTTCATACGGTGGTCCCTTTTTCATCATACAAAAAAAAAAAGATTTGATTAAATTTAAAAAAGCGGGCTGTAACATCTGCTTGTCGTTTCGCGCAAGTTTCCACTAAGGGAAACCCAGTTACCTAATAATATCGTAGGCGAAGGACAACTTATATTATTTGTAAACTCAGTTTACCCAATTTGTTCTGCCTATATTATATTTACTTTAATCATAACTTACCTCTAGGTACGCAACGACACGCAAATTTTCCTGAAGTTAGGTATTTAAGCGGATTTCTCATTATAAGTTATTAAACAATTATTACAATTTCGGAAATTAAAAACGTTCCATCCAATAAGTAGGAGTTTGTTGATGTAAAGTAATCACACGAATAATTAAATTACTTTGTTTGATATGTTTCTGTGATTTTATTAATATTGCCACAGTTAACGATGTTTGTGAATCACTCGTCAGTTAATTGACGCAAATAAATCACACAAATAATGCTTGGATTTAAAGGCCATTCATTTGTGTCTTGTGAACATCAAGCTTTCTTCTTTTCTTAGCGTAGAATATAAACATATATTTTAGCCACCATGTAAATCGTATAGTAAGCAAGAATGGCATTAACTAAATTATTATTTTTAGAACATGATGAGCCGCTATACGCTTCTTTTATCGATAATTTTCCTCCACTTAACTGATGGTGTTAAGTTCTTCGCGCGTGGTACAGTCAACTGTTTTGAGACTCCATTCTACCGCAGTTTTGGCCAATAAGTCGTCGGCATGCGGCAGACATAACCCCTCTGCCATTTTAATTGGGTCCAGGCTACATCGGTAAATTGTGTTTTGGAGCTCAGTGTAGAGTTGCTAACCCTATTAGCTAGTTTCAAATCTAGCGTACTGCGCTTAATGGGTCGGTGGCGAATCTTGAGTCTGAACTCGGACTTTTGGCATTAAAGACCAAGTCAACGGGTCTTACGTATACTAAAGCAAGTGCAAATAACAGCTTTACTGGACAGCGGTTTAAAGATTCTTCAACTTAAGGGGGGGTGCGCTAATATAGCCCATGAAATTCAAAATCTGACGCTTTCGCTCTAAAAAGAGAAAAGAAGAACGAAGTAAAAGAAGAGTATTTAGCTTTTACATTGAAATTGAAAATTTTGAATAAACGTTGAAAACTAACAAAATGAATTGTGTTTTTGCACAATACTAACTGAAGGACCCGTTTCAATCTGGATCTAGATCAGCGCACCCTATGGATAAAAGATTTTAAATCCTTTCTAAGGGCGCCCGGACTTTTCATTTTGATCACAGGAAAGATCGAGAAAGGACCAAAATGCCTTGAAATAGAAAATCTATTGTTCTACGAAGGCCTTAATGAAGGGTGACCTTCTAATCAAAACGCTGTCTTAATATTATTGTTATTTACATCACTGAGAAATGTTGTAGTGTATCGATTGTAGTATGTCCAAATATAAATGTGTGTTCCTGATTAAAATTGACTTATGATCTATAATGTTGGATATGAAAATAGTATCTGTTTCAATACAATTTCAATAATGTTAATACTGCAGAAAGGAAATTTGATTGATACTTTTATTTAGATAAAATATTTGTGTGGAATGAATTCGATTTGAAAATTTAGTGTGGAACGTTTATAATTGTTTTACCACTAACATAATTGTTGTTTTATATGGTTCGTCGTTCATCGAGATACTACATGGTATTAAACATATCTTATATTTGGTAAACAAATACCTAATATATTTATTTTCTTTTTTACACGCTTTTCCTAAGGCTGGCCAGGGTAGTCCCAGCTATTCATCTATATCAGATCGCTAGCCATACCACAGCCGCAAAGTACGCTTCAAAGAAACGGTCAACGAGAAGACATCGACATAATCACTTCCTTGGCAGTTGAATTGGTGACCGCAGTTAGTTAGTACCGACGAGGGTGCTTGCTGCACTTTCTGTGGACGTAATCCCACGCGTCGGGAAGGAATTTCTTAGGTTTTTTTAGGAGACTATATGGATTTGTCGCAGTTATTTAGCAACCGGAAGTTGACATACCTGTTAGTAGGATAGAAGAATAATTCCATGATGGAAACATTTGATTTTGCTATTCAATAGGATAATTAGATATTTCCGAACAGATATAAATTATGAAATGTATCTCTGTTCGTTACTATTTATCTCTGTATTAATTACACATTCTAATTACACAGGTTTACTAAATAATTAAATTGTTTGAATTTGATATGTTCGGCATCTCTGTATACATAACATTTTACACAAGTCTGCACCCACTGTAAATAACCGCAATGTTTTTTTGCTCACCAACGATATTTTCAATTATTTCCAACCTTTATTGCTTTTTTATTTAAATTATTAACAAGTCTCTACGGCACTTAATCACAATAATTTGAATAACGGGATATCCGTTATAGATTTACTTTCGTACAAGGTCTGAATATTAAAAAAAAAACTATTTTTATATCTTGTAGTCACGACAAGTAAAGATCATTTTGTTGCCAGGCATTTTATTGACACTAACCTGTAACTACCTTAATGTACCCGTAGTGTTTGGTATTTGGAGTCAAAGAACTTTTAATAACGGTACTAAGTGTTTTTCATATAACCAGCGTAGACCTTTGCTAGTCGTAATGAAACCCACATTATGTGGATGTAATTTTATTCGTACTGAAGTAGGTTTTAGTGTTTCGTTTATTTCTATCAATTTATTTTAACGTCCCACTTTATCCTCGATTTTGCTATTATTATTATTTTGTAACTTACCGACGGAATCCTTAAAACAAATCACAACATGGAAGACAAGTCCGAAGTGTATATAGAACAAGAGTTTTCCCAACAACATCATTCAAAACACATTGTATGTTAGCGAAAAAAACTTCACTGTTTGCGCGGCATACTACGCGAGATCGACGATGTAGAAGTTCGTAGCCCGTAGCGGCGTAGGCGTGCTACGTGCGTCCGCGTAGCGAGTCGAGGCGCGACTGTAGGCTGCTACGCGTGGCTTTGCTCGCGAAGTTCGTCGCTACGGTGCACATGCGCTACCGAGCGCATTCCACACGAGCTGAATCAAACTTAATAATAATTCCTTCCTTTCCGCTTCACTTATCAATCGTCTGGCAAAGGCTTGGATTTGATTTTCGTGTAGAGAACGTCTTTATTTAATGTGGTGCGATATTTTGGATTAACGTGTAATTCTGTTAGATTGCGATTATGTGAGCCATTTATTCAAAGCGTATAAATTGTTTAAAATACAAGAACTCGAAAACGTATTCAGTAGCAAAAATTGGAATAAATTAACAAACCGTATATCGTCGAAATTCTTCAATTTCATTTGACAACGAGATTCTTGAATAAACATCCACCAATAATTATTTACTTTGCAAAAACACGGCTATTCTTTCAAACAAAGCTGCGTAAAACGTCACTTTTATTTCGTCGTAATTGTGTTTCGTACGCTTTCTCTCTATTATTACATTACGTACTTACCGGAAATTCAAAACTGGCTTTGTAAACAATGATATAGCAACTGAGTTGTGGTTTTAAAAGAACGGAAAGGTATTATTAGGCTATATTTATTACGCAATACTTTGCATCATGCAACTGGAATGTGCTATGCAATGGGGTAGCCTCTGTAATCACTTGGAGAACTTATTAACCGTAATTCATATGTGAATGTAAAGGTGTATTATTTTTTATGTTAAATGCCAATCGTGAAACTCCTCATCGTAAAAGTATGAAACTGGTATTTAAAAACGCGGGCACTTAAAATGCGTTTTAAACTATTTAATAAACGTTATTTATTATTCCTTACAGATACCAGCTGATTTAATTTATTGTAACGCCAATAATAACGTTACAACGCCAATCACGTGAAAACGTATTCTGAAAAAATTGGGTATAAAAAAGAGCACTCTTTTTCCTGAAACCTTTTACGCGGTAATGAACTGTAACAAAGCTGGTAAAAAACTTTTTGTTGATATACCGACTACGCATTCCTAACATTGTCTAGCTGCCGAGAATTCTGAGGGAACCGCGAGGAACTTAACTAGCCCAACCTCCGCATCTGATTAATCAGTGAGGAAACATTGTTTCTCTGTTACCCAATGCCCGGCTGCGAGTTTCCTGAATTACCCTCAAATAGTTATAATCTCTACGAAATTATTCAACTGTTCATTAAGTCTTGCAGTTCCGTGTACACCGAATTCTACTGATTTCTGTTACAAATTACAGCTTAGTGCTTTACCGGGTTCTAGAGATGCTTATGTCGGCACCATTTCGTACTTATTCGGCGACAAGCTAAAGGATAATTACAGAACCGATCGATAGTTATTAATAGGTTATGCAGAACTTCCATTCCCGAATAGCGGTACATTTGTCAAAAGACATTTAGAGCAGTCCGTTTTGCTTTAGTTCAGTACTTCAGTCGCAGTAAGTGCCGATTGTTTGTTTGCAAAGACACAGACCGTCAGCTGGCTTGTTCCGAGTTACAGTTTCAGGAATTCAGGATACGGCGACCAGTGCGGCTCCCCCACTTGCACGCCAATGGTCGATATTTTAAACTACAACTGACCATTGTTATGATTATCGCCGCGAATATTTAACCGTATTTACAAATTCCGACCGCAAAATATTACAATAATGTCGATACTTTTATGTATGAGCCTCTTTACAATTGGAAACCTATCCAAATATTTTCATTACATTATTACTCAGCATAAGAACCGCTACTTTTTATTTGTAAGAAAATCTCTGTTATTTTTATTGTATCAATGTAGAGAAATTAAGGTAATGGATTCAGTTGCAAAGATAAATTGGAATTGCTCCACGTAATTTGTAACGTTACATGTTGTTTGTGCTTGCTTAGGGTTCTCTTTTGTGTTTTGTCGAAAACAAACTAAGTCCTTTGTCTGAGAGGTCTTGCGGGCCTACGGCGGTTTTCTTATCAGTGGTGTGTCCCTCGAGCTACACATGTATGAGGCTTATAGTCGACGGCTCAACTCCACTCATCGCATTGATTAGGTACGTTTGAATTCTAAATTCCTTATGAAACACTCCTAAAACTTTCAGCACCGAGCTTATATACGAATATTTTATTTCCACTGTCTGCAGCATCCTTTCAGAGGCACTTTTTTCAAATATTACTCGCGGAAACAGCGTACTGTTTACACAACGCTCGCCTTTCTGCTCATATCCAATGTAGTTTTCAGTTTAAAATTCATAGCGTAGCTTTTAAACTCGGTTAGATTCTGAATATTCTCGTGGTGAACCTGTTTCTAAATGAGCGTTTAGCCATTTTAATATCGCGGCGCGTTGTTTGAACTTGAGATGTGTGGCGGAAAGGTATTTTTTGTGAAAAGAGGTTCTTATCTACAATGATTGCATTGAAAGTTTTTAGAAAGGGCCATAGAAACCAGTACCTCAATCACGAATTAAGTGTTGTATGCCGTAACGTTACACCCAAAAGGTTTCTCTCATTTTCTGTTTTTCCTTGCTCCTAATGATCTGGGGAAGGTTGTGCTTTTTACGTCGTAATAACTGCGCACACATAAATAATTGAGAAGCGGAAAAACATTCCGACACTAAGATTGTAACATAATGAAGTACCTGCAATTGTACGTGAGGACTTTTTCATACCTATATTATTTTTATTTAAGCTCTAGTTTTTTCTGGGAGCTTCATTCGAGTGTGCTTGCAGATTGAGCCTTAATATTAAACGCTTAGAATTACAGGCGTTTACATTATTATGAGTAGCTTGCATAATAGAAATTTACCTGTATTTAAATCACATCTGACTAAAAACTAACTAGCCTTTAACAGATAGAGATAAACGATAACGGTGGCAAAAAAGTTGTTCATATCTTCAAATCAATCAAAATCAAATATTCTTTATTTGTAATCTTCTCCCAGACTATTTTTATAATACCTAGATAAAGTTAAAAATAATCTGCTCTAGCACTCATTTATTAGGTACAACAAAATGTATTAAAAAAAAAAAAAAAATCTGAACGAAATCTGCTTGATGGAAGGCTTTGATATTGAAAATGTATAGCTATTAGCATTTTTTAAACCGTGACTATCACTTGTGCATATATTTTTTATTTGGTTTGAACATGAGCGAGCATGCTTTTTTAATATTGCTTTGCATAAAATTATCATATTAAAGAGTCTTTTTGTAAACTAAAAACATTAAAGGTAAACAAGTTAATGAAAACTTCGAGAAGTGTCAATACAAAAGTTTATGTTCTTAAAGGAAAGCAAGACTTACTTAATAGTGTATGCATAGACTGGTACAGTCAAGCTCATATAGAGTTTATGTCAGTTCCAGTGTGAAATCTAATAAGTGGTGAGGTCGGCGGCAAGTGGTGACAATGTGCTGTTAGCCATAACGGTAACGCGTCTATCGCAGCTTGAGTGCCAAATGCTCATTTAATTAAGTGACATGGTGCCAACGGAGATGCACTTTAGACTAGGTCATATGATATATATGGATAACTAGCCGTTTGTGTGTCAACTCAATATATTGCTGAGAACATTGCAGTTTCCAAGCTTATACAACTTTATGGAGAACGAACCAAAGGATTAACTGGTTAGGAGTATTGCAATGACCCAACATTAAAAGAGATTGACCATTTCTGGTATCGCTATTTGTTCTGTAGTGACTTTATAATGTTGATAAATCTTGTTTTTAAATATAATAATTTTATCTAGTAATGCGATTCCTTAAATTCTCCGTATAAAAAACTCCATAAAAGTATCAGTTTTTATTTCGATTTCCTATTTTACCTCTAAATTGTTTTTCACCCACGTAAATGTCACATGACATTGGCTTCAAAGAGTATGTAAACAATAAAACCTTCTTGACTTACGCAAAATAATTAATTTACGCATCTAATCATTAAAATTATAGTTGAATAATTAGTAACAACAGATATTAATAACAACGAATTATTATTATTACATTGTAATAATAGTCTGTTAGGATGGTAAAAGTACATAGTAACAAGTACATAACCTTTTGGTTATGCGAAAGGCAGAAGGTTTTAGAGACCTTTGCCTGTTTCATTCATCAAAAGAAACTCTTTGAAAACAGAACAAACCTTTAGATAATACTCTGAGGAACAAACATGTACTAAGGTTCTATGCGCGCGCATCCTGAGCAGAATATGCTGGCGACAGAACGGCGGGCTTTCTCTTTCTAGCTTATATGCACGTCCCATTCGTTTAGTTTTAAGCACAGTCTCGACCGATAGGTATTTACTTTTAAAATTGTTTATCATTATTGTATAATTAATTGAATTATTTCATTTATATGTTTTGTTTTAATCTCTACTACTAGGCCATTATTATTTTGCAATTTGGATTTAATTTAATTAGCTATGTTTATAAGTTTACATAGATTACTGAAAAATGTTCAGCACTTTGATCTTATGGTTTTAACCATGGTGTAACGTATAGGTCCCATTAACGTGAACGTTTTATGATTATATAAGCATTGTCGGAAATGAATGTCGGAATTGATGAGCATTGAAAATTCTTAAACGTTATTTTGACTAATTCGTATTTTGAATTTAACAGCATACATTGTGACAAAAAATCGAGAGATTCGATTCTAAACCTAGATTTTGAGACCTAATTACCGTGTAATGCCGAGAATTATGGTAAAATGGTAAATTACATCTGAAAGCCCTAAAATTATCCTTTTAATTAAACCATAAATCTTTGAGTCACTGCATGTTTCATACCGATACTAGGTTCCTTAGTCACTTGGTCATTGTCCTTTGTTGTTTTGATTTAAAGCCATACCTTATTTTTTATTTGCACTGATTGAGGAGCCGTATTATATATTGGTAGCGTTTAAATATCAGACATGGCTCATCAATCAATACGGACATTTTTGCAGACCACATTTTATATATTATATATAATTCTGACTAAAACCTCTGTTGGCTTAATTTGTTGAGGTATCTGCAAATCGCCATAGGTACGATCCTATAAAACAATAATTCCCAACAAATCACATGTTCGCTTACAAAAATCTAATAAATGAAATCGATTTCGGGTCACAGCAGATATCAAAAATAAACTTAACTATCTGGATCGCCCGTGGACACGGCAGTTTGTTTGCGTTTAATTATTCTACGTGATGGGAACTCCGGCCGATCCCTACTCCGTACCTATACCCTGATATATTCCCGCTGTCCAGGATTGAGCTGCATAATTATATTTACACTGACCATACATAAGTGTACAATGTACAACGAAGGGACGATGTTGTCACAATCATACCTGGCATTTCAATTAACTTTCCTGAAAATGTCGCGACATGTCCATGAATAAGAATTGAGGGTAAATATTTTTTTCCGGTAATTGGTGTTACTGTAAAAGTGATAAAGTAGTGCTAATTATTTTATTGTTGATTTCATAATTATATTGGCACATGCCGCTAAAGATAGTATAAAGAAGTAACACGACAGGAAGACTATCTTGCCTGTCCTCTAGTGATAAACAAAGAAGTGGTGCCTATTATACGTATTAACAGCTAATTAAATATTTTCTGCTGGTTTTTTATTTTTTTATTTAATTGTCGTGCCCCCAGAGCCCAGCTAATAAGTCGGCAAATACATATCTACGACGAATAAAAAGAAAAATACACCTTATAACAAAAAAATAAAACAGAAAAGGAAATAGCATAATAATATAATCAGCGTCAGGTGGTACACTGTGTGTTGCCATCTGACATCTATGCTGAGCTGAGGCCCTATTGGCATTATAATCATTGTTTTCTGTTTTTTTTTTTAGTTATAAGGTGTATTTTTCTGCTAATGTAATGCCAATAAACGCATTTTCTTTCTTTCTTTCTAATAACAGCAATGAAATAAAAATTAAAACGAATCCTATGTATCCCTATGTCCCTATGTATTTTACTGTGTGTACATAAATTATAAATAAATAAATAAATAGCATAGGTTTCCAGTTACATAAATACGACTGAGGCGGCACGGGCACGAAAACATTTGTCGTATCAATCCGACTGAGGCGGTCAGTAGCTAAATTTGAAGAAAATTTTCAAAAACTATCGTCAAACTTTCATCGTTTAGCGTTAGTCACAATTATCAAAGAGCCTAGTCTTTAACATGCTCTATCCACGCCGTACTGACATTACCAAGTGCCTAATACTCCTGATAATAATCTCGCAAGTAGCTTTAATGGCTGCTTTCAGTATCTCACTGTAGCCCGAGACATTATTCGAAGTAATTATTTTATCTCGGTGAAGATAATTGAATCGAATTTGGGATTTTTGCTTATTTTAAATTTAACGTTAAAGAGATCACGAGGCCTATCATGAATAATTTTGATGCATATTATCGTATCGCTAACGAAAATATTTTTTTTTTAGTGCTTAGGTATAAAATTAATTTAAATAAATATTATATATCGGTTTCAAACGAGTATTTTCCGAATCAAACTCATTTATTACGTCCAAATTATTTCGTGATAGGCCAACATTTAGACTGTTGTCTTAAGATATTGTGACCTCGTTTTGTTACGTTTATTTAAATGAAGTTACTGGAATCACCGAAAAGGTTGGATAAGAGTGACACTAGCTGGTGACAGACACTCTAACATTGCATCGATGGTTGCGTGATGGCTGTCTTTTATAATAATAATAAACATTTTATTTCTCTTCCACAAAGGTGCCTTAAAAATATGAAGATTACAAAATCTAATAAATCCTTTGTGGGAGACTGGTATCTGCACAAGGAAAACCTGTCACACAGATTACCAGCCCCACCAAAAACAATGTTTGAGTAATTAATCATAATATTTTTTTGACGACAGAGATGATGTCTGAGCCGCTTTTATATCTACTGTCATGTCCACGACGAACTGTTATATTTCAGCACAATCCTGATGATATTGAAGCTGCTGAACCACTAATACGATGACCACTTCTAGTAAAGGCATCGTGAGGGGTTCACATCGGCGTCGAGTCGACGATGACATATCTGGGACTCGTTCTCGATAGCCGGTGGAACTTCGTGGAGCATTTCCGTCGTTTGACTCCCAGACTGGAGCGGGCCGGGGCCGCCTTGAAGCGGCTCCTGCCCAATCTAGGCGGTCCAAACGCCTCCGTAGGATCTACGTGGGGGTCGTGCGGTCCGTGGCCCTTTACGGGACACCGGTGTGGGTGCGTTCTTTGAGGCTGCGGCCAGCCCGCCGGTTGAACGCGTCCCAAAGGGACGGGTCATCCGGCTGGTCCGGGGATACCGCACGGTATCCGGTGAGGCGGCGAACCTCCTTGCCGGATTGCCGCCATGGGATCTGGAGGCGAAAGTCCTCGCACACATTTGGAAGTGGCGTGAGGAGCCGAAACGCCGGGGCGTAACTCCGCTACCGCGAGAAATCGCGGTACAGCGGATAAAGCTCCGTAGATATCTCATAGCGTCATGGAGAGTGCGATTGTCGCAACCCAGTGATGGCCATGCCACACTTGCGGCGATAAGTCTCTCTTTGAGGAGTGGCTAGGGAGGCGCCACGGCGTCCTCACCTTCCACCTGACGCAGGTCCTCACTGGATACGGTTGTTTCGGGAGGTTCCTGTTCCGGATAAGGCGGGAGGAAACGTCCGGGTGTCACCACTGTGTGGGTCGCCCGGAGGACACGGTGGAGCATTCGGTGGAGATCTGCCTGGCTTGGGCGAGGCACCGCCGTGTCCTTGCGGAGGCGATCGGTGGCAATGATCTCTCGCGTCCTGCCCTGGTACAGAGCGAGAGGGAGTGGAAACCATCACCTGCTTCTGCGAAGCAGTAATGCTCGCGAAGGAGGAGACGGAACGCGTGTGGGCGAGGCAAATTTCGTGCCCTCACGCCCCTAGCCGCCGCAGGAGACACCCTGGGCGTCGAGAATCGCAGGCCGATTCCCGGCCACCGTAGGCGCAGGCTTGCGGACGGTGAGCAATGGGTAGCTTACCGTCCGATAAGGACCAGGCCCGGGTCGACGGTGCGTTGTGTTCCACGCGCGCCTCAAAGAGATGTCAGCAAAACCAATGGGGTCCGCTAGGACCGATGCCTGCCGGGGTCGCGGGAAAGTCCGAAAGGGATACCGTGGCCCCTGGCAACGTACAGGCAACTGAACGAACAAAGGTTTTAGTCAGTAAGAGTCTGACACGCCCTCCCGCTCTGCCTAGAGCGGGAGAAGTTATTGGATAATATCTCAACCAAAAAAAAAAAGGGATCGTTATACGAGTATACTTCATGAGATTAAGATTAGATTTACGTAAGCCACAGTATTCGATCCCATATAAGTAGCTGCAAACCTTATGTCATTTATCGGGCAGAATTCCAAACCGGGCAGCTGATTGAAAACCTCAATAATGTTGGTTGAGCTGGAGATCGAAATCAAGGCCTCAGCTCGTATAATATGTCTGCGTTATAATGTATTGTTACCATTATTACCAGTTTACGGGCTATAGTTAATTTAATTTCGGCTCTTATTTCTGCAAACAAAAACACAATTAATTAATTGAATAGTTGTAATTCTACAAATGTATATAGATATAATGGTGGTAATAAAACAAATAAACCGAAGGGCATTGATTGTTTTTGTCCTGTTTCTCGAGATCAATTATCATTATTATCGTGTAATTGTTTTACGTTGTAAAGATATCTCACACAGTATAAAAATGTATTCATAGCTCGTTTTTCTGTTGTCAATATTTATTTTTCATTGTTTCTATATCTGAAATAATCTAGGTACTTGTATTTCAAAACCTTACTGAATGAACCATTTATGAAATAATTGCTCAAATAATTTTTATTGTTTTCCTGAATCAAATATCAGGAACCATTTGGTAGAGGATTTTATTGCAATGACAAAAAACTGAAACTAAAACGTTTCGCTATCATTACATTCCATTGCTCCATTTCCGAATTATCTTCAGTAATTCAATATCATAATACACGATTTACTTACCGATATACGAACGTAACTCAATAAACGTTGATGTATTAAACACTTGAAAGGTTCAATTCAGCGGAAGGTGGATTTAGTCGATAGCGGTACTTGGTCCGCTCCCCAAACCTATTCGTTTTGCCTGACCAGTTCAATATCTCCGTTCAGCCGGCCTCTGGGGCACACGATATCCCATTTTGTTCATACTCTGTCAAAAATTACTTGCTTTGTGATCCAGTGCCACGATAGCACAAATGTTATGGCTTTATCCCGATATTTGGTCTTCCTTTTTGATACAGAAAACTGTTATTGATACTAAAACTCACTTTTCACAGAGTTTCAGATTAAATGTTTTCTCATGAAATAAAACTTTGCGAAAATGTTGTCCCGTTTTTATATCTTTTCAGAAAAAAGGTTTACCTAAATATTTTGTTCTGAAAGTTTTATAATTTTCTCGTTGAAAGTCGTCTGTTGTTTCAATTGCTCTAATGGACAGCTCAATAGAAATGTAGATTAAACGAAACCAAAGTAGATGTTATTTATTTTTATTTTCATCAAAAAGGTTGTTCTTTGAAAAGATTCATGTGATTAAAATACTTAGATTCTTGGAATCATTTTACGTATTTACTTTAATGTATGTACTTTGAGGTAAGGGTAAAAAAATCTATATCCCTTTGAAGATGATAATATTGTATCGGCCAAGTGCGAAAGTTAAAAAAAAAAAATGTGTTTGTGTGAGAGAGTGTCGCTTATTGCCAAATTATCGCATGATGCTTTGTAAAAGAGTTTCAATGTCGTCATAGCTTTTGCGTTTTAGTCAGTTTATTAATGATTTTTTACATTCTCGATGTCATGGGATAAATATTGAAACCTTTATTTAATTTGTTTAGTTTAAATTTATTTCGTTTAGAAACTAAATAAATGTGTTCGTATAATCAATATGGTCATCCTTACTGGGGAGTATCGTAGCAGATGTTCCTAACAACACACAGATATACTACCGACATTTATCGATACTAAAAGCCTATAAACGTTCCGGGGCAATTGCTTATAATATCCACTATTGATAACGGTCGAAAACTCAACATCGCCAAATTAATTCTTAAAGGAAAACAATGAAACCATTCCAGGCATTTTATTAGATATTTTTCTTGTACTATCAGATATTATAGTAGGTCCCAGGTCGAAATTAAAGCCATAGATTAAATAAGATCGCAGCTATCTCGTGCGTGTACCCATATTAGATTGGCCTGAGTAAATTTACTCCATGTCCAAATGAACTAATCTTGTGGGACGCTAGCGACTGAACTTTCATTAAAAAGACAAGGAACGTTTGTCGTACGTGCGTGTCGTGCCGGTGTTACAGGACCGAGGATAATAATTGCCGTTGAACTGTTTGAAATCACTTTTTCGATAGTGGTGCAGTAGCATATGACGTGCAACTAAGTGGTGTCCATAAATCCAGTCGTGACATGTTCTGTCTGGTGGAGTGTCGCGTGTCCATTCACTGTATGCATGTTGCTGCTTTACGCACCAGTGGACTGCTGTTATATGTTTAATTTATTATTAATGAGCTGGCGGAAAATCACTGTATTCTTTATGACGATCGATGTTTGTTAAATGTAGTAGGTATGTTTAATAAAATAAAAGCTCACTTATTTTTATAAAAGTTTTGCACGTAATTGTGGTTGCATGACCAAATAAATGATCAAGATGCCATCGAAAATTAATGGTTTAAAACCATAAGTCATAAGCCAATAAAAAGGGTAATCGAAAGTCACCTTTGGCCGGCTTATAACTAAAATATATATTAGAATTTAGAGCTAAATTTGATGAACAAAAAGCTAAGTGAATCAGCGCGATTAAATGGGGCAATCAACGAAATTCGCCAACAAAATCTGGCTCATGAAAGGATGACGTTGAACAAGCATTACCTGCCACTATAAATTCATCTCTCATTGTCAACCGCCGCTATCAACGAAATATCGAATATCCACATCACGGTACGCTTTACGCATACGAAAACACGTTTAAATCGTATTATGATTGCTTTTAACTACAACAGCGAAGCGATTGTGTATAAATTATTGATTTGCTATCTACATAGATTGGGATTACAATGAACTAAAGCGACGCGGCGACGGTGTCTAGGGAGCAGGCAGAGATTATAATTATAACTAAAACGGAGGCAATTGCCTTTAGCGTGCTAATGTGTTTTAATTTAACTTGGTTGATAAAATCTGCGTGCTGTTCAAATAAAACATGTAAGTGTTCTCTTGGGTGAGAAGAAAGATATCATGAAAGCTGTGATAATCACTCTTTTTCCAAGCAATCGTTTATATGTTTCTTTGTGGTATGTTTACTCACATTTATATTGTATCAAACATACCTATGAGTGAACTTCAACCGTCATATTGCATACTTACTGACATTTCAAGGCGCTTACGCAAGAAAATATAGGGAAATTAAATGTTTAGCGAAATGACTACCAACTTAAATTGCCCGTGTATTCAAATCACAACTTTACAGTTGTGATGTTCTTTTACAGTTGTATGAAATGGCTATAACGTGGCAAATTGACTTAGGGTGTCAATTTTCTTAACAATAAATATGGTAGGAGTAGTTGAAGTTAAAAATACTTCCTATAATGTCTCTGTAAGATAAATTATTTATAATTAAGTAGATGGTACCTATATATAATTATTTCTGGCTACAATACTACATGTGGACGTTTGGGTGATTAGCGTGGGTGAAGTAGTGACGTCACAGGGCAGCGATCAATCTTGCAACACGCTTACCAGTCAACTGCTGGACGGTGCACTGAAATGATAATTGTTTTTCCACTAAATAACAAGTAAATAGGAAACTAGGTTGAAGTTGGGACAGGAGCGGCTGATACGATCGATAATAAATACTTTTTTTTTTATACTTTCCGTTTTCATATAGCCGGTTAACTAGGCATATTTGTACAAACCTGAAAATACATCCATTCAGAAAAAACTTCGCGACATTATTTTTTCTGGGAATATAAAACATATTTACTGTTATATATAAACAACGTGTTCCTTTTGATATACCTTAACTCTAGGGTACAAAGAATCTACTGGGATATGAATTATTTTTCGTAAGTCAAGCGCGTGTAATGTAAATAAATGAATTTTAAATATGGGGGCACTATTGGGGGGCATAAGAAAAGGTTAAAAAAAGTTTTGCAAACTGTACCGTGTCATATAACAGAAAGGGCTTACTGTGAGGGTCTCAAACATATTTTTTTCCAGACCAAACCTTGAGTTTTCGAAATTGATACTGCAGAGCTAAGACAAAAGCAGATATGCAGAGGTGAAGGGTAGACGCAAAGATCGTCCATGACGACAGTAATTCCAATGTGATAAGGGCCGAAAATCTACATGTATCGGATCCAATTCCAATTTAGAACTATAATCCGAGGTTCTGTCCTTCCCAATTTCACCCGACTTTTAAATGAAATCCGGAACGCAGCGATCCATTATACCCAAGCCTTTAAAAAAGGTAATTAACAGTATTTTATTGGTTGCTTCATTCGCATAGATTTCACGTATTTCGATGCTCCTGAAATGTGATTGGCGACACAGAGAGAATAAAATGTTCTGTCTCTCTAGGGAAGTACTTATATAGTTTGGATTAGAAGTGAGCTGTGTCCTTTTTCGTGATGTAAGCTTTTACTGTTCAAGCTTTGTCGTGAATTCGTCATCCATTGTTCTGTTTAAATATAGTTGAACTAACCCTAGACTGCCCAAGTAAGTATGTTTGTAAGGACTTTACGACCTACGCGACTAAGTATAATGAAATGGTTGGAAGTTGTTCTCATATTTTAAAATCTGTATTATTTTCTCCCATTTTCCAATGAATTGGTAAAAGTGCTAATCGAGTACCTAATGAAATAATATAGTTTTACAAAACTCAAATAAATAAAGAATAGCAATGACTAAAGGACGACATCATTACGTTATTATACATTATTTACTTATAAATATTCACTGTAAAGGCTTACACTTTGAAAAATTTAAAATTCTGTTACAATATCCACCTACGAAATATATCTAGCATTTATATTTTACAAGGCTAGCCAATCGTTCATAATTTTATTAGAGCATTTCGAATAGTTGCTTTTTGTATGCAGTTTCACATTTGCATTTTACGAATGGCGTGTCGTAACACTACAAGTAAGTTATACATTGTATTGTGACGTTTATTATGGCGATCGTGGTCGCTAACATTTATCAACCGCTCCAGCCACAATCATTTGTTACAAAACAACATTTCTTAAGAATTTTAAAAATGTTAATACTAGAACTACGAACACAACGACTCCGCAATTTGTCAACAGAAAAAGTAAAGTGATTAATAAGAGTTTTAAATGCAAAAACTTGCATCATTTACACCTCAGCGGGAAATTATTCAAATTTATTCATGAGCCGCGGGAGTAGGTAATCGTCTCTAGAAACTGCATGAATAAATAGGAAGCAGTGTACAAATCACTGGGACGGCCTCCCCGCGATATAGTCGTTCACGTCGAGATTGTTCCATGAGGGGTTGCTAACTCGCTACCGATTGTATGCCTTCACCTATTTACCGAAACACGTACAATACTCGTCTCTCATATTGCGTCCATTACTACAATACTGCCTGTTTCGACTTAAGCTCTTGTAAGCAGTTTTTGCTCTACTTTGTGAACATTTCAAATAAGATTTGTTATTTTGTTCATTATACGATTGTTAGGCAAATAGGTTTTGGAGACACTAAGTTATGATTTTCTTGAATTTTCCTATCTACTTAAGGAACAAAAGTACATATTATTATATAAGTACAAGATAGAGCCACGTTTCCAACTCAGTACCATCATTTCTAAATTTAATTTTTCTTATGCTAATTTAGGAAATAGAAGTCCCAACTGTGGACGTTAAATTTTAAAAAGATATTCAGTAGCCCGAAAGCTGCGTCATTGTAAGGGTTAACATTTTCTAAAATACGGACGAACTTTAGAATTTAAATAATTTATTCTTTTTTAAACTCGTTTCATCTATCATTTCAGTTTTAAATTAATAATAATATGTGTTTAAGTTGGAATAGTAACGAACAATATAATTAAACCTAGAAAATGAATAAAAAGCATTTTCAGAGTACATACCTTTTGGTATCTGTAATTAGTGATCCATTAGTAGTATGAATGCTTTAAATAAAGCTTTAACCGTATTTTGACTCAATATCTTTTAATAACGGCAATTAAGAAGACAGCGGTAATGGAAAAATAAAATTATGCTTTCAGGTAACTAGGAAAATAAAACATGAAACGTTTTCTGTTGGGCTCTTAATTAAATAAAAAATAAACGGGAACGTAGGCAGTATTTTATTATATCTAATCGAATTTATCGAATTATGGATTTGTTACAAATATTATGTTAGGTCTTACCTACATTAGTTTATTCTAAAACAAATAAGTTTCAATTTGTGTTAGGTATATTGTTGAAAAGATGAAAACATTACAATATTGTATAAGGTCGTAAAAACAGTTGGTTGGTTGGCTTTATTACACAAACTCTAAACGAAATATAATTGAAGTTGGCCGCTTAGTAAGTGTTCTGGGCCACCCTATCATTTTCAGTGTAGCCCCGCAGTAGTAAATGACAATTGGCGGACATCAAAAATTATTTCGATAACCTTTTTATTTTCCTTCGGACGCAGCCTTGGGCGGAATGGCGGTCATACGGGTTAACAACGCGGTCCACCAGAACGCATTAACCCTTTCTTTGCCCCACGAGGATATGGTAAGCTAACGTACACTACGGAATAGACTGGATATACAATAATATTCTGATATTTTCGCTTAGGCTACCATGTTCCCCGCGAAAATATGCATACTAATTGAACATTAAGCTTCTCATTAAAGAGTGAAGCTTAATACACACCGCGTTTTAATTAATATTACAGTCATGTACAGAACATAGGATTCGGATCGGGTAAAACGTTCGGCTTAAACAAAAATTAAGTTTGAAAATGTTCAAAGGCACAAGTTGACGAGTCTGCAACCTCATAAAATTGGCTAATTTGGTCTTTCTTTCTCATTCGTCGGTTGGCACTCGTTGTGCTACTGTAGGCAAATTTTAATAACGCTTACTGCGCCAACCGCGCCGCCCGCTATTTCGCACCATTGAATACTTGAGCAATTTTTACCCCCGATAGAAGTGAGTGGGTCTATGTGTTCTGCTACGATTTTCCTTTGAATATAATTAGGTACTATGATTGTATTTATATAAGCTACTTGTGTTTTTGGTTTGTTTTTCCGACACGATAATTATGTTATTCTTTGTTGCTGCGTGGCGGGTTCGATAAAGAAGACGTTGTTAATAATAATCTCAAAATAAAAAGGAAATATTGGATTTGGATTTAGAATACTGGTAACTAAAGGAATGGATAAGAAGTGACGGTATTGTATGGTTATGGGTATTCCGAATATAAATTAAAGCAATCATGTATTTTGATTTGGTTGTTTAAACCTATGAGTAACTACAGAATTCTCCAATTCTTATCTTTAATTTCTCTTCTGAGTATTAAATATCTTGATTAAAGTTTAACAAGGTACTCCACTGCATACATTTCTAGAAAATTCGCTATGATTGAACTATTTTCATAAAATAGAAAAATAAATGAGAATTTCACTCAACCGTTTCATCGCTTAGACAAATTGTATTTTAGGATTTGAAACATTTTCATTTCAAATATGCAGTACGAACGTGAACTTGCGACTTTGTTCGCGTAGTTAATGATTTCGTCCCTTTTTCGACCCTTTCAAGGAGATTATTTTCATTCTATCCCAATCTCAAGTTTCAAAAAAGTAAAACATTCAAAAATGGATCACTCATCAGTTTAGTGAGTCCTTGAATGTAAACAGACTCTGCAGCGTGTAAGAGAAACGCTACAGATTTGTATTGCATAATTTTTGTACACAGATATCTCCTTCGGCAAGTTTGTGCGAGACGACGGCACTATGTGAGTAAAATGTTTTCCTTGTTCACTCTGCACGTCTTTGATTTTACACTGGCTCCGCGTCGATATTTGAACGCTAATATTGAACGTACCATGTTCGTGAAGTACCATGAGTTTACTGACTAAGAAGATGGTACTTGTGAAAGAAAAGAAAAATGAGACTTTAGTGTGAGCTAAACCTAGCGGAACGCAGTGTTACAGGATAAGATGCGTCACTGAAAATGAGTCATCGAAATAGCTTGGTATGACACAAAGGTACGAGATTTAGCTCGAAAAAAAAAAATGGTTACGTGGGTGCGGCTCAATTCTCACAGGGTTACGACTGAGATGAAGTCAAGAGAACGGTCGCCAAATTTTTTCCTTCTCTTTAAATAATAATATTATATTCACAAAGTCTGTATGCGATGATAATGAAAGAAAATCTCGTGTAGGTACTGATTACTGCGGAAGCCTAGGTCGTATTAAGCAGTGGACCTTTCAGGGCTGAATTCATGGATATTGAACAAAATTCCAACGAACCATAGATAGGAGACAATGATGTGCCTACCTTCATAATATAGGTACCTAAAGGCATCGCGTGACTCTTTGTATCTACTATAGTAGTTCAGCTTTTCACGATTAAGACTCGCCTCCATTACGAAACAATGATAAATAAAATACTTTTACTTTATACCTTTTGTGGTGTAATAAAATACTGACTAACGAATTAATGGCTTAATAATCGTAGTATTAGTTACACGTGGAACGTCGCCTTTTGATTGGTCAATTATGAATCTGAATTAGAAATGTACCTTTTACATAAATAAATTAAGAAATGCCTAAATACTAGAAGTTTGAAGTGTCTATTGGTTTGGGAATTCGAAGAACCTTTCTGTTCATGGTTTTGCTTGTAAATATAGGTACAGTAGATAGGTTTAGTAATCAGAAATAGTTGGCTTTCCATATTATTTTGTATGAGGTACCTAACCAGGGCGGCAGGGACATCGACGCAAAAACTGTTACCATGGATTCAGTACATGATTATGAACCTGTACCAGCACATTCTAAAAAAAAAAATCTGCTGTTTCATAGAAAAGTGCCGTAAAAGTACCTATGCCGTCAAAATGAACGGCAGATTTTTTTTTTAATAACTGACGAAAAATTTCAACGCTGGGCTTAGAATCACGAACTGAATCCATGGTAACAACAGTTTTTGCGTCGATGTATGCCCTTTATAATGATTTATTGGAATCGAATTGTGCCTACTGCTGATACTAGAAGACTATTTCTCACTCAAAAGTATTTAAAATCAAACTACTGCTCAAGAACAAAAGTACATATAAATCTGCCTAGCCTTTTCCCGGCTATGTTGGGGTCGACTTCAAGTCTAACTGGATTCAGCTGAATACCAGTATTGGACATGGAGCGACTCCCTATCTGAACTCCACAACCCAGTAACTGGATAATACGACACCCCTTGGTAAGACTGGTTGTCAGACTTTCGGGCTTCTGACAACCCGTAACGACTGTCAAAGTTCTACGAATGACAGCCGGGACCAACGGCTTAACGTGCTTTCCGAGGCACGAAGAAGTCTCGGTATGTAAAGATGGTCACCCATCCACGGACCAACCCCAGCAAGCGTAGCTTAAACTGAAGGATCGACCCGAGCGGCTATTATTACTTAGCCACGAGCAAGAACAACAGTACATATAAAATACGATTTGCTGTGTTGTTCCTATAGGTACTATTTTAGACTTTATTTGATTTGTCTAGATTGACCAAGAGATCTAGAGTTCAAAACGGAGCCCCTATCTTCCCCCAAGGGTCTCCTGAACCGGCGACTAAGACAATAACTCCACATATCGGCTAAAATTAATGCTATTAGCGTACTATATTAGTTCCTCGCTTGCATATTCAAGCACTACGATGATAAAACACCTCAGTTACGAAGTCTACTCCAGTAAATTTACCCGTTGAGCGATCTAAGAGCGGTGATAACGCGACGCGAAAGCGTCACGCGAAGAGGACGCGAAATTATCAGTATTCATAAGTCATTGATAGGAACTCGTAAACTGTTGATAAAATATATGGTTAGCTTCTGAAATAGAACGAAAACGCAAACAAAAACTATGCGAAATGAGAAAATGGCCAAATCGGCAATAAGCTGTATTTCGGAAAAATTTGCTTAAACTAAAATTGTAGTTTTATTCATAAAATAATTCGTTTTTGGCAAAATATAACATCCCGTATTATGACGATCAATACCGATAAGCTCGTTCTGTGTATCAATACCTATACTTTGAGCCTAGAAGGGCGTAAGGGCTTTTACCCTTAATTTCATCAAAATCAGCTTAATTTTAATTAAGTTTGTGTTGATACTAAACGAAATAGCGGACTCTCAGAAGATATTATTATTTTAGTGACGACGTAGCTATCTATTCGTTTCTTCCGCCTTTAGGTGGTCCCGCAAATTCCAATAATGCCGACAGCACCACTCGTAGCTCCGAATATAGCGTCTCGGCTGCAAATATTGTTCGTACCACACTTAGACGACCCAAGCAAAAATGGTTTTTGACTAAATTGATTTTCTGAAACCAAATAACGCCAGTGTGACCTCATTCACTGTTTATATATTCGTATATATTTCAAGAAATTGGGAATTAAAAATCGTAAGAAGTCAGTCGACGCTATTAAGAAACTGTTCATCAATTTTATGGACCCTAAATTTCTGGTAGGAAACTGCCTCAAGGCATGCGACCATAAACCTGTTTGTCTGGTGACACCGCGACAATGAAGGACAATACTGATAGCTACACACCTAATAGAAATAAATGAAGAAAAATATAAGGCAAACGACTATTCATTTGTTTTCTTTTGTTTATTTGTTAATTGGTTCGTTCTATTTCATTAAGAAAACATGCAACTGGCTTTTACGTTGAATACTCACATACTGAAATTTACATGAGTACATAAGCAAAGATAAAGCAGCATAACTATAATTCCTTATGTGACAATTTTATTTTATATCTGTGTAACTTTAAACCAGGTTAATGTAACTTTGTAAACATTAGCCTCTGAAGGTTTGCTCCAATTCCGTGTTAAGAGAATCGTCCCAATTAGACGCGGACTTTTTCTTCGCGTAATTGTTAAGAAACTTGTGTAACAATGGGACATTGGTTGGAGCCTTAACAAAACGTTCACCTCGTTGGCCCATTCTTATGGTAATTCGACCTCACTGTCACGCGACCTTCTGTCCACACCCCGATAATATGCAAATTAGTCCCCTCTATAAAGTGACCTGAAAACGTTTCCTCATTAAGTCCATTTTGGATTCAGATGAATTCAAAAGCTAGATCATTCGTAAAGATAACGCAACTCATAACATAACAGAAGATATCGTGCGACCTACAATATAAAACATAATGTTAGAACTTTATGAGTAAAATTTATATCATCTGCGGTTTAATATCAAATTTCATAGATACCCAAATGTTCGGTAAAAAAACTCGGTTTTAATGGGTGAAACTTCAAGGGCCATTAGTGTAAAGCCTCGCGTCATTCTCCGCGTACAAACTCAAGCTTTTTACTGCAATAAACTTTCTGACAAGCCATTTGTGGCCGGAAAGTGTTCGCTGAAATTAATCACATGACCCACAACAGGCCTTGTTTACTCCTACCCCTGCGACTCTTGATAACTTCTTTATTTCACTTGTGAATTAATGGCTGTCGTTGGCGCTTGCCGTTTTAAAACGACAACGACGAATCCTTGAACGTGTCTATGTAGTTTTGAAGTTTCCGTCGCCTCACCCAAGGCCATTTAAACGTGCTAATTAAGATTCTCCAATTGAAGTTTTCATTGTTCTTTGTAGCTGAATCTCACAGTTAATTCAGCGAGACGTAAAATTTGTTGAATCAAAGCAACTCGTGTCAGGCACACGTTTCAGTAGCATCGTGGATCACATTGAGACTTTAAACTCTGAATTGCAAAATTACTCTTTGATATTTTGTCAGCAATTCTGAAGTCACGTATTTAATTCCAAGTTTGTCGTCGGTATGCAAAATCAGTATAAATGATCACAATACAAAATAAAAAGAAAGAGAGGCGAGAGAAGAGGAACTACGACAAATAGAAGAAAGACTCTCGTGAAAAGTTTAATTGTTTGAAAGTCTCTCTAGGACTTAGGTACTCTATGGATGACGCGAGTGCAGAATAGCATGCCTGCGGGTACTTGGAGCGCGGTTTATTTAATCGGTTGAATTAATACAAAGTGGCTGTGAGTTCCCATATCTGACATTATTCTTACAAATTGGTAAAGAAGGCTGAAGTCAGGAACCCAAATCAAATAAACCGGATTAGGTCATCGCTTTACGGCGAGTGGAAGTGGCGGGTCATCTCGGAGGAAGCAATTCTCGTGGTCGTAGATTGAATGCAAAATTGGATGAGATCCCACTGTTTTTACTGTATGGATCCCGGGAATTGTTACGTACCAACTTCCCCGCGTTTTATTTTGTCGAGGGCACACGTTGTTTGAATGGTTTGATTGAATGTGACAATAGTTATTGTAACTGACGCTTCGAATGCTTTCGGGTTTCTTATTCAACCGTTTTCTCAAGAGATAAATTTATTCCCTTCATATTGGATGTTTGACCGCTTTTTGGGGCTTTGTAGTTAAAGATTGGGGGGAAGGAGAATTTTTATATCGTAACGCGGATGATGTACCGCAGTATTTTATCAATATTTGATTTATTATGACAGAAGATGTACCTAGATAAGTATAAATGCAATATAAAACAGAAAAAATAAGTTATTGGTATATATTCGGTACCAAATACCCATTAAATAAACTTCCAAGCCTCTAACATTCCTTTAAATATTTCCTACAATACAGAAACACCACAATACAACTAAGAAAAATGTGTTTCGTACATTTGTTTTGCTTCGAACTGTAAAAGCTGAATTCTTATACTGGCAGTAAAGTGAACTTGAAAACCGCTTTTCCATTTCCAAAGTTTACGAAAAATATTTATACATTCTTGTGACAAAAGAGCGTGTGCTTTAAAGCTCCCATGAACTTATACTGCCAATGGAGCCAATCACGTACGGTAGTACAAGTAGTGTTGGTCGTGGCGGTCAAGTGGCCCACCGTAACTGCATAGGCCAATCACAATGTTACCTTGCATTCGTTGCTAACGAATTCTATTCACTAAAGAATTAATAGAGCGCTTCGCATGAATGAACTTTTTACTAACGATATTTTTATTACTGGCTCAGTGAATAAAATAATATTGTGGTGTTACACAAAATAAACCAAAAAAAAATACATTTGAATAAATAGGTATTTATTTTTTAAAGGGGTTAAAAATGCACTTATTTCCTGTTTTAAAATTAAGTACGATAATATTGATCCTAACATAAAAAGCAGTTCTAAACTCTACATAACTCAAAGGGAATTGAACAAAAGTAAACTTTCATGTTGGCAACGTTATTGGCATTCTGCAGGATTGCTCGCATTTCTGTTTGCACAACATTATCACTCGTTTGATTTTTTTATTCTATTCGTTCCGTTGCAGGTTCATACTTTTGCATTCAGATTGGAAACTGTACGACTCTTCATACGGTAACGTAACAAAAGGGAGCTCCATCAAAGACGCGAGTCGTTTTGCGCCTCGTATGACGTCAGACCGCGCGGCGTGTCGTTGCCATTCGCTGACTATGGGACCGCGCCCGCGCTCAAAACTTTGTCAAAAATGTCTTCCAGCCAGAGTGTTTTAAAACTTTTGTTTCTATTTCTGAATCTGCTTTTGTAAGTGAATGAATGTGCGGGGGAAAAGGCTACATTTGTGATGACATTTTTCGCTTACATGCGACGTTGAAATGTAATGTGTAACGGGTAGTTATTGATGTTAGTTTCCAAAATTACTTAAACATAAAATAATACAATTGATATCCTAAAAATATCAACTTCATTTACATCAAATTCATAAAATATTCGAGTGCCTTTCCTACTTATCAAGCCTTTGCCGGTGTGCTGTTAAAATGCTTATTTATGTCTATGATATTAAATGAACTCAAAAGAGCAAGCAATTTGTAATAACTAGTTACCAGGAACCCAGCCCCAAGTACTCGTGAAAATTAAACCAGTGAGCTTTAAGTATTACTAACTTACCCAGAACGCAATCAGCGATTCAAAATATAAATGAAAGGCGAAAAACTAGAGGCACTCCTGTTGCTAACTGTACAGCCTCTGTTTAAATTAATTTCGAGTATTTTGAAGTACCTAAAGCAGGATCCCGCATTAAAGTTTCGGTTTCAATATCGACTGCGGTTACAGACAACCGCGGATACCACAAATGCTAAAGGAGGAAAATATTTTTTTGTTAATTAATTATGAAGAGCGTATCTATTTGTCATCGGTAATTGAACTTGCTAGTATCTCTTTAATAATCTATATTTTGTGTAGATAACCGAATTACTTAATTTTTTATAGATGCGATACTTATTTAACTTACCGATACAAACGTATAATTATGCAATTTTCTTTTGATATTACCCGAAAATTCTCCGTTAAAGTTTCAGAGGCTACCGTAACCCTCATAAAATTAAAAAAATTCAGTTAACTTCATTATAACACTGACTGAAAAGCTTTGTTTCAGCCTTGCAGAGAGGAAAGTTTATCCTATAGAGAGCTGCATCTATTAATTTTTGTTAACTGAAATACTATTCGCAACTTTGCACTCGAAATAATTTTTCTACGTTGAAGTTGGCGGCTATTATTTGCCCAGTTTATTTTTCTCCAAGTTTGAGAGCCCTAGAGTTGAACACACAGTCTGTGTTCAAGTGAGCCGCTTCGCTGCGCAGCCCCCGCGCACCAAAGCTAATATAAACTGTATGTGACGGACCATATTCTTTCAACCATAACGCTAGCAATAACTGCACAGCTTTGCTAAATGTAAAAGGATTTAAGCTGGATAAAACATGAAATTGAAGCAATATCTCTTCACTTCATTGCTCTATTCTTATAAGCTCACGTTTCATGGAAAATTAATCTAATACGTACAAGATTTTTCGAGTAACCTATTTCATAATTCTAATAGAGGCTTTTAGGGATGCCCCGCTATTTTTTCATAAAAACGTCATGACGCATGGCCGCCATAAGTTTGCCCAGAAAAGAGCGGAGAGAGCTGGATCCATGTAATTAGACGCTACGAAGATTTATGTTACGGAAATTCCCAAATTCTTTTAAAATTTTGGCTGCGACACGTGCTTCTTCTTAAAACACTTTTCCTCGGCAAAAACTTATTGCTTTAATAAGTTTAATAAGTTTAAGTAGCAGATATTTTACAGTTAAACGTCTTTTACATGTTGTTGAGTGTTTCAATTAAGTAGAATTATAAATTAGGACGTTTCTAAAGTGGAAATTACTTTTATAAGGTTTGTTAAGGGTAGCAATTACAGTTACTATACTAAACTCGTATAACGAATCCCGCATATCTACAGCGTAGTTCCGAAACATCTGTGTTTAAACCGGGAGCGTAAGCTTCTAGATCAACGACAACTTACTTAAGACAACTTCTGATACAAATACGAACATTATCTCCGTCCAATTTCGTTAAGCGAGGGGAAAAAGGTAAGAAAATGTATGAACTCCGTGTTTATTCGGGTCCGCTTTATTTCCATCGTCCTTTGGGGGCTAACTTCATGTATCACTGCAGACGTCAGCCCTGGGTTAATTGTCTACGTGCGTTTTCAGCTGAATTCGTCACGTTCTGTTCACATCCCTATCGCAGTTTAGCTTCGTACTAATAAACGTTTTCTAAATCGAGCGCCTGATTTAACATCTACGAATATTCTGTATTAATATTTGTTCTTCGCTCTTTGTTTCATATTACTAATATGAGAACGGCTTATGAATCTAGATTTATGTGATATTTTATGGCT
Organism: Agrochola macilenta; assembly: GCA_916701695.1. NCBI lineage: Eukaryota > Metazoa > Arthropoda > Insecta > Lepidoptera > Noctuidae > Agrochola > Agrochola macilenta. The sequence continues at coordinate 11,061,911 of OU753563.1, forward strand.
GAAATATCAGAGGTTAAATTCTGATTTTGGGACAAATTGCGAAGTTCGCATGTAGGTACTATATTTTTGTATGTAATTTTAGCGTGGGCGCGATCATCTAACAACATAGGGATGTGTGAAGCGTATATTTATTTATGTTAGGGATTTACTCTGAAACGGCTTTAGCAACTAGAATAAAACGTTGACCGAATAGCTTATTTATTCCGTTTATGTTATTACAGGATGTGCAAATATCAAAGGACGGGATTAAACTTGATCGTCTTCGTAAAGCGACGATTTATCCATACGTTGGATGTTAGTGAAATAATGCATTTCTATGGTTGGGATCATCGGTATTGTTGGTCGCAATTGTCGCTGTTTCGTTTCTTTGTTGAAGAGCACTTAAAATCATTGACGACACGGTTGGCGCAGTGGCTGAGCGATCGACTGCTGCGCAACGTGTCGCGGGTTCGATCCCCGCACGGAACAAATATTTGTATGATCTCTCTCTCCCTTTACTTTTTAGTAGACCCCTAATTGTAAAATATCTATTAAATGTCGTTACAACTGGTTACAGCTCTAAACTTAATGAAATATTAACGACAAACTGACAGCGAGTAAGGCATCCGACTTTAAAAAATCTACAGGAGGTAACTAGAGTGAACTAAAGTGCATGGAGGTGACATTACATGTACTACAAATGTACGATAGTAATCTATTCGGACTAAGTTATAATTATGATAGAACTTCACTTACAGGTAAGTTTGTTTTATCACTAAATATAGTGATAGTGACGTAAGTACACAGTCTAACAAACGTCACGGGGATGGAATCGTGGAACTAAAACTTTTACGCAGGATTTTAGATGAAGATGCTGTATATCCATTTAAAAAAGAGGATATTAATTGATGTACAGTTTTCGCCAGAAACAATAACGTATGCTTTTCATAGGTGTGGGTGACCCGTAAAATATTGGGACAGGTACTGCGCAGCCGTGCTTTAATCCGATTGGTCGAAACCCTGTCATAACAGTTTAGGTACACACTGGTCCGCATCTACAACATAACACAAGTTTAATGTGAGTACAATACCTATCGTTGGAAGAAGGGTTGGTACTTTAATATAAGCAGTAATTCCTCGTAGTCACTATATTATTTACTCGAGTAATAAATGACAAATGTTGTTGTGGAATGTTTGCCGAGTGTTGTTTGTGCGGATATTAAACTCTTTATTTGTACTGTGACATGAATTAGTTTGTGCAACAGAACTCTATTATGCTTTTCCTTTGTATAATTGCTATTTTGACCTTTCTCTCAAGGTCTGTTTAAATAGCATTGCTTCAAGTTATGACCAATTTATAACTGTATGGAGGCGTGTAGGCGGGTGTGTAGGTATAGAAGCTTTCAATTTTTTCTGCTACATTCAACGATCTGATCGTTCAACGGGTTGGTTATTACATTTCTAAAGATACAGACTAAGAAAGTGTGTGAAGTGAAAGGCTTTTTTTTTCTTTTTTTTGTGTATGGGAAATCTATCAAATAACTTCTCCCGCTTTGGGCGGAGCGGGAGGGTGTGTCAGACTTTTACTGACTAAAACCCACCCGTGTTCCTTCCGTTGCCTGTGTGCCGGGGTCGCGATATCCCTTTCGGACAAACTCGCAACCCCAGCAGGCAATGGCCCTTACGGACCTCGTCAGTTGGTGCTGACATCTCTTTGAGGCGCGCGTGGAACACAACGCGCCGTCGACCCGGGCCTGGACCTTATCGAACGGTGAGCTACCCATTGCTCACCGTCCGCAAGCCCGCGCCTACTATGGCCGGAAGTCGGCTCGCGACTCCCGACGCCCGGGGCGTCTCCTACGGCGACTAGAGGCGCGAGGGCGTGCATCTTGCCTCTCCCTCGCGCGCTCCGCCTCCTCCTTCGCGAGCATTACTGCTTCGCAGGTGGAAGTGACGGCCTCCCATGCACTCTCGCTCCGGACCATGGCCTGAACGAGGGCCGGACGCGAGAGATCGCCGCCACCGATCGCCTCCGTGAGGACACGGCGGTGCTCCGCCCAAGCTGGGCAGACTTCCACCGTATGCTCCACCGTGTCCTCCGGGCGATCCACACAGTGGCGACACCCGGGCGTTTCCTCCCGCCTTATGCGGAACAGGAACCTCCCGAAACAACCGTGTCCGGTGAGGACCTGCGATGGCTTAGAGTACGTTAGTAGATATTAGAGTTTGTAATCGTTACTCTTGGCAATAGGACTGAATGAATGCAGTAAGTATCACTAAACTGTTGGCATCCTAATTTACGGAACTTACGATCGATTCTAATTTACCACTACTGAGCAAAGGCCTCCACCAAATTCTTCTAGGCATCCTTTTCTAGAGTCACCTCGATCCAACCCTTGCAGTACGCGTCTAGGAAGTTATACAGTCATAAAGTTTTACTGTGTTCAATTTGTAAAGATTATTGTATATATACCTGTACAAAATGTTCATGTAATATTTATAAAACATAAACAAACAACATATATTTATAAATCCGACAGTGATTTGTCATTCTAAACGTGATGTTCAGATTTTATTTGACACTTTAATTTATCGAACGTCGAGCCTGCTTGAAATTCTCCATTTAGTTTCAGGTACATGGGACCGATGCCTATCTTGTTTCCAAACACGGTACAAATATTTAACTTCGGATACCGCTTTGAATTTAGCGACCGTGGAAATACACACGGTATTTTTAACTAGACGACCGGTTCGTTTGTGTTAGAAACCAATCTCGTTGATATATCCATTAGCCAAATAGAGAGCCGAGGCCCGCACGCCCCCCTTAACAAAACATCTGCGGGGAAGTATTCGTGGTACGAAGAAACAAACATTATTTTCCTTTCATTTCTATGGTACGTAACCCATGAACGGGCTTCAAACACAATATGATGAAAGGGGCAATAATGATACAAAGAATTACTTTGAGTACGAGTGTTGTACATTTTACAATTATATTATTATTGTGAAATAACGATAATATTTGTAGTGAGAGCACTGTCATTTTCAGTAATAGTTTGGCAATTAATATTGAAAATAAAGACACAAAAAATAGTGCTATCACCTGGTAAATGATTCAAACAAAATTCAAATTTGAAACAATAAGGTAAGAAACACGCACGTAAGTGAAAATCGTGCCAGTAGGTATGATAAAATAAAACCTCCTGAATATGGTGGGAACGTGAGACAAGGTAACTACACCGTATCCCGTCCGCACCTGTTATTTATGGTCACTCGCAATATGCATTCTTTTACTATCATTTCATGCAAATGTGACCAGCTACTCCTTCAAAAAGAATAGCAAAATAATAACGCTGTAAAATAAGGTTCATAGTGCTTTTTACTTTTTCTAATTGCCTGCTTTCTTGTAAATAATGTGGGGGTGAATTAATATTGAAATATAATTGCATGCAGCTAACCCCAGGCTGGTCGGCGTTGCCGGGAACGTGTTATTATGCTAATAGTTTTCAAACTTGAACGGGTCAGTGTTCTTTGTTTCGTTGCAAGTGCGGTTCAATTGGTCACAAAAGTGGCTGGTTTAGCTATCAAAACCTTGTTTTTAACCGACTTCCAAAAAGGAGGAGGTTATAATTTTCGTCGGGTATGTGTTTATTTTTCATGTATTTCCGCCGATTTCTCCGTCAATTGTGGACCGATTTTGAAAATATTTTTTTGTATGAAAGGGTATGCTCCCGAATTGGTCCCATATAAATTTTATTAACTTTGCTTGGATACTTTTTGAGTAAGCTATATAATACGTATTTTTCCCACTTAATATATGTATGTGGATGATATGATGATAACTTCCTGTCACTGCTATTTACATAGTAGATAGTGGTATTTGAATTTGTGTGGGTACCACAACTAAAAAGTGAAAAATAAAAACTTTTTATAAAAAAAAAAAACAACTGACGTGAAAACTTTAATTTCGGAAGTCGGTGGAAAAAAACGATAATTCAAAACCAAAGACACCGACTTCCGAAATTAAAGTAATTTTTCACTTTGTAGTGTTTTTTTTTTGGAAGTCGGTTGTATTTTTTTTTTTGCAAAAAGTTTTTTTTTTTATCGCGTTAGTTTATGCATGTGCAATTGTATCGATGACTCATCATATTGTTTGCAACATTCTATTACAGTCTTGTTTAGGTACATATGAACTTATATCTTTCTCTTTTTTTAACATATTTGCTCATTGCCAGTCCAAACAACGAATACATCGGTATCAACTAAAGTTCCTAGAAAGATGGTTCGTAAACCAAAACATTGTTCTAATTCATTATAAAGAGGAGTGAGTAAACAAAGTGAGCAGAGCGCGACGTTTCATTTCTGTTCACAAAATAAAGAGGCCAATAAAATTTTGTTCAGTGCAACAGCTATCGTTCAGTGGAGCGGCTATCTGCATTTTATACTTTCGACGCCATCACTGGCCACTTTATTTCTTTACTTTGTACATACATAGGTATGAGGTATACGTGTATGTACCTACTGTGCTTGCTCGTTGTTTATTTAACGGATCGTGCCCGATGAACGGTTCTATTCAATTGAACGTGCATGTACGCCGAAACGTGCTCTCAGAGTTTTAATTTCACAAAGGTTGTTAAGCATGTAATGTTAGCGAATCTGAACGATAATGAAGCTCACTTTAAACAGATTTCGCTATGAGTAGGTGCTCTATCTAAATTTTATACTAGATACAACATCCGGAAACATCAACGTCGAAAACAAATCGTATGCCGTTCGCAGCGTCGAATCCTAAACAGGATTGAAACTTGGACGGGAAGCAATCTAACGGGAACAACAGTACATACAGCGGTCTGCCGACGTAGAGCCCTACGTAATTTAAAGAACAAACAAGCCTCGCAACTGGGTTTACCTCGACTGCAACAAACTCTACGTCGTCGCTTTAACTTACTCATTTGTCGCTTACTATCACTAGTGCGTAATACGAGTAACTTAAGACTTACAAGGGTTTTGTATTTCTGTGCAAACGTTTGGCACTCGGGGTCAAAATGAATATCGTCATCTATAAAACAAACACAACATTTTATATAAAACAGATTTAGAAGCCAATCGACGTGGTAAGTCTGTGTGTATATGAAATTCAGAGGCTCCAAAAATGCTATAGCGCCGCAGATGAGTTCGGCTCAAGCGAAGCGTTATCAAGCCCAGTTAATCCTGTCTTCTGTATTATTGAATAAATTTTCCCTCCTGACGTACTTTTGCCATTTTATATCGATTTAATGTATCGGAAAAAATCAGGCCATCGCCATTTCTGAATCGTAACAATGTTTCATTGAGGAAGTCGTGAGTTAAAGTTAAAGTTTTAATTAGAACGTTTCGAGGAATGACGAGGTGTTCATATTAGGTAATCCTATTAGCCGTGGCCTGCTCGTTGTATTACGGGCGGAAAGCGGTAAAGCGGTGCGATGTTATTGTTATGATGGCATAAAGCGAGCCATGTATCTCGCACAACGCAGGTGGCGCTAACTACCGGCAGCGTAGTGGAAACTGTCGACACTACGACAACTCGAGACACGGATGTATCTACACACCATACAATGTAATGTTTCACGGTTTGCTGATGCGCAAGTTAGAAGCTTTTACTCGAGTAAACTGAATTTTAAGTTGGTACTTGGGAGCACCGTCTCATTTTCACACACTATCGTTATTTTGAATTCATGTGTTTTTTTTGTACTTCTTTACTGCCTTTTTACCTTAAACAGATACTAGCGTAGTTACTATTTTGTTTAACGCTTTCGTTGTTGAAATGAAAGTGACATGTCATGCGGTGTGGTCCCATTTAGAATACTGCAATCTAACGTCTTCCCTTGAGTGTCGTAACAGGCGATTAAGGTATTAGGCAAGAGAATGGGAAGCTTCCACCTGTAGATACACTGATAACATCGCACCGTGAAAGCCTAGCTTGCTTGAGGGTCACTGGGGTCACGCTAAATCGTCTAGATTGATGTGAAGAGGTGTTTCAGAATGTTCTTTTTGACTCAAAATTGGTATTTAATGTAGTAAAAAGACGTAGTGGTTTCACAGTCTAAAATTATGCTGATGATGATCATTAGCAATACTCGAGACCCCTTATAGAAGCCATATTAGTATAACCTTGTAAAGATTCTTGAGAGCTTTCCTCCCTTCCTGAAGGTTTTACAAAAGGTGGTGAATTTTTGTAATGAGAATAGTAATCAAAAAACATTATCTGCAAACCGAGGTGGTGATATTACTTTGCAGTGGTTTTAAGGCTTTGAATTGTTATTTTCAGGGTGGAAAGTTTATACGTTGTTTAAAGAAGAGAAACATTCATATTATGCCATTTTAAATAGGTTGAAACTTAAGGCACTATATTCGTCGTTCAAACATGTGCCTGCAAGAGTTTGGTATAATTTTGTTTCCGTTGTTTACATTTCGCTTGTAGCCACGTCCAATAGCCCCTTTCTACCTCATTCTTAGGCTTTTCGTGTCACGGCTACATGATTTATTACTTACTGAGATACGTGTCTTCGTTCTATCCTAAAGTCTCAATAATGTTGTATAAGGCACTGAGCGTAAATAATAAATCGCAAGCATGTACCAAGTATCCATGTATTTTGTACCACGAATATGATTCTTGAAGACAACTACTGTTTTGATTTCTAAGTAATGCAGCATTTTCATTTATTTTTAGTTAGGTTGTTACGTTTTATTGTAATTCGTGTTGTTCCGGAATTCATAGAAATTTACAACGATACTGTGGTCTGATACGATCACGGTTGCGGCGCCAAGTAATTCTATTAACTGACATACTACCGTGCATGATTTGATGGTAATTACCCGTTATTACTGTAGTAGAATTTATAATCTTGAAGCCTTAATAAGAAATTTCTAAGTAGTTAGTGGTATATTTTAATAAGGCAGCCTTAGTAAGATAGTATTTATGTTTACTTTGACTTATAGTCGGGCGGGCGGTTGGCTAGAGTTACTGTTTTCTAGTTAATACACGCCAGCTGTTGCACAGCTTTGTCTCGGTGTGAATGTTAACACGATGCCAACGGGTACGCTCAGTTTATGTAAGACCACAGAATATACATCGTCCTACAGTTGATTTATACGCTTTCTCTGCTAATCTGTTTAAAGATACCTAGTTGAGCCTGAGAATTGAAATTCCTGTGCTTTTATATATAAAAGTGGAAAAATACTAGGCTAATCTGCAATAAACTAGTTTTTGCTGATAATCCAGACTTGACTGAAGCAGCTGTAATTCTGTACCGCAGGCGGCTCAGAATAATTCCTTTAAAGCCAGCGTTCTGCCGCGTCCCAGTTACACCTGCCGCTGCTGACTCGAAATACGTCGTTTATGAAATAATTTTGTGTAAGAGCATTTCTTTTTTGTATGTAACTTTGTTCGTTATTTTAAGTAGGCACCAGGTGGCGTTAACAGGCGGCGTTGCAGCGGAAATTGCCGTCGGTCGGTCTCGTCGCCGCGATGGAGGGAGACTTGGCTCGCTCCGACCGCACCGCCCACTAGACTAGGCCCTTGTTCATTGTAGGCCAACACAGAAAACAATTAGCTGCACTCGTGTGCCCCACACCGACTCGGAATATTTCATTCATTACTCAGATAAAATCACGGACCTACTTACGTAACATGTTCAATTAGATGTAACTCAAACAAGGAGATTATTCTGTTAGGACTTGTTGTGTGCTCAAACTTTGAATTGGTTTGTCTGTTTGCTAAGCCAAATTCATCTCAGAAAACATAAGAATATAAACTATCAGATTGCTGGATTAGAAATAAAACAGAAACAAGCTAAGCGAGCCTTTGTTATTCAAGTAAAAGATGACTTTCAACTTTCTTATTACGCAACGACACATAACATGCTTTTGTACTTATAACACCAATTGTTGCGATAACAATACTTTATAAAACAAAAGAAACTGGCACATCAATTTATATCAACAGGGAAAAGCTAAACAAATGGATATCACGCGGGCAAATGAAATGAGAAGGGCGGGTCCCTGACTTTAGAACGTTTAATGACCTTTGAGGAAGGTGGTGTTTTGACGTTGCATTAGTGAACAATGGACGTTGAAACTAAAACTAGATCCGCCTTTATCTTCGCAATTGTTATAAAACACAAAGCGCTTAACTAGTTGAAAGCTTTCGGCGCATTTACACGGCGGCCGGCGCCAAGGCCTATACCTATTCAGCTTACGATGTCGATGGCTCCAATGATACTAGTACTTGCAATTTGCGCTGAAATATGTGAGCATAGTACGAGTCGATAGGATTTGGTTTGAGTCTAGTTTTGCTTTAAACAAGGGTTTGGCAAGCATGGATTTTGTAATATTTTATGGTTTTGACTAAAGGTAAACTAAAAGGAAGGTTAATTGTTTACTGAGTACCTAAAAGAGTAAAAACAGTGATTCGTGCTATACTGCATCGTACAGATGAACGTTTGAAATAAATTGCTAAAATTATACCTTGGTTATGAGTACAGATATAATGTATTTAAATATTATTAATGAAAACATTACAGTTGTTATTTACACACTTACACACTCAACTTTTATCAACTTTCTGGTGTATTATAATACACCAGAAAGTTGATAAAAGTTGAGTGTATTAGGTATAGCAATTCCAATCTTTTTGAGTAAACAAGTAGAATTATTAAAATTAGATTGGGCAAATAAATAATTTACTTTTGAAGTCAAATAGCTTTTTATTTATGGAAGTCTGGCCTCACGCAGTAGCATCAATCCTCGGGGAACTATTTCATTTATTGGAGTGAAATATAATTTTATCGTTCATCTTATTACTTTAATATGATAGGAATTAGAAGGTAAAATACTTTCACCGTTTTACTAATTTAACAAAGCTTAGGTACAATCGTTCCCACAGCTGGGACAGAGGCCTCCTCCCCACCACGCGGGCACAGTGCGGGTTGGTGGATATCACAATACCTATGTCTTCCAGGGACACGAAAATGCCGTTTTCCCACGATGTTTTCCTTCACCATTTTGAGAGCAGTGGTGATGAAATAAATGACTCAAAGTAAAGCTTGCCACGACCTACAACTGGTAAGTCGGGGCCGTTACTACTACGCCACTACTGGGTACTTTATTTTGATTGGTTAGTACATGTACGCAATTTACAGTGTATACGGCCTCAGATCCTCGGATCTCATCAGTTGTTAATTTTGCATGCAAATCGCACTTACAAGTTAGATTCCTTAAATGCAATGAACTTCGGAGTAAGCAGACGCAGCGGTGTAAACATCACTTAAGATTTAGTTGGCAACTCAAACGTAGATATTTCAGCCCTGAATCCATACCTTGCAACTTCCCGAACAGAATAGAGTAATTGCTTCTGAGCTAAACTTGGGAATCAAGTGCATACCCAAGTTAAGTTTCAAGTAATTAATCTATGAGGTAGGAGAAATTGTTGGAGTCATTCGTCAGTCTCAAGCTGTGTATTGAACCCGACGCCAACGGTGGGAGCCGAGGCGTCATATAATTCTGTTACTCTCTCCCACTTCCAGTTAATTGAATACGTCTGCCACACGGCTGAGGAGCCAGAAAATTCGATTCGAAGCTCTAATGTATGTAGCAAACATTCTTAGAGGGAATACTGCGTACTTGTTTTAAGAATACAAGCGAAGGATGACGCGTTAATGGAATTGCTACGCGGTACATCTTTAATTGCTCGTTGCTTAGCGTGTTGTTCCAGTAAGTAAAATGGAGGCAAGATAAGGAGACTAGTTTTATTTGCTAGTAGACAGCAGAATAATCGAATTCCACATACCTTATTCGTTTAGTCTAGTTCATCTTCTTTCGGTCATCTTCATTCTGTTTAGGTACTTCTTCTTAGGGAGTTTTGTTTTTATCAAATCAAAAGTCATTCTAAAATAGGATGAGAATCAGCACTTTTTGAACGTCAAAATTACATAAGGTAGTCCCCCAAAACCCCCTTCACCATTTCCTAGAAGAAGCTGGGAAGAAGTGGCGCTACAAAATCAATCAGAAATACGAGTACCATACCTAATCTATAAGCAGCTGTAAGAAAATATGGTTACCAGGAGCCATTGCTCTTGGTAACCATATTTTCTTTGGCCTCTAACATTATTTCCTTTAGCGTCCTTCTTCGACTATTACTAGAGTGATTTTGCATTTTTTTTAAACCGGTCAGTTGCGATTCGGGCCACGCATAATGAAGGGTTAAGTAGTTAGCATGGATTTATCCCAAGAACAAACTTAACTTTGTAGTTAAAACTTTTTACTCCCATACATCAATATTCGTCACAGTCAATTCTCCAACTGCAAATGTAAGTTTGTAATCGCAAAAAAATAATGTGATTAAACTACAAATGAACAATTTTCGGACTTTTTCTTTTACTTGTGCTGTGAAACCTTGCTTCTTGCCAAATTTCATGATTCTAGGTCAACGGGAAAGGGTACCTGACCCGTTGACCTAGAATCATGAAATTTAGGTTTTGATTTTTTTGCGAGTATCAAAATATGTCGCATAAATGGCCTTTTGTTTTTTTTACGTTGACTTAGAAGCTTGATTTTTTTAGAGCTCTAAGTGACCGTAGACCTACGTGTTTGATACTACCTAGTGACAGACGGACGGATGGACGGACGGACAACGTTGTGATCCTATAAGGGTTCCGTTTTTTCCTTTTGATGTACGGAATCCTAAAAAATACTAGCTTATCTTTTGAAAACTCCTTTTACCTGCCTTATCATCAATTTTACCCACCCAATAAGCAGTAGTCTGATCACCGTTACCGTTACGTCACCATTATCGATGATTAAAAAGCACAATCTTCCTCATCCTTTGTTTTCTTGTGAGTGTGACATAATATTGTGTGTACCGTGTAGTGTACTTCATATAATCCATTAGTCGCTACTTTTCTTTTTAACGTTGAACTTTAACTTGGCACTCTCTGACAAATGTGATAGGGTGCTTTGAATTTTTCTCCCCCTTTAAGGAAAAAAGTTGTGTTAAACACATGGTGTAAAAACTCAAAGCAGGTTTTGAATATTTTTGATCTAAATAAAACAAATATGTAAAGCCAGGTGTTAGTTCTCACATAAATAGTACTAGTTTTAGTTTAAAAGTACTTTGATCGAAGGAATTGACTGGTATCATGCACGATTTGTATTGCATCCATATGCATTTCGCATTTAAACAGACAACTTCGAGAGTTAAAAACTCTTTCAAAAATGAACTATAAACGAGATGGTGACCGGTGTAGTTTTGGCCTACGCTTTTGCTACGAGCGTAGCAGACCGTAGCGGGTCGCGTAGCACTAACCTATCACCCTATCTTCCGATCTTCGAACATTGTTAGATGATCCCAGGGACGATCCCCATGAATAAGGTCAATGAATACATGATTCTGAATTAATATAAACCTTGAAGTAAGTACATAAAGATCAAAATTAACCATCCTTTATGTAGTGTGGTATTTTTATATAAAAATCAATTGCAGTTAGATTCGTAACTGTAGACAAATATTTTCATGCTAAAAGTAAATAAATATTTATTTTCTGCCAGCAAAGTCATCGTATAAATATTTTTGAAAGGCTTTTGATGTTTTATGAATGTTGGGATATCGAAGTCAGCTATGTGCATAGGTATGTATGTTGAGTTGAGTGATGTTCTTGTCGTACTTATACGTTTACAAGCCCATAATATAGGGTATAGGATTTATAATAAACATTTTTGGTTTGTAATTTCCAACTCTACAAAAAATACAGACATATTTTAACTTTTTCCAACTTAAAACGTTACGTTAACGGCAGACGAACATCAAATTTTAAACTAAAATCTCCATACAATGGTACTCAAATCGGTTTTTAATAACAATGAATGAATATTAGCCAAATTAGTTGAAATTTTTTCAGAGATTTCCTTGGACAGTGTTACGTAATCAGTTGTGAGCCATTATTTGAGTGTTACGAAACCCTTAAAAATATCAAAGATTTTTTGCAACATTCTCTGAGTCACAATAAATTCAAATTCGGCGTCAAAATCAAATCAAAGACGTCGTTTTAGGTCGCAAAAATGTAGGCCTAAAAATTACTAGGCATCGAACATCTACAATATTCTTAAGATTTACCAAGTGAGCAAAAACTTCGGAATTCGATTATGATCAGAATTTCAAAGGCACAACAAACATTCTTAAAGTATCTACAAATCACATAGCGAAGCAATGAAAGAATTACGCAACAAAACCATACTTTTATTCTACACAATAATAATTAAAAGCAATAATGAACCACAGAATAGATATTAGAGTTCCACTGCGAATTGGAAATACATATTTTAGTATCTACTTAGCGAGCAATGGGCCCGCGCCGTTAATATTTGTCGATACACTGCAATACGATTTAAATTGCTAGCTACCAGAAATTGGTGAATTACGTTCTATTGGTAAGAAGCCATGGAAAAATAATTTTACGTAATGTAATTTGATTTCGTTTGAGGCTTATTGCGAAGCGAACTTCAGTATACTTTGGAATAACTGTATTTTAAAATCTTGGCAATACCTCGAAGTGAAGCCTTTAAAAGTTCGAACTTTTCCATGAATTCATAGAAAAATAATTATCTAGCATATTATAGAACGACTTTTTCTGTGATTGGTTTAATAAGAAGATTTTAGGGGAATTAGCTTATGATTTTAATTTAAAAATAAAAACTTTTTTACAAAAAAAAAACAACCGACTTCCAAATATTTTTTTATATTTTTCGCTTTTTAGTGGGTCAGTTTGTAATTTATGTAAGTTACAATAAATAGCCTTATGTTGACTACTCATCACCTTTTACAAAATATTTCTTTTCCCGAAGCAGGGACGTTAATCGTTGAGGAGTTCTCCTGGTACTTCACCATCAGCTCCATTTGTCCATAAACATTGTAACGAGCATAAATTGCTTGGTATTCATATTAATGTAATCGAATCGCAACCCGTGAAATACTTATTATTGAGTAGTTCTGGTGGCCATCTGTGGTCTTCATCATCAGTTCCACTTCACCAAATGGTGCTTTTCAAGAGCAACTGCACGTGTTATTATAAAAAATACCCAAATCGCTATAGGTGAGCCTATAATATTTGAAGAGTTCCCTCGATTTCTTCAGGATTTCATCATCAGATCATGACCTAATGGGACCATCTCGCAAGTATACCCTTTCAAACAAAAAAATAATTTTGCAAATACGTTTATAAATGACGGGAGTTAGAACATACATTTAAAAAAAAATATATATAAACAATCGAATTGATAACCTCCTGCTTTTGGAAGTCGGTTATTTAGGTAATATTTACTCTCTATACCTACGAAGCACATTACTTTTTCTCGTCCGTCGTACTTTTTGTCGAAAGTAGTATCTAATGTGACTGAAGTTCATTAGCTAGTTAGATTAAACAACTTTCAGATGACCTTACTAATTGAAGGTCGAACCCAAAATAGCTCAATAACCGAATTTGACACTTGACACTGCTACCACAGTGTAATTTAAGTAAGAATTCCCATTAGGGACTAAGGAGGACGTCTTAGAGGCACATTAGCGAACTATAGTAAAATAATAAGATTAGGAGTTAAGTGATATAAAACGTGGTACTAATGCTAGTGGCAAGTACACTAACTAGTATTAGAATGGAAGTAGAGGAACGTCAGTCAGGTAATTTGGAGGCGGTTCCGATTGTGTGGTGCACGAGACAAGCGAAGAGCTGCTGAAAAACGTGTAGGTACCTAGTGCCCATGTGCAAGCAGAATTTGTAAACGTTAAAAGCTTACTAAGAAAATAGCTGTTTTGTACACACGTGTTTTGCTGATTACTCGTAACAGGTCTAAAGAACCTGATTGATGAATTAACGCAAAAATTAATGTTTAGTACCTATCTAACGTTGGTTTGACGATATCGTCAAAGTCGCGGGAGACACCTGGATATACTATCGAAGAACTTCATATCTAAGCAGTTTGAAAACAAAATGCCGTGAACACAATGACCACAACTGTTATCGCCCCAGTTCTATAGCTGCCAAGCGCTGCAAGCCATAATCCTTACGGTGTATAGATATGAACTTCTTCGATGGTACACACGGAACCGAGAAGTATGGCAGTAAAAAAGGGAGGCGTATATCCAACAGTGGGTGATTCCGGGCTGAAATAATTATTATGATGAACTACCTAACTCAATAAAATATTAAACGACGACAAACACACAACACACTTAATGTAATCTAGTTATAGCGGGTCCCGTTCTGATTACGAACATATCGACTTGGTGAGACCAAGTTGATACCTACCTAATTTAAATACAAAAAAAAAACGTATGTACAAGTGCTTTATATTCTTGCATAAATTGCACGCTAGTAGGTAAGCATTGACAATCTTACATAATATGCAAAAACAAAACAAAGAAAGAGTAGATTCAGTTTATCACCGGCATTCGCATCTCTTTCGCGCATTGTACTATTACTTTTGTACTCATTTCCGAGATTCTGTTGTAACTTTTGAATTAAACAACATTGTTTGTTGTTAATTAGTTTTATTTTATATAATTTCAGAAATGGACGATCGGTTCTGACAACGTAAATAAAGTTTATATCCGTTGACGTTGCTCTTTCATTAATTAAATCATGTTTTTACTATGTTCAACACTTCGATCATTATTGATCGAAGGTTCAACACCACGGAATAAAAAATGCGTTATTAGGTAGTAATTCGTTCCGAATTCAAAATAGCAAGGCATACAGGCTATTTTAAGAAACGTTTTATTTTTCATAGAAAATTGTCACATATATATTTTAATAAACGTTTTCTTTCCATAGAAACATGTAGGTTACATGTACAAAGGTAGGTGTACAGTATATTTATACAACAAAAAGACCACGTAGCTAATAAATGCGACATAGGTAGATGAATATCACATTTTTCCACTCTGGTGAATTTCTAGGAATACGAATTAATAGGATTTCGGGAGGTATTCGACGAAAAACCAATTTATACTAAATAAACTATTGGACTGGATTCAAGGTAAATCTGGTAAATATGTAGATCTCATTTTCAGGATCAATCAGAATTCTAAGTAAGAATTGATTTATTATTACATTGTTATTATGAATTTGCCTGTTTGCTGTTTATCTGAGTTTTTTAGGTATCCTCATTAATATGCATAAAGGCTGTTCATTTGTATGTACATTATTGTTAAATTAAAGAGGTAGTAAAGATCCTAACAGAAACTTAGTAAAATTCTTAATATTTATTTACATAGAATTCTCTTATTGATTTAGAGAAACTAGGGTGTAACCGCTATTAAACCAAGTACCTCCACACGAATTTTCTTTTTGAAAGTCGCTTAACAAACCGCTTCAGCCTATATCTCACATCGACGCGTCCTAAGTGCTGTGGGTGCAGGAAGCCGCAGGCGCTTCGGCACGACATCATGTACCGTAGCGTGTTACATGCTGCGCACACCTCCGCGGTAATTGAATCCGTGTCTACTGCGATGTGGTGCCGTGCAACCTTCACCCACTCGCTATCTCTTGTGTGGGCTAGTTAGCCTGACCTCTCGTTAAGACGGTGGAAAAGGTCACCTTCTACTGCGTTCCGTAATGACGTTTGATAAAAAGCATAGTTATTGTCCGATACTTTCTTCAATAGGTACAAAAGAGGAGTTTTGATGAATACGTTTTAGTGCACCCCTAAGAAAAAGATTTTGGTGACCAAGCTGTGCATTGTCTATCAGTCGATCACAAGACAGTTTTAACCTACACCTGCTCGCTATCTCTCGTGTAGGCTAATTAGCCTGACCTCTCGTTATGATTGTGGAAAATGGGGAAAAGTCACAAGCACTAGTCACAAAGCCACTGTTGTCGGTTACTTTGTTAGCTTAGGGGTATACAAACTTCTACTCTCTGGTCCGGCTGAAGGGCAAGGTTTTACAAATATTTTTTGTGCAAAACCAAGAAAAAGATTTTGGGGACCAAGCTGTATATTGTCTGTTAGTCAGTCACAAGGCTGTAGGTTAAAAACCTACACTCACTTGTTATCTCTTGTGTTGCCTAGTTAGCTTGACCTCTCGTTATGACGGTAAAAAAGGTCACAATACAGTTTTCTAATGACGTTTGATAAAAGTCTAGCTGTTGTGCTTGTTGTTTGCGACTTTGTTCGCTTATAATGCTCGACCCGCCGTTTGACCCGCACGGAGGTGGAGTTTTGAAAAACTTTTTTTTGTGAACGAATGATACCTACATAGGCTGTGTGTTGTTAGGTATTTCAATAAACCAGGTATAGATTTCCAGAAAATATTACAGCCATATCGGTTTACTTTTCCAAGTTTCAAAGTATTCCATTGTACAGAGAATTTCTAAAAACAATACCGGCTAAAACAGAAACCGAACATTGAATCCCAGTATTTCTTCTTTGCGAACATGATTTGTATATTTTTTTTCTCTGTGAAAAAATAAAGACTGCAATCTTATTGTAGGACTTAATCTAAAACCACAGTGGTTTTAATGGTTAAAAAAATACATAAAAAATTACAAGTCTAATCAAATTACAGAATTTGTCTGAGACTTGTAATTTTTTTATTATACATAGATGCAATAGCTATCTATTGCGTACTATTTATAATAAAATATTTAAAATTTGTAACTGTCTTCACCGAAAAAAATACACAGTAGGTCGTACCAGTAGTACAGAAATAAGTAGATACTGTAGGTAGATGTATCATAATGTTTCAGACTTAGCCCCATACACGGAGAAAATCAGCGCGAAACGAGATGACGCAATCGGATCTCTGTATATCCAATTATTTACCTGTACGAGAACACAGATAGAGTGTTTGCGAGTCGCTATGTAATCAAAATGTTCTCAACCACATTCAGTGAATTGAATTTTCTGTTCATCTCGTAATGGGTGGCTTTTATTCCATTGCCAGCACCAATGAGAAGGTTCCTGAGGTGAGCATTGAAACAGCCGATGAATACATTATCGATATTGATTAAACCGTCTAATCTACAGTATCAACTTCATTACTCACGTTCAAAGTAACTGAAGCTAGAGTATTTATCATTCGTCTAAATACTTCTCTGTATTTAACCACTATTTATCAAGGCAACGATTAATTAAGCTGTATTGTACTGGGTTATTGTACGTAAAACTTTTCTTTATATTAAATGCACTTTGATAGAAACTGCAAAGTTTCCCAAGGAATTCAATAGCTCGAAGCTAGAAAAGAGCAGTTGGATGAACTGATAGAATAACAGCTTTCAGAAAAATTTCGTTGTATTCATATCTGGGATAAATATATGTGAAAAGAGCGAATATGGTTTCGAAGTAAAAAAGTTCACAAAGCTTCAACGATATTTAAGGACTCTATTATATTTATTCGCATTAGGCGTCCATTATTCTTTCAATAGATTTTATAAATACATCAGCACATGAGTTCGCATCATAACTACATCAGGCATTCGACGCAACACGAAAATAATAAAAGATTGATTTTCAATTGAAATGCTCGAACGTGCTGGTCATATCTATAATCATTTTAGAACTGTAAACTTGATATTTTTCCACAAGCTCCCACAAAGGCCCCATAACGAAGTGAAATAGCCAAATAAGAAGGTCTTAATGTCGCAGTTAGCTGAGAATTCTCCCTTGTGAATGCTGGGTCATTAGCGCTATGTTATTGCGAATTACCCCTAAGACTCGGCGCCCGGGACTCTGGAAGTCACGTTTAATCTGAATTTTCCTTATACTACCTATAGCTACTTTGTACTGTACATGCGAGATTTCACGGAATACTCTGAAGCGGCTTACATATGCAGAATTAAATTACTCTAATAAATTCAAAACGTTTCGGGCAATAGTCGAACGTTAAAAGCTCTGCTTACTCGATTTACATACGTAAAAGATTTGACTACAACATATAAATGCGCATCTTTTATGATATCTATTGCATCGACTGTCATATTACAACTGGAATTTTAAACCAGACGGCCGGAACAGGTATGACGGTTTCAGCGTGGCAACTGGCTGGTATTGTTCATTGTTTTACACGTCGAACGTTGCAAGCGTGAAGCGTATCTGTATTTAAATCACGTTAAAATGTTTAAGCCCTGTGAGCAATCTGAAAGCGAAAGCTGATTTTAAATTACTGAACGGTGGCAGGCAAGAGGGACGAGGGTCTTAAAATCCATCACGCACGACGCCGATCTTATTTAGATAAGTAGCAGTCAGCTGCCGGAAGGCCGCCCTGCTTAGTTCGCTTGACTGATTGCTGCTAATGAATGTCACACTTTAATCTTTCCGTTAAATCCTCACACCCGACATTTTTTCAATAACGTCACCGTTTATCTTTAAAACTTTAGGCTGAACTTTTAAATTAAAGTCGATACGAAACCTTTGAATCACATTTAGAACAAAATTTACTTAACTAATATTTACTTACGTCACAAGTCGTATCTTAATTACTTCAGATGTTAATTAAAGCCGGCTTTCCGCTTAGCTGGATATTTAAAATTAATACCTACAAATAAATTAATCACATACCATTTCTGTCAAGCACACAAAATTGCATTTAATTAGGTATTATTCGCCACTCAAACCGCAGGTTGTTCAAAAAGCCTACATAAATAAAGAGAGGTTTACATATGGACGATCTAACTGAGTGCGCTGATGTCACCGCACTGAATAACACGTTTCGCTGGTCGCATTTAATTTTCGACCAGCCAATTTATTTGAGCTTCATTTTCATTAACGACTCATGAACTCAAACTTGTTTCTTTGATCTCCTAACTTTTCTGATTCTAATTTTATACTCAACATTTCTGAGTTAAAACTGAACAAATAATATTATTCTAGTATAAGTTTTAGTGTCCAACTATAGTCCTTGATTGCAAAGTCCAACTATGTATATTATAGTTTGAATCGTCCTTCGGTTGTCAACGTTGAACACCTCCTAGCTCTAGCATGCGGTTGATGTTTTGGTTCAGTAAATGCATAACGCTTTAGCTTACATCACCGCAATAACGGTATTAGCTAGCATCTCGGCATGTCCACAGAGACCAATGCTAATTCTCCCTTTATACTATACCTGTGCAGTTTACGTCAACAGGTTGGTTATTAACTTCAAATAAACTATATCAAAGACAACGTTTTTGTTCATGTAACCCAAAGGCATTGCATTTAGGTAATCAAGACTAGTAGATAGCAGTTTTCATCTTGCAAACATATTTTTCATGAAGAAAAACAGGCTAGGAATTCCATATTACTCTTTTATATTTATTTGGGTTCTCATATATTTGAGTGTAAGTACACATGAGAGAAGCAGAAATCCTGCATTTCTTGTTCGAATGTGACCCACCGATGTATAAACTGAATGTGCATCTGGGGAAGCACTTATGTTACCCAAATGAACTGCAACAAATCTTCGCTACGAAATCCTATAGCTCTTAGGAGATATGGAGATTCCTAACTAGGATGGCGACTACAAGAGTCATTGTTAGAAGGATACGAGTTCTATTTGCAGGAATAGAACTATGAAAATTGTAAGACTGATCTGATTTAAGAAGTTTATCCGTGAAAGTGTCCAATTGGTGTACGGGTACATTCTTACTTGCAAATTTAGATTTGTCTATATTCGACGGCACGTAACTTGGAAAGAATCGTAGATGCGCAGAATTCGTTTCCACTTTGTTTTTCTTAACAGACATGTTCAAAAATAAATCATGGCAATAATACCATAGAATAATGCAATGCATTATAAGTGTTTTTTTTTGTTGCACTAAGTATACATGCGCCAACTTACTCCCAATACGCCAAAACCTTGGCAAGTTACGTGCTGAGAGACTGTACTACGAATTGATTTACAATACTTATTTTCCTTCTGAAAGTTTTCTTATTAAATTAGGTTATTTTCATACTTTTATTATTTTAATGTTTCTTTATTTTTATGAAGGTGATTGCGTTCTTTCGTAGTGATTTATCTATAAAACAGAGTAGGTACCTATTTTCAAGTTAAATAATGTTTTTTAAAATAAAATTAGATCCCAGACTTATTTCAGACTGAAAAATCCAGGCCATGTCCCTTACTCGTCTAACTTTTCGACCGAAGGGGTTAAAAAGTTTATCAAAAAATTATGAAAACAGCACAGAGTGTTTCAAACAAAAATGAGGAACTACACGATATACGTTTTAGTTAACTATATTAAACATCAGCTGGTGCGTATGTTGCAGGCATTCTGTCAAAGCCAAAGAATTTATTTCAAATATTCACATAAAAGGCACTTTTTAATCACTACACCACAATAGGTAAAATGATTTAAAAATTAACCAATGACAACTGATAAATTTAATATGTGATATACATGGTGCTCACACATTTACAAGAATTGTAGAAGTACTTATACGATTTTCATGTAATAAGTCAGTGTGTGATTTAAAATGTTTGAGTGTAATAAGTGACTGTTAAGTTTAAGTGTAATAAGTGTGTGTAAAATCAATGTCATAAAAATAATAAATTATACAATTAAATTAGCAACCAGTTTGATTTTGTCTAGACTCTAGATTGGCCTATGAAGTAGGACCAGCACGCGTACCGTGACCATCATAGAAACGGATTTTGTCGACGGAAGGATAGATTGTGATTATGAATCTGTCATTTTGTCCAATTCTTCCGTCGACAAAACCCGTGTCTATAGTGGTCATGCTACGCGTGCAGCATGATTCCAAGCATTCTTATCTTGGAAATAATCTCTAATTTATATTATGCTTCTTTACAAAGTATACTTTTAATATGAGTTTTAAATTCTTTTTCATTTAATTGCAATATACCACAAGGTATTTTATTGTAACATTTAACACAGTACCCCATAAATGGGATTTCTTGTTCTGTAATGGAAAAATGATTACATAAAAGATATACAAATAACAGTTCATAAGAAAATTAAAACAATAAAAGTTATTTTACTCGCTAACACGATAAATTAGCATTTTACAAAAAACGACTGATTTATTTCAGACTTATGCTAAACCCTACATTTAACGAAGTCCGTATTTGCCTAATTACTAGCAATAATTATTTGCCTAATTTTTAGCTCAAAGACGAGATTTCTCAATGCTCGTAACATGCATCGTTTAGGTTTCAGTCCGAATCTGAACTCAGAACCTGAATAGAGTCAACTATAAAATAACGAACTTACTGATGTTGAAAACAGGCTTGCCACGACCTCGGATGTTTTATCTCCGGTTGCGTGTATATTTGCTTTGCATGAAGTGTTATTTTTCACTGTTCCGAAAACAAACAACGAATTCAAGTGTCATATGACCGTGTGTACCGTCTAACTATAGCTTTATTTTACTTTGGTTTCGGACCATTCAAATTACTGTCAAACGGTACACAAATACGCCTATTTATTTAAAAGCTCTAGTTAGGATTTCACATATGAATATAACAACTTTCCGAAGAAACCATGTCATTAAAACCTACGTAGCAATCAAATTGAATTGAAATAGGTAAGCGATTAAGGGCATAGAATCAGTTTGATTGCCAGGCATTTGTGTAAATAAACACGTAGGTTACATAATATCAATAACCATCCTAAAAGTTGTTATTCGTTTGTATCCAACTAACTGACTATGTAACTTAACACACTTTAATAATATGCTACCTACTAAACTAAAACTTTTAAGTTTAAGTTTGAATTTAAAAAATAAATAAATAACATAAACCTACAAGTCCTTTGTGAGCATGATAAATGAAGGTTTAAGTTATTAATGTTTCTAGATTAATTCTAAATCTCCCACAAACGTTGACTTGAGCAACCGAGCTGCCCGCATCACCGACTATGCATAAATAGTAGCTACCTGTTTGCTATTCAAGAGATATATCGATATGGCTTGCAGCTAGGCTTATCCTATGCTGATAAAAGCGGCACTGACTCGAATATATCCCGGAGATATAATAAATCGTGCTACACCTAAAGTGGTCTCGCAAAAACAGAAATGCTATTCCGTAATAATTAGAGTTTTAATTTTTGTTAAGAAAAAGTCTTGCGAACTAATTTTGTACAACCATCTCTTGGCCTATTAGGTTGAAGTATAAATGTTCCATTCCGATGACAGTTCATTAATTTGGTAGAGATGAATGCAGTCAGGATCCGCCAACCCATCTAGGTTCTCGTAGCTAAGTAATGACAGCCGCACGGGTCGATCCATCAGGTTAAGCACCGCTTGCCGGGGTTGGTCCGTGGATGGAAGTCCATCTTTATATACCGAGACTCCTCCGTGCCACGGAAAGCCCGTTAAGCCGTTGGTCCCTGCTGTCATTCTCGGCGTGATCTTTGAGAGTCGTTACACGTCGTCAGAAGCCCGAAAATCTAATAACCAGTCTAACCAAGGGGTATCGTATTATTACCCAGTTACTGGGTTGTGGAGGTCAGGTAGGTAGTCGCTCCATGTAAAATACTGGAAGCCAACCCCAACATAGTTGAGAAAAGGCTAAGCAGACCTATTGGTACTGTCTTTAACGGTAACTATCTCTGCATATTGAAGTTTGATACCTAAAACGTGGTATCTACCCAATCATAAAAGTTTAAAAAAAGATAATTTAATTTAATAGTGTAAAAGGTAAATTTTATTCTCGTTTCTAGATCCGCATAAAATCAGGACAAGAAATAAATCTAATTTATTGAAAAGTAAAGTTTCAAAGGAGCCGCCAACGTCGTCGACTACGCAGATTAAAATGTCAATCTATTTTAAGATATTTTGCCCCAAAGCAGTATTTTTCCTGTATCGTGGCTTCCTGTTTACATACACGAACCAATAATTACTTGGCAGCTTTAGAATTGTAGGTAGCATAGTCTAAAAAAAAACCGTCTGCAACAAAAAAGTTCATAACAAGCTCACTTTTCAAGCAGTCTGATGCAGTTAGTGGTATTTTAGTTCAATTTTAGATTTGATGTCTCAGATTAAAGAAAATAGAAGCCATTGATGCTTCGAGGGTAAAAAGAATCCCACATACAAAGATACATACATAGATATTTGGGAAAAACATAACCCTGTCTTTGCTGTCGGAAAAGCAGTTCGTCTCCTCATAATAAAACTGACGAGATGTGGGAACACCGCTGCTTACCCTGTTGTGTAAAAAGTATATTCTCTATTTCGTGTTCAGATTTAACAGAATACCATTAGTGATGTAACCGAACACTCGTCGCTACGCAACTCTGATTCCGACTAGTGTTTATTTGGGTACCAAATGAAAGGCAATGGTTTGGTTTTCGATGTAGGTACATTCGATCCCTTTGGGAGTTGCCAGCTTTGTTAATTACTAGGCACCATACGGCCAAGCTTGGATAAAACCGACACGGTTTCAGCATTACGTACGAGGCACGTTACTTGAAACGTCTTCAGGAGTTCTGTGTTCGGAATTAAACCAATCAAGTTTGCTGAAGGATGATATGTTATTGATGATTTTATTTCAAGAATGAAATAAACCGAAAAGCTCATAATCAATCATATGGCGCTTTTCTGTTTATGTCATTTTCTTATTGTATACATTAGCATCGAATAATACATTAGTTTGGTATATTATCCGGTGAGACAGTTTAATATTGGTACGTAAGACTAAAAAATTTGTACTAGATAAAAATCTAACAGACTATTCGAATTTACGCTAATTTCATGTAAATAAAATATTCAATCCTGCATCAGTAAACGTGCCTAACTCCCCAATTATACCATAAACAGCACACAAAACTAATCAACACTCGCCTAGTAATTACGCCACTAAACTTTGCATAATAGCTAATAAATTTGGACACAACATCCGCGAAACTGCATTTCCTAGTACATAGGCCATATAAATACGCGGTTAAATATCTGCTCTGAAATCATTTACATTCCTAATAACTTCAAAAGTATTTTTAAAACTTCGCCCGGAGAAACAATGAATGCTAGGGAGCTCCACTTAAAATTTTCCCCAAAGAAATATGTAGAGTTCTGTCGTCTCAAAAGGCGAATTCGTCGTTGGAATCTCGACGGCTGGTTTAATTAGCCGTTTTAATGAATGTCGAGGCACGTACGCTGTAAATGCGGCCCATTACCTGCGTAATTCACGCAATGATAACAAAGACGCGGGTCTTGAGGCTCCTCCTCAACGACACCGAACGTTGCACGAACGTTGAGCGACAATGAACGCTCTTCCGTATTTTTCTGAAAATAACTTCTATTCAAATTAAATGAGGTTTCTGTTTAAAAGGTATCTCAATCTATTGAATTAAAAGTAACAATATGAGAACTTAACAGTTTCGTGGAAAACATTGATGGAAAGTTTTCAAGATGGTAGTGAATGTAATAAAAACTAAATACCACTTTACAAATTGGCTTTTAGCAGTCATTCGGAAAATTCTAGGATGTTCATAGATACACATCTATGAACATCCTAGAATTTTCCGAATAAAAAGGGATAAAGGAAATAAAGGGTACAATATATATAAGGAAAAACGACCCATTAGCACACGCTAATGGGTCGTTTTTCCTTATATATATTGTACCCTTTTTTCGCGAAACATGAATAAGGGATCTATGAGTTTTACATGCATATAAACTAGTATAGTTATGAGTACACTAGTATAGTTATAAGAGACTATAAAAATATTTTCAATCCATTTGCTATAAAAATAGAGGGCGGGAAATTCGTATATATTTATACCCAAGCAAAGTTATCAAACAAGAAATGAAATAAGACGAGCGTAACAAAAGAAGTAAATCGGCGTTAAAAGCCGATTATTTAAAATTAAAATAAATCTAAATTAAATTATATTTCCTAAAATAGAATTTACTTAACATAGATAGCAGGAAACGCGAATAGCGATTATCGCATTTACGTCTTAATGTTTCTTTAAAAGCTTTTTATATTTTCGCTTATTTATGCTAATCTGAAAGTCGGGAGCAATAATATGGAAAAAATACGGCCGACGGAGACACGGGTCTCCATAAAATGGCATAAGTGGAGCAAACTTGAAACATAATTTAGCTGTCTGAGAACTTGTCTTTGCTCTTAGTTGATATTTTTATTGTTAGCCTTTATCATATGTATCATACGCATGGATTTAAGTAATACATTGAAATACGTATGACTAATGACATGAGGAATACGTAAATAAATAAGAAATTCAATATTATGTTTTCTGTAGTTCTCAGAATATTAATGAACATTATTTGTTATGTAAGCCTATCAATTTTATCTGTTTTCTCACAATCTTTCTGTGTAGAAGCCGAGTAAATAACCCATACTTATTCAGCAGTAGATTTAGGACTGAAATAAAAGAATAACTTTAATTAGAATTTACCTCCGTCCTACATCTCCAATTTAATAGGCAGAACGAAAAGCACAAAGCCACTTCGTTTTTTCACAACTAAAGAACACTCGGGGCCGTGTTTATACGTAATGCTCGTCGCAAATTACAGTACTCGTTAAGTACTTGTAAGAATTAAGTGAGCAATAACACATTGCTAACGATGCTTAGTACTCTAAGGAGTACGGACTAAATGAGACAAACAGGCGCGCTGCCTCTTAAACTGTGAGCGCTTATGAGCACTTGTTATTCCCTATATCACTGTTGTTTGATACGAATTGTTTTAAATTATTTTATTGTTTGTAATTGTTTTAGTTTTAATGATTATAAATTGGCTACATTTTTACTTGGCAAGTTTTGAGTACCTTATAAGACACAGTCAATTACCCATTGTTACATTACTCCCGGGCGTCCCACGTGCAGATACAGATTTTCAAGTTATTTGGAAGCTTTACAGTTTTTTTGATAACCTTTTTCTCTGAGGAAATCGTCTTAAGTTACATAGGAATAAAAAGACAGCTGCGGAAATCGCAGAGTTTAAAAATATACCTACTTAGCTTGGAAAGTCAAACACTTTAATTAAGTAGTCTTGTCTTAAGCTTTAAACTTGGTTAGCATCGTGTACACAGTTTTGTTTATGGATCTACGTGAGTAAGTTACCAAAATCACCGAAAATACACGGCAATCACATACGTATGGAGTTTCAAGATGTTTAAGCTAACTGCTTTGTTACATTACCTACACAAGAAAATACAAACCTATTTACTGTATTACTAATTAATTGCAAACGTTTTCCCTCCCGTCTCTCCGTCCCATAGTTGATCTATGGCTCATCTCTGCTACAGTATTAGCTATTATTGTACCTATGTACGTAGCTACCTAATTTGCAGATACAATAGAAGCTCCTATGGCATCTTTCTGCAGTCATTTCTAATTGTTATACAAATAATCGTCTAAATTACAACAAGTATTAAATTACTTATATAACATTAAGCATTTAAAACTATCCCAGTACTTACCTTATATTTATTTATAAACACAGCTTGAGACGGTCTTAGGACTTTCAAGTTCTTACGCGAAGTTTGGGGCAACCGCGCCGGCTCGGGTTGCAAATTAATAGTTGTTCCATGTATTGTCTCTAAAACTGTTTTATCAACAATGTACCATTTGGCTGGTCTTATTAAATGGTTCAATTTAGAGTTAGATGATAACCATTTTGATTGTAAAGGAAATCCCCACCGAAAGAATAATGCAACGGGAATAGTTTGGTATGAATTTATAATTCTGTTCAAAATCAGCATAAAATCTTTCAGTCATAGTGTCACAAACGGTTAAAGGGGGAGTCACAAATGTGAGGGGGACGGGGGAGGGGAGCGGTGTGGGAGAGGGTTAGTAAACCCTCCACTCCCCCCTGCCGGAAATACATAGTTCTTTTTTAAACGATTTATTAATGACATAAATCTTACATTCAAAGTTGATAAAATTAAATGAAATGTAGAGGAAAGTGGATGGGACGAGAGAGGAAGAAGGCAAGTCATCCCCCAACCTCCAGCTCACAAGAGACACATTTTCAAGCTCAATGTCAAATGTACAACAAAAAAATGTTAATTGGTAAATATTTTTCTTTAAAGTAAGGCGTAGTCGACTGAGGCGGGGCTCCTATTTCTTTCCTGCAGACACGGTTTAAAGGAACCTAATTTGTCCGAGTCGGGGTGCCCCAAGTCCCGAGCCGTTTGGCTCGCTCTTTTTTTTTTTTTGAGGTTGCGAAATTATCAAATAACCTCTCCCGCTCTGGGTGGAGCGTGTCAGATTAGCGATATCCCTTTCGGACAAACTCGCAACCCTGGCAGGCATTGGACCTTTCGGACCCCGTCAGTTGGTGCTGACATCTATTTGAGGCGCGCGTGGAACACAATGCGCCGTCAACCCGGGCCTGGTCCTCATCGGACGGCGAGCTACCCATTGCTCACCGTCCATGGCCGGAAGTCGGCTCGCGACTCCCGCCGGGGCGTGTCCTGCGGCGACTAGGGGCGCGAGGGCGCGCATCTTGCCTCTCCCTCGCGCTCCGCCTCCTCCTTCGCGAGCATTACTGCTTCGTAGGAGGAAGTGACGGCCTCCCATGCACTCTCGCTCCGGACCATGGCCTGAACCAGGGCCGGCCGCGAGAAATCGCGACCGCCGATCGCCTCCGTGAGGACGCGGCGGTGCCCCGCCCAAGCCGGGCAGACCTCCACCGTATGCTCCACCATTTCCTCCGGGCGATCCACACAGTGATGACATCCGGGCGTTTCCTCCCGCCTTATGCAGAACAGGAACCTCCCGAAACAACCGTGTCCGGTGAGGACCTGCGTCAGGCAGAAGGTGAGGACGTCGTGGCGCCTCTCTAGCCACTCCTCGAAGAGGGGACTTATCGCCACAATTGTGGCGTGTCCACGCTCTTGCATCCTAAGCTCTCATTGTCTTTTTACTAAGTCGAAATATGTCGGGACTTGGGGCACCCTTACTCAGACAGGATAGGTTCGAAGGGGATGGCGGATGGAACCTAACCTGTCTGAGCCGGGGTGCCCCTAGTTTCAAGCTCGGTAGGCTCGCTCTTGGATCCGTAACTAAGTAGTTTTTTTTTTAACTAGGATATTATTTCTCGAAAACTAGGCGTGCTAGCTGTGATCTTTTGCATAAGCGTCATGAAGACATCTATACGCAAAAATTTGAAGCTTCTCACGTGCGATCCAAAAAGTACAGTGGAGCTAATATTTTGGAGGGTTCAGGAGATTCTCTAGACCCCCCAAATAACTTCATATTCTTTCTAGCGAGGCGGTACGTTTCTAAACCCAACCCTCACAATCCTGACTTTTCCTTCACAACACCTACTGTTTTCTGTACGTTTTAGTTAGTTCTAACTGTTTGAGGATAAATTAGTAGGTAAGCACATTACACGTGCTGTTTGATATTAAAACGTGATATAACTTTATTATCACCATATTCACCAAACACAATATTATCTACATAATTAAAAATTAATATATAACTACATTGTCCAGTTTTGGGCGGATTGTTTACTTATAAATATAATTTATGCATCCAAAATTTAGGATAAAACAATGCTGGACATGAAATACTAACATTTACAGAATAATTTTCCAGAGAAAGCAAGGGAAGACCGGCAAAGTAAACTCTACCGGCATAGACCCAGAGTTTGGAGCGCGCAAGCCCCACCACGACGTCAACGTAGAGATACAGTGGTAGAGTTATATTGTTATGAATGTTAAAAAAGCAAGAAAGCTTCTGCGCCTCTGCGGTTATCTAACTGCGGCTGATTTTATCTGGCGCGTTAAAGAAAGATCTTTGCATAATGCAAATCCATGACTACCTGAGAGAAGGAAAAATTTAAATGTATGTAATTGTATTAAAAAGTTTACGATGGGATTCCAATTCTTACCGCTTACGCCTCTTAATTTTTTCTTCCTTTTTGGTTCGGATTCCAATTTATTCCTGCCTGAATCAAATGTAGCTTTGTGAACGCACAGAAATAGTAAGTAAATAAAACCGCTTATCCAGACGTAAATAATTCGTTCACTAGTCTTGGAAGACCTACCATTTAGGTAAAATTAATCATACCTGGCGGCAAGGGTGTTATCGCAATGTGTTTGAAAATATATGTTATTTCTGTAAGTATAGGTCGTAAATGAAAATTATCAAATAGCAATTCAATATTTCGTAAGTCTTCGATACCTACATATATAAATAGGTAGTTAAGCTGGCTCACAGACGTCTCCCACAATGCCAAGTGAACGGTTTCTCAATATCTTAATATTTTAAATTATTATACAAAAAATGGCAGACAATTTATCGTATCTGGGCGTAACACCACTTCTAAAGAGTTTACGTTTTTGCGGCTTCTATCAATTAGATTCTAATTCGTCGAAGATGAGAAGAATCCTACACACAGCTTACATGCGGTTCAGTTTATTTCTTATTTTGCTGTATACTTTCCAACAAATTATCAAAGTTTACCAAGTAAGTACCGATTGGAATATTACTCCAGACATTTTATTTTTCAGTTTTGTAGGTCCAACGAAAAGTTTGGATTTCGAAGTGGAATGGTGAAATGTAGGCCGTGGTGGATATTTGCGATTGATGCACGAAACCCCTTTTGATATTGTGGGGTAAGTAGGTAATATAATACCGTTGTAACTATTTGATATTTTCAGAGGAGTGTGACCATTGGTATTTAAAAGACGTGCAAGCGATTCTTCCCTTTACTTACCTTTACTTTTTATTTCTCATCTATTGAGAAGCAGATGCTACTAATAACGTTATCCCTACTGTTTACCCATGTTTTACATTCAAATCTTCTTTTCAAGTCTTAGTACAAGTTAGCCGAACTTCAACAGAAACTTTTTAAAGCTAAGAAAATACTTTTTCAGGATCGAGATGATCTAAATAAAGTAATGGATACGATGTTCCTGTTGCTCACTTATTCTGATTGTATTTACAAACAAATTGTCCTTTGGAAGAAGGCTAATCGTATTGAAGTGCTTCTAAATATAATGAGAGGTAACTCTTCCATATTTTATTAAATCTTAAATCTAAAGATATTCCGTAATTTTGGTTGTTGACCTATTGACCGCTTGGTTTTATATCAATTGCCGTGCCCCCCAGCGCAAAAATACAAACAAATAAATACTTACCTAGGTACTACGAATGGGGTCGTGCAATGCAATAAAAACAAAAAACGAAAATAGGTTCTCAGTCGTATAAATACGACTGAGGTTGCACGGGCACTACAACATTTGTCGTATTAATTCGACTAAAATGATTTTATTTTTAATCTATTGACCATGTCAATAGATTGAAAATAAAATATTTTTATTTCAGACACGTTTGGCCCATTATTGTTAGTAGAACGACTTTCAAACTATTTTTATTTACTCATTAATTTAAGTAGGCCCCGGGCACACGCACTTGTGCTTGAACCCAGTGCCCCAGAAGGTGGTTGTCCAGCTTATTGCTGAGCACGCTCAGGATGTTGTTGGCGCTCCCACGCGTGCGGAACATCAGCGAAGCGATGCGGCGCCGCAACACAGTGTGAAATCTGTGTGCGCATGCGCAAACATCGCAGACGCACTACAGTACCGTGGGAGCCCCACCAGCACCCTGAACGCGTTATTATAATGTATACGGAGAGCGTTGATGGCCCGCTGCGTGTAGTTGACCCATAGATTGCAGGTGCGTCGAGAGTTTCGCAGAATGCTTTAAACAGAGTGATCTTTACCTGTAAACTACACCTCGCAAATCTGCGTGCCAACATGTTACAGCGGACCCCCATCGCTCTCCTCTCCCTTTCTATGCCCCATCGTCTTTCAAATCCTTGGTGACCACATGACCAAGGTATTTAAACCTTCTCACTCTTCGAAGAGTGACAACGTTAAGCAGCACAGGTGCCATATCCCCCAGTTTACGATCCTTGGCTTGAAATACCAAGGAGACTGTACCCTCGCATACTCCTCACACACACACTATCTGCTTTCAGAGCGCAGCTTTTCTATTCATCGGCTAAGCAACACCATATCATCCACATACCTAATGCTGTTGATACAGTGACCATTGATCGAGCATCCTACTCCGAAGTCGCTCATCTCAACAATTAGCCCGTTGACGTACAAGTTGAAGAGTGAAGGAGATGTTAACTGTGTCACTCCACACTCCAGCCTGTACTCATCAGAAAGTTCGCCAAGCCATTTGACTTGGTTAGTTTGGGGGTCATACCGTATTTAAAAATATTAATTAACTCATCCGTCACACCTGTACTCGTATCTTTCAATTTACGCCAGAGAATATCATACCTAACCAGGTCAAATGCCTTGGAAAGGTCAAGAAAGGCTGCATACACAGACGTGCTCCTATCTGTGTAATACCTGACAGTCTTTTTAAGAGACATAACCGCACATTATGTCGAAAGTCCTGGTCTAAAACCGAACTGCGCATCGTTTAAATTTAGGTGTCTCTCAAGCAGGCGATCAAGCACCTTAGACGTGGTTGTAGCTGATGATATCGGACGGTAGTTGCACTTGTCGGAATTATCTCCAGTTTTGTTTTTAATTATATGCACTACCACCGTCTTCATTAGTTCATTTGGCAGGTAAGAATGCCTAATACAGAGCGTAAATAACAGTCCCATGAGCCCCGGGACGTGTGGCCCCGCATGCTGAAAATGTTCGATCCTAAGGTCGTCGTGTCTGGGCGACTTTCCTCGAGTCATGATGCCCTTTATTATTAGAGTAACTTGTTTTGCTGTGACACGCTCAAGCACCGCTGACACGACGACCTCCGCATCCCTGGTCTGCTCACCTTTTAGCGGAGACTCCACTTGAAAGTGACATCTAAACACATTAGCAATGTCTTTTGGTTCGCTGATGCCATTGACACCGGGACTAAGAAACCTTGGTCGATAAACATACACAAAATCATCCAATTGTTTGATTTGATGGTTTCTGTAAACTGTCTTTTAAGGTTTATTTGGATTCAGAAGCTACGCTATCTTAGGCGAAAGCGCCAGGTTAGACCAAAAAATTAAAAAAATATTACATAAAAAAAAAAAAAGGTCATAATATTAGGTTCCGTAGCAACGATTAATTATCAAAACCTCGGCCAACCTATATATTATGTAGTAGTAGGTACTATCTGAATAATATCTAAGTAAGCAGCTAAATACTTAAATAGATATTATTTAGGTACTTATTCAAAAGTCCTATCATCAGGTCAAAGTCCAGTTTGAGAATAATACCGATAAGACGGATACAACTTTAATAAGACAGCAATATGTTTCCTCCAGGTCCAATATTTAATCAGAAAAAGCCAGAGCATCAAGAATTTCTGTTAGCAACCGGCCGACAAGCAAGATTACTACTACGTGCATTCAATATCGCGGCACTATCCACCTGCTTGCTGTGGGTTCTGTACCCGATCATACTATACATGCAGAGAAAACCCGTTGAATTTGCAATATGGCTACCCTTTGACGCCAACCTAAGTCCGCAGTGAGTTCGAATTTGCACGTACAACGTACATTTTGTACCTATACCTACTCATTACGTAATACCGACCGAAACTACGTGGACAGGTTAAGATTATCATAATTTTGTCTTCTAGAATAATAACGTGGGCAAGTGTTTAACATACCTACATAATTTGGAACTGCTACAAAAGATTGCTATTTCAGGGAAACTTCATTATACATAAAGTCAGGGAAATTAATTATTAAGGAAATTGACTACCCACTTAAATTGTCCGTATATTCAAATCAAACACGGCAAATTGACGTAGGCCCTACGGCGTAGGGTGTCCATTTGCATAACAATAATTTCCCTGAGTCTCTGACTGTACCTGTAAATACAAATATATTCTTCTGGCGGAACGTAACGTGTTAAATCATAATTATATTGCCATCATATTATTATGCCTGAGTACGAGCCAATAATGATTTCAGCAAGGAGCGGTATTCGGCCTTATCGTCGTAATGCGATCAACAAAGTGCTCTGGTGGGGGTATCTACGGCGTTATGTCCGTTCATTGATGCGGTCTATGTAGTCTAATGTCCTGTTAGGAACATGCATCGGCTAATAGGGCTATGGGTAGTGGAAAGTTCACTCAAACTTCTAGCCTTATAGCCTTCGTACTTACCCAAACCTGCATTAACTTACCGATCGTAAAAAAAACTCCTCAAAAGAAAAATTGTTTAAGGTTTTACCTAATTAACAGTTCTTTTTCCACAGATTTTACCTGGCAGCATTTTACGTGTGGGTGCAAACTTCTTGGCTTGCCTTCAGTAACACAACAATGGACGTTTTTATAACATTTTTTCTCGTACAGTGCAAGACACAGCTCTCTATCCTCAGGTGGACGATTTTCCAAGACTTGTTTTATAGGCAATACCTGCAAATAAATGTTAAGATCGAATGTTTACACTTTACAGGCTGGATTTAGAACACATTGTTGAAGAGAGCAAGGAGGAAGAGGTAAAGACCTCGGAGGACTTTATCAATATTTTGGAACGACGATTACAAATTGTTTTATTGCATTATAATGAGATTATCAAGTAAGAGTCCTTCGAATGTGCTAAGTTATGAATATTTAAGAGGTGTAAGATACCTTTCAAAAAAATTACTCGTTTAAGATTTTCAGGTGTGGTCCAGGAAATATTCGGCGGTGCTGTCTTGTATCAATTTTTAGTAAGCGGTTGGATAATATGCACTACAGCTTACATAACTGTTAACGTAAGTTTATTTAGGTGCCCATTAAAAACTTACCGTTTCAGCTACTCACCTTTTTTGTGGAAACCATAAAAAATCCATAACTTTTGTTAAAGTGAGTCCACAGAACGACAGAAAGGTAATTCTGTGAAAACAGTAGGTAGGTAATTCTATGAAATGCGGTAAAAAATAAATTTATTATTATTTTTATTTATATTTTTTAGGATGCTTGGGGTAATTGCGCAACACACTTAAGCTTCGTTCAGATTAGCGCGATGCGACACCGGTTATTGTTATACCGTGAAGTTTTCTTAGAAATTGTGTTGTTCAAGTCGCGTCGCGCTGGTTTGCACGAGCCTTTACAGTAGGCTCTATGGCTTTCATTTTATTGTTATTTACGTTGTTGAGCAAACAAATTTTTCGAGTATTTATGCAATGGATTAGCAATATCCTTCAAAATGATCAGATTGTGATTGAAAGTGTGTTACGCAATTCGAAAACGCAATTAATGTTGTTGAACTGTCAAAATGAAAGCCATTGCTATTTCTAGTGTGTTACGTAATTACCCCGTAAGTCTACCTAAATAAGTAAGTACCTATTTGCCGGGTTCCATTTCATAACGTTACCTAATTTAAAAACGTACGAGGCGGTAGAAAAAATGTTCAATGCTCACAGTGACCCTTGTCTTTTCCTCTTCACATGTACATAGGAACCCTTGCGTAGGTACCTAAATAATAATAATGACAGATCCATCGTTAGAAAGAGACCGTAACCGTATGAGTGATAGAGACGAAGTTCTACAAAGCCGACCGACTGTCCACTGGAGCGGAGAAGAGAGGAGAGGAGCGGAGCAGTGCCAATATTAACCAATAGAATCTAAATTCTACTCTAGACTCCAGAGTTTAGACTCTATTGGGTAATATGTTGGCACACATCCGCTCCTCTCCTCTCTTCTTGACTGCTCTCCTCTCTTCTTCGCTCCAGTGGACAGGCAGGCTACTACCTAAAATACCTACGATGTGCAATGTTTAAAGCTGGGCACTGTACAAATTGAAAGACAAAGTTGCAGCGTTGCGGTTACAGCATTACCTAACGATCTATTCCTCAAATAAAATCGACTTGTGTTCCATTTTTGGTTGCAGATTAATCCAATGTCAGTGGAATTCGTGTCAATGGTGTTGTACATGTGCTGTATTCTCACCGAGCTGTTCATGTATTGCTATTATGGCAACGAAGTCACTCATGAGGTAAGGTCATCTCTACCTATAGGTGCGTATCTATCTGCGTATTATACCGGCTGAATTTTTTTACCGTCTCGAGAATAATATGGTGAGTTGTGTAAGTGGAACAGAAGCCATACCCGGGAATATTTGCTTAGTAGCATTGACCACGCGGGCGGGCGGGCCATGCGCGAGCGGCTTGTGCGCCTGCGAAAGGATATCAAAGAGGCCGACGGCAAGTGCAGCGACTACCTATCGGCCGCTAAGGAAAGTAATTATGAATTCATTAATAAATTCCGCGCATTTAGTAGGGTGCGTATGATTTGAATTTCGATATTTTTTACCTTTCTAAAGAAAGAAAAAAAAAACTGTGTCTTAGGCTTCTACTCCGTTCACCTATTATACCCTATTTTTTTCGAGACGGTAAAAAAAATCATGCGGTATACAGTAAAGCTTCTGGTAATGAGAAGCTTTAATAGGTACCCTCCACAAAACATAATTAACATACAACGCACGCATTGGTGAACCCTTTGAGGTTTTGCAGGTACAGTAGGATGCATCTCAGTGTTAACAAAACCAGTATAAGCTGACCTTTTGTCCTATTGAAACTCCATACGTAAGTACTACGCTAGGCCAGCTCAAGAGATACCCCAAAGTGATACCCCTCGTCCTATTTAGAAGCGATCTTCGCGCGAATACGGTTAATAAGGTTCGGAGGACGCGGCCCTAGGTACCACCGACGCACGACGTGCGATCGACTGTATAATTTGCTCAGAAATATAAACCAAAATGCAAAATTTGTTACAACATGATCCGCTCTCGCATACACGCTCTTATACCTAATTATGTACGCTCGGTACATATCGAGTGCTACAATACCTAATCTTTTGGCGCTTGAATGACACTGACAGGGGTGCGTTGTTGGTAAACATTTGTGTAAAATTTAAGGTAAAATTGTATTGAAAAAACAAGATGGAGGTGTTAGTTCCGATTTTTGCCACGCGCCAATAGATCCTTAAACAGTTTTTTTTTTTGCAGAGTGAAAAACTCATAGAATCCGCATATGCTTTGGACTGGTTGGAAATACCAACAAAATATAAGCGTGTGATAATAATTTTTATGGAAAGAATCAAACGCACAATAAACCTTGTGGCAGGAAGTCTGATACCACTTTCAAACAGTACTTTTGTTTCGGTAAGTTTTTAGGTACTTTTTAATAAGAACCTAGGTACCTTTATCTACCTTACCCTAATGGCCCACAACTAGATTATTTACCAAAGTTGTGTAGGTACCTACCTACCTACATTATTCGTACATATAGGCTCTGGCCTAGTGTAGTGCTTGACTGACTATAGAGCGCAGCGTGAATACTTAGCAGGTGCTACCTAAGTAGATAGCTCTCAATAATGTGCAACCCTGCAATATTTATTCGGTTTAATCTAACTGCTTTAAATTATAATTTTCAGGTAGTGCGAAGTTCCTACTCATTTTATGCATTTTTGAAGAACACAAATTAAAAAGAAAGCTATGTTCAGGATCATTGCCAGTTTTCCAGTTGTCAATGTCAACACCTTCCTTTAGAACCCTTAGAGCATTTAAAATGCTCTAAGTTTAGAACCACAACACGTATACCTAGTACAGTATTTTTAACACTCGAAGCGACCGTACGAGGCGTGATTATCAAGTGCACAAACACGCTGTGAATGTGTGGCACCGCGACCGTACGAGACGAATGACTTTTTCACGAAATCATGAAATCATTTGAGAACAAATCTGACATAAAGAGATGTACCTATTAATGATTATAATTCCGTAATTTATATTTATTATGCTCGCGAATCATATTTTGATCAAGATACAACCTGACACTGACCTGCAAATTGCAAAAAAAGTAGGTACGTAATTTTGAATTTCGCAGGCTACCTTGCAGATCCATACGAAAATAAGCCGAGTCGATAACTGATAGATGATTAAAGGTACCAAAGAGGTACGGACCCATTACATACTATTCATCAGTGAGCATTAAAGTACCTACTTAAACAAACCTACATTTCATTATCTTTCTATCTTCGAGCGTAAATGAGACAGTTGTTTTTTTTATTAGGTAGGCCTACCATTTACTAGATACGAAAATCCACCATGTACTATGATGGACACTAGGTAGGTACTAGTGCTAACGATGTCGTTGAGGCTGAGTTCTGGCATAGGAATTTAATTAATATTATATTTGGAATCATCGTCAAGTTTAACGGGTGCCTACTTAAAAAAAAACTACATAATTATCTTATCTATGTAAATGGGGCGCATGCCTGGAAACTGGATGCTAATAGAATAGCGCAATGGACATGTCTGGTGGGGCAATGGACGATTGCCTAGGTAGTCAAAACCAATGTTCAGTAATTGTTATATTTTTATATTCGTCATATTTCATAGTTTATCAATTAATAAGTTTAAGGAGTTAGGAACTTCCGTGAGAGTCAGAAACTGGTCAAAATAAGGTTAAGTTTTTTTATTATAACGCCATCTGTGAGAAACCACAGGTACTAATTGGTGGTATGCCTTTGTGAGGTTAGTGAAAGATTTAATTAATATTTTGTTGAGATCAGATTCTGCAGTTATTTTTAAATATTTCTATTTGTGTAAAAAAATCTAAAGCACCTATTTCAATATCTAATAAATAAGTGCTTAACATTTCTTATTCTTTATTGTACACATAAACACACTTATAATTATATTTTTATCATCTATAATCCCGTATTTTGTTTTCTATCCTCAATACCCATAATATTATTTATATACATACTTGTTAGTATTGAATTGGGATTAAAATAAATACAATTTATTGCCAAACATATTCCTTTATTGTAGGTACGTATACTTAATAAAATTATTTAAAAAAATAACTGTCTTCGAGAAACATTGTCCAAAAATGACGGTGGTGCTAGCAGGTTATATTGATGCCTTGCCCAGCCAAGATACCTAGTCATAACATGACCAACAACCGGTGTTGGTTGTAGAGAAGTGGTGGCGGCGGTGTTGATGATCCATGTTCAATGGATGTAAGTAACAACATCCTCTTGTAAGTCCTTTGATGAGTCATGAATCTGGCATGGATTCGCTCAAACCCAAAGCCGTGACATGCTAAAATTGTTGTCGTATCCTGAAAATATTATTAAAATACATTTTTATTACAAATACATACATAACTGGTGAAATGTGCTGCACAATAGGTTCACCACGACGAAATCTTTCCGGAATCGCTGGCGTTATGTTATGTTTACATTGAGTTTTTACATGAAGAACACTCCTTCCATCTTTCGTGATCGACGTTTCCATCACTCGTCTATCCAATTTTGAGGGAGCAGTCCCATTTATTTTGCCAGTCTCAAGACTATTTTTTTTTACTATCCTACATTGTCCCACTCCTGGGCAAAGGCCTCCCTCCTCTTCTACCTAACCTAACTTATATAATATGATAGACAATCGGTGTTTTACATTTTTGTTACACTACCTAATAGAAACATAAAAAAACCGCAGCATCGGTTCTCTTCTCAGGCCATCAAAATATTAAATCTTTCACTAAGCTCGCAAAGGCATACCACCAATTAGTACATGTTGTCGCTCACAGATAACGTTTTAATAAAAAAAAATCTAAGAAAAATTCCCGGTGCATAAACCTTATTTTCACCAGTTTTCGCAAGTTTCTGACTCCTGAAACTTATTAATTCATAAAATATCAAATACGACGATTTTAATAATATAACAATCATTACTGAACATTGATTTTGATTACCTAGGGAATTGTCCATTGCCCCACTAGACATGTCCTTTCTAAAAAACCTGGTAATCAGTTTGGACCTCAGGAGGTTTGGACTCAAGGGACTCAAGCTCAGAGTAATATTACTCTGAGGACTCAAGCTCAGAGTAATATAGTTATTACTCTGAGGAGGACTCAAGTAAAACCACAGACTGATTTTATAAAACGTTGCGATTTATGACGCGACTCGCGACGTGGCCATAGACAAAGACGCAATAGTGCTGTTACAAAAGCAAAATATCGATACCAAATTTTACCGTCATAATAATTATATGTAAGTAATAATATTACGTGTATACATGAACTAGATTTTTGTAATTTTTTTATAAAAGCAAAATTACAAACAGCAGTTCAAAAAAGTCAAAATAACAGTAAAAAAAACAACAACTGATAATGTTATCAGTTGTTGTTTTTTTTTAACTGTTTTTTTTAAGCGTAATGTTTTTCCTCTCGCTTTCCTGAAATCAAAATGAGCCTGTAGCTTTAAATTCCCCTGTTAATAATAATTATCCAGATTAGATCCAGCCTGTCCCATCTTGCTGTCCCCCCCCCCAGTGACGCCCTAAGCCAAGGTTCGTACCCCACAGGGAGTGCCCATAACAAGCAGTCACCACCACATATTATAAATAAGTTATATTTACGCCCTTGGCTGGAGGCTTTAAGTTAGTAGCATAACGCAGTCACATGATAGCCTGGTTAAGTAGTCATGACCTCAGAGATCAGCAACGAGCCGCTAGTGGTTGGGAAGACGCTAGGCTGATGATGATGATTCACTTATAAGTGTAAAGGAACAAAATACTCCATTGTTGTACGGGCTGCAATAATGACGCACCCCTGCAGCGCTGAAATGAACAATAATTTATCAAATAGATAAGCTATATTTTTATAAAAATACAATAGACGACGTATATTTAGTAAACTAATCCACTTAACTGTTCTAGAGTTATAAAGAGTAAGCAAGAACCCTGTAAGAACAGTTATGCGGATTAGGTTACTAAGTATACGTCGTCTATTGAATTTTATAATGGATTTCCGCAAAGTCACGCCTGAGTCAATTAACAATATTTTTATAATTAGTAAACTGTCACAGACCATCATGCAGTGCCACTGCTTTAGTGAACATATACAATAAGTATTTTCGATAGATACTTAGTACTACCTACCTATTTACGACATATCGATAGTCGCTAAATATCTTTTTCCAATAGTTTAGTTTTCGGTTTGACACATCGAGATACGTCTATGGTTTGACATGACTTTACTGCATTATTGGTTGACAACTTGATGTTGACGTTGACATTGTTGATTGTGTCATCCAATCTATTCTGTTCTGTCGACAGCGTGTTGTGTGATATTTTATTAGTTTTAGATTGTGGGAGATAAAAAAGTATTCACCATTCATTATGTTTCGCTATTTTCTTGCTTTTCTGTTGATAAATACGTGTTACCAAAGTTTGGGGAATCCTATCCAACCAAGACCTCCAAATCAATTATTATCAAAATCACTCGCGACACTAGCAGATCGATGCAAAAGTGATGTTTTGTCCAAACATCTTTTAGAAAAAGTAAACGATTGCGCCGTATCTGTCCCACCTTATAGTAAAAAGCAATTCCAGTGTTTGATATTCTATGACATAAATATGCAGTTGTGCTCAGCTGTCGCTGCATCTAAAATAACTATAAGCGAAGATCCTTTTGCAAAAGTAGAAGAGAAACAGGATGTCAACGCTGTTTGTACTCTGGCTAAGGAGTGGGTTTTCACCAATATTTCGGCCTTCTTGGATTACAAAGAGTCTGCCGAAAAGTACTTGAAACTGTCAGCCACTTGTGGGGAAGTATGTGGCCTAGAGGATACTATGAATGAGGCTAATTACTATTGCAAATACTACAAGATGGGCTTAGAAATATTGAAGAGTCAACTTGCTTCTACAATGGCTAATAATGCTATAGACAATGCAGTTGCAGCACCTTTTATATCTGAGCCTGCTAAGGAAGATGTCCCTGCACCTGGCACTAGTGATCCGGTTAAACCTCAAGACACAAAAACAAAAACATTGAATGGAGAAATTAAGCAAACAGAGCCTGCTGTTGCTAAACCTACACCTCAGAAGGTTGAAGATGCTATTGAAGATGCAGTAGTGAAATCTGAGACAGTAGTGCAAGCAACGTCTAAACAACCTCCGAGTAGTGATGAGGCAGACAATGCTGATAACATTGAAGATTCAGATATCAATGTAAACAAACTGGAAGATCCTGTAGTACCCTCGCCAGAGAATGTCTTTCCTCAAAATGATCAGTTCAAAAATACAGGCATGCTACAGGCAGAGAAACCAGCAGTTGTGAATGAGGTGGCAGGTCATGACTTGCCATTGCCAGCTAGCAGTGATGAGAAAGCGGTGGCCGTCCAAGAAAACCCCAAACCAAAAGCAATTGGTGACGCTGAGGATTATGGTAATTACTGCTTTATCATCATCATTCTCCCCCCTTATCCCAATCTATTTGGGGTCGGCACAACATGTATTTTTCTTTCTTCCATACTTCTCTATTAGTTATCATCTTGGTAGCCACCCCATTTCTAGCCAAATCATCTTTCACATAGTCTATCTATCTTTTCCATGGTCTTACCCTACTCTTATATTATAGCCATCCGCTTTCATAAAAACTTCCCGGTATCACAACATTTACCTCATTCCTCTGCATCACATGTCCATACCATGACAATGGATTGATTCCCACACAGCTTTACAGTCACCGGTGGCACTTTCAGACTTCCTCTTATGTACTAATTAATTTCTGCTTTCTATAGTTACAATTACATGATAAATTTTTACAAAAAAAATACTACGTACTTATTAATGGGGAAAATCTACTTATATATAATATATTTGGGGAAAATTATTATACTTCCTTATCAAATCCATGTTCCAGATTATTTACACTCGATATAGAACATTGCTGTAGATTACACCACACTTGTTTTGATGAAGTCATTCTTTAAAATCATGTACTTTTTATTTTGTTGTAGTTCAGTAATAAATTATTGCACTGTTAAATTGGTTACCATGAGCATCAAGCTAACCTAGAAATAGCTTTTGTCATGCTTAAAGCAGTAGCCAGTAGTTCATTTATGTTAACAAATTATTCACTCCTTTGTATACAATATTTATATTCTTCATATTTTGGTGCATACATACAAGCAATCAGTGTTACTATGACCTTACTGATTGGCAGCTTGATGCTTGCTGATTTACAGGAACACTTGAAAGTTATTATGTTTCATGATTGCTTGACACACCATGTCAATTTATAATTCCTGTTGTATGTGTTTTTTAGGGTTCTGTAGCCAAAGGGCAAAAAACGGAACCCTTATGGATTCGTCATGTCTGTCTGTCCGTCCGTATGTCACAGCCACTTTTTTCCGAAACTATAAGAACTATACTGTTGAAACTTGGTAAGTAGATGTATTCTGTGAACCGCATTAAGATTTTCTGAAAACTGAAACGCAAAAAAAGAAACTTCAAACACGTATGTGTGGGGATAGCTCTTCAAAAGTGATATTGAGGTTTCTAATATAATTTTTTTCTAAACTGAATAGTTTGCGTGAGAGACACTTCCAAAGTGGTAAAATTTGTGCCCCCTGTAACTTCTAAAATAAGAGAATGATAAAACTAAAAAAAATATATGATGAATATTACCATGTAAACTTCCACCGAAAATTGGATTGAACGAGATCTAGTAACTAGTTTTTTTTTAATACGTCATAAATCGAAAACCGCAATACTTGCTGCTACGGAACCCTTCATGGGCGAGTCCGACTCGCACTTGGCCGCTTTTTTTTCTGTTGGGGTAATTGTGGTTAAAACCATAGAAATTACACATACATACATCAACTCACGACTACAGAATGCCACCAGTTACGATCCTTTACATACTACTTTAGCCTCGTTTATGTTCATACATCTGGTCATACACGCACGTACGGTTGCGAGTACTATGCACCTGACCTTTCTGAACAACATCACCAATAAGGTCCTCCTAAGGCGTGCCCTCCCTGTGTTTCCAATCACATCTGCCTTGTACACCGTGTACAGTCACGAGCACCAATATGTATCCACTTAGCAAAATTCAAAAGCGATTTTCTCATGGAATAACGACAGCAACTTTGAGATAAGACCTATTTCATATTAGTGTAGGTTCCAAAATACTATGTTCGTAACAACATCAAATTACAATCACCACAGTAGGAGAGAATCGCTTTTTAAAGTTGCTAAGTGTATACATATTGGTGCTTGTGACTGTACATCTTTTGTTAGTCGCCAAAGTAGTAAAGTAGTAGTAGTGGTGTAGTATTGTTTGTGTTTATGTAATAGAAAATATTGTTTTATAAAGACATTTTGATCATTGAAGTACCTTTATGCTACCACTACAATGCTACTATTAATTTTTATCTTTGATTAGTCATCAAATCCTTAATTAAGTACTCATAAAGATAATATAGCATAAATTAGATTTACTTAATCCCCAGTTATTGCTTTATCATTAAACTTGTATTTTATCAATGTGATGGGTATTACTAGTAATTACATCATTTGTGTTGTGTTTGAGAATATTTCATCAAATTATTTTGGTTAAACAGTCAAATTATTTAACAGGGTTTTTCCAAGGACAATAATTGGACTTTGCTTATCACATTTCCTGGTAGTTTATTTCTGTAATAATCTGTGATCTGTTCATAACAAAACAAGTTCTTATTATTTCAGACTCTGATGGCAATGAAGCTGATGAAGAAAATGAAGAAACTGGAGCAGAGAACAAACCAGAACAAGAACCTGTAAACCAGCAAACTTTCACTAGGAACAAACTGGTGGTGCCAGCCACTCACGAAGTAGAAGTTTCACAAAAAGGTAACATAACATTAAAAAAATGTCTATTGTTTATACAAAACAAAAGGTTGTGTGAATTCTAAATATGCAGCTTGTTCTGCAATTCATAAAAGTACTTTAGCTCCTTGAACATAGAGTGCAAAATTTAATAACATCAACACACTATACATAGATGGCCTCAAGTCAAGAGCAAGACTTCGAAATTCAACCAGTGGATTAATATATGTACTCATAATTTAGATGTGGCATAGGTGAAGGTAAAATTAAACTTTTAGGTACATGCTAATAAAAACTTAAATATTGTATCAATAAATTCAAAACAAGCAACCTTGTATAAATAACTGCTAAGAGTTACAAACTTATAGAGGTCAGATGTGAAGGCATTTTTAAACACGGGTTTAAAAAAAAGTATCTTCCTCAGTAATGTGACTTGAAAATCAAAAAATATTATGTGGCCAGTAGTTTGTAAGGCTTGTGGCTAAATGGTAGCAGCAGTTTAAGCCACGCTTGCCGCGGTCGATTCATGCATGGGACGATCCATTACATACCCCCCCCCCCCCCCCCCCCCCTCTCCGTGTTTAAGAAAGCACGTTATGCGTTGGTCCCGGCTGTCATTCGTAGATTTTTGACATATCGTATCGTCGCTCCATGCAAAATACTGGTATTCAGCTGCAGCCGGTTAGACTGGAAGCCGACCTCAACCTGGTTGGGAAAAGGTTAGGCAGATTGATGGGGCCGTCCATTAATCACTTGATGTTTTTTAACAACTTTTTAACCCCCACCTCTCCTGGTGATACATGGTGAGGTTTTAGACTAACCCCTCCCCTACCCAAAGTCAGGTGTAGTTTTTTGGTACAAAGTATCTTAAAAAAATACAGAATATTTTATCTTTAAATTTAAAGAAAAAAATATTTTATTAGGGGACCGCTTTTCGGCTTAGAAATGCGCGTTAAACTAAAAAATAAATACACGTGATATTTCACTACCCCCCCGCCCCTCCCCCTTGTGATATTTCGTGATTTTCCGAACCCCCTCCCCCCCTTTCGAGCTATAGCCATATATAGAATGGTTAGGGGTCCAGAATATTCACAGGATGTGAAAGCAAACTGATAGGATAGAAAACAAGACTATCTTCAAAGCAGCAAATTCGTTACTTGAATCATACGAAGGAAGTTGCAGTCATTCACCTTACTTAGCTATCCGGAAGATGTTACCGTGAGAGATAAGCGATCGCTAAAATAATTAATGTTGATAATTTTAAAGATTTTAACAAAAATTTCGAGTTGTTAATTTGTGTTTTGCAATAGAATAGATTTATGTTGTTACCTTGGAGGAGCTCGTGGCTAAGTAACAACAGCCGCACGGATCGATCCATCAGGTTAAGCTACGCTTGCCGGGGTTGGTCAGTGAATGGGTGACCATCTTTACATACCGAGACTC
This sequence comes from Agrochola macilenta, assembly GCA_916701695.1. Lineage (NCBI taxonomy): Eukaryota > Metazoa > Arthropoda > Insecta > Lepidoptera > Noctuidae > Agrochola > Agrochola macilenta. The sequence goes on from OU753563.1 coordinate 11,106,893, forward strand.
CTCCCTGCCTCGTAAAGCACGTTAAGTCTTTAGTCCCGGCTGTCATTCGTGAATCTTTGACAATGGTTACGGGTCGTCCGAAGCCTGAAACTCTGACAACCAGTTTTACCAAGGGGTTATCGTAATACCTAGTTACTGGGTTGTGGAGGTCAGATAGGCAGTCGCTCCATGTAAAATACTGGTATTCAGCTGCATCCGGTAATACTGGAAGCCGACCCCAACATAGTTGAGAAAACGCTAGGCAGATGTTACCTTGAAGTAATTAAGTTCATAACTCGCAAATGTCAAAGATAAATACCCATGGGTACGAGTGCAATCACAAATCTATTTTCAATACTTAGATTTTATTGTTATCAAAATGTTCTAAAACAGGCTCAATATCAACATAATCATAGATTATTTTGGTCCTGATTGTCTTCTGGATTTCAAGGCAACTTAATTTGCATAGCAATGCATTTGCATGTCATATGCATATCTAATGCTATTTTGGAAGTGCTCATTAAGGAATGCAAATACCGATACCTACTTATTATGCTACACTTATAAGAACTCCTTATTTCATTGTCAATAAACTACTTAGATAATTAATACGCACACCTTAACACTGATATAATTTCGCTTCTTGGAAGTCTAAAATATATTATTTATTCTGTGAACTAAGAACTGCAATCACAAGTATAAATCACGAAATGAATCATTCAGTCAGGAATCTTATACTGATCAGTAAACGATTACGACTAATCTGTTTCATTTTGACAGTTCAACAACATCCATTGCGTTATATACGTTGTTGAGCAGATTTTTTTTCGAACTAATGAAGTAATGGATTAGCAATCTGTTTCAAAACGATTCAGATTCTGATTGTTACGAGTATTACGCAATTAGGGTACAGAACAATTTCTTGCACATTTTATGTATCTGTCAATATATTGTTTACAGCAAGTCACAAAAAAAAATGCGTACGGATATACGAGTACGTAATATTTATCTATATACATATATACGAGTAAAAATCAATTGCTGTTCGTTAGTCTTGCTAAAACTCGAGAACGGCTGGGCCGATTTAGCTGATTTTGGTTTTAAAATGTTTGTAATAGTCAAAATAGTCGTTGTAATAGTCAGAAAATTAGGGTAGGTAGGGTAGGTAGGGTGAGTAGGGTAGGTAGAGTAGGGTTTAGTGCTACCCGTGCGAAGTCAGGGCGGGTAAAGCTAGTGTATTTATATATACTTTATTATACACCAGAAAATACAGAACAAAAATAAATTTTACATAAAAAAAATGCGTAGGTATAATATAATGATATGAAGAACAAACTACTATTTGTACAAATATTACCTATATCATGATGTATGTTTGTTAAATACAAAGTTGATTAATACTATTTCTGAGTACAACACAAAAGCAACATAGTGCTTGTTTTATTCATACTTTGGGTTACCCTGTACTGTGAAATATTTTGCAAGCTTGTTTTTTTATCAAATTAGTGTTATAATGAACGCACGATGGCTGATAAGCCATCGCCGGTTTTTTCTTTTGTCGGTCTATTGTTATAGACCATGGTATTTTCAGAATACTAAGTAGATATCCGATTCTGGAAGAACTACTAAGAACTTAGATCTAAAATCTTCGTTTTCATTTCATTTTCTTTGTAGTGTATTTTTCATAATTATTGTGTTTAACTATTATCTTGTGTAAAGTTTATTATTTTACTCGATCATGTTATCTGTAACTCGTGGCTGTTTATTCAGGTGTGAACCACATACTCAAATAGATTTCTTTGCATATGTTTAACCCAATCTAACTGAGATCTTGTGCTCTATATTTGAATATTTATAAAATGTTATGTAGTTCACGAAAATTAAAATATTATAATATGGAGTACTCAGAGTACAACGACAGCATTTCAGTAAAGAAAATGTTCGCATATTGTTTCAGTATCTACATGAAAAAAAATTTTTTTTGTCTATCTTCTTTACGAAAAAGTTAAGTTTCTTGATTTATATTTATTTATTTATATATACTTTATTGTACACCACAAAAAAAAACATAACAAAAATAATAATAATCAAACACTACAAAATATACAATGGGCGGCCTTATCGCTTTCCGCGATCTCTTCCAGGCAACCTTAGAATGGACAGTGATTTACCTGGACATAAAATGGGGCGGTCGTTGGTGCAAATTATAAGTATACAATATACTAGAATAGATACACAAATAAATACATATCCTAAATAATAGATACATAAATACATACATACTAAATATATAAGCAGCGAAAATAAATGAACACTATAGATAGTATAGATAATTACAGTCACGAGAACAAGATCACAACGACAAGTAATGTTCCTTCACGAGTCTCTTAAACACAGGTAACGATTGCGCGCGCTTTATTTCAACTGGCAATGCATTCCATAAACGAGCAGCCTGGACAGTGAAGGATTTGTCGAAGAAAGTTGTGGAATGCGTAGGCATTCTAAGCTTCAAGTTATCTGATGACCTTAAAAATTTCGTATGGGAGTCGCAAAGAAACTGGAAACGTTCCTTGAGATAGAGAGGAGTGGAAGGGGAAAAAAGCACATTATACAAAAGGGAAAGAATATGAACATTCCGGCGAAGGCGAATTGGTAACCACTTGAGCTTCACACGATATTCGGAAACATGGTCATATTTGCGCAAACTGAATATGAACCTTATACAAACATTTTGAAGCCGCTCAAGCTTATCAAGTTGGTCTTGGGTAAGGTCAAGATAGCTGGCATCAGCATAATCAAGGATGGGTAGAAGAAGCGATTGGGCAAGCGCAATCTTGGTGGCAGTCGGTAGAAAATTACGTAATCTCTTCAAAGATGCAGCGGATGCAAATAGTTTGCGGCTCACTTCCTGTAGCTGGGCAGTCCAAGAAAAGTTCCTATCAATGAATATCCCCAAGTTTTTAACTTTCTCACTGAAGGGAACAACTGAATTGTCAAAAGAAACTTGGGGAAGAGTTGTCCAGTCGATCCTTGAGACCGTCCTAGAACTCCCTACAACCACAACCTGCGTCTTTATGGGGTTGACCATAAGTCCATATCTCTTACTCCAGTCGCATATACGAGCCAGATCACGATTAATAGATAAAATAGCCTCGGACAGATTACCAAGAGGAGCTCGCGAGTAAATTTGTAAATCATCTGCATAAAGATGGTAGAAAGAAATAAGTTCTTCGGAGATTGAGTTAATAAAAACTGCGAAAAGTAAAGGGGATAGAACGCCACCCTGAGGTACACCGGCAGAAGTATTACTCCAGGAAGACAACGTCTCTCCTATGCAAATACGTTGCCGGCGACCGAACAGGTAAGTACGAAACCAGTCAATTACCGATGGAGATATGTTAATAGAGCATAAAATGCCAAGCAAAACATCAAAATCGACAGTATTAAAAGCATTACTGAAATCTAATAAAGCTAAGACCGTTAGATTACCGTTTTCCATGGCTGACCTTATATCATCCGTAATATTCAGAAGCGCTGTGGTGGTGCTATGACCAGGACGGAAGCCAGACTGGAAGGGGTTGAGGAGATTATTTTTAGCGAGGAAAGTGCTTATTTGATTGAGAATTAACCGTTCAAGGACTTTGGATAGGAATGGTAGGACGGATATTGGACGGTATTCAGAGAAGGATGTGGGTTTAAACTTTTTAGGTAAAGGAATTATTTGAGCATCTTTCCAAGAGTATGGAAAGACACCACTAGATGCAGAAAAATTGAGGATATGACAAATGACGGGAAGGATAACATCCAGCACAGGGACTAACATATTACGGCTGATACAGTCACTTCCTACCGCATTGGAAGTAATCGACAGTATGCTTTTCTTAACATCACATGCGGAGAACTGACTAAAAACAAATGGAGAATAACTGGGAGTCGGTAGTGAAGAAAGATAATTCAGTGTATTCAACTTTATTGTCCTATCAAAATTGGACGAAGCAGTAAAATGAGTATTCATTGCATCAATATCTATGTCTTTTGGAATTGTATCTTGTCGGATTTTACCGACCCCCAATGATCTAAGAAATTTCCAAACTTTGGATGCGTCCCCATTTTGGACAGAAGTATGAATGTGGTGGCGATTAGCATTCCTACACACCTTATTACAGTGATTACGTATTGAATGGTATCTTTCCCTGTTAGCGTCATTAGCCCTACGCTTAAATTTAGACTTTGCCGTAACTTTTTTGTGCATAAGCGTTTTAATATCATTTGTGAGCCACGGCGCCGGCAAATGTCTAACCTTAACAGCTCGAACAGGTGCGTGATGATCGTAAAGCTCGATAAGTTTAGCCGCAAAAATACTAACTTGGTCATCGACTGATGCAGAGGCAAACAGAGCAGACCAATCTATGTTGTTGGCATCCTTGCAAAGATCGTCAAGGTTCATACCACCAAAATTGCGTTGCATGAGAATCTTAGCTTTAGCCTTAGGTGGGCGAATTTTGTATGACAGAAAAATCAGGTCATGATAGGAAAAGGCATCGGCTGAACATTGGCCATGCTTAGCGACGTGATCAAGAGAAGAGACAAAAATCAAGTCAAGAAGTGAAGGTGTAGAGTGAGGAAAATGGTGAGTGGCACTCAGCGGAAGAATGGAAAGATTACTGGAAGCCAAAATATTTGCCAGAGAAGAAGAGCGATAGTCTTTTTTCAGAAGACAAGTATTAAAGTCACCCATGATTATACTATGACTGTAAGAAGGAATCAGCATTTCTAAAAGATTTTCAAAAGATGAAAAGAAATTAACGCGTAAAGAGGGACAGTAGTAGACGCCAAGAAGTAATTTTGAATGGTGTAGTTCGACTTCGAGGAAGAGATGTTCACCAGCATTCGATGGCGGTGGCTGAACTGACACATTGACAACAGAGTATGGAATATGCGCCCGGAGATATATGGCAACACCACCACCACCACCAACCGACCGGTCGTTTCTTATAAGCTGGAAGCCAGGAAGAGAGTAACTAGTTGAAGGGAGACAGGGTTTAAGCCATGACTCGGAAATAAGAATAGCATGTACGTTCTTACATTCAAAGCTTGCCAGCATATCGTGGAAATGAGCCGGAATGCTCTGTAGGGCTAACTTGACGCCCGCGACAATTACTCACTCTCGCGTGAGTAATTGTCGTCTGTTTCTGTCACTTTTCTCGTTTTCTGACAGCGCCGCCATACAAAATAGTCGACTCGTTCTGTCAAACTTGATTTTTTTTCGACAAACTCTAACATGACACCTTAGTTATCTCGATTTTTGACAATTCAACACGAGATATCTGCCATTTTTCTGTCATTTACTCGTCCTCGATTTTGACGACGAGAAGAGTAGACAAAATAATGATACAAAAAAAAAACTCCAAAATAGCATGGTAGTTTCACAATTGTACCTACTTATTTTAGTCATATTTATTTTTTACAATATATTAATAATGAAAACACTTAGTTTTAAACTACTATTTATATTGGAACGACATGTTTTATATGGAATTTTTCGCGTTTTGTATGGAAAAAAAAATACCTACATGTTGAGCTCTAGGGGTTTCATATAGGATGTCGAAATTTTCATTATTTTTGCGATAGGACACACCATTTTCGAGATATAAGTAAAAGAAAAGAAAAATAAAGATACAGTACTGTTTTTGCACCGTCGAAGTGTTGGTGTGCATTTTGGTTCATGACAACTCATTTTAATCCACATCTTTTTAATCGCGATTAAAAGTAGTCAGATTTAGATTAACAATAAAAATTTTAGGTGAAAAACGCCAAATTCAGAATAGCAAAATTTCCGTTTTCACAAAATAATAGTTCAGTGCCATAATAGTGGCAAAACGTCGTTTGACAGGAATAAACAAAATTTTGGTGATTTTTAGTCTAGTGAGTCTAGTTTAGAAGCATTTGTGACAAGAGAATGGTGCCCATTCTCTTGTCACAAATGCTTCTAAACTTTTTTTAACTTTTTTCTTTTTCATTGAATGAATAAAACGGAATCTCAAGCCGATGTTGCTATCATAAAAAATATTTGTTTTTAATAATTTGCAACATCGGTTTCTCGTCGCGAGATATAGAAGTGTCAAAGTGCCTTTTTCCAGTTTACTCGTCGTTTACGGTCATGTTAGGGATTAGAATGACGTCAGAATCGTCGACAAATTTCGACAAAACGAGAAAAAGAGCGTTCTCGCGCTTGTCATGTTAGCTATGCTGAGCATTAATATGTATAACGTTAAAATTCTTAGGAACATCAGAAAACTGCGCAGTAAGACTGTCTGCAAGAGAAGGAATACTCACGAAACTGTCATCATTGCTTGTTACTGAGAAAAAACTATTATCATCACAGCTTTCATCGATAGACATAAATATTTACGTAATATATTACAAATTATATAAATATATTAAAAAAAACGAATTAATAAATAAAAATAAACCGTTTAACAGCTAGTCCACCTGCCGGTTGCGTTATTAAAATTAAATACAAAAAAAAAAAAAAAATTACCTACTTACGCAGTCCAGGTAACAAAAGAGTTAAAAAAAAAAAAACTAAATCAAAATGTAAAAAGTATGGAGAAAACACAAAAAGAAAAATAGAAATAGAAACAAAACATTGAAAAGAAAGAATAAGATTTCTGTTAGAAAAACGGAACGCATCTCAGAGTAATAACTAAATTATTACTCTGAGGAACGCATCAAATCAAAGTGACATGTGTGTGTGACTGACACTGACAGTGACAACATTGTGACATAATTCAGTCAAGTAAATTGTGCAGCACACTCTCTAATTGAAAGTAAAAACAAAACAATAAAACATGATGTTACCCGGACATTGAATCACAAAAGAAATCACTTCTTCAAAGCACGCTTCAACCTTGCGGTCTTCGCAGCAGCAACGACCGGTACAGAGGCGTGCACAGCCGGCGCTTGATCACTTTGCCCGGGCTCACTGGGATTCGGCGCAATCCTCTCCAATTCAGCGAGGGACTCAACCCGATGCCGTGTATCATTAGGACCAAGGATATACACGCAGCCTGCCTTAGTCCAGCTCTTAGAGACACCGCATCTTTCCCTCGCAGCCAAGAACACATCATGCCGCCCCTTTGTTAGGAACTCGGACATGGTGACGCCTGTAGCCTTTAATTTGGCTTTGGAAAACCAAATTTTATCTCGAACTGCAAGACTGCCTACCTTGAACAGGATAGGCCTGGTTTTATTAGCCACAGCTCTTCCCATCCTGTGACATCGGCTGATGTTCACAACAGTGAAGTCACTCAGCTGTAATTTGTTACGAATCACCTCAGTGATCACCTTGGCAGTGTCCTCCTTCTGCTCCTCATCAACACCGTGTAACAGCAAGATTTTCCTTCGTCCCCGCATCTCTATTTGGTCGACACTACGAGCTAGTAGCTCCACCTGTTGCTGAATGCTGTTGAGAGCCAGCGTGATGAAAGTCCGGAACTTTGTAAACTCCGCAGCCAGGCTAGAAGTTGTGACCGGTGATGGAGGGGCCTTCTGTAGTTCATCTTCAAAGGCGGACATCTTAGTATGAAACAGCTCCTTTAATTCACTCAGGGAGCTTGCTAGTGAATCCATTGTGATGAAGTGTGATGACGATGATTGTGAAGTGATAGTAGATTATAAGAGAATAATTGTGAAGAGATAACGCTACACCAGCAGGTACTAACTATGAACTTTTAAAATATAGCATAAATAAATTATAAATAATGTTTCTATTAAATTATATTGAATTTCAAATAAGAGCAAATTTTTCTTTGTGTAAACGTTCCAACTACCCACAAGCGAAAAAAAAAAAAAAAAAAAAAAAAAATTATAATGATTTACAATCTAGCCTGCATACAGTAATATGTGATTTGAATCTAGAGTACTCGCGTTATTGGTATTTTATCGCTAAAAACATCTCCTTTTACACTTTAACATAAATACTGTTTATAATTTCCAGAATTTTTCCCCAACTCCATGCCTGACGATTTCTCAGATCAAGACAACGACCACTTCTTCCCATTCTTCATGACATCTGTGGTGCTGATGGTATTGCTGTACGTCCTCTATCATAACAAGAGCAAAGTCAGCAAAGTGGTGAGTACCAGTTTATCATAATTATTTCAGCCGAGTGAGTTCCACTGCTGAACATAGGCCAAGCATAGCCCGAAGAATTGTCAGACTTAAGTGGCAGTGGGTAGGGCACAGTTCTGGAGTGGCAAGTACCAGTTTTTTATAACAAAATCTAACAATGAACCTTCGGATGATGTATGGCATTTTCGCCTATTATTCGGTTGATTAAATACGTCAATATGTTCAGTCATATCCTCATCTATACATACATAGTATAAAACCAAGTCGCTTTTCGTGTCTGTCTGTGTGACCGCTTAGTTCTCCTAAAGTACACAATGGATATTGCAGTTTTTTACTATCATTTAGAGCATTTATTCCGGCAATTATTTAACTTAGATATATGACAGAAGTCTCGATGTTTTGACATGTCGCTATTGCACCCGTGAGAAGGAAGGGCGGGTCGCTCGTTTATTAATAATAAACCATATGCAGGAGCCCACAAGAAATCCACAAGTCTTGCCATAGTTTAGTTATGCATCAGTTCTGCTTCTAAACTTTAGTTTTGATTTCATGTAATCTTTTCCTATAAAAGATTTAAATAGTCACTGCTACTAAGTGGATGACTTACTACGAATTATGATAATAATGTGTATATGTTGAACCCTTAATAGGTTCATTTGTGTGAGAGTTGAATCCCGAAACGCCTAACAGTATAAAACAATGAGGGTCTGAATTGACGTACACTGGCACGTACCATCGAGGAAGTTTATATATAACCACCGTAAGGATTATTCTCGCTTGCAGCGCTGGGCGACTATAGAACCGGACCGGTAACAGATGTGGTCATCGTGTTCACGGGTGGAACCGATCACTTTTCTTTTTTTTTTGTTCGTATTTCATTTAACCGAAAACTAATGACCTTCGTCTTTTTTGCTATATGCATTATTTGACATCATCGAAGTATCATGTGTCATATGTATTATTTTACCGAACTATATTTTGCCGATTTACAAAATAACTTATTGCTGTTGGCCGAAGCCTCTTTTGAACTTTTTTCATTTGCCATATTTTCACCACACCGAAACAACATTTTACGGCATATTATTTGGTCACAAATATACAGCCGGTTACTTGGTAGCATTTTCAATATGAACTACAAAATTTTGTGACATTTTCAATATGAACTACAAAATTTTGTGACAGAAACGAATCTCTGCAAAACCGACTTCACGCAGTCTTGTCTTTTAAGCGTTGTAATTTAAGCCCGCGTAGGCGCGGAGGTGTGGGACGGCCGGCGAGCTGAGGAGCAGGTGGTTTAAAGGCCCGCCGCCGTGGCTGAGGCTATAGCCGAAGCTGCGGTGGTGAGCGTTAAAACCATCTGCGACGATAATCTCGCGTGGGGCCGCCCAAAACCCACAGCGCCGGAGCTGTGACAGAAGCAATGCTTGCTGCATGTTGCATGCCTGCTTGCATGTTGCATGCCTGCTTGCATGTTGCATGCCTGCTTGCATGTTGCATGCTTGAAGCAAGCATCCTTGTTTGCTTACTTCTTACTGGGACCACTTAAACCCACTTTTGTTCATAATCAACTGTTTTATTAAGTGCCATTGCATGTTGCATGCTTGAAGCAAGCATCCTTGTTTGCTTACTTCTTACTGGGACCACTTAAACCCACTTTTGTTCATAATCAACTGTTTTATTAAGTGCCATTAAATTGAAATAATTAATTAAACAAAATGATAGGTTAAACTAATCTGAAATTAGTTCCTGTTGCCTTAATCTATAACGCCAGCGGAATAATTAGATTAGTTTTTAATTAAAACAGCGGTATAATGAATGTTCGGTAACATAATACTTCGAACAAATGTTATTTCGGCTAAGTGTAACTTCGGTAAAAAGTTTTTCAACCAAATGAAACGTCGGATAAACAAAAACAATCGAATTGATAATAGGTCCACTGATACAGTAGCAGACATGACTTCGATGAAGTAAAAAAAAAACGAAACGATAATAGTTGAAAAGTTTTAGGTGAAATGAAATTCGGTCAAATATTTTTCGAACTTATGATAGGTAACCGCTCACGGGATTTTGTTTTAAAACTGGTTAGATATGAACTTCTTTGACGGTACGTGGCAGCACTGAGACGTCAGGTCCGGGCACCTGTCAAGTATCAAAGCGCCTTTAGTTTCTTTAGTCGTGACTGAATGATGAACGAATTAATAAAACAAATGTTGAACGCCATCATTTATTTATTCATTGTCGAAATGGAAGATCTTGTTAAAGAGGTGTCAACTGGTGGCGTGAATTTTCATGAAAATCCTCATTAGTGTAGAAATTCTCTAAATAGACTAAAGAGCGGTCTTGGCGCCTACACACACTCATACAAAGACGTCCCGTTGCGAGAACAATTACTTAATCCATCGGGCACACCTCTTCTAATATCCATAATATTCTTTTTCTTTTCCAGTTCTTTGGCTTAATACTAGAAGGACGTCAAAGCGGTCGCCGTCGCAACAGCCGGGGCCACGCCTACCGTCGCCTGGACACGCTAGAACAAGCCATGAACGCTAACACAGCCGCGCCACCCAGCAAGATAATATACTAATACGCTGCTTAACACTTAGGTAAAATAATCATTCAGTACATCTGCTTAGGGAGAAGTCTGACTAGGATCGAGCGATCTGCGAACTGCGTTTTACGTCTTATGAACCCAATAATGCGCGAGGAAAGAGAACTTATATTTCCCGCTAAAATGTATCGCTTATCATCAACGCCAGTGGCGCCATCTACGATTAAAATCCTGTTGTGCTGGTTACACTTGGCCAATTTTTGTATAACTATTCGCATTATTTCGTTAATGCAAAATGAACCTTATTTTGCAGTTCGCATGAACGCAGCATGTCCGTGGAAGATTGTGATAGGCATTGAACTTTCGCTAGCAAACAATCGCACCACGATCCAGGGAACATAATCGATTGTTCGATAGTTGATTCGCTATTTAGTCGTTTTCGCATCTTTTATTTTAATACTATATTATGTACAATTTTAATACACGTGCGTTCAGAGGCAATTACAGGATTTTCGCGTATAGTGGTGTAGTTTCACATCTTCATGCACCATTTAATTTATTCCATAGCCTTCAATTAGTTTATCTAGTCCTTGTGTTGCCTGTAATGAAGAACGGGTGCTTTTATATATGATAAATTTTGCTTCTTTTATTTTCGTGCCTTATTTTAGATAGAGGAATGGCCAGTACTATACTATTCACCTCCACAATTAAAGGAGTAGGAAGAAAGTGCAATGCTTGGTCAAATAATTGCCTCAGTGTCAAAAAAAAATTAAGATTAATTTAAAAGTCTTGTGGACCACAGTCTTGGACATTGCCATTTGATTGTTTTTGTTTACATGTATTTGACAGATGTCAGGCAATAAAAGTCATATCTATTTGACACGGATTTGACATTTTGTTGATTAATCTGTATTTAACCAGTGAATTATTAAATAATAATAGTAAGGAGTATGCAACAAATTAGGAAGTGAGACACGGGTAATTAGAATGTCTTGTAAATTATTTCCAAAAAACAATTTCGCCTTTTTTATTTATGTTCCCATAAATCAAATAAGGCCATTAGTTGCTCGGCTTGTTTTTTATGTTTCTTGAAAATTACTTCATAAGTACATCCACGTAGTAACCACACCACTTACGTACTTAGATAAAGTCGGGGAAATTTAATTGTTAAGCAAATTGAGTAACAACTTTTAACAACAACAATTATCCAAATAATCAAATTACAACTCGTTCTCGTGTCGTTCTTTGACAGTTGTATATCCGTGTTATAGACATTAGGCTATAACACGACAAATTGCCGTAGGGTTTCAATTTGATTAACACTAAATTTCCCTGACTGCACATTCCCATTTTAGCATCATTGTGTGTTGAGGCAGAGCTATACTGCTCTCGAAACTTTTTCGTCTTGAAAATCACATTTTTTGATTTCGATATCTTTATGCAATGAAAAATGAGGCGGCGTTATCATGATCACAGTATTTACCAGTACTTCCAGAATACCGCTGTAACATTTGCATTGATTGAGTAGAACGTTTTAATCAAATAAGGTTTGGTTTCCCAGGAAAGCTGTTCCGTCGTATTATAACGTCTGTCATTTTCACCAGTACTTGGACCTGGACACGAGTTGCCTTGGGTAACCTGGTCCGGAGTCTTTAAAAAAGACTCCGGCCTCAGGTTGGCCGAAACAAGGAAAACCTGTTCAGGTGGAGATTCATAGACGACTCCGTGTTGGAGTGTAAATGTGGTGCTGTTCCACAAACGATGAGACACTTAATATCGTGTCCTTCGTGTCTTGTTGTCTGCATGTTACAAGAACTGATGGTAGCTAGTGATGGCGCCAAACACGTAGCCGCATTCTGTGACGAGTCCATTTAGATTGCCATCGACGCGCTAAGAAGAAATCATTATTTGACATTAAAAGCTTGCATTATTTAAGTGGGCAACGTTGCAAATAGATGTCAAATATTTCGCTGTTTTGATTAATTTGGAAATATTACTTTATGGAAATATGGCTAACTAGTGGACTAAAATATTGATTATGAAATGCAATAATTAATATCTTAACACCGAATACATAGTTTAGATGTAAAAAAAGTATTTGGAAACTTTCCAAATGCCTTTCTTCCACCTAAAACGGTTACAACTTCAAATTCAGTGTTATAATTGCTATTCATTATTAATATTCTAGTTCACTAGTTAGCGATATTGCATATTTCCATACAGTAATTTTGCCAAATTAATTAGAGAGCTCATGGCTAAGTAAGAACAGCCGCACTGGTCGATCCATCAGGTTAAGCTACGCTTGCCGTGGTTGGTCAGTGGATGGGTGACCATCTTTACATACCGAGAATCCTCCGTGCCTCGGAAAGCACGTTAAGCCGTTGGTCCCGGCTGTCATTCGTGGATCTTTGACAGTCGTTACGAGTCGTCAGAAACCCGAAAGTCTGACACCAGTCTTACCAAGGGGTATCATATTACCCAGTTACTGGGTTGTGGTGGTCAGATAGGCAGTCGCTCCATGTAAAATACTGGTATTCAGCTGCATCCGGTTAGACTGGAAGCCGAGCCCAACATAGTTGGGAAAAGGCTAGGCAGATTGAATTTTGCCAAATTAATCAAAACAGGTAAATATTTGACAGCTATTTGCAACGTTGCCAACTTTTAGATTGAACGCTCTTTAGGTGTCAAAAAACGCTCGGTATTTCGGCCACAGCCGTTATTGAGTGATCGTTCACAGCTCTCTTTGGAAACCAACCTTATATGTGAAAGCACGACCATGCGACTGCGAAGGGCGTACGCTCCGAGAAACGCGGTCGCGATAACGTTCTATTGTCCTTTTTATACTACGCTAACTAAATGTGCACAAAGTGCCTGTCTTGTATAAAGGCATTTTTTATATCTTCTAAGCAGCTTCAGTAAAGGTGACAAGTACAACCCTAGTTTAGTGGACAAAACAATATTAACATACAAAATACTAACAAAATCTCGTAACCATTATAATAATTATGATTGTATGTAAACTGTGATTAACAATTATTTTATTTTTAAAAACGATGAGGGTTTCTATTCCGAAAATTATAAACGATAAAATTATTTTCTTTTTTTACTTAAGTTAGTTCCTAATATTTATATGATGGATAAAGTACATTAATTCAAAGGTTGCTTAGCATACATGTCAAATGATAGTATTAGATCTCAATATGTTATAATATCTTATTAATATTGAGGCTGTTTGGTATATCTGCTAAATTATATGATGATTAAAAAATTAAAATTCAGTGTAGATTTTATATCGTTTTCAAACTATCTTTGTTATGGAAGGTTTACACAGGTAATATTAAATATTTCTATATTTCTTGTATTTCTGGTATTTCGCTCCTTATTAGCTGACATAGTTTGTAGTTTAATTTTATTAAACAAATTAATGTTATGATAAACATAAATACCTATGTCATGTAATAAATTCCGGGAATGTTATATTAAGCTACTTATGCACTCGATGTTCGAAACCAATAAGATTTGTGTAAATTGTGTAAATAAATGTCGTAAGCTAAATCTTGTATTTATGGTAAACAAAAGTTGCTCAAACTTGTGGACGCTACTTCAACACTGTGCAACATGTTCTAGCAACACAAAACCACGTTGCTGCAACAATCTTGAGCAACATTTGTTTACCATGACTACGGGGCTTTATAATCACGTTATAATTCGTGAAAGCGTAGAATTCTCAATTACATTTCGATTTCCGTTTTGGTTCCGGTTGTGAATAGTAGCAATATAGAAGTTAAGTATTATCTATTAATATAATGAGTATTAGTATCAGTTTGAACTTTCATTTGTAGTTACATATTTTGAAGCAACGCGATTTTGTTTTTAATTTATGGTAATTAATTAATGTTCTTACAAATCGTGTCCTCTAAGGACTAGTTTAAGATTAGACTTAATTTATTTCACTTTGTATTTATAATAAAGTTCGAAAAACACAGTTTATATTTTATTTCAATTCATAAACACACGATACGGTCACACATACGTAACTTTTTTTAGATTTTCATTTACACATCGTTCCACGCCCTCTATCCACCATATTGGGTAGTATTAAGACCTTGGTGGAAGTATGGCGATGATACAGGTTCTACGTCCGTGCCTCCGTCTATTCCGCATGTTGAAAAAACATGCAGATGCTAGATGGCGCTAGAGGTACGAAATATTATCTCTTTCGTCCCAGTAAAATCCACAATGCTAAGCTTGGAACTTAGAAGTAAGTAAATCAAAGACATTTAAATATTTGAGTTAAACTGATGATTTTCTGCTAATAGTTTTAGTTTCATACAATTAGGTACCTACTTAAATTATTTATTTATTTATTTGCACATCTCACATTTTACAATTTAGTAGGTACTGTCGGTTTTTGTACATGAACCCTGCCAGGGCCCTGCAAAACACAATGTCCGTTTGCTGTTGAGTTTATAAACATTCAATTAACATATTAAGTCAAAACTTGATAAGTTTTGACTAACACAACACAATACATTACAGGAATAAAAAAAAATATTACTTAGGTAGGTACTGAATGTTTTGTTTCCTCTGCCTTAGGCTCCGTAAAACGAGGCACCTGTACGTATTCATGTTATTCTCTAAAATGTTTGTCACAAATTAAACCATTTTGAATACATACCTATCTTCCTTAATAACCCTTTATGAATCGAACCCTGTGCCCCAGTTTTAAATAAACTTTTATATTTCTAGAAATAATTTAGTTCAGTTTAATATTTAATTAAATAACATAATATCCTTAGCAACATAACCACCTGCAAAGGCAAAATTCCGCTTCAATTCGGGGAAGCTAAGTGACTCACTGAATTACCTAATATACAAGCGTCGAGCGGTCTATCTACTAAGTTCGTTGGAATAATTCAATTCTAATTTGTCAAAGGAACATTAATGAAACAATTCCCAAGTTCTCAAACATTCGTACAAATCGGTACTAAGTCATAAGTTGAAGAAAATACATTGCTTATATCCCTTATAAAGCCAGCTCTGCTATTATATGGGGATTGTAACACAATCAATTTGTGAGTACGTCCCATAGATGAGTATTTTCATATCCGGCCAAAATTGGGTCATCAAAACCATTTATCACTTGGATTGTTATGAAGCGTTTGGCTATTATTTGTGTAGGCGTTGGAACCTATTTATGTTGCTAATGTTGACTTGCTGCCGTCGTTTATTGAGAGTTTTCGCTAGCATAGCATTTTGTACGTAAGTAGGTCCCTATACACAGTGATTTTTTATTAACTGTTAACTTTTCTGGAGGTGAAAGTAACTAACAGTAAACAGTAACAGTAGTATAACTGTAAATAACTTTCAATAAAGTACCAACCACAAAAAGCAAAAAAAAAATACATCTGTTTCATACATTTTCATCTGGTAGGTATATATTGCATTTTTGTATGAAACAGCTGATATTTTTTTCGATATATCGGAATTGGTCTCATAGTGAAAGTTGCTCATAATCATGGGTATGTTAAAATTCACCGTGTAATTAGGTACTCAGACTAAATAAAAAAAACAAGAGGTAGCGCTGTCAACAGACATGAGGCCGGTTTCTTAAACATGTGTGCACTTTGTGAGGTGTAGTTTGTAAAATGTGTGCGTGTGAGCGTGTATAGAAGATGCGAGGTGTAGTTTTGGCATGCTTCACTGTATTGTTCGCAGCGCTATGTCTTGGTTTATTATTTGGTCTGAGAATAGGTATCAAAGGTACGATTGGCTTTTAGCTTAACGCGTACCACCACATACTTATAGGTAGGTACCTAAATATTTGTCATTACTACCTACTGGTGCCGGTTCTCTTGTACACCGCACACGTACTAAACTTATAAACTATCACTAAAATTCCTTACATTTGGCTATGAGAATTTTAAAGCTATTCTGAAAAAACAAATCTCTAAACTTAAAAATTATTTTAGCACAACTAAAATCGAATTAGACAATCGCGAATCCACGTGGTACCCGTGGTTTGCCCTAACCCGTGATTTTGTTTTAGAGCCGTAGGCGCGCATGGGGTGCGGCCTTGACGTGTTTTATTAGGTATTTTAAATTTTTTGTATGGAAGATATGAAAAGATTATTACCTACGTGTTGGGTTTATGAGATTTATAAATTTTCATTATTTTTGCCGTAGGATGCACCATTTTCGAGATATAAGAAAAATAAAAAATAAATAACTACAGTATTATTTTTGCACGTGAACTCGAGATATTGGTGTGAATTTTAGTTCATGACAACGTATTTTATCCCACACCTTATTAATCACGATTAAAATTTGTTAGGTAGTCTGGTTTGGTTTTTTACAATCAAAATTTTAAGTGAAAAACGTCAAATTCAGAATAGCAAAATTGGCATTTTCACTAAATTATAAACTTGGTAGGTACCTACTATCTTAGTGTCAGTGTTATCCTAGTCTATCATTATAATTTTCGTTTAATCTCGAGCACTCGACTGGACTGCATCAACTCTACACGAAATCTGGACTGAAGATAGTAGACACAATTCGCCACGACAGCTTCAGGGTGCACCTCGCGGCGTCGCGTCGCGCTGCGTCACGCGGCTTCGCGAGGCGCAGCGCAAGCCGCGCCTACCGGCGAAGCACCGCTGGGTCGTGATGCATCGCGCTACGACGCGGGGCATTTTCGAATTATCTCAACAAAATGTGTATCATTTTGTGTAGTAAATAAAGTTATATTTTGTATCACTATCATAAAAAGTGCGCGCCGCATTGCATCGCGTCACGTCTCGGTGTGAACTGACCCTAATTGCGTAACATAAGATCAATCATAATCTGAATTATTTTGAAGAATATTGCTAATCCATTGCTTCATATTATGTTCGAAAAATTTGTCTGCTCAACAACGTAATTATCGCAATGAATATTGTTGAACTGTCAAAATGAAACAGATTGTGATTGATCTTGTGTTACGCATTTAGGCAAATTGTTCTTGTTGGCTTTCAGTCTTCTAGACAAGAACAGAATATTTGACTATCCACAGTCAAGTGTACACTTGCGTAGGAAGCCATTTGCATTTCGCCTTGAACTTCTCTAATTTGATTGGTCTTATAAATGTTTGTTTATTATATTAAAGGGAGTATTACAAACGACCGCGCACGTCAAGATTTACGGGAACCATAACCGCAGTCATTGTACGCAGTCGTGTTTTGTGGGTAGGTCAGTCAGCCGGAATTGCTGTTCAGCGGCTGGTTTAACGAAGCGTGAAAACTGCTTTAGTTGATGAGCAAAACCTCAAAACCTAACTACAGCAGTGGTCAAATGCCTAAAGCAGTCAGACCCTCGTTCTTGTCGTTAATGACCTATTAGATTACAGAATGAGTTTTTGAAGGTTTGTAGGTATTTAGCACTACTTATGTGATGGTTAGTGATGTTCAAATCGGCTATAAACTCTATAGTTTATAGCGGATTTGAACATCACTAACCATCATATTACAAACACGGCGTTCGAGATTTGTCACAACGTGACACCGACATAAATCTATAATGCAATCGCTCTCTAGCTGCGCTGTTCGAGTTAAGGACTTTATGCCCGGGATACACGAGGCTAGTTTTTGAAACTAGGATAGAAAGCCAGTGTTAGTTGGCACTACGCTTCGTGAATAGGTACAGAACTAGCTTAATTTCAGGGCTAGTGAGAGAGCTAATAAGCTAACGTCTCAAGTTAGGATCGTTTAATAGGATAGGGTTCTATTTTAGAAACCATTTTGAACGTGTACCTAAGTTTTTTATGTTTTTGTTGGTATATTGGAGTGTGCTAACTGACATATATAGCAAATAATTTCATTTAATGTTTTGTATTGCGTAATGTAAATTATTTTGTATACTATTGTATAGGATTAAGAGTTTTTCTAACTGATTAGACAGCTGTGCTGCTGGGAAGTGGTGAAGGGGCGGCCATTTTTGGGGGACTGTCCTATGTAATTTTGACGTTCGAAAAGTGCTGATTCTCAGCCAAGTTTGAATAAATGACTATTGAATTTGAATTTGTAAAAAAAAAAAACCGATCGGTAATAAAGCATTCTGTCTGAAAACTGTTGAAAAGGTTGCCCAGATGATTTTTTTATTTTTTTTTATTTATGTCCGTCGATTTCTCCGACCGATTTTGAAAATTCTTTTTTTGTATGAAGTTTTTATTTATTTAAATTTATATGGGACCAATTCCAAGACCAATGTATACCACATTGGTCTTGGAATTGGTCCCATATAAATTTTATTAACTTTGCTAGGATAGTTAAAAAAATTACATTAAAAAGAAATCCTTGTGGCCTGGGTCTTGTTATTGGACCTAAACACGTAGTAGACGGCCCCACGGACCCGCCATTTTCGTATGTTCAACCTTCTGCCGAACACCCTGTATAATAACCTAACCTAACAAAAACTAATGGCATCGAAAAATACCTCCGCATCGCTGTCGACTGGTAATATACCCAGAGACTGGCGGCATTGCCACGTTGTATGGCAATGCTTTCATAGAAAATAATGTTGTTTACATTAAGGGTATTTTTGGTAAGTACCACGTATTTACCGACGCTACTTTTGAAAACTACACTACCCTACACCTTGGTACTTACAATTACCTTATGTTTAGTAGGTAAGCATAATCAGCCTATAATGTTCCCCACTGCTGCACATAGGCCTCCTCTATGTGAGAGGGAGTGGGCCGTAGTTCACCACGCGGGCCCAGTGCGGGTTGGTAGATGTCACATGTCTTCGAATTTTTGTTTCTAGGACATGCAGGTTTCCTCACGATGATTTCCTTCAACGTTTTGAGAGCAGTGGTGATGAAATAATTTACACAAAGTGAAGCGCCTGTCAGGGTTCGCATCTCCAACCTTCAACTCGTGAGTCGCGGCCATTAACACTGGGCCACCACTACTCACACACAGCACACACGGACACACCATCACAAACACACACAGCACACACGGACACACCATCACAAACACACACACTGCACACACTGACACACACTCACAAACACACACACTGACACACACTCACATTGCTCACTGATCTAACTGCTCTGTTCTTTAATAGGTAGGTAGGTACTTACCTGAACAATAATTTGTAATTAACCTAACTGGTCTAGCATAAGTGTTCTGAGTCGTGGATCAAATCATTTTTAGTACCTAAGGCTATCTAAAGATTTTGTCCTACGACAAAAGAAACGGTCAAGTCAAGAGGGCTGGTAGCACTTGAGATTGATGAAATCTTTACGGCATATACATACGGCATTTCGTTTCGGAATTCCGTTTCGAAATGGCCGGCCAGCCGACGGTAAGTCATTCCGCTCTCGCCGCTTTTGTATGCATCGTCAAAACTATAGGCCGCACATTTTTTTTTTCGGAACCTACCTTCCATGCGTTTTCAATTTCGGTTATATCTAAGCTCAGGATCTCAGCAGATTTTTACCAGTTCAACGGTATTTTCTTCCTCTTTCATCTTTAAATTCATTATTTCAATATTTTTATCAAATTTCTTTTGTTTGAGATATCCGATTCGTTCTTCCAGCGCTTTGTTGCATTTATCTAAATTTATTGATGTTTCCTTGTATTGATGGTCTTTGTAGCTGTTTTCTATTGTCTTGTTGTTTTTTATGGTTTCGTTTTTGAATATTTTGCTTTATGTCACATGGATTGCTTCATGTCCATTCATTTAGTAATCTAGGGAACTTGTTTGAAGAACATGTTCACTTTTCAGTAGGTACCTAGCTAGATAATCATGGTGCATGTATATGTATAATGATGTCAAGGACGTGAAATAACAAATAAGCAAAGTTTAAGACTTATTTAAAATGAAAATTCTCATCTGCCTCTCAAGTGAATGGATTAACATAATTTTGTATAAAGGATTTCTTGAACCGATTATTATGCAAATGTCAAGAATAATTAACGATAAAGTCTTCAATACAGCTTTAGCCATAGCAATGGCTAATTAATTCCTGATCGTGACTTGCAATTTTCTTGAAATCTTTATCCTGTAGGGAAGATACACGTTCTTGTTATTAACATACAAAAATAATGCATAATATACTACTTATGTTGCGAGCAGTTTTTTTTTTAAATATATAAATTATAAATATTGCCTTATAATTTTGACATGACGGTATCTCAAAAACATTCGTACATAAAGCGACACAAGTCTGTCCCCGACTAGCTTTTCCTCTTTACTTGATCTTGCTTCCCGCTAAACTTCATGCTGCTGGGCCAACGGAAAGTACCAAATAGACTGGTTTATTTGCGAGTGTCAAAATATGCAGCATAAATAACCATATTTATTTATTGCCTTGACTTGGAAGTTTGATTTTCGTTACAGCTCCAAGAGACCGTAGATGGGAAAAAGGGTCTCGACAGACAACGAACTCATCCTTTATGGATTTAAATTTTTCGTTTTGAAGTACGGAACCCTAAAAGAGATTTATTATCTGCATGTTACCTTTTTATGCCGTAACGGCTGAATGGATTTAGATGAAACGCAGACCTAGGTTAGGACATAGGATATTTTTATTTTTTTATCCCGGTATCATCTTCCTGTGGGATATTTTCCGAAATCCACGCGGGCGAAGCCGCGGGAAAAAGCTAGTTAGCCATATTTGAGGGAAGGAACCCGACCCCTGACGCTACCGCAAGCAGTGACATCTAAGCGAGCATGACGAACTTGCTCTTGCCGGTTGCTCAGGCAAGACTAATATGATCAATTTTCGAGGCAATACAACTCCTTAACAAACTGTAATGAGTAGATTACAGTCTATAATAAATGAAAATAAAATTAAAATAAATTTACTTATACAGTCAAATAAAATAAACTAAACAATTATATGAAATCATATAACCTGTCAGTAGGTAAGCTAGGTAATTAAATACGTCCGTAAAAGCGTAAACAACTACGTCCGTACCGACATATCGGTATTGGGTTGGTGTCGTTATCTGTTATTAATGTGAAAACGCTCATTAGGTCCCATAAAATGTAAACTTATGGAAAAAAATCGAACCTAAAAAAACTAGTTCAGTTGATCAACTGAAAATATTGAATGCTGTGGCATGGATTTCCCGCGAAATAGTCGGCGGGCATCGTAAATAAATACGTTGCTCTGCATATAGGGGAGGCGGAAGTAGCGTTTCAAAGGCCTATATAGGCCCGGAAAACCTGGCCTTAAATAACTGTGTCAATATTGTTTCAACATACCGTCACGCCCTTTGATTGTTGGAGCATTCTTGTGGAAATTTTCGAAAATACGCATGCAATAGTTATATCATACAATAGACGACGTATATTTAGTAACCTATTTCGCTTAACCGTTCTTAAGGAGTCATAAAGAACTTATGTTGTTCACCACTTCTGTGCCGAAGACTCACACCAGCCGGCAGTACCTACTGAGCACTGGAAGGGTTCCATTCTCCTACCGCCATCTGCCTAAAACCCTCCTGCCTACTAAACAAGAGCCCTTCTTGTTTAGTATTAGGTTAGTTTAAATTAGTTAAGTTTTTAGTGCCATGCTGTCAATGCCTCTTAGGCTGGCACATCGTATAGCCATTTTAATAAACCAGTGTTAAAATCATTGAGCAGTTTTAGTATCTAACCAACCTCACTATTGACACGTATAACTGTAAAGGTACCTAACTAAGGTAACTTAGGCTACATAGTTTAATTTGCCTTCATAGTCTACTAACATTAGGGAACGTATTAAAGCTACCTAGTACCTACTTTTGATATGCAAACGTTTACTTACTCACGTTTTGAATGCCAAGCATCTTGTAGCTTATTAACACCTACCTATCTGCTTACATTAGGTAAGCATACTATCTACCTATCCTTTTAACAAAGGTAGAGCTATTATCAGGGAAAGGATATTAGCATAAAATGTTCAGAGCTTCGGTGTTGAAGAGTTTACTTCATACGTACTGTGGTGTTCTTCTCGTTATAGGAAGTAATCGATTTGGTAAATTAAACAACAGGTACACACGGGTACACATCAAGCTATACATTTCCAGTATAAGCTGACCTCGCATTGTACGGAACCCTATACAATGCGAGACCTTGAGGTGTAGCCGTGTGTACACACAACACTGTACGACAGCAGAGTTCACAGGTCCGCATCATTCGAGCGCCAGCAAGTGCGTACGGACGATTTTTTCCCGCGGCGATATTTTTCGTGCACTGGTTTTTCAACGTTCTGCTTAGCGCCGAGAGTTGAAAATCCTAAAAAGTGTTTTTTACGCGCTAGGACGACAGTGCGTCCCAGCCCGTTGGATTCTTAACACTCGGCTTGAAACCGAGAGTTGAAAATCCAATGCGCGATAAAATCCTGCCGCGATTTTTTTACGACCGTGCGAATGTGGGTTAAATAACCAATCTGCGGGCGTGCGCTACTGCGCTAGTTTATTATGTCGCTAAGCTACAGGGAGACAACGAAGGTAAGGGCCCGTCCGAAAGTAATTCGAAACTTCGGATTGGACTCTACACCCGAATAATTAACTTTTTCGGACAGACAAAAACACTACATTCGGAGTAGGGACAACTAACTGTTGAATCGTGGTGTCATTAATTCTTAGGTCGGGCCCCTAACTCATCTTATGTCCGTATCCGATACGGCGTAGGAACCACTCGTAACTTCAGCCGTATTTGCGGCCAAAGGTCCACGGACGTACGGATTTCATGCTTAGGGAGTAGACCTCCAGGTACCTACCTACTAGATGTTTTTCGTCCTGAAACTTCGCCAATGACGCTTGGAAGCTTTTAACAAATCAAGGCGCAATCATGCAAGATTCTGGTCATAAAAGAGAAACTCTCTCCTTCAATCTTCGCAGTTATTTCAAATCCATAACAAAACAACATCACGCTTGTAATCCCTGAAGGGTTTGGCAGAGGTGTACCTATGGTACACCCACATTTCGCAATTTCAAATTCCTGTCAATCAAACACATTCATCTACTACTATACGTATATATTATGTACAAGAATGTAAAGAAAAAAATAAGAATATAAAATAAAGGGAAGAAAAAAGAATCCTTGGGCATCAAAAAATTCGTCCGCATTGCTGTCAGCGGGAAAAGTGCCCAAAAGTCTGGCAGCATTGCCACGTTGGATGGCAATGATGGCTGATTCTTTGGCCTAAGAATTGGCCAGCCCTCTGGTTAAGTGAAGAGTCGACCAACCGCTTGGCGATGTCCCGAAATATTGGATGAGCAGTCGGACCCCACGGCCCTTGTGTTTCAACCCCAAACGGCTCAAATATATTGCAACCAATAAGGTTGTTATATTTGCGCTGTTTGAGGTTTTCTGCACCTGCAGCAGCCGCCCGGCAGTCGGCACCGTCCGCCATGCTAGGAAGATGGGATGGCGCAAGGGTGTCGATACAGGTTGCATCCCCCACCAAAGGCCTACTCAACTTCCAAGGCATAATGGTCATTCCGTCTGGCCCCTTCCCATCGTCGCATGCCAACCCATTGGGTTCTAAAACAGCTGGCACCCCGGCGGTGACAAGAGCCCGACGGATGATGTCATTAATGCTTGCGTGCCGTGCCAACCGACCAGTGCTCTTGCTGCAGGAAAGGCCATGGTGTGCGAGGCGGTCGACTGCTTCACCGCATTGACAGCGATGTGGAGCCCCGCAAGGGGCACTCAGACGCAGACTTGTAGCGAGTCGGAAAGTAGTGTCACCCAGAATAGTGCCTATGTTGGGTGACGGTAGCGCCTGAAGCCAGAGGCCCAACTCCCACTCTCCCACAGCCAGCAGGCGGGCACGCTCTGCAGTATTGATGGACGTATTAATGAGGTTATTCCGTACCAACCTGCAGAGTGGTTCATCTCACTGTCTCTGGGAAAACGGATTCTCGGGCTTTTCCGTATCCGGACAAGCCACTTTCCAGGCATTCATCGCATCAGTCAAACACGGACTTCGGAGTCAAACTGAGAAGCGGTTAAGATTTTTCTGGTTAATTTTTCGGTCCTGTGGACCTTCATCTACTTATATCCATAGGTATCTACTAATATTAAAATGCGAATGTAACTCTGTCTGTTACCTTTTCACACCATAACGGCTGAACGGATTTCAATGAAATTTGGCAAACAGGTAGACTATGACTTGGGTTAGGATTAAGGTCTGTCCAACGTTAGATAATTTCACGTGGACGAAGCCGCGGGTAAAAGATTTTTTATTATATTTATATGCCCGATACAGCTGTTTTAGTTGCATGGCCTACACTTTCCCAGCGAACCAAGGCATGGATTTGCTGTTGCAGTGGCCACACTGACGCTTGGTGCCATGCTACACGACTAATTTGACACTTGTTCGAACTTCAAACTACACAAGGGAGCACCTTGTGTAGTTTGAAGTTCGAACACACGAAGCCGAGTGTGGTAACAAGCGCACCTCAGCTCTGTACTCACATACGTTTTTACTTGATCGAGCAAACACGTCCAGTAAAAATCACGGCTCGGGATTTCGTCCACACATTCAGGATATACTCGTATTTGCACCGAACCGTTCGAACCAAAAGATGTCTGTTCAACAAAGAAGACAGTGGCTGCATTTAGCAAGTCTCGCAATTCTCAAAAATCAAAGAATGAAAGAAAATAACTAGAACGAACATAAAAAGAGGTACCTACGGAGTAAAATATTGGTAAGATGGCCGCTCTGGTTACAGGCATTACAAGCATGTGAACTTGATAAAAGAGATAATTGTCATAATTAATAACGATTATTTAAGAATGCTTGCACGCGTAGCATGACATCCATAGAAACGGGTTTTCTACGGGTTTTGTCGACGGAAGAATAGACAGATTGTGATTGTTTATCTATTCTATTGTGGTCATGCAAAGCGTGCTATAGTAGTAATGGAGAATTAATTTCTTTGATTACCCCTATAATAAAAAAAAAACGCTCTACTCAAAGGACGCGTACATACGATCGGGACAAGCTCAACGGCTCGCTTCGAGTAGTTGCAATGGAAATTACATTTATTTAATTTCATAGAGCCGGCTCGAGTAATACCGTATGTTAGTACGGAGCTTTAGCTGTGTGGCTTAGGGGTTTGAACCTTTGTAATGCAATTTAACACTTCCAGAACACATTAGCCTATTTGAATCATATCTACATATCAATCAATTTGTTCCCAATCAAATCAAATTGGCCCTTTTGAAATTGCACCGTAACATCAATTTTTTTTCTAATCATATATGTAATGTATCCAATTTATCTCAATTTCCTTATTACGAGGGCGTTGGGTATTCTTAGGATGTCAACACTACAATCATACCGCCACGCTGCGCGCGGCCCGCTGCCGCGAGAAATCACGGCACAGCGGACAGAACTCCGGTGGGATCTCATGGCGTCATGGAGAGTGCGATTGTCGCAACCCAGTGCTGGGCACGCCACAATTGCGGCGAGTCCACTAATACAAATAGTTAATTATGTAGCTTTGCTAGCTATTTGACTCGTTGTTTTCTTCTTGACTTTGCGTCATTGGAGTATGTTTTCATGCACCTAGTGGTTCTCTAGAGCCTGTTTAGACTCTGCGTTGTCTGTCAGTCATCCGGTTTTGGAAACGTTTCGTATTTCAGACAGATCCTTATTTGTGATGGCTATAGGCTCGCCCCTATTACAGTTCAATTCAAACTTAATGGCGGCTCGGAAGTGCGCTACTCGCTGCGCAGTACCCCACCCCTCACCCCCGCTGACCCATGAATTCGTTACTGCGCAGCGACTCGTTTCATGTTCCGAGCCGCCATCGGGGTGGACATGAGTATATAACTGGCGAAATGTGGGTACCAACTACAGGTACCAATTCTGCCTAACCCTTGAAATTATGCATTCGTCTTGTTGGTGTTTCTAAACTAAAGTTTACTAATGGTTAAACTTCGACTCGTGCAGCTGTTATAAAATAATACTAGCTCATATTTATTTTTAGCATCCACATGATTCCAAAATAGCAAAGTATCTGCCTAGCCTTTTTCCCAACTATGTAGGGGGTCGGCTTCTAGTCTAACGTAGGAGTGGAGTAGGCGACTGCCTATCTGACCTCCCAAACCCTGTAACTGCCCCTTGGCCCCTTGGTAAGACTGGTTGTCTGACTTTTGGGAATCTAACGACCCGTAACAACTGTCAAAGATCCACGAATGACAGCCGTGGCCAACGGCTTAACGTGCTTTCCGAGGCACGGAGGAGTCTCGCTATGTAAAGATCATCCACGGACTAACCCCCACAAGCGTAGTCAACCTGATGTATCGACCCGTGTGGCTGTTATTTCTCTCATAAAGTAACCTGGTGTTAACAATTAACCTCAAAAAACAAAAACATTAGTCGACATCTTAAATCTTGCGGCAGCCTAGGTAGCTAATTACACTCGGCTTAACAAGATTACTCAGCATCAAAGCTCGCTTCTAATTAAACATAAATTATGTATGAATTACTTGCTTTTTAAGCGGGTGCTTTGCTCCAGTGGCACATTTATCTTGCCTACTGTCTTAAATAACAAGAAAAGGTTTTGTTTTATGATTTAATTAGGGTTCCGTAGTTAACAAGGAACCCTTATAGTTTCGCCATGTCCGTCTGACTGTCTGTCCGTCTGGCCGTGGCTTAGTTCAGAGACTGTTAGTACTAGAAACCTGTTATTTGGTATGGGTATACAATATTAATCACGCCGACAAAGTCGTAAAATAAAATAATGTCTGCCCTACACGTAAATGGGGATGTTTATTTTTTTCTCGTCTATCCCATGGTGTGGGGTGTCGTTGGAAAGATCGTTCAAAAATATTGTGAGTTTGTCGAAACCAGTTTTGGATTCAGGGATTCGTTTGAGCAATATTAAGCTACTGAGTGCTATTTTTTGTTAGACTCATGTGTCCTTCCCCCTGCCAGCTAAATGGTTGGTTTTGGATAAGTAAAAAAAATCACAGCAGTAGTATATATAACGAAATTAAAAAGAAAACTATCACGGCTAAGTAGTCTTTACAATTTAACGAGTAGGTAATAATCGACCAAATTACATTTGCAGTTGCAAACACATGTTCTTGGCATACAAAAACACAACTAACATTATATAAACATAATTTTCAACTACAATGTTAAGTTTGTTCTTGGGATAAATTCATTTCAACTACATACATACATTGTGCGCGGTCCGACATGCACATGGGCGTTTTTTTAAATATTATTTGTTTGTTCTTTTCCTTGTGGCGTACAAATAAATCTTCTTCTTAGACGTTCACTGGCCTCTGCATCTCTAGAGAGGACATTGCTATTTTGGGTCTCGATTTAGAGTGCGACCTTTGTGATGTAGATAGGTATTTTCACCTTGGTGATTATGGCACTATCCTCACCTTTGACTTTTCTCACCGATAACTGAGAACTCCTTATTGAGCTAAAAATAGAGGTATGAGTTTGCCTACCTACTTCAGGAAATTATGTACTTAGTAGGTATTTTCATGAGACGACTATCACTTTTTCTTCCAGCACTTTATTTTATATTTATTGTTCTTATCTTGTACCTACCAATTTCTATTTATTTAAATAGGAAGGCACGTACCTACTATTTATTCAGATTATTTTTCAAACTTAGATATCTATATTCCATATTTATGACATTGATGAGAGATGAAATAATGAAGAATCATGGTAGGTCCTACATTGCTCTCGACACATTTTTTCTGACATAATTAATGTGTTTTTTGCATTATGGCTAGTACTAAGAAAATAATTGCTTACGTCACAGGCAATTATTTTCAGTGAATAAGATTTCCCTTTTCAAATATTTTAAAAGACCTTTCAAGTCATACAAATACGTAAGTCTATAGTAATTATATTAAGTACGCACGCAGTTAATTAATTGCAATAAAAAATAAATTAAGACAAATAAGATGGATGTAATTTACCTGAATGTGCTCGATTAATCATCCCGTTATTAATAAACTCGGATTAAAGTTAGCTAAACTGACGTTAATCATGGCGTAAATGAGTTCCATGTTTTATTAATAGGAGTTTTTGGATAGAAAGACCTTCAAATCTTTTTTAGAACATTTCTTACATAATGAAAGTAGGTACCTAATTGGTAGAATAGGTAGGTATATATTAGGGTAAGTTCGGCCCTGGGATAACACCGTAGGTACGTATCAAATTCTCGGCTAATTAGGCAATATTTTTTAAGCTGACAACATTTTTTCCACGCCATTTTATTCTCTCCCGACCTCCAGTTACATCATTAAAAAATATTGAATAATAAACTTATCC
The DNA here is from genome assembly GCA_916701695.1 of Agrochola macilenta. NCBI lineage: Eukaryota > Metazoa > Arthropoda > Insecta > Lepidoptera > Noctuidae > Agrochola > Agrochola macilenta. Next base: position 11,135,851 of record OU753563.1, read on the forward strand.
CAAAATACTAAATACTGATTGAATAAAATATAACTGCTACGTCTGCTGATTTACCTACCATAGACGTCATCGGTGCCAAAATGATGAAAGAAACTTAACTCAAAACTATAGTAATTTACATAGTATTTATGTTTCCGATACCTACTTGTAGCCGTATGTACAGACTACAGGCGAGATGGAGGGATGTTGCGGATGCAGATTTTGTACATCCGTATATAGGATTTTTGGTGGTTCACACCCGTGGATCCGGATGCGGATCTCAAGTTTTTTTAAAGGATCCGGCAACGCGAAATTAAAAATTTCTTACGTTTTTTTGCAAATCGTATCGCTGTTTCGTTGTATGTTGCTCATGTTTCAACTCACGGCAATTATAATAAAATAATGACTAAATTATAAATTTAAAAATCTATCGAAATTTTATGTGTTTAAAGGATTTATGACTATTTCGTGAAAATGTGACTATTTAGAGTATAAATCAGCAGTATAGACTGCTGATTTAAATGATTATAATTTCCATTTTGTTGATTATGATTTTACTAATATTCACCCTTTTCGACCCGCACCTGCACCCCCATGAGCTCCGCATTGATTAATGGGGATGCGGAGGTCTAAATAAATGCGGAAGCCCCGTAATTGCGGATGCTCATGCGAATATCCGCAACATCCCTGGTCTGTAGGTGCCAGCGTAGGTAAACTAGTTACACAAGAAACATTGTGAATGCATGACGAGACTGTTTTAGTTAATTGCTAGTAAATAAAGACTTGGAGGCGACACATACATCCCACTAAGTGACGCAGAACCGTGAGTTTGCGGAAATGTATATTCGTTCATAAAGCGGCTAAAAGCCAGTTATCGCCTTCCTCGTAACAGTCGCACATAAACTGGGATAATCCTACAATTATTACTGTTTTTTATATGGAATAGGGGTGATAAATAAGGACTTGTGAATGTGTGTGATTATAGGGGTAAGAACGAAATAAAAAGAATAAACATTCAGGCTCACTCTACAGTCGTAGATAGGTACCTAACAAGAAATGTTTTGTTCAATACATTTTGATTAAAGTTGAACTGATGGAGGGATATGTGTTTCTATTTCTTTTCTTTAGTAAATTAAGTAGGACCAATTCAACAAGTCGTAATTTTTGCTCTACTTTCTCCTAATTTCACTCAACAAATAACCCGTTTTTTTTATTCAAGTTTTTTTCATTAAAATAAATCCGACCACAATGCACAAAAAATAATTAAATTGGTACGAACTAGAATACATGCAGAATAGGGTTGCCCTTGACCCGTCAGTGACCTCCTATATACCTTAGGGATGTCGACATTGAATAAATCCGACCACAAATGCACAAAACTTAATCAAGTAGGTATGAACCGGAACAGATGCAGAATACTGTAGCCCTTGACCCGTCACACACCTCTAATATACCTTAGGGATGCCGACATTGGACACGCTTGCCTACTAACAACATGGCATGACCAATGACGACCAAACTTTGGAGTAGGGTCACCTTCATTACATGCTGTCCTCCCATGACACGGTGACTTTGTTTTATAAATGATGGATTGGCTTGGCTACCTCGTACCTACTTGTCTTTAGGAGGGGTGAGTTACGTAACATCACGAATGCGTTCCCCAGAGTAGGCAGAGGTGTTAATACCTTCTTGTCACCAGTTGCGTGTTTAAATTACTTATATTTAAAGGGCTCGTGACTTAATGATAACAGCCGCATGAGTCGATCGAAGGTAAAGCTACACTAGCCGCGGTCGGTTCGTGGATGGGTGATCATTCCATTACATAATAGATACCCCGCCGTGCCATGGAAAGCATGTTAAGCCGTGTCCTTCGTAGATCTTTGACAGTCGGAAACGGAAACGGTTACGGGTAGTCAGAAGCACAACCAGTCTTACCAAGGGGTATCGTGTTACCCAGTAGCTGGGTTGTGGAGGTCAGGTGGCAGTCACTCCATATAAACTACTGGTATCCGACCTCAACATAATTTGGAAACGGCTAGGCAGAATGATTTAATTTAAAGGGACGAACCTTTTGCTGAGAACCCAATTATATACTGCCTGATTTGGGATCAAACCCAGAATGGTTGCAAGTACGACTACTGAACGTGAAAACATTTGCGAAGCATCCACCGTAGGTAGGTACGATTTCTATTTCAGTGTTTCATTTAAATTACTGTTGGAATAAAGGTAATGTTTTGATACGTAATCTTTATGTACGATAATAGCAGAGCCCACAAAAGGGCTGCCATAACGGAAGTCTTATCTATCACCCACAATCAGAACATTGTTTGTTTATTTTTTATTGATTTCCTATTCACTTAAAGTTGTAATGATGTTCATACAAATGGTAGGTAAATATATGATATAGAATGAAAATCAGTACAACTTTGAGTGAATAGGAAATCAATAAAAATAAACAAATTAACGTTATCGTATAATCATCGGCATCGAATTCAATGTATACCAGATATAAATTGAATTCGATGCCGATGATTATAATATATGATAACATTAATTTTGAGTCTTCCTTTTTTGTGTTAATGATATTGTGATATAACACTTAGATTATTTACCTACTACATAGGTATACGTATGTCATTATTGTCCTGTAAATCGTTGTGATGCTTCTTGTGAAAAAGTGGTATTCCGGAACTACCTAACCGGTTAAAACGGAGAGTGGGTAGACGTAACAACGTCAAAAAAAAAATGTTTGGTGTCACGGTAAAGATGATACAATTATATTTTTATTACATCTATTCAAAAAGAGTTAGTTTATTCTTCGTAAACAGGGACCAAAATAACTTTTAATCCCTAGGGACTAAAAGTGATTTGAATTTAGAATGTGGATATTGTTAGTAAAAGTTCCAATCACCAAAGAGATCAATCACGAACATTGTATGAACAAGTAACAGGCTGGCAAGAGGGAGGGAAAGTATGAGTTTGGTCAAAATGAAAATCCAAGATGTCGGCTGCGAAATTTAAAAAAAAATCGTTATTGATGTCGTTTTCATAGTTTTCAAGGGTGCTAAAGCCGACAGTGAGGTCAAAATGTAAATCCAAGACGACGGCTGCAAACATTTTATTTTTGTTTTAAATCATACATGAGAAGGAACTTCATTCCCTTTGTTTAAATTAGGTAGTACATCAGACCCCACAAATTATAGACCCATTTCAGTACTACCTACCTTTAGTAAAATATTAAATAAATTAATTTTAGAGCAATTGCAAAGATTTTTTAATAAACATAAATTATTACATAGCAAACAGTTCGGTTTTACAAGGGGTCGTTCTACTACTGATGCCGGGTGTTGAACTTTTAGGACATATTTATAATGCATGGGAAGATAAATGCGATGCCTTGGGCATCTTTTGTGATTTGTCCAAGGCATTTGATTGCGTTCTTCATGAAACGTTAATCAGGAAACTCCGCCACTACGGGATCCGGAACACCGCTCTGGATCTTCTTTCTTCATACTTGAGTAATAGGATTCAGAGCGTTGACGTAAATGGACAAAGATCTCCTGGATCTATAGTAATAATGGGAGTCCCACAGGACTCGATTCTTGGTCCTTTTTTGTTTCTTATTTATATTAATGACTTGCGTTACCTCATAAAGGATAACCATGATATAGTGTTATAATAGTGTTAATATTATCATCCGCACAATTTGGTTTCAGACAGGAAATATCAACTGAGGATGCAGTTACAGCGCTCAGCTCGCTGGTAACTGATTATGTCGACTCGGGGAAAAAGTGTCTGGCTGTATTCCTTGATATAAAAAAAGCTTTTGACACCGTTGCTGTTCCAACCCTTTTGTCCAAGCTAGAAAGAAATGGAATAAGGGGAACCCCCCTTATGTTTTTCAAAGATTATCTATCAAACAGAAGGCAGAGGGTTAAGATAGGGACATACATCAGTAATGATGAGGAGGTATCGTTTGGCGTGCCTCAAGGAAGCGTATTAGGACCAACGCTTTTCTTAATGTACATTAATGACCGATGATGAATAACTTAAAAGTAGATAACGCAAAAATCTTCTCATACGCCGATGATACTTCCATTGTCTTCTATGGGAATAACTGGTCCGAAGTAAAGCTCAGAGCTGAAATAGGTATGGCTCAAATTGCTAACTGGCTTAATGAAAATCTCCTCACGCTAAACGCAACCAAAACCAATTATATATGTTTTACAATTAGAAATCGCTCACAACCAGATCAAGATTTAAATATCAAAATACATTCCTGTAAACGAGCCATGAATTATGCCTGTACATGTCCTATAATTAATAAAGTAACACAAACAAAATATTTAGGTGTCATAATTGACCAACACATGAGTTGGTACTCCCACCTCGAGCACGTTGCCGATAGGATACGAAAATTGGGATGGATATTTAAATCATTGAGATACGTGGTCCCTGCAAGTATAGCCACAAAAGTGGGTGCTAAGAGAAATCTGCTAAATGAAATCTACACAGCCCTTGCACAATCTGTGATAGTCTACTGTATACCTGTATGGGGTGGGGCAGCGAAATCAAAATTTATGAGTGTTGAACGAGCACAAAGAGGTCTGATAAAAATAATGTATTTTAAGAAACGGAGATTCCCTACTGAAAGTCTGTATGAGATCAGCGGCCTGCTATCTGTTAGGAAATTATATATATGTGCCTCGATCTTAAAAAAGCATAAGACACTTACATATGATAAAAACATAATATTAAAAAGGAGAAAGGATATTATTGCGCAAGTTCCACAATCTAAAACCAATTTTGCTGCTACACAATATAATAATCAATCTGCACGGTTATATAATAAAATAAACAAAGACATATACATTTACACTGAACATCTTCATAAATGTAAGAAAACACTAATAGAATGGTTAAAATCACGCACCTATTCCGATATTGAATTATTGTTACAATAAGTGGAAATTAGTTATACTGGCACCGCCACACCCACACGCACATCTTCCCTGATACTCACATCAACACCAACCACACACCTCGCACACCTCACGCACCCCGCACAAATCACATACCACACACTTGACACACCTCACACACCCCTCACTCTTCATACACCACACACTCGTTACACCTAACACACCCCTCACACACTCCGCACACGCAACACACCCACATTAATGTATACATTTTCTTAAATTAGCGAGCGTGTGCTTGAATTTATATTAATTACGCTTTACATTTAGCGCGCTCGAGTAAAATATGTAAGTATAGTAAACTAGCTATAACTGAAATGTGTAACTCTAGAAACTAAAAATCTAATAATTTTGTTAATTGTACAAACAGCCAAAGCTTAAGGAAGTGCGGAGTCTCCTAACACAGGCGTCATCATGCTTAAAAGGAGATTCCAATCAAAACTAATGTATACTAGTTGGTACTCAAATAAAACATTTTGTATTTTGTATTTTTGTATTTTGTAGTGTTGTTTGCGGATGATACTTCACTTTTGTTTAAACTTAAACGTCTGCAGTTGGTTACTGACGACGTAAATAGCGCGATCTCAAAAGTAGTTCACTGGTTCAATGTTAACAATTTACTTCTTAATGAAAAAAAAACCAAATGTATTAAGTTTACCCGACCACACGTTAGGCAGGTGAAAACTAAGGTGTTGATAAAGGGCGAAGAATTGAATCCTGAAGATAGCACAGTATTCTTAGGCTTAACTTTGGATGCTAAGCTTCAGTGGGGCCCACATATAGATAAATTGTCAAAAAAGCTAAGCTCCGCAGCTTATGCTGTTACAAAAATTCGTAATTTAACTGACATAGAGACAGCCCATTTAGTGTACTTTAGCTATTTTCATAGTGTAATGTCGTACGGTATTTTGTTGTGGGGAAATGCCGCCGACATTCAAACTATCTTTGTTTTGCAGAAAAGAGTCGTTCGATCAATTTATAAATTAAGCCCGAGACACTCTCTCAGAGAGAAATTTAAGGAAATTAATGTAATGACTTTGCCTTCTCAGTATATTTTTGAAAATCTTTTATATATCCATAAAAATATAAAATTATTAAAAAATACAGTGATATCCATAAGATAAACACTAGGAACAAACACAAATTTGTAGTACCTACAACAAGGCTCAAGAAAATAGGTAGTTCGTTCAGATGTTAATGTATACGCTTTTACACTAAACTTCCAAGCCACGAACAAGATCTAAGCCTTAATAAATTAAAATCATTCATTAAACGTAAGTTGTGCCAGAAAGCGTTTTATACCATTAAAGATTACGTTGAGGACAAAAAGGCCTGGGATTAAGCTGCTCCAAATTAATAACTTTTTTTTTTGACAGTCAGAAATTTGGTTCTTATTTTTTTATTTTTTTTTCAATCATTTGTACCACTATATGAATATTTACTTTGTGAAGTATAATATATACATTTTTTTTTTTTATATTATTGTGAACGTGAAGACTATGTGGATCATATTTTTTTCTCAGTTATTGTTAATGATAATCTAGCAGTTTGAGTACTTTATGTGGCCTACCCAAATGTCCTTTCTTTGGTATTGTTCGTCGAGTCGTTGAACTCCTTAAGTTCTGAGTTGAGCTACACGATTACTGACAAATGCGTACACTGACTGGACAGGTCCACTCAAATCTGTATAATTCTTTCCTCAAAAGACCATTCGAGACACAAATCGACATGATCTTCACATGATCTGACCAAGATTATGTCTGGACTTTAAAAGAGACTGTGACCTCTGAGTTTGTTTCGGCCTTTCTTCTCGGAGTAGTCAGATAGGAAACGCCGACCTCATCTAGTTTAAAAAATATGATTTTCACAATGTTAACACTAGAAATAAGGACAAACTACGAGCTCCCTTTCACCGGCTTCATAAGGTTCATAACTCATTTGTTGGGCTTGGTATAACCTTTTATAACAAGCTACCCTCTTCTTTGTTAGATTTGCCTTTTAATGCGTTTAAAACGAAAGTAAAATCCAATCTTTGTTCAAAGGCATACTATTCTATCAACGACTACTTAAATGATAAGAATAGTTGGTCGCTGTGATTAACTCAAGACAATGTTTATGTTCTTTCTCCAGCTTACGTACTGACAAGTTATATGAGTTTATATAATTGTTTATTTTATTTGACGTTTTAAGTCAAGTTATTTTAATTTAACTTTAATTTATTTTTGACAAAATCTACTCATCACACTGTTTTTTTAATGAGTTGTATTGCAATATGTGGTTAGCTAGTGACCTCGACAATTGATCATATTATTTACTGTTATTAGTAATATTAACTCTTTGTAGGCAAAATGTGGACTGTATTTTTTTATAGCTAATAAAATTACGAGTCGCTGACACAACTGACTTTAATTTTTGACACAATCTAAAACAAAATGTATAAAGAGTAAAAAACCATAAATATGTTTAGAAAGGTCGCAACAGCATCCCCCCCGTGTAGCGATGCTGCACAGCTACTGGGGCCCTACCAGTACAGCTAACTTTCTAGCGGGCCTCTTCAGCGTTCCGCCTTTAGTGACAACGTCAGCTACGCGCACGACCCCATATTTTCCTGGGTACACTTTGGTCACGCGCCCCATAGGCCACACTCCTCGGGGAAGGTCGGGATCCACGACCAGGACAACGTCATCAACAGCTAAATTACGATATTTGTTTCCTTGCTGCTTCTTTGTCTTGAGAAGGGGTAAATATTCCTTGAGCCACCTACACCAAAAAATCTCAGAAAGGCGAAGAGCCTTTTTCCACTCTTTTCTTAATGAAAAAACTCCGTCGTCCAGTGGTGTAGGTAATTGCTGATTTGATGCGCCGCCTATTAAAAAATGAAAAGGTGTGAGGCTTTGATATTCATTATTAGCTGCAACATATGTCAAAGGCCTCGAATTAACAATTGCTTCGGCTTCTAATAGAAGCGTGTGTAGCAGTTCTTCTCGTGGGGCTTTTTCTCTTAAAGTCACCTGAAGAGCTGTTTTCACGGACCGTATGAGCCTCTCCCAACAGCCACCCATAAAAGGCGACGCAGGTGGAATGAAGCTCCATTCAATTTGATTATTAGCAACAAAATCTTGCACAGCGTCGCAAAAAAATTCAGTTAGCTGACGGTTTGCCCCAATAAAAGCGATGCCGTTATCTGACAGGATTTTTCGTGGAACACCTGGACGGGCTATAAATTGACGTAAGCACGAGATGGCGGAGCCAGCAGAAAGGTTTGCTACAATCTCTAGGTGCACAGCTCGCGTTGTCAAACATGTAAACAGTGCCACCCATCGCTTCTCTCTACGACGACCAATAGATATATCCACAGGGCCAAAGTAGTCTAAACCAACGTTAGTAAATGGTCTACTGTAACAATCAAGTCTAACATCGGGCAAATCGCCTGTAGCTGGCGTTTGAGGTGTTGCTTTTTGTTTCAAGCAAAATGCGCAATTTCTTGATATCTTCCGGACCTCACTACGACATCTCAAGATCCAGTAACGTTGTTTTAGCTCATTGCAGACTAGCTCGTTAAAGGCGTGAGCAGCTTTAAGGTGGTAGAACTGTATTAGCAGGCGAACAGCTGGATGACGACCGTCAAGTATAATCGGAGACGTGGTGTTGTAGTCCATATTCTTCATATATGTATTTTACCCGGCTGTCCAGCCTAAGTAAGCCTTCTTCGTCTAGTACCAAAGCCAAGGAGTGCAGTTTGCTCGTTTTAGGTATCTTGGATTGTTTGGGGTCGTGCAACACGGTCAATTCTAGGCTAAAACTGTCGATCTGCGTCTTCTTTAAAATGGCGTTTTCTGCTTTCTGCATATCTGAACCAGTCAATGGTGAAAGCTTGGAAGAAAAGGTAGATTAGTGTTCATTTTAGAATTTTGACCTTTAAAACGTGCTAAAAGAGATCGAAATTTATACGCGCATTGGTAGACGCGCGCGGTTGCACGCACCAACCGATTCCACTCACTGAATCGTAAGGGATTTGGAATTATCGGCGAAAAAACCTGATCGCAACTCGTGAGACTCACAATCGCTTTAGAGGGTTTCAGTTCCTCTGAACCGATTGAGGTTTCAAAACTTGGTGGTGGTTTAGGCCATGCGGACTGTGGGTATAAGAGATACTCAGGTCCAGATAGCCAACGGTTTAAGTCAGTGTCACAGTCTTTTAACCTTGTCGCATCATCAGCTACGTTCAAACTACCGGGCACATATCTCCAACTATTTACATTAGTTGACTCAGTAATCTCACCTACACGGTTGGCTACAAATGGCTTAAAATTTCGAGCATCGCTTCGGATCCAACTCAAAACAGTGGTTGAATCCGACCAAAAGTACGTATGGTCAACTTGAACGTCGTGACCGGTAATGACTGTATTAGCAAAACGAGCAGCAATCAGAGCTGCTTGCAGCTCTAAACGTGGTATAGATGTGGGCTTTAGAGGGGCTAAGCGTGTCTTTCCACCAATGAGTGACAGCTTCACCGAACCGTCTAAAAAGGTGAATCGCCAGTATGCGACACAGGAATACGCTTGCTCACTTGCATCAGCAAGTACATGGAGCTGTCTGTCACCAATTGTTTTATCTATAAAACCACATCTATCATACCATCTAGGAATTTTGATTCTCGAAATATTGGCTAGCTGCCGTGACCAAAATAGCCATTTCTGGATAATGTCTGATTGCAACTCGGTATCCCAGTCAATCCCTGTTCTCCATGTTTGTTGAAATAATATACGTCCTTGTATTACAAAAGGAGTTAAGAGACCAAGGGGGTCATAAAGACACATTAAATAAGATAGAACTTTACGCTTAGTTAATTTATCATTGCTATCGATTTGGGACCCGTTCCGAAAACTGAAGGTGTCGCTCTGAGGATGCCAAATAAGACCTAACGTTCGAACGACGTCCTCGGGCCCTACGTGAATATTTTTGGGAGTTACAGCACGCAGGTCTTCAGGAACCCCAGTGAGTGCGGCGGGCTCGTTTGAAACCCAACCACGCATCTCCATTCCTGCTGACTTGTGAACTGTGATAATGTCAGCTGCAAGCTGCGAAGCCTCCTGTGCGTCATCCATACTGCCTAAAAAATCGTCCATGTAATGATCATTAATGATAGCTTTTGCTGCTGCAGGGTACAACGTCTGTAGTTCTTGTGCGTTCGATTTTTAATATAAAGAGCCGTGCACGGGCTACATACAGCACCAAAAATTACAGAGGTCATTCTAAACTCTTTCAATTCGCTACTACGATCCTCTCTCCAAAGAAAACGTAAGGCATCTCGGTCATGTTCTCTCATTTTGATCTGAGGAAACATCTCCTTTATGTCAGCAGTCAAGGCAACGCGGCCTTTGCGAAATCGAAACAAAATATGAAGAAGGGATTGTAGCAAGTCCCGGAAAAAGAAGGGAATTGAGGCTAACCCCGGAGGTCCTTGCAGCTGCATCATGGACAACTCGTAATTTCTTTTTCTGAGGATGTACGACCGGAAAATGTGGTAGATACCAAAGAACTTTGTCGATATTATTTGACGAATTAATCGCGTTGTGGTACGTGTCCTTGGGGCACTCTTCAGCATATCCTTTTTCAAACATATTATTAATGAAAGCGCAGTAACCCTTTTTTAAATCGGCGTCACGCGCCATACGTTTTTCTAAGCCTAAAAATCTTGATAGCGCGTGAGGGTAACTGTCAGGTACATCTGGAATATCGTTACGCCACAATAGACCAACCTCGAATCTACCAGATGGCAAACGCTTGGCTGTAGATTCTAATATTTCTAGAGCATACTTATCCTTCTTGGAACACGAAGTTTCTAAGTTTGAGATTCCTATGGCATCAAGACGAAAGTAGTCTTTGATAAGACTATCTAATTTGGAACTGTAGTTGTCATCGAGAGAAACGTGGTTCACGAAATGCACAGGCTTGGTCCAACTACTACATTTCCCGTGCAATACCCATCCCAAAGCTGTGCGGGTTGCTACAGGTTGATTTTTAGAACCCTCTCTCACATCACGACTAATTGTCAAATACCAATGTTCAGCACCAAGAAGAATTTTGGGCGTCGCATCAACGAGTGTGAGCTGATCGATTAAGGCTGTTAAATGAGGACATTCATGTAAATCGTGTCGGGTAATAGTTTGCGTGAACAAGGATAGTGTGTTCATAGCTTTAGCGTTAGTGATGGAAAATACATCAGTACAATTTTTACCTTTGATAGAAAAGCTAACATGTTGGATAGGTTTGTGCGTTGACATTCCAGCAATACCGTCAACCTTGATTGATTCCACGGGTCCCGTCGCACCAATACGACGTGCCACCTCTGAGTCAATCAAGGTTGCCGTGGATCCGTCATCAAGTAATGCGTACGTGTCATATGTTCCACAAGGGCCGGTTACTTCTACGGGCACGATTTTGAGAAAGACACGGCATTGAGATATATTTTTACCCAATAAAACAGAATCAGTAGTGTTGGAAACGGTTACGATTCGAGACGTATCATCAGCATCCAGTGAAATGCAATTTGAACTAGTAGGGGCCTCATTGACAGTGTGGGTCGCATGTATAGGCGACGTTGAATGCAGAAGCGGATTATGAAAGCGTTCGCAGCCGTCAACGCCACATCGAGTAATTCTGCACGTCTTCCACCGATGAGCCTTGGATTTAAGACACTTATAACAAATCCTAACATCTCTCAGCCAACGCCATTTATCATCTATAGGGAGAGCCTTGAAATCCCTACATTCACTTAATTCGTGCTTATTCTTACAGTATCGGCAAATCCCTGTACTAGTGCTACGAGTTGACGTGACGTGCATGCTTTCACGTCGAACTAAATCACTGCCGCCATGGTGACCATTAGTACGTTTAGCGTAATCCAGAACTAAACCGAACCTATTCTGTTTATCGGCCTCAATATCAAGAAATGTAGACAACACTTGTAGTTTTGGTACAGATCGGTCACTGCGGTAAGCAAAATCTTTCCACTGACTGTACAATATTGGAGTTAATTTGCTAAGTACAGTATGGAATATTTCAATAGAATACAAATATTCTTTTTGGTTCAAACTATTAATGACGGCTATGCAGTTGCGCAACCTACATGCAAAAGAATTCAGCTCTTTTTGGTCGTGGCTTATCTTAGGTAAATTCCGGACGAGAGAAATCTCATGTAACACAATAGTCTCGGGAAGCGCGAACGTCTGCTCCAGCATGTCCACCACTGCTTCAGGGCGTTCGGCAGTGTACAGCAAGGCAGACACGCTCTCGAGGGCGCGCCCACGTAGCGCGCAGCGTAAGCGAGCGAGATTCTCTGTAGGCGTAAATAAATGTTGAGTGTCGTGATAAGTGCGTTTAAACATTAACCACTCAGTAGCCTTACCGCTAAACGGCATTAATTCTATATATTTATGAGAAAATCTGTGTGAATTAATGTTTGTAGGATTCATAACAAGTTCAGGTCTCGTCAATTTTTGGTATGACGTTTCAACGGCCCTAGTTGTTGCATGAAGATCATGATTCGGTTCCATGAAATAAGTTTCTTCAGTCAAATTAGGGTGATCGTGGGATGTCAACATGTCTTTTCTCGGTGGGTTTTTCTGTGGGAATTGACGACTGTCGTGAACCCAAGACTGAGTACGGGATTGACTCACCGAACGAATTGACTTTTCATCAGCCTCCTGCGATGCCAGGTTCGCTAACAACTCGAGTTCTTCCACTCGTGTTACCTGTGGGAGAAGCTTGCGGTCGCGAGCAAGCTGCTGTTCGGCGAGCTGCTGGTCGGCGAGCTGCAGGTCGCGCGCTAGCCGCTGTTCGGCGAGCTGCTGGTGGCTCGCTAGCCGCTGTTCGGCGAGCTGCTGCTCACGTAGCAACAGTTGTTGTTCCCTTTCCAGCGATCTTCTAGCCAAAAGTGCCTCAGCGGTTAACTTACGTGCCTTGATAGTAGCTGATGACCGTGAGGAACCTGATACAACAGATCTAGAACTTGATTTAGCAGGTTCAGTGCTAATAGTGGGATTCTGGCGAGATGTTACGGAGACCGGTTCGACGGCCGCGGGTGTATTCGTGGCTTCGGTCGAAAAGGGGTCCAATTCAGGGGACCGACCGAGCCCACCCGCGACGGGCGCATCCGACTCCGAATGCATTTCGCCAGTAGCCCGGAGCTGTGCCAGCTGCTTCGTTTTAGATCTCGTGTTCATGTTACGGCGAGATAGGACCATAAAATGTAGGCAAAATGTGGACTGTATTTTTTTATAGCTAATAAAATTACGAGTCGCTGACACAACTGACTTTAATTTTTGACACAATCTAAAACAAAATGTATAAAGAGTAAAAAACCATAAATATATTTAGAAAGGTCGCAACACTCTTTGTTTATTTATTTTACATCGATGGTCCTAGTTTATTATTTATAACTTCCAGTTACAACTATATGTAAGCGGGCACGCCCTTTATGCCTGGAGGCTTTTTTATTTAGATATTAAATTCTGTCTGTTTAGTTTTTTTATTTCGGCCTGAGTATCGATGATTGATTGGTTGAGTTCTCGATGATTTTGTTTGGTATATTGGCGTGTGCTAGCTAACATATGGCTAATAATTTGAATTATGTTTTGTGTTGCGTAATGTAAATTATTTTGAATACTATTATATAGAATCTTTTTTTTTGTTCTTCTAACTGAACAGACAGCTGTGCTGCTGGGGAGTTTGTTGCGCCACTTCTTCTTCCCAGCTAATGCACTAGGAAGTGGTGAAGGGTGGGCGTTTTGGGGGACTATCTTATGTAATTTTTGACGTTCGAAAAGTGCTGATTCTCAGCCTAGTTTGAATAAATGACTTTTGAATTTTGAATTTGAATTTTTGAATTTTGATTGACGTGTAAAAGTGTTTTGTCCAAAGACACTTACAGAAATAAAATCATTTATTATTTATCATTCCTGCCGGGGGTCGGAGCGCACACTTTTTTTTCTCATAGAGGTTGATAAAAAGTTCACCGCGGGAGCAACACTATTTTAAGCTCGAGAGACGTACTTTGAATCCCTCGCTGCACTCAGGATTCTATTTTAGAATCCCTCGCTACGTTCGGGATTCTACTCTAGAATCCTTCGCTCCGCTCTGGATTCAAAGAAACACTCTCTCCTTAAAAATAGTTGTTTGCTCCCTTGGCAAACAATCTACTATTTGGGGACTAATACAAATCCTAAAATCTAAATGAAAACGAGGTTCACCAATAAAATAGCAGAGTAAGTTAACAATTTTTGTAAAAAAAAAGGCGGGACGTGTCGTGGGACACCCTTTTGGAACGAACTTCCTTTCGCTGTATACCAACCATCTAGTAGAAGTTTTATTTTTTATACTAGATGGCTTTGTATAAAAAAAAACAAAACCAAAAACTTTTGACACGTCTTGTAACTAGAGATCTTGAAACTGACTTTTTCGGGTGTAACGCTTTTTCGTTACGTGACGATTTCTTCCAGGTAACTTCTACCGCCAGCCGCGTCAAAGAACTTCGTTCCAAAAAACCATAAACTTGAATATTTCCTAGATACAATCACATAAACGTTTTTTTTGTAAGACTTCGATTCCCAGTATAGACATTCAAGTCTTTAAAACATTCGTCAGTTTTCAAATATTTTACTTTATCGAGTCAGGACACATAATACCTTTTGAATCTACCGCACCGAGCAGATTACTTATAGCAAAGATTAAAATAGCATACATCTTTGGCCAATGTCAAGTTGACATCAATCTAAAACCTTTTTAATGGCCCGCCCATTACAAGAAACATTAAGCAAATAATTTTTCAAATTTATTTTTCAGAGTTGGGCGGTGTCACATTTTAATTCGGTCTGACATTTTAAAGAAGATGGCTGAATGTCATTCTGTGGTATTGACATTACGACGCAATATACCTAAAATGCCATGCAATTAGTGTGTACTGTATAATACAACAATGCTGAGCCGGTAAAACAGATTCTATCGTGCATTGAGCAGACAAAAATAACCCATAAGGTGAAGAACGTATGTTGACTGTGATTATACCTTAATCACAAATAGGTATAAGACGATACTTTGTGAAGGCGTGCCAAGCACTCATAGCCCGTGATGATGTCATGACTACCGTTGTACAAATACTCGAATCGATCTACTTGTAAAGGAAATAGATTACAATACTCAACTTACGAAAACTTGTGCAAATAGGTCTAATCCTAATCCATTTTGTAGAGGAAAATTGTATTTATTTAAGCGTATCCACGTCAGCTTTATTCGGGTGAAGTTAAGGTATTATAAAATTCTATGTTAAAGAAAATACTGAAAAAACTATAGCTAAGTAGTAAAGATTTGTGATTTACTGCAACTGCTTTTTCCGATGTTTTTTGCAATTTACAGGTCAGTTCAGGTCATCTGATGATCAAAATGTAAATACATCTATGTTACGGTCGTCAATCTGTCGCGACAATAGTGTCAATTATTCGACATACGGCGAATAGTTTTCTACATAAAAATAAACTTTTAATTAACAGAAAAACTATAGACTTAAAAATGATTATCTTTTAATTAATCTTTAAAAACAAAACACATTATCAGTAAAATATAAAAAGTTTGCCAAAAAATCAGTCATGTTGAAGTTAATTAGTTAGTCTTTTTAATTAATAATTTAATATTTAAAGTCCTAAAGGGGCAGATTGTGGTGAATAAAAACTATATTTTCTGCACGATTGGGATCAAGTCGATTGCGCTTTTTTTCATAAATTAAACCTGCAGAAAATAAATAAACTATATTATTATTTGAGAATAAATATTCTTTTTTTATTCCGTTTTTTATGTCGAGTAATAATAGCGAGTATTCGACTATTCGCCGTAGGGAATGGCGAGTATTCGAGTATTCGCTATAACAACTACTCACGGCATCTCTAGTAATTACCTACAAAAAAATCTGCCTAACCCTTCGGTAAATACAGCTGCTGTTATGTAACATTATCATTATTATTTATTCATTATATAGGGAGGTGCTTATGTCTAGACTTATTATTATCATGTTAACATAATATCATACATACCTTGTAATTATTACTTCTGGCAACACAGCTACTAATGAGCTACCAAGCCTAATGTTGCTTGTGTATCTAGTAACAGATAACAGTTATTTCTAGAGCCAATCCTTGTATGGAGTGCCTAATAACACGAAACGTAATAATTCACAGCTATCTTTGGTAACAACCTAAGGCTAGAGTAAGGAAGTTGTCGTAATTTACTAGATAATATATATTTGTAAGATAATTATTTCCTATGTGTTGGTTTATTATCCGTACAATTTGGATGTTGATAATAATACTATAATATTTGTTTATGATAATCACTGCCTCATTTCTTATCCTTCTTATTTATTAATCCCAACCAATATTATAAATACGAAAGTGAGTGTGTTTGTTTGTTACGCTTTCACGCTAAAACGGCTAAACGGATTTGGATGAAATGCACATGGGTAGACCATGACCTAGAAAAGGACATAGGCTACTTTTCATCCTGGATCGCAGACGAAGTCGCGGGCAACAGCTAGTATATCATAAAGGCAAACAAATATATTTTATGATAATAAATAGTTGGCATATCAAAATGAAAAAATATTTAATTGCGCCTTAAAAATACTTAAAATAGGTGAGGTGTTTATTGTCTTCGTCGGTTGGACAATGTCTTCGTCACTTGTATGGAATTTACCGCGCCGAACATGACCGAGCACAGCGCGAGAACTCCCGAATTCAGTTACGGTTACGGTCGTAGTTTCGGTAGGTTTTCCGCCGAAACCGAAGAATGCAGTCACTAAAACTGCAGAGTTTTTGGTGATTGCATATAACGATTATTGCGGCTTTTGTACGAATTTCAAACGTCAAGAAAAGGAAATCGTGATTCTCGTGAGATGGAAAGAAAAACCTTTTCCACGAAATGTTTCCACTTAATTAGGGTAAGACATCCGGAAGTGAAAATCTAAAAGATTGCAGAACATATAAATAGCAAATAGTGAAAAAAATTCTCATGGCTTTCAGCTTCATTTTACACGAACGCTTGAAACCTATCCGGAGATTGGAAGGAAAGTACGTAGTCAATTTAATATAGGCTCATGTATCCTGTTTCAAAATGACATAGGAAACCCCTACATATCATATGGAAGTCATTAAAGTTTATAAATCTAGTTATAATCCGGATCAATGGTAATGGCCTTCCACCCTCTAGCCGCAATCACCGACCCTGGAAGGTTGCATGATAGAAATCGATAGCAATTTGCCGAAAGTGGATTTTGAGAACAAAATATTTCATTTGGGTTTATGTCTTAGTGCCGGGAACATAATGTCCTAACTTGACACCCTGCTTATTAAACTTAGGTACCTACCCAGTGAATTATTATATATAGAACTAGAACTCGTTACTACAACATAGTAGATATATTTACAAAAGTACAATAATTCAACCTCAAATTATATAATGTCAAAAGCTGATAACTAGAAATTCGTTATTTCTAGCTAGGAAGCTTAGCTTCGTTATTTCTAGTTTTGAAGGAAGATTAAACTTAATGTAGATAACCTACCAGCCAAAGTTTTTCATTTATGTATGTATATTGTTTTTTTAAAGAAACACGAAATTAAAACTGCTGCGATTATGAGCAACGTTGCCAATATTATAAGTCTGATTAAATTGTTTCCAAGTTCTATAGACAAAACAGTATCTAATTAAGTGTGAACATCGATAGGTACGTGAATTCAAGAACGTATGTGACTGTCTCATATAATAATTCACTGGGTAGGTACCTAAGTTTAATAAGCAGGGTGTCAAGTTAGGACATTATGTTCCCGGCACTAAGACATAAACCCAAATGAAATATTTTGTTCTCAAAATCCACTTTCGGCAAATTGCTATCGATTTCTATCATGCAACCTTCCAGGGTCGGTGATTGCGGCTAGAGGGTGGAAGGCCATTACCATTGATCCGGATTATAACTAGATTTATAAACTTTAATGACTTCCATATGATATGTAGGGGTTTCCTATGTCATTTTGAAACAGGTACAACTATGGTAATGGTTAACATTTGTGGGTAGAGAGTTTCTGAGAGACGATAAATAATATTTAGGATAGATTTAGAAAGTAGGTATTCAAAAGTCAGTTATGATAAAAAGATCAGCTTAGATACAGCTTAGCAGCGGCGTGTTTGAATGTAAATGATGCAAAACCTTTCATAGGGATGATATACAATATGTATGTTCACGAGCGATATTGTTAAAACAATTTCAATTTTCAAACACATTCCTTTCCCACATAGCGGGCGCATATCACATTTTCGAACAGTCATTTTCATTCAAAATGTTGGCAATGACTTAGGCAAGCGAAAGTTAACCTTGGTGCTTAACATAGGTATTTATTATTTGACTGTTGAGTGCTCATGGAGGTTGTTGTTTGCAGAATTCTCACATCAATAAATAGGTAGGAACAGTAAACAATTTTTTTCTCGAAGCACATAAATCCTGTTATCTACATGAATGAGTACCAAATTTTTTTGGGATATAGCTCATTTAATCTAGGATACCTAAGTATATTTCAGCTCTGTTTTTCTTCCAAATCCGTTAAGCCATTTTGTCGTGATTGAGCTAAGAACATTCATCCAGATTCTCGCATTTATAAAATTAGTCGGCTAGTTGTAGTAGGTACCTAGTTGCTTTTAAGAATTAAGTATTTTCTTTTTCTTAGAACTATTTATCATATTCTATACCTACATATTAATAAAATAGTAACCAAGTCAAAACTGTAAATTGAATATTTTAGAAAAAAAAGTAATTACCTACTACCTACGAGAGTGGGATTTTTTTTGACGTTTATCCGTTCACTGTGGTACGGATTTTGATGAAATTTGGCAAACAGATACTTAGTTTATACCTGGATTAAAACTTATGGTAGGTACTTTTAATCCCGGTAATACGTTCCCGTGGGATATTTATCGACACCCCCCGGGCAAAGCCGCGGGCAAAATCTAGTAGATAATATAGTTTTAAGGTTCACGATTCACTTACGGAACGTAATCATGAAGCAATTTTGTAAAACACTGAAAATGTTTGTTATTTTATGCTTGATTTTGAACTTTAATTTCATTCATAATTTTGGCAATAGGTACGAAGACAGATAAATAGGTAATACCAAAATCATGAGACTTAGCTAGTAAAAATTAACCAAAAGTTGCTTAACTTTTCATTCCCCGACCTCGCTTCCGTTTTCCCTTTCATTTCCATTTCATGTAGGTACCAACGTCACTCCCTCTCAAAGAATGTATACTTTAACCGTTAAAGTATACATTATTTGAGAGGGAGAGAGATCACTTACACAATAATGAGGCATGAAATTAAATGGAGAAATCTTTCGGGAAACTGAATATTGGCTAGTGTTTGGTGACGGGTGACATTACCTTTAGAAAAATAAAGAAATGGTTAAATATCACTTTTGTTATAGGATCAAAAAGGAACATATTACGTCTAATCCTTTCAACGAACGTTTCTTGTAAGGCTGAAATGGTAATACATAATTTCACGGCAAAACAGGCCTTTCCAGCCTTATCATGTCTTAATAAATTTCCGCACCTATTTTATTATGCAGTTATTTAGTATTCCCAAGAACACAACGCTGAATTTATGGCTTATAAAAGTCTAGGGCGCTGCTTTTCTCCGGAATTCTTATTTCTCACTCCAAAATGTTGTAATAAATAAAGTAAGTATTTTATCAACGCAGTCATAAGATATATGAGCCTATAATAAAATTGACTACGTACTTTCCTTCCAATCTCCGGATAGGTTTCAAGCGTTCGTGTAAAATGAAGCTGAAAACCATGAGATAAATTTTCACTATTTGCTATTTAGGTATATGTTCTGCAATCTTTTAGATTTTCACTTCCGGATGTCTTACCCTAATTAATTGGAAACATTTCGTGGAAAAGGTTTTTCTTTTCATCTCACGAGAATCACGATTTCCTTTTCTTGGCGTTTGAAATTCGTACAAAAGCCGCAATAATCGTTATATGCAATCACCAAAAACTCTGCAGTTTTAATGACTGCATTCTTCGGTTTCGGCGGAAAACCTACCGAAATTACGACCGAAACCGTAACTGAATTCGGGAGTTCTCGCGCTGTGCTCGGTCATGTTCGGCGCGGTAAATTCCATACAAGTGACAATAATACCTCACCTATTTAAGTATTTTTAAGGCGCAATTAAATACTTTTTCATTTTGATATGCCAACTATTTATTATCATAAAATATATTTGTTTGCCTTTATGATATACTAGCTGTTGCCCGCGACTTCGTCTGCGATCCAGGATGAAAAGTAGCCTATGTCCTTTTCTAGGTCATGGTCTACCCATGTGCATTTCATCCAAATCCGTTTAGCCGTTTAAGCGTGAAAGCGTAACAAACAAACACACTCACTTTCGTATTTATAATATTGGTTGGGATTAATAAATAAGAAGGATAAGAAATGAGGCAGTGATTATCATAAACAAATATTATAGTATTATTACCAACATCCAAATTGTACGGATAATAAACCAACATATAGGAAATAATTCTCTTACAAATATATATTATCTAGTAAATTACGACAACTTCCTTACTCGGAACTTACTCAAGCCCTAGGTTGTTACCAAAGATAGCTGTGAATTATTACGTTTCGTGTTATTAGGCACTCCATACAAGGATTGGCTCTAGAAATAACTGTTATCTGTTACTAGATACACAAACAACATTAGGCTTGGTAGCTCATTAGTAGCTGTGTTGCCAGAAGTAATAATTACAAGGTAGGTATGTATGATATTATGTTAACATGATAATAATAAGTCTAGACATAAGCACCTCCCTATATAATGAATAAATAATAATGATAATGTTACATAACAGCAGCTGTATTTACCGAAGGGTTAGGCAGATTTTTTTTGTAGGTAATTACTAGAGATGCCGTGAATAGTTGTTATAGCGAATACTCGAATACTCGCCATTCCCTACGGCGAATAGTCGAATACTCGCTATTATTACTCGACATAAAAAACGGAATAAAAAAAGTTTATTTATTCTCAAATAATAATATAGTTTATTTATTTTCTGCAGGTTTAATTTATGAAAAAAAGCGCAATCGAGTTGATCCCAATCGTGCAGAAAATATAGTTTTTATGCACCACAATCTGCCCCTTTAGGACTTTAAATATTAAATTATTAATTAAAAAGACTAACTAATTAACTTCATCATGACAACTTTTTATATTTTACTGATAATGTGTTTTGTTTTTAAAGATTAATAAAAAGATAATAATTTTTAAGTCTATAGTTTTTCTGTTAATTAAAAGTTTATTTTTATGTAGAAAACTATTCGCCGTATGTCGAATAATTGACACTATTATTCGGTATTCGACGAATAACAAAAATATGTCGAGTAATGCCGAATACCGAATAATAGCGAGTATTCGCGACATCTCTAGTAATTACCTACACCCACATCTCGCCTATTACGTCCAATGTCCAATGTAATAATGTGGGCCAATATTTTAAGTTACAAATGAGAATGACGAAAAGCGTGGAAGGATATTTTGGAGAAATTTCCCAGCACTCACTGGAACAATTATTCTACCTACATGTCCAAAAACGATAAACCGGAAATAAGTCGTTATGAGTGCGTCCATCCATTGGTGAAGTCATAAATAATTTATTTTATAACAAAATACATTGTGTTTAAAATATTACAGAGATTTAAAAAAAACCGGCCAGGTGCGTGTGGACCACGCACAGTGAAGGGTTCCGTAGATGGGATCAATTTAACCCAAAAACAAACTTAACATTGTAGTTGAAAAGTATTTTCTCCTTTCACGTCTCCTGTCACGGTCAGTTCTCCAACTGCAAATGTAAGTTTGTAATCGCAATTTTTTTATGTGTCTTCTAAACTACACATTAACGATTTTCGGACTTTTTCCTTTAAATAGTGCTATAAGACCTTGCTTCCTGCTAAATTTACTAGGTCAACGGGAAGTATCCTGTAGGTTTTGATTTATTTGCAAGTGTCAAAATATGTCACATACAAGGCCGCATTTTTTTATTGCGTTTACTTAGAAGTTTTATTTTTTAAAGCTCGTAGGCACCATAGACCTACGTATTTAATATTAATTTCAACTTGATACCTCCGTGCGTTCCTGAGAAAAATGGTCTTGTCAGACTGACAGACGGACCACGAAGTGATCCTACAAGGGTTCCGTTTTTTTCCTTTTTAGGTACGTAACCCTAAAAAGTGTATGAAAGCCGGTGTTAAAGAATAGATTGTGAGTGACAAAGTGACTGACACATAAAAGAGGGCAGCGGAAGGAGTGATTGGGAAGAAATGAATACGTTTTATATATTTCATAAAAAGTTGTTGCTAGGGGAAAGTAATTGAAATGCTTCGTGTAAATATCCTAAGGCGCATGTGCGTCGTTTGAACTTTATATAAATAATAATATAACAATTACTTAGAGCTGGTCGATAGCTAGTGTTATAAAAATAGAAATGCTCACAAGAAGTCGATACCTACACAGAAGTAGAGCTTTCCCTATTCTGCGGTGACTTTTGCTTTTGTTTTTGCTTTTTTTTAAACTTCAGTCCGTTTGTTGATTCCACTGTTAAGTTAAGCACTCAATTATTTTTCCAATGAACATACAATTAAGATTTTCCTATGTGTTTTAAGATACTTACGTTCATCAAACTTTGCACGTTTTTTGACTTAACAGACCAGCTTTTCCAGTTTATTGAGTAAACTAGTTGAGCCCATGTTGAACGACTTTAGCAGTCAGCTTTTGTGGCCAAGCATGACTAGCATATATCTGAGGATACGTCGCTTTTCGCCAGTGCGGGAATACGGAAATTAAAATCTGGAAAACCTGGTGAAAAAGTGTCACTAGAATTGGAGTTAGTGAAGTTTGAACGTGAAGCGGAATTTGTAGAGAAAAACGTTGTTCTAAAAGACATTTTCATACATTTTCCGAAATTTTTAATTTTGGGTTTGGATACTTCGTATGACAAATGAAATATTTTAATGAATTGAATATTATATTATGAAAGGTAAAAAAAAAAATCTTTAATTTCGGAAGTCGGTGGCAAAAACCAAAAATACGAAAACAAAGACACCGACTTTCAAAATAAAAGTTACTTTTCAATTTGTACTGTTTTGTTTTGGACGACAGTTGTTTTTTTTTAATTTAATTTTTTACCTTTTGGTTATGGTACCTACATCTTATACGTAGGTATACGATATAAATCGTTTATTTGGTGCACACAAAAGACATAACATAAAATACAAAAAAACAATTAATTATTCACTAAATACATGATTATAGCTACAAGGTGCCAAAATACAAAAAAAAAAAACGAGATACTCGTATTGTGATGACACTATTGGCTAAGACCCCACTACATCACCACCCACTACTTGCCACCACTTGCTTACCACTTACTACTTACTTGCTACTTACTTCCATTATACCTACCACTACTTGCTATATACAGGGTGGATTTTTGAGATGGGGCAGTAAGGACAGCTACCTTAACCGTTGTCGCTAGAAGAAAACGGTCTTAGGAGACTGACAGTTTTTTTCAAAAACAACAAAGGTTGTAAATTTTGTTCTCTATTCGTTCGAAATTTGAAGTTCAATTTGTTTTAGTTTAGTTTCGGCCAGTCTATCATCGTAAAATAAGTAAGTTGTATGGGATAAGTTTTTTGCGATTTCTGCCTTTTCTAGTACTCAAACCTCAGTTGGTCTAGTAGAGTTTTTTGATCCTTATAAGAAAAAGGATCGATTGACATCAAAAAAAGTTTTTGTGAAAACTGCCCATTTTCTTGCTGACTGTACAATTTTTTCAAAATCTGTGAATGCAGATCAAAATGTCTCAAAAAGTTAAGGACAGTCTCCTAAGACCGTTTTCTTCTAGCGACATCGGTTAAGGTAGCTGTCCTTACAGCCCCATCTCAAAAATCCACCCTGTATATAACAGTGAAAGGAAGTTATTATTATAACATAAACTAAGTGGAAAAATACCTTTTATTACATTTTATTTACATTTTTTTTTGTTTTTTTTTTATGAATGGCCATTAGTTTTACCATGACCCATTTTAAAGATATCCATTAATTACCAGACACTGTATATTTAGTTCCCCATTTTAAATGTTACATAAACTTATTTGTTGATTTCCCTCGACATAAAAGTGAAGGTTAAACTACCTACTCAATATTTTACGTAACGAAGGTGCCACGATGTATTTACTTGAGGTTATCTTGATTAATAATTCACATTAAACCAATAATAAAGCGTTTATCGAGTTAGATATTTCAATGAAACTGTCACTCGTTACGAAGATTGACGGCTTAAATAAGTAATATTATGACGTTCACCGATGTTTTCGTGGTATTTTCTCTCTTTTACTTTACTTGAATATCTATTCAAATGTTTGTAACTCATAACAATTTAATGAATTTGTCATTAGTTCGGGCTGTACTTAGCTAATCGAAAAGACTCCAAAATGTCTAGGAATATTACCTCTTTCAATTATCAACCTCTAAAATTCAAAATTCATTTATTCATACTAGGCTCTGAGTACTAGGCTGAGAATCGGCAGTTTTCGAATGTCAAAATGACATATTTTAAGACAGTCCCCCAAAAACGGCCGCCCTTCACAACTTCCTAGTGCTTTAGCTGGGAAGAAGAAGTGGCGCAGCAAACTCCCCAGCAGCACTGCTGTCTGTTCAGTTAGAAAAAAAAATTGATTCTATACAATAGTATGCCAAATAATTTACCTCTTTCCATAGACTCAATAAAAATTTCACTTATTTATTATTAAACTAGCTTTCGCCCGCATGGAGGTCGGAAATTATCCCATGGGATTGTACTACCGGAATAAAGGTATCCTATTTATGTTAATCCGTTCAACCGTTTGTGCGTGATTGAGTAACAACATCCAAACACAGAAACATACAAACTTTCACTTTTATATTAGTAGGATTACTGGGTGGTGAATCAATATCTGAGTAAGCTCAGTTAACCTTAGATTTATGACTGTGTCTAACATTTCGCTAGTCATATTACCAATTAGACATGCATACTTGGCTAATGCTCCGATGTCTGTGACGTCAAGACTAAGTTTTATACTAGGCATGTTTTCAGATTTATGCGATGTACTTTAATTAAGTCAACCCACTCACTTTTTAGGGTTATGTAGCAAAATAAGGGACACTGGGGCAAAATTGTCAAAACGTTATGTTTTGTAAGCTAATATTCTTTATTTGAGATACTGTATGCTGTAATTTACCAAGGGGTATCGTATTACCCAGTTTCTGGGTAGTAGAGGTCAGATACGCATTCGCTCCATGTAAAATACTAATAATAAATAATAATACGGTATTCAGCTGCATCCGGTTAGACTGGAAGCTGACCCCAATATAGTTGGGAAAAGGCTGAGCAGATTGATTGAACAATCCTATCAGATGACTGTTAGAAGTTTCTGTGCTATAATATTTTAGCTTGATTAATACCGTTTCATCATCAGCCGCATTCATATTATAGGTAACTAGGTACTATAAAAATATATGTATAAATCACATTATACTCGATAAGATTTTATACGAGTGCATTAAAAGAACTCCACAAGTGGTGATACTTAAGTACGTGCTAACATTCTGGAGGGTACCTCTATCAACCTTGCTGTCCAGCTTATCTTTACGTCCTAAAACATCAGGTTATTCTGATAGAAATAATCGTGCTGTCTCGAGAGAATAAATGATTTAGTATGTACCTTATGAAGTTCATACGAAGTTGAAATTTTGGATATGTAAGGTAGTACATAATAGTATCAAGCTCCTTATTCTACTGTATGATATAAAAGAATAGTATTTAGAAAAAAATCCACTGGCTGGACGTTTGTCTAAGTAACGAATATCTTCTAAAGTATAGCTCACAGAAAGTCGAAATTTTGGATTTGTAAGGTACATAATAGTATCAAGCTCCTAATGCTATTGTATGTTATAAAAGAGTAGTATTTAAAAAAGGCGCCCGCTGGCTGG
Organism: Agrochola macilenta; assembly: GCA_916701695.1. Taxonomy (NCBI): domain Eukaryota; kingdom Metazoa; phylum Arthropoda; class Insecta; order Lepidoptera; family Noctuidae; genus Agrochola; species Agrochola macilenta. The sequence continues at coordinate 11,161,937 of OU753563.1, forward strand.
ACGCTTGTCTAAGTAACGAATATCTTCTAAAGTATTCCTCACAGGAAGTCGAAATTTTGGATTTGTAAGGTACATAATAGTATCAAGCTCCTAATGCTATTGTATGTTATAAAAGAGTAGTATTTAAAAAAGGCGCCCGCTGGCTGGACGCTTGTCTAAGTAACGAATATCTTCTAAAGTATTCCTCACAGGAAGTCAAAATTTCGGATTTGTAAGGTACATAATAGTTTCTAACTCCGAGCACTACTGGGCGATCTGAAAGTATAATAACAATAAAAATAATCATAAGGGGCCCGCTAGCAAGACACTTCATAGAAACATCATTTAATCAAAAACTGTCGAGGTACAAAATATATCTTATTTGTTTTCTATAGGTATAAAATAAAGTCCTTATGTAAACCTATCATCTGTTGATAAATCTCGTTGGGGCCTGCCAGATAGACTCACACCATAATATTTACGCTATTCTTCATAGTTATGGTTCGCGGCTAACAATAGCACAAGCCATAAAACTATCGTAAATCTTTCTGTTGGTAATCCTAATGGGCATCTTTTATAATATCAAGCGATTATACTACCTTCATAATAAATGCCATCGACTTTATTTAAAAAAAACCGGCTAAGTGCGTGTCGGACCATTCACAATTAAGGGTTCCGTAGTTGGAATGAATTCATCCCAAGAACAAACTTAAAATTGTAGTTGAAAAACATATCCAACTGCAAATGTAAGTTTGTACGCACGATATTGAGAGATTGACCATGTTATTTTAGCACCCTAGACTTCATATAAGTTTTTCTATAATCTATAAATGTAGAACTAATTTCTGTATTTTTTTCAAAATTTTAGGCTCAGTAGTTTCGGAGATAAGTAAGATAAGTAACAAAACTGTGAGTGTAGATAAGTAACAAAACTGTGAGTGTAGACATAATTGCTGGGAAATAACTTTTATTTTTGGTGAGGAAATTCGCTGTTTACGCACAACCCAACGCACGCAAAACATTGTGCTATTAATGGATGCATGCAACGGTAAAGTGATCGTTAGTTAGTTACCTTTACCTGTGTTATATGCTCGCCTTCGTGTTTTTTAATTACGTAAAAAAAGATAAAATTAATGTCGTGAACGGGCTGGCCTCAGAAGTAGGACTCACCTCATGTATGCGACGTCACCACCCGGAATCGACTCTATTAGTCGTTAGTTCAATATCACATGCACTATGTTATAACATTTAAATCTTGTATTCGTAAAAAAACATCAAAAAAAGGTGGAAGTTTGCGCTTCAATATCTCCGTAACGAGAAGGTATTCAATTCAAATTCAATTCAAATTCAAATTCAAATTCAATTCAAAAGTCATTTATTCAAACTAGGCTGAGAATCAGCACTTTTCGAACGTCAAAATTACATAAGACAGTCCCCCAAAACGCCCACCCTTCACCACTTCCTAGTGCTGGACCATACCTTACAAAAATATATCGTAATAACAGGAAGAATAAGTGACTCTCGCCGTCGCTGAGGGTATTTGTATAGCCGTTATTAGTACAAGGCTTCCTCTCAAACTGAACGAGCATCGACCTCGGTTTTTCATTGCGGGTCTCTTTCAGACAGTGAAAATTACAGGTTTTCTCACAATATTTTCCAACATTGTAGAATGAGAGGGGTTCATGGCTATACAGGGTGTTTGGTGCATCGTGTGCCAATTTGAAATGGTCGACTGAAGGGGTCACCTGCTAGCCTTCCAGACTCCTTAACACCCCTCATGCCCTGTAGATTTTTTTTATCGACTTTTATTGTTTTACTAAAAAAAGACCCAAACTTAACATTCAAATACAAATTTAAAAAAGAAATATAAGGCGTAGACTCTGAATTTTAATTTTATTTCGATGTGTATTGTTTAAGAGTACTTTTAAATACAAAATTAGTGACATTAGTCACCTAGTTTTTTTTTAATTCACTCACAAAGGTAAAACTTAAATTAAAGCTGTACATGTTACAGCTGTTTATATGGCTACAAAAAAAAAAAACAAAAGCGACCGGGATCTTCCAAATCCCTCATTAATTCTCCAGTCTATCCTCTTGCTAATGAGGTGCCACATGCCATAAAATCTTTTAACAACTTTGTGAATTTCGCTAGAATTGTGAATCGAGTCACCTAAGGCTAATATTCAAAATTATGATTTAATAAAATATTTTTGCTTAAATGATAAAAAAACATTTTGTTTTTTTATTTCAAGTAAATCCCACGAAAAGATAGAAATACGAGACAGATTTTACCTTATAAGAATGAGATAACAGATTTATAGGTTTGTCAGGTATCATTTAAGCAAAAATATTTTATTAAATCATAATTTTGAATATTAGCCTTAGGTGACTCGATTCACAATTCTAGCGAAATTCACAAAGTTGTTAAAAGATTTTTATGGCATGTGGCACCTCATTAGCAAGAGGATAGACTGGAGAATTAATGAGGGATTTGGAAGATCCCGGTCGCTTTCGGTCTTTTTTTTGTAGCCATATAAACAGCTGTAACATGTACAGCTTTAATTTAAGTTTTACCTTTGTGAGTGAATTAAAAAAAAACTAGGTGACTAATGTCACTAATTTTGTATTTAAAAGTACTCTTAGACAATACACATCGAAATAAAATTAAAATTCAGAGTCTACGCCTTATATTTCTTTTTTAAATTTGTATTTGAATGTTAAGTTTGGGTCTTTTTTTAGTAAAACAATAAAAGTCGATAAAAAAAATCTACAGGGCATGAGGGGTGTTAAGGAGTCTGGAAGGCTAGCAGGTGACCCCTTCAGTCGACCATTTCAAATTGGCACACGATGCACCAAACACCCTGTATAATAACAGTAACACGGGTCGATCTTCAAGGTTAAGCAACGCTTGCCGAGGTTGGTCCGTGGATGGGTGACCATCCATTACATACCGAGACCCCTCCGTGCCTCGAAAAGTACGTTAAGCCGTTGGTCCCGACTGCCATTTGTACATCTTTGACAATCGTTACAGCAGGTAGTCAGAAGCCCGAAACTCTGACAACCATTCTTACTAAGGGGTTTCGTGTTACCCAGGAACTTGGTTGTGGAGGTCCGATAGGCAGTCGCTCCATGTAAAATACTGGTATTCAGCTGCATCCGGTTAAACTGGAAGCCGACCCCAACATAGTTGGGAAAAGGCTTGGTAGATGATGATGAAGGTAATGTAGATCAGTAATATCTAAGAATGTAAGTAGGTATACCAATGATGATAATCTAAATAAAGTTATAAAAATATTTCCTGTTTAAAATCATAGTTTCCTCCCTCACCATAGACAGTACAAGTGAATCGTCAATAAGTCTCAGGCCTCAGGGCAATTGAGATTCGGCACAACAAAGGGGGTCGTATTGAACAAGATTGGAACTGACAGAGAAATCTAGTTCAATATTGTTCCCTCGAGTGACTTCATAAACTGCGTAATACATACTCTGCCCTGTTGCTAAGCTGACAAGGGATACTTGTACCAATCGAATTTATATGTGCCTTTTCATGTAGTTAATGTTATTTCTGACGAGTTTCTAGTCAGTAATATGTACTTATTACCTAGCTATGTAGGTATCATAAAAAAAAAAATATAGGTACTCATCTCTCTTCCTATCTTAAAATTTTTAAGAGGTTCAGTAAATAAGATACCTACCAAGTCCTTAAAATTTCATAGAAAAATTGCAGAATTTTCGATGATACTCGTAAAAATGGGGTTCAAATATTTGAAATACATTTTGATTATTTATTTTAATCAATCTGCCTAGCCTTTTCCCAACTAGGTTGGTGTCGGGTTCCAATCTAACTGAATGCAGCTGAATACCATTATTTTACATTTTGATTATTTATTTAATATTCAGAAATTGCGTTCTTTTAATCGGATTTTTTTTAAAGATATTCTTATGTGGAGACCCTAGTAACAATCTTTTTAAAAGTTTTATTTCGATTCCGAATTGACAACACCAATCCATGTCATACTTGAAACGCGGGCGAGGTCAGGAATTTTAACTTCGCTTTCCTAGGAGACAAAGTACATTTGTACAAGTATGAGCTTTCAATTTTGCTTTTAAGACTGCTTCAGCAGAAGTATAGTAGGTCCATTTTGTTGAGAGCTTTAGAAAAGAAGCCTTAGTGGTACGCTTTCATCTTGTTTAGGCGCGTTTGTAGCGAAAACGAGGTCGTGGAAAATACTGACATCTTTTTTTTTTTTTTTTTTTTGGTGGGAAATCATCAAATGACTCCTCCCGCTCTGGGCAGAGCGAGAGGGAGTGTCAGACTTTTACTGACTAAAACCCACCCGTGTTCCTTCCGTTGCCTATGTGCTGGGGCCGCGATATCCCTTTCGGACAGACCCGCAACCCCAGCAGGCATTGGTCCTTCCGGACCCCGTCAGTTGGTGCTGACATCCCTTTGAGGCGCGCGTGGAACCTGGTCCTTATCGGACGGCGAGCTGCCCATCGCTCACCGTCCGCAGGCCCGCGCCTACGGTGGCTGGAAGTCAGCTTGTGACTCCCGACGCCCGGGGCGTCTCCTGCGGCGACTAGGGGCGCGAGGGCGTGCAGCTTCAATCTCCCTCGCGCGCTCCGCCTCCTCCTTCGCGAGCATAACTGCTTCGCAGAAGGAGGTGACGGCCTCCCATGCACTTTCGCTCCGGACCATGGCCTGAACCAGGGCCGGACGCGAGAGATCGCCGCCGCCGATCGCCTCCGTGAGGACACGGCGGTGCTCCGCCCAAGCCGGGCAGACCTCCACCGTAAAATACTGACATCTCACAGTACCATTCTGGGGCTAAATAAATACATATGATTATCCACTTTGTTTACTGCTACGGAATAGCGTGGAGCCATTAGTATTACAAATATGATAGGAGGTGACGTCTGTTACACTACATTTACCGGGTTAATTATGTTCGGGACTTGGTTAGAGGAAAATTCCAAGAGCAGGAGTGCTTAGGAACAATAGTATATAGTATATATTGACTGCGGGTAATTTTTGTAAAGGAGTCAATTTGGGTCTACACTTCTTTTGACAGCCATAGGTAATGGTAATTGCTTAAATGAAGTTGGTTTTTATGAAGAACTAGCTTCTGCCCGCAACTTCGTTCGCGCGGATTCTACCCGCGACTTCGTTCGCGCGGCTTCTGCCCGCGACTTCGTTCGCGCGGCTTCTGCCCGCGACTTCGTACGCGCGGAAGTTGATTAAATACAGCATATGTTACTCATTGATAATGTAGCTTTCTATAGGTGAAATATTTTTATTACATTGGTTCAGGATTTGTGGGTTTATACTACGTGTATGCGGCTTATTTGGCCGTGTTCATTACTGCTTACTCAGATGTTTTTTATGATAAATACTTACTTACATTGTTAGTAATATTTCCATCCACAGTGATTGCCTTGTCTCATTAAAATTGTTGAAAGCCTTGTTGTTTCAGAATAATGTTTAAAGCGTTTTAACGCGAGACATGGAAGAAGGGTAAGTACTTATTTTGTTTGATTCATGTTGATTTTGTAAAACGCTACTTAGGTAGCTTCCTTACAAGGTATATTTTATATCGTATAGTCAGAATCAAAAGTTGTTGACCACATTTAGATTTTCAAAATCCCTGTATAGTGAATACGGTGTACAGCGATTTTGAAAATCTAAATGTGGTCATCAACTTTTGATGCTGACTGTACCTATAACATTTGTCACGCAGGTGTTATTGAAATTACTATCACGCCTGCATAGGTACACACGGCTACACATCAAGCTATACATTTCCAGTTTATGCTGATCTCGCATTGTATAGGATTTCCGTACAATGTGAGGTCAGCTTATACTGGAAATGTATAGCTTGATGTGTAGCCGTGCGTACATCTGGATTATCTTGCATAAATATTGTTGGAAACGTCAGCTTAGCAGTTTCAGTCCGAAACTGATAGAACAATTTCGAAGCACTATTCCAATCTTGTGAATAATAATTTGTCCAATTTTAACAGAGTTAGGTCTGTTTACTTAATATTGTTATTGGACAAATTACAGTCGACAGATTTCTGTAACGCTGTCGTATTTCCAGCAAAGCGTCCATCCTGTCAAATATTATCTAATAAAACCATTGACTGTAATCAATTTTCGCATGTTTCGGTTTTCAATGCTCCTGTGTATTCATACTAATTAGTGTGTCTTGCTTTGGGAGTAAGAGACACTAATTATTATTAATAACTGTAAAGATACCTACGTTTTAGCTAGAAAAATACCTAATGCTAAATCCTATTCTCTACTCTGCTCTTGTATTTATCGTGAAAATTCAATTTTTTTCGTAGAATATTTTATTGACGGTATCGGATGAAAATGAAAGCAAGACTGTCAAAACAAGTTCAAAAACCAATTTTTGGAAAATGTTAAAACTTAGATTATCTAAAATGTTTGTAATACCTTACTTCTTGCTAATTTATAATAATATTTAAAAGAACGATTATTTGACGTCTCTATAACAATATCATCTGATTATCTAACAGTATAAACAAATGCAGAACAAAACAAAAGCCATCTAACTTATTGTAGGGCTCTTCCCCTTTGTGTCAGAACTCGGAAGTTAAAACAAATGACAGCACTGTGATTTAATCCCAGCCAGCTGAAGCAAACAAATTCAAAGACAAGCGGCGCGTCGGATATGATATATAACGTATCTAATTAGTCCGAAGCCCACCATTTTGAAAAACATTTCGGGCTAAGCTTTCCCTTGTTTCGAGTTGAGTAAGGCATTGAAATAAAGCCCCCATTGTAAGGCTGCGAAGCGGAAAGCGAAATGTTGGGATAACTGAAAGTAGCACTATGGCGTGCCAAGATATTTTCCATTTGGAGAAGCGGGCATCTGGCTGCAAATAAAACATTACCGCAAGACCACTGAGCAAGGGTTGTAAATTCAAAACTTTCCAAATAACTTGCTTCTCGACGCCTGAATAGTCCTAATTTAAGCACAGTCCGGGATCGCGGCCTTCCACGGAAAATTGGAGACTTACATTCTGAGTAAATATTTGTCTTTTTATATAAAGCCGGGTGAGGCGTGCCCACACATACGCGGGAAATATTGCGGCGAGTTTATTAGACTGTATGTAAATAATGTGTAATGCAGGGTTCACATAAATCTTATAACCAATCAAACAATCAAAGCTTTGATAATTTCATCAGTTTGGCTAAAAGGTCTATTGAATAAGGTCCTTATTTTCATGGTTTTCACTAAAAAGAGGGCTCCCTCTTTTTGTACAAAGCTGATTACAAATTGGGTGTTTTTATCTTTTGCAATAGAAAAAATAAATAAAACGTTGTATTTAACGAAGGAAAATTGGATAATTCACAAAGCATTGCTGGAGCAATTTGTGGTCTCTAGTTCCAAATCAACGATGTACGTACCTATATAAGTTACAAATTCCTATTCCAGCTTTTAGAGCTTGGATCTGCAAGCTTTAGTATATAAAGTTTGATGTGGCTTTCAATCAAACAATTCATTTGTATAATTGTTCAAATCGTAGCAAACCGCGTACATTAATCTCGATGTATATGGCTCGATTATTTCATTGGTTTAATGACGAGATTATCTTTCAATTCTCTGTTTGGGATAGCGATAATTTATAGCTCTCTAAATGTTGCAGATGGGCAATTTAGTTGATAAGATGTAACGATTTAATACCAGACATTTGACAAAAGATGATTAGTTTGTAAAGTTTGTCATTATAAAATGCCATTATTTCTGGTATCGTGCAAGGCCAGATAGATTTCTCATATACATATTCAGTAACAAAAAGATTGGATTGAATTAAAGTCAACTAGAACTGATGCAAGGTTCGTTAGAAAACCAGCGTCAGAAAGCCTCTGTCTGGCATTAATTTAATGCTGAAATGAACCTTTTTGGCGCAGCCCACTAAGTATTGTTGTTAACGCATTGTTTTCACTTTTTTATTTTGTATTTTGTTGACGTGTAACATCTTTCCTATTGCTTTCCTGCGATCAAAATTAAAATCTATGTCTAAAAAAAGTCTAAATAATGAAATCTGTGAGAGTGATTTCGTGAAAAGGGAAGAAAGTGCGACTGGGAAGTGCGCTATTTGATTTGACCTATGTGCGCGCGCGGTGCTAGAGTTGGCTGTCAGAAACGACCTTGACGAGGCCCCGCTCCTTTAATGTTGATTATTATATGTGCATTCCGAGATGATGCGCCCCACTGCCGCATTACCCATAGAAATCCGCATTACCGTGTGCATAAATGCGTGATTGGGGCGCGTCATTTCAGACTGGACAAGCTATACCGAGGTGAGATGTCAGATGTTACAACACATCATGCTACTACTGTCACATTATTTTATATAGAACTATGTCTAAATAAACGTTATTCTTTCTTTCTTTCCATGCAACTTAGAATATATAAAAATAAATAAAAATAACAGTTACTTTAATAAAATACATGAAAATTCTAGTAAAATAAGGAAACGTCGGAAACTTCCCTTCGTGTCAATTATTTCATCCCCACTGCTCTCAAGACAGTGAAGTAAAACATCGTGCGGAAAATGTCCTAGAACCAAAAATTTTAAGACATGTGACATCCACCAGCCCACACTGGGCCCGCATGGTGGATGGTGGAGCTCACGCTCAGTGAGAACAAACAACGATTGAATTAAAGCTACAAAAAATATACCAATAAGCTACTTTTAGATATTAAAGTAGAAATCAGTAAACAATATAAAATATATACCGGCTAAAATTTTTTACCGTCTCGAGAATAATATGGTGTGCTGTGTAAGTGGAACAGAAGCCATACCCGGAAATATTTGCTTAGTAGCATTAAGGCTTGTGCAGACCAGCGCGACTTGTCGCGCGACGCGACACCGGTTATTGTTATACTGTGAAGTTTTCTTAGAAATTGTATTGTTCGTGTCGCGTCGCGCGACAAGTCGCGCTGGTCTGCATAAGCCTTTAACCACGCGGGCGGGCGGGGTGCGCGAGCGGCTTGTGCGCCTGCGAAAGGATATCAAAGAGGCCGACGGCAAGTGCGGCGACTACCTATCGGCCGCTACGGAAAGCTACGAATTCATTGATAAATTCCGCGCATTTAGTAGGGTGCGTATGATTTGAATTTCGATTATTTTTTATCGATTAAAAAAATAAACAAAATAACTGTGCCATAGGCTTCTACTTCGTTCGCCTATTATACCCTATTTTTGTTGAGACGGTAAAAAAATTCAGCCGGTATATACTTAATGCCTATAAAAGTCGGCGAGGCAGTAATCCTAAGTAGCACCCTTTGGTGAAATAAAACTCCATTAGCATATGGGATTATAATCTTTGTTCAAGAAGAATTTTGGGAAGCTTTCAAGGATCAAAACTTTGGTAATAACCAGGCTAACACATAAGTAGATCTATAAGAGTATATACGAGTATACTTTTGTAAGACCCCCTCAATCGATTTGTTTGCAAGCAGCTTAACGTCCATTACTTCTGCGCTTAATGCGTCCTAAAAGTGGTTGCGTATGCATGTCTGCCTATGACGGTAGTTAAGACGCTGACAAGAGGCAAATGTTCCAAGTAGGCTTGTCTTAAAAAAAGCTATAATGTTAATGTAAAATATGTTAATTAACATATTTTCTTTGAACTTATGTGACTCCAGAACACGTTTTGAAAAAAAAACTCCAGACAAATTAACGGTAATTTAACCTTTTACCTTGAGTTCTAATCCAAAATATCTGTATTAAATTATTATCAAGGTATGTTGGTATTTAATTAATAACAAGAACGTCATAAAATAATGCAGAACTTGATTGTTTTTCATTTTCGATTATACTCAATCCATTTTTGAGTAAATAGATAATTGCTTCATATTTTCCAATAAATTACAAGCGTTGTGTCATCGCGCTTCTCTTTCTTTGTTATACAGTCCGACAGTGACCGCGCTTTAGCTCTTGTCAGCGACTTAAGAGCGTTTATCCTAAAAGTTGGCAACGTCGCAAATAACTGTCAAATATTTACCTGTTTTGATTAATTTGGCAATATTACTGTATGGGAATATGAAATTTGGCTAACTAGTGCACTAAAATATTGATTATGAAATGCAATAATTAATATCGCAACACCGAATGTTTCGTTTTAGATGTAAAAAAGTATTTGGAAATCTTCCAAATGCCTTTTTTACACCTAAAACGATTACAACATCAAATTCAATCTTATTGCAATTCATTATTAATATTCTAGTTCGCTAGTTAGCCACATTTCTTATTTCCATACAGTAATATTGCCAAATTAATCAAAACAGCGTTGATATTTGACATCTATTTGCGACGTTGCCTACTTTCAGAATAAACGCTCTTAATGTAATACTTAATTTAGTATTATGCTTAATGAATAGTTAATCAATTACAAAAATTGTACAACAATAGGTACTCTATAGCTAACTGTGGAGGCAGGTAAATGGCTTGTCGTGATTTACCTCACTCTTATTACTTTTGTATTTATTGTAAGGGATCTCGTGCACTAGACGGTCACATCTTGGTAAACTATAGAAACTGATACAAATTGCGCACTCGGGCGCAACGGCCAACTAGCCGCAGACCATACAATACCACTACATGGCCACGACTAGCCGGAGTCGTGGCCGTCTTGTGTGAGATCCCTTAGCTGTCAGCCACTCAAACATAACAAAATAAAATAAGTACTCGTACATTCTAATACATTTCTGGGTTTTTGAAATGCATTTGAATGGACAATGTGAGATAATTTGTTAAACAATAGAAACATAACGAAGCCTTCATAATTACCGGACCGAACTTACATAATACTAGTGATGCATCCTTGCTTCGCACGAGTGCAATGGTGCACGTGTCAAAATATCGAGATATCTGTGTTATATCTATTTCCGACGTTGCCTACTTTCAGAATAAACGCTCTTAATGTAATACTTAATTTAGTATTATGCTTAATGAATAGTTAATCAATTACAAAAGTTGTACAACAATACTCCACAGCTAACTGTGGAGGCAGGTAAATTGCTTGTCGTGATTTACCTCACTATTACTTTTGTATTGTAAGGGATCTCGTGCACTAGACGGTCACATCTTGGTAAACTATAGAAACTGATACAAATTGCGCACTCGGGCGCAACGGCCAACTAGCCGCAGACCATACAATACCACTACATGGCCACCACTAGCCGGAGTCGTGGCCGTCTTGTGTGAGATCCCTAGCTGTCAGCCACTCAAACATAACAAAATAAAATAAGTACTCGTACATTCTAATACATTTCTGGGTTTTTGAAATGCATTTGAATGGACAATGTGAGATAATTAGTTACACAATAGAAACATAACGAAGCCTTCATAATTACCGGACCGAATTTACATAATACTAGCGATGCATCCTTGCTTCGCACGAGTGCAATGGTGCACGTTACAAAAGATCGAGATTTCTGTGTTATATCTAAATTTAATATTAATTTATTATTATACACATAAACCTTCCAAAATAAATTCTCTAAATCAGGGATTCCCAACCGGTGGGGCGCGCCCCCTCGGGGGGCATAGAGTGCCAATGGGGGGGCGTGGCGGCTCTAATAATAAAATATAGATGTATTAAATGTTATGTTCTTGATTTAGAAAAGGTTAAGGCTAGTTTTCAAAACCCGAACATTTCATAGAGCTTCAGCTTTTCTGCATAAGTTTTTTACTTCTGTATGAATGGACTAAAGAAAACCGAAACTATCCGAGGCAGTGTGCTACAATTTACGGGCTCACTTAGCTCGCTCTTCCATTCTAAATTCTCTTGATTCTTCAACTTTTCTGCTTAAGTGGACAAAGTAACTCCTGTTTCTGTATCATTATATATTATATTTCTGTTGTATGTATTAGTCAAAAGAAAAAAGTAACAAATCTGAAATTGTACAACATTTTTCGGGCTCGCTTTGCTCGCTCTTACATTATGCATTCACATCATTCTTGAGTTTTTTCTGCAAAACTTGACAAATTAACTTCTATTTCTGTTTAAATGATCAGAATAAAATGTAACTTATCCAAGGGGGTGCAAACATTTTCGATCTTACTTTTGCTCGTTTTACGTTCTTTGCTTTGCTTTTTGCTTTTCTGCTTATGTCGACAAAGTAACTCAGGGGCAAAAAATCGGCCCAAATCGGTCGATTCGGGAGCTTGATTTTAAAAGAAAGCTAGGGGGCGCATATGTTAAATGTTTGGGAACCGTAGTGCTTTAAGTAATGTTGAAAACTGCATCAAAATCCATGATGTAATTTAAAAGATCTAAGAGGTCACAAAGACAGACACAAAAAGTAACATTGTTTTATTCTATGAAGAGGTATAGACTCAATCAATCTGCCTAGCCTTTTCCCAAATATGTTGGGGTCGGCTTCCAGCTTAATCGGATGCAGCTGACCTCCACAACCCAGTAACTGGGTAATACGATACCCCTTGGTAAGACTGGTTGTCAGACTTTCGGGCTTCTGACGACCCGTAACGACTGTCAAAGATCCACGAATGACAGCCGGGACCAACGGCTTAACGTGCTTTCCGAGGCACGGGGGAATCTCGGTATGTAAAGATGGTCACCCATCCACGGACCAGCCCTGGCAACCATACCTTAACCTGATGGATCGAACCGTGCGGCTGTTATTACTTAGCCACGTGCTCCACGAGGTGTAGATTATGACTGATTATTATACACTCAGCGGAGGTACCTAAATATGGCCCACTCCCTAAACACGAATTTATGAACAAAGTAAAGCTATGGTTAGTAGCTTCTTTAGTTGGTTTTAGTGAACAATTTCACATTAGGTTAGTAAAAAAAATACTTTTTATTTTTTTGCCAGAGCAGTTTTTTACTTAGTGAAAGTAAATAAAAAAAAGATAAGTGAGTTCTAATAGGTATCTGCTCTCCCTAGATTTATAGATATAGGAGAAATTCGTTTAACTAATAAATTATTAAGATGATCGTGAATTTCTATAATAATATTAATATATAATTTTTTTTAGTGCGGGGTGAAGATTATGTTTATATGCATTTATTCAACATGGGAAATATTATTCGTATTTCTTGAGAATTTTAAATATTTTAGTTTTAAAGATTGATTATAGAATAATTTGATTTGATTTAAATAATGATATTGATTTGTGGTGTCAAAAATATGAATAAATTCCAGTTGGTATGTAAGTTCCAGTTCCCCAGGAACTTACGTTAAAATAAAAAAAAATTGGTACTGTTCCTCGGGCTAGTCTCTAGGTGAATAATGCTCCTCCATCTTTAGTCTGGCAGATTGTTTGAAAAAATTGCCACCTCATTCCATTTTGAGTCCCTGACAGGTCTCAAGAAACTTTTACAGCTAGAAATTAAAATAAAATCTTTAAACAAAAATTTGCTGGGGAACTTTTAAAACTATTCTATTATTCACGATAGCCAACTAGAGACGCAACTTGACATCTAATCTCATTCAAAATCCGATACAATAGGTTTAGTTGTGGCTGGTTACCTGTAATTGAGTGAGCATTACAGGATAACGTATTTATTATACAAGTTTTATTATTGCAAATAAAAGATAATTGTAATGTATTTCGTTGGTAATCCTTAAATAAATCCGTTTACAAATTAGCGTTTTACCACATTTTCTGCGCGATTTTCTGAGTGTATTTCTATAGATTCGTAATTTTTTCGCTTCGCTTAATACATTTACATGCGTGAAACAATTCTGTTTGAACGCGTTAGAGAGCCTATTACGTGGATATAGAAAAGAAAGAAAATAAATTTATTTGACTCAGGTTAAGGCACACAATATTCACACAAAAACAAAAAGAAACAGAAAATATAAAAATAACATAAAATAATATTTAAATATATGTATTAATATTGAATAATATTGATATGAACTGGAGACGGAAAAACATCGGGAAAATCCTTTTTATTTGAGCAGATTTTAACACAGTAATAATATACAGTATTATCTTTGTGTATTATCATTTAACTAACCTAACCAAATCTCTTCTATTCAAGCAAAGTGTATTATTCTTTAGTCTTTGATATTTATTAGACATTTTCTCTAAAAGTTTAACATAAACTAAAAATAATCTTTTGAAACATTCTCCAAAAAGAGTTTTTATTATTTAGGGTACCTATGTAATTTAATACCACTAATGAGAGCTAAACAAATTGAAGACTAGCTTCTTATACTAAATATAATTCATTATATTTCAACAAGATTTACTGACTGACGTTAATTGGCCAGAGAAAAGCTTTACATTTATTACTAAATAATGGTATAGAGTACATTTTCTCAGAATATCATACAGAGAGTACTCTGTCAGCAAAAATATTCGGGAACCCTTATTTGGTTCAATTAGAGGAACTGCTCATAGATTTGATACATCCGCTGTTAGGACACTTAGGATTGATACTCGTACAAACTGCTTGGTCAAAACTTTCCATACAAAACATTTCGTAGGTACCCAAGTATCTACAATACCTAATTATTGTTCTATTAATATTTAATTTATATACATATAATTTACATTTTTAAATATTTTTATAAAAACAAAAGAGAAACAAAAAAATATTTAAAAATAAAAAAAATAGTAGCCCACCGGTATCGGGAGTAGGATCCTAGCTACCGGTGGTCAGGGCTCCTGAGTGAGGAATCTCCTAACGATAATATTAATATTATTATTGGGGATTATGCCTAACAGTCAAGAAAGTTATGTATTATTGTCGTTAATTCATTTTCATCCTTATTAGGAACAATTTTAAATATTTCTTTAAATAAAAAAATATAAAAAAACATTTAAAAATAGTGGTCCGCCGGTGTCGGGAGCAGGGTCCAAGCTACCGGTGGTTTGGGCTCCAGAGACAGGAACCTCTTCAAGATGCGAGCCATACGAGAGCCTCGAGAGATGTTGATCGAGACTTCCGGCTATCAGAGTCTAGTCAGGGCCCTAGTGTGAGTTTATTTTAACCATCTCGTCTTTACGCATCGACCGCGTTCGGTGCTCCGATTGGCCCTTCACCAGTGAAGGCCAGTGAAGGGCCAATAGGAGCGCCGAACGCGGTCGACGTATTCCTTCCAGGAAATGATAGTGTGGCCTATTTGCAACAATTAAGCACCCCATAAAGCTTAGGCGAAATATGGGATTCGAGAAAGCCAATTTTTATGTATTTTTGAAAATTTCGCGTAATTCGTCATTAAAATTAGATGAGCTAGCAGCTTAGCTGGTACCCCCTTAAAAAGAGTCGCTCAGTTTAAGTATCTGGGCCACTGGGTTACCGAGGACCAACAGGATAACGCGGATGTGGAAAGGGCACGTAGGGCGTTGGCTGTCCGGTGTAATATGTTGGCCCGCAGGTTCGCGCGTAGCAGTAATCAAGTGAAAGTGACTCTTTTTAAGTCTTACTGCCAAACACTATACATACACGTGCAGCCTGTGGGTTAACTACACACTTGGGTCATACAACGCACTGCGTGTTCAATACAACAACGCGTTTAGGGTGCTGCTGGGGCTACCACGTTTCTGCAGTGCTTCAACTATGTTCGCAGAGGCGCACACTGATGGGTTTCATGCTATTATAAGGAAGCAGTGTGCGTCGCTGCTGAGTCGTGTTAGGTCCAGTAGTAACAGTTTGTTAAGCGTGTTCGCCGACAGGTGGGACTCACCACTGCTGCGCCACTGGATACTTTTGCATACAGCACTGTGAGCAGTGGTCAGTTCTTCCCTGTCCTAATGTGTGTAACTGTGTCCTTAACTGTATTTTATTTTATGTGATGTTTTATATTATTTTTTATCAGAATTTGTTTTTAAATGTGTGTAGTATGTAATTATGGATTTTTAATCTGAAATAAATTTTATTATTATTATTATGTCGTTTATTCATTTTTGTTTTCTTATAAAATTACATTTTTAAATATTTCTTACAAAAAGATGTAAAGAATATCACTACATACTCGTTGCTTTTCTTTATGGATTTATTATCTACAGATTCAGTGTCATGTCAGTGACACCGACTGTAGGTTGTCATTTTAGAAAAACGTGAAACATTATTTAGTTTCCTGTATGAATAATAGTATATAAACTAAACTAGAATTAAAGGCTTTAAATGTTGTTTTTTGTTATTTCAGAAAACGCAATTTCGTCTTTATTTCACGAAAGCATATTACTATTATAAAACAACATTTTTGCAAACTGTTCAAGAAATATGGAGAAGTTAAGATTAGATTTTTGTGTAAAAACAGCATCCGATGGAAAAACAAATATTATTTGCTTAACCTCAATAGGAACACCTGATGGTCAAACTTTTGGCATACCGGCCGAATATCAACCTGCAAGTTTACATCAATTAATAACAAATACAACTAACTATGCCAAGATAAGAAAAACATTGAATAAAAGACATCAGACAAGGAAAATATGGATAACTTTAACTGATGAGATATCAAAGACATATTTAGATGAAGAACAAAATATACAGTTTAATGATTTTTACCTTGAAGAGATTATGGAAAACATAAATGATCAAAAATCTTTAACTAGAAGCTCAAATGAAACATTAGAGAAACTACTAGAGAAATTACTCGAAGAAAAGCAAAAAAAATCTGAAACTCAAAATTTGGGGAAAATTTCAAAAGATTTTGTGATTGAAAAATTCACTGGTAGAAATGCAAATGCTCACCAATGGATTAAGGATTTCAACAATGAATGTGAACGTTTCCATATTGATGAAGACAGGAAAAAAATTGAAATTTTGAAACATTTTTTAGAATATTCTAGTGTGAATTGGTACAGTTGTATGTTAATGAAATTTACAGTAGAATCAGAGTGGATTAAATGGGAAAAAAACTTCTGTGAAACATTTGGAAACAAGGGTTGGTCACCAACCAGATATGCTCTTGGATTTAAATATCAAATGGGTTCATTGCTTGAGTATGCATTGAAAAAAGAAAAATTGTTATTAGAGGTTAGAAAGACGATTGATACTGGTACTCTTATAGACCTTATAGCCGTAGGCCTGCCTAATTACGTAAGTGATAAAATTGACCGAGAGACATTACAAGAAACCGAAGATCTCTACAATGAGATAGGCAAATTAGAACATCTTGTTGGGAGGAACAAATATGAAAAAAAGAACTATACATACTTTGACATAAAAACAAAAAAAAAAAATGAAGAAAAGAAACCATGCCAAATTTGTGTCACTGAGAATAAAGGGAAACGTTTTCATTCTGAGGAAACCTGCTGGTTTAATGGGAAAAATCAAAAATCTGTTGTGAAAAGTGTGAATAACTCTGAATTAGAAGTTGAACTAAATAAGGAGAATCCAAAAAACTAGAAGTATCACCATTAATAAAATTAAAGTTATTATTAAATGACACTTTAAAAGTTACCGCAATTTATGATTCTGGTTCAAATGTGTCGCTAATTAATGCAAAATTATTGAAAATACATGAAAAAGAAGAAGACACACTTAATAAACAAACAGCAAACTTGAAAACTATTAATGGTGATAAGAAAACAAAAGGTATGGTAACATTGAAAATAAAAATATATAACATTGAAAGAAAAATGAATATTTTTGTGATAGATAATGAAAATTTTCACTATGATTTTCTCATTGGTTTGGATTGTATCAAAAAATTTAAATTAATCCAGAATGAAGAATTAAATATCATACAATGTAATAATCCACAAAAAGAGAATAAACCCCAAAATGAAGAGGATAACAAAAATAAAGACTCCGAAAAGAATATTTTCAATTTAATGAATGTCAAAATTCCTGATGTACTAGGTGACAAAAATGAACAAGAAACGAACCATATAAACAGATGTGAAGTAAATTTCAATGAACATATTAACTTTATGGGTACCTAATATACGTGTTCATTAAATAACAATTTGCGAATCAATATACAATATATTTTACACACTAAATTCTCATCATTTTTATACAACGAATTGACATGTCAGTTTGACATACTTTTTGTGGTAGTCATCATAGACTCTCACCAGCCAGTGTTCCGCCTGTTGTGCAGGTCGGATATACGCTAGCTGAATGCGTTGTCCCACAGTATCCCCCTTCAAAAAAACCGTACGTTTCTTGTAGGTTTAACTGTCCTTCCGGAGCGAGTAATGTATGGGACATCTTCCATCTTTTCATCTGTGGCTACTTGTAATACGTGAGCAGGCTTGACCACTACCGCTGCTTGTAGAAGGTGTGTTTTGGCTGAGTTCCGCAATCGTATTGTCTGTATGCTCCATCATCTTGTCTGCCATCATTGCTAGAGTGTCGAGCGTTGATTCTGTGTTAACAGATAACACAGCGCGAACTTGAGCAGGTAAATGACCCATCCATAATATTTTCAATGCGTCGTCAGGCACTTTTTCTCCACCCAGGTCTCGCATAACTCTCAGTAATTGCGTTGGCTTCTGGTCTCCAAGTTCTAAGCCACTTAATAGTTTCTGAAATTACCGGGACTCGGATTCTTCGTAAACCGACAACAAACGTTTTTTCAATGCGTCATATTTTCCTGGACCTGAAGGTTTGCAGATGATATCGCTGACTTGTTCAATAATATCTCTTCTGTCCAAGACTGGAATTACTAAATTGTACTTTTGTTCTTCACTTATCTTGTGTAAAGCTATCACCGCTTCAAACTGAGCAAACCAGAGTCTTGGTTGCGTGCGCCAAAAGGGTGGAATCTTCGCTTGTAGTGCAATAGCAGAAATTTCTTTTTCACACTTCGTCACTGTAGCTGTATCGCCAACTGCATCGTCGAATTTTTCCATTTTGCAGTCGTCGGGGTCACCAAATATGGGTACCTAATATACGTGTTCATTAAATAACAATTTGCGAATCAATATACAATATATTTTACACACTAAATTCTCATCATTTTTATACAACGAATTGACATGTCAGTTTGACATACTTTTTGTGGTAGTCATCATAGACTCTCACCAGCCAGTGTTCCGCCTGTTGTGCAGGTCGGATATACGCTAGCTGAATGCGTTGTCCCACAAACTTCAATGAATTTGAAATTTCAGTAAACCACCTAGATTTATATAAACAAACTGAAATTGATAAATTAATAAAAAAATACAAACCAGTCTTTGCTAAGGACAAATACGACGTTGGTACGGTACGAGATTATGAAGCTCACATCGACTTGATAGTAGATAAGTATTGCTACAAGCGCCCATACAGATACACAGTCGATGATAGAAAATAAATTGAAAATCAAATTACAAAACTATTGAAGAACAACTTAATTGAGGAATCATATAGCCCTTTTGCTGCTCCAGTTACTCTAGCGTATAAGAAAGAAGATGGGAAAAGAACAAGACTGTGTATAGATTTCCGGGAATTGAATAAAATTGTTGTCCCTCAATCACAGCCATTCCCCTTGATTGAAGACTTGATGGTAAAGACTGTAAACTGTGAGTATTATTCCACTTTTGACTTAAATTCGGCATTTTGGTCCATTCCGTTGAAAATTCAAGATAGATATAAGACGGCATTCGTCACGCAAGAAGGCCATTTCCAATGGACATGCCTCCCATTTGGTTTGAAGACAGCTCCGGCTATTTTTCAAAGAATATTGAGAAACATAATAAGAAAATATAAACTCTCAGAGTTTGCACACATATCACATACATATATCAAAACTACTTGAGGCAATACAAACAGAAGGATTTAGACTGAAATTCTCGAAATGCAATTTTGCCAACAATCATGCCAAGTATTTGGGACACATAATAGAAAATAATTCAGTTAGACCTCTCAAAGATTATTTAACAGCTGTCAGAAACTTCCCCATTCCAGAAACAAGGAAAAATATACGCCAGTTCCTTGGGAAAGTAAACTTTTATCATAAATTTGTACCACACAATGCAATTATCCTGGATCCATTACACAATTTATTACGGAAAGATGTAAAATTTATATGGACCAAAGAATGCCAGAAATCATTTGATGAAATAAAGGAATTATTATGCTCGAAACAAATTCTAAAAATATTTGACCCAGAACAACGAATAGAAATTTACACTGATGCCAGTATTAAAGGAGTGGGAGCTGTGTTAAAACAGGAAGATGAAAACGGAGTAAATAAACCTGTGGCTTACTTTTCAAAAAAATTGACAGATACTCAAAAGAAAAAGAAGGCGATATATTTAGAATGCCTGGCAATAAAGGAAGCTGTAAAATATTGGCAACACTGGCTTATGAATAAAGAATTTATAGTATATTCAGATCATAAACCATTGGAAAATATGAACATCAAGTCTAGAACTGATGAGGAACTGGGTGATTTGACATATTATTTATCCCAATACAATTTTAAGATAAAATATAACCCGGGACAGTCAAATCAAGAAGCAGATTGCTTAAGCAGAAATCCAGTCTTAGAACCTCATGACAATACTGAAGATTTTTTAAAAGTGGTAAACTTAATAAACATGGAAGATATAAAAAAGGACCAATACACAAATCTAAATCTACAAGATGGAAAATCAAAGTTTATACTGGAGAATAACATTTATTACAAAAAGAATAAAAGAAGAAAAAAAATTATACTATCAGAAGCATTTAGCAAAACACTAATTAGAGATGTCCACAATACTTACTGCCACATTGGGAGAACCCAGTTGATAAATAAAATAACCCCTGTTTTTTATACAGCAAAGAATATCATCACAAATATTAAGAAAATTTGTGATGAATGTGACATTTGTATAAAAAACAAATCAAGAAGGAATTCAAAATTTGGTTTGATGTCCCATTTGGGCCCAGCAACACGCCCATTTGAAATTATATCAATTGATACAATTGGAGGTTTCGGAGGATCACGGTCTACAAAAAAATACTTACATCTCCTGGTTGATCATTTTACACGATATGCTTATATTTTGACATCAAAAAATCAAAACTACAATGATTTTATCAAATTGATAAAAAATGTGACACAAAGCAATCATATTGATATGGTATTAACAGACCAATACCCTGGCATAAATTCCAAAGAATTTAAAGACTTCCTGAAAAAGAAAAACATAACAATGGTATTCACTGCTGTGGACGCACCATTTTCAAATGGACTTAATGAAAGATTAAACCAAACTTTAGTCAATAGGATAAGGTGCAAAATAAACGAAGAAGATAAGAAAACAGCATGGACAACTATTGCACAAAAATGTGTAGAAAAATATAACGAAACAGAACATACAGTCACTAAGTTTACTCCAAAGTATCTTTTGGAAGGAAAGAAAATGGATATTTTGCCACTGGAATTAAAATCAAGATGCACAATAGCAGGTCTCAAAAGAGACAGAGAACTAGCATTTGAAAATTCAATAAAATCTCACAACTATAATAAAAAAATATATGATCTACATAGAGAAGAATATAAATTCGAAGTGGGCGATAGAGTATATATAGAAAACGGAAACCGGCTAAATAGGAAGAAAATGGATGAATTAAGGATTGGACCATACAAAATCCTAAGAAAGATTTCAAATTCAATCTATGAAGTTGATGCTGGACATAAGAAGGCGGAGTCAAACTTCTACCATGTTACAAAGTTATCTCCAGTAATGGTTGGTTCTTAATCGAACAATCATTATGATTTGTTCTCATCGAGTGTGGGAGATGTAAAGAATATCACTACATACTCGTTGCTTTTCTTTATGGATTTATTATCTACAGATTCAGTGTCATGTCAGTGACACCGACTGTAGGTTGTCATTTTAGAAAAACGTGAAACATTAAATAGTTTCCTGTATGAATAATAGTATATAAACTAAACTAGAATTAAAGGCTTTAAATGTTGTTTTTTGTTATTTCAGAAAACGCAATTTCGTCTTTATTTCACGAAAGCATATTACTATTATAAAGATATAAAAAAAACATTTAAAAATATAAAAAAATAGAGGTCCGCCGGTGTCGGGAGCAGGGTCCGAGCTACCGGTGGTTGGGGCTGCAGAGACAGGAACCTCCTCACAATGCGAGCCGTATCGAGGAGTACTGCCTTCTGAATCAGGCCCTTGATCCAACCGCCTAACGACAGCCTCGAGAGATGTTGGTCGAGGCTTTCGGCAATCAGGCCATTGGCCGTTACGACAATCGGCACAATGATAGCCGAGTTCACATTCCACATGTCGACAACCTCGTGTGCTAAGTCGAGATATTTTATTTCTTTCTCTTTCTCAGCTTTCACGAGGTTCCCGTCATGTGGAATGGTAACATCGACTATCATTGCGCGGCGCGCTAATTGGTCTATCACCACTATATCAGGCTTATTGGCAACAATAGTCCTGTCAGTAATGGTAGACCGATCCCATTACAACGTAACATGGTCATTTTCGAGAACTGGGTCGGGCACATACTTGTAGTACGGTACTTCAGAATCCACAAGTTTGTATTTCAAAGCAAGTTGCTGGTGAATAATCCTGGCCACTTGGTTATGCCTGTGCAAGTACTCGCCGTTAGCCAGACGAGAACAACCAGAGATAATATGTCTGATGGACTCACCAGGACGGTGGCATGCCCGACACACGTCAACCGTCCCGTCCTTCATAATATGTCTCCGGTAGTTATTCGTCAAGATAACTTCGTCCATAATTGCACAGACAAAACCTTATTATTATTATTATTATTTCTCGGGACCCTGGGGTCCCGGACCTTTGGAAGGCGTACGAGGGGCCGAAGCCAACTCGCAGAGGCCCTTTAGGCGTTTTAATGAGATGAGGCACCAACCGACGATTATCCCTGTTTGCACTATGCAAGTGCACCCAAGGACAACCCCCGGTTGGTGTAAGACTATTGCAGGATATGGAAACAAAGATATTAGACTATGTGTTTGGGTTGCTTTAGTTGACTGGTGACCTGGAACTATGGAAGGACTATGGCCCCTGCCTGATCAATGTTTCATATGTACACGGATAAAATGGCAGGGGGTGACTTGCACACTCAATAATGGGCCCCCGGAAACTGTCGGCTAGCACATAGTGACGTAGCGACAAGGGGGCAACATGTCCTGAGGTGCTTGAGGAGTGGAGAGGTATTCCAAGGCTTTCAGAACAATCCCAGAGCCCGGAAGATGGTCAAGATCCCTACGAGCACTTACTGGAATACTTCCTTCCTTCGAGCACGTTTGCTCTTGCGAATCTCCACTCAAGCCGGCCAATTAAGGCAAGAATGAGGTGGGCGCTCTGTTCCTCGTCAGTGTTCACTCCAGCCGGCCAATAAAGGCAAGCCAGAGATGAGGAACAAGATTTCTCCCGGGAGATAGGGTCCGTGGGGTCGCTACTGCCCAACAGCTCGCCACATGCTGCCCTGCGGGTTTCCGTATCTCTCTTGGTCTGGCTCCTTATCCTAGACCTGTTCCGGCAAAGTAAACTCTACCGGCACAGACCTAGAGTTTGGAGCGCGCAAGCCCCACCACGACGTCAACGTAGAGATACGGCGGTGGGGTTATTATTATTATTATTATTAAATATCACTTTTCTTTAAACTCCAAATTGAATGACTTTCATTGCTATTCCATAACCTAAATACATAATATAAATGACTGCCTCGTTAGTGTACTAAGTTCGATTCCCAGAAAGCGCATGTTACTGTGCAGTTTTCGCAACGTACGTACACACGGCTACACATCAAGCTATACATTTCCAGTTATGCTGATCTCGCATTGTATAGGATTTCCGTACAATGTGAGGTCAGCTTATACTGGAAATGTATAGCTTGATGTGTAGCCGTGCGTACACACATTTTATATTTCATTAGTACTTACTTTATAATATTATGACGAGTACCTACTCCATTTTTAATTAATTTGTATTTAAGTACCTCGGGCCTCATGCTCAGTTTGCTTCACGTCATCAACAGCATAGGGTAACAATATTAACAGTTTTATGGTACATTTCGCTCAACATATTCATAGCGTAAAGGAAACAGTCATTGAGTGATGAAAATGTAATACTAAAAAGCTAATTATTAATAATAATAATAGGGAATATAAACTAACGAACTGAAGAATGTATCTGATATTTTGTCCTACAATAAATGCCAACGCTGAAATTATTCACCCGTAAATATTTACAGCGGCGCGGCAAGCAACATATTTATGGCCATATAGATAGATATACCTTTTTTAGAGAAAATCTAAAGCGTAGGTATCGTTTTACACAGCTTTGAAAAAAAGCGCGTCCCTTTCTCGAGGTACCGTAAATTAAAAACGGGATCGCAATTCCTTGAAAGATGTCTATCGATCGTTAGAACGTGACTTCCGTAGCAATGTGTAATCAACAGATCTAACACCTGTTTAATGCAGTTTAGTAAATTTTGTTTGGTGGACAACACGCTTTAACTTGTAGGGGTGGCCGAGTTCAGTCGAGTCCCGACCGCGGTTCCGTTTGCACGCGCCAGACGACGCGAGTGATAATGCGACCAAACTAACCATAATCATTGTGACTAACAAAACAAATAAATAATTTAATTTCAGGACATAAACAGTTAATACCCTCTAATATTTTAATTGACTTTTATTTACGAATTTTTGTGTTGTAAAAAAGTTGTTCTAAAAAGTTAAACAAAAGTTTTTGCGATCTCAAATAATTTTTTTTTTTTGCGTTTAGTAAGTATTTCACAAAGCAGATCACGTCTCGTTCACTGACGATAAGTAAATCACGTTTTTTTATTTTGTATTGTGCGCAACTCTAATAAGAAACGGTAAGACAATATCTATAAGGAAAAGGTGGAAAAAAGAAGGAGTTTTTAATGCTGGCTTTGAAAGGGATGCAAGGGGATGGTTCATAATAGGCTTTTGGTAATCAAGTGAAGTAATCAACGTTTTTCTAAAAGTTGTATTCCCTTTTAGATGATTAAAAGAAAATATAAATTGGCGGTTGTAAGAGTTAGGCCATATGCCATTAAATTAAAATATTGCGCGTTTGAAGAGTTTATCCACGGTAATAATACTCTTTAAAATGTGGTTGTGTACCTATCAGCAGATTTCGTGGGGAATGAGATGGTAAAAATAAATCTTTTACAACTTTTTCTCGCTATATCACTGCCGTATTTTTCTATAGCCTAAACAAATACAAACAGATTTATTTACACTTGCGAATCTTTATAGGCACCTAGATTTTTAGATTCCTTTGATCCTATCCTAACATACTTATGTAGTACCTACAGATACGACTTTATTTTACTTTAGTTACATGTCTGCTAGTGATATTCAGTGCGAATTTGAATGAGGCCTAGCTATATATCTTTTTGCCATATATAATTATTAAAATACTGAATTATAAATAGAGTTTCAAATATACTAGCAGCGGTTTCACCCGCATAAGTCTCAAAGTATCCTATGTGTTAATCTAGGTAATAAACTATCTGTGTGCCAAATTTCATCTAAATCCGTTCAGTAGTTTTTGCGTGAAAGAGTAACAAACATCCATACATCCATCCATACTCACAAATTTTCGCGTTTATAATAATATTAGGATAGATATAAATATATATATATACGAGTATATAGTAGGAAGTAGGATTAATCCTTTTAAGCCCACTCCCTCTCACAGACAAGAGGCCTGTATCCCGACAGTGGGAACATTAAAGGCTGATTATACTTTACTATGAACCCTTTCTACAAAACTGCTAAGTAGCAAATAAAACCCTTATATCCGGACCTTAGTCTAACCGTACTTAAGTGCAAAGCGCTCTCACGAAATTCAAACCCTTCCTAATATTTCTGTTATTCCTATTTATCGAATACGTTTTACGGGGATTCAATTTGAATTGGGCAATCCTATTAGCATCTCGGATGTTCCCACCATAAGGATTATATAGTACCTATGAACATACACAATGTATATTAGTTGGTATATTGGTTGGTTGGTGTGTTGGTTTGGTTTGTTGGTTGGTTGGTATGTTGGTATGTATATTGGTTGATACAATTCCGTTCTTGGAAATCCCTTTATTTCGCACGCGCTTGCGGAAAGCATGAAACGCCCGACAAATTCCATCAAATTAGATATAATTTGATATCATTTTGTCGGGCGTGATTGCATTTGATTTGTTTTATATGGTTGTGTGAAAAATAAAATGGTTAGAAATAGTATTGAAATGATGACTGATAGAGAAGTATGAAAGAAAATACCACGCTACACCCCAAATAAATAAGGAAAAGGGCTGATGATTGGTAATAAATTAGGCGAATTAAGGAAAAGGTTTGTCCGATTTATCAAGTTAAAAATTACGGTAAGTAATTTCATTCCACCCGAATCATAACGGGATTGAGTTTAATTCACGAAAATTTATTGGTCGCATTAGGTATTCCAATTTATGTAAAGCTAATTTATTATCACGCCCCTTGTAGTCCAATTTGGGTTTCACATTCCAAATAACTGTAATTCTTCCTTACTCTGCTCCGCGCCAATTTCCGCATGGATTTCTTTGTTCTTTTTTGCTTTCTCATAAAGCCATTAAATAGTATTTGAACACAGTTATACAAGAGCAGTGGTGGGTCAGTGAAAACTTTAATTGATGTAAATTATTTCATCATCAACGCTGCTCTTAAAACGGTGAAATAAACCATCGTAACGAAACCGGCATGTTAGATCCTAAAACCCACTCTGCGCTCGCGTGGTGGATTGCAGTTCACTCCCTCTCAAAGAGAGGAGGCCTGTGTCCCCGAATTCTTCTTCTTTCTCCCACATTATAGGCTGATTATACTAGATATAACGATATAGAATGATCCTCTTTTTCCTCAGTTAATGTCTAAGCAATTACATTACCTAATTGAAATTGATCGTTGAATGTAAATGTCGGGTAATTCTTTTATGGCTGTTCGTTTTATTCCCTTCAATGTCAGTCTCGTGTATCATTAGGGTGTTTTTGAATTCTTCAGATGTCTCTTTAATACAATTTATTAATGCAACTTTCCTTTGACCCTTCATTCAGTGTTGCTTTTTGAGTCAATTTATACCTTTCTCTTTTTTACTTTACTTAGTGTCATTTTTACAACGATTAGCAGATACTTTTAGTAGTTTTCATTGTATTTGTTGGTGTAATGGCGTGTGCTAGCTGTCATGGCATATTATTTAATTTAATGTTTTCATAATGTCTCATAATGTTAATTAGTTATTTGCATAGGTACTTACTATTGTATAGAATATTTTTTTTCTAACTGAACAGACAGCTGTGCTGCTGGAGAGTTTGTTGCGCCACTTCTTCTTCCCAGCTAAAGCACTAGGAAGTGGTGAAGGACGGGCATTTTGGGAGACTGTCTTATGAAATTTTGACGTTCGAAAAGTGCTGTTCTTAGCCTAATTTAAATAAATGACTATTGATTTTTTAATTTTGATTTTCGTTTTGAAAAGAGACGGTAATAAAAGGTTCTAGCTGCTCGTCTGGGGCTACCACCCACCATCATACCTATTTCTGCCGCTAAGCAGCGTTTGATGTGCTCCAATTTGAAGGGTAAGCGTGCCGGTGTAATAAACAGGCACATAAGATATTTGAACGTTGTCTCCATGGCCTGTTCCAAAAGTATCTGAAGAGAGTGTAAACACACCCTGTTCAATTTAAATTCTTAAACAATCAAAGAAATTAGCAATACGTTCATCTTTATGATTCTGGTTTCAACTTTACTTATAATTCTGTACTTTTTTCAACAATTATTGTTTGAAAAACATTATTAAATTTTTATTGAAAATCGGTAAAAATTGAGGTTATAAAATTAGCCCCAATTGTTTTTTTTTTTTTTAAGTGATGTAGGATTCGTTTCGCGTTTAAGTATTCTAATAATGAAATAAAAGCACTCAAATTTATAAGTGGCACTACAAATGGGTATTCATAGCACAGGTACATTATATAATCTATTTGTTTACAATTAAATCGATTCCTAATGGGGGAAAAAGATCTGTTCGGTTTGGCTGGTGGTAGGGCTTGTTCTAAGTCCGCCTGGCTAGCTACCACCATCTTATCTAAGTCTGTCGCCATAACAACACGTCATGTGTTTCGGCAGTTAGAGGTAAGATAGCCAGTTCCTCAATGGTTGACGATTCCAGGTGAAGCTCGCTTCCACCTTCGGCCTGATCATCACTTACCATCAGGTGAGACGCAGGCCAAGAGCATAATCATCACTTACCATCAGGTGAGACGCAGGCCAAGAGCATAATCATCAGGAAGGTTGCCTGCTAGTCTGCCACTCAAAGAAATAAAAAAGAGGAATTTGATTTGGGATAATTTGTTTGATTTTACGGGATACTTGTAGAAATGATACCAAGGTATGGATAATAATATCCATGGGTAAGAATTTGCATACGATTCGTATTTTGAATGTTAAAAGCAAGGTAAAATTTGAGGGTTGTTCGAGTATTGGCAGTCAAATCAACATAATAATATTTGCAGACAAATAAACAGAGAACATCGCTAGTATTATTTTATCGTTCATTTATTACTTTTATGTGACATGATAGTTTTAGATATTGAATTGAATTTTATTTTCAATTTAATAAAAACATTAATGTGGAACCATGTTTACTTACATAAGCTTTTCATATGATTTTAGTCCGGTTTTTGCGTTTCTATACTCGTATTGATACTGTTTTTTTTGGTCATCATTTCAATGTAGGTAGCTAATGATACCTACATATTTTGATTTGGTTTATTTTCTTCATATTGTCAATGCACGAACCAGCACTCGTATACCGTACCGTATATTCCGGTATTACAAAGTTAAATGTTTGAAGTGTCATTGTAACACGATTCGGTTGGTAAAGAGCGAGTAACCAAAATGACGGTTTGTATTACGTTTTGTCTCAGACGACTCTGACACTTGAACCGAAAATTACCGGAAATTCGGAAATAATACCGTTCTTTATCACAATTTGAATGGCGCCTTTGTGATAAAGGATCTCGTGAAATACGGTGTTCTTTCCTTTTTACCCTTAATTTTGGAAAGTTTTCCGGAACATTAAAGATAGGGCATTTTATGAAAGCATTTATAAGAAAATTCATTGCGTATTCAAAAAGAAGTGGTCAATCAAGTCCCTCTATTATAATGGCTTCCTAAATTACCGGTTTCATTGTTGACTGTGCCATAAAAATTGGGGAATAACAAAGAGATCTTAATTAAGCTTTACTTTATTAAGTGTCGGAAAAGTTCTGAGGGATAATTGATATTAATATCTGGTGTCGAGTAATAAAGACTTGAACATGCGTAATTGTGTATAATTTATTTTCAGTGGAAAGTTTTTCTTTGGCCCAATTAAATCTATGAACCTAAAATGTGTTGTGATATAACAATTACGTGTTATAGAGATAATTAGGACCTCCTGAAACTATGTAAAGACAAGGACAAGCAAGTGGAGTAATTAAGTGGCATTCAATTAGAACTGATTGACAGTGTTATTTACCTCTCTGTGCGTCGTAATCCAATGATTATTTGTGAAGTGTAAGTGAAATATGTTGCCATGGACTCCGAAATAGATGTCCTATTGTTCATCAACTGCACCCAGCAGATACTGGGTCGGCAGGAGTCCTGGGATCACCTCAATGTCACCCAGATCCTGGACTTGCTCCCGACGAGGATCCTTGAGGACATCAATCTTAAGTGAGTATAAAATGACTGTTGCATTTATCCTGATACCTACTTACTTTAAATAAGAAATGTCGCATTTCACATGCACGGACATTTTTCGGTTCCAATGGAATGTAAACTTCTGCGTCGAGCTTGAATTGTTAACATTTATTCAAATGTTTGGTACTGCCGCGCCGGCGCTATGCAAATGGACGCCCACTTTGCTCAAGAGCGTGAGTTCCTGGGTTTGATTCCAAGGTCAGGCACAGTGCTATAACTATATTACATTTTCTGCTTTGCTATAATCAGTAGTGTTTTTTAGTATGTGCCTGATCTATTAACAATAACAACGTAATGTACCGTTCTAAAACCAGCACACATAATGGAATCTGAGTTTGTTTTTATTAATCTCCAAGCACACTTGAAAAAAAAAAATAAGAACAACCCTCAAAAAATAGTTGGTTCCTAGAGTGGAAAACACTTAAACAACCGCCCTCTTGTTTTGAATAAAACTCGTCGTTTCAGTTATATTTAAACAGGCCAGTCCGGATTCGGAAATCCTCGAAAATTTCTTCAACTCAACCCTATAAGTCTCTTGTACTCGTAAAATAAAACAGAGTGAATAATATAAATTGTGTACAATTTGGTATAAAATTTCGAGTTTGTTTAATAAGTTTTAATTCCCTGAAGAAATTCAACAAGTGGTGGAACTAGTAACTATATCTTCAAAGAATCACGAGCTAAATCATATAATAATAAAGTTTTATTGAAATGTTCTGGCGAAGTGAACTGCGCTGAATTACGCTTGCATTGATGAAAGCGATTCAACATTTTGTTGAATTTGTAGAAGTTACCCGTCCAACTTTATTTGTGGTATTGTTACTAAGTATGTAGTTTGGTAGTGGAAAGCCAGTCGTGAAACCATACCTATTGAAATTGAAATAATTTTACAAATATCGTTGGTTTTTGATCCCGAAACTTCATACAATGTGATATTTGAATATTATAAGTATCATGTAAGGAAAAAGCTCAAAACTATGGTCATATACCAATATTATCTTCAAAATAACCATAATAGTAATCTAGATTCATATAAATCTCTTGTGCCGTTTACGAGTATTTACATATCAAAAGTCTTTATTACTTGGATCTATGCCAAGCCTCTATATTGTCATCGTAAGTACGTAGTTGTAGAATGCTTCTGTCATCAATTAACCAACTGTCATGTTATAAGTATTGAGCTTTAATCTCAATTTGTTTCTAATTGACACTTTATAGTATAGACCCGTTCTTCTTCTATAAATTCATTCATGAATATCTATCGTCAGTCGTAGTTCATTTTCATCTTTACCATAACATCTTTTATACAGCCCATCATTTTTGTTTTGGTATTCCTCTCGTCTTAGATGCTGTTAGCTTCTTACTTCTCAACAGATGTACTACTAATTCATTTCCCATCTTTTTTATATTGAGAACTTTATTTTTATATAAATAGGACTATATACAAATATTATTAAATCACATTAATAACTATTCACACTAGGTACGCACGGCTACACATCAAGCTATACATTTCCAGTTTAAGCTGTGCTCACATTGTACGGAAATCCTATACAATGCTAGATCAGCATAATCTGGAAATGTATAGCTTGATGTGTAGCCGTGTGTACTAAATATAATAACTAACTATACAAATAGATCTATACAAAAAACAAAAGGACACTTAGGCGTCGAAGTATTCGTCCGCATCGCTGTCATCTGTCCCATCTTATTTCCGTACCATGATAACAAGTTGACTTCTATTATATTAATAATGCTGGGATATACGGTATACCCGTAATGACTGTCATACATATCCGCATGACAACCGACCCCGAAGATTACGTGCTCTACGACGCAGCGACTGGGTCTCAAAGTGTAATAGATGAACACCTATTTGCAGACCGACCTGTTATAGTCTCTCTATTTTTAACTCTGTAGGGACCATATTTTTTTGTTGGCTTCTATGCAGTAGAAGTCTGGATTTGTGCCCGGTTAATGGTAATAGTCTCACCATCTACATGAGACTTATACATAGCTACCGATATGTGAGTGGACCTAGCTACTATGTATATACCTTTACTTACCCCTTTTTTTTGGGTGGGACATTATCAAATAACTTCTCCCGCTCTGAACGGAGCAGGGAGGGCATGTCTGACTCTTACTGACTAAAACCCACTCGTGTTCCTTCAGTTACCTGTACGTTGCCAAGGCCACGGGATCCGGACTTTCCCGCGACCCCGGCAGGCATCGGTCCTAGCGGACCCCGTCAGTCGTGCTGATATCTCTTTGAGGCGTACGTGGAACACAGCGCGCCGTCAACCCGGGCCTGGTCCTCATCGGACGGTGAGCTACCCATTGCTCACCATCCGCACTCGCGCTCACGGTGGCCGGGAATCGACCTGCGATTCCCGATGCCCAGGGCATCTCCTGCGGCGGTTAGGGGCGTGAAGGCGCGAAATTTGCCTCTCCCTCACGCGTTCCGCCTTCTCCTTCGCGAGCATTACTGCTTCGCAGAAGGAGGTGACGGCTTCTCACGCCCTCTCGCTCCTTACCATGGCCTGGACCGGGGCCGGAAGCGAGAGATCACTGCCGCCGATCGCCTCCACAAGGACACGGCGGTGCCCAAGCCGGACAGACCTCCACCATACTTTACTAACTCCTTCAGGCAATCCAGGTATGACAATAGGTATTATTATGTTATGTTCTTACTTAATTAGGTACTTTATATGCATATATACCTTTCTCATATCATCACATACCAATCATATCAAGTCATACAATCTAGACGCCTACATCCAGACACACACACGCCTACAACTCAAGTAGCAAGTTAATTGTAGATGATAATATTCTCAGTTCCGAGAAACACTATTAATATCTGCTACTATTTTATTCAGTTCAGTGATTTGTGATATCGTGCGACTTGTTCCTCACAGGTCCCTTTTCCCTGCTATAAGAAACTTTACTTTGCTTTGCTGTATTTCAGGATTCATTGTTCGTTCACGTTTTATTGAAAGCTGGCTGGCGTCTGGCTGGCGTATTGAGCTTGTACTCTTTTGTCTAGGTTTTCAATATATTACTTTATCTTATAAATCAAAGTCCTTTGGTGAAATAAAATAAATGTGTTGCGCGAATTTTTTCAGAACGTTGGCATTCTAGAAAGATTTCTGACTCACTGTAACGAACAAATAAAGAATTCAGTACCTGGGCGACCGAGCTCTGCTCTGGTGAAAATAGAGAATGCTTATTTAATATTACAAGATAGTTCATACTAATTCAATACTCAATACTCAATATATTTATTGCTTCCACATGTGAACTTAAGTGGTAGGTTTAACAAAATAATATGATCATTGTGGACCCTGTCGGGCACAGCAAAAGTAGGAGAGAGGAAGAGGGCTTTTAATTTTGTTTACTTAGTTAGTACCTATTTATTGTAATTATTTTATAAAACTTGTAAATTAAAATTTGTAAAATTTGTAAATTCCATTTGTAGTAGGTACTAATTCCATGTGTAGTAGGTACTAATTCCATGCTGCCATGTCATTATTCTAAGCTTTGGGCGACCGAGCTCTGCTCGGGTGAAAAGACGGAGAAATGTTTTTTTTCCAAATAAGAGACCTAACTAGATCGATTTTTCGACCCCTT
Organism: Agrochola macilenta; assembly: GCA_916701695.1. Lineage (NCBI taxonomy): Eukaryota > Metazoa > Arthropoda > Insecta > Lepidoptera > Noctuidae > Agrochola > Agrochola macilenta. The sequence continues at coordinate 11,195,233 of OU753563.1, forward strand.
GTAAACCCCTATATTGCAACTTTCATCGAAATCACTAGAGCCATTTTCGAGAACGTGATTACAAATATATAATATATCCTATACTATTAAATGACGACTATTAGTATAAATATATATTTACAAGAATAATGACATTGCAGCATGGAATTAGTAACTACCTACTATCATGGCAGCATGGAATTAGTATGAAATTTCCTATACAATTAAATGAGCATTCTCTATTTTCACCAGAGCTGGGCTCGGTCGCCCAAGTACTACCTATATATACAAATATTGCTCATTTAATAGTATAGGAGGATATAACCAATACCGATTCTGCAGCATGCCTCTGACCATCTGAAAAGGTCCAGTTTCTTTACTTATTTTTATTACCTTCCTTTTCAATGTAATGAGAAGTAAACCATAGATAGATTCTCCGCAGAAATAACATGTTCCATTTCTTGGATTATGAAGTAAAGGAACTGTTAAATATTTGTTTAAGATCATAAGAAATTCATTACATTTATTTACTTTCTCTTACTGCGTTGTTGTAAAACTTTGGCGTTGGAGTTTTTCAACAAGCTGGAATAATTTCGCGGAAATGGAATCCGTTTGCTCCGGTTTTCGCAGCTATCCTATAAATATAATTCTCAAGACTGTTGTGAAGCGAGTGAAAATGACAATACTTTCAAACAGACTGTATTTTCTTAAAAGCAATCGTTTTACAATAACTTCACATTGTGTAGGTTGTTCATTTATTAGATTTATTACCTCGCTTTACAAACTCGCTTGACAAATCGTAAATACAATATACAAGCTAACATTAAAATATATATATTATGTACAAGTGCCTATATAAAAAAAGGGTAGAGTTCATTTGGCATCACAAAAATCCGTCTGCATTGCTGTCAACGGGAAAAGTGCCCATAAGGCTGGCAGCATTGCCGATTCTTTGGCCTTAAAAAAGGCCAACCCCTCTGGTCACATGAAGAGTCGACCAACCGCTTGGTTTTGTCTTTTATTACCAAGTAAGTGCTGTTCCAAAAATATGTTAAAACCATAAAAGAAAGAAATATATTTTTCTTGAAAAAAATAAAATATATTTAAAAAAAAGAACATTGAAACTAACAAAATCATAAAACAATAATAATAGAAAAAAATAACATTAAAACCTTAACCTTGTGTTAACCAAACGATTATTAAGATAGGCATTCGCCAAGCGGTTGGTCGACTCTTCACGTGACCGGAGGGGCTGGCCAATTTTTAGGTCAAAGAATTAGCATTGCCATCCAACGTGGCAGTGCTGCCAGCCTTTTGGGCACTTTTCCAATTGACAGCGATGCGGATGAATTTTTTGATGCCCAATGAGCTCTTCCTTTATTTTTTTTCTTCTGTATACTTGTACATAATTCATAATTTATATATTTTGTAATGTGAGACCAAAAATGCTCCTGGATGCTACGATATGATGCACCTTGATTTACTAATGTTGACCTTCTGCTCCTTAAAAAAATGATGTTTTGAAGTTACATTTGAATTAAAAGTGTTTCAAGCTTACTTAGTTTTCTGTTTAGAATCTTGACGCTCAATTTTGAAGATCTTCCCCGACCTAAATATACTTAGTTTTTCGTTAAATTTGAACGAAGCCTCCTTATTCAAGTTCCTTTACTTAGAAACCTAACAGTAAACCAGGCCGAGGATGTGTGTTAATTAAAAACTCTGCCCTTTCATATTCAACATACATATTATTATTATTATATTCCCTGAAATACACGAACATTTTTATTTGTAAAATTTTTTCTTTAGTTCTCTGAATATTGTTGGTTTTGTTTTTCCACTGAATGGCAGCATTTATATGATCGCGCGTGATATTGATATTCATGAAAACAATTAAAATATGGCGAGTCAGTTATTTTTTAGGGTTCCATACCTCACAAGACCCTTATTGGATCACTTCGTTGTCCGTCTGTCAGTCTGTCTGTCAGTCTGTTAAGACCTTTTTTTTTCAGGAACGCGTGGTGGTATAAACTAGAAATTGATATGCAATACGTAGGTCTAAGGCCCTATAAAGCTCTAAAAATCAAGTCGAGCATCTAAGTAAACGCAATAAAAAAAAATACGACCATTTATGCGACATATTAAAAATAATTCAAAACCTTCCCGTAGAGAATAAAATTTGAAATCATGAAATTTGGCAAGACGCAAGGTCTCACAAGCACAAGCAAAGGAAAACATCCGAAAATCGTTAAATTGTAGGCTAAACCTACAATTTAACGATTTTCAAATGAAAATTTTGGCATTACAAACTTAGGTACTTATATAAAAGAGTTTTTCAACTAAAATGTTAAGAGTCTATAATATCTCTATTTGCTTAGGATGATTCTCCGCTATATCGAAAATACTGCAGCGTTAATTTTGAAATAAATATAATATGGTAAAGTTGAGGATTGTGTTAAGTTACTAAGTTTGACGAAAACATAAAGATTTCTCAATAAAAAAAAACCAAAGTTACTTCCAAACCGAACAATAAACCGCTGGTATTAAAAAAATACTTCAAATTAGATAATTAAACTTTGCATAATATTTTTAATAACTGAACTAACTATAAAGCAGATACTATGTTTTTTATATTTTTTCATTACCATTATTTTGGCCGTAAAAATAAATTACTTAAACTATTAGCGCCTTGGAGCCTTCTCCCCACCGCTCAGTCTCGCTCTCACACAGTTCGCGAGCAGTATCTGTGAATTTGAGCGGAGTTATGGACCTTTAAGTTTGTTTCTGATATAAATTCATTCCTACTACGGAATCCTTCATTGTGCGTGGTCCGACACGCACTTGGCCATTTTTTTATCAATCAATATATTGCCATGTACACAGCTTTATCTACCGATAATAACAAACATAAATCAGAGCCAGCAAATGGCTATCATGTGCGTTATTTGAGACACCACAACTCACAAACAAATTGCTATCATTTTCTTCATGAAAATCAATATTCGGTGGTTACAGATGACCTGTTTACGAACTCCTGTAACTGAAACTTCTGTCCTTCAGTTTCAAGTGCCGGTTGCCTCCGTATTCAAAAAACAGGGAGATAAATGAAAGTCAACATTAAATGAATGGGCTTAATTAAAAATGGTCCTTATTTATTAGGATTTAAAGATACAATCACCTCGAAAATGCTTGGTTTGGATTGAAAAATACATATGTACCTATTTTAATAGATAAACAGGCTGAGTTATTTATAGAATTTAAGAAAATATATAAATACTAGAAGAAAATGAGCTCATTTTCCGAGGAAGTATCTCCGTAAAAATGAACCACTCTGTATTATTCAACAAGTCATATCGCTTCTCATAGAATAAAATCTTGCGAAGGAATATCAACCTGTTTATTATAGCAGTCTAGGTATTGCTAAAATAGGCTACCTGGACAACTTTGTGTTTGTTGTATCCAAGATGTTAGTTCTAGGCCTATTATGAGCATGTTCTCATGTTAGGTTTAGGTAATTGTTTTACAACTAAACGAGCCATGACGGTGCTAATAAGTCTCGTAACAGATTACATAATAGACTTGTACGTAGCTTGTAAGCTCTATTTACATAGTACACACACAACACACGACACACGTACAGTCACGTGGATACCTAAGTACCATAAACTAATGCAAGATTCAAAAGCGATTTTCTCCTAAAGTATTGAAAGTTAACGTATTACGAACATAGTATTTCTGAACACACAGCTTCATCAACTAGTTACCTCAGCAAAAGACACGTAAGTTTAAATCTTTATTTTTATTTTTTTATTCTTACAAAAACATACTGAAATAAATACAAGCAACGATACAAAAGAACAGAATTTAAATGTATCTGTCTAATTAGATCGGAGGTTTTAAGTTGTTTGTAGCGGATATAATTGGAGGTTCAATTCCAAGATAATTTAAGATTCCAAGATTTATTAAATAAATTAAAAAAAAGTTTACCTTTAAAATTAATAAAAAAAAAGTTTAATAGTTTATTTATTTGTACATATTATACAAACATTAGGACTTTGTTTATAAAGAACAACAATGTTTCTTCTTGAATAATTCAATCTGCCAAGCCTTTTCCCAAGTATATTGGGGTCGGCTTCCAGTCTAACCGGATGCAGCCAGTAGTAACTGGGTAATACGATACCCCTTGGTAAGACTGTTTGTCAGACTTTCGGGCTTCTGACGACCCGTAACGACTGTCAAAAATCCACGAATGACAGCTGGGGCCAACAGCTTAACGTGTTATCCGAGGCACGGAGGAATCTCGGTATGTAAAGATGGTCAAAAATCCACAGACCCACCCCGGCAAGCGTAGCGTTGTTCTTGAATAATTAATAACTTTAATAAAATAATCGTATGAGAATCGAAACCGTTAACTTGACTAATGTTTTATAATGAACTCTACACTAGGTAGAAGGACTATGTCCAGTAGTTGACATCTTTTGTCTGAAATGATGATGATGATCAGGTACCCTCTAATTGTAGCAACCAACGTCCATAGAATAGACAAAATGACAGATTCACAATCACAATCTGTCATTATGTCTATTCTTCCGTCGACAAAACCCGTTTCTATGGTAGTCATGCTACGCGTGTAGTTAGATAGAGACCGAATGATAAAGTAGAACGGATAATAGTATATTACAAATTCATCACTATATTATCAAGCCCGCGGTCTAGTTGGTCAATACTGCCGGTATAGAATGGCGATGTTGGGCGACGTGTTGCGTTGGTTCGAATCAAAGTCAAGCCGTCGTTTTGAAAGTATTGTTTAGGATAGTTTGTAAAAATTCAATGTTTTAGCAGCATAATACATATTTTAAAACTTGACGCGTCCCTATGGGCTCGTACACACGAGGAAGATTCGTGTTTTTTGCGTTTTTTTTCACGAAACGTTTTTTTTTTTACGGTGCAATTCTTTTTGCTTTCTTGTTTTCACACGTATCACGAATCGTGAAAAATTACGGACATGTCTTAAATCTCAAAAACATGAATCGTGTTTTTTTTGTAATGGATCCGGTGTAGCGCTCGTCCAAGACTGAACTCTGAATCACGAATCAAGTGTGAACATCTATTCGGATATTTTGATGAATCGCGGAGAAACTCGTTTCCGTATGCAATGTGAACGTGAATCCGTCATGAAACTCATGACTTATCTAGAATACTAAAATATCGTTTTTTTTTAATGAATCGCCAATGACGGGTCCCGTGTGAATGAGCTATAATAGAGACGCTGTCTGTACCTATCCCTACCTTTTCTCAAATTTACAATCGTTATTCCACGTGATGATGAAATCGCTTTTGAATTTTGCGTAAGTGTAAGGATTTATGTTCGTGTCTACACGTAGTCTTTGCGAATATGCTTAGAAATTCTCTCTCTAGCAGCTTTATGTATTAAAGGAAATTTCCTTTGGCTTTAATAGGGGCTCGTCGTTTGTCTTTGAAAGGGAAATGGACAGAGGCCAACAGAGGTCAAAGACTTTTTCCGCGATGGCGGATGTAACAATAAACTACAAATGAATAGCCGGACTATCTCCGAAATGTTCGATAAATTGGATGATGGCTCTTTGGTGCTTTCCTTTGTGAAATAATTATTTTATGTTCCACTTCTTCTTTGTTATAATTTCGTGATTATTTAAGAAAATAATCACGATATTATAAATTAAGGCCGGGTTTTGGTGAACCAACCAACCATAAGAGATTTCTCAGGTTGGTTTTGCTCGTGGATTTTTCGGAATTAAGTTTTCTGAAGTGAATATAAACCATACTGCAACATTTTAACGTTTGTTACTTAGGTAGTTTCCAAATGCCAATAAAAAAAAAATCTTTCTCTTGTCGTATGCCTCAAATCACTAGTTATAGGTATCTAAAACTTCTCAGGGAGTGACCTTGATATATCGATACGTAAATGAAATATAAATGACGTGCCATCAAAGGCCAACCCTAGGTCGAGATTCGCGTTTAACTGCCTTTAAGAATCGTTATTTACTCGTTAGGGCACCCCTAACAGTTTACAACAATCATCTATTAATTGTAGATAGTTGCAAACAAGGGATCAAACACAATTTGATAGAGTTTCCATTTGATTAATCTGCGAAAACAATCATGAAACCGGTTTTGGGTCTCAATTTCATGATAACGGGCGATTGAATTTATCCGATTTTATACGGTTGACTTCTCAGTAACTAATACACTACTACTACTACTAGTTACTTACTACTAGTTACTTTAGGGGTATGAGGAACAGGGTGTAAAGTTCACTCATCCCCCATAGAAAAGGGAGGATCCTCCGACCAGACGATGTCGTGTCTGGCGGGCAACTGCCCAGAGGTTGAAGTTGGGAGATTGTATATATGGCCATCGCGCGGTAAACTCTAATTGCGCGATGCAAGATTTGTGTGACGTCAGGATGTTTTGTGACGTCAGGTCTTTGATGCGTAGTTCGCATGTGGCGATTGTAGATGCCGCCACATTACTAAACAAAACAAATAAAGGTTACACCAACATTGCTTAAGGGTTTAATAATTTCAGTCATATCAGTAATATTTAAGGTCAAACCAAAGGCATTTTCTACTGAGAATGTAATTTTATTGGTGCTAACAAAGAATATTAAGCATCTGAAAAATTCGCGCGTAGGTAAATTCAATTCAAACTAAAACCATCGTTACATTAACTTATTGCTTAAAAACTGTATTAAAAAGTCAATCACAAAAAAGCCGGAATTAATAAACTAGGGAAAAAAAGAAAAACCAGTGAGCATCACTACTAATAGGGATTAAAGGCTATGTTTCAAACAAGTAATGTTTAAACCATGAACAAGACGAAAACCCTTCTCAATCACAATGGAACATTCAACAATGTCGGACATTTATTGCAGTTTCCGCGGGTTTCTCACGTTTCTTCGACAAATAAAGAATAAAATATGTTACTCGAATACATCTGGAATACCATCCTTTTTGGTGTTTCAGCAGTCTCAATGCGACTCGGCAATATGTTATTATTTATGGAAAACATTCTGAATCTGAAGGTTTTATCCAATTTTATGGGGTGACGTAGTGGGGAGGAGCAAGGATGATTCAGGGAGAACACGTGTGGCATTCTTCAGACTATGCAGTATTCCGCATATAGCATTGCGACACAAAAGTTCTGGCATCATGGCAGCCCAGTACAAACCCTAATAACGTCTAAAGGGGAGACTGACTTGCCAGCACGGCAACATGTAAACAGAACGTGCCCGTGTTAACCTGTAGATCTCTTAAAAGACGCTTTGAGCCCTACAGTTACTCGGAAATCACAATAACAGAAGCAATAGATGAATGATGAATATATTCCTGAGTTTTTTGGTCGGGCAAAGTAATTAGGACTACTCTTTGGGGAATTTTAGCTGGTCATTCGTGTATGTTATTTCGATGTTAGTGGGTGGGTGTATCACGGGTACCCAAGCTAGCAAGGGTAAGTGAACACTAGCTTTTAAATACAAACTGTCCCTTTCCCAGTTAGATTAATGAAGCATGAACATCGAATTTAACTCGTATCAAACGAATTGACCTCTAACAAGCTTTTAACTTGATCAAACACATGTCCGGGAGCAGATGCCTGATTATATTAAAAGCCTCCTATTTTATGTACTTTGTAGTACTGTATTTCGAAGTAAAGCTGCTATTTTCATTGCGTATAAAATAGGAGGGTGTAGTAGTATGAATAAAACGTAGTTTGTAAGAAAAGGATCATTTGCATGATGTTAGAACTTGTTACTTTTAAACAAGCGAATAATATGATAATTTCCGGTACGCTATAACCTACTCAAATAAATTAAATTTCTTTCCTTAACTGATTATTAATTAAGCAAGTAACATGGGACAAGGGCAGGAAAATGATGAACTGGTTATTAAGGAAACATTATTAGGAGGAAGCTTGGTTGTTTCCAAAAAGACATGGAATGTTTTGCTTACAATCAGCTCCTATTAATTAAACAACATTACTTTAATTATTCGAAGTGAAGAAATCTTGTTAACGTTTTGTCTATATGTGCCGTATTGTGCGTGGAAATACAAAAAAAGGTTTGCTTATTAGGTGGGTTTTAAATTAAATTGTAAAAGAAGCGTGAATAAATACTACGACCCTCGAGGAAAGGGCATTCAAAGGCTACAAATTAAAAATGAAGCACTGTTTTTAGAAATATGTATACCTATGCCAACAAGATTAGAATAGATTATCGGTCACTGGAAATATATTTTTGTAGCCATATTTAAGTTATTGACTCTTAAAAGTTAGACATTTTTATATAATTCAATACTATGTTGAATCCACCTTCGAGACCGAATTGGCGCCGACTTCTGTGCGAATTAACTTTTCCCAATCCCAAAAATTTTGGGATAAGTCTATCACCATTACCTATCCAAGTATGAAGAGTAGTTCTTATCTCTAACTACGAAATTTACCTTGGATGTGGCTATAATTTTTCAAAACCGGAACGACATTTTCGATCCGGTGTCAGAACGACTTTGTTTCCATTACAATCTAAAGTGGCAAAATTTTCCGGGTATCAATTTCGTTGCTAAAGCGTGAACCTTGATATAAATCGAATCTCGATGCCATTTCCGAGTATAAATTAGAGGCACAAAATCTGTTGGATTTAAATTGAGATCAATTGTTTGAGAATCGTTCCAGAATAAGGGGCCTTTGTTTGCAATCTGGATCACTGAACCTTTGATTTAGAATACCTTATACAGCGTGTTTATAATATGATCGCGTAGAAATTATCAATATCCCACACAAAACTTAAATAGGTACTCGACCCAAATGTGTGGGACGGCTGATTATGTATTCGATGGGTTATTATGGGTTATATCTAAAATATTTTATGTAATTTTAAATTCATGTTTCATGTCAATATTGACTTTGATAGACCATGATTGTATACATTTTGCATGCCTTACGGTAGAATCACTTGAACCATGTACATCTAATAACACCATTATAAGTGTTTTCTGCAAAAATAAATTATTTGATTTGATTTGATGTCGATGTTTATCCCATGGAGAACGTTGTTCAGTTGGATGGTCTGTATCACACCCTTATATTTGACCAAACCTTTCTGATTCACGCTTTATAGAACTCGAGGACAAATTTCGAAGCCATACCACTAAACTAATAAGGTAATAAAAAACTATTCGTAAAAGAAAGTACCACCACAGTTAAAGAAGCTCAATCCATTCAGTCGTACCTAAGTAATGAAAGCTGACCTATGCCTTTCCCTTTTCAACGGAGGCCTACAGACGGATATTTACGATAAGTAAGTAGTCTATTTACTATACAACATGTCCCGAAATTAACGCACGCCACCAACACCCCAATTAGAATATTATGTTACAATCATAATACATACACTGAATTTTTCCTAATAATGTATAAAACATTGTTTATTTATTAAACTTGTTATTCTGATTTTGGGAGAAAGTTGTGGTCACATTACAAATATACGCACGTACACAGTCGCACACATATGGGGTCTAGCGTAGTAGGTACTTCGTCCATTTAAGTTTGGTTTTAGGTACATCGTCTTCACATATAATTATATAAGTAATGTACCTATATACTCGTATAACATTTTAAAAGAGTTATATTGTTATATCTTTTAAAATGTTATAATATTTTTGTTATATAATGTTTTTTTTTTTTAAATATGTTTTGAAAGGGGCGACTAGAATCAATTAAATGTTTTGTAAATGTTGACGTTAAAAAGTGCCTTACAAGGGCCTATTTCAAATAAATGATTTTACTTTGACTTTTACTGTCCAGCGAAAGTGTTAAATAGTTTTCAATATTTTTGGGATAAAAAAATACCTATATTAATAATGACAGATATCGATTCAGTAAACAATTCTGAACAAACCACTTTTGTAATGAGCATTAATTCTGTTACACATGTATAATCCTTTTTGCGACGAAGGTGGTTTTGTAGTAAAAGTCAGGAACACCAGATCTAATCTGTCTTTATGCCTGTACATCTAAAGAGTAAATTAAGGATTGAAAGCGCAGTAAGGCTGGATTAACGTTAGTCCGTAAACCTAGTTCTACTTTTTCCTAACAAGCGCCTGGATTGCATGATATCACAAAAGTAAGATCAGGGAAATTTATTGTTCAGGAAATTGACCATCAACTGAAATTGTCTTTAAGTATTTTCAAGACACAAATGCCATTGTTTGACAGTTGTATGAAATGGCTATAACACCACAAATTGGCGTAGTGTGTGAATTTGATAAACATAAAATGACAGATTACACGTTTTTTGAATCAGTAAACAGTTTTTCATCCAGGGAACATGATTATCAAAATCATTATAGTCTAATCCAATGAAGTCGCATTTTGCTTGACTACAACATAAACTCGTCCAACCTTTTGTTTACTAGGCTCTTTAATGCCTTTAGTAATTTACTTTCACTGTAATTCTTCGAAATCTCAAGAGGATCATTAGCAAAATATTTAAGTAGATTGTCATCCAGTATAATCTGTTTGTTCCTAACTTCGCTGATACCACGAACTTGATCCAACCCTCACCTGTAAAATGTTCAAAATACAATTATGAAATGTCAACGTATTTTTGTGTAACTTTTGTTTAATTAATTCCAACGCAATCTCGAAACTTTGTGATTGTTTATGTTGGTGTTTTGAACTTGGAAATTGTCTTTACTAAGCGAGTATTTTTTAAGTTTAATTTGTTTTGTTTGGACGAGAATTTCTTGCTACTTTTTATATGTATTTTGAATTTGATGAACAATGATAAGGTGTGTTCCTCTTATTAGCTACATAGGTTGGAACCAATGTAGGTACACCCGACTGCCTATACTTCTAGTTCGTTTTGTGTTTTAGATCTTGTTGTTTTCGTATTTTTTATTTATTTGTTTGTTGTTTTTGTTATTAGTTTATCTGATTACTAGTTTATTTATTTCTTTAGAAGTGTAAAAAGTATGTATTATATAGGTATGTTGAAACTGTTGTACTCTCCGTCACTTGTCCTTAAGGGTTCATTAGAAAACCAGCGTCAGACAACATTTGTCTGGCATTTAATGCTGAAATGAACCTTTTTGGCGCAGCCGTGAGGCACACTCATTGTTAAAAGATTACTATCAATTTTAGTTTGTTTGTATTTTGTGTTTCACAAACTGTGTCCAAATAAACGTTTTTTTTTTTTTTTTTTCTATATTATTTTCCTTTTATTACCTAATAAGAGGAACATATTACCTATGGGTATTTGTGTTTTAGTCGCAAAGAAGCAGACATCTTCTCGCCACTCGCCGACGAGGGGTATTCTGATTTCCACTTCCACAAGTAAAAAAAATAAACCTAAATTGTTTGAACTCTGATGCTCGTTGTAGGGCGACGCATGGAAATAATAACTGCGGTTCTCCAGTAAGATATATAATAATTTAATATATGGCCACGGTGGGACTTTAGCGGTAATATAAAAATTCTTAAAAAATTAAATGTCAAATTTCTTGTCGTAACGCGCATGTGGTATTCGCACCTTGCCGCGTAGACGTCTAGAATCTTCCACGCTGACGTCATTTATATGATGCGTGCATGCACTTGCACATATATGAAAGGCGTTAACATAGATACACTTTACTCTAATGTTACTCTAAACTCTCTGGAAACTGAGAGCTCTAACGCTAATTCTATTCTCAGTTTATTTACATAATATAGCTGTTGGGCAGCCACTTATACACGTTGGGCAGCCACTTATAGCAGGGGAACGGGTGTGAGGGAAACGCAGGTGCTTAGGAACTATAATCACATAGATCACACAAGTTACAATCTGACAGAACTTTCGAGTTAAAGCGCGCAGACATTCGCACGCTGGTGGGTAATTTACATAGACTGTGCTGACGATTCTAATGAGAGTTTACTGGAGCTTGCGCGGGCGCCCTCAGACGGGCGGTCGGATAACCACTGTGTGTTGCCATCATAGCATTTACATTCTGCCGCACGCTATAATAAAGTATTTTGATTTTATTAGATTCATAAGCAAATACCAGATACCTATAGGTATTGTTTTAATATATCCCAAAGACATGTTTTTTAATATGAGCTGGTGTGGGATATTTTAATATGCTACATTTGTACAAACCTGCTGTTCGTATAAAACATAATACGAATTGCTGGCGGAACTACTGTGGGGTTAATACAAAACTTAATAAAAATTCCGTTACAACAATACCTCTCGGTTCGCATAAAAACCACATACAATAAATTCTTCAAGGGCTACTTTCGCGAAGAACGTATCGTGTAGCCCTTACCTACCTAAGCTATGTTATCTTGCGTTTACGTGAGCTCAACCACGAGATGAAAGACTTGGCCCTCCATAGATTATGACGAAGATATAAAAAACCTTCCTAGTTTACTTTTCCCACCAAAGATTAATTTTTATGGTTTTGAGCATCTCTTCCATTACCTCCCTACAAAACACACCATCTCAAAAAGTATTGACAAACGAGACATCCATGGCGAGACTACGCATCAAAAGCGTCATATGTTTTAAAATAATTTTATTATGATTAGTGTATTCTAGTATATAATTTATGGTGTAGAAAATAACATACTCAAATGACGAATGTGGTATACTTAGTTTAATGGCTTTTTAACTGCTTTTGACTAATGTTGCGTGCAAAATAAATAATAGACTTTATAGGGTGGTAGCAGGTGGAGCCTCGCCTTGAGCGAGTGACGATCAATACATGCAGGAATACTCACGACTGTCTGTACAGATAGACAAGGTCGTAGAATACTAAAGAGCTAGAACTTACTAGTTGCTCATGTACTCAACAAGTCGTGTGCCCGATGTGATGTTTCATCCGCAAAAATATGGGATGAAAGTTTGTATGGAAGTTGGCAGCGCGACACCAAAGGAACATGTTGTATGGCGTCGTGTCGATATCGCCGCGATAACGCATTTTATTAGCGACGCGACAACAGAGTATTTCTGTGTCGCGGCGCGACAGGTCGCTCCTGCTTTGCAGCTTTTGTACCAGTTCTATCATAATTGAGTAAAAACGAAATTGAAAAACTGTTATAAGTATAATGAAATGATAAAGATTGATTTAAGTATTAAAAATAATGAGTAAATATAATAATTGAGCATTAATTAAATTTATTTACCTTTAACGTTTTATATTACACAAATAGTTAACACATTTTGCAATTAAAGTTCACAGTACCTGGACAACCGAGCACTACTCTGGTGAAAATAAAGAATGCTCATTTATTAGTTTGGGAAAGTACATACTAATTCCATGCTGCCATGATAGTAAGTACTTACTAATTCCATAGTGCCATATCATTATTCTTAGGTAGCCATCTTGTTCTAAACTTTGAGACAAAGCTAGATTGATTTTTCGCACCCATACCCCTATATTGCAACTTTCATCGAAATCGTTAGAGCCGTTTCCGAGAACGTTATTACAAATATATGTATTTACATATATACAAATGTTGCTCAATTAATAGTATATGATTCAGGTTATTGTAGAATAATATCGATACAAATAAATAGTTGAAGCTCTGTGACACCTCACTGAATGAGTAAATGGGTATTTTGATTATTATTCGATCGAGGCGTGGGTGGATTGAAGTGACCGATACAAAGCACTGAATGAACTGTATTTTCCGGTGAAATTTAATTGAATTGATGACCTTTAAATAGAACTTCCTGAGAGATCAGAATGAATTGTTAAGAAATACTTAAGACTACCTACTTACCTACTACTAAGGACTTTCAAAACAGAATTATATTATAGCCTGTACGCGTAGCTTGACAACCATATAAACGGATTTGGAGACACAAGAATAGACAAAATGGCAGCTTGTGATCGTTAATCTGTCATTTTGTCTATTCTTCCGTCGACAAAACCCGTTTCTATTGTGGTCATGCTAAGCGTGCTGTACGGGTATCCATTTCCGGGTACCCGGACATTCTGTGTATTCTCGGTATTTACCCAGAATATCACATTATCATCACTATTTCTCCAATGTAAATGATCAATTCTTTGTACCTATTGGTAAAAATGTGTATTATAGTTTTAATATAACTGATAACGTGACATCACGCTCGTTTTTCCCGAAGAGTTCGGCAGAGATGAACAGTATCTTTTCCCGAATTAGTCATAATTTCTCCTTTTTATATTTGTTATATAATGTACCTTCTCTTTTCAGGATCACTCTTGGTAACTGCATGGGTCTTGGCGAGAGGCCATTCAGTCCACCATGGTGGGGTCAACTCGCTTGGTTCATGGTCTTCGCCATCATGCTGCTTCTTGCTGTACTGGGCAATACCCTGGTCATATGGATCGTTTTGGGTAAGTAATATCCATACTAATTTTATAAATGCGAGAATACCTAATGCCAACGTGGCATCTAAATTTATACCTAAATTGCCCTGTTGGATTTTCAACTCTCGGTCCCGAGCGTTGACAATCCAACAGAGATCTTTTCTGTTTAGGTATTCATTTATTTAGATGTCGCATAGTGTTAGTGAAAATGGGCAGTGCTCTGTGTATCTGTCTGTTACCTTTTCAGGCCTAAACCACTGAACCGATCGTTATGAAATTTGACAGATAGGTAGCCTGTAAAAGGACATAGAGGGTAATTTTTATCTAGGATATTTTCATAAAAATGAAGAAATACAAAATTCACGCAGACGAAGTCGCGGCGCTAGTGTGTTATAATTATTATTTGCTATGTAAGTTGAGTTATGATGTTGGACAAGTTTTGGGAATATTTAGAGTTACAGTCCGACCGTTGAGAGAATGCTTTCTTGTCACCTGTCAGTTTCATACTATAGAAATTGATCTTTATTACTACTAGAAATTGTCTCGACGACCAGACTGGACTTAAATGATAAATGATAAATGATTTTATTTCTGTAAGTGGGTTTGGACAAAACACTTTTACACGTCAATCATATTTTTTAAACTAGATGAGGTCGGCGTTTCCTATCTGACTACTCCGAGAAGAAAGGCCGAAACAAACTCAGAGGTCACAGTCTCTTTTAAAGTCCGGACATAATCTTGGTCAGATCATGTGAAGATCATGTAGATTGGTGTCTGAGATGGTCTTTTGAGGAAAGAACCACACAGATTGAGAGGACCTGTCCAGTCAGTGCACGCATTTGTCAGTGACCGTGCAGCTCAACTCAGGGTTTAAGGAGCTCAACGATTCGACGAACAATACCAAAGAAAGGACGTTTGGGTAGGCCACATAAATTACTCACTTAACATTTATTTTATTGAGAAGTCAAGTACGATCAGCTTCAATTTGTAGCTACAATTTAGAGTAGGTAGGTACCCAATGTGTAATACGTTTTGTTGCTAAACATTGATACAAAATTATGGCTCCAACAAAAAGGCGCGACGCGACGACGCGACGTGACACCGATAAAACAATTTCCGTGAAGTTTTCATAGAAATTGTTACACCAGAGATGCGTCCCGATGTCGCGTTGCGCCTGACTGCTTTAGTAGATCTTTGCCCGTTTAGGCGATGCTTGGGGCAAGCCTATGACCACCGGTGATCGCCTTTCAGCTAAAATGATGATGATAGTCCGTATCTTTTTGAGACTGACTGTACCTAAGAATTATTATCTACTTTCAACCTCTATTTCAGTTGCCAAGCAGCATAAACTGTCAATGTGTCAAAATCGTTCAGTAGAAATTCTGTAACATTGGATTACGGGATTGATGGGTATAACAATAAAAGCAGTGATATTACAGGCACATGAAACATTTCAGCTGTCTATGGAAATATTGTGTGACACCTCTGTGCAAATAAAAAACAAAGACATAGCGCTGTCAACAGTGACGAGAGGTCGGTTACGTAAACATGTGTGTACATTACTGTATTACCTACGGTGAGGTGTAGTTTGGTTGTAACTTGGGTGTAAATATGTGCGTGTAAGGGTGTATGCATAGTGCGAGACGTAGTTTTTGCATGCTTCACTGTATTGTTTACTGAGTGCAATGTCTTGGTTTTTTATTTCGTCTGAGTGTGACGCGTGCCTAATTTTTATTATACAATAAGGAGACGACAATACGAAAATACCTAAATTAAAACACTAGCAAGAATTAATGCACAGGATTTTTTTTTTATTGACAAAAAATAATTGTCAGCATCCCTATT
Organism: Agrochola macilenta; assembly: GCA_916701695.1. Lineage (NCBI taxonomy): Eukaryota > Metazoa > Arthropoda > Insecta > Lepidoptera > Noctuidae > Agrochola > Agrochola macilenta. The sequence continues at coordinate 11,211,417 of OU753563.1, forward strand.
GCGTAACACTACATTAATCTGTGGTAACATAGGTACATAAAATGACAATTGATCGCAATGGGTTATTCCGTTGTTGAGCAGACGAATTTTCAAACCTATGAGCTATGGAGCAATGGATTATATTCTTCAAAATTCTCGGATTTGGATTGAATTCAATCTTTTTAACCGACTTCCAAAAAGGATGAAAGGATGTTCGAAGCGTATGTTTTTTTAAATTGTTTTTGTTTTTCCATCGATTTCTCCGTCAATTGTGAACCGATTTAAAAAAATCTTTTTTTGTATGTTTTTTTTAATCTGAAATTGGTCCCTTAAATGCTTGGATAGTTTTTGAGTTAGCTTCAATACTTCGTATTTTTCCCACTTACTATTTTTGGATGATATGATGATAACTTCCTGTCACTGTTATTTACCAGGTAGTGGTATTCGAATTTGTGTGGCGTAGGTACCACAATTAAAAAGTGAAAAATACGTTAAACTAAAAAAAAGCAACCGACTTCCAAAAACAAAGGAAATAGGTTGTTTTTTTTTTTTGTAAAAAGTTTTTAGTACAGTCTATACCACTATCCTTGTTAAATTCAAATAAATGAATGTTAAACAGATTTAGAGAAAACGAACAGACAGATAACGGAGGAACATTTAAGTGCTAACAAATATTACTTTTATTTCGTTTACATTTTTCGAGAAATTTGGTTAGTTTTAAATGTTAGTTTTTATTCTTGTTGTTATTTTCTGTGCGTGTCCCAATTTTTTTATTTTTTTCTATCCTACATACTCTTATTTGCATCTTTATAATTATAGTTTTTAGAATTTTTGTCCGTTTGTCTGTTTATCCAGATGTATGTTCTGGATTGGCGCAAACACAGCTGAACGAATTTGGATGAAATTTGGAACACAGATAGTTTATAACCTAGATTAACAAATTACAATCCCGGTAGTACGTTCCCGTGGGATATTTTCCGATAACCATGCTGGCGAAACCGCGGGCAAAAGCCTGTGTCTTATATCCATAAACTTTCCGGAATAAATTTTCTAAATGATGGTGAAAACCGCATCAAAATCCTTTGTGTAGTTTAAAAATAACTAAGTGGTCACACAGACAGACACGAAAACCGACTTTATTTTATAATATGTAATATGTTCTTTGAGATTATATAGGGTCAAATTAAAGGCGTCAAAACGGACTTTTAATGATTTTATACTGAACATCACGTCAAATATAATTATGTTAAATAAGCATTTTCTTAATAACTTAATCTGTGAATATTTTAGATTATGTTTATATTAATGTTATATATGTATGTGTAATGTACCGCGGCTGCGACCCGGCTAAGTAATCCGTGCATATAGATTAAAGTTAGTGTGTCATTGACTAGCGTGTTTGACTGTTGTCCGTCCCATACCTGCATATCTAACAGTGGCGACGAGGACGAATTTACGAGTGCAAAATGTCTAATTTTGGTGTTTCATTCGGACTAATAACGAACTTTGACCATTTATCCCAAGACTGGATAAGTTACAAGTCTCGGCTACAACAATGGTTTATTGCCAACGACATTACGGACGAATCGGACAAGTTGAAGGTCAAACGGAGGGCAATACTCATAAGCGCTCTCACCGGACCAACATATATGCTAGCGAGGGACCTGGCGCTGCCTAAGAAGTTAGAAGAAACGAATTTAGAAGAAATCCTGAAACTTCTAGACCGTCATTTTGAGCCGAAGCGGCTCGGATTTGCAGAAAAATCGATTTTCTACTCAGCGGTGCAGCGACCAGACGAGAGCCACACTCAATGGGCGGCCAGAATTAGGGGATTGGCGGCACACTGCGGGTTTAAGAACTTGGAGGAAGCTCTTCTGGATAAGTTCATCATGGGCATGATGCCAGGACCCGAGCGAGACAAGCTCTTTACTCAGGACCAGATGGACTTAACGCTGGCCAAGGCGGTTGAACTAGCGGAGAGCGTGCGTTGTGCTCGCCGCGCCTCCCATGCCGCATCGGTAGTACGTGGTTCGAGCGCGGCCGCCGGCAGCGTCGATGAGGGTTCCGTGTTCGCGGTTAAGGAAAAGTGCAGTGTGTGCGGCTATGCTAATCACAAATCCAATCAGTGCCGGTTTAAAAACTATAAGTGCAAAAAGTGCAATAACAAGGGCCATCTGAGACGGATGTGCTCAAGTGACGCGAAAGTGAAACACGTGGAGGAAGGTAAAGTGGATGATGAGGGCGACGATGGTAAGTTGTGTTTAAATATACGTTGTGATAAGGGTCGACCGATGCTGGCAAGCGTTTTTATTGGTGGACTAGGGTTGGAGTTCGAGATAGATAGTGGTTCCGCGGTTAGTATTATATCACACCGCATATATAACGAGCATTTCAGCAAAGTACCGTTATTAGTTACATATAAAAAACTATTCAGTTATACGGGGGAACTTTTAGAAACAGTGGGTGTTATTCATTTAAATATTGAGTATTCTAAAATGACGCGTGAGCTTCACTTGTTTGTTGTGCGTAACGGTGGCCCATCATTGTTAGGCCGAGATTTTATAAGCACGTTTGATTTGGAACTTGCACCAACAGTAAAATCAATTGGTGGATCGAATGACAATTCAATAGTGGACTATTTAATAACAAGATTCCCCACCGTGTTCTCTGGTAAATTAGGAAAATTTAATAAGTACGCCGTGGAGTTGCATTTAAAACCACACTCGAAACCTATTTTTATTTAAGCACGTTCTGTACCATATGCTTTGAAAGACAAAATTGATAACGAATTAGATCGACTCGTCGGATTAGGAGTATTAGAACCAGTCAAGTACTCTGATTACGCGTCACCAATCGTACCCGTTTTAAAAAAGGACGGTGGAGTGAGAATTTGTGCAGATTTTTCCGTGACAATTAATAAGGAACTAATCGTCGATAAGTACCCATTGCCAACGGTAAATGATCTGTTCGCAAAGTTACATGGTGGCGTACAATTTAGCAAATTAGACCTGTCTATGGCATATAATCAATTTTGCTTAAAAGAACAATCACAGACTATGACCTGCATCAATACACATCGCGGACTGTTTAAATATACAAGGTTGGTATTTGGTTTGTCGAGCGCACCAGCAATATTTCAACGTGCCATGGAATGTATATTATCTGGTTTAGATGGAGTAGTATTTTTCCTCGACGATATATTAATAACAGGAATCGACAATAAACAACACATGAGCAGGTTAGTCATGGTACTAGAAAGGCTGGCGGACACAGGTCTCACAATACAACCAATCAAGTGTGAGTTCTTCAAAAATGAAGTTAGTTATCTAGGGCATATTATAGATAAAAACGGTATTAAAAAGTCGCCCGAAAAAGTCACAGCAGTTTCACAAGCACCTAGACCACAGAACGTGTTACAATTGCAATAATTTCTAGGATTAACAAATTATTATCGCAATTTTGTCCCAAACGCATCAACCATTCTAGCACCGTTATATAACTTGTTGCACAAAACGACTAAATGGGAATGGTCACAAGTACACGAAAATGCTTTTAAAAAAATGAAACAACAATTGGCATCGGATGAGGTACTGGCACATTTTGACCCCGCGGCGAAATTAATATTGACGGTAGACGCATCTCCATACGGGTTAGGTGCTGTGCTATCACAAGTAGGAAGCGATGGGTGCGAACGACCGATTAGCTATGCATCCAGGACGTTAACAGGAGCCGAGAAAAACTATGCTCAAATACAAAAAGAGGCAACAGCTATAGTATTCGGGGTAAAACGATTCCACCAGTATTTATATGCCCGAGCGGTGCCCTTCACCTTGCGAACAGATCATAGACCGCTATTAACAATATTCGGTCCACACCGCGGTATACCGGAGGTATCAGCTAATCGACTACAGCGTTATGCAATATTTTTATCTGCATACAATTATGTCATCGAATATGTTAGCAGTAAAAATAATAGTGCCGATTATCTATCGCGCGCTCCGGTAGGGAATGAGTCACCGTCATCAAGCAGCGCAGGGCCGGGCGCCGACGCCGGTGGTGCGCGCGCGGTGGCAGGGCGAGAGCGAGACCAACCGCACGCCGCTGTTGACCGCGCCACATATGTTTACTTCGTCGTGGACGGAGGGCTACCTGTTACGCTAACTGTTTTACAACGCGAAACCGAGCAAGATACAACTTTGCGGAAAGTGAGAGATTATGTAGATTTAGGTTGGCCGAGAAAAGTATATGACGACAAATTAAAGCCGTACTTTTACTGTCGTAACCAAATATCGGTAGAAAACGGATGTTTGATGCGTGGCCATAAAGTTATCATACCAGAATTGTTGAGAGATCAAATATGTAATGAACTTCACAGTTCACATTTTGGAGTGGTAAAGATGAAGGCAGAGGCGCGCAAGCGGTTGTGGTTCCCGGGCGTGGACGGCGCGCTGGAGCGACTGGCCAGCGCGTGCGCAGTGTGCAGCGCGCTGCGCCCCGCGCCACCCCGCGCCCCGCTCATGCCTTGGCCACATCCTCCCCACGCCTTCTATAGAATACATTTAGATTTTCTAGGGCCTTTTAATAATCAGATGTTTCTAATCGCAGTTGATGCTTATAGTAAATGGGTAGAAGTGTATTTAATGACTTCATCATATGGGTCAAAAGCAGTAATTGATAAACTTATGGAATTAATGTCACGAGTCGGTATTCCACATACTATAGTAACGGATAACGGTACTTCGTTTGTTTCGCTAGAATTTAAAGATTTTTGTTCGAAGAATGGTATTACACATACGCTTGCTCCCGTATATTATCCGTCAAGTAACGGACAAGCCGAAAGCTTTGTTAAAATTATTAAAAAGGGTCTCAAGGGTATAATCCTTAATAATAAAGGAAAACCATTAAAGGAACAAATTTCAAAGTTTTTGTTCGACTATCGGAACTCCAGGCATAGTACCACCGAGAAATCACCTGCTGAGCTCGTGTACGGTAGGTCGTTTCGCATGCGGCTCGATTTATTGTCACCAACATCGGCGTCGGTGATGTCCGCAGCGTCGACCTCCTCTTCCACTTGCCTCACTCAAACCGTGGAGCAAAACCAGTGCTTACAGCGTAAATACTATAAAGGAAAAGAACGTAAACAATTCCAAGAAAAACAAGTGGTGTGGATAATGAAAAATTTAAATAATAAAAAATTTGTATGGATCGAAGGAATAATTAACAAAAGGATTGGAAACGTAATGTACGAAGTTTATGTACCAGAATTGGATCGGTTAGTAAAAAGACACTTGGATCAGATACGGACCCATGGAGAAAACCAAATGTCAGAACGCGACACAAACTGGGATTCAGATGTCATTCCGGATGTTCAGAGCGATATACCAGACGCAAACCAGACACTGGATGACGAAGGCCAACATCAAATAAACGCCAACGACAACCACCGAACCACCAACAACACCAACTCTGATATAGAGGAAATAGGAATACCACCACCAGAAAACATTACGATATCACCATCAGTCACGAGTACACCGGTCAGAGGAGAGGGAGAAGGTGAATGTAGTACAGAGCCAAATGTGACCTTCGCCACACCCCTAGCTGACACAGACAGCTCGGTAGATGCGCTGTCACCCATACCTGTGATAAATCCACGACGTCTCGAGTTGTCACCAGACAACTTTACTCCATAGCATAGTTTTCCATTTAATGTTTGTTTAATTAGGGTTGATATATAGTTGCAAATTAAAGGGAAGGGGATGTTATATATGTATGTGTAATGTACCGCGGCTGCGACCCGGCTAAGTAATCCGTGCATATAGATTAAAGTTAGTGTGTCATTGACTAGCGTGTTTGACTGTTGTCCGTCCCATACCTGCATATCTAACAATTAAATAGTGTAATTAATTTGTAAAGTTATATCCATCGCGGATAAAAAACTGAGAATCTCTCAAAAACTATCTAAAGATATAAAGATAATTTAATGATTAATATTTTAGTATACGTGTTTTATTAAAATACCACTATTTTAATAAATTAATTATGTGTCTAATTTGGGACAGCGCTCCTTGATGGGCGAGTCCTATTACTGGCTAGACGTACGACGCGTTGCGTGAGCTCAGCACAGAACACGCAACCTAACCACTCAAGGCCACTGGCATATATCGGCGTCTTAAATTAGTTAGCAAAACTCCGCTTATGATGAGTATTCATGTTGATACGGATCCATCATGTCTGTGGAGTTTAGACCTTCTAGTTGAAAAGATAGTACTACTACTATACAGTAATTACATCATTCATTTGTAAACAACTTTCCTACCTATAATTATTTCCATTCGCAGATAAAATTACACACTGTGTGTGTGATCCTCTGCTCTTTTTATAAATAGGATTTATAAGGAGAAACTATCCTTTTAGTAACTTCAGCGGACTATGGTTAGTTCTAACGAGTGTGTAACTTTTCAGCGCTGCAGCGTCAAAGTGAAAAGCACTACACAGCGCCCTACCACCCACTGAAACATTTTATCATTATAATTTATGTTTATATTATAGTGTACTTACGTACTAGCTTTATTAATAGTATAACAGGCTTTAACTACTTCAGCAGACGACGCTGAAGCGACGCGGCGAAGCGTCAAATGATTTCCGCACTACTTTGGAGTAATTAATAATCTTGACAATAGCCTGAGCTTTGTTGAGGTTTAGAATCTGCTCTATCTTTTTGACTAAACGGTAAAGACAAGACAAACAGGTAGTCTTAGGCCCGAACACAACCAAAACGGAGATGACCGAAGCAGAGATGAGAAGAGATGTTTAGCTAGGGTGTATCCACCGAAGCTATGCTAGATGCGTACTGAGTAGACTGGAGCGGAGATGTGTGCTGGCTAGGACAGAACTGAGCTGCGTGCGGCGAGCGTTGGGTAATGAGATGAACGCACATCTCTTCGCGTTTCCGCTGCGCGCCGTTACCAGTTTGCGACGCACAGCTCATATCTCCGCTTTGTACCGTCGCCTAGATCAATCTCAGTGAGGCACAGCTCGCATCTTCGCTTCGATCACGTCTTACAAATATAATACATTTCCGCTCAGTGGTACCCACTGAAGCTAAGTGAAGACGAGATGTGTGAATAACAAATTATATTGGTTGATTAAAACACATCTCCTCTCTCCTCGTCTCATCTCCGATTTAGTGGAGTGCTTTAGCCCTATTTTAACGGTGCAAGTTTATTGCTTGTGGCATACCGTAAAAATGAAGCATCAATTGACTGACATCGTCTAAACAACAGGTCCAATTTTGCACGATACTGGCAAGTTAGTTACCGTTCAAAACTGGTATAGGGGTAAACGGCACGTACAATAAAATCGCATTCAATTTTAGAAATTTGGTGCGGTGATTGAGGGTGTGTTAGTGAAAAAAAGGCGTTCAATAAAATTGAATGAAATATTTGGCAGCGCAAATACGGGCAATACTTGAGTCAATTGTAGGTTTATGAACGTGCAACTCTGTGTTTAGAAGAGGCAAAACTTGCATGCAACAATCAACTTGTCGTAAACAGAAGTCCCATGCAATTATTGAATGGCAAAATTTGCATACAATCATTGTATGGAAATAATCAGCCGTCTCTTACATTTGAGTCGAGTAGTTATTGGAGTTTTGTATGCATGGGACAGTTGATTATTTGTTCTATGGATAATGTTATAATATGTCGTAGAATGATTTGATAATTCGAATTTTCGTGAAAATTCTGGGGATATTGCGAAAACATGTAATGTCATTCACTCTTCTTTTTTTGTCCAAGCGTTTTTTCTTCAGAATGCGCTCCCTCTGAACATCAGGCCTTCGCACGTGAATATATTTGTAGGAAGTTGGCAGAATCATCCCAGCGCTGATTCGTTTTCTAGCGCTACCAATCGTTATTTCTCCTGACACTGTTTATTTTGTTTTTAATATGTATGTATGTATCTATGTAGGTATTTTTTATTTTTTTTCGCATTAACTATCTCTTATTGCACCTGCCATGTTTTGTCTCTGCATCACCCTGGTAGAAAATGCCTTTAACAGTATTTTTTTTAACTTCTGCACGAAGTTTTAATAAATAAATACAGTCAAAACCGTTTATAACGACTTCGCTTATTCTTCTTATTACTTCGCTTCGAAATTTTGAGGTCCCAGCATTTCTGTTTATTTAACATAATGTTTGGTTATAACGACTATCGGCTATAAAAACCGGAAACCGACGGTCCCTTCGAAGTCATTCTAAACGGCTTTGACTGTATAGCCAAAGTAGTTTTCGACACTGAAGTAATTATTTTTTACTGAGTGTAGTAAAAATCCTCAACATTTAACCGATAAAGATTCAAAGGATCCAACTCTAATTACCAGTAGTTAATGATAATCTTTACCAAAAAGTATTACGTTTCAACTTTTAAGGTATTAAAATTTAGTTTAAACCGGACTATTAAGTTCTTTGTTCCCCGCAGACTGTTAAGACGCCGATATATGCCAGTGGCTTTGAGTGGTTAGCTTGCGTGTTCTGTGCTGAGCTCACGCAACGCGTCGTACGTACAGTCAGTAATAGGACTCACCCATCAAAGAGCGCTGTCCCAAAATAGACGTACTTATTTACCTATTACATAAAGAAAAGGTATTTTAATAAAACACGTATCTATACTAAAAGATTAATAATTAAATTATCTTTAAAATGGTAAAAGTTTCAGAAAAATACTCTTGATTTTGCGTGATTCTCAGTTTTAATCCGCGTTGGACATAACTTTACAAATTAATTACACTAAGAAATATATATATAATCTAAAATATTCACAAATCATGTTATTAAAAAAGTGCTCTAATCTAACATATATTTTTTCCAAATCATTATCACTACTCATTTAGACGTGATCAGTATAAAATCATTAAAAGTCGGCTATTGTCGCCTTAAAGAAAACATGATGAAACATGCACGATGCATTGTAGACTTGATTGACGCGGTTTGATAAAAACTTTTTAATTTTGGAAGTCGGTGGCAAAAAACGAAAATTCAAAACCGACTTCCGAAATTAAAGTTATTTTTCACTTTGTAGTGTTTTTTATCGGAAGTCGGTTGTTTTTTTTTGTAAAAAGTTTTTATTTTTCACTTTTTTGTTTTGGTACCTACTCCACACAAATTCGTTAGGCCTAGCCAAGTTACAAACGTTTCGTATCGAATCTCTTTCTACAATCGCTATGTAAATAACAGTCACAGGAAGTTATCATCATATCATCCACATAAACTAAGTGGGAAAAATAGGTATTATTGAAGCTTACTCAAAAACTATCCCAGCAAAAGTAATAAAATTTATATGGGACCAATCCGGGAGCATACCCTTTCAAACAAAAAAATAATTTTCAACATCGGTCCACAAATGACGGAGAAATTGACGGACATACATAAAAAAAAACACACGCGTACGTACGTACATACGCGTCGAACATATAACCTCCTCCTTTTTAGAAGTCGGTTAAAAAAAGAGTTTTTCATAATACATTCAAATATTAAAGGCTTGTGCAGACCAGAGCGACTTGTCGCGCGACGCGACACGAACAATACAATTTCTAAGAAAACTTCACAGTATAACAATAAACGGTGTCGCGTCGCGCGACAAGTCGTGCTGGTCTGCACAAGCTTTAAAGCCTTCTTCCTTAATTACAGATCGTCACCTGCTATGTACCTTAAATACCTACTTTATTTCATAGTTTTTCATAACCTCTCATAAATTATGAGACGAGTATTTTACTCAACTGTAGGAGGCTGCAGGAGGGTAATTTTTATGTCTATGTTTTCCATACCACACACAGGATACCCCTATATTATGCCAACCTTTTACTTTCGTGAATTTCCATACCAATAACTATATACACTACATTCAAACTTCTAGTTCCTAAGATGTAACGAGGTTTCTTATTACTAAGTTTTCACCGCAGATTGAACCTGCAACAACCCTGGATATTTTTACTCTCTACATAATGCACATCGTTAAGAATATATTATGGAACCTACGCTACTTCCCATTCGTCAGAATGAAAATCCAATTTCCGAACGAGAAAGGGTTATTTATCCAGAAATTCTTTTTTCATATTGACGTTTCTAAACGATTTTGATTGTAAACGTTTGTTTCAAATCAATTTGGGCCTTTTGAAAATGTACCGTTGTTTATGCTAGGGGCTTTAGCGAGATTAAAAAAATATAATAACTCTCGGAACTTCCGTATGTGTGAAAAACAGGATTATTTCAGTGAACATGACATTTTTCTTTTTTCGTGTGTCAGTAATTACTTGGTTGATTTGTTTTTTTAGTATGATTGAGATTAAAAATACAAAACGTTTAATCATGATTTATTATAAAGTTTATGATAGAATTGATTTGCTGACTTGTGATATTGGAACGCATTCCTGGACTGTTACCGGTTGCTGGATTGAGCTCATTACAATATGTTCAGAAGACTGCAGTCTGTCTATCCAAATATTAGGTACCATCTAAATATCTATCCCACCTACTAAAATACCCTAGTTTTATTGTACATTTCCACGTTCTTCTTTTTCGAGTAACTTTATTTTCTTAAATAACAAAATATTCTTCGACTATAGGTCAGCATAAAAATATAATTTAGCATGCCTCGCTATAACAGCAAACTATACAAATTTTAGGTTTATTCACGGAAAATCCGGATTTTGTGCGAAACAACTCGAACGACAACCACATATTATGCAGGAAAAGCTCGTTTGTGTTACGTGACTTCCTTCTATGTGGGTTTTATTTCACCCTGAACATCATAAAGTTATTAGGGTGACCCTCTGGCCTTTTTGTGCCTAAACGTGTTTCTCATGTGTTCCCATAAGAAAACCATATACAAGGACTGAATTTATGAATTAATAAAAAATTACAACTAGATGACTGATGAATCCATGTGGGAACAACAATACGACACACACTAGAAATAATAGTCAATCAATCAACTCAGCCTTTCGCAGTCCACTGCTGGACATAGGCCTCTCCCAGGATGTGCCACAACACCCTGTACTCCGCCTTCCGCATCCAGCCTGTCCCAGACACTTTCTTAAGGTCGTCGGACCATCTAGCTGGGGGGCCTCACACTACGCTCGCCGATACGCGGACTCCACTCCACGACTCGTCTGCTCCACCGGCCAATTGGCAATAATAAGTTCTGAGTTGAGCTGCACGATTACTAACAAATGCTTGCACTGACTGGTCAGGGCCACTTAAATCTGTGTGGTTCTTTCCTCGAAACACCACTTTAGACACTGCATAGTCCTTTTATGGCCTGACCAAGATTATGTCTCGACTTTAAAACGACCTTTCTTCTCAGAGTAGTCAGATAGGAAACGCCAAACTCATCTAGCTTATTTTTAATATTTTTTAATATGACATGTATAAGTGATTCCGATATCCTATTTATAGAATAAACAATTTCATTTAATTTCATTTCAGTGCTATTTTGATATCACCAAATATCGAAACGTCGTTTTTTTTTACCAATATAAATAAGAGTGGTATGGGCATATCGGGTTTTGCACTCAGCCGACTCGCGACAGTGACTAATTGGATATTATATATTTAATTTTATTTGCAGACTGGGAACGTTATTAACCTATATGAAATTTAATTTATCGTATTGACGTCCCATCCCTGTTAACCAAGCAGGTATGCTAAGCATAGCATCGAAAGCAACAAGCATTGCCTATGAAAGGGTACGTTATTGCATTAGCAGATACAGTTAGCTGCAGAAATTGCATTTCGCTTCGTAGAACAATACTTCATTAGCTCAATGCATGTCTGTGCCTTCGATGATTTGAATTAGTATTCAGCGTTCAGCGATGCGGGAGATGGCATGAGTTACCGACTCGGATTTTTCCACAAACGCTATCTTCCTGATGAAATTGCCGTTCGGACAATTTTTTCTTTAAAATTTCCTTATTAAAACCTACTTTCACTATAGTTTAGATAATTCAAAGACAAATGTTCATTGTGCGCGCTGTAAGCGTGGCTGATCGCCTTAGAGACTTATTCTTATTCGGGAGCTATATAAATGTACAAGGAACAACACAATGCTCCTCCTGATTACAATTACCTTCACATACAAATAGGCCATGCGTAGGCCCTTCATTGTCATCTAACCCTCTTTTGATACATTGATATTCGGTTCACATTCCACAATCTCAGCTTTGGCAACCTTATCTTTGCCCAAATTTGGTAGGAAAATGTCTTTCTATGCCGTGATTGTCCTTGCATACAATACAGCATCCAACATTTCCATGTAGATCTACTAATTGAGGAAAGCTCCGGGGAAGTACAGTCAAGGAAATTCATTTGTAATTTACGCCTTTCGTCAATTTGACGTGAGAGATACTATTTTTAAAACATAATTTACACTTTTTTGTATTTTTTTTGTATTTTGTGTTTCACGAACTGTGTCCAAGTTAACGTTATTCTTTCTTTTTTTCTGTCAAATGACGGTTGTGATTTGAATATACGGACAATTTAAATTGGTAGTCAATATTTCTCTGGCTACTGCCACCATTTCATTCAACTCTGTCTATGGGGTGGCAACGCACCCGCTATGGTTTTCTTCTGGTTTCCCTTTGGTTTTGGTAGAGATGAGCACTTACTATCAGGTTGGCCGTCTATTCATCTGGCCGGAAAACTATTTGGATAATGAAAGGGCTAAAGGAATTAGGTCACATTAGCGATGTGTGGAAATGATGGATATCATTAAGCTAATTTATTTATTGATCCAATGTTTGCGTAGATACAATCTCTTATGTAAAAATTATATTATTTCTAAATGTCGATTTGCCTGTTTCGCTAATAAGCCGTAGATTACCTTTAACATGATGCGTACTTTATGCTAAGCAGGGAAAATTTGATTCCGGTTCGGATCTAATTTTGGTTTGCTCAGTGTGGGTGTTTATGCGTACAGGATTAGTCGGTCTATCGACTAATGAGAGACCACTAATCAGTTCGAATAACAAATCATACTAGCGTGTAATTTGTTATTCGACACAACACTTATTTCGTTTTGATTTTTATATCTATACTAATAATAAAGCTGAATAATTGAACGCGCTATTTTTTTTTTTGCTTTTGGTAAGCCCAATTCTAAAGGAAAGTTATAGGCTTGGTGGCTTAGGTTATACTTTTAATCTTTTTGCTGAATGATGATGTATACGTATAATAGTATACATCATCATTCAGCAAAAAGATTAAAAGTCAAAAAGAACGAAGTGAAATCGAAGTAATAGCGCGGGCGAGCGATGCGATGCGACGCGGTAGGTCGGGGGCCAAAGGAGTTTTATAAAAATGTGGCTGTGATTTTAGTATATTGTGTATCTTACGACTTCCACGCGAGTGAATTCGCGGGCCGAAGCTAGTTATATATATATTGCAGCCATCTGGTTAAATTAGCCAGCTAATTGCACGCCTAGGCCGTTCATTAAACGCTCATCCAATTAAATAGCTGAAGGACAACTAGCCAAGTCATTGAACGCAACGTTTAACCAGATAGCTGAGTGTCCTGTAGTCATTTAATTAAACTGGGTGAAATATGTTAGGTTAGGTTGGTCACAGTTCTACTGTGACCAACTGCGCGTGAGCCGAGCGAGCGCTATTTCCAAGTTGCTCGCAGATTTTTTTTCACCATTTGAATCACTTGGCTGAGTCTTGGTCAGTCATCTTCAAAGGGTTGACTTTCAATACACCAAGTTTTTAAACGTTGTATGATTCTAGATTGACTATGGGCCTAGGCATCTAATTGGATACCGGCATTAAATGAACGGCCTAGGCGTGTTATTATATTTCACAATCCCCTCTTCCTGAAATCCTATTATTTTTTTAAATTGATTTACATTCATATGATTCAGCTCACGTCAAGTGATTTGCTTGACTGTTTTTAACCGAGGCGCATGTGACGAACATGTTCACAGCGAAACCCATTACTGATTCTAATAAGTAATGGGTTTTGCTGTCAACATGTTCGCTGTCAGGATTTGATCAAACTTTTAGAACCTGGAAGTGAATGAATATGTATGTTTTTTAAACAACTTTTGTAATATCTTTTTTTCTTGTCTACAGCCCATCGCCGCATGAGGACGGTTACCAACTGCTTCCTCGTAAACCTCGCCTTCGCAGACTTGCTGATGGCGACCTTGAACGGGGCTCCGAACTTCATATTCCTGGTTACTGCTGACTGGCCATTTGGAGCAGTAACCTGTACAGCCAGCAACTTCACTGCAAACCTTACCGTGTCCGCTGGAGTCTTCACATTAGTCGCGATCACTGTCGATAGGTAAGATAGTTTTCTTTTATTATTAGCCAGTAATAGGACATTGGTGTTAGCCATCGAAAGGATTGGCCAGAATTGGCAGAAAAAAGAAGTTTGTGGAAAAGGGAGAACTTTACCTAACAGCTGGACAATAATGGATTAATAACATTGGTGTGCATATTAAGCGGAGCGTGGACAGTTGTCTTATTTACTTGCAGCGCTTTCTGGCTTAGCTTTTTACTACAACATGAGTTACTTATTCCCATATAGCTCGTGCCGACACAAAATTAAGGTTGTACACTATTCCAAAAACCATTATTTTGTACGTGTTCAATATTCAACTCAATGTATCATAAAGCTGTCATTACCATGTTGTTTCCGAATAACGTGGAACAGTTTACACTAAAACTGTCTAATATGCGCTTACTCGATTGTCAACGTCACGTTTTTGAGCCAGTCTTTATCGCCAATAGCAATCGAGTAATAAACTTTAGTTTCATACAATATGTCCGAGACCAAATTAGTAGTAGTGTTTGATGAAAAATCGAGTTTCAGTGTTCATTTTTGTTAACACCTAGTTCAGTTCAGTAAGGCGTCTCACAATCATTTTTACAAAAAGGAAATAAAAAAAATTAAAAATACGCTATTTTGCCAGTACGGCTTCTGTTTGACACCGAACAAAAAAATTAATGCAAATACTAACTTTTTGGAGTTGATGTGTGTATGGTTGCTACAACGTTTGCGTTAAATCTCATGCACAATAAATTTACCATTAAAAGGCACCCCTGTTATCCTGTTAACAAGGTAAAACTTAGCATGGTTCTGGTTTTGACCGTCACAATTTAGTAGTACAAGCTGGACCAATATGAAACGTAGATTAGTTTGAACAAACTATTAGTCTCGGTTGAAGTTAAGTCCTGATACTAGGTTAGCTTTCAGGTAAGTTCAGCTGCAGATATTATGATCGATGTCATAGCGATAACGATAACGATAACTTTGTGAAATTAGTTTTGGTTTAGTTATTAATCACTGCGACTAGTTCGGTCAATAACATAACAATGTTGACTGCTATGAAAAGGAATAAGGAAATGAAGCTCAGCTTTTTTTCATGTAAATTATAGATATATAGCAGAAACTGGTCTTTTAAAGTCACCAATGCGCTTTTGCCAAGAGTTATTGCATTGGTAAAAGAGTCTTGTAACGGTCTTGTAGTGTCTAACAAGTCCCGATTTGGGCACAAACTTCCGGACTTCTAGTTCTGCTTTGATTCTGTAAAAGCATTGTAACTTGCAAAATTAGTCTTGATTTTTAAACGCATTAATTTATGATTTGAATTACAGACTTAGGCAATATAAATTGGAATCAAAAGTATTTACTTTGTGAATCTGCGGATAATCTGAAAAGATTCCTTTAATTTTTTTTTAATGTTTTTTTTCGTTCCGGACAACAGCAATTAGGAATAAGTAATACGCGAATTGCGTTGTAAGTGAAATATAAATGCGAGGGAAAGTTTTCGGTCATATGTTATGTGGGTTTTCTGTAAAAAAAAAAATGTAATTTAATCGAGTTTTAAGTATTTTAGGAATAAATTAGGACACTGACTTGACTGAGACTATTGCATGAATGAAATACTATTGCTATGCTTCTATGGGAGCTATTGCATTTAGACACGTGTGATATGCTTGCCATACTTGGACGCCATTATATAAAATGGGGTTCCATTGAAAGTATATGAAAACCTGACATTTGTATGGGTCGAGGGCACTGTAAGACGTTGGTACAAAATAAGGGGCCTGTTGCAAGGATCGGATGATGTATTCTACCAAAATAACTATTCTGGTAGAATCCATTCATATTTTCCGTTTCGGATCTACTTATTTCATTTGAACACAGTGTTGTTGGCGTTTTTAGATGTCGATATTTTTTTTCTTCAGAATCTGAATTATTTCCAGAAGAAATCGATAAGTCTACGGAACCACTAGCTTTTTCATCGTTGCGTTGACTCGAAGATTACTCTTGTGCAAACAATTCTTCCAAATCTCCCTCTTCTTTGTCTTGAAAATGTACAGAACTACTAGCTTTATTGTCGACATTAAAGCTGTCGTGTTTGGCGAACTTGTCATGTTTAGCGAACTTGTCATGTAAAAGCATAAAGTAAGATTAATTTCAAAGTTTAAACTTTGTCACACATTTCACAACATTCGTCATAAAATTATTATGACGAATTCATATCGAAATCAATGCTAATTTATTCTCCTATGACATTAGACATTGTCATGCTAGTCTTAATTAGTGCATTATTGTCGCTTGAGTATTTAGGCAAGAGTTTATGACATAACGAATGCTAATATAGGTACACGTCTTGTAAAAGTCATATGATTTAAACATGTAAACGTTTTAGAGACTTTTTAAAAGAGCTCTTGATCTTGTTATGGCATTTGAAAATACGTTTACAAGTAAGATAGGATTGACCAAACCCATTTTATGTTATTTTTAAGATCCAAAGCATTTAAAGCTGCGGTAGTCAAGAGCATTTTGCTAGTTGGATAGATCTACAATCTTAAGAGATTGTAATAAAAATAAAAGAGATTGTAAATAAAACAATCATCAATTCTGATTCATTATAATTGTAAAGCTTTTTCGATATTCTCATATTTTTTCTATAAGAATGATTTCGAAAATCTTGGATCATCTTCCGACTTTGAACTTTGATCTTTCTTACGTTTTGCTTTATCTCGACTCGATTAACATTTTTATCTACAAAATTAAAATGAGTGGTTTCTGAAAATCTCTTGATCTGACGTGTTTCGCCTTGTAACCGCCTTTGTAACAGCTTTTAAATAATAAAAAGTTTTAGTCGCTTTTGCTACTCGTATTTTCTTTTATTTTTGTGTGAAATACCTACGCTCTTAAAAGCTTGTTGAACAGTTGTTTAGACAAAATTAAGCTTAAACACGCTTTTTTGTGAAAAGAAAATAACGCTACCCAATTTAACAGACAAAATTTTAGTTGAAAGGCTCGTATTGTTTTATTAGGGACAAGTGCTCAATTCCAGTGATGTCATCTTCAGTCGTAAACTCAGGCCCACAATCCCTTCTAAAGGCGCAGTCAGGCGTGAAGCAATGGCGCGACGCGACACCGGTAGAACAGTTTCTGTGGAGTTTTCATAGAAATTGTTCCCCAGAGTCGGGTCGCGCTGTCGCGGGAGCCCTCAAACAGCCGAAGACAAATTCCGCCAACAAGATACTTTCTTCACGTTTTATGTTCTAATAACTTCCTTATTTACACTAACTTTGGTTACGACTACTTACTGAAAGAGAAAAGTTCAGCTAACAGTCCGGAAGTTACTATTGGGTGATACTTTCATCAATCAAGTCATCACGTCGTGTCCTTTGCAATATAAATAATAAATAAAATACAGGGCGTCCTGCATATTAAACGTAGAAAGATTGGAAGGAGTTTGTTGTTGCCTGACCTGAATTAACTTATTTATAGCATAGCATAATCTTCCTACTCGTTTAATGTCCTCACTGCTGGGTCACAGCTGGCCGTAATCCACCACGCGGGCCCAGTGCGGGTTGGTGGATGCCACATGTTTTCAAATTTTTCGTTCTAAAACATGTCGATTTCCTGACGATGTTTTCCATCACCGTTATGTTTTCCTTCACCGTTTAAAAGTTAAACTTTTAGAAGTAAATCAGAAAAATGAGCCAATGCCATTTCAACATTAAGTTAATGGCTCAACAAAACCCTTTGGTGCTGCATGTGTAATTCTCTTTACCTATCACATAAAAACTAACTATGTATGTTTGTTCAGTGATAACATATTACGATCACTAAAGTTTCTATTTAACGCCATAATTTGGCAGCAATTATTGGAATCCACCGATGTGACATTTGACATTTTGACAGTTTAATACCGTTTGATAACGTAACTCTGCGGCCGTTTACACCGATATTTACGTTATCTATGTATATTGGATTGACGTTTACCTCTCGGCATATATTATGTAATACCACGGTGACCTTTCGAAGTTACCCTAAAAGGTTAGCCACAGGTGTAGGTGTTAGATACTTGAAGTTCTAGTCTAAAGCCTTAGTAGGTAATATCATACAGTATAAAATAGTTTGAATAATTTCTTATTGCGCATGAGTATTATTAGACGCCGCTTGTAGAGTTCATATTGCAGCACGATTGTATGATGGGTGAGGTTCAATTGAAATCTAGGATTCATGTGTATGAAATACCGGGAACAAGTTCTAGACTCAGAGCAGTTTCATAGAATCACTGATTGTCGACATTGCTACTGACAAATAGTTTTTTATTACTATACCGCCTACGATTTCGTGTTTTGTGACTGCGTTGAAAACGAGGTGTTTGTCTTGTCGGGTAGTTTTGGTTAAATACATAGTTGTGTTTTATGAATACATTCATGTATACCACGAATGTATCAACATAATTTATTGTGGTCGGAGACACCTTGTCGGATTACAAGGTAATTGTCTAGATAGTTATGTACCTAGTCTGAAATTATCTACCCATTCGAAAGACAAATTTAGGTAGCCACTAACTTTTTTCGTGAACAAACTAAGTATAACAAAACTACTTTCTCTAAGCCATCGCTGACCTACAATTACTTAAACCATAATACTTTCATAATTTTAAGTGTTTTCATGGAACTGTAATTTAAGGTTTTTGTATAAAAAAGTTAGACAATCCAACATTCATTATACATGTAGAACAATTTCTGTAGGAGTGCCAAAGAATTGAATTCTGACTACACAAATAAGTTCTTGGCAATAAAAGTTTTAAAAAAATTGAAAATTTACTCTTTAACATTCGGCTTGTTAAAATGGAGGTTATCGTTCAGCAGCTGGCACTCGTGGGCTAATAATATACAAAGCAACTTAACTACCAAACGATTGAAAATTTATTATCTGTGCATACTTCCTACGCGAAATCGAATCGAAGAGATAAAATTACAGAGATAGTTTACATATATCATTCTATTTCAGGACGATGGAAACCGCGTTAACGTGGCTCGTAAATTATTTTACATACTCGCCTTATTTAAGAGCGTTTATTCTGAAGGTGGGTAACGTCGCAAATAACTGTCAAATATTTACCTGTTTTGATTCTTATAGCAATATTACTGAATAGAAATAAAAAATATAGCTAACTAGCGAACTAGATTTTTTTTTGATTATGAAATGCAATAATTAATATCGTAACACCGAATGTTCAGTTTTAGATGTAAAAAAACGATTTGGGAACTTTCCAAATACGTTTTTACACCTAAAATGGGTACAACATCAAATTCAATGTTATAATTGCAATTCATTATTAATATTTACTTATTATTTATTTATTTTCTAGTTCGCTAGATAGCCACATTTCTTATTTCTATTCAGTAATATTGCAGAAAGGCTGGATGGGCCTACAATAGGGAGGTTTACCAAGCTACATGTTGGCAACAAAGCTTGTTAAACCTTCCTGTGATTGTTTTTTTTTTTTTTTTTTTTGTGTTCCTGCATGTTACTAATATAGTTTTTAAGTAAGATGTAATACTAACACCCTATGGGCCTTGATGCCTGATAATAAAATATTTTTATTTTATTTATTTATAATCAAAACAGGTAAATATTTTACAGTTATTTGCGACGTTGCCAACTTTTAGGACAAGCCCTCTTAACGGGATGTCATTATTTGAATTAGGTACCTGTCAAAACCAAAGACTTATTGTGTGGATCAAAGACATAGACAATGAACTTAGCGTTCCGTATTCAGTTGTGCAGTGAATACAGACCAAAACGTACAAGACAGATAAAGCGAATTCGCGGCCAGTAGTTGTCTCTTTAGTAGTACGAGTACCTACTACAGGTATTGGCAGCACAGTCGCTTTGTCTGTTTCTAGAGAGTGGTCACTTTTGTGAGATTAAGTCTATGGTGTGGATAATCACGGTAGGTAGATACCTATTCTTTTAAGATTGATGTACTGGACACAAGTAGTATGAAATCACCCTTCATTTTAAAATGATTTTAAGACGTTATTGTGTCAGGTTTTCTTTATAAGTATGATTTATTTTGAGCTCATGGTATTTACCAGGTTTTATAAGTCAAGTTGACACTCCCTTTCTCGTATCTAAATAGTAGTCATACCAATTTTCATAAGATATGCATTGATTAAGTATTTTATTTAGGAATTTAACTGTAAAATTTAGATAATTAAGCAAAGGGCATGTTTAATTAACTGGTAAACATAAATGATAAATGTTTTTATTTCTGTAAGTGGGTTTGGACAAAACACTTTTGCGCGTCAATCATATTTTTTTAAACTAGATGAGGTCGGCGTTTCCTATCCGACTACTCCGAGAAGAAAGGCCGAAACAAACTCAGAGGTCACAGTCTCTTTTAAAGTCCAGACATAATCTTGGTCAGATCATGTGAAGATCATGTAGATTGGTGTCTGAGATGGTCTTTTGAGGAAAGAACCACACAGATTGAGAGGACCTGTCCAGTCAGTGCACGCATTTGACAGTGACCGTGCAGCTCAACTCAGAGTTTAAGGAGCTCAACGCTCATACATTTTGCTTCATAGCCTATGGTTTCTGATTAGTTTGGTCTACTCAACAGGTGAGATAACTCCAATTTCAGACGATTTTCAAACTATAGGCACATATTGATTTATATGAATGACTGAATAGATACCTATACTAATCCTAACTAATATTATAAATGCGAAAGGGAGTTTACGTGTTTATTACGCTTTCACGCTAAAATTGCTGAACGGATTTGGATTTAATTTGGCACATGGATAGACCATGACCTGGGTTAGGACATAGGATACTTTTTATCCCGATTTTCCCACGGGATCGAGAATTATGTTAGTGAAACCGCGGGGCACAGCTAGTTTTATATAATGCTGTGCGTCAAAATAATGTTCTTGTGATTGTGATCCCATATCCTTCTTTGTCCCTTTTTGCCTATGAGTGAGGCCTAAACAAGCCTCTGATATACATATTGACGTACCCCAAGTTCCGTGAAAATAAGTTTTCACCGAATCTTTGATCAATAAGGCGAGATCGAGTAGGTTCTTACAAAATCCTATCTACACAAGACGGGCAGGCCTTGAAAAACTTTTTGATTGAACACTTTCCTTTTTGCAGACCAACAATGCTAGGAAGTTTTGTCACTTTGTAATAAACCTGAAAGGTGTTATGAAAATAATGTAGATATTTTGACATCCAGTCTCACCAAGGGGTGTATCGCTTTACCCAGAAACTGCTATCTAATTACGTAACACATTTTCTTAAACGATTACGACTAAACTGTTTCGTTTTGACAGTTCAACAACATTCATTGCGTTAGGTATTTACGTTATTGAGCAGATTATTTTTTCGAACTTCTGAAGCAATAGATATCAATAGCAATCTGTTTCAAAACGATTCAGTTTGTGATTGATCGTGTATTACGCAATTAGGGTATTGGTTAGTGGAGATCAGATAGACAGTCGCTTTATGTAAAATACTGATATTTAGCTGCATCAGTCAGACTGACCCCAACGTAGTTCGGAAAAGGCTGGGCAGATGGTGATGATGAAATGTAGCCATTTTGTAACCAATATGATAGCATAATCATTCTCCTGACTTTATACCAATTTATTTGTGTTCGGTGCAACATATCATTTTCTTCCATACTTCTACTACCATATCATCTTTCACGCAGTCCATCCATCTTTTCTTTTCGTAACCAATAATGATTGCAAAAAAGATTAATAAGAATCCTTGTAAATATAGAAGACACCGACAGTTGCAAACCTCATTTCCAAGAAAATAAAATACTTACCCCCCCTTGCCTATACATCCTAGAAATATGCAAATTCGTTCGAAATTACCAGCACTTTTACACGACCAGAGAAAACATACAGTCTAAATATACATTACGCCATAAAAATAGGTTAAACTTACCAGGTTCTAAGTTAAAAATGCACTCAACAAGTACACTAGTCATGTCAATTAAAATATATAATAAATTACCAGAATTAATAAAAAATGAACAAAAATTGAATACATTTATAAACAAATTAAAACTATTCCTATTATCTAAATGCTATTATGATATCAATGATTATTTAAATAACAAATTTTATTTTACAAGTTTAATAAAATATAAGTAATTAAAATTAAAAGCCCTCTTCCTCTCTCCTACTTTTGCTGTGCCCGACAGGGTCCACAATGATCATATTATTTTGTTAAACCTACCACCTAAGTTCACATGTGGAAGCAATAAATATATTGAGTATTGAGTATTGATTTAGATTAAGACAATATGTATGTGATATGTGTGTAGTTTTAAACAAGCTATTGTATATGGTGTTGATATTTAACGTGTTTCTGGTTCTGTTTTCGTAACCACGAGCTATTGAAAGTTTTCAAGCGTTCAACAGCCATAAAAAATATTTACAAAATAATGCGATGACGTCTTTTTGCAATCAATCTGCCTAGCCTGTTCCCAACTATGTTGGGGTCGGCTTCCAGTCTAACCGGATACAGCTGAATACCAGTATTTTACATGGAGCGACTGCCTATCTGACCTCCACAACCCAGTAACTGGGTAATACGATACCCCTTGGTAAGACTGGTGTCAGACTTTCGGGCTTCTGACGACTCGTAACGTCTGTCAAAGATCCACGAATGACAGCCGGGACCAACGGCTTAACGTGCTTTCCGAGGCACGGAGGATTCTCGGTATGTAAAGATGGTCACCCATCCACTGACCAACCCCGGCAAGCGTAGCTTAACCTGATGGATCGACCAGTGCGGCTGTTTTTACTTAGCCACGAGCTCCTCCGCGATGACGTTTTTTTGCAATATTGATAATGATTTCTCATTTTCAATAGTGTTGTCGACCAGCGTTGTCGATCCAATGTAATATGCTGGCCCGTAGGTTTGCACGATGTACTAGAGAAATGAAACTCACTCTTTTCAAGGCGTTTTGCCAGTCGTTTTACACGTGCAGCCTGTGGGTTAGACATACGCAGAGGGCCTACAACGTTCTCCGCGTTCAGTATAACAACGCTTTTAGGGTGCTGTTGGGGCTCCCGCGGTTTTGTAGCGCATCGGGCATGTTTGCTGAAGCAGATACAGATAGCTTTCATACTATTATGCGCAAAAGAACAGCATCCCTGATGCGGAGAATTCGGGGGAGCACCAACAGCATTCTAAAGGTGATAGTAAATAAGCCTGATTGCCCGTTCCTGGGGCACTGGACCCGTATGCATAGTTGCAGGTCTGGTGCAGCGGGAAGCGGATATAGTTATAGGTTTTTAAACTAGTTGTTGTTTCTGTTTTATTTTGGTGTGTTTTATTTATTTTAATTAGAAGTGTTACTAACATAGTTTTATAAGTATTACTAACAAAATATGAATCACGTGTGTTCGAATTAAATAAATAAATAGATAAAAAATAGTATAAACAATAAATGAACATTTCTTTAGAAATGCAATACGTAATCTAATTAAGTTTGTACATTATTAGACAATATATTGCAGCGTACCAGGTGGTGCTGCGGGGAGTGTGTGCCTTCTAGCTGTGCAACAAATTTTGTTAAATTTGTTGCAAACATTTATAGAAACAATTTTTTAAAGTGGTACCATGTTGTGCAATTTTTGAATTGTATTTTCGTGTTATCTCCGATTGCGACTGTGGAGCTGCCAAGAAATATCAAGCCATACCATTTATAGAGCTCAGAAAAGAAATGCCGTCTAATCAATCAAGTTCTCTTTTATTAATGAAAATATGATACAACAACCACATTTAACCACAAATTCTATGAATTCCTAATTTGTAGAGTTATTAACATCGTGTGATAATCTGCCTACGGAGGGCTTCAATCTGCCTAGCCTGTTCCCAACTATGTTGGGGTCAGCTTCCAGTCTAACCGGATGCAGCTGAATACCAGTATTTTACATGGAGCGACTGCCTATCTGACCTCCACAACCCAGTAACTGGTAATACGATACCCCTTGGTAAGTCTGGTTGTCAGACTTTCGGGCTTCTGACGACCCATGACGACTGTCAAAGATCCACGAATGACAGCCGGGACCATGTGCTATCCGAGGCACGGAGGAGTCTCAGTATGTAAAGATGGTCACCTGTTCACGGACCAACCCCAGCAAGCGTAGCTTAACCTGTTGGATGGATCCGTGCGGCTGTTATTACTTAGCCACGAAGGGCTTGTGGCTTAATAATAACAGCTGCGAGAGTTGATCGAAAGTTAAGCTATGCTTGCCGCAGTTGGTTCTTGGATGGGTGACCATTCATGACATATTGAGACCTCTCCGTGCCTCGAAAAGCTTGTTACGCCGTTTTCGCCGGCTGTCATTCGTAGATCTTTGACAACAGTCTTACCAAGGGGTGTCGTGTTAGATAGGCTATCGCTCCGTATAAAATACCTACTGGTATTCGGTTAGGCCGGAAGTCGGAAGTCGACACAAACATAGTTGGGAAAAGCAGATTTTGTTGGAACGTACAAGAAAAAAACATTTAAATAAAACCGACTTCCGAAAAGATCACTACAAAGTGAAAAATAACTTTAATATCGGAAGTCGGTGTCTTTGGTCTTAAATTTTCGTTTTTTGCCACCGACTTCCGAAAGACTTTTTTTCTCGGAAGTCGGTTGTTTTTTTTTGTGAAAAGTTTTTCATTTTTCACTTTTTAGTTGTGGTACCTACCCCACACAAATTCGAATACCAGTACCTGCTATGTTAATAACAGTCACAGGAAGTTATCATCATATCATGAAAAATACGTATTAATGAAGCTTACTCAAAAACTATCCAAGCAAAGTTAATTAAATTTATATGGGACCAATCCAGGAGCATACCCTTTCATACAAAAAATATATTTTCAAAATCGGTCTACAATTGACGGAGAAATCGGTAGCCATACATTAAAAAAAAAATAAAAAAAAACATACGCGTCGAACATATATTATATCCTAATAACAGAACATAAATCCAATAAACCAATCCTTTTTATGAGATACCTACATCTAAACTTGTATTACAAATAGGTATAATTATGTGTTTGTTCGTAAAAAGTAATCTCTGGAAGTTCTAATCCGATTACAAATTTATTTCACTGAAATAATTCTACATTATTGCAGATTAGACAAGCTGTATTTCATACTTGATATTAGGCTGACCTGTCTACACAACTTTATATTCTGAATATACATAGTAATTGCTTTCAGAGAGTTACCAGTACTGGTAACTCTCTGAAATTTCAATAGGTAGATTTGTAATTCATTAGCACTCCGGACTTACACGTGTTTCAGAGCAGAATACAGATTATATACCAGATTCTGATGCAAATATATTACATAGTAGCTTCGTAGTACAACCCGTCACTTCGACCGCGTGGAATTCTATATTTAAATTTTATTTATTTGTATAGCTGCCACTGCCAGTGAAAGTCCTGTCAAAATCGGTCCAGCCGTCTCGAAGATTAGCCGGAACAAATAGACAAACAGATAAAAAATGTTATAATGGTTTTTAGTAAGTACCGTATATACTTTCATATGCATTTAGTAAAAAACTGTTATTTAGACATTACAAACAGCTGCGTCAATTTAATTTATTTGTAGGTATACATAAGTTAAATAAGTAGACACATGCAACTTTATCAAAGATCCCAAAGAGATGAAATCTGGAAATAAAATAATATAAATATAACTAATATGGAGTTGCTTTTTTCGGGGATTGAAAGGAAATTAATTTAAGATCGCTATAATGTTTGAAGTTCAAACATATTATAGCGATCGTAAATCAATTTAGCTAATATAGCTGGATACGAAGAGGTCCACTTAGTTCAAAGTTTGAACTAAGTGGACTTCTTCGTACCTTGCTGAGATTTTTGTTATATTTTATAAGGAACAGGGTATTACAAAAAATTAAAAACTGTATCTACTGTGGTTGGAACACAATACCAAGGTTTAGATTGGTTTAGATCCACCTAGCGTTTTGCGTTTTTAAAATAAGGCATTCACCAATGTGGAAAAAATATTACTCCTTATTAAGTCCAAAATGGTCATGACTCGTTCTGTGAGGCCTGCACACCCTTATCGATACAATATAGAGTTGTGTGTTTGTCACTTACACGTGTAGACTAACGACATGCATGTGTTGGCAGATAAGGCACTTCTCTTCGTTTTAAAAACGTTTTATTGACAGCTCGACAGGTGTGGAGGTGTCAGGGAAATTTATTGTTAGGTATATTGACTCCCAACGTCAATTTTCCATTTTTTTTACATTTAAAACAACTGTCAAAAAGTTGGTAGTCAATTTTCATAACAATTTATTTCCCTGAATTTTTCTCTCCACTTAATCTTGTCTATTCCTCATACTTTGATGTCGCTCGTTCCGCCATTTTCATTTAGATCTGTTACGGTGCCGTTGGACGCTTTCCTGGAACCTTTGTGGCAGATCTGCGACAGACAAGCGGCAAACATGTCCGGCCCAGTTCCAGTTAAGCTTGGCTGCTCTATGGTGACGTCGGCGATTTGTGTTTTGGAAAGCAGTTTTGTACTCCTTAGACGATCGTTGCTAACTTGTACTTGATCTAATTATTATTTTAATATATTTTATACAATTTATTACTTTAATTTAATTTAGAACTAACTATTATATATATTATGTACAAGAATGTAAAGAAAAAAAAGAAGAAAATAAAATAAAGGGAAGAGCTCATTGGGCATCAAAAAATTCGTCCGCATCGCTGTCAGCGGGCATAGTGCCCAAAAGGCTGGCAGCATTGCTACGTTGGATGGCAATTTAATATATTTGATTCAATTTTCTAGTTTCATTTCCAACCAATTTTAAAAGGTTTTTCGATTAGTGCAGACTACTTACACTGAAAATCACTGTTCTACGCGTTTAAGTTAGTAGGTAACTATCCATAATTTTAATATTAAATTCAATTATGAAATAATGGATAATTGGGTAACAATTAAACAAATTTACTTAGGTAACTATCCATAATTTTAATATTAAATTCAATTATGAAATAATGGATAATTGGGTAACAATTAAACAAATTTACTTGTCATTAGTCATTCTTTAGTCAATAGAATCTCACGTGCAGTGAGTCGATGTGAATCGCATCGCAATTATCTATTCATATTCATTTAAATCTTTATTTGTATTCCATTCCATCTAATTCGTATAATATTTGAAACGCATTAATTAGTTAATTAGGTACTTACTGATATAATTATATTCTCAAAACTTGGTGAATATCAAAGCTGAATATTCGGAAATTGTAAAGCGATGTAGTTCGATTGGGTTTGGTTGGACAATATACGGCCGATTAATCATGGCCGGTCTGAACATAGGCTCTCCGAAATACTCTCCGATCTCCGAAAACACGCATGTACCATTCGGTCCCTAAAAAAAAAAATATTACCTAATTCTTAAAAAAACCTAATAGTGGAATTTTTACGGAAGTAGGTAGACAGCCGACATCTACATTCACTCCTACACATTATCCACGTCTAGGTATCATTCACTTGTAGACATAAAAATATCAACAACTTTACCGATACTTTAATAGATCAGGTGTAAGGTTCCGACCGCAGAAGTGAACGCGTTGGTTAATTAAAACTTCTGGATTCATGTAAAATTCCATGCTCCATTTGATCTTTGTGGTAATTTTCCTTTCGTCTCAACCACTAGTAGGTAGGTTTCATCTGACGGCCAATTATCGTAGGTACTTAAGAGCGCGTATTCTGAAAGTGGGCAACGTCGCAAATAGATGTCAAATATTTCGCAGTTTTCATTAATTTGGCAATATTACTGTATGGAAATATGAAAAAAGGCTAACTAGTGAACTAAAATATTGATTATGAAATGCAATAATTAATATCGTAACACCGAATATTTAGTGTTAGATGAAAAAGAAGTATTTGGAAACTTTCCAAATGCCTTATAATTCTGTATTAAACAAGGAACCCTTACAGTTTCGCCATATCCGTCTGTTTGTCTGTCCGTCTGTCCTTGGCTTAGCTCAGAGACTGTTAGTACTAGAAAGCTGTAATTTGGCATGGGTATACATTTTAGGGTGTTGTTGGAAAGGTCGTTCAAAATATTGTGAGTTTGTGAAAATCATTTTTGAATTCATGAATCGGTTTGCGAAATATTAAGCTAAAAAGTGAACATGTTCACTTTTTAGCCCTCCTGCCAGCTCAATGGTTGGTTCATATGTGGAAGAAATTACAGTGGTAGTATATATAACGAAATTAAAAGGAAAACTATCACAGCTAAGTAGGCTCTACAAGTTAACGAGTAATAATCGACCAACTTACATTTACAGTTGAAAAAACATGTTTTCCCATACATTCCGTATGAGAGAACATGTTTTTGAACTACAACGTTAAGTTTGTTCTTGGGATAAATTCATTCCATCTGCGGAACCCTTCATTGTGCGTGGTCTGACACGCACTTGGCCGGTTTTTTACACCTAAATCGGTTACAACATCAAATTCAGTGTTATAATTGCAATTCATTATTAATATTCTAGTCCACTAGTTAGCGAAATTTCATATGTATTTCCATACAATAATATTGCCAAATTATTTAAAACAGGTAAACATTTGACAGCTATTTGCGACGTTGCCAACTTTTAGAATGAACGCTCTTAAAAAACGTTCAAATTCAAGTCACAATCTCGTCTCAGCGACACTATGTCAAAAACTTGTAAAAATGTTCGTAAATTCTTTGATAGATTGCAAGACAGATTCGCTTATTTATTATACGAGTAGGTACATCTTTTCTTCTGTCGGTTTTTCCTTACGATAATTTTTATGGTTCCATATTCGAAGGGTGTCAAACGGAACCCAATTACTAAGCTTCCGCTGTCCGTCAGTCCGTCCATCCGTCTGTCTGTCAGTTGAAATTTTCACAGATTGTGTTTTTCTATTGCTGCTATAACAAAATATATATAAAAAAAAAGTTAGTATTTAAAGGGGGGGGGTCGTTTTTTGCTAAATATTCTATGGTGGTACGGCCTTTCGTGTGCGAGTCCGACTCGCACTTGGCCGGTTTTTTTTATGAGCCTGCTCTTGACGCCGATTTAGCTTAAAGATAATTAATATTATTGTAAACAAATTAGAATATGCTTCTGGACAGCAATAATTACCCACCATTGCCTTTCATGATCAGTTAAATGTAATCATAATACAGATCGACACCCGTATTCTGATGAAAGCCTAATTATATACCGAGTCACATCTCTTGTCATTCGGTATATACTTACTGTTCTGATTAATTGCCCGCATAACAGCAGCCAGTCAAACTAGGTAAGTACTTGAGATTGGAATTGATAATAGATTAGGTATGATTGAATGGGATTAAAGCAATGGTGTTCATTATGTTATAAACCTGGGATAATGTAGGTATGCAGGTGTTAAAATGTGCAATAAGATTGTTCAAAATTAAATTATACAAATGGCTATCTGCCAATAGTTTTTACAGTGTTAGGGAGATCATGGAACATAAAATCGCATGATGACTGATTGTTTCGTTATGCATGAATAATTTGCACGCTTATATCTATTAAGCAAAACATGTTTGTTCACATTATTAACATTACCATCTTTTATACCACGTTTTTAGCAAATAAATGATATTTCTATTTCTATTTCAATAGATTGTTATAAACGGGCAAAATGTATAAACGGGCAAAATGTATAAACCGGCAAAATGTATAAACGGGCAAAATGTATACCGTATTTGATCAATATCAGAAACTCACGCCTTTTTCAAGAGGGCTAGGCAGGAACTATTGAATGCTTCCTACTACAATTTCTTAGTCCACACTCATACATCGTCATACACGCACGACGGATAGTAATAAAAATGCAAGACAATGAATACAATAATAAGTAGAAAAATAATAATCACTGCCTCGTTGGTCGCAAGTCGCAAGCGCTACTGTTGATTATGACGTACTGGGTTCAATTCCTGGGTCAGGTAAACTCCTGCCAGGGTTGCGAGCCTGCCAGGGTGGCGAGTTTGTCCGAAAGGGATATCGCGGCCCCGGCACACAGGCAACGGAAGGAACACGGGTGGGTTTTAGTCAGTAAAAGTCTGACACACCCTCTCGCTCCGCCCAGAGCGGGAGAAGTTATTTGATAATTTCCCAGCCTAAAAAAAAAGAAAAGGGTCGGGTAATTGAGTTTTTCCGTCAAGGATTTCTCAGTAGGAGCCTGGAGCCTGGATTCGTGCCCGGTTGATGGCAATTGGCTCGCCCCCTATTACATGGGACTTAAACATAACTGGCAAAATGTGGGTGTACTATTGGTCCACCTCTGCCTAACCCTTTGGGGAAATACAGGCGTGATGCTGTGTCAAGTCTAGATTTCTTTAGGATGGTTTTATTTACGCATCCTAAAAACTGTTCTGAAAATTAAACAAAATATTCCACTTTACACTTTTCAATCAGTTTCCTTCAAAATATACATAAGTCTGCATCTGTTACAATGACTGATCGGTCTATCAATATATTATTTACAACATTATCATACTTCATTTTAAATCATATCAATCATTCCATAAGACTTATAAGACTACGTCAAAAGCCCGCAACCTCAAACTATTCAATAATAAATCGCTCGCTTCGTAAAGCTATGCAAGCATCAATACATATGAACTTCAAAATGGGGACAGATAAAATTTAAATCGGTTTCCGATCCCTCTTTTACACGATCGTTATATTATTCGAATTTATAAGTCAATCGTACTGCAGACGGACGTTTCCGTAAGCTGAATCTAACTTCACATTGCTTTTGAGCCACAGATCTTTGGAATGAGCGTTTCCATTGGATTCTAATGCCTCACGATTTATACAATTTATTCTTATCGGCAGTACCTAACTCGTTTTGTTGAACTGTAGGCCTAGCTCGAACGCTCGGCATAAACGTATTGCCAATTCGAACAATACAACTATTCTATAGATATGTTTTTCATCCAACAACAACAATTATTATCATCTACTTGGAAAAAGTCTGCAAACTGAATCAATATTATGTGCAAAACGTGTATTTCTAATATAAATATCGTTCGAATTTACGTAAAGTTTACTGCGCGCGTTCGTGCCAGGCCTACTGTAATAAATAAAGTGATGTTTTGAAAGGCTTGAGTTCAATCTCGGAGAATTCCAAAACCATTTATTATTTTTGATAAAAACTTTTTGCAACTTTTTTTTACCGACTTTCGAAAAAAAAAACACTACAAAGTGAAAAATAACTTTAATTTCGGAAGTCGGTGTCTTTGGTTTTGAATTTTTGTTTTTTGCTACCGACTTCCGAAATTAAAGTCTTTTTCACTTCGTACAGTTTTTTTTTTCGAAAGCCGGTTTTTTCTTTTTTGTAAAAAGTTTTTATTATTTTTCAGTTTTTAGTTGTGGTACCTCCCCACACAAATTCGAATACCAGTACCTGCTATGTCAATAACAGTCACAGGAAGTTATCATCATATCATCCACTTATACTTAGTGGGAAAAAAGTATTATTGAAGCTTACTCAAAAACTATCCCAGCAAAGTTAATAAAATTTATATGGGACCAATACGGGAGCATACCCTTTCAAAAAAAAAGAATTTTCAAAATCGATCCAGAATTGACGGAGAAATCGACGGAAATACATTAAAAAAAAAAAAACATACATACGCGTCGAACATAATAACCTCCTCCTTTTTGGAAGTCGGTTAAAAAGAACGCACGGTTATTGGTAAAAGCTCACCACCTTTTATAACGTACCTTACTGGTGGAATGTGGTGTTCTTTATACAAAACATGCTGCTTATTGCTTGGAGTGGA
The DNA here is from genome assembly GCA_916701695.1 of Agrochola macilenta. Classification (NCBI taxonomy): domain Eukaryota; kingdom Metazoa; phylum Arthropoda; class Insecta; order Lepidoptera; family Noctuidae; genus Agrochola; species Agrochola macilenta. The sequence continues at coordinate 11,243,585 of OU753563.1, forward strand.
GGTGTTGAGAAACGTTATATAATTACATATAAAAAGAATAATGAAGTGCAAACACGATCATCACGTCGGGAAAATGACCTAGTACTATTACATAGACCTAGATCAAATCACGGAAAGAAAAATATTAAATATGAAGGAGTACAACTATACAATTCACTACCGAAAAACATTAAAGAAACTAAAACTAATATATATTTTAAAAAAATGCTAAAGAAACACATCTTCGACGGCTCCAACATAAATAAATAAATAAATAAACTATAATATAATTATTCTCTAGTATTGTATAGTGCGCACGGTGCTTTACAACAGTGCTGATAAGAACAGCGCGCTCGATTTGTACAACGACGCGCGCGTTCTGAGTGATTTACTGCGATATACCCACTTACTAGACTTATTACGACTCGTACCTACAACAACTAATTTTATTACCAGCTAACTGCGCGACGAGCGCTCTGGACTAGCATTATTACCAACATGTTATTATTGAAACTTTGTTTCTCATTAAGTGATTATGTAAATCTTAGAGAAATAAATGATAATTTAACCGTTATATTAACGTTATTAACGTTACGTAGCGTTCTTCTAAATTACCCAACGGATTTTGATGCGGTTTCCAACATCATTTAGAAACACATAACACACATAACATCATGCCTTTATTCCCCTAAGGGTTGAGCAGAGGTGTACCTATCGTACACCCGCATTTCGCCAGTAATTATTTAAAAAATTTACACATAATATTAAAAAAAGGTCGTTGTTTTCTGAAGTCGTAAACACAGTGAGAAGCACTGGCCCCTGCTTCCCACGCTAGTTAAACCATAAAAAGCCATTAAATATTAATATTATTTATACCAAATTACTCTCATAAATGCAGTTTCATAATGTGTACGTTATTTTTATGAGCTGCATATAAAATGCAATATGTTTATTGTTCTTACTCTAAAAGTACATTAGTTTTAAAGTCGTAACCATACTGACTGAAAGCGGTACCAGTAGTATGGTTGCATTGTTTTACAAAACAATATAAGGTATAGACACCCCATAATGCACTACCGCATTTACGCACACGGTCAAGCCTCATGCAGACTGGCGCGACACGACAGCGGTAATTGTTCTACCGTGAAGTTTTCTTAGAAATTGTTTTGTTAGACTCGCGTCGTGGTAGTCTGCACGAGGCTTAATGCGGTTATGCGGTAGTGGGGCACGTCATTTCAGACTAGACAAGCTACAACTTATATTGTTTTGTAAAACAATGAAACCATACTGTGTATCGCTTTCAGTCAGTATGGTTATGACTTTAAAACTAATATACTTTTAGAGTAAGAACAGTAAACCCATATTGCCTTTTATAAGCAGCCCATAAAAATAAATTGTACATTATGAAACTGCAATTAACTGCATTTATGAGAGTAATTTGCGAGAAATAATATTAATATTTAATGGAACTAAATGGCTATACAATACTTTTTATGGTTTAACTAACGACCCCCTGTTTCGCATGGTGTTTACGACTTAACAAAATAATGACGATTTCTTTAATGTATTATGTGTTAATTTTCTTAATGATACTAACTAACGAAATGTGGGTGTACTATAGGTACACCTCTGCCCAACAGTTCGGGGAATACAGGCGTGATGTTATGTGTGTTATGTTTCCAAATGATGTTGGAAACCGCATCAAAATCCGTTGCGTAATTTAGAAGAACAACGCGGTCATACAGACACACACGAAAAGCGACTTTAATTTATATTATGACTATGTTCATGAATGGTGAAATTCATAGTGGAATAAAATAACGTTTCTCTATACCTCCACTCCGATGAAACAGCATGTTTTTTTTTTGTATTTTTCAGTATAATATCATATCAGTAATCTCTGAAGGGTTATGCAGAGGTATAAAGAAGACTAACATTCTATCAGTGAGGTACGTTATAAAAGGTGCGTGAACCTTTTACCAAATACCGAGCTTTCCCGTATACTCTAATCATATTTTCAAAAACAATAAATGGTTTTTTAATTCTCCGAAATTGAACTCAAGCCTTTCAATACATCACGTTATTTATTATTACAGTAAGCCTGCCACGAACGCGCGCAGTAAGCGTTACGTAAATTCCAACGGTATTTGAATTAGAAATACATATTTTGCACATGATATTGATTTAGTTTGCAGATTTTATTCAAGTCGATGATAATTTGTAATTTTTACGTTCGAGTGCTGATTCTCAGCCTAGTTTGAAAAAAAATACTTTTGAATCGTGAATTTTGAAAAATGCTATACATATAAACGATACTTGTATTTTAGATTAAAAAATCGTTCGAATAGACATTACGTTTATTCCGAGCGTTCGAGCTAGGCCTACAGTCCAACAAAACAAGTTAGGTACTGCCAATAAGAATAAATTGTATAAATCGTGAGGCATTAGAATCGAATGGAAACGCTCATTCCAAAGATCTGTGGATCAAAAGCAATGTGAAGTTAGATTCAGCTTACAGAAACGAACGTCTGCAGTACGATTGACTTGTAAATTCGAATAATATAACGATCGTGTAAAAGAGGGATCGGAAACCGATTTAAATTTTATATCTCCCCATTTTGAAGTCCATATGTCATTGTATTGATGCTTGCAGCTGAAGCGAGCGGTTTATTATTGAATAGTTTGCGGTTGTGGGCTTTTACGTAATCATATGAAAGTCTTATGGAATGATTGATTTGATTTAAAATGAAGTATGATAATGTTGTAAATAATATATTGATTGACCGATCAATCATTGTAACAGATGCAGACTTATGTATATTTTGAAGGAAACTGATTGAAAAGTGTAAAGTGGAATATTTTGTTTAATTTTCAGAACAGTTTTTAGGATGGGTAAAATAAAACCATCCCTAGCTGAAAATCTAGACTTGATAGTTGATACATAGCATCACGCCTGTATTTCTCCAAAGGGCTAGGCAGAGGTATACCTATAGTACACCCACATTTCGCCAGTTATGTTTAAGTCCCATGTTAGGGGCGAGCCTATTGCCATCAACTGGGCACAAATCCAGACTCCGGGTTGCTACTGAGAAATTCCAGATGGAAAAACCAATAACACGTTGTCCGTCCCAGTAATCGAACCTGGGACCTCATGCTCAGAGTACCTACTTGCGAACACTGGACTTACGGGGTAGTAAGGCAGACTTGATACAATAACAGTTTAAAGGTTACCGTTAAAAAGCATCAAGTTTATTGCTCTTTTATTATTCAATTTAAGACATTCCATTACGAGATTATTTGGGGTCGATGATCTGTAAGAAGAAACTAAATTTTTTAGTTTATTAAGTAACAAAATTATTTATACATTTGGTAAAATTGAAAATTATTGCGCGAAACAATGCAGTAATCGATAAATCGAGCGCGCACGCGTATACAACCTTAGTTTTTGTTTATACTAAACCTCTTAAGGGGTCATTGTACTCATCATTATGAACAACTTTCACTATGTGACCAACGATGAAATCGCGAAAAAGAAATCAGCTGTTCCCTACATTTCGACGAGATATGCGAACATAAATGTAGGGAACAGCTGATTTTTTTCGCGATTTCAGCGTTGGTCTGATAGTGAAAGTTGTTCATAATGATGAATACAATGACCCCTTAAGAGGTTTAGTATAAACAAAAATGAAGGTTGTATTTCGAGTTTTATCGAGAGAAATTCCTACTACTTTTCGAATTTAATTACATCTGCCCCACCCCTAAAGAAATGCTGGGTATAATACGCCCATGGACGGCAGGCAGTACTTCTATCATTTGTTGCGCCTAAAGAGCGGTAGGCGCATAATTTCTGCCACGGACACCATTTAAAGCCGTCAGTCAGTTTCTATACGTAATTTGTGTCGCAGTACGAGAAAACTATTTTTTAAATTAATGGCGTCTCGCAGGTCGCGGTCAACCGCATTTACCTGTGGGTGCCTCAATAAATTAAGGCCTCCAGCTGGGGCATAAAACTTAAAAACTAAGCGACCATACACGCTCAGGGCACCTGTGGGGTACGGACCTCGGCTGAGGGCGTCGCTGTGGGAGGACAGCAAGGGACAGGCTGGTTCGGATTAAGTGAGAAAACGGTAGCACGCTTGGTGTTTATGGAACATGTTGACATAGCTGCCTCTAACAGCGTCTGCCGAGGCGTCTCCGTGCTCAGTGTTGTAAACCCACTCGTAACTGTTTAATATTCCACTAAGGTGCACTGAAAATGTTTGTTAAACATATTTCTCAGAACTTTATCTTTCTGCAGACAAATTGTGTTGTACAAGTCAAACAATTTAAATAAAACATTTTAAACTTAAACACTTTAAAACATGATATATTTCTAAGAGTGGCGGTGCTTACATTTCACTTTGCGGTGTAATTTATCGTTGCATAATATTATATTTCATTGCCTTCTACGTTGAAAAGATATCTCAGTTGTATATTTTCAGAATTGTGAGATTTTCAAAATTTAGGACCAGAGAGTTCAGTTTGAAAAATGCCTACGTTTAAATAATTTATGATATTAGACTACCCAACAAACTCTAGGGAGCAAGGGTATTCAGTAATTATTTTAATTTAAATTACTTTTATAAAAAATATTTTATATCATTAGAAATGCAATTTATTAAAAATTTGATTGTTTGATTAAATAAAAGCGTTGTTCGAGAAAAATAATAATTAACATAATATAAAAACAACGTTTTTAAATATAAAAAAAAAAACAATACAGACAAATAATTATTAGTGTTAATGTACCTTGACAGTCGTAGGTCCGGTATTCGGTTGCTATTTCATAATTTTTACCTGTTAGGTGCCTTAACATAACATTAGGTACTAAATACAAAATTTTTGTAGATGAATTATGAACATTACCCACTACCACACTACCAATCAGTTTTTTCACCTTCAAGACCATTCTTTTCGTAACTCCATTGTTAATGCAAAATAAACTTTGTGTCGGACGCAAGTACTACCTATGCTTTTACAATTAAAAACACAGTCGTCAGCAAGCATTGACGTATCATGGCTCTGATCCGCTTTCAATTTCTCGCCAATTTCACCAATGAAACTAAACCGAGTTTATGAGCTGTCAGTGTCAGCATTGTTGTGGAATATTGACAGCTCTTGAACGCGGTTTAGATGTGCTGAAAGCGATCAGTTTCATTCGTGAAATCCGCCCTAAATTTAAAATAATTTACAAAAATAACTTGATATTTGATCATTTAAGCTTACGACCATTCTACATATATAACCAAATTCATAAGGAATTTCTCATAATATCAACTAGTCTATGCACCTCCTTCATGGCCATAATTATAATCTTTCACACTATCTATCCACCTTTTCTTTCTTGTGACTGGTGCATTATCTGAATATAACCAGCACCCAATTCCGTAACACACTTTGAATCATAATCTGAGAGTTTTGAAGGATATTGCTAATCCATTGCTTGATAGGTTTGAAAAATTCGTCTGCTCAACAACGTAAATAACGCAATGGACGTGGATGAACTGTCAAAATAAAACCCATTGCGATGAATTGTCATTTTATGTGTGTAACGCAATTATCCCGCTGAATTAACTTCAATAAGCCGCATCCTAGGAAATTAAAGAAAGCCTCTCATAAAAGTTTTCATGGGTATTATACAGCCGCAGAAAAACTGTTTTTCTCTTGAATCAGTCGTCGGATCGTCACCTACCTATGAAAGATTCCGAAAACCAATTATTCTTTTGCTGTGATGGATTACGAGAATGGTCAAGTAATATTCGATTTCCCTTTAAACTGTTTAAATCAAAAAGATTAAAGAAATCCAATTCGAAATGGACTACCTAATGAAATGGACGTTATTGACTTTTTCTTTTTGGCTTCTTTCGTAGAGGTTCCGGGTATCTCGACAGTCGATTTATACGGCTTTAAAAGGAATGCTCTTGGTAGAATCGTTTTTAACGGATAGCTTGAAATGGCGAGGTTTTTAAAAGCAATACGATCGATTCCACTCCAATAGTCTGATAAAAACTAAAATATTAAGGAAATAGATAATGCTGTTGTGAAAATAATATATCTTTTTAGATTCTACTTTGACCACAAATAACTTTGACTAAAAATATTGTTTCAATTAACTTAACCTCGTACATAAAAACCCCTGAAAGGATCAGAGGGGCAATTCCCGTAATTTTTAAGAACGTTCGCATTCGCATCTCATTCGCAATCTGTCAAAAATACAATCAATTTACCAACATTTTTGACAAGTTTGACAGATTGCGACTACAATGTGAACGTTTTTAAGTACGGGAATTGGCCTTCTGCTTTTAATATTTTTTTTACTGTGAAATCCCGTGTTTTTCCATAACGAAAAAGTAGAATAACAATAACATTGTTAGGTCGTGACCCACTCCGAGTGATCTGAGCTAAACCTGAGCAAATGGTGAACTGTGTTGACCTCGACCGTTTGATAGGCTTGATTGATTTCTTCCTGTGAAGCCCAGTAATGGCGACAATAAACGATGAATACAAAATTGTTTTCGAGTTTGGTGGTTAATTTAATATTTTCTGTACTCAACCGTGCATTGATCTTTCTTAAAAATATAGGTATCTGCCATAGTCAAAACTGTTAATCGGTCAAAACCATGAAAGCAACAATTAGTCAAGATTTACTTTTGATCGGTTGAAACTTTAAAAAATTGTAACTAACATTACGGAGCCTATTAGCCTTTAGGCTGGTAGGCTTTTTTGTGATCCATTTAAAACATTTTTTTTTATTTTTTTTACGTGTCTACACTGAAAACTCGCGAGGACTTCATGACAGAGAACATCTATTAATAGAAAAATGTCAGTTAATTCGGAAAGCTTTTTACAATCAACCAATTAACAAACATACAGACGAAGCGTTTTACATTAAAATCTGAGGATATCATGGAGGACACTCATGTGTAGATAGAGAAAAGATTTGAATTTTAATAAAAATGAAGCATTTTAATTAAAGCTCTGAACACACAGAGGAATTTCATTACAGATCTTAGGTACTGAAATTCTTCACTCGTATCATTCAAACCGTATGAATAATTCAGCAATCAACAATCAACAATTTATTTATAAAATTATGGAGTTTTATAATTTATTTGTATACCGTTTTATTATTTCACTGTTGACCTTAAAGTAATTAAAATTCCCATGGGCTACCTAACTAATGAAGGTTTAAATACCTTTACCTTCTTTTTTATATTAATTAATAGTGGTTGGGCCCTATAATCTACACTCCAGTTTGCAATAAAACGAGTCTATTGCTTAATTAATTAATTAATTAAACCTATCCTTTTTTTCTGTCACGTTTATTGCTGTCGTTTTGTCTACAATGTTGATTACGGTAACCCTCAGAGTAACGGTAACCGATATGACTATAAGTTATGTAGACTAGAATACATAGCTCAACATCTATTAATAGCATAGTATAAAATCGCGGGTGTCTGTGTGCCCGCTTCGGCCTTTTAAACTACGTAATCGATTTTAAATATTTTCGAATTTTTAAATGCATTAAACACATAAGTGTTTAATGCATTTATAATAAATAGAAAAAAATAGAATTTTTGTCTGTTAAATAAATATTAAATATGTCATTTATAGAAAGATTCATATAGGAATACTTACAGAAATTATCAGCGAGTAATATGGGCGGTATTTTAATGACTTCCACGCGAACAGAGCGCGCGCAGAAGCTAGTAATAAATATAATAAAGAAATCTCGACGTTTTGTCAAGTTGTAGAAACAGAAGAGAAGCAGGGGCAAAGCAAAGAATCACAAACTACTACAATTCCTGTAAATCAGAATCAATTATGCCGATGAACCATAAAAGCACTCCAACAAAGAAATTCGGCGAATCAAAGGGAAATTATTCGATTGCTTTGGAACCCGCAACGAAGTAAAGGCTCCCGTAAATAGGTGCGACGCGACAGCGCAGCGCGATGCGACAGCGCGACGCGACTCAAATAAAACAATTTCCAAGAAAACTTCACGGTAGAACAATTACTGGTGTCGCATCGCACCGTCGCGTCGCGCCTGTTTGCGGGAGAACCTTTAATCAGAAAATAAAATCGGCGGTATAGGCAATAACCATAGTTTCCACTTCTCCCTATACGAGTAAATATGTATGGTACGCCTACATACTGTTTAGACGACGCAAGTCATTTGTAGGGAAAATCATTGCTTATCACACGACCCAATCCCAATTCATATCACATTAACATACTACGTACTTCAATTTGCCGTGTTAGCTATTTCAAACAACCGTCAAAGAATGACAGTTGTGATTTGAATATTATACGGACAATTTAAGTTGGTATTTAATTTGATAAATTATGAAAACCAGAATACCCGCGAAATTTCGCGTTGTTGCATAACTTTTTAATTAGTCGAGATTTTTTATTCATATTCTTTACGGTCATGAGGCCTCTTTAGGTCATGAGCTATCCTAATATCAAATAATATTTAGCGAGAGAGGCGTGAAAATTGATTCGCTGTTACAGTAGATAGAATAGGAATAGAGAATTTTCTATATAATATTTATTCCCTAATCCCTATTTTTGTGTCATTACTTTACGTTGCGCGACTTGCGCATCAACAAAATTGCAATCTATCCTGCGCTCCGATCGAGGTCACTGGCCTAGTGCACTCTACAAACCCACAGCGATTTCCTTTCAGCAGTACATAGCTAAAACCTATTTACATTTACGTTGTTTGCATTTACATCCAGGATAAACCATGTATTTTCTATTTCGTGACTACTGTTTTCGTTTATAGTTTACACCTAAAACAAGTTGTAAAGACTCTGTCATGTCTGGAAAAACGATAAAATATGTATGTAAGATACATGATTCATACCCGACATGTTTTTGAAAAGTCTTTTTAATATCATGACTTGTTTTACGGGAGTAAACCCGGGGTAGAAATAAGGTTAAAACAACGACAACAATACCTATTCGATAGGTAACTATTATACTTACCTTCTTTTTTCAATCGTTGTAGACTCGGAGTCAAGTACAGGGATTGGAAACTTTTCGTAGTCTTGCTGCCTCTGGCTAGAATATACCAGTAAGTTTGTGGGGGCCACTGCACATATATGAGGCGCAATATTGCTTGCTACCGTAACGTCACGTAATCAGAAACCTTTCGGACACGTGCGGGAGTAATTTTTGTCCGTTTTGACGTGCTAAATTTTTGCTAAATTTATAAACAATATTTACTACTGACGCAACACATCAGAGAGCAACGATGCTCTCTGATGTGTTGCGTCAGTAGTAAATATTGTTTATAAATTTAGGTTCTCCAAACAAAGGTTCAAACATTACACATGATGCTACATGACACATTAATAATGGGCAACATCAACTGATGTGAAGTAGATTTCTTTTTATTTATATGTAGGAAATACGTTACTGCGTTGACTAATCGGGACGCCAGCGCTGCCTAGCGGCGCTCGACTGAGTTCACAACATAACGCTCGGATCGGCCGGAGCTAACCATGAGTTCATCGGTGGCGGTCAAGCAGTGAAGACGTTGAGAAACTGTCGTGCATTCCGAATAGTTGTGTTGTGTACCTACATTGTATGAATTGCTAGTGAGATTAATTTGATCGTAAATTATAATTTTATTTGAACTGCAAACGGTTTTTCTATTGCGCAATAACCAACATCACCCACAGTACGCCCACAGTAGTTAAAATATGGCTGTTAATAACGAAAGAGACACATCCCCTCGTCCGTCATACATATTAATAAAATTAAAACAGTTTCAGTTTATTTCCATTTCAGTTTGATTCTATAATAATATCATACACGCCATCGCTGAATAATATGTAATAATTATCACGAAGTACCAACGTAATTCATAATAACAATGTTTGTTGTTTTATTCATAATTATTTCATAAACAAACCGCGAAGCTGTCTTTAATACAGATTACCATCATTAGGCAGAGTAGAGGCCCAGTACCCACAACATTTCTGATTTTATTCAGCACCCAAGTTGTTCACGAGCTCTTGAAATCTTGAGCTCTGGAACAATATTTATAAATGTAATCGTAGGTACGAGTATACCTATTGATTATTAATCAGATTCGATGTAAATATGTCAGCAGTCTTTCTTCATAAATTATGAATATTAAGAACGATCTGAGACTTAGATATTTAATAGGTTTGATTTGAAGAAAGAAATTACCATTATATCAAAAGGTTTAACATGTATTTATGCACGCAAGGGTTGAATTGATTGATAGATAGAAGGTAAATCTAAATACATTGATTACGAATACTTGATGGAAAAATAAATACTTACTTTATTTACCTACAGTTCGGAATCAATAATGAAATAAATAAATAATAAATATAGGGTGGCGATTTAGTGACCTCCATTCGTCAAGGGGGTAAAATGTAAAATACTGGTATTCAGTTGCACCCGATAAGATTGGAAGCCGACAAGGGGGTGATTCAACCTGTCATACTAAACAACTTTCGCTACGAAACACATATATGATTATGATTCGTCGTTCGGTCGTTTTTTTTTTTCACGAATCGTGTATGGGTTCATTATGAAAGTTGTTTAGTATAACGGGTAGAATCGCGCCACGCCACCCAAGGTTTCAAAGCTTTGGTAGGTCTTTTCTTCAATTTTCACATTTTGTTATTGGTCAGTCGGTGATGGGGCCCGTCAGGCATGGCGGGTTGATACCAGTCGGTGGTGCGGCGAATATATAAGTATCTCCTGGACCCCCGACTCATGGCACTAGAAGGAACAGTGGGGTTTTAGACGGTAGGAGTCCGACATAACCCTCTATTCCTCCCAAAGGTGAATAAATCTTGGACATAAAATAATATTTAAATAAAGAATGTTTTGATTCATCTAGTCAAGGAAAAACAAGGTCTCTTTGATATAAAAGGTTGGTAAACAGATCGGGCGGCGGTGAACGCTCATCGATTCAACGACCAAACAGTTGGACGCCACCTTCATATCCACCTGCAGAAGCAAAGGGTTTTTCTCATGCGACTGTAATTTCACCGGCACTCAATCACTTTTGAAGCTGAAATAAATAACAAAACTACGAGTAGTATCTAGTTTTTCCCAAATGAGTCCATTTACATTACATTAACAGCGTTTATTCTGAAAGTGGGCAATGTCGCAAATATGTAGAAGTCAAATATTTCGCTGTTTTGATTAATTTGGCAATATTACTGCATGGAAATAAGAAATGTGGCTAACTAGCGAACTAGAATATTGATTATGTAATGCAATAATTCCTATCGTAACACCGAATATTTAGTTTTGGATGTAAAAAAAGCTTGTATAAATGCCTTTTTTAAACCTAAAACGGGTAAAACATCAAATTCAATGTTATTATTGCAATTAATTATTAATATTCTAGTTCGCTAGTTAGCCACATAAATTGAGTTAGTTAAAGTTTGCGAAAGGAGGTGTGACTCTAAAATCGCTTATTTTGCTTCTTATTTTTAATCAGTTAAATTAGCAACAATTGACTCCGTTATATTTTTTTTTTAAAGCTTAAGAACTAAACAATACATTGAAAAAAACTGTATTCAGTAGAGAATAAGAATGTCTTGTAAATTGTTTGTAAATTTTTTACAGCTACTTGTATTTGCGACGTTGCCAACTTTTAGGATAAACGCTCTTAACACTGTTTCAACAAAAATAACAGTCACGTCATCATAAGTTCATCTTAATACAAACTGTGTGCCTGATGACGGCACAAATGACGAAATTCGACGAGGGTTTTTAACATTCTCTTTGTATCCTTGGCGATCATAATCATTACATAGTAAAGTTTTTTTTTTGGGCGGGAAATCATCAAATGATTCCTCCCGCTCTGGGCAGAGCGACAGAGAGTGTCAGACTTTTACTACTAACTAAAACCTTTGACTAAAACCTGCCTGTCAGACAAGCTTTCAATGGCAACATTATGACGTCAATCCTTGTGACGTAATAGCCCTATTCTTATCGTTGTTCACTTCGTCTTGCTTCCTTAAATGTCGTTATCTGTCTCTGACAACATATTCATCTAACAGAAGTTCCCGATATAATCGATACCATCCCTCTTTTGACACACTAATCTGACTTTTTTCCTTGTACGACTTATGGGATGAAAAATGACCTTTTATTAAGTTCCTCAAGTGACCCTCCGTGATGAGTTTGAAAAGAATTTGTTTGAGTAATTTATGTTATGTCATGATTTTAGTTTCTTTCGGTGTTATTATCATACGTAGGCTTAAGACTTCCCTAATATCTTCCCTATGATATCTGTACTTTATCAGTCGTGTTGGTATGAGTATCACAATCATTCATTTCGTGACTCGTGGTAAAAAGATAAGCCTGTCTGTAGGTTGGTAGCGGAGGTGGACCTTGGGTGCGTCTGACTATTATAATCCATATCCATACTGAATCCTAACTAATATTTTAAATGCGAAAGTGAGTTTGTGTGTACGTTTTCACGTTAAAACGGGTGAACGGATTTGGATGAAATGTGGCAAAAAGGTAGACCATGACCTGGATTGGGACATAGGATATTTGTTATCCCGATATTCTTACGGGATCGAGACTTATGCGGGTAAAACCCCGGGCGCAGCTAGTGTTTTTATAAATGCGAAAGTAACCCCTGTCTGTCTGTTACGTTTTATAACATTTATACGTTACGTTTTAAACGTTTAATAACGGATTCGAGATGCGATGATTTGTCACGCCGGTAGTCCATGACCTAGATTAGGACATCTACATACATTATAACAGCACATTTACATTGCAGCATTTTACATTGTAACAGCGAAACAATTTTCACACATTAAGACCTACGCCAAATATTTTTTGGTATTCGGATAGCTCATGACCTAAAGAGTACCTCTTTAGGTCATGAGCTAGCCAAATACCAAAGAATATGAATAAAAAATCTAAAACAAAATTTATTATTCTCGCGGGTATTCTGGTAGGATACATTTTATTGCGGTAGTACGTTCCCGCGATAAACATTCCAACCACGCGGGCGAAGCCGCGGGCAAAAAACGGTTATTCATAAATCATCATTCGCCAAGGCCCTTTTAATGATCGCTACAGTGGTCAAGGAGTGTCATAGTCATTTTCATGACGTGATCGCAGTAAAGTCGTTATCATAACAACTGCCCAACCTCTACGTAATCCCTTAGTCAATTTATGACCTGGGGTGGGAAAGGGGTGACGCATAGCTACAGAACTGCATGCTAGACAAAACAAACATTAATCTAATAAGATAAACCTACATTGTGTAGACAATTTCTAGTTTGTTATCCGTCTGAACGCTTGTGGCAATTATTTACAAGTCCTTACATATTATAAAATAAAGGCGCCGGCCACGTCTGTCTGACTGTCTGTACGCGATAAACTCAAAAACTACCGAACGGAGTTTCAAACAGGTTTCACTAATGGATGGAGTGATTCATGAGGAAGGTTTACTGTTAGATTTTGTGTAAATGGACTGAAATATAGCGATTATTGTTGAAATTGCCAGAAATAATCATGCCGACTGGGAGCTTTACTGGCGTGCGCTGCGTAAACCGTAAGAGACACATAGAATTAACGTTCTACAGGATTATACCTATAGCTTAAAAAGTTCAATAAAAAAGTTTGTGATAGCATATGTCTATCTTTTAAAGATGACCCACCGTAACCACTTTTATCTTCCAGAATTTGATGAAAAAAATATTGTTATAACCGAAGCTATTTTGACCGATAGTATATTAATCCTTATCCAATAAAATTAATTAAATTGGGCATTTCATTTAGATTAAAATATTATGCCTTCACATCCACCATTACATCCATACCATTTAAAAAAATATAACAGATTCAAAATTACGCATAACAATATAATTATAATTGATGGCGGCAGGCGCAGCGCTAGGAGTCAATGACTTTTCCCTTGGCTATTAGGTCTGTAATCCTGGTAGTACGTTCCCGTGGGATATTTTCTGACATACACGCGGGCGAAGCCGCGGGCAAAAACTAGTTTAAGATAAAACTCGATTAACCCGAGACTGCTAGTATAGGTCATTTGTATGCCAAATTTTTGGTTCTAAGCCAATTCCGTCGACCTAGAAAACTTTTTGTGCTCTTGGGATAGTTGATCAAAAACAAGAATATTATAATGGTTCAAGAACTTCATTTTAGTACCTACGACCAAAGTTTGTATAGGAGAGTGCCGCGTGATGTCTGCTCTCCTTCAAGGCTTATCTACTTTTGAAATAAGTAAAGTCTATTATTTATTCACGCCATATCTGTATTCAGCTGGACACTGACTCCTATCTTTCGGGAGAATTCGATCCAGTTTTATGACTTGTAACGTAACGTTTTCCTCCGTGGAGGGAAACGTAGGTTACAAATTAAATTATAATAAAAAAGGTATTAAAATTAAAAGTTAAATTAGTAAAAGTAAAGTTAAGTTTAGGACACAGGACAGGCTCGGGTTAGGCAGGAACAGGCACAAGACAGGCTCAGGTTAGGCAGGAACAGGCAGGCAGGGAGTGGAACAGGTGGGCAGGCAGGCAGGCCGCAGGCAGCGTGCAGGAGGCTGGGCTGAGGATTATCCCCCCTGGAGGTACACTCCAGCCTGTGGAACGGAGTAGAGGTTGTGAGACTTTGTAGATGGAGGCGCTTTGAGGCGCCTCACCTAGCGGGAGGACCGCGCTAGCGTCACAGGTGACGGCGGAGGTCTCTCTCGGAGAGTAACGACGTCTAGTGTCGGAGGCCTTCGTGTGCGTGTGCTCGCGGCGTTTTACGCCGCGTGGTTAAGAGTTCGTTAGAAGTGAGCACCTCCTACAGGGCTAGGCAGGAGGGCCGAGCGAATTAAACACAGTATTACACAGTATTAGAATGTTTATTGACATAATCCACTCAGTATCGATAGTTTAAATTACACAATAAAATTAGGACACTCGCGCACGCTAGTTATGCTAGTTTTAAGAGACTAATATTCGAGTAGCTAACTGTTCAACAAATAAGACTTAAGGGCATAAAAACAGTGACTCCGTCTCAAGTTAAAAATACGACTCTCCGAGGGCTAAAGACAAGACTAGACTATCAAAATATGAAGACCGTTTTTATCGTTCTGTGTCATATTTTTAAACGTTTTAAAAACATATTAAAGTTAGTTCTTAATTTAGATATGACCAGCACTAATAAAAACGGCTTACAGAGGAGAAATCTTAGATCTATGCTTATTGCGAAGGTTCAGTGTGTACACCCACTTTATGAGAGAAGATAGAGTGTACTTATCTATGATGTGTTCTGTCTATGTTTTAGAAAAGTAAATTACGACAGATGACAGTTTAAGATGAAAACGTCAGAATATAAATATTCTAAAGTTTTTACAAAAGGGAAAATTAAATACTATAAAATCGATTTGGATGATAAAACAATCAAGAGATAATTAAGAGTATGCTTTACAGAGGTAAACAGTGCTACAGAATATAAAAGTGAGTTAAATATAAGTGTCATAGAATATCAATAGGAAAATATATCAAAAGGTGGTTTGTTTAATATAATAACATAAAGAAAGAGTAACGTGTTTATACGTAAATAAACTAAAAGATGTGGTTCCAAATAATGGAATACCACAGACTATGTAGTATAAGTACCTTCTAGCATAATTTTAGTTCATGTGGTATTTACCTTTAAGTAATTGTTACACTGTTCAAAGTTTTTAATACGTTATTTTTATCAAGATGTTAGTGTAAACAATTGTTGGTGAACCAAATAAATAAATTTTAAAAAAAGGACCTCGTAGTTTTTACTGTTTTTCCATACAAAAAGTGTCTGACATCAAAAATGTATTCGCAGAATTATACTAGGCAATATGTTTGATCGAATTCGCCTTCGGACACATATACATAAACTATTAGGAGTTAACAACAGTCTACAGTTTAACAATTTATGTCTAAACAATTGAATGAATGTAATGGTTTTGCAGCGTGATCATTTGTTTTCTTTTATTCAACTTTATATTTACCTCAATATTCCTTGTGTATGTGCAGGTACGTGGCGATAGTGAAGCCTCTACAACACAGACTGAGTCGTCGAGTGGCGCGCGCGGCGCTATTCACCGTGTGGTGCGCAAGCGCATTGCTTGCGCTGCCCAGTCTCCTCTACTCTGACACTTATAAGAAGCAGTAAGTACATTATTTTGTTAAATTATACTACTCATACTGAGAAGGCACGAAAACATTGACACCACGCTTGCTCAAGACGCTTTGACGATTTCAGACTTATTAACTAGTCCAGGTTTCCTCACGATGTTTTCCTTCACCGATATCAGTAATGTCCAAGATAAACTTAGAAAGTACATAATGAATTGAAAAAATCACATTGGTACTTCCCAGGATTTAAACCCACAACCTCCTGAATGGGTTGAAACGAAACTTTAGCTTCGCCAACCGTAGAATAGTTACGTCCGAGATTAGGTAAACATTCTAGGTACCTACTTACGAGAATACATCTTCACGCTATCTCTAACATTTCAGGGAAATATTCCACAGGTGTGAGTATTAAGTAAAGTATAAACGATTTTCAATAGATGCTTAAGCGATAAGACTTTTCTTAAGACGCAGATAATTATGCCAGTGAGCTTGAGTGGTTAGCTTGCGTGTTTTGCACTGAGCTCACGCAACGCGTCATAGGTCCAGCCAGTAATAGGACTCGCCCATCAAGGAGCGTTGTCCCAAATTAGACGCAATATTAATTTATTATACATAAAACAAAAGGTAATTTAATAAAACACGTATACTAAAAGATTAATAATTAAAGTATCTTTACAATGGTCAAGGTTTCAGAAAAATACGCTTGATAGATTTGGCGAACTTTACAAATTAATTTCACTGTGTAATAGTATAAACATAATTTAAAATACTCCTTTAATAAGTTATTAAGAAAATTCTCTAATTTAACATATATTTTTTCAAAATCATTAACACTACTCGTTTAGATGTGATCTTCAGTATAAAATCATTAAAAGCCGGTTATCGTCGCCATAATGGCTTTGGATATTTCACACGCCTGCTATAAGTAGACAAAGGTCGCTAGACAGCCAAACGGAGGCTTTATTTGCACATGACCTTTGAAGAATATATGTATAAATAATCGAGCCCGTCTATATTTACAAAAGAGAGTTTCATTCTTCTGATTATATTGACAAAGTAATTTATTATCATGTTTTACAGCAAGTTCTAGTGAAAGAAAACCTCAGAATAAATAAAATAATTACATACCGACAGAAAAACGTGACGTCTGTCAAACTTTGTATAGAAAATCTATGAAGTAACTACTAACTATAATTTTCTTTAATTTTAATAAACTTACAAAAAAACCGCGATCTATAATTAATTAATAAGTAAGGAATTCTTCCATAATTTTTGAATAATGTCTACAAACTTATATTTTAGAAAAGTTGAGCAGAGTTACTCTGTATAATAATTAAATTAGGGGCTAAACTTTCACAGTGTGACATAATACGCCAACTTTACCCTACAAAATTATTTAATTACTACTTTACCTGTGCGTAGGCGACCTTGGACTTTTGTAAATAATCTCCTTTTTGAGGAAATAGGTCAAGTCCACAATGTTCTTTTTAGGGTTGCGTACATCCAAACGTAAAAACGGAACCTTTATAGAATCACTCGTGTGTCTGTCTGTCCGTCTGTCACAGCCAATTTGCTCCGAATCTAATAGACCGATTAAGTTGAAATTTGATACACATATGTATTTCTGTGACCTAGACACGGCGTCTAACTAATAAATTAATTTTGAGTATGGGGGTCACCTTTGAGCAAATAAGAATATTAAAAAAAAAAGTTTTGCAAACTGTACCGTGTGTCATATCAAAGGAAAGGGCTTACTGTGAGGGTCTCAAACATTTTTATAATAAATAGTTATTTAAGAAAATTTATGAAAATTTACCGCCCGGCCGGAGATAAGGATCTCCGAAACTACTGAGCCTACAATAAAAAAAATACAGAAAATAGTTCTAGTTGTAGTTATAGATTACAGGAAAACCTAAACCCCTGAAATCTATGGTTTTGATAGAACATGGCAAATCTCTCAATATTGTGCGTACAAACTTAACTTTGGAATGTATTGGAGAACATGTTTTTCAACTTCAATGTTAATTTTCGTTTTGGGATAAATTCATCCCATCTACGGAACCATACATTGTGCGTGGTCCAACACGCACTTGACCGGTTTTTTAGAGACTGAGAACAGCCGGTCCATAGAGATGTTGACTAGGGAAAAAAAAAACTATTTTGTCCGTCAGTCAGATATTAAAAAATATTAGACACGTATTTTTTGCTTTATCATATTAATAGAAAATAATTTAGATAAAATGCATTAAAGTTGGGAGTGGGGGCTACTACGTCACAAGTCGGTATAAAATCTACCGGTGAGTGACTTCATGCGACATTTGAACTCAATGTTTCGTCTTAATCTTTTGATTACGTAAAACAAGAATAAATACGGGTCCAATATTTTTTAATAATATATCTGACGATCAATAAAAAACATTTTTGTCAACATCCCATTCTGCAAAAATCTCACCGTGAAAACTTAGGTGAAATGAGCTTGAAGTTAACTATCATTCCTGATACTCGAGATTCGAGATACACTATTGACAGCTCACTTTCCGTGTAGATTACTTGCAAGCTTACTGCTATGATTTGCAATATGCTACTATGATTTACAATCATTTTCGACTCGGCAACACGCTCGAACTCTGGATAGTACTGTAGATTCTTCGGGAGCCTACGGTACCGGTAGTACATTAAATAAAAGAGTTCTTTAAGGTAGAACTATTTATAACATTTTGCATTTTCTTCAAGCCGCTTCACAGCCAGGGGCTGACTGTCTACTATTTTTTCTATTCTCAATATAAATTTAATGTTTATCTCTTAATCAAGCCATCTATACTTGAGCTCGCGGAGGTAGCATGCTCCAAACTTGTTAGACAGCCTCTACAGTACCTAGTCGATAAAATATTTGGATACTTCTATTACCCCTTTGGGTGCCGTAGCCTGCTAACGCAACCGAAATTATCCCCTGAATCTGGACATTTCGATAACGTACCGAATCGAACGAATACGGTTTTAGAACCTAATCGAACCGCAAAGTGAGTTATCATGTAGTTCTGAATTAGGAGGCAGCTAGATCGGTGATTACGTCCAAATTGCTTTTAGCATAGAAGACAATATTTTCATTTTGCATAAAATATGGTAGGTACATAAAAGGTCTTAAACAGAAATGTGTCCACATATTTTGAAACTCTTCTGAATGAGACTATTTAATAAAAAAATACCTTAAATTTAAGTTACAATTATTACTTTTGAGATTATGTGATTTAAAAATAAATAATATTACTAGTGAGAGCATGTATGTAGGTATATTCGATTTAATTTAATTACCTAGCTATTTCAACTTAGCTTATAATTTAAGATCCACTTACAGTGTAGAACACATAATAAATAAAAGAGCCATTTCTTAAGTTTTGTACCTGAGCCCAATCATCAATCAAAATGAGGATGGTATACCTACTCCTTCTCGTAAACTTGTGAGCCCTAGAAACTTAGTACTCAAGTTAATTTTCTAGATAGCATCTTATATTTACGTCGTCATCCTTTATTATACAGAGTACACTGAATATTTTAGAATCTCCTGACCTGCAAAACCTGTGTCTAGTCTAGGAGACTTAAATTTAATTTTATCCGTCGCTCGGCGGGTAGTCTCAAGGGCCAGTTAACTGCCACTATTATATATCACGGTTAAGGTTTACTTAGTGAGCGCAAAGCTTTAAAATAATTATGTTCCGTGTTACTAGGCCGTTGGTAAATAAACTTCTATAATGTACGGATACATTAAATATTAAATTGGGAACCTAATGGACTTTTGTTGTATTTTCAGATGTAGGTTTCAGTTGAGGACATTAGTCATATTTTTATTTCCTCTGTTTGCACCTAAACACAAAAAAAAATATCCTTTGCCAGATCAGATAAATATTTGAAAGGATATTCCATGATACTCTGGATGCTTCTGCAGTCACTAAGGCCGAGATTGATAATCGCTACTTAGCTCGTAGTTTGGCTAAATATGTTTCCGTCTCTATCTTGCACTTGTAGTTTGACAGTTGTGCGTCAGTGACAGGAATAACGCTTAACCAAAGTGGCGTTTTTAATCTCAGCCTGTGAGATATTTTCAAGAATATCACCCACTATACACTGGTCTCCATCTTGCACACGTCGTGCAATCTAGGTTTTAAACTATCTGTGTGCCAAATTTCATCTAAATCCGTTCAGCTGTTTTTGCGTGATTGAGTAACAAACACAAAAATATACAAACTTTCACATTTATAATATTAGTATGATTTAATGTCCTTTGAAATGTTGTTTAGCTTAAATTTAAATAGCTATTACTTTACAAAGGCATACTTACACTTGATGAATCTATCTACCCTAAATGGTTAAGTAATATAGTGATATAATTACAAAATCTCTAATATTTATAAAATATAACAACTGAATCTATAATTTTATTTGATATAATGATCAGTTTATATTAACTGATCATTATATCAAATATAAACGGTTGATATAATTTTAAGATAACGAATTTTTATAAGCATAACATACATTGAATATAAAATCGTTTGATATACCACTCAAAAGACATAAAACCTATTTAGTTTTCTGATATGATAAAAAATTATGTTTTTTTTTTGTAATTACTTTCATTGTTAGTAACCAGAGTAGATATACATAGTAACTGATTACCACGTGCCAAGATCTCCACCTACCACCAGCTCGCCTTGGTGCGTTAATGGTCACTGTTCTAACCTAACCTTTTTTTTTTTGTTCCGGGGTGGAAAATCCTCATGGATGTCCTCCGCCCTGGGGCGGGCGGAGGGGTCTGTCAGGCTCTTACTGACTAAAAACCACCCCGGTGTTCCAACTCACACCTACGCCGGGGGTCGCGGGAACTTGAAATCTTCCGCAACCCCCGGCTGGTGCCAGCCCGCCGCTGCGGGCCTCCTCGCGGGTAAGGGGGGGGGAGTGAGGTGTTTGACTCCCCCCGTTCTAACCTAACCTAACCCAAATGATTCACCAACAATACAGGGGATCTGGCGCTCAGCGGCCGCTCCTGCCTTAGCTTTCTAACCTAACCTATCCGAGTCGTATTGCTGTGAATCGGGGTGTTAACCTTGATGGTATCAATATATATTTTAAACGAAAGTCCTAATGATTTTCGATTAAATAAACGTTATATCCAATAACGTTATACGAAATAAGTTTTAGAGTATAAACATGTTATATTTAAAGAAATTATATCAACAGTTGGTATATCACACGTTTATTACATCTTGTGAACGTTATTGAAATGAAAATATACCAAATAAGATATTATATTATATTATATGATATGAGACGCACCCACCCTAAATGAACCTAATAAAGATGCTAATCTAAACAACAAAACTTTTAAAGCTTTTAAGCACTAATTTTAAAACGATTGGAATAGTTTTACGGTGCGGTCAAAGTTGCATGACAGTAGATAGGTAGTTACTATTACCTATACAGGGTGGAACAATCAATGGGCTTTTATGGTTTTCCTTTAATTTAATTTATCATGTTTGTTAGAGAGATTTGATCCTTATGATTGACCCTATCGATTGATGCCATAAAAGTACAGGCTGTTACTTTTTCGGTTCGATTCCCGGGTGTGGCAAGCAAATTTTCGAAAACCTTTGTATGCAGATTTGTTTCTTAAAAAAAATAAAGGTATGTTTCCCTTAAGTAAAATAATCTATCTTAAGGATTTAAAGTGTTTTCCCTTTGATTTTTTCCACCCTGTGTATTCTGTGGTTTCACTCAAAAGCCTGCGCTAATTGCATTGCACCACTTAAGAACCGACTTCAGCAGAAAATGCCGATCACAACACTACAGACGCAATTAGGGCCATTAAGTTACATCACACGCTAAGACTAGTCATAAGCTAGGGCGCGACGCGACTTTGGGGAACAATTTCTTTGAAAACTACACGGAAATTGTTCTACCGGTGTCTCGATGCACCGTCGTGTCGAGCTTTCATGTAAGTATAAATCTAAAGTATTAAAACTCTTCAACTGTAACGAAAAACTTTAAAATATTACCAACTCTATCCTGGTTGGCAGGGACATTGACGCGAAAACTGTTACCAAGATTCAGTACTCGATTCTGTACATCTCAGCGTTAAAAATTTTCGAACGTTATTTAAAAAAAAACTGTTTTTCCATACATTTTAACCGCTAGGTATTGCACTTTTGTATGAAACAGTTATTTTTTTTTAATAACCGATGATTTCAACGGGCGTTCAGAATCTTGTACTGAATCTATGGTAACAGTTTTCACGTCGATGTCCCTGCCACCCTGTATTAATAAAAGTTTTAATTTTCATGGGTTCAAAGTACCACAAGATGATAAAATTTCGTATCATTAATTTGATTTGTTATGTTTTGTAAATGACAAAATTTTTGATTCAATAAATCAAACATTTTATAAAAATAATGGTTTTAAATAAAAAATTGGTTGCTTAAATAATTCTGGAAGTGCTATTTTAATTTAATGTTTTCTAAATTTAACATAACAAAATGTTACGTCACACCAGGGGGTCATGTACCACCTGTGACAATGACGGGAGACGAGGCTCTAAAAATCATGAAATCGTGTGACGTAATTTATGAATGGCCCCTTAATGTTCGATGAGTTGCCATTTAGTGACTAAGTAATCGGATTATCTCAGTTGACAGTGAATAAAAGCTGAAAAAGCAGCGGCTGTCTGAATAAGTAGATTTCGTAGCAGGCTCAATATTTTTGACTTTTTTTAAAATAAATGTACTATATTTTTAAGCGAGAGGACAATGAACACTTTTCTGTAGGATGTGGTTGTAAGTTCACGAACTGTCATGTCATTGTGGCTTTTTAACAGACCTGTCTACTGTCTAAGCAACTAAGCTAATCATACCTACTACCCCAATTCTATTGCCGGAAACCATGTTAATGAAACCTACAATGTGTTTTGTGTTTAGAGTCCTCTTCAGAGATTGCAATCGACACGCCATGTTGATTGCAATCTAAATTGAAGTCCATGAAAGGAGGCTCCCCGACCAACGTATCCTTTGACCTACAATACGTAGAACTTCCCATTCGTGCATTCAAATCATGTTCAATGCTAGCCTCTTTCAAGAGAAAAGGCAAAGTTCTCAGCAGTGAAAAAATTTGAAGCTGATGGATTTATCAGTTGTATAAAAGGAAGTCAAATTATGATAAGGAAAAAAATGAGATCATGATGTCACTAACTTTGCCAAAAAAGTTTTTGTTTTCGGAGATTCCAAAATTTTCAAATTAGATTCATCTCTTTGAACTTACAATTACTTAACAAAGAAGTTGTTATTATTCCAACTTATATTTCACAGAAAATTACTTGTAGGTATTTCACAAAAATTGTGAAAGCAGGCAAAATTTAAACTCGGAAAAGTTTCAGATTGCTTGATATAATAAAATTGCTTACAAATTAAACTACTGGAATAAAATATTCATTCGGTCGAGTTAAGCAATTTACAACGTTTTGTAGTAAGTACACCACCTATTACTTTGTTTCAAAGTACACTAAGTTATAGCAAATAAAAGCTTTGAACTGTTATTTAGCCGACTTCAATCGGAATCTTTTTTAATCGACTTCTAAAAGGAGGAGGTTATCAATTCGATTACTTTATTTATATTTTTATTTAGGTCCTCGATTACTCGAAGACGGCTGGACCAATTTGGAAAATTCTTTTTTTATTTGAAAGGGTATACTTCCCAGGTTGTCTCATTGTCATCTAATGACGGGATCCTGGAGATATTGAGAGAACTCTTCAAATATTATAGGCACACGATTATAGTGATTTGGTATTTTTTTATAGTAAAATGTAAATTTGCTCTCGGAAAGCACCATTTGGTGAAGTGGAACTGATGACGAAGACCACAGATGGCCACCGGAACTCGATAATATGTATTTCACGGATTGTGATTTGATTACTTTATTAAGATTTCCAACTATATGTAGGTACATTTACACGATAAATTACAAAGACTAACAGAATTTACCATTTGCGCTGTAATGGAAAAAGTAAATTGTGTGTGTCATTGAAAATCTGTTATTTTCGCCAGGGAAATATGCCAGTGACCTTGAGTGGTTAGCTTACGTGTTCTGTACTCAGCTCACGCAACGCGTTGTACGTCCAGCCAGTAATAGGACTCGCCCATCAAGGAGCGCTTTCCCAAATTAGATGCATTATTAATTTATTATACTTACATAAAACAAAAGGTATTTTAATAAAACACGTATATTAAAAGGTTAATAATTACAATATCTTTAAATTCACAATTTAAAGATATTTTAATTATTAACTTTTTAAAGCTTTTAGAAAAATACAATTGATAGATTTTGCGTGATTCTCAGTTTTTTATCCGCGTTAGACATAATTTTACAAATTTATTTCACTATGTAATGTAAACATAATCTAATATATTCCTATATTAAACTATTAAGAAAATGCTCTAATTTAACTTATATTTTTTCCAAATCATTAACACTACTCGTTTAGACGTGATCTTCAGTAAACAATCATTCAAAGTCGGTTATCTTCGCCTTAAAAGGTGTCAACAGACTAACACTGTATTTGGACAGCCGTTGTTGTCTGACCGTTTACCGTAACCAAAGTTTTAATGTTAGTCGATAAAAGCGATCGTGCACATAACCGATAATATAAACAAACCATAAAGACAATTTAACGATTTTAAAGCCAAAAAAAGATCGTAACAATAAAATCATTTAATAGCGTCTGAGGAAAGTACAGCCATGGAAATTGTTTATCAAATTGACACACTACGTTTTATAGCCATTTCATACAACTGTCAAAGTACAACAGTTGTGATTTGACTATAGTTTATGGACAATTTTAATTAGTACCCGTCAATTTGCCGTATTATAGCCATTTCCTACAGCTGTCAAAGTATAACAGTTGTGATTTGACTATAGTATACGGGCATTTTAATTAGTAGTCAATTTGACAAAAAAAAAATCTCTATGCACAATTTTTTAAGATATTCACCCTTTCCGTTGTAAGAAGTAATAAAATATCCTTGTTGTACGAAGTCCGAAGAGCTTGTTAAAAGTTTAAACATAACAAACATTGGTTGAATAGATTTAGAATTTGTTTTTTCTGAAGTTTTTTTTAACTATAGGTACAGTCGGCAACAATAGTCGATTACACTGTTACATTCAATTATTAGATACATTGATTTTCACCATTTCACGTACCTAATAGCGCAGACTCACAGAGTTACTTTTTAAATTTCAAATTAGTTCAGATTTTTTATGAATAATATGCTCAAAAGTATATTATAGAAAAAAACTGAATTTATTGTTTATCGACTTTTGATGCTCGCCGTTCTTTAACACGTTCAGTGTCGGGTCCCTCTTGAAGGGTTCACCTAGTCGCATATAGGATGCCAGGAGCCCTCGCGGAGGGTTCATTTTAAATGTAAGTTTTTATTAGCGAATACCTACAGCCTTATAAACCGTGAAAATAAAATCTGATGTATATTTTAACAAGATTTATTTTAGTGTATGCGTTGGTTTTAAAACCTAAGCATTTTTTTTTTTTTTTTTTTCATGTTTACAAATATTCACAAAAAAAGTAAAAGTTTAGAAACTAAGTAGCGACAAGACCCCGGAAAACACAATATTACTTCGTTTTACAGTGTTTTTTAACATAGTTTTAAACCTAATGCCGTTGACCGTCTACGATCGTTAACTTAAGCGCAAACGTAATGCCGGTAACCCTCCCGGAGGGTTCACTTCCAAAATGTATGGTGGCATGGTGTATGAGTTCTGTAAAAAAGTGGGTGGAGTCGAAAGTGTTAAATTAGTAATTTATGCCTAGGAATATCAATCTTTAAGTTCCTAGTGTTAATATATTTCTGACATCACTAATTAAAAATACACAACAAATTAAAAAAAAAGGTATTTTAAAAAGTCTGAGGTATTTTTAGAAAAAATACTTTCATTTGTGTTTTAAGTCTTTCATTTCGAAATTCAATATGAAACGAACTCTACTCTGATTCAATGAACTTCAGTTTCTTGTTTCACAGATTTTACACCTGAAAATTTACTGAACTTTTATCTTTGTAAAAAAACAACATCTGTGCGTCTACTCCCCATGTCATCAAACTCGTTATCCGAAGTATAAAACTATTGCAGCGCCTGCCATCGTTAACTTTCAATTTATTTTACGTTGTAGCAAAGCCAATTAGTTTATCGTCAATTTACAGCGGGTTTACGTTGTAAAATCGAAAGTAAAGGCACACTAGGTAATTGACAAGGGAACGCAAACAATATCATGTTGGAAACTGCAATATCATCTCTAGTATCGGCACGAACTTAATAATTTTATATGAGAATAGATTATGCCCTTACCAAGCCAGTTAGCAAGATGGTACAGTCACGGACTTGAATTATTAAGCCACTTTCAAACTTTCTAATTTTGCAGTTTTATACATTCACGAGATTACACGATTAAACACGAACTCAAACCGCATGCTCGTCAACAAGATGACAAATTATTATTATTCGGAAATAGTCTTATCCATAGAGGTTGAAGGTTGACTGTCAATGACAAATATTTAATATTGGGCATATTATTCATAAAAAAAACAAAGTGTTCAATGATAAATCTGAAAAATCTGAAAATTTTGACATCCACTTGTACAATCATGTTTAGACTGTATCACTAATGTTATGTGTTCCTCTTTTTGTACAATAAACTTATTATTATTATTAATCAATACAATAAAAATGAAACATAAATCATTAGAGAGAGCTCCGCTAGAAGACCAAAGAGTATAATAACAATACAGCAGCCATAATAATTGTCATGAACGTCATCTTGGACGCTGAAACGGATGTGTTCGGATGAAATCGTGGGTCTGAGTTTTTCCGATTTCGAAATAATCAATCATAATTTCTCCGTAATGTTACTAAAGCTAAGCTAAAACAATTGTCGCTAGGGTTGTAATTTGGGTAGTCACTCTGGTGTCAAGTTTGTAGTTCTGGCTCTCAGGTTAACCAACCGTAAATATTGCATTAAAGTGTAACATTATATGTACATATATTAAGATAATACGAAGACGTATGACTATTTCCATGACTTTACTGTTAACTGTGAGTTTTTTTGTTGTAATACTGTTTATTGACTATTAATTTGTTAAATTTACCCATGATTTTCCCTTTTGTTAGAGCTAGCGTGGACGAGTGCGTTTCGTCACCGCGGCACCGTGACAAAAAAGTTTATGTCACCATCATGTCACTTCATCTTAGTGGGGTGCGCTCACGAAGGAAGACTGAAATATTGGCATCATTTGTCGACATAGATTTGAAAGAAACGTTCATTATCTACGAAATCATAAGACGTAAAAGAAAATATCGTAAAAAAAGTACTGGGTGCACCTCCTTACGTGTTACAGGCGAATAAATGGAAAGTTTTACACTGTTTCATAAACTTCGACAACACCCCCCAAACATTTTTTTCTATATTTTCGAATGAGTTTGGAAGTATTGACGAATTACTGCAACTTTTACCTGCATATACATACAAAAATACGAACATGAGTTTGATCTTGATTTGTTTGATCTTGAAAACATTACCTAGGTATATCGACCACATGCACAGTCAGGCTGTGAGAAGGCGCTGACGCCATGTTTGCGTGTTACCTTGTCGATAGTTGGAAAGTGAAAGGGGAGCGGGAACGCAAAGGATGACAGACAGAAAGAAAGAATAAAGTTTATTTGGACACAGTTCGAGAAACACAAAATGCAAATAACAAAATAAAAAGTGAAAATAATGTTCGCGGAGAATGACAGTTTTGTCAATGTTCGCGGGTCGGCGGACGAAAGTATTACCAGGTTTCCACTTCGTAACGTGCTCGCATCTCCATACATATCCACAGACCGGACAAGAGTAGCAAAATAGTCACGGTGACAAAAAGTACTCGAATGCGCTTAGCACTAGTCAGTATGGGGTATAAAATGACGCAAAATAGTTGAATCATAAAACATTGGTAAAGCAGCACAATTTAGGCGCCACAAGCCGTACCGATGTGTTTAAAAGTTTTGATTGTAAACAAAGCTTGGCTCTAAAAATGTTAGTACTGTTCGTGACATTTAGCATTTTATTACTTCAGAAGTTATTACGGTTTTATAGGTATCCGAAGGATGTTTGATGTGCTGTCCACGGAATTTGAGATGTAATTTGAATTCAGGTGCTTTTACTCCACTTTCTTTGAGTAAAGTTAGTTCTATTGTCTGGCATTTTATAGGACGACCTTCAAAAAGTTCGTATTTTTTGCCAATCAGTTTAGTACTTTTTTTACGTCCTACAAAAAATTATATCCTAAATTGTTTTCTGTTTGTTTCAGGTACGTGAATGGTGACAGAGAAATATGTTTTATTAAATGGCCCGACGGCAGTTACCCCTCATCGAGAACTGATTATGTGTGAGTATTATAAACTAAGTAGGTAATTGCATGGGACTTACCTACATAACGAAATGTGGGTGTACTATGGGTACCTACACCTCTGCCTAACCCCTCGGGGATTACAGGCGTGATGTTATGTTAGTAAATTGAATTCACTCCATTTGAAATAAGATTAGAAATTTAAATAAACCTATTTTACAGTCCGTTCAACCGATTTTGATTTCTATACCGTAGATTATAAAGCAACAAGTGGTTACAATAGCTACTGTTAGTTTAGCTGCAAAAAGGGTTTATTTAAATAGCTAATTTAAGGAATCTTCCACTGCTGGACATAGGCCTCTCCCAGACTGCGCCACAACACCAGCTACCTAAATCATTTAATCAATTAAATTGAATTAATCATAATAATTTATTATATTTTATCAATGTAATGCGCATTTTCACTATATGGTAATACCACCCATTGACTCCACGAGACAGGCTCGACCTAGTGTGGAGTTCATAAGCAAAATGCTTCCTTTGCGTCTTATTTTGTTTTTGTAAACCTAGCTATTAATGTAGACTATAAGGAAATGTAATCACTGTTTTTGGCAAATAAACATTATTATTATTATTATTATATACACATTGCAGTATAAAACTGATTTACATCTGTCACCTCACACTTCAGGTCTAGTTGAAAACCAGCGTCAGGCACCAGTTGTCTGGCATTTTTGCTGAACTAGGCCTATTTGGCGCAGCCGCGAGGCACACTTTCCTGCTAATATGTTAGAACGCACTTTTACACTTTTTATTTGTTTTCTTTCTTTTTTAATTAGGTTTTTATTTGTAGTAAAATAATTATGTTGTGTTATGTGCCTCTTAGTCTGTGCTAAATAAATGTATTTTCTTCTTTTCTTTCTTTTCTTACCTCTTTAAGGTCGTCGGTCCATCTAGCTGGGGGGCATCCCATACTACGCCTGTCGATAAGCGGTCTCCACTCCAGGACTCGGAACGCGTGAGGGAGAAGCAAATTTCGCGCCCTCCCGCCCCTAGCCGCCGCAGGAGACGCCCTGGACGTAGGGAATCGCAGGCCGATTCCCGGCCACCGTAGGCGCGGGCTTACGGACGCTGACCAATGGGGAGCTCGCCGTCCGATAAGGACCAGGCTCGGGTCGACGGCGCGTTGTGTTCCACGCGCGCCTCAAACTCATGTCAACACAACAGAAGGGCTGCTTGGACCGATGCCTGTCGCCCCTGTCGGGGTCGCGGGAGAGTCCGAAAGGGCCGTGGACCGTGGCCCCTGGTAACGTCAGTAAGAGTCTGATACGCCCTCCCGCTCTGGGCGGAGCGGGAGAAGTTAATTGATAATTTACCAACCTAAAAAAAAAAAAACAAGGACTCGTCTGCTCCATCGGCCATCGCTCCTTCGTCAATTAAATACATTAAATAAAATAATTCTCCAACAGTGAACGAATCAGTTTTTCCAAATTCATTCATGCATTGTATGCTATCAGAAAACGTCTAAATCTACTCTGAGAAATGGTCTTTCTTCTCATTGATCCAAAAATACTCGTGAAAGAAAACCCTTTTTTGTAAACCTCCTGAAGGTCACCGGTTGGGGGTCAGGCTGGTTTGAGCTCTGACCGCACAATAAATACATCTTATTAGGGTTCCTAGACTGTAAGAATATCTTCTTAGAATAAAATAGGTACCTGTCCGATTACATTGAATCTTTTGTCGCAAATAAATAAACCTTTTTAAACCCAAGGCTGGGGAAGGCACGTAGGAAAAATATTCACTGAATTAAAAATCGTGCCTAGGAGCCCAGGCACCGATATATTCTAATATATTGCTGGAATTCTTGACTTCTATACGAAAACACGTTTTGTTATAAATAATTTATATTGAAACTTCGTCGATTTTTACTTTGTACACCCTGTATTTGTTGGACACCGTTGTGCGATTTTATCTAGAAAACCGCAAATCTAAAGTAATTTAGCTGTTCTGCAAACAAAATTGAATTCAGAGAAACTGCTTTAAGGCTAATTTACACGTTGCCAATCCAGACGAGAGCGAAATATTTTTTTAAGAAAAAGCTTGAATATTCAGCAAATTATGTTAGATTCTTAGTAAGTATTTAAAAGTAGAATAACGCTTTCACTATCTAAAAGGTACATTAAAGAGTTATTTTTGTATCTTATTATAATTTGCATCAAGCTTGATGTTTGATTAGCAAGTCTAACAGTTCAGCCGAGCTCATCTAGGTACAAAGTTTTCTAGAAGTTTTAATCGATTTTATAGTACCCAGTTATAGCACCGGATAAAGCTCCGCGGTTTATCCTCTTCAAGTTTTGTTTTTGTTTCAATAGCTTCGGATTACCTTCCCACGATGTTTTCACGTTGAAAGGTTAAAAACTAAACGGATATTAATAATAGCTCTTATTGGAACTTAGCGAATAAAGATCTAATCACCGCTTTCTGTTGGACTGCTGGAAATCATTCTGCTTTGCTAAACAATCGCTGCACTGTCTGGATGAGAACGACATCTGTTCACATTTCGAATTTTCTCGATTCCGACCAGTTTTTCCAATCAATCTGCCTAGCCTTTTCTCAACTGTGTTGGGGTCGGCTTCGGTCCAGTCTAACCGGATACAGCTGAATACCAGTATTTTACATGGAGCGACTGCCTATCTGACTTCTACAACCCAGTAACTGGGTAATACGATACCCCTTGGTAAGACTGGTTGTCAGAGTTTCGGCTTCTGATGACCTGTAACGAATGTGAAAGATCCCCGAATGACAACCGGGACCAACGGCTTAACGTGGTTTCCGAGGCAAGGAGGAGTCTCGATCTCGGTATGAAAAGATGGTCCGACCAGTGTTTCCATTTCTATTTAAAACTTATTTAATCTGTATTTGAATAAATACAACCAGTCTTAAAAGTCATTGTAGCGACGCTTTAGAGAGGCATATGTCCAGTATTAGGCGTATTTCGGCTGAAATGATGACGATGATGATGAACCACTCTTATCAAGGGGTATCTATCGTGTTACCCACTGCATCCGGTTACGACTGGGAGCCGACCCTAACATAGATTTATTTTTTATTTTTAGGGTGGGAAATTGTCAAATAATTTATCCCGCTCTTCGTGTCAGACTCTTACTGAGTAAAACCCACCCGTGTTCCTTCAGTTGCCTGTACGTTGCCAGGGCCACGGTATCCCTTTCGAACTTTCCCGCGACCCCGGCAGGCATCGGTCTAGGCAGACACCTTCTGTTGTGCTAACATCTCTTTGAGGCGCGCGTGGAACACAACGCGCCGTCGATCCGGGCCTGGTCCTTATCGGACGGCGAGCTACCCATTGCTCACCGTCCGCAAGCCTGCGCCTACGGTGGACAGGAATCGGCCTGCGATTCCCGACGCCAAGGGCTTCTCCTGCGGCGGCTAGCGGCGTGAGGGCGCGAAATTTGCCTCTCCCTCATGCGTTCCACCTCCTCCTTCGCGAGCATTATTGCTTCGCAGAAGGAGGTGACGGCTTCCCACGCCCTCTCGCCCCGTACCATGGCCTGGACGCGAGAGTTCGCTGCCGCCGATCGCCTTTGTGGAGGCGATCGGCGGCAGCGATCTCTCAGCAAGGCAGGTTTGTGAAGAGAGAATAAATGATTAATTTATTGAATAGCCATGTCATACCTACTCAAAACTTTCCTCACCATATTTCCCTCATTCCTCCGTATTTTAACTTCTCATTTTTTTTGTAGGTATAACTTGGTGTTCCTGGCTGTGACGTACGTGGTGCCTATGTTAGTCATGGTCTGGGCATATGCGCGCATGAGTGCGGCCCTAAGAGGCCGAGCGATCGGCGAGTGCACGCATCATCAGATGCAGGTCGTCAGGGCTAAGAGAAAGGTGAGTTGTGTGTATTATTATAGTGTACACGAGTGAAGAATAAAGCCTCGTGTAGACTGATGCAAAGCGACGGCACGATGCGACACCGGTAATTGTTCTACCGTGAAGTTTTCTTAGAGATTGTTTTGTTAGAGTCGCGTCGCGCCGCGCCGTGGTGTCCCCTAGTCTGCACAAGGCTTTATTTGAAGGAAAAAAGCACTTAAACAAAACAAAATACATATAAAACAAAGTATGTTTTCGTGTCTGTGTGTATAATCCATTGTGTACGAAGGGAATAAATTCTCTAAATGATTTTAGGGAATTTGTTCCGGACGGTTTATTAATATTTAACTTAGATACGAGTATTGCATAGAATTCTTGATGTTTTGAGTACATGTCGCCACATCTGTGTATTGCGCCCGTGGGTTGCAGGGGCGAATAGCAAGTCTATTATATTTTAAAGGAAATATTGAACGCACGTAGCTACTTATGTAGCACCTAACATGTTGGACCATTTACTAAGTAAAGAGTAGAGGACGCTTTCTGCCATTCAAGCTTTCATATCTACCGGGAGTAACAGGAAATTATTTTACTTACAAAGTCATACCTACCTAATACCTATATAGTTTGGGAAATCTGCGGGTGAAAGTTCGTACGTCAGCGTATGAAAACGGTAAAATGGTGAAGTGTTTAGACGACACTTCACCACTTTGCCGTAGCTTCGTGCAGACTAGAGCGACGCGACACCGCGACGCGACACCGGTTATTGTTATACCGTGAAGTTTTCTTCAAAATTGTATTGTTCGAGTCGCGTCGCACCCGTCGCGTCGCGCTAGTCTGCACGAAGCTTAAATTGAATTATAATTGTAAAATCAATTTGATTTTACTTAACTTTTATGATCTTCATTCTCACACGCTCGCACGTGGGACGTATATTTTAAGAAAAGGTAGCATACGTGATCGTTACTTCTTTTTTATTGTTTTTTGTTACCAAACTTTTCCGTAACTAGGTAGGTACAAAGTTATTCCTTTACCTAAAATAGATATACCTACCGATAGGTATTTCAGCTGGGTTATTTCTAATTTAAAAACGGGCTAAAATATTTGAAGAACTCAAAATATCGCATTTTATGAGCCAAAAATTGCCATGGAACCATATTTTGTACTTTTTTTTTTGTCCGATGCAAAAGTGAAATGGAAATGATTATAATTTTATTCGCATTTTGTAGGCATAAACTGTTATGAATAACAAGCTGTAGGCATTTAGGTATGAACCTACTTAAGCATAATCAACCTATAGCGTTACCACTGCTGGGCCACAGGCCTCCTCTCTGTGAGAGGGAGTGGGCCGCAATCCACCACGCGGGCCCAGTGCGTGTTGATAGATGTCACATGTCTTCGAATGTTTGATTTTAGAACATGCCTGTGTTGAAGATGTTTTCCGTCGTCGTTTTGAGAGCAGTGGTAATGCCTACATCACTTTGCGGAAAACGTAAATAAATATTATTTTACATGTGCTCAATGATTTTCCAGCCTACGAAAAATAAAGGAAGATGGAACGTGAAAACAGAGACTTCCGTTAATTTACCTATTTGGGGATTCAGCCTTTTGGAATTAAATAGTCAACCCAAAACTGAGGGAACATGTTCCATACTTAATTTCTTATAAATATTTAGCTGGGAATTTAAAGTAGGATAGGAAAGCCCTTAATAGAGCAACCACACCCGACACCCGCTCCTTTGAGTCAGTGAAATGAAGGCTAAATGTTAGTTTTCTGGGTTGTAAAAAGGGTAACTAATTACGTGTTTCAGGACTTCTTAAGGTGAATAAAGGCTCGCAAAAAGAGTTGAAGGAAAAAAATATATATGTATAATAAACCTCTATGTAATAATAAACAGGGTGGCAGGGTGGTTGGTTTTAAAATAACCGACGAAAATTTTCAACGCAGGGGTACAGGGGTACAGAATCATGTACTCAATCCATGGTATCAGTTTTCGCGTCGATGTCTCTGCCACCCTGTTTATAATATGTATAAAATGTATATGATAATTTATAACGATATGGGTGAAAAAATCTAACGAATATAATACCCTCCTTAGCACTACCCAATCTATAATTTAAAAACGTTCGTAACATCTGTAAGATACCTACTTACTTCAAGAAACGATAATTCGTTTATTCTCAATAACAATAAATCGATTATTTCAGACAGTATTACAGTCCTTATCAATACAATTTTAAGAACAATATTACAACAGTAATTAAAAGTTTATAATTAGCAATAGGTATACGTACGTTACACTATATAGGCTAGGTTAACATAGTAATGAGGTCAATTTATATTTTAGACGGATATGATGACACTACTTAATATTGAAAATGTACTAAATTACCTAGGTCGGTAACTTATAATGTCAAGTTAAAGTTCCTAATGATACGAGCTGAACCTCAATGAGAAAAAAAACAAATTTACTCTCCGGGGAATGCCGGATAATTAATGTTCAAGAGCATACCCCCCTTACATGCCCTCTTAACTCCTATTCTAAAAGAAAATTAATTTTCTAAAAGAACAAACGATGAGTCATTGGGTCGTCCATTAATACATTCATTTCTGTTAAGTATTTTCTGAATAAAAAATCACGAAATTCACCTTATATAGCGGTTATTCCAGACAGCAGCAGATCACAATTAAAATTGTAAAGATACCAATGAAAAGAAATGGAGGCAAGCAAATTAACCCGGGAAACAATTAAAATAAATTAGCGTCTGCGGGTAAACAAGGAAACATTGGAAAATTCCCTAAGGATCTCTGTAGAGCTATTGACCTTGGCTATACAAATGCGCATCGCGCTCACGCCCGCCGGCGCCGTCACTGCCTATCGGAGGATATGTTACGGTTAAAAAGTCGCCAAAAATATGACAGGCAATAATTGCCAAAAAAACAAACAACTGACCTATCAGTACTGTTATATTTAATATTTTGTTGGCGTACATAAAGCATCAAATTTGAAACGGTCGTATGTACATCACCCTAATTCCGTAACACACGATGAATCACAATCATTTCATTTTGACAGTTCAACAAGATTCATTGCGCTATTTACGTTGTTGAGAAGACAAGTTTTTCGAACATATGAAGCAATGGATAGCAATATCCTTCAAAATAATTCAGGTTATGATTGATCGTGTGTTGCGCAATTACGGTGCTGGTTCCCGCGATTTATAGGAAAGGAAAAAAAAATGTAATCGATAAAAAGACCGCACTTGGCACTGTTACTTCATCGATATTTAAATACTTTTTATAATAAAGAGAAACATTTTTTTTTTTCTGAATTTTTGCTATAACAGGAACAGAGAGAAATGGTTGCAATGTGATTAATTTCACAATCTTCTTACGTATCTGATCTCTTAGGGTTTTGTGTACGTACTCATCAGAATTTCAGTTACTTACAAGACTTGGAACTGACGGCGACTACGGCAAACATAATAATGAACGAATCATGGCGAACTTGGAGATAACATTGGTTTTATTTACAAGGAAGCTATTAATGGCTGTTATTGTTTGTCTAATCTTTAATACAAGTACCTACTGTAAGTTATGGTAAACGTATATTTTTTTAATCTCTGTCTTTTTTTTTAAATCTATAAGTACTTATTACACATACATACATACATAAACACACACTTTCTTTCCATAGGGCCTAGGCAGAAACTACAGAACCTACTACTACTACTACATTCTACTTATCACAGCCTTAATTGAAAACAAAAAAAAGGGTACTTGGAATTAATTTATCCCAAGAACATAATTAACATTGTAGTTATCCCACACATGTGGGAGAATATTCCAATTGCATGAATGCAATCAAAGTTGGTCAACTGTTAGTCGATTACTTGTAAAGCCTACTTGGCTGTGATAGTTTTCCTTTTAGCTTCGTTATAGTATACAATATGTAAAAAAACCTCTAGCCAATCCGAAAGGGGCACATAGGTACTGCAATAACATTACCTAAAAGTAATAAAAAATCTTTAAAAAAAAGCTATGTATTGCTATTTAAAATAAAATAAATTGTACCAACTTTTCCCCAAATCCATAAAAAAATAGCAAATTTCAACGGGTTTAAGTTGTGACTTGTAGACACCCGCAAAATGACGACTGCCCGCGCCCCATGTGATAACACAGTAAAATTCCCCATTAAAAGAAACATTGACGATTTTTTTCCTGAAACTTAGCACATTAATAGACTTTCAATACAATAAAGTCAAATCATTTATTTCAAATAGGCCCTTGCGAGGCACTTTTAAACGCCAAAAATTAAAAAAATATCAATTGAAAGATACCTCACGGATCGGACAGGGTTTTATT
The DNA here is from genome assembly GCA_916701695.1 of Agrochola macilenta. NCBI lineage: Eukaryota > Metazoa > Arthropoda > Insecta > Lepidoptera > Noctuidae > Agrochola > Agrochola macilenta. The sequence goes on from OU753563.1 coordinate 11,280,446, forward strand.
ACATGTATACTATTACTACTGCCGTTTTTCACACATTTTTTGTGACACACACTTGACTCAAACAAAAATTAGAACTTTAAAGCTTAACATTTCGTAAACCGATCCCTGGATCGAAAAATGGTTGAACGACCTTTTCAACGACACCCCACACCATGGGAAAGACGAAAAATTAACATCCCCTTTTTAAGTTTAGATTTAGTTTATTTTTAGGCACTATAATGATTGTTTGTGAAATCATACTGTGGACTAATAAAATTCTATACTTTTGTAAAAGTTTTTATTCAATAAATATTATTATTATTACCTATTATAAAGATAAATAAAAAAGTGTAGGGCAAGTACCGTTAAAAAATTATAGTATTAGTATCTGAGCTAAGCCGCGGACAAACAGACGGACATAACGAAATAAATCTATATATATTATGTTCTTAGATGACTACGGAACCCTAAAAACGTAACAACTGCTGATGAGCTACTGAAACTTCTATTTCTGAAGCGTTGTTGCTAGTGCTTCTTCTTCCTAAGGCCTCTTGAATATTTTAATTAAATAAAAACACAGCATTTTACGAACTGTAATACTATTGCATTTAATTAAAAGTTAAGACGTTCTCACGACTTTACTCGATTACCGTTTTATATAATAAAATAAATATAAAATGGGGCAGCAATTTTATAGCTTATTTCTGGAAAAGTTGGAAATAGGATTTATAAATTTTTTTTGCTTATTTGTTTAACCATTTATATACAGACATATACTACTCGTATATTATATAAACAAACAAGAAGAAAATAACAGAAACATACGTACAAAGGTGATGCTTATTTCTAAAGAAATCTCTTCCAGAAAAAATACAAAAACAACCACTCATTCAAACTTATTTTCAAGTATAATCAATAGAAAATTCACGCTCTTATTCACATGCGAATAAGTGTTTTATGGAGTAGGTTACCTAAAGCTAAAAAAATATGAAACCGGAATTTTCTCCCTAATAACGCGCATATTTTATACGTGTAATTGTGCGTGCCTTGTTTGATGGCATCACAATAGGTGGTACAGGCATTGTAGATGATCAATTCATAATGGCCCGTATCCCAGTAATAATTAGAGCCTATAACAGCGTGGCGTTTTAGTGGTTACATTAATTTAACACACGGTTACGGATTAGCGTTTTCTTGAGAATATATTTTAATTTCATTAAACGTTATAATTTATTGTTTTTTTTTACAATTTTCTAAAATAGCATCTTGGAGAAACCTGTAGGCACTTAACAACTGTAGCGCAGCGGTCATTTACCAGGGTCACGGATCATAACATCGTATCAATGAAAACAAAACGAATAACGCGCAAAAGGAAGGCGAATTAAAGGAAAAAAAAAAAAAAAAATTCAATAGGGATGATGTCTAAAAATTTTTTTTAGTCCGTCTTTGAGATTATAAAAAAATTTTGGACACGTATTTTTTCTTTTTTTACGTAATGTACAGATTACGGCGATACATTGAGGTAAAATGTGCCATGACGTCACGAGTATGTAGATTTTATACATACTACGTAGTGACGTAGCGACCCCCACTCCCCAACCTAAAATGCGTTTTATCTAAGTAATTTTTTATTAATATGATAAAGCAAAAAATACGTGTCTAATATTTTTTTATTATCTGTTTGACGGACTAATTAGAATTTCATTGTTTTTACCCAGGCATCATCCCTATTAACGAAAAAGAAATCTTATTATATTTTTATGATTACTGGCCTCTAGCCCTACCCGAGTGTTAAATTAATGTTGGCATTGTAGATGGCACGTTATATACATGTGGTAATATTATAAGCTGCTGTGCCATTTACAGCCCGCATACATTGTGTTTCTCCACCAAAGCGAAATTTACGAATTTTTCAAGTTATTTTTAAGAGCTAATACGACACATTTTCTACCGTTTTGCATTCGGAACCACATTTTAAGGATTACTAGAAGAAAAGAACATGAAAAAGGGATTACCTACATTCAGTTTATTTTTGGCCCAGTCAATTCCAGCCTTTGTTCACCCGAGGTGTCGTTGAAAATACGAATTTGTAGCTTAGAATGAACAAAATTCTCGACATGTAGTCGCTGTTATGTTTGACATCCGACCATTAAATCTATTTGCTTCAACTACTGATAAAACTTGCATATGAAAAGTAAACACCAAAATTTACTTGCTTGTCATTTCTGTGTTTGTTGGAAAATGTCCCGCAGTTGGAGTTAAGCCAAACATTATGAAGTTTTGTTGAACATGCAGAAAGACATTATCTTCTCGGTATTTAAATTACATAGATCTTGTCGATCTTGAAGTTTACTAAAATATTGTTTTTCGTTGATAAAATCTTGTTTTTTATTAAACTCAAACTCAAAGCATTTATTTCAATTAAACCATTTACAGGCACTTCTGAATTGTCAAATAGTCGCGTCAGTTTGTCAGAAAGTTGAAGCTAGTCAATATTATTAAGTTTGAATTATTGTTTTTAAAGTGAAAGTAGTAACCTACCTTAGGTTAAGACAAAAAGCACGCATCTTATTATTGATGCGTATACCATACCACAGAACACGTGAAATATTAACAACAATTAAACCTAGTCTTATAGTACGACGGTAGGTAACTTACCCTTTAATAACAGATGCTTTCGGATGAGTCTAATTAAGCTAGCTATTAATTATTGTAACTTTCGGCATGATTGGTGCTCTCAAACCGTTGTTTTGAGAACTGGGAATCTATTCAGTACCTACTGGTAAATAACGAATATGATAAATGCGAAAGTGAGTTTGTTTGTTTGTTAAGGCTTGTGCAGACCAGCGCGACTTGTCGCGCGACGCGACACCGGTTATTGTTATACTGTGAAGTTTTCTTAGAAATTGTATTGTTCGTGTCGCGTCGCGCGACAAGTCGCGCTGGTCTGCACAGGCCTTTACGCTTTCACGCTAAAACGGATAAACAGATTTGGATGAAATTTGGCACATGGGTAGACCATGACCTGGAGAAGGACATAGGACTATTTATCCCGATATTCCCACGGGATCGAGACTTATGTGGGTGAAACCACGGGGCGCATCTAGTTAATCATAAATTATAACATTCATAACCCATATTACATTCTCTATTTAAACCAATGTCCAACGCAGATCATAATATCCGCCGACAAAATCTTCAATTAACATCCATTCATACCAACGACATTCGAAAATTCTTGAATCGAATTAAATTCCTTGCGTTTATTGTTTACGTTGTTAATTAACTTGAAACACGGCAGGAAAATACCAAATATTTACGTGACAAAAATTTGCCTTTTGAATACCAACCCTTTTGAGAATAGCCTCTATTTTCCGTTGCGGATCGGAATGAACAAACTCCGTATTTCCGCTGCCATTCATAGGCGAATAAAAAGCGGTAGAATAAATAAAAATGCCGCCTACTTTCACACATAGCGTTGTCAGTGATTTTGTCACGATCCCCTTTGATTTTCTAACACGGTATTTTTCTGCTAGAATATAAAGTGCAACATAGATAACTGGTCCCGTTTTGTATGTGAGGTAATATTTTATTTTATATATTTTTATTTTAGTCAAATTTGCCGACGAATGCCAGGGATCGGAGGGTTGCTTCAGCCGTTCTTTGTGTTGGTATTGGGTTCAAATGTTTCAATTAATCAACGGAGCAACAGACAGCAATATCCCGCTTGCGTCCAATAATAGTATGGCAGCATGTATACCCGATATTGGTAACGAATTTGGTTAGACTGTGGGCCGGGTAGTATCAGCACGGCCTTTGCACCACCTCACATTTGTAAAGACTATGTATGAGTATATGCATACATCATAGCTTGATTGATTGACGAACTATGTTCACCTTTGTGTATAGCACGCTGTTTGTGTCACTTAATTACTTTCTAAATTAGAGAACATCAACAAAATCTAAACTAATATGATTAAAATATAGGTACTATAATTGTTTGTTTGTTAATCTCCGAACTCCTTATCCGATAACAAAAAAAAAAACAGATATAAAGCTATTGCTGAAATTAATAACTGTTATATTTTCCAAGTTCTAATTAGTAATGAGGGCAAAGACGAGATTTTAGATCCGTTAATCTTCGTAGCACAAATCATAACGTAGAACTTTCTGAAACTTACAGGAAAGTACAAAACACGAAGTTCCGTTTATAGTCGGCCTATTGTGATCGTTTAGAAAGTTTGCGAACAAGATATGGTCTTAGAATTTTGTGTAGGTTTTCGGAATTACGATTTTAAATGGTATTTTATTAAGAGACCCGTTGGATGGCAGTAGGCTTTTGGTAATAATAATCTTGATATTTGTTATTTGGTCAACCAACTCTATCCGTGAAATGATCAAAGTCTTCTTGCTGACAAAATATGCCCAATTTTTTGCTTCTATATAGTGAAAAGCTGACCAGTTTTTTATTCGTAAATCTGATCTCATGCGAATCAACAAGTGTAACTACAACACACGAGATTTTACTACAGACCAAATTAAATTGTGTAGACTTTCAGTATCCGAATAATAGGTATTTTTGGACGTGACATAAGCTTGATATACTCGTACAATATTTTTGAATCAACTCCCAAGAGTAGTTTCCTGGAACGCTAAAGCCAATAAAACTTTGTAATGAAAAAGCTACCCACTTCATTATATGTGGATCTCCGTCCATAATATAATATTGATCCCTTAGTCTTATTATACCACCACTCTCAAGGGAGTAGATTAAGAAAACAAGAACAGAACCAGTGGGTTTGAACGTTAGAATAAATTCCTGGGCTTTTTAAAAAACAGCCTAGTTGGTGTCGGATTTACGTCTAGTCATAACTGCAGTACATCTGTCTAGTTTTTTCCCAACTATGCTGGGGTCACCTTCCAGCCTTACCAAGCAGCTGCAGCATGAATCCAGTTGAATATCAATATTTTGTATGAGGCATTGGGCAGTTTTGTCCTCCTCAAATAAAACATAAAAAAAAATCTCGTGCTATTTCGTTCCTATTAGCGTAAATACAAAGTCGGATGCAACACTGACAGTAGCTGTTATGTAATTCAGCCACGTCCGTATGAATAAAGTATTACAACCACGAATACACCACTGACATTTGAAAACTGTCTGCAATGTGATCGGCTCCAAAAGACATTGTTTTAACAGAAACGACTGCAATAGGTACAGCTTTTATATAAGCTGTATTGCCTTCGTTTCGTGCGAATGCTTACTTGCACTATCTAAACTGCAGGTATCAGTCTTGTCCTGCTGGGGTCGCGGGTTTGTCTGAAAGGGATATCGCGGCCCCAGCACATAGGCAACGGAAGGAACACGGGTGGGTTCTGCGCTCTCGCTCTGCCCAGAGCGGGAGGAGTCATTTGATGATATCCCACCCAACAAAAAAAAAAAAAAGGTATCAGTCTTGTTGCTGATAGTTCTAATCTAACCTAACCTTCCTTTTCTCAGTTCACAATTTTTCGAGACTTTCGAGAGATCTAACGGAAATAATACTAGCGTTGAATCCGCCTTTTCATTGCCTAAACAAACAAATGCGGCTGCACTTCAAAGCGCTGTGTTGCAGCTGGGTTCGGACAGACTATTACTGCTTTAAGCCCTTCGCAAGCTAATGCAGTACAAACTATGGGTGTCTGTGTTGTATCCGCCTTTGTTTTTACGCTTCCGGGCACTATCGACTATCCATTTAACTACTACTTATGTACCTACCTTCTACTATCTTACTTCTTATGCGAGTCCCAATTAATACTATTTATTTCTTTGTTGCAATAATATAATGACATTTCATGATCGGACAAAAGCCTTTTATGATTACTTTACTCGGTACTCAAAAGTTTCTGGAACGTTCATGAGCAATAACGTCATGCCATAAACGTTCAATTACTGCCTTTCAAGAATCGTATTGAAATTATTACACGGGTACGATTTCCCATTTTATGACGCGTTAATTCAAGAATTGTCCGCTGCCAAATATCAATTTTTCAATTTCAATTTCATTTTCATTTCATTTTAATTTTTTTCAATTTCATCCAACTTTATTGAACGTAACCCGTACGGAGGTTATTGCTATATGAAAATAACCAGGTTATTGTCTTCACAGGTGGTGAGAATGTTCGTCCTGGTGGTGATGGTATTCGCGCTCTGCTGGCTGCCGTACCACTCATACTTCGTGCTGACGTACCACTACCAGTCGCTAGCCTCCGCACCATTCGCCCAGCACATATACCTCTTCTTCTATTGGCTGGCCATGGCTAATTCCATGTTCAACCCCTTAATATATTACTGGATGAGCAATAAGTAAGTACATAACGTTACGCCTTTTTTTACAGAAGGATTAGGCAGAGGGTGTACTTTTGTAAATCGACATTTCACTCGTTTTGTCTAAGTCCCACGTAAAAAGGTTGCTATCACCCGGGCATAGATCTGGACTCAGGGCTGCTACTGAGAAATTCCTAACTTTCTTTTCGTGTGGTTAGTGACTAACCTGGTGTCAGAGTTTTAAAGCCGCCCATGGGCCTCTGATATGGCTTCACATGCCGTCGAGAAATATCTCTCAGGCATGCCGGTTTCGATAAGTCCCCTCTTTGAGGAGTGGCTAGTGAGGCGCCACGGTGTCCTCACCTTCCGCCTGACGCAGGTCCTCACCGGACACGGCTGTTTCGGGAGGTTCCTGTTCCGAATAAGGCGGGAGGAAACGCCCGGGTGTCACCACTGTGTGGATCGCCCGGAGGACACGGTGGAGCATACGGTGGAGGTCTGCCCTGCTTGGGCGGAGCACCGCCGTGCCCTCACGGACGCGATCGGCGGCGGCGATCTCTCGCGTCCGGCCTTGGTTCAGGCCATGGTCCGGAGCGAGAGTGCATGGGAAGCCGTCACTTCCTTCTGCGCAGCAGTAATGCTCGCGAAGGAGGAGGCGGAGCGCGCGAGGGAAATGCAAGATGCGCGCCCTCGCGCCCCTAGTCGCCGCAGGAGACGCCCCGGGCGTCGGGAGTCGCGAGCCGACTTCCGGCCACCGTAGGCGCGGGCTTGCGAACGGTAAGCAATGGGTAGCTCGCCGTCCGATTAGGACCAGGCCTGGGTCAACGGCGCGTTGTGTTCCACGCGCGCCTCAAAGAGATGTCAGCACCAACTGACGGGGTCCGTAAGGGCCAATGCCTGCCAGGGTTGCGAGTTTGTCCGAAAGGGATATCGCGGCCCCGGCACAGAGGCAACGGAAGGAACACGGGTGGGTTTTAGTCAGTAAAAGTCTGACACGCCCTCTCGCTCCGCCCAGAGCGGGAGAAGTCATGGAATCGATACCAGGATCTCATGCTCAGGAGTAGTGCTTGCAATAACTAAACCAACGAGACATTTAAACAATTTAGTTTGATTCTTATCGTTTGGCTTTTGGTGTCAAGTGCGGCCGTCGTGCGCAAGGAAAAAGGGTTATTGGATTTTCCGTTTAGCGAATTTCCACAACGTCGGGACCTTGGATTTGGGATTTTAGCCTATAAATAACGTAGGTAAGCTTTGCCTTTCCATGGAATTTGATAGTGCCATCGGCAAACCATCCATCGGCTCCAACCATCAGATCCAACCATCGGCTTAACTAATTAGAGAATTAAACTTCTTTGAGCTCATGGTTCCTTTCAACTCTTTTCTCTATGACCTGTAGTTTTTTTGTTTTGTAAAACCGAGTCCAAATACAGTGTGTGGCCGACTGTTTACCTTCAACTAGCGCCCAATACTTTGAAAGAGCGTCCCGCAAACTATTTGCGCAGTGCAGCCACTCTCTAATAATTGAAATATGTTTGGAGTTATATCGTAAAAGATTTTAACAGAAATTGTGACAAATTATGGCACTAACGATCACAACTATCTAGTCCTTTAAAGTTGATACCTTAATTCTCACGAAGACACGATTAAAATAAACTTTCTAGTAGTTACATAAGTGCCCGGATAAAGTAGAAATGATTTATTATTTATGGCTAATTGCAAGAGAGCTTCTGACAGCTCCCGCAGTGAGACCTGTTAGAAACTCATTACTGTCTCTTGCAATTAGCCATAGTAATCCGTAACTCAAACGAATGACGTATTGATTACTTACCTCGATGTGAGCCAAAACGTGCCACGTGACCTCAAAGATAGTTCGTGTATTCAACTGAATTTAGTAATGTTCTCTTTAAAACAATATACGGCTGCTTTGCGCGTTAATTACAGGGTCTTCTCGTTTTACATAAAACTAGTTAGTATTGGTTTCTTTGGATATGCTTGAAGAGAACGTCAATTTCACGCGCTATTCAGGTATGTAGTAGATTGAGAGATAAATACCTATTCATGTGTCTAGATTAATAAGTGATTCTAATAACCTCCTAATTATTCGTACCTGTTTCCTAATTACTCGCTGTAACATCAAAGGACTAATTATCCCACTGTGAACATTTCGAGATTTCACAGAAATATTTCTAACTATAACCCGATGGTTTCAACATAGTACACTACGAAATGGCATTGATGGATCATACCATTATGATTGTTTGCTATTTTAGCTCTCTACCGACGACTTAAAACCACATCAATTTTAATCTTATATCTTAATGATAAAAGACACGGTCGTGTACGGTGTGTATAGTTTTCCATGTCCGCATGCGGTACCCGTAACGTAACTGTGATTTGGATCACAACAGCAACCGCACTGTGAATCACAAATTGTTTATTATAATACCAGCCTGTTACTGTCCCACTGCAGGGCAAAGGCCTCCTCTCATACAGATAAGGCACGAGCATTGATCACCACGCTTGCTCAAGACAGGGTGGTGATTTCGGGCTTATATTAACAATAAGTCCAGGTTTCCTCACGATGTTTTTCAGAAAGTATATATGAAATGAAAAGTCACATTGGTGCTTGCTCGGATTATTACCTATTATATTATTTATTACTATTATGATTTACCCACCCTCTTTTCTCATGCATGAGAGGCGAGGTCTTTACCACTAACAAATTGTTTGGCTACTGACATTTACATTCCACAGGACTTGAGGTTACGTAACTGCATGCGGGCTCATGAGAAAATTTATTTTAGCCTACGATTAAAGCCAGTCACTTTTTAACATTTCGTACATTTTGTATTCGCTCGACGTACACGCGGCACACGTAATAGCCAAGTCGTTGCCATTAAAAAAAAAGTAAAAACCATCTGATTAAAATTGTATCCTTACAATGTACAATTCCAGCGCCCAGTGTACTAAGTATGCGGATGTAATGTGTTTTGAAATGGCTATTTTTACACACAAGTTCGTTTTCTATGCATGAACGGCTTCATAAGATGGCCTAAAATGGCGCTTTTCTAAAATTCAGCAGTCTACCCGTTACAATTTTATAAGTCTTTTTTGTCTAGAGTCTTAGGAGAAAATACAAGCCAGCAATCGTGTTCAATTTATTGGGTCTAATTAGAGCTCCGTTTAGGTACGTTTTGCTACTATTCTTAATATTGAAACTTATTTCTATTTACCTAGAACGCACTTTTTCTTATTACCAAAAATAGCGGTGGTTGTTTAATACATGATACATTGTTGGAATATTTATTGTTCACCATAATTTAGCAGTGGGAAAAGCGGTCGATTATTCAATGTTAAACCGCTTAATTTCAAGGTCACTATAAATTCGTGGCTACTATCCCTTTTATTTGTTTCGCGGAAACCGAGCGTTCGTTGGTGTCGTAATAAAATCGCAATCCCGACCTCAGTTTTAAGGTTATAACAATTTAATTCAGTGATAATACCTAAAAATCTCCGAGCCTCTGTTTTATTATTACTAACCTCGTAGTGAAGACCGTAATAACAATAAAAAAACAGGAAGGGTGAGTGCTTTTATGATGCATAGATTAGAGAGGGTTATAATACGACAAAGTTTTATAAAGGGAGGGCGACGTCTTTCGTCATCGTAAAATATTTAGGTAGGTTTGTGCATAATAGTTTGTTTGATCTTGGGCTGCGACATTCCCATGTGTGTCTTGCCCAGTTTTGCTTTGTTGTCATGTCCAGTTTTGAACTAATTGCTGCTTACGAGGCCCTTTGAATGTATACATGCTGAAACAAGCTCAAAGTGAAAGTTTGTGTTGGTTCTATTATTTGACAAATAAATCACGATTAAATCTGAGTGACGTAAAACCATTAGTAAGTCATTGCAATATAACTGTTATCTCATTATAATAAAGTATGAATTAGAATTATTAGTCCAACTCGATAAGGTAAAGAAGAGTTACATTGCTACGACGCCGGATTGGCAGCGGCCGGCAGCGACGCGGCGAGCACTTTCAGTGTGAAATAATTTTAAACTTTATCTACATACTTAAAATACCAGTATCGCTTGAAAAGCTTGAAAAGGTCGCGAGGCCGCGTGCCACGCGCATCTTGTCGGTGGTTCTGCCCGCGGCTGCCAGCGGCGACGCCGGGCTAGACGCGTGGGGTCGGGAGGTCGCGCGTGGCTGCCTGCGGTGAAGCCGGGGGCCGCTGCCTGCCATTCCGGTGTGACTTGGCCCTTATGGTTTTACATCGATCGTGAATACCTTAAAAGGTATCCAAAGTGAATAGGCATACTGTTGAATAGGTTTTTTTCAGTTTTGAATTCATTTGTAATACAGCACAAGACTCAAAGCTCTTGAAGAAGATCACTCCGCGCCACATCGTGTGGCTTTACATCCCAGAAATTCATCTACTAACGTCGGCGTAACCGTGGATATAGTTGAGGGGTACACAAGTGGCAATTTCGAAGCATTTCGTCTTTCTAAAGCGCTTTTCAACGGAATTGACATAATTTTCGATAGCTTATGTCAGTCCCATTAATTTTTTACTTTTTCCATCATCGATATCGTGGATAGCATGACACTTTGTCCAATATTGTTAATTTCTAGTAGTGAATGGCGCGTGATATGTTTATTCGGATTACACGTGTAGTTTTCCTGTGGGCCGCAATGTCAATTTGAAACCAGTGATTGGCATCGTTAAAATTGAAGTTGTATATAAAAAATTAAAAAACATTTTATATCTGTCTCTAGGGATTAAATCTTAGGTCATCATTTTCTGCCTATATAGCCTTTTCCCAACTATGTTAGTCGGCTTCCAGTCTAACCGTACGCAGTTGAATATCAGTATTTTACATGGAGCGACTGCCTATCTGACCTCCACAACCCAATTTCTGGGTAATACGTCGATACCCCTTGGTAAGACTGGTTGTCAGACTTTCAGTCTTCTGACGACCCGTAACGACTGTCAAAGATCCACGAATGGCAGCCGGGACCAACGGCTTAACGTCCTTTCCGAGGCACGGAGGGGTCTTGGTATGTAGTAAAGCTGGTCACCCATCTACGGACTAACCGCGGCAAGCGTAGCTTAACCTGATCGATCGATCCGTGCGGCTGTTATTACTAAGCCCCTCATAAAATCATAGGGGAGAGATTTTATTATTTTGATGATTTATTTCTGTGCCACGTTTTCATATACATAGATACTACTGTGGCTTATCCTGTGACAGTAAAAATATAAGCTTTCTGAAATGTCTGTCGACGTGATATGTCAATACTGACAATAATAATGACTGTAATATTTTCCAGTATCCTCTTGTATTTCATTATAAAGCTCCTGACCATTATTTGTTTCTAGAAAAGAGAAAAATCAAAAGAAACAATCGTATTGTTTACATTGAATTATCTGGCTTCATAGCAGGTTTGTAAACAATAGAAAAAATTGTAAACAACTGCATAACAAATGTTCGGTTCAATTTGATTCTGTGAAACCTGTTTTCGTTATGGAATATTGAATAAAGAACAATACTGGCTACAATGAAAAGTCTATGAGCTGTGTCAATAAAATACATCTCTTTGTTGGTCTAGAATATTTTGTTCAGTAATAAATTAAGCTGAAACCTGAAACTTACAGTCAGGACACGTTTTGGGAACTTAAGAAAGTTGGGACAGAAATTCTACGACCCAGTTCCGAACTTAGTTCGAATGTGTGCACATTGCTAGATATGATTATTTCAAGTTATTTTGCTCATAGATGTGGATAGCAGGCTGGCCACATATAATCTTGAAAACCTTGTACATTTATTGAACTCTTATAACCTTTAAACTGGGTACGTAAAGCGAAGCAGAGCATGCTTTGTTCCGCGTGGATTCGTGTCCTTCACCACACAATCCTCACCTTTGAAAACTTCATGAAAATCAATTTTGAGAACGCCAAAAAATTGTCAAGAAATAGTTGCATTATGATTCCGAAGATGCAGCTTGATGTTGGTGAGGATTGTGGGGTACACGTCTCCACACAATCCTCACCTCAGTGCAAGCAAACGGCTGGGAGTGCCGACTTGGTTTCAATTCCAAAAAATACTCAAGAAATAGTCATAACGCTATGCCAAATCTCGAAAATAGTCATTAAGAGATTCCAGAGATATAAAGGGGTCTTGGTGAGGATTACGCGGAGAGCCTTACTCGCCACAATCCTCACCGGATTACCGCGGAACGCCTAAGTTTTTTAATTAGAATAAAAAAAAAAAAAAAATGTCAAGAAATTGTCGTCTCCAACCATGATAATTTCGACCTGGTTTACTATGTAAAAGTATGTTAAACTTCCACGTTTAGGACGCAGACACTTGGTACTCTTAATAAACGAATGCATTTAATATTTTCTGAACCCGAAATAGAGTGTTGAATGCATTCGTTACCAACGTTGACATTATTAATTGAATTGGTTTGTTAGGAGCGGCCACACGTGATGCTTACAAATGTATCGTGGTTTTTTTTATTTTTAGCGACTGTAACAATGCTGAATTTCATTTCAAAGTTCAAAGTAAACAAACATGCCGCAACCACAGCATTAACATAAGTTAGTGCTGTGGTTGCAGCATGTTTGTTTGTTTACTATAGTAACTACGATGATATATAAATATCATCGTATTGTAAATATCTTTTTGGCATTCTAATATTATGTAAAACCATAAATGGTGCATGATGTGTTAGCCTGTAAGTAATAGGGATGTTACCTGGGGAAAAATATATATATATATATATATACTCGTATATTTGGTCCGTCAGTCAGATGATAAAAAAATATAGGACACGATTTTTTGCTTTATCATATTAATAAAAAAATATTTAGATACAACGCATTAAAGTTGGGGAGTGGAAGCTGGCTACGTCACAAATCAGTATAACCAACCGACCAACGACGATGACGACGAGTAGGAGCAATTTGCTTGCCAAAACCCCTCTAACTTGAGCAATTCGCACAATCAATTAAATGCAATTAGAAATTGATATATTTACATGTCAGTGGGGTGAATTCGCAAAAGTACTATTGTTTACATTATGTTATAAACATTATTAATCTTTATGACTTAAGGTTTTTGTGTTTTAATTTTAATTTGGTGTACTGGTTTAATTTGGTGACTTGACTATCGCATTAGGCTAAGACCTGTAATGGTATTTTTAAGGCATTTAAATAAATAAATAAATAAAATCAACCGAAGAGTGACGTCATGCCACATTTTAACTCAATCTATTGCCGTAATCTTTTGATTACGTAAAAAAAGAAAAAATACGTGTTATGTATTCTATCTTCATAACGTACCTACTATTTATTTGAGGAAAGTATTTTAAATGTATTCTATAATAAATTTTTGGCTTACCTAAATAAAGAAACGAAAAAAGATAAAAGTAAGCAAACTTCAGAAGGCAAAGATGTAAGTTTAGGCGTCTAGTGCACCCTTGAGTGAGGTAAAACTAGACGACAACATTAACCTACCCTTATAGTAACCTTTTGTTAACCCAACACTTCCAAATGAATACAAATAGATACAGACATTCGTGACGTCACAGATTCTACAGAAAAGCTGTTAAGACCATTGAAATCTTAATAAATGTCCTAAAATTTTGAAGCGCTTCTGTAAGTAAACATTCTGCTTGGAATCTTTCCAATGTTTCAACTGTTCTCATCTTTAAAAGTGAGAAATTATATGATTTATAAGGAACTAGCTCATGACTTCGGTTTCACTCGCATGAAGCATCCTTGAGAAACGAATTTATTTACTTATTTTCTCTGGAGTACTTACAACTGGACAAAACAGATTAGAAATAACAGCTTACTTGACTAATTCATGTAAGTACTTTAACACCAGCCATCAAAATGTGTCTAAAGTGGCCCAGGAACTCTTAGGTCCGCTTAAACCACAAATCGCTAAATATACACGGACAAAATGTATCTAAATACCTAAATCCTAAATAATAATATTTATTGAATAAAAACATTTACAAAAAGTATACAATTAGTCCACAGTAAGATTTCATAAACAATAATGATAGTGCCTAAAGAATAAACTAAATCTAAAATATGTTTAGAACAGGTGCAAGTAATAATGGTTCGGAATTACGATGTAAGGAAGCGACCCGCCCGATCTAGGTTAATTCAAACCTGTGTTTCAGGCCATCACTTTACATTTAAATTAATTTGGAACATTAAAATTTAAAGATAAACTGATATAAGATAATCTAATAACGAATATGAGAAAAAGCTTAATGGTAATTTAATATCTAAAAACTAAATCTATGTAAAAATACAAAAGTAAATACTTACGAGTGAATAAATTATCATCATGACAAAATTTCTAGAAGTTTTTCTGTGTCTGTGTAATTGAGTATCGCTAAATGTTCTGATAACATTTTACTACATTTTTTATATATTTCACTATAGAAGTTTAGTAACTTGTTGAGCCTATTGTACAAAAAAGGTCCTAAAAACACATAAAATCGATTAGCATACGCATGTCTAGTTTGAGGCTTTATGCAAACCATGTCTTTCCTTCTCTTGTCGGAAGGTACTGGGTCAAAAGGAAGTGCAGTGTGCTGGAGTAGTACTATGCTTAGTATAAATAATTGCCGTACTGTTAGTACATTACATGCTATGTAGAGCTGGTGCGTAGGAAATCTAAAAGGGCGAAAGGTAGCAACCTTTAGAATTGCTCTTTGAGCACGCTCTAGAGGGAGTAAAATCGTTTTTGCAGCACCACCCCAAGAAGTAATGCAATAGGTAAGAACGGATTGACACAAAGCTAAATAAACCTGTTTAATTAATTTATAGTCTGCTATGTTCCGTAAATTCTTAAAGACATATATTAATTTGCGCACTCTAGTACAAAGTAAATCGATATGTTTACGGAAATTTAGATTGGAGTCAATAGTGACACCCAGATATTTTAAATGGTCAGCTTTTGCTAAAGTGGGGCAGGAACATGCAGTGTCAGCATACGTGCTACAATTATGTGCGAAAATGTTTAGATTAGTAAGCGGTAAGTTAGTACTTCTCATTGTAAATAAAATGTATTTTGTTTTATCTGTATTTAACGTTAGTAGATTATTATGAAGCCAATTAGACACAATGTAAAAACCATTCTGAGCATGTTCGTAGACCTCAACTCTTGATTTAGCTGAGAACAATAGAGCGGTGTCATCTGCATAAGACATTATAACACCATTTTGGAGTGACAGGCGGCACAGTTCATTAATATAGACTAAAAATAACGTAGGGCCCAAAATGCTGCCTTGAGGAATACCAAAACAACTATTTTTAAGTTCAGAACTTGTATACTGATCAATTTTTACACATTGCTGACGATCGGTAAGATAATCAGAAAATAGTTGAAGTTGTGCTCCTCTTATCCCAAGTGTTTCAAGCTTGTGCAAAAGTAAAGTACATGAAATAGTGTCGAAGGCCTTGGCAAGGTCTATAAAGATCCCAATTGTGTGCATACCATTATCTAGATCGGTAGTTACATGATTAATCAATTTGTGTACTGCTTGGCTAGTTGATCTTTTGGGCCTAAAACCAAATTGATTATTTGAAAGTAGTTTGTTATCTTCCAGATATTTTATCAATCTACTGTTAATGATTTTTTCTAAAATTTTTGAAAGGCCTGTTAATACTGAAATGGGTCTGTAGTTATTCACACAGTTTTTGTCTCCAGACTTGAATATAGGTGTGACCACAGCTTTTTTGAGCAATTTAGGGAATATACCTTTAGACAAACATAGCTGAAAAATATGTGTTAGCGGAGGGGCGAGTAGGTATTTAAATCTTTTAAGTATATTATTAGGTATGTGATCCCATCCAGTAGCACAAACATCCTTTAACCCGTTTATTATTCTTTCTACTTCGTAAACGTCGGTATCTAATAAAACAAATGAATTTTGTGTAGAGGAAGTCGTAGTCGGAGTTTGACGGGAAAAATTACTAGAATTTAAAGATTTTTCAGCCAAGTTTTTACCAATGTTAGCAAAAAAGTTGTTTACTTTATTCATTGCTTCAGATGGGTTTGTCTCTGTTGATAGTAAATCAAACGGAGGTTCGTGAGTTTTCGATCTAAATGTATTGGTTTTTATAAATTTCCACAGAAGTTTACTATTTGTCCCTGCCTTCTGTAATTCATTTTTATCATACAGATTTTTTAGTTTTTTCAAAAGATTATTACAGAAGTTTCGATACCTTTTATATGTAACAGAGAGTATTGCGTTATCAGCTGCGAGCTTCAATTTTAGGTGAAGCTTGTCTCTATGTCTTATACAACGAACGAGACCGGGTGTAATCCAGGGTTTTATACAACTATACTTTCGCGGCATTGTTTTAGTGAATGTGTTTTTCCTTATTGCATATTGTAGCGAATCTATGAAACACTTTAAGGTAATATTTGCGTCGTTTGAATTATAAACTGGGTCAAAATTAATACCGCGTAAGTCATTTTCCAGGTTTGTCATATTGACTTTTGTGTAACTACGCATGCAGTTTTTTCTAGGTGAAGATATTTGTAAAGTTAGTAAAACGGCTTGATGATCGGTAAGCGAAGAATTAGTAACCAATGTTTTGGATGGATTTTTTGATTTTAGGATGATGTGGTCTAAGCATGAGCCACTCTGATGCGTGGGGTGATAGTGAGCTGGTAAAAGTCCATAAAATGAGCAAATATTCAGATAATTATGCACATGGGTTTCGGTTTTCCCGGAAGCAATGTTAATGTTAATATCGCCCAAAATTATTATGTTTTTAAACGATGATATGTTTTTTAAGTTTATGTCAAGGGAGTCCAAAAATCTATCCATATTTTGAGAAGGAGGCCTATAAATAGCCATGACTACAGTATCAGGAATAATTTTGATAAATAAGCAATTACTATCTTCGGATACAGGTTCTTCTTTGATTGTTCGTAAATTATTTTTGATATAAACTACTAACCCATCGTTTTGGTTTATGTTTCTGTCAGTTTTATAAGAATAATAACCGTCAAGAGATGGTAAATTGACTGTCTGTTTTGACAACCAACATTCTGTTAGGACGATAATATCACAGCTTATATCAAGATTCTGTAATAACACTTCAAATCCGTTCATGTTTCGATTTATGCTGCGAATATTCTGTGTGAGCAGGGTTAACGTTTTTCCACCAGAAGGAAGAAGGTGCTTACAGTCCTCAACATTACACATTTTAGATTCCGACACAGAAAAATTATCTAGATCACAATTAAGCTGATTTGTCATGATAGTTACAAACTAAGTTGAAATATAAATAGAGGATAAGCTTCCTGTTTATGTGCTAACTAAATAAAGTATTCGGTGGCGCTCTTAGGCGCCGTCATAGTCTATTGAGTTGATGTAGTTGATCTCTGCATATTTGCGCGCCGGGCAACTTACATCACCAGTTGGATGGTCACATTTCCTCTTGAAGCGCTTGCACGTCGCACATTGAGCGGTAGAAGATTTGCTGCTACATTCCTTGAATGAGTGTCCAGTCTCTCCACAGTGGTTGCAAGTAGGACTAGTTTCCCGGCAAAACTTGGCTGCATGTCCGAACTGCTGGCAATTAAAGCACCTGGTGACTATCGTGAAATCTCTCACAGGGCACGATGTCCAATTGATAAAAATTCGGCTTTGGTTTATAATAATTTTTCGTATGCTAGCAGGTAGTTCCAGGATGTAGTTACAGGTAGGAAGGTCTTTCTTACCCGATTTATGGCTCAATTTGATACTCTCAAGGAAGGATTCACGAGTTATATTCGGCAACTTATCTGAAAGGTTCTGCTCGTAAATACATTCAAATACCTCCTTCTCTGTAAGGGATACGGGAACACCAATGACAGCGACCCTAGGGCGGCGTTTAGAAGGTTCTTCTATTGTAAGGCCCGATGATACCAGTTTTT
The DNA here is from genome assembly GCA_916701695.1 of Agrochola macilenta. Taxonomy (NCBI): domain Eukaryota; kingdom Metazoa; phylum Arthropoda; class Insecta; order Lepidoptera; family Noctuidae; genus Agrochola; species Agrochola macilenta. The sequence continues at coordinate 11,298,688 of OU753563.1, forward strand.
CCGAATTCCTTAGCTTGTCAATATCGCCTTTGTTTTCGGTGCTAATCAAAACGCCCCCATTTTTTACTTTTCTCAGGCCACGGACATGAAGCTTAAGTTGTTCGGGGGAGATTAACTTTTGGACAAGCGACTTGGTGTCGTCACTCGTTTGGGTCTTATCGCTAGGATAGATGGCGACTGATCTCAAATTTGCAGGTCGGACGAAGTTATCAGAACCTTTATTCACCATGCTAGCAAATGAAGTATTTTCTGAGGGATTCAGCTTTGCTTCTACGACCTCTTTGAACTGCTGGAGAGAGTTCACAACGTTCTGGTGAACCTGTAGGTGCTGGATTGTGGTATGGGCCTGCATTGTTTTCTGCTTCAACGATTGGTATAAGACGGCCATCTGAGATGTCCCACTTGAGACCTTCCGGCAAAGATTGGAGACACGAAGCTTCTGTTCTGAGTTCATTTTCCCATCACCGACAATAGTGCAGACTTCGTTTAGTATTGTATCAATAGATCCTAACCATTTCTGGATCTCAGGCGTACTGATGACTTCACAGGGCAATTCATTCTCTTCGGGTACTGGTGGGTTTGGGTCACTCGGGGGTAATGGTTCAGTAGGCGTCGGTGGAGGACTTCGCCGTAGTAATTGGCTACGACCAAATGGGCTCGATCCTAGTTGAGACATAGTACTAAACACTATATTTATTGTTTATAAAAATTATTTAGTTCATTTTGCAACTTCGGTAAAAACACTCTTACAAGTCGGTAAAAACCTACAAGTCACACGCGACACACTTTACTTTTATACTGACGGCGCAAATAATTATATTTATTTGTCGTAATTATTTATTTCATTATACTTAATAAATACAAAAAACACGTCCGCTTATTCTCACGTCTCGTAAAGCGTTCACGCGTATACTCAGTTCTGAGTTCAGTGTTAGTGTTAAACCAGGATAACCCTATCTGTTTGCTAGAGTTGATCCAAATCTGCTCAAACATTTATGTGTGAGAGATTAACAAACGCTTCACGAACTTTTGCATTTGGAATAAACTTGAATGTACAGTAACATAATTGATGAATATCAAGCCTAATTTCATCTTTCATATTGTGCTCACCACTTTATCTCCCACTAATTAAGGCACTCTCCTCTTCTGCCTGTAAGTTTCAGTTATTTACGTCGTTGTTAAATATAAGTTTGACAGTTGGACTTGAGCGATCCCACTATAAAAGTTCATATAATAAATTATGTTCTTACTACATTTTTCTTTGGGTAATCGAATAGTTGGGAATGACTTTCCATAAGTATGTAGACTATCCGTAGGTACAGTAAGAGGAGTAAAACTAGGTAGGTATACAAGTCAACTTGTAACCTACCTGCTGCTTTGTTTCTGTGTTTGTTGCTTCTGCTGCTGCTTTTTTTGCCTTTTTTAGGCTAGCAAATCTAACACTATCAATAGTGTTAGAATTGCTAGACTAAATAGATGCTTTTTCAAAGTTCAACATTAAAATTGACTATGAAAAACACTAAAATAATTCTCAAAACTAGTAACGCAGTACATAGGTATATCTGATTGGAGTGTTCCCACAGACAAACTATGAGTCTTGTTTTTTTTCTTGTTTAAAAAATATTAGACTGCTGTAAGCGTTTTACGACAAAAAAAAAACATATTCATTACCATTCAGTTTCGGATCCCTAAAAAGCTACAAAATGTTTTCATAATTTTACACCTAACAGACTATGTTAAAACTACGTCTGTGACTCGACTATGTCTGAACTGACTGTCTGTCTGTGACTTGTCGACTATGTGTAAAGTTCATCGGTCTAGCAACGTCGCGACGACTACGTGAAAATATTAAAGATAAATAAGTTTCTAATCAACTACATTTTATTTAGTGGAGAAGTTGAAACTTATAAGTTTGAAAGTCTTCTATGTAATTAAGGCTTTTATCTGCACTTTGAAACTGAAAGCAATTAGTTAGTAATGCATAAAGTTATTTCTAAATGAAACTATTTATTGCGCTTAGCATCTTGTAATGATCAATGCATACTAATCACGAAGCCTCGGTGAAATGAATTATTCATTTTATTTATTAGTTTTTTTATTTTTATTTAGACGCGTCTTTTCAAGGTTGTATTGCAGAAAAAACCAATTCTGCAATTTTAAACTTCTCTTTCTTATCACTTTTTAATAGAAATAGTTAAACCTATTTCTAATAAAATCTTGAACTTCATTTTATCAATTTTGTTTGTTCACAGATTTCGGATCTACTTCCAAATGGTATTATGTTGGTGTTGGACACCAAAAACAGCAATATCAACCGACTTGAAGAAGTTAGAAATGAACAAATCCTTTTCTGGTAAGAACCTCCTGTAATTAAAATATTCAGCTATTTCCATGATAATATCGCGTGGAAAACAATCAGAGAGTAGAATAATTAATTTTGCCAACGCTTCCTTGGTTACGTCAAGGGCACAAAACCACGGAAGACATAAGTAAGTAGTGATTACGGTATAATTAGTTTCTTTCATGTCGAGTAACTCGCTCGAGTAGATTTCAAGCTTAGTAATTCAACATTCACGACATTTTGAAGATAGAAAGGGACATAAATATAATTATCTCTTTTCTTTTCCATATATTGTGTGCTTTCCTTTGTTTTCTGCTCAACGGTGCTTTGTTTTTTTTCGAGCTGCAAATGACAGCGGTTGTTTGTTATAAGTTCTGTATTCACAAAAGACTCTGATTGCTTTCCTGTGAATCTAGCTGAGGAGATAATATGGAACAATCCTTGTGGGTCTACAATATTGACCTTGTGTATATTGATAATGAACCAACCATCAACAATATGGCAAAGAGAGAAACATAATCACATTTTAATGGGAAACATCAAACTTTCCGCTAACAAAAATAATGAATACCCCAAAATATCTTTGACCCCAAACGACATTTTAGAAGCGATACCGCATTTATTCATGTTCTCTCAAGTTTTAAAATACATTAACCGAACCGAATCAGACGATCACTTTGGTGAAAAAAATATGACAGATATTATACACCGAAATTAGAATGTTTCCGATAAATTGAGAGCTTCCGCGATTTTATCACTTCAGGGATTTACAATTCCCATGAGCCTTATCGATTAAAAGTCAATTCTGATGTTGTTAGCCTTCGAAAGAATTCAGACCGAAATTGATGTTCCGTCTAACATTTGATTGAAGCGATTTCTGATATTTGTATAAAAACGCAAATATGAAAACAAAGTGTTTTAATTAAAACCCCGTTGAATGGCAATTTTTTTTACATTTTATGCTACTTGCGGCAGACTTCGAATTGTGTTGAAACAATAAGCGACACACCAAATAGGTGAAGGAACAAATAAAAAGAAATCGGCATTTTGATACTCGTTAAGTTAATACAACCGCGACATAACTTGATAACTTAAAACGGAGATAATCTTCTGATACCGTCCTTTTTCGGGTTTAAGTGTCGCTGAAAAAAGAAAAAAATATGTGGACAGACTACTTAATTGCTACGTCATTATTGGCTTCATCTTTCTTTAAGTTATAAAAGTAGAAATCTTGTACTGTAAAAACAATTTATCTTCGGCTTTCTTCGTAAAACAACAAAGTTATTATACGGGATCTGTCCTAAGTCTGCCTAATAAGGCATAAGCTCAAGTACAGACTACGATTTTCGGCTGGCAAGAGTAAATAAACCACACATAAACTCCCTTTTAATGAATGTGGCAAGTGTATCCTTTGAGCAAAGTTTCGTAATATATGATAATTTGAAACACTAAAGTGTAGTTAGGTTTTGTGTTACTGGCTGGTCAATCTAACGGTTCTTTTATTCTAATGTACCCATTTCTGCGTTACATTATGCTGTTTGGAGTGGTTTCTGTGAGACGGCTCTTTAATTCCAAATAATTATTCTCTTTTGCCTTAAAGACAAAAAATAGTACAGCATAAAATAACGTTATTAACATGCTTGACGTGTTTTGCCATCTGTATTTAAATGTCAGACCTAATTTTGGGCTGCTGTTTTGTTTAAAAAGACTTATTTTATTCCTAAAACAATTAAACGAGAGACAGTTTTTTTTAGAAGCCCTGACTTTATTGTCTTATCTCATGTTCGTAGTTATTTTCAAAGCTATTTTACATAGAAAGATAACGTAATTATTTTTCATTGTACCTTTGTAATTATAGTTTTTTAATGAATCAATTTTTTGCCAAGTTCTAAGCTCGATAATGGCTTCGTGGTATCTCTTCAGATTCTAGGATATAAGGCGTTCTTTGTGTAAAATCTCGTCGCTACAATATCTTGTGATAATAATGACGTTGTTTAGAAAGTGATATTATTCTCATAAATTTTCTTTGAATAAAATCCTTTATATTTTACTTTAAAGCATCACGCTGAGATTAATTAAAATTATATTTGTATCTGACATTTATTTCATATTATGTCACATTATACATGATGTTCTCATTATTAAATGTCTTTCCAAAATAAAGTTAGGAGTTCAGAATAAAGCTTAATATTTTCGTTGTGATTAAAATTGTTTTAAAGCTAAACTCGGAATGAAAGCGATAGAAACAAAACGTTAATCATTCTCACTCGTAACATATGTTACAATTGGAAAGTTTTTAAGTACTTCTAATTAATTGGCTGCTATTAAAATGTCAACTTTTATCGAATGTTCGACGTTTTCTGAAGCTACATTTCCATAAACAGACATAGACGGAGCAGTGGTGGCCTAGTGGTATCGGTATATTAGTTTGAACCCAGACTGGCACTACTACTTTGTGTACTTAATTTCATCACCACTAATGTCAAAACGGGGATGGAAACATTGTGAAACCGGCATGTTCTAGAACCAACAATTCGAACACATGTGACATCTACCAACCCGCACTGGGCCCGCGTGGTGGATTACGGCCCACTCCCACTCACAGAGAGGAGGCCGGTGTCCAGCAGTGGGAATATTATAGGGTGATTATGCTATACAGACACTGGTAGATGATTATGTTAGTGAGAGAATTACGTAGAAAGGTAGACTAATGAGTAGTTGTAAATAATAATGTAGTAAAATCATGAAACCATTTTTACTTTTTAATGCTATATTTTTTTTATCTAAGACACCTGTGGAAACATGAGGGCCTAGATAAGTGACAATCGTTTTCAAAGCGTTTCGCATTTCTACAGCTCTTTTCAATGGGAATGACGTAAGCATATCGGTAGCTTCTTGTTTTTTTTTTTTTTAGACTTTGCCCCACACTAAGAATTTCATCTTGTATTGTGGGTGCGTTTACAAACATAGAAACTCACATACACTAACACCCAGACCCGAAACAACTACTTGCAGATCATACAAATGTTTGTTCCGTGCGGGGATTGAACCCGCGACACGTTGCGCAGCAGGCGATCGCTCAGCCACTGCGCCAACCGTGCCGTCAAACGTCAGCGTATGTCAGTCCCATACGTTTTAGATTTTCCATCATCGTTATCGCTAATAGAATGGCATTTTGTCTAGGCCCTCAGGCTGAGATTACCAAAATGCAACAAGCTAAAGTAGGGTCCTCTGAAATATAAATCTTTTTCCTTCTCCGTAAAGGAAAGAGTTGCCGTTGCCAGACCACTAATATACTCAATGGACAATGGGATTAAGGGATATACAAGTAGACTGATCGTATGTGGTTGCCACGTTTTAAGGTAACATGCATCGAGGACAGTAGCAATATTTTAACCTCCTTTCTTTCTTCTTTTTCGTGTGGTTCGTGATTAACCTGATGCCAGAGTTTTAGTGCCGCCCATGAGTCTCGGCTTCACATGCCGTCGAGAAATATCTCTCAGGCATGCCTGTTTCCTCACGATGTTTTCCTTCACCGTTTTTGAAGCAAGTGATAATAATACAATACGCACATAAATTTGAACAGTCAAAGGCGCCTTGGGTTCGAACTCGAGACCTATGTCTTGGCAGTCCGACGGTTATACCACTAGCCTATCACTGCTGTTATATTAACCTAAAAGTGTTTACGTAAAACCCTGTTTCGTAGTACGACTGAGCTTAATCTGTGACGAGGTCCTCCAATAATGGGCTATGTTATTGAGTTTAACTATTAGTATAAATTCTCAGATGCGGCCCGGAGTTTGAAATAGTTCTAGATAACGGGTTTGCGGTTTCGTCGCTATTAATGAATATCATAACAACTGAAACATTGTTTCAGTATAGCTCACCGCTGCCTAGCTCTGCCAGGAATTTAGAAGATTTAAAATTAAAATGATGATCAGCGGTGATGTCGTGTAGGTAGTCTAATGGCGATTGACAGTACACTGACCCTCTATTCAACTTTTCAGGAACCATAAAAATAACGTGAAGTATCAAACAAACTTAACATAACTCTAGCCATTAAAATGTCAACGACTGAATGCAAAGGTCACTGCGCAAGCTTCGTCCCTCAAGAGCTTATTAAATTGAGTTGTAATCGGATTGTGAAATGTTATTGATGAACACGTCTGTCTGTCTCCCTGTCACCTTTTATGAAAGTCACAGTGGTGTGATTTATGCTTAGCCGATAACGGTCGTCATGATTTAATTTACAGTATGACCCTGCGATAAAATATGTGCGGTGTTTTCGGTGCAATTCCTTTTAATAGTTTTTATTTTCGCTCCAACAACTCGCTTGACAAGCTTTTAACTAGCAATGTTTTTAAGATGGGTAGAACAGCCATTTATCTTGCACATGTGCATTTTTTATTAAGATACCCAATTTCTAGTGTGACTGCAGTAAAATGTTTTCGCGTGTGTATTAACAAAGTTATTTAATTATTCGTCGTTTTTGTTGCAGTAAGCCAGAGAAACTATCGCGACATATCGTCTTTCAGCAGAGCATGACATTCAAAGAGACGGAGCAACACTTCGCGCTCGACGCCGCAGCATGGTAAGACATTTCAAAGAAAAAAAAAAAAAAATACGTAAGTCATAACCGTCGACTCTACTAACCAAAGTAATCATCGCGCGAACACGCGAACGTTGTCGCGTTCATTTTGTTTGGCGCCTTTCAGGATTTATGAACAAATTAGTGACATAAATATGAACGCGACTTTAGCTTTGGTTAGGAAACGGGGTTAAGTCTTTTGCACTTCCCCGCGGAAACAGCGGTAACAGAACAAAATTAAATGTATATATATATATGCAAGACGGCCTTCATTAGTTAACAATACCTACAACATAATTAACACTTGATAGGGTAACGAACCTCCTTCATCTATTCTTCTCTTATAGACCATCGTCATTGAGTACAAAACCTCCAATTAGGCAAATGGTCTTCTCTAAAAATACCCTTCCATTGATTACTACCTGTACATAGAAATAGGTTTATTTCCTTGAATCGGTTTCCGTAAATCAACTCCGGAACAATAATCATAAGTTCTATAAAAGTTAAGTGTATGTGGGTTTACCTACTATACGTCTTTGCCTAGCCCATGAGAATGAGATCCATGATATGAGAACCATGTATCGATCACATAAGTAGTTAATTTATCTGTTGTTGCTTTTTATTTAAAATTCTTTTTTTATATATAACATATAATTATATAACCAACAAATAATTGTAATATTGTGTTGTTGTATTGTGGTGTTGTTGTAATTATGTACCTACATATACAAAATATTGTAAAACATTTTAAAAGCGTAACGGTGGAGTTTCTTGCCCATTCTTCAGACTTCAGACTTTGACCCATCGTGCATCGGTGAACAAGGCGTGGTGTTAAGTGTTCAATAAAAGGTAAAAGACTGTAGCTCCCGTCAAAAAGAGAAACTTTAAGAAAAAAATACATAAATTATATTCTGCGGTGTCGCAATTTATTTCCTAATTCAACTTTGCTTACACCGTGTGGATGCAAGCCAGTTCGGTGAATACCTACATATAAAAGCAATTTTCACCACATTTTATTCCGTCCTCACAGAAATAGAAATTCTTTTCATCCTATGTTAACACGTAGAAGTAGAAAACTTTCCATACGAAAACACAATCAAATTTATTTTATAAACCTCGACCGAATGGCACAGGAAAGTTTAGTGACATTTCTCGCGACTTTTCTAATTGAAAGAAAATTTCTAGTTTTTTTTAGTTTAGATCGCATTGCCATACATATTGGCAGTTGTCACACGAACCAATATGTTGAAGGGATCAGAGATATTTTCTCTTCTATTTCTAATAAATAGTTTTCCGGGACGCCAGCTTGAAGCGATTTGTCATTATTTTATGCTTTCAACTGTTATGACCGAAATGAGTTTTGTTCAAGGGCACAATCTTCTGTTTTCCAAGTCTGTACCGTCGATCAGTGGCTCTGCTGAGCGTCATTCTGGGTTTAATTCGTTATTAGGGTTTTCCATGCGGAATTTCTTAATAGTACTGTGGCATCTACATACATTGCCACATGTGAACTACGCATCACACTGACGTGACGCAAAATCCTGCATCACGCAAGCAGGGTTTAAGGCAATAGTTGAGCCCACTTTTACGTAAATGGGGCTTAAATATGCTTAGATATGATTGGCTTAATGTGGGCGGACAATTCACTTCTGCTTTCTCTTTCGGGAAATACGCTCTAGATGTTTTCTTTTTTCAAGTTTTTAATGTATGGAATAACAGTCTGTTCTTGTCCTGTATCCACAGGTCAAATACCTCAATGTTCATTCCGTCCCATAAACAAAACAAAAGAGTACCTAAGTAGGCATTGGATCTGTGCGTGGGTGGGTAGGTTTTCGTCTCAGAGAGCTGCATAATTTAAGAGGAATCTGTTTTTTTATTAGAAGATTTAATTATTATAAATAACTGCACACATTTCTTGGATTTTTATAAAAGCAAACTAAGGTAGAGTAGATGATGGTTCGTTTTCTAAGTATTTCTATGTTAGGAAAACTACTTGAAATCTGCTTTTTACTTTTTATTGTGTTCTTAGTTTTCTTAGCAAGACTCTAGAGTCTTGAGGACTAGGAGTAGGAGGTATACTTATGCCTCCAAGTTGTGATACTTGTAGTTGTGAGTCTTGTAAAAGATTTGTCAAAAACATGTCGTGCATACATAAATTGACGTTGTTTCAGACATGTCTTGTTAACTATTGTGTTTACATTTTTGTCAAGATTTAAGGTGCTTGCACACCGAAGTTACTTTTTGTGAAGCAACGTTTGCAAGTGTTGATGGGCAACAACGGGTAATAAAAATTTATTTGGTAAACCTACTAAAAGTTACTTAATGTTATAATGTTGCTCTACAAAAAGTAACTGCGGTGTGGATGCACCTTTAGTCTTAGCAATTTTGTTGGCGTAAACGATACATGCAATGAGGACATAATATGTGGAATATATGGTATATACCCAGGGATAAACCTGGGGTAATGACATAGTTTTACGTAGGGTCAAGGTTTTCAGGTGAGCTGTATCTAAGACCTACATTTGTCAGTGAGTGTATTTCAAGGTCTAGAAAATAGGTAACTACTATTACATGTCATACTCGTCCATCAAAGTATTAAGTAAGGAAATAATGGACATAACTTGTCGAGGTGTAAAACCAAGGTAACATTAACGTATGCCTGAAGTTTTGGCGCAGAGTTTCATTAATCAAACTAAGAATACTATGTAGATATTTAGTTACGTAGGCAAAACATTAATTTGCATACTTAGGGGTCCGGCACCCAAAGATAAACGTTTCTACCAAGTTTATGAAGTAAGTGATAGTTTAACAGATTTGTACTTATAAAGCTACCTTCAAATGCGCTTACGTTCGAAACTCTGAGCTCCTTATATTATAAGTATTGCGCCACCTGAATGTAGCCTAAAATTGATATACAATGCCAGATATGTCATCTGGCATCATCTATCAATTTATCAATTTTAGGCATCACACATAGACTTCTAATAGCGAAATTCGTGGTAGTACAGGTACGGGCAGGTAGGTACTTATGTCATAAAAGGATAAATGAAATATATTACGAGTTTTGGGTGTATCTTTTGCGAGAGCATTTATAAAGGCGTGTACGGACGAACAAGAACATGATGAACACAAATATCGAACACATTAGTCGCATGTATAGTCACGAGCACCAATATGTATACACTAAGCAACTTTGCAAAGTGATTTTCTCCTACTGTGGTGATCATAATTTTATTTTGTTACGAACATAGTATTTTGGAACCCACACTAATAACTAATATGAAATAGGTCTTATCTCAAAGTTGCAGGCGTTATTCTATGCGAAAATCGCTTTTGTATTTTGCTAAGTGGATACATAATTGGTGCTCGTGACTACGTACCACTAACGAACATATTTTCGTAGCGATCCAATTCCAAATCCATGGCTACTAAAGAGACCGGGGCGGTTGAGCGCGAACACAAACCGAACTGTGTTCGAATGGTGTTCTATTCGCTTTGCTAATTTCCGTCCACACGTACAAGCCAAATCTTCCGTGTTCGATGTTCCTGATCATCTAGTTTTATTCGTTCGTGCGTACACGCCTTTATACTAACTATCCCCGATTTATAATTATAGCCGTTTGAAGCCTTTCATAGGAATAATGGCTGACATAAAAATAATATACCAACCAGCCCTAACAAAGGATGCATACCTACCTAAAATAAGAGCTCAGCACAAACATCGATTGGTTTTTCAATCATAAAGCTTCGTGCAGACTAGCGCGACGCGACACCGGTTATCTATGTTCTATGTTATGGGGTTTGGTTTCCGCACTTAGTCCTTCAGTGGACCATTGTGCGTGGGCCATAGCGGCCGTTGGTGGTTATTCCAACCAGCCCACCTCCCTCCAGAAGTTAATTAAATCTCCTGGTCTGTTCAGAACATCTGTGAAAGATCTCGGTGTCCCGAGGGTCTGTGTTCTAATCTGGGTGACGCCTTTGCATTCAAAAAGCACGTGCGTGACGGTTTCCTCAGCCTCCATGCACGCCCTGCACAGAGGACTGTCCGTTATGCCTATTGTGTGAAAGTGTTTGTTCAGCGAGCAGTGGCCCGTGATGGTCCCCGTCACCAGGCGCAGGCCGTTCCTATCCAGGCGTAGTAAACGCCGGGTTAGCCTGGTATCCAAGGATGGCATGGCTTCCTTGGATTGCCTGCAGCCCGCCACCGGTTATTGTTATACCGTGAAGTTTTCTTAGAAAATTTATTGTTCGAGTCGCGCTGGTCTGTACGACCCTTAATAGTTCTGTTAGTATATTAAAGTTGATTATTAATGTCTCAGCCAAAATAAAATGTCCACCAATACAATAGATTTAATCGAGCTGAAACCTCCGCTTTTTTTGCGCAAGTCCATAATTAACTCATGGCAATAATTAATTCGCCTCTATGTAAATATGTTACACCGGAGAGCCATTTCTGCATGATTAACAACTTAAATAATTCTTGCGTGAATTTTAAAGTAAATAGTAGGTTTTGTTTTTAATTCAGCCATTGGTAAGTAGCGACACATTAAGCACATAAGCATGTCATTCATTAGCATTTTTAGGGTTCCGTACCTCAAAAGGAAAAAATGGATCCCTTATAGGATCACTCGTACGTTCTGATCAATTTGCTCCGAATCTAATGGACCGATTAAGTTGAAATTTGGTACACGTATTAATTTTTGTGACCCAAACACGGACGTGTAACGTAAATAAATGAATTTTGAATATGGGGGTAACTTTTGGGAGGCAAGTAAGAAAAAAGAAAAGGTTTTACAAACTGTACCGTGTGACATATCAAATGAAAGGACTTACTGTAAGGCGAGTGTGTGCGAGTTTCTTTTTAATATTTTAAAATCAATAACTATTTACTATTACTATTACTACTACTACTACTATTTACTATTTTAAATAAATAACTTATTTTAAAGTTATTTACGAAGAGTTATGAAAATAGACCATCCGGGGCCCTTATCTCATCCCTATTGAAAAAAATACAGAAATTGTTCATTACATATACGTATATACGAGTAGATTACAGGAAAACCTATAAGAAAAAATTACATGGTAAATCTCTCAATATTGTGCGTACAAACTTACATTTGCAGTTGGAATGTATGGGAACATGTTTTTTAACTACAATGTTAAGTTTGTTATTGGGATATAAATTCATCCCAACTACGGAACCCTTCATTGTGCGTGGTCCGATACGCACTTGGCCGGTTTTTTTAATACACTAATGCTTGGAAGAGCTCGCAGAAAGCGACAAGGCTGCCCATTATATATTTTGTAGTGTTTGATTTATTTTTATTTCATATATAATTAGCTGGTGTACAATAAAGTATATATATTTACTAGAAATAAAAAAAATACACTGATGTACTGTGTGAAACTCAATACTTTTTCATACATTTTGTTCTGCTACAGCAATTTTTTTGCAGTCCAGTTCGTTGGTGGCACAGTTACGTAGTGCTACAAACGTGGGTTGCACAAATATTGCGGTCAGGTAAAGTTAAGCGCACATTATAACCGCATCGGGCCGCAACGCAACGCGTTCCAATACAAAAACAGGCCAAGTGCGTGTTGGATCACGTACAATGTAGGGTTCCGTAGATAGGATGAATTTATCTCAAGAAAAACTTACATTGAACTTAAAAAAGATGTTCTCGCATACGGAATGTATGGGAAAACATGTTTTTTTAACTGCAAATGTAAGTTGGTCGATTATTACTCGTTAACTTGTAGACCCTACTTAGCTGTGATAGTTTTCCTTTTTACTACTGATGTTAATTTTTCACATATCTATATCCAACCATTTAGCTGGCAGGGCTGACAATTAGCACTTTAAAGCTTAATATTTCGCAAACGGATACCTGAATCCAAAAATGGTTTTCACAAGCTCCCAATATTTTTGAATGACCTTTTGAACGACACAAACAAAAGAAACGCGCTGTACACGCACACTTGTCTTTCAACGTGGAAAGGCAAGTGCGACAAGTGCGCGTGTACAGCGTGTTTCTTTTAAGTATCAATTTAATATTTTTTGTGAACATTTTATTAATAAAAAAATAATAACCTTTTTTTATGTAATAATTTTTTTTTTAGATTTTCGCATTTTTTTAGTATGTATGGACGCTATACTATACTATTGCGAGTTAACGGGAACGCCCTCTGTTAGTTATCATACTGTATATTTCATCATCATCATCATTTCAGCCGATAGACATACACTGCTAGACATAGGCCTCCCCCAAGCACCGCCACTTCGGCTGGGTCTGTGCTTCCCGAATCCAGCGGATTCCTGCGGCCTCCAAAAGGTCCAATTGTGGGAGGCCTTCCAACGCTACGTCCATAATATTTATTTATATCTTATTAATTACTTAGTTTATGTCTCAAAATGCCTAACCCTCTGTCGTTTACAGCCCTCTGCTGCCCGCTTTATTTAGGCATTTATTGTGGGAAATTATCAAATAACTTCTGAGCGGAGCGGGAGGGTGTGTCAGACTATTACTGACTAAAACCCACCCGTGTTCCTTCGGGTCGCGATATCTCTTTCAGACAAACTCGCAACCTCAGCAGGCATTGGCCCTTACGGACCCCGTCAGTTGGTGCTGACATCTCTCTGAGGCGCGCGTGGAACACAACGCGCCGTTGACCCGGGCCTGGTCCTTATCGGACGGCGAGCTACCCATTGCTCACCGTCCGCAAGCCCGCGCCTGCGGTGGCCGGAAGTCGGCTCGCGACTCCCGACGCCCGGGGCGTCTCCTGCGGCGACTAGGGGTGCGAGGGCGCGAATCTTGCCTCTCCCTCGCACGCTCCGCCTCTTCCTTCGCGAGCATTACTGTTTTGCAGAAGTTTCCTCCCGCCTTATATGGAACAGGAACCTCCCGAAACAGCCGTGTCCGGTGAGGACCTGCGTCAGGCGAAAGGTGAGGACGCCGTGGCGCCTTTCTAGCCACTCCTCAAAGAGGGGACTTATCGCCACAATTGTGGCGTGCCCAACATGTCCATGCCTACAAATTGCTTATTTAAAAATATTTAATTAACTTAGGCCTACAGGCTACTTATGGGTAAATACATATATATATACCAACGCGTTATTGTTAACGTTAACATTGAAACCAAAAAAAGACTCGATTTCCAATTCAGGCTTTTTTGGTTTCACTACCTAATTATAGACGGAATTGGAATAAGAAAACAATTAAATCCACACAAAGCAGTGCCTGGAATATGTATTTTATTTTAAGTGTTTTTCCATATTGTTCGGTGTATATTGGATACCCAACAAATGCTCAGACATTTTGCGTTATGAGCCAGGGCAGATCCTGAATCTTGTAGCGATACTTGGTAAACCTAATTTGCCAGGCTATTTGGCACCTAACCAGTACCGAGTAATACCTATTTACGATTGTACCTACTTGTTGCGTGAAATAGTGATATTAATTTGAATGAACAATATTTATAAACGAGTATCTATTCATATTATATTATAGATTTATATTACGACACGGGACGGTCGGACGACACGGTTGGCGCAGTGGCTGAGCGATCGACTGCTGCGCAACGTGTCGCGGGTTCGATCCCCGCACGGAACAAATATTTGAGTGATCTGCAAGTGGTTGTTTCGGGTCTGGGTGTTAGTGTATGTGAGTTTCTATGTTTGTAAGCGCACCCACGATACAAGAAGAAATTCTTAGTGTGGGGCAACGTAAAAAATATATATATATATATATGTATATATATTGCCTCGTTGGTCTAGTGGTTGGAAGCGCTACTGCTAAGCATGAGGTCCTGGGTTCGATTCCCAGGTCGGGCAAAGTGTTATTGGGTTTTTCTATCTGGAATAGGCTCGCCCCTTATTAAATGGGACTTAAGCATAACTGGCGAAATGTCGGTGTACTATGGTACACCTCTGCTTAACTCAGTTCTATTAAACAAAGCTCAACTCTGCTTAAACAAAGTGCATTCACTAGGTATCTTCAATTTAGTAATGAAGTAATTTGTACCTGTGCAGTAAATATTTCAAGACAATTCCATGAATTACATACCGTGGTGGTATAAGGTACCTAAAATACGTTTTCTTGATATTCGTAGCAGTTAAATAATTTAAAGTCAGTGATAATTCAATCGGTGAATTGGTTCTGATTAAAATAATTGAGAGGCAGCAAAATGAATGGATTTCCCTGCCTTTCTATTTGTAAAAAAGTGGTGTCAACTACTAGGATAGTTTGCACCACTTTTGTCAAGATGGCTAAAGTTGAAGGTTAAAATTAAACTTAATTTTTTTTATTTAATAAATGCGAATACAGGGTGGCAGGAATATCGACGTGAAAACTGTTACCATGGATTCAGTACATGCATATGAACACCACTGTGTTGAAATTTTTCGTCGGTTATTAAAAAAAAGTCTGCTGTTTCATAGAAAAGTGCAATAACGGGGTTCAGAATCACGTAACAGACACGTGTCATGGTAACAGTTTTCGCGTCGATGTCATGTTACCCTGTACTCGTATGTTTAATAAAAAACTATTTTTCAATCTAATTCTTTTTTCTAATTTCATCTTCACAAAATGTAGATGTCTAGCCTTTTATTACTTTTAATTACTTACCTTTATAGTTCGTATTTTCTGACTCAGGTACAGCCTAGAAAAGGTTGATAGTACCTACCTAAACAAACTGAAGTCTTATCTCGTTGACCTGAGGTTTAGCCTTATCAAATTAAAACTGGCAGACAAAGGTGTTTTTTATCTTCTATTGCTCAAAACTTATGAATTTACGTTTCTAGTTTTCTTTTCAGAATTACAAAGAAGAAGCTATTTATTCAAAATATAAAACGAATATTAATGACTTTTTATTTATTTCACGGGAGACGTAAATTGAAATGAATTTATTTTATCATAAATTAGAGGTGAACGTCCTGAAAGCCTTAAAAGCTCTTACTGAACCCATTATTAAATTAGTATTTACGAAATACAGCTGAAAGTATTGCCTTTCGAATTTTGATTCGGAGTTTTAATCCGTTCATTGACAAAGATGGAGCCTGTGAAATTGATAGAGTTTATTCGGGCATGACGGCATAACAGCGATAGGCTTAACATCCCAAGGGAATGAATTCCCAAACAAACGGCTTGTGAATTGAACCGAAGGATATTCATGAATTCGGCGATCTATTACGATGGTAATCGATTTTCTTTTTGTTGACAGATCACTCGAATGCTACAGAACTGATAACGAACGGCAACGCAGTGCGAATGAATCCGAGGGGAGAACCCGAAGAGAGACACTTTCATATATGCGACGATAAGTTATAAAATAAGTGTATATTATATGGACTAGTTTTATACAAAAACTCAATTGATTGTAAATACAATGATCTCGATATTGTTTGTACGAGAATTTTGTTAAGACGCTAGATTTTATATTAAACTTTGATTATAAGATCATAATGTTTTTCCATTTTTAATACAAAAGCTACTGAATCTCTTATTTAGCGCTGTAATCGATACATCGAAATTAATCATATTTTCGAACTTACTCGTATTTGGGTACATATTGTACGAAGGATCTATTATTTGCTTGTTCTTTTTTGTTTGTGGATATTTTTTACGAGAGGCTTGTGGCTAATTAATAACTGACGCACGGGTCGATCATCAAGGTTAAGCAAAGCTTACCGAGGTCAGTCCGTGGATAGGTGACAATCAATGGATTGTCACCTTACATACCTTGACCCCTCCATGCCTCGGAAAGCACGCTAAGCCGTTGGTCCCGGCTGTCATTCGCAGATCTTTGACAGTCGTTACAGGTAGTCAGAAGCCCGAAAGTCTGACATCCAGTCTTACTAAGGGATATTAACTAGGTTATGGAGGTCAGATAGGTAGTCGCTTCATATCAAATACTGGTACTCAGCTGCATCCGGGTTAGACTGGAAGCCCACCCCAACATGGTTGGGAAAAAACTAGGCGGATGATGATGTTATTCGTTTAAAAAAAAAAAATAACTTCAATGTTACGTTGTGTTGGGAAAAAACTAGGCGGATAATGATGTTATTCGTTTTGAAAATTTCTTCAATTTGAATGTTACCATTTTCTTGCGTGGAGATGCAAAATTATCAAGGTATTTTTCCAATTAATTTCTAATAATCTTAATTACTGATCTGTATATGTCGCAGTTAGATGGTTAAAGCCTTGATATTCCCAGCTATATATCGTATTATAATTATATGAAAGCGGTCCATAGCTGTCGGAGTGCCCTAATTTTGTTACTGTGGCTAATTTTGACGTAGCCCTCGCCGGGCGCTGCTGCGGCACCGCTAGCTGCGTTCGCACGGCTCGCGCGTAGTTGGGCACAGTTCTTACCTAACCTAACCTATTTGGTCGGAGCGCCCTAATAGTAATATTACTAGATCGTGTTCGTATCATAGTTATATTCCTAGTAAGATAGTTATGAACCGCTTCCATATAACTTTATTACAGTATATGTATAGCTTTATCCCTAGGGATATAACTATATCATGGATATAACCATTTCATTGTGACATATACATAATAATATTATCAAATTAAGTTTCTTCTCTTCTTCCTATTTATACCTAAGTAATAATAGCTACAAAAGCAATATTGCACCTTTGTGTCGAGGTGTTTTTAAATTGGCCTAATAAGCTTGATTCACATAACTTCCTTGTGATTTATTTGTATTTTATGCAACGAATCTCTTATCTTTGAATAAACTTTGAAACAGTCAGGGTCATTCATGAAACCTCATTTCTGATAAGTTCATTTGATAATAGAATAACTTTAAAGTACAGTACAACTACTTTCTTAATGTCCCTCGGCAAACTTCGTGTTTTGTCAGTCGTCGGATTTCTATCAGTTGCCCTTTGCACTTGGTGCTTGTACGTATTGACTTCTAACGCTGCGCCCGCGTTGCCGTCAACCATAATAACCAACTGCAAAGGGCAACTGATAGAAATCCGACGACTGACGAAACACGAAGTTTGCCGAAGGACATTAAGAAAATAGTTGTACTGTACCTACTTGATAATATAGAATACGATATTTAGAGTTTAGCTAGACAACTGTTACTAATGCTAATGTAAGTCAATATAGCTGATGTTCCGATATTTATTTTTTATTTTTTATTATTCCCCTGTGGGCAAATGTCGAGATATTTCTATATCAATAATTATGTTATGTGACACTAAGAGTATAGTCGGGAAAATTTATTGTTTATCAAATTGCGTCAAGCACACATTACGTCAATTTGCCGTGGTAGGTATATATTTCATAGATATATGTTTACATTTCATACAACTGTCAAAGGATTACAGTAGTGATTCAAATAAACGGACCATTTATGAGTGTTCATCCAAAAAGTTGGCAACGTCGTAAAAAGCTGTCAAATATTTACCTGTTTTGTTAAATTTGGCAATATTACTGTATGGAAATAAGAAATATGGCTAACTAGTGAACTAGAATATTAATAATAAATTGCATTTTTAACACTGAATTTGATGTTGTAACCGTTTTAGGTGTAAAAAAGGCATTTCGAAAGTTTCCAAACACTTTTTTACGTCTAAAACTAAATATTCGGTGTTAAGATATTAATTATTACATTTCATAATCAATATTCTAGCTCGCTAGTTAACCACCTTTCCTCTTTTTTTTCATATATTGCCAAATTAATCAAAACAGGGAAATATTTGACATCTATTTGCAACGTGTTGCCCAGTTTCAGAATAAACGCTCTTAAGTTTGATAGTCAATTTAATAAACCATTAATTTCCTTAACTTTACCTTCAATCCATAATTTCCTTTAGTTGAAAGTGACGTTTTAGTGAAAAATTTGTCAGCTATGTATCTGTTTCACGCGTGATCATTTTGAGATGTAAAAGGTATAAATACAGATGGGTCACTCCGCAGAATCATTTTAATAAAGAATGACTCTTGCTACGACACAATAAAGTGCAATTCAGGTCGCATGACGCTAATCTTCTTCTATTGGTGTGGTTAGTGACTAACCTGGTGTCAGAGTTTTAATTAAAGCCGCCCATGGGCCTCTGACATGGCTTAACATGCCGTCGAGAAATATCTCTCAGGCATGCCGGTTTCCTCACGATGTTTTCCTTCACCGTTTTTGAAGTAAGTGATAATTATGCAATAGGCACATGAATCCGAAAAGTCAGAGGTGCGTGCCTTGGGTTCGAACTCGAGACCTATGACTTGGCAGTCCGACGGTCACACCACTAGGATATCACTGCTACGACGCTAATTGCCCACAGTTATATTCACCTAGAAGTTGCCTCTCTTTCTATCGCGTAACTCTGAGATCGTCTGACTATACATTCACTGAATTGGCCGAACAAGACCTAAACTGCGGAGTGTCCCATCTGTATTCACGTAATTGCTTTCACTTTCGACAACAATTCCCAATGAATTGAAACTTCACTAAGATTGAAACTATCTAATTGTCACATAATCAAATAGACCTTCTCGTTTAATGACGTACCATCAAAGAAGTTCTTATCTAACCACCGTAAGGACTATTCTTGCTTACAGCACTCGGCCGCTATAGAACCGGGCCGATAACAGATGTGGTCATCGAGGTCACAGGATTTTGTTTTCAAACTGCTTAGATATTAAATTCTCCGATAGTACAATACCAGAGACAGTAAACCAATTACGATGTCGACTATACCTAGCTTTGGGTAGAGATTTTGTCAGCAAATTCCTGTGACTAAACTATTGATTTGAATGTACTTGGTTGATTCTTTGATTACATATAGTCATTTTTATGTTGTAACCTCAGATACCAACTAGCAGCATACCATATTATATTTTCATACTCATGATTCGTAGGAAGACAATACTGTAAAATATTTATGTAAATCTAAAAATTTGTTATTCATTGAATATTTATCTTTATCAATAGATTTAACATTATAATAAATGATAACCTTCATTTATTTTTTTAATAAAAATGTTGTTGTTTACAATCCTCGTTTTATTTTCCCATTCTAGCTCACATAACTGGCTTTTACACAAGAATTTTTAACAAGGCTGGTATCGAATCTAAAATTCTAATCGATGGAACTATTAGAACGATTTCCATCAAGTTCGTGATTCAGTGGATTTTCCAATCTAGTAAATAAATTGACACACAATCTAATATAGGAATCCAATTTTGTTTTGCGAACATTCTCACAATTACTAGCTACCTATTTAAATAATAACAAATCAATTATCTGAATAATCGATTAAAGGAAGTCGAACAATAATGAAAAACTACTAATAAAGTGTTAAAGAAAATTAAACAGCATTGCAAGATGCCACAATAGACTACAGACATAACAGCCACATTTTTATAAAAACTTCCCTGTGCTCGTATGCAACGTACGTTTGTAGTTTTGTTCTCAGCAGCCAAAATATACAGAGAGTCAGGACTGGTGACGCGGGAGCAAGCGACGTACAGTTGTCCGTGTGAGAAGCAGCTTGTCCTTAGGTCGACACCCGCAGCCTTCAGTGTCTGCCCCTGTGACTTGTTGATAATCATCGCAAAGCATACACTCACAGGGAACTGCACGGGCTTAAACTGGAAGTGGGTAATTGTGGGGAATCAGTGGTATACGCGGTATAAACACTCTCGCCAACGCCATGACCTGTTAGAATTTCCGTCTCGATGACGTTTCGCTGCAAAGACACGACTTTGAACCAGGTTCCGCTGCACAGCTTCGGCGGAGTTATCGGAAGTCCACTTCCCGGTAGCGAATTCAGAAATTCTACGGGGTGACGTGTGGTATCATCTTGCTCCACCACAGTGATAATGGAATGGTGTATATTACTTCGCTTCTTTCAATTTGCGAGTGAATACTGTGGTTGATAGTTGCAGCTTGATCATCTTTGGCGTGCTATCCAGGCTGCGTGGAACATGGGATACTCTGCATCATCAACTGTCTTCAGGAATACAAACGACGTTGGGCGTAGATTTTAAAATCGCTAGGACAAATCTGTAGCAATTTCCCATTGCTTATGAAGTTTCCTTTTTTATAGTGAATACGTTCTACGAACAAATAAAGAGATATTAGTATTAAACAATGTAAAAAAAAGAAGTACATAAAATATCAAAAGTCGATGTAAAAAAAAAAAAAACCGATAGTTGGGAATCGAACATATAACCACAGGTTTGCAAAAGCAATCGTCCAACCGCTTAGTTATTTGATTTGTGGAAACTTAGCTAAAATAGCACAGTAATAGCATAGTATTATTATGAACTATTTTGTACGCCGAATATATGGCAAAACATGTTGAACCGGCAATTTTAAACTCCTTTCCATCCTATGTGCATTCTATGTATCATGTCACACATGTTTATACAAATAAATGATCTTTATCTTTATCTTTTATAGCCGTTCTTATAAATTTCATGATTGACTGCTTAGCTCCATAAAAGTATAGCGTGATGATAATTATCTAAAAAGTTAAATCGGGAACTATCTGCAATATCCTAACCAATACGAACTAACAAGAATACGAACATAATGTAATATTGCTCATCACCCATAGCAAATAGCGTGATAGTTTATACTCTAAAGTTTGACCAGACTTATAGAGAATATCTATGCAAAATTTTAACAGAATCTATCCTGTAGAATTTGCGTCATGCTGGAACTTACATTCAGACAAACTGACAAAAATTATAAAAACTATATTTTAGGCATTAGAATAGTTCCCAGTCCTCGTAGCAATTACTTTTTTTTTTAATATTCAATGTACAGTTGGGTTGGTACAATGGATAGATAAATTGCAATTATAACACTGAAATTAATGTTGTAACCGTTTTAGGTGTAAAAAAGGCATTAAGAAAGTTTCCAAATACTTTTTTTACATCTAAAACTAAATATTGGGTGTAATACCATAATATTTATTGCAAACCATATTAATTATTGCATTTCATAATCAATATTTTAGTTCACTAGTTGGCGAACTATGGCTATGGCTATATTTCAAATGTCCATACAAAATAATCAAAACAGCAAAATAATATTGACATCTATTTGCGACGTTGCCCACTTACAGAATACACGCTCTTAATATAGACGATTGAAAAGAAGTTAGTAACAATCACCATTCATACAAAAGAAGCAAAACAACTGAAGTACGCAATAAAGAAATAAAGGAAAATTCGGCCAAGGACACTCAAGGTTAGTGGGAATTTTCCTGCTTTCGTTAGGGCACCGTTTGAAGCAATTACAGGAGACAATTTGCGACAACCGTAAACCACATTAAAGCTACAGTACTATAGCGTCTTGATCAAGCCAGAAGTCTGGGATTAATTTCTTGCTAGACCAACAAGGTTAAATCAATTTGCCTTTTTCGCGTAATTTAGGGTGTTACGGGGCTGTTAATGAAATACATAAACTAAATGGGTACTGTTTTTTGGTATATTACCGTGTGCTAGCTGACATATGGCAAATAATTTAATTTAATGTTCTGCTTCGTAATGTGAATGACTTAATTACGATTGTATAGAATCAAGTTCTTCAAACTAAAAAACTAAATGACAGCTGTGTTGCTGGGGAGTTTGTTGCGCCGCTTCTTCTTCCTAGCTAAAGCAATAGGAAGTGGTGAAGGGCCGGCGAAGGAAGTTTTGGGACTGTCTCATGTAATTTTGACGTTCAAAAATGGCTGATTCTCAGCATAATTTCAATAAATGACATTTGATTTTGACTGGAATTTTCAGTAGCAGTGGCAGTGGACATGTCCAATTCGGTCAAGATACAGAGGAAAATTTTCCGCTGTATCTTGAACTAATTCATGCATGCGTATTCTGTATGTTCGAATCGGTCGATGAGCTACACAATAAAAGTTAATGTCGTGGTAGAAGATTTGGCAGTAAGCAGAATTGGAACCAGCGTCGTTTTCTCAGGCTAGATGATCATTCATTGTGAAGTCAGGCTCTTTGAATGCACCCAGTTGCCATGGTTTTGAATGAGTTTGGGGTGAGCTTGGATGAAAACAAGCTCAATTTGATGTATCTCTTACGGTTTACGCGGCGCACGCCAGTAAAGCTCCCAGTCGGCATGAATTTTTCCGACATCTTCGACAATAAGCCAATTTACACAAAACCTTAATGTATTAAACACAAAAACCTTCCTGTAATATCTAAAAAAAAAGAAACCGCATCAAAATCCGTTGCGTAGTTTTAAAGATCTAAGCATAAATAGGGACAGACAGCGCGAAGCGACTTTGTTTTATACTATGTAAAGATAAAGAAAAGAAGATAAAGATAAAAAGGATAAAGATAAAGATGTAATGTTCAACACAATGTTATTTGTTAATTAATAAATAAATGAAATGAAAAAATAAGGTCCACCAGCGTACAAAATATACCTACAAGAAATCGTTGAATAGGTATAAAGGTAAACACACTTATTCGAGCCGAGCGCGTCGAACGAATCGAAATCAACGAGAACGAACTAGGAACGGTCTTCCAGATTCGGATAATCGACGCGGGCAGGTGTGCGAAGTTTCATAGAATTTCATATGAAGAATTCTAAAATTTGTTTGGTTCGGTTCGCTCGACGCGTTCGGCTCGGATACCTAAGTGTGCGTTCACCTTAATTTTTCAAGTCTTTTAGCTTATTGACGGTAAGTAAATAAATACCCATAAGTTGTTTCATAAGTGTGTCAAAACAGAACGTAACCTAGTTATTGGATGTAGGATCTTGTTTCCATTGGAATAGAGCCAGATCTCTAAGAGAATCTACTAAAACTATTTACCTATTCCCGAAGCTGTTCTACCATTCACATAAGGATTTCAAGACGTAGTTTGTAGGTATTTACGAATTATTATTAATGCAAAAATATAGAATACACATATATACTCGTAGGTATCTACTTATCCATACAAATTATAAACGGTGAGAAAAATTTAATGGGCTATGGAAATATGTCTGTTGGCAAGAAAAGAAAATGATTATCATTTTATTTGCTACCTAGTTATTGTCTGAAAATATGCTTTATCTTGCTTACATAACAATAACGCACTTTTGGTAAATTCAGCAATGACTCAACGATTTACCACAAAAAATATTTGATAGGAACAATATTTCATGCCATGTTCTCCCAGATATTTTTTCACCCTACAACATCCTGTGGATTTTTGTAAACCCTTTCAACGACGTGCTGCTATATTAATATTTGTTAAAAGAACGTCACGTCAATATTGCATGAGGAAATCGCGACCGTTTTCTGGCGAATCTAACACATCTTAAACATGGTCATGCTACTAGAGCTTTGTAAAACATGTTTATAAAGGTAAAATATCGACCTATAATTTCCCAGAAGGCCTATTGTAGAGTCGGTTTGGAGTTATTAAGTATTATTGCAGAGAAATTATTCGCTTGAGAGGCATTTCAAAATAGGTCGATACCAACTGTAAGAAAAGTTCTTATGCCTGTAAGAAAAAGAGATTCTGAGAGAGTTGTATGGAAGATGAAAAGAAAATCCTGGCATTGTAGTAACCTAATAAAAAGCAGATGTTTTTGGCGTGGAAAGGTAAAATACTGATGAGATTTCGGTAAAAAAGTTGGACGGTTCTAGATTGATGAGATATGACGGAAGATAAAACTTTCTGAGCCATTTTCTTTTGTGACGTGACTGATTAGAAGAGAAACCAGTTCTTACTTTTATAGAGGTATGAGGAACAGGGTGTAAAGTTCACAGTTCCATAGAAAAGGGAGGGTTGTCCTACCAGACGGGTGTTGTGTCTGGTGGGCTACTGCCCAACGATTGATTTCAGGACGTTGTTTATATGCTAGTCACGCGTCGTACTTTGCCTGCGCGATGCAGGATTTTGCATTATGTCAGGGTGATGTGTAGTTCGCATTTGGCGATGTAGATGCTGCAGTAGATGCCACACTTTGTTACAGTAAAAAAAAAAATATATAGTAAGACACAGATCAAATCACGAAAAGGTTATTTTCAGTAACATTTTCATCGTTGGGAATGTGTTACTTCAAATGGGGTTAAGGATTACGGTTTTATCACAATCCCGGGCCATTTAACTGTATTCTATTTTAAGTGAGTTTATTGTTAAGTGGATTACAAGTTACTAAAAACAAATGATATCGTTCAGAATGTTTCCTTGAGAAAAGATTGTTTCAAATTCATGTAACTCCGATCACTGAAGACGATACGAGCTATACCCATATTGGGAGCTATACACAACAAGAGCCTGATTGTAAAGCAAATCGACACCCTACGTCAATTTGCTTAACAATGAATTCCCCTGAATTTACCTACTAAACGACAAATAAAGCAAAAGCGTATCAAACAAGCCAGGCCGCACCTTGCCGCGCCCGGTGTATGAAAAATGGTGATATTCCAAATAAAAAAACCGGCCAAGTGCGTGTTTAAACACGCACAATGAAGGGTTCCGTAGTTGGGATGAATTTAAACTAAAACAAACTTAACTTTGGAATTTAAAAAACATGTTCTCGATTGTACGGGCAACATGTTTTTGCAACTGCAAATGTAAGTTGGCCGATTATTACTTGTAAAGCCTACTTAGCTGTGTCTTGTAAAGCCTACTTAGCTGTGATAGTTTTCCTTTTAATTTCGTTATAAACTACTGTCGTGAATTTTTTCACATTTCCAAAACCAACCATTTAGCTGGCAGGGAGGGGGGGCACGGCACTTGACTCTAACAAAAATTTGGACGCTTAATACTTCGCAAACGGATCTCTGAATCCAAAAATGGTTCTAACAAACTCAATATTTTTGAACCACCTTTATTATCCAATTATACCCCACACCATGGGAAAGATAAAAAAAAAAACATCCCCACTTTACAGTATGAGGTACCATAAAAAAATATTTTATTTTATTTTACCACTTTGTCGGCGTGATATTAATATGTATACCCATGCCAAATTACAGCTTTCTAGTACTATGAGTCTCTGAGCTAAGCCGCGGACAGACAGACAGACAGACAGACGGACATGGCGAAACTATAAGGGTTCCTTGTTTACTACGGAACCCTAAAAAGGGGTAAAGCCACTGGCATGTGTGGCATCCACACTTCGAGTCAAACTCGATGCATAATTTTCCAATAGGCAATACAATTACAGTTTGCCCCACATTTGCAATCACTACAGTCTACAGTGGACTTGGCAGGCAATATATCTTTAAAGAAGTGAGCTTTTAGTACATTTTATATAAATATATATAATGGTGAAATGATAGAAAATTCGGAACAAACTAATCAATTTAGACGAAAATTATTCATTCTCGTGATATAAGTTCTTTAAATTGTAGGTACAACCATAAACCCGTTATTACGAAAGTGTAAATATAACATAGGGCACACACGACATATCAGAATTAAACTATAATGTTTATGACGTGCGGAAGCGAACATAAAAACCTTCTACGAATTTGTAATTGATGGTTTAGTTAGAAAATACAAATGATTAATGGGTTAAAGTCAAAACTGTATGACACGAAGCAAAAATTACAATTTGTAGTTTATTCCGTACTTATTTTCAACGTTGTTTGTTGAATTACCGAATGATATCAAAAGATTAATATTGAAAGATAACATAATCATGACAGTATTTAAAATGTTGGTTCAAACAGCCTACCACTTCATGATAATTATAAATGATTCATCGTTAAATTTTAAAATCAGCATTAATTTTAAATGTATTTATTTCGAAGAGCGTTACAATCAGTACTGCATCATCATCAATATTAATAATGACAATTTTAATAATATGTACATCTGTCTCTACTTACGTTGGAAAATTACATCACTTTTATTAGGTTTACATTCTGTCACTTAATGAATTACAGATACTGCTAGTTGGCGCGTTGAACGTTACTTTCTCTAACATCTACGGATCTAAAATCTTATCTACACTCCCAGACTCTTAAATCGAGCCACCCTACATTGTTTTGTATAAAGGCCTATGACTTTTAAAATGGTTATGAATGCAACAATAATGACACCTAAAATGACCACTGCTTCAAAACTGCATAATATAAAACCTTTTTCTTTGACTTATCATTATTTTGATCTTTTAGGTCTTGATACCTTACATGGAAATGCAGTGTGGCTCGATTTAGTCCGGAAATGTAGTTCTTACTAAAGACGCATTAGAGTTATACCACTGAAAAAAATTATTCGAAGATTTGCTTGATGAGTAGTATAGTTACATTTGCTGCCTAACTCCTTACGGGGTTTGGCGCTGTAAGGCAAGATGAAGGAGTCCTCAAGGCAGGTATTTATTTGTTGTAACGTTGTAAAAACCATTCTACCTTAAAGTTTTTTTTTTTTTTTTAATCATCTCTCTTATTAGGTAAATATTTTGATAAATTGTCATCGATCGAGTTGTGATTGAACACTTTACTGTTCAGCCTTTAATATTATTCCTTTTTCAAATCAAATAAAATCAAAAGTCATTTATTTAAACTAGGCTAGGAATCAGCACTTTTCGAACGTCAAAACATAAGACAGTGCCCCAAAAGGCCCACACCCTTCCTCGCTTTAGCTGGGAAGAAGAAGTGGCGCAACAAACTCTCCAGCAGCACAGCTGTCTATTCAGTTATACTACCTACACACTATGCCGGCGGCATGGCCACCGCCTTTTGCCGCGCGGCACGACGTACCCCCGGCTTTTGCGCCTTCATTTCCTTTGCGATTCTTTGTGCGGCTTTATGTGGTAGGGTCTGGCGCGCCGCGGCTTCCCCAGCGGCAGGGCCGGCGGCAGGGCCGGCTGCCAGGCCGCCGGCATAGTGTGTAGGAGCTATTAGAAAAAAATTATTCTATACAATAGTATGCAAAATTATTTACATTACGCAACACAAAGCATAAACTACATTATTAGCCATATGTCAGCTAGCACACGGCAATATACCAAACAAAAACATCGAGAACTATACTCAAGCAGAAATAAAAAATAAAAACTTAAAGGCTTGTGCAGACCAGCGCGACTTGTCGCGCGACGCGACACCGGTTATTGTTATACTGTGAAGTTTTCTTAGAAATTGTATTGTTCGTGTCGCGTCGCGCGACAAGTCGCGCTGGTCTGCACAAGCCTTAAACGTAAACAGAACTTATTATCACTCACTCACTCGTTAGAATGAAAACACAATAAACAAACAAATAAATAAATAAACAAACTCACTTTCACATTTATAATAATTTATTATATAAGTTAGGATTCCTGCAAAGTAATCAGACATTCAATAAAAATACATATATGAAATACTGTAAAAGCCTCGAACGTGAATGAATAAAAATAATGGAATCTTTGGGTCTTCAAAATGACTACAAACATTTTATCTCGAGTTTATTGTTATTTTGCTTATCTATCAGTTTTTCATATTTGAGTGAGGTACCTTCTCACTCTACTGAGCACAGATTTTTTTTTACGAAGAATATAAATCGATTCTCAATGTCTGCTTACTCATAGTTTTTAAGTTAACTTACATTAAAGCGATAAAAATAAATAAAACAGGTGCAATATTTTTTGTAATCAGACATTTATAAATAAATACTGTTCAGTCTCGAATGTCAATTAATAAAAATAATGGAATCTTTAGGTCTCTTTTCAAAATGACTACGAAAATGTTACCTCATGTTTTTTAATCTTAAACATAATTTTTCTTAAAATCAATTAATTTTAACTTACAGTACGTTCGGTGTACCCGAACTACAAAGGCTTTCGTCGAAAATAACTGCAAAATAAGCTCAAGCCCAAGCCTTGCAATCTTGTTTTCATATTGTTTTGGCTTTCTATTTTTCACTCGTAGGTATGATAAGCACAACCGCAAATGGCACTAATTTACGAGTAAAGTTTTCAGAACTCCTAACAAAATAAATTCAGGCTTTTTGGATTCACGCTTTTCATCTGTTGCTTTGAATAATTTATTGGCATTAAATTAAATTTCATTCGCTAAGAGCGTAATTAATAAGAACCACAGACTCTAACAGTTCGGTAAAGTTATTTCTGGTACAGGTAGGCGGAATCAATTGTAAGTATTCGCTGAATTTTTTCTTTGTTCTATTGAACAGCTTGAAGATTGTAATAGGCGTCTATTAGTTAATTGTTCCAAGAAGTATAACTAATTCTTTTAGGCTTTAGAGTAGGTACCTACAGTTTGATCAAGAGGCTAATATTTTTGCGTCACAAATTAATTCGTAGAATTCGTGTGAGGTGTTCGTAGGAAAGCAATCTTCAAGTTACTTAGATGTTTGTTTTTTTTTCTATTATTTTCATAAAAAATTACACTTATTAATTTTTTACTCAGATTTTATGGTCCTGTCTCATGTTGTTTGGGAACTTATCTCTTGTAAAATTATCTCAAATAATTACACTCTTAGCTAGATGCTGCCATTTTTATAGCAACCATTATGACAATGATGACTTAATAATATGAGTGTCGAAAATATTTAACTGTTCCTCTAAAAACATATTGACCTTGTAATGACACACACTTTTTAAAATAAGTGAACCTCTCAAAATTGATGGGCTTCTAATGATGCACACTTTGGACCCTCTTTTGAAATTTCTGGCATTGTCCCAGTTGACCGTAGTAACAGAACTAAGCTAGGATACCCCATCAAACTGGCTAGGTTAGGTTAGAACTGTGACCAACTACGCGCGACCGAATTAATTGTGTTGCGCGTGACTGAATGAGCTGTGTTGTTGCGTGAATTGGTCGCAATAACTAAGCTAGAGCATCCCGATCCGACAAAATCCGAGCCGAGCGAGCGGAGCGAGCGATGCCGCAGCAGCGGACGCAGTTGTTTGGCTATTTAGTATTTTGACGACCCCAAAATAGAAATTATTAGAGGTTCATAAAAAGAAGCGCATTCATTATAATACCTAGCTATTATTAGAGTGTTCAATAATATTTTTAGAAAGCAAAATGGGAATTATTTGAGTTTAGATTTAATACAAGTTTATTAATTTTAGGTACATAAATAAGATGGGAATTTACCAGCAACTAATCTTGCAAATAGAGATAAGTAACTTTTTGGATCGTGTAAAATGCAACTATGTATTTATTAGGTTAGGTAAGTACCTACCAAATAAAAAGTTCTTGTTACTTTGGAATCATTGCAATAACTTTGAGTTTATTGCTCTTTCATTATTAGTTAGTAAATAATTTGGCAGCAGATGCCAAATTGCAGATCTTTTCATCTTGAAGTGCGCAGTCACTCATTATCAAAATGCGCCTTAGCTAAAAAAAGCTTTACACCCACAGTGGCAAGTGTCTGTATAGCAATTACACCGCTGTCTGATATCGATCTCGGTAGACACTTTAGCAGACCAAAATATTTTTCCAACACACCGCTCGACTATGCGTATCTCGTAGGTTGGTTAGATGATTCATTTTGGGAATATTTAAAAGATTGAGTCAGACCACAGCTGCGCTTTCATAATTTCCATAATTATTTTGATTTACCGATGAAATAAAACGAGTTTTATAATTTTGACTTCTGTAATATTTTAACGCACGCTGATTTATTGTACTTTTGGTAATCTTGATGCATAATGTTTTCATTAAATTCTTATCATCTTATTTTTACCAAATTACGCCCAAAAAAAAACCAGGTCGTAAAATGTTTGTATGATGGTTTGTTACCCTATTCTTACTGAAAGTTTATAATGAGTTCATCTTACCTTTAGTTATTAATGATATTGATCACTACAAACACTTCCAATTTTCGAATGCTGTCCTATCAAATCAAGACGCAGATAACCAAATATTACCCCACGGATTTTTTTCCGTATTTTCCTCCTTGTAATCTATCCCGCTGTTGTCTCGTCTGTGGTGGGCGGTGCTTGTCTTATTTCATCCCTAATTACGTTTCAGACATTTGACTCGCTGAATGGGTTTCCACCATTTAAATTTTTTGCTTAAATTTTTCTGTTTCCGTAATGTTTATTGTTCGAATAACACGGAACTTTACTTTGGATTTTCTGAAATTAAGACTTATTTTTGACGAGTTAGTCCTTCTACGTCAATTCTCATTTTGTCGACTTTCGCCTGAACACGCTGGATGTGAAAAGCATAGAACAGGTTGATGTGGCGACGCTTGGGTGAGGCCTATGTCCAGCAGTGGACGTCTATCGACTGAAATGATGACCAGTATGTAGCCGAGTTTTGCAAACATTTGGTTTTGGAGCGCGTCGTCTCTTTCATTCTTACTTGTGTGGCAGTTCCTTTCTAACACTCGATGTGCCATATTAACAGCCGGGTACTCTACATATGTTTTACATATAATATATTGATAATTAGACACATACGTATGTGCCTTCCGTTTCGACATCTATTGTATAATATGACGTAGGTTATAAACGAGGTCGGTGCCAGCTCTTAAGAAAAACTATATAAGGAGAAACTCACTGACTGACATAAATCGACGCAAGGCGAAACTACTGGGACTAGGAACGTGAAATTTTGCACTTTTATAATGATGGGGAGCACTAGAAGGGGAAAATTCCACCTTTAAGGAGGCGAAAAGGGCGGGATTTCGTTTGTATGAAAAATCTTATTCCTTGAGTTAATAAACTTGATACTTGGCACAAAAAGGACTAGGCTTGCATGAATTTCAAGATAGTATTACAATCATTAACCGTTGTGCACAATTTCTGAGCAGTAACCTGTCAAAAAGTACTAGGCATGCATGAATTCACGAAAGTATTCAATCATTATGTTATGCTACTAATAGGATTTGGATGAAGCAGTTTATAATCTGGAGTAACGGATAGGATACATTTATCCCCGTAGTACGTTTCCATGGGATAATTTCCTAATGTGATACAAGTAGGTACGACTATAATTAAAAAAATCGTTTGTTATGTAAAATTTCTTTTAACTCCGTTTTGTATCCGATAGTCTATAGTTTCTATTTTGATTCGATGGCTTTGCTGGCACCGACCTCAAAAAAAATTGTAGGCCCCTAATTTGTTTCGTACCTACTTTTGATTTCTTTTTGTTGGTTAATTTCGTGTAGATATAAAAATATTATTTCATAATTTTAAGTTAATTTCTTTCGAAGTCGGTAGCAGAGCTTAAATAAGTATGGTGGTCTTATTTTTCGGATGGTTGTAAGTACCACAAAATAAGAGATTTCTTAATACCTAATCATAATATTTTTTGAAAGTCGACATTATTTCTAATAAATTATAAAAATTTAAGAGCACTCACATAAAGCTGTTTTACCTATCAATTCAAAGTAGGGTTGTTTTCCTCGGGGTGTCGTTAGTAGTGACTGTGATAATTTCACTGGGATTTTATCAGCATTCGTCATCATAAACCTACACTGCAGCGTTTTACGCTTGCATAATTTTTTATAATAATCCCATTTCGTTTTAAACCATTTCATTGAACCTGTTTACGGCCCTATTTGGTTAACGGTAATAAATTTTACAATGCATTTGCTCGAAAAGAGCCTTTTCCAAGCAGTAAATTAGTGCGGAAAGTGTCACTTTTTTTCACTAGTGCTTTTTACTTTTCTGTTTTTTTTTAATTTTGGTGGCCGTCGTCGTCAGCCCGTTGCAAAGAGTTTTTATTATTTGAGAAAAGTTTTACAAATCAGATAATGATGATAACGATGACGATGACGATATCGATAACGATGGCGATGGCAATGGCGGAGTCAAAGACAAAGTGGAAGTGGAAGTGGAAGTGGAAGTCGAAGTGGAAGTCGAAGTCGAAGTCGAAGTGGAAGTCGAAGTCGAAGTCGAAGTGGAAGTCGAAGTCGAAGTCGAAGTCGAAGTCGAACTCGAAGTCGAAGTCGAAGTCGAAAGTCAAAGTCATGAATGTTGTTTTTATCATTTATATACGTCGTCATTATGCTAGATGTTACATCACACACACACACACTCACTCGATTTTTTTTTTTTTCTCGCAATGCATAGTAAAACGTTGTATGATAAACGTGCGTACTTATAGCATAAATAACTTATTAGATTTTTTTAAATTTAATTTAAATTTAGAATTTTGGCCCGATGTGCTGTTTTTACATAGGACAGATGTCATTGCAGAAAAATCTTGAGAATGAATAAGTCGTTCTAGACAAAACAAACGCCTAAATTTAATTGTCTAGTGATATTTTGCCTTGCATTTATCGTTAATTATAACTCACTATAATTTGGTGATTTATGAACCCTGTGCGGTTAAAACTTATCGTGCTGTGAATTTGGTACGTATTTTCCATCTTTATACAATATCTTCTTCGAATTATCGCAAGTTACTTAGGAAGGGAACTGCTCACACTGCACTTAGGCGAAACGAAACGCGCGGGAATGATTACGAAGTCACGCGACTATTCGCACCAGTTTGAACAGGTAGTTGAAACAATCAGCGCTAGCAAATTTAACACGGTGGAGCATGCGGTATAGGTCTGCCCGGCTTGGGCGGAGCACCGCCGTGTCCATGTGGAGGCGATTCGCGGCAATGATCTCTCATATCCGGCTCTGGTCCACGCCATGGTATGGAGCGAGAGGGAGTAGGAAGCCGTCTGCTCCTTCTGCGAAGCAGTAATACTCGCGAAGGAGGAGGCGGAACGCGTGATGGAGAGGCAAATTTCGCGCCGTCACGCCCCTAGCCAACTCAGGAAATGACCTGCGCGTCGGGAATGGCAGGCCGATTCCCGGCCACCGTTAGCGCGAGCTTGCGGACGGTGAGTAAAACAAAAATATCTTAAAGAAAACGAAACTTCACGAAGTTTGTCAGTCATTTTGAATAATACATCTCATTCATTTTGCTCATCCAACTGCTTCAATAAAAACGAATCATCCGATTCATCGTTCAAGTTTCATATCAAAGCGATTTATTATGGACCCGATTTTAATACAAACTCTCGACTCGGGTTGAAATCTTGTCAATATTGAAACTGGGACTCTTGTTAATTTACGTAGTAACTACGTCGTAACTGATAACAATAAAAATTATTATTCTAAAGGGTTTAAGGCTCGTGCAGAGCAGCGACTTGTCGCGCGACGCGACTCGAACAATACAATTTCTAAGAAAACTTCACGGTATAATAATAACCGGTGTCGCGTCGCTCTAGTCTGCACGAAGCTTTAATTTGAAAGGCAAATGCAAATTATAGTTTATTTTATTCAGAAGCATGTTCTAGACTAGAAAATAGGTAGTTGTTTATGGTTATCAACAGTAATTTGTATTCAATTGATAAGCATTTCCATTATACTTTGTTAAGGTATGAAGACCCTGCTTGCACCACAAAATTACTAAATATGTTTAGCGCTAAACGAATTTAAAGCATGATTTGTTTCTGTTAAACGTTTGAAGTTGACAGAGACAGAATGAAGTTTTAAATATATGTTTAACGCTTTATGGCCCAGACTCCACCAAAGCGGAGATGTGCGGAAATGTCCGAAACGGAGACAAAAAGAGGTGTGGAGATGCATAATGGCTAGACAGGAGCGGAGATGTGTGCTGGCTAGAGCGGAACTGAGCTGCGTGCGGCTGGCGGGTTGTGTGACGCGGGGGGAACTGGCGGTGCCGCTCACGGCACGCCACCCACGCACATCTCTTCGCTGCGTGTCGTCGCGTTGCCACGTCGCCAGTTAGAAGCTTGCAAGGCACGGCTCACATCTCCGCTTTGATCGCGCCATACAAATATGATACATCTCCGCTGAGTGGAGACGAAATTTGTGAATAACGAAATACTATTAGTTGTTTAAAACACATCTCCTCTCCTGTCGTCTTATCTCCGCTTTGGTGTAGTCCGGGCCTAAACGTATTTAGTGATTTGCGATGCAAGCGGGCCTTAGTAACAGCTTATTTTGAAATTGTTTTCGGGTCTGATATGATCAACGACATCAAAGGTGATTAGACACCCATTGTATGCCCATAATACTGCTTAATTAGTTTTATGAAGCCTTTAAACCAGAACATTATTCATTTAAATTCATTTTGATTCACAATTGGGTCTTGGTCTCCTTATTTTCGATGTAGATAAGTCTTCTAAATGTAATTTATTACTCACGATTGTCCATTTAGCGAATATGCCTTTACAGGATTCCTAGGATTCGTGGTAAAGATAATAGGCATTTAGTTAATCTATTTAGTCAAATGGATTATTTCCCTCACTGACCCTTCGGCTGCCCATTGAACAATTACATTGTGCCTTTTAGAGGTCCACTAACTATAAGTTGTCACAGATAGTGGGCGCTTATGTTGTAACTAACTTAAAGAGAGTTGACGCACTGTTCTTACAAATCACTCTGGAATTCCTTATTGCTGGATACAAACCTACTTTCGTTTTCGAATTTTGTCCACATTTTTCTGCATCCCTCAACAAGTGTTTTTACGTTTATCTGATGTAGGTATCCAGTTCAATGTGCCGTTTGACGTCCCGGATTTCTTTGACCTGACCTTGGTCAGCATTCTAAACTTCAACTAACCTCGATTTTCAACGTCTTTCGTCCAGGTGTTTTTCCGAAAATCTGACGACGTAGTCAGCCCATGAGTTGCACATGCTTTCGGATGTACCGTATTTCTTTAGCCACACAATTTGGCCACTAGTCTAAACTTCAACCAAGCTATGTCTGATTTAGAAATAGGACCCAGACCTCACGTGTGGCATTGGCAGTTAATATACTTTTTTTTCCTACGTGGGTAGGCGTGACATATGTACATAATTTTGTAGCTTCCTTAATTAATAATTATATTAAAATAGTTAATTGTTCTTT
Source organism: Agrochola macilenta (assembly GCA_916701695.1). Taxonomy (NCBI): domain Eukaryota; kingdom Metazoa; phylum Arthropoda; class Insecta; order Lepidoptera; family Noctuidae; genus Agrochola; species Agrochola macilenta. The sequence goes on from OU753563.1 coordinate 11,334,370, forward strand.
TTCACTGTATTTATGTGCTAATTAACTGATAAACCCACCTTCGCTCGGAACTGTCCTTTCACTTTCACTCTTCTACAACCACAACATTTGAAATTTACCAACTAAGCATGGACAGCAAGCTTGTGCACAGTATGGAGGAACTGGAAAAGCTGTTTAGCTCTCGCATGAGTGAGTACGAAGATAAGCTGCAGAGAGCTACAGCTGGAGCTGACCCTGCACACTCGGATCTTGCTGCGCTGTCCCTGGACTTCTCAGAGTTTAAATCCTTTGTTTGCAAAACATTCTCTCACTTCAAAACTCAGATCGAACTCCTGTCGTTGAGCCTCGACACACATGAGACCGCGATGCGTAGAAAAATCTTGTTGTTTCATGGTATTCCTGAGAAACCGAATGAAAAGCTGTGCGATTCGATTCTTCAGATTTCATCCAAACAGCTGTTGACTGACGACATAAAATTGGATCATTTAGATGTTTGCCACAGATTAGGAGCTCCCCAGGGTAAATCCAGACCTGTGGTGGTACGATTTAAAGAAATGGAGCATCGTCGGTTGGTTTGGGACGGTAAAACTTCTCTGAAGGGCAGCGGCATCACTATATCTGAGTTTCTGACTAAGTCACGGCACCAGGTATTCATGGCTGCTCGCAAACACTTTAGTATCAACAGTTGCTGGTCTGCAGAGGGAAAGGTTATTGTCTTGACGCCTGACAAGTCACGCCGGAAGATAGCGACCATGGGTGAGCTTGAAACGTTAATCGCGCTAGTCCCCGCTTCCGCCAGTGCTGCTGCACCTAATGATCCCGTATCTACCGCTTCTACCTCGCCAGCCGTTGCATCTACATCGCCTGTAACAGCAACCCCCAAACGAAAGATTGTGAGGAAGGCTCGTCGCTAAGTTAAAAGTTTCTCCTTTAGTATACTTGTTTTGCATTAACCGCTTTGTGATCCATTTGTGTAGTGTCGGTACACTTTATAAATTGTTTTCCCTTGTTTTTATTCTACCCTTAGCATTTACTTTTCACAACTTTCTCACTTTAATAACTTGCCGGTAGATGTTTTTTTGATATTTATACGATGTATTGACGTGACGTCTATCAGTGTCATTTTTTGTTTTTTATGACGTTACGTTTCGTTACACTCTGCCTGCGTTCGTCATAGTTTGAACCCGTTGTTGAGGATATTTTTGTAATGTCTTGTGTTTCCATTTATTTCCTTAACATTTTTTATTTATCTACTCGTACCTAGTTCATAAATGGTTTGTTAAATCTCTCCCAACTACAGCGAATAGGTGCTTTTATTAGTTGAGCGTATTTGATTATTATATTTGTTTGTTTTTATGCGCTTTAAAGTAGTTTAATAAGTAGTTAAGTAGTTTTATATTTTATTTTATATATTTTATATTATATTTTATTCATATATATATTATTATTTTTGCATACTATGATCGATGCTAACATTGTTGAGAATTTTTTCTCGTGTTCTTCCTCTTCTAGCAGTTTCCTTAGTGCGGCGAGTGGTTCTTCCTCTCCTCTCACTCTCGGCGATCAGATTTCCTCTTTGCTTTCCCACCTCCTCAACAATCTCAACATAGCCCATATCAATGCCCAGAGTGTTCCATGCCATTACTCTGATCTTCTGGCTTCCATTAACAGTGCTCATCTAGATGCTTTGCTAATCTCAGAGTCTTTCCTTAAACCCTCTCTTTCATCTATACACTTCGCCCTTCCTGGTTTTGTTCTTATTCGTAATGATAGAACTGGGAAGGGAGGTGGTGGTGTTGCCATTTACTTGCGTACTGATATTCCCTACAAGGTTATCAGCACTTCACCATCTTCCTACTCAGGGTCCGCGGAGCATCTATTTTTAGAAATTTCCTTGCATCACGTTAAAATGCTTCTTGGAGTGATGTACAGCCCTAACCTTACTATTGATTATTTTGACTCTTTTGATTCTCTCTTAAATAATTTCTGTCCCTCTTATGATCACGTAGTCTTGATGGGAGATTTTAATACTTGCCTTCTTAAAAATGACAGTCGTACTCACAAACTTCAATCTATCTTATCTTCACTTAACCTTAGTATTCTGCCTCTTTCTGCTACTCATCATTTTCCTAACTGCACCCCTTCTCTTTTGGACCTGATGATTGTCTCTAATTCTAATAATGTATCTGTCCACGGTCAGCTTACTGCTTGTTTTTCTTACCACGACCTCATCTTTATGTCCTACAGGATTCGCCCTCCCAAGCGTAAGCCTCAATATATTTTCCTTAGAAACTACAAGGGCATAAACCTGGAGGCATTGTTGCGTGATGCTGGCAGCATCGACTGGACGGATGTCTTGGAGAGCTCTTGTATTAACGATATGGTTCACATTTTCAACAGCTCGATTCTCAGCTTATACGATCGTCATGCCCCTATGCGAAGAGTCAAAGTCAAGTTTGTTCCGGCTCCCTGGCTTACTCCGGCCATTAGGGACGTGATGGCAAGTAGGGACAGAGCCAAAAGGAGGTTAAAACGCTGTCCTTCCGATCGCAACTTGAATGCGTTTAAGGTGCTGCGTAATCGCAGCAGTCATATGTGCAGAGATGCAAAGCGACGCTACTTCCATAATTCTCTCGACAACCGTAACTCTTCAGAAGTCTGGAAGTTTCTAAAAACTGTCGGCATTGGTAAGTCTCCAGTTGCTTCTATTAATGACACTGACGTGTGTGCTCTTAACAAGCATTTCTCACATCCCCCTGTTACGTTGGATCCGCACGTCAAATCTGCTATTTTAAATAAACTTTCCTGTTTGCCTGTGCTTCAGTGTCCTTCTTTTGAACTTAGCCCTGTATGTGAAAGTGAGGTCAAAAAATCTATTTGTGCTATCTCCTCCTCTGCAGTTGGTAATGACAATCTTTGCTCAAGAATGGTTTCTCTTATCCTCCCCACATTACTTCCTATCTTGACCCACATTTTTAACTTCTCCTTGTTTTCTAGTTCTGTTCCCGAGGCCTGGAAACAAGCCCATATCATCCCCTTACCCAAAATTCCTAACCCGGTCTCTCTGACCGATTTCCGACCCATTTCTATCCTCCCATATCTCTCTAAAGATAGAAAGGCAGAGAGTTGCCGATGAACAATGTCATCGGCAACTCTCTGCCTTTCTATCTTCGAATGACCTTCTTAGTCCTTTTCAATCTGGTTTTCGTCCTGATCATAGCACAGTAACGGCTCTTTTGAAGGTTACTGATGAAATACGCTGGGCTATGGACCACAAATCTCTCACCTTGCTTGTGCTGCTGGACTTTAGCAGTGCCTTTAACTCTGTCGATTTCGAGATACTTCTAGGAATCCTTAAATCTTTCCATTTCTCTTCTTCTACTGTTGATTGGTTCGAGTCCTATCTTAAAGGCCGCTCGCAGCGGGTTCGTCTCGAGGAGTCTTCTTCTGACTGGTGTTCTCTTACCGCGGGTGTGCCTCAGGGTGGCGTTCTCTCTCCTCTTCTCTTTTCTATTTTCATTAACTCTGTCACCAGAGTCATCTCTTCCCACTTCCATCTCTACGCGGACGACCTGCAGCTTTACACTCACTTTTTAAGGCAAGATGCGGAAGCAGCAGTGTCTGCCATGAACAGTGACCTGGATTTGATTAGCGAGTGGTCACGGTCCTTTGGACTGCAAATCAATCCTAAGAAATCCCAGGCCATCATTATCGGCGGCAGGTATATGCGGAATAGGCTCGATGTTGCGTCGCTGTCTCCACTCTGTCTGAATGGAGTTCAGATTGAATACGCAAACACCGTTAAAAACCTGGGGGTTACCATAGACTCTTACCCATGTTGGTCAAGTCAGTCGTAAAGTGCACTACACATTCCATTCGCTGAAATGCCTCCAGTGCTTCTTGCCCTTTAGTACCAAAATCTCCCTTGCTCAAACTCTCATACAGCCCATCATTGACTACGCTGATGCCTGTTATTTGGATGCCACCGAGGAGCTTTTAAATAAACTTGAACGTTTGCAAAACATCTGTATTCGTTTTGTTTTTAACCTTAAAAAGTATGACCACGTTTCTAACTTTCGCAAATTACTCAAGTGGCTCCCTATTCGACTTCGCAGGAACTCTCGGATATTGTGTCTGCTATTTAATATCCTTCACAACCCTAAAACACCATCCTATCTGCGGGAACGCTTTTCCTACGCCCGTCCTTCTGATGCTCCTTGCAGGTCGCATCTTAGAAATCTCCTTAAATCTCCTCCCCACTCAACCGACTTCTACTCCTACTCCTTCAGCGTGCACGCGGTTCGGTTGTGGAATTCACTTCCGCCTGACATTAGGGACTGCCTAACTGTTGCAATTTTTAAAAGAAGAGTGAAAGAACACTATCTGTCCACTTCGTCATAGTTGCATATTTTGTATTTATTATTTTATGCTACATTATATTTAAGTATATTTATTTTAGTGATATTTAGTTTAGAAGTATTTATGTAAGTTTATTCTCATATTGTATGTTTATGGTTAAATTAGTGAATAATTAAGTGTTTTTATTTTATGTATATTATTTTCTCTTCTAATCTTACACACGTTGTCTACATCTCTTTAACTACTTTCCTATCGCAGGTATGCTGGAAGAGATTTCTTTAGAAATAAGCATCACCTTTGTACGTATTTTTCTGTTCCTTTCTTCTTGTCTATTTATATGTGTGTACATAAACTGTTAAATAAATAAAATAAATAAATACTACCTTAATAATATAAGTTGGACAATGAAAGTTATGTAATAACGGCTTTCTAAGGACTTAATATTACACTGCAGGGTCGCCACTGACCCTTCAAGTATAGGCGGTTATTAAAATAGTTCTTCGTCCTTATGACGGCCATCAAAACTTACGCTTCCTGTTTCGGGTACGGTAAGCCAACAACTGTTGTTGCATTGTGGTTGATTTTGAACTTCGAAACCACAAAATATTGACCGTTGGAGAACGAGTAAATATCTTCTGGGAACGAAAGATGATGTTACTAAGGCAAAAAAAAAATTAAAAAAAAAATCGGAGTTTTTTTAAACCATGCGTTATTCCTATTTTGCTAAACGAGGAGCTAAAAATAGAACTAGTTCTTATTTATGGAATTATGTATAATTAACTCGTATAGTAAAAGGAATATTTTATTCAATGAAGAAACTCATTTGAAAGAGCAGTCCATCGATTAATCGTTCAGTTGAAGTAGCGTTTGGCGATAAATGGTTGTTTCGCAATAAACTCCATTCGAACCATCGTTCAGTCGACTTTCCATTAATCGAACATATGACTCGCGAAGTCAAGGTACAAAATGGTTGTAGCTGCTTTGACACAAAGGAGACAGCTTGGCTGAATACGCAATTTAAATTTGAATGTTGTCCGTCTTTCCTATGGCCCGATTTCACTCTACACGCCTTAAGCGAATCCCTAAGCAAACACTCTTTCGTTACCTACGTTTCACCATAATGTTTCTCGGAGGGTAACTCGTAGAGAGTTTGTCCACCGCAGCCGTCATCGGGACGTCACCAAGAATGAGATGTCGTCCTGGTGACGGTGGACAAACTCCCTTATGCTTTGAAACCTACTTTTTTGACATTTGTTTGTTGTTTTTGCCTGCTAATATTGTTATAAATCTGTTGCTATGCAACCTATCAGAGTTGTCTAAGCATTACTTAACCTAACTACGCATTGTCAGCCTGTAAATCGGTGTCATATAACTCAATCGTCGCCCCTTTTCGAGCCTCACGTGATTTATGGACCTCGCAGGTGACAAAATGTAGATTACTTATCACTCATTGGGTTTTGGAACGAAGTTCCTTAATGCGGTTGCGGTAGGAGTTGACTGGTAGAAATCGTCACGTAATAAAATCGTTATGAGCTCCTCCATGCGACTTTCTCTCTTTCTCCCTCTTACTCTCTCTCTTTTCCTCTTTATCTCTTTCTCTGTCTCTCTCTCTTTATCTGTCTCTCTCTCTTTCTCACACTCTCTCTCTCTCTCTCACTCTCTCTTTCTCTGTATGTCTCTCTTTATCTCTCTCTATCTCTTTCTCTGTCTCTCTCTCCCACTCTCTCTTTCTCTGTCTGTCTCTCTTTCTTTCTCTCTATCTCTTTCTCTGTCTCTCTGTCTCTCACTCTCTCTTTCTCTGCATGTCTCTCTTTCTCTCTTTCTATCTCTTCCTCTGTCTCTCTCTTTCTCTGTATGTCTCTCTTTCTCTGTCTCTCTCTGTCTATCTCTTTCTCTCTCTTTCTATCTCTTTCTCCCTCTCTGAACCTTTATTTTATATACGAGTGTGTGTGTGCGTGCGAGTATCGCGTAAGGAACTCCGTTCCTGACGGGGTCCACCGACAATACACCATTTCTCCAATACGGATCTCAAAAATTCATTTTGGCAAATGTTTTTATCTTTTGCACATGCATATTGAGGTTAAGTTTGATTGTAAATGTGTGCGTGTGAGCGTGTATGCACAGAGCGGAGGTGTACTTTTGGCATGCTTCACTGTATTGTTCGCAGCGCTATGTCTTGGTTTTTACTTGATCTAAGCATACTCCCAGGGCCGCGCCGCCCATATGTGCGAAGCGTGCGGTGCACACAGGCGCCAGGGCTCTAGGGGCGCCAGAAGCGCCCCTGAGACTTAATGAAATGCATGCACCAATTTTTTTTTCCTATTACATTCATCAGTCACCATTCATCATAGTCGAGTATCGATAAGTAAGAACGACCAGACAATATTTACGTCTGTGGTTCAAGTTTACATTATTAGAACTGACCCTAATGTTTAGGTCTCGGGTTTTAGTTTACATTAATTATGAGCTCTGCGTTAAAATCAAAAGAACCGCGACTGTCGCTACGTTGCTTATGCTGCGGTCTATCAGCTATGATAGTTTTTTTTTGCATTATAATAATGTACTAGCTTCTGCCCGCGACTTCGTCCGCGTGTTTAATAACTACACCCATACCGAAACATGAGAAAATTTTGGATTTTCATTTTGACCTAATTCACACTTTCCCTCTCTCTCTATCGAATTAGAAGAAGTCAGTCGCAAGTATGAACGCTTTTTAGGGTTCCGTAGTAAACAAGAAACCCTTATAGTTTCGCCATGTCCGTCTGTCTGTCTGTCTGTCCGCGGCTTAGATTAGAGACAGTTAGTACTAGAAAGCTGTAATTTGGCATGGGTATAAATATTAATCACAGTGGTAATATAAAATCAAGAAAAAACAATTTTTAGGGTACCTCCCCTACACGTAAAGCGGGGGTGTGTTTTTTTTTCTCGTCTGTCCCATGGTGTAGTATGTCGTTGAAAATGTTGTTCAAAAATATTGTGGGTGTGAGAAAATCATTTTTCAATTCAGGAATCGATTTGCGAAATATTAAGCTTTAAAGTGCAAATTTTTATTAGAGTCATGTGCCGCCCCCCATGCCAGCTAAATGGTCGTACTTGGATTTGTGAAATCACAGCAGTAGTATATGTATATAACGAAGTTAAAAGGAAAACTATCACAGCTAAGTAGGCTTTACAGTTTAACGAGTAATAATCAATGAACTTAAATTTGCAGTTTGAAAAACATGTTCTCCTATACATTCCGTATATCATAGGAGAACATGTTTTTCTTGGGATAAATTCATCCCAACTACGGAACCCTTCATTGTGCGTGGTCCGACACGCACTTGGCCGGTTTTTTTCGTAACTATTTCTGCTAGTTTACTCCTACCGCAAGCCGCGAAAGAACTTTGTTCCAATAAAGACAGCCATTTTGTAAATATCTTGAATAAAGAATGTAAATAATTTAATTCGTGTTTTGTTTATCTCAGTAATTGTCAAGCGGAAGCGAACCGATTATTATTTTTATTTTTTTTCGAAAATTTTAAATAATTAGAGTACATTAGGTAAACAGTCAAAATTAAAAAAAAAATTGTGGCGAAACACAACAAAAAAAAAGAGGCGCATCTTTGGTTTTGCACACAAGCGCTGCCGATGGCCGGCGCGGCCCTGCATGCTCCCCGCAATATTATTTTCGACATTATTATTAAAATATCTCCGTCAATTCTGCCAATTTTTCTTGACTGTATTTTAGTTTTTATTCGTAAGCTGAATTCCCAGTGTCGCCGAAAACAAAATAATTTGTATGAAAATAAGTATGTAGTAAATACCTATTGACTGACTCGTTGGTCTTGTGGTCGCAAGCGCTACTGCTGAGCATGAGTTCCTGGGTTCGATTCCCAGGTCGGGCAAAGTGTTATTGGGTTATACCATCTGGAATTTCTCAGTAACAAGAATCTGGATTTATGCCCAGTTGATGGCAATAGGCTCACCCTCTGTTACATGGGACTTCAAAAAAACATAACTGTTGAAATATGGGTGAACTATAGGTACACCTCTGCCTAAGCCTTCTGTGATTATAGGCGTGATGTTATGTTATGTTAAATCAAGTTTTACGAAAGCCGACTATCGTAAAATGCTTCAGTAAAGTTACAGAGCTTCATAACGTTCGTGCTTGGGAAGCTGATTGAATATTTCTCCGCTACAAATGCCACAAGATAGATTAGCTCAAGTATATTGAAACTGGATTCCATTTCTGTTATTGGTCTTTAAAGCTAAGAAACTTCTTGTATAGCTGTCTCGAGGACTCTTTTGAACCCTTTGAAATCAATAATTATTTCGCAAAAGATAGAAGGACGTTTTTCATGTTACAAAGGAGGTAAGGTTTACCTACTTATTTTGGTTTGGCGCAAGTTAGTAGTAGAACCACAGTATAAATATGGACAGTACAGAAACTACGTAGTAAACGTTTGAAACGACATACTCACAAAGACGCGCTCATTGATGAGACCCCAAGATATTGTGTCGGTGCTGTCAGTTGCGGGTGCCGTGCCGAGACGACTAGTCACCGCGATCTTTTTAAAAATGGAGCGTAGGTAATTATTTCTACAAATAGGCCTAGTTTGCACACTGTCCATATTTATATTGTGATAGACGGTAATAGAGATGAACTATACAATTTCTTATAGAAGTTTGAAAAGCGACTTTTCTGATGACCGTTTCCGCTGAATTTCCAGGAATATTTAGAAACTTTAACTAAAATAGTCTAGGCGATCGCCTGTTTTTACCCACTCAGAAAGTTTCTTCAATTCTACTAAGTTTTCTCTACTAAAAACTAAGCAATACTATGCCTTGAGGCTTAAGGCATAGCCTTGAGGCTTATCTTCAAGTTTAGTGTAAGAAGGACATTTACGCCTCAAGCTTTTAAGAAAATATTTAAGTTCTACGTTTACATAAGTTTTATTAAGTACTTTTTAGTTGCTTGTTTTAAAAAAGATTTTTACTTATATTTTATTTTGTACTTTTAACATTAGGATTTGTTTAAATATCTATTCTATCACCAGATGTCCAACAAAACAGAATAAACTTAAAAATACGCTCTAAAAACTGGATTTGATTTATAAACTGTGGAACTAAAAGCACTCTAGCTACCTAGCCCAACACTCTTTTTAGTTCAATAGTTTACAAATCAAATCCAGTTTTAGAACGTATTATAAGTTTATTATATTTTATACTTAATAAATGTTGTGTATTAGTCTTTAGTCTAATAGTCTATACACCATGTTCAGTAACATTTCTCATCCTATTCACTACCTATAGAGCATCGTTGTTGCATGTTTTCATCCCTGACAGTTTTGAGCAATCTATCTCTTGAATCATAAGGCCGTCTAATGAGCGAACTCTACTAAGCAAAACATAGGCTTGCCCAGCAGCAAAGAGTTTCGATAAAATGTCTCAGTAGTTGTATAAGTTTCAGCTCAATTGGATGAGGAAGTGCTTGAAAAATGGGTGACAATTGAAGTAACTGGAAACACACGAACAGAGCATGCTATTATACTCGTAAAGCTTGTAAAAAGCGGCAATGGTCCAATGGTTAAAGCGCGGACTTGTGCCAAAGGTCGTAACTTCTGCTGTACCACGCGGGCCCAGTGCGGGTTGGTAGATGTACCATATCTTCAAATTTTTGGTTCTAGGATATGCCGGTTTCCTCACGATGTTTTCCTTCACCGTTTTGAGAGCAGTGGTGATGAAATTATTTTCACAAAGTACATCGCCTGCTTGGGTTCGAACCCACGACTCGTAAGTCGGGGCCGTTACTACTATCTATTATAGGTTTTATGAGCAGAAGATAGCACCACAAACAAACCTTCACATCGAGAAATATTTCCGCTATCAAACGTAACCTCATTTGCTTAACCCTATAAAGCAAGGGGTCCACGAACTTATATAAAACGACATGAAAAGTTCATCCATAAGGTCAATTGCCCACGGAGGCAATAGTGGGGCTATAATAATACAGCGTTATCAGATGAGCAAGTTCACAAGAATGGATAAACTTCGTTAACTTCGCGAGTGAGTTTTGACTTTACATAGGTTTCAGTACATAATAACAATTGAATTTGTGCTACGCTAACAAGTTTTGATATACTTACTGAATAAAGATTTGCATAATAATCATTATTATAATAGGGAATACACAACGTTCTGCGCAGACTTTGTATGTAAAGATATATTTGACATGTTAAACAATGATAGTAAAAAAATATTACCTCTCTCCTTATACATCACTATTCCATACATGTAGTTCTTTGTTCTTGTTTCAAAATTATTATCCTAACTATAATAATATAAATGCGAAAGCGAGTTTGTTTATTTGTTTGTTACGCTTTCACGCTAAAACAGCTGAACGGATTTGGATGAAATTTGGCTCATGGGTAGACTACGACCTGGATTGAGATATAGGATACTTTTTATTCCGATCTTCTTACGGGATCGAGATTTACGCGGGTGAAACCGCGGGGCGCAGCTAGTTACAAATAAATCTATATCTATACATAGTATAAAACAAAGTCGCTTCGCGCTGTCTGTGGGACTATGTATACGTACTCGTATTATTGAAGCTTACTGAAAAACTTTCCAAGCAAAGTTAGTAAAATTTATATGGGACAAACTTGGGAGCATACCCTTTCATACAAAAAATAATTTTCAAAATCAGTCCACAATTAATCGGTGGAGATACATAAAAAAATATAAAAATAATTACATACATACGCGACGAACATATAACCTCCTTCTTTTTGGAAGTCGGTTAAAAGTCATCAACACAACTCGGTAAGTTCATAAATGTAATCCTATTGAATTATTATTTCATGAAATCGTGACATTTTAGGATTATTCTAACATTAAGGCTTGTACAGACCAGCGCGACTTGTCGCGCGACGCGACACGAACAATACAATTTCTAAGAAAACTTCACAGTATAACAACAACCGGTGTCGCGTCGCGCGACAAGTCGCGCTGGTCTGCACAAGCCTTTAGTAGTTATTTTGCTGATTCTAAGATGTAGACCGTACATGTATCCAATAGATTTCTATATTTTTTTCGGAAATATAGACTCTTTTCTCATGTCAAGTTTTAGGTAAAGTTAAGCAGCACCTGCTCTGTGTTTCTGGCATCATACTACGATTTTATATACGATCATTGATTAATGTACATGACTGTTGATGATTTAAAATTATGGTGAAACTACCTCTGATCCTCCTGATGATGGTAACCCCTCCTGATGGTAAACTGGTTGATAGTAAGGCTATCAACCAGTTTCTGGAACCAAAATGATCGACATGTCAAAATTAAACGGAAGTCAAGTGATCCAATTGGCTGTTGATAATTCAGTTTACCAATCAGAATAGTACAGGGCCACGCGCCCAATATTAGATTTCAATCAAATTTAAAAAAAATTAGGTACCTAAGCATAATAAAAAATAACGCGGAATTCGCCAATCGGCATCCGTACTGAAAATGTATTGTCAATTTTTTTACAATGCATTTGCTCGAAAAGAGCCTTTTCCAAGCAGTAAATTTGTGCGGAAAGTGTCACTTTTTTTGACTAGTGCTTTTTACTTTTCTGTTTTTTTTTAATTTTGGTGGCCGTCGTCAGCCCGTTGCAAAGAGTTTTTATTATTTGAGAAAAGTTTTACAAATCAGATGATGATGATAACGATGACGATGGCGAAGGCGATGGCGACGGCGATGGGATGACGATGGCGATGGCGATGGCGATGACGATATCGATGACGATGGCGATGGCGATTACGATATCGATGACGATGGCGATGGCAATGGCGGAGTCAAAGACAAAGTCGAAGTGGAAGTGGAAGTGGAAGTGGAAGTGGAAGTTGAAGTGGAAGTGGAAGTGGAAGTGGAAGTGGAATTGGAAGTGGAAGTGGAAGTGGAAGTTGAAGTGGAAGTGGAAGTGGAAGTTGAAGTGGAAGTGGAAGTGGAAGTGGAAGTGGAAGTAGAAGTCGAAGTCGAAGTCGAAGTCGAAGTTTTTTTTTTTCTCTCACAATGCATAGTAAAACGTTGTATGATACACGTGCGTAAGATGATTTCCGATGAGTGGCATTTTATTCACGAGCGAGCGTAGCGAGCGAGTGTATAAGTCGACACGAGTCGGAAATCATCTACCTTCCGCACTTATAGCATAAATAACTATTTCGATTGCACTCGATTTTTGGTCACGTGTTCCTGTTGTTAAGGCTCGCCTGTAAATTCCCGTTGATAAAATTGTTTTCTGTTTAGTCCGCATGAGTTCAATGGCTCCTACAGTGCGAACGATACGGGCGTATAAAAGAAAGGAACTCTCTGTTGCCTATAGTACAGACCTACAGTAAATTAATTAGGAAAAGACCTAGTTGGTTTTAGGTAGATTTCTACATAGATACTTCTAGTGCTATGTGCAAAACATGGTGAATTTTATAACCAGTCGAAATACTATACTCTAGTTTGTTTTGTTCACCTTATTAGTCATTGAACTCTTCTTTTTGGAAAAATGTTATGTTCATATAAGGGTATGCTAAGGTTGAGGTCATGTGCTTGATTCAAGTCAACGCGATATTGAGTTCTTTTTTTAGAAAATTTCTTTAATGCCTTGAAATATTGTCTGGCAAGTAACTTTAAAGTAGCTCAATCAATGCGTTTTACTTGGGATTTAATACCGTCGGGGAAGACCAGTATTCCAGGCAAAGTAATGGTGTATTTCACCCTCATTTTCATTCCCACCTTAATATAAACACGTTAGAACATTATTTTTTATGGAGTTATTTACACATCAGGGGTGAAACAATTTTCAGGGTAACTTGTTGCCATTTTGTGGATTTGTCGCAATGGTTATTAAGGCACTTTTCAGAGTTATAAGTCTCTAACGAAAATACGATGTAGGCTTAAATATTTACGCATTTATTCGCTTGCTGAGCTTAAATCATTCAATGTCGAAGGATTAAATAAAAGCACGAATGTTCAGTTTAAATTTTTATTTATTTATTTACATACTTACTCATCAACGAATATAAATTATAATTAGTTTAATGTAATTTTTTATGCTTTCATTGGAAATCGATTTATTTATTTATTTATTTATTTGCTAACATGTAAAACACTGGTAAGTAGGCATGCATTCAAATTTCATGACACAGTATTAAGACATGGACCCTGTAAGGGCACTGCAAATGTTTCATATCAATTGATTAAATTATATAATATAATATTGATTCTAATTATTACAATACATTACATTTTAATAAACATTAGTTATTTAATTATTACATTTTATTTCTAATAAATCATTATTATTAATTCTTTCATGCATTTTAGTCATTATAGGTAAGCATAATATATTAAAGTTATTTATTATTTCACATATACGTTAGTGCGTCAAGCATATTGTTACAAGGTCAATCAATTCACAATTTGTCAGTTTTAAATTCCTCAACGGTATAGTAGCCTTTCTTTATTAGCAGAGATTTCAACTGTTTCGAGAAAATTGAGTCATTTGGTAGGGATTTTAAACTTTCCGGTAATTTATTAAATATATTAGCTAGTCTTGAATATGGGCTTTTCCCGATAAATTTTAAGTTTGTGATGGGCAGTATTAGTCTATTCTTGTTCCGTCGGTTATAGTTTTCGTTTAGCTCGATATTAGATTTGAAGAGGTGCCTATTTTTCCTAACGAATATACAACTTTGCAGTATATATATTGCTGGTAGTGTGATAATTTGTTGTTTAATAAAGTGTGGCCTACAACTCTCTCGTTGGTTTATGTTCATCAATATTCTGATACATTTCTTTTGCTGGATGAAAAGGTCCAAAAAGTCAGTACTGTCTCCCCACAGAATTATACCATAATTTAGCCAGGAGTAAGCGTACGCATAATAGGCAGATAGGGCGGTTTTATAGTCTGTGTTGCATTTCAATATGCTTAGTGCATAAATAAATTGGGACAATTTTGTTCTTGTACTTTCTACATGCTTCTTCCAATTTAGGTTTGAGTCTAATGAGTTTAGGCCTAAAAGTGTAAATTCGTTTATTTCTTCTAATTTAATTTGTTGTGTTAATGTATTTAGGTTTAGTGGGGTTCTTTGGTAAGTTCTGAATTGGCATATTTTAGTTTTAGTTAAGTTTATTTCTAATATAATTTAAAGGGCATTGATCGTGAAAAATATGGAACATCATTTTTAAAGCTGAAACAATTTCTTCATTGAACAGTCACATCACAACATCATTTAAGTACCCTCCTACCTTATTAAAATGTTGTAGACTTCAAAGGTTTATAAATTGTGTAGAGTGGGGTACTAAGTATTTTTATTTCTTGTTATGCATCATAGAAGCTTCTATTTCAAAAGAGAAACAGATACTTAGGTATCCCTTAAAATCCCTTTCTCTTTTGAAATAGAAGCTTCTATGTGCGTTAGGGCAAGTTAAATTAAATAAAGAATCTTCAGCAGCTATCCTTGGCCAGACATCTTTCAGTTTAAAAGCCTTGTTTATTTGGTGACATGTTTCAATGTATTTACTTACAGATGTTGTGGACAAAGATGTTTCTTTATTTTATTAAGGCATATAAAAAAATAAAAATATTTGCAATATACAAAGATGTGTTTACGTACATTGCAGATAAACATATTACACACAGAACAATGATTAAATAAATTATTTTAAAGAATAAGACAATATATCACGATTACAGCAACAGACAAATTGATTTAGATACCTAATCCAACTAAACCAATGACACTACTCTTCACCAAGCAGAGCATGGCTACCGTAGAAGCGGAAGAAACGGATGTAATGAAGGACAAAATGAATTGTTGGTTGTTGAAACGCTTTCTACGATATAATATTAAGAATAAACAATTAATGGCACTTTTCATAGAAAGAACTCTCTATTCTATTCTATTCTATGCGTATTGCTTACATTTATTATTTACTAGCTGCGCCACGTGGTTTCACCCGCATAAGTATAGATTCCGTGGGATTATAGGGGTTAAGAAGTATTCTATGTCCTAATAGGTCATGGTCTACCCATATGCCAAATTTCATTCAAATCCGTTCAGGCGTTTTAGTGTGAAAGCGTAACAAATAAACAAACTCACTTTCGCATTTATAATATTAGTTAGGATCGTTAGGATTTATTTATTCAATAAGTCGTACACGTACATTTTTATACATACAATATGTAAAAAACCCTGTCCGATCCGAAAGGGGTACCTACATAGTTACCTACAGTACCTACTGCAAAAACATTACCTAAAAGTAATATTTATTTTTATTATTATTGAAAATAGAAAAGTTATTGCTATTTAAAAATCACATTTTATGTACCAAAATTACCCCAAATTCATAAAAAAATTGCATATTTTCAACTTGTTGATTCCCTAAACGACCCCATTCAAAAAAGATGTGACGAATTATTTTTTAAGTTTTTTCCTGAAAATTACCACATATATAGACCCTTTATGTTTATATTTTGTAAGAACAACACTATCGCATAAAATATTCAAAATCTTGAGGTAATCAATAATTCACAGTCGATAAGAAACATATTGGAAATCCAAATAACGTACCTACATTTTCCCCACGATAGCATCAAAGTGATTACCATAAATTTTGTGAGTGTATTACACTAAAATGTCTTCCCTCAGACCCACGGAGTCGTTTACACCTTATTAAACCATTTATGCTGTGTACTTAACGTTTATAGCTCCAATAAGAACGTGTTATATCACCATTTTTGTGATAACCAATATCCAAGGGTTTAACAAACATTAGAGGTATTACAAACAAAAAATGACTGCTTTCTAGAAAAGTAATAGATAAGGAAAGTATTAATCTAAATCTAATTTTATGTAGAAAATGACATTTTATACCGCTTGTATTTATCAAAGGGATAAGAGAGGTAATATTTCGCCACGCCTTCGCATGACATCGCCCGAGCCTATTGTCAAACACCGGGCGGAAACTGCGAAATTCCTATTGAAAAAACCCAATAACACTGAGTTCGACTTAGGAATCGAACCTAGGACCAGACCAAAAATGTAGATATAGATACCTACATACTATGTAAAGTTAAAAAATATATTTTACTAGAATAGTTACACCAATACAAGACAGTACTGGTTCCCTATGCAAAGTTTCAGTAAAAATTGCTTTTGGTAGTATTTTATACATTTAATTAAAAGCAATTTTCTTATACAATTTACTCTTTTTTGTATACGAATTGTATTTAAATTATTAAAGTGCAGGTGTGTCATCGGAGCCTTTTAAAACAAATCTTCTTTGCACCGGCTTAAAATTAGTTCTATCATCCCCAAATAACCTCATACCATCCTTTATGGATGAAATACTATTATTCTTAACAGCATTGTCGATCTTTTTTTTCATTGCAATGTGTTCATCTGTAGAATTCCTTGTTGAATTTGAAGTCATTTTGCTTAATTTATGTTTTTCCACTAATTTGTTTATTGATTTCATGTCTTCGGCGTCGGTTAAGAGATCACGATCACTTGCAACGTCATTTCCGTTTAGAAATTGATCATTTAGGGTTTCTAAAGAATCGGTTGAAAGTTTTAATTTAGGAGTCAAACTTACGTGTTCAATTTTTTTGTCAACATCTTTATTAAAACTGTTCGATAGGTCATCCTCCGGATGATAAGGGTTGTTAAGAGTACTTTTCTTTGAACTTCTTTGAACAAGTTGACTTGCAAACTTTTGTAAGACCTCTGAATACATCACGCTTTCAATTATATTCACCAAATCCTCTGATTCTATTTGTATTTTTATCTTCTTACTATTTGTAACTAAAAAGGCTAACGAACCGACTGAAAATAAACAAAATCAAATTATAATGTATAAATATACAAATTACATCTAATAAGATATCTTTTTAATATTTTTATGAATTACATTTTGTTACTTACAGGCAAAACACAAAAGGAGTTTCATTTTGAAGCAATCTAGAAATAACACAAGAAATACATAACGATAATATTACAGTTGGCTATAAAGTACAAACGCGTCGTAAAATGCATGCCATGAAATTGAATGATTCACGAATTATATAACCATCTAAGCATATATGTATTATCGTTACAGTGTTTAGTTACCTCATGAACACTTAGTACTCTATAAACAGTTTATAGGTACTTGATTAACGAGCTGCAACAGTACAACGGCTAAGATTTCAGAATTCTGATCGAAGGTTGTGTGGTCGAAACCAGGTTAAGTACCTAATATTAATGATGATGCCTTGAAACGTTAGAAGTATACATATTTAGGGCTTTGTAGGAAAACTATGAAAGTAGTTCTTGCAAATCAAACTTTTATTGTTTAAGTGGGTAACCGTTAATGTTTGTAATTAAAAGAAGCTGCAGGATACACCTTTTAAAATTTTGTAGAACAATTGAAAACTAATAGGTGATGCCTGGTCTCAACTAGGATTAATAAAGTCACTGAATTCTAAGCCCTAATTATTTTATCATCAACAAATCGGTAATCGATAGGTTAAATTACTTTGAAAAAATCTCGATCGATTAGTATAGAGGTCTATCAAGACACACAACTCGTTTTTCTGTTGAGTAGTTGGCAAAACATCCAATATTTGTTTCAATTCGTGAGGTATCTAGAGTATCAGCATAACCGGATTCAACCATATCCATGATATCTATAACGCAGATGATAGATAGCTTCCCTAGATTTTTGCGTTGGTATATTACCGATACAAATGTCGTAACTCATTCTTTGGTAGACGTTTACGGTACATTTATGGATTTGCAGGGTTATCCAGAATTTCATGACATATTGGGTTGGCAAACATCCAATTGGAACGTCACATCATACTGTGTTTTGAGAACTTGTTGCAGAAGTTTTACAACTATTGGGAAATAAATTGGCTTTGACTTTTTCCTAAAAGGTCAGTTGAGGGGTTACTTTTCATGGAAGTGGGCTTACGTCTTAAAAATTCAAAATTCAAAAGTCATTTATCCAAACTAGGCTGAGAATCAGCACTTTTCGAACGTCAAAATTACATAAGACAGTCCCCCAAAACGCCTACCCTTCACCACTTCCTAGTGCATTAGCTGGGAAGAAGAAGTGGCGCAACAAACTCCCCAGCAGCACAGCTGTCTGTTCAGTTAGAAGAACAAAAAAAAAGATTCTATATAATAGTATTCAAAATAATTTACATTAAACAACACAAAACATTATTTAAATTATTAGCCATATGTTAGCTAGCACACGCCAATATACCAAACAAAATCATCGAAAACTATACTCAGGCCGAAATAAAAAACTAAACGTAAAGAGAACTTAATATCTAAATAAAAAGCCTCCAGGCATAAAGATTTACTGTAACACATGTACTACTAACACTAGTGATAAGGTATTTTACTAACAAATTGGACCATATTGTTGTCTGAAATTAATAAATAAATAAATAAAAAATAAAGGGCGTGCCCGCTTACATATAGTTGTAACTGGAAGTTATAAATGATAAACTAGGACCATCGATGTAAAATCAATAAACAAACAGTTAATTACTAATAACAATAAATAATATGATCAATAAAATTGTCGAGATCACTAGCTAACCACATATTGCAATACAACTCATAAAAAAAACATTGGGATGAGTAGATTTAGTCAACAATAAATTAAAATAACTTGACTTAAAAAGTCAAATAAAATAAACAATTATATAAACTCATATAACTTGTCAGTGCGTAAGCTGGAGAAAGAACATAAACATTGTCTTGAGTTAATCACAGCGATCAACTATTCTTATCATTGAAGTAGTCGTTGATAGAATAGTATGCCTTTGAACAAAGCTTGGATTTTACTTTCGTTTTAAACGCATTAAAAAGCAAATCTAGCAAAGAAGAGGGTAGCTTGTTATAAAAGGTTATACCAAGCCCAACAAATGAGTTATCAACCTTATGAAGCCGGTGAAAGGGAGCTCGTAGTTTGTCCTTATTTCTAGTGTTAACATTGTGAAAATCACTGTTTTTTGTGTATAAGTGCATATTTTGTCTAATATATAAGATATTGGCGAAGATGAATTGAGATGCCACCGTGAGGATACCAATATCTTTGAAAAAATCTCTCAGAGAAACTCTGGCACCTAGCTGGTAAATAGCTCGAACAGCTCGTTTTTGAAGGACAAATATATTTTGAATATCAGCAGCTTTGCCCCACAGCAGAAGACCGTAGGACATAACGCTATGAAAATAACTAAAATAGACTAACCGAGCTGTATCGACGTCAGTGTATTGTCTTACTTTCCTGACGGCGTAGGCGGCGGAACTGAGCCTTCCCGCTAGGCTCGATATATGTGGGCCCCACTGAAGTTTGGCATCTACTGTTATGCCCAGAAAAGCTGCCGAGTTTACAGATTCAAGCACCTCTTTATCTAAAACAATGTTGGGACCTAGATTTCTAACATTTGGTAGGGCAAACTTTACACATTTCGTTTTCTTAGCATTGAGAACTAGGTTATTTGTCGTAAACCAATCCGTAACCATTGAGAGTGCACTGTTTACATCATCAAAATCTTGTTTATTCCTGTCTACTTTAAAAATAAGAGAGGTATCATCTGCAAACAGTACAACTTCACAGATACCCTTTAAATAAAATGGTAAGTCATTGATATACACTAAGAACAAGAATGGACCCAGTATTGAGCCTTGAAGTACACCTAACTGAACTGGTAGCCCAGAAGATTTCACACCATTAACATCTACACATTGGGACCTATTATGTAAATAAGAATTTATAACGTTGAGAGCTTCGTTTTGCACACCGTAATGACGCAGTTTACGCAAAAGCGTGTCATGGTGCACGCAATCAAAGGCTTTGGAGAGATCACAGAAAACCCCAATAGTATTTTGCGAGTTCTCCCATGCGTTAAATATGTGTTTAAGCAAAGCAACACCCGCATCTGTGTCGAACGACCTTTTGTAAAGCCATATTGTTCATTATGAAGGAGGCTATTTAAATTAAAATGTCTTAGCAACTGCTTGAGTATTAACTTTTCAAATATTTTGCTAAATGCTGGTAAGATAGAAATAGGCCTGAAATTACCAACGTCACTTTTATTACCTGATTTAAATAATGGTATGACTTTACTATTCTTCATGAGGTCAGGAAAAGTTCCTAAATCAACACATTTATTAAAAGTAACAGCTGGATAGGGGGCTACGATGTCTATTATATTACTTAAAACTTTAATGGAGATGCCCCAGTAATCACCAGTGTTTTTAGACTTGAGTGCGTTAAAAACATTAACTACATCACGAGGCGTTACATGTTCGAAGCTAAATAAGGGACTATTTTTAGACACACTACTAAGCTTAGGTTTTCAGCTTTAGATGGGGATGAATTTAAGGAGCGAGTGGTAGTTACAGGTATGTTGGCAAAAAACTCATTAAACGCCTCAGCTACGTCAGCTGCTTTATTAACTAATTTATTGTCGACCATAATCTCAAGTTGTTTATCTTGTTTAACAGACTTACCCGTTTCATTGTTAATAATTTTCCAAGTGGCTTTTACTTTATTATTTGATTTTTTTATTGTATCGCTTAAAAATTTAGATTTAGCAAAAACACAAACCTTTTTAAATAATTTTGAATAAAATTTGACATACTCTAGGAAAGGAGTATCAAACCTGTATGCTTAACGGTGGCGGTCTTCTTTTATTTATTAACGAACTAGTCATCAGGATTCTTTAAAGTAAGAAAAGTTATGGTGGAACAAAAGGGGCATTAGTTTTCGAGGAGTCTAAAGCCGAGGTAAAAAGGTAAATCCAAGATGGCGGCTGCGAACATTTTGTTTGTGTTATAAATTATTGTATTAAAACACGAGAAGAAGCGTAAATAAACTGTTTCATCTAAATTTTATAAAATTATTATTTAGAGGGATTATAGGATTTAAATTCCAATGAAATAAATACTATAAATTATTGCTCTAAATTGAACTGATCAAAGTGGGTTAGTCTGATTATAAACAGAGCGAACGGGCCAACTCTACGCACACATTTGCACAACGCGTGCTTCTGTGTAAGTGATTTTTGCAAAGAATTTACCTAAACTTGACTTCCCGCGCTAAACGTAAACGCTCTTAAAATTTCGAAACTATAACTCCAAAATAATTTAAATAAAAAGTAAATTCAATAACTAAATCCCGACTAATGAAAAATCTAGCTCCAAAAAGTATGAAACAAGAAAATATTTCAGACAGAAATTAAAACATTGGTATAAAAATGGTCAAGGTAAAGCCGGTCGCATGCCTGTACACCTACAAAATGATAATGGCATGCGACCACGGCTTTCGGCTTCGTCTTCATAATAGAGTTCTAGGGTTCTATTTACCTACTTGAACTCCCTGAAAATCCGATGTTTACATAATCGAACATAAGATGCTTTCTGTTTGACATGAACATTTTTAGAACGTTGATAATCTACAGTAGGTACCTAAATATCTCTGAAGGTCACCTGTTCCACCCATAAGTGGCACTCTCACTTAACCAAACTTCCACAGTATGGGCGATGCATATAAAATAATGTTACCTACATATTCGTATTTGGTTAGATGGGCAGATGAACCCCACCAGGTTGGGTAATGGTTAGCCTGATTAAAATTATCATTAAGAGGACGATCAGAACTGAGACGTATTACGGTTGGGTTAGAACAAATTATTAACTAGATATTATTATTCTGTACGTAATAAGCTCTCGTTCAAACAAGTTTGTTTATGTAAACAGTAACTCACGTCACTAAAGTTTGAAATTAATGTGAACCAAACACGTGAGTGTCTTGGGATACGAAATTCGTATTAGGAAATGTGTGGTATAACTTGCTGAAATAGTTTGAGAAGGTCTTCATTATGTTCATAATTATCTGGGGACACGGCACTGCCCCCGCGAAGTCGGACAAAATCAAAAAACAAACAAAGGCCCAGCCGTACCATCCTTTTCTCGAAACCATTCAGGACGTAGACACAAACGTTCTAGTGTTCGTAGGGTTGATTGGATAATAACGGCGAACCTAGATTATACAATCCATGACGTCATCATAAACGTAAACGAACCACGTTTTTTAATGACTTAAGTCCCATTGTTTCCTTAGACGACGGTCAACTCTGACCCCGTGGCCACGAGCTACCGAAATGCGACTGCTAAGAAAACAAGTGAGAGAAATTGTTTAGAGCATGCTACGAGTCACCGCGACGCGACTTGCGAGCGACAGACGAAAACATTAAGTACCTACAGGTGACGCGCGCGTGTTGCTTGACGCTAGTCGCATCGTTCGAGGCCGTGAACGGGAGTTCACGGCCTCAGCGGAAAAACGAGACAGAATTTTCTGCGCGTAATTTAGCTGATAGTGAAAACGTCACAAACCCGCTTTTTATTTGCCTAGATGAGGCGCTTCCGGAACATTAAACCTACTACAATAGAGCGAAATTCGCGTTTTTCCGGTTAGATTCGTCCCTAACATACGACTCCCAGAACCAGTTTGACGCAGTAATTACGCTCATGAAGTATTTTTTCCAGCACGTTTTATTTGGTATTCAAGGAGTTCCAACTTCTGTTTTGTGGGTCGCAACTATAATAAAGTAGAGTTTCAAATCGGTAGATGTGCAATTTTGACCTTCACGTATAAAATAACCGAGTAAATCTGCCATATTATTTGCCAAAAAATGTTTCTGCAGCAATATTTTCAAGAGTATAATATCCCAAAATAACCCATTTATTATGAGTGATAGGCACAGTTTACATAGCAGCACGCTTAGCATGACCAGATGAATAGGAACGGGTTTTGTCGACGGAAGAATAGACAAAATGACAGATTGTGATTGTTTATCTGCAGTCATTTTGTCCATTTTTATGGTGATCATGCTACGCGTGCTGACGAAGTGGCCCAATACTATTTCATCATCATCAACTTCCTGCTCTTGTCTCATGTTACTGGGGGTCCGCGTAACAGGTTTTTTTCTTCCATTCTCCCCAGTCAGCAGTAACACTATCATTGTAATAATATTACTATTTCAAATAACTAAAAGTACCCCTTTTAGTTAAGTTAAGTGCCACTAAGCTTTTCCGAGTGGCAATATCTACTAAACTACGACGGTCGCACTCCAGGCAGTGAGCCCCGCTACCAGCCATACTAAGTGGCTAATCTTCGAGAGACTAATAATGAATCAACCTGACGAGACGAGACTTCAACCTTACTTACGAGTATATCATAACATAAAGGCGTTTTTTTTTAATGTTGGTTTGTGGTTATAGGAAACTCTAAGTTGGTATTTTGCGAGTAAATTGAGATAAATTACCTAATTGTTAAGCAAATTGACTAGCAGCTTAAATTGTCCATATAATTAAATCCCAGTATAAAATGGCGCAAATTGACGTGGGTTTTAATTTTCTTAACAAATTTCCCTGAATGTACATCGCTGGTCCGTATTCCGTAGCCAATAATGGCATTTCCCGTCACGCCATTGTAATGAGAATGTTAGTATTCCCGAAATAGTTTGACCGCAGTACAATCATTATAATGTTCCCTATCGCGGACCGTAATTGCCGGGATAAGTAACGTACAACATTTTCGTTATTATTACACCAGTCGATCTATTCTGTAAAAATCGCATCGTGAAAGCTTAGGTGAAGCGGTCATTCCACCTTTAGAGGCACGAGGAGCAGGGTGTAAAGTTCACTCATACTCTATAGAAAAGGGAGGATCCTCAGACCAGACGGTTGTCGTGTCCGACGGGTAAAGTGATCGGTTCCCGATCACTTTACCCGTTTTTTTTTAATTCGAATTTCATTTCACCGAAAACGATTGACCGACGTCTTTTTTGCTATATGCATTATTTGACATATGTTTAGATCATCGAAGTTTCATGTGAGGTAATAGGTATTATTTTACCGAACTATATTTCGCCGATTTACAAAATAACTTTTTGCTATTGGCCGAAGCCTCTTTTGAACTTTTTTCATTTGCCAAATGATTTATTTGTCATATTTTCACCACACATTTTAAATATTTTTTGAAACTTTTTTTTTTTTATTGTTACAACATTTTACGGAAAATTATTGGTCACAAATATACAGCTGGTTACTTGGTAGCACTTTTAATATTAAATTAAAATAGTCTCTTTAAAAGTCAATAAGTTGTGCTACAAAATAGCGACGATAAGCTCGCGTGGGGCCGCCCAAACCCTGCAGCGCCGCGGCGCCGGAGCCGTGACAGAAACAATGCTTGATGTATGTTGCATGCCTGCGTGCATGTTGCATGCTTGTTTGCAAGCTAGATGCCTGGTGGCATGCTGCATGCCTGCTTGCACGCTGCATGCCTGCTTGCATGCCGCATGCTTGAATCAAGCATCCTTCCTTCACCCATCCATACCTCGTGGTATAATAAATGTTCGGAAACATAATACTTCGAACGAATGTTATTTTGGCTAACTGAAACTTCGGTAAACAGTTTTACGACCAAATGAAACGTCGGAGTAACGAAAAAAATCGAATTGTTAATAGGTCAACTGATACAGTGGCAGACGTGACTTCGATGAAGTAAAAAAAACAAAACAATAATAGTTGAAAATGAAAAGTTTTAGGTGAAATGAAATTCGATCAAATATTTTTCGAACTTATGATAGGTAACCGTCTGGCGGGCAACTGTCCGACAATTGATGTCGGGGCAGTTATGTTTATGGTGTTCGCGGGGTAAACTAATTGCGCGATGCAGGATTTGTGTGACCTCAGGTCTTTGATTCGTAGTTCGCATGTGGCGTTATTGATGCTGCATTGCATTAACAGCTCACAGCAGGCTCTCTCCACCTAAGTTTACACCAGCTTAATATGTCGCCTAGTTTATTTGAGTAGGTACAGTTTTAAGATAAAGGTACCGTCTAGTTTGAAACAATACTTAAAACGTTCTAAGAAAGTCTTGTTAACGCTACAGTACACCTTGAAGTGACCCAGCATACGTAACTGCGAATTAAAATTGAATTACCTTTAAGAATTCGGTAGACTGAAACGTGGAGAGGATTACCTGGCCAACTTCAACTTAGAGTTACTTCTTTACTTGAAGATAAGTAAATAAAGCTGTATACCTACAAATGTTTTCGTCGAGTGCTGATGTGTAGGTAGGTAGATTTAGATAGCTACGAGTATCTGGTATCTAAATCTACCTATCAACTCATCAGCACTCGACTAAAACATACGTATACAACTTGTCGCGAGACATGACTCTGTAAATAATTAAGACATTTTTTTTTATAAAAAAGTATATAAAGTACATAAATAATTATGCTGATCCGATCGCGGACGACTTCATAAAAAATTGTGCGAGGAATAACTCCAAGTTTCGTCGAGTCTGAGTGTTTAAGCCTTTAACTACATGACAATTCCCTTTTCATTCAGCCTTGTAACTGGGGCTTTGAAATTCATTAACTTTTCAAGCAGCACCAGTCCTCCGTGTCCGACAGCTTTTTATCCTCAACTTTTTATACTTCAAACACACAGAAAATTTTAATCCAGACCAGACTACACAGAGATAATATCAAAACGTATATTCAGGATTCCCATTCCCCAAGCAAACTCTCTTATGGCAAGACGTTCTTCAAACTATCTACATCCACGCTTATTGAATAAAGCGAAGAATCATCGAAGCTGTTAAGAACTGCAACATAATAGACCTCAAAATATCCCTGTGTAAAAGGATTATCCACAAATAGTAACATTAGAAGTAAGACTACACAAACTGACAGCACTCCTAATCTCAACCAGAGACACACTGACACACACACACACTAAACGCACAAACGTTTAAGCTGCATCTTGTTTGTATGAGTATTATTTATTACCAATATTACCTAATATTAATCTTTTTTTTTTTTACTTTTTGTTCACTGTTATATATTTTTCTTGTTTAACTTTAATTCATTAACTTAACTTTTAGTTTGATTTTGTTAATAATCACCGTGTACGATCTTTTTGGATATAACGAAAATGTACAACTCTGATCCCCAAGATACAGACTTACGTCTAGTTTGGGGTTCACCGTTCAAACTGCTATGTATTATGTACTTGATTATTAATAAATAATTTCAATTTCAGCATTATAATTATATTTATAAATAACTAAAAAACGAGTGAGCCTTACAGTTGTTGCATATGATGTGTAACATCTGACATCTCACCTTAGTAAATAACAATTTAAAGGGTCATCGGGCTCGTGAAGGTCGTTACTGACGGTCAACTCTAGCACCGCGAGCGCTCATTGGTCAAATTAAATAGCGCGCGCTTCCCCGGCTTCCTGTTACGCACTTCCGTCCCTTTTCACGAAATCACTCCCACTGATTGCAGGTCAGGGTATATAATGTTCTGTGATTGCAGGAGAACGAGAGAGAGAGAAAATAGCTTAACTATTTGTTCCATGAGTATATATAACCTTCTTAAATTCAAAATCAGGTCACGTCCACACAGACATACCTCCTCATAAACCTGAGCTCGTCGCTGATGTTAATATGATAAAATTAGTTTATTTCGGTTATTATGTCATATTTGTTTCATTTACAGCAGTTGTCTTTGGAGTTATCTACTGTATACGAAAACACGTTTTGTTTAGATGCTGAGTTGTATAACTTTAACTTGAAAATTGCTTTTGTATGTTCATAGTTAGAGTAGATTTTATTAAAGTTTCCAGTATCATTAAACTTTAGGTACAATGTGAGTATGATAGGGTTTGTCTACGTACGGCTTTTGTGCAATTGAGCTGTTGTGTAAATTTTTACATACAAAATCTTATACTTACTTCGAATAAACGTTGGAAGTTGGAATCGAAGATCTAAGTGATAGAAATTTGTTGAAAATAGCACAAATTACCTAATTAATTTTTAATAGGTATTTAAAGGAAGCTGCTAATTTTTCCATTTAATTAGTGTACAACCAAACAAATTTGAACGATAATTATGTTAATTACCTGACGGATATTTATTATATATATATATAATTTATTGTGGTACTGAGTGTATTGTATACCTACCATGTTACCTCACACACCATCACAAATAGGTTGATATTAACCTCATCATTAATAAAAAGTAAAAAGCCTTTATCTTATAGGTACTATTATACGAGCAATATTTGTATTTACATTTGTAACCACGTTCTCGAAAACGGCTCTAACGATTTCGATGAAAGTTGCAATATAGGGAGCGAAAATTCGATATAGCTAGGTCTCATCTCATATCTGGGAAAATTCGTTTTCTCCGTATTTTCACCTGAGCAGAGCTCGGTCGCCCAAATTTTAGAACAGGATGGCTACCTTGGAATAATGACACAGCAGCATGGAGTTAGTAAGTACCTACTATCATGGCAGCATGGTATTAGTATGTACTTTACATAGAATCAGTATGAACTATCCTATACTATGAAATGAGCATTCTCAATTTTCACCAGAGCAGAGCTCGGTCGCCCAGGTAGTTATTCCTTAATTACAAAATAAATAAAGTTCTTAATGATGTACTTAATTAATAAACTAATTAAGGGCCCCTTGACAGGTATAGCCATGATTTGCCAATCAATTCTACTATCTCGTCTTGCCAACGCTCTGCTGGTCTGCCTCTTCTTCTCTTTCCGTGTGGGCCTATCCAAGCGATTATTCTAATGGTCCACCTGTCGTCTTCAGTCGATAGAAGAAGAACCTCATCATTACCTTCCTAAAATTCTGTTTTTCCTCAACGAGTACCACGCGTATAAGGCTCATAAACACGAATGTTACCATTACTTTCAGAAACATGTCTATCGGAAAAGTGGGTCTCTAAAACTGACATGTCATGTGACGATTATGAAAACAACGCGCAAATACATGTACACATTTGGGATGATATTACATCCATGCGATCAATGTCGCATCGATATAAATGCTTTGATCAAAATCGATGACGTCAGCGTGGTAGCTTAAGATACCCAGACGATTATTGCGGCTTTTACAATACGATCGATGACGTCGTATGTATTAAGCGAATAGTATCTTTGAGCTCATCTCACCTTCTACAACTACCTACTATATCAGATTTCTAGGTCTAGGTCGTCTCGCCACCTCTTCTTGGGCCGGCCTCGGCGGTGTCGTCCATCCTCAGGCACCCACATGTCGATTTAAAATTATATTGACAAATCAAAAAGCTTCAATTTTTTTTCGCTATTGATAAACTACTCGTATTTCTCGACCATTATCTTGTAATTAGGTAAAATACTCTCTCCACATTTTCATTGTGGGCGGGAATCGCAAATATGCATTCACATAACTTTAACAGAGGAAAGCCTGACAACCAGTCTAACCAAGGAATATCGTATTACCCAGTAACTGATGGGTTGTGGAGGTCAGATAGGCAGTGGCTCCATGTCAAATACTGGTATTCAGCTGCATCTGGTTAAGCTGGAAGCCGACACCAACATAGTTGGGAAAAGGCTAGGCAGATTGATTGATTGACTTCTGATCTAAATGCTCTGTGTCTGCAAAACACGTAGTTTGAAGAAAACGGGACAAGTAGCAATACGGGACACGTCATATAAAAAAGGTTGACAGTCCCGTATAAACGGGATGTATGGCAACCCTATCGATAGGAAAACTTAATCAAGTCACAGAATACTAAAGTAATAAGCCACTAGATAATTTCTTAATGTCTCTTCAAAACTGTCTTAACAATGTAAACGGAATTAAAGTTCTATGAAGGCTGAAGGAACTACTTTAAATGATACCATTATTTTAGTATTAATTAAGAGATTATTAATTACTCTAACACAATCATCTAAAACCACACAATAAGACGTCTAGACACTTTAGAAAATAACAACATTCAATGCTTCACTTTTGACTTTTTGCTTGACTTTCAAAACTTTAGATAAATTCGTAGAACGTTTTTCGGGATTTCTAAATAACATATTCAAATAAAAAAAGTATCATTCGTAATTTGTTTACAAGTACCTTATTGATAGGTACTTACAGGTACTTATCGGTACTTACTTACCTACAGGTAAGTAAGTACCTATCAATAAGGTACTTGTAAACAAATTACGAATGATACTTTTTTTATTTGAATATGTTATTTATATTCGTATATTAGTATATTGTTCGGCATATTCTCAAAACATTTAATGTATCATTAATTCATAAATTACAACCTTCCCAAACGAACTCTGCATGAGAATAAACAAAGGTAACTGACTCTTTTATGAACAATGAACCAAATATAGAAACGTGGTGTTACCAACAACTCGAAAATTTCAAGAATGTTTCACATAATTGAAACTTTGAAAAGAAAGGCAGGAAAGGGGTTACCTACCCCTTTCCTGCCTTTCTTTTCAAAGTTTACAAATAAAACTGAAGAAGATTAAGATAAATCAAATGTAGAGGATGTTCATAAATTGTTGACAGAGAAAATACTATTTGGTTGGGATCTCTAGTACCTACAATCACCTTCACTCAATTGCGTAAGCATTTTTCTTTTCACACGTATTGGCTGGGAGATTGCCGGCGCCAGGTACTGGTACCTGGATAAATCGAGTAAATTGTGCTGATACGTGTGAAAGCTTTTATACTTATCCATCAATTAGTACCCACTTCGCCATCAGGTCAAGTATCAGGCATCCAGAGAATTTTAAATATCTTACGGGTAGTCCGATCTAACTGAGAAAGAAGGATATAAAGTCGCATAACTAACCAGATTTTTTTATGGTGAATAGGTATTTCACTAAACTGCTCTAGTTATTTGCTTCACAAAACTAACGAACAACCGCTACATTCTTCCATAAAAGGTCAATTTCAGACCGTCACATAAAATTCTGACCGAGCAAAAACATAGTACCTAAATTCTAAGTTATTGTGGCAGACTGTTGTTTAGTACACCCTTTGGTGTAAGCTGTGGTCACTATAAACATACACTGCTCAAAACAAAAGAACATTCGTCGCAGTTGTGTGGACGTCATCACCCGCATTTTTAATTTCAATCTGGCCTTTATTTCAAGTACAATAAAAGATCTTTTAGTTAAACATATCCAACTCAAAGCATGGCCATACTGGCCACTAGCATAAATATGAAAGTTTATAAAAATAAAAAATTAGGTTTTTTTGAAATATATGGTACCTACGGCTAGATATTTACATAAAGTCTAGTAACTACGTGTTTTATAAAGTATGCGAAGGAGCTTTTGCGAAATAAAGTTTCTCTTTGACCCTTTGAATTGAATAAATGGAAGTTTATGGTATACTTTTTTGTGAGATAACAATAAAATAATTTACCTACGAATTGGCTGTTAAGTTTTGGTGCCTACAGAAAAAGTTAATCGCGAAACAGACTTTTTACTTAGATTGTTACTAATAATGTCCCCCAAGAAATACGTAAGTACCTATGTTTTAAATAAGAACTTATGTACAGTATATCGCCTTGGATGTTTTTCATTATATTTTCTTACAGTTCATTTGCTTTCTGTCTTTTCGAGTATATTTGCAATTCATTCAAGTGAAATTGAATTGACGGAGCTAGGGTTATTGTTGTTTGTTTAGAACAATTTTATTGACAGTAGACACCCCGCCGTTCGAGGTTGTTAACTTAAATATTGTACTTTCTATGCTGTCACTCAGTTTTGATATAACATTATTTATATTTTGAACAGTGTTGAAAAATAACGTGTTTTATTTTTTTGGCAAAATCAAATGTCATCCACCAACACAAAGGAAACCGCACGTTTCATACAAAGTTGGGCCGAAAACCCAAAGTTCGAATAAAAATGTGATACTTGGGTCGGGGAAGTCCTCCTAATAATTTTTTACTATGGCGCCGAATCTCTACGACTATTCCGTCAGCTGTTTTTTAGAGTTGAAAAATTTAGTTTCCTTGATCTCACGTCTGAGAGGAACATTTTAGTGACGGAGCCTGTTTCGCCGTTCTTGTATCTTCGGTTCCATTCGCCGAAAGTCTCCATAAGGATCTGCCACTTGACGAATGAAACCAGGCAGCGGTCTGCAGAGCTTTTGGGCGAATGCTCATTGGACCGTATGACCGTGAACTGAAGAAAATTGGAGTGCATTTTCTGCACTCCTATCTTCTTAGTTGCCGGTGCCCAGGCGCTTGCCGCGTGCATCACCACCGGCTCCACCGCTGCCGTGTAAATGCTTCATATGAACCGTATGTACCTCTCTCCGGGTGGAGACCCCAGCTCACTTTGGCCGCGCTAGATAATCGTTTGTAGTTTCTACACACGTTAGCGGCGTAGATGTTAAATGTGAGCTAGTGATGGTATTTTTATTTACTTAAACTTGTCAATATCGACCCCACCCATGCTCAGGAGTGGGTTATCGTACCTTACTACCATTGCACAGGTTTTATATGGTACAAACGGTCGTAGAGATTTGATGCCTTAGTGAAAAATGCTTGGTTGGACATTCTTGACTTAGGTGACATATTTTTCTTCGTTGCCTGAAATGATTTTCCCAGACGCGATAGATGCCTTCAAGGTTACTAGATTTTTCAACTTTAAAAAACAGCTAAAGGAATGGTCGTAGAGTTTCGGAGCAATAGTAAAAAAATATTAGGTGGACGTCCCCGACCAGGGACACATTTTATATCGCTGGCACTTTGGATTTTGGGCCCAATATGAATGGTTTCCTTTTTCACGTAAATATGGGAATATGGTTGTTAAACAAGGTGCCAGGGACATCGACGCGAAAACTTACCATCGACGCAAAAACTGTTACCAAAATTTCAACGCATCCAACGATGTCTCTACTGTATAAAAAGTACCATAGAGTAAAAACACCACACCACAGAGTAAAAAGGATAATATAACCGCAAAAATTATCAAAACTAAACGAAATCTTTTTCCCTTCAGCAGCTTAACAAACAACCCCAATGTCAATGACCCAAACTACAAATGAATAAACTACCTACGAAATATGAGGTTATTATCGGATGTTCATCTGAAGAAATATTACCCCTGTGGGACTTTATTCTGCTTCCCTGGAGAACGGTCAAATATTAGGCAACTGACAGTGAACTTATAGATGCTGTATAACCCCACGTTATAATAAAACATATAGTCTACATGTTGTGTCTACTGTTTTCGTTTATATTTTACACCTAAAAGAAGTTGTAAAGACCAGTTGTATCTAAAAATTGTAGAAAAGTTGTCCAAAATGTAAAAAAATATTCAGAAATTCCTGGATGTATTATACATTTCACACGACATGTTTTTGACAAGTCTTGTTGAAAACGAGTATCACAAGTTGTTGGTACCGTATACGGGTGGATTTTTGAGATAGGGCAGCAAGGACAGCTACCTTAAACGTTGTAGCTACAGGAAAACGGTCTTACAAGACTGTCCATAACTTTTTGAAAGATTTCGATCTGCATTCACAGATTTTGAAAAAATGTACAGTTAGCAAGAAAATGGG
The DNA here is from genome assembly GCA_916701695.1 of Agrochola macilenta. Lineage (NCBI taxonomy): Eukaryota > Metazoa > Arthropoda > Insecta > Lepidoptera > Noctuidae > Agrochola > Agrochola macilenta. The sequence goes on from OU753563.1 coordinate 11,367,184, forward strand.
CAGTTGTCACAAAAACTTTTTTTGATGTCAATCGATCCTGTTTCTTATAAGGATCAAAAAACTTTTCTGGACCAATTGAGGTATGAGTACTAGAAAAGTCACAAATCGCAAAAAACTTTTCCCATACATTTCGTAGGAAATGTGACTCCAACTTACTATTTTACGATTATAGACTGGCCGAAACTAAATTAAAAACAAATTGAACTTCAAAATTCGAACGAAAAAAAAAAAGTTAGAACCTTTGTTGCTTTTGAAAAAACTTTTTACATTGGTAGTTTTTTTTTGCAATTTCTGTTTTTTGCAGAGGACAGTCTTTTTTAACGTTTTCCAAACAAGTCTGGAAGTTATAAATAATGTGAGGTAATTTTTAGACATCCGTATTTCAAAAAGAAAATACGGAACCCTTTTAGGATCACATCGTTGTCCGTCCGTCAGTCTCTCATGACCCTTAGGAACGCTTGGAGGTATCAAGTTGAAATAACATCAAATACGTAGGTCTGTGGTTCCTTGAAGTTTAAAAAAATCAAGCTTCTAAGTCAACGCAATAAAAAATACGGCATAATTATTTTGATACTCGCAAATAAATCAAAATCTACAGGGTACTTCCCGTTAACCTAGAATGATGAAATTAGGCAAGAAGCAAGGCTTCATAACACAAGTAAAGGGAAAAGTCCGAAAATCGATAATTTGTAGTTTTCCCACACAAAAAAAAATCGTTTACAAACTTACACTTGCAGAGAATTTACCGTAAAGTATATCGATGTATATGTACATGTTTTTCAACTACAATATTATAAGTTTGTTTTTGAGATAAATTCATCCCAACTACGGAACCCTTCATTGTGCGTGGTCCGACACGCACTTGGCTGGTTTTTTTCTCAGAACGTCGGACATCACAAGCAACAAACTATCTTGTTCTTATTGTAAATAAAATTATAACGCGTATTCGTTCGAAGTTAAAATTTTTTGTTTCTTTTTGGCTAGTCTGTCTATCATAATGATAAATGATAAATGAGTTTATTTCTGTAAGTGGGTTTGGACAAAACACTTTTACACGTCAATCATATTTTTTAAACTAGATGAGGTCGGCGTTTCCTATCTGACTGCTCCGAGAAGAAAGGCCGAAACAAACTCAGAACAGTCACAGTCTCTTTTAAAGTCCAGACATAATCTTGGTCAGATCATGTGAAGATCATGTAGATTGGTGTCTGAGATGGTCTTTTATTTATTAGCATGAATTGACAAAAGTGGTAATTTATTAACTAGTTTATCTTTAAAAGCTTCCAAGCGGCTTGCAGTTTTGGGGTTAACAGTGATATCCTTTTTAGCCACTTTATTGTTTTGGTTTGGGATAGTAATCTTCTGCCCGCAATGATCAGAATCTAGTAAATTTATAATTTCTTTGTGGCTTGGTATAACATCTGTGTAAATATTATCTAGGCATATGGCACTAGTAGGGGTTATTCTTGTAGGCTCCAAAAATAGGTTTACAAGATTGTAGGACTGAAACAGACTTATTATTTTAGTACAAGAACCTGAGTTTTCCAATAAATTAACATTAAAATGACCACAAGTGATAATGGACTTGTTAGAGTTACAAATCTTGTGTAACACCTCATCCATTACCTTTCCAAAGCAGTCATACAATCCTGAAGGTGGTCTGTATATACTTAATACAATAAACTGCTCCAATTCTATACAGGCTATTTCAACTGTCCGCTCAACAGATAGGCTCACTATATCCTTACGGTCTTTAAATTTAAGCTGTTTACTAACTAAAATTAATGAGCCACCATGTATAGCAATAACTCTGCTGAACGAACTACCAACCTGGTGATTATTAAAATTGAACAATAACTGGTGGTTTTTAAGCCAATGCTCAGTTATACAAAGAATATCAATACTGTTAAAATTCATAAATAATTCTACTTCTAAATCTTTGTTCATAAATTCTTGAATATTTTGATGCACCAGGTTAATACTATTTACTGATTTTAAACTTTTATTTGATTTTATTTTGCAATTCTCATTCTGTACACAATTGCAAGAGGTGACCTCTATTGTCTTAATTTCTAATTTAAATTATTATCAATGTCAATTTTTGATACCAAATTATTGTCTGAATTATTTAACATGTAACATGCATTGCTCAATAGAAGCAATTTGTTTAGCCAAATTCTTGGCTGTAATAGAAAAGTAATATGATAGCGACACAGCTATCTGTCTTTTAAAATACTTTGAAAGATAGTACTTATCCACGAAAAATCTATCTTTTGTCAAATAAAAGTGATTACCAACATAATTGTTAGTGTCAATTAAATGAAATAAATTATTATTGTATGTCAAATTATGTAATGTCTTATTCATTTCTGATCTAAAATTGTTTTCTTCCTGAAGCAAACTTTGGCTGTATGGGAATGTGAACATTACAATTTTTCTTAAACTAAGGTTGCACAATGATCTATAATATTGTAGTAATTCCCCTTTATTCACATTACCCCTATTACCAACAAATATTAATAATATAGTATCCTGGTTAAAGTTACATTTTATAACTTGTTTCATTATGTTAAATAAAGAACAACCAGGCATACAGTAGTTCATTATTGAGTGTCCTGGATATTTATTTGTCATCAAGTGGCCTAGATCCTTTCCAATTTCATCACAAAATAAAACTATTTCTTTATTTACACTCTGTTTAGGCAAACAGTTAGTAATTCTTAATGGCAACCTAGCACTAGACTGCGGTATGGTGGTATCACATATTGTCAATGAATGGGCCGGTGACGGTTCAATAGATGGTGGTTGACAATGTTCACATTTGTTAGTTTGTGAGCTTACCAGCTCATTCATTGCCAATACATATTCCCTCATTTGGTTTTCAGAGGCTGTATATTTGATGGTCATAGAAGTTAGTTTCTCCTGTAGTTGGTGCAGTTCATACTGCAAGTCTTGTGTGTCAATTTGGTATTTCCTAGTACTTTTTTCTAAGTTAAATGAATACATGTCTAATTGTTTCAGTAGATGCAACATTTCTCTATTAAGTTTTACATTTTTAAATAAAGTATGTCGGAGATTTTTTCTTACGAAATGTATGAGAAAAGATTTTTGTGATTTCTGCCTTTTCTAGTACTCAAACCTCAGTTGGTCTCGTAGAGTTTTTTGATCCTTATAAGAAACAGGATCGATTGGCATCAAAAAAAGTTTTTGTGAAAACTGCCCATTTTCTTGCTGACTGTACCATTTTTTCAAAATCTGTGAATGCAGATCATAATTTCTCAAAAAGTTAAGGACAGTCTCCTAAGACCGTTTTCTTCTAGCGACAACGGTTAAGGTAGCTGTCCTTACTGCCCCATCTCAAAAATCCACCCTTTATAGGTAAAAGGAAATGGCACATCTCGACAGATAGTCGGAGAAGGGTCTGTTACAGCCTCACATCGTTTTCCAGTACATTAGCTTTGTGACGCTCGATATTTTTAAAAAGCTTTCTTACAAAACGATTGTAGTCTACAGTAGAATATTATGGATGCAGTAAAGTGGCAATTTTTTTTCTTACTTGAAATCTGAGATACTTACTCCTCATTTAAAGTTTGTAACCCACAAAGGTTTGCTAAGCTCTGTTTTCTTTTGTTTTTACTAACAGAAAAACTGTTTTAGTGAAAACTTGTACTGTCTTGAATTTGTGAAAAGATTGTACGTTTGGAACTTTTAATATAAATCTAGTGGATACTTTATATTGCCCTCTAGGGGAAAATAAAAAACAGCCAAAAAAAATTAACTGAAGAAAAATTTCAAAACCAATTAATAAAACCTGAAATCTTATTCAAAAGTTCAATGTTCCTCTTCAATACACATCTTACAAAATACTATAATACTCGTATCAAACGCAAAGGAAATTGCGGTTATACGGTTGATCGGTTCTGTATACTACTTTTCCTTGTTAGGTACAAATGTAATCTATTTCATAAACTCAGAAGGATATATATATACATATTTATACACTTGAAAGACATCTGTATCGGTAAATTGAGACGAGTGATGGATTACAGTGCATATTGCCTTGCGTAAATAGGTACTCGTAAATCTTCTCGTAATTGCTGCTTTCACATATCATTATTGTCATAAAATATGTATGTCCTTATACGTTTAAAAAAGTCCGTTCAATGGCTCCAATAGGAAATCATCGGGTATGGCCGATGGATTGATGAACACAGTAAGTTGTTACTACAGTAAAAGACGTCACTGCTTACCTTTGAACCAATATCCCTTTTTGAGAGGGCATGAACGGTCATTGCGTGTGCCTAATATCAATTAACGTTTTGCTGAAGCTTTCATTAGATTTTGAACGGTTATAGTCCGCGCGCGACTGTTGGGCACCGCTTGAGGTATTTGAGCGATGAGGCGGAGGAAGGCGCCATTGCCAAAATTGGTAGACTGAGTTAGCTTGGCCTTTGTATACCTTCCCAGTCTCACCGCTCACATACCTCAAGCGGTGGCTAGCAGTCTCACTCGACTATAATAAAAGTCACCAACTCCTAAAAAGTTCGTTCTAAATTTTGAATTACCCGTACAACACTTTCTTACTAAACATTTCTAAGAAATCGGGGGTCAAGCTGACTCGATTTTGTTGAAAATATAGGCAGTACCTAACCAGAAAATTATTCATGCAACGTTTATTCCAGTAGCTATTTAACATTCTACGTTTACTTCCCCTATTTTCCGCTTAATTTTTTTTCTTTTGATGTTGTTTCTTTTAAGCTATTGCATAGCTTCTATCGCGGGCCTTGAGCGTGGAGACCGAATCCAGAAATTCCGTAACGAAAAAACCTAACACCCTTGTCAGCGCACTCTGTTTTTATTTTTTGAAATTTTTTGAACAGAGTTTCAGTTTTCGTTCTTGTACTGACAGAAAGCCACATAAATTCCTGACATTTTCGTTAGATGGCGTTACGTTGTTAGAACCATAATAAATATTACATAATATATATACATATAATTTATTCTTGGAATTGTTATGTCTTGGCTGTCGGCGAATAGTTTAACTTTAAATGTGGATAAAACCAACTTCATCACTTTCTCTCTTAAATCTACTTTGCAACCTGATGACACAGTTTCAATTAAAGCTCATACTAATTGTAATGATTACCCAAACCAATGCTCCTGCCTTCCCCTGACAAGAAAAGCAAGTGTGAAATACCTTGGCGTAGTAATAGACAACCTCGTATCATGGAATGCTCAAATTGGGGTATTGTCTGGCAGAGTTTGGAAACTAATTGCCGTGTTTAGGGGCCTGCGGTATAGTGCTGACGCAGATACCTTACGCATGGTTTATTTCTCCCTTTGCCGGTCAATATTAACTTTTGGCATAACGGTTTGGGGCGGTGCATCGAAGACAAGTATGATACAATTAGAAAGGGCGCAGAGAGCTGTCCTCAAGGTCATGACCTTTAAACACTTTCGGCATAGTACGACTCAATTGTACAAAGAATGTCAGGTCTTGACCGTGAGGCAGCTCTTTGTGCTAAACTGTACGTTGCGCAAACATGCTTCTTTGCAGCTGGATCCCAATCGCTTGATAAAACGTAGGACCACAAACGTGTGTACCATTGAGAGGCACAGAACGAAACTTGCGGAACGTCATTTCAGAATCCTTGGTAGTCGAATATACAATTTTGTGAACAAACAATGTAACATCTATGCGTTCAATAGATTTGATTGCAAAGGTAAAGTCTATAAATGGATAATGACCCTTAGTTATGACGAGGTTGAAAACATTCTCAATACGTACATTTAACCCACACCCTTTTCAGTACCCTGTTCGACACACCCTCGAATACTCCCACCTTCCAACACAACACAACATAACATGTCATAACACAACACAACACTACATAGCACAACATAACACAACACAACACTACATAGCACAACATAACACAACAAAACACTACACATCACAACACAAAAACACACTCACAACACACACTATACAAATGGTTTTCTCTTTATTTATATTTTTTGTTTTAATTTCTGAAAAAAAAAAAAAAAAAAAAAAACTTTATTTTCTGTCGATAGTTTTTCACAGAGAAATTCTGAATTTTTATAATGTCTAACCAATGTTAACTTGAGAGCCCTGACACCCATAACACAAGTTGAATCTTAGCTTGGGTGTCAGAGGTGTATAACTCTGCATTAACCCATTACAATTTTTATGACAAATTTATTATGTTATGCCAAGTGGCTTAAGCAAAATTGTAAAACTGGAAATAAAGATATTATTATATTATTATTATTATATTATATTGTAGCGGTGGGTGAAATCACTTGTTTATCTGTGCCGTGAACAGTGCGTGCTTTGTGTTAGCGGACGTTTTGATAAATACTTGGTACGTAAGTTTGTTATTTGTTTTATACGTAAGATTATATACCATTTTGTTCGTGATTTTACGGTCTTTCTATAGTTTCAATGAGAAATATTCCTGAAGAACCTACATGTATTGTAAGATAATAAAAATATTTTGAACAATATTAACTTCTCATTTATTTAATGAAAGAAAAAAAATTGTTTTCTTATCGGTCACCATGCTCAAAAAGTGTAACTTGAATTAATATCAAAGACAAAAAAACAAAGGAAAAAAATACTGCATAAATAAAAAATTATAATTGCATAAGTTGATAAAAATGCTATGCAATAAGCTTTACCGCGGCAGTCTCCGAGTGCCACACGTCTTTTTTTTATTGTCTAACTTTCTCAAAAGATATCATCGCGATTTTAAAGTCTCCCAGATAAGAAATATTCATTTTATTGTCGGTAGCATATTTCCTCTTATTCATCATATTTCCTTGCGTTTGATGACCTAGAATAAAACATTGAGGGTGAAATAAACTCAGTATTTAGTTGGCAGGTTTATTTGTTACCAAGGCTTTGCATTTAAATGGCTGAGCTTATAAGGTCTTTATCTTCAGACAATGATTTAGTTCATTGTGTCACTTAAAATACAGCGAGCAATTAATTACTTTTCATAACAGAGGCTTTATTATTTAATTTTTCATTAAAATGTTTTTAAAGTTTACTGATGCCTAAATTGGGGTCATTAGTCCTTACTTTAATTTACCTTAAAATTCATGGAGAAGACTGTTTAAATAATTAAAAAGTTAGCCTTTTCCCAGCTTTGTTGAGGCTGGCTGTCAAATTTTCGAGCTTCTGAATACCCGTAACGACTGTCACAGATCTACAAATGACAGCCGGGACTAACTGCTTAATTGACGGGCTTTCCGTGGCACAAAGGGTCTCGATATATAATGGATGGTCCCCCATCCTCAAACCAACCTCGGCAAGCGTTGCTTAACTGCTTTTGCTATTTAGTCACGAACTCTTCCGAGCGAGTTTAAGTTCCTCCCCACGAGTTTGAAATCGACATTCGGAATTGTAAATGTTCTAGAATACAAACATTAGGTGCCAGACAGGATTGTGTTATACCATCACACGCCTTTACGATGTATTCAGACGACCTTCAAACCTACTGCATAATTTGAATATCAAATGTGTTACCAAGGCTGAAATAGTTCCTAAAGACTAGATCCTTGCGCAGTTAATTAGTGTAAGGTTCCATAATAGGTATAACACGTACCGAATAAATAAGCTGTTTCTATATTTGTGGGTATATAATACGGAACAGAAGTCCTGTGAATCCACCATCATATTGAAGAAGAATAATATGAGAAATGATGATGAAGAACTCTAGGGAGCAAGAGGTCAATAAACTCTGCAGAAACGTGTCGAAAATAACACTAGGTTCTTCTCAAAGACTTAATTATCCTTTTTTGCTAATCTCTCGGTGTCAGGGGTAGCATATTAAGTACACCTGATTAGGTATCACACTAAACAAACACCCAACGTCTCCTCAATTGAATAAAATATTCCTTTTAATATGACAGTTAAATAAACATAATTCCATAAATAAGAACTAGTTTTATTTTTAGCTCCTCATTTTGCCTAATAGGAATAACGCTGGATTTTGTTTAAAAAAAACTTTCATTATTTATGTATGTATTTTTCTGGCTCGTAATAAAAAAAAACACAAAATCTTTCCAGGAAGATAATATCTACTCTTTCAAACACTCCAACGGTCAATATTTTGTGTTTTCGAAGTTCAAAGTCAAACAATGCAACAACAGCTGTTGGCTTACCCTACACGAAACAGGAAGCGTAAGTTTTGATGGCCGTCAAAAGGACCAAGAACTACTCGTATTTTAATAACCGTCTATACTTGAAGGGTCAGTGGTAACTCTGCAGTGTAATATTTAGTCCTTAGAAAGCCGTTAGTTAATACATAACTTTCATTGTCCAACTTTTAATATTAATAAGTCTATTAACTGCCACTGCTACACGCGAGGACTGGGTTCTATTTCTAAATCAGACAGAGCTTACTTGAAGTTTAGACTAGTGGCCAAATTGTGTGGCTAAAAAAAATACGGGACTTACGAAAGCCCGTTGAACTCATGGGCGTCGCGACGCCCATGGGTTCAACGGGCTTCAGATTTTCGGAAAAACACCTGGGCGACGGCCGTTCAAAATCGAGTTTAGACTGTTGTTCTCGCCTTAGTTAAAGTTTAGACTGCTGGCCAATGTAAGGTCAAAGAAATCTGCGAAATCAGAAAGCATGTTGGACTTTATACATCGTCAGATTTGTGGTAAAATTCTTGCTGCGGGATGCAAAAAATATCGTAGAAAATATTCAAAAACGAAAGTAGGTCTGTATCCAGCAATAAGGAATTCCAGGTTGAAATGTAAGAAAAGTACGTCAGCTCATTTTAAGTTAGTAACAACATCAGCGCCCAGTATCTGTTACAACCCACTACACCCACTAATCACTATCTGTTCGTGGGCTTCTGAAAGGCACATTTTAATTGTTCAATGGGCAGCCGAAAGGTCAGTGAGTGGAAATAATCCATTCGACTAAATAGATTATCTAAATACCTTTACCACGAATCCTAGGAATCCTGTATAGGCAGATTCGCTAAATGGACCTCCGTGGGTAATAAATTACATTTATAAGACTTATCTACATCGAAAATAAGGAGACATACACCCAATTGTGAATCAAAATGAGTATTACTGATAAAGTTTCGGTTTAAAGGCTTCATAAAACTTATTAAGCAGTATTATGGACATACAATGGGTGCCTGATCATGCAGTGAGCGGCGCGCCGCGTCGCTTAAATCGCCAGCCACACGCAGTTCAGTTCCGCTCTAGCCAGCACACATCTCCGCTCCAGTCTAGCCAGTATGCATCTCCGCACAGCTTCGGTGGATAAACCTAGCTGAAAAACATCTCTTCTCGTCTCCGGTTCGGACATCTCCGCACATCTCCGCTTTGGTGGAGTCCGGGCCATAAAGCGTTAAACATATTTTAAAACATAATTCTCAACTTCAAACGTTTAACAGAAACAAAACATGCTTTAAATTAATTTAGCGCTAAACGTATTTAGTAATTTTCAGGTCTTCATACCTTAACAAAGCATTATGGAAATACCTATCAATTGAATACAAATTACTGATGATATTCATAAACAACGACCTATTTCCTAGTCTAGAACATGGTTCTGAATAAACTAAACTATAATTTGCATTTGCCTTTCAAATTAAACCCTTTAGAATAATAATTGTTATTGTTATCAGTAACGACGTAGTTTCTAGGCAAATTAACAGGAGTTCCAGTTTCAATATTGACAAGATTTCAACCAGGAGTCGAAAGTTTGTAATAAAACCGTGTCCATAATAAATCGCTTTGATATGAAACTTTGGATTTTGGAAACGGATGTTAATTCGTTTTTATTGAAGCAGTTGGATGAGCAAAATGAATGAAATGTATTATTCAAAATGACTGAAAAACTTCGTGAAATTTCGTGTTCTATAAGAGAACTTTTTTTTATGATAACATAACATTTCTTTGAACTTTCACGCTGTTTCAAATTCTTTCTCAGAGTTCTCACAATAATGTATTGACTTACTAGCCGCGCCCCGCGGTTTCACCCGCATAAGTCTCGACCTCATGGGAATATCGGGATAAAAGTATCCTATGTCCCAATCCAGGTCATGATATACCCATGTGCCAAATTTCATCCAAATCCGTTCAACCGTTTTAGCGTGAAAGCGTAACTAGCAAACAAACTCACTTTAGCATTTATAATATTAGTTAGGATATTAAAGGCCTTGAATATATTTTGCGAGGTGTGATGTGCGATACTCATAAGTGAAAAGACACGACCACATCCAGCATAAAACAAATCAAAGCCAAAAAATCGAAAGCCTAGGTAGGTAAGTAGACACAATTAATTATTTCCGTGAGGAAACCTAGTCTGAAGCGTATTGTCGAATGCGTGTGTTGAATACTTACTAGGACCATCACAACGTAAACAATTACTGATGATGTCGTAGGTCAGATCCGCCCAGCTAGGACGTGCTTACATTACCGAGATAACTTGAGAAGTGCGATGTGCCGTGCCTGTTATTTCAATGAAGCACATGTCTGGGACTACGAAGTACTTGATGGCAGAATAAAGCTCTCGCCAAACTGAGGTAAGTCGGATGCGGGACGAAATTTGCTCACGCTGAATGTTTAAACTACTTTGTTCATAAAACTGTCATTTAGTTTTACCTATCAATTCAAAGTTCCCAGTTTTCCTCGGGGTGTCGTTAGTAGTGGCTGAGATAATAAATCTTGGGTAGTACCAGCCTAACAGTATCGGTCATCAAAAACTTACGTAAGTACCTCTAATAATTCTTGGGCTATCAAGGAGAAGTAGTTTTTGCAAAAAGAGAGATATTTTCCTTAAGCTTTTATTGTATATAATATAACATCACGCCTTCTTTCCGCAAAGGGTTGGGCAGAGGTGTACCTAATACATACCTACACCCACATTTCACCAGTTATGTTTAAGTCCCATGTAATAGGGGGCTAGCCTATTACCATCGACTGGACATAAATCCAGACTCTGGGCTGCTACTGAGACATTCCTGATAAAAAAAACCCAATGACACTTAGCCCGACCTGGGAATCGAACCCAGGACCTCATGTTCAGCAGTAGCTCTTGCGATCACTGGACCAACGAGGCAGCTTATATTATACTTAAGATTTAGTACGTTACGCGAAAAAAAGTAAGGGTACCTTTTTTTTTTTTTTTTGGGTGGGAAATCATCAAATGACTCCTCCCGCTCTGGGCAGAGCGAGAGGGAGTGTCAGACTTTTACTGACTAAAACCCACCCGTGTGCCGCGATATCCCTTTCGGACAGACCCGCAACCCCAGCAGGCATTGGTCCTTCCGGACCCCGTCAGTTGGTGCTGACATCCCTTTGAGGCGCACGTGGAACACAACGCGTCGTCGACCCGGGCCTGGTCCTTATCGTACGGCGAGCTGCCCATCGCTCACCGTCCGCAGGCCCGCGCCTATGGTGGCCGGAGGTCAGCTTGTGACTCCCGACGCCCGGAGCGTCTCCTGCGGCGACTAGGGGCGCGAGGGCGTGCAGCTTCAATCTCCCTCGCGCGCTCCGCCTCCTCCTTCGCGAGCATAACTGCTTCGCAGAAGGAGGTGACGGCCTCCCATGCACTCTCGCTCCGGACCATGGCCTGAACCAGGGCCGGACGCGAGAGATCGCCGCCGCCGATCGCCTCCGTGAGGACACGGCTGTGCTCCGCCCAAGCCGGGCAGACCTCCACCGTATGCTCCACCGTGTCCTCCGGGCGATCCACACAATGGTGACACCCGGGCGTTTCCTCCCGCTTGATCCTGAACAGGAACCTCCCGAAGCAACCGTGTCCGGTGAGGACCTGCGTCAGGCGGAAGGTGAGGACGCCGTGGCGCCTCTCTAGCCACTCCTCAAAGAGGGGACTTACCGCCGCAATTGTGGCGTGCCCAAAGTAAGGGTACCTAAGAGAGTCTTCTTCTTAAAAATGGATGACAAAGCAAGTAACCAGAAACACATACGAACGAGGTAAGTTAATATCAAGGTTGTAAAAACATTAAATAAAGTAATAGAAGTTGGTCATTTAATTTCGGTAGCTAGTTAGCTAGCCAGCGTAATCAAAGTAAACTCAAATACTAAATAAAGAATGTTACAAATTCATCATTACCTACACTTAATTTCAGTTTTGTTTATTAGATAAAAATATCCGTTGGTTTATATTGGACAAAACAGTTGTTTATTTGGCAAATTAGGTCACTGTTAGCCTCATCCCCTGTTATTGTAAGATACGGTGACACTAAGGTCAAATGACATCGGCGAGGGTAGAGGTTAGTGAACGCAATCGACGTAGGAAAAAAGAACGGGTGGCCTTTTCATCCGTCTTGTCAGTGAACCAAGCATCAACAATGGCAACCAAGCAGCATCAACAAATATCACAAATAAGAAAAAAAATTGTCCCTCCTAAATTGGGTCAAAGGAGAAAAATAAGGCTGTCATAAATCTCCGAAAGTGCCATTGGCTTGAACAAGATCAGTTAAAGAATACTTTGGTAGGTACTCGAATTAACAGCATTCGTTTATTTACATAAAATATAATGTTGAAAATGAACCACGATTTTGTAATAAATTTCGGAGTGGTTGAAATATTTAAAACGAGTATATTTGTAATTATTCTCTTGGGTCCATCTGTTAAAGTAAAATGCCTACCTACCTAATAAAAAGTTTACATACTGGCCCATATTTACCTACTTACCTTTGTCAATTCAAACATATTTTTCAGCCTAGAAAAATTATGAACCAGCATTAGACAATTAAAAGCTCACGATGATCAGGATATTGCTATTACGTATATATTACTAGCAATACCCCGCGGTTTCACCCACATAAGTCTCGATCCCGTGAGAATATCGGGATAAAAAATATCCTATGTGTTAATCCAGGGTATAAACTATCTGTTTGCCAAATTTCATTCAAATCTGTTCAGTAGTTTTGCGTGAAAGAGTAACAAACATCCATACATCCACCCATACTCACAAACATTCGCGTTTATAATATTTGTTAGGATAGATATTATTAACTGTCTTTCACTAATGATGCTTAAGTTAAATCAATTAAACGCCCTAGTCTCAGGAGCATTCGAACCAGATACCTTAAACCAAGTTGTATGAGTTCGAGCCATGTTGAAGTAGTACTACAAGTACTAGGTAGTAGTTTTAGAAGTAGGTTCAGAGTTCCACACTCAAGTTGAAACGTTAAGCTTCGGCCATACCTGCACGCTTAGCATGACCACAATAGAAACGGGTTTTGTCGATGGAAGAATAGACAAAATGATATATAAACAATCACAATCTGTCATTTTGTCTATTCTTCCGTCGACAAAAGTAGAAATCCCGTTTCTATGGTTGTCATGATGCGGTGCAGTAGGCCTAACATGACAATCACGAGAACGCTCTTTTTCTCGTTTTGTCGAAATTTGTCTACGGTTCTAACGTCATTCTAATGCCTAATATGATCGTAAATGACGAGTAAACTCGAAAAATGCACTTTGACACTTCTTTATCCCGCGACGAGAAACCGATGTTACAAATTATTAAAAACAAATCATTTTTTTGATAGCAACGTCGGCTTGAGGTCACGTTTTATTCATTCAATAATACGTATAGAATTACTACATATGTACGATAATGATTATACATCCACCTCTTTTAATTTATGTTTAGTTTTTTGTTTAACCGACTTTTTTATTAAAATTTTATGTTTTTCTTTAGCATACTGAAATTAAAATACAAAATGACAAAAATTAAAATAAGTGGCTCTTATTATACTCACTAGATAATCACAGCATATGACATAAGGACCGACGATCGTAATTTGACAAATCGAAGTTTGTTAATGTAACAATCACCATAAAGCCGTCTTGGGCTTTATGGTGATTGTAATAATAAATCAATTCAGGACAAGCATTGGCACTGATTAGCTTGAAAATGATATTTTGATTGTGTCAAAATCATAGGTTCTATATAAGTAATGACGGTGCTTAAGAATGTACTTTAACATTTATAATGGTTTCATACAACGTTAACACATTATATTTTACTATCATACTTAGTTATACTTTTGACCACTATAGTCCTACGTCACGGGCGAGAACGGTGGTTCATACATACTCGTAGGTAGGTACTTTGAGTGCAAAGTTTTTAATTAACGGGACCGGCATACCACAAACAGAGGACACAAAATACGGGCTCCTTAATTATGGAAATTCCGGGGTCCTTTTTATTAAATTTGAGCGAAGATTAGCATAAAACATATCTCTTATATGTTATAAGCTAATCTTCGCTAATGAGAAAAAAAAAATGAAAAAAAAAAACGCGATGTGTGATGCGTTAAAATTATTTTTGGGTCAAGGCAATACCATACTACAGGTTGGCCAACCGCTGGAAAAAAGGCGCCATTTATTTTTCACTACTAGTGAACATCAAGTCGGTCGGAAAATTTGTCTCGAGAGATTTTCGTACTTTTAAGAGCTGATAATTAAGGTAAGATCGCAAGTTTACTATATTATTTTAAATAGTACGTATTGCTAGACTATTTGATTACCAAATAACGCTGTACGGTGCCTTTTAACTTCAAAACTCACATCAATACATTTTTTTTTTGCTATGTCCATAGTATTTTTGATTCACGGATGATACCGTGTGTTACTATTCTGTGACGTAATATTCGTGATCTGTTGTTAAGCTGAGTGTATACTATAGAAACTTAGTGATTTGCTTCTTTATATCAAACTCAAAATTCATGTATGATTAAGATTCATTCATTTTCAAATTAAGTAGTTACCAATAAGATTTATTTTGTAGTTACATACAATTTTATGATATTTAAAAAATAAAGACTTTCTAATGAAAAATATTTCGTTTTAATAAGTCTTAATTTTTTTTTTTTATATAAAACATAAATAATACCTTACCATAACGCATTACTTTCACAATTTGACAACAAGTATGTTTTCGAATTGTCAAAATAACAGTCATTACAGAATAATTAGGAATTTCTCTTTCATGAACTCTAGGCTTTCCAAACTTCACGTGTGTTACCTTCATTCACAAACGTTACCGTGTGTTACCAATTCACGACTGTTATTGTACAATTTTTGGCGGCCATACTCATTAATTAAAGCCTTTCTGGGTTTCCTACCCACAGAAAGGACAATACTTCCCGTATAATTTAAGATTTCCCACACATTCTTTTCTTTTGAAATTATCTGTAGGAAAATTATGCCTATCCATTAAAACAATACAGTATAGCACCATCGGATATTACTACGTATCTACTGAAACTCCGTAGCGTTGGTAAGGCCGTTTGTCCACCGCACCGTGAACGGGACATTAGCGAGAGCGAGATGACGACACCGAAGTAGCGACAATACATTTACTATGGCTGCGTAATCTCTTTTCTCGTCCCTTGCAAGGTGCGGTGGACAAACAGTGTCAGGGTGATTTTTCCACGATAAAGATATGAGAAATTACTGTATTTAATACAGTTATTTCTTTGACTTACACTTGGTTACCAAGTAAACGGCGGAACACAGAATGTCTGACAATAAATGAAACGCAAATTAACCATTGATAAAATTGCTGAAACACACTGCATTATAAGCAAAACTGCCATTATGTCTGACAGACAATTTACATATACACAAAAAGAAATCTTTTGTATGGAACAATAGTTATAGTTTTGCCTTAGGGTACTGTTTTGTTATTAATTTCGAGTAAATAATGGGTTGCAGTTGAGTTTATAAAATAATTTTGAGAGGTTTTTCCAACCTCTCAAAATTATTTAAAAAATTGGAGATGTGTTAGCATGGATTAAAATACGTTGCTGTACGTATACAGCAACGTATTTTAATCCATGCTAACACATCTCCAATTTTTTTTGGATATTAACCATTATTTTGTGTCATTTCTTTATATATAGACAAAAAAACAGGCTTCCATTTATTTTCAACTTATACGTGTCCAGCCCAGAGACTAAAATGTGATCGAACGAAGAAAATGGATATTCATAATCATACATTTAAATGTGCGAGTGCGTGGTGTCCGAATATCTACTCATAATATATTGTAAAATATGGATTACTAGCTTTTGACCGCGGTTTCGCCCGCGTGGAGGTCGAAAATTACCCCACGGGAATGTTCAACCCAAAGGTGGTACATATAGTGCCAAGACGCTTTTATCACCACTCTTCTTCCTAATCGCTTACAGTACAAGTGTGCAACATACCGCTAGTGTTTTAATTTTTTCGTGTTTACTAATTACGCACTCATAGGTAATTAGTGTGTATCGACAATACTAAAATAGTAGCGGAATGTAGCACTCTTGTACTGTAAGCGTTTAGGAAGAAGAGTGTGGCGCGTCTTCGTAGATGGCACAATATGTACATACTACCGGGATAATAAGTTACTTATGTGTGAATCCAGGTTATAAACTATCTGCGTGCAAAATTTCATCGAAATCCGTTGATTCGTTTTTGAGTTATTGAATAACAAACATCCAAACATACAAAATTTCACATTTATAATATTTAAGTTGGATTAATTTGTCTCATTACTGTATTTATTTTATTACTACACGTCCCGTGTTTTGTAGAGTTATATCAGCATTTGAACCCATCACTTTATTAGAATTTATTTAAGTCATTGGAGAGAAAAAAAAAAAAAAAAAAAAAATGGTAAATAATTATACACAAAGATCTATCGGTTGAAATCACCTTACGGCCCTACTAATTCCTAAAATAACCGCCGCCGCCGTCGTGTCAAGTAAAGAAAGATCTCTAATTTATGCCCAAAAGAATTACAGAAATAAATCTAAATAAATTTTACGTCATAACATCGCTTTTTGCTTTCTCAAGATGAAAGATTTTGGGAACACAGAAACAATGTAATTGTAATTTGTGACAAATATATAAGTTTACTCGGATATGAAACAAATTACAGCCTGAAACTGTAATTAGGAACTTTACCTTTGAAGTTTGTAAGAGCCCTTTTTGTTGTCTTACAATTTGTGTTTTCCAGATTTTCCTTTCACCAGTCTGTTTTTGCTAAAACTTATTTCGTTATTTATTCTAACGCAAAGGTTTTTTTTTTAATTTCATTAAAAACCTACGAGCTACGAGCATAAAAACATGAAACAAATTGGATACTTTTTGCATCAGCAAATTGAAGTGTGTTCACCTGCGCTAAACTGATGTAATTAAAACCTACCAATTTGCTATGGGCGTTTGTGTGGAGCTGAACTTAGATAGAGGTTATACGCGATTCATGACCGTTTGGAGAGCAGTGGTGACCCAGTGGTAACGGCCGCGACATACGAGTTGTAAGTTGTAGGTCAGCCAGGCGCTTTACTTTGTTTAAATAATTCCGTCACCACTGCTCTCAAGACGTTGAAGGAAAACATCGTGAGGAAACCGGCATATCCTAGAACCAAAAATCGAAGAACTCAAACTCAAAGCATTTATTTCAAATAAACCAATTACATGCACTTTTTAATTGTCAAGGGGTCGGTCTGTCAGAAAAATGAAGCTAGATGCCCATTCCAAAGCTTAGTAGGTATCTATGGAGAAGAACGGGCAAGAAACTCTTTTAAATCATGGTATGGTTACAAAATATTGGTTACATCATTCATGTTGAAGTTATACATGTGAGAACGATGCAAAACGTTAAAAGCAAAAATTTACAATTAAAAAATGTAATTAAAATAAAATAAGCCGTGGTAGCTAAGAGATGACCAGTCCCCACTGACGGCGCCCGTTCACGAACATGACGCATGGATTAGCACCATTCAGCTCAACCATTTTGAAGGGAGCTAAATGATCCAACACACGCGCCACCGTCAGCGAGACATTAGAGTGAGTATGACTTACTCTCAGCCGCCAAAGACATGTGACATCTACCAACCTGCGCTGGGCTCGCGTGGTGGATTACGGCTATGGTTGCCAACTTTTTTTATATCAAATATAGTAGATGGCGAAAAAATAATATACTTATGTTCCAAAAACATTTTAATTCTTTACAAGCGTATTTTTTGGTACTATGAACCTTTACTAACAGGTAATTTTTGGTGTATAGCAGTATCTCTGTTTGAATATATTAATTACAGCGATGTTTCGACTATCAACGGTTATATGCCAAGTGAAACATACAACACGGTTGACCCTTCCTTCAAAACAATATTAGGAATCTCACTACCGTGTAACTGTCCCACGCCCCGCCCTCCGTTATCCCATGGAGTATCGAGTACCTTTGTGTTCCAATGTTATTCGATTCCTCAAGCCTTTTCTACGTCTGTATAGGCGCCAAATAAAAAAAAAAGAGTTCCTTAGATTCTGAGATAAAGGTTCTTGATAGAAACTTAAAAGCTCATCAAAAATATTCTACTAATCGTGCATTGGATAAAGATCCGTTTGTCAGGTAGACTAAGGTCTTTCCCATCTGAGTTTCTAAGTAAGTAGGTACTAACCCAAATGAACATTAAATACCTACTACTTCTAAAACACTAGGGACAATAATACAGACTGTTTAGTTCCTTAAAACTAAATTTACGATCTGGCTTAATGAAATGAGAAACACGTGATTGGAATCCCTAAAGCCTGCTACATACCTACATTGTTACAAATCGTTGTGATTGAACCGAGTGAAGATATTTGTAACAGTTCCATTGACCGTTGAGAAGTGAAGATGTACAGTTCAGTCTTGTGTATCATTCAGTGTATTGCAATGGACTAATAAAAAGCGATTTAGTCGCGATGATTTTAATGTTATGTGTACGGGGTTCTAGAATCTAAGAACAAGTTCATTACTTATGTGTGATAATTACGTTGAGATCTGTATCTCAGCTTTAAGGTGATAACATGTATTGGGAGGGTCTTAACAATTTTCACTAGGACGCATCAATAGTCAGATAGGTAGGTACTTACCTACCTACTGCTATCTTTAGGGATTCCTGAAAATGGTCTGAAGTTTAAACCTAGACAGAAATAACCACCATTTGTAGTGACACTTTTGCCGTGTTTCGGAAGGATTTTTCTATAAGGGTACATATACAGGGTGTCCGTTAATTAATAGATAACCTTAAAATGGGTCATGGTAAAACTAAAGGCGACTCAAAAAAAAAATACAAAAAAAAAAAATATTGTTGGTTTAATATGATTTTTTTTTTATAATAATCGTTTTTTTTTAATCTTATTATATATTTTTATACACCACGGCCACAGATTAAGGAAGTCTTTGTTTTTTATTGTTATAGTAATTTACGTTAACTGAGCTGATAGATAGGCAATAAATAGTATGACTACTATTACACGGTTTTTTTTAAAACAACTTGAATGGACTGGGGAAAAGTTTGTGAAAAATATTCAATTTGATAAAGTTTAAGCATCCGTAACTTAAAAAAAAATTGTTTTTCTTTTATTTGTATTTTTTTTCTGAATAGCCATTCGTTTTACCATGACCCATTTTAAGGTTATCCATTAATTACCGGACACCCTGTATATGTGTATATTTGAGGGGAGGGGACGAGTGGATACCCCCCGCATACGGGAAGTTTAGAAAATGCATTGTTTTTTTTAAATACATTTTTTAAGATCTTATTTTGAGGATATGTCTTGGTATTTTTTATAGTATTTTATAGGGTAAATATTAAAAAAAAATACCACGAAGGGACCTTCTAACATAACCTGTCCGAGTCGGGGTGCCTAAGTCCTGAGCTCGCTTCGGTCGCCCTTGCAGCCTAAGTTCTCATTACCTTTTTACTTTACTTTAAGTCGAAATGTGTGTTTTTTCAAAACACAGTGAAATCGATACGCAAATAAAAAAATGCAATGCATGTCTTTTGTTAAATATTTTTTTTACAAAAGAAATAAAGTGCGCGATAACTTATTATTTACAAAAACAGAACACATTATTAAACCTTCCTAAAATACCTTCTGTCAAAAGCAATAAAATATGTGGTACAAAAGTTGAGGTTATTTTGTGTCAAAGTTTGATATTTTTTATTTCAGAAAGTGTTTATTTCCTAGATAAGTAGTATATAAACAAAAAAAAATTGAAGAGTATACTGCGGGTCCCGCATATAAAAGTAGAGCCCATTTTTTTTTTTGAGGCTGCGATTTTGTCAAATAACTTTTCCCGCTCTGCGCGGAGCGGGAGGGCGTGTCAGAGTCTTAGTGACTAAAACCCACCCGGGTTCCTTCAGTTGCCTGTATATTGCCAGGGGCCACGGTATCCCTTTCTGACTTTCCCGCGACCCCGGCGTCGCGCGTCGGTCGGCCGGCAGGCGTCGGTCCTAGCGGACCCCTTCCGTTATACTGACATGTCTTTGAGGCGCGCGTTGTGTCGGACGGCAAAAACAAATGCTAAAGCGTTCATTCAAGTTATTTAAGGCTGCCTGTCCACTGGAGCGGAGAGGAGAGGAGCGGAGTAGCGGTGTGCCAATATTAACCAATGGCATTGCACAAAACCTCCGCTCCGCTTCAGTGGACAGGGATTTGTGAACTAGTTTAAAAATTCATACAAAACCGTGAAGTGGAGCGAGGAAACGGAGCGGAGAAGCGGGGAGGGGAAGCGGAGCGGGGAAACGGAGTGAAGAAGTGGAGCGGGGAACCGGAGCGGGGAAGCGGAGAGGCGATGCAGAAAAATACGTGAACTCGGTTTAGCTCCGCACAGTCCGTAACTCCGCTCCGCTACCTCGCTCCGCATCAATGGACAGACACTGTCCGCAACTCCGCTCCACTCCGCTGCCTCGCTCCTCTTGAATGGACAGGCAGCCTTAGGACAGGCAACGCCGGAGGAGATTACAGATTTATTATCCGTTTCAAAAGTTAGTAATGTACCTAACCCCTCTCTGCACTTCATGCGACCGATCCGTAAGTACAATAAATATCATAGTATCGAGTTTAATATAAAGTAGCTGGATCAAGATTAATATCCACATGAAATCTTATTTCAATATCTTGTTTCTACGATTTATTGGACACATATTTTCATTAAAATGCGAATCAAAATGAATCACAATGTACCAAGAAAAAAATATGGTTTTCTTAGGCTTAGAAATGTGTGTATAACTGCAAAGCAATTTAATGTTTCAGAAGTAGACGTGAATTGTTTTCAGTTTATTCTTAACCTATTTTGTCCCACTGCTGGGCAAAGTTCTCCTCCATAGATTTCCAATTTTCTTTGTTTTTTGGTATTTTCGGGCCAATCGGTCAGGAACCAGGCCAAATCCTCACGCCAGGGTTTCTTAGGCCTGACTCGGTAACAACGCTCGCCTTCAGGTACGCAATGTGTGACGATCCTGGGGCATCCTGTAAGTGTGACCCGCCCAGTCCCATTTCAGCCTCGCAGAGTTATCGCCAACATTATGGGAACTGAAAAAAATCACTATAATCTAGTTTCAAGGCCTATAAAAATACTAGGTTAGGTTCATACAATCACTTGGCAAGTTTGTAAAGCGCCCACTGTCGGTATGAACTTCAATGTTTATCCATCCATTAAGTCCATTTTAATGAAACGTAGGAACCGGTATAACTACCCTTTTTAGAGTTAGTAGTTTAGAGTACATATTTTTGTTACTATTTCTGTCCTGCCCGAGTACCTACCGGGTTAGCGTCCTGACAACACAAGCATACTATCGCCTAAAATTAATTAAAAGGTTTAGAGAAACTTTTAATGAAATGAATATTAATGAAATTGTTCTACAAACATTACAAAAAAACAATAACCATATTTGTTTTTGCCTATGATTAGGTGTATGTGTCCTCCGATTTATCCGGTGTCTATTCTCCCAAGAGAAAAACAAGTAAAAATGAAAGAACTGCATGTACAGTCACACATGTGTTTACGAAGAGAGGTCTCCGCAGGTCAAACTGATACAATAAAACTTCATTGTTCATTGGAAAACAACAAGTTGTCCGATTCAATTATTTTTAATACCTACGTACCTGTATCTTATTTGATATCTGTAATGTGATTGGTTTTACTGCAGCTTGGACGAGAAAATATCTAATGGAATTCTACGATTTAAAAAATAAGTAAAATTCAAGGTTACCTCTAAAAAGTGTACCTATAATAAAAATATAACATGTATTTTTATAAGATAGCCGTATGATCCCTTGAAGGCGGCAACGTTCTGCTCGCCTGTACCACCACGCTCTGAAGGCGGCAACGTTCTGCTCTCCTGTACCACCACGCTCTGCATTCGAACTCGTTCGTTCAAACGATTTTCCACGAAGATATAGACGTGATAACTAGATGCACCATTTCTTTTCCCAGAAGTGTCTTGATTAAAACTTTTACTTTAAAAAACTACAGGAAACTAGATGCAAGGCTTCAGGCAAATGAAGTCATCAAATAATTTGGAATCAAATAAATTATTGCCCTGGAAAATAAATTACATTGAAGGCTTGTGGTAGCTTAAATATATAATAAATAAATTGATATTTGTTGCAATGTACTGATTTTCGGGGCTTTCGACAGCTATACTTTTTTTTCGCACATTTTATGGATAAGGGCAGGAGAATGTTAATAATATGTTATTATTAGTATTCAATGGATTTTTCACACAGTATTTCGAATTCCTAATCTTGAGTTGGAATTTTTAAGGAAGGAGGAAAATCTCTAATTAAAAGAATTAAATTAAAAGTATTTATTAAGACAGGAAAACATAAATAAAAAACAAAGTAACATTAAAATTTAAAGAAGAAAGTCCTGTACGAGGCCAAAAGGTTCCTATCTCAGCATGATCCCATGATTTACCCTTTATCAGTCAAAAAAATTGATTGGCTAAGTAATCACAGCCGCACGGGTCAATCCATCAGGTTAAGCTTCACTTGCCGGGGTTGGTCCGTGGATGGGTGACCATCTGTAAATTTCGAGATTCCTCCGTGCCTCGGAAACCATCTTAAGCCGTTCCCGGACTCCCGGCTGTCATTCGTGGATCTTTGACAGTCGTTACGGATCGTCAGAAGCCCGAAAGTCTGACAACCAGTCTTACCAAGGGGTATCGTATTACCCAATTACTGGGTTGCGGAGGCTAGATAGGTCGCTCTCGCTCCATATAAAATACTTGTATTCAGCTGCATCCGGTTAGACTGGAAGCCGACCACAACATAGTTAGGAATAGGCTAGGGAGATATATGGCAGTAATAAACACTGTCAAGTTATTAATTACGTACGTAAAGAAATAATTTATGAATGACAGCAACTTTCACAGAAAATAATGCGTGTCAATGTCAATTCAGTGTTCTTAATTTTAAACCAGTTTGCTTGAATTATACCCAAAAGTTTTGCCCTTTAAATGAATGATTGGCAAGAAGCAGTAAGAATTATGTTCTGTTTATACTAACCTAAAATGATACAGGGTCAAATTAAATTAGCGAGACAAATCCCGCAGACGTGATGGTTATCGATAGGTATCTATCTGATAAAATGATAAAAATATGTAATTTTTAGGACTACGACCGCAGGTGGTGTAGTTACTTAAAGATTGGGTTAAGATATTGATAAGTACCCATCGTGTATGTAAAGTTAACACAAAAAAAATACTGATTTTCTAAATTCAAACTCTCAAAACTAGCGAAAGAAAGAAGCAAATACTCGTACAAGCGGTCGTTGGTCTGGTAATAATATGTCAAAACAAAAAATAAATTTAAATATAATTTAAATAATTATAAGATCGGAAAATATTTAGATGTAAAAAACATATTTATAAATCGCTGTCGTTTCGTATCGAATCCCGTATTTATTTGATGAAATAGCATTGCATGACACTCGCTAAAGTCCATTAATTCCTGGAAAAAATTCAAACAAATTATACTTTAGATTAATTATCTCTGTTGCCTACTTTAGTTAGTAATTCAATTCTAATTACAATACTATGAAAAGACACAACCAAATTTACCTAAAAGAGGAAATCATACAGTGCTCCACGTGTTCCTAAGCTTATTTAAACGTGACTTCATAAAATACATAAATGACTTTTGAAAGAGTACCTTCCTCAATCATAAGGCGGAACGTGCTTCAAGAATAGACTTTTCCAATAAGTACTTTTCCGGACTTTTACTGACATCGGTGAAGGAAAAACATCATGAGGAAACCTGGACTTATAGTTAGTATAAGTCTGAAATAGACAACCCGTCTTGAGCAAGCGTGGTGATCAATATTCGTGGCTTCTTTGTATGAGAAGAGGCCTTTGTTCTCCGGTGAGACAGTGGCAGGCTGATTTTTTATCATTTATTGACACCAAAAAAAATGGTAGGCTATAATGAAAATAATAAGTACAAGCATCTGCAGCCGAACTACGTAAAAAAACCTGTATCTTACAGCGCCATACCTCTTTGATATTAGTGTAGCCAACATTTACAATTTTGTTAAATCTATTTATATTTTTTTTAAGTTAAGAAAGCAGTAGCTTTATTACAGTCAATCAATCTGCCTAGCCTTTTTCCAACTATGTTGGGGTCGGCTTCCAGTCTAACCGGATGCAGCTGAATACCAGTATTTTACATGGAGCGACTGCCTATCTGACCTCCACAACCCAGTAACTGGGTAATACGATACCCCTTGGTAAGACTGGTGTCAGACTTTCGGGCTTCTGACGACTCGTAACGACTGTCAAAGATCCACGAATGACAGCCGGGACCAATGGCTTAACGTGCTTTCCGAGGCACGGAGGAGTCTCGGTATGTAAAGATGGTCACCCATCCACTGACCAACCCCGGCAAGCGTAGCTTAACCTGATGGATCGACCAGTGCGGCTGTTGTTACTTAGCCACGAGCTCCTCCAGTAGCTTTATTACAGTAAAATTCATCCTATGAACACTTCTAAAACATTTTAGTACGTTATAATTAAACATTGTATTCTTAGTAAGAAGTAAATCTCGTACCTTAGTTCTTTCATAAAAATCTTTTTTGTTTATAGTATTAGTAAGTTTAGAAAATGGCAAAAATTATAAATACACCATTACGCAGTAGGTATATAAAATTTAAATAAAAGTATCTATGAAAACTTTACTTAGACCCAACTGTTAACAGACTGAGGGTAGAGTCATCCGTTCTGAGTTTCACTCGTTATCCAGACTACCTAGGTGTTTAGAATAGTGTAGACAGCTAGCCTAGATATAGGTATAACGGATAGTTGTGGTCGTTCATTAAATTCTTCCCCGTTGCTAGGTAAATCCATCATGTTCGAATTCTCAATATTTGGGCCCAGGGCACCGTGACGAGGGTACTTGTGATTACAGAAATCTGAATCAAGTCACGTAGCATCAGAATTCAGAATCATTCGCCTGAAAAATATCTACCCTCCTACTTTTTTATTAGGATCGTAAGGTCTGTCTGTGATACTGACGGGACGTGGCCCATTTACCTGAAACCTGAAATCATAAAATATATGTGTCACTGTAATAGATGATATTAGTGGGAGAGGTTTTCTACGTGTGACTTAGAACTCAATAACTCATGAGTATGTTCTAGTTATTCCTCCTGAAACGAACAAAATAGTAGGTACTTTAAGGTTATTCTCATCAAACTCTATTTAGTTTAATGTTTTGTTACAAGGAGAAACCGTATGTCATGTTATACTTCGTTTCCTTTTTTCAGTGAACAATTTAATCGAGATTTTATCGATAAATTGCTGCAGCGAATCGAGTCGGTATTCTTATCAAACATCGATGCTTGCTCCTTGTAAATTCTATTCATCTTTGTGTTCGTGCAGTCGTGAAGTTTATGATCCTACCGGAAGATTTCTTTCAAGATTTTCATAAAAAATTGAGATGAATAAATGTTAAAATGGCTAACACCAGAGGCGCAAAGTTTTTATGCTTGTTTTATTTGCTATTGTTTTTAACACGTTTCAAGCAGATTAAATTTTCTTTTTCTGATTACCTATCGTCATTTATATTTTTTTATTTAACGACCAAAAATTAAAATCCCTGAAGATAAAAAGCTTTGACCTTTCTTTTTTGTTATGGCGATCTTTAAAACTAATTTGAATAACTTTGAAAGTTTTAGATTAAATGGAAATATTTTCAAGTCTAGACTTTAGTCTAAAACATCAGAAAAAGTACCTACTTCTATAAAAATTTTCCTCTGAGACAATATGAACTCTTGTCTGTTATATACGTATAGTGCAAAACAATAAAGTAAAAAAAAGTTTTAAGGTTAATTTTAATTTTTCAGGTGACAACGAACATCGGAAAACCCGGAAAACAGATTAGTTTGATAGCTAACATTGATATGCCTCTCTACTTAGCTGTAAGTAAATACTGTCGAGTACACCTCATCTTTAATTATTTAAATTGTGAAATATTGCAGCGAGAAAAAGACGGTATCCTGCAGAACGGTAAAACACTAAAGACTGTTTCACAACTTTAGACCTTATAAACTTTTTTTTTTTTTGGTTGGGAAATCATCAAATGACTCCTCCCGCTCTGGGTGGAGCGAGAGGGAGTGTCAGACTTTTACTGACTAAAACCCACCCGTGTTCCTTCCGTTGCCTGTGTGCTGGGGCCGCGATATCCCTTTCAGACAAACTCTCAACCCTGGCAGGCATTGGCCCTTACGGACCCCGTCAGTTGGTGCTGACATCCCTTTGAGGCGCGCGTGGAACACAACGCGCCGTCGACCCGGGCCTGGTCCTTATCGGACGGCGAGCTACCCATCGCTCACCGTCCGCAGGCCCGCGCCTACGGTGGCCGGAAGTCAGCTTGTGACTCCCGACGCCCGGGGCGTCTCCTGCGGCGACTAGGGGCGCGAGGGCGTGCAGCTTGAATCTCCCTCGCACGCTCCGCCTCCTCCTTCGCGAGCATAACTGCTTCACAGAAGGAGGTGACGGCCTCCCATGCACTCTCGCTCCGGACCATGGCCTGAACCAGGGCCGGACGCGAGAGATCGCCGCCGCCGATCGCCTCCGTGATGACACGGCGGTGCTCCGCCCAAGCCGGGCAGACCTCCACCGTATGCTCCACCGTGTCCTCCGGGCGATCCACACAATGGTGACACCCGGGCGTTTCCTCCCGCTTGATTCATTGAAGTACCTACAAAGTGTTTTCAATAAAAACTAATTAAAACACAGCCAATATTGCACAGATTTTTCGAAAGAAGACAAAATATCCGCGGCCATGATTCTGGTCACGGGTGGGAGGAGTTTAAGACAGTGACAGACAAGCGGGATACAACTGGTTCAAGTTCGAAAGGGAGGGCTCGGCCTTGACTTGGGCGATTGCTTCCCCCACAACAGCTGCAAAGTGCAGATAAGAGAAAGTAGCTCTACTTTGTAATCGGGGTAATGGAAATGTTTGAGTTACGGGGTTATTTTTGTATGGAGCGTTTTAAGTGGACTATTTTTACGACGTGTTTTAAAGATGCTAGTATTTTGTTTAATTGGTATTGCTTTTGACATATATATCCGGAGAGTTATTTATTCTTAGTTTTTTTTATTAAATTGGCTGATTTTTATAAGGCTCGCGTATTGTTTTGTAATGCTATTTTTTAATCTGTGATTACAATGTATACTCTTTTAATTTTGCGTACTTCGTGTATAGTGGGTAACGTGGACGCGTAAATTGGCTGATTTTTATAAGGCTCGCGTATTGTTTTGTAATGCTATTTTTTAATCTGTGATTACAATGTATACTCTTTTAATTTTGCGTACTTCGTGTATAGTGGGTAACGTGGACGCGCGCGTTTTATAAGGCTCGCGTATTGTTTTGTAATGCTATTTTTTATTCCAAACTATACTACATCACTTACGCTTGACATGAGTTTCATTATAGATTCAAAAATAAAAATAAATTGAACTGGGTGAAATGGAACAGATAACGAAATATGAAATTGGTTAGGTTAGATTAGAACTGCGACCAACCGCCCGCGGGCCGAGCGAACGCAGTGAGCGGTGCCGCAGCAGCGGCCTGCAAGCGCTACTTCCAAGTTGCTCCCAGCCAGACAGGCTATTAGCGCAAGGTGCATTACGTCGCAAACAAGCTGAATACCAGTTCAAAATTTGTCGCAATCTATACACGATTAGTCCGTATGCGTACTGGCACTGTATATTTTGGAATAGAATAAGGCAGTTAATTAGGTCACTACGAAGTATACGCGAGTATTTGTTTTTTAATTTTTTATTAAATTTCCTTTGAAATTACAAACGAAGGATTTTCTTAGACATTTTTCATGTCATTAAAATGGTGAATTCGTGATTAAAGGAAATTTCACAACTTTTTCTCCAATTATATTGTGATCATTAAATCTGACTCCCTTTTAACAAGCTGTCAGATTATCCTCTTAATGAGGGCCTATTTTGATGACGGGTTTAAAAATATGAACCTGGCCTTGTTACACTGGCTGATGAAAAATATACTGCGTAGTAGGTAAAACTTACTTTTAAACTTTTTTGATGTAGGTAAAACTTGATGCTGATCGACTTGACATGTATGCGATGAAAAAAGTCAAGAACAATGTGTACAGTTACAAGCATAAGTACCTCACACTAACGAAAAATTTAAAAGCGATTTCTGACGATCGCGAAAGCAACTTTGAGAATATACCTATTTCATATTAGTATGGTTTCGAAAATACTGTATATATGTTCGTAAGACCTTAGCATTTCTTTGAGTACTTTTCATTGGTCGCTTTTCAATCTTTTGTAAGTGTAAGGGTAAGAATCGTGACTGTACTTAGATACTGCGTATCGATTGTCAAAGTTTTTAAAATGTAACGTAATATTCTGCTCGCTGTTTCCAAAATCTCATTAATATATCCATTCATTTATCGTTAATTTGTTACTAGCTCCTGAAAAATCGTCAGAACGCACTACTCAATAGCCAGTTTCTTGGTGTTCTAGTTATTCGGAGTTGCTAAAGTAGTAACTACGAATACATTCTCTTGTACAACCACGATTATTAAAGGCACCTCGTGTGACAAATCACATAATTACCACCACGACATCGCATTAGCCAAATTCCGTCGAAATATGACTTACGTAAATTTCCACACTACTTTTTCAGTAATTTTGTCATTTTCATATTAGATTAACCTTTATTGTTCTTAATGAGTAGGCCTCATTTAATTATAGCTACGAGCAAAAAAACGTAACTATTATTATTTTGGTACCTATTAATTAAACAATCACGTTAAAACGGCAAAAAGCGATCAAAATAGGTACCGTGTAATTTAATAGTTCGGCCAAGACTTGTTTGAACGGTGAACACAAAAGCCGCGTCGAATTGAACGCCTTCCCGTCTGACGTGAAGGTTCGCCAACCTTATTCAATATGTTTGTAAACAATACCTACTGCTTTGTACCTAGGTATTAGGGTCACGTGAAAATTTGTTGCCGCATGGGTCGATCCATTAGGTTAAGCTACGCTTGCCGGGGTTGGTCCGTGGATGGGTGACCATCTTTACATACCGAGACTCCTCCGTGCTTTTTTTCTTTGATTTTGTGTGAATATTTTCAATAAGATAACTACTATTTACGTTTTGTAATAGTAGAAAAATTATAACTTCCTAGATCAAATCTACCTATTATGTTACATATAACAATAAATATTTGTTATTTTAGGCGTATTTTTTTTTATGTAGTATCAATATTTATTTTTCCTGACAGACAGAAAAATATCCTTGCTCTTGCTTCAGTGTAAGAACTGAAAACAAAAAATCTTTTGAACAGAACAGTAACACGGTCTTTTTTAATTATTATCAAATAATTTGGTCTCAGGCCGTTCTCCGTATAACAACAATATTCCTGGCATCTCATTGTTGCCACTTTCCAAAAAATTTGTACACGTATATAATTACCCACGCAAAACTGATAGGAACTTTTAGTACTTTTAATTTTTCCAAGAAACAACTATGTCCGTCTAAAAAATAACCTTTTGACGTAAAAAATACAGTGTTATGCACTCTTTACAAGTTTATTAACCAGTATTTATTCGTTGATTAAAACCGAGGCAGTTGTTAGGAGTTGTTAGGTACATTATGTCGTAACAAAACTTAGGTATGTACAAAGGGTTCAGTGAGCGCCGACCTTTGTTTGTCACAACAATGATCCGGCGGCACGCCCAGCTTCATTGGCGAAAAACTTATGCATGTGTTCGTGATTATGAAACTATCAGTTCCTTATTTACTCCAAACACCTATAGGGTATCTATGAGGTATGGTTATTCCATCAGGAATTTCTCAGTAGCAGCCCGTAGTCTGGATTTGTGCCCGGTTGGTGGCAATAGGCTCGCCCTCTGTTACATGGGACTTATGCAATTGGTGGAATGTGGGTATACCGTATGCTATGGTAGTTAGGTACACCTTAGCCTAACACTTTCGAGATTACAAGCGTGATTTTATGTTGTTGTTTTACTATCTTCAAGTTCTTAGCGTGTCGATTGCAAAATAAATGGACTCGGCCCAGAATTTGGTGTGGCGCCATCACTAGCGTTCATCAGTTCCTGTAACGTGCAGACGACAAGACATGCAGGACACGATACTATGTGTCCCAACGTTTGTGAAACAGCTCCACATTTACTCTCCAAGGCGGACCCGTCTATGAATCTCCACATGAACAGGATTTCCTTGCTTCGGCCAACCTGAGTCCAGAGTCTGTTTAAAGACTTTCAAGTTATCCAAGGCAACTCATGTCCAGGTGAGAGATCTTCAGCAGGTGGAACTAATGGTATGGGTAATTTTGGTAAGGAGGCACGTCTCGCCACAGCTTCAGTCTTTTTTTTTATCGTTCGCCAGTGAGTGGAATGACATACATTCAAAAACTGTTTCGGCTTTTCAACCTTTGTGGCACAAGGATGTTGTCGTGTATAGGGAGGGAGTCGTGTGTAGGAGATCATTTTGGCTCTTTCGCAGAAACTTGCCACCGCTCTGCGAACTTCTGGTGGAGCTATTCCTGCTAGTGGATACAGCATTTATACCGGGGTGATGACGTTTCATTTAAAGCTGTATCCGCTAACTTCACATTAGCAGAACGACTCCACACGGGGCACGCAAATGCACCCGCAGAAAAAGATAGAGCCAGAAGTTCGCACGAAGAACATCAGGTGAAGCACCCCATTTCGATGAGACTAGTCGCTGAAGAAGACTGTTTTTCTTTACTTAGTAAACTTACAACTAAGCAGGCCAAGTTTTTTGTCATAGATCGCAGCTATGCTAGTTGCCGTTTGTTTAGTACGTACATTTTAGTTTACATGTTAAAACACTTAACCTATTACAGGTCGAGTGTTTTATCAAGTAGACCTAAATGTACGTAAAATATGTCCATATGTATGAGTGAAATAGAGTATGCTTGCTGGCTGGATTCCTCTAAGAAATTTTCACCTTCAAACTACTGAGGCACTGATGGTTTGAGTTCATAGCTCGCATTCATATCGGAGACAAGAGAAATAAAAGGAACATGAACTCGTGCATGCTTTCAAGATTTATGTTCAGTAGAACCCCGCACCTCCATATTCTGCTGTGAAATAAGATTTATTTGCAGTTTCTGATATCATTCCACCCAAGGATATGATTTCGAAATGTTTTGTTTTTCCCACCGTATTATACCTATAAAAGAAACCTTTAGTTCGCCATCTTTATTGTCCATTACTTCCCCGTATTCTCGTTTGTGAGAAAATATGTTTTATCTTTCATTTTTAGGGTTCCGTAACCAAAGGGTGCCAACGGGATCCTATTACTAAGGCACCGCTGTCCGTCCGTCTGTCTGTCACAGGGCTGTATATTTTGAACCGTAATAGGTAACACTTGAAATTTTTACAGGGGGTGAGGGTGTAGATAAACTATGGTCACTATAACAACAAATAATAGGTATATTTATGTAGTATTAAATATTGTACGATGGTACGGAATGCTTCGTGTGCGAGTTCGTCTTGCACTCGGCCGTTTTTTTTTATATATAAAGAGAGAGGCCACGTATGGCGTTATTGAACTGCCAAGGTGACCTAATGTCTATTTTTTATGATTATGGTATGTTATGATATGGCATTTACCTTGTATAGTTTTCGTTGAAATGGAGTAGATAAATATCTAATACATATGGTAAATGCTACTATAACGAGGGGTTAATTATTATGTAATTATAACGACTTGACTAGTCGTTTCGTGTCCTGTGTGACATTCAGAAGCAATTTTTATGTAAGTAGAAGTAAAAAGTCTATAGTAATAATTTAATGTTAGAATGAACTGTATGTATTCGTAATTTATTATTTTCAGAAGGCGTTCGCAAAGGCTTGTGTTTAACTTTTAGGTTCAAATAAAATACTAAGATAAGAAGCTTCTGGTATGGTAACTTAATGGTTGTTATTCCGAATACACTTTAAATTATCTTAAATTACTGTCATCTTATGTTCCCAATGCTGTGACACAGGCCTCCTCTCAGTGAGGGGGAGAGGGCCGTAATCCACCACGCAGTCCCAGTGCGGGTTGGTAGATGTCACAATTGTCTTCAAATGTTTGGTTCTAGGACATGCCAGTTTCCTCACGATGTTTTCTTTTACCGTTTTTAGAGCAGTGGTGATGAAATAATTTACACAAAGTAAAGCGGCTGTCAGAGTTCGAACCTACGACCTACAACTCGTAAGTCACAGGCACTGGGCCACCACCGCTCAAAATACCAAACTTAAGTTTATTTATTTACATTGCCTTTTGTCCAATGTGTTAGAAGTGACTCCTTTGAACCGCGATTTCTGTTTATTTTTTTCATTTACCAAAACAATAAAAGTTCCTTTACATTGCCCATGAAAGAGAAAACAAAAATTTTAAATGATAGGTAATAAAAACATTTTGTACCGAGAAATCTGAATAAAGAAAAATGTCCTCTAAATGGAGCTTTTATACTTACTTTGTGTGACAGGAAAGAGGAGTGGCTGTAACTGAGGGTACCTAATGTGATATTTTTGTAACATTACCGTTTTAGTCCTACCTCCTTCGGTTAGGTTGAGTATGTTCAACACATGACCTATATTTTGTAGGTATCAAACTTTGTTCAAATTCTGTTAATCCTGGTAAGAGATGAATAAACCTTTACTGGTTTCTAAAAGACAATTCAAGACAAAAAGCTGTATAAGCATAATCAGCCTGTATTATTACCACAAGTGGGACGGTAGTCCACCACGCGGGCCCAGGGCGGGTTGATGGATGTCACATGTCGTTGAATTTTTGGTTCTAGGACATGCCAGTTTTGGGCACGCCACAATTGCGGCGATAAGTCCCCTCTTTGAGGAGTGGCTAGAGAGGCGCCACGGCGTCCTCACCGGTTGTTTCGGGAGGTCCTGTTCAGGATCAAGCGGGAGGAAACGCCCGGGTGTCACCATTGTGTGGATCGCCCGGAGGACACGGTGGAGTATACGGTGGAGCTCTGCCCGGCTTCTGCGGAGCACCGCCTTGTCCTCACGGAGGCGATCGGCGGCGGCGATCTCTCGCGTCCGGCCCTGGTTCAGGCCATGGTCCGGAGCGAGAGTGCATGGGAGGCCGTCACTTCCTTCTGCGAAGCAGTTATGCTCGCGAAGGAGGAGGCGGAGCGCGCGAGGGAGTTTCAAGCTGCACGCCCTCGCGCCCCTAGTCGCCGCAGGAGACGCCCCGGGCGTCGGGAGTCACAAGCTGACTTCCGGCCACCGTAGGCGCGGGCCTGCGGACGGTGAGCGATGGGCAGCTCGCCGTCCGATAAGGACCAGGCCCGGGTCGACGGCGCGTTGTGTTCCACGCGCGCCTCAAAGAGATGTCAGCACCAACTGACGGGGTCCGTAAGGGCCAATGCCTGCCAGGGTTGCGAGTTTGTCCGAAAGGGATATCGCGGCCCCGGCACACAGGCAACGGAAGGAACACGGGTGGGTTTTAGTCAGTAAAAGTCTGACATTCCCTCTCGCTATGAAATAATTTATACAAAAAAAAATGCCAGTCCGGGTTTGAATATACGACCTACAACTAGTAAGTTGCAGCAGTTTAGTTTTTGTTTGTCTCATCTATAGATATAATAAAGGATGCATATCCGGTACGGCTCGCAAATCCTTCCATATCCTAGGGGCACGTCTTCCGGTCTACTCCTTGATATGTAATGGCCTCTATGACCTCATGAAACATGAGGCTCCACGGCTGCACATTTTGGTGTTCATTCGATTAATCGAGTCTGGTTAACCACGCTGGGGTCTGCCGCAATTAATGAATTAAATGCACCGACATTTAATTAATTAATTTTCGTTTCAGTTGTTTCAAAGAAAAAAAGTCAAAAAAAAAAAAAAAAAAAAAAAGTAATTGCTACGAGGTGTGAGAACGAGTCTGATGCCAGAAATATAGCATTTAGAATGTTTGTCTATTTGTCTGGATGTATGTTTCGGATTGGCGCAAAAACGGCTGACCGGATTTGGACGAAATTTGGCACACAGATAGTTTATAGCGTGGATTAATCCCGGTAGAACGTTCCTGTGGGATATTTTCCGACATCCACGCGGGCGAAACCGCGGGCAAAAGCTAGTTTCTAATGAATTATTTGTACGTGGCAACTTTCGCCTGATACATTCTGATTATAAAATGCATTGACTTGTAATGTGTGTATAATTTAATTCAATTTAGCTAATGTGTCAATTAATTAATTAAAATGATGATGTGGATCAACTCATTAAGAATTAAGGATCAATGACCTGGCAGCTAGGGTAGAGGGGAAGTTACAGACGAGACTATCAGCCATAACATTTTTTTTTCGTTTTGTTTTGCACTTTTTTTTAATAGTACTTACATAATGACGTACATTAGTAATTATGTACCTAATATTGTTTGCATAAACACGTTTTAAATCCAACAACTTCAGGTCTAGTTGAAAACCAGCGTCAGGCACTAGTTGTCTGACATTTTTGCTTAGCCTATATATTTGGCTCAGCCGTGGGGCATACTTTCCTGATTTTCAACGGTAGTCATTTTTTTGTTAATTTTTGTAGAATTTGATAAGTGCTTTCGGTAATCTGTACTAAATAAATGTAGAATTGAATATTTTTATTTGCATTAAAACATGGTACAATAATAGTCTTAATGATAGGGTTATGATCTATATATGTCTCGCCATGAACTGGCGTAATTATTTTTTAAAGAAAACAATTTCCATTAAAATAAGCACTTATCATCAATATTAACTGTTTAGTTAAACAATCAATATACAAAATTTTAATTCTAAAACCTTTACAATGTTTATTAACAGTTTTAAATCTAAGCATTCGTATATATATATAAAAGGAGAAACTGACTGACTGACTGACATATCAACACAAAGCCGAAACTACTAGGACTAGTAACGTGAAACGTTTGCACACAGCATCCTTTTATTATGTAGGGGAGCATTAAGAAGGGGTTTTTGAAAATTCCACCTTAAGGTGTGAAAAGGGTGAGCAATGGGCAGCTCGCCGTCCGATAAGGACCAGGCCCGGGTCGACGGCGGGTTGTGTTCCACGCGCGCCTCAAAGGGGATGTCAGCACCAACTGACGGGGTTCGTAAGGATCAACGCCTGCTGGGGTTGCGGGTTTGTCCAAAAGGGATGTCGCGGCCCCGGCACACAGGCAACGGAAGGAACACGGATGGGTTTTAGTCAGTAAAAGTCAGGCACACCCTCTCGCTCCACCCAGAGCGGGCGAAATGGGCGAACTGGGCCAATGGCGAAAACGGGGGACTTGAAACTTGGCACAAAAACTACTAGGCTTGCATGAATTAAAGATAGTACATATTTCAAACATTAGACGTTGTGCACAATTTCTGAGTAAACCCCTTGCTAGGTGAATATAATTTCACGCTAACCGTATGTAGATTGACGACCGCAGCAACGATTCAATTCAACCGGGTTCTTGAACTGGACTCCTGAACCGGACTCCTGAACCGGACTCCTGAACGGGCTCCTGGACCGGACTCCTGAACCAGGCTCCTGAACCGCACTCCTGAACCTGACTCTTGAACCGGACTCTTGAACCGGGCTCTTGAACCGGACTCTTAAACCGGACTCCTGAATCTGACTCCTGAACCGGACTCTTGAACCGGACTCTTAAACCGGACTCCTGAACCTGACTCCTGAACCTGACTCTTGAACCGGACTCTTGAACCGGGCTCTTGAACCGGACTCTTAAACCGGACTCCTGAACCGGACTCCAGAACCGGACTCCTGAACGGGCTCCTGGACCGGACTCCTGAACCAGGCTCCTGAACCGCACTCCTGAACCTGACTCTTGAACCGGACTCTTGAACCGGGCTCCTGAACCGGACTCTTGAACCAGGCTCTTGAACCGGACTCTTACACCTGACTCCTACGAAAAAAAAACTCTGTGTGTCTGTATGTTTGTTGCAGCCAATCTCCGAAACGGCTGAAGTGATTTTGACGGGACTTTCACTGACACATAGCTGACGTTATAAGGAGTAACATAACTTTTTACTTTTATTTTAGAAAAATAATTAGTGTCCACGGGGTCCAAGCAAAAATCTGCAGAAATCTGTAACAATATTTATCACTTACTTTTTTATCAAAGAATTATTTTACACTATAAGAAGTATTACCTATATTATTGTATTTTATTTCTCAACCTAACTCAACCTAACTTTCAATTTAGACTCGACTGATTTATCGAGTTTCTAAATCAAGCTTAGTCGTATTTTTTTAAATCTTTACCTTAGTTCAAAATAATGTGGAATAAAAGTTAAAGGCAAAACTCAAACGGGTGCTGAATGAATTACAGCCACATTTTCTTCATCATTTACCCCAAATTAAGGCACCCGCAGACAGGCGCGACGCTACGGTGCGTCGAGACTCTTGTAGAACAATTTCTATGAAAACCTCATGGAAATTGTTCTACCAGAATGGCGCTGCACCGTCGCGTCTTTAAGATGATAGGTATCGATTCTTTGAACTCAAAATATTTGGCGGATGTCGATTCATCACGTGGTTCCTTATCTATTCGTTCCTGTACAATTTTTATCGTTATTATGGTAAATACCGAAAACTTACAAATGTATAGTCAGGGTTTTTTTTTTTATCAGATTGACTTTACCGCTTTAAATTGTCCGTATATTCAAATCACAACTGTCATTCTTTAACAGTTGTATGAAACAGCTTTAATACGGTAAATTGACGTAGTGTGTAATTTCATAAATAATTAATCTCCCTCACTGTATAAGATGTTCGTTACCATGTGTGACATGATAAGGTGTTAAGTGATATAATAAAATTGTGATTTAAATAAAAAAATCCTAACTCCAGACTACTATCATAACTAATATTATAAATGCAAAAGTAAGTTTGTTTGTTACACTTTCATGCAACAACGGCTGAACGGATTTGGATGACATTTGTCAGATGGGTAGGCCATAACCTGGGTTAGGATATAGGATAGGGTTTTTATTCCGGTAGTAAGTTCCCCTGGGATAATTTCAGACCTCCACGAAGGCGAAGCCGCGGGCAAAAGCTAACTAAAGAGCGAGAGGTATAATCGTCTCCATTCAAATGGTTTATTTTTGTATCAATTAATTATACCGATTCTTAGAACATTACACCCACTTTTTGTCTCTTAAGCCTTGTACTTAAGAAACCTTAATAAGATTTCAGAGAATGAGAATTAACATTCTAGAGTAGAGTTTATTGTTTCAATTACTTAGGTTAATCTTAATTTTTACCGGAGCAAATTAAACTAGCTAGTGAAACTCCGTAGACGAGATGGGGTGTCGATATCTAATTACGATAAAAAAGCAAAAAAAATATACCAAAAAAAAAAAAGTTTTTGTTAAATATAGCAACCTACTTCCACAAAAAAAACACTACATAGTGAAAAATAATTTTATTTCGGAAGTCGGTGGCAAAAAACGGAAGCTCAAAACCAAAGACACCTACTTCCGAAATAAAGTTATTTTTCACTTTGTAGTGTTTTTTTGTGGAAGTCGGTTGAAGTTAGTATAACATCATCCTTAAAAAGACTAAGTCGGAAAAATATTTATACGTTAAGAATCTCCTCCTTTTTTAGAAGTTGGTTAAAAACTCTTAGTTTCGTGTCACTGGAGCTGACTACGGGGTCAAGGGCCGCTGGTACTGGTAGTGTAGTTACTTGAAATTATGAGATTAGATTGTAGTTTTTTTTTTGTTTTATCGTCGTTAGATATCGATACTCACCAGCAGTAAGGAATTTTGCTAGCTAAAATAAGCTTGGACATGTCCAGTTTCTGCCCTCTGGTTGTGTTCTGAGTCGACAATGTTCATGATTTAAGGTTTTACAGTAAGATTTAAAAATTAAGATTTAATTTATTATGGATTTATAAATTCAAAATAGGTTGCGCAACATAATTCTAAAATAAAAATTCCTCAATTATAGCTCCCGCCTCGCCATTTTTAACGGGAAGTAGGTACTAAAAATATTTTTGAAGTTCCATTTTATTCCGTAATTACCTTTAAAGAGTATGAATAATAACTATAACCCGCTTATTTTAAATCAAAGGAATGTATGTAATTGTTGTAATGTAATTGCGTAAGTATAAAATACGACAATATTACTAACATATTATTTTTGTGTAAATATCTAAAGTGTTTTTATTTTGAATACCCACTTCTTAAAATGAAGTAAGTAAGTATTTATTATTTCTTTGACATGACATTGACATATAATTATTATTTTCTGCTTGCTTTGCTTGCATTGCAGTTCCAAGTTGCATATAAGCGTTCCTTGCTAACTGTGCGATTATTTTGTACTCGTAATATTGATATTTTCTTATAACGACCTACCACACGGACTGCCATCATATATCAGTTCGTATAGGATTCTGTTTTACTCATTGATGTAGTTTTACTTTTCGATTTGGATATTATCATGAGGTGCATCAATTGTGGCATAACTGTGCAGGGGATTCGCAGATATATCGTGGGAAGGCTGTGTTTACCCTTGCAAGTGAGATTCGTTCGATGGTTAGCAAATCAGGTACGCCTACTACTGCCAGTCACGTAAACCATGCAATGAAGGCAATATATTGACCAATTGTGTTATAATCTGAAGAATACAATGATATTTGCTATTGTTCCAGCTCCCATTAGATCGATATGCTTGTCACGACTATTATAATTAATTAAATACCGAAGCTGCTGACAATAAGAGATTGTTAGGTCATACAATAGTCTGCCATGGTTGTAATATCTCAGTCGGGCTCAGAAATCCAAGAGGCCGTCGTTTCTATACTGTAGTGTAGTTGCAGTGGACAGCTCTTTAGTACCCCGGGGTTATTTCCAATGATAATAATTATCAGGTAGGTAAATTATTTATTACCCGACTACGTTTTTATTATAAGTAGGTAAAGTCTGAAAGAAAATGGCAAAACGAATGGGACAGATCCCTCAAAACTGGATAGACGAGCGATAGAAACGACGATCGCGGAAGATGGAAGGAGTGTTCTTCATGTAAAAACTCAACACAAAACAGAACATCACGCCAGCGATTCCCGAAGGATTTGGACGTGGTGAACCTATTGTGCAGCACATTTCACCAGTTATGTCATGACATTTGTAATAAAATATATTTTAATAATATTTTCAGGATATGACAACAATGTATGCATTTGATGGCTTTGGGTTCGAGCGAATCGACGCCAGATTCATGACTCATCAAGGGACTTCCAAGAGGATGTTGTTACATCAATGGATGCACATGGATCATCAACACCGCCGCCACCACTTCTCTACAACCAACACCGGTTGTTGCTGTCATGTTATGACGCTAGGTATCTTGGCTGGGCAAGGCATCAATATAACCTGCTAGCACCAGCGTCATTTTTTGACAATGTTTTGGTGTTTCTCGAAGACAGTTATTTTCTTTTTAATACAATAAAGGAATTTGTTTGGCAATAAATACGTTGTTTTATTTATTTTAATCCCAATTCAATACCAACAAGTATGTAAATATAAATCATATTATGGGTATTGAGGATAGAAACCAAAATACGGGATTTAGGCTGCCTGTCCATTGAAACGGAGAGGAGAGGAGCGGAGTAGCGGTGTTTCAATATTAACCAATGGAATTACATAAAACCTCCGCTCCGCTTAGTGGACAGGGAGTTGCGAACTAGTTTAAAAATTCATACAAAACCGGGAAGCGGAGCGGGGAAATGGAGCGGGGAAACGGAGCGGGGAAGTGGAGCGGAGAAACGGAGAGAGGATGCAGAAAAAAACCAGCCGCGGAGTATTGCAGCCGCGGGGCCCGGGGGAGGGGGAGTAGTGTGCCACCGGCCAGTGCGTGCGTCGGATGGGCGAGTATATTAAGTGGCCTCTTTGTTTTGACTTAGGGGAGACCGTGTACAAAAGTAAACCTTTGTACTTTGACACTGGTTTCTAGTTAGTTATCATATTTTTGATAATATGAATATAGCCACTTATAAACTTCGATTACGCTCTACTTTGTATCTAAATTTATCTCATTATTTGCTGTTTATTGGAATTACAGAGATAAAAAAGGCCTCTCCTCCATGAACTGTAAAGTAGCATCGGAAAGCTTCTGGTTTCGATTCGTATGACGGGTCTTAAAGATCTTAGACCCGATTGTATGGACAGTTTTCATTATAATCGCCCTCAGAGCTCCCTAGATACTCGAAACGATTCGGAAGTTCGTGCTGAAAGCTTTCGGGGTTTTGGATTTGGATCGATGCTGGACGGAGCGTAGACGTCATCAGTCCTTAAGACCCTTACCATACGGTGATCACTCTGGTTTTCAACGCGTTGATCACAGTATCATCATTTAATATTTTGCTTATTTGTCAACATAATGAAGTCAACTTAATTTTTAGTTGCACCATCAGGGCTCTGCCAGGTTCACTTTCTGAAGAAGGAGCTCATCATAAAGAGGCTTTCCTTCTCCATAAAACTGGCCAGTAGGTGACAACGACCGTCGTTACTTTTGTACCCGATCTCCCCTACAATTATTTATTTTTGCATTATGTCATGTCATCCTTTTTGTCACTGTCACTTTGCACAGTCCGCAACTCCGCTCCGCTACCTCGCACGCATAGTCCGTAACTCCGCTCCGCAGACTCGCTCCGCATCAATGGACAGACACAGTCCACAACTCCGCCCCGCTACCTCGCTCCACACACTCGTAACTCCTCTCCGCTGCCTCGCTCCGCTTCAATGGACAGGCAGCCTAAAGATGATAAAAATATCATTTTATGTGTATTTATGTGTACAATAAAGAATAATAACACTTTGAGATTCAATAAAAAAAATGTTTAGCACTTATTTAATAGATATTGAAATAGGTGCTTTACATTTTTGTTACACAAATAGAAATATTTAAAAAAAACTGCAGAATCTGATCTCAGACCAACAAAATATTAAATCTTTTACTAACCTTACAAAGGCATACCATAGTACCTG
Source organism: Agrochola macilenta (assembly GCA_916701695.1). Lineage (NCBI taxonomy): Eukaryota > Metazoa > Arthropoda > Insecta > Lepidoptera > Noctuidae > Agrochola > Agrochola macilenta. Next base: position 11,408,563 of record OU753563.1, read on the forward strand.
TTGTTTCTCACAGATGGCGTTATAAAAAAAAAACTTAACCTTATTTTGACCAGTTTCTGACTCCCACGCAAGTTCCTGACTCCTTAAACTTATTACAATCATTACTGAACATTGGTTTTGACTACCTAGGCAATCGTCCATTGCCCCACCAGACATCTCCTTTAGATCATTAATACATTTATTGTGCATAAACTGATGTAAAGGCGTCGCATCCTAACTAATATTATAAAAGCGAAAGTGACTCTGTTTGTTTATTTGTTACGCTTTCACGCTAAACGGTTGAACAGATTTGGATGACATTTGGCACATGGGTAGGCCATGACCTGGGTTAGGACAAGGGCTCTTTTTATTCCGATATTCTTACGGGATCGAGACTTATGCGGTTGAAACCGCGGGGCGCAGCTAGTAAGCTATAAATTAATTAGTCAAAGTCATCGTCAATTCTACCTTACATTTTTTAACGAGTCACTTTTTACCATGAAAGATTTACTTTTAACAATTATTGCCTTCGACCAGCCTTGATCTCAATAACTTAAATACTTGTGATTAAAACTATTGTAACGTTACGACCTCAGAACAGATAAAAGAGCTGTTCTGTGGTTACGACCATCAAACTTCGTGAACATTTAAATAAAAGATTGTTGTAATTATTATTTCGTGTGAATCATTGGTAATCATTGGTTGCCGTGATAAGTAACGGGCAAAGTGGGCTAACGTCGAACATATTATTTACATTACTTAATGAACAAGTTCTCTGAATTTTTAAATGGCTGTAATAACATTAACAAACATACATAGATACATAAACTTTTTTTGTAAGAATATATTTGGAGATTTATAGAGTTGACAAAAGTACCTCAGAATATAGGTATTATTAAATTTATTTCATAAGCACGTCATATACAAATAAAGTTCAATATTCTTCCCATGGGAGAAACTTCAGAACGCCACCTGCTTCGATCCTTACACTCCTTTTGTTTCGTTCATTTTTTACTTCGTGATCTGAATAACGTAACAATTGAAGTGTTTTTGTATAAGGGGTGTCAGGGACATCGACGCGAAGCCGGTTACCATGGATTCAGTACATGATTCTAAACGCCCTGCGTTGAAATTTTTCATTGGTTATTTTTTTTTAAACAGGTGCTCCATACATTTTGACCGGTATTGCACTTTTCAATGAAACAGCAGATTAAAAAAAAAAAATCGACGAAAAATTTCAACGCAGGGTGGTTCAGAATCATGTACTGTGAATCCATGGTTGCCGGCTTCGCGTCGATGTCCCTGCCACCCTGTATAATTTTATTATAAGATATTTTTTCCATGCTGAAATAGTAAGTAAGCAAAATATGTGGAACTTCTTATATTTAAGTTAAGACCTATATTGTACCATATTTTATGCAAAATAAAGAAATTCTAAATTCGTTAACGTTCATGCGTCTCGTTCTGCAATCACTTGAAGTTTCACTAATAATTTCACTATGTCTTATATGTCAATCAATCTGCCTAGCCTTTTCCCAACTATGTTGGGGTCGGCTTCCAGTCTATCCGGATGCAGCTGAATACCAGTATTTTACATGGAGCGATTGCCTATCTGACCTACACAACCCAGTAACTGGGTAATACGATACACCTTGGTAAGACTGGTTGTCAGACTTTCGGGCTTCTGACGTCCCGTAACGACTTCCCTCATTTTTAAAATCAAACGTCAGTTAGTTAACTTTGAACAAGTCAACGATGCACTCTTGTGGTATTCCATTATTTGGAACCACATCTTTTAGTTTATTTACGTATAAACACGTTACTTTCTTTGTGTTATTACATTAAACAAACCACCTTTTGATATATTTACCTATTGATATTCTATGACACATGTATTTAACTCACTTTTATATTCTGTAGCACTGTTTACCCCTGTAAAGCATACTCTTAATTATCTCTTGTTTTAGCATCCAAATCGATTTTATAGTATTTATCTTTCCCTTTTGTAAAAACTTTAGAATATTTATATTCTGACGTTTTCATCTTAAACTGTCATCTGTCGTAATTTACTTTTCTAAAACATAGACAGAACACATCATAGATAAGTACACTCTACCTTCTCTCATAAAGTGGGTGTACACACTGAACCTTCGCAATAAGCGTGGATCTAAGATTTCTCCTCTGTAAGCCGTTTTTATTAGTGCTGGTCATATCTAAATTAAGAATTAACTTGAATATGTTTTTAAAACGTTTAAAATATGACACAGAACGATGAAAGCGGTCTTCATATTTTTGGAAGACTGGTCTTGTCTGAGCCCTCGGAGTCGTATTTTTAACTTGAGACGGAGTCACTGTTTTTATGCCCTTAAGTCTTATTTGTTGAACAGTTAGCTACTCGAATATTAGTCTCTTAAAACTAGCATAACTAGCGTGCGCGAGTGTCCTAATTTTATTGTGTAATTTAAACTATCGATACTGAGTGGATTATGTCAATAAACATTCTAGTACTGTGTAATACTGTGTTTAATTCGCTCGGCCCTCCTGCCTAGCCCTGTAGGAGGTGCTCACTTCTAACGAACTCTTAACCACGCGGCGTAAAACGCCGCGAGCACACGCACACGAAGGCCTCCGACACTAGACGTCATTACTCTCCGAGAGAGACCTCCGCCGTCACCTGTGACGCTAGCGCGGTCCTCCCGCTAGGTGAGGCGCCTCAAAGCGCCTCCATCTACAAAGTCTCACAACCTCTACTCCGTTCCACAGGCTGGAGTGTACCTCCAGGGGGGATAATCCTCAGCCCAGCCTCCTGCACGCTGCATGCGGCCTGCCTGCCTGCCCACCTGTTCCACTCCCTGCCTGCCTGTTCCTGCCTAACCTGAGCCTGTCTTGTGCCTGTTCCTGCCTAACCCGAGCCTGTCCTGTGTCCTAAACTTAACTTTACTTTTACTAATTTTAACTTTTAATTTTAATACCTTTTTATTTTAATTTAATTTGTGACTCTCGTTTCCCTCCACGGAGGAAAACGTTACGTTACAGTTTGGCGCCCAATCTCTTAGAAACTCACACCCTGCTCCACACTAACACCCTCTTCATACATCTAACACTCTTACACTCTTAAACTTAGGCATAACGTCCTTACACTCTTTAACTTTGGCGCAAACGTTACAGTTTGGCGCCCTCACACCCTCTTATACACTAAACACCCTTCTAAACACATCGCAAGACTCTTACACTCTTTAACTTAGGCACAACGTTACAGTTTGACACGCAATACCTAGAACTACACACTCCCCTTAAACATACTCGTTAACACTCTTTTACTTAGACACAAAAACATTACAGCTTAACGCTAACTTTAGAACTTTACTAGATTATATCCTCTTATACACTCGTACTTTATATTTTCTTACTTTTACCGCACTATATTTTTAACGTGGGCTCGATTTTTCAAAATTAAAAAAAAATACTTTATCTAGTATAAATTTTTCGGATATCCTTTGACAATTATTTTTTACCTTACTTACTTCTTAATCCCTATAATCTCTTATCTATTTTCTAAAATGAAACTTCAATGGAGTACCTATATCTTAAAGGAACCCCTAGAGGATAATTTTTCTTTAATTTAAAACAACATATAAACATATTTAATTTAAATAACTTAAACGGACTACTTCAGTCATATACAATTTCTTCACTGTCCGCAGTAGACTTTCAAATTATTTTTTCATAGCTTCTTTACAATTATTATTATTATACCTTTTACTCTTTGTATCTTATACACCAACCCTCACTACTTAACCCTTTAGGCATATTTTGTATCCCACCTTTTTTTTTAATTTTAACCTCGGCTTTTCAGCCATCTTATTCCACTTAAACTCTTTGATGAGCGGTCCCTACACAACTCATTAAATAAGCCCATGTGTATACCTTCTTCCCTCTCAAAGGAAACTCTCCTATCTTAAAGAGTAAATCCCCTCTCTTATAGGGTAAACTCTTCTTAACTTTTAAACTCTACGAGCGGTTCCTACACAACTCGATAAACAAGCCTATGTGTATACCTTTAACTTTACGAGCGGTTCCTACACAACTCGATAAACAAGCCTATGTGTATACCTTTAAACTTAATTCTCTTAAACTTAGGTTTCCCTTAAACCTAGATTCTTCTTAAACTTGGGTTTTCTTAAATCCTTTAATTGGGTTTCTTAAACTCCCAACTCTTGAGCGGTTTGGCAACTCATTTTAAAAAGCCTCCAATGCCTTGTAAATAGCTTTTTAACGGGTCTTCAAACAGGTGCGGGTTACGACACCTAATTAAAAAAAAATAAGCCTTCGTAATTTTATCAAAATAATTCCTTGAGGAGTATGCGTCATAGAACGTGAACCATATCCCCTATGTGTGTTTGAATGAGAGTGTTTGACGAAAGTATGAAAGATGTTGTGTGTTAGACCAAGGTTTTATTTAAACATTCAAAATTTTCAACGTATTGAAAATTTTTCTTGGGTTGTCGGGGAAATGTGGTATTCCATTATTTGGAACCACATCTTTTAGTTTATTTACGTATAAACACGTTACTTTCTTTGTGTTATTACATTAAACAAACCACCTTTTGATATATTTACCTATTGATATTCTATGACACATGTATTTAACTCACTTTTATATTCTGTAGCACTGTTTACCCCTGTAAAGCATACTCTTAATTATCTCTTGTTTTAGCATCCAAATCGATTTTATAGTATTTATCTTTCCCTTTTGTAAAAACTTTAGAATATTTATATTCTGACGTTTTCATCTTAAACTGTCATCTGTCGTAATTTACTTTTCTAAAACATAGACAGAACACATCATAGATAAGTACACTCTACCTTCTCTCATAAAGTGGGTGTACACACTGAACCTTCGCAATAAGCGTGGATCTAAGATTTCTCCTCTGTAAGCCGTTTTTATTAGTGCTGGTCATATCTAAATTAAGAATTAACTTGAATATGTTTTTAAAACGTTTAAAATATGACACAGAACGATGAAAGCGGTCTTCATATTTTTGGAAGACTGGTCTTGTCTGAGCCCTCGGAGTCGTATTTTTAACTTGAGACGGAGTCACTGTTTTTATGCCCTTAAGTCTTATTTGTTGAACAGTTAGCTACTCGAATATTAGTCTCTTAAAACTAGCATAACTAGCGTGCGCGAGTGTCCTAATTTTATTGTGTAATTTAAACTATCGATACTGAGTGGATTATGTCAATAAACATTCTAGTACTGTGTAATACTGTGTTTAATTCGCTCGGCCCTCCTGCCTAGCCCTGTAGGAGGTGCTCACTTCTAACGAACTCTTAACCACGCGGCGTAAAACGCCGCGAGCACACGCACACGAAGGCCTCCGACACTAGACGTCATTACTCTCCGAGAGAGACCTCCGCCGTCACCTGTGACGCTAGCGCGGTCCTCCCGCTAGGTGAGGCGCCTCAAAGCGCCTCCATCTACAAAGTCTCACAACCTCTACTCCGTTCCACAGGCTGGAGTGTACCTCCAGGGGGGATAATCCTCAGCCCAGCCTCCTGCACGCTGCATGCGGCCTGCCTGCCTGCCCACCTGTTCCACTCCCTGCCTGCCTGTTCCTGCCTAACCTGAGCCTGTCTTGTGCCTGTTCCTGCCTAACCCGAGCCTGTCCTGTGTCCTAAACTTAACTTTACTTTTACTAATTTTAACTTTTAATTTTAATACCTTTTTATTTTAATTTAATTTGTGACTCTCGTTTCCCTCCACGGAGGAAAACGTTACGTTACACTGTCTAAAGTTGTGCATTGGTTTAATGTAAATAATCTTCTCTTGAACGAAAAAAAGACTAAACTCATTAAATTTTCAACGCCAAATGTCAGGCAGCTAACTACCAATGTTCAAGTTAATGGAATAGAGTTGGACCCTGTTGAGTCAACAGTTTTTCTTGGAATAACTATTGACGGTAAATTACAATGGGGCCCACACATAGAAAAATTGTCAGGAAGGCTTAGTTCGGCCGCCTATGCTGTTAAAAAAATTAGACAGATAACTGACGTAGATACAGCCAGAATTGTTTATTTTAGTTACTTTCATAGTCTTATGTCATATGGAATTCTTCTTTGGGGAACCGGTGCGGACATTAATACTATCTTTGTTCTACAGAAAAGGGCTGTTCGAGCCATTTACAACCTAGGTCCAAGAGATTCCCTTCGAGAGAAATTCAGAGAAATAAATATTCTGACTGTAGCCTCACAATATATTTTTGAAAACCTATTGTATGTACACAAAAATATATCAAATTTTAAGAAAATGTCCGATATTCATAGTTTAAATACCAGGAATAAACACAACCTTGCTGTACATCGCACACGTCTCCACAGAGTAAGCAACTCGTTCATGGGTCAATGTATACGCTTTTACAACAAACTTCCCATTGACATTCGAAACTTACCCATTAAACGATTTAAAAACTGTATTAAAACCAAACTTTGTAAAAAAGGGTACTATAAAATTTCAGATTATTTAGAAGATAAAAAAGCTTGGGATTGAGCTGCTCGCTCTGCTAAGCCTTGTGAAAACCATAAAACTTGACATTTTAATTATTCATCACAATAAACCAGTTTTATATACACATTGACATTGTTGAAAATTATGTTCAAAATGACACGATTACTTTGTAAAGTATTATATTATTTTAATTATTGTGAATGTGAGGACTATGTGGATATTTTTATTTTCCCTTTTCATTTCTTTGTTTCTTTCTCAGTTTTAATGATGGTCTGGCAGTTTGAGTAGTTGATGCGGCCTACCCAAATATCCTTTCCTTGGTATTGTTCGTCGAGTTGAGCTCCTTAAGTTCTGAGTTGAGCTCCACGATTACTGACAAATGCTTGCACTGACTGGACAGGTCCACTCAAATCTGTGTGGTTCTTTCCTCAAAAGACCATTTCAGACACTAATCTACATGGTCCTCACATGACTTGACCAAGATTATGTCTGGACTTTAAAAGAGACTGTGACCTCTGAGTTTGTTTCGGCCTTTCTTCTCAGAGTAGTCAGATAGGAAACACCGACCTCACCAAGCTTATTTTTAATATTTTTTTATATGACGTGTAAAAGTGATTCCGATATCCTATTTACAGAATAAAAAAAAAAAAAAAAAAAAAAAAAAAAAAAAAAAAAAAAAACTGTCAAAGATCCACGAATAACAGCTGGGACCAACGGCTTAACGTGCTTTCCGAGGCATGGAGGAGTCTCCGTATGGAAAGATGGTGACGTATCCACGGACCAACCCCGGTAAGCGAAGTTTTGACTCGTGCGTCAATTATTTAATAAGGTCAATATATGTCCTATAAGTAATAACATTAAATGCCCTAGTATTTTCGTAGTAGTTCATTTAAAGTTAGTCAATTATTTATTTATTTTATACTGTGGGAAATTTTGCGTTGTCATATTGACCTGTAACTACTCGTATAACGAATGATTTATATAGAATTAAGTTCAACGAGACTGTTTTCCAACAGATAATTGGGTTACGGATAAATTTTAGAATTTGGGTACTACTAAATTATTAATAGGTTAAAAACATGGCTTTAACAAGTACGTACTTTAGTTTCATTACAATTTTGTTTAAAATAAAGTTAAACCTAAATGACTAATACCTTAAAATCAAATAGCAAAAATGGACGAGGATTAACCCTTCAAAGCAGGTTACCTAAGCTTATTCTTGATAAGTAAACCTATCTGAATATTTCTGTTTTAGATTCCAACACTCAAGAATTTTTCCCATCATGTTAGGTTGCCTTCTAGTTACTATTCTACCTAGTGGAATTGTGTTCCTAAGTTGAATGAATGGAGGTAACAATACTTTAGTTTAGATTAGCGTTATCTTGGTTCTTTTTCACTTATATAATATTTAAGTATTCATAAGACGAAGGACCAACAAATAGGCTTAACATAATTCTGTTAATATGTATAAATTGTCATATACGAGTATGTCATGAATTCTGGCTAAGAGGGCACCATGCACAGGCAGGCGAGGTGGTGTAACGCAATGTGTGACGCACGAAAACTGTGCAGCAAAGAAAGGGTCAACGCAGATATGTAAGGACGTAACTACTGCACTTGTGAAAAACAATGTGAAGCGATGTCGGTCTACAAGAGCCAAGAGCTAAGCGGTTTATCGAAGCCAGTAATACGTGGGACGACACGTAGTCAGCCTGAACCTTTACAAACAGTCTAGATATTTCAGAGCCCTTCAAATAAAATATATCTACTTGAGCATTTAATGTTAAAGTACTTTTACACGACGTGTGAAAGATTAACGACAGACATGTGAGCACATGTCTTTGTGGCCTATGCGATCGGTAAATAGACTTGTTATGATAAATGGTTGAGATTTGTAGATTACGTCGTCAATTTGAAATATCAACAGCACTGGTTAGGTTAGCTATCTATAAATTGGTCCTACGACTCGTGTACCCTTTGTTTTCAATGACACTCACTCACAGGGTTGTCAATACCTACAATACAGATTTTACGTATCAACAAACAATACTACATTGTAATTAGGGTTGCTAACTCTACTATATAATATAGTATTCTGTAAAATTTGAGGCCTAACGGCCCGTTCACGACCTTGCCGCGGTGAGCGGCGGCTAAGCGCGGGGCGGCGAGCGGTAAGAACAAGAGTATGAAAATGTTTGAAGCACGCCACGAGTCACCGCTCATAGCGAAAACGCGCGCGGTTTTGTCGGGGCGAATCGCTGCAGCGGCGCGCGGTACGATCAAAAGTACAAGCGAATGAGTGCGACCCCACGAAACAGTGCGGATAGCGGTGTAGGTGTGACGGACACGGCGGCGAACTTATAAACAAAAAAAATTAGACGATTTTGTGGCGGTAATGGATACCGAGGTGTTTAAAAATTTCAGTTATTTAAACTAAAATTTTTAATCGACCCGTACTGTACTCATAAAATTCTTCATTTAAAAATCGATCTTTATTCAGTTCGTGCACTCCTTCTCTCATATTAAGAATATCTTATTTTAAAAATATACTGCTTTCTAAACACAGAAGTGATAATTTTGATAACGCCATAATTTTGAGCACGTTCTGACTACCTAAATACGTCCACCTCGGCCGCTGCCGCTAGCCGCTACTGAGGGAACGTGGCGTGTAAAACGCACCGCTTGCCGCCGCCGCCCCGCCTGCCGCGCCGCTCGCCGCTAAGACCGAAGTCGTGAATGGGCCCGTAAATACTTACATTTCTAAAAAAAATAATATAGTAGGCGAAAAAAAAATTATTTGATATAAAAAGTTGGCAACCCTAATTTTAATGAATGCATCTTATCTTAGAACAAAATTAATATTTTCTGTTACAACACAGATATCGCACAGCTCATTTGAATATGATAAATAAAATGACATTACAAAATGTAACAGAATTACACTTTCATACGAATCAGAAGCAACTTTCTCTCGCCGGAGTGTTTATTAATTCAGTGTAAAACTTAAATAATTTTAGAATTACATTTAACTCGTGTATCAATGACCTATTAATTATGCAATTCCATCACAGCATAGTTGTGAAAAGGCTGACGACACTAAAATACGTTAAGGAATTTATAATTACTTACCTATACACAATTACACAACTTACTACTTTTAAATAACTAACTAACTATACAAATAAATACAAAAACACAAACCTAAGTACTCGTCCACATCGCTGTACTGCAGAAACGTGCCCCAGAAGACAGGCAGCATTGCCACGTGAATAAATACGATTAATGTGACGGAATATTTTAAAACAATACCTATTAGAATTAAATGCAAAAATCTGTGTCTAAAATTTGTTTTGAAACTACAGTTGGTCCCTAATACGGAAGTAATTTGTACACTTTTATATCTACGATTATTATAATCCCAGTGTATGCCGCCGAGTGGCTGACACATAGAGTTTCATAACAGGTAAAATAACTGTTCAGCAAACGTAAGATATTGCACCAATAATTATAAATGCATAAAGCTCAATTACCTTGTTTATATAAAGAACACAATCTCGAGCTAGCATACCAGTGCGTTACGACTGCAATTGTTTGCAATAATAGTTGCAACAAAAATAACAAGTTACGAGTTAAAAGATGACAAAAAAGTTCATCGTGATTTGTTTATTAACAAGGTATTTAACTTTTGTTATTTTCGTTTATGTAAAGTATCAGCATAGTCAGCCTATAATCTTCCCCCCATGTCGCTGGGACACAGGCCTCCTTTTTGTGACAGGGAGTGGACCGTAATCCACCACGAGGGCCCAATGCGGGTTGGTGGATGTCACATGTCTTCGAATCTTTGGTTCTCGGACATGCCGCTTTCCTCACTTCGTTATCCTTCACCGGTTTACCGTAAAGTATCTAATGATTACGTTTTTAGGTTACCGCAGACAGGCGCGACGCGACTCTAGAACAGTCTACCAGAGTCACTTCGCGCTGTCGCGTCGCACCTGTTAGCGTGAGGCTTTACGGTATGTACCTAAATTACACGAAAAAGTAGTACATTACAATTTTGTAGAAATATCTAAACGAGTCATCGTAAGAAGCTCGAGAGTTCTATTAATCTGCGTTTCCACCGGAGATGTGCGATGGAAATGTGTCGTGCGAGGATGTCTAGCTGTGCTGTGAAAATGTGTGGGGGTTTCCACCAAAGCTGTGCGATGAAAATGTGCCTACGAGGATGTGTAGCGGCGCTGTGAAAATGCGCTGGACTGGCTGGTACAGTATGCGCAAACCTCGCAACACATCCTCCTCAACACACATTCCTCGCAACACATCCCTCGCACACATCCCTCGTACACATCTCTCGCACACATCCCTCGCTTGTTTTGTATGCGCAAAAATCTAGCTCCGCTGAGCCGTTTCCACCAGAGCTGTCCTGACCGAGGCGAGGTAAATGAAGCGATTCTATTGGTTCTTTACAAACACATCCCTCGCTACGCATCCTCGCACATCTCTGGTGGAAACGCAGCCTTAGGATGGAGTATAGTTTAAAAATATTCGAATAACATTATATATGAACCTATGTTCTTGTTCGAATTGACATACCAAATATGTTTCTACCTGAAATATCGGTCAGTTTTCGCGGCTTTTTAGCAATACCCGACTTGACAGCAACGACGCAGTTTGCAATACAAGTTTCACTAAGATACAGATCTATGATCGTGTTTTTCGTAGGGAATTACGCGCAAATTACTGTTGGTCCATATTTGCGAATCTATCCGATGATATTTATTTGAAATGTATTAAAATGTCAACGAAATCGAAAATAAAAGTATTTATCGAAAATTGGTAAGGGACGGTTTAAAATTGGATTGCAGTGGAAGCGGTATAGTGATGGAAGCGGTTTTTATTTAATGAATATGCATAAATCTGCGCTTGAATTACATGCGAATTGGTAAATATTTTTGTTTATGATAGAAGTATCTAAGCCAGATCAGCCGAAGACAAATAGGGTAATCTGTACTGAAAAGGTTGTTAAAACAAAATGTAGGAAAAATCTACATTCAGCAGTGACCGTCTGCTAAGATAAATTAATTAAAAACAACTGTCACGAGAATGGAACATTTTACGTCTTAGGTCTTTGTAAGAGTTCAAACCACTACCTATATTGTAACGACCATTATATTCGCATGTAGGTACTATCAGAATCAGGGGAAACAAATTATTAACCTGAAACGAAAGTCAGTTAGACAGGTTTGATACTGAATAAATATATAATAAAACTGTAATGTATTATTCCAATGTCGTCTGTCGACTAATTTAATATGTAAAAGTTAATTCTGAAGAGAGATATTTTATAAATTCTTTGAAATAAAAAAAGTCATAAAAAAAGAACTTTCAAACCTCAAGGTTCTTTTGATATTTATTTGTTGCGAATACTTTTTAGGCGCTAGTATCTCAATCTTTTTACTTTATTTTTATAAAAAGTCCCTTGGGTGAATAAAAGTGTGAGTAAAGTAATTGATAGGAGAGCTATCCTTAGACTATTTATTAATGTCGAATTGACTTTATCTTGCTGCCATGTCGCTTTTCAAAATTACAGCCGAATTGTTTCGGAATCAAAGTCAAAGTCAAACAATTTATTTCAATTAGGCACATAAAAAGCACTTATGAACGTCAATTTTACAAAACATAGAATTGATTCTAGTCGCCCCTTCCAAAAGGTAGTTTTCGTATGGAGATGAATGGGCAAGAAACTCCACCGTTACTCTTTTAAAATGTCTTTACAATATTTTGTATACATTAATTATACGTATTTATGTGAAGACGATGCATCTGGAATAAGATTACTATACCACGATAGGTATAAAAGAATGAAAAATTTAATAATGAATCAAATTTTCTTTCACTCAATATGACATAGTTTTACTGAATTTCAACTCCCAAAAATGTTTTCCTTTGTTTTTACCTTATTGCAAGGGTAGAGCTACCTACCTCTATCTATCTGCTGAATATTCCTCCCTACGGATGTATTGGTAGTAAGGTACTTCCTGTTTTTGGTTATGTCTTCCTTTGCATACGGCAGAACATGCAAAAGGTATGACTATTAGGATAGTTGCACCTGAAGGTTCTACATTTCTTATACCTGATAACTATATGTCAAAATGCCATATTCGAAAGGTCATCGTCCAAAAAAGTGATACCTCACATTCGGGGATGGATTGTCCATTAACGGATACTCCATAATTATATGAAATAAGGAAATGTGAGACATAATTTTTCCCTTGAAATACAATTACTTTCATAGAGGCCATTTTTATTTCGTACCCAAGCACACAGAATCTGCTCTTATGTAGTCATATGAAATTTACTTGTTTTCTTGCGAAGTTTTTTCTGGCGGTGCTCGTGGTGTAGTAATAACAGCCGCACGCATAATCTATCATATTAAACTATGCTTGCCGGGATGGCCGTGGATGGGCTATCTCTACATATCGAGACTCCTCCGTACCTCAGAAAGCACGTTCACCTTTGACAGTCGTTACGGGTCGTCAGAAGCCCGAAAGTCTGACAACCAGTCTTATCAGTGGTATCGTATTACTCAGTTACTGGGTTGTGGAGGTCAGATAGGTAGTCACTCCATTTAAAATACTGGTATTCAGCTGCATCCGGTTAAACTGGAAGCCGACCCCAACATATTTGGGAAAAAGCTATGCAGATTGTCTTGCGAAGGTTTTTTATTAGTGTGCGTGAACTTACATACCTACGCATATGAGGCAACATATATGAGGCATACATTAACAATTTATTTTATTTTTTATTTTTTATATATCTTTACATTGATTATAATTTTGTCTAGCGTTATGGGCTGAAATAAATGATTTTTGAATTTTTTTTTTTTTTGAATAAGGTTTGTAAGCATTGTCTTAATTACATTGCGAACAATTATTTTGTGTGAAAACCGAAGTGTGGATTGCAGGTATAGGTCCGTGGGAAGTTGGAACGTTCGTTGACATGTTGAATGGACGTAAACCCGCGTTCAAACTGCGGGAAACGAATCGTTCTTTCATAAATAAATTGACCTGTCCATTAATGACAGAAAATCGACTAAAGTTTATGAAAGAACAGAAAAGTTACCTTCGTAGGTTAATGAAACAATTCGTTAGTCGCTGAACATCAGTAAATGAAAATAAGACTATACGTAATAATATCTACATTTATTATTTAGACCATGAAATAAGCTTTTGAAAACTTGGAGTCAAATATTTACAAATCTGATTGATGAGCCTAATCAATTTGATTATGAACGGTTACAAAACATGTACCTTCACCTTGATTTTAATTAATCTGATTCACATGTAAGTACTAGGTGTGATTATTACATGTGGCGCGCACATGTGGGAGTTGCGCGAGGAGGCGAAACGCCGGGGTGTAACTCCGCTGCCGCGAGAAATCACGGCACAGCGGACAGAGTTCCGGCGGGATCTCATGGCGGCATGGAGAGTGCGATTGTCGCAACCCAGCGCTGGGCACGCCACAATTCCGTCCCCTTTTTGAGGAGTGGCTAGAGAGGCGCCACGGGGCGTCCTCACCTTCCGCCTGACGCAGGTCCTCACCGGACACGGTTGTTTCGGGAGGTTCCTGTTCAGGATAAAGCGGGAGGAAACGCCCGGGTGTTACCATTGTATGGATCGCCCGGAGGACACGGTGGAGCATACGGTGGAGGTCTGCCCGGCTTGGGCGGGGCACCGCTGTGTCCTCACGGAGGCGATCGGCAGCGGCGATCTCTCGCGTCCGGCCCTGGTTCAGGCCATGGTCCGGAGCGAGAGTGCATGGGAAGCCGTCACTTCCTTCTGCGAAGCAGTAATGCTCGCGAAGGAGGAGGCGGAGCGCGCGAGGGAAAGGCAAGATGCGCGCCCTCGCGCCCCTAGTCGCCGCAGGAGACGCCCCGGGCGTCGGGAGTCGCGAGCCGACTTCCGACCACCGTAGGCGCGGGCTTGCGGACGGTGGGCAATGGGTAGCTCGCCGTCCGATTAGGACCAGGCCCGGGTCGACGGCACGTTGTGTTCCACGCGCGCCTCAAAGAGATGTCAGCACCAACTGACGGGGTCCGTAAGGGCCAATGCCTGCCAGGGTTGTGAGTTTGTCCGAAAGGGATATCGCGGCCCCAGCACACAGGCAACGGAAGGAACACGGGTGGGGTAAAAGTCTGACACTCCCTCTCGCTCCGCCCACAGCGGGAGCAGTCACTTGATGATATCCCACCCAAAAAAAAAAAAAAAAAAAGGTGTGATAATAATGTACAATTACGAATAAAGGTTTACTAATGTAGTTTCTTAGTAAGTTACTGTCACACATGTTACGCACATGTAATCGAATGTTATTTATGACCTTTAATTAAGGTTCCGATGCTATGTAGCAGTAAAAGGGTTGGTTAATCGGCTAACCTTCATTTAGTCTGCAAGGTGACTAATGATACTTATAATTATTGTGAAAAAAAGGTCGCACGAATTCAATAAATGTTCTCTCTTGATTTTTATTAGCATTTTAAAAAGTTGTTTTGGAGTAAACAGACCAACTTTTTGCATCTAGTAGGTAACGCACGCTCGATACCATACATTAATATCCCTGTACTACACAGGGATATTAATTTATGGTATCGAGAATTGAATAAAATACAAAAAAAATATAAAAAATTACGTTGATTTGCGGTAAACATGACGCAAAGAAAGAACACAAATATAAAAAAGACCTAGTTGGGGGAAAATATGCGCCACATGCAAAACGGCCATCGCTCAGCATAATGCTGCGGCCAAACAAGTCTCACTTCTTCTTCTACGCTACCTATCGTGGTAAAATATTAGCAAGTCAGTAAGATGGTAGTGTGGTTGAATGGTAGACTAAAAATATCGTTAACAAGGAATGTTTCGTAACAGAAGTATCGATACAATAGTCTGTTCCAAAAGTATCAGATGAGAATGTAAATAAATGGATCAGATACAAATTAATTTGATTATTTGAATAATTAAACCCAGAATTATAATTTGAAATCACTTTGAAGATGTTTTTCTTTTGACAATTCGAGGTTAATTTTTATAAACTAAATCGTCAATGATTTTAAATTACAATTCAATAATGTTATTCAAACAATAATTGTTGGAATAAAGTGTTGAGAGATAAAGTTGAAATCTTGAATTACAGATGATTTTTACTAAAATTCCTTTTAGTGAGTTATTGTGTAAAAAAAAGAAGCTTCGTCCTCAAACAAATTTCAACGGCGATGGCAACTTTGGAGTGGAGTCGATGGAGACAGATTGTCCGGTTAAAGGGGTCCAGTGACCACGATCCGAACGAGGACATCCAACAAGAATATCAGGGAATGTTCGTTATACAACTCTTAAAAGGATAACGTGTGGCCACATACTGTGTAGCATGTAAGGTATAGTTAAGTATATTTTAAGTTACTTTGTCGCATTAGATTTATTATTATCTGTAATGGCAAAGGAAACATAATGTCATGTGAATAACCGTCGAAACCTTTCCGGCAATCGGACGGCGATCTGTAATTAAGACACGGTACTAAATGTTTGGAATCTTAACCAACACTATATTATACCACATATCTACAATACGTAGGACGCTACGTTACGAGACGGCTTACTTTATTTTACGGTTTCTGCACTCTGCCGGTTCGGAAACAACAATGAGATATACCTACATAAAGTTCACATATAACCATTTTCTTTCGATTAAGGAATTGTAAACATGCGATATTCTTACAGTTAAGAGCGTATAGACAGAAAGTCGGCAACGTCGTAAATAGCGGTCAAATATTTAGCTGTTTTGATTAATTAAGCAATATTACTGTATGGAAATAAGAAATATGGCTAACTAGTGAACTAAACTATTGATTATGGAAATATAAAGAAGAAAGAAAGAAAAATTGTTTATTCTGCACAAACAAAACGCACATTAAAGACAAAAAGACATAAAGTGCAATCATTAATATCGTAACACCGAATAATTCGTTTTAGAAGTAGAAAACGTATTTGGAAACTTTCCAAATGCCTCTTATAAATCTAAAACGGTTACAACATCAAATTCGATTGCATTTCTTTGTTTTTTTATATTCTAGTTCACGAGTTAGCCATATTTCTTATTTCCATACAGTAATAATGCCAAATTAATCAAAATAAATAAATATTTGACAGTTATTTGTGATGTTGCCAATTTTTCGGATGAACGCTCATGTTATTAAAGTTTTATCTGCTTCTTTAGCTTATCAAATGATTTTAATTGTGAAAATTACAGTTCCAAACGCTACGTTTTAAACAAAATTTATTATAAAATAATTTTTTTTTTTTTTTTTTATTTATTAGGTACTGACTTAAATGACACCCAAAATTACGACGACGCGTCTTTTGTAGAGCATTTATAGCTAGAGCCCATATTATGGCAGCCTAGAAAATACACAGAATTTGAATTATGTTTAGTTTCATATTTGCCAACGGTCTCGCTATTAAATGCACGTGTATTTGTATCGGTACGTGGAACTACTTCTCAACTGCAAACAACTTTATTATATTGCTTTCAAACCACGTTTGTATGTTCCACACGTCATTTAATACTATAACTCCAATCTCCATGTTCAATCACAAACCTGAATCAATAATCGAGATTGATACTAAGAAATTGTATGTATCAGTTCTATAGAAAATGAATGTTAAACATCCAACAGAAAATAGCTCTAGTTATTACTACTCGTATTATTGATTGATATCGAATAACTGGCAACACCGACGTATGACATTTACGAGCGTGTATATCGAAGTGCCAATGTTCTACGGATATTATGGAAAATTGAAAGTGATAAGGGTCGAGTATGCATTGAGTACAATGGGAGGCGTCAACGGGAAGCGATGGTAAAAAGGGCGAGCGTGAACAATGAGGCTCCCTAAAAGGAAAATATTATAGATAGGGCCCTTGTGTATGTGCGTGACAACCATACGATATGGTCGTAACTGACGATATGGGAATTAAGATGAATGAAAGCTGAATAAATGTGAAGATTGTTGAGTTGCCGTCCACAATAGTAATCGTTTTTGGGGAAGTAAGTAAAGAAAGTAAGAAAGAAAGAAAGAAAGCATTTATTTGTCAGAATATTGTACAAAGTTGTTATGTGCATTATGTATTGCGATCATAATATTCTGCCGTTTCCGGCGTACAAATATGGTTTGTAAAATTATGGGTCATCATTACATTAAATATGACAGGATGTGATGATGATATACAGGATGATGGATCAAGAATAAAAAAAAAGGTGGAAATGCGTAACTTGTATTAAAACCAAAGATACAATTAGCAGCAATCCATCGAACATAACACTGAGAAATAAAAAAAAAGCCGTTAAAACACCCCCACCACCGGAACAGACCAATGTAACAAAACAACGCCAGTCCATAGCAGCGTCACAGATCTTGGATTCGCATATACTCACGGACTACAATACATCCGATGAATCGAATTGCACACCAACAAAAATGTCAAAAAGTTTGGACGGAACATCATCAGAACTAATTACAGACTTAATATCTACGTCAGAAATGAAGGATACTATATCCCAATTAACCGTTAAACTCGAAACCACGGAATTCGAACTCGATAAAACATTACTGGAAAACAGCAATCTCCAAAGACAAGTAAATAAGTTAACTGCAGAAATAAACATGTTAAAATCATTATGTCAATCATTTTCATTACCAGATACTATTTCTCGTAGTAATTTTAAAAAGAAGAGGCATTCCTTAGCACACTGTATGGCATCCACCCCTTCTTCGCCTATATATTATTCAAACGTTGACAGTATTTACGAAGATAAAACAATATCCCTGGGAAAAACAATTGAAGATCTACAGCAGCAGTTAAATAGCGCTAACCTTGAAATTTCATCTTTAACAAAACAAATAGAGACACTGTCCCAGTACTTACAAAATAAAAGCGTGGCATCGAACCTGATAATGACTCCTGTAGTCAATACCTGCACCTATTCCATCCCAGAACGAAAACCTGAACACAGACCCGAAAGAAGAATATTTATATTCGGTACACAACAATATGTCGGATTGGCTTCAGCCTTACTGCAGTCAAGAACTAACACTAAGTACCAAAAATACGGAATCTTTGCGGAAACGAAGCCAAATGAGAAATGTCATGATATAATTCAGAACTGCTTAAAACCAACATTACAACCTAATGATAAACTAGTGGTATGTGTAGGGGAAAATGATTATAATTTAAGGCAAGTTCTGTCACCATTAGAAACTTTATTAGACACATTTTATAATAATAGGATTATTGTACTAAATGTTAGTAATAGCCACTTCTTAAATGTCACAAAATTGAATGATGGTATAGAAAACTTATGTAAGATGTTTAAAAAATGTCATTATCTTGATTGTGGAAATTTTAAATTATCAGAGGCTTGCAAGTCTATAAATTATGTGATAGATTGTAACGACTACAATGAAAACTACTTGTGCCCAAGGAATATTAGGAAATTTGTAATGCGTAATCAACCAAGCAGCAATGTAGCCATTAGTAACAATACACCTAAAAAGGGAACGATCCCCTATTATTTTAATAAACAATATTGTAATAAAATTATACAACCAGTAAACCCAGCCGTATCTATCGGGAATGTAAGCAGAGGTACAATACCTTTTTACTTCCCTGTATTAGGAAATAAAGACGACTTTTTTCGTGCCTAAAGCCCATATGTTCAATATTCTGCATCAAAACATTGCAAGTATTCTATCAAAACGGGAACTGTTAGAAATAACAATCCAGGAGTTACGAGTAGCACAAAAAGAGCCTGACGTAATTTGCTTGTCGGAAACTTTTGTAAAGAAAGGCTATGAGAGCTATATCAAAATATGTAACTATCAATTAGCTTCAAGTTTTTGTAGAGAAAAACAAAGAGGAGGAACCTGTATCTTAGTAAAAAAAGGCATTCCTTTCAAAGATTTATCTTACATACAAAATCATGCTACCCAACACACATTTGAAGCTTGTGGCATAGAGCATGATTGTTATAAGTTGCTTGTTATTTGCGTCTATAGAACTCCAAACTCAGATCCTACTCAGTTCTTATGTAAATTAAATAATCTTTTGAACTACCTCACTAATAAATACAAGTCCAAATTGCGTCTAGTAATAACCGGTGACTTGAATATAAATACGTTGAAAAAAAGTAACGTTACTAATCACCTACGAGACATATCCTACAACTATAACTTGAGAATTCACATTGATGTGCCTACGCGCAAGTCATCTTGCATATACCATATTCTAAGCAATATTCCAAATGCTTCCGCTTCACTTTTGCCTCTCTATCTCTCTGACCATGATACAGCCCAAATGTTGAGTTTTCCTATAAATGATAAGATTCAAAAATGCTCATCTTATCATATATATAAAAGAGATTACAGTTTGGACAATGTTCGTAAGTTCAAGGAATGTTTAAATAATTTATCGTGGTCACACATATACATCGAAAATGATGCAAATATATTTAGTGAGTTTCATGAACTGCTATGCTTATTTTACAATCTTTGCTTCCCAAAAGTAAAAATAAAAATAAATAACAATAATAAAATTAAAAAAAATTGGATTTTAAAGAAATCTTGTCAAAAAAAACGTGTACTAAGATATAAATACTATAAAAATAAAAATAAATATAACAAAATTCATTATATGACATATTCCAATATTCTAAAAAAATGTATAATTAATTCAAAAAAATGCGCAAACATTAAATATATAAATAAAAGCGAAAACAAATGTAGGGCAACGTGGGCAGTAATTAAAAATGAAATGCACGATACAAATTGCATAGGTAACATGGAGAAAATCACAGTTAACAATACAACACTAACAAATCCTATTGAAATTGCCACTGCCTTTAATAATAACTATATTAATTTGTCACATACGAGCACTCAGAAAAGCATAAAACCTCGTATTAGTGCATCCGTTAACTCGATGTTTTTAAAACCTATGGAGGAAAGCGAGGTTGGACGAGAAATACGTTAATTATTATTATTAACAATTGTCTAATTCCAATTCTGTGGGCTATGATGAAATCAACACTAAAATTATTAAAGAGTGTTCCAATCAACTAACTGCTGTTCTGACATATTTAATTAATTTATCGTTTGCATCGGGAACCTTTCCTGATGCCCTGAAATACTCGATAGTCAAGCCTTTATATAAAAAAGGAGAAAAATCTGATATTAATAACTATCGTCCTATAACGTTAATACCCATACTGTCCAAAATATATGAAAAGTGCATGTATAGAAGAATAATTGACTATTGTGATAAATTTCATATAATTAGCAAAGAACAATATGGCTTTCAGAAAAATAAGTCCACTACCTTGGCAGTATTCTCTCTGGTAAAGGCTGTAGTTACTAACATCAATAATAAAAATCTGACCACTGGGCTATTTTTTGATGTCTCAAAAGCCTTCGATTTTGTTTCTCATAATCTGTTGCTCAAAAAACTTGAACTTGTAGGTATCAGGGGTCCTACACTTCAGTGGATAAAATCATATCTCTGTAACCGACAACAACGAGTCATTATAGATAAAATTGATGAAAATCAGGTTAAGGTGCCTTTTTCGTCAGAATACAAGCACAATACATGTGGTGTACCACAAGGAAGTGTACTGGGGCCTGTCCTGTTCTTACTGTACATAAATGATATTATTAATATAACTGACCACCGGTGTATATTATTTGCTGATGACATAGCTATTATTATAGCGACAGAAAAATGTAATAATTTTAGAAATAACCATGAGACTGACATTAATAATACTATAGATAAATTAATACAATGGCTTGACATAAATAATTTAAAAATAAATCTTAATAAATCTGTTTATATTAATTTCAATAAATGTAATAATCCTAAATATAATATTAAACTAAACGTATCAAAAATTAAAGAAGTAGCACAAACGAAGTTTCTAGGCGTAATTATTGATGAGAATTTGAGTTGGAAAGAGCATGTGGATAACGCTGCAAAGAGAATAAATAAATTTGTATATGCTGTTAAACAAATCAAAAATATTACAAACTTAAAAACAGCTCTCATGACCTATCATGCATATGTAGAATCGGTACTACGTTACGGGTTACGTTATATTATGGGGAAATAGTACAGATATAAACCGAGCATTTGTTGCTCAAAAAAAGTGCATTAGGGCAATTTACGGGATGCACTCGGAGGAATCTTGTCAACCCATATTTAAGAAACTAGGCTTGTTACCGCTGCCGTCCCTTTATATATTTGAAATATGTATATTCGTTAATAAACATAAAGACCTGTTTATATCAGCCAATGATATTAATCCACGGAGCCGACGTGATCCACAGAGATTCGTTCTGTATGATCTTCCCAGGCTTGCTAAATATAATAAAAGCTGCTTATATAAATGTGTTAGTATATATAATAACATACCGAGTAGCATAAAAAACTTAAACTCCAGATTATTTAAGAAAAAATTGTTTGACTGGTTAAACTCGGAAAATTTCTATAGTCTTAAAGAATTTATGGATAAAAAATTCTCATGTTAGTATTAAGTGAACATATGCATGCTAAGTACAATTCTGGCAAAACATGTAAGATCTTTATTGTAAATTATTGTAACACCATGTATACCATGTTTTATGCAAATAAATACTTACTTACTTACTTAAAATTAAATTATTAATCATTAGTATTACAATTACAAATATTTTTAATAAATTAAACAATAGTTGTAGAAGAGATTAATTATATAAGTCGGAATTTAATAAAGTCAAAGAGATAAAATATGATTTATGGGCAATAATGTCAAATATTTAGATTTTTTCATTCATAAAATCTTCACTCGAGTAATAACATTTGCTTAAAAGAAGGTTAAATAATTTACTTTTAAATGTTCTGAGGCTGAGAGTTTTGAAGCCATCAGGTAATTTGTTATAAACGGTAATGGACATGCAGTATACATTATTAGAAAACAATTTAATTCTACGCCTAGGAACATTAAGCATATGCACTTTGCGACTGGGTCTGTAACTAGTGGCTCGCTTCCTAATCATAGGTTTTCATTATCTATACAGTTTAGACGCGAATCGTATATACTAATACATATAATAAAATTGTAGCGAAGCCAAAACTGTACATTGAATAAAAGCTTTAAAAAAAAAAAGTAATTGGTACGAGGTTTAGGATCGGTTCTAATGACGAAAATATAGTTTTAAGAATTTTTGTCTGTTTGTCTGAATGTATGTTCCAGCATGATGTAAACTCGACCGGGTTCTGAATATCAACCTAGCAAAAATAGAGCATAACATAGCATAGCAATACACAATTTTAGGAGAAACTTATAAATTAACATAACATCACACCTGTAATCCCCGAGGGGTTAGGCAGAGGTGTATAGTATATAGTACACCCACTGTTCACCAGTTATGATTAAGTCCCATGTACTTAATAGGGAACGAGTCTATTGTCATCAACCGGGCAAAAATCCAGTCTTCGGGCTATTACTGTGAAATCCCCGATGGAAAAACCCAATAACAATTTGCCCAACCTCTTTTTTTTTTGTGTGAGACAATCAAATATAACTTCTCCCGCCCTGGCCGGAGCTGGAGGGCGTGTCAGACGTTTACTGACTAAAACCCACCCGTGTTCCTTCCGTTGCCTGCGTGCCGGGGCCGCGATGTCCCTTTCAGACAAACTCGCAACCCTGGCAGGCATTGGCCCTAACTGACCCCGTCAGTTGGTGCTGACATCTCTTTGAGGCGCGCGTGGAACACAACGCGCCGTCGACCCGGGCCTAGTCCTTATCGGACGGCGAGCTACCCATCGCTCACCATCCGCAAGCCCGCGCCTACGGTGGCCGGAAATCGGCTTGCGACTCCAACACTTTGCCGCTTTTGCTTTTGCTCAGCTGTAGTAATAGCGACCACTAAACCAAAGAGGCAGTCTCAACTTATCTAAGTAGGCTATGTATTCGAAAATCGAAAAATTTGGAGTAGCGTAACATAGTTCTTCAAATAGCATTTGTAACCGGAAAATATCTTAGACAGAACTCGAAACGTGAGAAACATAGAGTATGCCTATATCAGTTGCATGGTGAACTTTACTTTAAATGGATTGAAATTATTATCGAGTGTGAGGTTTTTTATGGTATTTCAGAGTAAGTATTTTTGATGCCGTCAATAGCTTACGTCATAAGTCTTATGGGGGTGTTCTTTGTTTAACGGTTGTTAGAAACTACAGTCAATAAAATCAGACAGTTAAAAGTAAAAATGGAAGCTAATGCAAATAAAATTTTCCCACGATAGGATAGAAGGACATAAAGGCGAGAGAGTTGATACAATTAGCTCCGTATAGCTCTGGCCAAACTGAGTACAGCGCGGGATGTGGGACGAAACTCACGCGCGGATTGTGTCGACTACCTTGTAAGGAGGTGTTCAAACTGGTGTCAAGAGTCGCGTGACTTCGTAATAATTAAAACAATCCCAAACCCCGCACGCGATTCGTTTCACTATGGCCAGAGCTTATAGTGGCAAATAATTTAATGCTTTACATTTATTAGCTGAAGCTGCTTAAAAGTCAAGTTTAGTAGGTAGTCAAACTGGGATAAAACCGACCCTAAAAGTCAGTGAATAAAAATAAGAAGATTTGAATACTGTTTTCTGTTTGTTGGTTTCATTATCCCTTGTCCAAAGTTTTTCACACTTTTCAAGGAAGTTGCGAGATAGTGAGTTTTTCCTTTGGTTTTCTGAGCTCGGTAAAAGGTTTTTACGATGAATAAAAGCACTGGAAATAGAGCATTTACATTATTTATTGTTGATTCCGAGAAATTACGCAACAGTGATTGTAGACAACGAACCGTTGTTTTGTTGTACCTTAGTCCCGTTTTGTTGTCATTAGGGTTTATTCTTTAATTAATTCGTTCTTCAACTAATTTGCATTCAGTTTTTTTTTAAATGCCAGTAATGGCCGTTTTAAGGGTTTCATAGTCAACAAGGAACCCTTATAGTTTCGCCATGTCTGTCTGTCTGTCTGCGGCTTACCTCAGAGACTCTTAGTATTAGAAAGCTGTTATTTGGCATGGGTATACATATTATTCACGCCGACAAAATTAAATCTTGAAAAAAACAATCGGCTATGGTCGGCCCGTGGTGTGGGGTGTCGTTGGAAAGGTCGTTCAAAAGTATTGTGAGTGTGTCCAAATTATTTTTGGATTCAGGGATCCGTTTGCGAAATATTAAGCTTCAAAGTGCAAATTTTTGTAAGAGTCAAGTATCCCCCTGCAAGCTAAATAGTTGGTTTGGATAATTGAAAAATTTACGGCAGTAGTATGTAAAACGAAATTAAAAGGAAAACTATCTCAGCTAAGTAGGCTCTACAAGTTCACGAGTAATAATTTACCAATTTACATTTGCAGTTGCAAAAACATGTTCTCCCATACATTCCGTATGGGAGAACTTGTTTTCGTACTACAATGTTAAGTTTGGTCTAGAGATAAATTCATCCCAACTACGGAACCCTTCATTGTGCGTGGTCCGACATGAACATTGGCCGGTTTTTTTAATATCTTGTGGTCGTAGGTCAATCAATCTGCCTAGGTAGATTAGCCTTTTTCAAACTATTGTTGGAGTTGACTTACAGTCTAACCGGATGCAGCTGAATACCAGTATTTTACATGAAGAGACTGCCTATCTGACCTCCAAAACCCAGTTACTGGGTAACACGATACCCTTTGATAAGACTGGTTGCCAGACTTTGAGATAATGGCTCATAAATACTGGCATGATCTAAATTATGCTAACATTAATGGGATACATACATTCTCATTGGTTAAAGAAACATATATAGATGTGTATATAATTCTGAATACACGTATATATGCCTATAGTATAATAGGGGTCTCAACAGCGTCGGTCTCAAACCAGACCCCTATTATACAATAGGCCGTTTTATATACATAAAACGTCCGCCGCTAAAGTTAAATTGTTGACAATTTAGCACACCTGGCGCCTAGGTTGGCGAAATTTCTTGTAAGCTTCGAGCTATTTTGGTCCGTACTTATTGCTTACGAAATTCCTGTACAAACTTCATATTTAACATGAGGACGTAATATTTCGAAGGGCGACGAAGTAATTTCAATTTTATGGTAGCACGTCTAGAGGACGTTAATGTTTTGGGGAGAAAAAATGGTGCACAAAACTTATTGACAAGTTGTACTGTTCGCAGATGATACCTCTCTTATTTTTAAAGTAGACAGGAATAGACAAGATTTTGACGATGTAAACAGTGCACTCTCAATGGTTACGGATTGGTTTACGACAAATAACCTAGTTCTAAATACTAAGAAAACGAAATGTGTAAAGTTTGCCCTACCAAATGTTAGAAATCTAGGTCCCAACATCGTCTTAGATAAAGAGGTGCTTGAATCTGTAAACTCGGCTTTTTTTTTGGGCATAACAGTAGATGCCAAACTTCAGTGGGGCCCACATATATCGAGCCTAGCGGGAAGGCTTAGTTCAGCCGCCTACGCCGTCAGGAAAGTAAGACAATACACTGACGTCGATACAGCTCGGTTAGTCTATTTTAGTTATTTTCATAGCGTTATGTCCTACGGTCTTCTGCTGTGGGGCAAAGCTGCTGATATTCAAAATATATTTGTTCTTCAAAAAAGAGCTGTTCGCGCTATTTACCAGCTTGGTGCCAGAGTTTCTCTGAGAGATTTTTTCAAAGATATTGGTATCCTCACGGTGGCATCTCAATTCATCTTCGCCAATATCTTATATATTAGGCAAAATATACACTTATACTCTAAAAACAGTGATTTTCACAATGTTAACACTAGAAATAAGGACAAACTACGAGCTCCCTTTCACCGGCTTCATAAGGTTCATAACTCATTTGTTGGGCTTGGTATAACCTTTTATAACAAGCTACCCTCTTCTTTGCTAGATTTGCCTTTTAATGCGTTTAAAACGAAAGTAAAATCCAATCTTTGTTCAAAGGCATACTATTCTATCAACGACTACTTAAATGATAAGAATAGTTGGTCGCTGTGATTAACTCAAGACAATGTTTATGTTCTTTCTCCAGCTTACGTACTGACAAGTTATATGAGTTTATATAATTGTTTATTTTATTTGACTTTTTAAGTCAAGTTATTTTAATTTAACTTCAATTTATTTTTGACAATATCTACTCATCACACTGTTTTTTTATGAGTTGTATTGCAATATGTGGTTAGCTAGTGACCTCGACAATTGATCATATTATTTACTGTTATTAGTAATTAACTCTTTGTTTATTTATTTTACATCGATGGTCCTAGTTTATCATTTATAACTTCCAGTTACAACT
Organism: Agrochola macilenta; assembly: GCA_916701695.1. Classification (NCBI taxonomy): domain Eukaryota; kingdom Metazoa; phylum Arthropoda; class Insecta; order Lepidoptera; family Noctuidae; genus Agrochola; species Agrochola macilenta. The sequence continues at coordinate 11,435,474 of OU753563.1, forward strand.
ATATGTAAGCGGGCACGCCCTTTATGCCTGGAGGCTTTTTTATTTAGATATTAATTCTGTTTACGTTTAGTTTTTTTTATTTCGGCCTGAGTATCGATGATTGATTGGTTGAGTTCTCGATGATTTTGTTTGGTATATTGGCGTGTGCTAGCTAACATATGGCTAATAATTTGAATTATGTTTTGTGTTGCGTAATGTAAATTATTTTGAATACTATTATATAGAATCTTTTTTTTTGTTCTTCTAACTGAACAGACAGCTGTGCTGCTGGGGAGTTTGTTGCGCCACTTCTTCTTCCCAGCTAATGCACTAGGAAGTGGTGAAGGGTGGGCGTTTTGGGGGACTGTCTTATGTAATTTTGACGTTCGAAAAGTGCTGATTCTCAGTCTAGTTTGAATAAATGACTTTTGAATTTGAATTTGAATTTATTGACGAGGTGGATAAATACGGGTATTAATGATATTTTATTAGTCATGTCGGATTTTCTTTAGCAAATGAGGCTGTAACTTAGTTTTCCTAAGTCCATATTTGCTCCAAACTTAGTTCCATCCGGCAGGTTTTACACTCCTTTAGAACATAATAATAAAAGATGTCAATTTATGACGTCTAGATATAATATTTACACTGAGATATTGTAGCCGTCGTTAAAATACAATAAGTTTAGAAAAGCCCTCACAAACTTTTTTGGGTCGTCGATAAAAAACCCACTCTTATCAATAACGACAAAAATGAAATTATCGTAAAAATAAGTGCCACCTACCAGTAGCTACCAGATATGTTCTTTACGCATTGCGGTTTCAAGAAAAAATGTAATTTAAACTGTATTTGGAATAATTGTGAAAATGTAAAAAATTACAATCATTATCGAAGTAACAAGCTTTGGTTTTGCTGATGAGCGAAAGTAATGTAGGACTAGGATGGAGAAGTAAGTAAGAACGGTGAGAAGACGGTTGAACGTCGCAGTCTTGTGCCCATTTTCACTAACATTAGGCAACACCTAAACGAGTGCATAAATTTAAGCGCGCTGTTCGATTTTCAACTTTGGAAAAGCGTGGAAAATCTAGTGTCGTCTATAGTGTTAGTGAAGCCCGCCATTAAGGCTTGTGCAGACCAGCGCGACTTGTCGCGCGACGCGACACGAACAATACAATTTCTAAGAAAACTTCACAGTATAACAATAACCGGTGTCGCGTCGCGCGACAAGTCGCGCTGGTCTGCACAAGCCTTTAGAGATCTCGAGCACTAGACGACCACGAGCAGTGACCAGCGACCAGGTAAACTATAGAAACCGATACGAATCGCGCACTTGGCCGCCGCAGAACGGCCAAGTAGCCGCAGACCATACAATACCACTAGACGGCCAAGACTAGCTGGAGTCGTGGCCGCATAATGCGCGAGACTCCTTATTCGCTGTATGGGAACATAAGATGCTGCTCATCGATTTTGTGATAATCGTTGTAGAACTAGTGTTTGCAGAACTGATAGTAGTTTTGGTACTTTTAACAATATGCATACATACACAACTCGCGCCTTCTTCTCATGGGGGTAGGTAGAAACTGTAGAACGACACCAGCTACGATCTATGGTCATGTTCGTAAACGGGCGCCGTCAGTAGGGCCGGACCTTTTAGCTGCCACGGCTTTTTAACATTTTTGAATTGTTTATTTTATCTTTTGTAATACCCTTTTAACGTGCACGTCTTTCTACATTGTACTCACAATATGTATAATTTGAACATGAATGATGTCACCAATATTTTGATTTAAAATAGTGTCCGTGGAGTTTCTTGCCCGTTCTTCTCCATAGGAACATACTACGTTTTGGAGTGGGCAACAGCTTCATCTTTCTGACTGACCAACCTCTTGAAAATTCAAAAGAGCCTTTAATTGGTTTATTTGAAATAAATGCTTTGACTTAGACGAAGCAAAAGGAGTATGCTTACATACTCTTTTTACTTCGATTACATTCATACGTCTGTACCCTAATTGCGTTACACACGATCAATCACAATCTGTTTCATTTTGAGCGTTCAACAACATTAATTGCGTTATTTACGTTGTTGAACAGACAGTTTTTTCGAACATACTCGTATGAAGCAATGGATTAGCAATATCCTTCAAAATTATTCAGATTGTGATGGATCGTGTGCTACGCAATAGGGCGCCAGTCATACACTCACGCGCCGGTTGCCATTTGTGTGGGGTAGGTCCCACAACTTAAAAAGTGAAGAAACAAAACAGCTGACTTCCAAAAAAACACTAAAAAATGAAAAATAACTTTAATTTCAGAAGTCGGTGAGTCGGTTTTCATTTTGTAGTGTTTTTTGGAAGTCAGCTGTTTTTTTTCTTCACTTTTTAAGTTGTGGGACCTACCCCACACAAATTCGAATAACACTACTTGCTATGTAAATAACAGTAACAGGAAGTTATTATAACATCATCCACATAGACTAAGTGGGAAAAATACATCTTATTGAAGCTAACTCAAAAACTACAAAGGAAAGTTAATAAAAAAAAAAATGAGACGACCTCTGAAGTATGACCTACCAAGCAGAAAAAGAATAATTAAAATCAATTCATAATTGGCCGAGTAATCGTGTAACAAACACAAAAAAGAAACATACAGTCTAATTGAGAACCTTCTCCTTTTTGAAGTCGGTTAAAAAGTATATTTAGCATGGAAACTATTTATTTAAAATATAAAACATTTCTTTACTTTAAATAGGTTTTTTGAAAGGGTACGTAAATAAAATAGTGAAGCCTGTAAATGGAAGCAATTATTATTATTATTATTCATTTATTAATTCGAGTTACAATGACTCATACAATATTTAATACAACACACATACACCAAACAATACGTTACAATACAATACAAAAACAAAAACAAAAACACAGTACACTAACACATTAATGGCCGACGACTGTAGGTGCAATGCGAGGGGACGTAATTAAAAGTTTTTCATCTTATGCACATTAAAAAGCTGTGACTGATTCACATAGGCAATAATATTAAATGAATGAAAAGGTACAGGAAAAACTGATTTAGTGTTAATTTTATACTAAAGTAATGGATGAGGACCTGTTTACGTAGTTTCATAAGGTGCCGTCTATTAATCTTGAAAAACCTATAAATCCACTCCAGGCTTTTAGGATAATATTGTAGGTAACACCTTTGCCTAGTAGCGTGGGTACATGCGTTAGGCTGCCTGTCCACTGGCGCGGAGAAGAAAGAAAGAAAGAAAAATGCTTTTATTGGCATTACATTAGCAGAAAAATACACCTTATAACAAAAAAAACAGAAAACAATGATTATAATGCCAATAGGGCCTCAGCTCAGCATAGATGTCAGAAGAAGAAGAAGAAGAAGAGAGGAGAGGAGCGGAACTGTGCCGATATTAACCAATAGAATATAAACTCTGGAGCGGAGTTTAGGTTTTTTGGACAGGCACAGCTCCGCTCCTCTCCAGTGGACATGCAGCTTTAGTCAGGCCTTTCGTGAATGGCTAAAATCTATCTATCTATAACCTAGGTACTATTACAGTTACCTCGACCTCTGTCAGACAGCAGGATGTCCTAGGTCAGGGGTTGAGACCTCCTTGGTGTATTGTGTACTTAAGTTTGGATATAAAATTACTATTACAGTTCCTAGATTTATAGTCTAGGGTTTATTAAACCGCCATGGGATCTGGAGGCGAAAGTCCTCGCGTACATGTAGGAGTTGCGCGAGGAGGCGAAACGCCGGGGTTTAACTCCGCTGCCGCGAGAAATCACAGCACAGCGGACAGAGCTCCGGCGGGATCTCATGGCGGCATGGAGAGTGCGATTGTCGCAACCCAGCGATGGGCACGCCACAATTGTGGCGATAAGTCCCCTCATTGAGGAGTGGCTAGAGAGGCGCCACGGCGTCGTCACCTTCCGCCTGACGCAGGTCCTCACCGGACATGGTTGTTTCGGGAGGTTCCTGTTCCGCATAAGGCGGGAGGAAACGCCCGGGTGTCACCATTGTGTGGATCGCCCGGAGGACACGGTGGAGCATACGGTGGAGGTCTGCCTGGCTTGAGCGGGGCACCGCCGTGTCCTCACGGAGGCGATCGGCGTCGGCGATCTCTCGCGTCCGGCCCTGGTTCAGGCCATGGTCCGGAGCGAGAGTGCATTTTCACTTCCTTCTGCGAAGCAGTAATGCTCGCCAAGGAGGAGGCGGAGCGTGTGAGGGAGAGGCAAGATGCGCGCCCTCACACACCCTCCCGCTCCGTCCAGAGCGGGAGAAGTTATTTGATAATTTCCCAACCTAAAAAAAAAAAAGGGATATTTTAATAGTCTAGTGTCTATAAATCTAGTGCTCGAAATGATCCTTGTTACTAGTGCTCTGAATTCATCGAGTCCCCGAATCCGTCTATGACCCAGTTGTGGCTTGAAAAACATAATACATTATGTAAGTACGTACCTACTGCCTCTAGTTTCCCGCATAAGGGGCTATTAAACACGTTGCTTATACACATAAGCATCATGTTTATTGCAAGGCGTAAAACAGTATAAGGAAAAATTTAGTGGATTAGGTTTGCCGAGACTCTGAAAACAAGATTAGCAAATCAGCAACCTTCTAGTATGTAATTATATTACAACAAAGCAGGCAGGCAGACAGATTTTATTGGTTCCAAAAGAGTTACTTATGTGGTACGAGTACCACATCAAATTCGTTCTGAAAATACGTGAAAATATACTGGAGAGACTAGTAGAAAAGTATTCCCCAAATAACCGAGATAGCTTTTAAGTTCACAACCGAAGAAACTCGAACTTTTCGATTTATCACAGTCCTCTGCGACTACTCGAGCGTAAATTAAAAAAGTTTAGAGTATTTTATTAAAAAAACAATTTTATCTTACGGGGATATTGGTGGTGTAGTGCTTTTTTTTCTTCGATATGCCAAACACATACATTGTATTAAATATTATCCCATTTACTTTATATTGCGTTGAACCCAACCGTCTTCCAGACTATTTCTTGGTGCGTCATGCGCGAATGACCTTCGTCGCTGTGATTTGTTCTAAGAATCCTGAAATATTCTTGTTTCTTTTGCTTTTGAAAATATTTTTAGGTAGGTACTTTATTTTGGAAACAACTGTGAACTTTTGTATCGGTAACTTATTAAGTAATTTACTAGTAGCCGAAGGTGCTATGTCGGAAAACCAACTGCGAAAATTAATAGGTTTGGTATTGAGACAGTAAGTCTGAGAAGGAAAAAATCGAAGACATGTGACATCCACCAACCACACTGGCCCGCGTGGAGGATTACAGCCCACTTCCTCTCACAAAGGAGCCACAGGTCCCAGCAGTGGGAATGTTATTGGCTGATTGTGTTATAGTCGAAGTTGACAAGCATGATGTGAAATAATATCGACGTGGTAATCAATGTGGCTGGGGTGGTCAAAAATGTATGCATTAATTCGCAGAGCTCGGAAACGAAGCGCTGCCGCCCAGGCATATCCGTGTTCTGTGGATAAATTAATGTCTGATAAAATTATTTTAGTAATTAGTAATAAACCTATCTGTGTGCCAAATTTTATCCAAATCCTATTATTAGGCTGCCTGTCCACTGAAGCGGAGCGAGGCAACGGAGAGGAGAATGTCAGCGGAGTGGAGCGGAGTTACGGATAGCGTCTGTCCATTGATACGGAGCGAGGTAGCGGAGCGGAGTTACGGACTGTGCGGAGCGAGGTCACACGACGAGTAATAATTCCCCGCTCCGGTTCCCCGGTCCACTTCTCCGCTCCGTTTCCCCGCTCCGCTTCCCCGGTCCACTTCTCCGCTCCGTTTCCCCGCTCCGCTTCCCAGAATTGTATGAATTTTTAAACTAGTTCGCAAATCCCTGTCCACTGAAGCGGAGCGGAGGTTTTATGCAATTCCATTGGTTAATATAGGCACACCGCTACTCCGCTCCTCTCCTCTCTGCTCCAGTGGACAGGCAGCCTTAATGGGATAATGCTAATGATTGAAATACCTACTATCTTGAATTCATGTAAGCCTAGTACTTTTCTAATAGGCTGCTCAGAAATTGTGCACAACGTGTCGTAGTCGTGAACAAAACACCGTCTTGTACCTATGCATGCAACGTACTTTCGCGATAAAAAGTATCCTATGTGTTAATCTAGGTTATAAACTCTCTGTGGGCCAATCCGTTCAGCCGTTTTTACGTGAGTGAGTAACAAACATCCAAACATACAAACTTTCACATTTATAATATTAGTAGGGTGATGTTTTGTTGCTGAAACTGATAGTTAATTACTACTGTATATTGTATTCAATAATAATATGATATTCTAATCATACGAACACACATTAATCATAAATCTTAATTATTGTAAAAATTATTAAAACTTCGTAAGTACTTACTTGTTTGCGATACTTGATAACTATTTAAACAACATGAGGTACTTCTCTAATCGACCGTTATTTTTAACAGGAACATTGAATGTTTAACAGGTAGCCATTAATTGTACTTCATATGTACGTTAACACGCTCTAAATAAGCCATACATCAATTATACATATATGCAGTGATGGCCCAGTTGCAACTGCCGCGACTTACGAGTTGTTAGGTCGTAGGTTCGAACTCAGACAGGTGCTTTCCTTTGTGTAAATGTTTGAGCATCACTGTTCTCATAACGGTAAAGCAAAACATTTGACCAAGATTATGTCTAGACTTTAAAAGAGACTGTGACCTCTGGGTTTGTTACGGCCTTTCTTCTCAGCTGAATAGGAAACACCGACCACATCTAGTTTTTTAAATATTATTGACGTGTAAAAATGTTTCTACAAACCTATTTACAGAAAATAAAATTATTTTATTTCATAATCATTTCGTTTCATTTTAATCGTGAGGAATCCGGCATGTCGTAGACCCAAAAATTTGAAGACATGTGACCTCTACCAACTTGCACTGGGTTATCGTGATGGACTGCAGCCCTCTCCCTCTCAGAGGAGGCCGGTTTCCCAGCAGTGGAAGCATTATAGGATAATTATGCATCAATTCTATTCGGTTCAGTCACTTATCATTAATGCATACTTTACAATGATTACTATTTTTCTAACATAGATAGATAAGTCTTTATTTGCTTTAAACATTAGCAACTGATGCATGATATAACCTACCTACTTAAAAGACAGTCAAACAAAAAAATAAAACATCAATCAAATTTTATGTTATAACTAATTATCGTGTCAGCACACACTTAACACATAATTAAACTGCATGTTATTATAGAGTATCAACTACCAGCATAGTTTATTAGGCGAGTACCTATGTACCGTGAAATATTTTATTACATGCGTTGCGTGTTAAGTACCTAGTCATTTTTGTCACGCTATTTGACGCTATGCTAACATTAAAAGGGATCCTACGTCACCTGCGTCTTAGCTTACGCCTAGCCTGATTTCAGTGTTGCTTAGCTTTATTAATGACACTCAAGAAAACTAACCGAATAAAAACAAGGTTACTTTTTATAACCACCAATTAGCCAATGGGGCAGTTACATTTGTACCTGCCGACATTCCTATGAGTTCTCCTACATCCAAATACTTTATTACCTCGCGTTATAAGTAACAGTCATTTCTTTTGTTCGTAATAATTGAGGCTAAACGAAAAGTAATTAACATTCAGTTAATCTGTACGAGTCTATTGAACCCGCCTTGAGTTTTATGAATGGAAATAACTAATCAACGCAAAAGGTTAAATTTTCATCAGAGGAAATGAAAAACAAATCATTTTCGTTGCTCTTTTGTTGCCCATTAAGAGAAATATAGAATTTCAATGTTTTACAAAACCTTTAACGATAAAATTATTTCTGAATAGTCGGTCGTAAAACAATGGTATGGGACTTCTAGGAAATATAATTAAAATTTTGTTGGCGAGCATACTTTCATTGGAAAAACTACTTGGAAAATTGGAACTTGTCGATTGACTGAATATTTTAGCTCTAAATAATGGACAAATTGCCATTTTTAACCGACTTCCAAAAAGGAGGAGGTTCTACGAGTATGTTCGTTTGTATGTTTTTTTAATGTATGTCCATCGATATTTTCGTCAATTGCGGACCAATTTTGAAAATGATTTTTTCATTTAGTAGAGGAAGCTTGCGCCGTAGTCCGATATACATTTTATTAAGTTTGCATGCGTAGTTTTCCAGTTAGCTTCATACGTATTTTTCCCACTTAGTCTATGTGGGTGATGTTATAATAACTTCCTGCCACTGTTATTTACATACCTACTTCAGGCACCAGTCTCTCACAAAGTTAGCTCCTTGTTCGTGCACTATTGTCAAATACTAGCATTAAGTACATAACTTGTGTAGAGAAAATAAACGTCTTATATTATGTCCTTTATTCCATTTTAAATACTTATAAATCATATTTTTAAATATTAGAATATAAAAAATATTAAAACATTTAAAAATATAAAAAATAGTAGCCCACCGGTATCGGGAACAGGGTCCGAGCCGTGTCCAGAAGTACCGCTTTCTGAATCAAGCCCTTGATCCAGCTGCCCAACGAGAGCCTCCTTAGGTGTTGGTCGAGGCTCTTGGCAACTAATCCATTGGCTAATACGACTATCGGCACAATGATCGCTGAGTCCACATCCCACATGTCGACAACCTCGTGAGCCAAGTCAAGATACTTGATTTGTTTATCTTTCTCAGCTTTCACGAGGTTCCCGTCATGCGGGACCGTTATGTCAATAATCATTGTGCGCCGTTCTACTCGATCCACCACCACTATATCAGGTTTATTGGCAACAATAGTCCTGTCAGTGATGATGGATCGATCCCAGTACAATGTGATATTTCCATTTTCGAGAACTGGGTTGGGCACATACCTGTAGTACGGCACTTCCGATTCCACAAGATTGTATTTCAGAGCTAGTTGCTGATGGATAATCCTGGCTACAAGGTTGTGTCTATGCAAGTACTCTTCGTTAGCTAGACGAGAACAGCCGGAGATAATGTGTCGGATTGATTCTCCCGGACTAGCATGCCCGACAGTTGTCAACCATGCCGTTTTTCACAATAAATCTACGGTAATTGTTCGTCATGATAACTTCGTCCATAATTGAACAGACAAAACCTTCGGTTTCCCCAAAGAGGTCACCAAAACGCAGCCACGCTACGGACGCTAGAAAATCTACATCGGGTCCATGTAGGGCCCGGAAAAAGCGTCCGTCAAGCTCCTTACTCTGCCATACCTCCTTGCGATTGTTAGTGTCAAGCAGTAGTGCTTGACACTAACAGATAAAGAGAACTAAAGAGAACTGGTGCAAGCCTGTAGAGGCTTGCACCAGTTCTCTTTAGCCAAGGAGCGACCACATCTCGATGCATCCCCACGTCGGCTTCTAGGAAAAATTCTTCCCTGAGATTGCATATCTCGCGATTGTGGAGGGTCTTAGCGTTTAAAAAACCTCAAACCTTATTTATTATACCAGGTAGTTGTATTCAAATTTGTGTGTGGTAGGTACCACAACAAAAAAGTAAAAGAACCTCCTCCTTTTTAAGTCGGTTAAAAATAAAACAAATTTACAAAAAACAAAAACCTGCTTCCAAAAAAGACACTACCACTACAAGGACATTTTTCACTTTGTAGTGTTTTTGTTGGTCATCGGTTTTTTTTTTTTGTGAGAGGTTTTTTTTTTGGATCGTTTCCTTGTTCCCTTTTTATAACTATGATAGAGAAAAAAAACGAGCTCGATATGAAAATCAATAAAAAAATAAGTATTAATAATGTAGAAGTCAAACTTGAACATGAGATACAATAATGGCGATTATGTTCATGCCACACACACATGAAGTATTACGAAACTAATGTTTTCAGTTTTGTTGAAAACGTTTTTAACAAATTATTTGCTTTATTAATCTCATGATACATTACGGGGATGGGTAAATATGTCACGTGAATAAATATATAAACAGTTATGTTAAAGATTCTGCTCTAAATTTGTATCAATTTATTGTTACATATTTGGAGCAGAATACAAATACAGCACCACAAATACACACGAAATATAAACTGATATAATTTTGCGTGTCGTTTTCTTAGTAAGATTTATTCAATAATTTATGTTACTAACAGCAAAGTACTTTATTTAATAGCTGTTCATAATAATTATAAAATTATCTCAGGTAATAAGTTATACGCAGTCAATAAAAATGGCTGTTATTTCATTTTGCTTAAATTACGTGGCCGGAAAAATGTCAAGTAATTACAAATCAGAACGCGGTAAATGTAATAGCAATGTACTTGCTGTTGAATTTTGAAGACTTCTATGATTGACACTTGACATGGGTGACAGATCCAGCTCGCAGCCATAGATATCCCGCGAGCCTTGCTAGAGTGAAAGGACCACAGGTAACCCAAAGATGCAGCGTAAGTACGTTTATTCTTATTATCGGTAAAATTTAAGACAGCTTTCTTCAAATCAAATGTTATGTTTTTCATAACATAATAACTGTTTTGTTTTAATGCAAAACAGCTCTACTATTTTTAGGCCGGAAAAATGTCAAGTAATTACAAATCAGAACGCGGTAAATGTAATAGATATTAATTTTATCTTTTCATACGATTATTATGAATATAATCTGAAATGCGGTAATAATGGTCACATAATTATCATAAAATCTAATATTATAAATGCGAAAGTGAGTTTTGTTTGTTTGTTTGTTACGCTGTCACGCTAAAATGGCTGAAAGGTTTTGAATGAAATTTGGCACATGGGTAGACCATGACCTGAGTTAGGACATAGGAAACTTTTTATACTTACGGGATATTCTTAAGGGATCGAGACTTAAGCGGGTGAACCCCGGTGGGCAATTAGTTGTAAATAGTTGTCTCTTTGGTTTTGCCCCTGTGTAGGATTAACCATCACCCAATCCGGTTTTGCAGCTTGTTTTTATATAACTTGCAGTTATTCTAAACTAGCACCCCACCCCTGCCTGACAATGAATCTAAATTTCTTTATCCTTCCCGAATAAATATGCTCTAAATGATGTTGAAAACCGCATCAAAATCCGTTGCGTAGTTTAGAAGAACAACGCGGTCACACAGTCAGACACGAAAAGTGACATAATTTATAATATGGATAGATACGGAAGACAGAAGATACGACCGTAGTACCCTATCGTTTAAAGCCGGGTCTTTGAATGATGTTGTGCCGGAACATAACCACAGTATACTACATATGTACTGTGGCACAGCTGGAGCTTAGTAAAAGCAAGAGTGCCTTTTTTTTTTTTTTGGGTGGGAATTCATCAAATGACTCCTCCCGCTCTGGGCGGAGCGAGAGGGAGTGTCAGACTTTTACTGACTAAAACCCACCCGTGTTCCTTCCGTTGCCTGTGTGCCGGGGCCGCGATATCCCTTTCGGACAAACTCGCAACCCTGGCAGGCATTGGTCCTTACGGACCCCGTCAGTTGGTGCTGACATCTCTTTGAGGCGCGCGTGGAACACAACGCGCCGTCAACCCAGGCCTGGTCCTAATCGGACGGCGAGCTACCCATTGCCCACCGTCCGCAAGCCCGCACCTACGGTGGCCGGAAGTCGGCTCGCGACTCCCGACGCCCGGGGCGTCTCCTGCGGCGACTAGGGGCGCGAGGGCGCGCATCTTGCATTTCCCTCGCGCGCTCCGCCTCCGCCTTCGCGAGCATTACTGCTTCGCAGAAGAAAGTGACGGCTTCCCATGCACTCTCGCTCCGGACCATGGCCTGAACCAGGGCCGGACGCGAGAGATCGACGCTGCCGATCGCCTCCGTGAGGACACGGCGGTGCCCCGCCCATGCCGGGCAGACCTCCACCGTATGCTCCACCGTGTCCTCCGGGCGATCCACACAATGGTAACACGCGGGCGTTTCCTCCCGCTTGATCCTGAACAGGAACCTCCCGAAACAACCGTGTCCGGTGAGAACCTGCGTCAGGCGGAAGGTGAGGACGCCGTGACGCCTCTCTAGCCACTCCTCAAAGAGTGGACTTATCGCCGCAAAGCACGAGTGCCTGACAAGTATATCGTAGGAACATTTATCTCATGTCGCAAATTTAGACTATTTGGGATAAGAGACATATTGCAATTGCAACGATATTAACACGATCAAACAGTCAGAGAGAATCCAATCAAACGTTGTTCCCAGGTTTATTTTTATTTTAAGAATATTTCTGGATATTCCAAAAATAAGCCTGCGTTTACGTGATTTAGCGTTATATCTTGATACGTCACTATTTCAGTTCTTGAGTCTTTTCAGAACAATAACAGTGCATTGTTTACTAGTAAACACTAGTAACACATTTTTATCGGATAAGGCGTGCAGACGACTAGTCGTCTGCACGCCTTATCCGATAAAAATGCTAGTTATCCTAACTAATATTACGTTTAAATGCAAATGTGAATTTGTTACGCTTTCGTGGCTAAACGACTGAACCGATTTTGATGAAATTTGATATGGGTATATTTTGAACCTTGGGGAAGGATATAGTATACTTTTTATCGACACACCTCGTGAGCGAAGCCGCGGGCGGAAGCTAGACTACTATATTTAATGTAAGTCTCGTTCAAGTCATTGTGAAACGTTGTGACATTTTCATCAATTTAAATGTCTAAAAACTGACATTATTATCACTTGCACCATTTAAAGCTATTTAGTCTTATCGAGAGGTAGTCATAACGCTTCTAACCCGTTGTTACCATAGAAATATTTTAAAATTCCTCCTAATTATTGGTCCCCAATTGTCGAAGTAATCCCAAGAGTTTTCCTGTCGTTAGGAAATCAGCATTAGTATCCTATAATAATGATTTTTAGGTCCTCGATGTTGGTGAGGGGCTCAGCATCGAAATGCTTCTTTGTGTTTGCCTCATTTAGTGGAATTCGATTGGGGACTAAAATGGACTTATTTAGCTTAATCCGTGATCTAAGAAAACAGACGGAAGAATGTCTTCCGGAAAATAGAAGTTTAGGATTATGTTAATGGTTTTGGTTAATCGGAATGTTCAGCTGTGAAGTGATAATGATCATTACTTTGGCTTCTGCCAAATACGTGATCAGTATTTGTTCTCGTAGAAGAAGAGTATTTATTTTCTACATCGTAGCACTTTTCCGACAAACTGTACCCTTACAGCTGGTAGGCATATAAAAAAGCGGCCGAGTTTGAACTAGGGATGAGTATGAACGAAGCCAAGTTTTCTGTTTAAGAGTATAAAGAATAAGAGAAAAAATAGATTTTTGTAGAGAAATAATTTTGCATCTTTCTGTCTCGATTTTGTTTCCAGTCAACTGCGTTTTGCAAACCACAGTGTTTCCTCTAAGTGTTGTTTGAGCTAATTTGAGTGGTAATTGATGTGAAAGATACACCATGATTGAGTCATCTTCACCGTCTGTAGTGACGTAGAGTATGATGGGGTAAGTTCAGCGCTGGGATAACCTAGCCCGAACTGACTCCAACATACCTAACCAATCGCATTTCCCATAATTTCTTATGGTTCCGTCACAGTAATCGAATTATCACCATGCACTTTAAAGAGTTATTAAACTTACGCAATTCTCTTTCTTTGCAGACACAATGGCCACGGCGACAATATACCTGGCGCTGGCATTGTGTTGTGCCATAGAGGGCATTCACCTCAACTTCCGACCGAACCCAGCACAACTCTTCCTGGAGAACCCAAGTCTGCATATCTCTGGACCTGGAGCTGGCTTCGTGAGAGTTGCAGTTTTTGGACCATAACCTGCCAGATTACCTGTCAATGGATTAGGGTGAGAAATAAAATAAAAAAACAAGATTTTCAAAGATCGTTTTTTTTTTTTTTATGAACATAATATTTTTAATTTGTTACAGTTATGGTAGAGCTCCGGTGGGATCTCATGGCGGCATGGAGAGTGCGATTGTCGCAACCCAGCGCACAATTGCGGCGATAAGTCCCCTCTTTGAGGAGTGGCGCCTCGGCGTCCTCACCTTCCGCCTGACGCAGGTCCTCACCGGACACGGCTGTTTCGGGAGGTTCCTGTTCCGAATAAGGCGAGAGGAAACGCCCGGGTGTCACCACTGTGTGGATTGCCCGGAGGACACGGTGGAGCATACGGTGGAGGTCTGCCCTGCTTGGGTGGAGCACCGCCGTGGCCTCACGGAGGCGATCGGCGGCGGTGATCTCTCGCGTCCGGCCCTGGTTCAGGCCATGGTCCGGAGCGAGAGTGCATGGGAAGCCGTCACTTCCTTCTGCGAAGCAGTAATGCTCGCGAAGGAGGAGGCGGAGCGTGCGTGGGAAATGCAAGATGCGCGCCCTCGCGCCCCTAGTCGCCGCAGGAGACGCCCCGGGCGTCGTGAGTCGCGAGCCGACTTCCGGCCACCGTAGGCGCGGGCTTGCGGACGGTGGGCAATGGGTAGCTCGCCGTCCGATTAGGACCAGGCCCGGGTCGACGGCGCGTTGTGTTCCACGCGCGCCTCAAAGAGATGTCAGCACCAACTGACGAGGTCTGTAAGGGCCAATGCCTGCCAGGGTTGTGAGTTTGTCTGAAAGGGATATCGCGGCCCCGGCACACAGGCAACGGAAGGAACACGGGTGGGTTTTAGTCAGTAAAAGTCTGACACTCCCTCTCGCTCCGCCCAGAGCGGGTGGAGAATCATTTGATGATTTCCTAAATTAAAAAAAAAAAAAAATGAAACGTGGAAACGTGTTATACTATTTTCTTGTATAGTGTAATTGGAATTGTCTGTTCTAAGTGTGTGCTACGAGAATACGAAGTATGAGTTTATGATTTTCATTTTACAACGTAATACCAGATTCTTGCATTGTTACATTGATATTTTTATGTAACTTATTCGGCACTTTTATAATACCTGACGTGACGATGTTATCGTGGACGCGTGGACGTCCACGGTAACATCGTCACGTCAGGTGTTCACGTCCATAAAATGTAAGGAAATACGTACACGTTATAACGTCATCGTGGACGGAAATGTAAAAACGTCTTCATGATGCGTGTTGCCGTGACGTGGACGTCCACGATAATATCGTGACGTCAGATATTATAAAAGCGCACAATAGCTTGCAAGAAATGAAAATATAGGTACACCTACGTGGTGTTCACTCGCGGAATAAAATAATTGTGAAACTGTCATTTGCATTCATAATAGTGAATGTGTTGTCGATAAAATAATAAGACACGTGTATAAATTGACTTACAGTTGCGTAATATTTTCATCCTGCGACTTTTACGTTTTTCATAATTCGTATTATTAGTACCCTGTTTATCGTCTGCACCATGCACCTAGTAGAACAGTATAAATAGGTAACAGTATTATTTTTTCATAGAAAACATCCGAAACGTCGCGC
Source organism: Agrochola macilenta (assembly GCA_916701695.1). Taxonomy (NCBI): domain Eukaryota; kingdom Metazoa; phylum Arthropoda; class Insecta; order Lepidoptera; family Noctuidae; genus Agrochola; species Agrochola macilenta. Next base: position 11,450,835 of record OU753563.1, read on the forward strand.
TTCGAAATCTCAGTGTATATCAGTACGCTACAGTGTCGAGTGCGCGGCAGTTAGGTACGGACGCGGTTTATCTACCGAGAGGCCGTAGTTAATTATTGCAAGCTTACTGCCGAGACATAATACTGTTCGATTGTTATAATATTGTGCTAGTAGTAACTGTGAATCATTTTCACTTGACTGTTACGGACAGACGCCTGTCTGAAATCTGTACAACTCTCTGTTCGCACATTATGCACTGGTTGCTAATTTGTGTTTGTGTTGCATGTACCTGTTGTAAAATGTACTGATTCTGTCTATAGCCCGACGGTTGACCCCGCCCACCTCGGACCCACGATAAGGTTACTTGTTGTTTATGTGTTTGACTAACTCTATTAACTAAATAACATTTAATTAACTTATTATTAGGTTTAGTTAGTAACAAAACTAACTATTAACAAGAATAATAAATGAATACTGAGTAGGTACTTATTAATATCAATATCGTTTTGAGATAGTTAATATTTCGGGCCTTCAACTAACTCTATGTAAATATCACGTCAACTCGTTGCTACGTGAAATATTTACAAACCAACAAACACACTTTCACATTTATGTATGTATAGAGGTATAATATTAGTAAGGTATGATATAACAAACCTTTTCAATTTTATGCAAATAGGTTTAAAAAAAACCAGAAAAAAATACTCAGGTGAACCTATGAAACATTTTATAGGCTTTATCCCTACATTAAGTTTATTTTGAAACGCCTAATCCGAGCACAAAATAAATAATGTAGTGATTTAGTAATATTACTAGAGCAAAAAAATCCGCTCACTGTGAAAATTATTGCCTGTGAGAAAAAATCGTGTTCATACATCACCCTGTTTTAACAGCCCTTTTTACCTTCACACTATTTTCATATCATAAATATTTAGGTAACCGCGTATGAATACTTTTACAAACGGTGTGGATACCTTTTTTATATACAATTAAGCTCTGAAATAAAGTAATGTGAAATATCATTTTATGATACGGTAGCTACTCACGTCTTGATAAGTATGTAGGTGACACGTGCGTGAGTAATTTGGATTCGTTCTCGAAAACGTGAAAGAGTTAAGACATTTTTCAGTGTCGTATAAGCACATTTAACACCACGTACGAACCTATATTAAAATATTGAATAATGGAGTTTGAGCGACAAACTCCGAACATGTTTTAATATGGTTGGAAAATATCGAGTTTGGCTCCAGTTTATCTTTCTTCTCATTGAGTTGCGCTTAATAAAAGTAATAGTAACAGCGTCTCATGACCATCTGTAATAATTATAGATCATATGAATTAATGGCAATGCAATATCTGGGTAAATAATTTCAAACCGCCCGCACCTTTGTTTCCGCAGTAACGCTATCCGAATGTCCTTAAGGCGGAAGCGTCAAGGTAGCCCGCGAAATTCAAATTTAGTTACGTTTTTTACAATTTGCAGGTCAGTATCATATTGTTAGTTGATTTAAATATGATTCGCGGCCGTATCAAATGTATATTTATAGAATTGTAATCATAAAAATGATCAATACAACTCTCTAAGTTTATATAATTCCATTGAATGACTATTTCATGACATTTGACGTGTTTGCTTACTTATGGAGTTGTATTCCTGATTGTAATGATTATAATTATCTAAAACCATGTTTGCTACGGTCACGAATCATATTTTAGTTAACATACAACCTGACACTGACCTGCAAATTGCAAAAAAAATAAGAAAATTTGAATTTCGCGGGCTACCTTAGCGCATCCCCCTTAATGAAAAGCTTTTATGGCAACACGTCAAGTATACAAGTCTAATAACAATCATTGAAAATGTCCCTCCATTATAATTTTTTTGTGAGTTTTTTCGCACAAAATCTGTCAAAAAGTCAAAAAATCTGTTCGTAAGCAATCCAACATATGCGCGTAACCGGATCGGCTCAGCACCTCCGAAGCGTCGTCGCCGTGGGCGTCAACCCACTTACGGCTGGGTGTCACCGCTCGACGCCGCGGTATTCGGTTCAATAAGTTCGGCTTTATGGAGTGTCGTCTCTGCCACTCTTTTTTATTTATGAGTCCCTTTCTAAGCCTGCGTCTTAAGGCTTGTGCAGACCAGCGCGACTTGTCGCGCGACGCGACACCGGTTATTGTTATACTGTGAAGTTTTCTTAGAAATTGTATTGTTCGTGTCGCGTCGCGCGACAAGTCGCGCTGGTCTGCACAATCCTTTAACCGAAAGCGACAGCCGCGCGAATACGCGTTTCTATCGTTTACCTGAATGATGACGTACATACGCGACAAGATAAATCGCGCCTAAAGCTGGATGCGTCTTAATAACGCCCCGCTCACAGAATGTACTTCAGTAGGTTTCTCTATACAATGTATTGTAAAATTCTGTTGCGACAGATAAAGATTAAATATTTTATTTGTTAGATTCCACCGTTGAATGTACCCAGACAATCACAAAAATATTGTGACAAGAAAATTAGTTTGCTATGTGAATGTATATTCAATGTCAGCTCAATGTAACAAATGATTTACATGAGAACGGGCTCCGGGTCGGTACTTTATGCTAATATCTAAATTGCCCACGTTCCAGACATTTGCATGCCATTTCACTTGTCACTGACGTAGTTGCATTATTGATATTTGCCCATTTAATCTACAAATTGAGTGCAGGAGCCATTTTAAGGGGGATTGAGTCTTGAATTGTTCACGATCTTCGCAAGACTAGTGGCATCTTTTATTAGATTTCTAAGTGTGCTCCCAAGTTCTTTGGCCTTTTTTATTGCCTGAATCAATTTAATATAGAGTATTTTATTTACATTCGGGATAAACATTCTCCTTTAAATCGTTTTATTGCTTTGTCCCGGTGTTTTGCTAATGTTTAAGCCTCGATTACTGGCCTCGGGATTAAGGTACTAGTCGAGTCGTACTTATAGCTATTTATTAAAGATTTTTTTGTTTACAGTGAACTACAAGTTATATCGTGTAGTAAACAAAAGATAAAATTATGAGAGAAAACGTATTTAATAACGAGAAATGTAATGTCAGTCAGGGTTGAAAACTGATTTCATTGAAACTGTTTATCAACGCAAAAATCAAGATGCAGTAACAGAGGAATTTTCCATCAATCGCATCACACTTATCTTTCTACTCTGATATAATAATGCCTTCGCATCGTAACAAAATAGATATAAAATATTTACCTATAGCTTCACAATGGATTGTTGTAGTAAGTACACGCATTAAAAATGACACGAGCGTAGGTAATATACGCGTAGCAGATCAAATCAAATCAAATCAAATCAAAAGTCATTTATTCAAACTAGGCTGAGAATCAGCACTTTTCGAACGTCAAAATTACATAAGACAGTCCCCCAAAACGCCCACCCTTCACCACTTCCTAGTGCGTTAGCTGGGAAGAAGAAGTGGCGCAACAAACTCCCCAGCTGCCAGAGATGCTTCATAATAGGGACGGTTCGTAGCCCGTAGCTATGCGTACTACGCGCGTAGCGTGCATGCATAGTAGTACATACGCGTAGCACACATAATCCAAAAAGTGGTTTGTGGTTTAATTTAAAGGAAAAACTTGTGCATTTTTTATGTGTAACATCTTTCCTCTCGCTATACTTCAATCTTCGGGAGCGATTTCGTGAAAAGGGACGGAAGTGTGTAACAGAAAGCCGGGGACGCGCGCGCTATTTGATTTGGCCAACGAGCGTGCGCAGTGCCAGAGTTGGCCATCAGAAATGGCCTTGACCTTTAATGTTGCTTATTACCAAGGTGAGATGTCAGATGTTGATATACATATCATATGCGACTTCTGTAAAGCTCGCTCGTTATTATTGTTGATATTGATACTGACTGCATTTCTGTCAACCATTTTATCCCGTATTTATGTCAGGATCGTAAGACCTTCCCTCCACAATCAATCATTCCCGCTGGTTCCATTTCCAATAAGATAACTTCCTGCTGTATATCATTTACTTTCAGTCGTAGGGGATTGCCGCTATTTTCCTTTAGATAGCGACGTTTTGATGAACGCTCAGCAATTAATATATCGTGCATATATGTATGGGGATATGTTAATTTAGCCCTAATGACGCAGGATGTGAACAGGGTGAAGGGATGTGGGGATTTATGGGGGTGAAATAGTCCCATAAGGTAGCAAGCGGAGTGAGATAGATTATGTTTGCAGACATTTCTGTCGCTTTTGGTGTTCTTACATTAATTTCTTAGAAGTTTATTTTGTAGGAAGAGAAACTTTGTTTGGTTATTTTGGTACCTAACTGTACACTTGACGAAACAGTTTGATATGAGGGCAAGGTATAAACGTACGTGCATATACTCTGGCAATACTATAACTACAATGCCAAAATTATTGGTGCGAATATTTTGAGGGTGGTCAATAGAACGTCGCAATAAAATTAAATAAAAAACAATTGTGATTTTTTATAACAGGTATAAAAACAAATAGTTTTGCGACAAAAATAAATAATATGTTTTGCGATATTGTCTCAGATTTTTATCGTTTTACCATCCATTGTTATTGATTTACTTTTTCCATACCTTCCTGTCAAATGTCTGTGTTGAAAAATATATTGTCTCTCTTTTGTTGAAAGTTCATTAGTGTGTAGTATTATTAGACTTCGAACCCTGTGTGTGCGCCGATGTTGATTCCACCCAATGACCCCGTGCACGGCCCGCAAGGAACCCAGTGCATGAACTTTGTGATAACTGGCACTACCAGGGATAGAAGATGTACAGCTCCTAATGCTCCTGCTGAACCGGTAAGGAATTATTAAGCTTTGAAAAGAAGAACACTTATAGCCAAGCGCGCAGGTGGATAATATTAATGTTGTAGATAGGCGTACCTATGAACGTAAAACTGGCGCTAACAGGTCGTGTTGTGAAAAAAAGCTTTCCTTCATGAATATTGATCAAAAATTAAGAAAACAATTGATATCGATAATATTCTACGTCATGATAAAAGCATCACAAGGTATCAAATATTAGCAATTGATATATATAGCAATTGCAAAGATTTTTTTGATTAGCTACTGATTACTATTATCTTTTATTTCTATATTGTTGGGTTTCTTACTGAGCTTAAAACTGTAGCAGGAACTGTTTCTTTCCTTATTTTCTGAAATATTTTATGTTGAAATACAAAAGTGGCTGTAACTCCCCATACCACTCACAATACCCCCGGGAAAAAATAGACTGGCCTTTTTTAACTAAGCTACTAAGCTCTGATGGCATTATATTCAGACCAAAAATAATAATACGCTTTGTATTCTTGTTTGATAGGACTTAGAATATATTCTTATCATGAGCAAAAAGTACAGCCTCATCTTTCTAAGCCAGGCTTTTCCCAACTTTTCTAGGGTCAGCATCTAATCTAGCAAAATTGTTGTTGAATAAAAAGAAAATATTTATAAACTAGCTATTGCCTGCGACAACTCTCGCGAGAAATTATCCCACGGGAACGTAGGTGCTACTGGGATAAAAAATATCCTATGTACTAATCCAGGTCATGGCCCACTTGTGTGCCTTTCGTCGAAATCCGTTCAGTGGTTATGGCGTGAAAAGGTGAAAGACAAACAGACAGAGATACTTTCGCATTATTACTATTAATTTAAAAGACGTGTTATAATCGAAATATTAAATTCTTTCAAAATTGCTTTTACTTTATTTAACGTTAATCCAATAACGTCTCCGTCAATTACAGTTTTACGTCTCGAATTCCACAGAAAATTTATTAGCCAGACAAATATAATTTCACAAAATTTTGACCGCATGATTTTTGTTCCGCGAAAAATAAACAGTAAACCGATTTAGTACACCCTGGAGGCTACAGTTTCACGAAAAGGTAATGTTAAAAACATAATGGAATCATAAACGACATATTTTGTGGCAAATATTACGTTTTATGAGACATAAAAAAAAATTAAGGTCTATTTAAATCCTTGTTTCCAATTGATGTTATTTCACTTAAACAAACATCAACTTTATGGCAGTAGAAATAAAGTTGATCTTAGGCTGACTAGTACTTTTGAAAAAGTCATGAAAAATTATGAAGTTGTAGCGCAAACTGAACCTTGTGTGTAGGCATTACAGCTGTTTTTCCTAAAACTCATGTTTGTTTACATGTTTGGCAAATAAATTGCGAACGCAGATTAGGTACTTAACTCGGTCATCATCTTCCTGAACTTGACTAATTAGCCAGGTTTTGACGTGTCACTTGCGGAGTGCGTATAATCACAGATTACTACAGATGTTTCAGTCTCAAATCATTTAAGGGGGATGCGCTAAGGTAGACCGCGAAATTATTATTATATATATTATTATGACAATAAATGACGCTTACCTTCTTTTATTAACAGTGTAGGTACTTATTTCATCTATTGTTATATGTACTTCACTTTCTTATTATACTTTCTTCACTATTTTATTATTATTTCTCTATATTCATAATATGTTTTATTCAAACACCCCACAGTAATTTTATGCCTGTCTTAAAACTAAATAGCAGTCAGTGTATCTGTCCGCCGCGGTTGGCGGCCTGTTGCGCTTTGTGAGTGCACGAATCAATCTAGCCTAGCTAATCGCTAAGAACAGGTTTTGCGTGGACAGCTCCTGTTGTTTTCATATATATTTGATTTTTGTTTTTGTAATTTATATTTGATTTCTAGTTTATTTATTTAGTTATAAGTATACAAATTATGTAATAGGTATGTTGAGACTGTTTTGTACTCGCCGTCACTTGTCCCTACATAAAGGTTCATTAGAAAACCAGCGTCAGACAGCATCTGTCTGGCATTAATGCTGAAATGAACCTTTTTGGCGCAGCCGTGAGGCACACACTACTCGTGTTATTGTTAAATATTATTGTCACTTTTTTATTTTGTATTTTGTGTTTCACGAACTGTGTCCAAATAAACATTTTTCTTTCTTTCTTTCTAATATTTCTCATTAAATTCGACACTACATTATAGTCATTATAACCACAGAACAGATAAAAGAGGTCGGATAAAAGAGGAGGATAAAAGAGGACCTCTTTTATCTATTCTGTGATTATAACTGTGGGTAACCTAACATTAGGGTCAACACTGTGCTCCATATCATAGGTATTATGTTATGGTGATTACATAATACCATATTATAATCTAGACTACATAATATCATGATTGCACTAGAGCCAATTTAGTCAAATCAGACTAAATTGGCTCTAGTGCAATCATGACATACATTTATTGACTATTAATATTAATGATATAGGAAATGGCAATTTCATTCCCATCTGGTGTCAACGCCTTTGATCAATTGACGAGAGGGCTTGCAACGCAGGAACAAGACTTCAGTGACCAGTTCTGGGACTCGGAAATTAACAAATTCTTTTTCAAGTAAGCCATTCCTTCTTCGAAAACAATGCTACGAGAAACTCCGACATTCAATATCGAAAGTACGTCACATCGGATGCAGAATACAGACAAAATTGCTGCTATTGTTCAGAATAAATATTAAAAATAAGCTTCTGTAATCAGAAAAGAAGGGCTAACGATGGTTAAAATGACGAAGATTTACGACGAAAACAGTCGCCAAAATTATGTTGAAGTTTTACTGTATGGAATTTAAGAGGGAGATTTATTGCCTCATTAATATTAAAACCACTGATAAAAGAGCGGTTCTGTGATTAAAACCAATCTGAGATCATATTACGCCTTCAAATTGACATGTCTATAATAAACTTGAAGTTAGACGTTATTATCGCGGATGAGCTGTCAATGTAGATAGATAGATAGATAGATAGATAGATAAATCATTTATTTGATGCACACAAAAGACAGCACAAAAAAAAAAATATATATAAAAAAAATAAAGACATTGTCAATGACAATGTCTGTGAATATTGATTAAATTATTCTAATAATGCTTGGTTTGGCAATCAAGCTATTATGACGTCACAGCAAAAGCAATTCAGTGCCTAGATAATTTTCAGTTGTGGACACATGTGACAGAATTGCATACAGATATTTATCTGACTTTTATTGTTCCTAATGTGTAATATCTTTGATGTCACAATTCCTGCGGGGAAATTGTGTAACACGCCAACAGTAGCTATGGCTTTCATTTTGACGTTCAACAACATTAATTGTGTTATTTACGTTGTTGAGCAAACAAATTTTTCGAACCTTATCAAGCAATGGCTTTGCAATAATATCCTTCAAAATCATTTAGATTGTGATTTAAATTGTGTTACGCAAGTAGGTGCTGGAAGTAGTCTTGTAGTCGACGTAATTTTATGCTGATTGGATTCAACTGATATTTCTTAGAGAGAGAAGGAAGTTATACGAAGCTACCCGTTGAAAGTAAGGGAGCGTATTTGTGAGGGAATGGCTTATTGTTTTTCACGTAAGTAGCGGTAGTGGTAGGTAATGTTCAATCAAAATGTTTCACCAATAACAGTTTGATCCGTGTTTGCATTGTATCAATTGAAATAAAAGCTATTTATGAAGTTACAAAGGATGTGCTCCTATTATACACTTAAACTACACTTAACACCTATATTTATGAACTAGCTTCCACCAGCGGCTTCGCCCACGTGATATCTTTATAAATTTTGCCCACGTTACTCAGTGATAATATAGCATTCTACGTGTGTTTTTTTTTTAATATCAGTCCAGTCGTTTTTGAGTTTATTCTTTACAAACAAAAATACAAATCTATTATGTTTATAATATTATGTAGATTAATCAAAGGGTTCATTATTTCTTCCTCAATTGTATTATTTATGTATAATAGAACAAAACCACAAAAACAATCTCGCTACTAAAGCAATGAAAGCAAGATTTGAGACCTGAGTAGTCTTTGTTATTTTCGTCTTGTTGAAAGTAATAATCCTTTGATAAAGCTTCTATTGTTTGTCCTAAACATAATTTACCCTAGTTTATTGTTTGTACTATTTAAGTTTAAGGCGGAGATTTCTTGAAAACGGACAAAAAGGTGGTTTTTTAAAGCAGTGTATCTCCTAAACCGTAATAAAAATTGCAATAAAAAAAATGAATGATATTCTCAAGTCTTCTTTGCATAGAATCTTCGAACTCAAAACATAATTAAACATATTTTAATACATCAAAAAAATCTTCAAACACACCTCTCAATTATCTTTAAAAGCAGTGTATCTCTTCATTAACAATTATAATTAAAATTTAAACTATACCATAATATTTTAAATGCCAAACTGCATCGAGTGTTCGATTAGTAATTATTAAATAGTTAATATCTAATTTTATACGAATTTATTTGCATTTTTGCGGTATACACTTGCTCATTTCCTTACCGCTCGCACCGCGCCAGTGTTCTTTGGAACGTTATTGAGTATGGACGTGTCGCTTTTCTCCGTGGAATCATTTTTATTTTTGTACCGTGAAAATAAAACTACATTTCTCACTTTGTAATATACAAATAAACAACAAAGCGAAAAATAAAGTTACTAAAACACAGCTTTAATCAGGCAAGAGTATGACAATTCACAAAAAAAAAATGCTGTTACACAAACGACATTAGTTCCTGTTCCCTAGATGGCGCTGTTGTCAAACAAAATTAATAAGATTTCAAAAAATGGTAGAAAAACGCTTAAATAAACAGATATTGAATAAAACTTTTTCAGGGTAGGTTTATGATATTAGTCAGACACTTTTTGATGTAAAATAACTCACCAATTTCCTAAAAACAAGAAATTTTAACCAAAACTCCTACATCGCGCAATTAAAATTTTCTATACAGTAAGCATTCGGTTGATTCCGTTGTAAGTAGAAGTTGTGTACTCAGTGTGATGTTACTACTGATTTATAGATTTACTATCGCACTCAATAGAGAATTTTATAGTAAATGACGTCTTGCGTTCGTTGCTTTATACGAATAATCAAAGTCAAGAAATGTAAGTCAAGCTCCAAAACGCGGCACAACGCAAACTGTACCGCGGTGGGTGGTTGAGTAAAATAAACAAACGTTTTGAAATCCTAATACTTGTGCCTCTGGAAAGCGTTATGCAATACGAACGCCAGCATGAAAGGTTTATTTTACACATTTTGAAATTTCACTTGATATTGCAGGTTTTTGTTTTTAGTTAAAAGGAAAAATTATAATTATGCATCAGTATAATTGTACATTAATAATGTCACTCCCACAATTACGACGAATCTAACAACACCTCATATGTAAATCCATCAAGCCGTTTAGGCTACAGAGTGTGCCAAAGAAATACACATATGTACATACATAGGTACATAAAAACATTACCATCCTTCTGGGGCAGCCGGATAAAAAGTAGCCACGTAAACAAGTTTACTTATTTTTCATAACAACATCCTCGCATCTGGTCTGACATTGACGCGACCAATCACTCTATTATTCGTAGGTAAATTAAACCTGCCTAAAGCCTAAACCTAAAGCCTTAAACTGATTAAAATACTTCTTAATTTTAGAGAACATTTAAATTAATTCAAAAACTAGAAACTCAAACTTTTAAATAAGTGTATTCAAGAATGGTTTAGTTAAATTACAACAAATTAATCCAATTGATACGGATAGTGCAAAATATAATAATTTTTATTATGACTTATCCTTTCATACATAGGTACATAATGCATAACATCGTCCACGCATCTCGCACTGTAGCAGGCGCGCGAACCAATTACTATTATCTGTCCTGCCGAGAACTAATCACCGCGCTTGCCGGAATGCAACGCGTTACGCGAGCACAGCTCATTGGCTTATTTGCATGTGTGTTCTTTCGTTCGAATACTCGAGATAATTTTGTCAATGTAGTTTGTAATATTTTTTTTGTGAAAAGTCGTAGGTACTCATTGCCAGATTATAACTGTGTGTTTTAATAATATTACAACGAGTTCTTAGTTCGTGAAAAATATTTTTAAAAAGACACAATAGTGGTTCAATAATTTACACAAGTGTTGTACTTATTTGTTTTTTTATAACATTCAAATTTTAACCAAAAAATATTCTGAACCACTGGTCTGAACGGGCTACCTATGCGAGTCATGGCACTATGGCAGCCCCGCAAAAATAAACTTTGTGACCGCTTCGCGCGTAATTATGATGAGGGGTGCGCGGGGCATTCTCAGTGGTAACGCCCATTTGAGCAAGGTGAACGGTATTATACTAAACCTAATAACAAAACTATGATACCGAACATTTCAAATTATATCATGTTCTAAGTATTGTATGTCTTCAATTAAAAGGTCGTTTGGGTTATCTCTTAGAAATAATTATGAGCATAAAGCTAATTCCAGATGACAAAGTAACTTTTCATAACTTCTCAGTTTATAATCTGATAGTACCTAGGTACAATTTATTCTACAACGTAAGATTACGATTGGTTCATTTTTGCTCCAAAAAAGTGCGCAACACGCTGTGTAACAAAATTAAAATGCTTTAGAATGAATTAAGAAGGCTGTAAAGCATTTTTATTTCTGTAGGTATAATCCAGACGTTAGTGAAACTAGCCACAGACGTTGTTAAAAACTTTGTAAAAACAAGTGATTTGATTCTACAGACGCAACAATACTTTTGGAGGTGACCTGCGAGCTACAGACATCCAAAGAGGTCGTGACCACGGCCTGGGCTCATATACTGCCACACGAGCTGCCTGCGGCCTTTCTGTGCCCAAGACCTTCCATGATATGCTGGACTTTATCTCGGAAGAGGTATGTTTATCTTATTTTTATAATCCGCGAAAGAACTGGAGTAACCGACATCGGGAGTGACCACACTTATCGACGCGGAATCGGCTACCGGTCTGCATGCGTAGCATGAGCACAGTTTTGTCGACGGAAGAGTAGACAAAAATGACGTTCCTTGTAGACAGTACGACGGCAGCAAAGTAGAAAGAGTCAACTGCACTTTTTACGAAATTCACTCTTTGACATAATTTGACTCAGAATATTCTTTGTTTTGTCAAGGACTTTTTTCTGTTTGATTCTCTATTTCTACTGAAAAGTCACGTATATAAAGACAACTACAACAAAATTATTCTTAAAATGACGATTTATCGTGTTTTGGAACAAAAAATATTACAGTAATATTGGCCTCTTTCCTTGGTAATGCCCTATTAACTAAATGATGTAAAATAGGAGAAGATAGCTTGATAGATTAGACTAGATAGATTGTTCTTCTATTAATTATTATCACAATTTTGCATTCAAAACGTTCTTCTGTATAATCATGATTTTGTAGTTAACCGTTTTATACTTTGTGGCCGTCAAGTAGAAAGTTTTCTACTGTCTTTAGCATGGCGATTACAAAATCAAAATGTCTTCACTACTGTCAGTTGTCAGTGTGATTTTGACAGTTTGGGATAGAAAACTTTCTTTTGCAATAGTCTACATATAAAAGGACCTAGACAAAGATTGTTAGAAACGTAAGACAAAATGACAGATTGTAGAAAGATTTCTACGGTGCGATGTCAAATATGGAGAAACGAAATGTCACTTTGTATAGAAAGAGCTGTGTCTATTCTTCGTAGAAATAGATAGCGTCATGCTACGCGTGCTGAAAGAGCATTATGTCCATGCAATAAAAGCTAAAAAGACGTAAGAAACCTCGTTTCGGTTCGGACGATGTGCCTCGAACTTAATGCGACAAGTGTGCTGATACGTGATCGGCTCAAGGCTCAAACCGTTACCGCATCGATACGTGTGGTCACTTCCAGTTAGCAGACTGAAGTGGCATAAACTAAAGACTTGTCTGAAAAGGACCGATGATTGTTGGATCAGACCAATCCTTCAGTGGAAACCGCGAACCGACAAACGAACGTGGGAAGCTCCCTGTTTAGACGGACCGACGAACTGGACAAGGTGGCTGGGACAGACTGAATAGGGATTTCTCGGCTAAGTTTTTTTAAGAATACAACATGCCACTGACTTTGTCCCTGTTCTCGTTTGACTCCACAATAAATTAAGAGTGAGGCCGTTAGTACAGTCTAAATATAACTTCATTTAAAGTGGAGACTTGCGAGTGACACTCTTGGCATCTATTCTTGTGGGTAAAGAACGGTAATATAAATGCTCTAGGCTTACAAGTTGTAATATAATTTGTGTTATATAAAAAGTAAAACGTGGGAGATATGGTTGCGATATAATTAATTCAATTTATTACGACCACGAACAGGGATACAAAGAAGTTGTTGCTACATATAAAATGTGATATATACAGTCACGTGCACAAATATGTACACTATACCTACACTTTTCAAAAGCGGTTTTCTTGTAAAATAACGATTGTAACTTTGAGATAAGAACATTTTTTAAACCGCGCTTTTTTAATAGTATGGTTTCAAAAGTATATGTTTCCGTATGGATTAAGCCCCCCCCCCCCCCCCCACCTATCCGCAAGAGTAATTACGCAATATTGTCTTTGGTCCGCGGCCTTGGCCTTGACAAAACCAATGAACAACATTGTCATTATTTATTTTATTTTTATTTAATGGTTAAATACTAGGCCTTTGGCTACTTTTGTATGTCTTTTTGTCTTTAGATGTGCGTTTTGTTTGTGCAGAATAAACAATTTTTCTCTTTTAAGTTCGTCCCTCTATGTTCATCGTGGTCTGTACTGACTAAAGCTAATTTGAAAATTACGATAACATTTTAAAATTAAGTGAGTTCAAAATTTCGAAAGTAATATGTTCAAGAATTCCCGAAACATTTTTAAGTGACCTCAAGACAAACATGGGCTATGTTTGTCTTGAGGTCACAAATTTACTTACGGCTGTTCTTGGAATCTATCTGACCTATAATCTTTCGTTGTAGCTCGGTGTTGTCTTAAATTAACGTCGTGATGTCAAGTGTTATCTTCTATTATAAATCTAGTTCTGTGTCTTGTATTAAGTATTATATTATATTATTAAGGTCAGAGATGATGGGCTTGTCGGGTACGTTCAGATAGAAAATGGTTACCAAGGTAATATGGTTTCACTTTCATCAGAGAAGCTGTTAAAATCTTAATAATTTTCATATGTATAATTTTTATGTTGTATTATATATTCATAATTTACGCTTTGTAATTCCATGTTTACGAATTGAAAGGATTCGATTATAAAGATATTATACTTTGAAAATAGCTATATTATGATTTTAGTTCTATCTCAAGTGACTGTGAATAAGAGAAATACTGAAGATTTTTAGTTTTACAAAAATAATAAATAGAATAGAATAGAATTTTCTTTATTCGAGTAACCAAGACTCAACAAGATTGTTAGTAAAACTTACGATTATTTTAGTAAGCACAGACATTAAACGAAAACAAGGAACACAATACAATAAATAACAACAAATAACGGTTGGTCACCGTTGCGACATCCCATGAGAGACGGCACAACAGTGACCCACGTATACACAGTCCAGGATACTCGCAACCATGCTTAAAACACTGTTGGTGCTGCCTCGCACCCTGCGCACCAGGGAAGCGCACCTTTTACGCATTGTTGCGTAAAAGCAATCTACATGCGCATCTGCGAACATCCCTGACGCACTACAGAAGCGGGGCAGCCCCACCAGTATCCTAAACGCATTGTTATATTGAACGCTTAGAGCGCTGTACGATTTTTGCGTATATCTAGCCCACAGGCTGCACGTGTAAAAATTAGTACAATAGGCTCGAAAGAGCGTGATTTTAGTAGGTAGTGAGCATCGTGCAAACCTGCGAGCCACCATAAAAACACCTAAATAAAAACATTATAGAATAATAAAAATATATCAACAAACTTCTAATTACATTGTCAGATTATAAAAATGTCTGCAAGATTTTGTGTCTATCTTCATAAATAAATAAAAAATTATGGCACGGAGAAAATTAAGTGGATTTAGTTTATTAGAAATGTATAGGACGACGGCAAGTTTTTTTTTTTTTTTTGTACTAGTCTATACTTTGTTGAATTTAGACACTATCTTCTTCTTACTTCTCTCTCTGTCGCACGATGAAGATTTGTTTCTAAACCATAGTCTGGATTAACTTACTTTCGAAACTGTGAAATAAAACAATATACTAAAATACAAATAGACTAAGTATTAGTCTTCTTCTGTTCGTGTGGTTAGTGACTAAGAGTTTCAAAGCCACCCATGAATGTGCCTCTAACTTGGCTTGGCCGTCGAGAAATATCTTTCAGGCATGCCGGTTTCCTCACCATGTTTTCTTTCACCATTTTTGAAGCAAGTGATAATAAATACAATGCGCACATGAATCCGAAAAGTCAAAGGTCTGTTGGTTGATTAATGCAGTTAGGTATTCAACCCTCGTCTTAACGCGGAAATTGAAATCCTACAGCGTTCCTTTAATTAGGCATTCATTTAGGTGTCGTTTAGTGTTAGTGCAAATGGATTTTATTTAAGCAATCTCATTTATGCTTTTCTTTTGTTATACTTATTAAAAAATAAATCGATTCCTATAAACTAAAATAGAAATCAAGCAACCCTAGCTGCACTCTTGCGATAGACTATTTGTTGTACTAGCATTTGCATAGTAAAATTACTCTTTTATGTTACCTCATCTTTATACATTTTCAGAATGCGGAAGAAAATTTGCTGTGGGACAAACTGCTAGAAGAATTATTATAATGTTACGCTGTGTTAGCTGGGTTTTCTTACTTTTCTAGAAATGTTGTAATGCAAAAATATACTTTAAGGTGAATCCGCAGTGGTAGCCCGCGAAATTAGAATTTTCTTACGTTTTTTGCAATTTGCAGGTCAGTGTCAGGTAGTAATGTCAATTAATGCGATTTCACATAAATTTCATTAGCATGTGAATTCTTGAGTCTAAGCATGCTAATTGCTATGCTATTCGCTAATATGACGATAATTGATAATAATAAAATATGTGATATTTGTTAATATGCGAATTCACGCATTCATTCAATATACAACCCTAAGTACGCGCAAATCAAAGATAATAACATAACAATTGCTTAACCCATTTATTAGCATCTGCTAATAAATTTCACTCGCAACGAGGTCACGGTCAAGTGAAACCGATAGATTTAGTATTCCCGACTTCCCGTGGGTGCGAAGGAGAGCGCACACTACCGCTGCGTGCGTCGACGCTTTGACGTATGATAGTATAAAAAGTACGAAGCGATAAATTCATTTCGCATTTCACAGAATTTCGCAACTACATTTCATTTGCTAAATGCTAAATGAGCATTCGCATGCTAACAATGAACGCGAATGCTAATTAATCCATCACTAGTGTCAGGTTGTATCTTGATCAAATTATGATTTGCGACTACAAGATATATGTATTTACAGAATTATAATCATTAGAATTATAAGGGGCTACCACGAGGATTTTTTACGACATGAACCGTGCAGCAACAGTGTCCTCTTGTTAGATAAAAATTACTATAGTTGTCGCGTTTTAGCGTCGTAATAGCGGTCATTGCCCTTTGCCTAATATCTCTCCGTAGGAACCCAAACACTAAACTATGAATGGTTTTTCGTTATTGGAACATGTTGAAGATCACGATAGATATTGATTCAGGACGCAATGACCGCTATTGCCATGTTAAAACGCAACAACTTTAACACTGAATGTATTTGTCAAGTTTGTTTACAAGTGTTTAGGTAGGTATACGCTTAGGTACTTGATCAGTTATTTTAAATGTACCTTTACTAGTTTACCACCCAATGGAGGCCATTCACATGCCGCTGTCCTATACGCTGTCCACTGTCCTAAGTTGAGATCACACGTCACCATCCTACTGTTCATATGGTTATCTGTTATTAGTTACAAAGTTATCGCGGCATGTATAATGAGAAACGTCAAATCGAGCTTCTTAGATTGCCGCGAGATTAATTTACGAGTAAAGTTTTCAGAACTCCTAACAAAATAAATTCAGGTTTTTTGGATTCACGCTTTCCATCTGTTGCTTTGAATGATTTATTTTATTCAATTCTAAGTATTCGCTGAATTCTTTCTCTTCGTTCTATTGATAATAATAATTGAACAGTTAATATCTTGAACACTTTAAAGAAACACTTGAAGATTGTAATATGCATCTATAAGGTAATTGTTCCAAGAATTAGGTATACCTAATACTTTTATGCTTTTACCAACTTCAAGAGGCTAATATTTTTGCGTCACGAATTAATTCGTAGAATTCGTGTGAGGTGTTCGTAGGAAACCAATCTTCAAGTAACATAGGTATTTGTTTTATTTCTATTGTATCAAATTAGTTTTTTTTTAATACACTGTTGTTTTTTACTAAGATTTTGTGGTCGTGTCGCATGTTGGTTGGGAACTTATCTGCTGTGAAATTGTCTCAAATGATTAAACTCTCAGCTAGATGCTGCCATTTTTATAGCAACCATTATGACAATGATGACGTAATACCTAATATGAGTGTCGAAAATATTTAACTGTTACTCTAAAAACTTATTGACCTTGTATGACACACACTTTTAAAAATGAGTGAACCTCTAAAAATTGTTGGGCTTCTAATGATGCACACTTTGGACTCTCTTTTTAAATTTCTGGCATTCTCACAGTTGGTCGTAGTAACAGAACTAAGCTAGGATACCCCATCAAACTGGTGTCACTGTGACATTATACTATTTATGACATTATCAATTACAATTTATTGACATTTATATTTAATATCTGACATTTTTATTACACTTTATTGATCGGCTGAACTATTAAAGATTATAGGTATAATTTTAATTAATTTGTTCTAAATACTTATGCATGAGACATTATTTGTTATCTGTTGTTACTGTCTATAATTTTATTTTATTTTCTGTTTTTATTGGACCTTATAACTAAAGGAATGTAATTGTATAGGTTAAAATTAAAGATTTGCACACCATAAGTAATGGTAGAATGTAAAGGGGCCATTATAGTTTTAAGATCATACATTTGTAAACCTACATTCTGGCAAATAAATGAATTTGAATTTGAATTTGGTTAAGGTTAGGTTAGAACTGTGACCCAACCATGCTTAACTGAATGAATTGTGTTGCGCGCACAGCGCGATTGAATGAGTTGTGTTGTTGCGTGAATTGGTCGCAGTAACTAAGCTAGAGCATCCCGATCCGACAAAATGCGTTAGATTCGATTAGAGCTGTGACCAACCGCGCCGAGCCGAGCGAACGGAGAGAGCGATGCCGCAGCAGCGGTTGCAGTTGTTTGGCTATTTAGTATTTTGAAGACCCCAAAATAAAAACGATTATAAGAGGTTCATAAAAAGAAGCGCATTCATTATAACACTTCATTTCGTTTATTCATCTATAAACTTATAAAATACATTTTTACATATTATAACAAAACATTTAAAAATATAAAAAATAGTAGCCTACTGGTATCGGGAACAGGGTCCAAGCTACCGGCGGTCAGGGCTCCAGAGAGAGGAACCTCCTGACAATGCGAGCCGTGTCTAGAAGTACCGCTTTTTGAATCAAGCCCCTGATCCAGCTACCCAACGAGAGCCTCCTCAGGTGTTGGTCTAGACTCTTGGCTATTAGGCCATTAGCTGTCACGACTATCGGCACAATGATCGCTGAGTCCACATCCCACATATCGACAACCTCGCGAGCCAAGTCAAGATACTTGATTTGTTTATCTTTCTCGGCTTTCACGAGGTTCCCGTCATGCGGGACTGTTATATCAATAATCATTGTGCGCTCTATTCGATCCACCACTACTATGTATATCAGGCTTATTGGCAACAATAGTCCTGTCGGTGACGATGGATCGATCCCAGTACAATGTTATATTTCCATTTTCGAGAACTGGGTCGGGCACATACTTGTATTACGGTACTTCCGATTCCACAAGGCTGTATTTTAGACCTAGTTGCTGATGGATAATCCTGGCAACAAGATTGTGTCTATGCATAATAATAAGCATAAGCTGGCAACACTGTGTCAACAGAATATCTCGTTTTGTAATTTGAACATTAATGTTAATTTTCACGCATTTTTACAATCGTTTTTCAATATATACTGTACCTGATACCAGAAAACCACAAAAAACCTATTAAAGAGATCAAAATACAACAAAATGCAATAGAATTTATAAAAAACGACCGAATCGAATACTTTATTATTATTAGAGTGCTCAATAATATTTTTAGAAAGCAAAATGGGAATTATTTGAGGTTTAATTTAATACAAGCCTTTATACATTAGGTACATAAATAAGGTAGGAATTTATAAGCAACTAATCTTTTCATGTTGAAGTGCGCAGTCACTCATTAGCATAATGCGCCGTAGCTAAAAAAAAGCTTTATTACACCCACAGTGGCAAGTGTCTTTATAGCAATTACACCGCTGTCTGATATCGATCTCGGTAGACTCTTTAGCAGACCAACATATTTTTCCAACACACCGCTCGACTATGAGTATCTCGTAGGTTGGTTAGATGATTAATTTTGGGAATATTAAAAAGATTGTGTCAAACCACAGCTGCGCTTTCATAATTTCCATAATTGTTTTGATTTATCGATGAAATAAAACGAGTTTTACAATTTTGACTTCTATAATATTTTAACACATGCTGATTTATTATACTTTTAGTAATTTTGGTGCATAATGTTTTCATTAAATCCCTAGCATCTTGTTTTTACCAAACTACGCCCAAAAAAATATAAGGTCGTAAAATGTTTGTATGATGGTTTGTTACCCTATTCTCACTAGTTATAAAATGATATTAATCACTACAAACACAATTTTCGAATGCTGTCTTATCAACTCAAGACGCAGATAACCAAATATTACCCGGTTTGATCTACAAAACCACGGATTTTTTTCCGTATTTTCCTCCTTGTAATCTATCCCGCTGTTGTCTCGTCTGTGGTGGGCGGTGCTCGTCGTTATTTCATCCCTAATTACGTTTCAGACACTTGACACGATGAATGGGTTTCATCCATTTAAATTTTTTGCTTAAATTCCGTTTCCGTAATGTTTATTGTTAGAATGACACGGAACTTTACTTTGGATTTTCTGAAATTAAGACTTATTTTTGACGAGTTAGTCCTTCAATGTCAATTTTCATTTTGTCAGCTTTCGCCTGAACACGCTGGATGTGAGAAGCATAGAACAGGTTCATGTGGCGACGCTTGGGTGAGGCCTATGTCCAACAGTGGACGTCTTTCGACTGAAATGATGACCAGCATGTAGCCGAGTTTTGCAAGTGTTTGGTTTTGGAGCGCGTCGTCTCTTTCATTCATACTTGTGTGGCAGTTGCTTTCTAACACGCGATGTGCCATATTAACAGCCGGGTACTGTACGTACATATATTTTACATATATATTGATAATTAGACACATACGTTAGTGCCTTCCTTTTCGACATCTATTATATAATATGACGTAGGTTATAAACATCAGGAATATTCCAATAGTTAGGTATGTGCAGTAAATCTAGTCTAAAGCTTCGGCCAAACCTGAGCGACCACAGAGCGGGACGCAGGACCGAAGCGGGAGAGCCGTATAATAAATATCACGAGCAGCGTCCGCCGTGCGGTAGACGGTCCCGCATCTCGTGTTGCGGTCGGTCAGGTATGGCCGAAGCTTACCATTTTAACTTGAGTGTGCAACTGTGGACCTACGTCTAGGAACTACTTTACCTACTTGTAGTACTACTTCAACATGGCACGAACTCATACAACTTGGTGTAAGGTCTCCTGTTCGAATGCTCGTGTGACTAGGGTGTTTAATTTATTTTGCCTAAACATCATTAGTGTAAGACAGTCTACAGTAATATCCTGATCATCGTGAGCTTTTAATCATCTAATGCTGGGTTCATAATTTTTTTAGGCCGTGTTGAATCGACAAAGGTAGGTAAGTAAATATGCCGCATTATGTAAACTTTGTATTAGGTAGGTAGGTACTTTACTACAGACAGACCCAAGAGGATAATTACAACATTTCAACTTTTTCAACTCCGAAGTACCTATCCAAGTATTATTTGATCTTATTCAAGCCAATGTCATTTTCGTGGATTAATGTCAGTCTTATTTTTCTCCTTTGACCCAATTTAGGAGAGATATTTTTTTTTTTCTTTGTGATTCCCACCATTGTTGTTGCTTGGTTCACTGAAAAGAAGGATGAAAAGGCTACCCGTTTTCACTAACCTCTACCCTCGTCGACGTCATTTGACCTTAGAGTAACCGTATCTTACAATAACAGAGGATGAGGCTAACAGTGACCTAATTTGCCAAATAAACAAATGTATTGTCCGGATTGTCCAATAAAAACCAAGCCATATTTTTATCTAATAAACAAAACTGAAATTAAGTGTATGTAATGATGAATTTGTAACATTCTTTGTTTCATAATTATTTGAGTTTACTTTGATTACGCTGGCTAGCTAACTTATAGTTAATAAGCTTGTCTTTTGTTTTTCTTGGTTTTTAATTTACCTTACGAAATTAAATGACCAACTTCTATTACTTTATTTAATATTTTTACAAGCTTGATATTAACTTACTTCGTTCATATGTGTTTCTGGTACTAGCTTGGTCATCCATTTTCAAGACGAAGACCCACTTATGTATCTTTGCTTTTATTCGCGTAACGTATTATATCGTAAGTACGAGTATAAGTAATGTTAGCTCCCTCGTTGGTCCAGTGGTTGCAAGAGCTACTGCTGAACATGAGGTCCTGGGTTGGATTCCCAGGTCGAGCAAAGTGTCATTGGGTTTTTTTTATCAGAAATTTCTCAGTAGCAGTCCGGAGTCTGGATTTGTTCCCTGTTGATGGCAATAGGCTCGCCCCCTATTACATGGGACTTAAAAATAACTGTTGAAATGTTGGTGTACTATAGGTATTAGGTACACCTCTGCCCAACCCTGGAAACAAGGCGTGGTGTTATGTTATGTATAATATAAGCTTAAGGAAAATATCTCTCTTTATGCAAAAACTTTTTCTGCATTTTAGCCCAAGAATGATTAGGTACTTAAGTAAGTTTTTGATGACTGATACTGTTAAGCTGTTACTATCCCAGGGATTTATCTCAGCCACTACTAACGACACCCCGAGGAAAACTGGGAACTTTGAATTGATAGGTAAAACTAAATGACAGTTTTATGTGAGTTCTCTTGAATTATGATATTTTATTCTTAGAAATATTGTCGACTTTAAAAAATATTATGATTATTAAGAAATCACTTATTTTGTGGTTCTTTACTTAACCATCCGAATCATACCTACAATTTAATTTCAACACTTTATAACTATATAAAGTGTTTTGGCTTTTGTGTACATGATAATTATTCAGAATTGTTACAGTTGTAATAGTAATCATGTCATTTCGTTTAAAATAGGTTTTTATTTTTATTTACTTATTCATCTTTTATATACTTAGATTTCTTTTTTCTATTTTGTGAATGTGAGAACGCTGTAGGCTTAGTGGACTGTAGATTTATTGACCATCTTCTATTTTGTTAAGTACCTGGTACTTGTTGAAAGACCTACGCTGTCCTCCCATACCTATTAATACTGTTATTTGAAAATATTGTAAAAAACTATTATTTTTAAAAGAGTAACCGTGGAGTTTCTTGCCTGCTCTTCTCCATAGGAAACGACCAATTGGAACCGTGCACCTAGCTTCTGACGTTTCATAAGTGCACGTTAAATAAAATATGTTGAATTGTTTTTGTTTTTTTTTTTTAACATGACCACCATACTTATTTAAGCTCTGCTAACACAGCACTGAGGCGAAACCCGCACGGTGACGCTACTGTGCGCGTCGATAGTTACAATGATTACGAAGTTACGCGACTACTCGCACCACTTTTTTAATTTAGTTGAAACAATAAGCGTGAGCAAATTTCGTCCCGTATCCGACTTACCTCAGTTTGGCGAGAGCTTTATTCTGCCATCAAATATTTCGAAATCCCAGAAATGTGTTTCATTGAAATAACAGACACGAGGCACATTGCACTTCTCAAGTTATCTCGGTAATGTAAGCACGTCCTAGCTGGGCGGATCTGACCTACGACATCATCAGTAATTGTTTACTTTGTGATGGTCCTAATAAGTACTCAACACACGCATTCGACAATACGGTTCAGATGGAAATAATTAATTGTATCTACTTAGGTACCTACCTATGCTTTCGTTTTTTTGGCTTCGAGGATGTGGTCGTGTCTTTTCACTTAGGAGTATCGCACATCAAACCTCGCAAAATATATTCAAGGCCTTAAATATCCTTACTAGTACTATAAATGCTAAAGTGAGTTTGTTTGCTTGTTACGCTTTCACGCTAAAACGGTTGAACGGATTTGGATAAAATTAGGCACATGAGTAGATGAAGACCTGGATTGGGACATCGGATACTTTTTATCCCGATATTCCCACGAGGTCGAGACATATGCGGGTGAAACCGCGGGGTGCTGCTAGTAAGTCAATACATTGTGAGAACCATGAGAAGGAATATAGAAACAGCGTGAAGGTTCAAAGAAAATTAATGTTATCATAAAAAAGTCCTCTTAAAGAACACGAAACTTCACGAAGCTTGTCAGTAATTTTGAATAATACATCTCATTCATTTTGTTCATCCAACTGCTGCAATAAAAACGAATCATCCGATTCATCGTTCAAGTTTCATATCAAAGCGATTTCTTATGGACCCGATTTTATTACAAATTCTAGACTCCTGGTTGAAATCTTGTCAATATTGAAACTGAAAATCCTGTTAATTTGCCTAGAAACTAACGTCGTTACTGATAACAATAACAATTATTATTCTAAAGGGTTTAATTTGAAAGACAAATGCGAATTATTATATAGATTATTCAGAAGCATGTTCTAGACTAGAAAATAGGTACTTAGTTATCGGTTATCAACAGTAATTTTTATTCAATTAATAGGTATTTCCATAATGCTTTGTTAAGGTATGAAAACCTGCTTGCACCACAAAATTACTAAATACGTTTAGCGCTAAACGAATTTAAAGCATGTTTTTTTTTCTGTTAAACGTTTGAAGTTGACAGAGACAGAATGAAGTTTTAAATATGTTTAACGCTTTCCGGCCCGAACTCCACCAAACCGGAGATGTACAGAGATGTCGAAGCGAAGACGAGAAGAGATAGACAGTTATAGAAAGTTAATAGACATTTAGTTAATCTATTTAGTCAAATGGATTATTTCCCTCACTGACCTTTCGGCTGCCCATTGAACAATTAAATTGTGCCTTTCAGAGGTCCACTAACTATAAATTGTATCAGATAGTGGGCGCTTACTTAAAGTGAGCTGATGTACTTTTCTTACATTTCAGTCTGGTTCTTCTTGTTGCTGGATACAGACCTACTTTCGTTTTCGAATATTTTCTACGATTTTTTTTTGCATCTCGCAGCAGCAATTTTTCCGCAAATCTGACGATGTCTTGACCTTACATTGGCCAGCAGTCTAAACTTTAACTAAGGCGAGAAGAACATTCCAAACTCGATTTTGAACGGCCCTCGTCCAGGTATTTTTCTGAAAATCTGACGACGTAGTCAGCCCATGAGTTCCATGTGCTTTCAGATGTCCCGTATTTCTTTAGCCACACAATTTGGCCACAAGTCTAAACTTCAACCAAGCTATGTCTGATTTAGAAATAGGACCCAGTCCTCACGTGTGGCATTGGCAGTTATCAAACTTATTACTACGTTAATAATATAAGTCAGACAACGAAAGTTATGTAATAACTGCTTTCTAAGGACTAAATATTACACTGCAGGGTCGCCACTGACACTTCAAGTATAGGCAGTTATTAAAATAGTTCCTGATCATTATGACGGCCATCAAAACTTACGCTTCCTGTTCCGGCTTGTTGCCCCGGTTGCTGGCTTACCCTTTTTTTTTTTTGAGGGTGGGAAATTATCAAATGATGATTTAAGCAATGCACATTGAGTCAGACAATAACTGTGAAACTAAGCACTGGTCAAGAGAAAGAATCGCTACCACTTTAACTTGTTAACCTTCTATATTTTAATATAACTTTAAACTCAACTTGTGGTTCTTTCTGTGTACTCCATAACTAAACCAACATTAACAAAGTGATAATGTACGGTGCCTACAACCATTGGCTCCTACAGTTGGCTTACCATACGGTAAGCCAACAACTGTTATTGCATTGTGTTTGATTTTAAACTTCTTAACCCCAAAATATTGACCGTTGGAGTGTTTGAACGAGTAGATATCTTCCGGGAAAGATTGTGCCAAAGATGATAATTATTATTACGGCAAAGAAAAATATAAAAAACTGCGTTTTTTTTAAACCATGCGTTATTCCTAATATGCAAAATGAGAAGTTAAAAATAGAACTAATTCTTATTTATAATTAATTCGTATACTAAAAGTTATATATTATTTTATTCAATTGAGGAGACGTTGGGTGTTTGTTTCTTTTTATTTTATTTATTTATTTGCTCTGAGGCACATCACACATTTTATAATTAGTTTTTAGTTTATTTTAGTTTGAAACCTTAGCAGGTGTACTTAATGTGCTACCCCAGACACGGAGAGAGATTAGCAAAAAAGGATAATTAAGTCTTTGAGAAGAAGCTAGTGTTGTAATTTGTTATTTTAGATGTTTCTGCCGAGTTTATTGACCTCTTGCTCCCTAGAGTATATATCATATCATTTCTCTTTTTTTTTCTTGAATATGATGGTGGGTTCACAGGACTTCTGTTCCGTATTATCTACCCACAAATATATAAATAACTTATTTATTCGGTACGTACTGTACTTAGTATGAAACCTAACACTAATTAACTGAGCAAGGATTTAGTCTTTAGGAACTATTTCAGCCTTGGTAAAGACATTTGATATGCAAATTATGTCCTCAGTATGTTTGAAGATCATCTGGATACATCGTATAGGCTTGTGATGGTATACCGCAATTCTCCGGCACCTAATGTTCGTATTCTAGAACATTTTCAATACCGAATCTCGATTTCTAACTCGTGGGGAGGAACTTAAACTCGCTCGGAGGGGCTCGTGACTAAATAGCAATAGCAGTTAGTACCGAGGTTGGTTCAAGGATGGGGGACCATACATTATATACCGAGACCCTCAGTGCCACGGAAAGCACGTCAATTAAGCCGTTGGTCCAGGCTGTCATCTGTAGATCTGTGACAGTTGTTACGGTCAGAAGCCCGAAACTTTGATAGCCAGCCTCAACACAGTTGCGAAAAGGATAATTTTTTATTATAAAAAGGCTTCCTCAGGAATTTTAAGGTACTTATAGGGAGGTAGGAAGGTCAATAAACTTCAAAAGCATTTTAAAATAATAAAGCCTCTGTTATGAAAGGTAATTAGTTCGCTGTATTTTAAGAGACTGTCAACTAAATCTTTGTCTGAAGATAATGACGCTATAAGCTCAGCCATTTAAATACAAAGCCTGGGTAACAAATAAACCTACCAATAAATACCGAGTTTATTTCACCCTCAAGTTTTTATTTTAGGTCATTAAACGAAATAAGAGAAAATATGCTACCGACAATACAATGAATATTTCATAACTGGGAGACTTTAAATTCGCGATGATATCTTTTGAGAAAGCTAGACTTTTTCTGTTTCACCAAGCATTTCTCTACCAAGAATAAAAAGAAACAACATCAAAAGAAAAAAATAAAAGCGGAAAATGAAATAAACGTAGAATGTTAAATACTGGAATTTATAAACGTTGCATGAATAATTTTCTGGTTAGGTTACTGTCTATACTTTCGACAAAATCTAGTCAACTTGACCCGATTTCTTAGAAAAGTTTAGTAAGAAAGTGTTGTATGAGTCATTCTAAATTTAACTTTTTAGGAGTTGGTGACTTTTATGATAGTCCGCGCGCGACTGCTAGTCACCGCCTGAGTTATGTGAGCGGTGAGACTGGGGAGGTAGACAAAGGCCAAGCTAACTCAGTCTACCATTTTTGTCAATGGCGCCGAGTGGCGCCTTCCTCCGCATCACCGCTCACATACCTCAAGCAGTGACTAGCAGTCGCGCGCGGACTATAACCGTTCAGTTTCTAAAGAAAGCTTCAGCGAAACGTGTGTTAATTGATATTAAGCACACGCAATGACCGTTCATGCCCTCTCAAAAAGGGATATTGCTGCAAAGGTAAGCAGTATCGTCTTGTTCTGTAGTAACAACTTACTGTAATCATCAATCCATCGGCCAGATCCGATGATTTCATACAGGAGCCATTGGAAGGACTTTTTTAAACAGACGGCTTGTAAGGATTTAATATGACAATAATGATATGTGAAAGTAGCAATTACAAGAAGATCTACAAGTACCTATGTACGCAAGGCATCATGCACTGTAATCCATCACTCGTCTCAATTTACCGATACAGATGTCTTTCAAGTGTATAAATGTATATCCTTCTGAGTTTATGAAATAGATTACATTTGTACCCAAAAAGAAAACGTAGTTGTAAAGAACTGATCAACCGTATTACCGCAATTTCCTTTGCGTTTGATAAGTACTTTTTAAGATGTGTATTGAAGAGGAACATTGAACTTTTATATGAGATTTCAGGGTTTAATAGTTGCGGTTTTGTTATTTTTCTTCAGTTAACTTTCTTCGGCTATTTTTTATTATCCCCTAAAAGGCAATATGAAGTATCCACTAAATATATTAAAAGTTCTAAACATAGAATCTTTTCACAAATTCAAGACTGTACAATGTTTCACTACAACAGTTTTTCTGTTAGTAAAAACAAAAGAAAACAGAACTTGGCAAACCTTTGTGGGTTACAAAGTTTAAATGAGGAGTAAGTATCTCAGATTTCAAGTAGGAGAAAAACTTTGCCACTTTAGTGCATCCATAATATTCTACTGTAGACTACAATCGTTTTGTAAGGAAGCTTTTTAAAAATATCGAGTGTCACAAAGCTAATGTACTGGTAAAAGATGTGAGGCTGTAACAAACCCTTCTCCGACTATCTGTCGAGATGTGCTATTTCCTTTTACCTATTACCCCGCGTTTATACGAGTATAGGTACAACTTGTGATACTCGTTTTCAACTAGACTTGTCAAAAACACGTGTGAAATGTATCAAAACATGTGTTAATAAAACATGAATGTATCATACATAGATTAACATTGTTTCAGTAATTTTTTTATTTTTATTTTTATAATTTTGTAAATTTTTCTACAAGTTTTAGATACAACTAGTCTTTTTAACTTTTTTTAGGTGTAAACGATAACCGAAAACAGTAGACACAACATGTAGACTACATGTTTCATAACTTGGTGTAAACGCGGGGTTATACAGCGTCTACAAGTTCACTGTCAGTTCCCTAATATTTGACCGTGCTCCAGGGAAGCAGAATAAAGTCCCATAGGGGTAATATTTCTTCCGATGAACAGCCGATAATAACCTCGTATTTCGTAGTTTATTTATTTGTAGTTCGGGTCATTGACATTGAGGTTGTTTGCTAAGCTGTTGAGGGGAAAAAGATTTCGTGTAGTGTTGATAAATCTGTACATTGCGATTATATTATCCAATACAATAGACGTCGTCACGTGAAAGAAATCGACACGTGTTTCACCTCTCAACGAGGCATCCTCAGGATGGCTATTGACTTGTTGCGAACCCGGACCCGACGTGTGGACACGTCAAGCGTCGAGAGCAGTGTGATTCCGTAAGACCGATTAAGCGGATTAGGTTACTAAATATACGTCGTCTATTGTATTTTATAATGGATTTCCGCAAAGTCACTACTGAATCAATTAACTATATTATACGTATATTATCCGTTTAAAAATCTATAAGAGAGACTACCTGTTTCGCGATTAACTATTTTGTAGGCACCTTGTAGTGTTTATGAAAAACTGAACAGCCAATTCGTAGGTAAATTATTTTATTGTTATCTCACAAAAAAGTATACCATAAACTTCCATTTATTCAATTCAAATAGTCAAAGAGAAACTTTATTTCGCAAAAGCTCCTTCGCATACTTTTATAAAACACGTAGTTACTAGACTTTATGTACATAAATATCTAGCCCTCATAATATACAGGCATAGTTACCTCATATTTCAAAAAAACATTACTTAGCATTTTCCTTTAAACTTTTCATATTTACGCTAGTGGCTAGTGTGGCCACGCTTTGAGTTGGAAATGTTTAACTAAAAGATCTTATTATGCTTGAAATAAAGGCCAGATTTAAATAAAAAATGCGGGCGATGACGTCCACACAACTGCGACGAATGTTCTTTTGTTTTGAGCAGTGTATGTTTGTATGACCACAGCTTACACAAAAGGGTGTACTAAACAACAGTCTGCCACAATAACTTAGAATTTAGGTACTATGTTTTTGCTACGTCAGAATTTTATGTGACGGTCTGAAATTGACCTTTTATGAAATAATGTAGCGGGTGTTCGTTTTTTTTGTGGAGCAAATAGCTAGAGCAGTTTAGGAAAATACTTATTCACTTTTAAAAAAGCTGGTCAGTGACGCGACTTTATATTCTTCTTTCTCAGTTAGATGCATCGGACTACGCGTAAGCTATTTCATTTTCTCTGGGTGCCTGATACCTGACCTGGTGGCGAAGTGGGAACTAACTGATGGGTAAGTACAAAAGCTTTCACACGTATCAGCATAATTCACTCGGTTTATTCAGGTAGTACCTGGCGCCGGCAATCTGCCAGCCAATACGTGTGAAAAGGGGCTTACGTAATTGAGTGAAGGTGATTGTAGGTACTAAAGATCCCAAAATCCCAACCCCATAGTATTTTCTGAAATGTGTGTGTGTGTGTGTGTGTGATGTGTGTGTGTGTGTTTTGTGTGATGTGTGTTTTTTCTGTGATGTGTGTGTGTGATGTGTGAATGTGTGTGTGTGTGTGTGTGTGTGTGTGTGTGATGTGATGTGTGATGTGTGTGTGTTTTGTTTTTTTTGTATTTTTTTTTTTTTTTGTTTTTTCTTTTTTTTTCTCAGTCATCAATTTATGAACAACCTCTACATTTTATTTATCTAAATCTACCTCAGTTTTATCTCTTACCTACTACAGCCTTTCTTTTCAAAGTTTCAGTTACAAACATTCTTGCAATTTTCGAGTTGTTGGTAACACCAATTTTTCTACATTTGGTTTCAGGGTGTTCGTTCATTGTTCATAAAAGAGTCAGTTACCTTTGTTTATTCTCATGCAGAGTTCGTTTGGGAAGGTTGTAGTTTATGAAATAATGATACATGAAACATTTTGGGAGTATGTTTACTGATTAATGAAACATCTACTCTACCTTACCCGCATTTACACCAAGGTTGTGAGTACTGTTTTCGTTTATCGTTTACACCTAAAACAAATTGTATACAAAACTTGTCAAACATGTCAAAGAAGGTCAACAAAATTGCTAACAAGATATGTCTGAAACAACGTCAATACATGTGGCTACATACGATACATGTTTTCGACAAGTCAAAACTAATTGCTGAAATCAAGTATCACAACTTGTAGGGTGAAAACGCCGGGATATAGATGAATAAATAAAGAAGGTTACTGCTGAGATTTTAGTGCGCATGCAGGCAGGCGCTTTTTGTCAGTGGACCATTTACATAATTATTATTGAAGTGAAACTTCTATATAGACGAATTTTTCAGGATTTTTCTGTCACGAAAAAGCGTTACGGCCGCGTGGAGGGGGTAGACGATATACTCGTATCGCGTGGTGAGCGGCGGCAGCTGCGGACGGAGAGAATAGATTGGAATCTCAAGTTAAAAACTTGAGATTCCAATCTATTCTCTCCGTATTGAACCGTTTTGAAAAATTCTTTCACTGTTGGGAAGCTACACTATCCCCGGGTGACATAGGCTATAGTAAATTTTCAATATTGGGATCCTTATTAAAACTCCAATAATGTAACCCGAGGTGTAAAAAAATTACCTAAAATATTCTTTACATCGCGTGCGCTGCGAAAACTATTGATGATAGAATAAAATAATGTACTACGATTTTGCAGAACACATCATTATTTACAAAAAGTGTCGCAACAGCATATATCTAACTATTAAAGTTATGCCACAATAAGGGTTCTTTTATTTTTTAAATCAACAAATTTTAACTTGAAGTTTTACGGGCAGGTTTTCAAATTGGACAAGCATTAACAATCTGCCCGTAAAACTTCAAGTTAAAATTTTGTTGCGATTCGTTTTGCCACTTGTCCGTTGCGATTCATTTTTCAACTTGTTCGTTGCGACTCGTTTTTCCACTTGTCCGTTGAAGTTTCACTTCTACTATGTGTCCCAGCACACATTATCAACAAAGCTCGATAAGCGAAAATCACACTTCAAAAATTTGGTTGGACCGAGGTACCTAATAGGTAGTTTGCGGTATGCTTCAAAACTCTCTTGCTTTCAATTGTTCATAGAATAATTTGGCCTCTGTACCTATCATGTAAAAAGGTCAACAAGTTTATCCTTTTTCTCATTTAGCTCAATATCATTGAAACGGACAATAGAATCTCTTTAAAGGGAAGTGCAATACAAAAACCTCGCTTCATCGCGATCCAAGCTTGATTGGTACCTATTGTAAAATAAATTGCAAACTGTGCTTATACCCGTTATTCCAGCATACACGTGTATGAATTGTTCAGATTCACAACACTATTCGCTTTTGAAAGCATAGGTTCAACTAGCTAATTAAAATTATAAGGCACACTAGGACCTAGCACCTCAAAATGTATTTAACGCTAAACGTATTTAACGTAACGTAACGTGAAACGTTTTTGTACGTTATTTCGACATTTTGTCACAGTTATCTTCAAAAAATTTACAGAAATAGAACGATGTTTTCCATTTGTTTTGCGCAAAATGCATTTAATTTTAATGATTTGTGGTGCAAGTAGGCCTAAAGCTTGTAATCCCACATTTCAAAGGGATTTCGCATGATTTATCAACATTGGAGATTATATTGTTATCCAACGATAATGATATCGAATAACGTTTATCAGTAAAATAATGATGGATCCCATTGAAAGATGACCATCAGAGCTTTGCATGCTGTGTTTGTTACTCTAATCTCTGTTGATATACACAAACTATAAAGTTAATGTAACACAATTAGGCTGCCTGTCCATTGAAGCGGAGCGAGGCAGCGGAGAGGAGAATGGCGGTGGAGTGGAGCGGAGTTGCGGACAGTGTCTGTCCATTGATGCGGAGCGAGGTAGCGGAGCGGAATTACGGACTGTGCGGAGAGAGGTAGCGAAGCGGTGTTGTGGACTGTGCGGAGCTAGACCGAGTTCACGAATTTATCCGCATCGCCTCTCCGCTTCCCCGCTCCGGTTCCCCGCTCCGCTATCCCTCTCCGCTTCTCCGCTCCGTTTCCCCGCTCCGCTTCCCGGTTTAGTATGATTTTTAAACTAGTTCGCAAATCCCTGTCCACTGAAGCGGAGCGGAGGTTTTATGCAATTCCATTGGTTAATATTGGCACACCGCTACTCCGCTCCTCTCCTCTCCGCTCCAGTGGACAGGCAGCCATAGGAAGTTGAGCTCCAAGATCAGAATTTGCAAAAAATTTTAAAGTTCGACATATTCCTTAAACAGAAATCAAGCGTATTTAAATAAGAGAAATTAAGCCCGTATTTTATAATAGCTCAAAGGGATCACGGGACGTCTTTGAGAATTTGTTTTGAAGTACCTTATTGATAGATTACAATTCTGAAGCAAAGAAATGTAGAAGGTTAAGGAATCCCTACGAACGGTACCTTTTTTGATTTGAATATTTTACTTGCAAATCCACAAAAACGTTCTACGAAAATCTAAAGTCGCAAAAGTGAAGCATTGAATGGTGTTATTTTCTAAAGTGTCTAGACGTCTTATTGTGTGGTATGAGATGATTGTGTTATAGTCGCTAAATATTAAAATAATGGTATCATTTAAAGCAGTTCATATTTGGCCTACATAGAACTTTAATAGCGTTTACGTTGTTAAGACAGTTTTGAAGAGACATTAAGAAATTATCTAGTGGCTTATTACTTTAGAATTCTGTGACTTGATTAAGTTTTCCTATCGATAGGGTTGCCATACGTCCCGTATTTACAGGACTATCAACCAATTTGTATGACGTGTCCCGTATTGCAACTTGCCCCGTTTTCTTCAAAATACGCGGTATGCAGATACAGAGCATTTGGATCAGAAATCAATCAATCAATATGCCTAGCCTTTTCCCAACTATGTTGGGGTCAACTTCCAGTCTAACCAGATACAGCTGGAGCGACTGCCTATCTGACCTCCAGAACCCATTAGTTACTTGGTACGTAATACGATACTCCTTGGTAAGACTGGTTGTCAGACTTTCGTTTGTTAAGCTATGTGAATACATATCGGCGATTCGCGCCCACGACGCAAATGTGGAGAGAATATTTTCCCTCATTAAAACTTATTGGTTGGACGAAAGAAATAGGTTATCAATAGATAAAGTTGAAGTTATTGTGATTTGTAAATTTAATTTGAAATCAATATGCGCCCATTTTTATGATTATAACAAAAAAGATCCACACGGTGGGTGCCTGAAGATGGACGACGTCACCGAGGCCAGCCAAGGAAGAGGTGGCGAGACAATCTAGACACGTACCGCAAGGGTTGGATGGAGGTGGCCCTAGAAAAGGATGCTGGGAAGTATTTGGGGGAGGCCTTTGCTCAGCAATGGGACAGTATAGGCTACTATAAAAAATTAAAAAATTATTAAGTAAAATTTACTTCAAAATTTAACTGGGCAATAAAAGATGAACCTCTTCCTGGATCTTCTTCTCAAGTAGTGTAGTTCATTTAACTTGTTTGGAGGACCAGTTAATATTTTTGATTATACATTTGATTATTATAAATTTTGATTATTTTATGATAATAAATCAAAAAAGTATTATCACCCACGAAATTCAGATCTTTATTTAATTTAATCAATTTTGGTCCCGTATCAGTGCCCAACAATTATGGCAACCCTACCTATCGATCATAGAATTCTCTGATGAATTTTGGAGAAAATTCATCATAGAATTCTTATTCTTTAGATAATCAAGTCTGCTGCGAGAATATTACAATATAATTATATACTTACTTAGAGACATTACACCAAGTAGCTATTACCATAATTATGTATTTAACAACAGTATGAATCTACAGCAATCTGAAAACTCCAATAAATAGAAAAATTATGAATAATTATGTGTGTCAGTCTGTTCGACACCTAGACGTCCATTTTCTTGCAGTTCACTCAATATCGGTGACGCGGCGTAACTCCCGACATGTCACGTCGACACGACATTAAAGCTCACATGTACAGTCACGGTAAAGAGAAGTAGATAGTAAAAAAAAGTAGATAGTAGAAATTTTACCATCTACTTCTCTTTACCGTGACTATGACTATGAATTAAAATGTCGAAATCTGATGAAATATGCAAATATAAGGTTCGCTTAATAGATACTACGTCATCCATTGTTGAATCTATAGGAAGTATTTTAACGTGTTTTAAAAGCCGTAATAATCGATTGGGTCTCTTAAGCTACGCAGATATCTACGCAGATGTCATCGATTTTGACCAAGGCATTTGCATCGATGCGACATTGATCGTATGGATGTAATATCACCCCAAATTTGTGTACATGTGTTTGCGCGTGGCTGTACGATATGATGTAATGGAAGTCCATTACATCGTTCCCAGAATTCCTTAATCGTATATTCCGACATGTCAGTTTTAGAGACCCACTTTTCCGATAGATATGTTTCTGAGAGTAATGGTAAAATTCGTGATTATGTGCCTTATTTGCGTGGTACTCGTTGAGGAAAAACAAAATTTTAGGAAAGTAATAATGAGGTTAATGTGAACCTATTTGTGATGGTGTGTGAACTAACATGGTGACTTTATAGATATACCATACACTTAGTACCACAATAACACCATACTATACTTAGTACCACAATAAATTGAGCCATTAAATATCCGTCAGGTAATTAACATAATTATCCTTGACAATTCAAAAGTGCCTGTAAATGGTTTATTTGAAATAAATGCTTTGAGTTTGAGTTTATCGTTAAAATATATATATAGTTTGGTTGCACCTACTAATTAAATGGAAAACTTAGCAGCTTACTTTAGATGCCTATTAAAAACTTTTGCATAAGATTTATACTTGGCCTGCGCAAACATGATCACATTCCTGAATTTCGTACAAAGCTCAAGTGGCTTCCCATACGTCTTCGCCGGAACTCTCATATCTTATTTGATCTCTAGAGTATTATGTTCAATCCTACAACCCCCTCTTATGTTATAGAACATTTTAAGTTCCTTCATGACACCCATAATAGATATAGGTCATCGGAAAACTTGAGACTAGAGATGCCGATGCAGTCCACCAGCATTTATGACAAGTCTTTTACAGTTCAAGCAGTACGGTTATGGAATGCCTTGCCCGTGACGATAAGGCAAGCTCAATCTTTGTCTACTTTTAAAATTCTGGTAAAACGCACTTCCTCTCTCCTTAAACATCATCATTACATCATAATTATAGTTTCTTGCTCTTGTTTCATGTTTATTATTGTATATACATAGATAAGTATATGCTTTGTGTATGTATGTATTTATTGTGTATGTAAATGGTACACCACTGACTACCTGCAGTATTGACTCTCCTTCTTACTTTAATCCATCCAAAGGTTGTCTGTAAAAGATCGCTTTTAGCGATATGACCGCCCATTGTGTCACCCTATGTAAAATGTCAACATTTATATGGTATTTATATCTATAATTTTTATGTTGTACATAATAAACCATATTAAAAATTTGAATAAGTTGTGCTGTTTTCAACTAATTTCTATCACTTATAACTTTGATTCCAACTTCCAACGTTCATTCGAACTAACTATAGATTTTTTTTGCAATAAAACCCTATCATACTCTAATTACATCTAAAGTTTAATGATACTAGAAACTGTAATAAAATCAACTCCAACTATGATAATATAATACAAAAGCAATTTTCCAGCTAAAGCTAAACAACTCAGCATCTGAACAATACGTGTTTTTGTATACAGTGGATAACTCCAACGACAACTGCTGTAAATGAAACAAATATGACATAATACCGAAATGAACTAATTTTATGATATTTACATCAGCGACGAGCTCAGGTTTATGACAGTTGTGTCTGTGTGGACGTGATCTGATTTTGAATTTAAGAAGGTTATATAAACTCATGGAACAAATAGTTAAGCTATTTTACCTATAATTGTCCTTTTGATGTGTAATAATCTTTTCTCTTGTTCTCCTGCAATCACAGCACATTATATAGGTACCCTGACCTGCAATCTATGGGAGCGATTTCGAGAAAAGGGATGGAAGTGTGTGACATGAAGTAGCAAAGCGCGCGCTATTTGATTTGACCAATGAGCGCGCGTGGTGCTAGAGTTGACGGTCAGAAAAGACCTTGACTAGGCCCCGCCCCTTTAATATTTCTTATTAGCAAGGTGAGATGTCAGATGTTTACATCATATGCGACCACTGTAAGGCTCGCTCGTTTTTTATTTATTTATAAATATAACTAGAATGCTGCTTGAAAATTTAATGAATTTCAAAGCCCCAGTTACAAGGATGAATGAAAACGGAATTGTTATGTAGTTGAAGGCTTAAACACACGGACTCGACGAAAGTTGGAGTTATTCCTCGTTCATTTTTTATGAAGTCGTCCGCGATCGGATCACCATAATTATATATTATTATGAACTTTATTTTGGAAGAAAAACATTTACAACATCACCATCTCAATTAGTCTCGCGACAAGTTGTATACCAATGTTTTAGTCGAGTGCTGATGTATAGGTAGGTAGATTTAGATACCTATCTACCTACAAACAGCAGCACTCGACTAAAACATAAGTAGGTATACAACTTTATTTACTTATTTTCAACCATAAGTTGAAGTTGGCCAGGCAATCCTCTCGAAGTTTCAGTCTACCGAATTCTTATTAAAGGCAATTCAATTTCAATTCGCCGTAACGTATGTTGGGTCACTTCAAGGTGTACTGTCGCATCAATAAAACTTTCTTAGAATATTTTAAGTATCGTTCCAAACTAGAGGGTACCTTTATCTTAAAACTGTACCTACTCAAATAAACGAGACAACATATTCAGCTGGTGTAAACTTAGGTGGAGAGAGCCTGATGTGAGCTGTTAATGCAGCATTAGGTGTGTGGTAGCATCTACATCGCCAATTCGCCACATGAAAACTACGAATCTAAGACCCGACGTCACACAAAATCCTGACGTCACAAATCCTGCATCGCGCATTGAAAGTTTACCCCGCGAACTGCATAAACATAACTTCCCCGACATCAATCGTTGGGCAGTTGCCCGCCCGACACGACACCCGTATGGTCGGAGGATACTCCCTTTTCTATAGAGGATGAGTGAACTTTACACCCTGCTCCTCGTGAATCTAAAGGTGGAATGACCACTTCACATAAAGTTTCACAATGCGATTTTTATCGAATAGATCGAATGATGTACGACAATGCGTAACTAAAAACGCTATTTTCTGCATGTCTACGTAATAATAACGAAAATATTGTACGTTACATATCCCGGCAATTACCACGGTCCAAGATAGGGAATATTATAATGATTGTACTGCGGTCAAACTAGTCACCGACGTCGATTTATCGTGTTATAGCTATTTTATACTCTGATTAAATTATACGGATAATTTAAACAATTTGCTTAACAGCTAGCTAATTTATCTCATTTTATTTGCAAAATACCAACTTAGAGTTTCCTATCCTAACCACACACCAATATTTAAATAAAAACTCTTTCACGTTATGATATAAAGAAATAAACAAAGAAAACATTTATTTGGACACAGTTCGTGAAACACAAAATAAAAAACAAACTAAAAGTAGAAGTAATCAGTAATATACAGTTAAGGTTAATTAATTATTAGTCTCTCAAATATTAGCCACTTAACATGGCTGGTAGCGGGGCTCACTGCCTGGGGTGTACCCGTCGTAGTTGAGTAGATATTGCCACACAGGAAAACTTAGTGGCACTTAGTACCCCATTCGATATTTGAAATAGTAATAGTATTAGAATGATATCGTGACTGGTGACAAGTGAGAATGGAAGAAAAAAAAACCAGTTGCGCGGACCCCCAGTAACATGAGACAAGAGCAGGAAGATGATGATGCCATGATGAAATAGTAATAGACCACTTCTTCAGCTCCGCGTAGCATGACCACTATAGACATGGGATTTTACGGGTTTTGTCGACGGAAGAATAGACAAAATGACAGATTAATAGATTGTGATTGTTTATCTGTCATTTTGTCTATTCTTCCGTCGACAAAACCCGTTTCTATTGTGGGCATGCTAAGCGTGCTGCTATGTAAACTGTGCCTATCACTCATAATATATGCGTTATTTTGCGATATTATACTCTTGAAAATATTGCTGCAGAAGCAAATAAGATGGCAGGCTTGTATTGCCAATAATGATGGGAGATTTATTCGGTTATTTTATACGTGAACGACAAAATTGCTCTTCTACTGATATGAAACCCCTCCACTTTATTACTGTTTTATTATAGTCGCGACCCGCAAAACAGAAGTTGGAACTCCTTGAATAGTAAATAAAACTTGCTGGAAAAAAATACTTTATGAGCGTAAGTAATTTCTGCGTCAAACTGTGTCTGGAACTCGTGTGTGACTAGGGACGAATCTAATCGGAAAAACTCGAATTTCGCTCTATTGTAGTAGGTTTAATATTCCGGAAGCGCCTCATCTAGGCGAATAAAAAGCGCAAGACTTGACTTTGATTTTTTTATTATTTTTTTTGAGTTTGTGAAATTATCAAATAGCTTCTCCCGCTCTGAGCGGAGCGGGAGGGTGTGTCAGAGTTTTACTGACTAAAACCCACCCGTGTTCCTTCCGTTGCCTGTGTGCTGGGGCCGCGATATTTTGGACAAACCCGCAACCCCGGCAGATCCACTATCATCTAAATTACGCCATTATAAGATTATACCATTATATATATACCACGCGTATAAGATTCTGCCGCGTTTTGCCGTCAGGTCCCATTCACGGCCTCTAGCGATGCGACTAGCTTCACGCAACACGCGTGCGTCACCTGTACTTAATGTTTTTGTCTGTCGCTTGCAAGTCACGTCGCGGTGACTCGGGCATGCTCTAAACAATTAATTTCTTGTTTTTTTGTTTTGTTTTCTCAGCAGTCACTGTCGTGACGAAGCGGTGACGGCGCGGTGGCAGCGCGGCAGCGGTGCCGTATACGCGAGCCCTGAGGCGACTATGGGACTAAGTCCTTAAAAAACGGCGTTCGTTTACGTTTATGATGCCCTCATGTATTGTATAATGTAGGTTCGCCGTTATTATCCAATCAACACTTTTTTTTTTTGGGTGTGGAATTATCAAATAGCTACTACCGCTCTGCGCGGAGCGGGAGGGCGTGTCAGACTCTTACTGCGTAAAGCCCACCCGTGTTCCTTCCGTTGCCTGTGTGCTGGGGCCGCGATATTTTGGACAAACCCGCAACCCCGGCAGATCCACTATCATCTAAATTACGCCATTATAAGATTATACCATTATATATATACCACGCGTATAAGATTCTGCCGCGTTTTGCCGTCAGGTCCCATTCACGGCCTCTAGCGATGCGACTAGCTTCACGCAACACGCGTGCGTCACCTGTACTTAATGTTTTTGTCTGTCGCTTGCAAGTCACGTCGCGGTGACTCGGGCATGCTCTAAACAATTAATTTCTTGTTTTTTTGTTTTGTTTTCTCAGCAGTCACTGTCGTGACGAAGCGGTGACGGCGCGGTGGCAGCGTGGCAGCGGTGCCGTATACGCGAGCCCTGAGGCGACTATGGGACTAAGTCCTTAAAAAACGGCGTTCGTTTACGTTTATGATGCCCTCATGTATTGTATAATGTAGGTTCGCCGTTATTATCCAATCAACACTTTTTTTTTTTGGGTGTGGAATTATCAAATAGCTACTACCGCTCTGCGCGGAGCGGGAGGGCGTGTCAGACTCTTACTGCGTAAAGCCCACCCGTGTTCCTTCAGTTGCCTGTACGTTGCCAGGGGCCACGGTATCCCTTTCAGACTTTCCCGCGATCCAATCAACCCTACGAACACTAGAACGTTTGTCAACGTCATGAATGGTTTCGAGAAAAAAATGGTACGGCTGTGACTTTGTTTGTTTTTGCTCGACTTGACGGCAGCAAAGCTATGCCCCCAGATAATTATGAACATAATGAAGATCTTCTCAAACTATATCAGCGAGTTATATACCACAAATTTCCTAATACGAAGTTCGTATCCCGAGACAGTCACGTGTTTGGTTCACATTAATTTCAAACTTTAGTGACGTGAGCTACTGTTTACATAAACAACCTTGTTTGGACGAGAGCTTATGACAGAATAATAATATATATTTAATCATTTGTTCTAACCCAGCCGTGTATGTCTGTTCTGATCGTCCTCTTAATAAACATTTTAATCAGGCTAACCTTTTCCCAACCAGGTGGGGTTCGGCTGCCCATCAACCGAATACGAAGGTGTATCATTATTTTACGTTAAATTTGGTTAAGTGAGAGTGCCACTTATCGGTGGAAAACAGGTGACCTTAAGAGATATTTAGGTACCTACTAGATTATCAACGTTCATGTCAAACAGAAAACATCTTTTGTTTGATTATGTAATCATCGGGTTTTCAGGGAATTCCAGTAGGTAAATAGAACCCTAATCTATTATGAAAAAAAGGCTGAATCGAAGAATGTAGGTACTTAACCTACGGTTATTTCATGGTGTGGATCATCTATACTTATCATAAATTAAAGTCACTTTTTCGTGTCTGTCTTCGTGACCGCGAAGTTCTTTTAAACTACGCAACGGATTTTGATACGGTTTGCACCATCATTTCATTTTTATCATCGTTTTGACGGCACGGTTGGCGCAGTGGCTGGGCGATCGACTGCTGCGCAACGTGTCGCGGGTTCGATCCCCGCACGGAACAAACATTTGTATTTTTTTTGTTGTTTTTTTTGTTTTTTTAAAAACGTTGCCCCACACTAAGAATTTCTTCTTGTATCGTGGGTGCGTTTACAAACATAGAAACTCACATACACTAACACCCAGACTCGAAACAACTACTTGCAGATCATACAAATATTTGTTCCGTGCGGGGATCGAACCCGCGATCCGTGATTCCCGTGATCTGCAAGTAGTTGTTTCGGGTCTGGGTGTTAGTGTATGTGAGTTTCTATGTTTGTAAACGCACCCGCGATACAGGAAGAAATTCTTAGTGAGGGGCAACGGTTAAAAAGAAAAAAAATTGACAATTTTATTACACGACTGCCCAAAAAGGAATGTTTTCAAGGTTCATGTTTGTATGTATATACGTAAGTTTCTTTGTTCCACCATAGCTTTTGAGTATTAATATTAACCTTACTTTAAAAAATCCTTATAATTAGTTGGTTAATAAATAAAAGAAGACCTCTAAGCCGTTAGTCCACTTCCATTAAATGTAACCCCTCTACTGACCTTTTAGGAAAAAGTAAAACCCAATTCCTTTCCCAATAGATGTAAAACTTTTGCAACAAGTTCTCAAAACACAGTATCATGTGCCGTTCCAATTGGATGTCTGCCAACTCAATATGTCATGAAGTTCTGGATATCCCTGCAAATCCGTAAATGTACCGTAAACGTCAACCAAAAAATGAGTTATGACATTTGTATCGGCAATGTACCAAAGCAAAAATCTAGGGAAGCTATCTATCATCTGCGTTATAGATATCATTGAAGATTGAATCCGGTTATGCTGATACTGTAGATCCCACACGAATTCGTGACATATTGAAAAAATATTGGATGTTTTGCATACTACTCAAAAGAAAAACAAGTTTGGAGTCTTGATAGATTTCTATAATAATCGATCAAGAGTTTGCCATAGTAATATTACCTA
Organism: Agrochola macilenta; assembly: GCA_916701695.1. Taxonomy (NCBI): domain Eukaryota; kingdom Metazoa; phylum Arthropoda; class Insecta; order Lepidoptera; family Noctuidae; genus Agrochola; species Agrochola macilenta. Next base: position 11,492,808 of record OU753563.1, read on the forward strand.
TCGTTTACGGGTTTTGTAGATAATAATAAAAATAAGTAGAAAATTGCTGTAGAATTCAGTGACTTTATTAATCATAGTTGTGACTAGTCGCTTACCTATAAGCTTTGAATTGTTCTGCAAAATCTTAAAAGGTGTATCCTGCAGCTTATTTTAATTAAACAAAGTAAAGGTTACGTACTTATACAATAAAAGTTTGATTTGCAAGTCACTACTTTCCTAGTTTTCCTACAAAACCGAAATATATATACTTCCAACGTTTCAAGGCATCATCATCAATATTAGGTACTTAAGCTGGTTTCGACCACACAACCTTCGATCAGAATTCTGATATCTTAGCCGTTGTACTGTTGCAGCTCGTTAATCAAGTACCTATAAACTGTTTATAGAGTACTAAGTGTTCATGAGGTAACTAAACACTTTCACGATACTACATATATGCTTAGATGGTTATATAATTCATGAATCATTCAATTTCATGGCATGCATTTTACGACGCGTTTGTACTTTATAGCCAACTGTAATATTATCGTTATGTATTTCTTGTGTTATTTCCAGATTGCTCCAAAATGAAACTCCTTTTGTGTTTTGCCTGTAAGTAACCAAATGTATTTCATAAATATATTAAAAAGAATATAAAAAATATATAAATCTTATTCGATGTAATTTGAATATTTAAACATTATAATTTGATTTTGTTTATTTTCAGTGGGTTCGTTAGCCTTCTTATTAACAAATGGTAAGAAGATAAAAATACAAATAGAATCAGAGGATTTGGTGAATATAATTGAAAGCGTGATGTATTCAGAGGTCTTACAAAAGCTTGCAAGTCAACTTGTTCAAAGAAGTTCGGAGAATCGTACTCTTAACAACCCTTATCATCCGGAGGATGAACTATCGAACAGCTTTAATAAAGAAGTTGACAAAAAAAAAGAACACGTAAGTTCGACTCCTAAATTAAAAGTCTCTGCAACCGATTCTTTAGAAATCCTAAATGATCAATTCCTAAACGGAAATGACGTTGCAAGTGATCGTGACCTCTTAACCGACGCAGAAGACATGAAATCAATAAACAAATTAGTGGAAAAACATAAATTAAGTAAAATGACTTCAAATTCAACAAGGAATTCTACATATGAACACATTAAAATGAAACAAACGATTGACAATGCTGGTAAGAATAATAGTATGTCATCCCTAAAAGATGGTATGAGGTTATTTGGGGATGATAGAACTAATTTTAAGCCGGTGCAAAGAAGATTTGTTTTAAAAGGCTCCGATGACACACCTGCACTTTAATATTTTAAATACAATTCGTATACAAAAAAGGATAAAATGTATAAGAAAATTGCTTTTAATTAAATGTATAAAATACTACAATAAGTTATTTTTACTGAAACTTTGGATAGGGAAACAAGTACTGTCTTGTCTTGGTGTAGGTAACTATTCTAGTAAAATATTTTTTTTTACTTTACATAGTATGTATCTATATCTACATCTTTGGTCTGGTCCTAGGTTCGATTCCCAGGTCGAACTCAGTGTTATTGGGTATTTTCAATTGGAATTTCGCAGTATCATGTCGGAATGTCGGGCGATGTCATATACATGGCGAAATATTACCTCTCTTATCCCTTTGGTAAATACAAGCGGTATAAAATGTCATGGTCTAGATATAATTGGATTTACATCAATACTTTCCTTATCTATTACTTTTCTAGAGAGCACTCATTTTTGGTTAGTAATACCGCTAATGTTTGTTTAACCCTTGGATATTGTTTATCACAAAAATGGTGCTATAACACGTCCTTATTGGCGCTATTAACGTTAAGTACACAGCATAAATTGTTCAATAAGGTGTAAACGACTCCGTGGGTCTGAGGGAAGATATTTTAGTGTAATACACTCACAAAATTTATGGTTATCACTTTGATGCTATCGTGGGGAAAATGTAGGTCCGTTATTTGGATTTCCAATGTGTTTCTTATCGCCTGTGAATTATTGATTACCTTAAGATCTTGAATATCTTATGCGATAGTGTTGTTCTTACAAAATATAAATATCTAATATACAGATGTGAATGAAAATACATTTTATAATACCTACCAATATCATAGGAATATTAACTATTACTTAAAACATACTTTAAGGAACAACCTGTCTAAATCTACATCACATTCCTCCAACACTTTTTGTTATAAGATCGGTCACCGATGTTCGCTTATTTGTTTAGTACTAGATAAATATTTCTTATAGCACGCTAGTTGTTATTTTTGTTGTTGTTTCATTTTAATTAGGAACTTATTTTCGTTTTAATTATCTAAATTATGTAGTCGAAGATATTGGTGCACGGTAAAACTCTAATGAGTTTATGTTTGCACCAACTTATATGTATAAAAATGTACGTGTAGTACTTAACTTAATGAATAAAAATCCTAACTATCCTAATCCTTATTATTAATGCGAAAGTAGATAGCAGTGATAGCCTAGTGGTGTGACCGTTGGACTGCCAAGTCATAGGTCTCGAGTTCGAACCCAAGGCACGCACCTCTGACTTTTCGGATTTATGTGCGTATTGTATAATTATCACTTGCTTCAAAAACGGTGAAGGAAAACATCGTGAGGAAACCGGCATGCCTGACAGATATTTCTTGACGACATGTGAAGCCAAGTCAGAGGCCCATGGGCGGCTTTAAAACTCTGACACCACAGGTTAGTTAATAACCACACGAAAAGAAGAAGAATGCAAAAGTAAGTTTGTTTTTTTAATTGATTGTTTGTTTGTTTGTTACGCTTTGACGTTAAAACGGCTAAACAGATTTGGATAAAACTTGGCACATAATTAGACCATGACCTGGATTAGGACAAAGGACACTTTTTATCCAGATTTTCCCACAGGATCGAGACTTGTGCGGGTGAAACCGCGCGGCGCAGCCAGTATTATTATCAATGTGAAAGTGAGTTTGTTTGTTACGCTTTCAAGCAAAAATGGCTGAACCGATTTAGATGGAACTTGGCACATGGGTAGGCCATGACCCGGGTTAGGATAAATTATCCTTTTTATTCCGATATTCCCATGGAATCCAGACTTATCCGGGTGAAACCGCGCGGCGCAGAAAGTAATTAAATGTTAGTAAATTTTGTTTTTCGTTACTTCCATTTCTTCCGCTTGTATGGTAGCCATGCTATGCTTGGTAAAGAGTAGTGTCATTGGTTTAGTTGGATTAGGTATCTAAATCAATTTTTCTGTTGCTGTAATCGTGATGTTTTGCCATATTCTTTCGAATAATTATTTTTATCATTGCTGTGTGTGTAATATGTTTATCTGCAATGTACGTAAACACTTATGCTTGTACATTGTAAATGTGTATTTTCTTGATATGCCTTAACAAAATAAAGAAACACATCTTTGTCCACAACATCTGCAAATAAATAAATTTAAACATGACACCGAATAAACAAAGCTTTTGAACTCAAAGAATCATCAGCAGCTATTCTTGGCCAGACGCCAAGAATAGCTGCTGAAGATTCTTTATTTAATTTAACTTGCCCTAACGCACATAGAAGTTTCTATTTCAAAAGAGAAAGGGATTTTAAGGGATACCTAAGTATCCGTTTCTCTTTTTAAATAGAAGCTTCTATGATACATAACAGGAAATAAAAATACTTAGTACCCCATTCTACACAATTTATAAACCTTTGAAGTTTCCAACATTTTGATAAGGTAGGAGGGTACCTACGGTATGTTTTCGGTCGGCCTGGGTACGTTAACAGAACGAGAGCGGTAATATGATGTTGTGATGTGCCTGTTCAATTAAGAAATTGTTTAAGCTTTTAAATGACTTTCCATATTAATCACAATCAATGCCCTATACAGGAAAAGTTTTTAACCAGTGCGCAAATTATTTTTTGGTGGATCAAAATCAGTAATAGAACAATTTCCATTATTTATTCAATATTTTTTTTTTTTTTTTATCCTACTTTAAATCAGCAAAATATGGACACAATCTATTCGTAATAATATCAATGGGTGCGCGCGGCGGCCGGCCCAAGCGGCGGTGTTGCACGGGGGTGAACCTTCCCCTCCCGGGCGACAAGGCGACGCCCGCGTGCCGGGCGCTGTGACCCTGACCGGCAGTTCGCTCATCGCACGCGCTGTCGAGTGACGTCGCGTCTAATCGCTTTCCCGCGCAAGCGCCGCGCTGCACGTGTGTCGTACTTGTACCTACCGGTCACGATGTCAGACTTCACTAACCGCGAGTTTTATGAAATGGTGCAAGTGTATGTACTGAGTGGTGAACGTTTGCGAGCAGCTCGCAGAATGTATGCGACGGAGAGCGTACCTACCTCGAATGCGAGCCCATGGAATCCTTAACCCCGCGGTCCCTAATGAAAGGACCATTTTAGCGGCATAATGTATTAAGTAATGTAAATTTAATTGATAATAATGCTTTATTTTCTGTATTTTGATGTTCCTAAGCCCATTAAAGTATGAAGGAAAAATTGGATTTACTCTTCAAATAACTTCAGGTCACGGCCTAAACATAAAAAAGTCTAGTTCGAATCTGATAAAATTAGCGATCAATACATTGTAAGTATTGTAACCCACGTAAATACCTACCAGTGGTCTCGAACCTACCAATTTTTCGGTATTTCTACCGATATGGGCTCTGTCCTACCGAAATACCGAATTGCAACGATTTTTCCCCGATTTCAGAGAATTCATGTAATAATCCCGATTTTTCTACCGATTTTACACTTCTACGTCGGCAATCCTTTTCATTTATGTTTTACGTTACGGACAGCCTATTGAGGGATTCCTCAATAGAAAGTAAGTACCTAGTTAGTTCCATATTTTTTGAGGAATACCCTTGAGTCCTCTGAAATCTTATGAATCTTATGAAAACAAAACAGCGAAATAGGCTGTCTACTGAGTCAATCACTGTTCTATTACATTCAAAACGACTCTTTAATGACGCTAATTGTTGACTTGGAAATTAATTCAAAGATGACCGCGGCTATGGCCAAAGAGTTGAGTATGATCCTAAAGATCGAAAAAAATAATTATATTTAAGTGTGTTTGGTTTGATGTAAATTAGACTAATTTATTTTTTGATAAATAAACGAATTTGATTGAACATTGTATTTTTTTTTTGTCATATACCGATTTTGGGTACTAATGTACCGAATTTTGTGGGCAGCTCTACCGATTTCGCACTCTGACATTCGAGACCACTGATACCTACGCCTGCGAATCGAGCGAGCGCACAGCTGATAGGTAGGTACTTTCGCGCGTTCCGCTTCACCACGCGCCGCCGCCGCCACGTCGACGGTGGATCGAAAATCGGCTGTAGAAGACATAGGATCTCGATTTCTTAAATGTTATTTTTTTTGCTGGAAATGACTTCTGCTGATCATTACTGTTCTATAAAATGTCATATGAAGTAAATGTGTGCACAAATGGAAGAGTTATAATTTTTATAAGAAAAAAATGTATGGAGCTAGTATGAAAAATCGAATTATCTCCTAAACGGCATTTTTAACCGTAATATCCTTGGAGGTGGTCATAGTGCTAATTATTTATAATTTTTTGGTTGCGGATTTGACGAAAAATTTCATGCCGTTTTTTTTTAAAAATCGTCAAAATATTTTCATTTGTTTTTTCATATGAAACGATTCCTTTTAGTGTTTATGTTGAAGAACACGGACTTTTAACTACACGTAACATAAAATAGCATCACTCCTATATTTCCGAAGGAGTTGGCAGAGGTTTATAGTACACCCACACGTAGACAACTATGCTTGAGCTAGATATTTATCAACACATCATGAGTTTTAAAACTTTTCATACAACCAAATTACCAATTGTTTACTCTTCTAATGAGTCCGAAAAGAAGTGATTAAGTAACTACACTGATTAGGTCTTCTAATGAGTCTTTATAGGTGATTTAATAATTTTCAATATCTCACGACAATGCCAACTATGGATTACATTCAACTTTTCCTGATAAGTAAGCTAATTTGTTAATTAGCAGTGCTATGAGTTCTAAGAATAGTTAGTGACAATTATAAATTTTCATTAGCTAATGAGAAGATAACTAATGAGGGTAGTTACCTAATTATTGGCGTTTTGCAATAAAAGGGCTAAAGTTTAGTTTTATAATTTAGTTTGTTCACAACTGTGTAACTGCTAACACTAAATCTGCGACTATAAAATCTTAGAATGGAAAGTTTAATCACGAATTTAGACTTGTTTGTTCTTCTACGAAGTGAGAGTACTTCATTTGATCATGAAGTATATTGTTCAGTGCAGTTGTATCCCGCATAGGCGATTGCCTGTCTGATGAAGATCGTGTTGTTCTCAAAGAATTTTGTCGGAGATTTACGCGAGCCGCTTTACAAAGGTGGCAGAAATCCAACCGATTCCTTGATAATTTCAGGAGAAAGTACGAGAATTGGTTGGGAGCAAATATTGATTGGCCGTGTTTTGTGCAAACTTTAGTTAATCAAGAACCAAGTGTTGATGAGATACCAAGAGCGCCCTCAGTCTCTCCAGAACCGTCGACATCAACGTCCATTGGAACAATGACGAAAAGATCCCGTAAACCATTCGAAGATCTGGGAAGTAAACAAAAAAAGAGAAGATCTGATGAACACACAGGCGAAGATTCCAGTGAATTGGCATATGCAGCTGCAGCACGTTTAAAAGAAGAAGGGCATGGAGATATCGCTTCTGTCATCGAATACATGATGAAAAATCCTGAAGCAGCCGCTAAATTAAATGAAACGCTTAAGAAACCAGCGAAAACAATCATATTTACGTCAGAAAAGGCGCTTGGATTGCTTCTTTCGCTAAAACTCTCAAAGTGGCAATATATTACGTTGCGAGAGGCTGCCATTCGGGAAGGTGCTAAGGATATTTATCCATCTTACTATAAAGTGCAACAAACTAAGCTTGATTGCTACCCTCCGAAGCAATCAGTGACAGTTACTGATTCATCGGCTAGGATTACACTTCAAGCTTTACTTGATATCACAGTTACAAGAATCCTTCAAAGCCTTTCTAAGGAAGAGCATAACAAGCAGTTGAAGCTGATATCCAAGTGGGGATTTGATGGTGCTTCTAACCAAAGCCGATACAAGCAGAAAATGGAGGGTGAGGAAGATGACTCGAGCATTTTCATGACCTCCTTGGTGCCACTTAAACTGACAGATGGAGACAACATCTTATGGACAAACCCAAAACCATGCTCAGTTTTGTATTGTCGTCCAGTTCAGTTTACTTTTGTAAAGGAGAGTGAAGCAGTTGTCCTTGAGCTGAAAAAACAAATGGATGAAGAAATTGAGGCCCTTATCCCCACAGAGTGCAATAATAATAATAGGGTGACTCATGAACTAATGATGATACCTTTCTGAAGCTAGATCAAATGCATCGTGCTACCTGTGCTTAGCAAAGCCTACAGAAATGAACCGCTTAGATGCTGTAACATCAAAAATTGTGTGTTCTGACCTGTATGAATTTGGCTTGTCATCCCTACACGCCCGTATAAATTGTATGGAATGTCTGTTACACATTGCATACAGGCTCGACTTCAAACGGTGGGCAGCGAGAAGTCATGAGCACAAAGAAATGCTACAGACAAGGAAGAAAATAATTCAAAATAAATTAAAAGATGAGCTCAATCTGTTGATTGATATAGTAAAACAAGGCTCGGGAACCACCAATGACGGGAATACTGCAAGAAAATTCTTTGAGTTTCCTAATAAAACCGCAGCTATAACCGGTTTGGATGAATACCTCATCAAAAGATTTGCTGTAATTTTACAAGCAATTACGTCTGGAGAGCAGGTCGATATAATAAAATTTAGAGATTATGCCCGCAAAACAGCAGAATAGTACGTATTATTATACGACTGGTACTACATGTCGTCAACCGTTCATAAATTATTAATCCATGGGGCTGACATAATTGAGAAAAATAATATTGTGCCGATTGGGACTCTCTCGGAAGAAGCCTCAGAGTCTCGAAACAAAGATTTTAGGAGGTTTCGAGAACATCATTCGCGGAAAAGAAGCAGGCAGGATTCCAATCAAGACATTTTAAATATGCTTGTTGTTTCTTCGGATCCTTTGCTAAGTGCACAAAGGCCTAAGTTAGATGCCAAGAAAAAGCAGAGCTTTTTTGCTGAAACTCTCGACTTAATTCAATTTCAGGAAACTGAGTTCGAGTTTTTGGATATATCCAATCTGGATGCTGACTCAGAATTGGAGTCTGACAACGAGAGTGATAAGGAAAATTTGTAAAAAAATTATATATGTACTTATTTGTAAATTTGTATTTGAGTCTGTTTGGGTTTTTTTTTTGTAATATTTAATGATATTTTGTCTTTTTTTTATTTATTTTACTTTATTTTACAAATGCTTAGTATTAATTCCTTAAATTAAATTATTTTGTATATAATATAACTTTATATGTTACTTAAATAAGAGTTTGATAATCTTTTTTTATTTAAATTAATAAAAATGTGTCAAAAAAACAGCAATTTTTTTATTTAATTATTCTTGTTTTGTGTGTTCTTAATATTTGGGTTAATAACATATCGAACTTTTTAACTTGGACCCTAAAAGGGATCGTTTTACATGTAAAAATAAATAAAAATATTTTGACGATTTTTTTAAAAAAACGGCATTAAATTTTTCGTCAAATCGGCAACCAAAAAATCATAAATAATTAACACTATGACCACCTCCAAGGATATTACGGTTAAACATGCCGTTTAGGATATAATTCGATTTTTCATACTAGCTTCATACAAATTTTTCGTAAAAAAAAAATATTTCCTTCGTTTTTGGGCAGAATTAACTCGGGTGTCATTTTTGTACATAGTAATGATCAGCAGAAGTCATTTCCAGCAAAAAAAATTACATTTAAGAAATCGAGATCCTATGTCTTCTACAGCCGATTTTCGATACACCGTGCGCCGCCGGGTAGCTATACAACCACTTTTAAAGTAAACATCTTTCGTTAACGATAACTTTTTTTTTTGTACTAAGACGTATCAAAATAAAAAAATATGTTGAATAAAACACGTTTAAGTTTAATTTGTCAAAATTTGCCCAGTGGATAAAAACTTTTCCTGTATATTGATTTCCAATAAAAGCATAAAAAAATACATTAAACAAATTATAATTTATATTACTTGAATAAATGATGAGTATGTAAACAAATGAATAAAAATGTAAACTTAACATTTGCTGGTTTTATTTAATCTTTCGACATTGAATGATAGATTAAGGCAAATAGCTCTGCAAGCGAATAAATGCGCAAATATTTAAGCCTACACCGTATTTTCGTTAGAGACGTATAAAGGCTTGTGCAGACCAGCGCGACTTGTCGCGCGACGCGATACCGGTTATTGTCATACTGTGAAGTTTTCTCAGAAATTGTATTGTTCGTGTCGCGTCGCGCGACAAGTCGCGCTGGTCTGCACAAGCCTTGACTCTGAAAAGTGCCTTAATAAACATTGCGACAAATTCCACAAACTGGCAACGAGTTACCCTGAAAATTGTTTCACCCCCGGGTGCGTAAGTAATTTTTTTTTTGTATTTTTTTTAAAAACATTGCCCCACACTAAGAATTTCTTCCTGTATCATGTGTAAGTGCATATAAAATAATGTTTTAACGTGTTTATATTAAAGTGGCAATGAAAATGTGGGTGAACTACACCAAGGATAGGTATTAATAACACGCGAGACTGTTAATTTGGGCGTTGGTAACGTTGCCTGTAATACTGGCCAGTATCTACTTATGTCTACCCCGGTGGTATTAAATCCCACGTAAAACGCATTGATTGAGCTACTTTTAAATTACTTGCCAGACAATATTTCAGGGCATTAAAGAAATTTTCTAAACAGAAGAACTCAATAACGCGTTGATTTGAATCAAGCACATGACCTCAAGTTCAGCTTAGCTTAATATGACCATAACATTGTTCTAAAAAAAGAAGAGTTCAATGACTAAAAAGTTGAACAAAACATTTTATAGTATTTGTACTAGTTATAAAATCCATAAAATGTTTTGCACATAGTACTTGAAATATGTATGTAGAAATCTACCTAAAACCAACTAGGTCTTTTCCTAATTAATTAACTGGAGTTCTGTACTATAGGCAACACAGTTCCTTTTATTTTATACGCCCGCCCGTATCGTTCGCACTTTAGGAGCCAGTGAACTCATGCGAACTGAATTGAAAACAATGTTCCCAACGTGAATTTACAGGCGAGCCTTAACAAGAGGAAAACGTGACGGAAAATCGAGTGCAATCGAAAAAATTTGACGATTCATTTTCAGTACGGATGCCGATTGGTGAATTTAGCGGTATTGTTTATTGTGATTAGGTACCTACACTGTTTTTAATTTGATTGAAATTTAATATTGGGCATGTAAGTGGTGGTACTTGCAGCATACAAGTCTGGTAGTCTGACTTTTACGCCCGATTTCTGGAACGAAAATCAACATATTTTTGTTTTATTGTCACGCGCCCAATACTGTTGTGATTGTTTAACTTAAAGTTACCAACAGCCAATTGGATCCCTTGACTTCTGTTTAATTTTGACATGTCGATAATTTTCGATCCAGAAACCGGTTGATAGTGAGGTAGTTCCACCATCGTTTTAAATTAGCAACAGTCATGTACATAATCAATGATAGTATATAAAATCGTAGTATGCTGCCAGAAACACAGAGCAGGAGCTACCTAATTTTAGCTAAAACTTGACATCAAAAGAGAGCCCATATTTCAGGGAATAAATGTATTAGATACATATGCATGTACGTTCTACTAAAGCAGTTTGCCCTTTTAAACAAACGAGATAGTACAGTCAAACAAACTATTTGATATACACGCAGCTAACTTGTCATTACTTTTAAACAATGTTGTAAGTATACTGAGTAGTCATTTTTTTTAGTATGCCACAAGCTTTAAAGTTTTTTTATGCAAACAATAAGAATGAATATTGACAGTGTAGTGGAAATATAACTACTTTTGTCAGGAAAGTTTCGAGTACGAATGTGGATGGTTATACGAGTAGGAGGAGACCAAAGAAACGATGGATAGACTGTATGAAAGATGATATGGCTAGAAAGGGACTGACTACCGAGATGACGACTAATAGAGAAGTATAGTAGAAAAAGGTATGTTGTGCAGAACCCAAATGGGTGAATTTGATGAATATTTTTCCCAGTAAAACAATAGATTGTTCGACTGTACCAACACTTTCTCACCTTTAATGCCAATCATTGAGTAAAAGAGAAATACAAATAAGAGCATTTCCCTGTCACGTAACGTTCTTCCGATATTGCGAAAATACAAACAAAAGCTTTGCCTTAAAAGGTTTTTTTTCTTTATACACTTGTGCATATATTTTAGTGTTTGATTGTATCTGGTACGTTTGTAGGTATGTGAAAACGACTAGAAAAGTTTTCGATATTATTAAATTCATTTTTTATTTTTATATAACTATCAAATAAATAAAGCTTGCCTTGAAGGCTTGGCTTTTATATGTAACCTAACTTTCGCGCTCATATATAGTAAGCAAGTGTAACGGATCCTGTGAACCTGATGCTGAGATTCGAAGAAATTATGTACCTAATTATGTACAATTATTACTCCTGCACGTGTAAATGCTCTCGCGACCAGGCTCGACGCGACAGCACGATGTGACAGCGCGACGCGTCTCTAATAGAACAATTTCTAAGAAACTTCACGGTAGAACAATTAGGTACCGGTGCGCGTCGCCCCAGTCTGCAAAAGGCTTTACGGATCCCGAGAACTTTCATGCTGTGATTCGAAGAAATGATGTCTGTACAAATATTACTCGTGCGAAACAATATACGCAAAATAAAAACGAAACAGTTCTATATTGAGGTAAAAAAAGGTTTTCAGTGGATAGATATATAGCCAGAATATTCTTTATTATGTACACTGTATAAATCTGTCAGTATATATAAAAATCTTTGTTTGTATGTCTATTTGTTTGTCCTCTATGCGGTCCTAAACCATTGATCAGATTATGATAAAACTTTGGTAGGGACGCCCGCGAGGGTTCTGGTTAAAAAATCGGTATAAATACAAAAAATAAAAATGCCATTGCAACGCCAGCAGCCAGCTATAAATACCCATGCTTACTAACCAGTGTTTTACATGTTAGCAAATAAATAAATAAATATAAATGTAGAAATTTTACATAGTCACACAATGGGCGGTCTCACCGCTAAAAGCGATCTTTGAAAGACAACCATTGTATGTATTAAAGCGAGGAGAGGCAGTACTACAGGTAGTCATCACATATCATCACGCCGGTATTTCCCGAAGGGTCAGGCAGAGGTGTACCTATAGTACACCCATATTTCGCCAGTTATGCCTCTTCTTCTTATCATGTAGTTAGTGACTAACTTGGTGTCAGAGTTTTAAAGCCACCCATGGGCCTCTGACTGGCTCCACATGCTGTCGAGAAATACTTTCAGGCATGCCGGTTTCCTCACGATGTTTTCTTTCACCGTTTTTTAAGCAAGTGATAATTATACAATACGCACACGAATCCGAAAAGTCAGAGGTTCAGTCAGAGGTTTCTAATTATCCGTGTCTTCGCAATATCCCTAGGGCTTTCGCGAAAATTCGAATTTCAAATCATTCTACGACATACACATAAACCTCCCGGAATGAATACCTACTCTAAATTATGTTGAAAACCGCCGAATAAAAATCCGTTACGCATTTTAGAAGAACAACAGCGGTAACACACACAGACAGAAAAAGCGACTGTAATTTATTTAAAGTATAAATATGCAATAATACTCATTAAACCAGAGCAAAGATCCATATTGTATAATGATGTTAAGCGAGAGAGGTAGCGTTTGTTTACTATTTGTTTGTACTATATAATTATAGTGTACTATATAATGGTATACTGTGAGGAGCTCGTGGCTAAGTAACACCAGCCGCACTGGTCGATCCATCAGGTTAAGCTACGCTTGCCGGGGTTGGTCAGTGGATGGGTGACCATCTTTACATACTGAGAATCCTCCGTGCCTCGGAAAGCACGTTAAGCCGTTGTTCCCGGCTGTCATTCGTGGATCTTTGACAGTTGTTACGAGTCGTCAGAAGCCCGAAAGTCTGACACCAGTCTTACCAAGGGGTATCGTATTACCCAGTTACTGGGTTGTGGAGGTCAGATAGGCAGTCGCTCCATGTAAAATACTGGTATTCAGCTGCATCCGGTTAGACTGGAAGCCGACCCCAACATAGTTGGGACAAGGCTAGGCAGAGTGATATAATTGTATACTGTATAATTGTTTAACATGTCTATCTCCGGAGCCAAATATAACTTTATATACAAAGTTTGCGCAGAACGTTGTGTGTTCCCATTATTATGCAAATCATTATTCAGTAAGTATATCTAAACTTGTTATCGTGGCACAAATTCAATTATTATTATGTACTGAATGAAACCTAAGTAAAGTCAAAACTCACTCGCGAAATTTTAAGGAAGTTTACCAATTCTTGTGAACTTGCTCGTATGATAAGCGCTGTATTATAGACCGGCTATAGCCTCGGATGGCAATTGACCTTATGGCTGAACTCTTTATATCGTTTAATATAAGTTCGTGGACCCCAAGTTTTATAGGGTTAAGCAAATGAGGTTACGTTTGATAACGGAAATATTTCCGGTTGTTAAGGTTTGTTTGTGGTGCTATCTTCTGCTCATTAAACCTATGATAGATAGCAAGCTATTTGGGTTGCTCAAGCTAAGCTACGCATTGAGCAGCTGGTGGCCCTGTGGTAACGGCCTCGACTTACGAGTTGTACGTCGTGGGTTCGAACCCAAGCAGGCGATGTACTTTGTGAAAATAATTTCACCAACACTGCTCTCAAAACGGTGAAGGAAAACATCGTGAGGAAATCGGCATGTCCTAGAACCAAACATTTTAAGATATGGTACATCTACCAACCCGCACTGGGCCCGCGTGGTACAGCCAACTCCCTCTCAAAAAGAGGAGGCCTGTGACCCAGCAGAAGTAACGACCTTTGGCACAACACCGCGCTTTTACCATTGGCAATTGCCGCTTTTCTATCCATATTATTATACTAGTATTTATATATAGCGCTAGCTAAGCTAATTATATTAAAATAACGTTAGGTTATTCGGAGGAGCTCGTGGCTAAGTAACAACAGCCGCACTGGTCAATCCATCAGGTCAAGCTACGCTTGCCGGGGTTGGTCAGTGGATGGGTGACCATCTTTACATACCGAGAATCCTCCGTGCCTCAGAAAGCACGTTAAGCCGTTGGTCACGGCTGTCATTCATGGATCTTTGACAGTCGTTACGAGTCGTCAGAAGCCTGAAAGTCTGACACCAGTTCTACCAAGGGGTATCGTATTACCCAGTTACTGGGTTGTGGAGGTGAGAGCAGTCGTTCCATGTAAAATACTGATATTCAGCTGCATCCGGTTAGACTGGAAGCCGACCCCAACATCGTTGGGAAAAAGCTAAGCAGATTGATAACGTTAGGTTAGTATGTAATTCCATCCATCCTGGTATATTTCAAGAATGACCGTCACACTACCAGTTTGATTTGATTAACTTCTAAGATAGTCTTTGTGCCGGTCCCCTTTAATTCCACCTTATTCAAGGCGCTGTTAGATTAATTCAGTTTGTAATACAACGTTCGGACGTATATTCCTACATGTAAAACAGCGCAAAAGCTAAAAGAAAAACATTTCAACGTAATGAAATTACGAGTTGGCTACAAATATTTGTCGCCATTAAACATAAAATTTTCTCTTTGATAATCAGCGATGCAAATAATTGGAATTTATGAGGAAGATATATAATTTTTTTGAGTGGAAAGTATTACTGCTAAAGAAATGTATTAGAAAGCTTTCTTAGTTTTACGAGAACACTTAGTAGAATTGAAAAATACTTTCTAAGTGGGTAAAAACAGACGATTACGTAGACTATTTTAGTTAAAGTTTCAAAATATTCCTGGAAATTCAGCTGAAAAGGTCATCAGAAAATTCTATTTTCAAACTTTTCTCTATGAAGTTGTACTCGTATAGTTCATCTCTATAACCTTCTACCACAATATAAATATGAACAGTATGGAAACCAGGCCTATTTGTTGAAATAATTACCTACGCTCCATTTTTAGGGATCCGTTCCTCAAAAGGAAAAAACGGAACCCTTATAGGATCACTTCGTTGTCCGTCTGTCACCCTTTTTCTCAGGAACGCGTGGAGGCATCAAGTTGAAATTTCTTCAAATATGTGGCGGTCCCTTGGAGCTCTAAAAATATCAAGGATTTAAGTCAACCCAATAAAAAATAATTATGTGATATATTTTGATACTCGCAAGGTCTTTTTTTTTTGTTTTTTTTTTGAGGGTGGGAAATTATCAAATAACTTCTCCCACTCTGGGTGGAGAGGGAGGGCGTGTCAGACTTTTACTGACTAAAACCCACCCGTGTTCGTTCCGTTGCCTGAGTGCCAGGGCCGCGATATCCTTTTCGGACGAACTCGCAACCCTGGCAGGCATTGGCCCTTACGGACCCCGTCACCTGGTGCTGACATCTCTTTGAGGCGCGCGTGGAACACAACGCGCCGTCGACCCGGGCCTGGTCCTTATCGGACGACGAGCTACCCATTGCTCACCGTCCGCAAGCCCGCGCCTACGGTGGCCAGAAGTCGGCTCGCAACTCCCGACGCCCGGGGCGTCTCCTACGGCGACTAGGAGCGCGAGGGCGCGAATCTTGCCTCTCCCTCGCGCGCTCCACACTTCGAAAGGTTCAAAAGAGTCCTCGAGACAGCTATACAAGTAGCTTGAGCTAATCTATCTTGTGCCATTTGTAGCGGAGAAATATTAACTCACCTTCCCAGGCACGAACGTTATCCAGACTGGAGCGGGCCGGGGCTGCCTTGAAGCGGCTCCTGCCCAATCTAGGGGGTCCATACGCATCCTGCCGGAGGCTCTACGCGGGGGTCGGGTCTACGGGTCACCGGTGTGGGCGCGTTCTTTGAGGCTGCAGCCGATCCGCCGGTTGAACGCATCCCAAAGGGTCATGGCCATCCGGATGGTCCGGGATACCGCACGGTCTCCAGTGAGGCGGTGAGCCTCTTTGCCGGATTGCCGCCATGGGATCTGGAGACAAAAGTCCTCCCGCACATTTGGGAGTGGCGCGAGAAAGAAATCACGGCATAGCGGACAGAGTTTTGGCGGGATCTCATGGCGTCATGGAGAGTGCGATTGTCGCAACCCAGTGCTGGGCACGCTACAATTGCGGCGATAAGTCCTCTTTTTGAGGAGTGACTAGAGAGGCGCCACGACGTCCTCACCTTCCGCCTGACGCAGGTCCTCACCGGACACGTTTGTTTCGGGAGGTTCCTATTCCACATAAGGCGGGAGGAAACGCCCGGGTGTCACCTCTGTGTGGATCGCCCGGAGGACACGGTGGAGCATACGGTGGAGGTCTGCTCGGCTTGGGCGGGGCACTGCCGTGTCCTTGTGGAGGCGATCGGCTGCAGTGAACTCTCGCGTCCAGCCCTAGTTCAGGCCATGGTTTGGAGCGAGAGTGCATGGGAGGCCGTCACTTCCTTCTGCGAAGCAGTAATGCTTGCGAAGGAGGAGGCGGAACGCGTGAGGGAGAGGCAAGATTCGCGCCCTCTCACCCCTAGTCGCCCCAGGAGACGCCCCGGGCGTCGGGAGTCACGAGCCGACTTCCGACCACCGTAGGCGCGGGCTTGCGGACGTTGAGAAATGAGTAGCTCGCCGTCCAATAAGGACCAGGCCCGGGTCGACGGCAAGTTGTGTTCCACGCGCGCCTCAAAGAGATGTCAGCACCAACTGACAGGGTCCGTAAGGGCCAATGCCTGCCAGGGTTGCGAGTTTGTCCAAAAGGGATATCGCGGCCCCGGCACACAGCTAACGGAAGGAACACGGTCGGGTTTTAGTCAGTAAAAGTCTGACACGCCCTCCCGCTCCGCCCAGAGTGGGAGAAGATATTTGATAATTCAAAACCCAAAAAAATAAAAGGACTTGAAGAAAATTTTAACCTATTAAAATGTAGTTTTCGACAGGTTTAGACGAAGTATACCCACCTATAGTATACACATTTACAAAAAATGCATTTAATATTTCACTTATTATGTAAAAATTTAAAACTTAAACTTATAAATAAAACCACAAAGATATCTTGTATGAAAGTAAACAAAGCTAAGCGGATTAGAAAGAAGCTGCATGCCTTGATACCATAGCGGTACTTAGCATAATTCACAAAGCAAAGAAACCGGCACAACATGCATAAAATACCTGCACACTTTTCTTGCAGGCTTGCATTTTCGTCTGGACAGGATTTAGACCAACTATAACAACAGTGAAGAAAAACATCGTAAGGAAACCTGCATGTCCAAGAACGACATAAGAAAAAAAAAAATAGAAATCGATGATAAGTGACTTCGACCAACCCGCAATGGGCCCGCGTGGAGGATAACAGCCCACTTCCTCTCACAGAGTGGAGCCCTGGGTCTCAGCAGTGGGAAAATTATAGACTGATAATGCAAATGCAAAATGCTTATGCTAAAACTATATATGGATACTAGCTTTTGCCCGCGACTTCGTCCGCGTAGAAGTCGAAACTGGTTCTAATATAATTTTTTATTGGTTTTTTACGTTATTAATTTTGTTATAACATATAAATTATTGTTAAAATGTTTGAATAGTTATAAAATATATAACAACCTTTATTATAGTGTAGGGATACAGGAAAAGTTTTTAACCAACGTGCAAATTTTTTTTGGTGGTTCAAAATCAGTAATAGAACACATTTCCATTATTTATTCAATATATTTTTTTATCCTACTTTAAATCAGCAAAATATGGACACAATCTATTCGTAATAATATCAATGGGCGCGCGCTGCGCGGCGGCCGGCCCAAGCGGCGGTGTTGAACCTCCCCTCCCACCCCGGGCGGCAAGGCGACGCCCGCGCGCCGGGCGCTGTGACCGACAGTTCGCTCATCGCACGCGCTGTCGTGTGACGTCGCGTCTAATCGCTTTCCCGCGCTGCACGTGTGTCTTACTTGTACAGACCTACTGGTCACGATGTCAGACTTCACTAACCGCGAGTTTTATGAGATGGTGCGAGTTTATGTACTGAGTGGTGAAAGTTTGCGAGCAGCTCACAGAGCATACCTCGAATGCGAGCCCATGGAATCCTTAACCCCGTGAAAGGAGCAGGCTGACAATGCGTAATGCCTTACGTAATGCTTAGACAACTCTGACAGGTCGCGTTGCAACAGATTTATAATAATATTGACAGGCAAAAACAACAAACAAATATCAAAAAAGTAGGTTTCAAAGCATGTCCACCACCACCGTCACCAGGACGACATCTCGTTCTCAGTGACGTCCTGATGACGGCGGCGGTGGACGAACTCCCTACGAGTTACCCTCTGAGAAACATAATTATGGTGAAATGAGAGTGTTTGCTTAGGGATTCGCTTTAAGTTTGCAGAGTGAAAACGGCCATAGGACAGGCAGACAACATTCAAATATAAATTGCGTATTCAGCCAAGATCCATTATTATCATCTGTCTGCTTTGTGTCAAAGGAGCTACAACCATTTTGTAACATGCGTCTACTACGTAGTAAAGCTAAATACAATTATTGGAGCGAATACTAGCTAGTCAAGCAGAAAGCAATTTGGGACATCACTAAGCATCCATAAAATTCGCAGTCTTGTTGTTAAAAAAGATTTAAGAAAAATTATAGAAAAGTCCCAAAAACGAAAGAAAAGTTTTGAACCTCCTATTGTTACTAACTTTGAAACAATTATACGTATTTTCTTTTGGCTGGTTTTTATTGAAGTATCTACCTTCACTTACGAGTATGTCCGATTCACACCCGCCGGCGCGCATCATGCCGCTCGGATCATATCGCAGAGCATTTTACAATGTATTAAAGAAAATTTAAGTGTTTGTGTAGCACTTAGTTAATTATCATATTTGCATGGAATTTACAAAGCTTGGAACCCGTTCGAATTCACGCGCATGCCGCGTTAGCCGGTTGACTCCGCTCGTGTGCCGTGTGCATTCGGGAGTCATCGTCGGCCGGCAAGAAATATAATCAAATGTTTTACGAAATGCTGCTTCCGTTTATAAAGCAAATCCTTTTCAATGTTGATGTTTTTTAAAATTATGCACATTATTTCCGCATGGAAATTCTTATAATGTAAGTAGAACAGAAGATTAGAATTGAATTCTTCTAAAGACGTAGGTACTGTTGGAAGGCCTCCCACAAGGTGGACCAATGACCTGGTGAAGGCCGCCGGAATCCGCTGGATGCGAGAAGCACAGAACCGGTTGAAGTGGCAGTTCTAGAGGGAGCCTATGTCCAGCAGTGGACGTCTTTCGGCTGAAATGATGATGATGAAGTAGAATTATAGCGCCTATTTGCATCTTGTGATTTTTCGAAAGAATTCTACTTAGGTTGGTACAGTCAGCATCAAAAGTTGGTGACCACATTTAGATTTTCAAAATCCCTGTACACCGGTGAAAATATAAAAGTGGTCTTCAACTTTTGATGCTGACTGTACCACAGAAAAACAAAAGGTTTTTTATTAATTACAGTGTAAAGTATGTTACCTCTGTATTATATAAAGCTACTTTATGTCGTATATAATAATTGTACAATTAATACTTATTTTGTTTGTCAAATGCACACAGCTCGTAGTTTATGTTTAATAAATATTTCGACAGGTATAAAACAAATTGGTATAAAAGAATTTGACGACACGGTTGGCGCAGTGGCTGAGCGATAGACTGCTGCGCAACGTGTCGCGGGTTCGATCCCCGCACGGAACAATTATTTGTATGATCTGCAAGTAGTTGTTTCGGGTCTGGGTGTTAGTGTATGTGAGTTTCTATGTGTGTAAACGCACCCACGATACAAGAAGAAATTCTTAGTGTGGGGCAACGTTTTAAAATAAAAAAATAAAAAATAATACAAACGCTTTTAGATACTATCTAGGGTAAAGCTCATAACAGAATTATAAATTCAAGCTTACTGTATACTTCTGATTGAATGGGCAAGTTGGAAACTGGGAATTTTACCTGAAAAGTGCAGGAATCTAATATACATCGTAACAGCGAATAAATTTCACGCCTCACCTTAAGACCTGAGTCAAATATTTTTTTATATTCGGAAAGCTTATGACCATAGAAATATAAATAACAGGAGAAGTGGTATGGGGGCGTGTCTGTGTCCGCGCGTCTTGATCACAATGCTCATGCCTCAGGCAAATGGCCGTCTCCGCTAACTAGTGCGCTTTCGAGCGCGATCGTGATAACATTTAAGAATACCGTGTTGTTCAGTGGTTTCTTGTAAAAATCGAAGCTAAACTATAAACTTTATAAATCGTAGAATCACTTTTCATAAATCAGCACAAGTATTTTGCTATATTTGTGTTGAAAATCATGAAAAACAACAAATCGTAAAATATTTCTTGCCTTTACTACGTTATTTTTGTTTTCATATATCACAGCGACTGTACTTTTATTGTAGTAAATACATTGCTTCTTTACCACTACCAAAGTATGTCGCTAAGTAACTGGACAAGCAATGTAAAAATTACAAAACGATATTTACTTTAAGCGGTTGCATCGTTAGTACGGCCGCAGCGTCTTGTGACGGATTAGTGATGTGGTTGTGCAGATCCACTAACGTAGGCTATCGACAATAATGTCGATTGTCGTATGAATTTATATTACTATTAAAGTTTATTCTTCAATTTGTCAACAGTTATAGCCTGATTGGAAGACCGATGTGAAATCTTGTTTTATACTCATTTAGATTTTCTCATAATGTTGTTATTTTTTTGGTTTACTTAATATTTCTTTTTTTTACTTACTTATTGTTTATTTATATCATCTTATTATATGTATATCGTTTTTTATTTATAATTTTTTCAGCAACTTCCAAAAATTTTAATACAATAATAAATGGGAGAATCGATAAGTTTCCGATTTAGTCAATCACTAGCGTATATGTAAAATAAATGGCTTTTGCACAGCACAACGATAGCGAACGATGTTTTCGTGTGGGTGAATTGTACGGTGCATGGTAAATGCACGCTGTGTTTGATGGGATAAGGTTTATAATTGATTATGTAGTACGTTCTGATTTGTAAATTGCAAGTGTGAGCGCCTCGTATTTATTGGGTTTACTGATCGCATGTGTGATCGCAGGCTAGAGAGTAGGGATAGATAGAAGACATTGGGTTTCGATACATTTTCAACTACCGGGCATATCTCCTTCTTTCTTATATCTATGCTTATGACCTAAAGAGGTGAAAAATCTCGACTTCTTTACTAACACGAAATTTCGCGAGTATTCTGGTAAATAACATAAAGCTAAAAATTGTGATGGTACACAATCCAAAGGAATACAATAAAAAACAAACCAAGTGGGTGTCGGACCACGCACAATGAAGGGTTCCGTAGTTGGGATGAATTTATCCCAAAAACAAAGTTATCCGAATTAAGTTGCATCTATATTTATTTTATTGTGTACATAAACAATAAAATAAATAAATAGCATTGTAATTGAATAAAATTACCTGCCATTCATCGATACACGCCACGGTAAATTCTCCAACTGCAAATGTAAGTTTGTAATCGCAAAAAATATTTTTTCCCATTGTCACTCGAAAAAGGGCATTTTATTCATCGATAACAGTGAATAAAGGCTTGTGCAGACCAGCGCGACTTGTCGCGCGACGCGACACCGGTTATTGTTATACTGTGAAGTTTTCTTAGAAATTGTATTGTTCGTGTCGCGTCGCGCTGGTCTGCACAAGCCTTAAAACTCTCTTTTACTCACAAGAGAATAAAAACATTTTGAATTTGGAACAAGCACGAACTATACAAACTATGTACAAAAATAAATGAAGCATACTGAAAGTACGTACTGGCTGGCTAGATGGAGCTATTCCTTAGAAGCTATACAATTAAATTTAAAAAAAAATATCCCGCTAACTTTAGTTAGGTTCTTTTCAATCTGTTATCGTCGTTGTTTTAATTTTAATTTATATAAAATCATCGTGTTTTTTATGGATCTTGTGGTCTGCAGTAAAGACTTATTGGAAAATGAGATATTTAATACCACTGACTTCGAAATCATTTCGTTCTGAAGCAGCAATTATGGTAGAAAATTTGTTACCGCCAAAAATGTGATACATATAAATAACATAACATCACGCCTTGTTTCCCCGAAGGGTTGGGCAGAGGTGTACCTTTAGTTCACCCACATTTCACCAGTTATGTTTTTAAGTCCCACGTAATAGGGGTTGAGCCTATTGTCATCAATCGGACACAATTCTAGACTCCAGGTTGCTATTGAGAAATTCCTGTTGGAAAAACCCATTAATACTTTGCCCGACCTGGGAATCGAACCCAGGACCTCTTGCTCAGCAGTAGCGCTTGCGACCACTAGACCAACGAAGCAAAAATTGTGTATAAATACTACAACTACGACAGATAAATATAAATACTATACTACTATTTATTTTCTCGCAGTCAATGGTAAAAAGTAGAGTACACAACTAGTGAAAAAAAAAATTTATCTCGGTCCTTGTATCCCTCGCTCCGCTCAGGATTCAAATCTAGAATCTCTCGCTACGCTCGGGATTCTACTCTTGAATCCTTCGCTGCTCTCGGGATCCAACTTAGTCCCTCGAATTAAATTCCCTTTTTTTTCACTTGTTGTATAATCTACTATTATTTATTTGATAAAACTACAAATTAACGATTTTCGGACTTTTCCTTTACTTGTGCTGAGACCTTCTTGCCAAATTTCATAATTCTAGGTCAACGGGAAGTACCTATAGGTTTGATTTATTTGCGAGTAAATATATCGCATAATTGGCCGTATTTTTTATTGCGGTTTCTCAGAAGCTTGATATTTTTAGAACTCCAAGGGACCTACGTCAACTTGATACCTCCACACGTTCCTGGTAAAAAGGGCCTTGACAGACTAACAGACGGACAACGAAGTGATCCTTTTAAGGGTTCCGTTTTTTACTTTTGAGGTACGGAACCCTAAAAAGAGTGGCGGCGGTTACTAATAGAAAAGGATTTCTTCCTCTTATCAGGGCGCATTTAGAGGTTTTTTGTGACTTTGATGCGAGAGGAACAAAAAGAAAGTTCAAAGGTCCCTTCAAATTTAATTAGTTTGGTAATTTACGTTATCTAGACGTTCTGACTTTGAAATGTGAATGGCAGGCTAATCTCGTAACACAGTTGTTTTCTGAATACGATTCCAATTTAGCCCAAATTTACCTTCGGATGGTTATGGCAATAAAGCGAGACATTTTAATCTTAATGGTGTTCACTAACATACAAATAATATAGATTTGTAAACTACTTCTTTCGGTCTCAGTTTTAGGTTCGCCGGTTCCGTTGTTCACATGTTTGTTGCTGTCTTGTTCGAGCACCGTATTACGCTCGCTTTCGCATCGAAAGCGCATGACATTCCAATTAGAATTGTGTTTCAGAATAATCCTGCAGGTTTAATGTATGTCTTTGGTACACCCACAAATGAATATCTAAAATCTCGACCTCTTTGATATCCTTTCGTAGGTGCTTTTTCTTTCGGGTCCTCACGAAATTGATTTTAATTTTTAAGCAATTTAATTTTTTGAGAACTATTAAAGCTTTTTCATAAAAGACTTTAGTCTTTATAGGTTTTAATTTCGTTAAGTAAGTTTTAAGTATCATCTAAGTAGTAAGGTTTATAACAGAATAAACTTTTATTAAAGTAAAATATATTATCTTCGTTGAAAATCTGACAATAATTATTTTAAACCTAGGTTTAAAATAATTTCTTAGATATAATGTTTTATAATTTTAGTTCAGGAAACGGGATTGAGCTGTAACCATTTAAGTTTCAGTCTATTTTATTTGTTTATCTAACAGTTCATGCCCGGCGTCGCGTCACCCGGGTATATTTCCGACTTTTCCGGTGGATTTTCCAACATTTTCTTTTATGCAAAACTTGTCTAGACAATTACAAATACAAAAAAAAACTGCCTAATTGGTTGATCCATTCTCTAGTGATGATCTTTCATACATGCGACAATAGACTTTTATTTAGACTTCATGCAGGCCTGGTACTTTTTGTTAGAAACTATTTGTGTGCCAAACATCCAAATCCTATTATTAGTGGGATAATATTTATTTATTTATAATAAATACTTTATTGTACACCAGATTATACATTACATAAAGAAAAAGTAATACACTACAAATATACAATGGGCGGCCTTATCGCTTACTGCGATCTCTTCCAGGCAACCTTGATAATACTAATGATTCTAATACTATCTTGAATTCATGCAAGCCTAGTACTTTTTGTAAGGCTACTCTCAGAAATTGTGCACAACGTTTCTTGAACAGAACACCGTCTTGTATGACGATAACTTTTATTTGCAACAACCGATTTTAATGAAACAACATAATATATTCTGCTCCAAATTAATCTCTGTCTACCTGTGAAAACTACATAAAAATCCGTTCAGTAGTTCCGGAGATGTGCGCGAACAAACAAACAGACACCGGATTCTACTGTTTTATTACATGTATACATTTATTTATTTTAATACATTTATTTCTACAAAATAAGTTATTTAAAACAGAAAGTTATCCAGTCGGATAGTTCGTGTATTATTCGGAGTGCGTTTGTCCGACCTTAACCTCCATTATCAGACGGGGATCAAGTTATTCCTACACGCGGAGGCAACGATGGCCTCAAATTTTCCTCGAACAATTTCCCTCATTTTAGGTACCCAGTCCCTTTTTGTACCTACTTTTGTAGTTGAAGTCACACGTGTGTAAAATATTACAAGCTTTAGTTGTTGGTAAGTCAGGTGTGAAATATAATAAAATGGTCAATTTATTCCTTACAAAGAAAGATTTGTGTTCACGTAATAAAAAAAAACTGATATCTATAAAAAGATTCAAGATTTCATATCACATTCATTTCAGATCACGATTCAAAGATTCAGTACAGGGTTCTGAAGCCCCCAGCGTTGAAATTTTTCGTCGGTTATTAAAAAAAAATCTGCTGTTTCATAGAAAAGTGCAATACCTACGTGGTCAAAATGTATGGAACAGCAGATTTTATGTTTGTCGATGCCACCCTGTATATAAAAATGAATCCCTATTTCCCTTGGTCACGCCATAACTTGAGAACGACTGCACGTAATTGGAGATTTTTTTTTTGTTGTGTTCAATATTCCCAGGACAAGGTTATAGGTAGGTGTAGGTAGGGCAGATAGGTAGGTAGGGTAGATAGGTAGGTAGGTATGTAAGTAGGTAGGTATGTAGATAGGATAGGTAGGTTAGGTAGGTATGTAGGTAGGTATGTAGGTAGGTAGGGTAGGGTAGGGTAGGGTAGGTAGATAGGTAGGGTAGGTAGGTAGGATACGTAGGTGCGCCGTAGATAAGTACTTAGTGCTACCCGTGCGAAGCCGGGGCGGGCAGCTAGTCTGTTTATAAATCCGGAGTGTTTCTTAGTTTTATAACCTTCTTCATAAATTATACTAAGACGAAGAAATGTCCAAACTTCTCTTCGGAAAACTACAAATCAAAACTTTTAAATGTTACAACTTATACCATTAAGCTTAAAGATAATTAAGAGATCTATCTTATTACGTAATTAGCCAAGTAATTAGATTCCTAAATCCCAGCTTAAGAGTTCATAACTATTCTAGCGACGAAAGTTTGTAGCGTCGAAACATTCACAGATAAACGAAGACAAATCCTCAAGTTATATGTACGAGTAGCTGGCTTTTCTCAAGCGCTGTTGATTAAAATTTAAAACTGAAACTGCAGTAAACTGCATTACTTAAAACGTTCATAGAAATCTCAGCACCTTGAAATATTCGTTAACTTATTTGCAACAAGGACGGAGTATAAATTACCATAAATTATTTCGTCGACAAGAAACTTGGGCGAATCGGAACTCGTCCATAAAGGTCAACGTACACCTACCCATAAGCACTGCACTAGCTAAACCAGAATCGCCTCAACTCAACCCGTTCAGGATTCTTTTTATGAAACTCCATACTTCTCTAACTACGTCGCATACTTAAGCATCGTCACAGCAGTCAGCAAGCTTACGGCGGGTTGCACACCCGCTTTAGGTCAACACACACGTTTTTTTATTTTTTTGAGGGTGGGAAGTTATTAAATAACTTCTCCCGCTCTGGGCGGAGCGGGAGGGCGTGTCAGACTTTTACTGACTAAAACCCACCCGTGTTCCTTCCGTTGCCTGTGTGCCGGGGCCGCGATATCCCTTTCGGACAGACTCGCAACCCTGGCAGTACGCACACGTATAAGGTAGGGCATTCACGATTGACGTAAAACCATTATTAAGTCATTGAAATATAACTCTTATCTCAGTAAGGTAAGGTATAAATTAGGATTATGACTTTACACTGCATAACAATGAGGTAGAGTTACTTTGCAATGACTAACTAATGGTTTTACGTGAATGTTGTACTTAGCAGCGGCAGCGGGCCGACCACCGTCTGACAGCGAGCCGTCACCTCGTTTATTGTAAGCGGGGCGATCGTGACGCTTCGGAGCAGCTGAGCCGAGCCTGGTTGACGACGAACCGGTGAGGTAAGGTGAGGTGATTCCGATCCCGAGCAGTGCTGATACGTGTGCGTTAGCCTTTACTCGGTGCATAAGAAACGGAGGCTATAAAACGAAACCGCATTCTTACGACTGCCTTTTGTGCAACATTGGCGTCAATGCTGTGCACGGTGCAAAGTTTCTGTGCCATTGAATATGATGGAGTTTATTTCAGTTCGGCTTCCTGTTTCGTCTCATGAATTTTCTGTTTGTATAAAATAAAGCTGCGAACAAATAATATGTTGAAGCCACCGTTCAGAGAAACATTTCTCTATACGTTTTAACATAGTACCAAATAGAAGTAACTATATAGAAAACGGTTTTTAGGGTTCCGTAGTCAAGAAGGAACCCTTATAACTTCGCCATGTTTGTCCGCGGCTTAGCTTAGAAACTGTTACATAGTACTAGAAAGCTGTAAATTGGCATGGGTCTACACATTAATCACGCCGAGTACCTCCCCTACACGAAAAGTGGGGATGTTTTTTTTTTCTTCTATCCCATGGTTTGGGGTGTCGTTCGTAAGGTCGTTAATTTTTTTTTGTGAATTTGTAAAAAAGCATTTTTGGATTCAGGGATTTGCCAGCTAAATGGTTGGTTCTGGATATGTGGAAAAATTCACAGCAGTAGTATATAATAACGAAATAAAAAGGAATTCTATCACAGCTAAGTAGGCTCTACAAGTTAACGAGTAAAAAGTATGAAAAGAGAACGATGTCGATTTCTTTCGGTTTTCGTAAAAACCTTATACTCTGAGGTAAAAACGGAGTCCCACGTCATTACAGACTAAGTCATGTCATTATGGCATAAATTGTACAGATTACGTGTGACTCCGGTTATACGAAAATCCGACGTCGATGTCTTGTTTAAACCTTTTTAGTTGTCGTTTGTCAAAATACGACTAGAAGTTTAGAATTTATGAGGGTTTAAATCGTAACCATCCTTTGACTTCATAGTCGGGTAAATAGGGTACTTCTTACCAACATAAAACGCCGCGCTAGCTAGTGAAAGATTTGCACCGGAAAGCTTCCTTGACGGCGCTGCATTGACTGAAAAGAAGTTGCTGCTATACAGCCAGCTGATACACGTTTACACATCAATAGCATAATATAAACGGTACAGGACAAATAGACCGTATGATGCTGCCTTCCCACGAAGGTCCTTTGTGTAAATTAAATCAACTTTTAAAAGAAGAGCGCTCTGTCCTTTAGATGTGACCTTTACGTGTTTTTTAAGTCTTCTAACAATGTGGGTTGTTCTTTTTAGGGTTCCGTGCCCGAAGGGTACCAAACGGGACCCTATTAATAAGTCTCTGCTGTCCGTCCATCTGTCTGTCAACAGGCTGTATCTCATGAACCGTAGTAGGTACCTAGTCAGTTAAAATTTTCACAGATTGTGTATTTCACTAAAGGGACTAACTAAACCATACAATTTTTGATTTTGAAAAAAATATTTTCTTTCTCTGACATGTGGGGTGTCTAGAGCTCATCGAGTAAAGTAATATAATTTTAATTTTTTCTTTCTTAAAAGAACAGCCGTGAAAGTTTAAAGTTTTAGACCATTTGTCCACGAGCTCTATAAACTATAACTAAACTAATTAGGAATTTCAAACTTAGGTTTAAAGATATTTATTCTCAAAAAGACACAAAGACACACAAACTTCTGTATATCATGTACCATATATGTACATGTACTATGTATATTTAATCCACAAATATATTCTTATAGTATTTTATTTAAATATGGGCGATTTTCTGCAAATGCAAAAATTACTTTGTAATTCACAGTATCAGTCTGAAATATACATGTATCTTTGCGTTTTTAAAAAAATTTAAGATGAAGAATATTCTTCGTTTAGTATTTTCATTTATTTGCTAAATATTTTGCAGTGGTACGGAACCCTTTGTGTGCATGTCCAACTCGCACTTGGCCGGTTTTTTAATATTCTTCATCCATTTAAGCTAAATATAGACATGCGTTGATAGTGGCTATCTACTGCAAACGGTTACGGTTTGAACTCACGACCCCGCCTACCTGTCTGCGTTGTAGCTGTTGGGGTATTATCGCTACAAGTTCTTTTACCTATCACCATTATTATTTCTAGTTTAATGTGCAGTTTCTTATGGCGTAAGAGACCATTTAAGTACCTACCTATATTTAAAGTCCGATTTGGCTGCAAATACATAGGTATACTAAATTGGTATCTACAACATTTTCATTTTCTACAGCAATACTATTCCAATGTATTCTGTTTTGATACTTAGTGACAGCTCGAGGGAATATCTAAACACAATTTCACAGAGGAATTAATCTTAATTTCGAAGGTACAATTGTATTATAACCACGATAATTATTAATGAAAATCGATTAGAAGACAGATAAATTAGGTTCTCCAAATTTGAATGTTGTGGCCTGAATTGTAACTGGCTTCCAGGCATTATAGGTAAATGAGGTACCTACGTCCTGGCCCGAAGATACTCGAAATAGTTCCATTTACACGTACCTAGTCATTAGCACCAGAGCTCGTGGCTAAGTACTAACAGCCGCATGGGTCACGGGTCGATCCATCAGGTTACGCTACGGTTGCTGGGGTTCGTATGTGGATGGGTAATCATCTTTACATACCGAGACTCCTCCGTGCCTTGGAAAGCACGTTAAGCCGTTGCTTGGTCCCGGCTGTCATTTGTAGATCTCTGACAGTCGTTAAGGGTCGTCAGAAGCCTGAACGTCTAACAACCAGTCTTACCAAGGGCTATCGTATTACCCAGTTACTGGGTTGTGGGGGTCAGATGGGCGCGATAGTCGCTCTATGTAAAACACTGGTATTCAGCAGCATCCGGTTTGACTGGAAGTCGACCCCAACCTAGTTAGGAATAGGCTAAGTAGATAGATATAATCGTTAGCTTCCATATACATCCGAATTCGGGTAAACGACCAAATGTAATTGCGCCATAACATAAACAATCGACATAAACAATCCAGATTTATTTCAAGACTGTTGATTGAATCATTCTCTTGAGACACATGATCATTTTCGATCGATTTTTTATCGATTTTATTCTTTAATTTTTCAGAATTTTTTATTTACAGAAGTTTCAGTTATTGGTAATAATGATTTGATACATGACACCATTTTAAATACACAATGCTTCTAAAACTCTCATCAATTTCTCGGCAGACGCTACGCAACCGTATCTCTAAGGGCGGTTGTCCACCGGCACCGTCAACGGAACGTCAACGAGAAACGAGGTATCTACATTTCACAGAATTTTTGTCCCAGCAGAGCACGTTAGTTGGTCCTAGTTTTTATATGAATACTAATGACATCAATACAGGCAGTCTGAAGTTCGAAAGTCTAATATCTAGTCTAGTTTTAGAAATTGTATAAATGTCGATATTACCCAGTAATTGAGTTGTGGAGGTCAGACGGCTGTCACTTAATGTAGGAATGATTTTTTTAATGTTTCTAGATTGTGTATAGTTTAGTTTAGTTTGTGATCTTCTTGTGCGAGTCCTAATACATACTTTATCTTTCTCTATATATCAAATATTTATATTCAACCATAGCTAATCAGACTGGAAACCGAATCCAACCGAGTATGGCTGCGCGGTTTTCAACCACTAGAGCAGTGATCAGGATCACCAATTAGTTTAATTGGGAGTCCGTTTAAAAAAAAAACATGACTGTCGCGTTCCATTTCGCAGACGAGTACCTGCTTAGCAACCAAGATTATAAGATGTTGAAAGACCTTCCGTATTTTTGTGTTTTCTTGGAAAACGATAATTTCGATCTGTAGAGTCTAGAGTCTAGAGTGTAGTCTGTAGAGCTCTATTATTCGTTAAAACATTTGCAGCTTCATGCGGCTTGCATCTCGCGTCGTATGTTGTCGTGTCGACGACAGAAACTATAAAGCGTGGGCTTAAATTACTCAACATTTTTAGATTAAGTTTTAGTTATAAAAAGTGTTTACTTAAAGTCTGCATAAAATAAATCGGTGGTCCGTATCCGGACCGCGATAAGCCATTGAAAAAAAAAACTTTACATTTATGAGGACAACATTAAGCTAAGCTTTGATAAAATGGCGAAGGTTTTTTTATAAAGTTGCCACTTTATAAAAAAAAACTATCGCCATTTGGTATTGAATAAAGAAAATATTGGTAAAAATCACTACCGGGTATCTTACTAGTATTTCCAAGTTTTTTCTAATTAAAATGGCTTTCGTTGGCATATTGCTCGCGCATTTTCGGTACCGAACTGCCCACGTTTCCGGATTCTAAAATTACGAAATAAAATAAAAGTAACACATGTGGGTAATTTTTAGGACCCGTTCATACGTACACACAACACAACGCAGCGACAAAATGTGAGCCAGCAGTGGTTACGCGTGCGTAACGTCGCTGCAACTTCTTGCAGTTTCGTTGTAGCTAGCAGTTGCGATGTGGTTACGTTGTGGTTTGTTTTTGCAGACATACAAATCGTTGTATTTGCGATGTGGCCGGCTGCTAGTGCACGGTCTCGCTGGTGGTTGCGTTGTGGCTGTGACGTGGCCTCGATGTGGTCGGTATCGTGTGGTATGGTGTGGTTATGGTACGTGTGATTGGGCCCTTATATACAGATAGATTAGGCATTCCTGGAATAGATTTTCATGAAACAATTCTGAGCGGGAATATTTTTACAGAAGCTTTAAGTTAAAATCACGGTATCAAGCTTATTTAGCACGCTTCTTGGCGACGGAACTTTTCCTTCATCTATCGTATTGACACGAATTCAAAGAATAGCTCATACCTTAATTAAACATTTATTTTCCTGCCAACTTATAGCCCAGTTTGCGAACTAACTTGTGGCGGCATCTACATCGCCACATGTGAACTACGCATCAAAGACCTGACGTCACTTAAAATCCTGACGTTACACAAATCTTGCATCGTACAATAAGAGTTTACCGCGCGAACAGCATATATATCACTTCCCCGACACCCAGCGTTGGGCAGTTGCCCGCTAGACACGACGCCCGTCTGGTCGGAGGATCCTCCCTTTTCTAAAGAGGATGAGTGAACTACACATCCTGTTCCTCATGCCACTCAAAACTATTTATCCACATAAAATAAAATAAAATATCCTAAGTTAACCAAAAATAACAACAAACAAAAATATGACAGAAAAATAATTCCTCTTCAGAAACAATCATCATCTGCCTGATCTGTCTAGCTTTTTCCCAACTATGTTGTGGTAGGCTTCCAGTCTAAGTCAGCCGGGACTAACGGTTTAACGTTCTTTGCGAGGCCCGGAGGAGTTTCGATATGTAATGGATGGTCGCCCATCCATGGACCGACCTCGGCAAGCGTAGCTTAACCTTCGATCGACCCGTACAGCTGTCATTATTTAGTCACGAAACAATATCAAACAATATAAAATTCCAGCTTGTAGTCAGAAAGAAAAAGATCAATAGATTTCACTTCTCATTTGATCGAATAATTATTTTCAAACTAAGTTATTGGGATCATATTATTTCAGTAAACATGACCCGAGACACGACAAGCCAGACATGCCACAAGCCACAGACGCGACGTGTATATGTCGTGTCTGATTTATGTCGTGTCTTCAGTAGCTGCGGTATTACACTGTTGTTATGTCACCCAAAACATTACAATGGTCTTAATTCTGGACGTTGAAGAGCAAAACTGTGAATTCAGGAACTTGGACGTAACTAAAAGCGGTGTCTGAGGATCGTCATTTTTTATTCAGGTAGTAGGAGTATGTCGGGCTATAAAAAAATAAAAATAAAAAACATCGTCAGAGACCGCTTTTCCCGCCCTCCAGCTCCGCCCAGAGCGGGAGAAGTTATTTGATGATATCCCACCCAAAAAAAAATAAGAGTATGTCGGGCTGCACGAGTACATGACCACAACAGAAACGGGTTCTGTGGACTCACTATCTGTATTTTGTCTATTTTTTCGCCAACTAAACCCGTTTTTTTCTATAGTGGTCACGCTACGCGTGCGAGTGTCCGCAACTCTACGTCGAAGCGCGTATTTTGCGTCTTTTATTCAGTTAATTCCCCCTCGGAAAGACCCACGGACTAGTGTACTGTACTGCTGGGGAGTTTGTTGCGCCACTTCTTCTTCCCAGCTAATGCACTAGGTAGTGGTGAAGGGTGGGCGTTTTGGGGGACTGTCTTATGTAATTTTGACGTTCGAAAAGTGCTGATTCTCAGCCTAGTTTGAATAAATGACTTTTGAATTTTGAATTTTTGTAGCTACGCATGCTGCCAGCTAAAAAAGCCTTTCAGTTTATTATTCTAGTTTGTGTCTTGGACACAGCGACTCGAACGTCGAGTATGTGATAAACTGGCGAGTTCCTAGAAAATTGATGAATTTTAACCACTGCTTGTAGAATCCCGAAAGTTGGCAACAGCGCAAATAGCTGTCAAATATTTTGCTGTTTTAATTATTTGTCAAAATTACTGAATGAAATGATGAAATATCGCTATGTAGTAGGTACACTAAAATATTGATTATGGATTGCAATAATTAATATTGTAACACTGCTTACTAGTATTCACTGCATAATAGATTCAGTGTTACGATAAATAAATTTGTCTCACATAATCTGGCATTTCTAGAGCTATTGAAATACGTGCTTTGGTAAAAATATGTCAGCATTTTCTATTTCTACAAAGTAAGAACTTTTTTAGACTGTCGACCTTTTTTAGGTTCAATTTTTGTGCTATAAGAGTCTATCAGACGATACGCCCTATTTAAGCAGATATTTTTATGTCTATAAATGTATTTATGTCTTCAAAGCAAATCCAGTCTTTGATCCTCTGATCTTTTTTATTTATATCGTTATACACATTACAAAGGTCTAAGCCAAAGCCGGATTTAAGATTATCACGATATCTTTGATATTTTATTATTACCTACATAAAGAAAAGATCATGAATTATAAACAAATACTTTATTATTACTTTTACTTACTAACACACCACTTTCTTACATATCATTCATTTCAAATAAAGTTCGTATAAATTTTATTTATACAGGTAGGTAGTATTATCAAAACAAATACTTTTGTAACTTTTAAAATAGCACATAAAATATATACAAACATTTATAAAATGGCCGTGATAACACACTTACAACTTAGCATCTTAATCTGTACAAATAAATAAAAAAGATGATTGTAGATTTATTTTACAAAGAAAATAAAATTGAACAACAGATTCACAAATAAAGAAAAAAAATCGGTTCAAACATAATAAGTAGGTTCAGTCAAGTTAATTGAAAACTTATGAAAGTAACATAAATCTGGTAACCTTACCTAGCAAAACTGTTTTGTAGTGAAAAATAAAGTCCTCCCAATTTCCGGGAGATACTCATTTTCAAAGTTGTAAAGTTCTTTTTCAAATTAATTGTTGATACGAGTAGTTGGGGATAACTTTTTTATTTGTCATATGTTTTACTTAACTTAACAATTTCTTAGATTTTATTAGAAGTGGCCTCTTGCATCCTGCCATAATGCTAGATCAACAAACGGTAGGTGATCGCACGGGACAACCTTGTTTCTGTAAAAAATATGTCATTATTAGTACAAACAGACAAAAATACCACTTAAAAGTACACAATAGACAAATTTCCCGTAATAACTCCGCTTCCTATTTAAAATCGATCGTCGCGCGAATACACGATCATTCGAACTTTTTGTTCGGTGAACTTGGATTCGTGCTCGCGCCGTCAGAGGGCGCTTTCCGGTTTTCTGTACAAAAAGTGTCTTTAAGCACTCGACCGATCGCGTATTTGCGCGTGTTCATCGTACGCTCATCTATTACTTAATATGTTTGGTTATTTGTTTGTAAGTTTGTATGTAGGGGGTCAGTCGGTTGTGAAAAAATAATTTTGCATTGGATAGCCCATTTCTTGAGGAAGGTTTATGCTATGTAACATCACGCTACGAGCCTTAGGAACCGAGCAAAAAGCACAAAGTCAGAATGAACGCTAAGCGAAAACGAAGTTATAACGCGGGCGGCGATGGCACGCGAAGCGGTGGGTCGGGGCCGAAATTTTACGCGCGGGCAGAAGCTAGTAACAGATAATTTGTATAATAATATGCTAGATTAATCTCCGATTTTCCTGCCATATCGCTGTCCAAGTGCTTAAAACTGGTACTTTTTGTGTGCGACTCTTCACTTGCCTAAGAATCTTTTTTCTTTCCTTAATCAATTCCAAATAACATTTATGCAACTAACAAGGAAACTTAGAAAGAATTGTGATAATTATCCCATAAAATCACCATCAAACCAACATCCGCCTGCGAATATTGAATACATTATCACAATAACTCTTCATTGCAAGTATAATTCGATGGGAACATACTTGTATCGAGGCTCCACGGAATATTAGCCGTAAAAGACGAGACTATAAGTAATGACAGTACTTACCCGTGCGATATCTGCTGGAAGGCTCTAGGCTGCATGACTCGAATGCCGTCACCGTTATCGCAGAGTAGACGAGCCATAGATGAGCCTTTGCGTATCGTATGGAGCTGACCTGTTTATTAAAGTACAGTATTATTTATCTATAAAATACACACAATACTCTCGCGAAACACAGAATTGCAAACCAATATAGAAGCTGACTTGAATCAAAACGTCGCTAACAAGTAAAGTTAGGATTTCCTAGAAAAGCGGCTCCATCATATTAAAACGGCCGTCATGAAAATCTGTCATTTTCACCAGTATTTGACATTATGGTGAAAAAAACGATCTATATTTGATAGCTGTTATTGTATGACCGGTAACCGCTTCGTAGAAAACCATAGGTTTACGAATTGAAATATCCTGTCTTAACCGATTTAAGAAAGGATATTTCAATTCGTCACCCGTCCAGGGCTGAAAAAAATCATGAGAACGACCAATGATGAAGGGCGGGAAACAGTTAGTATTCATAGATTCTATTATATTATTCGAATTTCATTTTGATTATTCTTATATAATTATAATTCGCAAGCCAGTGATAGCCAAGTGGTGTGACTGTCAAACTGCCAAGTCATAGGTCTCGAGTTCGATCCCAAGGCACGTATCTGCTGGGGTTGCGGGTTTGTCTGAAAGGGATATCGCGGCCACAGCACACAGGCAACGGAAGGAACACGGGTGGGTATTAGTCAGTAAAAGTCTGACACTCCCTCTCGCTCCGCCCAGAGCCGCAGGAGTCATTTGATGATTTCCCACCCAAAAAAAAAAAAAAAAGACACGTATCTCTGATTTTTCGGATTCATGCGCGTATTGCATAAATTATCACTTGCTTCAAAAACGGTGAAGGAAAACATCATGAGGAAACCGACTTGCCTGAGAAATATTTCTCAACGGCATGTGAAGCCAAGTCAGAGGCCCATGGGCGGCTTTAAAACTCTGACACCCGGTTAGACACTAACTACATGAAAAGAAGAAGATGTAATTAATTCTACAAGTTTTACTATATTTTATAGTCACTTTGCTTAAATGAATATAATATTATATTTTTGGAATATAAACAATGAGAGCACACACATGGTTTCACATTGTACAGCAAATATGATTTCAAAAGTAATTATCCGTCAAGGAACATAGTTGTTATTTTTCAATCTACCGCAATTGTGGAGTAGCTTGATTGGCTTAGCTTAAGTTATTTGTGTGATGTGTCATTTGTTTACTTCTGCACTAAACATACAGATTAACAACAAACATTAGATAATTTGTTGAGGAAAATAAGGTTCCGTGTGCACACGGAAACTTCAGCCACGTACTCTGAATATAGTGAATCAGAGCACGTTTTTAGGCTTCCGTAGTAAACAAGGAACCCTTACAGTTTCGCCATGTCCGTCTGTCTGTCTGTCCGCGGCTTAGCTCAGAGACGGTTAGTACTAGAAAGCTGTAATTTGGCATATGTATACCATATTAATCATGCCGACAAAGTGGTAAAATAAAATCAAGTTTTTTTTTTTGGGTATCTCCCCTACTCCTAGAGTGGGGATGCTTTTTTTTCTCGTCTACCCCATGTTGTTGGGTATCGTTAGATAGGTCGTTCAAAAATATTGTGAGTTTGTCGAAACCATTTTTGGATTCAGGGATCCGTTTGCGAAATATTAAGCTTTTAACAGATTTTTTTGTATTAGAGCCAAGTCCCCCCCCTGCCACCTGAATGGTTGTACTTGGTTACGTGAAAAAATTCACAGCAGTAGGTAGTATATATAACGAATTAAAAGGAAAACTATCAGAGCTAAATAGGCTGTACAGGTTAACGAGTAATAATCAACCAGCTTAAATTTGCGGTTTGAAAAACGTGATTTCCCATACATTCCGTATACTTGAACCGATTCCGGAACATGTTTTTATGCTCCCCACTTTATGCTAAAAAAAAAAAAATTATGACGGGAGAATGTTATTCATTCACAGAAATGGCATTATTTGTGAAAGAAATGAAGTAATAAAGGCTGGACATGAGTTTACAGTATTGAAATTGTTTATATTGAGAGAATGATTAACAATCACGCAGTTTTACCTGAACCAATAATATATTTCATGAATTTCGGTTCTATAAATGTAGAATGATTCGAAATCATAAACTAATGGAAGATATATTTACTTACTGTTTTATACTCACAATAAGTAAATAAGTATGATAGTTTTGTTTACTAAGAATTCAGATAAACAACAAACTAGAGTGATTGGCACAAATCCATCAACTATCAGATAGCTTATTTTGTCTAGATTGTCATATGGAATATACGAGTAATAAATTCTTGTTACCTTTTCTGGCTAGAACATTATTTTGTTTTCCTGTTTTGCCAGACAGATTGGCTTTGGGACATAACCACAACTATCCCTGCAAGGTTTAAAATACCTACTGCTTGAAATAGTATTCCATTTTATCCTAGGTCTTAGTTTTTCAGGCCACACAAATATTTGTTCCGTGAGGCAATCGAACCGCAAAAGCTCTGAGACTTTGTCAATATTCTTACCAGCCGATCATGTTTTCTATTTAAAAATATTTTCATGTTTCTTTCTTTCAATTTTCGCAGCTTTTTCTTTACCTTTTTTTTTATTTTGTAAAACTTTATGTTTCGTCACAAATCTATGTTTATTTATGAAATAAGTAATTTAAAATTGAATATGTGAAAATGATACTTACTAGGCGTAAAAGCAGTGTCAGGATCAGCTCCATTTTCATAGAAGTATCTGTCTCCCACTCGGGTCCTATAGAACTGTTCAGTCAGGATGCACAGGTACGTAGGCCCGGACTGCGCCCCCGGCACATTGCGCTCCAATGAGCCTGCTACCACCAGCTCGACATCTTGAGGAGTCTCGTATAGGTTTTGGAGTACATTCACGTTCTGATGGAGAAAGAAAATGATTCAGAAAGTGGTAAATTAGATCTTTTATTGTTTCAAAATTCCCGAAGAATTCTACCGAAACGTGCAGTCAACCTCGGGTGAATGTCACTTGCGCATCATAAAACGACAAGGTCTTGTCTATGTGGCAATTCGAATTTCAACGTTAGTGATATTTCAATTTACTGGGAATTGTTGTCAAAAATGGTAAAGCGTAAAATTGTTGTCAAAAATGGTAAAGGTAAAGCGTATTACGAGGTCGACTTGGGTCATAAAGTGCTCTCTTAAAGGTCGTTTAATATGGTATCTTAAAGGTCGCATACTATGCTCTATTAAAGGTCGCATAATATGCTATCTTCTTCATCTTCTTTTTGTATCCACGGTAAATCAATATTAAATTGTTTGGACCCAGTAGGTCCACTCTAATATAAGCAAAAAAAAAGGCGCTTGTGCATACATGAACATGGCGCATGTGCTTGTGCTTGTGTATTGTATAGATTCAGACTTATTATTAAAAACCCAATATATTTGTACACCAATTTCATTGGTAGGACATAGAGCTCGACTAAAATGTATACATAAGACCTTTATTGTAATACCTGTGTTCACAAATAAAGATTGATTGATTGATTGATTGATTGATGAAAACTTCTACTCGCCAAAAATATATTATCTTATTAAATGGACAAAAAATTATGGCAATGTTCAATTTTATAGCGTCATTGTTCCTAAGTATTTAAAATCTTCCTGTTTGTACGGCAAAATATCAAAATTTTCTTGGGTTATCACTTTTAAGATTTAGAGCATTAATATTCTCGGTATACAAAACAGTTTTTGTACAACGACAAATAATTTAACTCTTTTTCTAATTCCATCCGTGCAAAAAAATAAAAAATAAGCATCAGTAGGAATTGGAAGGTAGCCAAGTATAAACACAATAGAATCTTTATATACCAATACATGGGATGTGGGTACCTAACTGTCCCACTACAATAGCCTCTATTCTTAACAATAGATACCAAAGTTAATATTTATGTCCTAACACAAACTTCGATTAAGTAATGCCAGCCGCAAGTGTTTCTACGCCTACACGCCGAGTGTTAACGGATTCTTGTTACAAAGCTTACTACCATTACTTACTCCTAACAAGTAAGCTACCAAGTCGTATTTACATAGATAGATAGAAAGATAAACCATTTATTCAGTACACACAAAAGAAATAGCACAACACACAAAATTAAATATCATTCAACAATATCATAACAAATTACATAAACAAAAAGAAAAAAAATAAGGACAAAAAAAGAAAAAGGAGACCCGTCACTTTATTTCAAAGAAATAAAGTGACAGTATGGGTCTATATGTATAGTCGGCCCTTCTGGAGGTTAACGGACTTTATCAGTGGGTCAATGACCGATATTGCCACGCTAAAACGCGACAACTATAGTCATTTTTATCTAATAAGAGGACACTGTTGCTTCACAGCTCATGTCGTAAAAAATCCTTTAAGGTGGATTCGCAGTAGTAGCCCGTTATAATTCTAATGATTATAATTCTGTAAATACATATTTGTTATGGTCGCGAATCATGTTTAGATCAAGATACAACCTGACACTGACCTTCAAATTGCAAAAAACGTAAGAAAATTCTAATTTCGCGGGCTACAACTGCGGATCCACCTTAAAGTATGTTTTCGCATTACAATATTTCTAGAAAAGTAAGAAAACCAAGCTAACACAGCGTAACATTATTACGATTATAATAATTCTAGCAGTTTGTCCCACGGAAAATTTTCTTCCGCATTCTGAAAATGTATAACGGTGAGGTAACATAAAAGTAATTTTACTATGCAAATGCTGGTATAACAAGTAGTCTATCGCAAGAGTGCAGCTAGGGGTATTTGTTTGCTTCTTTTTTTATAAGAATCGTTCTATTTTTTATAAGTACAACTAAAGAAAAAAGCTTAAATGAGATTTCATTAATAAAACCCAGTTATGCCCGTTTTCACTAATACTAAACAACACCTTAATAAATGCCTTAAAGGAACGCTGTAGGATTTTTAACTTTCGGCGCTAAGACGAGGGTTGAAAACCTAACTGCATTAATCAACCAACAGACTCGCACCTCTGACTTTTCAGATTCATGTGCCTATTGTATTTATTATCACTTGCTTAAATTAAATTGAATTAAATTAAATTATCATTTATTTCAGGCAGTTATTAAACCCATAACATACAGACACATAGTCTTGCAGATATTTTTATAATCTGACAATGTAATTAGAAGTTTATTGATAGATTTTTTATTATTCTATATTGTTTTTAAATATTATTTTCGTAAAATTAAAAATCTTCAGTATTTCTCTTACGAGTATTCTCAGTCACTTGAGATAGATCTAAAATCATATTCGAAAAATAAAACATCTTTATCTTTATAATCGTAACCTTTCAATTCGTTAACATGAAATGTCAAAGCGTAAATTATTAATATAAAATTCAAATTATTCATATAAAAATTATTTATATGCATGAAAGTTAAACCATATTGCCTTGGTAACCATTTTCTATTTAAACGGTCCCGACAAGCCCCCCATCTTTGACCTTAATTATTACAAGCCACAGGATTTATAATAGAGGATAATAATTGAGATCACGACGTTAATCTTCTGACAACACCGGACTATCACGAAAGATTATAGGTCAGATAGATTCTAAGAATACCCGTTACCCGCTAGTCGTTTCGGGAATTCTCGAACCTATTACTTTCAAGATTTTTGAAATCATATAATTTTAATGTTATCGTAATTTTCAAATTAGTTTTAGTTAGTGCAGATCACGATGAAGATGGATGAAGTTGACTCCTACCGAAACGACTAGCCCGCAATGGCAGTGGACAGACGGGTGTCGCACAGGGAAAGGGAGGCCTTTGCCCAGCTGTGGGAAATTACGGGCTTAATAGAGATAGTGTAACAACTGTTGCCTACGAAGAGCAACAATAAGTAGGACTGATAAAATAATGATGAATCTAATTTACACGGGCGGCACGCGTCAACGGCAGCCGTCGACTAGTGTCGACTGCCGCCGACGCGTGTCGACGGCTGCAGCTGTATAAAGGCTTGTGCAGACCAGCGCGACTTGTCGCGCGACGCGACACGAACAATACAATTTCTAAGAAAACTTCACAGTATAACATTAACCGGTGTCGCGTCGCGCGACAAGTCGCGCTGGTCTGCACAAGCCTTAAGCACAACGTGGCAACGTGGCAACTACAAAATAACTTAACTATGTATACTCGTACATTTTTATAAATTAATCTCTGTCTTCTTTTCTTTCCATATCTGTCTGTGTGTCCGCGTTGTTCTACTACGGATTTCGATGCAGTTTCCACCATCATATGGAGAATTTATTCCGGAAGGGTTAAGAGTTTAACTTTAAACCATTTATATAAAAAAATCATTTAAACTTTTGAACAGACGTAAAAACTGTACGAAGCGGTGCGGGTCACGAGTATACACGAATAAAGACCTTTCGTCTCTTGTCTATTTGTAGATAAACCCCTAACATAACCCAAAATAGCACAAGGAAGGAACAAGTCACCTTTACTCTCATTTCATGAGTAACCACACATCAATTATAAGCAGGTCAATAAACTGAGACTGTTTTGCCAAGCCAGTTTTCTCTTCCACGAAATATATCACCCGTCAGCTGAAATTCAACCGTAATAAATAAATGAAAATATTTTGCTATGTTTTTACCATGTGGACCTAAAGAATAAAAATTATATTTGGTTTTGATATCACGTAGGTAACTACTTATTAGGTTGTATGTGACGTTATATTTGAAGAAATATCGCAAGATGTCTACCTTCTTATATTTGTTATTCAGAATGTATTGTTGTTTCTTAGTTCTTTTACTTGCTTAGATATAATCCCGGACATGAAGGATACAGTTTGATAAAAGTTCTCTGTAGCGCCTGGCATCACGTATCTAGTAGGTAGTCACGACTACACGAACACTAATATGTATTAAAAAGTAATTTTCTTTTACTGCAGGTGTAATTATAATTTCATTATTACGAACACGGTATACTTTTGTGTCCGTATGGATTGAGGAGCCATGTCTCATATTTAATTTGGACCAATATTTACCTAGTAGTAAATTAGCCGATTTTGTAGGCCCGTTCCTAGAATTTGTAGTAAATCCCTTAAAAAGTTACAGGACCTTTAAGGTGGCTCCTCAAGTCAGACGTCCGAATTGAGGAGTCACCTTAGAACTCGAAAATTACCCAATCGTTATTTCACAAGAAAATCGCTTTTGAAAAGTGTATAGCTACATATTTGTGCTCGTGACTGTATATGTCACATTTTATATGTAGCATCTTGTTTGTATGCTCCAACAACTTCTTGGTCGTAATAAATATCGCAACCGCGTCGCGCACGTTTTACTTGGAAGACACAAATTATATTACTTGGATACCAACTTGTTAGCCTAGAACATTTATGTTACCGTTTCTTTACCCACAAGAATAGATGCCAAGAGTGTCACTCACAAGTCTCCACTTAAAATTAAGTTATATTTAGAATGCACTTAACGGTCTCACTCATAATTTATTTTTGAGGCAAACGAGAACAGGTACAAAGTCAGTGGCATGTTGTATTCGTAAAAAAACTTTGCCGAGAAATCCCTATTCAGTCTGCCCCAGCCACCTTGTCAAGGTCGTCGGTCCGTCTTAACAGGGAGCTTCCCACGTTCGTTTGTTGGTTCGCGGTTTCCACTGCAGGATTGATCTGCTCCAACGATCATCGGTCCTTTTGAGACAAGACTTTAGTCTATTGCCACTTCAGTTTGCTATCTCTGCAGGCTATGGGAGTGACCACACGTATCACCGCGGTAACAGTTTGAACCAAGCCAATCACGTACCACACTTGTCGCAGTAAGTTCGAGTCGCATCGTCCGAACCGAAACGAAGTGACTTACTTCTTTTTCGCTTTTATTGCATGAACGCGCTTTCCGTCGATAAGTGTGTTCACTCCCTATGTCGGTGACTCCAGTTCTTTCCCGGATTGTAAACCTATT
Source organism: Agrochola macilenta (assembly GCA_916701695.1). Taxonomy (NCBI): domain Eukaryota; kingdom Metazoa; phylum Arthropoda; class Insecta; order Lepidoptera; family Noctuidae; genus Agrochola; species Agrochola macilenta. The sequence continues at coordinate 11,535,987 of OU753563.1, forward strand.
ATAATAATAAGATAAACATACCTCTTCCGAGATAAAGTCCAGCATATCATGGAAGGTCTTGGGCACAGAAAGGCCGCAGGCAGCTCGCGTGGCAGTATATGAGCCCAGGCCGTGGTCACGACCTCTTTGGATGTCCGTAGCTCGCAGGTCACCTCCAAAAGTATTGTTGCGCCTGTAGAAAAGAAGATTACTGTTTAATAAAGTTAAGTAATTGGGTAATCAAAATCACTTGTTTTTACAAAGTTTTTAACAACGTCCTGATCGTGGCTAGCATCACAAACATCTGGATTATCCTAATCCTAACTTTTAATATTATAAATGCGAAAGTGAGTTTGTCTATTTCTTTGTTTATTACGCTTTCACGCTAAAACCGCGTAACGGATTTGGATAAAATTTGGCATATGGGTAGGCCATAACCTAGAGACGGACATAGGCTTCTTTCAATCCGGGATCGCAGACGAAATCGCGGGCAACCGCTACTACAGAAAAAAAAAAAAACCAGCCTTCATTATAAAGCATTTGCATTTTGTTATAGGTACAGCGTGTTGCGAACTTTTTTGGATCAAAAACGAACCAATCGTAATGTTACGTTTTACAACAAATTTTACCTACCATATGATTATAAACTGAGAAGTTAATAAAAAGTAACTTTATCATCTTTAATTAGCTTTAAGCTCATAATTATTTCTAAGAGATAATCCAAACGACCTTTTAATTTAAGTGTAGGAGCCGCGCAAGACATACAATGCTTAAGTACCTACATAATATAATTTGAAATGTTCTGTATCTTACTTTTGTTATTAAACTTCTAGCACAAACAATAAACTAGGGTAAATTATGTTTAGAACAAATAATAGAAGCTATATCAAAGGATTATTACTTTCAACAAGACGAAAATATCAAAGACTTCTCAGGTCTCAAATCTTGCTTTCATTGCTTTCGTAGCAAGATTATTTTGTGGTTTTGTTCTATTATACATAGATTATAATACAATTGAGGAAGAAATAATAAACCCTTTGATTAATCTACATAATATTATAAAGAGAAAAGATTTGTATTTTTGTTTGTAATGAACACACTCAAAAACTACTGGACCGATTAAAAAAAATCTTTCACACGTAGAATGCTTTATTATCACTGAGTTACGTGAGCAAAATTTATAAAGATACCAAGCGGGCAAAGCCGCTGGTGGAAGCTAGTTCATAAATATAGGTGGTAAGCGGAGTTTAAATATATAAAAGGAGCACACCCTTTTTAACTTTATAAATATCTTTTAATGAAATTGATACAATGCAAATACGGATCAAACGGCTATTGGTGAAACATTTTGATTGAACATTACCAACCGCTACCGCTACCAACGTGTAGAATAATAAGCCATTCTCTCACGAATTCGCTCCCTTACTTTCAATGGCTTTGTACTTCGTATAATGTCCTTCTCTTTATAGGAAATATCAGTTGAATCCAATCAACATAAAATTATGTCGACTACGAGACTACTTGCGTAACACAATTTAAATCACAATCTGAATGATTTTGAAGGATATTGCTAATCCATTGCTTCATAATGTTCGAAAAATTTGTCTGCTCAAAAACGTAAATATCGCAATGAATGTTGTTGAACTGTCAAAATGAAAGCCATTGCTACTGTTTGCGTGTTGCATAATTACCCCGCAGGAATTGTGACATCAAAGACATGACAATAGAAACAATTAAGTCAACTAAATATCTGTATGTACTCTGTCACATGTGTACACAACTGAAAATTATCTAGGAACTGAATTACCTTTGATGTGACGTCAATACCTTGATTGCCAAACCAAGGATTATTAGAAAAATCGTAATCATTATTCAAAGACATTGACAGCTCATCCGCGATAGTAACGCTTACGTTCAAGTTTATAGACATGTCAATTTGAAGGCGTAATATGATCTCAGATTGGTTTTAATATTAATGAGGCAATAAATCTCCCTCGTATCTTCCATACCGTAAAATTTCAACATAATTTTGTCGACTGTTTTCGTCATAAATCATCGCTATTTTGACCATCGTTAACCCATGTTTTCTGATTACAGAAGCTTATTTTGAATACTTATTCTGAAAGTTAGCAGAAATTTTGTCTCTTCTGCATTCGATGTGACGAACTTTCGATATTGAATGTCGGGAGTTTCTCGTAGCATTCGTTTGAAGCTCAAAGTTTTTATTAGTTTTCGAAGCAAGAATGGCTTACTTGAAAAGGAATTGGGTCATTTCCGAGTCCCAGAACTGGTCGCTGAAGTCTTGTTCCTGCGTTGCAAGTCCTCTCGCCAAGTGATCAAAGGCGTTGTCAAGTTCTAGCAGTAGAGGTCTGTTGAACCAGTCACTCATACGCACGGTGCCAGCTACACGACGGTTCTCCGAGATAAGTCTGTGAAAGATCAAAGAAGAATAGTTTATATTTTCTTACATATATGAAATACCTTCAAAATTCGGTTTTGTTTCTAAAGAAGGCACTATATTATGATCGTTTGAGATAAAAAAAAACGTTAACTTTGGCTTGCATAATAAACCCGGATGGGACCGGAATTGCAATTTCCTATATCATTAATATTAATAGTCAATAAATGTAGGGCATGATTGCACTAGAGCCAATTTAGTCAAATCATTACTTAATATGATATAGAGCACAGTGTTGACCCTAATGACCACTGTTATAATGACCATAAGGTGATGTCAATTTATCAAGGTAAAAATATCATTACCAGCATCCAATTTAGAAACTGGACAACTAAACATTAAGGGCATCAAACTACGGATTCTAATGATCGAACAGTATGTAGTTCTTTACAATGATGATTGCTAGTATCTACTATTATTATTATTTTATTATTATTATTTTTAGCCTGTGTTGTCCCACTGCAGGGCAAAGGTCTCCCTTTCTTCTTTCCACTCTTCTCTGTCTTGAGCTAGTGTGGAACAATCTTGTCTGTAGGCGTCAAGCTCGTCTCGCCATCTTCTCCTGGGCCTACCTCGATGTCGACGGACGTTTTTTGGGACCCACATCGTGGTAGTTTTGGCCCATGACTCATTCGACATGCGGCAGACGTGTCCGGCCCAATCCCACTTAAGCTTGGCTGCTTTTTGGGTGACGTCGGCGATTTGTGTTTTGGAGCGCAGCACTGTGCGCAGTATCTACTATGTCTGAAGAAAAAAATCTGTCTCATGTACCTACACGGTACTCGGTACAAACTTCTTTGAGCGTGTGGCCAAAATCGGATCGAACGCCGCCATCTTGTTCAAAACAATTTCTGTGACAATTTCACAAATATTTACAAACAACTCAACAACGCCCTCTGTCAATGTTATTCAGGCGCCAAAAGATCCTTGTAGCCAATGATATTAAAAGTAAAAAGTGATAGGTATGAAAGGTTATATATACCACATAGATAGTACAGAAGGCGCACTCCGCATATTAAGTATGAAGCTACAAGTACGCGGCGGGCTCGTCTCGTCGGGCCATTGCAGTGAGCGTAACGCAGTCAGATGATAAAAGAGTTACGCGATAGAAAGAGAGACAACTTCTAGGTGAAAATTGATGTAGATAATTAGTGCTGTGCGTCCTGAATTGCCCTGTATTGTGAAGTGGTGGGAGTCGTTTTTTTCTTAACGTTTTTTGCAATCTGCAGATCAGTATCAGGTTATAAGTTAATCTAAATATGATTATTTCGAATTGAATGACTATTTCATCAAATCATGACATTTAGGATATTGCTGATTCTATTGATTATAATTCTGTAAAGCCATATTTGTTACGGTCTGTAAAATTTGAATTTCGCGGTCTACCTTAGCGCATCCCCTTAAATGATTTTGCGGAGTAAACCATCTGGAGTAATCTGTGGTTATAACTTATACGCACTACGCAAGTGATACGTCAAAACTTGGCTAATCAGCCAAGTTTTCTTGGTCTAGTCTCTTTTTCGCTCCCGACAATTACGCCTTAATAATTACTTCCGATAATCCTACTTCCACGTGTCTTCTAATAATGTGATATCTTGCCGATTTTGAAGATCGAATGTTGGTAGGTAACATATCTGCCTCTTTTTATTTAGAATATCATTACTTGCAGCACAGTAAACTGCTGTGATAAGATTTGGGAAGATTAATAATTAAATGAGGGGTTATTCTTGATTAAGAGTTCACAAAAGTAAGGAGACAATCAAGATTATAATTTAGGCTGCAATACGTACTTCAAGTAACCCCTGATCAAGGAGTGGAAGTGTCTGAAGGCGGCTGTGGCATGCTCATCAAGCACAGAAGGGTCTACTCCGGGATTATAGTCGTTTACGTAGCCATGAGCCCCCGGGTAGATCAGCTTGTTCTTCACCATGTTGTCAAAGCCTGGATGTGACATAAATTAGTTTAAATAAGGGTCGAAATCCCCTGCATTTAAAAGATTCTTATCCTCTAAGAATAATATGTAAAACTTGACATGTCGAAAGTTAGATGCCTTTGCATTGAGCGTATGTTCAGCCTGGTTACCACGTGAGCGTGCGTTGTAATTTAGTAGCCGAAACGCCGCGTAGTTTTATTTGCTGACATTCTAAGCTGCGTATTGGATCAAACCAAGACGTGAAGGCATTTTAACAGGAAAAATCTAGCCAAATATTAGCAAAGTGGTAAGAAGCCAAAAGAGTAAAAACAAAATAGGAAATTCTTCTTCAAACTTATCACAATAAAGGCGACGAAGGTTAAAAGGGCGATTTTCCTTTTTTTATATTTATAGGCACAAAAGCGCCTTGTACAATGTTCAATAGATCGTGCGGTTTCCGAAAAGTAATTTTGCCAATAGAAGATTCCTTATTTTTGCGTTGGCGTTCAAAAGACGTCAATGTTATGAACTGATTGATGGCTGATGAGCCCTTCAATAGCATGACGATTAACGCAATACCCCCCCACTTATTGTATGATGAATGATAACAGGCCTATCATTTTGAAAGGACTTTTTAGCAGTAATTTATTAGAGCATTTAACAAAAAATATTTTCTAGCAGACACACAGAAATACAAGTGTCTGTATTAGTTGATATTTTTTATAAGCATGAGTAGTTTAAAAAATTGTAAGAGCTCAATTGAAGTTACTATTATCAGCAAAGACTATTCGAATAAATCTTGTGGTAGATACATTCTAACCTAATAGAATTGGAAGATATTCATAATAGTTGATGTGTTGTATCTCAGCGATGTGGATGCGTCTCGCTTCTTGATAAATAGTCTCGTCGTTCCAATGAGGGTTGAGTTGAGCCAGACTGTCGGCGATGCGGTTGTGTTCACGCATCAGGATTACTTGGAGGACCGTCAGCTGAGGGTTCTGGTTCACACGGATGTCACCTGTTGAAAGAAATTAAATAATAATTATATAAAATTCTGTAAGAGAAATCCCTTTTTATTATGGCAAAAGATGGTTGTGGTTGTCGTTTAATATTGCGTCATTTAATAAGGTCGCAAACTCGGAACTATACAACTTTAGATTAATATTATTTTATTATAACGATATTTTTCCATAAATATATTATTCAGGCTTCGCAATTCTATTTGGTAAATAACATCTGCCAAATCTCCACCTTTTAGATACAAAAATACGATCTCTTTTCATGGTGTTATTCATCAAATTTCCCATTATTTATTACGAATCCCACTAACAAAGTCACTCAATATTCTTCTTTTCGCAGAAAAAGTCAGAATGAAACACTTATTTATTGATCAAATTGGTATTCTTTACTCGTAATGATTTGTTAGAGAAATTGGGGTGTTTTTCAATAAGTACATTTAAAATTACTGAAGGTATTGCGGTGTTAATGGTCTTATAAACTGTGCATAGCGAATTTACCGCATTTTGCCCTAAATAATAGATATGAAACAACTGCAAAAATTTGCGCCAAATCAGAATAGTGGCTAAAAAAGTTATAATCACAAAATAAAATTAGTAAGTACGAAAAATTATATTTTTTCTTGAGTTTATGTTGAAACTCCAGCTAACAATAAACCAATTTATTGTATCTAGCCTTCAACGTTTTTCCAGCTATTTCACAATTTCGCTGCAAGTATCTACAATAAAGTCACTCGCTCTCTATGTGGCGACACGTGCGAAACAATTTGAAAACAAAACAAACATCGCCCGTATATTACCAACTGACTTGAAAGTGATATGTACGATAACGTCCTTCCTAGTACTGAAAACTACTTGTACCGTATTTATGGGAGGCAAACTTTAATTGGAACAACCTATATAGCGCTACTCAACAGTAGGTAATTGCCTTCAAGGGGGGTATAAGGGGGGATAAGCAAAGATCAAGAGGATTCTCCCATCAGTATTCACAGGGGCTTATGATTGTGTAAACATTCGCTACGAATAATCTGTTTCCTTAGCTGCCTTAAACTCTGTCAATATACTTAAGTGGGTTATTGTGAACCCTCTCAGCTTAGATAGCCAGTATTTTATGCCTAATATTTCGAGGCTAGGTTATCCGCAGTGTCAACAAGAAAATATTCAGGTACGTCGTTTAGAACATAAGTACATAATTATTATCAATATTCATGTGTAATTTTGTAACGTAAGTAAGATTTGCTGAAATTATGGATAAGAAAATAAACCATTTCAAGTATTCTACAATAGTAATCGACGCAAAAGGCTCGACAAGGACGGTCAACCACAAAAAAACGTCAAAGTATTGAAGCTTAGCCATGTTCCAGTAAAATAATACTATTGTATTAGATCCTGCATCCAGCATTTTGTTTGGTTACGGGATGCAATAAATGATGATAAATCATGATGAAAACCCTTCTAAATGTCAAAAAAATAAAGGTTTCAAATTACTAGATGAGCTCAATTCCCATCCGACTACTCTGAGAAGACACCGAAATAAACTCAGAGGTCTCAACGTATATACATAATATGGGTCAGGCCATATGATATCATTGAGATTCAATGTAAACTAGAGCAGTTATTACAAATTAAAGATGTGTCCTGCGGATGTCAAATGTAAGAACCGCGGTGTATGCGTATTCAGGTACCTAGTATATATGTCGCAGGTTTTTCATAAAAGTAGGTTTTTGATCAAAAACCTAAACTGGTTTGGGTTTATGATAAAGTTCTTGTCAAAATCACGGGTTTGGTTTGTTTTATGACAAATAAATCAATTTAAATGAAATAAATAAAACAATCCATCATCATTTGCAACTTAGTAGAACAAAAACAATTATTTATTTATCCATGATCCAATTAATATTCTCCTCCTTCAATCCAATTATGAAATGAAATGTTTCAATTTCACGTACTTACCTATATTAATCTGTTTTTGATAAGGAAGCACGTGGTTAATGTTTCTTTATTACATTTATATGTAATAAAGAAATGTTTACCACGTGCTTGCTTTTTTATAAATCTGCTAGTATGCTTTATTTATTATGACAGTTTGTTGACTTGTGTCATCTAGAGTTGCATATAACATATTCTTTTTTGCATGCACATCGATTAGTCTTGCAGCGCACTTTAGATTTTTCGCACGAGCATTTCTTAAAATCTCTTATATATATCGATAATATCTTCCCGCAAATTTGATGAACGGGTTGTTTCAAACGCCACAACGCGCTCCAGTGGATTCCTTTCCACAGACAAAGCAAAATAGATGATTTATTTTGCTTTGTCTGTGCAAAGGACCTTCAGAGATGTCTTTCTTTGGAGGCCAAGGTTTAAAAAAATGCTCGTGCGAAAAATGCATGTTTTATGCAACTCTAGATGTCACAAGTCAACAAACTGTCATAATAAATAAAGCATACTAGCAGATTTATAAAAAAGCAAGCACGTGGTAAACGTTTCTTTATTACATTTGATTCTTTTTTAATTTTGACTCGGTTTAGTCGTATTTAACAGTTACGAAATTTTATTTTCGCGGCTTATGAAAATCTATACGTGAAATTGAAACATTTCATTTCATAATTGGATTGAAGGAGGAGAATATTAATTGGATCATGGATGTAAAATTTTGATAAATAAATAATTGTTTTCGTTCTACTAAGTTGCAAATAATGATGGATTGTTTTATTTATTTCATTTAAATTGATTTATTTGTCATAAAACAAACCAAACCCGTGATTTTGACAAGAACTTTATCAAAAACCCAAACTAGTTCAGGTTTTTGATCAAAAATCTGAACTATTCTGGATTGCTACAGGTTTATGATGAAATTGAGTTTAAAATGTGTCATCTTCCGGTTTTTCATCAAAAACCTAGGTTTTTTATCCAAACCCAAATTTTATGAAAAACCTGCGACATATACACTGAGACGTTTGTTGTCCCGGACAAAAGCATGCTGCGCAAACGTTTTGTTCGCGATGCCTGCTCTAGTTTACATTGAACTTCAATGTATGAAGACCATACAGATTAGTGTCTAAGATGGTCTTTTGAATGAATATCTAACTTAGAGAAATAAGAAAGAACATTAATTTTCTAATAACTTACCAGTCAAGTAGCAAGGTTCAGTGGGTGCTTGCGCGGACTCGCAAGTAATGGTAACATTGGGGTCTTGCGGGGGCCACTCCCGACCTCCCCTCACGTTGGTCAGCAGCCGGCCACGTTGAAAAGCTCTGATGGGGTTGGCCTGACCAAGGCTATTGCCGTAGACCAGAGACAAGTCCATGTAGGCTGTGACTGTAGTTATCTAGTAACAAAAGAAAAATATTTTACTGGTGAGCTTTTGGGAGCGGAATACCTGAATCAGTAGTGCTAGGCATCGCTAGCACCAAAACTAGGTATGTTCAGGCGTTGATTGGGAGCAGGCTCACTGTGAGCCTCAGTGATAGAGGTGATTTAGGTGATTTCTGTGATAGCGTAATGTCGGAACAAAAAGCAAATTATTTATGGAAAAACATAAACTGCGTAACCCTCGCTCATAGTCAGCGGTCGTTACGACAATACGTTTGGTGTGAATGCGGCCTTATTCTGTAAAATTATATACGAAGCGCACTCAAGTATCACCACAGATTCAAAAAGAATTGCATTCATTTGTTTGTTAATCATTAACACAAGTTCTCACGAAAATATATTTAGAGGACATCACTCTAGCTAGACTCTAAACAGAATAATCCTAGTTTTGTTGATAAGTAGATAAGTCTGATTACAAGCTTAAGCCAAATTGATGGATTACTTGTTCTCAAAAAGCGAAAAAAACTCGCTTAAGTAGTAGGTATTTCCAAGTTTCGGAATCCAATTCCCAGACCGTCAAGTAATCTTCAACCTAACTTACTTATTTTTTTAAATGTTCAAGAGTATTCGGAATTGACCGGACAGGATTTTTTTATTCGCTCTCCTTTTTTTTTTTTTTTTTTGGGTGTGAAATCATCAAATGACTCCTCCCGCTCTGGGCAGAGCGAGAGGGAGTGTCAGACTTTTACTGACTAAAACTTCTAACTATTTTTTTATGTGATAAAACAACAAATGAATGATTTTCCAACATTTTCATTTACTTGTACTGTGAGACCTTGCTTCGTGCCAAATTTCATGATTCTAGCTAAACGGGAAATACCCTATAGATTTTGATTTATTTGTGAGTACCAAAATATGTCACGTCGATCAATCTGCCTAGCCTTTTCCCAACTATGTTGGGGTCAGCTTCCAGTCTAACCGGATGCAGCTGAATACCAGTATTTTACATGGAGCGACTACCTATCTGACCTCCACAATCCAGTAACTGGGTAATACGATACCCCTGGTAAGACTGGTGTCAGACTTTCGGGCTTCTGACGACCCAAAACGACTGTCAAAGATCCACGAATGACAGCCGGGACCAAAGGCTTAACGTGCTCTCCGAGGCACGGTGGATTCTCCATCCACTGACCAACCCCGGCAAGCGTAGCTTAACCGTATGGATCGACCAGTGCGGCTATTGTTACTTATCCACGAGCTCCTCAAAATATGTCACGTAAATGGCCGTATTTTTTTATTGCCTAGACTTAGAAGCTTGATTGTTTTGAGCTCCAAGGGACCGTAGACTTACGCATTTGATATTAATTTCAACTTGCGCTTTGCGTTCCTGAGATAAAGGGTCTTGAGTACCTACAGACAGACGGATGGACAAAGAAGTGACCCTTTAGGGGCTCGGTTTTTTTGCTTTTGAGTTACGGACCTGAAAAAATGAGATAGTATGCATCTCTGGGGACCTCTTCAAACGGTAAATTTCAGATGAGATCTCCTTAGGTCCCAAGAATGGTATTTGGAACTGAAACTAAAAAAGGTCCATCCTTAAAAAGGTTTTTATCTTTAAATCTTTTTAGGGTTCTGATAGAGGACCCTTACAAGTTTCGCGTATCCTATTTTAAAACACACACTGACACAAACGCGGGTTGGCTACAGTATTAAAAATTATTGTAACGAATTAAGTACCACAGATGAGAATATTGAGATGGATGTGTGGAGTGACGAAAATGGATAAAGTAAGAAATGAGTATATATGGGGAAAGTTAAAAGTGGCGCCAGTGACAGAAATGTTGAAAGGAAATCGTTTGGCGTGGTATGAGCATGTGGTGAGGAGGGAAGAAACGCATGTAACTAAAAGAGTGATGAATATAAATGTTGATGGATGGAGCGGGAGAGGAAGGACTAAGAAAAGGTGGATGGTTTGTGTGAGGAATGATATGAGTGAGAACGAAGTGAATGATAGCTCGACGGTTAACAGGGGAGATTGGAAAAAGAAAACGTGTTGCGCCGACCCCCAGTAAGTACAAGGGTTGAAAGATGATGGCCGAGTTAAGAGCGGCCAACCCGTCATACTTTTCATACAAACGCTCGAACGTGATTATGGCGTTGTAAAACATCTTTCTTTGAAATTTTTAAACTAATATGTATCTTGTGCACTATATCTAGGTTTCTATGAAAGCAAAAAATAAAAAAATGAGAAACAAATTCAGTATAAGCCTCCAAAAACAAAATCTGCTTTTTGCACAAATTTTACCCGATCTTTGGCCGGTCGTAATATACTCATAATTGGTAAAAGTAAAGAAAACATCTGCATATAAACCTCGCACATGTAATGGAAACACAAATATCAAAAAAAAAAACACAAACTTGTAAGGTTTACTCAAAAACACGTATTTCCTGATACAACTTTTTACACACTGTTTTTCGTACATGTATATGTTATCGCGTGCTCGCTTGTTTGTTAGCAGTTCTCACTTGCGCTCGATGAAACAACAAGCTTTTCGACCATGCTCGCGTTGACGGTAGACGGACGTTCGTAATTTATTTGCCAAACATGTAAACAAACACGATTTTTAGGAAAAACAACTGTAATGTATACACATAAGGTTCAGTTTGCGCTACAACTTCATAATTTCTATGGCTTTTTCAACAGTACTAGTCAGTCTAAAATCAACTTTATTTACACCTTCATAAATTTGATGTTTGTTTAAGTGGAAATCACATGAATTGGAAACGGATTTAAATAGACATTAAATTATAAGTTTTTATCTCATAAAACGTAATATTTGGCACGAAATATGTCGTTCATGATTCCCGTATGTGTAACATTCCTTTTTAGTTAAAACTGTAGCCTCCGGGGTGTATTACATCAGTTTACTGTTTATTTTTCGCGATACAAATATCACACGGTCAAAATTTTGTGAAATTATATCTGTCTCTCACAATGTAAATTGCTTTTATTAAAAAAATACAGGCCATGTTATAAATAAAAGGAGTTTTTAAAATATAAAAAAAAATCCGTGAAATACCTTCGTGACGTAAAATTGTAATTGACAGAGACGTTATTGGATTTACGTTAAATGAAGTAAAAGCAATTTTGAAAGAATTAAATACTGAGACTATAAAACCGTTGTCTTTTAAATTAATGATAATAATGCGAAAATATCTTTGTCTGTCTGTTACCTTTTCACGCCTTAACCGCTGAACGAAATTCGATGACAGGCACACAAGTGGGCCATAACCTGGGTTAAGACATAGGATATTTTTTATCCCAGTAGCACCTGCGTTCCCGTGGGATAATTTCTCGCGAGAGAAGTCGCGGGCAATAGCTAGCTTATAAATATTTTATTTTTATTCAACAACAATAATTTTAGATTAGATGCTGACCCTAGAAAAGTAGGGAAAAGCCTGGCTTAGAAAGATGAGACTGTACGTTTTGCACATGATAAGAATTTATTCTAAGCGCTATCAAACAAGAATACAAAGCGTATTTTATTTTTGGTCTGAATATAATGCCATCAGAGCTTAGTTAAAAAAGGCCAGTCTATTTTTTCCCGGGGGCATTGTGAGTGGCTAGTAACAACCACTTTTGTATTTCAACAAAAATATTTTAGATAATAAGGAAAGAAACAATACCTGCTAGAGTGTCAAGCTCAGTAAGAAACCCAACAATAAAAAAATAAAAGAAAATAGTAATCATCAATAGCTATACCTATCAATTGCTATGATATCCATGATACTACCTCGTGCTATGCTTTTATCACGAGGTAGTATACTATCGATATCAATTGTTTTCTTAATTTTTGTTCAATATTCATGAAGGAAAGCAACGCTTTTTTTCACAACACGACCTGTTAGCGCCATTTTTGCGTTCATACACCTGTAACTACGCATCAAAGACCTGACGTCACATAACATCCTGACGTCACACAAATCCTGCATCGCGCAATTAGAGTTTACCGCGCGATAAACATATATAGAATCTCCCAAACTTCAAACCTCTGGGCAGTTGCCCGCCAGACATCACACCCGTCTGGTTGGAGGATCCTCCCTTTTCTATGGGGGATGAGTGAACTTTACACCCTGTTCCTCATACCCCTAAACACATATCTACATACACCAATAATAATGATCCACCTGCGCGCTTGCCTATAAGTGTTCTTCTTTTAAAAGCTTCATAATTCCTTACCGGTTCAGCAGGAGCATTAGGAGCTGTGCATCCTCTATCCCTGGTAGTGCCAGTTCTCACAAAGTTCATGCACTGGGTTCCTTGCGGGCCGTGCACGGGGTCATTGGGTGGAATCAACATCGGCGCACACACAGGGTTCGAAGTCACGTCCGGAGTCAGCCGGCCATTGTCGTCGCAGCAAGTCACCAAGTCCTTATCTGTACAAAAGGATTTATAAATTGAAGTAGATGATACTAGGGTTGGTAACAACTAAAGCTTGATCAGTCAAAACGATTTTCAAGCTTTTTCTACAACCGTACACTTTTCTTAAGGCACGTTTGGTGTTACTTTACAACGTAATGAGGTGTTGCGTTACCAATTTAAACACAAAATCACTTCTCATCAGAAAAATCGAAATACTTCCGTTTTTATGGTTTCTGTCCTAATTTAACACAAAAGAGTTTTCATTCCATGAAAAAAATCACATGATTGTATAGCTGGCAGTTTGGCCATTACAGTGATAAGCGAAAATTCTTAATTCAAAATTAAAATTTCATTTGTCCTTTAAATTAAATGATTCACTGTTTTGAGACAAATGTGTGTTTAGAGTTGGAGTATATTTCACCTTTGAAAACTAAAAATTAGCGCTTATCTTAAAACTTTTTGTACTGTGTTCTGTATACTGTGTGTGTACTGTGACTTTGGGACGTCTGAAAAAGTTTTTTTTCTAATACATAATGGATACTTTGCCCGCAGAAGCCGCCCAAGTGGTGGCATTGCTGGATTCTGGACTTAGTCAGCGTGTTGTGGCTGAAAGATTGCATCTAAGCCTGTCGTCTGTTCATAGAGACTACAAACGCTTTGAGGAGACTGGTTTGTTCACGCGCCGTTCAGGATCTGGCAGGTCACTTCTGAGCGAGATGATCGATTTATTGTAATAACTTCTTTACGAAATCGACGCCTTAATGCTTTTCAACTGCAGCAGCAGCTTCATGTTGTACGAAGGGTGGCTGTAAGTGACTCTACAACTAGAAGATGGTTGAAGAAACGTGGGCTATTACCGCACAAGCCAGCAAATGGGCTGAAATTAACTGCTGACCATCGAAGAGCGCGCCTTAACTTTGCACGTGAGCACCTAAATTGGTCATACCTCCGGTGGAACAAAGTCCTCTTTTCTGATGAGCGTAAAATTATGCTGTATGGTAACGACGGAAGGAACCAGGTCTACAGAAGACATGGAGAATGCTTTGCACAATGCTACATTGAAGAAAAGGTCAGCAATGGTGGCGGTTTGTGGATGGTTTAGGGAGGAATCAGCGCCGACGGTAAGACAGAGCTTGTCTTTGTGTCTGGGCCACGTCTGCCTGCACTAAACAGTCATCGAACAGTGTCTTGAGTATCACGTGATGCCTTATGCACATTTTATTGGCAACGGTTTCATATTCATGCACGACAATGCTAGGGCCGACACCGCGAGCGTCGTACGAGATTATGTTACCGTAGTCGGTATCTCCATTATGGAAGGGCCAGCAAGAAGCCCGGACTTGAATCCGATTGAACATCTATGGGATGAATTAAAGAGACAAATTCGTGCAAGAGATCCTGCCCCAGAAACACTTAGCCAGCTGCAAAATGCAATCCAAGAGGAATGGAATGGAATGCCACAACATTTGATCGTGACTCTCATCCGATCGATGAAGAACCGTATGGAAGCAGTAATAAGAGCTCGGGGAGGGAATACAAGTTATTACGTAAACGTTTCTTAGCTTTTTTTTTAATTTACGTGTGTTGTTTTATCAATATCATTATTTTATACAGGCTAAAAATTACTTGTTAAACAAAATACGAAACCTATGAAAATTTAATTTGAATTTAGAACATTAACATTAGGATTTGAAAACCATTATCATTCACTATTAAACGACATTTGACATATATTCCTAAATATACACATTTTTCTGATAGTCCTTACAAAACATAAACTTGCAAGGTGTTTCGATTTTTCTGATGAGAAGTGTAAATACTAAACTAGTGAAAAATATAAAAAACAGGTAACCGATTATAGATCGTTAGAATCTATTTAAAGAAGTTCATCTTAAATGCTGAAAAAAGATTGTAACGATAAATCAGCTTCGTCTCGAGAATCCCTTGTGAAAACATTTTTTTTCATAAAGTTATGCTTTACATAATAAATTCTTTAAACCAAATTTTTCGTAACGAAAATTCTTCGGAAAAAACTACACCACGGAACAAGGAAATTGTCTGAAATATTTTTGTGGAACCATTTTCCTTTCCGGATATGACTGCTCCACCATTTTCTCTACAATACTCGTAGATAAGGTTTTATTAAGTCGTGTCCATCTTTGTCAACGACGTCTATTTGAGCAGTCAATCGTAAAAAGAAGCGCTCTAGGTGATACAGAAACTTGTCTCTTAAAACCGAAGAAATGTTCAAACATTTTCATCGATATTCGAACAGTTTTGTTTTTTGTCGGCTGTCGAGAGTAGTCGTAACAATAGTAGGTATTACGTCCTCGTAGCGATTTCCTCGCTTCTAGATTTCAAAATGATTTATTTATTGACAACTTTGAGAATATAAATCAAACAAATACGGAATACAGGTTTGTTTACAAATATAAGCAAACGTGTAAACGCTATAATTTAGATACGTTTTTATTCCAGTTTACCCAAAAATAATGATTACAAATCAACACAAAAAATCTATACATACAGCCTCAGAATTTTACATAAGCCAATTATGGGCTATGACATTCTAAAAATTATGCGACAGTGATTACATACATATTATTATTAAGTACTTTTATAAAACTGTGACACACATAGGTAATGTTAAGACTGATGAAATTGAAACAAAATTATTATATTTTTAGTAACACATTTACACACACATTAAACTTACTCTCAGCTTCAGTAGAATAGGCTGTTGAAAAACAATAATTATTATAATTAGTGAAGAAAATTAAATATCAAAGAGGCATACATACTGGTCTGCTCTAGTTAGTTTAGTTCTCCAAATTAGAATAGAATTCTTCTAAAACCAACCTTTAAACTTTTTGTTAGCGTTAGCGTCCCTATTCTGAAAGACTGATGATGTCTTAGATCAAAAAATCTGCGGTCAAATCTTAGGTTAGCTACTTATTGAGATTCAACAAAATAACATCATTCAATCCAATTATATTATAAGTAGAAAGAGGTAGACAGGTTATATACGCTCCGCAAGTAGCTCGTAAAAATATGGCTAATTAGCCACATTTTCGTCGTCTTCTCTCTTTTCAACTCCGGATAATTACGACATGCCGTCCTACTTTCACGTGTCATCAAATAGTGTGACATTGTGCCGTTTTTAAAGATCGAATGTTGAGTAGGTAACCTATCTACGTCTTTTTACTTAACATATCATTGATCCAATCATAATTTCACATAAAATTTTACAATATATTCAACTGAATAGAGATTATATCTCTTAAACAAACACAGAAAAAAGATTGTACCTAAGAGGCATTATAGTTTCATCTCAATACAAGCATGACAAAAATATCTGCAGAAACTTGACTTTTCTTATTTATTTGATACAGTTTATTATCCTTTCAGTAACACTTTAGTAATGTCACAAAAGTTCACGGCAAGAAACATTGTTTGAACGAAATCCGATATTCCTGGCGTAAATCTACACCTACCCGATTTGTACGCCCCTATGTACAGTCAACCAAAGATCTAAGTATTCGGGCAACGAGACAATATATTTTTCAATACAGACATTTGACAGGTAGGTATGGAAAAACGAAATCAATAACGATGGAAGCGATAACCCTTCATTTGTGGCTTATTATCTTCCTTTTCACCAATTTTCATGTTTCTAAATCTACGGGAAGAACGTACGATATCTTAAAAGTGTTTGATTTCCTCGATTATGTATGAAATAATATGTAACGAAAAATATTTTTTTAATAGTTTAATTTCAATTATTAAACTATATAATAATTAAAGCTCATTCGAAAGAGCAGTCCATCGATTAATAAATATTCGATGAATCGTTCAGTCGAAGTAGCGTTTAGCAATAAAAGGTTGTTTCGCAATAAATTCCATTCGAACAATCGTTCAGACGACTTTCCATTAATCGAACACATGACTCTCGAAGTTAAGGTACGGACCCCTATATTGACCACCCTCAAAATATTGCCACCAGTGATTTTGGCCTTGTAGTTATGGTATTGCCAGTGTAATACACAACTGCCCGTACGTTTATACCTTGCCCTCATACCAAACTGTTTCGTCAAGTGTAAAATTAGGTAACAAAATAACAAAACAAAGTTTCTCTTCCTACAAAATAAACTTCTAAGAAATTAATGTTAGAACTTACGGGACTGTACTACGCCAGCTGTGAGTGACATGTCGTGGGTTACAATTTGTCCCCACTGTTGTGTGTTGAGGTTCCAAATAGGGTCGACCAATTGTCGGTCGGGGAACAGCCGAAGACTGATGTCTCGGGGGTTCGGGAGTGGACGCCCGGAGATTGATAAAGTCATGGCGCTTACACCTGGAAAAGAAAGCTTTATAAAATCTCATGACAACTAATACTATCGTAGTTTCAGGATTTTTATTAATAAAACTTTACTTGATGTTGTCATTTCCCTAGGGTAAGACCCTAAATGTTTTATTATGCTTTCCAGTCGTAACTTTTGAAAACGCCATACGTCTTGCCCTTTGAAAAATTATCTAGAGAACATGTTACGCATAAAAAAGATAAAGCAAAAAGTAATAACTTATAGTGGACAAAATACAAAATATTGTTCCCTAAAACAATCGAAACAAAATTAGGAATGAAGCCTCTTACATAATTTCTCCAATTGCAACACAAATGTATAGGCAAACATAATATATCTCGCCCCACTTGCTACCTTAAGGGAATATTTCACCCCCATAAATCCCCACGCCCCTTCACCTTGTTCACATCCTGCTCCATTAAGGCTAAATTAACATATCCCCATACATATATGCGCGATATATTAATTGCTGAGCGTTACAATCATTCATCAAACCGTCGCCAACTAAAGGAAAATAGCGGCAATCCCCTACGACTGAAAGTAAATGATATATAGCAGGAAGTTATCTTATTGGAAATGGAACCAGCGGGAATGATTGATTGTGGAGGGAAGGACTTACGATCCTGAGATAAATACGGTATAAAATGGTTGTCAGAATTGCAGTCAGTATCTTGAGAGTTTATTCTTATTGCTGAATTTAATAATTTAAAAAAAAACTAGCAAGCCTTACAGTAGTCGCATATGATGTATAAGTAACATTTCACATCTCACCTTGGTAAGCAACATTAAAGGGGCCTCGTCAAGGTCATTTCTGACGGCCAACTCTAGCAACGCGCGCGCTCATTGGTCAAATCAAATGGCGCGCGCTTCCCCGGCTCTCTGTTACACACTTCCGTCTCTTTTCACGAAATCGCTCCCACAGATTGATATTAAATTACTCGTTATTAAATACGTTTTCTAATCACAATTTTGTCTTTGGTTTACACGATATAACTTGTAGTTCATTGTAAACGCGCGCGGTCATTGGTCAAATCTAATGGCGCGCGCTTCCCCCGGCTTTCTGTTACACACTTCCGTCCCTTTTCACGAAATCGCTCCCACAGATTGAAGTATAGCGAGAGGAAAGATGTTACACATCAAAAATGCACACATCTTTTCCTATAAATTTTCCATTTCGTTTTTTCCATTTTGTTTTTGTTCCATTGTTTTTCCTATAAATTAAACCACAAACACTTTTTGGATTATGTGTACTACGCGTATGCTACTACGCATGCACGCTACGCGCGTAGTACGCATAGCTTCGGGCTACGGACCGTCCCTATTATTATGTAGCATGTCTGCTACGCGTTTATTACCTACGCTCGTGTCATTTTCAATGCGTATACTTACTACAACAGTCCATGGCATGGTGAAGCTATAGGTAAATATTTTATATCTATTTTGTTACGATGCGAAGGCATTATTATATCAGAGTAGAAAGATAATTGTGTTGCGATTGATGGAAAATTCTTCTGCTCCTGTAGCCTGAATTTTACGTTGATAAACAGTTTCAATGAAATCAGTTTTAAACCGTGACTGATATTAAATTTCTCGTTATTAAATACGTTTTCTCATCACAATTTTGTCTTTGGTTTACACGATATAACTTGTAGTTCATTGTAAACAAAAGAATGTTTAATAAATAGCAATAGGTAGATAGAATACCTTAATCTCGAGGCCGGTAATCGAGGCTTAAACATTGGCAAAAGACGGGGACAAAGCGATAAAACGATTTAAAGAAGAATGTTTACCCCGAATGTAAATAAAATACTCTATATTAAATTGATTCAGGCAATAAAACAAGGCCAAAGAACTTGGAAGCACACTTAGGAATCCAATAAAAGATGCCACTAGTCTACCAAAGATCGTGAACAATTCAATACTCAATCCCCCTTAAAATGACTCCTGCTATCAATTTGTAGATTAAGTGTGCAAACATCAATAATGCAGCTACGTGCAAATGTCTAGAACGTGGGCATTTTAGATATTAGCATAAAGTACCGACCCGGAGCCCGTTCTCATGTAAATCATTTGTTACATTGAGCTGACGTTGAATATACATTCGCATAGCAAACCAATTTTCTCGTCACAATATTTTTGTAATTGTCTGGGTGCCTTCAATGGTGGAATCTAACAAATAAAATAATTAAACTTTACCTGTCGCAACAGAATTTTCCAACTCAAACTCAAACTCAAACTCAAAGCATTTATTTCAAATAAACCAATTACAGGCACTTTTGAATTGTCAAGGGGTCGGTCAGTCAGAAATATGAAGCTAGTTGCCCATTCCAACGCGTAGTAGGTTCCTATGGAGAAGAACGGGCAAGAAACTCCACGGACACTCTTTTAAATCAGAATATTGTTACAAAATATTGGTTACATCATTCATGTTGTAATTATACATGTGAGAACAATGTAGAGAGACGTGCACGTTAAAAGCGTCCGTAATAAAGAAAAAAAACAATTCAAAAATTAAAATAAATTCAAAATAAGCCTTGGCAGCTAAGAGATGACCAGTCCCCACTGACGGCGCCCGTTCACGAACATGACGCATGGATCAGCACCATTTAGCTCAACCATTTTGAAGGGAACTTTATGATCCAACACACACGCCACCACCAGCGAGACATTTGAGTGAGCATGACATACTCTCAGCCGCAAGGGCTCATTTAGGTCAATGAAAGACGTAGGTACCCAGTAAATGGTAGCTTTAAAGTAGGTACATAGTGCTCACACATGTGCTATGCAATTATATAATACTATGAAATTGAATTTATACAATCTAAAGATAGTCCTACAATCTTCAGCAGCTCCAACAATATTTTCGAATGCCAATCAATTAGTTTGTTTGTATAAACAACACATTGTATAGACAAACCTACTGAAGTACATTATCTGAGCGGGGTAATAAAGTATCATCCAGCTTTAGGCCGTGTCCTAACCGAAAACAAGCGACTGTCGCGCGGGTAAGCCATCGTCGTACTCGTTTGTATGAATACTAGCTTTTTCCCGCGGCTTAGCTCGCGTGGAAGTCGGAAATTATCCCGTAGAAACGTACCTACTACCGGTATAAAAAGCATCCTATGGGTTAATCCAGGTTTTAAACTATCTGTCTGCCTCATCCAAATCCTATTAGTAGCATAATATATGATTGAATGCTATCAAGCAAGCCTAGTACTTTTTGTTAGATTACTGCTCAGATATTGTGCACAACGTCTAATAATTGAAATACTATCTCGAATCCATGCATGCCTAGTACTTCAAGTTTATAAACTCAAGGAATCACGTTGTCCCATACAAACTTTGCCCACCTTTTTCACCCCCTTTGGGGTAGAATTTCGAAAAATCGTTTCTTATCGGATGCCTACATCATACAAAGAACACACCCTCCAAGTTTCAAGTCCCTACGATCAGCGGTTTAGGCTGTGCGTTGATCCGTCAGTCAGTCATTCAGGACAAAGCATTTTATATGTATAGATAACAAACTCGCGCGATCAATCTTGTCACGTATGAACGTCATCATTCAGGTAAACCATCACGTATTCGCGCGACTGTCGCTTTCGGTTAGGATGCAGACTGAGAAAGGGACTCTTACACAAAAAAGAGTGGCAGTGACGACAATCCACAAAGCCGAACTTATGGAACCGAATACTGCAGAAAGGCCTTTCTGCATCGATAGTAAAAAAAAATTGGAGAAAAAATACTGACGACCTGTCACAGTTGTATACCAAAATCCACTGTACTTACCATCAGCATAATTATAGGGCGCCAATCGTCCGTAAGGCGTCTGGGGGATGCCCCACGCTGGTCTCTGCAGGTTATTGCAGGAGCCATCAATGGCCCTGTATCGAGATTTGGCACAGAATGGGGGCGAAAGGCCACAGGTCTGCGAGGCCGGGTCATCTCTAGATCCCAATGGAGGCGGTGGGTTGCTGAAACTTTACCAACAAGAAGGATTTTAATATTTCGTTTTGATGGTTGACGAAGCAGCATGTAAGTAGATAGATCAGCACATTTAAACCGCATTCAAGAGCTGTCAGTGTCATCATTGTTGTGGAATATTAAGAGTGATAGCTCTTGAAAGCATTTTAAATCAGCAAATCTATCTAATTCCCGTTCAGTTTTATTGGTGAAATACACCAATAAAATTGTTAGTTGTCAGACCAGTATTATAATTATGTACAGTAAAAGTAGTACATGGTTAGAAACACATGCTTTTTTTTTGTATTCGCGATTCTCAAGAGTAAAGGCTTGTTCAGACCAGCGCGACTTGTCGCGCGACGCGACACCAGTTATTGTTATAGTGTGAAGTTTTCTTAGAAATTGTATTTTTCGTGTCGCGTCGCGCGACAAGTCGCGCTGGTCTGCACAAGCCTTTAACAGGCAATATTCACATAGGTAAAATATTTATTCACAACGCTTTCCTACAGAAAAACTTTTGTACAAAAGCAATGCCACATCTACAACTTAATAACAATATAGTAGTAAGTAGGTAGTAAGTAGGTGTACCTACTTACTACCTACAAGTTTATCATGCAATTAACTTTAACATAAAGAACACTACATTCACTTGTTTCTAGACACCCAGCGGGAGTGGTTTAAAGCACATTAAAGGTCATCGCACACATAAACACTGCATCGCATCAACTCCAGGCATTTAGTATTCTCTCTATCATAGAACTGAACTCCTTACTGCAACGCACACTTAAAATCATCGTAACGTCATCGCCTCGGATCGGGCTCAGCTGGTAAACGAAACGTACGTCAGGCCGTCGCGTCGCCACCTTCACGCAACCGTAAGCAGAGCAAGCGCGGCGTCGACCGCAGCGTCACCCCGCTTACGGGTGACGCTGCTGCGACCCTTCGTAGCCGCCCGAGGCAAACACATAGAGAGGCCCGTATTAGCGGGTCACCGTGTTGCATCCGCGGGCGAGGGGCGAAGATCCGACCCGCTCGCCACGCCCCTTTGCGGGGGTGTCGCGACATCCCGAATGGGACCCTTCGGAGGTGCTGAGCCGATCCAGTTACGCGCATATTTTGGGTTGTTTACAAACAGATTGTTTGCCTTTTTGACAGATTCTGTATGGCAAATCTCGCAAAAACTTATAATGGAGGGACCTTTGCAATTATTGTTACTAGACTTGCCCCCCTGGATGACGACGACTCGACCCGGTGCAGTGCTTATATGTGTGCGATAGATAGAACCATCACACGGACTAAAGTTTGTTCATTTACAACTCTAAAAAGTTCAAACTAAAATCCCCGGGGAATCTTGGCACTTGTACAATACGTGTGGTAACACGTGTTAGTGACATACATTGATTTAGAGCGTAAGTAATATCTATTTTGTAGCGTTCAGGTTTGAAGGTAGCTTTATTTATGTTCTAAATATTTTACAAAATGTTTGAAGCGTGTTTTATTAGCGTATATAACTACATGCAACCTTTTTGATCATGTTGCCATATAAGCATTTCGTTTAGGACATTCGGATAGTCTGTTAATATTTACGTTACTGTGGAAACAAAGGGGCGGTTTGTAATTTTACCCAGATATTTCAATACCGTTATTTCTTGTGGCCTATAATTAATACAGACGGTCATGCAGATGGATGCTGTTATTGTTACTTTAATTAAGCGCAACTGAATGATTAGAAAGATAAACTGGAGCCAAACTCGATATTTTCCAACCATATTAAAACATGTTCGGAGTTTGTCGCTCAAACTCCATTATTCAATATTTTAATATAGGTTCGTACGTGGTGTTAAATGTGCTTATACGACACTGAAAAATGTCTTAACTGTTTCACGTTTTCGAGAACGAATCCAAATTACTCACGCACGTGTCACCTACTTATCAAGAAGTGAGTAGCTACCGTATCATAAAATTATATTTCACATTACTTTATTTGAGAGCTTAGTTGTATATAAAAAAGGTTTCCACACCCTTTGTAAAAGTATTCATACGCAGTTACCCAAATATTAAATATTTATGATATGAAAATAGTGTGAAGGTAAAAAGGGCTGTTGAACCAGGGTGATATATGAACACGATTTTTTCTCACAGGCTATAATTTTCAAAGTGAGCGGATTTTTTTGCTCTAGTAATATTACTAAATCACTACATTATTTATTTTGTGTTTGGTTTAGGCATATCAAAATAAACTTAATGTAGGGTTAAAGCCTATAAAATATTTCATAGGTTCACCTATTTAGTATTTTTCACAGAACAGAAAAAACAGGTATTTTTTTCTAAAAACATAATTATCTGAAAAGGTTTGATAAATCATACCTACTACTACCTACATACATAAATGCGAAAGTGTGTTTGTTGGTTTGTAAATCTTTCACGTAGCAATGGAGTAACGAATTGACGTGATTTTTAATTAGATAGTTGAACGACTGAAATATTTATTATCTCAAAACAACAAAGTACTGGGTTCTCATTTATTAGTCTCGTTAATATGTAGTTAGTTTTGTTAACAAGTATTAAACTATCTAAACTTAAAAATAAGTTAATTAAATGTTATTTAGTTAATAGAGTAAGTCAAACACATAAACAACAAATAACCTTATTGGGGGTCCGAGGTGGGCGGGGTCAACCGTCGGGCTGTAGACAGAATCAGTACATTTTACAACAGGTACATGCAACACAAACACAAATTAGCAACCAGTGCATAATGTGCGAACAGAGAGTTGTACAGATTTCAGACAGGCGTCTGTCCGTAACAGTCGAGTGAAAATTATTCACAGTTACTACTAGCACAGTATAATAAACTAACAGTATTATATCTCGGCATCGACCTTGAAATAATTACCTAACGGCCGCTCGTTAGATAAACCTTCCGCGTCCGTGTGTAACTGCCGCGCACTCGACACTGTAGCTTACTGATATACACTGAGATTTCGAAGCGCGTCGTTTCGGCCGTTTTCGAAGACATAATACTGTTACCTATTTATACTGTGATACTAGGTGCATTAATGGTGCAGACGATAAACAGGGTACAGTAATACGAAGTATGCAAAACGTAAAAGTCGCAGGATGAAAATATTACGCAACTGTAAGTCAATTTATCCACGTGTCTTATTATTTTATCGACAACACATTCACTAATATGAATGCAATTGACAGTTTGACAATTTGTTTATGAAAAATTAATAATCTTTTCGTTCCGCAAGTGAACACCCGTAGCTGTACCTATATTTTCATTTCTTGCAAGTTATTGTGCGCTTTTATAATACCTAACGTCACGATATTATCGTGGACGTCCACGTCACGGCATCACGCAACATGAAGACGTTTTTAAATTTCCGTCCACGATAACGTTATAACGTGTACGTATTTCCATACATTTTATGGACGTGAACGTGGACATCCACGGTAACATCGTCACGTTAGCTATTATAAATATGCAGAATAAGTTACATAAAAATATCACAAAGTCACAATGCAAGAATTACGTTGTAAAATAAAAATCATAAACTCATACTTCGTATTCTCGTAACACACACTTAGAACAGAGAATTTCAATTACACTATCCAAGAAAATAATATAACACATATTTCCACGTTTCACTTTAAATTGTGTTTCAAAAGCAACATTCAAATAGTTTATTTAATACTAACACAGTGAAATACTAGCAAGTGCTTGTAAGTTATTTACAATTTCGAAATAATTCTTGTACCATTACATACTAATTTACATTACGCAAACTGTAACAAATTAAAATAATGTTCATAAAATATGTCGATCTTTGAAAATCTTGTTCTTTTTTTTTTTTTCTCACCCAAATCCATTGACAGGTAATCTGGCAGGTTGTGGTCCAAAAGGTACAACTCTCACGAAGCCGGCTCCAGGGCCAGAGAGATGCAGACTTGGGTTCTCCAGGAAGAGTTGTGCTGGGTTCGGTCGGAAGTTGAGGTGAATGCCCTCTATGGCACAACACAATGCCAGCGCCAGGTATATTGTCACCGCGGCCATTGTGTCTGCAAAGAAAGAGAATTGCGTAAGTTTAATAACTCCATAAAGTGCATGGTGATACTTCGATTATTGTGACGGAACCATAAGAAATTATGGGAATTCCGCCTGGTTATGTACGAGTAAGTTTGGTGATAGTATGAGACCGTACGAATCAAATGCTGCATTTTTTTAACCAGCATTTATTTTATTTGGCATTAAAAATATTGCCAAAAAACCGTTAATTTGATTCGTACGCTACGGTGTTATCCCAGGGTAACTTACCCCAAAATACTCTACGTCACTACTGACGGTTAACATGGCTGTAATCAGAGTGTATCGTTCACATCAATTACCTACTCAAATTTGCTCAAACAACACGTATACGTAGATTGTAGTTTCCAGATAATACGCAGTTCACTGCAAACAGAAACCAAGATATAGCTGCTGATTTTTTAAATATTTAGGGCTGATTTTTCCAACGACGCATAAATTATGTTTTATCCGTCGATTAAAATTGATGTTTGACAGTTTTTCCATATAAAGATTCAAAATTATTTCTCGAATAATATCTGAATATCTGGCTTTGGAAACATCTGCGCTTATTCTTTTTACTCCTAGCCAGAAAACAACAGCATGTTTCATTGGCTCCGTTCATACTCATCCCTAGTTCGAACTGGGCCGCTTTTTTATATGCCTATCAGTTGCAAGGGTACTGTTTGTCGGAAAAGTGCTACGATGTAGAACATAAATACTCTTCTTCTAAATAATAAATACTATATAATGACTTCTGCCAAATACGTGATCTGTCGATCCATTCTGTAAACATCGCGCCGTGAAAACTTGGGTGAAGTGAGTTTAATGTCATTGCACCTAAAGCTAGGGATTGACACTATTGGCAGCTCACTTCATGCTCACTTAACCTCACTCTTCACGGTGAGATGTTTACAGAATGGATCGACAGATCACGTATTTGGCAGAAGTTAAAGTAATGATCATTATCACTTCACAGCTTAAACCCATTAACATAATACTAAATTCCTTCCATTTTCCGGAAGACATTCTAACGTTTGTGTTTATTAGATTATGGATAGCTAAATGCGTCCATTTTAGTCCCAAATCGAATTTGCCTAAACGAGGCGAACACAAAGAGACATTTCGATGCTGAGGGTCCTCACGAACATCGAGGACGTAAAGATCATTAATATTGGACGTGATGCTGATTTCTTAACGACGGGAAAATTCATGGGATTACTTTGAGAACTGGGTACCAATAATTTGGAGGAATTTCAAAATATTGTTAAGGTAACAACTTTAAACGGTGCACGTGAAAATAATGTCAGTTTTTAGACATTTAAATTGATGAAAATATCACAACTTTTCACAATGACTTGAACGAGACTTAGATTAAATATAGTTAACTAGCTTCCGCCAGTGGCTTCGCCCACGTGGTGTGTCGATAACAAGTAGACTATTATCCTTCCCCAAGGTTCAAAGTAGCCCCATATCAAATTTCATCTAAATCGGTTCAGCCGTTTAGCCATGAAAGTATAACAAATTCACATTCGCATTTAAACGTAATATTAGTTAGGATAACTCAAAGATTTAGATCGTAAATGTGCCCTCACCGTACTACGTCGCGCGAAAAAGTGCCCACACTGAGGAGAGTGACTTCGCACAATAATAATGGCGTTTCCATGACAATCAAGTCAAGTGTCTGCGATATTGTGTGTCAAAGGTGTCAAAACGAAACAGAAACGCGACCATCTTTTAACACGGCAGGGCAAATCTACGATTGAAATCTTTGGGATAACTAGCACTTTTGTAGGATAAGGCGTGCAGTCGACTAGTAAACACTGCATTGTATATGATCTGAAAAGACTCAAGAACTGAAATAGTGACGCATCACGATAAAACGCTGAATCACGTAAACGTGAAACGTAAAGGTTTATTTTTTAATATCCAGAAATATTCTTAAAATAAAAATAAACCTGGGATCAACGTTTGATTGGATTCTTTCCAACTGTTTTATCGTGTTAATATCGTTGCAATTGCAAAATGTCTCATAACGCAAATAGTTTAAATTTGCGACATGAGACATGTTGCTACGATATACTCGTCAGGCACTCGTGCTTTTACTAAGCTCCATAGCTGTGCCAAATATACTGTAGTTGTGCCGGGTCTTTGAATAGGCTTTGGATAGGCTACTATTGTCGTATCTTCTATCTGCTATGTCTATCCATATTACAAAGTATGTCACTTTTCGTGTTCGTCTATGTGACCGCGTTGTTCTTCTAAACTACGCAACGGATTTTGATGCGGTTTTCACCAGCATTAAGAGATAAATCGGGGGATTCGGGAAGGTTTGTGTGATAAAGAAATTTAAATATATTGTCAAGTTGTGAAAACCAGCAGGGGCAGGGACGGGTAGCTGACACTTTAGAATAACTGCAAGGTAACTGTAAAACGGAATTGGGGGATGGCAAAACCGAAGAGCTTACACTTTAGAATAACTACAAGGAAGCTGCAAAACGGAATTGGGGGATGGCAAAACCGAAGAGCTTACACTTTAGAATAACTACAAGGAAGCTGCAAAATGGAATTGGGGGATGCCAAAACCGAAGAGACAACTATTTACAACCAGCTGCCCCCGGGGTTCACCCGCATAAGTATCGATCCCTTAAGAATATCCCGTAAGGATCAAAAGTTTCCTATGTCCTAATCCAGGTCATGGACTGCCCATGTGCCAAATTTCATTCAAAACCTTTCAGCCGTTTTAGCGTGATAGCGTAACAAACAAACAAAACTCACTTTCGCATTTATAATATTAGTTCGGATGATAATTATGTAACTATTATTACCGCTTATAAAATTATATTCATAATAATCGTGGGAAAAGATAAAATTAATATCTATTACATTTACCGCGTTCTGATTTGTAATTACTTAACATTTTTCCGGCCACGTAATTTAAGCAAAATGATATAACAGCCATTTTTATTGACTGCGTATAACTTATTACCTGCGATAATTTTATAATTATTATGAGCAGCTATTAAATAAAGTACTTTACTGTTGGTAACATAAATTATTGAATAAATCTTACTAAGAAAACTACTTAAGTGCTTAGCTAGGGACAGCTAATTAAAACCACACACAAAATTAAATGAATTTATATTTCATGTATATTAATTATGTGTATGTATTCTGCTCCAAATATGTAACAATATCTTGTAACAAATTTAGAGCGGAATCTTTGATCATAACTGTTTATATATTTGCTCACGTGACATATTTACCCATCCCTGTAATGTATAATGAGATTTCTAAAGCAAATAATTTGTTAAAAACGTTTTCAACAAAATTGAAAACATTGGTTTCGTAATACTGCAAGTGTGGCATGAACAATATCGCCTTGCACATTTTATATACATAATTAATTTTTTTATTGACTAGAGAAAAAAGAAATAGTATTTTTTTTTTCTCTATATTATTTCAGTCTATCATATTTCTACAAAGGTAAAGGACAAGGAAACGAATCCACAAAATGGAAATAAGTTAATTATTTTGAGCTAAAATATTCAGTCGTCCCGGAAATTTTCGCATTTTCCAAATAGTTTTTCCAATGAAAGTATGCTCACCAACAAAATTTTTATTATATGTAATTCCTAGAAGTCCCTGATGCCATTGTTTTACGACCGACCATTTACCCATGATTTTGTCGTCAAGGTTTTGTTAAACATTGAAATTCTATATTTCTCATATTGGGCAACAAAAGAGCAACGAAAATGATTTGTTTTTCATTTCCTCTGATGAAAATTTAACCTTTTGCGTTGATTCGTTATTTCCATTCATAAAACTCAAAGGCGGGTTCAATATACAGATTAGCTGAATGTTAATTACTTTTTCGTTTAGCCTCAATTAATATGAACAAAAGAAATGACTGGTACTTATCACGCGAGGTAATAAAGTATTTGGATGTAGGAGAATTCATAGAAATGTAGGCAGGTACAAATGTAACTGCCCCATTGGCGAATTGGTGTTTGGCTACGACTGTCGAACATGAAGTCCTAGTTAATTCTTTCACGGAAAATTTTCAGTAACCTTGTTTTTATTCGGTTAGTTTTCTTGAGTGTCGTTAATAAAGCTAAGCAACACTGGAATCAGGCTAGGCATATGTTAAGACGCAGGTGACGCAGGTCCACACAGCGCAGGGCAGAGCAGATTTTGTAATACAGTAACGTACTGAGAGCTGTGTACGCAGCGGCACAGGCACGTGCGACGCAGTGTCTGTCCTCTGCCTCGTTAGTTACTGTTGTGCCGGCACAGATTTCTGCGCGACGCGTGCAGTTGACACGAGTTTTTACCACTTATTCATATATATTTTTTTGCAATGACCTTTGTTGTGAACCTTGTTTGTATGATACTATCATCCAGACTATTCAAAAAAGACAAACTACTACCTACTAGCTAGGACGCGAATGTATCTGTGTAGCTGCGTCGCAGCATGCGCTCGCGACCTATGTCTGCCTCGCCTGCCCTGCCCTGCAAAATCTGTACTGTGCTGTGCTGCATCACCTGCTGTCTCAGCATACGCTTAGCCTCAGTCCTGGAAAGTTTGCCTAGTTTGCTCATCACAAGGGTGAAATTTTAATTTGTATATTTTGTCATTATGTCAAAATATACAAATTAAAATTTCAGCATCATCGATCATCACAGTCGTAGGAGGGGCTCAAGGCTAAATTATAACACCGCACGGTGTTATTATTTAGCCTTGAGCCCCGGGTAAGCTACGCTTGCCGCGTTCGATTCGTGGATGGCTGACCATTCATTACTTACCCAGAACCCTCCATGCCTCGGAAAGCACGTTAAGCCGTTGCAGCTGCCATTTGTATAGATCTTTTACAGTCGTTACTGCTAGTCAGGAGCCTGTCTGACAACCAGGCTTACCAAAGCTTTCGTGTTACCCAGTAACTAGGTTGTGGAGGTCAGATAGGCAGTCGCTTCATGTAAAATACTGGTATTCAACTGGATTCGGTTAGACTGGAAGCCGACCCCAACATAGTTGGGAAATTACGCAGTTGATGATAACTTCGATCGCCACATACTTACCTACATTAATATGTCAACCAATAACATATAAAAAATATCTCTGCCTACCCCTTTTAATATTAGCATTACATAGCATAGCACAGCGTGACGAAAATGAGTAGGTACCTTACTTAACACCCAATGTATGTAATAAAATATTTCACGGTACATAGGTACTCGCCTAATAAACTGTGCTGGTAGTTGATACGAGTACTCTTTAATAACATGCAGTTTAACTATGTGTTAAGTGCGTACGGCTGATACGATAATTAGTTATAACATAAAATTTTATTGATGTTTGACTGTCGACATTTAAGTAGGTTATATCATTTTCAAATTTTAAATTTCTATTCAAGTCAGGGAAAATTGTTACTTATAAAAAATTTACTATCAACTTAAATTGTCCGTAAATTTGTTTGTTCAGTTACAAAAACTTGATTTATACAACAGTATGCCGTTTATCGTGATAATCGTGTCCGTAGACAAATCATTAAACCAATTAATTACTTGTTTTAAAATTGTACATAATGACCCTAATACATGAACGAAATAAAATAATTATTATGATTACAATTTCATATCAATTAAAATAGTGCGAACAAATAACCAACAATAATTAACTATTTATCAGTGTAATCAAATAAAAAAGCTCGTTACGGTCACGCCCAGTTAAAACGAATTCCAATTTTAAATCGGTGTTACTTGAAATTGTTTTCTTGTCTAGGTTTTTTTTTTAAATTAAAGCCGGCCAGTTTTCAGTGAACCAGTCGGTTAGAAAAATAGTTATCATAGTAATGTTAAGTGACTGAACCGAATATAATTGATGCATAATCAGCCTATAATGTTTCGACTACATACTGGAGGACACAGGCCTCCTTGTTATGAGGGAGTGGGCCGCCGTCACATGTCTTCGAATTTTTGGATCTACGACGATTTCTCACGATTGAAATGAAATGATGATGATGATGAAATGATTTTATTTTCTGTAAATAGGTTCGTATAAACACTTTTACACGTCAATAATATTTAAAAAAAACTAGATGAGGTCTACGTTTCCTATCTGACTATTCTGAGAAGAAAGGCCGAAACAAACTTAGAGGTCACAGTCTCTTTTAAAGTCCAGACATACTCTTGGTTAGATGTTTTCCTTCACCGTTATGAGAGCACTGGTGATAACAAATTTACACAAAGGAAAGCGCCTGTCTGGGTTCGAACCTACGATCTAACAACTCGTAGGTCGCGGCAGTTGCAACTGGGCCACCACTGCACATATAATTGATGATTAGCCACTAATTATGGGCTGATTTAGAGCGTGTTAACGTACAATTATTAATAGCTACCTGTTTAACATTCAATGTTCAAATAACGATATATTAGAGAAGTAATGAAGCATAAATAGTTATCAAATATCGCAAACAAGTAGTACAAGTTTTAATGATGTTTTCAATGTTTACGGTTTATGATTAATTTGTGATTTTCATAATCATCATCATTTCACCCGAAAGACGTACACTGCTGCTGGTCATATTTGTGCTTTTATTGTTAGAATATCATAATAATGTCAATCGATATACAGTGAAAAATAAATTAACTATCAGTTTCAGTAACAAAACATCACCCTACTAATATTATAAATGTGAAAGTTTGTATGTCTGGATGTTTGTAACTCGATCACGTAAAAACACGAAAACTACGACTGAACGGATTGGCACACAGATAGTTTATTATAACCTGGAACACATAGGATACTTTTATCTCGATAGTATGTTGCATTCATATAAGACGGTGTTTTGTTCACGACACGTTTTGCACAATTTCTGAGCATTAACCTAACAAAAAGTACTAGGCTTACATGAATTCAACATAGTATTTCAATCTCTAGTACTTTTGCACATAGATAGGTTTATAACTAATTACTAAAATAATAAACAAGCATTAATTTATCCACAGAACACGGATATGCCTGGGCGGCAGATGCCGGCGGCGCTTCGTTTCCGTGCTCTGCGAATTAATTAAATTAATTAAACACATTGACGACCACGTCAATATTATTTCACGTCATGCTTGTAAACTTTGACTATAACATAAGCAGCCAATAACGTTCCCACTGTTGGAACAGCTGGGGTTGCGGGTTTGTCTGAAAGGGATATCGCGGCCCCAGCACACAGGCAACGGAAGAAACACGGGTGGGTTTTAGTCAGTAAAAGTCTGACACTCCCTCTCGCTCCGCCCAGAGCGGGAGGAGTCATTTGATGATTTCAAAGCCAAAAAAAAAAAAAAAAAGGCCTACTCTCCGTGAGAGGGAGGTGGCTGTAATCCACCACGCGGGCTCAGTGCGTGTGTGTGGAAGTCAAATGTGTTCGAATTTTTGCCTAGGACATGCCGGTGACTTCGTTCGTGCCGGGGTGACTTTGACTATACCAATGAAAAATTGTCATGCTTTTATACCAGCGCAAAAAGGTTAAAAAAAATCCTTTTCAAACTTACTGTCTCAATACCAATCCTATAAAATTTCACAGTTGATTTTCCGACATAGCATCTTCGGCGACTAGTAAATAACTTAATAGGTTACCGTAAAAAGTTCTCATTTGTTTCCGAAACAAATTAAAAACATTTTCAAAAGAAATATAAACAAGAATATTTCAGGATTCTTAGAACACTTCACAGCGACGAAAGTAATTCGCGCATGACGCACCAAGAAATGGTCTGGAAGACGGTTAGGTTCAACCCAATATGAAGTAAATGGGATGATATTTAATACAATATATACCTATGTGTGTTTGGTTTATCGCAAAAAAAGAGCTCTCCACCACCGAGATCAATATTCCCGTAAGATAGAAGTTGGTTTAAAAAGGTCTTAACTTTTTTAATTTACGCTAGAGTACCTAGTACTCGCAGAGAACTGTGATTGATACTCGTAGTTCAGAAAGTTCGAGTTTCTTGGCTTGTGAATTTAAAAGCTATCTCGGTTCCATTTGGGGAATACTTTTCTACTAGTCTTTCACGTATTTCCAATACGAATCTGATGTGGTACCACACAAGTAACTCTTTTGAAACCAATAATATCTGTCTGGCTGCTTTGTTGTAATATAATTATGTACTAGAAGGTGGCTGATTTGCTAATCTTGTTTTCACTGGTTCGGCAAACCTGATCCACTCAATTTTTCAAACATCTCCGGCAAATATCTCAGCGGTCCTTAAACTGTTTACGCCTTGTAATAAACATGATGTGAACACATAAGCAACGTGTGTAATAGCCTCATACGAGTAACCGGGAAACTAGAGGCAGTAGGTACCTACTAACATAATGTATTATGTTTTTGAAGCCACAACTGGGTCATAGACGGATTCGGGGATACTCGATAAATTCAGAGCACTAGGTGTGATATAGTGACAAGGATCATCTGCAGCACTCGATTTATAATAGACACTAAACTATCAATATACCCTAGACTATAAATCTAGGAACTGTAATAGTAATGGTAATTTTATATCCAAACTTCAGTATACAATACATCAAGGAGGTCTGGACCTCTGAACTAAGACATCCTGTATGACAGGAGTCAAGGTAACTGTAACAGTACCTAGGTTATAGATTAGATAGATAGATTTGAGTCATTCACGAAAGGCCTGACTAAGGCTGCATGTCGAGTGGCGCGGAAAAGAGAGGAGAGAAGTGGAGCTGTGCCTGTATGCTTCTCGCTTCTCCGCGTCAGTGGACAGGAAGCCTAACGCGTGTATCCACCCTACTAGGCAAAGGTGTTACCTACAATACTATCCTAAAAGCCTGGAGTGGACTTATAGGTTTTTCAAGATTAATAGACGGCCCCTTATAAAACTACGTAAATATAGGTAAACCCTCATCCATTACTTTAGTATAAAGTTAACACTAAATCAGTTTTTCCTGTACCTTTTCATTAATTTAATATTATTTTATGAGAGCTTTATAATGTACATATGAACAAAAAGTTTTAATTACGACCCGCATTGGTTCCATTTGCATGCTTCACTATTTTATTTACCTACTCTTTCAAAAAACATGCAGTTTCCATGCGAAAGATGCTTTTTAACCCACTTCAAAATGGAGGCGGTTCTCAATTCGACTGTATGTTTTTTTTTGGTTGTTTGTTACACGATGACTCCAATTATGAATTGATTTTAATCATTTTTTTTCTGCTTGGTAGGTCATACTTCAGAGGGCTTCCCATATAAATTTTATTAACTTAGCTTGAGTAGTTTTTGAGTTAGCTTCAATCAAAGATTTCAATCGATAAGGTGTATTTTTCCCACTTAGTCTATGTGGATGATGTTATGATAACTTCCTGTTACTGTTCTTTACATAGCAGGTAGTATTCGAATTTATGTGGTGTAGGTACCACAACGTAAAAATAAAAACTTAAAAAAAATACTACTAAATGATGGCGGTGTCTTTGGATTTGAATTTTCGTTTTTTGCCACCGACTTCCGAAATTAAAGTAATTTTTCACTTTGTAGTGTTTTTTAGTTTAAATAACCAAATCCATCATCTTGAATGACATACATTACACCTTCCTTCGTAAATGAATTTTAATCTTCTATGGGTAAGTACCTAAACATCTGTGACAATCCTATAATCTCGTCGTAAAGTAAATAATAGACATCAATAATGTGACATGTTTTTCTTTTCTCATTCTATTTGTATTACAAGATTATAAGAATCTTTTTAGATACATCATGTTAGTGTCATTCATTGGTGCTAATATTGATTTTCACTACGATGTTGTTTTTACATCAATAATATTCTACATTAGAAACTGAACAGTTTTACTTTCTACCTGGACGTTGGCGGAATCATTGAATTACAATGGAAGCATAAGCACAAAGTATAGAAAAACGAAACATTTTTAAATAAAATAAATCATGGAATGGCATGTGAGTGGAAAAGCCGGGACCGCACTAAAATTACATATCGTAACCCTATTGGTGATGTTCACCAGAAAGGTCAAGTGCACACGCACTACTACGCACTTGACCTTTCTGATGAACACTCATCAGAAAGGTCAAGTGCGTAGTAGTCGTAATCGGCGTGAGTGTATGACCAGCACCCTAATAACGTAACACACGATCAATCACAATCTGTTTCATTTTGAGAGTTCAACAACATTCATTGCATCATCTACGTTGTCGAGCAGACAAATTTTCGGGACATATGAAGCAATGGATTAGCAATAATATCCTTCAAAATGATTCAGATTGTGATTGATCGTGTGTTACGCAATCATGATTCTGATTGATCGTGTGTTAGATGATGTTTACGTTCACGATATCTACGATCCTTAGATCGTAGCAGGTGGCGTTGTATAGTTTCTGCCTACTCCATAGGAAGTAGGCGTGAGTTTATGTAGGTATATTGTTTAAAGTACCAAAAGTACCTAACAGTTCTGCAGACACTAGTTCTACAACGATTATCGCAAAATTGATGAGCATCGTAAGTTCCGTACAGCGAATAAGGGATCGGACGCACTAGACGGCCACGACTTGCCGGAGTCGTGGCCGTCTAGTGGTATTGTATGGTCTGCGGCTAGTTGGCCGTTGCGACCAAGTGCGCGATTCGTATTGTATATTGGTTTCTATAGTTTACCTGGTCGCTGGTCCCTGGTCGTGGTCGTGGCCGTCTAGTGCGCGAGATCTCTAATGGCGGGCTTTACTAACATTATAAACGACACTAGATTTTCCACGCTTTTCCAAAGTTGAAAATCGAACAGCGTGCTTTTATTTATTTAGGCATTCGTTTAGATGTTGCCTAGCGTTAATGAAAATGGGCATAAGACTGCGACGTTCAACCGTCTTCCCACCGTTCTTACTTATTTCTCCATCCTACATTGCTTTCGCTCATTAGCAAAACCATGGCCAGTTACCTATTTCGATAATGATCGTTTTTTTTTACATGCTCACGATTGTTCCAATTAGAGTTTCCTTTTAGCGAGCCTCATTGTTCACGCTCGCCCTTTTTACCATCGCTTCCCGTTGACGCCTCCCATTGTACTCAATGCACACTCGACCCTTATCACTTTCAATTTTTCATAATATCCGTAGAACATGTCATACAAATGCCGTACAAATGTCATACGTCGGTGTTGCCAGTTATTCGATATCAATCAATAATAATAATAACTAGAAGTATTTTCTGTTGGATGTTTAACATACATTTTCTATAGAACTGAAGCTTACAATTTCGAAGAAGCAATCTCGATTATTGATTCAGGTTTCTGATTGAACATGGAGATTAGAGTTATAGAGCAAATTATAGTATTTAATGACGTGTGGACCATATAAACATGGTTTAAAAGCAGTTCCAAGTACCGATACTAATACACGTGCATTTAATAGCGAGACTGTTGGCAAATATGCAACTAAAGATAATTCAAATTCTGTGTATTTTCTCGCCTGCCTTAATAAAGGCTCTAGCCATAAATGCTCTTCAAAAGTCGCGTCATCGTAATTTTGAGTGTGTCAGCTAATTCAGTACCTAAAAAATAAATTTCAATAGGTAATCAGGTACCGATCTAAAAATTATCATTAGCCTACTTCATGCCTGATTTGCAGGCAGAAGGATATGAACAAACATTTAAATTGGCACTGATATAGTTACTGAGGTATAACTCCTCTATGACAATTTGAACACACGAACTGATAAAACCCTTAATATTTTGATTTACGTCTAGATTTTTCTACGAGCTTTATTACAATTATTAATCAAACCTTTTCCAAGGCAAACTTTTTGGTGTACTCACAATATTTTAAACTACTTAACTGGGTGCTCTTCATTCATCATCAGTCAAGCTTTTGACTAACCATGTTGATTCTAATTGATATCGGGCTTTTGTTTTGTTGCTTGTCATATTTTCATTACTCAGTTTTTAGAACCAGAGTACAAAGACTATATTTCTGGCGTTTAAAACGCAGCGTTTCGAACGCCTGTCTGCGTTCTCAAGAGTCAGTAGGGCATGAAACTATGACAGCCTTGAAGTTGTGTCACAGCACAATTACTGCACAAACAAACAGATATAGTACGGTATACAAAATACACTATTGTGACCATATTGTGACACCGAGCACATAGAGTTTAGCAATGGAATGTCAATGTGGAGCTACTTGAAATAGATCTATTGTTATAATAATGAAAATGTTGGTTTTATAACAATGTGAAATAAAATATTATTATCTAATATTTTGTCTGGGAATAGGCCTCACAGTCTTACAATTCGGAGGTAGCTAAAGGCAGATTATAGATAGATATATATAGATATATATAGAGACAAGTTACAACTATGGAACTGGACTAGTTGGTATTCAAATGTGACTTTGGCTACCTTTTACAATATGTAAACTAGGTATACATAATAATATGTAAACATTGATGATAAAAAAAATTACCACCTGTAATTTTCACAATGAAACCATTTGATAAGATAAAGAACCACCAGATAAAATTTTAATAACATGAGCGTTTATCCGAAAAATTGGCCACGTCGCAAATTGCTGTCAAATATTTACCTATTTTGATTAATTTGGCAATATTACTGTATGGAAATAAGAAATATGGCTAACTCGTGAACTAGAATATTAATTGCAGTTGAATTTGATGTTGTAACCGTTTTAGATATAAAAGAGGCATTTGGAAAGTTTCCAAATACTTTGTTTACGTCTAAAACTAAATATTCGGTGTTACGATATTAATTATTGCATTTCATAATCAATAGTTTAGTTCACTAGTTCGCCATATTTCTTATTTCCATACAGTAATATTGCTTAATTAATCAAAACTGCTAATTATTTGACAGCTATTTGCGACGATGCCCACTTTCTGTATAAACGCTCTTAACTTTAAGAACAACTGAACTTATATCACAAGTTTACAATTCCTTAATCGAAAGAAAATGGTTAAATGTGAACTTTATGTAGGTATATCTCATTGTTGTTTCCGAACCGGCAGTGTGCGGAAATCGTAACGTAACGTCCTACGTATGGTAGGTATGTGGTATAGAATAGTGTTAGTTAAGATTCCAAACATTTAGTACCGTGTCTTAATTACAGATCGCCGTCCGATAGCTGTCCGATTGCCGGAAAGGTTTCGCCGTTATCCTTTTAAGTGTTGTATAACGAACATTCCCTGATATTCTCGTTGGATGACCTCGTTAAGATATCTGGAGCTTTTTTTGTAAGCGAATGCTGACTTCGGCGTTGGGGGACTAGGAATCCGGAAGAAGGATTTATACCGAAAGAATATTCTGTTCGAAAAGTATCTGATGAAACTGTAAACAAAACCTGTTCAGGTTTAATTCTTACACTTACTGAGGATCGTAGTCACTGGACCCCTTTAACCGGACAATCTGCCTCCGACTCCTTTCCTAAATTGCCATCGCCGTTGAAATTTGTTTGAGGACGTCCTCAGCTTCTTTTTTTTTTACTCAAAAACTCACTAAAAGGAATTTTTGTAACACATACATCTGTAATTCAAGGTTTCAACTTTATCTCTCAACACTTTATTCCAACAATTATTGTTTGAATAACATTATTAAATTGTAATTGAAAATAAAATTAACCTCAAATTGTCAAAAGAAAAACATCTTCAAAGTGATTTCAAATTATAATTCTGGGTTTAATTATTCAAATAATCAGATTAATGAACTTAATTTGTATCTGATCCATTTATTTACATTTTCATCTGATACTTTTAGAACAGACTATTGTATTGATAGGTACTTCTGTTACGAAACATTCCTTGTTAACGATATTTTTAGTCTACCATTCAACCACACTACCACCTTACTGATCGGCTAATATTTTACCACGATAGGTAGGAGAGAAGAAGAAGTGAGACTTGCTTGGTCGTAGCATTATGCTGAGCGATGGCCGTTTTGCATGTGACGCATATTTTCCCCCAACTTGTTCTTTGTTGTGTTTGTGTTCTTTCTTTGCGTCATGTTTATACAGCAAATAAACTTATTTTCTTTGTTTTTTTTTAATACCTATAATTTTATAAAATTTTCGATACCCTAAATTAATATCGCTGTAACTACTGCGTTACCTACTTGACGCAAACAGGTGATCTGTTAACTCAAAAACAACTTTTTTAAATGCTAATAAAAATCAAGGTTAAGGAATATTTTATTGAATTCGAGCGACCTTTTTCCACAATAATCATAAATAAATTGCCTTTAAACACGTAAAGTTATCATTAGTGACCTTGCTGGCTAAATGAAGGTTAGCCGGTTAACCAACCCTTTTACTGCTACATAACATCGGAACCTTAATTAAAGTTCATAAATAGCATTCGATTTCATATGCGTAACATGTGTGACAGTAACTTACTAAAAAACTACATTGGTAAATGTCGTAATTGTACATTAATTATCACACCTAGTACTTACATGTGAATCAGATTCATTCAAATCAAGGTGTTAGGTACATGTTTTGTAAACGTTCATAATCAAATTGATTAGGCTCATCAATCAGATTTGTAAACATTTGACTCCCAGTTTTCAAAAGCTTATTTCATGGTCTAAATAATAAATGTAAATATTATTACGTATAGTCTCATTTTAATTTGCTGATGTTCAGCGACTAACGAATCGTTTTATTAAACAAACGTTGGTAATTTTTCTGTACCTACCTTCCTAAACTTTAGTAAATTTTCTCTCATTAATTGACAGGTCAATTGATTTATGAAAGAACGATTCGTTTCCCGCAGTTTGAACGCGGGTTTACGTCCATTCAACATGTCAATGAACGTTCCAACTTCCCACGGACCTTTAACTGCAATCCACACTTCGATTTTCACACAAAATAATTGTTCGCAATGTAATTAAGACAATGCTTATAACCTTATTGTATGTATGTTGCCTCATATGCGTAGGTATGCAACGGTCACGCACACTAATAAAACACTTCGCAAGAAAATCTGCCTAGTTTTTTCCCAACTATATTGGGGTCGGCTTCCAGTCTCACCGGATGCAGCTGAATACCAGTATTTTATATGAAGCGACTGCCTATTGACCTCCACAACCCAGTTACTGGGTAATACGATACTCCTTGGTAAGACTGGTTGTCAGACTTTCGGACTTCTGACGACCCGTAACGACTGTCAAAGGTGAACGTGCTTTCCGAGGCACGGAGGAGTCTCGATATGTAGAGATCACCCATCCACGGACCAACCCCGGGTAACATAGTTTAATCTGATAGATCGACCCGTGTGGCTGTTATTACTACGCCACGAGCTCCGCCGGAAAAAACTTCGCAAGAAAACAAGTGAATTTCATATGACTACATAAGAGCAAATTACGTTTGCGTGGGTACGAAATAAAATGGCCCATATCAAAGGAATTGTGTTTCAAGGGAAAAATAATGTCTCACATTTCCTTATTTCATATAATTATGGAGTATCCGATAATGGACAATCGATCCCCAAATGTGAGGTATCACTTGTTTGGACGATGACCTTTCGAATATGGCATTTTCACACATGGTTATCAGGTATTGAAAATGTAGAACCTCCAGGTGCAACTATCCTAATAGTCAGATACCTTTTGCATGCCCTGCCGTATGTAAAGGAAGACATATCCAAAAACAGGAAGTACCTTACTACCAATACATCCGTAGGGAGGAATATTCAGCAGGTAGATAGAGGTAGGTAGCTCTACCCTTGCAATAAGGTATAAACAAATAAAACATCTTTGGGAGTTGAAATTCAGTAAAACTATATCATAATGAGTGAAAGAAAATTGTGTTCCGAAACAATTCGGCTGTCATTTTGAAAAGCGACATGGCGGCAAGATAGACCCAATTCGAGTTAAATAAATAGTCTAAAAATAAAGATAAAAATAAATAGCTCTCCTATCACTTACTTTACTCACACTTCTATTCACCCAAGGGAAATCTTATAAAAGTAAAAAAGATTAAGATACTCAAGCGCCTAAAAAGTATTCACAAGAAGTTAGTATCATACAAAAGAACCCTGAGGTTTGAAAGTTCTTTTTTTATAACTTTTATTATTTCAAAGAATTTGTAAGATATCTCTCTTCTGAATTAGTTTTAGAAATTAAATTAGCCGACAGACGACATTCCGAAATAATACATTACAGTAATTTTATGAAAACGCTTTTAGGGTTACGTACCCGAAGGCTGCCAAACGGAACCCTATTACTAAGCCTTCGCTGTCCGTCCGTCCGTCCGTCTGTCTGTCTGTCAGCGGGCTGTATCTCATGAACCGTAGTAGGCAGACAGTTCACAGATTGTTTATTTCTATTGCCGTTATAACAACAAATAATAAAAATGTAATAAGTTAATAATGAAAGGCCCCATATACCTAAGACACGTGTATTTTTCGGCGCTTTTTGCTCGATCTTAATACGGTACGGAACTCAAATTCTAATTTATTTTACGACCGTTTATATCAGTTGGGGCAAACATACGTAGGTAATACAAATTGTTAGAAATAAAACCTAATAAAAGTCCAGTTAGTTTTTCCTTTTCGCCTATTTCTTAAGAAATGAAAGACGAATATTTTTTCACGTCTCAAGTCTAAATGTTTCACAAGAAAACTTATTAAGTGAAATTGTTTTATCAATGTTCATTGTTCGTAACTTTAAGTACGCGTAGGAAGATATTTATATCCATGTTCGATACAAAAACTCTTCATAGAATTCTGTCTCCATCTAGACATCTTAATAAAAACCAAATGAAATGGTAAATGTCGCAGCATAATGCCGAGATAGGAGCCTTTTGGCCTCGTACAAGACTTTCTGTTTTTATTTTCCCCACACACACATTAATGCCCCATTACGTAATGGTTGGCATTAACGCTAATGATTTCATTATTTTAATAAAAGAACCATTTATAAAATAAAAATATAAAATAATGTAAAAAAAAGTGAGTTTTTGATTTTCAGACCTAAGTCTAGCTCGTTGGATAATGTTCCCCCAATGACGGTAAGCGGAAAGCCACTACAGAGAGTCATACCTAGGGCATGTCGTCACCGAGGACTTATCTGACGATGCTGATATAGTGAGGG
The DNA here is from genome assembly GCA_916701695.1 of Agrochola macilenta. Taxonomy (NCBI): domain Eukaryota; kingdom Metazoa; phylum Arthropoda; class Insecta; order Lepidoptera; family Noctuidae; genus Agrochola; species Agrochola macilenta. The sequence continues at coordinate 11,578,588 of OU753563.1, forward strand.
GACGGAGGGCGCTGGCGGTTCGATGTAATATGGTAGCCCGCAGGTTTGCGCGTTATAGTAGGGATGTTAAAGTCTCGCTTTTCAAGGCGTACTGCCAAACCTTCTACACGTGCAGCTTGTGGGTGAAATATAAGCAGAGAGCCTACAACGTCCTGCGCGTACAGTATAATAATGGGTTCAGGATGTTGATGGGGCTTCCGCGCTTCTGCAGCGCTTCGGAGATGTTCGCGGAAGCCCGTGTTGACGATTTTCATGCCATTATGAGAAAGAGAACAGCGTCAATAATGGGTAGGTTGCGCGGAAGCTCCAACAGCATCCTGAAAACATTATTAGACAAAGTAGACAGTCCCTTTATAAGGCACTGGGTACGGCGGCACGTGCCAACGTGTGACGTCAATTTTAATTGTTTTTAGTTTGTAAAAGTTTACTAACATTGTTTTTGTTTTAAGTCATTGTTACTAATACTATATGGATTGTGTGTACTTGTATGCGTAGTCCGAATTAAAGAATATAGAATAGAATATAATAAATTTATTTCGGACACAAATATCCATATAGTGTTAGTAACATACAAAAAATAACTTATTGCCTAGTGTTAGTAAAATTCAACCTCCGCACAAAGCGCTGTACAATCGGAGAACCGAAGCTCTCGGCTACAATTTCAGAATGCTGTTTCGACTGCCCCTCACTCTCCTCAGTAGCGACGCAGTTTTTTTGCGTATAATTGCATAGAAGCTATCGGTGCGGGCTTGCGCAAACATTTCCGACGCGCTACAGTAACGAGGTAGCCTCAACAACATCCTGAAAGCATTGTTATATTGGACGCGCAGAACATCCAGCGATCTCAATATATTATTATTAAAATCGAGTCTAATGTTGTTTACTGCAACAAGTTAAAACAAATTAATGGAAGATTAGTATTTAATGACAGCTTTAAAAGTTTAAGTTCCTTTCTGCAACTATCTGTATGAGTGTTTAGTTTAATTTGTGATCTTCCTGTGCGCGTCCCAATAAATACTTTGTCTTTCTTTCACTCCTCTGTCTGATTCTCTCAAATCCGTAGTAACTCAATTGCCAAAAACCTTTGGTAAAGTTGATAGGATATAGGTAAGGTATTTATCAAAATCCCTGAAAGGGTTTTCCCTTTCAGGGATTTTGATAAATACCTTACCTAATAGGAAAATAATCGAATTCAAACGCAATTTGTAAACGGTTTTATTCAGTTTCAAACCCGTCTAACTGACTTTCGTTTCAGGTGATTAATTTTTCGCTCACTTACCCTGAATCTGATAATACATGCGAATGTAATGGTCGATACAACTTATTGGTTTTAAGATTTACAAAGATCTAAGACGTAAAATGTTCCGTTCACTTGACAAGTGTTTTTAATTCACTTATCTTAGCAGACCACTGCTGAATGTAGATTTTTCCTACGTTTTGTCTTAACAACCTTTTCAGTACAGTTTACCCTATTCATCTTTCTCGATCTGGATTAGATACTTCTATCATAAACAAAACTATTTAGCAAATTGCATGTGACTCAAGCTCAAAGGACCCCGCACAAAATGTTTGGAAAAAGCCGTTCGGCCAATTTGGCTGAAATTTTGTTACATTATAGCCTGTAATATGCTGACTAAAAGTCTATATGGGCGCAAAAAAAATGAATGGCCAGTTTTAGAGATATAGCCATTTTTATTTTGAAGTCAGGAAGATGATTTTTATGTTATACGTATTTACTGCTAAAGAATAAACAAAAAGCAATCGCATCAACCACAACATGTTTCAGTTCATATTTTATGGTTTAAAAACATATTTAGACGTCTGTACAACGTTTTTTTTTTTTTTTTCCGCGGTGGGAAATCATCAAATGACTCCTCCCGCTCTGGGCGGAGCGAGAGGGTGTGTCAGACTTTTACTGACTAAAACCCACCCGTGTTCTTTCCGTTGCCTGTGTGCCGGGGCCGCGATATCCCTTTCGGACAAACCCGCAACCCCAGCAGGCATTGGTCCTTACGGACCCCGTCAGTTGGTGCTGACATCCCTTTGAGGCGCGCGTGGAACACAACGCGCCATCGACCCGGGCCTTGTCCTTATCGGACGGCGAGCTACCCATTGCTCACCGTCCGCAAGCCCACGCCTACGGTGGCCAGAAGTCGGCTCGCGACTCCCGACGCCCGGGGCGTCTCCTGCGGTGACCAGGGACGCGAGGGCGTGCATCTTGTCTTTCCCTCGCGCGCTCCGCCTCCTCCTTCGCGAGCATTACTGCTTCGCAGAAGGAAGTGATGGCCTCCCATGCACTCTCGCTCCGGACCATGGCCTGAACCAGGGCTGGACGCGAGAGGTCGCCGCCGCCGATCGCCTCCGTGAGGACACGGCGGTCTTCCGTCCAAGCCGGGCAGACCTCTGATCGGGCGATCCACACAATGGTGTCACCCGGGCGTTTCCTCCCGCTTTATCCTGAACAGGAACCTCCCGAAACAACCGTTTCCGGTGAGGACCTGCGTCAGGCGGAAGGTGAGGACGCCGTGGCGCCTCTCTAGCCACTCCTCAAAGAGGGGACTTATCGCCACAATTGTGGCGAGCCCAGCGCTGGGTTGCGACAATCGCACTCTCCATGCTGCCATGAGATCCCGCCGGAGCTCTGTCCGCTGTGCCGTGATTTCTCGCGGTAGCGGAGTTACGCCCCGGCGTTTCGTCTCCTCGCGCAACTCCTATATGTGCGCGAGGACTTTCGCCTCCAGATCCCATGGCGGTAGTCCGGCAAGGAGGCTCGCCGCCTCACGGGAGACCGTGCGGTATCCTCTGACCAGCCTAATGGCCATGAGCCTTTGGGACGCGTTCAACCGCTGGGCCGGTCGCAGCCTCATTGAACGTGCCTACACCGGTGCCCCGTAAAGGGCCATGGACCGCACGACCCCCGCGTAGAGCCTCCGGCAGGAGGCGTTTGGACCCCCTAGATTGGGCAGAAGCCGTTTCAAAGCAGCACCAGCCCTATCCAGTTTGGGAGCCAAACGTCGGAATTGCTCCATGCAGTTCCACTGGCTGTCGAGGACGAGTCCCAGGTACTTCATCGTCGACTCGACACCGATGTGAACCCCTCCCGCCGTTATCTGGGAACCCGACAGTGGCGCGTTCCGAGGACCATAGAAACACATGGCCTCGGACTTGTGCAAGGCCACCTCGAGTCCCAGTTGCCGGATCCTATCGACGATTGTCGCAACCCGACGTGTCGCTAGTGCGGCTGCCGCCTCATGCGACCTTCCCTGCACCAGGACCAGCGTTTCGTCAGTGTATCAGACTAAAAATTGACGGTTCAACAACATTCATTGCGTTATTTACGTTGTTGAGCAGTTTTTCGAACATATGAAGTACTGGATTAGCAATCTGTTTCAAAACTATTCTTATTCTGATTAATTAGGGTACAGGTCATTATTTAACCTGGTGTTCAAATAAACTATAATAATTTTCCTAATGTTGAAACTTTGCACGGCCGGACGATTTGTCTATTAAGTAAAATGTGTATAATACACCTCTGCCTACCCTTTCAGGGTTACAGACAAAGAGTTAATATGAATTGGAACATGTTGTGATTGATGTGATTGCATTTTAACACAGGCGTCATCATGCTTAAAAGGAGATTCCAATCAAAACTAATGTATACTAGTTGGTACTCAAATAAAACATTTTGTATTTGTATTTGTATTGTATTTTTGTTTATTCTTTGGCAGTAAATATAACATAAAAATCATCTTCCTGACTTTAACATAAAAATGGCTATATCTCTAAAACTGGCCTTTTTTTTTTTGCGCCCATGTAGACTTTTAGTCAGCATACTACAGGCTATAATGTAACAAAATTTCTGCCAAAATGGCCGATCGGCTTTTTCCAAACATTTTGTGCGGGGTCCTTTATGCATATTCAATAAGGGGTTTATTTAGAAACGTTGCTTAAAGTTAAGTAATGATTAGCGACTACCTAAATTGAAGTAACGTTTATAAATAAAACTCTAAATAAAAACATCATACAATACCGCTTCCACTGCAATTCCCTTTACAATTTTCGATAAATACTTTTGTTTTCAACTTCGTTGACACTTTTCCAATAAAATATCATCGGGTAGATTCGCAAATATGGACCAACATTAATTTGCTCGTAATTCTCTGCGAAAGGGAACTCGATCATAGATCTGTATCTTAGTGAAACTTGTATTGCAAACTGCGTCGTTGCTGTCAAGTCGGGTATTGCTCAAGAGCCGCAAAAACTGACCATATTTCAGGTAGGAACATATGTGGTAAGTTAACTCGAACAAGAACACAGGTGTATAATGTGATTCGAATATTTTTAAACTATACTCCATCCTAATGGAACTCTTGACCTTCATAAGATGACTCGTTTCGATATTTCCACAAAATTGTAATGTACTACTTTTCATGTACTTTAGGTACCTACCATAAAGCCTCACGCGAACAGGTGCGACGCGACAGCGCGAAGCGACTCTAGTAGACTGTACTAGAGTCGCGTCGCGCCTGTTTGCGGGAACCTTAAAACGTAATCATTAGATACTTTACGGTAAACCGGTGAAGGATAACGAAGTGAGGAAACCGGTATGTCCGAGAACCAAAGATTCGAAGACATGTGACATCCACCAACCCGCGCTGGGCCCTCGTGGTGTATTATGGCCCACTCCCTCTCACAAAGAGGAGGCCTCTGTCCGAGCAGAATGGGAACATTACAGGCTGATTATGCCGATACTTTATATAAGCGAAAAGAACAAAAAGTTAAGTACCTAATAACAAATGACGATAAACTTTTTTGTAAACTTTTAAGCAATCAAATCTAAGTAACTTGTTATTTTTCTTGAACTATTATTGCAAACAATTGCAGTCGTAACGCACTGGTATGCGATCTCAAGATTGTGTTCTATAATAAACAAGGTAATTGAGCTTTATGCATTTATTATTATTGGTGCAATATGTTACGTTTGCTAAGCAGTTACTTACTTTGCCTGTTATGAAACTCTTTGTGCCAGCCACTCGGCGGCATACAATGCGATTGTAATAGATATAAAAGTGTACGAATTACTTCCGTATTAGGGACCAACTGTCGTTTTAAAACCAATTTTAGACACAGATTATTGCATTTAATTCCAACAAGAGACATTGTTTTAAAATATTCCGTCACATTAATCGTATTAATGCACGTGGCAATGCTGCCTGTCTTCTGGGGCACGTTTCTGCAGTACAGCGATGTGGACGAGTACTTAGGTTTGTGCTTTTGTATTTATTTGTAGATATAGTTAATCATTTAAAATTAGTAAGTTGTATAATGATTGTATATAGGTAAGCAATTATAAATTCCTTAACGTATTGTAGTGTCTTCAGCCTTTTCCCGACTATGCTGTGGTGAATTGCATAATTAATAGGTCATACAAGAGTTAAATGTAACTCTAAAATGTATTAAGTTTTAAACTGAATTAATAAAAACTCCAGCGTGAAAAAGGATTTAAAAGAATACCGTTGCTTCTAATTCGTATGAAAGTGTAATACTGTTATATTTTGTAATGTCATTTTATTTTTCAGCGTAACTTGCAATTCGTACTTGAATTGCAAGTTACAGTGAAAAATAAAATGTGTGTACAATTATTTATCAGATCCAAATGACCTGTGCGATATCTGTGTTGTAACAGAAAAGAATAATTTAGTACTAAGTTATGATGCGTTCATTAAAATTAGGGTTGCCAACTTTTTATATCAATTATAGAATTTTCGTTTCGCCTACTACATTTATTTTTAGAAATATAGTAAGTATTTAGGCCTCTAATTTTACAGAATACTTTATTATATAGTTGGGTTAGCAACCCTAATTACAATGTAGTATTGTTTGTTGATACGTAAAATCTGTATTGTAGGTATTGACAACCCTGTGAGTGAGTGTCATTGAAAACAAAGGGTAAACGAGTCGTAGGACCAATTTATAGATAGCTAACCAAACCAGTCCTTTGATATTCCAAATCGACGACGTAATTTACAAATCTCAACCATATAAGCCATAAGTAATTTTGTTTTTTTCAAAACTTATTTACAGCCACGAGTAGGACATGCCTTAAATAAATTATAGATAAAATAGTTATTTATTATAGCGTTCATAACCACAAACCCTTAGAAAGACATTAGAACTAAGAACAATTGAAACGTACATCCACAAGGAAGTGTGAAAGTTTAACAACAGACATGTGCTCACATGTCTGTCGTTAATCTTTCACACGTCGTGTAAAAGTACTTTAAAATTTAATGCTCAAGCAGATATCTTTTATTTGAAGGGCTCTGAAATATCTAGACTGTTTGTTAAGGTTTAGGCTGACTACGTGTCGTCGCACGTGTTACTGCCTTCGATAAACCGCTTAGCTCTTGGCTCTTGTAGACAGACATCGCTTCACGTTGTTTTCACAAGTGCAGTAGTTACATCCTTACATATCTCCGTTGACCCTTTCTTCGCTGCACAGTTTTCGTGCGTCACACATTGCTACACTACCTCTGTATACGGTGCCCTCTAAGCCAGAATTCATGACATATGATAAGTTATACATATTAACAGAATTATGTTAAGCCTATTTGTTGGTCCTTCGTCATATGAATACTTAGATATTATTTATGTGACAAAGGACCAAGAGAACGCTTATCTAAACTAAGGTATTATTCCCTCCATTAATTCAACTTAGGACCACAATTCCACTTGGCAGAATAGTAACTAGAAGGCGACCTAACATAATGAGAAAAATGCTTGAGTGTTGGAATCTAAAATAGAAATATTCAAATAGGTTCGGTTTATTCACCGAGAGTAAGCTTAGGTAATCTGCTTTGAAGGCTTATTAATCCTTCTCCGTAATTGCTCTTTGATTTCCACTGGGGCTCATTTTAAGGTATTAGTCATTTAGGTTAAACTTTATATTAAACAAAATTGTAATGAAACTAAAGTACCTTGTTAATGTTATGTGTTTAGGACCTATTAATAATTTTGCTGTACCCAAATTCTAAAATAACCGTAAAATAATCCGTAACCCAATTATCTATTAGAAAACAGTCTCGTTGAACTTAATTCTATGTAAATCATTCGTTATAGTTACAGGTCAATATGTCAACGCGATATTTCCCACAGTACATGAAAGGTCAAAATGATTGACTAACCTTATATGAACTACTATGAAAATGCATTTAATGTTATTAGATATAGTACATAGTGACCTTATTGAATAATAGCCACACGGGTCGATCCAGCAGGTTAAGCTATGCTTACCGGGGTTGGTCTGTGGATGGGTGACCATCTTTACATACGGAGACTCCTCCGTGCCTCGGAAAGCACGTTTAGCCGTTGGTCCCGGCTGTCATTCGTGGGTCTTCGACAGTAGTTACGGGGTGTCAGAGCCCGAAAGTCTGACAACCAGTCTTACCAAGGGGTATCGTATTACCCAGTTACTGGGTTGTGTAGGTCAGATAGGCAATCGCTACATGTAAAATACTGGCATTCAGCTGCATCTGGATAGACTGGAAGCCGACCCCAACGTAGATGGATCGCAACCGGGTGCGTGTATAACCAGATGTTTAAACTTAAACGAAGCAAGAGGAGTATGTATTGATCGACCCAGGTGATATTCTGTAGTTTCTGCCTCCCATGGGAAGAATATTGAACTTTATGTGTATATGACATGCTTATGAAGTAAATTTGGAATTTAAAATGAATATTTTCTGAGGTACTTTGTCAAGTGTCTGTCACTTTATAAATTTTCTCCGAATATATTTTTGCTACGACGTGACTTAATTCTCCCAGTCGTTTCTTACAGCCATTTAAAAATTCAGAGCACTTGTGCATTATGTAATCCTATACTATTAAATGAGCAATATTTGTTTCTATATTTGTAATCACGTTCTCGAAAACGGCTCTAACGATTTCGATGAAAGTTGCAATAGGGGTTTTCGGGGGCGATAAATCGATCTAGCTAGATCTCATATCTGGGAAAATTCGTTTACTTCGTATTTTCACCCAGAGCTCGGTCGCCCAAAGTTTAAAACAAAGATGGAGGCTACCTTAGAATAATGACATGGCAGCATGGAACAAGTAAGTACCTACTATGATGGCAGCATGGAATTAGTATAGACTATTCTATACTATTAAATGAGCATTCTATATTTTTACCAGAGCAGAGCTCGGTCGCCCAGGTGCCTACTGTAAATAATATGTCCTATATATAGCTTTTCCACTCTGAAATGACGCGCCCCACCACAGCATTTACGCACACGGTAATGCGGATTTCTATGGGTAATGGGGTAGTGGGGCGCGTCATTTCAGACTAAACAAGCAATACTTTGACACGCTTTGCCCGTTATTTATCACGGCAAGTTAATTACAGTAGGTACCAATTATTCACATGACATAATAATTAAAACAATGTTTTATTTAAGTGTTGTTGAAGTTTGATGGTCGTAACGTTAAAATAGTTTTAATCACAAGTATTTAAGCAATTGAGATCAAGGATGGTTAAAGGCAATTATTGTTTTTGTTTGAAAAGTAAATCTTTCATAGTAAAAAGTGGCTCGTTAAAAACTGTAAGGTAGAATTGACGATGACTTTGACTAATTAATTTATGGCTAATTAGCTGCGCCCCGCGGTTTCACCCCCATAAGTATCGATCCCATGGGAATATCGGGATAAAAAGTATCCTATGTTCTAATCCAGGTCATGGTCTAGCGACGTGCCAAATTTTATCTAAATCTGTTCAGACGTTTTAGCGTGAAAGCGTTACAAACAAACAAACTCAATTTCCAATATTTAGGATGCGATGCCTTTACATCAGTTTATGCACAAGAAATGAATTAGTAATCTAAATTCAAGATGTTTAGAATTCAATTTACTTTTTATGATAACTACAAGGTCAAAATAAATTTGCTAGCGAAACTCCGCAGATCTGATGAGTATCTATTGAGGATAAAAACAAAAAAAAACGAAAACCCTAAATAATATATATATAATAAATAATTTGATTTCACTCTGTACAAATGAAGATTAACCTAAGTAATTGAAACAATAAACTCTACTCTTCTCTGTATTTTGTATTTGTACTCTAGAAAATTAATTCTCATTCTCTGAAATCTTATTAAGGTTTCTTAAGCACAAGGCTTTAGAGACAAAAAGTGGGTGTAATATTCAAAGAGTATAATAATAAATTGATACAAAAATAAACCATTTGAATGGAGACGTTTATACCTCTCGCTCTTTAATTCCACTTATCATTTATTTATTACTAGCTTTTGCCCGCGGCTTCGCCCTCGTGGAGGTCTGAAAACTATCCTATGTCCTAACACAGGTTTAGCGAGAAAGCGTAACAAACAAACTCATTTTCACTTTTATAATATTATAGTTGGGATAGTTTGGAGTTAGGATTGATTTATTTAAAAACACAATAGTTATATAATTGTGTGGTTTTCTTATACAGTGAGGGGAATAAAAAAATCTAATTGACACATTTCGTCAATTTGCCGTATTACATATAGCTGTTTCATACAACTCTTCAAAAATTACAGTCGTGATTTGAATATACGGACAATTTAAGGCGACAAGTGGTATTTTTTTTTTTTTATCCTTGACTTTACATTTGTAAGCTTCCAGTATCTACCATGATAGCGATAAAATTTGTTTAGGAACGAATAGATAAGGAACCACGTGATGAATCGACATCCGCCAAATATTTTGAGTTCAAAGAATCGATACCTATCATCTGAACGGTGCCTGCAGACAGGCGCAACGCGACGGTGCGACGCGATTCTGGAAGAACAATTTCCATGAGGTTTTCATAGAAATTGTCTACAAGAGTCGCGTCACACCGTAGAGTCGCGCCTGTCCGCGGGTGCCTTAATTTGGGATAAATGGTGAGGAAAATGTGGCTGTAATTTATTCAATACCCGTTTGGCTTTTGCCTTTAACTTTTATTCCAAATTATTTTGAACTAAGTTGAATATTGAAAAAATATGAATAAGCTTGATTTAGTGACTCGATAAATCAGTCTAGTCTAAATTGAAAGTTAGGTTGAGTAAGGTTGAGAAAGAAAATACTATAATATAGGTAATAATACTTTTTATAAGTGATAAATATAGTTACTGATTTACTGATACATATTTAGACTAGCTGCTGCCCGCGGCTTGGCCCGCATTAACTAAATATTTTTCTAAAATAAAAGTATAAAGTTATGTTACTCCTTATAACATCAGCTATATGGTTCCCCGCCCGGTTCAAGAGCCCGATTCAGGAGTCCGGTTCAGGAGTCCGGTTCAGGAGTCCGGTTCAGGAGTCTGGTACAGGAGTCAGTTTCAGGAGACCGGTTCAGGAGTCCGATTCAAGAGTCCGGTTCAAAAGTCCGGTTCAAGAGTCCGGTTCAAGAGACTGGTGCAAGAGTCCTGTTCAGGAGTCCGGTTCAGGAGCCCGGTTCAGGAGTCCGGTTCAGGAGTGCGGTTCGGGAGCCCGGTTCAACAGTCCGGTTCAAAAGTCCCGGTTCAGGACCCCAGTATAGGTTTTAGAATTACAATTTTGTATAATGACTGTTTAAATAAACATAAAATTATTGATGGATCTAGTGTACCATATACATATACATGTTCCATAAAATTATATATGCACATATAATTTTATGGAACATGTTTTCTATAAAATATTTGTATGCCAGTTCATGGCGAGACATGTAGATCATAAACCTATAATTAAGGCCATTATTGTACCATGTTTTAATGCAAATAAATATATTCTATTCTCCATTTATTTAGTACAGATTACAGAAAGCACATAACAAATTCTACAAAATTTAACAAAAAAAATTACTACCTACCGTTGAAAATCAAAAATCATTTCAAAAATCAATCAGCTAAGCAAAAATGTCAGACAACTAGTGCCTGAAGCTGGTTTTCAACTAAACCTGAAGTTGTTGGATGTAAACGTATATATGCAAACAATACGTACGTACATAATGAATAATGTACATATTTATTTATGTGATATTAAATAAAAGTGCAAAATAAAACGAAAAAAAAAGATATGGCTGATAGTCTCATCTGCTACTTCCCCACTACCCTAGCTGCCGGGTCATTAATCCTTAATTCTTAATGAGTTGATCCACACTACGTTTGCTAATTTACTGACGAAAATCTTATGCTTCAATGGTTATCGGTATGTTTGCAAGCACGACTGGAATTATTGATTAAGTAGTCAGAGAAATAACTCCTTAGTAACGTCCTACTTATGTCCGTTATTAAAGTAATAAAAACAATATATTATCTATCGTTAAATTGATTACATCTTCGCTTCCTACTATATTGGCATGCTAATTTTGACTTACGTTCTCTTTCATTCACTTTCTAACTGATCTATTGAGTGGCGTATCTACAGTCGACATCAGAAGTATTACCTACGACAGATTTTTTTAAATTAATGACTGATTGCTTTGAAATGTCTCAAAGTAACTCCGGAACGAAAAGTTTCGCTCTCTTGATTAACTAATTGAATATCTTCCTAATGATGTAAAAATACAATAGAAGTCGTATAATTAGTAACCTAATCCACCAACAAAACACAAAAAAAAAACATTACAACTGGCACACACTCATTATTATTACTGTTGAAGATGAAGATTGTTAACAGCCATAACACAGCTTATTTTATTTTTTTTAGTTATTTGTGTTTTTTTACTGACTATATAGTACACTTTCATAAATATAATCCGTGCCTCGGAAAGCATGTTAAGTCGTTGACCAGCCTGGCAGATATTTGTAGATCTTTGGCAGTCGTTATGGGTTTTCAGAAGCCCGAAAGTCTGATAACCAGTCTTAACAAGAGGAATCGTGTTGCCCAGTAAGTGGGTTGTAGAGGTCAGATAAGCAATCGCTCCATGTAAAATACTGAAATGGCTGGGCAGAAGTCTTATTTGGTCCTAAAAATCTAACAGCTTTTATTGTCGACTGTACTTCGTGATTGGTTCAAATATTATGCAAGATCTTTACAATAATCATGCTCGTGGTATATACTGGGTCTGATTGAATGCAATGCAGTGTAACTAGACCTACACGCACACAGTGCTATTACACATATTGCATAATTATGCACTATCATAATGTATTTGAGTAAACGATTGATAGCGTTATGTGGTGAAATTATGTGCAACTATCTAAATATGCATCACTTTTCAACATTGAGGGGCTTGTGGCTAAGTAATAACAGCCGCACAGGTCGATCGATCAGGTTAAGCTAAGCTTGCCACGGTTGGGCCGTGGATGGGTGACCATCTTTCATACCAAGACCCCTCCGTACCCCGGAAAGCACATTAAATCGTTGGTCCCGGGTGACATTGGTTGATCTTTGACAGCCATGACGGGTCGTTAGAAGCCGGAAAGTACGAGTATATTTAGGGATATCGTATTTGGGCATGCCACACGGGGTCCGTAAGGGCCAATGCCTGCCAGGGTTGCGAGTTTGTCCGAAAGGGATATCGCGGCCCCGACACACAGGCAACGGAAGGAACACGGATGTGTTTTAGTCAGTAAAAGTCTGACACGCTCTCCCAGTCCACCCAGAGCGGGAGAAGTTATTTGATAATTTCCCACCCTCAAAAAAAAAAAAGAAGGGATATCGTATTACCCAGTACATAAATGGGTTATGGAGGTCAGATAAGCAGTTGCTCCATACTGGTATTCAGCTGCATCCGGTTAGTCTGGAAGCTGACCTGTAACATTGTTGGGAAAAGCTTTAAATGGATCAGTTTTCAACATAACAATCGATCATTAGCATTATAGGTACTTAACACATTAAAAAGTCTTTTTGTATTGCTTTTTGTAGATTTGATATGAGTAGGTAATTGAATACTTATTTAGTTGACTGCCGTTGATGCATCTAGTGGTCGCAAGCGCTACTGCTGAGCGTGAGATCCTGGATTCGTTTCCCAGGTCGAGCAAAGTGTTATTGGGTTTTTATATCTGAAATTTCTCAGTAGCTGCCCGGAGTTTGGATTTGAGTCTGGTTGATGGAAAAGGCTAGCCCCCTTTTACATGGTGAAATATGGGTGTACTATAGGCCTGCACCTCTGCCCCATCCTTCGAGGAAATAAGGAGTGATGTAAATGTTATGTGGCTAAACTATGATAAAAAAAAAAAAATACTTTCACAAACAGCTTTGTACCTAATAATTTAAAAGAACCAATTTGAAGCTTTCAACACGTTAAATAACCAATGTCTGTTAAAAAACAGCATGACTGTTCATTCTCATCATTTATATGAATTAATTGACACATTTATTCACACTTAATTGAATTAAAATATACACAGATTACCAGCCAATGCATTTTATAATCAGAATGTATCAGGCGGAAGTTGCCGAGTTCAAAGAATTCATTAGACACTAGCTTTTGCCCCCGGTTTCGACCGCGTGGATATCGTAAAATATCCCACAGGAACGTACTACTGGGATTTATCCAGGTTATGAACTATCTGTGTTCCAACTTCATCCAAATCCGTTTAGCCGTTTTTGCGTCAATCCGGAACATACATCCAGACAAATAGACAAACGGACAAAAATTCTAAACACCATATATTTCCGGCATCAGACTCGTTCCCACACCTCATAGCAATTACTTTTTGTCAAAAATATTTATTTTGTTTTGACTTTGTTACTATTTTATTATAGATGAAACGAATGAATGAATTAATTAATTAAATGCACCGACTCCAGCATCGTTTAACCAGACTCAATTAATCGAACGAAACCCAAGATTTGACGCCCTTGAGCCTCATGCATATATAGGCTGATTATGCTTATGAAGCTTTTTCTCTTGAATTGTTATTATTTCTGAACCCAGTAAAGGTTTAATATTTCTAACCAGAATTGACAGAGTTTGAACAGCGTTTGATACCTACAAAATATAGGTCAAGTGTTGAACATACTCAACCTATCCGAAGGAGATAGGACTAAAAAAGTAATGTTACAAAAATAGCACATTAGGTACCCTCAGTTACAGCCACTCCTCTTTACTGTCACACAAAGTAAGTATAAAAGCTCCATTTAGAGGACATTTTTCTTTTTTCAGTTTTTTGTCAAAGAGTTCTCCGCACTCTCCGTACAAAATGTTTTAATTATCGTTTAAAATTTTTGTTTTTCTCTTTCATGGGCAATATAAAAGAATTTTTATTGCTTTCTTTCAGAAATCGCGGTTCAAAGGAGTCACTTCGTAAATATTTTGAGCGGTGGTGGCCCATGCAGTGCCCGCGACGTACGAGTTGTAGGTCATAGATTCAAACCCTGACAGACGCTTTACTTTGTGTAAATTATTTCATTACGGAAAAAAGGCAAGAAAACATCGTGAGGAAACCGGCATGTCCTAGAACCAAACATTCGAAGACATGTGACATCTACCAACCCGACTTGGCCCGCGTGGTGGATTACGGCGCACTCCCTCTCACTGAGAGGAGGCCTGTGTCACAGCAATGGGAACATAAGAGGACAGTAATTTAAGATAATTTAAAGTGTATTCGGAATAACAACCATTAAGCTACCATACCAGAAGCTTCTTCTAGTATTTTATTCGAACTTAAAAGCTAAACACAAGCCTTTGCGAACGCCTTCTGTAAATAATAATTTACGAATACCTATAGTTCATTCTAACATTAAATTATTACTATCGACTTTTTACTTCTACTTACATAAAAATTTACTTCTGAATGTCACGCAGGACACAAAACGACTAGTCAAGTCATTGTAATTACATAATAATTAACCCCTAGTCATAGTAGCATTTACCATAATTATGTATTAGATATTTATCTAGTCCATTTATACGAAAACTATACAAGGTAAATGCCATAACATAACAACCATTACCATAAAAAAAACATTGGGTCACCTTGGCAGTTCAATAACGCCATACGTGGCCTCTCTCTTTATATTTAAAAAAATAAAACAAAAAGCGGCCAAGTGCAGGTCGAACTCGCACACGAAGAGTTCCTTGCCACCGTACAATATTGAATACCTACTACAGCTTTATTATTATTAATTGTTACAGCGGCCGTACACACTCTGTGAAAATTTCGAGTATCTACCTAATATGGTTCAAAATATACAGCCCTGTGACAGACGGACGGACAGCGGAGCCTTGGTAATAGGGTCCCTAAAAATAAAAGATAAAACATATTTTCTCACAAACGAGAATACGGGGAAGTAATGGACAATAAAGACGGCGAACAAAAGGTTTCTTTTATAGGTATAATACGGTGGGAAAAACAAAACATTTCGAAATCATATCCTTGGGTGGAATGATATCAGAAACTGCAAATAAATCTTATTTCACAGCAGAATATGGAGGTGCGGAGTTCTATTGAACGTAAATCTTCCTTTTATTTATTTTGTCTCCGATATGAATGCGGGCTATGAACTCAAACATTCAGTACCTCAGTATGTAGTTTGAAGGTGAAAACTTCTTAGAGTGATCCTGTTAGCAAGCATACTCTATTTCACTTATACTTATGGACATGTTTTACGTACATTTAAGTCTACTTGTCAAAACACTCGACCTGAGTGTTTTAACATGTAGACTTAAATGTACGTAAAAAGCAACCGGAGACCAAAGAGCATAGCTACCAAGATCTATGACACAAATCTTGACCTGTGTAGTTGTGAGTTTACTTACATAAAGTAAAACAAAACAGAACCAGCTAATACAACACCTGAAAACTATTTCTACGTAACCAATAGGTAACATAAACATCACGCTTGTAATCTCGAATAGGTTATGTAGAGGTACTGCTAACTACCTATAATATACCCACATTTCGCCAGTTAGCCTAAGTCCCATGTAATAGGGGGCGAGCCTATTTCCACCAACCGGACACAAATCCAGACTCCGGGCTGCTACTGAGAAATTTCTGATAGAAATACCAACAATATAATAGCCAATAGGTATTTGGAGTAAATAAGGAACTGATAGTTTCATAATCACAAACACATGCATAAGTTTGTGGCCAATAAAGCAGGGCGTGCCGGATCATTGTCGTGACAAACAAAGGTCGGCGCTCACTGAACCCGCATACCTAAGCTTTGTTACGACATAATGTACCTAAAACAACTGCCTCGGTTTTAATTAACGAATACATACCGCTTAATTAACTTGTAAAGAGAACATAAAACCGTATTTTTTTACGTCAAAGGGTTATGTTGTTGACGGACACTGTTGGTTCTTGGAAAAATGAAAAGTACATAAAGTTCTTATCTGTTTTGCGTGGGTGTTATTACGTGTACTTATTTTTTGGAAAGTGACAACAATGAGATATCAGGAATATTGTTGATAAATGGAGAAGGAATGGCCTGGGAGGAAATTATTTGATAATTAAACAAGACCGTGTTTTTTTCTGTTCAAAAGACTTTTTGTTTTCAGCTCTTACACTGAAGCATAAAGAGAAAGGATTTTTTTCTGTCTGTCAGTAATATATAAAACCTACATTTATTAAAAAACTACGCCTAAAAAAACAAATATTGATTGTTTTATTTTACATTATAGGTAGATTTGATATATGTAGTTCAAAAATTCTCTACTATTCAATCTGCTTAGACTTTTCCCAACTATGTTGGGGTCGGCTTCCAGTTTAACCGGATGCAGCTGAATACCAGTATTTTACATGGAGCGACTGCCTATCTGACTTCCATAATCCAGGAACTAGGTAAAACGATACCCGAGTAAGACTGTTTTCAGACTTTCGAAAAAAAAATCTACTATTACAAAACGTAATTAGTAGTTACCTTATTGAAAATATTCACACAAAATCAAAGCAAAAAACAATGAGCTGACAAGTGATTGATTCCAATTTTAAATAATGTTCTATTACCTCCAATTTATCAATCAAAAAACAATCACTCCCGTGATCACACAATAGGCACCTACTTTAGTAATATAACTAATTTTCACGCGACCAAAATGCCTAGGTATAAAGCAGTAGGTATTGTTTACAAACATATTGAACGCCAACCTTCACGTCAGACGGGAAGGCGTTCAATTCGACGCGGCTTTTGTGTTCACCGTTCAAAAAAGTCTTGGCCGAACTATTGAATGAACCAATTACACGGTACCTATTTTGATCGCTTTTTACCATTTTAACGTGATTGTTTAATTAATAGGTACCAAAATAATAACAGTTTCGTTTTTTTGTTCGTAGCTATAATTAAATGAGGCTTACTCATTAAGAAAAATGTAGGTTAATCTAATAAGAAAATTACAAAATTAATGAAAAAGTAGTGTGGAATCTTACGTAAGTCATCATTTGACGGAAATTGGCTAATGCGATGTCGTGGCGGTAATTATGTGATTTGTCACACGAGGTGCCTTTAATAACCGTTGTACAAGAGAATGTATTCGGAGTTACTACTTATAACACCAAGAAACTGGCTTTTGAGTAGTTCGTTCTAACGATTTTTCAAGAGCTAGTTACAAATTAACTCTTAGGTACTCGTATATGAATGAAGTTTTGGAAACAGCGAACAGAATCTTACACCTTTCATTTTAAAAACTTTGACAACCGATACGCATGTAAGTAGTCACGAGACCTTACAAAATATTGAAAAACGACTAATAAAAAGTACTCACAGAAATGCGAAGGCCTTACGAACATAATTATGTGTATTTTCGAAACCATACATAATATAAAATATTTTTTTTCTCAAAGTTACTTTCGTTCATTCGTCAGAAATTGCTTTTAAAATTTGCGGAAGTGTAAGGTATTTATGCTCGTGACTGTACCCATTGTTCATGACTTTTTTCACCGCATGGGTAGGTAATGTCGAGTCGATCAGCAGCATCAAGCTTTACCTACATCAAAAAAGTTTAAAAGTAAGTTTTACCTACTACGCAGTATATTTTTCAATGTAACAACGCCAGGTTCATATTTTTTAAACCCGTCATCAAAATAGGTCTTCATTAAGAGGATCATCTGACAGCTTGTTAAAAGGGAGTCAGATTTAATGATCACAGTATAATTGGAGAAAAAGTTGTGAGTTTTTAATGACATCAAAAATGTCTAAAAAAAATCCTTGGTTTGTAGTTTCAAAGGAAATTTTCAAAAGAAATTATTGTGTTTCTTATATTGCTGAGTGACTTGTTCGTAATTATTACAAAGAACACTGCTGGGTTTTACTTTCATGAATAGGTACCATAACCATACCGGGCAGGATATTTCAATATTCCTGTCTTACTAACTACTAAAACCAATATGTTCGTCCTTAGCAGTCGGCACATAAGAAAGCTCTGCTGGAAAACACAGATTACTCATGTAGCATTATGCAAAACTCCAACAAATCAAATCATTATCAATGTCACAATAAGAATAAACATGGCCTTGATGACGTCAGAAGCACAGCCGTTACGTTCAAAATTAGCATTACGCAGACCTGCGCACGCGACTCTAGTTACGACATTACACGATCACTACCGATCGACGCTGTAATGAGATAATTTATGCAACATAACTGTAATCATTGGAATAAGGCGAGTTCCGTTATTGTAGTGCAGTGTAATTAAGCGTGATTATAATAAAATAAATTGTAATAAATTAAAGTTGTAAATATAATCTCTTTGCTGTAAGTAGCTGTATAAAAGGTGTTGCACAAAGGTGTAAAAATAGACAGCAGATTTTGTGCAAAAGTTCTGCGCTGGTAAACACTTTTTATGTGTCAGACTACTGTCTGTCGTGTTCCTTCGTTATATTTTATGTTGTCCATAAATTTTAAAGAACAAAATTTCGCGCTGCGGTTTGTGTATCTGAAATGTACCTTATAGATATAGTACTTAGCATCGATGTTTTTGATAAATTAAATTAAATAATTGATATAATGTCATTGCTGTGACACAGGCCTCCTCTCAGTGAGAGGGAGTGGGCCGTAATCCACCACGCGGGCCCAGTGCGGGTTGGTAGATGTCACATGTCTTCGAATTTGGTGGAAGGTTCTAGGACATTGCCGGTTTCCTCGCGATGTTTTTCCTTTACAGTTTTCAGATCAGTGGTGATGAAATAATTTACTCAAAGTAAAGTGCCCGTCTGGGTTCGAACTCAAGACTTACAACTCGTAAGTCGCAGCCGTTACCACTGGGCCACCACTGCTCCTTCATCTTCCTTCGTATAGTACTTGAAAGCATGATATAGGAATTTTTTTTGGGTCAGTAACAGCTCGGCCCGAGTCAACTCAACCCGAAGAATAATACCAGATACTACGTCGTCAAAACGTCTAAAAAGTGGTATGTAAAAGCACGGTCAATTTTTCGCAGAAATCGTCTTCTTGTCTTTTATATCCTAGACTATTGTAAATTTGATGTGCAAGAGCGACGTAGAAAACTTTTCTATTGTCATCATATCCGATGTGTGTCATTTTCTTAGCAAAGGAACGCTTGTGTTTTTTAGTCCAGACAATTTTAAAAACTAACTAACATAGGCTACATAGATAACATAATTGAAATAGGCGTTGTAGATAATAATGTGAATAAAATACCAAAATCTTCGGAAAACATTAAATTCGTAATGGTTTTTTTTTATATTGATTTTTGCCTGATTGTACAAATCACCGTAATCGGGAGTAAACTATCTGGTATTATTATTCGGGTTGAGTTGACTCGGGCCATTGACCCCTTTTTTTTAAACAGATTCGCCGCCAAAAGTACCAACAAATTCCTTTCAGACGAACTTGTTCATAATTAATACAAAAACCCGGAACGTATCAAATTACAATGCCTACTGCAAAAAGAAAATACTCGTAAAAGGCCATTTTATCTTTAAATTTTAAACGAATAAATCAGACTGTTCTAAGTACGTAGGTACTAGAGATACTATGCATGAAGGAAGCTAATGAATACTAAACAAGATAAAGGAAAACAAGCTCAACCTTCCTATCTTTGCCTTCATTAATAGGTAACCTTGTTGTAAGCAGTAGATAAAGGTTCTTGCTTTCGGAATTGAAATTGATACATAACTTCCTTCAGAATTACATCATTAGATTATATTAGGAAATTAGACTACATTGTGCCTTCGCTTAGGTAATTAGGATACCGTACTCAATCTATTAAAAATACTTATTTCATGAACAATTACGTTGTGAAATGCACTAACTACTCATACAGCCTTATAAAAATCAGCCAACTTAATAAAAAAACTAAGGGTAAATAACTCTCTGGATATAATGTGTGTACATGTCCAACGCAATATCAAATAAACACAATACTAGCATCTTTAAAACACATCGTAAAAATACTCCACTTAAAACGCTCCATACAAAAATAACCCCGTAACTCAAACATTTTCATTACCCCGATTACAAAGTAGAGCTACTTTCTCTTATCTGCACTTCGCAGCTTTGTGGGGGAAACAATCGCCCAAGTCAAGGCCGAGCCTCCCTTTCGAACTTGAACCACTTGCATCCCGCTTGTCTGTCACTGCCTTAAACTCCTCTCACCCGTAATCAGAATCATGGCCGCGGATATTTTGTCTCCTTTCGAAAAATCTGTGCAATATTGGCTGTGTTTTAATTAGTTTTTATTGAAAACTTTTTGTAGGTACTTTTTAATGAGTCTAAAGTTATGAAACAGTCTTTAGTGTTTTACCGTTCTGCAGGATACCGTCTTGTTTCTCGCTGCAATATTTCACAATGAAATAATTAAAGATGAGGTGTACTCGACAGTATTTACAACTATGTAAGTAGAGAGGCATATCAATGCTAGCAATCACACTAACCTGTTTTCCGGGTTTTCCGATGTTCGTTATCACCTGAAAAATAAAAATTAACTTTAAAACTTTTTTGTACCTTATTGTTTATAACAGACAAGAGATCGTATTGTGAAGTAGGTACTTTTTTTGATATTTTAGACTAAAGTCTAGACTTGAAAATATTTCCATTTAATCTAAAACTTTCTAAGTTATTCAAATTAGTTTTAAAGATCGCCATATCAAAACAGAAAGGTCAAAGCTTTTTATCTTCAGGGATTTTCATTTTTGGTCTTTTGATAGTAAAGGTAATCAGAAAAATTTAATTTAATCTGCTGGAAACGTGTTGAAAACAATAGTAAATAAAAACAAACATAAAAACTTTACGCGTCTGGTGTTAGCCGTTTTAACATTTATTCATCTCAATTTTTTTTGAAAATCTTGAACGAAAACTTCCTGAAAAGGCAGGATCATAAATTTCACGACTGCACGAACACAAAAATGAATAGAATTTTCAAGGAGCGAGCATCGATGTTTCTTATGAATACCGACTCGATTCGCTGCTGCAATTCATCGATAAAATCTCGATTAGATTGTTCAATGAAAAAAGGAAACGAAGTATAACATGAAATACGGTTTCTCCTTGAAACAGAACATTAAACTAAATAGAATTTGCTGAGAATAACCTTAAGAACTATAATATTATGTTTAGGAGGAATAACTAGAACATACTCAAGAGATATTGAATTCTAAGTCACACGTAGAAAAACCTCTCGCAGTAATATCATCTATTACAGTGACACATATATTTTATGATTTCAGGTTTCAGGTAAATGGGCCACGTCCCTTTAGTATCACAGACAGACCTTACGATCGTAATAAAAAAGTAGGAGGGTAGATATTTTTCAGGCGAATGATTCTGAATTCTGATGCTACGTGACTTGATTCAGATTTCTGTAATCACAAGTACCCTCGTCACGGTGCCCTGGGCCCAAATATTGAGAATTTGAACATGATGGATTTACCTAGCAACGGGAAAGAATTTATTGAACGACACATCTATTCATTATACCTCTATCTAGGCTAGCTGTCTACACTATTCTAAAATCCTAAGTAGTCTGGATAACGAGTGAAACTCAGAACGGAAGACTCTACCCTCAGTCTGGTAACAGATGGTCTAAGTAAAGTTTTCATAGATACTTTTTTTTAATTTTATATTATGTGGCGTGGTACCTACTGCGTAATGGTGTATTTATAATTTTTGCCATTTTCTAAACTTTCTAATATTATAAACAGAAAAGATTTTTATGA
This sequence comes from Agrochola macilenta, assembly GCA_916701695.1. Taxonomy (NCBI): domain Eukaryota; kingdom Metazoa; phylum Arthropoda; class Insecta; order Lepidoptera; family Noctuidae; genus Agrochola; species Agrochola macilenta. The sequence goes on from OU753563.1 coordinate 11,600,655, forward strand.
AAGAACTAAGATACGATATTTTCTTCCTACTAAAAATACGATGTTTAACTATAACGTACTAAAATGTTTTAAGAATTTTCATAATGTGAATTTTAGAAGACTACTGTAATAAGGCTACTGCTGTACTGCTCACCTAATCTACAAAAAAAAAATAGATTTAAAATTGTAAATGTTTGCTACAATTTTTCTAGTTCACGTTTTTTTACGTAGTTCGGCTGCAGATGCTCCCATCCCTGTTGTAATATTTTCATTATTGCCTACCATTTTTTTTACACAATTGGTTGTTGTAATGTTAATATTTTTGGTGTCAATAAATTATTAAAAATTATTATAATCTAATACAACCTCAGGTTGTAAGACAGTCATTTTTAATAAGTATTTAATATTTTCAGCGACAATGAGGATTCTTAGTACTTTTCTCCGGAAAAGTATTAAAAGTCGGGAAAAGTACTTATAGGAAAAGTCTTTTTGTGAAGCACGTTCCGCCTTTTGATTGAGGAAGGTGCTCTTTCAAAAGTAATTTATGTATTTTATGAAGTCACGTTTAATGAGCTTAGGAACACGTGAAGCAAGCACAGTATGATTTCCTCTTTTAGGTACATTTTATTGTGTCTTTTGATAATATTGTAAGTAGAATCGAATTACCTACTAGAGTAGGCAACAGAGATAATTAACCTAAAGTAAATTTTGATTAAGTTTTTATCAGGAATTACTTTAGCAATGCTATTTCATAAAATTAATACGGGATTCGATACGAAATGACAGCGATTAATAAATATGTTTTTTTACATCTAAATATTTTCCGATGTTAAAGTCATTTAAATTATATTTCCACTGTAATTCATAAATGTTTAATTAATGAATACCTACTTTTGCCGTATTGTATTGTATTTGCTATAAACAGCAAACAGGTAATGTTAACACACCATTTTCACAAATTTAATTTTTCTGAATTAAACCAAATACATACATAAATCATTTAGCACTGGCTTACAGCTGAACATGGCTCTTCAGCAGCACCGTAAAGTATCGATGTTAAATTTTTTTCTTACTGTAACGCCTAAACAGCTCTTCAAGGAGGTCGTCACACATGACCAGTTGGTAAGGCGTGGTGCCTTGTCAGCCAAGTTTTTTACCAAATCAAGTAAGCCACTAGGTGTTACAAGTCACTGTACTGTACTTACGTCAAGTTTTTGCGCTATTGTTATGTAGAATACGAGGCCGACAGTGAGGCAATGTGATTCAATGGATAATAGAGCATTTTTCGTTTTGTTCCTCGTTTTTCCTGGTGTTGGGCAAGTTGGTAGCTGTACTGTGACTGAACTTATTTGAAATGTTGGCTGTACTGTGGCTAATGGCATAGGTAATTTTAGACCGAATTTAAAACGTTGATTACAATTTTAATTGTAGTGTTCTAAGAAAAAGCCTTTAATGGGTTTTTATTATCAGATACGTAATTCAATTTACACCCATTTACACAAACTCGGGAAAATAATTATTTTACCATTACCATTTGAAAAACGGTATTTGATTCATCGATAGCAGTGACTAAAACTCTCACACACAGTCTTTTTAGTCACTGAGTAAATAAAAACATTTTGAATTGATAACTGTGAATAAAACTCTCTTTTAGTCACTGATCGAATAAAAACATTTTGAATTTTGAACAAGTATATTTAATCATTTGTTCTCTTATTACCAATTATATAATAAAATGTGATAAATATAAATACTATACTACTATTTATTTTCTCGCAGTCATTGGAAAAAAGTAGAGTACACAACTCGTGAAAAAAAAATCATCTCGGTCCTTGTATCCCTCGAATTAAATTCCCTTTTTTTTTCACTTGTTGAATAATCTACTATTAAAAAATACAATAGACGACGTATATTTAGTAACCTAATCCGCTTAACCGTTCTTAAGTAGTCATAAGGACACATCGGTGAACACGTCAAGCGTCGAGAGCACTGCTCTTCGACGCTTGACGTGTTCACCGATGTGTGTGTGTGGATGCCTCGTTGAGAGTTGAAACACGTGTCGATTTCTTACAGGGTTCTTTATGACTCCTTAAGAACGGTTAAGCGGATTAGGTTACTAAATATACGTCGTCTATTGTATTTTATAATGGATTTCCGCAAAGTCACGCCTGAATCAATTAACTAATCTACTATTGTTTTTTTCCCGAATTTAATCCGTTAGCCAGAGATTTATCAATAAATAAATAATTTATTGTACCTACTGAAGTCTAGTGCTTGGGGGGGCCTATATTCAGCAGTGGACGTCTTTTGGCTGAAATGATGATGATGACCTACTGAAGGTGTTATAGGTATGAAACCACCAGATTGTAGGTCTTTACCTAAACACATCTGGGCAGCAACGTACTAGGTACCTATGCCACGCAAATCATAACAATACCTAGTTGCAATAAATAACTACCTGAGTAATAAGGAAAATATTGCAATCACAAGGACTTTACTATCCATTGAAATAGTAATTACCTAACGTAAGATGTTCCTCGTGATAAGAAATTGCACTTTTAATTCCTATATAATTAAAAGTGGTGGTGAACTAAAATTTTTAAAACTAGTGACGCGATGAAAGGGGTAAGTAATTAAAAAGCATCGATGAAAATGCTTTATAAAAACTTGTGTCTAGGATGTTTGTCGATGAGCGCTGCATCTTGCTTCAAAAAAAAGAATATTTCTATTATGTTCAATAAAACACTAATTAGGTAATTCACTGTTTTATTTCGTGGATAGCATAAGCACTAGGTAGCCTTACACTATTGTGATATTATTCCACACGTGGGGTACTTGCACAAATCTTATTAGTCAAGAAGATTTCCAAGTACCTACATTAAAGATACACAACATACCTTTCCCTCAAGTATGCATGAACATTGTAAAAAGATAATTAAAATATAAACAAAACATAAACATAAAGTATCATAATATTCTCAATTCACCAAATATAATGAATAAGTAAACAGGGACAAAAGCAATCTTAAACACATGACATTACACCAAATAGTTAATATGGCTAGGCCTGGCATATGGTGACTTTGCATAAGAAGAAACTTTGTATTTCAGTTTACCACCAGAATAAGTGGTCTCTGCCCCACTAGGTATCCCAAGCATTTCGGCCCATTCCTCCGAGCTAGGAATTTGTATTATTTGTTCATTTTCTTGACTGGACTCTTCCACCTGCTCCTGTACTCTTTCTTCCTTTTCCTCATCTGGTTCCTTATCCTTCTTCTCCTCCTCTCCTGTTGTTGAGCTTAATGGTTTCTTTTGAATCAGTTGGTCAATATGTCTGCTTACAACATTCCCATTGTCTGATGTAACCTGATAGCTAGACGGGCCATCCTTACTTGTTATAGTGCCTGGTAACCAACGTGGCCCTCTCCCATAATTTCTGTACATCACGCATTGACCAATATCCGTTTCTCTGTGTTTCCTTTGTGCGTTCTTGTTAATTTGTTTCTCGACTCTCATGTGCTGTTTATTTACTGGATGAATACTGTCTAATAAAGTCCTTAACCGTCTGTTCATTAACATTTCTGAAGGGCTTTTGCCTGTTCCTGAACATGGCGTTACACGCAGTCCCAGTAACATGTTAGGTACCTTCACGTCCCATGACACATCATCCATTTTGCGTAGCTTGTCCTTAACTGTCTGCACCATTCGTTCAGCCAATCCATTTGTAGCAGGATGGTATGGTGCTGTAGTAATATGCTTAATTTTATTAGACTCCAGAAATTGTTTCATTTCAGCTGAAACAAATGCTGTTCCATTGTCTGAAACCAATGTCTCACATAATCCGTGTGTAGCAAAAACCATTCTTAGATGCCGAACCACAGTTTCTGTAGTCATGCTACTTACTACAAATACTTCAGGCCATCGTGAATATGAGTCCACAATTATCAAAAAGACTTTATTTTGGTATGGACCAGCAAAATCAATATTTATGCGAGACCAAGGTCTTGTAGGTACTACCCAGTCGCAACTTGTCTTGGGAGGCATGTGCCTATTTTCGAGACACTTGGTGCAATTGTTCACCAATGCCTCAATGTCGTTGTTTAATTCCGGCCACCACACATAGCTTCTGGCCAAAGCTTTTGTTTGAACTATACCACTGTGTGCCCTATGTAAAGCACGTAAAATATCTTTCCGTAGCGGTGGTGGTACCACCACGCGACAGCCCAGCAGGATACAACCTTCATATAAAGAAAGTTCAGTACGATGTAACCAATAACTGTGCAAAGCTTCCTCTGTGACTTTAGCTGGCCAACCAGATAACACGTAATGCATGACTCGTGATAAAGACTTATCTGTTTTTGTTAGCAGCTCTATCTGATTAACATCAACTGGAAAGTCTTCGGGAGCCTCTGCCATCAATAAAATATCACAAAGCTGCTGTTCAGGTTCCTCTGGCACCGGTTGTGGCCAGCGACTGAGACCATCTGCATTTCCTATTTGTTTACCAGGCTTATACGTTATATCATAACTATGTGAAGTCAAGACAATAGCGATTCTAGTTAATCGGGGCGATATAATATTGGGTATTGGTTTCTTAGGATCAAAAATACTGACCAGTGGCTTGTGATCCGTTACTATTGTAAAAGTTCTTCCCATAAGATAGTTATGAAATTTTTGAATCCCGAACATGATTGCTGTAGCTTCTTTATCAAGCTGAGAGTATTTACGCTCGTGTGAATGTAATGTCCTAGAACTCATAGCGATTGGTCGTTCTTGCCCATCCTGCATCACATGAGACAATACTGCGCCTACACCATACTCAGAGCTATCGCACGTGAGTACTACGGGTTTATTTAAATCATAATGAACTAAAGTAATGTCTGACGATAGTAACCGTTTCGCTGCGTCGAAACTTTCTCGTTCGCATTCTGTCCACTGCCACTTGCGAGACTTATCAAGCAACCTATGGAGCGGTTCGAGGACAGTAGCTTTGTGAGGTACAAACCTCTCATAAAAATTGTACAACCCTAAAAAAGCCTGTAGCTGCTGAACACTCTGTGGTTCTGGAGTTTTGACAATCGATTCCACTTTGCTAGGCGCTGGATGAATGCCGTCGGCGTCAATAACAAAACCCAGAAACTCTACACATTCTTTAGCAACCTTACACTTACCTGCATTCAGTCGCAGGCCAGCTTTTTGTATGCGTTCTAGTACAGCATCCAATCGTTGACTCATATCTGTCAGGGTATGCCCACTTATAATAATGTCATCAATTAGTACTGCGACGCCTGAAATACCTGCCAGTAAAGAAGTCATCAACCTTTGAAAAATGCCTGGACATGCTTTTACTCCGAACGCCAGCCTGTGAACAGTGTAAAGACCTTTACATGTATTTAATGTTAACAGTTTAGCCGTGTCTTCATCCACAACGACTTGTGTATATGCACGCTCTAAATCTAACGTAGTGAAATACCTTCCTCCAGCAACTGTAGCGAATACCTCATTAGCAGTCGGCATAGGGTAAGTATCAGACTCGGTAGCCTGATTCACCGTGCTGCGATAATCTCCACACAGGCGAATCTCGCCTGTTTTCTTAACAATGGGCACAACTGGTGTTGCCCACTGTGAGTAAGAAACAGGGCGTAGTACCCCCTCAGTCATCAATCGATCTATTTCCTTTTCCACTCTTTTCTTAATTGCAAACGGAACTGGGCGAGCTTTAAGAAACCTAGGAGTTGCGTCCGGTTTTAAATGTATTGTCACCGGTTCGCCTCGGTAAGTACCAAGACCCTCTTTGAAAACTCCAGAGTGTTTCTGTAACATTTCATTAGTCATTGATATGCCAGTACTAGACACAAAATTAATACAAACTTTTATATTAAGAGCGGAAAACCAATCACGACCAATTAAGTTGGGGCCTGAGCCTCTAGCTACAATAACCGGTAAAACACACTTAATGTCTCTAAAGTTTACGTGCACTACTGTCTGACCGAGCACATTAACCGGTGTCGCCGTCCAGGTACGTAGACTGTTCTGTGCGGCCCGCAGTTCAGGGTGCGGCTGTGCGTTGCGCAGGCCTCTCCACGTACGCTCGTTCACCAGTGAAAAACTAGCACCGGAGTCCACCTGCATAATGACTGACATCCCATTCAGAAGAACCTTAACATCATAAGCCGGCACCCGCAGTTGACTACTATCGAAGTTGTATATGCCATTCAACTGAACATGTGACTCATCCTCTTCTGTGAAATTGACTTTACTGTTCGAGGCTTTCTTCTTTGCAATGCAAACCTTTTCTATATGTCCTACCTTCTTGCAGTATCGACAAGTAACCTTGGCAAAACGACATTCTCCAGCATGGCGATCACCACAACGATAGCAATGTTTCATGTTTGTTTGCACTGCATTGATATCCATGGGTTCAGGAGCTGCCAGCATGGTCGTCGATGTGCTCGCCGTCGTATCGAATCCGCTTGCGACCTTGCTGGTGCTTCCATTTAAATTTTGTATCATGCGAACATCTCTTACCGCATTCTCGGAAGACAACATAGCCTCAACAACATTGTCATAACTAAGTTTATCTCTTTTCAATAAATCATATTGCAGTCTATGATCTTTCATTCCACACACGAGTCTGTCACGTAACATACGTTCTAAATCCGAAAAATTACAATCAGAACTAATCTTCCTCAGCTGAGCAATATATTCCGATGATGATTCGCTTTGTTGTTGGTCACGTTTATAAAATTTATATGACACTGATATTTCGTTAGGTTTAGGGCTATAATGTTTCGTTAAAACGTTCACGATGTCCGTAAATGAGATATCACTGGCTTTTTTTGGTGTAATTAACGCAAGAAGCGTATCAAATACTTTCGATCCACACACTGTGTAAAAGTTTGCTCTTTTACTTAAGTCCTCCACAACGCCATTTGCTTCAAAGCAAAATGTTAGCCTGTCTATGTAATTGTTCCAATTGTCTATTTGAGGATCAAATTCCGAAAACTTCACTGCCCTACACTCCATTCTTAAAAGTTTATTCCTCGTCGCCACTATTATGTTCAATAAAACACTAATTAGGTAATTCACTGTTTTATTTCGTGGATAGCATAAGCACTAGGTAGCCTTACACTATTGTGATATTATTCCACACGTGGGGTACTTGCACAAATCTTATTAGTCAAGAAGATTTCCAAGTACCTACATTAAAGATACACAACAATTTCTATTTACATAAGGTTTTAATTAAATAGAAACATTCTTTTTTTTTCTGAAATTCAGTGTAGATATTTGAGCGCTGTATCTGCAGCGCTCACCGACAAACATCCTAGACACAAGTTTTTATAAAGCATTTTCATCGATGCTTGTTAATTACTTACCCCTTTCATCGCGTCACTAGTTTTAAAAAATTTAGTTCACCACCACTTTTAATTATATAGGAATTAAAAGTGCAATCGGCGGACATATATATAAAAAAAAACACATACGCGACATATAACCTACTCCTTTTTGGAAGTCGGTTAATAAGCATTATAATATTCTATTACGGTACTAAACTGAGCACAATACATACATGTTGTGAAGAGAATCCTGAGACGTCTGTCTACGCTGAGACTGCCTGGCCGCTGTGATTTATGTAAATCAGTAAAAAACAGAAAACTTGTAATACGTAAATTTTATATTCGCTTAATTTATGGCATTGGTGAAGAATAAATATCATAAGACTGCCCGACGTGGGGGATGACCCCAGGGGCCAATGTCCACCACACGGAAAAAATAAAACAAAACTGAAAGTATCAAACGCTTTATGTAACGTTTGTCGTATTATTACAGCATTATTAATGAATGGACACAAACAAGCGTGGGAACGTATCGTGCGATCTCTCCAACTTCCTGTTCCGATGTTACTGTTTATCTAGCAGGTAATTATCTACTCAATAAACTTCCAAGCCACGCTGACTGACTATAATTCATACTTCGGTACGCCACGTTCCGTCCGGTATTGGATAACGACGCGTGACGTTAAATAATACATACAGTAAATATTTACTGTTTGATATTTGATCTAGTGCGATTGTTCTACTTTTAGTTTGATTAATTAATACAGCTGCTTTATATACAGAGTTATTGGTTATATGTCGGCGATCCGTTAGGGGATGTAGGAGAGGTCATTGGCAACCATGACCCCTCATGATCCCTATGCCAATGTCAACCATTTTCCAGTAATTTGACATTTTATATTTTAAAATAAATGAAATGAAAATATAAAATGTCAAATGACTCGAAAATTGTGGACATTTGCAGGCGTCAAAAGAGGTAATTTGGTTGGAAATGACCCCTTCTACATCCCCTTAATGGATCGCCGACATATTGCCAATGACCTCTATTGCTTGGCTTCTAAGGAGCACCCCCCTTCTAGAAATACCATCTCCCACACAGCCCATACATCGTTTATTTGTTTACTGAATGCCTCAATAATTACCTACTTGATTATTATTTAGTATTCTCGAAATTGAAACTTAATCCAAATAACAAAACACAATAGATCCTTTGAAATAAGACTTTACAGACAGACAACAACTAATCGACTTGCTCAAAACATAATAATTGATTTTCAATACATAATGTAATTTTTTATGGAATGATCTGCTTCTGGCGAAATAAGAACTCACACAAACATGGTATTCACGGAAAGCTGTTGTATTTGTTTTACCAAAATAACTAAACTAGAAAGAAAAATAATTGTTACACAAACTAAACGCACACTACCTACAAAAAAATTACATAAAATACTTTACAAATTATACAAAAGCCGATATTTAAAAATAATACAATTTTGAAAATTTTTGTCTATAGCTTGATGCCAGAGACGAAAGACAATTAACAATAGCTTGCGTAATGTGTTGTGACATTAACAATAAAGTTGCGATGTTATCCGTTAAGCTGAACTGGTGTTAAACTGAATGCTAGCTGTTGCCCGCGGCAACACTTACGTCCAAAAGAATTTACTACACCTAGACGAAAGTATCCTTTAGTCTACCAAATTCGGTCAGCCGTCAAAACGTGTCCAATTTACGAAACATTCAAACTTTCACTTTAGAATAATAGGAGGATTAAATTATTCTGTCAGTCAAACAGAAAATGAAATGAATATTTTGTTTTATGTAAGAACAAAATTGAACAACAAAATTGTCAACGAGACTTTCGATGTTGTCAAGAGTGTTATAAATGTAGAAATACTGCAGTAATTATTAGGAAAGGCTCTACTTTGTCATTTGACTAGCTTTTTGTTTCAAATGAGAATTTAAAAAAAGAAACAATTTATTGCATTGCTAATCTACTTAGGCTAAAAACAGGTTTACGTAATTACACTGTTTGCAAATACACATACTCGTATAGGATACTTTTTATCCCGGATTCCACCCTCTAAAGGGGTGAAAATGGGGGGTGAATGTTTGTATGGGAAATTAAAAACTGATGAGGTAGGTAGGGTAGGTAGGGTAGGTAGGGTAGGTAGGGTAGGTAGGGTAGGTAGGGTAGGTAGGGTAGGTAGGGTAGGTAGGGTAGGTAGGGTAGGTAGGGTAGGTAGGGTAGGTAGGGTAGGTAGGGTAGGTAGGGTAGGTAGGGTAGGTAGGGTAGGTAGGGTAGGTAGGGTAGGTAGGGTAGGTAGGGTAGGTAGGGTAGGTAGGGTAGGTAGGGTAGGTAGGGTAGGTAGGGTAGGTAGGGTAGGTAGGGTAGGTAGGGTAGGTAGGGTAGGTAGGGTAGGTAGGGTAGGTAGGGTAGGTAGGTAGGGTAGGTAGGGTTTTTTATATTTGATTGAATACGGAACAAAGTTCACCGGGTCAGCTAGTAATTAAATAAAGAATATCTAATTATGACGGAAGTTTTGCTTTAACGATCGAGTAATTCTACGTATGAGGACATTACGTTGGCTGAAGTACTCGTATTTTAATGCTTTTAAATTCATTAATTCTAAACTTCATTTGCTATTTTCGTAGTTCCTGCTGTAAAATTTTATGTAGAAAAGTTTGTGTTATTATTTTCTTTACATAGCTTTCCCATATCTTTATGGAGTGTTTAAAACAGTAAATTAAATTGTTTATCATATCTATTGTAACAAAACCGGCCAAGTGTGTGTCGGACCACGCACAATGAAGGATTCCGTAGTTGGGATGAATAAAATGTATCCCAATAACAAACTTAACATTGTAGTTGAAAAACATGTTCGCCCAGACATTCCAACTGCAAATCACTCAATATTGTGCGTACATTACGTGCGTATATTGATAGATTTACCATGTTATTTTAAGACCATAGACTTCTTATAGGTTTTTCTGTAATCTATAAGCATAGAACTATTCTCTTTATTTAAATATTTTTTCAATATTTTAGGATCAGTAGTTTCGGAGATAAGGGGGGGGGAATGGTCAATGGTCTTAAATATCTTTAAAAGTATTTATTTTAAAATGATTAAAAAAATGCATTTGTGATCCTCGTAATACGCCCTTTCATTTGATATGTCACACGGTACAGATCGCAACTTTTTTTTATTTATTTTTTTATTTGCGCCCGACAAGCGACCCCCATATTCAAAATTTGTTTATTTATGTTACACGTCCGTGTTTGGGTCACAGAAATACATATGTGTACCAAATTTCAACTTAATCGGTCTATTCGATTTGGAGAAAATTGGCTGTGACAGACGGACAGACAGTCAGACACACGAGTGATCCTATTAGGGTTCCGTTTTTTCCTTTTGAGGTACGGAATCCTAAAAAGCTAGTTTATTCTTGGTAAACAGGGACTAAAATAGTTCTTTAATCCCTAGGGACTAAAAGTGATTTGAATTTGTAATGTGGATATTTTCAGTAAGAATTCCAATCACCAAAGTATGAACAACACATTGCATGAACAAGTAAATGTATGATAAAGTAAATATCTTATCGTTCCTAATTGTATGTCAATAAATAAACGTACTATGCTTATTCATAATTTGCACTTACTTATTTTCTCATAGAGGGTGATAAAAAGTAGATTGTCCAAGTTGGGAGCTACATTATTTTAAGCTCGAGTAACGTATTACGGATTCAAAGAAACAGTCTCGCCTATAAAATACCCTATGTAAACAATCTACTATTTTCACCAAAATCCGATAAACTTATTGTTTTGCAAATGCCCTTCCATTCAGATTTCTACCTCAATTTGAGTCTAGTTTGTTGAAATAGAGCAAACAAAATATAAATATTCTTGATTTAGGTAAAGGTAAGCCGAAATGTATGCTTATTCGCTTGAGAATTCCAGGGATATGGCATTCTGGAAATACTAACACAACATTTATTGCTTCTATGAAAATCTTCTTCACTAACACGCTGAATAACTTTGCAACACAAACAAATTCTTAAAACTAAGCAGCAAAACTTCACAGACATGATGACCAACGATATTTAAATATACAGATGATTTGTTTGTGAATATAATTTTTTAAATAAATACTTAAAAACTTTGTTAATTACTAACTACGGAATATTGTAATATTCCGACAGAAATGATAAACAATATATTTATATTTCTGTTTGTGTAAGTTTTCCAACCAATTAAAAAACGTTATGCATACGTAACACCCCAGAGGTATCTGAGGTCATCTTTTAAACATAAAAGAATGGAAGCTTTCAGGAGTCATGAAACGGACACACGTAATGAAAATATCGTAACAAAAGGGATTTAACAGGAACCGCGGCGGAAACAAAGCCATTTTTGAAGCGTAGAGATTTAAAAAAATCTTCTTTCAAGTTTATAACAAAAAAAATGTTTCCAGTGTGTGAATTTATTATCTTTACACGGTTTTCTCATTAATATTCTTTATTGTTTCATCGTATTAAGGCTCTCGAATACTGGTGCGACGCGACACCGGTAATTGTTGTATCGTGAAGTTTTCTTAGAAATTGTTTATTAGGGTCGCGTCGTGCTGTCGCGTCACGCCTGATTGCGAGCCTTTAAACCGGAACAAACATGGAATTATTTTTGTTTCCAACCAAATAAGGTAATAGATTTCCTTTATTTAAGTTTCAGATAAGACTCTGGTCAAACTGAGGCGAATACCTCAATAAAATAAATACATTTAATACTTAGGAAGTCACGCGACTATTCGCGCCAGCAGACGCAAGAATGAAGCCGTGTTAAAGAACTTCGTTCCAAAAGCCCGTTTACTATGTCACACTATGAAGTCGCAACAAGAAAGACTATGTCGTGCCTCTAGATTATGTCACCTGGCTGACCCGTGCTAGCATTTAATACACCGTTTTATCGCGCAAACTGTGATAAAATGTGTGACTCAAGCCATGTCACAGAAGGCCGTGCTCGCCTCGCTGTTTTAACACCTCCGTACAAGTTATATAGAGTTGACTGGTGTCAAGTGAATTACGTTCCGCATCTCGCGCGGGATTTGCTTCAGTGTGATAAGAGCTTAAAAGCTCTCATCACAGGTGTTTGCGATACTGACAAGTATATAAGGCTGTGAAAAATTTAGGATAAAAATGTATACTAGCCTTTGATTTGCACTTGATTTAATATGACATTAAAGGTAGTCAATTGGCTAGTCAATTTACTTAACAATAAATTTTCCTGACTTTACTATTGTTCATATTTTTTATTGAATATTTTAGAGCGCCCCATTCGTTTTTAAGAGAAAAATAAAAACTTTTATTTTTTTTGGGTGCAGCCATGTTGAAAACTAAAGTCCTGTACAGACTGCAGAGGTAAAATTTCTTAATTACCTACTTATAAGATGTTTTGATGCTAGACCGGCCATCAGTGTTTCCAATTTAAAGTTTTTGTTTCCTAACTTGACATGGATTCATTGCTTGTTGGTTTTTGTTAAAACGGATCAATTAGCTATTGAAACCCCACGGAAGTGATGGGTATCAATATCTTAAAGCCAAAAAACGAAAAAAAAAAAAAATACTGTGGTTTTTTTTTGGACTGTACGACCTTTTGTATTTTTGTTTGAGTTTGGAAAATCTGTTTTTTGTGTTTACTTTACATAGGTACATACTACCAATATCTAAACCGAACAAAACAAACAAAAAAACTGATTTTCAAAATTCAATCTTCAAGTACATAAATAACTACACTAATCATATTTTTTATCGTTTTATCAGATAGATACATATTGTAGCGTTGTGAGGGAACTTAGGTGCAAGTAGTCGAGTGATAAAATATCAAAATTAGTAAGTTCCTAGTCACATCACTAAAAACTGGGAACAACACTATCCTTCCGGAGACGCTCGGTCATTTCTTTTCCGCTGGCAAGGACGACAACAGTTGTTCCCTGACCCTCAGGATTCTTTGTGCCCCGACCTAGGGTGAGTTCCACATTAGCCTGGTAATTATACCAGATCCTCTGCGCTGGATAATCTTTATTGATTTTATAACCTATAAAGTATTTAATTTCGTGTGTCAATGTCCGACACGCGGCTACGATTCATCCAGCGCACAGGAGATTGTAATATGTATGTATTGTTACTGCATCAATGGTGGTGTAGTGCCTCACTGTGTTATTCTTAGTGATTAGTGAACCATTTTACTTTGTGTTATGCTCGCGTGTTCACATACTTAGCCTAAGTTTGCATCCGCCATTGTGGCACGCTATATTGCAAACTCTCTTGCCTGTAAACCGCTGCGATGTGCTGAGCTTTCACCTACGATGCATCCCACACCGTTCCTTGGCTTAAAATGAGAAGGATGCTGGCATATCGCATGCGGCTTGCTGCTATTTGCATCGCATCTAACAGGCGCTCCCTAACGCGCCTTCCAGGGTTCTTCGTACGGGCTGAGGGCAGGTGCCTAATCGTATTCACACTGCTGATGGTAGCGGTGCTGCGCATTGCTTGCGCACGCTGCCAAGGTCTCGAAGGCCTAACAACTTGCGGCCTACCGCCGCAGCTACCTACGCGAGGCTGTGCCTACCGCACACTGCTTGCGCACGCTGCCCAGGTCTTGAAGGCCTGACAACCCGCGGCCTACTCCGCGAGCCTGTGCTGACAGGCCTCCACGCGCTACCGATACCTGTTGGTCTCACGAGGGCCGTCCGGCCTGCCGCCGGGCCTGCGCTGAGCAGGTCCCCCACGTCTGCCACGTGTTGCCAAGGACGGTACCCTTCTTGAACTTATTGTGATAGTGATAGTGCTCGGAACAGAACATGTGACTTACCCGCGACCTAGCTGATAATATTGAGTTATTATAATTATATGTGTTAACCTAACCTAGTGTTTTCAATTATTACTACCTACCTAGTAGTTAGCGGCCTGCGCAGCCTACCTGCAAAGCCCTAGCCGTTACAATATCGACAACCATCACGTGTGCGGAGTTTCGCTCGCTAATTTAATGTGACCCTGTATCATTTTAAGTTACTAATATACAGAACATGATTCTTACTGCTTGTTGCGAATCATTCATTTAAAGGGCAAACCTTTTGGGTGTATTCATGCAAACTGGTTTAAAATTAAGAACACTGAATTGACATTGACACGCATTATTTTTCTGTGAAAGTTGCTGTCATTCATAAATTATTTCTTTGCGTACGTAACTAATAACTTGACAGTCTTTATAATTGCCAATCAATTTGTTTACAAAGGGTTATTTAGCCCTGGATAATAAGATATTTTCCTGCTTCTTTAAAAAATCCTACTTAAGATTAGGAATTATAAATACTGTGTGAAAAGTCCATTGTAATAATAACATATCATCATTTTCCTGCCCTCATCCATTGAATGTGCGACAAAAAAAGTATAGTTGTTGAAAATCAATTTATTGCAACAGATCTCAAAAAGTATTATTTTTACTTCAATTTATGCTACCACAAGCCTTTAATTTAATTTATTTTCCAGGGCTTTTATTGATTCCGAATAATTTGAAGACTTCATTTGGAGCCTTGCATTTATCATCATCCTTTCTGTAGTTATTAAAGTACAAGTTTTAATCACGACACTTCTGGGGAAAAAATGGTGCATCTAGTTATCACATCTACATCTTCGTGGAAAATCGTTTGAATGAACGAGTTGTCGGATGCGGAGCGTGGCAGTACAGGCGAGCAGAACGTTACTGCCATATAAATATAAACTTTCTTATATCTATGGTTGTCACCTTCAAAGGGATCACACAGCTATCTCATAAAAATACTGCACTTATAGCGCAACAACGTCGTGCGCCGAGCGTAATAATATCGCAAGTTATTCTTTAGTGAAAAATGTTTTTATTGTGTTCAATATATTAATCCGAAAACATAACACATCAATCGATCAAAAAAGAATAAAATTGACCAAAAATGAACATCACCAAAAGGAGAAAAAAACAATGTCTCAAAAAAATTAAAATCTGTATTTATCAATTTGTAAATACCTAGTGACTAATAATAAAATGCGTGTAGATCTAATTAATTCAGTGTCCATTTACTTTGGTATAATGACGCTAAAATCGAACATTATTTTGGTTGCTATTAATTAAAATTTATGTTAGCTTAAACTCCATAAAGTAGACATTTTGTCTGTCAACAGACATAATTAACATACTGATTGATTGAGTGATCGATCGCTTTGCCATTTAACAGATAACAGGCTTATCATGATGTAAAGTATTGATTTGATTACGGCTAACTGGTGTTTTAATTTGATTGAGAATTTCCCGATTCTAAGATAAATTTTTCACAACTCTAAATGCACGCTTTATATGAATAAAATGACACAAGACATAGCGTATAAAATAAAATGTATGCCCTTGAGACATAATCGAGCAATTCACAATATTTTTACTGTACAAAAGAAAGTTTAGGTAATTAAAATTGAACCATTTTAGTCACATGGACCAAACTGTTGTAAATAGCTAAATTCATATAGTTTAAATCATTTAACATGCACGTTATATTTTTATTGTAGGTACACTTTTTTGAAGTAACCTTGAATCTTATTTTTGAAATCGTAGAATTCCATTAGATATTTGCTCGTCCAAGCTGCAGTAAAACCTATCACATTACAGATATCTAATAAGATACAGGTACGTATTAAAAATAATTGAATCGGACAACTTGTTGTTTTCCAATGAACAATGAAGTTTTATTGTATCAGTTTGACCTGCGGAGACCTCTCTTCGTAAACACATGTCTTATTGATCACGATGTTTATCTGTGTGTGACTGTACATGCAGTTTTTTCATCTTTATTTGTTTTTCTCTTGGGAGAATACACACCGGATAAATTGGAGGACACATACACCTAATCATAGGCAAAAACAAATATGGTTATTGTGTATTTTTTAATGTTTGTAGAACAATTTCATTAATATTCATTTCATTAAAAGTTTATCTCACCCTTTTCGTTAATTTTAAGCGATAGTATGCTTGTCAGGACGCTAACCCGGTGGGTACTCGGGTAGGACATAAATAGTAACAAAAATAGTTAGTTTAAAAAGGGTAGATGTACCGATTCCTACGTTTCATTAAAGCGGACTTAATGGATGGATAAACATTGAAGTTCATACCGACAGTGGACGCTCTACAAACTTGCCAAGTGATTGTATGAACCTAACCTAGTATTTTTATAGGCCTTGAAACTAGATAATAGTGGTATTTTTTAGTTCCCATAATGTTGGAGATAAGTCTGCGAGGCTGAAATGGGACTGGGCGGGTCACACTTACAGGATGCCCCAGGATAAATGGGCCAGAATTGCCACACAGTGGGTACCTGAAGGCGAGCCTTGTCACAGACTCAGGCCTAGGAAACCCTGGTGTGAGGATTTGTCCTGGTTCCTGACCGATTGGCCCGAGAAGACAAAATACAACGAAAATTGGAAAACTATAGAGGATATTTTGCCCAGCAGTGGGACAAAATAAGTTTAAAAAAAAACTGAAAACAATTCACGTCTACTTCTGAAACATTACACGTATAGCTTTGCACACACATTTCTAAGCCTAAGAAAGGTATATTTTTTTCTTTCTGCATTGTGATTCATTTTGATTCGTATTTTAATGAAAATATGTGTCCAATAAATCGTGGAAACAAGATATTACTTTCATGTGGATATTAATCTTGATAGGATAGCTACTTCACATTAAACTCGATACTATTATATTTATTGGATTTACGGATCGGTCGCTTGAAGCGCAAAGAGGGTTACTAACTTATAAAACCGATAAAAAATATGTAATCTCCTCCGGCGTTGCCAGTCCTAAAATAACTAGAATGAACGGTTTAGTATTTTTTTTGTTCTACATACTACTTCATAAACATACTTAAAACTTTTTTCCCAACTTCGACAATCTCTTTAGGAATACAGAAACATGGCAAAAGTGTCACGGCAAACGTTAGTTATTTCTGTCTAGGTTTAAACTTCAGACTATTTTCAGGAATCCCCAAAAAATATATAAAATAGCAGTAGGTAAGTAAGTACCTACCTATATGACTATTTATGCGTCCTAGCGAAAATTGTTAAGAGGGTCCCAAAACCTTAAGGTTTTGGGACCCTCTTAACAATTTTCGCTACTACTACTACTATACTATTTTTTTACGTTGAGATCTGTATCTCAGCCTTAAGGCTGAGATACAGATCTCAACGTAATTATCACACATAAGTAATGAACTTGTTCTCAGATTCTATGTAGAACCCCGTACACATTACAGTAAATCATCGCGATTGAATCGCTTTAATTAGTCCATTGCAATACACTGAACGATACAAAGACTGAACTGTAGATCTTCACTTCTCAACGGTCAATGGAACTGTTACAAATATCTTCACTCGGTTCAATCACAACGATTTGTAGCAATGTAGGTATGTAGCAGGCTTTAAGGATTCCAATCACGTGTTTCTCATTTCATTAAGCCAGATCGTAAATTAAGTTTTAACGAACTAAACAGTATGTACTATTGTCCCTAGTGTTTTACAAGTAGTAGATATTTAATGTTCATTTGGTTACTACCTATTTACTTAGACTTAGATGGGACAGACCTTAGTCTACCTGACGAACGGATCTTTATCCAATGCACGATTAGTAGAATACTTTTGATGAGCTTTTAAGTTTCTATCAAAAACCTTTATCTCAGAATCTAAGGAACCTTTTCAATTGATTTGGCACCTATAACAACGTAGAAAAGGCTTGAGGAATCGACAATCATTGGAAGACAAAGGTACTCGATACTCCATGGGACAACAGAAGGCGGGGCGTGGGACAGTTATAAGGTAGTGAGATTCCTAATATTCTATTGAAGGAAGGGTCAACCATGTTGTATGATTCACATGGCATATAACCATTGATAGTCGAGAAACATCGTTGTAATTAATATATTCAAACAGAGATGCTGCCATATTCATCACGCTTGGCAGATGGATTAGTGATCGTCTTTTGTTATTATTTACAATACAGACAAACTGGTAAATGATGATACGTGAATGAGCCGTCTAAAGATAGTATAATACGTATTTCGTTCTTGGCGGTGTCAAAGTCAAACAATTTATTTCAATTAGGCACTTATAAGGCACTTATGAACGTCAAATTTACAAAAAATAGAATTGATTCTAGTCGCCCCTTCCAAAAGGTAGTTTTCGTATGGAGAAGAATGGGCAAGAAACTCCACCGTTACTCTTTTAAAATGTTTTTACAATATTTTGTATACTTACATTAATTATATAATTATATGTGAAGACGATGCATCTAGAATAAGATTACTATACCGCGATAGGTAAAAAAGAATGAAAAAAATAAATAAAGCAATTACAGAAAAATTAATTATGTGATAGATACATGGTGCTCACATATAACCATTGCAAAATTATACGATATTCCTAACATTTTAACAAGTAATACTAATAAGTCAGTGTGTGAGTTCAAGAAATCACAGAATGTAAAATCAGAGTTATAAAAAATAACAAATTATATAATTAAATAAGCAACAAGTTTGATTTTGTCACGGCTGTCGTCCCGAAATTGGTAGCATAACCAGTCTATAATGTTCCCACTGCTGGCACACAGGCCTCCTCTCTGTGAGAAGAAGTGGGCCGTGATCCGCCACGCAAGCCCAGTGCGGGTTGGTAGACGTCACATGTCTTCGATTTTTGGTTCTGAGACACGCTGGTTTCTTTCACCGTTTTGAGAGCACTGGTGATGAAATTATTTAAACAAATTAAAACGCCTGATTGGTTTCGAACCTACGACGTACAACTTGCATGTCGCGGCCATTACGGGCTACTACTGCTCTCCAAAACGGTCATGACTGGAGTATAACCTCTATCTAAGCACAGCTTGACACAAAAGACCAAAGCAAATTGGTAGCTTTTAATTAAGTGGTAGCTTTTAATTAATTTGATAGCTTTTAATTAAATCAGTTTAGCGCAATTGAACACACTTCATTTTACTGATGCAAAAAGTGTTAAGTACCCATCCAATTTGTTTCGTGTTTTTTTATGTTCGTAGGTGTTTAATTAAATTTAAAAAAACCCTTGCGTTAGAATAAATAACGAAATAAGTGTTAGTTAAAACTGACTGGTGAAAGGAAAATCTGGAAAACACAAATTGTAAGACAACAAAAAGGGCTCTTACAAACTTCAAAGGTAAAGTTACTAATTATAGTTTCAGGCTATAATTTGTTTCATATCCGAGTAAACTTATATATTTGTCACAAATTAGAATTACATTGTTTCTGTGTTCCCAAAATCTTTCATCTTGAGAAAGCAAAACGCGATGTGATGACGTAAAATCGATTTAGATTTATTTCTGTAACTCTCTTGGGCATAAATTAGAGATCTCTCCTTGACACGACGGCGGCGGCGGCTATTTTAGGAATGGCCATTGCCGTAAGGTGATTTCAACCGATTTATCTATCTGTATAATTATTTACATTTATAGCCATGGTACTCCCTAATTATAAAAAAAAATACGAAGAAAGTTATAGTATCAAATGCTGACATAAGTCTACAAAACACGCGACGTGTAGTAACAAAATAAATACAGTAATGAGACAAATTAATCCTACTTATATATATATATACCTATATATCCTACTAATATTATAAATGTGAAAGTTTATATGTTTGGATGTTTGTTATTCATAACGCAAAAACGACTCAACGGATTTTGATGAAATTTTGCACACAGGTAGTTTATAACCTGGATTAACATGTTTAACTTTTTATTCCGGTAGTATGTACAGATAGTGCCATCCACGAAGACGCGCCCCACTCTTATTCCAAAACGCTTACAGTACAAGAGTGCTACATTCCGCTACTGTTTTAGTAATGTCTGTTTTAGTAATTACCTGTGAGTGCGTAATTAGCAGAGATCGGAATAGGTAGAGTATATTTGCCTAAACGTCAAGGATGTAAGTAACATAGAGTTGATAATACCGGCTTCTGAATTCCCGGAATAATAATCCAGAAAACAATATTTTGATTTTAAAGACTGGCCGTGTAGTTTCTCGTCCGTTTTTTTCCATAGGTAGCAACTACGCTTTGAAATGGGCAACTAGCTTCGTCTTTCTGACAATAGGGAGGAAGACTGATATTTTTTTTTAGTTCGTCTTTGAGATTATAAAAAAATATTGGACACGTATTTTTTTTTTTTGTACGTAATCTAAAGATTACGGCGATACATTGAGGTAAAATGTGCCATGACGTCACGAGTATGTAGATTTTACACATACTAGTGACGTAAGTAAGATAAAACGCATTTTAAACATAACATATTTTAAAAAATATTGGACACGCATTTTAGGTTGGGGAGTGGGGTCGCCCCCACTCCCCAACCTAAAATGCGTGTCCAATATTTTTTTATAATCTCAAAGACGAACTAAAAAAAAATATCAGTCTTCCTCCCTATTGTCAGAAAGACGAAGCTAGTTGCCCATTTCAAAGCGTAGTTGCTACCTATGGAAAAAAACGGACGAGAAACTACACGGCCAGTCTTTAAAATCAAAATATTGTTTTCTGGATTATTATTCCGGGAATTCAGAAGCCGGTATTATCAACTCTATGTTACTTACATCCTTGACGTTTAGGCAAATATACTCTACCTATTCCGATCTCTGGTAATTAGTCAACACGAAAAACCTAAACACTCCCGGTATGTTGCACACTTGTACTGTAAGTGATTAGGAGGAAGAGTGGGGAGAAGAGTGTCTTCGTGGGTGGCACTATCTGTACTATCTTCGGGTTGAACATTCCCGTGGGGTAATTTCCGACCTCCACGCGGCCGAAGCCGCGGGCAAAAGCTAGTAATGCATATTTTACAAAATATTATGCGTAGATATTCGGACACCACGCACTCGCACATTTAAATGTATGATTATGAATATTCGTTTACTTAGTTCGATGACATTTTTGTCTGTAAGCTGGCACGTGTAATGAAAATAAATGGAAGCCTGTTTTTTTTGTCAATATATATAAAGAAATGACATAAAATAATGGTCAATATTCAGTGATTTCTAAAGTCAGTGCTTTCAAAAATTGGGAAAACTGAAGTTATTAGGATAACTTATTCAGGAATATAATTTCACACAACATACGCCGTTCGTGTTCCTTACTTCTTTCTAAGGATTATACAGCAACGTATTTTAATCCATACAAAATATACTTCAATCTACATCTGCTATTAAGTTTTTTTGCCAACCTCTTTAACTGCGATCTAAATGAGTTTCTAAACTCAACTGCAACACATTATTAACTCACAATTTATAACAAAACCACATCTTAAAGACTATAATTATTGTTGCATACGAAAAATATAAACTTGTTTCGTATATATTTAAATTGTCTGTCAGATATAATGGCAGGTTTGCTTATAATGCAGCAATGTGTTTCAGCAATTTTATCGATGCATTTTATTTACGATTAATTTATTAACAGACATTCTGTGTTCCGCCATTTACTTGGTAACCAAGTGTGAGTCAAAGAAATTACTGTATTCAAATCTTTATCGTGGAAAAAATCACCCTGACACTGTTTTTCCACCGCACCTTGAACGGGATGTCAACGACAAACGAGATTACGCGGCTATAGTAAATGTACTACCGTGTCGCTACTTCGGCATCGTCATCTCGCTCTCGTCGACGTCCCGTACACGGTGCGGTGGACAAACGACCTTACCAATGCAAATATAATATAGTAAGTAATATATGGTGCCATTCTCTATTCTATTTTAATGGATTTGCATAATTTTCCTACAGAAAAAAAAAAAGAAAAGAATATGTGAAAAATCCTTAATTATACAGGAAGTGCTGTCCCTTCTGTGGGCAGGAAACCCAGAAAGGCTTTTATATAAGTTATAAGCAACAAAATCTTCGCTTAGATTTAATAAAAAGGCTCCGGAATTTCCCTCATTATAGAGCCCGTATTTTTGTGTCCTCTGTTTGTGGTATGACGGTCCCGTTAATTAAAAACTTTGCTCTCAAAGTACCTACCTATGTATGAACCACCGCTCTCACCCGCGACGTAGGACTATAGTGGTCAAAAGTATAATTAAGTTATACATTTTGCAGCCCTCACTAATATTATCGAGGTGAGTTTAGAGTAGTTTAGATGTTGTTTTGTTGTAAGTTTGTAACTCAATCACTCCGTAACGGATGAATGAATTTCGGTGAAATCTCGTGTGGCGGGTAAAATGGATTATGGAGCGAAGAATGTGGTACAAACAAGGCTGCGGGCACAGCTAATACCTACGTAATAATTAACTATTAATTATTATGCAATCTGTTCTATTTGAGCAGATTGCGTTATAATACGTATAAAGCTATGTTAAAGCACCTTTTTCTCATTGACATATTATATGTACAGGTGTTTAAGTAAAATAAATGAATAAATAAGTAGTTACTAAGTGTGATCATGAAATATTATGTGTTAAAGTTGTATGTAACCATTATAAATGTTAAAGTACATTCTTAAGCACCGTCATTACTTAACTAGAACCTATAATTTTGATGTAATCAAAATATCATTTTCAAGCTAATTAGTGCCAATGCTTGTAAAGGATTGATTTATGACTATTATCACAGTTCAAACTACTAACCTTTAGGGTCACTATATTTGCCTTTTCATTATTCAAGGTAAGTCATGTAGCTCGGCAACTCGCAAAAATTTACGTTCATTCACGAAGAATATTTTAATTTCTCTGACTTGACGGTCCCGGAAATAGTAAGACAGTAATTCTTCCAGAAAAGCCATTCAGGTGTGAAATAAAAAATAATAATATAGCTAATAATATAGCTAGCTAGCTAATATATGCTTAGCTTGCATTAAACAGTGGCGATCCAGGCGGGGACTAAGGGGCTCAAAAAGCCAAAAGCATCTGAGTTCTTCCGTGACGAATCTTAAAGTGAACTTGATAATATTCTAATTTTTGTTTTTACCAAGAGCTCACTGGCGGCACGGCATGGCAAAGGATATTTATGCGACGAATAGAAATATAACTTATGTGTATGAAAATAAAATTGAAATCACCGATGCCGCCGCAGTATCCTTAGGCATGCCGCGGCATGCCGTGACGTCTATAGGCATTATTGAAATTATTTTTTTATTGTCATGCACTTAAAAGTTATATTTCTATTCGTCGCATAAATATCCTTTGCCGTGCCGTGCCGCTAGTGAGCGCCAGCCCTTACTCACCTAAGTACAATTGTCATCAATTATCCTTAACTTAATAAATATTATGTTTTCAAGAGTATTTTTCCATTGAGGAATTTGCGAAAAGTAATCCGAGGCGGCTTGTTATGAAGCAAAATAAAATGTCGTGTGTTTTTTTAGTGTTTACTTTGCTAAAACCTACTCTCGGCGGGGTCACGCCCCTCCCAAGTGACAATCCTGGATCCACCACTGGCATTAAATCAGGTGTCGATTTAACGACCCATAATTCACTGTCGTGCCATTTTTAACTCCCTTTTGGGAAATCAGTGTTTAAAATAAGCTCCGATATCAGCTTTGAACAAACCTTTGAAAAATGGTACAAATAATGAGATTCTATTTTAGGTATACTTCAATGTCTTCTATTAAGATAATGATTGATTGTTTCTGTCCGACCTATTTATATTCTAATATGAAAAAAAAACCTTTTCTTTGTTCGTAAATATGAAGAGCAAATATTTTTCATTAATAAGTCTGACACGTGTTTATGGCGGCACATACCTCCCCTTCAAAAGCCTTATCAAGCTTTCTTTGAAAACCATTAAGTTATAATGGGCCGTGAGCAGCGCTGGCCCAGTGGTAACAGCCGCGACCGAGTTGTACGTCGTAGGTTCGAACTCTGACAGGCGCTTTTTTTTTTTTTTCTAGCCTTTCTGTACCGCGTAGGAGATGGCGGGACGAGCTGGATAGGTTCCGTCAAAACTGAAAGGAGGACGCGAAGGCTCGCGAACGATGGAAGGAGTGGAGGTAGGCCTGTGCCCAGGAGTGGGACAGGCGCTTTACTTTGTGTAAATTATTTCATCACCACTACTCTCAAAACGGTGAAGGAAAGCATCGTGAGGAAACAGGCGTCCTAGAACCAGAAATTCGAAGACAAGTGACATCTACCAACCCGTACTGGGCCCGCGTGGTGGATTACGGCCCACTCCCTCTCACAGAGAGGAGGCCTGTGTCACAGCAGTGAGAACATTATATAGGCTGATTATTTAAGTTATAATGGTCCGGAAAAGAAAAAAAAAAAAAAAAAATGGTGTTTAGCTGTGCGCATGTGGAAAAGAGAGGCGAAATTTTTAATCGCAAGAAAGAATCTTAAATGGTTCCATTGAAAATAATTAGACAGCTAATAAGTCTCATATTGCGCAAGAAAGACATCGTGTTATAGTATTTGCGAGCGTTACAAAGTTAAATACAATTTCCTTTAAAACATCAAACTAGAGATAGCGAACGGAAATCGTAAAGTATCCTAGTACGTAATAGAATTTGTATGCACATATTGCAAAACTCAACTTTCCACGATCGATTGCACAACTTGACTGAGCACGTGGGTGTTAGAAAAAGTAAATGTTTATAAAAACAAGCATACCTGTTATTTGTTTTGTGCCCGGTTGATGGCAATAGGCTTGCCCCATATAACATAGGACTTACATATAACTGGTGAAATGTGGGTGTACTGTAGGTACACCTCTGGCTATCCCTTCTGGATTTACAAGCGTGATGTTATATAATACCTATTAAAGTTGGGAGCATCGCCAATATAGGCAGACAAATTTTTTCAGGCCATATTAATTTTCATGAAAGGCCGTTCCTAAATCTTCTTCAGATACTTACTTTTATTATATTAAAGAGTTTTGTTCGTAGAGACTCTACTATAGAGAAAATAAGTAAGTTAGTACTTTAAGTTCTCTAAGTACTAACTTATTTATTTTTTCTCTAGGTTTGGGCAGGGCCGGATCTACCGTATGGCTGGAATGTGTAATGGCCGCCTACGGGTTGGCAACCCTGAACTCCCGGTATGCAATCTCTATTAAACGGAACGGAGATTTCCGCGTCGATTTTTTACGGACAGTACATTTAGGTACTTAATTTTCTAGAGTTGTGGATAACTGCTTAAATTTTTTTACACGTTACGATTTAATATTTTAACAACGATTTTGCTCACATATTTAATATTATAACATAGTTTTCATTCCTCTTTTGAGTTTTACCAAATTATATTAAAATACGCGATTAACGTTAACACCTAAAACATTCCTAAATACCATGTGCCAATAACTACGTTCCGCTAATAATACCCACATCAAGTATGTTTTCGTTCGAGAGTGAGTAAGCATATTTGGCTTATTACTTTTATCTTGCTACCAGGAATAACTAAGAATCTAGAATGTGAGGAGCAAATTAAAGAATTTGCCAAAGGAAAGTGCAGAAAGGTTGCTTTATAATTTGTCAATTTATTTACTGTTGTATTTAACAATCACTAAGGCATAATATATTATAATATAAATCAAATATTTTTTTGTCTTATTTTTTTCTTATACTTTGAGTAATTAGGTGGGCCCCTAAGTAGTATTAGCCCAGGGATTAGGCCCTAAACTCACGGTCCGGCCCTGGGATTGGGCCCGAACTTGTCGCCCAAAAGGACATGAAAAGGTTTTATTACACACAGCCTCCATGCCTCAAAGACAGGTAAAGTTGCCATTGTAATGATTCCGAATCTTGTTTATTGAATATAAATCAACAAAGAATTTCAATGCATACTTTCATATATCTACCTATCATCATAATTAAGTATTTAATTCTTCTTCTTTTCGTGTGGTTAGTAACTAACCTGGTGTCAGAGTTTTAAAGCCGCCCATGGGCCTCTGACTTGGCTTCACATGCCGTCAAGAAATATCTCTCAGGCAGCCGGTTTCCTCACGATGTTTTCCTTCACCGTTTTTGAAGCAAGTGATAATTATACAATACGCACATGAATCCGAAAAGTCAGAGGTGCGTGCCTTGGGTTCGAACTCGAGGCCTATGACTTGGCAGTCCGACGGTCACACCACTAGGCTATCACCGCTACCTAGTAGTAGTAGTATCTAATTAATGAACTTAAAATAAGTATCGAAATTATTATTGACGACTATTTGATAGGCCTAAAAGTCGATTGCAGAACATCCAAGGACAGATAATTTGGAGTATGATCGAAAGCAAAGCACGTTTGGCAAGGTAAAGTGCGGTCAAAGAAAGGTATTCATGTGACTAAGAGCCCTCACATTCCGGCTGTTAACTTGCCTCAGGACAGTATATGACATACAAGGCCGGTTTCCAGTGTTTTTTTTTATGCGCCTACTGTTTGTGCAACCATACTACAGTCACGAGCACAAATATGTATACGCTTAGCGCATTGCGCACTTCGTCGTTGGGCCAGTGGTCGCAAGCGCTATTGCTGAGCTTGAGGTCCTGGGTTCGTTTCCCAGGTTGGGCAACGTGTTGTTAGGGTTCCGTAGTAAACAAGGAACCCTTATAGTTTCGCCATGTCCGTCTGTCTGTCTGTCTGTCCGCGGCTCAGAAACTGTTAGTACTAGAAAGCTGTAATTTGGCATGGGTATACATATTAATTATGCCGACAAAGTGGTAAAATAAAAATAAGATAAACGTTGTTTTTTAGGGTAGGTACCTTCCCTGCACGTAAAGTGGGGAGTTTTTTTTTCTCGTCTATCCTTTTGTGTGGGGTGTCGTTGGAAAGGTTGTTCAAAATTATTGCGGGTGTGTGGAAGCCATTTTTGATCCGTTTGCGAAATATTAAGCTCTGAAGGGATATTTTTTGTTAGAGTATAGTGCCCCCTCCCCCCCTGCCAGCTAAATGGTTGTATTTATGAAAAAAAATCCAGCAGTAGTACAAGTATATGTATATAACGAAGTTAAAAGGAAAACTATCACAGCTTAGTAGGCTCTACAGGTTAACGAGTAATAATCGACCAACAATTTGCAGTTTCAAAACCATGTTCTCCCATACATTCCGTATGGGAGAACATGTTTTTCAACAACAATGATAAGTTTGTTCTTAGGATAAATTCATCTCAACTACGGAACCCTTCATTGTGCCTGGTCAGACACGCACTTGACCGGTTTTTTCTATCTGGAATTTCTCAGTTTCTAAAATACAATACAAACATAAAACATAAAATTGCACGTGTGCTTGTGACTATACCTACATGATTAATAAAGTTTGACAGATAATTAGTTAGCGTACACAAAACAATTTGTAAAACTAATAATTATTTATAATGTTTTGTAATTATTTACTATGTGTGTTAATGTGTTATGTATTGAAATAGATTATACACTTATTATGCAATCGAATTATAGAGTACTTGCCTATTGATGAATATAAGTATTAGGTATACCTATTGGTCAAACATAATTATTATAAAATGTTTTTTTTTTTCATTCTTTGTACTCACCATTTCTCCTTAAAATTGAGCGACAGATAAACCTACTCACTAAAAAATATTTTATTTAATAATGATCATATTTGTTTTTTATAATAATCCCTGCTCTATGTAACAAAATAACGCTTTAGAGAAGCAATATTTAAAAGAAACATTAGGAGCGTTATTGCTTGAGTTTGCTAAAAATTGTATCTATAAATATATTCAAATGTATCTGTAATATTATAAATCTATAGTAATAAATTAAATCACATTTATCTGTCAAATTATAATACGTATTCATATTTAATTCAAATGTAGTATCCAAATATTGTTGAATCTAATTGATTAATCCAATTTAAATGTATCTATAAATCTTTATTTATAATAAGAAAGAGAGAGCGATTTTTTTTAGTTTGTAGGTATATATGTGGAGGGTAATCTCCAGAACTACTAATCCGACTCCAAAAATTCTTTCACTAATGTGAAGTATTGCCGAGTGTCATAGGATATATTTTATGATAAAACAAGAAAATTCATGCGGGCTGACACTAGTGTCTAATACTAGGTATGCATGAAATCAAAATCAAAATATTTTATTTCACATAAACCTACATTGGCATTTATGAAACGTCAGAAGCTAGGTGCACGGTTCCAATTGGTCGTTTCCTATGGAGAAGAGCCGGCAAGAAACTCTTTTAAAAATAATTGTTTTTTACAATATTTTTAAATAACAGTAGGTATTAGTAGGTATGGGAGGACAGTGTAGGTCTTTCAACAAGTACCAGGTACTTAACAAGATAGAAGATGGTCAATAAATGTACAGTCCACTAAACCTACAGTGTTCTCACATTCACAAAATAGAAAAAAATAATCTAAGTTTATAAAATATGAATAAATTAATAAAAATAAAAACCTATTTTAAACGAAATGACATGATTGGTATTACAACTGTAACAAATCTGAATAATTATCATGTACACAAAAGCCACTAATAAAGTGTTGAAATTAAATTGTAGGTATATAATGTCAAATATTAGGATGATTATGTCAAGGAAGAATGTAAAAAAAAAAAAAGATGGTAATTTGGGAGCAGTTAATAGACTCTTACATAATGTGCCGTTAATGATGTACCAGGGAAGCCACATGTGCAGAAAGAATTATTGCCAAACTTCCTTGTCTTCAACGTAGTCTTTAATTTTATAATATGCTTTCTTGATAAGGACACGTTTGATGTGGGTTTTGAACTTCCCATCGCTAAGTTCTGTAACCGACTTTGGCAACTTGTTATAAAAGCGGATACTGTTTATAAGAAATGACTTGCTTGTTTTAGTTAATCTAAATTTGGGTATCACAATTTCATGTCTACTACGTGTATTTTTATTATGGAAATCGCTTCTTATTTTGAAAAGTCCTAAGTTTTTGCGGACATACATAATACTTTCTAAGATATAAAGAGAAGGCAGAGCCAGTATATCAATTTCTTTGAATTTGTTTCTAAGGGACTCACGAGGACCCATTTTATAGATAGCGCGGATTGCCCTCTTTTGTAAAATGAAAATTGAATCTACGTCAGCTGCCGATCCCCACAGCAGAACGCCATAAGACATAATACTGTGGAAAAAAGCAAAGTATACTAACCTAGCTGTGGCTATATCAGTCAACCCTTATTTTTCTTACTGCATATGCAGCTGAGCTTAATCTACCTGAAAGAGTTCTAATGTGGGCGCCCCATTGCAACTTCGAATCTAAAGTAATTCCTAAAAATATAGTTTCCGTTATTGCATCTAGTTTTTTGCCATCAAGTTTTAGATTTAGACCTACTTGAGGTACATTTGGTAATGAGAACCTAATACATTTAGTTTTGTTCGCATTAAGTAAAAGATTATTAGCTGCGAACCATTTCGAAAGAACAGCCAGACTGTCGTTGACATGAAAGACATCTGCATCTTTTCTATCTATTTTAAAAATAAGAGAAGTGTCGTCAGCAAATAGAATTATATCCGATAAGTTAGCCATCATATAAGGAAGATCATTTATATAAACAAGAAATAAGAAAGGGCCAAGAATTGAACCTTGAGGCACGCCCATTTTAACTAAAGACCCCGAGGACATCGCCCCATTAACATTTACTTTTTGCTGCCTGTTTGATAGATAGGAAAGAACAAGATCAGCAGCTTGTCCACGAATTCCGTAGTGGTGTAATTTACAGATCAGTGTATTGTGGTCAACGCAGTCAAACGCTTGAGTTGACTACATGAGTTGTGTACACCTTTAAGTGACATATTTACACAGAACGAAAATCATGTGTAAAATCAAATGTAAAATGTATTGTAATTTATTTATTACGAGCTTTAGCCCGCGGCTTCGCCCGCGTGGATGTCGAATATTGTCCCACGGGAATGTACTACCGGGATAAAATAATCCTGTCATAATCCAAATCTAAATCATGGCCTATCCGTATATATGCCTTTCATCCCCTATATCACCCCGTAAACAATGTCCGTGGAGTTTCTTGCCCGTTCAGAAGAACGAAGAACGTAGTAGGTTCCTATGGAGAACCATAGGAACCTACTACGCTTTGGAATGGGCAACTATGTAGCTTCAGCTTTCTGACTGACCGACCCCTTTATTTTTTTTGTGTGGAAAATTATCAAATAACTTCTCCCGCTGTGGGCGGAGCGGGAGGGTGTGTCAAACTTTTACTGACTAAAACCCACCCGTGTACCTTCCGTTGCCTGTGCCGCGATATCCCTTTCGGACAAACTCGCAACCCTGGCAGGTGACCAAACCCTTGACAATTCAAAAGTGCCTGTAATTGGTTTATTTGAAATAAATGCTTTGAGTTTTGAGTTTGAGTGTATAGGATTATTTTTGACACAAAAAGTAGCCTCTGTCCTTCTCCAGGATGCCATCTATCTCATAGCCAATTTTTTTCCGTCCAGTGTTTTATGGCTGAACAGGTAACATACAGACAGACAAAGATACTTTCGAATTTATAATATTAGTATGGATTGTTTACTTATTTATTTTCCTAATAAATGCCAATAAACAGACTGAAACAACTTCAAGATATCGTGTGTTACATAGGCATGAAAAAAAACAAAGCAATTTATTGAAGTTAAAATACTTCTCTTTTGAATTACCAATGAATATTTTTTTAATAAATAAGCTGAAATGTAACAGCTCTACGGCTGAAAACGCGTGCTTTACAAACCAGTGATTAATGAGAGTGGAGACTGCAATTAACTCTATTGATGGAGCTGTCAATGTAAATAGTGTTGAACATTTTATGTTGATTATACATGGTGCTTTCAGTGGTTCTGAATAGTACTTTCAGGATAGTATTCGTAAACGATGCACAATCAAGAATCTCGATTTTGGTCCCTATAGACTGAAGAGTTCATAATACCTCAGCTCAAATTCACTCTTTATCTCACCCGCGGGCTGAGTGAGAGCGACACTGAGCGGAGGAGAGAAGGCTCCAAGGCGCCGATAGTTTCGGTTATTTCTTTTTACGGTGAAAATAATGGTTATTAAAAAATAAAACATACAAGCAGTACATATCTGCTTTATATTTAGTTCAGGAAGTATGCAAAGTTATTAAGGTAACAAAGGTATTAAGTCTTTTTGAATAATGGTTTAATGTTCGGTTTGGACGTAACTTTGAATTTTTTTACCATATATTTATTTCATAATTAAAGCTACAGTATTTCGATATAACGGAGGATCATCCTAAGCAATTTGAGGTATTAAAGACTTTTAAGGTCGCTGCATACTGGACGTGGACGGGGCGGAGATGGGACGTGGAGTTGTGAAAACACGGACGGGTGTTTAATGCATACGCACCGCGACAGTGACGCGAAATTAAAGTGTGGAGAACACGAAATATGGTCAACATTTAGCTCTCCGGAGCGACTGGAGCGACTGTGTATACGTAGCGGAATCACGGACGGTACGTAGCACGCGCGGGGCCAGACGTGCAACATCGTCACTCGCGATATATTTCTCGGGCCTTAAGTGCCACGTCGTCGTCCCGGGTTAAAACAAGTTACGTGTGAAGCAAACTTTACAGTTTCTGTCATTCTGTGCTACAGTCGAGATTCATATACTTCTTCAATAAGGGCCTCAAACCCTCGACTCCTAAATTGAGCCAGCCATATCTACATGAAAAAATAATTCTAATTGATTCATCAAATTAATTATGACTCAAAACAAGATTTTAAGCAGTTTTAAAGCCGATATACTAGCCATCATATTGGTGTGGTCATTGTTCCTTTGAATTCAAGACCATCGTTGTATAAAGTTACAGACTATTATTACTAAGTTACTACAAAAAAATGCAGGGTGACTCGATTCAGGTGTCCAGAAGTGGATATAGTCAAAACACAACCAGTAGCTATTTACAACCGCAAAGATAAACAAAAAAAAAAAATCTTCCCTCAAAACAAAGTAACCTGCGAACTCGTTAAACTGGTTAAGAGGGTTTATCCTAAAAGTTGGCAACGGCGCGGCGTAAATAACTCTCAAATATTTACCTGTTTTGATTCTTATAGCAATATTACTGAATAGAAATAAGAAATGTGGCTAACTAGCGAACTAGAATATTAATAATGCATTGCAAATTATAACATTGAATTTGATGTTGTACCCATTTTAGGTGTAAAAAACGCATTTGGAAAGTTTCCATATTGTTTTTTTTTAAATCTAAAACTAAACATTCGGTGTTACGATATTAATTATTGCATTTCACAATCAATATTCTAGTTCGCTAGTTAGCCACATTTTTTATTTCCACACAGTACTATTGCTAAATTAATCAAAATATTTGACATCTATTTGCGACGTTGCCCACCTTCAGAATAAACGCCCTTAACGAGTTTACACAGAAAAATACAGCTTTATTTTTGCTACCTACTGTAGAACTTATTTATTTTAAATCCATTTTATTTACTTTGGCATAAAAACCGTTCCGTGACTGACAGAAACATGAAATTCAGGAGTAGGTACGTTCTTTTGAAAAGCCGTAATTAGTACAACTCTAGTCTATATTGTACTAATTTATTTATTCAAAATTTAACAATCACAGTGTATCACCAGGTTCACATTAGAGGTTTCGTTCCAATTATAACCCAAAGCGTAATCGCACAATTAAGGCTTTTCAAAGAACACACCCTGTAAAGACCTCTAGAGAATGCTCTAACCACGAATTTTCAAAACTCCAACCCTGACCGTGGTTTAACGGTAGGCTATTCATATTTGTATGCAAACGAAGGAGTGGGAAATCAACAATCTGTATACTAAAATTTAAGCTGAACAGTTTGGTCTCTGGAACTACCAGTCGGAATTGAAATATTTTTATTTATAATTTATTTTTTAGGAGGAGGAGGAGGAGTTCGGAAATTATACCACGGGAACGTACTATTGGGATAAAAAGTATCCTATGTCCTAACCCAGGTCATGGTCTACCCATGTGCAATTTTTTTTCATGCAGTTTAGTTCAGCCGTTTTAGTGTTAAAGCGTAACAACATTTTAGTTTTAAAGAAACGAATAAATAAATAAACACACACTTTCGCATTTACGAGTATAATATAAGTTAGGATAGCCCAATTTTTGAGGAAGGTTATAGGCTATTTAACATCACGCTACGACCCTTAAGAGTCATGCCTAGATAGGAGCCTTTTGGCCTCGTACAGGACTTTCTGCTTTTACTTATTAAATTTTACTTTGTTTTTATTGTTTTTTTTTTCATTTATGTTTTTATGAGTGTTTTAGTTTAATTTGTGATTGTGCCTGTGCGAGTCTCAGTAAATACATTTTCTTTCTTTTCTTTTCTTTTCTTTTCTTTTCTTTCTTATCTTTCTTTTCTTTTCTTTCTTTTCCTCTTTTCTTTCATTCTTTTCTTTATTTTCTTTCTAAGGAACGTTAAACGAAAATGAAGTAATAGTGCGGGCGGGCGATTCGATACGACGCGGTGGGTCCGGGGATATATTTTATGTTAAAACAAGAAGTTTCACGCGGACGAAGTCGCGGGCAAAAGCAGTTTTATTAATATTCATACAGAAACCGCTCTCTACAGGTACCTTAACTTGCGCTTACTCGACTCAATCGAATCGTTGCATAACTGACCGCATTTCAGCACAAAGCAGGTTCACATAAGGTCTGAGACTCTGAGCCTACTTGAATGATAATAAAAGCAATCAATGGCGTCGTAATAAGTATCAACATTAAACTCGTTTCAGGTAAAAAAAAATCACTTTCATTATTGCAGTGTTCGTAACACGTACTCAACTAAACTTGACTACTAATAGGTATAACTTTATTGCAGTCACGTACAAAAAGTGTTATTTATTTGATGTTATTCAAAAGCGATTTTCTCGTAGTTGTCGGCTGAAATTTTATATATTATTCATAACTTAACCACTCCGGACCTGTACCTACCCTAATTCCGTAACACACGATCAATCACAATCTGAATCATTATGAAAGGTATTGCTAATCAATTACTTCATAAGGACGGGTGCACATGGCTCGTGTCGATTGTTTTTATGCTACGATGCGAAAAAAATGCGCGTCGCTGGTGCGCCGGGTGCGGGCCAGCCCTAACAATATACTGCAGTGTATCGCGAGTAGACTGGACTGTTTGTGTATGAATCGCTGCTACAAGCTTTCCACATCGGTGTTGAGCGTGTAGCAGGGATTCGTTAAGTGTGTAGGTTAAGTTTACTAACATAGTTATTAAGAGGTATTGTATTGTTACTAACATATGGAGTCTTGTTACTTGTTAATTAAATATAAATAAATAAAATATGTTCGAAAAAATTGTCTGCTCAACAACGTAGGTAAATAACGGAATGAATGTTGTTGAACTGTTACAATGAAACCGATTATAATTGATTGTGTGTTACGCAATAAGGGCGCTGCTCCTGTTTCGCACGGTTTTTACCTCTTGACAAAACATGGAAATTCTTGTATGTAAATTTAATGTCAGAAAAAATAAAGAAAGAAAGAAAATAAGTTTATATTAATATATACATCAATCTTCTGGAATAATTTCTCTAAATGATCAAATCCGTTGCGTAGAAAGAAGAACAACGCGATGACACAGACAGCCACGAAAAAAGACTACAATTAATAATAAAATAATCTGCGCCCCGCGGTTTTACCCTTCCTTCCCTTCTCGATCCCGTGGGAATATCGGGATAAAAAGTATCCTATGTCCTAACCCAGGTCATGGTCTACCCGTGTGCCAAATTTCATTCAAATCCGTTCTGCTGTTTTAGCGTGAAAGTGTAACAAACAAACATACCTACAAAAATACAAAAATCTATTCTTTTCTCTCCATTATTACTCGTAGTTTAGATTTGGATTTTATTTATGTTTTTTACTAGTCTACGCTGTCCCACTCCTGGGCAACGGCCTGCCTCCACTCCTTCCATCGATTAGATAAATACATTATTATAAATGGAAGCCGGTTTTCGTGGATGTCGAGAGTAAGTATAGATGATGAAAATGATACACACGGCTACGCATCAAGCATTACATTTCCAGTTTAAGCTGACCTCTCATTGTACGAAAATCCTATACAATGCGAGATCAGCTTATACTGGAAAGTTATAGCTTGATGTGTAGCCGTGTGTACAGTACGACACAACTTAGTGAAAATTTACATTCATAAATTTCAATTTTACGAATGTATTTGGCTAAATGACTTCTTCGACTTATTGCGTTTGCGTAAAGATCATTTTCACCTAAAGCAGTAATAAATATTGGTGATTTTGAAGGCGCACGCAGTTCAATTTTACGAATTCATATAAGTTGTGTCCTTAAATCTTCGCAGCCATATACAGGGTGGCAGGGACATCGACGCGAGAACTGTTACCATGGATTCAGTACGTGATTCTGAACCTCTAAATACCTGCGTTGAAATTTTTAATCGGTTTTTTTTTTTAATCATACACTTTACATATACATTTTGACCGCGTAGGTAGGTATTGCACTTTTATATGAAACAGCTGTTTTTTTTTTAAATAACCGACGAAAAATTTCGACGCAAGGGGGTTCAGAATCATGTACCGAATCCATGGTTAAAGTTTTCGCGTCCATGCCCCTGCCACCCTGATGGTTAAGAATACCTATTTAGGTATCAGGTAAAAAAAAGGTTTCTTTGATGTTGCAGTACATTTATAACGTAGGTAGTAGTATAAGTTTCTGTTAAAAGTAATGAACTGCAAGAACCCGTCATTAATACTTATCATATTTCAATGAAATTACGAGAAAACTTGATTGATTCATAAAAAAAGCTATAATCAGAAATGTGTGTATGATTTAGCATAGGCGCGACGCGAGAGCGCGTTGCGACTCTAGTAGAATAATTTCTATGAAAACTTCATGAAAATTGTTCTAACAGAATCCCGCGCTTGTCTGCCTTTAAACATTTATTATGACAGATTGCATCTTATCGTATTTCAACATTTCTGTGAATAATATTGTTTATAAATCAAAAATAACAAATGAACGCAGGAGTTCGAAGTTATTGAGAATACTCGAATTGAAGTGTGCGATACAGACTTAAACAATAACCTTTGAATATTAAAGGTATTCGAAAGTTTCGAACGATAATTTGAATTCTCCAATTGGCATTCTGAATTTCATTTGTTTCAGCTGAATGCGTCTTCTTGTTCTGCTTAAATTAAAAAATAATAATGAGGAAAATATCTCTTGAATCGGTAACAAGATTGTATTTCGTCAATCCGACGGGAACAGAAATATTATAATTATTTTTTTGTCATGGCAACGACAAAAACCTTGGCCCGCTCCAAGAATTGTTGATTTCAGAAAGCGAATTGCAAAATGGAGTGTCGCAGTTATTTTAATTGTTACTTTAATACACGTGATTCAAGCATACAAAATGAATTGCTTCTAGTTCGTACTAAGTTTAAGCATTATTTATTACATAGGTACATGTTTTTTACCTGCTACTTCAAGAGCAGAATTGGTTTATTATTGTTTAATTATAATAGTAATTTGTAATTGAATTATACGAGTATATTTAATAGTAATTGAATTAGCCCAAAATATAACAAGAAGACTTTAAACAAAGTCTGTTTTAAGTATTTTATTTCATGTATGTACAGTGTGGGGCAAAACTAACGTCTTAAGGGCCCTGTTTTTTACGGAAAGATTATTTAAAGGTGTAAAATTTCGTCGTTTCTATCTAATCGTTTTACGACATTTTGAATTAATCTGGCTCCATTTTGGTGATTTCTTGTACAACTTTGGTTTTCAAGACTTGCAAAGTTGTGGTTTATTTATTTATTTATTTATTTTATTATTTATGTACACACAGTAAAATTGATACAAATACGACATAAACATAATTATGAGTACAAAGGTACTGCTTATTTCTTAAGAAATGTTTATGTTTATGTTGGTAAGCGCAAGATTTCAAAAAGCCCCAAAAGAAGAAGTCTGGCCCCGTCAAAACTGGTGATCTGGCCAGCCAGATCAAAACGAGAAATTATACAACAGCCCAGAAATTGGTGTTTTAAAATCTCCGTCACTGCCTGAGGCACCTGACCCGTGTGTATGGCTCCATAGCAATTAGTTCTCCATCCGTCTATTAACTAAATGTCAAAGGACAATGACATTTGACGCCATTTGCAAAAATTATGGCATAAGCACATTGTGACATTACTTTTGCCCCACCTTGTTTAAACCGTTGTTTCATCTCCATTCCCAGACACAAAGAAAATGCGTAAACAACGGCATAAATTATTATATTATTATGGTACTGGGGGAGGTCTGCGTCCAGCATTGGACGTCTTTTGGCTGAAATGATGGACAGCGGGCACATGATGCTTTTGGCGCGTGGCCAAATACGGAACTAATGCCGCCATCTTGGTTTTTCAATACATTTTCCAATACTATAATTGCACAAATGTTTACCTACAGCACCCCCCTGGCAACGTCATACGAGCGCCAAAAGATCCGTAGCTTGTTAGTCTGTAGGTACATGTTTGAACACAAATACATACCTACTATAAACTACAGTGTACCTAGTTATGCATACCAGACATCAGTTCCCATAGGAGCAAATCACTTGACACCATATGCTGTTTCTAACCACTTGTTTAATTATTTAGTTAATAGCCATGTCACCGATTGCAGTTATTTATTATGCATCTCTTTCGACACGACACGTTTTTCTAACACTTAAGTTAACGTTCATGTGAAGTGGCCTGGTGGACCATTCCAGAAATATTGTTTTTATTGATTAACCTTTTTTTATAAAATATGTACCAATAGTCCGTAAGCCATTCCGTCTGTATCGCTCTAACCGAGCACACCTCCTAATTACTTTGAATATTGTAATTAAAGTTTATTTAAAACTAAATCACTGCCGTTCATATTTGACTACCTACGCTGTTAAACCAACATAAAGTTACGCCATTTTCATAAAAAACTATTAAAAAGCTTGTAAAAATAAACAATCGATTTCCTGAAAGTTTTAAGATAGATAAGATATAATATAATATTATATTGACCACAAACTGATGGTCGAGTTAACGCTTCGAGCTATATAAAACAATAACGGTCGGGTTTATTATCCGTTAACAGTTTAAGTTGGTGAACAGAGCCTTCAGGCTGTGTGCAGGACCGATTTACCAAATGGTATTTTATGTGACGTCATACTTCAAACCTCCTACTCAATTCTTTCATTAATCCACGTTTCGCACGTAAACTGCATTCTTTGCATCAGAAATCTATACATATATACAAATAAATAAAATTAAAGTTTCTGTTTGTAATGTCAAAATAACTGCTTTTTACTTAATTCATCTAAACAAACAAAAAAAAATTGTCTGTCTGCTTGTCGGTCTTTTTGTTCCGGCTTATCTCCGAAAAGGCCGGACAGATTTTAATGAGACTTTCAATAGTAATTGCTGATTTTATAAGGAGTAAGTTAGGCTACTTTTATTTTAGAACAAGAATTTGCCACGGACAGCAGCTAGTTAATCATAATAATCTATTCAGCCATATCTTATAGTCTCTTAAAAACGCCCACCGCAGAAATTTTGAAAGACGACACAGCACAGTAATGGAAAAAGAAGAATTATAGCCGTACACACCATCGCTATCATTACCTCGCTTTGCAATCGGGTGGGTGATAGTAATTTATTGTGACTGTGATGTGCTGTTTCCAAAATTTCGAGACCAGCACATAGCAAATATACACGACACACACACACGCACTCTACACATATATACGACACATATACACGACACATACACATGACATACGAGTATACACTTACCAAATTCACACTAGAGAGAGGTGAAACACTTTTAATTTAAAAGTTTATTTTTATTGTTTTGTTTCTTTATTTTATAAACTTTTTTAAGCTATTGCATAGCTTCTATCGCGGGCCTTGAGCGTGGAGACCGAATCCAGAAATTCCGTAACGAAAATAACCTGACACCCCCCACTCCGACCGGCACAGCGGTGATACTTTTTTTGAAGTTATACTTCTTTAGGCGCGTTATGAAAAAATTATGAGAGTGAAATTTTAAGATGCGCGCGCATCACTGTGACACAAATTGCATAAGTTGATAAAAAATGCTATGCAATAGCTTTACCGCGGCAGTCTCCGAGTGCCACACGTCTTTTTTTGTTGTACTCAACACTGGCTACTCACCCAATGTAACTCCGTACTAGTTTGTATTAATTGCAACATGTTTTAATAGAGAGAGCCCTGGCACCCATAACACACGTTTAATCTTACCTTGGGTGCCAGTGGAGATGGTCCGTGATTTATGCAATTTAAAAACAATATTGTCATAATATTAACCTTTCCTATGCAAATTGTAAATTTGGAAATAAAGTTATTATTGATCTATTATTTATTAGCTAGACGGCATCAACCCTTTGTTTGAAATTTGTTCTAAAGACAAAATAAAATCCATCCAAGATCGTGTATGAATTAAAGCAAACTGTGAATATTCTCTCTGCTTTTCATCCAATTAATCTTCATATATTACGATGATGAACCGTAAAAAAAGATCATGCAAAATAAATTGCTACAAAAAGTGCTCAAGCGGTTGTGAAATCATACAAATAGAAGCTCGATGATTGATTGAGCCAGTATCTATTGTGTTCAGTCAGTCGTTAGTGCGTTTGAACCATTCATACGTGTGTTAATGGCATTGTCAAAATTAACTAGGTAACTTAGATTTACATTGTAATTTGACTATATAATATGGGTGGTATGCGATGGTATAATGACGCAATTGTAATCTGTATTAGATTGCAGTTGAGTCTGTATTATGTCCAGCTGTAGATTGCTATAACATCAGGACTAATGGGTGAAAGTTTGTACGTTTGGATGTTTGTTTTTTTAATTATTATATCCTATTTGCACCCTAATTGTGTACAATGAATGTTGTTGAACTGTCAAAATGAAACAGATCAGTCTTAATCATTTACGAAAATGTGTTACGCATTTACGAAAAAGGATACTTTTCATCATAATAAAAGATTCTTGTTTTTCATGTCGGCTCATTATACGAGTATTCTGAAATTTGTGTTTTTATTTTGTAGATATAAAGAGCTTTAGCTGTTACCACTCCATGGTCAAATTAAATAAGCTAGCGAAACTCCACAGACGTGATGGGTATTAGAGTCGCAACGGATAGTGATATGGCCGGATACCGGATACCGAATAACCGGCGACTGCCGAAGCTGGATAGCCGGATATTCGGCCGAAGCGAACGTCAAGCATGTCAAAGTAAGGCTTTTTTCCGAAGCTGGTTTGGTGTATGAGAATAAACGAAATCGCTTACTATCTTTAAGGCCGTTTTTTTTTTGTTCATCACAATTATTTATATATTATTTAAATAAACAGGTTGGTTTTCGAAATTAGTGGTATTATTTACATTTTATAAAATGAAAATAAGATCAAGCATCGGCTAGCCGGATAGGCCGGATACCGGATACTGGCCGGATATCCGTTGAAACTTTGTATCGATATCTAAACATGATAATAACAAAAAATAAATTAATTTGATAATGCTCTTTTTGTGGGGTCATCAACCGCCGGTAGTGTAGTAACTTAAAATATCTTTTTTTGTCGTTGTTAGATATCGCTACCCAACATTCTGCGGAGTTTTGCTAGCTAGTTTAATTTGACCCTGTATTATATTTTTGTCCGAAACGGATTTCCGTAAATGTCTATTGTAAATCATAATATAATGCCTGACCATAAGCGTAACCGCAAACAATATCTTACAGCCATAAAAGTATATAAACATTTATAGTAACATAAATAATAGATTCCTGTGAGACAATATTATACTGACAGTATTATATGATATATATGATCAAATCACTAGAAATTTCTCTTTAGGAAAGAGAAAGACATAAATAATGGAAGGTGTATCTCACATGACACGGATACAACTTACATACATAACATAACCTCACGCCTTGTAAGAGGACAGAGGTGTTACCATAGTCCACCCACATTTCACCAGTTACGTTTAAGTCTTATGTAATAGGGGGGGCGAGCCATTGCCATCATCGAGCACAAATCCAGACTCGGGGCTGAGAAGTTCCAGATGGAAGAACCCAATAACACTTTGCCAGAGCCGGGTATCAAAACCAGGACATCATACTCAGCAGTAGCGCTTGCGACCAACGAGACAGTCGTCGATACAATTTGCCGCTGCAGTTCGATTCACGAAGACGCGCCGATCAACTACGATACTGTATTGTATCGCTCACACAAGTCTAGACTATTGCATAACGCTTTTAAGCGTATCTAATGTACCAAAAAAGCTTATAGCAGTCAACTGCTGGACATCACAGGCCTCTGCAATTATTTATTTATTTGCTAACATGTAAAACACTGGTAAGTAGGCATGCATTCAAATTTCATGACACAGTATTAAGACATGCATCCTGTAAGGGCACTGCAAATGTTTAATATCAAATGATTAAATTATATAATATAATATTGATTCTAATTATTACAATACATAACATTTTAATAAACATTAGTTATTTAATTATTACATTTTATTTCAAATAAATCATTATTATTAATTCTTTCATGCATTTTTAGTCATAATAGGTAAGCATAATATATTAAAGTCATTTATTATTTCACATATAAGTGCGACAAGCATATTGTTACAAGGTCAATCAATTCACAATTTGTCAGTTTTAAATTCCTCGACGGACGGTACCAATTTACACTCCATTCAGCTCGATTCTCGGCAACTCTCATCCAACTGATACCTGCCACCGTGCGAAGATCGTCCCACGTACCCTGAGGGCGTCCTTACGTTTGCCGATACTTAGATACTTATCTCGACTCAAATCGACATTCATCACTTTATCATCGTCGTAGAATATAATGTACTGTATTGTATGGCTAACACAAGTCTAGACTATTGCATAACTCTTGCGTTTCTAATGTACCAAAAAAGCGGAACACAAACAATGTAGGCGACACGCGTCGGGTACGATTAAAGGTCGATAGTGCAGCACCGAAACATCATTGTATTGTATTTAGTAGTGAGTATTTGACCCCAACATAGTTGGGAAAAGGCTACGCAGATGATGCATTGGTGGTGTCATCAACATCTAACATTATATAGCGACAAATAAACTCCGCAGATGTGATGGGTATTGATAATTGTCTAAACATGATAAACAAAAAAAATAGATTTATTTTTTGAGGTCAACGACCGAAGTTGGTTTAGTGACTTAAAATATCAGTTTCATCAGTTTTTTTTCCGCAGATGTAATAGTATCAACATGATAAAACAAAAAATAATAATATTTATTTTTTGAGGTCAATGACGCATTTTTTTTTCTTTTTTTTGTCGCAGGGATATCATTAGGCCTTTAGAGCCTAATTGCAATGTAGTAGGTAGTGTTATAGGGTCATTGAAGGATACAGGAAAAGCTTATTCGAGCATTGTTATGTCAACAAGACAGCGATATCAATGTTAACGCTATTTTGACGGTTTGCTATTTTGACGCTTCAAGCTTCAAGCTTTTGCTTTTTTGGAGGTCGTGGCTAAGTAATATCTGCCCCACGGGTCGATTCATCAAGTTAAGCTACGCTTGCCGGGGTTGGTCTGTGGATGGGTGACCATCTTTACATACCGAGACTCCTCTGTGCCTTGGATAGCACGTTAAGCTGTTGGCCCCGGCTGTCATTCGTGGATCTTTGACAGTCGTTACGGGTTGTCAGAAGCCCGAAAGTCTGACAACCAGTCTTACCAAGGGCGCATGTCGTATTACCCAGTTACTGGGTTGTGGAGGTCAGATAGGCAGTCGCTCCATGTAAAATACCGGTGTCCAGTTGCATCCGGTTAGACTGGAAGCCGACCCCAATATAGTTGGGAAAAAGGCTTGGCAGATTGATTGCTATTTTGACGCTTTGCTATTTTGACGGATTGCGATTTTGAAGAATTTTACCGATTTCGATTTTTTTTATAAATGAGAAACTGAGTTTGTTTATTTGTTTGTTACGCTTTCACACTAAAACGGCTAAACGGATTTAGATGAAATTTGCTACATGGGTAGAGAATGACCTGGGTTAGGACATAGGATACTTTTTATCCCGATATTCTCACGGGGTCGACGCTTATGCGGGTGAAACCGGGGCGCAGCTAGTGTGTAATGAAAGTCACTTCCCAAATTAATGTTTTATTAAATCATTCATGGATATATCGATAAATTTATATTTACGCTTATTCGTTCAAGGCATCCTGGGAATTTCTCTGTCACGCTATATTTTAATTGGAGCAAAGTATGACAACGAAATACCTGTGAAAATTTCCTCGTTCCTCGGCACAATGAGTGCTGTTATCGTTGTATATTTTTCGTCGTATATTTTTTTAAAGTTTCATGCTATCTTTAAAATGTGAATGAATTTTTTGTGCCTTACACCTTCAGATTGTAATATTTTATAATTGTTCTTTTTAAAATACAAACTTAAACTTACTTTTTCAAGGCTTTTTAGGTGGAGAATCGTCGAGTTCCAGTTCTACCTTCTCAGAAACGGTAAAAACATTTCTTCACCCTCGAAGGAAATGTTATAAAAAGGCAAGATTACTGTTAAGCAAGTGCTCTGTGTTTAACGATCGGTGTCACCACCAAAAATTACTGCTATGAAGCCCGAGATACATGTGGTAATTTCCTTTTTACTTGCAAAAAACCGGACAAGTTATGCACGGTTTGATAATATCGCGTGCGCTTAATTCCGTACGTAATTTGTGTGCATCAATCTGAGAACTGGAGAACTGAGAGATTGCTTTTTTTTTAAATGTGTACCTATCGGTAATTTAAATACTTTTAATACGGAAATTATATTAAATTGGTACAGCTTACATAAAAGAGCAAGTTGAGAGTCTTCTTCTTTTCGTGTGGTTAGTGACTAACCTGGTGTCAGAGTTTTAAAGCCGCCCATGGGCCTCTGACTTGGCTTCACATGCCGTCGAGAAATATCTCTCAGGCATGCCGGTTTCCTCACGATGTTTTCCTTCACCGTTTTTGAAGCAAGTGATAATTATACAATACGCACATGAATCCGAAAAGTCAGAGGTGCGTGCCTTTTTTTTTTTTTTTTTTTGGGTGGGAAATCATCAAATGACTCCTCCCGCTCTGGGCAGAGCGAGAGGGAGTGTCAGACTTTTACTGACTAAAACCCACCCGTGTTCCTTCCGTTGCCTATGTCCTGGGGCCGCGATATCCCTTGCGGACAGACCCGCAACCCCAGCAGGCATTGGTCCTTCCGGACCCCGTCAGTTGGTGCTGACATCCCTTTGAGGCGCGCGTGGAACACAACGCGCCGTCGACCCGGGCCTGGTCCTTATCGGACGGCGAGCTAGAGGTGCGTGCCTTGGGTTCGAACTCGAGACCTATGACTTGGCAGTCCGACGGTCACACCACTAGGCTATCACTGCTCTAGTTGAGAGTGACAGGTAC
This sequence comes from Agrochola macilenta, assembly GCA_916701695.1. Classification (NCBI taxonomy): domain Eukaryota; kingdom Metazoa; phylum Arthropoda; class Insecta; order Lepidoptera; family Noctuidae; genus Agrochola; species Agrochola macilenta. The sequence goes on from OU753563.1 coordinate 11,645,484, forward strand.
AGACAACAAAAAAAAACAATGTATCGTTGTTTTAAAATTGATTATAATTATAGCAGAATCCAATCATTGTACCAACCATAATCAGTATATAATGTTGCCACTGCTGTGACATAGGCCTCCTCTCAGTGAGAGGGAGAGGGCCGTAATCCACCACGCGGTTCCAGTGCGGGTTTGTAGATGTCACTTGTCTTCGAATTTGGTGGAAGGTTCTAGGACATTGTCAGTTTCCTCACGGTGTTGTTCCTTCACAGTTTTCAGATCAGTGGTGATGAAATAATATACCTTAAGAGTAAATGAGTTTATCAATCCTTCATTTTAAGTATAATAAAAATAAGTAGGTACTTTATTTCGTTTACACTTTATAACATGACTCAACAAGTTCACTGGTCACTGGAAACTTTACAGTCATTACAAGACATGTTTATGATGGCACAAGAGGAAAAAAACCGGCCAAGTGTCGGACCACGCTCAATGTTCCGTAGTTGGGATGAATTTGTCCCAAGCACAAACTTAACATTGTTCTCCCATACGAAAAGTATTAGAGAACGTGCCATGTTTTTGCTACTGCACAAACTCACAATGTTTTTGAATGACCTTTCAACGACACCCCACACCATGGGGCAGAACGAGAAAAAAGAGTCACCCCCACTTTACGTGTACGATAAAAAAAAAACATAATTTTTATTTCACCACTTTGTCGACGTGATTAATATATTTTACAGCCATGCCAAATTACAGCTTTCTAATACTAACCTTTCTCTGAGCTAAGCCGCGGACAGACGGACAGATGGACATGGCGAAACTATAAGGGTTCCTTGTTAACTACGGAATCCTAAAAACCAGAGTATTAACACAAAATAATATAACAAAAACATCTGCATCAAAAAGATACAATCAAAGTTGTCACAAGCTTCTCATTTCTCTCTCGCAAACGACTCGACAAAGTAATTGAAAAGGTTTCTTGCAAATATTCACATAATTTGCATGAAGAGTTTTACTGCCTGTCTATCTTATTTTAATTAATGAGTTCTCCAACTCGATCGGGTGCGAAATCGTGGGAAATATGTAACGTGCGTGTTGCATGATATTTTATTCAGCAACACTTTGTAGCGACTGTCTCGTTGGGTTAGTAGTGGCTGCAAGCGCGACTGCGAAGCATGGGGTCCTGAGTACGATGTCCGACAGTGTTATTGTATTTATTCAAAGGGATTTTTTCAGTAGTAGTTTATGTAGAGCCTGGATTTATGTCGATATTGATGGCTCCAGGCTCATCACCCCCTATGGGAGTGAAACACAATGAAGGTTTTCTGAAATGACGTACACTAGGTGGCAGCACTGAGACTTCACCTCCGGGCAGCTGTCAAAAGTGTCAAACCGCCTATATTTTCTTTAGTCGTGACTGAATGAATTAAATGAATGATGAACTTCACTTTTCGAAATGGAAGAACACTTGTCAAAGTGGCGTGAACTTTCATGAAAACCCCGTTCGTTGGCGAAATGGTGGCTCTGCGTCCCCTTCGGGAAATACACACGTCATATAAGGTATTTATCGGAATTAATGACATTGTTTATGGTATTAATTGGAATTTATGAATTTGTAATAAGGTATTAATTGGAATTTATGACATAGTATAATTTTAACAATAATTTTGCATGCCTGAATTGGTGCAACACAGTGGACTGCGCATTCACTTGACATCTAGAAATGTATGATTATGTACTGTGTTGAGCAATAAACATTTGAATTTGAATTTGAATTTACCTATGTTAGTACTTACACCAACTTCGTTTCAAGTTACAAGTTATACACTTCTATTGAAAATGAACCGTAACAAAAACATAGATCTTGAGGATACAAGTTTGCGTACTTATAACAATAACAACCCGTTTCCGAAAAATCAAGCTTCCCGGGATAAGAGTAACTTACTCACTTGTTCACAAAGAATCCCTATGAATTCCAACCACATCAATCATCCGGGTCTTGAGGCGAAAAAAGGTTCAAAGTTGAGGAAGTGAACAAGGAAACGTTATTTTATGTAGAAAATATCTATGTTTATGAAATGATAAAGCAAGATGTTTTTTATACAAAGAAAATATTATGTAAAAGAAATATTCAATTCAAATCCTAACGAATATTATAAATGCAAAACTAACTTTGTTTGTTACGTTTCCACGCTAAAACGACTGAACGGATTTAGATGAAATTTGGCACATGGGTAGACCGTGACCTGGGTTAGGACATAGAATACTTTTTATCCCTGTGGAACAGTCCCGTGGGATAATTTCTGACCTCCACGCGGGCGAAGCCGTGGGAAAAGGCCAGTTCAAAATATTTTATTTCACATAAACCTACATTGGCACTTATGAAACCTCAGAAGCTAGGTGCACGGTTCCAATTACATGTTTCCTATAGAGAAGACCCGGCAAGAAACTCCACTCCACTCCACTCCATTATTAACATTAACACCTATCCTCATAAAAATGGTAGGTGTTATTTTAATATAAACTAATAGAAAAGCGGAAACAATAACGAAACAGCATAATTTGAATGAAATTATGCTGTTTTGTTATTGTTTCCGCTTTTAGTTTATTAGTTCATAATATTAAAAATAACACGCAACTATTCAATTTAAAGCACTTATGAGTTGTGATTATGTCAAATGTTAAGTAATATCTTAATCGTTAAGTTATTTAATGGTCGTCATTTCCTAATCTTAAAACACTTTCATTGGACCATCATGTTTTGAATTTATTCTTTTTAACTTTATGTAACTTATCCACTAACTACTTTTGATTACTTACATATGTCTAAATTGCATGTTTGGGCATTTGAAGTTTTATAATCACTACATATAAATATGTATTATTATTGTCCGTTGGTATACATTTTTGTATCTCGGCACTGATCTACCGGTTTTTTAGGGTAACACGGGCCAAAGACAAGTGCTACCCCTGAGAGTACTAAACTAAGTGATAATTAATGATAATACTCGTATATGGCGTGGTGATATTACGTTTTGACTTTTTTATTACCTATTATTATGTCCTTACATATTATAAAAACAAAGTCCCCCGCCGCGTCTGTCTGTCTGTCTGACCGCGATAACATCAAAAACTACCGAAGGGATTTTCAAACGGTTTTCACCAATAGACGGAGCGATTCATGAGGAAGGTATACGTGTATAATTCATTACAGTTTTGTGTAAATTGGCTGAAATATGACAATGATTGTTGAAGATGTCGGAAAAATCATGCCGACACGAAGTTTCACCGGCGTGTGCCACGTAAACCAATAGAGTTAAGTATATGAAAACAATGTATTATGGAATTCATACATTGTTACCTGGATTAACACATAGAGTACTTGTAATCCCGATAGTACGTTCCCCTGGGAAATTTTCCGCCATACACGCGGGCGAAGCCGCGGGCAAAAGCTGGTATTAAATATTAATGTAAGCTATTCATCATTATAATTTTATTTGTTTATTTAATACTTTAAGCACACAAATGTACAGAGGCGGACTTAATGCCATAGGCATTTTCTACCAGTCAACCTTTGGGTGATGCAGAGACAAACAGTGGCAGGTGCAATAGCGAGAATTGAGGAATAAATATTTATTTAAATATAAAGATATACATATATCTATCAAAAACTATAAATATAATATATACACCTAATTATATATAAATATAAGTACAAATAAATACACATAAAAATACTAAAACAACTAAGACAATCAATGAGAAAACATTACCGTTGTGATGATACTGCCAGTTTCTTGCGAATATGCTCGCGAACTTTAACTTTAAACGATAATCGGTTGGTCATCATTCTGATTTCCTGGGGGAGCGCATTCCACAGAGAGATAGACTGAATGAAGAAGGAAGAGTGAATGAAGTCTGTGCGGTGAGTGGGACATTTTACGCCTGTAATACTGAAGGGTTAGGCAGAGGTGTACCTATAGTACCTACCCAAAATTTGCCCAACTGCCCTTACTGTCCCTTACTGTCCCAAGTAATAGGGGGCGAGCCTAATGCCATCGATCGGACACAAATCCGGACCCCGGGCAAGGAATACCTAATGGAAAAACTTAATAAAAATAGCCCGACCAGTAGTGCTTGCGACCACAAGACAGACCAACATCACTTACAAATACATAATTATGTCTTTAAATTGCATGTTTGGGCATTCTAAAATGTTATATCATGTTTTTTTTAATATCGCAGCATTCCGCTGACATAGGAGCCTTTTTGACCTTGCACAGGTTTTTGTTTTCATTTTTCGGATATATTTTTATTTTGTTAATTTAAATGCTCCGCTTTTACGGTTTTATTTCCTGTGCGTGTCCGAAATAAAATATTATTGTTTCTTTAAGCTATGTAGTTATGGGAATTGCATTTATAAAAGTAAACATAGAACTAAGGTTCGTATAATATCACTGAAATATGTACTTACACAGTGATTAAAAACTAGTTGTTAGATACACAATAATTATACATCATAATATTTACAATTAGAATTAAATGCAAATCAGTAAACAACAGAAGACAAATAATTTAATGATACTGAATGCAGGTTTTATGTAAACTATGTTATCTTACTGACGAGTTTTAGATTTATGCTATTTCGAAATAGTATAATTTACATTTTGTCACACTGGCCTGTGTCTACCTTTAGTGGGTCAGTGACAGCTTGGCCCGAGTCAACTCAACCCAAATAATAATACCAGATATTTCACTCCCGATGACGGTGATTTGGACGGTCAGGCCAAAAATCCCTTTAGTAACGGTTCGATACTTATAAGGTATTATTTAAAAAAACCTGACAACTACAATAAGAGCTGAACTGTCACTAACGAGATACAATAGAATTTTTATTGTAAACGACTTCGAGAGCCAATCTACAGTTGAACGGATCGTTTACCGACATTTTAGTTAATTAGATTTTCTGCACAAATATTCAAATATTTGTTTAGGATATGCAGGTACCATGTAGGACAAACAATTATGTTCCAATTAGAAAAAAAAAAAAAAAAATCTGACGCACAGGAAATACAAACAGTAAGTAATAATAAAATAAAAAATATATAAAATAAAAATAAAAAGGAGCATTTAAAAACTAACAGAATAATAACGACCTGTGCGAGGCCAAAAAGGGCAGCAGATATCTCAGCATAATGCATATAAAAAAAAAAAAAAAAATACCGTAGCGCTGGTTTTCTGATAGGACCCACTGTGATGTCACGGACACACCTACGGACTTAGATAAATTCCATTATGGGGTAGACCAAAATAAAAAGCAATAAAAATAATAATAAAAAAATATAAATTACAATTAGGCCCCATACTAAATCACTTTGTACAATTAATAATACAAATTCAAGCAGTGTGTTAATACCGCTTTTTGTTGTAAAAGGCATTTTCAGGTCCCTCACCTTCAACACGGTTAATTAAACCAAGATTAAAATAAAAAGGTTTAATAGTACAAAAAACTGCACCTACATTTTTTACTTTTACATAACCTTGATTACTATCTGAAAATCCTCAGATAACCTAAACATAACTAATCGATTTATATTAATAAACTTTGTATATCTAAATCGATAATGAAAATTGAATCCATGAAAATCGTACCAGAAAAAGCGACCAAGTGCGAGTCGGACTTGCACACGAAGGGTTCCGTAGCATCGTACAATATTAAACTCTAAATTGTTTTTCAAACGCGATTCTCGTATGGGGACCCACTTTAATATTTGACATTATTTAAATAAATAATAATAACATAATAAATAATAATATATAAATATAATTAATATAATTAATAATTATAAAATATTATTAAATAATTTATTTTTATTATTTGATGTTATTGCGGCCATAGTAATACATACTCTGTGAAAATTTCTAGTGTCTCTCAGACCAAATAAAAACCAAGACAGAGCGCTGTAAACAGTGAAGTGAAGCCGGTTTCGTAAACATGTGTGCATTTTCTGTGGCGTAGTTTGATTGTAGTGTCATTGTAAAAGGTTGTAAATGTGTGCGTGTGAGCGTGCTTGCGGCGGTGTAGTTGCTTCACTATATTATTCGCAGCGCTCTGTCTTGGTTTTTTATTTAGTCCCTGTGACAGACGGAGGGATTGCGGAGCGGAGCCTTAGTAATAGGGTCCCGTTAGCAACCTTTGGGTACGGAACCCTAAAAATCATAAGTAGATACCGTCTTTCACAACTCTCAGTGGTTTTAACCGTAACTAACCGCGTCGAGGAAAAACGTGCGACAGAGAAAAATACGAGTAATAAGTAATTGTATCTGGCGAATAATACAGGTATCTTAATGACATTGTCTTTGTCGGTAAGCGTACAAACTGAATAATTTACTACTAAGTACCAATTTAATTGTTTCATTGATTAACTTCGCGTGCTATTATGATCACATTAAGATATTTTATTGTTTCGTACGCAATCACTACGTTACATTGCCCATGCGCATACAAAACCGGTGCAGTTTGGACCAGTCTTTACAATCTTATTATGTTTCGTAATACGCTAAATAAGGTGTTACAATTACTGCTTGGCGGTGGTTATCATTATTAAAGAAAGTGCTCAAATTATGAAAAAAATACTTAAACACGATTATATTTATTACCTGGTGGACCGAGCTCTGCTCGGGTGAAAATAGATAAATATATCCTCCAGGTATACCAACATTGTATCAAATTCCCGAGGCTGTGAAAATATAGAAAACGCATTTTCCCAGATATGAGACCTAGCTAGATAGATGTTTCGACCCCGTAAACCCCTATATTGCAATTTTCATCGAAATCGTTAGAACGTGATTGATAACAAACATATATTATACAAATATTGCTCATTTATTAGTATAGAATATAATTTTATACTTCTATTATCTACTAATTTTATCTCAACGTATCGATCTAATAAATAAATTATACAACAATAATACTAATTCATCATCAACCGAAGTAAATCAAAGCGAAAAAGAATTGCTACGAGTATTTCAAACAAAGCTTAATTAATACCTACACTCCTTACGAGGTATTTAGTTATTTTTCCCACACTCCGATAAATATCTGAGACACAACACTCTTTAAGAATTAATTATAGCGTGCAATATTTATGTGTAAGCGATAACTTCTTATTTCTCACTTATTGTTAAGTTAAATAGACTAATTAAGATTTAATTAAAGTTACCAATTTTTTTTTTTTTTTTTAACAAATGTTACAATTTTTGATCTGTCAGTCTGTAACTGTTAGCGATCTTCATTTTGATCTTTACGGTGATCTTTAATTATCATTTTCATTTCCAAAATAAATAATAGTACCCACAAACGGCTGCTTTTGATACCACTTATATAGTACGTAAGGATCGATAAATTTAAAATAAATGGCATGATTAATTACTTAACCCTTTAGTAGACTAAGTTTAAAAGTCTAAACAAAGATTCTTGAATTGATTTAAAAATAAAAACATAAAATATTCCAAATTCGCTAATAATTTAATCAATATTAATTCATAAAACTCACCTGTTCACATAAATCAACGTATCTCCAAAACACTTCACTATACACTTACGTACAATTTAATTGTAACAGCTTTCCGAACGTGAAACTCTTTCGCGCGTGCTCACGCGCAGGCAGTCGACGGTGCTGCCAATGCACCAATCTCAAACAACTAAGCCGCGGGAAGGGCGCACTTGCAAATATATACAGCCACCAAGCGGGGATACAATATTAAAACCAAATTGAAATCTTAAAAATACCTACTATTTAACTTAAAAATAACTGCTTACTTTATGAAGTTAATTAAGTATTCTATTAACAGTAACAAAGATTGATTTTTATAAAATAAAATTTGTCTAAAATATTAATTCATTTTGGCTACTTCCTTAGTAACATGAGGCAGACTAACAGTTAGCCTAGACACAAAGCAAATATAAATTAGAATTACATAAACGATACGATTGAAAAGCTTTAAAATAAAATTAATTAGAATTTATGCACGATCCAATCTCAGACCAAATAAAAAACCAAGACATAGCGCTGCGAACAATACAGTGAATCATGCCAAAACTACACCTCCACTCTGTGCATACACGCTCACACGCACACATTTACAACCATTTACAATCAAATTAATAATAATAATAAGCCTTTTATTTCATGCAAAAAGTAGGATACATACATAGTTTAAAGAGAAAAAAAAAAAAAAGTGATGATATTTACAATCAAATTACACCTCACTAAGTGCACACATGTTTACGAAACCGGCCTCACGTCACTGTTGACAGCGCTATGTCTTGGATTTTTATTTGGTCTGAAGATCCAATCTAAATAATATAAAGTTAGGTACAACACAACACGACAACTTTTAGAATGATTTAGACCGTTAGAACGTTTTTCAAGCAGAAATTGTGAGAAGTGATTGCTCATTGTCACTACGGCCACAAGAAAAGGCCCATATTAAGGCCAATGTTTACCAACGGCCATCATAACGATAATGATTATTGGCCTCTTTACAGTTTCTCTTAGAGCACATTTTGTTTATTTTTTTCATTTAATTTGATTTCGATTTTGTACAACAATGTTTTTTTGGCAAACCAACTTGTTGGTCTAGTGGTCGCAAGCACTACTGCTGAGCATGAGGTCCTGGGTTCGATTCCCATGTCGGGCAAAGTGTTATTATGTTTGTCTACCATGAATTTTGCAGTAGCAGCCCGGAGGCTTGATCCGAGTACGGTTGATGGCAATAGGCTCGCCCCCTATTACATGGGACTTAAACATAACTGGCGAAATGGTGTACTATATAATACCTCTGCGCAACCCTTCGGGCATTTTATGCGTGATGGTATGTAATGTAACATTTTATTTTATCCCATTATATCGTATTCTAATTAAAATGTAACAAGATATAAAGCGTTCCGGGAATTTATGTAGGTAATCAATAATCATGAATTAAATATTAATGATTATTAATTACATTCCCGGAACGTATAAACACACAACATGTTATTTAGAAAGAGCTTGTTTAGGAGAATCCCCATATCAAATTGTGAATAACCGGATTATCCGGACTCATAGCTCCGTTGATGCTAAAGATAATGATGACAACATAAACATAATCTCGAGAATGAGGCTATATAAATAAAGCGACATTGTTTTCTGAGTATCATTTTATTATGTAATAGTAGTAATGAGTAATTATCGTGTTCTTCTTTTCTAGGTACTGTTTGGTGACACTCATGAGGAGATTTATTTTACTTTCCTCAATGAGGAATGTGACAATTAAATATTCTGTCTAGATGTTGACGTACGAAAATATAACATAAATTACCGTTTTAAAACTGTGCATACGTTATCAGTCCTGGAATAATATTATTAAAAGCTTGGAAACTTTTTTTACTGCTAATCACATCAGATTATTAGTCAATAACGACGATTGGTGAACTTTGCCCGACTTCTCGTTTTATTTGATGTTTGTATAAGTATTTATCGCCTTTATCACAGCATAAAAAGTAACAGTATTATGTCTCGGCATTGACCTTGAAATAATTACCTACGGCCGCTCGGTAAATAAACATTCCGCGTCAATGCGTAACTGACGCGCACTTAATATTGTTGCGTACTGATATATACTGAGATTTCGAAGCGCGTCATTTCGGCCGTTTTCTATGAAGATATAATACTGTTTGCTCTGTTACTTATTTACATTGTGCCTTTATTTACTACTTATTTACGACAACCTACCTCGTCCACGATACGATATTGAGGTTATGTGGTATGTCGTTATGTGATAGGTATTAGCAGTTTACTCCGACATAAAATAAATATTTTATTTGGAACCTCAGAAACTGACTAACACTGGGTCGTAGTCGTATTAACACTATTGTTATTACTTTTGTTTTATTAATTGAGTCCACTTAATAATTTCTTCGTATTTTATGGTTTTCCATCTTTAAATAATATGGTCTTTATCATAATTATATTGCTCAACCCTAAAGAGATAGTGTGCGACACAGTGACGCATAAGTTAGCCGAATATTTCTCTATCAATCTAAATATTGCAAATCACTCGTAATACGTCTAGGACATCTCAGTGGTGACCTGGAGCTCCCACGAAATGTGTTTGTCACTGAGGTAAGTCTCACCAATTTTGAAATTGTATTATGAATTTATGACTGTGTGAGTCAAAATGACGCATGGATTAACTACGTGACTTTTAAGATTTTGGTTTTCCCTTATATAAGTTTTTTGTGTTGAAGGTGTGAATGTTTTACTGTAGTAATAATTTAAAGGTTCAATAACAAAACAAGGTATTATAGGGAGCCGAAATTTAGATGAAGATCATAAATATTCGGTCTTTTAGGCCCGTATTACAGAACCTCACTCAAAACTCATCGTTTAAAGCCTTTGCATTGGTTGAAGCTACTTTAAAGTAATGCTTGAGTCTTGAGTGAAGTTCAGTAATACGAGTCTTAGAGAGTGATGCTGAGTTTGCTGGTGAGGGCACTGAAAGCGAAGTGGGAGAACATGAGAGTGAAATTAACGAGCTGAGTTATTTAGAAGACTATTTCATAGAGACGACTGTATATAAAAAACGTACTTAATTTACATATTGCCCCTCCAAAATTAGAACAAGGAATGCATGATACAGTATGTAAAAAAGGGAGCATAATACTGACTTGTGCCACAACGAATTCAGATGGATTCAAAATGAAACTACTGATATTATTATAATTAATTTTCAGTATTTTTTTCAATAACTTAAAATATGTATTAAAATTATATTTATTGATAAATATTTGAAATACTTGCAAAATTCTTAGATTTTTTGATAAGTTTATGGTTTTAGATCGTGTTTATCGTCGTGACTGTGTGCATTTCTTTTTCATTTACTTAACAAACAATATTAATACTCATTTTTATTTTCTGTATAAAAAAACAAATTAACTCGTGTGTAATTTTTATGCATGATCTTTAACGTACATCTCAATACGATAATCATTCTAGGGTCAGTGAACTAAAAGCTGTATCTAGATTTATTGGTAATTTACATAATTACCTACATTACCCATGTGGGTATGTTATTATTGCGTACCTACTCCAAAGACTCCATATAAAGTCCTTGTGAACACATATTTTAAACTTGTACACTGATTACCAGATATTAGTATACCTTCTTACGTAAAGCTTTTGCAATACCGCCTAATACGAAAGGTGTATTCAGAATCTCGTAACGAAATAACCAAAAGTTGTACGAGACGATATAAGTGAAAGTTCAGAATGCTTTTAAAGTTATTTACTTCGGAAACTGCAAAAATAGACACATACCCGAGACTTCTAAGAGTTTTAAATCATGTTTCAAGCAAAACTGCTCCGTATCCATTATCATTAGCGAAGTTTTCCGTTCATAAAATCTAATGAAATCACGGTATTCATGAGTTCCACATTTAGTTGAAACTTTTTTACTAAAGCTCGTTTGGAAGAGAAACGGAGAACAATTCTTTAATCAATCTTCATAGTTACAACGAAAATATACTTTAGGACGTAAATTATCACAGTTCTACTAAAAGCAACGTTTTTAAACTAAATGTCTCACTAAATTGACGGTCATTTTTTGGCGAAAAATGTTCCTGAAAAGATCCCACTTCTTAGCGTTTTATTATTCCATAAGCAGCTGGAACTGCGGATGAGCAGTTTTATTTTATTCTAGCACAACTATTAAGATTTATTCCTTCTCATTTCTGTTGAGCCTCTTTGAAAAACGCCTTACAATTTAAATGCAATTTGTTTTTCATTCTCCTGCAGTAATTCAGGTGTCTGACTTTTAACATATGAGTTAACTTCTAACCAGAAAAAAGAGTAACGGAGGAGTTTCTTGCCCATTCTTCTCCATACGAAAACTACCTTTTGGAAGGGGCGACTAGAATCATTTTTTTTTTTTTGAAGGGCCTACTTTCAATAAATGATTTGACTTTGACATGCACATACAGGGTGTCAGGGACATCGACGCGATGCCGGTTACCATGGATTCAGTACATGATTCTGAAACCCCCTGTGTTGAAATTTTACGTCGGTTATTACAAAAAAAAACAGCTGCTCCATACATTTTGACCGCGTAGGTATTGCACTTTTCTATGAAACAGCTGTTTTTTTTTTTTAATAACCGACGTAAAATTTCAACGCAGGGGGTTTGGATATCGCGGCCCCGGCACACAGGCAACGGAAGGAACACGGGTGGGTTTTAGTCAGTAAAAGTCTGACACTCCCTCTCGCTCCGCCCAGAGCGGGAGGAGTCATTTGATGATTTCCCACCCAAAAAAAAAAAAAAAAAGGGGGTTTCAGAATCATACAGTACTGAATCCATGGTAACCGGCTTCGCGTCGATATCCCTGACACCCCGTATACTCGTACTACAGATAGTACAATATCCACGAAGACGCACTATATCACTCTGCTTCTTAATCGCTTACAGTACAGCTTAGTGTACAGCGTAATCGCATTTAGGAAGAAGAGTCGGGCGTGTCTTCGTGGCACTATCTATAAACAAGTTTCAAGGCACATTGCACGCCGTAAACAAAGAAAATGTTTTATTACCTCTTAACGTAAGTAGTTTCTGGATCGAAGTAAGTATAGGTAACTATTCGAGCTTTCTTTCAGTTTAAAATTCTTTTAAAGAAAATAAAGGTTTAGATTTTAGGACCCATAAGGTGTAATGGAGATTAAAATGTAAGTGGTTTCAAGAAAAGTTCACAGATCTTCAGATCTTCTAATCTAAAAGTATCTCATAATCAGAATTATTCACAACTAACTTCTGCCCGCGACTTCGTACATGTGAAATGTCTTGTTCCCCCGACCCACTGCGTCGCATCGCATCGCCCGCCCGAGTTGTTACTTTGTTTCTGCTTAGCTTTCTTTCTGACTTTTTTCTATTTGCTCGGTTCCTAAATAAAAGCTCTTTCCTCAAGAATTGGGCTCATTGGGCTAGCAAATATAAAAAGAATTCCTCAAACCGACTGGTAGTAAGAGATATAGGAAGCGCATAAAAAAAAAAACAACTTTTCAGCTTTAATAAAGAAGTACATCTAGGGATGCTTTTCATCAACAAAGGCAAGTACTTAGACATAAATCTGAGTTTTTTTGTTGTTTAATTTTGTTATTTTTAATTTGTATGTTATTTTTTTTATCGTGTTTTTCATATGGAGCTTGTGGTCTGCAATGAAGAGTTTTATTAATTAATTAATTAAATAATTCTATAATATTTCAGTAATGTTCAATTAGACAAGAATTTTCCAGTAGCCTCATTATCTTAATAACACAAATTAAGTTAGCTGTTAATTATCAAGATATTTTTAGTTAATCAGTGCGTGCTCTGATAAAAACATTTTTCGTTTACTTCACGAACTTAGATATAAACTCTTGGAAGGCGAAGAATTCCTCTATACATAAAAAAACCATTTACATCACTCGGAAGCCTGTAATGTCTAATAAAGTATGAAAAAACAGGAAGTTATGTGAAAAATCCAAATATTAAAGGAAGCAGGGCTTTACGTTATGTTACCCTTTTTGTGTTTATGTACAAGCATTATTACAACGGTTGGGTGATTTTCTTGTCAATATGCAGTAGTAATAAAGCTGAAGATTTTCATTGTTTGTTTGAACGCTCTCATCTCGTGCCGTAGTCTCATTGCGTGCGTATGGAACCCTTTTGAGAAGCAGTATGCGTTAGCTTTGGAAAAAGTTCAAAAAGCATTCCTTAGATACCTTTACAAGCACTTGTACGGGTTTTATCCTCTCTTGTATCCCACTAAATTCCTGTTGGGTTGCTTAAGTCTCAATTCTTTAGAAGTAAGACGGTCGCGCGATCAGATGACTGTAATATTTAAAATTCTTAGGGGGATTATTGATGTTCCTGATCTGCATAATGAAATCTGCAATCTATTTGTCCCAGACAATTACTGTCGTGGCAGGAAACACCGCTTACTGGCTGTTCCAACTTGCCGTACTGTTGCACTCTCCAAGTCACCTATTCCTCGGACATTAGCCGCTATTAACGCTCTCCTGAACTCAAACACAGATATTGATATGTTTGCGAATGAATGGAAGATGATGCTATCAGAATGTTTGAATGTTTGTGAGAAGATTGCATGAATGTGTTAAATAAATTTCATGTTTAAATAGTGTAATTGGCTTCGGCCGTTCTATCTAAATAAATAAATAAATAAATCTCGGAAACTACCAGCCGGATTTACAAAATTCTTTTTGCATTGATATCCTAATTCTTGAGGAAGGTTGTAGGCTTTTTAGATCCTACGCCTTAATTGCGTAACACACTTTCAATCACAATCCGAGGGTTTGAAGGAAATTCCTAATCCATTGCTTCACAGGTTGGAAAAAATCGTGAGCTCAACAACGAAGATACGTGGTCAAATTCAGTGTTTCCCGGCGTCCACATATCAGCTACTTTAGTGGTCATCTTCCTATATCATAATTACCAGCAACTATGACTTCACTACCCCAGGCTTCCTACATAATCTGCATTCGCAATTTATTTGCCAAACATGTAAACAAACACGAGTTTTCCACTTATGCCGTGTCTCCTGCGCGTGTTTTTTCGAAACATTACACAAAAACATCGAAACAAAGAGGCGTGGCCATACACATTTGTGTATGCAAACATGATGTTTTTGTGAAGAGGGGAAGGATTTGTTTCATTTTCAACCGCCGCGCACACCGTGAACATCCTTCACTGTAACAGGTTTTGAGGGTATATTGTCCTGTAAATAGTTGTGACTTGTGAACAAGTTATGATAAATTGACGATGGATTGGAAATGGAATAGAGATACTGTTCTTCAGTTTTTAAACACGTTTTCCTTGACTCATTAGGACATCTACACAAAATGTGTTATTAATATAAAAATATTTTATTATGCAGGAGACAGCTTGTGTATGAAAACAAATGTTTTTGTGTAAGGTTTTTTGTATAATGTTTAAAAAAACTAGACTAGTACTGTTGAAAAACTCATAAAAGGGTCATTGTCAAATTTTACGCAGGTATATATTTAAACATTACTTTTCTTAATGTCCGTGCCTGTTAAAATAAATTAATTATATCTGTTATAGTCAGCCGCGATGTTTAACTAATAATTTAAGATTTATTCCAGATTTAGTGGGTCAGGGTGTAAAAAAATACATCTCTGCTACCATTATGCTTTACCTTTTAATATGAAATTAAACAAGTCAATAGCAAATATGTTGGCATTAATATTTTTTACAATCTTATATCTTACATTTAGAAAAACTTTTTTGTTTTAATCTATAATTTATTTAAATTCTTAAACAACTCTGTTACTTTTTGAATATTAACAGGCTTTAAATTCTACCCAAGTCCTCCAAATATCTATATATTAACAGGTAACTATAACATATTACCGTATAAATATCTAACAAATTAACGTACTGTGATATTGCTATATTATATTGACCAGCTTTTCCTAAAAATCTTTAGTATGTTCTTTATTTTTTGGGACAGAAAGAAACAGAGTTGTAAACGTGCGTTTATCTTCATGGTATCTCTCTCGATCTTTTCTTTTAGATTCTGCTTCCTTTTCGGAATTATTTTGACGCCGTTCCCGGTATCGTCGCTGCTTGTCAATGGCGTGAGAGGCTTCTTGGAAGTGCAAAATATCCTATAACAATGTTTTTAGGGTTGTTTATAATTAAACATGATTTAAGTATGCGTACCAAGCTTATACATTGCTTAAGAAAAACGATTATATAAAAAATTGTACTTTTAAATAAACAATTTGAGTAAAAAGTTAAAGAATATGGGCTTATTCAACTCTGTTACTTTCTTAACAACTCTGTTACCACTCCCTCTGTACGCGCTAGTAACAGAGAAGTCAATTTTACATTACATAAGACATAAGTCATAAAATAAAGCGTAAAGGAAAAAAAATACACATTTAGGATATTTACCCCTTAAACAACATACTTGACGTAAAATAATAATAAAAAAACATTGATTACCTTACGTGAATAGGTAGGTAACGAAGTAGATGCGCAATAACGAAGTAGATGTTTATGCAAATAATTTATTTTAACTAGGCTGATATAGTAGAAAATGAAGTTATTTGATCTTTATTATAACGGAGTGGTACCTGGGACAGGTCGAATTTGTATAGAAAACCATTCTGTTAACAGAAATGACCACAATGTTACTTTAGAAAAATACAAAAAAAGAACGAAACTATGTCTTTATTTTATTAATGGATGTTGACTAATGCCATGTATTTTGTATTTAATGTAAAATTTGAAAGAGGTTGTGACATTATTAATAATAAAAGTATTGAGGGACCAGTTGACCTGCGCAAAATTGGACAAAGACCCAAAACATATGAAGTTGTAGCGCAAACTGAACCTTATAAGTAGGCATTACAGTTGTTTTTCTAAAACTCGTGTTTGTTTACATGTTTGGCAAATAAATTGCGAACGCAGATTGCATTCCAACCGGCACGGGGCGGCACTATTAAATAAAGGAAATTTGTTTCCCTACGTTTGTCTTCATATAAACTATTCATAGGATGATATTACTTTTTAGAACTCCACGTACGGTATCTACTACCTGTTTTATTGCATTGTGTTTGAAGTCCCGATTATTTGTAAAAGACAGTCCACACCATAGATATATTATTTAGAACTAGCGTTAGATTAGCAATGCAAAAGAGAAAGAGTATAGTCTAGGCATAGGTTACAGCGAGATACAAGACGAGACCATTATATCTATGGTCCACACTAATATGACAACCGTGAAAAGATATTTCTGTGTGTCTATGTGATAAGTATTCTCGACGAAACTTTTAAAACAATTTTACTCTCAAAGGTTATTTTTCATCTTTAAATCGAAAACTTTACTAGCAGATGCACTCAAGAGTCAATAGGTATACCTTTGAATTATTTATGTTTGTGAAAAAAACGTGAGAAATAACGACAAATTCTCGGTAAAAGTAATCTTAATTCTTTGAACCTCCTTTTAAGACGCGACTAAATGCCAATGGCCTTGAGTGGTTAGCTTGTGTGTTTTGTGCTGAGCTCACGCAACGCGTCGTACGTCTAGCCAATACTAGGACTCGCCCATCAAGGAGTGCTGACCCAAATTAGGCACACTATTAATTTGTTATACATAAAATAAAAATAATTTGAATAAAACACGTATAATAAAAGATAAAAAATAAAATTATCTTTATTATGAAATATAAACATCATATAAAACATTCACAGATAAAGTTATAAAAAAAATGCTAAAATTTTTTTTTTTTTCAATTTATTAACTCTACTCGTTCAGACGTGATCTTCAGTATAAAATCATTAAAAGTCGGTTATTGTCGCCTTAACAGCTCTCAGAATTTCTCGTAGTTTATGTCTGTCTCGTATACAATGTGTGGGGGAGTATGTTAAAAACGAAATTTAACTTTAATTAGAGAAGAATTCATATTTCGTTAATATTGTTAGTAACTCTATAGGATAATTAGTTTAACTCTTACACCCATATATTTCAAGTGATGCTTATAAACTGATATTGTAATTAAATATTTTATGTATTTAATTTACCCTTTGGATTCATTCTCCTGTCGAACAACGTAAAGAATGAACGTAGATCGAATGGATCGTCTAGTAAAGACTTTAGATCGACGTCTGCTCTCGGCTAATCTTGTTTTTTTTTTTTTTTTTTTTATTTGTTTATTAATTAAGGTATAAAATAAAATATAAACACAAACATCACAAAAACCTCAATAGGTTTGTCCGGATGTTAAAACACTTTTAAGCAATCTTAATACTAACGTAGTTATGGTTAAACATAGTTTATAAGACATTGTGAGGTAGATTGTAATAATATCTAAAAAAGCACAAAAACGAAGACGGCGCCGGTCAGTCAGCCCGTCGCCGCTAATTACTTATTGAATGAAATTTAAACAGGATGATGCATTTTCAAAGAGTATCAAAGAATTTTTTGTATTTATTTTTATAATTATTATTTGTTATTTCCGATTGATTTTTTTTTCTATTATTTTTTATTTTATTTGTTTTCTATTTAAATCAACGTTATTCGACTGGGTGTGGTAACACACACTCTCTTTGGTCTGGTTTCGTTAAATATTAGGGCAGAGTTATTAGGCCAGAGTCAACAACGATAAATCTAATGATATATATTACATAGTAGCTATCATTATTACTTCAAAGAATTTGGTATTTAGAGTAAGAGGATGTAATTAAACGCATTTGCTCACGTTGTCTTTGAACTGTGCAAGGAGGTAAATGATTTTATCTGCAGTGTTGCCAACGACAGGAAATAGCGTTTTTATTGTAGAACACTTTATGCGACAGTAATTATTTAGAACGTCTAAATTTTCATCTGATTTCCTAGATTTAAAAAAATCTTCCAATTTTTAAGTTTGAAGATATTTTTCTAATTGTATTATGTTCATAATTATAAGTACTTTATATGCAGGTCCTCATCATCTGGCAGCGTGAACAAACCTTGAATCAGATGCTATGAATTATCAAGTAGTACCTGAGAAAAAGTTACTTGAGAATGAATAGCTTCTGATATCGACGAGGTAACTATATGAGTACTTCAATAGAAAGTTCTATTACATTAACTAATACCTAGAAAACCTAATTGATGAACAACAACGATACAAAATCTCCAAGATATACGTATATATTAAAGTTGTAAAAGACGCTGAAGGGCACAAAGTATGTATACTCCATTTGAAATAAGATAAGACGTTTAATCAAACCTTTTTACAGTCCATTCAACCGATTCTAACTTCTATACCGTAGGCATAAGGCTGGCTGGGCACGCCACAATTGTGGCGATAAGTCCCCTCTTTGAGGAGTGGCTAGAGAGGCGCCACGGCGTCCTCACCTACCGCCTGATGCAGGTCCTCACTGGACACGGCTGTTTCGGGAGGTTCCTGTTCCGTATAAGGCGGGAGGAAACGTCCGGTTGTCACCACTGTGTGAATCGCCCGGAGGACACGGTGGAGCATACGGTGGAGGTCTGCCCGGCTTGAGCGGAGCACCGCCGTGTCCTCACGGAGGCGATCGGCAGCGGCGATCGCTCGCGTCCGGCCCTGGTTCAGGCCATGGTTCGGAGCGAGAGTGCATGCACGCCCCTAGTCGCCGCAGGAGACGCCCCGGGCGTCGGGAGTCACGAGCTGACTTCCGGCCACCGTAGGCGCGGGCTTGCGGACGGTGAGCAATGGGTAGCTCGCCGTCCGATAAGGACCAGGCCCGAGTCGACGGCGCGTTGTGTTCCACGCGCGCCTCAAAGAGATGTCAGCAACAACTAACCGGGTCCGTAAGGACCAATGCCTGCTAGGGTTGCGGGTTTGTCCGAAAGGGATATCGCGGCCCCGGCACACGGGCAAAGGAAGGAACACGGGTGGGTTTTAGTCAGTAAAAGTCTGACACGCCCTCTCGCTCCGCCCAGAGCGGGAGAAGTCATTTGATGACAACCCAACCTCAAAAAAACAAAAAAAAAGGCATAAGGCTGGCATTATAAGCAAAAAAGTGGTTAAAATACCAACTGTTTACTGCAGCTGCCATTTGTCATGCCACCAACGCAATAGAAGTCAAAATCGGTTGAACGGACTATACAAAAGGTTTTGTTAAATGTCTAATCTCATTTCAAATGGAGTATAGCTACCTAAAAATTAAACAATAACCACAAATCTTCAACCTCACTAACAACAAACTTCCAATAGATTGTTACCATAAACTCCAACTTAGTGATGTTAAGTAAATTGTTTACGTAATTTAACCTTTGTAGGCTCGAAAACATTTAATTTGTTCCTTGGATTAATGTTAGGAAGGAAAACATAACTATCCGTTAAAATCAACCACTTATCTTGTAAAGAAATTGTAAGAAAATGTGTTGCGTTATGAACGACTTTCGCGAACTGAGGCGACGATGGAACGTGCGATCTGTTTAAACGTTTTGGAAAATGTAAGCTAAGGGGACCCACTAAGTGAGATATAGTGGATGCCAAATGATATTTCTAAGTCCACTAATACAGGGTGCCCCTCGACCCGAAAAGTGTTACCTACCTTGGATTCAATACATGATTCTAAAACCCATTGCGTTGAAATTTTTGGGCGATAATTTTTGTTTTAAATCACTGTTCCATACCTTTTGACCGCGTAGGTATTGCACTTTTCTATGACAGCTGTTTTTGCTTGCCACCGTGTATACTCATGTCATGCCAACAACAAGGTGTGATCAAATAATTGAAATCCTACCTAACTAATATTAAAAATGTGAAAATTAGTTTGTTTATTTGTTTGTTAAGCTTTTGCGCTAAAACGGATGAACGGATTTGGATGAAATTTGGCACAAAGGTAGACCATGACCTGGGTTAGGACATAAGATACTTTTTAAAAAGCTAGTATTCTATAGTTCAGGAAGTGACAACCAGGAAAGTGTTGCCGAAATGGACATCCTACGTAAATTTTCCGTGTTACTTATAATCATTTCATGCAATTTTCAAAGAATGACAGTTGCGATTTGAATACGTACAGTTGGTAGTCAATTAACTTAACTATTCATTTCCCGGACTTTACCGAAAACTACACAATATTTCTCGTTTGTATGATAGTCAGTACAGAGTCTTGACGCTTCACAATCAAAGCAATGTTATTATAATTTTTTACTTATTGAAAAAAAAACTTCGCCAAACTCTAATACAGTCACTGAACCGCACACAGAAACGATAAAGATTTCACGATGTATAATTTGGAAACGTATTCAAGACAGTTCAAAGGAAATATAAGAAAAAAAAAAGTCCGTAAAGCGGAAAACAAATTCCAAGTAACAAACTTTACGTTTAATAATACGAAGAAACTCGCTTTTTTGGTGCTGATTTGGAAATTGGGTTTTATCGTTTCTACATTTCTAGAAGATGACGTCTTGACTAAAGAAATAAAATTTCCATCTTTAGTAGCTTGGATTGTGAATTTGTGAGGCTTCCTATAATTTGGTTCTGTTTTAGTAAAATAATACTTACACCTATCTAAACTAATATTTAAAGAAAAACGTTTTTTTTTTGTATATTTGTTTGTAATGGATAAACTCAAAGACAGACAGTCTTTGAGTTCCCCGAACCGACCGATTTTAATAATTCTTTCACCTATAGAAAGCTACATTTTATGCAAGTAACATACAAAATCGCTGGCGGAAGCTAGTCTTAAATATATTGCTCATGGTATAATAATATACTTCGCCAGGTATGGCATTCCGAAAAACAATGGTCACGTGGGCAACACAAGTCTACGTCATCGCATCTGTGTTACCAGAAGTTTGTAATAATAACTCCCCAACCAGTTTTATTACCTGTGCGAATCCGTTAAAACAATGAGATTTTAATTAACAATTACGTTGGTTTATGTTTAAATTGAATTGTTTCGTTTGATTAGACACACGAAACGACAATTTAAAAGCTTTGGTTTCTGAAAATCTTTCCTTAATTGTGTTTTGTTGCAATAAAGTAGCAACTGGATAGTGACGTAAGCATGTGTTCGTCCCGGAATGCCAGACCTTATTTTATTAGACCATGATATTGCTCACTAGCTGACCCGCCAGACGTTGTCCTGTCAAAATTTCAATTTCGATTTTTCCGCTGTTTCTTTGGGATTTTCCTAAACCACCCCGGTTAGTAATAATGTGAACAATACAACAAAAAAACATTCTTATCGGTCGAGCCATTTTCGAGTTTTTACGAGACTATGTACGGCAATTGATTTATATGTAGGTATATATACAGGATGGCAGGGACATCGACGCGAAAACTGTTACCATGGATTCAGTACATGATTCTGAAACCCCCTGCGTTGAAATTTCTCGTCAGTTATTTAAAAAAAAACAGCTTTTCAAAAAATGCATTTTTTTTTTTAAGTCGCGATGTCCCTGACACTTTGGCAGTGTCCATTTCAAAGGATAATTATGTTTTTTTGCGCTTGGTACCAAATGATTAGGTGACATTTTATGGGCAACAAAAATTACACAGGTAAGCTGGGGCAGCATCATCTTTCAGCTTCAAATAACAAATGAACTGCGATCTCTAATTCGCCTGCCTTGCGTGTTGATTGCAGTAATTCCATTAAGACCATCATTGGCAGCCATGAGAAGTAGACTGAGAGATTGGTAGATTGGAATGGCTAATATTATGAGTCATAATAACAGCCAGTACATTTTCACTCGAATCAGGTCATAATTTATGACGTGATTCCAGCGAAAATGTAAGCACAGTAATCGTCCTTAACTTTAAGAAACCAAGTTGACTATACCATCGTCTCGCAGATGACCATTTCAAAGGATACATCTGTTCTTTTGCGCCCTGTTACCTTATTTTATTTTTTATTTATTCATTCAGTAGTACACGTACATTTTTATAGGCACATATTATAACTTGATGCAAACATAAACTCATAAGAGTTTTACCATGCACCAAAATCATCGACCACATACAACAAACTTAAGTTCTTCACTACAATGAAACAATAACAAAAACAACAACGAGGGTAGAACGCGAAATACTTGAATAGCTGTGACCGATCTGACCTTCCTTACAACAAAAACTGGTGGAGGAATGTGATTTAGACTGTTTATAGATTTAGATACAGGTTGTTCCAATTTTTTTTTTTAATCTACCTGTCGTAATATTCGAATTCGAGATAATATTGACATACTTTATAAACACAATACCGAAATTTAAAAATAGAATCTTATTATAACACTTTTTCTCTAGCAAAATAATGTTATAAAACAATTTTTTTCTATTACGATACAATGCAAATCCAAGAAGTTAATATCACCAAGGAGTTTCCATAACCTTTTGCAATGGAACGTTAGCGGGGGACAGCAGCACCGCTGTAGCGCATGCGCGGTGATGTGCTGGGTGCAGGCTCCATTCATACGTGAAGTTGTACTGAATTTCGCGGTATTTTTTAAATCTTGATCTTTAACTTTGATCTTCTATTTAGTAGGTTCAATCCTAATGTATGAGAGTAGATAAAGTAGTGTATGAAACTGCACATAACTAGGTATTAAAATACTCGTGTGATACTATTAAAAACCTCGCCTACCGCTCGGTTTTTAAACTCACACTCGGATTTTAATACCCCTCATTATGTAAGTTTCATAAACTACTATTATAAGTAACAGTTTTTTTCAATTTCCTATGATATTGTTAGGTACCTATTACGATTATTTACTAATTAACTATGTATAATATTCATTAATCCTAATGAATAGGAGACTTTTTATGATCGATAAAACAATTACACCTCCTTTTCAATTACAAATAATAAATGAACTGTGATCTCCAATTCATCTGCCAGCACGTTGATTACAGTAATTTCCATCAATACCATTCAACTTGGCAGTCATTGAGGCCATGCTGAGTTGTAGGCAGCCACTGGCTGAAATTATGACATCATTCCAACGAAAATATACAGCAATCAAGATTAACTTTTAGAAACCAGTTGACTATACCATTGTTCTATATAATACCATTATGAAGATGAACTCAATTGCTGGGAAAAGCAGTGCACCTGTGCACTAAACAATTTTGCTTGGAACTCTGTGCTAGCTTTAAGTAATTGCTACCAGACACAAAACAGACTAAAACGCTCCGTATCTCTGTCAACCACAACTATGTTAGGTTTAATCATCTTAAGGTGTGTCCAAACATAAAGCGGCTTTCGTGAGGAGCTGCCGCGCTGCGATTGGACGACTGCCGCGCGCGAACGCTTCTGTTATGCCTCATTTACTGCCGGCAATAATTCCCTAAATACTGCCATACAGTTCGCGTCAAATAACTTTGCCGCTCTGAAGTTAGGGTGCTCATGCGCGCTGGCATACGCGCCACTGTTTTATAAGGAAGATTGACTATTGCGCAGTCATTTGTAGCCTACTTCAGAGCGGCAAAGTTATTTGACGCGGACTGTAGCAGGATCGAGAAAAGTATCGTGTTTACTTTCTCGTCCTGCCCACTTCCCTGCCTACTTCCCTGTTCACTACCGTGGAAGTGAGCTGAATGTAAATGGGGTATCAAATGCAAACATTCGTCGGTTTAGTCCTAACTAGAGCGCGGCAGAAATGTGTCCTGAAAATGTCGCGTGTTGCTACCGCGCTCGCGGCAGCAACACGCGACATTTCGCGAATTTTGTCGAACAAAATGTTTCAATATAAGCTTAGTTTTCTCCAAAACTATAAATAATTGCTGAACATACTATATGAGGGTATTTTGGAAAGACTTTGGTGAAAACCTTCAAAATATCGTGTTGGACTACTGTAAACGGGCCACCCTGTTTATAAAACCACATTTTATTGACTCAAAATATCTCATATAGCAGAATTTATGACTTTTATAATACCTAAAAGGAGTAATCAAGCCACATAATGGTCGCTATATAAAATACCTCTGGGTTATTGTATGATATCAAAAGCATTTTAGTAATAAAGTATCTACGTATATATTTGACTGTCTATAATTTTTATTTTTATTAGAGGTCTCTAATCAAATTACTTAGCTGTTTTAGGTCTTAGTCACCGCAGCCAGCCAGCAAGCACACCTTAATAGCGCTATAAAATGTTTACTAGACAGTACCTAAAAAGCTAAAAACTCACCTTTACATTAAAGGTTGTAAGTATCTACTACGGTAATACATCAGTGTTTTAAAATAAAGCGCAGTAATGCTTGATACTGATACTTCCTAACTATAAAGTGATAAGAACTTCATTTGCAAGCAATGGTATTATACTCGTGCACTAATCATCTTTTATATATTGTAATAGCGAATCAATTTTCTCCCCCTTAAGAGGCCGTGCACGAAATCGACTGATTTTGATCAATTTTGTTCATACATTGTGAGAAACGGAAAAAGAATTTAAACAAAACTATTTGTGATTTGAAAAGTCGAATTCTTTGTTTTGCATGTGGCTGAAAGGGATTTTTCAAATGAGTTAAGTATTCATGGAAAATCACAAACATTCGCAACAAATTTTCTGAAAAATTAATCGAGACTAACGTTTGATCACTTTTCTACAAGAAACTACCTTTGATTTTGAAAATTTAAAAATATCATCATCCTGGTTATATGGTCTACTTGCATGTGATTGAACCACTTTCTTCAACTTCTACACAAAATATAGCAACAAAATAATATTGAAAAAAACTTTAATCAATTTTTTTCCAAGAAATTGTAAAATCACACTTTAGTTTTCAGCTATCCTTGAAATAAAATCAAAATTATTTTATGATTATACAATACCTTCATTAAGTAAATCAAAGGCGAAATAAACCATATTTTCGAGAGCGTAAAATTGATGCAACTATTAACCGGTGCTATGACTGACACGAATGGTTTAGCACCACGAAAACTTTTATACTTATATTAATAATAAGCCTTCATTTACTGATAACCAGTGATAGGAATAGGTAGTGCCTATTTGCCTAAACTTCGAAGAACAGAGACGAGACTTCCTTAGGACTAATTTTTTTCCGGGAAATCTGTCCCGAAATTAGGGACAACACTTTTAAATACATTAAAAAAATGTGTTCGCAAACTTTAGGTAAATATAGACGAATTACTTATTCCAAATAACATATTTTTTTAATGTATTTAAAAGTGTTGTCCCGAATTTCGGGACAGATGTCCCGGAAAAAATTTAGTCCAAGGAAGTCTCCGTTTCTTGTGTCTGTTCTCCGAAGTTTAGGCAAATAGGCACTACCTATTCCTATCACTGCTGATAACTAAAACTAATTAAAATATAAAATAAACTAAGCAAAACATAACTGACAAGACACTTCGGTGTCTCGTCAATCATCGCGTCCTTTGACGCATAGGCCTCTACATTTTTCACGGTCTCGTGTGTCTCTAGCCTATAGGGCACCAGCTGTCTTCACTATGTC
Organism: Agrochola macilenta; assembly: GCA_916701695.1. NCBI lineage: Eukaryota > Metazoa > Arthropoda > Insecta > Lepidoptera > Noctuidae > Agrochola > Agrochola macilenta. Next base: position 11,671,475 of record OU753563.1, read on the forward strand.
ATCGTCCCAGCGTTTACTACCTCTTTCTCTTTTCGAAACATTTTTAATTTGCCATTCCGTCACAGCTTAGAGCACTTATTGTTCCTATCGCGGAGCATGTGACCAGCCCATTTCAGTATTTTTGTATGGAAGGTCCAGCATCCTTTAGTTTAGTGATTTTCCTCAGATCTTTAGCTCTCTGTACTTTTATAGTCGCATATTTATAGAGACTTAATGTTTCAAGGTTTCTTACAATTAGATAAGTTATTGACGAAAAAGGGATTTTTTCGTGCTGTTTGATAATCGAATAGCTCAAAGAGGTGCCAAAAAGAATATGAATTAAAAATCTTGACTAATTAAAAAGTTATGCAAAAATCCGCGAAATTTGGCGGGTATTACCTATTCTCGTTTAGAATATTGAAACGCTAATTTTCAAAATTAATGCGAGCAGGTTTTGGACAAACGGACACACCTCAGTTAGAAATTCAGAGCTCTGAATAAAGTAAAGGCCACTTTCGTTATTTTCACCGTCTGCTCTACAATTTTTTTTATCTTTATTGGTCAACAAGACTAAGTCGCTCCGTAATGCTTTCTTATAATTTAATACTTTTCTTATAATCTTAATTTAGATAACCCACGCAGTCACTGCTCGTCAATTCGAATTTCTTCAAACATGGCGTAACATCTGTGGCAATGCGGTCTCGAAGCGTATAATAATAATATCCTCTTCACAGCTAACAATTATTCATAAGCAGAGAGTAGACACGGTATTAACATTAATACATATGTAAATACAGTACAACTATTTTCTTAATGTCCCTCGAAAAACTTCGTGTTTTGACACTTGTGACAGTGACACGTATCACTCTGCATCGACTTACAAGTCGATTGAGAGCGTCCGGTCTGCACCGAGTGCAAAGGCAACTGATAGAAATCCGACGACCGACGAAACACGAAGTTTGCCGAGGGACATTAAGAAAATAGTTGTACTGTACCTCCTAGCGTTTAAACTCATACCTAACTAAGTCTAAGATTAATGATCTGCTCGCAATTGTTCTAATGCAACTTGACATTAGAACTACAAATATTATGTAACAGTCTGTCTAAGCAGTTTGCATTGTAGGAAGATAAATAGTTGTATGTTATAGGTGGTAGATCTTTATTGTGAACTAGCATCTGCCACAATATACTAAAATAACAGCCCTATATTTTTTTAAACTGGAACTGTATACGTTTGTAATTTTGGTCTCAGTAGCCGTCGGCCCAAGACCCACCGTGTCGCATTGCAACCCACCCGCGCAATTTCTTCATTTTCGCTTAACGTTCTTTCTGACTTTTCTTTTTGCTCGGCTCCTAAGAGTCATATCGTGATGCTAAATAGCCTTTAACCTTCCTCAAGAACTGAACTATCAAACAAATTTTTTTTTTTTTTAATTTCTGTCTCACAGTTCCAGTGCATTCAAACAAAAAACAAACAAACTTTTCAGCTTTATTATATTGGTATCGTATAGACTAGTTCCTGCAATTTAGAATGCAGGATTCTTTACTGGTTAATAGCAAATAAATTGAGGTACGAGTTATCTAGGTTCAAACCTATCCAAATCATGGAATTACTCGTTTTAAATAAATGAAGAGGGTCTCATTATGCTCTGGATTAAGACTCTTCAAATATTGTGCCGAATTTTGCTGTATGAAAATCAGTAATGTTATTCAGAACCTACCAGCACTGTAATTGCGTAATACACGATCAATGACAATCTGAATAATTTTTCAAGAGATTGCTAATCCATTGCTTAAAAAGTTCGAAAAAAATCTGCTCAACACCATAAATAACGCAATGAATGTTGTTGAACTGTCAAAATGAAACAGATTAGTCTTAAACGTTTACCGAAAATGTTTACGCAATTAGATAGCAGATTATAATTTCAAGATATGTGGATATGTTTTTACTTACAAATCCCGAAGAAAAGGGGAAAGGTCTCCGATGGTAAACGTTAGAACATAGGGAAAGTCAAAAGCTATTTTATACTAACATAACCGATTTTCTATAAGGCAGTTCAAGACACGACTTAAGGCCTACGAGATAGGAACTGATTTGGTGTCACAACTCGTGCCCTTCGAGGGACATTACCGACACTGGCTTGCCAAATCCGCTACTAATAGTAATATAATAATACCATTTATTTCAGGCGACACGGGCCCCTAGAAAAATACCTTAACCTAAACATACATATTTTAATATAAGCAAAAAACTTGTGTTAATAAATAAACCTTAGACTATGTTAGTAGCATTTCACTTTGCACTAGCTTGAATTAGTGCTGTCGTGTGGAACTTGCCCGCGGAAGCGACGGAACACCACGTCCTGCGGCTAAAAGTCTTCTTCCATGACGAGGGGCAGATAACACAGTTTGGTACACGCACGACGAACGCCTTGAAGTTGACGTTCCGGTGTGTACCACGTCTTTTGGCGCACCTCCGCCTTAGTGGTGTAATGCAGGCGGGAGATGTACACCGGTAACAGGCAAGCACAAGCACAAGTAGGCCACGCGGAACAAAACCATGTACCTATTATTGCAATGTTGTTATTCTTTCGGTATCTCTTTGAAATAGTGCAGTGCCTGAGGAAAAGAAGAAAGTATAACGAAGGGAAGGAAGGGAATAAAACATTTAACTTCCCTAAACATGTACGTCATCTCCATGTGGTGAACCTCGCAGCTCAGACGAGGCAGTGACGTTGATAGTTGTTGGAAAATTCAAAAGGCAAGGTCCAATACTCGTATATGTACCTGTGACGTGTGCATTCATGCCTAGCCTAGTGACTAAATCTCTTTCATAGAGTAAAGGTGCTTGCGATAACTTCACTCTTCAAAAGGTTTTTTCCAGAGTATGACTTGCCAACTTGAAATGACTCCTCTATGGTATGGTTATAAGTTATAACTAGAGATCGGATGTTCGGATGCATATTTACCTAAAGTAAATTTTTGCCTAAGAAGTTATGGAAGTAATAATAATAATAATAATATTTCTCTCCGCCCACGACGCCACCACCTGTTCGTCGACGGGGAAGACACCGGCCTCCGGACGGCTTAGGACCTCGAGGCCCACCGGCCTCTGATAGGGTCCCAGCTCCCGGCGGATGTGTGCAGCGCATGAGATGGACACAATCCATCAACGAGAATGTCATGCGCTCATACTATGGGGCTACAGAGGGGGGAAACAACCTGACCGCGTACCGTGTCCGGATGCTCTCTCTTTTTCAGGTGCTTGAGCCAGCTGTCAACGTTTCGGCACAACGACTGTCGGATCAGGTGCGGGTCATCCAGCGTAATCATATGTTGGATGACGCTGTACTTGATCGCCTGCGAAATGAAATGCAGAGTAGCCATGTCATCGCTCCCCCGCCGCAGAGTGTTATTGTAGTACCGCCACAGGACACTACAATTCAAGCTGACGAGAGGATTGATGACAGGGCTACAAACGTAAGTACCCAATGCAACGAGGAATTGAGGAGTGCTTTGGAGGGTGCGATTCGGGAATATCGATTCATGTCGCCCGGACTTAGACCACGTTTACCTCGTTTGCCCATGCATAACAAAAATAGGGCGCTGGTGGCGGTTCTGGATTCGCAGTTGTCAAACTATTTTGATGACTGCGAAGACCTCACTGATACTCATTCAATTCTGTACTGCGCGGCTGTAGCAGCATGTCGTGTAGCTCACGTAAAATTTTCAAATGACTCTAGAGCTACACGACCGAAACCAGCCGTACCAGCTTGGCAGTGCAGAATTGAGCGCCGTATTGGTGGGGCCAGAGCGCTCATCGGCAAACTTATCTGCTTCAGGGAGGGCAATACTCGCCCTAGAGTGATGCGCTTTGTGAGGCGGGCGTTCTCAGGGACTGATATTCGTCCTGAGGACTATGTGTCCCATGTCACAGAGCGCATCGACTTCCTGAAGCAGAAAGTGTATGCATGGGCGAACCGTATTCGTAGGTATAAGCGGCGAGTGGAGCGATATACTCAGAATCGCACCTTCCAGAGTGATGAAAGGTGGGTTTATAGGGCTTGGGAGCGACCGGACCAAGGTGTGGCTGACGCGCGCCTTCCGGATGATGATGCCATGTGTTCTTTCTGGCGGAGTATCTGGTCGGCGCCTGTCAACCACACCGAAGGTGATTGGACTAGAGAAGTCGAGCGAGCCTGCGATCCAATACCAGAAATGGGGGCTATTACCATCTGCCCCCAAGATGTAGCTCGTGCAGTTCGTCCGTTGCCCAACTGGAAGTCTCCAGGGCCGGACGGGCTGCACAATTTCTGGATCAAATGGTTCAAAAGGTCGCACGCTCGCTTGGCGGCTCAGTACCAGACTGCTTTGGAGTCCGGTTCGCTACCCCAGTTCCTAACGACAGGAGTTACCCACCTGCTCCATAAATCTGGTAGCACCGCGGAACCCAAAAATTATAGGCCGATCACGTGTTTACCGACGGTCTATAAAGTTCTTACTTCCATTTTGAGAGCTAAAATTAACAAACATATAGACACCAACTCCATCATGTCTGCCTCTCAAAATGGATGTAGGAACGGGTCCCGCGGTACTAAGGAGCTACTCCTCATTGATATGGCCATTAGCCAACAGGTTCGCCGTTCCCGAAAAGATCTATCGACATGCTGGATAGATTATAAGAAGGCCTATGACTCGGTGCCACATACATGGCTAAGGAGGGTGCTGGAGTTGTATAAAGTAGATGCAACTCTGCGCACCTTCCTGATGTCGTGTATGGGGCAATGGAGGACGGTCCTTCGCTATCCAGGATGTCGCAATATCCAGAGGAATAGCGAGCCGATAAGGATTGAGCGAGGCATATTTCAGGGCGATAGTTTGAGTCCGCTCTGGTTCTGCTTAGCCCTGAATCCTCTAAGCACATTGCTGGAGGATTCAGGTCTAGGCTATCGGCTGAGGAGAGGTGGTCAGGTTATATCTCACCTTCTCTACATGGATGACCTAAAACTCTTTGCCCCCAACAATTTGCAACTGATGGAGCTACTGAAAGTAACTGAAACTTTCAGTAGCGCCATCAGGATGGAATTTGGTGTCGACAAATGTGCGGTCATGCATGTAAAGCGAGGGGAGATTGTGGAATCCGTGGGAACACAGCTCGCGGATTCCATAAACCTTAGAGCCCTCTCCGCATCCGAAACCTATAAGTATTTGGGTATGTCGGAAGCGTTGGGTATCAATGTTACTGACATGAAGCAATCACTGAAGGAGCGCTTCTTTGGCCGCCTGAAGAAAGTATTCAATAGTCTTTTATCAGGCGGAAATAAGGTGCGCGCCTTCAATGGTTGGGTCATGCCGGTTTTGATGTACTCTTTTGGCATACTCAAATGGACTCAGACTGAACTCGACGCCCTGGATAGAAGGGTGCGTACGCTGCTGACTGCATATCGAATGCACCACCCACGGTCATCGGTAATGAGACTGTATATCCCGCGAAAGTGTGGAGGTCGAGGCTTTTTAAACGCTAAGATCCTCCACAATCGCGAGATATGCAGTCTCAGGGAATATTTCCTAGAAGCCGACGTGGGGATGCATCGAGATGTGGTCGCGGTGGACAAGGGCCTCACCCCGCTCGCCATGGCTAAAGAGAACTGGCGCAAGCCTGTAGTGCTTGACACTAACGATCGCAGGGAGGTATGGCAGAGTAAGGAGCTTCACGGACGCTTTTTCCGGGCCCTACATGGACCCGATGTAGATTTTCTAGCGTCCGTAGCCTGGCTGCGTTTTGGTGACCTCTTTGGGGAAACCGAAGGTTTTGTCTGTGCAATTATGGACGAAGTTATCATGACGAACAATTACCGTAGATTTATTGTGAAAGACGGCACGGTTGACATCTGTCGGGCATGCCACCGTCCGGGAGAATCAATCCGACATATTATCTCCGGCTGTTCTCGTCTAGCTAACGAAGAGTACTTGCATAGACACAACCTTGTAGCCAGGATTATCCATCAGCAACTTGCTGTGAAATACAATCTTGTGGAATCGGAAGTGCCGTATTACAGGTATGTGCCCGACCCAGTTCTCGAAAATGGAAATATCACATTGTACTGGGATCGATCCATCATCACTGATAGGACTATTGTTGCGAATAAACCTGATATAGTGGTGGTAGATCGAGTAGAGCGGCGCACAATGATTATTGACATAACGGTCCCGCATGACGGGAACCTCGTGAAAGCTGAGAAAGATAAACAAATCAAGTATCTTGACTTGGCTCACGAGGTTGTCGACATGTGGGATGTGGACTCAGCGATCATTGTGCCGATAGTCGTATCAGCCAATGGCTTAGTTGCCAAGAGCCTCGACCAACACCTAACGAGGCTCTCGTTGGACAGCTGGATCAAGGGCTTGATTCAGAAAGCGGTACTGCTGGACACGGCTCGCATTGTCAGGAGGTTCCTCTCTCTGGAGCCCTGACCACCGGTAGCTTGGACTCTGTTCCCGATACCGGTGGGCTACTATTTTTTATATTTTTAAATGTTTTTTTTAATGAATTTTATAAAAATATTTAAAAATGTATTTAATAAGTTTATAAATGAATAAATGAAAATAATAATAATAATAAATAACTTTATTTCACAAAAATACAGATTAAACATATTTGTGTGTATGTAAATACAAGTTAGATGAGCTTTGGTAGCAACACAATGCAGTATAAAGTTAGAACTCAAATCTGTACACAATATGGAAAACCCTGCCTCTCAAACTAGGAAACCTGTATCTTGAGAGACAGTGATTCAGCTTAAAAGACATGCTATATGTATAATAGTAGACTGTGTCGATCTACCTGAGCGACTATGAATATAAAGCTAATGTGAGTGTGTGTGCGTGTGGGTGTGTTGTGTGTGATTGGAGATATGTGGGTAGTTAGGAGACGTACTTAAGTAAGGATTCTGTTCGTAGATAGTCCTGTTCCAGTAGCCATTCCATTAATTTTGATTTTAACTCATATTTATTTAAATCGACAATGTTTAGGTGTTTGTTAACTTGTTTGTATATGTATGTACTTAATGTGTAGTATTGGTGTTGAGCGAAGGCGGTTTTGTGAGGGGTACTTAAGGGTAGTTTTTTCCTTTTTTTAGGGTCAGTAGGGGGAACGCTAGCGTGTCTTCTAACAGTAGACTGCAGTACAAAAAGTTGGCGCACTGAAAGTACCTTACAATCAGCGTATAATTGCGTAGTGGGACAGCGATAAGGTTTGCGCGACAACACTGAAACTGACAGTGACTGAAAGTGACTTCTTAATATATTTTTTTCTTAACATAAATAATATACATGGTGTGGAAACTAATTATCAGCCCTCTTATGAAGGTTACGTTTACGGTGTTAACATAGAAATTTATATACCTACTATATACATTTTTTTATGAAACTCAAGGCACCGAATTGTTTGTCGCTATGTGCTATGCTAATTTGGCAACCTACTTTACAACATTAGCTAGCATTTCTATAGTCAAAAACTACTAAATTAATCAAATCCGGAATCGCTAGATTTTTGCGATCGATACGTGCATTCCATATTAACCAACACCGGAACATAAGTAAATATAAATTCGATTCTATAACCAGACCTCTAAATTTGTCGATCCGGGAATCCCGGGATTTATTAGATACTGAAGTGCTTTCCTTATTAGCAATTACAGTATTAATTTGCGTTGTTTACACACCTTGTAATTTCCTATTACAAGATGATGCTGTGACTAAGAAATTAAGGGAAAACTCAGCTGCATCTACGTAGTTAACTGTTTCACAATACATATTATAATACGAGTACCTACTGCAGTTTCATTCCATGTTAAATGCTAATAGTAAACCGCATCTGTTTCTGTCTGAAACTAAATCTAATGAAAAGCAAGATACCAAGATTCTGAATTCCACCCTGTTCTCATTTAAAATATCTACCGTTTCTGGTTGCTTATTAATATATGATATCGTTAGCAAGGTTATTACAGTTGTGTATATTCAGTTTAATTATAATGTTAATTTGTCTGACGTATATTTTGTAAAACACATGTAGGAATTCTTAATTAGGTTACACGAGGAGCAACTGCGTAGGCGCCTACGTATCACATAAACAAACAATAGGAGGATATCCGAAGGCGTACGAAAACATGCAAATCCCCATAGTTTAATAAAAAGAGGGCTGGCATTTCGAGACTAACACATGCTTACGTCACTATCCAGTTGCCACTTTATTGCAACTATTCTGCCACTATTTAGCCACTATTCTGTTAAAAAATATGTACAAACCATTTAAATTGTCGTTTCGTGTGTCTAATCAAACGAAACAATTAAATTTAAACATAAACCAACGTAATTCTTAATTAAAACCTCATTGTTTTATCGGATTCGCTCAGGTAATAAAGGTGGTTGGCGAGTTATTTAACTTCTGGTAATGGTGGTGCTGGTGATGTGATGACGTAGATTTGTGTCACCCACGTGACCACTGTGTCTGGGAATGCTATACCTGGCGAAGTATATTAGGGTAAAAGTGGGAGAGTTGCCCCACATTTTGAAATTGTTTTTTTTTTTTATAGAAAATAAATTATATTTAAACAGTTTTTTCGATTTAATGGTACATTGGTCTATTATTTACTATATTTTAAAAATAAATTCAATGCAGCTTAAGCTTACATTAAAAAAAAATAAGAAAAGGTACAGCTCTAGGTCTGAGTATAGATGCCTCTTATATGGGCTAGATGCCCCGATGCTGATATCACTATGAGGATAGTTGCCCTTTTTTTTTTTTGGGTGGGAAATCATCAGATGACTCCTCCCGCTCTGGGCAGAGCGAGAGGGAGTGTCAGACTTTTACTGACTAAAACCCACCCGTGTTCCTTCCGTTGCCTATGTGCTGGGGCCGCGATATCCCTCTCAGACAAACCCGCAACCCCAGCAGGCATTGGTCCTTCCGGACCCCGTCAGTTGTTGCTGACATCCCTTTGAGGCGCGCGTGGAACACGACGCGCCGTCGACCCGGGCCTGGTCCTTATCGGACGGCGAGCTGCCCATCGCTCACCGTCCGCAGGCCCGCGCCTACGGAGGCCGGAAGTCAGCTTGTGACTCCCGACGCCCGGGGCGTCTCCTGCGGCGACAAGGGGCGCGAGGGCGTGCAGCTTCAATCTCCCTCGCGCGCTCCGCCTCCTCCTTCGCGAGCATAACTGCCTCGCAGAAGGAGGTGACGGCCTCCCATGCACCCTCGCTCCGGACCATGGCCTGAACCAGGGCCGGACGCGAGAGATCGCCGCCGCCGATCGCCTCCGTGAGGACACGGCGGTGCTCCGCCCAAGCCGGGCAGACTTCCACCGGATGCTCCACCGTGTCCTCCGGGCGATCCACACAATGGTGACACCCGGGCGTTTCCTCCCGCTTGATCCTGAACAGGAACCTCCCGAAACAGCCGTGTCCGGTGAGGACCTGCGTCAGGCGGAAGGTGAGGACGCCGTGGCGCCTCTCCAGCCACTCCTCAAAGAGGGGCCTTACCGCCGCAATTGTGGCGTGCCCAGCGCTGGGTTGCGACAATCGCACACTCCATGCCGCCATGAGATCCCGCCGGAGCTCTGTCCGCTGTGCCGCGATTTGTTGCGGCAGCGGAGTTATACCCCGGCGTTTCGCCTCCTCGCGCAACTCCCATATGTGCGCGAGGACCTTCGCCTCCAGATCCCATGGCGGTAGTCCGGCAAGGAGGCTCGCCGCCTCGCGGGAGACCGTGCGGTATCCCCGGACCAGCCTGATGGCCATGACCCTTTGGGACGCGTTCAACCGCTGGGCCGGTCGCAGCCTTAGTGAACGCGCCCACACCGGTGCCCCGTAAAGGGCCATGGACCGCACGATCCCCGCGTAGAGCCTCCGGCAGGAGGCGTTTGGACCCCCTAGGTTGGGCAGAAGCCGCTTCAAAGCAGCCCCAGCCCTATCCAGTTTGGGAGCCAAACGTCGGAAGTGCTCCACGAAGTTCCACCGGGTGTCGAGGACGAGTCCCAGGTACTTCATCGTCGACTCGACACCGATGTGAACCCCTCCTGCCGTTATCTGGGAACCCGACAGTGGCGCGTTCCGAGGACCATAGAAACACATTGCCTCGGACTTGTGCAAGGCCACCTCGAGTCCCAGTTGCCGGATCCTATCTACGATTGTCCCAACCCAACGTGTCGCAAGTTCGGCCGCCGCCTCATGCGACCTCCCCTGTACCAGGACCAGCGTGTCGTCAGCGTAGCAGACTACGCTGACGCCTTCAGGGAGGTCGGCGCGCAGCACCCAGTCGTAGCCGATGTCCCACAGATACGGCCCCAGAACCGATCCCTGTGGGACACCGCACGACATTTCTCGCCGGTTCCACTCTCCGTGGTGACCGGGGTAGATGACGGCCCTGTCCGTCAGATAGGCCTCGACCACTCGACAGAGGTAGGTCGGCATCCGGTGATACCGGAGTGCCTCCCTAATGCAACTCCAGGGCAGGGTATTGAACGCATTGGCGATGTCAAGAGACACCGCCAAGACTACCCCACCCCGGGCAATAGCATCCCCCGTCGTGAGGGCTCGAACGCGCATGATGGCATCCACCGTGGAGCGCCCCTTGCGGAAACCAAACTGGCTGTCCGCCAAGTCCGGCCCCACTCGCACCAGCCGCCCGACAAGGCGGTCCGCAACAACTCTTTCGAAGAGCTTGCCCACCTCGTCGAGCAGCACGATGGGCCGGTAAGCGGACGGAGAGTCCGCTGGGCGCCCCGGCTTCTTAATGAGGACCAGTTTCCCCGTCTTCCAACGAAGTGGGAACTGGCCCCTCTCCAAACATGCGCTTAGGAGCCCCCTAAGTCGAGGCCCGAGAGCCTCTAAGGCCAGGACCCAGGCTTTTCCAGGTAAGCCGTCGGGTCCTGGGGCGGTATTTTTGGCACTCAGCCTACGTACCGCCACTCTCAAATCTACCTCGGTCACCTCCGTAGATTCGTCGTCGTCGTCACTGTTGTGGTCCGCATCGGGCACCGCAGGAGGCGGAGCCATGGGCGGGGGAGTATGTTCCCCTCGCGAAGGGAACAGAGCGCTCAACACTTCCTCCACGAGCTGGGGCCGGAGACTCTGCGTCAGCGGGGGAGCCCATGGGCGGAGTTGATCTCTCACCCATTTGTATGGGCGCCCCCACGGGTCTCTGTTCAGAGTCTCCAGCGACTCCTTACGGCCCTCTCCTCTGGCCCGCTCGATCTCCGCTCGGAGGGCGGTCTTCGCCGCTCTGTACCCTTCGTACAGCTCCGCCTCAATGGCTTCCGTATCCGCGGTATAAATCAAAGCATATTTATAATTATCAAGTTTTATTTTAACATTTAGCAATGGAACATTACACCTTGGTTTTCATTTTTATATTCTTAGTTTTTACATCAATCTGTTGTTAGTTTTATGGGTCAAATCTTGCAAGCTGAATTAAAACCACTTTCTGTTATCTTACGGAGTTGAAATTTTACATGTGGGTTCAGTTTCAAAGACAATGCATTTTTATGATGCATGACCTGATTCTACTCCCAGGATGGCTCCAGACGGGGGAATTAAATGTTGACCGTTGAGGAGTTCCTCAACGGTCAACATTTAATTATGATAGTCCGTTCTAAAGTCCACATTGACCTGGCTGCTGCTGTTTTCTTCTTACAGTATGTTTTTCTCATTTTATCCTTTTGTTTTAATTTAGATTTTGGTCATAGAACTTTATTACCTGTCTGGTTTTCAATATTTTTGTTTGCGAATCTTGTCCTTAATATTCTCGATTAAATCCCATATCTACGATGTTTCGTTGATACCAAGAATGCTTTTCGAAATTTCATCCATTGTAGCTATTAATGCCTTAATATATATGCGAGGTATTTCTGAAAAGAAGAAATGGGAACATGATTATGCAAACATCAACTTAAGACATAGAGGATAGACGTCTATCCTTTTCTATAGGGATAGATACACTAATTTTCTAAACAAAATCTAGCAAAAAATTTTTTTTTTTTACTGACGGTAATATTCGGGTACATATTTGAACGAAAATTAAAATATCACTGTTCTAAACATCGAAAATTTAAATATCGATTATATCGAAATATCGAAAATTGTTATACCTAAGCTTAAAATGTCTAAGATAAAAATGCCGAGTGATTAAAATATCGACTGATTAAAAATGTCGATAGTCATTATACCTAAGTTCAAAATTTCAACATTTAATACGCTTAAGTTCATTATATTTACGTTAAAAATCACTACTCTTTAAAATATCGAACAAATTATATTTCTGTCACGGCTCCGGCGCTGTGGGGTTTGGGCAGCCCCACGCGAGCTTATCGTCACTCCACGCCTACGCGGGCTTAAATTACACTCTAGGGGTAGGGCAGACAAGACTACGTGAAGTCGGTTTTGCAGCGAGTCGTTTCTGTCACTAAATTATGTAGCACATGACTCATGATACTTCATTCATCATGAACTGGAAGAAATAGGTTAGGTTAGGTTAGAACTGTGATCAACCGCGCGTTAGCCGAGCGAGCGACGCGAGCGGTGCCGCGGTAGCGGCTGACGAACGCTACGTCCAAGTTGCTCGCAGATTTTATTTTACCATTTTTTCTAATTATCCGGGTTATCGCAATATCCGAATTATCAAATTACCCTCTGTCATACATAATAAATAAATATCGATATTTAGGACATTCGATACTCTGTACTTCGATATTTAGGACATTCGATACATTGTACTTTCGATATTTAGGTATTTCGATGTCACTTTTGTAGATATTTAGATTTTAGATATATTGGATGTAGGTTATCTAACTAATTGACATTATAAACTTACGTTATTTAAATTTTTGGTTACATGGTCATTCGATATTTAAGTTTTCGATGTTTTGAACATTGACATTTTACCCGTAGGTATTTTAATCTTCGACGTTCAAATATGTACCCTAATATTCAAACTATACACTTGCAAATAACAATAAAATAATATCACTTACCTTTGGAAATCAAAAGTTACATGCGTTGGTAAAACGATTGAATACGTAATCCGCGATCTTTGTGAGCGAGCCCGTCGAACTTTCTGCATGAACACACGACACTTCGGATCAGAGCGGTTGTCGCTCGCACACTAGCGGGGTGCGGGGTATTCTTCGTTTTCTATTAACTGCGATGATAATACGTTTACAAGTCACAATTTGAATTTTGGGGCGTCTATCCTCCTTTTTTTTTTTTTCTTTTTTTTTTCCGGGGTGGAAAATCTTCATGGATGTCCTCCGCCCTGGGGCGGGCGGAGGGGTCTGTCAGACTCTTACTGACTAAAAACCACCCCGGTGTTCCAACTCACACCTACGCCGGTGTTCGCGGGAACTTGAAATCTTCCGCAACCCCCGGCTGGTGCCGGCCCGCCACTGCGGGCCTCCTCGGGTCAGGGGGGGGAGTGAGATGTTTGACTCCCCCCGCGACGTCTCAGAGGGGCGCGCGTGGAACACTACGCGCCGCCACCTCGGGTCCTGATGTGTGGGGGGCGACGGACGTCCCCGTGTCCGTCACCCCTGGACCCATTTAAGGGGGCTGGAAGAGGGCGTTGTCCGCCCTCCGCCGTCGCCCGGTGCGCCTGCTGCGGGCCGGGTGAGTGGACGAGATCTCCCTCTCCCTGTCTGCAGCCTCCTTCTGCGCGCCGCGCCCCAGGACTCGCCGCTGCCGACCATCGCATGGCGTCTATCCTCCTAGGGCAACTATCCCACTTTTACCCTATTATACCATGCAAATCCCAAAGAAAAGGGGAAAGTCAAAAACTATTTTATACTAACATAACCGATTCTCTCTAAGACAGTTCAGTGCCGGAAGCCCTCCTGGAAGGTTCACCTATTCACATATGGGATGCCGGGAGCCCCTGCGGAGGGTTAATTTTAAATGTAGCTTTTTCTTAGAGAATCCATTATAAGCGGTGAAAATAAAATCTGATTTATATTTTAAAAAGATTTATTAGTACATATTATGCGTTGGTTTTAAAATCCGAGCTTTAAAAAATATTAAAAAAGTATTCACGGTTACAAGTATTCACTAAAAATTTAAAACGTTGTTGGTTGGAAACTACGTACGCATAGCGACTCACTTTTTTTTTTTTTGGGTGGGATTTCATCAAATGACTCCTCCCGTTCTGGGCGGAGCGAGAGGGAGTGTCAGACTTTTACTGACTAAAACCCACCCGTGTTCCTTCCGTTGCCTGTGTGCTGGGGCCGCGATATCCCTTTCAGACAAACCCGCAACCCCAGAAGGCATTGGTCCTTCCGGACCCCGTCAGTTGGTGCTGACATCCATTTGAGGCGCGCGTGGAACACAACGCGCCGTCGACCCGGGCCTGGTCCTTATCGGACGGCAAGCTGTCCATCGCTCACCGTCCGCAGGCCCGCGCCTACGGTGGCCGGAAGTCAGCTTGTGACTCCCGAAGCCCGGGGCGTCTCCTGCGGCGTCTCCTGCGGCAACTAGGGGCGCGAGGGCGTGCAGCTTGAATCTCCCTCGCGCGCTCCGCCTCCTCCTTCGCGAGCATAACTGCTTCGCAGAAGGAGGTGACGGCCTCCCATGCACTCTCGCTCCGGACCATGGCCTGAACCAGGGCCGGACGCGAGAGATCGCCGCCGCCGCGCCGATCGCCTGGGTTGCTAAATCCGCTAAAACAGGTAAGCACAGTACGCCGCGCGTCAGTGGAAACAAAACCAGGACAAGCTTGCCTCGCATTCTTTTGAAACTCCATACTACGCTAGGCCAGCTCAAGGTCAAAGTGTTGCTATTAAGGTGCAGTTTACTGTACAACGATAAATGAACCAACAATGGGTTAAATTAGACTTAATTGATTGATTGAGCATAGAAAACATGCTGCCCCCATTAAATCAGTTCAATGAAACAATCATAAATCCATAGAAACGGAAGTAATGCCATTACATTATAGACACATAACCCTCGAGTCTATGGTGATAGATAGGTATAAATTCTTTTGTTTCACCTCGTTACGACTTGCCATAAAATCTCGCCTTGAATAATTCGTGTATTGGACCGGGGGCGACCTTCTTATGTTGCGTAAGTCAACCAATTTATTGGTAAGTGCGTAGGTTAATGTACCAACAATTCGAGATTTCATTTCGTAACTTGTTAAGTCGTGATTAAGCGTGAGAAATTCCCGAAGTTTTAATAATTCATTGGTGTTTTAGGATATCTCGATTTGCCGCCGCTGATAGCAGCGTCTGCTATAAAAGTAAGTAAAAAACCGATTGTTCAGTGTCTAGGTACCTAAGTTTTTTGATTAAAGACCACCATTATGCTCATTTTACCTTTACTTCTTTGAGAATAAGCCAAGTACTTTAATAAAGTGTCTGCACTTATTTAAACTCCAATTCCAATAGATCTAACGATAATAATATTATAAAAGTCTAAGCTGAACTTTTTTCGTTTAAAAGTAAAATTTATTGTAAGTAGGTAGGTGCCGTTGTAAAAATAAATAGAGCTGAATACGAGGAGATATTAAGAAAGCTAAACTACGCGTGAAATCTTGATATAAGACGACGAAACGTCTGAAAGGGATTGAGTTATATATTTACGATGTAGGTACTGTATTAGCACTCTACTCTTTGCCTATCTACTGAAAATCCTTCCACTTTCATGTGTAAGCTACGCGCGTGTATAAGGACATATTTCGAATTTAATAATATATTCACAGGCATACTCAACTTCTATAGCATCCTCTCGAAATCCTTAACAAGAGACGCAAACACACAGTCTGTAAATTAAGGTCCTTTAAAACCAGCTTTAGCCGTAGATTCTTTTGTTTCCTAGGAGACTACCTTTTCAACAAAGTCAATAAAGAAATTTCTATTTACTCCATATCCAAATTCAACTGCCAATATAATTATAGACAAAAATTGGCTTCAATGTCACGATTATGAAGCCACAGAGAGACTTTTAGAAGACGAGCAGAATAATGGCGCACCACATTTTATTTCTGATTGCAATTCTGAAACGAAAGCAAGTCCAATTTTAATCGCATGCCATAATTCGAATTACGATAAATATTTTTTACCAATCGACGGAAATTGGATAGGGTTGTTCAAATCAATGGGCCATAATTTGTTTGGTTCATGTGTTTTGTTACACCTTAAAGGCATAATTTTCCAAATTATTGTGCTATAACTTAATTTTGTTTTAATTACAACTGATGCTCTACTAGTGATTATAAATGAAAATGTACAGTGATTGCCGAAAAATTTAAAAACAATTTTTAAAACGCTTTCTACCAAAAACTACCATAATTAAAATATGTAATAAAACTGTTAGTTATTACTCTAAGAACAAAACGTTTTTCTTTTCACATTTTTGTTATCTGTGACCAATGACAAAATCGTAGAAAAACAGTGTTGTCACCATAATGGGATTTCCACTAAACCTGGGAGTTTGGACACCCCTACTAACGGAGAAATTTTGCTTTTAGTGGCTGGTAGTTTTGTCTAGTGGTTAGTTTAATTCAATTTGTAGAAAACAATACAATCAATTACTAAAACTTTGACTCGAGAAAATATTAAAA
Source organism: Agrochola macilenta (assembly GCA_916701695.1). NCBI lineage: Eukaryota > Metazoa > Arthropoda > Insecta > Lepidoptera > Noctuidae > Agrochola > Agrochola macilenta. Next base: position 11,688,060 of record OU753563.1, read on the forward strand.
TAACACGATAATGGCTTGTTTGTCTAAAGCCTGTGTCACTTGAACGCTGATTTGGAAAGACTGACACAGCATGACGAATATATTGAAGCCAAACAGAGGCTTCGCCCGAGTGAAGATCGAAAAACAACGTCATTTGGCGTTTATACTACCACTAACCACATAACAACTTCACAGATGGTGCTAGAGCTGAAAATACAAGAATGGAACGCTACCTAACATCAATCTTGTTGACCTCCTCAAAATAAATTGGTGGCAAGGTGTCAAACATGGATTGGATAACCAATCTTCAGTATTAATCATTGAAGGTAAGCTTTTTGACACATAGTTAAAAATCCCGCATAGCAACTCACTTAATAATACAATTATGAAACCCCACCGTATTTATGTATACGTTGACGTCGTGGTGGGGCTTGCGCACTCCGAACTTTAGGTGTGCCGGTAAAGTTTACTTTGCCGGAACAGGTCTAGGATGAGGAGCCAGACCAAAAGAGATACAGAAACCCGCAGGGCAGCATGTGGCAAGCTGTTGGACAGTAGCGCTCTCATGGACCCTATCTCCCGAGGGAAAAGTCTTGTTTCTCACCTCTGGCTTGCCTTTATGGCTGGAGTGAACACTGACGAGGAACAGAGCTCCCACCTCTTTCATGCCACCAAAATACCTCGTTTCTGAAATATCATATTATATATCTTTAGTTTAGGTTGTAAGCACTGGTGACAGAAGAAAACTTTCACAATTATTATAAAAAATCGACCTCGCAGCTTCGATATTTTACAGACCACTAATATTGATTTATTATTGAGGTTTAACACAACAACACATTCACAATTTGTGGAGACGATGTTCACTTATAATTTCGTAATAATTAAGGAGATTATACGAGTAAATCCCAAAAATATTACAAAGAAAATCCATTGCGAGGACTACGCTGGCTCCGGTTTGATTTGTTATAAGAAATAAATTTGTTGATTTTAAACAAATCAACAACTGTCAAAATGGTTACGTAATTTGAATAATAGCCTGTTGAGACCCTTGAACAGAGTGCAGTTGATATCACAGATTTTAGAGTTACACAATTCGAAAGCCGTAAAATAATGTCAATTCTAGTCAAGACGAAATCAATTTGTCTCGATTGGTTATCGAAAATATGTTACGTAATTAGATAGCAGTTTGGAGTATCACACTCACTACACACCCACACCCACACACCCTACTTTGCTGTCTATTTATCATTTGTTTTTTTTATCCTTTTGTTTTATCTTCCTTACCAACATTATCATCTATTATTATATTTGTGTATTGTGACTTGTCCGGGTAGCTTGGAGGCCTGGAGACCACACACAGGTATTCCTAGTTCAGGCTCCACGGTCTCCACAACATCATTGTATTTTTGTCATTTTTTTTTTTTGTCATTTTTTTTTTTTTTTGATGGGGCAGGAATCATTCGATGATGATGATTCTTCAGATAGGATGGTACGTGACCGGCCAGTTAGGAATGTAGCCAATGTCGATGGTCTTCTTTTTCTTCGTTTTACTGGCACGACAGTATTTTAACATCTTGATTGATCTTGGTTGTTTCGGGGGGTTCCTGTTCAGGGTAAAGCGTGAGAAAACGCCCGGGTGCCGCCACTGTGTGGATCGCCCGAAGGACACGGTGGAGCATATGCTGGAGGTCTGCCCGGCTTGGGCGGGGCACCGCCGTGTCCTCACGGAGGCGATCGGCGGCTGCGACCTCTCACGTCGCGTCGCGCAAGCTGATTTCCGGCCACCGTAGGTGCGAGCTTGCGGACGGTGAGCGATGAGTAGCTCGCCGCCTGATTAGAACCAGGCCCGGGTCGACGGCGCGTTGTGGTCCACGCGCGCCTCAAAGAGATGTCAGCACCAACTGTCGGGGTCCTTTAGGGCCAATGCCTGCTGGGGTTGCGAGTTGTCCGAAAGGGATACCGCGGCCCCGGCACACACGCAACGGAAAGAACACGGGTGGGTTTTACTCAGTAAAAGTCTAACACGCCCTCCCGCTCCGCCAGAGTGGGAGAAGTTATTTGATAATTTACAAGCCTAAAAAAAAAAAAAGTATTTCAAATCTTGCTGGCCTGAAACTTCGCCACATCCATGGCGTCGTCGGTGCATCCTGCATTTTTTGGGACAAAGATGACAGGATTGTGGCCGAGATGACATTTAAGTAAGTAACAACATAGGAATGAGCGTGAGTATGAAAATATTATACTATTTGCACTCGACTAAGATGTAGGTACCTAGGTTTAACTTTCAGCAGACGCCTCTCAGTTTTTTATTGCAAGTATGTCATTTCTGTGATTTGTTTCTATCAAACTAAGTAGTAGGCGTTTAGCAGAATTTTCTTTAAGGTATCATTTCAAACGCCGCTGCCACTGCACGTAGCAGTGCTGCCGCGGTGTTATCGTCGCGGCAGTGCTGCCTGCCGCTCCCGCTGGCTGCTGATTCCGAGCACCTACTGTTCGTGGTTTCTCGCTGTTTTGTTGCCAATTTAGGCTTAGTGCAGACTAGCGCGACGCGACACCGGTGATTGTTATACCGTGAAGTTTTCTTAGAAATTATATTGTTCGAGTCGCGCTGGTCTGCACGACCCTTTACTTGTCAACGTTCACGTGTTATCGCTGTGATGAACACCACACTACTGGTTTGACGTGGCAGCAGGGCGACACTGTGGTGCCGCGAGATTGTTGCCGTGCTCGGAATGTTTATTTATATTTATTTATATATGCTTTATTGTACACCAGATTAAACATTACATAAAGAAAAAGTAATACACTACAAAATATACAATGGGCGGCCTTATCGCTTACTGCGATCTCTTCCAGGCAACCTTGGAATGGACAGTGATTTTCTGGACATAAAATGGGTTTGTCTTAGGTGCACATAAAAGGTATATATGTACTATATACTATAATAGATACACAGATAAATGCTATATAATAGATACATGGATACATACATACTAACTATATAAGCAACGAAAATAAATGACGAATATTATTACAGCTAACGATAAAAACAGAATCATAACGACAAGTAATGTTCTTTCACGAGTCTTTGGAATGTTATTTCATGTAAACCTATAGAAAATGTATGGAGACCAGTACTGACATGGCAGAACTGCCGCGAGCGGGGCTCCGAATCAAGCCTTTAGGTAAGTCTTTTGATATCAATGCTAGCATCAGTTGTCATGAAATATTTATTAAACCTAAAATGCCTAAATAACTCGAGGAAAAAACCAGCAGACAAAATATTACTCATAACTAAGACCAATTAGCTAGCTACAGCTACCTACCTGTGTAGTGTTAGTGTACCTACTGTAAAGTGTTAAAACTATATCGGAGAATCTTGGAGTGGAACACAAAAATCGAATCCAATCATTGGAATACAAAATACAATCCATGGAACAAAATCACTGAGACACTTACCTACTGAGCTGCTAAACAAACAGTAGGCACTTCCGTGGAATTATTCTCGAGTGGATATCGGGCAGACTGAACGCTCGGCCAGACCAGAAAAGCTTCCCAACGTGTTGAACTTTCATCTTTCTGATAGATCCCACGATGTCAACACACGATATTTTTTGTTATTGCCTGTTTCAACACTTCAAAAGGTGAACTTCGTGGACAGATTACTCTAAACAAATTATGTTCGATCTTTTTAATTTATCTTTTAGACTTATGCTTTATAGATTTCAGTAAAACCGAGATCTATAAACGTTACATGACTTAGACATATTTCCATGTCTATCTTGCACTTGTCGTATGACAATTATTGTGCGACACTGCTATGGACTAAAAGAGAATAAAACAAGCTTTAATAAATTAAAGCTTGTTTTATTCTCTTTTCAGTGTGTGTTTTTGCAGTCGTTTGTTGTGTTTTCATTTAGTTTAGTAAGTAAATTCCTTTTTTTATTTTCAGTTTTTTTGTTTTTTATCATTTGTCATCCCAAATTACGTTTAAATATATAATTTGTATATATTTTTGTAATCACCTTTCAAAACCCTTCATTTAGATACCACACTCGATAGCGTAGGGAGGTTGTTTTTTTTTATATTGACCTGGTGCCAAATTTCCGCCGTACTGATTTTTTTAAATTTTAATATACCCGTGTAATAAGTTACGACTGAGGCAACAGGAGCCAGGCTGGCAGGACCTTGTGGCTAAGTAATAACAGCCGTACGGGTCGATCCATCAATTTAAGCAACGCTTGCCGGGGTTGGTCCGTGGATGGGTGACCATCTTTACATATCGAGACTCCTCCGCGCCTCGAAAAGCACGTTAAGCCGTTGGTCCCGGCTGTCATTCGTGGATCTTTGACAATCGTTATGGGTCGTCAGAAGCCCGAAAGTCTGTCAACCAGTCTTACCAAGGGGTATTGTGTTACCCAGTAACTGGGTTGTGGAGATCAGATAGGCAGTCACTCCATGTAAAATACTGGTACTCAGCTGCATCCGGTTAGACTGGAACCCGACCCCAACATAGTTAGCCAAAAGGCTAGGCAGATTGAATAGTTACGAGGCAACAGTGAGTCATACATACACACATACATACACTATACAGTTCAAACACATAACCCTCCTTTTTTGGCTTCGCCGTAGTCGGGTAAAGAAATAAAAGCAACATTTTCCTGGCCGTTAACAGACAAAATATTACCCGTCCACAGTCCCACACCTAAGATGTAAAATTGTGATAGGAATGTGCAGTTTTAAGTTGTTTGTGAAACTTGATTTATTGCTTGATAAAGCACATCCTGTCCACCCAAGTATGGTAGGTTTACTATATATTTCTTATTTAAATTAAACATTATTGTTGTATGTACTTAATTTATTTAATTTTGTCTCTGCATCAACATGAAGGTCATTGACATAAATAGTACCTGGGCGGCTCGGGTGAAAATAGAAAAAACAAATTTTCCCAGATATACCTCTGTATTGGAACTTTCAACGAAATCGTTAGAGCCGTTTTCGAGAAGATGATTACAAATATTTAAACCTTTATACAAATATTGCTCATTTAATAAAATAACAGATAGGCACAACATTTACAATTAAGTACTTGATGTGCGTATCGGCAAGCGTAGTGTGGGATGCACCCAGGGGGTCTACTCCCTAAGCGTAATCCATTGTTTCGGCCGAAGTTACGGGCGATTCGTACTCCGTCTTATTTAAGGTATATCCGTAAGTGAGACGGAGATAGAAGCGCCCGTAACGTCGGTCGAAACTATGGAGTTTGTTTAGGGAGTAGACCCCCTGGGTGCATCCCACACTACGCTTGCCGATACGCACACCAAGTAGTACTTAATTGTAAATTTTGTGCATGCCTGTTTAATATTGTCCCAATTTTTTACCCATTTTTCTATAGAATATTTTTTTTTGGTTTGGCAACACTGCTCGACAGCGTCAACCGCCCGGCCCGTGTAGGAAGGTATAATAAACACTCTCCATTATGCAATAAGAACATTTTTTTGTTATTTAAAATAACATAATTACTCTGTTTACATATTGTTTTATTTAGTTGCGAAGGTTCTTAAAAGGGCGCCGTTCTAGTCTTTCGCCTAGGCTGCCAGAAATTCTCGGGCCGGCGCTGGATGCAACCCAGCTAGATGGACCGACGACCTTTAAAAGGTGGCTGGATGCGGAAAGCGGAGGACAGGGTGTTGTGGCACAGCATGGGAGAGGCCTATATCCAGCAGCGGACTGCGATAGGCTGAGTTAATTGATTGACTTTGTGTGAAGTGTCTGAGTGCCTATTTGACCAATTTTAAGTTAACCCTGGGTAACCTTGCAAGAAATAAATAAATTAACGAAGCACGGTCGTAAACTACACGCTAGGGTAGGTGGACGTTAGCATAGCGGGTATTTTTTTAATCAATACCTACGTATTGATTTAAAAAATATTAAAACGGCAACGGAGCCGTTTTAATATTTTTTCTTCTAATTTCTACTAAAATTCTTAATTCTTATATGTGCAAAAAATAAATACGTACCTACTTTACATTCACACCGTACCTAGGTAATGGTGAGAGCTACAAAAATGTACAAAAGCGAGCTACTTAACTCAAATTTGCGTTTTATATCAGCAAACCTTTTAGCTATAGAGAGATAGATAAAATTGGGAATGAAACTCTAGTATACTTTTTTCATAATGTAACTAAAATGGTGTTTCTTGTTATGTAAGTTTTTATCGAAGTTCTTTATGAGCGTAGGTACATTCTGAAAGTGGGCAACGTCGCAAATATATGTCAAATATTTCGCTGTTTTGATTAATTTGACAATATTACTGTGTGGAAATAAAAAATGTGGCTAACTACCGGACTAGAATATTGATTGTGAAATGCAATAGTTAATATCGTAACACCGAATATTTAGTTTTAGATGTAAAAAAAGTAAACGGTCTACCCGTTTTAGGTCTAAAAAAGGCATTTGGAACGTTTCCAAATAGTTTTTTTACGTCTGAAACTCCTGAATTTCTTAATTTTTATAATCATCTATTTTATATCATCAAATTCAATTTTATGATAATTGCAATTCATTATTAATATTCTAGTTCGCTAGTTAGCCACATTTCTTATTTCCCTAAAGTAATATTGCCAAATGAACCAAAACAGGTAAATTTTTGACCGCTATTTGCGACGTTGCCAACTTTTAGGATAAACGCACTTAACATTTTCGACTCCACCCACTTTTCATAGAACTCATACGCCATGCCGCCACACATATTGGAAGTGAAACCTCCGGGAGGGTTGCCGGCATTAGGTTTAAAAACGTGTTATAAAACACTGTATAACGAAGCAAAATAGTGTTTTCAGGGGGTCTTGTCGCTATACTACGTACCTTTTAATTTTTTGTGTGAATTTTAAAACCAACACATATACTAATAAATCTTGTTAAAATAAACATCAGATTTTATTTTCACGGTTTATAATGCTGAATTCGCTACGAAAAAAAAACCTACATTTAAAATGAGCCCTTCGTGAGGGCTCCCGGCATCCCATATGCGACTAGGTGAACCCTCCAGGAGGGCTCCCGCCACTGTGTTAACGCGGCTTTAACGCGGCTTGCGGTAAGAGTTGACTGGTAGAAATCGTCACGTAACGAAAAAGCGTTATCCCCGAAAAAGTTAGTTTCAAGGTCTCAAGTTTCAAGTGTCAAAAGATTTTGTTTGTGTTTTTTAATACAGAGCCATCTAGTACAAATTTTAAGCTTCTTAAAACTTATACTAGAGGGCTCTGCACTAATACATAATATACAGCAAACCGGGTGTCCCACGACTTTTTTGTTTCACTATGATTAACAAAACCCCCTATGGGACCCGCTACCCTGACGCTCATCAATCGTAATTCAGGCTCGACCGCTGAAACTTAATAAAAGGGAGCATCGTCGAAAAATCATCAAATGAAAGTCATATATACTGGTAAATAGATTTATTGACGTATAAAAAGAACTTAGAGATAAACATAAGTCATTCTGATTTAAAAATTAAATTAATTTCAGTACTTACATTTATTTTGTTCGCAAAAGACAATTAAATTAACAATGAAATATTTTAACATCATACAATAAGGCAAGGCATGCTATGATATTGTTTTGGCAGTTTAATAAATGTGAATATATTTTTGTGACAAAAACATTTTTATCCACCTGATTCTAATATATTTATAATAAAAGCAAAATACTTTGTGCTAGATACACGTGTGCAATAAATTATTTCGAAAAATATTGTTTATTTTTAAAAATATCGATCGAATTGATCGGTTGTGGCCTCTAATTTAATTTAACAAAAGCAGCGGGATTATAGACCATAATGTTTTCGAGAAAATATACAAGACACAATAGTATTAGAGTTAAAAATATAATTTACGAATTTATTGACATGTTTTTGCATTAGAATCGACAGTTCCTAAACCTTAAAAAGTAATAAAATCGTCGTCAGTGAAGCTAGCATTCACAATCTATGTAATAATTTAGATAACGTCGATAAAAGTTCAACAAAAAAATAACAAAAAATTTAAAATCGCTAGCCGCTTGTGCATTCCAATCTTTGGCATTAATTTTGGCCATCGTTTCTAAATTTCGTTGTCAATAAGAAAAAAATACCTTTTCAGAACAATACATGCCCGTAAACTTACAACTATCAACATAAGTAATTCAAAAGAGAAAAAAGACAGAACTCGAAAACAAGACGAGATAACAACAGGAAACAATGAAAAGAAAGCGCAGAGATGCAAAAATACTGGGACCAATATTGAGTTTCTACATCTAGACAGTCCTCACTTGGCCATAAGTTATTACACACGATAACGATCAAAATAATGACCGTGTTGCTCAAGATATCATATATTTCAGTGAAAACTGGTTAGCCTCGTTATGTCAGCAAAAGCCAGAATCCTTATTTGGATCGCATCGTGCGTCATGTGAAAGAAATCTCTTGTCACCCTCTTTAGTATTTCATCATCAGTAAACATGATAATCCATAAGATGTTTAAAAAAATCTAAAGTCTACAGAAAAACTGTGTTGCTTTGATAAAACCACAACCCACTAACAACCCTTCGCCAGGGTAGGCTAATGCTACATTATTATTTTTCTTTATCATTGCTCCCAATTTTATACACTTGAAAATACCCTGGCTTTGCAGTCTAAGTACGTTAAATTAACATTATTTACTTCCTTTTAATATATCGAGTTTTTTAGATGTTGTTTTTTTTATTGGAAACAATCCCCGGATCTTTTAACATATGGATCTCAAGAATCATAAACTCACGTCCCGAACTCGAGACTTTTTTCTCTATGCAGTGGACTTAACGTCCACATATCACAGCCACTGTACGACACGGTACAATCACACGACAGGCAGATACGACCAAACCTGCCTTCATCATAAATGATAGAAATCTCAAATTCTCAGAAGACACTCGAATGGTCTACACACTAAAGTCGTACGACTTAAAGTTCACTTTCGCTTAAGCATCGAGGAACGTGGTTTTAACTACGACTAACCTAAATAAGCACACTGTCACAATCAAACAAAATACTGAATCTCTCGACTACAATTATTTACTTTAACGTCTACAATGCAAGCTGGAACAGTCTTAATACATTCTCTATAACTTAACTACGTAGGTTTTCAGTTTCATACTTAGAACTTCGTTGTATTGTTACTGCAACTAAGTTCCAATCATCAAGTTTTACTTTAAGTACTTGATGGCTCAAAATAACGGAATAACTAACACTAAAAACTAATTACATAGGCCTGACTTGCACTGCAGATTAACAGAAGATACTTATGCTAAGGGCGAGAATCTACTTGGTGGAGTTTCCTGAGCTGCCGACTTTGTTTTTGAGCCAGTTATTGGTGCGGGTCAGGATGTCAGGCTGTTGTGCTGCAGCCTGCCACGCTTCCAAATTCAACTTCTTGATTTCTTCGCAAGGCACGATAGGATTGCTGTAAAGACAACAAATGATAATTCAATATGTATTTAAATAAAATGCCGTAATGAAGGCAAATGTCACAATAAGAAGGAAAACCACTTTCAATAAAGTGACGATGAAAATATTAACAATTAAACAAGTGGAGCAGGAAGCATCACAACGAAGGTCTTTACTGTCTGTAATGATTCTGTGTCCATCAGTATCCTGCTTTCCATCAGGAATTGATAAATTAAGACCATAGTTTCGATGTTGTCATCCACCACAAATGCCACAATCATAACCTTCAGTGACTGCCGTAAACAATGGTCAAGCATATTTACGATCGCAATAATTTCATACTGCAATCACCAATCTCTTTTTCTCCAGGTTGCACCATGTTGTGTGTGCCTAGTGCTGTGCACTTCTGTAAGTGACGAATTCACCATACCTAAAACTGTATGTGATTTTTGTTTGTGTGTGTTTTAGTGAGTAATTCGTTGAAATGCCATATATATAAATAAATAAATGTTGTCCCAAGACAGTACCTTGTGGCATTCCTATGCCTATTTATACTCATATAAAAAATGGCCCTCCAAAGACAGAGTTAATCGTCTTTCTTACTAACAAAATCGATTGCAATAAGTAATGAAACATTTTAAAGCAGTGCACAGAGATTTTTTTTTAAAGACGCGCCTTGTTACTCAAACCTATGTAGGTCAAATGCTTATGTGGTGACTGTTTGATGTAAAGACCAACTTTGTTTGCTCTCGTACTAAGAATTATGATAAATACAATGTGAAACTATAATTTACCTTTCAGAAGCTGGCTGGAAAACATCCTTCTGTATTCTGTCGAAGGGCGTGTTGTCACAAAGCAGTCTCGCGAGGGATGAACGTCTTATTTCAGCGAGCTGTCTCTTGGTGAATCCGCCAGACTCGTCTTGGTGGCTGTAGAAGTACCTGTCGCCTGTCTTTGTGCGCCATAGCTGTTCCTCTGTGGATAGAAAGAGAAAATCATTAATTTAATTGATATAGGTAGATGTTTCTTAAAAATATTTAATTAAATATTCTGCAGTTCGGATAAGATTAGGAGAAATAAAATTAATTCAAAGATCACCGTTGTAATGAAACTGTGATTGCCAATTTGAATATTTTTTAACGCACATTGTCTTTCTATGGCGGATTTTCTCAAGAAGCCTAAATTGTTATTCTTTTTTTATTTAAAAAGTCTTTATGATAATTAATTCCAAAGCCAATGCCGCCAGCTACGTCATCGTATTTTATATGTGCTGTTTGATACTCACTTATAACACAAATAGCCGTGGGTCCAAGCAGTGATCCAGGGACAGGTGTCTCTGCCATCAGACCGACCACCAGGTCGATGTCACCAGGTTGCTCGTATAGTTTTGATAGTTTTTCAATCGTCTGTGAATAACAGAGAATTGTTTATAAAATTCTAAATATCGTTATGAAAATGTTTAGGCTGGATGTTATTAAAATTAAATAGGCTTGCAGAACCCTGGAGCCATATTAACATTAATGTAATTTTATGATTCTAATTACTTTTCCAAATTATTTTTGAGAGTTCTCCAAGTGCGTAATATATACGTCTGTGCCTTTCTACTTACCGACGTCATATTTATGTATTTGATTTCGAATAGTCTCTCTGAATTTGAGCAAAAATAAACTACTCCGTCCGGAACTCAAAAACAAAATTATCAACATACTGTAAGTAAGAAATTCAATTTCGAAATAGAAACATACCTGTTCCGGAATAACATCAGCAAGTTGTTGGAAGCTGAAAGCTGCAGGCAATCCACAGAGAGTACGGTACTGAGTGTAACCAGGCAGACCGTGGTCACGACCACGCTGGACGTCCACTGCTAGCACGTCAAGACCACCCAGCCATTGATGACGCAACTGTTGAAGGAAATCAGACTTAGTACATGGACGATAGAACTTAAAATTAAACATTAGGGATGGAATTGATACTGGTAGTCTTACTTACGTCTCATTCATACTATAAATGTCGGGTTAGAATCAAGTCAATCAAATACTACGCAACTAAATAAATAAAATTCAAGATCTGTTACAAATTGAGAGCGGAAACTAAGTTTCTGAAGAACTAATAATTAGTTATGCAAGTTGTCGATATCGTTCTGCAACACTGTTTTAATTGCCATGTAAATATTATTTTTTTATTAATGGAACTAAGCTGGAATTAGATACAGTTAATTGATTTAATGACGTTAAAATGAGAAATATAATAAAAACTTATTTACAAAAAAAATACAAATAAATTCCAAAAAAAACACTACAATGTGAAAAATAACTTTAATTTCGGAAGTCGGTGGCAGAAAACGAAAATACAAAACCAAAGACACCGACCGAAAAAGTTTAAGTTTTTCACTTTTTTGCTGTAGTACCTACCCCACTCAAATTCGAATACCCCTACCTGCTATATAAATTACAGTGACAGCAAGTTATTATAACATCATCCACATTGACTAAGCGGGAAAAATGCGTATTATTGAAGCTAACTCAAAATCTACCCAAGCAAAATTAATATAATTTGTGTGGGACCTAGGAAAACAAGTTCAAAATCGGTCCAGCCATCTTCGGGTAATCGAAGAACAAACATAAAAAGGCGATACTAAGTAAAAAGGAGGGGCCTTTTTATGAAGTTGGTTAAAAAATTAATACTGTTCGTTGGTAAGCGCGTCACTTCAGAACGGCTGCACCGAAAAAAAAATTAAACTTGGAAAATTCGGGAAAACTGAAAGTGCATTTACTATGGGAATTTTGTACGAATCATTGAAAGTTGGACTGGCCAACGTCTGTCGGGTCAGCATAAATAATATGCATTAATATGCAATTATTATTATTGGTTCTGCCCACTTTACTTGATGTTTACATGATTAATTCGTGCTAATAACTAACGTCAATGGTACGTTATTGATGATAAGGCTAATAATAGCCATTTATACTTCTAGATTAATGTAAAACCGGTTTTGAAGAAGACACCTAAATGCGCAATTTATTCTCTGCAGTCATTGTCAATGCTACATAGTATTGCTAGGTCATTCAGTACATTAACAAAAACTAATTGTTTCTAATAAGTTCAGGTGGTTAAGTTAATACAAAAGAATCGATTAGTGTTAACGAGTTACAACAGAACAAATGAAACAAAACGTATTGTCCTGGTTAGAAGTTATAATGGACACCGGTCAAAACTGCTTACAGATTAGTTTTAACAATACTTTTTACAAATAAATAAGAGAGAAAATATGAGAGCATCACTAGCTTTCACTATACGCCCAACTTCTTAAGGGGCATGCGCTAAGGTAACCCGCGAAATTCAAATTTTCTTTAGTTTTTTGCATTTTGCAGGTCAGTGTCAGATTTTATGTTGATTAAAATATGATTCGCGACCGTAACAAATATGGTTTTACATAATTATAATCATTACAATCAGGAATACAGCTCCATAAGTAAGCACAATGGTCAAATGTCATGATTTCATGAAATAGTCATTCAATGGAAATAATATGAACTTAGAAAGTTGTATTGATCATTTTTATGATTACAATTTAATAAATATACATTTGATACGGCCGCGAATCATATTTAAATCAACTTACAATATGATACTGACCTGCAAATTGCAAAAAACGAAACAAAATTTGAATTTCGCGGGCTACCTTGACGCTTTCGCCTTAAGGGAGATACGCAAAGGCAGCCCGCGAAATTCAAATTCTCTTACGTTGTTTGCAATTTGCAGGTCAGTGTCAGGTTGTTATGGTTTAAAATACGATTCGTGACCGTAACAAATATGGCATTACAGAATTATAATCATTCGAATCAGCAATGCAACTCCTTCACTTAGAATTGGCCTGAAATGTCATGATTCATGAAAGAGTCATTCAATGAACTTGGAGAATTGTTATGATTATAATTCTATAAATAATTATTTGATACGGTCGTGATTCATATTTAGATCAACATACATCCTTATTGACCTGTTAATTGAAATAAAGTAAGAAAATTAAGCGATAAGGCCGCCCATTGTATATTTTGTAGTGTTTGTTTTTTTTTTTTTTGTTATGTTTTTTTGTGGTGTACAATAAAGTATATATAAATAAATAAATAAAATTATACTTATATTATACTTTCGCCTTAAACAAATGCCATAGTTCTTACTTCGTACCAATTGTTAGAAGCAGCCATAGGTAACATTGGCTGAATAGTTATTCAACCAGATTCGGTTTGGATCTTCGTAAATAATTGTTGTGTATTAATATAATTTGATTTAAACATGTTAACGCTGTTTAACCTAATCATTATCGATGTTATTGAGATAATAGGTACCACATGTTAAAAATATATCTGTTTATGCAGTGATATACATTATTTACTTAAGGCAAACACGTTCAATGTCACATTCAACCATTGTTCAAGGCGAGAACAAACGTTGGATGAAAATTCATAACATATTATAAGTCTTCGCTTTGTTATTTTTCTCAACTACACTTGACTCATACACGGGAAGTGATTTGAAATGGATTTCCAAACATTATATTGGATTTTTATTGGTTTCACAATCGAATAATATCTTTATTATTTCTTTTAACATTCGATGATATATGCCAAGGCATATACATAAAGATACATGCTTACTAACATAAGTACTTTGTCAATATTATATTCTGACATGTTTTCAAGAAGTGCCCGCAACGATTTGGAAAAGTAAATATTTTTGATCAGTCAGAACGGTAAGTACGAGTTTTGTTAGCATAAATGTGTGAATTGTGTAAACTTCACTTATCAATATTACCATATTAATGATACCTTTTGGACTCATTACTGGAAAACCCAGTCAATACGATGTACCTAGTTTACCATTGACATTTCGACATTTAAATGTTATTTGACATTGACTCAGACTCGTAATTATTTCAACCTAGCGATTAACTTCTATTTACGTCACTTATGTAAACATTGTCATTCACACGACATTTATGTAAACATTGTCATTTACAAGTTATTCTTCCTTACGGTATTTAAGGAAGATCTGTTCGTCATTCATTCATCATCCGGATCCCTACGACACTGTCACCCTGTACTGCTATTCGAGTGGCTTTTGTATCATTGACGTTGGTTTTTCTGCTAAGTATTTACACTCTCTACTTTTTTTCCCTGTTTTTAACAGAAATCTATTCAAAACTTACGTCATCATCATAGTTGAAGTCCAACCCCTGGCTCTTCTGGCTGATCATTCCTCTCAAGATCTTTTCCAATCCTCCTTTCTGTGAGACCAGCTCAGGTTTGAAGTAGTTATTCATGAGACGGTGTGACACCATTTTGTTGGTCTCATCAACCAGCTGGATATCTTGGTCCAAGAGACTGTTGACAAAGTGGAAGCCGGCTGTGGCGAAGGAGTTCGTAATAGTGGGGTCAGTGTCTGGGTTGTATCCAGTGTCGTAGCTCTCATACAGCTCATCGAATGCCTTTCCTGTGAAAATAACAATTTGCATTCATTAGCATTGGTTGTTGAAACCACAGTGTTGTGAACGTTGTGTATAAAATCAGCAAATTTATTGGACAATTGTTAAAATAGCATATTTTACGAGTATATTGTAACAATAGGGATGATGACAAAAAAAATATTTTTAGTCCGTCTTTGAGATTATAAAAAAATATTGGACACGTATTTTTTCTTTTTTTACGTAATCTTAAAGATTACGGCGATACATTGAGGTAAAATATGCCATGACATCACTAGTATGTAGATTTTATACATACTAGTGACGTAGTGACCCCCACTCCCCAACTTAAAATGCGTTTTATCTAAGTATTTTTTTATTAATATGATAAAGCAAAAAATACGTGTCTAATGTTTTTTTATTATCTGACTGACGGACTAATTAGAATTTCATTTTTTTTTACCCAGGCATCATCCCTATTGTCCAATAAATATTAAAGGTGTTTGGAAAAACATATATGACTACAATACATTTTGTCAGTTGGTTACTTTGGGCTCATACAACATAAAATAAAATGAAAAATACAACGAAGATGAGTACCATTGACACGAATAGAAGAAGTTGGTTACTAGCCTTTAAGTAACCAAATGTTTTGTTATCAAACAAAGTTGTTTGTACAGCTTCTTGCTTTTCGTCAACGGTTAGAAAAAAATCCATTGATTTTTATGAATGTCTTGTGTTAATGCAAAATTCTTACCAGTTAATGCAGGTAGCCAAGTTTTGTAAGTAATATGCTGAATTTCAGCGATGACAATCCTCCTAGCTTCATGGTATAGTCTGTCGGAATTCCAGCCGGGGTTGAGGGTAGCTAGGGAGCGAGCGATGCGGTTGTGTTCCCTCACCCAGATGGAGTACATGCTGGCCAACCAGGGGTGGGTGTTGGCACGGGCATCACCTGGAGAGAAAAAGAAACCATGCAATCAATAATGTAATTTTTTCATTTTGGTGGAGGATTTGGTAATGGATTTGAGATACTTTCTTTATGGGATAGAGCAAGGGCTTCACGGCGCCATGTGAAGCCAAGTCGCGGCCCAAGAATGCGGGTAGCTTTAAAACCCTGACACCAGGTTAGTCACTAACCACACGAAAAGAAGAGGGATTGATAGAAAAGTCAGACAGGATTTATTGAAATATTTCCCAAAATAATTGAACTTCTCGCGATTTGTTTTTATTTGAATCAGTAACTATATTCTTATCCAACTATTTAGTTGACCCGGTTTGGGTCTTTTTACGTATTTGAAGATGAATCATATCAATATCTGTGTCAAAAATTATGAATGTTCTAGAAAGAGGTGAAGAGGTTAAAACGGTTTTCCAATGACGTATTTAGTTACTAATTAAATAGCATCTTAAGTCATCGCCTTAGCTTCGTCAAATGAAAACGAAAGCCAATACTAAAATTAAGAATCTATTTTAATCAGGCAGAGAGGTCAATGAAACTGAAATCAAAAGTAAGTATGGTACTATCTCATGTGTAATCTAAAGCATGCAATCAATGTGACATTTTGGATTCTTAATGGGCAATGGGCCCTTGAATAACAGACTTTGATAAATGGATTCAAAAACTGGGTTATCGTACCGTGTAACAATCGCCTAATTTAATGAACCTATTAATTAAGACAATATTGAAGTCTTGATTGATGATGTCAGAAAATGCTTCATCAAAATAACTGAATGTGTTTAAAATGAAATGAGGTACACACACCGTATGTTTTTCCTCTTTGTTCTAAATTCGTTTTCGTAGATGGATTTAGTAGATTTAACATTCCATCTCATCTTTATCTATCAATATTATAAACAGTAGTTGTTAGTTTGTATTTATGGGGTAATCTTCTGAACTACTGATCCGATTCCGAAAATTCATTAAGTAATGGGAAGCAACACTTATGCCGAGTGCCAAAGGATATTCTATAGGTAGTTGGCTTCCACGCGGATGCAGTCGCGGCCAGAAGCTTGTTCAAAATAAAGAATCAGAACATTGCTGTCTCAGACGTGATGGAATTTACCCAGAAACCTTTATTTTATTTTATCTTATCTAATGACACAATCATTGAAGGAATTATTATCTTAATAACATAATCTCTTTATCTACCTCGTTATCAGTGTCATCGTATTGCCACATGGCATTTATCAAGTTTGTAAATAATGGTTTAATACCTAAAGTTCTCGGGTTTATTTGAACTTGATTTTAATGTTTGCCATATCCATAGGTATCTAGGTATAGGTAATATCATCTAAAGTGTAAACTGCATTAATTTATTAGGAACTTTAATAAGTGGTACCTTTGTTGATTTATCAATTTGCGACCAGAAGTTGAACGTGTAAGTATAAAATATCCAAAAAAACGATACATACTCGTATATGTATTTCTCATGAGATCATTTCACACGTTTGTGGCGAGGATTCAGTAAATAGGATGTAGTTTTTGGTTCTTCTTCTGAATACCTGACTGGCCATATTAACGAACAACTTGCCCGATGCAAACTTTATGACGACTCGGAACATGAAGCAAATCGCTGCGCAGTAAGAAATTCATGTGTCAGCGTGGGTGGGGAGTGCGATACTGCGCAGCTAGTAGCGGACTTCAGAGCAGCCATAAAGTTTGGTAGGTACGTACCATCAAAGAAGTTCATATCTAACCAGTTTAAAACAAAATCCCGTGAACACGATGACCACATCTGTTACCGACCCGGTTCTATGGCAGCCGAGCGCTGCAAGCAAGAATAGTCCTTATGGTGGATAGTTATGAACTTCTTCGATGGTACTATACCTACGTTGATTCTCATGTGACATCATCAGTGTTTTACAAAATCATTCTTTTTATTTTTTCAGCTCGCCAATGTGTTACACCCCATACCTCATAAGACGATGAACCATACGAGACTCACAACAACATCACTGTGCCAAACAAAACATCTAGCCAACAACTTCTAGAATTAATTAAAAAATATTTATTTTTAATGGAACTTACCCGCATTAAAGCAAGTAGCTGAGCTGCTATCCACAAGGCACTTTTCAGAAGGCTTGGCAGCCAAAGGCAGGTGTTCCTCTTCCTCAATGGTGGAAGTCTTCAGCAGACCTCCTGTTCTTTCGCGTAAGGCTGCAGCATCCCAGCTGTTTGCTCCATAGATGTTGGACCCATCCAGGAAATGAGTCGCTTGGTTCATCTGAGAGGAAAAAAAAAAAAGTATTTATTTACAGTCTCATTGTGAAAGATTTCTTGATTTCTTGTTAATTGCCAACGACTTCAGCGTAAATACGTCATTATTTTTAATTAGGTATAATTATATTGCTTCAGTCTATGATTGATATGAAACCTTGTGGTTTATTGATGTAATTTCCGGAGATCTTATTTACTAGAAATAAATATTTATCCTTCTAGATAATGTAATTAATAAATTAATAAAGATAAGAGTTCCATGTAATAAGACTTGGATACGGATGTTGAAAATACCCCGTCGTATCGCAGAATTTTGTATGAGATTGTGTAGGTAAAATCCTCGAAGAAAACAATAATATTATGAAAAATCTGAACACTTTACGATGCTTCTATAACTATCAATTAATAATAACCGGCTTAGTGAAGGTCGAGGTTACCAGAATCTAATAAACTCATGGCTACATATCTGTTATACAAATACAAAACGAAAACATTGAACGTAAAACTGGACCAATGTTATTTAGCCAGCCACCACGCAGTTAGCACTGCTATCTAACTACGCAACACATTTTCGTAAACGATTACGACTACTCTGTATCATTTTGACAGTTCAACAACATTCATTGCGTTATTTACGGTGTGGAGCAGATTTTTTTTTCTAGCATATGAAGCTATGGATTAGCAATCTGTTTCAAAACGATTCAGGTTCTGATTGATCGTGTATTACGCAATCAGAGTACTTACTGGTCTTTCGAAGCTATTGGTAGGTATTTATCGTAAAAACATTCCAAAAAATCAGTTGGGTTTGCGACCTACGATGTTTTAAGTGACTGGCCTATATGTGATTTTCAGTAGGTACCTAGTTAAAGTTATTCACTTATTGTTCGCTTATTATTCACGAAAACGGCTGCTCATTGCAAATTGCGATAACATTAATTAACTTCAAGTGAAAACAAAAATATATTTTGCAATGTTTACAATAACAAATCCAGTAACTCTGCATAATAAGTAGGTAAATGCCTAGACTGTGTTTATTGTTTAATGCAATCTTCAGGAAAACTGCATTAAATTATTTTATCAGGGTCGCATTGCAAGGCAAACGAACTGCAATGAATGAATCAAGTTCGTCAATTATAATAACATCCATCCATTGTATTGTAGGTCAGGCTATGTAGGTCTTTCAAAAACATGTTTTTGTCCGGGTTGCATCGTCAGTCCTTATCAATTGCATGTTTGTGAACTACTCCGGATATCATATAATATGACTCGAGTGCCGCATGGGGAACAGGGAAATTGTGTAATACAATTTCAATCAGAATGTCATGCTGTTTCGATTCGGAGGCGAGCGAAAGACTACCTAGAGCGTAAAGTCTATTCAAATCCTTGTTTCCAATTGATGTTATTTCCACGTAGACTAATATCAACTTTATGCAACTGTAAATTATAGATTGATTACAAAATGGCTAAACCTATTTAAAAAGTCATAATTTTATGGTTTAAAGTTGTTTTTAAATATTTGTTTACATGTTTGGAAAATAAATCGCGAACGCAGTTTAACTGGTTCACGAACAACAGTCAAAACATCAACAACGAGGGAAAAGAAAATTAATCTGATGCTCGAGTTGAAAGCTCGAAGGGTGAATGTAAGCTAAAATGATTTGCCTTTCTGAATTGAACTGTGTTACACAACCAGTCTGGCGGTCCCTTATGTAGTAAGAGTACGCTGAAGTAGAAGCACATAGACTAGACTATTATTACTATTAGTCCCACTATAGGTACCTACCTATCTATGGCTCGTGTTCATTATTACTCCGTATTTGCTATCAATTGAACCCACTCAGTGCAAGTACAAATCGATAAGGCGAATCTATTAGCATAGCAAATATTTGGACTCTTGAACCATAGAACGATCAACCTTCTTAATAAAAGATATTGTTATTGCACCATACTGTGAGGAAAAAATTCTGATGTCAATTTAAAGTAGTTAGCGTAATAGCCTTCGAGATTCGTCTCTCCATTAGAACTAAAGCTGATACACGCATAGGTACCTAGTTATAAAACAATCAAGTTTTTGCTTTTATATCTAAATACTTTGATTCGTAATCTACGTGCCTATTGCTTTGTTTAGTCATCAGTATTGTAAAACAAATAGGCAACGATTGCAATTTATAAAAACATCGTTTAGGTCGGTATACTTTCAAATTATTGTTTCGTAGTACAAATTCAACGACTTCTCAAAAAATATTCCATATTAACGATTCAGGGAAGCGGTCGGCAGAGCAATTCCCGTAACTTTTAAGAACGTTCGCATTCGCATCTCATTCGCAATCTGTCAAAAATACAATCAATTTACCAAAATTTTTGACAAGTTTGACAGATTGCAACTAGAATGTGAACGTTTTTTAAAGTACGAGAATTGGCCTTCTGAGGCGCACGTGATATGAAAAGTAATGAAAACATCCCAAATTACGAATTCGCTATTGACAAAATACAAAGACACCGTATTATTCAAACTAAGTAAGTACAAATCAAGTAACACGACATCGATACATGATCGATGACGCGTCGTCGTCGCACAGACAAAGTCTTTGAACATGAATATCACAGAAATTGTTTTGCCTTTCTTGATATGATGACGCGCGTCTCGCTGTACAAGAGTTTAAGCAACCAAGTATTGTTAATAACTCACTAGAATATTATTAAAACAAATCTATAAGTATAGATACTGATGTAAGTTACAAGGTTGAAATAATACTCTTAATTAAAAGCCTACTCAGATCTCATTAGAGACTTCACGTACTCAAAACCATTACCATTTTACCATACATTTTACCAATAAGTTAGTTTACCATTTCTTGTAACTTCCACCCATTTGCTCAAAGACAAACATTAATGCCCCAATACGTAATGGATCATTAACGCTAATTATTTAATTAATTTCATCAAAGAACCATTCAAATCGAGTCTAATGTTGCTTGTTGCTTTCTGCAACAAGTTAATGAAAGATTTGTATTGAATGACAGCTTTAAAAGTTAACGTTCGTTTCTGCAACTGGCTGTAAGTGTGATTCACTTTAGCAATTTCCTTTATAATTCGAGTTTTTTTTTTTTATTATAAATACCAGTACTATCAATATGAGAAAGGTGTGTTAGGTCAGATAGCGCCGAGCACTACTTTCTATGTAAGTCTCATGAGTCATGAGACCCTTAGCATAGGTTGGTGATAGGAAGATCACTTATGTTATCGTAAAATAATTCTCCAATACATGATACTGCTTTGAAAGTACATTTATCAGAAACTAGAACAACCTGTTGCAATGAATTCTCTGACTGTTACCAAGAAAAGTTGTTGCAAGTAGACCCAAACGCCATCAGCTAGACAAGGCAAGACGGTTTATCTCTAAAATTACCACGTGGTTTATATATAGGTATACGTTGATTAAAGTTAAGAGATGTTTAAACGTCAAAAGTGTATGGTTAAACAGTCGCTAATCATTTTAACGTTTATAAACAAAGGGGTATTATTTTAGCAGCAATTTCCAAAAGTATTTAACCATCGGATTGCTTCAGCCATAGGTCAATTATATATGAATTAAAACCCTTCAAGAGTGGCGAGTCTTGAAAGCCCCATACCACCTTATATTTTTTGAGAAGGAAAAGAAATGAGTCAGTATCTTACCTGTTCAGCAGCTCCAAAAGTACAGTCTCCTCTGTAGGTAGTGACGGAGCGGGTGTACTCCATGCAGCTGACATACTTCTCCTTGTAAAAGGGGTCATCGTAGGGCACGGTGATGGGCATACAACTTGGGTGGATGTACCTCGGAGAGAGGGGGAAGCCGTCATTTCCGCAACAACGGATAGCCTGGTTCGTATGGACTGGTGACAAAACACAGCGGTGAGAATGGCTTTGACCGGTAAGAAATACTTAAAATGAAAAGAAATTGTTTAAACTGTAAATAGGACATTGGAATCACTTTTACAAGTTAATTTAAACAAAATTAAAATAAATTGCTAGATGAGTTCGGCCTTTCCTATCTCACTACTCTGAGAAGAAAGACCGAAACAAACTGTGTATAGGTATTTGTAGATGTCAATGGTATACTGCATTTGTTAACCAAACCGCGCTAAGGTAGCCCGCGAAATTAAAATTTTCTTTAGTTTTTTTACATTTTGCAGGTCAGTGTGAGGTTTTATGTTGATTAAAATATGATTCGCGACCGTAAACAATATGGCTTTACATAATTACAATCATTACAATCAGCAATACAACTCCATAAGTAAGCACAATCGCCAAATGTCATGATTTCATGAAATATTCATTCAATGCGATTATATGAACTTATAAGAGGGATTATATTGATAGTTTTTATGATTATAATTCTATAAATAAACATTTGATTCAAATCATATTTATATCAACATACAACATGATACTGACCTGCAAATTGCAAAAAACGTAAGAAAATTTGAATTTCGTGGGCCACCTTGACGCTTTCGCCTTAATCCATAAAACGTGGACTGTAGGTATTGTGAGCTGTGTGGTAAATTAAAATTGCAAATGTAACGTGTTGTTACGAGTTTCAATCAGACAGCAGTGACTCAAGGATTCTCTTCAATTAGTTACAGCACAATTTTTAATCATTTTAATAGACTTACTAGTTTTGCGAACTGGAGTGTGAACAAGATCATGATAGATGAACTGACTCCAGATGGCTAAAGTCATGGTCTTGTCGTTGTTAGGCACGTCCAGGTTGTTGGTAAGTTTAGTGCTGACAGACCGAGCTGAAGGCAGAGCATGGTGGCTTATAGCACGACGAGGCTGCAAAAAAAACACAGAGTTATATAACTAATCTAACTCATGCATATTTGGTTGACTGAGTTCTGCGAAATAAATATTGATAAGTTATCTCAAAAAATCCATACCAACGTAATAACAATTCAGTTGTTTACTTAGATAACCCTAAAGGTCATTAAAACAGATTTAAATAGCTTGATGAGTAATGTTCAAGAAAAAACAGATCCAGGAATTAATATAAACCAACCTCTTCAATGCCGTCAGCGTATCTGGGGTGCAGGAGACGTTTGTAGCCAGTCAGCGCCTGTCCCCAAGAAGAACGCACTTTGTTGTTACAGGAGGCATCGAAAGAACGATACTTTGACGAAATCTTATTCGAACGACACCCGAAGCGTTCAAGCGCAGCACACTCCCCACCGAACTCACTGTCACGTAAATTTAACGTGCTGATGAAACTCGCGCACTCGTCATTTGGCAAACCGTATCTGAATTTGAACAAACAAAGCAGCTATTAAACCCGAAGCTATACTACACACGAGGAGTTAATGTAAATAAGAGTGAATTAATTCAGTCACGTACCTTCGGCACCTCGTGTAGACTAGATTCTGCGACGCCCTCGTTATGGTCAACGAAGACTTCTCATATTGCATGGCGTTGTCCGAGACAGAACCGTCAATCGCAAGTCCCTGCGCCGGAGAGACAGTTCTAGGAGAGATCCCAGCAGACTGCAAGTTCATTTCCAATCTTTCCAACATTGACACTTCTAGCTTGCCAATCCTTATTGATCTGTTCGTGTGTAATGTAGTGACAGGTGGTAATCTCCTCAACATTTCAGCACTCGGGAACGGAAAATCATACATAGGCGGAGGATGACTGAAATCTGTAAAAGTAGAAAACGGTTAAGAACCGAGTTCCTATAAACAATAGTTATTAGATGCAGATGAAGTAAGAACTTACCCGTTGATAATATGAGATTAAGCGGGTACGGAGCGATCTGGCTCCCGAATGTGACTCCCGCCCACAGCATCACACCAAGCAACACCATCTTCAACATTTCTTCCAATATAATACTGCAACAAAGAATCCAACGATGATTCACCGCTTCACCACACGAATAATAACATTATTTAAATACCAAGAGACCAACCGATGACAAAATTTAACCATTAACATATTATTATAGGTACTTCGTTCTTATATCTGAGGCGTTTGGAGTCCAACTGATCAACAACCGGGTGGATAAGCAGTTTTATGAAGACCTATTCTACAAGTAGGGGCATGGCCCGTGATAACCTTTGAATGTCGAGCTGATAGTGTGAAGACATTATTTATGTTTCGCCACAATTATTCGCCATTTTTAGCTATCATACGATAAGTAGCCGAGCCCCCAGATCCGGCTTAAGATAGTTTTAATTATAATCGTGTAAGTAATACCTCATTATAATTAATTGTTACAAGCATGTCTAGTTCAGAGAATCCGTAAACAAGTGACGAATCAATGTTTGGTCTTGAATAATGATTGTAAACTAAATGTTGTTTTTCTTTTATAAGATACTAGCGACCCGTACCTGGGGGTCTACTCCCTAAGCGAATCTGTTCGTTCGGCCGTCGTTACGGGCTCCGGGTTCTCCGTCTCACTTACGGTCTTACGGACATACTTAACGTAAGCGAGAAAGAGAGCGAAGCACCCGTAACTACGGCCGAACGTAAAGATTTCGCTTAGGGAGCAGGCTCCCTGCTTCGCACGGTTTTACGACTTGACAAAACGTCGAGATTTCTTAGTTTTACGTAACTTTAATATTAACGTATTATACACATAAACCTTCCGGAATAAACTCTCTAAACGATGGTGAAAACCTCATCAAAATCTGTTGCGCAGTTTACAAGAACAACGTGGACATACAGACAAACACGAAAAGCGACTTTAATTTATAATATGTTTAAATACAGAAGTAAGTACGCACACACCGCAAAAGTTGGACCACAATAAGATTCCATTCACGTTAACCCTTTTCCAAGCTGTAGGGTTGTTTTTGTAAAGTAAATAAAGTTAAAACTTTATTTCGCACCAGCATACTTAAACTGCACTTACTAAAACACTGGAAATCTGACGTGCGTGACACTAAACTAAGAAGTTTGAAAGAGGTGGGTAGTTGTAAAAATGCATATTGTTATGGTTGCCAAAATTAATTTATGTATCTGTAAGTTTTATGTAATTTTGTTGTTCCTTTTCTCTTGCAATTTTGGGTTTAGCTTTTTGTGCTTGGCTTTGGTGTTGTACATGATTGATAGCTCATACAAAATAATTATTTTAAAAGTATTTTAAACTGCCTGTTTGTAAAAATTTCGGCTTGCTTTCCATGTTATGCCTTACGTCTGACGTGAGGCCATTGTTTCGCCGGAAGAAACGTGAAATCTTTACCTACTGTGAGCTAAAACTCTTATTACATTACGCGATATTCAGGGAGCTACGCGAGATTCCCTAAATCGGGATGGTATAAAAGAAATGGAGGAGGGGTCCCTATTAAAAATATCACATCTCCTAAATATCGGGCCCTGAATATCATGCAGTGAAATAGGGGCTTAAGTTAGTCCTTACAACATAATATTATGAAAGTTGAATGTTATTTTAAAATTGTTGACGTCTCTAATGGCCTATCTAAATAAATTATCAAAGCTAGATAAAAATGCTCCCGGGAGTCCCGGGCAGTCTTAATGTTTTTCCTTAAGGCTTGTGCAGACCAGCGCGACCTGTCGCGCGACGCGACACCGGTTATTGTTATACTGTGAAGTTTTCTTAGAAATTGTATTGTTCGTGTCGCGTCGCGCGACAAGTCGCGCTGGTCTGCACAAGCCTTTATTCAGAGCATAGAGCATACTGACTTGCTTACTTGCTCTTACTTTTATCGCTATACACTATGCATCACAGGCGTGAATACGTATAAGTACCTACAGATAAAAGCTGGCTGACCAATTCTTATGACTCAATTTTCACATTTTATCGTCTTGACTACAATTTTACGGTCTCACTTTTGGTAAAATAGCATAGGGTTATACAGGGTGCACTGTGAAAGGTGAATCGATTTGAAGCGTCAGCGAATTGCGAGAGCGGTGATCCATCTTTTTAACCGACTTCCAAAAAGAGGAGGTTATCAATTGGGATGAAGACTAAACATTTTTTTTTTGTCTGTCTTTGAGATTATAAAAAAATATTGGACACGTATTTTTTCTTTTTTTACGTAATCTAAAGATTACGGCGATATATTGAGGTAAAATGTGCCATGACGTCACGAGTATGTAGATTTTATACGTACTAATGACGTAGCGACCCCCACTCCCCAACTTAAAATGCGTTTTATCTAAGTCATTTTTATTAATATGATAAAGCAAAAAATACGTGTCTAATATTTTTTTATTATCTGACTGACGGACTAATTAGAATTTCATTTTTTTACCCAGGCATCATCCCTATCCTAAAATAAAATATACATATTTATATAAAAACATCCGAGTTTTTATATAAATATGTATATTTTATTTTTATTGTTACACCTGTAGATACCTTTAATTCTTGTAAAATACAGAGTTTGAACTTTGAATCTTATCGATACTGAAAGTCGTCGTTTTAACCAAATAGGATGAGGAAATCGAATGTTTTATTTTTATTGTTTCGGGTTTTATAAATAGGTTACCTTCCGTTTACCCTAAAGCCTCGTGCGGGCTGGTACGACTCGACACCGGTCATAGTTCTACCGTGAAGTTTTCTTAGAAATGGTTAGAGTCACGTCGCGTCTGTTTGCACGAGGCTTTACATTTTAAGAGGTCGATACTTTTCACGCCTACGGTACACACCTCTTTTTAAGGCGTTTTGATGACGTAGTATCTGGTATTATTATTCGGGTTGAGATGACTCGGGCCGAGCTGTCACTGACCCTAAATTAATGCCACCTAAACTGCGTTCGCAATTTATTTGCCAAACATGTAAACAAACACGGCTTTTAGGAAAAACAACTGTAATGCCTACGTATAAGGTTCAGTTTGCGCTACAACTTTATATTTTTTATGACTTTTTCAACAGTACTATTTAGTCTAAACTCAACTATCTACACTTCTATAAAGTTGATTTTTGTTTAAGTGGAAATAACATCAATTTGGAAACAAGGTTATAAATAGACCTTAAGTAGGTACGTACTTCGGGACTAAACTTATAGCAGCTTTGAGCTCATTAGATTAGCGAGTTCATTATAATTGTTTATACAACGCTAAGCAGCTACTAATTAAATAATTAATTAATAACATAATCAGTAAATTGGTAATACCAAAACAAGAACACTAGTCTACACAAATAATGATAAAATCTGTTTATAATACTTTAGAAAAAAGATAAGGTACCATAATTGTGGTACTATTTACTAACGCGTAGTACCTAATAGCAAATACTCAATATAATTATATAAAATACCTATGTTAGACAACCAATTTAAATTAGAAGTGTTCTAGAACTTTCATAAAGTAATATTTTTTGGGTTCCGTACTCGAATGGTGCCAAACGGCTATTACAAAGCCTCCGCTGCCCGTCCATCTGTCTGTCAGCGGCCTTTATCTCATGAACAGTAATAGGTAGACAGTTGAAATTTTCAAAGATTGTGTATTTCATTACGTAAAAATTAAATAAACTTAATAATTAAAGGGGGTCATACAACAAACGTGTTTTTTCGGCGTTTTTTGCTCGATCTTAATACGGTACGGAACCCTTCGTGAGCGAATCCGACTCGCACTTGGCCGATTTTTATAACTTTTATCGGTCCCAGCTTTGCGCGCACCAAAACTTTACGGAAATGTAGGTGAGTGCTTTTTAGATTTTATTTTTCAATTAGAATTATGAATATGTACCTACCTAATCAGCTGACTGTTATGTAAGTCTTAACGTAACTTTATTTCGCACTTACCTACTAACGTTTAAGTTAAAATATGTAACTCTATTAAACTAACAAAAGTAATAAAATACATACTTACTTACTCATTTAAAAAAACCGAAAGAATACAAAAAATACTAGAGACGGAATACTGTGTAACGCCGGTTACGCCGAATCATATGCAATCGAATCTGGCTAATTTGACATTTCAAGTGATTATGTTTTTCACCGTTTTTCAATTTGGAGTTTGACATTTGCACCTGTCAAATTAGTCTCTGGGATTAAAAACGAACTTTAGAAGTAAACAACACGGTCTACCGCAACCAACGAAACCGAAACTGTGTTTAATTAAAAAAAATATAATATATCGCGGTTTTATAACATTATTTATTGGTTGTCAATAAAAAATACTTTTTGTTTAGGTAGGTACCTATATGTTTCATTCTAAACTTTAGGGCCGATTTTTCAATCCTCAGTTAAAGAATTGAATAGCGTTTATTCCATAGATAGCATGATTCTGGATTTTTCAATAGTCAGATACCTAGTCAGTATCGGACAATTAAAGCCCGTAACTGAGCTATAAAGTTAACTGTCCCATCAAGCCCCAGTTAGTACGTTATTCTAGGGAATAAATAATGTTTTGACGTTTGTTTTGTTTGGAGTTTTAATGTGCTTTGCCTCTGCGTGTTTTCATTTCTTGTATTGATGAAAACATGAATGTTTTTTATTCAATTGACGATAGTTTTTTTTTTAATATCTTCAAATATCACTTTACTTACGTTTTCGGGACGACAATAGTTTAACAATTTAAAACCACTAGGATCAACTTTTAGTACCAAGTCGAAAATACAGTTAAGACAAAGAAAATTGGTTCGTAACTGATCCTTTTTAGCTAAATACATGCCCACCCCACTTCTATAAACTTGACTAAGTACAAACAAAAACAAAAAAAAAGGTCGCCGAAATTGTTGACCATCTGTGGATCTAAACAAAAATAAGAAATCTCGTCAAACATACGTTTTGTTTATATTCTTGTCGAACACGTTGAATACTGTATCTGTGCATCTCGCTTGCACATGATAGTGTGAAGTTGGTTAACAAAGACCACAGACTATTCTTCCGTTATTATACGATTGAAGAAATTGAAAATATTTATTCGCCTGATAAACAGCCAGATAATTGTATACGCTAGATAACTATTTAACGATTTAACTGAGGATTGAAAAATCGGCCCTAAGTCTTTAACAAGTAGGTAAAACAGATGCTAAATATATAATATATACCACCTGGTATTGGAAACATGTTTATTATTTATACGTCATAATGTTATTCATTCAGTCAAGATCATTGATGCTTTGTGGCCCCTTATGGTCAATAATGACCCTTTTTGTCCGCTACCCAGATAATGTAAACAAACATTAGGATAATACGCGCTGCGCTGTTTAACTCCAACAGTTTGTTAAAGTCGGTCAAGAATGCACATCGGTGGCATTGGTGTTAACTGGCGTTAAAAATACATGTCTGTTCGGTCCACGGCATAAACTAGTACCTACTACCTTGGTCTGTTTTTGTTCCTTTTTACATCGAAAGTGATGGTTAGCGTTTACGCCGCCCGTCTATTATTAGTTGCATAGTTGCATTACAGATCCAGAAGTTTACTGAACCTACGTAAAAGAAAGTAGATAGGTACTTAGGTATTTAATTAACTTAGTAGCCAAGATAGGAGTACAGGATCCAGACTTACGTGGAATGTTCACTACATCCATCGCATTCCGGCCTCCTTCTAGAACATTTCTCTGGCAAAATTTTCTTGGCATCCGCATTCAACACGGACTTTCCTTCAATGATCCGTTTAAACAACATAATAGTAACAGCAGGATTTGTTGTTTACGACAATTGTCGCGTCCTAGGCGAATGTTTGATTTGTTTAACACGATTGCAGATGACACTTTCTCAAAGGAGCGATTTTCCATTAGATTGGCAGAGGAGCCAATAATTTCACCGCTACTGCCAAGCTCGCACTGGAACTTGTAAACTTGCAGCAAGCCAACGGGCGTCGGATCGAAACAATAATGTTAACCCCTCCCCCTCTCCCCCGCCATGTGATGTCAGAAAAGAAACCTTCGCCACAGCCTAAAGAATTGCTTGTAGCAATTCAATGGTGTTGATGTAAATATCAATCATTTGGATGGTTTGAAATACAGGAGTATAGAAAAACCTTTTTATTTTCCCTGTTAAGTACTTTAAATTGCTTTTTGTCAGTAATTTAATCATTATTATTAATCAAACACATCGTCTTAACTAACTGGTTCAGTTAGACTGTGGCATTGCTGCCTTTATTAGTGTGCGAATGGAAGAATCGTGGTACTTTTTTGCACTCTAAACATAACGATTTCTTTTCAGTATTAAACAGTTTTGAAAAGTTATTATATACTAACTAATACGAACTACGAATCAGAGCACAGTTCATATATTTTTATCGAATAAATGATTTAAATAACAAATGTAAGTATCACACATAATAGACGTGATCATGTTTACAACGTTACTAAACATGCTCAGTGAATCATTCAAATGGTGTATTAATGTTAATTAAATTAATTTCGAAGAAAAACCACAGACACATTGAAAGTGCATTTTATTTTATTTATGGTGACGCACAGTAATAAAGTCTCAAAGCACGTGGAGTGCGCATGTTCACAGCGTGGTCGTCCCTCTCCCCCCTCATACTTCTCCAGCCCCCGCTCTGTCCACATTCCCCTCGCCATCAGCTGATCACGCAGCAACAGCGTGCACAAAGCCGGTTCGCGTGAATCGCATAATATATGACTATGCATGTATACAAACAAAAATCAAGGTAGGTCAGTACGAAGTAGGTACCTATACGTTTCCGTTCCCTGCACGTACGACTCGCTATATGACTCGCTGTGTAAGCAATATGAATGCAATAATTGTTATTATAAACAGTACGAAAGGATCAAGTTATTAAAACACCTACCTTTAAATAAAGACCGACTAATTCTAACGCCTGCGTCGTCGTATGAAAGTGCCTCGTAAATGTAAGTATTTTTAACAATATAATATTGCACCAAACTGCGTGCAGTCGAAATCAGTCGAATTCATTTGGATTCACAGTGCAACTGCATTTGCAGTTGAGTAAAGTAGGTATTTAACAAACGGATTACTTCATAGCTTGAGCTCCATCATTATAGAATCAGTACCAGCCTGCAAAAGTCTCATGAGACAATATTGAATATTGGCAACTTGCTATTTGCAGTAGCTCTGTCTCTAAACAAACTATTATTCGAAATTCGCGCGCCGCAACTTCTAACCGGTAATGTATTTTCTTTCTGGAGTTTTCAGTAGACATGAGAGGTATTTACTAGAACAGGGTATGCGCAAGGTATTTTTCTGGACTTGGCCGCACCTAGTACCTACGACGCGTAAAAAATAAATAAATAATAAATCATTTATTTTGGACCAAACACTTGCATCCATTATAAAAACCTGCCAAACTGCGTGACAGTTTGTCAAGTCAAGTTTTTTTGTCAGTTTGTAAATTTCGAAGGAAAGGACATCGAGTTATCAAAGCGAGAATTTTTAAAATAATAGGTAACCCCCACCACCGTATCTCTACGTTGACGTTGTGGTGGGGCTTGCGCGCTCCTGAACTCTGGGTCTGTGCCGGTAGAATTTACTTTGCCGAAACTGGTCTAGGGTTTGGAGCCAGACCAAGAGAGATAAGTTAGATAAGTAGGTAGATAAGTTATATATAATAAGTTGTAATCGTGAGCGCAAGTGAAACTCCAACTTGTAATAATGGATATATATTTATCACACACTTATCATAGTTTAAAGCTAGGTACACTATTACACTATAAAACTAATTAAACTAGTAGGGACAAATAGGTAATCTAATGATCTAAAATCTAGTCTGTGTCCCGCTACTTTTGGCATGGCAAGCAAGCGATGAAGCGAGTCAGTATGTTATAAAGTACTCTGTGCAAGCGAGAGATGCTACTGATGCTAGTATGCTACTGAAAGTGAAAAGGACGCTATGGGTAACGCCCCGCATCGTTAGTGTTGCCACTTAGCAAGTGTGCGTTCCTGACTAAGTTATAAATACTTAACTAAACATACTACAGGTGTCGCCACGTATACTAATGTGCATTCACAAATGCACAATACGTGACGCCACAGAAGTATTCCAGTAAGATGCTGGTAGGAATCATGACCGTACTTCCGGGATTGCCCTGAGCCGTGGAATACCGCTCCACTCCTCATAAGCACCTCAGGCCATGTTGCCCCCTTGTCACTACGACACTTTGTGCTAGCAACCAAACCAAAAAGTTTTCGGGGGCCCATTACCTATTGAGTGTGCAAGTCACGCACTGTCATTATACCTGTGTATTTTATATAAAACTAGCGACCCGCCCCGGCTTTGCACGGGTATGTATTATACATATAAACCTTCATCTTGTATCATTATATCTATTGCTGAAAACTGCATTAAAATCCGTTGAGTAGTTTATATTATTTTATAAGATCTAAGCGAACAGACAGCGGAAGTGACTTCTTCAATATCTTTGTTTCCATATCCTGCAACAGTCCTGCACTAACCGGGGGTTGTCCTTGGGTGCACTAGCATAGTGCGAACAACTAACAAGGTAAATGGTCGGTTGGTGTCTCGTTTCATTCAACACGTTTGCCAGGCCTATGCGAGTTGGCTTCGGCCTCTCATACGCCTTCCAAAAGTCGGGACGCCAGTGTCCCGAGATGACAAAGACATTTTTTAAATAATAATTTTAAATAGATTTGCATAAAAACACGGTTTATAAAGATGGTAAAAGTATAAATACTTTACTTTTTATGAATAATGACTATCATTTATAACATATACTCGTACGATGTTAAATAGCGCTTTACAATGTCAACCCTCAACAATCACACAACGTTCGTAATAAAAAGCCTTTACAAATACCTATCCTGATTTAATATTTTTCCGAATATGGACGCAATGGATCGCGTACGGGACGCGATCTATTGAGTCAAGCTAACTAGTCTGTGATTGAATCCGTATTGAAGTACAGACGCCAGCAGGTCAAGCTACCCGAAACTGTCAAATTTTCGCAATCAACCTTGAACCTTATGCTGTATTGCTAAAGTTGAAAATCTATTAAATAAATTTGACAGATTGTAGTAGCTTGATGTGCTGGCGTCTGTACATATTTGACGAAGTACCTCTATAGCATACTGCTAGTTATAATACGTAGAGTATCTACCTATTCCAGTATTTTCATATCATTCAAAAATAATGCACGTAAAATTGAATTTATTCTAAATGGAAGAATGCATCTTGATGATTGATCTTGGACTTACTAAGTTATTTAGTTCACAAAATCTTAGTTGTGTGGAATACGAAAATTTTAATGCATAATTTGATGCATGAGATCTCTCTCATGCATCAAATTATACATTTAAATTTTCTTTGACTTGCGAGTTGAGATTGCGACTATTGCGAGACAATCTCGCAATCAAAACGCGGTGGAAAGGTCTATACTATACCACAGATTACTAATATAATTATTTATAGCAATATGAAGTAGGAATTTCTCTCGATAAAACTATAACTACGCATGCACACTCGATTCTTGATAGACTTAAACTTGCGCTCAGTTTGGTAAAATCTTATTTAAAATGATAGACAACAGCAAGTTCAAATTAATGGTGTCAATTCAGTCGGTCTAAAAGTAAAAATGTTAAGAGAATGGAACTTTGCGAGCTTTTTTCGTCGAAAAATCATTGATAATTTCGGTGAAATCGTTCTCGGAGTAAATCACTTTCAATACTAACTAAGTAGGTCTCTTACAGGGAACTTAGGGAACTTTCATATATGCGGTTCTGTATCATTGTAGTCTGATTTTTTTTTTTTTTAATTTCTTCTTCGGAAATGAGCATTCTCCAGTGCAGTTCGACGCCATCAACACCAAGTATATGCTCCACGTAATTTCAACATTTGGAAATGTAGCTCTGAATTTTCGAGTATTTGCTAATAGTTTTTTTTTAATTTTTGATAATCGTTTTTATTCAAAACGGTAAATTTTGCGTATTGGACCAATAAAACTTTTTTTTATAAAAAAAAAAACAAATTGTGGAGGCCCGGGGCCATGGCCCCTGTTGCCCTGCGCGTCGAAATGGGCAACTAGGTTCATATTTTTGACTGACCGACCCCTTGACAATTCAAAAGTACCTGTAATTGGTTTATTTGGAATAAATTGAGTTTTGAGTTTGATAGGTACTGCATTGATTCGCGCGGTAATTTTTAATTTTTCCAAATGAATAAGTATCTATTTTTGTATTAACATAAATTTATAGCTTCGACCAGGGTGATAGGATGGCTTTCTTTAGGGACCAGGCTGGGGAAGATGCCCCACCTTGCCCCACCGTATGTATACAGAAGAAAGGGCCATAACATACGTTCAACATCTCACCGTACGCGAGTCTATCTGAATTTGAGTAAATACTTCATTAGTACTAGGAACAAGTAGGACTAAGTATTTTTCGATAAACTACTAGGTAATTTTGTGTAAAAAGAGTTGTTTTTTTACGTTGAATGCTAGACACTAAAAGCCAAAAAAAAAACTCTCTACAGATAACGCTGTTAATTTTATTTTTTAACATAAATAATCAAAACGTTTAATTTTTTGAAGGGGAGACCATTTGGTCCCGGTCAAACTATATTATCGCACATTTCTGTACACAGTTTTGTTGCTTTTTTTATTAACGCTAAATATAAAAAAAAAACATAAAACTTGACAACTTCTAAATGTCAATGTCAACGAAGCATTTTACGATTTGCTGTCATGTCTTTGCTGTCAAATTCTGTAGTTCAATTTGGAGATTTGCAAGCTTTTTGATAAACCAATAATAAAAACAAAAAATAATCTTCTTTATAATTTAAACAAAGCTATCTAGTAAGTGGGACACTATGGCATCTCATTTGAGCACTAAAGATCGGCTACTGGCATTGATTGACGACATCGAGTTAATTTCAAAGTGAGTAAAATTGTTTCGCCAAAAGAATAATTGAAAAAAGAAAGTATTTTATTATTGGTACATCTCTTATTACAGAGAAATGATAGAAGTGTCGATAGCTCCGAAACCTCAAAAACTTTCTGCAGCAGACCATGCACAGCTAACAGATTTGCTGCTCTCAAAAGATTCAGAATTGAAGAAAACGCTGGAGTTAGCTGATGAACAAGCTAAGATTCAACAGAAAATGAACGATTTGAAGGCTGAAGTGGAAAATAAGGTGAATCATATTTTGTTTCTTATATTCTATTTTCTAACGCATTATGCCAAAAATGTGTTCAAACAAACACTAACATATTGTATTGTTTATGTAGGATCAAGACATCTTCCATTTACAAAGACAACTCAAAGATGCAGAGCAAATCCTTGCTACTTCATTATATCAAGCTAGACAGAAACTAGCATCAATAGTCAAGTCTAGAAAACGGCCAGTACCATCAGAAGATTTGATCAAGTTTGCACACAGGCAAGTGTTTCACAATCTCTCATTAAGTAAAGGCATAAAGAACTTCATAGTACAATTTTCCTAAAGTATTCCTGTTTAATAGTAGTTTTGTAATCATCTATATACTCTTGTTTTTTTTTCTTTTATGTCTATAAAAAATTTTGAAAAAAAATAAAAAAAAATTACTTACTGTTCCTTGTTGTAACAAAAATAATAAATCCACAGAATTAGTGCCTCAAATGCAGTGAGTGCACCTCTTTCGTGGCAGCCTGGAGACCCACGCAGACCGTACCCCACAGATCTTGAGATGAGATTGGGAATGCTTGGCCGGCTATGCGACCTGCCACTCAATGGCCACACACCGTCTACGCTTAATGAACTACACAGAATGACTACAGGCGGAGGTGAGTCAAATTATTCATTCACTTCCTAAGAAATTTATTCTAGCTCATTTGTACATTAAAAGTTTCTATAAAGCAATTATGGGTATTTCCATGATTGAATAAACTTTATGGCTCATTTTATTCTATGGTGTTTTACATTTCCTCATGTAGTCATAAATATCATTAAGTTACTGAATGATGTAGGATGTAAGCCAATTATTGCTCGGCAACACATGGATAAATCTGGAGCAATTAGTGGAGCAATCTGCAGCAATTTCAATAAAATGTGGCAATTCTTTTGGCAATATTGTTTCTAATTGCTCCATACATTCCATATTGCTCTCTTTTTCGTAATTAATGGGCCAACTTTATTCAAAATCACTTCAGGACATTCGAGTAAAGTTTTTGAATAAAATATATAATTCACAATACAATGAAGATTGCTTCCATTTTGCTAAAAACTTTCGCACCCACCTATTCCTTCTCTTTTTTGCTTTTGACTCATGATAATAAAAACGGTACAAGCCGCTGCTGCAAGAAAAACGTCGTCTATAGCGAGCTATAGTTCTTCAACTAAATTGCTCATGTGTATTATAAGTTCTAGTAACTTGGAATTGCTGCTGATTTCAATATTGTTGTTGCGAAACATTTTGCCAAATTGACGCTTGTTGCCATTGCCGTAAATTACTTGATATTTTGTCACGTCTCAATCCATCAGTATTGCTCATATTTGAGCAATTTGCATTGCCTGTGTAACCGCACCTTTACCTTAGGAATTATACCCATCCAGTAATGGAATATGAAAGTTAATGGCAAAAGTAAAGCATTCTAATGTTTGAATTTTTTCTCACAGTGCCAGCATCTGCATCAAACCAGTTCACGTGGCATCCATCAGGCGAGCTCCACATGTCAGTCGGAGGCGGCAATTCCGTCGCCATTGACGGTCGCGGCAAGGACGCGCCAAACCAAGAAGACGTAGAAGTTATGTCCACCGACTCGAGTTCAAGTTCCAGCAGTGATTCTCAGTGAATAAGGAAGAAAAAGTGTTTGAAACACTATCAAACATTTATTATCTGTTGGTATAAGTTGAATAGACAGCTACGTGGAAAGAACTGTGAAGAATGGTTTTTTGTTGGACATTACATTATCAGATGAAAAGACTGTTTTATATAATCTGTAATGTAATTTATGTACTATTAATTTAAGACATAATTTTCTGATTAAAATAGTATTCAAACAAATTATCTCCATTAAACTTTTTTATTTGTTGTCTATTATATTTATTTATGAAATGTTGGGTCTACTGGTAATATTTTTTCACTGTGTCATTACTCATTGGTGAACGAGTTTCTCGGTCTATCGTCTTGCAAGGCAGTTGCAATTTAATATCCGCGATTAGACATATTTAATGAACCATTGTACACCATACAAAACAAAAAGCACAAACATAATTATGATAACTAGGTACTGTTATACTTGTGTACATTGTTTGTTCTATTAGTATATATTATTGGGTAAATCCCTGCAGACCATAATATGTAGCATCAGCATGTTACACCACCAGAGTGTAGTCCTCGTCGTCTAAGGATTCTTGCAGCCAAATAACCAACGAGATTGAACTCAACATTGGTACTCTTTACTGATGACCTATTTACCTTAATTTATACCTATATTGCAACAGGCAGTATCCATGGAGACGACACTTTGTGTATAATACACGACGTATCATTGGTATCGTTGTTCGATATTGACATTTCTAGTCACATACTTAATCTAATTTTTATATTAATATAGTTAAAAAAATGACTGAGAGAGCTCCCGTCTCCGCAGAAGAAACCTTAGTTCGCTATGATAATCCTGTATTAGTTTCTAAGCGGGTGGATAAAGTCGTAAGCTATCTAATCTTGTTTCAAACAGGCTGATTTGGCAAACATAATCAAGTTGGTGCATGCTAATTATTTACTTCTTATTACAGGTACCAGCTCTCGCTGGAGCTTCCATACAGCCATGTGTGCCGACAGAAGCCAAAAAGGAAACAGAAGAAATCTTAAATGCCATTTTGCCACCAAAGGAATGGGAAGAAGACGGACAAATATGGACTCAGAAGGTGCTGTTGCTGTAGTGTCTTTTTACTACTTTTCCCGGCAATGAGTTGGGATTCTCATTAGCCCGAAGTTTATCTATTATCGTATCGTGGCCCTTAGGTCTGGCAGGAGTACCTACCTTCTAACTTAGTGTGGTTTTAAAAAGTCT
The DNA here is from genome assembly GCA_916701695.1 of Agrochola macilenta. NCBI lineage: Eukaryota > Metazoa > Arthropoda > Insecta > Lepidoptera > Noctuidae > Agrochola > Agrochola macilenta. The sequence continues at coordinate 11,726,069 of OU753563.1, forward strand.
GTCGTTTTGAAATAGGCCAAAAGTTCAATGCTTCGTCAGAAACTCAGAACGGTAGTTCTTTCAATAAAAGCGTACTGTACTAACCACAGATAAATATAGAAGTAACGTTTAAAAATAATGTTAGAAATCAACTAAGTACTTATTTTTAGCTTGTAATAACCGTGCCTAAACACGCGACAAGTACCTACTTAAGTGACCTTGAACCTAGAAAAAAAAAATGCCAAGAGCGTGTCGGACCACGCACAATAAAGGGTTCCGTAGTTGGGATGAATTATTAATCCCAAAGACAAACTGAACATTGTATTTGAAAAACATGTAGGTACTCCCATACATCCCAACTGCAAATGTTCCTATGTACGCACAATATTGGGAGATTTACCATGTTATTTTAAGACCGATAGATTTCTTATTACTTATAGGTTTTCCTGTAATCTATAAGTGTATTGAACTATTTTCTGTATTTTTGCCCTCGAAAAGTGACCCCCATATTCAAAATTCATTTATTTTCGTTACACGTCCGTGTTTTGGTCACAGAAATTGATATGTTTAACTACCAAATTTCAACTTAATCGGTCCATTCGATTAAGGACAAATTGGCTGTGACAGGCGGACAGACACACACGAGTGATCCTATAATAAGGCATAAGGTTATAAGGGTTCCCTTTTTTCCTTTTGAGGTACGGAAACCTAAAAAGTTTCTCAAATACACTGTTACGTTTGTTTGGAAAGATTTATGATTAGATTGTGTTTGTTTAGATTTCATCCACTCCAGCAACTCGGCTGGATGTGATAAACCTACAAGAAATGCTGGACACGCGCCTGCAACAGAGGCAAGCCAGAGAAACAGGCATTTGTCCCGTGCGCCGACAGCTCTACACGCAGTGTTTCGACGAGCTTATACGACAGGTTCACAATTTTAAGATTGATCCTAAAAAGTTTCGATTAGGTAACACCTTTCAAATTATTACAATAGTACCGGCTATCGCACTTACTCCACATAATGTAGAGGTATTATCAGCGTTCTTGTGTATAGGAAGAACTCTGCAGTATAGATAGGTAGGTAGGTACGTGTACCGTTCGATGCATCGCTGCACCTAGAGCGTTTATTCTGAAGGTGGGCAACGTCGTAAATAGATGTCAAATATTTCACTGTTTTGATTAATTTAACAATATTACTGTGTGGAAATAAAAAATGTGGCTAACTAGCGAACTAGAATATAGATTATGAAATGCAATAATTAATATCGTAACACCGAATGTTTAGTTTTAGATGTAAAAAAACTATTTGGAAACTTTCCAAATGCGTTTTTTACACCTAAAATGGGTACAACATCAATTTCAATGTTATAATTGCAATTCATTATTAATATTCTAGTTCTCTAGATGCCACATTTCTTATTTATATTCAGTAATATTGCTATAAGAATCAAAACAGGTAAATATTTGACACTTATTTGCGACGTTGCCAACTTTTAGGATAAACCCTCTTAAATACAAGGTAGCAGTGATGGTCCTTATAAGATGGGACTTCCACGTCTCTCAACTTCAGTTGGCTTCTTTAGACTTTATTAAATTCATAAAAGATTGTACAAACAATGTACTATCGCGATCACGCATATCTGAAAACCGTAAGGACTATTCTGCTTGCAGCGCTCGGCCGCTATAGTAACGCTTACCGCGACCGCGATGGTACCTATTCAATAGTTCAACTTCTGCAGGTAACAATAAACTGTGGTGAAAGAGGTCTCCTATTACTAAGGGTTCGCGATGAAGCGAAAATCACGATGGAAGCTTACCAAACGCTCTACTGTAGTTCCATCGCTTTCGGTATGAGGAAAGCTTTACAGGTGTGTACTTACAATTTAAGTTTTTATTATTTTGGACTGATTCATTGGTGTCGTGACCGCAAACGCGGCTGCTGGACGTCCTGGGTTTGATTTGACAGGTCAGCGAGTGTTATTCAATCGCAGCTCAGTCCGCATAATTAAATGCAAGTGGTGGCAATAGGTTCGCCCTAAGCCCTTTACATGGGACTAGACATAAGAGATGAAATGTGTACTCTGAAGTAGACAGAGGTGACCTCTGCCTACTTCACCGGGAACTACAGTCTCTCTATCTAACTCACTCGGAAATACAGGCGTAACGTTATGTAGAGGAACGCAAGCTTTTGCAGTATTTCTCATTACCAATAGAACAAACAATAGATGTAAAATGGTTTACCAATGAGTTTTTACCTACATTATTAGACTATTTATTGCAGTGTACGCGCCACCGATTTTGTTAAGTTTCTCGCGAATCTTTAAAGTAATTTTTTTTAAATTATTATGTGCTTACAATAATGAACATATTATGTACATTTATTCTTATTCATACCGATTCAAAATGCCACTGTGGCGCGACCAGGTACGTGGTCCGTGGTACCAGGTGTGTGGAACTTACACAAATAATTGAATAATTATATTCCAGTCAGAGCAAGGAAAATCAGACTTGATGGATCAAGTAGCAAAGCTGGAAACTGAACGTTCTGTCTTGGAGAAACAATGTTTGGAGTTGAAACAAAAGACTGAGCAACTGGAGCGGCGCGCGGCTGAACTGCGAGCAGCTGAGGAGAAACGTCACCAAGAAGAGTTACTCGCTTTGAAGAAAACTAACGCTCAACTCAAGGTCAGGACAGCTTGTTTCCTTGTATACCTGTTTTTGAACTCAGAATCTCAAATAATTTACATTCATTATCTACTCAATGATCAACTTTAGCGTTATGTAGTCTTAGTTGATATTTGTGTGACCATTTGTAATGAAAAGGTTCTTAAAAAGTTTTGGTTGCAATCTAATTTGAACTTTGTGATATATGATATTGAGTTTCTTGTTCCAAAACCTGAACTGATTTCAAGTTTGTTAAATTTGTTTTAAACTAACAGACCCAACAGACGTTGTCGTTGTCCTGTCCAAATTACAATAATTCATAGAAAAACACTTTCAGTTTTCCCGAGTTTTCCTGGCAACTTTTTATATTTTTCTTTTCGTAAGAACCTGACTACCCACTATTACGAACATTAAAAAAAAAAAATAGCCAAATCGGTCTAGCCGTTCAAGCCGTCAAGTGATACGCTTACCAACGAACAGCATTTCATTTTTGTTATTACCCGGGCGTTAAAAAGTGTCTTATCAACGCCCGGGTAATGTCGATTTCGAGCTTCAGAAAGTCTTAAATGCTGCGGTCACATATATGGCGAACGTACACTTCACGCGGTCTCTGTCGCACACCGTCGACGTCTTCCTGTAAAGAGAGAGCGCGCGAAGTGCAGTTCGCTTTATCGCGATAATGTAGCCGTAGCATCACGCTACTACGACGAACTGTTTCCAAAACAAAATATAGCTGTGTCTTATTATCGCCCCGCGGCGTACCGTACCTTGCAAATTCGTGAGTGTTTACAATTTCCTAATTACTATTATTTGCTTTCAGGCGCAACTGGAAGGCATTATTGCACCAAAGAAGTAAAAGTGTTTTACTAGTTATTATTAATTATTTTTAAGATGTTTTTGTTGTCCTTACTAGATTGTAGTCATTTAAATTGTGTTCCTCAGATATATATTATTATAATTATAAAGGTAAAATAAACTAACATAAATCTAATTGTGTTTTTTTAATAAAACGACATAATAATTTTATTAAAATATATATTAAAACATTTAATTGGGACAAACATACAATGTTTTCAATAGTTTACAATGCACATATCACTAGAAAGGTATAAAGGACACACATTCTTCCATTCAACTCTTCAATTTATTTACCGTAATACATATTTTATCAAACTCAAATATTACATTTCATACAGTCGGAAATGTACACTTTGTTGTTACGTCTGGACATATACAGCATATCTTAATAATAAACACTACGGTCATACTGATGCAAATGCGTAATTCATCACCTTCTGTAGGATTACAATCTTTATATTATAACTTAATGTAAAATTATTTTTCGAATCAAAATTACAAGAATAATAAAATAAAATATAATGAAGTTTGAATAATAAAATCGTATAATTATAATAAAATTGATTCCAAGAAATCATGCACCACATAAAAAATTAAATTAATATTACATTAAATTAAAATATTAATACATCATCAAACACAAAATACTGAATGAAACAACAATGCGGAAATAAAATAAGTAATTGTATAATGCAAGTATAGTTTGATATAATTGTTATATCGTCAAATGTGATGCCACTTGCGACCCATTCCATTGCATGTTGTTGATGGTATGTACACCTTTAATATCATCTTACACTCGGCCTACATTCACATACTGGTTGATCAACCAGTCACATTCCTCAGCAGGTACAGCATCAACATTCAGTCAAAATAAAGACTTGCACGGAATGAAAATTATTTAAAATTAAATACGTAAAGTATTCAAAGAATATTAACTATTAATATTTTCAAAAATATATAGTAACACCTATCCTAATCTAAAATCTCCGTCGCAAAACTAAAATAAAAAAATAAAAATTGTGATCAATATTAAAATGCCACAAAACGCATCTCGCTAGTGGATTTCTTCAAGCGCCTTTAAGTAACATAACAAGTCGGTGGAATCTAAATTTATTATCACAGTTACAATACAAAATTAAGATGGAAACTCGTTTCACGAACGTTCGTTTCGTTGAAGAAATCTACAATCGAGTTCGATTCTCGACGGTAATCGAGTCGTGTCTATTACAACTGTGGTTATAGCCGATGTGTTGTCATGGGGTTGATTGTTCAGGTAGGGTAAAGGAGCGGAGATTGTGGCGTGTTGGGAAAGAGATCTAAGTGAGAGTGTCTACTGAGGTTGTTCTGTGTAGGCGGTGACGCGATGCGTGGGCCCAACGGGGATGGCCGTGACGCGGCCGGCGCCGCCGTCCAGCAGAGGGTTCACGACCTGCACGATATCAGGCTGCAGCGAGTCACCTCCCTCCGCCTCTCCCTCCCCCAAGCTGATACCGGCCTCCTCAAGGTCGGTAGGCGCGGTTTCGCTACTCGGGCTAGTTGTTAATTCCAGAGAAATTATTTTTTCTTGCGTCGTTTCCACCTGTATAGATAAATATAATTAAAACCGATGTCCTAGACTTTTGCATTACTTTTCGCCAAACAATGAGAAATGCCATGACTTTAAAATTACTTTTATTTTGAATGCTATGAAATCTACTGGCTTCAGAAAGTTATCCAAGTATTTTAAATGTATGAAGTTCTTTTAGTATTTTGTTCAAGAACGGGAAATTATGAAAGTATTTTTTCAATTCGATAACAAAATAAAGTTAATGTCATCGGAGTGCTCAAAATTGTGATAACGTTACTAAAACAACATCAAACAAAAAAGCATACTAGGTACAATAAATAAGTCACAATTTTGAGCACCGTGTTGGTAAACATGTGATGCTGGTTACCTATAGGAAATGACATGCACTAAATACTGTTAATATTCTAATATACAGGCGTTAGTGGGTTAGTTTTGCTTCTGCTGCTAAAGCAATGAAATAAGCTTTAGTATATATATTTCTGTAGAGTAATAAACGCAACAAACCATTGTTTTCGTTGAAGCTTGCCGTGTCTAGAATCCAGGTATCGTCTGACAAATTACACAATAAATTAAGTTAGCATGCCATGCCAAAATATCATGCAACACTCGTGAAAACATTAAATAGATAAGAAGAAATGAAAGAAAATAAAGGGGGAAACCTTGGGAATCGGGATATTGTCAAATGGGGCAAATAAATTGTATATAACATGGGATTTATAACAATATAGATATTCCATAACTAAGTCTTGTTATTGCCACGTCGATTTTAGTTCTATATTAACGTGAGTGTAATTAGGTACTACGTGGTGATCTACATTTCATATCTTTCACAGAAAATTTGCATAATCAGTTATTTTATCAAATTCTTCATTATTTGCTTAAATTCCACAGGCTAGGCAATCATTAGCAATCATCGTTTGTAAACATACCAGATTTTTAATATTTTGTATGAACTAACTGTAAATATTTAAAGAGGTGATTCAAATCCAACTTTTAAACCTTTTTTAATGACTTCAGATTTTGTTAATCAGCCATAGATTTCACCAATGTAATAGAACGCGTTCAAGAGCCGTCAGTGTACAATATTCCATTACAAATTTTGACACTGATGGCTCTTGAACATGTTTAGATGTGCTGAACACGTTCAAATTCATTGGTGAAATACGCACTTAATAGTTTAACGCTAGTCAACGGAAAAAATAAAAAATCAGCGTCATAAGTAAACATTTTATGCCTTTGTGGAATTTAGTGCAATAACTTGAAATAGAGGTCATAACTGATTAGTAATTTTTCCTAAAACATATCTACTGCAATTGTGGTGTTTCAAGTTGTGTTGTGCTAAATGGTGTATTTCGTTATGTGCACTTAAAAGGCCCCGTTAACATTATAGTGTTTGTACACGTAATTGATCTTTGTCAGTCGATCTGTTTCATCGTCTTGCTACAAATATCGTTTAAAGTTCGTTCGTTTCGTCAGTCTCGAGTAAGGTCTAGTCTGTCATAATAGTTGCACGTTGAAAGCTAAGCGTAGTTTTAAAGATATACAAAAGATAATAAAAACCACACGATACGGCATTGCTTGTGTACAGCGTCTTACGTAGCACAATGTACAAGTCGCGGCGTTATACGCGTACCTCTTTCTCAATGACTTTCTCAATGTACTCGACGGTTCGCACTTTAGTCTCGCCGGTAGCCGGGCACACGAACTCCTCGGTGCGGAGAGTAATGCGCTCGTTTAACAATTTTTCTTTCTCCTTGATGGCCAGTATTTGGCCCGGTTTTGTACGTAACGCGATACGTGGCAGGGGCCATTTCTATAATTTGTAAAGCCAATTTTGACATTCGCAGCCCAATGTGAACGTACAATAATATGCCAGCCAAGCGACATTGATCCCCACCCATGATAAGACATATTAACCACATTGTGTTAGTTTAATCATAAGTACTGTTACAGGTACTTGCAACAAGACATTCAAGGTATCAATTCAAACATTCAAATTGAATACAGACAGAACTAGGACAATCATTGCTTTAACTGGACAAAGACAATATTCTATCAGTGTTAATCACAATGTTAACAGTTATAGACAAACAAATTAATACATGGATTATTATTGGATTATGACAAAACATTCTAAATCTGAAATGGAAAAAAGATGACGTTGAATATTTGAATGAAAATCGACGATGACAATGTGATGTGATAATTAATGCGAAGCTAGATTATTAAAAGAATAGGGTTTAGGTATAAAAACATGATCATTTTTCCATTTACAGAATCGGTTGCTTTAGTATTTTAATTTGGACAACATTCAACTGATTTATCAAGACATGAAGTAGCTATTTATTCGGAGTAATTACCTCGTTCGAAGTGTTATGTGGATCTTCTAAGATGTCGTTCGCTGGCCCCACCATACTTTTTATCACTTTCTGTGATTCAAGAGCCTCCTAAATATAAAAGCACACATTTAATCATATACTGGCATAATACGACAACTCGAATACGAATGACACATCAATAATTATCCTTATGCCGTCATCTCAATTGATCTGAGGTTAGTGCAGTGTGTTTTTCTTCTTCCATACACGCCTGTGGCGGCATCAACATCGCCACATGTGAATTACGCATCAAAAAGACCTGACATCACACAACATCCTGACCTACCGCGCGATCGACATATACAGGGTGGATTTTTGAGATGGGGCAGCAAGGACAGCTACCTTTAACGTTGTAGCTACAGGAAAACGGTCTTAGGAGACTGTCCATAACTTTTTGAAACATTTCGATCTGCATTCACAAATTTTGAAAAAAATTACAGTCAGCAAGAAAATGTGCAGTTGTCACAAAAACTTTTTTTGATGTCAATCGATCCTGTTTCTTATAAGGATCAAAAAACTCTTCTGGACCAATTGAGGTTTGAGTACTAGAAAAGTCAGAAATCGCAAAAAGCTTTTCCCATACAATTCGTAGGAAATGTGACTCCAACTTACTATTTTATTATAAAAAAAAAAAAGTTAGAACCTTTGTTGCTTTTGAAAAAACTTTTTACATTGGTAGTTTTTTTTTTTTGCAATGTCTGTCTTTTGTAGAGGACAGTCTTTTTTAACGTTTTCCAAACAAGTCTGGAAGTTATAAATAATTTGAGGTAATTTTTAGACATCCGTATTTCAAAACGAAAATACGGAACCCTTTTAGGATCACATCGTTGTCCGTCCGTCAGTCTTTCATGACCCTCAGGAACGTTTGGAGGTATCAAGTTGAAATAACATCAAATATGTATGTGGTCCCTTGAAGTTTAAAAAAATCAAGCTTCTAAGTCAACGCAATAAAAAATACGGCATAATTATTTTGATACTCGCAAATAAATCAAAATCTACAGGGTACTTCCCGTTAACCTATCACATCACAAGCAACAAAGTATCTTGTTCTGTAAATAAAATTATAACGCGTATTCGTTCGAAGTTTAAATTTTTTGTTTCTGTTTGGCTAGTCTGTCTATCATAATAAAGTGTTTGAGATTTTTTCTTACGAAATGTATGCGAAAAGTTTTTTGTGTTTTCTGCATTTTCTAGTACTCAAACCTCAGTTGGTCTTGTAGAGTTTTTTGATCCTTATAAAAAACAGGATCGATTGGCATAAAAAAAAGTTTTTGTGAAAACTGCCCATTTTCTTGCTGACTGTATTTTTTTTTCAAAATCTGTGAATGCAGATCATAATTTCTCAAAAAGTTAAGGACAGTCTCCTAAGACCGTTTTCTTCTAGTGACAACGGTTAAGGTAGCTGTCCTTACTGCCCCATCTCAAAAATCAGCCCTGTATACAAGCTCACGACTTCAACCATTGGGCAGTTGCCCGCCAGACACGACACCCGTCTGGTCGGAGGATCCTCCCTTTTCTAATAAGGATGAGTGAACTTTACACCCTGTTCCTCATGCCTCTAAACGCCTATAAGCCGTCATTTCAGTGGTAAGCCCCATTTCTACATTATCATCCTTTTTGTTCTTTTGAAAAGTCATGTTTATTCAAACTCACAACATTCTTCAATGTCACATCAATCTTCTACACAGAATCTTGGTTTTTTTATGCTTCAAAATGATGTTAACTTTTATTTGGGTCATCCATTTTCTTTGAGAAGTATACATAGTTTACATTTTCGAGGATCTACAGTATTCTACAGTTTTGTTTATGAGTGTGCTTTCTAAAAGTTGACAAAGTCGCTAATAGCCGTCAAATATTTACCTGTTTTCATGAATTTGTTAATTTTGCTGTATGTAAATATGAAATATCGCTGCAGTCAAACTGCGGTTTCAGTGCAGTGAATTGCAATAATAACACTGAATTAGGAGTTGTAACAGTTTTCGGTGTAAAAAGAGCTTCGAAATGTTTTTTTTTAAATCTAAAACTAAATGATCAGTTACGATATTAATTATTGTATTTAATAACTAATATTTTAGTGCAATATAAAGCGATATTTCATATTTCCATTCAGGAATATAAAAAAAAAAAACAAAATACGAGCAAAAACCTGTTAGATACCTAAAATTGGCAGTTATTTGCGACGTTGTCAACGTTCAGAATACACAGCCTTAAGGCCACTGACCTGTTCGAGCGAGCGCAGTCTATCGGCTCGCCAGGCGGCGCGTCGCGCGGCTCTCGTGGCCGCGTCCTCCACGTCACCGTCCCGTCCCGCGCGTCTGCGTTGTGACTTCGCTGACGGACTCACGCCTCCAGATATACTGGGCAAAAAAAAGGAAAAATTAAGTATGAAAAAATAATCATAAAATTTTCCGCTCCGTTTCTTTTCACCTGCTTTAATCTGCCCAAATAACATACGCCCGTCTATATTTCGCATTTACTTGTGGCGTGGCCAACGCCTCGGGCAATAATTTCCGTCGTCCTCGTAAAGATTTCTCGCCGCGTATGTAATACATGAAGGGGTACAGGAGCAAAACACGGAATGTCACAAAAAATTCAAATATAAGTTAAGTATGGCAACACTTAGGTTTTCGCGCGTATTTTTATGTAGCGTAAGTAAAAAGCGTAAAAACAATCAGTCCTTCATAACTTCAATATTTCAAAACTCTGTACAGGTGCAAAAGTTATAAACTTTGAAACATTAAAATGTAAAATCCTGTTTTAGTGACATTCATTGTTTTGCCCCTGTAACCCTTCAAATATAAAACGGATCTAAAGAGCGTCTCTCGAAAAACATGTTTTAAATATTATAACTTATCTCTAAATACGATTTTTCACACCACAAATAAAAGTTGCAAAGTAGTCCCAGCAAACATTAAAATTTGTGCTCAATGTTACATACAGTATGTACAAAATGCGTTGATAATGACTATGTGATGGGTCTTTTTACACCCTGTATTTTTTCACAGGCATCAATTATATTTCTCTTTTTTTCAATTGTTAAAGAAGCCAGATACTGTTTAATAAAACTATTCTGTCACGCACGATTGGCCTTGAATCATAAGAAAACTAAGCCGTACATACCTATGGCCATTCTCATAAGGTTCGTCGTCGGAATGTGAGCTATATCCACTCTGCCGGTCCTCGCCTGGGGACCACGAGCCGAGCTCTGATCGCGACAGAGATGCCATCTTCCTTTCCTCTTCTTGCTTCAATTTCTCCACCTCATCCGCTGATAGGAATGTGAAAACTTTTTCTGAAAACATTAGTAAATTACTATTAATGATACTCAATTTTCTATTCTCTCTCCACCTCCGTGACTGGTGATCACAGATCCTATGTATGTAATTCTATAATCTAGTGCTAAAATAGAACTTGTAGTAATAGTTGTATGAAAATAAACAGCTGTTCCCTACAATCATGTTCGCATAGCTGGTCAAAATGTAGGGAACAACTGTTATTTTTTCGCGATTTCAGGGTTGGTCCCATAGTGAAAGTTGTTCATAATGATGAGTACAATCGGGTCTTAAGAGGAGTCGCATGAATACAAATTCTGTTTTAAATCTATATATATAAAAGGAAGTCGTGTTAGTTACACTATTTATAACTCAAGAACGACTGAACCGATTTAGCTGAAAATTGGTGGAGAGGTAGCTTAGAACCAGGAGTCTAACATAGGACTTTTTTGTAGTGTAGGTAAGGTAGGTAGGTAGGTAAGTGGGTAGGGTAGGGTAGGTAAGGTAAGTAGGTAGGCTAGATTTGTAGGGTAGATAGGGTAGGTAGGGTTTTTTATATTTGATTGATTGCGGAACAAAGTTCGCTAGGTCAGCTAGTTATCTATATTTACCTGGCTTGGGCGATGGCTTGTGACTTTCTTCCATAGCATTTTCGAAGAACTTCTTCTTATCGCTGACAGATGCTTTCACAAAATTACCAGAATGAGGTGGGGAAGCCTGAGGACATTCGGTTTGATTAGCTAAACTTTTAAGCAAATGTATACGCACATAAATAAAAAACTGAGTTAAAAAGCTTATGATATTTACAAGCATTGAAATTCCCTTCTCCAGCCTTCACACCCATGCAGTCAATGTTTTAATAATAAACAATAATAAAATAAGGTTATTGCGGTTAGTAAATCAAACATGCAAAATATAAGTAATTGCAAGTTAAAAACAATAATTCAATGGGGGTAAGTAACAAAATGGGATATGGAGGGATGACAGTCTATGTGGTTTTTAGTCAAGATTCCAGGTTGGGTTGTCGACGAACACAATCAAAAGAAGCTGAGTGTGTGTGTGCGAGGATAAGATTCCGTACATTGATGTTTACCTCGCCGATGGCGAAGGATTTGATTTTGCTGCTCCATGCGGGTTTCAAGGCAGATGCGGGCGTAGGGCTCCCTTCCCTCAAGGGATCCGAACTGTTTGACATTCTATCGGTTTCGGCCACTGTCGTCACCTCACCGAAACGAACTCTTCTCTCTGATTGAACACTTTTAGGCGCATCATCGTTAGTAGTGGGGACAGGTGAAGTGATGTTTGCATTTATATCTTGTCCTAAAGTACTGACTAGAGCGGTATGTGATTTATGATTCAAGAAACCAGTTTGATTGGTAGAACATACGGGAACAGTGCATGTGTATGGATTGTATGTTCCAGCTACAGTCGTTAGAGATGGGTAAGGGTTGATTGGAGGGTACGTGTTAGAGTGAACCATACCCGGTGTACTATTATCTGTCCTCAAATCACGTAATGAACGGTGCACTGGCACATACATTGTTCGTTGATCGATATAAGTTTGATCCGGATGTAAGCTACATGGAGAGTTAGGGACGTGTGATACAGTAGGTAGAGTTTTATATTGTGCGTGTAGTAATGCAGGGGCATCGGGGTCTCCAACAGGACTTACAGAAAGTTCTTTATAATATTCATCATTGGCTATAGGAAGTTCTGGTGTACGGAAGACTTGACTTGAAGGCACTGCTGATACTATAACCGAGCGAAATGGAGCATCAGACACGACCGGCCCCGAAACCAAATGTGGAATGCTGTGGTAATTTACAAAGGGAGGGACTTCGGTTTCAGGAGAATTTGTGGAATTTGAGGACTGCATGGATGTTTCGGCCACCGCAGGTTCAGGCAGCAAAATCCGTTCAGGAATCACGGTGATAGGTGGTAGACTTGCCTCAATATCTTCATCTTCAATTAATTCACTATCACTAACGTAAGTGTCGAACAAGGGCGGAGGCGGGATGATGAGGTCGGCGTGAAGTACCCGACTCGCTTTGGGGACCGGTCTCGAGACTCCCAATTCGGTAGTCGTTTGGTTTCGGATTAGTAAGGAGCTGAACCCCTCGCATGCATCGTTAGTGTCAATGATCGTAGGCCCCGTTCTTTCGTCATCATGCTCGTCATGCAATGAGTATCGAAATATGTTCGTATCGTTCGTCGACAAGGGGTAATGTTCGGGTTCATCCATCGGTTCTTGTGTGAAACTAACTCGCTTCGTGTGTGGTTTGCGAGGCACTTGAGGTTTATGTTTGGCGGGAGACGCAGGGGTCGCAGGAGTCACCGGGGGCGCGGGGGGCGGCCCGCTGGGGCGCGGCGTGCGCGGCGCGGCGCGCGCGGGCGAGGGCGGGGGGGGCGGTGCGGAGGGGGGCGGCGTCCTTGCCTTCTGCTGCGCGAACACCGCGAGCGGCGAGGGGGGCGCCGCTTGCGAACTAGACGACTAACCAAACCAACAAAATATACTGCACCACTCGGTACTTACGCAACTCATTACTTTGGCTACATACGGCTAAAAGAAAGACCAAAACAAAATGCTAGATACTCGAGCGTTATCACGAAATGAGCCAAATATAATTATTTTTATTTCATACATCGAACAATAGCGCAGCTACTTGCACGAAAATATGAATACGACAATGATGAAAAATAAAAAAATATTATTTTGCATAAAACCCAAAGCTTATTTCAGCGACGAACAAAAATCTTCCAAAATAAATGTCATTGAAAACATGCTAACATAAAAACAAAAGAAAAAGTCATCTGAAACATCATGTATTTTTTTAATGCAACACTAAACATAACGTCAATTAGAACAATTTTGTACATTAAAAAGTAAATAAAGTAAATGCACAATAGTTTTATCAAATGTAAATTAATTGGCAGTTGAGAATAGTAATTTGGCCAAAACCTTAACAATAAGTCTTACATAATTTAAATCAATTGAGAATATTTTAACAAATATCTGGTACTCAACAAAAGTCCGAATCAGAAAAAAAAAAAAACATCAACACTGTCAAAAAGTTGGAAGCGATGTATAAAAACATTTCATTTTTTTTTTCGACGTTACTTTGTCGTGTCCATGTTTTATGTATATTTATAGAATTCTTCTACTTAGACAAACAGTGATAAACAGGTATATAAAATTGGTCTTTTGGATTGAAGATTACATAGAATACAAAGTGTTACAAATATAAATATCAGTATTTAGGTGTAAGTTATAGAATGTAGTTGTAGACTAAATATGTTACTACATAGGTATTATAATGATATAAATTGGTCGTATCCGACTGATTAAAAATGTAAAAAAAAAAATTGTTTCATGGAATAGATGCGTAATTTTGCCAAATTCGAAACCTTTTTTATTATGAAAACATTTTGATTGAATAACACAGTAAGGTCTGATGTATACGTATAATATGATATTAAATAAGGCGATAGGTGGGTTATGTCAAAAACGATTTTATGGTTAGGTTAGTCAATATTTTATGGATGAATACTAACACTTGATTTGAAAAAAATGCTAAATCCAGTTCAAACAAAAATATTGTTTGACACGTATATCATGTTATCTTAACTACATATACCCTTCTCCTTACTTACTAAATACAATGATAAATTTTGCTATTATATACATTTACCACTTTATATTTAATGATTTTTCATAATGAACATTTTTATGTTTTACATGTGGTTGATTATATAATGTTAAACAGCGCGAAGCTAAAACGACATATAGAAAAACTATGTCTGGATATCTATTCTCAAAACATCATTGTAAACTCACGGACATATAAGATCATCAATGCAACTAAACAGCATTGCATTGGCACATATAGCTATTCAGAATTAAAAACATTTATTTTATTATAACACTCATTATATTGGTGAACCAAATTATAAATACGTAATTATTATTTTTAATTTAGATTTTCCGTTCAATAACACAGTTCACAGATAGTTTAACACATTAGGTAAATAAGTTTACTGGACATGTCATGTGTATCCGTTAAGTTTACTGAACATTACTTATTTACAAAGTTTTGGACATTAACATTGCCGTACTATGTGTTTTCTTCCTTTTCCTCAATGGATGCATTCTGCAATGGACGTAATACGCTTTGTAATTAATTTAATTATAAACTGCACCAGTAAGGGTCGTCCTCTAGGCAGAACCCATTTACAAGCTAACACATGACGACATTGAGCTAAGCTACAGTAAATTAAAATAAGAACTGAACAACATCGTCTTGCTATAAGGTTTTTACTAATAGTACTAGGGTACACTTAGAAATTCTATTACATTTCCATAAATTAATACGTAGACGTCCCAACAGAGAGAACTTAATAAAGAAATTTAGGATACATGCAAAACAGTCCTTTAAAGTCAATATCAATGCTGTAATAGTTAATACATTTACAGACAATAGACAGAAAGTTCGCCGTCAAGAGATAGGTGTACTGAGCTTTTCTGTAAAGTGCCACCCTTCCACTTCATCACAACCAACTACATATTAAAGCCTCATGTAGATATACTAAACAACATTTATTTTGGAAGACAAGGTGTTAAACATACGAATAGTATACTTAAAGTAATCAATACAGATATTTACGAATATTTTCATGCAAGCAATATTTATACTACAAAATATACATAGTGCATGCTATCGGTATCAGAGTCAGGAAGATGCTAACCGTGCACAAAGTTATACAGCAGAGTTGTTTCGGCCTTTATATACGATAAAGTTATTCATAATAGTATAATACAAAGCTAAATCTTATTTATCATGCTGTAATATAAACTTTCCAATTATCAAAATATAAAGCTTAAAATTTTCAAGAAATAAACTGTTAATATCAAATTGGAAAATAAAATATAGACTACATGCATACAAATTAAAATTATTTATAGTTGGACACAGAAGAAGATAAGAAATTGTCATTTGACATCATAATATTATGGTTTTGTAGTATAGTTTATTTAAATAACATAATGTTTATTAACCGCCTATCTTATTCTGTGACCTTCTGTGGGAATTCAAAATTCAAGGGATCATTAAGAACAATGCGACTGCGTAAAGAATAATGTAAGATCATATTAGAACTATTAGGCGCATTTTTCCCAAACTAGTAAAAGTTATTTATTTTTCTGGCATTTTTAGATTGAGGAAATCTTTAAAAATGTTCTAGCTTTTTTAAAGAGCCGTATAGCTTCTATTCAAGAGAGTTTTATGTCAGTATATACAGTTATGCACTAACCTGAGGTTGGAGTGTGTGTTTGGACATTACGACGGTGGTCGTCTTGTGTTGCAGTTCGGGCGATATCGGTGGCGCGGGCTCGAGAGCCATGCTCTCTACGGCGTGAACGATATCTAGCACCTGAAACGTTGTTACGAAATATATTCTAGTGCTCCTAGTTTTGACGTCATCATCCCGTTGTCCTTGGCAGTGCAACATGTCCATTGCTTCCATACTACTATTACTCATCATCTCGGTAGACAGCTCCATTCTAGCCATATCATCATCATCTGTCTAGCCTTTTTCCAACTATGTTGGGGTCGGCTTCCGGTCTATCCGAATGCAGCTGAATACCAGTATTTTATATGGTGCGACTGCCTATCTGTCCTCCATAGCCCAGTTATTGGGTAATACGATACCTATTACTAAGACTGGTAATTGTCAGACTCGGACTTCTACCGACCCGTAACTACTGTCAAAGATCCAGGAATGACAATCGCGAGCAATGGCTTAACGTGCTTTACGAGGCACGGCAAGGTCTCGATATGTAATGGATGGTAACCCATCCACGAACCGACCGTGGTAAGCGTAGCTCAACCACCGATCGACGATATCATATTAGATTTTTTTTAAGTACCTAGTTACTCAACCGGAGGTTGAGTTTGAATTAAACCGTCAAGTTGCTTGAATATTTCTGTTAGTTTGTTTTGATGGATTATGTTGAACCGTAAAGGAGATAGCTACTAGTATTCTCAACTGATGCTTCAACAATATTATTTGCTTTAATAAAAACGATGACATAATAAAATATACAAAATCACAGAATGATTAAGTACCATTTTTCATGTTAGAGCTTAAGTACAGTTAAAAGGTTACTAACCTTTTCGGGTGTAGACTTTTCTCTCATTTCTGCGACTTGTTTCTCGTGTTCAAACTCAACAAGGTCCTGTTGGAATTGTTGCTCCTGTGGTAAACAAATCAATTGCTTAATTTAATTTATCTTTTGTAGTTTTGCTTAATTTAATTTATCTTTTGTAGTTTTAGGCCTTATAACTGCACTATGTTCATCTAGTTTATTACTCTCACAAGTCGCCTTCGAATTAAGTAAAAGAAAATAACATATTATAATAGATTTTATGAAGGTCTTCTTCTGCCAGTCCTTGTCGCAGGTTACTGGATATTTATTAATTAAAAAACAGTTTAAATTTTTTGAAAATTAACAGCGTTCTTAATGAATAGTCCTAAAATTCAAAGCTTAGGGTGAATGTTTGTGTTCAAGCTTAATAAATCAATGAAAAAATAAAAACCATGCCACAATTTCGAATGCAACAAAAGGAATATATTAGGAAGCGCTTATTATACTGACCTGTTGCTGTTGGTGCAACGTACTATCATCTCTGTCCAGGCTTGACGTTGAGTGAGACAGAGAGCCGCCAGTTTCCGCCGTCCCGCTCTCGCTACCGGTCTGTGCAAACATTTGTTTCGTCTATCTCTTTCTAACAAGCGCTCGCCAAAGACTCACGGAAATTTTGGTTGTGGAAGGCAAAACACACTCGGGAGCGTGCCAAATTAAATTAGTGTCAAAAATAATTGGGTACAAATTTGTATTTACAAAAGCGTGAATTTTGGAAGCATTTTAAAAGCATTCATATTTATTTGATAACAGAACATGAATCCTTATTTCTTTTTACTGAATTGTGTAGGTATAAAGAACAATGAAATCAAAAAAATATACAACACTCGACAGAAATGTTTGCAACCCTTGTGCTCTGCTTTCCAGTCACCCATTGATGTTTGTACTTGTGCTGAATTGTTGAAAATGGGGAGTGCACAAACATTTCCGCTGAGCTAAAGGTGTAAAAGATGATCTTACAGTGATCTTCTCCGGCCTGGTGTATCCGTAGCACACGATGAGGTGTAAGGGTGCATTGGTGGCTGAACGCAGCGCGTTCACGGCTTCGTTGTGTGTCGCGCCGAGTAGCGACACACCGTTCACTTCTAATAGACGCATGCCAACCTGCCACGAGTAAAATGTTTTAGCAGTTTGGACTCCTGACCACCTCCTGCTGTTTGGCAGCTTAAACCAGTTTTCTATGTTTATGTGTCAGTAAAAGTAATTATCTGATACTAATGTTACCGATGTCGATGATTAATAATAATTTAACAATAATTAATTAAACCAAATAATGTATAATCAATATTTATTTTAATTTAGATAATAATATAATTAACTAATGCATGATATATGTAAAATAATGAATGAAGAAAATACTGCTAAAATTAAATTGGGTAAAACTTGTAACAATGTAAGTAATTCACAATTTGTTTTTATATGATGGAAATGTAATTGTATGAATTGTAATTGCATGTACCTACAGTATCAGAAATAAAGGCTATTTGAATTTGAAAAGTAATTATATTGTACCCACCTTCAGTCTACCGTCTCTCCTGCCTGCTCCGCCACTATTTATCTTCGATATGAAGACTCCCTCGTCATTATGGTCGTTAGGGTTGCCACGCTGACCGTTCAAACCGCCCTTTATGTGCATTCCTAGCTTCTCACCTTCTTGTTTGATTATGGTTAAGTCCTGGAGAGTAAAAAAAGTTGAAATCGCGAAAAAATAAGTTCTAAATAAAATATTCTATAGGCATTGATTCAAAATATTAAAGGCAAAAATTTAGAAAGTACCTGATATAGAAAGTTTGCTATTTAAATCGGGTAACTTGAATAACTACATTCACAAACACTTGTAACATGCAAAGCCACAACACAATACCTCATGCACTCAAAGTAACAGAAGCTTTCATACTAAATATTTACAAAAATATTCTAGATAATAAAAAACCTAGCACATGACAGACAAAATTGTAAAGGGTGTAAGTTTCAGTGTAATTGGCATGACAGTAGAAAGAGCTATAAGCAAAAAGGTTTCATATTTAAGATGAAAAGTCGCGTTCTAAAAAGGAAAAGCTGTATTACGAAATAACCATTCCGAATACGACGATAGCTGGGCACACGGACTGACTGGATGAGGGGTTGGAGACTGACATATATATTTGGTAAAGTAACACACATAAGTTCGAGATCGCCGAGCGACGTTCACACTTACAGTTGCGTCAACAATCTCAACTTGTATGAGACCCTGAACGTGTGGCGGTGGCCGTGTTGCGAACGTGTGGAACAAAACAATTGTTTGCGTTTTATAACGACAAAATAAAACTCGTATCAATGTGCTGTTCAAGACTCAAAAGATTTCGTCACTGAACAAGAAACACGCTAGTAGATAAGCGACAGAATTCTTAGCAAAGACATACTAGATGCTTTTGTCAGTATAAATGTTGAACAATCATGTGCATCAATGCATAAGCGTTATGCATACTTTTTATTATTGTATACCGCCAAATGTCTACTGTAAGCGACAATATTCAAATAATTCTACTCGTGAATTCACATTATGCTTTCAACTTCTCACCATTATATCCACAAATTCGGTTACTTGCATAACATGCAAAACATTGCGCGCTTACGTATGTGTTTGTATATACACACAGATTACGAATATTCATAACAAGACATACCCAATGGTGGGGGACTGTATTTTGTCAAATTGAGAGTATTTGTCACAGTTAAATGTTTCTTCAATTTATTGTATTTCATTTCAGATATTGTGTGACACAGGATTGTACAAAAACTATTGACAAACGCTTGACTGAAGACATTACAAATATTATTAAGCATTTTTCATAGGATATTCTGAATTATAATGAATTTAATAATTCAAATGAAATAATAGTAAATCTTTTTATTGTTAATCGTTTCTTTTACACAGAAAATCATTTTAAACTTACAATAGCAAAACTTATGTTGGCATTTTGTAATCATAATACTTTTAAAATTTACAATAAATTTATAAAGAAAACATTCAATCCCGTGTCACGGTGTTTTGTGTACAGTGTGATGACGTCACAAACCTGGAATCCATTCGGCAGCGGGTCGTGTCGTACGGTGAGCGTGAGTGTCGCGCCCGGTTGCAGCAACAGTTGCACGGCGTCGCGATGCGTTGCGCCGGGCAGTTCCACACCGTTCACTTTCAGTAGACGGTCGCCCATGCGCAACTTGCCTGAACGTGCAGCCACTCCACCAGGCACCACCTATTTATGGTCATCAGAATTTTTTATCAATCTTTTGTTTTATATGAGGACTTTCTCGACCGTCGAAGCGAAGGACCCTTCCATCGATATTCTCGCCTCTCGTCGTGCAAACTAGAGGTGGTTAAAGTGTATCATTTTTGCGATTGGAATATTTGCATCTGGATCACTGAAATGATCCGAATCATTGATATGTTTCATTTGGATCATTTGAATCATCGACTCAAAGGATATAAAAATGGATAACGACAACGAAAAACTGTGAGAGTATGAGTGATACACATCTCATTTGGTATCTCTTTCTGACTTAAATAGATTGTAATGTGTCACCCGCTCACTCGCGACTTAGTTTAGTAGTACTGAATAAATTAACGTAACTCATCGTCTCAGTATTTCTCTCTCGCTCACTGCTGCTCGATCGCCTCGCAAGCGAAGGTCTCGCGGAAAGAGCACAGAGGTAAAGTAATGATTCAGATTCAAATGATGCGTTTGAAACGTTTTTACTGAACCAATCTTTTGGAACACTTCAATGATCCGGACCAGTGAGTCGGTTTCGTAAAGAGTTACACACGCCTAGTGCAAACCGCGGCCATTGTCACATCGTGGACATAATCCATGATGTGACCATGGCCGCGGTTTGCCTCCCAACAAACAGTTTTAGCACAATTTCTAACCTCGTTTCCAATCAATGTTATTTCCACATTCAACAAATGTGAATTAAGTTGATTTTAGACTTGACTAGTATAATAGTAGACGAGTCATAAAAACATTTTTGTTGTAGTGAAAACTGAACTTTATATATAGGTTGTAAAGATGTTTTTCCAAAAACTCATATATGTATGGAAAGTTTGTTTTAAGAACACTTACATGCGATATAAATATTCCGGGTTCCTTTCCACCGAAGGGCACGCAAGAGTGATCGGTTCCACCGATAATACTGAATCCAAGAGATCCTCCTTCTTTGACTAAGGTGACTTCCTGTAACAAAAAGGAAAAAGCTTTTAATATTTCCATTTAATCCTCCTTCTTTGACTAAGGTGACTTCCTGTAACAAAAAGGAAAAAGCTTTTAATATTTCCATTTAGTTGCAATTCATGTTCTGCTTCACTTATTTACTGGCCTACGTAGACCACTTCTTGAGATATCATTCCAAACCTTGCGATGACATAATATGCGTTTCTATTACAAAATAACTTCACCGGATAGTAGCTCTCTATCCGAGAAATTATGTTTGTTGATTACTAATCATATGGGAATGTTATATTATTGCGCTGCTTTCGAATGGTTGCGTGACTGCCACCAGTGTTTCCCAACATTGGCCAGGAACGGTACATCACTAATCCATGTCGGTGTAAGGTGAACAATGTAAGCACAACGCATCTTGTGCAAACCCGCGACTACGACTAATTCCTGAATGACCTAAAACTCACTCTTTAGACGCCCTTTATGGTTTAAGATTTTGCTGATATCAAGAAGAAGAAATGAGTATCACCTCCTCTCTACCGATCTCCTTTTCAAGTAATACGACAATACTGCGTGCTAACTACGAAGATTGAAAGGTGGTATGCAATGATATCATGCAGTGTTTGCCCAATTTTGAATGCACAACTTAGTATAATGATTTTGTTGTTTACTTTCCGCAGTAAACGGGAAATACGCATGTACTCGTAATATACGATTTCGTTCTTCTAGTTTCTATTTTCATAGCATTTAAAGTCACATCGCTCATTATTCTGAACATCTATACTGCCAGAACATTAAGTTATATAGGTAAAAATTGTGGGTATCAATCGTACCATTTCTACAAGGACTGGAGGTAGTTCTCGCATAGCCCCAGTGAGACAGTCATTTTAGTTTCAGAATATACTTACCTTTTTTACTCTTCTTTCATACAAAATATCAAACCTATTTTATCTACACAATTTAACAGATTGCTAGTAATTATTTTGTATGAATTTGTCGACACATGTCATGTTCGGGCATCTAGAAACGTTACTTAGCACGTACTTTGACTAAGCGTTATTCCTGTCAAACTACATGTGCAAGGTAGGGACGGGAACATGTCTAAGCCAAAGCATGTGCTAAGTAACGTTTATAGATCTCGGCCTGAGACCAGGAGGTCCAAAGCCGGACATAGTGTAGATAGGTCTTTGGTATGTATTTTAGATCTAAACTATCGATAGAAGAATTTCCTGTTCAAATTTTGTTATAGTTAATTATTTAACTTTATATCTGAATGATGATAAATGTAATAAACGAAGGACAATAAAAGCTATCAAATCATATTTATCATCGTTACCATTTCCTACAGCACAACTACTACTGTGTCATGGTATCGATCATGTGGATATTACAATTTAACACATTTGGGGTATGTTCAGTTTTTATTCTGTGTAGTCTATAAGTCAGTGTATGTGGCTGTCTCTCTTGAGAGGACAGGAAGATGATGACAAAAATAAATATAATTTATGTATAACATACCCTAATGACATTCCACTGTATTCCAATTTATTTGGTGTTTAAGTTTAAATACAAACTTAACTGAGTCCGGCCTACATACCAGTTGCTATAAAATCCGATAGTCATCCGTTATTTATAGCTTTACAGTGTCGAACCATGTCAATTAAAAAACATGCGTATTTTCCCTTTTACAAGTTTAGTAATATCTGAAATTAGGCGGAATGGAAGAATTTTGGTAAATTCGGCATAGTAATGTGCCAAAATACTTACAGGAAAAAGTAGATGTAAAAGAACTGATGGTCGGGTTGATTTTTTTAGTTTTGTTGTAGAAGTTTAACATTGAAAACGGAGCAACGTTAACAACCTTACTTAATTTTCAATTAAAAGAAAACTGTCGGCTTAATCCATTTATACCAGAAAACGTGCATATTACCTTTCACCTGATTCTAAAAATACTTGCTTCTTATAATGAAAAAGTGATGGTGCTTCCACCACTTCTGAAGAGAGCATGGACTTCGCAAATCCTCGAGATTAAAAAATTGCCATTGCGAAACCGTGGCATCATATTTACGAACGATTTGTAACTTGTAAGTTGTTGTCGTCGTTCGGCTTTCTTACTTCGATGATGAGCGGTTCCACGAGTTGGTTGTCGGTGATGCGGGTGACGGTCGTCTCGGTGAAGGTGGACTTCGTGATGGTCTCGGTGACGCGGCCGAGCGCGGCGGGCGGGGGCGGCAACACGACGGCGGGCGCGCGCTCCACCGTGACGCGCACGCCGCGCTCGGGCGGCTCGTGCGCCGGCCGCGGGCGCGCGCCTCCCAGGAAGTGCGCCGGGATCATCGCTTGGAAGTCCTCGTTGGTAATCGGCCGCGACGGCTGCGCGTTTAACACGTTCACATCGAATCAGTCTAAATTTATTAGTGCAGGAAAAAGGAGTCGATTCGGCCATGGTAGCGTATCATTATCACCCCGACTAATTATTGCCAGTCTAAAGAAATTTTGATAAGAATTTATGCGTAAGCAAAGTAATACAAGCCTCATACTAATATTAAAAAAAAACATTCAATTGCACGATGCACGTTTGTTTTTCTCAAGTAAACTTGAACATTTAGTGCTACTCGCGTCAAATTAGCCCCCTAAGTGAAACAGCGGGACTGGTTATCTTGCGCACTAACTTAACTATGGCTATTGCCACAGTTTACCAATATCTTACTCCTTCTAATCGGTCAACGCGGACTTTTTTTTCGAACAATCCTGTGCACAAGTGAACGAGCTTTTGTACCCAGACTAACATAACTCACACAGGATGGCAGTTCGAGACAATGTTCTAGGATTCGTTTAATTGAAGAATTTATAGGGCCTTCGTTTTATTATTTTGAATGTGACTGCAATGGTATAACAGAAATCGTTCAAAAATCCATGATGGCGGCTTGTATTCTATGATTACACACACATTATTCCAAATGTCATAATTTTTTTAATTTTTCAAATCCAGCCAAATATAATAGACGATGAATAACTGCTGAAGAAGTAAGAGTTAAAAAAAAAACGGAAAGTTTTTTGACTGTCAAGATTTATAAGTTTTTTCTATGCAGTATGTTCTAACGTCTAGTCGTAATGTTTTTATGGAAGTTTATTCTTTCATGTGTTATTATTTACTTTAATCTCTTCCTTATTTAGTTTGGTCTGAGGAATTCTTAAACCAAGGATTTACGAGAAAACTGTCTATCCGCAGTTTTTTTTTTTTTTGCTTCAGGTAAAGGTGGATCCGCAGTTGTAGCCCGCGAAATTCTAATTTTCTTACGTTTTTTTGCAATTTGCAGACTAGCATCAGGTTATATGTTGATCTAAATATGATTCGCGACCGTATCAAATAATTATTTATAGAATTATAATCATAAAAATAATCAATACAATCTCTAAGTTCATATAATCCTATCGAAAGACTACTTCATGAAATTATGACATTTTCGGATTATTCTAACATAAGGAGTTCTATTGCTGATTCTAATGATTATCATTTTGTAAAGCCATGTTTGTTTCGGTCGCGAATCATATTTTAACCAAGACACAACCTGAAACTGACCTGAAAATTGCA
Source organism: Agrochola macilenta (assembly GCA_916701695.1). NCBI lineage: Eukaryota > Metazoa > Arthropoda > Insecta > Lepidoptera > Noctuidae > Agrochola > Agrochola macilenta. The sequence goes on from OU753563.1 coordinate 11,750,783, forward strand.
AATAACGTAAGAAAATTTGAATTTTGCGGGCTACCACTGCTGATCCACTTTAAGTATCCTAATATTGATAGTTTAGCAGCACCTTGTGTTAAAGCTTTCTGTGCCCTAAAAATATATTGGTATTTGTGCTTTTTATTATACGAAACCCGTTAAATATGTGCATATAGGAAGAGGCTTGCAGTTCTTTGACAAACATAACTATTCGATGCATAAAGAAATTAAATTAAAACTTTTTACAGTTTCTTTACTTTAATTTATATACCCCGTAGCTTTCCAGCTTTAAAAATCTGAAAAATTAAAAATAAGACTTTTATTGATGTTTACGAGAAATCTACATGCTACCATAACTCGTTGGTTACTCTCAAATTATGACTAGAGATATTTTCCATTTAGTTTGTTCCGATTTTAGCAATACATATCTGTCTGTAGCTGTGGAATCTACATACATAATAAACATACGTTTTTACATACATATTTGTATAATAATTTATTATATTATAACAATAAATAGTTAATAATCGTGTAATATGGCAAAGTTATAAACAATGTAGCGTCGACAACGTTTATTGGCGATAGTGCAATTATACAAGGTCAAGCAAGCCTTTAAATAATGTTCAAACTAGTGAATACAATAAAATGTGCATAATTACTAAAAATACATAATGATAATAATACACCGTACAACTTTAGAATATATGTAATGATACGTTAGCATGTTTTTTTCTTTACTTACAATCATTTGAACCAGGTTTTAATAAATATGATTTTTATGAGGTTTTATTAACAGTATCAAAGGTCTGAAATGTTGAATGTTTTATTTATAGGATAGTGAAGCAGATAAATGCAAATAAAGTACGGAGATCGCATTCAACCGAAAATTAATAGTTGTGACCGATATCAAATCCGAACATCACGAAATATGAGCTCTATATTTCGGAATGCATCGGACGTAATATCATTCGCAGCTATTGGAGGCTAAATGTCATCGCCGACTTTCAACTAATCTACATAGTGAAATGAAACAATAAGGCGCCGCACACAATTGTGGTAAAGCTATAACGTAAAAGCTCGAATGTGAACGTGTTAAACCAATACCATCACCTGCGAATCGGGGTAAGTAAAATATGAGCAAGTGAATCTTACCTGAATATCGTCGAAGACATCGTCGCTAGATCCGTGCACATTATTGGCGCCGGGAGTTAGGGGTGTGCTCGTACTGTTAGTTGTCGGTTTGGCCTGGAGTGAACGAGGTTTAATTTTGAATTTATTTGCGTCGCTAATGTGCACATAAAGCGTATTATTGACTAGAATTCTTAAAGCATCCTGTTGGTATTTGTTTATTTATTTTAACACATCTGTATTAGTCCAACAGCATTTTCAAATCTAAATGTTATTTTTGTAAAACTAGTGTGCAAAAATGGAAGTCAATTAGACTAATCAACGTCTATATTAATGCTACGTTCCCAAAATGAAATGTAAACCGAGAAATCCATAGAAAGCGATCACTAAGCCTCACCTGTCCGTTCGGTTGACTCAGTTTTCGCGGTGCGGGTTGCGGTGCGACGGTGGGAGCGAAAGTTGCTTGTTTGTGTACCGGCGCGGGCGGCTGCGGCGACGGCGCATGTGTCGGTGCGGGCGTGTATGTCGGTGCGGGCGCGTGTGTTGGTGCGGGCTGTGCAGCCGGTGCGCTGTGAGTGTGAGTGTGATTCCCGATAGGTGTGCTTATGTGATTCGCCGTGGGTTTCTGTGTCGGAGTGACGTTCACATTCTGCAGGCTGGTCTTGTGTTCTCTCACTTCGTCTGATGTCGACTTCCGCTGCATCAACTCGCCTAAACGAGGAAAAATATATTTTAATGGGCGAGAATAAAGCCAAGCGGTTTCTAAACTACGGTCAGATCTTTTGCGTCATTATAAATAATATTGTATCTGAAAAATATGTTTGTAAATAAAATAGCATCATTTCCTTTTTTGCCAATACAAAAGCAATTGATCTGGCAAGCTTTCAATACCCTTCATGGAAGCAAGTAATTCTGCAGTATATTTACCTTGTTCCGTTGTGATAGTCCGCTGTAGAACGAGCCTTACAAATCTTTCGTGTCCGGTGAGCAGGGAAACGGCGGCTTCGTGAGGAGCGCTCTCCATATCTACGCCGTTTATCTACGGAAATAAATCTATATTAGGTATTTGGGTTAGCTGGCTTTAGCACTTAAATGTTCACAAAATTAATATAATTAATGTCAACAAATACCTTTCTCTTGTAAAACAGCGTCTAGCTACATTATCTTGACTTAGGCCAAAGAATAAATTTCAATATAAATTCTGAATTATGTTTCAACATGATTGCTTTCTTATTAAACAAGTTTTGGCTTGCAGAGTAACCAAGACATATTTGCTTATCTTAAAAGGTAAAAGCATATTCTTCATTCAATGGAATTAAAATGTTATAAAAAAAAGTACTACTTTACTGTTTCATCCTATAATGTTACGATTAGTATTTAATGTGATTTGAATTTTTACAATCATCTTATAAAAACGTTGCTAACTTTTGTACTTTGTCTCGTTACTTGTCAATTTGTCACTTGAGTATAACGTGGCAATTTGCATCGTTTAAAGGTGGGTTTAGACCAAACGAATGTACAGCCAGAACAAGAGCATGGTTTTCTTGATTTTCTTGACATTTTACCATGGATAGAGCAAATAATACTCTGTACCTGTTTACATGAAAAATAATTTGTTAGAGTGGGGATAGAATGTGCATCTGCTCGTTTGGTGTAAACCGACCTTAATATGCGTGCATAATCAAAGTTGTCATATGACAGCACGTGTGCACAACTTACAGAAACCACTTTATCGCCGACCAGCATCTTGCCATCTTTAGCGGCAGCACCTTGAGGCGAGATCCGGGAGATGTAGATGGCGTCGCTGTCGTCTCGGTAGGGCGGGGAGCCCTTCCCGCCGGCTATGCTGAACCCGAGCCCTGCGCCGTCGCGGATTAGGGTCGTATGGACTAGCACCTTTTGTTGATAAACTAGAAATAATGGAATGTTTGATTAGTACTGTATGTGATTCATAGGCGTTGTGTAACTATGGTCTTAGCCCGTTTGTACGCGTCAGTTATTTTACTGGATACCGTATTTCCGTGGTGTTCAGATTACAATGAAAGTTTTACCCGTACTGGACCGGTATCCAACTCAGAGAAAAAAAAAAGCGGACGGCTATTCGGTGGAAGAAACAGACTTCTATAAGCCCGTAGACCGCGAGTTTGGGAGTTAAAACACTATCACCACAATTGGGTTTAAAATGTCAGATATAAATGGCACCAATTTAGAACGTTCATTATATTTCGGCTGACGGTGCATTTAATTGATTAAAAGCATTTATAGCAGTGATAGCCTAGTGGTGTGACCGTCGGACTGCCAAAGACATAGGTCTCGAGTTCGAGCCCAAGGCACGTACCTCTGACTTTTCGGATTTGTGTGCGTATTGTATAATTATCACTTGCTTCAAAAACGGTGAAGGAAAACATCGTGAGGAAACCGGCATGCCTGAGAGATATTTCTTGACGGCATGTGAAGCCAAGTCAGAGGCCCATGGGCGGTTTTAAAACTCTGACACCAGGTTAGTTACTAACCACAAGAAAAGAAGAAGATTGATTAAATTTTATTGCATGCATCGTGTAAATGGAGCTTTGAAGTGACTTTTACTTTAAAGATCAAAGTGTCTACTAGTACCGGTAATAATGATCTTAATTTACATAATCTCATCTCTTGGGTGAATAAGCAAGCTTGCCCTTTTCCCACGAGCATCGAGTTCGGCTTCCAGTCCAACCAGATGCGTACACTATCTGTATTTTAGACGGTGAACTGACGTCTGACCTCTGCAACCCGACTGAGGAAATACCCGTATCTAAAGGTTAGACCGGTAGTCAGGTTTTATTGAGCTTTTCGATTGCCTGTGACTACTTTCATAGAATAATTTACGATGTTTGAGACTGACAGATTAACGTGCCCTCTGGGGCACTGAAAACTCTGTTTATAAACAACGATTATTCATCAAACCGGATTTAGTTTATTTATTTTCACAGAAGCTATTTAGCGACGCGTCAGGCGAGATGCGGAAGGCAGAAAACCAGGCAGTTTTGCTTACTTTCGTCACTCGACATACGGGAAGTGTTTACTTATAACTTGTTTTTATCAGTTTCAAATGTTGTCAAACTTACCGGGCGGTATGTACGGCTCAGTGGCGGCAGGCGGCGGCGACGCCTGCAGGCGGTAGGTGTCGGTGGCGGGCGGGGCGGGCGCGGGCGGCGTCACGGCCGGCACCACTTGGTTCATCGCGTGCTCCTTATACTCCGGCTCAAACTCTTGCGCATACTGGTTGCTGATGATAAGCGGTTTAGTTGGAATACCGCGACCCGTCGGAACCTGTTCGAAGAATGACTCGCGTGTTTATCGATACAGTTGTTGCAATAAAAACATTACGAACTGCGTTGCATATGTGATGCGATTTACATAAAACATGCATTGCGACGTGAATATTGAATGAGATGTTTACCTGTCCATTATCTAGGGTTGATACTGTGTCGGTAGTGCTTGATATGGAATGATGGCTCGCTCCGCTCGGCGCCCGGCTGTGAGTTCTGAATGAAATGAATTATTATTAATTATGCCAGGATAGTACGTAAAAGTTGAAAAGCTACGGCTATTACAGATTCCAAATACCGACCTGTTTCTATTTGACCTAAAAATCAGACTCGGATTTAATGTCCTCGAAAATTAAAACAGTGATGCTATTCAACTTCTTAAAGCTCAACACACACACAAACCGGGTACGTGTCGTGCGCGGGTCGGGACGGCAGTACGGCGGGCTTGTATATATTGTAATTTCTTGTATTATATGGATGTCAGCACACAAAACGCTCGCGCGGTACGGGCGCGAAGCGGGTCGGGAGTGGGAGCCGCGCACACTTTTCGTGTGTACCCCGAGACGGACCCGGTTTGTGTGTGTGTTGAGCTTAAGTAGTTCTTACTAGAAATGTTACAGAAAACGCTTAGGTAACTGCACTCAAACTTCTATGGTCTAAATAATTTAGGTTCTCGCAATCTGTGATGAAACATTAAGATAAGGAACAAACGGTGCTTACCTGGTTGAATTGGGTGAATCTCTGGTCACGACAAGTGTGAGCGTGGCCCCGCTTGCTTTAAGTACTTCCACTGCATAATAATGATCCACTTCTACGACAGACGTACCGTTCACTGAGAGCACTTTGTCGCCAACCTGAAACAATATAAGTAAACGTTTGTATTGCAATAATATGATATACAATAGCGAGCAAGTATGCACGCTATTCTATGTCATATAGATACGGTCGATTTATACTTACTTCAGTTTTTATTTTATTTTAATTATTTAGTAAAACATATATAAAAATTTGATATTAAATTTTAACGAACAATTTTGTATCAATTTAGATGGTATGTAAAAGTTTCAGTTAATCGACTTGTTGGTGACTGTACCTCATTAAAATGATCTTTCATGCATTTCCGGAAATAGGATGACTTATTAATGTCAGTACTAAAATAAAACAAAAGATAAGAAAGTAATTCAACGGATACCATAACAATTTAACGACGACATTAATACTTCCAGCAGTGATTCATATGATTAAAAACGGAAATCAACACTATCTAACACTTGTAAATTTATGCGCCATTTGAATAGCTTTGCGATATTATAGTAGCAGTACCTAGAGCTCTTTGAGGGACTCGTCCGGGGAGCGTATTTCCAATCTCGCGTATACATTGTAATGTTATTTTAAAATCTCTGATTACAATGTATACACGAATTTTGCGTACTGCTCGTGTATAGTTTGTAACGTGAACGCACGCGTCCTGGTTCCAAACTATACTACATCACTTACGCTTGACATGAGTTTTAAACATAAATAGTATAAAAAATAAAGTGAACTGGGTGAAATGGAACAGATAACGGAATATGAAATGGTATAGGTTAGGTTAGAACTGTGTCAACCGCGGCAGCGGCCGGCGAGCGCTACTTCCAAGTTGCTCGCAGCCAGGCAGGCTTTTTAGCGCAAGGTGCATTACGTCGCAAACAAGTGGGATACAAGTTTGACGTAATATACACGATTAGTCCTTATGCGTACTGATACTGTATATTTTGGAATAAGGTAGTTAATTAGGTCACTACGAAGTATACGCGAGTATTTGCTCTTGTATAGATTGGAAGACCTTAGTAAAAAAGTGATTTCCAATCTACGCGATTAGTTTCACACCCTTGCGTTCTGGCCAAGACGCGTCCGGGGAAGCACATCATAATCATCCTATAATTTTGGCCACAGCTGGGACTCCTCTCTTCGAGGAGCTCCTCTCTCCGAGGAGTGGGCTGTAATCTAACGGGCCAAGTGCGTGTTGGTAGATGTCACATATCTTCGATTTTTTAATTCTAGGACATGCCGGCTTCCTCACGATGTTTTCCTTCACCGTTTTGAGAGGTGGTGATGAAATTATTTACACAGATCAAAGCGCCTGGGTTTCAAACCCACGACCTACAACTCGTAAATCGGAGCCGGTACCACTGGGCCACCACTGCTCACTGACTCGGGCCCTATCAGAATACCAGCGCTGCGACATTTATTTTTTAAATGTCGCAGCATTATGCTGAGATAGGAGCCTTTTGGCCTCGTACAGGACTGCATTAATTTTTAATTTTACTTTGTTTTTTTATTGTTTTTTCTTTTTTATTTCTGTTTAGTGTGTTTCTAGTTTAATTTGTGATTTCCTGTGCGAGAAGCACTACAGTCCCCGTCACGAGAAGCTATAAATTTTGTAAACAAAGAACTTATACTAAGTTACGTAGCGAAACAAATAGTCCCAAATACAATCAACTCAAAGCAACATACGTGTAATCCAAAACTAACATCCGAAACTAACGAGCAAAATCACTTGGTCGGGTTATATTTTAGCGATATAAAGCGCTGTCGTCTAATGTTTTGTGGTACTGAACGCGTCTGAGTTCCAGTATGGAGCAGTAGGATTATTTGTTTTTTATTGAATTGTCGCGGCGTAACTTAGTAGAAGTTGTTTCGCGTGACGGGGACTTAAGTTTCCTGGCATTTTTGCTGAACTGTGACCGTACCACCACCTCTTATAGCATTATTATTTTAATATTATTTCGAAGTAGTAAAGAGATAGAACTATACGTCCTGTATAGCTCTATCTCTTTCTCACACTGAATGAGAAGAATGTAAAAGTAGCTGTTTGGCGCAGCCGTGACATTCCTGCTAATTTCTTACAACGGAATACACTTTTTATTTTGCAGAATATTTTGTGCGCCTTTTAGTCTGTGCTAGATAAATTATTTTCTTTGTTTTCTTTCAGGTCAGCCGATTACTTTTTTGCCACTTATTAATATTAAAAAAGTTATAGCGGACTTACCCTTAGTCCAGACATATAAGCGGGCCCATTTGATGTTACTCGAGAGATGAAGATGCCGTCATCATCGCCGACATAAGGCGTGGAGCCTCGTCCCCCGGCTATGCTGAGACCCAGGCCACCTGCGGTGCGCGCTATGCGGACTTCGATGCATCGCTGATCGCTGACCACGCGGGCTTCACTCTCCGCTCGTTCGGACACGGACTCACCTGTGATAAACAAAAGCATGTTAACTAACAAATTGGATGGTATGATCTGTAAATAAAATAATTTGATTTGATATGATAAGCTACACACATTAAATCACGCCTCTAATCCCAGAAGGATTTGGCAGAGGTTTTAAAATGTTTGTAAATATGTGAGCACCATGCATCTATCACATAATTAATTTATCTGTCGTTGCTTTATTTTTATTTATTTTTACCTATTGTGGTATAATAATTTTATTCTAGGTGCATCGTCTTATATTTCGAATATACCTATAACCAAAATATTATAAAACATGTTAAAAGAGTAAAGTTGGAGTTTCTTGCCCATTCTTCTCCATACGAAAACTACCTTTTGGAAGGGGCGACTAGAATCAAGACGTTCCAAAGTGCCCTACAAGGTCTTATTTGAAATAAATGATTTGACTTTGACTTTGGTGTATCTACAGTACATCCACATCGAGCGTATTATCATCAACCGGGCACAAATACAAACTCCAAGCTGCTATTGAGAAATTCCCGATGGGAAAACGCAATAACACTGCCTGACCTGGGAACTAAACACCTCATGCTCAGCTGTACCACTTGCAACCACTAGGCCAATGAGGCAAACAAGCTGTTACTTTTATCATAATATACACAAATACATGCACATGTGCATGCCCTATAAACCCATCCTGGTATTTCGTTATCAGTTGCTACTGATATCACTCGCTCTAACCGCACCCTATTCCCTTGGCATACCAAGGTTGTTATAAAGATTACGCTTTTAGTCGATAATGTTTACAAATATTATTGCTAAATACATTTATTACCAGAATTGTATTCATTATGTCATCCATCAATATTATTATCATTGTAAAACCCTTTAATTTATTATCTGCAATTATAAGTCATTGCTGAAATTGGAACTGATAAACGTGTATGGAACATTCAGCTCAATGTTACGTATTATTCAATCTTAATTAATCCATACTGACTAAATACATGTCTGTTATCTGAACCATTCATTATATAATGCGTATTGTTTCGGACTACTGATTTCCGCCACTTGCGCATGTTCATGTATCCATTGTCAGGAAGTGTAAGGTCAAGCATTAATATGAAAATGGATATTCGTGAGAATAATACAACGTTATATACATAGACCAATTAACCTACTTGTCAGGTTACATGGATAATTAAAGATGAGTACCAGACTTCCCTATAAGCAAGTAAACAAATTATCGTGAACTGAACAAGGTCTTCTTTGACTGAATATAATAGTGGGCGTTTAAAAGTGCCGCTGGCACTGAACTAATTATTGACCCTCCAGTGAATAGGACCAATGCGCTGTATGCAATGTGGTGCATATGTTGCAAGGTCGCCGCTCAAACGATCATGAGCTCAAAATAAACCATCACGATATAGACATTATGACCGAGTGTCGTATCACCTGCGCTTGCGGTCGTCACGATTGTGAACTATCAGTTGCTAAATGTTAATCCTGCGACCGCTATCGCTAAGAGAAATGCTTTGTTCCAAAGACCAATGACAAATGAGGCGCTGCGACAATTATTGATGATACGTTTCTACGCGACCGGATTTCTAATTCCACAGATCTTCAATGCAAACAGTACGGAATTGAATAACAAATGATCGCGCGTCATTCTGTAGCGTTCGCACGACAATCAACATGTCGAGACGAATGAATGGGCCGCAGTGAAATCATGATCCCGAATGGTCTGGTCCGTGTCCTGTCCTGTGCATTACAATAGCCAATCAGCTGCGATACTTTCACCCCCGGATAAGCTTAATAGAATAACTACACAACTATTGTACCCCAGAACGAGTCGTGATAGTTTACAGAGGGATTCGTGACTCTCATTTTACAGTAGTCTTATTGGAAAATGCTCTTTTCTAGGAATGATGGTAATTTAGTTCCAATCTAAATGTAACGGACAGGTGAAAGTCAATGTTGTGAAATGATTCAGTAAGTAATTTAACGAAAAAGCATGTAACCAATAAATAATTGCTGCAGGTACTTTATGAAAGTAATTTAAGTAAGAGCATTGAAGCACTTTTCATCGAGTATGTGGCGAATGCAGTTTTTGCTGGCGACTGCGCTTAAACACAGTAAAAACTTAGAAGCAATGTAAGAAATTGCAGCTTTGATGACAGGAATAAATCTTGAGCTTGATAGCGGTCCGTTAATGTTAAATTAAGAGTGGCAATTTGATTAAATGGCTGTACTGGGCTATGTACACTTTGTAGTAACGGTTGTAAACACGTAAATGCCTGTGTTTGCTGCCTGCGCCACCGCTCTGCGGCCTCGAGAACATTACGCCGTAAATATACTAAACGTATGACTTCATACATTCATCATTTACAACGGTATAGCACCATTATGTTAAGTCTATGCATGAACTTTATCCATATTCGCTATACTAACACTTTCTTATATTTTATAGCAGTATTATGAATTTGTACTGATAAATAAAATTGCCCATTTTATGTTTCCGTCGATTTATCAGTACTTACCATAAATATGTATAAGGCGTGCATATACATATATTTTGGATTTTATGACAAGTTTAGTTTTCGCAATAATACTTTCGAGAAGCTATAAATAACTTTTTATTTGAGCTTTTCCGGCACACAGTGCCCATAAATCAAAATCTATTGGGATGCAAATGACAACACAGAGTACAATAATCTCCTGAAATAAAATAAACGTTAGCAAAGTATCTTTTTTTTTTTTTCTTTATATACGGTACTTACATATAAGTACTATGCAGTATTTAAAATTGGTTAGTATTTTTTTTTTATACTTTCGAACGCCTCTTTCTGAGCTTCTGAAAAATACTGAATACATGAAAATAAATTTCATGTATAAAAAAATCAGAGAAGGGAATGGACGTAGTAAGGGTGATCTGGTTTTGAAAGCTGTTTGGTGTTACAGACTACAGACTATACGGTACTTTTTGCACGTCCGACTACGCGCTGCAAGCACTAATCACAGTTATGAAAGATAATTCCAACGGAGGCTAGCAATTTACACGAAAAACACGCAATTATGGTGTAAAAGCTTTATGAAAGGCAGGAGAACAGAAATGTTTCATAGATGAATTATGGAATTACAAAGTCGTAAGTAGGAAGAAGGCTGTTATAACCAAACACATTATTTTTGTTATTAAGCAAGCTATTTTAGAAGATGACAAAGTTAAAGGTCAATCTTAAAAGGGCAAACTATTCAAAAATAACTCAATGACAAGAAATTCGCTGTCAATAATGACCAAAACAACTTAGTAGATACTTGAAAAGGTACCCACACACATAACTACGCACTTACGAAACACAGGTAAGTACAATGGCGAGTGTAACTTAGGAGGACCCACCCGAATACTTGAGCCAAGCGATGACCGCATAACGTAACCATTACTGTTTCACCTTCACACTAAGGTATTTACAAAGCACGTAAAATATGTTACGTATGGCCTATTGAACAGAAGTGGTTGGCGATAAATGTTATTGAGTGCAAGTGCGCCTGCGCTGCAACTTATAGGTAATATTATGTGCATTGTTTTGCGGTTTCTATCGGCAAGGATTATGTTCATTTATGTACGCAAGTATAAAGGGAAGATGTACGTTTTAAGCAGATTATTTTTTATTGAATATTTAGTTGCGATCAATGCCATTTTATTGATTTTATCAATAACGATGACCTATTCATATAGGAATTCGGCAATAACAATACCATAGGAGCAAAAACATAAAAAAACAACAGCTACAAAACATAAATTTTAAAGAAACGTTCCGTAAAATTTGACTGCTAACACTGAGTTATAAAACATTGTTTTTCTTTATGTTACGTATGGAATTCGTGTAGAGTTACTGTCCAATTACTTGCCGTGTCAGATCTTAATTAAAATCTGATAAGTATACATGTAACGATATTTTAGATACGTTCTAATTCACGTTTGTTCATAAAATAAACATTGTTTAGATTAATGTTTGTGGTAAACAAACCGAATCACGGATGCGTTATGTCTATACTCGATACAGGCACAGATTCATACAGATGGGACACTCCGCAGAATCATTTAATAAAAAGCGACTCTTGCTACGACACAATAAAGTGCAATTCAGGTCCCACAGCGCTAATCACCTACTGTTATATTCACAATTTCACATAGAAGCTGCCTCTCTTTCTATCGCGTGACTCTTAGATCTTCTGACCAAGGCTCGGATACCGGTTAAATTTTCAAACCATTATTATGTACTTGATGCAAAAACCTTTACTTTCGGTTTCGTTCGCGTAAACCGGTCTTTTTTACCGGTATTTGGAAGAGTATTTACATAAACGGTTTAGAGCAATAAAAACCGGTTAATACGGGCGCACGATAAATAAACGTCGCGCGCTGTTCAGTTTTTATTCAGTAGTACATACGGCGCCGCTATGCGCGGCATCCTTACAAGTAGTCACAAGTTGCACCGCGTTTACCGACATGCCGTTCATCAAATAAACCGGTTAATTTAGGTTAAAATAAAGCTCTTAAAACGTTCACGTTCTTAAGAAAAGTTCGGAGGAAAACCGAAATAAACCGGTATTTCTTACACCGGTTCCGAGCCTTGCCGTCTGACTACGTTTCACTCACTGAATTGGCCCAACAAGACTTGTTGGCTTTACGATCAGTTTAACATAACTTAACTGATACCGAGTACCTTATCTACAAGAGAGCAAGAAGTACCTAATTAAGGGTTTTAATTATATCACGCCTGAGAAATATAAAAAAAAACCGGTATTGTGCGCGTCGGACTCGTATTTTAAGATCGAGCAAAAACCGCCGATTAAAACCCGTATCTTGTATGGGGATCCCCTTAATTATTAATGTTACATTTTTATTATTTGTTGTTGTAGCAGCAAAAGAAATACACAATCTGTGAAAATGTCAACTGTCTACCTATTACGATTCATGATATACAGCCCGCTGACAGACAGACTAATAGGGTTCCGTTTGGCATCCTTCGGGTATGGAACCCTAAAAACATCAGAGTATTTCCCACATAAAATATTTAGCTAGTTACAACTTACTTCATAAAAATTATATAAAACGTAATTAACAACAGAATGAGATATTGTATGAAAAAGTTCCCATAGATTGTGAATGTTATTTCTATATAAAAACAATCCTTGACTCGCTTGTCGCAGAATATTAATATTAGAGCTGTAGAACACGATATCCGTTCCCCGGCAGTATTTCCATAACCATAACAAAGTTAACAGTCCATAGAATTTTGTAGCATGCTGTTATTTTTGTTCAAAACATTACATTCAACAATACGAAATGTTAATTTGGGTGAATTGCATCAGAGATTTCGCAAACAAAATATACCTATTGTGTGTGTCACAGACTCACTCAGGTTACTGTTTAATCGAAATCGGAAAAGTAAAATTTTAACAATACAAAAAAAAACACGTATTTTTTTACACAAGGATACAAATAAGGAACCAATTAAAACAACATAGGAAGGTACTCTTATAGAGTTTCCTCCCGCGGAGTTATCTAATCGGAGAGAAAGTAAACTTACGCTTTTTTCTCCTGATCACACCCATTTCCTCGTCTAAAACTAGTCCCGGGTTACTTCCTGAATAGGGGCAGCTATATCCGTAGGCGGAGGTTGATTTACCGGCTCTCGTTACGATACTATCTGGTTAGTATCGTACGTCAATCAACCCGAAGCACCGGCCGGCTATTCGCCCTAATGCATTCCGACTAGGTCATTGTCCAATTTATGACAAAATAAATTGTCCATAATTTTATAAGCTGTTAGTAAACTAAATGCTTATCAAATTTTAATGTTGTTTATAAATGCAATAAGTGTAACCGGCTTCGGATTTGGTACGGCAAATCAAAACAAACAAGTCGTGAACACCAAACTGGGTATAACAACGCGTGTAGTGCGCGCAGCCCGGGGCGCACGCGGTGACGGAATGCGCGCGCAACCACCACAAGATCTGGCGGAGGCTGTGGCGCCGGCGCCCGCGCCCGCGACCTCTCCGCCCGATTAAAAATAGAAAGTCTCAACCTGGCGCATACCGATTCCTTTATTTTTACCCTAGCGTTACCTACCCATTATCTTTACTGATCGATCGCATCTACATCCGATCTCGTTACCGACACTTTCGATTCTTTATGAGTACGTATCGATGTGATCGATTGTATACCCAATTATTATTGCTTTTATCACTACTGTATTGTTGATTCGAATGTGTGTGATTAATAAATTCCAACTTTAGAAATTGTTTAGGCTATAAGTCGAGACGAAACTTAATTGGTATAGAACCAAGTAAGTAAATAAGTAGATGAGTATTTTTAATAACATGAACATACTTGAATTGACCCTGTGGATAATGTATACAGGGTGAAGTAAAGGGCAATCCTTCACTTCAGCCTGTATATTTATCTGATTTTGTGGGAAGATATGTGATTATTTATTTAGCATTGCAACCTTCGTTCACTAATAAAAAACTTCATTATCAAGAAGATTGAAGTCTTGAAATCTATATAATAAACGCCGATTTCATAGGTGGTGACTATGAAATCAGCGTTTTGTATGGAGAATTTTAAAGAAGTTGCATTTTTTAAACTAACATTTTCTTAATTTATATAACAACCATGAACACGAATGTTTTAAAACTTTTATGCACTAATGTTTAAAAACTAAGTTAACGAATATGCCACTTAGATTAAGCGACAAAAATAAGTTTTGGCTAAGTTAAAACAAATAGTGGTCATTTCTGATAACAAAATGAGGAGCCACTTTTGAGGTATTTTTTATGTTTATAAAACTATAAGTAATAATAGTTTTTTTTACTGTTGGTAGTAGTCTATGATGGTCATTATTCGATATAATACCAAGCAATTGGATGAATATTTTAAATCATAGAAGTGACGAGGTTCTCTATTTGTGAGAAAAAATGCCAATTTCATAGGTGGGGACCCAGTATATAAAAATGTAAGTAGGTAGGTAGACAGGGTAGGTAGGTAGGTAGGTAGGTATGTAAGTAGGTGTAGGTAGGTAGCCGTAGATAAGTACTTAGTGTTACCCATGCGAAGCTGGGGCGGGCAGCTAGTATATTATACAAACACACACGGTTTGCCAAATACTGTCCAAAAAATCTTTAGATAACTGGCAAAATTATAGGCTCTGTAACTTAAATAACTTAAAAAAAAAATACAAGAAATAAGCTAAATTTAACATAAACCGGAACAAAATATGCTTGTTTACTTTAAACGTTATGGTAAAGACAGACCAAACACCGTAATCAGCCAATCAATACGACTTTGAATTGCAAATTCAAGGTGAAGAATGCAATGTACTTAGTGAAGAGTTGAACATCCATAGCAAAGTACTCAAAATAGATAGACTGCCGCTGAATGCCAATATTAATTTACTTAATTACATAAAATATGCTAAGATGACAGTTAATTACACTACGAAACGATATAATATTACTCGCTATCGGAGAAAATTAGAAATCGCGTAGCAGCCGGGATATGGCTTTCAGTTAACCGTAGATTATTGAACAGGACTTCAGCTTTCGAAAAGCAGTCCAACCGGTGATCTACATACAGGCAATGCACACCTTGCAGGGTGATTAATGTATGCAAGGATGCCAATTAGATACGGCACGCGTCACAGAAGTAATGGACGTTCAGACCTACTTAATATAGCACTAACAAACTTGTTCTCGAAAGGACACTTTTCTCACCGAACATTTATGCGTCTACGTTTCGAGTAACGGTCATGGTGACATAGCTCTGTAAGAATTTGTTACTGTTTCTCCGTAGGTGGAGTTGATGATAAAACGTGTTAATCCGTGAAAAGATTGCAGCGACCTCTCCTTAAATCCATTCAATTTTGTTGAAGTTAATAAAAGTTTAAAGATTCTCATTCATTTGTCATATAACTAACTCAAATTACTCTACTTTTTGTGTTTTAAAAGTGATAAATAAGATCTGAAATGCAAGCGAAAAGCAGTGCAACAAAAGTAAATAGGTACAATTAATGATAGGGGATCATGTTCTCAGTGTATCATGTTATTGATGCGCTTCAATAACTCATTTCACAGGTTCACTTTCGAGATCTGCCCGCAGCACGGATGTTAACCGCAACGCACGGTTTCCTGTGCACATTGCAGATTCTAGCAGGTATCTTAGATCTGACACACTGCGGTCAAAAACGGTATTGGAGAAACTACGGCAGTTATAAGACATATTCACGTGCACATCCATTGAAACGAACGTCCTCATAATACAAAAGAAAAGATAAGATTGAGCCAGTACTCCGATAAAATTCCAACGTCAAGTGGCGATCGCAAATGCGCTCATTTCATGCACGAGATTAATAGTCAGAGAAATCAGAAAAGGTTACGTATCTCTGCTAAACGCCATTGTAACAGCAATAACAATTAATAAGTTCACGGGGCCAGAATACACAATAACAAGGACTTTCACGGCGTTGAATAAGACGCGGATGCACGAAGATTGATAATGCAAAAGAAAAACACGTGCACTACTATAGTAATTACTGCTACAGAGAAAGGTGTTTTGTATCCAACATTATAATAACATGTACCAAATTACATCTATGACATTTATTTATTAAGATTCGAAAGTAAAACACGGTAATTTACGTTCGTGACTGATAGGTCCCTAGCTTAGTAACAGTTAATAATATATTTTAGTTATTGCCGCCCAATCACATTCCTAGATTCATATCCAAATTATATAAAATTTCCAAACTTAGTCACTGTTTACTTGGTTTATTTACATCCGGTGTTAATCTTCGTACCGGTATTTCCTTGGTTTTTGATCCAAGGTTCATGATAAAAGACGTCATGAAAGATTAAACAATCAATTAAATACGTTTTTCTTGCTGTTTGTTTTATTTTGTAAGCAAAACTAACAGTATGGTGCGGTCTAGTTAAATCGAAATGCGATGTTATTTGAGTGAAGCTGTGAGTTCACGAGTGTCAATCGTGCTCGTCTCCTTTTCTATCAGGCATCGATGCACGAACTCGGCTCAGGCACGCGCACCCTGCTTGGTACCACACCGCCTTCTCCTCTGTACTCGCAACGAAAGCTCATCCGTTATTATTTGTTAGGGTCAAATAACCTCCAACTTTATACACTGCCTGTATTGTACTTTCTATCCGATATCGCCAACCATTACACAACTCTGAGATATAGATTATGGTTTACGAACCATTTGTTATTAGATTTTATACCGTAACAGTCCATTATATAAACTCCCGTATCTAACTACACTGCACAAAACGAACTCGAAGATTGGAACGCAAACTTTCAAATAAGGCTATCCTACATAAACTTGAAAACATAAAAGAAGCTTTGTGAGTCACACGATGTATAATGAGAAGATAATATGGCGACTAATCATATTCTTAATATCTTCTTTATAAATGGAATAAAAATTAGAAACGCGTCTTCACAGCTGTATTTGGTATAACTTGAGTAAACACAAAAGACAATAAAATAGTCGTCGACCTTCTTACTGAACCAGTGCTCCTTTTGTGCAAATGTTAAAACGGTGACACGCGAATATCAAAACGTACCGATTATAACGGCACCGACTGTTATTCTATTGACGTGATCAAGATTAAAAGAAATTTGAAAAACAATGTTTAACATAATCTCGTCATATCTTTAACTTAGTGTGTAGAATCTATTGAATATTAAAAACAGTGGGTCAGTTTGATTTATATGAATCTTCTAGTCTAGATTAACTATGAATAAGTTCAGCAAAACAATGTTTAAATCAATCAACTCGGACATCTTACTTGCTTTAAACGTAAACTCCATGAGGGAACACATAATGCCTCGGACCGCGGACTTCGTGACCGCCATCACAAAGATTTCCTTTCAAAAAATAATTAAACACCACTGAATTTCAAAATATGGTTACTTATGGTAGAGGCATATGAAGTACTGAGAGCTAAACACAACGGTCTGGCTGGCTCATTAGAGCGCACCAGTAAACGCGGGGAGAGTGCCCTGCTGCAGCTATTGTTGTCCGTCCCGAGGGAGGGTTGGCCCAGATGTCGTCCTATTTACGCACAAACGCATAATAAACCTTTTGTTTATATATAGAATAAGTGACGGCAAAATATTGTTTGATATTACAACAATAAAAATCTTAACAAATTCGAATCGCGAGGATATGCACTGTAAAGTTTAATCGATCGGTAGAAATCTGTAGCGAGTTATAAAAATAACCTCGCTGAATTTAATTGTCGCGAACTAGTTAAGATAAACAGGTTCTCGGTGAGCTTAATGGGTAGTTAGAATATCGATACTAAGTATTCAAAACACTATGGTGGTTGAGCTGAAAGCAGAATATTTTATGGTAGTTATACCGTGATACAACGTGATATATTGCAGGTTAACGACTAGATTAGTTTCTATTCAAAACGACTTTCTACCGTGGATTTCTCTCCCGACTTAACTGTACAAAATGTATATTACTTACCAATAAAACATTTCTTGAAATACATTTAAGAAATATAGGAACACTACTGCCTTTTAAAGAATTTCAGTATATCACTACCCTGCATATAAAAGTTCAATTATGAGACGTTATGCACTTTTCCAACCGACCAAATAGTCTTGATTTGCAATGGGTGAAAACTGAAATACGACCAGGCTACCTCACCTAATTTTAGTCAGACAGACCATTCTCAGAGACAACTAAGAAGAGACTAATATTAGGGTAGATAGCAAGTCCCGTCAACCGACATCAAAACTATTGTTATGCATTTCAGGATGTGCGCTTTGTTGTACCGTGTTCTAGCCGGCTACATATACCTGTGGGCGCTCTTCGGGAATCTATTTCTAATATACATATACCTAAGATATAACTTCCATGCAACCGCGTTTTGTCTTTTAGCCGTAACAAATACATCATAAAATGGACAAGCCAAGCTTGAATTATACTTGGTTACTTACCATTATATCCGTGTACGATTGGCTCCAGTTCGCTTATCCGTACTCGTCTCGGTCCATACTTTGCAGGCAACGTGTAATGGGTATTGGGATAAATAGGAGTACCCCTTTGCGGATCCTGACGGCTTACTGATCGAGGTAAAGTGCCGTGCAATCGAGCTGAAGGGTCATTGTAGCTAAGATTGCCTCTTTGGTCATCAATGCGGTTTAGTCGTGGCATTGATCCATGTAGTCTAGTAGACTCTTCGTTATAAATGGGATTGTTTCTTCGTTGATCATTACGGCTTATTGACCGTGGCAAAGATCCCTGCATTGACCCATCATTATAATTCAAATTGTCCCTTTGCTGGTCTTGACGACTCGCTGACCGAGGCAACGTTGAACGAAAGTGCGCCTCATTATATACTGGATTGTTTCTTGGTTGTTCATTACGACTTATTGGCCGAGGTAGCGATCCATGCATTGTCTGATTACTATGAACCGGATTGTCTCGTTGCTGATCTTGGCGACTCGCTGACCGAGGCAATGTTGAACGAAAGGACTCCTCTCCATACACAGGACTGTCCCATTGTTGGTCTTGGCGACTGACTGATCGTGGCAACGTCCCTTGCAGGATCGATGGATCATTATAGACAGGCTGATACTGTTGTTGACCCACATTATGCAGCTGTTGGGGCTGTTGCTGATAGTAATATGGCTTCGACGAGTCTGTGTAATCAATATACGGGTTGTTTCTCTCCCTTATACCGTATCCATTATTTTCTGATTGTTGGTAATGATTTAATGCTTGCAAGCTTTGTGCTGGATATCCATATTGATTCGGTTGCCTGCGGTACTTGTCGAGTATATCAAAGGATCTGTTGTGAGGTGCGGAGAAACGATCGGTGGCGAATATCTCGCTCACGGGCAGTGTGCTGCTATAGTTACTTGTATTACTGCGGTTACTCCTGTTACTACTCCTGAGGTTGTTTCGACTCAGTGAACCGTCACCACGAACACTTAAAGTCACTTCCAGTCTCTTTTTGTCTTTCATTATGTCCTCTTTGTACACTTTCGTGAGAACCCCCTTGCTATCACCATTTGTTACTTAATGTGTTCGAATTAGAAACGTTGTCAGACTGAATAACGGATTAATTATAGTTTACGTGTTATACAACGAAGCAACATAGCACGCTGAAGAAAGTAAATTGCATCTACGACGGTGTACATCATGAACGATGAGTAATGATGTATAAGTAAATGACCACGAGCCCGAGAACAAGACCGTCGTTGTTCAAGTTAATTGAGGTTAAAATAGTTTGGACGAAACATCGACACGACTTTCGGACAAAGGTACTGTCAATTCCGTGGCAGGCAATTTGACGTATAGACAGAGGGGAACAATAAAAAAAACTTGTAAAGAGAAAATTCAAAGATCCGTTTAAAGATTAGTTAACTATTACTCTATCAATCACAGAGACCTTTGGTTCTGCTAGCTAGATGGTTGTTTTTCTTTTGTCACTAACAATTACCTATACACTACGGTGCCGCGGTGTTTCAAATCTTCAGGATAATAATTAATACAATAGGCTAACTTAATTTTGTTTGTGCACTTTTAAATGAATTCTTAAACACGTTCACTCCAAAGAGATAGTCAAAACAAAATCATATAACGAATACAAAACCGCGATTGGAAAGATAAATAATTGCTAAATTAGATATACGAACAACGATGTTGCTTGATAAACAACTTCTTGACATGCAATATCCGCGCAGACGCAGGCGGAGTAGATCCGTTTTAATGAAATTTCCAAGAAAACATTTTTATTTCACGATAAGGCACTAACGAAACGTAACCAATTAAAGGCTTGTGCAGACCAGCGCGACTTGTCGCGCGACGCGACACGAACAATACAATTTCTAAGAAAACTTCACAGTATAACAGTAACCGGTGTCGCGTCGCGCGACAAGTCGCGCTGGTCTGCACAAGACTTAAAGAGATGACTGTCTGGCAAACAATTTGAACTGATTCGATATTGAAGAAACTAATATTGATATTATTATATTATTACAATTTAATGAACGGCTTCCCTCTACTTGAGTGCAATGTTCAGCAACGACTGACAATGAGTTTCGATCGAATAATAATTTATTGTTATAGCTGATAAGATAATGCCGTCAGTTCAATAACTCGTATCAACAAACATGTACATTACTCCCTAGGGGCCTAGAGGCACATACCACCTTCTATGCAACCTTAGCCAAGTTATTGTTTGCTAATGTAAAACGTATTTTTATCAACTTGGTATGCCGGCCACGTGAATCATGTGAAGTACACTTACTAATACTTGAAGCAGGAAAATATTATGCCTTGAGTAAATGGAAAATACGTACACTGGGTCAAGGTTACAGGTGCTCTCTATGCATTGTTTTGGGTACATCCGAACAAATGGTTTAAATTTGAAGCCAGTTACAATACTGCTGGCACCGATTTTATAATGACTTGTGAAAATAAAGCACAATTGTGAATATAATTAATGCAAATAAAGTATTTAAGGAGTTAGAATTTAAATTCAAAGTGAAAGTTTTACTTCGTGGAAGAAAATAGTGTTTAATACCTACAAAAAGCTCCCGAAAATATACATGGCGTGTCGCGTATTAGATGAGCGTGTAATGTAAACGTTACAACACGCCACAGGTCGCGAAGTGTTAAGAAACAAGTTGGTGTTTTGTTTGTAAATCAAACAGACCACTATTATCAACTGTGTGCCGAACACGGTCCGACCGTGCTTAATCCAACAACTTGTTAATTGTTTACTTAGCTTGACTACCAAAATTAAGGAATCAGTTACTGTGGAAACATTTTAAATAAATTATTTCGTAAATACGACTCATTAGGTGGCGAAACAACAAAGAAGCGGTTTGCTTACTGTGGTATGACACAGGGAAAGTGGGTACGTGTGCAACTGTGCACGTAAGTGCATGGTATATAACCCGCAATTTTGAAGTAAATGGAGCAAAGCGTATTACCGCGAACTTCCGTAGAACATTGAGATGTTTTCGAAACAAAAACACAGAACTATGAGTAAGTGACGCGTTTATATGTAACGATGTAACAATAACTGTGCTTGACCTTCACACATTGCTTGAACACACCAGTTTCTAGAATATCATACATACGTGCTTAACAATAGATAATGTTATTTACTCATGATCGAATCAATAACTCTATCATGTTAAGCCATTAAGGAACACTGTTATTAAATTACATTATCACTAAAACACTAATTCCGGCACAGAATATTTTGACTACTTAATAACACATATTAAGGAACTGGGATATGAAGGGGGATTGCGTCAACGCAAACCGTTTTATGAGTCGAATGTGATCAGCTTGTGATTCTGACTCATACAATGCCTAACGCAGGTATCACACGAATTCGGCACAATTACGAATTTCTGTATCGTTTACTTTGAAGTGTGTCACGCGACTAGAACACACTGTTATTATTTTTTACTGAAGAAGGGGGTGGAATTAGCGGCCAACTCGGCACAGGCAAACGAAACACTGCGGGGCTTCGTTCAACGGAACGAAATGGCACGCCGAGTGTAGGAGATAAGCTGATAACGAAGCGATACCGATTTTATACAACGCTAACATTGCGTATTACAGGTATGTTACTTCATTCATTGTACTTTAGGAGGAGCACGTATAAACTAAGTTATGTCCCTAGTGACATCGGGCCTAGTTACGGGCTTTTTCTGTGTGCCTGCATTTTCGCATGATCTCTAGTTAAAGAGCTATATGACAATTAATGAGCACACGTTTTCAAGTTGGGAAAGTTATTAGCCATAGTTAGATGTTTCCCACATAAAAATAAAGGCGAGACGATGCGTTTGTGTGTGACGCGAGAGTGACAGACGAGCTCCGCTCGGTTCACGTTCGTGATCGCAAGACGACAGACTATGGTCACGAACGTGTGAAATAATGTCGCAACTATCGAATATCTCAGGGGAACATCGTGCACCACCTAAGTTGTGCACCGTAATAACAACTAATGAATCGCTTAATTTGCTAGTACATATTTTATGTGCAACTCACCGTCATGGACGTCCTCAACGGTCTCTTCGTCATCAGTCTTCGGTTCCTCAGTTTGCTCTCGTTTTTTAATTGCCTGCAAAGGAAAACATGCTTTATACGCGAGAAAAAATCGCCACAGAGAATCACGGTAGAAGGTAAAAAGGGCAATAAAAAAAGACATAAGCCACACTGATTACAGCTAGTAGAGAAGTTACTTAAATGTCGCATTACACTACATGCCAGTGAAATGGTATGATCGTGACACGACAATACACAAGCGAAGCAAGCCAAACAAAATGCAGTCGAATCTAAATTGAAATCTTTCGCTAAATGTCTTTCTATCTTGCATACGCATCTCACCCGGGCGAGCCATCCTCCTGCCGCTTTCAAGCACCTCATTTTAATATATACCGATAAGGAGCACTTTGGAAATTGCCCGTTGTTTGTTGGTGATTTATTTAACACTACACTTGTATTGAGAAAGCGGCACTTCACTTATCGATTAATCGCGGTACACGAAGCATTGTTAGTCGCGGCGCGGTAGAAGGCACTCATTTCTGCGAGCCTCGCGGAGGGTCTACCGAGAGCGTTGTGGTCGAGGGCCCGCGCGCATCAGCCCGTAACAGCCGCGGTATTCCAACAATTACCCACGGTTGGGTCGTGCTTACAGAAACGGAGCGATTCACCAAGAGATTTATTACTTAGTTACACACTCATTGCGATGTTACCAGATTCTTCACTTAGATTCCAAACTGGTATTTAGAAATTATTTTAGAGCAGGATAAAATGTGAGTGAAGTGTGAATACTCGCCCCGATGATCGTTATATGGTAATATGTTCGCAGAGTACAGGTGCGATGCGAAAGAGATCTCACGACGCTATTGTTTCTGCTATTCTCTGGTGAACAAGAAATTTCGACGCGGACCGTGCGTCAGCTTTTACCCTTTCGCGTTATTGTATAGTCTGCAATTTAGATGCCATTGTGATGCGCAGCACGATTGCACGATAGCAGTATATTTAATTGATGAACGATCAAGTACAAGATACGGTCTGCAAAAAATATCATCACTCGATAATAGAATCATCGTAAATGCAGACTAACATAACAATCAGCCAAGCATTTTATATCCAAAATATTTTTGCTCAAATTATTTTAGTTATCAAGGCTTTCACTTACATTATTTTTTGAAATTATTATCATTGGACACGTTTGTCAGATAAAATAAAATAGATAATGGAAGGAAGTAATCCCAATGAAAGATTCGTAGTTTACGTACATATTTTGTACGTCATGTCGTATAAGATTAATCGTTTTCATGAGGTTTATTAGTTTAAATATTAATTCTTTACTTATTTATAGAAGTATAAAGACGATGTTTGCTCAACCAAGGTAGGGCATTTTGTTTTATAAATAGGCTTTGCGTTTCAGTATTATGACGAAAATGAAAGAAGGCGTAAAAGGGAGGCTACGCAGAACGCTTTTCAAGTTAAAAATAACTTTATCGTAGACTTCAACGTAACAATAGTGCCTTATTTGGACTAGCTTTGAAAACACTGAGAATAGTAAAGAAAGTAATTTTGGAAATAAGACTGTGGCCAAAATTTGAACTATAAGAAATACAGAAAATGAGGCGCGTGGTTTGACCTCATTTCTCTATTTCTAGTCAAGTTTTGGTCATCTTAAACCTCCTTAAATAACATACGAAGGACATAAAAGGTAAACTGTCAAAATGAAAAATACAACATTCACGAATATGGTTTTATACTGAACAAGTACATCATGCATTAATGAATGAATTTACACTGCTTTGTGAATCTAATTAGAACGACGGTCAGAGATGACCAAACATCGATAGTACAAATACTACGAAATGAAGCAAGGTTCTGATATTAACAACAGTACACATGAAGGACACAGTACCATAAACTACCAAAGCTTTGTCCGCTCTGACAAGAGCATTCTTATGAAAATCTTATAGTATCAGGAATGGATGGAACAATTTTTGTTTCAGATATATGTATCTAACACAAGTTGTGCAACATGTATTGCAACTTGTGTCGTCGTGCGGACTGACAAGAAGTAGTTATAATTAAAAATACACAATACACACACGATACTATGTTAAAACAATTCAATTAAAATATGAACCCCAAAAAACCACAAGTTAATGAAAAATATGTATAAAACATGCAAACAGAGATTAATAGATAGATTACACAAATAAATTACCACTATGATGCAAGGAAAACTGGACTTCAAAATTTGTAATTGAAAATGGTGATCAAAACTAGTTAGGAAGACGTGTAATAAAGTTTCAAATATGAGATTTAATTATAATAAACTAAGGATCCAGTTACAAGTTATGAAGTCCAAGAAGGTCTTAACATGCCTGTCTGCATCAATCACCAACTTGCTTATTAAAATGAGAAGCTGCGTATACAAATTTATGCGCCTAAGTTCGTTATATACTCTTTAATGGCACCTGCAATAGGGATGTTGACTAAAAATGTTTTGCCCGTCAGGTAGATTATTAAAAAATATTAGACACGTATTTTTTCTTTTTTTAGGTAATCAAAAGACGGCATTACATTGAGTTAAAATGTGGCATGACATCACTCCCCGGTACATTTTATACTGACTTGTGACGTAGCGAGCCCCCACTCCTCAACTTTAATGCGTTTTATCTAAAGCATTTTTTATTAATATGATAAAGTAAAAAATACGTGTCAAATATTTTTTATCATCTGACTGGCGGACTAAATAGTTTTTTTTTTTTCCAGTCAACATCCCTATAGAGGGGCTTGTGGCTAAGTTATAACAGCCGCACGGGTCGATCGATCAGGTTAAGCTGAGCTTGCCGCGGTTGGTCCGTGGATGGGTGACCATATTTACATACCAAGTATTATTACCCCTCCGTGGTAATATTTACCCCTCCGTGCCCCAGAAAGCACGTTAAGCCGTTGGTCCCGGCTGTGTCTCATGTACACCGGCAAACACGCCGTTTTACGGCAAAATAGGTGTTGTGGTAGTACCCAGAACATTTTCTTCACATGGAGCTCTACTCCTACTAAAACGCTCGAGGATAAGTTGGTACGCAGCTTCATGCTATGTACGCGAGTTGTTGGTTAATGCCGACAGCTATGAATAAGACCTTGAGTATGTATGTACCTAGCACCATTCGAGCAAGCAAGACTACAATCACAGTTAACAGGCTGTAAGTAGTACACATAAACACAATGCATTAGGAAGACGGTAGCAGCACCTGCGCAATAAGGTCTCGCGCACGCCGTGCGTCGATCTGATTGACGCGTTTGTTCTTGAGGTGGTGGGGAGTGTCGCGGCGGTGCAGCCGGCCGGCCTGCACGGGCGCGCCGCGCTCCTCCACGGTCGCGCGCCACGCTACCCGCCGGGGGCGCTACCCGCACCACCACCGGGGGACACCCGTGATACCAATGAACAGTCATATCCCGAACGAAGCTTATCAAGTGGCATGAAGTCATGATTTTATGGTAATTGATTGCCGAACGATCACCGATATAATAATATCAATCGATATAATAACCTCTATGTCGATATCTTATAAAAAATAAAAAACTAATAATGCGTTACACAAATTACCCATATCAATGGCGATAAAAAGGTGTTTATTGAATTTTTCACGTGTTTCTCGATCGACATCGGTGATCATTCGGATGAACCCTAGTCCCCCACTCCTGTCCCCTTTACCCTGATTTTAACAAAAGCAGAAAATATAAAGTTCTTTGTAAAGAGTACTTCAGATTTTCACATTCGAGGTACGACTGCTAATTTAAATCCATTTTCCAGTGTAAATATGAAAGAATATGCTTATGAAAATCAATGTTTATTTAAAATATAATGAGGGATAAGATATATCTGCCTGTTGGAAGGTCTATATTGTAAATATGTTTTCATTGGCATATTTTCATCGTTTCACGTTAGTTTCATAACATAAAAGTAGTTTTAAAATCAATAATATAGCTACCGGGTTCCAAAGAAGTTAATTTGTTATTTTATTTAAGAAAAAATGTTAATAGATAGTTTCCTTCCTATGTTAATTGCAATTACATGTCATTAGAAAGTAATTTACTTCTGTAACAAGCAGAACTAAAGGGGTTAACTCTACTCTTTGGGTAACATGTTAATCCCAGGCGAAATTAGAATAGTCAAATTAAACTCTGTCCTAAATATAGTTTAACTTAGTTCAGTCACTTTTTACAAGCCTTAATTATCATTGCATATAAGGGCCTAGTTCCCATGACAAAAATCTACCGCGTTTAAGCGTGTAAACGCGGGTTAGCGTGCGCTGCATGTTAACGTCTACAGTTTTCAAAGCGTGCGTCAACGCGCGCATATTCGAACAGTTATGTAGCAATCTCTAAACGCGTCTCAGCTTGCGTTGTCATGGAAACCGAGCCTACAGTGACGTAGATACGTACTTCTATATGAATTAAAGTTTGTAAAAAATTACATTGTAAGGTGAAAAATCTGCTCGATTTCTGTCGAAGTTGCGTGCAATCGCCAAAAAACGAGCAGTGTGTAGGCAGCTATAAATTATCACACTAATAATCTTTTAAATAGTCTTACCTCTAGTTCGTCAGAATCATCATTCTCGTCGTTTTCACCTTCAGACGATTCTCGATCGGCCGCCGTCTGGGTGTCGCTTTCCTCTTCTTTCGTCAATTCGGGAAGAGGCTGTGGTGTGTGCACCGGCTGTAAATGGAACTTTATTTAGTATGCATTTATCCATGAGACTGAGATTAGAATAAAAACGTCTTTTAAAATACGGGAATTGACCTCTCCTTTTTTATAAGAACGTTGGCATTATAATCACAGTTTCAATCTGTAAAAAAAAATCTCTAATTTAGGAACATTTTTGACATTGATTTTCGCTGAGATGAGAGTACGACTTGAATTTAATGTTTTTTAAGTACGAGAATTGACCTTCTGACACAGCAGAATACAGATGTACAATCGAAGAACTTCATATCTATACACCGTAAGGACTATTTCTGCTTGCAGCGCTCGGCGGCTATAGAAATGGGACGGTAACAGATATAGCCATCGTGTTCACGGGATTTTGTTTTCAAACTGCTTAGATATGAAGTTCAAACTCAAACTCAAAGCATTTATTTCAATTAAACCATTTACAGGCACTTTTGAATTGTCAAATAGTCGCGTCAGTTAGTCAGAAAGTTGAAGCTAGTTGCCCATTCCAAAACGTAGATCTTTATGGAGAAGAACGGGCAAGAAACTCCAAGGACACTCTTTTAAATATAGAAAATTTCAAAATCCTGGGTACATTATTATTCTTGTTGCTTCTATATGTGAGAACAACGTACAAAAAATAATCAAAACAATTCAAAATATAAGATTAAAAATAAGTTATGGCAGATAAGAGATGACCAGTCACAACTGACGGCGCCCGTTCACGAACATGACGCATGGATCAGCACCATCCAGCTCAACCATTTTGTAGGGAACCGAATGATCCAACACACTCGCCACCATCAGCGAGACATTTAAGTGAGCATGACATACTCTCAACTGCCATGCTCTTTCAAGTCAACATACATCTTAATAACATAAAAAATATATAAAACGGCTCCATGGTACTCACATTTACAAAAATTTAAAAAATGCTTATAATAATATGCTTGTCTACATAGTGTGTGTTCTTCGATAGTACGTATGAGTAGCTTCATATCTAAAAATGTGTAGTGAACGCGGCAGGCCCGTCTTGTCGGGCCAATTCAATGAGTGTAACGTAGTCAGAAGATATAAGAGTTACGCGATAGAAAGAGAGTCAACTTCTAGGTGAATACATATAACTGTAGGTAGTGAGCGCTGTGCGCCCTGCATTGCACTTTATTGTGTCGTAGCAAGCATCGTTTTTTATTTAAATGATTTTGCGGAGTTAACCATCTGTATTCATATGTGCTTCTAATAAAAAAAATACTCAGTTGCAGTTTGGGTACAGCACGTACAGTAACATAGTAAGTTTTGTTGAATAACTGGGGTCAGTCTCCAAATTTACGGAGCTAAGGAAATAAAATACTTTAACTAAGCTATAATTTCACGCGAAACAAAAACAGATGGTGGTCACCATCAAGGTGCAGTGGAGTGTGAAATTGAAACTCTACTTGATTTTTCCAGGAACGATTGCAATACATCAACTTGATCTTATGTATACTCAACGCAAATTTTATGTTTAATAAACACCATTAACTCTCACTGGTCATAAATTTAAAATGAGAAAGTAAAATTAGAAAATGATGTTCCTATTGGATTAACTTCATGATTTCCATGTTGGCTATAAAAGTAAGATCATAAACTGAAATAGCTGGACACCCCCCTCTATTAATAGTAAGTAGCACGGTGCTTAGTTTTGTTCCGCCTTTCAGATACCTGCACCATAATTGCGTAACGCACTTCCAATCACAATACAAAGGATTTTGCTAATCCATTGCTTCATGTTTGAAAATTTAGCTGATCACCAACGTAAATAACGCAATGAATGTTGTTGAAATGTCAAAATGAAAGTCATTGTGTGTTACTTTTAACGCCAAGTTCCTGAAAGTCTGATCAAGTCTCTGAACATATAATCTGCAGTCAAATATTTCATTATCTGTTGTTATCATGTTAGGGTTCGACACGATTTAATATTGAATAGCGTTTCCGAAATATCAATACAACCCTTGACAATGATTTCTAGTTTCAATGGCATCAAACTGATGCATGGAAAGGTAATTGCGAGTTCTCCTAATTGTATGAAAACTTATCTCGCCACTGTATATGTGGCTGTGTTTACAACCTGCAAATGCTATTGACTGAAAAAAAAAATTGGTTGTCTGTAAAGTCTGTTTACGGACGATAGTTTAACGTGACAACGTCATAACAAAACATTCCCTTCCCTCGCTCCGATCGCAACGTTACAATGAGCGTAACGGGACAATGAGCGTAACGGGACAATGAGTCATCCTTTCGTGCGTGCAGCCGTCGTTCATGGATTTATTAGACGTTGTCACGTCAAAAACGAAATAAAGTCGTAAGTAATCTACTTACTTCAACAGTTTCCACTGGCACTTCAACGTGTTCGGGTGGCGGCATGGTAATCCCGTTGGATGTCGGTGGCTCTTGTTGTTTTGCCGCTAGTAAGGCCGCAGCTTCGGGCGACCGACCGGCGAGAAGCTTCTGTGCTTTCGCCTTCAAATCCTTCGGGTGAGGTGTATTTTGTCGGACAAATGGAGTCTGTGAAAATTACGATATATTAGACAGAGTAACAGGCCAATAAGAAGAGATTGTCACTTACTGCATTACAGCGTTTTAAATTGAGAAGAGAAACATGCTCATGCATAGTATTCGATTAATAAGTGTATTTAAATAAAAGCTTGTGCCAATACTTTTTGTGAAGTCAAAAGATAAAAGTTGATTTATAAAAGAAAAATTAATGATTTTTGCACTAAAATAAAAAAACAAAATACATTATTTTTGTTAGTAGTAAATACTTACTAAAAATATCTTTTGCAAATTGTAACATTCAAAATAACGCTGTGCATTTAATTTAGTGTTTTAAAGATAAAAGATAAGTGTCTACGAAGCAAGCGAGTGTGTAATCATATTATGTTAATTATACTAAAGATAAAATCTTCAATATAAATGGTACCTAATGAAATGTGTCATATTTCGGTATTACTATCGTAGTCGTCACAAAAATCACAAGACAAAATTCAATACAAAAATTACTTGAATCAATCCATGTCGTGTAGAAACTCAATGGTTTATCCCGGTAATGTTCAGATTCCTGACCGAAGTACCAAAATGTGATAATTGTCACTTAACCTATTAACCGCATAATGTTGCAATGTGTGAGACGAACCGACATGATTCACAGGATATGATATCACACGTAGTCTCTTCTTCGTGATATTACGACGTCTCTTGCTGGTAAAGCTAATCTACGCTAAGTGCAGTTCAAATATTGTGCGCAATGTGGAATTAGTTGGAGAAATATTTTAAAATAGGTGGTATAGTTTTTAATATACTGTGTGAATCAAAATGAAGACTTTTGGGGAGCGGCTGGGAATCCAAAAATTGGCTTTGATAAGTGTCATTTCATTCGGTGCTAGGTCAACAGGTGTGGTTAGTGTTACATAACGATGGATTGTTGATATGTGTGTAAATTCCAATTCGCAGCAAAAATAGTAAATGCTTTTGCAAAAAACAACACTAATTTGTCTATGCATTAGTCTACTTCCAAAGAAAACAAACTATTATCTAAATACTGATTGAGCAAGAGGCTTAGTGGCGGACAGCGCATACTCAACTCGGTGGCAGTGCATTCACAATATTTGTAACTATTTTGAGTGTAATACGTTGCAGGTTCCAATTCGGGTTTCAACAAGACGGTAATTAATATCTGTGTTTACAGTTACATTAAGATAAAGAAATGATTTTTAGACTAAAATATTAATAAGTTGTAAAAGTAAATTGACGAATGTCTTAAAAATTTGTCTATGCTCATTCATCGTTCATGAGATGATGCAGGTAATGTAAGAAATATTAGTATCGAATCATTAACAATATTAATTATATTTGAACAACTCGACTGTGTAGTAAATACCTAATTGAAACTTTTACTGTGTGATTAGTTGGTATTGCTATTTGTGAATGCACCCCGCGAAACGCTTTGCCGCATACCTCCGTGAGGTTAGTTATAGAGGAGGATAGTCGTTGCAGGGAACTCCTCCGCTGTGTTGTGACTAGCTTGCGAACTACGTTAATAGGCCGCCTGAAGGCAAGCATCGACTGTTGTGCGAAGAACGAGTCAGAAGGCATCACGTCATCACTCTCCTCCTGAATCGTCGAAACCTTAAAATTAAAATTTGTTTGTTCCAGGAACAGTTCACAACCAATGAGATTCTACGTACAATGAAATATTCCTTCATGTTACATCATACCTATGTATAAATAAATGATTAAAAATATATTTTTACACAATCAAATAAAAATAGTCATTTGCGCAGTGTTTATTTACTTTTCCTACCTATACTTATTATTAACCTTACACAATAATACAACAACGTATGCAGCGTCTATCGAGGCTTATGTCAATCAATGTATTTGAAAGATACTAATTGAAATATGATTCATACGTAATGCTATGCCGTTCTTGTTACCTACCGAAAAAAGATAAGGTTTGATCAGGAAAAATAAAAAGCTATCTCATTCTAATCAATTGTAGATTAACAAGAGATGCGGTTGCAATTTTGCGGTCTGAACATATAATAACTTTAGTATAATTTACTCAACGCAAACAGGTGTGTGTATCCGTTAAAAAATGTATGTATAGGAACAAAATATATACAGTTGGAACAAATTATTACAAATAATAATAAGGAAATCTACGAAACCGGCTTGTCATTTCACTGGATAGATCTTTTAGCTATATAGCCAATTATATTATTCTTTCTCTCTAACGACCATAATTCTTATTTACCTACATCAAAATATCTGACAGAGGTGTAACAAAATAAAACATGCAAATAAAAGATAAAAAATAATGAAAACTAAAAGTTTATTGCATAAATAAACATAAAAAAATATTAGTATTCAGCTTATACTAAATAATACTGTGGTTCTGTTAAGCCAATTAAAATAATAATATGCAGATCGTGTATCACCAAACCTTTGTACTACCTTTATACAAGTTGAGAATTGCAATTTTTGTATTAAACAAATGACATGCTAAATAGTTAAAAACATTTTTATAAGTATGTTGTATGGATGTTGTTTACTGAGATTATTCTAAAGCTACAAGTATTGTACTCAGTGCTAGATAAGCTCTGTGCCTCGATAAATTTTCGCGTACATGTATTCTGAACCAAGATCCTACGTTCCTC
Source organism: Agrochola macilenta (assembly GCA_916701695.1). Classification (NCBI taxonomy): domain Eukaryota; kingdom Metazoa; phylum Arthropoda; class Insecta; order Lepidoptera; family Noctuidae; genus Agrochola; species Agrochola macilenta. The sequence continues at coordinate 11,783,428 of OU753563.1, forward strand.
CACCTCTCTCTAAGCGTGTCACCAGCATGGTGGAAGCAAGAAGATACATTATATTGAAAGTGTTTGTGAGGGTACCTAGTATTAAAGTTCGTTTTCCGTTTATTTTTATACCATCCCATAGTATTGTTGAATAAGTTACTACAACAGCATAGGCTCACCTCTTTGAGTTCGGGCAAATCTTCGGTGAACTTGACGGAGTGCGTACGTGAGTTCTCTTTTTGTTCCCAGTTCTCGTCGTCCGAGTCCCGGTCGCGAGACATGGTCGATTCTGTAGAACCAATTCAGTTAGTCGAATATTCGGAAGCATGTTTAAGATAGTTAATTGATTCTGCGTGACCTTGCGGAAATCCACTATAAAATACAATAGAGGTAGATATATTTAGTACTTAACCTATTCCGTGTACTAGGTAACTAAATATAATCTACGTCTATTGTATTATTTTAGCAAGTACTTGAATTGTTGAAGTACACACGACAAATAAGATAATTATACTGACGAGCAATTATCATTTAATCTCTGCGCAGGTATCCGTCATTATTATAGTGTGTGGTCCACGAGCCATTATTAGACGGATATTGACAAATATTTGACTACTTAGTAGATGCACAAAATTGTTAAAAGGCAGATTAAGTTTATTTGGATGGCCGCTTAGTATCTCATCTGTCAACAGTACTCAATAATTCAATGCTAATTTACATTTATAAATTGTCGATATTATCTCTAGCGATACTATGGATTCTCTGGCAGCTTGACTCTAAAATTGTATACTTAGTCTTAAATTTAAAAAAAAAACCCATTTAGTAAGACTAAAACATAAATGAACATAGACAATCACAACACAGCAGCGCTACGTCACAAACCAAACAAACATTGAAAAGCCAAAACGATATAACGTTATCTTACGTTGCGTAAAATTCAATGATTGTTGATTAATTATTGTATGATAAGTGTCAATTGTAAATCCTCTAATCATACTTAACCCAGCCTGCACCCTAATTTGGTGTAACACACTCGTAATGACAGTCCCTTTGACAATTTAACAAATTCCATTGGTCTGTATGTTTGAAAAACTTCCTTCTGGTCGACAGCAAAAATAACGCAATGAATATTAATGAACTTTAAAAATGAAAGGAGTTGACATTCCGTGTGTGTTTGCAATTAAGGCTCTCGCAGACAGGTGTGATGCGGCCCTAGTAGAACCATTTCTATGAAAACTTCATGGAAATTGTTCTACCAGAATCGCGTCGCACCGTCGCGTCGTGCCTGTCTGAGCGTTTAAGGTGCAGAATGTTTAAATTTTCATGTAGTTATATAAAATAATAACAACAGTTAATAAGTACTAAACAACACTACAGTTCTATTCAGTGCAGTGCTATAGCATGATGACCATGAAATGCGTTGTGTCGTAAAAAAATAAATAACTTTGCGATGTTTTCATAATAATAGAGTATCTTCATTTCAACCTTCATAAAGTCGCGCGTCCATCTGATAGTAAAAACTAGTGCGAGGTTTTTTATTTGTTCAGTAATAATACATCACTTAACACCATTTAGTTTGAATTGAAAATTCATGTACACTTCTACAGTGTACTGTTAGGTAAGTACATTTTAACAACATACCTATGTTATCTTTTATTGAGATTATCACAATGGAGCGTTACATCAGCAAGAGAATACCGTTGCCGATGATTAATATTAATTATCATTGAAAAAAAAACAGTTATTTTCAACCGAGGCACTCACATTTTACAATCAAATGGACGCAGAAAAATCTCCATAGCAGATACTATAGCCCAAAAAGGTTTCAATTCGTAACTGTATTGTATTGATACGTTTGTGAACCTTACCTCGTCTATCTAGCTCTTGCGATTGTGAATTAAATCTGTGTTCCCTGTACCAGTGTCCACTGCCGACCTCTGACGTGTGTTCCAGCTCTATTCGTGTGTGACAAGTGCATTTAGTATATTTACACAGCAAAAACAAAACAAGAACAGCTCAGAGACAGTTCACAGTACATAAAAACCGCTAAGTTGATTTAACAGGAAATGCAACCATGAATCATTCAATTATGGCGAAGAATTAAGCAATAACTTCGCAATTCGATGTCCGATTAAATATTTTCGTGTTGCGTAAAAGGATGCTCATTTCGTTTACAATGGTCCATTATATTTATTGAAAAACGATTCATTGGTCTGGTATGGGTACCGGCCTCAGGTTGAATATGTTCAAACACATTGAGACGCCCAAAACAAACGGTTATGCGCATGATAACCATCGCCTTTTACTCTTGTGTACAAAAAAACTCCTGGGAAGGTTTCTCAAAGATCCAATCCCTTAAAAAAAAGTTAAATGAAAGTATCGTATCAAAAGGATAAGAGACAGTCGGTAGATCAAAACAGAGATTAAACACCAGTATTGTGAACTGTCCCTGATTTTGCATAATTAAATAAAAGCACAAAAAGCATTGGCAAAGACGACATAAATTACGTACCAAAATGCTCACATAAAAGCAAACATACAATGGCAGTAATATTCTTTACTATGCTATATGTATAGGAATATTATTATTGCTTGACAATGCGATTTCCTTATCATTATCAACTCACTATAATATCATATAGAATCAAAAGGAAAAATAACAAAAGGAAATTATAAATCTAAATCAAACATGATTTTGTCCAAAATTTAAACATGTTCATTACGCAAAGTAAATACTTTTAACTATCAGCAGATTAAAATGTTCTAGTTGATATAATAAATCACAAGCTAATGAAATTGGTGATACAATAACCAGTGGTGATAGGCAAATATGAAGATTATGAACCACCTAAACTTGAATTCAGAATCTTTAATTATCAAGTTTGGAACCACAAACTCTATATCTTTTAAGACAAAGTTCAAATTCCATTGCAACCAAAAAAATACAGACGTTTTAATAGCAAAATCATTCAAAAATAAACTTAGAGTACATTATAGTTAAGTAGATTGTTGATTAATTGGTGACGGCATGTAATTCTCTAAGTATCTGAATTCAAGAATAAAAAGTACTAAGGGTTTTTCTACGAGCAGGACACCAAAAGCGACACCATGGTAATAATTTAAGGGTACATTCATACCTGGTTGTTGGGTATAACTAAGCTGAGGTAGTAAGAAGCAAGTAAGAACATTTTCCCCTGTGGTCTCATCCCTGTCTGTTTGGAAGGTCAACAACGGTTGCGCCTGATTTTCCGATAACCACACAGCTTTCAGTTCCAAATTCACTAATGTATAGGGTAAATACTGTAACCTGGAACATTATAAGTATAAAATATTATTTTCACATCACAACATTCTCAACTACATCATAAATCATGTAACATAAAATTAAGCAAGATCTTCTTTGAAATATGTAAGGTTACATTTTATGTAATACCTAGTGTAGTACCGATTACAATTTACATTTGCAATATGTAATCTATCTGGTTACATTACATAATCATATTATTTAAGTACTTAAAGATAAATACGCAATTCAATGTCATAATTATCAGCAACAAAAATCAACTCAGGATGCTTAAAACGTGTTTAGTTGTTGCAGCGAAATGCATCGCAGTTATTCATAGCTTATCAATAATATAAACAATTATTTTATCTTCGTAATAAAACTTACCTATTGCCGCTCACATCCAATACATGCAACGATTTACAATTTCCCAGCTCGTTCGGTAATCTGGTTAGTTTGTTATCTCTTAGGCATAACACACCAAGTAAAGTCATATTCCCGATCTCTAACGGTATTTCAGCCAAGGTATTCCTATCTACATTCAGTACAGTCAACTCATTGAGATTCCCTATTGACTTAGGCAGCTCCATTAAAAAATTCTCCGTTAATATAAGCTCTTGTAGATTTGTACACCTGGAAGAGAAATACGGAGTCATTAGCGTTATAAATAGCTCAAGATAAACTAACAAAATGAAATATATGTTAAACAGTGCGATATACTAACCTTCCTACATTTTCGTTTAATGTATGTAATCTATTTTGGTCCAACTTCAGTATAGCTAACTTGGATAAATCTCCGGTACCATTTGGTACAGTTTCCAGCATATTTTGGGAGAGATGTAAGTCGGTTAAGGAGCACAGGCCTCCAATCTCTTCAGGAATTTTCTCTAGTTTATTTTCACTCACATCTAGACATATCAGTGCCTTTAAATTTCCGATTTCTGGCGGCAGATACTGGAGTTTATTGTGATCCAACCATAACTCTTCCAGAGCGGGCAACTCTCCGATGAAACCCGGCTGTAATTGATAACAGGACATGGTCATTTAAGTCAGAATTATAAGTATTAAAACAGAAAAACAACGTTAAATAACATACCAGTTCTTCAATGTCATTGTCACCTAGATCCAGCCTTTGTAATCTAGTAAGATTTTTCAGTGACTCTGGCAGAGACTTTAATAAATTTTCTCTCAGCTCGAGCGACTGAAGTGAGATCAAACTGGAAAGACAAAAGATTTATATTAAAAGGATTATAGAGAACAAATAAAAGACAAGACATTTATTTACTAATATGTAACCTTCGCTACCCAACAATTGTGACATAATAATTTGATGAGACAATTCAGCGAGGTGGAAACACAATAGAACGACAATCGCGGTAACAACGTCTCAACGACTCCCACAGCATCGTTGCAAGGTTAATTTAACAGTATTATTTTCTTTTTATCCCAGTTAAAACACCTTAGAAGTCACTTGATTTCCAGAGTATACTCGCTCTTTAAAAGCCCAGGTGCATATAATAAGATTGGAGAATAACGATATTTCGCACTTATTTCAGTTCTATTTATTTATATTTATTCCTGAAATACACTCGGAAACAAACAAAAAGTCGCTCTGTTGAACATTGATTTGATTTAAGTTTATTACTGCAAAAGATGGCAACCAATTCAAAGAATTGATAAATAAATCGTGAGAAACAAATACGGAAATGTTAAAACTCATTTCACTTTATGTCGGAAACTAATGTGATTTTCATAACAAAATGAAATTATAATAAGGAAGTAATTATTATTCTGTAATATCCGTCCGTATACTTAAGGAGTTCTAACATCACAGGAAAACGAAATTTTCTCGCAAAAAGAGTCCTCGCAATGGCAATAAAAAGATAATGAAATGAAGACTCTGAATGTTTGTCGGAGTCAGAACTTGGGAATACGAGTTTATGATAAATCCTATTTTCAGCTCATTGTTGAGCAAAATATTTAACAGTAGCTATGCCAGCGGTTGCTTCCGTGATTAGTTTTTATTTTACTGCATGTGAAAATATTCCACGATACAGTAGTTTCTTAGCAGAACGAGATTCAACTTTAGAAGAAAATATTGTCGAGGACTAGGAAGGAAATCTTACACTTTAACGTTGTAACATGGAGGTTTTGTTACTTTCCATCGTCTGGTAAAATGATAACGCATCAACATAACGGAGTTCTCTGCACCAACAGAAATAGTAGGAGAACTGTGTGGCATAATATCAGATCCTAACCTCGCTCAGACGAGGCTGATTGGAAAAACAAGTTAGACATGCACGTAAGATACTTAGTCGAGGAAACGGAATTCTTATCGGAGGCGGCACGTAAAACTGCGACAGAGTAACTGATTAGACACGTACGAGTTAAGTAGATAAATCTAGCCGGTTTTATAAAAGCATTTAACACTACATTTTTAAGTTCAAGTCCCTCCAACTGACAGTAAATTATGCTGTTAGGAATGTGGAAGAAACCCTTTTGCGAAGTGGCAGTGGTTATTAAAGTTTGAAACAGGTTTTAAATTACTTTCAATCCACCAATAAGGCGCGTGTTTATTTTCAAAGTAAACTTTAGTGTACGAGTAAATAAACAGCGCAGCGTTTATCTTTTACAGAATGCTCTTTTTCTGGATGAACGAAGAGTGATATGTTTCAATATTAGCTGCTAAAGATATCTCAAAAATAGTATGATTGTTTTACCGCAGTTTGGCGGAACATTAAATTTAAGTAGGTAAGTTTAACTAGCTTAAAATGGTGGTTTTCGAATCTAGTGTTAGTTGAACATGAGTATCGTAAGGTCCATATTTTTATTTAAATAAGTATGTATTTCTTATGATGAAATACTAAAGAGAAACAAAAACCCAAATTTTCTGGAAAAAACTTTGAATAATTGCCACATTTGCCACTATATCCTTCTACATTAAACTCTACACGACCGGCATATAATATTGGTATTCTGCTTGCTCCGTCGTGGATTTCCAGAAAACTGTTGCATCGCGCCGTCACACCATTCCGGGAAATTAACAGTCACATAAAAGTAAAGTTGTATTTGGATATTACGTACTGGAAGTCAGAAGTATATTTTAAACATAATTAACTTCCCTTGCAAGGCTTGGCAAAGATTAAGCAATTGTCTGAAGTTATGGTGTTATGAAAAAGCCCTATTGTTTACTGATACGTGAGCACACGTCATGTTTGTTTAGAGCCTTGAGGCCACATTCCGTAGTCGATGTCATAGTACTTAGCGTTGGTTTTGTACTTGTACTACAGCGTGTTCTGACTCACTTAGTCTGCTTATGAACTCAAGTAATTAGAATATGGAGTAAACATCACCTATACGTGTTCCAGTAAGCATGGTTCGATGTTCGTGACCCAAATCCAGGAATAGAACGTTAATAAAATTGTATTCTTGTTAATTATGCTATGTTAAACCGCAACAATCACAAAAATGTTTTATGATGTCCGAAAATTAGGTTTATTATAATAATAAAAGCAAGACGTCTTGAAAACGGCTCTGGCTTCAAGGAGAAGTTATGTGTTAATTCAATCGTAAAGGAAAACATTAATCAGTGTGAAGTAAAGCAACAGGTTATAGCAACGACGCGTACATCGTAACGTTACACGCCTCCTTTAACGGATCTCTACAACTGAGATGATCGCACAAAGTTTATTGTTTGTTTTAATGACATGACATATCCTCAGTTACAGCAGTTACCAGCGTGACAACAAAATTAAATCATAACTTCGTGCTGAATTTTATGGCTTTTATGAGTAGTTGCCTATGGAATTATGCTCTTAAGAAACCTACCTAAAAATATTATTACTTCTTGATATTTTTAGTCATGCCCAGAAAGATACTAAATTATTGATTGCAATACAATATTTACCGTATACCTATACGTACATTGAAAAGCCGATAACCGGCAACTATCCGGTAACCGGCTTATTTTACTATCCGGCCGGATACTCACTAGACCCAGATCCGGCCAGATACTTTCTAGACCCAGATCAGGCCGCTTTTCATAAAGTTCGTTTTTAAATTTTCTGTAAGAATCCGGCCAAACCACAATCAGTTTAATCACAAATAAAATCAGTATGTTTCTGACTTTTTAACACTAACACCGATTAAATTTCAATTTAATCGGTGCATTAGATTCAGAGCAAATTGGCTGTAACAGACGGACAGAAAGACACCCAGCCAGCCACACAAGTGACCCTATAAGGTTTCCGTTTTTTCATTTTGAGGTACGAAACCCTAAAAAGGACTTGAATATATTATGAATAGATTTATTGATAGACTCCCCTCTATCAATAAATCTATTCATAATATATTCAAGTCCTTTTTAGGGTTTCGTACCTCAAAATGAAAAAACGGAAACCTTATAGGGTCACTTGTGTGGCTGGCTGGGTGTCTTTCTGTCCGTCTGTTACAGCCAATTTGCTCTGAATCTAATGCACCGATTAAATTGAAATTTGGTACACATATGCATTTATGTAACCTAAACACGGACGTGTAACGTAAATAAATGAATTTGGAATATGCGGGTAACGTTTGGGGTGCAAAAAAGAAAATGAAAAAATAATAAATTGCAAACTGTATCGTGTGACATATCAAATGGAAGGGCTAATTGCGAGGATGTCAATTTTTTTTAAATCATAATTATATTATGAATACTTTTAAAGATATTTAAGAAACTAGATGAAAATTTACCATTCCCCCGTTATCTGACAGTACTGAGCCAATTTTTTTTTTTAAAGTACTGAGAATGGTTCTTTACTCACAGATTACACGAAAACCTTTAAGGAAGTCTATGGTCTTAAAATAACATGATAAATCTCTCAATATTGTGCGTAAAAACTTACATTTGCAGTTGGAATGTATGGGAGAACATGTTTTTTCAACTACAATGTTAAGTTTGTTCTTGGGATAAATTCATCCCAACTACGGAAGCCTTCATAGTGCATAGTTCGACAAACACTTGGCCGATTTTTTTATTTTCCGTAAGTATTCGGCCAAATGACTATCAGTTGAAACAAAAAAGGGGAGTCTATCAATAAATCTATTCATAATATCCTATACATATTCAAATGAGTCCAGAAAATATTCAATAAACCGAACGCCAAAGAGATTTGAGCTCAAACGCCTGAAAATTGGGTCCTTGATAAAGTACCTAATTTACTTTTCGCAGATAATTCATTTTGATGAACCTGTGAGGATTTTAACGCAATTAATGTAAAATATCAACTTTTATATAGCTGTTCGCGGCTTACGTGCTAATGAATGTTATTGAATATCAATTAATCAATCAATGCAAGTTACTTGTAACCCAATAAGTTTTAATTGAAACATCATACTAACTGCATACATATGTAATAAACTGTCAAGACACAGCATTAGTCATCGACATCACGCGTACGGTACAGTCACTGGACGATGACGATCATATAAATCTTGTTGCTAATAGGGAAGATATCGACTTACATAGGTATACTCGCAAACTAGTATAAAGTTGAAGTTCACGTTGCAAACCTTTGAACTAAGTTATCGTACAGAAATGTTATCAAATCTTCTACTAATTTCTTCCTATAGTTCCGGAGCCATTTACTAATATCTGTCTAGTTATGATATATACTAATTATGTTTACATCAGTGACAAACAACTTCACATGATACTTAAGAAGAAGAATCGGTACAGATTTTCTCTTCGTAATCCCCGTACAATGGCCTAAGCGTTACACAATTGACGGTACTTATAGAGAACAAAAAGAATGTACTCCTGACAAAAAGAACGTGAAACAAGTTTAACAAACGTATTATTTGTTTGTATACTTGTATATAGACGTCAATAGGAGTTTATTCTAAGAGCCGACCATAGCTTTCCAGTTCAACTTTCGCTTTCGCCTTGTGCTCAAACAAAGCTTGGTCATACAATTTGTAAGTGCAACCTATAGACTCGTGACTTCATCAATTTTTTTACTTTCACGACAAGCTACATCAGATTTGATAAATTAGAAGAAACAATCTTTGATCTACATGCAAATATAATTAAGCCTTATTGTTTTTTTATTGGATTCTATTTGCAACCCGGTGATGTAACCTGTTAACACTTTATTTAGTGGAATAAGAATAGTAATTCAAATTTGCAAAGAGTCACTGGCTTGAATAATAAATAATGTATTTCGTCCATTTTTGCTAAAGGAACGTCCCAGGTTGCTAAAATCTGCTGAATAATTTAAGCTGACTATTCCCTACCCTATGAATCTTTAAAAAGTTTATCTTTAAAAGGCCTCTCAGCCCAATTATCAACGTAGTTACACTTGAGCTTTTAGTCCCAAAATGTAATGATTTACATGTCAACAAATTAATTATGAATGGATTGTAGGCTATTGCCCGTAATACATTTTGATTAACAATCACTATAAGAAGGAATGGCACAGAGATGGACAAAATATAGATCTATACACAAAAGGCTTCTGATCAATGTCCAACTAAAATCAATTTCCCGCAGGAAATTAGTACCAAGTCGAGCAGAAGCAAAGTAATCATGTTCTCTTTAAGCTATATTGAAAAATAATTATTTCATTAACAGTAGCGGTTAGTAACCCTCTGACCACACAAACGTCCCTAGTAAGCTTATTAATGAAATTGATTTGGTTCGTAACTCTAACATGCTAACATAGATCATATGTGATAACATGGCTAAAGACGCTTCAAGGCCCAAAACAATTCAAAATAAACATATTAAGAAAGAATAGATATGATAAGATTATACTAATACTAGGTACTGGAAGGTTTATTTTAGGGTTTGAGAGACGAAATCACCCTTGTTTGTTTAACACCGACAATCATAGTCCTGTAAATTAACATTAAATCTCCCAACTAAATTCAAGTTACCTCATTCCTTTGATAACTTAACAGATAATGATCGAAAGGAATTTATTTTATTCTTATCAAAACCACACTCCCAATATTGTGACTTCATCACAATCACAAACTCTAGTGTTTTATCTATCGACAGCAGACATTACGTTAAAAATGACTATATATTAATAATTTTACGATGTTTTACTTTTATCATAGTATGACATAGAGCGAAAAGTCACATGAAAACACGTCATAAAAGTGTACAACCCGTGTTCATTTCGTGACAAAGGACTATTTTTCATTGTCGGTTTATAAATCTTTAGTCATGTCCCACAAAGCCTCATAGCTAACAACAGGATTTAGTCCGAAGTAATGAGCGTTCAAATTAAATATTGCTTTAACTTTGCGGAAATTTTCAATACCAAACCATCCTTGAACATTATTGACTCGCTCGCTAATTAAATATTGTGTTCCAGTTCTTTTAAATTAATGTTTTTATTAAATACCAAATGATAGGAGTAAAAAAAGTTATTTTTTTATGATCGGTTCAAAAACGACACGTATCCAACATAACAACTTGTAACTGTGGACAACGGTTATGTCGAAAGATCTATGTTGAGCACTTGAACAGTGAATAGTTTTGACTCAAGATGTTAATTTAACATCGAACAAGAATGTTACTCGTTCAGTATTTTTTTTATGTTTTACGATGTGTATGTCTCACCTGCCAAAGTCGCTGGGCAGGCTGGTAAGGGACATATCATTGAGGCCAAGCACGGTGAGTGCCCGCAGCTGGCTGAACCCGGCTGGTAGCCGCGGGATCGGGTTGCTGCTGAAGTCCGCGATCTGCAGCGCCCGCAGCTTCTTGATATCCTCCGGGATATCGGGAATGTCTGTAAAATAAATACGTTGTGTAATTAACAGTTTACACACCGATGTTTACGTAAGTGGCGGGGTTGTATCATTGTGCGGTGTACAGCTGTTTTTTGTTGCTACGTATGCTACGTAGAAGCTTTAAAAATTAAACCGGCTCTTCTTGTCAAACTTGAATATAAAAAAGTGCCCTTTGTCTGTGTAAATCAAACTAACAAAGGGCACACGATTCAGTTTGCCTTTCAAATAATGATAACTTTTTGTTAAGTAAAATAACACAAATACAGATTGTTTTGTTTCAATTACAAAACTTGAAGCATGAGAAATCTAAATGCAACAATATAAAGTTTCAACATAGCATTATATTAAAAAGGCGAATATTAGACGAAGTATATGTGGCACAAACGAAAATATACCTAGTGTACTTTCGAAACCTTTCAAGAAAGCACTTCATGTAGGTTACTGCAACATTGAACATCCAAATACGGCACTGGCAACAGATCGCAGTTTCGGCATATGGCACAGTTAACGCCGCACAAGGACCTATTGCATAGCACGCATTCAGTGAAGCTAAGGGCCGTCGAAGGTCGACATGAGAGTAATTGGCACATGGACATAAACACTGCGGTCATCAAAATAATTTGCGATTGTTCCACGTTTCCAGACGTTAAACAAAACATTGTAAACGACGTCGAGACGAGGTCGAACCAAGATTTGAATACGAATAACATTTTAAATTTTATCGATGATCTTTTTAAATTAAAATTACTTGTTTCTTAAGCATATGAAATGTTAGTTATTTCTAAGCATCGTCCATCAGGCAAGGCGATGATCGCAGACGTCAAAGTTGAGCAAAAGTAGGTAATTGTTTGATTTCACTTTCAATTTAATCTTTCTCTACACGTAACATCAGTACATGACACGCTAACAGAGAGAATCTTTGGAAGCCTGTTGCTTTTCAGTTATAGCCCCCGGACCTTAATTCTTTAGACTCATCAAAGGTCAACGGAGCGGCAAATTATACAGCCGTTCCTATTAAGTATTACTTACAGTAGATGAGAAGAGTTACAGTACTTCAACTACCTTCGCAATTTTGAATCATCTCATCTCATTTGGATGTCCTTAGTCAGTGTCAAAGCTCTTACTTCTTTACTTACGACTTGATTTTAGTTATTTAATCGATGACTTTCTAGTTGTCACATAGCGTTGGTTTAGTCAAATGTTTCAATGAAGCTAGTAAGGTTGTGATGAAATAAAAATATAGGTCAAAACCTGGACCCCATATTGATAAAAAATTGGTGAACTGATTACATTCTATTGGTTTCAATTGAAACCAACATGTCAAAGTCAAAAATAAAATTGTTAGACAAATCGTGCGTCACTCAAGTGTTAAATGGTTTATTATTTAATGTTAACAATAGAATATGACGAGGCTGATACTGAATACCAGTATCATCTGTCTCATATTTTGATCAAACAATGATGGTATTAATTGTATAATTTGCACAACATGATATCCTAAACTGAATCGCAAAGCTTGATTCTTGAGAAGTATATTAGCTACTAAGCTACTGGGCTCTGTCTGTAATTAATTGTTTTAAAGGATAAAATAATTAGTCTCATTTTCATAGGGCATATTATTGTAACTCAGAATAATTAAACGGGCTCGAATAACCGAGTTCACAAGATTGAAACGGCAGTTTAATTTACCTACATAACAATTTTGGAGTCTATTTTAGGTCTTAGTGAGTCCTGTAAGGAAGCTTCTTCAGTAATTCAAGTGTTACTGCTGAATTGATACTTAAAATAATATTTCCTGCCAATAATTACTCAATAGAGGTAGAGATGAAATGTAGGTAGGTACTACTCGTATATCAAACGAATCATTTACAAAACGTGTTTACTAGAGCATGTAAATCGTAACAGTCCCGTAACCCGTTGTTAATCGACAAACGGATACTAAGGTAGGTAGGTAGATAGGTAGGTAGGTGGAGCTCGTGGCTAAGTAAGAACAGCCGCACGGGTCGAGCCATGAGGTCAAGCTACGCTTGCCGGGGTGGGTCTGTGGATGGGTGACCATCTTTACATACCGAGACTCCTCCGTGGCTCGGAAAGCACGTTAAGCCGTTGGTCTCGGCTGTCATTCGTGGATCTTTGACAGTCGTTATGGGTCGTCAGAAGCCCGAAAGTTTGACAACCAGTCTTACCAAGGGGTATCGTATTACCCAGGTACTGGGTTGTGGAGGTCAGATAGGCAGTCGCTCCATGTAAAATACTGGTATTCAGCTGCATCCGGTTAGACTGGAAGCCGACCCCAATACAGTTGGGAAAAGGCTAGGCAGATTGATTGGATACTAAGGTAGGTCGAATAGCGTGCACAACTGATATGCATATCCAGAGTTATAATTGCAAAACTGTTACATTCCAGCATATCTATTACAACATCGCCCTATTGTATAATGAAACGTATTTTCTCTATCGAGCTCCTTTCTCAACTGAATGAAGCTGAAAGCGGCCAACCACAAATTACGTCACACGAATTTCATCATTTTTGGAGAATACTGCAATTTTAAATAAACTTTAATGTAATACTGATAGAGTTGGTGATATTTGAAAAATTTCGTGAGTTAAAGCTTACAGAGCTTTTACTTTAGATTTATACAATCATGTAACATCAAGAAGCTTATGATAACTTGTCCCCCTAGTTTTCACACTTTGTTGAACCCCTCCCTACCCCTCGTGTGATGGTAGGTACCTATATTCATTTGATTCACTATTTCAATAAACTTTTTGATGTCGATAACAAACAAGATAATTAAAATTAAATTCAAGTTTGGATAGATTTTTGCAAAATAAACACCATTACGAAGGCAGTACCAAACTGGTTTTCTAATTTCACGATGTTAACGGTAGTGTGCCCCGGTTTCCGGTTGGCGGGCGGGCATTCCGACGGGCGTGTCGTCATCAATTATTTGTCAAGCCATGAGCTGTGCTTATTTTATGGATGAACCCCAACGATAACACAGGTCAGTAACTTTTAACCAGAAAGTTAATATTTTAATACTGGCTATAGTGGTTATGTCAAGTCGTTAGTTTTGCCCGTCAAAGCAACATGTTAAACAACAACGACATCAGTAAAGAATTAGGAAAAGTAGCATAAAACATATATTTTTTAAAGTGAAGGTGATGCAATAGGGGTGTTGACCAAAAATTTATTTTTGTCCTGCAAGTAGATTATTAAAAAATATTGGACACGTATTTTTTCTTTTTATACGTAATAAAAAAATTACGACAATACATTGAGTAGGCAATGCGTTAAAATGTGGCATGACGTCACTGGCCGGTAGATTTTATACTGACTTGTGACGTAGCGAGCCCCACTCCCCAACTTTAAAGCGTTTTATCTACACCATTTTTTATTAATATGATAAAGCAAAAAATACGTGTCTAATAATTTTTTATTATCTGACTGACGGACTAAATAGTTTTTTTTTTTCCAGTCAACATCCCAACATTAATAAAATGAAAGTGAAAGTTAGATTTGCTACCTGAAAACGCCTGCAATCCATTTCACACACTACTTAGATATCATATTCTATATATTCTACGAATACACTTTAATGTTACTGCATATAAACAGTATTTTAGTCTTTTCATTATAAAACTTCCTGTACGTTCCAAAAGAAAATCACCAATTTACGTAACAGGTGTTCAAAGCGATGATAAATCATTCATTGAATGATGTTTAAATAAAACATATTTTTAAAAGGGAGGCAGGGGAAATGCTCTTTTTGAGTGCGTGTGTGGGGCTATTTTAAGAAAGGTATGTTATGGGGATTCTTAGGCCGAGATCTAAAAACGTTACTTAGCTCGTACTTTGGGTTAGCGTTTCCCTGTCACTATCGCACAACTGTCAATTTACAAGTGCAAGATAGAGATAACATGTGTAAGTCAAAGCACGAACTAAATAACGTTTATAGATCTCGGCCTTAATGTGCCTCTTTGTTTATCTGAAGGGTGCGGGAAGATGTTCACTTCAGGTCTACGGTAATAGCACTTCCGTTGTAATTTGAAAACCGTTCTTAAGATGTTTATTTAAGTGGTAAGTACTACAAAGTCCTGAACGTTTCCGTATGTCAGTGCTCCCAATAAGTTTGAAGTTCACTTCAATCAAATGCAGCATGCTCAAAGACCGCTCTCATATCATATCATTCCATTAAATTAGATCGAGAATCGTTTAAATTAGCTACTATTCTAAGAGTAGGTCAAATGGAAAGTATAACAAGCGAACAATTAACAAAGTGGTGACGTACTATAATTTGAGCAGAATAATTCTAAGCAAAGTTTGTCCAACTATTATTTTCATTATTTATTGTTATAAACTTCATTAGAGAATTTGGAGAATACGTATGTAATTTATTACTAACAGCACGCGTAGCATAACTGTCATAGAAACGGGTTTTGTCGACGGAAGAATAGACAAAATGACAGATTGTGATTATTTATCTGTTATTTTGTCTATTTTTCCGTCGACAAAACCTGTTTCTACGGTGGTCATGCTACGCGTGCTGAAAGGCTAATCAAAGCTACAAAACAAAACGAAGATGATTGACAGTATATAGCTGGCAGTTTGTGGCATATGGCCGAGATCACATAATATCCGTAGCAAAGCACAAACCAACGGTGAATCGAATGGGGGACCTAGAAATGGCAACTGAAAGGAAATTAATCTTCATCTTGCGGCGGAATCTCTATTACTATGATTGTCTTATCATATACGAAGATTAACTAGTCTTGCATAGATTCATCTAAGACTAAAACCAATACACATTGCGCATTGTAGGAATTTATTAGATAAGCGAAAAGCTTTTTTCAAAGAGATGGAATTTGGAATCAGCGACTCCGATACGCGAAATTCGATAAAGCCGTTTGAAAGGAATATGTAAACAAAAACATGACTCGTCATATGAAGTAAGCAGGTGAATGAATCAGGCTAATTTTGAATTCTATTTGCGCATTGTTTTCAAGATAACATGCATGTCGTCGCGAAACGGTTTGTGTCCGTGTAAACAGTTAACAAATCAGTTTTTTTAAGGTGTTGTAAGTTGTGGAAAACTAGGTATTGCACATTATGGAACTACTGCCTAGGCACTGAATAACTGGACTCATCCGGACATTATGTTAATGACTTCTATTAATCATAATTCATAATCGATTATTGCAGACGTATCAAAAAATATTGTAGCTTTCAAACATTCAGATATTTGAGTAAATGGTCTCCTTGATCAAATGCACATTTGGTTGGTAGCAAAATATCAACGTAATTACTCTCGTTAACCTTCCTGTTAAATACGGACAAGATCCAGTTTATTAATTGAACAAGCAACCAATTTATTTTTAAGAGATGATGTAATAAGTGTTCGGCAGACAACCACAGATTTTCATTGGGTCTCGGACGCACCCATATCATCTCGTATAGTTTGGTTGGCAGATGTTTGATTCGCGTGTTACAATAATGTCAGCTGACCTCGCAGTAGCTACCTTTATGGCGAGCAAAAAATAAAACAAACATAAGGTGTAAGTTTTATAGGTCGCGAGACTACATTTATAAACAATACAGGTTCGATAAATGAACAGTAAAAGTTATAGTCGCCGGTCGAGTGGCGGTCTCGCGTGGCTTACCACCACTGGAATCCCATTAGAACGTTATTGAGTTGTTCATTGTACAAAGCAACGAACGAGTAGTCTATACCGACCCAACGCCCACTATAATGGATGTTGTCGATTCAACCAGTGGCACAGCCATTGGGAGTCAGGGCACAAAAGACACCCTGAGGGCAAAATCCTATTTGTTTTGCGTGTCTCGCATCAACGAGTCTGTAGACCGCTGAAGTAAAACGCATGCCAGTTATTAATATGGCTCACAATGTTATGAGGAAAATGTAGATATAATTGTAAGTAATTTTCTATAATATGTACTAACAATTCTTGTTTCAAAAAAATACGTACTTACGTACATAATATGACGAAAAATCCAAGAGATAATAATCATTTTGAGTTCGTAATCGGTTAAGTAAGACAAAACGGGTCGCGCTTTTGAGAGGTTTGCATAAACAAATATATGTACAGACGATTGAATAATCGGTTATGCGTGTACAAGTGTACAACCTAGGACACACATTTTGCAGCCAAATAATACAATATTTCATGTAAACTAGGTTTTGCAAGCAGGTGGGAGAAACATTTGAAACTGGGTAAAGTAAAGATGTTAAACACTCATCCCCTGTAAACAAACGATATGAATATGAATTTTGTTTCCGGGCTGGCTGAACGATACTAATGACGGAAATTCACGCTCAAATAGTTATGTAGACCATCGTTGGTGGTTGGTGATGTTCATTTTTACACAAATAATTTCATAATTCAGATTCTACATACATGTATTTTAAGTCTCTTTATTAAAAGAACTAAAACAAAAATGATAGGAATAAATAAATATTCAAATAAATAAAGAAGGCTTACAAACATTCACTGTTTTGACAGCGTTGATATGAAACACATCGCTGCTGCATATGGCTGTCTTCAAACGTAACAAATACGAACGTGGGAATGAATATGTTACGTATATTGCATCATACATATTCACAATAGTATAGATTTAACATGCACACTTCAATTATTTTAAAAGTATCTTTATTTTAAACATCTTGTTCTAAGTACTTGCTCGCACGCAAGAATTAGTCACACCTGCGACAGTAAACGTGCCTTGCTCCCAACTTGGATATTTCCTGACGCTTTGATTTTATTACTGTACAGTTGAATATTTAATGTAACGACATGTGTAAAGTTACAACTTTGAGAAGTTACAGGTTAATTTATTGATCGTAAACGATGTTCCACATTGCGAACGATTTGAACCGCACTCCGCAGTTCTCAGCGAATTTTATTTTGGCCTGAATTATGTGGAATCAAACAACGACATCATCGACCGAAATCTTAAGAAATATCCTCTCTTTTGTGCGTCTGCGATGTGTATCGTGGGACTTGAACCAGACTGAAATTTTCTGTAGTATCTTTGAGAAAATATCTTTTACCAAGAATACAATGCTATTATTAAAATAAACTTACAGTTCTAGGAATGTATATTTTTGATTCGAGGCTGTGATTTGTGTTTCACAAAAACGACAACAAATCTTATAAAATTCTCAGCCCATAACATATTATTCGATTTATTGTAACCAAACCGGTCCAAAAGTGACCTCACTGCGGTGATCCAATAGTTGTACATAACGAAAACCCGCCGTTTATGATAAATAGTATACATGTTCAGTTTATAAATGAATAATAACATTCGAATGGAGTTGATATAGGCTACAGAGAAGAATTTGTAATATGGGAGAGCGATGGGATTTGTAATAACGACTTTATGGGGCAGACAAGCGAGAAGCGTGAGCGGTGCAAACGCATGGGAGTATAGAGGACAATACGATGTTCGGCATCACGCTCCGTTAGTTCAACAGCCCCATGAACAGTCATTGAAACACTGCTCGCTCCACCTCTGACCTCTCACCAAAAAACAAATAAAACGTCTGTCTAGACGTTTTATTTGTTTCGTTCGTGATTAAAAGATTGCAAGTTGTTTGCAAGCAAATCTCACCACTAACATAAGCTGAGGATTGGAACGAAACTTTTTAGAAAGCATATATCAATAAAGATGATATGATGAATTCCATTGTGTTGCGAATGGAAGATGAAGAAGATAACTTAGCAATTTGGATTATTTTCACAACATAATATATATTATCATTTATCTTTTTGCAGTTTTGACCTCATACCAACATCTGAGGATTAAGTAATTGGCAATTAAAATGGAATTCTAATTATTTCTAAGTACCTACAGCATAATCGGATTGTAGCGAGCAACGACAATGAACCCCTTGAGAATACGAATTGTTTGTTTGTTGTGAAGGGCAGTGCAACTATCCTTGAACTGATAACATCAAACTGAGAATATCCCCGTAAAAGCACTTACAATAACATTAGGCGAGGGGGCAATATTACTTTAGTGTGAGAAAGAGATGAAGCACTACAGGACGTATAGCTCCTCTCCTTCCCCCACTGAAGTAAGATTAAAATAATACTGCTTTAGAGGTGGTGGTAGGCCCCATGTTCTTTTAGTTTCAGTAGGTATAATAGTCGCCCCCGTAACTGGTTTATCACCCTAAGGTTCAAAGTTACTTGCACATCATAAAACAAGGTCTATTTGTCCATTCGGTCAGTTAGAAAGTTTCAACCTTAGTGAAATTTCATTTTAGTGGGAATTGTTGTCAAAGGTGATAAATCTATTACGAGGTAGACTATGCAAGTATGCATACCATGGCTATACAGGGTGGCAGGACATCGACGCGAAAACTGATACCATGGATTCCGTACATGATTCTGAACCCCCCCTGCGTTGTTGTGTTAGTTGGCGATATTTTAGCTACTTAAAAGAAGACAACTTAGTTTTAGGATGGCTATTTGCTTCTCCATGTCCAGATATATTATGTGTTTGTTATGTAATTTGTGACAAATCAGATTCAAGTTCCAATCCACAACTTATCGTGTTTATCATTGTTGATAATGATAATAATTATTTCATACAAAATTATTATCTATACATAAGCAAAAATTCTAATAATGTCGTCACAAAACATTTACTTTGCGAGTGCACCGCAGAGAGAATTCTAACACGGTAGTCAGGCAGGAGTTTCCAACAATTCTAGATTAAGCTTTTATCTCGTTCAACTAGAAAGCTTACCAAGTTACTCCAGTAAAGTATCTACGTCACGTAGTTGGTAGGTCATGCTAAGATTGAATAAAGATAGTGCAAGCGCGGAACCGCAACAAGGAAGGCATATTTTATGCAAACAAGACTTGGAGAAATAACTCAAACAGATTTGCATCTTACGTCAATAAAGTCTAATAGAAGTCGTTTTTAGAATCTCTTCTATTAGATACTGTGATGAATACTGCTCGTGGTCTACTGCAAGGCACTCTTATTTTTCGGTTAAATTACAAGCGACGACCTATCTTTGCGTTTGTGACGATGCAATGGAAAGGAGGAGTGCAGTCACGAGCACCATGTATACTTACCATGTGCACTTAGCAACTTTAAAAAGTGATTTTCTCCTACTGTGCTGATCGTAATTTTATGTCGATACGAACATAGTATTTTGGGACCCACACTAATATGAAATAGGTCTTATTTCAAAGTTGCAGTCGTTATTCCATGCGAAAATCGCTTTTGAATTATGCTAAGTGGATACATATTGGTGCTCGTGACTGTACATGGCAAAAGAATCAAGTTGTTTTCGAAATATATTATTACTTATCAAATTAATTTCAAACACTTAATCCATTAAGTGTTTGTTCTGAAATTAAAAGCACATCAAACATCTCGAGACTCGACAGTACCTACGTTTAAACGAAATTTCGCTGAATATTTACACAGACAAAATGTGAAACATCAGGTTTATTATTAAACTCTAAATTAAGCATCTCGCTGAAGTAATTGCTGGTCTGAAGTAATGTTATTACTACAAAGGTAATTTAATTACAGCTGTCAGGATCGACTTAATTAAGTACCCAGATTCACGATGTCATCAACAGACGGGTCTCTTTGCAATAACAAACAAATGGCTAATTAGAGCCTATTTACAACGTTTTGCGCCCAAATTATTAACCACGCTGGAAAGAACACTGTCTAGTGTGATATAATATGGTTTCATCATAAAATTTCAATACTTCGTTGCATTGTTTTAAAATTCAGAGCAGAGCAGTAAACTGTGAATAATGCACAGAGGTGAGGTTAGTATAGTATACAACATAAAATAGCACTAACCGCTTGAACCGCGAGTTTAACAGGAAATCTAGTTCATCTACACGGGTCGTTGGAAATGTACTCGAATCACCCACCGCGAACTTGCCATCTATGTAGGTACAAGTTGGTAAAATACTCATACGTATCATGATATACGTAATGCAGTAACCGTAAAAGCCTTAAAAACTGTAAACTAGAAAGTTCTTGATTTACACCAACAGTTGACACACAAACTACCAAAATTGCAGATGTTGAATAAACAAGCTAAAGTTCCAATATTTTGCACAACAAAGAAGAGCGCTTGGGACCCTCGTCAAATTAGTTAATGAGGTGAAACACAAAAGGCTAACATCACACCAGATAATCGATACCGGGTCAAAATTTGGACAGAGATAATGTTCTAGTACATTGGAGTAATCTGACAACTCTATTTTCGATTGCGTCCATAAGGATCCAATGATGAGTTGGCTTGAACCTAGTCTTAGGAAACATCATTAACATCCTCCTGGCTATATCCTAATGCAGAATTTCTCTGCATTAGGATATAGCCATATAGATCTGCCTTCTTTCATCCTAGTCCAAGGAATACTAAATACTGCGAAATGTGATACAAATTAGATGATCTTTTTTTTGCATTCTGGCTCCAAATGTCAGTGTCGTTAAACCTTGTCGGCAATAAGCAGTTACCATTTCTGATTTAATTCTTATGCTTGCAAAAGCTCTGTTTACACTATACAAACAAAAAGATAAAGCTTTCTGCGTGGATAGAAACAGTAACAAAGTAGTGAAAGTAGCGGTTTTGGCTGGCGACGGTCACAAAACGTTTCAAAAGATTAGATTTTTATCTTGACCCGTAACTATGTGCGCTATGATAGGTTTGAAATTACGCCTCATTCAGAATTTTTCATTTAAAGTAAACCGTATGATCGGCGTATAATACTTCATTCAATACAAGTAACCCATTAAACCCAGAATACAGGTGGATATAATATCAATTGATACAACATTAAGGTTATCTTTGCCAAACAAAAGATGATATCGATGATAGAAAAAGATTAGCGACCTAAAAAGAAAATTGCCAACAGAAACAATATCAAAAGCAGCATAACGTGCAATGATTACATGTAGTTTGTTGCTGAACTAGTTCGCTAATGGCAAATTCTTGGTGTTCGTCTAATGTGGGAACGCATTTGTTTAATAACAAAGGCTCAATACTTGGTGACGTCAGGACAGCGGTAAAATTAATATGCAGTTGTGCGGTTTAAATCATAACGTTGAGCGGACAAGGTCGATTGTAGATGGTAAATTATACATAGGTCTTTCAAAAACATCAATTTTACTGTTTAACGATTTTTAGTTTTACTAGAATTGCCAGATGTCTGTTACTATTGATATATTATGTCTCGTTTGCATCCTTATCATCGTCATCTGTAACCTTTTTTATCCCACTACACCTTGCAGTAGGACTAAATAAGATTCTTCCATAGAATCCTCTTCCCTTATACGACAGGTTATTCTATTTTGTCAAGGTCTACCTCATAAGTGTAGTTACTATGGATATAATATTATGTCTGGTTTTCGTCCTTATCATCGTCAGCTGTAGCCTTTTTGATCCCACTGCACCTTGCAGTGGAATTAAATAAGCTTCTTCCATAGAATCCTTTAACGCCAGGTTTCTCTACTTTGACGGGGTCCCCTAGGACCGATGCCTGCCGGGGTTGCGGGAATGTCCGAAAGGGATACCGTGGCCCCTGGCAACGAAAAGGCAACTGAAGGAACATGGGTGGGTTTTAGTCAGTAAGAATCTGACACGCCCTGGCTCCGCCCAGAGCGGGAGAAGTTTTTTTATAATTTCCCACCCAAAAAAAAAAGGTTTCTTGTTTTTGCGCCAATTTCACCCAGGTCTTCCCGATAAGTGTAGTTATGTCTTATATTATATTACATATCTTGGCATCTGTTTTCATCTCTTTTTGAACTCCCTATCAGGTTCTATTTCCGACAGGAATCTACTCTACCTGCTGTCACCATCTAGCCAAATGAAAACAAGCAACATTGAACGATCGGTTCTAGATATTTTTGAATACATTTAAGTAACTGTAGGTTATTTGATTACCGTACTATACGTTTGTTATTCTGCATTGGTTAAAGTTTAAGAGTTAAGTCTTGCAGCATTTTTCAATCCCTAAATACATCTTCAAGTTTGCCGAGCACCAACTGCTCTCTTTAATTTATATTTTACGATACAAACACCGACTTATTAGCTGCTCTAACAGACTGCAAGGAAAACATAATAAGGAAACTTCGCAGTTTCAATAAAGCAGGTAGGTAAACAAATAACAAAGAAGTCTCAATATTATTTACCATGATAATTCGTTCGTCGTTTATAACGTTACAATAAATATACTGAAGCACATATCGTTGACATCGTTTTGTAATGTCAAATATTAACATTATCGTCATCTCGCAAATTCGGGAAAAATAGGTTTCTTATGCAGCCACAATCACCGACACTAGTTCTTTATTAGTGATTCACAGCCACAATCAACAAAATTGATGTCCAGAGGTGTGTATCTGAATGCTGGTCTTCCCAAATTAACAGAACGTTAAATTTTTCCGACGATTTTTTCCAAAATAGCATTTACTTTTCGTAAAGATTCTGCCGGTTTCAAAAACATTTTTGGTAGAATAAATTTAAGCGCGGAAGTGTTTATAATCACATTTTAAAGAAGTAAAATTGCACATTATTTATTACTTAGACCAGCACCAGCCCCGTTCGAGAGACCTTGCCGCTGTCAGCATTGAAACGGTATCCATACCGTAAGTAAACATTTTATAATAGAACAGCTTTAATTTAACGCAACGCCGTAAGTTAAACGAGATTGGTGTCAATTTGATGCAAATGCGAAACAGAACTTAGTTACTTAGTGAGAAACTTAAAAATAGAGGTTGAAGATGTACACGTTCTTGTTGTGCATTGCATACGCGATTTCTCTATAGATCAACATAATAAGAGGCTATCTGTGATGATGATGATGAGATAATTATTTTTATCTTCCATCGATGGACATAATAGGGAATGAAGGAGTCACAAAGAAATGATGAATGGATAGTGTGAAAGATGATATGGCTGGAAAAAGGGTAACTACTAAGATGACTGCTGATGATGGAAGATGAAGATAATCTTCGCTAACCCGAAAATAAATTGGTACAAGTGCAGGAGAATGACGAAATGATGATAATTGATAAACATGAATAAGTGTTGCTTTTTTGGCGTAGTGATCATGCGGCAATCGCTAATCGCTGGCACTGCTAATGCAGGCATGGGGTTTCATCCCCAAAACGTCTGTGTTAATGGGATTTTTATTAGTATAGATTTTCACAGCCCGGAGAGTCCCGCAGACTCGATTTCTGCCCGGTTTATGGTATTAAGCTCACAAAGTCACAGCTATTGGTACATAGGACTCACACATAACTGGCGAAATGTGGTGTACTATGGGTACAACCATAGAAATATAAATAATCTTATATCTATGGGTACAACTCTGTTTGCCTTTCGGAGGAATGCAGGTCCTGTATGGTGTTAAGTTATCAAGTGGAATGATTGGTCATGCAGATACAGTACTAGGTCTTGCGGTAGTGACCAGTGAGGAGTGTCCTATTAATGTATAGCTACGTCCGTCATTACTAAATGCTTTCGCGTTGTTAGTTGTAGTATTGTCGATACGCTATGCATTACCATTTACCACGCGAATAATTAGGAACGCGAGTGTATTCGATTACGTTATGTACCGAATTCATAGTAGATGATGTACAGCTAAAACTACAAGCAGGTTGTAAAAATTCTGTTTCATTATGTTACTTCGCTTTTCACTAGCGCAAATTCATTAAAATTTGATCTGGCATCTGGATCATGCATTTCAGTAATTCATTTTGTATTTAATGAGTTGATTTGAAAGTTGCTAAAGGACATAAGCCACAATCTTAGAACATTTTGCTAGAACGTTTGACATGAGACACGATTAATTTAACGTCAGCCGGAGACAGTCGCATTAAGTTTACAACTTATTCGTGTCAGCTTACGACCTTCATTGAAAATAAGTTACGAATTAAGGTAGAATTCCCACCCGATACAGTACTAGACAATAATAAAATATTTTCCCATTGAATACACAATAGGGAAAGACGCTTAGTGGAGATTTGCAGCCGCGCGAGGCATTTGTGCAAGGCGAGGTCACTAGAAACCTCATGTGAGCAAGTCGATATAAATCGATATTATTTATGTTGTTATCAACTTGGTGCTGCGATTTGACCATCATTTAGCTTTGAAACTTAACAGAACAAGTGGTGCTTAGAAGGATTTTTAATTCTTTTTTAGGGCACTTACATGGGGCTTCCGAAAAGCTGATTAGACATTATTTCAGTCAGCTAATCAAAGCAGTTATCATGTCTGTTAGAGCAGTTAAGTTTAGTGTTGTTCAGCATTTCAGAAATCGGGTGAAGTAATTAAACCCAAAAAGAATGTGCAATTTGTACGACTACATTCAATAAAGCTACTAAGCTTAATGAACCCTGAATCATCGCGCATTAACTTAATGTTAGCTAAACAAGAAATTTATTGCCGCTATTACTTGATCGACCATAACAATGATAGTTTCGATAATGGCCTCAAATTAAGTAGGTATCGATAGATTATTTTGCTAATAAGTACCATTTAAAACCTTTCGCGTTTTTATCAGGTTTTGAAATCTTTAGTTACCTCTACGTACATGTACTTAATCAAAATCTTAAATTCATGAATTCATAGACTGACAACATAGCCTAAGCCATAGCCGCTGGGTCTATTATAGAAGCATGAAATTTTGCACAAGAATGCACAAGAGCACGCACAGAGAATGCACAAGAGCACAAAGGAAGGAAAATTCATCCAATTCATGGATTTTTTCTAAATAACTTGTAAAATTACGACAGGAAGTTCATCCGTTTCACACAGACTAGCTAGTAGAATATAGTAAGACGAATTGTTTTTTTTTGTCAAATGATATTTCATTCACGAGTATTTCGCACCTGCTTCATACGTGAAGTTATGCGCTTGATGGAAAGGACGCGACGTGCATACTGATAACGGGAGGTACCTACATTACCTACAGCCATAAAAGTCTTCAGTTTATTTTGGCTACAAATATTTGAGAAAGTTTTTTACCGTTTCATACTCAACCAAATTTCCACCCGATTGTGTTCTGCGTTTTCTTATGAACCGATCTTTATGATTTTCAGGAATTTACCAAAGGTATTGTAAACAAATAACGAGGTTAACAAAAAGTAAGCGTTTCGAACATTCAACCATTCTCTCAAAGGTAAATTCAGTAAATTGAAGTATCTTATGATCAATAACGTGACGTAATCTGGTGCAAAAGTATTAAAACTTCCTTTCTTAAAACGGTGAAAGTGTTATCGACTGGAATGTTTTAATTTTGTACAAAAATATTTTACGATTTTGTTTTTTTTTTCTATATGTTACGGTCAGTTCACAAAATGTTTACTTTTATGTGCTAAATGCATCTTGGGACATGGTAAGATTTAACTAAAAAAGTAAATAGAAGGATATAGAATAGATCTAAGGAAAATTCAATTCGTAGCAATGTAATTATTTGATTTCGTACAGACTTCGGGCGCTTTTTTTTTGCACCCTAAAGATTCCAATATAAAATTAAATTTCTTCCTGGCGCTTTTTTTGCACTCCAAGAGTGCAAATTAAATGATATTTAATTTATTTCTGTAAATTAGTTTTAATAAACGCTTTTTCAAGTCAAAAAATTATATTTTAAAGCTAGATGAGGTTTATATTGGAATCTTAGTAAGTAAGTAATGTAAAGTACCACTGACACTTTATATTATTACTGTGACTTTGAAGAAATAATTTGATATAAAACTTACCATTTCGAGATACATCTAGCTCGACTAGATTTTCAAAATTCTGTATGTCTGCTGGAAGTTTGTGAATTTCATTATCACTGAGACCTAATCTTCTTAGTCTATGAAGTCTGAAGAAATTCTGTAACAAAAACATACAGTACATAAGATCAAAGTGCCAAGAGTCGCAAAGAGATAATTTTAGAAACATAAAAATTTTCATTGTTTTTGGTATATTTTTCAAACCTTCGACTTCCATAGACAAAAAATATAACCTGGATGGGCGTATTGAGTTGTAAGGCTAACACAGGTGTAGTTTTAGTTTTGATCATTCTGAATATTTATTTCTAAATAATTTATTTCTAAATAGCAACAATTTTGAATCATCAGTCCAGTCCAGAAAATGTACTGTTGTGCATAACCAATTATTTGATTGGTCTGTGCTTTTTAGTCTCAAGCTATTTAGAACTAACCATATTACAACTTGACAATCAGACCGACAAATTAACATTCCTCTATTCATATTATAAATTGAAGTCACTTTTTGTGTCTCGCTGTGTGACCGCCTTGTTCTTTTACTAACTATGCAATGGATTTTGATGCGGTCTTCAACATAATTTGGAGAATTTATTATGGATTTTTTATGTGTATAAATACATTTTGATGTAAGAATTGTGTATTGTTATGTAATGTGTGTTTTAAGTGATTGTTTTATAATAAAACAATATTCATGATATGTCAAGTCGAAAAAATTATGCAAAGCAAGGGTATGAAAATATAGAGAAAATCTATACTATTTAGCAAATTGAGCAATTGAGCAATATTTGTTTATATGTATATTTGTAAATACATTCTCCAAAACAGCTTTAACTATATTGATGAAAGTTGCAATATACGGGTTTACGGGGGCGAAAAATCGATCAGAGAAAACGAATGTTCTCAGAAATGAGACCTTTGCTAGGTCGTCCTTTGCAACATTCGTTTTCTCTATTTTCACCCGAGCAGAGCTTGGCCCCAGGTACTAAGTATTAAGTGAGGTTTACAACAAAAAATAGTGCTTCAACAGCAGAAAATAGAATTGTGACAATGTCATTGTTTATTATTGTTATTATAATTTACTGAAAAAACTTTGTTACGCTGAAAATTATTACTAAACATGTTGAACACAATACTATAATCATCTGCCTAGCCTTTTCCAAATTATGTTGGGGATGGCTTCCAGTCTGACCAGGTGCAGCAGAATACCAGTTTTTTACTGATTTAATGATGCAATAATATTAAAAAATTTGAAACAATGCAACTCAAAATAAAAATGTAATAAACTTAGGTAGGTACTTAAATATGCGAGGCGGTTCTCGGGTATTAAACAATTGAATTATATTATCCTGTTTTAAAATAAAATATTTTTATTGTTCCATCCTAGAGTCAACTTTGGCATGTAATAAAGCATCTTCCATTTTTTTTATCTTGTGGCAATTTTTATTTCTGTGTGACTGGAATCAGAGGGACTCTGCCGGTCTTTTGATCTGAGTTATTATGACTTGCATAAGACGCTTTTTGTATCAGGTATTATTAGGGCGAACTCAAGTTGAGCCTGAATTAATTACAAATGTTTATCAAAATAAATAAACATAATAATAAAAAATCCTATGAGACAGCATTGTGTAATGTATGGGCCTGTATGGAATGTTTATGAATCTGTAAGATTCAAACATATGTATGTATTCAGGGACATGAGTGTATATCTACATTACAAAAAGATATATTTATAAAAAAAAAAAAAAGATTTTATGAAATACTCTTAGCAGTCAGGACTCATGACTTCAAAGCGTAAGAATTGGGTTGAAGAATTGATACTCATTGCGCATCAATAACAACATAAGACGCATTGATATTATTTACACATAATCAGTGATAAGGTAAACGCCCACGAGTGAAACGAATCCTCCTATTTAGGTTACAAATTCACTCACCTTCGGCAGATCTCTTATATGGTTTGCATCCAAAAAGAGTTCCTCTAAACTCCTGGAATATCGTAAAATGTCTTCGGGTATTGTTGGCAACGAGCAATGCCGCTTGTCTACACATTCCACTTGGCGATTACATTTGAACAAAGGTATACATCGAAACATGTTGGACACTACACTTCATACAAACTATAATTGAATGAATCACTACAACGACACATATTTGAGCACTTTCAAGAATGTAACACTATTTCAGCATTGTAAAATTGATAACGATATCAAAATAATCCAAAAAACACAACTTACACCTCACCCTACAAAATGAAGCCACAAACTGTCAGAGTTGCCATTCATTACTCTTGGCTCATTAAAATATATTTTTTTACTTGGCAGCATTATCGATAACTGTTCGATTCGATACAAATGACATCTGATAAATATTTTAGTACGAATCAAAATCTCAAATTAGTTCATTTACCATTCGCCAAATTAAAATGTTTTTACAAATAGCAGACACTTGTCTTTCGATAAAGCCTAGAAATTATAGTCTTAAAAGTTTGTGATCCATCTTAGGTTACCATTACCACAGATTGACACAGATCTATAACTTATACTAGTCGGAGAGCAACATCAATTATTTGTAGCGACTCTTGCTACAACACAATAAAGTGTAATTCAGGTCGCACAGCGCTAATTACATACAGTATATCACCTAGAAGTTGCCTCTCTTTCTACCACTTCTCTTCTCTCGCGGCTCCTGACTACGTTATTGTGCATTTGCACTGGCGAAACATTCACCTAAAAACATGTTGAAATCTCTATTTTCGGGTAATGGTTTTGTTTTTTGTTTTTTACCATATTTCACCAGTGCAAACGCACAGCTACAACCGAGATTGCCTGTGGGTGCCTCAATAAATTAATGCCTCTAGCCAAGACATAAAACTTAAAAACTAAGTGACTAAGGGCATCCCCTGTAGAGTACGGGCCTTGGCTTAGGGCGTCGCTGGGGGAGGCTGGATCGGATTAAAAGAAAACAATAAGCCTTCTTTGCTTCTTTTTTTATGATCACAGTCATATGCTAGTACACACGGCTACACATCAAGCTATAAATTTCCAGTATAAGCTGACCTCGCATTGTATGGAAATCCTTTAGAATGCGAGAATTGCATATAGCTTGATAGCCACGTGTGTACACAGGACTCGCTTGCGATTTCTAAATCTGTGTGTGGACGTGAGATTTTCAGGTCGCGAGCGTGTCACTGGCTACTAAAAAAGTCGTTGCGTGTGTACTCAGCATTAGTGCGAGGCCACACTGCGGTTTTCCGCTAGAGCAACGTATTACGTATGGTACTCCAAAACTGCCCAATTTTGCGCCGTAGTGCCAACTACGGTGCAAAATTCAGACGCAACAAAAACCGCTAGAGCGTTGGCTTGCATTAATTTATTCATGTGAATGTCACAAAATCTTTTGAACTGCATGTTGTTCTGATTTCTTACAGGGTTCTTTATGACTCTCGAACAGTTACGCTGATTAGGTTACTAAATATATGTCGTCTATTGTATTCTGCATGTTGCATAAAAGTCATCCGGTAAGCATCGGCGGTGCTGCCGTCATCATAGCACACATACGTTTATATGTGTGCTAAACTACTAAATGCTACGTCTAGAACTGAGGCCTTGGCGGGACGTACAGCTAGATGGATGCTGAATTTATGGCGCTTTTAAGGAAGTCTTGTGCAAAATTTCATGCTTCTAGACACAGCGGTTCAGGCTGTGTGTTGTCTATCAGTCAATGAATGAATGAATATTTCTCTGTTTTGTCTATTTTTTACTTTGAATGTGTAAAGTACAGACGCCAACACATCAAGCTACTACAATCTGTCAAATTTATTTAATAGATTTTC
The DNA here is from genome assembly GCA_916701695.1 of Agrochola macilenta. NCBI lineage: Eukaryota > Metazoa > Arthropoda > Insecta > Lepidoptera > Noctuidae > Agrochola > Agrochola macilenta. Next base: position 11,814,091 of record OU753563.1, read on the forward strand.
AACTTTAGCACTACAGCATAAGGTTCAAGGTTAATTGCGAAAATTTGACAGTTTCGGGTAGCTTGACCTGCTGGCCTCTGTACATATTAATAGATAGACTCTAATAGAAGTGACCATAATCGACACCGGCTTTGCTTGCCATTTATTAAAAATAGAATAGAATAGAAGTCAAAGTCAAACAATTTATTTCAATTAGGCACACTTATGAACGTCAAATTTACAAAAAAATAGAATTGATTCTAGTCGCCCCTTCCAAAAGTTAGTTTTCGTATGGAGAAGAATGGGCAAGAAAGTCCACCGTTACTCTTTTAAATGTTTTTACAATATTTTGTATACATTAATTATATAATTATATGTGAAGACGATGCATCTAGAATAAGATTACTATAACACGATAGGTAAAAAAAATATGAAAAAAAAATAAAGAAAAAAATAAAGCAATTGCAGATAAATTAATTATGATAGATACATGGTGCTGACATATTTACAAACATTGCAAAATTATACGATATTCCTAACATTTTAACAAGTAATACTAATAAGTCAGTGTGTGAGTTCAAGAAATCACAGAATGTAAAATAAGAGTTATAAAAAAATAACAAACAATATAATTAAATAAGCAACCAGTTTGATTTTGTCTAGACTCTAAATTGTCCTATGGAGCAGGACCAGCATGTTTCCAAGCATTCTTATCTTGGATATAATCCTCTAATTTGTAATATGCTTGTTTACAGAGTGTACTTTTAATATGAGTTTTAAATTTTCTTTCATTTAATTGTAATATATCACAAGGTATTTTATTGTAACATTTAACACAGTACCCCATAAAATATGTATGTACTTTAGATAATCTGAAAAATGGTTGATCTATTTTATCTTTATTTCTAGTATTAAAATTATGTCTATCTCTTATTTTATAAAAAATATGAAGATTTTTTCTTACATACATAATATTTTCATATATGAATTGGCAAGGTACCGTCATAATATTAATCCTTTTAAATAGTTCCCTGAGAGATTCGCGACGATGTAGATTATAAATGGCTCTGACAGCTCTCTTTTGTAAGATAAATATGGATTCCATGTCAGCAGCCCGACCCCACAGTAAAATGCCATACGACATAATACTGTGGAAGTAGCTAAAATAGACCAAACGCGCGGTTTCTACATCTGTTAACTGTCTTATCTTTCTAACAGCATAAGCGGCCGAGCTTAGGCACCCCGCAAGAGATGTTATATGAGGTCCCCATTGTAATTTCTCGTCTAGCGTGATTCCTAGGAAAACCGTTTGATTAATAAATTCTAGTTTTTCTTCATTCAATATGATGTCACATTCGCTACTTCTAACATTAGGTAATTTAAAATCTAATGCATTTTTTTTTTTTTTTTTTTTTACTTTTCTAAGCCTTGGTCACACACAGCGAATACTCGCAGCGATTATTACTCGTAGTGACAATTCACTGCCTGCCTGTCATACACAGCGAGTCCTCCACGAGAATTTCGACAGCCTTCGACAATACAGACACGCTGAGCGGAATGGCTACTCGCAGCGAGTATCACACACAGCGAATTCTCACACCGAGTTCCGATTCACAGAGAGTAAAATTGAACGTGGTCAATTCAAATCACGACGAATTCAACTCGCGGTGAATGAATTTAATCGCTGTGAATAGCCTGTCACACACTGACACACAGCGAGTTCTCACTGCGAGTACCTAATCGCAGCGAGTATTCACTATGTTTGACCGAGGCTTTAATAATAATTCAATCGGTCTTGAAGGCGGTGTGGATCTTGATAGGCATGAAGGATAATCTTAACTTCGCGACTCGCTGGCGTTTTAAAAATCTCACGTTCATACCCAGATTTGGACAGCAGATTTGTCGTGAGATTTTGAAATTGCCAGGCTGGCTACATCTGCGTGTGTATAAAGCATAGGGTAACAGCAGTCTGTGGGGTAACAGCAGGTGACCGGAAGTAAGTCAAAGACAACAAACAACACTACTACCGGAAATGGTTAAATGTCAAAGTGAAGGGTATATAGTTATCTGTGGACTGACTGAAAGACATTTCAAAATTTCAGTCAAATTCTGAAATTCTAGCACTCTAGGTTCTTCCTAATTTTCTTAAGATTATAAGAAAATTCTTGAAAACTGTAATATAATAATAGCATTTTCGTTTTCCTACTAATAGTTTATCCATCTTCCAAGTGGAACGCTGTTTATTTTCCTTGTATCCAACTCGTATCTCCAATTAGACCATTAATTAAATATTTTTTTGCCCAGGAAGAAAGAAGAAACCTTATCAAACACCATGGAATTCAATTTGGGATTTATCGGTGGTGGTAATATGTCTACAGCAATTGTAAAAGGAATCCTAAAAAGTGGTAAGTCTGCATATTTCTACCCGACATGCGCGTAATGTCTTTTGAGAAAGTATGTATTACGTTTATTTATTTGGCACGCTCTGTAGCCTAAACGGCTTAATAGATTTTAACATATGAGGTGTCGTTAGATTCGTCCTAAAGCCGGATTTACATTACGAAACTGGTTGCGTAAACTGATTCATTAATAATAATAATAATAATAATAATAATTTATTTTCCAAAAAAGTAATGTATAAAGTATTTATATCATTGATAGTTAAGCGTGTAAATAATTATCTATTTACTATCAATTATTATCTAAGTTTCCGCAACTAGTTTCGTAATATAAGTCCGGCTTAATTGTGCGAGTGACATGGGTATACAGGGTGGCAGGGACATCAACGCGAAAACTGTTACCATGGATTCAGTACGTGATTCAGAACCCCCCGTGTATAATATTTGTAATTGCATCTACAAATACAATAAAAAGGGAGGGGAAGGATATTCTTAATAAATTACAACAATATTGTTATAAAATTAATAAAAAAAAAATAAAAAAAACTAATAATGAGTCAGTTCCTAATAAATATATTTAAAAAAATGTAGCCTAAATTTCAACCCAAACTATAGAAAAGTGCATTTAAAGAAAGGACAGTAGTGTGACGACATCTATGCTGCCACATACAAACACAGTTACGTTAATTGCACAACTCATTATTATAAAAACAAAAAATGTGGGTTCAATAGATAATAATGATTGTTTTTCTTTTTTCAGTTATGTGTTTGCAGTCGGATTTATGTTTTATTATATAATTTTGAAATTACAAAAGGTTTTCCACTACAGTAATCATCTATGATTGTTTCAGGTGTCCATACAGCATCAAAGATTTGGGTAGCAGGTCCCCACATAGAAAACCTCATACATTGGAGTGTTATGGGTGCTAATGTTACTTCCGAAAATGGAGTAGTATTTGATAATTGCGATATGATATTCTTGGGAGTGAAGGTCAATAAACTGGAGGATGCTATCCAAGGTATTAAATTGACTGCGAAGAGCACTGTAAAAGAAGTGTTGTTTGTCTCTATGTTAGCTGGGATTCAAATAAAGGAACTTCAGAAGGTGTGTATTAAGTTTTAAGCTTCAACCCACTTGCTATTCAAAGTGGGCATTGACAACAGTATTTTTAAAAGTACACATAATAACTGCATAGACTTTATAATTTACCTCCTTTACCTTATTTTGTAACTTACTTGTCTGAATCAAAATCAATCATACTGTGTATGAGCTATAAGCTGCTCATGTTGCATAAAAAATATTTGACAGGCAGTTGAGAGGGTGACTGCACAGAGTTCATAATGTTGAATTAATATTACTTTAAGTGTTCAAATGTATTTGAACTTAAAAAAAACACATTGTCGTCAGTCTTTTGCCCTTATCCCTGTTTATTAGGGGTTCGCACAATATTTTCTTCCATACGTTACTGTTTTAAAGATTCTCTTCTAAAACAAAATTGACTTCTCAAACCCATTACACCTGCCTGAAACTTTTAATTACTAATTAAACATGAATTGCTATTTACTGTGATAATGGGCGTCATACAGGCAGTGTGTACCTATGTAAGATAACATGCAATACCTATGTAAACACCATTGTTTTAACACCTGGCTCAAAACATAAATGACTAAAATCGTAATTATTGAGCCTGTAAAGAAACCTTAAAATTTATTGGTTTGGTTTTAACTGTACTTCTATAAAAGTAAATTATATTTGATTTGATATTATTTCAAAATATCCATAAGGAAAAAATATAAATTTCGAGAACACATCTTGAACTCTAATCCTTAAATCAAACTTAAATTGTTTCCACATGGAAACTTTCTTATCGAACAGTATTTTTAAACATATTATTATAACATTTCTAAGTATTTTGTATTATCATTTTATTCTAAGTATTTTAAGAAAGCCTTTTACAAATAAAAATATACTAAAATATTTTGTCCACCAGCTTATAAATCCATGCATTATTTCAATGAAAGTAGATGAGACAAAAAAAAAACCCGTCCGCGCATACTACTGTGATTGGTTGAATGATTTATCAACAGCCAATCATAGCAGTTCACGCGCGCATGACAATTTGTCACATTGATTTTGTAATAATTTTCGTTCGAGAAACTGGCCATAGGTATGGCCACTGTAGAAAAAAAAGCGCGCGTTTATTTGAAATTTTATTTCGTGAACGGTAATTTTGGGTACTTTCCCGTACATAATAACACGGTCTTGAAATGACGCAGACATCCTCCTTTTTATGCAATTTACTTCAAAAGGGTGTACATATTACTTATTAAAAAAAAACTGATTGTTATAAATAGGTGATTCTACTTTAAGACTTTCTATAGACGTCCTGGATACGATGACGAAAAAACATACTTTTTTCAAACAATTTATATCAGTACCGGTCAACTGCCCTAACTTCGCCTGGCATCCAATGTTTGCCTATAATGAAAAAGATGTATTAACTTGTTCATTTTACTTGTATGGCAATTGAAACTTAAAGCTCTCTATGAAAACTCAAAGTTTCGATTGCCATACAAGTAACATGAAAAAGATATTACATATTTTTCATTATAGGCAAACTTAGGACGCCAGGCGAAGTTAGGGTAGTTGCCGGTATTTAATGAGTTAGTGAATTTCATCAATAGAACTTTTTAAGTTCTTCTAAAATGCTCATCAAACACGTAAAACCTGCCCTGGCCTGGCCATACGCTATTTTCAGTAAACGAGTTACGTTAAATAAAAAAATAAAAAATTTACCCCTATACCAGAGACATTGTATTATAATAATAATAAAACACACACTTGGGTATTTTTTGAGAAATCCATAATCTTTTCAAATTATTTAAGCTCGCTCTATTCAAGTTTTGTTTAAATACAGGTTTAGTGACAATAATAAAGTAACTGTCATAATTTATAACTATATAATTTTTCGTCATAATATCAGTCTTGCAATTTTCCACCTTGAAATTTTTAATCACCTACCGCGTTTCTGAGGTAAAACATTATGTGCACTCTATAACAAAAAAAATTACAAACGGCAAACTTTATTATTGTCAAAATGTACTGAAAAATATGTCCTTACTTGCTGCTTATTCTTTTTTACAGATCATAGATTCACATTTAAGCGGTGTTAATGCAAGCGTTATACGTATCATGCCCAACACTCCAATGACTGTGGGTGCAGGCATTTGTTTATACACTCCGGACTCCACAGTGTCGCAAAATAAATGCTTAATATTGGAAAAACTCGTAAGCAATTCTGCGCTTTGTGAGAAAGTTCCGGAAGAGCTAATGGATTCCTTGGGCGCACTGACTGCTTGTGGACCCGCTTATGTAAGTTCTGGAATTAATTAACATTAAAAAAATAAAACAGTCCAGTGGGCAGAGGTTGTTAGGCGTTATTGTAACCCAAATATTTTTCTACCATAGATACAGACATACTTATATTATTAAATACCAATTATGTTTTATAGTTCTTATCTAAAAGACTTTTGGTATGGGAACTAGATAAAAAAAGCTGCTTATTTCAAAGACGAAAATGATTTATTCAAGTACCTCTCACATAGGAGAGGCTTGCGTCCCAGCAGTTATAGGCTGATTACGTTATGCTGATTATGGTATGCTACACTTTTTGAATTGAATATCCAAACAGATTGAGGCACCAAAATTGTCGAACATTAATCACTTACCAACCATAGCCAGACGCATTGAGATTGCGAAGCTACAATCTGACTCACGCCACCCAATGCACAACTACGTCTGTGTCCTCTGGGGCACTCGCCCCAGTGGCTAAAAACCAGTAAAAGCTTTCGTGGGAGCGTGGGTCCAGCAAGTCCAGCCAATAACAACGCCTCCACAGCTTGATGAAATCTCATGCGGGAGCTGTTTAAATCCCCAGTTTTATTTTTCGAACCATCTGAGTGCTTTCCACCAGTACACGTTACCATGGCCGACTTGGAAATCTCTGTTTAGACTTCGAATCCTAGTCGGCCGGAGCAAAGACAATCTCCACAGATTGGGGTTCCTGGACGGTTCAAATATCAAGTGCGTATGCGGCGTTGCCCCACAGACAATGGCCCACCTTCCATCTTGCGCCGCATGCCCTGTTACCTGTGCACTTGATTACCTTATGACTGCGTCAGTGAGTGCAGTTCGTGTAGCTGAACATTGGGCCCAACATGATATTTATATGAACTTATTTGCCATCGATTCGCTAAGAAGAAAAAGTGCTTAACTGGGGCCAAACGCCGCCGCAAGTTCCGAAGCTAATACCAGTATTAAATCATTACAGATGTACGTGGTGATTGAAGCGTTGGCAGATGGAGCCGTGAAGCAAGGTGTGCCTAGAGCGATGGCGATGCGTCACGCAGCACAAATGGTGGTTGGCAGTGGACAAATGGTGCTGCAGTCAGGGAAACACCCTGGTCTGCTGAAGGATGAAGTTTGTTCTCCTGGTGGCTCCACTATCTGTGGTATTACTGCACTTGAGAATGGGAAACTAAGGTGAGCTGCAAGGAATTTAATTGAATGATTTTCAGAATATTTTCTGTTCAGTTTTTTCACCAATTTACTACCCTTTCGGGTTGAGTACATCTGAAAGGTCTCCAAATTTGGACCAGCTTGGCTGGATTACTGGCTTTTATTGAGAGGTTTGACCAGCTGTCTATCCTGTCTTGTCTATCATACAATTCTACGTGGATACCACGCAGGCCCAGTGCGGGTTGGTAATGAAATAATTTATACAAAGCAAAGCTCCTGTCAGGGTTCCATCCTACGACCTACAACTCGTAAGCCGCGGCTGTTACAAGTAGGACACCACTGCTCTCCTGGGCCACCCACCACTGCTCTATGCTAATAGAAAAGTGTTTAATTTAAATAACTTTTGTTACAGGGCGACATTGATCAACGCAGTTGAAGCGTCAACCATTAGAAATAAGGAGCTTGGACAGAAATAAGTACTTTGATCTTCTATTGTCGTAAATTCAAAAACGTTTAAACAAATTCACCAAAATGAATCTCAATTCAATCAATACTCACTGAACATTTACACGGGCCTCGTTTGCCATCTCCAAGTAATGCGTTGATTAGTTACTTCCCGATTAATGTTAATTGCAAAACGTAAAAGTAACGAGTATCTTCTGTCAATTTCTTAAGCGATAATAAAGCTTCGAGTAAGAACTTACTGGTTAAGTGAATGATCGGTTCTAATTCTAATTATTCATCCAATTCATGGTCAATTAAATCAATTTTATTAATTTATTTTAAGATCATTGTTGGAAAAATATGCACAAAATGACAACAGACAACTTTTAAAAATTTAACCGTAAAGTAAACACGCTAATTGGCGAACGACGTTGCAACTAAGTTACAGGTCAATTAATCGCGTCGTGAAATTCCGTACGTGAAGTTACGGGGGACTTTAATTGGCGATTAGCCTACTCGACAATTTACTTGGGGGTGGTGAAAGAGGCCTATATACCAATTTTGTTAAAGCTCAATATTTGTGATATTTATAATTTATTGACCGAGCGAGCGAAGCGTCTCTGCATCATATCTGGCTAAATTTGCTATCGTGCGTTAGTTTCTTGGTACTCCTCTTCAGGTCGTATTTTACAACCGATCTGGACGAAACTTGGTATACAGGTGTTACGACTTTATAGAATTATTTTGTCGACGGGGAGTTTTGATTGGACCTCCTCCAAAAAGGGACAAAGGGGGCTACTAGATATCTCCGCCGATTTCGATGGTTCTTTTTTATCTGAAAGGTAGTAACTTTAAGCAGGTCTCATAAAAAATTGGTGAAGATCTAATGAGGATTTGCGGCGTGATGAGCAGAATAGCTCCTCAAAATACAGTAAATTGCTTACTTTTAGATTTCTACCAGTGGAATCGACCTTTGAACTACTAGGTAGGGATTGATGGAGCACCTGGGACCATCTTCTCATCACAAAACTAGAGAATTCTGAAAATCATTTTCAGAATTCTCTTTTCTTTCTGTAAATATCCCGTTTTAAATCATTTTGGTGGTATATTAATCAAATCAAATTATTTTATTTCCAGATCATACAATCCAATTTGTTAATAATTACATACACATATTAAACACTAGTGTTAGTACTTAATAATATTTAGCAAAGTTTGGTCATAATTACTAGTAATGTCAAAACCATCAATAATAATGTCAAAATCACCATTAATAATGTCAAAATCATAACTATAATATTAAAATCACCATCAATAATGTCAAAATTACTAATAAGACAATAACCAAACATGCAATAATTAACTAAACTTATAAGAAAGTAATACCTGTGTCCTGGTAATTGGTATTAGTAATTGTTGCAAATTGTTGGAGCTCGCGAGGTCTACTGTTCGCAGAACTATTAGTATTATTTATGAAATTGTGAAGAGCTAACATAAGTTGTTCGACTTTGTTACGATTGAAAACTGGACAACTCGACTTAAGAAAATGCTTGAAAATCGTGTAGAGGCATAATATTTTGTTTGAGTTAGGTAGTCTAAATAATTCAAGATACCTATTGATAAGCGGGTTCAATGGAAGTGAATGGTTATTTTCTTTTGAGTTATCCAGTTTCCATTGTGTGTTTTGGGATTAAGAATAAAAGATGGCTCAGTATAATGTTAATAACCATACGTTTAATGTATTCGGTTTTTCTTGTTTTTTTTTTATAGTGGTACGTTGAACACTGCATACTTCGGATGAACTTGAATTGTTTGTATTATTATTATAAGTATTAATTCAGTATTAACTTATTGGCTTCACGTGCATTCACTGTTTGTGATATATATCATGTATAATCTAAATTAGATCTGATCTAAATTATTTATAGATATAAGAGAAACCCTAAAGTATTTGTAAGTATTATTTTATTTCTAATATTGAAAAATATTACGAGCTGGATTCAGCATAAATTAAAATCCATCGAATAATACTCAATGTATTTAATGGTATAGTATAAATAAAGCAATAGGGATGACGCTTGGGTAAAAAAAAAAAAAAAAAACTAATTAGTCCGTCAGTCAGATAATGAAAAAATATTAGACACTTATTTTTTGCTTTAACATATTAGTAAAAACTTACTTAAGTAGATAAAACGCATTTTAAGTTGCGGAGTGGGGGTCGCTACGTCACTAGTATGTATAAAATCTACATACTCGTGACGTCATGGCACATTTTACCTCAATGTATCGCCGTAATCTTAAGCTTACGTAAAAAAAGAAAAAATACGAGTCCAATATTTTTTTATAATCTCAAAGACGGACTAAAAACATTTTTTTTTGTCATCATCCCTATTCACGAGCCTGCGTCATGTGACTAAATCACAGTCATATGAATATAAATACGCACTTTCGTGAAATACAACATCTGTTCAAACAAATACAATCTTTGCTGTTCATAACGTTCATGCACAGATCTTTGTAATTTTTCGCTCTCATTTCATTTCGCTCTCTCTTTCTCGCTCTCGTGCAACAATGTTTGACGTTATTTTGTGGAGCTTTTTAGGGCAGCAAATTGCTCGAGCATTTTTTAATCAATAAATTGATAATAATCCCTGTCATAGCTAAGATAGAGTTCGAAATAGCACGCAAGAGATAATTCCCAGTGGCGTGCGTGCAGCATGCATGTCATAGATTTAATCGGGTCTTAGTTTTAGAGATATAATGAGTTCAATTAGTAAGGTATAGTCCAAGAGCTGTTCACGAAAAATTGCCAAGAAAAAATAAACCCTTATATCTTTTGAACCAGTGACCGACAAATTCTGATATTTGGCGACAAATTTCGACTAATTAACGACAAAATATAGGAGAAAACAGATCTTCGCTAGGTGCCATAGTTTTTGAGATATAAATGTGGCCCTGCTGGGGAGACTCTCTGCAGATCGGCCACCTATAAACCCTTATATCTTTTGAACCAGTGACCGACAAATTCTGTTTCATTTTTTTTTTGGGTGGGATATCATCAAATGACTCCTCCCGCTCTGGGCGGAGCGAGAGGGAGTGTCAGACTTTTACTGACGAAAACCCACCCGTGTTCCTTCCGTTGCCTATGTGCTGGGGCCGCGATATCCCTTTCAGACAAACCCGCAACCCCAGCAGGAAGTTCTGATATTTGGCGACACAATTTCGACTAATTAAAGACATTTTTTTTGTGTAATCAAAATTAAAATCCCTGATGGTGGCCCTGCCAGAGTCAATGACACTTAGTTCATGAATGTCAACAAATCGCTTAAATCAACATGATTGAGTTTGGTAAAACTGCAGCAGACCAATGCAGTAGCTACATACACTAACTTTTGCCCGCGACATGAAATTTCGGCCTTCGACCCACCGCGCATCCTATCGCCCGCCCCCGCTATAACCTCGTTTTCGCTTAGCGTTATTTCTTATCTTTTTTCATTTTGCTCGGCTCCTTAGGGTCGTAGAGGAGTCATAAGAGCTATCAAATGTAAAAAGAACTTTACAAATCCGACTGGTAGTTCCAGAGATAGTGCGTTCAAACAAACCAACAAACTTCAACTTTATTATTAGTAGTATAGATATTATAAATTATTGTCGCTTTTCGTGTCTGTCTGTGTAACCGTTGTCCTTTTTAAACTACGCTCAAATTCTCTAAATGATGTGATAATCGCATCAAAGGTTATTAAATAAATTATTTTGATGTGGTTTTCACCATCATTTAGAGAATTTTGTCCGGAAGGTTTATGTGTGTAATACAATAATATTAAACTTACATATCGTACTTAAATAAATCTCGATGTTTTGTCTGAATGTTTATTTCCAAAGCTTGTATTAGTTCAGGTATTAGCGCAATGTAGATTGCAATACGATTGTAGTAGTAAACTATTTTACTTTTAATAAACGCTTTATCAAAAATGACTTCTTTTGTTTTAGTTTGGGATTTTCTGTATTTCTACTTCATTGTCTTGTTCTGTTCTTATTCCGGTGATAATTATATTCGAAGACCGCGGCGCTGTGTTTGGGAGTATATCTTGGGCATTGTAAGGCTCTGTAGACCGAGTGCAGAGAAATACTGAGGATTTTATGATGACTCTGAATAATACACTTTAATACCCCGGCCCTGGTGATGGCAATAGGCTCGCCTCCTATTAAGATGGATCTTAATTATAAGTGGCGAAATGTGGTTGTGCTTGGAGGATTGCAGGTGTGATGTTATGTGTACCACAGCACAGCCATTAAGCGTAAAGTTGTACACAGACCGCGCCACCACTGAAGTACATTTGACGCAGCGCTAGTGTCTATGTCATTGCATTTAAAAAAATGTAGTTCCACAGGCCTTCTTTAGTGGCGCACACTCTATTTCTGACTCTCACGGGTACAGATAGTCCGGGGGGAAGGCCAGTCTCTGGGACGGTGCACCCTGGGGTGCGGGCAATGTCTCCCCGTTAGGTACTGCGTGCCTAAGGGGTCTCGTTGCCCGTATGCCAATATCCTGTCAGAGGAGTGAACGCTCTAACGTGTACTCGTAGAGAGTACACGTTGAGCAGCGTTCCAGTGGGAGCGGGCTCGGCGTGCACTAACCCTGCCGTCGGGCAGGCGGGAGGAAGTCTTTTCTCCTGCCACCGTTGGTCTCGTAGCCCCGAAGAGTGTCAAGGTCATGTCTCTGGCATTTGACGGGGGTCGAGGGTCTTGGCTTAACCGCCCGGGCCGCGAGGTAGAAAACCTCTATAAAAAATCACCCCAAACCTCCAAGCGGCGGCGCACCGTGAGGGAGGTTGATAGCATGACTAATGGGTAGCTTAATTAGTCACTAGTGCGAACCACTATTTTTTTTTTGGTTGGTTGGTTGGATATATTTTTTACTCGTGGGATTAATTATGGAAAACTTTATAAAAACAAACCCAAACACTGATGACGTGCCAATATTATTGGCGGAGGAACCGCTTGCCGGCGACGGCAACCAGGGTCGAGGAGACTCCTGTCCCTCCGGGGACCGGGCTGGGTCCGAGCAGGACATGGGCAGGTTTTGGGGGAAACGCTCGCGCGGCTATAAGTCGGACCGCACGGGATCGGCGGGATCCTCGAGCGAGGAAAGCCTGCCGATCGCTAAAGTGCCGGCTGTTAGGAGAGGCCGAGGTCGCGCGGCGGTGACCTCGAAGCTTGGGCGTGGCAATCGGGGTCGCATCAAGCGACCCGATACCCCCCCAGGAATCGGCGGGGAGAGTGACCCTGAGGTCTCGTCCGGGGCTTCAACCGAGGTGTCGGTAGGCGTCACCGTACAAAAAAAGGGCACGACGGCACAGGCTGGCGCCACCGCGAACCGTGCCAAGGGAGGAGTGGCGACCGACGAGGCCGCCAAAGTGGCCGCTGGGGGCTCCGATTCGGAGCGAGCGGCCAGGTTTGCAGAGGTCGTAGCAGCCGCCATCAGGAGTGTGGCCTTGAAGAAGTTACAGTCTTCAAAAGACAAGGCCATACCCGCGGCTACGGCCTCCATTATGGCGGCAGCGAGGGCTTTTCAGGTCGGGCCACCGTCGGACGTACTGTCCGAGATGCGGGCGGAGGTCGGCCGCTTGACGGCCGCTATGGAGCTTCTCCGAAAGGAGAACGTGGAGCTCCGAGCAGACCTGGCCAGGCTCAGTGGAGCCGGCCCCCGCGTTGTGTTGCAGCGCGGAGCGGTGCAAGGGCAGGGCCCGCCCTTGCCGGCGGAGGACCGGGTTTTGGCCCTGGTGCGGAAGGAGCTGGCTGCGTTCAACAGCCGGTTCTCCGTACTGGAGGCCGTGGTCTTGCGCCCTCCGTTGGCGGCGAGCCAGCTGGCCTCAGGCCAACGGAAGGCGGCATCGTATGCCGCCACCGCAGCTGCCGCGGCGGCCAAGCCAGGCCCGTCTGGGCAGACCAGGGGTGGGGCTGCTACACAGGCAGCGAGGGCCCCGGCCAAGGCGGTGGGGGCCCCGGCCTCGGCCCCGGCCCTGGCAGCGGGAGCTCCGCCCCCGGCGGCGAAACGGCCACCCCCGCTTCCTAAATCTCCCCAGGCTGACGCCGAGTGGCAAATAGCCGGGGAGAAGAAGAAGGCAGGCAAAGCCAAAAGGGCGGCCAAAAAGAAGGCCAGGCGGCAGCGGCGCAAAGAGCAAAGCGTCGCGGCTAGGCTCCGCGCCCCGAAGTCTGCAGCTGTAGTGATTACACTACAGCCGGAAGCGGAAAAGAAGGGCGTGTCCTACCGCGACGTGCTCTCCAAGGTTGGGGCGGCGGTGGACTTGCAAGAGATCGGCGCCACTCAGGGCATCCGGGTTAGGGTCACTGCGACTGGCGCCCGGATGCTGGAGCTCCCCGGAGTGGCCAGTGGCCCGGCCGCTGACGCCCTAGCTGAAAAGCTTAGGGCGTCCTTAAATGCGGACGAGGCCCGAGTGTCCAGGCCCACCAAGTGCGTGGACATGCGCATCTCGGGCCTGGACGACTCAGTGGCGGAGGAACAGGTGGTGGCCGCTGTCGTCAGGACTGGGGGGTGCTCTGCCGAGCAGGTTAGGGCGGGCACCATCCGTCCTGGCTTCACGGGGATGCGAGCCGTAACGGTGAGCTGCCCCGTGTCGGCGGCCAGAAAAATCGCCGGGGAGGGCCAAAGGTTATTGGTGGGCTGGGTATCCGCGCAGGTCAAACTGCTCGAACCCAGACCTCTGAGGTGCTTCCGCTGCCATGTGGGCAACCACGTGGGAGCTAAATGCACCTCGGAGGTGGACCGCAGCGATCACTGCTATCGCTGCGGTCAGCCCGGTCACAAGGCCGGCTCGTGCGAAGCCACGCCGCACTGCGCCGTATGTGCAGCGGCTGGCAAGCCGGCCGAGCACCGGATTGGGAGCAAGGCCTGCGCCCAACCCGCCAAAGCCAGGAGCAAGTCCTCCGCCACCGCCGTCACTGCCGCAGCCGCCGCTACTATTGCCGCCGCCGCTGCCGCCACCACCGTCGTCACCGCCGCGGCCGTTGCCGCCGTGGCGGGGCCCTCACGCGGGGCTCGGGGGGGGGCTAAAATGGACTGCCAATAGGTCCATTACGCCTCCTCCAGGCGAACATCAACCACTGCGCCGCAGCTCAGGATCTGTTGCTCCAGAGCATGGCGCAGTGGTCGATTAACATCGCCGTGGTCGCTGAGCCGTACTTTGTCCCGCCCAGGGATCACTGGGTGGAGGACCTGAGCGGCTCAGTGGCCATTATTTCGTCGGCCGCCGCCGGTACCCCGTCCCTCGAGACCGTCAAGAAGGGACGGGGTTGCGTAGCAGCACGGTTCGGGGAGATTGTCGTGGTAGGAGCGTATTTTTCCCCGAACCGAACTCTCGCCGAGTTCCACAACTCCCTTGGGGAGTTGAGAGTCGTCGTCGTCGGGTACCATCCCCTCCCCGTGATCGTCCTCGGGGACTTCAATGCCAAGAACGTGGCTTGGGGTTCCCGGTTAACGGACACACGGGGCAGGATGGTGGAGGACTGGGCTCTGGAGTCGGGCCTGGTCGTCCTAAACCGGGGTTCTGTCCCCACGTGCGTGCGGATGCGGGGCGAGTCAGTGGTGGACATTTCGTTCGCCAGCCCCGCTCTGTCACCACGTGTCATCGGCTGGCGCGTCATGGAGGGGGTGGAGACCTATTCCGATCACCGGTACATCCGGTTTGACGTCTCCGCCCAGACCTCGGGCACGCCGGTCAGACAGACCCCGAGTGGTCCGCGGTGGGCGCTGAAGCAGCTGGACCGGGAGCTCCTCCTGGAGGCCTCGATCGTGCAGGCCTGGGTGTCATCACCGGACAGGCCTGCCGACATCAACGACGAGGCGGAGTGGTTCCGGGAGGCCATGTCCGAAATATGTGACGTGGCAATGCCCCGGGTCCAGCCCAGACGTGCTCAGCGCCAGGTGTACTGGTGGTCGCGTGAGCTGACCGCTTTACGCGCGGCGTGCGTTGCTGCGCGCCACTTGTACGCCAGGCACCGCAGGCTCCGTATCCGCCCGCCGGATACGGAAGCCATTGAGGCGGAGCTGTACGCCGGGTACAGAGCGGCGAAGACCGCCCTCCGAGCGGAGATCGAGCGGGCCAGAGGAGAGGGCCGTAAAGAGTCGCTGGAGACTCTGAACAGAGACCCGTGGGGGCGCCCATACAAATGGGTGAGAGATCAACTCCGCCCATGGGCTCCCCCGCTGACGCAGAGTCTCCGGCCCCAGCTCGTGGAGGACGTGGTGAGCGCTCTGTTCCCTTCGCGAGGGGAACATACTCCCCCGCCCATGGCTCCGCCTCCTGCGGTGCCCGATGCGGACCACACAGGTGACGACGACGACGACGAATCTCCGGAGGTGACCGGGGTAGATTTGAGAGTGGCGGTACGTAGGCTGAATGCCAAAAATACCGCCCCAGGACCCGACGGCTTACCTGGAAAAGCCTGGGTTCTGGCCTTAGAGGCTCTCGGGCCTCGACTTCGAGGGCTCTTTAGCGCATGCTTGGAGAGGGGCCAGTTCCCACTTCGTTGGAAGACGGGGAAACTGGTCCTCATCAAGAAGCCGGGGCGCCCGGCGGACTCTCCGTCCGCTTACCGGCCCATCGTGCTGCTCGACGAGGTGGGCAAGCTCTTTGAAAGAGTAATTGCAGACCGCCTTGTCGGGCAGCTGGTGCGAGTGGGGCCGGATTTGGCGGACAGCCAGTTTGGTTTCCGCAAGGGGCGCTCTACGGTGGATGCCATCATGCGCGTTCGAGCCCTCACGACGGGGGATGCTGTTGCCCGGGGTGGGGTGGTCTTGGCGGTGTCTCTTGACATCGCCAATGCGTTCAATACCCTGCCCTGGAGTTGCATTAGGGAGGCACTCCGGTATCACCGGATGCCGACCTACCTCTGTCGAGTGGTCGAGGCCTATTTGACGGACAGGGCCGTCATCTACCCCGGTCACCACGGAGAGTGGAACCGGCGAGAGATGTCGTGCGGTGTCCCGCAGGGATCGGTCCTGGGGCCGCATCTGTGGGACATCGGCTACGACTGGGTGCTGCGCGCCGACCTCCCTAGCGGCGTCAGCGTAGTCTGCTACGCTGACGACACGCTGGTCCTGGTGCAGGGGAGGTCGCATGAGGCGGCGGCCGAACTAGCGACACGTTGGGTTGCGACAATCGTCGATAGGATCCGGCAACTGGGACTCGAGGTGGCCTTGCACAAGTCCGAGGCCATGTGTTTCTATGGTCCTCGGAACGCGCCACTGTCGGGTTCCCAGATGACGGCGGGAGGGGTTCACATCGGTGTCGAGTCGACGATGAAGTACCTGGGACTCGTCCTCGACAGCCGGTGGAACTTCGTCGAGCACTTCCGACGTTTGGCTCCCAAACTGCAGAGGGCTGGGGCTGCTTTGAAGCGGCTTCTGCCCAATCTAGGGGGTCCAAACGCCTCCTGCCGGAGGCTCTACGCGGGGATCGTTCGGTCCATGGCCCTTTACGGGGCACCGGTGTGGGCGCGTTCATTAAGGCTGCGACCAGCCCAGCGATTGAACGCGTCCCAAAGGGTCATGGCCATTAGGCTGGTCAGAGGATACCGCACGGTCTCCCGTGAGGCGGCGAGCCTCCTTGCCGGACTTCCGCCATGGGATCTGGAGGCAAAAGTCCTCGCGCACATGTGGGAGTTGCGCGAGGAGGCGAAACGCCGGGGCGTAACTCCGCTGCCGCGAGAAATCACGGCACAGCGGACAGAGCTCCGGCGGGATCTCATGGCGGCATGGAGAGTGCGATTGTCGCAACCCAGCGCTGGGCACGCCACAATTGCGGCGGTAAGGCCCCTCTTTGAGGAGTGGCTAGAGAGGCGCCACGGCGTCCTCACCTTCCGCCTGACGCAGGTCCTCACCGGACACGGTTGTTTCGGGAGGTTCCTGTTCAGGATAAAGCGGGAGGAAACGCCCGGGTGTTACCATTGTGTGGATCGCCCGGAGGACACGGTGGAGCATACGGTGGAGGTCTGCCCGGCTTGGGCGGGGCACCGCCGTGTCCTCACGGAGGCGATCGGCAGCGGCGATCTCTCGCGTCCGGCCCTGGTTCAGGCCATGGTCCGGAGCGAGAGTGCATGGGAAGCCGTCACTTCCTTCTGCGAAGCAGTAATGCTCGCGAAGGAGGAGGCGGAGCGCGCGAGGGAAATGCAAGATGCGCGCCCTCGCGCCCCTAGTCGCCGCAGGAGACGCCCCGGGCGTCGGGAGTCGCGAGCCGACTTCCGGCCACCGTAGGCGCGGGCTTGCGGACGGTGGGCAATGGGTAGCTCGCCGTCCGATAAGGACCAGGCCCGGGTCGACGGCGCGTTGTGTTCCACGCGCGCCTCAAAGAGATGTCAGCACCAACTGACGGGGTCCGTAAGGGCCAATGCCTGCCAGGGTTGCGAGTTGGTCCGAAAGGGATATCGCGGCCCCGGCACACAGGCAACGGAAGGAACACGGGTGGGTTTTAGTCAGTAAAAGTCTGACACTCCCTCTCGCTCCGCCCAGAGCGGGAGGAGTCATTTGATGATTTCCCACACAAAAAAAAAAAAAAAAAAAAAAACGGGTACAGATAGTAAAAAAAATACAGACAAAAATATTAAGTAAGAATTTTATTTAAAAGGATTTAAAATAATAAAAATACAATTTACTGTGATACATAGAAAAGCATGTGTTAGTAAGTAGGTACACATATTTAAGTACCAATTTTTTTAATAGTATTAAATAGTACGTAATTAATTGTAACTGCTGAACTAACGAGCATGTTTTACATTTTCACGTTCAAATGTAAAATTATCAAAAAAAAAACTTAGGATAAACTATTATATTTTTATTAAATTATAAATGCTTTTAAAGATTATTAAATTTTACAGTTTTACTCGTTAAAAATAAGTACTTAGAACTCGTGAAAAGTTTGCGTAGAACCACTTGTAAAACTGAAAACAATCTTCAATTTAAAATATAAGACAAAATGGAAGAATGGCTCATACAGAATTAACAGTGAATGTCTGGTAGGGGACGACCCTTGCATTTGTTCACCCAACCGTACCATGCTTCGAAGCCATGGACGCCGAAGATGGTCTTAGTGCACTGGGATGCTTTTGAGATGTCATCCAGCAGGAGATCTATAATAAAAAGACAGACGTTGTAATTAAAGAAATGTATGAATTCAAGGATGAGAGTAGCTGAGGATCGAGTTAATTCGAGGAACAAGACCCATAAACATAACATCACGCCTGTATTCCCTGAAGGGATAGGCAGAGGTGTACCTATAGTTGGTAGGTACACCCACAATTTGCCAGTTATGTTTAAGTCCCACGTAATAGGGGGCGACCCTATCGCCAGCAACCATATACAAATCCAGACTCAGGGCTGCTACTGAGAAATTCCAGATGGAAAAACCTATTAACGATGTCCGAACTGGGAATCGAACCCAGAAGATCATGCTCAGCAGTAGCGCTTGCGACCGTAAAGTAAATACGCTGCAAAAAAAAAAGTAAAAGAGCTCGTAGTACCTTTTGTGTTTATGTGTACCGCCTACCGTATAGCCAACAGTCCAGCAGTTGACTGCTTTAGGCCAATAGCTTTAAGTATGACTGATTGGGGCTGCACACACATACACCACCCACATTCGCCAGTTTTACCATACCTACCTTACCACCTATTGCCACTGATTGGGTACAACTCCAGACTTTGGCTTTGGGCTACTGAGAAATTGCAAATGGAGGAACCTAATAACACTGCTCAGCCTGGGAATCGAACTCAGGGAGCCTACAGCTCCCTAAGCGCAATCCGTAGTTTCGTCGTTACGGGCGCTTCGCTCTCCTTCTCACTTACGGTATGTCTGTAAGTGAGACGGAGAACGACGCGCCCGTAATGACGACTGAAACTACGGATTTCGGTTAGGGAATAGACCCCCTGGACACCACGCTCAGTATTCACACTTGCGACTATGCTGACGAGGCAGTCTATTTAATCATACCTTCCTCGATAAAAAAACTCAGTTGGTATTGCCATAATAATAATTTACCTTTGCATCGTACGTTGCAGCCCTTGCCAGGTCCGTCGGTAGAGCTGCACCAATAACGGTCGTTTATTTGAAATAGTCCATAGTCGTGGGACCCGTCTGAGTTCGGACCACCAACTACGTGGGTCCGTCTTGAACTCTCCGCATTCACCAGGCACACCCCTGTAATAAAAAAAAACATATCATGGCTATATTCTTTTAATGCTGGGGTCATATTGTCACGATAAGGCGAACAAAAATTCGTGCGTTCTTTCTCGGACACCGATCGACGTCTCGCTGAGCAACAGAGACTGACAGAGAGCGCGCAAAGTATAGTTCGCGTTATCGTGACAATGTAATCCCAGCATAAGGGTTCGACAGAGATCTACCTACAGCGTACCAACATTACACCATTTTTTTTTTAATTATCTGTAAACGGTGGCTCAAATCAACTTAGACCACGAGCTGCTAAAGTGAAGTTCACAATGAAAAAACTCAATAACCCCGAGCGACCAGGGAATCGTTCTCAGGACTTCATGCTCAGCAGTCGCACATGAAACCGCTACACCAACGACAAAAAATATTTAATTGTAGTTTGTTAGCCTTTCTGCTCTGTATAAAAACAACTGAGAAACCGGATCGTGAAACGTCATTGAGCTAAAAGGTTAGAAAACTTATAGGATTATAAGACGTCACTTCACAAAATCGTGTGCATTGTTCGTGTGTTGTGATCGAAGTCTTCCGGGTGAATGATACTGGTACCATGTTGAAAGTACGGGGGGAAATAAAAGGGTGAAACCAGCCAGAGGCGGTGGATGCGAAAAAGGGGGCTATTAGGTACCAGACTTTTTAGCGGTTTTATACAGGTAAACAAAAAACTATTTTCCATACATTTTGACCGCATAGGTATGGCACTTTTCTATGAAATAGGTTTTTTTTAAATTACCGATGAAAATTTTCAACGCAAGAGGGTTCAGAATCATGTACTGAATCCATGGTAACAGTTTTCACGTCAATGTCCTGTATTTTAAACAATTGAATCGATTTTATTTGATTTTAGAATTAATATCTAGCTGTGGATGGACAGTTACCCAGCTAGTCAGTTAACTACGAATCTTGTTAACTTTCTGTCGACCTCCTAAGACCATTGTAGTGACTTGCATGTGTGAATTTTACAGATGTAACGCACAAGTACCTTCTTAGGTACCTACTTCTATAAACTTCGAAGGCTGCTAAGAAGGCTTCAAAGGTTGCTTGGGGATAAGTCTCCTACAACAAGCAAGAAGCTTACGAGTTCGAAACCTAACATCAACTTTTTCACGCTACGGAAACGAGAAATTCGAATGTTTATGACATATGATGAATTACATTACAGCTATATTTCCCGAGGGTTTAGAAAAGTTTACAGACCACCCAAATATTGCCAGTAACTGACAAAATTATTCCATTAATATACATGTAACAATAATTTATTAATTCCAACTGTTGGATTTAATAAATTATTGAAAAAATAAATCAATTGATCCTATCAATCCTTAACCATTGATAGAGAGGGGGGCATCAATAAAATAAATAAATAAATTACTTACAATCTTTGAGTTGGTGCTCTGGAAACCCATGCTTCCGAAGTTCACGGACCAATTCACATTCTGAGAGTGTTTTGCCAAAAGTTTTTGACATAAAACATAAAAGGACCACAAACAGAATGGCACGCGACATGTCGGCACGTTATCTCTTCAAGAATCAAGCAGAGTAACCAATTATAGTGTGTGTCAAGGGTAACAGTATTCCGAGCTTTTATAATACCGATGAGGAAAACGACTTTGATTGGCAAAACCTGTTGAAAGCTATCAGAAAAAATTACTTTGCGTGAGACGATGAAAGCAGCTCCAGTGAGTGCTTCAGTGTAATGAAGGACCATGTAAGTGGTCGCTTTTATACTGTTTTGTGTACCTAAGCCTCGTATCCTTAGGATGACACACGAGGAAAGTTAAAATTCCTTATGCACAAAATCCCATAAAACAATACATTTTGATACGGGCAGTAGGTAAATACCGTTCAAAACAAGTTGTGCGGTTTTCAGAGTCAATATCCAGACCAATCCATCAATAATAGGTATCCTAACTATACGAGTAATATTATAAAATCGAAAGTGAATTTGTTTGTTTGTTTGTTACGCTTTCACGCTAAAACAACTAAACAGATTTGGATGATATTTGGCACATGGGTAGATAATGATCTGGATTAGGACATAGGATACTTTTTATCTCGATATTCTCACGGGATCGAGACTTATGCGGGTGAAACCGCGGGGCGCAGCTAATCTATAATCAACTTACTTAGCTTACAATTCGATGCACACGCATTGATTCTAAAGTTAGATAAATGGTGTTTTGGCGGTCGTTCACTTTTTATTAACCAGCCAAGTGCGTGTCGGACCACGCAGAATGAAGGGTTCTATGTTATGTGTAGTTAGATGAATTGATCCCAAGAACAAACTTAACATTATGTAGTTGAAAAACATGTTCACTCATCCATTCCAACTGCAAATCACTGTAAATGTATGTTTGAAAGCACAATATTGAGAGATTTGCCAATGCTATTTTAAAACCATAGACTTCTTATAGGTTTTCCTATAATCTATAAGAAGTATAGAACTATTTTTTGCATTTTTTTCAAAACTTTAGGCTTTATAGTTTCGGGGCGATTGTTAAATTTTCATAAATTTTCTTAAATAATTATAAAACTATTTATTTTTGAATTATACAAAAAAAATATGTTTGGACCCTCACAGTATTCATTTTTCACACGGTAGGTACAGTCTGCAAAACTATTTTTTGTAATTTTCTTATTTTTTGCCACTCAAAAGTGACCCCATAATCAAAATTAATTTATTTACGTTACACGTCCGTGTTTGGGGGTCAAAGAAATTCAATGTGTACTAAATTTCAACTTAATCGGTACATTCGATTTAGAGCAAATTGGCTGAGACAAACGGACAGACAGACGAGTGCTCTATAAGGGTTCCGGTTTTGCATTCGGACGTACGGAACCCTAAAAACGGTCCAGCTGTAAGCAGTACTAATTGTATGGAATTTAGATAACCTGCAGTGATGCTCCCCTGGTGAATGTAGGTAATGTGCAACAAGAACCATCTTCTTGTTTAGTTTTTACGCAGTTGAGTTTGATGTACTTATCTAAAGCTATGCTCAGTTATCGAGGTTGCGGGCAATGTTATATGCCAAAGCCAGCAAAAAGAACTCAGCAGCTCGTAGCAATATTTCCGAGATGCTGGGGCGGCAATCTCGACATAGATAGCGATCGCTATACCACCGAATTCGGTCGCAAAATCCTAATGGCGACCATAGACGCGCGAGACGTGATTTTTTCGTGCATGTCAAGCAATTTAGACCGTCTAGGAACGCCATTAGGTCTTTGCGACCGAATTCGGGCGTATAGCGATCGCTATCAATGTCGAGACAGCCGCCCCTGGGAGTCCTATCTGCTTGCCGGTAGCGAAAATGAAAAAACAGGATAATGTTTTGGATGGATTAGGCCGGTGGGCATTTTAGTCACAGAATTTCCCAGGTGCCAACCGTAAAGCGTTGCGAGGATGGAAAATACAGGATAATGTTTTGGAGGATAATAGGACTGTCAGACATTTTAGTCATACATACAAGTGTAATATAATTTCTCAAGTGCAAACCTTCCTGCACTTCTTCTTCGGACTCTTCGAAGCTAGATGTATAGGTGACTAAAGTAAGATCGTCTGGTTTTTTTTTGTGTAGAGGTTGAAAAGCGCCGGCCGGGCCACCTGTTTCTGATTTTATAAGATTTACTTGAAAGCTGCTATTAGGTATTCAAAATGACTACTTACTATACAAATTTAAAAAAAATTAAGTGTCCGTTTGTATATTGTCGAAATAACAGCTTTTTACTAAATGCATATGAAAGTATATACTTAACTAACTACGGTACTTATAACAAAAAAAAAACAGCTGTTCCCTAAATTTATGTTCGCATAGCTAGTTGAAATGTAGGGAACAACTTATTTTTTTTCGAGATTTCAGCGTTGCTCCCATAGTGAAAGTTGTTCATAATGATGAGTACAATGACCCCTTAAGAGGTTTAGGGTAAACAAAAACTAAGGTTGTATACAATATATTTTTTGTCTGTCTGTCTATCTGTTTATTGTGGCTAATCTCCGAAACGGCTGGACCGATTTTGACGAGACTTTCACTGGTAGATAGTTGATGTTATAATAGGCTACATTTATTTTAGAAAAATTATATGGGTCCACGTAGGGGAACCTGCGGGTAGCAGCTAGTCAAGAATATACACAGCATCATAATTATGCATCTTTTGTGAGGTGTCTGACCTTTACCTGGTATCGTTTGATGTTGACTGCGCATTATAAGATGCTGATAGATCAACGAATACAACACCTGTGATTTTTTTCTACTTATTATTTTAATAGGTACCAGTTTAGAAATAAAATATTGCATTATTATTTTAAAAATAAATTTTTTTTCATGTTATTCATTTAATTTTATTTACTACTATAGTGAAAATGATTTGTACGCAAGAAAATGTGTTGGTAGGGTCTACAATTTATGAAAAAAAAAAAAATATTCATTTCATTTTATTTTATTATTTTACTACATATAGTGAACATGATTTGTACACAAGCAAATGTGTTGGTAGGGTCTACAATTTATGAAAAATTGTTTTATGCTATTTTTAAGTAACATTAGAAATTGATGAATAATCAGCCTTATTTTTAGAAAAACTTCTTTGAATTCATTTACTTAGAGAGGAGTTTAGGACTACTTTTTTCTTACAAAATACCTAGGTAGGAACAGTTTTATGAGGGTCTCATATAAAAATATTCTACCGGAAATTACTTATTTAAAGGTACCATCGAAGAAGTTCATATCTAACCAGTTTAAAAACAAAATCCCGTGAACACGATGACCACATCTGTTCCCGGCCCGGGTCTATAGCCGCCGAGCGCTGCAAGCAAGAATAGTCCTTACGGTGGTTAGTTATGAATTTCTTCGATAGTACATAAATTACAGATAAATATTTAAATTAGGATATTAAATTACAATATCTAACAACGTAAATTAAGTACATGTTTATTTTAAGCTCTCTTACACGATAGCGTTTGACAGCGATATCTAAACAATCACAAGAAACGGTCATAGATATCATCAGTATTCTATAACATCGTGAGTAACTGTTCAATAAGGAAAGTAGGTTATTTGTCTTCATGAAACACGTAAATTTTCCTTGTGCTCTGCGGCGGTGTGTAAGGATGATATGGATGCACGCACACTGTCCTCCTCGTGAAAATGAATAGGGATACTCTGCGCGCCAGTCCCACACCAATGTCTATACTCTTGTGTCGTGGTATGTCCATCATTGGTATCTCGTCTTCGTCCTGCTTCTTTAAACAATTTAACTTCTGGAAGCTGTTGCGAAACCTGCCAAAAGCTGGTATCACCGCTCTTCGAACGCTTGGCAGTCGACGCAGTAATGTCTTCTTCGCTTTTTTATCATCTTTCGGTTCTCTGTCACTGAATCTATTCCAGGATTGGGTTTCATTAACTTTCACTGATTTCTTATAACTCCTAGTAGTTTCCGCCGGTGCGATCACAGATATGTCTTCATCAGACATCACTATATTGTTTTATTTTCCACATTTTGTATATACTTTGTTCGCTTATCGGACTAGAGTGAGCTCCTGTCTAAATTTTTGGCATTGATTGAGTGTGACGCAGTTTCATGATAAGATATTATCCAGATTACTGTGATTACAGCGACTTGGGTTTATAGTGATTATACGCTGTAAAAATCTCGTAGAAAACAAATGCGTTTTAATACGTTTTTAATGGTGGCAATACGTACAACTTACATATGATTTTTATTTTGACAATCTCTCCAATTAGACTATGGGATCGTAGATATTGTTAGCGAATAGTTACCGCCAATGTCTCCGAAATTATCCTTAAAAAAAAACACAATGCAATACAAAAAAATATTAAAACCTTAGCCTTGTGTTCAGTAACCGTGAGGCTTAACAACTCTTCCGCCACGACTGTTCTAAACTTCACTTCACTGATACAAGATCTGGACAAATATGATAAACTAAAACATGACAATTGTGTCATACTACGCAGACATGATAAAATGGAAGGAGAACAGCACTCCTCATATTTGAACAATTAGGTCAGAATCGCGGCCGCGAAGTGTTAAAAGATCCATAGGTGCTACCTTCGCACTCTATATAAACCTACTTACTTAATCATTTCTATTACGATTAAATACGAACAGGGTAACATAGCTATTGGAAGTAGGTACTAGGTACCTATATTGGTACGTATTTGTATTCTTACATCGTTTTCGCCAGCTTATTTATGTACTTACCTACAAGTACGGATAACCTTACCTGTGTTATTTTAAGGTTTCAGAGTAATAGTCTTCCTGTGACTAATATCATTCAAAACCGTCTAGTTTTGCGTTTAAAAGGTAGTTTGGATACGTACTCAAATCATTTTCTAAGTTACTCAAAGTGTCTGTAGACTCTTACCTGCAGGTAATGAGGTTCATTAAAATTCATGGTCGTCAGTGACGAGCAATGAATAGTATGGTTTTATAGAATTCTATCGTCAATTAATTACTCGAGGGTTAGATAAGATGGCTTGATAGATCCTATAGGTGTCCATAGTTCGTAATAAAAGAAGCAAAAAAACCAGTGTAAGTAGGTATTAGGTCATTTGTATCTTATGTGAGAGCATTATTCATGAGGTAGGTAAATGAGTTTCTGGTTGCGCTCATTCCATCGTAGCGTAGACATCCTCCATCCACTCACTCGTAAAAAAAACGTCAGTGGGAAAATAAAGTTGAGTAAATTATGCATTCATGATAATAATCGACTCATCTTTCGCGATACCCGCATGAATATTACCTTTTGAGGTGACAGCTGTACTGGTATTAAATTACCTACCTACCTCAAAATTCAATTTAGATTTTGCATTTAAATTGGTGGAAAAGCCGACCCAGCACGCAATTTTTCGAAATCGGTCCATATTTTGTCGTAATCCCTAATTTAGAGGCGTTTCACCTCATCCCAGTTACTTTTATGACGATATTTTGGTACCTGTTTTTTTTCCTTCACGTAAATGTTTGGTTCGTTTTCACTACGTGCAACTTGACAAGGTTGAATCGACATTGCTCTCATTTTCACAACCACTGATAGCAAAACCGTAGTTTTGAGTCTTTCGTCTTCGTCATCCGTTTCGTTTTCCGCATAGGAGGGAAAGAGATAAAGCGGTTTATTTATTTCGAAGCGTTGTGCGCAGACGTTGGCGTCATAACACTATTTCCCCGGCAGTGTGACGAACCACCTGCAATCTACGAACAACTGATTCATTCACTTTTGTTTCTTTAACGTTGTGTTGGTATCGTGGTTAGCAAGGAACTGTGTTGTTATAATTAAATAAAAAATATCAGGTAAGACTTTTAATTAGGTTTTGGTTTAATTAACAAATGGGTTGCACTGGTTATTACTAACATAAAATTGGTCGTCCACTTACATTTAAACATAAGCTGCTTTTGCCATGTGATAATATTATTCATATTGTTTATTTACCTACAGTTTTTGTGTGTCAATATAATGTATGCTAAATTAAATCACTGCAATATACCTACAGGCTACATCGTAGCATATTTCCATATCAACGGAAACTGACAGATGCTAAAATTTCTATTCAACATGTGATTTTAATATATTTTTCTTGTGGTTCCTATATTTAAAACTAATTCAAATTTAATGTACCGCAACTGTGACGTATCATTGTATTTTAATCACATGCTTATTAGTTTAAACATAAATTACATTTATACAAGAATCTACATAAACATACAACAATAGCAGGTACTTTCTATTCATTTGTTTTCGCTCAAGGTAGGTAGGTACATCATAGTTGGTAGGGCAAGAATGTACCTAAATAAAGACAGTCTCTTTAGTATTTAGCCAAAAATAGATATACATATTTGATAGGATACTGATGATTCGGTCCCGTACCTAGTACGCACGGCTACACATCAAGCTATACATTTCCAGTATAAGCTGACCTCACATTGTACGGAAATCCTATACAATGCGAGATCAGCATAAACTGGAAATGTATAGCTTGATGTGTAG
Source organism: Agrochola macilenta (assembly GCA_916701695.1). NCBI lineage: Eukaryota > Metazoa > Arthropoda > Insecta > Lepidoptera > Noctuidae > Agrochola > Agrochola macilenta. The sequence goes on from OU753563.1 coordinate 11,841,670, forward strand.
CCGTGTGTACTTTTAGAAAATTACCCTACATCAAATAGGCATCATGTTCATATTCTGCCATATGCTCTTATATTGCTAAATATGAATGTGGACATGCGTCAGGGCATGTCCACATCCATATTTACTACAATGGACATTATACAGTCATAGGGTTTACCCCTTATCACAATAGGCATTTGGCATTGTCATTGCCAAGACTTCAATTGCTAAGGCTATACCTCGGTACCTATGTACACATAACAGATAGGTATATAACTGTTCTGTGTAATCTATTCTGTGCCTATGTAGGTCCTATGTCTGTCCCCTAGTAAATTTTTCCAAACACCCAAGAGCGTTTATTCTGAAAGTGGGCAACGTCGCAAATAGATGTCAAATATTTCACTGTTTTTATTGATTAAGCAATATTCCTATAAGGAAATATGAAATGTAGCTAACTAGCGAACTAGAATATTAATAATGAATTGCAAATAGAACACTGAATTTGATGTTGTATCCGTTTTAGGTGTAAAAAAGGCATTTGGAAAGTTTCCAAATACTTTTTTTACATCTTAAACTAAATATTCGGTCTTACGATATTAATAATTGCATTTCATAATCAATATTCTAGTTCACTAGTTAGCCACATTTTCTTATTTATATACAGTAATAAATTAATCAAAACAGTGAAATATTTGACATATATATTTGCGACGTTGCCCACTATATTTGTTTTTTTAATTATTCATAGTGTTTCGTGTGTTACTAACATTCTGTTGGATAGTGAAACTTTTAATGTAGTTATAATACCTACTGTACTAGCAATTAGACTAATGGGTGTATGTATTATTCTAATGATGAGGCCAACACGTGAGTCTTATCTACCTATGGTTATATATATTACATTATCAGAATTTTGGGTAAATCCATAGCTATCTGCCTGCTCCAAATTATATTATTAAATACTTAGCAAATATCGGAAACTGATATCTAGTTTTGATATTTAAGATTATGTTGTATAATTTCGTAATAAACATTTTGTATTATCAAGTTGAGGACGTGACAAGCTGATCAATGATCAGATTTCAGGTTCTCCTCAAACTGATCGACACGAGATTCACCCTAGATTACCTATACCTACCGTTCTATTGATTCAGCATACTTATTCTATCTGAAGATCCCTTCTTATTATAGATATTTATGTAACAAACAGATGGACAAACACACATTATTGTTGAAGTTTCATCTAGTTCAGTTTGTTTTCATTTGGTAGTATGGGAGAAAGAAGATTTTTCTGCTAAATTATTTAAACACTACCCAATTACAAGTACCTTTCAGTACTTACCTTTGTATGGTAACAAATCTTCTTTACAATAACCCATTGCTGCTATGATTATTATACTTTCATTCATCCTCTCAACATGACCTAAATAATCATCTTACTCTTAATCCCTTTCTCCCTTTAGTTTTTTTCGTTTTTCTTGCAAAAGAAAAGCAATTAATAATCAGCCGAAAAACACTGACTTTGAATTTATTGGCAATCCTTCAGAGCGTCCAATTATGTTTCATGAAACGTGATCGTGAACAAGTTTTACTAATATGGGACCAACTTTGAATAGTGAAAAAAATTAGCCTGTAGGTACATGTATAAAAGCTAATTAATTAAATATTGAACGTTTAACTGATAATTAATTAGGAAGTGACCTTTCATGACACAGGTTTTTTAATTTGATAATAGCATCAAATAGCGTGATAAAACATATTTGACGAGTGACTGTGTCCCCCTTTGTGTATCTTTACGTATGTATGTATATCCTTTTGTGTTTCCAAGACTCGGCAGTCATTTTCCGCCTAGATATTATGTAGTGTGAGCAATGGCTGACTACCTTATCACTAGATAACACTAAATGATAACAGTCTTAACAACGATAACACTCCGCCATTTTATCATTGTACAATAAGGACTCTGGTACATAATCCTCTTTGTTTAAAATTCAGAATATATATTTTTAGTTTTTACTCTGATAACTTGCTGAAGGTGTTTAACGAGTAGAATAAGTAATAGATTGGTATCGGTTTTAGTTGACATCGGTGCGTGAGGATGGGTTTATGTCTTTCGTTGGACTGTGGGGACTGTGATGTCTGCTGCAACCCTTGTTGTTTGGCGCTGGGTGCATGCTGCCTGGTGCCCTGCTTGTGTCCGAACGCGTGTGGGCAGCAACAACCCCCACCGCAGCACGTGACCGTGATACAGCAGCCGCCGGTCATGTACGAACAGCCACCTCCGCCGCCAGGATACCCGTACCCGCCACCACCTGGGGGATACCCACCTCCCGGCGGTTATCCAGGATACCCTCCACCGCCACCGCATGGATACCCCGGATACGGTCATGATCCCAATCAAATGTACAGATGAAAAGCGTTTAGTTAAGGTAAGAGTACAGTGGACGACCTTTCTAGTTTTAAATGCTTCCTTTTACATAATAAATACTTTTTTTTACACCAGGTTTCTGAAACGAAAATTATCGACCTGTCAAAATTAAACGCAAGCCAAAGTGATGCTATTGGCGGTTAATAATTCAGATACGAGGGTTTATCCTAAAAGTTGGCAACGTCGCAAATAACTGTCAAATATTTACCTGTTTTGATTCTTAGAGCAATATTACTGAATAGAAAAAAGAAATGTGGCTAACTAGCGAACTAGAATATTAATAATGAATTGCAATTATAACATTGAATTTGATGTTGTACCCATTTTAGGTGTAAAAAACGCATTTGGAAGGTTTCCAAGTTTTTTTACATCTAAAACTAAACATTCGGTGTTACGATATTAATTATTGCATTTCATAATCAATATTCTAGTTCGCTAGTTAGCCATATTTTTTATTTCCACACAGTAATATTGCTAAATTAACCAAAACAGTGAAATATTTGACATCTATTTGCGACGTTGCCCCCCTTCAGAATACCTAAACGCTCTCACAGAAGTTTACGGGCCCTTGACAATTTGTTAGCTATTTTTTGTGTCGTTTTGGGTTCCAGAAACTGGGCGTATGCATGCCTAAATTTGCTTGTATGTGAGTCATGAGGTGGAGGTTATAGGTACCTATTCAGCATTAATCGATACCAACATATGATAACAAAAATCATAGATAAGTTATTGATAATACCTGATATCTTGTACCTTGATGGCAGTTATTAAACACAGTTACTTTCGGATTGTTAGCAGTTTTCAATTAAGTTTTGAGTCACTATACAAATAACCTTACTGTGTAACTTGAAAATAAATTTCGAATTAATACTGAACTGAGCAACAGCTAAATAAGTGAGTAAACTAGACATACGCAAATTGTTTATAGTACTCGTACAATATTTTAGTTCTGTGACGAATTGTGTCCTTACTGTAAATGAACTTGATCATCTACCTTGACATGTCCATATATGAAACAGCTGATGGATGCAGTACATGTATATGAAGGCGAGAGGGGGCACTATGTGCCCGCCCGTATTTTTCGGATTATTCGTGACAAATTATCGAAAATAAACTTGAAAAAGGGGGGTCTATCTTATGTTTTTTTTTTTTTTTCTTTTTTTTCCCGCTTTAATTTTAGGGACATACACTTTTTTTAAATAAGTATGTAATTAGAATTAAAAAAAAAAAAAAAAGTCTTCACCTCTGTTTTTTTTTCATAGCCTACAAACTTTTTTTGTTAATCCTATAAAATAACTTATAAGCTATTAGAAATAATAAACAGAATCCAAATCGAGCCATTAAAATAGGAGTTGGCAAACGCTACAAAAAAAAAAATGATTAATAAAAATCGAAAATTTTTCATGAGTATTCAGAAAAGTACGGGTGGGGCATGCCCATGGGCGACATTGTATATAAATTGAATTAACCATACTACAGACATTCGCCTTTTCAAATGCTGCCACGATTATAGGTAATGGACATAATTCTAGTTGCATAACCAGGCTATATTGTTCTCACAGCTGGGACAGTAGCCTCCTCTCTGTGAGAGGCAGTGGGCCGTAATCCACCACGCGGGCCCAGTACGGGTTGGTAGATGTCACATGTCTTCGAATTTTTGGTTCTAGGACATGCCGGTTTCCTCACGATGTTTTCCTTCACCGTTTTGCGAGCAGTGGTGATGAAGTAATTTGCATATAGTAAAAGGGTTCAAACGTACTACCTACAAGTCGTAAGTCGCGTTCGTTACCACTGCTCATAAGTTCTAGTACCTATTTCTAATTGAATTGACAGCGACACAATAAGTGACAAACAATTCTCACAATAATATTTTTTCTAAGAAAAACTTAAACAATTACTTTTCAGACCAAGTAATGGCAGAAACGAGACAAATTGTCGTCACTCGTCAGTGACAGACCTTCGATTCTATTAGCATCATATTGAGAATGCGTCACATAATTATATATTCCTATTATAGTGATAGCTAAGTAGATAGCTATATTGGAACCAATCAGTAATGACCGCCATGACAGTAACAATCGAGACAATACTAATAAATAAGTAGAAAGACAATTAAACATCTTGAGTAAAATTACCCAACCATAAAATACCTTATTTGTGAACAAAGGAAATATACAAAGTAATTACAAAACTTCATGACTACAAGTGTGATTGTGATGGCCAGTTATCGTCTTTGGTGTGCCTAAAATGCGTTTATGACTCATGATAGCTGAAAGTACTATCCATATTATATATTAGTCACATGTACCTATGTATCTCAATTTAATATGACTAATAGTTACCGAATAAAAGGAGCTCGTGGCTAAGTAATAACAGCCGCACGGGTCGATTCATCAGGTTAAGCTACGCTTGCCGGGGTTGGTCTGTGGATGGGTGACCATCTTTACATACCGAGACTACTCCGTGCCTCGGAGAGCACGTTAAGCCGTTGGTCCTAGCTGACAGTCATTACGGGTCGTCTGAAACCCGAAAGTCTGAAAACCAGTCTTACCAAGAGGTATCGTACCCAGTTACTGGGTTATGGAGGTCAGATAGGCACATAGGTCGCTCCATGTAAAATACTGGTATTCAGTTGCATCTGGTTAGACTGGAAGCCGACCCCAACATATTTGGGAAAAGGCTAGTCAGACTTAATAGTTACCTATTATGGGATGTCTCCACTTTAAGGTTTAAAGAAACCATTGTTAATATTTAGAACCTTTTAAAAATGTACAACCATGATGCTTCATCATGGTTCATGTACCAACAACCTGCATTGCGGCAGTATAAAACTACTGCAATGATCTTTCAGTGGTCATTGGAGGCTCAGCAGATGAATTTGTGATCGCAGTATTAACTAAGACAAATAGACATGAACTTCAATACCAAAGTCTAAGATTTCCGAAAAAAATAAAAAAAGTCATCTACTAATTTATTGTTTTTCGGAAAACACACGATGCAAAAATCTTGTAATTTTGTTCCCTTTTCCTAACACGTGCACGTCCTTTTTCGTTTGAGCTAATTCTTAACAAGATGTACTGAAAGTTGCTCATCAGAGGTTTTTGTAAACATCAACTGCTATTGCAGCTTTAGCATTTTCTTTAATTTAATAATTTTGTGTTTCAGAATGTGCAGCAACTGTTCATGTCGCCCGTGCTGCTGCTGCTGCATCCCCTGTTGTTGCTGCGACTGTTGTAACGACCCCCCACAACGCACCGTGGTTGTCAACCATGTTGTGGTTCAACAACCAACTGCAAGACCCGTTATTGTGCAACAACCACCACCGTACCAGAAATACTAAATAGCACCATGATAGTACCTTTTTAAACTTTTATACCTATGTTTTGGGGATCGGCTTTCAATTTGATCAATGTACGGTTTTTGACCAACACCGTTATCCCAAAGAACAGTCACAAAATCTTCCATAGTTTTGAAAAGCCTGTCAAGAAACTGTTTTATTAGTATATCAAGTGATTCAATACCAAGTAGATTTAAAAAAATTCTGAATTGTTTTTTTTCGTCAATGTAAATAATAATTGTTGTGAAATTAGGGTTGTTGTCAAAGTTAAACCTAATTTATTTAAGATTTATTGTTTTCTATTCCTCAAGGTATGATGATGATGTAACATTATGTTCTCAGCATAATGTTATTAGGTCATTGTTTTTAATGCGAATACTTAACACTTTATATTCGGCATTTTTTGTACATACATAATATTTACCTTTTTAAATATTTCTATCAAAATGAATGTAAAAGACAAGTTGCCTAATTATCGGGAACAGGGTCTGGGCTGCAGAGAGAGGAATCCTTTCGGAATCAGAACTTTTTGATACCAAAGTAATTTTTATTACAAATCATTGTTATGGTCAATATCCTGTTTTACCACGGGAGCAGGGCCAAAGTGGCGCTACTTATCCAGCAGTGGACGTCTATCGGCTGAAATGATCATGACCACGGTAATGATTTGATACGGTAAGACGGTTCCTCTATCTGAAAGCACCTAAATAAATCATGGTATATGCAGCAGCATTTACTTCTACTAAATGTTAAACTATTATTATCTTGTTATAAATATTTTTAATTATAATTTTTGCACATATCAAATATTTGATGGTTCTTTATTAATTTAATGCAGCTGTTGATACTATGTATTATGAATATAAGATAACACTTTTTCTCCGAAAATATATTTTAATAAGATAGATTTGATAATACAATGTCTTATTTGAATAGAGACAAATAAGACATGAATATTGTTAGAGAATTCTTTGAAAGAGTCTATGATAACATTAAATCCTACTGGTTCGTCCTAGTGTTATTTTTCTTACTTCCAACTTTTATTTAAAATCAATGTACTACCTACCTACTTAAAACAAATTATAATATTATAATTGAGTACGAGAGGTCTTGCTTTTTCCTTATGTCTTAGTTCGAGATAGAAGATGTCAGTAATTGTGATAATATTGGTATTTCAAACAGGTACCTGTTTTACCTCGGTTGTAAATAAATAATAATAGCATACCTTTAAGCCTTTTTAATACTATGAATTCAGAAAGCATACATTTTTGTCTCTGTTTGAAATATAGGGGCTTATATGTATACTTTTTTTATACAAGTTATAAAATAAATAAGGGATTGTTGCAAAAAATAAGCCCATGTGATGTATTTATATAATTATAATAGTGTCATATTATAATAGAAATATAATTATTTATTAGGCTCATTTCAGGATACCCTTCACGAAATATATTTTATACACAAATAATATTAGTAAATTTTAATAAGAAATGTGTTTATTATATGTACAAATTTGATTAACGATACAGGGAGAGATCGATCACTGCATGATACCTAAAGAATTTGTTTTTATTAAGTTATTTATAATATTTTGTATTTATTATGAGATAAAAGTTCCAGTAATATAACGTTTTTTTTATAACGCTTTTATTACGATAACATAATTTATATTCCACTAACTAGAAACGCCATAAAAATAAGTAACTATGAAATTGAATTTACCAATGATAATAGAATATTAGGTACTTACTTACTACTTGTTACATATTATGCCTACGCACATGCATGGCTCAGCTACGGCGTAATATTGTGGGGAAACAGCACAGATGCACCGACACTTTTCACATTGCAAAAAAGATTAATAAGAATCCTTGTAAATATAGAAGACACCGACAGTTGCAAACCTCATTTCCAAGAAAATAAAATACTTACCCTCCCTTGCCTATACATTCTAGAAATATGCAAATTCGTTCGAAATTACCAGCACTTTTACACGACAAGAGAAAACATACAGTCTAAATATACTTTACGCCATAAAAATAGGTTAAACTTACCAGGTTCTAAGTTAAAAATGCACTCAACAAGTACACTAGTCATGTCAATTAAAATATTTAATACATTACCAGAATTAATAAAAAATGAACAAAAATTGAATACATTTATAAACAAATTAAAACTATTCCTATTAACTAAATGCTATTATGATATCAATGATTATTTAAATGACAAATTTTAATTTACAAGTTTTATAAAATAATTACAATAAATAGGTACTAACTAAGTAAACAAAATTAAAAGCCCTCTTCCTCTCTCCTACTTTTGCTGTGCCCGACAGGGTCCACAATGATCATATTATTTTGTTAAACCTACCACCTAAGTTCACATGTGGAAGCAATAAATATATTGAGTATTGAGTATTGAGTACTTACGATGCCAATTTCTTAAGTACCAATTTTGTTTTTATATATCCTTTTATAACGGGATGTTAATCATAATAAAAAACTTAAATCTCATGTTGGGGAATTCAGAACGATGGATGGTGATTGTTGGTTCACTCTTTCTCTGAAGGCGCAGTTCCATTGCTGTCCACGGTTACGCTACGCATTAGTGTTTATAGCTTCGCTTTGCATGAAATTTTGCTAAGGAACATCGACTGCGTACGGCCCAAGCCTCAAGCGGCACACCGCGGATGCGTGGCTGATGGTAAACAAATGAACCCGGTAACGTGCGTAACCTCTCCGGGCACATCATACTGCAGTGGAATTACGCCTTTAATCTGTACTCTAAACAAAAATTCGACCAAAGTTGAATTCATTTTATTGCACGCATTATTTTTATCAGATTACTAAATTATTGACGTATTGCAAATAATCGTTTTGAATGTCACTCTCTATCTACAGGCTGATTTTTTAAACTGTTTTTATGACATTTTTTTTTTTTACAAGAAGTATTGTTTCTACAAATCAATAAGTGTAAAATATTTTTCCAGCTAAAATCAACAAAATTGCTTAATTGGTGATTCTGGTATTGTATAATTAACAAATTCCACGTATGTAACATGGACTTTGGTAGTTATAAAAAATCTAGAAGGCTAGTTAGGGTAGGTATTGGCATGGGCAGCCGCATCATCTGTCTGTTCATAAGAACCTACTGCGATTAAAAAAATCAGTCAAGAGTGGCTATTTTGTGAATATCTAACTACATGTTCATTTGATCAGAATACTAGCTTCTGCCAGCGACTTCGTACACTAATAGCTGTCACATTTTTATAAAACTCCCTCGGCCGCCGACCCGCCGCGTCGCGTCGTCCTCCCGCGCTGTCTTTTTGATCGGCTTCTAAGGGTCGTAGCGTGATGTTAAATAGCCTATAACCTTCCTCATGAATCACTCTAACCATTGGTGAAAATCGTACGAAAATGCGTTCGGTAGTTTTTGAATTTATCGCGTTCAGACAAACAGACGTCGACTTTGTTTTATAAAATGTAGTGATAGTGTTGATGAGAGGCGGAGGCCTATTTTAGTATGTTTATGGCATAACTGCTGCGTTACATATGTTCTGCAATCCATCAGTCATTACGGCCATTTCAGTCAAGGGCATAATGCAATGCAAGTTGTGATACCTACGACGAAAGTATTCTGCAATTGCCTCGCTCATTGTGGCCTTGTCGATCAACTGAAAATGCAACGCGCACTAAAGAGATTTGCGTTTAGGGATAGGTAGGTAAGTAAGCGTCCACTGACAGTTTTTCGTCATTCTAAATTATGATTCCTGTTTGTGACAATATTTGATACAGTGACCTCTGATTAGTCTGTGGCGACATCTACAGCGCCACATGCGAACTACGCATCAAAGACCTGACGTCACACAAAATCTTGATGTCACACAAATCCTGCATCGCGCAATTGGAGTTTACCGCGCAAACTTTAATTAAGACAAAATTTAAGACTATCCGACACATCGACATCAATCGTTAGGGCAGTTCCCCGACACTTGGTCGGAGGATCGTCCCTTTTCTAATGAGGATGAGTGAACTTTACACCCTGTTCCTCATACCTCGAAAAGTCTGTTTAGTCACCTCTGGGTAAACTGGAAGCGCAACTCTTTTTCTTTGCATACCAATATACTTTGTTATCTTTTTTTTTAATGAATGGCATCTCGCAGATTAACATAAAACGTTGCCGGCTACTTAACCGGGCTATCTTAAGGATGCTTTTATAAATAAGTTAATCAGGGCAAAAAACTTATAAACTAAGCGACTACACGTTAAAGGGTACACCCTATGGGGTACGGCCCTCGGCGTCGCTGGGGGTCGGTATCAAGGGACAGGCTGGATCCCATCTAGATTATTTAGGGCTGTCTCGATCAAGGGTAACCTTTTTCTTTCGTGACCATAGTTTCTTTTAAATGTTTTAGAGTAAAATGTGGCAACGTGAACAGCACTAGTGTGCATTGAGCCCGTCAGTGTGCAGACAAACAATCAATACGAACATCTGTTCAGGTACATTAGACAAGCCAACTAGTGTGGCATCAAGTATTATTTGTCCCCGCAGTCATATTCTTGACCTAAACATAGGTAATGAGATGGATGATACTTTTGTGCGTCAGAAGTTCCCAGGCATGTTAATCAGGCTGGGGTTGCGGGTTTGTCCAAAAGGGATATCGCGGCCCCGGCACACTGGCAACGGAAGGAACACGGGTGGGTTTTAGTCAGTAAAAGTCTGACACACCCTCTCGCTCCACCCAGAGCGGGCGAAGTCATTTGATGATTTCCCAAATTAAAAAAAATAATCAAAAAAGGCATGTTAATCAGATAAGATGTAGAACTAATTAATGAGTCCCACATCAGATCGAAACATTTCAGGCACTTGATGGTGACTAATATATAGGTACATTCATACATATAATGAGGTACGTTAAATACTAACAAAAACAAATGACTCACTACACATCATCATCGTCCACTGCTGGACATAGGCCTTCCTCAAATGGGGGGGGTGTTTGCCATAATCAGCACGCTTGGCAGGCGGGTTGTCGATCGCAGTATGGTGTTAAAAAAAATAGAGAACGGTGCTGCCCATTCTCCACTGACTCCCTTTTACGACACCCACAGGAAGAAATGAGTTGGTACCTTGGTACTATTCTTTACGTCCAGCACCACACGGAGCTACACATACATAAAGGTCAGTATATCTCCTCCTTGGGCGTACTCTCCCCACGGTGGCGCATACGGTGGAGGTCTGCCCTGCTTTGGAGGGGGAACCCCCGTGTCCTTGTGGAGGCGATCGGCGGCAGTGATCTCTCGCGTCCGGCCCTGGTCCAGGCCATGGTACGGAGCGAGAGGGCGTGGGAAGCCATCACCTTCTTCTGCGAAGGAGTATTGCTCGCGAAGGAGGAGGCGGAACGCGTGAGGGAGAGGCAAATTTTGCGCCCTCACGCCCCTAGCCGCCGCAAGAGACGCCCTGGGCGTCGGGAATCGCAGGCCGATTCTCGGCTACCGGCCACCGCGGTCTTGCGGATGGTGAGCAATGGGTAGCTCGCCATCTGATAAGGACCAGGCCTGGGCCGACGGCGCGTTGTGTTCCACGCGCGCCTCAAAGAGATGTCAGAATAACAGAAGGGGTCTGCTAGGACCGATGCTTGCCGGGGTTGCGGGAAAGTCCGAAAGGGATACCGTGGCCCCTGGCAACGTACAGGCAACACTGAAGGAACACGGTGGGTTTTAGTCAGTAAGAGTCCTCTCCCGGTGTTTCCACGCACATCTGCCTTGTAGATACCTTTTGGTAGTCGCGTTTCTATTCATCCTCTCAACATGACCAAACCATATAAGCATACTTTTTTCAATTACATGACTCACTAGGTATTTACTTACATAAAATTCGTATTATTATGGAAATCGATCGTAAAGATTGGAAGGTTTGCTATCACTACCATGCCTGACATTCATATTGAACACATTCGCTATTTTATTCGCAAAATAAAGTAAGTATGGCCGCATGACGTAATCAGATCATGCTTTATGTTTAGATTCGTACGGATACAGTAAAAACTGTGTACATTCAAATTCGGACAACTTTTTACGCGGGATTGACTAACGAATATCATCTCATCACATTACTATGTTTATAATATTAGTTCGAATTTTCTTAGGTTTCCCTCAGTGAGGAAGCCTGAGTCAGGCAGTGGGAATATTAAAGGCACTATAAAGCTTAAATATTAAAATTTTGGGAACGCTTATCAGTTGCTTTTAACATGACGATAACGTTACCTTACCTAGTGATTTTTTGCAAGGCCTACTGCTGTTGACTATTATAAATCTTATATCTGAGTTGCCTCGAACGGCCTCGTTAGCCCAGTGGTCACAAGCGCTACTGCTGAGCATGAGGTCCTGAATTCGATTCCCAAGTCGGTCAACGTGTTATTGGGTTTTCAATCTGGAATTTGTGCCCAATAGTGGCAATAGGCTCGCCCCCTAATACATGGGACTTAAACATAACTGGCGAAATGTGAGTGTACTATAAGTACACCTCTGCCTAACCCTTCAGGGACACAAAGCGTGATGTTATGTTATATCTGAGCTATGTGATATACCTGTCAGGCGGCTATTCTTATCAATCCGTCCGAAACTCACTTGTCCGAATTTCAAATAATTGCTTTTAAATTAAGTTCTCTAGCTTATAAGGTTGACAATTGTCGTAGGCAATGTTTGTTATGTTTATTTACGAGTACCATAATAAATTCATTATACGTCAATTATGTAACTTCAAAATTTAAAAAAATAAAATTCAAACTAGGCTGAGTATCAGCACTTTTCGAACTTCAAAATTACATAAGACAGTCCCTCAAAAACGTCCGCCCTTCACCACTTCCTAGTGCTTAAGCTGGGAAGAAGAAGTGGCGCAACAAACTCCCCAGCAGCACAGCTGTCTGTTCAGTTTGAAAAAAACTTGACTATTCAATAGTATGCAAAATAATTTACATTACTCAACACAAAACAACCATAATGTCAACTACATGATAGTCGTCACTTTTTTTTTAAATATCTTTGGCGATCGTTATTACTTGCCTATTATCATCTGAAGGTTTTAAATACCACAGTAAGAATTGATAGCTAGAGATATCAAATCAGTTTTTTTCAAGACTGATAAGTGATAACAGACAAATTACCTAAGGCAATTAACACATTATCATGCTTCAAAATTAATCCCAGCATTTTCCTTAACAATTATATTTCACTAAATGTGAAAAATGCCTTAGGTGATTCATAGAATTCGTATGAAAAATAAATATTTCTTTTTTGGTAGGTACAGAATTATCGATAATTTATCTTATCTTACTGGACACAAGCATCGCTTTAGCTAGCAAGTGGGCTACATAATAAGTCGCTTTGTAACATAAAAAACATTATTATATTCGTTGTGGATCAACAGTTGGATAAACTCAAATAAAAGTAAGTTTTATTATATTATATTCTATTTTCGAAACTTAATAGGTATGAACATATTTTATTTGTTTAAAATTTATTATATAATTAAGGTCATATTTAATCTGAGAGGTTATTTCAGTGTTTAGTGGAAACGCACCCACTTTATCATAGAAACGGTATCTACATAGTACTTTACTTTTCTCTGGCAGATATAGAGATAGGTTCTTTCTTCGTCATCTCAAATAGATAACCAATGTTAAAATAATTATATTACCACATAACTGTGAACTTATTTTTGTTGCACCTAAGAATTTTCTTATGGCCGTGCAGTGGCCGTAGTATGCTACACGTCTTGATTAGATTCAAGGTGTTATGAAACGGGATCTAAGATTACAGGTTGCTGATATAGTCTTCTGCATCCGTAGATGGTAACATAAAACCTTTATCTGATTAAATTTTTGCTAAGTTCGTAAGCCTCGTGCAGACTAGCGCGAATTTTCGCGCGACGCGACGCCGGTAATTGTTCTACCGTGAAGTTTTCTTAGAAATTGTTTTGTTAGAGTCGCGTCGCTCTGTCGCGTCACGTCTCATCAGTCCTATTTATTATGTACTTAATAGGGAATTTAACAAACAACAAATGCATAACGCCTGTATTTCCAAAACGGCTGAACATAAGTGTAGTCTTAGTACACCCTCATTTTTCCAGTTACCTAAGAGAGAACTAATTAGCTAAGTTAGAATTTTATCAACTTTTCCAGGTTACAGTCATGGGCTTATGCTGTAGTTGCTGCGGTGATGACGGCGGTGGCGTGAACGTTGTCGATAACGCATTCAACAATGATGGAGGCGGTTGGGTCCCCCCTCCAGATGGCGGAGGAATGGGCAACCACCCCATGGAGATGCAGAGATGACCCAGAAGAACACACGTTGAGTGATAAAGCAAACAAGCAACGTTGCTGCTTCTACTAAATTTTAATTATGGAGTTAATAAAATATATTATTTGATACTACTTACAATTGTGGTTTTATTTTATTATAAATTATTAGGTAGGTATATAAAATTATTTAAAACGAACGAGATTATCAACGTCAGGGTCTTAAAATAATAATTAATAACACTTGCCTATACTTAAGAGTAGCATAGCGAAGAAATAATAATTATTAATCCCTCACAACACTTAGGGAATTTCAGAAAACTTTAATCAACGAATAATGAACTAACTTATAAAGATCAATACAGATCTACATCTGTAACTGGGCGCCTTCTCAAGCAACACCAGTCGTGGTGTTGCTTGAGAAGGCGCCCAGCAGAGGACTTCTTTCGGATAATAGGATGACGGTGAAAACGAGATTATTATGACTCATGAAAAGGCTAGGAAATGCGAATGTAGCCGTCTTTACAGTTACCATTGATTCAGTACATGATTCTGAACCCCCTGCGTTGAAATTTTTCGTCGGTAATTAAAAAAAAAAAAACTGCTGTTCCATACATTTTGACCGCGTAGGTATTGCACTTTTCTATGAAACAGCAGGTTTTTTTTGTTAAATAACCTACGATTCATTTCCACGCAGGGGGGTTCAGAGTCATTACTGAATCCATGGTAACAGTTTTCGCGTCGACGTCCCTGCCAGCCTGTATAGTTAAAAACATTAACGTTTAAAAAATATATAATTTCATCTTATTATTTCATTTTCTATATTGAGTACTTCATCCACAACGGCATCCACGGTTTAATGATTAATTCCTATAAATAACTCATTGACAATCAAAATAGGCTGGAGAGTGGACAGATACATGGATAGTTCTTGTACCAATTTGGGTTGTGCTTCGACAAAATAACGAACAATTAAGGGGCATGCGCTAAGGTAACCTGCGAAATTAAATTTATTTTTATTTTTTTGCATTTTGCAGGTCTGTGTCAGGTTTTATGTTGATTAAAATATGATTCGCGACCGAAACAAATATGGTTTTACATAATTATAATCAATATAATCAGGAATACAACTCCTTAAGTAAGCACAATGGTCAAATGTCATGATTTCATGAAATAGTCATTCAATGGAATTAAGTATATGAACTTAGAGAGTTGTATTGATCATTTTTATGATTACAGTTCTATAAATATACATTTGATACGGCCGTGAGTCATATCTAAATCAACTTATAACATGATAATGACCTGCAAATTGCAAAAAACGTAACAACATTTGAATTTCGCGGGCTACCTTGACGCTTTCGCCTTAATGGATTTTGACAAATTATTTTATAGATTTTAACATTCATTATATTCGATTTTGATTGCATTTGAACTCTTCTTAGCGACTTCTTACTTAACTCTCTTTGTCTAGGCTTATCCCATTATTTCCGACGACTCTCGTCGTCATTCGTCGCCAGAAATGTCTGTACTGGCGATATCTTGATAAGTGACAAATAAAGTAAAATTCAGAACTAGATACCGTTCATCCGCTTCGGCTTCAGTTCTACATACAGACTCAAACTTTAATATCTGACCTGGTCCGGACATGTTAAAGCTCACAAGTTGAAGGTCATATTTGTACCCAACCGCGCGACAGCAAAGGTCATGTTCCAATAATATAACACACCAAAAGATGAAAAAAAAAATCTAATAAATTGAAAAAATCTATAAACTCAACTGCAACTAAAAATATCAAAACATGATCACTTTTGCAGTAGCAAACGTAGTTGGTGGCAGTGTTATATGTACTGCATCATTTTTTTCAGTTTTATTATGGCCAAAGTAGAAACTTTTAGTAGGTAAGTAGGCATAATCCCTCCAGCCCGAATTTCGCCAGGGTGGGCACCCTGACATCAACGCGGGAGATATTATAGTGCACAAGCGGTACACTCTCTCTTCTCTCACTCTCATAGTCGAATGCTTTTTTCTTATATCTATGGTCGAATGGGATGGCAATCCGACACGACCGGAGAGAGATACGGGGTATACCACACCGCTAACTTCCATTATCATTTGTAAACACTTCCATTATTGTTTTCTCAAACATTACTCGTAAAACGCGATTGTTTTATTTTATTGATTTTACTACGAGTAAATTTCCAATTTTGTGAGATACAGAACGAATGAGAAGTAAGTCAGTACATACTACCTAAAACCAATTTTTCATATCAAATAAGATAATGCTTTTGAGTACCTAGAAGATATCCATATAAAAGGAATGAAGTAACGATAGAAATACAATCATCAATCAATCGATAAAGAAAGAAGTAAGTTAGTCACCAATGTTGATAACAAAGCTGGATAGCCAAAGAGCGCCAAATGTACCATTGCATTAATATAACAGAACATCACACCTATAATCCCTGGAGGGTTAGGCAGAGGTGTACCATCGAACAAGTTCATGTCTAACCACCGTAAGGACTATTCTTGCTTGCAGCGCTCGTGGCTATAGCACCGGGCCGGTAACAGATATAGTCATCGTGTTCACGGGATTTTGTTATGAAACTGGTTAGATATATGAACTCTTTGATAGTACCTGCAGTACAACGACATTTGGCCAGTTATGTTTAAGTCGCATGTAATAGGGGTCGAGCCTATTGCCATCAACCGGGCACAACATTTACTGAAACATAACTCTTGAAAAATCCCAATGACCCGTCCCGACCTGGGACCGGACCCTACGCTCAGTAGTTGCGCTTGCGACCTGCTATCTAATTACGCAACACATTTTCGATTTGCAATTGAGTCAAATTGGTTTCGTTTTGACTAGAATTGCTTTCAAAAGTTGTAAATTGAAAGCAATTCTAGTCAAACGAAACCAATTTGACTCAATTGCAAATCGAAAATTTGGAGACCAACAGGTGGTTAGACTAAGTTAAGTATGCACAATGCATCGGCACATGATGATTTTCTAGCGAATTATAAGGATTGAGGTGCACGATTTTTTGAGGTTAACTTTGTAACATTATTGACCGGCCGTCATTAATGTATTAGTACCTGCGCGATCGAGCTCTGCTCGAGGGAAAATAGAGAAAACGAATTCCCCAAATATGAGACCCAGCTAGATGGATTTGTCGCCTCCGAAAGCAGTCGAAATCTTTAGAGCCGTTTTCGAGAACGTGATTGCAAATATTGCTTATTTTAAAGTAGGTATAGGATACACCCAATCATTTAAAAAACCAAATCCTATTTTACCAAGAATAGAGACAATGGATGAACTGTGTAAAAGACGATATACAGTACTTAGAAGAAAAAGAAATACTGTGTCGACTCCAAACAAATGATAAAATTCATAATTCAAAAGTCATTTATTCAAACTAGGCTGAGAATCAGCACTTTTCGAACGTTTTGGGGGACTGTCTTTGTAATTTTAACAAAGACAGTCCCCCAAAATGCCCACCCTTCACCACTTCCTAGTGCGTTAGCTGGAAAGAAGAAGTGGCGCAACAAACTCCCCAGCAGCACAGCTGTCTGTTCAGTTAGAAAAAAAAAAAAAAAGATTCTATTTAATAGTATTCAAAATAATTTACATTATGCAACACAAAACATAATTTAAATTATTAGCCATATATAAGCACACGCCAATATACCAAACAAAATCATCGAGAACTATACTCAGGCAGAAATAAAAAGTAAACGTAAACAGAACTTTATATCTAAATAAAAGCCTCCAGGCATAAAGGGCGTGCCCGCTTACATATAGATGTAACTGGAAGTTATAAATGATATAGGTAAATTGGAGATAAGAACAGGAGTATATTGATTTATTTGCATCAAAGCGTTCCTTAATATGCAGTGAGCAGTAATAGCCCAGTGGTATCACAGTGGCCGTGACTTACGAGTCGTAGATTCGAACACAGACAGGCACATTACTTTCTGTAAATTATTTCATCACCACTGTTCTCAAAACGGTGAAGGAAAACATCGTGAGGAAACCGGCATGTCCTAGAACCAACAATTCGAAGACATGTGACATCTACCAACCCGCACTGGGCCCGCGTGGTGGATTACAGCCCACTCCCTCTCACTGAGAGGAGGCCTGTGTCCCAGGCAGCAGTGGGAATATTAAAGGCTATGCTGTACTTTATTATGAACAGTGAAACAATCATTATCAAAAATAGCTTGGGCACTTTTACTATTAGCAGCGATGCGCATGATTTTTTTGATGCCCAATGAGTTTTTCGCCCCTTTTTTTATCGGTTACTTGTATATTTATGTAGGTATAACAAATGTGTAACAAAATCTCATCATTATCTCTATATTATCATTTAAACAAAACAAACGTTATTGAAACAATATCAAAATATTATATTTTAGAATCTCAAAACTTGAATGTACATAGATGAAAAAGTTTCCTAAAAGTTTCAATTGACAAGTGCAAATAAAAATATTGGTTGAGGGATGGGATGGAAAATTTTACAATATCGAGTGTAATATTTAATAGTCTGCTGGTATTCAACCAACAATTCTGCACAGCACTTCGTATGTTTTGTGTACAATTTCAGACCCGCCGAACGAAATGTAGCAGCATCCGTGACTGGGGTGCACCTGAAGAAGAAACATGCATGTTATTTAATTTAATATTCAAAACTATAAACCTACAGTAATCCAACTGCAAGAAAAATTATCGGTAACTTCAGTATGAAGTGTTTGCCTACAGAGCCATGGTCTTAGTTTTAACTTGCATTTAGTTTTTATGATTAGGATTCGTGCAAAATCCACGAGAACCTACTGCCGACAAATTGCTTTGCAGTTTGGCAGGTGATATGTAAGAATTAACATTACCTACATTGTAACATTACCTACGGATTAAATAAACATAAAAATAAAATGTTTAGTGGAGATGTAAGGTTCGGTTCTACAGTTGATGTAACAATGGACGATTGTTAATGAGGAAATACAAAGTTTAGTAATGATTCACGTTTCAACTATGAGGAAGCAAATTAATATGAAGTGTCAAGTGATCTTGAACGATGTACGGTGCAAATATTACTGTCATTTTTATCTACCCTGCGCTGGTACGGACCCAGATAGGCGAAATATTCTGGGGTGATTTGTAAGTAATGAACGTATTAGCGCAAATCCTCTTGAACTAAAACAAAAACAAAGGAAGGATGTTCATCGAACCGTGTAAAGTCCTTATTTGTTTTCAAAATGTGTCAGTTTGTGGTTGCAGGCTCCACAAATTAATTATTCAAACCCGAGCGTCATGTTATTTTGCAAGTAATGTCCTCAAATGCAATAAATATTTAGAAATTGTAATGTTATTCAGATGCCCCTGACCTGCAATGGCCTATATGGAAAGCAATCAATCGACTGCGGACCCAAGTAGGCCGCTGCAAGCACAATCTAGCGAAATGGGGGATAATAGATCCCACAGATACCCAGTGCGAATGCGGTGCTCCTGACTAAACCATGTCCCATATGTTGGAGTGTCTAAAGTGTCCACACACCAGCACTTCTGAGGTCCTAAAAAATACCACTAATGTCGCGATTGGCGTGAGCAGCTATTTGGCCCAACTCGTTTAACATAATATATGTATTTACCATCGACTCGAAAAGAAGAAGAAGTATTTAGATATTAATGTTATAACAGCAAAAATATAAAAAATACAAATTAATACTTGAAAGTGAGACAGTCGGTTATTCAGTTACGTTCACGTCAGTTATGTTCGTTGTTTTGCCTTTTCATTATGCTTAATTTGAGGTAGAATAATCAATAATGAAAGAGGGTATATTTTTAGATTTTAAGACTGTTTGTAAAATAAATAATTGCAACAAGCTGACCGTGATGACGTGAGCTATAATTTAATAACAGCAAACAGCGTAGAGGCGGATATGCCTGGGAGAGGCCATCAGCTGATGATAAATGATGATGAAGACAAAACGTCTATAAAAACAACTTACTTTACCAGGCGTCAGAGATTGCATGTGCCTAACACGTCCAATATAAAGTGGTTCACCATTGTGGTCATTACCAGCTGCGATAGCTCCTACTGGGACCTGACCGTGACTGCTGTGCAGCCAACGTACAGCGTGAGGTGGGCAACACAGCACCTGAAGATAACAGACACATTGTAATGTAATAACATAATATTATAGTTATATTCTCGAAGTAGTAATCATAGGAACAAGCAACTGTAAAGGGATTTCGTCAGTGATTCTCATTTTATAATAATCAAACAAATAACAACGTTGTTCAAATTACGCTTGATGTTATGAACATTCTCGAATTATTTAGCTGTCATCTAGGATGACAGCTAAATAATTCGAGAATTTTGTTGTTTTGTTTGAACAGGACTTTGCTCTTATCTATTTACGCATGTGTCTACTGTTGAAATTCAAGAGCTTTCTTTATTTATCACTATGTGAAGTATTTTTGCTACCATTTCAATAACATTGACATATGCTGAGACGTACTTCAAAGTTATGTACGGGGATTTCTTTCCCTCCATGCGGCACATAAGCAGAGCGATGTTTGATGGCCAGTTTCCCCGGAATGAACTCTCCGCTGTGGTGAGACCTGATGATGCAGAGGGGACTGCCATCCCAACCTTCCCTGCCAGCTACGTAAGCTCTGTGCGTCAGTGAAGTAACGTCCGATGTGGTAGCTGGTATCCATTCAATCGGATCTGTAACGAAAAATGAAGACTTGTCGATCATGTTATCACAAAATCGTGTTTAAGTTTCATTGTACTAGAAAAGGTTTGTACAGCAGCAAGTAGTTAAAAACAAACATTTTAAATTCTTAAAACGACTCTATTTTGCATTCAATTACATTAGGTACAGCTCATTCACACGGGATCCGTCATTGACGGAAACGAGTATTTTTGCGATTCGTCAAAATATCCGAATAGATGTTCACACTTGATTCGTGATTCAGAGTTCAGTCTTGGACGAGAGCTTCAGCGGATCCGTCACATAAAAATCAAGATTCATGTGACGAACGTGATTTAAGACGTGTCCGTAATTTTTCACGATTCGTGATGCGTGTGATCGCGGGCATTTAAAAAGCATTGCCGCCGTCAAAACAAAGAAGGAATCGTGAAAAAAGATGATTCTTCGAAAAACACGAATCGTCCTCGTGAACGAGTCCGTCGGCATTTACATGAAAATATATACTGCGACTTGAATTTCCTATGATACTGAATCATAGAGTAGTCCTTACTAGAATTCCTAGAGCGCAGATTATTTTCGAGCACTGCCAGCCCTTTGCCCATTGACGCCAATCCCTTCTCGGCTCCCTCTCTCAATAAGGCACTCCAATGATTACTTGGTGGAGGTGGGGGTTGAACATGGACTTCTGTAAATATAAGGAGTACCATGCTGCCTGAGTACATTATGTCTTTTATTTATTTATAGTTAATTAAAACTGTACAATATCAATTATTAATTAACATTGAAACAATTATTATGAATGCATAAAAGAAGAGCAGCAGAAGGGCATGGGGCTGAACGTTTAACCTTATGTATGAACCGTTTAATATTATATTTAACCCCTATTTTTGGCATATTACCAGTAACAAAATGCTCTTTGCAAACCCAAAAATAATCGTATATTGTGTTAGTAATTCAGGAAGGCAATATTTGAAAGTTTGGACATATCATAGCGACTCAATAACCAGTTTGGTACACTCAGCTTTAAAAATTCGGAATCTAACCAGCTGTACAGAAATCTAATAAAAATGTTTTCTTTTAATATCATTGATAAATTGGCTGTCGAATGACATTGTTTTGTCACTTTTTGTTTGGTCTTATCATCATATTGGCATGTTGTTATTCCCATTTTTTGGATTAGTAGGCAGACTGATTGTGTTTTAGATAATATAAGTTTATGTGCCCAATGAGTAATAACTCTTTATTGAAGAAATGGCACGGTTCACTTTATGCCTATCAACTAGGATGAAGCAACCAAATTGAAGTATTTACTAATGTAAGCCAATGTTAATTGTAATACGTAAATGAATAAATAATTGCGTAAACTAGAAAGTGAGTCATCCAATGTCAGTCATACCTACCTTTTCCTTCCTTTCAATCAAACGGAATCCATTCGGTTGAACAGTGTAATATTCTCATAGCCGAATGGTTCGAAAACTACTGAGAAAACTTTCTAGAATTGTTTATAGTACCTTCAACAATAGTGACAACTGGCGGCGGCTGCGGTGGCTGTTGGTAGATGTAGTTGGTGACGTAGGTAGGCTGTTGGGGTTCTGGTGGCGGGTGTGGCGGTGGGGGCTGGTACACCGGCATCATCACTGGAGTCGGCACGTACGCGTATGACCCGCCGGGTGGCGGGGGATGACCATGACCAGTGTAGTACGGCGGGGGTGGCCCGTGCGGAGGATCTAAGTTAAGAAAAAAAGTGACATAAGGAACTGGTTGCATTAATGAAGAAATCATCGGTTGTACGGGTTACACCGTCAAAAGTGCTTACTGATTTGATCCTGATGAATTTCATGTCACTGGACGATGATGTAATATTTGCTACTAAATTGATATACCTATATCTAAGCTGTTGATTGTTTTTGTATCAAACATTAATTATTAAGTATCCTCATTGAATTGGATTAGAGATATGAAAAGAAGTGTCAATTTTCTCCGTTCAACATTTCTATTCTGAAACGTAGATGATAATTTTTTATCGCAAATAGCCGTATCAGCCGTAGCGTAGATCATATTAATAAGTAAACAAAAGCAGTTTTTGATTTTTAACGAAATGTAGACTCAAACTTTAAAAGCTAGTAGTTATTAAAAATATTACTTACTGTGGGACATGGTGGTAATTACTATATGTTTTACAAAATAAACAATATACAGAACTGTTTGTTTCACAGGTGTTCAAAACCTCACTGGACAGTTCGATTGTTTATCATTTATTTGTACCTATCATCTGAGTCACGCCCTTATCATATCGGTTAGAACTTCAACGCAATTTCATGATAAGATAAAATGTACTTCGACTTCAGCACAATAACGCAGGTACCAAATTTTCATAAGAAAAGTGTTGATGAATTCCATCCAATTACGTGGTTTTATCTAAAAACATTACAGTGAAAACAACACTGTGGATTTTACTCGGGAAATGCCCTTTTTTAATAACTAAGATACTACCTTGAAATTAGACAATTAAATACCACATGCCTATCAATAATCTATCAAATATCAACAGGACCAACGATAGACACTTGTAGCACTCCACTACGTTAAACACTTGTTGACAAAACTCCACAAGAGTAAAATCAAGTTAGTTATTAGTTATTTAAATATTACCATAAAACAAGTTCTTTCAAGTAAAGAAAAGTCTGTATCATTATATTTTCCAGAACGTTTCTTTTTAAAAACTTTCTCGAATAGTATGTAAACGTTATTTCTGCTAAACGAAGGGAGGTTAATCCGGATCCTGAGATCCAGCCTTGTTCCACCCACTGCACTGCTGTGTATTATAAGGCCTCCTTGTTATCCCGAGATACCTCCTTTTAATTGGGTAATATTACATAATTTTACAGTGATGTTTTTAAGACTAAATCTTCTAATAAAATGGGTCCACGGACCAATCGATTATTCAGTGGTGTCATCTATCAGGTTGAGTCTGTACTACCAATAAAATATAAAATCAAGCCCGATATGATTGTAAAATCTTCGTGATAAGAATTTAAATATCTGACATAACAATAACATTCATAAAAAAATATAAAAGATTACGGTAGAATAATTAATAAAAACAGCAGGGCTATGGAATATGGATACTCATCATAGTAATTTTCAAGTTTGCTTAAGTAAAAACTCATGTAATATTGTTGAACTAGCTGAAAATGGTGTTATAATTACATTTTGATTTATTTTCAATGGCTGTTCTATGAGAGCTCGAGTACAAAACCTATCATATTTTAGTGAACCGTTGTATACATTGGAGTTAGTGGTGTTTTGTGACTGAAAAATGTTCTATGGTTATTTCCGCCCGTTTAATTTAATTTGCAATATTTTTGGGTTACCCAAACCTATAATAACGGCTAAAAGGGAATCGCTCAAGATAAATTTGTGGCTAAAGCTTTGGTCCCTGGTAGTTGCTGCAGCTTTGATTAGCACCTATTCATTTGCTATAAACAAAATGATTAATTTTGACGTAAAAAAAGAAATGGAATTAATACCTGATATTATAGATTTAGTTGTAAATATCTTAATTTTAATAATAAACCTTATTAACAGTGAAACCATAAGTATGAGTATGCATGAAATGTTGGATAACATTTTCAACGATTTAAATATGAATGGCAATATCCTAAAGTTATTCGCTTACAAGATGTATTTGTGGTATTTTACACCGATGGTGATATTCATTATTCTAATTGCTATGGAAATTGTAAATAAATATCCACCATTTATTCTTGTGATAAGAATACCAACGTTTTTATCAATTATGCATTTAATCATGCACTTGTTTTTATTATTGGCACTCATAAAAGTGATAAACCATCAATTGTCTAACATATTAATTTATAATGACAATGCACGAGTACCTACAATGATTTTCAAAGAGAATATGGAAATGGGACGCATTCTTCAGTACGTTTTTGGCCCTAGTATAGAATTCATGGAAGTAGATAATCTTATACAATTTGATTTAAAATTTCTTTGTAAACTGTATGACGATTTAAGCACTTGCGTTCATCTTTTGGAAAAATGCTACGGTTTACAGGTAAGGTCTGATTGATTGATTGATTGAGAATTAAAAACCCCGTCACCAAGTGTATGCGTATTGTAATTGAAAGAATTTGAATTATGTATTAATTGAACACCGTTAAGCTACATAGCATTCATCATTATGTAACAAAATAACTTCTAAATGAATAAAGTTATTAAAAACATACTTACATAATAGAACAAAAATAATACCTAACAGTATAAAAACAAAAAAATAGGAAAATTAACTACTACTAAAATATACGAACAACATGTACATATCAATTCAAACACATTCCTCCAACAATAAATCGATCATCGATGTTCAGTCGTTAGTAATACATAACTATTTTGCTTATACCCTCGTTGGACCTATATTAGTTTTTTCGTTTTTTATATTTAATTAAGTAGGTACTTAAGTTGTTTTATTCGCTGAATGATGTAGTTGACAATTAAGGTACCATTCCTCACCCAACCGCAGCCGGCAACTGCAGGTGACGTGTTGCGGCGTCATGTCGCGACGACACGTCACGTCGCGGCGTCATGATTCCGAACCCGACCGCAGGCGGCAGCAGCCCGTATTCCAGTCGGTAGATAGGAGATAGAAAAACGTGTTATCGCTCGAGCATTGGCGGCACCATTGGTCTGCGGTCGGGCTACACGTGTCGTCTGTCGCTCGCCAGTAGCTGCCAATGACATGTCGCTAACTACGGAAGTTATTTCATAGAAATTCATAGAAACCAATCGTGTCGCAGCGACACGTCGCCTGCAGTTGCCCCCTGCGGTCGGGTACGGAATGGTACCTTTATGGTGCAGGGTTAAACTCCAATGAGTTTATGGTTGCATCATCCAACATGTAAATGATGTGTACTGCAGAATAGACAAATAATAATAATAATGTATGAGATCCCATAACAAGATTTGCCATCACCTTGGACAGTGGCGCAAAACATCCTGCAAAGATTCTTATGGCAATGAGTTTGTTTTCGACTTTTTGTAATATCGAGAAGCGTTCATTGATAAACTCATCGTCATATTTGATTACAGATTTTCTTATCGATCTGGTTGATGTTCACAAGTGGTGTGCTTGGAGTGACAGTGATTGTATCCAATCAGGTACTAGTATACGTTTTGATATTTCAGTTATGAAGTAGACCTATACTTCAAAAGGGCATCTGTCTCACCGCAAGGACTAGCTATCGAATATTTTGTCGCTCGAGAAACGTACAAAAGATTGTAGATCCCTTGTCAGTAAAAGAGATACATAAATTATTATGAATAGTTGATCGCTGACCGTTCACACCACAGGCACACCGGCAACCAAACGACTCTTTTTTGTTGCCAGTTCTACTCGCTTCTCGCGAATCACAGGCGTTAGGACAGATGCCTAAGGTCGAAGCCACAAGGTGACATACTCTAAGCGAACCATGGTTTTACTATTGCAATGGCCATACTGACGCTTAGTGCCACGCTGCACGACTGATTTGTCACTTGTTAGAGCTACTCTACTCGCCATGATGCGTGTCATCTGACCCCTTATTTATAAACGTTGCTTAGAGTTAAGTAATGATTAGAGCCTGTTTAACCATACATTTTTGACAGTAAAAGGCTTTTAACTTTAAGTAACGTTCGTGAATAAGAGGAAGTATCAATCGAGGCTTCTAGCTGTGTATCTTTAACTGACACAAAATGAAGAAATTTTAACATACCTCATGGTTGTCTTCTAAAAATAAGGAATTAAAAGGGGATAGTCATAAATGAGGTGTCATGTGAAGTGTCAAGTGATTTTGAATCATTTTCGGTGTAATGGATATTACACCGAAAGAGAAAAGAAAAGAAGAGAAACGAAGTACTCGTTTCTCAGATTCCCCATGCGCTCTACAAATTTGTTAAAACAAATTAAGTCTTTCACAGAAGGTCCAACAAGGTGTCTTTTCAGAATATGGTTTCGTATGTCACTTTTATTCACATTATCTTCTTTATTTCAGGCGTCTCTTAAATGGCTGGTGATTGTTAAGAGCGTTTTGCCTTTCTTCTGGTGTTTCATCGGATGTTATATTAACGACCAAATGAGTAAAGAAGTCGACCAGACCATTACTCTCATTATCAAGTGCTTGATAGACTTTAGAGGTGGTATGTATATATGTTATTGTCAATTTCAATAGGTCCAGTTAGATAAGCATTTGGTGTTTGTCGAAGCTACTTTCCAAACTGGGTAATCAATTTTAGTGCTAAGTAGCTCAGTTTCAATGGTGATAATACAGGAGGATTAAAGGACATGGAGCAGGAACTCATATCAAGCTTCGTTAGTTCCTTGTCCTGCAAGTACAGAGCAGAATCTTAAAATAATAGGTACAATTAAATATGGTTCTTCTTAGTTCAACCATGTGCCAAGTTTTTGTCAATCTCTATACAAATATTATAAACAAATAGTGAGTTTGTAGGTATGTAGGGGGTTCGGAACTACTGATACGATTCCGAAAATTCTTTCACTAATGGGAAGCAACAGTATTGCCGAGTGTCATAGGATATATTTTATGTTAAAACAAGAGACGAGAAACACGCGGACGAGATCGGGCAGAAGCTAGTAATTTATAATCACAGTCTTGTCCATTGACGCGGAACGAGGCAGCGGAGCGGAGCGAGGCAGCGGAGCGGAGCGAGGCAGCGGAGCGGAGTGAGGAAGTAATCCGGAACGGAGTTGCGGACTGTGTCTGTCCATTGATGCGGAGCGAGGTAGTGCGTTGCGAACTGTGCGGAGCTAAGCCGAGTTCACGCGACGCGTAATTTGAGCGGGCTGCAATATCCCGCAGCCGGTTTTTCCACTTCCTCGCTCCACTTCCTCGCTCCGCTTCCTCGCTCCGCTTCCAGGTTTTGTAGAAATTTTTAAACTACTCGTAGTTCGCAAATCCCTGTCCACTGAAGCGGAGCGGAGATTTTATGCAATTTCGTTGGTTAATATTGGCACAGCTTCGCTCCTCTCCTCTCCGCTCCAGTGGACAGTCAGCCTAAAACTGGGGTTTCAAACCTTTCAGACTTTTAACTAATTCACATTTTAATTTCAGTTCAGTCAAGGAAGCCCGTTTTGGAAACGTTTAAAGAACTGGTCAGCAATGATCGTCTTCAATTCACTGCGTGCAGTTTGTTCGAGTTAAGTTACTCGATGTTACTTGGCACTATGCTTAACGTCATTACGTATAGTATCATTTTAATTCAGATGTTTTAGAGAACATCTATCTCTATCTATGTACAAAAAATAATTGCTGAAGTCCCGCAAAAACTCGAAAATAGCTCGATCGATTAGTATATTTTTTTTGTTTTGTTCGCTTCTATAAAAGAAAATAAGGGAAACACAAAAGAACAGTCAAAAATGGATTTTGAAAAACTTCACCGGCTCATCTAGTAAATTTATATATTATGTATATTAGCAAAGATTTATGTAACCATGCTACACAGGGTCAAATTAAACAAACTAGCTAAACTCCGCAGACGTGATTGGTATCGATATCTAAACACGACAAAAAAAAAACATTTTATGTATTTATTTGGGGTCAACCACCGCTGATATTGTTGTAACTTGAAGTATGAGTAGATAAAATCTGTTTTCTTTTGTTTTATTATGTTTAGATATCGATAATTCAATACTGTTTTTTAGACTGTTATTTCAAGTGACTACACTAAATGCGGTTGATGACCCCAAAAAAAACTCATCAAATTAATTTATTTTTTGTTTGAGTACGTTTAGATATCGATACCCATCACGTCTGCGGAGTTTCGCTAGCTAATTTATTTTGACCCTGTATATCAATGGCAGCGTCCCGGATGTATGGATTTGTGACTGATTAACAGGCTTGCCCCTGGGACTTTAACATATCTGGCAAAATATGTTTGTTGGTACACACCTGACATGGTATATAGTCAATAATAGTCAATGTTTCTTCGTGTTGTACCTATTGTGTGACGTCATTAAACATTTTAAAACATTATCACTTGATTGATTTCATTGAGTTATTTTGGTTTGAGTAATAGCAACCTTACAATGCTTGCATTGCAATAGAAGGTTAGGTTAGATACTAGAAATGACACAAATTCTTTCTTATTAAATAATTACAATAATTTATTAGAGATTCTACAATAAAAGTTAAAACAACACAAATTACTTAACAATAATTAATTACCTCATTCAAATACAAACTGGTTAACAGTTTCACTAATTACCTACCTACACTCAAATTATTCATAAACATGTTTTTGTTTTACAAATAGAGCACTTGGGTGACAACTATTTCTGATTGATGCGTTGATACACACCAACATTTCGCATCTCAAGCTTATCTCGTTAGGGATTTCCCAAAATTTCACGTTGTTTTGTGTGTTTTTCCAACAATTGACAGTTATCATTTTTTTTTTTTTAAATAAAGATGTTGTTTTGGTCTATGACGAAAGCAATATAAGTTGCGTATCTTAATAGTGAATAAAGTACCTTATTACAAATAGTCTACTACAACCATGGATAAAATTAACTACAGTATACAGGATAGCAGGGACATCGACGCGAAGCCTGTTACCATGGATTCAGTACCGGACTTTGACCCAAAAAAACAGCGTTCCATACATTTTGACCACGTAGGTATTGCACTGTTTTATTAACTGACGATAAATTTCAACGCAGGGGCGTTTAAATTCATGTCCTGAATCCATGGTATCAGTTTTCGCGTCGATGACCCTGACACCCTGTATACTAGAAGTTCCTGTTACATAGCTTTTGTGTCACTTGTGGTTTGTCATTAAATATAACACTATTAATCCATCAATCAACTCAGGCTATCCACATAGGCGTCTCTCAAATTACACTACAACGACCACTTGTCATGGAAATGAAAATGGAGCCAAAGGAAGAATTGATGCGATGGCGCATCGCATCAATTCTTCCTTTGGCTCCATTTTCAGGTCTTCTTGTCCATCAAGCCGAGTGTCCCGTAACATGTTTGTTGATTCACGGTCTCCACTCAAGGACTCGGATCCTCCGGCGGCTATCGATTCATTTACATACATTGCCAGCTGCTGGCTTGCAGCACTTCAGTTATCTAACTATGTCGCTGCCTCCGGTTCATTTACAACTTGAAAATATTTCGCTTGTTATACTACCGATGTTAACTTGAATAGCTTAGGTACACAAACTATAATTCTGGATAGTATAGCTCTGTTTTGTTATGCTCTTGGACGATCCTTCGGGTTATCAGGTGGTCCGTAAGGCCTCTCATATGGAGGAGGATGATACGGCTTCTGTTCCTTCTTTTCACCTGGGCCGGACATAACTGAAACAAAATTAATATAAGGTTATTGATTTATCAAGATATAAGCGTAGGTATGTAACTTATTAAAGCACAAATAAATGAAGTAAAAAAAAACGTTACTTTCTGACCTATAAGTATACTGACTATACGTATATGATTCTGAACGCCCCTGCGTTGACATTGTTCGTCGGTTGTTTAAAAAAAATCTGCTGTTTCATACAAAAGTAAGTACGCGGGTAAAATGTATAGAACAACTGTTTTTTTTTAAATAACCGACGAAAAATTTCAACGCAGGGGCGTTCAGAATCATGTACCTACCTACTGAATCCATGGTAACAGTTTTCGCGTCAATTTCATTGACACCCTGTATAGTATAGTCCAATGCAACTATAGTCACTATACTTATCCAATGCAACCATGTTTCTAACAAATTAATTCTGATTTAACAGGTTACTCCCAAATTGTAAATCTGACTTTTTATTACATTATAGTCATACAGTTTAATTTGAACTTGCTTCTGAAAATCTGTTGACAAATATAAAGTCAAAGGATTACTTGTGCACGAAAGTTCTCTCTCAGGGGTGTGTGTTGGGCTGTTTCAATTATTCGAATGACTGAGTTTAGCAGTAAACGTACCTTCTTATAAAATTATAATCACGTAAAAACAACAGCAGATTACCTATAATCACGGTAAAACAAACAGGATAATCGGTAAAACAATAAAAATGTCTATGAGCTTGGCGAACGCACTAGAGATCCTTTGTCCACTGCCTGTTGGCGGGGGTTTATTTATGCCTACGTTAGGTCATGCTACACTGGTTATTTTGAGTAAACAGTAAAAAAAAATCACCTGAGATGATAATTGGAAAATATGAAAATACATTTAGGCTTACTAGAGGGGGCTGTATACTTGTATAGTGCGCAGAAGGATGGCCTCTTTTTTACCTTGGATCTATGTTGACTTTAACACTCTCCTATATGGCCTCACTCATTCGAATTCGAGGGTGACACATGCAGATTAACGACTTTTACACTTTACTTTCGAAACACATTCCAGTAAATACACATGTACTAATCTTGACAAAAATAAGGTTCACGAGCAAAGAAATCACGACACGATACATAAAATAATCCTATAAAATCTTAGAATTTGCTGCCTACCTGATTATGATTTCGTTCTCGGTAGCAAACTCCACGTTTAACAGTTATTTGGTTACTAAATCTTATGTGATGTTTGTAGTTTATAAATACAGCAATAACTAGATAACAGCTGTCCGCATTTTATCTTGTCTTGAAAGAGTTATCTGTGTAGAAAAAGCTTCATGTACTTGGGTTTCCCTGATCTTCAAATGTCTTAGATTGAATGATTACTCATCTTTGGGTTTCTTTAATAAGATAAATAAACTGTTTCACAATTTAAATATCGAGTAAAAGAGCATTACCTTTCCTCTCTGTGAGTATTTATATACCTATATGTACGTTTATTTTATTTAAGCTTTATGTATTTATTTAAGTATATGTTAATTTATTACGATACACGTGTAGGTATATTTTATATTTTTTTTAGTATAAGACTTCGCAAATTCATATTTTTCTCTTTTTGTTCTCACACACTATTGTCTACATTTCTTTCTCATTTCTCCTTTCGCAGGTCTGCTGGAAGAAATTTCTTAAGAAATAAGCAGTACCTTTGTACTCAAATTATGATTATGTCATATCTCTTTGTATTTTACTGTGTGTACATAAATAATAAAATAAATAATAAATAAATAAATAAATGTCTATTTTGATGAGTTCATCAAAACATTAATATCGTAGTAATATTGCCGAATCAGGTAAAATAACCCTTATTTTGTAAATTAGGAATTGCTGTTTAATATTTAGTTTTCTCTGAAACGGGTCACAGGTAGTTGCCCGAAAGTCTGACAATCAAGGGGTGTTACCCACTGGGTTGTGGAGGTCAGATAGACCGTCCTTCCGTGTAAAATATTGGTATGCAGCTGCATGGGTTAGATTGAAAGCCAACCCCAACACAGCTGGGGTCCTTAAGGAAAGGGCTAGGCAGATAATGAGGGAATAAAATGATTCTATGGATGAATTGTTTAATATAATTGCAGATTTGAAGTCCATTTACAAACGTCGTCTGGGCTCTTCGACCGACTCTATAATGCTGTTTTTATTGATTTGGCCATTTGAATAGCATCAGATCATCAGATCAGATGTGGCCATATTGAGATCGTCCCTTGTGCTGGTGTTCGGGCAGAAATTCAAATTCAAAATTATTTATTTGCATAAATAAGGTACAGAAGATTCTAAAGATAATATATCGATCTCTTATTATGCCTTTAATTTCGGCGTGCATAAATTCTTAAAATATATAATGTGTGTATGTGTATATTACATATTTTATAAGAATTTAATTAATTACTTGAAGAGCTCGTGTCTAAGTAATAACAGCTGCACGGTTCGATCCATCAGGTTAAGCTACGCTTGCCGGGGTTGGTCTATGGATGGGTGACCATCTTAATATACCGAGACTCCTCCGTGCCTCGGAAAGCACATTAAGCCGTTGGTCCCGGCTGTCATTCGTGGATCTTTGACAGTCGTTACGGGTCGTCAGAAGCCCGAAAGTCTGACAACCAGTCTTACCAAGGGGTATATATCGTATTACCCAGTTACTGGGTTGTAGAGGTAAGATAGGCAGTCGCTCCATGTAAAATACAGTATTCAGCTGCATCCGGTTAGACTGGAAGCCGACCCCAACATAGTTGGGAAAAGGCTAGGCAGATTGATTGAATTAATTACTAGAATAATGCATGCGATTAATAAATTATATTAAATTAATTGAAATTTGGTACCTACTTAATAATTAATTCATAAATGACATTATACTACAAACTATAAAATTCACAACTTATAATCTAAAAACTCAAGAACAAGCCAGCAAGGTGGCATCGACTGGTAATTTATCTATCTTCTCCGTGCAGCAGGCTACATCCCGTTATGCTGAGTATACAAGCAGCAGTGGTCCAGACCTCCAAACGTCCAGACATAGATTTAGTCAGCCGATTTGTCGCTAGGGATGTCAAAATCTGTGTGTGGACTTTTTGAAATTGTCAGCGACAAAACGTCTAACTGAAGTCGCTGCATGTGTACCTAGAATAGTAGCCCCATTATAGCCCCTAGAATTGTGATGATGATTTTTTTTTTGTGGATTTGTTGCTGATTTCTGAATGTTTTGTTAAACGTGGCCTACCCAAGCTGCATTTTTCGCAATATTCCATTTGATGCTCTTTGCCAAATAAAAGAATCCGGTCAACCCATCTCCAACTTTTCATTACCGACTTTGATAGGCAAAGTCGGAAATGAAAAGTTGGAGACAAAAGTTACAGATGGCTATTTAAATTGCTGAATATTTTGATATATTCTTCGTCTTGGCCATATTCATCCTTAGTCCTACTTTAAAGGAAGTAGCTTAATAATATTCAAGCGTCTTCTGGCGGTTATCACAAGTTTTCAGCGAAAGGCACAAGAGTACCTATCTGCAAATCTTAAATGGGACGGGTAAGTACCATTGATGTTATAACACTGCCATGATGAGACCGCAGCTGCATGAAGGCGACGCATGTACTCGTATTTGTCAAGTTACATTTATAATAAAACAAACAGTGCTCTCAATATTAATCCTCTTACAATAAGAGAAACTAAAACTAAGTCATGGCTACTGAACCAAAAGTACAGTGAAACAGAATCCATTATAATATAGAGTATGTATATGGTTTAAGTTCAACAAGATCACACATCACCCACGTCCACACCCTCTCATTAACCTTCATCCACACACCACACATCAACACATTAAACACACACACACACACACACACTCTACATACTTAACAAATGTAGAACGACAATCATTTATTGTTATAATAATTTAACTTCTCTTTTTTTATTATCATGTATTTAATAACTATTTTAATAATGAATGTAACTACTATTTTGCTATTTTAATTATAATGATGTGATTGCATAAAATCTAGAACCAACTGATTGGGAGAAAACACTGGCCCCTGTAACACAGATGTTGTTACCTTGCGCAGGAGTCAGGGCTTCACTTTGTTTGTACACATTTTTTATGGCAATATTTTTGTTTTTTATTTTTTTATTTACTGCAATAGTGGGACTATCTAAACTTATCACGATGCGTTCCAGGATTGATGTGAAAAGTTTATTTATTTGTTTATAAAATAGTACAGTATTTGTATAGTTTCGGTGAAATAGTGTCGCCCTGTCTCACTCCCCGCTTGATCGGTGCGGGATCAGACATGCGGACCACGCGGATGCACCTGCAGAGTGGCCGAGGTGTATAGTTCCTGCAGCACATCCATTTAACGGGAATCGATGTGATACCTACTCCTCCGGCTCAATCTCTCAGTATGACCGACCACAGTTTAGGTAGAAAGCTCCAACTGGAATACGAATAATTCGAGTTCTATGGAGAGGCTTTTGTCCACAACTGGATAACTTCCAACAGATGTTATGATGGTAAAAGTTCTAGTATCAAATAGTAGTCGAAAAACCAACCATTCAGCAATCTTAACATGACCACTTCTCCCTACTCTACGAACACAAAGTTTTCTTCAAAAGTACAAGTATTTTTTTTTTTCTTTTTTTTTTTCTTTTCTCCATTTTTGTCATTGCGCCGAGCCGTAGAAATCTTTCTACAAACTGTCATTTTTTAACACGCCATTATTAGCTTAACCCGCTTAACCTGTATACATATATTATATCTATCTATGTAACGGAATCTTCCAACGTAATTTAAAAAAAAAATCCGTATGAAGGACCGATGACAATACAATCATTTCATAAATTTCATTTATTTTTATTGTAGGCCTCTGTTCTGATGATGGAGCCAGTTTTACAGGCAACGATAACCGACCGACCGTCTAAACGAGTAGTGTTAATGATTTGTAAAAAAAAATATGTTTAATTAGAGCATTTTGTTAATAACTTAATCTGTGAATATTTTAGATTATTATGTTTATATTACATAGTGTAATTATTTGTAAAATTATTTCTAATGCAGACAAAAAACTGAGAATCACGCAAAAACTTTCAAGTGTATTTTTCTGAAACCTTCACCATTTTATAGATAATTTAATTATTTATCTTTTAGTATACGTTTTTTATTAAAATACCTTTTTCATCTATAATAAATTAATAATGCGACTAATTTGGGACAGCGCTCCTTGATGGGCGAGTCCTATTACTGGCTGGAAGTACAACGCGTTGCGTGAGCTCAGTACAGAACACACAAGCTAACCACTCAAGGCCATTGGCATCTGCGTCTTAAATAATAGCGTTAGAAAATATAAAAATATACCTATAGTAGCGGTGTTTCTAGAGATAAAAGCACACTATAGGACAGATTGACATATGGACGTTACGGTTTATGTAAGGATGTAAAATTATGAGGAAATCCGTGTTTTCTGATAAAAGTGAAAGCTGTCACTTAAATTTTATCTTTTAAGGGATTTCCTTATTTACGTTTGGTACAGTGAGTACTAAATAATCCGTTCACAAAATAAGAGTTCTTCAATGAATAAACTTACAGTTTTTTTTTTTTTTCTGGTTAGGTACAGTTCTTCCTATTGCCAGCCATGAGCATGCTAGCATGCATGCATTATTTTCATTTTTTTTTAGATTATGGCCGTCTGAGCCATGGATCATGGTACACATCAGTTTTTTAATAAATGGTTCGATTCAGGGTGGTCACTCCTCCGGGCGAAGTCGTAGTATAGATGGGTCGCAGATGGATTGCTTAATTAGCAGTTTTACATAACCGCTAGCTAT
Organism: Agrochola macilenta; assembly: GCA_916701695.1. Lineage (NCBI taxonomy): Eukaryota > Metazoa > Arthropoda > Insecta > Lepidoptera > Noctuidae > Agrochola > Agrochola macilenta. Next base: position 11,877,648 of record OU753563.1, read on the forward strand.
TTTACAAAACAGCTGAACGACGTTCAGCGGTTTTTCTTAATTACTGAACGTTAACACCCAGAATTGCATAAACGTTTTGCATTTATTAATGCAGCGCAGCGGGTTTAGATATTATGTAAAACAGCGACCAATGAAACATCAGAATGTAGATTTTAATTCTTTGACGCTCCTGGCTCTGTGTCATAACAACAATAATGGGGACCGAAACAGAAATAAATAAAACGAGTAATATGTGTGAAAAATAAATACTGGTATTCAGCTGCATCCGGTTAGACTGGAAGCCGACCCCAACATAGTTGGGAAAAGGCTAGGCAGATTGATTGATGTGTGAAAATTACGATAACTCAAATGAAAACGTGTGAGCGATTATAAGCACAATTTTAATAATAATAATAATAATAATAATAATAAGCCCCCTAAACAACCACACGTCCTGATTGACCATCTAATCACGTGGGGGGCGGACACACGAATGAGAAATTACTGGCGTGGCTAACGTGGCTCTGGAAACCCACTCAAAATGGAGACTCGTTCAAAAAGAAAACGTATAGGACCGCTGCCCGGGGGCGATCGCCGGGGCGCACCTGGAGCTGACGCTGGGTGTCTCAGCATGCGAACCGTCAGCGGTGAGGAGTTGAACAGGCGGGCTCCCACCGACAAAGTTGCTACAGCCGAAGCCGACGATGGTGATAGACTGACAAACAGGACAGACACCCCTGTAGAGCCTTATAGTCCAAGTACAGTATCGTACGCACCCTCAAGAACATCATCACCATCAATACCATCTTCACCCATACCATCGTCACCTCACATATCTAGTTTTAATACAGTTACACCCACTCCGGCCTTGAATGTTGCGCGGGAGGTATCTACCTTCTTACCCGCGTCCACCAAGGCTGGGAAAGCAAGAGTTCGCATGAGATGGAGCAAAGAAGTTAACCTATTTATCATGCGAACTTATCTATACATAACTAAATTAGAGACCGACATGACCACCTACAGACAACAACTGCATGAACTTTTTACACGTCAATACCCAGAGATTACAGTTACAGAACAAAGAATTTCTGATCAAAGAAGAACAATAATAAGAAATAAGCTACTGTCTCGAGAAATAATAGATCAGTTAAAAGACGAAGTACGTACACAACTACTAGACGAATCAGAAAATATTGAAGGCGCCAACATCATCACATTAACACAAAACGCAACTGAACATAACCCACAAGAACAACCACAGACATACACTCAATCACAACCAATCACACAATCCCAACCATACTTTCAATCACACGCAAATTCACAAACCACGCATACATCCACGCAAACCGAAACTATAACAATAATGTTAGAAAATGAAATAGAAACCCTAGTCGATACCAATCAAAATCAGTTCACAGACACGCGTATCCAAGAAATACACGATAAATTAAAAACAGCTCTCACTCAATATTCCGGCATGGACCCGGTAGCTCGACCAAAACTACCCAAACTCAGGTACACACCAAAACTTTTTCACCTCGTTAATTTATTTAATTTAAATATTCTTAACCAATATATTAGCGAAGAAACTCAACTTTTAGACGTACATACCTTGATATATTGCACAGCATTAGTTATTTCCGAAGAACTTAATTTTAAAATCACAGAATACACAGGCAACACAAGACAAGGAAATGTTAACAAACCAGCATGGCAGCAAAGACTTGAAAAAGATATAGAAAAACTTAGAGCAGACTGTAGTAGACTAACTCATTACATTAACAACAATAGATCAAATAAAGTAGTAAAGAGAGTAGAAACAATTTTTAAAAACATGGCTACCCACACTAGACATGAAAATGACAATAGAAAACCAGAAGAGTTTTTAGATACATTGAAACAGAAATTAGCCCTAAAAGCACACAGGTTGAGAAGATACAAGAAAGCACAAGAACGTAAAAACGATAACTCCTTGTTTGCTACGAACGAAAAGAACTTCTACAGAAAATTACAGAAACCACAAACTGATACCGAAACACTGACAGCCGAAAATAACATAGAACTACCAACAGCGGAACAACTAGAAACATTTTGGTCTAGCATATGGGAAGAGCAAGTGCAACATAACGCACAATCTGATTGGATAACAGACGAAGAAACTAAATGGAGCTCACTAGAAGAAATGGAATTCGTTGAATTAACTGAGTCTGATATAGGTAGTATTACAGCGAGACTACACAATTGGAAATCCCCTGGTATTGATAAAATACATAATTACTGGTATAAAAAATTAGACTCATTACACAAAGTTTTAGCTAAAAATTTAACAGAAATCATATTAGGGAAACAAAACATTCCTGAATTTATTGCTACAGGAATAACGTATATGTTGCCAAAAAATCAATACTCACCACAACCTTCTCAATACAGACCAATCACATGCCTGCCCACAATATACAAGATCCTAACGTCAGCAATAACTACAAAAATCAATAAACACATAGAACATCATAACATAATAGCAGAGGAACAAAAGGGATGCAGAAGGGGCCACATGGGATGTAAAGAGCAACTTGTTATAGATTCAATAATCCACAAACATGCCTCCACAAAAAATAGAAACCTACATTGCACATACATAGATTATAAAAAAGCATTCGATAGTATTCCACACTCCTGGCTCATTCAAATATTACAAATATATAAAATAAATTCAAAAATAATAGACTTCTTACAGAACATCATGTCCCGTTGGAAAACTACACTCCAGTTAAATCATCGACACAACACTATCACTACTCAACAAATATCCATAAAAAAGGGTATTTATCAAGGAGATTCACTAAGTCCCTTATGGTTTTGTCTCGCTCTGAATCCTCTGTCCCACCTACTACATCGCTGCGAAGCCGGATATTCCTTTAAAAATACCAGAGAAGAAACAGTAATCTCACATCTTATTTATATGGACGACATAAAACTATACGCAAAGTCTGAAAAAGAGATGAAAAAATTAATAGATATCACGACAGAATTCAGTAAAGACATAAACATGCAATTCGGATTAGATAAATGTAAAACAGTTCATATAATAAAAGGCAAAATAAAACCGGGTGACTATCCTGTTAATAATACAGACACAATCACAGCTATGGAACAAACGGATTTATATAAATATCTAGGGTACAATCAACTCAAAGGAATAGACCACACAGCAATAAAACACACCTTAAACACCGAATACAAAAGAAGAGTGACCGCAGTATGTAAAACTCAACTCTCCGGAAAACATTTAATAAAGGCATTGAACACCTATGCGATCCCTATATTAACATACTCGTTTGGAGTGATTAAGTGGTCAAAGACTGACATCCAGCAGATAGAGAGATCAACACGCACCACACTCACTAAACACAATAACCTGCACCCTAAATCTGCAATAGAAAGACTGACCATCAAACGGCAATACGGAGGGAGAGGCCTTATAGACGTCCATAACCTCTGGCAGAAACAGATAGCCAAACTAAGAACATTCTTTCATTCTAAATCACACACAAGCAACATTCATAAAGCCGTAATTATGAACGATATTAGATATACCCCACTTAACCTACACGAACAGATAGATACACAAGACACTAGCAATAACGACCCACATAAACAAAAGTTAGAAGACTGGAAAAAAAAAGTGTTGCATGGACGGCACCCCCATGATCTAGAACAATCTCATATAGATACAATAGCGTCAAATAAATGGCTTAAAATCGGTAACTTATTTCCGGAAACCGAGGGATTTATTATTGCAATACAGGATCAGATCATAAATACTAAAAACTACAGAAAATTCATTATTAAAGACCCCACAATAACAAACGATAAATGCCGCAAATGTCACAGCCAACCAGAGACCATACAACACATAACAGGGGCATGCACAACACTCACACAAACAGACTATACACACAGACACAATCAGGTAGCAAACGTCATCCATCAGAAACTAGCACTTAAATATAAACTCATACAAGATACAAACACTCCTTATTACAAGTACATACCACAAATAATCCTAGAAAATACCACACACAAACTTTATTACGATCGCGCCATTCTAACCGACCGGACCGTTCACTATAATAGACCAGATATAACCCTTCAAGATAAAATTAATAAAGTCACATACCTTATCGATATTGCAGTCCCTAATACACATAATTTACAAAAAACAATAGGTGAGAAAATTAGTAAATATGCTGAACTGAAAGAGGAAGTGACCAGAATTTGGAGACAAGAAAAAGTCTACGTAGTACCCATTGTTGTCTCAACAACGGGTGTTATACCCAATCATCTCCACCACAGCCTTAAATTAATAGACCTGAAAGACTCAATTTACATAACACTCCAAAAAGCCGCAATTTTAAACACCTGCAGAATAGTCAGAAAGTTCATGCAAATTGAGGAAAATGAAATCACTCCTCATAACATTAATTCCACATAAAACTTCATCATCACCACACACACACACGCTACATTGACTTGGCTTGGCCCGTTAATGTAGCTTAAACTAGCCAAAGAGCTAAGAAACAAAATTTCTATACCTAAATAATAATAATCTGGCAACACTGGCAAGACAAGGAACGTCAGATTTTTCATATCATTTATTTTCCGTAATTATGTATTCATTCAGCCGTATTTAGTTTCAGAAAGTACGAAAAACATAATAAAACCTCCAAAAATAACAGCATAACATTCAAAATACAAGCAACCACAAAATGAAAGAAAAACAAAGAATTATCCAAATCATGATGAAAGAATGACGGCTGTCAAATTCGACATGCAACAATAATAATGATATGAAACTATGATGAAACCCAAATAGCTATGTTGACTAGATCAGCAACGAGACGAGCACGCCTACCACCTCCAGCCTCGTCGCTCAGCTCCGCCTCACCGCCACCGATACCCAGCCCCACCACCGTGGGCGCTGTGACGACAACGGCCGCGGTAGTTGCGTCGAGCTCGAGCGACGAGTATTTTTCCCCGCCGACGTCGCCAACACCTGTACGTCGGCAGGGGAGAGGCCGGCCACCAGCGGGCTTGGGACCACGAGGCCAACAGGCCCCGAACAGGGTCCCCGCTGCCGGTGGAATTGTGTCGCGCATGCGTTGGACCCAGTCCACAAATGAAAATGTGATGCGCGCATATTATGGGGCTACCGAGGGAGGAATTAACCTTACAGCGTACCGAGGTCGGATGCTCTCTCTGTTTCAGGTGCTTGAACCTGCCGTCAACGTCTCGGCTCAACGATTGTCGGATCAAGTGCGTGTTATTCAGAACAATCACCGATTAGATAACGCCACACTTGATCGGCTACGCTCGGAAATGCAGAATAGCTCTGCTAGTAACCCTCCCCCACCACAGAATGTCATACATGCGCCCGCCGAAGTCTCACTGCGGGCAAACCAGCATGATGAGGAGGAGGACGCCAGGGCTATATCTGCAGAAAACCTATGCAATGTGGAATTAAGGAGCGCACTGGAGGATGCGATCCGTGAGTACCGGTTCATATCACATGACCTTAGACCACGGCTACCACGTTTGCCCATGAATAAAAGAAACAGAGCACTGGTGTGTGCCCTGGATGCGCTGTTACCAAATTTTATTGAAAGCAGTGCAGACCTTTGCGATACACACTCAATCTTGTATTGCTCGGCTGTTGCGGCATGTCGAATAGCTCGTGTCAAATTTCCAAACACTGACCGAGCTGTACGACCGAAACCTGCTGTGCCAGCCTGGCAGTGCAGGATTGAGCGTCGTATTAATGAGGCCAGGGTACTCATCGGGAAGCTCATCTGCTTCAGGGAGGGCAATACTCGCCCAAGGGTGATGCGCTTTGTGAGGCGGGCGTTCTCGGGAACTAATATTTGTCCTCGAGAATATGGCTCCTGTGTCACAGAGCGCATCGACTTCCTGAAGCAGAAAGTTTATGCATGGGCAAACCGTATCCGGCGGTATAGACGAAGAGTGGATCGGTACACTCAGAACCGCATGTTCCAGAGCGATGAAAGGTGGGTATACAGAGCATGGGAGCGACCCATTCCCACTCAAGGTGTGACTGACGCGCATCCACCGGAAAATGATGCCATGAGTACTTTTTGGCGAAACATTTGGTCGGTGCCCGTCAGTCACACTGAAGGTGATTGGATGCGTGTTGTTGAGCGGGCGTGTGATTCGATACCAGATATGGAGGCAATAACCATCAGCCCTCTGGATGTGGCCCGTGCAGTCCGTCCGCTGCCTAACTGGAAATCTCCAGGACCAGACGGACTGCACAATTTCTGGATTAAATGGCTACAAAAGTCACACGCCTGCTTAGCCTCGCAATTCCAGTCATCTTTAGAGACTGGGTCCCTACCACTGTTCTTTACGACAGGAGTTACCCACCTGCTCCATAAATCGGGTAGTACTGCGGAACCTAAAAACTATAGACCAATTACATGTTTGCCGACGGTCTATAAAGTTCTTACATCCATTCTGAGAGCAAAAATTGCACAACATATCTTTAAAAACTCAATTATGTCTGTGTCTCAGAATGGATGTAAGAATGGGTCCCGCGGTACTAAGGAGCTACTCCTTATAGACATGGCCATAAGCCAACAGGTCCGTAGATCCAGGAAGGATTTGTCGACATGTTGGATAGATTATAAGAAGGCCTATGATTCGGTGCCACATACATGGCTCACTAGGGTGCTGGAGTTGTACAAAATAGACGCAACTCTACGCACCTTCTTGATGTCATGTATGGGGCAGTGGAGGACGGTCCTTCTCTATCCAGGATGTCGACAGATCCGGGGGATCGATGAACCGATCAGGATTGAGCGGGGAATATTCCAGGGCGATAGTTTGAGTCCGCTTTGGTTCTGCTTAGCCTTGAATCCTCTAAGCACACTGCTAGAGAATTCAGGTCTAGGCTATCGGTTGACAAGAGGTGGTCAGGTTATATCTCACCTCCTTTACATGGATGACCTGAAACTCTTTGCCCCCAACAATTTGCGACTGATGGAGCTACTGAAGGTAACAGAAACGTTCAGTAGCGCCATCAGGATGGAATTTGGTGTGGACAAATGTGCAGTTATGCATGTAAAGCGAGGGGGGATTATGGAATCCGTAGGAACCCAACTCTCGGATTCCATACACCTTAGATCTCTCTCCTCAACCGAAACCTACAAGTATTTGGGTATGTCGGAAGCATTAGGCATCAAGGTTACCGACATGAAACAATCGTTGAGGGAGCGTTTCTTTGGCCGCCTGAATAAAGTGTTAAATAGTCTTTTATCAGGCGGAAACAAGGTGCGCGCCTTCAACGGTTGGGTCATGCCGGTTTTGATGTATTCCTTCGGCATACTCAAATGGACTCAGACGGAACTTGACGCTCTGGATAGGAAGGTCCGTACATTGTTGACAGCTTATCGGATGCATCACCCACGATCATCAGTGATGAGACTGTACATCCCGCGGAAGTGTGGGGGTCGAGGTTTCTTAAATGCTAAAACCCTCCACAACCGCGAGATTTGCAGTCTCAGGGAATATTTCCTTCAAACTGACGTGGGGATGCACCGAGATGTGGTCGCAGTGGACAAGGGCCTCACCCCACTCTCCTTGGCGAAAGAGAACTGGCGCAAACCTGCAGTACTTGATACTAACGATCGTAAGGAAGTCTGGCAAGGCAAAGAGCTTCACGGACGGTTTTTCCGGGCCCTCCATGGGCCTGATGTAGACTTTTTGGCATCTGTATCCTGGCTGCGTTTCGGCGATCTCTTCGGGGAAACCGAAGGTTTTGTCTGTGCGATTATGGATGAAGTTATCATGACGAATAATTACCGGAAATACATTGTCAAGGACGGTACGGTTGACATCTGTCGGGCATGCCACCGTCCCGGTGAATCAATCAGACATATTGTTTCCGGTTGTTCTCGTCTTGCTAACGGCGAGTACTTGCATAGACACAATCTAGTGGCTAGGATTATCCACCAGCAACTTGCCTTGCAATACAACCTTGTTGAGTCAGAAGTACCATACTACAGGTATGTGCCCGACCCAGTTCTCGAGAATGGTCATGCCACATTGTATTGGGATCGATCTATCATCACTGACAGGACTATTGTAGCCAATAAGCCTGATATTGTGGTGATAGATCGAGGAGAGCGCCGTGCAATGATTGTTGATATCGCTGTCCCTCATGACGAGAATCTCGTGAAAGCTGAGAAAGATAAAAAAATCAAGTATCTCGACTTAGCACACGAGGTTGTCGACATGTGGGACGTGGACTCTGCAATCATTGTACCGATAATCGTAACAGTTAATGGCCTAATAGCGGAGAGCCTCGACCAACACCTCAGGAGGCTCTCATTGCGCGGCTGGGTCAAGGGCTTGATTCAGAAAGCAGTACTCCTAGACACGGCACGCATCGTGAGGAGGTTCCTCTCTCTAGAGCCCTGACCACCGGCACCTTGGACCCTGTTCCTGATGCCGATGGACCACTACTTTTTATATTTTTAAATGTTTTTTTTTTTTTTTTTTTCTTTTTCATAAAAATATTTAAAAATGTAATTTGTATGTATAAAAATGTAATAAAGAAATAATAATAATAATAATCATTTATTTGCTTTGAAAGTAGGTACATAAATAAAGGTGTTTACAAAATGTTGAGATCCCTGTACAATCTACCAATTAGGCATGCAAACATTGAACGTAAATTTTATTAACAAAATCGAATAAAAATCAAAAGACAAATTAATTAGATAATAATAAAGAAATACAATGTCAATAATTAAATCTAAAGAGTAGGGTCATTTAAAAAATCATTGATTGAATAATAACACTTATCAAGTAATAGGGCTGTCAGTTTCTTTTTAAATATTTGGATTGGGTGATTTTTCATAATATTCGGTATTTTGTTATAAATGGTAGGACCCATGCCGAAAACACTTTTCGCAAGTAAAGCTGTATTGTAATTACCATTTTGTAATAGGTTCCTATATTGGCTTCTAACAGGCCTTAATCTTGTTTCTGATACTGTTAGAAAGTAATTCTTATGTTTTCTCACAAAAATGGCCATTTCCAAAATATATAATGCGGGAAATGTTAATAATTTTAGGGACTTAAACATAGGTACACAACTGTCTGTCATTTTCAGGCCACACATTGCCCTTATACATCGTTTTTGGGACTTAAATACTTGTTCTCTCAAACTACAATTACCCCAGAATACAATTCCAAATCGCAGAATTGATGCCACTAAACCATGGTAAGCTACCAATGTCGTAGTTGTACTCACTTTTTTGCTTAAATTGAATAGCACATAAGCAGAAGTGCTTAGTTTTTTACACACTTCTTCGGCTTGGGGTTTCCATGTTAACTGACTGTCTATTAATATACCTAAAAATTTCGCCACTGTTACTTGGTCAATTTTTTGTCCGTCGTATCCTATAGTCATTTGTTGTACCCGTGAGCGTTGATAGAAATGCATTATGTTAGTTTTCGATAAATTTATGATTAAATTGTTAATGTCAAGCCAATTTACTATGTCCTTAAGTGTATTATTTATGTCAAATTCATATTTTTTTGCGTCAGTGCATTTTATTAATGCGGTGCTATCATCAGCAAACAAGATCATTGGATGCTGAATGTAACGTGGCAAGTCATTTATATAGAGCAAAAATAGAAGTGGGCCAAGCACACTGCCCTGTGGTACACCATATCTGATAATTTTGTATTCAGATAAATATTTCTTTTCACGCTTAGTCTTAACGCAAATTTTCGTTATTTCCGTGTATTGCTTGCGGTCACTAAGATACGATTTTATGAGGTTCTGGATGTTACCTCTAATACCATAGACATTAATAAAAAGTTATCAGTCTTATGAAAGTATAAAAAATTAAATAGCCTAGTAACTGCGACCAGTTTGGAAGTAGCCCTCGCTCGGATCCGCTCTCGCGCCTCGGCTCTAATCTTACCTAAACCAATTGGTCAGGGTGCCCTAGAAGTTAATGCGACCAACTAAGAGAAAAGGTCAGAATGTTAAAAAGAAGCTCAATAATTTAAAAAAACTATGCATCATTAGAAGCTTAACCAAACACTAGTAACTTCGGTAGTAGTTGTGTTAAACGTAGCGAAATGAATATCCAACTGCTGTGTTTCACCTGTTTTACATAACGGAGCTGTTTTGTAAAACAACTAACGGTTTTGTAAAACAGCATTTCGACAATCCTTCTGTGACTGGTGCATACATTTTGTGGCCGTATCAGACACTCACGGTATGGATTTTGACAGAGCCGATGTAAGGTAGAACTGACCGTGTATGGTAGTCTTTATGTTAGTGTCTGTCGTGTTTTGGGGTCAAAATCATTGCGCAGTATATGTCCAGTCGCAGTAGGGGGGTCCTGCTGTGAAAAACGCGGGTGAAAGCGCGGTGTGCATCTGGTAAATAATAATATATTGAAATAAATTATTAGATTAAGACATTCATCGCCAGATCATACTTCATTCTTTTGTGCTAACTGAAATCTCGATGATAATGAATCAATGTCACGTCACAGAGTATACCAATCGGATAAAAGCAAAATCTGAAAAGGTGTTTGGGGCGTCAACGTTTGTCTCATCACTGATAACCGCCCTAGAAACTATAATAAGCTGCGATCTATAATCGGGGAAAATACCAATACGTGTCTGAGGCGGATAAACCCAAGGAGCTTGGACAGACGAGATAGTAGATTTCTTTCTGATTATAAAACTGTTATCTTAACCGAGAAATTTGATATTGGGGAATACTTTTTAGGAAATACCTTTGGTCACGTTGAGAAAATATAAAAAACCCTGAAAGTTAGGTACAATAAAGTAGTAGTCGTTTTCTCTTTGAGACGAAAGGTAAGATGACGATAGGGAATGGTGCAAGTCAGATGGTATCTTAATTAAAATCGGGGGTCGTCGGGGATGTTTGCCGAGGCGCGTGTGGATTGTTTCCACACAATCATGCGCAAGCGGTGCACATCCCTGGTGCGTAGGGTGCGGGGCAGTCCCAACAGTATCCTGAACGTTTCGACTGTCAGTACGTGAACCACTGCTGCATGGTTCACGTACTGCCTAATGTTAAGGTATTAGTTTAATTTTGTTTATCTGTTATAAATTCAAAAGTATTAATGCATAATTCACAATTTAAATGTAATTGTTTAATTTAATTTGATTAATAATTTTTAATTTTGTTTAATTGTATGATCCAAAGTTGATTGAAATAAATAAATAATAATAATAAAATATGATTCTTGGTTATAACAAATATGTATTACAGAATTGTAATCATTCAAGGTACAATAATAACCCTGACCAAAGACTGACAGAGCAAAGCCCATTTAACCTGTCTTTGACCATTGTTGATCTCAGCATTGTTTTTACGCGTCTGAGTGTACTGAATGACCATTCATTTGTAGCCGTATAATAAGGTAGTGATAATAAAATCTAAAAGGCCGCGCAGCGCATTTTTTTCTAAAATGAATGCATATTATATTGTAATTGCAAAGTAAGATATAAAATAAGAAGACTTATCCTAAAAGTAGGCAACGTCGCAAATAGCTGTCAAATATTTACCTGTATGGAAATATTATATGTGACTAACCAGCGAACTAGAATATGAATAATGAATTGCAATCATTAATATCGTAGCACCGAATATTTCGTTTTAGATGTAAAAAAAGTATTTGGAAACTTCCCAAATGCGTTTTTTACGACTAAAACGGTTGCAATATCAAATTCAGTGTTACAATTGCAATTCATTATTAATATTCTAGTTAACCAGTTAGCCACATTTCATATTTCCATACAGTAATATTGCCAAATTAATCAAAACAGCGACGTGAACCTGCAGTGCTATTCTCTAAAAGACAATTTCATAGCTGTAAGCTGCGACGAACTCGTCGTCGAGACAGCCTTGAGATCGACCGAGCGTGTAGCGTTGATTCAAACTGTATTCACTGACGTATTTGTGGTCGTCGACGAACCCTAGGCTGTTTCCTCCCGACGCTGTTTCGTAGACGAACTAAGAGCTTGAAAAAAATTCTTTATATTATAATCGATAAATCTCGACTGACAGTTTTAGGGGTTTAAAATATATATTAGAGGTCTATCTTTAAGTATTTTAAGGAATATAGTAAAACTATTAAACAAATATCATAATGTAATTGAGTTTGCATATTTATTATTACATTTTGAGGCTGAATGACGATTCCTTTGCCTATTTCAAGCAACGCGCGACGATGAATAAAAAAAACATCACTCACAGTCACAACAATCACAAACGACGCGACGCTATCAAAACCACTTGAAGTTGAATTTGTTTCTAGTTTGAAAACTTTTAGGTGTATTTGTATATTCATTATTCGTAACAGCGAATGTTTGCAACATAGGTAGCGGAAATCGAATATATTTACAGATGTTCTTATTATTCAGAGCATCAACAACTTCGTGGATTGCCCTAGACGCAGAAGGCTGAGATATATAAGTGTCTACATTCTTGCCAATGATTTTTTGGTAACTTCCATTAGCCAAAAATGATATAGTGCATAATATCTGAAACATCAGGAATTCAATAATGGTGTGTGGTTAGGTACTTACCCATCATATCTCAAGAAACCTAACTGTAAACAAACCTTTAACCTCTTGGTTAAATAAACCACTGGAACGAACTCGCGGACGCATACGAGTATAAGGAGTTATATAATTTTCCATAGAATTAATTAAATCCTCAGAAAGTCTGTAAATATGGGTAAACTCTGTATCACGGGATATTGTTTAAAATTTTCTTATTTGTTTCGCTTGTCGAGCTTTGTTCAAATCATCACTTTTTTAGCTTCTTCTAATACATTTAGCTCTATAATTAACCGAGCTGCCATTCTATTCAAATAAGATTCTAAAAGTATTATATAGTAAGTATATAGTGTATTATGTAGTGTAGTATTGTAAAGTATTATTATTTTTGTCAAGACTCTGCGGTGTTTATTGTAGCTTTTGGATTTGACAGTTAGAAGCGAGGCTGCGGGCGAGGCTGTGAGCGACTTCGTGGCTGTTTTTTCTTAAAGAATACCAAAATGTATGAAGAACTGTCAATATTGCCCTCCGTAACCTCCGTTGGGTAGTTTCAACTCACGGCCGTCACAGCCTTGAGCGCTAGTGTAGCTTTACGAAGCTTAGTGAATACTAAACTGAGATTCACCGCTGCGGCAGCGCTGGACAACAACGATGTATCCTTAGAGAATAGCATTGCTGAACCCGCCTACGTACATTTTTTTCGTGGGTTATAAAACTCTGCTGTTCGATACATTTTGACCGCGTCGGTATTGCACTTTTCTATGAAACAGCAGATTTAAAAAAAAATACCGACGAAAAATTTCGACTCAGGGGGTCTGAATCATGTAGTAATAGTAATAATGTGTATATGTGTTATGTGTATGTTATGTGTGTATGTGTGTGTATAGTAGTAATATGTAGTATCCTATCATTAAGTTCCCTTCAATATGGTTGAGCTAAATGGTGCTGATCCATGCGTCATGTTCGTGAACGGGCGCCGTCAGTGGGGACTGGTCATCTCTTAGCTGCCAAGGCTTATTTTGAATTTATTTTAATTTTTGAATTGTTTTTATCTTTTTATTACGGACGCTTTTAACGTGCACGTCTTTCTACATTGTTCTGACATGTATAATTTCAACATGAATAATGTAACCAATATTTTGTAAGAATATTTTGAATTAAAAGAGTGTCCGTGGAGTTTCTTGCCCGCTCTTCTCCATAGGAACCTACTACGCTTTGGAATGGGCAACTAGCTTCATCTTTCTGACTGACCGACCCCTTGACAATTCAAAAGTGCCTGTAATTGGTTCATTTGAAATAAATGCTTTGAGTTTGAGTTCAGTTTTCGCCTCGATGTTCCTGCCACCCTGTATATTACCTTGCCATGTAATTTAGTCCTAGTTAAACAATAAATCTTTATTATTATATTAGGGGGTGACCCTATTGCCATTAACCTGGCACAACACAGATGTACTCCAGAGAAATTCCTGATGGACTCCAGAGAAATTCCTGATGAAAAATCCCCATTGGGTTTTTCCATCAGGAATTTCTCAGGTCATTACCTGGGAATCGAACCTAAGACCTTATGCTCAACAGTAGCGCTTGCGACCACTACAGCAACGAGGCAGTCATCACCATTGCATTATTCAACCATATAATTGTGATGTGTTTCCTGTAGGCTTAGTGGACTGTAGATTTATTGACCATCCTCTATTTTGTTAAGTACCAGGTACTTGTTAAAAAGACCTATGCTGTCCTCCCATACCTATTAATACTGTCATTTGAAAATATTGTAAAGGCTCATTATTTTTAAAAGAGTAACCGTTCTTGCCGGCCCTTCTCCTTAGGAAACGACCAATTGGAACCGCGTGCACCTAGCTTCTGACGTTTCATAAGTGCCCATGTAGGTTTATGTGAAATAAAATATTTTGAATTTGATTTTTATTGTTGTTTAAGTATTTATTTCGGAGATTCGTTGTGCATGAAAAATTCGAACAAATATGTGTTAATTGACTTGTTTTCTCATTGAAATAATCAGGATGTAAAACTGAAAAGGAAGAGCTTGAATTAAATAAATTAAGGAGGATCAAACTCAAACTCAAAGCATTTATTTGAAATAAACCAATTACAGGCACTTTTGAATTGTCAATGGGTCGGTCAGTCAGAAAGATGAAGCTAGATCAATCGTCATCTTCAATCTAACATCTTACCTATTCGATGATTTGATTCTCCAACGGCATTTATACTTAGGTATTGTGTAGCGCTAGAATAGTTTTACGCTGCAAGACCACTGTTTGCTGTAGATAATACAAAGGCACTACTTACACTGTCCTACAGCATTGAGCATTACCACAGAATTACTCTGTGGCATTGATAACTTCCACTGCCCAGAATACACGAAAATAAACTTAATTAAATAGGACTGTCTCAGGGTACTGAAAAAACAGTGTTGATTTGATTGCTATTGAATTCGTAAAGTTAGATACATGTATTGTATTGAATTTTATGAAAACAGAGTCATCTTTGACACTAATAAAAAAAAATTGTACATATTACCACCAGTTTCCTACAGCTATTGCAAAATGTACGTAACTCTAAGAAATATATTGCGGAAATCAAAGGTGAAGGCGCTACATAAAAATAATAAATATTTGGTTACTCCAAAAAAATTACTCGTAAGCTTTTAGAAATAATAAACAGAATCCAAATCGAGCCAATAACATCGGATATATGTCAAACGCTACTCAAAAATTTAAAAATTGAATAACATGAAAAATATTCAAGATAAAAGGTTAATTTTCGATAATTTTTCATGAATACTCAGAAAAATACGGGCGGTCAAATGTCCAAGGGCGACATTGTATAGATATTATTTTAGTTAGTTTTTTATTTATTAATTATAATTAAACTACTTTGAATAAAAGAGCCATTCCGGGTTCCTATTACTTATGGCTGAAACGAATGTATAAAAAAAAATGACTCAATAAATTGATTTTTTACTACAATGTTTTCAGGTTTCATACTTGATTGACGGGAAAAAAATTAAAACTATTTTGATGTGTTTTTCGTTTCTGTTGAATTAAATAAATTTTTGAAAGTACAGAATTAATCTCCAGATTATCTATACAATGGTATATGAATGAAGTAGGTTCAGTGTACTAGCAGGAGTGCAACAATAAAAACAGTTGCAGAAAGGAGGCAAAACAATTTTTTCGATCGCAAAGCACTCTCTAATGCTTTGCATTAGGAGTCGTGCAAAAATACAGAAACCCAAATTCAAAGACAATTTAAAGATTCTGAAAAGATTGATATTAAAATGATTAAATAATTTCCAAATAATTAACCATGTTGGTTTCCAATAAAAAGATTTGATTCCTTTATTTACATATTCTTGAATCTAAATAACTTAGGTAGACCGTACCAATAAAAGAAGCCACAATGATTATACTTTTTTTTCTCATCTGCCTCGAGGAGTTTAAAATAAATCTTACAGAGGGCATTTAATTTAGACCCTCTATCATCTTATTTTAAGTATAAAATAAATCTTTAGGAAATGTTAATGAGAGGTTTCGGTAGGAGATATGAGCGTAGCGTCCGATTGCTCAAAAAGGGCCTAGTTGAGGAAATGAAATAGTTTATTCTGTAAATAGGAAATCGGAATCACTTTTACACGTCATATTAAAAAAATATCAAAAATAAACTAGATGAGTTCGGGCGTTTCATAACTGACTACTCTGAGAAGAAAGGCCGAAACAAACTCAGAGGTCGCAGTCTCTTTTAAAGTCCAGACATAATCTTTGTCAGGCCATATGAGGACCATGTAGATTAGTGTCTGAAATGGTGTTTTGAGGACACAGCAATAACATAGCTTTGAGTGGACCTGGTCCAGAGGTACCTTCTGAATCATCTTTATATTCCGCAGAAGATTTAAACAATATAGGAATTCAAGTTAGACTGGAAGCCGACCCCAACATAGTTGGGAAAAGGCTAGGCAGATTGATAAAATTATATTAATAAAAATTGTGGAATCATTCACAATTTTTATTAATATAATTATATGAAGTTTAGTATAATTATATGAGTACGGTATATAATTATATGAATTAATTCAATTAGCCTTTTTAACTAAATTTTTAAAGTAATACGCAATCAAAGTACGGCCCACGTGGTCGTGGTTTAAAATACATTAAAATGGGTTTTAAACCACGGATTTTGGATTAAAACTGTTTATTTACAAATCTTATGTATGGAACAGATGACTTTTTTCTCGAATTTTGGGCGTCGTTAATAATGATGAGTACAATGACCCCTTTAATTCAATCATACCTTACATCCTAAAACAGAGTTCACCGAATATTATCACAATGTGTATCGTTAACCTTTATGAAAGTGAACGGATGAATAAATAAAGTCATGGTGTCCACAGGAGTGTATACCGGGTCCTTAAATCCTTTTAAAATAAAGTGTTGGTACTAAAAATTTTATACTTAAACTAGCTCTGCCTGCGGCTCCGCCCGCGTTGATGTCGGTAAATATCCCACGGGAACGTACCTACTACCGAGATTTAAAAGTACCCAGGTTTTAACATTCGAATCTGTTCAGCCGTTTTTGTGCCAACATACTTCCAGGCAAACGGACAATAATTCTTCGTTAATATTTTATTATACGTATATAGGAGTACGGAGATATTTACTGGTGACCTATAAACACAGGTATTTTTTCTGAAAACCTACACCTGAACGCATTCTCTTACTATGGTGGAATATAATCCAAGCCATAGTTAGAATCTTCTTCATCTTCCATCCCTAAATCCCAGTTCTATCAGGGGCGAATCTTCTTATACAGTGGCGCTAGGGCGCTCTATCCTGGGTTGTCATTAAAGTTAGGTTCTGTGCTTTCATCTCCCTCTCGATACATGACCAACATGTGGCGGGGGGTGTTCCTCTTCTCAGGCATTTCGTAGGGATTTTCAATACTGTTCTTACTGAGGAACTGTCATCTCTTCTCAATACGTGGCCGTGCCGTCTAAGCCTGATTTCTTATTAGTTGTAATAACAATGTTAATTTTTAAGATTACTATTATATATTACTATTGTGATGAGAGAATAAAATGACATTTGATTTAAATATTAAATGCTTTATTGACATAAACACAGCACTGGCACTAGAGCTAGGTTAGAGTACCTTCTAACCTGAATACCTGATTATACTTACTTCTTTTGTCTAACGTTATACGTATTTTATTTTGTAGAAATATTGTTTAGTGACAACTAAATACAAATCTCCTGTGGTATATTCATAATTTATGTGCAAGCGATGAACAAACATTTAATTTCAATAGATCTGGCAATACTTGGACAAAAAAAAATGATTATTTGAACTAATTAAAAAATAAAGATATACAAAAATAGGTTTAGGTATTTGTTACAGAAACATGTGCAATACGATTTTAATGAAGTGCTGAAGAAGAAGTGATGACGGTCGCAATAATGATAATAGGTAGTGTCTGAGGTGCATAATTATATTCCACTGTAAGTACTACCTAGTTTTTTTAGTCTTTAAGCAAAATAGTGTTTCAATAGTTACAGACATTTTTTGGTGATGTCCATTCTCAGGAATGGATTTATTTAGACAGGTATCTCTACAAGGGTTTATACTAGGAAGAAAGGAATTGTGAAACCAAAAGTTTATTTAATTTAAATAATTTATTGATAAAAAGAATACTTATGACCCAATATTGTTACGCGTAAACCAGCTAACAAAAATAGGACACAACAATTTACTTGAAAAAATAAATCGTAACGATTCGAATACCTAAACAATATTATAAATAGGTTCACTTATCATGTTTAAACTTATTAAATAAATTATGTGAGATTACTTAACCTAAACTAGCAGTAAACGGTAACCAATACGAATTACTACTCGAGATTCCATCAAAAATGCTTGAGCTTTCCTTTACTTTAGAAGTTTCGGCCGAAACCTTTCGGAGGCGTGGTTTTGCTCATCTGTCGGATCACATTAGCGGTCATGAAGCATGTGTTAGGCTGGAAGGGCTGTGCTGCAGGGGGTGCGTAGCTTCCATTGGGGTGGTACTGGTTTCTGGGTGGCCCGAAGCAAGGGCTCGGCGAAAAGGTCTGGTAGCCGTTGTTCATGTTGGAAGAGAAGGCTGAGTTTCGCTGCATTCTGGAAAACAAAATAAAATGTTAGTATCATCAAAGCGTTACAGATTAAAAGTAGTGAGACATCTTTAGTCAATAAAATGAACAATAGAATGAACGGAGGAATTCACCAACTCATCTGCCTAGACTTTTCCCACTATGTTTGAGTCGGCTTCCAGTCTAACCGGATGCAGCTGAATACTAGTATTTTACATGGAGCGACTACCTATCTGATCTCCACAACCCAGTTATTAGTTAACATGATACCCCTTGGTTAACCTGTGGGTCAGACTTTCGGGCTTCTGACGACCTGTAACGACTGCCTAAGATCTACGAATGACAGCCGGGACCAACGGTTTAACATGCTTTCCGAGGCACGGAGGGTTCTTAGTATGTAAAGAGACCCATCCACGGACCAACCGCGGCAAGTCTGGTAGATCAACTCGTACGGTTGTTATTACTTAGCCACAAGCCCCAAATCGAAACTAACTATTGCAGGTAAAATAATTAAATAAGTAGAAAGAAAAAATGTCAAAGTGATATTATGGAAATACGAGTACTTACTTGAATTATAGATTTGACGAAATATTTTTGAAATGAATATAAAACTTCACTTGGGGTCCTCAAGACGACTTGCTTGTCTATCACTAGATTGTGATATTATGTTAAAGCAGCCAGTACGTGTATTTATATGAATGCTACAAGTTTTATCAGATTATTATCACTACGCATTTATAATCCGATTGAACCATTCCCTGGCCTCCTTTGTGATTGTGTCGATGCCATCTGTAAAGTCGGTCAACTGAGGGCACCTCTGTGTGTTATTTAGGTTCCGTATTCTCCAGACTTCATTTATAGGGTTAAGAATGTATTTTTTGCTTTTAATATTTTCTATTTAGGACAGAAAACAGTAGTGAGTAATGACCTACCCCCACAAACATAGACGCTAGGAAAAAACGTTAACCGCAACAAGTGATTGACTAAAGGGAGGAATTTCTAATGATTGTAGGAGAAATAGATGTCTTAGATAGAAAGTTTTTATCCGTGAAACAAAAACTGACAAACGCCGCATATCATGGGTTGGACAAGAAAGAAAGAAAGAAAGAAAGAAAATAAATTTGATTGACTCAGGTTAAGGCACACAATATTCACACAAAAACAAAAAAAACAGAAAAATAAAGATAACTTAAAATAATATTGTGTGCCTCACGGCTGCGCCAAATAGGCCCAGTTCAGCATAAATGCCAGACAACTAGTGTCTGACGCTGGTTTTCAACTGGACGTTATGTTACGAGGACATCTTACGAATGTAAATCAGTTATATAGTGTGTATGCGTTCTATATTTAAATAAAAGTAGACAGATATGTGTAGCAAATAATATTAAACTCGATTAGATATTTGTTTGAAAATGATTAAAAATATATATACTCGTATAGCGCTTTATAAGAAATGAAATAAAATGGTATGGTTGCACAAGAAACAATGGACGGTCGTCCATAAATAATAGATACCAGTATCATCATGGATTCATAGCAATGAAACATGGCATCCATCCATACTGCCGTAGGCGTCTTCTAAATGTCTCGATCGTGTTAATAGATCGGATAGGTGGCGGCAGGTTATTCCACACTTTGGAAGCCGCTTATCGGAAGCTTCCTCTGAAAGCAGCTGTACTATGCGACTGGGTCGAGAGTTGCGAGCATTGCCTTCTCCCACATTCTCGTTAACTCGCTATCCAACTCAACTTGTCGTACAGGTACTACGGTCAATACTCAATACTTTATTTGCATTCCACAATGTGTACTTAGGTGGTAAATTAAAATTATATGTGATCATTATGGACCCCGTCGGGCCCAGCAAAATAGTAGGAGAGAGGAAGCTTTGAAAAAATCAACATAACTTATCAGTCTTCTGAACAAAATTCAATATTATTATATTTACGTATACATAAATAGTTTACTGTACTTATTAATGCTTATTAGATTATTAGCATTTATAATATTCGTTTAAACTATAATAGCATTTAGTTATTAAAAATTGTTTTAGTTTTTTTATAAATATATTCAATTTATCTTCTTTTTTTATTAATTCTGGTAGTTTGTTATATATTTTTATGGACATTACATAGGGGCTTGTAGAATATATTTGTATTTTAGTCGAGAAGTTGGAATGTTTAATCTTGATTTATGTCGGAGTGTGTAACGTGATTGTATATCTTCGCGTTTTGTATAAAATTCTTGATACTTATGCATAAATTTGCAAGTCTCTAATATGTCTCTAATATGTACTGGGGAGGGTCAAAACCGCGTATTTACGAATTTTGGCAATTTATGGAAAACACAATACATACTAGTCTACTTAGCAAACGTTTAGGAACATGATGTCGCTGTCCTCGGATTGGTTTTCCTTACACATGTACTCGTATTACAACAATTTTCGCAGAATTCTAATCAAGCTATTTTTAATTTGTATATCTGATAAAGAGATTTATATTCACCTACTTATCGACTTAATTAATTGTTTGTTGCTAAAAATAAATTGAATTATACGGAAAAATACGTTTACTTAGGCAAACAAATCAGCTTCAATAGGAAAAACAATGAATCAGAAATAGACAGACGTATACAACACATGTAGAATAAATATTGGAGCTTGAAGGGGATTTTTAAAAGTAACAAGCCAATAAAATTAAAACTAGAGTCATGAACACATGTGTACCGTGCCTGACATATGCGTGCCAGACCTAAAAGTACACTACAAAAACAAGAAATAAACCTATCACCTGCCAACGGGGACTAGAGCTCAGTATGCTCAAAATAAAGAAAATCCAGAAAATAAGACATACCAAAATAAGAAGCATATTAAAAGCCACTGATGCTCTTAACTATGCCCAGACTACTAAAATGGAAATGGGCGGAGGGCATGTAGTGCGATTGACAGACGAGCGATAGGCCATAAGAGTGGCATCATGGAAGGGCTCAAGGGGGAAACGCTACAGAGGCAGATCGTACAAGAGATGGAAAGACGATATAATTGAGACGGCTGGCCAATCCTGGATGCAAGCAACTCAAGATAGAGATTTGGATGGTTTTCTTTGGAGGACGCCTTCACCTGCTGAGGGGTTCGTGCAGACTGAGTTAAATTCAATTTTTTTTAAATTAATGTCATATGTAAATAGTAATTAGGTTCATCAGTACCTACATTTAACCCTAAATTCAAACATATGAAACTGATAAGTATACCTTACTAACATAGAACATTTTTGCAAGAAATAAAAGGCCTCTTTTTATTATTTTTTATCGGGTTCGCAACAAGTCACTCGTCATCCTGAGGATGCCTCGTTGAGAGGTGAAACACGTGTCGATTTCGTACAGGGTTCTTTATGACTCTTTAAAAACAGTTACGCGGATTAGGTTACTAAATGTACGTCGTCTATTGTAATTTAATTTTTCTTATTTAAAAAATTACTTTCTTAGTTATTGAATTCATTATTATCAGATTCCTAATTGATTGCTTCGCCATCTTTCTGTCGTTGGCGTAGCAATCGTCAAGTGGTTATAAGTTTCTGTTCTAGCCACCATGTGATGCTAATCGTTTGTGGCATAAAGACCTACTTTAAAGAAATTAACTTCTATATTCAACAATACGGGTGTGTTGACGATTCTATATCCTATTACCTGACCATAAGTCAGAGAAAGAGCCAGCCGTCTGGGCATGCGAAGCATCGATCTGTGTCTGAGAAGTTCCTTGAAAAGAGTCGAAATGGCTCAAAGCTATTCTTCTTTCTTCTTCTTTTTCGTGTAGTTAGTGACTAACGTCAGAGTTCTAAAGCCGCCCAACGGCCTCTGACTTGGTTTCACATGCCGTCGAGAAATATCTCTCAGGAGCTATTAACTATAAGGTAACGGTTTTTGCGCCGTTTGAGGATCTCTGCAGCCGCAGCAGCATTGTTGGTACAGTCGAACGTGCTTGAAAGGTACTTTTTACACAAAAGGCTGAGAGAACTCCGTCAAGTATACCATGTCAATAACGTCATTCCCTGGTCTCTGCACATAGTCACGTAGCACGCCGATATTTTCTGATATGTAGGTACTACAAGGTACAAGTAGGTAATGTGTTGTCGGTGGCAATTGGGAACGACGTAAATAATGTAATTTATTTATGATTTAGTAGTATTGCTGTGTTTATTATGATACGACCATAAACGTTTATGCTCAAAGGATTAAGTATTCTAGTAATAAAATTAAATAGGTAATACTTCCATGCTAACGCCACTTTGATGTTGAAATAAATAGATGTCTGATAGGATATTTCCAGCGGACGGTTTTATCGATGTTTTTTGATAAAGTGGCTATATTTAGAGCTTTATTATTGCGTCATTCGCATTCTTTATAGTTTCTAAAAATAAAATCAATCAATTACAAGTTCTATACCAATTTATATCACGCTCGCATCACGCTACTGCTGACTTTGGGAGCGTAGTGATTACGCTCGGGTCAGAATCCGAATGTACGGGGTGCGGTCTGTACAAAGATTAAACATAACCTCCTTTATCAGGACAAACATTATCAAGTGACAATTTAGGAACAGTATTTATTAGGGTAATATTCCATTGTTCGATAGCATCTAGCGTCCCTATATGGAACAATCCTCACTCTTCATAGTGTGCACACTTCATCACTCCGGCAGAAGATCTTCCGCCTGGACACCAACTGCAGTGGCGAATCTACACAATGTAAATGTACGGGGCCAGGTTGGCCGCCATATGGTATCCTCGACCGTTCCCAAACACAGTACCAGTGTGACACAGGACATGCTTCATCTCCTTTCCTATGTCCATCATGCACAACCACTTGCACCTTTCAGGATTTAAACGAAGCTAATGGTAGAACAGTGGCCCAGTGGTATCGGTCCTGACTCGAGTTGTAGGTTGTAAGTTCGAACCCAGGCAGGCACTTTACATTGTGTATTTAATTTCATCAGCACTGGTCTCAAAATGGTGAAAGAAAATATCGTGAGGAAACCGGCATGGCCTAGAACCAAAAATTCTAAAACATGTGACACTAATACCTATTTACCAACCCACGTGGTGCATTACGGCCTATTCCCCTCTCACCGAGAAGAGGCCTGAGTCACAGCAGTGGGAACATTAAAGGTTGATTATGCTATGGTAGACTTGGCCAGGTCGACACACTGGTCGGAAACATTTTTGAGTCGAATTCACACATTCAATTGTAGATGTAATGTCTGTCAGAAGTTCTAGTGGCTAGAGTCTGTTCCACTGCTTTTTTTCGTGTCGATTTCGTTTGACTAATTACTCTAGAGTCTGTCAAACTTGGATGAATAATACATGTGTCACCAGCTATTTATATCGCCGAACACTGATCTTGTGTTTCCTTTCCGATTAGTTCCTAAACCTCATGATAAATTTATTTACTAGACTGTAGTCACGTAGGTACTTATTTCAAAGTATTGTTTATTATTGGTCAGTGATTTCAATTTTTCGGAAAAGTTTCTTTATTTTCCTTGTTTCGTATCTTAATAATTTTTGGTGCTACCCAGAACTAATATGTTTATTAATCCGTTTATTATTAATCTCTTAGCAATTGGCTGGGTCTCGTGATTCATTAGAACTTACGTTGATTATAATACCTTTGAACTAGTGATAATAGTGTACGTGATATGATATAATATTGTGTAATTAAATCGGAAATTAGGAATCGTCATGATATTTAATTTATGTGAATAATAATCATACCGCGTTACGACAAAAACAATTTCCACTCTACCTGTCCCGACCTGTCGGTCCACAAGGATTGTCTAAAGGCAATAAACATGACATGTTCTTCTAGAATAAGTCGTTTTTGAACCCGTCGTCAAAGAAGCTCTCAAGTTGGCTCACACAGTCAGCAAGAGCCAATACAGCTGCTGGAGGCCGATCTTGCCTGATTCAAACAACCAGATCCGACCTCAACAAGCCATAACCACATGACAATTTTGGAAAATATAGCGAAGCATTGAATGAATGAGCATGTATAGTCTAAACAATTCGCAATCTTTCAATCTACGTACAGTGTTTTGTTCAAAAGTTCCTTTCAGGGATTCCATGGTTTTAATTGGTTTTAGTAAATAAATAGTACCTAATAAGTACCTACACACTTGTGTCAGAGGTCAGAACTTCCTATTCTATGGTTACCTAAGTAAACGTTTCATGTAAACATACCTACGCATTATTGAATGTGTGGGTATGTTTTTCTTCGCTCTAGAATGTACATTACTTGAGAAATGAGATTTCGTGATAAGAATAAGTAAAAGATCGGTTTGTCTTGTAAACAACTAAACAAAGAATTGAGTCCGATGGGTGCATTTTACGCCTAATTAAATTGTTACTGATTTTTTTATAGCAATGTACCTTTGTCTTAACCTGGTTTCGTACCGTAAGGATATGTACACTTTGATATTAAGATACGGATAAACTAATGCTAATCATCTCATCCAGGTAGACAATGATTTCGATACTGTCTTTAACTTTTCACGAATGTCCGAGTTCCGATGGAGGAGCTCGTGGCTAAGTAATAACAGCCGCACGGGTCGACTGGTTAAGCTATGCTTGCCGGGGTCCGCGTATTGGTCTCGGATCTTTACATACGAAACCAAGTTACGGGTCCAGAGTTACGTTAAGCCGTTGGTACCGGCTGTCATTGGTGTATCTTTGACAGTCATTACGGGTCGTCGGAAGCCCGAAAGTCTGACAACTAGTCTTACTCAGAGGTATCGTATTAACCAGTTACTAGGTTGTGGAGGTCAGATAGGCAGTCGCTTCATGTAAAATACTGGTATTCAGCTAGAGTGGAAGCCACCCCAACATAGTTGGGAAAAGGCTAGGCTGATTGATTGAATGTCCGAGTTCCACAGCTTTATGCGACCATAACCGACTTTTAATGATTTTATACTGAAGATCACGTCTAAACAAGTAATGCTGTGTTAATGATTTGGAAAAAATAAATGTTAAATTAGAACATTTTCTTAATAACTTAATATATGAATATTTTAGATTAAGTTTATATTATATAGTGAAATTAATTTGTAAAGTTATGTGTAACGCGCATAAAAAACTGAGAGTCACGCTAAATCAATCAAGCGTATTTTGCTGAAACCTTCACCGTTTTAAAGATAATTTAATTATTGATCTTTTGTTTTATTAAAATTCCTTTTGTCTTATGTATAATAAATTAATAATGCGTCTAATTTGGGACAGCGCTCCATGATGGGCGAGTCCTATTACTGGCTGGACATACAACGCATTGCTTAAGCTGAGTACAGAACATGCAAGTTTACCACTCAAGGTCACTGGCATATATCTGCGTCTTAACCTCGCTGAATGAGAGAAAATGATAAGTCGAAAAATTATAAAATAAATATTAGGAAGTGTCATTCACACAAGTAGTGAGTAGTACCTGCTGACATTAATGTCACCTGTCAGTCACCACGAATGGCGGAAGAGGAGAAAACGGAAGCGACCCTGCACGAGAGGCTTGGTATGGTAGTGAGCCAGTGTAGTGAAAATAATATAACTTAAATACAGGGAACAACAGGATTCTCGGTTTAGTTTACGAGTTCACGAGAGAAGTTCATTAGTTCACGAGTTTCGACGAGAACATGAAGAAACTTATATGAAGGCAGAAACATAGTTCACCAACCTACACCTACTAAAAAAGGTAATAAATAAAAAATGTCAATACCTCACGATTTATTTTTGCTATAAGTAGATATGACATACTGTGACATGTTACTCAAAAAATACAAATTAATCTTATCATTAATATTAAACACCTAAAAATAAAATTATCAAAATCCTACATAAGTAAAGTAAAAGTGGGAAGTCCCAATGAAATTAAATTTGAAGCAGACATCAATATTCAATTATCTGTTTACGCTTAATGATTTTAGATTGTACATCAATATAAGCGTAAATCAACTTTGGTATGGCAGTAGCAAAACAAGCCAGCCAGTCAAGTCAAATTGAAAGTCTTACCAAGGGCTATCGTGTTACCCAGTTACTGGTTTGTGGAGTGCACACAGACAGTCACTTCATGTAAAATACTGGTTTAATGTAAGGTAAAAGTGGGAAATCCCAAAGTGATAAAATCTGAAGTAGACATCAAAACTCAATTATGTTACTCAAACACGCTTATTTTGATGTAATCTAAAATTACATCAAAATAAGCGTAAATAAACTTTGATACGGCAGTGGCAAACCAAGCCAGCCAACCAAGTCACCAGTCAAGTCCCGTTGCCAGTTACCACAGTTAGTTACGTTAGTCTAACAAACAGTCTTACCAAGGGGTATCGTATTACCCAGTTACTGGGGAGTAGAGGTCAGCTAGGCAGTCGCTCCATGTAAAATACTCGTATTCAACATATTGGGAAAAGGCTAGGCAGATTAATTTGGAGTGAAATACTAAGACAAAACAATAAATTTTGTTGTAGTCAAGCAAATGAATCATGAGTAACTCAATTCGTAAATACAAATATGTTTAGCATTATCTTCTGATTAAACTTGGGACTTGTCTTAAGCCTGAGTAGTCCTCAATACCTATTTAATTTATTTTACCTTATTTGTTGTTTACACTGCGATAAGACACTTGTTAATTCGTTTATCCAAGGGAACAAATTTTCCATAATCGAAGCACAGTTAAGACAAGGTTGCTTGGAAGAGGTCGCAGTAAGCGATAAGGCCGCCCATTGTATATTTTGTAGTGTATTACTTTTTCTTTATGTAATGTATAATCTGGTGTACAATAAAGTATAAATAAATAAATAAGACAATATTTGTTTTAAAACTAAGATACTAAATGAACGGATATTAATAGGTATGTCAAGCGAATATGAGTTGAGAGGTGTGTGTCTAAAGTTCCTTGTTTGCAACATTTGTTTACCTATTTTAAACAAATATTGCAAACAAGGAACCTCCTGTTTCGTCGGGCCTAGGCAAGTGACAATTAATTGCTTTCAAAGCGTTTCATATTTCTGCAATGATCGCCGGCGCCTAACTTGGCAAGAATCGTAGATGCACAGAGTTCGTTTTCACTTGTTTTTCAGACATGTTCTAAAATAAATAATAGCAATAACCATAGAATAATGACATGTAATAAGTGTCAATTTTTTTGTTGCACTAAGTGTAAGTACATGCGCAAACTTACTCTCAATACGACAAAACCTTGCCAATTTACGTGCGCCGCGACTGTAGCAGGATTGTCAACTCTCGATGTTTTGATGTTTTGTCAAGTCATAAAAACCGTTTGAAAAGCAGGGGCGGGATCACTAGTATAATAAATGTGACACGTGGAGTCACGCGGCATCAATGCGACGCCGACGCCTGCGCTGAAGCATGATTTTCGGTAACTTATTTCAATCCAATACATTTTTGATTATATCCTTTTCGCTGATTGAATGCCTCTTTATTTAGGAGCTCAGGAGGTGAGGACTGACTTATCTGATTTACTTAATAAGAACAAGCCACGAATAAGCCGAAGTTTTAACTAAAAATAATTCTCTGCTTGCATTTCAGTCATTGGTGAAAAAATGCGCTGGACTTTGCAAAGATACACTTTTATTATTTTTATTATCGAAATTATATTAGGTTGCTTATAACGTATAAACCACCAACCAACGACATTTATGATGATGACACAGAATAGCTACTGAAAATCGTAATTTAAACTCTGACTGAGGTGTCGGGGTCCCCGACACCTCAGACAGAGATTAGATTACGAGCCACAGTTGTCTCTGCAGAAATTTTCCCCGACTCGGGGAAGATTTCTGCGGAGACAACTGTGGCTCTTTTCATCGAAGTTTACATGTGCACAGATTTGTTCTTCCTTTCTAAATTTATGCATAGATAATTTCTTTACAAGAATTTATAGGTTTATTTGTCCTGTAACTTCAATTTGGTTTGTTATCTGCTGCCCTTCACTAACGTAGACTCATTTGAGTTTATCAGATTCTTTTGCTGTATAAGGCGACGACGATAACCGACTTTTAATGATTTTATACTGAAGATAATAACTAGTAGTTAATGTTTTGGAAAAAATATAGGTATGTTAAATTAGAGCATTTTTTTTAATAACTTAATATAAAAATAATTTTGGATTATGTTTATATTACATAGTGAAATTTATTTGTAAAGTTATTGCTAACGCGGATAAAAAACTTAGCATCACGCAAAACCTATCTAGCGTATTTTTTTGAAACTTTTCACACCAATTTAAAACATAATTTAATTATTGATTAGTTAACGTGTTTTATTAATGTTTTATGTATAATAAATTAATAATGCGTATAATTTGGGATAGCGTTCCTTGATGGGCGAGTCCTATTACTGGCTAGACGTACGACGCGCTGCGTAAGCTCAATACAGAACACGCAAGTTAACTACTCAAGGTCACTGGCATATATCGATTAGGATGTGGATGAACCCACTGTCCCTTACCTACATTGGCAATAACGCAATCAATCAATATAACTATCTGTATGATAGCTTCGGCGATTCTCTCTAGATAGTCATGTCTTTGATAAGCTACTGAATCCACAACAACAAAAATGTAGGGCAGATTTTGCAAATTTAAAGGTCGTATGCCTATGCAAGAGCTACTTGCACTACTACATGTACCTGTCTAAACCGACATATCAAGTAATGGCGTTTCGAATGTTTCCCCCGCAGAGGTCTATCATTATTCTTATCAACAACAGTGTTGACCAGTTCAAGGGCATGCCAACAACGAAGTTAGCGAGTTTCCACGGGTATTTTAGAGTAGTGGTGTATGTTTGTATCTACTCTACTGAACCTAATGCTAAACAGGATTGAAGTCCTCGTGTGTAGTATCTGTGTAGAAGTTTCCTAGAACTCCATGAAGACGGTGTCTTACTATGGCTTCTTGAGGCAGTGTTAGCCTAATGGTGTCCGACCGTCAGACTGCCAAGTCATAGGTCTCGAGTTTGAACCCAAGGCACGCACCTCACCTCTGACTTTTCGGATTCATGTGCGTATTGTAAAATTATCACTTACTTCAAAAACGGTGAAGGAAAACATCGTAAGGAAACCGGCATGCCTGAGAGATATTTCTCGACGGCATGTGTAGGCAAGTCAGAGGCCCATGGGCGGCTTTAAAACTCTGACACCAGGTTAGTCAATAACCACAAGAAGAGAAGAAGACTATGGCTTCTGAACAAAATAGACTGAAATCACAAAAAACCTAATTTATACCTATTTAGGTTTTGACCAACCTCAGCAACATTATTCGATTTAACCGTTTCTGTATAGTTTAGGTTTACAGCAATTGCAACTGCAATATAAGCGTACAGTGCATAAGTTAATTGTGTGCACTCCGGAGTTAAACAGTTCATTTCTCAAAATAATTATCGGTAGATTTTAGATACATAACATTGATCATGTATACATAACATTGACTGGCGCCGCACACTTGCAATGTACGTACCTGTAGTACGTACATTGCAAGTGTGCGGCGGGAGTGCCGTCATTAAATGGTTTAAGGCGCGCCATGATGATTTTCATAGTTTTAGTAGACAAATTCAGTCTTGATTCAATTCTGCGCATAGCCTTATAAGCCATTAAAGATAGCCTAACAAGTAATGATGTTATTTTTAAATACAATAAAAATCAGATGGCGCTGTTCATAATAAATTTCAGCAATATTTTGTTGCAGGGCTAGATGGCGCCGTAATCCGTGTATTCAGTTTTTTTTTTATAGATTCCACTCCATGATTAAAATAAAGAAATCCTTCTTTAGTCTAATCTTCTTTGATTCGGCGATTACAACAAATACAATTAACGATTTTTTTTTTATTGACTCATTTATACCTTCTTACCTGCTTCTTGGTAGTAACCAATCGACAGCTTTAGGAGTTTTTATCAAACAGCTTTATCTGGGGTATGGATATACACCTTGGACATTTCCAACATCAAGTAAGATATACGTAGTGCTCAATATCAAAATACCTCGAAAATCAATAGTTTCTGATATTCTACCTACTACTGGTTGACTTTACTTTAGTAAGAAGATCAATCAATATTACGTAAAGGCTTAATTGTCTCTTTTAAATTGTTCGTATGTTCAAATCACAATTATTCAAATTAACTGTTATATGGAATGGGTTTAACACGGCAGATTCACATATTGTGTAATTTTGATACAATATTATTGGTATTGCCGTCTGTCTTTTTATCTTTGGCACTTGCTATCTTGGCGTTATCTTTGTTGTTACATCTGCAGGTGTTATCAAAGATTGTACGTACTGGTATATGGTATTGATTAAAAATATCAGTAATCTGGGCTATCAGTATATCTCTTCATACTTAACCGTTGCTTGCAGATCAATCATCTGGTTTTATATGTCGGGTATTCGACTCCTAGTCTAGTATTCATCAAACAATGCCTACTATTCCCATAATCCTATGGAATGCAACAAATCTATTACTTACTCTAATGTAAAACATAGGATTAGTTGCTATAGCATGAGAATTGTTACTTCAGGAAACTTTATCTATAATTAATTCTTTATGTATCATTTTACACATCACAGCATCACAAGATTAAGAAAATGAATCTGCTAATGTGTGATTGATATTTGAAGATAATAAGACACTGGAGAATTGGCAAACATGTATTCAAAACTCCAAAGAAAATGTTTGGTATGTGGTTGTACAACCGTTTATTTTTAGACTTATCTATTAGTTTAACAATAACTTAAAACTAGCTTTATGGAATAATATACAGGCAGAGATTCAGACGGGTCAACATTAGTGGAAGGAGGGGTCAAATCGTTGTGGCGGCGTGGTGTTGCTGATCTTGCGAATGGTGGCAGCGGGCATGAAGCAGCCAGCGTTCGGTTGGAAGTTCTGCTGGGGGTGCTGTGGGCCTCCCATGGGCTGGCCGTACCCAGGAGCGTAGACTGGGCCTCCTGGGTTATTGAACCTGTTAGGACCACCGGGTGCACCTGGATGCATCGGCATACCGTTGTTCATGCCGGGGCCACCAGGGCCACCGGGGCCAGGGTAGCCTTGATTAAATCCTGGACCTGGGCGTTGCATTCTGGGAACAGAGTTACTAACATTTAATGATCGTTCTATATGGTAACTTCCTTTTGGCCAAGTTGAGAAAAACTATTCTTGGAACACTATTGAAAAACTTTAACATTATTATACCTCAGAAATGCACTGGTTAATAAAACTTCTTGGTCCATTTACGATAAAGTTATATTTTAAAAGTAAATACTTACATGATATTATTTCCAAAACTTAAAGAAGAAGAATCACTTGTTGTAATATCGACTGATTTTCACAATCTGCTCTTGAGATTGGGCAGCGGCATCTATTTATACGTTCTTTGTTATCGGATTATTCGTTAAAGTTATGCTATCGCATCAAATCACGACGGTTGCCCCTTTGTTATTGTATATCGTATTCGGCCTCGTCTCTTGCATTTTGACAAAATAATACCATGTTTTAAAATTTTTATTGTCATTGCCATCGGTCAGGTAGTTTTTTTAAAGTTGGTGTCCTTATGAACTGAAGGAGCCACAAGCAATGCAACAGCTGGATCAGGGGAACTAGCTGTTGCATTGCTTCTGGCTTTGTTTTTATAATTTTTATCGATATTGTATCATTTATAATAATAGCGCTTCCTAAGCCTACTTTGTAAATGGCTGATGTGTGCAAGCACAATAAGTGTCCATAAATTATGTCTTCTATAATTATATTATGTTATCGTCATGATAATTTGCGATAGTATACGAGTATAATGTGCATTTCAAAAGTCGAAACCTGTGCCAACTGGTTTTTCTAATAATTCAAAATGAAAAGGTAAAGAGCATCCAATTCTTATAACGTTTATCTTGTATAAATTCATTTTATTACTTTTGCCATACATTTTATTTGTTTCTTGGAAGAGACGAAAAGTTACTCTTAACAACACAGCCAGGTATTAAGATAGCGATAAAACATTTGAAAATCATTAAACATGTAGATAACCACATTGATTGCTATATGGAAAGTTTGGTGAACAGAAAATCATGAATAAAATACCGAAGAACCATAGTCTCGGTGCAGATTATGCAATCAATCGAACACCTAACTGAATTAAGATTATCATAGTGATAGAGCCGTCTATTAAGATTTCAAGTTGACGATAACAGTGATTCATTATGTTGTTGAATTAAGATAATAATAAAATAATGTGGTACAATGGCGCAATGGCGAAACGAAAAGGTCGTGTGACAATACGTCAATGTTCAGTGATTAGATGCACTGATAAAACAATCCCGACTCATTGATGAAATGGTCCAAGCTAGTCAAGAAAGGAACAATAATTTTCTTATGTAAGAAGACTACGAATTGTATCCCATCCTGCATTTATTGAAATAAGCTGTTGTCATTTTGTATGTTTTTGTCATTTCGATGTTAAGACAGTGCCCTATTGTCTATAAGAGTTAAAGGGTTTCTAAAAAATTCAGAATAAGTATCTGTATCGATAGGGCTAAGTTTTCTCGGCCTGACTCGGTTTTGAAATATTTTTCAGTTCCTGTATTTTTCATTACTTTTTCTGTCAGAATATGATGTCTATGACATCTGCCTAATGTGGTGACACCATTGCCTTTGGCTTAACTCAGAATATTCAAATTAAAATAATTTATTTTCTCTTCACAAACAATTACATGATAATATTTTAAAGAATCTTAACAATAATAATAAAAAATATCTATCAGCACTGACAGGACTATTGTTGCCAATAAGCCAGACATAGTGGTGATAGATTGATTAGATCGCGTCGCAAAATGGTTATTGATATAGCGGTCCCGGATGACGAGAACCTCGTGAAAGCTGAAAAAGATAGGCAGATTAAGTATCTTGACCTGCCTCGCGAGGTTGTCGACATGTGGAATGTGTATACAGCAGTCATTGTGCCGATAGTCGTGACGGCCAATCTAGAGTTAGGTGCCTTGCATGGGCCTATTTGAAATAAATGATTTGACTTTGACTTTGACTTTGGTAAACTACTGACTATTGTATTTAATAGGCTATTGAAAACCCTAGCTCAAGGCACCATAGACAATACTTTGAATGTTGGTAATTCGAGATTCTTCTTCACTGAAGTATGAACCGAATTGACGTTCGTTCAATGACAATAAGAATATTAGGTAATCATAAACAACCGCAAGACTGATACGAGGTTATCAATTGAAAGCAATGACGATCTTTCATTTCGGTGAGAGTACAGTGTGTTTTAGTTTAATTTGTTATCTCCTATGCAAGTCTCAATAAATACTTTTTCTTGCTTTCTTTCTTTCATAACTCAATTATTGATAGGAGTATCCAAATACAACTTTATTATAAAAGGATGACAATGAAAAAAAACCAACATACATTTTTCTATAAAAATGTATTTTCCTTAAATAAAATATAGATACTTCTTCGTTTACAAAATATTACAATATATTCTAATAACTTCTTGCTATATATGTAGTTATTTAACGGAGTCTTTGGATTGTAACGGTGTTTTATTTTCCGAGTTCTTTTCAGCATCACCGAGATCAATAACATTAGTTTTTGAAGCTGTGGATTGTCCAAGTCTCCTTGTTATTAAGTAAGAAAGTAGTTGGAAGAAAGCTAAAGTTATTCCGGGTAGTAACCACGCATCTGGCATATTTGCAACAGTCTTTGTGTAAAGTAAGGAGTAGAGAGGCGAAGACATCGTTTGCATCGCTGATTCTAATGCCCCCATGACACTGTAGATTTTACCTGAAATGGAAATAGAAAGTATGGTTTATGATGTTACAAATAATATTGATCGTTTTATTATTAGGAACATTATGGATTGCTAAAACACTATGGACTTTTATTTGACGATTGATCATTGCTTATACGTGCATTTGACGAAAACTCAGGCTTTTCGACGATAAACTCGTCATGTTTTAAATATTTTTGAATAATATCTGTGTTTAAAAAAAGAATAGTGTGATTACATAGAAATAACGATGTAGCCTTTAAATTACAGTGGCGGACATAGAAAACCGGAACAAGCCGGCAAGAGATATAAATCAGAACAACAATAACATTTATAGTTTACCTTGTTCAGTTGGTAGTATCTGCTTATTCAGTATAGGTCTTTGTACCACCTGCGAGCCTTGTGAGATTATACCGACCAAGGGCACTGTAACAAATAATATATTTTTTCATAAAAATAGCAATACGTATAATCAAAAGAGTTTTCATCACAGGATACGTTCTGTGTTTTTTTTATGAAGGTGTTCGAGAGCGGTTCGAAGTTATGTGAAGTTTGAAAAACCCTCAAAGATTGTTTTTTTTCGAGAGGTCTTTTAAAAGTAATCCATCAAAGTTCAAAAACTTTAAATAAGGATAAATCAGATTACTAGAGTTTCTTCACTGTCACTTCGGAACAAAGGCATCATAACAGCTTTAGGCATCATTTCTTGGCATTAAGATATTCCAGATCTAGACATTTACAAAGTTAGGTATCCAACTCGTGATATGAACTCGTCATGTTACTGTCCAATATATCTTAACGTTATCATTAGATAAAACAATGATTGACGAATCAAGCCAGATTATATTCGTAATTTTGTGTCGTGAAGAACACGTTTCATGTTATGTATGATAAGCCCAGTTACTATTGGTTGGATTACCTAATTAGTACAAAATTAGTACGATTTAATGTAGAATACGATTTGAATAAGAATCTATTGATTATGAAAAACGTGTAGCGACGCGTGAACTGCTTTTCTAGAATGGTAACCATAATCAGTCTATTTTCTCTCGGCTGGGACTCTGGCCTTCTTACTGTGAGAGAACGTGGACCGTCATCCACCCTCCGGTCCCAGAATGTTCAGAATGATGCTCCAGCATAAATCCCAATTCAAAAGTGTCATTTCAATCTAATCTTTACTCAAATTGATACAGAATTTTAATAGAGATGATAAATACTTGAATCATTCTTGTGTTTGAGCTTTTGCATAGGAAGATTCTGTTGCCTATTGTTTTAAAAAATCATTTAAAGTAGTCACAGTTTACTATATAGCCAGTTCATGAGTTCAATGAAAAGTGGGGATGGTGAAAAAGAATATCGCAGTATTCTTTTTCGAGCACCGAACTGTCTTCAGGAATACTGTCATCGTATATATATAATCAGTCTATATTGTTTCCACCACTGGGACACTGGCCTCCTCTCGGTGAGAGGGACCGGGTCCAGTGCGGGTTGGTAGACTTCATTTATGCCTTCGTATTTTTGGTTCTAGGACTTCGACTTAGGAGGGTTTCTTTCGATGTGTTCCTTCACAGTTTTTAGAGCAGCGGTGATGAATTAATTTACACAAAGTAAATCACCTGTCTTCGAACCTACGACCTACAACTCGTAAGTCGTAGCCACCACCGCTCCTACTGGGCCACCACTGCCTAAATCAGCATCGCATAGCACAGCCTAAAGATTTCCAGTCATGTATTTATCACCTTCCTCTTTTGTCGTGTCGTCATGATAACAGGAAAATGTGATAAAATCACGGTTGAAAAACAATATAGAAAACAAACAATGATTTAATAACTTTTTATCTATTTAGCTGATAACCCCCATTTTCATATTTTAGAGCGGCTTATGAATGAGTCACCATAAAAAATAGTCATGTTTGTAGTTTGACAAGGAATCATTAGAAAAAATAAATTCCAGTAATTTAAGGTATTTCTACGTTTTTAAAAAGCCCTGAAGTCCATGTTGAACCATTGGTGCTAAGCGTCAAACCGTTTATATTGTTAAGAGCATTTATTCTGAAGGTGGGCAACGTCGCAAATAGATGTCAAATACGAGTATTTCACTGTTTTGATTAATTTGGCAATATTACTGTGTGGAAATAAAAAATGTGGTAACTTGCGAACTAGATTATTGATTATGAAATGCAATAATTAATATCGTAACACCGAATGTTTAGTTTTAGATGTAAAAAAACTATTTGGAAACTTTCCAAATACGTTTTTTACACCTAAAATGGGTACAACATCGAATTCAATGTTATAATTGCAATTCATTATTAATATTCTAGTTCGCTAGTTAGCCACATATCTTATTTCTATTCAGTAATATTGGTATGAGAATCAATACAGGTAAATATTTTACAGTTATTTGCGACGTTGTCAACTTTTAGGATAAACCCTCTTAACAAAGAAAACATTGATGCTAAAGAGGCTGAAAAAAGTCAACTTAGGGCTGTTGTTCCATAGGGTTCTATACTGGGACCCGTGTTCTATAGATTTACTTATTTATTTATTAAAATATACTTTATTATACACCAAATTATACATTTCATAAAAATAGATTAATAACTATAAAGCATACAGATTATTAACTATAATGGGCGGCAACCTTGGTATGGACAGTGATTTTCTGGACATAAATGGGGATCGTCTTTGGTGCAAATCCTATACGTTTAAATGAGCAATATTTGTTTAAACAGGGTGTTCGGCAGACGGTTGAACATACGAAAATGGCGAATCCGTGGGGCCATCTGCTACGTGTTTAGGCCCATTATCAAGACTCAAGCCACACAGATTTTTTTAAATGATTATTTTAATCGAAATTCGCCGTTAGTCAAATTTCAAACGTCAATCATTTCATTTAAAAATAACAAAACCGGCAACATTTATTTTTAGCCACGGCATGAACTATTCTTTTATACTTCGTGCTGATACTCGACAACAAAATACATAAGCATCTAAATCTTGATTTCAAGCTAACAAAAGCCAGCTATGAAAAGAAGTGATGGTTTTAATCTTCGAACAACAAGTTATCCGTCCCGACTCCTGGTGCTGACCAATGGGACGAAACAGCATAAAATAATCTATAATTGACTACGGGTTGGCTGTATAATTAACAACCATAAGTTACGATTATGTGGCTATCCTTATAGACCACTATCTGTTACGCGCGACTTCGTCTGCGATCTAGGATGAAAAGTAGCCTATGTCCGGTTCATGTTCTACCCATGTGCTAAATTTCATCCAAATCCATTCAGCCGTTTTAGCGTGAAAGCGTAATGAACAAACTCACTTTCGCATTTATAATATTAGTTAGGATTATTTGATAAGGTATAAGTCGAAAACTATCGGCTTGGTAAAATACTGCTCTCTGAAGTTACCTAAATAAAATGGAACACTCCAAGTTACGTAAAATTCAAGTAGGATTAAAACCAAGGATACTCTTAATCTGCTGGGGTCGCGGAAAAGTCCAAAAGGGATACCGTGGCCCCTGGCAACGTACAGGTAACTGAAGGAGCACGGGTGGGTTTTAGTCAGTAAGAGTCTGACATGCCCTCCCACTCCGCTCGGAAAGGTAGAAGTTATTAAAAAAAAAAAAAAAAGTGATGCTCTTAATACTTACACATGAACACGCACCAAGTCGTAGTAGAAGTAATAAGGCCCGAAGTGGCAAGGATATAGGAGCTGCAGCTGAGCATACCCACTGTCTCATCAGATAGTCGTAACCGGCGCTTTAGTACTGAGAGGATTAGTAATGTGCCTGAAACAAGACAAACATTTTAAGAAATTCTGTTGTAGCATCTACAATCGCCACATGCGAACTAGGCATCAAAGACCTGACGTCACACAACATCTTGACGTCATACGTATATACAATCTCCCGACTTCAACCTCTGGGCAGTTGCCCGCCAGAAACGACACCCGTCTGGTCGGAGGATCCTCCCTTTTCTATGGTGGATGAGTGAACTTTACACCCTGTTCCTCATGCCCCTAAACTGTTATTAAAACTGCAACCGTTCGTAAAAAAAGGTTAAGATTTGCCAACTTTCAATTGTGATGTTGATATGCAAATTCGGTTTATTTGGGAACCTGGTTACTCTTCGGTAAGAGTTATTGTAATGTTTACTCTAGATTTTTATATTACTGTTAGCCCCTTTATACCATTATAACCCACAAATATCCTTTAAAACCCATAAAAACCTTATAACTTTACCCATAAATATAGCCGAATATGTAAGTATGTAGAGTATCTTGATACTCTACATACTTACATATTTGGCTATATTTATATTGATAGAGCACCTAAATCAGAACAAATTCCAATAGTTGTAGTTCTAGGTAGTGAAATGAAATTGTTTATACTGTGAATATCGGAATCATTTTTACAAGTAATTTTTTTTTTTCTAAATAAGCTAGATGAGGTCGGCATTTCCTATCTGAGAAGAAAGGCCGAAACTCAGAGGTCGCAGTCTCTTTTAAAAGTCCAGACATAATCTTGGTCAAGCATTATGAGGACCATGTAGATTAGTGTCTGAAATGGTATTTTGAGGAAAGCACACACATTTAAGTGTACCTGTCCAGTCAGTACAAGCATCTGCAGTTCTCGATATCGGCGATAAATAGCAAGGATGCAGATCTACTGCTATTAACACACATTTAATCTTTAAGGTTTGTCAATTGCAAAACTATACCTAGTCACAGATATTATTCCTGATATTAAATGTGACTAAATCGATAAAAAGTGACCGATACCGAAAGGTAACCTCACCTACGTCTACGTTTAAACAACATATCTCAGTCCTGGGGTCTTCAATCAATCTGCCTAAGCTTTTCCCAACTATGTTAGGGTCGACTTCCAGTCTAACCGGATGCAGCTGAATACCGATATTTTACATGGAGCGACTGCCTATCTGACCTCCACAACCCAGTAACTGGTGATACGCTACCTCTTCGTAAGACTGGTTGTCAGACTTTCGGGCTTCTGGCGATCCGTATCGACTGTCAAAGATCCACGAATGACGGCCGGGACCAACGGCTTAACGTGCTTTCCGAGGCACGGAGGAGTCTCGATATGTAAAGATGGCACCCATCCATGGACCAACCCCGGCAAGCATAGCTTAACCCGTTGGAGCGAACCGAGCAGGCTGTTATTACTTAGCCACGAGCTCCTCCTGGGGTCTTCAATATTTTACAATTATTTTTAAGAAGAGGATATACGTACCAACAAAACTGACAATATTTCTGTAGGCGAGGTAGGATCCGAACATCACGTCATTCCAGTGGAACTTGTACCTATAGTACATGTAAGCGATTAGCACCTCCGCTGTAACCAAATACATTAAAATTATTTACAACGCTGTAACAATGTCTTTATGAAAATAAATATTTAATTCAGTTTAAGGTATTCCGGGACTATTTTGCGAGCAATATATTTCCATATGATTGTGAATCATATATATCAACTTGCACCGTTATTGCGTAACACACGATCAATCACAATCTGTTTCAGTCTGACTGTTCAACAACATTCATTGCATTATTTACGTTGTTGAGCAGATAATTTTTTCGAACATAATTATGAAGCAATGGATTAGCAATATCCTTCAAATTGATTCATTATGATAAATCGTGTGTTACGCAATTGGGGTGTTGATCTAATAAATCCCCGTAGAGTTGTAATCAAAGTTAGGACTCATTCCACGATTTCAACAGTGTTATGACTGTGCAACTTGTGCAAGTCATACTGTGCAAGTCACACTGTGCTTTATAAGTAGTTTTAAGTACTTCTTTTCGAAATTATGATATCCGTATTGCTTTAAATAATAAGCAGTGTGTGTGTATCTTTACGAATTTGGTTTTAATATTTCGTTTCATTTTAGAGAGCGCCATCTAGTGATATCATTCCGAACTTGTGCCTGAAGCGTAGCAGTGTCGTCAAGCGTAGCACATGAAACTGCTACGCCGCTTTTTATCTGTCTGTATGAAATGCCCTCTAGCGACAATATTTAAAACTAAGTACAGTCAGATATAGACTTGGTACCAACATAGTACCCATTTGATCAAGGGAGTCAGCAAAAACAATAAAATGTCATGTGCTGCGATTCCTACATACAAAGGTACTCCTTTTGTTTCGTCCTTGTTGCATATTACTTGCATCTGATACTTCACTTTATCAGTGAAGATACACATCCTTCAAAGGTGCGTAGTTTTATAATTACGCACGTTTGAAGGATGTCCTACTTACTAAGTATGGCAGTCGTGAATTTGTGACGACCGCATTATGTAGATGATCCGTCTTGGTCGTATGAAGGTATGAAATCCTT
The DNA here is from genome assembly GCA_916701695.1 of Agrochola macilenta. Lineage (NCBI taxonomy): Eukaryota > Metazoa > Arthropoda > Insecta > Lepidoptera > Noctuidae > Agrochola > Agrochola macilenta. The sequence goes on from OU753563.1 coordinate 11,918,568, forward strand.
CAGTTTTTGTGTTCACGCGTAACGCATCTATTTCGAATTTCGAACATAGGTCACATAGGTAGTGCCCACTGTTCTAAACACACAGACTATTTATGAAAGCATACTAACCAGATAACAACATCCTATCGCCAAGGGTGACGACCAACATAAGGAAGATGATCATTCTCTTGCGACCTTCCCGCGGCTTTATCAAACAATGCACCGCGTTGAAAGGCAGTTTCCAATTGCACACAGACACTTTGTTCTCCCTGTTCACACTAACGTCTTTGACTGCGAAGATAACGTATACCAGGGATGATATCTGGAATATTATGACAAAATAGGTTAGTTTCGACGGCCTTATAAATAGTTAGGATATTGTAGATTGGTGTAGGAAGGATGTGGATGAGTATTGAGTTCCAGCACGCTTAGCATGACCACAATAGAAACGGGTTTTGTCGACGGATGAATAGACAAAAGACAGATAAACAATCAGAATCTGTCATCTAGTCTATTCTTCCGTCTCGCTTTGCTTATTATGTCGTCTACGCGTGCAGTATTTAGACAGACGAAGAAAAAATACTTGTGAAAAAGATGGTAGGTACTGGCAATGTAACATTGGTGAGCTCTTTTGTTTTATTCACATTTAGAAGCGTTAGGTACCAACTAAATTTCCTTCAGAAATAATTAAAAAGGGTAAATGTTTAAAAATTTTGCTATTAGTAAATAAAATTATCCGTAAACAGATTTCAGGAACCAAAAATAAAAGAGATATTTGGTCATCTCTGAGTAAAAAATAAATGCTTTGACTACAACGTCGATTAAATGACATTCTTCGGGTGTAAATTAAAGTAATAGTGATGGCAGCTGCACTATAGGTATGTTTTCAGTTCTGCGCTATGTTTCGTTTCTTAAACAATGAAAATTTCATTTTTATGTTCGAATAACGATTGAAAACACTCCGCCAGACGCAAATGCAAAGAAAATGTTTACGTTCACGATATCGACCTGGAGTGGCTTGCGGTGTTAGTCGCGAATTCCTGCATACATAGCTAGATGTAAGACTTGCTTTTCAGTTTCTTTTTTGCAGTTTTCAGTTCCCGCCTAACGCAAACATGGTTTACCGAATGGTTGCCAAAAGGGTAGTTGATAGTATTTGGAGTTTCCAACCAGTATGCTGTCTGACTTTGGGTGTTTGGTGAAATGCACGTTTCTATTATCTTCTAATAATTCATGAATAATCTAGATTATATTGCAAATGTAAAAATAAAAAATGTGTAGTATTATGCTATATCATATAAAAGGACAAAAATCAGTAAAGTATATATGGATTTATATACCTGTAGAAATAAAACAAGTGGGAACACACCGAAGAATCCGAGGTAGCGGTAGAGAAGGGGGCCACCCACGGCGCCCACCACGTGGGCTATTTGTATGGCGGCCCGGTGGGTGCCCATGGTGCGAGTGACGTCACGGCCCGTCGCGAAGCACACCTGTAAGGATTTTGACACTAGGTTTATAAGGATTCATGATTCACCATAGTAGGTAAAGCCGTGTCTACTAGTTCCGCGCGGCTCCAGCTATTTATTATAAGGCCCATCGTCCACGACGCTACTCAAAAGTAACGTGTTACAAACTCAAACTGCTAATGAGTAGTCAGAATGTTGTAGCACTAGTATTCAATGGTGATCTAGACGATGCGATTTACTAACGCATTATTAACTACTTTGTGATTGCTTGCGTCGTAAACAGACTGCCATTGAAATGCTGCTTTGTACTGTGAAATTCTGGCCTCTGACTACTCATTGGTGATTTGAGTTTGTAACACGCTACTTTTGAGCAGCGTCGTGGACGATGGGCTTTAGTCTGTTTACTAGACTAGCCCTAGACGATATAAAGGACACTTTATCATACTTTAACTTGGCAACGAACAAATAGCTGTCGCGTTGGAGACTCTTTGCGATTGTTTTCAGTATGGCCAATTCTTGTTAGACTTACCTAGAAGAAGGTGGTCAGCAGTATATCAAGATTTCTGATACCTATAGGTATTAACTTCGATGACCAGTACTTACCTATAGAATAGTCATAAGCCACGCTATATGAAACGGAAATAAACGTGTAGGTAAGGTACTTAATTTTTTTTAGGGTGCCAAACGAAACCCTATTACTAAGCCTCCGCTTCTGTCCGTCCGTCCGTCCGTTTGTCTGTCTGTCCGCGGTCTGTATCTGATGAACCGTAATAGGTAGACAGTTGAAATTACAATATGTGTACAGATTGTGTTTTTCTATTTCCGTCATACAAGAAACATGTATTTTTACTAAAGTAAAAACTGTGTTAAATATTGTACTGCGGTACGGAACCCTTCGTGTGCGAGTCGACTCGCGCTTGGCAATTTTTTTAATATATTTCGATTATTATGAACTGAATGACTTGCGGTACTTCCCTTCGATATTTTTATGATGCAAAAGTGCGTTATTCGTAAGACAAGAACTAAAAACTAAAATACGTAGATAGTTGAATAATATTCTATGCTTCAGTTTAAAAGTTACCATTAACAAAACTTTTCATTGCTCAGTTTTGCATTTATAGGTTTCTTAGTTTCGCATGCACAGATGCACTGTATATAATCTACAGTAGATGCTATGAGTTGTAAACAAAGTGAACATCCGAGCGACACATAAAGAGTAAAGTATAATTTGACCTAGTTTCAATTCCAATGGAACATGTTACAGGCGTTTTCATGGCACATAAAGTGGTCCACAGTTGCGAATTAGCGATTTATGTCCATGCCTATTTAATTAGCTACCGGTAGGTTACCTGTGGCTGAGGGAGCTAAATTGACAAAAAATTGCTTGCCTGAGAATTATGTGGACAATGATTTGACAGTGTGACGACGTTTTTTTAACTTTATTATGTTTTGTCCAGTTTTAACTATGTCTAGTCATAGTACATAATCCTAATCCTAACTAATATTATAAAGATCGCTTTTAGCGATAAGACCGCCCATTGTGTCACCCTATGTAACATTTCTAAATTTATTTCTGTAATTTGTATGGTGTGCATAATAAAGAATATTCTATCTATCTATCTATCTATCTATTCTATCTATCTATAAATGCGAAAGTGAGTTTGTTTGTTTACGCTTTCACGCTAAAACGGCAGAACGGATTCGGATGAAGTTTGACAGATAGGTAGCCTGGGACCTGGAGAAGGATATAGGCTAAATTTCATCCTGGATCGCAGACAAAGTCGCGGGCAACAGCTTGTAGTACATATTATGTTTAATGTCGCAAGTCAAAATCATGTAAATGTAATCTTCCATACATAGGTACGTCTTATTCATTCTGAACTATTCAACCTGATTCATCTGTTAATGTGACCATACGTCGCATACTAACAGCAGTTTTACTGCAGTGACGGCCCCAGTTTCATGTTGTAATATTTACAAATTGTTTAAATAATCGTAATCTCACTACAAACAGCTCTCGTATGCTCTACAAATGTTTTACTGTTGACTGATTGCTATCTAAACACACTATCTATTAAGCAAAACATATGGTTCAAACTTAGCGCATCGTACCTGTCAAAATTGCAGACGAATAGAGGTATAATTGATCGTCTTTTATATAAACAAGAGTCGATAACGCGTAATGCCATCCTTATTTCAAATAGAAGTTAGAAAACTATAGTTTCCATACACAGATTGAATTTAGGACAAATGATAGAAGTTTGCCTACTTAGTCAGATCTTTTTTTTATATTATGAACTGGCTGCACCACGCGGTATCACCCGCATAAATCTCGATCCCGTGGGAATGCCGGGATAAAATCCTATGCCGCCCATGTTCCAAAGCCGTTCAGCCGTTTTAGCATGAAAGCAACGCAGCAGCGTGAACTCTCACTTATTACGCATTTATAATATTATTTAGAATTCAAGAAGTCATCTCTGGAGTAGGTAAAATATTAATGTAATCTTAAATTAACATTACATAAAACATTTAAAATAAATGTAGCGATCATGTTGTTTACTTACATCGCCTATATGACTGAATGCGGCTGCTAGTAACAGTCCAAAATTCCCGCCTAAAGACATGGGAAACTGAACTGCATACAACACTTGGGTGGTTGACGCTCCAGGGAAGACCAACATAAGTAAGACTCCCGTCGTCATGACACTCATGCCGACCAGTGGCAGTATAAGCAGTGGCTTCCGTCGCCCACTGCAATCGCTCCATGGACCCACAAACAACAGGACCACGGTAGATATGAGAGATCCAATGAAACTCCGACTGACGTTCACTCCTGATACGACTATTTGACTTTCTGCCTGAAATTGAAAATAGAATTTGTAAATTGTAAGTAAAAAAAATGTATGAAGAATTTTCTTTAAGAGCCCTCTTACATTTCGGCGCTGCGCTAAAGCATTCTTGCGATACTGAGCGCACATCGCCTGCGCTGTGAAATATATGGTACTTTTATTTTATTCATAAAAAATAGAAATAGCAATAAAAAATAAATAAAAATTTTTTTTGATGATAAGCAAATGTTGGAGATTATTTTAGTATAAATACTACGTACGAAAATGATGTAGAACTTCGGATATTCAGACTTGTTTCCAAACCTTTTTAGTAGAAAATTGAATTAGGTCCAGTCATTTTTTCTTTAAATAAAAGTCATATAACAAAAATGTATTTTATTATTATAAAAGTATCGGATATGTTTATTATGAGAAAAATTGTTTTGATGAATTATATTCAACAGAATCCGCAAATTAGAGCTCTCAATGAGCTCTACATGAGTTTTTGCCAAAACATGCATCAGGAGAACGATTATTGCTAGATAAATAAATTAATAATGAAAAAATCGCTTTATTATTATTGTAGAAGAGAAAACGAACTATTTTTACCAAGTAATTATTATTTATACTAACCAACGAATAGTATTCAATTTCAACGAGGAAATCATGCATCTACGCGCATTTTTGTAATAGGCCCCTTAAAAGGCTGAAAGAATTTCATGTCAGGCTAGCATAATGGTCTGAAGGAAAGGAAAACCTGAAAAGGAGGCTCGTTGTTTAACATTCCCCATTTTGTTTTCTACTTTCAAAAGCTTGTATATCTTCTCAACGTTAACAACAAGAAAGCATGATTTAAAACAATAGGTAGAAGGAAAGTAATTTCGAGATGGCCCAAAAAGAGAAGAGAGTAATATCATACCGTCTCGTTGGGATCTGAAGTCATTAATTTAATTACACAAACACAGATGAAAGGTATTGCTGCTTACGTAAATAATAACAAGTAAATAAGAGCAGACGTTTGTATTATGTCATTGTACTATCATCCATCTTTACGGTCTTATTCCTTTCAGACATGAATGGTTTTGAAGAGTACATACCAAGTATGGAAGCACACATAGATTGAGTTTATTCGAACATATGGCAAAGGAAAATACCGAACAAAAAAAAACAACCGACTCCCAAAAAACTGTTTTTTTGGAAAACGGTTGTTTTTTTTTTTGTAAAACGTTTTTATTTTTCACTTTTTAGTTCACACATATTCGGATATTACTACCTGCTGTGACAGGAAGCTATCATCATATCATCCACATAATATACTAAGTGGGAAAAATACGTATTATTGAAGCTTACTCAAAAGCTATCCAAGCAAAGTTAATAAAATTTATATGGGACTAACTTGAGAGCATAGCCTTTCATACAAAAAAAGAGAGAAGAATTTTCAAAATCGGTTCACAATTGAAGGAGAAACCGGTGGACATACATTTAAAAAAAACATACATACGCTACGAACATAGAACCTTCTCCTTTTTGGAAGTCGGTTAAAAAACCATATTAATCTGAAAGGGAACCCGCATTGAGCGAGCAAGCGCGGCGATCAATGCTCGCTCCTGCTTTGTATCAAAAGAGGCTTTTCTTCAGCAATGGAACAATAACAGGCTGGTATTATTTTTACTGTAAGCTATATGAAACAGGATGCAATTGGACCAGTTTAGGCAGCTTAAACTTTACTGGACGTTTTACTTTTAGGTTATATATATCATCAGTATTTTACAGATTGCCTGATTCTTGAGTAGTTTGAAATCTGGTTGCATTTGGGGCTGTCCTAATGTTCAGCCTGGGTACGCCATCAATAGGTATAATTGTGAGGTCTATTAGCTGTATTGAATGTTAAACATAGGATAAACTGGACAGGCCATAGGTCACTCATAGATATTGCCGTTACTGCTACGCGTTGTTGAGATAATTAATCACTACGGGTTGGTTGGCAGTTATTAACTCTCTGCTATTTGTTTACAAAATATCAGTATATTGCTATTGGTGTCATAAGTAAAAACAATTAGATACCATTCGTTTACTCGCTACAGAAACACTTTTTTTTATTACCAAGACCTTTATTATTAATTTTGAATCTTGGAATGAAATGAAATGATTTTATTTTCTGTAAATAGGTTTGTACAAACACGTTTACACGTCAATAATATTTAAAAAAATAGCGTTTCCTATCTGATTTCTCTGAGAAGAAAGGCCAAAACAAACTCATAGTCTCTTTTAAAGTCTAGATATAATCTTGGTCAGATCATGTGAAGACCATGTAGATTGGTGTCTGAAATAGTCTTTTGAAGAAAAAACCATACAGATTGAGTGCACTCATTTGTCAGCAATCGTGCAGCTCAACTCAGAACTTAAGCAGCTCAACGATTCGACGAACAATATCAAAGAAAGGACATTTGGGTAGGCCACATAAGCCTGCTAGCTCAAACTGCCAAACCATGATTAAAACTAACATTGGTACCTCCTACTCTTCTTCCAATTGTCTTGATCTTCTTCCATACATTCCTATCGCCCATCATCACAGCATAATTCCTTTACTATATATGTCCCGACATCTTTTATCGTTGTTCATTGGCCTTCCCCTAGCTACGCACCCGTCGACAATCGTACTCAAGCTTCACATTCCTCATACACTATGGCCTGTATACAGAACCTGACTCAAAACTCAACCATTCCATAAAATTTGTATAAAGTCATTTGATTGGTTGAAACTTGTTTAAGTAATGCTTGAGTCTATGCCAACCTATTTCCACACAGAACCTTGATAGGGCACAATATGACTTCTAATTCCCAAATACACAGATCGTTGGATACCATATCGATAGTTCCTATATGTGTGTATTGACATTTGTAAAAAGTGAGATAGGCTTAGTTTATCAAAGTTCTGATAAAATTCACGGTCTTCGTGTCAATACAGTATGCACTAGTCTTAGTATCGAAGTTATAATCAGATACTGAAAATATTGTAGAAGTGTATTATTTTGGAAGCATAGTACCCTTGCCTAGCTCATGTTTTCTCAATAAATTATGTTTGGAATAACGAGTAGGTATCGAGAAACAATATTGATATCCATCTGTGAATGATAAGATGTCAGAAAGATATAAATAATCAAAGCAAAGTGAAAGTATGAAATGAATTAAATAAAACATAAAAGTGTTGATTACCTCCATCTCTCCTTTTTCGCAAACATTTAAATCCACTCCTAGGTCAATTGTACAGGCTGTTTGCAAATAGAAGTTCTGAAGCGAGGTCTGACCTAGATTGATGGCTATCATGGCACCCACGAGGGCTGGCTCGAGTAGAATACGGTACTTTTGTGGCGGACGCAAACATGATGGTGCTTTATTTTCTTCATCTTCTTCGGGGGGCCCTCTATTCAAAGAGAAATGATTCCAGTTATGTTCACTGAATATGAAGTAGGGCTCAGTACGTGTACGTGACTTCGGTTACACTTTCTAATACAAGTACTTAGTCCATATGTGAAATGAATTAGTCCTTCATTTGATGGATGGCAGTGGTGGACAGGATTGTCTTTGACAGCTGTTATTTGATTATATTATACATACAGTTACCATTTGTTGGGAATATAAAACAATTAATGGTTGTATAAAATGTTACACTAATAAGTTACATTGAGTAAAAGTAAAGCGAGGTTCATTAATTCATTTTAAAACGGACTACTTATTTAGACAGAAATTCAGAACGAATCTTTTTAAACAATGATAAAATGATTGAACACACATTACAATTAAAATAAAACGAAAACCTTAATTTCTCCAATTCACTTTGGATATCAACCGTGCCTTCATTCATTGTCACTAAACTTTCTTTCAACACAATCTAAATAAAAGTAAAAAAACCACAGAGATCACAAACACACTGAGAGGTTCACATCACAGTTTTAGCTCAGAGTCACCACCGCGTGTGCCCCTGTACAACTTCTACTAATAAGAGCCGATAAGATAGCCGTCTGTTTGCAAATTCGAAACAAAGTGCCTAGTCAAATAGAAAGATAACTTTCTGAACTGAATACGATGCATTATTGTAAATACACAATGCCCGTTTGACTGGGTGAGGGTACCGACCGGCGCGGGTTACCGGTGTGGTTTCAGACCAAATTGGTTCGATTACAGCAATTGGCTGACGCACTCTCTGATACCAATAGGGTTACGATAACGTTAAAACTATATTGTAACTGATACAGGTAGTGTACTTATCAAGGCTTTTTTTACTACGATTCGATGCAAGCTACCGAAAATCTATTTTGTTAAGTTATAGAAGTGCGTTTTAAATTTCGGAACAACCATTAAAAAAAGACAAGAGTAGATAGTTAAAACTGTTGTCGAGTAAAAACTAAAAATATTGGGATACTTAGATAAAACTAAAGTAAATCTTTCATAAATCACACAGTCATTTTATTACGGTTTGTTTTCTTGTTTAATTGTTTCTCCGAACTTATCAGACGTCTATCTTATGATTTGAGTGTCCTCTCAGTACGATTACCTTTTTTGTAAAAATTAGTCCAAGGTCCGAACAGCTAAAATTATCGGCGGCCACGTGGATGCCCTAATGAAGTCATTGTATATCGCACGTTATACGATAATTCGCAAATATATATAAATAATCTTTCATATCTTTCCTTATGTCATTAAATTCGTGATCTACGTGATAGAGTTCACATACGCAACTTCGTTAATTGAAAGTACAGACACAGTTTGTTAAGTGCATAATTAGATGCAGATTTTCTTGTTTAATCTAGTTTTAGATAACGCTCTTAAGTTGTTAATGGAAAATGTGTCATGACTCATGAGTTCATGGCGCAATGAAGCGTCTAGGATGCAATCCATTATCATTTACATTTTCCAAAGCCTCAAATGAAGACGTACCATGTAAAACGATTTCATGCTTCGATTGTTCAAAAAAATTAATAGCTTTGGCAATTAATAATGCACGAGACAGCTCTCTTGTTCCACAGTCAATGAACGACATTGTCTATTGCTCATCAGTTTTGCACTGAGCTATTACACCTTTGCAATATTTTTCACGGCCAAAGTGTGCGGAGCCAGCTTTAAAATAAAACAGTTGAGAATCTCGCTCGGCGGTCGGCACGCGTTCCTACGACGGTTACGCGATCATTACGTGTACAATTACCACTCATTATTGAATAGAGCGGAGGTCAATTCCGCTAGGTGCTCGAAAACGTAAGCAAACGCATAGATCAACCACCAAAGCAACTACGTTTTGTGTTTTCCATTTCAAGTGGCATGAATCCAAGTCACTGATTACCAAGTGCTCCCGATTTACAGTGCGTTAATCTTTTTTATCGTGTTTAGATTTTTTATATTTATGAGGTTGCTAAATCAGTGTGCCTAAAGTTTTAGGTGTGTTATTTGTATGTAGTTACCAAAATCTCTAACGTTAATTCTACCTTAAATTGTTTGGAATGGCATTTTAGTAAAATGAAGTGAACATTAAACGAAGGATGACCACTAAAACGATCTTACAGCTAATTATTTCGATAACCTACTGATTTTTATATACAATAATAATATCCAATTTACACACATTAGAACTGGATCATAAATTAAGTGGGTACTGAACATTTATAATCCTTTCAATTAAAAGTGTTAAATATTAGGCATGCATTTGTGGACATATAACATTATGTACATGGATCATTTAAACAACTAGTATTAATAGGTAGGAAATGGTAAACGTAATGGAACGAATAGGTAATGCAATTGATCGGAATTTACAAAGTCTGTAGAATTAACGAATTCTAGTTGATGTTAATTAAATGCTATCTGTTTCGGCTAAACAAGTTTGGAATCACCTACGTTTCAGGCGGAAGCGAATGTGTGAGGCAAATTCACTTTTAACTAGATGATATTACGAAACATTTTACTTTGAAAGTAAAGTAATTTCAAAGTCTTACAAAACGTCCTTAATCAGTCAGTTGGTTGGAATTGTTCGTTGTTAGACAGGGTAGCTATTTTGTTAATAAAAGTTTTCAATTTTACATAAAGGCAAATATATTAATGTGTATCAGAAGTGAGTTAGTGGCTAAAAACAATTAATAATCGTGAAAACCACAATTGGAAGTTACGAGTGCATTCAACTCTTATTATAATTCCTTCATGAAATGGCAAGTTTCGCTTTGCGTGGATGAGTATTTTAATTTTAATACTTATTGCATTTAAACAAAGACAAAATGAACTTGCTTTCTGCACTGGTATTTTCATAATGCCATTAAACATTTATGTTGCTAAAAAGGAAGCCTTTGCATCATCCATTTGGATGATAGCCTGAGCCTGTAAATATTCTGACAAGATAGGGAGGGATTAAAAATTAGACCAAAATAAACTTAATTCTATAATCAATTGCAATGTAAACGTGCTATCTAATAATCACTAAACATGTTTTGTTCAATTTCTGACTTAGTAATTGTATATTTATCTTTTTAGCAAAAGTATAATTTTTAGGGTTCCGTACCCGAAGGTTGCCAAACGGAACCCTTTTACTACGCTTCCACTGTCCGTCTCTCTGTCAGCGGGCTGCAACTCAACTCACCGTAATAGGTAGACAGTTCAAATTTTCACAGATAGTGTATTTCTATTGCCGCTATAATAACAAATAATAAAAATAAAATACAGTTAAAAGCGTTTATACTAAATGTTGGTGACATCGTAAATAGCTGTCAATTATTTACCTGTTTTGATTAATTTGGCGATACTACTGTATGGAAATAAGAAATGTGGCAAACTAGCGAACTAGAATATTAGTAATGAATTGCAATTATAACACTGAATTTGATGTTGTAACCGTTTTAGGTGTAAAAGAGGCATTTGGAAACCTTCCAAATGCTTTTTTTACATCATAAACTAAATATTCGGTGTTAAGATAGGTTTTAACTATTCCATTTCATAATCAATATTCTAGTTCGCTAGTTAGCCACATTTCTTATTTCCATACAGTAGTATTGCCAAACATCTATAAATGCGACGTTGCCCACTTTCAGAGTAAACGCTCCTAAAAGTTGATTCAAGAAACGTGTTTTTTTCGGTTTTTGCTAAATATTGTACGGTGGTACGGAACCCTTTGTGTGCGAGACCCACTCGCACTAGGCCGGTTTTATAATGTTTGCTCTAACATTAATTGTAATCTTATCAAACGCCGAATAAAATCCACTGGGCATTAATTTGTTGTGAAGAGCCCATGTTCTCAGAATAACCTTTGAAAAACAAGATTATTTGATGATAAAGTAGGTCGAATTCAGTACATTCAGACCAGAAATTGATAGCTAATAATTAGACAAAGGGAATTAGATCAGACAGCTTAATACCTCTGCTTATATTGTAAACGTATAGGTAACACTATACATTTTATATCTTCGGTTTCTATAACAGAGTATATTTTTTACGAGCCGTTACCAGTCGATGTTACCGATTGATTGACACCAGTAACGAGAATCTGGAACATGATTCGGGCGGAATTATAAACCGGGTGTCACACGGTCACACCGTCGTCAACCTGACTAGTGACACAAACGACGTGAAAAACACATATGACCTATAAAGACCTGTTTCATTTTATGAACTAATGAGTATGCTACTCGAGTACGAAGAAAATGTTAATGAGTTGGTAGATTCTGCGTAGTTTTTCAGTATTTTCAGATTATTATAAGTTGTGTCATAAAAATGTTACATATTGGAATATCGATAACGATCAGATTGTTGATACAGAACCATGTGAGCAACAGATTTTCCTATAATTACTTTGTAAACAACTGAATCATTGCAAAAAGTCAACATGTAGTTATATAGATATAAAAAATACCTAAGGAGTGCAAATAGGTAGAGTCCGTAATTTATTCTTTTATATAGTTTCAAATATGTCTTCTATGTACAAGGCTCAATGATTCAATCCTCTCGGGCCAATTGTTTGGTACCCTAGTCCCGTTGTCGTTGATTGTACAGTAAGCCACAAAAAGAGCCATCGACAAGAATTCATTTAATTGTCAATGTAAAGAGCAGTGGTGACCTAGTGGTAGCAGTCGCGACTTACGAGTTTGTTAGTCGTAGGTTCGAACCCAGACAGGCACTTTGCGTAAATTATTTAATTACCACTGCTCTCAAAACGTTGAAGGAAAACATCGTGGGGAAACCGGAATGAAATAGAACCAAAAAATCGAAGACATGACAAGACATCTACCAAAACGCACTGGGCCCGCGCGGTGGATTTTGGCCCAGTCCCTCTCACCGAGAGAAGGTCTCTGTCCCTACAGTACAAATATTATAGGCTTATTATGGTATGGTTGTGCTGCTACTTAGTACATATACATACATAAACTCACTCCTTCCCATGGGCATGCAAACACTACAAACTACAAAACGCTGCGATGCTTACATAGGTACTCTTTTTGCTTAGTACCCAATGTGTAATATGTTTTGTAGATAGACATTGATACTATTACGACATCGACATCCTCGACATTCCTTTCGACATTGGAACTGCTTATTTCTTAACAAATAAGCAGTACCGTCGTACTCATAATTATGATTATGTCGTATCTGTATCTAGTAAATAAATAATACAATATTATGGAACAAAAAATTTAGTTTTCTCTTTGAGGCTGACTGTACTTGATTGAATGACGATCAAATCCTTATGTGGAGGCTGGCTGACCTTGAAGGAGCCTTCAATGCTCGGCGATTGTAACGAGCATCCAACTTACTAGTTAACATTAGACTAGCTTGAGACTCGAGCATTGTTTGACGCCTACACAAAAACGTTTAGTTCTCACAGTTTTAGGTTTTGTTTTAGAGCGCTAGATCAGTCAGGAGCACTGGGGTGTAAATTCAACTTAGATGTTTGAAATAAACTTTGATTAATTTAACGCTCCTGCAAACTTGTTGTAAAAACTTTAGTATTCGCATCAACTATTTAAATAAGCTAGATGAATAACAATGTCATTTTAATTAGGTACATCATTAACTTGTTATTATCATGCTTATTTTGCTAGGTTTTGTGCATGAGGTAGTTAACAGTAGTTCTTTCCATCGAATTTAAGAAGTCTACTGGAGAAAAATACGTATTATTGAAGCTAACTCAAAAAGTACCCAAGTAAAGTTAATAAAATTTATAAGGGACCACCTCGGCGGAGCATACGAATTTATAAGTTGCGAAGAAATTTTTGTCTGTTATTAAAAAAAGAATCTGCTGTTTCATAGAAAAGTGCCTACGTGGTAAAATGTACGGAACAGCTGATTAGTTTCATTTTGGGCGTTATTGGGTTAAATAACCGACGAAAAATTTCAACGCAGGGGATTCATAATCATGTACTAAATCCACGGTAACAGTTTTCGCGTCGATATTCCTGCCAATGACGGAGTTATGCCCGAACATACATTTAAAAAAAATCATCCGAATTGAGCACCTCCTCCTTTTTTAGAAGTCGGTTTAAAACATATAGTATTGATAAGCTAACTGAAAATGAAATTGGTTATACTTATGTATCGTACTTATTTTTAGCCTATTACACACCTATTCCCGTTGCTGAAGTGTACTGCCATATTATAGCTGGCTTCTCAATGGTGTGACGTCATTTTATCGATCTCCTGGCCTGCAAGTACTTCTGTCAATGCGCCATGAGCATACGTCATAAATTTGTAACATAGAACATAGGTACCAGAGAATTATATCAAATGTATTTATTTTATCATCAAATAATGCAAGAATAATTCTAAAATGTAAAAAGTCTCTGTAAAACCTCGTGTTATTTTGGAAAATTTGATTTTTCTTACTGGCAACTTTCTTAATACGTAATGCCGTATTTAGTGATTACCCTTAGGGGTGCCATGGCGCATGCGTGGAAAATATGGCGAAGCGACGACGACCTCTCTGCAGGGCGGTAGTTGCCGTTCTATGCAGGCACGAACTGAGCTATCCCGTGCAAAAATGTTTTTTTTAATCTGAAAATCTTAAGTATTCTGTAACGTGATAAACAAATAAATATCATAGTTTTGGTTTCAGTTGTTGTAACTTTCACGACAGCCTTTAAATTCGCTTTGCGTCTTATTTTAATTATCATTTTAAAAGGGGTCAGTGCCGTTTAGATTCTTCCCTGTACAATATTTGCATTCGGGTACCATCGTTGGAGTTCGTGCATTTCCGTCAGATTCGCCTTCCAACCCTCAGCGACATGGCTCTATCGCAATCTGAAAAATCTTTACAAAATTTCCTTCTGTTTTCCCGAAAATATTAAAATTTTAAGTGAAAATGTGGTTATTATTACATAGTACAAATGGAGTTGATGTAGTATATTGTTAAATAGTGAGTTTAAATTGTTTTGTTTGGTGTCAGTGATAGTTAATTGTTGTGCTTACACATTGTGCTACAAGGGGTGAACGCAGTTCGATAATAAGGTAAAGTGTAGGGAATTTCAACGCTTTAAAAAAATTGTAGACTCGTCATAGAAAAGTCTGGCGTTTCCTATATTCCTCTGAATAATAGACCTCTGTGTGTTTTTTACACTCATAGCAAAAATAAATTGAATTATTTTCAAGTGCGTAACATAAAATATTTTCTACTTACAGTTTCGAAGCCATGAAAGACGTTGACGACGATTATGACTGAAAGGGGAGACGTCAATAGGATGCTGGGTAAGTCTAATTTGTTCACAGTATTATACTTAGTTTAAGACAAGTGCACACAATCCTTGAACAATATTCTAAATGCGCTAATAGGGCTGCGATGTTTTATCCAGAGGGCATGTATGCATACATGAATAACTAGTTACCTATGTAACTAGCTATTCATGTATGCATACATGCCCTATATATCAACGGTTTAGTGTATTTATATTGTTCTAGATGCACATAGTACATATTTTTCTATATTTAGTAGAAATACTTAATTTCGACCAGTGAGTTTGAATTTTTTTAAACCAAAATATTACGAGTAGTGAAGGGTCTTCACAACGTGATTCTTTTCGACTTCCCTTTCTAAATATGGCGAGTCTTACTTACACACTAATTAATTTAAAAAAATGGACCGAATTCCCTTGCAAAAACTGTTACCTTACTTCACCGCATAAGTAGCGACATACCTATAGGGAAAATATTCAGCCTTCACGAAATAAGTGTTGGAAAAACGACTGAATTTTGCCGTATTTTTCATTAATTAATGAGACCGCTCTTGACCTCGATCTCGCTTGATAGAAAGTGACGGATGAGGTCTTATAAGGATAGAACCAAACCGTCTGTCAAAAGTCTATTATTTTTATTTGACATGCGACTTTACGACGATGTTCAAATGCTTCACTTTCAAGCAATACATTCACAGTTTATAAACAACGTCAAATACCATGTAATTCTTACGAAAGAATTACATGGTTATCCAATCGAGTGTCAGGAGTTAAATAGCACTCATTATTATTTTAATCAGTATAAAATCTGTTAGGAATGACGCTGGCATATCCAGTGCGGATGTCACGACAACCATTTCCGCGTCGCCATCGAACGTGGTCAGAATTACGCGTTTTACGTTAATTTTAGTTTTTCTAAAATTACTCTGTATTCGAGGATTATGCTGGTAGAGTCTTGCTTTTGTTTGTTTACAGTTGAGAATGATTTGGAAAAATTTGTATCATGACATGACTCATCCATGTATGTACATACTACGTAACGTAATGATATGGTATGACATATTTGTATCATGGGTGGGCATATTTTTCTGGCACGATTTTTAAAAACATGTGCGTTGTTTTATTAAACTGTGTTGGTCTCTTTGATAAAGAGTTGGTACATATTATTTGAAAAATACCAGCAATCTCTATAATATGAATTACTCAAATATTATCTTTCTGCGTTTCAAAACATTTGTCAATTTTATTTAAAAAAAAAACTTTAAAAATTTCCTTGGCTTTGAAAATGTTTTATTTTTGGGTACCTATTTCAACAGCTCTAGACAAACGTTGGTAGCTTATACTATAGATTGTAACTAAAAATGTAAGCAACGGATTCTTCTTAATAGACAGTTATTCAGAGGCAATAGGCTTCGTGGCAATCATTTTATAATCCGTCTCCATTTCGTGTTTAAGTTTTTGCGTAAAAACTGCAAAGAATCTCTTGAGATGAATTTAACAGAATGTTCTAAGAATTCCTATAAAAATAAACTTCATCGAAAAATCTTCCCTTTGTAAGAGTGTTGACAAAGGAATTGAAATGGTGTCACGTTGAAAGGAAAAACGTGAATTTCTGTTGAAGCCAAATATTTATGTGATGTTTTTTACCTTACTGACAGTTTATATCTTCCAAATTAGAATGCCAATTTTTGTACCCACTGGAGTCAAATGAGTCCTCAATTTCAACGTAACTGAATCTACCCATTTATTTCGCGGTGACTTAATGTAAAAGTGATGTAATTAGGCACTCCGGGAATTAGAGCGAATTGATTTGCGGGAAAATAACCACGGTTTGTGATTTTAATCAAGTTATCCTCAATTAAAGTTCAGTTGATAACTCTGTCTTGTGGTTCAATATTTGTATACGTCAGGGCAATTATTTCGTTCACAAATATTAATTTACTAGCGTTAGACTTTGCTTGAGTGGTTTCAGTCTTCAGGGTAATGACGTAACGCCTAGTTGAACGTAGTTAATTGCTCTTCTGTGTAAAATAAATCTTTACAGCGAGCAGTGAAGTTTGAAGGCCTTAGTTACTAGCTTGAATGTTTAAATGAAGTGTTTTTCACGACAATACGAAATCATTTGCAAAATAAACCAGAAAACTTTATGTTTGTTGCGAGAACTGTTATTATAACATAGGTACCTAAACAACATAAGAACAACTAATGCTTTCTACAATACTGCGTTGAACTGTCCTATTTATTCGTAGAACACTTTGTTTGTTCCATTTTCACATATAAGCATCTGTTTCCGTGTTTTGTATACTCATGCATTTTCGTAGCTTATTCCAAGGAAAAGAAGAGGGAATATTTTCGCAGCAGATTAATTTCAAACAGAAGCCACACAAGCAAAAGTTGAATAATTAAAGAGTAAAGCTTGTGGTGCTAAAATCTCAAAACAGACTCCATTAAAAACATAAAGCTTTTCATAAAACTACAAAACTGTTTCAGCTAAAGTCGTTTAAAAATACTCTAGAGTAGTTAGAAAGCTTTTTGCTAATAGGTTGTCTGCTCTGCCCGATGTTATCGTTTTAATACCTCTTATAATTACATGCTGACGCCGTTGTATCAATGTTTATTGTAATTGAATACGCAAGGCACATCTGAATAGAAAGCACGTAGCTATATGGCGTGCAGTGATTACCGCTACACCACGACACCCTGGTGCATAGCAGCATTTCACAATAATCCTTCGATAGAACAAGTAGTAATACTGATCCATTACAAAAACGTCTCAAATTCTTTTGACACTTGGAAATATAAATATCGGGGATTTGGAATAAAAAACTATATGGAATTTATTTTCTCAAAGCAATATAGTGGAGTGCACTCGGCGACAGCGGATTAAAAATGATTGAACGTGTGTGGCGTGTATTTTTAGCCTTATATAGAAATCACGCGAAGGCTCCCGGAGTGTCGCGAAATGCAACCAAACAGTCATATGTTTGTGTCTTGTCATTGTAGAACAGTGATAACCTCTCGATAAAGCATTTCACTCCCACACAAGAGATAAACCTGGAGAGCATTCAAGAACTATCAACATCAGTGTAGTGCTAAGGACGCGAGTATCAGAGGTTATGTGTTATTCAACTAAAACCGTACAAAATATCAAATCAAAACTTGTTTTAAAAAACAATAACAGCGAACGGCAAAGTAATAAACAACTTGTGCATGAATTGAAGATTAACAAAAGAAAGAAAAAAACAGTGCCTCAAAGATAACGTTTAGTAGAGGTAGTAGATAAAGATAAACTAGACTAAAGTTTTTAGTAAGAGTGCAAAATGATCGCCTTGATGCTGTGCTTGGTTGGCAAAATAATTGAAGTGGCAAAAAGTGCTTACGGCAATTGTGAATTAGAACAGTTTGAACCAAGGAAGAGAAAATCTCGGAAGCGTAGAAAAAGGTCCCGGAAACGGAGGAGACGTGGAGGTAAAGTTTTCTGTGCTGTAATTAAATGCTCTTCTACATCTAACTTCAAGTTTACTCGTGAATCTTGTGCAATTTCAGTCATTGATTTAATCGTATCCTGATCGAGTCGTGTTATTATGTCTTCTAAAGTATTCGTTTCAGGTATAACAGTCGCGTTAATTGCTCTAGTGATTTTCTCATTAGCTTATTGTTTATTCTAAACGCCCTCGTTACCCTGTATACTAGAACTATTTACGTTTTTAAGTAGACAAGGTCATCATAATGATGTAACCACACGTGGGATGCCAAGTGGTACGACAGTGTCAAGTTTCAAAACAAAAAGAAAATCCTATCAACGACATCTGTGTGATCGTGAGGCAACTAATTGGTAGTGCATCGTTCGAATGTGATACAAACAACAATAGTATCGGTCGAAGTAAAGTTGTTGATGAAACGTTCAGTACCATGTTAAATCTGCTAGGTGGCGCTACTGGCTATATAAAGTTGATCAAGAATTAGATCCTGTTAGAGTTTTAAGTTCTATTGATTATATGTCAAAAAATGCTGTTTATTGAGCTTTTAGGAAATACGCAAGACTTAACTTGAAAGCGGAAGTTGACTGACAGTATAATGAAAGATTTTATATTATTCTTTTCACTATGTGCTCTTTTGTAATTCAATGCTGTGTCCGGCTTTCATGCCTTTGTCTGTAACAAAAAGGACGTATGACGAATACTTGACCGAAAGAGGTAAGTGTAGGCGAAATATTTGCCGGTTCGTGGTGCCAGTAAACTGTCAGGGTCGTTTTGAAAATTGACTTGTTGATGTCATTCGTCATCTTCAAGAAGCGCTGGAATATCATCAAATTCTTTATTATTGCTGAGATCATACTTTATAGGTTTCTTAGATTCATTATCAGCTTTGTTTCGTGTTACTAGTTCTAAATGGTTATGACTAACCTTCTAAATAAAAATGGTTGGTTGATCAATTAATCCTATTCTCATATCCGTGCTGTTTTGTTTTGGCTATATCTTCTAATTTACGATATAAGTGGTATAAGCGTCGGACACTGCTTTACTTACAATTAACTGTATAATGGATGGTTGTAGCCGAAGCATGGGAATGAGGAACCAACAATCCGCATTAGCGTCTCGATTTGTGAGGTCATTCACTTAGCTTTGTGTTATGACTGATTTGGCAAACCTACCGTTACATTTTTAGCCATCCGGTGTTACTCTGTCTAGTTAGTAGGTACAAACATAAGCCTACACTATTTACCTTATTTTATGTCTTATTTGTAGAAATTGTCAAGGTGTGCAGATAGTGGTGTTTATTTTAGCATTTATGTTTTAAGAAACCTCTCAGTAATTTAAGGTTACTTGACGAGTTAACAAGGATTCAGTCCATGCATTGGGTAATTTGTGCAACAAAATTTCATTTGCATTCAGAATCTGAAAAGGGTATTCATTAAATTATAATAAGTAAATATTGTTAAAAATGCATTTTTCATTAATGAGAACTCACAGTGCACCGTACTATTCATTATAATGTGGATAACAGTAGGTCATTACTAAACAAACAAGCATTGCATACTATTGTATCACATTGCAGTTTATAATTAATTACGCACTGAGTTAATTAGCTATATTTTTATCATTTCACTTTATGCTACATACATGTGCCTGGTGTGCTGCTGTTCGTTAAGTAACATCTGCTTAACATTTATTTATACAAGAGCACAATAACAATGTTTGACCATTATTTCGATTAGTTATGCACCCTACTACCTTTTGAGAGGCTGGTTGTGAATAGTGACGTATCTTCGGTATGAAGTTGGCGCGAACGCGTACGTCAGTTACGGGCTCTGCGCCTGCGCGTTTGACGCTTTACACGGCGGTGCTGTAGTCGTGATCCGATTAACAACGTCAGTTTTATTTTATATTCTACCATACAATACTATTATTATTACATTAACTTGTGCATCGTACTGCTTGATCTGATTAATGCGAGCATTATATCTGAATTCAATATGTTTCTTATCGAAATTCAATGTAGCGTAATCAGCTACAGTTTCACTCATTGCGAGTGTATAAAAATGAACATTTGTGATACGATTACACATTCCTTAATGCCTGCAATAATTTTCCTGTTTACATTTTGTTATAATGAACGTCCCAAGTGTTAAAACTCGTCGGTCGTAGTATACTCCAATTAATCCTGATCTATTTGTATCCCGTCCCGTTCCCGACGCGTTCCTGTCACTTGCGGCTGTGTTCACTACATTCGCCGTCTCGTTCCTGCGCCCCGCGCTCATTCACGCGATTCATCCAATATTCCGACCGGGAATTCGGGATAGCGCGCTCGCAGCTGTCAAATCAAGCGATACGCGGCACAACTATAGTAGTAACCAATAGTATTGTAATCTTGTTTTTTTCACTTGCAGTGTCTTTACTTGTGTTTGTCACGTGCAAAAACAATGTGAAAAGTGGTTGTTAATATAATTTTCTAAGTAACTTGTATCCTTTCTGACTTGTAATATAAAATCGATCGTAGACGCGAAATATGAGGTGTTTTAACCCTCGATGTGTCGAAGTGTATAGTGATGAAGGTGCCTGAATTACGATAGTGTAGCTAACTCGAACACTACATAAAGGATACATTGAGAAAAGAAAATGCGGATCAAGACACACTCAGATTTTCGCCCGAATGGTAAATATTAAAAACCTCAAAAATATTAATTAGTCCAATAAGGTTAACATACTAACAGAGAAACCTATACAATGTATAAACTTGAGGTTAATCAATTAACCCTCACGGTTTGCTTAATCGGTGAATGAATTAATGTTATTGTTTTTCTTTGAGTACCTAAGTAGACACGATATCAACGTATCAAATGAATCGATAATGATCAATATGTTATTAGGGAACTGAAAAATAATACCTATAAATTAGGGTTGAACGAAACTAAAGCACTTGTGCATCAATGCATGCGGGTAGATTGCTAAGACAATGATACCCGCGTCGTTGGTCGCTGATGTAGCCACATTAGGCACGGCTAATAATTGTGATGAAAATGTTCTAACACGCTATTGTTATTAGCTGAGAAAGTCAAATTTCACTAGCTTACGGTTTGTTCTTATGTAAAACTTTGTAACTTTCGTTAGAATTGTTCTACACCAGTGTCAAATATAGCGAATTGTCGTCTGTGAATTAGTATTTTGTTAATGTGACTGCTATTTCACATGCTTAATATTAACTTTTTCTTTCTGTTGCATAAATACGTTTTTGTACGCTCTGCATGTTCACATAGACTCTCGTGTGTTGCAATCACCGGCATGCCAAAGAGAACTCAAAGAACACGTAATGCTCTTATAGGTTCTTAATAAACACGAAGACAACGCAAACAAACGTTTTCATAACATATACTTTACCTCAGACATATTTCTCACAACACAGGCTGATTAGGATCGAAAGAAAAATATGAGACCAGTAGAAAGTTGCAAGTACTTGCAACCGCTTATCATTCCATGCAAGCGATAGTTTATCACCACTATCACCGCGACCATGTCACAACTAGCGCGTTACTGCCGTACGTGGTAGACAACTTTATTGATGCTAGAAATCTCAACAGGAAGCTAACACATAATATTTTCATTTTGAATTCAAAGAATTTTACACGTCGGGTAGCGAAAGAATGAAGTTAGACGGAAACACTACAGACAATAAAGTACATAGAATACATAGTGAAGGTTTTGAGGCATATACCAGAACCAATATTAATGGTAATATAATTTATGTAACACCAACAAATCTTTTAACTGATTTACATTTTCGTCTTATGAAAACAAAATGTGTAAGGTATGGGTAAATGTATTTATGTCATTGAAAAGGGTACAGTAGAAGAAAATATTGATGATAATTACATTTTGTAAGGAACTAACCTAGAAATATTACTTCATTGCTCTCGTTTCAATTTTCGCTACATGAAACAGAAAATGTGTATGCTTTACGTAGTTTCATGCGTCTTAAGCAGGGAGCAAGACAGAACCAAAGATGGTAATATACTTTACATAATACCAAGAAATCAATAAGGTGCTCTCGTTATACACGGTTATTGGTTATATGTCGGCAATCCAATAAGGGGATTTAGGAGAGGTCATTTACAACCAAATGACCCCATGTAACTCAAAACTTAAGCAAATGTCAAAAAAATGAGTCATTTTATATTTTCGTTTCATTTATTTTAAAATATAAAATGTCTGATTACTCGACAATGGTTGACATTGGCATAGGGGTCATCAGGGATAATTTGGTTGCAAATGACCTCTCCTTCATCCCCTTAACGAATTGCCGACGTATAACCCTGTACCTATACATCATTGGAAAGGGTACAGTAGAATAGAACCAAGTTTGATGGTAACACAATTTTGTAGGAACCAACTAAAAAGGTTTTTTGAGCGCGAGAGATTTCAGTTTTCGCTACATAGAAAAAGAAAATGTGTATGCTATTATAGGTAGTTTCATGCGTCATAGCCTCATAGGCAAGGGTAAACCAACACAGAAACAAGTTTGGTTATAACATAATTCATGTAACATCATTTCGCTACATGATATACAAAATACCTATGCTGTCGGTTGTTTCACACGTCAGGTCGATTCAGAACGACACAGTGCCGGCTCGGTGTAAACTTTTTAAGATTAGCACAGTCATTACACTCGTTGCATTATAGCTCAGAGCCTCAGAATTCAGGCTCAAAGCGTTCTAATGATTTAAATTACGATGACTTGTCCTGTCCTCTCGTTGGCGCAATTGTCGGACGAGGTCGGGCGCCGTTTCATCACGAACACAAATACTTACAATAAAACATCTTCCATATGGCGCATAGTATGGGAGCCGAAAGAAGTATTTACCATGTGAAACTGAATGCATTGACTTTTGTATGCATATGTTATGTCCCTTCTCGTTTATGGGTCGCAACGAGTGAAGCCCAAGTCATGTTTATTTGAAAAGAGTGTTTGTTATTTCAACATGATTGTTATATTGTCTTGCTGAGATGGTTTAAGGGTTATGGTCATAAGTTGCATTGTTCTTGTCCCTACCAAAATGTTGATTTTACATACGTAATTACACATTATTGTTTTGTGGTTGATCCGCGCCAAACCCCGAGTCAATTACTGTAATTGCATTCGAGTCGATTTTAAACATATAACGGGCAGCCTTAGTGATTGTCTTTTTATTACTTTTAACTTGGTTAGTGTCAGTCAACATTTGTAAACTCGACAATCTGCCAATTCATACACAATCCAATAATTGCTGTTTAAATATGATTGAGATTGGGATTGTTCCTTAGCACATTGGTATTGTCATCAGAGAACTCGGGGCGTTCTAAAGCAGAGTTCTGTTTAACTCATCAGAAGATAAAAACATGAATGATTCAATAGTAATAGTTAGTATTCAGACACCTATTCTGTGTAGCTATATTAACATGACAAATAACCGAATTATGTCCCGACATTGTAGTACAACAATACCAAGAAATGATTCATAATGTATGGATACCCCAGAGTGTACTAAAGCCATCAGAAATGTGAACATTATACAAACAATATTGACAGTAAAATTTAATATAACTACGTACTATGACGAAGGTTTTTTTTAAACTTTGTTCAACAATCTCCCATTGTTCTTTTAAACAGGCAGTTACCACGATTCTATTCATTATGGCGTTATATTGTTATGGTTAACATGTTCATAACAATAATTATCTTTTGTAATCTTTAATTATACGGGTAATTCAGGCACCAGCCAAAACAGCCTAAACAGGCTTTCAATTGCTCCGAATAAGTAACGAGCACGCGAACAAACATTTCCTATTGTCTTGCAAAATGTATTCTTTTCACAGTGACGTAAAGTTTATGTAAAATGTCGATAAGTTTTTAAAAAAAGTATAAAATAAAACGTATGTGTATGTACGTATGTAAAGTCAAACATTAACATAAGATCATGCAAAATAATATGAATATAAAGCAGCAAAAGGTCGACAAAAGCATATATTTTGAATTTGTCCTACATGTCATATTAAGAATCTTATCTTAAAACAAACAAAATTTTTTTTTCCTAAAACATTGACCTTGTGTCATGCGATCATGAGATTTAGCAAAGAAAAGTAAAGTTTTTATTGCACGGCAACGACAAGTATTTGATCAACGATAAGGCTTACATTCTTCATTAAGATGGGTGAGATAACAAACGTCAGCCCACTCGAGGCTGTCTACGAAGCTACCCTTGACACCCTCGAGGGGAAGAGGCTTCCTTATTCAATCGATGGGGATGGGCAATCCACCCTCGCCGTCCAACGCGACACAAATAAGTATTGACTCAGGTGACTCGACCCCATCGTGACTTAGCAAACGTATCTCTATCTGTAGGAATTACTTTAAGTAAGTATATGACATCTTTATTTTTGAGATTTTGATTAAGTTACAAAAATTTTCTTTGAGGAAACGTGATCAATTCGATGTGGCGCCAATATATTTCACGTTCGAATCCATTGTCAGTGGACACGTTTGGTTTCATGTTACAATAAATCTGTTTCTATTGGACTAAATCGATCATTCCTGTCCAGAACTAGACCGACGTTCCATTGAATACAATGAATGTAGGTGATGTTTCCTTAGATAGCTTCGAGAGATTTATAATGGAGCGCGTTTTCAGACAGTTCGCGTATCTTTGCTGTATATATATGGCGGGGGCGTATCGCAGCGGTTTAACAAAAGAGTCTGAACTCGTCTCACCCTTGCTAATGACGCGTGTATTCTCGATACTGTATATGTGCGTAAATTTTCGCATCAAACGACTATAAGATAATCATCTTAATGGCAACCAGCTCGTCAAGTTGCGTGAGATACCCGATTGGAGATGTATGTACGTATATGTAAGTACCAGGGAAAGTGCTCACTTTATCTATCTTTACTCACATTATTGTTACGTGATCATCTTAAGGCGAAAGCGTCAAGGTAGCCCGCGAAATTCAAATTTCCTTACGTTTTTTGCAATTTGCCAGTATTTGTCAGTATCATGTTTTATGTTGATCTAAATATGATTTGCGGCCGTATTAAATGTTTATTTATACGAGTAGAATTGTCAAAATCATAAAAATGATCAATACAACTCTCTAAGTTCATATAATTGTATTGAATGACTATTTCATGAAATCGTAACTTTTGGCAATTATTGCTGATTGTAATGATTATAATTGTGTAAAGCCATATTGGTTACGGTCGCGAATCATATTTTAATCAACATAAAACCTCACACTGACCTGCTAAATTTAAAAAACTAAAGAAAATTTGAATTTCGCGGGCTACCTTAGCGTATGCCCCTTAAGGTAGAATTTATTACGTGCTTTAAGTGTTTCATGGTAGTTCGTTGTATAAGTGATAGTAAAAATATTGAATTGTATGCTGCTGGAGAAGTAACAGGAAAATAATCGAGTATATATAACGTGAATGCATTGAGTTCAACTTTTCCTGTTTGCTATTCGAAATAGATACACATATATACATAGATAGATGGTTTGGAATTTCTGGTTTCTACTGCCTGAGTTTATGTGTGTTCTGAGTAAAAAGAAGGAGCATCAAAAGCGAGCTGTCCGTTTGCAATAGTTTACAGTTTTACATCAATGCTAGAAGCGTTAATGTTCCCAGATGATTCGCGCAAATGTAATTTAGCGCACACCAAATAACACATTATTTTAATTTCTGGTTTCCCGTACACGGCCAGTCCTCGACATCGTGGTTACGGGCTGGTGAATTTAATAATAATTTTTGTTTCCTTATTATGTTTACAGCAGTTCTACGCACTTGATGTGAACATATTCTATTCTCAGTTACATTTGCAGACGTTAGCTAGACATGCCATAGTTAAACGGAGCTGCGTTTGGCCAGAATTATCACCTTCGTCATTTTGTTGGAAGCAATGGTGCATTTCACTATGACCTTGTCATATTGCCATTCATGAAACAAAATAGTGTTTGTATATTAAGAAGTAGTATATACGATCGTCACCTTGCAATTAATACTGTCAATTTGTACCAAGACTTCCTGACAAATCTATCACCCACATATCAGAAAAAGATCAAGAACCCTTTTAAAGATGGTGGATAAAGTTTAATGATTGCTTTGAAGGAAGTGTTCTAACACTTCCTTCAAAGCAATCATTAAACTTTATTTCCATAAAAGGTAAAGGATATAAAGAATTAACAAAAGACATCTTTATTTTGCAGAATCCGAAAGAAATAACATCAGGTAATTCCTTATTTAGTATGAGGATAGTAATGACGCACAGATTTCGCGGAGTTTCGCTATATTTGAAGCTATGATCCTCAACGACTTTTAAAGGTGAAGTTCAGGCAAAAGTTCACGTGTATAAAGTACAACGCTTTATGGCTGAGTGGATATAATGTTTGGTAGGACTATGCTAAATAAACCATACGATGCAAAAGAGCTTACGTTTACGAAAAACATTATTTTTTTTAAATGAAAGAATGTGGTATTAAGTGGGACAAACTGTTGTCAATGTTGGAGCATTAATACTAGCAGATGGTTAAAGTAGTGAAAAAACAAATAAATTCGGTCAATGCTTTTACTAGATTCAGTTTTATGAACAAGCATTAGAAGCATTTTTGTAAAAAAATCCTCAAACATTTTAACAAAAAACCGGCCAAGTGCGTGTTGGAGCACGCACAATGAAGGGTTCCGTAGTTGGGATGAATTTATCCCGAGAACAAACTTAACATTGTAGTTGAAAAACATGTTCTCCCATACGGACTGTATGGGAGATTATGTTTTTCAAACCGCAAATTTAAGTTGGTTGATTTTACTCGTTAACCTGTACAGCCTACTTAGCTCTGATAGTTTTCCTTTTAATTTCGTTATATATACTACTGCTGTGAATTTTTTCACAAATCCAAGTAAGTACAACCATTTAGCTGGCAGGGAACTTGACTCTAACAAAAAAAATCATTTAAAAACTTAATATTCCGCAAACGGATCCCTGAATCCAAAAATTGTTTTCGCAAACTCACAAAATTTTTGAACGACCTTTCTAACATTACCCCACAACATGGGGTAGATGAGAAAAAAAAAAACATCCCCACTTTACGTCCCCTACACGTAAAGTGGGGATGTTTTTTTTTTCTCATCTATCTAGGTACTCACATCTAGGTACCCTAAAAAATATATTTTTCTAGATTTTATTTTACCACTTTGTACCACGGCATGATTAATATGTACATATTATTATGCCAAATTACAGCTTTCTAGTACTAACCGTCTCTGAGCTAAGCCGCGGACAGACAGACGGACCGACAGACAGACAGACGGACCGACAGACCGACAGACAGACGGAAATGGCGAAACTATAAGGGTTCCTTGTTTACTACGGAACCCTAAAAAGCTAGTCAAGAAATAATTATATTATCGCACGCATTCTTTATCGAATGAAATGTCAGGGATCAAGATAAGGCAAACATGAAATGTGTCCAGTACCAAAAATGGTTTCGTAAGAGATGCATTTACCTTACACAAGGTGAGTTCAGAACCAGGTGAAAAATGGTACGATTATCGCATCTGCCGTGTTTCCTTAATTTATTGAGTCGTTTAAATTAAATAAAAGAGATTATTCGGTTACAGTGGAGTCACACAGCGAAACTGCACTTTGTACATTATTTAGCAACGCCTCTGAATTTCTGCTACCAATTTTCCTCATTGTTATTGAATTACAATTAAAACAAAAGCGTTCTTGTGATTGGCAGTTGTTTATTTCCTGTTCCTCCATCCGATGATCATTTATTAGGGCAAATATTATTTCAAAATTCAACAGGTTTAATAATTATTATTCAAGAATGCAAATCAAATTAAGATTACAAATGTACTCATTTCGTTTTGATCATCGTTCTAATCGGATTTCACTGTATGCATTAGGCATTCATGCATTGAAATACGGTTAACATGTAAATCAATTTACGGACATGCATTGCGTACGTAATGTTTCTGTCTGATCTAATTTAATTGAAATTTAAAATATAAGCACATAAAAAAATGTCGTGGGACACCCGGTTGGAACCAAGTTCCTATTGCTATGTATTTATTATCTATACTAATATTATAAAGAGGTATTTATTTGTATGTAAGTTTGTATAGGGGGGTAATCTCCGGAACTACAAGTCGGATTTGAATAATTCTTTTAGCATTGGATAGCCCAATTCTTCAGGAAGGTCACACCACGCGGAGGCTATGTCACATCACGCTACGACCTTTAGGAGCCGAGTAAAAAGAAAATAAGTCAGAAAGAACGCTAAGCGAAAACGAAATAGTATGCGACGTGGTGGATCCAAAAATTTCACACGGTCGTAGTCGCGGGCAGAAGCTAGTGTATTTCGCGTTGAAGCCGTGAAATTTCGCGTTTTTTTTTTAAATTCCTTTTCCTTTGGCTCCTCTATAAGTCATACGCTGTCTGAATATCAAACAATATTTGGCTTAGGGGAGGCGTGAAAATTGATTCGCTGTAACAATGTGTAACAGGCACAAAAACGACTTCATTATTCTACCGATGCTCTTTTATTTCACGCTAATCCAAACATACTATAGCAAAAGTGTTGTGACGGTCAAAATGTTACACTATCTTTGGTCTAGCTCTCATTCGCCAAGTGTACGTAAGTGTAATAAATGTACGTAAATGTAAGTGTAAGTGTATAACTTACGATAAGAAACATCGTTCCGACGGATATAAAGTTGGAATTATTAACACCTGGTACAAGAACAACAAAAACATTTTGCAAGCTAAAATATTTTATAAAATCATGTAGCAACATAAATTAATTTTTGCTGTTCAAGTAAACGTAATAACAGAAATAAACAGCCCATGTATACACACATTTAGCTGAAATTAACTGATTTCATTAGATGTAACGCTTTCAAGCATACTCTCCAACGTTGGAACGAAATATTATGTAAATGTAAACGTAATTTTATAACTTTTAGGAAGAGTTCACTCAGACATGTTCACGGATAATTTAATCGAATATTAGCTGACCCCACAGATGTTGTCCTGTCCAAAAATTCATACAAAAAAACAGTTAAAATTTTTCCCTAATTTAAAAAAATTCCAGGAACCTTTCCCAACTGTTTTCTTTTGTTAAAAACCTAATTTGGAAAAAAATTGCCAAATCGGTTCAGCCGTTGTCAATCAGCATTTCATTTTTATTTATATAAATAATTTTTGTACAATAGTATTAAACCTGGTTTAATATTGATGCATTCTTTTCAAAAACCTTATTCTGAAACTTTAAATGCTGAAACTTAATGCACATTGTGTACAAAGCTATGTAGTATCTACCTACACATTACCCTTTTTATGAGGTTGATTCAGCTCACTCACTCAGTCCCCCTTTACTTTTTTAGCACCTCTTGTCACTTACATGTTCATACATTTAAGTGTCTAGCACACCCCATAATTGCTCAAGTCACGAGACGTAGCGTTTTTTGTAAAAAAATATATTACGCGTAACTACGTTCTTAGTATCATGTTATCATGTTTAATCGAATTACTTAGAAAAATACTCACGAAGAAATTATCTTCAGATAAACCATTCATTGAGACATGAGTAATTTTTGTCGATAAGTTTACAATGAAATTTACTGTCACGTCTTTTATGTAAAGAAAATCCCAAAACGTATTCTTAAAGAGGAAGTCGAAGGGTAACTTATTGGGGGCGAGCCTAATAGGTACCCTTTATCGGACGCATTCGGAATTGTAAACTGTTACGAAAATCCCCTCGAACTTTCCAAAATCGTTAACCAACCCACGCACGATTCTAGAGCTGATTGGTTCTGTCGAGGTCAATGAGACGATTTGACAAGATCATAAAGATGATATTATAATTTTTCAAATATGATCTCCTTCTTAATAAGAATAGAGCCATACAACATAAAATCACTCGATGAATCATGCAGTGCGTGTTTTGCCGGAAAAACTCGGTTACGAGCTTGAAGGATTAACAGCCAAGGGGGCTTGGGGGCACGACGTATATTATTGTACTAGGACTTTATTGGATTGCTTTTCCCTCACTCATTTATAGACAAACAAATAACTACATGACCTTTATTGTCACTTACAATTGATCTAAACTCAGAACTCATTTCATAAATCATTTCTAATTTCAAAGTTGTCCACCTTAGCTGCTTATTTGTGCTATAAGAAGGTTGCGTGTCGATTAAGTCTTGTTTTCACCATTATAGCAACAGTTCAAGGCTACGCTTATTTAGCCATGCCTGATCGTTAGGTAAATGTTGGCATCAAGCAACCAAGGCCAGGCTCTTTGATTTATTAACGTGAGTCATGGTTATCTGGAAGAGAGCCGCAGTAAGTTTTCCGAATGTTAGTCTTGCAGCCGATTTTCCAGGAATTCGTCGGGGTGAGGGTAGTTTCGTGCGGCGACCCCTCTAACCCTCGCCGTCTGCAACGTAGATACCCATCTACATGTAGATATAGTTATTAAAGTAAAACTTTTCGGGGTACATATCTAACGCATGTTTATACCTTAACATTGCAGGAAAGCCATAAAAAATGGGGCTTTTCGCTAGATTTCGAATGCAAAATCTTTTGCAAAGTATACTTACGTATCTTGTTTCGTTTTCAAATAAAGATCACGAAAATTATGCCCAAAAACAGTTCATTCCAAAGTATTTGAACATAAAATATAATTTGAAATGAATGCGAACGATTTATTAAATTTTAACTCGGCTGTCGGGAATATTGGAGGCCCCTTCACTGATGAGTTGGGCAGGCAGCCATCACGTCAGCGCGGGGGCGAGAGGAGCCCGTGCGTGCCCGAGCCGCGAAATTAATTTCATTCCCTTCCCTACACCCATTAAAACGTATAAGTAATGACGCATTAACTTGAATTACTACACTTTTTCATATGAAACTCCCATCGTTTTAGGTTATAGAACATTTAGTGGAACGATGCTTAAGGTTTTCACTAAGCTTTTTATTACAATTTTAGGGATGGTGTAGATTTTAACGTAGAATTAAAAGAGTTTGGAGCACATTTTGAACTTCAAAACTAGTTGTTGTGTCATGTTAATTCTAACATTTGCATAAAATATCAAATAGGAGGAATTACTTAGTATGTTTAGAAATAAATTTCATATCTGCCACACCATGAAATCTTTCTCTACAAGGTTTCTGACATTATGTGTGCATTGTTACTGTACCTGCTCAACTTGTTACCGGCCATAAACATGATACTGTAAGTAAGTAAGTAAGTAAGTCGTTTATTTTGCAAATATGGGTACAGTAAAAGGTGATAATTTTTAAACAGATAGGTTCAGCCATATCTTACCGACAGGCATGCAAAACTTAAATAAGAGTTTCACGCTAAAACAACAACAAAGGCAATTATATTATGATACATTGAAGAGCACTACTACAAAATTTTTTTTTTTACAAAAAAAAATCTCAAAAATTCTTTCTGTATGTGTACAAACAAACACAAATTATACACAGAAACGGTGTTGTTTTCCAATTTCCTTTCCACCGTACATCAAGCCGCTATCAATGTTATCTTCACAGATTGAAACACAACAATGTTAAGCGTATATTTGCACTAACACGAACGACACCGGAGTCCGATATCACTTTCAATCGAAGTGTTGTCCACATGAATAAGAAATAAGAGTTTCCTTTCTGCAGACAATAAATCGCGGACGGCGCTCGGCGCGGGCGCGATGTACGCACGGCTGGCGCGCCGCCAACTTTTCCTTGCAATTTTACTGCTCGGCTCGATACACGGACATTTTGCAGTCAGCATTCTAGACGAAGATGGCAATAACCTATCAGTTTTATTGCTTCAACCACTAACTGAGATTTACTCGTCCTTTATACGAGTCGTTACTTCTTCCTCAGCTGATCCTTTGAAGTTGACGTTTGAATTAAAAAACATTTATATTAGCTATTCAAATGCCGTTTGATTGATGACTTCTTTGCGACGTCCGTGATAGTACTTAGCATATAAAATTCATAGACAGACTTCCTCCTAACACTTAGAATTGAATGTTCAAAACGTGATATAAATGATAGAATCTGCATATTGTTATTTCGAAGTAATAATAAACGCACTTGGAGTTCACGACCTAGTTCGCTTCTACAAAAGCCTTTTAAAACGTGTTGTAATGTGGAGCAAGGCTTAATTAATACACGAACATACCCATATGTAAACATACACATATTGTGGGAAGAACTGCAGACCTGTGAATGTTGTTAACACTGATGAAGCTCGATGCCTTCGGGGAACGCACTTACCTAAGTAGGTATATATGGATAGTGATCGTTCTGATGACGGATAAGTCGGCTACTTCGTAAAAACCACGGCATTGTGTTGTCAACGTTCTGCATCGTAATGCGCACTGGAGCGCGCACACAATGCTATGTAAATGACTTTATTATTTACTGTATCCATACTTACTATCTCATATATACTTCAAAATCTAAGTAAATAATAATTGTAAAAAAAAAAAAAACAAAGCACTAAAAGTTCACTGTTAAAGTATGATAAATAACGGTAGCTTAAGGTCTGAAATATAATCTACTTAAGTTAAAATGATTTAGTCTAAGTTATTCATTGTACTTAGTAAGTTAACTGGATTATAGTGCTACGGCCTTTACAGTTAAAGGTTAATCGTTGCCTATTGAATTCCAGTAACTGTAAAAAATGTTTGGAGCAGAAATGCGAGTCAGAAGACTGCAAAAAATATAAGCAAACATTTAAAAATAATATTTAGGTATAGCGAGAATGTAGGTATGTAGTATGTATATGTAGTCGTCTAATAATATCACGAAAGAATTCGATGCCGCTCATTCAGGTTCAGTGTAATGATGGAAAACAGATCGTCTCGGTGTTGAGTGTCTGACAGCTCTTATTATTAGGTGCGAACCTCTCGAGTGGGTTCGGAAACCGTAATACGAGAAGCAAAAAATATATGGCTAGAAGTTGCCCAGAGGCCCACCGGGTTATGTTGTAAGTTTGTAACTATCCGATATAATAATACCTTCTGCGAGAACTGTGCAATCTGTAGCAACTTCTAATTTGATGCAATGCCGGTTGACAACCACTTGGGGGCACACTTTGTTTGTTTGAAGATAATAGTGCAGTAATATTTACAATTTGTTGTTTGCGTAGATAATACATAATAGGTTATTATCACCTTGTGACGTTCGATTACGATGTTCTACGATATTATTACAGACTTAGATAGTAACTTTGTATTTAAAACATATGACACATTCGACATTCCAGTTATCATCCCTAATTGTGTCAACTGAATGTCTACTTCACAAAGAGCAGACAATTTTCCTCGTGAAACTGGTACCTACAGATCTTTAAATGTAGTTACCGCAGGAAGAGTACTTCAAGGACTTCATTTGTTAATATGGTGTCAGGGACGGACAAACGCCAGCGAATAAAGATTGATTCATACATCAACGGACATTAGCGGGACGAGAACAAAACATGCTAAGCTAATTTACAATAACCTGCAAGATGTTGAATAGAAGCAACTGAATTCATTGATGATATAGTATATCCACAGAAATGTTAGCCATGGAAAATTCAATGGACGTTGGAAGAGGAGAAGACTTTGTACTCAATTTTTTATTGAAAAAGAAGGAAAAAGAGATATAATGAGTACAGTCCCTTTCCATTTACTCATGACCAACAAGCCAAAATAGTATAGCAATAGCCAGCCTCTGTGAAAGGGAGTACGCAATATTGTCATCCACCACGCGGGTCCAGTGCGAATTGGTGGATGACCAACAAATACATGCCTA
Organism: Agrochola macilenta; assembly: GCA_916701695.1. Taxonomy (NCBI): domain Eukaryota; kingdom Metazoa; phylum Arthropoda; class Insecta; order Lepidoptera; family Noctuidae; genus Agrochola; species Agrochola macilenta. Next base: position 11,952,877 of record OU753563.1, read on the forward strand.
TTGTAATAATGAGAGTCTCTTACAAAAACGTCAATACATCTAACATCATATTTGAACCTGCAACCAATATACCAATTAGAAACCTGACAACATATGTAAATAGTGAAGAAACAACATCTGATATTCTTTATTTCCACTGCACATCCTTCCCCAGTTCAAGAGCATTACATCGATAAAGCTTGAGAAGTGGGACTGCTGTGTCAGGTCTCTTCAATAATAAAATATCCGTCGGTGCTATCAGTTCCGGCTTCGATGCGATTTCTATGCCGCTGCCGTGAGCACTGAGCCTAACTTATTTACCTGTCTGTGGATTATAAGAGAACAATACTGGTTTCAGGGTTGATCTACATCACATTGGATGAGATACGATCGGTGCGGATGTTGAAACTGTTGGCAGTTGCGGAAACGGACGGTAAATGGACTTCAGAGACCTGTTACTATATTTTTTTAAACATTTTTAAAACGCAAGAATGACCAAACAGACATTGAAACGATGTATGAATTTATTTGCAACAGGATTTCAATTAGTGCCAGCACAGTTCTCGAAACCAGTTAACGAAATTCACAGCTGCAGTTCTTTTTAATTATTGCATCACTATCAAAGCGTTCCATTTGAAAGAGCAATGAAATAAATCTGATTGCTACTTGCTAGAACTGGCACTACGCTATGTTCTAGTACGAACTACAAACAGTATCGTAATACACCTGGTCCTTGTACAATGGTCGCGGATGCCAAGCGGTGGCAGGGTGGTCTGCCAAGCGGTGACGCCGCGGGGCGCCAATGAGCCATGCTTATTTTAGCACAATAGCTGCCCAATGTTAGAGCATTTGTGACAGGAGCATTGTTGTTGTTTAGGGGAAAACAATATCGAATAGACTATACGGGAATAACGTGCGGTTATAATGGTTTCATTTCATATAGATTTCTAATCAGTATTGTTGTGAATTTATTCATATAATTGGAAATATTTTTATGATTCTGCTGATTGAAATTGTTAACAACATTGTAATAAACTTCTGTAAAGAGGTTAGTGCAAACACGTTTACAGCGCTTTTCAGTCCTAACAGCATTGTACCAAATTCCCAAAATATTCCACATGTGAAATATGTCTGTAGGTCTATTTATAAATCCAATTTGCAGAAATTTGGCACTTCAGACCGACAGAGGAATGCGTGTCCAAAACGGTGTTTTTTTATAGTGACATGTAGCTATAACATACTATATTCCATTCAATTAATAGTGGAATACTCATATAATGCCTTATTTGCCATATGGTCGTGTCATAAATAAGTTGACATACCATTTATGACGGGACGTTATTCAGGCGCTATATGCGGACAGCTGAATCATCCGAAATGAGATCAGTGTCTAATCGTATACTTATCATAAATTAAGACTTACTTTTAGGGCAATTTCCTTATATGTAAACAAGATTATAATCAAAGGCGAAGAAATGTGTGTCACTGTTGACTGTTTGGTTTTCCTCAAGTAGGTACCTATACGAAGGCAGCTGGTATATATTCAATTATAATTCAATTCAATTTTTTTCTCTTTCCCTAAAATACCTATATCACATTTATATTATCTGTAATTTTTATGGTGTACATGATAAAGAGTATTCTTAATATATATGGAAATTGTAGGCAGGTATGTCCTAGGAAATGTTATAAAAAGTTATCCATTTTGCAATGGATCTCTAATCTGTTAAGAGCTGGAGTATTAATAATGAATTGCAATTATATCACTGAATTTGATGTTGTAACCGTTTTAGGTGTAAAAACGGCATTAAAAAAATAAAAAAATTGGAACATTTTTCCAAGTATTTATTTTACATCTGAAACTAAATATTCGTTGTTAAGATATTAATTATTGCATTTCATAATCAATATTTTAGTTCACTTCAAAATTTGCCAATATTTCCATACAGTATATATATTGCCAAATTAATCAAAACAGGTAAATATTTGACAGCTATTTGCGACGTTGCCGACTTTTAGGATAAACGCTCTTAATCAGACGGCACAGATAAAGCACACTACGTTTGCAAGACTAAAAAGTTAGCTTCAAAAATCGAACAAAGATCCCGAACACATTAGGTCGTTCGTTCGACTTCGAGTATGTTCAAGCAAATTTCCCCTGCTACGAAATTTCTCTTATCGGAAACCACTTAAAGTGTAGGAAAGCTTTTTGGTGCATTAATTCTACAGTATAAAACCGCTAACACACAGCTATTGTTTAAAGTAGCATTTAGAAGCTGAGCTATTAATCTCACTTATGCAGTACATATTGCAGGTACTTGCACAGTAGATTTAGATTACCGCAGTAAGCGGGATCAAGTGGTTTGATACGATTATTGTTAACACAAATTTCTTCAAAGGAAAAACCACTTTTCCGTACTTGGTACGACGCATTACATAAATAAGCGGCTACGATTTTAATATACCAGCAAAAAGTAGATTTTAATCTAACTTTGGAAGGAAATTACAAAGTAGTTACATAGTACATACTTTACCTACTTATATTCTACGTCCTACGTCTATTCTACGAGATTTTTAGGGTTCCGTAGGAAACAAGGAACCCTTATAGTTTCGCCATGTCCGTCTGTCTGTCTGTCCGCAGCTTAGCTCAGAGACTCTTTGTACTAGAAATATGTAATTTAGGATGTGTATATTAATCACGCCGACAAAGTGGTAAATTAAAATAATGAAAAAAAAAAAGATTTTGGGATACCTCCCCTGTTCGTAATGTGGGGATGTTTCTTTGTTCTCATGTATCCCATGGTGTGGTGTTGTTGGAAAGGTCGTTCAATATTGTGAGTTTGTGAAAACCATATTTGGATTCAGGGATACGTCAGACCGTTTGCGAAATATTAAGCTTTAAAGTGCTTATTTTTGTTAGAGTAAAGTGTCCCCCACCCTGTCAGCTAAATGGTTGGTTTTGGATATGTGAAAGAAGATTTTTTCGTCATCAACCAAAAGCAATCAACGACTGATTTATTTTATCGAATAGTAAAATCAAAATTACATTAATAAATTACGAAATGCAATTACAAACTCCATTTATAATTAGCGATGAAAAATTTATTACATATGTAATCTCTAATTCACATTATGGCAACGGAAACATAAATTGCTTTCGAAACCTGCTGGATAAGTCAATCAGCGTCTTTGGCGAATGCATAGATACTCGTTAGACTAGTAATACATTTTCCACGCACGCTCTTTTCTTCTACCTTGTAGGATTAACACTTCACTCGTCTCCGACTCTATATATAACTGCATAGGAATCTAGCCTTGTATTAATAAATTGTTCATAAACAATTAAATGTGAATGTAATCTTAAGCTGCTGTCAGATTCTCAGAGGTTGTTTAATTCCATACACAGATATGCATGTGTCATTTTGAGATAGCAGTACACCATTTTGCTCTTTATAGATAGAAAAGATCTCAACTTCTCTAACGTATAGTCATGATCGATCGCTTATGAAAGCCCGCAGTTAAATACGAGCAAATAAAATTCCAATATGACGCAGCGCTTAGACAAGTCAATAATGCGTAACTAGTGGTTTTTCCTTTTCTTAGAGCAAGAAAATTGCTGAATTCATTAATACTTTTTTTTTTTGTTTATTATGTTCATCGATATTTTCCCCAATTGGAGAGCCGGGTAGTGGTATTAGAACTTGTGTGGGGTAAGTCATTGGAAAATCTAGTAACATAATTATAATAAAATGAGTTCTTCCAGTGACGAAAATGAGACACTGAATACCACTGACTTCGGAATCATTTCGTTATGAAGCAGCAATTATGGTAAAAATTTATTGCCGCTAAAAATGTGATACCTATAAATAACAAACATAGCATCACAACTTGTATCCCCGAAGGGTTGGGCAGAGGTGTACCTTCAGTTCACCCACATTTCGCCAGTTATGTTTTTAAGTCAATTCACAATTCCAGACTCCGGGCTGCTATTGAAAAATTTCTGTTGGAAAAACCCAATAATACTTTGGCCGACCTGGGAATCGAACCCAGGACCTCATACTCAGCAGTAGCGCTTGCGACCACTAGACCAACGAGGCAGTAATACAAATACTACAACTACGACAGATAAATATAAATACTATACTACTATTAAATTTATTTTCTCGCATTAATGGTAAAAAGTAGAGTACAACTCGTGAAAAAAAAAACTCGGTCCTTGTATCCCTCGCTCCGCTCAGGATTCAAATCTAGAATCCTTCGCTGCTCTCGGGATCCAACCTAGTCCCTCGAATTAAACTCCCTTTTTTTTCACTTGTTGTATAATCTACTATTATTCTATCAATATATTGTTTAAAGAAAGTAAAATACCATTGAAATGTGTATTAGTATAGATTCTTATCAACAAAATGACGTTACTTACCTCTCGGTCGGTTGCCTAAGTATAAAAAGTAGTGCATAAACGTGGCCTAGGTATTACAAGCTAGTATCAACGTTCGAGATAAACCTTATTGTTCATAGAAATTCCTGTGAGATGAGTAATTAGTGCTCTAGGCAAGAATTATGAATACTTATGTAGATCGTATCGCAGTTTTACGTAGTTAACGAGGAAGCCGTTAGGTCTTGGGAATTAGTCAGCATTTCATTTTAGAAAGGATCAAGCTTGATTTTGTTTGACGTTGCTAATAAGCTTTGTCTAAAAAACTCCTACTTATATTCTAGACATAAGATTAAACTTTTTCAAATATCTGTCTGTATTTTCACTTGCCATATTGGCACCAGCTGTCCCAATGATAACAAATGAGATGTCAAATCAGTCGGGATGAGTCAGTTGTTGAGTGAAAAATAAGGCAACAACGACACATGTTGAAATATTAAGTAGCTCTCATAAGATAGCGTTCGTTTAGTTTTCTTTTGAACCTTTTATTCTTTACAATAAATTTTGATAAAGAATGCGGTCGGAATTCCTATGGAAGTATGAGATTTTTTTTAATATGTCTGGCCTGACCTATTCCGGTATCCAAATTGTGTGGTATGGTAACTAAGCTAATTTTTCGTTGATACTGGTAAATTGAAAAGGATCTTTAGAGGGTATGAGGAACAAGGGTAAAGTTCACTCATCCTCTTTAGAAAAGGGAGGATCCTCAGGCAATTGCCCAACAATTGATGTCGGATAGTCCTATATATGTCGTTCGCGCGGTAAACTCTAATTGCCCGATGCAGGACTTGTATGACATCAGGATTTTGTGTAACATCAGGTCTTTGATGCGTAGTTCGCATGTGACCATGTAGATGCTCACAGACTTGTTGCGAGAGCAGTGTACACTGCTCTCGACGCTTCACGTGTCTACACTTCGGGTCCTGGCTCGCAACAAGTCAATCGCCATCCTGAGGATGCCTCGTTGAGAGGTGAAACACGTGACGATTTCTTACAGGGTTCTTTATAACTCCTAAAGAACGGTTACGCGGATTAGGTTACTAAATATACGTCATCTATTGTATTTATTGAGAGCAATCGTTTTTAATTAAAAAAATATGAATTTTACAATCCGGGGACCTGTTGAACTCTACAAATTGAATGAACCAGTGTCGTAGCCTTTTTTCCTATCATGAACTACAGCTACAGTCAACAATCACTGCGGCCATCACTACCGTTTTATTTTTCTCCCACTAATTGCACTCTTTAGTGGGTCTATTAATGGAATCGTGTGAGCGGATGACATTTTGAGCGTTTGCTGTAAAAAACGAAGCTTAATTATCGTTAATGAATGTGTTTCGACACTCTCCCGGTCCTGGTCTGTTTGGCGTCGCGTTGCAAACCATGCCAGTCAGTGTAGTCACTATTAATGACGTCACGTCTCTACCACACTGTACTTTAATTGACGCCAAAACCGTTTTATTAGCGCCATCTTTGGGTACATCGGAAATCGATAAGACTGCGCCAAATTCGTTCACGGAAGTGTTTCGAATGTGACACTTTGTTTTCGTTTCGTTATTATTGTTTTTATTGTTGTTCTTTGGTTTCTAGGCTGGAATTACCTTTAAACCCAAAAGACTGCTAAGTAGTCAACATTTGATGGAAATTATGAAGTCACCACGTTTAATTAAAACAGAAAACAAGACAAGATATTGAGCTGGCGAGTGGTCGTTAGAAAAAACTACAACAATGTTCAAAAATATTCAACCTACTATTCTCGATGATAAAACCTTCTGAAAAGTGCTTTATCACCATAACTGTATATACCGTTAGAGATAATATATCTCTGCTGTACTGTATGCGTGTAAAGGATTTTCAGAAACAAATACAAGACAAATTGGCATCAGTTAAAGCCTTGTATAGTAAACTCCATTTAGCATTATTGTCGGGCTGGACCCATTTTTCAGCGTTGACACTTTGAACTTGTATTTGAAGATACGAGTAGGTACACGATGTAGGTATTTTTTTAAAGACGGAGAAAGGAAAATAATTTGCAAATTCATCTTTACTTTCAATATTGTCTTCACTCATGATTTTATATCTCTTTCAATCGCAATTTTTGCTTTAATTTTAGCAATTCTGTGGTACACACGGCTACATATCAAGGTAAACAACTCCACTATAAACTGACCTCTCATTGTACCGACATCCTATACAATGCGAGATCAGCTTATACTGGAACTATATAGCTTGATATGTAACCGTGTTTACAAGTAGTACCTGGTAGTATCTTGATTGGATACCAACTTGGACAGGTATTGGTTTTGTTCTTCGTGTCTTTCCAACTCAGTAAATGGAAAACAAAAGAAAGTTTTATAGAACGCGTATTGGATGTTAGCCGTCCATACACACCTACGTAACATCCACTTGACTCAATCGATCGCACATAAAATAGACATTACAGTCGATTCATCGAATTATGATTTATCTATACTTCAGTAGAAAGTCACATGTCAATCATAGCTTGAATAGTAGTCATTACTAAAAATTATTTGAATGTGCAATAATGTGATTTAATAAAAACTTTTTACAAAAAAAAAACAACCGACTTCGGAAAAAAAAATTCGGAAGTCGGTGTCTTTGGTTTTGAATATTCGTTTTTTGCCACCGACTTCCGAAATTAAAGTTATTTTTCACTTTGTAGTGTTTTTTTTCGGAAGTCGGTTGTTTTTTTTTGTAAATAGTTTTTATTTTTCACTTTTTACCTACCCCACACAAATTCAAATACCAGTACCTGCTATGTAAATAACAGTCACAGGAAGTTATCATCATATCATCCACATAAACTAAGTGGGGAAAATACGTATTATTGAAGCTTACTCAAGAACTATCCCAGCAAAGTTAATAAAATGTATATCGGACCAACTTGAGAGCATACCCATTCATACAAAAAAAGAGAGAAGAATTTTCAAAATCGGTTCACAATTGCCGGAGATTTCGGTGGACATACATTTAAAAAAAACATACATACGCTACGAACATAGAACCTCCTCCTTTTTGGAAGTCGGTTAAAAAACCATATTAATCTGAAAGGGAACCCGCATTGAGCGAGCAAGCGCGGCGATCAATGCTCGCTCCTGCTTTGTATCAAAAGAGGCTTTTCTTCAGCAATGGGACAATAATAGGCTGGTATTATTTTTACTGTAATGATGAAACAGGATGAAATTGAATCAGTTTAGACAGCTTAAACTTTACTGGACGTTTTATTTTAGGTTAAATAAAAAATAAAAAAATATATGGGACCAATCCGGGAGCATACCCTTTCAAACAAAAAAAGAATTTTCAAAATCGGTCCACAATTGACGGAGAAATCGACGGACATACATAAAAATAAAAAATAGACAAAAAAAAGGACATATAACCTCCTCCTTTTTGGAACTCGGTTAAAAAAGAGTGTCCGTGGAGTTTCTTGCCCGTTCTTCTCCATAGGAACCTACTACGCGTTGGAATGGGCAACTAGCTTCATCTTTGTGACTGACCGACCCCTTGACAGTTCAAAAGTGCCTGAAATTGGTTCAATTGAAATAAATGCTTTGAGTTTTAGTTTGTTAAATTATATTCGATGTCGAACGTCTCTGGCATATTTTTCTTGCTGTCCGTACGATTAAACTGTTTTCCAAGGAAACCATTTTGATCGTTATAGCAAAAATTTAGCACAACTATTTTTGGTTGTTACCGCATCAGAAAAAGTTGATCTAGATAAAGAAAATTATAACAGACTAAAAGAATTGAAGCAAAATGAAATTTACAGAACAAAAAATGTGTTTTGTAAGAGTCCACGAGTAGACAGTTCTAGGAAAGTGAATTTACAAACCCTATGAGATGAAAATAGCTCAATTAAAGTTTAAAGTTTGAAACTTTTGAAAACGTTTGAAAGGTTTGAGGAAGGAAATAAAGATGACATTAAGACCGTGCACTCCCGAGAGAAACACAAACAATATTATTATGCGAACAGAATATATAGCCATAGCAATTTATCTAATACAAGTGAATGTCGGATACTAGGAAAATAAAATAAGGAAGCTTAAGACTACGACACTTCCTATTAATTATCTCTAAGGCAGTAAACCATAATATCAGATATGGTATCCGAGTAAATATTAAACGCATATTATTACTATCCAGATTTTAAACTTAATTACTTTGTCGGATCTGGCATAGATATACCTACTATAAACGCATTAGATATGGTTTCGTGTGGTAATTTGAAACGAATGCATTGAAACAATATACCCGAGAATTGGGCCAACAATCTAAATTTTTCGCAGAAAAAAAAGTTATGAATTGGTGGTTTCGAGTTAAGGCTTGTGCATACCAGCGCGACGCGACCCTGGTTATTGTTATACTGTGAAGTTTTCTTAGAAATTGTATTGTTCGTGTCGAGCGACAAGTCGCGCTGGTCAAAACACAAGCACAAGCAGCAAGCAGTTGTGGTCTGCACAAGCCTTTAGCCTTATCTAACATTAAGAGGGCTCTTCTCGGTCCGTCTATCGTCAATGCGAGCATGGTCGAAAAGCTTGTTCTTTCATCGATCGCAAGTGAGAACTGCTAACAAACAAGTGAGAACGCGATAACATTGTACACACGGCTACACATCAAGCTATACATTTCCAGTTTATGCTGATCTCGCATTGTATAGGATTTCCGTACAATGTGAGGTCAGCTTATACTGGAAATGTATAGCTTGATGTGTAGCCGTGCGTACGAAAAATTGTGTGTAAAAATATGTATCAGGAAATACGTGTTTTTGAGTAAACCTTACAAGTTTTTGGTAAATAATGTTTGACATTTAGAATCTTTATTACGTGTGCGAGGTTTCTTTGAAGATGTTTTCTTTGCTTTTACAAATTATGAGTATATTATGACCGGCCAAAGTTCAGGTAAAGATTGTGCAAAAAAACAGATTTTTGGACACTTTGTTTATCAATTTTTTAATTTTTCGACGTCATAGTAACCTAGATAACTATATCTAGGTTTCTATGATAGCGAACAATTTTTAAACTAATATGTATCTTGTGCGCTAGCACAAGATACATATTAGTCTAAAAATTTCAAAGAAAAATGTTTTACAACGCCATAATCAGGAACGAGCGTTTGTATGAAAAGTATGACGGGTTCGGACAGTCGCATTCAATATCATTTAATAAACTAAAATGAAAAGACTCTGAAGCCGTCAAGCTAGTCAAATGTAACCAACACCAATCTCATATGTGTCAGTAACACCGACGGTTCCCACAGTACAATGATACCTGTAAACTAACAATATATATTTGCTTGTGTGGAAATGATTATTACCGTGACCTAACAATTGAGCAGTTTGTGAGTTGTGAATAACATTCAGCTCCGTGAGGCAAAAACTGAGCGGCCATGAGGCATTTGTTTCCGAGTGTTTTTGCACCGGCCGACCGCCGCCGCCGCGCCGCCGGCCGACCGACGACCGCGGTCATACCGCACTAGACCGGGGGGCGTATCGATTTGGATGCACTCCTCATAAAGTTTCATGTTTCGTTATGAACTTACCTATCCTGAGGGTAGGTTCATTATTTGTATCCGGGTTTAGACGAAAACTGGATAAGCTTTCGGTTTTGGTCCAATTAATAAATTTATTGATTGTTTGTTTGGATAACATACTTTTAGTAATCCAGTTCCTTCTGATCTAAGTAGTTGAATATGGTTCCGTGATTATGAATGTTGTTGTATGTGATGCCGTATTAAATCTCAAAGAGAATCACTGCTTGGCTGCGTGCCCCATGCTTTATGAAGCAAATAGTATTAAATCAAGTGCCAAGGCTAAGACACTTTGTTATTAATAAATCTTATGACGACACGAAGACATCCCGTAACAAAGCATTTTTGTTGTTTAAACTCTAATTGACAGTACAAATATATAAAATATCAATAGATAGATAATCCAAGCACCTGTCTTTCTTGGAAAGTCATTAAAAGGAGAGAGCTAGCCGCCGCGACACGTCAAAGAGCATTCTATAAGGGGAGACAGGTGATAACGTAAGTCTGGTTCTAGCCAGCGACTATCGACATCATGTGTCGATAAAAAGTTATCCATACGACTTTCTAGTGACATTGATGCAACTCTAATTCATACTAAAGCAGTTTATCATAACCACAATGACAACAGCTATGGCGATCTCGATTCCGAAATATTCTCGCCATTTACTTTAAGAAACTTACAAAAAAAAAAAGTAACGAATCGCTTGGGTTTCAACGCTATCTAAACATGGGTTTCCGAGTGCTTTGTAGGTCGCATAAAAACAAGTTTTACTATTTGCAAAAAAAAACCATCGAGAAATTCATCCGGACGCTGACGTAACTAACTGTACCTTAGACGATGTCCTCAATCATCAGGCAAAGCGGTTTCTATTCATAAATCAATGTAAAGTAAATAAATAACAACGTTTTGTGTATCAAATACATATATGATTTCAATATCCGGAAACATAAGTTGGCAATTAAAATGAGAGTATTTAAAGTCTAGGTCATCTATTCTTATTCGAACAGAACTACCTTCACAGTATGTCAACGAGTGCGTGTGAGTCATATCGGGTCACATGTGAGAGGAAATAAACCAATCGAAACGCCGTCTTCGATCGCTTGAACCACTTATCAGTCATATTTCCTCTGCACTGGGGGTCGAAATAACTACGACTAATAAAAACTACTAATTCACATACGAAATAATTCAAATAACCTTTTGTCTTCATTCGGCTTTCGCTGGAACACAATGGGCGACCAGTGACACCCACAGTGGAAAGTGGCTACTGTCACAGTTACCACTCTAGCCTATGTATGACAAGGCGAAAGTTTAAACTTTTTGTTTGCAGTTTCCTTCAAAGGCCTCCGGGTCGATATTTACATAGGACGCGACATAGCTCGGTTGGTTCGTGATTTTTATCTGCTACTTTATGTAGGTCGAGATTACATTATAGTTTTGCGATCCCAGTACCGCTGAATTCATATTATGAAACCCTGTCCCACGTATGTTTCGAATCGAAATGTTGTCTTTCTCCTTATTTAAACCTAGTTCTGATTCGTCCTTCAATACATGTATGACATATTATTAGCAATACGAGTCTGCAATTCTACGTCTATATAATATTGTTGTCGAATTAATTGCATTGCAAATGAGGTGTTCCTTATTATTTCAATCATATTTCGCACATGATAATGTTGCTCAATAGTAAAAAAACGGCCTATTGTCAGAAGTGACTGGATGTGGGTTGAACAATGGTGTTGCAGATCATTAGAATTGACAAGTATTGTGCGGGGAAGTCGATAATCGTAGTCGCACTTTGCAGACTATTGATACACAATCGAAGGATACTGTAATGGATGCAGCAGATAATAGTAATTTCATTACTATGCAATATTTCAAATAGGAAGACCGGACATAAAAAAGAACTCAGGATTTAGGAGTTTTATCAGTAAATAATAATCTAGAAGTCGAGACTACTTCAAGTTCTGACGAGGATTAGTAGAATAATTATCAGTTTTGCAATCAACAAACTTTTATTTATAGATCTATGATTGTTTAACCAAGGTTGTCAGTATTTTGCAAACGCATCACGATTCACGAGTATGATATTATAATGTTATTATTGAAAAAAAAATGCGAATTACGTCACCGAGGAACTTTCAATTCGTTATAACCATTTGCATCGCTGGAATGGCTTTGATAACCACATAATTTGTAGTGGTTGAAATTGAAAGAAACCGCTAATATTTGGAAGACCAGCGTCATTTTAACCAAGAATCTGTAACCTAAGATACGATAATGGTCTTGGATTATGCTTCAGGACCATAGATATCTAATTTTATAAGATATATCGATTCCAGATTCTGATTTACGTCAGTGTCATTTCTATCGTTATCATCTCCCCCTTATCACTAGTTTGTACCTCTCACGATAAACAATCGACCGATAACATCGAACCTATTTCTTGCTCAAGATTCAGAGCATGCAATAAGTATGCCGACTCAGTATCTATGACTGTATCAATGAATATAAAGCTGTGTACAATGTCTGTCCGGATGGCGAAGCGACGTCCTCGGCGCCTGCGCCGGCACACAATAGCCCCCTGTTCATTTGCAGCCCGCATCATGCATGCACCACCATTTTAATCGCTGATGGCTCTTAAATTACTTATGTCAATATTGCCATTGATAATATCGGTGTTTTTTTGAACAGCTGTCGTTTATGGGCACAGTTTAGAGCTTGTTGATGCTTTATGGTGTGAATAAAAAACTTGTAGTTGATTCTACATATATGATGGCTGATACGCAAAGTACTATCGAAGAATTTCATATCTAAGCAATTTGAAAACAAAATCCCGTGGACACGATGACCACATCTGTTACCGGCCCGGTTCTATAGCCGCCGAGCGCTGCAAGCTAGAATAGTCATAGGTGGTTAGTTATGAACTTCTTTGATGGTACATAGTGTTGTAAATTCAATGTTTGTTTCCGTTATACACGTCCTTCTAATATTTAACATTTGTTTTGAGTCAGAATATCCCTATATATAAATATCTAATTAAAGAAAACAAAATTTTTCCCGTTGGTATTGGAAGAGGTATTATACTGTTTTTGTTGAACGTCCTTCTGCAATTTCTTTCTTAGGCAATTACAGGCCCTTTTTAAACGAGCTTATGTCAACATTGTCTTATCTTTGCCAAGTCATGGCCTTATTTTCATAAATTATTTCAAAACTGGGACACGGGCATGAACGTAAACTTATCATTTTGTTTACACTACCAATTCTTATCAACAGCTTGATCACCTAATCGTTGGATATAGTATCAACAAGTACATTATGCTGGTATTAAATAAGAGACAAAGGGATACTATAAAGCCTGATAATAGTAGCAAGTACAAACAAACTTCCTTAGTCTTTACATGGTTCATGCTCTGCTGCGGGTCACATTCAGTGAATCTTCTTGCGTCATATAATTCCGGATGGAACTTCGGCCCTTTTGTGTGAAGGATTTAGTTCTATAATTGCGTATCAGAGTGTTTAAATTGCGATGTACGAGCGAGGTGAGCAAGTAGGACATAAAGGAGAGTGTCCTTCAACGTTAGTAGTTTTCAGAGGAAGGATATGCTTCGTGACTTTTCATTTCAGTCGTCGTCCAGACTGTCACCGCGGTCGTATGTTAATTACTTAATTTTCCTCGTTTTGTGATTCTTTGTAACAATTTAGCTAATTAACATTTTTAGAATTAAGTTTTTGTAAGAAAAGTTTTCTAAAGTGAAATTATTTTTCATATTAACGAAGCGAATCGCGTTTATTTCGCACGTGAGTATCTGTTTCGTAGATTTTTGTTTCATGAAGGATAATGAACGCGTAATGTTAAAAAAAGTAACATAACTATTCGAAACAAATAGTAATAAACAATAGTTTTGAAACAACAGATTTTTCGCATGAATATAAACTTGTTTCAGACAGTTGGTTTTCCCAATTTAGATTACTTACTGATAAGTCTAGCATAATTGCTGTTTGTTCTCAATTCAGTTTATTTAATCTAGGTAGCTTTGTTATTTAGTTTACCTAATAATATTTATGTAGAATTAATTGAGCGACATAAAATGTAAATAGATGAGCAGCTATTTTAATATATAAACAATATTAAAATATGACTAAAAACATCAAATGCCCGAATAAAAAGTATTCCTAAACATACATTATTAATTTTACTTTGCTATTCTAATTTATTAGCATAACAAAGTAAAAATTATAATAATTGATTAGTGCTAAAGTGCTAATTTAGCTGTCGGCGGTTATTATGTAAGGCCCGTAAATGATATTATGTAAGAATCGGAAGCCTACTCATGCGCACGACGCCGATTCCTGAATATCAACGACATTATCAATTCGGCAACGCTTGGATTAACATATTTGATGCCAAACCATTACATAATACCTCTCATATCTGTATACCGTTCTTTGCTTGCGCTTTCGAGATTACGTAACAAAAATGATAAATGATGTCTCGTGTTTTAGGATATTGATCAGTTTAATTCATTAACTTAGAATGTGGAAAGATTTTAATCATTTACTTGATTGGATTTGTTAAGTTTTACGCAATGTTTAATTATATTATTTTCTTTTTTTTTAGGTAAGTTCGCTGTCTATGATTATTCAATTTATGAGGCACTAAGGAGCCAAGTTGGTAAGTATAATAGCGGTGTACAGTATTAACATCATTCATAACGGAAAATTGTCTTGGTTTTGAACACAAAAGGTTTTCTTCATTCACAAAAGCAGTCACAGTTAGTGAAGACAATCTTTTGTTGTAACATAATCGTAACGTGACGGTTCGTTGTTGTAACATTTGTGATCTAAAGAGGCCTGTTCACAACCTACCTTGGCTAAATTTTGTGCTTTTATCTTTAGCTGTTAATACTGCTTAATTTAGCACAGTGCCTACATAACTAAAATACCAAAAAAGAAACAAAACGCTAATTTCAGAATGACGTAGGTAAAACCCTACGTCATTCTGAAATTAGGGGTTTTCTAATTGTGTACACATAATTTTACGTCACGTAAAGGGCACTTTAGTTGAGGAAACTCCTCACGAAAATAAACAGCCTTTAAACAGAACAATGTTTAAATATACTTACAGACAAACATATGTGTGAGTAAGCAGGTAAATTATATAGGTTAACATTATTTGTCCACAACGCAGCATTTCATTAAACTAGTTATATTTACTGTAGCAACACAAATTAATTGTAGCGTGTTTCACTGGACATGTTAATTTGTCACGAACCGATGCAACTCAGTTGATAGCACTAACATCACATCTGTTAATACATTCAATTTCTATCGGAAGTATTTCGACTGTTGAGTCCAACCTCATTATCTATTAAAATATTCAGCATAATTTACTAATTAATAAATATTTGGCTCTGGTAAGTTATTCTGTCCCATAAATTATTCTGTTGAGCTCATTATACAATTATAGCAGACTTCATGTCGCCATCTTTGTGAAATTCAAACAGTATGTTGATGGCTAATAAACCATGAACCATCATATGATAGTCTTGCCCTTATATCAATTTATCAGCATATGTATCTTCTTCTTTCATACGTCTCTTTCAGTCGTCATCTCTCTCTGTCTCCGTCTCCTTTTAGTTCGTCACACAATTCATCGTTTCGTTGGTCTCCCTGGGCTCATCTCTTCTAGCAAACCCACTTTCATAGTCAAAACATTTCTCATGACATGTCCCGCATTCCTCTGCATTACATGCTGCATGATAACCGATTTTGACACTGCTATTTATATATATTGATGGACCCACTAAATGTTATTTTTTTATTGCACTTAACTGTCTTCAGAACTTGCAACCAAACGATGTTGAGTGTGGAAAGTCCTAGCAAGAAAGCTGTCACCAACACTATTGTGGGTTTACTAGTTCCCCAAGTTGCTCCATCTAGTCGGAACTTCGGTTCACGGGAGGAGCTACAAACTTGTCGGGGCAATATTTGCTTGAAATGTAAATTAACTTGCAAACAAATTGCATATTATTAGTTTATTAATTGCAGTCTTTATAGACTTTCTGAAAGTTAAATAAGCCTCTCGCATTTCATTAGCTTGGTCCTTTCCCGTTGATATTAAAAAGAACAACTATCTGCACCTATCTCTCATTGTTTAATTAATTATCTATCTCTGTATTCAACCAAGTACTTAGGAGTATTTCTACAAGATTTTCCGATGTTAGTAATGTCCAATATAAATGATAGAATTACTTTGCGATATGTGTCACGCCTACTGAGCGACGCAGCTTCTCCTTTACGACCATACAGCCTACACGACTTCACATTTATATCTATATTTAATATCAGATCAACACTAGAAATGCACACGGTTTCACTTACTATTTGCTATTAAAATGATACCTAGTGCAGTAGGCGTATAAAAAAGTGGTCCGAGAATCATCACCCACGTGATATAAAAACGTATCTAATAACTGTTCGACCACCGTTACCACCGCTTGCCACAGCTTGCCACCAACCATTATATATGTTCAATGAATTGTTGAAACTGGAACACCAATATTGAACATAATTTAACCAATTATTTTAATAGTACTGTAGATACAGTACGACACAACTTAGATGTAGCATCGACAAAATCTACGCGTCAATTGTACGAATGTATTTGGTTATATGAGTTTACAAGTTATTGCGTTTGCGTAAAGATCATTTTCGCCTACAGCATTAATAACGATTTGTGATTTTGAAGGCGCACTCAGTTCGGATGTGATCGGTTTTACGAATTTTGCCGATGCTACATCTAAGTTGTGTCGTACTGAGGTCGTACTGTACGGGTTGTATTGACACTGAGCTACGAATCTCGTTCATGATTATTTGATTTGTTCTAGATAGGAGGTGGATCAATAAGTTTAGGCCTTGTAGATATTTATGTAGTTAGGCTTCAATAAAGACTTCTTGTACAGCAATTTTCGCGTCAGATATTTATTGTGTCCAATAACATAACCCTGGTAATCCCCCAAAGGTTAGGCAGAGGTGTAAGTACCTATAGTACCTACAACCACATATCGTCATTTATGTTTGAGTTCCATGTACTTAATAGGGGGCGAGCCTATTGCCATCGACCGGGCACAAATCCAGACTCCGGGCTGCTACTGAGAAATTTCTGATAGAAAAAAGTCCAATAATGTTCTGCTATTAAGATATAATACTATACCGCTGCATAATGATAAAAATAAACCCATAGACAAATAAAAGGAATGAAAGTAACCAAAGGATATGTTGTAACACGTTGTATAATAAATAAAAAGTGTTATATCAAAAGGCCGTGCTTTCGCCAATTATACACATAATTGAAATCAATTTAATTTATTACCGGAGCTTGATAAACAAATAGTAAAAGTCGCAGTCTGACTTGCCCACCGCCCACGTGTTCCATGCAAAAACAGGGGCCTATACATTCACTGTGAAATCCTGATTCTGCATTCCTGGGAACCAGTTGCAATTCTTATGGACTACAAGCCCCTTTAGGAACGAAACATCTTTTATTGCGTTATATAAAATTTATTGGCCAATGATTTTCAGCTATCTAAAATCTACAAATTCAAAAAGTTTACGACCGTGTCCATTATAGGCTGTAATTATAATAGTGTATATACATACATACACATATATATATATATATATATATAATTACTATAAGTGCCGTTTAAAACTCGTATGTGTCACAGTATAAATAAGTAGCAGTATTATTAAATCTCGGCAGTGACCTTGAAATAATTACCTATGGCCGCTCGGTAGATAAACCTTGCATGTTCGTGCATAACTGCCGCGCACTCGGTACCTATTGTTGCGTACTAATATTAATACACTGAGATTTCGAAACGCGTCATTTCGGCCGTTTTCTATGAAGATATACTGTTACTTATTTATACTGTGTCTAAGTAGACACGCAAAAAATGGAAGTTGAAGTCGTGATGAATTTTAGTTTGTCATTTAGATAGCTATAAGTCAAGCCGCTTCGGTGGCTTAATTGACAGACTAGTTTGAAATGTAAATTATAAAATAGACATTGTTTAAAGAGGAATAACCTCATTAGAATTAAACTTTGTTCAAATAAAAGCTGCACACATGGGTCATTTTGTGTGTTACTTAAAGTTTTAATTTCCCTAAACAAATAATGAACTAACGACCACATCACGAAATGTTTCTACTTTTTGTCGTACAATTTCGGAGTTGTATTATTTAAGAAAGCCCACTCATTCTATCTTTGTCTCTCAAAAGCCTATTCTAATAACAATCTATTTTTGAAGCCACCATTCAAACCACTAAGATCGTATTAGTAATTTAATAACTGGTTCACACTTTCAGTGTCATGTTAACTAAGATTAATTACTGTTGGATGATATGAAAGCGGGATTCAATTGAAAATTGATGAAAACAACAGGAGTCAATAGATTAACGAGATATCGGTTTCTCGTTGATAGAGATAGAGTGCTTACATCGTGATTAAATTCAATTTGTGTCTGCAATGGCTTCAATTTAGATTCACGCCATCTAGTGGTGGAAAACTAGAGAGTCTTGAAATCGACTCTCATTTCAAGCAAAGTGATTAGGATTTTCTGAACAGAAATAAAAGATACAGCCCTTGGTTACAAATTGAGAACAAAGGGAGGAACTAAGGGGCTTTATCTTAAAAATCATCATCATAAAAATGTGGATAAATAAACGATACACCTGTATTTACACCTTAAGGAATAGCATGCGTAACTTGTTTTTTTTAAAATTCGGTATATCATATCCCTGCTGCAATATTACAGGCATACTATAAAACACGCGATTTGCCTGTAGGCGGTACCGTCCTCTCGACAACTCGATGTTAAATGATCCGACTCGATAATACAGCCAATGATTAAAAGATTTACAGTAACGCCTTGAAACTTACTCCTACATGCTAACTACTAATTACTGAGAAACTTCTTGGTTAAACCCTCTTTAGTAACTGAGTTTATTATCGACGTTATTTTGTTATTTTAACCCGTTGTTAATCATAAATCCTTTGAGTTATATTCTTTTTAAAAGGATAGTGACTGATTTATGGGCTGGTCTAAAATGGACCATAAACAATTTCTCTCTTTTTGGTACGCATAGTGAAATAATGGGTAGGCGTAAATAAACCTCAATATTTAATGAGCTGGATTACAAAGCTTGAATACTCGTTCATGTATCGACTTGAATCGACCAAACGCTTGTCTAACTAAAGTAACATGCAGATTAAAAAATATCTACATTCTACATTATGTCTGAGAAACAATTGTTTGTTCAGCGTAGGCGTAATTCGGACGTACAGTCACGAGCTGTAATATGTATCCGCTTAGTAAAATTCAAAAGCGGTTTTCTCGTGGAATATTGACTGCAACTTTGAGACAGGCCTATTTCATATTCATATGGGTACCAAATTACTATATTCGTAACAACATAAAATAACAATCAACACAGTAGGAGCAAATCCCTTTTTAAAATTGCTTAGAGTATACAGATTAGTGCCCGTGACTGTACACAGCATAGACGTTGCGAAGACATAGCTTAGTCGATGCATGGATTGTCCGTCGCGTTGTAACCGCGTAGCTGTAGCGTAAATGTAGCAGGTCGTGGAGAGGCGCGTAGCAGAGGCGTAGCAGTCGCGTAGCGGCAACGTAGCAGTCGCGTAGCGGCAACGTAGCAGTCGCATAGCAGCCGCGTAGTAGTGGCGTAGCAGCCGCGTAGGAGCCACGGGGCAGACGCATCGTAGCCACGTAAATGTCGTGTCGACGTAGGGTCGTAGCCGTATAGCCGCGCAGCCTAAATACGGCTAGAATAAACTACGTAAAGGATCCATTTGAAGGCATATCAGGTTTAACAAAAGCTGTCACAAAATGTTAGTTAACATAGGCACGCGTATTCTACATAGATTGGACTTGTTCTAATGGACGTTTTTTAACGTTATGAAACTTAGTTCACTTCTGAACGTGATATTTTACCACGGACGAGTACGCGTGTTGTAAAAACATTTGATAAAAAGCTTACACACGGTCTAGCTATACTTACTTATTTCCTGGTTATCTACTAAAACTGGTTTTATTACAATAGTTTGTTACACGGTACTGTTCGAAGAATTAGACAAGATCTAATAAGTTCTTACAAATATGTAGAATTAGGTATGAAAATTAGTTAATTTATAAAACACACATGATTCTTCATACATAGGTTTATCTTGAGAAAGTCATAGAGTATTTACGACTTTCGACTTATGACAAAGATATGTTAATTCAAAATGTCTGGGTGAAACGGCGCGTATTACATTAGTTGACGCCCCTTTGACTTGTTATATATTACACAAAGGCCTAATCTAGACTTATTCAAGGACAAATCTCTAGCATATCCAATTAAAATCATACTATCAAAAAAAACTTTAATTATAATGTCTCTTTTCAAAAACTAGTGATCAATGGTTGTCCGTGGCCGTGCCTCAATATCAGTTCGCTCTTTCATTTCAAGGTTGAGAGCATCGTGGAATTCCATGTTCTTATTTTAGATCCGCTGAAGTTTACGAGTTCTCATAACGCAGGTACCTACGCTTTAGACTAGAAAATCATGTATTCAGGAAAAGCATTTTGAGAAAATCTTTATATTTTCTTTCAAATGAAAAAAACGACAATTTTCACGGTCATGAATATTAAGTATGCACCAATTGGATAATTTACTGACTATCCGCTGTAAAATTAATGCATTCTTTTCCATTTCCTGCACACTTTTATTAGTTGGCACGACATTTGTCGTATTTTCGTCGTTTGCAATTTATTTTCGCTATGCAGACTTCGCATGCACAGCTAACTAAGCGCATATTAAATGTGTTGGCTCAGCCATGCTGGAAATGCTTAGCTATAAGCAGTGTGTACACGACGTGGTCCAACTACCAACACATAACGACGCCATTGCGGGACCGGCGACGACTCTGCCTAGATAAAACGTCTGGGCGCGATATAACCCACTAGCCGGTTATTAGCATATCTTCACAGCTCCCTTCAACACTTGGCGCTATCTTAACTTGGCACTCTGTTCCCTTTTTTTTTTGAAGTAACCCAAAATAAACAACTGCCATCTGCCACTCCAATTTGTTCATAAGAATGTTAACGATAAATCGTGTGAAAACGAGTCTTCTTTTTTGAAATATCGTTCTGTCGAATGATGCCCTTTTTATGTCTTCATATTATTTTTTTATTAATGAATATGCTCGTTTGAATAAAATATAGCGGAGTTAATTTATAGGTCGTAGTCATTCTTAATCCTACTTAATGGCTATTCGGTTTATGGCTTTTTTCTCACACAGGATCGCTTTTGAGTGGATAAAATAAATAGGTACTAAAATAATGATAGATTTTTTCAAGTCGGTCTCAATTAACCGTTTTGTGAATATATTTTATTTTATTAATGGATTAAAGATGGGCAATGACTTTTAATCTTACATTCTCTTGAAGAATTATGAAGTGATCAATTTCAAGCTTTTTAGTATTTAACGTTTGCTGAGTTTAGTTTAACTTAAGAAAGTTTTTTATAATTATCAATTATGTTTTATATTGATTTATTATTTATGATATTTCGAAAACAATAACGCTTATGACTATTCATTAATTCACAATTGCCGTGTTTTATAAGCGGACAATCTTGAAAACGAAAGCTTGATTCTGTTTACAGCAATCCATCAAGACTCAGCTTTCTTCCTTCAAAACAATAAGCAATTAAAATAGCTTGGAATTTCATATTAAATGAATGAACTAGCATTTAGAACGCGATCATGTATGCCCTTTAGCAGTTCATCCATATGGAACGCGTCTCGTCTACGGAATCCATTGTCCACGCCGCCGCGCCGGCCGGTCCCGGCTCCGACTTGGATGCCGGCCGGCTATTTATACGCCCCAATCAACTCCCACATCGGGAAATTTACCTCTACAACTTTTTGCTTACACCAGTTTATGTAATGCCTATAATTCTGATTAGATCTAGACTTCGACAAAGCCAGAATACTTATGTTCCAAAATCAATTCTAACTGTGATCTGTGCGTGTCAATGGCACCAATTACTCAAAAACTTTTTGTGAAATATCCCCAAAAAACTCAATATCGGTGTCTCAGTTGACAATCGACTATGAAATAACGTTCTAAGTTTGAAACATTGAGATTAATTGCAGGTTGTCACGACAAACATTTCGGCACCAAGCAACAAAGTGCACAGTGCACGCTATACACGTGATCCATATTTTAACCCAAAGATTTATACTATAGGTATGTTCAAGCGATTAAAATAATATAAGGAACAATCCTTGACACTCAGGAAATGGTATTGGAGATCGAATTTGCATCGATTAAGTTTAAGGCTGCGGTTTTTTCGGTAATGTATAATACAATAAGATCATGTTCAATGACTTATTTCAACGCTGGAGTTGAAACTGGTATTATCTTAAAATAGCAATTTATCACTGAAGCGTTGGTACGAGTACTTACGTACATAGGAACGTATGTCTACTTTACGAGAATATGCTGACAAGATTGTCCTAAATTTGGCGTTGCTAACGTGACTTTATTAAGACAGTCATTACGGTATTCGTGTTTCGTGACATGTTTCATTTGTGGTCAATGACTTGTATTTACCGTTTAACCACGATGGGTCTGTACCCCAAACTATTGTTTAATAAAAAGCAGTAAGTAATCTTAGTACACAAAAAACTGAATGCTTTCACATGACCAACTCGTATATTAAAAAGTATAATATGTCTATGTACAACTATGCATACATCAGCACTTCTTATTTATGGTTTCCTATAAGTTTCTGTCACTATAATAAATGAGGCTTTTTAAATTTCATGTTATCACTTGCAATTTAATAAATGTTCGTAATAATAGAGTGTGCTAAATAGAAATATTCACACGTTCACGCATGTATTCGATTAAAGATCTACATTCGTTGAATCTAAGCGAGTTGATTGAGAAAGTGTTGAGAATCAAACAAATATGGACGATGGGTTAGTTAGTAAAACATGAGCAATGCAAACGATTATTTAAATAAGTACCTATTGAAATATCTAATCGTGATCCTTTACGTTTACATGGTGATTTACAATCTATAAATTACTCTTGGCGTTGGGAGTTGGGTCTTGAAAATAGCTCTAAATATAAGTAATGTGGTGCCAAGCGCGTGAGCTCGTACCACGGTCGGCAAAATGTTCGCGGTTTTCGCGAGCGAGTAGGCCGGCGTTACATTTACTCAGCAGCCTTTCTCTTTCGGTACAAAATAGGCAATAGGCTTAAGAATTCGTGGTAGAGGCTCAGAAAGCAGTGTCGGCGCTTACTGGCGCCAGCTCGCCAGTCAAGGACGACAACAGCCGCGCTCATGTCGTACTGTTAGCGATTTCACCGAGATTAAACATGAGGCACATTCACACAGGGCTTGTGTGTTCTGTGTTCTGTACACATTGTCTCTGTTGACAAAACATCGATACTTGAACGATACATGAATGTTAACTACGCTAATTAAATATTATACTAACCCAGAATAACGATTTGGACAATCATCTCTGTAACAATGAGTCACGCTTGGGATAACGAACGCGGTAGTAAACATTAGATTATTCGATTCTGATTCACAACCACGCGCGTATTACTCGTAGAATACTTTGTTAAAGGTGCGTTGTTTAATATTGTTCCAGTTCTATTTATTTTTTCATATATCCGTGAACTATTCTCAAAGTAAACATTGCCGCTCGGTTCACAGCTTTCGTTCAATGTTTATGTTGCGGATAAATATTAACAATAATGGTGTCATGGTTTACGTTCTTAGAACTTCATAAGTAGGCGCAAGAGTTCAAGTGCTAATGAGAAAAAAATCAGTATTAACCAGACAGTAAACAATAGAAATGAGTTAATGTTTTGTCATTAAAACTTAAATAATGAGCTAATTATGAGACTAAAAGGAAATTATTACACTGAATTATAAATCAGTTTTATGTTCATGGGAATTAGGTGTAAGCAACATAAAAAATACTGTTATTTGTTTTTAGAAAAACAAACAGTAATTAAAATCATTTGAAAAAGCTGAATAAAAGGCCATTTAGGTATAAAAGACTGTTGTGCATAATAGTATGCCAGCTTAGCTTAGTATCTAAATATGAACTAAAAATAGAATGATTGAGTTTCTAGAGGCACAAGAGGACAGCACTCACAGGACACGACGCATTCGAAATGAATAAATAAAAGTTATTACATATGGTAATTCGCTAATCAACAAGCTTGGATACTAAACAATAGAATATGCAGTGTCATTGACTCATTATGCAGGAGAGTATCACGCCTAATGTAATTCGTACGCACAATGAAACCAATCCGGTATGCTCTTTGTATTCTAACGAAGGTAGGGCATGCATTAGTGCGTGTAATTGATGCATCACACGCTGTAACTGCTGGTTTGATACCCTTAATGACTGTTCGTCTCGACTTTCGATCAATTTGCAATGATAATGAAAGTACCTACATACACCCTTATGTTCTATGTTGACGTAAACAGCGTATGTTTTTCCAATCCATTATTTCGTGTGGGCGGTGCAGCGAACGCAGCTGGAATATTCGAGGTTATTCTCCGTTGTGTTGTAACTGCTTACCAAACAGTATTATATATAATATACGTGTAGAGCTGTAGCCTAGATTCTAGACGATAATAAAACTCATATGAGCTACGTAACACGTTATGACAGAGAATGAATAAACCAGAAACTGCCTCAAACCAGCTGTGTAGCTCATCTTCTACATTGTGAACTCATTGCTTGATATTTTTTGGAGTATTGTTCCAAATATTTGCTCCGTTTTGCTCCGTAGTCATATTCTATCTCAACTCAACAACGGAACACCAAAGGCGTTTTCAATTTGCCATTTGAAAAAGGAAGTTGCCGTTTGCACAGCATCTAAATTGACGTTTCAACGGTCTCGTCATATCGTTGAAGTGGCCCTGACTCGCGCTACGTACAAATTGGTACCGCTCGATTAGTCACAGTGTTTTGTCTATCAGTGTGTCATTTACTCATGCACGTGTCCGCCCATTACATTAGTCTCTCATATATATCGACTGTGGAAATGTCGTAAGGATCATTAATATACCGTTGGATGGCAAATTTCATTCTCTATCGATATCGAGAAATTTTGATATCTCTTTCCTAAGCAAAATTTGTCGTCTTTGATCCAGATAACTACAATTTACATGTAATTACATAGAAACCATTTTATTTATTATTTTATTGTAATTTTCTTCATTAACATGATAAATAATTTAAAAATAAAAGTATCTTTAATACGTTACGTACGTTTTCGTAGTATCGTTCATAAATCATAAGCTCCTGTTGTTACTAACCATAATGGAACATGTTATCTGAAAAATAAAATAAATAATAATACATTTCAAGTTACAAGAAAATCAGTTCTATTAGGCTTATGGGTGTAAGGCTGGGCACGCCACAATTGTGGCGATAAGTCCCCTCTTTGAGGAGTGGCTAGAGAGGCGCCACGGCGTCCTCACCTTCCGCCTGACGCAGGTCCTCACCGGACACGGCTGTTTCGGGAGGTTCCTGTTCCGCATAAGGCGGGAGGAAACGCCCGGGTGTCACCACTGTGTGGATCGCCTGGAGGACACGGTGGAGCATACGGTGGAGGTCTGCCCTGCTTGGGCGGAGCACCACCGTTTCCTCACGGAGGCGATCGGTGGCGGCGATCTCTCGTTCAGGCGAGGCGTCCGGCCCTGGTTCAGGCCATGGTCCGGAGCGAGAGTGCATGGGAGGCCGTCACTTCCTTCTGCGAAGCAGTAATGCTCGCGTAGGTGGAGGCGGAGCGCGCGAGGGAGAGGCATGATTCGCGCCCTCGCGCTCCTAGTCGCCGCAGGAGACGCCCCGGGCGTCGGGAGTCGCGAGCCAGAAAATAAAAGGGGTGTAAGGCTGATTATTTTTAAATAGCCACTTTTTAGATGTCGTAACGGACTTTTCTTAAAAAATTGCAATATTGGTATATAGGTTTATAAGATGATGGCCCTTTCGGCCATCATCTTTTAAACCATTGTGTTTATCAATGTTTGCTCCATGTCATACTATAGATAAAACAATTTTATAAAACAATTGGTTCAAAATAAAAAATAAAAAAAAAATAAAAAGTTATGACGGTTTATAGGTCAACTTTTGTTTTTTGGTCCTTCTGCAAAGTCTGGATTTGTCCCTTAGGACATTTGGAATTATCACCGTCAATATTGGTCTGGTACCACAGAATTGCTGTTTCATTATTTCTAGCAGTGCGTGTTAAGAAATATTCTTGTAGACACTTGATATTTTCATGTACACAGTCAATCATGCGCTCTGTCACTGGTTCAGCTGTATGAACAAAAGTCACTTTCAAGGTTTCTGTGACCTCACACCGGTCGTTGTTCTGATTTTGCGTGGGATGTTCGATGATTTAAAACAGTCAACACTAGGTATAAACCTGTATATCATTATAAAGCGGTATCTGTGATGTAACGCTTGTAGGTGCTTTTGTCCCACGCTGACATTTATAAAATAATAACTTCTACTGCAGCGAACGAAATTGATCACTGACTCATTTATTGACTAATCAATCACCTGCTCTAAACTTGTTGCACAGCTTGTTTCAAGCTTCAACACTGTCGTGTTAAACTGTCTTTACATTTTATAAGTTAGAATGTCGCCAATAAAGATGAGATCTATTTATAAGATACGCTTTATTGGCCAGTAACTGGTTACAAAATTAGAGAATTGGTCATGCAGTGTGCGAGGAGTAATTCTATTTATAAGGGTTGGTTTTCTTCCATTTTGAGCTGAACTCATGTCGCGGAGTCGCTGTGAAATTAACCGGCGCCTCATGGCCTGTTTTCTTTTATTGGCGTCTCTTTGGTTTTGCAATCTGTTTTTCTTATGACTCACTTACCATGCTTAAAATATCGTCGCGAGAGTTACTTATGGCCTTGTTTAATACTTTATTATTGCCAATAAACTTTGGAGCACCATGTACATAATGAATCGCCCCCTAGAGATTGATAAAGTTACGAAATCCAATATGTTTGTCTAACTAAACGCGTTGGTTTAATGTATTTCGTGTTAGGTGGTGCACTGAGTAAGATTTGAATAAAATATTCGAGAGAATACTGATTTCACATTTAGCTTTACAACCACGTTTACGCTACGTAATAAATATTTAAACTGTAAGGTAACTAACCCGTTCTCAAAGTGTGATTTTACTTTTTCTATAATCTAATAATCAGCCGACCTTATGAGGAGAGGTATGGAGCGACACTCCATAAAAACTTCCCCTAGTATCACTCCCTATTCATAAAAACTTGACATTTGTAATGCCCCATAAGTCTCACCTGTCACTGTCATATTCGTTACAACAAAAAGAGACGACAGACTTGGAACTTTTATCCTCAAACATTCATATAGGAATTATGTTCTTTAGAATGTCGAGGAAAAAAGTTTTGAGGTAGGTACAGTCTCGCTGATTAAATCATGAACAAAAAAAAAATATATAGCATTATCTCCTTGAAAGCCAGATCTCTTATTTTATTACAACGTCATAATCGGATTGAAACCATATTGAAACGGCCTTATTTTTTATTTAGTATTACGAAAAAAACTTGAAGGTGCGGACAATGGTTGCTGTAGGTCCGCCATTATAACTCGGCTTAGTGACAACCAGCTGATATATTATCAATTTGTGTACGAAAGGTATTAAGGTAACAGTAATAAAATATAGTTTTTTTTTATCATCAGTTTACCTACTTTTTGTTTTATTGAGGACGATAAAGAAGAAGATTAAAAACGGAATTGACCCGAATAGGATTTCATTCGTATTGCAGGCATTGCAGGCTTCGTAAACAAATAAACGAATTCGAATTTTAAAACTACAATTAAAATAGAAGGCAGGCAAGTTTAACTATTACTACATTTAAAAAAGAAGGGCCCATTCCTGTTAGCAGCTGAAACAGTAAAAAAACATAGGTAAACAAATCGTAAACACATACATTAATGGTATTTAAAAAAAACGATTGAAAACCAAATTAAAACTAAAGAAAATTAACTGCATACTAAATGACATTCAACCATAAACAATTTAGGCACGTTACTGCTATGCTCAAACGTTATCACTTTTCTCGGTATGTGCGCGTCCTAGATTTTACTTCAACAGTCAGTCAGGTCAGCATTTTTACAATGGTCTTGCGGTCTTATCCTTAAAGTGTCATTACACTGCACAAATTAAATTGCTCAACTATGGGCAATTTTGGTAAAAAAATTATGTGGCGATAACATCAAGCAATTTACTGCGATGTTGTAATTTTTGCTAGAAATATACCGCCACACCATGTTAACGATAATATGCAGCAACAATACATTTAATAGAAGTACAGAATACAAATATGGAGAAATGAGAGGTTTTTAAAACTTTTTTTTTTTAACTAGGTATCTACCTATATTCGATTGCTCCACTGCTTCTGATCAACTGTTGCTGAAAAATTACCCATGTAAGCGTAGCCTGTTTGTGTTCGCCCACGACGTATTTTCTGGGAACATGGCCGCGGTTTGTAGAGCGCGTGTTTCTGTGTGTGGTCTCGGAGCGCCAGCGTGTCGTCGTCTGCCGTATAAGGACTGTCGAGATCCAAGAAGGTGAAAGGTTACCTAGCACTGTGTTACCATTCTCACGCTTGGTGGCTGCAGTTCTGCGTTTTCGCTATTTTATTAAAGGCTGCTGATGAGTATTGATATGGGCCTTATTATGCCGCTTCGATGGGTAGTCAGAATAATTGGCACTATGAAAAAAATGTGGTAAAAAGTTTGGGTTTTTGTTCCCTGATAATTTGAGTTCAAAATCGTCAGCCAACGAACTGCGTTTGGTTTATTTTGTCAACTCATGCAGTAGGTACATAAACAAGTGACAGAATTCGTATATCCTACTAATACTCGTATTATAAACGCGAAAGTTTGTATGTATGTATGTATGTGTGGATGTTTGTTACTCTTTCACGCAAAAATTACTGAACGGATTTGGATGAAATTTGACACACAGATAGTTTATAACCTGGATTAACACATAGGATGCTTTTTATCCCGATATTTCTACGGGATCGAGACTTATGCGGGTGAAACCGCGGGGCGCAGCTAGTAATTGATAAACCTACTACTGTTACAAAAATATATTCAGAGAAACTTCATCACTAAAACGCCATACATTTTAGAAAAAAAAAAACAATTAAGGAAATGAAAAAGCTGTCCTGCCAAATTATACTGGCATTTTGACTTCTTTCACATTCCTACATGCATTTGCATCTATAATACCATAAAATATATAAGCAGACTTTCAATACGGTACGACTACATACTGGTAGCCGTATTGCAATAACTTAATTACTAAATGAATGCAATAGCCGCCATCCGTTCTTCAGTCAGGCAATGAGAAGCAAACGCCCCTACCACGATACGATGTCATCCAACTGTAATAGTTTTACTCGCCCCAAATGTCACATTTTCAGAAATGTTTTAGTGTATCGTGGTAGGTGCCCGTCGACCTCCATCAGTCGCTCACGGCCAATTTGTCTGGCGATCTCACGGGCAATTTTCATTGTCTCTCTGATGTTGCAAAAACTGGCTGCAAAATCTGAATTGACAATTGTGAAAATGCAATTAAGACTTAACTCACCGATACCAGTTACAATAATTAACTGCTTAATTAATATTCTGTGTAAAGTGCAACTATTCTCACGGTTGTTTGATTGTTATGATACGATTATAATTGATTTTACGGTCTTTTGTTTAGGATGGCGCTGCTGGTGTCAGATCAGAATATACTCGTAGTAATTTTATTCAGCTTTACCACTAAAATATTATGGAAATATACTTCAAGCTCCATGACTTCCGCCGCATTAATCATAAATGGATTAGCTGTGTACTTGCTAGTGACTTAATCCCTCTTGAAAAATGACACTAGCATCCAGAGAGAGGTGAAATGTAGCGACTCTGACAAACTCCCAGCGTCCGCGACACAAATAGCAATGGTAATACATAAAATGGTATAGTAAACACGGTTAATACAACGTTACAGCGCGTTTTTTCGCGGTGATACGCCTCATTGCTAAATATAACAAGCACAGTTTCGATTATACAGCCGCAGCAGGAAAAAGTCTCTTTGGCACTGTGCCGCTATTTGGGAGTTCGGTGTTGTATGTATTATCAAAACAACGGCCAAGTAAATGCTTTCTCCGGCACGCGTTCTACGAAATTGGGAAACCTCACACATTCCTATTAATTACTCCGTGAACCGTTAATTCAAGCGAACTTTTTAATGTGTTTGACTCTGCTACTTGTTCGTTTGTGGCATTCCTGAAGATACATTTATTTGACTGTGAAGAATGTTGTGTTGTCTCGATTCCAGCCACTCGGCGCCAAATAACTCTTCGTCAAATATTTCGTAGTAACTCTAATCCCCAGATAAAATAGGAAGTGTAAACAAAATTCAGTTTTGAATTCTATAATATAAAGTATAATAGAGATTCCGTTCGTTTAAGCCCATAACTCTTCGTCAAATATTTCGTAGTAACTAATCCCGGGATAAAATAGGAAGTGTGAACAAAATTCAGTTTTGAATTCTAAAATATAAAGTACGTATAATAGAGATTCCTTTCGTTTAAGCCCATAAATTGCGAGAATGAAGTAATGCAGTGTGTCCGCCCACTGCAGGCGTCTGCCCGAGGCACATGCAATGAAGCCATACATATTATTCTCGAATACTTTTCAATTCTATCTTTGGTGAGTCGTCCGTGTCATCAAAGTTAGACCATTACATCAATTTGTCTATGTCGTAAAGGCGAGACGCTATTGTAGCCACGTGACTGTGTAATTTAAATGGCTGTGCTGCGACTACCCATATGACACCCACGGAGTTGTAATCTGGAGGATGAAACATATCAAAAGCTATAGTTTTATTGAGTTATTTGACAGATCAAATTATATTGCGTTTCCTCCTCTCTCAATATGTCTTATGAGTCAAACTTTATGTTCTGCAGAAACCAGTGAATCAATGCTCTATAGGTTCGTATGTTATAGCTCTAAGTTCGAATTAACATAGCATGGTTATAAAAACAATTGAGTGGCCAGTCATAGCCGCTTCTTAGCGATGTATCACTGATGAGTCAGTTTTGCTTGCGTCACATTCTCTGTACCTCACACAGGAGTTCACAGCCTTGCTTACATTATAACGCGTGACGATTATTGACCCCGTTACTGGATCGCTTAGGATTAATTACTAAAGGAAACACCTATTGTAATGTTACCTTGATCGAAAATTGTAACTAATATTTTGATGTTGTAAAGTTAAGCGGCGTGTTACGCAGTTTTCCTTATAGCTTGGATGCACATCAACATTCCCTAGAAGGCATGTTGTCCAGCCAGCCTGCCCACCCACGCCCCTCTCTGCTCGATAAACAACCTTTACCACTACGTTTTAGTATTCCAATACCTTGCTCGTGACGGCCTAATGTGGCGCCATGGGGCGATTGTTTTTATAGTTATTAGCTAAATCCGTTTTATAGAAACTTGTAATTTTGAACGGTTTGTTTTGACAATACAGTGAAATGGAGCCTCTCCTGCAAAAGGTTGCTCTGAAATCTAAATCGATTGACTTTACCGTCACAAAATTAATCCAATAAGGTTTAACAACAGTAATTTTATTTGCAAATATATATATATTCTCAATGAATGACAAACATGTATTTGCTGAGAAATGTTCCAAAAAACATTGACACCTTTTTGCAGCTTTGGTCCGAGTAAATGAAGGCCTCGTTAACTACCGAACCCCGACAGGAATGATTGCCCGTCAGGCGTTATCTCCCTCGTTACTTCCCGTCACACAATTTCCACCGTATCTTCAGCAATCAACCGATGGTCTTACTGAAATAGTCACCAAGTCCCCAAGTAACCCATTATATTTTAAAAGCTTTACTTAAAGATTTTTTAAACAAAAAAAAGCGTGTTAAAAACACCAGAAAGTTAATTATTCAAATAAACTTTAAAAATAATCATGCGTTACTTTGCAGAAACCTTGACATACGTATAAAAATACGATATAAAACATAACACTTCTTAGAGGTAATTTTTCAATAGCCAGAAAAAAAATATATGAGGAATAAATTCTGCGGCTTGATAGTTTTTGTATGGAAAATATATGTCAAACTTTATTATTTATTCTTCAGTTAAAATTTATCTGACTATCGAAAAATTACCCTATTGTAAAAACTTCAAATCAAAATCTGGAAACTTCAAAATGAATACTACAATAATCTTACCCTCAAGTGAAGTGAAGTCACAGTTCCTAAACTTGAGCCTATCAGCCAAACGCCTACTTAAAACAATCCGACTAGCTAGTATAATGTTATAACGAGCTTTGCCACAATATTGGTATAACAAATGCAATTTTTTTTCTATTATGAATAAACACTGCTCCATTTTTGTCCAATCTATACCCGTCAGGTGTTAAATGAAATAATGCTATACCTCTGCACATAACTTCTTCGTCTACATCAACTACCACAACTAACAGAACCTCCTTCTCCGAATTCCAGGGCCACCGCCACGGCTGGGGCTGAAGGCGGCGAGCCCCGGGGTGGCAGGCGCCGACGAGGACTGCAACAGCAACACCAGCCTCACCGGGAGCCAGCTCTCGCACGATGACATCGATGCGCACTGCGACAACTCCGGGTATCTCTGGTTCCTCGACTACAAGTGAGTTATGCTACTTTATTATAACAATATATGTAATAGTCCTCCTGATCGAATTTCGGCCATGGCGGTAGACGCGGGAGATATTCTAGTGCACAAGTGTCTGTGTTTACTGTACTGTATCACTTTTAACAAAAGTAAGCGTTATAGCTGTTTTGCTTTTATCAACACCAATAGGAAGTCATGCCGACTTCCTATTATAAAGGTGTTTTAAAACTTCGTAAAGGCGAATAATGCTACTCAGAAACGAGTAGCCTGTTAAATCTATCAATTATTTAATAACGAACCGCCAATACCAACGGGGTGATTATGGTATAAACTTTGTCTGATTGAATATCATTACGCCAAGTAACTAAGCCTTGTGTCGGAATGCCAATGTTCTATAAATGTTTAGATTTAGACAAATTGAAGCAATCTGCAGATGATTTTTCGAATTTCGTGACTATTGAATACCAACCCCAACAGCAGACTTCCAAGCAATGTTTGTTTATCACCGAATAGTTATGGTTAACAGAATTAACATCAACAAACAACACTACCATGACATTTACAAGTTTTGTAAACGTTGCAATACATTCCGATCTTTTTCGCAACACAAACTGTTTGGTTGACATCTAAAATTCCATTTTGGAAATGTCGTTGTCTGATTATTATTTTGTTTATTATACAAAGACCGAATAAATCGATTGACCCGATTTATTAATACCAGACAGGTAATTAAAATCATTGGGAATGTCGAACAATCCGATCTGGGTTACTAGAGAATTTAATCCGTAACAACTTTTGAGCGTAATAGGATTTATTCGTTACAGTTTATTTACCATCTATTAATTGAAAACTTGTTCAGATAGCTATATTGCCTGCCTTGATCAACTACCTGATCAAAGTGTTAATTTAATGTTTTCTATGTTTCAGCCCAATTTTTCGAGACGGCTCCTGCCACCACACCTCAGTGCTGTCCTCCGTGTCGGCCTCCTACAAAGGCATAAGCGACCTAACATCACGATTCGAGTTCACGTCCCGCTACAACGACCTTGCGCGAGATCTCGACGCGAACCTCGCTGAGGCCGACATGGAGAGCTTTAGGACCCAAGACATCCATGCACTGTTGATGACCGCCAACTTGCCTCACGACACCATCATTGACGACAGGACTCATGATGTGAGTAAATCTCAAGCCCTCCACTGTCCATACGCACGTAGTCATCAGAATTAAAACAATGGGCACGAAGATAGGTCTCCCACGTACAGATAAAACAGCTGCTTAATGAAACGCGAAAGTGCTCAGTGAACCTGACTTAATTGAAAATAATAACAGGTGTATATAACATATTTGATATGCCATGTTCTCATTATCATAATATGAGGCAATTTGTGACATTGATGATATGGTGGTGCACCTTATTAATATTCACGACATAGCTATGCTTATCCATTACGTTGTGCAAACGATATGTGGTACCCAGGTACGTAAACTTATTAGGGTATTGAGCAACGTGGTTTAAAATTACATATTTTTAGCACAACGATGCAGGATAATATGAGATTCTCCATAATTTCTTATTACGTTGATCAGATGATGCATAAAAATAAAGTTAATCAATAACAGGTCTGTCCTATAGGTGCATCGGCAATGACCTTGCAATGTCGATAAATAACTCGCTGTTTTGTACGTAAATTTTGTTCATTCTGGTATGGCATTTTGGTATGATGACGGGTTATGAAAACATTTTAGAATTATAAATGTAAAGCAAGACTATAATGATACAGAAAAACAGTAGAGAAGGCTTGATGTTCTAGAAGTTTTTGTTATGTAAAGCGAGTGGGATTAACAAAGGGATAAGTTCAAGAGTTTTGTGTTTCTTTCCTAGGTAATTATTGAATCCAAGGAACTAGTTATACACTACTGAGCAGAATAAATTAGGTATAGTTCTTGATAACTTTATACCTCATAAAAATATACCTAACGAGAACCAAAGGGATGACGAAAATAATACTGCTTAGAAGGTAATAATAAATCTAGCATCAGTACCTCTTTTAATTAGAGTTAGAGCACCACTCACCCAGCAAAAGGAATTAAAGAATGCCAAGTATAATGCCACATGTCTGTTACTGAGCTGCAACAAATCACGCCGTATTTCTCTCATATATTTATAGTCTAAAATATATCCTGCAGTTTCATTAAATTTTCATAAATGGTTCCAACAATCATTTCTTAAACCTGAAATATATTCTTTCGAACCCTGCCTTCAAACTTTCTTAGCTGCTCAAAGATCAAGGCACATTGCAAAATTATATACAGATCAAGGATTTTAGTAGGCAGTTAACATAATCTTAAGCCGAACATCGTAAAACGTAAATAGTCTCCAAAATGCACTTACTGCGGTTTTGAAAGCAGCTGTGAATTCATTAACTTGCCGTGTTGCAATGATAAAGTCATAAAAGGACAAGTTTCGAGTGGTGAACATAACGAATAATATTTATTTTTATTCTCTTATTACGTACGTATTTACATTTTAAATTAAATAATACGATGCTATCGTTCACTTCAGGTGTGTAATCACAGGTGCATCTTGCACATTTATTTGTCTTCAAGGAGTAAATAAAAATTATGACTAATTTGCAGTAGATGATATCATTAGGTGACGAATAATTTAAACTCTAAAACCGATGTAAAAAGTAAACGCAAACAACAACGAAAGATTTTATCAGAACTGCTAGCAATTTTGCCGCTTCGTAGACCACCGTTCCTAAAAACATAGGTAGGTATTTGGAAACCCCGCATTTTAAGCCTGTAGAGTGTAGATCGTCGTTTGCATGATGATGTTAAAAGTGCAGAGGTACTGCTACATGGCTTTATGTATAATATTATCATAAATTAATTAATAAATTAATTAATTAAATTAATTCTTAATTCTTTAAAATTTCACGAAGAAGAACAGGTGTTCTAGATCAAACAGTGTTAACAACAATTGACCGTGCTCAGCATCAACCACAAATGCCAAGATATATAGAAATCCGTCGCCGAAATTTTGCAACCGCTAGAAGCAATCTAAGGCCGTCTAACTCTTGTGTGTATTTACGGAAGACGGAAGCTATGCCGATGAAATCGACCGTTTATGTTCATGAAACGTTTGTTACATATATGCAGTGTTGTAATTATTTGCAAAATGGCTGCAACAGAAAATGGTGCTCTTGTTTCTAAATGTTCCAAGTCTGTTAGAAATTGACGATAATCTGACAATGTATTTAAAACATGATCTTACATGAGAATAATAATTCCAAGTGGTCTTTATTATACGTTTCATTTATGGTCGTCTAGTCATGTCTGTCTTTAGGCTTCCTTGTCATTTCTATTACCTACCCATATCTCTAAATTCAATGGTGTTGGTCTTGATAATATTTAACCTTTCTTTATTTATGTACGAAATATCCTTTTATACTGTATCTGTATCTATTACGTTTATTTTATATATGTATATTTTTCAGTACCATTACTCTTATTTTCTTTATGGATGACGTGTTATGGTGTATTGCAGAGTAATCCCCGAGGCGAGATGTTCGCGAGCATCTCTAGCTCTATCATGGAAAGGTTTCGATTCGACAGCAGTGTCAGTGCCAACAGTAGTTTCCAGGTTCGCCTCGCATTGCTGTTCAATGTTTCATTTCATTCATTTCCTTAAAAGTTATGAAAGCTATAGGATTTTTATCATCTCATTTTTTGTCACTCTTGCTAAGCACTTACAATTTTGATTACTTACTTGTATTAGCACTTTAAGTACACTGCAGATTTCAACTACCAGTGCTGGTACAATATCAGACTGGGCTATGTCAGCAACGCCATCTAGTGGTAGGTAACGTTATTACTATACGTTTCACACTCCTAATTACGATAGATGTCGCTCTGATGCTAGCTTGTTCATAATTACAATTTAGTATGGAACCTATTCTAGATTTTTCACTTGATAAACGTTTATTTACAAACAAATCGTTAGTTTACGTTTACCATTCTGTTGATTTATTTGAAAAGAAAGTTAATCATAATAACTTTTTAGTAAGTAAATTACTTATCAATGATCTCCCATTAGCCTAATGAGATGATAATCCTCAAAGAAAAGATTCTTTTGTTAAATTAAAATCCTGACCAACTGGTCAGGATTTTAATTTAACAAAAGAATCTTATAATAAAAATATTGATAATAAAAATTATCCTAGAAAACTTTCTAGGATAATTTTTATTATCAATATTTTTGCCATGATGAAAAAGTTGTATAGTTTCTGTATTTAAAAATTCTCAAACACTGAAATGTTTAAGACAGGTACCATCTAACTCTCCATCTGCCTATGCTTTTTTTTTAAACATCTTATTCGTTTAATTGTTCTTGACGGTTACAAACTGTCACGCTTGCCAATTAACAGTTATTGACTCCCTAGAGTACTCACACATCATAACAATACTCGGAAAGTCCAGAGGCTTGGCTAGCATTCACAACTAGTGTTCCTTATAGTGTGAAGTGCGTTGGTCCCACGGGATATGCCAGTAGTAAAGACGGAATAAGACCGATAACACTGTGTGCGTGACTCAACTCACACACAGATATTTTTACACTAACTACACGCTGAATTGCGTCAATCAATTTAACCACGCTCGTTATTCCCCCAGTCATAGTGTTTCCCTCTTCGACTACGTATGTGTGGGTGTGCTATATTTAATCATCCTTATGTGTGGCCCTGTTCATACTGCCACCATCTGTGTGCGTTGCCAATGAAGTCTATCCTCTAGGCCAGACGTTCTCAAACTGTTAACGGCGTTTACTAGCACGCCACCGGTTTTGTAATTTACCAATTCACAAGGGCCTGTAAAATGAAGGAATACGTTTCCTTCTGTTCCGTAGTACTTCAAACCTTGAGGAGTTACTAATTGAAACTTGCTAATCAATAATTACTGCTCGGCTAATGAGCATCTGTTGCCCTCATTAATCTTATTTTTAGCGTGTGCTGCGCTTTGATAACAGTAGTGTTCAAAGCTTGGAGTGGACAGCGCGCGCGTTTAATTAATTTTCTGTAAAGTTTGAGAAGCACATGTTGTGTCTAATATTAAAATTAATATTCCCGCTGCCCCAGTAGCGCCCAGGGCTCTCGGGAGTGCTGTGCTGTGGTCTGTGCACTTTCTTGAAATGAATTCGATCACTTGTTGCTTTATCAATAAATGTGATAGTTCAGAGAACCTTATAGATAATTGTGTTTGTATTAGATAACGCATTACAGCGGATATTGTGGACATATACATTTTGATAGTGAGTGTGAAGCATGATGGCAGAGACATTTCGCTACAAGTACATGGTGAATGATTTAGTGGTATAGTGATCCCGTTCTATTAGAGACAGTGGGAATAGATGAGACTGTTGTTAAAAATGGGTGTGACGGACTATGATTGGGATTTGTACAATGAATACTATTCAGTAAGTTTACTACTATATTTTACAACAACGATATGTTTATAATATTTCGTACAAATATTATACGCTAGACCATCTACGACGGCGAGCTTTAATTTGATTAATTGAAATTTGCCTAATTTTTATGAACAGCATTATGTATCTTATTACAAAACAGTAGTTACATACTCTGCAATGACACTATTTACAACTTTATCATTATTATAAATTACATCATCGCTTTCTTTAACAATTTATTGCTCATCTTTATCAATAAACACTTCATAAGTCACACAATAACTTGTTTATTCTAACGTTCTATAGTATAATTTATATTCTCTTACTACATTTCCTTTAATTCTTATCTAACTACCCTCATTATGACCAAGAAACGTGTAGCGGTACTTATTCAGTTGCAATAAAATATATGTAAAACAATATCATTGTTATGAGTGGTTGTTTGATTTGTGACCTCATTTGTAGCAGGAAAAGGAATTAAATTGATGATAACGCTCGTGGCAGCCATGTTGTTTGTCACTTTAAACGACCCGCTTGCTCTGGCTCTGACTGTACCGCAGATGCGTTACGAAGGGCGTGTCATGAAAAAAGTAATGGGCCGTTTCCACGCACATATTTTGATTTTGAAACGATATGGAATCTTCTAAAGCTGTTTTAATTTGTATGATAACTATTATGTCGGAAAAAGACACTTTTGGCCAGCATTGGACTGGACTTACAGACACCTTAAAGCCGCCGCAAGCCGTAAACCGTAAAGGTTTCCTACACAGCTATAATCTTTAATGGAATAACACAATAAACAACAGGAAAACACAACACCTGTTTTCGCGGAAAAATCTGTATTATGCGGATGTGTGAGCTTATCTGTATTCCAAAATGTAAAACAAATCATCTGTAGTGTAAAAAAGTAATCACACAAACCGATATATATATCGAGAAACCCCTATGACCACTATGGATAACGGTCATTAACCCTCACTAGTTAATTTAGCCCCCTCAGTTCAATAATTACATCAAGCCAATAAATGTATCTTCATTCCCAAAAGCTTATCAAAAAACATTAATATCAATCAGCCCATTTTTTGTGTGTGTTTTGATAAAAAGCTTTTTAATCACTGCCTTACTTAGATAATAACTATAGCCGAGTTAGATAAACCATAAATAATATACACAGGTCTTCACCGCTTCAGTTTATTTGATAATGGACATTGTACCTGTAAGTAACCGTAGCCATTATTTTTAGCCGCGACTTGCATCCGCGTCAGTTATAACTACACGTAAATGTTTATGTTCCAACTAACACGCGTTACAGTTTCGAAATCTTCTGAGAACATTCACATGTTGTAGTGTGCAACATGTTGCTTTCATCGTTATAAACGTTCTGTATTACATTTGTTTTATTATGCGTTTCTGGTCCCTGTTTTATGTGGGATTCCTGTATATTTACCATAATTTTACTAACGTATATGAATTTGCATATTATTGTTAAACTCTTTTACTCAGTAAAAAGTACTTACCTAAAATATTGTTAACGCACTGCTTCAAAAAATTACCGAGTCCCAGACCTATACGACAAAATATAACAGCTTACCAATGTTACGGCTAACAGTGAGCAACAACCATTTGCCTTATAAAAATTTATAATTCTTCCACTAGGGTGAAGAATCCGTCGGTTCGATCAACACAATGTCGATATGCAAGTCGGAACTTCTGTTCTCTCCCGTAAAAGAGGGTGCGCATGGCGTTCACTTCAGTGTGGACAGCCTGGACTGCGAGCTGCCCTCCGAACAGGACCTCATCCTCACCTGCCAGGCCAACAAGGACAACTACACCATCGCCTTCGAGGGCAGTCTCACCACATACTCTGAGGACAGTGAGTGCATCGAACTGGCCGTCAATCAACTACATGGTACGCAACATTGATTCCCCCTTCCACGAACTACTGATGCATACGATACTGATATCATGTTTACACAGTTTACAATGACGCTAATTTACCCACCTGTACTGATTCACTGCTATGTTAATTACTCATGATAACTTGCCAACTCATACACTTGATATTTTTCAGACAAATTGGGCGAGGAAGAAACCTTAGTTTTAGATAACGATGAAAGAACGCGCAGGAATTTAGAATTATTAGAGAGATGTAAGAAATTAACTAATAAGTTAACCACGTCTATGGCGAGGAGCGATTTAGGATTAACTACTTGGAGTAAGCTTAAGAAACAAACCAGTCAGTCACCCTTAAGGAGGTAAATAACGCCAATATTATTGCATTCATTTTATACCTTTTGTAATGTCCATTATTCAATATTTAATGTGGTTTTAGGCATCCCTCTGGAAATAACAATGAAGGTTCAAATGAAGGGACTGATGCAACAGACGATAACATGAGTAATTCAGTCATCAAAAGCCAAAGTTTGCCAAATCTGTACAGGAGGAAACTTATGAATAGTTCCATAAGTTCGGCTGCTCTGAGTAATTCAACGGTATGTATTAGAGATGGCTGCCAAGAAACTTATTATCACCGAATTTCCCGTCTATTTATATTCTAACAATGTGCTTTATTCACAGGTCGATTCTTTCACCGTTAATCAAAGGCTAATGGGCACTCCTATATGCATGAAAGTTTACGATGTGTCCCAACATCGGTCACAAGGAAGTCAACATTCGGAACCTATGAGCACATCTTCTACTGACAATCAAACTTCATCAGATAAAAGTCAACCAAAACAAGCATTTAACTTAGTAAAGTTATTTATGAAGCAAAAGAGTATGAGCAACGAAGGGATTGTTAGCATGGATCAGCTGGACAGATCAGAGTGCTGGCCCTCGAGCTCTGGAGGAGAAAGCGGAGAATCTATGGGAGAACAAAAATTTGTAGATTCGAAATCTGCAATCTCAGAGCGCCCTCAAATTGATTTGCCAAGTACTGCAGTGGAAGAAGTTTCAGCACTCGTATACGAGGAGATAAACCCTGTAAATCCTTACAGTAACAGAGTATACGATGAAGTTTTGATTGAAGAAGAAGAAACAGGTGATGGAACTAAATTGAGTGATAGTGAATCTAATCTTTATGCAACTGTTAACAAACCACATATTAAGAGAACAAATTTGAATATTGTGAACAGTCCGTCTAGAATGAGAAGTAACAGAAAATCATGTTCTTCCCAATCTTCAGCCACTAGTGTAAGCATTTCAAGCTGTTCTGAATCTGATGGAACTCAGATCACCAGAATGAATAGGCTCCTACAACGTGAGCAATGTGACCACAAATCAACATCAACTCACCTTGGAACAGACACGATAGATAAGAGTATACAAACATCGAG
This sequence comes from Agrochola macilenta, assembly GCA_916701695.1. Lineage (NCBI taxonomy): Eukaryota > Metazoa > Arthropoda > Insecta > Lepidoptera > Noctuidae > Agrochola > Agrochola macilenta. The sequence continues at coordinate 11,994,473 of OU753563.1, forward strand.
CGTGCATCTATCAACCATGTCTCAACGAGAACTATTCAAGGTCGTCGAGCCTTCATTCTTACAGAAGCTAAAAGAAGGAGATTGCGAAAAACCTGTTTTTGTCTTATATCCTAGCTATACTCTGCCAGATATTAGTTTCCTGAATGGGAGGCCAAATATTTATTTAAATCCGTTAAAAATTAATGTATCGCCCAGATCGAGTGAAAACAAGAGAAACAGAATGCAAGTTAAAGGTAAACGACCATTTTCATGCAATGATCTTGAAATGCTAAAGAAAAAAGGAGTCGGTCATATTAAAGACTGGGATTCCCTTAACTTTTTGCTACCAATGGAATGCAGGCAGTTATTATCTGAAGTGCCGGAACTTATGCAACATATGAAAGAAAAAGAAGGTATGCAAAAATGTGGGGATAAGTACTGTAATGCTTCGCCTGCCTCAAGATCCAAAAACCGACCAATGAGTTGCGATTGCAATAATTTAGCTGGCAATACTACGGCGGTATCTTCAAGCTCTAGCACAGCTACCCAGCCTTCTTCAGGATACCGTGGTTCATCCACAATGCTAACAGATTCTTCAGCACAAAATAGCCCTGCGCCAGCTGGAAATTTCAATCCTTTATTTGTGTATCGTTACGATAGCGCCACAAGCTCAGAGGCAAGTGGTGTCAATAATGATGGTCAGAGAATAAATCCCAGTATTCCAAAACGATCACTCAAACAAGGCGAATTAGCGCCTCCAAGGCCACCATTACCAAAGAGTATATTGCGTAAGTCAATGGATAAGACACGCAAATCTAGCACGCATACTAAACGATACAGTATGTTCGAAATGGATGATCTTTTACAAGATCCGGTTGTTTGCATGACAGCGGCAACGGAACATAAAACTAAGAGGAGGTCGTTACAAGAACCCTATTATCTCCAGAATCAAACTGTAGATTATAGAAAGAATAACGATATAGCTGCGAAAAGATTGTCTCAACAGTTCCTCGACGCAGCCGAGAAAGATGCCGATTATAACGAGTATTATCCAGATGAAGGAGTTGGGACGGAGAGTAGTCTAGAATCAGGAAAATCTAACGAATTAAAGTTCCATAGGCCGCATACTCCACCGTTACCTAAACCAAGAACAAAGAAAATGGAATATACCGAATTCCCACCTCCTGGTGCACTCATCAGCAGTGCCGATTTACAACAACTTGAGGAGTTCCTGAAACACAGTGGATTCAATTGTCTAAACATGGATGAGTGGGACCAAAATCAAGTTCAAAAGGTAAGGAACCAGGTGTCCAAATTCCTACAGATGAAGCGATCTCAGGAGGAAAACCAAAGGTCCACAGAATCAAGTGGCAGTAGTTGTAATAGTAAGAAGTCAGTGAGTTTTGCGCAGAAGTCTGAGGTAACGAAGGCCGATAGCCAACAGTCCCAATTAAAACCTATGGAGGACATAAAGGGTGTCAGTCTAACAACGCCACCTAACTCACCAAATATTTCCGCTGTGATAGCGCAGAGGCTTTATCAGGTAACGTTTCATTTGCTAATGCTACATAGCTCACACACATCATTGCCCGTTATTTTCTGTGAGTACCTTCGGTTCTTTATTTGCTCTTATGTTTTCTTTTTATGTTATGTTCTCGATGTACTTTGGATTATTTTTAAAATTATCTGCTTGGATGGATGTGCTATTATTTTACGCTGTAGCATTTTTACTTTGCACTCACATTTTTATTAGCAAGTTGAACACGTTACCTGCGCTTGTTACTCATTAACCACAATGTGATATACATGATGAAATGTGTGGTTTCTATCGCATGCCCATATTAGATAAGTTATATGATTCTAGGGCAAGAATTTAGCAGAAATACCGATTTGCGAAGAAGCTGAAGTGAGCCCTGATGAATTTGGAAGTCCCATTCACCATGACGCGAGAGTAAAATATGATGTAATCGATGTTTCGCAAAAGAGAGGTAAACTTATTATAAATATTGCAGAAAACATATTCAATAGCAATTTTGTTCTTGGGATAACGTAAAAGTTACTTAATTAACCGTATTCTTCTATTTTTGTAGCCTTAGTGTCAAATGTGACCGATGCTGTGGAAATGTTGATTCAACATTTCTCGCCCGCTACGGATCAAGCTGAGTTAGCTTTCTTAGGAGACTCCAAAGAATCCCCGGCCTGCGCCAAAATAGCACTAAATGCATTGTGTCCAGCTTTGTATGCAATCTTCAGGGATGGCCTCAAAGAGAATATTGAAACTTCTTTCGGAGCAGTAAATAATTCTGTTTGGCAAATGGTTGAAGCTACTGCAAGACAAGGTAAGAATATAGCAACCAGCGCTGACCTGAATCATAGTATGTCATTGTGATTTGATCATATTGATGATGTTTATGTTACAACTTTTAGGGCCGATTACAAAATCTCTCAATGAGTTGGTACTGAGAATTAACAGCGAAGATGCAGTCACAGAGGGATTGGTCAAATTCAATGCATTCATCCTTGGTTTACTCAAGTAAGTAAAGCAAAAACAAAAAACAAAAAATCATTAATCGTACGAATAGAATATACATTTACGAAAATCTCGTGTTTCCTTACAGTGCACAGTCCGTAGATGCATGGGTGTCATACATACGTACACGCGAATCTATATTAGCGAAACACTACAGCCCTGATTCTCTGATCCTCGCCGGCTGTGTGGGTGAACCGCGATGCCGAGCTCTTCTGGACACGTTGCTCGCCAGTCTAGAACCACTAAAACTCCTACCCTTCTCCCTGGACCTCATGTTCGAAATGCGCGAACTACACAGAAGTTTCAAGAAGATTGAAAGCGACATGCGTGCTGCTAGTCGGGTAAGTTTAGATAACATTCACAAGATAACATATAATATCTAAGAGCCGACACTGAATGCTACTTTCCCATGAAATATACGTAATCAATATTCCGTGTCTTTCGTGTTCAGCAACCACTATCGCATACTATCAAACAGCCGCCTGCCGGAGCAACATCGCTTTATTTGCATTTTATTGTTTACTGCATGTGCTTAAATCACAGTTCACGGCGTACGAACGCGATATTTTAGCATTTCCTTTCGTGCACAGCTTACATAAAATGCAAATAAAGGTATTGCCGAGCGATCGAACTCGATCGATGACCTTGTCGAGGACTCTAACTTATACTAAACTAACTTTGGATGGCATGATGCATGATGCTAAAAAACATTTGGTGTATTTAACAGCCCACTTCGATTAACACTCCACCACTAACCCTGAACCAGCGGAATTTGCTGAAGCTGGTGCGTTCGATGCAGTCGAGCGGTCTCTCCAGCGACGACTGTCAGACCAGTGTCATAATGCGACACAAAGAGCCCAAACACAAAGAGCCTTCCACACCCGATCTGCTGAATGATTCGGCGAATGTAAAGACTACTGTTGAAAAGAATAGACCACGCTCATGCGTTAATCCGACGACTATTGGTTATGATATTTGTCCGAACAACAGTAGGATAGAGATAGAAAATAACCGCAGATGGTCCGGGGTGCACTTGGGCTCCAAGTTAATGCAGGCGTTCGATAGGCTCGTGTTCGACGACAGCGACGATTACACTGATAGTCTAGAGAACAATAAGCCTCCCACCGTTAAGCCCTCCAGCAATGAAGTGAAGGTAACTCGGCGGTGCTTTGTGTGGACATTACTTGAATGTTATGTGCTTAGACAATGTTTTGTTGCGGTCTCCGTTGTTATTAATTTGCAGGTTTTCTTAGTACCTTGCTTGCTGCTTCTAACATTTATTTTGTCTGCTTATTTTTCTTTGTTTTTCACGTCATCGTTTATGGTTTGCAATATGTTTGTGTCCACTTTTTATGTTATTATTTGTTGTCCCTTAATTGGTATTTTCTAATTGAATATTGAAACTTTGCAATAACATTAGTGATTTTAACGTCTTAAAAGTTGTAGATTTTATTGTTTTAAAAGTTGTCAATTTTGTTGTTTAAAACTGTAGATGTTTTTTGTCTTTTTATCAAAATTTTCAATCTCTAGAATCCAGTATAAAATTACAAGTTGCAAATATGTAACCACATTCGTACGTCTTGTTTAGCTGGAGTGCAGCGGTGAGGAGAATTGGCGGCCAGGGTCTGCCAGCAGTGGTGCCAGTGGCAACACAGGCAATGGTAGCGGCAACTCGGGTGGCGGCAAGTTCCGACGTCTGCAACTCAAGTGGGAAATGCTCAGCAATGCTGAAAGTCCCGTGACGCCTTCAGGTTTGTTCAACATTTAATATTATTATGATACTCTTGCTTGTACGGCGGAAAAACCTACTTCGTTAGCCTTTTTAGGATTTTCTCCCTATTCATCGATGATTCAACACAATTTGTAGATAACAAAAGTTTTCATTATGAAATTCACGGAAAGCACTGGTAAATAAGAATATTCGAATGAAACTAGTAGATAAGAAGCAATTTTCCTTACATACATTTCAAAAATACTTAGAACCGACAACATGTAAATTTAGATAATTGTAGTATAATTTAGACATAGCAGCCGAAGATAAAACTTGAAATAAATTCGCAAAACAGCATTGCGAAATAAGTTTACATTATATTTTCGTGAGAACAAGCAACAGCTGTGTAAATCGTGCATCGGGTGTATGACGTCACCTCTACAATGTACCTATGTGTGTCTTGCAGCCAGTATCTCGAATGAAAATTATCGTAAAATTTATGTGACAAAGTTTTCAAGCGCGCGTAAACTGTTGTGATTGGTTGAATGATTGATAAACAGCCAATCGCAGTAGTTTACGCGCGCTTGACAATTGGCATGTTAAATTGCGATCATTTTTGTTCAAAAAACTGGCTCTATATGTGTTGTTTATTTATATTCAGGAGAGACGTCCCCGGCAGCGGCGCGTGGCTCTAAGATCCCCAGGCCGGTGTCATCGCCCGTGCGGCCAGTGGCACCTGCGCTGCAGTCTCCAGCCAAGAATACGGCCCATCGGTAATGACAAAACAATGTTCTTTTGATATATCCATGAATTTTTTGGGTTCCCATTACATACTGATAGGTCAATGCTTATAATTGTGTATCTTGGCAACATGGAAATGTAGTCTGTGGAAGAAATGCGGTTGTAGGTACTAATAACGGTAACCATTACAAAGAAAACCCATTTGTCCTTTAGAAGTGTTGTTATGACAAATTTTAGTTTGGTTTCAGTGGACACTCATAGACAAATTAGTAATTTCTCTTTCTATTACTAAGCATTGTTACATAGTAAAAGCAATCTTTTTTTTTTTTTTTACTTATGAATTACAATACCTTTTCGCAAATCTTTTGACATTCCTAGATATGACTTCAGTTCTAGATTATTTAGGACAAAAATACTTTTAGTTTGGTTTCAGAGGACACTCATAGACAATTTAGTCATTTCTCTTTCTATTACTAAATATTGTTACAGAATAAAAGCAATTTGTTTTTTTTTTTATATAGAAATCACAAATTCTTTACGCAAATGTTTTGACATTCCTAAAGATGACTTCAGTTCTAGATTATTTAGATCGACCTTGACGCTACAATTCGCGCAATCATCACAAATCATCCGTTAACGCAAAAATATTGTTATAATTTGTCAGTCTCATTCACAATGACGAACCAATTGAGTAGGTTGTGGTCATTGTGGTCGTTGTGCCAATTCCCCCAGGATGCATTATTACTTTGTCCCAAATATGGCCCAGCGGAGGCAAACGGTGGTGATAAACACTGTCAGCGCACACTAGATCATTTATGATTGGAGCTATAATAGTTGGTGTTTTGATTTTCCTTGGACAGACTGATATGCCTTGTTCTCTTGACTTTCGACACTATAGTGTATAGTATCTATATAGTTTAGTGCTATGAGTACATACTCATAGTACTAAACTATGTTAGGCACCTGCAACAGCTTCCTAATACGATTGTCTTGGTCTTGAATTTATATAAGCCTGAAATAACTGTCACAGTTGAATCTTCCAAACATAAGTCAAAAAATCTGGCGTGAAGACTAGAATAATACCTAACAGTGTTTTTCTTATGATCAGGGGTATCCCGGTGCCTGTACGCAAGGGAACTTCTCCTACCACATCAACACCTAGTAGACCGACTACGGCGAGAGCTGGCACTGCCATCAAGAAACCACCTCAGGCTGCTAACAGGTAACATAGAATACATTATGCAGAACCGCCATAGAACACAGCCGATAAAAGTCCAGTTTCGTAAATGGAACTGTAATCAAACCATACGTCGTCAGATATATTGCCATAATGTCGTCAAGGAAAAGTAGTGTTGGCACTCTGAAAAAAAAATCTATAGTTGAAAAACAAGAAAAATTTCGGTCACGTATAAAACTTTATTGCAGAAATAGCTGCTATCTTTTATTTTTATTGAGCACAAAATAATATTTATGCTACACTACTTTCAAGGTTAATGGGATATCACAGGTGGCGGAATTTATTTATGTCTTCCTACTGAAACACTGAAAAACATTTCTATTTTGTAATTATGCTTTCATAAATTATGTTCTGCACCGCAATATATTATGCTTATACTGCACATATCTTCAGAATTTTACCCGAGATGACAGCGAAGAGGCCTGAAGTGAAGCCGCGAGTGCAAAATGTAGCTGTTGTTAATACTACAATTGTTAAGAAAACAACGTATGTACTATAGATGGGAATATCTTATGACTAACATCGTTGTGACGACCGTTTGATGCTAACAGCATGTTGTGTATGTAGGCTTAAGGAAAATAACACCATAACCGCAAATGATATACCTAAGTGAAAATGCCAATGAGGAACCATGACATGGTTTTTAACGATTCACGAATCAAGTAATAAGCCATAATAAAACGCAAATTAACCAGCGTTTTATCAATGCATTGGTTTTTTAATGAACGAAATGTAATATTTTTAATTGAATGTTATACCTAAACGGGAAAGTGATTGACCTTTTCTGATTTCTCGACTTCTACAGTAAAATTCCTTGATAGTCAAAATGTATTTTTAAATGGTAGGTACCGATATTGTTCACTACTTTCTGCTCAGTCCAGCTTCCTATAATGGGTACCTGCTTTTGGACATTTGCACACCAAGAGAGACTTACTACATTTAATGATTTAAAGCAAAGAATTCACCGCAATTTCGCCAAACATATAGCGCCACTATGTGCCAAACATTGCTCCAAACACCAGCAACAAGAACAGTTCTAAGTTGTACAAACACCAGCAACAAGAACAGTTCTAAGTTGTACAAACACCAGCAACAAGAACAGTTCTAAGTTGTACAAACACCAGCAACAAGAACAGTTCTAAGTTGTACAAACACCAGCAACAAGAACAGTTCTAAGTTGTACAAACACCAGCAACAAGAACAGTTCTAAGTTGTACAAACACCAGCAACAAGAACAGTTCTAAGTTGTACAAACACCAGCAACAAGAACAGTTCTAAGTTGTACAAACACCAGCAACAAGAACAGTTCTAAGTTGTACAAACACCAGCAACAAGAACAGTTCTAAGTTGTACAAGAACCCCGCTTACGCAGAGCATGTTTTGTAATGCACCGATTCTAGCCCACCTAATCCAACCTGTCCCCCCAGGACGTCCCGCGTGGACGGCGCGGCTCACGGCGGCGCGGCCCCGCGGCCGTCGTCGCTGCCGTACGGCCGCACGCCGCCGCCCGCCGCGCCGCGCCGCGCCGCGTCTTCCTCCGCCGCGCGCGCGCATCACACCACCAACCAGCAGAAACAACACAAGTATGTACTCAACCTTCGTTATTGAAAATGCCCCGTTCATCATCATCTGTCTAGCCTCTTCCCAACTATGTTGGGGTCGTCTTCCAGTCTAACCGGATGCAGCTGAATATATATGTATTTTAGATGGAGCGACTGCCTATCTGACCTTCACAACCTATTTACTAGGCGATACCCCTTGGTAAGACTGGTTGTCAGACTTTCGGGATGCCAAGCAGATTTATCATCTTCATCATCACCACATCATCACTATCATCCTCATCTTTATTATCCTCACCTATCCCAATTTGTTTAGGGTCAGTACGGGGACGCGTCTTGTTCTTATATGAGCCATCATCTCATAATTCACTTCCATCTTAGCTATATCATCTTTCGCACAATCCTTCCATATTTTCCTTTGTCTGGTTATTTTCATAAAGCCATCTACATTCTGAATTAACTATTTTCTTATCACATGTTCCTCAATCCTCCGCGTCATATATTTAAAAAAACTACCACGATAAATTGGCAAAAAAAAATAAAAAAAAGTAAAATAGTAGTAATTGGCAAATTTAATTCCCATTATATTCAATTAAATATTTTAATTTCTGAACACAGTCATGATTTTAGTCTCTGCCTTGAACCCTGAACTTTTTACGGCAATTACGTACTCTCAGCTAAGCTAACACTAATGCAACCACAGATTTTGTAAGATAGGGAACAATAAGATGACTGGAGCTTTGTCCCTAAATTCAGGTCATATCCTAATTGACCCATGTGCAACCACGAAGATTACGGATGTGTCAATTTATTTCCACCGTTTAATTAACTATGTTCTATGTAATTCCAGGTACGTAAGGACGCTGTGGCACCGACTGCCTTCAGACTCGGGTCACCTCGCGTTCAACGAAGGTGAGCGTCTCCGACTTATACTGGAGGTAGACGACCAGTACCTGCTGTGTTGTCGCGGTGAACATAAGGGGCTTGTCCCACGTGATGCCGTGTTGCTTGAGGACTTCTGATATTGGCAGCCCTAGCACGACTGGCAGCCAGCCTGGCGCCCGTTACGCTTGAGCGGCAAACGTTGAAGGAAACGTTCAGAGAAACATCAGTTTTCATTCTATACTTTCCAATGCTTTGAGATTGTTATGCTGAATCTACGCATCTGGCTTAGATTCGTCATATCACATTTCCAGACAATGGAAAGTATAAACATGAAATGTTCGAGAAAATGTGCAATAGGTTTCGGAGTTAAACAAACAATGTGGAACTTATGGAACTATAGTTCGTTTCGTCTGGAATGTGCTTGAACCCTTGTGTTGTCTAGTTCGATTCGGTATGTGAAAATGAATGTGATCGTGAACTATGCTGTTCAAAGACTATGTGAATATAACTTGTAATGTAATTCTATGTTTCATACTCTACTCCACTCGTTTGGAGCGCTATTGTATGTCTTAATCATTATTTTTAATTATTTCATTTTTGATGTTGCCTTACTCAGCAATATTCATAACTTCTTTACAGAATCTTAACATCATTATATATCTCTCACATTTCTAATTATTGTAGTAAAATCTAGTCTTACGTTATAAGGCACGACAAGGTCTTGGACTGTATATAAATCTATTTTAAGTAACACAAATTGTGGGAATATTTACTGGGAGTGACAGCGCGTAATGAAAAACCTCTGATGACGCATTATCAGCATGATGATTATCAGTAAATATTTATCTCAATAATATGTGATATATAGAATACTATTTACTTTTATGGTAGGAACAAAATCTCATACCTTAAGGGCAAACTCCATCGTATCCTAAAATCATGGATATCCATGACTGCCGAGAGAAACACGCCCCAATGTACTTCGGTGTTTAGATAAATTACGTAAATGTGAATTTGATGTCTAAAATTACCCTCGATATTAACGATATGTGTATAATATACTAATTACGACCTATTGGTATTAGTGGTGTAACATGTACCTAGGTATAAATTAAAACAACATTTTATATTACTTCGATGACTAAGTATTACTTGTGAATGTTTTACTAAGTTTTAAAACATCGGGTACGGTGAACCTGAATAATATTGACAAATCTTTGACAGAAAAGCTATCCACAGATTGTGTTAACTTCTGGCTACACTAACTGCATGCGGCCTTTCCTAAGCACCTTCCTTGGCGGTCTGTGGTGAAGGGTTCATTAATTACTGCGGTGTAGGTGAACTAACCGGTGTACATGACTAACTGCATGGCCTTTACCGACACTACCCTTCCTAAAATTGACCTACACTTTTAAAGTTCCATTTGACAGTTTATAATTACGGTGTTGGTGCGTAACTATCTGTTTTATCTAACTGCATGCGCCTCTCCACATCACACATCCCTAAACCAACACTCTCATGTTACATTTTAATAAAATACTGTTTAATAACCGTACCTGACTCTATGTACATTTTTAGCGGTATTAAATCAATTATGATATCGATATTGGTATTCAAGATGGACTCGTCATCTAAAACAAACGTATGCTTGACAGTCACGAATATTATTGTGATATAATAGTCATATCACTGCTATTATGATGCGGAAAGAAACGATATTTTTGGTATGTAATGTATTTTATTGCTCAAGTTGGATGCGCAACATTATCGGATGATATGATTGATATTAATATTCGAGACGATACTCTAATATATACCTATTATAAATTTCAGTATTCGTTAATTGGTGTAAAGTGATTGTACATAATATTATGGAGTTATTCTTAGTAGTGATTTTAGAGGTCAAAATTTGTAACAAAACTTTTGAATGCACGATACAGTTCCTCTCGTAGTCCGTCGTGCTATCGAGTCACAACATTGGTGAAATGTAGTTGATATACTCGTAGTGAGCTAAATTATGATATCTTTGCGTATGACCGAGGTGTGTTTCTCAAGGCAGTCGTGAGTATCGACTCTTGCCAGCTACGTTCAGTGAACAAGACGAAGAGGCTCGTCGACACGATAATCTCATTACCTAGAGTGGACGTAAGTTGACACAAATTAGTACTGTACAATAGAAATAATCTATACAATAATTAGGTTAATAATGTTATCTAAATTATAGTTGAATTACTTAGATGATCGTAACCTCATGCTGTGAGAACGGCGAGCGTTTGTAAAATACACATTTCATTACAGTGTTAGGTTAATTCGCGCTTTGTGACTGAATGATGTGTTGTGGCCTTTGTATGTATTAAAGTTATATAGTGTTACTGTGTCGTGTGTGTGTGCGCTTGTTGCATCAGTCGAAGTATCCATTGTATCGTCTACTTAAAATTAGCATGGGGAATGCTTCCACAAATTATTTATTATAGTAATCAGAACTCCTAACTAGCCGTTAAAGTATTAGTCGAACAAACATGCCTTAAAGTAATATCTACTGATGGAGCAGATCAGAGGCCCTAGTGTGAGTTTCTTTCAACCATTTCGACTTTACGCACTGAGTGCGTTCGGCGCTCCGATTGGCCCTTCACTCGAGATGATTATAAGAAACTCACTCTAGAGCCTGACCGTAGTGTTGTTCGCTTCGCGACAGCTTCAACAAGTAATCGCTTCGCAGTTAGTCTCTGTTTGCAGTACATAGAGGAGTTTGTTAGTCGTAAGTTTTTATCAACAGTTTGTATTATTGAATAATGTTGAACTGGTTTTTTATAAAATGACATCCTGCGCGTTCGTTTTAAGGTATTGTTGGATACATGTGGTGAGTCAGTTGTCCTTGTGGGTACAAAAGGTTAAGTTATTGTACTATTTTGTGAGTAAGATTTTTATTTATAATTTTTACGATTGGGATCAATAAGTTGAATTTTGTGTTGAAAACTTTATTTTCTTATAAAAAAAAGTAAAAAATAAAAAGAGGCTTTCGTTACAATACGAAACGTCAACGAACGACTGAGAAATTATTCCGAATATTATAATTAAGTTTATTTCGAAAAATTAATACTAATTAAATTATGTATGTATTATCAATTGTTTTCCGGCGTGACATTATCTCATTCAATGTATGTATCTATTTGTTTAAAGATTTTTTTATTTGTGTTAAGTGCCATAATTTAATGAATTAACAATTGATAAATATTATTATAATGCATAACCATGTACACCAATTAAACAATATATAAAAGATATTGTTGTTTTATTACAACTCGTTTACCAACAGACTCTAAAACCTTTATTCTATTAAGCTTTGAATATCAGTTATGTGTTTTTGGAAAATTTCTGATTTCACCATTATCCCTTCGAGGTATGAGGAACAGGGTGTAAAGTTCACTCATCCTCTTTAGAAAAGGGAGGATCCTCCTACCAGACGGGTTTCGTGTCTGGCGGGCAACTGCCCAACGATTGATGTCGGATAGTCTTATATATGTCGTTCGCGCCGTAAACCCTAATTGCGCGATACTGAATTTCTGTGACGTCAGGTCTTTGATGCGTAGTTCTCATGTGGCGATGTAGATACCGCCACAATCCAAAAAGCACCTCCATTATTTTAATTCATTTATGTATGTCATTTATACCTTTTCCGCATAGGAAAGGCAGACTTCCACATTAGTGCAAATACCTACTAATAAGTACATTATCTATGTACTATGGACTAAGGCAGCCCCTATGAATCTCTAAGAAAAAATTGAAAAAAAGCACCCAGAAGTCCGCTCAAGTCCGATAGACGCGGCGCTAGTGTATATGACATTGCATCAAATTGCATTAAATAAAAATTTGTTCCACAATTTTCCGCCGGACTTCAGTGGTGGCGCTACTCTATTAGTAGTTACATCTCGCAGAACGTTTGTATTAACTCTGGATGTAGCTTCGATTGAACAACACTGCCAGTCAGTAACATTCAAATTCTATTATCTATTCTTCGTTTGATTTACCAGGCTTAAGCCTCATTTACACGTGTGTGACTTACGGCCGAACCCAATAATTTATCTATCACCAGTTTCGGCATACTGGAGATAGAAAAACCTATCTATCTATGGTTTTAACGTCCCAATAATCTGTCAGAGAATAAGGGCCTTACAGAGTTATGGGACGACATTCAATGACAGATAGAATTATACTGTCTACCATTAATAGCGATCTGTTTAACTGAAAATAGTTTATTCGGTTCGGCCGTTAATTGCCTTTGGCATACCATAAATTAAAATAACAATAAAATTTGCACCGTCTAAATGGTGTTTCGGAGATGCATTGTGTGTTTGTTGCTTCAATTTTGTTGTATGCCACTGGCATGAAACAGGCATCGTGTAGATATATGGGACTTAAGTGGGTTTATCCTAAAAGTTGGCAACGTCGCAAATAACTGTCAAATATTTACCTGTTTTGATTCTTAAAACAATATTACTGAATAGAAATAAGAAATGTGGCTAACTAGCGAACTAGAATATTAATAATGAATTGCAATTATAACATTGAATTCGATGTTGTACCCATTTTAGGTGTAGAAACGCATTTGGAAAGATTCCAAATCGTTTTTTTACATCTAAAACTAAACATTCGGCGTTACGATATTAATTATTGCATTTCATAATCAATATTCTAGTTCGCTAGTTAGCCACATTTCTTATTTCCACACAGAAATATTGCCAAATTAATCAAAACAGTGAAATATTTGACATCAATTTGCGACGTTGACCACCTTCGGAATAAACGCTCTTAACACAAGCAGCTGTGGGTGGATTTAGGATAAAAGATCTATCAAAATAAAAGTCATTATGAGGGTGTATAGTTTAATCAACATAAATAAACTCGGAGATTCAATTAACAACTAAAGCTGCTTTCTACCTGTATTCAAGACCGACTGTGTCGAATATACTACTCTTGTGTGGTTGTGAAACTACATACATAGGAATTTACCTAATAATACTAAGTAATATGAATTATATGACTAAATCCATCAATATTGAATAAATAATTTACTAAGCAAATCATAGTTACACAATGCGAAAATCGAAACTACCAAAGACAGAGAAGATATATTTTTTTTTAATCATCATTGACATTTATTACTGTGCACGCTTGTGCAGTACGAATATTTTTGTGCGTATTGTAAACCTACCACTACAAAGTCTAACATTTTGAATTCAAATTACAAGTCTGACTTCCTACAACATTTAGACAACACCGAAAGCCTAGGGCCCTTTTAATAAACTCTTTTTTTTCAACGTTTTCTACATCAATATATGGAGAAAGCTGGACGTTGTGTGAGCGAGGTTCGTCTGGACAATGTGGAGCGAGGAACCTCACGAGCACTTAGGGGTCTGGCTACCGAAGTCCGTCGGTTTCTCTCGTTGTTGCGCAAGACCAGGTCCTCTTCATCCATGGTCGGGATCCTGCGGCGGGGAGACAGCGCCCGCGGGGTGCGGGGGGTGTGCGGCGTGCGCGGCGCCCGAGCTGACAGGCACCGGGACTTCGGACGGGCCGCCTCGGTCCACTCGTGGACGGACATATTGTAATATTGATCCTGCGTAAATAGGGAATGATAATATTATTTAATCATTGGAAGTTCGTTCACACGAACGTTCCTTCTTTTTAGGCTCACCCCTAAGAAGAAAAAGAGAACTGTCGCTTACTCCTCTCCCAAAATATAAATGAAAATCGAGTCAAAATTTACTCTGCATATAAATGACGATGTTGGTTCTACAGTTCTCCACACAAGAGAAGTTTGTTTTCCGAACTTTCTCTTAGGGCTTATTTTTCAATAGTCAGATAATATCTATCTGTAGAATAATCATTACAGTTTGACATATTTTCTATATAAATGCTGTGAAACCACTACAATTATTCTAGAGATAGAAGTTATCTGACGATTGAAATATCGGGGTGAAAATGTTGGGAAGAGTCATTCGATTTCCCGCCGGAATTCAATACTGAAGATAGAGAGGTATCGTGGTAGCTGCAGCTCTGCAATCACTAATCCGTTTGGCTAGACCGGTTTTCCATTGTAATGCGGTGGATAATCCCATTTCCAAAAATCATATAAATTTTTTGACAAACATATTTGCATACTACAAGGAAAAAGAAATTATAGAGCTGTTTTGGGTTTAATTTTCCGGTTTCTTGTATTACCCAACAGGTTCTAAAAATTATAAAAAAAAACAATGAAATCCCTCATAACCGGCAATTTTGGAAAATCTAATAAATCTCGTTATTATTTTCATGACGTCAACAATTACTTAATCAAATCAATAATTACACACATCCCTGGATTTGATATCATTACAGGGTTTAATTTAAAACTAATAAATTATTAAGTTTACTTTACAGTACATTCATTCACTACATCTGAAGTATAGGTACCTTTACTACCTAAAAATTAGTAAAAAGAAATGTAGTTAAAAAAGTGAAAACTTACCAAGTGGGTATGAGGTATCATCCAATACATGAATCTGCCTTATCAAAAGACAGCTTAAGTGCAAGTGAGAGGTAATGGCAATAGTCGACTACATAGAGATTCTAAATGTCTGGTGATCTGTGAATTAGTGTTCAAAATAAAACGAATTCTTATAGTGTTAAACTGTATTAAACGATTACCTAATATGTATACAATACGTCCTGTTCTTCATAAAACATCGGTCTCAAAACTCGGAGTTAAGTTGCTGTCTACTGGTATAGTAAGTATCTATTAGTTTAGTTAAACCTTATCTAGACATTATACCATAAAAAGCTTGCGTGAAAATTAAATAATTCAAAATTTTTGTAGGATAGACGCGTCCCAATTGTAATAACATAGAAAGAATCAATTAAACCCCTCAAATGCAAAACATCTTTCTTATAATAAAAATGACAATGCAAGAAAGTTTTGTGACTCAAGCTTCAAACATTAATACACGCTATCTAAACCTAATCATCTCTTATAGTCATAGTTACATATAAAACATTTATATAATTATCTGGTCAGTCAATCTCGAGCCCGCACCTGTTCTCGCCACAGCAGTGTCTCGTGTTATCATAGAACCTTCAGTGACATTATAGTGAAAACTGGCTTGTCGACATTACGCGAATGCGAGAAAAAGCTATATGTTTCTACACCTGTGTATCACAAAATCATGGTGAATGCTGTGCCAAGAACTCCTACCTGTTATCTTTACATTCCAAATAATAAAACATTGAAATAGTCCGTGCATATAATACTATGAATACGTAGTGGAAACAACAAAACACAGTGATAACAAAGCCTATATAACTAGGAATAGTAGGTATAAATAAATATACACATTTAGATATAGTTGCACAATATATGAATATCTTGATTACCAATACAATATACTAACACATCGCATGAGGAAATGTACGTTAGTGCTGCTAATGAAAATAATGTCGAATAGTGCAATGTATAAAATGATATCTTTCAAGCACTATTACTAGCAATGATAGAAACTACTAAAATCATGCTTGCTGAAACAATAGCGTCGATAAAGGTAAAGACTACTTGCCACAATGTTACTGTATACACCACAATGGATACTTCTACGGTACTAGTATGAATTGGCACTCATGATACTAACATCATTCGGGTTATAATGATGATAAAAAAAGGAATTCACTTGTCAAATTATTCATCAATTATAACGCTACAAATACAACATTCAAAGTTATAATTACGAATAACAATACAATTCAAATTTTAATGATTGATACACTTATAACGCACTCAACATATTGTCCGAAAAGATATGCAATAAATCATTGACATTGATTATGACAAATTTTAATCATCTAATTTGTCTAAACAAACGTACCTTAATAAAGTCACTCAAACTGGGTATCAATATCGAACAAAATTAACAAATATAAAAATGTTATACAATAAGTTTGGACTCTTGATTATAAACATTAGAGTGGTTCGCTGAGAAGTCGAAGTTTCTCAGTGTAAGCTCTTAACACTGCTGTTGATTCAAATTTTCGTCGGACTTTGGAGGTTCCGATGTCGCTGGTAGTGGACTCTACGATGAAAAGAAAATGCATTAATCTCCAATCTATTGATAAAATTGAAAAGACACGCAAATTAAAACAAAAACAATGGTTAAGAAAAAACGAAAAACCAAATAAACAAAACAGACGCGTTAGAAAATTGTTATCCACAATAGCAAACCCCTCACAAACTGCAACCCAATGAGTTACCTACTCAATAAAACGTGTACAAATATCCTGGCTGAAACAAAAATGAGTGATTGCGATTTAAATGACCTCCACCGAAAAATTAAAAATGAAAAAGCGAACACGACATATATGCAAAGGCCCGTCAAGCGGCTGGAAAGGGCCTCACCTCCTGTCGGGAATGGCCGTGACTGTCGGGCACCGGGGACTGTCCCGTCATCTGCTTGATGTAGTCTTTGTCATCGAAAATTTTGATGTCACCGCCTCCAGGTTTATACTTTACGTTATCCATGGAGCCCACTTTACTTTGTGCTTTGAATTCCAATTTTTGATTTTCAATCTGTTTCAAAGAAGTGAGTGTGCACATAAAATAAAAATACATACAATAGTATAATAATATGGAGGTTCCATAGATATTCAAAAGAAGATAATATATTTTCCAAATGATTATGTGCTTAATACATTCCTGCCAGTCCCGTCAGTCTATTAATGTCGCAAGAATGAAACGGTGAAAAGTGAAACATTGCCAAGTAACCGGCTCCACGCGGTGTAAAGTCAACATTATTCATTATAAATATTTAAAAGTACAACTACAACTTCACTATTCAGATTAAAAGAAAATTGCAACCACACAAATGAATAAATCCTATCATAAGCCGTCGGTAATACGTAAGATTCATAATATTATTCTTAATAAATCTGCTTTGCAATCTGCAGCCTGCGCTGGAGATAATTTAAATAATATGTAGTAGGTATCTCCAAAACTCATGTATATCTAAGCAATGATAATAATATTATGCAACCAGAAAATGCTACTACGAATCAGCAGACAAATCAAGATACTATTACCTATATGTACGAGAAATAGAGTGATTTGTTATGATTACATTTAAGTATAGTTCAAACCGTGTGCAAATCAATGTAGGTATGGTTCTACGGGTACTCATATGCTTTATAACGATGTATTCGATCATAACGATGTGAATGAATATTCTTATCAAAATAAGCAAAAATGATAAATCCGATAGTGTAAAAATAACCGAAAGGATCATTTATCAAGATTGTGGTAAGATTGGAAAAGCATGTAACATAGTGGACCATATTTAATATGTTATTTTTATACAAAAAAACACATACATGATTCTGTATATCAATATATGCCTATACAGGCAGGGTTCAAGACGTCACACTCTATTTCATAAGTCGTTAATACCTATATAATAGTCTTCATCTGAACTCTTCAAACCTTATCTAGATCATTTGAACCGTGTTTCTCATTAAATATAAATAGTTTTATTTCTAGAAAAAGTTTTTCTCTTAGGAATTTTTCTGTGGGTTACAATTTTGTTCCAATTACATTAATTGCGGAAACTTATAGATGGACAATTGGACATGGCTAATTAAACAATGGAAAATTGTGTTTGCCAATTGTATCTATGGAACCTTCATGGATACATAAATATATACGGTCATATCAGTGCGGTTGCTAAGTAATAATTTCATAAACATGTGGTGTGTGTACATGTACACATACATATGTTTGTGTTTGTTTCATAGTACAATGCATAATCGTTATTGATTTCCATGGCGTGCTTGTCGATGATATTCGTGTAGGTCATGTGTACTGGTAACAGTCGTATGTTCGTTCTCTACGTTATGTAATCATCATATTAATATTTTATGTAGAAATTTGGCATTCTGTGTAAAAATAAAACGTATAAGGTGTAAGGACACTTATTCTACTATCATTCGCATTTCTCAATCCGGCAAGACTTTATTTATGTAGTTTTATTTTTTTATGTGAAAGTCACAGTTATGTTTATATTGAAAGCAGAACACCTAGCGTGAAAAATACAGCCACAGCCCGTCCTAGAAATACCTTAGGTAGACACTAGAAGGTTTCTATCAAGTCAATTATCTCACGTATGGTACAAAATATGTACCGCCCAACCAACCTTACTCCATAAAGAGTGGTAGGCAAAATGTTTATGAGATGCCCTCCATCGCGGTAACGCCCATTTAACATTCTAGAAAATAATAACGTTATAATCCCATAACTACGTTTATACTTATAGACATTGCATTTCATACTTCGACTGTATATGACGTATGTGCATTGACGTCACCGCAAAAAACTTAAACCTAAAACAAGTTTTACATAAATATTGTGCAATAAAGTGACTGTGTTCACACAAACTTAGATATTGATTTTTACTCACTGCTCTCGTTCCTTCTTTTGCAACTGTAGACTAAAGAAGAACAACATTATTTTCAATATTGTACTTAAACATACCTAAGGACTTCGTTGTTCTATTTTTACATTGAGTGCGTCTATAATACGAATTGTGAACTGCGCTAACATATTTGCTCGATGATGATACTTGATCGTGTTGCCATCTTTTATGTCTAAGTGCTTTACCAAATATTTAAGCTCTACTCGAATGTTACTTTTACCAGCTGTGCTGACAAACTAGGCAAAAAGAGTACTCACTGAAAGTTGTTACCTAATATTTCGCCTATAACCGCATCCCTATGACCTATTCAATAGATATTTTAAAAACCTTTGTCTTATTATTAATTTACCTTAATGGCACCACCTCCAGGCTTATGAGTGATGTTAACTGTCGAAGCAACTTTTGGTTTTGCTTTCTCGTTGAAATTCAATTTCACGGTTTCAATCTTCTTGTCACCGCCACCTGGTTTGTACGCAGTATTCTGGAGGGAGCCTACCTTTGATTTTGCGTTCCATTCTAATTTCGTGGATACAATCTGAAAAATACAACGATGTAAATTTAATAAAGATACCCAAGGCATACAATGCTCGGGTTTTGTAAAATTTGTGTGTATTTACCTTTTTAACTCCACCACTTGGAGTATAAGCATCATTTTTAGCAGCAATTTTAGGCGTTATGTTACCGAACTCTAATTTCCGGTTTTCAATCTTAACTTTTCCACCACCAGGCTTGTACGTCGCATTATCTAATGAGCCAATTTTTGATTTCACGGCTTTAATGTTGGGCGACGGAGCATTGCCAACTTGAACTTTATTCATTGGCACTTCTGAAATGTAATTTGAATATGTTTATATTGTACGCCTTTAACTATGTTAAGCAGTTGTACCTGCCTATTCATTTATTGTGATTGTGAAGTACTAAAAGTAGTAAGTCGAAGTACTAAGTCGACATCGTAATTTTTACAATTCAAAGCCACTTTATTCCCTTTTGTCATTTCTTAATTTTAGCAAACTCATAAACATTCCAATTTAATACTGCGCATATTTCTATCCATATTGTTTTTTCTATAACTTGGCTTTCTGTATAAAAATGGCAGTCATCGTTTAATATTCTTTATTAACCAATACAATGAAGCTATAATTTCAACGAATAGTGGTTGTAAAGTACAATACAATGAAGGTTAAGGGCACAAAAAGTACTCACACAATACAAAACTGAAGCATAAAAACTGCGTCTTAGCAAGAATACTCACTTTTCTTATCATTTGGTAGAGGGTTTTCCGGTGTTTTAGCAGTAGCACTTTTGCTTGATGATCGTGAAAGACTCGTTTTCAGGCTGTTGCTTGATTTCTCCTTCATGGGTAACTTACTCGGAATCTTTTTGTTCGGTGAACCGGGAGACCCATTGACATCCTTAAAAAAATTTGAATATTATGTAGAGATGAGTAATTATAAAAAATAAAAATAAATATAAAAAATCTGCATACATTTCCCTGTGTAGATTCATCGACGCCGCTATCGTTGTCACCATCTAAAGAAAGGAAGTGTTAATGTAAAGACACTGTTGATTTGTGATAACCATATCAATCGATGCATTTAAATCAAAGACGTTTGGCTCATTTTAAATAGAATATTCTTTGTAATACGAGTTTTCCTAAAGATTACCTTTAGGTCGAGATTTAGGCGCAGATGCTGTTTTACGAGGTGTTGATTTCTTTGAATCTGCAGAAGCAATAGATGTGCTGAAATCATTTGGTTTTTTCGGAACTTGTAGAGGTGGCTTAGCATCCGGTAAAGGAGACTTTGAAGGGGTCTTATTTGGCGTCGGTAAAGGTTTAACATCTTTGGTGGAATCAATCCCCCTTGTTAATTCTAATTTTGGTTCCACTTTAGGTGTTTTCGGACGTGCGGGTTCTGGGGTTACACTCTGAGACTTGTTAGGTGCAGTTGCAGGGCTCAGTGTTGGTTTCTGTTTAGGCTCCGGAGAATCATCACTACGCGTCAGTGATGGTGAGCGATCAGAAAACTCGTCTTTCGGTTTAGCAGTTTCATTTACTTTTCGCGGTGCAGTCAAATTATTTTGCAAAATCACATCATCATCGTCATCTGATTTCTTTTTTGGAGCTGGAGTTGGTAGAGCGCCGCCGATAAAAGATTCCGTCATTTTAGACCCAGATATGCGGGATTCGGGACGTTCTAGAATTTCTTTCGCTCCTTCGTTAGAGGCATCCGATCGAACGCTTTCTTTAGATTCACGAACATTTTCTTTGCTTTCTATTTTCCCTTCCTGTATCAACCCAAGTCCCGGACTGCGGCTGATAAATTCATCTATTCTGCCTCCAATAGCACTGACAGATTTTCGTCGATCATCTTCTGCTTTCAAAGGACTTGGAGCTCCGGGGGCAGCTGCAATGCTGTAGCTCCTACCTTTAGCCGCCGTAGGCCCTTCAATACCGTTTTCTGTTTTGTTGACATTTTGGTTGTCACTTGAGATACTTTGGTTATCCAGGTTGACTGGTTTCGTCTGATAAGTATTGGATGGATCGAGACCCTTCAAAGAGCCTTGCGATGGTTGTCTCTGGAATCCAGGTACGGGTGCTCCGTTTTTAGCTGCCCCGTTAGGCTGTTGAAGAGGAATCTGTGGTCTGCCTCCGTCGGGTGTTGTTGCACTGACAATTGGTGGCTGCCTCGGACCGAACTGCAAATTGTTCGGTGGAGGAGCTCGTTGTAGTGGCTGTCCTGTCGGTGACTGTACTGGTCTAGGTCCTTGTTGGGGTGCAATAGATTGCGGACCAAAAGGTCGTAAATTAGGAGGTACAGGCCGAACTTGGGCTCCAGGAGGTCCGGGTGGGGCTGGGCCTCTTGGCAGTGGGACACCTATTCTTGGCGCAAATTGTGGAGGTGTAGTAACGGGTCCTCCAGGTTGAAATTGTGGTCTTGGTTGTGAAGGTGGTACTGCTGGTCTCGGAGTTTGTGGTGGGAAAGCTGAACGTGAATCAACTCTATTAAGTGGACGAATTGGTGGTGGTGGCTGAGACGAATCTTGACCAGCTAACCCAGTACTCAGAGGACGAGTCTCCGTTGGGGCCTTTCAAAAATAAACAAGTATCTTTAATAGCAGAAAACAATTCCATGATACCTACGGTCTACACTAATTGCAGGTTTATGAACACGAAAGTTTTAATGAATAAGATTTAATTTAGATATAGGAAAACTTAGACGTGTTATTCCCAAAATCTACATTACCAAAGTTTTACACGTAAGTAAGCTACTTATTTCGCTCTTATCGCGTAACATCATTTTTGGTTAATCACGAAATGTAGTATTGTTTACATGGAGCAGACACAATCGATGAAATAGGTATACCATAGACTATAGTATTTGTCATAATATCATGAATAATATTGCAAACACTCAATATTTTGCGAGTCTAGGCAATAATTCACAAAATGTAGAGTGATTGAACACGGTAGGTAACTGACGGGTGTGGGGCGGAGACGATCGCGCTGTCACCAGCCCCCCCTCCCCCCTCGACCGGAATCATAACAAACTAGCTCTTCAGCAAAAACAAAATCTATCAAAACATTGAATATATTGGTTAGAATAGAAAAAATATGTACTTATAATAATATGTCCTGTCTGTTATGGCTGAATAAAACATACTCGTGCATTTCTATTACCATTGTTTGTAAGATATTGAAAGGACGTCACGAACCTAACACTACATGATAATTTTAATCCTATAACGTGCCTTGAAATTGAATCAATCCTACAGCAATTTCGACTCGTCTGTTATCAGGGCTGTTTACCTCAATCAACTCGTGCGCACGGTGAAGATAACATTGATTGCATAAATTACGTATGGTTTAAGTAGAATTGAGAATTGCACTAAATTGCTTATTTCCGTGTCCCCGTCCCCTATTTGAGGTTCCAGCAGAACCGCGTGAGCCAAGCGAGCAACGCCCGATGGATACAAGTTGTCACGAACTCGGCTATTGGGTCAACGAGCTATTGCCGGATAAAAAATTAACTGCACGTCCTCTGAACCAGATTCAGTGAATAGTTTTGTCGCAAAAAGCGATATAACTTTAACAAATTCCTACCATTTGGAATGAATTTTCGACAATTCCTTAGTACACGCGGAATAATTTCATCCGTAAATGAGACACGATGACAAACTGTTTATATAAAGGAAATTCCTTGTTAATGGCTTGTTTACGAATTCATTTTAATCCAGACATTTTAGTTGCCAAATATTATTAACATGAAGCATATCTAAGTACATCCATTCGTAGATGTTTGTAACGAGGTCTATATTGATGTCTACGACCTTTTCAATGAGCAAGAAACTTACCAAGTAGTTCCTTTTTCACAAAACTGGGTTTAATCTCTCAAAGCGTCATCCTGTCTACAGTTTGCGACACTTTCAAATTTTCTTGCAACAGTTTACTTTGGACAGTCATCCCAGTGACGTCAAGATTAGCGTCAGCACCCTAGATGTTACGTAAGTAAAAAGTTTATAATGATACTGTCCGCCCATATTATGGAATATGAATGCCCTTATCTTAAATCTTTGAACTGATAATTTTCAATTACGTGGCAAAAATATTAACTGATCCATACGAAAACTTTTTACCTATGTAATTTCTAAAACTGCACAATCATGGATTAATTTAAAGTTTGAAATAAACTTTGCCAAACATGTCAAATTAGGACATTACGAGTATAAGAACATCGCATAAAGGCACGACTTCTAAATTGACTTTGAACGTTGGACGCATCGTAAAATGGTGCCTGCGTAGGGCCTATCCCAACTGAAATAGAAATACGTCACGCGAAATGTCTTTTCTTTTCCAATGAATAGTAAAAGATTAAATTACCAAACATGTCTATATATTAATCTTGGTACTACGTTCAGTATTTTGTTTTGAAAGAGGATTGAAGTTTTGACATCTTGAAATGAAAACACCTCATATCCAGACGACATAGGTGAGCACATAAGTGCACTTTAGAATACTTAACAGAATGCATTGCCATAAACATGTCTGCTGATCGTCTGTGACTAAAGGACGTTCCCGATCGCGTGATTTTGCTATAATATTTTATAGCGCTCGTCAACGAATTCGCTCAAATTTACATGAAAAGACTGTAAAATTTCGCGAATACTATGGTTAACTTTGGCATAACATTGCATGGCAGTACCTCCACTGATTTATATTCATAAACACTTATATCTGTTTCTTGCAAATTACGTTGATATTCACGCAGAACAAGGCAACAAACTTTGCAAATCTCAAAGAAAAAATTAGAAAAGTTTGTGAACGAATTCAATTCGTTCATTACGTTTTAGTGCCGTGATGTTCATGCCGAAGTTTTCATGAGCTAGTCATTTTTGGGCAGGTTTAATAGTGGTATCGTTTGAGTACCTAATCACGAAAATCGGTGATTGGATTTATTACCTAATAAGCTAAAACGGCCCTTGTACTTTTATTGGATGGGTTGAGCGCTTCACGGTCGTTTTTTGCACCTTTTTTTTGGAGGAAAAACTGACGTGAAACTAATGAATTAGTAAGCTTTTTCGCTTGTTACAGCATCGTAGGTCAAAGTTTGTAATTAAACCGGAACAGCGGTTCATGTTCCGAACTTCATAATTTATTTGTGATGATGCTATGAAGTGCATTAGTGCAGTATGTAGTTCGGTGCTCTCGTGAAACCACGAGGCTTACCCGGTTAGCGTCCATACTGCTTACTACAAAGATTAAAGTTTTAGAATCTTCAAACTTTGACAGTAGTCTCTATGTCATATTTCTTCGCTCGACGAGGCGATCGCGTATTTGCGATGTCTCCTTGAAACTATAAAAGACAATAAACATTTTATTAGGCATGAAGCCTTCACGCACAACTACCTGATGCTATAAAGGTGACGGGTGCTTTGCTGACGCATTGAAACAGTGGAAACTACACAATTATGCTCAAGTGGTACGGTGGAAGACTACGAGTATCATTCTAAGACGCCAGTGACTTATGTAAGATTATTCCTTTCGACGTGACTCACTACTTTGCGACTTTATTACGACAGGATACGGTTCATATTAGTGCCAAGATACGTGAACGACTCTCAGATCGATTATAGGCGTTACGAGGTTTATGTACAATCGATAAGTAGACATTCAGCCTTACAGAAGTACGTAGGTAGAGTATCTATGTAGATGTGAGTGTGCGGTACGAGTCGAGAATAATTTCTTATTACAACATTTTTGATAACCATCTTCTGTGATAAAATAACACGTGTCCAGACGCCTGCCAACAAATAAATTGAAACTACTAACTACGAATACATTAACACAACACAAATAACAAAAACAACATTAATAACATTTTTAACTTTGAGAATCAACAATAGTGATTTCAGATGATCTCTTTGAATTTTACTTTGATCTTCGATGACCACCCTTCAGGATAAAACAATGACCTCTTCTTGACCATTAATCTTACGAACATTTAACTGTGTACTACTTACCAACGTAATTAACGTCACACAGGTTGACAAAATGACACTTACATGCCGCAATTAACTCATGAGTCACTTTGTCGCGTCTGTACATACGTCTGTATTTAAAATAAAAGGAATATTTTATTTAAAATACGTCATAGGCATGGCTTGTGTTATTGCCTAATATATCCTATACTAATAAATGAGCAATATTTGTATATAGATTTGTAATCACGTTCTCGAAAACGGCTCTAACCATTTCGACGAAGGTTGCAATTTGGGGGTTTACGGGGGCGAAAAATCGAACTAGCTAGGTCCCATATCTGGAAAAAATCGTTTTCTCTATTTTCACCCGAGTAGAGCTCGGTCGCCCAGGTACTAAAACTAATAACTATAATAAGGCTGTAAGGACTGAGGACACTTTAGTTTAATTGTCCCAATGACCTTTAAAATCCTATTGTCTTGAGAGCACTTATGACCAACAATCCCAATGATGAAATGATGCTCAAGTCGCTATGAGTAAACTATCGATGAGTTTTAAATGTTGAATCATTTTCCTGAACCTCTCAAAGTCAGGAAGGACATAAATTTATCTATAACGCTAAGTTTTAGAATGAATATAGCTTGTGAATCACCTAAGTTTTTTTTCTGTCAATACTAGAGCATAATGTCGGACTATGTAAATATTTACCTGTTAAATAACTGAATATTAAAATCAAAAAGATTTGCTTGGGGATTTTATCATTGTGTGGTTTCCGTGTTACGGATTTTCAAAGAATCTAACAACATTTTTCCTTTTTAATTCGTGTCATCGGTATTAATGTTTTAAAAACATAAGTACTCAAAAGAACCTGAACAATAGGAAAAATTCCTGAAGGTACACGTGAATACAGCGCTAATTATAGGTATGAGTATGTCAAAGTGACCACCACGACACAAAACAGCATTGTCGGAAACTCTATAAATTGTACAAAGTAACTAATGACGGCTTTGACACAAATAAACTACAAAATGTACCATTTTCCATAACTAGGTTCCGCGTCAGAGCTGAAGACTCTAATAATACATCGTAAATAAACGTTGTAATTCTTATTATAAACAAATTCCAGTTATTTTAGACATTTTCATCAACGCCTGACGTCATTCACGTCGATCAAAACTGATATGGGTTTGATGCGTTTCATACAATTGCATGAGGAAAGACCTTTGATGTGTTTGTTAACTTTGACAAGAGCCGTCCCAATAACCTACTATCACCAGTTTCGGCATACTGGAGATAGAAAAATCTATCTATCTATGTTTTTAACGTCCCAATTATCTGTCAGAGAATAAGGAATCTTACAGAGTTGTGGGACGACATTCAATGACAGATAGAATTATACTGTCTACCATCAATAGCGATCTGTTTGAATGAAAATAGGTTATTGGTTTCGGCCGTTAATAGCTATTTAATTATCGCTTCTCGATCAAGTCAGTAGGTAGAATAATTAAACAAAATCGAGGGTGCATGTGTTTTGATGACTTTAAGTGTATTTCATACACACCCACCATACTTGAATATCTCATGTATGTACAAGATCTTAATAATAGTTACAAAGTTCACATCGGGCACAATAATTTAATACAATATGAAAAGTAGCGTGCTTTAAAATCATTACCTATGTAAAAGAAGTAGTAAAAGAAACGTAATATTTTAAAAATAGGATATGATTATTCAGTTAAAAAAACTCATAAATTTAAATAAATAATATCACATTTTAGTGATATGCGTCATTACAAATTACGTCATTTCAAATTATACCATTAAAAATTCAAATACTTGACCATACCTACAGGAAAATAGCAATATTGAAGAGTTGTTTTTTTTATCAAATAAAAAGTTTTAGGTGCACTTGATTTTTTACAATGTTGGTTTGATTTAGAAGAGAACCGTACCATCATGCTTACTAATGCATCAGTTGTTATTCTAGAATAATCAAAGCATAAAGCAAGCTCTTGTTGGATTGCAAAATATACTGAGATTACATAGTCCAATATCATTACAAGATTATCCTCTGGGATTCTTTAACGATGTCTACGTACATAATACAAAATGCAAATCTGGCAACAGACACAAAGATAGTAAATGGAAAAAAATATGAAAGATGCTGTACCATAATACTTTAGCAGCCCACTTAAAACGCAATATTTTTATACTTTATATTCATTGCGCTCAAAATAAATGCTGAGCTGTAAAAAATACTGTTATCCACGCAATATAATCTTCGAGCCAAAGCTCGTAAATAAACTATCTTCGGTATAGGATAGCATCATCATCGCCACGCAGTGTACACGTGGTGGCCCAGTGGAAGCGAAGTGATTGGCCATGCTCGGCCATGCCGTCACTCCGGCACTCCCATGGGAGTTGCCTGCACTGGGAGGGCCTGACCTTGGTAGGTACCGATGATTATGCTTTCTCACCTACCTAGCATTACCCTTTGTTCTTTCAATTGAAGGTCTTAAATGACGTATGACGTACTCTAAGTACGTAGGTATGTACCTTACCGTGTAATACGCGTTAGTATGCGTGCTTGCTTGCTAAATATTATATTAACTTAACTAAATAACCATCTTGTTTAATTACTGCTTACTATTTCGATTTTACACGCGACTTATTAACAGAAGTGGTTTACTTGGAAATGGTGCATTTTTTTTTTTATTTATTACGTCTAGTTAATACACAAGGAAAATTTAACTAAGCGAACATGCAAATAAAAATGGCGGGACTTATTATGAATAATGCGAACCACTAAAAAGATAATGCTCTAATCGCTAGGCTTTTTCGCAATAAAGAGGCTGGTTTCAGGCGTAGCATAATGATTTTATTAGCACAGGTGGACTCCCCTTCTAATAAATGACTTTCTACATCCTGAGATGGTTCTGATAGAATGTTATTGCCTCGGGTTCTTACGTTCCAGACACCTATTATACCTATTTTATTAGGAAAAAAAAAGATTAGAAAAGAAAGATTTAGGTCGAAAAGATGAAGTATTTTTAGTACGAATGAATCGAAAATGAATCCTTGCTAAAGTTAAGATCGAAACTTGAAGAACTCTCCTCAAACCCTTAGGAAAACCAAAGAAATGAAAAAAAAACAAATTTCTTTGATGAAGTTATTAATGGAGATTCAAGAGGGAGTTGTAAACTTCTTCAACAACGTTTAATTAATAAAGGCTAAGAAAATTTAACTGTTAATAATTTTACAGAAAAGTTTAATGAAGACAAGAGAAAGATTTGTCCAAATATTTGTCTAGAAACCCTAAACTACGCAACCAAAGAGAATAGGAACGATATTTAAGAAATACATTCTGAAGACTTTAAACAGTTGAATAAAGAACCAAAATATAAACGCAAATAGCGTGAAGAACAAGCCATAGACGTAAATGAAATTCGTCGACAATTCTGTTTCATTTTATGAAACGAAATGTCAAGAGAACAATGCAACAAAGTGAGAATTTCGCATAAATACAGTTATCCAGACCATCAACAGTACCTACAGTAAATACCTATTTCCCACAATTGAAAACCTGATCCGCTCTAGTTCATGATATTTTAGTTCAGCTATACAGTCTTTTGTAGTACCACTTTACAAATCTATAAAATCTATCATTTATTATCATCGTATTTGTACCCTTAAAAAAACCTGATATCTTCATATTCTTCATATTTACATATGAATGAATGTATGGGAAATTTCACGATTTTTCCATTCATAAAGATACCTAGATTTACATCAACGGTGATATCATTGTTAACGATACCAATGAAAGTTATCATTAAACAAGATTAAATTATTATGGGTAATCTCCTGAGTATTGGGAATTACGTTACGTGTTTTTTGTTCACTATTATCAGTAGTGTAATTCTGGGTAGTATCTATCAGTTATGTAATTTGTTGACATCAAAGGATACGCACGGACAGGTGCACTTGTAAACTACGTGCTCTAAAGCCGCTACTTGATGAAAACTGAACAAAACAATAACCACGACCGTGACATACTTCTATCAAACCGTCTCTGCTTTAAACATATTTTTATTATCATAAATAAGAACGCGACTGATGATGCCGATTAAGCTGAATTTATGGGAGTAGTTACGGGAAACGTAGAGTCGTACAATCAACATCAACGTCTAAAGTACCTAATTAATGGTCATGAAAAAACAACCGTAAACCTTCCGTATTCTTACGCTCACCAATTGAAATTCAGTAGCATGTTTTGAGTACCGTTTGCAATACATAAAATAATTGAATCAGCTGTTTCCACAATATTTTTATGAAAGACCAATCAGAATTGTGTTTCACAAAGGCACGGCAGTGACGTAAAAAAATGTTTCCTTATATGAGCCATTGTTTCTAAATTATCCTGGATCCATGTTACTAATAATGTGCGACTGCATAGCGTTTATTCATCTGCAGACGTATTGATTGTAGGTAGGTGGCGGTAAGTTCTGAGCGAGGAAAACGCGCTGCCGTCACAACATCGCGTCAGAGTCCAAGTGACGTGGTCTTAGATAGAGAGGTTCTCTTGCCAAATATGAGTCAGTGGCAATATAAAACCGCGCGGCCAATGTAAGCACCGCACACTTCGTATAATACCGCCGGCCCACGCTGAGCTCTGATAATACATATTTAAAATCATTAATGTTTGTAAACGGTGAACGTCTTATCACTTCGCAATTTGAAAGGATCAGTTTGAACGTAGACAGTAAGTATTCAACCAAGTGTTATTGTTTTGAACAGTTAATCAGTGATTTGTGTTAGCCGTGAAAAATAAGTGTGGAAAATCTTTTCATGATAAATACAAAGAATTTTCCTCAAGTTTAAATGAAATCAGTCCCACATAAAATAACAGCTGCATTGTATTTCAGTGATATAACATAACTTATGAATGCCTTTTGTTTTTTCAGGAAACATGCAGCCGAAATCTGACAGACCACCAGTGGGTGCTACAAGCCAGCTACCTCAACTACACCTGACTCCATCGGGTGGTGGACAAAAGCGAGCTGATGGGTCACCTCAGAGCGGGAGTAACCCTTGGCTGCTGAAGCCTCAGCACGAGATCCCACCCACTCCACCACCACAAGCCAACCCCCAGCCCCTCGAATTCTTCCCACAAAGAATAGGATAGATTCGTATCATGAACTCTCGAATAAAAATATTGAAATATTAATGGCAAGTTGCCATTTTGTCGTTCTGGCTTTTCAGTAAAGTCGAATAAAAATACGCCTCGTTACGTTAAGCAGAATCTACGTAAATGTCGGAGACACACTGAGGGAAACTTCAGTCAGGCATAACGTGAAGTGCGTCAGTGGCAAGTGCGGTCAACCTACGGTTTAGCGATAAGTTTTATTATTCGAAAAATGTGATAATTTGTGGAAAACCGCACGGTAACGTAACATTTCCGTGACAAGTATGGAACTATGAACTTGTTTTGAGTGAACTATGTTTTATTTTAAATAGTGTTTTAGTCTCAGTGAAAGCAATAATGAGTAAATACGACGACATTGAATAAAGAAATAACATTTGCATATAATTGTATAAGATATTCTAACGCAAAATTCAATAAACAGCACGTTTCTACGTATTGTAAAACTAAATTAAATAATATCAAAAACATAAGCAATATATTAAATATGAAATACATAAATATCAATTAACTAACTTGTGTTTATTTTTCTTCACATGTTAACATGTAATTGTTTAATGTACTATTTAAGGGGTTATAATAACACATATCATCACGCCTATTTTCCCCAAGGGTGAGGCAGGTTGTCTATAGTACACCCACATGTCGCCAGTGGGATTATAGTTAATCTTGAGTATGAAAATTGACAACTTTTAATATACGACGAAGTCTGGAAAATCGTGAAAGAATTCATTAAGTATTTCAGATACACAGATGTCTTGTTTTCGGTATCTCAACATTGGTCCCATACTTAAATAAAAATTAACATAACATAACATCAAGCTTATATTCCCCGAAGGGATAGGCAGAGGTGTACCTATGGTACACCCACATTTCGCCTGTTATACGAGTATTTAAGTCCCATGTAATAGGGGGCGAGCCTATTGCCATCAACCGGGCATAAATCCAGACTCCGGGCTGCTACTGAGAAATTTCAGAGGGGAAAAATCAGTAACATTTTGCCCGACCCGGGAATCGAAGCATGCTCAGCGTAGCGCTTGCGAAAACTAGACCAACGAGACAGTCGATTAAAAATGGTTCCTATAATATTTAAATATTTTACACTATTACTGATAGATGTTATACGTATATATTATCTATATTTAAATATTATCTTTTCAGTAGAGCGCACTGACGTCAATGTTGGAGTGCTTACTTTTTGTGCGGTAATATGATTTGAGCTGAAGATGAAGTACTTATACTACCTACCTACATAAATGTACATACATACCTATTTTTCGTACCATACAGAAAATATTATTAACACAGCGGTTAATAGTTCAATAGCCTTTGACTTACAAGTGATAATGAACTCTTAAGAATTATATGTGACCGACTTTTGAATTTAAATATTTTTTTACGTAAGTCTCAATTTTATGACGTATTACCTACTCGTAAATTCTTTATCAAAGCAGTTTCCTACTAATTTCTTATCAAATTAAAAATAATTCTAATGTTTATCAAGAACATGTATCGAACTAAGGACACAGTTATCATAATGAGAAGTTAACAGTATTAAGAAAATAGATAAGGCGAACAGGAAATAGGATTTCATAGATAATACGATGACTCGTTTGCACGCAATTTTTGGTTGGGATCTAACAGCTATAAAGTTTTATCAACACGGAATCCCCTCTGACTCATCGGGTGATGACTCAAGATAAAAATTCAATTGTTTCTTTCCCAAAATTGTGAATCAGGCACTTAACCATCGTAAGTGCTTAATCCTCAATTACGTACGTAATCATTAATTGTACATTGCATTGTCCATTCTAACCACAAGCACATTAAATGAACGAATTTGTACCTAAAATACTAATTAATGAATGTTTTAAACAATACAACAATCAGCAGCTGGTTTTTTGTTTTTCGTTTTGGAAACAAGTAGCAATCAATGGTGGGCGTCGGAGCTGCGACGGACCTCTCAAATGGACCAATTGTACGCATGTGTCCCTACATGACTTGACAAGGTTGATTGACGTTTTCCCGAAATTAACGTTCTGAGTTCTTCTTTGTAAATACTGTTAGGCTACTGGATCCCAGAAATAAATTTATTTTAGCTGACGAAAAGTATTACGTAATGTAAACAAAGTTATATTATGTTTTGATTGTATATTATCGCCATAGAATCTGGCAGCAACCGAATCGACAATATAGCTAGATTGTACCGATGCCGATGCAATTTCCCTGTAACCTTACAGCGACATCAAAGATCAAACAAGAAACCCCGCCAATAAATATTCCTATGAAATCAACAAGCTAGCCTTCGGAATCAATCGTCTTAATTGAAGCTAATATCTTATCAGATAATTAGTGCAATTGACGAGGGAAAACATTAATTGCTTTGATATGTATGACGCGGTACGAACGTCTTCAAGAGTTCCTGCCAGTCACAGTGCAAGTGGTGCTTCAATTGAAAAGCCTTTTAGCGGTGCCTTTTATGCATTTAGATAATTGCACGAATCTAGATTCACAGCACGAGTAAAAAAATTGTCGCGTAATCAGATCACTGTAATTCGTTTTACCCGTTCCGTTTCTCCGTTTCGAGTGCTTCAAACGTGGGAGTGACAACACTAAGCGGCGTTTACTTATTAAAACTACGTCAATAAATGATTAGTTCGTCCACGATCGATATTTAGAACATATCTAGATATTGAATAACTACTTCTTATACAGCTGACACCGTTAAGTGATATTATTGAACAGGAATACTAGAACGTTCATGGTGCAATCGCGGGAAGCCGTGGCAGTGCGCACTTGTTTTTCAGACTTATTATACAACTCACCTCGCCGGAGACGAACGGGAAACACTTTGATTTACTTTGAAATATGACTGGAATACTTTGTGATTAGAATGAGGGCTCCAAGTAAGGGGGTGCGTTCCGCAATGGACGCCGGCAAAACCTGAAGTGTCGTGATACGTGCGGCCTCTATCGGCAACCGAAGACCGCGAAGACTGCCTAAATGTTCAGAGAGGGCATAGGGCAAAAAATGTTTTTTATCAATAGTATATTTAAAATTCAAGTTTGTGTAATTTTTTATTCAAGTTCCATTTTAACTTAGAATGAGTCTGATTTCTTAATCTTATTATTATTTTAAATTAATCAATAATGGCTAATAAAACAAAGACTTTAATAGTCAATTTTCACTCATACGTGAGTATGAAAACATGCATAAATTTAAAACAATTATTTAAATGTGAATACTGGTCTAAGCATTCGTAGATCTAGAGAAAAGGCGTCCTGCGCCCTGAAAATGGTGCGCGCGCAACCACCACCGGCCAATTCCCTACAGAGGAACACTATAAAAGATCACTACAACCTTCATTGAGAACGAAACATACGCGTCCCTCTCATATTCGGAATGAGTAAAAAGGATGACCGATAAGTCTCGTATTTGTTTCGACAGAAGGTAATAGGCACCTGGCTTGTGTCGCTAGACGGCATGTTTATTTTTTCAAGTTCCAATTTACATGAATCGTACCAGAAAATTGAAATGGAATCTTATAACAAGGTGGACAAAATCAATAAAGATAAAATCATTTGTATATCAGTAAGCTAATTGAGTATCACGTTATACAAATGGTATGATAAATTGTTATCACATATCCTTAAATAAGACGTAATTTGCATTATCTACCTTTATGATTGCAAATATAACTATGATAGCGTTTATCGTATACGTACACTAAATAGGGATTATACCTGTACGTAACATTTAAATGAAACTTTCCATTATCTACAAAGAACATTCGATAGTAAAATGAGCCAAACGTTGTTTTGTAGCGCGTTCATCATTCTCACCAATCTCCCACGTTTTAATTACCTGAAACAATACAAAATCATTAGTTAATGTCAAAGTAAGGCTAACAATATTACAACAACTGGACAAACCAATCACCTATTAACTCAGCAACGTTATTTCCACTACAGTCAATAAATTGCTGAACTCAATAAGCAGTCGTGTTTAGAAAATTATAGAACAATTGTTTGGAACGAAGACAGATTGGAAACCCACAAAATAATCCACGGACGTAGGTAGTGTGTAGGTGTGTACGACATCTATCTTTATACCAAACAAGTCGTTGACCTACTAATTTGGACTGGTTAATAAAGAAACGGCAATGAAGTTTAAGAATTAATATTAAGTCTGTGTCAGAAAGATTTGGTTTTTATACTGACATCCAGAATATCACATCTGGATGTGATATTATTAGGTATATAATTATACTAGCTTTTTCCTGCGGCTTAGCTAGCGTGGAAGTCGGAAGTTATTCCAAGGAAACGCGTAAAAAGTATCCTATGTGTTCATCCAGGTTATAAACTGTCTGTCTGCTTCATCCAAATCCTATTATTAGCGTAACATAATGATTGAAATACTATCGTGAATTCATGCATGCCTAGTATTTTTTGTTAGGTTACTGCTCAGAAATTATGCACAACGTCTAATGATTGAAATACTATCTTGAATTCATGCATGCCTAGTAATTTTTGTTAGGTTACTGCTCAGAAATTATGCACAACGTCTAATGATTGAAATACTATCGTGAATTCATGCATGCCTAGTATTTTTTGTTAGGTTACTGCTCAGAAATTATGCACAACGTCTAATGATTGAAATACTATCTTGAATTCATGCAAGCCTAACATTTTTGTGCCAGGTTTCAAGTTTATTAACTCAAGGAACAAGATTTTTCATGCAAAGGAAATCCCCCCTTATCGCCCACTTAAAGGTGGAATTTTCAAAAACTTCTTAGTGCTTCCCTACATTGTAAAGGGAAACTGTGTGCAAAATTTCACGTTCTTAGTCCCAGTAGTTTTTTCAGGCTCTGCGTCGAAATGTCAGTCAGTCAGTTTCTCCTTTTATATATATATAATATATATAGATACATAATGTGGAGGAGCTCTTGGCTGTGTAATAACAGCGGGTCCGTGGATGGCTGACCATCTATCTTTACATAACGAGAGTCCTCCGTGCCTGGGAAAGCACGTTAAGCCGTTGGCGTTGGTCCGCTGTCATTCTTGAATCTTTGACAGTCGTTACGGGTCGTTAGAAGTCCGAAAGTCTGACAACCAGTCTTACCAAGAGGTATCGTATTACCCAGTTACTTATAGGTTGTGGAGGTCAGTTAGGCAGCCGACCCCATTATAGTTGGGAAAAGGTTAGGCAGATTGAATAAGTCTACGTCTGAACGATGTGGATTTTATACTGACATCCAGAAATATCACAACTGGATGTGATTTTATTATATTTTTGTTGTTGTAGTTGATTAGTATCTTAGACAGTCGTTACGGGTAGTCAAAAGCCCGAAGTCTGATAACAAGTCTTACCAAGGGGTATCGTGGTACCCAGCAACTGGCTGGGTTAAGGAGGTAAGATAGGTAGTCGCTCCATGTAAAATACTGAAGTTCAGCTGCATCCAGTTCGATTGAAAGCTGACTCCAACATAGTTGGGAAAGGCTAGGCAGATGATGATGATGATGATGTTGATTTGTTTTAGTTGATAATGTTTTCGTATGTACCATCGAAGAAATTCATATCTAACCACCGTAAGGACTATTCTTGCTTGCAGCGCTCGGCGACTATAGACCCGGGCCGGTAACAAATGTGTTCATCGTGTTCATGGGATTTTATTTTGAAACTGGTTAGATATGAACTTTTTTCATGATACAAGTCGTGCCATTAAAGTTAGAACTTGACCGCGCCTCCCGCCGCTCTTTCCGCCGCCCCGATAACGCCCCAGTGGGGACCTCAAACCGCTAAAGAGACCCATAAATCGTCTACTGCGCAAGTCAAACCTCATGGTGCGAAGTCTCAACTTTAATGGCGCGACTTTTACCTAATAGTGTCTGTGTCAGTGTCGTAAATGACACATTATTTCTAACGAAGATATAGAAACCCGAATCCGTCCTGGACGGGTAACTAACAATTTAATCGGTAAAAGTCTGGCTCTTACCCCGCCTTCTTAAAACACAGAGCCCCCATGAGGACTTTGCCGGGACAAATAATAGATGGCTCCTATTTAAATACGGCCGTCATCAGCATTTATGGCGAAAATGGTATTTCCCTTGGGTATCAATAAAAACGTGCAAAAATTTGTTCCGTAGACAGAAATAACTACGGACATAAACTGCTGATAGATTCTAGCTACAATCACATATCTGCTTGCCACGGGTCATGATTACCTATGATTGATTGATCGGCTGCGGCAATGAAGCGTGATTACCCATCCAATATCGTTAGCCCCAACGATCCATAGAGGAAGCCTGCAAGCTATCGTCGAACTTGAGCTATTAATGTCTTACCTTCTTTTCTTTTTCTTTATTAGTTAGGTACTTTTATAATCGCAATTCGTATGATTGTCCCATTGATTAGGTATATTTGGGCCATGCACCTGAACAGACTCTTCGCATCATCGTGAGAGTTTGATACAGAATTTTATGGGATGTGTCTAAATCGGTTCAACCTCATGACCCCAATCAGATCATTTCAATCAGACTCATATCGAAGACAGTCCATCAAAAAGTTATGTAAGTCTTCCACAATTCCATACTCCAGATGTACCATCGAAAAAGTTCATATCTAAGCAACGTAAGGACTATTCTTGCTTGCAGCGCTCGGCGACTATAGAACCGGGCCGGTAGCAGATGTGGTCATCGTGCTCACGGGATTTTGTTTTGAAACTGGTTAGATTATGAACTTCTTTGATGGTACATCGTAGCAAGATACCTTAAGCATATCAAGACTTTTGGATAGTATAACCGGCTTTATAGTCGATAAGGAAAAAATATGGCCTCCTGCAAATAAATTAAAATTGATAATAAAATATTTGCGATAGCTATGACGTTTGGCAGACGAACAGGTGATGGCCGTATGGTAAATTAGCACACAGGATGACGTTCTAGACCGCTTTTTACGACATTTGTGGGGGGAAAGACCGGGTGACAAATTCTTTTACGTAAAACTAGAGGGAAAGATCTTTTTAGGGTTCCGTATGTCCGAATGAAAAAACGGAACCCTTAATGGATCACTCGTATGTCCGTGTGTCTGCTGTCTGTCTGTCTGTCTGTCACAGCCAATTTGCTCCGAATCTAATGGACCGATTGAAGAAGTTGAAAGGTATACATACCGTAAGGTTGGGTGTTGCATATGTATTTCTGTGACCCTTTGGGCAAAGGAGAAAATTTAAAAATTAAGTTTTGCAAACTTTACCTTGTGACTTAGCTATTATAAATTTAAAAAAAAATTGTTTTATAGTTATTTAAGAAAATATGTAGATGAAAATTGAGCATTCCCCCCTTATCTCCAAAACTACTGACAGAGCCTATAATCAAAAATAACCTAAGAAACAGGAAAACGAGTCTGTGCCTGAGTTGGTTTCAAGTTACTTGAGGTAGGCACTAATGTTTTATTATTGTTCCAATATATCGTTTTGATCCTATTTTATTTTTTGTTTTTCGGAATGATCCGCTAATCGTCACTGACTCAAGGTCACATATACGCATGCATTTGTCGCAAAATAAAATCTCATAAATACATTCAAGTTATTGATGGTGGGTAGTCCTTGAATATTACGAGTTTTGTCCCAACCAGGAAGTGAGTTCGCGATCGCGTGTCT
Source organism: Agrochola macilenta (assembly GCA_916701695.1). NCBI lineage: Eukaryota > Metazoa > Arthropoda > Insecta > Lepidoptera > Noctuidae > Agrochola > Agrochola macilenta. The sequence continues at coordinate 12,032,937 of OU753563.1, forward strand.
CTATACATTACGATCCATTGGTGCGTGAGCGTGTCCCGTGTTTAGGCGTTCGGCTGAAAAATGTGTGTCTCTAGTAATCTGTGCTGCCTTTTATCGGTCAATCGATAACTCGTTCATTCTATATTTTTGGATAAAAAAGTAGTTGTTTTTTACTGATCCTTGTCATTTTAAACCAGTTCGCAAAAAATCCTTTTCAAACACAAACTCCATAGCTTTCTTAGCAAAATATGGGTATTGGGTAAAGTTAGAGCGATGTTGGTAAGAGATCGTCTAATTTAAAACTGCACGCCCCTCCACTAAAATTTCTAAATGAACAAACATTTTAAATGTGTATGCAACAAGCAGTGGAGGGCATGCAATTAAAATTAGACGATCTCTAGCTTAATTCGTCAAAAACCACAATATTATGAATATTGACCTAAAAATAATGACCGGAAAATGCTGAAAGTCATGAACCGGCAAGAATTAACCAACAGATAATTTTACTTCGAGGAATAAAAAAGAAGAGGAATCCCGATTACAAAAGACAAAGTTGTTGAATATAGGACCAATACCAGCAAGTGCTGCCATCGCATATCAAGCAAGAAAGATTTCCGCATAGCGCCATCTATGAAAATTTTCACTAACTATCAACTAAACGAGTTTCCATCAGGTTGCGAGTTTTAAAGTCGCGTGTGCTACGTTCCGTAGCGCGGCGTAGCAGCGTAGCTACGAACGCTCGTAAGCGTTTCACAACTTTTCCAGTAGATGGCGTTGCTGTGAGAACCTCTTTTTAATTTATTTTTTGTGCTTTTTACTATGTATATAGCGTATTCATAAAACTGTTACTTATAAAATTGACCATAACTCAAATACATATAGCAGCATAGTAATATTTTTATCAGGAAACCTTGGGAATTGGATGCCCTAATCTTATCTGAAGTGTAGGTAGTAAAATACCTGAAATCATTTAGGTACTACTTATTAACAACTTCATCAACAAGTTCACATGATTTGTGTAATTACATACCTATCATTCGCACTATCGCGCAACGCAAACGTGAGAACTCTTCAACCGAAGTTTTCTATTATTAACTACTTCACTATGTGATACTCTGCTGCAGATCATTTCATTCATATTCACACGTAAAAAATGTAATCAAACAAAACAATGATTGTTTACTAGTTACCACACACCACAGGGTAACGGGAGTCAAGGCGTAATGACCCGCAAGTGTGGAGGTTCACTAACAATAGGGTTCTTGCATGAGTGCTTTGAAACCCTACCCATTGCTAATAGCCCGGGAAGGGGTGAAATGTCCCCAGTTTCACCCTCGGATGCATTAGAACGATGACATATTTCAGTTTGGAGCTATTATTTCGGTTGTTTCACTTAAAATCTTAAGTCGAGACTGTTTACTTCGCCAGAATTCGTACCTACGTCCTTTTATTCATTTTGGGATCTTAACAAAAATCAGTAGGTGCCTATACCTACGTTGTAATCTCGAGTTTCTTAGTAGGTACTGTCATCATCTGACTAGCCTTTTCCCAACTATGTCGGGGTCGGATTCCAGTCTGACCGGATGCAGCTGAGTACCATTTTATATAGAGCGACTGCCTATCTGACCTCCACAACCCAGTTACTGGGTAATACGGTACCCCTTTGGTAAGACTGGTTAGCAGACTTTCGGGCTTCTGACGACCCGTAACGACTGTCAAAGATCCACGAATGACAGTCGGGACCAACTGCTTAACGTGCTTTCCGAGGCACGGAGGGATCTTGGTGTGAAAGGATGGTCACCCATCCACGGACCGACCGCGGCAAGCGTAGCTTAACCTGATCGATCGACTCGTTCGGCTGTTATTACTTAGCCACAAGCACCTTCTTTCTTAGTACTGTACAATTAATTAATACAAACAAAGGAATTCATTGATAAACAAAATACAAAATATTTTGTTGCTTATCGTTATTATTTCCCCAACATACCTCTACGATAATGCTTAATTAAATAAGTTGTAACTGCATCTCTATCGGTTGTTGCCAGAACAATTAAAATGCTAATAAGCACACAATATGTGGGCACTACTAAGTTACTAACTATTCGACTAACGTAAGTACTTGTTATGTGTGACAAAACGTATCGATTGCTCTGTGGCTACCCACAATCAAAGGGTTTCTAGTATTTCAACTGACTGGTATTCTGAAAGATGTCCAAGACTAGGTTTCAATCGTTTTGCGCCAATTAAATGCCAATATTTTTACGGTGCCACGGAATGAACTACTCTCATAAATACTTAGTCCACGCTATGAGAGAAGAAAGCGCTATCCTAAAGGTATGCAGTCAGCGATATTTCCCATTTTTTTTACCATAACGGCGAAGCCCTTGGCTTGCATCTCGCCTGACGGTAAGTGATGATCAGGCCGAAGGTGGAAGCGAGCTTCACCCGGAATCCTGAACCACAGAGGAACTGACTATCTTACCTCTGCCGAAACACAACAATGTTGTTAACATTGTTGTTATGGCGAGAGACTTAGATATAATGGTGGTAGCTAGATAGAACAAGCCTTACCAGCTACCAAACCGAGCAGAAAATGCCCCCAAGTAGGAATCGAAATGTGGCCTCTGGGTCTGAGGTGGTTTAACCACTAGACTGAGACAACAGAAAGGCGGTTTATGGCAAAAATAAAAGAGTGTTACTGCCTATCTTTAGATAACTATATATAAGTCATCGAATATAAATATTTTGTAAGATATTGTGATTCTTATGATGACTAGCACGTGGCTCATCAAGCATCGTTTCGTTTTAATGATACACACATAGTGATTGCCTCCCATGTTTAATTTAACAAGATCTTAGTATAAACGCTTCGTTAAATAGATGTTCAACAAAGTTAGCATTGACATCGAGGTACCTACACATGTTGGAAATCAAAGGAGGTGCAACGTTTAATTAAGAAATGCACTGAGACACGAAAGGGAGGTACTGCTAATGAGAAAGCTGAGTACACAGCCTTGGTGTTAGATTCGTCTTAAAGTGTTCTTTGAAGTCCTTGTGAAGAGCTGCTCTTTGAGTATAGTCTGAAGATGGCGACTTTACACTTTGACTTTAGTAATAAGGTAGGTAAGCTAGACTACGTACCTACCTATATTATGTATATGGCCATGCTAAACAATATTCTGACGCGTTCAAAGATTCATTGCTTGCCCGTCTCAAGGCTATTATTAAATGACTAAGTTTCCGCGGTTTTCTACAGCATCCTAACTAATATTATAAATGCGAAAGTGAGTTTGTTTATTTGTTACGCTTTCACGCTAAAACGGCTGATGGGATTTGGATGAAATTGCAAATAAGTTGACAATGAACGGGAAAAGGACATAGGCTACTATTCATCCTGGGTCGCAGACGAACTCACGGGCAGTAGCTAGTAAAAAAATAAAAGGTTTAAGTTTGACGTATTGATGATACTAAAGGAAATAAATAATCAAGAATAGCTGCTGCAGTCTGAATGTCTTCTTGATAAGTATACAGAGGGCAATTTTGATCACAAATTCTAAGTGTGAACATAACCCTCGAACTTATTCCAGTTTTAACACGAAAATTCTACTTCGGATAGTTAGGAGACCACCGACCGACCTTTTGTGGTCCTATATCTTTCGCATGATTGATCAATACCGTGTGCGTTAAAAATTCCGAACGCGGGTCCCTCGACAATGCCGGACAGAAAAGGGCAAAATGGTTGGGGCAAAATGGACGGATGAAATCCCAACGGCTATCATCATACTTATAATGATAAAAAGGAAAGGGATTGCCAACAGTGAGGGATTGTGACTGAAATGGCTTATCAACATGAAGGTTGTGTGTTGGTAGACAAATTCGGATGAGAGTAAACAGAGATAGAAAAACGTATTTATCTCCTACCACCAGATATGGATTTCGATATGGTCTCGAGTTCGAACCCAAGGCACGGACCTCTGACTTTTCGGATTCACGTGCGTATTTTAAAATTATCACTTGCTTCAAAAACGGTGAAGGAAAACATCTTGAGGGAACCGGCGGCGGCGTGCCTGAGAGATATTTCTCGACGGCATGTGAAGGCATGTCAGAGGCCCATGGGCGGCTTTAAAACTCTGACACCAGGTTAGTCACTAACTACACGAAAAGAAGACCAGATATGGAAATAGGGGATTTTGCGAATCACAATCACAACGTGGCAGATCTTTATGGAAACCGAAAGTTGTTATTAGAAGTATAAGATAGAAAAGCGTTCGCCATCCAACTTATTGATGTTTACTCTTTACCGCGTTTTTGACATTTATCTTTATTTTAAATCGAGCTATGATTTCTTCGTCGCTAATCATAATTGCCCCTTCAGTTCAGTGCAGCTTGTCTTATTCTTATATTCATACTATTAGCCGTCTTATGAGTAAGTATTAGAATTGAATATAATAGAAAATTCAAATTCAAAATTCAAAAGTCATTTATTCAAACTAGGCTGAGAATCAGCACTTTTCGAACGTAAAAATTACAAAAGACAGTCCCCCAAAAACGACCACCCTTCAGAATAGTCTTTATTACGTACACCATACAAATTACAGATAAAGGTTTAAGCAGAATTTTCATAGGGTGACACAATTGGCGATCTTATCGCTGAAGACAACGTTTGGATGGGTTTAAAGGGAGAAGAAGATACTGGTGACTATTAACACCCCTTGTGGCCATATCATCTTTCACACAAACCATTCGTTCTTTGCCACGAACAACACGTCGAGTAACTAACAAGTAGGTACCTTCCTTCCTTCTAAATGCCTTCTTATCTTTCGCATTGTTCATCTTATGTTATTGTCCGTGTACATTTCTTTATCTTACTTGTGTAATCAGTTCCCACGCCAGTAAACAAGAAAAGCAATCAGTATTCTTACATTGTAACATAACGCTGTTTTTCATCCCCACTTCTAGTAGAAGGTTTTATGTACTTAAACAACGCTTTTTGTTGATATATACTTTCTGTTGTTTTGATTAGACTCCTAGACTCCACGTGATTTTTGTTTAATAATAGTCTAAATCTAAATCTAACTAGCCGGTATTGTCCCACTGCAGGGTAAAAGCCCCCTCTCCCTTTTCCACACAATTATGTCTACTGCTAGTATCGGCCAGTCCTTTCGGGAGAAGTCAAGCTCGTCTTCATCTCGGCCTGCCGCGATATCGCCGTGCGTTTAGTGGGATCCAATCGGTGGTTCTCTTAGCCCATTTGTCATCTGGCATGCGGCAGACATGTGCGGCCCACGGGCCCAGTCCCACGCTTTCTGGGTAACGTTTTGATCTTTGTTTTGGCGCGCAGTGCCTAATATTAACAGAGAGGACTGTTTTACCTGCCTTACCTTCCGGGGAATATTTGAATTGGAATTGGACTGTAATTATGGAATACCTGATTAATTAAATTCATCCAAGCAAAATGATCAGGTACTTATTACTTAATTCGTACATATTTTATATCAATTTAGTATAGGTATCAAAGTTAATTGAATATATTTAATGGGTTAACGTTAATAGCTTAGCGTGACTTTTGCTACCTAATTAGACAAACCACGATTTGACGCTGATTTTCGCCAATCGCTAAATAAACATCAAAGTGGCATGTATTTACTATAATTGTAGAACCTTATAAACATTAAAAATAGCTTTAGTATTAACCACAGACGTCATATTTCATAGGTACTGAAATAGCGTGACTGAAGGAATTCTTTGGACAAACCCTGAAAGTCTGAAAACCACATTCAAAATGAAGAAGATACATTTTTGTCAAAACTTTTCATTACGCTCTAAGATAATGTGACTTTTTAAATGTCTTTGCTTTTAGACAATAATAAAGTACTACTGAAAAGATCCGGAATTACTGACATAGCTTGCAGAGTAAGCAAACTGAAGTGGCAGTGTGCTGGTCATGTCTGTCGAAGGACCGATGGTGGAGCAGACGAGTACAGCTATCTAATTACGTAACGCATTTTCATAAACGATTACGACTAATCTGTTTCATTTTGACAGTTCAACAACATTCATTGCGTTATTTACGTTGTTGAGCAGATTTTTTTTTCGTACTTGAGAAGCAACGGATTAGCAATCTGTTTCAAAACGGTTCAGATTCTGATTGATCGTGTATTATATGCAATTATGATAGTGGAGACCGCGTAACGGCAATCGTAGTCTGGGAAGCCAGATGGACTCATCAAAATCAAAATAAAATCAAAATGGACTGACGACCTTATGAAGGTGGCTGGGGCAGACTGGTTGCGACGGTGGAGGCCAGGGTGTTGTGGCGCAGCCTGGGAGAGGCCGGTGTCCAGCGGTGGACTACAATAGGCTGAGTTGAAAAGTACTACTACACATAAAATGGTTTATTTATCAAACAAAGTACCTATACACCAAAAATGCATGTTAAAATACCCATATTATTTTTACATTTTGTAGTGTAGCCTTAATTAAAGGCTTGCACGGCATGCATTGAACATAGGAGTAGGAAATGGAATGGAAGGAAACAGTTACAAAAAAATTAAAAGTTACAAAACAAAAAAAAACAAAAAAACACTAATTTAGAAAAATTTCTTAAATGAAAAAGATAATAGAAACTACAATATAAATATAATTTACTGACTTGAAATACTGCTGCTACATGAGACCGCCCATAGAAAGTTACAACAAGTGATCGTAATTTTTTGCTGATGCATGTACATTAACTAGGTAGGTTATAGTCTAAGCGTTATTGTCAATAATTTTCCTATCTTTTACTCCTAGCTTTACCAGAATCACTATATCTAGTGACTGTTGGGTAGAGATATACCTACATAACACAACAAGATGCTACGGTAATCTTGCTGTAGATTATCCAGTAATTGCATTTCACGACACCTACGCATGGTGAGGTTGATCTAGTTACCACAATTAATTAATTACCTTACAGCAAATTATACCTTCCTCCGTATTGACCTGAGTCGTATTTTATTTACAATAGTGTATTCTACCCATCGAAGAATACGATAAACCTTGCAACCTCTACCTCTTAACTTAATGAAAACATTTAAAGTTTTAATGTTTATCTAAATTTGCATAGACTGTCGACATGATATTTTAGGTAAATTCTGGGCTGACATAGCGTGACCTAGGGCACCTGTTTAGAAAACTGTTTAGAAAATAACATTCAAAGTTATGGTTCTATTTATCGCGTGCACTTTATTAGAGGTATTTTCCATTCTGGTATTTATAGATCTTGCTGCTTCATTTCATAATACTTACTTTATACCTTTTATTGAAAAAGTGATCGCGATACATTTGGGTACCAATGGTACAAAGAAAAAAGCAAACAGAATTAATTAGGGAGATAAATTCATAATCTAACTAAAAACAAATTAACACGAACAGCAATCAAAGAGATAAATAATCACATGATTGAAGTGATACCAAACAATGATAATGAAGTTAAAACAATGGCAATAAAAAATATGTAAACAATAATTATTTCTTACGACTTCAGTTATTTACTAGCAACTCAATCTGTCGCGCAAACAATACAACCCACAAGGGAAATAAACTACTCGTAAAGGTTATACAAACTATGAATTTGTAAAATATACCTGATAAACCTACTTGTGTCCAGAAAAGCACAAGAAAAATTAAAATATAGGAAATCATTTGAAATTATCAGACGGGTCACCGGAACAAGTCCATAGATAGTGAAAAATAACCCAAAACTTGAATTTAAAACCGAAAGTGGACATGCAAAAACCAATCACAGATGATGACAACTATTTTGACCTTCGGGTGTCGTAATTATTAGAGTCTAGCTAGCGGTTTGTTACATCACCACTAGCAATACCTATTTACTAGCCACGGCAAGTTATGGGTCATCCGTGCATACACCTTAGCAATGTTGTCGTTTTGTTGGATATCTGATAAGCTTATCTATGACGGATTTGGGTTCATTGCAGCCGCCGCTATTTCGTAAACACACACGTGCTGTAAATTCCCTAATCTTAGAAGATTCTTGCGGTTTGTTTGGATTTGAAAATTTATGGTCAGGGATTAGACGCCCCTGGTGGTTTCTCAAACAAAGCGTTAGCCAACCTTACAACTTCGTGAAACTATACCTAGGTACTTGTCAAATTCGTATCACATTCACCTTCATATTTATTTGTTTATATTTATTTATATATACTTTATTGTACACCAGATTATACATTACATAAAGAAAAAGTAATACACTACAAAATATACAATGGGCGGCCTTATCGCTTACTGCGATCTCTTCCAGGCAACCTTAGCAACCTTCATAGTTTATTTACTTTTTTTGCATCAATAATTGCAAGAAAATCTAAAGTAAATATGTAGTAGATTAAACAACATGGATATTCGTTTTAAAGCCGAGGTAATCGCCGTCATTCGCAAGATGGTTATTATAGGTATGATAATGAGAGATTTTTTATTGACGAAGCCGTTCAAAAACAAAGTGACTAATATCGCATGCTTTTTCCAGAAATTTCGTCGCGTCCTCGCGTTTATGCATAAAACATAACATAATGTTCTATATGTAATTGAATACTCGTTGCGTAGTGTTATGTATGAAACCAGCGCGCGCGCACCGCTACGCTAATTTGTATGCGACCTCACGCGTCGAGCGACACTGACGGGGCCAAATCTCTTACGTCGCTTCTGTATCTTTTATTTGCATGTTACTGTGTGTATGTACTTCTCAATTACCTCTGTCAAATTAGTGTTGCGCTGGTTTTTTTTTTAATTTGTTTGTATCCCCGGTTGACAATCATTTCATAAGTCAAAACAAATACAAGAAAGCTTTATTGGCTTCCGTGCTTGTTTTTACAAACGAAAACAACTTTATCAAAGAATTTTCGAAGCAATAAAAGAGCAGCCAAAGAACGGATGCAATAGAAAAAGGAGTTGGAGTAACATTAAGTAATTTATTTTTGTAGACCAGCTTTAATTGGTGGTTCCACCTAATTGGCGGACCGCACGCAATGTCGCGACTAAATTGTACTAATCGTTACAATTATATTGACGTAATGGTTAAAATTCGCTCGTGGGCGACATTAACTGCCTTCATTTAAAACCGATTCAGGCTGAAACAAATGAAGTTTATCCTTAATTCCAAATAAAGAATGGTAAAATACTGCCGATACTGCTTCGAGCAATTTAAATAGTATTTGTATAGCGTCATTCAAATGTAACAACAAATACCGATCTGTTTTGTTTTACATAGAATCTTCGCCAAGTCCATGTATTATATTAAACCATTAGCACAATCAGCCATTATTGATCCCACTGCTGAGATCTCGGTGATCTCGGTGAGAGGGAGTGGGTCTTAATCCACCCACACCATAGATGTCACATGTCTTCGAATTTTTGGTTCTAGGACATCCGACAGCCGGTTTTCTCACGATGTTTTCCTTCACTGTTATGAGAGCATTGGTGATGATATAATTTACAGAAAATAAAGCGCCTATCTGGGTTCGAACCTACAACTCGTAAGACGCAGCTGTTGCTATTAAACCATTAAAATATAATAATTTCATTGAACTAGACAACAGTAAGGTGTCTCTGTAGGTGGGAAATGACGCGTTGCGTTTGCCCCGAAATCGTCCGGCAATTTACCAATCACGAGGCAAGAAGCTACTAAATGTAATTGTCCTCTGATGTTGAAACTAAGCTAATCCCCCACGGTTGTCAGCTTTTAACTAAAACTGATGCCATTGGTTCATTGGGTAATAGATATTGATGAACGAACGATGCAAATGCAACTAAGAAAGTATGGGATCGTTGTTCTGTTAGTCTAGTAATGCAACTATTGCAACAGTTCAACAGCATATATAAGCAAAAGGCCATAACCAAATAGATTTGTGGCTATAGAAGATACTAAACGATGATACATTCTTTAGGGGCAAGTGCTCGAGATCTTTAATCTCACAACTTAAAATAAATTTACTAAACGGTTAGCAGAGCGAGCTTACCCGTCACCCGCAGCTCCCATATTGTCCTTTCAATAGCGCTCTCATAAATCTGACATCGTAAAAAACCCTATTTCGAAGTTTATTTTAGGTTTGAACCACGAAGCTAAAGCCACAAAACATGTTTAAAACTTGGTTATTTATATACTGATATCTTTTATTTTATATAGAAACTTGAGATGTTTGTATCTTGTAGCTGTTCAGAAAGTTGGTGGTGTACCTTCCAAGACGCCATTGTTTGGTTCACAGTTCATTAATCAACGACATTGAGTAAAGTTTCAGGATGAGCTCAGCCGCGCCTGGGAGCCCCGCCTTATTTTAACAAAAACATTTTATGTTGTTATTAAATTATATTATTAATTTTAATGATCCAAGGCCAGGGTTATGGTCAACAAATTGTTTTCTAAGAGTCAGTAATAAACGTGGTGGAGCATCTTTTTAACCGACTTCCAAAAGGAGGAGGTTATCAATTCGATAGTTTATATATTTTTTTTTTTTATTTATGTTCGGGCATAACTCCGTCGGATTTGCAAAATTCTTTTTTTGTTTGAAAGAATATACTTCCAAGATGGTCCCATTGTCATTAGATCAGGATCTGATGATGAGAACCTGGAGAAATTGAGGGAACTCTTCAAATATTATAGGCACACCTATAGCGATTTGGATATTTTTTATAATAACACGTGCAGTTGCTCTTGGAAAGCACCATTTGGTGAAGTGGAATTGATGAATACCACAGATGGCCACCAGAACTACTCAATAATAAGTATTTCACGGATTACATTCAATTTATGCTCGTCACAATGTATATGGACAATTGGAGCTGATGGTGAAGTACCAGGAGAACTCCGCAATGATTAATGTCCCTGCTTCGGGAAAAGCAATATTTTGTAAAAGGTGATGAGTAGTCAACATAAGGCTATTGTAACTCAGATAAATTATAAACTGACCCACTAAAAAGCAAATAATAAAAACTTTTTTACAAAAAAAAACAACCGCCTTCCAAAAAAACACTACATAGTGAAAAATAACTTAAATTTCGGAAGTCGGTGTCTTTGGTTTTGTATTTTCGTTATTTGCCACCGACTTCCGAAATTTAAGTTATTTTTCACTATGTAGTGTTTTTTTGGAAGTCGGTTGTTCATTTTTGTAAAAAAGCTTTTTGATATTGTAGAGGTAGCTAAAACTTAAGACATTTAAAGAAAACACAGTTGAATCATGACGGTTGTCCCAATTTAAAACTTAAATGAAAGAAGACCCCAATTAAATGCCTAAAGCGGATTTAATTTAAAAAACTTAGTCATCAACAGATGCTCGTATGTCATAATCATACGTCTCGAGATGACGAAACCTTATAAAATGACTACACTATGGAACCCCATATGGTAGACAAATTGCCTAGACACCTTGTAACTATCCCAAATATTTATTGTATATTGATAAATGTGGGCAATAAAACAAAAACTCGTGGTGGCAAAAGAAAGTTGGATAACCTCAAGAATATAAAAATATAATACTCTTTCGCTTCATAGGAGGAGATCCTTTGAAGCTACGGATATGGTGCATTAGAATGAGGAAATAAATCTTCGTGATCGACTGCTCGCTGTCAACCATTAGTGCAATAAAGAAACTATAGGTATAAAAACACGACTAATAAGCTGTAGGTAAGGTAATTATTAAAATACTTCATTAGAAACCATAATTTGTTAATACAGTTTATTGTACATTCAAAGGCAAAAAATAATACTCACACTACACACACACAAATAATACTCACTCGTCATAATACACAGAGTGATCCGTTGAAATAGAAATGAACCAGTATTGACATATCTACATATTTTTAACCGACTTCCAAAAAGGAGGAGGTTATATGTTCGACGAGTATGTATGTATTTTTTTTATTTTTTTTTTATGTATGTCCGTCGATTTCTCCGTCAATTGTGGACCGATTTTGAAAATTATTTTATATATATATGCTTATTATGCTATTATAGCAGGTACTGGTATTCGAATTTGTCTGGGGTAGGTACCACAACTAAAAAGTGAAAAATGAAAACTTTTTACAAAAAAAAAACCGACTTCCGAAAACGACTTCCGAAATTAAAGTTATTTTTCACTTTGCAGTGTTGATTTTCGGAAGTCGGTTGTTTTTTTTTTGTAAAAAGTTTTCATTACTCTTTACTGTAAGTAGACCACACATAATACACATAAGGAAATAAGACTTAATATGGGCGGTCTCCATTATCTCTGACTCAACTATATATGAAAGACACTGACATAACGCTAAATTCCTCGCCGTTTATTAGGCGATAGACATTTGCCTACATTTGACCTAATTGTGCACTTAACTACCACCGCGTCATTACTTGCGGACAGCGCACGACTAAGATTATTTATAACATTGTTTCATTGCAAAATTTACTTTAAATATTACTTCGAAAACTTCTATATACTCCATTTAATATAGCATTAGACAAAATAACGATAATGTTAAACACACAAAACTCTGTTGTAAGTGTATGTACGACTACCTACCCGAATTTAAGCGAGTAACACGAAGGGAATTCTTTAAACAAACTATACTCCATTGAATATAGCATTAGACAAATAACGGTTATCACCCTTTCGTTATTTCGATTTAAACGTATACTAAACTCCGTTATTTCACGATAAATACAAAGCAATCTAATCTATTTATCATTCACATTTTTTTAAATATCGCTAAAATGCAGTCATTTCAACAATATTACACAATAGATATATTATCTGTCTTTATTTAGCCGTTATTTGTTTAATACCTTCGTTTAATACTAAAATAAATGGAGTAAGTATAGTTTGTTTAATTTCAAGAATTTCCTTCGTGTATATCGCTTATATTCGGGTATACAGGGTGGCAGAGACATCGAAGGGAAAACTGTTACCTTGGATTTTAGTAGGTAGGTACATGAATCTGAACCCTGTTGCGTTGAAATTTTTCGTCGGTTGTTTAAAAAAAAACAGCTGTTCCATACATTTTGACCGCATAGGTATTGCACTTTTCTATGAAACAGCAGATTTATTTTTAAATAACCGACGAAATATTTAATCGTTGGGGGGTTCAAAATCATGTACTGAATGCATGGTAACAGTTTTCGCGTCGATGTCCCTGCCACCCTATATACAGCAGACTTTTGTGTGTCTAACAACAACTTTGAAATACGAACCAGACCTAAAATATAACTCAGTGTTTGCACAACCCATTGTTACAATTTATCATTTATGAATGAATTGCAATGCCCTGTTGAACTCTCGGGCCAGGTTCCTACAGACAATGGCTGTGAGCTCAGCAAGTCAGCATAATACAATAAGTCTTACGGCCATGCCGCTTGGGGGCAAAGACACGGCATTATCACACTAACGAGAGTAAAGTGAGTTTAATTGTATTTATGGCATTACTTAACACAATAGACGCCGTCGCAAGTCGCCCCGTCCAGGCCTACACTGATTTAATCAGTGGTTCGTGTTAGATTTGACCGATAAAACTACAGTGGTAGTAAATAACTGAATTTGTAACTAAACTATAGGGTGAGGGGCTCGTGGCTAAGTAATAACAGCGGGTCGATCGATCAGGCCAAGCTACACTTACCGCGGTCGGTCCATGGATGGGTTAATATGTTAACATACCGCGACACCTCCGTGCCTCGGAAAACACGTTAAGCCGTTGGTCGCAGCTGTCATTCTTGGATCTTTGACAGTCATTACGGGTCGTCAGAAGCCCGAAAGTCGGACAACCAGACTTACCAAGGGGTATTGTGTTACCCAATCGGTTTCTGGGTTGTGAAGGTCAGATAGGCAGTCGCTCCATGTAAAATACTGGTATTCAGCTGCATCCGGTTAGACTGGAAGCCAACCCCAACATAGTTGGGAAAAGGCTAGGCAGATTGTTTTTTTGTAACTAATTTATAGGGAGATTAGTAATTTTGAAAAACTTGAGGAAAAAAAAATCAAACCAATGTGGTGTTTCATCATCCCTATTTCCAGATGATTATGCCATATTACTTATAATACAAATCTAGGTTATGAAACAAATAAGAGATAGCTCATTAAAACCCGCGATCTAATCAACCAGCAATAGGTAAACACTAGAGATGATTACATTAGTGCAATAAAACAACTATTTGCGAGGCATGTAGTAAACTAATTACAAAACAATTGAAGCACGAGTGTACTCGTAGCCACACAAGCCACGAGATATTAATATTCCATCACAAACGAACTTTCATTGTTTTCAAAAACTCTGGGAAGCTCCGTGTGGAGTCGCTCCTCATTAGAATTTGTATGGCTTTTACTGATGATGTGGTAACCTTTTGTTATGCCTATTAAATTAAATTATTTCACGTATAAAGAAGAAAGTGGAAACCTGCCAGTATCTATGTAATTGTCTTCACAAATGTCGTGATTTAAAATCCAAAGTTTTTAAATTTCGAACGAACATAAAAATTAAAAAAATATACATAAAAAATCATGCTATTAATTTGCAAAATATCAACATCAAATTGTGTTAGAAAGTATTTAAGTTAAACGTATCGACATTCGGCAGGCGCATTAATCAAATTGGCCCATTTACGAAAACGCAAATCATAGTTGATCACTTAAGAGCACAGGAGCCGAACAAACACGAAATAGCTTTTTCTTTTACCTACTTTTATGAAAAAAATGGAACTATGGGCTGAACTTTAATCACATCACTTAAAAGAATCACAAACAAAGTATAATAAATAATAAAATCCCATCAAAAACGTAACATGTAAAAAAATGCATATCTCGCAACGCAGTTCTTGTTCCGCAAAAAGATGTGAGATCTAATGGAAAACCAAGTCTGTTAATTTATTCAGTACCTATCTATTTGTCATCTTTATTTTTTTAATAAAAATATTGACTTGGCCATCGTATGGCAACATAATCACATAAGAATAATCTACTATTTTAAATAGTCCGGTAAATTTTGATTCTATTATAAGGCAGTTTGTTTTGCTCAACTTGGCGGGGGCACTGCCATGCCCCCGATAGTTTTAATAATCGGAACACAAATGAATCAAATGTAGAAGAGAATTTCACGGAACTTTTCTTGATAAATAAAGGATGTAATTGACTTGTCCCGAAACTTGGAAGTATAATTACTCGTATTATGGTAAATAAAGCCATGAAAGCAACAGCCCAATCTGAGCTGCATGCAAGCTTGCATAAAATAAAGAAAGTACCTACTAATAACAAAATGGGTCATATAGCCCGCTAATTAAAATTCAGTGATTACTAGTATCGCACATGAGACCTAGGCGCGACTGGTATCAGGCACGGAGCGAATTCTTCTAGGAACTTAGGAAGCGTCATTACGCCCTTCACACCCCGACCATACCCCATACACAATTATCGTGACTGTCAACTATTGCAATCAATACAATTCAGCCTTAAAAGGTGTTTATTGAAACGGAGAACTTATTAGGTTAGTTATTAGTTCTTAGAAAATTTTACAAAGGTTACGGAAATAAGAATTAGAATCATTGAAATGTTCGAAAATTGCCACAATTGTAACTTAAATCTCAATCAATCTGCCTAGCCGATGGGGTCGGCTTCCAGTCTAACGCAATACCAGTATTTTACATGGAGCGACTGTCTATCTGACCTCCACAACCCAGTAACTGGGTAATACCATACTCCTTGGTAAGACTGAGGATTCTGACGACCCTTAACGACTGTCAAAGATCCACGAATGACAGCCGGGACCATTGGTTTAACGTGCTTTCCGAAGCACGGAGGAGTCTCGGTATTTAAAGATGGTCACCCATCCAAGGACCAACCCCGGCAAGCGTAGCTTAACCTGATGGATCGACCCGTGCGACTGTTATTACTTAGCCACGTCTATCTGCACCGGAAAAATAATGCTTCACCTCAAACCTTTAAACAATCAAATGATAAAGACAAATTCACATCCTTATCGGAGGATATGCTGCAAAACAGAGGTCCAATAGGAAACAGCTAAATGAAATAATGGGAGCTCCAGCTAAATGAAGTCAAGGCCTCGTGCACTGCATCAAGGGGATCCATACGTATGTGTCAATTTATTGTAAGTATTCTTAGAAATGCCACCTACACCTGATCTATTTGTAGGAACTCTGGGCAACGGTCATCGTGCCGAATCCGATTGCCGAACTTAAATTGTACGTACAAAAAATATACCAGAGGCCAGAGACCCTTTTTTACGACATCTTGCTCAGCGTTCTAGATTGATTACCGAATTCATTCTAGAGTAATCCCTTTTGTGTTGGGATTCTGCCTACCATTTATTATGTATGTAACTAGGTACTCCTTCAATGTCAGTATTCACAATATACACATCACCTCCTTTATAACTTTCAATAAATCACGACCCTTGCCAAATTGATATTTAAAATGTGCATATTTATATTTTACAATGTAAAACTCGGTTACTTGAGTAATCCTCACACATCCAGGCAACCAATCGGATTAAGAATTTGAAATTGTATTAAAAAATAAGAATTAACATAATATACTCTTATCTCTCTACTCTATTAATCTTGTTCGATAAGATTAGAATTTAATGAAGAAATCGATCAAGATATGATAAAAACGTTAATGCACCTGGATATGATAACCAGCACGAATCACGCGTTGGTTTCATTTTCTGATTCCCAACTTGATTCAATAAATCACTTGCGCTTCAATTCAGCATGAGGCTCTATAAATCTTAATTAATAAATATATCACGCCAATGGTTAATAAATTAGGATGTATGTACGTAATAATGGCTGCAAGTCAAAGCCCGATTGTGCAAGGGCAGAATCAATCATAAATAATACCGTATACCAATAAATCATAATATTCTCGTAAACTAGGACGGTTCTATTACGATGATAGTTGTTCATTCAGAGCATTCTAGTGGAATGTGGACGTTTGTCCTAAGAAAGTGGATTGACGTTGATATGCCGTCGCCTACGTAATGCGTGATTATCGTCAACGGGATGAGACACTAATTTACAGGTTTATGAACACCAATTTGTAACTTCCTATCTCAAAATGCAAGTAGGTGTGCTTCTGAATTGTTGCTTATGAAATCTAACCTTAAAAATATACTCTGTGAAGTATGCAATTATCTTCTTAGTTTATGTCTCCTCATCCTCATTAAATAACAGTTTAAAATTCCCATGTTTTCTTGCGACGAATTAACAAATTGATTTTAAAATGTAGCGTAACAAAAAGTCTTTATCTCTTTTACATACTGCCGCGCCACCGCTAACAATAAAATGATTAGTTACAGATTATAATCATGACGAATTGGCCATCTATATTTAAACATATTTTTATAAGGATGACATAATATATATATAAACACAACTGTCGTCATTTATGTCGGCGTTAAAGAAGACGACTGAAAAAATTGCATGGAATAGCAAAAATATTTTCCCGTACCGGGAATCGAACCCGAGCCTCCTGGGTGAAAGCCAGGTATCCTAGCCACTAGACCATACGGGAGATGGAATATTAACCGAAAAGTACACATTAGTTATAACGGTTACATGCATCTGCTTATTTAATTAATTACGAAACTTTTAATTAATGTTATTCTTGACGGACATAAGTGAAAACAACACTCCATAAAACATGAAATGATTTGCGTTTCAATGTGAAAGTATTCAAAGTAAACGTCATGAACAATAAATGGTAAACCATGTTTATTAATTTTTACTACTAAGGTAGCAAGTACTAATACAAACATGACATGTGTACATTGTTCGAAGTCACGGGGCTTCCGGCAATTATCTAGATACTCTTAAAGAATCATTAAATGGATCTGTGTATCATTCAGATGTCTCGATAGGGAATGATTAATCTTCTGTATAATTCATGTTAATTACCTTTATTGATATACCTACATACTTAAAGACAAAAGCCCGCATTATCAAACATCTATGGCTATCTATGGCTATCATCTATGGCTTCTATACAAGAACAGTTAGATAATGCACGACCTACTGACTTTCACACCACATGGTCTCAACTGTTCAAATCATTAAGTGCACCGTAGGAAGAGCATCGTTCAGCACTTAACAATTCCATGTCGGGTTCAAACATTACAATGGAAAGCTACATCGACTGCTAGTACTTATATCAAAATTAAATACAACTACAATTAGTCAGCAGAGGTCCCAAGATAGCGCCCTCAAAACTCATCTCCTCAAAATCTTGAGACCTCTGCTGACAAGCTCAATAGGAACACATCTAATTTGTGTGTAACATTTGAGTCTGTTGATACTTCACTTTCGGAGGGAAGCCACGCTTGACGAGAGATAGTTTAATTATTGTAGGTATAAATTCATGTATCTATCCGCAAATGATTCATGATTATGTGGCAGGCACTATCTGTCTCTAATGCACATAGCATGTAGGTACTACACTCGTAATAGTAGGTACTCGTAAATTTTAATTATGAATGATGATGAACGTAGCTACATAACATAACTGATAGTAAATTATAAACATCTGCTATATGAATTGCCCCCGAAAAATACATTCATTCAAAAGTTTTACCACTCATTACTCATACCATTCATTCGACTTTAGACTTAAATATATGAATGCGGAAGCCGCAATCACTTTATTGTAATATATCCTTAATCTGAGCTTACTTAAAAAAGTCCTACATACTGACCGCACGCAGAAAATTTGTAGATGCGCAATTTGCATTTGAGTGACCTAAAGTGCAAATTGCGCATTTACACCGCGGTCATCCGTCCCATCGTGACCTACGCGTGCGTCGTCTTGGCACACGCTAAGCCACGCCATTTCCATAGGCCGACCGGTTTTGCGAACCCTCCAGAAACGTTTTCTTAGAAAGGTTACGGGAGCCCCCTTCTATGTTCGCCAAAAGCAACTAAAAGAAACATGATTGATAAACACTTGTCCTAAATTGATGTTTAAATGCAAATCGTTTAGACGTTGTCAATCTATTTATTTGTTAGTTGCTGATGGAACTTGTTTTAATATGAGGAAGCCAGAGCCACCTTTTTTCGTAGACCCCTAATCTGAGCTTAACTAAACAAAAAAACGACCAAGAGAAACATGATTGATAAAATAATACTTGTCCCAAATTGAATTTTGAATGTAAATCGTTTAGACGTATTCCATCTATTTATTTGCTCATCAAATGATTAGTGAATGTTAATTTGTACTCCATAAAAACTTGGCAGGGATTACAAAACCGACCATTTATCAAGTCCTGTTTGTGACAGAGGCTGCGAAATCGTTTACATGTTACATTTCGAAAGATCTGGAAATCTCTTGATGCTAATTGTATTAGCTTTGTCTTGTGACAACAGCATTTATCAATATGCATTTAGTTCATATTAAATTATGTGTTTGTTGGTGACTAGATAGATGTTTGTATATTTATTGCAACCGGTATTCGAAATCACACATAGTTTTTATGCTAATTAATTTTAAAAGAATTTACACCAAAGTTTTACTATCGAATTTTGAAATTATAAGAAGTAGTTTATTGAAACTCATAAAATATTCCTAATGCAACTTATTAATAATTTTTATCGTCATTTTACTACCGATTGTATTCCATAAAAAATATAGCTGATAATAACACTTCAATTCCTATTGTTTGCAATGTACGGAAATTTGAGATGATAAGCGACGAACAATCAAGACCCTCGTGATTTTGAACAAAATCCGGACCCCAACAATTTGATAGGGGGCCGTCCAGTCAAACAACTTTGGCCAAAAAGCCGTGTAGCAATTCATGAATGGTCTTTTCAACTAGCAAGATGTAGTGTGGAGTAAAAAGGCAGACGGGATTTTATATACGGGTGGTTGAATTTTTTCAACTTGTTTCAAGTTCCTCTTTGTGAGTGATCCGCGGAACTGCGCATCCTTTAGAGGTAGAACGTTACTGACACAGTTTTTTTTTTTTACATTTATTCTAGTGTTTGTTTACCTGTGTTATGTTTGTCCGCAAGTTTACTGCCATCTACGTTCTCTTTGACATCCGCCATTGTAACTTCACAGACACCGACACCTGTAATTTTATAGATAGGCTTATGTAGAAGATATTTTAGGTCTGCATTGTTATCTAGGGTGCGTTAATTAAGAGCGTTCTGCATAATTATTGCATCCGTTATCAAACGCTCAATGTGTGTTACCCAGTGGTACTAGGAAATGCGGATACGCACATAATAATGTGAACAAATGTATAGGTACTCGAAAATGTTGCCTTCTTATTAGAAGACTCCTGAAGGAAGTGTATTCATGAAAATAATATGCCACTTCTTTGCATTTATATTCTTCCTTTAAACTTTCAACATAAAGATTAAATTCAGGTACCTAATGAACATTTACTTTATTTTGTGTATTAAAGAGACAATCACCAACTGGTTTCCATATCACTGTTAATTGAGTGTGCGATAATAGTTGTTGAATACTTTGTATAATCTACTCATACACACATTATGTATTATGTATGTATATGTGTGTCTACCTCGTACATTATATACAGTGATAAATGGCTGTCTGAGTGACGAGGGGATAGGTGTAAACAGTCCCACCGGCACAAAATAATAGCCGGTAATCACAGCTCATGAATTTGTCTCTCAAACAAATACATTTACATAGTAAATAGAGCAATGGCTTCAAATTTCCGTCAACATCAAAACTTTTGGCAAAGACACCACTTAAAAATGTTCTTTATTTAGAAAATATTTTTTGTAAAAGTGTTTGTTTCTTACTTGATAAGATGTTGTGTACACCGGTACTCTCGCAACGTTATCACTGAGCAATCGGTCACACACACAACGTAAACACTGCGGAGGCACGGGGCACGGATCTCGCTCGCCTTCGAGATAAACACTGAACACTGCCTTACTTTGTGGAGCTGAGGAGCGAGCCCGGAGCGGGGATGCCACACTCAAAAAACTAAAGTCCCGAGCAAATCTCTATAGAGTCCAAAATCTTGGTTGTAGGTACGTATCTACTGTTTATAGGAGGATGGAGAGGAAGCGCTCTTAAATATTTTCAGGTTTCGATAAATCCAATTCGAATGAAAAAATCCTATCAATACTTACACCAACAACAGTAGTAGGCCTTTAAATACTTACTTCGTTAAGGTAATGACATAAAACTTCGAATTTCAAAAATTGTTGATGTAAATTGGTAAATCATTCCCACCTCAACTTCCATTCATTATACTTAAGTAGGTACTGATATTACGTTTACTTACTGGATAATAAGGTACCTCAGGTAGACTTCGTGTGTATGTGTGATTGATTGCATAAGTTATCATCAAGTTTTCTGTTCTTTATTTTACCTTGTAAATCGGCAGAAATTTAAGGCTGGCCACACCATATTACAGCTTCGCACTCTACAAACGCCGAACGTATCCGAACGCCCACCGATAATAGCCGAACGCTTGTATTGATGCCGGGAAAACATTTTCCGCGCCATTTTCTCTGGCGCGAGTGCGAGGGAGTATTTTGGCAAACAAAGCCGATAGGTGCCCCTGGTTTTAAATGGGTGCCCGTTGGTAAGGAACAAAGGAGTATAAATAATTATCAAATTATTTTAATTAATATTTTCAAAATTGTTTTTTTTTTTCAGGACAATTGTATTATTCGTCGAGTAGCATACAGGCCGCCTGTGAAAATTTTAGTGAGCTTGTAAGGCTCTCTTTGTTCTGCTACGTTCCATAATTTACAGATTTCTTCAACTGAGTGCTGCGATTAGTAGTTCTTCATTAAAAAAAATACTTCAGACCGTACCTCGTATATTTATTTTACTTGTTTAAGTTATTAATTAATAATAGACGAGTTATTGGGGAAAAACACCTTGGGCCTTGGCGAGCTGCATAAAAGTACAAATTTGTTTATTATTCATTATTGAATCACGTTTGCCGTTATTTTTGGGTAATTTTCTTATTTCAGTCAAAGCCTTTGTATGGATGCAAACTAAATATAATTTAAGTATTTGCTACGTAAACTGCTACATACCATTATTACCATTATTTATTATACCATTTCTTTCCGTACATGTACCCTACTAACTATCTTTTAGGGACGTTAGGCTTTAACTCGTTGGAGGTA
The DNA here is from genome assembly GCA_916701695.1 of Agrochola macilenta. Taxonomy (NCBI): domain Eukaryota; kingdom Metazoa; phylum Arthropoda; class Insecta; order Lepidoptera; family Noctuidae; genus Agrochola; species Agrochola macilenta. The sequence goes on from OU753563.1 coordinate 12,055,069, forward strand.
AGAAGAGGTCTTGATCAGCTCACGGTAGCCTGTAAGACCTTAAGGGGACGTATCGACTGTCGAGAGCTCCATGGCCTTTGCTGCCGATTATTTGTGCCCGACAAATACATTGGACACCGTCAGAGCCGCCGACACGACCTGTTTGCGCAACTGTCATGCAAAACTGTAGCCAGAGCCGAATCCCCAGTCTGTCGTACCCTAAAGATGCTGAATGCCCTTCTGACTGCCAACCCTGAATGTGATGTGTTTGCGGATGACTGGAGTAAAATTTTGCGTATATGTCTGGTGTTCTGTGAGAGAAAGTATGCTAGGGAGTCCACTGTTCCATGTTAGTTTTAAATTAAATTATTGTCAACGTTGTAATTGTTTCTATGTTAATTGATGTAATTGGTGTTGTACCTTTTTAATTAACTATAAATAAATAAATAATCCTGCAAACTGCCTTCCACTTCTTTCCCCAGTAGATGCTTTTCCTCTTGCTACTTAATTACCAGTCTAATTACGCAACACATTTTATTTCTGTTTACAATTCTGAATCGAAAGCAAGTCCAGTTTTAAACGCCTGCCCTAATTCGAATTACGCTACACATTTTATATCAGTCGACCGAAATTGGATAGGGATGTTCTAATCAATTGGCTATAAATTATTTGGATGATGTGTTTTGTTACACCATGTAGGAATGATTAATTTCCAAATTATTGTGCTATAATTTTTTTTTATTTTATTACAACTGATGCTCTACTAGTGCTTATAAATGAAAATGTACAATGATTGCCGAAAAATTAAAAACCAATTTTTAAAACACTTTCTACCAAAAACTACCATAATTGTTAGTTTACATTTTAGTTTTCGGTAATATTTTTGATAAGCATTGTTTTGTTTTATATTTTTCAACATACAAGATTATATTTACTATTCTCTTACAGAAACATGGGCCTATGCTCAGCAGTTTTGGAACATTTTTCTTGTGGCTTGTGGAAGTCGGAAAAACTTTGGAAAATTCTCTCGTTCGTTTTCTGCGTGCTCTGTTTTCGTTTTCTACTGGCTGCACTAAGACTTACATAGGCTGTTTTGCTTAATAGCGAAAAGTACCTAAGTCGATATTATCACTACAAGTAAGTAAGCCAATATAAATAGGAATAACGTGTGTAAGAGAGTACCTTTGTATCTCATTACATTATTGTAGCTGTAGGTACATTATTGGTCAATCTACCTATGGACAATCATTCCTTTGTTGCGTAGACACAAGCATCTAACTATTTATTGTGGTTAAATATAGTTACTATGTCCGTCAACCTCAAAGTCTAACTGAAATTGTTAATTGATATTTATGTACATAAGTAGATGTTGAAATATACAATTACAACTAGCCAAATAACAACAAGATTGTTAATGAAAGATAATCTTTTTTTTTTACTGTTCAGTCTTGTACGACAGCGATATAAATATGTGTTACTATTTTGTTAATTGATACAGTGTAAACTTAATAAAGTGTTTTTATTTTGAACCTGTACTTGTAATATTTATTTGTACCTGTAGAGGTGCAAATAAAAATAACTTATAATGAAATATTTAAGAATTGAATACTATGCCTTTTATAAACACAGCCAATTGATTATTATAATGATACTATTTAGAGGTACATATTTACCTAAATTAACTGTCATTTATTAGGTAACAGTAAATAGAGAGAAATAAATGATGGTAAACAAAAACGTCTTTTATTATATCTTCACATTATTATGAAATATTTGGACATGGGGCAAAAATAAATTGGAACAAATATACTGTAAGGATTAGTGGAATTTGGGATCTAATGTCCTGTGGCAGTCATCATGGAATAAGTATGTACGAGGGGTGTTCAATAAATAGTGAGAATGCGATACATTCTCCTTGGAAAGAAAAAAAAAATACTGGCAGGCATAGCCCAGTCATTAGTTAAGATGATAATAAAAAAAGCAATTAATTCTCTTTTGTTTTTTAAAAGTAGAAGTCTATTGTTTGCGTCGTTTCGGAACGTGTTCTTAAAAATGGATAAAATTGAAGTTCGCGCGGTAATAAAATATCTCTGCTTGAAAAATTTTACTACGGAGCAGGTAAATCAAGACTTGAGAGCAACATTAGGGGTTCATGCTCCTCCATATTCTACGGTTGCGCGTTGGTGTGCTGAGTTCAAGCGAGGAAGAATTTCCACTAACGACGACCCACGAACGGGACGCCCCATATCGGCAGTGACTGAAGAAATGATTAAAAAAGTTGAAAATATTGTCTTGGCGGATCGTCGTGTTACTGTTCGTTTTATAGCTGAAGAAGTAAAGATTTCGATAGGAAGTGTCCATAATATTATAAACGACCATTTGGGTATGAAAAAAGTGTCAGCGCGCTGGGTGCCCAGAATGCTTTCTGACGCGCAGAAACAAACTCGACTGAGAATTTCACAAAGCTGTTTGGATTTGTTACAACAAGATCCTGACCGATTTTTGGCTCGATTCATAACTGTGGACGAAACATGGCTTCACCATTATGACCCGGAAACAACAGTCCATGACTTGGAAGCGGCCGTCATCTCCAACTCCAAAGAAATTTAAGGCGATTCCATCCGCCGGAAAGATCATGGGCTCTCTTTTCTGGGACAGCCAAGGGGTGGTAATGATCGAATATCTTAATCATGGAGCCACTATTACGGGGACTATGTACGCAGGACAAGTAACAAAGTTGCGTGAGGAAATACGCAAGAAACGGCGTGGCAAACTCGCTAAAGTTGTTTTGTTTCACCAAGATAACGCCCCTGCGCACAAGTCCAGAGTTGCGATGGCTGCCATTCAAGAAGCTGGCTTCAAAGCTTAAAGGAACATCTCAGGGGCCAGAAATTCGAAGATGATGACGGAGTAGTCGCCGCCGTAAATGATTTTTTAAGGGATCAGGAAGAAGATTTTTTTAGAAAGGGAATTTTAGGATTAGAGAAAAGATATACAAAGTGTATAAACCTGAAAGGTGACTACGTCGAAAAATAAAATAGCATATAATAAAAGATAATTGCGTCTTACTCATTCTCACTATTTATTGAACACCCCTCGTACTGCTTGCTAATTCTTGCTGTAAGCGCTCATGAGAGTAAAATTTTTTCCTTAATAATGTAGTTGAGCCTGACACCGGAAATATAAAAAAAAAGAATTTAAGTAAATCCTCAATATACTGATATTCCATTTACCATTACATCCATCCACGAAGTCTAATAGGCCTCTCCCTTAAACAATTACATGCACAATCTATCTACTTTATAGAACAGCAATATTCTGCTATAAACAACAATTAGGTGCCTACAATTTGACTTTATATATATGTATGGTAAGTTTACGTTTGATGGTGCATTTCGTATTTACCAACAAACAATAAGATTGTGTGTAAAATTGTTGCTATGCTAAACACACAATCAATGTTCAACACTAAGAAAGAAAATAATATTGATATTAAGTAGGTACCTTATACAGACAATGATGTGGAAATAGATCTATTTATGGTTTGGTGAGTATGTTCACCGATGTACTTACAGAATCCATTGACATAAAATGCTTCAAACTATATTATAATATTTGTTCTTTATGTAATAAATTTGCTTTTCTAATGAAGTACAAGCCCGACTGGTTTGCTAAGCTTGTGGCTTATGATAAGTTTGATACGGTACGAGGTACGAATTTGTCTTTCCTTTAAAATGCCACCAAAATACCTCTTTTCTGAAATATCATAATATATATCTTTAGTTTAGGTTGTAAGCACTTGTAACAGAAGAAAACTTTCACAATTATTATTAAAAATCGACCTCGCTGCTTCGGTATTTTACAGACCCTAATACTGATCTATCATTGAGGTTTTACACAAAAACACATTCACAATTTATGAAGACGACGTTCACTTACATAATTTTGTAATAAGTAAGGAGATTATACGAGTAAATCCCAAAAATATTGCAAAGCAAAAACGAATGCGACCAGTAGGGTGCCTTCTCTTTAGATTGATAGCTCAAAGCAATTTCTAGTTGATTTGAAACAAATTTTCAACTGTCAAAATGATTACGTAATTCCACTAATAGCCTTTTTAGACGATTATCGTTCACTCTTTAGCGTCTGAAACAGAGTGCAGTTGACAACACAGATTTTGGAGTTACGTAATTCGAAAATTATAAATTGAATGCAATTGTATTCAAAACGAAACAAATTTGACTCAATTGTAAATCGAAAATCTGTTGCGTAATTAGATAGCTGGCTTTATAAATTTATGAAAGTATTGATAGTCCAATACGAAAGAACTGCGGTCTTTGCATGCAATGTAATCTCTGGTGCATTCACATTGGATTTGTTTTCTTTTGTTGAATATAAGTTTGAATACATTTTTTCTATTGCTTTTTTGTAACTTTTTTTTTGTGATCTCATTGTAACCTAATATCCTACTCTAAATGTTTGTAACTTTATCTCTAAAGATACTTATTCTGAATTAAATGAATATTTTTATATTCGTGTTTTTTTTTTCTCAGCTCTTAGGCTAATTTTAGCTACATTTACGGCCCAAAGCCAAGTTAATGCAGCGTGTGAAGATGAGGGTGGTTTTCTACCTCTAACTGCATGAACTTTCTAACTATTCCGCAGGTGTTTAAGATGGCAGCTTTCTGTAGGTTGATAATATAAACGGATTCTTCTACATCTATTAATTTCAGGCTACGGAAAAGATGATTGGGGATAACGCCCGTCGTGAAGAGAAGTATAGGGATAACGTATCCTTTTTCTTGTCTCCAGATTCTTGTGACTTCTTAAAGATTGAAGTTCAGAATATTTACTTACTGTTCAGATCTGGTTTTTTGTAGGGCATTAGGAAATGAAATGGCTATAAGGTAAGTGATTTTTTTTATTTTATCCTGTAGGGTTATGTCTGGTCTATTATAGTGGACAGTCCTGTCTGTAAGTATAGCACGATCGTAGTACATTTTGTGTGTATCATTTTCTAGGATAGTTTGTGGTGTGTACTTGGTAGTAGGGAGTGTTAAAGTTTTGTATGAGACTGTGCTTGAGTGCTTATTTTTGATGAATAATGTTTGCAACCTGGTTGTATCTGCGAGTGTAGTCTGTGTGAGGGTTGTGCATACTCCAGTTATGTGTTGAATGGTTTCTGATTGAATCTGCGGCATTTATCTTTTGTGGTGGTAGGGTATTTTATGATAAATTTCCTGTAGTTTTTGGTGTTGATGATTTGATCGTGTACCTATAGATATGATGAAGCGTTTCGTGCTATACACAGTGAGGTATTACAGTTGAGTTATCTCAGAGCCTCTGAAAATATTTGTATTATTTAACGTTCCTGTTGAAAAAACTAAAGAAAAAACATACTCAAATCACTAATCCACTAGATGTTTGCAAGGGGATACCCCCACCCTGTTTGTTTGTAGGGGGGGGGGGGATAGGTACCTCAAAAACCGATAGGTGTAGAGTTCTATTCAGATGTTCAAGGTCTGTAGAAATTCTAGCTGATACTTAAGTAACATCACTTGATCAAACATGTCTTTGAAATACGATCTAGACTAGCAACTAGACTATATTTTCTATTTTCAAATTATATTTTAGACAAACCTCAAGAAAATGATGGGCTGGTATCCTTTATAGCTTCTGAGCTTTCGGTCTCCGGAAACCTTTTCTCCGTATCCAGAACGTTAAAGCCTCTTATTTTCTCATCTTCTCTTAATTCTCTTATTTATTATTATCTTTTACGATCAAAAATCTCTTTTTACATTCATGCATTCTTTATCTGCAAATATGAAGGGCAAAGTTACAAGTGTTATTTAGGGGTGGGTCTCACTATTCCCGTTGAGCTTTCCCATTGACGGTAATATTGATACTACTTGTATCACTATTCCCGTTGCGTTTTTCTACCGCGACTATTCGCGACCATGAAAACGGTTGTTTATTTCAATAATTCTCTATTTGATATATATCGATCTGACCACCAGATATTGTTTTTGATAACAGCAGCCATCCGAATTGCGCAAAATGTTTATGGAAATACTATCACAAAAGTTCAAAGAATTTTGGTTTGCCATTATAAATACAATTGAAAAGTATACTTGTATAAATTACTTTTTACTATAAAAATGTCTACGATGCGTAATTTGATACGTACTATTTGTTTTCAGATAAAGTTTCAATATGTCTTGTTGTGGCCATTTTCTGTAAGATGTCGTAGATTTTGATTTTTCACCAGGCGTTTAAAAAATCCCTCTAAATGGGAATACGGAGACATTGTGTAGGAAGACATGAGTCTCACTATTTCTGTTCGTCGTTTCTTAATTCAATGGGTATAGTGAGACTGATTTGAAAAAAATGTGCAGTCTCAGTGTTACCATTGCAATGAGACCTGAGGTGAGACCCACTTTTATTTAGGACAACGACGATGAAAAGTAGTTAGCGATTTTCTTTCGCTGTGCATAGTGTATAATACTGGTATTCAGCTGCATCTGGTTAGACTGGAAGCCGACCGCGACATCGTTGGAAAAAGGCTATGCAAATGATGTATAATAGTGACTAAGTGCATTTTACGTGGAATCATCTTTGGATAACTTCACACACTTCTCTAGCTTTTAATTACTTTTTCCAAACATGGAATGATGGGTTTCGGCTGACTCGCAATTATTATAACGGGGTCTAACAAAAATAGAGTAAAATGTTATTTCAAATATCTAAATTTTCGAAGTCAATATTCTCCTGTCTATTTTATTTATCATGATTTTATTTAATCTTATATCAAACGATACAATGAACTAATTGAAGATAACACCATACTGAACTTTTAATAGTTTATTATAAAATTATTTACGGTTTTTTGTATTTTTGTCATTATAAACGTACTTAAAAAATAATGATAAATTTAAAAGACACGTACAACGTGTGTTTACAGTATTTAATTTAATCTTACTTTAGTATGTACAGTCATAGGTAGAAAATTGTACAAAACGATTGTGCATAGATGTTATAGTCGTATAAAAAAGGGGGTAGTCCGTATCTAAGATGGCGTATACGGGGTGTCGATGTCACTGAGGTGGGGCGAGGGCGGCGCGCGGCGGGCGGCGGCGGCGCAGGCGTGCGCCCGCGCGGCCGACGTCCGCCGAGCGGGCGCCGGGGCAGGCTCCGGCCACTTAGCCCTCCGCAGGTGCTTCTCCTTCTTCTCCCTCTGCCGGCGCCGCAGCACCCTTCGGCGCCTTAGGCTTAGGTCCCTGCCAGCCATCGCACATTTTTCGGAGGAACGCTGAAAACATTGGACGACAACATTAGAAAATTATAAGGGATCTTCGGCACTTGTTATTTGCAGATATATGGGTTATAAACTGATAAGTCGAAAATGATGAAGTCAACATTGATAGAATTGTATAAATATTGGTTATCTCATATGAAACAGTTATATATTAAATAGTATGTCAAGCAGTTAAACTGATAAGTAGTAATAACAATAGAAATATAGAAGAGCTGTAAAATTATAAAGCCTTAGATAAACAGTTAGAAGAAACGGAGCACAGTGATAGCTACAGTGTGTACGGCGGTCCACTTACGATCTTATAACTAAATATATGACGTGATGAGTTGCCTCTACGCCATCACCTTCTTCAGGAATGCTGTAAACGGAAAATCGGTAAGACAAGGGGGCACACACAAAACCAGGAAATATACCCTCATGCTTCGTATACACTTGGGTTAGGAAATGACAAAAGTATCTACTGAATTCTTACTTGCTTTTAAAAATAAAGTTTTAGCATTTATATACGAGGTTCATACTTTTGGAAAAGGCCAATTAATGATTTATTTACTCATGCAGTATAATGGTAATGTGCAGAACTAAGGAATTCAGGGGTGAATCTGTGCAATTTCTGGACTACGTGTACAACATAAGGTATGTAATTTAGATACTTTTGGAAGGATTAAAACTTTTCAAATGTAACACAAATTATGTAATTTATATACTGGGATTCTACCACATTAAATACCATGAATCCATGATCATATTCTTCATATTCTTCTAAAAATGTAAACATATAATTTGATTTTATACAGAGCAAACGAAGAGTAGATACTTACGTGCGTAGGGGATCATGCCATCGTCATCCTCAGCGTCCATGCAGTCCTTTGTGACTTCAGCGACTTCATTGTCTTCCAGTTTCTCACCTAAGAGTTAGAAGAATTCCAAAATTCAGTATCAATATTCGGAAACCAAGATTCATTATTTTACATTCTCTAATGAAATATTTTTTCAAGCAACCCGCGTATGGTACCTACAAATACGCGTTCGTTGCGTAGAAACAAAATCTAAATCAGCTGAGTCACAGATATCATTATTTCGAAACGACGATCATGATGGCTTCTAGCCAAGTGATTTCAGTTCACGTCCAACTGGAAATGAAGTCGATGCCAATTTGTCTTATTGACATGTTAAAGCCTCGGAAAAAATAAAAATAGCTTGGCTAATAGAAATAAACAACATGTACGCTTGTGATTCATTTATGTAGCTTCATATTGACAAACAAAAATTTTGTACTTTCTAATGCAGATGTGGTTTGATAAAGTTCACAAGACTTGGACACATAAATTGGGCAATTTAAGGAAGATGTACCAGTTGTAAAGACCGATTGACGGTCTTTGGGTTCTTTTATTAGTATATTCTTACCTAACGCAAGGAGAGTGTGTGTAAGCTCAGCGCCAAGCATCAGACCGTTCTCGTTCTTGTCGTACAGTTTCAGACATTCCAAGAAGTCCTCGTACACTCCCTGGTCTTTGTCTTTCTTGGCTTGGCTGAAGATGGGAAGGAACTCTTCAATCTGAAACAACATAACAGATTTTTTAGTCACAACATTGATTACCTCAACAGACATTAGTGGTCCAATTTTTTTCTGATTTTTATCGAGTAAAACATCATCTAGTCAGAACTAATTCTTATCATGTCTAGTACTCCAGTAACTCATTCTCAGTGAATTGTAACTAACTTTAACCATCTGGAAGTTATTAGTTTTTCTGCAGATCCTGAAAATATGGATAGTGCTGTCCTCTATTTAGATAATTATCTTCACTTTGATTACTACGAGTACTTACGGACAGATGTTTCTCGCCCTTCTTCTTGGTACCACCGAGTTTCTCGATGGTGGCCATTGTGGGGTTGGAGTTGAGTGCCCTCAGGACATCTCCAAGGTTGAAGGCGTCGATCTTGCCGGAGCCATCGAAGTCGTAGATGGAGAAGGCGAAGGATGCCCCTGTACAACAAATACAGTCATAAATCATGGCCATAAAACAGCACATTTACACGATCTAGTATTTCTTTAGAACTACTTAGTACCTTTAGTATATATACGATTTATATATGTTTTATTTTTTCAATACGATGTCAAAACAAAGTGCTCATAGCTCTACTGACTTAAATAATTGTTTCACAAATTCATGCATTATGTGGATCTTTGTAAGTTTAGCATCCTTTTTTTGTTTATGTAGATTTAAATAAATGAAAGTTTATTTCATTTTGGATTCCAATCCGTCCTTTCTCAGTCAATAGTTAAAAGATAATTATTTAATTATCCATTGTTCCGCAATCTGTTATCAGTTGTACATAATTAGAAATCTTAAATTTGTTGCAGATCCATACAAAATTCATACGGGTTCTGGAAAATACTATTTGTTTAAGTCAGGTAACCTGCGGAACGGGGCGTGGGCGGACATTCTTGCTCAGAATAATACTTTTCCACGATACGTTTCAATATATTCGGTGTTAACGACTGAGTCACGTTCTAATTATAGCCCGATTGAAACAGTAACCGACTGAAAAGTTCCGTCACAAAATGATTATTTTTCAAATATTTAGATTTAATATTTTATTTAAAAAAAAAAAAATGTATTTTCAAAGGAGCTTCATTTTGATTTCGATTATTAAAAATAATAAGGTATTTTTTTAAATTAAATTATTTGTCAAGAGAATATTCTCGAAGATTTATTAGATTGCTCTTCATTACTCGGCGCATGCGTAAAGTGCATAGGGATCAGCTGATTCAAGATCATTTACCGACCTTGATAATGACAGTTGATTTATTGTTGCAAATGCAAATGCAGTGACAGATATCCGTTGCATAAAATATACATAGTCCATGTACGTAGATTTTGATTCCCACGCTAAAACATACGTAGCACGCTTGCAGTGAAATCTGAGCGGAGTTTCTCTGTTTGGGCGGGCGGCGATTCGGGATCACGTGACGCACGAGTTTAATTTTGGAACGCAGCGCGCGCGCAGCATGGCCGTGCCACTGGCGCTGCCGCCCGGCTTCTTTAACGCGCACCTTTTATGAGAAACGATGCTAAACTTAGAAGTTATGATCCACACTCCCGTTTCATTTATATATTGTTTCGTTTCTTTACGTAAATGTTAAACATGCTGACGCAATCATCTTCGTTGAAGAGTATTAGGTTTGAAAACGACAACTTAAATTAATCCTGTTATCAATTTTAGTTGTCCCTACAGTTTCACAGCACAACATTTAGGCACTTCTGATTCAGCTTGTGTCTCATCAGTTAATGTTCTTAATCGTTAGGTAAACAAAATTACATGTAATAAAAAGTACTTACTTTCAATGTCGTTCTTGCTGAGGTCGCTCTGAAAATTACCAAAAATATTTCGTTATTTCCTTGTATGTAACAGTTGCCATGCATAGTGTAGTGGTATTAGTTGGTGTGTATTCACAGCTTTGCAGCTCGGTTTGTGTAGAAGCATTCGGATTATACGATACCATCTTCTTTCACTGGTTTATAAGCACAACACTGATTTATATGATGGATGATGAAGTGAACACATCCGAGTCGCTCGCGAGTATCCGGTCTGCGGAATAACTTGCACGAGGAAAAAACGCGTTTACTTTAACGTATTGCTTTTTGTATTTATCACTTGCCAAGCTAACAGTCCATTTTCTCACTTAACACCTTGCCACATTTTCACTGACGTCAGTGACTCACCATTTTGTGTGGTGTTAGTTGGTTCCCTCCCGGTCTTCACTGGCAGACGGTCAGACAAGAAGTGGGGCTCGGTAACTTTTCGCGGGACTGTTTTAACTGGCTTAGATGGCGCACCCGTCTGGATATTTGAGATTTAGCCCAGGAATCCGCGACCGTTCTATTTTCGGCGGAGTCGGTCCGTTTCTATAGCGTCTTCGGACATACACTACTCCTACAAGTGTAAAAGAGATGAAAAGGTTTTCCACCTGCCCTGTTTGTGGATACGTGCTAACGCCAATTGTAATGTTAAATCTACATTTATGCTAAACTATTTCGATCAGATCTTTGCGGTATAGGTACGTTCCGTGGAATGAAGGTGTTTAAAATATGCTTGAAATGAACAGATGAACATTGAGTCAATATAATAGGTAATATGATATAATTCCCAATAAAATTGACGTAAGTAACTTTATGCAAGAAAATTCACATGTAAATCAAACATTATAATGCGGTCACTTAAACCTTTATTGACATGAAATAAACCAAATAGGAATAAACATATAAAACGTGACTGACGGATTTTTGCGGTTGGAAAATTAGTACTCGCCGCATTCGTCAGGTTTTACGTCGAATGTATAGTCCTTCCAACGCGAGGAATGCACGAGCGATTCGTTGACAGTGTTGAACTTCCATACAACTGAACGATTTGGTGAGGGGGACCGCAGAAGATGTTGATCTAAAAGACTGGCAGCTCGACGTCTTGCGTCCGGAGATAAGGGACAGAGCCCGCGAGCACCAAACGGAAGTCGGTTCTCCTGTAAAATACAGATTTCGAATCTACAATTGCAAAAACAAATGAAGACGAAGAAGAAATACGACTATTAGGCTGACTGTCCACTGGAGCGGAGAGGAGAAAAGCGTAGCGGAGCTGTGCCAATAAAACCAATGGAATTGCATAAAATCTCCGCTCCGCTTCAGTGGACAGGGATTAGCGACCTAGTTTATAAATTCATACAAAACCGGGAAGCGGAGCGAGGAAGCGGAGCGGGGACGCGGAGTGGGGAAGTGGAAAAACCAGGCCGCGGGGTATTGCAGCCCGCTCAAATTACTCGTCGCGTGAACTCGTCCTAGATCAGTCCGCAACTCCTCTCCGCATTACCTCGCTCCGCATCAATGGACAGACACAGTCCACAACTCCGCTCCGCATTACTCCCTCGCTCCACTCCGCTGCCTCGCTCCGCATCAATCCACTGAAGCGGAGAAGAGAGGAGACGAGCGAAGCTGTGCCAATATTAACCAATAGAATTTAAACTCCGCTCCAGACTTTATATTCTATTGGTTAATATTGGCACAGCTCCGCTCCTCTCCTCTCTTCTCCACTCCAGTGGACAGGCAGCCTTAGTAATAATTTGTAGCGCCAGTAAATGTTACGTGTAAAAGATTCAGAACTATGATACTTCTTCAAATGTTCACCTGTCACTAGGCTCGGGTAGTGACATACATTGAGGTCATAATGAGTACTATCTGATGAGTAATTTAGTAGCGAATAGTTAGCTCGGTCAAGCGTGCAACCTGCTGTTTGATTAAAGTAGGTATAATAATTGGAAACAATTGGTATATTATGTATGGCTCCACGCATATATAACCATTTACCAAATTCACTTTTGGAGATAAGTGATATAAATGTATTTAAAAACAACATAAAAATATTGTTACTAAAAAAAGCATATTACTCTGTCACTGAATATTTACCCATGCGATATTTTAAATAATGTCTTTTTATTGTTAAATTCTAATACTATAATAATTCTAATTCTATACCTGTGTATTTCTAAATTTGCATGCCTTAAGGTAGGATATGGCTAATGGACACTATTTTTTGTATAAGACCTTTTCTTTTGTACCCATATTCGCAAATGAATAAATGATTATGATTATGAAACGTGTTACTATAGATAGAAAACAGTTGTAGAAGAGGCCGAGTTTAAATTAACAGGTTTATTGATTTTATTTAACTAAATACTCGTAATATAATCGGCAGCCACAAAACATCGAGCGCATCGCAAAATGTTACTGTGTAGGATATCAGATAGAGATATCACTTTGATCTGGTGACTCATAGATACAGTTCATTCCGCACCTTACGTCTCCCAGGTGTCCTACGTCGCCACCACCCTCGGATACAAGCCAAGAGCCTGGCGCCTTGAGAGCGACACTTACTGACCAACGTGCTTTTCTTTGACCCACTTGGGTCAGCAGACACTCCTGATGTTGCAGCTAGCTCCTTCATTTTTGGCTAAACAAAAGTAAAGTTATGGAAAATAAACAGAAATGAATTGTTAGTATATTTCTATGGTATTTTATTATATTACTTACACACACACGAGGTTCTGGGTCAACATGAGTTGCTAAGTTTTCATCGGATGTGTTTGCTGTCATTAACTCAACTTCTTGAAGAGTCATGCCTTTTGGATCTTCTAACATTTCATTCTCGATTTCATCTTCAGAGTTTTGATCATAATCACCTAGATTGAGGACAACATTATTTTAAATACCTTCAAGAAAGCTAGATATTATTTTACTGTCTTGAAATTTAACTCACGATTCAAAGTAAGATAGGCATTTTCATATCGGGCGACATCAAGGCTCTCAACCAATTTTTCAGGGATTTCATCACAAAGCTAATGAAATTCAAAAGCATTATTGGATGCTAGGTACTGTTTGATTATTAAAAGCAACAATAAGCTAATCGAAATGATTAGAAAAGATTTAGAAAACTAGCGAATAATTACAAGAAGAGCTATCAAGTTCAATTTTACTGAATGTTAAAAATGTAATCAGAAAAGATAACAGTACCTACCTCTCTAATTTGAACAGCAGGAACAATATGAGAAACCCCACAGTTCCTATCTATATCACCAGCTCCATCATCACGTATGTAAAACGCCATATCTCTACCGAAATCCTCAGCATAAGCGTCAGTCAAAAGCGAATACTCAGAATCTTCAGAATTTGAAGACCTCTCCAAGGGCATGGCACCAGCTACTGATTGAGATTGTTCTGCTTGGCCTGGAGGTTCAATTGTCATACCCAACGCAGTATTTACAAAAGACTCCATAATTTTGTTCATCGCTTCAGTGAGTAATTCATTGGGCTCTGGATTACTTTGTACGATTTCGGTGTCATCGCATATTATTACTCGTTCAACATCACTCATGTCAAAAAGATGATTGATAAACATCGAAGTTGATTTCGTTAACTCGTTCTGACGCTAAAAATATTTACTTCAGTTACAGTAAAACTAATTGTAACTTGTTTTCATCATTATAACAGAATCTTTAGTTTATAATATTGAAAATGAATCGTAATCAAAGCTTACCAAATCGAGTTCTTCGTCTCCTTGACCAATAAAGCTAGTCTCGAGCTTATTTTTTTGTAAATCATCTGAAATGTATGCTACATTAGGTACCAAATGTATTGAATGTAATACGAGGCTATATTTTCTAAACATGTTCAGTTTGATATGCGCTTGATCTATATTAATGTTCGAAAAAGAAATCTTTGCCTTACTGTGTCCCACTTTTCAGTTGGTACTGCTGATCTAAAACTATGAGGAACGGTTTGTTGCTCAAAGAAAACCAATATTTTAACCAGCAGCATATTTTCAGTCACTTTAAATATTTGGCAGGCGTCTAAAATGTTACCTGAGTAACAACTACCTTTAACTTTTTCCGGCGTCGATGTAGCAACTACATTGGCAACATGTTCCATCTTATTTTCATTCACGATGTCACTGTCGCCCTTTGATGCCTCAAACGAAGTGTCTTCATCATCGGCATCACACAGTTTATCATTCTCAAGATTATTCAATATTGACTGATATCGCCACGGACGACCTGTTATCATAATTGAAGTTTATAATTACGCGTTTCTTTTTAGACACGTCTAGGCAAGTTTGATGTAGGGAGAGCTGGCGTTATTCGTAGGAGCTTTTCAGGCCACAACCGTATTAATGGGAGAGATAACTTAATATCATAAACGTCGACAAAAGTAATTCAGTATAATGATTCTACACGTGCCTGAGCACAAAATTCGCATAACTAGAAGCGACGATGGGCGCCAAAACTATTAACTCAGAGGAGAATGATTCTTCAATGCATGAGGACCAAAACCTATCTTCCCAACCGTAGTTACTATGATCAACTTATCTTACCTGTTTCGTTTGCAGCATTTGCTATGACAGAAGCTTCATCTAAAACCTGGCTGACAAGATGGACTGCCAGCAAGGCCGCAAGGCGCGCGTCACTGGCTTGCTCACCGTCGACTGTACGCAATAAAAAGTGCAGTTTTGATGTTACTAACAATTCTTTATCCATTTTTATGTTACATATCTAAAAATACATTTCTAGAAACATAAATAATAAATCTACATCAAACACACCTTCCTTGTTTAACATCTTGACGGTTTTAAATGACAGTTAATGTTTTTTTTTTTTGTTATTGTTCTCTATATTTTCCAGCCATTGCATACAGGTAATAAATAAACTGTTAATAAATTCTAAACAAAAAGTTTTTATATTTGTTTTTTAATTATTTTATAATAATTTAATTTACCAGTTCTTGTATTATTTGTACAGTTAGTCATTTAATTTAGTACCTAGTGTAAATAGTTACATCTAGACGTCAAAAATAAATTCTGTTCTGATCCCTTTACTAGTCGGGATGTTTATACCTATACGGATAAACAATATGGTATTAAATAAAATTTATAATAATTCTTCGACCATTCTCACAATTCTAACTTGATTTGCAGCGTCTGAAGAAGGATGTCATCTCTTTACATGGCTCTACAGAAATATGATATCTATATTACAGGATGCCTCAGTAGATCGTAGAGCTTGTAGTAAGAAACTTAGGATTCTTAAGTTTCTTTGGTATTACCCACTCCACGATCTACGTTCCTGTGTCTTGCATCATGTTTGATTTTAAAAGCCGCCATGCGTGATTTTGCTTTAGACGTTGTTGTAATCCTTGCCTTGATGTCATGCAGAATAGGGCTTCCAATGTTCCTCTTTCTTTTTTACCAAGAGCAATGAGTTCTGTACCAAATTAGTAGATTTCAACTGAAAAAATCTTTGTCAATACAATGATGAAAAATTAAAATGTGGCAGCATAATCTTCTAAGCTTGCTAAAACATATCACTTGGCATCATTTAACATCAACTTATGACATACTCTCATTAATTCCCCCACGATTTATTCTACTTATTTCAATATAATTCTCAAAATATTTCTGTATCCTATAATAAAGTTTCTCAAATACGTAAAAAGCATTTTCCATTCAAAACACAACGTCGCTATTTCGGTAACGCCCAGCCAATAGCTATAGTATGTTGCATATATTCTAAAACTTCAACCTCGTTCTATTTTTGTGGAAGTTTCGTGATTGTATCATAGAATAATTGGTTATGAACTAGGAATATGGTACAAATCAGCAAAAAACTTGTTTAATTTATATTTCAGTTAGAGACAAACATTCAAATTAATGACCTACTAACGAGTTGGTCAATAAATAAAGAAACGAAACGAGGTGTGTCACAAGGTGCGCAGTGTGAAATTCTATAGGGTTAAGATGATATGGTTTCAAGAAAAAGCCGTGACATCATTAGCTTTTAGTTAGGTAAATCTTATTATAAGTTAAATATTTAATAGGTATAATTTCATTACCTCATGATCTACTTACTCAACCCGGTAACGATAAGTACTCGAAATGACAAAACGATTTTCCTATGTATTATGTACAAGTATGATTTACCGACATGAGTTGGTGAATGTACGGTTTGGTATAAATAAGACAATTTTTCGGGAATTAAGGTACCATTAGAGTTAGCCACATGCTAGGTTTCACCAATGACGATTAGTAGATCTCAGATTTTACTGGATAATTTTAGCATGTACCGTAGTTTGAGCATTTACAGTATTATAATGCAAAATAAATATTTGCCGCCTCCGTTAATTTAGCACTTTGAAGTGTTGCAATTTTAAAGAAAAAAAAATAAAGTTAGCCCGTGATTCATTTCAATGACGTAAGACAGGTGATGTCTTCGATATTATTTTAACTTCCTTCACACAATGTGGGCGGGAATAAACAGAGTGTGTATGTATTATGTAGTTATGTACGTAACATTTGGATTGTCCATAAAGCTATTTTCATCTCGTTGAATAATAAGCTCATTGTATGTAGGTATGCAATCGGGTCCGGTTTTATAGTGGACCAAGTTTAGTTAGAGGACGTACCTACTGCATGTGACGCATATTTTCCCTATTTTGTTTTTTTTTTTGTTTATCTTTGTATTGGTACGTACTTTATTTTTTGTTTTATGGTACAAATACGAGAGAGGGGCTTGTGGCTAAGTAATAACAGCCGCACGGGTCGATCGATCAGATTAAGCTACGCTTGCCGCGGTTGGTCTGTGGATGGGTGACCATCTTTACACACCAAGACCTCTCCGTGCCTCGGAAAGTGGTCCCGGTTGTTACGGGTAGTTGAAAGCCCAAAAGTCTACCAACCAGTCTTACCAAGGGGTATCGTGTTACCTTATAACTAGGTTGTGGAGGTCAGATAGGCAGGCGCTCCATGTAAAATACTGGTATTCAGCTGCATCCGATGAGACTGGAAGCCGACCCCGACATAGTTGGGAAGAGGCTAAGTAGATGATGATGACGGCGCAAATATAAATAGTTATTTTCTTCCATTTTTCTTTCTTTTATTTATTGTGGCAAACTTTGGAAAGTTTTATACAGTGCAGCTTTAATCCAGTAGGACAATGGCTGAAGAATATTTAATTTTTTATAGTAAGTATCTACAGGCTTAGGTTAAAAGTAATTATGATTATAAGAACAAGGTAACACACGTGAGCCAATTAACAATACTAGCTAACAATGAGTGATTATGACAGTAGTTTAATTACGTGAGTAACAAACCAAGACATAGATGATAATATAGTAAGTATATATAATCGTTGCTGACAAGTGAATCACTCATTAAGCCCACGAAATATTCGCCGTTGTTATTAGGTACTGCATAGCTGCATTTGTGTACGTTAGCTCAACTATTTATCAACCCAAAGACGTTGTCTAAACTATGTTTTTTTTTAACCGAACTTATTAATTGGAACCGTGCACCTAGCTTCTGACGTTTCATAAGTGTCTATGTAGGTTTATGAGAAATAAAATATTTTGAATTTTGAGAGAACAATTTGATTTTTGTATGTTTGTTTGTAATGAATAAACTCAAAAACGACTGGAGCGATTTAAAAATTCTTTCACCAGGAGAATGCTATATTATCAGTAAGTAACATACGCTATAATTTATAAAGGTATAACGCGGGCGAAGCCGCTGGTGGATGCTAGTTTTGAATATAGAGCCCCAAGAATATAGTGCTTTCGAATAAAGATGTATAGTTCCTTTTTTATTTAATTAATTATGACAAATCTTAAATATAATATACAATCTAACACTAAAATAGATATAATATATACAATTATGTAAAGGAAAAAATAAAAAGGAAGTGCTCATTGGCCATCAAAAAATTCGTCCGCATCGCTGTCAGTGGGAAAAGTGCCCAAAAGGCTGGCAGCGTTACCACGTTGGATGGCAATGCTGATTATTTGACCTAAAAATTGGCCAGCCCTCTGGTCACTTGAAGAGTAGACCAACCGCTTGGAGAAGTCCCGAAATACTCGATGAGCACTCGGACCCTAATGTTTAAACCCCCCAAACGGCTCAAAAATATAGGTTCCTATAAGGTTGTTACATTTGCGCCGTTTGAAGTTTTGGAGGATACATACTCGTAGTTTAAGTTGGTACATTGAAAAGAGTAACTTAAAGTTCCCTGCACTTTCCCTATAGAATGGAACACTCTAGAACAAGCACCTCTGGGTAGGAGGTATAGACAATACGTACTTGAAAGTAAATTAGGTAATCATGAACCAATCATGGCATAACTTCGAGAATGATTCAAGTGGAGATTCAGAAAAGAAAATTGTCCTCGTGGTTGGATGGCTGTGCGCAGAACCATCGATCTATGAGATAAGTACCATTGCGCGGTCAAGTGTTGGGTGAAAAACAGTTTTTAGGTCATCGAGATTCGAGACCATTGTTGAAAAAATTTTTTATGCCCTTGTGTTTCGGATATCACCGATCCCCGAATGCTTACGTTGGTTAAGGAGAGAGTTAAGTCGATTCATGATATTTGTGTAAAATACTGAAAATTTTAATTCACATGCTTCGAATTTTCCGACCCCACAATAGTTGATGATGACCAAGTTAATAGGTACCTAATTTTTTTTTCATTTATTTAGCAGAAGTGGGAAATCCTCATGGACGCCCAGACTGTCTCGCTGGTGAGCCAGTCTGGGCAGTGCCGGACTCTTACCGGCTAAAACCCACTCCTGCCTTTGCTCAGTGTCCCTCTGACATGATCAGAGCCCTTTTTCTGCTTTTTAAATATGGTAATTTCACATTTTTTTTTTTCTTACAATGAACTTAACCTATGTAACACGAAGAGTTTCCTCTGCTAAACAGCCGACAACTGCTAAATAGGTACTAATTAGATATAACTACCCTAACTACCCCTCACTCCAACATATAGAAACCAATGGGACATCAGCTAATTGGCCATAAAATCTGATGGGTGCATAAAACAATGACAATGTATGTGGACACAACTAACGGAAACAATCTACAAAATGGGTACTGTTAGTGCCGCCGCTCCCTGACCGTCTCTATTTATAAAGTAAATTGCCTGCCGCAAAGTGAACATTGATATCTATGCCAATCTTGTTAATTCAATGTCTTTATGTTTACCATATTATTTGGAGACCGTATCAAATAAATTACATGAACAAGGGTTGATAAAGAACGTTCTCTGAAGCACGTTATTTTTTCACGTGATTTATTTTGTTTGGGAATTTGTGAGCCAATGGATACTTAGTAAGATAGGTAGTTACTTGTTTGGTTACTTACTGAGTATACTTGGTAGAGCGGCATAAAATCAAAATGGTTAAGCATCAGCACCTTCTGAATTTCATTCAGCCCCCAAAAACCTTCCAAGTACCACGTTCTAAGTTTTGGTTGGGAAGATGAGGTTCTCAACTCCCCAGTTTCCCCACCATCAACAATTGCAGATAAATTGCTGTACTTATACTAAAAGTAAGTACGACAAAGCCCTCACACCTATAAAAGCACTCACTTTTATAAGCGTTAAGTATGTGGATTTCATACTGGCAATAAAAAAGACAATGGTGCCGATTCTCTTGTCACAAATGCCTCTAAACTAGACTAAAAATCACTAAAATTAAGTTTAATCCTGTCAAACGACGATTTCCCATTCTGAAATAGACTAAAGTGACACAATTAAACTATATTTTAGTTTGACAGCACTAAGATAGTACTGAGTTTTTAGTTTAGTGAAAATGGCAATTTTGCTATTCTGAATATGAAATTTTTCACCTAAAATTTTGATTGTAAAATACCAAACCAGACTAATTCTGACAATTTTTAATCGCGATTAAAAAGGTGTGGTGTAAAATAAGTTGTCATGAACTAAAATTCACACCAACATCTCGACTTCACGTGCAAAAACAGTACTGTATTTATTTTTTCTTTTGCTTATATCTCGAAAATGGTGCGTCCTATCGCAAAAATAATGAAAATTTCGACCCCCTTAAGGAATCCCTTAAACCCCTAAACCTGAACATGTAGGTAATATTTTTTCATGTTTTCCATACAAAAAGTGAAAAATTCCATATAAAACACGTCGAGGCGGCACCCCCTGCGCGCCTCCGACTCTAAAAAAAATCACGGGTGGGGGCAAACCACGGGTACCACGTGGTTTCGCGATTGTCAAATTCTATTTTAGTTGTGTCAAAATTATTTTTTAGTTTAGAGAATTTTATTTACAGAATAGCTCTAAGATTCTCATAGCCTAAAGTAAGGAATTTTAGTGATAGTTTAGTTAGTTTAGTTCGTTGTACAAGAGAATCGGCACCAGTGTATAAGTATAAACCCCTATATTTTTCAAACCTAGACCATATCAATGCAATAACGTTGAATAAAAGTCTGGCCTACATTTGCAGCTGCTCTGGAAGCAGCCATCTTGCCGTTTCTATAGCAACCGGAGGCTGCCTCTCCGCCTCTCGACCCGCGCGCACAGATCAATGCTGAAAATTTTCCAGGGTTGCTGCCGACGCGATGTATCGGTATTTCGTCTACAAAACAATGAGAATTGTCCTCAAAAAAAATTATGTATGCAGATAATTTTACTACCTATCTAAATTGGTAGCTAATCTATTGTAGGTAGATAACCATTATTACCCATATCTAATTTTCCCGGTAGTATAGAAATAGTACTACTACTACTTAGTTTTCTATGAAAGTAAGTATTCCTAACTACGTGTCAAAGTAACGAACATTTTTCTAGGGAAAATGACAACTGCATAAATTAAGAAAAACTTAGCTACGCCAACCCTACGCGTCCGTCTCGTCACAATTGCGCGGAACTTCATTCCCAGTCCCGCGTCCTATGGAAGAGGTCCTCGTTTCCTCCCTAACTTCCCCATTGTGACACCATAGGATGTAAACAGTGGTGTTTTATATAAATTTAGAACTATGTGTTAATTACAGCAAGTGAGGTATGTTTGCAAGCTATATAATGAAATGGTTTCACTTACTTTAATTATGTAACACCTTTTAAGTTCATTAGTTCTGCGAAGGTAAGATAGTATCTGAATTATTTTCTTCCTAGTATTGTAGGTACCATTAATATTTTTTGGCTTTAAAATTGTTGTTTTTAACTTTTTTCGCTCAGGTAAGTACCAATGTAGAAGTTTAGCCATTCTGCGATCATCCAAAAAAATATTTCATTCAACTGATGTGGTTCTATTATAATCTGACTACTGTTTCCTTCACAAATAATGTTATCAACACAATAAAATTGAGTATTTATTAAAACCACGAACCGTGAAAAGCCGGTGCGTTTATCTTACGTTTACAATGACACGGACGTAGGTAGGTATAGAAACCTTGGACCGTAAAATGCCGGCGCGTTATGTCCCAAACCAAATCAATCAATTATTTTACCAGGAGTCCCTCCTTGCTATGAGAGCAAGAGACATGACCGAAGAAGATCCAAATTCCGAGGAGATAGTCCCCATTCCAGTCCAGATATTCCTGTGGAGACAAACCACCCCGTTTGTGAGACCGCGCCTAGGCAAACTTCACGATGCCGCCTGCATGGTGAGTAAATCTTTAAGATAATCGTAATATTGATAACGCCTACACCTAAATGTTTGCAAAATGTGTACATACGCTCAAAACACTGGCTGATTTTTGTGTTTCTGTTTAATTATTGTCTCTTTGGAAAAGAGGTTGCGTTTTAGGAAAAAATGTTGTAGGTAAGTATTGGCCAAGTCCACACAAATACAGTCTTTATTTATTTACCTATTCTGGTATCTACATGGATCGATGTGTACGTGCCTATTTATCGAAATGGATCAGTCTTAGAGTAACGAAGAGCATTAATTCAAAATTCGTCTTGACCTTCATTCTACTTGAACATGTGCTACATAAGCTAATTGTTATTATTGTAAGTAAGAACCTGTGTTGTATAGCTATGAGGTCACAGAATGTTTTCTGCACATTGTGTATTGAATATATTGCCACAATATGTATCTCCCGTATGGTCTAGTGGCTAGGATACCTGGCTTTCACCCAGGAGGCTCGGGTTCGATTCCCGGTACGGGAAATCTTTTTGCAATGTCTTGAATTTTGTGTGTTCGTGGTTTTGTTGTTGATTGTAAAGTGTCACTTATTTGTTGATAACACGCAGTTCTGTCAACGTGCTCCTGGACACCATGTAAGTAATCACATGATTGTGCTTTTAGCTTATGCTATATATTTAGATTTATTAGTTTTTACTGCTTAAATTGTATTGTTACTGTATTTCTTCCTTTTTATATGACGCTTTTGTTCACTTATTTATGTTTTACACTCTGTTTGGTACATTTATTTTGTTGTTTCTATAAAATGAATAAATGGGGGATGTGAGTGAGAGTGTCTTGTGATGTGAGTGCAATGTGAGTGAGAAGAAACGATATTTTTTATATTATAACAGCTTTATGGACTTACCTACTCTAAGGGGGTATTACACTATCATATCTTTGATCAAAGATATAATGAAATAGTAAAATAGACATATTATGGGTTTAAAGCTCAAACATTTCCCATAATATGTCTATTTTACAATTTCATAGTAACTTTGATCAAAGATCTTTGATTGAAGATATGATAGTGTAATACCCACCTAGAGTAAGTAAGAGTTCTATCTTTTTACAAAATTATACAAAAAATCCGCGGTTTTTGTTTTAGCCTCAAAACAGGTTTTATTTTAGTTTGGCAACATTTAACAAAGAAACTTCTAAAAATGACATCGACACTTTGACGGACTACTTTACTGTTTGACATGTTTACCTTTGTCCTGAAATTTCCTAAATGTTTGTTTACTGAAAACTTTTTCACAGTATTTAATAAATTAAACGATCTTTATTTCAATCAAACACCTCCTAGGAAGTTAAAGAAGCTTGCAAGGTAAGATTATTTAATGAAAATATATATTTATTTCATAAAATCATGTTTCTTAGATTTATGCCGGTTCCTAACAATACGATCGTTTTACTTACTAATGATAGCTTTTTTTATTGCCAAACTGGTTAAATAAATAGATCCGTAAGCAAATTTTATCTGTGATAGCTACTTCCTTAAGGGAGGGTCTACTATTCAAAGCTATATGGTGTTTGCTTCAATATTGGTAAAGATACAAGAGTCTTCATTTTATCCAATAACGGTTCTTAAATTTTAGGAATCGGTCTTATAACGAATTAGTAGATTTAGAATTAATCATCTCAGACTTTAGTTTTCTTCAGCAGTTCCTATAAAAATGTAAAACTTAGATCTCTATTAAAGAATGGGTCTTATAAATAGGTACCTAAGTTCGTTTTTATACTTACCTACACAAATAACATAACATTACTCCTGTACTGTGCCTAACCCTTCAGGGAACTGAAGGGTTAGGCAGAGGTATACCTATAGCATACCTACATTTCGCCAGTTATATATTTAAGTCCCATTCAAATTCAAAATATTTTATTTCACATAAACCTACAAGGGCACTTATGAAACGTCAGAAGCAAGGTGCACGGTTCCAATTGGTTGTTTCCTATGGAGAAGAGTCGGCAAGAAACTCCATAGCTACTCTTTTAAAAGTTTTTTCTTTTTATGTTTTCAAATTACAGTGTTAAAAGGTATGAGAGGACAGTGACCACCTATCAACAAGTACAAGTACTTAACAAAACAAAACGGTCCACAGATAGTCTGTCAAGCCTACAACATTCTCACATTCACAAAACTTAAAAGAAATGAATCTATATAAAAGATATATAAAAATAAAGACCTATTTAAACCAAATGATTGCCACTACAGCTGTAACAAATCAAATTTAATAAAAAATATAGAATATTGTAAGTATATAATGTCAAATTATGTAAAGGATCTATGAAAAAAAAAAGGGGTAAAATGAAATCATTATCATAATTTGAGAGCAGTTAATGAGGTACCAGGGAAACCACATGTGCCTAAGGGATTATTGCCAAACTTCCTTGTTTTCAACATAGTCTAAGATTAAAGACTATGTTGAAGACAAGGAAGTTTCGTTTTTAATATGCTTTTGTTGATTAGGAAGTGGTTAGAAGTAGTAAGTGGGTGAAGTAAGAAGGAAGACCCATTCTTTAGTCAGAGTATCATCTTATTCCAAATGCCGACATTAAATAGGTACTCTTCCTAATCTATTTAAAACCTGTTAACCTATTTCAACCTGTCAATTACAGTCATTTGAAAAAGTGCTGGTACAAAATCTACGGTTTGGCCTGTCAATCAGCCTTGCGGATGCTATAGAATCCATTCCACGATGGAGGCTCATTCAAGCATCATTGCCTCATGTAATGCATGCGTTAGCAGCTCTGTTGCACAACAGGTAAGGATTATGTTTATTCATTTTTAATATAAATTTTTGGTAAAATAATCAAGGTACCAAGGTGACTGCAACTTGACAAATAATTATGATTTATTTTTGTACAAAACTTTTAACGACATGCTACATAAAAAAAAATATTCATGTTTTGTTTACTTTTTTACTTCTTTTGAAATCAGCAAAATTTATATGGTGGTAAATTTTATTAGTGATCGATGTGTTTGATCCAATCTATAAATAAAATCCTAAGCTCAACATTCTGTTATCATCAGACATCAGAGTGGATAAATACAGGCATCCAAATATAAGAGAAATACTTAGATACAAATTATTATGTTAGTGAGTATTCTATTCTATAATCTTAATAAAAATTTTCAAGGGTAAAAGACAACATGCAATCCTTGGGCAATGTGGAAACAAAGCTGCTGTACACACTACATTGGATCCTCCTTGATGCATCCGATGAATGTATTGAAAGCGACTATGAAAATGGAGTCTTCTACTCGAACCCGTTCCATTACCTGTTCTCCATACCTGCTTTGACGGTAAATATTTAAGTTTCCTTCAATCAAGTCTCTACTAATATTATATAGATGTAAAATTTGTTTGTAAGTTTGTATGTAGGGGCTAATCTTCGGAACTACTGATCTGATTCTGAAAATTTGGGAACTTCTTCACTAACGGAAAGCTACAGTATTGCCGAGTGTTATAGGATATATTTTATGTTAAAACAATAAATGTCACGCGGACGAAGCCGCGGGCAGAAGCTAGTATTATCTAAAGAGAGTGTATGAAATTCAATTAAAGTATAATTATAGTTCTCTTACAGCTCTAATAAGGGTCAGTTTACTGTAACTAACAATTTTTCCAGCTGTTTGTGTTCCTGTTTGCACCACTGTCACACCACCTGAAAGAGTCGGACTTCACAAACAACTATCGGTTAGAGAATGGCCTAAAGATGTGGCAAGCGATGTGGGAGTTCAGGCATCCAGAAGCGCCATGCTTCACCACTCTCGTCAAACCAAAGCCCAAGCCTCTAGGTGGCAAGTATTCCAAGAGACATCAACCAGGCGACGTGTTTATGGGACGTATGTAGAGAAACCTATCATACTTTTACTCTTTAGTAATTTTATTACTAACGACTATAATTTATGGTACTTTTCCTTAACATCATTTCTTGCAATTGCATCCCTGGACTGACCCCGCTGGAGTTTGTTTATTTACCACTGTAACCTGTTTTCTTTATGTATTTAGCAACCTTGGGCGTATGCGTGTAAACCTTTTTTATACCTATATGAATATATAGCTTGGTTTCGATATTATGATTAATTCATATTTTAATTATTATGGCGTTCAAAAAAGGGCATAGTTTATAACTAACGACTTTTAATCTTACAGGTAAATTGTCTAAGGAAGAAGGTGGAGGTGGTAATGTAAGTGGAAGCCCACCCAGCCAGAACGTGTCGATGTCGCAGTCGGAAGTGACGTCCAAACAGGCCAGTACTGAAGAGGAGCCATGGCTGTCGTCACCCAAAGACACCATATTCCCTGAAACTATTCCTGAAGAGAGTTCTAGTACTGAGGAAGAACATGTGGTGAGATAAGATGAAATACAAGTACATACAAGTATGCTTATTAGTTAATATTAGACATTCCCTATGGATTATGCATGAGTCCTATGGAATTTTTTATGAAGCCTTTTTATTTTCATACTAGCTGCGTCCCGCGGTTTTACCCCATAAGTCGCAATCCCGTAAGAATATCGGGATAAAAAGTATCCAATGTCCTAATCCAGATCATAGTCTACCCATGTGCCAAGTTTCATCCAAATCTATTCAGCCGTTTTAGCGTGAAAGCGTAAAAAACAAACTCACTTTCGCATTTATAATATTAGTTTGGATTGTGCCTAGATAATTGACGTAAACACAAAAAAAAAAAAATTTTGTTCCTGCACCCAAACATTTACTTCATACCTTTTCTCTCTATATTCTAATAGGATTCTCTAAATTCTTTTTCCGTCACTTTCAGTTTATTTACCGACTGCCTTCAGAACAAAATTTCGGAGGAGCTGTGAAGGAGGCATACACGGTGTATGCAGCCGACCCCAGTATATTTCAACCACGTAAGCCCGATGGCTCGAAGCCGGGACTACCAGGCATTAAACCTTTGCCACAAATAACAAAGATGAGGTAATGTTTCGGAGCTGTAATTTAATTCAATTGCAAATGCGATCGCTGTGATGATGTTAGACATTAAATACATAAAAACCACGAGTCGGACTCCGTACCACCGCACAATATTCAGCAAAATACGCCAAAAAAGTTTCTTGTATGGGGAAACCCTTTAATCTTTAACTTTATTTTATTTTTATTATTTGTTGATAAAGCGGCAATAGAAATACACTACATTTTTTTTTTAAACGTTGCCCCACACTATGAATTTCTTCCTGTATCGTGGGTGCGTTTACAAACATAGAAACTCACATACACTAACACTCAGACCCGGAACAACTACTTGCAGATCATACAAAAATTTGTTCCGTGCGGGGATCGAACCCGCAACACGTTGCGCAGCAGTCGATCGCTCAGCCACTGCGCCAACCGTGTCGTCACAATCTGTGAAAATTTCAACTGTCTACCTATATCGTTTCATAAGATACAGCCCGCTGTCAGACAGACGGACAGTGGTGGCTTAGTAATAGGGTTCCGTTTGGCATCCTTCGGATACGGAACCCTAAAAATGTGTTATAGAACGTTATTCTTTTTACTTTCTTTAATAATAAATGTGTAATAACATTGAATGTTTGCAGTTCCTCAGATAAAGAGTCTCTGTCAGACAGTGGCGGCGGTGGTGGTGGCCCTACCAAGGGTACTCCAACATCGACAGAAAAACCACCCTCTGCGAAACAAGGAAATGTACGTAGCCATCTTATAATAATAAGACGTAATTCAAAGATATAAATATGTCCAAAGATAGACAGTTAATGTTGTGAACACGTCGAAAAAAATTGCGTCCAACTGTTGACCGGTAAATGCAAGCACAATGACGTGGCGCGGTTGTAAGACGTAGCTGTCACGCACACCAGCATAACGATAATGGTTTGTTTGTTTAGTTCTTTTGCAGCGAGACACTCTATCTAGACATATAAATAATCAAAGACGTCATTAATAAAATAAACCATCTTGTCTCTTTCAAGACTTTACTAGGTATTTCTCATTGAAAGACGTTGAATGGAATCGGGAATAGAAACTATAACCGAGTTACATTTCAGGTGTCAGCTGCTACTTTCCTAGATGTTGCTACGTTGAGGTGCTTATTTACATCGCAATGGCAAGAAGAGGGCGTGTATTGGGCCCTACACTACTTATACAACAGGTAATTTTTAATTACTACGAGTATACTCAGATTTTAAATTTGCTAGACTAAAATTACTTTTGGTGTCGACATAACCTAAAGTCCCCGTCACGAGAATAATAAATTTTGTAAATAAAGAACTTCTACTAAATTACGTAGCGACAATTCAATCAACTCAAAAGTAACATACGAGTAATACAAAACGAAACAAGCAATTTCACTTAGTTGGGTTTATTTTAGCGATATAAAGCGCTGTCGTCTTATATTTTGTGGTACTGGAACAGGTCTGAGTTCCAAAATTTGGGAGTATTTGTTTCGCTACGTAACTTAGTAGAAGTTCTTTATTTACTCAATTTATAGCTTCTCGTGGCGGAGACTTTACTTAGTAAATAATCTAGTTACCGGGTGACTATCACCAAGGACCACTGAATCATTCTCTGCAAGAGAACCTTCACTGTTGTCGTGTTGTCTCTGTAATATTATTTATTTATCGAGTTTTTTTAAACATACCGGTCAAAATCATAACCCTCCTTTTTGCTTCGCCGTAGTCGGGTAAAAAAGGGTCGATCGCAGCTGTCATTTTGGTCTAGCAAATTATAAATCTGGGTTTAAATTTTCGTTCGGTTACCTATACGAAAAATTTGGTGATCACTTCAATAAAACTATACTGAATTACAGGTTAAGAGACATATGCGACGATATGTCAAAACAAACACAACCAAGAAAGAGAAGCAATTCCTTGCCTATACCCAAGATAGAGGTGTCAGTCTACCAGAGCCCAGATATAAAAGACCGAGACTCACTGAAGAACTTTATCGAAATTCCAGAAGTTAAAGACATGTCTCCAATAACAGAAATGCCTTTCCCCTCACCAACGAAAGTAGCGGAAGAAGAAAACGTCATGACGCGAAGATCCAGTGAGAAGATAAAACGCAAAATGAAAATGGCCGACCTAAAAGCGTTTGTGGAAACAAAGCTGCTGTCGAAGTCAGAAAAAGCGCTGGAAAAAATTGGACACGATGACCACAAGTTCTCCTTCCACTCTGCAGTTAGGATGCTATCTGTAGCTATATTTTTTCGCTTATTTTAAGCCTTTTTCAATTATAAATATTTAATTTAAATACCTTTTCAGGAATATCACAGGAGCTTGGATAATACTGATGATCGTCCTAATTCTGCGTTGGCGAGTAACTTCCCACCCTTGGCTCCGAGGCTAACTGGCGATTTATTCCACTGCAACCTGATCAAAGGAAAAAGTATGCCCAGTCTTAGGTAAATATCATAATCCAATTGATCTTTTTTTCATATTTTTTATTTCTCATGGCATTTTCCATTTTAACTTTTATAGCTATGGTAATTTTTTTACAACATTATAGTATATTGAAAAGGCGTAGACAGTTTTTGTACTTACTTAAAAATATGCAGTAGGTATTTACCTATATTTAATTCCATTTCTTACAGATTATTATAGATGATTTAGGTTTATTAATAGATGTAGAAAAATATTTTTATTAATTTACTAGATTTAAATGGAGGGGGAGAAGTATGACTGAAGAGGTACTCTTCAGTCATGTGTCATTGCATCTTTTAAGAATAAATTCTGAATCAATCATTGTTAATAGTTCAGCAATCTTATTGTGTAACACACTCCTAATGGTTATCGCTTTCATTCTGACAGTTGAACAATTTGTTGCCTTACGATCGTCATTAGGGCCCGCTTGCACCACAAACCACTTAATACGTTTAGCGCTGAACATATTTAAAACATCGTTGTGTCTCTGACATTTTCAAACGATTAACAGAAACAGAACGATGTTTTATATACATTCGACACTATAGATAGTCCATCCACGAAGACGCGCCCCACTCCGCTCCGCTCCGTACTATAAAGTACAGCTTACAGTACAGTAATCGCGGCCCCTGGCTGGAGGCTTTAAGTGTTGAAGCTTAAGGCAGCCACAGGAAAGTCCGGTTAAGCAGCTACGACCTCCTCAGAGGTCAACTGCGAGATGCCATATAGAAAAAAAAATAGTAATCGCGCGTCTTCGTGAATGGCACTATCTGTAAACGCATTTAGTCATTTGTAGCGCAAGCGGGCGTTACCTTTTTGTTATGCAATTGGCTGCTGTTCTCCCTCTCTGCAATCCGTTTCAATGATCTCATAAGCTGAAGTAAAACGCTAAGCAAATACTGAAGCAGCATTACCTACAATGACATTTTTCAATATTCACAATATTAAACTTCAAATTCGTTTTATCACAATCGCAAAATTATCATATTCTTTCATTATCAAGGCACAGCATGTTTATTTTATCAACACAATTCTGGGTGAAAATTCTATTTAAAAATTATATTTATTCTCTTTCTCCCATCTTGTTGACGCTTGTACCCGTACTATTGTAATGGACGAACGGTGTCTAGCTGTCTGATCGATGAGCTAGCCTCCAATGGGTAAGTGAGCAAATTAACAAAGAAATTAGAGGCTTCGTAACTTAGACGCTAGTCATGCCGGATTGGTAACACAAACTAGTATTACGACATATAAGTACTAGGCGTAGAGGTTTTGCTTCAGATTTTTACAAGCACTCCCGAAATGAGGCCTTATTGCTACATACTGTAGGCTTATTTCAGCATATCAAACAATTACTTTGATCTAGTAACGAGTACACTCAGACACACACTGTCACAAGTCACAATAAAACAGAACATCAAAGTAGTTGTATGCACGCACAATGCTCATTAGATTCCGATACACAATCCATAATTATAAATTAATGCATTAAAACAATAGTAGGATTACGTAGTTAGATGAAATAAATTCCTTCATTTAGTTTGAGGCTTCATTGGATGCGGTAATGCGTATAATCTATGCAAACACTTATTTACCAACAGTAAATCGAACAATAAACGCATACAATTTTGAACTTTAATGCTTCACGTTAAGGGTACTGTTCAATTGCAAGTTTAGAAGCAAGTTAGAAGTTTTTCATAATAGTCACCAACGTAATACGACCTAAAAGCATGATTGAGAACACTAAATATTTAGCATGAACAAAATACACGACAAAACACAGGTATGATGTGGAACGTTTGTGGTAATAAAATTAAATATAAATCATTTAGATTATTACCAAAAAATTAATAAAAACACAAAGCCTTATTACAAATCTTATAAAAGGCCAATGAACCCATTGGTCTTTTGAACAATATGTGGTAAGTATGACAAAAGTTTCCGAAAGAAACCTGTTATTTTAAAGACAGTTATTGCAGGTACATCGATGAGGTGAGGACGGAGAGAACACAAGGCCCGTCTACCACGGTGCCCACAAACGCACAGAAGAAGAAGAATCCTATTATTACTGTGACTGAACACACTCCTACACCGTCTCCGGATTATTTGTCTAAGACTAGACAGGTGAGTAAAGTTACTAAACTATTTAGAATCAATACAGTTGTATTCTGATAGTATTTTCTTACACAAAGCTTACCCCTTGAGAACCCTTCCTTAAAAGGAATTCAAAATCAGCCTAAAAGCAAAGCACTTCCTCTTTGTAAGAGGAACTGCTGTAATCCATCGATGTAAATCGATGCTGTAATCCATCATGCGGACTAGACGTCACAAATCTTTGATTGTTGACCAGATTCTAAGACATGGCAGTTTGCAGTTTTGTGCACCATACTTTGCAGAGCATTGTGACTATTAGCAATTTTTGTTATTTGGAGAATCTTATAGCCAAGAACTGCCTATGATAAGCTAGAATAGGGAATCTATAAAATGACTGTTACATTATGTTTTTTCTTGCAGGGTTCACTGGAATCTCAAATAGACTCAGTCAGCATGCAAGGCTCTCAACACATACCCACACCTGAACGTAAGCCTAGCCTGACGCGGTCACAGACTGACTCCAACATAACTTACGTCGTTGAAGAAATACAGGAGGCTTCTGGTTCCTTGCATTATATTACGAAAGATGGGGATATTGATTTCCAAGTTGTTCTCAAGGTAAAGTCTGTTTCTTTTTAATGACAGGCTTGATTTTTGAGACCTCAAGTAAACTATTTTGGAAATATGTATAGCTATACGTAATGCCTACATATATCGAATGTCTTTTATGACGCTATCTATTTCTACCAAGAATAGACATAGCTCTTTCTATACAAAGTGACATTTCGTTTCTCCATTTTTGACATCGCACCGTAGAAATCTTTCTACAATCTGTCATTTTGTCTTAC
Source organism: Agrochola macilenta (assembly GCA_916701695.1). Lineage (NCBI taxonomy): Eukaryota > Metazoa > Arthropoda > Insecta > Lepidoptera > Noctuidae > Agrochola > Agrochola macilenta. Next base: position 12,087,741 of record OU753563.1, read on the forward strand.
GCTTCTAACAATCTTTGTCTAGGTCCTTTTAAAGGTAGACTATTTCAGAAGAAAGTTTTCTATCCCAAACTGTCAAAATCACACTGACAACTGATTGTTGTCTAAGGTAGTGAAGACAATAATTTGATTTTGTAATCGCCATGCTAAAGACAGTAGAAAACTTTTTACTTGACGGCCACAAAGTATATACGGTTATCTACAAAATCATGATTTTACAGAAGAACGTTTTGAATGCAAAATTGTGATAATTAATAGAAGAACAAAGCTATCCTCTGCTATTTTACATCATTTAGTTAATAGGGCATTACCAAGGAAATGGTTAAGGCCAATGTTACTGTAATATTTTTTGTTCCAAAACACGGTATTTCGTCATTTTAAGAATAATTGTTGTAATTGTCTTTATATACGTGACTTAATATCAGTAAAAATAGAGAATGAAACAGAAAAAAGACGTTGACAAAACAAAGAATTCTGAGTCGAATTATGACAAAGAGTGAATTTCGTAAAAAGTGCAGTTGACTCTTTCTACTTTGCTGCCGTCGCGCGTCGTACTTTCTACACGGAACGTCATTTTTGTCTACTCTTCCGTCGACAAAAAGTTGCTCGTGCTGGGCAGGCTTTATGCCTATGTCTTTTCCATGTTGCCCATTTAAAAAAAAAACTGTATATACATAGCATTTCACAGGGTTCATTTCATGCTGGCAATATTACCCTAAATAAACGAATGGGTATTAAAATTACAGGCAGTATATTCAGTATCAACGATGGACAGTTTCTACATAACCTTGCGTGTTATGGAAGTGATGCTGAACTTAGTAGACACGCTGATGGAAATGGGTGTTCACAAGAATTGGCAAAATAGCAAGACTGAAGAAGCAATGCCCGGAAACGTTGATCCGATGGCGGAATTTAACAAAGATAAGGAGAGTAAAGTAAGTGATTGCTCTCCTGACAAACTATTGAATAATAATTGCTCTCTTTTTAGAGCTGTCATATATCGCTCTTTCACTCGTATCTTTCCAAACTCATTTATCATATGAATCAAATGTTCCTAGAACAGTTTAATTTATTAGCTGAATGCCATAATATTTTTATAGGAAAGAGATTCAGGCATACCATGCGCACAAAGCCAGGAGTCAACAAACATCGAAGGTGGCGACAGCTCGAAGGACAGAACAAGAGAGGAAGACAACTTGGATTGTCCTTATTACATGCTCATGCATGTTATACTCAGGTAAGTTTGTGTCCTATTAAGGGTGAACTATGCTGAATCTTTAACGTTTAAATAGTGCTGATTGTCAGCCTGATTGGAACAAATGATTATTAATTCCTCAGTCAAAATCTTTTCGGAAATCGTTCCAATTTATTTTATTTTATTATTGTCGCTTCACCTTGTATTTTATAACATTGTTTAGCCATTTTCGGTTTTGCCAGTTTATTTTGTTTTGGATAATGGATAATAATCGGATCTCATAAATATACTCTACAAACTCTGTTAGGCTGTTTCTCGTGGCTAAGTAATAACAGCCGCACGGGTCGTACGATCAGGATAAGCTATGCTTGCCGCGGTCTATCCATGGATGGGTGACTATCTTAACATTTCATCATTACAATTTTGCCGGGTATCTTTGAAGTTATATTTTATTTGTCCACTAGACTACTCCGTCAACTAGGCTGTTCGCACGGTTGCACCACAGCCCTCCGTGGTCCTCAAGCAGAATGCCTGCGGGTGCAAGCGCGGAACTCCTTACGCCAACTGCGATCAGCTTCCATACCCAAGTTTACCTTACGCTTGAAGGAAATGACTAAGTATTCACCAATACGAGAGGTGCTGGATAACTTGCATGCGGCTGTTGGGTTTTGTGCTGAACCTGCTACTATGGTTTCCCCTATGAGTAAGTGGTGATATATATATATCTTGCTTTTTGATTTTCATGTGTTAAAGGAAGACTTTCTAGATCTTGAACTAAAAGGTACTTTATCCATACATTTTTAATGTGCCAGTCTTTCTTTATTTTTTTTAAAGGAAGAAAGTATGTGCCAGTGTATTTCCACAGCTCATTCCGGAAATTTCGCACTGTTAACCACGAATTGTCGCAATACATTTAACCGCTGCCGTAGCACATATCATATTTGTGTCTAATATCCTAGTTCTGGTAATCTGCCTCTATATTATATTCCATTTCAGCATACTCCAAATATATCTGTTATATAATAATTGTGGCACTAATGTGTGCTAATCATATTTCTGTGTGATACCCTAATGCCGTTTCAATGACACTTAAATGAAACCCTAAATAAAAGTGCACTCTTGGATTTTCAACTCTCAGCGCAGAGCCTAGCATTGAAAATCCAACAGTGCACTTTTATTTAGGGATTCATTTAAGTGTCATTTAGTGTTGGTGAAAAAAGGCATAAGTTTGGTAATCTGCCCCTATATTATATTCTATTTCAGCATACACTAAATATATTTCGGTCAAAATGCCCAAAATTAAAGTCAGACAAAATCTTTCCAGACCAACAAAAACGCAGCTTCACAAAATCTCCAGATATAAGTAACCTCCAATCAGGTTACGCTACTAACTTTGGTAACGGTCAGGGTTCCAACGCGAGCCGGGCAATAGAGACTTTTATCATTGAAACCACGTTCAGAGTACTGGTTACCAGATTCGCTTTAATGCACAAGGAACTGAAGATGCTTGATAATTCTGTAAGTATTAAATTACTTTAAATCGCGGTTACCTCCTCTTTTGCCATCATTATTTTGATTGCCTTATTTCACAGATCACTTTGCTTGTACAAATTTTTGGGTGAGATTGTCTTTTTAATACGATTTCGTCTGTAACATATAAATTGCATTTATAGGAAGCAACTACGCTTGTAGGTATACTCTACATAAACTATCGCAAAGTTCAGAAACCCTGGGGCCATACTATTACGTGTTGAAGCTATCATTTTTCAGTTGTGAAATAAGGATAGTGCTATTCGTCCTGTATAGCTCCATCTCTCTCTCACACTGGAACAATGATTGCTTTAACAAGTCATAGTACAGCCCTCATGGGCCAAGCACAGGTTAGCTATTGTGATTGGTTAATCAAGTTATATTTCTCCATTTAGACGTTGTACATGGAAGTGCGTCTGCTTCTAAGTTATGTGCGAGAAGCCCACGGAGGGGAGTTCCGAGTGGTGGCGTTTAGCGCTCTTCTGGACACCGCAGAAAGACCTGACAGCCAGCAGAAAGAATCTAACATGCAGACTACTAGAGTTATCAGGTTTGTTTATAAATTTTTTTGTTCGCTACAGAAATGAAATTATTCTTCCTGTTTTTCCTCTTTAGACCCTTTTTCTAGAACCATCCAAACCATACAAGCGTTTTCATTGTTGATATATTTTTTTCATTTTTCAGTTAAATGCCAACTTTGACTATCTTTTCAGCGTATAACCCCTTCAAAAGATGTATGGACGGTTGATCGGAACTTCCTACTTAAATTTAAATTGATACAGCCATTTAAATGGTCGCGAACATCTAAAAGGGGCGGAGTCTATCTAATCTTTTAAGCTCGCAGTTCCGATTCCGGGCTTGGTTTCTCTTTCATTCGACTTTGATCCGGAAAGATCGTTACTTAACATTGCATTTTCACTCTTATTTTCGTACTGTTTAGGCACATTCCCCGTCAAAGCGAAGAGGAGCGTGGTTCAGACACAGGTGCCGACTCCGGCTGTGCACCCGACGAGCGATCACATAAGAAGTTTACCTTCAAGAAGCGAAGCACTTCGTCTACTGGCGCACATGTAAGTGAACGAAATTCGCCTATTTATGAAATGTTTCTTTTAGACTTAAATTAATTATCCTGGTAAAGCGCGTAATTGCGGTCCCAATGTCTAACTCTAATCAAGAATACTCTGACCGAGTGCTCTTCAACATGAAGTAGCTATAAAGTGATGCAAATTGTAAGACCAAATATGCTTAAGTGGTGATAAAAGGGAATGAGAGCCACTAGCTGCAACCACCAACTCGGTGACCGGTGGCCTTGTTTCCCAAGCAGATTGGTAGCCGTCATAACCATGATGTAACTTCTCTATCCCTCAGAGCCTCTTAGAAACAGAAGGAGGCGAGGAATCAGCGAGCCAGTCCCCACTATCAGTGCGCACGCGCCGCTACCAACTGACGCCGCGCCAATCAGAGCGCACCATCCCGTCAGCGTCGTCAGCCGACATCACGCCTCACCACAAGATCTCGCATTCCAAGTCCATTCCCTCAAAGTTCCACATCGCTGGCATTGGTAAAATAAAACATTGTTGTGCTGATCTGCGAATAAGAAAGTGTATGTATAATACCAGATTTGGTTCGTTTGTCACCGCGATTAGTTTCGAGAATCATGATTAACAGAACACATTTACAAGGTGCATCATTATTAGGTGCAAATATGATAGTTGGTTACATCTTAGTAATTTATTCTGCATGAAAATTAAGGAAAATGTAACAATATTATCCTTAGCAGCAAAACTGTCGTTGGGTAATACAGGTACATTATATTTTATGAAAAAGGTCGGGATCAATTCCTGGCAACACTAGGAGCTTTTTAGAAATACAAAAAAACGAGTTTATGGTTGTTTTAACCACTTTGCTCTTCTGCTCTTATTAAAAACTCAACCTGTATATCACATCTATCCCAATCTCAACACTGGGACTGTTTGAACTATTTAAAATGACGACAACATTTCAAATTAGTTTAGCTCATTCGTTAGAGAAATAGCATGCATGGCCTTTTCTAACCTCCCATACCATTCATCAACTCCATAAATCGTCAATTATTTTCTTCTAGTGAACTGGTTCCGTCAGAAACCGCATCATTCTCAGTCGTTGATCCGCAACGGTGGTGGTTCGGGAGAGTCTTTACCGATCTCTGGTAGTATGATATCGTTGGCTCGGCCGCCGCATATGCCGCCGCCGCACACGTCACGACCCGTACATGTTAAAAGAAGGGTTGGATATACTCTGAATAGGTAATATATTTTTGAAAGATAAACAAACTAAAGGAGGAATCTTTCAAAAGAGGAAATTATTGTGACATTCGTGTTTCAGGGCTAGAAAGAGGGTAGAAGACAGACTGAATAGATTTGGGCTTAGGAAGATGGGGAAGAAGAGAGATGGCAGTATAGAAGATACCAGTGGCGGTTGTGAGTATATTTTTTTACTATTTCTTTTTCACCCCTTAGTATCTGCTATCGGCATCATTAGACCACAACTCAAACCCCGCAACTCTACGCCAAAACACCCTTAAGGCTTATGGGTAGCATCGATTTAACCTCCCTCCAAGGCCAAGATTTTAAAAAAAAAAAATTTTTTTTTTATAAATAGTCGTTTCGTGCTTCAAAGTGAACCCGCAACGCAAAAAAAAAAAAAATGCATAAGTATACTACTTACTCGATTATTTGTAACTACCGTTCTTCATAAGTTCGTGTAAGTATTTAGTATTAAGATTAACTTGTATTTCTCATGATAAGTGAATTGTATTCTTTTGAGGAATAAATGTCTTAAATAATTATTTTCCGTAGATATGTCGCGGCGTGGCTCCGCAGAGGGTGGTTCGGGTGGTGGCGAATCCGAAGTAGTAATACTAAAACGCCGTCGCCTAGTGGCTGCGGCGCCTCTGTACGCGGGACTCGCTCGGTTCAACTTCTTGTTAGACGCGACACAGCCTGGCGGTACGCCCGACGCGCTTTTCATGGCCGCACTCTTAGATTTAGTGAGTAAATGCAAAATGTGTTTCTTTTTATCCTATTTTCTTGTAGGTAGGTACTAGTACCTATAATAGTATTTTTATCTCACGCAGCCACGCGCGCTTTACTTGTGGTAACCAAGTGTACAAACACGCTGAGAATATGTGCGTGAAGACGAATGGCGTCAGCACATAATACACACACGCACACACACACACTTCCGACGTCGCCATTGTCTCGGACGCTACTGAGAGCTCCTGCGCTTATACACACATTCACAGGCTGTTTGTACAGTTGTAGCCAGTACCACAAGTAAAACGCGTGGGGCTTCGTGGAATAAAAATACTGTACTATAAATAGGCCGTATTTCCTATTAGATAAAATTATAAACTGTGCCTTACAGAAGTAGAAGCTCGTGGCTCAGTAATAACAGCCGCACGGGTCGATCCATCAGATTAAGCTACGCTTGCCAGGGTTAGTCTGTGGATGGGTGATCTTTACATACCGTGTCTCCTCCGTCTCCTCCGTGCCTCGGAAAGCACTTTAAGCCGTTGGTCACGGCTGTCATTCGTGGATCTTTGACAGTCGTTACGGGTCCTCAGAGGCAAAGTCTGACAAACAGTCTTACCAAGGGGTATCGTAAAACCCAGTTACTGGGTTGTGGAGGTCAGATAGGCAGTCACTCCATGCAAAATACTGGTATTCAGCTGCATGCGGTTAGACTGGAAGCCGACCCGAATCAATCTGCCGAGCCTTTTCCGAACTATGTTGATAGTTCGAAAAAGGCTCGGCAGATTGATTGCCTTACAGAAGTACTTTTACTACGTTAACTTTTATTATGTCTACGTGCTGCTCCTAATTCGGGCTTTGTTTGACGTACACTGTGTTCTATTAGTAGAAAAAATTTAGTATTTCAGGTCCATAACGATAATATTGTTTCAGCCACATACTGTTGTTGTTGGAAGAGCTGCAATACTCTTAGAATGTGCACACTTGGTGCATAACTGCAATAAAGGCCAATGGCCTTATTGGCTGAAATCGAATACGTCAAAAGCTGCTGGTAAGGCATTATGAAATCCTCCATTATAGTCTTGACGTATCAAGTTAAGATTGTTATTTAAAAAACTATTATTTCGCAGTATCCATAAATCCTCAACTGAAAAGACAGCGTTTGGCGGGCAAACTATTTTACCAATGGGCAGAGGTAACTTATTATATTATAGCATATTTGAACCATTTTATATCAATTTCGTACATCCACCAACCTGCACTGGGCCCGTAGTGGATTAAGGCCCTTTCATAGAGAAGAGGCCTGCGCGGTTATTGCGTAACACACATCAAATGACAATTGATCGCAATGGGTTTCATTTTGACAGTTCACCCACGTTCATTGCATTTTTCAAACCTATGAAGCCTTCGATTAGCAATATCCTTCAAAACTCTCTGATTGTGATTGAAAATGTGTTAAGCAAATATAGTGCTGATTATGCATGTCGAGTTAATAAAACTTATACTTACGAAACCATTCGGTACTTACTAACTAACAATCTCTCAATGCCCTAGGCAATAGGAAACAGACTGGAAGAAATGTTGATCGAAGACAAAAAGCACGTCGATACTGTGATCAACTTAGTAAATGACCCGGATGGACAACGAGAACTTTTGCAACAAGACGAAGAAGAGGATTTCCTAGACGAAGGTAAACCTTTATTACCATCATCATCTTCCTGCCGTTGGCCCATGTTACTTGAGGTCGGCGCAACACGTTTTCTTCTTCCGTAAGCCTTTATCAATGCTCTGTGTGAGTTTTCATATTTAGGTAAAATATATAAAAACTCATACAGGTTGCAACATCTCCTTTGTCAAAGTGGCATAAGAAACAAGGGCTATAGTTTGACCGAGATGGGGGGGGGCAGTGCAGACCGCTCATTCGTCAACGCTCACGGTGCGCGACGTCCCGCCCGCCGCTCATTCGTCAATGCTGCCCTCCGCCTCGCCGCGCATTCGGCGGTCCCAGTCAAACTATAACACATTTTGAAAAAACTTAATAGCGTTGCTTTTACTAGTTTTACACCCTATTGGATTGAACCTAGGATTCCTTTTTTAAAGCTTTTACAATATGAAGCCTTACCATTCCTACAGCTAGTATTCGCCTGCCTGGAAAACCCGTTGGTGCCGAGTGTCCCCGAGCCCTTAGAATAATTGCTTGTGTACTGCTATTTGAAATAACGGCGTTCCTGCGCGAAACCTACCAGAACCTGCCGAAAACATGCCGATCCTCGCTAAAGGAAAGAGGACCTTGGGACAGAGTTTACAGGTACCAAATTCTCTTGCATTCTATTATTAGAAGATTATTTTTGGTAAGTAGCTTATTAATTCTTTGGTGTAAAACGTTTTATTTTTTTGTCATTATATTATGCGAAGATGGATGGAAAAACGACGTATTGTGTGTAAGACTAAGTGAGTTCATTATGTTCAGTTCATTTGAGATGTATTAAGAAGAGTGCATAATTATATTTGACAATACTTTTATTTTAACAGGGCTCTTAGCAGTCAACACACATTAATGCCAGTCGAGTATGTTTTCAAAAGAAATAATGCATGTTTCCTTGCATACGGCACTAAGCGTGCATGCGTATGTAGAATGTACATAATATTGAATAACGTACACTTTTAAAATGGAAGTATTATGTGCAAATTTCACTTGGACCGATGTGACTCTTATAGCGAATATTGTTCACTTATTGGCAAATTTTGGCACTCGAGATTCACAACTGTTGCTACATCTAACGCTAAGTTTCATAAAACAAACTTTAATATTCCGTGCAAGTACCTTACTTGTTACATGCAGCTACATTTGTGACGATCTCATCTCCACGATCTTATTTTTTAATAAAAGAAATTCAAATCTACGGTATAATGTGCATACGCACAGTTAAATGCATGGAATGTTGTAAGATAATACACCTAAATTGCTATCGATTAAAACTATTCTAAAATTTTACACGAATATTAAAATTGTTTTGTGAAATACACCCTTTCGAAATTTTATCCAATAGTTTTATTAAGTGATAAAATAGTTTAGATGAAATTAGAAAAAAGTACAAACGCTTTTGCTACATTGGCATGTGACATCAAACAGTAAGAATTCAAAGGAAATTGTATAGTAAAGAGTATAGAAGCTAAAGTAAAATAGCTGGTAATTGCAAGCTAACTCGTACGTGGACTTGAGAGTCCATTGACGCGTTGAAATGTGAATAACTTGGATCACAGGGAAGCTAACCGTCGTTGGAGTATGGCTCTGTCGAGCATGGGCCATTCACAGGCGTCTGCGCAAAGCTTACAATCGATTGCGGGAGCAGAGACTGAGAGAAAAATATCGTTTGTTCTACACGAACCTGAGAACGTGTCTGGTGGAAGTAATGTAACTGTAAGCACTTTTATACAAATAATATATTGCGCCTTTAATCGCGTAGAAAAGTCGAAGCTTTTAGCTAAAGCTTAGCTAGTTTATCAGAAGGGAATTAAGGTATCCTGGCAATAACCATTTTTTATAGTTAGCAGATGCCATACCTCCGGCAGTGGACGACAAGAAGGGTCGTTTAGGATCTCGTGGTAAAGGCGGCATGCATCGTCGTAATACACAACAAACGCATTCCGCTTACGGTTCGTTCAAGCGACGGTCTATTAAACTTAGGCAAAAGGACACGAGAGATGTGGTTGACGAATGTAAGTTTCTTTAGATGTTCTGAAAGTTCATTAATCCCCTTCTTTGAATAACATTATTGTGTAAATAAAAATCAAAGAGAGTAAAGACCTTTTAAAGATCTGTGGAAAAGATCCGTGTTTGTAGTACCTATTGTGACTTAAAAAAAGTATTTTCCCTTCCAGTTGTTACAAGAAGATCCGATTCAATACAAAGCAGACGGAAAGTATCTTCGCTGTCTGATAGAAGTGATACTTCAGAGGTGTATCCAGGTGCAGGTAAGATCTATGACACCTCTAAGACACGTTAAACGACTACCAAGCTTTTGATTTTTACTTTGATCTATTTTTTCACGTGCTCCTCTGTATTCATTGGCAACCAAAACAACTCCATTGATTACCAATTCATGCAGGCGTCCGTATGGATACTTTATAACATGTTCTACGAACAGGTGGTACGGTAATTATGTCAAATGAAGTGGACAGCGGTGGAGAAGAAAGTCCTGGCGTACTTTCTGATGATCACGACCACCCTCCAGATAGTCCTGATAGTAACTCTACTGATCCACCTGATACAAATAAAGGATTCCCATGGCTTAAGGTAAGTTAAATTGTAGATTTATAAAGTAGTAAAATGGAGGTTCCCGAGGAATCCCAGGCCGATTCCCGGCCACCGTAGGCGCGGGCCTGCGGACGGTGAGCAATGGGTAGCTCGCCGTCTGATAAGGACCAGGCCCGGGTCGACTGCGCGTTGTGTTCCACGCGCGCCTCAAAGACATGTCAGCACAACTGACGGGGTCCGCTAGGACCGATGCTTGCCGGGGTCGCGGGAAAGTCCGAAAGGGATACCGTGGCCCCTGGCAATTACAGGCAACTGAAGGAACACGGGTGGGTTTTAGTCAGTTAGAGTCTGACACGCCCTCCCGCTCCGCCCTGAGCGGGAGCAGTTATTTGATAATTACCCACCCAAAAAAAAAAAGTTTCGATACAAAAACTTCGTTCCTGTCAGACCTCAGCAGCCCAGCTTCTTTATCTACCAGCCTTAGTCCTATTTTTCTAGAAATCGGAGCAATATGTTCTGATCTTCTGTAGTCCCAAGTTTTTCTTCCTAATGGGTCTCTCACTGCCGAAATCGTGACTCCTTTCTGACTTTTCAACGGTTTTGTAATTGCAGGTGATGGTGAAATTCCTTAACTCGTTCAACTACGTATGCTGTCATCAGAACTTTTGCCACCCCTACTGCTTCCGAAGAAACATGAGAGCCAGCGTAAGACTCATGAAGTCTGTACAAAAGGTAACCGAATCTTTCTTTATTGATGTTTTTCCACTCACACAAACATAATTATACACTATAATCACGGAAACATCGGTGCACTGCTGTCACATGAAAGAAAAACCGTCCAAGTGCGTGTCGGACCACACACAATGAAGGGTTCCGTATTTGGGATAAATTTATCGCAAGAACATACTTAACTTAGAAGTTGAGAAACATGTCCCATACATCGATATACGTCACGGTCAATTCTCCAACTGCAAATGAAAGTTAGTAATCGCAAAAAAAAAGAATTCTTTATGTGATAAAACTACAAATTATCAATTGGATTCGGACCAAATTTCATGATTCGAGGCCAATGGGAAAGTACCCTGTAGGTTTTGATTTATTTGCAATGCGTATTAAAATATGTCACATAAATGGCCGTATTTTTTTATTGCGTTGACTTAGAAGCTTGTTTTTTTTTTACTCCTAGTGAACATAGATCTACGTATTTGATAATAATTTCAACTTGATACCTCCGTTCCTGAGAAAATGGGTCTTGACAGACTGACGGACGGACAACGAATTGATTCTATAAGTGTTCCGATTTTTTTTTGAGGTACCCTAAAAAAACCTCGAATGCATAACCTCCTCCTTTTTTGAAGTCGGTTTTAAATAAAAACATTTGCTTCTTCTTGCAGATATATGGCGAAAAGTTTGGCCCCGAAATTAGCACGACAAGCTCCGATGAAGGAAACGGTGGGACTCGCCGAGGACGACGCTCGCGCAAGTCTTCAGAACATTCTACTGATAGGTATACTCAGTATGAGTCTAATCTATATCTATATAAATAAAAATCAATTGCTGTTCGTTAGTCTCGCTAAAACTCGAGAACGGCTGAGCCGATTTAGCTGATTTGGGTTTTAAAATGTTTGTAATAGTCCAGGGAAGGTTTAAACGGTGAGAAAATTAGGGTAGGTAGAGTTTAGTGCTACCCGTGCGAAGTCGGGGCGGGTAAAGCTAGTTTAATATAATTAATTCATGTTAGTGTTTTATAAGTCTGCCAACCAATCTTACCAAGGGGTATCGTGTTACCCCGTATAGGCAGTCGATCCATGTAAAATACTGGTATTCAGCTGCATTCGGTTTAACTGGAAGCCATAAGATAAGACATAGTTAGGCAAAGGCTAACAAAGGCAGATAGAGGATGGTATTTCATTTACTAAACTGCTTTCTTTTATTGGCTATAAAAAAAAAAACATCTTGTTGAAGGACATTATGTTTTGTTCAACCTCGCGTCTAGCCCAATAAATCCTTGAATACAATATTAATCATAATAAATACCGCTTCTGCTCTTACTAAATTAATCGTAAAGTCAACAATCTGTATAAAAAGGCGTATTTTCACGGAGAGATTCTCTCGACTCGAGGATACGATGTGAGTTGCACATTCTCGCAAAATTTACTAAAAACTCTCTCCGTGTGAATGGGCCTTAACTTTATTGGTATTTTCATTCATGTTTTTGTCGATATTTTATTCAATGCACCCCCAGAATCGAGCGTTCAGTGATCGAGAGTGCGGGCCTTGCATACCGGGCCGCGGGCGGGGAGCAGGCCAATATAGCCGCTGAAGGATTGCCTTTGAAACCTGGTGCGGTGCCCTACCCACCGTTAGACCCTCCACCAATACTCAAGTACCTCAAGGGGCAGGTCTGATTATTTTTTAAACTTTTAAGTAACTTTACTTACGCAGTTTTATTTTTAACTTTTGTGATTTAAAAGAAAATAAAGATTTTTTACGGTTTAACTCATGTGCATGATTTGGATTTGTCCCAATTATTTTTACACCCAAGTGGCGGTGCTTGGGGAGGCCTATGTTCAGCAGTGGACGTCTTTCGACTGAAATGTTGATTTTTACACTTAAATGAATCTTTGGTAATGAACCTATCTCGCGATAAAAATGTTCACTAATGTGCATTCGAAATGGCCAGACCATCCCCAATAGAAATTACAGCAAAAGCTGGCCATTTTGGTTCATCTTTGCTAAACCAGAAACACTGCACTTTCAATGCAATTAGCATAAAGTGTGAGCTCATGCCGCCTGTGATACAGGTTTATCCTAGTACAGGCATCTAACATTATAATACCTTTATAAATTATTTTTAAGCTTTTACGTTATTCATATTTTACCAATTTTAATACTGAATAAATATTTATTATTTATTATTATTAATGTTAAAAATTTCATTGTAAGCGACATAATAAACGCATTTCGAACCGTTCCAAAAGGCAAAATACTACCTCATTAAATTTATTCTAGGTTCGCGACGCTTACCACACTCCTCTTGCGACCCTAATCAAAGGAGCAACAACAATGGGCGAAGACATGTTCGCAGAATGTGCACCCGTGGCATGGCAGTTGCTATTGGAATCAGATCGCGAACTTAGTTCGTGTGCCGCTGCGTTGTTCATACTGGCTGCTGTGAAGGCGCCGAACACTGCCACTGAAATCATGCATAATGATTTGAAACATGCTGAGCCGAGTACCAGGTGTGTAGGAATTGTTAAGGATCACAAATTTGATCTGTGCTAAGGACTAACTCGTAGTAAATCCAAATCCAACGCGTACGACAAAAATAGATGGCTTTCAAGCCATTAATTTTTGTCGTACGCGTTGGATTTGGCCACCTGTAAAAATGTTAAAAGAGTGTCCGTGGAGTTTCTTGCCCGTTCTTCTCCATAGGTACCTACTACGCTTTGGAAAGGGCAACTAGCGTCATATTTCTGACTGACCGATTCCTTGACAATTCAAAAGTGCCTGTAAATGGTTTAATTGAAATAAATGCTCTGACTTTGAGTTCAGTTTGTTTAAATAAATAAAAAAAAGTTATTCTTGTACCATCTAGCATTAGTACACCAGATAATGTTACAGTAATTTATTAATGATGATTATATGATTCTAATATTTTTTTATGGGCCCCATAACCCATTGTCACAATAGAATCCCGAAATTATACGCAATAAAACAAAATTATTGCAATTTTAACATTTCCAGAATAAACGCAATCCTAAGATTCCAAGTAATGTGGAAGCTAAGATACCAAGTATGGCCGCGCATGGAGGAAGGGGCGTCAGTGACTTTCAAAGTGCCGCCTCCGGGCATAGAGTTCACACTGCCTTCTCCGAAGATTGGCATCGAGTCGCTAGCGGTCGTTGACCCTCCGTGGAGCCCACAGGTTAAGGATAAGGATATGGAGATGACTTTGAATCAGGAGAGACATGTAAGAATGCAGCCTAGCTTGTGCCTAGTGTGTGTTGTGCTGTGTCTGTGTTTCTTTTCTTTGAAAATCATTCGTCGGTCAGACGACAGAAACAAATAATAATATTATTCCTCTATCTATTATAGCCCTGAACACCTCTAGCATGGACCCTGTTGTTTTATGTATTATTTTTTGCTTATGTCTGATTGTGTTTTATCCAAAAATGTAAGTAAAAATTAAATATTTAACCTTTCTTAAAAAAAGTTTTTTATATGCTCACAATTTCATCCACAGCGTTCCTTAGTAACAGCAACAAAGACACGCAAGAAACAGCAAACGGAGGCGATAAAGAGGGCGCTTCAGCAGCGGAATGATAAGAAACGAGCAGAACGAGAAAGCTTCCTTATCACTACTATACCTATTACGAGGCAAGCGGCACGTGAGCCTGCGCTTGACCATGCAGCTGATGACCATGTTGAACGTAAGTGGGTTTAATGAAATAGTACAGCAATTTATTTCAGCGTTTCTTTTTAAATAAAATACGTTACTGCGAAACTGCGTTACATTTTAAAGCATAAAAGAGTCTTTAAAAATATGTTTTATTTTTATTTTGTCATTCAAAACACAAGTCGTTAATGAATCCACCAACGGGTTTAGGTTAAGACCAGGTACCGAAACCGGTATGATAAATACGTGTATTTTTTCGGTTACAACATTTATATATTTTACAGGTATTTTTAAAGGTTACCTTAAATTGAATACAACCAGTATTAATACCGGTTACCGAAATAAAAATTACCTCTATTTTACACGTGCCGTTGACATTAAACAAAGGGCGTGCATCGCCTGTGTGTGTGTAACCGATATTAAAACGGTAACCTAAATAGAGATAACATGTTTCTTCTTATTGGTTACCCAGATAGCGGTAACCTTATTTGGAGAAGTAACCAAAATTCTTCGATATCTGTATCGTAATTTATAAAGGTTTTCGGTCCCTGGTTAAGACTTATCAGAATATTTTTTGTTCATCTTCGTGTCGGTACGAGCTATTTAAGGAACTTCCCGTGCCATGACATGACGCTCGTCATTCCCTCTGCTACTGCTTCTGTATTTGGAACTGAAATTCTTTTGTTTTTTTGCAGCACCCGCAGATGAAGAATTAGTAGAAGGTGTACGAGGATCACATCACACACAAGTGGCATCAGCATTATTCCCGTCAACATTATGCTCGGCTGTGGCTGAGATTGTTTCACTACTGGATGATGCTGCTGTTTCAAGAGACGGGTGTTCTGTCTACGAAGTCGCTTATCAGGTTAAACGTTTTTATTTTGTTACCAATAAAAACACATCATTTTAGATAATGATTATGCTTGGCACGACATGATGAAAGATTCAATGCTATAGGAATAATTTGCTGAAAAGACAGGTGTATCATTGCTTGAGTAGCGCTCAAGCAGTGATACACCTGTCTTTTGGACATACTCTTGTCTACCCAAGATATTTGATTCAAGTGCCTAAGTATACATTATACTCGTATTTATAGCCTTAAAGTTGTATTCGCCTATAGCGACAGTTTAATTTACTCCAATCCAGTTGTCTATGTGTTACTAGGCACAAAAACACCAGCCATTCTTGTTACCAAAAAGATTTCGATAAGATTCCAAAATAAATATGCGAATAGCCACAGAAGTTTCTAAAAACGTACGTAGAGTGTCTTTATTTAAACCAGAGGTCTCCAAACTTTCTTATGTTGTGGACCACTTGGCATGTTTTTCGGTTTTGGGTAGACACCCTACCCCTTAATTTTTTTTGATGGTGGGAAATTATCAAATAACTTCTGGGAAGGCGTGTCAGACTTTTACTGACTAAAACCTACCCGTTTTCCTTCCGTTGCCTGAGTGCCGGCTTACCTAATATTTAATTTTTTTGCAAATTCATCAACTTCAAATGTGTGTTTTGACAGCTGATATAGTGCACTTTGATTTAAAAAAATATCTAACTAGTGTGACTAATTTTTTTTTACCTAACTAAAACTTACATGCAGAGTAAATAAAAGCATAACTTATGTAGATAGATATCTGTAGATATTTACTTATTTATAAGAAAGTATTATGGAAGTAGATAGGTAATTATTATCTGTGTATAAATATGGATTATTCCATTCCCGGAAAGCCAAAATTAAAGCCACGACTCACGACCTGCTTAAATGAGATTCACTACCGTGTCCCCCATTTACATCTCATAGACCCCCTGTTTTTGCCGCTGACATGACCTCTTGCAGGTCGTCGTCGACCCCTGGGGGTCGATATAGACCACTTTGGAAATCACTGATTTAAACCATGAATTACCTCCAGGTTATATGGTGTTGCCTCGTAGAAGACTCGGCACTATTCCTCCGCCATGTTCTCGAACGTTTAACCCGAGACCATCAAGATGAGATGTTCAAACTACTGCGCCATTTGATCCGGTTCATACCGAGATTGCCTCAACAGGTAAGAATTTCTACTGTACGGAGACACATCATCATGCTGAACACATTCTAAACATTACTAGCGACCCGCCCCAACTTCACACGTGCCGGAATAAATTTAATTCTCTAAATGATGTTGAAAATCACATCAAATTCCGTTGCGTAGTTTGGAAGAACAACGCAGTCACACAGACCAACACGAAAAGCGACTTGAATTTAAAATATGTACAGTTATAGAGAAGTATCAGTAAACAAAATAATTTCTCAGCCGGATGATTTTTAATATTGTGTTTTTTTTTCAGGCTGCCTTTGCGTTGTACAACTATATTATAGGATACGTCATGTTCTACGTGAGGAGTCCTCATGAGGAAGGACAGAGGCTTGTTGGTGCGGCGCTGTCTATATTGTGGATGGTGAGTTATTTTTCTAGAATTTATTTTCCTTTTTTAACCCCCGACGAAAATAGGGTATTAAAAAAAAATGCCGTTATTTAGAGTTACTGCCACTATAAGTAAAACAAGTGACTGTTTGACGAGTGCGGTTTTAATGCCGAACGATCACCTTTTATGATTTAAAACGTCAAATGTTGGCAGTTTACTTGTCGTATTTTACCGAATAATCATATTACTTGGGTAATATAAAATATACCTTATTTTTATTAGACTAAAGTTGATTTAGTATTAGCGAAATAACGCGAATATTTGCACACATACACCAAGTGAAGTGCCAGCATAAAGACTGAGCTAGATACGTAGCTGTATACGCTTCTTCTTTTTGGCCGATGGTACTTTTTTATATTGTTTGAGTCCCGTAGTTGGCCACGTTGATTGCGGCATCAGTGGCGTTCATTAAGTCTACAGTATACGCTATGAACTTGTTTCAAAAGCTCTCTTTGTGTACACTGGCGTGACAAGTAACAACGAGAACACAACTTTATTTACCTTGTTTAAAATTTTCAGGTGGTCCACAGTGTTCACGGTATAATGTTCAAAGATTTGAAACAGATATTGCGTAAAGAGCAATGCGACGCATCCATACTGCTTACGGCTAATGTGCCTGCCGCCAAAAAGATTATTGTCCATGGTCCACGTAAGTATATAAAAATCTACAAAATATCTTCAAGAAACTTATTTTAAACTCATGATGAAATACCGCTCTATTTCACCTTATAATTTACATGTTTTGCCTATTAATCAACTTTCCACTTTAAGGCTTGTGCAGACCAGCGCGACAGGTCGCGCGACGCGACACCGGTTATTGTTATACCGTGAAGTTTTCTTAGAAATCGTATTGTTCAAGTCGCGTCGCGCGACAAGTCGCGCTGGTCTGCACAAGCCTTTAGCGTTTTCTTCATAACGCTACCAGTTACGCGACCGTTTGTAATAAAAAAACCCTAAATTAATTTCGGTTTCAATGGAATTTGAACTTTGTCATGTAAAATTTTGCTGTGTAATCGCTTATTTTTGAGATTGCTGGATAACCTATAATTAGCGGCTCTGTACATCCAAGGCTAATTGTTACATAAACAGCCATTTTTTTTTTAAACAGAGTTTTGTTCCCGAAACTTCATCATTATCTGAGATTCGGATTTCAAATATAATTTATTTTATTCCAGCTGACAATGAAGGTTGCATACCGTCTCAGTTTCCCGTTCAAGAAGACACAGTGTTTGCTCAAATTCTGAAAGAGTCCCTCGATTTCTTCGGTATCCCAGAAAAGTTACATCGAGAACATTTCCTTGTTGATTTCAAAACTCGTAAGTCGTACCCGTATCTTATTACTCATTCAAAACATGGTCGTGTTTGCGACAATACTTGCAATAAGGGAACTTATTTTTTTACTACTTGGAGTGATTCAAGTTAGAAATATTTGACTAAAACATGACTATATGTGCAGTCTATTCTTATATAAATCTTGCTCATACAAGAGTAGAAGAAGGACCGCAATCAACAATTATATAGGATTATTTTTGACTTCTTTCCCAAATTCATGGTGCAAAATTACCAGCTCACATCAAGCTAACTGCCCCGTAAGTTCGGGCCTCCCGCGGCAGTTTTCTAATTCGTGGGAGGAGACCGGAGCTTATAGCCCCTATAGACCACACTCGAAATGTTTAACAGCTCAAAAATGCAACGCAATATCTCGCATAACGACGCAGGAATACGAATCGGGAATATAAGGAATTGGAACTTCACTCGCTTTGTTTTAAACCTAGTTATTGTTTCGAAGGTCAAATCCACAACCCGCAAGGCTACGTCCGAGACCATTACTTCTTCAAACGCTCGCAGTATCCACAATTAGGATTAGTACACATGGAACCTGATGAAGCGTTCCAAAAACTGCAGGAACAAGAACTCTTGCAGAAGTTCGTTGAGATCGGAAAAGTGTTGCTGACTTGGGCCATTTTGAAAAATGTTGATATGGTATGTAAGACATGCTTATCTTCTGTTTCATTTATTTATCATAAAGATTAATTTCCAGTGAATAATTTGGATGTTACTAGGACAAGTCAAAGACTGTCGTATTGTTAGTTGTTAAAGCTAATGTGTGTCTACGGAAAAAGTGATGGATAGCACCATCACTTTTTCCGTAGACACACATTAGCTTTGCGTCCTGTATAGCTACATCTCTTTCTCGTACTAGAACAATAATAGGACCAACTCCTAGGCCGAAATCTGTAAACATTACTTAGAACGTGCTTAGTATATTCCCGTTCCTATCTTGCACTTGTAGTTTGACAGTTGTGCGACAGTTACAGGTATAATCCTAAGCCAAAGTACGTGCTAAGTAACGTTTGTCAATCTCGGCCCTAGAACGGTTCTAGAACCTAACTTGACCAGAATTTACAAAGACTATTAACACAACATACTGTTTTAGGTGGTTCAACGCGTAGTATTTCTTCACGATGAGCTCATGAAACTGCCTTCATTCCCTCGTAAAGCTCTTGAGGCCGATCTGGTGTTGTATAGTCGTGGAGCTCTCGGTTCCACGCTATTGGGATTGGATGTGTTGCATAAGTTTATGTAAGTATTTTTAACTTGGCCCTTATTTAACTTCATGTTAACCTGGCTTGTGATTGACCCTACAACTGCCCACAATAAGCTGCAAAATAATAATAACTTTCTGCTCTTTGAAGATTCAATTAGTATATTTTTATTTTGAATTCAGTACCATTACATTTGATTTAGTTTTCCAGTTTCCTTGGACTGGGCTGTAACGACCAAATAAGCTTTAACAATACGCAATATTTAAGGTTATTTTTCAAAGATGGGACACAGTTTTATTATAAAGCTACAAATTAATGGTACCTTTACTGAAGCAATATTATTATTCTAGGTGGGTACGACTCATAGCTCGAATGTTCGAAGCGATGGCCGGGAACTTCACCTCATCGCGCGATATTCACTTGTTTTTGAACGTTCTCAACGGCGCCCTGATGTTACACAGCGAAGACTCTTTAATACTTCGATACGTCATCGCCACATACGTCAATGCTGCTTTTAATTTTAAAAGCATTTTCTCTACAAATGGGTATGTATTCAAAAATACATAATTTACGAAAATTAGGTTAAGAAATAGCAGTGGTGGCTCCGTGGTAACGGCCGTGATTTACGAGTTGTAGGTCGTAGGTTCGAACCCAGACAGGCACTTTACTTTGTGTAATTTATATCACCACCAGTGCCCTTAAAAACGGTGAAGGAAAACATCGTGAGGAAACCGGCATGTCCTAGAGCTAAAAATTCGAAGGCATGTGACATCTGCCAACCCGCACTGGGCCCTCGTGGTGGATTACGACCCACTCCCTCTCACAGAGAGGAGGCCGGTGTCCCAGCAGTGGGAATATTATAGGCTGATTGTGCTAATGGTTTAATACATAGACTTGGCGAAGATTCTACGTAAAACAAAACAGATCGGTATTTGTTGTTACATTTGAATGACGCTATACAAATACTATTTAAATTGCTCGAAGCAGTATCGGCAGTATTTTACCATTCTTTATTTGAAATTAAGGATAAACTTCATTTGTTTCAGCCTGAATCGGTTTTAAATGAAGGCAGTTAATGTCACCCACGAGCGAATTTTAACCATTACGTCAATATCATTGTAACGATTAGTACAATTTAGTCGCGACATTGTGTGCGGTTCGCCAATTAGGTGGATGTGTCTCAGCAGTGGGAACATTATAGACTGAATATGCTAAGTTAAAAAATAAAGCTTTATTTTAATTAATGATTCATTTACAGATATTTACTGATCATGCCAACGCTTCTGCAAATATACTCAAACTTCCAAACAAATAAATTGGTGACGACGACAATAGAATACGCGGTGAAACAGTTTTACTTACTGAACCGCAAGCCGTTTATCCTGCAAATGTTTGGCTCAGTATCCGCGATCTTGGATACAGACGAAGAATCTACTTATGGAGATGCGAGCAAAGTCAGTATAATAATTAAATTAATATTTTACTGGCAAAATGTAGGTGTACTTTTAGGTACACCTCTGCCTGACACTTCGGGTATTATTGGCGTTATGTATGTTGTGTTATTTTTAAAAAGTTTTGAATTAAGCTTGTCTTTCGTATATTTCTTCTTTTGACGTGACAACGTCTAATAAATCGATGCACGCCGGCTGCACGCACGAAAAAGTGTCCCGTTACGCTCATTGTCCCGTTACGCTCATTGTCCCGTTACGCTCATTGTAACGTTACGATCGGAGCGAGGGAAGGGAATGTTTTGATAAGACGTTGTCACGTTAAACTATCGTCCGTAAACCGACTTTACAGACAACCATTTTTTTTTTAACGCCTACTGTACCATGTATTCAAACAGACTGTCGCTCTAAATTTCCTTTGGTATGTCCTAAATTATTACATTCTATGTTTTAATTTTGCTTTACGAGCCAAGCAAGATGGCTGCAAAAGCAAGTTATCACCCTAAACACAATGCATTTTGTCACTAATATTATTATTGCTAATTAGTCATTCAAAAATATATTATGTCCACACAGGTCCAATCCAGCTGCCTTTTCAACCTACTCCTAAGCCTGGAGACACCATCTCCCGACCCCCTCCACATCGCCGAACTGATCAAAGAAGAAAAGCCACTAAAACCTATCGACTTCTGCTATCGGGATGAAGAGGAGATGGTCAATGTGCTGGATTGCATCAGCCTCTGTGTTATGGTCGTGTCTTACTCTGCTGAGAGTATGAGGGGATATCAGATGTTGGTAAGTACAGTTATTTAAGTAATTTATAAATATTTTATATGTATTAGCTTCTGTTATTGACATGAGAAAGAGACAGTTAGGCTGCGTATCCACAAGACATGAGCGAGGATGCGTAGCGAGGAATGTCCGTAAAACTAACCAATAACACGCTAGCTTAGCTCAAACTATGACAGTGCAGCGATGGTCGATGTCACACACATCCCTCGCTACGCATCCTCGCTCATCTCTGAATTTTTCATTGAATTTTCATCTCTGTTTGATTAAATCATTCGCGATAACATCAATCAACTCAGCATATTGCCGTACACTGTCGGATACAAAGCTTCCCGAAATTTCAAATCATGAAGCTCGGCGCTATGTCTTTGGCACGGATTTGACCTCACAGCCTACTTCAGAACATTATTACATGTGGCAGGCTATTTCTCGACCCTCGAAAAGTATGATAAGATCCCATTCGAATAACATTAACTCTTCTTCAACACTGTTCTGTGACACCCACGTACATTCGATCACCGAAATTCGACATCGCCCGAGAAACTAAACTAAAACATGTTAACTTTACAGATAATACTTGAAGCAATACTTCCATGCTACGTAAAACAAATCCAACTGCCGACTTACAACCGCGAGGGAAAGACGGAGAAGGAAATCATTCAGCAACTTGCTATTGCTATAAAAACACTTGTTAACAACTGCGAAGGACTTTCTAAGTAAGTGCTTGCTATAATACTATCAGTTTACTTCTTTGAAATCTGGTCCTTGACACAAAGATTTTGTGAATTTGACTTCCGCTTCTTTGGATTGGTAGTAAACTTAGATTAAACTATACGAGTTAACTGAAACCGTACCACCATGTTAGAAACAAAAAAAACAACGTAGGCAGTCATGAGGATTGCAGACAGAATTGAAAACTTAAAACTAAAACATGCTTTCACTGCTGGCCAAGCTAAACATATACTCATAGCCGAAGAATTATACTGTTAACATTAGCATGTCGGTGACGCGACCCTTTAAGATTTTCCCCTACCAAAAATCGCTCAACGCGCCTAAAGAAATTTTCACTTCAACAACATTTTTATTTATTAAAGAAAAAAAAGCCTGCATACTGGTTTCAAGCCTCCAAAATATTATTCGCTAGCTTTTATAATTTCACAATAACTTTTTTTTATATTACAGGTCGTATAACGGCCCGTATAGGACGTCCCCAGAACATAAAGGCTCGTCTCAAAGGACTGGGCCTCGTACTGCCGCCGCCACAATAATCGCCTTTGAGGAGTCACACTCTAAGTACGATAACTCCAAGATGCCTGTACCTGAATATACTGGAGCTGAAGACTCCGAGGTAAACAGAAAATCTTGTAAAAATCACATACTTTAAATACGCTTTACGTGCTTCTTTTTTTATACATGAACCGGTACACCCGCGTTTAAAAAAATATTTTAATTTACTTTATAATATTCTCGAAGAAATACACTCATATTTTAAATGGCAATATTTTTTTCTATTGAATGTGGACAGTAATAAGCAGCTTACAGATCCAGTTCTACAAATACTGTTTACTCACCTGTATAATATTCATTCGGAAGAATTAACATAATATTATGCTCGTATCTTTTATGTTTGACTACTCTTTCCTACAGCATAAATTGCTATTTCTTGCAAAAACTGCTATTATTGTGTATCAACAATACTCAATACTCAATACTTTATTGCATGCCATAATGTGAGATAAAACAGTTGGTATGTTAGACATTGTATCAATCATGGACCCTGTCGGGCACAGCAAAGTTAATTAAATGATAATAGGAGAGAGGATGAAGGCGCTTTTTGTTTAGAAGAATTAAATGAAAACATATTACATTAAAATGATAGGTACAGTAGTACCCAACTGATATGGCTTACCGATGTACCTGCGCAGAAGATGAATTTTCAAAGCGTGGGAAATGCTTTTGACCAATAGGCACGCTCCACGCACCGCGCTTCTGTTTTCTGTACCGCTATTGGTCGGCAGCTGCCTCCATGTTAGCGAGCGCCGCGTGGCATGTGTCAGCCGCCATACGAGTGCACGTGTAGCAGGCAAAAGTACACGTAGTGGCAACAAAAGTGTTTTCTTTTTATGATTTAAAATGAGTTCTTTAAAAAGGGGGCAACCACTTAAAAGTCAAGCTCGGGAAATAATTTTCAATGTGCACGAGTTTATGGAGAAAGAAGCTCAGGAGTCTAAGAACACAACATTTATAAAATATCGATTTTTGAAAATTATTGACCGAACGGCCGAAGCTACACAAATTTCAAAACGAACTATAACAAGAATTCTTAAGGAGAAGGATCAACATACGACTGAAAACACTGCGGGGCCTTCTTTTAGAACGCCGAAAAAGGGTAAATTGGAAAAAACTTATCGTAAGGAATTGGACGATTTTTCATACCAAGCCATACGCAGGAAAATTTATGACTTTCACCGCGAAGAAAAACAGGTAGTCACAATGAGAGCGCTATTGGAGAAATTAAAAAGAGATATTGACTTCGAAGGGGGCAGAGAAACTCTGCGCCGAATAGTAAAAGAGATAGGATTTAAGTTTAGGAAAACGCAAACGAACCGTAAATTGCTGGCGGAAAAAGATGAAGTAAGGCTATTAAGAATACGATTTTTAAGAAAAATAAAAAGTATCGACATGAAGGGACACCTATAGTGTATGGCGACGGGACTTATGTTCATTCGACCCACACCAAGGAACAAGCCTGGGCTGACGGTCCAGGCAAAGGCATAAAAAAAACAATTTCGAAGGGACCGAGGTTGATTATAGCGCATGCTGGTGGTGCTAATGGATTCATACCAAATGCTTTGCTCATGTACAAATCGGCTCATACCACAGGAGACTATCACAGTGAGATGAACAAAGAAAATTACGAGAAATGGTTGCAAGAGAAATTCATTCCCAACCTCCAACCGAATTCTATGTTTGTCATTGACAATGCGTCATACCATAGCACATTAGAGGACAGGGCACCGAACAGTAACTCTGCAAAAAAGATTATGCAGGATTGGTTAAAAGATAAAAACATACCTTTCAATATCAAAGCGTATAAACCGGAATTGTACGATATAATTAAACGCTATAAGCATCTCTATGTAAAGTACTCGCTTGACACCATAATGGAAGCTCACGGCCACACAGTGTTAAGGCTCCCTCCATATCATCCGGACTACAATCCGATAGAAAACATTTGGTCGCAGGTGAAAGGTCACGTAAGCAAATTCAATGTTGCCATGAATTTGACCGAAGTGCAGCGTCTTTTGTCTGAAAAATTCGCATCCATCGGGCCAGACGAGTGGCAAAAAGTTGTAGATCATGCCATCAAATGCGAAGACGAATTTATGACATTGGAAGAGGCCATCGACGATAGATTGGACCAATTTGTGATAAACACCAACGAAGATACATCATCTTCATCGGATAGTTCGAATCGTGATAGTGATGGTAATAGTAGCGACGCTCAGAGTGATATTGGGATAGCAGGAGTGCGGCCTTTAGATTAAGTTTTTTTTATTGTTTACTAAATAAATACCTATTTGTTTATTAAATAAATCGTATATTTTAAATAACCTGTATTTTTTATTAAATATATATTTGATGAAAACTGGTGGCCCGATAAAATTGGCACGAAGTGTAATTGTGCGGAGGGGCGTGACTTGCGAGTGAGACGGAACTAACAGCTGCAGTGTATTATGAAGCTTATAATAGTGTTCTAAAGTTGATTGTAAGTTTTAAGCATTCTTTCGTTAATCTTCGGAGCCATACTTTCTTTTCTGTGCGAACGAAGATTCACGACGCGCCTTATCAGTTGGGTACCACTGTAGCTTCTTTGGTATTTATATTTTGTATCATAATTATATTTAATTGCGTAATTATAATCCTATTTGTATGAGTCTTAATATTTGGGTTTAATTTATTGCATGGTTATACTAAAATTATAAAAATATTCAAATTATTAGTGTGAGTCTTTATTATTGAAATGACATTTAATTAGCTATTTATTATAATTAATTTAAGTTTATAGTATTTACGCGTTTTTAAAATAAGTAAATTTATTAGTTCTAATTGAAAATTAAAAGGAAATGTCGGTATTATGTCAAAATGTTTTTATTGTTGTTTAAATTTATCGTCAAAGTATTCGTCAATAGTGTAGTAGCTTTTAATTATTAGGAATTGTTTCAATTTATTGATAAATATATTATTGTTATTAGTATTTTTAATGTATTCCGGTAACTTATTGTATATTTTAATAGACATAACAAATGCACTGGAAGAGTGCATTTTTATCGTGAAGTGGGTATGTTAAGTCTATTTTCATGTCTGAGTGATATTTTAGTTTGAATAAAATATCACCTCTTTATTTTTATCAACAGCTGGTGCGAGCAGAATATCGTAGACCACGCGATGTTTTACTATCACTAGTCGGTGAATTCATCGGGCGCGCTACTACCCGCTTGTTGGAAATCAACGGCTCTAACCGAAGCGGTGGCACTGAAGGAAAACCCGTTGAATTGCTGGATTCCAAGTCACATGCTGTGAGTTTCTATTCCTACCAATCGTATTTATAAACAGCGGTTTCCAGATTAAACGGCTGTCTATAAATCTATCTTTAGCAAAGCTTACTATTCTAAAGAGAGATTTATTAGAGTATCGTCGTTTATATTTACTTCGTAGTATTGCTGCTTGAAACCACGCTATTCGCCGGTAAACCAAGAAAAAAATTGAAATTATAAAGGTCACAGATAATGCACACACATTTATATTGGCCTCATATCCAAAATACTGTATTTTTGCCCAAAAGGGCTTTGATAATATAGGATCTGCTTGGAAAAAAACCTTCAATAAAGATTTATTTAATTCTTTCAGCGACTCGCAGAAATAGCCCACTCATTGCTAAAGGTATCGCCCTACGACCCGGAGTCGATGGGTTGTCGCGGTCTACAGCGGTACATGACGCAAGTTCTACCTGCAGCTGATTGGGCAGACGATGCGTTGAGGCCGGCACTAATTATGATTTTGAGGAGGTTGGATAAAGTGTTCCTCAAAATCGCTAAAAAGCCTAGCATCAGGGTAAGATTTTCAAGTTGATATACTCATAGACAATCTTAAACTTATCAATTCATAACTGCTTAAAAAGATCTTATTTCAGGTTTCGCAAGAATTCCTCGTTTTCCGCTTTCATCTACATCGACGTTTTTGGATTTATTCCAAAAGCTCGTTTTCAAACAAAACCTGATTTTTTTCAGAGAAACACCGATTGGGATTCCGCTGCAGTTCTTTTGAAAGGAGTGTATGAAACAATGATTCGATGTCCATACATAATGCATTGGCAGCATGTGAAAACTCTACTCAATACTGTACAAGTGAGTTCACAACATCCATTTTCATTTCAGCCTATTGTAGTCCATTAAAACAAGTATTAAATAGCAAGCTTTCCTTCCTGCGTTCGTGATTTAGTTTTCCAAAATGTAATAAAATAGATGTTTTTGTAAAAACAACTTTAACACCCACACATTAAGTACAATTTGCGCTACAACTTCAAACAATTTTATGACTCAATGGTCTTTAAATATTCATTCTGAAATCAACTTACTTAACATTATGTTAAAGTTGATATTCGTTCAAGTGGAAATAACATCAATTAGAATGGAAACAAGGACTTAAACAGACTACACACCAAGCATGATCGTTGTGACAGTGTTTTGTTTTGCTAATCGTCAAAATCTTGCTCAATAATCGTTTCTAAAACAAGAGTAATTTTAAGAGTAATTATTAAAATCGTAATTTTCTAATCTACTTTACAGGCCCTAATAGTATCAGACAACAACTGTGGAGAGAACTTATCGTCGGCCACCGCAGCGCTTATGTCCCAACCGCCACCGCCTCACTTCTGCAGTACAGTCGTGCGACTAATCGCATTGCAAATCATCAATACAGGAGTAAATACACACAAAACTATTATTGAATACAGCTGATTAAAATAGTAAAGGCCCGTATCTGAGTTTAGTAATGTTTTTCTAATTGCCCAAATTTTTTTTTCGGCTTATAGGATAGTTACTCACTGGAACAAATGTGTGGGGGCAGTGCTTCATTCCAAACTGGCGAGAAAACTGAAAACATGTTGATGAATCTATTCATGCCGCTTTGTTTACGTGTCGGCAGTGGTAGAAAAGGTAAGACTTCAGCTATTAAGTAATCAGAACAACATTAAAATAATTTGTCAATTCGCATTTTTATGTGTTTTCCTGCAATCTGTGGGAGTTGACGGAAGTCGGGAAAGCGCGCGCGATTTGTTTTGACCAATGAGCGCGGTGCTAGACTTGGCCGTCGGATCGTACCAACCCATTCTTCGAGATGTTGGTACTGTTAGCAAAGATGTCAGATGTTATCATCATAGCAAAGCTTTAACAGTACAGTCAACGAAAAAGTAGATCATCATTACGGAATTTTGATTATTTATTATCTTAGAACCTAATAATTGGCTGTGGGTTAGTAACAACAGCCGCACGAGTCGATCGAACAGGCTAAGTACGCTTGCCGCGGTCGGTCCGTGGATGGGTGACCTTTACATACCGAGACCCCTCCGTGTCTCGGAAAGTACGTTAACCCGTTAGTCCCGGCTGTCATTCTTGGATCTTTGACAGTCGTACTGGGTCGTCAGAAACCCAAAAGTCTGACAACCAGTCTCACCTTTTTTTTTTTTTGGGTGGGAAATCATCAAATGACTCCTCCCGCTCTGGGCAGAGCGAGAGGGGAGTGTCAGACTTTTACTGACTAAAACCCACCCGTGTTCCTTCCGTTGCCTATGTGCTGGGGCCGCGATATCCCTTTCAGACAAACCCGCGACCCCAGCAGGCATTGGTCCTTCCGGACCCCGTCAGTTGTTGCTGACATCCCTTTGAGGCGCGCGTGGAACACAACGCGCCGTCGACCCGGGAACCAGTCTCACCTGGGGATACTATCGTATTACCCAGTAACTAGGTTGTGGAAGTTACATAGGCAGTCGCTCCAAGTAAAATACTGGTATTCAGCTGCATCCGGTTAGACTGGAAGCCGACCCCAACATAGTTGGCAAAAGACCAGGCAGATGATGATGAACCTAATAAAATTAAATAACCTAAATTGTGTTCTCTTTGAATAAGTTTTATTTTTTTCATTTAGTAAATCTGTTCTAAAACTTTAGATTATTTTAACCTAGTGTTCCTGACTATACCATGCTTTTATACAATACCGATTTTGTCCATCTAGATGTGCCACCTCTCCGTCAATCAGACGTAAGCTACCTAGTATCAGTGGTGTTAAACGCACTATGTCCGCCCGCGCCGCCCGGACAACTAGCGGCCGTGAACGCTAAGCTCAACGCTTCGGACAACCGCGCCAACTCCCTCACGTTCACCGGCAGTCGCGATACTAGGAACACTACGAGGCTGTCCAATCAACTGTATAGGATTGCCTTCCTAGGTATGGAATACTTACCTTTTGTTTGAATTCTGAAAAGTGAGTTATGCTTCGATATTTCGCCTTATATAAAGAATATGTCAGATTCTATTTGATTTGGTTATATCCGCTCGCATCATTCGATACATGATTCTGTTTTTATATAAATGTTTAATAAGTTTGAAATGCGGAAATAATATAAATATTCTTAATGAAAATATCAAGAGATACGGTGCTCTGCGTACAGTACGACACAACTTAGATGTAGCATAAATTTCCATTCATTCATTCATTTCATTTTTACGAATGTATTTGGATAGATGACTTCAAAAGTTATTGCGTTTGCATAAAGATCATTTTCACCTAAAGCAATAATAAATATTGGTGATTTTGAAGGCGCACTCAGTACAGATGGTGATCGGTTTTACAAATGTTTCCGATGCTGCATCTAAGTTGTGTCGTACTGTACACTTATATTTATTTATTTATTTTATGCAAAATAAAGAAATTCAATTAAATTCAAATTTATTTGTAAAAATAAGTCCTTTTTGGGCGCCAATCAAAAAACTCGACTACATCCTCTAACATAATACATATAAAGATGGCAGCAAAATAGCTCATTGGTGCGGGCTAGACGTCTATTTTTTAACAGTCAGATATTTACTTAATTCGCCTAATTAACTGTACTTAAAGGGTCCCGCGGACAGGTGCGACGCTACTCTGGTGGAACAATATCAATGAAAACTTCACGGAAATTGTTCTACCGGGTTCGCACCGCGCCTGTCCGCGGACGCCTGAAGAAAATATTCATTGTAATTTTATATTTGCAGCGTTAAAAGTGCTGTGCGCATGCTTCACAAGCGAGCTGTGTACAGAATGGGGCCGCATAGCCCGCGCGATGAGGGACCTGGGCAGACGGAATGAAGCCGCGCATCATCTGTGGGACTTCCTCGAACATGTCGTCACGTATCGGACACCGCTATATATCTTGTTGCAGCCGTTCATTGTACATAAGGTAGGGGCATCATCATAGTGGAGTGGAGATTTAAAGAAGTGGTATGCAAGTAATTTTTTTTTTTTTAAGATTTAAATATACGATTACTAAAACGCTCATAAATAAAATAGGAATACATTTGAAGTTCACAAAGACGATATTGTAAAGGCCCTAGGGATACATTAAAGCTTAAATTGTATCATACTACTGATTATGGTGGCTACACTGGTTACTACATGGTGGCTCATTGATACTTTTAACTAAACAATTTAAATTCAAAGAAGCCTCTCTGTTGAGCGGACTATAGAAATAGCTTGTGTGGAGTTGGAGCGGCTTGTTGTATTGAGCGTGTACCGGCCTCCGTCATCGATTTACGATTGCTTTGAGATTATCATGGATGATGTGTTACAAAAACTTGGTAAATTAGGGAAAAATATATGATGATTTTAATATTAATTTATTAGAGGACTAAAAATTAAAAAAATATTTCAGTCATATAACCTTAATAATTTATTTTTGGAGCCTACTAGACTAACCGCCACCTCAAGTACATGTCAAGATAATATATTTACTGACATATTGCCTATTAATAAAAAAATATAAATCAACTGGATTCTGACCATTGTGGACAGCTGATTAGATTACATTTAGTAAACAAGATAAAAAAGTGGCTAAGAGAGATATCACTGTAGTGCCAAAAACTGCAGGTCGCATATGCTTAAATATAAGTGATGTGTCATCTGCAAATAACACTATTTCATGACTGTTCTTTATAAGGCAAGGTAGGTCATTAATGTATACGAGAAACAAAAAAGGGCCAAGAATTTAAACCTGCGGAACTCCCATAGTGACAATAAAACCCGGGGATCGATTGCCGTTAACGTCCACTCTTTGGATCCTATTATCCAAGTAAGAAATAAGAAGATCCAAGGCAGTGTTTCTAACACCATAGTGATGCAATTTCCTGACTAATGTATTATGAGAAACACAATCGAAAGCCTTAGATAAGTCACAAAAAATACCTAGGGCATCATGTGACTCCTCCCAGGCCTCAAATCAATATTGAGATAACATTGATAAAGACATTTCGCTGTCGGTCTATCTGGTCGCGGCGACGAACGCTGCGGCTCGTGGCGTGCAAACTGTGCCGCGGGGCCAAGCCGTTATGTCTAATTTCGGACTGAGTTTAGAGATATGCATGTCAAATAAGTTTCGTTTGTCACACTGTTCTATACAAGAAAAACAAGATTTGGATGAAGGAGCGAGAAAAAAAAAAGACGCCAATTTCAGGCATTTGCTTATGTTGATAAAATTATAATATCCAATATCATATAGACTCCATATGATATTGGATACTATAATTTTACCTCTATATTATAGAGGTATGAGGAACAGGATGTAAAGTTCACTCACCCTCTATAGAAAAGAGAGGTTCGTCCGACGTCTTGTCGGACGATCCTCTCTTTTCTGTATGTGTTGTGTCTGGTGGGCAACTGCCCGACGATTGATATCGGGAAGTTATACATATGCTGATCGCGCGTGAAACGCGTAATATCAAATCTTATTTCATAAAAAAATGGTCTGGCTGTCAGTCTTACTAACATAAGGAAAACAGCTTGAAATAGTTTCTGTTACACCCATTTTTAACGAATCTGAATTTGTAAAGAGTAGGACATGCAACATGCAGTTATTTGTACCCACACCTTTCTTGTAACAGCTATCTCAACCTCCGATCGGTGACAACGAGCGTCACATGCAGTTCGTAGTGCGCGAGCGAGTGAGAGGACTCAAGCTACCGGCCGCGAGAGCACGTGGCGCGTTGTTAGCGGAGCTCGCGAGAGAACTGCGACACATGCGCGATACACACGACCAGTACAAGTTTGGTGAGTACCCACATCGATAAAACAGATAATACTTCGAATAGAAACAAATCTGGGCGTATTATATGCCTCGAAGCGTTTGCAGCGGACTGCGGATGCTCCCTTTCTATGATAATGCCAAATGTCGAAATACTAAAAGAAGAGCATTTCACATTCACATGGTCATCTGTTAGTAGTATCTGTTGGACCAAACTATCAGAATAATTATAATGGAATATACATATCATATACCTAACGCGTGAGATCGGTAAGAACGCCGGCTGGGTTCACCGAAAGCGTAATCCAAAGCGAGTCTGCCAATCAATCAAAATCAATCAATCTGGTCGTGATGCCAGACATAAAAACATCTTACATTAACAATAATGATATGAACTGAAAACTTGGTTCTCAATCGTCATTTTCTTTTCTAGAACAAATAGCCGAGAATCTCGGCCAAGCGGCTGGCAAGCGAGCTTCAGAAGTGTTCCCCCGTACGACAACATTACCGGACAAGCACCAGCAGCACAGGCCGTCGCTGATCTCTATGTTAGTGGGGCGCGCCGGCGCAGGCGCCCTGCCGCGCACGCCCGACCATCCCTCCGCGCCGCTGTCGGCGCAGAGAGGTACGTACTGCCGCGCACGCCCGACCATCCCTCCGCGCCGCTGTCGGCGCAGAGAGGTACGTACTGCCGCGCACGCCCGACCATCCCTCCGCGCCGCTGTCGGCGCAGAGAGGTACGTACTGCCGCGCACGCCCGACCATCCCTCCGCGCCGCTGTCGGCGCAGAGAGGTACGTACTGCCGCGCACGCCCGACCATCCCTCCGCGCCGCTGTCGGCGCAGAGAGGTACGTACTGCCGCGCACGCCCGACCATCCCTCCGCGCCGCTGTCGGCGCAGAGAGGTACGTACTGCCGCGCACGCCCGACCATCCCTCCGCGCCGCTGTCGGCGCAGAGAGGTACGTACTGCCGCGCACGCCCGACCATCCCTCCGCGCCGCTGTCGGCGCAGAGAGGTACGTACTGCCGCGCACGCCCGACCATCCCTCCGCGCCGCTGTCGGCGCAGAGAGGTACGTACTGCCGCGCACGCCCGACCATCCCTCCGCGCCGCTGTCGGCGCAGAGAGTTAATTGTTGTTAGGTTAGTTTTTTTACTCACATAGTTTTTAAGTCGTTGTTACTAATATTATATGGATTTTGTGTACTTTTATTTTTGTGATCCGCAATAAACAAAACATATAAATATTCTCATAGCATTAGCGGCAAATTTCATAAAGCGATAAATGTGACGTTATAAAAAGGTTCATCGACCCTGTTGGTGTTTCTTGGATACTGCCGTGACTTTCCAATTATGCCATAATAACCCAACCTTCTTATTACAGAATCACTTTCGAGTAGCTCAACCACGAGCCAGCACATGCCAGTGTTTGAGGCGCAGTTGAATAGCGGCCGTATGAGCGAAAACAGCAATAATAATGTCAGCAGTGGAAATTCTCATATAGGTAGGTAAACAATACATGTGTGTAAAAGAATTGGTTTTCCACATGAAGTTATTCTTTGGATAACTTTGGATTATATTTATGCTCAACATATTAAAAAAATCGTCGGACAGCTTAATCTTGTTTTGCCTGCATCCTTACCTCTTTTGCCCACCATAGTTGAAATATGTAGGTAAATGGTGAACATTTTTATGCCCCGTATTTAGATTTTTATAACCCGATTTTTCTAACTGTGCGCTTGGAGCTGTCAAGTCGTACGTTGTCAGTATTATATTCTTAGTATTGAATTCTCCTGCCCGCCCCGTGTACCTCCTCAGCGCCCCGCCCCGAGAGCTCTTAGTACGGTCTACTATACACTCGTGTCGTCTGCCTAGTTCTGTCATAATTGTAACGTTTCCAGGCGCACAGTTAGAAAAATCGGGTTATATGTTTTGTTCACTTTGTCTGCTATTTATCTCACAGGTTCACTGTACAACTATGGCAGTGACAAGCCAACGGCTAGTACTCCGTCATACACAAGCACGCAGACTAAACTGCGTTTTGTACCGTCTGTAGAACTGAAGTTCACATCTGGTAAGGCTGATTTACGTATTTTACTTTGGGTCAGTTGATGTAGTCAATGGACTAAATCAATGTATGTTTTTTCGGCATACAATATTAGATATGCTTTAATTACCCGTGTTAGTTTACAAAGTACTTAGGAAATTCTTTTGTCACAACACAACACACCATTTTTGCACCAATTACTAAAAATCACGACCACGGCTAGAATTACGGCTTTATGACTGGACTGAGGCTTTATTATGACGACTATAGCCGGTATATGTTCTAGTGCAAGAGAAAGATGAAGCTATACAGGACATATAGGGCCATTCCTTTTTCGCATGTTAGTTGACTAGTCGAAACTCGTCACTTACCTAATACAACTAAGTTCTCTGATGCAAATACTTGTTTCAAATAAGGAGAAACATCAATGAGCCCGCTGTCCCCGATGTCCCCGGGCGAGGCGTCGTGCGGCGAGTGCGTGCCGGCGCGCGCGCGCCTCGCGCACGCCGACGGCGAGCTGCTGGTGGGCGCGCTCGCGGACGCGCACGACGCGGGCGAGCGGCCGCGGTTGCAACGAGCGCACGGACCCTCCAAGAAGACCTTCAAGTTCCGCCGCAGTAGGCAT
Source organism: Agrochola macilenta (assembly GCA_916701695.1). Lineage (NCBI taxonomy): Eukaryota > Metazoa > Arthropoda > Insecta > Lepidoptera > Noctuidae > Agrochola > Agrochola macilenta. The sequence continues at coordinate 12,122,382 of OU753563.1, forward strand.
ACGAAGCCTGATGTAAGATGTATTTTATTTCATTAAATAGCGATCCGCCCCTGCTTCGCAACGTTTTTACGACTTGACATAGCATCGAGATTTCTTAATTATCTATGAGTTTAATATTAATATATTATACACATAAACCTTCCGGAATACATTCTCTAGATTATGTTGAAAACCTCATCAAAATCCGTAACGAATTTTAGAAGAACAACATGGACATATAATATGTCCATGTTGCGCGAGACAAACGCGAAAACCGACTTTGTTTTATAATAATATGTATAGATTACATACAGAACAGAAACTCACACCTTCTTCCCATGGGAGTAAGGAGAACGCCACCTGCATACTCCTTTTGCCTCGTTTACGTTCATACATCTGGTCACTCACGCACGCCGGTTGCGAGTAGGTACCAGCGAAGAAGTTCATATCTATACACCGTAAGGACTATTTCTGCTTGCAGCGCTCGGCAGCTATGGAACCGGGGCGGTAACAGTTGTGGTAATTGTGTTCACGGGATTTTGTTTTCAAACTGCTTTCGATATGAAGTTCTTCGATAGTACGCACTTGTCCTCTCTGAAGAACACCACCAATAGTCACTACAGGTCCTTCTAGGCGTCACCTCCCGGAATTCCACTCTGTCTTGTAACTACACCTTTTGTTAGTCGCCTTTCATTCATCCTCTCAACATGACTAAACTACGTAAGCACCTACTCTTTTCAGTTGAATTAATTGTTGCTGCTCTATATAATCTGCGTTCGCAATTCATGTGCCAAACACGAGTTTTAGGAAAAACAACTGTAATGCCTAGTCATAAGGTTCAGTTTGCGCTACAACTTCATATTTTTTATAAATTTTTCCACAGTACTAGTCGGTTTAAAATCAGCTTTATTTATATTTGTATAAAGTTGATGTTTGTCTAAGTGGAAAATTCGTTTACATGTTTGGCTAATAAATTGCGAACGCAGATTATCTAACTTGCACAAGCCACGGTTACACGATTACTTCTCACATGCAACTTCTCGCAACTCGAAGGTCGCGAGATACTCTTCCTGTAGAAATTTGATTAACTTTAGAAATTAGTAAACTGCTAATTATGGACTGGATTTGTCGGTTGAAGCTATTCTCAGCACGGATATATATTTACCAAATAACATACAACATGCAAACATACAAATTTTAATTTAAAATTTTTGTCTCATAAATACATGTTTCTGATATAGGTGAGCCACGTACGCCTGGAGTCGGACGAGGGTTCATCGCCTGGCCCGGAGTCAACGCCGCTACGTCGCGCCTGGTCCCAGCCGCCATTTCTACAGCCTTCCTACATCAACACCGATACGTCCTACGACAGTGAAATCTCGCAGACCTCGTCCACGTCCGGATACAGGCTAGCATTACCCAACCTTCAGTAAATAGACGACCAATACTAAGTGTGGTCCGCATGCCGTCTCGATGTGCGAACACCTTTCGAAACGGGTTTTGTGTGCGGCATGATATTCAGCCATCTTGTTATGTCATGTGTGCACGGAATTCGGAATATAATAACTCATATGTATCTATTTATAAATCACTCATTAATTCATTTGTTGAGTGTTTTGTGCAGCTGCTATGCAGGATCCGCGGCCTAAACCTAAGCCGATATTTGGTATTGAGAAAAAATTATCTCCCGATAGATGGCGTAAGATCGCCCATTGATTTACATTATTTATATCTACCCTCCAAATCGGCGACTTGCTTACTAAACGCCTCTGCTACCCTAGGATCATAAGCATGATGGTTGAATGAGTTAAATCCATAAAGAAAATAGTTTCCTGTTTAGTAGTAAACGATTTTAGTTGAAGAGTAACAGGACGCGATGTCCAGCGATGCCATGTTACAGGGAGAGCTACAGCCTGCAGGCGTCCATGACGGAGTCCCCGGGCGGCAGCGCGCGCGCGGCGCTGGCGTCGCCGGAGCCGGGCGGCGACGCGCGCACCTGCAGCGCCACGCCGCACGCCAGCCCCGACGGTAAACAGCCCTTCGTATGTACCGCTCTACTTATACGCAACCCCCCGCACTCTCGTCTTCTCTTTCCGCCTGTCGCCTACCGAGCAGTCTCCTCTGTCGTGAGTTATCGTACCGTCTTCGCTTTTACACTTCCAGGTTGTTTTGCGATGTAGTTTGACAATTTTTTTGACACAATTACAGATGGTCCTCCGATCGGAACGTGTATGTGTAAGGATCTTTTGGCGCGTGGCCAAAGTCGGAACTAAAGCCGTCATTTTGTTTTTGTTTTCAACAAAACAATCGGACAAATGTTTACCAACAGCGGCAGAGTCCCTCTGTCAACGTCATTCGAGTGCGAAAAGATTCTTGTAGTGTAGCAGTGTCATAAAATATTCAGGAATATTTGAAGAAATATACCGTCTTAAATCATAAATAATTTTGGACTTATATTTACATGAAATAAAATTTTGCAAGTACATCGCATAATGATCCTTCTTTTCAATGTTGCTGCTTTTGTGTATTTGATCAATTTCCAATTTTGTAGGAAATGTATTCTAATGCAACATTTGTTTCCTAGCTTCTTTGAGCTGCGAGTCGGGGACATCGTCTGCGGAGCGAACTGCCTTACTCGGTGCCGCTAGCCAGCGCTCTCTGCTGCTAAGTAGCGACTTACGAGATGAAGATACCCTTCTTTAAAATATTTCTAAGCCACTAACTATATTGAACTTGGATAGCGATGATGGCGAGTGCTGGTAACCAGTATGTCTATTTGGAGAAGACGGATGAAGAAAAAAGAAAACATGTGTCATTTGACATTACCATTTAATCAATTGTTTTATAGCTGATAAAGTAAATCTGTGACTTGTTTTGACTGATATTTTGAAATGGCTGTATTTTCGTAATATAGTTACTTAATTAATTTATATTTATAGGAAATGTTACCCAATATAATAATATAAGGTTTTTCAGACACTACTAGTATTTGCAGCCACGAACAAAAGATAATGTTTGAGTTTCGTCTTTCCTGTTGCATAAATGAATAACCATTACATATGTATAAAATGTAACACCAAATACAAGATAAACTATTTGTAATAGACCTTTTTCATCTCTAAGCAATCAAGTCAAATTGTGGTCCTTAGGTACTCAAAAACCTGAGGTCCTTAGATATTATAATACCTACATTATATAATTACTATTCATTAAGTTAATAATAAATTCATACATAGATGGTTGAAAGTTGAAATTTTAAACAGTTTCGTTTTTATGTTACATTTTTAGAGAATTTTAATAGAAATTTTGCTTTTATAACATTGTTTTATTTGTGGTTGTAATTAAAAAACACATAAATATTTAAAAAGTTTATTATCACAAATCATGCTTCTTTACACATCAAAAATGGTTGTAATGCAACTTGAATATCTGGATCCAAAGGTATTTCATGAATATACTTTGAGAATGTGATGGCAATCTTATAAATACTTCTTTTAACTGAGGAAATTAGGGCAGTCTTCATTTTTATGGCAATAATATCGTTTAAAATATGCTTCCTGGGCACCAGGCCTGGTTTTGTCAATTTATCTAAGTTTTGTTTGAGATTAATTAAAGTAGATATCACAATAGGCAAGTCATTCTGGACCACTCCATATTTATCTTCATTCAAGGAGGCAGCAGCGATACAAGCTAAACCTTCACAAGTCCACATCACTGGCTGAGCTTGCATTAACAGAAACTTTAACTTTGTGTCCGTCAGTTCTCCAAAAAGGTAACTAATGCCAGGTTTTTGACACAGCTTCTGAAGGAAAACATTAAATTCTTCTTTAACAACATTAGCAAATGTGTCTTCCACTTTATTCTTGTTGTGATCCTTCAGTTCTTGTAATTTAGGAGACTGGGCCATGTTTCTTAAATTCCCAGAATAAGTAAACCCATTGTTTATTGCTGGCTTCCCGTTTCTGAGTGCAGAATTCTCTGTTTCATTGGATTTACCATCTCCATTTACAGCATCTAATTCTTTGCTAAAATCATTAATAATACTTATACACTGTTCCAACAAATTGTTCCAATTTCGTGGATGACCTCCAGGTTGAGAAAGAGTGAATATTTGCTGCCGCCTTCCAGTATCTTTCATTGACATAATTCTTAGATCTTGTGCTCCTAAATATCCATTAAATTGTGACCTCAGAGCCAAAGCATTGTGGAGCACTAAACTTCCTGAAGATTCAATAGGGAATTTCATTGGTTCTGTAAGTATTATATTGAAAATAGTTCTCATTGTGTAAACGGACACAAAGAACAAACTAGTGTAAAACCAAAGTCCAATCCAAATCCCAGAAGTCATCAAGTTAACCACATTATCTAAAGGTGGATCTTCAAGGTATACACTATACACGTCAGACACTACACTTCTAGGTTTGTTTCCCCATAAATAGTAGAAAGTGCAGTAATAAACTACTGGCATAATGGAATTCTTGAATCCCATTGATAGGATATTATTGACGGCGAGTTTAATTTGCTGAAACTTATCTTGGTAAAGATGAGGGAACATGAGCATTGTAGTTCCAAAGATGTGAATATTCAGAAAATAATACAATCCCATCCACATGCCACCAAATTGTAGGAAAAGGCTTTGTTCAACCAGACATTGACCATCATAAAAAGTACACTTTTTCTTCAGAATGTTATAATTGCTCTTTGCCAATGATGAATATAAACCCATGGTAAAATAGCCACTGAGTGCATACAGTACACTGAACATGAAGTTTTGTACCGAAAACATGTTCAAGAACATGGAGAATCTCGTAAAATATTTAGGCAGCGGCATCATATAGTAGCTTCCATAAACGTATGCCTGGAAAAAAGATACCAGTCCGAGAAGGATGATATTGATGCCCATCTTCCAGCCGAATATTTCGTGAAGAGTTGAAGTGACCCATGACACTGGGTGCAGGAAGTCGATTTGTATTAGAAACACTAGCACAACGGCGAGAATCGTCTGGAGTCCAATGTTCCATAACACTGCAATAATCAGTCTCTTGGAGAAGATTTCACTTTTTGTTTCCATAACGGCAGTTTATGTTTTATTACTAGTCACTATGTTAAATCGAACATTTATGGAACTGACATAGTTAGGTATTGTGCTTTGTAGTAAGCCTAATTATTATTTTTAGAGTTTAATTAACAGGTTGTGCAATATTCATTTAAAAATAACCTACAACGAATAATTCAAAATCTGTAACCGCAAGCAAGCAAGCAACCGAAAACTCTCTCACGCTTGACAGTAATGACAGTGACAGTCACAGTCGTGACAGACGGCGACGCTGAACCACCACACAGATAAAAAAATGTCAGAGTTGTGATGACTTCGGTGTGTAGGTACAATTTCCCGGATGAGGATGCACTTTTTAGTGTAATGTATAAATTTATGAAACTCAACGGTCTCTGTGATATTAGACGGATTTTCCGTTCTCTATTATTACCAATTAATGCGGCATGGGCATGCGCACAGGCGCGGTCCGAGGGGGGGGTCCTGGGGGTCATGACCCCCCCAAAATCATTCATTTTGATTTACGTGTCTTACTAACTAAAAACTGTAGGTGCTTGAGCCACAGAAACCCCGATGGCCATATACATTATTTTTATTTTTTTTATGTGGTCCCCAAATTCCCGAGTTTGCTTAACAGGAATTTAAACTCGGGAATTTGGGCACCACAACGCTCGGGCCACCACAAGGCCAGATTTCAAAACCTAAACTCTTGTAAAACGAGTTTAAGCTTTTTTTCTCGACAAAGTATGTTCTCTTCCTGTATAATGATCAAAAGAAAACAGAACCTACTTATTCAAAGCGGGGTGCTAAAATTTTGAGGCTCGCTTGTCGTGATTCTTGATCTTTTCTTCTTAGACAAAGCAAGTAATTCATAATTCTTTTGGAATGATCAAAAGAAAATCTAACGTACGAGTATCTGAGGCTGCAAAATTTTTCGCAAACTCGTTTCGCTCGCTCTTAAATTCTACATTTTCATAGTTGCTTGCCCTTTTCTGCATAAATCGATTATGGAACTCCTATTTCTGTTTGAAAATGTTAATAAAATTCTAAGAAAATAGAACCTATCCAAGGCGGGGTGTAAAAATTTTGAGGGTCGCTTCGCTCAATTGTCTACTCTTGAGCTTTTCTTCATATGTTGACAAAGCATGTCATTCTTAGTTCTTTTGGAATTATTAAAAGAAAATCTAACGTACGAGTATCTGAGGCTGCAAAATTTTTGAGCTCGCTCCGCTCGCTCTTGTATTCTACACTTTCATAGTTGCTTGGCCTTTCCTGCATAAGTCAACAATGTTACTCCTATTTCTGTTTGAAAATGCTAATCAAATCCTAAGAAAACAGAACCTATTTAAGGTGGGTGCTAAAATTTTGAGGCTCGCTTCACTCGCTTGTCTTAATTCTTGAGTTTTTCTTCATATGTCGATAAAGCAAGTCATTCTTAGTGCTTTTAGAATTATCAAAAGAAAATCTACCGTATCCGAGAGCGTGTAAAATTTTTGAGCTTGCTTTGCTCGCTCTTAATTTTCATAGTTGTTTGGCTTTTCCTGCATAAGTCGACAATGTACCTAACTCTTATTTCTATTTGAAAATCTAACCTATCCGAGACGAGTTGTTAAATTTATCGAGTCAGCTCCGCTCGCTCTTCTCACCCTACATAATCTTCTGTCCTAATACTTATTATTTATCAAAAAGCTAGCGACCAATTTGGCAGCATCTCATAAGTTAATCGAAACCGTAATAATTCATTTTGTGGGCTCCTTAAAATACTAAATAGCCAACTATTTGCGACCAACTAGTATGTAAAAATGCGGTAGTGGGGCGCGTCATTTCAGAGTAGACAAGCTATAGCGCTCGCCGGCAACTGCTGCAGTAACGCTCGTTTCGTTCGTTCGGCTCGCGCGTGGTTTGTCACTGTTTTAACCCGACCGTTTGGTCAGGGTACCCTAGCTTAGTTACTGCAACCAACTGTGAGAAAAGATCAGAAAGTTAAAAAAAGGTTCAGATATTTAAAAAGTGAGCATCATTAGAAAGGTCAAAAACTTTTTAGAGTAATATTAAATATTTCCCTAATATTCCTCGGCACCCATTGTGACCCCCCCCCCCCCCAAATCTTAGGCTGCGACCGCGCCTGCATCCCATCCGTGAACTTGTGCATAATGGGTGGGCAACTATTAAAAATTCTATCGCATTTACGGCATTATAGGGTGACATGTAATTCGACAGGGTAACAGCTGTGGAAAAAGGTGTAAGTATTCCTCAGAGTAATAAGAAGTATTCCTAGGAATCCTCTGTAGACAATTTTTTTTCGACAAAAGCTTTGAGCTACATTGAAGTGAAATTTTTTGGATTGATTATATGTATTTTGTCTATGGGTAACATAGGGAATATAGGGATTGCCCTTTAGTAATGTCAAACTCATGTCGATAAAATGAACAAGGCAAACCACCGCGAGAGAGGGTAAAGTCTGTTTTTAACGTTACCTGATCCCTTGAGAAATAGCGAATTTGAACCTTATTGTGAATTTGAAATACTCCTTCGTGCATTTAAATAAATCATGTTGTTAAGCAATTTTAATCATTATTTCCGAGACCCAAGATACAGACCGTCTAGTTCGGGGCTCCCTGACGAATAATACTTTGTAACCTAGCTGTGTTGGTAATAATTTAAGTTACTCATATTGTCTCATCCTGTGTTTTACAAAGTTTACCTATGTCCGTTCTTACTCTATTGCCTGGATAATAAACAAATGTCTAATTCTTTCTTGTTGTCGTTAAGGTTGAAGCCTAGCCTTTATAGTTATATTATACAGCGTGTATTAAAAAGGCGTTGTCAAAATTATGGGTGAGGTGCAGACCACCAAACTGAACAATTTTTTCCATGGGACCAACATCGTAATCGCGAAAAAAGAATCAGCCGTCCCGTATAGAATGGAGAAAGTTGTTCAGATGTCATGTTGTATAAGATAAGAAAGACTCGGATTGTGGAAAAGTAACGGCAAACATAATTTTGGTCCTTTTTTAACCGACTCCAAAAAAGGTGGAGGTTATGCATTCGGTAAGTTTTTTTTTTCGTTTCAAAACATTGCTTTCTCTGTAACAGACAGTAATCACGGATCAAGATTTACGGACGGCCGAATTACATGATTATTTTTCATTTGGTGGAAGACGCTTTTTTCACCAAGCAGTTGACTATACAAATCGTCTTACTACAAATCAAGAAACAAGACACTCGCCATTAATTGTATGCCGTAGTAGTAATTTTATTAGAGGCCTTAATGTTAAATTAGAATACTTACGAAGGTCAAGCAGATAACGTAAACAATAATAACAAAAAAAAAAAACGAGATCGAATAAAGTCACAATTACATTTTATATCGACATTGACAATTTTAACGAAATAAGCACGCATCACTAATAATGTAATTTTGCATCTGTATCGATGGATGTGCTTTGCTTTCGCTTCTACTATTTTTAAATGATAGCGAAATAATCTAAGTTAAAGATTATTGGCCAACGAAATATCTTGCACGTTTCTTTTGTTAAAATAGTTGCAATGGAGTTGTTTCCATTTTAGTTTAATTCAGTCTATGTGATCGCGTAGTCAAGTGCCCTACATTTCAACACTTTATTCAAATGGAAGAGAGCTGTGTACTTAAAGTGTTTCTGTTTAAGGGGGTGACTTAATGTTATATCTGTGATGGAATATTGCTTCAGAATATCGTCAGGTCGGATAGGCATTGATTGAGAAACTCTTGTTATGTATACTCTAATAGAGATAGTTGTAAGTGTGGGGGTGCTAGTCACTCTCATTACAGCACTTTCAGTATGTGTTTGTGGCTGCAAGAACTCCAACCAGAAGTAAGTGTTTGTTTATTTACTTAAAAGTATATCATGTATTTTTTAAGGTATTCTAAGTACCTAGTAACCTAAGCTGTATGGCTCTGAGATAGCTGAATAAACTTTCACCTTATTGATTTAAATCAGGGACTCAGACAGTAGTCTTATTAGAATCAAATAATAGTGTTGTGTAAACTTAGAAAAAACTGTAATTAGACAACATCAAATAAAAATAAAAAATGTTAAGTAAATATTTTTATTATTGTTTCATTCGAAGAGTTACATTATTTTTATCTTGGGTCATGAATATAATTGGCAAACTCACTAAGTAATAGATATGCTACTTAATCATTTATGGCACATTCCAGTACTGCAGTAAATTCACAAAATGTATTCACTGAAAATAATTAAAAACAAACAATGTGTTCAAAATACTAAAGTATTTTATGGCTTTTCTCTAAAATAATTGAAATTACTCCTGTGCAGGTTGTAAACGTTCATAGATTTTTTTCAAATTGTACCTATTTTTTGTTTATTTCGATTTTATACTACATTGTAAAGTGCTGCTTATGAAACTGCAGATAATATTTGTCTTTTTAATCTTTGTCTAATTATTTAGTGCAACACATAATAATTAATTTTGTAATAGAATGCTAATACCTATAGATTTAAAGTGTACAGTAGCAGTGTGACTCAGTTAGTAAACAAATGTACTTTATAATTATTATAAATAAAATATATTTTTATATTTAACAGAAGTGAGTTGGTTGGTACGGCCGGTGTGGTCAAAATACGTTTTGATGAGGAGGCACCGTCCCCAACGCCTACCACTCCGGCCTCTATCAAGCGGTTTGTTATAGATCTAGCATGACCTAGACTAGACATACCTAACTCAAGGGCTAACAAAATGGTCTAGATACTTAACAATTTTTATGGATAACTTAATCTGAATTTTCAACTAATTTTAATTGTTGTACTGTAGCGCCTGTGGTATATATTTAATATTAAACCTTTAATCGGTATAATTGAATGGGGATATTATTATTAACTATCTAACAAATGATGTCTGGGCTACCCTAACAAATTACCCTTAGTTATCTATCAGTTTTCCTCTATTTTTTTCATTAAACTAGATTTCATCTCTGAAATCAAATTTCTTGTAATTGGTGCTATTATAGCTGGCTAGTATTATTTATGTTGTGTATTGTGCTATGATTTAGGTGAAAATAGAATGTGTATCAATTTTTGTTCTAAAGTACTCATAAAAATTATCTGTCCATTTCCAAACACATCATGTCATTTTCCAGGGTGGATTTTTGAGACGGGGCAGTAAGGGCAGGTACCTTAACAGTTGTAGCTATAGGAAAACCGTCTTAGGAGAATGTCCTTATCTTTTTGAGACTTGTTGATCTGTATTCACAGATTTTGAAGAAAAAATACAGTCAGTAAGAAAATGGGCAGTTTACAAAAAACTTTTTTTCTCTGACTGACTGAGGTTTTAGGACCAAATTACAACGCGTACCTATTCGTTCGAAATTCGAAGTACTTTTTTTTTTTTGCCGTTTCATCCATCGTGAAAAAGTAGGTTGTAGTCTCATTTCCTACAAAATATTTAGGAAAAGTTTTTTGCGATTTCTGACTTTTCTAGTAGCCTCGGTTAGTCTGATAGAGTTTTTTGATCCTTATAAGAAACAGGATCGATTGGCATCAAAAAAAGTTTTTGTGAAAACTACCCCTTTTCTTGCTGACTGTACAATTTTTTTCAAAATCTGTGAATGCGGATCTAAATATCTCTAAAAGTTAAGGACAGTCTCCTAAGACTATTTTCTTGTAGCAACAATACTGGCCCTTACTGTCCCATCTCAAAAATCCATGCCCTGTATAGTAAGTATTAACAATATAAATGACGAAACTATTGTTTAAAGCTAAAATAGCTGTTGATACTGCATACAATTAATAGTGTTTGTTATTTGTTTTAAATTCCGTACACTTTTAAATTCAATAGAATACCCATTTACTTAATATTCACCTTAGAATTTAATGTTTACTTAGTTTGCTAATCACTCACATACCTTTTTATAATTGCCTACTTACTATATAAAAATAACAATGCATGAATGATAAAATAGGCTAATTGCATGTATCATTTTATAAACAGTTAACGTTTCTTGTTAGGAGTTGTTAGTCATTTTCTGATTCAGCGGTACCTTAATTGAATAGATTGCTGTGTTCTCAATGCTTCATTCATTTAATGTTTCTGCTGTAAATTAATACCATTTAGACTTTGTGCAATATGAAGTAAAAAATCTTTGCCTTACACTATTTTTAAATGGAAAGTTACGAAAATTAGTCACGCGAACGATTTAGATGACTCACAATTCGCTATCGTAGTTTTTATAATAAAAAATGATCTATGACAAGTTAACAGCAATAAAACTCTCGCTTCTGGAGTTAGAGTCTGGACAGCGCCTAGATGCGAATTTTACTTAAATGCAATTGCTACATTGTTATTCTAAGTGCAGCCGAATAAACTGATTTCGGGAAGAGACGGTACACAGGAGATAGGAGAGAACAGTGCATACACTCTTCGTTACAGGTCTCGTAGGTACCTACTGCTAACACCTAACACGACCACATGTTCGGCAATTTTGCTCCACGCAATATAAAGCGCGAGTAATCCTGAAAAAGAAGAAATTTTAAATGAGTAGTAATTTTGATCTCTGATCATTTGTTTTAAAGTTTCGCCGCGATACTCCTTAAGGCGAAAGCGTCAAGGTAGCCCGCGAAATTCTAATTTTCATACGTTTTTTTGCAATTTGCAGGTCGTTTGTTGATCTAAATATGATTTGCGGCCGTATCAAATGTCTATTTATAGAATTATAATCATAAAAATTATCAATACAACTCGTAAGTTCATATAATCGCATTGAATGACTATTTCATGAAATCATGACATTTGACGATTGTGCTTACATAAGGAGTTGTATTGCTGATTGTAATGATTATAATTATGTAAAGCCATATTTGTTACGGTCGCAAACCATCTTTTAATCAACATAAAACCTCACACTGACCTCACAACATAAAACCTGACACAAATGTAAAAAACTAAAGAAAATTTGAATTTCGCGGGCTACCTTAGCGCATGCCCCTTAACACTTATCGTTACCAGTCAATCAGATCCAGCAGGTTATCGGGCTAACTGACTAGAAGACCGCGTCATTCAGTTACGATATGTTCTGCCCCTTAAACCCGGCCGGCCAGCACCCATCCATTGGTCTTAAGACAGACGATGGGCGGTGTAGGCAAAAGGCTCCATTTGGGGCCAACAGCATTTCTTCCAGGTTTGCCAACGACTAAGTGGATAAAACAATGCATTTCATGCAATTTAATAATTTCGGGGAAATCCCCGTGTAACACCTCTGTAAAATTTCTCGTTTGATGAAACGATACTATAATCATTCGGGCTTCATAACGTAATAAATGCACCAATTTCACTTTTTCTGATTCGGAAATTGTGAAGATCTCTTTAAAAAATATTAGAAACTAGAACACAACACCACTACTATTTAGGATATAACCAGTTGACATCCTAAGTTGCTAAATACCTTCACATCATTTAAGTATTTATGTCCTAAAGTGATGAAACTACGGATTCCTAGGAATTACGGAATCCTATTCGTCAGGAGCCCTAAAAATTATCGATGTTCGAATGCTCCACATACCTAGACGTTTAGGTACATTTAACCACATTTATTTCCACAACTTCCTGGATGTGCACGTTAATAATGGAACTCACATCCTTATTAATTATTTCTATACGTACTGATGTCTAAATATAAATTCATGACCAAGTATGTGCGCATGCACATCCAAGTAATAATTATAATTATGGAGTTAGGCTATTGTTTAATTAAGGTACTGCTCAATTTAATACTGCTGCCATAAACGCATCGATACGCATAACTTAATCGACCATAACATTTTTATTTTGTACTTAACATTGACCTAGACTTTACAAAGTTCCGAAATGGTATAGTAGGTAACGAAGGCAGTGTTATAGCGGCATTGTGGTCTTTACGACAGTTGACTCTTGCGTGATGCACGCAAGTATTCTGCTTTGTTTTAGGTATTGGGTCGGTACGGGAACTGTCTCGTTATAAATGCTTTTACTACATGTTCCCAAACCTTTGCAGACAACGATAGTAAGCATGCGATAACTTGATGTTAGTATAGAACCTTTCTGAATCTCCTTTCCAAAACTGAACTCTGCTCTACGGTAAAAAATGAAGTCAGTGCATACTATTATAGTGAATTTGGACAGATCAGAACTTTGGCTGCACAAAATCTAACTCATGACGAAATTGTATTTCGATCTTTCCTCGACAGAAGTGCTACTCAATCATTTGAAATTTCTGCTCATGCTGTCACGCTTTGGTTGGATCTCTGAAATCAGAGATTCGATCTTACCAAAATTAATAATCTCAGTATTTTTCTTCGCGTCGAATTCGAATTTCTTCGCCTTTAAACCTTATCTCTTCTGTCGTCTTAAGGAAAAATCCTTACCGCCTCCAACCAAAGTATTAAGTGTTTATTCTTCATTATCTTTCATTAATTTTTTTACACGTTTCATTGACAGGGCGTCTACACAGAACAGCCAACGGAGTTTGCCAGAAATTCCGCATCCAGTTGGAAGGCCCGACAGCGGAGATACAGCTTCAGAAATATATGCCACCGTGAATTTAGATGAAGGTAATTATTAGAAGGTTCTAGAATGCGAGTAATTGGCTTTCAATTACATTGCAAGACACTGCATTCGATTGATCGATATTTATATGAATCGATTAATGCTGCTTCAGTGATTCAGAAATGAAGTTGGTAATATACTTAACCGATGTCGATAGTTCTTGCCTAGTGAATATCCTGCCTTGGTAAAATTTGCCCATGAAGTTCAAATCAACTGTCATAAGTTATTAGATAAACATGTTGCGGTGTGACCTACGAAACCTCGACACATACCTTGTTCTTCAAAGGTCGCGGGCGAAAGTGTGCGCAACGACATTTACTGACTTGATATTCCATTTTGGAATCTATTTCTATTATCTTAGGTGTCACCTACACGAGGTGTTAAGGTCTTTTGTTGTTCTCGTCTGCAAACTATCTAAATAGTTTCATTCCTCCGTGACGTGTTACACTAATGTACTTTATAGCCATGTATATTGTATGACATGTTAAAATGTTAGCTCGTTGCGTCTACATTGTGTTAATTAACCATGAAGTGTACTTATTGTTTATTGTGTACTAAAAGAACATGCAATTACAAAGTATACTTTATATTGTTTATTACTTATTGTTGGTCGATTTATTGCTCAAGTTTGCGGTAAATAATACATTTTTAATAAATACTTAGCCAGAAGCGAAGCATCTCATTCAGAGAGAAGACAATATTACCGAGTTTCAGTTCGTACATGTCATATAAAACTCATGAAAAAGTTAGGTAGGTTACTGTAATTGTAATTTATGAGAGTCACATTAATTTGTCGTCTTAGCAGAGAAAAATCTAATTAATTTTTTTAACACTTTCCTTTCACTGTTCCCTAAACAGACGCATGAACTATCACCAAGTAGGTATATCATGTGAGCACGGTCACAGGGAAAGATATAATCCATATTTCCATACTAATATTATAAATACGAAAATAACTCTGTTTGTCTGTCTTAGCACACAGGTAAACCATGACCTGGGTTTAGACTTTATCCCGGCAGTACGTTCACATGGGATAATTCCAGACCTCCACATGGGCGACTCCGCGGGCAAAAGCTAGTGAATTAATGTACCGTTGTCTATCAGGATCACCCTGAACAAATAGATAGGTGTAGTCAGAAACTTATAAATTCTAAAACGAGTAGTGCAACCTAAATAATTTATTCAATAATGCAGCCGTGATTAGGAGTGGCGCACTTGACTGACTAACTTGACTGACTTGACTAATGTACTTACTGCAGTCCTATATAAACATCAGACCATTGCGTAATTTATATTTTATATTTATAATACAAATTAATAAAAGATCTCTGAGGAGGTTGTATAGATCATGAGGAAATGTTAAACTATTATTAGTTTTAATATGTGGACCTACATAATAGCTCAGACTTATTTGGACCCCTTGGATCTTCCTTTTAGAAGTTAAATATAATTAAATCAATACACGTCGTTCCCGTTATAAATATTTTCATTGTTCAAGTATTTGCTATAGGTAGGTGAATAAAAATCATTAATAATTTGATATAATTATAATACCCAAGATATATTCACAATTCCTTCAAATTCATTTAAAAGTATGTTCGCTTAGCAAAACGGTGACCAAAGTCGCAGACATAAACTTTAATACAGCTGATGTAAAGCGGTTTTTTTTAACACTACGAAAATAAAAACATCACAAGGTTTGATTTTGAGTTCAGTGCATTTCACGGACGCGACGTTTTTGGGTTGCGAAATGTGTATTAGGGTTTTTATAATAATATATCAATGATTAAAATATAATTTATTGAATTTTACGGAAAACCAGTATTGCAATTTGCAAACTTGTACAAGGAAAACAGTAAAGTTTAAATTAAATGCATACCTCCCTATAAATAGAACCACATGGTTGTTTTCCTTAGAATCATAGAGCTATCTCGTGACTAATTAATAGTTATTTTATAACGAACTATAGAATTAATCCAAATAATATGTTCTGGGAATTTTATTTTCCTGTTGTGGATTATGTAAAAGCAGCACGTTCTACACATAGTAGGCATAAATATTATTATAATAATCACTGAAACCATTATCTGTGCGGCAGTACCCTAATAAAAATTACATGACTATTGTTGTAGGCTCATTCACTCTCTGGAGAGGGCTGGGGCTGCTTTGAAGCGGCTTCTGCCCAATCTAGGGGGTCCAAACGCCTCCTGCCGGAGGCTCTACGCAGGGATCGTGCGGTCTATGGCCCTTTACGGGGCACCGGTGTGGGCGCGTTCATTAAGGCTGCGACCGGCCCGCCGATTGAACGCGTCCCAAAGGGTCATGGCCATTAGGCTGGTCAGAGGATACCGCACGGTCTCCCGTGAGGCGGTGAGCCTTCTTGCAGGACTACCGGACTACCGCCATGGGATCTGGAGGCAAAAGCCCTCGCGCACATCTGGGAGTGTCGCGAGGAGGCGAAACGCCGGGGCGTAACTCCGCTGCCGCGAGAAATCACGGCACAGTGGACAGAGCTCCGGCGGGATCTCATGGCGGCATGGAGAGTGCGATTGTCGCGATAAGTCCCCTCTTTGAGGAGTGGCTAGAGAGGCGCCACGGCGTCCTCACCTTCCGCCTGACGCAGGTCCTCACCGGACACAGTTGTTTCGGGAGGCTCCTGTTCCGCAAGGCGGGAGGAAACGCCCGGGTGTTACCACTGTGTGTATCACCCGGAGGACACGGTGGAGCATACGGTGGAGGTCAGCCCGGCTTGGGCGGAGCACCGCCGTGTCCTCACGGAGGCGATCTCCGGCGGCGATCTCTCGCGTCCGGCCCTGTTTCAGGCCATGGTTCGGAGCGAGAGTGCATGGGAGGCCGTCACTTCCTTCTGCGAAGCAGTAATTCTCGCAAAGGATGAGGCGGAACGTGCTAGGGAGCGGCAAGATTCGCGCCCTCGCGACCCTAGTCGCCGCAGGAGACGCCCCGGGCGTCGGGAGTCACGAGCCGACTTCCGGCCACCGTAGGCGCGGGTTTGCGGACGGTGAGCAATGGGTAGCTCGCCGTCTGATAAGGACCAGGCCTGGGTCGACAGCGCGTTGTGTTCCACGCGCGCCTCAAAGAGATGTCAGCACCAACTGACGGGGTTCGTAAGGGCCAATGCCTGCCAGGGTTGCGAGTTTGTCCGAAAGAGATATCGCGGCCCCGGCACACAGGTAACGGAAGGAACACGGGTGGGTTTTAGTCAGTAAAAGTCTGACACACCCTCCCGCTCCGCCCAGAGCGGGAGAAGTTATTTGATGATTTCCCACGCAAAAAAAAAGGCTCACTCACTCTATCAATTAATATACATAAAATAAAATTGTGCCTTTGAAAAACCGACTTTTTACCCTTTAAGGGAACACACCTTGAAGGGTAAAAAGTCGAGTTTTCATTCCGCCACATATAAAGCGGCAAATGTTACAGAAAAGAAAAGTAAAAATATCTAGTGTACACTAGGTACAAAAATTTTTGTAACGACTTGCTACATAAACTTAAAACTGATTATAACAGTCAACTCATAATCAAAAACCAAGACAACCCAAAAAAGCTTTGGAACACCATCAAATCTATTTACAACCCAAATACCGAAAAATGTGATTCTTCCCAGTTATTATCTAACTCTCAGGACCCCGTCGATTCTTTAAATAGTTGTAATGCTTATTTCACTTCCCTAGGCAACAATCTTTCTGATCTCATACTTACGCGACTGTCCGAAACCCAAGCATCCCTTGCGGGCAAATATAAACCACGTGAAACTCCACCACACTCTTTTTTCTTCCACCCAACGGATGAGGATGAAATAGAAAAACTTATAGATCAACTTAAAATTGACAGCGCTGGCGGACTGGATGAAATAAGTGTCAGACAAATTTTACTTCTTAAAAAAACACTGTTAAAACCACTCACTCACATTTTTAACTTAAGTTTAGAAAACGGTATTTTCCCAGACTGCTGGAAGGTTGCCTGTGTCCGACCCATTCATAAAAGCGGTCTTAAAGAACTACCGGAAAATTACCGTCCTATCGCACTCCTGTGCATTCTATCAAAACTTCTCGAAAAAGTTGTAAATAAGCGACTAGTAAATTTTTTAGAACGTTACAATCTAATATCTGAAAGACAGTTTGGCTTTAGAAGAGGTAAGTCGACCGAGGACGCTGGTATATTATTGACCAACTCCATAGCTTCTTGTATTGAAAAGGGCGAACACGTTTTGGCAGTTTTCCTTGACCTAGCCAAGGCGTTTGACACAATATCGGTAGATCTACTCCTGTCAAAACTAGAAGTTATTGGAATACGAGGAAACGCGCTAGATTGGTTTCGAAGCTATTTAACAAATCGCCGGCATCTAGTAAAAGTAGGTGACTACTCTAGTGGATTACTACCAATCAACTTTGGAATTCCTCAAGGTAGTACTCTCGGTCCGACTCTTTTTGCTTTCTATATGAATGACATCCTTAATGCACCGCTTCAAAACGCTGAAATAATTTCTTATGCAGACGACACGGCAATCATATTCCATGCCAAAACTTGGGAACAGGTGTATCGTCTTGCCGAAAATGGTCTGCTTATAATCTCCGAGACTCTGAGTAGAAATTTACTCACACTTAACGTAAAAAAAACTAAGCTGATCACTTTCTTCAAAACCATAGCTTCCAGTCCTCCGCGCCAATTGACACTCAAAATACACACATGCCGCAACGATCACAATTCTCCACTCACAAACTGTATCTGTACTCCTATAGATCGCATTTCCTCCCTTAGATATCTAGGTATTACAATAGACGAAAATTTATCATTTCAACCTCACATACACTTGCTAGCGGGCCGCGTCAGAAAACTAATCTACATCATGAAAAAACTACGAGACTGCACACCTATCAAAATTCTCCGAGCAATATACCTAGGTCTTTGTCAGTCAGTACTCCAGTATGGAATCTCCGTCTGGGGCGGAGCCGGGAAAAGCATATTTATTGAAATAGAAAGAGCTCAAAGAGCCGTAATTAAAGTGATGCTTAGAAAGCCTTTTAGGTTCCCGACAGATCTGCTATACAACCAATTTCCGGTTCTTCGAGTACGTCAACTATACATACTCAGTGCCGCACTGCATGCACACAAATCTACTAAAAACAGACCTGACTACCAAAGCCTGCTTTCAAAACGTATCTTACACGTCCCTCTTCCTAATGCAAACAGTCTTCTGGCCCGACGGTGCCCTTCATACTCACACACTCATATCTACAATAAAATAAGCAAGCGCTGTAATACTAAAGGTCTTAACACCCACTCGTATAAAAGAATGATAAAAAGTTGGCTTCTCTCCCTGTCATACAACGACACAGAGGTTATAGTGAGTTAACACCAAAATATACAAGCAAGTCATTCACTCAAAACTCACACCTGCAACTCACCACCACACCCACACTCACACACACACACTCTCACACACGCATACTATAATATTATTTAGAATAATTTTATTTTGTTCAATTTATTTTTATTTGGTAATTCGCTATCCTTATTTAATTAACTACCCTGTCCATTTTCAAACATCCTGATATAAAATTTAAGCTAACGCAAAAATGTTTCGAATTAAAATTTAAGATCACGCAACTCAGGCCCCCAAGATACAGGCGCTGCCTAGTTTGGGGACCACTGTTTTAATACTTTGTTAAATATTCTAGTTACAGTGGTAAGCATACAATGTCATTACTTATTGAAATTTATTTTGTAACAATGGACCAATAAATTATTCTTATTCTATTCTTATTCTTATTCTTATCTCTAAAAATAGTAGTAATTCATTAACGGATTATGGACTTACATGCACAAATATTTTACTCAAGGCTGTTCAATTGATAAAAACACCCGCATAATTGCACGATTATCAAAAAACAATGCGGTTTCAACAGTGGCCGGTGTGGCTACCGTACGGCATGGTTCATTCATCAGATTATAGATAAAATCACTACATTATCGGCGCCAAGATCCGGTTATATCGTATAAAAGTGCCGCTACTCGGAACTGTCGATAATGAAATTGTAATCAGTACTTGTTTTGACTAATCACCGTTGTTTATCTGCAGGTAACAAGACAGTAGCGACCGCATCTACAAGCCGAGACTACCCCTACGAACACGCCTACGCTAAAGTTCAGAATGAAAGCCATAATATGTTAGTATGAATTTAGAACTAACTTTAAAATGTACAGTTAATCGCACATCATTAGTAATACTTTGAACCAGGCATGTTGCGGATGCAGATTTTTTAACATTCGCGGATTCGGGTGCGGATTTTTGGTGGCTCACATCCGCGGATGCGGATCTCAAGTTTTTTTAAGGGATCCGTCAAGGCGGCAAGGTGAAATTCTTTTTTTAACAGGGCGAAAAAAAAGGCAACATTTTATGTGTCTGATGGAATGTGACGATTTAGAGCTATATTAATGATTTAAATGATTATAATTTCCATTTAATTGATTATGATTTTACTTATATTCACACTTTTCCCACATCTGCATCCGCATGAGCTCCGCATTGATTAATGCAATTGCGGATGCGGATGCGAATATCCGCAACATCTCATCCATCATCATGTACTAAATAAATAAATAAATCCCTGCTTTGAACTACGAAAACCGCATTTACGCCGGCAGCACACCTCCGCTGCGAACCCATAGCAACGAAACCGCAGTCGTTCAATTCAATAGACTCGCGTCATGTTCCGCTACTCGCATCCGATTCCAGGTGTGCTACCGGCGTTACTGACACAAAATTAAGTGCGTCAATGTTACATTACCATTGACGTCCGGTTAACTGTACAAGCAAATGTTACAACTTACGTTGACCCTTTGCTAATCTGTCAGCTTTCAATGCGCCTATTTGTGAATGGGCATCGATGTTTGGGTCATCCGTACTCCATTATACTACCAAGTAGGCAATAGGCATTTCAAAGTGCAATTGTAATCAGTTTTTTTTTATTGACTAATTTTTCATTTGATGATGTATCCTGTACCGTCATCTGGGGTGTATGGTATATGGCAACTAATGGGGTAACCAAACCGAATTCCGATAATCAAACTTTGTTCTATCAAACTGATCTAGAACAGACTTACATAAAATAAGTGAATCATAATCATAATATGGGTAATGTTTTTTATGAGTATGCTGGGGACAAATAAAAAGTGTTGGTTTGTTTATTCCCTGAAATTGTTGTTAGTTATCAGTAGCTAACCTAAAGTCCCCCGTCTCGAGAAGCTATCAAGAAATAAAAATAATAATATAGTAAATAAAGAACTTCTCGACAATTCGATCAACAACAAATGATACTGTTCCAGTACCATAATTTCATTTGGTCGGGTTATATCGCTAAAATATAACCCGACAAAATTAAATTGCTCGTTAGTTTCGTATTACATGTATGTTACTTTGAGTTGATTGAATTTTGGATTATTTGTTTCGCTACGTAACTTAGTAGAAGTTCTTTATTTAAAAATTTATAGCTTCTCGTGACGGGGTCCTTACCTACATTATTTTGTTAAAATCGGGGATTCTGAACAAAGTATTTTTATTTATTTAAAATTTTACACGTTTAAATAAGCTGAATAAATTATTCCTTTATTTGATTATTGCAGTCTTGTTGAAGTAACTGATGAAACATCTGAACGAGATATTATACAAATTGATGAGAGAGAAGTTGCACAAAATCCTGCAGGTTTGTATGTATAATAACTTAAAACATACGGTTTATATTTATTATTGACTCCCGTGTTTACCTAGTTGTAGAAGGTTATTTTTATAATGAAATGTTTTAATTTGTAAATACATACAATTGTAGTTGCTCAAAGCTGAAAGTCACTACCAATTTTAATTAACTAAATTGTTATTAAGACTCATACTGAAAATCAAGCGTATTATCGTTAGTGACAATCAAAAACAAGATCAAATCGTACATTCCGATCTTGGTTTTAATCGTTAGTGGAATATATAGCTGTAGATTATATATTTTAGTAAAATTCTGAAAATATGTAACATTTTTAGAATCGGTGGTAATATCGGCGTCGGTGGCGATAAGTGGGCAACTGCCTTCGAGTCAGGAACTGCCTTACATCACGCCACCATCGCCTCGGCCCAACACAGATAACACCACACACTTCAGCGGGGATTCTACTGACTCTGCAAGTAAGTACTTCAGGAACTAAACTATACGCCAAGACAGTCGCGGTCATAAAACGTACAAGTACAACACGGCAGATATAACTTGGCAGGTCTGAACATAGGCTCTGCGAACTTTCGCGCATGTTCTCTCACTCACACTCGCCGCATATCACCATTTGTTTCCTAATTTTTTTTATTGCGCAGCATTCTGTGCGAAGTTCGGAACTGCCAAGTTATATCGGCCGTATTGTAGGACAGTGAATATTTAGTACGGAATTTTTAAAAACGACTGTACCCTATCGTGTTACTACCCTGTAACTGCAATGTGGAGGTCAGATAGATAGTCGCTCCATGTAAAATACTAGTATTCAGCTGCACCCGGTTAGATTGGAAGCCGACCTCAACAAGAAAAAGGCTAGATAGATGAAGAAGATTTCTAAAAACTATAAGTACTGAGTCTCGCGTCATCTCGCACAAGCTTTTTATGACAGCAGCTACTACATTGAGTGTTTTTATATTTATTAAGAATAGGTGTTATTAAGCCAATCCTGAATCGGCTTAGTTTTGACCCGATTTTAATAGTCCATTTTGACACACGCATGTACTGAAACTGTAATACGTTTATTGAATACGTTACAAGTTACACATTGGTATTATAAAATATTTAGGTTCGGGGCGAAGCGAAGGTACAAAATCCATAAATCGTATATAAAATTATCTGTATCGCGGCAGGGCGAAGTACACTAAGGCCACTAAGTACACGGCACGGTTTCTTTACGGTACGGCGTATAAACCGCGCCGTAGAAACAACGTGTCTGTGAACATGCTTCCATAGTGATCCATACAACACTGACGACCGTGCCTAGACCGAATAAATCGTAGTATTTCACGGCAAGAAAAACTTGTGTGTACTATCGAAGAATTTCATATCTCAGCACTTTGAAAACGAAATCCCGTGAACACGATGACCACGTCTGTTTAACACCTCTCTTTGCATCGACCAATGAAACAAAAATACATAATAATATTTTACAATGCATTTGCTCGAAAAGAGCCTTTTCCAAGCAGTAAATTAGTGCGGAAAATGTTACTTTTTTTCACTAGTGCTTTTTACTTTTCTGTTTTTTTTTTTTTTTTTGTGGCCGTCGTCAGCCCGTTGCAGAGTTTTTATTATTTGAGAAAAGTTTTACAAATCAGATAATGATGATAGCGATGACGATGGCGAAGGCGATGGCGATGGCGATGGAGATGACGATGGCGATGACGATATCGATGACGATGGCGATGGCAATGGCGGAGTCAAACTCAAAGTCAAATTCAAAGTCAAAATCGAAGTCTAAGTCAAAGTCAAAGTCGAGGTCGAGTCGAAGTGGAGTCGAAGTTGAAGTCGAACTCAAAGTCATGATTGTTGTTTTTATCATTTATATACGTTGTCATATGTTAGATGGCATCATAGGCGACTACCGTCAGGCTCGCTCGTTTTTTTTTTCCTCGCACTATGCATAGTGAAACGTTGTATGATACACGTGCGTAAGATGATTTTCGACTCGTGTCGACTTATACACTCGTCGGAAATCACCTACCTTCCGCACTTGTAGCATAAATAACTATTGTCGTATTTGTTTTTTTTTTGTTCGTTTGTTTTGTTACAATGATCACAGATGTCTGACCCTTTTCGACAACTACGAATAGAACAAAAGAAACAAACATGAGAGTTTTTTTGAAACTTGATGAGATTACTATAGTCGCCGCCGCGCGCTGCAAGTAGAAATAGTCCTTACGGTGTATATACATATGAAATTCTTTGATAGTACATGTACAAAGAGCCTTTGCGGACGTCTGACAGCTAGTGACAGGGCCGCGCGTCGTCAGTTTCTTACATGGCTTCTCGAAGATTCTAGAAGCTTCTAGAGAGGAGAGGCATTTCCGCGGGAATCGCGTGGATTCTGACGGCAGCGTTTAGATGCGTTCGGAAATAGGTTCCCGATAAAGCACTTTTTTTTTTGCTTTCACATGTTTGCATAACAATTTGATTACAATTTGACAGTTAACACGAAATTTTAGAGCTACTTCTTTGCATATTTTATACATTGCTTAGTATCAAGTAAAAGTAAGTATAACTATAGAGAGCTTGAACGTTGCAATATAAATTTATATGTCATCGATCAATATTCAGTCCTCCGTAAGTTGCCTGAAGATGCCCATGTAGATTTTAAATTACACCCAAATTCCATTAAACACTGATTAGATTCTGAAACGGATTAGGTAAGCCAAAAATATCTTTTATACAATTTCAACCTCTTTACATGAAAATACACCTTACGCTTAAGATTTAAAACTCATTTTCTGATAATCTACAGTACACTTTTGCTATTTAAATTAATGTGGAATTTTTGTCAGCAATTCTGCGAAATCGTAAAATGCATCTAATTTGATAATATTATGAGTGGTGACAAAGATATTAAGTATATCATAAAGTGTGATCTATTGTTGCAGGTAGTTTATATTTAATCTCATTATTCACGAAGCACCATAATGTAAGAAATAATCTATTTTATATACATACATACATGAACTCACGCGGAGCTATCTCAAGAGAAGCTCGTGGCTAAGTAATAACAGACGCACGGGTCGATTCATCAGGTTAAGGTATGCTTGCCGGGGCTGGTCCGTGGATGGGTGACCATCTTTACATACCGAGACTCCTCCGCGCCTCGGAAAGCACGTTAAGTCGTTATAAATGGATCTTTGACAGTCAGAAGCCTGATAGTCTGATAGCCAGTCTTAGCAAGGGGTATCGCATTACCAGGGCAGTCCCTCCATTTAAAATACTGGTATTCAGCTGCATCCGGTTAGACTGGAAGCCAACTCCAACATAGTTGGGAAAAGGCTGGGCAGATTGGTTGACATACATGAACTCACGCCTTCTTCCCATGGAGGTAAGCAGGAACTATAGAAGACCACCAGCTACTGCTACGATCCTTACATACTCCTTCTTTTTTTGTTTACGTTCTGAACACGCACGCCGGTTGCGAGGACTACGCACCTGACCTTTCTGAAGAACAATAGCAATAATGTCACATCAAGTTACAGCCCGACCAGGCCCGGACAGGACCAGGCCCGGGTCGACGGCGCGTTGTGTTCCACGCGCGCCTCAAAGAGATGTCAGCACCAACTGACGGGGTCCGTAAGGACCAATGCCTGACAGGGTTGCGAGTTTGTCCGAAAGGGATATCGCGGCCCCGGCACACAGGCAACGGAAGGAACACGGGCGGGTTGTAGTCAGTAAAAGTTTGACACGCCGCTCCGTCCAGAGCGGGAGAAGTTATTTGATAATTTCCCAACCAAAAAAAAAAAGGTTGCAGCTTATTTTGATTATTATAATTATGAAAATCAAACATCTAAAACTGACTTGACAAATATAAAATACAATTGCAGGCTTGAAATTGAATGATTTTTAGATACATTCCTTGATAAACTTCATATTTCTTCATAAATTAAAATTGGGTAAATGTCTCTTAAACAGGGTAGATGTGGGTGAGACGGTGGACTGTAGTAGCTGCAGCAACAGTCTGAGGAGTCCTTAACTATTTGAGACATTTTGCATTCACAGCTTAAAAAAAGTCAGCAAGAAAACGGTCAATTTCCACAAAAACTTTTTTTGATGACAATCGATCCTGTTTTTATAAGGATCAAAACACTCTTTCGGACCAACTGAACTTTGAGTTCTAGAAAACTCAGAAATCGTAAAAAAACTTTTCCCATTCTTTTCTAGGAACAGAGACTCCAACTTATTTTTTATGACGGATAGCTGCAAACAGGCTAATAACGAAACATTTAAAGATATTACGTTACTTATATCTTATATCTGCACTCTACGACACTATCACCACAATGTCATTCTATCAGTTATTGACCCTCAATTGCTTTTTCCAACAATGTTATCGTTCTAATACATTATTGTTCTCCGAAACAACATTATGATCGGCGTACAAAATTTTTATGCGATTTTATTTATGTGCGTCTGGCCTCTGCAACACAATTAGTGGGATAACAATTTAAAGTCTGAGAGAAGTTATCATACCTATAACAATAAAAAGTAATACCTGCCTGTTACTGTCCCACTGCAGGGCAAAGGCCTCTTCTCATACAGAGAAGGCACGGGCATTGATCACCACGCATGCTCAAGACGAGTTGGTGATTTCAGACTTAAATAGTCCAGGTTTCCTCAGTTTTCCTTCACCGATGTCAGTAATTTTGATGTCAGCCTTTATCAATAATAATGTTTTTTTTTTTTTTTATTAAAAACAATGTTACATGGGTGGGACTTAAACATAAAAAGGGAAATGTATGTACTGTTGTGAACTGAACAACTTTCTCCATGAAACCAAAATTGTAATCTTGAAAAAATTGTCAGCTGTCCGATACATTTTTGTCGAGTAGATTGAAGTATTGTTTGAGATAGTTGATATTTTTTTCGCGATTTCGATGTTGTAAAGTTTGATGGTCCTTACCACACCCTTAAATTTGACCACACTTCTCTGATACACCCTGTATAACATAGATCCAAGTTACATGAAAAATAAAAGATTCAGTAGGACTCATGTTGTAATAAGTGATCCTTTATTTACAGAGGGCTACACGAGCATATCGGTGCGCGAACCACTGAGTAACATCCGCGCTCAGAGCAACAAGCCTCCGTCACAACCACACTATGCCACGGTATCAGACGACTCCGGTAAGTTCACTACGAACCTTTAGGGTGCGTTTCCACTGAAGCTCGAGCGGAGACTTGCAGGAATCGACCAATCATAATGGTTTAAATCCTCATTGCGGCTCTCATCTCGTCTGTAATTGGACGATTCCTGCACGTCTCCGCTCAGCTCCGCTTGTCTCCGCTTCAGTGAAAACGCACTCTTATTCTGTTAATGTCTACAGGGTTAAATTAAATTAGTAGCGAAACGATAGTTTCGATAACTTAACATAATATAACAAAACAAATATTATTTAAAGATTATATTTTTGGGGTCAACGAACTCTGGTAATGTAGTTACTTGAAGTATGATTTAAGAACACAGTTTTTTTTTGTTTTCTCGTGTTTGTGTTTAATCATCACGTCTGCGGAGTTTCGCTGAATTATTTAATTGGACTCTTTATTGGGGGTACTTAATATTCAGAGCAGATTGGTCCTTTTTTGCACCGAAATATTCAAGTTTAAGCTGCACTCTAATTGCGTAACACACGATCAATGATAATTGGAATAATTTTGAAAGATATTGCTAAACCATTGCTTCATATGTTCGAAAAATTTGGCTGCTCAACCACGTAAATAACGCAATGAACGTTGTTGAACTGACAAATGACACATGTGGTTGATCGTGTTTTACGCAATAATGGTGCTGGGGGCCTACCACCACCTCTAAAGCAGTATTATTAAGTCCAGCTCTTTCCCACACTAAAGTAAAATTTTACTTTAGTGTGGGAAAGAGCTGGACATAATCTTATCAAACTCCGCACTACGCTAGGCCAGCTCAAGGTATACAAGCCAATCTTACCACTGACGTGCGGCCTACGGTAGGTACGAACTGGTCCTGTAAAAAACTGTATATTCATAATTTAAAAGTAAAGTAGTCTAACGGACCTCTGTGGATTGGCTTCGGCCCCTCGTGCCTACCAAAATTCCGGGACCATATAGTGTGGAAGGATCTAAGCATTTATTAATGAACGCGTTGAACTTATTACATTCACTTCAAAACTCATATTTCACATTAAATTACCTGTTTTCTAACAAAGCATACAAGTGCTTATCGCACTTACACTTGCTAATCACCTTCTATTTTTAATCTCTTAAAAGAAATACCCACAAGAGAACCGTGCGCTAATCTGTACTTAAATTTTCCTCTGTGCTCATTTCCGGCTTTACATTTTTCAATAATACGTTCAGGTTTTCCTGTTTTTCTTGACGTTCTATCAAATTAAGCTGACGATTTTTCGATCTTTTTTCTATATCTAAACTTAATTGATGGATATTACTATTGGCATGTAATCGATCTATATAGCACTGATACCGATTAGTTATGGCGCCTACTATTCAAATATCTTGATGGATATATAATACGTCAGATTTCAAACATTAATGAATTCCTGTATCTATTATGAAGGATCATAAGAGAGGAATTATTGATGTTTGAAATCTGGTATTCAAGGAAAAGGTTATTATAACATCAAACATGGACCGCCACAATAAAAATAATAAATGTAGTTTATACAGGGTATTCGGCAGAAGGTTGAACATACGAAAATGGCGGATCCGTGGGGCCGTCTACTACGTGTTTAGGTCCAATAACAAGACCCAGGCCACAAGGATTTTTTTAAATTTAAAGGAAATTCGTGGTTGCTCAAATTTCTAACGTCAATAATTTCATTTCAAATAACAAAACTGTAAATTTTTTTGTTTCTCAATGTTGTGCTCAATGTGTTTTTCAATTTTAGAATCTAATAGGTAATTCTTTTTTATTTATTTTTTCTCTTTACGCAAATTTCCTTCGCAATCCTTTCGATGAAAAAAGTCCCAGGCAGTTAAAATTGTAGAATTGTTCTACAGGGTGGGCCATCTATTGGTACGTTTTAAAAAATGCGATCAAAAGAGTATGCATTGATATTTTTTATTAATTTTTTTGTTGTTGTAAAGCTAAAAGTATCCCCGTCAAGAATGAAAAACGATTTCGTTCATGTGGCTCCCTCTACTGGCCTTACAGTATGCCATTCGGTCACCCCAATTAGTGATGACATTTTGAACTACCTCGGCGCCAATTTCACTCTAAACAGTCGTAATGTTGTTTTTCAAAGCTGGAATGGTCTCTGGATTATCCGCATAACATCAGTCTTTAACGGCACCCCACAGGAAGAAGTCCAGCGGTGTCAAATCGCAGCTACGCGCAGGCCAATTGACATCTCCTGAACGGCTGATTATGCGGTTGTTAAACTTGGTGCGCAGAAGGTCGATCGTAAGTCGGCTTGTATGGCATGTGGCGCCATCTTGTTGAAACCAAAGGTCGTCCACATTCATAGCGTCGATTTTAGGCCATAAAAAGTTGGTCAACATGGCTCTGTAGCGTTCGCAATTGACGGTAACGGCGTTGCCAGCATCATTTTCGAAGAAAAATGGGCCAATTATGCCACCACTCCAAAATCCACACCAAACTGTGACTCTTGCAGGATGCATTGGTCTCTCTACGATTGCGTGTGGCCGTTCCGAACCCCAAATCCGGCAGTTTTGCTTGTTCACATATCCGCCGAGATGGAAATGCGTTTCGTCCGAAAATTTATTTTCAAAATTCGCACAGTTTCGGCGACACAGCACTGACTTTGAAAATAAGTTTTTAAAATTTCAAAACGCTCTTCAAGAGAAAACATGTTGTTTCGTGCCGCGGACGGTATGGTTAATGAACTGTAAAAATTTCGGGTCTGTAGCTCGTTTGCCGTTGTCATACGACGAAATTCAAAAACGTACCAACAGATGGCCCACCCGTTAGTTGTTTTAAAAGAAATTGTGCATATTGCATACCGTTAGATTGGGCATAAACCAAATATGTTTTCCTAAAATTAGAACTGCTCTATCACTGTTAGTTTTTTTTTTAACGCAGTTCAAAGTCGGGCTTTCGGTATTTATTTTTGATTTGTTTGTAGTTTAAAGGCTCGTATTAACTTTTTTAGCAATCATCTGCGTCAAATACGAATTTTATAAGATTCTAGTTATTAGATGAAAAATAAAAATAAAATGTTGCCAGTTTTGTTGTTTTTAAATGAAATTATTGACGTTTGAAGTTTTGGCAACGATAAATTCCGAAAAAAAAAAAGTGGCCTGGATCTTGTTATTGGGCATAAAAACGTAGTAGACGACCCCACGGATCCGCCATTTTCGTATGTTCAACCTTCTGCCGAACACCCTGTATATTACTTTTATTTATATTTAATTTTTTCCTTGTGATGCCGGATGTTAAGAATAGTACCATCCTATTTCTTCCCGTGGGTGTCGTAAAAGGCGACTAAGGGACTCACGAGAGAATGGGTAGCAGCGTTCTCTATGCATTTTAACACCATACTGCGATCGCCAACCCGCCTGTCACGCGTGGCGATTATGGCAAACCCCCATTTGGGGGAGGCCTATGTCCGCAGCAGTGAACTTCTTTCGGCTGAAATGATGATGATGATATTTAACTTACACTGAATATTTATTTAGTTATGTATAGGCTTACCAACTAAACATATACACAGAATTAACCCAAAGTCTTTGTCATAATATAAATCTCGCATGTATTTAACTAAATTACAGGATAGAACATTAAACAAACCGGGCAAAGCGCCTAAAAAAGTTTATAAACATCAAATAATAATAAATCAATAAAAAAAAATTGAATACTGTGTTATGTTATACTAGCTGCGTCCCGCGGTTCCACCCGCATAAGTCTCGATCCCGTGAAAATATCGGGATAAAAAGCATCCTATTTGTTAATCCAGGTTATGAACTATCTGTGTGTCAAATTTCATCCAAATCCGTTCAGTAGTTTTTGCGTGAAAGAGTAACGAACATCCACACATACATACATACAAACTTTCGCGTTTATAATATTAGTAGGATATGTGTAACTATAACTTACAAAAACTGGGTTATTTTGTAATATGAAACTATAGCAGGAAATTGGTCACCACAAAATTCCACTATTAATTTTACTACTAGTATTTCTTAATGTTTTTGTTATAAAAGATGTCAACAAATTTTTACTTACAGATGAGATGTACGCAGCGATCGAAGAGGCGAGCGTGGGCGAAGGCTCCGACACGTACGCGCAGATCTCGACCGAGCCGCGGCGCCGCGACCCCACGCCCGACCTACTGCATACTGACCCCACTCATGCCTCTAGGTAAACCTTTTACAATCTATAACCTGACCGGATTACTCTGATATAACACGTGCTCTAAAGTCAACCGTATATGACGGGGATCGGAACTGTTTCTTCTAGACATTTCGTAACCTATCTAGGAGATCAGTACCCGTTTACTAGACCAAGATTTTTTTTGCCTGTGCTCTATACCTTGTCATGTAATCTGGTCCTGTTTGATCAATAAATCTTTATTATTATTGCTTCTTTGAACTGTTATCATATATCATCTAGAATTTGTTGTCAAGACTAATGACGAATTCAAGGCTCACGCAAAAAAACCCCAGATTTTGACAGATCGAAGCGTAAATTTACACTAAGTTTCGTCTCTGTTTCTTACCCTTAAAGATTCGTATCAGTTCGAAACTAGTCGGAAAAGCTCTAAATATATACGCGAGTAGTTACAATACTTAACTTACTGTAGCTAATGAACAAAAATAAAGATTTGTTATTCTAAATACAGCATGTATCAGACAAGACCAAGATCGTAATCGCGAAATAAATATCTACTATCCCATACAAAACTTCGACGGCCTGTACTACACCCTTAACAATATTTATATATAACCACACCTTTCTAACACATGCTGTATAAACTTACATGACGTTACTCATGACGTCATCTGTGATAACCACAAATATTCCAATAGCGTTGTCCGCAGGGACAGTGAACTTGTTTCGTAAATAGTTTTTTATAAAATGCCTTTTTCAAAAACTGTGAACGTTCATTGTTTTTGCAATTTGTTTAGAAGAAGTGCTCCACCAGACGTCGGTACTTCAACGTCTAACGCCACACACTCCAGACAAGGTATAGTCACAATTTCAGTAATTTAATAAGTAGTTTTTTATATATAATTACACAATTATTACAGTAATTTGTTGACTAACATTACATGTAGATTATAAAAAACATAGGGATTTTTTTTTTTTTCCCTTTGACCTAGTTTAAAAGTTCTATTAACTTGATTTTGGTTATTCTGTTTGTCCACCTTAAAACAGCCACCCTAAGGTGGATACTTGGAAACGCGTGTTCATCTTTCCACCCCAGACGGGGTGGGGTGGATAATCGAAAATCACTTTTGATTGTTCTTTCGACTTTTTACCCCAAGTATAGTCATTATCACATTAGATAATTACAATCGGTTTCAGGTTCAAAGAAGAAGTATGTATGTATTTTTATAGGCATGCTAATGTCTACTAATTATCTTGGGTCAGTTTTTCTATCATGTTTCTCTAAATGATAGTAAACAGTCGGAAGGAGAAAAGTGGAAGAAAAATAATATACGAATTACGATTATCCACCCCTTCTGTGGTGGATTCTCGAACGTATATTTCTGAAATTCTGAGTATCCACCTTAGGGTGGATTTTTTGGGGTGAATAATCGGAATAACCCCTTTATTTCATAGTTTTTTTCCTATTATATTTTTATGTCACTAATATTCATCTAATATTTCATACTAATATTCAGGGCCTTTTAAAATTATCTGTCGAAAGTCCGCAGTCGTGATGCGTATCGATATCTAAACATGATAAAAAAACTAAACTAATTTGTTGATGTTTTTTGTGGGGTCATCGATCGGTAAGTGTAGTCACGTGAAATATCAGTTAAAAAAACATTTTTTTATTGTGTAAACTTCACAAACGTGATGGGTATCGATATCTAAATAAGATAAAACAATATACAATATATAAACATCCGAATTGATAACCTCCTCCTTTTAGAAGTCGGTTAAAAATAAAACAGATTTTCTCAACTCGTACTTCAAAGTAAGAACAATAACTGCCGTCGTTAACTCCCCCAAAAAAAACACTAGTCGACGACTCGAACTCGTTGGTGGGCGTGACTAAAAACGAAATAATTAGAGTAATTAGCATGTTTAAATCAATTATTTATTTACTTTTATATACTTAGTATTTATTTATCTAGTTTTTATCTTCTTAATATATAAAATTCTCGTGTCACAGTGTTTGTAACAAAACTCCTCCGAAACGGCTTGACCGATTCTTATGAAATGTTGTGTGTATATTCAATAGGTCCGAGAATAGACATTACATCTTCACCTTTCTACCACCAAGCCCTATTTTTTAATAGCGATATTAGTACTGTAGGTAAGGTAGGTAGGGTAGGGCAGGTAGGGGCGCCGTAGATAAGTACTTAGTGCTACCCGTGCAGGGCGGGCATCTAGTTTATTTATTCATTTATTTAATGAAATAGGCGATGATTTTAAACGAGCTGAGAGAAAACAGACCTTTGGGCGTATCTGATACTATGAAAAAAAATACTGGATGTATTTACTCAAAATAAAATTATTTGAACTATTAAATAAATTATCTATCCCGGTACAGTTTCTATTTTGCCTCTTTTTTACTACATAAGTTATTTATTTACGCCCAAAGACGAGTTAAAATTAGGGTTGTGTTGTTGTAATTTTCGACGCTCATAACTTCCAAACCAATTTTTTTTTTCCAATACTGCTGCGATACAGGGCTAGATAATGACAAGATAAATAGATATAATGTTTAGTTTTGAACGTACACCGTCAAACAGACGAGTAATCACCATACTACGCTTGTATGGAAGAATGACCGACTAGCGTACCCTTAAGAATCTATTTTTATATATGGCCCCCCGTTATGGAAATTTATACAAGCGTTAACTCAAAAGCGTTTTCTGCACAACGTACCTTGCGCACCTTTCACTTTGAAATCATGTATGTGTATATTTGTATACAGGGGGGCGGGGTAGGGGGGTACCTAGTGATTTTTAATTGCTGCGTTTATTTACCCTCTTTGCTTATTGCATATTCAAAGACAATCGTATTAAAAAGTAAACTCTAGTCGTGGGTCGGAGCTGACACTCACACTTTTTTTATTTTTTCCTGACATGTCGATATCCATCACGTCTGCAGTTTCACTAGCTAATTTAATTTGACCCTGTATAATATCTAACTGCCTTGCGGTTTCACCGGAATAAAGTCTCGATCCCGTGGGAATATCGGGATAAAAAGTATCCTATGTCCTAAACCAGGTCATGGTCTAGTCATGTGCCACGGGACGACAAGGCAGTTTAGTTTATAGGAATTCATTTATTTCTTATATCGGTGGAGGGGTAACCAGTGTGGGACGAGCCCTGCAGAACTGTGCGGAAAGGAGGGGCACAGTTCTTTCCCGTACGGGGGAAACCGACCTAAACAGTAATATTAACATAATTAGGAAAAACGAATATTTTATCAGCCTAGGGTAATTTAGGAACAGTCACATGTGGTCATCCAAATTCGTTCAGCCGTTTAAGCGCGAAAGCGTAACAAACAAACTCACTTTCGCATTTATAATATTAGTTAGGATAAAAATAATAAATCTATTAGACGTCGTCGATACCCAATCATGTTGTCTGTGAATTTTATGAATTCTCGCCAAAAAGTCCTTATGCTATATTCAGAATATTTGCAATGGCAATCCGTCACTGGACATAAATTAGTCTCTAGAAGAGACGATCCGAGGTCGAATACATTGTAATGCTGTAATTAACGTATTGCCTTAGCCAGCGCACCAATTGCGTAACTCACTTACAATGCCTGTCATACAACATAATTAATTGCTTCAATTTAACAAATTGGCTTGACAAAATTAATTCGTATTGAGGAATATTAGTTGTGAGTGTGTTACTCAATAAGTTTGCTGTCTGGTGGCCTGTAACATATTAGACATAAAACAACATTTTACACCGTAACTAATGTCCACCAGCATCGTCCTCGTCGTGTTCGAACTCAACGGGCGCGCTCGGCTCTCCGAAGCCAGAGAAGCGACAGGCCAACTCGCCGCTGCCACCGCCGCCGCACGCCACGGCCCACGCCGCGTCGCACGCTGGCTCCCACGCCGCGTCACATGCCGGCTCCCACGCCGCGTCACACGCCGGCTCTCACGCCGCGTCACACGCTGGCTCTCACGCCGGCTCTCACGCCACGTCACATGCGGGCTCCCACGCCGCGACACATGCGGGCTCCCACGCCGCGACACATGCGGGCTCCCACGCCGCGACACATGCGAGCTCCCATGCCGCGTCACACGCGGGCTCCCACGTCAGCTCTCACGCTACTTCTCACGTCACGTCACACGTCACAGTGCACGCCTCAGCTCATTCTTCGTCACACAATATGGCGCACGTGACGTCACATCCTCCGGCGCATGCGACTTCCCACGCGCCGCCCCGACAGCCTGCCATAGAACAGGCGCTCGCACAACGACACCAGCGGATGTCAAGTACAGGTACTGATTTTATTAATCAAGGATATTTTGTAGAGATACGGTCAGCTTTATCGAGTTGTTGAACTTAGATTTTTTCTTTTTTATGTGGGTAGAATTTTCTGTATACTTAACTTGCATTTTCAGGGGATCTTCATTTTAATCACGACAAGCGACGGAGTCTGAACGAGAAACACCAAAGAAACAACAGTTGCGTCAACTCGTCTGATTTCTACGGTTGCAATTACCCCATCGAGAAACATCGGTTTAGTTCTGGAGATTTAATCAGGCCGCTCGTCGCCAAAGAACTTAACATTGATATTGATCAACGCGATAGTCAAACTGACAACCTGTATAATTCTATCGACGGGCCCGGTTACAGCGACTACTCATCGGCGGATGCCAACACTAGTTTGAATTCGGATCATCGTGTAACTGAGAGTCCTTCGCGTAATCTCGAGGAAATGTACGCTAAAGTAAGCAAAAAACCTAAAACAAGAACGGAAGAAACTACAAGACGTTCAAAAGACTTTACCGGCGCCGACAGTGACCCTCACACATCCAAATATCGCAGTGATGATCCAGGATATGAGACAATAGACCGTAAAAAATCTATGAATCACGGGTATGAAACAATTGCCCATAAAGAGCGGAAATCCTCCCAAAACCAAGATCCAGGGTACGAAACAGTGAAAGATATAAACAAGGCAGGACCAAACTCTAATTTCACAAACAATAACTTATTGAAACTTAATCATCTGGTTGTTGACAGTGGTCCTAACAGCATCGTTAGCAGTGACGCTGGGTATGAGCATATCTCCAAGACTGATAACAATGCCTCAGATTCCGATCCGAACTATGAAGTGTTGAGGAACCAGCCACCCACACCGCCTTACGCCACAATCGCGCCGAACTACAAAGTACAGCCTACTTACTCTACAGTCAATAAAAAGCCCGGCAAGTACAACAATTGGCCTGCGAACAATAACGAAGAACCCACCTTAGAACCAAATTACGAGTCAATGCCGCATGACCCCCTCTACAATACAGGAAGCGAATCTGATCCCAACTATGAATCAGTTCGCCCCAAAGATCCTAACTATGAAAGTGTGAGTTCACAGGATCCCAATTACGAGTCGTTGAGATGTAAAGATCCCAAATATGAGTCAGTTCGATCGAAAGACTCAAAGTATGACTCGGTACGCTCCAAGAAGGACCCGAATTACGAAAGCGTTAAATATTTTGAACTATCAAAGAAAGAGCCGCCTTATGAAAAGGTTAATAACGAGGCATCAGGGAGTTCTAGTGTGGAGAGGTCAGACTCGGCAGCGGGCTATGAAAAAATTAATGTACCAAACAGAAACGAGACGAAAAGCAGTATTAATAACGGAGGCGATGACCCCGTCAGTGATTACTTTCAAGTGTAAATGTGTAACAGAAGAATATTATATATGACTTTGTTTATGAACAATGAAACACAGGAAATTGAGCTATTAACATGAATATTTTATTAACAGTATTCACATAGGATTTTGAGATTGAGTGCTTTTTATTATTTATTTATTAAAATATTTTAGGGACTGTTTACAGCACCTCAACGTTAGATATAATAAGTAATATCTTCCTTAGGTATCTGTGATATAATATGTATATTATTAAAAAAATGTTTTTATTTCCATAAGATTTTTATATGAGCATTGATAGACATTATGTTATTCTGAAGACAAGAATAATTTTTTACGAAATCTCCATTATAGTGTGTTCATAAGTGTGATTATTTTCTACACTTTAATATTATGCTGATGAAAATGTATGCGTGTATTGTATATTGCATGTACAAAATGTAGATTGTACATATTTTTTTTAATTTTAGGTAATTTATGACTAACTTTATTATGAACTCTTTTTTATCGAAAACGGATTGACATAGCGTTGGTCATGGATGTCATTGAGAACTTCTCGTTTTAGGTGAGTGAGCATGTAAACAGGGTGATAAAAAGGTGTCGCTTCTTGGGATCTTAAAATGAATTAACGTCATTTATATAAGCTTTTTTCGGTTGAGAGGAGGTCGGAGGTTAAGACTTCTACTAGGTATAAAAGTTTGGTCGAACTTGCTCTTAGCGTACTTATACAGTGTGTCCCTGGATGAAGTGCACAAACGAAAATGAGTGAAACTAGACCATTATACATCGACAAAAAAATTGAAAAAAAAAATGTTTCTGCCTATTAAATTCCCCTGTATTGAAATGTAATAACGTTTTATTAATTGAGTGAATTTCGGTAAAATAAAAACCAATAATGATGGCTGATAATTGATATTGCACGGCAAATACAAAGAAACCCTTTAAAACACTCATCAAGTAAAAAAACACGTTTCTTTGAGAATTTTTTGTGTTTTTTTTTTTTTTTTTTTCTTTTTAGATTTTTTTTAACTTTTTTGCATTTTTTTTTGTCGATGAATAATGGTCTAGTTTCACCCATTATCGTTTGTGCACTTTACCCAGAGACACACTGTATAAACATAATAGCTGCTCAGGGGCGCCAGCTCCGTGGGTTCTCCGAGGCTCCAACACCCACGATAGTAAAATCAATCAATCTTAATTTGTAAAAACTAAATGAAAGTCTACCCCGACACCTTATTACCACACCTGTTTGAAAAGAAGGTTATCAAGTTAATGGAGCCTGCATTTTAGCTTAAGACTGCCTTATTTATGAGTTTGATTATATTATTACTTTTTGTAAATTCAAATATACTTTAATGAAATTGGTAAATCTTAGAAACACCCTGTAGGTAAGTCAACAGCAAATTATTTGAATTGTAACATAACATTTTGTTTTATATTTTGTTGTTAATTGTGTTGTTAACGTCCTGTTGTAATACAAATGGATTAGGTATCATTAATGTCCTTTGTCCATATTAAAACAGCAAACTGAAGACAACAGACAAACTGTATGAAGTTTATTATTAATTCCATGATAAAAAATGGGTATTTAATGTAGATGGTTTGCTGTTTGATAAGAGAAATAAGTACCTGAAAATATTATTTTACGACCATTCTCTGTCCAACGAAAGTTATAATAGTAATGTATGTGAATGCACCAAAGATTATGGTTATTACATATTTAAATTCACACATGGTACGGCTGGTACTTATGTCTTCGTAAGATTGTTTCAATCGCTGGTGGCAATCATATCGATTTTCAGATCATGATTCACCTCCGGATTACTTTGGTGCATTCCAGTATTGTCTTATTATACATTAAATATAACCTGGTGTGCCCAAATACGAGCTTTCCAAACACAAAATGTTCCACTGTAGTAAAACATTATATTTTTTAATGCACTGTGGTATGACTCAATTTCAACTACAGACCTTTATTACTAATATATTGTATCTACATATTATATTAACAGTAATCTGAAATAGGTACCGTTAGTATATAAAATAATATATAACAGCATATTATTTATGAATTTGTTTACATGTAGATTTTTTTACTGTGCTTAAATCGACTTGTATTAATTTAAGTGATTATAAAACACAGTTTACAATGTAACTTCACTTATTGATTGACTGTAATATTATTGTATGTATACCTACTTACTTACTAAAAACTTGTATGTATTATTAAATAAATAAGTATGTATCTATAATATTCAAACAAACTCGAAAACATTCCATCGTACTAAAATAGATCCAGTGACTAAAACTACATAAATTTAATGGAATAAAGTATGCCATATAAATAAAAGTTTTATTAAGACCCCTATTAATGTACAGTCGACGGCACATCGGTGGTAACGCTGACATTAAGCTGGCTTAGCGTAGTACAGACTTTCAATAGAATAAGGGATCTCGCGCACTGTCTTACGAGGTCTGGCCACGACCCGTGGTTGCAGCAACCAGGTAAACTATATAAACCGATACGAATCCAAGGCCATCCAGGCCAACTGGCTGCAGACCAGGCCACGACTGGCCAGAGTGGTGTCCGTCTAGTGCGCGGGATTTACCACTGACGTCCGGCCTACTGTACTTACCCATTGTAACTTACGCCGTGATGACAGCGTTTACAACACGAGCATACACCCTCACTAACTGACAGTGGACGAAGGATCTTATCAGTTAAATAATATTGTGGTTGTACCTGTTTGTGCTCTCATGTCAGTACACGAGAGTACACGTTCATAGTTACAATAAACAACATTAAACACAGTTGTTTAATGTGGGTTATTGTAAC
This sequence comes from Agrochola macilenta, assembly GCA_916701695.1. Classification (NCBI taxonomy): domain Eukaryota; kingdom Metazoa; phylum Arthropoda; class Insecta; order Lepidoptera; family Noctuidae; genus Agrochola; species Agrochola macilenta. The sequence continues at coordinate 12,161,585 of OU753563.1, forward strand.
TGTAACCATGAATTCAGTACATCAAAAAAAAAACCCTACGTTGAAATTTTTCGTCAGTTATTAAAAAATAAATTTGCTGTTCCATACATTTTGACTGCGTAGATATTCCACTTTTGTATGAAATGGCAGTTTTTTTAATAACCGATCCTTGGTAACAGGTTGCGTGTCGGTGTCCCTGCCACCCCGTAGGTATACAACATGGACCTCACACCCGGCTGAATTATTTTTTCCGGGAGGTCCATCTTCATCTCAACATTACGTACATTTTAAAATATTGAGATGCAAGAGCGATAGTGATGCGAGTTCGAAATTTTATTCAGACGGCTTGGAACTCTTGATTAGGTTTCTTTTGAAAATTCATACAGAAATAGGAGTTGGTTTGTCGACTTATGCAGAAAAGTACTATTAGAAGAACCTGAAGAACATAGGAATCAAGAGCGAGAGAGGTGACGGCTCAAAAATATTAGCACCCCTGCGATCTCGCCTCGGAAAGATTAGGTTTTCTTTTGAACATCATCAGCCTACAGCAGTCCACTGCTGGACAAAGGCGTCTCCTATTGCACGCCTTTTTACGTAAATATGATTTGTAGGTACAGTCAAGAACACATGAAGCTTTACACTTTTATTGTGGGTCTTACCTCTACCGTGCACAATGGGGCCAAAATCGACGCTGGTGGACATTTGATTTTTGACAAATCAGTTTCAACTCGATATAGTCCCAATATGAACTGAGAAATAATTTTCGTTTTCAATGTATGGATTGGAAACGGACTTTTCGGGTCGTTTTTCCCAAAACTACGAGTATTTAGAACTGTAGAGAGCTGAAACCTAACAGGTATTATGACTGGGCATAGCTCCCGGGACCGGAGTCCGGGGACGTATGGTACTTTTAAAAAACCAAACCAATCGAGTCGCGTCGCTCTAGTCTGCACGAGGTCGTCCAAATAAATAAACTTGGCTTTATAGATATGTAGTTTCTTTACATTAAAATGCCTTGTATTTGACTATTTTGTTTTGGATCTCTAGGGCCAGCGCCAAAGGGGGCAGCTGCCCCACAACTGCCCCCTTTGCCCCCTTTGGCGACGCTCTTGTTCCTATTTCAATATGTCCCGTTACGTATTAGTTTTGCAGCCTGTATTAAAGAACAACTTTTAGTATAGATAATTTTCTCATGGGAATGTTGATTTGCTCAGATATTTATATTTTACAAAAACTTGAGGGCGTCCTACCTTACGTTTGCCGATTCAAGTACTATCCCAACAGCAAATAAGCCCGGCCCATTGCCATTATAAGAGCTTATCACCTCGGATCACCTCGTCGTGGATTCGATCCCTCGGAGACGCTCCAAGTAGGTATAGCCCTAGCCCGTTCCATAGCTCGCTGAGCGACCTTGAATTTATGGACCAGCCGTACCGTGAACGCCACGTTTCGTCTCCGTAAGTCTCAAGTTCTTTTGAACCAAAGTACTCTGTGTTTTGAACATTCATTACGGTATTATTGAATTTATTGTACTTACTTTTATAAATTTATGTAGAAAAAATAAAATTACAAAATAAGAATTAAAAAAATTATCATCTTTAATTTTTTTAATTCTTATTTTGTAATTTTATTTTTTAATTTTAAAAATGCTCTAAGATTTAACCCTTTCATTGCTTAGAGCATAATGCTCTAAGTTTCATTGCCATTGCTTTGCTAGGTACTTTTTCGATGTCTAAGATACTATAGTCGATTTTTTTCTCACATCACTAGGTTTATGGACATGTCTTGCTTGTTAGAGTTGTCATGTTTGTTTGACAATGACAAGTAGTGACATGGAACTGGTCATTTTGGTTAAATATTTTTAATAATTATTTTTATGAAATAAATTGTTATATTCTGAAATCGGAAGCCGAAGAAGCATCCAAAATGGCAAATTTCAACAACCCTAACGATTTTTCGTGGCAGACGCAAAATAATAGCCAAAATTACTCTTTCAACACTTCCAACACCTTTGCTGATCCAGCGCAAACGTTAGGTGAGCTGCCACTCTTAAATTTTTCTTTTTTGTTATAATATTAATTAAACTAGCTACCCACTCATGCTTCGCACGAGTGCAATATGCTGATGTGGCGAAATTATCAAAACATCAGTTTCTGTGCTATAGTTAAATATTAATGTATTACAAATCAACCTTCTGGATTACATGCTGTAACCAAATAATGGTGAAAACCGCATCAAAATCCAAGGTGTAGTTTAAAAGATCGAAGCAGTCACACAAACAGACAACTGTTATGTACTAAGAATTTAAGCAGAAACATTAATTTTGAGACTAATTAATGGTATTTCTGTTTTAGATTTTCAGACCTTTCAAACTGAGCAACAAAACTACTCATTTGACCAGAACCAGGGTAATATGACAGCCAATAATAATCAGTACTACAACTCAAATATATTCACACCAGCACCTGTTCCGGGCGATCCCGTTGCAGAGCCGACAGACTTCGATGAACCGCCGCTATTAGATGAACTTGAAATATACCCCGATAGAATACTGGAAAAAACTTTAGCTGTCATGAATCCATTCCATGGTCAATCAAAAGCTGATGATGCAAACTTTCTTTTGAGAGATACAGATATTGCTGGTCCGATTGCATTTTGTTTAGCTCTTGCAATATGTCTGTTTCTTGCAGGGAACAAAGCTCACTTTGGATATGTTTACGGCTTATCAGTAATGTCAGTAATTCTGATGTACTGCCTACTATCTTTAATGAGTCGCTCTGAAGGAGTTTTTACTCTGTTAAGTGTGGCTAGTGTGCTGGGCTATTGTATGTTACCCATGGTTGTCTTGGCAGGGCTTGGTATATTTATCTCTCTTGAAGGATCAATAGGATTAAGTTTATCAGCTGTTGCAGTGATTTGGTCAGCTCTTTCTGCTAGCAGACTTTTTGTTACCATGTCTGGTGACTCTGAACAAAGACCACTGATTGCCTATCCCTGTGCCTTAGTTAATGGAGTGTTTGCTCTTTTAGTTCTCTTTTAATTACAAATCTCATGTAAAAGTAAAGTGAGCAGATAATAAAAGATAATTTTGTAAGCTTATACAGCAAACAAGATGAATAAACCTACACCAACTTTAGGTTCCTTGTTGTTATTATATTACTAAAGGCACTTAACTTAAAAAGTTATTCCAAGTTCTTTAACCATGCGGAATGTATATTATTTTACAGTGTAATATTTAACAATAATTACTTTTCAGTTCTAAGTTGCAATATAATGATTTTATATTAGATCTTAACCTGTACATTATTACAAATAAAACTATAATAAAATAAACCCCAAAGATGTTTTAATAAATAAACTATATATTTAACTAGGTATTACATTCTGTTGTATAACGTAGGTCGGTCACTGAAGAAGTTCTTAAGGACCATGACTTGTGCGAATGCTACACATACAATTGCTAGAGATTCGCCCATAGACCACCAGAACACTCGCTCGTTGAGGTCCTCTGCTCTCTTGCGGCCCTGTGCTTCCCTTAGCCTGTGGTGGGTTTGATGGTCAATGATTCTATTGAGGGCTGAGTGAATTTCTTCTGCAGAAGTTTCCAGCTGAAATTAACATTTTTATTATTAGATAAAACATCTTTTTTTTTTGTCTTTTATTCAACATAGTATGTAATGACAATCTGTCATAATGGATTGCTATATCATGAAGCCAACTAGACAAAGATATGACCACTAACTTCCAATCTTATTGTTATGAGTTAGTGATAAGAAATCTCCCAAGTCCAGTTGGATTTCTTTTACTTATTTCAACACTATTACTAGTAACCAATTTGCTTTAGAAAATGCAATGCTTATCATATTTTTATTTCCTTATCAGGTGCTGTGTAAAATAAAGTCTTAATTTTCAGCCAGCTGCATCATTACAATAATAGTTTCGATGGCTGCAGTAAAGTACTATACTCAAATTCAGCAATGGTTGATTGGTAACACTCAAGATTATTATTGATTAATTAACCTGTGTTAGAACAGTTGCATGGTCTCCAACACCAGGCAATGGTTTCTCAGGACCCACGTTAAGTTCCATGTAGACAAGTTTGTGGGAGAATGTGCTGAATTCATTGCTAAAGCAAACTTTGTATATGCCTGAAACAAAACAGTAAAAAATAATTTTAGAATATAAGTTACGATTCATAAGATGATCTGTTATCAAGAACACATCTAGAGAATTACTGTAGCGATTAACATTTTGTTGAGAATAATAAAATTTAAGTCACACAACAAGATTATCACAATGTTTTTATAAAGGTAAGTATTTCTAATTGTCAGTATCAACTGAAACGTTAAGTACTTCGTTAGTGTTATGTTAATTACAAGAATAAATAATTTTTCAACATAAAATACCTGTTATTTGTGCAGTAAACTGATGCGAATCATATTGCATTTTTTGTTGCTGGTAAATAATTTGTTTGTTGGGACCTTCTATCTTTACATCAACGTCATATTGCCCTCCAGTTATAACCTGAAACAATAAACAGTAGTCTTGACGCCTTCGAACAGGAAAATGTTTCGACAAGTGGAACTAATCTTAGGAGGTTAGGAATAAGTTTATTTCACTGTACAATGTAAAAACTAATATTTAACTACAAAAATATTGTTCATTTGTTCTTTAAGAAATGTAAATTACCTGATATTCTAATGCCGCTGAGGTATTCTTTTCTATTTCTTGATAAAAACATTCTACTGCACTATCAGGTAACTCGAAAGTAAGTTCAACGCTTTTGGAAAGTATGCCGTTGATTAATGTCATAAATATTGTAACGAATATTGGTGTGAACATTTTGTTATGAATAGTGAGAATAATTTTGCAAATAGCGTAAGTACAAAAATAATTGGAATCGTATCGAAAAATTCACAACTCTCATCGATTGACAACTGACATTTCACCACGTAATTGGCTGCGTTCCAAGAAATGCGTCAGTTACCATAGCGTTCAGTTCAACCCAAATGAGTAAATCGTTGTTTATGGTTGCAATAGTATGGCATAAAACAAAATGCTCTCAGAATTATGGTCAGTTTCGATCAATCGGGTCGGCATTTCGGCACACAGACTACATATAGATAGATACTACGGTTCGGAAAACTTCTTGCAACTTACAAGCCCACCACAAGCCAAGACAAACGCATGAATTTGTAATGGTTTATCGAAGTTTGGCAAGCATGTGGAACCGGCAATAACACCCACGAGTTTGTTGTGATAACTTCCTTTACAAACCCGTTTTTAATTTGATTTTGAGGCACATGCTCATCAATAGTGCGCTGGTTTGCAGGGTAAACTGTCCTTCCGTTCATACTCGCGCATCCCTCAACCACTAACGGGTAGGTTACGCAGATTGTTTTTCCACACTCGTGTTCTAAAGCATGGGCGTGCGGGATATAGCTGCTCCCGAACATTCGGAATGAAACCATTCACTATGATAGGTTATATAGTTTAATCAGCCAGGAACACTCACAATATTTTAGTACACTAGGTAGATTGATACAATCAGGAAAACAAGTGATAGTCGCACAATAGAAATAGTGAGAACCTGGATTAATAAATTATCAAACACCAGAAAAATAACCGTCAGAGTTTTCGTCCAAAAACGTAGTGATGTGTCACTATCGTAGGGATGTTACATAGTCATTCAGGTGAACGATGTGTTCATCGCCACACCACCCCCCTACAGAGAGGACAAAACCAGGCTAAAATAACTAATAATGTACACAATTATAGCACATAAAAAAACAATTAAACAAGGAATTAATCAAAATTTTTAAATCTAACGCGCCTACCCGAGCGTGTGGTATAGGGCTGTTTTACCGGCAAATGAACCTGTACTGACTGTTGCGGGATTGAGGGCTCGGGCGACTTATCCCTCACGGCTTGCCGTGGAGGAGGATCAGCCGGGGCGGGCAGTTGCATAGTGTGAGTCGTTTGCAGATCGGGATGATCAATGAAGGCCGGTTTGAGTCTGTCGACGCTTACGACGGCCTTGTTGCCCTTTACCATTAGGGTGAATGTTTTCCCATCACACGAACGCTCCAGGACCTTATATGGACCCGTATAGGGTGGCTGCAACGCTCTTCGGATGGTATCGTCTCTAAGGTATACATGAGTCGCGGTCGACAAACTCTTGAATATAAATGAAGCTGGTTCACTATGTCGACTAGCTGGTAGTGGTCGTACCAATGACATTTTGTGACGCAGCTGTACAACGAAATCAGTCGGGTTTTCTAATGTTCCTGATGTTAAAGGTGACACCAAAAGTTCTCCAGGGAGCCTTAGAGGCTCTCCGTACAGTAGTTCTGCTACCGTGGCTTCGAGATCTTCTTTATACGCCGTACGCATTCCAAGCAGAACCATCGGTAGGGACTTCGCCCAGGAATCATTATGGCACATTAACGCCGCTTTAAGTTGCCGATGCACGCGCTCAATCATCCCGTTTGCGCTGGGGTGATATGAGGTGGTTCTAATGCGCTTGGTGCCGAATTGCTGCAGTAATCGTTGAAACAAACCCGACTCAAATTGAGAACCCTGGTCTGTAGTAATAACCGCCGGAACGCCAAAGCGAGATACCCATTCCTTGGTAAAAGTCTCGGCTACCTCCTCCGCGGTAATGGATCGCATGGGCCAAACCTCGGGCCATCTGGACACTCTGTCTATTGCAGTCAAGCAATAACGGTATTCGTTGCTGACGGGCAATGGACCAACAATGTCAATGTGGACGTGCATGAAACGACCGGATGGTGTGTCAAAATTACCGACAGGGGTAGAATTGTGTCTTGAAATCTTGCTGCGCTGACATGCTTCACAAGATCGGGCCCAGGCTCGGCAATCTTTTCTGACCGAAGGCCAGACAAAACGCTCTGCCACCAAACGGGTCGTAGCTTCAGCACCGGGATGGCTCAAATTGTGTAACTTATTGAAAGCAGCGCGGCGGAAAGAAGGGGTCAGATAGAGACGTGGCTTACCAGTAGAGATGTCACAGTAAACCGGAGTGTTGGTCGCTGATGTACTGATTTTGGTGAGTGTTAGACTGGAACCACCTTGCAATAAATTAGCAAGTTCTTGGTCTGATGCCTGCGACCTAGCCAAAACTTCATAATCTTGATCCAGAGTGATTGTGTCTATGTCAATGCGTGACATAGCGTCGGCCACGATATTGTCTTCACCTTTAATGTACTGGATGTCAGTCGTGAATTGGCTAATGAATGATAGCTGGTTAAGTTGTGGAGGTGGAAGTTTCTCACGTCGCTGTAAAAAGGCGTACAAAAGGGGCTTATGGTCTGTGAAAATTGTTGCATGCTGGACTTCTAAAATGTACCGAAAATGTTGGACACTCTCATAGATCGCTAATAATTCACGGTAATAAGCTGGCCACTGTGCCTGTTGCGGAGTCAACTTTTTGCTGAAAAAGGAAAGTGGATACCACTGGCCGTTTAGATTTTGCTGGAGGCAGGACCCGATGTGAACGCTAGATGCGTCAGTAAATAAACCCAGTCTAGCGTTGCTGATTGGATGTTGTAGCAGTGTTGCGTTGGAGAGGCTCTTTTTGCAGGCTTCAAATTGTTGCAAGAGTTCGGGTGACCATGGAAATGGCTTTGCACCTTTACTGTTAGTTGAAACTAATGCATCAATCAATGGAGCCTGGGATAGCGCTGCACGAGGCACGAATCGACGATAGTAATTAAGCATACCTAGAAACCGGCGCATACCTTGTACTGTCTCAGGTGGTGGAAAATCCAGCAACGTTTGAATTCGACCCTGAGGGGGTCGCGTACCATCACCACAAACGTGGTAGCCTAAAAATACGGTTTCGCCGACGCCTAAGACACACTTAGAAGGGTTTATTACCACTCCGTACTCTTGCAGGCGTTTGAAGAGGACACGCAGGTGCTGAAGGTGGGTAGACTCGTCTTTGGAAAATATGAGGATATCATCTACGTAAGGAAAACAGAATTCGAGACCCCGTGTGACCTCATCGATGAAGCGCTGGAAGGTTTGGCCGGCGTTCCTTAAGCCAAATGTCATATACGGGAATTCGAAGAGGCCAAACGGGGTCACGATGGCAGTTTTTGAAATATCCCCTTCAAAAACCGGAATTTGGTGGTACGCTTTAACGAGATCGAGTGTGCTAAATATCTTGGCACCAGCGAGGTTATGGGCGAAATCATGAATGTGCCGAACCGGGTATCGATCTGGTATGGTTCTGGCGTTCAAGGCGCGGTAGTCGCCGCAAGGGCGCCAAGTGTTGTCTTTTTTAACGGTCATATGTAAAGGTGAAGACCAAGCGCTTTTAGACGGCCGGGCTGTCCCACATCTTACCATTTCTTCGAATTCTTTTTTAGCCGCAATTAGTTTCTGCGGCGCCAAACGTCGAGGTCGACAGGAGACAGGGGGTCCGTCTGTGGTCTTGATGTAGTGCACTGTGTCATGCTTGATGACTCTAGGAAAGCCGGGAGGTCGAGTGATATCTGGAAACTCCGCCAGGAGTTGAGTAAATATTGACTTACCCGACGCTACTGCTCGTACGCTGGGCTGGTCAATACTAGCGGTAGAAGCAGCAGATGTTAGTCCAGTAGTACCATCGACCAATTTCTTATTTCGGCAGTCGGGTAAAAGGTGATAAAATGCCAAAAAATCAGAACCAATAATGGCTGTGCTGACGTCGGCTATCACGAACTGCCAAGTGAAATCGCGGCGCAAACCAAAATTTAATTTAAGGTTTACTGTACCAAAAGTTTGTATACTACTTCCATTAGCGGCACTAAGTTCATAGTCAGTAGGCTGCCTGCGTGACGGTAACCAGCGATGCGGAAAACAACAGAGGTCTGACCCAGTGTCAATTAGGAACCGGCGGCTGGTCACGTGGTCTGTGACAAAAAGGCGGCGGCCGATGTTATCGCAATCAGTTGCCGCCGCTACTGACCGCTGGTTGGGTTTTCCGACTCCCAGTCACATGGCCTAGTACATCTAGTTGCTTTAACACCCCATCTCCTGTGGTACCAGCATCGCTTGAAATTGTTCACTGACCTACTGGAAGATGCTGACCTGCCGGAAGATGCGGACCGGTCACGTATAGGACGGTGTTGCTGCTTCGAGAGTGCAGCTACTTGGTTACTCACAACTTCTAATTGTTGAGCTAATGTAGCTAACGTTAAAGTTGAAGTTGCCGTTGTGGAACAAACAGCAGGTGATGGGGCTAACTCTACGATTTTATCAGCTAACTCCGACACTTTATCTAAATTAAGATCAGCCTGTGCTGCTAGTATTGCTTGAGCTTGTTGTGGCAGATGACGCAACCAAAGTTGGCGTATGATATTATCATCTGATAGAACCGTCCCGGCAAGTGAGCGAAGGTGACGAAGAAATTGGGACGGTTTCCGGTCACCAAGCTCTTCATCGCTTAGGAGCTGTCTTACTCTTTTCTCTTGGGAAGTTGATAGTCGTTGTATAAGGACTTCTTTCAATTTCTCATATTTCCCTTCGACTGGAGGATTCGTTATTAGATCCTCGACCTCACCTGCCAGCCTCTGGTCTAGATGGCCTACTACATAATTGTATTTGGTGGTATCACCAACAATATTGGCAATTTGGAATTGGGCTTCCACTTGTGCAAACCAAATTGCAGGCTTGTCAGCCCAAAATGTGGGTAATTTAACAGCTACCCTACACACCTTTGCCTCAACTTCATTCTGGCCTAGTCGCTTTTGTAATGCTGCATTTTCTGCCATCACTAGCTCAAGTTGTGCCTGAAGCTGTTCATTCACCATGATGCAAAATCTAAATACAGCAAGTAGCAATAATATACCACACACCCGAGCACCGCAGAACAAACAAACAATAATAAATATATATAGTACAGTACCATACAGTACAACAAACACAAAAGTAATTTAATGTTAGCAGTAGGTAGGCATTCAAACAATATACATAAAATTTACAACATCTAAATTCAATTCATCAGCTGAGTAATATTTTTTATATGATGCGGGTTAGATATAGGCACTTATTACAATGATGTAGATATTATTATGTTATTAGGTATTAAACGCAAGCAGGCAGGTAGACAGACAGTTAGTAAGTCCCTGAGCACTAGGAAAGTTTGTAAACGAATTTTGAAAATTATAATTTACCTAGCAGTAAAGAAAAATAATAAATTAAAAACTTGCTTGAGGCGGTTAGGAATGTCCAATGCTGCATACCATTGTTTCAGATTTCACTTTACACTTGCACTCAAAGCACGCGAAACATGCAATCATGCACTCTGGGCAGTTGTTCTGGCGATTGCAGTCGTACCAAAGTACCAACTGCAAGTTGTAGTCTGCACGTCTGCAGAAACGCAATGAAATTCTCGTAGCGTAGATGTACCGTAGACCGACCGGCGCAGCGTCGGGACTGTGGTTGAGCGTCGGCAGCGTCGTAATCAGCGTCGAAATGATTAATGTTCTTGTATGCTCTCGTTTGAAACGCGACGACAGACGCAGGGAGTGGGCACTCCGGCGCCGGCGTTGGCACTTGTTTGTCTAGCTACTGATAACAGGTAGCGTGATATTGTAGTCGCGGTCACCAATGCGGGATATAGCTGCTCCCGAACATTCGGAATGAAACCATTCACTATGATAGGTTATATAGTTTAATCAGCCAGGAACACTCACAATATTTTAGTACACTAGGTAGATTGATACAATCAGGAAAACAAGTGATAGTCGCACAATAGAAATAGTGAGAACCTGGATTAATAAATTATCAAACACCAGAAAAATAACCGTCAGAGTTTTCGTCCAAAAACGTAGTGATGTGTCACTATCGTAGGGATGTTACATAGTCATTCAGGTGAACGATGTGTTCATCGCCACAGGCGTACCCAGCATTTTTAGGGGTGGGACAGGAGTAAATAAACTGTATAATAAGTAGTAGGAATTTATCTCGTTATACCTATAACTACACATGCACGCTCGATTCATCGATACTGCATTGTTTCGCACGGTAATTTTGTTACTTACTACCAGGGTGGGGCAAATGCCCCACCTTGCCCCACCGTGGGAACGCCCATGTTCAAAAGTCTGATAAATCTTAGCCAAGATAAAATTTATCGTTTCGACTTTCGTTGCTAAATGTAGAGTCAATCGCACAACAGTGGTGCGGTAGACTGGCAGCTTGGTTGTACTAAGTACATTTCATCAATTGGAACTAATATTTTTTTAGATCCTACGTGTTGCTAAATGTCTTGAGAGAGAACTTATTCCACTTGGCTGAAATTTTTTCGTCTATGAATTCAGACAAGTGTTGTAAGTTGCGTCCTGACATGGATCCAGCAAAGGCCTGTTTTTTTTTTGGTGGGATATTATCAAATAACTTCTCCCGCTCTGAGCGGAGCGGGACTTTTACTGTCAGACTTTTACTGACTAAAACCCACCCGTGTTCCTTCCGTTGCCTGTGTGCCAGGGCTACGATATCCATTTCAGACAAACTCGCAACCCTGGCAGACAAATTCACAACTCTGGCAGACAGCACCAGCCACCACTTGATCAGGATAGAGAGAGATTGTCTTTCGGCGCCCTTTGCTCGCCGCTTTCATTTCACGTAAATTTAACTTCGGATAATTTAAAATAGTCTTTGGCTTAGAATTTTTTGCCACCGACTGTTTTTTTTGGAAGTTGTAAAAAGTTGTTATTTTCACTTTTTAGTTGTGGTACCTGACCCACACAAATTCGAATACCACTACCTGCTATGTAAATAACAGTGACAGGTACATAGTACGAGGACGACACTGAAAGTTTTTAGAACTGGCCACTTGTAAAAGATAAAAAAAAAAAAAAAAAAAAAAAAATAAAATGGATTTCTTTGTCAACTTGCCACAGATTAGTAGGCTGTTTGCTAACAATTGTTTGCCACTTGTCTTGGAAAAAGTTCGGAAGAAACGACCTCGCAGTAGGATCCTCCTTCACCACGACAACGCCTCGTCGCACACCGCCAAGCAAACAATCGACTACTTGGCGACGTAAGACATGGAGTTACTGGGTCCCCGTCCCCGCCCTATAACCCCAACCTCGCACCTTGCGATTTTTATTTATTTCCGAAAATAAAAGAAAAACTTCGAGGAAAACGTTTTATGGACGCAGAGGAAGCAGTGGCTGCGTTTCAAAATGCCGTCGAAGAGACCCCTAAGGACGAGTGGGCAAAGTGTTTTTCTTAGTGGTTCCATCGAATGCAGCGATGTATTGATGTAAATGGACACTATTTTGAAAAGATATAATAAAACTTACTAGCTAGTTTATTCAGTTTTTGATTTTCTAAGAACTTTCAGTGTCACTCTCTTATTACATCATCCACATAGACTAAGTGGGTAAAATACGTATTATTAAATGAACCTAACTCTCCATATAAATTTTATTAACTTTGCTTGGGTAGTCCCAAGCAAAGTTAATAAAATTTATATGGGACCACCTCAGAAGTATTACCTTCCAAACAAAAAAATAATCAAAATTAATTCATAATTAGCGGAGTAATCGCGTAACAAACATACAAAAAAGAAACACAGTCGATTTAAGAACCTCCTCCTTGTTTACGTTGGTTTAAAATGCCATTTAAAAATGGTTATTATCAAAATTTTATTTTGTACTAGCTTTACCCGGCCCGACTTTGCACGGGTAGCACTAAACCCTACCTCCCCGACTACGACAGCTAGGAACAGTTTTTATGGGAAAATAAAATTTTTGTTTTTACTATCTTCCTCGCAATTTTTCCATATTTTCTCATCGTTTAAACCTTCCTTGGACTACGACAAAGATTTCAAAACCAAAATCAGCTAAATCGGCCGAGCCAGGTTCTCGAGTTTTAGCGAGACTAACGAACAGCAATAGATTTTTAAATATACAGGGAGGATTTTTGGGATGGGGCAGCAAGGACAGCTACCTTAACCGTTGTCGCTAGAAGAAAACGGTCTTAGGAGACTGTCCTTAACTTTTTAAGACATTTTGATCGGCATTCGCAGATTTTGAACTACATTTACAGTCTGCAAGAAAATGGGCAGTTTTCACAAAAACTTTTTTTGATGCCAATCGATGCTGTTTCTTATTTAGATCAAAAATCTCTACTAGACCAACTGTTTGAGTACTAGAAAAGTCAGAAATCGCAAATAACTTTTCCCATACATTTTGGTAAGAAAGAAACTCCAACAAACTTTATTATGATAGACAGACTAACCAAACAGAAACAAAAAATTTGAACTTCGAACGAATACGCGTTATAATTTTATTTACGATAAGAGCAAGATAGTTTGTTGCTTGTGATGTCCAACGTTCTGAGAAAAAAGCCGCGCAAGTGCGTGTCGGACCACGCACAATGAAGGGTTCCGTAGTTGGGATAAATTTATCGCAAAGACAAACTTGTAACATTGTACTTGAAAAACACGTTCCCATTCATCGATATACGTCACAGTCAATTCTCTGCAAGTGTTAGTTTGTAAACGACTTTTTTTTGTGTGATAAAACTACAAATTACCGATTTTCGGCCTTTTCGGAATTTTCCCTTTACTTGTGTTACGAGACCTTGCTTCTTGCCTAATTTCATAATTCTAGGTTAACGGGAACTACCCTGTAGATTTTGATTTATTTGCGAGACTCAAAATAATAAATGGCCGTATTTTTTATTGCGCTGGCTTAGAGGCTTGATTTTTTTTGAGTTTCAAGGGACCACAGGCCTACGTATTTGATGTTATTTCAACTTGATCCCTCCACGCGTTCCTGTGAAAAAGAGCCGTGACAGACTGACGGACGGACAACGAAGTGATCCTAAAAGTGTTCCGATTTTTCCATTTGTGGTACGGAACTCTAAAAATGACCTCAAATTATTAAGAACTTTCAGACTTGTTTGGAAAACGTTATAAAAGACTATCCTCTACTAAAAACAGAAATTGCTAGAAAAAGAACTACTTAGGTACCTACCTATGTAAAAGTTTTTCCAAAAGCAACAAAGGTTCTAAATTTTGTTCTCTATTCGTTCGAAATTTGAAGTTCAATTGGTTTTAGTTTAGTTTCGGCCACTCTATCATCGTAAAATAGTAAGTTGGAGTCACATTTCGTACGAAAATATGGGAAAAGTTTTTTGCGATTTCTGACTTTTCTAGTACTCAAACCTCATTGGTCCTGTAGAGTTTTTTGATCCTTATAAGAAACAGGATCGGTTGGCACCAAAAAAAGTTTTTGTGAAAACTGCCCATTTTCTTGCTGACGGTATTTTTTTTTCAAAATCTGTGAATGCAGATCGAAATCTTTCAAAAAGTTAAGGACAGTCTCTTAAGACCGTTTTCCTGTAGCTATAACGGTTAAGGTAGCTGTCCTTACTGCCCCATCTCAAAAATCCACCCTATATAGATATAGATTGGAAATCGTTTTTCGTATTTGGCTTTTTGGCACCCCTTGCAATCTGGCGCCTAGAGCGACCGACATTTCCATCCCCTTCTTGTATAACAGTAGTATGTGTGTCGGAACAGCTAGTAATGAGCATGCTTATTTCGTGTCCTTCACCCCACAATCCTCACTTTTGAAAAGTTCATGAAAATCAATTTTGAAAACGCCAAAAAATAGTCAAGAAATAGTCATAAATAGTCACCAAGGTTAAAAAAATAGTCGCATTATGGTTCCGAAGATACAGCTATAAGTTGGTGAGGATTGTGGGGTGAACGTCTCCACACAATCCTCACCTCAGTGCAAGCAAACGGCTGGGAGTACCGACTTGGTTTCAATTCCAAAAAATAGTCAATAAATAGTCACAATCCTCACCAACTTATAGCTGTATCTTCGGAACCATAATGCGACTATTTTTTTAACCTTGGTGACTATTTATGACTATTTCTTGACTATTTTTTGGCGTTTTCAAAATTGATTTTACCTGAGCGCGTCTGAACAGGAGCATGCTAGTATCCATTTGATCCAGTACGTGACATGTGGGTTTGACGAGACACCTATAAAAAAAAAAAAACGCGTTTGGGGAGAGGAAAAAACGGACACTATTATATCTTTGTAAGTTTAGGCAACCTTTAATTTGTAAGTTAAGTTTGTGGTCGCGTTGACAGAAGGCGCCTTCCAGATTTCCAGTACAAAAAAGTGACATTATAGCCTATAGATCGCGTGTTGGCGCGAACGATCGTTTAGGTTAGGACGCAGGGCACTTCATCAGAAACGACGGTACGGTTTGGGTTACAGGAATTTTAACGTTAATATAAAATACAACTTTAACAACGTACTTATTTAGAATATTTGCTTATAGAATTAAAAAAAACAGGTTAGGAATAACAGTAAAACAATTTTATTCAAAAATTCAAGACGATACAATATTGGAAAATTAAATTTTAACTTTAAAAGTTCAACGATTCGCTTAACATTAAAGTAAAAAAGCCATGATTCCAACAAACAAAAAATACTGTGATAATAATGTCTTAAAAGTTACACTTATGTGCATAGGGACTAAAATGGAGTCTATAAAATGCAGACAATACTTCAATTTATCTAGTGAGTGTTTAGAATGCAAGACCGGCGTCGGCGTATGTGGTGAAGATCTTTTCGATGGAGTTGGCGTACGCGGCTGTCCTCAGATCTAAGCCCAAGTTGAACTTAACGGCAGTCTTCATGATGGCCTGTGGGAGAACATAAATAAAGTATTAACATTAATTATTATCTCGTTATTATTAAACGCAGATTAAGAATTCGTTATTGCGAAACTTACACCTCGAAAATTTTATGGTAAATCTGAAGTCTAAAATGGTTGTAACTTCGCGTTTATTATAAGGTGGTATTTTGCACATACACATGGTATAGTAATATCTATTAATGCACTTTACTATGGCAATAATTTAAATTTAAAACATTTTTTGATTGCAATCTTGAAATAAGAAAAAAATTAAAAGAAAGATTGCTCTTTATTTTGGATCGCTGCTGTCGCGTTTTTCAAACAAGTTATTATTTTGGTTGATGCTTACCCTAGCCGACCTCTCCATGGTGTAGTCGAGACCAGAGTGAACGATGTCTTTCTCGGAGGCACCAGAGATCCTCTTTTGGAAGGACTCTGAAGGTGTGACTGGAATGCGACCTCCGACGCGGCCGAAACGCCTCTCTAGCGACTCTTGTACGGATTCTGAAAATAAATACATGTTTATAATCGACTTACAATAATAGTTATTATTAGAGTTATGACCTAGTTGGTGATAGTGACTGTTGGATGATGGTTGAGGTATCAAAAATAGTGATGCAAAATGTCGTTCGGAGATCGAATTTCGTTATATTTATTTAAAGTTCAACCATACATATGGAGGTTATTTTAGGAAAAATCAAGTGTATTATCGTACGTAGCATTCACAGAAATGTTATCGTGGCCCGGCAAAACCTGATGTAGTACAATTGAATAAGGGAAGCTGACCTTCTAGTCTCATAAACACACAGATAACGAGCCTGCAACGTTTGCGGTCGTTCGTTTGCACCGATACACGATTGTGTAAATAAAGTTATTTAATCTTAAGATATGAGAAAGTCGTAAATTTCTATAGAACAAGAAAATAAGCCACCACAGCTGGTGTTTCATCTGTTCTTGGCCCAGTGTTGTACAACATATTTGAATTAGATCTACCCACATTGGACAGCAACATATGCCGACGACATAACCTATTGATCAGTTGAAGACAACCCAGAAATGGCCAGCAATAGACTCCAGGAACAGCTAGAAAAACCTCATAAATGGCTCTGTACCTTAGGGTCAGTTCACACTGAGACGTGACGCGAAGCGACGCTGCACGCACTTGTGAAGTTAGTGATACAAATTACGTTGCGATGCGTCTCGCGGCCTGGCTATACCACTGGCCTCTGTGTGAACTGACCCTTAGTGGCGGATTCGTGTCAGTGCATCCAGTATCACCATATCACCTTCACGCTCAGGCACGGAAACACCTCTCCTTTTAGACTTGGTCCTGATACCCAACCACACACAGATTGTGTAAATTATCTTGGCTTTTACTTAGATAGGCGCTTAACATGGAAGCATGACATTAAAAATAAAAGGAACGAGATAAACTTCAAGTTCCGCAACCTGTATTGGCTCATGGGAAGAAACTCTGTGCTCTCTGTACACAACAAACTCGTCATATACTCGCTCCTTAAGCCAATATGGACCTACGGGATCCAATAGTGGGGCGTTGTCAACAAAACTGACATACTCTGCCTGCAGAGTCCAAAATGGTATCCTAAAATCAATAGCAAATGCACCTTTGTTTTGTTAGGAACGACGAAATCCACGAATCTACAAATGCCATCAGTAAACTCTGAAATCGAGCTGTACAAAAGACAACACCAGGCACGCCTAACCTGCATCCAAACCCACTCCGGAACGTAAAAAGGCTGAAGAGGAACCACCTTCTATAAATGGGAGGCGCAGCACTAGCTGCCCCACCACAACGTCATTTGACATGGAACGAATTCGCTTAGTGCGACGACCGATTCAAATAGAATTAAGAGCGTTTATTCTGAAGGTGGGCAACGTCGTAAATAGATGTCAAATATTTCACTGTTTTGATTAATTTGGCAGTATTACTGTGTGGAAATAAAAAATGTGGCTAACTAGCGAACTAGAATATTGATTATGAAATGCAATAATTAATGTCGTAACACCGAATGCTTAGTTTTAGATGTAAAAAAACTATTTGGAAACTTTCCAAATGCGTTGTTTACACCTAAAATCGGTACAACATCAAATTCAATGTGATAATTGTAATTCATTGTTAATATTCTAGTTCGCTAGTTAGCCACATTTCTTATTTAAATTCAGTAATATTGCTATATGAATCAAAACAGGTAAATATTTGACAGTTATTTGTGACGTTGCCAACTTTTAGGAAAACCCTCTTAAAAGGAAGAAAAACAAAGTATACAAGAGATCGTTCAGCTAAAACCACGCGAATAGACTACAGTTTGCACCAGGTACAATTTTGGCTTGTTGAACGCTCTAAAAGCTTACAGCTTCGGGACGTAAGATATATGTAGAAGTGAAGCAAGGTCGCCTTTGTTACAAGTATTATTTACAGGTGGAACGAACTGGACTCATCAGTTAAATATCAGACCCTTTTTTGTGTTAACTTTACAGTCGTTAAGGGTAAGGATAAAACAAAAAAAAAACTGATTTTCTAAACTCATACTTAAGTATGTAACTTGCACTACCTAGGGGTATTTATTGACCACAAAAAAATCATCAAACCATTTTTTTGTTTTATCATGTTAAGATTGACTGCGACCTCTGAGTTTGTTTCGGCCTTTCTTCCCAAAATAGAGCCGATCTCATCTATAAATAATAAAAAAGCCGTTTATTTCCTGCAAGTTGTTTACAGAACATAAATTAATTCTAGTTTAAATGTAATTTTTGTCTGACAAGTTTTTAGTTGGAATTTGTTTTTTTACTATTCCCACTTGCAAGATCCCCTCAACAGGTGAAGGTCAGCTCCAACGCTAAACAATCTTCTCTAGATTGCCCTACTTTAACCTAGTTTGAACCTCCAATTTTCTGTATGTCTTCAAACTATCTAGTATTAGGTCTTTTTTCTTTCGATTTCCTTGTGAGCCCTTCTATGTAGTTATTCTTTTTGTCCATCTCTGGTCCTGAAAGTGTGCTACGTGTCCAGCCTATTTCCATTTTGAAGTTAAGGCTTGTATAGTATATCAGCAGCTTTGGTCGATTGCCAATTTTTTTTTGTATTGAATTTTTTGTATTTTCTTTAAATTCATCATACTACGCTCCATTGCTCTTTGGCATGTGACTGACCTCATCTACTTTATTTTTTAATATGACGTGTAAAAGTTATTCCGATATCCAATTTACAGAATAAACAATTTCATTTCAGATATCGATACTGAATAACTTTGAAGAACTGACAAAAAGACAGAGGGATACAGGAAGAGAGGACTTTACCCTGCAGTGGAACGTTATCTTCTAAATAATAATAACCGTCGTTTGTTGGTGCCTCATTCTATTTAAAAATTGTCTAAATTTTTGCCTCCGCGAGTTGGTGTCGGCCCGTCGTACAAGGTGTACGGACCAAAGGTCCGGGGACCCCATGGTCTCGAGATATGTAAACATATAAAAATTATAATGAACTTACCCAATAGGTGGTAGTTGGACTCGCGCTCATACTTAAAGGTAAGACGTCCATAGGACACATGGTTGAGGTTCTTGAGCCACTCGAAGAAGGAGACGGTGACACCACCGGCGTTGATGTACAGGTCGGGGATGACCAGGATGTTGCGGTCGATGAGGATCTTGTCGGCCGCCGGGGTCGTGGGCCCGTTGGCGGCTTCGGCGATGATCTGGAGTGAACACAGGTATTCGAGCGTGAGTTTGGTATTGTTTACTAAGACTTCCAGAGGGTACTTATGCCCGGATTTTCGTCGTCAGTGTAGATTTGTAGAAAAACTGTATAACTGAATCTTTGGTAGCAATTTGTAATACGAGTATATAAGTGTACTAAATAGAAATGTTGCGCCGCTGCTCAATAGTAATAAAAAGTAGTCGACAAAACAACGTGCGTTTTGAATTACTTCTTTAATAACAAGTTTTGTCGACTTCGTTAACAGTACTACGAGTATTTCACTATAACATTAATCTTATCAGTAAAAGACAGTAAATACGTTCTTAATTTGCGTAAATTCCCACGTTATGTAATTGGAATGATAACACCAAATATTATATTACAAGGCCTTGCACAAAGTACCTACACTATTTTGTTGGGAGGGTGATAAATATCAAGGCTGTAAGAAGGCGAGTCCCTGATAGCACGTTATAATAGATTGGCAGACTGAATTCATTCAAGGGGATGGAATTACTTATGAACATTGACAACTTTCTGGTCGGGTCAACTCTGTAATAGCGAAAGGAGCGCCTGATGCATATTTTTGATTTGATTGTATTTTATTTTTGTATGGAACAGCAGCTTTTTTTCGTCCGGCTACTTTCACCCTGAAATTTAGATGTTCTTAAGTTTGAAATTATGAAATGTTTGCTACCTTAGCGTTGATCTTGTGTGCGTTCTCCTTGTGGATGACCTGTTCAACGGCGGCGGGGACGAGAATGTCGCACTTCTCGTACAACATGTTCTCTCCCTCGTACGCCTTGGCTCCGGGGAAACCGACAATGGTGCCATTATCAATTCTGTAGTCTTCGAGGGCCTAGAACAAAGACAAAATATTTCCAATTATTAGTGGAGATTGAGAAGGCTAAACTTGTATTCAGAATCTTAGATAATTGTCATGTTTTCAAAAATAAACTCAAAAGTCAAAATTCCATTGCAGCAAAAAAAAATTGAGGACCTTTTTATTAGATATTGTCACTTTTAAATATTAACATAGACTAGACATACCTCTAAAGAAAATAGTTGAGAAAGTGGCAATTAATGTAAATTATCTAAGATTCTGAAATGAAGTATAGGGGTTTAGTAGTCCAGAAGGCTGGGCGTTGATTGAAGAATACTGTGCACAATATTGAGGCGTTCATGAATGAAAAACGCTCAGAAATTCTAGACTTGAAAAAAAAAAAAACTCGGTAAGGCCCCTACCAACACGTTTCGCCTAGGGTCTACAGATCCTAAATACAGCTCTATAATATTATGCGGTCTATACTTCTTGAGCTTCAACTGTCAAGCAAAGTCAGCTTGTTGCATTTGTTTCTATATTTCTATGTGAAATCAGCTTAAAAAATTAATCCCTACGAGTACTTATTATAAGCTGATAACATTATCTATTAGTAACAACTCCACTTGGAAATCAATAAGTCTGCTGATTCATGCGTATCGTATATTAAGATAACGGGTCATTATAAAAACATTTGTTTAATTGAATCTTATTGACATGGAGACTTATTGCCATAACAATATTAATGATATTGTTGACCAAAGGTTTTATTGTTTACACTACATCTAGTGTAAAGTTTACACTACATCTAGTGTAAACAATAGAACCTTAAAAATTTGAAATAACTTTTATTTTCAATAATAATTTTTTTTTATTACTTTTTGGTAATGTTATTGCAGTATTGTTAAAAAAAGAAGATTAGGTAAATTCTTCTCTAAAAAAAAAGGGCAAAAGAAAAGATGGATGGATTGTGTTGAATGATATGGAAAAGAGTGAATGATAGAGTGATGGTTGACAGGGGAGAGTTTCCACTCTCCTCAAGAAAAAGTGTTGCGCCGACCCCCAGTAACATGGCACAAGGGCAGAAAAATTATGGAGACGATGATGACGGTGATGATGATGATGAAGAAAAAGATGATGATGATGAAGACGATGATGATAATGATGATGTTGGAAAAGATGATGATGAAGACGATGATGTGATGATGATGAAGACGATTATGATGAAAGTAAATTCTTATAAAAAATTGTAGGTACAGTAAGCGCTTTAAATAGAACAAATGAGATTAAATCTAACACTATCTAATCTATGGTGCTTCATCTAGGCGCACGTAGGCATTTTATGTGACATTATTAGGCGTAACAAACAAATGAAAATCATTCGATGTCACGTCATTTTACGTAGCTTTGATAGTGTGTTTTTTTGGAAATAATAATACAGATTCGGCTGTCGGCAAGGCAAGATACTGTGACACCTGTGACCTCGCTGATAATGACTGCGATTTTTTAAATGCTCTGTGATTTATTTTTTATGCATGCGGTAGCAGGCAGTTGGATGGGCACCTGATGACATATCCGATACATGATAATTAATTTAATAGAAAGTATTTGAATGACTGATATTGCATTGCTGCCTCCTTGGTCCAGACCTAAGCGTCCCTGGGTTCCATTCGCGGGTCAGACAAAGTATAGGAATTACACCCAGGACCCAGTGCTATATGGTAGGTTTTCCTTAAGGAGATAGCGTCAAGCAAGCCCGCGAAATTCAAATTTTCTTACTTTTTTGCAATTTGCAGGTGAGTATCATGTTGTATGTTGATCTAAATATGATTTGCGGCCGTATGAAATGTTTATTTATAGAATTATAATCATAAAAACCGGCCAAGTGCGTGTCGGACCACGCACAATGTAGGGTTCCGTAGTTGGGATGAATTTATCCCAAGAACAAACTTAACATTGTAGTTGAAAAACATGACAAACACACACACACACCATAGGGAATGTATGGGAGATCATGTCAAGTACAACCATTTAGCTGGCGGAGGGGGGGGGGAAGGGGCAAATCATATTTTAATCAACATAAAACCTCACACTGATCTGCAAAATATAAAAAAATTGAATTTCGCGGGCTACCTTAGCGCCTAAGGAATTTATAAGTAGCTAGCAGCCAGGAGTGTCAAGTTAAGGTCTTGCCCGATATTACATGGAAGTTACACAAAATATAAGTGTACTTAATCCACGTGTGTCTATCACTTCTGGGGAAGCAGACATGTTGTTATATAAGATAAAATCTATCGTCACTGAGATAATCGTTCTCTCAGATACGAGATATCGCATAATACCGAGATTGTTACGGTAATCGTTTTTGTTAATTATTATAATTACCATGAGACTTACAAATAGATACGTCACGGTTGATCACGTGACTACAGACTATTTCATGCTCAATTGAGGGGCAAGCGATGGGTGTCGGAATCAATTTAACATTATAATCTAGTCATTTTTATAAGACCAGTTATTAATCGCGTGACCTAATGACTTTAAGAAAAAGAAACAATGAAATTGAGTTAAGTCACCCACCTCAGCTTTGCACGGTTTTTATGACTTTCAAAACATCGAGATTTATTTATTATTAGCTTTCACCAGCGGTTTCGTCCGCGTGAAATCTTTATAAATGTTACTCAGTAATAATATAGCATTCTACTGGTGAAAGAATTTGTAAAATAGGTCTAGTAATTTTTGAGTTTATTCATTACAAACAAACAAACAAACACAAAAAATCAAATATTTTGTCTTTATAATATTAGTTTAAATAAGTATTTATTATGATAAGGTTTTGCACACATAAACCTTTTGTGTTATGGTATACTAAAAATCAAAATCTACTCGATGAGTATTATACAGGGTGGCAGGGACATCGACGCGAAGCCGGCTACCATGGATTCAGTACATGATTCTGAACCCCACTGCGTTGAAATTTATCGTCGGTTATAAAAAAAAAAAACAGCTGTTTCATAGAAAAGTGCAATACCTACGCGGTCAAAATGTTTGGAGCAGCTATTTTTTTTTTTATAACCGACGATAAATTTCAACGCAGGGGGGTTCAGAATCATGTACTGATGCTTTTGCTAAGAGTCCTCCTCAAAAGTGCATCTGAGCTTACCTTGGGGTCAATGCCATCAGGGTTGTGGATGGATCCGTCGTGCTCGATGATACCTATGCAGGTGGCGCCGGCGCGGACGAGGTAGCGGCAAGTGTGCAGACCCACATTACCGAAACCTTGTACGATGAAAGTCTTGCCGCCCCAGCCGGGGGTTGTGCCTGGGGAACAAAATGGAAGAATAAGACTGAGAAACGATGTAAGGACTGTTTGAAAGATGATATCGCTAGAAAGGGGCTGACTACCGATAGGACGACTAAAAGAGAAGTATTGAAGAAAAAGCAATATATAAAGGTGAAGGGTGGGCGTTTTGGGGGACTGTCTTATGTAATTTTGACGTTCGAAAAGTGCTGATTCTCAGCCTAGATTGAATATGACTTTTGAATTTGAAATTTTGAATTTTGAATATGTTGAGCAGACCTCAAATAAATTTGGATAAGGGCAGACAAGAGAACACTGTGTTCCGTGATTTGTACTTACGTACCATCAAAGAAGTTCATATCTAACCAGTTTCAAAACAAAATCCCAGGAACACTATGACCACGTCTGTTACCGGCCCGGTTTTATAGCTGCCGAACGCTACAAGGAAGAATAGTCCTTACGGTGGTCAGATATGAACTTCTTTGATAGTACACAAAAGTAATATGTTTCACTATTTATCATGTGGCGTAATTTTGGTCCTTTTTATACCCTTCTTTGAAATTTTGATTCTTACATCTAAGGGATAGGATCTATTAGTATAATGTCTAACTGAAGACGTCTTTTGTTTGCGATGATTATGAATTAAGGTAGGTAGGTAGGTATGAGTAGATAACAGGTAAACCAAAGTATTATTATTTGAATGTCGAATGCAAATTATTGTATTGCAAGCCTTACACGGTGCGATTTAATTGCTTGTGGTTTGTGGCATACCATAAGTTGAAGCAACAATAAAAGTTCCAATCAATGCAAGGCATTTGTTGCTTCAATTTGACTATCTTTACTTTATAGGGTTATCAATCAATTTAAAAATAAAACTGACATAACACCTATTGATAAAACACAGACGGAGATATGAATATCGGATACTATTTTTATCTGGTGAATTAGGAAAATACGTTTCATATCGCGTAACCATGTTCAAATTGGCATTTAATCAAGGTTTCTCATTACGCAACAGAAGTTGCATCCTTAGATAAGATTTTCAAATATTTAAAAATGAAAATCAATTTATTTTTATATTTAAATTTCGAATAATTAGTGTTGTTTATAGTTCGAAGAACATTTTTTTTAAGAATCGGAATAGGACTATGCCGTTTGTAGCACATGCAAAATATTATGATTAAGCGTATAACATGATAACAGTTACGTATGAATGCAATTAAAAAATAACAATAAAGAGAATTAACAAGAACATGACCCTGAACATACATAGGTGATATAATTATGTGATGTGAAATAAAAATATAAAGATTTACGGCCTCAACGGCGTATCTATATTTGCGGTTTAGTTACAAACTACAATTTATCTCAAACCGAGGAATGCTATTGTGTTTAAATTTAAATTATTATATTTACAATGTGGGTAAGACTTGGTGAACGTCACTCTCGTCAATGACTCTGCCTGACGTTATCGGAGAAAGTTTATGATGAAGATAAATAATATGTAGATATATTTTACATAGAGGAGGATTGTGTTCTAGATAATTTTATTTCTTTCGTATAGAGAACGTTTTGTTTCGTAAATAACTAAACTGCCTAAATAATAAATCATGCAGAGAGTTCGCAATATAGATTGTACCTAATTTTAGAACGATATCTCGATTCAATTCTCGGCAGAGTTCATGCTTATCTGTACTCAAAACTAGTTTTAATAATAATAATCGAGAAAAATCGTGAATCGTTCTAGAATATTGTTAAGTATTCAAGTCTTTCAACAGTCCTACTTATTCGTAGCCTGCTTTTCAAATGTCAGAATTATCATGTGACCAGCATGATCACAAAAACAAATGAAGTCATAGCCTCAGTTTACGTTGCGCACTTAACGCCAGATTTAGTCCTACTACATAATGAAAAGGGCTATTACGTATGATGTAGACACGACAACACATCAAGCTATATATTTTCAGTTTAAGCTGACCTCGCATTGTATAAGCTTTACGTATGATAGATCCACTTATGCTGGAAATGGAGCTTGATGTGTCGTCGTGAGTAACTCTCACAGATACGAGGTCTCAGTAAGTATTCGTAACACTATGGGCTGATTATGTAATGTTGTATGTATGTCAGTGCAATACCCGGCGTTGTGGCGATCCTTAGGGGAGCCCTAGCTATGTCAGCAACGATGAAAATAGTTTGAATCTCAGGATTATGTCCTCATACAAGTGACTAGGTCTAGGTACTTTAAAGTCGTTGGTCCCGGCTGTCATTCGTAGATCTTTGACAGTCGTTACGGAGTTAGAAGCCCAAAAGTCTGACAACCAGTTATGCAAAAGGGTATCGTGTTATAGATAGTACCATCCTCGAAGACTCTAGAGCCCACTCCGCTCCGTACTAAAGTACAGTTACAGTACAGTAACCGCGGAGTGCAGCGCGTCTCCGTGGATGGCACTTTCTGTAGTCAGTTACTAGGTTGTGGAGGTCAGAATCAGATAGACAGTCGCTCCATATAAAATACTGGTAATCCGCTGCATCCGGTTAGACTGGGAGCAGATCTCAATAATCAATCTGCCTAGCCTTTTCCACACTATGTTGGGGTCGGCTTCCAGTCTAACCGGATGCAGCTGAATACCAGCATTTTACATGGAGCGACTGCATAACTGACCTCCACAACCCAGTAACTGGTTAATACGATTCTTCTCGGTAAGACGGGTTGTCAAACTTTCGGGCTTTTAAACCCGACCCGTAACGACTGTCAAAGATCCACGAATGACAGCTGGGACCAACGGATTAACGTGCTTTCCGAGGCACGGAGGTGTCTCGGTATGTAAAGATGGTCACCCATCCACGGATCAACCCCAGCAAGGGTAGCTTAACCTGATAGATCGACCAGTGTGGCTGTTATTACTTAGCCACGAGCTCCTCCACGTCCTCCTGAGCAGACCTCAATAATAATGATCAATAATGATCTATTGAACTGGTCGCTGTGGCGATGCTTAGGGAAGACCTATGTCAAGCAGATGATAATAATAGTGTATAGCTTACCGATCATGCTCATGTAGTTGGCCTCGTTGATGAAGTTCTCCAGACCGTGGAAGACTCCTCTGCCGGTAGCGGACACTCTGCCGTGGATACCTCCCTGTTATGAACAATAAACATGTCAACGTTATATATATTTTCTATTATGTCTTTATTTATACTTAAAAAAAAATATTATCTTTTACCAAAATTGTTTCAGTTTCTCTGTAAACATTTTAATAATACATAACGAATTACCAACTAACTATTATTAATATTTTAACTTTATTAGCTAAGTTTTTAAGCTTTTTTGCATCCTGTGGTCTCCTTTAAGTGAAGAACTCAGACCAAATAAAAAACCAAGACTAGGTATTTAAGTATTAATTCAGATAGAAAATTCCTTCGATTCTGATTGATAGTTTCTTATATTTGAATTCAGAATTTGAGATAATTATGAAGTTTTGGAACAACAAACTCCAATGTCACAGTTCAAATTCCATTGCAAGCAAATTTTTTTTAGGTCACTCAAAAATCAACTTAGAACACATGTAATTAAGGTAGATAGTTAAATAAGTGGCGATGGAATGTAATTTATCTGAGATTATGAATTCAAGATTTCAAGTGCAGAATCTGATTAGATGTTCTTACCTGGTTGATAGGCTTTCCAGTGACGCAAGCGTGTGCGTTGATGTCCTGGTAGCCGATAGTCTTGGCGTAAGTGTCGGCGATCCATGACATCTCGCGCTCACCGGTACCCATGTCAGGGGCGGGTACATCCACACCGGGCCCTGGGGAAGAAAACACATTGTGTTAGAAAAGTCAAAACTACAAATAACTACTAAACTAATAATGCTACTAGTAATTACTATACATTGTATGTATAGTAGCTAGCTAGGTGATATAAGTAGGTACAGATCTCCCAGAAAAAGTCTGCACTTCGGCAATGATCGTCCATCTTCCAAAATACGAACGCGCGGTGATGAAATACACACATCAACACGGTCTAGGGATATTTTAAAAAAAGCGAATTACTATCAATGTGTTAATTATTTATATGACATGTATATATTTAAAAGATACGTTATTTAATATTCTACCATTTTTTAATAATGGTTAAGGTACTTCGATTAAAATTTCAGGATTTTATGGAAAAAAAATGAAGCATAGACGGAAACCGTATATGAATTAACTTTTAATTTATGAGTAAAAACTGAAAAAAATAGAAAAATCATTTAATTTGTGTTTATAAACTTGAAGTTAGTAGTCTGAGAAAGCGCCCATGATGTTCATAACACATCGGCAACGATTCGGCATGCTCAGAACAAGGTTGTCAATGTCTTGCTGCGGAATATTGTCTCATGTCCTTCTGAGGTGCGCAAAAAGTTGATCTTCTGTAGCCAGATTTTCAGGAACTTCCTTCAGAGCTCTTCTTTGCAGCATATCCCACGCATGCTCAATGGGATTTAGATCTGGCGATTGAGCAGGCCAGTCTAAGGCCCTAACATTGTGTGTATGTAACCAAGCTGCTACCGTTCTCGCCGTGTGTGCCCGGGCATTGTCGTGCATGAGCAGGAAATCTTGCCCCATTTGTGTTCTGTGGGGCAAGATTACGGGCCCCAGCACCTGTTGGACGTATCGTTCTGCCGTCATATTACCCCGCACCCAAACGAGATCCGTCCGTCCTCCAAGACGAATTCCTGCCCAAACCATAATTGTTTCTCCTTGGTATGGGTGAACTTCCTGAGGGTTCTGAAGACGGCTCCATCGTCCAGGAACTCGCCAAAAACGCGTCCTTTGTGAATCTGGATGGAAGCCGAACCTGGATTCATCCGTGAACAGCACATTGGACCATTGCTCACGGCCCCAGTCCACGTGGTTCCGAACCCATTCTAATCGTCGTCCACGATTGCTTCTCCGTAAAGGTGGGACCCGGAGTGGTCTACGAGAGCGTAGATTGCTTTCATGCAGTCGCCTTCTTACAGTTTGGTCACTCACAAGCACTTGGTGTTCCACTCGCAGCCTTTGGACCAATTGAGTCGCCGTTGCATTTGGTTGAGCTCGCGCAGTAATTTGCAAAAATCGGTCTTGTCTGGGGGGTTGTGATGCGACTTGGCCCCCGGTGCCTCTCCGCTACTTCACCTGTGGCACGATAGCGTGTCCACAATCTTGAAATTACATTTTGGTGGGTCCCTATGGCCTCAGCAACATTACGCTGAACAGACCCAGCTTCCAGCATTCCCACAGCTCGTAACATCTCCGCCCTCGTCAAATGTTGGCGTTGCATGGCTACAATACCTCAATTTTAACTTAATCTTTCGTTTAAAAATGAAAAAAAACTGTAACTAAACGTAATTCGTATTGTTTTCTAAATTTCGCACAAATGAAAAATCCCTCTCCTACACATCAAGACATTTTTATGCCACCGAAACAAAAAAAATTTCAAAAATTTGAATTTGGAATTAGTCTGAGATAAATTACAAACAAATCGGTGTATAAAAGATTCCAATGCGGCCAGTACTTTTCGAGTTATTTAATTGAGTATGAAATATCCCTAGACCGTGTTGATGTGTGTATAATATAGAGCTGTTACAACTGTACAAAAAGTACTTTATTATTTTGTATTACCATGGGTACAAAAGAAGAGATTAATAACTCTATGCAATTCCAAATATATTTTCATAACTTTTATCTGACAGAATATGACGATTTGCGACCAGAATAGGTAATCCAACAGAGAAAAAGCCGCATACAACCGCGCAATGATAGTTGCAATACCACAAAGCACGGCAGTACAAAAATTAGACGCTTTTGGCTCTGTGGGGGGTAACTCTGTGGCGCGACATTCGTGCTAATTTGAAACACGAAGATTACCGAAGCGCGTATATTTTCTGGTTTACCTGTATGTGTACCTACCTATTCCATTTCTTATTACATTAGTTAGACAAATAAAGAAATAACACCCGTTATTTCCATGTTAGCGTCTAATAAGCTCTGTTGTTTTCGATAAACATAAAGAGACTTTTTTTTACAATATTTACCATTTACAAATAAATTTAAACTCTAAAATGCGGTTATCTGAAGAATATTTCGCCTATCGTTTATCTAATAAAAGGAGTAGATAAAAACTCGCAACAACAAAACGCAAATGCTATTGCGACGTGGCGCTGATATCACTGGAGTAAGTAATCAAAATATCACATTGATAGCCAATCATGCTAAGAAAACTTTAATTAACTAAGTACAGTACGACACAACTTAGATGTAACATCGGCGAAATTCGTAGAACGGATCACCATCTGAACTGAGTGCGCCTTCATAATCACCAATATTTATTACTGCTTTAGGTGAAAATGATCTTTACGCAAACACAATTACTTGCGAAGTCATATAACTAAATACATTCGTAAAATTGAAATGAATGAATACAAATTTTCATATTTATGCTACATCTAAGTTATGTCCTACTGTACTACGTCCACTACTACGTAATACATGATCATGACTTATTATTTTCGAATTTATTATCTGTAATTAGAATTGATTTTTATTTTCCACTAGGTGCTACAAGGAAAGGATATTATAACACTTATCGGTCTTTCAATTAAATCCATCTGTGATAAGTTGATAACCGATAATAAAATTGTGTTAAACGAAATCTGCAAATGAGCACTAAAAGCCTTCCTTTTTTGAAGACGGTTAAAAACTAATGTTCCTAGCGTTTATAACAAGGTCGTTAGGGAGATAAGTTTTCGGGGGCTGGGCTCCATTTCTCGCTTATCAGGTTTTCCTAGAGGTCGCCTCACGACGAAACCACTACGTGTTATCAAGTTGATTTTAAAACATAACACATCATGACGCCTGTATTTTCCGACGACATAAGCAGAAGTGTTAAGTCCAGCCACATTTCACCAGTTTTGTTTAAGGGAGACTCGCTAAGGTAGCCCGCATAAATCAAATTTTCTTACGATTTTGTAATTTGCAGGTCTGTTTCAGGTTGTATGTTGATTAAAATTTGATTCGCGACCGTAACAAATAAGGCTTTCCAGAACTATAATCATTCAAATCAGCAATACAACTCCTTAAGTTAGAATTGGCCTTAAATGTCGTGATTTCATGAAATAGTAATTCAATAGTTTACCCTATAGAATTACAATTTCAAGTTGTATTAGAGAGATGTATTGACGATGTTTGTATGATTAGAATTCTATAATATTTGATACGGTCACGAATCATATTATTTAGATCAAAATACAACCTGATACTACCACGCCAATTACAAAAAAAAAAAATAAAAAAAAAAAAATCGCAGGTTACCCTGACGCTTTCGCCTTAAGTTTCGTTTGGGTTCTAATGGGTTTTCATGTACTTAATGTAATATGTTCCCCATACTGCCATCATCCGGGTAACCCAGACTCCAGGCTCCTACTGAGGAATTCGCAATGGAAAAATCCAATAGGTAACACTTTCCCAGACCAGCTATCTAATTGCGTAAACATTTTCGGGAAACGATTAAGACTAATCTGTTTCAATTTGACAGTTCAACAACATTCATTGCGTTATATATGTTGTTGAGCAGATTTTTTTTCGAACTTATGAAGCAATGGATTAACAATCTCTTTCAAAATGATTCAGATTGTGATTGATCGTGTATTACGCAATTACGATGCTGGGGATCGAACTAGGGCACCGCGCTCAGAAGGCTATTTATTACAAACAGCCACTGGCTGTCAAAACATAATATGTAAACATATGTTTATGTACGTACCTATTAATATAAAGATAGTACTCATACATATCTAAATCGTAATATTTCACTCTGTATAAATTGTCGCTGGACGTTTACCACGCGACAGTAATTTCCTTCGTCGGTTATCGACCTAGGTAAGTGGATAGTTGACAGTCGATGAACTGAGCTGAACAAGGTCAAAACGAGACGTTGCGATTTACATATAACATCGTTACTTGTGAGTAAATAGTTATTTAACTAACTACAAAATAAACATTTTGATGGGAAAACCAAGTTTTATTATGATCCCTGTCTGTTATTAGTAGAGATGCCGCGAATAATCATTATAGTGAATAGTCGAATACTCGCCATTATTACTTGACATAAAAAAAGTTAATTTATTCTCAAATAATAATATACTTTATTTATTTTCAGAGGCAGGTACGATTTATGAAAAAAAAAAACGCAACCGACTAGATCCCAATCGTGCAGAAAAACTAGTTTTTCTGCAACACAATCTGCCACTGTTGGACTTTAAATATTAAATTATTAATTAAAAAGCCTAACTAATTAACTTCAACATTACTGATTTATGGCTAACTTTTTATATTAATGATAATAATACTAAGTGTGTTTTGTTTTTGAAGATTATTAAGAGTTTAATTATGTTGAAGTCTATAGTTTTTCTGTTCATTAAAAGTTAATTTTTATTCAGACAACTGTTCGCCGAATGTCCTTATTAGACATTATCATACGGTATTCGACGAATAACAAAAAAAAAAGAGTAATGCCGAATACCGAATTATGGCTAGTATTCGCGGCATCTCTAGTTATTAGCATACCTATATTACATAATACTACCCGCGGCATATTAGGTAATCAGTAGGGTAGATAATACCTATTTAATATTTTTTTCATTCAAAAGCACAGATGAATACAGATGGTTACTACGACAAAATAAAGTGCAATTCAGGTCGCACAGCGCCAATTATCTATAGTTTTATTTACCAAGAAGTTGCCTCTCTTTCTATCGCGTAACTCAAATATCGTCTGAGTACGTTACGCTCACTGAATTGGCCCGACAAGACGAGCCCACCGCGTACTTGTAGCTTCATACCTAAAATGCGAACTGAGCCATCTGTATGCATGTTTGTCAAAAGCTTGAAGATTATTTTCGATATCAAAGTAGGTATTCGACCTACATATGCCTACAGGCAGCTGCATGTATCACCTTTATCGTGACATTGTCAGTCAAACGTTATCATTTCAATTAACTTTTCAGTGGTTGTGTAAACTTGTTTACTCCCTATCGCTACTAATGAAATCATTTTAAAATTCCACTCGCAAGTTTTTTTTTTTTTTTTTTTTCAAAAAACATTTATTCTCTAATACAGGGGAGTCCTACACTTACGCTAGCGAGTTTCTGGTATATGGTATCAAAAAAAAAAAAAAACTATTGAAGGTCGCGCTCGCGAGATTTCGCTGGCAGCTCAGAATTTGACGTTATGTTGCTTCATAGGGTAAGCTTATGTCCCGTAGAGGACGTCTTTCGGCTGTTACGAATTTACGATGAAGAAGTTCATTAGAAAACCAGTGTTAGAAAGTATCTGTCTGGTGAAATGGATCTTTTAGGGCAGCCGTGAGGCACACACTGTTTTTAAAAACCATATCACTTCTAATTTTATTTTGAGAGAGATGGCGCCTGAGAGTCAACTCACCAATGAAGCCCTTCTTGGCGAGCTCGAGGGTGAAACGACGGGTGATCTTCTCCAGCTCATGCTCGGAGTACTCCTTGGGGTTGATCTTAATTCCGGCCTTGGCGCCGCCGAATGGTACATCGACGCACGCGCACTTGAATGTCATCAGGGCAGAAAGAGCCTTGACCTCGTCCCTGCAAACATCGGTTGAGAATCTGATACCTGTAGAAGGAAAAATAAATAAATTAGATATTGTTAAAGTAGTTCACAATATTGCAAGCATTGAAGCTAAGCTATTTTTAATCGACTTCCAAAAAGGAGGAGGTTATTTGTTCGACGCGTAATGTATGTCCGCCGATTTCTCAGTCAATTGTGGACCGATTTTGAAAAATTTTTTTTTGTTTGAATGGGTAAGCTCCCGGATTGGTCTCATATAAATTTTATTCTTTGCTTGGACAGTTTTCGAGTAACCGACTTCCGGAATAAAACACTACAAAGTGAAAAATAACTTTAATTTCGGAAGTCGGTGGCAAAAAACGAAAATTCAAAACCAAAGTCACCGACATCCGAAATTAAAGTTATTTTTCACTTTGTAGTGTTTTTTTCCGGAAGTCGGTTGTTTTTTTTTGAAAAAAGTTTTTTTATAGATATAAGTTAGAATTTGAAACCAGAGAAACGAAACGAAAGTCTTTTTACATCCTGTTTTCATACCAATTGATGTAGTTTCCTTAAAAAAAAAAAACAACTTTGTGTTAGTGTCATAAAACTTAATTTTAGAATGGTTTTTCTATGGGAAGTAGGCGTGAGTTTATATATGTAGAATGACTAGTAGGTACTATTGAAAAAATCCTTAAATTTGCTGCAAACTGAACCTTATGTGTGGTTATTAAAGTTATTATTCCAAATATACACATTTGTTTACATTTTTGGAGACTAAGTTACAATCGAAGAATAAATTAAACTTGCATTTCCACTTTATCAACTGCAGCTTTTAATACACAACATTTGACAGGGCTTAGTAACATGTATTACCATAAACTTGTTTGTTAACAACATCGAGATAATTGTTGTTAATGGTTCATTAAAAAGACAGCCCCAATTAATTAATTCGAGGAAGTGGCAGTTACAGCCGGCTATCTACATTAACGTGGTATTGCGATCAATACTGAATATTCCATAAACTCGATAACTATTTTGTTTATCTTTATCTACTGATTTGTTTTCTCTATTTTCGAAGTGGTTAGAATGTATTTAGATAATGTTGTCAATCAGAGAGTTATCTACGACGTAACATATTCTATCTACGAATCATCATAAAAATCTATTTTCGACTGATCAATCGATATAAAATTACTGGTTCGCACTACTTCGCAAGATTATTTTTATTTTTAGTACTTAAAAGTACTTAGCACGCGAAATTAAAATTTTGTTACGTTTTTTGCAATTTGCAGGTCAGTATCATGTTGTAAGTTGATGTAAATATGATTCGCGGCTGTATCAAATGTATATTTATAGAATTGTAATCATAAAAATGATCAATACAACTCTCTAAGTTCATATAACTCCATTGAATGACTATTTCATGAAAACATGACATTTGACGTTTGTGCTTACTTATGGAGTTGTATTTCTGATTGTAATGATTATAATTATATAAAGCCATGTTTGTTACGGTCGCGAATCACATTTTAATTAACATACAACCTGACACTGACCTGCAAACTGCAAAAAACTTAAGAAATTTTGAATTTCGCGGGCTACCTTAGCGCATCCCCCTTAAGTATTTTAGTACATACCTAAGCATATTTGGTAATTGCCTATTTCAGCGAATATTAAGTATTTGATTATATCAAAATAACGAAATAAGTACATATATAAATAGGTAGGTACTGTAGATGTCAAATCAATATTAATGCATCATGCCATTGAGATTGTAGGATAGATGAGATCTGATGTAGGTATGCCCATAATCTAGCAATAAAATCAATTTTGATGAATGTTTTATTTTACACTGAAATGGGGGGTTATCCGCAGCAAGTGCCATGATAAGAGCAATCTGGACATATATGTATGATGAAATGTTTTTGTGACACTGGTGGCACCTCACCTGATTAACAGAATACCTACTCTGCCTCAATTCCTCATATAAAGAATTTGATTTCATAATTAATTCTAATCATTAGATACTAGGTAGGTACCTATAGCTTTTATAAGTTAAATAGTGTAAGCCATGAAAGGCATGCCCTGACAGTTCTCGCACGTTGTCCTAAAAACTGTACTGAAAAGTGCATCTACATGATGGGACATAAGAGATTTTGAAAGTTAAAGTCAAATATATATTTATTTGTTTTGATTAATTAATCAATATAACTTCATGAAATTATGAAATAACGCTGCTCAGTGTTGCACTACGATATTAATTATGAATTGCAACAATAACACTGATTGTTGTAACAGTTTTTAGGAATATAAAAAGCATTTGAAAGGTTTCCAAGTTATTTTTTTTACACTTAAAACTAAATATTTAATTAAACGTTTAGTTAATGCAATTCATAATCAATATTTTTTATTATAATTTCATTGAATACTATTGATTAATAAAATTAATTAATTATAACAGCGAAATATTTGATGACTTTTGTGACGTTCCCAACTTTTAGAACGCAGAGCAAAAAGAGACGATGTTTCCGACTCTCCACCAGTCGAGCAGCCAAGAATCGGTCGTAAAATATAAAGTCCATAGTGTGGCACAAATTCTTAGGTTTGGTTTGGGGATGGGGAAGGAAAAAGAACTTTGTAAATGACTAAATAGGTAACATTTTTATCCTATATCCTCATAATTTTGTATTCGAGACAAAACAAAGGAAGGTAGTTGGCGACACAAATATCAAATCATTTACACCTATTTTGGTACTGGCAGGTGTTGATCATACTTTAATTTAATTTCTATAGCTGTAAAAATATCCCTTTAGGAGCCACCTTCTTTGTGTCTAGTTAAGTGATTAATAACTTTTCTAAGGACATGAGTTCCGAAATGAGAATAACAAAGACTGGAGCTATAACTCAATTTTAAATTTATTGGCGCGCGCAACCTCCTGAAGGCTTCCTTTTAATACGCAACTATTAAATAAATATTAAATATCTAAAAATAAGTACACGTGAAGGTTGAACTACAAATCTATCTACCTACATGAAAACATCCGAAACTGTTTTTCTCGTCATATTTTTTTTTCTCCGAACGAGATGTGACTGAAATAAAATTGGCCTAGTTCTAGACACATTTCAGTTGTTTTACAGCAGTTTCGTTGTGTTGAAGTGAAGATGAACGTTTTGTATGAAATTAATTACTCATAATTATAACTTATCGCTAATCTCATGTCTATGTCTCTATACCTGTCTGATACTGATACGTACTTTTAAATTACCTACACTTTATCAGTTTAGTTTTGTTCGTAGTATGTAGGATCGTACTTAGAATATATAGTTATATAGGTACCTAGGTAGGTGCCTACATATAGTATGTATTGTTTATCAATAGACTTAAGTTTGCAACGTCGGTACAAATTTTAAAGAATAGCTTTTCCACTCTGAAATGACGCGCCCCTAAAGAGCATTTTACGCACACGGCGCAATAACGTGTGCGTAATGCGCAGTGTGCGAAAATGCAGTACCTAGTAGTTTGGCGCGTTAGCTATAACAGTGTAAGCTTCTTCTTTTTTTCGTGTGGTTAGCGACTACCTGGTGTCAGAGTTTTAATGCCGCCTATGGGCCTCTAACTTGACTTCACATGCCGTCGAGAAATATCTTTCAGGCATGCCGGTTTCCTTACGATGTTTTCTGTCACCGTTTTTGTACATACGCACATGAATCCGAAAATTTTGAGGTGCGTGCCTTGGGTTCGAACTCGAGACTTATGACTTGGCAGTACGACGGTCACACCACTAAGCAATCATATCATATCAGTGTAATAGCTAGGTAAATAAAAATTATCGCGTTAGTAGTACGCACATACGGCTTAGAAAGAGCAATTACTTTTATTTTATACCTATTTCAGCAAAAAACTTGCGTAGGTGAAGTTAACGAGTAATAATCGACCAACTTAAATTTGCAGTTGGAATGTATGGGAGAACATGTTTTTCATATACAATGTTAAGTTTATTCTTGGGTTAAATTCATCCCAACTACGGAACCCTTCATTGTGCGTGTTCTGACATGCACTTGGCCGGTTTTTACAGTTCAATAGTCGCGAGCTAAATAAATGTAACTCGCTGGCACTGATTAAAGCATCTATCGAAAGTATAATGACTTCAGTTTCATTGAGCTGTTCCGATTGAAAATTGTTTGTTTGTAGAAGACTAAGTATCAATTATTCCGGCACTAATATTAAATTGTTTGCGTTCGTCGTACAACTATAAATTAATTGCTTCCTAGGTGCTAAAGCATTCCCACGCGAAAATGTTTCGTCTATGGTGACAAAGCCGGGACAGCCATCATCGTATCAAACAGTTACATCCGTCTCTGTATTTCCAGAAGCAAATGTTTTAATTATTTTAGTAAACAAGAGTTGCATACCTAGAGACGAATAGCGGGCATGTCATGTGCAAAGTGTTACCACTTAAGATGGGTAAATACTTAGCAAAACGTGACTCTTTAATGAAGCTGTTGTCAAGCCGTGTGTGATTTTCTAATAATCTCCAATAGGTTAATAATACACGCCCCTGCATATGGCGAGGTGTCGACTATGAAATGAAAACAAGTCTTGTTTAATTTTAGCTGTTGCGCAATGTAAAATGACGCGAAAAACTGCGTCACGACCACACCTCCCGTTGCCAACCTGCTAAGACCCTCTGAAATTTTTATCTTGGTATCGTCAAGTGTTTAATCTCACTACCTACACTAAAGCCTGTGACAAGAGTCACGTAACACGTGATGTATCACGTTCTTAATGAACTTCGGTGATTTGAACAGTACGATAATGCTGTTGCCAGCCAACAGTTGGAGGTGTGTTTTAAGAAATAAAACACACCTCCATCGAATCCAAATCTTCAGGTCCCCTGTGTGGTCACCTTATTGCGTCTATGTTCACTTGTTTGCTAGTGTGTGTTCCATATCGTTTCATTGTTCAATGGTTTCCACAAATGGCTTACATTTACTGGTGATAAAATTGAATTACCTATGTTTATGTTCGTAATCATAAAAGCAATTCCGTTAAGCTAATTTGCTGGAGGTAGGTAAGTAGATACCTCTGTTATCAATTTAGATTGTTTCAGATACGAACTTTCTCATTCCCAAAAGGCTTAAGTAAATAAAATATGATTACATCCAGTAAACTTAAAGGTATTATGAAAATGCATGCTTTCTTTCATTTATCAATTTTCTTATGAATGAAATAATTAAATTTTATCTTCAACCGTTTGAATAGCATCGTGCTCTCGATTTTCATATTTCTGTGGAGTGTTCGTGTCTAAGCACATTGTACCTACTTGATCTTCTCGGAAAACGATTTACTCAGGGTTTGCACCCATTGTTTGTACTTTTCTACCTATTTAAGTTTTTCCCTTCGATTCTTTCATCTTTTGTCAATGAAGCAGATTCGCCATTCTTCAGCCAAAATTATTCCAAAAGAGGTATTTTATGCGCGTTTGAGGAAGGCTCAGACCGAAAATAGTGCCAATAGGCTTTGCGACAACGGTCTGGAAAATGTAGATGTTGGCTAGAGCGAATTTTCTTTTTTGAATTTTTGAAGGGAATTACCTAATACACGGAACTAATTGACAGTCTAGCAATTTCTAAGTTTTATAAAGCTGGGTCAACCTCAGGCCATTCAATATTCTATTTAAGGACGAGGAATCGATCGTAGTGCGGAAGAAGGCATTTAGTCATGAGTACTCATGAGCCATTTGTGAATAAATTGCAATATCAATTTAGACATACCTACTAACAGGGCAGGTAACCGAAAACAATGGTCTATAAATAAGTAAAATTATAATCCATGGGCACACGTGGAAGCGTGTTCCACTTTCGAACAGTGGGACTTCAAAAATATCCTCCCGTTAACAGTTAATCATGAGTTGCGTCAATTATTCCAACCATTACAAAAAATACACCAATTATGTAAATAACTTCTTGGCGATACCGACGTTCTTGTTTTGTCGTTTTAATTGATAATCGTAATAATATAAATGATGAGCGCTCAGAATAAGATGGAAAGAGCCATGCATGGAAATTAATTATATGAACAGATCATTGGGTTAACCATATTGAGATCAATGGAAGGCACCAAGGTTCGTTTGGCTCGTGCGTCATATGATAGTACAAGACAACAACAAAAAAGAGTTTGGCGGCACGCACAAGCCGCGGCAAAACTATTATCAGGTGAGGAAGGAAGTTTCTAGAATGGAGTACAATGACCTGACGAAGGAGGATTTTTTTACTGACAGATGACGGCGGCGCAGAAAAACTGACCGAGGTAGGCGAAACCTCTAGAAGACCTAATGCGGATCGGCGTAGGAGGTTATACACTTGGCATCAAGACATAATGAAGAAGATTCGTTTTAACACCTGTAATGTAAGACAACGCTTACAGGAAGTAACTAGTTAAGTGTATCGTTAATACATTGATGGGACGTGAGAACTAAGATTACACTGTTTATATTTTTACCATGAGTAACAATAAATATTGTCTTGTTATGTTTCCGGCTACTCACTGCTCTGTTAAACCTACTTGGTAACATTTCATAACGCATATACTCCCCGAAGAGTCAGACAGAACTGGTGGGGCCATTGCCATGAACCGGGCACGAATCCAGACCTTACTTGATAATAATTCTAATAAGATAGATTCAGGTAGTGGGAGCAAAAAAGGGGCGTTTATCTTGAGCGAGATGTTGATACAGCGTCAGTTTTTGTAACGTATTTAACATCTTGTAGCCGACTAACTGTTTAGTTCCTGTTGCAAACAAAAGGAGCCCCTTCAAAACAGGTTAGGAACAATTACAGTACCTCGACCGAACAGCTGTGTTTTTGTTCGGGACAAATTGAAAGGGAGAGGGTGCAATTTTATATTTCACTGAGAAATGCAGTACGCAATGCAGTTATTATGTAATGGGCAAATTGCTGCTCAACGCAATGCGTTTCATTGTTCTACTAATGTCTCTCTTAGCATATGGTGCTGTTTTGTACGGTTGGATTAAACGAGTAGATAGTTCGCTAGTATGTCTGGTAATGTTATTATTTTTTGGGCAGATCGTGCGCTAGCAAGCAGTAATCATGTTGAACAGTGAATCGCTCAATTAATTGAAAGACAAGTTTAACTATGTATATTTACTTTAAAAGATTGCAACAAACTACCTATTCCGGTAATATATAATTTTGAGTAGCGTTTTATCAAAGATTTTTTTTTTCGAGAGCCAATGGAAAGGAATTGAATTTATATATGTAGTTTTGCTTTTCCTATTCATTTAGATTATTTTTATAAACAAAACTATGTTACTAAACGTTTGTTGGTATTCGTGATAATATCGGTTATGAATTATGTAACGCAAATATTTTGCATAATAATATGCATATTCAATG
The DNA here is from genome assembly GCA_916701695.1 of Agrochola macilenta. Taxonomy (NCBI): domain Eukaryota; kingdom Metazoa; phylum Arthropoda; class Insecta; order Lepidoptera; family Noctuidae; genus Agrochola; species Agrochola macilenta. The sequence goes on from OU753563.1 coordinate 12,202,088, forward strand.
ATCGCTTCTTCAGGCGTAAGCCCAGTGGAATTTATTATTGTTAGTGCTACTATAGAATCAAGAAACAAACAAATCGAGTGCCGCCCCGTGTCGACATCAAAATGAATATCCAAATGGATAACAAAGCAAATTTTGGTACAGTATCCGTCCAGAACCTTTATTAATCTTAGTGGTACGATTATTGGACATAAATGTACTCACAACCACTTCTTTAATATAAATCATATTTCCCTTGCCAGTTGGGTGTTCATTCATCGCTAGCTCAAAAGTAATAATAGGAAAGTACGAACTTATTTTTAGGTTAAATGCGGCTCGATGGACTAAATCAAATCGCACAACCAAGGTGAATGGCATAACTGAGCTAGGTTAAATCAACATGTGACCAGAAAATCAGGTTATAGTTTATTTTCCCAAAACTACATTTTTTTGGCAACTCCTAGACTAAAAGCAACAAACTAAAATGGCTTCTACTAAATACATTTTACTTATTTTTGCTAGTTGTTAAGGTTTATTTTAAGCATAGAAAGCCCAAATTCTACGTCCACATATTTCAGCTAATATAACATTACGCACAGTAACATCACGTGTCTCCGGAGCTATAAATAAAACTTCCTATTAACAATAAGTATTACGTGGATGATGTAAGCAAAGCTAAATGAAAATCGAATAAATATGGCACCTACCTCCTTTGGTTGGAGTCCTGTGTACGGAATGTTGCGCTCTGTAGCCTTTGATCATTTCGTAATCGCCAGAATCGCGCCTTAGTGGAAATTGGATTTCAAGGATGTGGTCGCATGGCTGCATCAGCTTCAGGATGCCGGCTACCTTCTTTTTCTTATCTTCAATGGAAGTTCTTGACTTCACGTCTTCTACCAGTTTGTCTTCGATCACTTGGCAGGCTCTGTGGAAGAAGTATTCCACCATGTCGAAGAATCTTGGGTTTGCGTGAGTCGGGATGTCTTTAAGCCTCTCTGGGATTTCATGGCTTGCGTATGTGCGGCAGCATACGGTGACACCAGCAGGCGTAAGTTTGAGCATGGTATTGACTCCCTCATTCTGGATGCTATTTTTCAATGGTGGAACCACCGCCTTGGCGATGTTCTTTAGGTGCAGCATTGTGGCTGTTTTAATTAAGTACGATAGTCGGGTTAATAATCGGGCCGCCCTACTCTACACTAAATGTATAATACACAATTCTATGTAGTGCTATAGATATAACAGACTGTAGTGACGACCCGCCCCGACGGAATTCGACTCACTGAGTAAAGTGGCGTACGGGAAAAAATAAAAAGGCCCCAAGTCGTGATGCGGATATTTGGTCTCGCTCCCACTTAGGCACACGATAAGAATAGCGATATCACTTCGCTGCGAAGTTGGTCACACTCACGAGGCAAAATAGAATCGTTTGCCGGTGGTGTGAATTGACTAAAATGTTTGTGTTGGTTAGTTGACGCTTTGAAAAGTTAACACAGATTTCACAAATTACATCATCTAATTAAACGAATGAATATCAAATGTTTTAATTAATCTTCGATTTATTTCATCTACGAACAAAGCGTTTAGGCATGATTAATTTTTGATGTCGCGATTATTTGAGAGCTATTAAATTGACCTAGTTTTTTTTAATGGAGCATTTGGTTACACTGCCCCAAAAGAAGGGTATGTTTTATCTGACATGTGAAGTGTTTCAGGAAAAGTGAGTAGTAATTGGGTTTATCTGTCATGTGTAGATATTAAATAAATATTATGGTTTACTATTTAAGGTACATCTTTGCCTAACCCTTCGCGGAAACAAGGCGTGATGTTATGTTACTATTTAAGAAATTACACATTAGTTTGTAGGTTTTAGTTTAAATAGCATAGTTTGTAAAGATTATTTTTTATGTGTATTCCGTGGAAAATGTTGTTGGCCGTATCTTTTTTGTACCTATTACTTGATACTTCCTAAAAAATTTAATGTTTCACTGGTTGTTTTCCCTAATAAAAAAAATAAATAATAATTACTACCAATAGAGAACTATGGAACAAAAGACATGTTGCGCGGGTTGCGCCGACCCGAAAATCCCAAACAATTGGGATAGGGTAAGAGAATGATGAACGAAAATGACGGGTATTTTATTTCCGAATTTAGATGTCTACTATACTATCTCCCGAACTAGCCCATACTGGAGCAACTTAGTAGAATATAATTTTTATGGCGCGGGCGGTTTGCATTTGTTCATGTAGAAATCAATATTTTATTGTCTATGAGCACTCGGTCGACAATCGACTCGACTCGACTAAAGTGAAGAACAACTTCACGCTACACTACAAAGCTAGGAGCAGCTGTCTGAGCTGTCATAACGCAGGTTTGATGTATTTGATAGGAAACTAATTTACCAGTCAACATTCAAAGCAATCAAAAGATAGTGTTAATTTAATAACAGTTACTTTATTTAATTAAGACAAAAATTTAATAATTTTGATGGTGGTACAGTTTGGTATTGATCCAATTCATAATTTGTATCGTCATTTTCTGTAGAATGTATGTATAGTTCTATAAGATGACATTAATTTAATGTATTTTGTAAATATAGCTATGCGTATTCATCCCCTCTCCGCCCTTACACGTGTGGTGGGAGAATGTTAACTAACAAAATACGTAAAATAATTATGATTGGAGCCAAATTTAGAAATTGAAGTGCTTACTTGAAATGATTTGCATTTTGAACGTTGACGCAGTCTAACACCAGAAATCAAATCTACCTATTGTTCTTTATAATTTATTCTCAAGAATAAGGTAAGTTTCTTATATTTAGCACGAAGTGTAAATAGTAAACGCGTTACGTTTTTGTTATATTTACAGTTTTACTAATTACAAATGATTTCGTACTCACTTTCTAGCTCCCCGACAATGACGGTCCCCGCAGACGAAGTAGCTCCAAACCAAATTGATGTCCTACCAGATGAATTAATGATCAGCATTTTTAAATACCTGCCATTGGAGACAATACTTGAATGTGAAAATGTATGCAGTCGATGGAAGAAACTGTCTCGAGACACCACGCTTTGGCGGGGAATCGTATTTGTCTACTCCGGGAAACCAGGACAAAGCGAAGTAAGCGAGAAAAACCTGGAAATCATAGAAACTCATAGTGAATGTATTCGATGTCTAAAAATACAGTACGTTTACAGTTACTCTGTGATCAAATCAATAATAGAGCAGTGCCATAATATCATCTCACTTGAACTTGTGATGTGCCGCATCTCCAAAGAGTTTGAAGACGATATTGCGAGGTGGCCGAATTTAAGGAAAATTAACTTGAAAAATTCTCTCGTGTTGATGAATAATGTAGATGTTTTGGTCCCGTACGATAATTTTAAATACTTGAATTATTTGGCTTTGTCTGATTTTGGTCTCCCGGCTGTGACACGCGACAGCTTACTCCGATGTAATTATTTAAGTCACATTTTCATAGAAAAGGTTAAAAATCTTAACTTAGAATATGTAAAAAATTTGATTACATCAAAAATGGCAATTCTTAGCGCCCTACACTTTTATGGCGGCGACGCTGTAGATGACGAATGTTTGTCTATGTTGTCACAATGTAATTTACTAAAAGATCTCGCTATAATACGTTGCGAAAATCTCACCGACGCAGGGCTCATCAAATTAGCAGATTTAAAACAAATACAACATATACAAATTTGGAATAACGTGATCTTCACTGAAACAAATTTGCATAGAACTTTATCAAGTCCGAATTTAGTAAAACTGGAAAGCTTAAGTTTATCAAGAATAGGAAATATTTCACCTGTGATAGTAGATGTGATCTCCGAATATTATAAAAATCTTAAATTTCTCGCAGTTTACCAGTGCCCTAGAATCATAAACACAGATTACGAAAAGCAGCTAAAGTCAAAATTTAGAAATATTGACGTAGTTTTGTATTGAACTCCTTTATGTACTCCATGCCCGACAACGAAAACCCAAATATCACTAAAGAACGCAATCCCGAGTTTAATTATCCGGCTTAACACTAACACAAATTATTCTATCTCTAATGCACGCTGTCTTCGTTAGTAGGAGTCATTGAATATTATTACTATTATCTATCATTTATCGCCTTAAGGCTGTCGCAAAAAGTCGCGACGCGACAGCGCGAAGCGACTTTAATAAAACAATTTCTAAGAAAACTTCACGGTAGAACAATTACCGGTGTCGCGCCAGTCTGCACGAGTCTTTTTATTCATGGTTTCGGGCTGGAGTTACTACAGATAGAGCATTCTTTAGAGTTACCGTTATTTGTGTATGGGGTGTAAGCACCTAAAGTATTAGATATAGCTTCAAAAGCATATTTGCAATTTTATTTATTAGTCACGATAAAAAATAAAACATTAAATCCACTTAAGTATATTTCACTGTATAAATAATGGCATATTTATGAGACAAATAATTAAAAATTTTCATTTATTCCAGACGTAAAATAAGACAAAACTTATTAAATAAATACTACTAGTCTTTTGTTAAGAGAATCGATTTCCTCTAAATGGAAATGATGCTTAATTTATCAACAAATAAAAAAAATTACAAGAAAGTGACCATGTGCTCTAAACAGATATTTTTTTCTAGTTCTTCTTAAATGATCATGATTACAACGGAAATCATTCATTCTGCCGCTAATATCTATGGAATTTAATTGTTTCTCTTATATATGTACTTCATTACATAGATTTGTGTGTTATTCATTGTTTGTGATGATATTATAACAATACATTACTTCCGAGAAACGAACTAAGTTGTTTTTTTTTTCCTTTACCATGGTGTTTTGAGGGCACAATTAAAGACTTTTAATTTAATACTCTTTAGAGTAAGAGTGCACGACAAAAAGTAAAAATGTTTCTAAAACATCGATAAAATACCTTAACACATAAATACATACATATCGCCAAGTCACTCATCTCGCGTCTTACAAAAACACTACATCACAATTTATGTTTTATCTCAAACATATCACAGCATCCCGAATCATTTGGTACTTTTCTGACATTCCATTGTATTAATGACTACATTAAAAATTCTGGTTAAAAGTTCTAATGACACGAACAAACGCGATAGTTTTACATCTGTGTTTAAGATGCACAATATGATTACAGTGCCGATTATTTACGTTTATTTATTACACTAACTTATCAACTACAAATTTTTGATAAGCTCAAAATTTGTTTGTTCTAAGTATTTTACATGATTTTCCTTTGAACACTGTTTTTTTTTTTTGGTTTCCAGCAGGAACAAATAATTGATAAGTCCGGGTCAGTAAATGCGTGACGGTGTTTTTAATGTATTTGAAAGAAAACGTTAAAATATTTTGGAATAAATATGTAAAGTAAGTAAGTAGTTAAATATTTTAATTGTATTTGGCTACGAGGTAGTATTACAATGTGATGTTGAATCCAAAATAAATAAGTAAAAAGATTATATTTTTTCACAAAATGCTTAAAAATCTATGATTCTTAAGACGTATACAGTGTTACAATGGAGGTATGATCAAAAGAAAATCTAGAAGAATAATTTTATTGAAAACGCAAAACACGTTAACAGCTCTGCAAATTCAAAACAAAGCATTAAAAGTGTCTACAGGTTTGCTTGCTTGACGATCGACACGTGTGATCAAACAAGATCGAGTAAGTAACAGACGACGCAATCGTATTTTTTGTCGATCGTCACTGTGTATCGTTTTTCTCGAATAGAATAGAATATTTTGATTTGTATTCAAACATGATTCTCGACAGTATGTATTATGAACAAGAGCGATGCTCGATTTTAATTTTGTTATTTATGGATCGTTAATAGGCTATAGTAACAATCGATCAACTTGAGCAAATCTGTTAGAAGGTGGTGTTGATCGTCCAAACAACATATCGAGCGACTATAACGAACGTTAAAAATCGAGCAGTAATGCTCGATTTTAACTTTGTTATTTATGGATCGTTAATAGGCTACAGTAATAATCGATCAACTTGAGCAAATCTGTTAGAAGGTGGTGTTGATCGTCCAAACAACATATCGAGCGACTATAACGAACGTTAAAAATCGAGCAAATCTGTAGGCACCTTAAGTAAAGACAATTGCATGCATACACAAAATGTCAAAAGTAAAACTTACAACTTAAAAGAAACTGTCTCGTCTGCTGAAGTTAAAAGATAAACACAAAACATTATTCACCAGAAATCCCACGGTTCATTATAAATATATTTACAGACATAGATGGCCGTTATCGGCATCCTACAGTAGTTAGACGGGCGACGCTGCCGGCTCGACGAGGGAAGGCATCCACGCCAACACCCGTAACATTAACACATAGGGGTCTCGAAACTCTTATATTTGGGAACGAATTCAGCTGGATCTCAATACAAAATCACTAGATCATTGACCAAGGGGGGGAGGCTAACTTACAAATAAAAATCACATAGGATACTTGGGACGGGGTAGGGTGGAGTCGATCATCGCTTGCGTCCGCGCATGATCTGTAGCGCCTTGGCCATGAGTGGCGCTTTCTTGGGCTTGAAGGACGAGCCGCCCGCGCTGGGCAGCGGCGCCAGCGCGCGCGCGCCCGCCCCGCCGCGCAGCACGTTGGGGCCCGCCAGCGACGCCACGCGCGCCGCCGGGCTGCCCGTCGCCATGCGCGCCGTGCCGTGCTGCGCCTGCGCAACATGGGACGTGAGCGTTAGGTGAATATTTGTATATTATATCCAGAGAAAGGATTTATTCGGGTGAACGACCAAGTTTAATTAGGCTATCAAGGTTGAATTGATTCTGAGGTGTAAACCGTAATTAATTTTTCACAGTCAGTGTATAGAAAGCATATCTGTACATCTGATTATCAGGAATTTGAGTACCAGAATCGACCACCTCAAGAAATTTAATTAATGCTCTGTTTCAAAGATAACAAACAAAAAGTTTTCTTACTTTTAAGTTTGCCGACGCGGAAATAGTATCCAAGTCATTCTTTTTACACGTTTTCTTGAGCGACGTTTCTGGACAATAACTTGTTATTTAATGTGGTAAAAAAAAAAAAAAATATATATATATAATAATTACCTGTTTCTTGGCGATGTTGCGCGGAGGTTTTGCAATGGAATCGACATACGCCATTTTGGTTTGTTTGATGGGCGCCTTTTTCGCTTCCTGAGCTATTCTTATGTTATTCGTGAGCGATTTCAATCTGATTTCTTGTTCCTCTTGACACCGCTGAAGTTGGGAGTTACAATATAAATAAAAATTAGATAAAATTGGGACTATTTTTTGTGTAACATTTTTACTGAAGCATAACATTACATTACGAAATTACACATACATACATACATTAAGAAATTAGTGACATGAAAATATGACAAAATTATTGAGTGACTTTTGCGTTGGTGATAATCCCATGGTTGACTGGCGAGCGTCTGATGCACCCGCCAGGAGGTCCCGCCGCCCGCACACTTGCATGAAAAATTCGTCCTATAAGTGGCTTATTAAAAGTCTGTGGCGGCATCTACAACGCCACATGCGAACTACGCATCACACTGACGTCACGCGAAATCCTGCATCGCGCATGCAGAGTTTACCGTGCGATATATTTATAACTTCCCGACATCAATCGTCGGGCAGTTGCCCACCAGACACATAAACCCAGAGGATGAGTGAACTTTACACCCTGTTTCTCATACCTCTATAGGTCCAACCACACTGCCGCCGATCGAAATTTTTAGCTAAACTTGCTTACGAAAGTAACTTGCATTCAACAGATTCACACAAAAATATTTATGTAAAAAGAAAACAGTAATGACGAACATATATCATCATAGTTCATTTTTACAAAAGCCTACTCACCGTGTACATTTCCCTCCATGCCTCATTTTCCTGGCGCTGTTTGTTGCGGAAGTTTTTCTGGCAAAACTTCTGCCACAGATGATCAGTGTCCTCCATCAGGTAAGGATTGTAATGTTCCAGTATAAACATCTGTTGCGGGGTCGCCCTGTCTACAACGGGCTTCAGAATTTCGTATGGCACACCTCCCGTGTATTCAAGTGCTGTAATGCAAATAGAATATAAAACAATGCGCATTATTTGAGCTGTACAAAGTGGATGCATGCAACATATTATGTATTATGGATATCTTTAAAAAAAACTTGTCATTGACTACCACGCATGCTTAATACGAATTAGCGATTTTTATATTACAAAATTTTCTGGTATTACGTCATAATATAAAGGGTGGGTGGCATGGACATCGACGCGAAAACTGTTACCAAATTTCAACGCCGGGTTTCAGAATCATGTACTAAATCCATGGTATCAGTTTTCGCGTCGATGTCCCTGCCAGCCTGTATTTTGAAAAATTATATGGATTATTGAAATCAAATGAAATTAAATTTAATTGCAAGAAAAGATCACATATGGTCCGATTTTTAGCAGGTTCTAAAACAACTCGCTAAATCTAGCATGCAAAATGATTGATTACATTAATTAAATAAATGAAGCTAATAAAATTGGTACATATATTGTATTGCTGTAGAACTTACCATCAATGTGTTCTTGAAGTACATTTACGCACATTTCGTATAGAGACGGTATTTTTCCTCCTATAACTTTGTTGCCTGAATAAACTTTGGTTCTGAAAAATTACAATTTACTTAATAAAAGTCGGCAACGGCAGACACCTGAATCAGAGGAACCTGGATCATAGGTACAGAAGAAAAATCTCTGAATACAGGATTTTACAAGACAGATATGCATTTTGAATGGATATTTAGAACACGCTGTATATTACAAGATGGCGATAGCGTGGTGATAACATGACCTGGGTTAGGACATAGGATACTCTTTAGCCCGATATTCCCACGGTATCGAGACTTATGCGGGTGAAACCGCGGGGCGCAGCTAGTAATTTCATAAATTACTCTCGTATTACTCTACTATACTTACATTTTGATCCTGCAATTGCAAACAAAGCATAAAAAATCTACAATTCGATAACGTCTTGAAGGGAGTGTTGCGAAGCACTAGCGTAACTCGTGATTTTACGCCGGCAGCACACCTCCGTCCGCTGCGAAACCGCAGTAGTTTGATTCCACTGGCACGCGTCATGTTCCGTAACTCAAATTGCATGCGAGTAGCGGAACATGACACGAGTAAGTTCAAACTTAAACGCAAAGCATTTATTTCAATTAAACCATTTACAGGCACTTTTGAATTGTCAACTAATCGGTCAGTTAGTCAGAAAGTTGAAGCTAGTTGCCCATTCCAAAACGTAGATCTTTATGGAGAAGAACGGGCAAGAAACTCCAAGGACACTATTTTAAATAAGTATAGAAACAATTGAACTAGGTACTGCGGTTTCGCTGCTATGGTTTCGCGGCGGAGATGTGCTACCCGCCTTAAAGTAAAGGAAAAATAGACATATTTATTCAGGGTCAAATTAAATTAACTGGCGAATCTTCACTCGCGTAGGTGACGGGTATCAATATCAAATCAAGATAAGACAAAAAACTGGCCAAGTGCGAGTCGGAATCGCACACGAAGGGATCCGTGCCGTATTAAGATCGAGCAAAAAAAGCAAAAAAAATAAGTTTATTTTATGGGGACCTTTTAATTACTAACTTTATTTAATTTTTGTTACTTGTTGGTATAGCGGCAATAGAAATGCATAATCTGTGAAAATTTCAACTGTCTACCTATCACGGTTCATGAGACAGTTCAAACGGACGGACGGACGGATAGCGAAGGCTTAATAATAGGGTTCCGTTTGGCACCCTTTGGGTACGGAACCCTAGGAAGTATAATTTTGCAGATTCATTATTTCTCACAGTGCATCCTTGTTGACTGCAAGCAGCTTAGTTACATAGAATTATAAGTTTACAAGATAAAACATATAATATTTTGTTTTAGATATCATGATTTGAAGTTTCACTAGCAATGATTTAAATTCTAAGCAAATACACAGAGCTGTGACTTGCGTAAACTGCCTGCAACGGGGAATCTATAGGAGATAATCAATCGTGTTACAATACTGGCGAACTAAATATAACATTACTGGCTTACCTTTGGTTTTTGGATGAAATGACGCAGCTCATAGCGTCTTCATCATTGAAATGTGGCATTGCTCGCGGTGGTGGCCGCGGCTTGTAATTGGGCGATATTTCTGGCAGCGCAGAGATCTCAAGCGTAGGCAGCGGCGCTAGTTTCGCAGTAGGAGCCAACAAGACAGCGGGGCTATACTGGTGAAAGTAAAGAGTATACACGGTGTAAAAAGACTTATCACATGGCCGTCATCTACGCATTCTGAACATCTAACTAAGTAACATTAAGCACAAATGATTGCTGGAAAACAACTTTTATTTTTGGTGTGAAACATCGCTGTTTATTGTAGTGCGCAATTTAACGCACGCAAACCATTGTGCTTAAGGGTGCACGCAACGGTAAAGGGGTAGTGGGAGCATTTAAAGTTAATATAACTTAACTTTAAATACACCCACGACATTTAAAATTTTATTGATAAAAAAAAAACTGAATTTTGGCCATCAATATCTCCGTAACCAGGCGGTTCTCAGGTATGGTCCAGTACAAAAAAAATATCACACTGACGGAAGAACAAGTGACTCTCAGCTTCGTTAAGCGTGTTTTACCCCATTTATTGATATCGTGGAAGTGCAACAGACTGCCGTCTATCAAAATCAACCAGATCTAGATAATTTAATAAAGTTTTTACTTACGTCATTGTTCGGCGAGCCTACGTCCCTTAACAGTTTCTTTTTGGATTTGGCGGGACTGATCATGCCAAGCGCTTCAGCAAAACTGGCACCTAAATATATACAAAATATTGTAAAACATTTAAAACAGTAATTTTTGAGTTTCTTGTCCATTCTTATCCATAAAGTACCTTTTGGAATAAGCAACTAGAATCAATTCTTTTAATTTGTAAACCCAATATTTAATTTTAATTTAATTTATTGTTAATTTTCTATACTATTACCAATTTATGTGATATTTTTTATTTTATTTTAAGCACTTATTTTTGTATTTTTTTTTTTTTACATTAATTTTATTGGAATTTTGATTGGTGTTATATTGCTAGACTAGACAAGATTAGCTAACCGTAATAAAATAAAAAATTAAAACTAAACATACAGTGCATGTGGTGTTAGCCTGTAAATAATTGTTGCACTTATAAATGTATATAGTGTACTTTTAAATGAAATGTTATGTGTAAACAGTTGTAGGCCAACCTATTAATAAATAAATAAATAAATAAATAAATTCTATTTTCTTGTAAATTTAGACGTTCAAAAGTGCCTTTTATGTAAATAATTTGACTTTGTATAAAAAGAAATTGGCTGTCTTGGTGACTGCCGACAGAAGTGAAAACTTAAAACATGGTATTAGCGCCATCTAGTTTCTATAGTACAGCACTACGGCACGAGAATGTCGATGACATAAATCCATGAGTTCCCTACCAAAAATCGCTCAAAAATAATTTACATGAAAGTTTATAGACTAGAATAAGCTATGGTTTCTTAAACTATATTCTAATTATTTACCTGAACCACAGTCGATTCCATCATCTGTATCATGCTCCTCACTGATCTGTATTTGAACTTTTTTCTTTGGTACTTCTTCAATCTTGGTGCTGCTTGACTTACTGCTTTTATGTGATGAGGAACTTGATCTATGCTTTGACTTCTTGTCGCTCTTTTCATCCTTCTCAGAATGGCCCTTACTGCTACTACTATTCGACTTATTATCACTCGACGACGAATGTTTTTTCTCACTACTATGACTACTCAACTTTTCCTTGGAAGAACTACTATCTTTTGACTTGTCCTTGCTAGAGGAACTATGTTTTTCCTTAGAACTACTACTATTACTAGTGCTTTCTTTAACTTTGTGTTTAGATCTTTCAGAGTCCTTCTCTGATGAACTCTTGTGCTTTTCTTTTTCTGAAGCATGCAAGTGACTGGAAGATTTATGTTTGTCTGATTTACTGTGTTTATCAGAACTTGTTTTGTTTTTGTCAGACCCACTGTCTGACTTGTGGGAGCTACTTGACCTGTGTTTGTCAGAACTGCCAAGTTTTTCAGAGCTACTGTGCTTGTCTGAACTACTCTGCTTCTCTAAACTATGTCTAGCAGATGACTTTGATTCTTTATGACTTTTCTCTGCATCTGATTTGTGTTTCTTCTCAGAATTTGATTCTTTTTCCTTTGAACTTTTGTGTTTGTCAGAACTGTGAGTTTTTTCTTTTGTTGAAGATGTTTCAGAGGAATGCCTCACTTTTGACTGCGAGCTATGATGTCTGGAGTCCTTCTCAGGCTCGTAGGGCCTGCTTGAACTGGATGATTTATAATCTGCATGATCATCGTGAGAGGAGTGCTTAGATGAAGATGACTTATGGCTATTGTGTTCTTTTTTTATTTCTTGTTTGACTTTTACCTCTTCCTGTGAGGAGTCAGACTCCTCTGAGTCACTTTCGTCACTCTGTGAGCCATCACTTTCACTTTCCGTCTCTGGTTTCTTAACCCTACCATGAGACTTTCTTTTGTAGTCATCCTCACTGGAACTAGAATGTTTTGAACGCTTGGTGTTTGGTTCCTCATCCTGGAAAATGTTTTTATTATAGTCATAACCGTAATTTTTTAATAACTCGCTGGTTTTATTTCTTATTATAAGAAGACGAGAATATGTAAGTTCTTGTATATTTAGAGCTGTTTTAGGGACCTGATTTAGCATATCAGTTAGAAACTTTTGTGGTTCTCTCAATATTTATTAAAATGCTATTTAAAAAAACTTTCTTTCCACCTTTATTTTGCCTCCTGTAAATATTTCAATGATGTAATTCTAGAACTGAGTTACCACGTGTCACTAAAACTAAAGCAGTACACCAGTAAATCCTAGGAATAAAAAAAAGCTGAAGTACCAATAAATTATAGTTCAGAAAAAAATAATCAATCAACATCACAATGCTGCGTAGGTTTTGTAGTTGCACAAGTGATAGTCTAACCACAGATAAAGGGAATACCCAAATAAACATGATAAGGCTTTACCTCACTACTGTGGTATCTTTTTTTGCTCCCACTGTCGTTTCCATTTATTTCTCGGTGGTCTTTTGGTTTCGATGAAGAGTGTGACCTCTCATGTCTATCAGACTTGGTCCTGGATTGAGCGTTATCATCGGAATCTTTTCCACTCCCATGTCCATTGTGTGTTGAACCTGAAATAAAATTAGGGATGCTTAATTAAGGAAGATTTTATTGTTACACTCAGATTAATCCCTCATGTACCACAAGTGCCATTAGGATAATCCGTCACACTTACACCAAATCTATGAATAAATATCTGCACTTATTTGAAAACTACTTGAAATGTGCTAGGATCAGATCCACAATCTTAAGCACCATACAGACTAGTAATACCACATGGGAAGAATTGCGTTTGGCTGAAAATATGACAGCAAATACGAAGTTATATGTAGTGTACATGAATGGTCACACTGCTCACTGTAGGTAATGCTTTACCTAAAGAACCTATATAATGATGTAAAACTCGAATGCATAATGTTACATGTATATGCAGAAACGGTCCAATTAGCACAATGACGTAGCAATTGGTAGCTGCGGATTTCATTCTCGCGTAGCAAATATTGTATGGCCTATAGATATTTGTTCTGGCCCTGGGTGTTTTTGTATCTTAATGCAACAACAGAACAGCAAATACCGGGCCAAGGTTATTAAAAAAACGACCGAATGATCTTTATTTTCCATCTTAAATCTGGATATGTGTTTATATCAAATAAGCAAACCGCTAACAGAGACCTGATCAATCCAACTAAGGAAAATTTTACCCAAATTAACAACAAGTGCATTCTACTTAATCAAATCTTATTTATGCTGCCCATTCTCTGTATGGCATCTCTTCGTCTCTTCCTGTTACCCACCCAGTACCTAATGTGAAAGTGGAAGTAATTTGTGAGGTTACAACAGGAACCTTGCAAAGTATCCTATGTCACTTGGGAACTATGTAACTATAAGTGAAGAATTTTTTAAATTAGATTAGTATTGCCAGAAACCTTCTTCAAACATTCAAATTAATTTCAGTATTTATTTAAAAGAAAGAGTGTTTACTGGGATTAAAAATATTAGTCACACACAAAATAATTCAGTCTACTTTAATGCATGCAAATATGAAACCAATAATTTACCTATCTGAGTACTGAAGTGCATCCAATATTGTTAGTTCAACAAGATAAATAACAAGTGTTGAATAATTTCAAACAATATATTGATTTAAATTGGAACTTAATAAGCCTGACTGAGTGAGACACTCATACGTTATGAATGAATACTATCATGTGCATAGTGTGTGCATTTGTGCAAAAAATTCAAAAGGTTTTAGCTAAGGATCAATAATGAAAATTAAGGATAATTTAAAAATATATATATTTCATTTAGAATTAAATCTATTAAATATTCAAGTATAATAAAAATTGCCCCAATTGTAAATACCGAAACACAACTTAAGTTATAAGTTTATAACATAAAATATTAAACTTGTACAACAAACTACTGCTTAACACTTTGAGGGACAGTGAATGCCCATAGGCATTATAACAATAAAACTTCTATTGTGTCTCATTCAGTGTCCTTCAATACATTAAACAACAAACAAACAATATAAATAATTATGTTATTAAGAATTGAAAAAGTTACGTGATGTACAAGGTCATTGCACAGTTAAAAAAATTAAATTAATTTCAATAAGACAACATGCACTTATATGATCTAGGGAGCTCATTTAAAAAAAATTGGTCCTATGGCCTCCTGTCACCCAGCATAGTAATCGTATACATTTGGACCCCCAAACTTTGTAGCTACCGCCATATTGTATTCGACACTTGCAGTGCATAGACGTACTCGTTAGCAATATTTAATCAATAATTTATTTAATAATAGTGACCTCATGTAGAGCATTACTGTCGTAATGCATCTGCAAAATTTTGCTTAGTGTGTAGTTTGGTAAAAAATGAACACAAAATAGTGAACTTGTGAAAACAGAATGAATAACAGCCCCTTTAATCCAAGGGGCCTAGTGCAACCCTCCGCCTCACCTTCGAAGTCGACGACGCAAAATCCAGCTCTCGAGTCGGCCACGGCTGACATTGTTTCAACTCCCGAGCTTCAAAAATGGATGTCAGCGATTGAGCAGCACCTAAATGAAGTTTGCTGTATTGCTGCGGATGGAAAACTGAATTCGGAGCAGAAAATGAAAATTTCTACCCTATGCCGTAAAGTAGGTTCTGGCACCTCACAAATGGCAGTCCTCTATCAGATAGATCACAAAACGGGAGACGCTGAATGTCCCGCTAGGAAAATAGCAGAATACAGATACATCAACTCCATCGATTATGAGGGCACCTAGTGCGTCATATCGCTTGTTGCTGACTCAACAATATTCCTGGCCACTGCACTGTCCTACTTACCTTCGATTTGTCGCTGTCTAAGCACATTAGCCGACCACTTCAAAAATCTAACGTAGCCTTGAAGGTGATTTATGCATTATTTGTCTCAACCTAGTTAATAATATTGCAAACACAATCATAATCGTGTAAATAAGTGCTAACTACTATGTATTTCCGTAATATACATTTTTCCCTTAATTATTAGTATTTAAGTAGATTATAACATAAATTAACAAACTATGTCACTATTCTTAAAACTTATGTTAAATATTGTTTAAGAAATCATTTGTCCAAATAGTAATTGTAAGAACTCATGCCGCCTGTGATACAGGTTTATCCTAGTACAGGCATCATACTTTGTAATACCAACATTATTTCTAAGATTTTTATACTGTTTTTTACCAATTTTTATTTTTGAATAAATTTTATTATTATTATTATTATTATATTTATAAAACACTTGCTCATAATAAAAATATACCTTTAATTGTTAATTTATGAATGAATGTCGTTTTTATTATTTATCATAACTTTGAATGAATTCCCTGTAAGTTTCAGGCAGGCGAATAGAGTATAGCAAAAACTATTTTGAGTAACTCTTTAAAAATAACAGATTACATCTTCTTTATAGCAATGCACAATGCCGCTAGTTGCTAAAGGTAAACTGTCATAAAAACAATAACAGTATTTTCTTTTTAGAAATATTGTCATAACAGCTGGCCTGTCCTAATGAACAGCACACATGCACAAGCTTGACGTATACATAAACATTACTATGCTCAATCATGATGCAGGGAACTCAACAACTGGTATGTAATGCTCTACTATCTGTAAGATGGACTTTTGTTTAAATGACTCATTACATTTTTTCTTGTTTTTAACTAGCTTCCTGTGATCGTGCAGTGCCATGCTTTGTAAGTACAAAAGAATCTTGTGAATCAGTTTATAAAATAAAAGCTATTGTTTTTTTATGCTACAACAAAAATATTTCAATCAAAACAAAAACAATGCTATGCTTTCTACCAAAGTGTATGAAAACAAAAAGAACACATAAAA
The DNA here is from genome assembly GCA_916701695.1 of Agrochola macilenta. Lineage (NCBI taxonomy): Eukaryota > Metazoa > Arthropoda > Insecta > Lepidoptera > Noctuidae > Agrochola > Agrochola macilenta. The sequence goes on from OU753563.1 coordinate 12,218,623, forward strand.
TTAGGCAGTAATATGAAAATGGTTCATAAATTGAAGCACACAATACTATGTCACTTCACTAAATACATAAAAGTTTAAAATGTAGTTGGCTCACTGTCATTGTTCTGGTCGGTTTCCTGGTCGCTCTCCTCTGATGCGACCATCAGCTTCCACTTGTACACAAGGGCACGGGCCGCCTGCCCCACGTCACCCGCCTCCTTGCGCAGAGCATTCACCGTGCGACCCACCCCTGTCTCCTGAAGATGCTGGACTGTCACTGCCAAGTTGTACAACTTGTCTATACATTTTAAAACCTGGAAATAATAAGCATTTGTTATGTACTGTATTGTAAATGTTACTGTGCATAATTCAATTCATTAGCTGTCACTGGTGTTGATGGGGGATGTGGAATTAAGTTACCATGCATATGTTCACAGCAATACCGTATTTTCAAAATCGTCAAATAATGCATATCTGGCGACATTTTTTGTCAAGTTGAGAAATGTCGTTTTGTTAATTTTGGATCTCACTATTATGACAATGTCGCAAACTAAAACTATTCAGGAATTATCTAATTTATGTGGGAATTACACCAAATGGAAGATGAGTAAAACGAAAACTCACTTTATGCTCGTCGGTAGGATATTTCTCTATTGTATGCTGGTAATGTTTGACTAAATCAAGAACAGACGCCATGCTACACGATTTTTATCATCACAATGTCAATTCTTTAGCAATAAAGACAAGATGCCAGCTGGTAAACGGGCACCATTTTTATCATACACATAGACGTCAATGACGTTCGTTCCTATCACATATGTTTGGGATATTCGGATACGCACAGAAAAGATGATATTCTATTCAACTTCACTAAAAAAACATTGCGCAGTTCGAGGTGTCCCGTCATTTCACCAAAAAATAATTACAAATTTTCACTTGACAAGTAACGATTGGCAAAAACATGATTGGCTATTTCATAATTAAACAACAAGTTTGCTAAATAATTCACCTAAGAAAATAATTATCCACTTTTTTTTAAGTTAATATTTGACAAACAATTCATTTTTTATTCACGTTGTCTCATAAAACAACGTTTGGAACTTTGGAATAAAAACGTTTGACATATTGCATTACGCAATTTCCTAAAAATGAAACTCGGCAAAAGGTTATATATCAACAAAAAATATTTTAAAAAAGACGTGTGGCACTCGGAGACTGCCGCGGTAAAGCTATTGCATAGCATTTTTTATCAACTTATGCAATTTGTGTCACAGTGATGCGCGCGCATCTTAAAATTTCACTCTATGGGGGTGTTAGGTTATTTTCGTTACGGAATTTCTGGATTCGGTCTCCACGCTCAAGGCCCGCGATAGAAGCTATGCAATAGCTTAATAAAAATTAAAAGCCAGTTCACGACTTGTGCAGTTATGCTAACAGAACCAAAAATAATATTTTAGTTGGCTACCCGGAACCGAACTAGTTAGATTAGGTGAATTATTTTAACTTGTGAAAAAAATTAGGTTAGGTTAGGTTAGGTTAGAACTGCGACCCCCTACGAAAAAGGAAACGCTGCCTAAAACAACTAGAAACCTCTGAGTAATAGTTATTACTCTGAGCTAGAAACTAAAAAAACACTTTAATAGGATAATGTAAACAGAATAATTATTTTTTAATTTAAAAAATGAGTTCTCAATACATTTTGGAGAATGTTTATTACACCTTCCTATAATAGGCCCGCCATTGAGATAGAAAATATATAAATTATAAGAAAATATTTATTTATATATATTTTTTTTAAGCGCAGAACGTATTATAAACTCTACGAGTTTAAAAGTCTGCACGGGCCGGGCGGTTGACGTTATGGAGCAGTGTTGCTAAACCAAAAAAAAAAAAACATCTATAGAAATGTAAATAAAAATGTACTGTATTATTTTTCAATTTCGATGCCGTCGATTGCCGCCCCCCTAAAGCGAGCGCCCTAGGCGGTTGCCTAGTTCGCCTTTATGGACGGGCCGGCCCTGTTTATTGTATCTCTTTAGGTCCTGGTAGTCCTTTGTCAACTCTTGGGAACGACATCGGTTAATTGCTTAGAGTATACGGGGTGTCAGGGACATCGACGCGAAGCCGGTTACCATGGATTCAGTAGGTACCTACATGATTCTGAACCCCACTGCGTTGAAATTTTTCGTCGGTTATTTAAAAAAAAACAGCTGCTCCATACATTTTGACCGCGTAGGTATTGCATTTTCTATGAAACAGCTGTTTTTTTTCTAAAAATAACAGACGAAAAATTTCAACGCAATGGGGTTCAGAATCATGTACTGAATCCATGAGAGCCGGCTTCGCGTCGTTGTCCCTGCCACCCTGTATATACTCTAAGGTTATTTGATATTTACACGCTGACCAAGTTTGCGCTGAAAGCAAAGCTAACTAATTGGTTGCAGAATTTGTCTTACGACGATACAGAACATATTCTAGCTACTCGTATTACCTCATGAACACCTATCTCAATATTGATATCTGTAATCATAATCACCGAGTCACTTTTACCCTGATTGCATATAATATTCAATGTTTGTGAGGAACTTTGGCTCCTGAGATACTTACAAGTATTTTTTTTACTTAGTTCAGGAGTCAGCTGTTCTACCTGATTTTGACCTCCACTTGTACAATCATGTTTAGACTGTATCATTTACTTTATGTGTTTCTCTTTTTGTACAATAAACTTATATTATATTAAGTATTATTATTCGGTATATTCGCCTTTACCAAAAACCGACAACCGGGATACGAGCGTTCGTGTATTTGCGTATTCGTGTTATTCGTGAAAAATAGGCAAATATAGGCGAATAGAGTAACTTCACATCGTCGTATTTGGGCAAATAAGACGAATACGCGAACACGAATAGCGATGTGAAGTGCAACCATAAACTTTATCTTTATCTTCTTTACATAGTATAAAACAAGTCGCTTCGCGCTGTCTGTCCCTATGTATGCTTAGATCTTTAAAACTACGCAACGGATTTTGATGCGTTTTTTTTAATAGATAGAGTTATTCAAGAGGAAGGTTTTTGTGTATAAAACATTAATGTTTTGTGTAAATTGACGGTTATTGTCGAAGATGTCGGAAAAAAACATGCCGACTGGGAGCTTTACTGGCGTGCGCCGGGTAAGCCATAAGAGATACATCAAATTTATGTTTTACAGAATTGTATATATTAAAAAGTTCAAAAATAAAGTCCGCGATAGCATATGTCTATCTTCTAAGGATGACCTACAGTAACCATTTTTTTCTTTTAGAATTTAATAAAAATTTCATTGTTATTTCCGAAGCTATTTTGACCGGTATTTAATTTATCCTTATCAAATAAAATATATTATTTAAATTGGGCATTTAATTTAGATTAAAATATGCCTTGACATCATATCATTAAAATGAATACTTTAAAAGATATCACAGATTCAAAATTACGCGTGACAAAATAATTATGGTTGCCGACAACGCGGGCGCAGCGGTAGTAATCAATGACTTCTAACTAATCCCGGTATTGCCCGGCAGTACCTACCCGTGGGATATTTTCTTACATCCACGCGGGCGAAGCCGCAGGCAAAAGCTAGTAATTTATAATTCTGTAAATACATACCTGTTAAAGTCGCGAATCATATTTTCGAAGATACAACCTGACACTGACGTGCAAAATGCAAAAAACAAGTAAGTATTTAAATTTCGCGGGCTGCAAATAAGTAGGTAATGCATTAATAAATGACAAAAAAAAATGGATTTTTGAGATGGGACAGTAAGTGCAGCAACCTGAACCGTTATCGATTGTTGTCGCTACAAAAAAACGGTCTTAGGAGACCTTAACTTTTTGAGACAGTATGATCTGCATTCTCAGATTTTGAAAATCACTCAGATCAAAAAACTTTATTAGACCAACTGAAGTTTGAGTAATTATTAGAAAAGTCAGAAATCGCAAAAGACTTTCCCTTACGTTTCGTAGGAAATGAGACTCCAACTTACTTTTTTTGGTGGCGATGACTGGCCGAAATAAACAAAAAAAAAAAATGGAATTCCAAATTAAAAAAATACGCTACTATAATTTTATTTGATTTGAGAACAAAAATATAGTTTGTTGCTTTAAAAAAAAAAAATTCCTCATGTACAAAGATTTTTTACGATTTCTGACTTTTGTAGAAGGCAGTTTAACGAACGTTAACGTTTCCCTATGTCTAAAAGTTCAAAATGCCGCCAACGACTATAGATAAAAAAAAAGATCACACAAGACCATGTTAAAGAAATCTTTTCAATCAGCTGTAATGAGTCATAAGTACCTACTAGTGGAAGAGCCAATATTTCAGACACAATCATATGGGAAAAGGAAGCAAGGAAGCGAGGAAGAATCCTTTTCCATTGCTAAAAGGATAGGTTCCTAGTTCCTTTTCTCTTACGTATGTCGAGTTTGAAGAATAATTTATTAATGAACAGTTTTTAAGGTTTGTCTGTATTTTAATTTCCCTTCATATAGGACCTAGGTCAATCATACAGGTTGTTAAAGAAATTGCGTGCCATAGCTTAGGGGTAGTTCAGTGTCGATAAAGGAACCCAGGAAAAAAAAAATAGGTATATTCAAAAAAATTAAGGCAAAAAAATTATTGCAAGATCAACCTAATTAGATTAAATAGATTTAACTTGGAATTTGTAATTTACGTAGGTACCTAGTTACCTATCCTTCACCCGGCGTTATCGAAGTGTTCGGGCGTAGGTATTTCATTGCGTTCGATAGTAGGTAGGTAACTCTAGGAAATTATTAATTAGCATCTATACAAAATAAAAACTTATTTTAAGCAAATTTTTAATCAAATCTAAACGGTTGTTATTTAATTAGTAGGTACTAGGTACATTAGGTTCATCCTATGATAATTTTCGGTTTTTTTGAAACTTTTTTTAAAGGTATTTATTTTTTATTTTTTTACGGGTTTCTTTATCGACTCTGAACTCACCCTGAAGCTATGGCACGCATATCAATAAGAATATCTTTAAGGAGTGAGACAGGAGAGAGAGGCGCCACGGCGTCCTCACCTTCCGTCTGACGCAGGTCCTCACCGGACACGGCTGTTTCGGAAGGTTCCTGTTCCGAATAAGGCGGGAGGAAACGCCCGGGCTCACCACTGTGTGGATCGCCCGGAAGACACGGTGGAGCATACGGTGGAGGTCTGCCCTGCTTGGGCGGAGCACCACCGTATCCTCACGGAGGCGATCGGCGGCGGCGATCTCTCGCGTCCGGCCCTGGTTCAGGCCATGGTCCGGAGCGAGAGTGCATGGGAGGCCGTCACTTCCTTCTGCGAAGCAGTAGTGCTCGCGAAGGAGGAGGCGGAGTGCGCGAGGGAGAGGCAAGATTCGCGCCCTCGCGCCCCTAGTCGCCGCAGGAGACGCCCCGGGCGTCGGGAGTCGCAAGCCGACTTCCGGCCACCGTAGGCGTGGGCTTGCGGACGGTGCGCAATGGGTAGCTCGCCGTCCGATTAGAACCAGGCCCGGGTCGACGGCGCGTTGTGTTCCACGCGCGCCTCAAAGAGATGGGGTCTGTAAGGACCAATGCCTGCCGGGGTTGCGAGTTTGTCCGAAAGGGATATCGCGGCCCCGGCACACAGGACGGAACGGAAGGAACATGGGTGGGTTTTAGTCAGTAAAAGTCTGACACGCCCTCCCGCTCCGTCTAGAGCGGGAGAAGTTATTTGATAATTTCCCAAACTCAAAAAAAAAAAAAAAACTATGGCACGCAATTTCTTTAATATCTAGGGTGTCTTAGGTAGGGTATCTCATATCTGATCTACTAATCAATTTTATTTGGTTGCAACAACTGAGTTCACAATAATGAACACAGTTGTTATAAAATATTTACTTGAAGCTACAAACAGACAACGCAGTTAAATACATTAGGAGTATAAGATCCTAGTTATAAGTATGGGCGGACACTAGTTAGTTGTCATCTCCGACGATTTATGGAGCTGGTTGCGCTGTGGGTCAACGGGGCATGGGTGAGCCCCACAGCCGCCGGCGGACTAACGTGACCTCTGTCAACTACTATCTACCGTCCCCTTACGCTTTATTTACCCACAATAGCCGCGCCCACCCTCTATATTTAACCTAATACTCATCCTTGGTCTTTAACCTTTGACATAGCTTTTCATAAGTGCAAGCCGACATCAATTACCTACTTTCGCAATATTGGAAACTTTATTGTTCCACTGTAGGTTTGAGTTTAACCTTTGTCCCATGTTGAGTGCGATCACGGACGTATTCGCTCTCATTTAAGTCTAGCAAAACATATGACTACATAGTTAATTCATTCCGAATGGCTGTATAATCGAATATAGAACTCAAAGAACATATTATGCTAACTAGCAATCAATGTGTAAGTGCATGTAAGTAGTAAGTGCCCGTTACCTCGTCTGGCTTTCAAGTTGCCACTTACAAGGTAGCAAAATGCGTGTTGTAGTTACAGGAAGCTCATCGAATTCTGTGCAATTGAAGCCACTATATGGACGACGTGTAGCATGACAAGAGCGGATACGTATTATTATATAGTTAATTATATGGGTATATAGTAATGTATCGGGTGTATGGTGGCTGGTGCCCGCTTCCCACGCATTTGCAGTTGACCCTACTGCGTCCCTCTGCTTCCCCTACACACTGGTACATGGCGAATCCTGTGTACTTCGGGTTAGTACACGTCTAGCGCTAATGTCCCCGTTATCTGTGTGCTCCCGCCTCTCTTCGTGCCGTGTTTTAGCCCAAACTGCTTCGAAGTACCTATAAATCGAGCATAGTTGTTGTTGTTGTTGTTGTTGTTTGTAATGGTACACCACTGACTACCTGCAGTATTTGTCTCTCCTTCTCCCTTTAATCCATCCAAAGGTTGTCTGTAAAAGATCGCTTTTAGCGATAAGACCGCCCATTGTGTCACCCTATGTAAAATGACTACATTTTTATCTGTATTTTTTATGGTGTACATAATAAAGAATATTCTATTCTATTCTATTCTATGTTGTCCACAGTATTCATGAGAGTTAATAATTTTGTGTCAATTTCAAAGAGATTTAAATGCGCCTTAGCTTTTGTAGGAGCAATATTTTTTAACCGTTCGGTGTGAAGTGCCTGCGCAGTGCTTGTCTTATTATAATTTAGACATCTTGCTAGCGCTTTCCACGTAGGCGTTAATGTGCTTTGTTATGGAGTTGAGCGGTAACGTAGATAAAGTTTAGACATTAATTACCCAAGTGACCAATTTCTAGTGTGTGTACTTTATTATAGACCCAGATATTCAAATGCTTAACGAGCATTAGAATATCTAGGGTTCTTGTCATGTTCCTTAGAACTATATTGGCCATTTATTCTGAATCTTTAGCCCAACCATTCCGACATAACGACTGCGTACAGTTACGAATGATTAACTTAGGGACATTCGACTAAGCAATACATTATTCTCTGAATGTGTTCTTGATGGACAAGCGCTACAAGAGTTTGCCTTTATATTATAGTTCCACTATCTCCCCCATTATTTTCATAGATCATTATTTGCAAGGATAGCTGGACTTATTCCTGGTTGTTATTATGCTCGGCCCGCAACCGGGGCGATTGTTATCATTTGAGAATCACACTAACAAGTAAACGTGAACTGGTAATGGGAGTCGGGACCGTTGGTACCGAATTCAATACAGCGTGCGGAAGCATTGCGACGGTAATCTGCCTGCACAGCGCCCGTAGATCGAGATATTTGCTTGTATGCAAATGGAGGCCCTTACCGTGCGACCGCGCCGGGTACAAGCTGATGTGATAATACCCAACGGTCTCCATATAGAGTGATACTAACACAAGATACACGTGTAGATAAGGACGATGGCCGACAACCTGTAATAGAGACAAAGGGACAAGGGCCCATTGCCGGACCGCTACACTGAAATAGGCGCTCATAACAATAATTTTGTAATGATATTATTTATAGCATCAAATAACGTTACACCAGATTACCATAGCAGTTTCTTATCTGTGTATAAGTCAGCAGGAAGACTCATTATGTAAACGAGATGGTAAGAAAAAGTAAAAATAGCTGAACAGTCCGGTTCGTCTACCTGCATGACTTCCTGCGCGTACGGCTAGGAAGTAGGTCCTGATTGACGAGGTAGCGCGTGCGCTCAAGCTTGTTACCTGTAATTTACCAGCAGACAAGATTAATATAGCGTTAAAGGGATCATCATTTGAAGTTATTAAAGTGTTGTTCAGCACTTGAGGCGTTTGTCCAAAGGTCAACCCATAATCACAACACATCGTAGGTACTCGCATAATATTAGGTATAACTTAATATTGCGCTTCACACTAGCGTCATGTATCATCGTAATTTTCTTACTATTATTAGGTATGTAGGTTCATGAAATTAATTTCTCGTTAACCTTTTAGCACCTCAGTCAAACAAACTAAGGAGAAACTTTGTTGTAGATGGATGAGAACTATCAATTGGAGACGTCGCGGTCGGGTCGCAAGAACTCAGTGAAATTAGCGAAAATTACAATAAACCCTTTATTTTACGAGTATTGTTTCAAATAATGTTCTTCCAGCTGAATATAATATGGTAAAGTGATTAGATAGGTGACATTATTTTATGTTGTAAATAGAAACCAAGCGGCGGCGCCTCGGCGTGTTTTGTACAGCCTGACTAATAAGGTGTCTGATTTAAAACTGCAATATTGCTCGGATGGTGACAGGCGGATAGCTCATTGCTCGCAACCATTATTAATCCTGCAGTTTCCCTAGTTGACTTTTACAAATTGCGCAGCGAGATACGCGTACTGAGATGTTTTCTTTCATTTTTAGCCAACATTTATATTTTTATGTTCACAGTCTTCAGTTCTTACCTGCACGAGTAGTTTTATGATCTTAGAAAATGTTCAAGGCAAAACAAATTTTGACACGCGGAATCGTATCTAAATTCTATCTACCTACATACGATTCCGCGTGTCAAGTCCATAAAGGCTCTAGGAAGTACCTATCTATTTGAGAAAGCTTGAAGATGTGCTATCTAACCGAGCCTTTTTGCACAAAATCTTCCCACCCGGACTAATCTTAGAATATATTCTATTGTCAATCAAAAATCTACCCCCGGAGTCCACCGAGCTTTCCAAGGACGTAATATAATGTTTTTGAGAGTTACCCTGATTTAAAAATATCACTACTTACCTATATCGTTTTAAGGTCATCAGAAGCGTAAAAAAAAACACAAAAAAAAAATAGGAAAACAATGAATATATGACTCAGAATATAGTTACCTTTTTTATGCAACATAACGCCTCATCACAGCTGACAAATTTCACACCGAATGACACCAGCAGGGAAATAAAACCATGCACGGAGTAATTGATAGTGCAATCAAATTACAGGCGAGTATAAGGCAAGCATGTGCGATTACCAGTGCCCGTAAAAGGAGCTAATTTAGATAAGTTAGATCTTCCATAATTTGCATGGCTATCCGGCGAGAAGAGGCACCTTAAACCATGTAACATCTGTATCAAACTAATTTCATGCAAATAAACCTTTTTCTTTTTCTCGTATCGCAGTTAATCCTGTTTATACTTGCCGTGAAAATAGCAACAAAAACTTGGCATTCTTAGAAGTCCGTATGAAGCGCAAACGCATACCGATTGCTGGGTACGAACAGAAACATATTAATTCCTTTATCCGACAGTTTTATTGAATAATAAGTATCGTAAACAGTTCCCGAGGCGAATTAATACAGCGACCGATCTCTCTGACCTTTTATGATTTAACAATATTGTCTGTATATGAAAGTAATTATAACGGTAGCTATAAATTATCAGTGCTTTATCCGTTCTATCGCATGGCCTTACAGAGATAGGTGCATGTATGGAGTTCCGAGCGAATTCTACGTTGTATGACTTGTATGGTTCCGTACATCTTCAAACTTGATATCATGATACAGTTATCGTGGTCGGTGCGTCCGGTCACTTATCGAATAAAAATGCAATGAATTACCTTTTTTTTCTTTTTCAGCCAAGACGAGGGTTATTTTAAGTTTTATGCGCTGAGGTGGTTGTTAAGTACCTATATGGTTCTCTCATAAAATGTAATTTTCAAAGAAATACTGAGAGATGGTAAGGTAAGAGCGAGCTTTCACTTTCGACTCCACCCATTTTCATAGAGCTCATACGCCATGCCGCCATACATATTGCAAGTTGACTGCAGGCATTACGTTTGCGCTAAAGTTAACATATACATACACATATTTTACATTGAGCGACTACCTATCTGACCTCCACAACCCAGTAATTGTGTAATACGATACCCCTTGGTAAAGACTGGTTGTCAGACTTTTGGGCTTCTGACGACCCGTAACGACTGTCAAAGATCCATGAAAGACAGCCGGGATCAACCGCTTAACGTGCTTTCCGAGGCATGGAGGAGTCTCGGCATGTAAAGTGTAAAGATGGTCACTCATCCAAGGACCAACCCCGGCAAGCGTAGCTTAACCTGATGGATCGACCCGTGCGGCTGTTATTACTTAGCCGCGATCTAAAAGAACACAAGAATACCTGGTTCAAGGTTGCCTGGAAGAGATCGCAGTAAGCGATAAGGCCGCCCATTGTATATTTTGTAGTGTATTACTTTTTCTTTATGTAATGTATAATCTGGTGTACAATAAAGTATATATAAATAAATATAAATAAATAAATAAGAATACATTTTTAGATAATAATTGCAGTATCGTGTCGGGTTGACAACCAGTGACTCGAGAGCCTCTGGCAATGTCGACGGAATGCCACGCCAAGTGCAATTTTCCACCGCAACCAGGTTCAATTGTGATTTTCATTACCGGTCCCAAGAGTTCGCGACCTACTCTAATTAGCTTAGATGCTTATGATTAAACGACTCGGTCACGACTCGTCGATTTACCTCAAATCCGTCGCGCTTTTGTCTTGCGAGGTCGAGCCATCCGTCAAGTCGGACACTGCCTAGAAGCAATGCTGATTTATCCAAGTTATATGCTCAGAAACAATTGCTAGCTCTATGAGGAACTTAAGGTAATCAGTGTAACTTTGACTACTGCAGTTTGGCATTTATCATATTGTCTGTAGGAATATGAGTTGAGGAGATATTTTACATCTGATCAGTTGAGGTAATGGCCTGACTACTCAAGCCGCTTCAGGGCCTAATGTTTGTTTAAAGTTACAAACATTGGTGTTTGTTGTTCCACTTAAACAAATGCAGGCCGCTCATCAATTAAAGTTTACTTAAATGAGTATGATATATTAGGCGACGTATAGGCAGGTCACTAAGTCCGCAAGTCCGTTAAGTCTGTGATGGATGTTTGGATGTCCACACGACACTGTAGTCATATTACACTGGGTGACCCTTTGAACACACAAAAGTTTTAATAAAACGGTTGTAGGCAAATCCGATTCTGAATCGTTACCTGCGAAGAAATTACTGTATAATGTTGTAAGAAATTCTGCAAGGGAGACAGAAACACTTGGATATACTAGACACTGACAGGTAGGTAAAAATAATAGATTGATAAACAAGGGTCGAAAGGATTCAATTCCCATACGAGGTATTTAGACGCCCTAGCGTAGCGAGCGCGGCTAGTCCGAGTAGGAATATTGATGACTTTCATCTGTGTTCTTTTTCATTTCGAATTTATGGAAAGTAAAAAGAAATTGCTTTTCAACAATATTTACATGATAATATTAACATGAGTTAGAAGTTAATATTTTTTTTATTGAAAAGTTAAAACAATTTGTGTTTTTTTTTAAATATGGAACACTCCGCGTCACCGCCGCACTGTGGGAAAGCCCCATACAAAGCCGTCTCAAAACCGTTTCACGTGAAAGTCGTTGTAATGGAATAAAATTTATAAATTAATATAGTCTAATAAATAAGCTTTCTTTTCGCAATTTTTTTGTTTTTTTTAGTTAATTATAATGTATACAAATAGGCATCAAAGCTAAATCAAATTCAATAACGTAATTTAAACGCAATACGTTACTACAATTCAACGCCACATTACTCAAAAGTTTTTGATATAAATGTACAAGTATAATACAGTTTTGGAATGCTTATAATGTCTTCATAACGTTTAGTAATTAATATTTTAAACTTTGGTTTAATAAAATAAAATTAACCAATATAGTTTAAGATGGTATATTTTTAGTGTTTTTTTTTTTTTCATGAGACCTTTACCCTTTCCCGCTGCTTGCCGCTGTCGAGATATTTGTTGAATTAAGATCTTTATACATTAGTATATGCAAGGAGAAAATAAAAATTTGCGCATACTTGCGCTTTTTCTGACACGGGATCAAAACATATCGCGAGATAAAATTATATTTTTTTTCAATTTCGTTTTATTTCTCATAAACTTATTTTTTTATCTATTAAGGTCAAATTAATAAGAAGTTCATTACAGTGATGAGTATTATTAATAGTTTTTTGTGGTTTTTATACAGTTTTGACCACCTTACTTGATAAAATATGGCCAATTACCTATTAGGGTCGAATTAAAATCAGGTTGGTTTTGGGAAGAGTGCAAATGATTTGTTTCTTATCTTTTTGCACATAGCACTATTTCATTGGCCAATAAAAGGAAGGCGAACCCTGAAACATTCACAGTTGCAGAAGTTGACTGATTTGAAAAATGGGTGAATTTGTTTGTAGCAAACGAGAGTTGTGCAATTTGTTGATAAATGGGCATAATGTAGAAAACTTCACGACAACTACAAGAAAATTTCAATTTGTCACCAGAGGATATGTCTACTGTGGTCTCCTACATTCAAAGAAACTTGGTAAGTATCTAAACGTAACAAACGCTGGAGAAATGCATCTCGAAGAAAATAATGCTTTGAAAGTAAGAACGTCAACTGGTTAGACGGTTAATTTCGGGTTCCACTAGAAACTTGTTCATCTGTAAGATATTGCAGACCCATATTGTTAGAATTTGCCAAAGAAACTTCTGAAAAAACCACGTCTGTTGTGGCTGATATCAACAATCAAAAACAAAACCTGTCTCCTTCCCTGATAAATAAGAATGGTGAGGTAATTGAAATTACTCATAACCTATTTTTAACCATGATTGATGGTAAAGTGGCACAAGTTTTAACTGAAACTCGTTCAAGCGCTTCTTGTACAGTTTGTGGTGCTACTCCTCTGCAAATGAATAACTTAGAGGCAGTTAGGACACGAGATGTGAACGAAAATTCATTTCAATACGGACTGTCAATACTAAATGCTTGGATTAGGAGTATGGAGATGATCTTACACATTTCCTATAACTTGTCTTTTGAAAAGTGGTCAGCTACTAAACGAGAAAAAAAAAAGATGAAATGAAAAAACTGGTGCAAAAGCGGTTTAGGGAAGAAATAGGACTGCATGTCGATAAACCTCGACAAGGCACTGGAAATAGTAATGACGGAAACACAGTTCGGACATTTTTTCAGAATTACTCTTGCTCTGCATACATTACAGGAGTAGACGTAGAACTTATAAAACGAATGTACATAATACTACAAACTATGTCATCAGGAATGGCTATTGATTCAAAAAAGGTCGGTGAATACACATAATACAGCCCAACTGTCCGTAAATAATTATAACTGGTATTATGTCTTCCTCCGTGCATAAAATACTTATTCACGGCGAAAAAACCATTGAGTACTATACTATTTTACCTATCGGACAATTGTCCGAAGACGCGCAAGAATCCCGAAATAAGGATTACAAAAAAATTGACTTCATCATTCTAGAAAGTGTTCAAGAGCGGCTACCAATGAAGACGTGTTCCATATCTTATTGTACACTTCTGATCCATAAATATCAAGTTTGGGAAATAACTCAGTAACAATATCGAAAGAACTTTTAGATGAAGCCAAGGCCCTTCTTGCTGTCAATAAAAATCTGTAGGAAGTTGCTGAATTGTGTACATATTTTGTTTTCTCGTTTGGTACTATGTATATTCCGTTTTATGTAAATTAAACAAACATATTTTGTATGTTTTTCTTAAAAACTGCATGTATTTTTTTTAAGTTTAATTTTTTAATTTATTAACAAATAGAATTTTCAAAATAAAAATTATCTCATTTAAACTTTATACATCCAAGTATATGTGTGCAAAATTACAGCTCATTTAGTTTTGAAACTGAGATACGGAGTTTTGAGACGAAACATACGCGATTTTCCCACTGTGCGCCGGGGGCCATCCCGCTTAATAGGTATTTTATTTATGGTATATTTTTTAAGGTATTTTCACACTAGCTGTTTAATCACTCACAAGACCACAGCATGATTTTTTTATTTTCATCGATATTTTCCTTAAAGTAATTAAGGAAAATATCGATGAAAATAAAAAATAAAAATAAAAGTCGAAGACGACTACCTATCCAAATTTAGTTATATTTTTAATATTCATTCCCACCCTAAAAAGGGAATCAATTATTATGAGTCTTTCCCTCCCAAAGATGGGAGCAGCGTCTTCACTACTTGCCGAGTATGAGAAATGAAAAATTAAGATATCTAAGTAATCACGACCGCGTGTTGAGAGGTTGTTTCCGACTTTTCTCCAATTAACCGTACATAGGTCTGAAACTAGAACTTGCCTGAAGACACCTTTACTTTCACGCAGTTTTTGTGTAATTACCTACAGTTAGGTATCATCGGCATCCGGTTGCTTGGCAGCAGACAATTGGCTCAAAAAAATCTCTTGACGAAACACTAGTTTGGAGAGAGGTAATTTGTAGGCATTTTTATTTGAAACAAGATGCCAGTGGAGGACTTTAACAAAGCTAATTAATAAAAATAAAGGAAAATAATAGCCCAAACTAACTATCGAGTGACAAGCGATATGTTAAAAAAGTAGTTTTCGTTGGAGTCTAAAAATATAACTGACAGTCGTCTCGAGTTCTGTTGGAGAGGTTTTTTTTTGTCTTATGTCAGTAGGTACATGATTTATCAGCCATTCGATTTGAAAGCAAGTGTGTCTAATAAGTAGACCGTTATCCCGGGCCCACGCCTGCTACGTAAGCATTCTAATTAGGCAGGATTTTTGTACATAGGTACCTATGTATAGATTTGCGTTAGAGTTTTGTATCGCCTAAGACCGAAACCAATAAATTGTAAAATAATTTTACCAATACCACAGTACCAATACTTAGTCCGCGATCCTGCCATTTTACCGAAAAAATTTGCCCAAATTTCACTACCCAAACAAATTTTAGCAACTTTTTTTATACCATTGCAATGTGTGGAATGATATGTTTAGTACGCACATTTTCATTTGGTAAAATTTTTACTTGGCAGAATATTATCAAGGATAATGTCATTGAGCCATTTGATCTTTAATCAAATGATTTATTACAGCAAACAATCTTTAGACAATAAACATTTGGTCAGTTAGTTATGGAACTAATTTAATTATTAAAAAAAAGTGATTAGGTTAGGTTATGTTAAAACTGTGACCTCCTACGCACGAGCCGAGCGAGCGTAGCGAGCGGTGCCGCGGGAGCGGCCAGCGAGTCCCAGAAACGACTAGATTATATGGAAAAAAATAGGCTACCCGAAACTGAACTAGTTAGACGAAATTAATTATTTAAAAAAATGCTACTAACTAAAAAAAAATAATTTTAATAATAAATTAATATTATTATTACCTGTTTAGAATTTTTCCCAAGTGGAAAAAATACCCTTGTAATAAAACGTCTTTATTTTGCGTAAAATTAGTTATTCCAACTGAAATATTTGACTAAATAAAAATTGGTAAAAGTACTAGTTGGTAAACAAGTTATTGTTTAAACGTTCACTTGCTAAACATTAGGTTTGTGTTACAATTATTTGGGAAGAGATTTTTTGCTAAGTAATAATTTGGCAAATGAAATTATGCAGAAGATTGTTTGGGAAGTGATAATTTGGCAATTTCTTTTCGATGAAACAAGGGAGACCACTTAGTCCAGTAGTTATCGTAGTCCAGTGCTCTGCATATCGCCTAGATTTCTGCGTTCTTAATTTCGTCTGACTTTTCCGGTCATTGGCGTACTGAGCCGCCCCAGTACCTACGCCATACGCCATTAAGCGGAAAAGTCAGACGTACGAGTATCTCCGTGCAAAAGTTAGCAGATGACAGCAATGGAGTCAGTTGTTTTCCCACGGGTAGGTACTCTACTGGTTTATCTGCCAATTTGCATATCTGAAAGTCAAGATTAACGGGCAGAATGAGCCAATTGAACTGGATTTTTGGGACACATCTTCGATACGATTTACCGCAATAATACATTCTGAAAGGTGCAAATATGACAGAGTAACTGATGACATTAATTTGCAATCGATTCTGCACGTAGCAGATGCAGTCGGTTAAACTTGTTTCCATTTCGTTACGAAAATATTATTCAATTAGTGAGCGTATCGAGGTGTCTACCTGGTTGATGTAGGTTGTGGTCTCTGGTTGTTATTGGCCGTGAAGCGTCGAGTCCTCTTGACGCCCGGTTGCCGGTCGCAGCAAGTGTTTGCACGGTCACACATCTCTGGGTCACGGTCAACGTTCGCTTTGTCATGCGAGCTTATTCGCCCCGCAAACCTAGTAATCACTACCTGAATATTGCACCATATTAGCAGTAAACCTAATTATCTACGACCGACGTCTAATTTGTTCTCAGTAATAAGTTCGCGCCGAACGCTTTTTGTTGGAACAAAAAATTAACACAAATGATGTGCCAATACAGTTATTTTTGTTTTGCATATACTCGTATCTGTTTCGTGAAACATCAATAGGTGTCGGACAACGTCGGTACATACAGTTCGCTCTAGTCACTATAATAGTGTGTACGTGTCGGTTTGTCCATTACAGAACACTTCCCGCCTATTGTAATGATGTTTGGTGCTTACATCCGTCAAGATCCTATCTCGATAAAATAAACTAATGACTGAAACACACCTGTTGTTCGCGTAGGAGGCACTTGTAATAACGATGAAGATAGCTCCCAGCAGTTTGATGGTCGCACAATAGACCTCAAGTCCGTATCGCATCCATTTTGAATCTGTTTTTGTAGAAGGTAATAAATATTTATTTATCATGTTTCATCCTATGACGTGACGCCATGCACTTTATCAATGTTCGTTTCAATCGCTACGCCAACGTGAAAGTACTCACAGGCATAATAAACAATGCCTACTTGTGTACATCACTTTTTTCATTGAATCCTGATCCTGGAAAGCATCACGGCCCTGGCCAGTTAAACCGTTTAAATTAGGTACTTACCAAACCAAACCAATTTGCCGCATTAGTGGCTAAAATTACATAGGTGTAGCTACACTTATAGCAAAGTATTAAGCGAGCCATCCACCGCGAGCTAAACTAAGTTAGTTTGCAGTTAGTTTAGCTCGCCAGTTTTTAATACATGTGCGTCCACCCACATGTATGAAAAACTGACAAGCTAAACTAAACTAACTGCAAACTAACTTAGCTTAGCTTGCGGTGGACGGCTCGCGTTAAGGTCGACTTTTCTTTACTTACATTTGTAGTTTTCTGTTATAAAAATACGATTACGAAATTGATAATGAACTTGTGTAAAACAGAGGTAATTGTACGACTAATGCGGTTGACGCAATGTGGTTTGTTCTGGTGGTGGTAAATCTTTGCTGCTTGGACTAATTGGCCATATTGTGCTATTACCGGCGTAATGGTGGAGAGGCCATTAGGCAGGCACGAGTCGCGGTGACGATACCACGAGCACAGCCAACGACCCGTGCGCCCGCGCCACACACACAGACACACAGATTTGCATATGACCAATCAGACAAATGAGAAACTATTTTTATGTAAACGTGATACACGATTTGAGGTCTAAGTTCAAAATTGTTGTTTTCTCAAGAGCCTTTTCACTTAAAACGGTGGTGTCAAATATTGAGTAAACAGTAACGGGATCGTATAAAACTTTGCTGAGCTGCTTAACCCGTATTACAATAAACCTGCAGACACATGGATAGCAAATGACTGTGAGTTATTGTTGAGTGTCGGCCGCTCCCCTCGGGTGCTGCTTTAATTGGAGAAACGGCTGGGTCAATGGGTGATGACCGCAGTTCGCAGGTAATAGCAGACTTAATAACTTCACCTGAATAAATCACGCGTAACCGTTATTATTTCTTAGCCAAATGATTGTTAATTTGACAAGACACGGATGGATGAGCGAACTAATAATACAGTAATGTCGAACAATGAAGTGCTCACGAAAGTAAGCAAAAAATTAATTCGATTAGAATGTAAAAACTGACTGTAATAATAACACATTTATTTTCATATTGAATAGGTATATATAGGTACAATTCGAAGAATAAAAGTGACAAAGTAGATACAATTTTATTTAATGCGGTTGACCAAAGTGGCTTTATATTGTTTACAAACGTTTCTAGGTACTGTACAACGTTCAGTATAAAAATATTGGTACAAACATATCTCAAACCAGTATGTTCTATAATTACAAAACGTTATTATGCGTTCACATACTTTCTTTATATAAATCAATACTCACAGAGAAAATTTCAAAACATTGCGTAAAAAATGTAATCAAGGAAAGCTTTCAACGCATATATAAATGATGACATCTCGTCATTGTGATGTAACGTTTACCTAAAATAAGAACAACAGTCTTATAAAGCTGTATAATAACCTAACTTACTATGTACAATTAAACTGATGCGAGGGAGTTACAAACGTGGAATAAAGCCGTATGCTATCATTTATTAAATTGTTATTCTATGACATCCGTTTTATTAGAAATAATTATACCATATACATATAAGTAGTCGCTTAGTAGCTAATAAAAGGCACATTATTATCGATAGTACAAGCTAAATTCAGCCACGTAAAAGTTTAAGCGATAGCGCGGTATCGGCGCGGGCGCATAGCTTCGACGTCGTATGGGAATTTATTCGAATGACTATGAATATCCTCCTACAGCAAATTGGTTATTTGATACCAAAGAGGTGTAAAGTCACCTACTCCTGTTCGTAAGAAAACAGTTACAAATACTGGAATTTCTGAGATAACGTTTAGCGGTTTTTGATGTTTGTGCAGTTAGGTATAAATATATTGAATATAATTTTATTTCGGTAAAAAATCTAGTGATGTCATGTCGTCTAAACTTTTCGGAGACATTGGCCAAAAGTCCATAACAGATAATCCGCTAACCATCAGTTTAATTTAGTTACATTCATTTAATATATATTATACATTTCCAAAAATAACAAGAAATAAATCCATAATATATTTATAATATATTACAATACTTTAAAATGTAGGTGCCATTTCTTGTGCTCATTTTCTAATGACTGTGAACCAAACACAACCTCTTGACTCAACAACTAATAAATTCAAAGAGTTAACACACATACATAGTTTTGGCATAATCTACATCTAAAGAACGTCTTCCATTTATGTGCATAATGTGTTTAACTTACCTACATTTCACAATTCATTTACATTTTTTATATTCCGAAGCTATCCTTTAATATACACCATAAAAATATACCGCTAAATGCAAATAATGTTTATCAAAACGAATTTATCACATATACAAAAAATAAAAGTGAAAAATCTTAAATATCGTTAAGTGACTAGTTATAAAAATGGCCGGCAAAATATTAGCTGAATTACGCCGCCGTTTGAATGAAAATAAACTTCCAACTTTAACTTTGGCGACTATAATTTACGAGTATAATATGGTCGAAGAGTATGACATGTTTTTGGCAAGAAAAAGTGTACAATGTAGAGAGACAAGGCGCATTCGAGTACTATGCAGAGTGGGTGTTGTAGGCTATTATTAGCCGAGCCGAAGGTTAACGAAGCGTAATTTAAGAGCGGCGCCAGATTAGGTTTTTTCTGATCGGATTCCAGGTCCGGACGTCGCAGCAGTTTGGAGTAATTAAGCGGTCGGTTATGAGGTGTAATTACATGTGAAAATAACACTTATGTCTGGCACGGGGTCGTTGAACCGTGCGGCAAAAAATGTGGTAAAAAATGACTATGAAAAAGTTGCCCAGCCTGGTTGTCAAAACACACGTCACAGGAATATGGATGTGTCGCCTGCGGCGTGCGCGCGCTTGCGAGGTAGGGCTGCCACACAATCTTTTGACGTCGAGCGAATACATTCAATAGCAATATCAATCCTATGCTAACATCGCAAATGAAATTCTAAGAATACAGTCAGTCATATAAAAATAAAAAGAGAAAATAAAACTTGTCGCGTCATATTCCTCATCCCTTGTAGGCGTGTAATGTAAGACATATTGTAAACGGATAAAATTATGCGGTTTAAAACTAGATATACATAATGGCAGCCCTAGATCTGCAAGCCGACGCGCTCTTATCGGCTCAACAGTTTATTGATCGCGGGAGGCTTCGGTAGTCGCCGCCGCCCGATCATTGTTTGCTAATGAGACTCCGGGGAGCACAGGTGGTCCGCCGCGATCTAACTCAGTTAACTAAAACAAATATGATGTCATGTTGACAATAATAAATGACCCCCATTAATTTATCCTAAAGATAGGAGTATAAAATGTCGCAGTGGGTACCTAGAATTACATTATACTCTATGGTTTAGATCAACTAGCGAGTAACACGGCTATTGTTCTCTATGAAATTCTTATTGTTACGTCTAGAGACGTAACAACTCTATGCTAACTTATTTAACACTATTTAGTACAATGTTCACATATACGTCGCTCAACATAAACGTAGAAAAATTGCATCACGGCACAAACGCACATTCAGAGCTTGCACTATAAAATATAGTTTTACACTGTCCTGTGCACGATTTCCGGCTTAAAAAATTGCACAGAACAATGCACACGATTTTATACAGGAATGGAAAATCAAACTATAGGTACAATTGACGGAAGACAGCTTACATTCTAAATTGGTGAAGGTTTGCCGGTTCGCCACCAGACTGCACTTCAGTTCACTGAACACTTAAACGTTGAAGCCCAAATCACGCATGCATGGGAAAACCCACGGGATGAATTTTGATAGGCTTTTGTGGTCATTTGTATTCAGGTTTGGAGCTCCAACGCATCGTCATTATAACTTTTGTTTATAAGGATCTCGAACTTTTATGTAGCACCTCTTCATATTTACAAATTGTAATAAAATTTATTCACAAAATATATGAAAACTTTTGACATTCATTTTCTGCTATCGATCCGTTTTTCCATTTGTACGGAATATTATACATATTTTTCCGTTATGAAATCTGAAGCGTGATCGACGCATTCAATTTAGAAGCGCATATTGGTTGTTCTTGTTACGTGAATCGATGAAATATGTCTGTGGTGATACCTAGCAAGAAGTCGAACATTTCTCCGGAGTCGTTTTCGGCTCCCGTGTTATCGTCATCTCTGAAAACCTGCAAACACAGTTTTATACATTTAAATTGTGATCAGCAATCGTGATTGTCGGTCATGTGAAATAATTAAGATTATGCGCATAGAGATAATAACACGCCATACGTATCATAAAACATTTTATGACAGCTGACAGCTGCAAATCGATGTACTTTGATCTTATTTTTCGAAAGAAAGGACCGACATTATACAGTGCGTAAGTAAATAGCACTATTGCGTTGCACAGCGCAGTACACTTTAATATCTGAGACTATCTGATAACATCAATTAAGGTTTTAGTTACAGTGAAATATGTTGAGATTAACAGGTTAAGTGTGGAACGCCCGTTATTTTGTAGTTCTCGTATATTTGTACTTCACGGTTGTGTTTCAAATTGAATCGGTATTCGCGATTTATGCAGGTCGTTAGACGATTGTGGATATGTGTGTAAAGATTAATTCAATTAACTACAATACTGGATGGTGTATTTGTATCGGTTTCTGGTTATTTATTTACCTATACCTGTTGCTACCTGGTGTAGTAAAGCCTTGAGCTATGTTCTAAATATGCGCGCTATAAATGTTAAAGTATCTTGCAGCTTAAACTCAAACTCAAACTCAAACTCAAAGCATTTATTTCAATTAAACCATTTACAGGCACTTTTGAATTGTCAAATAGTCGCGTCAGTTAGTCAGATAGTTGAAGCTAGTTGCCCATTCCAAAACGTAGATCTTTATGGAGAAGAACGGGCAAGAAACTCCAAGGACACTCTTTTAAATATAGAAAATTACAAAATCCTGGGTACATTATTCTTGTTGCTTCTATATGTGAGAACAATGTACAAAAAATAATCAAAACAATTCAAAATATAAGATTAAAAATAAGCCATGGCAGATAAGAGATGACCAGTCACAACTGACGGCGCCCGTTCACGAACATGACGCATGGATCAGCACCATCCAGCTCAACCATTTTGTAGGGAACCGAATGATCTAACACACTCGCCACCATCAGCGAGACATTTAAGTGAGCATGACATACTCTCAACTGCCATGCTCTTTCAAGTCAACATACATCTTAATAACATTAAAACGGCTCCATGGTACTCACATTTACAAAAATTGAAAAAATGCTTCTAAATTATACAAAACACTTTTGCAATGTATTTGAGAGATTAATAGAATGTTACTACCAAAAAGAAAGAAAATCATTATCCATTGTAGTATTCAACAATTAAAACTTGTTTTAAATAAAAAATAAACATTAAGTTTGTAATGTCAGAAAAATAAAAAGGGGAAGCAACTCTTCCAAACATATTTTTTTTTTTTTTTTTAACTAGTGAGCCCAAGTGGCTGTGGAGCAGGACCAGCATTAAGCCAAGCATTTTTATCTATGATATAATCATCCAACTTATAATATGCTTGTCTACATAGTGTACGTTTAATGCATGTTTTAAATTTCTTCTCATTCAGTTGAAGAATATCGAGTGGTATTTTATTATAACATTTTACGCAGTACCCCATAAAAGTAGTGTGCACTTTAGACAATCTGAAACGTGGTTGATCTAATTTGTTCCTATTTCTAGTGTTAAAATGATGCCTGTCACTTATCTTACTAAAAAGATGTAGATTTTTCCGAACATACATAATGTTTTCATATATATACTGACAAGGTACCGTCATGATGTTAATTTTCTTAAACAGTTCCCTTAGAGATTCGCGTCTGCGGAGGTTATATATGGCTCTGACAGCCCTCTTTTGCAGAATAAAGATAGAATTAATATCTGCAGCCCGTCCCCGTCGTTAAAGTAATGATAGATTACAGATCGCCTACAAACACAGTGCTCTATTTTTCTTAGTTGTGTCCTAGAATCTGCGTGGTATACAGTGAAGACTTTTACATTTATTTCTCGTCAATTAAATTGCCTCATTAGTCCAGTGGTGGCAAGCGCTACTGCTGAGCATGAGGTCCTGCGTTCGATTCCCGGGTCGGGCAAAGTACTCAATACTCAATATATTTATTGCTTCCGCATGTGAACTTAGGTGGTAGGTTTAACAAAATAATATGATCATTGTGGACCCTATCGGGCACGGCAAAAGTAGGAGAGAGGAAGAGCTTTTCATTTTGTTTACTTAGATAATACCTATTTATTGTAATTATTTTATAACACTTGTAAATTAAAATTTGTCATTTAATTAATCATTGATATCATAATAGCATTTAGATAAAAGGAATACTTTTAATTTGTTTATAAATGTAATCAATTTTTGTTAATTTTTTTTATTAATTCTGGTAATTTATTATATATTTTAATTGACATGACTAGTGTACTTGTTGAGTGCATTTTTAACTTAATTAATTAATTACTTACTTACGTGGTATTGGGTATTCCATTTGGAATTGCTAAGGAGCAGCCCGGAGTCTGGATTTGTGACAGGTTGATGGCAATAGGGTCGCCCCCTATTACATGGGGCTTAAACATAACTGGCGAAATGTGGGTGCATTATAGTTAAACCTCTGCCAAACCCTTCGGGGAATACATTCGTAATGTTATGTTATGTAATATTACATTTTATATATATAATGTCAATTATTTGGGGCACAAACAAAATAGTTATCAGGTCACTTCAAACATTCAATTAGAGAGATCTCTTTACAGAGTTAGCAATGTGTGTGTGAGTAATTGCATTTTGCAAAATCTAATGTGAGAATCGTACCCAGTTTTTATTCCACTGTGAAATGAACAAAGGTAATAGTTGCAAATCACTGGAGGTTCACAAGCAAATGATACAATGATAGCACATAAACGCGCCAAGATAATAATTTAATCATGATATTAGCCACGCTCGAGGGCAAATTGCTCCGTTTATTTAGAGGTGAAAAAGAAAAAGAGTGTGACACACATTTAAAACAGGAGAGATAGTATCGCAAAAAGTTTAATGAATGGCACACGGCAATGAGCATATTTCGTGTTCATTGTTGCCGATTTCTCAGAGCGATTTGCTAATAGCCGCTATTAGCGCGCCTCCGGTCACCTCGTGACGTTGCGTGTCGACTACCGGCCTTACTAACGTCCACAAAAAACATAATTATTCCTAAAACGGTAACACTTAATTGATCCTCCATGTGTAGATAGTCTTACGGTAAAATTGGTGTCACGTTTTTTCGAGTGCCGACATTCGGTCGTCGCTCGAGAGTCCGTTCCAAAGTAGCGAATTTATCGATATGTTATTAACTTTAATTCTATATGCGAAAGCGTAATTATCAGTAAAGATAATGTACTTTACGGTAAGTAAGTTTAAAGTTGATTTATTCGTGTTTACCGAATCTCTTCCGCCCTGTAATTAGTTTTATCAGATTTCAAACACCGTGTTTGAACAAAATTGAAATAAGCATTACATTTTTGAACTATGTTATTAGATTTCAATCATTTCGTAATACCATACTTTTTCATGTTTTGATTCGTGCTGAGCTTAGTTTGTATCTAACAAAATTTACAGACCGTAAAATTACGGCGCAATCGCTGTAGCTTCGACTAATGTGAATGTTAGAACTACGGTGTGGAGACCACGGGCTGTCCGCCGCTAAAGAAACATAGGTATTAGAACGGTGGGAATGTTCTATTATCTGAATGATCAAAATAATTATATTTACATTTCTACATTTTCACGGATGAGTCATATCGAGGTGTTGTGAAAGTCATAAAACTGTGGATATGGTCAATATATTCACGACAAATTGTTTGATCAATTTAAAAATAAATAATGTTGGTGTTGCGGAAATTTGCGAGGCTGCAGTTAGCGAGCGTGGATGATTGAGATCTGCGACATTCGTGCGGCAGCGCCTGCGCAGGTCATTACGCCGAAACTTCGGACTCGGCGCGCAACGGTACCGAGACGAGCCGCTGAGATATTTTGGGACAAATTTAACGACATAACGCCAATAGTTACTCAGCTCATTGAGTTTTTTATGTACCTAAAGAAGCTTCACATCAAAGGTCCTTGCTATTAGTGAAATAGAAGAGGCGTTGATTTTTTATATTATTTTTTATGGACATTTTGAGAACTCGGTTTAACTTTATAAAACGATTTGTAGATGAAAGTACTTAATGGACGTCGATCGGTAATCTATAAACGCTAAGAATAGTTTACATTTTATTATTGGTAACCCGATAATCATACATTCATTTTGATTGACGACTGAAGTTCCTATGAATAGATCTGTGTCAGCCTTCGAAAACTATAAAGCCTGGCATCGATACGGAAGATCTAGAAAGCTTAAAAATAATTTAATTCTGTGTACACCCGTCAATTATAATTACTACAATATTGATGTGTACAAAAAGTTAGTTGGTTGAAGAAGATAAACGCTCTGCCGATGGGAAACGAAAGTGTGCCATCACAGTTTGGTTACAAAAGGAATGATACTGATCACGTACAGAGCTGGAGTATTAAATTTTCCGCTTCGTTTTGGCGACAAACGGTTTGTGAACGGTCCAGCGCGCGTGTCGCGCTCGCGACCACCTCAATTTGGCAAGTAACGCCAATCGACCGAACACTATGCTGAGTTTTCTACCACCTTTTGAATTCTTTACTGTTCTTTTCATGGAATTAATTTCCATGGCATGACGAAGCATGACCTTTTTCACGAAAAAGATAAACATGTTTATCTTACAATTGATCTTCGATACGCTGATTTAGTGCAGCATTTCTGCAGTCTTAATTAAAAAACAGCCAATGGAACAAAAATAAACAAGTTTGTTTTCAACACAGATACGAAAACAGATCTTGTTAAATTATTCTATTTTCTCCAGGAATGGATGTTTACTTACTCTACCATTAAAATAGTTTTCTTCCAATCAAGCAACTAAAATGTTATCAGATTCTGTTAGTCGATTTATACGGTTAACACCACTAGTGTTGCGTCGATCGACAAGGTCCACACAATGATGGATGACTGTCCGGTCCACACATACGCCAATCATGATTCGCATCGATCGCCTGCAGCGACAACATCCAATACATGATACGGTAGGGATCTACATCGCCAACACCCATTTATTTAACCGTTTTTATTTCTCAAGTATTTATTTTTGTGCCTATGTAAATAAACCAGTATTTTTAGTAGTCGGACCAATACTAAAATAAATAGTATTATTGCTCGTTAGGCGCCCAAGGTTTGGATTTACTTTTTATCGTATTTAAATTAGTACTTTCTCGTGTTCCTTTTGTTTTACATTAAGTATATTATTTTATTTGCGTTAGTTCTTATGCGCAGTTTTTTCAAGATACTACTTGAGCTTATTAAATTTATATTTAACAGAATAAAGAATGTAAAAGTTATTTATTGTCTAATTATAGTTCATCACGTTCGACGTTCATTTGAAAGTAAAAATCGACCAAATACCTACGCAGACCTCTTTATTCAGAATAGTTCGGCAGATTTATGTCGCGAGACAATATGGACCGGCCGTTCGAGACCCATACATACTCTTACACAAAAACTTAATGAAAGTCGAAAGTACGCTTTCACTTGTAGACGGTATTGTATTGTGCGTCAATTGTATACAACACTATTTCAATTGTATTTCTAAAGTTTTTTAAAACAAGGGTGGCGTAGGTACTCCCAGGCGTCCATTAGCAGTCTAGCCGGCCATCGGCACAGAATTAGCTACAGTATAAATTTTAACCAAGTATCGCACACAATGCGACATGTTCTAGATAGCATTATTATTTTTGAGTAAAGTCATGGTAGCTTGGTCAGTTTTGAATAGAATGCATTTCCAGATTTGAATAAAATCTGCCGGTGATTTATTCAGCAGACATGAATGACGCTTTGTGTGAGGATAACGAAGTGGAGGACAGCTTTTGTGGCGTCGGATAGACTGCCTATGGAGATGAGTTCTTATATAAAATAACAGAAAAAACTTGGTAATAGAACCAAGTAATAATAAATGCTAGTAATGGTGTAAGAAAGGCGACGGGTAGCACAGTGCACCTGTGTGTTGAACATGCGCTACCGGCGCAGGCGGCGGTGCGCATTGTGAAAACGTCGAGTGACAAGCATTCATTGCAATGACCGACACTAAATTAAATTAAGGACAGGTTTATATACGCTTAACCTAGATAACCGATGAAAATTATAATGATTGTTAGTAATAGACGTAAATGAACAATTCATGAGATTATACTTTTGAAAATATTTAACATACTTATTTAAAAGCTGTAGAATGGGCCTGAAATCTTGGATGTAAATGGATCCATTAGTCATACATTTTAAAGCTCGTATGAAACCATTATTAGTACCTATTTTATTTGTATTGCGCACGAGTTTAGTTTCTAAGGGGCAATTAGTGATCGTAACGTTTTGACAGCGCTATTTATATTAAGCACATAAAAACCGTGGACTCGTCTGTAAATTGTAAGGATTTATTAATAAAGCTGCAATACAATACTACATAAATAATATTGTGTTTTATTATCATAATTTGTGTGGTATATACAATTATAAATTAGAATCACTTTATACTGGCTTTTGCCTCGTGGCAATGCCGCCAGTCTCTTGGAACATTACCAGTCGACAGCGATGCGGAAGAATTCTTCGACGCTATATTTTAGTTTGTTAAAATTTTAATTTAGGTTGGGATATTATATTTTAATTTTAATAATCTGTTAGTTAATTTAGAATAAGAAGTTTATCCTAGTGTATATATTTTTTAAGCTATTGCATAGCTTCTATCGCGGGCCTTGAGCGTGGAGACCGAATCCTGAAATTCCGTAACGAAAATAACCTAACACCCCCATAGAGTGAAATTTTAAGATGCGCGCGCATTGTGACACAAATTGCATAAGTTGATAAAAAATGCTATGCAATAGCTTTACCGCGGCAGTCTCCGAGTGCCACACGTCTTTTTTCTTTATACTTAAATTTATTTTTCCAGATATCTAGGAGAGTACTTTTAATTGAGACGTTCTTACTGTACATTATAACTTTATGAAAGCTATCGGTATACTAACATTAACCGGTAAATCTCCGAGGTACCGGTGTTTAGGTTCCACATAAATACCATTCTGGTCATATTCAAGATTTTAATGAGTTTGAAGGCACTTAATGTCTGCATAATAAACAGACTATCATGGTTCGCTCGTGTACTTAAGAAAATATAGTAAATAATACACGCTTAGTACCTCAAGGTAAGATCTTCATTATAACTATACTAATTTTTGCCCGAGATTGCGTTCGCGTACAGTTTGGAATGTTCCTTAAAAACTTTATCATCCCTTTCTAGTTTTTTAATGTTTGCCTTTAAGCAATCTAGGAAACGAATGTAAAGTGTGCCTTGCCTACATTCAAAGTATGCCTATGTCCTTGCTTATGATTCACACTATCTCAATAAAAAGCCATGAAAACGAAACAGGCACACTGACAGGTCAATTTCACTTTTTAACTAAAACTAGCTTTTTTATTAGACCAAGTTGATGACGTACAGCGCGTAGCGGAGGATTATCGAGGCGGGTAGGGATGTTGAATATGTCGATATATCTCTATCTTGGTCAAATAGTCTCTTTCCAGGCAAGACAAAACAAAGAAGTTGCAAGACGCACCGCAAATGACTGGAAGAGCTATTGGGCTATGAAAGATCTAATGAAGGGCGATTTTCCTCTATCCCTCAATATCTCGACATGTACATTCTTCTCATCCTCACGCATGGTTCTCAAATATGGTCTTTGTCAATTCAGCAGAAGTCCACGCTCGGGGTTTGCTAGAGAGCTATGGAACGGAGTATTCTTGGTATTAAACTTGTGGACCGGGTTAAGAATAGAACAATCAGTTCCATCACTACAATAACTGATGTCACTCGAAAAGCTGCCACGCATAAATGTAATTCGGCTATTATCTGCTGCATGTCAGCCGATCAATGGGCCAAACTTACGACCCAGTGGGTCCCGCATAATGGCAGACGACATCGCGGCAGGCCCAGACGGAGATGGCGGCATGAGCTGGACTCATTTAATAAAGATTAGTCCTTGGCAGCTCTGGACAGAGAGGGGTGAAAAGAGAGTAGGGAGGCTTTTGCCCAGCAGTGGGACAATAAAAGCCAAAAAAAACTAGCTGACCCAACAGACGTTATCTTGTCCTAATAATTCATACAAAAACCCTCATAGAAAAAGGAATTTACAGTTTTTACAATGTTTCTTTCCCTAAAAACATTATTCGCAAATTAAAATGAAATAAAACTGTTCCAGCCGTTATGAACTGGTGCGCTTACCAACGAACATCATTTTGTTTTCATTTATATACGTAAGATATGCTGATTCAACGACGATTTCATGTTAGCTTGCATGAACTTATATCTAAGCTTGTTCATGCTTTGTATATTTTATGGATAATCACATAATTATTAATTGCTTCATGTGCTTATGTAAGCGTAAGCGTTAAAATCATGATTAGTGAATTAAGTCACGTGTGAGATAGTTGATGCAAGTTAGTAACTTAGAAACTATTCTTAGATATAAAAAGAACATACGTTGAACATAGGTCAGCTTTAACAACCAGAGTAAGCTTTACATTTTTCGAAAAATTATCTTTTTTAAATTTACTCGTATTTATTTTATAAAATACTAGCTGACCCAGCGAACTTTGTTACGCAATCAATAAAATAAAAATAAACCCTACTTACCCTACTAAAAAGTAAAAGTAAATCCTATTTTAGACTCCTGGTTCTAAGCTACCTCTCCACCAATTTTCAGCTAAATCGGTTCAGCCGCTCTTGAGTTATAAATAGTGTAACTAACACGACTTTCTATTATATATATAGACTTCAAATACGAAATAATTATAATTTTGAGTACAACAGTAGGAACTGCTTATTTCTTAAGAAATTTCTTCCAGCAGACCTGCGAAAGGAGAAGCCACCATGATGATAATGAAAATGAATCCTGGTCACTCATACTCGTATAGCCAGTACTATGCAGTATGTCACGGCATACTTAGGGTTACTTTATGAGTATAATGAACCTATTAAACAAACCCAAATAAATCACGTTAAAAAGCTCAGTAACGATGAAGTGATGAAAAGCTTCAGATATAAAAAAAAGTATGACATTAAACATGACCATTAAATATGGATAGTTCAAAGTCATTAGTCATTTATCTGACAGCGGAACGAGCAATGACAACACATTTACTGCTCAGCTCTACGTGATTAAAATAAATGAGAAATGTGTCGAAAATATTGTGGAAAAGGTGAAACTCCATTTAAATTTATATTCAGTGGTGATATAAAAACGTCTTGTAGCATGTGGACAGTGTCGTTAGTGAGTTGTAATGTTTATATTTATGCTGACGACGTGTGAAGTAGATGTAGGCTACTCTTAACACTAGCTCACTCGAAAACAGAACCAGACAATGATGTCAAGAATTCACAGTGTTATAAACCTTTTAACCCCCACGTTGATGTCAGAATGTCTGTGAGAGTTAGTTTAGTGTCACCGATGTAATTAAACCTGAGCTAGGGGGCATTGGTCACTAGTACCTAGGTACTAGCTATTCATCCAGAACTATACGAAGAACAGTTGAATGCAAATCATACGTGTGATGATCATTAATAAAGATAACCATAAAAGGCTGTTATTAGCTTTTTATGGTGTCACTAAAGTATTGCTTAGCTGCGCCCCGCAGTTTCGCCCGCATAAGTCTCGATTCCAGGGTCTGGTCTACCCATGTGCCAAATTTCATCCAAATCCGTTCTGCCGTTTTAACGTGAAAGCGTAAAAAAGATACTCACTTTTGCATTTATTTTTTGTTAGGATGGCTGTACGAAGCAAGTTGTGATGTAGCTCGAGTGATGGCCAGGCAACCTGTTAGGCTGTTACTAATTGTGCGTTACTGCGGTATTTATGAGTGTTTGCAACACTTCTGGTTGGCTAGCTTGCAATACCGCTACGAGTTGTACTGAAGCCTTAAGCTCGTACACACATTGTCGAGGAACATTATGACAATATTACGGATTTAATTAGTGACGGGCAGTTTGCTGCACTTCCCGGTTGTATTTAGCCGCTTATTACGAGTAAGAAGCCAGTGTTAATAAAAGCATCAGATATCATGGGCTGATAAAATTTTGTGCACCTATTTTGTTGATTAACTTAACATCATTACTGTATTCCTTGAACCTTTACACACACATTGCCAGTTATGTTTAAGTCCCATGTAATAGGGGCGAGCCTGTTGCCATCAACCGAACACATAATATTCAGATTCTGAGTTACTTCTGTGAAATTCCTGATAGACCCAGTAACAATTCGGCTAACCTGGAGGTCGATTCTAGGAACAGTTATGCAGCCACTAGACTAACATGGTAGAATAATGAGATATTTACTTGTACGGCTGGTGGCGACGGCAGGGGCGCCTCCCAGGCTTGTCACAAATCTCCCCAGATGATGGCGCGCTTGCTGCGGTCGACTGACGCTAGCAGTCCAGACTGAGGGTGCCATGACACCGCCGTTACTGCTGACCTGCAAAGAACGAATAGAAAAAGTATAAATACTTATAGAGAATTTCTCTGCAAATTTCCTTCTGGCAACATATAGGTCTGTGTGCCGAAAACACGCGGTAGTCCAAACGCATTACCTATGGTTTGTTTCAAAAGTATCTCATAAAGGTATAAACAAACCCTATTCAGGTTAAATTCTGACGCAATCACGCACTAAAAGGAATTAGTAACACATTCATCTGTATTTAGGTTTCAACTTTATATTTCGCCACTTAACAGAAAAATCATCGGCGAAAATTTAGGTTATAAATATTAACCTCAATTGACAAATGAAAATCATCATAAAGGTGGGTTCCAACTTTACCATTGAACAGAAAAATCATCGACGAAAATTGAGGTTATAAATATTAACCTCAATTGACAAATGATGAAAAACATCATAGAGGTGATTTAAAACTAGAATTTCGGGTTTAAGTATTCAAATCATCAAATCAAAGCATTCAATTTGTAGTGGCACTTCAAATTGGCATCCACAGGTACGTTTTCTGATCCATTTATTTACGTTTTTATCGGATAGTTTTGGAACAGAATATACATGTAACGGTCACTTTCGCAGAAAACTGTACACTTTAAAAAATGAGACCCAAAAGTTTTATGGCTACCTCTGAAGATGATGATTATGATTGAAACAAATTAAGGTTCAGCCGGAATATGTACGCTAAAATGTTTATGTTGATCATCATCAGGGTTATCTCCATTTAAAAGCAAGCTTCTCCGGCCATAGTAATTGAAAGTTTAGAGTAATCTAGGAATTTCGACCAAATCTAAGTTCCAAGCCGGGTCATAAAGTAAGACAAGTGCACAGTGCTTTTATCATAAAACTGGAGCGTTTTTGTGTGCAAGTCGCTTGAACCGTTACGTTTCTCAGAATATTATATGAGGAGACTTTGAACGGTAACCCGCTTTATATGACCGTGCATTACGAATATTATGTCGGCGTTTAAATCTGTGTCACTAGCACTTAAAGATACTCATCGCTCTCTATTAATACACAGACTTTTAATAAAACATAACCACTAAAGTATTCGACTTTCTTGACCATTTACCGAAGATGATCGTAAGAATGGAGCGGTCACGACGTTTGAAATACATTTCAGTTCGCGGTGTCCATTTAACGTATAAGGAAGGATTGTGACCGAACTAGTCCATAGTAGTACAATTTCGAGTATATAAACTGTTGTACGAAGTTTTGATTGTCGGTGGCCGCTTAAAGGCTTTACATCGTATCTATGCGGGGCGAGGCTTCTCATAAACAAGAATTAGCGTCGGGTTTGTTCGGCTCGTTGGCACATACCGCTCCCGGTCGCGTATAACGAGCCAGGCCAGGGATAGCCAATACGGGGTCTAGGAAGCGCCATAACACGAACAAATCTGGTAACCAGAACCTGCGATTGTTTCCTTATTGCATTCCGCCCCGATATCATGATTGTTTTTATTGAATCATATCATACGAGTACGTGCGCCGAGATGTGGTTCCGATCGGTCCGATTGCTGTACCTCGTCAGAACATTAATAACCGTTAATTTATTCAATTTCGTATATTGGAATGTGCCCAGTTAATTAAGTGATGGCTTTTAATGGTTCCGCCTACAGGGCAACGTTTGGAAAATGCTGTAAATAATAATTAACGCAGAATGAAAGTAATAAAATGTTATGAACCGGATTTATTGATCGATTTATTCTGTACATGAAAATGTAATTAGTCCGTGGTCGATATTTACATGATAGGTTTTATATTGCTACAAATGGTTGTTTATCAATATGTATGTAGATATCGTATATCTTACTCCCGTCTTGATTCATAACCAAGTAACACGCCCTCTGTGTTCGGAAACAGGTAACCCAATAGAGTAATTTCAAGAACCTATCTCCGGCGATCGTTAGCCTTTCCGATACAAAAAGCATGCACGAGTTACGATTAGCCGGGACCAATGTCCGTACATACACTACATACCGTACATACTGACATTTGTGATCTAGAGGATAGTTAAGAACTATTAATCATACAAAGAATTGCAACAAAAGATACTTGCACAGACTAGAAAAGCTTAATTTAAACGTTAATCGCGGCCTGCGCGTAGTTAGCATAAACACTAGAAGTGCTCACGTCCTATCCGTCGCTTTTAGAATAGCACGCATCATATTTTCTTTACTCCACATAGGAAAACGACCGTCTGCTAATAATCTCCTACGTTTATTAGTCAATAACTTCTTTACTGAACGAATGAACTATGCGCTGCGGAAATTATTAAGCGCATGCACGCGAGGTGGTAGTTATCAGCAATTGTCAAGCTAACAACTTCCACAGTAAAATCAGTCATAATAACAAAGAATAAAACTACGAACTGACGGACTGAATTATTTTTAGATGCAAGCCACATTCCGCGCATAGTTAATTAGATAATCTCTCGATCGCAAGCAATCTGTATCGTTCTTAATCGATAGCCATATGAAGACGATTAATTGCCCATAATATATTCTGTTCCTAGTCTAAATGATAAGATTCAACGATTGTGCGTCGCGGAGATAAATCATGGTAATCGTCGACGACAACAATAATGTGTGTCGCACATGTTCAAACAAATTTTGTGCGACGGCCGCCTGCTGAGCGCGAGGCTCGAACAGCGCTGATACAACGTACGCAAAGTACTCGCAGATAGCGTACAAAAGCGCAAGCGCAGACCATTTCACTAACATCGCGGTCCTATTGTACGAACCATTCCGGAAACGTCCACCCTGAGGTTTAGTCAAGTTCAGTGTGTACAATACTGCGGCTGGTTTGGTCACATTTGTAATATTCGACTCCAGAACCACACACGTATGTACTCATATCTAGAATAAAATAGCATGTGACAAGTTCTAACGTCCACAAACGTTATTACTATAGTGTTAATATTTGTGGAAGCTATATTCCGCAGGCCATCTTCAGAATGCATAAACCCATATATAGTAAGCTTCGTGAGTCTCTGAAATATTTTATTACAGAACGCGGCAATGCTTTGATACATGTAACAATATACAAGTCAATGTTTATAGATGCAATATTAGGAAGTAATCTAAGTGTTTGCAATGACACATAATAGTTACGATCCCTTCGCGGTTAAAAGCGTATAAGTATGAAATAGGAAACAATGGTTGCACCTAAGGAAACCAATCTTTATTGCTCATCTCTCTTTATTTCGATATTGTTGTGCTCAAATTGATTTTGGCCGGAGACGATAAGAATTTTATGTCGCAACGGTATATTCTAGGTAACCGCTGTAATGTTAGTTTCAATATTGAATCAGACTCGACAATACAGTAATAAAGTGGGCGAGCAACTTAACTGTTCAAACTCACATCGAAGACTGTACAAACTAACATCAGTATGGTACGTATTACTAAGCAAAAATATGCATGTTGAGATGCAGAGGAATGTTTCCGCGTTACTTTTGTCCTTGTTACGGTAAAATTGTTTACACTATTGTGTGTGGAGTGTCGGCGCGAATTAAGTGCGATTGCATCGCGCCATGCACTTGTGGTGGACAGCGCGAGGGAACAATATGTCCCATTTGCGGCGATCTGCGGGAGAATGGGCCCCAGCGACGGGTTGCGCGGGTGTCTTGAGAAAGATTCGATCAAGTCCTATTGCAGCGAGCGCTGGCGATAAGACTGGACGCGACGCTCGACAACACCTAAGGGTAAAACAGTCCTTTGACTGCCGCGCTTGTCTACGACCAGGAAGTGCTATCGTAAATAATGTGCTATTTAAATGTACGATACGTCTTAAATATTCAACTAATTAAATTTGAAAGTCTGACGTGAACAAATACAATTGCAATTTTCAGGAAATGCATTTTGTGCAAAGCTAGATTACTTGTTGGATTCCGGAAAACCACATTACAATGTTTTGGCATTTGATATTCAAATGAATTCAAATGTCATTCTTTACTTTAATCGCATCGAGCAGGTGTGACGATAGCTTAATGCCAAATAAATATGCAGTGTACGGTATGGGTAAGAGAAATTTGCAATGGTGAGACAGTCGAGCCAATGTTGACCTCACGATTTCAATTGTCCATGCGAAATGTTACGGGGATAGCGAACGATGTCGCGACTAAAACAATTCCAGTTTAAAATTCAAGGTCAGAAATGTGTCTGCTGAAAATTTATTACGAATCTCAAAGGTCACATCTTCCGTGAGCTATGGTTACAGTTAGAAAGAAACGAATTGAAAACAAATTGCGCCGCGGTCTGCAAGCGCTATAGGTGAGCTATTGTTTAGGACGTTCGTAGATTATATCAATAGTTATTGAAAATAACTCTAGATATACATTAAGAATTTTGTTATTATAGTAATGGATTTATTGTGTAGTCAAATAAGTTTGGCAAATAAGTTTTTCTGTAGGATTTCTGTTACTGAAAAGTAATATACCGTATCTATAATTAGCGATAGGGTTGCCGTCCTCTTTTGAAAAGTCCTGTTAGAGACTGCTGGCAATCATTAGTACATTTCTGCCTATTCGTCCGGTTGAGTGTATGACAGTTAAGGTACCATTCCGTACCCGACCGCAGGCAGCAAATGTACGCGACGTGTCGCGGCGTCATGTCGCGGCGTCACGTCGCGGCGTCATGTCGCGACGTCACGTCGCGGCGTCATGTCGCGGCGTCATGTCGCTGCAGTCATGATTCCGAACCCAACCGCAAGCGGCAGCAACCCGTATTCCAGTCGGTAGATAGAAGATAGAAAAACGTGTTATCGCTCGAGCGTTGGCGGCACTACTGGTCTGCGGTCGGGCTGCACGTGTCGCCTGTCACTCGCCCGTAGCTGCCAATGACGTGTCGCTAGCTACAGAAGGTATTTCATAGAAACCAGTCATGTCGCGGCGACACGTCGCCTACTGTTGCCTCCTGCGGTCGTGTACGGAATGGTACCTTTGCGGACAATTACAGGTAGGAGGTACAATTAATTAGCATCCTGATCTATAAAGTAAGGCGAGTTGTAAAAGTCGATGAAGGGAAACTGCTGCGGGAAACTGCATTGGTCGCAGTAAATCAGTTACTTATCCGACTCTTATGCACCTTGCTATCTATCTTTTAGAATAAACTTAGTACTTCGTGCCGCGGTTCAAGTAATCATGATAAAGATACGTATAAGCGCAGTGATATCAACGTTTTATTTAATATTCTAATGCGAGTATGTAATCATTATTGAGCAGATACAGGAGTCAATGAACTAATGAGCGAAACGAGATCGGGTAACACGACTTCTTAATCAGAAAGCGGTTTAAGATAGAATAATCATAGTGCTAGAAGACATTTGTTGTTGAACATTAAAAGGTACTGGAGAAAGGTGTGAAGCTCTTGTTAGACGCATAGATTTACGGTAATTGTATGTTTCAGGTTATTTATGAGTACATGATGTTTAAATCACTTTTCAGTCTAATTTCACACAACTAACTTAAATATGGAGTAAGATATTGACACTTGGGACCACAGGATCAAGTAAAGAGTAGAGGGAGAAAATTGGAAGCCAACTTATTAATGATATACTTACATCGATTTATCTATAACACGAAATGGGTTCTCATCACAGCATTTTCTGGGCTTCAATGCCCAGTGCTGAAGTTCGCGAATTCGGCGCTCAGTCAATACTTACGTGTGATCCTTGAGTATCGTCTCCAGTCGTCCAGAATGCGTGTTCCACACGTATGCCGCTCCGTCCGCCGCACCGACCGACAGCAGTCGGCCACCCGGGCCAAATGCCGCCCGCGACCAGTCGCACCCCACCTTGAACGACTCGTGACTGAAATGCAATTAAAAATTACGTGTTTCACCCTCAAACTGTATGAAATGTTGCTAGCAATAAGTTTCCGGCAACATAAAAATACGTTGCTAAAATAATGTTGTACAACTTTTGTTTACCGCATGGTCTAATAAAA
This sequence comes from Agrochola macilenta, assembly GCA_916701695.1. NCBI lineage: Eukaryota > Metazoa > Arthropoda > Insecta > Lepidoptera > Noctuidae > Agrochola > Agrochola macilenta. Next base: position 12,256,499 of record OU753563.1, read on the forward strand.
CAAGGTCTAGCATTCCGAGACTACCACATGCTTACGTCACTATCCAGTTGCCACTCTATTGCAACAAAACACGATTAAGGAAAGATTTTCAGAAACCAAAGCTTTTAAATTGTCTTTTCGTGTGTCTAATCAAACGAAACTCAATTCAATTCAATTTAAACATAAACCAACTTAATTGTTAATTAAAACCTCATTGTTCATTCATTCATTCATTTATTTATTTCACTAACAATTTACATTGTGTTGAAAATTACATATTAAAACGAGAAATAACACATGCAGAAACAACTACATTAAGCAAATTAATACAATGTCAGCAAAATAATACAAAGACACAAATAAATACAATATCTGGTTCGTAGCAGGTACAGTGTCAGTTAAAAAGTCTAATTTATTATTATCAGGTAAAATGTCAATTACAACGTTAAATATAAAGCAAGTATAATGTCAAATTTAATGTCCAATTATTAGCAGTCAAATTCAATGCCAAAAATAATTAAGAAATAATTTCGCTAAGGTTTTAGTAATTTATATAATTTAGGATCATTAAATCTGTTCACTGCTATTATTTTAAGTGACTACTTTTATCATTAATAAATTCCGATACCGAGTAAAAACATTTTTCCAACAAGAAGAAAAGCCTTCTTGTTGGAAAAATGTTTTTACTCGGTATCGGAATTTAGTTTTAAATGAGTGCGAGCTATAAATTAATAATTTTAAATCAGTTGGTAACCTATTAAATAACTCTACTGCTTGGTATCTGGAACAATGCTTAGCTATGTTAAATTTCGGTGCCATCTTGTGTTTAAATTCTTTCCTTCTTGTGTTTTCTCTTATCTTACGCTCCTCTTGAGATTCATACTCTCTCTGTTTTATAGGATTCGCACAGGTAATAAAGGTGGTTGGGGAGTTATTATTACAAACTTCTGGTAACACAGATGTGATGACGTAGACTTGTGTTGCCCACGTGACCACTGTGTTTCGGAATGCCATACCTGGCGAAGTATATTATTATACCATGGTTTACCGTATGGGGCTTTAGGGTGACTGCACAACATTAAGTTATGCTGCGCTGAGCTGTGCTGTGCTCTATTTAGCAAATTCGCTCCAAAAAGGTTATAATGAGGGACAAAACGTTCTGCGTTGCGCTTTGTGTGGCAACCCTTTATTTAAAACACAGCCATTTTTTTTTGTTTAGCTAAGCCCAACACAGCTTAACTTTGATTTGTTGATATTAGGGTACAAAAGTTTCATTGCCGAAAGCGATGTCTATACCAGACGGTCCATTCCCGTATTTTTAAGAACGTTCGCATTCTAATCTCAGTATTTGTCCAAAATACCTCTAATTTACCAAAAATTTTAACCGATCGACTGGAGAAGGTTATGCATTCGGCGTGTTTTTCTTGACATTAATTGTCGCTGGGATGAGATTGCGAATAGATTTTGAATATTTTTAACTACAGGAATTGGCCTTCTGATAACCTTTGGATATATAGAGGTATCAGGAACAGGGTGTGAAGTTCACTAATCCTCTATAGAAAAGGGAGGATCCACCGACCAGACGGGTGTCGTGTCTGGCGGGCAACTGCCCGACGATTGATATCGGGACGATGTATATATACATGTCGCGTGGTAAACTCTGCTTGCGCGATGCAGGATTTTGTGTGACGTCAGGTCTTTGATGCGTAGTTCGCTTGTGGCATTGTAGATGCCGCCACAGATATAAATTTCCTCCGTCAGACGACTTTCTTTTGTTTCCTGGTGATAGTTTCACCCGCGATCAGTCGCACCCCACCTTAAAAGCCTCGTGACTGAAATGCAATTAGGAGCCCCGTACACTTTGTCACGTCTGCACTAATAAGTCTATTCTCGTACTTAGTTAATGTACAGGTGTCCAGAAGCCTTCTGTAATACTTTAACTTGGAATGTGCTGTTTTGCCAAGGAATTCCGAATAATTCCAAGCTGTTTTTTTATTTACTTCATTCTCCTTTAAAAATACTTCTGAAAGTAGTCGAGAGTTGACTTTCTTTTTTAAGCACTTCTTGTGTTGATTTAAGGTTAGTTCAAAACTTTCAATGGAAAAATGTCAGAGCGAACTACGATACAATCTTGATTGCCTAAAGTAAATGTTCAACTTAATTATCGGCAATAAGAATTTTATACTTTGAAGAATCTTTATTGAATTAATTAATTCAGTGCTCAAAATAATTAGTTTAAATACTTAACTGCAAATAATCTTTTACGAACTTTTTGCGCTTGACACGATTATCTACATACTCGCACATCAAGATGTTACGAGTATAAAGGCTTGATTACAATCCTTTCAAATGATTCGAATAAACAAATTTGACCTCTATTTCCACATAAAAGCAACTGTTTGAAGAAATTTCAATGAAATAATTTATTATTAATGTGTATTCTCAGACGGTAGGTGAGAAATCTACCTATTTATAGAGGAAAAGACATCAACGCGCTTGAATAATTTCGATGCGTAAAGAGCGTTCATTCAAAAAGTTGGCAACGTCGCAAATAGCTGTCAAATCTCTACGTGTTTTGATTAATTTGGCAATATGTATTACTGTATGGAAATATAAATATCGCTAACTAGTGAACTAGAATATTAATAATGAATTGCAACTAGAACACTGAATTTAATGTTGTAACCGTTTTAGGTGTAAAAAAGGCATTTGGAAAGTTTCCAAACACTTTTTTTTACATTTAAAACTAAATATTCGGTGTCACGATATTAATTATTGCCTTTCATAATTAATATTTTAGTTAGCCATATTTCATATTTCCATACAGTAATATTGCCAAATTAATCGAAACAGCGAAATATTTGACATCAATTTGCGACGTTGCCCACTTTCAGAATGCACGCTCTTAACAAAAGGAAAATATTCTATGCTCTTCGAATATTATGATAATTCCTAACAAAACGACCTCTAAACGATACTTTTGCCCGTAAATATAAAGAGAAAGTATATTTCACTTCAGAAACTGTGGGAAGTTATCTAAAATTTAATTTGTTTTTAGTGCCATGTGCAATATTGTGCGCAGTATATCAACCATGTTGAACTATAAAATAAAACAACAAAACAAACTTACGAGGTAAAGATGTTTTTAGTCGTGGAGACTAAAAACATATTTTCCCCGTAAAACCTTTAAAGGAGAAGGTCCACTGGAAATTCTGTGTAATATAATTTCTCAAATTCTTTACGACAATATAACATCTAATTGATTAATTAATAAACTTGCATGTAAATATAACTAAGAACTTAAAGTATCGAGTCTATTATTTTTGTATGTCTGTTTCAATTTTGAAGCAATCATTATTTGTTTTATTACTATTGTTCTAGGGTCATAAAATCCAGCATATCTAACTGTAAACATTTCTTAGTTCTTAGACTATTACATCGCAGGAAAAGACATAAAACTTCTTACTAGCGCAGCAGAGTTACAAGTAATAATAATACATTATAGGTTAGCGTACCTGAAAGAACGTACGATCGTGGTCATCCTCAGATCTATAAGTTGTATTGTGTCGTCGCGGACGCACGCCAGCAGGTAATTGTTGTCTGAAAAGACAATCCACGTACAAATAAAAATTGCAATAAACACAGCATCTTAACGCGTCATAACTTCACAGTTACAAATAAAGAACAAGTCAAGCGCGTATCGCACTAAGCACTGTGAAGGGTTCCGTAGTTGGGATGAATATTTACGCATGTACAGCAACATAAGTTTGTATTTCAAAACTATGAAAACCAAAGTTACTTCTAGGGTTGTAACCGAAAATATACCGTATCTCAAAAACGATTGACTTGAATTAAAAAAACACAGAAAATATATATATTTATATTTCGCTCTAAAAGTACAAAAAAAACTAATCTATGAAGTACAATTTATTAAGGTGTAAAAATTTGTGATGGTGTAGAGTCAGGTGGTCATATTTTAATAATTAAGGGATCTAACAATACCCCACACGCTGCGCAGTGCAGACTTTTCTTTATCCGTCGATTACATGTATGGGGAGTGCACCCCCTAATTATTTCGAAGTGAAAATTTCTTTAGGCGCATTGAGCACTTTTTGGGTGAACAAAAATCATGGAACTCGCGTCATAGTCACCGAACGCTTTCCATGAGCTATATGTAAACTGTGTAAATATGTGTACTTTTTGGTTGAACATAAAGCGTGAAACTCGCGTCATCGTCACCGCACGCTTCCCATGAGCTATATGTACCTATACTATGTATATATACGAGTATATGTACATAGATATACAATTCACAAGTTACTTAGTTTTCACTTCTATCGGCAGTCCCTAAAGACTGCTCCGTTTTTTTAATTCGTAATTTCACTACACCATGGTAAAGCGGTGCACTGAATACATCTCCTTTCCAATTTTCATAGATATACTGCCAATAGTATCTGAGTAAAATGGTTAAGTGTCATCCGGACATGACGAAATAACGAGGGTTTAGTTGTTGCCATTTGGCTATAAAGAATCCTAAAACACATTCGTGCCTAGTAATAGTGAAATTACGAGCTTCATAACGGACGCATACCCGTATGAAGAATTACTTAATAAGAAGGAGACATATTACAGCTTGTGCCTAATTTAAGAGATTTGTAATGGTGAGCCCGCTATGTGCTTTATTGCCTTTTCGATAATCGTTGCGAAGGTAATATTTAACCTTAAACCTTTCAATTGGCGCTTAATAGTTTTAATGTAAGGTAAAGAGCATCATGAATCGGGCACACCGCTTTATTAAATTAGATGATTTAAGTGTGCGATACCATCATGGTTTTATTAGCTATCAGTCGGTATGAAGAGCGATCAAATGTCTTGAGGTCAACAATAAGTTCTCATGCAGTTTGCGCTCCATTAGCTATTACTAGCTCAAACGTGAGATTTGCGTCTATGTGTTAACATTAACTTAGTACTAAGAAAGCATTGCTCGTATCGTGCTAACGCAATTTGTACGATAATCTGCAATTTACATATTACATACATAATACGCGACATTTTCTTTCATTCATTAGTTGGGATTTACGAAGTAGTACTAACTGATGATACTTTCACACCTTTTATACGTCTAAAAATAAAATTAAGTTTCTTAGTAAAGTTACCGTTTCCATTCAAAATAAACTACTAAATCCATAAGCGTTAAGTGTGAACAAAACACTAAACATGAATGAAACTATCACAAAGTACTCATCTCTTGTACATTATGCTCAAACGAGTCTCATATATCTTTCACAACCATCTTCTCGAACATCAACAAAAATCTTTTATCAAATTCTATTCCCAATTGAAGTGCGCGGTTTAACAACTCTATTCTACTTTCATGCACTTTAACTATTCCTATCAATAAAGTGATAAGTGAAACTGAAATCGAATAAACTATAGCGTTTAAAAGGCTTTCGAACATGTCATATTTGCGATTCTGCTCAGTATCAGCGCATGATAGATCGTCGATAGCGCGATGGATCTGGATCGAACGTGATGGGTAACTGTGAACTGTCTCCCTTTTCATTTGTCCGATGAAATCGACGTGATTTAATCAGTTTCCGAGGCAGTGACGTCCCGACACCGCGATTGATTGAAGGTATCAATCTGAGCGTTTCGTGCGATGCACAGACCGTTATTGTCAAAAAAGGGATCGATCGAGAAACGCGTAACGGAAATGGGCATTGCGCACCCGTCACGTTGTAGTGCTGACACGAATACCGATACTAATATGCGATGCATTCAATTACAGAAAATTTACAAGTACTCCATCGAATAAACAGTTTAGTCTATTTAACTTTTGATGTTATGTGCTTGTCTTTCAGTGTAACAGTAGTTGAGATGTTAATCTTAAGTACTGTTGCTTTAACTAGTCAACTGCTGAGTTCATTTCTTGCATTTGAACATTAAGTATGGATGCGTAAGACTAATGCTGTCATTTAAATTGTTGCTTGTCTATAAAATGATACTTTAAGTATTACTGAACGAGACAACATGGTGGTTAAACTTTCCTTGCATTTATGTGTTAGAGATTGACAGGCGGGTTGATGCAATACACACATACCTCTACTAAGATCAAGCGACGTGACTTTCCCTTGCAGCATGATATCGTTGGCAGACATCTCGGTGCGGATGTCCCAAAACCTGATCCTCTTGTCGAAGTGTCCCGATATGATGGTGGAGCCCGCCCCGTCTGACGTCACCAGGTCGTTACACGAAGACCCCGCGAACTTCGTCTCCGTACCTGTTGAAGCTTGCATTATAAAATCTGTGTCACACAACGGTTGATAATAACAATAAAATTTCCTGAAGGCCTATTAATGTGCGCGGTAAATTGCTTATGTGTGTTATTGCATTCATTAGTTAAGATTCCTGGGTGTGTGGCCGACATGCGAAAGTTAAATTTACGACTGATACCAGTGTTTAAAGTGGCCGTTGGTCCGTGAGATAATAACATCATTATGATTCCCAGTTTATTGCGTTCAATATATTATTAAGTCATACGTAGTGATTATTGTAGTTTTTTTTTTAAGCTAGATGGATATTCAAGGAATTTAATAATAGGCATAGGTTTTTTTTTTTAACTTCAATAAACTGTCCATTATTATCAGCGTATGTTAAGGAGCTCCGTAACCGAAACCACGGATATCCGAAATAAAAATCTATCTGTAAAAGTAATCGAATCCGATATAAAAGTTTCGGATAATCTTCGATAGGGACGGAGTCTAAATGAGACACGTTATGACAGGGTTTTCTTCCCAACCGAGTCGACACACTAGCCGCGCGCGATACTTGCATGTTTTTTAAATTTGTTATTTGTGTTCTACAATAACAATTTCTTAAAAAAAAGGATCCGTATTCAAAACCGGTATAATATTGTTTCTATATCTGTATCCGTATCCAGATCAGAAATTTCATATCCATAACATCCCTAATTAACAGTAAGGAACTAAATTGAGCAATTAAAAACATTGCTACGAGAACCAACTTCGTAGCAACATTTCGTAGCAAGTCTACGGTGCACAAATTTTTACGTAGTCGGCGAAAAGATTATTTATGCATCGTAGCATTCAATTAGTAGTTGAAAATCTATAATTAGCTTCATAGATGTCCAGAACTAGTGAAACGAGAAAATGAACTCACTCATTGGACAGGTACAAGTTATATTTTATCCTTGGTAAAAAAAGTTTGACGGTAACTTATTTAGATATATCGATGGCGCAGAAAAAGTACTTGTGCTCGTAGTGTTCACTTGATTGCGGCTAACCGCACCGAGCAAGTCACTCCAGGTTCACGGATCGATGCGCAACAATGCCTACGATATGCATTATGTAGGTACAATGTATGAGCTCGAATACTATGTCATATTACGTGAATGTCCTATGACGATCATGTCTGTTAAAATTGCTGCTCACAAAAAATCAACAGCCAGTAAGTTTTGATATTAACCTATGTATAAGTTAGTAACCATGTAACTATAGGACAATGGATAGCTAATTTATATTTAAGATATTGGATTATTGTCGTTTAATTGACGTTTCTCTGTTTAAACGTTTATTCTGATGTGCAAAGATTGTTCAGTACAATTGAGAGAAAGTTTCGAAATTTAAGATTTTATTACATAGAATCAGTAAAAAACTATAAATCCAAGGTGATATAAACAGTTGATAGTTTGTTGACACATTTACAATTATGATTTCTACTACTCGTATAAATCTAGATAAGAAATATAGATCAAAACTGATTGAAAAGTCTTATTGAATTTAAAGTAGGTACAGTACATTGCTTTTCAAGTTTTAAGTTTTGGAAAAAGTGCAGTAAAGGTTCACATTACAACGAGAGATAAGAAAACTCAAATACGTTATTTTTTACATTTATTCTGAATTATATTATTTACTAATAATAAAGATGACTCAAACTCAAAGCATTTATCTCAATTAAATAATTTACAGGCACTTTTGAATTGTCAAACAGTCGGTCAGTTATTCAGAAAGTTGAAGCCCATTCTAAAACGTAGATCTTTATAGAGACGAACGGGTAAGAAACTTCTCTCGCTGAAGAGTTTGTTTTTTTGTTTGAACGTGCTAATCGCTGGTACTACCAAATGGATTTGAAAAATTATTTTTGCCTTGATAGCCCAGATCTTGAGGAAGAATTTAGGCTAAAATCAAGCTCGGACCCATAGGAGCCCAGCAAAAAGAAATAAAAGTCAGAAAGAATGCTAAGTGAAAACAAAGTAATAGCGCGGGCAGGCAATGCGATGCGACGGGGTGGGTTGGGGAACAAGAAATTTCACGCGAAAGTCGCTGGCTAGTGATATCATAATATTGGATTTCTCCCCCGTTCAGTTGCAATTCAAGTACCTACTAAGTAATAACATTATCAGTAAATGTCAATAAGCCATTAAAGATGATAATTTAATATTATGATGAATACATAGCAGAACTTCAGAAGTCAATACAGTCACTTCACATTGACTAGCTAATATGCACTTAAAGGCTTTAACCTCGGCCCTAATTTGCCGATATCTGTCCATAATATCCGGGTATTTATATAATAAAGCGTTAAAATTATATAACTTAATAGCGTATAGTTAATACTCGTTGGGTCAATTAGCACATATAAGTTGATTTAAGATAATAAATAATCCGTCAATTCTTATCGATGTTTGATATTTATCTGTGAAGATACAAGTTCCAATATTACAGTGAATGGAAAAAATATACGAGTATATTTATGAATGCAATAAATAGAACCGTGTGTTGGCGCCACGGGACGCCGTAGTTATTCACACTTGATCGACAATCAACTCATAAGCAGCTGATTGGTTATGAAATATGAGTAACAAAATGGTGGCTACTTGCTAGCGTTACTATTGTTCTTGCTTTAGCTCAATCATGACGTTTTATCAAACAATCGGCCAATCACAGTCCACAGCAGAGGCATAAAGAGAATCAATTTGAACATGTGACTTGGTACATTTACAATAGGTACGGTCAGTGACACAAGTCGATATTAACAATTACACATCATCTAACTTATTCGATACATTTCAGCATTTTTTACGATAGCTCAGAGTTAATATTCTTTTAATTTTACTTCTGCTCCGATTTAAATTAAATATTTTGTTAAATAAATAATAATATATACTTGAAAAATTATTTGATAGAACATACAAGTATTATTAATTTATTAACCGCAAATATAAATTCCAACGTTTCTGCCGGTCTGTCTGTCTATCCTTTACAGCACTTATAACTAGCGATCCACTTATCCGAGTTACGTGTTTTATTTTTATATTCATAGGTAAGTTCTGTGGTTTGCATTTAGTATTTAGCTGCGGGCACGGGTAATTTATTCATTTTGAAAATACCAGAACATGACATTGGAAAATTCTGCGATACTAAAAAATCTTATTACTTTTAATAGCTTCATACTTCCCGGATATCATTTCGTTTAACAATATTGGTTAAAGCATTTAATTTAAATAAGACAGTCGTAAAACGAATGACGACTGCTTTTGCAGTAGCCAGTAGTAATTGTAAATTAGCTGTGCTCTAATTAGTTCCTAGATATATCAGCCCGCTATGGGAAAAAGGATGCACTAAAACAGATAATTGCGGTACACATCCAGATTAGATTTAAATCAGTTCTCAGAACTGCTCGCTGCCACGGCTGTTAATATTACAATCTAAGTTATAAATGGCGTTATCAATCAAGATCCAATAATTGTAATATGTTTATGTTGGACGAGTTTTCCGACATTTATAGCCTGAGAACACCCGCACTTGCGCATCGTATCGTGTGTAGGCAATAAGTTATCGAGACTTACTTATAAGTTACAGCCATCACAGGAAGCAAGCCTACCATAAATCAGAGAAAAACCACGGCCCATGTTGTATTTGGAAACAAACTATTATTTCCAGAATGGCTAACCGTTTACATGCTCAGTCCTCTTGAAGTTAACAGAGACTAATCACAAATGTTAAGTGAAGCAGCTCTAAACACCACTTAGTGTTGGTTCGCAAGCTCAGGGGAAAACAAATGGTTGCCAGATAAATTACGCGAACGTATCAAATAAATGCATTGCCGCTCTTTAGATAAAATGCAAATTTTTAGCAGACGGTAAAATGGGAAGAGATTCTCAGTTGGAATTCTTGATAATCCTCAGTACTTTCGCAGGTTAGATTAAATACTTCACTATGAATATAATCTTGAATCCCTAACGGCAGTTAAGAAGGGACAATCGAGCACTAACAGCTACGAATTCTGTCGTACTTACATTTGCCTAGATTTTGGTGAACAACGATTATACAGCTAGAAATAATAAGTCTCATACGCATAGCTTGTTTAAAAAATATTATAGACTATTCTGTACAAAACCACGCGTCATAGAGCGCGCATGTTACGAGAACAGTCTAAACGCGCAATCGCAAATACATCAGCCCCATCGCGCGTGCCTCATATTCGTCTTTAATTCAAGCTGCATCAGTCTTCCCCTTATCTTTTAATTTTCACACGACGTTTCAAACTGCAGTTGGTATCCGGTGTGCACTTGCAGTTAGGTAGCATTAATCTGCAGCAGCCCAACGTTTAATGGTTGCTCGTATATCAGGTGCGTTTATTATATTGTGCTTCTGTTATTTCTATTAGTATTTATATGCAAAACTTTAGTCTCAGCTTGTAGTCTAACAACTTGTAAAAAAATATTGTCAATAGATAATGATTTACTATTTCAACACAGGAGAGTTTAGGCAAACAGAAATATATTCTTGAATTTTCTGGGGATTAGAAGCAACCCTATTTGCAAAGCACACCTTGCTTTTTAACTGCCATTTCCTACTATTTTATTTCTGCAAATTGCTTTTCTACGTTAACTGGGTACATTTAGTTAACGGACTTTAGTTGAGCAGATAGTTGCTGCAATCATTTAAAAAAATTGTTCCCACCCCAAAAACCCATAACTTTAATTTAATATTTATGTTAGGTTGTATACTATCGTTATGCTGTGGGTCTAAATCTAAGCTGTTAGTACTTGTCCGAGTTATAAAAGACGACTGCGAGAAGGGTTTCCATACAATAGAATATTATGAATTATTGTGCAATATATTTCTCTCTGTAGTAACATAGAATAGTATTTTGTTATTAAAATCGTTACCAATAAACAAGACGGTCCTATAAAGCAAATGAGTTGGTACATACTTACACATTTTACTTCTGAGGTCCCATATTTTGAGCGTCCGGTCGTGGCTTCCCGTGATGACCTTGGTCGGCTCCCCGAGGAATTTAGCTGCCATTACTTTGCCGCTGTGACCCGTCAGTGTGTGCTATAACAAATAATTACACATGAACATACAGGTAGATAGATAGATAGATAGATAAAACATTTATTCAGTGCATACAAAAGACACACAAAAGCACAATTAAAAGATAACAAATTACATGAATATACATAAAAACATGATGCCAATATACAAAAAATAAAAACATAAGTTTAGTACTTAAAGAAATAGAGTGACATTATGACATAGGTACTTTGTTTAAATGAAAAAAGGAAAAACAAGGTGCGGTGTGTGTGTGGTACACATTCATAAAGAGCTTTACATAATATTTATGATTAAAATTAACACATGTTCAGACTACAATCACAAAAATATAGTCATGACGATTTCAAGCGTAAATATGCATAATGAAATTCAAATTAGCTTTTATTAATAAGCTGTATAAGTTAGATAGTATAAAAATATTTTGTACGGAATTTATTCAAAATATTGGTAAGAAATCATTGAGGTAGGAGGCGAGTGGTGTAATAAAATGCAAATGGTGCTACTGTCAGCTCCCGGCGGAGTTGGACAGGGGTTTACACGTGGCCGTGGCTCCCGGGCCCCGGCGCGGGCGCAACACGAACAACGATTATTGTCTTCTGTTTATAGCATCGTGATCTCTTCACACAGTTTCACTTAGCACTGCACCAAATCGATGTCTCACGAAGGAAATCGTTGAGGCCTATTTGCATCTAAAGTGCCTATTAATTGCTTGAATGTCACAGTTTGTAAACGAGTGGCTGAGTTTACGATAATGTTGAATAGTGAGAGAAATGCGTTTTGAATCATACAGTGTGTTTGCAAATATAGTTTTTGGTTTTATAAAAATAGGCAACTCGAGTGACTCTAAGCTACATCTGAATGATACTACGAGTACTACTACTAGGTTCACTACGATCAGTTTTTATTTATTTCTACGATAAGTTTATATTTCAAAATCATCCAAATTACGACAAGGCTATAGGACATACGGCGATTATCTATTACAGCTTATAAGCTCAATTTCACATTACATAACAAAAGTTATGCGATAGTTAAGCATAATAACTGCGTGCATAATAATATCCGTCCTTGTTTACAACAACAATACGCTGCGCACTTCCATAATGTAGGTGCTCGAGCTGTAAGTCCGCAGCCGGTTCATTAGAGAGTAATGTATTACCTACAATTAACAAACAATCTCACTGGAATCATGACGTTATGGCAGATTTATAACACAAGTTCATTCTAAACATGACAGGCTTGTAGTTAAACAATCTGGACACGCTCAAAATGTCTCCATAACTTTGTGGTAATGCCGGGTAGACGGCTGACCCTCTCTCGCCGTTCTTAATTACAGACAAAACGCTCCGTTATCGGACGGCATAGTCGACAAGTTTCATTCCATTTATGTACAGTAAACAGTAACATAAACAAAGGCTAGAGACGCATAGTGCGGCTAACAACGCTCTGCACTCGTCCACCACACGCTCATGTAAATTAAACACACGACGCGGACGGTACGCCACGTTTTTCCGCCCGCCTAAGAACCACGTAAGCTAAGTAATTGAAATAGTTTCGCCACAATATTCAAGAATTCTTCGCTCTTTTTAAAATAGCGATAACATGTTAAGTCATTAGCGTTCTTACTGTTATTACGCCGACACTCATTTTGAGGACATAAATTGCAGCACGTTCCGCAAATTTAGATATCATTATAAAATGTTTAAAACGGTATGATACTCTGAAATAAGATAATTTTAGTAATAAAAGACGTAACTGATGTTACGAGGAGTAATTGACCCCGGTGTACCTCGATAAATAGGAATTTAAAAGTAATCATACAGATAAGTGCCAGTATCACATGTGGTTATCGTGTGCATCTTTTATATTGGCGGCGCCGCGCGCGGCTGGATACTTTTGATAGACTAGACTACTAGAGAATCTCGATTTTTTTTCTCAATCTGCCTAGCCTTTTACTATATTGGGGTCGGCTTCCAGTCTAACCGGATGCAGCTGAATACCAGTATTTTACATGGAGCGACTGCCTATCTGACCTCCACAGCCCAGTAACTGGGTAATATGATGGTATTGTCTTGTTTTCCATAAAATTATTTGTACTATTATTGTTTTCCATAATCGTCCCCCCTCATAATATTTAGTTGCACTATTATCATTTATGCTAATAATGCTTGTCATATCAACTTATTAATCATAACTTTTATTTGCCATAAAATAAGTTTCCATAATAACATGTGTTATAATCATTAGTTTCTATAAATAACACATTACATAATTGATACTAGACATAGGCAACATTTAATATAATTTAGAAACGTTTATTGTCTGTAATCAAATGACTTATTACAGCAAACAATCTTTAAATAATAAACAGTTTGTCAAATTCGAAACGGTTAGGTTAGGTTAGGTTAGAACTGTGACCAAACAACGCGCGAAGGCGAGCGAGCGTAGCGAGCGTGCCGCGGCAGCGGCCGCCGAGTGCTAGATTTCCTCTTTTGCAAAGCAAGCATGCATGGTAGATTAGGTTTATTTTTAGGTTTCCTTGTTAATAAAAAAATCTGTATCGTATAATCATTTAATAATCAACTGAACTAGCATTGTTGTGCTAGTATGGGCAAATTAATATTATGGTGAATGTTATGGAAAACGAAATGATTGAAAATGAAAAATATAGCAAATAAATTTATGGATTAAAATTATTATGAAATTGATCGATTATGACTAATGAAATTAGTGAAAATGATTTTATGTAATTTCACGACTTTTCACGATTTTCAATTGAAGCGTTATTTCTAATGAAATTATGGCAAATACAAGTATGGTATATAAAATTATTGCATTTTAAATTATGGCAAACATTAGTAAACCTAATACGATACCCCTTGGTAAGACTGGTTGTCAGACTTTCGAGCTTCTGACGACCCGTAACGACTGTCAAAGATCCACGAATGACAGCCGGGACCAACGTCTTAACGTGATTTCTGAGGCATGGAGGAGTCTCGGTATGTAAAGATGATCACCCACCCACAGACCAACCCTGGCAAGAGTAGCTTAACCTGATGGATCGACCCGTGCGGCAGTTATTACTTAGCCACGAGCTCCTCCTTTTGCTATTTTATTAAGTTTTTTATTTATTTACCTATAACGATTGTAGCTCATTTACCTACGATCCTGGAGGACCATTTTCTTTTAATACTTACTTCCGGAAAATAACTCTGTCGAGTTGTCAACCCTAGTATCTTAAGTTGGATGCACTTCTCCTTTCTCTTTCCTTCTTTCCGAGAGATTCATTTCTAAGCCAAATTCGATCCAGTAAGCACGTTTGGCGAGGAGGAATTAATTAAATTTAATTCTCAAGGCACCATTAGCCGGCCGGGTAGTGTTCCCGGAGAGCGCGCATGCGCACAACGGGACCTTATCATCGCTTTTAAAATTTATAGTATAACGGCTAATTAAGAGTACACTCATTTGGTTCGTTTGTCGCGTCACGAGTGTGGGGAGCTTATGTGCTGTTTCGGGTTATTGCCACGCGATAGTCAGGGCACACTAATTGAGGGGGTTAAAAGATATCATCCGGACAAGGCCCGCCGACTCTTAACGAGCTAATATAACCTGGCGTGGTACATTCACAGCCAGCAGACCTCCCAATGCTCACAATTCGATATTCAATATTACCCAATATAAAATTTACATCCAATATAAAATTTTAATGAACCCACAGACGAAAGAAAAGTAATTTCCGACCGGAGTTGTTTGGTTAGCTTTTGCCAATAAACATCAGAGTGCAATTATAAAGGCAATCGGATCGGTCTTATTACGTTACATTATTCCGTCGGGAATAAATGACAAAGAATAATATGTACTATGATTTATTACAGCATAAACTTATAAGGCATATCTAGTATACATTATACTTATCGCAATAATGGAGTACAATATCTATGTGGCCGTTAGAACATAAGTAAATATTGTAGCCGCAGCCGGCGAAATAACTTACTCCATATAAATCAGTTGATTTGAATTGCGCTCTCATTAGTGATTCCAGCTGCGGTGCGTTGCACAGAAATACACAACTTATTACTTTGGGTACACGGTTAAATCCATTTATAAAGTATCCACATTTAGCTTCTGAATACGCGACTTATCTGTTGTTGATACCCAAACGAGCTCACCAAATAAGAGATAACAGAGAAAAAATCTGCGGCGTCGGCGTCGGTTTCATTTATGTGGACATTTGAATTCAAACAAAGCAGCAAGAGTAGCTTATAAAGAGGCTTTTTTTATTATATCAAAATGTTTATCAGTATCATGCACCATCACGGAAACGTTATGTATGTTGCAAAAATAATCTCAGTTAATTTATTATGAGGAGCATGGTGGCGCTGGTTTACAGCGTCCGTTTCGAGATAATCTTTTTTATCTCATCGTATTAGCATCTTTTGAGAAACTGGCAAAAAATGCGAGCAGAATAATATGCGGAGGAACATTTGTTGTGAGATAGTGGGGGTATAGGTAGTGTATGTGACGCCTCGTTTCTAGTTCCCTGTACTTCCTCGTGTGCGGGTATCGCAGGACATAAACCACGACAGGTGGTTGTTAAATCACAGCAGTGTGCGCGATATGAAGAGCGACAACAGATGCAATCAAGTAGTAGTCGCCGAGAGGGCGCTGCCATTAGTTATTTACAGAGCTGAGTAACTAGGTGTGCGAGTTATATCTGCTTCCCTTGCCGGTGATAAGGATACTATGAGTGTTCATTTATGATGTCAGGTTTCGGATATTCTGCAATTTAAACTAGATTAAAGCTGTGAAAAATGATATCACGGAAGACTTATTTCAAGAAGTCTGTTAGAAATATGAGTCTCAAGTATGAAAATATAGAGCGTAAGTCCATGTACTTAGTAGGTAATGTTATTATTAAATTGAGCCTCTCATTCTGCTGAATCAGCAAATTAACATCTGACGGTGTTTCAATACCAAAAACTTAAAAGTAATTATGTAGTACCTAAGCAATGAAACGAAAATATAAAATGTTTGAAATGAATTTTACGGTAATTTCGTATTTGAGTAAGACAGGTCTGATTGTTATCCTCGGTGTAATTACGTGGATATCTGTTAATTTGCATACAGCAGATGGAAGAATAGCCTTTAATGAAAATAACAGAACTACCGCGGTCAACGTGCTCCTGAGAACTTTTTGTTTAGGTCATGAGCATATTTCAAGTTGGGAATGATTCTTCATTTTCGTACGTTGTTTAACTTTAAATGAAATAATCACAATAGGAAAATATCTCATTCTGTTTTATTGCTCTCTACTAATGTGTCGTAGCTATTTCTACAGACAATAAAATTATAGATTGGCAAGCGTAATATAATTGTATATTACCACAGATATAGTCTCGTACAAGAAAACAAATAGACCACGCTTATTTTGTTAGTTCTTTTGCAGAGATGTTAATGAAAAAAATTCCAAGTTAAATACGGAATAGTGCAATTAACTCCAGTTTATAAAATGTTGTTTAAAAATAAATACAAATAAACATACAGAGAAAACTGTTCCTAATTTTGTTTTGCCTTTATATTTGTTTATATTTACTTTAAGATGTTTCTAGAAAATACTGAATTAGCATTTCCTAAGGTGTGCGTGCGAGCAAAGCTAGCAGCTTTACATGTCATGCCCCTACATTATTTATAGCTAATTCAAGAAAGTATTTTAATTAATTATATTAAAGGCATTCAGTACAATAAAGGCTACCAGGAACGCCGATTATGAATAAACAAATATATTTGAAAAAACAAAACAAGCACCAGTGGGTGCGGGCAGTGAATAATAATTTAATTTAAAAACTATTACAAAATGTCCATAAATGGATAGTGCATAGTATTGTTTTGCTATTACTACAGGTTCAGATCTGCATTTATATTAAATTTTTATTAAAGTATAATCAAGGCGTGGTTGAATTCCTTCAAACCGACTCCATATTAAAAGAAACGCTGTCTTAACGCGAACTAACAATTAAAAATAAGGTATGCAATTATAACAATTTAAAAGAATGATATATTTTTTATTAAACGATAGCAAAGCATACGTATTTCAATGAACACTACAAGTGCAATAATTTATAACTATCTTGGATTGTCCTCGTGACAATTTGAACTTCAAAGATATGGAGATAGGAATCAAATTGTGTTGTTTGTGACGTTTATAACGATGTACAAAAAGCGTTCAGAAGTATTTCACCAATTCGACATGAGATAATTAGGACCCCGTGTGGGAGTTTACTAGCGGTTAAAATAGGCAAATAAAAAAACTATTTTGTAAGCTTCTACTATATAATTTCTCTGTCATGGCTGTTAGCCTTAATACAGTTTCTAGCAGCATAAAAATAAATTATTCTTTAAATTGAAAGGGGTGTGTAAAGGATGATATAAATGCAGATCTTGTAGATCGTATAATATGTGGAATGCAAATATATGATATTATTTATGTTTGTATGAGTAAAAGGCAAAGAATGATCAGGCGAAATGTTAGCTAGACTGCTTGATCCCATCCCCATTAACTTTATTCTCACACTATTTGTTGATTGGTGCGTGATTGTCTCGCGTTAGTATCGATTGTTATCATCTATGCGAAGCAAGCTAATAAATCTTAGATAGTTTTTGTACAGTATCATGTTCCTTTTGTAAGCTGACACACTCCCGTAACACGATTAATTTATCTTTCTATCAAATAATATGTACGTATTTGCGGCAATTTAAGAGTCATTAGCAACGCTTAGCAAATTAATAACAGTTTAGAGGCTAATAACTGAATTCACGCTTAAGGCGAGTGTATTAATCGCGTAATATTTCAAACTGCCATATAGAATAAGATAAATTCTTTATTAATTGACTCACCGAGCTAATTAACGTTAAGTTGTACTGTTTTTGTAATTTAACAAAATTAATTTTATGTTTAGACTTAGCCATATTTACCATCTAAATTAAAGTCCATCTAAGTTAAATCTTTTTCTAAGTGATGCTTATAAAAGGAGTTTATTCGTACTAAATATACAAATACGTCGATTTTAATCCGGACGTTAACCGATTTTACTTGATTGTTAAACTCTGTAATCTAAACGCTAATAACTTCATTTTAATGGGACCGTTATTTAGTGTCTGAACTAATTTACTTAGACTTTATACCGTTAGGTAACTACGAAGAAAACTGTTACAATTTAATCGTGCTTATTAACATGAAAATGAATAAACTTTTCATAAATGTCATTAATATTGTTCATAAACAATATGTTATGAACAGGCAATCAAAATTTGAGTTCAATTTCGCTAATTCGCCATCATGATTATTATTTATAGGGTTCTAGTCCATGGTTTCATTCAATCATTCCGTAGAAAGATATAAATTGCCGGCGATAATTAACCGTATATTTTAGCATAGAAGATGTAAATTCTGGTGATCAATATCAGTTTTAACGGCTTGTTTTATCGTTAACTAAATTAAGAAAAGCAAAATTAATGTAATGAGGGTTGTGTCAATTTATAAAGTGTTCGCATAAATCAATTTACGGATGATTAAATATGTACGTAACTGTACCATAGCCAACAACGGCGAACAGTTAATCAATTAACGAAATATGTGGTGTACCGTGCGGGAACCGTTGCCAACTGTACGTATGAGGTACACACCTATTTGTCACAACCGCGGCCAACGCTCACTATCAACACAAAACCAGTTGATTTGTTAATTTATCTTGTATTCCATGTTGCGAATCGCGGTGTCCACCTGTCTGTTTATTGGGTTTCCCCTCGGTTTGTTGGACAGGTACAAGATGACAACGTCTTTTGTTTCAGTAAATTATAAATTCTGCAAGAACATCACAGTTTATTAAGGAAAAAATATCATGTTCCTTTTTATGAAATGAGAGGCGCTGGTAGAGCCGAAGAAAAAACTAGTTAAGCGTTAGTGACTAATGATGAAGTACAACGAGGAAGTGTTCGTAACGTGCACTAATGTCAACGGAGAGTACATAAGAACACTCCCAGTTGTCATTGGTCGTTAACATTTCGCGCGTCTAATTGAAAAGATATGTTTCTTAACTAAGTCTCAAGAGTAAAACAACATTAAACATTGCTTTTTACTGAAACGTGTCAATAGTTCTACTTGTTGGAAAATAACTGTAGGTTTATGACTATGTCTCTAATTGAATATGCTGAATACATCTATAGCACATTACTGTTGCGGCCAGCAATTAGGGCATTGAATGACGAACTTGAAAATGTGGGCCGAGGCAAAGCCGGTGCACACATACTTGTATAGTGCTTTTCTCAAACAATGTGCGGAAATTCAAACTAAGTTAATGAATTATAAATTCCCAGAATCAATGACGAACAAAGAAAATCTTTCACGCGCCAATATGTTCATTTGTTTCTTCTTTACTAAACAGCTCTATTTGCTCAGCCAGTTCGAAATTTAAATAAAATGTTTGATAAGTTACCACCTTGGTTGCCATGTGAAGTAAAATGTTAGTTCCATTTTTAAATAACACGACAGATATGAGTTTTCATGGTAATTTATTTGGCCGCTAAACACGAAAGATATGGATTTTCATAGTAACATTGCTGGCCGGGCGCTCGCTTGTTTTTGACCAGTACGGTAATTTCGATTTATCCCGAAGAAGGTTGTCAAAATAATGTTCGAATTACCAAGCATGTTTGGGAAAAAATAATAGCTGAAATGCGAAATTGAATAATTATATAGTGTTAAGGTATTCGTAATTTTGTACCTAACAAATTAAACATTTTAAACTTTATAAAAGCTGCAGAACATTTGTAATGTTTTAATTTAGATGTAAATTGAATTTCTTGATGATTGATGCAGTAAACATTGTAGTGATGTAACCATTGGAGGATGATATTGGTTTTTAGAATATTCGAGAAGCGATAGCGAAGCTTGTTGGTAATATTAATTATAGCACTAATACGAAACAACACAGTCCGGTAGCTGCGCAGGCGCGGCGCGGGCGCTATGCGCTCGTAACGGCGGCAGCGCGGTGCGCTCACGACGCGACATCCACCGCCGATTTATGTGTGGGAGCGCTAGGTCGTGACCCTACCACATGAAAATGTTAATTCATCTTATATCGCAAGCATTACAACCGCACCACATTCAAATACAAGACTTTAATTTCGTCATTACAATAATTGGTCCATTAGAAAGCAGGAAAAGACCTAGGTTACAGCTACGTCCAAATAATATCACAAATTAGATGCTGTTATACACTAGCGTGTCTAGCCAGAATTATTTGCATGAAGTCCATTCATGTTACAAGAATTGGGACGCAAATTGTGTCTAATCACTTTGTCTTGCATTTCATAAGGCACCCAGATTTTCTTGATTGAAAACGGTGAATTCAATTACGGATATAGTAAATTTCGTAACTGGATAAATCGGAAATCTACAATCGAATCGTTCGAACTTGTTTTCGCACGCTCATGTAAAAATTGCTTGGAAACTATAAAAGTGTGCAGTAAAACCAAAATTGGGCGGCCAAGAAATGATGTGACCGTGTTACAGATGGTATTAATGCCGGTATGGCGTGACCGTGCCATCTCTAATGTTGTTATAATGGCAATATCGGGCGGGATCGTGTGAGTAAGTAATTGATAGAGCAACTTGCAATTGTCTCTGCTATTAGCTGTGTTAATACACTTACCTTATTATGGTTCAAATGTCGGGGTGTTTTTACTACGCTTCATTATAATATGTGAACTTTTTGACAATAGTGTAATTTATAACAGTAAACGTTACAATGACAACGGAACAAAATATTTTATTGGAGTTGTTATACCTAATGCACGTTATTCATTTGAAGTTGTCGTGTAATTTGACTGTTTAACTGCTAGTGAAGGTCCACTCGTTATGTAAATTTATTACAGAAAGACAATTTTCTATGTGTATTCAGTATTGTCTGCAGTAATTTGTGACAATTTATTGGTAATTAGTGAGAAATATGCCGCGTAAGATACTGTATTTTAGCTCATGCTAATAAAAGTACAGCAACAGGTGAAGTAAAATGCTCTACTGCAGGCGAACACAATTTGCTGAAGTATTTCTATTTATATGTTAGATGTTAGCTAGCCACTCAACTGCCAATTTTGTTCCGCCATTATAACTGATTATATTTCACGATAACTTGTAAGTAATTGATACACATCCGACGTTAGAACTTAAATCACTAGAGCTATGAACTTAGTGGCTTCGGAGATTCTACCACATTAGAGGTGTTAAGAACAGTACGGAAGATATAAATCAACCAGTTTTTGTTGGTCTTTAGAGCACCATTTAGACACCTCTTTTTATACAGATATAAAAATATTTTCCCAACACTATTTTGACGTTAATAAAATTATGTACTGTGATATAATTGATGTGTATCTCGAGACTGTAACGAGTGTTAGTAGTTCATTATAAATGAATTTCTTAATGTAATAGCTCCAAATAGTTTGATTATACACATTAGAGACATAACATGTAATCCACGTCGTTTAAAACAGATTGTATCGAGACTTGTAAAGTTTAACGGCGTTTATAACATTCTGTAATTGCTTTGAAGAAAAAAATATTATAACCATTGGTAAGGGCTTTATAAATCATAAGGACAGTGATGATTCACTTGAATGATGGCGCTCTGTGATATTGATGGATGATGTCCAATCTTGATTACTTACTTGCATATGTACCGCTATTTATCAATCTTAAGTCACACAGTTGAGCAATTATCCAGACAGTTTGAAAGTGTTGTGTTCTTGATACGATCACATTTTGCGTTAAATTTACCATCGAATCATATTTTTTGAAAAACTGTGTAGTAATGTAGAGCTTTGACACGTGACAGTTTGATTTAGGAAAGAAAGAAAGAAAAATGCGTTTATTGGCATTACAGTAGAAAAATACACCTTATAACTAAAAAAAAATACAGAAAACAATGATTATAATGCCAATAGGGCCTCAGCTCAGCATAGATGTCAGATGGCAACACACAGTGTACCACCTGACGCTGATTTTCAGCTGCAACCCACTAGTGCCATACGCTAGAATAATAAAGACAGGGAAGTGTGTGTCCGTTTTAATAAATTAAATTAACAGAATAAATTAAAGGTAAGTAGTAAACGATAGGATAACATGAAAAGCTCACAAAATCAAATAAAATGTTGCTAAAGCTTAGGTACATGTCTTCAGGGTGGATGACACTGGATCGGCCATTGGCACGAAAGCATTTTACATTTGTCTGTGACTGCACTATGAAAAGCTCATAAGATCGCGAAGGACGGTGCTACGTAATAGATATATCTAACACCACTAGAGGTATCTATTGTACGAAAAAATAACAATAAACAGTAAGTGAAGAGAATGCTTTCTACTCTGAAATGTTGAAAAGTGCGTGCGTTCTAACACGCACTACACTAGTAAAAGCAAATTTTATGCATTATTACAATGACTATAATCCGTGAAGATCGATGATTGAAAGTGTGTATGAGGAAAAACGATAAACCACGAGTTGTTTGGTAAAGTTTCGTGCATAAGTAATTTAAATCTTTTATCCATTAAATTGCAGGTTAGTTACGAGAAAGTAACAATTGGGATAAAAAAATATGAACTGCGAATTCGGCATTTCCCCTCCTGAGTGAAAGTTCAAACACTTAGTTTTTTATACGTATTTATCTAATGGTGAAGAACCGGAAATTACACATCATTATTTTTCCTCGGACGCAGGACTATTAAATGCATTATACCGGGAGAATACAGTACGTATCAGTTGGAGAGCTATCAATGTCAGAACAGTACACGTATTGTTATTTCAGAGTAAATATCGTTAAGTCATGAATGGCTCTCGAGCGTGAGCTGGGTCGCGTGAATGTTACGTTTAGAGGTGGGCGCTAAGTGTTCCGCTATTGGTTTGGGTTACACTGTAGGTAAAGTGTAACGAACAAAGGATCATTCGCATTTTGTGCGCCGTGTGAGACAATGCGCAGTCCAGGCACCCAGCTAGCGTAACGCGGGGTGAATGAATCCTAAATCAGTTCACGCTTATGCCAATGCGCAGCACTCGCACTTCTAAACTTTAATAACTTTTGCGCGTATCAAGTCTCTTAGTTACAGTAGACGCACATCATTAAAATACGACAAGGAAAAATATGATCGAAATACACAAACGGCCGCTGCTCGAAGGGAACAGCCGAAGCGAATTTCGATACCACAACTATCATCATATGCATGCCGTGTCTAATTTACCTTACGTTGCTGGCATCTTATAACTCCTTTATAGAGACGGTCTTTGACTTCTTGTGCGCGGAATAACAGAACACTGATTGACTATTTCCTGGCATTTTGAGTATAATTACTTATCCACTCAAATACAGAATGATACATACCAATTTGTAAAGTAACTATTTTATTACGGTTCTTAATTACTCTTTCCAGAATTGTTGGCCTGATGAGAACTTGTAACTATGATAAAATCAAATAGTTGTAGGTTAGTATGACAACATTTGTATTCAACATTGTAATGTTGCAACCTTATAAGGTTTTGTGTGAAGTTCGAAAGAAGTGGTTGATGAACGGCACAGAGACATGTGGGATAGTTGATCTGAGGAGAGATCTCGAGCATTACAGCGTTATCTCGCAGCCCGTTACTGGATCAAAATGCAAATTAACTCACAACCCTGCACCTGACTTTCATACTGTTTTGGAGTCCAAGTTATAATTAAGCGTAACAGTTTTTTGTACAACCATATTTTATATTAAAATTGGTCAGTTTTTTTTAAGCTAACCGCTACCTAGGTATTTTCAGATGCAAAACCTATTATCTCCGGGTTTCGCTCCATGATTGAGTTGGAGCAAACAACGCTTTTCGATTATTTTTTCAGTATTCTACACCTAGATATCTTAATTAAAAGTGGCGTGAGTGTTGGCGACGAAGTCTTTTAATATTTTTTGAGTATTTCTTTTAAAATAATGTTCTTTTAGTTTTGTTTGTTAAGGTTGCCTGAAAACAGCAATTCGCCTATTTCTTGCGGTGGCAACAAAAGTTTGGGATTCGCGGTAAAGCGCTGAAGGCGCATGAGCCATGTGCTATCGGCGAGAGGCGATCTGCCTCCGTATATCAAATTAACGGTGCGGAACTGGGAACCGTGGCAACAGCAGGCAGGGCAAGCGACATACCAAAATTCACACCTGTACGCGTGTCACACATACGTGTTTCTACAGATTCATAATATAGAGGAATGAGTACATGCGAAAAATTGGCCGACCGTATACAAATGTCTTTGTTTTGGCCAAATTCAAACTCCGTATAAAGAATGCCGTTAATATAAAGTATCTTGATGTTTTTATATTGCTGAGAAATATTCAACGCAACAGGGTAGGTTTTATGGTTGTTGCTCTACGAAGTAACTTGTAAAATTGTACAAATAAATGCAACGCCGTCATGATAAGTCTCTAATATATTGACAATAAATATTGTGATAGTACTTATACGACGGCAAAGTATATACGACAGATTGTTGCTCAAAAATTATGACATTCAGATATTTCTCTTTCACTAGAAACGGGTTTAGCCTGTAGGCAGAATTTGCATTTCGTTACCTGAAATTATTAGCACTAAACTTGTTTAAGTTAAGGTGTCATAAAGAGCTGTTCAGTGAGTTTAAATATTTTTTCGAAGTAGGAAAGTGTTATACTTAATATTTTATGTATGTCTGTGCGAAAAAAAACTATTTTATGAAAAAAAGACACGGAAGGACGTATTCTTTTAACGGTCTTTAAACGAGTAGTTCTCACGTTACATTGTCATGTTTGGTTTAGTTAAAATTGAGGAGCTACTCGGTGGAGCAGCCTCCGAGGTTAAACCCGGCTAATGTCCGAAATGGCTGTACCAATTTTCACGGGACATTAGCAGATAGCTGATGTTATAAGGCTACTTTTACTTTAGAAAAATAATTAAGGATCTGCGATAAAAATATGTATAAATATTTAAAAAACACATGGATTAACACATAGGGTACTTTTTATGCCGTACGTTCCCTCGAGATATTTTCCGACATCCACGCGGGCGAAATTATGATGTTAAAGAATTGCAAAGTACCTTTCATTGTAACTTTCTCTTAATACCTTGTCTTCCTAAACGAGGTGTCGGTAGAACTGAAACGAGAGCTTCCAAAGGCACTACATAGTATGCATAGGCACAGATTAATACAGATGGACACTCCACAGTTTAAGGAGCCCGTCTTGCTGGGCCAATTCAGTGAGTGTAACGTAGTCAGAAGATCTACGCGATAGCAAGAGAGGCAACTTCCAGGTGAATATTACGTAGGTAATTAGCGCTTTGCGACCTGAATTGCACTTTATTGTATCATAGCAAGAGTCGCGTTTTATTTCAATGATGTTCTGGAGTGTCCAATCGGTATTAATCTGTGGTTTAAGCTTCACGACACCTTTCTGCGTGTGCTTGTGTAGGTAAACATAAATCTGCAAACTTGGTTCGCTCCGACGATACAATCGTGGGAAGAAAGACGTTAAAGTGCTATATAATTGTTTGAAGACATGAATAGTCAGTGAATGAACGCGTCAACTATGCATATGTATGTGAAAGTCAAGTACCCCTGTGGTTAGCATGTTACCATGTAGGCACATAGAAAATTCAATCATACAACTTATTATGTTACGGTTTTTATGCACTAACAAAAAAAATAAGAATACCTATCTAGAATACTAAAGTAAAAACATCATTTTTCAAGAGACAAGGAGCGTGAAACTGGACACAATGATGTTTGACCAATCCGTCACGCGCCGGAACTAAACAAAAAAATTGTAAATAGACTCCCGACATCCATTTTTGTCTTCGATTATTTTTGATACGAAAACATGTATTAAAACATACCTGATAACTGTATAATGCGAGAGTTTAAATATTTTTTATTCGTCTGTTGTTCAAACGAAATTAATACTTGTCTAGGTAATTTGAAACTGACTATGACGCCGATGTATTCTAAAAGGAATTAATCACCGTTATTTTTCTTTGTAAGTATATCGTTATAGATCATTTGAATTGAGTTAATCAGGATAGTAAAGCAAAAAAGATACTTATAATGATTAATTTCTGCACGAGACAATAGTTTGATCGGTAATAATATAGAACAAAATATCGATAGTATTTGTTTATTAAGACTAGTCTATTAAGTTTGAACGTCAAAGAACTATACAGGATCAAGACAGTAATTTATCATAGTTTTTGTCGCGCAAAATGAATAGACCTGCTTGTATATTCAGAATTTTATAACTGTATAGTCTATAAGTTTACATCTTTCTGGTAGCCTACATAGATTTATCATAGTTAATAGAAACATAAAATGGAAGTATAAACCACTAAAATATGTTAATAATATATTTATGTCTAACGTCGGAGAAGAATCTTTATTTTATTACAATTACATAAGAAAAAAAAAAAGAAAGAAAAATTGTTTATTCTACACAAACAAAACGCACATATAAAGGCAAAAAAACATAAAATACACACTTACAAAAGTAAAACAATGTTTTTCATTGGTTGCTGTCAAGGTCACGGACCAAAGACACTTGCGTAACACTCTCGCGACATTGGGAAAATGTCAACAAAAACATCACAAAAACAAAATGCTGATGGCAGAGTTACTAATACTTTTGTAACAGTTAATAAGAAAAATTATGCTGTGCGTCGCATCTGTGCAAGAACAGGTCATTGCTCAGCGAAATACTGTGAATTCGGACGAACCTAATGTCAACAGCGCTGATTTTCAGCAATTACCATGGAATGACGCATTGACATCCCCCTGTGTGAGATATTGTATTGGGTTAGTAATAATTTTCACTGAAATATGTGTGATTATACATAAATGTAATAAAAATATATATCTGTATTTGTTCATAACATAAATGTAAGAAATAATAATAATATTTAATCTAAGACCATAATATAATGACACTATATAACAAGTAAGTACCTAATAATTAATTTCGTGTACAGTTTCAGTATGTTATTAGTACTGTGTGGTGTGATTTCCTCTTTTATATCTATATAGAACTAAAATGTCTCCTAGATCTCTGTTATTTATAGATTGTTTGATCAAGCTATAAGGCTGACAGCAACACAAGCGGAGTCGGTCGACACCAAAGGCCGTCTGCTTGGGTGGTCCACTGACCAGCCGGACTAAGTCTACACACACTCGCCTAATTAAGCCCCGTGTTATAACGAACCAAGTACAAAGTGTACCAACTCTCTCAATTTCTAATCAACTTCGTGATTAGGTGCCTTTGAGGTTGTGATTAAATTGTAACAACTCTGTATCAGTTAAATGCTACGAGGACAAATTGTTAGGAAGAAACGAGGGCAGATCATAGAGAGGCCGTCAACAAGTTTTTGTGTATTGGAATTTCAATCTAAGAATACTTTTCATTTGTGTCAAAAATATTTGAAGTCAAACAAGGTACTTACAAGCAAGTGCCTACTTAGACTTCAATATTGACGATAAAAGCTAACAGTTACTTGATTATCTGTTAAGTATACGTCTGGGCCTGGGATACAGATTAAGATCGTGGACAAGTTCACCGGAAGGACTCGGTCGGAGTGCAGACAATACGCTGGTATTCGTACAGCGCGCACATCCTCAGTAGTGAGATAGTGTTTGTAATTAGAGAAGAGTCGGGCGCGGGTGTCGGCGCGCGGCGGCAGGGTTAACGCGACGCTATCGCACCATCCGGCGCCTGCGCACCTCCTATCATGTGAGAGATCAAGTGAGGCGCGCGTACCTCTTCGCTGCTAGTTTCAACTAACGTGCTATTAATAAAAACAAATATGTACACGTGTACTGGACGCACTTTCAGTATGAATTTACGATACTTGCTTTGTAGTTTTCAATTTGTTGGTCTAAAATTTTTGTAGGTATTTGAAAGTCGATATTTGCTATTAAATCTCACTTACATAGTTTCCGAAGCCTGATATTGGTACTAAAACGCCAGCACTACGCCCGTTTAGATGCTAATCATAGCCAGGATAATTAGCCTAACGTGATAGATAACCGATGCATATAGCATCGCTCGCCCGAGGGTGGTTCGTCAGTTACGGTGCGGTGTTTCGCGATGCGGCCGAGTGGTATCAATGCGGTGTGCGGTAACTGTTGATAATTAAGAGTGGTCGTTTAATGGCCGTTGACGGTAACGGCGCGTGCGGCGGTCCGCGCTGCTTCCGCGCTACGCCCACTGACAAGCGACGCGCGTCCTCCGCCGACGTCGTCGATGTGTGATCATGTCACATTGCATTAGTTATTATGACTTCATTTGAGTCAAGATGCGGAAATTTGCACAGTGGCAACTAATGCATACACAGTCACAGACATATTTTCTGGTGTTGATTTATACCCAAAGGTAAGCTCAATATAAAAAAAAACCGCCTGTAATTTTGGTACTAAGGTACCGTACCTTAGTACCAAAATTACAGGCGGTTTTTTTTTGTATGACCGCTTTAATTATTTTATGTGTGCTCAAAGAAACTAACGCTGAAAAATAAAGGATGTCTCTGGAACAAAGAAGCCTTGGAGGAGGCATTTCGGGTTTTACATAGAAACTGTAACGAGAATCATCAGTTCTGATTGTTTCAGGCCTTAATCAATGCTGGGTATAGTCATCATGGCCTGATCACAGTTTATTTCATCTACCCCTAACGCATTCATTGGACTTATATATTTATAACTATCCGGTCCTCTATCTATTTAATATTTACACGTGCGTATAAATACAAGATAATATTTGTATGAAAACAGGAAACAAAAGGAACATAGTGTTGGCGGGCCCACGCCTGCTAGGGTCCGTGGCACCGCGGCTCCGCGGCATGGTATCCACACGATTGTATTTCAGGTATGTTGAGTTGAGTTATCGCCGCTCGTCTGTCGGGGCCTTTGCCTTCACGCGGCGCTTCCGCGACCGTCGCGTGTCGCCGCCGATATGACCATGACGCCCGCGGCCCTTTTGATAATGCTAATGTTTCTACGATAGCCTCATGATACCAGGATCACATACAATGACCGCACCGGCTAAATAGGCATCAACCGAAGTCTGCGGATTCCGACGCGCTTGAATATTTTCCGTCGATAGGAATATATTCATTGCAAACGATTAACAGTTATGGTGAGATCTTGCGATCCTTTATGCGGAATCTGATGTTATAAATTAATGTGCAGATAAACATTGTATGTTCGCAAAATATTCGTAAAAATCAATTTCCAATCTTTAAATAATAAGTTAGCAGTGATCGTAGCGCGAGTGAGTGGTGAATTCATCCCAATAGCATTGGCTTGCCAGCGACTCTGCGTCGAGGAACAATCGGTCGTAAAGTGACAATTCAACGTTTTACGTATGCGCTTGCAGTCCAAAGAATCTTAAGTGGGCGTGTTGTGTCGTAAACAAGCATTTGTACGATTGTGTATTAGCGAAATGGTCCGAAAGTCGATAATTATAAGCTAGCTGTGTGCTGGGCGTTGTTGGTGTTGCAAGTTTGGTGCCGGCTTTAATTAACACCCGCGCCAGCGCTTCCTTAGGAGAAGCAGCGTGAGATACAACGAGGATTTATCTGCAGTATTATTAAATAGAAGTCCGCTTCCTAGCATTAATATTGTGATTATTGAACGCAGCGTCTAAATCCTTCAATTTCGTATTGTAATCCTTTGTTATCAATTTCCGACAAAAAACAGCAAACATACAAATCAGTTTATAGTCTCATATAATTTTATTTATGTCAGAAAAACCAGTCTCACCCAAAAATCTCGATAGTTATTAGTGTTTATTTTGTTGCAGTATCCGCATTCCAAGTACAATTTTTTTATAAGTAATCGTCCGTAAAATTAGATGCCAAAAGATTGATGAGAACGATGCCATCACGAAATGTAATTATAATTATCGGGAAAGCAGCAGGAGAAGCTCCAGGCGCCGCATTAAGGCGTGATTGTCCATGTCCATAACTTTCGCAAATTATGGAGCACGATAAACCAATTTGGACCTCTGTTTACTTTGCAGGAATGAATGATTTTACATAGCAATCGCATGGAATTGTATTTAGGATAGTCGTTTCACGAATTGAAATAAGTGTAGATTTCTAGTTAGAACAGTTTTCAGTGGAGATTATAATAGCAGGAAAGTTGTGATTTTTTAAATTGAGAAAACTAAAAAAGAGCGAAGGAAGTTGTGGTCAGTGACAAGTCTAATACTTCAGTAAAAGATTATTAACTCTTAGCATTGATGAAATGCCGTAATATAATGTATCGAATGATTTTGTGTCAATTTAGATGATGTGTAGGAAATGTAGTACTGTTAGTAGACTTTTGTCGCTGACCGTACCTACGTGAAAGCTAGTTAGGTTATTTATTTTCACCTTTTTCTTGTTTGTAATTTATCTTCATTTTACAAGTAGGTAACCCGTGTACATTACAACAATGGTCACGTTCCCAAAACGTCGTCTTCGCACCTACTCACCACAACTTTTATTTGATTATGTTTTTTAATCAAAAATCTTATTCTCCTGGGCATTATTAGTACAGTAGGACAGTCGGTCGACAAGACCGACCGTCGGACGTGATGAAATTATGAAGGTCGCTGGTAACAACAAATTGTTAAAGGGGTTTCAATTCCATGGTAGATTACCGTAGACGATACATGGCTATGAAAACCGTTAGCTACCGTTTTCTTTTACTATGTGACTAGAAGTTTTTTTTGAATATGGTATTTATGTATGTTTTATTCGGAATAGAATGACGAATGGCGGAGAAGACGGTCATAGAACCGGAACGCGTCGGTGACAACATTGCGTCAAGCGAACAATAGACCGGGAGCACGGCGCTACGTGATCGACCGCGATCACTTGCTCGATTTAATCACATTAATTGACACAACCGTTAGCACATAATGACCATGTATTGTACCAGTAATTTGATAATATTTAAAGCATAGCGTGCGTTCCGTGCAAAAAAAATCACCTACATACCGCAATAGACAGGAAATTCGACGTAGGCAGAGCTCGAGGTATTTGACTCATGATGCACATTCGCGAACAATGCCATCAATGTTGCTAATATAATTTGCTCTCCCGCTCTATAATCTAAGGCGCATTACACATAATAAGCAAGCTTTTTTCGACGAATTAGACAGTCTGCCTTAGGTACATGAACCATCGATGACTACATGAAATATGGTTCTTATTTAAGTTTTTTATTAGCGTGGGGACTATATGGACACAGAGCGACGGTTATCGAGTTATCTTTTTTATCCCTCTCGCATCAGGAATTATGTTTAGTACGTGGATATGATTGCGAGCAAATGTTATGGCTTAGACTAACATAATGAGGCCGACAAACTGCGTGACTTTTGAAAATATTAAATTATGAAACAACTAAGTCATAATGACAGGTTAGGACTGGGATAGAGATGGCAAGTAATATGTAACGGTACAAATCAACCAAATTCCTACATGCATCGATCTAGTGGTAGAGTTATACAGCGGTCACGATTACTCTTCGAAGTGAAAACATTAGGTGTGTGAACCCATAATTTACAACAAATTTCGTAGACCATTGAACTTTGAGTAATGTAAGTGGCCAAAAGACGCTTAGCACTTAAGTAACTAATTTTGGTAACATCATCAAAGTGTGAAGACAGCGCTTGCGGTTACTGATGACAGGGTCTTGATTGCCGGCGAGGCCTACAAAGTACAGTTTACATATTGTAGGCACGATTTTCTTGTTAACTGATATGACATCTGTTCTCCTAATTGAGAACTTTATATCCAAATTAAAATAGCCTGCCCTTGACAATTAGACGTGATGTTCCTTACTATATTCATGTGATTCATATCAGCGCTTCAAATTCCTCCAGCGTATAGGAGCAGACCGCTACACGAACGGTCTTGGTAAGTATAGCCATAATTACCGTACTCAGTATTATGAAGTGATCGCAGATGCTGTTAATAGTACACAGGTTGCTGTTAGCCGTCCTCCTCCTAGGATTAATTTCGTGGTCGCTCGTACATGGCAAAGTAAGTTATGACGCCCTGTGACTCTTGTGTCGAGAGCCGTGCGTGTGGTCTCCGGAATGCATATGCCTGACCACAGCTTTGTCTTTTATATTAAAGCGACAATATTGCATCAAGGATAACGTAGTGTCCTATTACTTTGTAACAACGAAGAGGAAGTGATTATTGAAATTTATTGTAATCATAATAGGGAGACGTGCTGTTGCTGACAGTTAGACGCTTAGATGTGGGTGCAGGGCGGGACTCCGGGGTCTGGAGTGCCGACGTCCAGAGGGAACAGTCCTCCACGAAAATTTATTTATCAAGTATCGGTTGGTACATCAGCGCCTAAGGACAAGCGGCTGGAAATTGCGGGCGGGCGAGGCGCGCGATGCGCTCGTCGATACGGGACACTGGTTACTTCCTAACATAAATTCGGTGCACGGGAATCGGATATTATTATTCAATCGTACGATCGAGGTTCGCGCGGGGGCCATAAGTCACGGCGACGCGAGCGCCGGCGGCTGCCGTGAGCGGTGGCGCACGACCGCGATGCCATCGCGTCTGCAAGCACCGCTAGGCGCTAGCGCTGTGTGCCCGGCTGCCCACCATCGCCACCGCTGCAGCGCCCGCGCCGACGCCGCGCCAGCTTCCGCACACTTCCGATACGCACATGTCTGCTGATTACGCATTTTCCAACAAGGGCCAAAATAATCAAAGTCTTCTAGAATTAAGCTTTAGGATAATAGCTTTACTAAGCTTTGAATTATTTGTTCAGATATTATGATAGAAGTTACAGATTCAATGAAAATGTTCTTATAATCATATTCCGTGTGTGTAGAATCAAGTTGATCTATCAGCGTCGTATCACTTAGCTACGCGTAGGTATAGAAATAACCAGCCAAGTAATAATTACCTATCCAACCTAGTATTTTTTTATTTCATGTGGGTATTTAAATCAAAGTAGACTACGCACAACTTATAAATCACACAGTATGAAGTAGGTGCCTACCTAATAAAAGTAAATAAAAATGTTAATTAATCAAATTACAAACTCTGGAAAATTACAGTGTTACGCAAGAAATACTTTAATACGTTTAACATAAAGAATTGTTATTATAACTGAAGTGTTCACTTCACTAATGGAGCCCAGCTTCTTCTGATAGATAGCGGCATGTTTTTACCAGATTCTAGATGTTATTAAGGAAGAGGAAGCCAGCCATTAATCATTCCATCGTAGCTACCCACTGCCTCTGGACTTATCATTCAAATAATATTTTTTTTCTCCTATTAATACGGCGTTTATATGCAAATGCCTCGTTATTAATTATTTGATACACAAAAAATTGCCAAATAACTCGTAAAGGATGGAGCAAAAAACTTTCAAGTTACTGGTCAATAACCCAACAGTAAATGCTGCATTATTTTTTTGTATTCAATAGATAACGCATAAGTATAAGACAGAACATAATGTTGGGTCGTAAAGCTTGAAAATGATTATTAACGAATTATTCCCAAGCTGATGTGGGAATCAAAGAAAAACTTAATTGGTAGGTCTTCATTCCGCTTATTGTAAGACTTAATTGAGGGAAAAGGATATGCGCTGCGTAAGCCACGATAACTGAACATTATAAGTAACCGAGGAATTCTTGTGCATTTCTCGAAGCGCAACTCGTGTTCCCCGGAGCCGAGTGGTGTAAGTTCAGTTCCTCCCGGTATGGCACGGGAGCAAGAACGATCCCAAGCTAGTTTTGGATGTAACAGGTGTACTTACACGACCAAAAAGGAGCATTTCATTCTTATACTAAAACCGAGACTGAATGAATACTGTTACTTATATATGTAAGGCTTTATTTTAGCAAAACTGTAACGAGACATAAATGTTAAATCATCCGATTTATTCAGTAAAAATATCCATATGAAAACTTAGATGAAGAGAACTTGAAGTGAGCTATTAATCTCTAGCATGTTGCTGTCACTAGTGTTAATATAGAATTTAAGACATAAATAAATCAAACAATTTCAGAAACAGTTAACTTTTGATATTTATCTTTGATAACGAAGGCTTTCAATTCAACAAGTTTTACAGTATGATACGATAGAAATAAATATGAATACGTAAAAGATGTGTAAAGCTCTGCTAATGGACATGGGAAACTCTACTTTTTGTTAGTGATATGAACTGACTTGACGACTCGTCCGGTTGTCCGTCCGACATCGTCCGCATCCCTCATCAAGCATATTATAAGTTGGATGATTATATCATAGATAAAAATGCTTGGCTTAATGCTGGTCCTGCTCCACAGCCACTTAGGCTCACTAGTTAAAAAAAAAATGTTTGGAAGAGTTGCTTCCCCTTTTTATTTTTCTGACATTACAAACTTAATGTTTATTATTTATTTAAAACAAGTTTTAATTGTTGAATACTCCAATGGATAATGATTTTCTTTCTTTTTGGTAGTAACATTCTATTAATCTCTCAAATACATTGCAAATTAGTTTTGTATAATTTAGAAGCATTTTTTCAACTTTTGTAAATGTGAGTACCATGGAGCCGTTTTAATGTTATTAAGATGTATGTTGACTTGAAAGAGCATGGCAGTTGAGAGTATGTCATGCTCACTTAAATGTCTCGCTGATGGTGGCGAGTGTGTTAGATCATTCGGTTCCCTACAAAATGGTTGAGCTGGATGGTGCTTTTCCACGCGTCATGTTCGTGAACGGGCGCCGTCAGTTGTGACTGGTCATCTCTTATTTTTAATCTTATATTTTAAATTGTTTTGATTATTTTTTGTACATTGTTCTCACATATAGAAGCAACAAGAATAATGTACCCAGGATTTTGTAATTTTCTATATTTAAAAGAGTGTCCTTGGAGTTTCTTGTCCGTTCTTCTCCATAAAGATCTACGTTTTGGAATGGGCAACTAGCTTCAACTTTCTGACTAACTGACGCGACTGTTTGACAATTCAAAAGTGCCTGTAAATGGTTTAATTGAAATAAATGCTTTGAGTTTGAGTTTGAGTTCATTGCATCACGCAATGCATAATCTTAATTTATATTAAAATATGCGTCGTAAGCTTTAAGTTATAACATGCCGAACCACCGCCAAATGAATAACATTAATTAATCACTATTGATCCGATACACTTTCCGGAAATCACTAGATTCATTTAAGCAATGTGGCTTTTACCAAGACAATCATTCAAAGAGATTTCACATGAAATACACTTGGTAATTACTTCTCATACCTGATGAAATAAACGACTACCTGTCCTCTAACTAATTATTGACTCATAAGAAACGGATATCCTTGATATGACAAATTCACATCGAAGCAAATGACAAACAATGCCTGATTCTATACATCTACTTAGCACTGTAAAAACTGCAAGAGTAAGCACTGAGCAGTGAACAGACATTTGACATGTGGCACTTTGTGCACTGACTTCCTGTACATGGATATGTTACCGGCAATCTGTATAATCCGGTAGTCTATACAATACCTAGGCAATGTATAGAATACCTAAAACGTTTAGGTTATGTATGAAATATTATTTATTTTATACTTTGTCTAGGCATTCTATACAGTACCGAATGCGCAGCCGGCAATGTGTGAAAATAATTATGTTATTTTTTTTTTAAATTTTCCAATTTTGAGTATGCAGGAGACCTACTTCTTATTTTTACAGAATTGTTTTGTTTTCTAAGTTTTCAATACTTATTACGTTACTTAGGTCAGAAGAACTTTAAGTTTCACGTTAATTTTATTGTGATTTTACTGTAGTTATCGAAAGGTACCAAGTTCCTTTTTTTTAAGATTATTTTAAAGAATAATTGATTGATTATACAAAATAAATATGAATAGTAAAAGTGTCTTAAAAGTTAGGTCCTAAGAATAAATACATATTTTTGAGTGTTCTTATTTTACTGCAAAAAAAAGTATTATATTACGTACCTTTTTTATAAATAAAATTTTTTATGAGTAATTGTCTACCTTTTTTATAAAGATTATTTATAATGAGTAATTGTTCATTTTAATTTTGAGCAAACATGAGCTGTTTTATTTGTCCGTCATTTTATAGATAAGTATGAGTACTATAGAGGAAACTTACATCTGACCAATTTGGAAACAAAATATACGTATCGAATTGAGAACCTCCCCCTTTATTTTCGTCGGTTAAAAATCACGTGCACACGATGAACACATCTGTTAGCAAGTATTACTATAGCGGCCGCGTGTTGCAAGCAAGATAGTCCTTACGGTGTATAGATGTTCGTTTCTCCCATGGTACTAACATAACATTGATAAATATAGACCAAATCTATTTACTTTACACATTGCCGGTGATCCAGCAGGTATTCTATACAATCCCTGGGAAATTTATACATTACCTAGGCAAAGTATGTAACGGACAATAATATTCATATTATTTCATACATTGCCTGGACGCCTCAGGTATTCTATACATTGCCTAGGTATTGTATAGAATACCTGAATTATACAGATTACCGGTAACAGATACATGCACTTATACTGACGTAAAATTATGCAGGTAGGTACTTTTTATAAGATGCAAGTGGGAGACATGAGTATAACATTTCCCAAACTGGCCGCTGATCAACTAGCCTCAGACGTCATCAAAGCTATAGCCCAGATCTTGAGCTTTACTGGTGCCAGTTTGCTTAAGCGAAAGATAACGTGGAGGGTTGGTAGCGGCTTGCGTCAAACTCTGAACTGTGGGAGGTTAAGAACTACGATGGATGTCTCGGATAAAAGTATAACAATTTATTGGTTAAATGATGACTAGAAAACAATTAGTCTTAGAACCAAAATGTAGTAGACGACGAGGGAGAAAGCACGAAATTTACTGAAAAAGTAATCATATTATGCGCCAGGTTTTACTGCCAGAACTATGAGAACCAATCTGTTACAACCGTAATACTTGAACACATTAATATTTTTGCCGTACGCTACTAAAACAATTTCCTGCCGGAAATCGCAAATGGATCGCAGAATAATATTTCCTTTTAAGTTCACTGTCAGACATAGCTGATTTGATTTTGCAATATAACTACTTATTACTTGCAACAGCATCAATAATTATTAAGAAGGTACCTATTGTGTTTAATTTGGTGAATTTAAACGGTGATAAACATTTAAAAAGAAGAAGTCTACGCTACATAGCATTAGTAATTAACGTAAGTAATTAAGTACCATTTGCTTTAATCGATTACATATAGGTCTGTATTCCTGGAACGAGCAAATCGTATCCTTTTTTACCTCTCGCGTGTTTCTATCATTGCCGTAGACGACACTGGCAATAAGTACTTGTCGCAAACGATGCACGGATCTAATCTAAGTACATACTAATTAAGGTTTAGCTAAGAAAATTAAATCTTAACATTAAATGTATATTAATTTTGAAGCTCATTTGAGTTAATTTCTGGTTTTTATTATCCTCCATAACTCTGTGGTATAATTATCTTAACTTTACGTTGTTTATTGATTTTGCCACGAATTTCCGAGACGTTTGCGAGAATTTCAAAATTCAAAGTCTGTGATACAAATAAGCTATTAACGGTCCTTTGATATGCTGAAGATAGCCTGGTTATTTCGCTCAAGGAAACGTACTTCTACAATGATAGATTCGCACCACGTACGTCTCCAGAGAACAACGTCATTAAGTAACCAGTTTACACAAGATAATTATAGCGACATAGATAAATCTTGTTACATGATAACTTAATGTACTGGAATTATGTTGAAAGTTTATCATCACTAGTACATTTTTATGTAGTGTCGGAATTAAAGGGATAGGGATATACAACTGTTAATTACTCGAAAGAGCCATAAACAATTAATAGGATAGTGTTGTGACGCATGAAATGTGGTTTTAGTAGCTAATTATAAAATTAAGTTGTATTATTTAAATTAGATTATCAAGATAAAAGTGATAGATAACGGTGTGCTGTATCAACTTTATCTACATGTGCGGCATCACGAATTCTTCATCTGTAGACCGTTAAATGCTTGTCCTATATTTAGATTAGGAATCTACATTTTAGAATCCGGATTTGTAAACATTGACGCGATGACTTTTTATGATACTGAAGGAAAAGATAAAATAGAAGGACATGTGAAAATCTAAGGAGGAACCTTTGGGCAAATGAGGAACAAAAAAGGTTATAAAAAGCATTACTCCACGTGATATCACAGCATCCTCACTCCTTAATAAATCACGCCAAAATTCCTACAAACAAATTACCTAACACACCAATAAAACGTTCGCCAAGAATGTTTACGTTTTAAAGGAAGCAGTTACAGGGAACGTTGCAATAGGGAGTTACGAGTAGGCAGTCGCTTCAGTTACGCATACTGCCGGAGTTATATACGGCCTTAGTAGACGTGCTACTTTTAACATCGGTGATCTGCAATTTATTTACTTTTTGAAAGCTTGATACAGCGACTGCTCTTAACCTCGAACGCTTTCAGTATCCGAGATCAGTGATGCGATTTATTCACTTTTCGAAAGCTTGATACTGCGACTGAATGCTGAAATCGGAATTTGTGTCGCAACGATTTAGTGAAGATTTGGTAAATGTAGAACAAGGCGCGATGCTCAATTTTTTGTTGGTTCGCGTAAACGCGATGCAGCATCGAAACAGTCACTGAAATGCCCCATTTTGCTATCGAAAACGAAAATACTGAGACGCCAAAACGCGATGCAGTATTGACAAAGTCGCAAAATCGTCGATCACCGATGCTAAAAGTAGCATGTTTGCTAAGGCCCTTAGTGCGGTGCGCGGCTAACGTGGTCGGTCGCTGGATGCGCACGGGCAAGTCGTAGATGACTTCATGGAACACGCTACATGAGAATGTCTTGCGTGCTGTCTACTTACAATAGTGACCGTCGCGGCTTTGCACCCTGCTCAAGTTAAAAGCGAATGCTTCGACATTAATTCGTGATAAAGATCCTCAGAGGCTGATACTTTCAAATAGGCAGGGAATTAGCAATTTTTGAACTCTAAAATTACAAATACAGCCCCGAAAAGCTCACTTTTCACGGCTACCTCCAGATTAATAGTGCTTCGAAAAAGAAACGTCTGGTTTGTCAAAATTAATAATTATCTTCGGTTTTTATTGGACGTCCTGTTCAAAAGCTTCTTGATTACAAAATAATAGTATGCGAAATAATGGTGGATCATTTTTCATTTCCATATTATAACTTGACTAACTCAATAAATTAAAACTTATCTTTTCACTATCAAAAAGCTCTTTAGATCATCAAAATCGCTTTATACAACAATGTCTGCTTCATAAGTTGAATAAGCACTATCCCAGTACCCTTTTGTACAACGTTAGTTACCTATAAAATTAAGTTGCAACGTTATTAAAGTATCAAAACGACAAGCGTCCGTAACTTAGGCCCTGACCTCAAAGGTCATGGGACAAAGCTCGCTTTGTGTTTAATCTACTAAAAGAAATTAC
Source organism: Agrochola macilenta (assembly GCA_916701695.1). Lineage (NCBI taxonomy): Eukaryota > Metazoa > Arthropoda > Insecta > Lepidoptera > Noctuidae > Agrochola > Agrochola macilenta. The sequence goes on from OU753563.1 coordinate 12,296,419, forward strand.
TGCCGCTTCGCTTCTAATTGATAGCACTACTGTATAAGCATCATCATTAAATAATGGCCTTATGAAATATTCATCTGACTATTGTCTTTTATCCCTTAGGGCTTGCAATTTTATTTACTGTCTGAAATGACGTCTTGCAGTTGGTTAAGTATTACTGTACAATGTTTATTAAGTCTTGATGCACAGTAGTTGTTTAATATTTATCCATTATTGTTTTTATTACCTCGTATTTCTTGTTGGTAATCATAGCAATTGGTTTGACTATATGCGCGTTTCGGGTGTGGTGCCTATAGTTTCGAATCGAGGTCACCATTAACACGGCTGGCATCAAATCACCCGTTATCAATGCACCATGCAATTAACGACACTTACGCCGAATGTTTCGTCGAACATGTATTTTAATAGTGAAAAATGATCGACCGACTTCGACTCTTAACGATCTCGAGATTCGTGTAATTATGAACTTAACATCGCTTGTTTATCTCGGTATGCATCATTACTGTACTAACATAGTAAATTCTTCAAAACGGTTTTCTGTAAACTGGTTAAAATCTAGTTTGTGTTGAAGTGTTGATCTATGTGACTATAGGTATCTGTGATTGGTTAGGAAGAAAATAAAAAGTCTGGAACAGGGGCAACGTGCTGACACAGCCATTAGACAAGAGGAGGCGGTGATGGCGAGAGCGTGCAATGGCCGCGGGTAGCGTGAGAAATACGCCGCGAGACGATACTGAAGCGTGCGCACCCAATTCCTTATGCAAATGCGAGGGCACATCCACCGCCGCCGCCGCCGACGCCATCTAGTAACAGCAGCCACCAACCGCGTGCGCTACCTAGTTTTATTAACCGTCGATAATAGAGTTCAGACTTAGATAGCTAGGGTTGGTCGCTCGGAAAGGTCAAATGGTCATACGATATTGTTTTCTGTGAAGCTTTTATGATTGTATCGTTACAATTGTTGTGAACTCTTAACTTGGATGGCTCTCGGACAACTGAATCAACTTAGCGCTAAGAGCTTTTAAGTACAGAGCTGAATGTGTTTGATTAAGATGCTACATTTAATAGGCTGGATAGACTGGATGAGATGGCTTACGGATTCAGATACAATAATGCAATGCATATGATTTTCAGGACTTGATTGTCGTAAATTCTGCTCCTTATTACTATGAAAAAAAGAGACTTTTTTATAATTTGTATATTAAAATGTATCCCTTTCAACTACAGAGAGTTGTCAGCCCTATTCTGTCGCACTCACATCGTGCATACTCGCGTAACAACCGAGAGAGTTAATCGTATTGCAAATGCACTTTCAGTGCTTTATTGGCAGCATTAGAAAGGGACTAGGCTGCGTTAGGCTTTATACGGCGCATCACAACAATGGGGTTTAATAACGACAACGGACCGCTCGTTACCATCCGCCGATCTCATGTCGCGAGAAATTGCCTCCCCTATTATTGTTCAGTGCGGCCAAGTATGCAATAAGAGCAAAAATTTGCGAACAGCCTCCTTTATCTGATATACGTTTACAAAAAAAGGCACATTTGACTTGAAGGAATAGAGATTGACGTGTTCAACGACGGACAGATAAAATCGCTTTAAATTATAAGCGCATCTTGTGATATAATTTACTGACAAGTACCTTACTTTAGATTAGAAGTGATTCAATCTCGTTAAGATATATCGAAGGTATTTGCATCAAACCAACCGCTAACTTTATTAGACTAGATCAACGAGGCGTTGATATCTGGTTAATTATATCATAAATCACGTGAGCGAAATAATAAATCAAGACATTATTGCTGCAGGAGATTCGTATCTACCAAGAGAGCAATTCGCTATTCTCTTTTATAACATGAGCCGGGACGTTTCCAGGGCACGAGGTCTTAATGTTAACTGACTTATTACATACAAGTGGTCCGTGCTGTTAGGTCGCCTCGCTGGGAGATGACATGAGATGAGCGGCGCTCGGCGTGTGCAGATTGAATCCGACAGTCGGGATGATATTGTTGGAATTACAAGCGTTTAATCACGGAGAATGCGCGCGAGCCGCCGTCGGCTCCGACAATGGCGGCACTGTCACGGCGAACGTTGAATCCCGCGCCCGATCACGACCGCGACATCGGAAATCAATAATCGGATGATTTAGCCACCGCGCCGCGTGCGAACCTGATTAGACACGATAATGCCTGCCGCATCTCTACTGAACGCTGTGAGGTTGTGGGGCGATAGGTTATCGTGGCTACGAACAACATACAACTGTATTAGTACGGACATCATCTAACGGAATGACATATTTTTCATTGATACACATCTCATAAAACCGCACGACAGACCGATTTACAGTAACATATTCGGTATCAATGGCAATAACTTTGTCTTAAACAGCTAAGTGCTCCAAGAAGATACCGTTTGGATAAGTAAGTAATATGAATGTGGAAATGCAGCCTTACATTCTACAGTCAGGGAACTTCATTGTTGACCAGATTGACACACTACGTCAATTTGCCGCTTTGTAGCCATTTCATGCAACTGTCAGAGAATGCCAGTTGTGATTTGAATTTACGGACAATTTAAGTTGAAAGTGAATTTTCTTATCAATCAAGTTTCCTGACTTTACATATTTGAGATGATTAGTTCTACAGACGTATCGGCTACACTACTACTACTACTAAACACGCACGATTTACTGCATTGATCTTTACTCGCATTCAATATTTAAAACTACTTAAAAACGAACGTTAAGTAACAAATTGATAGTTTATTTAACCGACTTCAAAAAGGAGTAGGTTCTCAATTCACCTTTTTTTTTTGTATGTTTGGTACGCGATTACTCCGCTAATTATGAAATCATTTTAATGATTATTTTGCCTTTACCTTTGCTTGGGTAGTTTTTGAGTTAGCTTCAATAATACGTGTTTTTTCCACTTAGTCTATATGGATGATGTTATAAGTTCCTGTCACTGTTATTTATATAGCAGGTAGTGGTATTAAAAACCTTAATTGTGTGGGGTAGGTACCACAAGTAAAAAGTGAAAAACAAAAACTTTTTACAAAAAAATAGATGTGACTTAAAAAAAAGAACACTTAAAAGTGCAAAATAACTTAAATTTCGGAAGTCGGTGGCAAAAACCGAAAATACAGAACCAAAGACACCGACTTCTGAAATTAAAGTTACAGTTATTATTATTATTCGGTTTTTTTTTTTGTAAAAAGTTTATATATATCGTTAATTAGAATTGATCAATTTTTTTTTAAATCTTAGTACGTAATGGCAAAACAATAAATTAAATAGGTAGGCTATATAATTTTTCAGGTTATTTGAAAGCGATCTATATTCTACGTTTAAACCACATTTTAAACAGTATATTTAGATGTTTAAGCCGAAAGAACTACCATATTTTAAAGAAAGATCTTATCTAACTGCGTCTTTAAGTTACTTTAAATCTATATTCGATAATAAATCCCTGAGAACGGATACATAGGTACATTAACTACGTTGAGTTGAACTCACTTCATGAGGATCGATAAGCTCAAGGTAAGCTAGTGACCTCCATTTTAGCATAGCAAGTAAACATAACCTATATTTAAATGGAAAACAGAAAGTTTTATGTGCTTATGACCACACGATAGAAGTGAAAACTTACGACTGAAGCCGAGTATATACGATTCAGCGCCGAGTATACGCGATTCAGCGTCACCAACCGACAGGAGGCGAGTAAGCCCGATTCAGCATCAGAGACCCGAGCGTGACGTTTCAGTTTCGTTCCCTGTTCAGAAAAAGCGAAAACTGCGCCTAAAGAAGTTTTCACTGTTTTGGTTTGCCACTCCAGACCCCCAAACTATAATGTTTACATTTGTCAAATCTGACATTAAAGACAGTAATCCCGTCACAGCGTTATAATGGCACCTTACGGTGAAATGCACGTACCGATCAATTAATCGATTCCACCCGTCGATATCCGTGACAGGTGTCAAATGATGTCAAAAAGCGTCGCATGCGCACTGCCTGCACGACTGGTTTCTGCTAAAAAGAGACAGAAATAATACGAGCATAGAATAATGTGTTGTTTCCTCACAGTCCGTAGAAAACAATTGATCAGATCAAGGATAATTCTTCTAACCGGGTCAGTGACATTTATTGAATTATTCAGGATCGAGTAGGCTTTCATTTTTTTGTAGTTATCTACTAGCCAGTCAGTTAATATAGCCATGAACAATTCTTATATGAGTCAAAATAAAAAAAACCTTCAAAATTTTTTTAGGTCAGCATATTGCCAGGATCTCAGGTATTGGTCGATTTAAAGCTCACAGTCTCAAAACATTTCATTATAATTTTATTAGAAACTAAAAGCATCCAGTATCCGCCTGTATATCGCTCACTACTCATCATTTAGTTAATGCTACAATAACATTGCACAATGAGGGCGAATTCTCGAGCAGCACTTAGCTGGAACAAAGCCTAATTACATTTCGTGAGGTATCAATGAGCGGTGCAATTACGTCAGTGGGCTCTATATAATCGGTGCTTCGAGCGCATTTCCCGGGTGTTCCGCCGATGTATCTAGAATAATCTACCATTACCATGATTTATATCTGACCGATCATGGACTGGGTGGCTTAATGACAGACTGGAGCCCTCCCAGCCTGGCACATATGAGTCAGAAGTGGAGGTAATGAGCGCGCGGGATACGTTAGGGTGCGACTGTGCAGTCAGCTCTGCTAAGTCACGAGCTTTAGCATCTCCACTGAATAATGCGTACCACAGACGACATCGTCAAGGTGTGAACTAATTTGAATTAGATAGCTTCATTTACAATTCAAATCATATGTATCCATTTTTTATAGCGGTAAAAAAAATATATTAAGTGGATAGGAAATTGAGATATAATGATGATCATAAGTTATAAAATTCCTAATTAAGTGGGCTAATAATTTACCGATATTGGTGATACATTAGTTTCAGTTTTTATAATCATTAGCATTAGCATCAGCAATACCTATCGTTTAACATTTCATATAATAATAATCTGTTGATGTGGTTCTTGTGGATTTATAGTGTGACTTCTGTTAATTGTCATTGTTTAAAGCCTGATGTATCAGTTTTATTTTTCTGCTAGATATTTCTTGCACTGCGAACACAATACCACTAGCATTGGCTCGATCGGTAGCTAATTGCTATTCGAAAGCACTTAGCAAGGTCTGAACGTTGAACCCCGCATATTTCGCGAGCAAGCGGTTTCTAATAAATGTAAAACACTGAACGTATCGTATTCCCGGGTACTATGGTTATGGCAAATACCTTTTATCTTTAGCTTTCTTAGAAAAGCACACTAAGTATGTACTATTTTCCTTTATCTATCTCCTGAAGAACGAGTAAAAATATCTTGGATTTTAAGACTAATCGAGACGCAAGGACTAAAAAAGCTTTTGAATGTAATTAATTCCCGAGAATAGATGTTACATAGTTAACACTGTACCTACATCACATAAAACTCTATGGAATGATATCCTGTCGACACAACACGAACATGGTGATTACGTTAAGTTTCTTATTTATATGACCAACCCAGACGGATTAAGTTTACGCGAGACGTAAGATAATAGCAGCCTGCTACATGTAGTCCTCCCATGGAGCTTTTTATTGTTTTACAACAAAATTGAATTATGTAAATACCGCTGTAGGTAATTAATTCCAAGTGTAGCTAGTTGTTCCAATTTCATTACAATTTTGTACAATTAAGACCGCATTATTTAGTAGACTTTACAAAATAAACTAAAAAAATGTCTTCAAATTGCGCGATGTCTACAGGCGCATTACACTACTTGTAATTATCCAATTCGATGGTGGTTAAATGTCTGTAATTTTCGAACAAGCTGCTCGACAGCTAGTCGTTTATTAAAGTAAAATAATAAGTGCGATTTTAGTTCAACACTTTAGTCGATAGATTGCCGCTTATGCTCGGTGTAAGCTACAATAAAAACTATTAAACGTTTAGTGAAACAAAAATAAGGACATGAGTTGGGTAGAATATGGAGCAACAAAAATAAAAGGGGTGGACGCATCAACGTCTGGATGGCGAGCGCAGAGCCGAAGTGTGTCCTGTTCGACGGGTAGATTCTAGCTTGTCACACTCAATCACAGTGGTCATTACACAATTAGTGGAAGTAATGTCACATCGCTCAGAAATTATGGCCGCACTGACGGCCTGCCATTAAATAACCTATCGATAAATTCTGAGAAATTCTAACAATATAGGCACACATACGAAGAGGAATTTATTTCATGGCTGAAGTTGTTCATTTTGTTTATTTATTGAACATTTAGATAGACTCCAATTAGTTTTGTTTTCTCCAAGGGTTTTGTAATTTAAATTAATGTTTGAACGTTGTTGATCCTAGTGATCTCTTTTGACCCTATCAAAACTATCGATAAGTAATATTGATTGTATGTTTTTTTTACCTGTTTTTATTTTAAGCTTCCAAAGATTTATTCCTTTGCCAAAATGCCGCCAAACTTACTTGAATGGCAAATGCTAATTACGAGATATAGTTTGTAGAACAAATCACAGTTACATTTTAGTACCTGTATTTTGGGATACGAACGTGACCAATGTATGAAACTTTGGTCAATAAAAATGATGAAAATGCACTATTCAAACCATTATTTATGACTTTGCTTATTAAGCGAGTTGATGGAGATATGAATTTCCATTTATTGCTGCGACAACCTACTAAGACCTGGCCAACCTACAATTTGCGATTGTCTTTCTTAAGTTAGTGTTCTGTATGCAGTGTCATAAAGTACACAGCAAAGGATTTCATTAATAACTGTACTTAGAGCTAGAGCTAAGGCTAAGTCATAAAAAGTATATAAAAGTAATGTAGCTTTTCCGAGTAAGCCTTTATAATAATTATGTTTTCTAGGCAATGACATTTTTATTTGTTTTTATATTATTGTAGTTAGTCTCGGTAATAAACACAGACGTGATATTATACTCGTCATTTTAGTTAATACGCGTAGAAATTATTATAAGGATAGGTACCGTAAGTACTATTTCTGTCACAACTGTCATCCAAAATAGTTGGGTGATATGTCAAGGGATGTAACAGTTTGGCGCTGTAGTAAATCAAAAGGCGCCTGCGCGCCGCGCCGCGGAGCCACGCCAGCGGGTAAAGGAGCGGGCACTACAGCCTCGCCTGCTCGTGGCGGTGGGCCTAGCGGAATGTCACACAACCCAACCAATAGGATCACTCTATTTTTTTGTTTGCAACCTTATTGGCAGTTCCCAGCGGCTAGGGGACCCGCTATAGTCATAAACAATCATTTATATTGGGATTCCACCATTACGCGAAAGAATGACATGTAATGAAAAACAAACTAGTATTGTATTTTAAAGTCTATTTCTGTAAAGTTAATTTAACTTCCCAATAATATTATTTTGTTCTTATTTTATGCCGCCAAGTTAAAATAATTATCTATATGTGTAATTTACCTTTTATATGTTTTTTCAGCAGATTGGTACTGGAATCGCTCCGCTCGTGACTAGGGGCTATATATCAGGGCAACACGCGCAGTAGCCTTAAATGGTTTGTATCGAGACGCGTGATCGTAAAAGGGGCTTCGGCATCGCATTAAAGAGTCTGGCAACGCATGTTGATGAGCATCCCCGGTTAACTCTACCGACAATCGGACGCGATACCTTCCACTATCGACATATATCCGCTGGCAAAACGATTGAAAAGGAACCTCAGCCAGTTTCATTTCGAATTTAAATTGTATTGTATTGCCTCGGAGTAAGATTTCTATCAAATGGTATTTATCCAAATGCAGATGTTTATAGATAGTGGTTTATTTAGATTAAAATACGAATATTAAAGCATTTAAATGCTGATTAAAATTTATTTTGAGAAACTGTTTTCCATTTTATATATCGTAGCTTTGATAATGCTAAAGCATATAAGTCAGTTGATCTAAACTAATATTTTAAAGAGAAAAGATTCGATTTTTTGTATGTTTCTTTGTAATGGATAAACTCACAAAATAATTAACAGATAAAAAAAAGTACCTATACAAAGCTACATTATCAGCAAGTAACATGGAATGTATTTTATAGATTTCCACGCGAATGAAGTCACGGGCAGAAGCTAGTCGTAAATAAAATAAAAAAATACCGTATACTATTTTCATGACGATAATGTATAAGATGATAATCGTATCTATGTGCTTGTAAATGTCTTTGCAGCAGAGACATCAAAAAAGGACCAAAAGTTTAGTAAAAAGCCATGTCTCGATTAGCCTAGATCGGCGATTCATTATTCAGTGAGGCGCCAATAATCAGCTATCGAGGCATGCGGTCCGCTTGCCGTAAATAGTCGCATTTACGAGAGGCTGCCTGCTGGCCGCCGGCCAGGCCTGGCCAGTGGACAGTGGCCCATACACTCACCAACTAACCTACAAACCCTGGGGACATCAGTAAATATTCATATAAAAATATCGAAGCTTTCATATCATCCTTTTTCTCAATCTACGACACTGTAATTCAATTTTTGTATAATGTAAAACTATTAAGCAGGTTCTATATAAATATTAATAGAGCAAAATATATATTTATGAAGTATTAATATAATTACGGCTGCCCATAAATAACACAACATTGTACAGAAGAAGCTATTTAATTCAACGTCAACACTGCACTTTAAAAGTCTGTTTAGTTTCACATTTATTTATGTACGCATCTACAGTTTCAACTTACGATTCAATCAATGTAAAGCCTGTAACCTATTTATGTAAATAACTTTAAAAAGTGCGAAAGACGATTTATTTTACATTTTATCATACTGGATTACTCCACATTCTTTGGCGTACAGCTTTACATGGCTTTAAAAGATAATGGTATGCTAATGTCCATGAATAGATGTTTCTCCAACGAAGTCGTTAGTGCGAAGTGAAAAAAGAAATTTAAAAATATTTATGTAGTGTAAAAGACGGTAAAAGTTTACATGACGACACAAAAAATGTCTCCGTATATGGTACTCATTAATCGGACGCATATCTATATATCTTAATGTAGCTATCCTGGTATAAAATACATATAATTATCGACTTAACAAGAAAACCACAAACTTTACGTTCTTAAACCAATAATAAGCGGATAAGTATGTACAGGTGCGAAGCTTGTTTAATTGGACGTAGAAGTACGCGTTTTGAATATCAACGACATAGTTACGTACAATTAGGGATTTTCTAACACGGTCGGGCCCCATAAGGGTCTTCCTCATTAGGCGGTTACACGGTTGCGGTCGATGCATCGTAGCCCAGCGCCCTACACGCCCGCCCTACTAAATATTCATCAGCTAGCAAATTGTAAAGAATCGCTTTTATGGTACATTTAAATATTGAACACCGTTAAAATTTATTGTATATGTCCTGTAACAATGTAGTTTGACCGATCTTGTCGGCCTTGCGCGTCTAACTGTATACAAGAGCACAAAAATAAAAATAAACCTGGAATCCAGCACCGTTTGCGAGATATGAAAATATACATGCTAAAAAAAGATTCAGTGATTAAACTTTATACGCATGAGGCGCTTCCATTCAGTTGTAAATAAAAATGGTACGAGCTCGGCCGAACTCGTCCCGTATAGCTACGATGCGAGGGCTGTCGTTGGGAGCGATTTATCACTTGGAAGATCGAGCGTGGGGCTTTGTGGACGTCAGTCGCCTCAGCGTGTGGAGCGAGACGGGTAGATTAGTGCAGAAGTGGACTAAAGAGTGCGGAGTCGGGAGGGTTTTACGGTCGGTGCAAGGACGCCGCGCAAGGACGCTTACGTGTCGTTAGCCTGCTGCTAACGTTGCACCATGAATTCTGTTTCGTATCGTTTTCCGGGTTTCAACCATTCATATGAATACGAATTTCATGTCTTTTGAAATGGTTGTTTCATGGACTGAGGAAAATTCTAACTGTTCAATTACAATACGAGGCGTGCCTGCCAATAACTTGTGCCTATGAGTATATAAATAACAATATTACGTCTTTTTATTTTGTCTTTTTTACATAACCGGTTATGCGTTTCATGCGAAAACTTTATGACCTCTAATAGCACCAGAACAACTAGCTTCATTTATGCAATTTAATTTGAGATCCTAAAAACGAGATATTCGAACGATCAAGTTATTGAAGTTATGTGGTTGATCTCAATTAAAGTTCAAAAATTCGCTACGATTATTAAAATTGAGGATATATCTACATATCATAAATTTTTACATATCTTCATTTTTTGCGGGCAAATCGATGATGAAATGAAACTAAAATAAGTTATATTCGCGAACGATTACAAAGTTATTTAAGCTGCCTAAACGGAGCTTAATAAACACAATTTACAACCAGTAAACTGCCAAGGATGTTATTAATAGGCACCTTTACAAGGAAACCAATGAAATTCATACCAAGTCGACTGCAATCCGTGTCTAGTGTTTAATGAAACAATCGATTGCGACGTCACGAACGTAAAATAAAACAGTTTGAACAACACGAAAATAAAGACGCGCCTAAGCGGAAATAATTCATTTCCATTCAGTATTTAGTCGGTATGTAGTAAATGTTCCGTTAACAATAAAACAAAAGTCCCTGGAGGGTGCAATGGCTGCAATCGGAGTGCACTTGCCAGCCAGCTCAGCACGGGTGTTGTCGGTGACTAAATAAACTCTTGGTCCTAAGTTCCATAACTCTAAGCTGCTGGTACCTCTTGGCGCCTGATATAAATTGGTTCGATTATAAAGCGACAAGTTTACTTGCGCGCTAGTCGGTCGCTACCGACACACCATTTCAGTATACAAACTAAAACGCAGCCGCCATGTTTGGCTTCTTGTGGACTTGTTAGGTTATCTTATCTCTTAAAATCAATAATACGCAGTGGTGAAATTTTCGTTGTGTTCCGAAGATCTACATTCAATTTATAAGTTCGATCGTAAATGACTCAAGCTAAATAAGTTCCGTAAATTCTAAATTTATCTAATGAAACCTGGTGTCCTAGTGAGAAAAATTATGTTCCATACTGATTAGGGCATGCAATTATCCGGTCCATTGTACTTTTAGATCTAGAATATTTCCAGAACACTGGATAAATCCAGATAATAAGAATATTTTAGATACCACTGTAAAAAGGTAAATCTGACTAATATCAGTTTCCAATCGACAAAAATTCATTACAAAAACTCTCCAAAAATTGTGTACCACTTATGTTTCTAACGAATCCTTTTTTTAACCGTGTTTGAAACAACTGGAAGCCGACCCCAACATAGTTGCGAATAATCTAGGCAGGTGATGGAATGTCCAAAGGTATATTCTTCTTTAATATAATAAATCACTTAAAAAAGTACCAAATGCCTACCTAATTATCTAAAGAAAGCCATGAAATAAAATTTCACAAGTTATATATACTATTTCATTAGATAAGTTAGTCCATTTGGAACGCTTCCAAGACTAATTTCTGTCTTTATTATGAGTGAGATCTAGATAACTAAACTCTAAAAGTTCATAATAATATCAAATAAATTATTTTATATCATTAACTGAATATAAACCATACATACGTACGATAAGTTCTAAATATTTATAATTTTTAATGATTTTCTATTCTAAAACTGCTTCAGTAAACATACATTATATATAAACAATACTGAAAATAAAGTAAAAAAAACTAAATTAAATAATATAACTCTTTCATGCCGCTGGAAGCCGACCCCAACATAGTTGGGAAGAGGCTAGACAGATGATGATGATGATGATGATGAAGGAAACTCAAGCAATCCAATGTTGCGTCGTTTAGAGATGTCCTGAATTTATTACATATGTTCAGTGGAGGAAAAAACCCTTTTCGGCTTCGACTCTGGTTCTAAGAATTGCGATGAGGTATACGAGTACTTGACTAAGATGAATGTTTCTTGGTCCCTCTCCATCAAAAAGTGCCATTTGTGCTCGGCAAGATTTAGAAAGTCTCGAATTTTCATAATTTCACGATTGCGAATACCTATTATACTAAAACACAATGTAAAATGTTTTATTATTACTGATTTTAATGAAATAAAATAAAAAAAAGGAACTACACGTATTACTCGTTTTATCCGGATAGTAAAACTAATGATACGGATAATATGTATATTCACATCCAGATAATTTGAATATCCGGATAGCATGCCCTAATACTGATTCAACTGATGTGTTATGCCGCACATTATTAAGGATTTAATATGGCTACAGTAATAATAATGTAGTTTTGATCGCAGAAATTATACGTTGTGTTATAAACTCTAGAGCATTTTGACTGAATGTAGCAAAGTTTTTGTACATAATATATTTAATTTTGTCCCAGAGGCAACTTTTCGTTTATACATTTTAGATACAAACCGAAAACAAATTAAAAACATAAAGAGGAATAATGTTTCTATTAACTGGACCACAAGTTAGAAGATACTGTTTACTTTTTGCGATGTACAGTCAGCATCAAAAGTTGATGAACATATTTAGATTTTCAAAATCGCTGTATAGTGAAGTGCTAATAGTGAATACGGTGTACAGCGATTTTGAAAATCTAAATGTGGTCATCAACTTTTGATGCTGACTGTACCAACGAAATTTTATACGAGCACGTATCTTTCCGTGGGCTAGTTAGTAGGGTTTTTTGTCGACTCAGTGAGGTTTTTGCGAGGATGTTTAGAATACGGACCCCGGACTATTCAATAAGTATATTAATGTACACGACACAGTTACTAATTGTTGTTTTTTTCGGTTGCAGTCGCCCGAAAGCTCCAAATCAAAATGTGTTTAATTTTTTTCCAACTCCGAAAAAACATGTTACGTGACGTAATTTTAACTCTTACGCCTTTTAAGTTCGGATGTTCTTTTTACTTCAAAAGCGTACAAAACGAGAGGCTTGCAGTTGAAATAAATCAGAATACGTTTCCCATGCCTAGGAGTTAAACGTTTAAAAAGTAAAGTTTATCAGGTGACTACATTCTTTGCACGTAGTATTCATATTTACTAATAAAATACATTAAAATATTATGCAGTCAACTGTCTGTATCTACTTGAATATTTTAAATAGATTAAGTATTATATGTTCCTGTCATTGCATGATAGCTTGATGACTCAGAGCCGTCCCATGTGACAAGTTTGCTTGTTTTGTCATCCATTATTTATAAATTCATGTCGTTTAGTAATAATTGACTCCTGCGCAGACACACATTATAGTCGACGACAAGCTATCATCGATTCTAGTTGTTTTATCATCCTCTCAACTGTTAATAAGGGAGAAGAGCTGAATAACAATATGCATTAATTTAATACTCGGATATTTATCGCAAACAAAATTCCAAGATAATGATTTTAAGTGTGTATGATTATTCAAAATATAGTTTTCGTGTCGCAGACATTGTGTTAATGCTGATCTCTAAATTAAGATGTTGAAGATACACGACCCATTGGTAAAAGTTTAATTGGTAATTGCAGTCCGGACTGCTGCTATATTTAGCCGAATATATGAATTATTCAGGAGCCCGTATTTACATAAACAAAAAAGCATGAGCGAAAAATAGAACAACTCCAGTGATACAATAACATCGACATACGTGTGAATTATCCACGGAACCAGTTTGATGAAAAAATCAATATGCATGTACATATGTAATCAAGTTTACGAAAGATATTGACCTCAGTTGGAGGTGGATGACAGATGATCGATGATCGAATTAAAAGGCCAGTTTAATTGATATGTATGATGGCGCTACGACTAATCTCCAGGACTAGAAATGGCGATTAGAATCTAGAGCGCCCATGAAACGGCATCAGTTAATTATCGCTGATTTATGAACTAATTTACGAAGGTGATTGATCGCATTTTTATGCACTATATCAAAAACTACAAGATTAAATTGACTCGCTATATATTTCCGGCAAACACCTATTAATCGCATAGATTTCAATAAATTTTATGACATAAAGGAGAAACAGATCCTAACAAAAGAGCTATAATTAAATAAAAAAGGCTATAGTGCACAAAATGACTAAGACTAGCAGAGTAAGTGTGTGAGATATAAATCAGAACGAAGACAAGGCATCGCGATCGATGTAAGTAAAAGTGTGGCGCCCGATCGGTGATCGACAGCCATCTAATATTTTTATTTATAAAGATGAGTGCTGACTAGGAAAAAAACGTGTTTTTTGTGCTTTTTGCGCCCCAGCGAGCCATGCAAATGGTATTTAACGCATAGCAGCATGAGGTCTCAGACAAGTCTGTAGATTAACGAGGATCCATCGATAAAAATTCAAAAGATGTATATTATTGAAATGTAGAGCGTTCTTATTACTCGCGGCTTTCAGCTCCAGTTCTCAATATCAATGAGTTGTTATGTACATCACTTCTGTATTAATACGAGGCGCACAGCTTTGTATGCGGCCAGTTGTTTTGGTGTCTTTGACCGTGATGATCTCTACAGTTAGACAATGAGAGTAATAACATTTTTTTGTGGAATGAATAATGACAGGCTTATTTGATTTAGTGGTACGCGATGCGAGTAGGATGTAGAGGGCTTCAGGATAAGATGGCCGATAACGGAGTCGGGTGCTACAGCAAAGAGTTACTCATTAAGTTATTCAATGTAGGAATCAATCGTTGTACGGATTTCCATTGGCGAATTAATTCGGCGGACGCGAGATCGAGTAACGGTGCCGGCGTGCCATTGACATTCGTCAGCCGCGGACGCAGTGGACGGGGGACGCAGTTCGTTGTTCGACGTCCACCGCCCCGAGACGCGGCGGCCGCCACTCGTCACCTTGACCAAGGCTTATGCGTTCAGTTTCTTTTAATAAAAATGACATAAGTTTACATGAAAGAGTGACGAATACAGAAATGCCTAGACAGTAATTTGCTTTCATTGCTAGTAAATATTTGCGGCGTCAAAATGGTAAAAGGTTCTATTTCCAAAACATAATGCGGTTGATGCATGCTGTTCTTGATGTGGTTTGTCAGTGTCGAAGTAACGTTTCATTAAATAACTAAACCGCACGGCTTCCCAGTAATGAATGAGTCGACGTTCTACCACCAAGTTCGGTTAGCGGTTTTTTTGCCCACTGCTCTCCTTATACTAGATTGATTTCTATTATTACCTGCCATTGAACTGTGAACACTATCGAAATGGAGTAATTGGCACCTGCGCAAAATTTTAAACCTACATCAAAAATATTTGCACTTTACTTTCTTCGGCATAAATGTAATGTAATTTGCATAGAATGCAAATCGATGAACAATAAAGAGATTTCGATATCGATAAAACTGTTTGATAGCTCACACTTTTAGTTTTTTTAAATGTTTTCTACTATTTGATGCGTAATTTTCAGCCGCTCCTTGTAGCCTGGTTTTTCGGTTCTCACCCAAAGTTAAAATTAAGTTAGGTATATTTACTGTTACGGATTAACATAGAGAGATATACTAATAGTATCGCCTAATGCTAAACGTCACGTGACTCATTTGCATATTGTTTATTTACAGTCTTAGAAAAGGTGTTCAGCACCTAAATATATCACTCTCAGATATCGTTGATTTATATTCAAGTTATTAATTTATTATGACACGGATACTAAATACGCGGGATCATATTACATTTAGTTAGTTTTTCCTCTTCTACGGTAGCTACGTAGTTAGCTGTACATTTTGAATGCCTGCAGTTATTTGTAGAACTACTCAATCCCAATTGCACATAGACGTCCATTTTACGGGATTGTAATTTGTGATTATCGCACTTTTGGTGGGCTATCATTATAAATACTCTTAGTGTAAGCTCACAAACGGGGTACCGTTCTAGAGTAATGCTGCTTTACTTGTTACTTATATTAATAACGGTGTGACTTCGCAAATGTAATTGAATAGTAAATTACTTTAGATACCTGAGCTAGACGTGAGACTACAGTAATAAAATATTTCTAACTATGATATTATGCTTGTCATGGGAGAGGTAGGGAGGCTTACACATAAATTACAGGTGGTATAGCCTCATAAAAGTTTATGTACTTATATGTAATTTTTAAAGGCGGTAGTCACAAATCGTAATGGTAACAACACTAAATGCATCGGCTTGGTATCAAATGAAGCAAAATTCAGCCGTATTCCCTATACAATAATGACTACAATTGTCCACCGGCGCACTCAGGATGCAAGACTAGTTTACAAGCACTGCAACAGCCCACTTCCTTAATTGAGCCTTTCAACTTAGGTCAGATGATAAGACACAGATACACACGTTATATCCATTTAATTTCTAGATTTGCATAGAACACATAATATGGAGAGAAAACTTAATAAGATTATCATCGATTCCTTAATGGCAATTCGATATTAGAAATTTAGCAAATAACAGTAAAAAGGCAATTCACGGTCTTTCACTGGTTCAAAACAACGGCGACTTTTATTATTATTGCCTTCGTATATGAGCATTAATTTAAATATTTTTATATTCTCTTTGAGCTTTTATCCATAGATTAAGGATTAATTGAGAAGATACTAAAAGATGCTCGTTAACTAGCTGTATCTAGGGAAACAAAGTAACCTGAATGAAGTTGTAAACCTCCGATAAGAGCGTTTATACTGAAAGTGGGCAACGTCGCAAATAGCTGTCAAATATTTCGCTGTTTTGATTAATTTGGCAATATATATGGTAGTGATAGATATGGTTAACTAGTGAACTAAAATATTGAATATGAAATACAATAATATAATTATAATTAATATCGTAAGGGCCGAGTCACACCGGAATGGCAGCGGCTGCCAGCGGCCGCCAGCGGCCCCCGGCGTCGCCGCTGGCGGCCTCGCGCGACCGCCCGACCAGACGCTACAGACTCGACGCTAACGCCGAATATTTAGTTTTAGATGAAAAAAAAATGTTTGGAAACTTTCCAAATGGTTTTTTACACCCAAAAACATCAAATTTAGTGTTATAATTGCAATTCATTATTATTATTCTAGTTCACTAGTTAGCCATATTTCTTATTTCCATACAAATTGCCAAATTAATCAAAACAGCGAAATATTTTACAGCTATTTGCGACGTTGCCCACTTTCAGTTTAAACGCTCTTAATTATAATCTATCTATTTATATAAAATGCTTTGTCCTGAATGACTGACTGACGGATCCAACGCACAGCCTTAACCGCTAATCGTAGAGACCTGAAACTTGGAGGGTGTGTTCTTTGTATGACGTAGGGATCCGATAAGAAAGGATTTTCCGAAATTCTACCTAAGGGGGTGTAAAAGGTGGGCAAAGTTTGTATGGGACAACGTGATTCCTTGGTCCAATCTACTTCAAATTTTGCATAAACATTCTTTAACAGAATTAATGGAAGACCTGTTTCGTATTTTATTGAAATTCATCCTCTAACGGGGTTAAATAGGGGTAGAAAGTTATTTTGGGAGTGATTTGCTTCGAAGTTGATATCAATACTCCTTAGTGCTTTTGATTTAAATTACATTTTATTTTGACCTTAGATTTTGACACGTTTGAAAAGTGAATCCGATTTTATTAAAAAAAAGGTTGAACTCACATACAGGTTGCTTGCAATGCAAATACTCTTTAAAATTGGAATGTCTCGAAAGTCACCGTATACATACGAGACGGACAGACTATATTTAGCGGCCGTTATATGGCGGCCGTTATGTGGCGGCCGTTATATAGCGGCCGTTATGTGGCGGTCGTTATATGGCGGCCGTTATATGGCGGCCGTTATGTGGCGGCCGTTATGTGGCGGCCGTTATTTAGCGGCCGTTATGTTGCGGCCGTTATGTGGCGGCCGTTAATGGCGGCCGTTATATAGCGGCCGTTATGTGGCGGTCGTTAATGGCGGCCGTTATGTGGCGGCCGTTATATAGCGGCCGTTATATGGCGGCCGTTATGTGGCGGCTGTTATATAGTGCCCGTTATGTGGCGGCCGTTATGTGGCGGCCGTTATATGGCGGTCGTTATATGGTGGCTGTAAATAGCAGCCGTTATGTTGCGGCTGTTATATGACGGCCGTTATGTGGCGGCCATTATATGACGGCTATTATTTAGCGGCCGTTATGTGGCGGCTGTTATATGGCGGCCGTTATATGGCAGCCGTTATGTTGCGGCCGTTATGTGGCGGCCGTTATATAGCGGCCGTTACATAGCGGCCGTTATATGGTGGCCGTTATATAGCGGCCGTTATATGGCGGCCGTTATATGACGGCCGTTATGTGGCGGCCGTTATGTAGCGGCCGTTATGTAGCGGCAGTTATATGGTGGCCGCCACACATCACCAACAACAATCTATTCTCGCCTTGCAAAGTAATATTGGGTATGCGACGATCGCATAGGACTAAGGTTGCCAACTTTTATATCAATACACTTTATACAATTTTTACGAAGCTATCGCCAGTAAATAAATAGTAGATGGCGAAAAAAAAATAGTGTATATGTTCCAAAAACATTATCCGTCTTATTACAAAAAACTGCATAAGTAATGATTTAAACCAAGACTAAAAGGTCTTGGATTGTTACGGTAACAAAGCTACGAGTAGTACCAGCCTCAAAATGTGTCCCGATTACAAAACGACCAACCTTCGACCAACCTTCTTTGGAAGGTTCATGGTTCAAACTCAGAGTAATAACTAAGGTTCAAATAATATCCACAGATAAGAAACATTATTGGCATTCTTTCATTCGTTCACGCAGGCTTTATTTCTGAGCTTTATTTGAAGCAACGTTCTGTTTCTTTAAATACTGATATTGTAATAACACTTGAAATGCATAAATAATTATTTATCAATACCAAAATATGTCATAAATTGTTCTTTGTTTAGGTTACAATTATTTATGTTTAATGTGTTTTTAGTTGTGATTTCCTGTGCGAGTCACAATAAAAACTTTTTCTTTCTTTAATTTCTTTCTCTTAAACGGGGAATACTGTTAGTGCAATATGGCCCGCTTCAACAATTTCAAGCGGAATACCGGAAAAAAAATTGTAAAGAAAATGTATTGCCCAACAATGTAGCATTTTGCGGCGTTTATTTATTTAATACTTTAAGCACACAAATTTACAGAGGCGGACTTAAATGCCGTAGGCATTTATCTACCAGTCAACCTTTGGGTGATGCAGAGACAGTGGCAGGTGCAATAGCGAGAATTGAGGAATAATTATTTATTTAAATATATATACATTAATATATACATATATCTATCAAAAACTATAAACATAATATATACACCTAATTATATATAAATATAAGTACAAACAAATACACATAAAAATACTAAATACGCGTTTGTTATTGTTGTAGTGTTGCGGCCGATAGTACGAGTATTAGTACCGCTTGAAGGTTTCTAAGCTTTACAGAGAGGTCTGTATTTATTCTTAGGATTCCCCTAACACCATCAAATTACCCCTTCGAATTCAAGAGAGTGCAGTTTCCCATCAAAGTATGCTTCGCAATGACTATAAACAAAGCTCAAGGTCAAACTCTTAAAGTAGCGGGAGTAGACTTAAGGGAAAGCTGCTTCTCCCACGGCCAGTTGTATGTGGCATGCTCCAGAGTAGCCTGGTGATTCTAGCACCCGAAAGAAAAATAAAAAATATTGTTTACAAAGAAATACTGCGGTAGGTGTAGTATTTCGATTTCGTTGTAAAAAGATAATACACCCGTGTAACTTTCGCCAGATCAAAGGCCGAGCTTCGTGTTCATAATTTAGTTTTTTTTTTTTTTCAATTTAACCTTTATATCCCTACACTATAATAAAAATTGTTATATTTTATAATTATTCAAACATTTTAACATGATAATTTATATGTTATAACCAAATTAATAACGTAAAAAGCCAATAAAAAATCCTATTAGAACCATTTTCGACTTCTACGCGGACGAAGTCGCGGGCAAAAGCTAGTGTGCTTATTAAAACTCAAGATAACATTGAGATCGTAAATTAAAAATGACTTGCATATTAATGCAAACAATTAAGTTTATCGGGTTAAGTTTGTGAATAAATACGCATATACCGGTTTGTCCCAGTTCAATTTAAAAATACAAATAATGGCGTGGTCTGTCATATTATTGGTATAACGGGTGACAGACGTGACAGTTCTTAATTCCGCTGGCATAATGTTCTGTAAATACAATTTACATCGACGATTGATGGTTTGTTTTGTGAAGCGTGTTAATAAAACCTTAATGAAGGTTAAAGTAATAAGAAATTCACACATTCATACATTTTATTAATTGTGTCGATTTCATATGAAGCTCTTGGCGCTAATTTTCTCTTTATTTAGTCCGTTGCGATTTGTATACCATATTTCGCATACCGAAAAAAAGGTAAACTGATATCTTTCGTTTAAAGTTCTTTTTACTGTTATAGCTGCCGTTATTTTAAATTTTCATACTATCAAAGGCTAAAACATTTTTTATCATTATGAATTCCGATTGATTTAAATGTATCTTGCTTTTAAAATATACAAAGCTTTTAAACTTAATGTAATTATGTACGCCACTCAAAATCAATTTCATTTCCGAGCCAACAATTGGACAAGTTGCTTTAAAATCAGCTAACTGCTAAATAACAATTCGAT
Organism: Agrochola macilenta; assembly: GCA_916701695.1. NCBI lineage: Eukaryota > Metazoa > Arthropoda > Insecta > Lepidoptera > Noctuidae > Agrochola > Agrochola macilenta. The sequence continues at coordinate 12,317,044 of OU753563.1, forward strand.
TGATTTCGTGAATGAGTCATAAAGTTGTTTGTGAACATAAAGTGCGGCGGTCTTGCGACATCTCAAGCTTTCTTTTATTTCGGTGCCATGTCGAGGAGCAGCCGGATTAGTGTCGACACTCGGACACTGGCACCATTATCACACAAGCGACGTCCCTGCGATTCAACCCCAAGTAAGGCGAGAGAAGCAGAAACGAGCGATTTGAGGCAGGTTGTAAAGCGATTAAAAGGCAAACGCACAGATGCGTAAGGAGGCGATAAACCGACTGACGTTAATATTGACAATAAATATCCTCTAACTGCTCGTATCTACATAGTTTGCGCATCTATATTTTGGATTTGTATAAAGATATTTTATCAACGTTGCCGCAACTCAACGTCCGGATTGTTTCAGTTTTCAAACGGTAATTTCCGTAAGTAGGCAAGTGTATGTCGAGAGTTGCGTAGAATGTTATGTTACACGACGTGTGAAGGTTTATTTTATATCAACAAGCTTTATAACGAGTAAAAAGTGGGTGATGTGGAAGGCAGCCTTGGCGCTCTACATCTTGTTCCGCGTACCACCTGCACTCACATCGTCTGCGTGTACAAGAAAATGACCTGTGAAAAATGGAAAGTGGAGTGAATTTGTCTAGCTCAGTGTGTTAGTGTCCGAAGTATAACGGTGCGCGTTACTCTGATAAAAGCCTGTGTACACCCGTAGGAAATGATACTCCAATGTAATGCACATAGCGTGAGAATCGCAACCGCCTGTTAATATCGCACTCCGGATAGTATCTCTCTCGTTATAATCGTGACAAACTATTAACCGCGCACTTGAGTTCCAACGTTATTATTATAGCGTTTAAATGGCGTAATTAATTTGTACACGTGATGTCAGGCACGCTGTGACTTAATGTAAGACATTAATGCTTATTTCATAATAGTCTTATTTAACTAGAAACTCGAGTTATTTCGAAGAATGCAACATAGACTTGTGCTGAGTCAGTTAAAATACGGTATTTTAAGTTTGAAATATTTATTGTTAAAGTAAGCGTTGTTACTTTACTCTTATGAAGGGTAGACGGCCAAGCTATGTGGGCGTATAATCAAATTCAATACTAAACGATAATCGAATACAAATACGTAAAAAAAAAGATGGAGACTTACGAGAAAGTATTGCGGCATAATATCGTACCCGTCGATCGAGACTTTAAAACTGCTTCAGGAACGCTTAACTTACCTGAGGGAAAAAAAGTATATTAAGACATATTAATGAGTATAATACCGTATGAGATGCGCATTACTAGCTATAAAATGATAAATTTATGAAAGGCGATAGGGATTACGTTAAAATGTATGGAGCGGAAGTCTCCGATATGAAGAGCGTCATGTTCTGATAATATACAGTATTTGTCACGTTTATATTCCATTCAGCTTTGAAAGAATTTTCAATAAAGTTCAGAATTGATTGTTGATATAAATATTAACCGAGAAGCCTTTTATAGCTGTTTACCAGATTAGGAGACAAAATAAAATTAGACATGCAAGTATGTTATTTATGGAGGAAAGCAATTCCAAGTTCCAATCGCAAGTCTACCTAAAGGTAGACTTGCGATTAGTGCAACGAAATATTATAATATACACTTTTTAGTGATAACTTTTTTACTTAGGCAGAATATATCTATTAGTAATGCAAGAATCAGAAGCCAGACTAATAGACATAAATTACCAGAAAATTCATTTAAAATTTTTCGTTGGCTATTTGTGCGAGGTTCAGGCGCGAACATAAAGCACCGCGCACAGTGGCCGCGTGATATATGGTTTGCATAATGGTAATTCAGCTTCATGCCTTTACTTACAAAGCATGGAAATGCCGCGCGGTTTCTATTCGCCCGTGTTGAAATTAATGAGAAATTATTCACCAACACTACTAATTAATTCCTATACTTAAACAGCCACGACTAATATATATCCGCCGCTTTAATTTCAATTCTAAAGCAATATGCCGTTAAAATCTTTTAACTGCCAATTGGACATACATCTTGGGTCGTAAAGCTTAGTCCGTCTTCCTGTCGTTTATTTCGCATTCAGTTCCTACTGTTTCAATGACCACCATAGAACTGCTGATTAGAACAACCGTAGGATGATAGCATTCATTATCTTTATAACGACTCATCTGCGGAGCCCGGTATATATTTTCGTAATGTTATTATTTCAGTCACTGGCGCTATGAGATGAATTTATATTCTTGTTTAAGTTTTGCTTGTAGAAGGTATGAAAATAGAACTCATTTAGCCCAAAGGGATATTTTCATATAATACATAGATAAAGAGAGTATTAGTTTTCAGTAGCCACCGGGGAAAATCAGTTTAGCACACATGTCGAGACAGTTAGCACGCGCGACCCCAATCGTGATACGAATACCACCATTTATAGATGAGGGAAAAGTGAAACTGATATGTATTTCCACAGTCGTATCAAGTAAGAAGACTTTCAACAGGATTCTCTGAGTCAGCTTTTGAGACAGTAAATATTTATGTCGCGTAGTGTAATAAAATTACCGCAAATTTTACTATGTTTATGGTAATAACTTCCTACGACTGTCCAAAAATTGATGATGATGTTGTTCAAAATAACGGTGTGACACTTCTAAATGTAGATCAAAATGACAAAGATTTAAATGACGAGAAAGATGTGAACAATGCTATTTGAAGAGTCTATTTCTGATTTGGGAATGTTCAGCTATGCTAACGATACGCCTTGTTCATTCAACTGTCTGCATGCAATGAGGGTGCCAAAGAGACACCGTGAAAATTGACTCTGAAACGCGTATTGTACGAACGAAAATACATTTACATATATAAACTAGTATGTCGATGTCTATCGACAAATATAGTTGGCAAGTTGACAATAGCCGTAAAATAAGAATGGGTGCAATAATAATATGTGCATTTAAATTGTGTCCCAGCTCTCACACCGCGATTTTCACGGTTATACGTATACTCTTCTGAAATAAATAGTTGTATTATGTCAATTTACTTCAGTTTACGAGGTGGCACAAATAACATGGGCAGAATTTATGACACGAAACTATTGCTTCCCCCACTCACTTAACTACGTTGGAGGAAAATATAGCCTTGCGCTTACAAGAAAACTGGAATCATATCTGAAACCAGTTAGCATAAGAAATACATAATATTATGCCAGAAATTGCATACAATCATATTTCCCGAATACAGGTAAGTACATTTGCGGCTTCATTACAAAATAATGTTTATTAATATATTAAAAGAAGCTGTCTTTAAAAGGACTTGAGTGCCAACTACCTGATGTAAAATGAATTTTTATAGCACATAACAGTTTAAAAATGCAGTATAATAATATGTTGCATGATTATTTAATATGCGTAATAAAGTCAGCTTCTGCAGTTACTGGTCGCATTATCTTTAAAACAAACAAAGTCCCGTGGCCATAAGTTTAGCGCGTCCTAGGGCCTACACCAGCTGGCTAATTAGCAGTGTAATGGGTGACCACTGACTGGAGGAGGATTTACAACCCTGGAGCACGGCAGGACACGGCGGCACTTTGAAAAACGAATTCAAGTCTTTATAGTTTACGCGCAAATTTACTGTCTTTCATAAATACGTGAGTAAATTGCTACCATGAAATTGTTTGTTTAGCCTAATGAAATAAGATCCTAGTTATGGTTTACGAATCCGTCGTCAGCAACGTGGATTTATTGAAGTAATCGTTCCTATGTGAGCTAATACTGGCGTATGTTTAGAAGTTATTGCTATTGAGATTGCGGTCTAAGAAATATATACAGAAAGTACTATTATAGTATATTTAGTAATACCAATGATAATCCTGAATGTATGTGCAATTACTGGCTGAAATGAAAATATCGTTGTCCAATTAAACAGTAGGCACATATGTTTCTAGCACCTAAAAAGCTATTGATTTAATGATGAATCGGTAGAGCTTTTAGCGCAATTTTGTTTGAGACAAGCCGGTGACTTAAGGGCTGGTTATGTCCAGTTATATGATGACAACATTAGCTGTTCTAGGTCGTAAAACCAGTTATCATAGTCGATACAAAAGAAGCTCTTTGAAGCGGCGACGACACACACAGTATGGCGGCAATGAGGGTTATTAAACGACGTCGTCCCGGCAAGTATCAAAGGCGATATGACGTTCAGTATTGACCACGATCATCGACAATCCTTAAAAGGAAAATTTATTATTGTAAGATGAAGATCTTACACAAAGAGAATTGATGAATCTTGCTAATTTGATTATATTAGGTCCGTTTTATGCCGTTATCATAGGTAGTCTAGGAAAAGTCTTAAGCTATATGTGGTTATTGAAGATTTTCATTTCAATGATTTTATGGCGGCTTCCTAAAAAAGTGAAATGAAAACATTGCTGTCACCCTTCTGCGCCTCGTACGAGATCATAACTACGTATACATAATCTTTTCATGGATATAAATCCTACCAATCTAAATTGAATGCCTAGGTCAAGTAAAGGCCTACACGAGGAGAGTATCTCGACCGCCAACTGGCGAAAATGTTCAGAAACTTGTCCGACGAGCAACATAAACTCCAATACGATTTTTTATTTATTCAGTTTCGGACCACAATTAAATCCATCTAGTTAGTGAAAAAATGCCTTATAACTAATGTTAGTAATACAAAATACACAATCATCACCGGTAACGCATAATGAAGAAGTGAGATGAAGTGAGAACTGTCTGAGGCAGGTTGATTAGAGAATGATCAAGCAAGAGATCAGCTCCCTAGTTGACCACCCTCTCCACAAAATGCCTCAGAACAGGGGAGTAATGACTCTCCGCCCCCAATTTCAGGATACCGTTGTTACTGACCCACGATTATGCTATTCGAGATTCGCTAGGCAATATTCACGAACTTATTTTTTGAACATTTTGACAGGCGATGTAAATTCTTTCTTTCGTCACAAGTTAGGCGAAAATCTCTCCTAGTGTAACCAACCTACGTAAAACGTTCAAGTAAATTCATGAGAAAATTGAGCTGAATAAAAATAATTACAAATAACAGGGAACACGATGCCGGTTTTTGCCGTTGTACTCCCATGAAGACGAGCGCAGAGCAAAAGCTATTATGAAAGACAACTGAAGTAATTATGTAAGATATTAAATGTAATGCGAGTGTTTCAAAGCTTTGTGTCGGTAATTTCTATAATCTGCAAGGTTTGTGATGAGTTTTGCGCTGAATAGGTAGGTGTAAGTACCTCATTCATTATTTTAGCAATAAAATAATGATGAGATAACTTAATGTTCGGAAATAAACTGGGAAGCAAATTGTAGACTTTCTGTCGTGAATATTTGTCTATGAAACCACGTACAACTTTACTAGGTTGAAAACGAAAGTTCACTACCTATAAATTATTCCATGACTTTTTTGTATAAACTACAAATCACAGGTGTCAGAACTCTAACGGACGTTACCTTTACTTTTTTGTAGACCAGGAATATTGGGTCAAACTATTTATTTAACTTACAGTCATACAGGGACATAGACATACAGACTCAAAAATAGCTGATATATACAATTAGAATATGGTAAATTACTATAAATCATTATAATAGTACTGTAGACCAACTGAAAGTTCAAGATCCAGGTTCAAGTATCGTAGTACAACCATCTTAAACGTAGGCACGGTAACATTTTCTATATTGACTCAGTTCTCGTAAAACAGCTTTAATAGCCGATAATACCATTCGTATAACGTGTAATATGGGTGCAATAAATGCGGCTACTCTTTGTGTATCATGGTTGCGCGTTTAGGAAAACTGCTTTGAATCTTATTTAATAATCTATTCTACTGTGGATATTATATCCATAATACGATAGATTATAGCAATAATGGGCATTAGAAAGGTGGAATGATTCATAAAGCTTTTAAGCTCATTTTATGAACAGTTTGTTTTTTCTTTGTACGCGTACCTGCGTACCAACAGTAAATCGATTAAAGTAACCTTTAACTAATTCGTTATCAAATATCAATTCATCTTGAATAAACAAGTAATTATGTCCAGCACGGACAGTGGAAGATTGATGTGTTCATGAATTAATACCACGTTTCGTATTCAAACACCTCGTGAACGCAAAAAAGATTTAATATGGACCTCTAAAAGCAGTCATATTTCAAAGGTATACTTATTATTAATTAGCTTTCAAAGAAATGTATTCCATTTTGTTCAACAGACGTATATGATTACTGTTGAGATAAAAAGATGCGTTCTACATTTTACATCGTATACTTTAGAGCCTAGAATATTTCCTGGTTCATAAAGCAGTCATAAAAAATCTGCGTCTGTTGATTAAGATCAGACTCGGCGTAATCTCGGAGCGTGTGAAAAGAGACTCCATCAAGGAAAAGGTATGCATAAATTAAAAAGAAAATGAGGACAAGAAAAAGTTGTGAAGGATACGAGACGCTCGCATTGAGTTTCATAAATAATACGAGTTTGTGGGTAAAGATTTCTAACTGTCAGGCCGTGGAACGATTGTAAATGTTTTAAACAAACACAAAATGTAAAGCAGGACCGTACACCCGATGAACCGGTGAGATTGTCGCAGAGTTATGGGAATATGTTCCTGCTCAAAATGTTGGTGGTGCGAATTTTGAAAATGTTGTCAATACTGGTTTATAAAGAGTTTGATGCAAAATATAAGATGGCTTAGAGACTATTGAATCAACAAGAAATGAAGACCTCGGTGGTCTGCCAAATTGCGCTTGGAATTCTGAATAAATAAACGTTACCAACGAAAGGGTCTATGTACCTGTATCTCTTTTTAGCTAGATGTAATTCAAATTTAACGACACTTAATAAAGCTCCAAGGAAACAGGCTAACAACCTGTCATAAACTGTATCATTCTATTGTATCCTATAACGTAGAGACACTTGCTGGGCGAAGGATTTCCAAATAGCCTTGTTTTGCGCTAACGATGTCCATCTGATATTAAACCTATCAAGGTAGTCCCATTAATATATAAAATATGAACACCAACGCATTCTATAAAATTTTAGATGCAGGGCCATGTTTATTGAAAATTGATATGGTACAATATCAAACCGCGTTGTAACAGCATAATTCATAAGGAATTTCTCATTTTCATGATTCTTGGAGGCAGTTATGCAAAAGAGCCACCGTACAATGGGAACAAATATGTAGCAACTTTGTTGAGCTAGTACATAATAACGCTAAGATTCTGCAAGGATGTAACAATTCGCGTAACACCCCGGTACACCGTTCAACTCAATAGGGACACTTAATTTTACTCCACAAAACTGCTACGTTGTTAGTTACGATTATAAAGCATTAACGTCTACATTGTAATCAGTTAATCCAACCGGTTGGTGTGCAGTGCAATTTATATTATACGCATATTAAAAACGTGTCCTATTCGCTCCCTATAGCTTCTACGACGCCAATGTTGCTAACTAATAGAAAACTACCTGGTTTTATTGTGTTCATAAAAATATTTAAGTGTTTTAATTATTTAATGCTAATATACTTATAAGGTAACTGCGTGACTTAAGTGTAGGATTATATAAATATAACTTGACCAATAGTCAAGTTATATTCGCTTTTTTTAAGAATGATCACAAAACATCGGAATTTTGGCAAAGAAATAGTAGTATTTTTCACATTATAATACACGTTTTAAATGTATGTCAGACTTAAATAAGAATTGGCGAATAGCTGTAAAATGTGTCATTTCCGCAATGTTAAACAATATCTTTATATTATGTTAAATTATTTTTATCGCGAAATGTCATTGGATGAGGTTTATAAGTGGAAATAATATATAAAAATAGACAGTTAATTTAAATAAATAATACCTACAGTTAGAATGTCAACAAATCAAATATATTCCATATATTGAATGGCTCTTTTTACAATCGAACACAATAAAGACATATCAGATACATTAGTCACTTCCGTTTATTTTAATATTTTGCATTTTATCTCTCATCAAATGTGTCAAAGATGTGTATCGATGTCCAACAAATTCAATTTTTAAGTGCCTAAACAGGGGAAGAGAGCTGATGTCTGAAATACAGATATTTTATATCTAGTTCAGACACAGATGTTTCAATATCTGATCATAAAATTAAGTTTTTTATAGTGTATCACCATATTATTTATGTCTGTTATGTTTGAATAAATAAATAAATTATTATATTATTATATCAATATATGACTAATTCATCATGAGGATGAAGGCGCTTTTCGGATGATTTGACGGACGTTTTAATTAAATTTCAAATATATAATGAAACGCCCATCGAATCGTGAATTATTGCGATAACATATCGTTAAAAAGGAAGAGGGTGGATAGCACAACAGTAAAATAAAGAAAGTAAATAAGGTTGAGTTTTCATACTTTTACAAAACTGTGCTCTGTGTCTGTAGGATAGGTAGCGTATCGTATCTCATTAGAATATAAAAGCTTTTTTATAGCATGACTCATAATGCGAAGCATTAGAGAGTGCTTTGCGATTGAAAAAATTGTTTTGCCTCCTTTCTGCAACTATTTTTATTGTTACACTCCTGCTAGTAGAACCTACTCAATTTATATACCATTGTTTAGGTAATTAAATGGAGATTAATCCTGTATTTTCAACAAAAAAAAAATGCAAAAGAAACGAAAAAAAATACATCAAAATAGTTTTTTTTTTTTAGCATCAATCCAAGTATACGAGTAACACCTGAAAACATTGTAGCTTGCGAAAAAATCAATTAATTGAGTTTTTTTTTTATATGTTCGTTTCTTCCATAGGAGGAAAATGGCTCTTTGATTGAGAGATGAAAATGGCTCTTTTATTCAAAGTAGTTTAATTATTATAATGAATAAAAAACTTACTAATATAATATCTATATCTACATATATTTCCAACATCGACCCTCTTCCGTTGTCTAGCAACCAACATAGCAAACTTAAATAGTCTTTGACAGTTCATAAATTTGATTTTTATCAGGTGATAAATTTTACCCATCAATATGGGTAAAATTTCTCACGTCGCAATCAAAAATTTCGTTATGAGGCTTGCACTTTTGGATTTTCTAAATATTTTTTAACTCTTTTCGATAAAGCGTTTTGCCGTTACATGAAAACGATACTAAATCCTAACTAAAATTAGAAATGCGAAAGTGAGTTTGTTTGTTACGCTTTCATGCTAAAACGGCTGAAAGGATTCGGATGAAATTTGGAACATGGGTAGACCATGATCTCGAGAAGGACATAGGCTACTTTTCATCCTGGATCGCACACGAAATCGCGGGCAACAGCTAGTAATTAATAAAATTGTATTGAAATATTTGAACAATAAAAGCTTACACTGTAAAATAGAACCTATCTTAATCAATTCCGTCTCGAAAGGCATATAGCACTTTATTACAGCTGCAGGTTTAAATGCTTTCAACGCTACCAAGAGAAATATTAAGGAAATAAAAGCGAAGAGTAAAACATTAGCACGGCATCGGTTCTACAGGCGTGTCTAACATGAAATAGTGAACTTAATATAGCAGCTGGCACAAGCAACTGATTGCGACTACGAGGAAACGAGCGATAAAAACGATCCACTAATTAAGTTACGTGTTAATAATAATACGTAAACGATAATTATTTTTCGATATGAAAATATATAAGGATGGTGTAAATTTTACCGTTTCTTTTACGAGTTGATAGATTAAACGAGTGATGAGATCATATATTTTGAAACATAAAACGATGGAGCTATTAACAGGTTTTAAGGGCTTTTAGTTTATTATTAATAGCCAATAATATCCATAAAAGAGCCCTGAATATGAAAAATCAATCATAGAAATCGTAATCGAAATATTTTTGCCAAGTTAGTTTTCGCATTTCTATTCAGTTCACTATTGGGCTTAGCCACAGTTTTTATTGACTAGACAATTAAAATATATAGCGCATGGACTTCTGGTATAATTAAACCAGAGATTTATAGCAGAACGCATGTATATTCATACCTGTTCTTAATTATTTGTATTTATCTAACATGTAAAATTTCATATCGTAATAAACAATAAGATACGTATCATCGGCCAATAATTGAGTGAGAGGCATCATATCCCGGAGCGTAATAGGCACTCCGACGGGAAATATGATGTGAAGCATAACCAACTACAAGATGGTCCTGGGAACATTTTTTTATGACGTAATAATTGACAAAGAGGAAACTTGATGAATTGTTGTGAAACCATGATGAATCGACCGCACTAATGAAGATTATGAGCCATGATTACGGTAAAAAGAATAATCATGTGGACACACATCAATAGATAGATAAACCGCAATGACTCCAGACCGCTAAATACTACGAGTTGTAGATGACGTCAAATAACAAATGGTTTGTGACATGAACTGGACTTTATCACAATATGCAACACTAAATCGCTTTGTAAGTATCTAGATTACTCATCTCTAAGTTATCTAAGACATTTATCTAAATAAAGTGTTTCAAAGCGCGGTTTTCATAAAAGTAGGCTCGCTCTGATTTATTGGTATAATCACGTGTGTGGGTGTTAACTTGCTATCATAACTACCATGCCGACATACTTTTGTTCCATGACGATATTTGAAAACCGTTTTATTTAACTAATTTCAACGATTTTCGACGCTATCTTAGGATACCTTCGCGACTTCAATTGCGTTGCGTGTGGATATTCCTCTTTTCACCTATAACCCAGCTTAAAGCGCAGTTCACATAAAGTTGTTAAGGCAATAACAGAGAATATGAACATAAACACATCACAAAACACGATAGATTGTATTCTGATGATGATAAAACATTAATCGGAGAATAGAAAAAGATAAGCCATATTGTTATTTAACATACAAAAGATAATAAAAGATTGCCTACGTCCACGTTTGCGCCATTCGTTAGCTCTGAGATTTGTAGCCGCAATTGTTTTAGTTAGGTTCGTCATAAAAGGAACGTTTATTTCAAACGTGTTTCTAGGATCATTATTTGACTTGAGCTTGGGCGTTGGAATGCCAGTCAATCATATTCCTCTTCTAAATTTATATTTACAAATAAAATAAAACAGATCCCCATATATGCAGAATCCGTTGTTGTTTTTTGTAAACAACCCACACTTAGAGCTAGTTTAAATTTAATGGATCCAAATTCTTCAAATCAAGTCACGTGAAAGTCATATTTCAAAAAAGAAAGCAATGAAACTGAAAAGTCAAGAGAAAAGTAAATAAAAATGTTTAAATAAACAATTTAAATTTTCAAGTTCAGTCGTCTTAGAAAGTGGAGGTCGTCGACATAATCTTTTCTTTGGCACATGTCATTAGGCAAAACGTCGCAATTGTTCCATTTGAAAGCGAAATGCTTTTACATTTTCATTCACGAATGTGAAGACGAGAGTAAAAGATTGAGCAATTTGAGTAACAATTGGACTCTTTATATTATATATTCAACAAGCATCATTGTAAGTCATAAACTACGGAGGTAAAGTAGAGTGCAATATGACAATATCACTTAAGTTTGTTCATCTGTCCCTATTATAGAGCGTGCAGTAATAATATATGCGTCATGTAATGTTAGAATAAATAAACTCAGAATGGAGCTTTTATTAAGTTTATCTTGATCGAGAGTTACATACAGGGCGTGTGGTTCTTTTCTTCCCATGGGATTAATAAAACTGATCTCAGTGTCTTCCTCTTTTCATTAATAATATTTATAAAACCAACCAATAATGATAATTAAAATTGAATCTACTGCATACACGGTGGATTCAACTAATTGCTATTAAATGACTGGATTGGAAGTATGAAAATCTTTACAGTCAACCGTCTGGCCGGTCCTTTAGGATTAAATGAAAGTTGATACTCCGCAGTCCTAATGGTTAATCCATTAGGATAGAAGAGTATCGACTTTCCTTTAACCAACTATGTTGCCTATAGCACTCGTATAATCAACTGACGGAAATGGGATCATGTGCGGTCTATAAGAAATGGGTTCAGTGCCACTATTTACGCATTTTGTGTTCGAGGTTTTCATTGCTTTTGTGGTTATTGAAGTGGTGGGTCTTAATTCGATTTTCAGGTTGGAGAAAGTGTAATTGGTATATTAGATTTTAAGTACCGGTTTCCACATATTCAACATTATTTACATCTTTTTTATTAATATACGGCATGAAATGAGCCGTTGATGGCAGCCCTTCGCAATTTTTCATTTTAGCTCCGGGGTTCACATTATGCTAAATAACTAAATAAAGGCTCATTGCGTCGCATCGTCATTGGGTTACATTGTAAAGAGAGATTACAGGCGACTGGTATATTTCCAAGTAAGTTTATTTTCTTCTTAAACCTAGCCTTCATCCGGCCTAAGGCCACTGTGTGTGCTTACTCGCACGTCCCTTATAATTAGACACGCTACGCTTTGTCTTTATAACTTTTCACATGAGACTCATTCGTGGAAATGCAGAAACTAGTCTACTAACCTTGGGTCAGCTCCATAACTATAGTGGTATTAAGTGGCGCAATAATCCTGTCTTTCGCTGATAAATCCAAAGACACAAGTGTAGAAATGATAACTAAGTATAGAAATGTGATTCAGATTACCGTTTATATGATTCGAGGACCTGGGCATATACGAGTAGATAGATGTGACCGAGTGATCTTTGGTTGGTTATCGATAAGTATGAATAATAGATTCGTGGTATACTGTCTTGGTTGCATATTAACGAATTGTTTTATGGTTATCTCTGAAAAGTTGTGTTTGATCATCGAGTATTTTTTTTGCAGGGTTGCCTTCCAGGGTTATACTAGTTACTTTTTTCTCTCTTCCAAGTCTTTTCCTTATTTTGTGTAGGTTTCATCTTTATCATAACGTGGTTAAAAGGCAACCGAATCCTTAGACTCGCATGTGGTTTTCCTAAAACTTGTTAGGAATGAAGTCCAGTTGTTCCAATTATAACCAGAAACGGTTAGTTTCATGGGTGATCTACAAACCGTGCGGTTGCTAATAGACGCACGACTTGTTTTGTTTATGTAAATTGCAAAGTGGACCTTGATAATAAGCGGCAATTATGGAATGATAGGATGTCTTCATCACAGTTGTTCCCATCATTTTAAGTAATTATGATTCACAAGCATAAAAACATCACGTTTCGAATAAAATTTTGGAGGTGTATCTGTTTACTTTTGGGCCCATCAACGCTTGCCACACACCTCAAACACAAAGCTTTTAAGATAGCTTATTGAAATGTCGTAAATTTTCCAATTTGTTAAAATGCGTATAATCAAACAGTAGTGTGAAAGACAAACATTATCAGCGCAGTGTATGGGAAGCAGGATGGGGTCTGAAGGCGGGCGGCCGGCGGCGCGCGACGCGGTCGCTGCGTCCGCGCGTCCGGCGACGGCCATCTCTCCCTTTCTCTCGAAACTATCGCTCTCTCTCTCCGTCCTTCGGCGGCTCGTTCCTCTTCTTCTTGCAAGGTTAAGGTTACGTCAGACGTGTTATGTTATAACCGTTGGGGCGCACTCTGGCAAGTTCAGTGTCTCGTCGAGAGTGGCCGCGACACTACTCGCGACTAACGTGCGCGCTCACCCCGAGGACTGTGCGACCGCCTGTGATATACGAACAGTGAAAAGTTCATGAACTACGTGTTGAATTTTGTTTGAACTATTACTTCACGTGACGCTTACCCATCAAATATCCTTCCCGTGGCCCTTAAAAGGTACGTCCCTAATTATGTTTAACTATAATAATTATTTTCCTTCACTAAGTCTTTAGTTTAAAATATTTAAAAAATGTAGTTGAAAACATTTTTCCAAGCTCTCAGTCCTGGACAACTCAGTGCAATCAGGTGATCCTGTTCAATAAACTGGTTTATTAAATATTTTATAGTGGTTGTCCGCTGGATCCACTGATACAACTGCAACAACTTGTAATTAAAAATATTTTATGAACATAGTTTTCAAAATAAAATACTGTCATCATTGACAAAAATATGACAGTAGCAAACGTTTATATTTGTGTATCTATATAAAAGTGTTTAATTATAGTAAAAAAGTAAGCATAAAATACATAACATCATAATGTTTTTTACTCAGCTTTTTGTTTACAACTAACATTACGAAAGCTTACCTTAATTAAAAAGGTAGGAAGCTAAATAAAAGATGAACTAAAAACGTTTCCAGGAAACGTAAGCTCAGGAAAAATAAATCGATGATAACGTAGAAAAATGAGTAGTGTGTATTGCGTACCGTTAGGGTATGTATAGGAAGGTTTTTGCGCTCATGCGCGCGAGCTTGTCTTCAATCGTGTATAGAGCGATAAGCTCCGATGCGCATATAGCAATAATGGCACTGCGCTATATTTAGAGTCGCTTCGTTTGGCTCCCTTCGCGAGAAGATTTATCATTTATTCCATCGTTTTTAAGTTCTAGCCATAAACTTTAGCAAATTACGTTTAATGAGTCTGTGAATAAAGAACGGTGTCATAAAAAAACAAATGAGATTTACGAACAAAATGGCGCTTAAAAGGTTTTTTCACAATTAACGCCAGATAAGAAATACTTTAAATTGTTATAATGACTCTCACTTAAGGTGGAAACAAGAAATATTATTTGTTAAATTAGAGCAAATTACAAGAAGCGAAATTAATCGGAAAATGTTTAAAGCTCCGCGATCAGCGCTAGTAAAAGACATCAACGCGAAACGCGGAAGAGATGCTCAGCTTTTTAACGATTATGATAAAATTATATTGTAACTATCGATATCCTTATGGCTCAATTAATTAAATGCTTTCTTTTCCGTTTTATTCTTGGTAGGTAGAATCTTAAAATTAATTACAAAGCTATAATAAATCGTAGAAAATTTCGATTTAAATGGTATTAGGTACAAAGGTGGCACATTAAAATAGCCTGTTTCTTGTTAACAATTAATTCTTGAGTCTAAACGTGTATTGAGTGCAACCATTAACTGTATTAAAATACGCATGCATTTTGTTTTCAAATATATTAAAATGGGGTTTCGAAGGCACTGTAATAGGCTTTCAATTAAGCGAACAGAGGGCACTTACATTGAGTTAATGTTATGTGCGTAATGTATTGAATGGTGACTGAATAATTGATACAAGCTAACAAACGATATTGTTAGCTGAACACGAAGATATAAAATATGAATAATAAAATAACGAGTTAATTATGAAAACCAGTCGATTGGAAGTGGATAATTGGACATACGCGCCACATAATTGTAGTAATCTCACACGTATTATACAACGAAGTTTTTATTCCAACATACATAAATCTTTGCAAATTGTTCTACATAAAAGCAGCTAAAATAAAGCAAGATTTTTCCCACGAACTTGAACATTATTAAGGTCCTAGCTACCTACGGTATCTAGGTCCGCAATTGTACACGGAACAACTGGTAGCGTTGGCGAACCGCAAAAGTATAACAAACGATCTGGAGTGCACGACCGGGTTCAGGTCATGTTGGTACCCCGGTACCAACTGTGTGGAATTGGATCACGAACCTACAACTTACGATCCAACGTACAGCTGCCCGCGATACTAAAGTTTGGCGGAATTCTTTGAGCTTAGCAACAGCTTACGAGCTTTTTGTAAACTGTCCGAGCGAACCCATAAAGATCTATGTTCTCACATTGTTTATGGGCGTTCGCATAAATTAGAAGAGCAATAAAGTACTAAAATCCGAAAGATTTACTTTCTCATAAAATAGTGTAGAGCTTTGTCAATATAATGTCAAAAGTTCTGATTATGGTAATTTCAGAATTATGATTTTGCTATTTCTTTCATTTATACATAAATGAAAGAAATAACAAAATCATAATTCTAAAGAAAATTTTATGATAATTGGGAAAGTTGTTGCGATGCCGTGAACTTCTTGTCGACAATATATTTTACTAACGAAAACAGTTGACTCCCGAGGTCTTTCTTAGCTATAGTAGGTATTATTTTTATAAGATGCATCAGAAAATACGTTTAGCAAAAAAGTACTTCCTATAATTACTATCAAGAATTACACAAAATTTACGCTAAGTTCAAGGGTTAAGTAGATGAAACCTTTGAAAGGGTGCGATAAGGCTGTTAATTAAATGAAAACATTAAATTGATTATGTAGAAAATCAAGTACTTTAACTTTTCTTTAAAAAAAAAGTGCTTGTGTTCTGTGTTGCATTTCGTTTTAAGCTTTTCCGGGGCAGCTGATTTCTATCTTAAGAATTATAATCTCAGCGACATAACACTTCTAGATTAATTTCGTAGCTGTGTTCAATAACTCTGGTTTTAATTGGTGTCTATAACAGTTTCCATGGAAACAGGAGTAACTGGGGCAATACTAAAATGATTGAATTTACAATGTTTCCCAGCTTCGAAACTGTACAACAATTATCACCAAAAACACGTTGTAAATACGAAAATTCGATGCACAAATCAACTTATCCAGTTGACCCGATTGTGGGCCCTGAGATTATAATTAAGAGGGTCACGTGAGAACAGCGATCCACCGAGCAGTTCGTGACTGCGCGCGCGCATACCCGGCGACACGCCATCAACATCGATTATTGGGCACAAGGCGATACCGCGTGCCGATTTCCTGATTATTTTGATATCATACTAAACTTTATGGAGGGACTTAGCGGAGATAAGAGACGACAGTGCGATCTTTTCGATAACTGGAGAAACACAGTTAAATTAAGAACGAGTAGACAGCACGCTATGGAGAATCTGTATTTATATTTTGTTCTTTACATTTTAATTGAATTAAATGAGTGCAATTCAATTTCTTCAAGTGAACTTCTAATGTTCGGATTGAAAGGCAATAAATGAAAAATAGTGTAGTAAATTTGATAGGTTTTTCAATTTCAATTAATTCTGACAGTAATTGAAATGGTAAAAATCAAGTGTGTTATTGAACATAAGATTCGTAACTGAATCTTTAGACCTACCGCAGCTATTAATTTAGTGATCAATTTCGAGATGTACCTTAAGGCCAAATTGATTTGTAATAAATCAATTATATGGACCACCATGACTAACAAAAATCATTACAAACTTCGCAGCACTGTAGTTACCTCTTCCAAGTAAATTAAAATTATAAAAACCTTTTAACTCCATATTTTTTATCTCCGCAATTACTATTCATACACAATCCGCGAGCGTTCTAAAGCTGTCAGATTTTTTAATACATACAAGAATTCAATAAAACGAAAGTTAAGACTTTAAAACCGCGGAATAATTAAGGTTATTTTTTTAGTAGCTCCTGTATCGCATAGCAGTGGAAGAGACACGAAGCTGGGTTGCTCCTATTTATAAAGTAACGTTTAAAGGGCGGTACTAGTCGGTCGTGCGCGGGGTCAGGATGGATTCCATCAGGCGTGCTTTCCATGAAGGATTTTAATTACGTCGTGTCGGGGTGAACGACCCGCAGCCGCGGTGCGGGTGCGTGCACTTTTGACGGCCCCTTTAACAGGTGTCCCGTAACTTAATTTATTTTTATCTACTATTATTTATGTTGTTATTGACTCCAATTTTGTATTCGATTTGAAGTGTTGAGACTTTTTTCTCAAAATTATATCGAAACGGATTTATATTTTTTGTTAAAATATAAATACAAGTAAAAATAACTGAACTCGATGATGTCACGGTAAAATGTAGCTTTTCGTGTTCATAAATATGTGAAAGTATAATTTTAAAAACAAATAATGAAATGCATAACTGTGAAGTGAAACTAATATTTTGGCAACATCGTAAAAATCCGTCGGGAGCAAAAATAATGTCTCTCATGTTTGTTTATGGTGAGATGGGTATGCAAATGAGGGAACCTGCGCCTGCGACTAACAATAGGCGTGGGTGTAAGCGGTCACCGGTGACTCATCGTCGACACAGATACCAAGCCGTACCCAAATATTGATACTCTATAAATAATCCAAAATCCGCAAACCAGTTTCCGTGTTCGTACTATAAATCGAAACATTATGGCTTTAGTCTACTTTATCTGCAATAAAAAACGAGGGCATTGCTTTCAGCCGCTGCATAGATGAAAAGTAACCAAATAAATTACACTGAAAACTTGTCAGTACCGTTGCACGTTCGCGGTCAATTTTAACGAGAAGAAGTCCCAAGCAAAAACCAAAAAATAATATTTGAATTCTAAAATAAACCATAGAGACTAGGCTACCTTGTTGTCAATTGGGAGTTTCAGGGAAAATTTAACGTAGATCACGCGAACGACGAAAACGAATGATCAGAATTGATCCCGTCAGTTGGATAAATTCTGATCATTCGTTTTGCATACTAAAATCAAGGTCAACTTTTCAGTTGTAACCAATAAGATCGCCTCAGATAAAATCGGCAAGGATAATACCAGATATTAAGAGCATTAATAAATCAGCACCAAAACCTGAAATCGTAACATAGATACAATCATTTCTCATAGCAATGCATCGATTTATCTGCAAAATTCGTGATATACTGTTGCGTCCCAGATAAAGCGGACAAAACAAAATTATACACAGCAAGCTTTACATTAGCCCGGAATGAAACACCGTGTGAGCTTAAATGGAGAACGTGGCTGTAAAACGCTTTATGCTCTATAATACGTTGCAAGTAGGGCGACTTACAACGCCTGCAATGTGCTCAAATTGATTACGGGCGATACACGCGAATCGTCTAATAAAATCACTAATGGAACGGTACCAGTGGCGTGCGTCGCATAACGGGGCGCCTCTGTAGTCGCTCCCACGACTGACACATTATGCAAGCGGCGCGGGCGTCGACGAGCACAATGTGAGCTATTGATCGCGGTCGCGATCGCGTTCCCGACGAAAAACTGCCTGCACCGTAAGTGAAACTAGATGCAATGCTAAGCGACATTCGCGTGTCTCTTGATTGACTACCCTCAGCTAATGTTTTGTTTCTAATTCTTAGCATTATACAGGCCTGACGTTACAGTTACAATACGATACGTTTTATTGTAGGAAATACAGATGCGTGCGTTATTAAACTATTTTGGTATTTGCGTCGATTCCGTGTCTCTTCATAATTATTTCACAAATTATTTTGACCTTTAAAACTGCACGTGTTTATAATTATAGATTGATCGAAGTAAAAATATTAATGCAGTAGTTAATTACCCCTCAACGTCTAGTTGATTATGTCATACACGAATCTTCATAGAACATGCAGACGTTATTAATTTTTACGACCAAGGAGCGGAACGTGCCATTAAAAAATGTGATCTAATTATAATTGAGATGTATAAACTAAACAAATTTATAATTACTATTTGTTGCTAATAACAGAAAAATTACATGCCGGTGAAATTAATGGTGCTTGCAATGAAGGGGTTGTGGGATCTGTAGATGATACAAATGTGTAGTAATGACACGAGTAGAAAATAAAATAATACAGTAAATATATCATTACGTCGTAAAACATAATTCAATTACCATTCAACTTACTTTTTACATGACATTAAAACATTGCTGTTTAAATTATCATACCGATTTCACTCGCAATCATCACTGAACGAAAAAATCTAGAATCACTTACTATTGTTTTTAATTTGCATCAAATTATCCATAATACCGTCATATCCCTATTAGAGTCAATTCTCACATTCATTAGAACTCGGAATGCGCGACAAATCGTTTAGCTGAGTGCTGCATTGTGTATACACAGTATGAATACGATGATAAAACGTAAAAATAACATAAACAAATGTAGTTTACACACGTAAACATAAATGTAGCTTGAAATAATCAACGAAATCTTAATAGTTAATGTATTATATAACAAAGAAAGTGTTTCTAGGTACGAGTATATCAGAAACGGTGTCAATAATAGAGTAAAACAGCCTACAAGATATTGGTTACTATGGGGTGTTGTTGGATAGGTTTCGTCTTCGTCGGCGTGGCACGTCCTAGTAGCGGAATTCGGCTGCGGTCGGCAAGCGCGTGACCGCAGGCCGAAACGCACGGTCCGTAAATTAGCAAGGAACTCTCATACGACTGTCAGATTACTTGCGGTGAAACTCCACAGCTTTACACTCCACACTTCTATTACCGAGAATCAGTGTGTGACCCAAATCCGCTCCACGTTCCGCACTTATTTGGCGTGGTATGAATGTGGAATGTCATTTGCTGCGCGCGCCGCTATTTTACACCGCAATGGATATGTGTCTGTGCGGTCGTTTACTGCTGTCTTTCGTTAATTTTATTTGCGTTTTGAGCTACTAACTGTAAATGTGCATGCGTACACAATGTAAACGATTTTATCTACAGCCGTATTTTCCTACATCCGTACTAGGCTTTGCAGAAACATGTTAACCGCCACCGAACAGTGGTTCCTATCACAGCATTAAATTACAACTTGCAGAATTGTGTTTACGTTTAACCAATGTGGTCATGACGAATGTAGAAATTTCTATACATTTAGGCTCTATCTAAGTCATTTATTATTGCATGTTTAGATTCGTCGCTAAGTAGGTCAGGTACCTGGATACTTCTGATAAAACGACTCAGACCGGAGTGTTGATTTCTCAAACTAGTAACATGTAAATGTTTGCAGTCGATCAATCTTTAGAATAGTGGCAAAGTAAGTGAAGTGTGCAGACTAAAAAATAAGAGATAACACATTCCTCGTTTTAGTCGTGACGATTGGTCAGTGGCCAGTATGTCGAAGACAGCGACGATCGCGGTAACGAGTGCTCGAGTGGGCGCTTTACATAGATCCAACGCTAATTGAGTAGCGATTTGCACGCGTATAAATCAGCCGTCGCAAACATCACCACTTCGCATTTTGTCAATTAACGTCAACCATATTGTGCTTGATACTTGCGTGCTCTGAGATTTATTAGCACTAGCGACTATGATGTATTGCGCTGATAGTTAAAACGCTAATGAATATCATATAAATATAGACCATAAAACACTAGGAGTAAACAAAAACCAGCTTATGAGACCTAATATCCTTTAAGATTCCTGTTCTATTTGTTACGCTAACTAGAAAGTGAATTAGGTATAATCATAATTTGTCTGAAGTGGTTTGAGAAGCGAGCCGGGTTTAAATTATAGGGAGCTTCTTAGAAAGAACCGCGTGCGCAATTCAAGAACTGGACGTAAATCATTATCATTCCTTATATTTATGAATGGAATTCTGGAACCGCCCAGGATGTCATCCACTGCAATTTTTGATAGATAGATAACATCGTTCAAAATTTTTCCATATATCTTTCATTTTTTTAAATCCAACTTACTCGTATTTGAAGAGTCATACAAATGAGTCGTAATAATAGTTTGTAAGATCAAAGAGGGGCGGAACCGACGTGTTAAATCAACTTAACGGTCTTCGTCTTTATCTGTGTTTATCCTGGCGGCATAAACGTGCACGCCTATCATCGATGCTTCCGATTAATTTACGCTGTTCATATATTAAATTTTATTAGCCATGGCCATATAAGTGAATCTTGCATGGCTGTAGCGGTCATGTAGCGACCGGATATAAGAACGTCGTGAGATCATTTGGACGATTTACTAGATGTGATCGTCGGCCAGAGCTTTGACAATACGCAATTAATGAACCGTCTGCTGAGCATCTCGTCTTGCGTAACGGGCGAGCCGGTCTCACTTCTTATCGTAACAAGGGTAAGCTGCGAGGCTTATTGTCCCTTATCGTTCGTGAGATACACCAGCTTATTAAGGATAATGGTTTGAGTTAAAAATAAAAGGTAGAGAAGCTGTACGTTTCGCCAGCAGATTGGTTTATTATTGTATACGGAATGATTCAAGTTCAAACTACCGAACACAATAAATTTGCTGTTTATTGACAATTGGCCTGCGCGTGCGGTGTAAGTGTGTAAGTAACGAGACTGCTTTATGAGTTTCGCGATCGCGTCAGGAGATGATCCCAGTGAGCGGGGTGCGTCGGTACCTCGGTGCCGGCAGCCGGGAGGTGTTGCCCGGGTCGGGGTGTCGGGGGCCGAGCTATCTAATCGGGCGTCGCCTCGTCGCTGGTGGGCGGCGATCGGGATAACGCGCCACCACCGCCGCGCCCACACGCCAATTATGTGGGAAGAGGTTACGATTGCGCGCGCGATACCGCGAAATAACGCAAACGGACCCACCTAGAGACGATCGCGTGCATTAATCGGGAAACTATTACCAATGCCACTCCAATTAATGCTGGCTGATAAATATGTAGATTGCTCAACTGCTTTGTTGGTAAATCCATCCGTATAACCAAATTGTCACGATTTGGCACTCCTGCTCTAGAGACAGGCAATAGTTATTTTGTAATAAAGTTGACCAATCGTGTAATAATAGAGTTAAGTATTACTCAAAATTATCAAAATCATTCCAAACGAAATAACTGAATCGATTATAATTTAAAGAGCTTTGATATAATTACTTGAATGCAGCGAATGCCGCATAGATCAGGTCGATGTTATCGTTTCATACGGACGTTTTCCCGTCGCATCGATCGATAGGAGTCAGCGTCCGAGAGACGTAATTACAATAAATACGGTTCACATTGCGAACCGGACCGTCCGACGTCCGACACGTCGCCGACGCACATGCCGCCGCATTCTTGCAATTACCTACGTAACACCTCACAGACGTAGCACGGAATTAATAAGTGCCCCAAGCAAAAATACGAAGGAAGGATGCATCAACCGTTATCTTCACTAATAATAAATTATTAAAAACTTAAAACATGTATTTCACATAAACAGCAGTCTCATTCTATTTTTATCGTCCCTGTCAGCAGTTTTGATGACATCCATAAGTACAATGCATAATTTATACAATATTGTACATAAATATGTTGCATTTATAAGGCAGCATGCAGTTTCGCCATCCGCCAGTATAGAGATATCAAGTTATTACTGCTGTCGACGCTCTACGTGGAGTTTCCTTTTTTCAATATCATATTTACATAATTATATTACGGTAAATCAAAGTTTTTCTATGACTGTTCAATATAACCATAAACACCAAATTATATTCTTCTTCCGCACCAATCAAGTGATCATTTTCTTATATAAAATTATATTTATAACATGACAAGGAATACTAATGGTGTTCAATAACTTGCCCCGTACCTGTTTGTAAAGTAAAATTTATTTATCGGTGTAAGTGCTGCATGCGTATGATGTTCTTTCTGAACTGTTTGACGTGTACGTGATTGTGATCCGATAGCAGACACCTATTTCATATCTTTATTCAATTCAAATAAGGTTTGATAAGATCTTCCTATTATTAATTTTATTTTGAATTTCGTAATTCCCATCTATTACAGAGAAAACATAGGGAGATGTGTTAATATGTCACTTCAGAATAACCTGATTTTAAGTGCAATTATGCTCGCATAATGAGGCGGTAGAGGCAGCCTAGGTTGTAATCAAAGATGTAATAATCGTAGGGTATCTCGCATGACGCGGTGACCACGCTAAGGCCATCTCCTACTGTTAGACCAGTTCTGTCACGCACCGCTGGCTCTGTCGACGCATTCATAACAAATCTTAATCAAAGGAAGTCTTAATCCAACATAATCCGTGCCACTTAATCAGGTGGTAACGCTGTCTATCCGGTTGCTAATTAAAATTACATTTGTATGCAATTATGTGCCTTGACTGACAAGGAATGATATCTAACTAACACAACCATAGTGCTATTTTTAGAAGTTGGCTGCCTATAGCAAAAGATGAACATAGACTATAATGCAATTGTAATGAACATGCACTTGAAAAATAAGAAGCGTTTCATGTTTAGTTACCCGAGGAAAGTGTACAGAATAATGACAGCAGGGCGGTTCGACGTTATTACTGTAATGTCAGGTTGCTTCGTCTTCGTTCGCGAGCGTTACATAGCATTTCTCCTCAGCGTCAGCGAAACTAAAAAATAACACAAATAACCGGCTTGCCACAAACTCTATTAGATTTCCAACTTACTTTTTGCAGAGGTTGTCGTCGCCTAACTCGATCTCGATGCGGACGTGAGAAAATTGTTAATCTTATTTTGTAATAGTAGTTTGCAAGGAGAGATGATGAAGCGGCTTTTGGATTGAAAACTTATTCAAAAAGATGACATCGTTCGGTAGCACTCAAAGGATTTAATTATCTGTACCTTCTGTTTATAATGTTAAATGCTTATTATTAACTTTACCGTACCTCTATTTGTTCATTCGCCGCGCGTCTACATGTTACAGTTATGTGAAATGTAATGCAAATTAAAATCGAAATTCATTTCCAACAATGCCTGTAATAATGACTTCATATAGGTTAGTTCAAATGCAATAACAGTTAATAGCAATGGTATCGTTCCACTAGTGAGTGTAATGTAGAAAGGAAAAGTGCAAGTGTCAGAGCGCAGAGTTGCGACAGGGAAAGCGCTTCGCCATATCACGAAAGGGAACTTCAAATCCACACTCGGTACGTCAGGTTCACTAACAACTTACCTCATTCGATCTAAGATAGGATCGAATACAGGAACTTGCAAGGGCACTTTCTTCGACTCATTCAAGTTTTTTGACGTTGAACCGCAGGGTACTCTGCTATACTTGTCTGATGTTTAAGCGTGGTGCAAGCATTTGACTTTACATAGCTGTAGTGTCAGACTGGATGCTCCCGTGGAACCTGTCCCGGCCGGCGCTGGGCGCCCTCGGCGTGATCGGATTTCCCGTTTGCGATTATTGCCTTTCTTTATTTCACGGGGCGGTTCGTTACCGTCGGTATCGGTATGTAACGGTACAGCATGGGCACAGGCATTTGCATGGTGATCCCATTACGGCGACTGGCGGGTGGAAGTTATTAAAATACGTTTAAGATCGTACAGCATTCGGCGGAGGCGATAAAGAGTAGACATTGCAGAGTCGTGAGTTTGCTCCGAGCTTTATTGCGTTCGGGATGAGATCAGGCTCCGCGGGCAAGTACGACGCCAACGTAAACAAAGAACGAATTGAGGTGTTGGGCAAGCGACGGCCTGACGGACCGGTGCGGACCGGTGCGGAGCGCTGCGGCCCGCTGTATCTCGTTAGCGGCACATTGTTCGCTCTCATACACCGACATCGACATTCACCCTACTGTAATTGGCTACACGAAATATTGCCTTATCGCTTTTATTGTCTAACCATTCACTGTTATAAATTGACTTAATTTGTTCACATATCACATCCCCGTTTCACCGGAAGTAATAACAAAGTCTTTTAGCTACATTACAGCGATAAGAGGAAATAAGCGATTCAAAGCATACAACGTAAACACACTTATGGTTCAAGGACACAAGGTTAGAAAGTAGGTCTCTGAATGCGTGCGGCAGTGACAGGGCAGTGCAATCGCGTGACAAGTCTCGCTCTGAACATTATCATTCCACGTACGATGCTAAACCACTTATTCGGCTCGTGGTGACCGTTACCCGGCGCACGCACGCTGCCTGCATCAATGGCATATTTTTCCCCGGCGAAACTCCGCCGCACACATTTACCATTCAAGGTTAACCCGGTCAGTGTAGCGCTTTGTTTAATACGAGTGTCGCGACATCCGACATCACACGCGGACGTTCACAGTTCATACCCGCACTGCTTGCCAACAAACGACCTATTGTCTCCTCGAGATTTCTAGATTAATTTGCAACTAAAATAATCTTCTCATTTAAACATAGCATGCACGATGTGTCCGGATGTGGCCTACAAAAATGATAACGACCGCCTTTGATCGTAAAATGCAAATATGTACGTTAAATACATCAAAACCTTCGCCTTGGGCGTGAACTTGCACACCATCCGACGCCGACTCCATCTAGAAATCTAGATAAGGACATGCGTGCTCGAGGTCTATAATCCAGTCGCCCTATGGCGAATCTAAACTATTATGTCAATAAAGTAACAGCGTCAGTTAATTGAATGGGCATTCTGTAAATGAAGTCCATATATGTTCATAATACGTACCTGCCAGGGTAAAATTTATAGGTTTTGGCTCTAGACATAGATATGCGCAGTCGCTTAATGGGCTATAGCTAAATGACTTTATTTATACACAGAGCCATGCTGCCAATTTACAAAGCAGTTGCATACCTACGTTGTAAATATTTTCTTTTAATACAGGGTGTCCCTGGAAGTATGGGTCAAATTGAATAGGGGCGTGGGCAAGGTCATTTCCAAACATTTTAACCCTGAGAATGTCGGTGCAATTTTTACGGTTCAAAAGTTATAACCAATTTTTTTTTTCAATCACTTTGTATAGTGCTCAAGATAGAAATCATTAAAAAAAAACTATCAGATCTATAAATATATTTTTTCATGACGTCCTAGTTTAGTGGGCCGTTCCTGTGATAATAGTTTTACGCAGCTAGAAAACGTGTTCAATATGAAAAAACATTTACTGCAAATGCTTCGGTCTGGCAAACATTTCAGCCTAACTATTTAATTTCAGTCCCTAGGGACTGAAACCAATGCCTAGGCATTGGTTGCCTATCTGAACACAACTCTGATGTGGGTAAGGTAATAAAAAAAAAATATCGGTAAACTTTTTTCTATCTCATGACTTGAGTCATGTTAAGTATTTGTCCTAGGTATGTGCAGTGGAGGGAAACAAAAGAACTAGTTGGAACGGGTCGTAAACAATAACAAAATGGTAAATTAAGCTGAAACAAATGAAAATTTTATAACTTAGAAAATTGCGAAAATACGACCTCCTTGTTAATAAAACTCTCTAACTTTTAAACTAATAAGAATATCCCAGTGATTCATATCTCCAAAGAATCTCTACGACTTGAGCAAGTTTTTCTAGCACGTGGTAAACTTTCGCTAATGTAACTTTTTCCCATGAAAATTGCTCGAAAATTGAGTAAAACTTTTGCCAGACCGAAGCTTTTGCGGTAAATGTTTTTTTTGGTTGAACATGTTTTCTAGCAGCTAGAAGTATTACCAAAGGAAAGGCCCACTCTTCTACAACGTCTTGAAAATAAAATTTTATTGATAGTCCTGATAGTATTTTTTTAATGATTTTTTTCTTTGTACATTATGCGTAAAGATTGAAAAAAAAAACAAAAATTGGTCATAACTCTGAACCAAAACTAAACAATTGCACCGACATTCTCAGGATTAAAAAAAAATCCAAATGACCTTTCCCACGATTTGATCCATATTTCCAGAGACATCCTGCATAATATATATAAAATATTCTATTCAAAATCGTTATAATGCAATTGAATAATGAGACCCTTAAAAGTGTAAAAGCAACATAACCATGCGAAACTAACATTATGTACCCATATCAATTGACGTAATACTAATGAATGTGTGTCCGATTGTTGCAGGTGCCCCAGACTACTGACATCGCTCAAACCAAGCGTTGACAAGGTAATTAAAACAGCGCAGTTATTATTGAGCTTGCTCGGCTGTGACGGTTCCCAGTAATGGCTGATGCCAGCATTAATTAAAACTCAGACATTGTAGGAAATAAATAAAATATACACAAGCTATTAATCAGTCTACTTTCAAATAAATATTCAGTATATGAAGTTACTAAAAAGACAGTCTAGAAAACTCATATATTTTAATCATTTAATGAAAAATGTCACCACACATGATATATACGTCCCATAAAATTAATTTGTTCTCGTTGCACGTGTGCTGCAGAAGGTGGCAATTTATTTAGGCCGACGCACGCGGGATGTGTTCTCATTAATATCGAAAGTATACCACATCCGCGAGTTTGTGTCATGTGTGGGGTTGTTAAACCTGTCCTTACGCACCAGTTTCTTTCAAACTGGTCGAGCAACACATTTAATAGTCCTCTTCGCCTTGCTAATTGCATTTCTTCAATGCGTTCAAAGAATTTCGATGCGATAACCACATGTGCGCGTTTAGATAAACGGCTAAGGAAAAACATTTATAATATACGAGTACGAGTTGTAGGCGCACATATCTACTAAATCATTGTCTGCATGCAGTTTATCGCTAGCTTGACTCTTTCATCATTGGGAATTTTCAAACAAGAACATTGAAAAGTTGTAAGATTTCATCTAGACGGCTCTACCTTGCCTAATAGCGCGTGCAATTAACGTGTTGTACTATGAAGTCTTATTTATTCACGGACTGCAATCAGAATCCAGCCTCTTGTAATGAAACAACGGCACTCTGGCCGGCAAATTGTCTCTTTCACTTCATGTAGTGGATTCAAATATAGATTGACGTGTGTCACGAAGCGAGGCGACAGAAAATGCGAAACTGCAAATAAGTTTTTCAGTGATTTGAATTTGAGCCGCGATAGGGTTGACTCGCGTGCCCGTCCAATACGAGCACCCGTCATGCTATCCGTACATTTTAACGAGAGCGCGATCGCCCGCGCCGATAGCGACAGTCTAATGAAAACCCCGCTGAATAATGCATTAATACCAGCGTTAAATCGTGAGCACACACTATCGAACTGGCGACGAGAAAATACTACCTAGATGCAAATTTAAGTCAACACCGACGCCGATAAGCTTCTGTAGGTAATTCGAGAAATTCAACTATAAAGTTAAAATTAATACCGCTCTGCTGCAGTGCCGTTGGGATGTCAATTTAGTAAATGGTATCCATGTTTCAGGACTTATCGAAATGATGAAACATTCGCTTTGTTCGTCCGATAGTTGTGATTTACGTGTGGTTGTGGGTTTGGTGGGGACATGACAGTGTTTATAAATAACGGCAATCATGCGAAATAAGTGTGGTGTTGACAGTAGACGGTGCAGCGATGTGTAGGTGGTGGTGGCTATGCTGGGCGTCGTGCTGCGCGTCACGCCGCGACCCGCGTTCACCTTCTCTATTGAAATGTCAGTGCGCGGACCGGTGACGAGACAATCGTAAAACACAATGTTAAGGTCACATCATGACTTCAATAAACTATTCCCAACATAGGAAACGTGACGTCGCCGCTGTAACCGAGACCTCCTGAAAGTGTGCCAAACATGTACCCAGCCGAAGAGACAACGTGATCCCCTGTTTGATCCTTGGCTGTGAAGTTGTAGCTATTTTTCTTTCTCACAGATGTGTAAACATAGTGGAACATCAACGCATTTATAGAGAAAATGCTTTACAGATGAATTCAATTTAAACACAACAGTTACCACCTGTGGATTTAGCCGAATAAAATGTATAACAAACGTTAGATCATTGGACCAGAACATTAAATCGTTGGAAAATAAAAGATGGATCAAAGTCAAAACTAATAAAATAAAGCGTCTTTTTAATTTGTCATGGTGCGACAGTCGGACATTACTTATTTATATTCAGATCAGTATTTCAAATAACAGGAAGTATCAAAGTTGTTTGATATATTAGAAACGCGAAGCCATAACTCCGGGTAAGCAAGATATATGGAAAGCGCGGTATAATATCAAGTGTATAGTTGTCAGAGGCCAAGTGTCAGGGCAGGACGGGGCAAGATGCCATACCGTCCACAGTCGCACTACCGTTCCCGCGTTCCAGATATACGAGCATGCGAGAACATACTTAGATAGACAGGATTGAGGTCATTCGTGGTGTCACTACGGGCCCTTACCTATACATTTTGATTTAAAGAGATATTTTCAGTTTCCGTCTTGTAACTATTTTATTTATGAAACATCCCGATAGCATGTAGGTAGTAAAAAGTGTATCTAATTATTTGTTCTCAAGGAAACTTGGCTGAAGTATTTTCAGTTTTTACAACCTTTATGAAAAATGTAACTGGTTCATTTGAAATTCAGTAACGAATTTCGTATTTCCGAACTGGAATTTTAATTTGAAATCATGCTCTTTGTGACAAAATTACCTAAAAATACACAATGAGAGTGTCATAGAAATCAGTATTCCAGAATAATTTATCATAGCAATTTGTGTGTCAACAGGACACGGGGCGAGCGCCAACATAGCGGGGTTTTACTTTCTTATAGTGGCCTCAAGAAACTAGTTAAGAGAAAGTAGGATTAGTATCTTCAATGTATTTATCGTTATATAACCGTAAGTGAACCGCTAAATAATTAATTTGTCGCGTCAATACGAGGAGAAATTAACTAGGACGTTATAAATGCGTGGGCGTATCGGCAAGGAAGCAAAATTTCGCTATTATAAATTGCTTTCAGGCACAAATAAGGAATTCCCCTCAGAGTGAAACAAATTCGCGCCTACAGACATCCAATTAGGCCGGTGGTATCGTGCGTATCCACCGACCCACGTGTGTAGAAAATAGGCACTTACTCATAAATATTTATGGCGGGTACAAAGCCGTCTTTGTATACTTCCACATTCACTCGGAATTATAATGGCTGTCACACTAGGATCCCGAACAAGGGCCGAAACGGCTCGCATTAAGAAGAATAAAAGATTCTCGCGACGGTTTCACTTAGCAACCGACACGGCGAATATCTCGAATAGAGATGACACAGAAACAGTTTGCTGGTGGAATTTTTAATATGGAAAGCCATGAGAGACCAGGCGACGATATCACAATTTACGTCGACAGCAATACTCCGCAGTTGACCTCAGTGTACTGTGAGAATGGCGGGCAGACTCGAGTTCCAGTTTTGATTAGTCGAAAGTTTTTGTTTGTTGTGGTTTATTAAGTGCGGTTCCTGGAGGAAATGAGTGCGGCGACAAAGAGAAGGTTGAGGACGGCGACGCCCGGCATTTCCCGTTGCGGTGGTGAGTACGAGCGACCAAGCGGCAGGCGGTCCGTGTCGTACGGTAGTGATACAGTTAGCCTGGATAAAGGCGGTTACGGTGTCCGCTGCCGTCGTTGTGATCTGTCAATTAGAACCCCATAACCTTGTTCACATCGCTGATCGCTTCGTCCAGCCCTAACGATTACAATTACCGTCAGTCCCTAACAATGAGTTACATTGCATTTCCGCCATCAAGTCTGCTAAGTTACGACGTAGCTGATGGTAAATGTTAAGCTACAAGGTCAAGAACAAGAACAAAAGTGATTTAATTTGAAAAAAGCATTTCGGTCACTCCGTTTCGTAGTAATTCAATAGCAAAGTAGCAAATTTCACGGTCGGCTTTGAAGATGATTCTAGCAGTACTCGAATTTTTTATACTTTTTGATTGATGATTTTCTTTTTTGCTTTCATTTAATCTCTCGAAAAAATCAGTGGAAATTCGCAACTATTGTTCTAGGTTATTTTTTCTACTATAGTAACGCTAAATTTTCTTAGTAAAACTCAGCTGCCGCTTTATATTTCATTATTGGATTATTTAGGTTAACAAAAACATCTGAAATCTTTAGTTTTTAGCCAGTACCACAACGCACCATACCACTTTACAAAGAAAATTAACATTTCCATCACCATCTTGTTCCTTGTCTACCGACCAACTTGTAGCGAATAACTCAATGTAATTCGCTCAACTCTGGATCGGATTTATGGCCTTCTGCCGATATGATCGGTCGATGTCACATAATTTAATATTACAAATAGCGAACTGTTTACATCAGACATCATAATTCTTGACAGTCTGAAAACCTTAATAAATAAACTGTCACTTGGTTTGATATGAGACAAGAAAAGAGACTAGATTTAATGAATTTAATTCAATTAATAATTTTCGTCTATCTAACGGTTTCAATGTACAACTTTCTTGCACGAAGTAAGTATCATCAGTCGGAACGCTAAAGGTATTTTCAAGTTACGTATTATCGTCATCGCGTCAAAACCGTTCCATGAAATTTTGAATCGGAATGGCTCGAGACACAATCACGTTTTCCATCAGTGTGAAATCTACCAATAGTAATGCAGTCCACTGGAACGGTGGCTGTAAGAGATGCGTGGCGTCACGTAGACATAGCTCCAAAATAGCGTCGTGCTCAGCGCCCGCGCAGGTCGACGGCCGACTTACGAAATTTAATCGAATTATACAAAACTCATTGCCAAACAAATATTCCGATTCAACGGTGTCTTTTTACATTACGTTCGTTCACCTCAAAACTAATTCAAGTTGAAGTCTCTTAGATTTTATAGTGTCCAATATACGGACAGCTCGCGAGATAGATAAGTAAACTGTCTCTGGGTGAAGAATGTTTTAGGTCGAGTTTAGCGGAGGTGGAAAATAGAACATGGTTTATTTCTCTATTGTTTTGAACGTGCTTTGTATGAACAACACCATCTAGTGTTTGGTGGACTGAGGACCGTTTAGTCGCTTTCAAGTTATCGAGTTTTCAGCGACAAAACTGCGGGCTATATTTATGCGCTAGTTCGCGACACGGTTGCGTTGCGTGGGTGCTTCGGTGGCGTACTGGAGGTCTGTTGAGAAGGTGCATATCAGGACGTGGCCATCATGTATCGATTTACAGATGCGAACCCCTTTTAGTAGCACTTGTAATGTGATACGTTTATTCGTAAGCTTACTGCGTTTTCCCACGCTTAACCTTTCATGGATGGTAAATCGAAATATCTATTGTGCTTATCTACATAGCACTGAAATACATAAAAGGGCCAAGAAAGTCACGCGGTAAAAATGCTTTAATCGCGATGTTTCGTGCTTTTCGTTTTCGGTATTTGCGGAGCTTCATTTGTGTTTTTATTTGCCGTTATCTTCACATTGCTTCTCTTTCACGGTTCACACGCACACGCAATTTATGACAATAACTGTTCAGAAAATCAGCACTAAACGTTAAATGGGCACAATTCTTGTCGGAAATTTGCAAATGTAGGTGAGTGTTATTTATTTAGCGAAGCGTTACTAAGTTGATTTTTCACATCAAATAAATATCTAGGCAAATACCTGTTAAGTATAATAAATGACAAAATAACCTAACTTTATGTATTACTATAGTTTTTAGTCCAACATACAGTAAACAGTTAAGTGGTAATAGTGAATAATAAAATATATTGTCTAAATTCTAAAACAAAACAATTTCTCTAGAAGGAACACATGGCACAAGCCTGTGTGTTTAGGCGCGTGCCTTTCCGAGATGTGTCAATATTTACAGGTTGTCGACCCGACTTCCTTTCTTCCAATAGTTCGAAAGGATATTGGTAAAAGTACTCATTTGTTGATAGTATTACAAGTGATAGTAGGCCTTATAGACAATCAGTTGTAAAGATTTTAAGCACGCACTAATGTGAATATGTATGTGCTAGTAGCAACGCGGAATAGTGAATTGAATGCATCTGATTAAACCCTGATATAAGAAGGGCACGAATCCATGAGCAACAATCCGTGTTCTTAGTTCGATTTCCGTTATCTAATGTGAATTTACTACGTTAGATTACAATGGTTGGCCAGAGGCATCTTCAGTAGTGATCTTTACGTAATGGAAGTAAAAATACTTCCTAGTGTTAGTCACGTGAGAACAGCGTTGGTGCGACATTGACAAATGGTGCGCGGCTAGCGTGCACCGTGCGCAGTGTGTGCACCGTGCAGTGCGCTGGACGGTTTCTCTCGGGCCAACCGTATCGCCGCTCACGTGACGGACCGCAACACCGACCAGCAAACACCACAACAACAATTTATGCCACAGACTAATCGAAACAAAACGGCACATTATATATTTGCAAACCTTGAACTTCCACAAACCAAACATAACGGTAACCTCCACACAATTCAGATTCTTTCATATCTACTGCACAAATGAATACTCCACGCCCAAACTAACAATCAGAATGAAATGTTAGCTGTAATTTTCAGAAGATCAATCATGACATACAACATTTTGCTATCACACTATTATATTATTCATCGATTGATCTCGATAATGAGGCCAAATTAAAAATAACGTCTGTTACGATGCATAAATGTATCAGCTTGATAAAAAAAGTGCTGCTGATACATATCAGTTTGTCTGTCCAAACAAATAACTACAGTGGACGACAAAAAATATATATTTAACTAGTGTTAGTATTGGCTACCGAAGTTGAGATGTGATTAAAAAAGTCACAAAAAATACACAAGATTGATACAAAAAACTGTTCGTTAAATATCATTGCACTGTGATATTAGAGACATACATTTTGAGATGTCTTAATTTAACGATAAACGGAATTTTCTAATATTATCATTAATAACTTTTCAAGAAACGGAATACTTGTAAGAATTGCGAGTTTCTCGCTTAGCT
The DNA here is from genome assembly GCA_916701695.1 of Agrochola macilenta. Taxonomy (NCBI): domain Eukaryota; kingdom Metazoa; phylum Arthropoda; class Insecta; order Lepidoptera; family Noctuidae; genus Agrochola; species Agrochola macilenta. The sequence continues at coordinate 12,351,159 of OU753563.1, forward strand.
ACGTATTTAATAAATATGCATGATGCATCTACTAAGAGTCGTAAAGAAAAGTGCGCGATGAAATAACTTGTTGAAAGTTCTACAGATAAGTTGACATTAGATTAATAAAACCAATCTTAAGACTAGTATTACCGTTATTTAATTGCGTATGTATGTATACGATAAATCAACAAGTTATCGAATATGTAAACCCAGTAAGTAGAAAGAGTATCGTTTACGTCGAAATAAAAACCGTGACTTTTTGTTGTAACTGTAAATATAATTGTATTTGTTCCAAGACAACTGGAAATGTTTTTTGATAAGTTGAAAAAACTAGCAAGTACTCTCGGTTTCTTCGTGTTGGTTGGTTTTGTGAGGCTGTTTCTGTTATTTGACTGTGAAATTGCGATTGTAAGCTAGTCGAGCGTGTTTACTTAGCTATAAAACAATCTATGGGAGTCGGAGTGCCGTTTAAGGTTCAATGATCACTAGGATCAGTCAAGACCACTTCTGACTGATCGGTAACTTTTTCTAGCGATACGATTCGTCCGGCTTGCTCAAGCGTGGGATCGCGATGAGTCTGCCCAGTGCCCAGTGACGTAACGTATGTAGAGGTGCTATGATTTGATTAATGGAACAGATTGAGAAAATTGAGTTGGCATAAGATAAGTGGCATGTGTTTCATTTAAAAGACGTGCGGTCGATGCAAAGTAATGCGTATAAATCAGTTTTTTTCCACCGGTTACTGTACTTTAATTAGAGTTGAAGCGGAAGCAGGTACACTGTTTATTTTATACTTGTCATAATTATATTCAAATACTTTAGTTTTTTGCGATGTGAAACGATAAAACACACACATCTATCGGAAACACTTATGTCCTAGCTATTATTAAGCGATATCAAGAGAATATTATGTTCTAAGACCGAATATGGTCGTAGTCAAATTGGGTTTTATTGTGGAAATATTAACTTCTCGGAATGTCTATGATTATTGATTAGATACTAGAGTACATACAAAAAATATGTGCTGCTTTAAACACTGAGGTTGTATATAAAAATATGTTAACCTCACTCTGTAACAAAATCAGAGGAAGTTTATAGTCAACTTTCGAAGAACAACTTAATTCAAGTGTCGTACCAGTGCAGTGCAAGTCAAGGAAGATACAGTTAATATTCAAATCGGGCGATTCTCTCCCATATCGCTACAGAATACAAAAGTGAAGAGTTCCGACAAACAAGCAGAATGTTTTCTCAGGCGAAACTATGTTGAATTTAAATAATTTCCAGCAACTTTGAATCCAGTAAGCGGCACTCTACATAATTCATTGCTAACAGATAGATATTTAACGACGTCGACAATCTATTTTAAATTTAGGTTAGTATCTAAAACGTTTACATAATTAGTATATGTTAACAGTATTTTCCAACATTACCTCAATATTTACAAAGGTAAACAGATAACTATTTCATTAGCATAATTTATGTAAAGTCCGATGGTCATTGCCACCTCCTGAATAACTGAAGGGGCAGTCCTACAAACAAAGCCTGAATAATTTAATTAACAACATTGTAGGTGCGACAGAAAACGTTAAATAAACATGGTTTCACCACATTAAGGTAACATAAACACTAAGTAATGTGCACTTTACATTCTGGCGAATATCTGTTACAAAACTTGTTACATAATACGCCGCGGTTATCTGCTATTACCATCACTGACATGTCGTAAACAGCTACATCCGCGGCGCAGGGTCTAGTTCAAAACTAATGGCTTTACTTATGTAAATACACAACAGAATTATGGGTGCAGCCAACATTCCGGGAAATTCTTTAGCGCAAAATGTTCGTAATTACAAGTCGATACGTGGAAGTGACCCTCTGTTCCTGAACCGAATGAGGGAATCACGAACGTGCGCTTGCGCTCGCACAGAATGCTGCGCGCGAGTGTGTCATTACAGTCACCTGTCTATAATACAACATGTCATAATTGAGATACACTCATGTGTAAACTGTGTAATTAACAATAGCATTTTTCTTTTGATTGCAGCACGGCGGTGGCGGACTGCGGGTAGCGGTTGCGAAGCTGAAAGGTTAGTAACCCCGTACTATACTCTTCTACGATCGGAATTCGTGAATCTTCAGAAATAACACGTCATTATCTCTTATTAGCCGTAGAGGAAGCACTTAGAGCAAATGTAAGGAAAATAACACCTTTCGTCTCGAGAGATTGTTCTACTATCCATTATTGCACCCATTATAAAAATTAGTGCAGCTTTATATTTAATAAATAACGTGTAATATACAATTTGAAATGATTAGCACTGATTATGATAGTTTCAGTTGGGTTGTAACGGTAAATGAATAAGATATTATTGCATGGCAACATGTAATAATGCTGTCAAACTATCCAGAAACAGATCAGAAAGAAATAACAGAGGCACCGAAGTGCAAACAGATGTACAGTTAGTTTTTCTGGTGTTACTAAATGACTCGCCGATATAGTCCGGTAGCGTGTATCGTTATTAATGCAGCGCCCATTACCTACCAGAATTGATGTAGGTACCGATGTTACGAAACCATTCGTCGTAATGAGTAGACGATGTACCGTTGTTAACAAATAAAAAACTGCCCTAATGATTGATTACCTCGAATTAATACACCGTTGATATAAATGAGATATAAAATTCCATAAATCGCTTTACTAGTTTTTGCTTGTAGATAGAACTTAATTCCAACTTTAGGTATTAATTCTTTCTTCTTTTTTTTTCGTGTGACTAACCTGGTGACAGAGTTTTTATGCCGCCCATGGGCCTCGGACTTGGCTTCACATGCCGTCGAGAAATATCTCTCAGGCATGCCGGTTTCCTCACGATGTTTTTCTTCACCGTTTTTGAAGCAAGTGATAATTATACAATACGAAAAGTCAGAGGTGCGTGTCTTATTTATTTAAGAATGAAGACATGCCATTCAAGGATTAACGAATCTTTAAAGTCTCAATGAATGTTAATCAAACAATTTTCCTCAGGATTATAGAAATAATAAAAAATTATAGAAATAATAAAATGTAATCGCGGTATTCTCAGAATATGCAGGTGGGCACCAAATTCCAAGGAACATACATCGCTGGAGGATTCTAAAAAAAACTCAAAAGAGTTTGGCCTGTACCTCGATTTCCGAATTATATGAACCGGTTTGTGTATAGCATTATCCTGTTACTTTTACCGTTTTACAGCAGTGAAAATACCTTGTGCTTACCTTCCATTGAAACCTCCGTCCCACATTGCGTGCACATATGCATGCATGTAGGTACGTCAATTTCGCTCCTTTAGCAAGCAATTACTCCTCATTTACAATAATTAACAATTTTCTTAAATTCTTTCCTGGATAATTATTTTCGAGATAAAATAATTGAGGTAGGTAAATGTTTATTTAAAAGTCGAAGAAGAAAACCAGAGCAGAAAAATATTAAATAAGTAGACGCACTACACGCTTCTACACTTATAATACCTACTCGTATTATTTTTTCTGCTATCAGATAATTTGCGCGAATATTTTCATTCATAATCAAAATTAAACACCATGTTTATTTATTTATTTAGGATTTCCAACAAAAGATGTACACAATACATGACACATAGTTAAAGGGCAATATCGGGTATTAAGTAAGTGTACTCCTTCAATTATAGGAGGCCACAGCATGCACAATTTATCGCTACATTTGATCACAAATTATTTTAGCATTAACAACGCGCCTACGATCTCGGACTTGACACGTTTAAATGGCTAAATTGATAATTCATTAATAAGCTGCTAATTTAATTATCTCCGTTGTCAGATATCTGATTTATTATCACGGAATCACTTTCGCGGCGCAGGCGGCGCGGTCGCCTAGCGCGAGCCTACACGTGACGTTCTTGTGTTAATTCAATTACGATAGTCTCGTTACCAACGCCTAGACACTGTTACTCTTAGAGCTGCGTCTGCGCACCGCAATACGTTATTTATTTACTGTACCGTACCGTAATGTTTTTTAAATTTTATTTAACTGTGCTAGTAGCGCTTTGATGTTTATTTAATTTAGTTATTACAGAAAATATGGATTTAAGAAGCTGTAAAATAAATTTACATATATGCCAATAAAACAGAAGGTACCCTTAAATTTAATCTACTCCAACTTAGGGTTTATGTAATTGAAGAAATACTTATTTGCTCCATTTTCTATAACATTTCAGTGTTGTTTTACGGCACTTCTCTTAAACATTATTGTATCTTTTAAAAGCTCGTAAGCATACCTAGTCTTCATAAAAAGAACGCGGATAAATTCAAGTAAGATTGTTTAAATAATATTTAGTATGCCTATGTGCTGGAAGCAGCAACAAACTTATTCAATTGTAAATGCAGTAAAGCAATAACTCAGGGGAATAGCAGTAATTTCAAAATAACAAGTCATTGCTAAGCCACTATATCAAAGAGGCGGAGCTTCGAGCAATGCCAGCAAAATATAAAGCAAACCTATTTGAAACCAGCCGTCATGTACCTTTATTGTTTCCTGATTGAACAAGAATCAAGAGACGATTCAAATCTAAACTAAAATAGATTATATGTTAATTTATAGAACAATCAGAATAGAGATTAGTTCAATGCAGGCATACAAGTAGTAATACAGGAAATGTCCGAGCAATATCCACCCTGAGGCGTAGGGTATGCATCGGGAAGTAATCGTGTACATCCTATAGAACAAGCAAAAGGCGGTCGAGATCTCCGCCACAGGCTTTTAATTGACAATAGATAGCGACCGACCTGCATAGATATGCCACACGATAGCGCTTACCTTTAGCTCTCTTACGGTATGTGATAGTAGGTAATGTTCAGCGATCGGTTATGGATCCCGCGTACCTCAATTAACATACAGTAAGCTAATGCATTATTAGTCATATCTTGTGATATCTGCAAATCGTGCGTTACCTTCTAAGTTAGAGTCTCCGTTAAAGCAAACATGGCTGTATATGGCAAGGGGCAGTTATTGTAAAGTCATTACACATCACACACACGGAAGACAAAGTTGACAGAAGAGTTACAGCGCTTGTAATCGTTATGCTGATTGCCAATCTCTAAGAAACATAATACTGGGAGTAAAGCTGGAGTGACATTAGCTAAAGCGCACTCAAGACTTAATTATATATAGTGCGGACCACCCACTGTCGAGCAGCCAGCTTGATCATTAACTGAACAATTAGTTTTACTACATTGCTAATTGTTTATTTCATGTGCTAAACAATAAATAGCTTTCGAGTCATGGATACTGAGATGTGAGAAGGCAGAGTATTAATTTATTAGTTCGACTTTAGTAGTTATACAGTAATGGAGTATTTACGCAACACTTCGAGTATTTTCTTTTGATTTAGTGCTGGAATATATAATATTTTTTAAATTGCAAGGCAATTTATTTTGTCCGATTATTCGCGTCAGTTGTAAGCCTACGCGTGGAAGGTCGTAGACTCGTAGCAAAAGCTCGTCTTTGATAAACGACCGATGCTTTATACCTACTGTCCATGTGCAGTCTACGTGAGCAAATTGCGACACGATAGCTGGAAAGTTAGGAAGAATGTCCATTCTTTCGAAAGTTTTCACCGAACCGGGATACACATCATGAGTTTGCATCCAGATATTATCAAACTGGTCTTAACGTATTAACGGTGCTTATAATGTCGCATTAAAATGTACATAACGTATTTTTTCTGGTTTTTGTAAAAGTTGCCGCCTCACAGATTTTCACGTTCTTGTTTGTTTTACGAGCATTGTTTAGAAACTTACGATGTCACCGCGGCGCGGGGTGAGGCGCCTTGCATGCAAAGATGTCGGAATACACCGCATAATACATATGATCGCATGGCGGGATGTGTGTGAACATAATTGGATATTCGCGGTAAGGCCACGATTCCAAAGATAAAAATGTCGAGGTCGGCTCGGAGGCGGCGTTGTCAAGTGTCCATCCAATGTTATCTGCGCGCGACATCTTTATACCGAGGTCGGTTTTTCTACGCGTGCGCGGTGCGGTGGGCGGTAATGGCGTCCGCCCCAACGGGATTCGCGCGCCGACATCGTTTCGCGTCTCATCGTGCGGCCGCAATACATCGCTCCACTTAAATTACGTGCGAGCTTGTTCCGGTAAACTATCGCGATACCTACCCTATAAAAACGTTCTTACTTTTGCACCTGACCAGCTTCGCGCAAGGAATGTTCCGAGTAAAGTGCTTGTAGAACACTATTACACTTGTAGACATACATAGACATTCGACCAGGTTGTTAGACTTCACCATCCAGACACGTAAACATTAAGAGATTAGTGTCAAGTATGTTGGTCAACGACAGGTGAATTCAATATTGTCGGCAAAAATCATTTACGTAGTTTATTGGGTAATAATACAGCATCACGATGAATGGCGCAATGATGTGCTTAAACGAGCCTCGTAAACGTTCGATCAATCGCCGATAACGGTAGGCAAGATGACGTGACACTAGTATAAGTGTATTGACCCTTTACAAATTGTATCTAAATGTGCTATTACGAAGCTAGTGATTTACAAGAAATCTAAATGCGAATCACTATACAAATATACCACTAGTCTTCTCTAATGGACTAATCATTAGCAGTAAAGCAGCTATATCCAAGTCAGTTAAATATACTTACCTAAATACCTTGCAGGTTGTTTCCACAAGATAACTTTACGCGATAAAGATTTGTGAAGCGATGAAACAATGGTAATCCGCAATGAGAGCCTCCCACGTGCAACGGAACCTCTTCCGCCGTTTAAATTGTAGAGCATCAAAAATAATGGCGCAAACAAAACCAAGTAAAAGACCATTATAACACAATGTTTACCGTTACTCTTAATCAGATGAATGATGTGTTTAGCTATACACGCCGTCGTTGATTGCTATGTATTAGTAACATTAATCATCCAACAAAAAAAAAGGAATTTTAAAATTTAGGTGGCCAGTTAATTGTTTCTGGGCGGCACAAATTCGCTTTTGTCAGAGGCGTGACCGCTATTAGTTGGTGGCATTATAATTAAACACTCGAGCAAAGTGATTGACAGTCCGTAGTATAAACAGATATAAACATAATTGATATGCTTTTAATTTAAATCGTAATGTTTTAACTTGAATGATCAGCGACCATGTAACGGTCTGTGTTTATCTCAAGTGCATACAATTTATCTGGTGATCTCGTCCTCATTTAAATGTTCACTTTTAACACTTTTAACTTGTCCGAGTGTTCTCATTCCGGAGTTTTTATCTTTAATAGAGGTCAAAATCTTAAGTTGATTAATATCAAGTATGCACATAGCTGTCTTGCTGTAGTATCGACATTGCAGCGAATGAATTTAGGCCACATGAGCGCTGTCTCTTCGATTGAAAGCGGCTGTTCAATTTGTAAAGATTTAAAAGAGTCGGTATAAGCACCTAGGGGCATATTGCTTGCCGGAAGAGTTGGTCCACCGTTATAACATTAGTGTTTTTGCATCCGCCATCAGTGGGACAGGAGTGTGTCGCCGCTCCCGTGCACCGGGAACCAATCAATTACATATTAGCTTAATGTGACGTAGATAACCCGCAGTTCGCGCCTGGACATTTGCATGGTGCGTGCAAAACGTATGACCGTTGACGGCGCCCAACTATAACGGGCATTCGTCCGAGACAATCACAATGTGATGCTTCTTATAAAGGTAGCATTTTTATAAGCAAACACAATGGCATGGGACAAAGACGAAAAACAACGGCAACAAACATTAGACGCTCCGTAAACCCAAAGATACTGTTAGGCAAATCAATTCAAACATTTGAAAATAACGTGCAGCTAATATCGTGATTTCCTGGATGTAATTGTATTACGAATGCAAGTCGGAACAATGTTCTTACCATCATAAAGCACGTTCGTGTACTGTATTGCAATGGGATTTATGTGGTATAAAATATTTTCATTAGAAGAGAGTTTAGAGTAGGATCGTAAAGTAAGTTTTAATTGGTGGTGCATGGTGTATCGTGTGCGGGTGCGATGGAGCCGCGAGGAGTAACAATGGCAACGTGCGCGGGAGGCGGAGGCAGCGCCGTGGTCGCCGCCGGCGCAGGCACACCCGCCCGGCGAGGAATAGCGCCGCCAACAAACGCCGACCCGCCTGCTCAACGTGCCCAAACTTTACTACGTACAACTACAACTTTCATTCCCTAAGTACTCAAAGTTTTAATCCAATTCTACTATAATTACTGCGAAAACAAGAAAAACGGTTCCTACTCCGTAGAAGGAAACAATAAAACTGACAGATGCTATCCATATTTCACGCGTACCCCGAGGTTCATAACACGTGTAAAACTAAGCCCGTTCATAAACAACTCAAGAGAAATAGATGCAGCAGCAAATAAAATTTAAATTTAATAAAAGGAAAGAAAAGAAGAATAGACGAGATAGACGCATGGAACAACGAAAGCATAAAACGCGCGAGGCTAGTAATAAATATACCACTGCAGACACGAACTCAATACCCGTGCCTCCTTACGTGTGGCAAAAAGTCCGCATTCATTACTGGAGTGCATGTAAACAGATTTTAAACGTACAAGTTACAAATAAAATATATATTACGACTAGACAATTTATTAGCTGCCTCTAATGAAAGTCATTATTCATTCGCGCTACCACCTAAGTACTGACATATTATTACGAGCATAATATCACTTTTGGACCGACCTAAGTATTAGTGATATCTGTGAGTTACTATCTGAGTGGTTTCAGGCTTTGTATTTTCAAACTGATTGCAGAGTTTAAAATCTATTTCATAATTCCTGAAACTATGACCATATAGACCTGAAACTATGTCCAAAAAGCCTGAAACCATGAATATACAGGCCTGATATTCAGACATATAATTATGGTCAGAGAAACATCAGTAGGTTTACTTAATATTCAGTTAATGTTTCAACCAAACAGATGAAATGACATGCATGACAGAAATATAAGGATTTCTATTAGGATAGGAATGTAAGACAGGTTTATCAAGAACACAAATCACTTATTAGGAATGGCATGTAGACGCCGCCTCCGTAATATTTTTATGGCAAGCAGAATAATTTTGTGATGGCTCATTAAATTTTGGATCCACCAAACAACTCGATGGGGAATTCCTTAATGGAGTTATCATCATCTTAATTGAAATCACTTTGTATTGAGTACAGTCATTTATTTACGACAGGCTTCTGATTTATGATGCCCATTCGTTAATTACATGTTTTTAAAACGTTATTGCCACGTCTATGAATATGTTCGGTAACGAGTTTATAAAGGTCCGTTAGTCTTGGACCGGTATGTGCAGAGTACAGGTGGCGTCCACTTACCAATTAGTAACTACCGATGTCTTACGTAATTTCGTCATTGCGTTCCCCGACGCGAGCACAGGGAAGGAATGCACAGATTTAATCTACATATATTATGTATTCTACTTCCTAATTCCAGTTGCAAGACTAACGGTCATCTCCATAGCGATCGAATTGAATACGACAGCGAAACATAAGTGATAAATGCACCTTAATCGAACTGAAACATTATTGTGTAATGATCGGCGAGAATTGAAAACATCCGAAAGAGAATTCAATGCATAATTTTATAGTAGCTATCATCAATCATATTTGTTGTTTATTAATAATGTATGCAGGGGTACGTATAACTGATAACTATAACTGTTTGTTATAACTATAAACAACTTGAAGTTAAATAATACATTGTAATGATGTGTCTTAACTCATTTGCCTAGCCTTTTCCCAATTTAATATATTGGGGTCGGCTTCCAGCCTACATAAAAAGGATATATTCGAATATATAGTTGCATTTTATGTCGTATCTTCACAAGCTAGAAGCATAAATAATAATGACAGTACATGTTTGTTTGATCCTAGAATACAAAGCAACAGACATTACGATTAGCTGATATATTGAAACTATTAAAGCACCGATCATTGTGTCATAAATCTTAGAAGTTCAATGACAACTAGCATACCACAACACAATAGCCGACACTAAACTTGCTCATACAAATTGTGAGCACGCGCCTAATGCGATTCAATCTCACCAACAATTGAGGTGTTAACTATCATTACCTTGCAAAACGAGTCCAATAAGTGAAAACGAGATTTGTACCAAGTATTTGATGTTTTGTATGTGCGTAATCAATATCGCGAATTCGATCCTACGGACACCCGTAAAGCCACAACGCAATTTTCTACGCGCACCTACTGCTGCGAAGATTGAAGTGAACCTGTAAATCGAATCTATCACGTACGTGTTGCTGTCATTACAGAGTGCTGTGTGATTTCCTTGTGGTCGACAATTCTCTACGAGACTCGAAAAGACAAAATCAGCAATTCAACACTAATATACCAGACATTCATTCATAATAAAAATACCAAAGGTCAAAAAGGTCTAAAGTAAGATTGATAAGTTAGATAAATATAAGAGTACATACGAGTATCCAAAGCACAAGTACAGTACTTACCATACAAAGATTAACTGCACCTAGGCTATTACTTGGATACCAATTTGCATCCAATTCGTTTCTATACCTCATTATCATATATCATAACTCTTGAGGGTTTACTGATTCATATTTCATCCGGTATCGAAGGATGTATCACTGACGCGATACGAGATTGTATTTACGAGACCGGGTCGCGAGCTGCCGTATGCGGATAATATGAAATCGATCTTTCCATCATTATTGTACTCCTAATATGCACACAATATGGTACAGTGTCGGTCCATCTTACGCATACCCTATGAATTCTCATTACTGGTAACAGTTGGCTCTGACGGAGAACGCCACTGTGTATCATGATCCGTTTAGAAATTAATGAACATTGTTTTGAAATTTACAACGGAATTTAGTCGTACTTTTACATTTTCTAGACTTTTACTGAAAACATGGACGTTAACCTAAATAAAACAAACATTAATGATGCCGCTATATTTATGTTTCATTGTTTGTCTCAGACCTCAGCTTTAAGTTTCTTCTTCTTTGCAAGTAGGTACCTATTTAATATAAACTTAGTATTTCTTTGTTTTACAGAGAAATTTCATTTCGTTTTATAGGAGTTCTGTATTAAAGTAATAAGTAAAATAAACTGTAAAAACTGTACAAAACTGTAAAGAGTAAAATAAAGGTAAAGTTTTGTGTTTTGAAGAGATTTTTATAGAGTCTTAAATATATTCCAAGAGGAAGATATTCTTTATAGTAATCTGGAAATATGGCGATCTACTTTGCATCAGACAATTTCTATAATAATAGTACAGCTTGGTTTTTTTAGCAGATACCTAGGCGAAGAGATTGCTATACAATGCCGCCCATGGGCATGTGAATATTCATAAAAAAATTACTTTAAATTAATGAAAATAGACCCCACCTGGGTCTATTTTTATTTCTTTTTTAAGTCCCCCTCTGATTTTATGGAGTTACACTTGTATTTTTTTAATTATATTATATATTTTTTTTGTTTTTTTTTTAGAAAAAAATGTCTTCAATTCTGTTTTTTTTTTACATAGTCGACAAATTTTAATAAAAAATGTTAGTGAAATAAAATAAAATTACTCATAAGATTTTAGAAATAATAAACATAATCCAAATCGAGCCAATAACATCGGAGATCCGGCAAACGCTACTCAAAAAAAGAAAATTGAATAACATGAAACATATTAAAGAGTCTATCTTTTTCGATAATTTTTCATGAATATTCAGAAAAATACGGGCGGTCACATGCCCATTGACGACATTGTATATGAATATATTTCAACTAGAAATATGGTATATCAGCTTTGAATCTGACGAGTCGCCTGTTTTCATAAAAATGATAGTAACGAATTGGATTTTCCAGCCTTTTGACGAATTCTGAGAATAATGAGGAGTGAAAGGGTCGTCGCAGGCGCAGCCGCGGACGCGGCGAGTGCTCGTGCGCAACCCAGCGCGCTGCCTACCGTTATATTGCACCACTTTACTGGACAGTTAACTTCAAACGCGCTGTGCCGATACTAATATCATAACAACAAGGAAACTGAAAATATATCAACCTCCCACAAACATACACTCACTAACGTGCAACCCATTCACTCCAACGCCCTACTATAAAACAGCAATAAGCATGATTGTACCACTTAACGCAGCCAATGAGTATGTCGTTAGCACTGTCCAACCATGTTGTTAAGTAAGAGGACGTGTTCTCGATGCCGGTTGTAAGCAGAGCACCCGTCATCGTCTGTCACGGCGTCATGATAGATGGGCCTGCATAAACAAGTGATATTACCTAGTTTGGCGAGTGGGTATAAAGATGTTTATCTGAAAGGTCGCCGCGTGTGAGCGTATCGGTAAGTCTCGGCAGACTCGGTAGTGTCACCCGGGGCGGAGACGCAACGGCGACGTCGTGACCGACGCGCGTGCGCCGCGCTTGTCATGCGCTACTTGTGATTATCATGTCTAGCGCCTGCGTCACGGCACTCCATTGTGTTGTACCCGAGACATGACGATGGCTTTTTGCTTGTCGAGAATTCAAAACTCAAGTAGTTCAGACGCAAAATAAGGTTAATTAATAAAAAAACAAATTGTGTAAAAACTGAATTGTTATTTGATAACAATGGACGGACAACATTTTTCTAAAACGATACTATCAGTCTTTTGCAATGCAATTTTATTTTGCATTAGTCTCGATGATTGAAAAGTGGCCCATCGTATTGGAACAACATCTATTTATCTGCCGTTTTCGACTTATGTGTTACAAAGTATCAAATATCTATCTATACGTTTTCAAACAAAGCTTAGCTACTGATATTTGTGTAATTCCATAGTACGTATCTCGGGAACGAAGTGCACGGGTACGTGGAAGAGGAGTGTGCGGCCGCCTCGACCTCCGCGAACGCAATAATTGAGCATAGAAATCAAATTACAGATGATTGATGATGCCGTTACCGCACGACCGAAGCCGCAATGACGCCCGTCGAGCGGACCGTATCATTTGCGTTATAGGAATTCGTCAAAATGTATTATAAATACCTGCTAAAATAACAGAAAATATCACACTAAATTTGAATTGAAATTTAATTTCATTAAAAAATTCACAATACTGTTCTCTAACAACTGATAAAATCATCTATTAAGTTGGCCCAATAAAAAAAATCTTTCAACACAACGCCATAAATAATTCTCAGTCGTGTTGCGCCAATCAATCCTGTAGGTACGAGGTAGTAAGATGTAGAATGACAACTGTTCTGTGATTTTACGAGATAGGCCGTATAAAACCATTAGAGGCAATAAATGCTCGATCGACTCACGAGTGTGATGCTTTACAACGCCGCTTGAAATATCGTTTAGTCTGCACTTGTACGTCACATACTAGTTCTGGAAACGGGTCGCGATTGACATGCCAGCCAATGGTTTAATGTTACACATAATTAAATCAACGAGACATATGTTATGGACATCGGGATAAATAAATCATTTCTCGAGTTACTTGTATGAACTGTATTTACTAATTTATATCAGATGTAGTCTGGAAATAAAAGGGACCGACGAATGTGCAAGCGCAATGTGTGAGCTAGAGTTTCGCCGCCAAGCAGCCCGCGGCGCCGCGGCGCGAGTCTCTTCTATTATAAACATGTATTGCTTTATTTCATTTAGAGCAAAATACGAATTTGAATTATCTCCCACTACTCAGTACTTTAGCAAAAACTCGCTACAGCGGTGATAGATATCAATCAAAAACTTATTTCTTTGATGTCTGTAAAATAAAAAGAATAACTGTATTAGTTTTTTTGCGACCTTTAATAGTAATTGAATAAAACGATCGAATCCGAAAGAAATAGACCGCAACCTATTCGAATGATGATGTAGTATTTTTTTTTAATAATTCTGCTTTCACTGTACTTTATAAAAACAACGAAATATAATATTAGCAAAAAAATTTTACCTTTGATTAAAAAATATTTTATAGCAGTGAGATTAGATAGCAAGCTAGCAAACTCGCAACGAAATAAGCAATATTTACAAAACATATAAAGAATACGGCACTAGGTTGAATAGTTAAATGAATGGAAAGGATCAAACCGGTTGAGTGGGTGCCCGGGGAACAGGTGCAAATACGGCCATAGCCCTACATGGATGTGACAGGACACAAACCTGTATTAGACAAAATTTACTGACCACCTCCTGGCTACATAGACGATAAAGTAAGTTTTAATGGCTCAAATCGATGCTATCAAACAGATGAATCGTCCTATGCTGAGTTTAAATAAATTGAATGCAAGCCACAGCGTTTCATGTAAACTAAGGGATATCGCCCACTCCATGCTTCCGCATCAAGCCAACATCATCGCTTCATTCCGAGTCGTCATAGCATTTATTGCTTTTCGTAAACGCCTCTCTGATAGCTTGGTGTCCAGTAGAATTTTATTACTTCGCTGATTGATAGTACGATTTATTATTTCTGGATTACGTTGCTTTTTCCAGCACTCGATATAATTGAGAGAGAAAATATCCATCTATTAGATGCAGTGTATTTTCAAGGACAAAAAGAAGTAGGATCAAATGTTGACACAGAAATTCTGAGTAAAGGCTTGTGCAGACCAGCGCGACTTGTCGCGCGAAGCGACACCGGTTATTGTTATACTGTGAAGTTTTCTTAGAAATTGTATTGTTCGTGTCGCGCTGGTCTGCACAAGCCTTAAGAAAACGAGAGTGACAGAGGTGAGCCGATGTCGAACCTGAGCGTTGAATGGACCTACTTTACTTTACTTGTAAAATTAGGTATCTCTGTGACAATATCCGGAATAAACATTATAGAAGAAAACAAGACTCCTAGAATACAGTTAAATTGTTGCCCATAGTAGGTAACAAGTACACTTTCTTTGTAGAATGTACCAACTCTACCGTAGCAGCAAAATATAATGCTCTCAAAGAATTGATATTTCGTTTAACGAAAACGTCATTAAAAAAATATTGTACGAGAATAACGAGCCCAGAAACAAGGAAATACAACAAAAAAGGGCAAGGAAGATATTTTAAGCTCAGCTATTGAATGAAAGAATCAACTACAAAGTTTTTACATAATAATAGGTGGGCAGTATCAGAAAAATAACATGTTATTAAAAAACCAACCGCGATTCATAAGAAAAATTAAATATTTTGTAGTTCCTAATGGCCAGTGAAGGCACATGTACAATGTAGTAAGCGAAAACGTTGAGTAAATGTATCATTAAGTTATAAAAATAAATGACAATAAAAAAATAGTGAAACCACCTCGAAAGTAATCAAAGGCTAGGGGAGATGTATGTAATTGCACACAACACCACAAAGGATGATGTGGGCAGAAATAGAAACAAATTGCGATGTCGCAGTCGATAATACAGCGGGTGACCACAGTACACTCTCATCTAATCGCCGACATTACAAGGTCGTGTTACCCGCAACACGAAGCGTGAAATAAACTTTATTATGGTAGTTATTAAGCGTTATCATTGTTTACATTAAGCCGGTACAAACAAAAGGCAGCCAAGGAAGACGCGGATGTAACGAGTGCACTGCAAACCTACTTCCGATTGCTTCGAGACCATGCTGCCGCGAACAATGCTACAAAATTATAGGATTTAGACTCTAGTCCCTCATTGGGTTAGCATGATTAATCGCGGGGAAAACTAGGTGGGATTATACGTTCGTAATTTAAGATCGCACGTTTTACTCAGTACTGATCATTAGTAGAGTCATTCCGAACACGATCGAATGATTTTTTCAAACAAATCTTTGTTAGAAAATCATGTAGGTAAGCGCATGATGTGTTTAAATTACACGTATTATACTTTTGATTCGCGTGAGCTTGATATATTGCCTTTCAGATTGCACGTTCTTGCCATTGTTTAAAGCTACTATTGAACTCCTACCACAGTGTAAAAGCGGGTACTGGTTTTTGCTGCTTATAATTTGACTACCAGAGTTTAGTAATTTTAAATTGGATAGCTTTTACGATGTCTCATTATCAGGGAATTACTCATTACTGATAATAGCACTATGACCACAAAAGTTTAGAATACTGCTGGTGTTGCGTTGGGACCACAGTCTTGTAAATGGGATATTTTCGATAAAAATGTATTACAAGTAATTGCATCTATTTATTTAAATAGCCCATACAATCGTTGCAAGACCACGAGTTGTAACGAATAATAAAACGATGCAATTTCCACCTGCCCACTGGAATGTGAAGCTCTGAGCTACATCATGGAAAGTGGTCCAATATTTCAAATACTTTCAACGAGTGTTGTTCGGTCAAATGCCCTGGGTATGCGCACTGGTAATTCTATGAAGATATAGTGTTCATCATCAAACTGAAAAAGTGTTCATTCATTAAGGATAAACTTTAATTATACTTTTTTATGAAAGGTAGTAAGTAAATGAACGAAAAACATTTGGAATACGAGTATCAATAAACAAACATTTTACAAGTTGGTTAAAGATATGCTAACGAGCTTTCGAGTCTTGGAAACTACAACAAGCTTTCGATTCGCGACAGAAAGACGAATTACGGAGGTATGCTTGTTTGTTTCTCGTGTCTTAATTATTAACATTATTGCAAGGTAAGTGTAGTCACGTAGTTGGTTGTGTTGTACGATGTACTAATCGGGATCAGAGAAATCGAGATTCCCTCATTAATGTAAATCGCGCGGGGCAACCAGCTGCCGGCGCGGGCCATCAACCCACTAACCTCTCCGACGAGGACATCTCACACATATTTGCGTTACAGAACCCTTGCTGTGCGCTCTGTTCACTTAGACCCGTTTACCTTGCGAGCGAATGGTTTCTAATGTTTAATTATTATAATGAGAATTTTTCAGCCCACTCGGACGTTCCTCTGTAAGTAATAGGCCAATTATGTGTGCTGCGGCGTCAGCCATGCGAAGTTACGCGGATCTTAAGCGGTAACGTTATTCAAATGATGACATGACGTTGAATAACCTGATTTTATAATGACACTAACACTGCATGACTACTTATTTAATTTCTGCGCAAAATTATATAGGCTTTTTAAATAAGTCTGCATGTTTGCAAAGAGTTTGGTCCTATTTGTTCCAGTAGTTCGGAAGATAAAACGATTGAAAGAACAAATAAATGGCGCCAGACAGTTTATTTCAGCATTGTGTACATAAATATACAGTAGAGGCATAATAAAAAATGTTCATTGCTGTCTTCGGCGAGTTAATAAATTTTGAAACCGTGAGTCAGATTATCTGCTAGTTATTCATTTGCCTGCCATGCACGTGTAATCATTAGAGCCTGTGCGTTGCCTAAAGGAGTAAAAGTGCATTGTAAATGATCGCTAGTTTGTCGTTACGACTAATACAAATTGACTTGAGTGCCTACATCATTGTTTTTATTTATAAACAAGCGCTCTTCGTGTCTACTGTTGCCAGAGGGTCATTTATTTCACGCATATTATTACCTATACAAAAAGGAGAGGAACTAATACATGTCAAGAAATAAATGTTACTTTGACTTTCTAGGTGTCTGCAGCCTTTCAGTTGATAGATAAGATATAACGACTCAAGTTTCTTCATACAATGTAACCCTACTGAGAAGTTATTCTTGGAGTTTGTTTAAAAATAGATCATTTTATGACTAGAAAATATTTTTTTCATTACTCGACATTTATAACGTGCCATAAAATTAGGTGTTTGGTTAAAACTACGCTCATATAAGGTCATTTATATGTCTCGGACGCGTTTCGTTTCAAATAAAGGCATTGAACAATGAGCGACATTGACGCCCGGTCGTGGACTAGCGCCATCTAAGGGCGGCGCGTCACAATCCCGGCCGTCAGCCAAAGCACATAAGGAAACCGCCACCCCATTAGAGAGAGACACAACAAATTACAATTTCATTCAATGTAAATCCGCGGAACGTTCTCTTAGCGATGCTAATGGTTGAACTTAGACACGCCTAATAGTTTACAGACAAGCGGATTAAGCCGTTCAGCTTCCCCATTGTGTTCTGACGGGCACGTCAGTCTATATCGCGCACTGGCGTCGAAGATATATTCAAATAGCTTCTGTAATTAGCTTTAACGGGAGTCCGCTTTTATTACCGCTACGAAGATAAGCTATGCGAACTACGTGGAACATATCATCAACTAAGTTGCGTTGCATATTGCAACATAAAAGTTGGCGTTTTCGATTTACGATTCATAAAATCTTGTTCAAATTGAAAATTAAAATGTACTGTTTAGTTAATAAACGTAAATACCTACTTTCAAGTAAGTAGCAAGTTCTTGTTAGATGTTTGCTAAACACTTAAATTTTACGGAAACGTTAATTATGTTGTGTCTTTAAAATAAATTAAGTACGTTACTATAACTTTCCAGACACATAGTATTTCAGTAGCCATCAATATTTCACAGATAGTTCAATCTTTGTTCTTAAAACAAAACAATTAATTAACTTAAAATTGGTCAAAGCGTTGAATCTTTTAATAAACCCATTTAAAGCTATCAAGTGCAGATAAGATTGACTACCGAGATACAATTCTACAGATTAAATGCCCAGCAGCTTTGGATCAACGCCCGGCTTTTATGTAGATGAGATTGTAAAATTTATGAATATCACAAATTGCAGGCGTAATTTAAGTGGAATAAACAGTATGTTACTGAGGAATATTAAGTTTTATTCAAAGCTTATCTACTGCTCTTTTTCTTTGGAGATGTTTTTTAAACCTTCGACTATTATTAAGATATCAGTTTTTGCCTGGTCACAACTTGATTCTTCAAGAGTGCATAATGCATAACAAGCATTTAAGTATTTATTTATACTATTTATGAATAAATTTGCCATTGTAATTAAAAAGAATCTCGATCAGATACAAACAATAGTATTATAAATAGACGTATTAATTAATGAGATAATTCAAACACAATCACTTGGTCCATTAATTAAATTATAAACCAACCAAACAAGTGTAAAAAAATACAATAGCTGTTTCCTTTTAAGTAGAACTTACTTATAGCTATAGCAAAGATCGGTGCGACAGATTACTTATATAGGCGTATCAGTTGTAAAGCGTACAAGAAAACGAAGACGCTACCCATAGTGTGCCAACCAGTACTGGTATGGTGAAACGTAAATAGCAGGTTGAAGGCATCCGGCTCATTGAATACGCTGACCCCATCTGATCGGTGCTGCAGCGAACCGAGCGTGGCCGCACATTCGCACTGCCAATGTCCGTCCTGACAATTTATCGACTGTATCACTATCTTTTTATGATAAGAAACGTAACACTTTTCTGAAAGCGTTAAATGTCCGGCACAATGTCTTTGTGCAGATCTTGAGGATGTTTTTGACATTTCCTCGAACATTTTCACAAAAACTAAACAGAAATAGCGCAGACATGTAATTCTCGTGATTAGATATAAAAGACTGAAATTATTTCTGTAGTTTTTGTCCAAAATTTTATCAAATGACCCAAACAACCTCTAGAAATTGCAGATTTTTTTTTAAGTAGATCCATCGTAAATGTATCCTTTGATCAAAAGTCACGAAAGCAACTTCACTTGGTCTTCTGGAGCTGCGTTTAAAAATAAAAAAAATATTTTAATGAAGACCAAGAATTTTATTGCAGAACCGTTCTATTTGTGGAATAAAATCTCTTACGTATATAATTTATTTATTTAATCTTAAGTATTTTTGAGTCGAGAGTATTAAGTATTTAGAGTCGAGTGGATTATATATCTGCTATTTGAGTATTACGAGTATTTTAGTCACGTGAAGTTAATTGGGAGTGAGTAGTGTTGGCGAGTGGTTCGTAGTAAGAGGTGCGACCTACTTGGCGAAAGTTGCGCTCTACGCTATGCTTCTGGCTCACGACCTACGAAGGTATACGGGTCAACGCGTTGTTGTGAGGAACCTCCGTGTTCTTTGAAGCGACACATATTTACCTACATACATTCAGAATGAAAAGTGACATTACTATAAAGGTTTTGTAACAAGACTGTTTTCCAAACATGAAAATATAAAATCCCGCATTTTCCAATTTTGAAGTAAAGCGATTTTATAACATAAATCTTAGCAAGTGAACCGTTAGCTTAGTAATACCTAACACTGTAGTGCAAAATTAGTGACAATTTTTATCCGTGACTTTATTTATAGCTCTTTTGAGTTAGAGGCATTAACGGAAAGCTTTTTAAGCGGCACCTAGTTGTATAGAATATAATGTCGCATGCTTTGTGCTATTAGCGTGCAATGCCAACTTTCTAGGTGAGCCGGGGCAAGCAGGAAGGGCGTGGAAAACACATGCATGAAACATTGAAATCTAAATGAATATGAACGAAGAGACTATCTTGCAAAATGTATTTACCCGTAAAGTTGTTAAGACCCGTTGGTGAATAATTGTAATTAATTATTATCCTACATTCAAAGAATGGAGCTCTGTGACATTTTGCATTTATCTTGCGTACTTACTTTAAATAAATGATGCTCATATCTACACACAGGGATTTATCTTCCAGTCATTTTATATTTCCGTCGTTATATTCGAGGTTAACTGACAAGTTTGTATAACAGGGTAACGTGTGAAAGCTTTTTACATAAATCGGAATCGATCAAGCTGGAGTCGAGGCGGCCGAGAACTACTACAGCTCACCACGATCCACTCCTGTTATTTCACGCTATTGACGCCGACGCCCGTCCCTATTTATTAATACTTTGCGGTTTGAACTTTGCCTGTGAAGACCATGACAAATAACCCTTGACTAGCCTGCGCCCCGTTGTAATGTTTATTCTAGGAAATTGTTAGATACTGAGCACGAAATCATTTTTAACAGTGTCATATCAGATATGGTATTTACTTTCGAGTCACGTCTCTAAATTTCGCGCTTATTCCGATTTTATTGAAATAGGTGAAGGAATGCCTATTAGATTAGGAAATTAAAGTAAAACGTATGGACCGGTATGACACAGTAAGCGTTTATAGGCGAGTAATTTAATTTTCATAATGGAGGGGCAGATCAAATTACTTTCAGGCCGTGAGCGACACCAGACACGACGCATGAAATGAATTAGGTTTCCTTGGGCGGTATCATTCAAGCGTGCGTATGCGCAGATTTGCACCGTGCTGTCAGCGCCAGTGCCGCTGTAATAACTTGAATAATTACTATTCAATAAAATGTGGATCCAATTAAAAATAAATCATAAAAAATAAGCATGTAATAATACATTTGGAATATAAATGGTACATTGCCATAAGTTTATAACGAATTTCAAGAACTCGTTTCGTATCTGTTCCCACAATATCCATGTAGACGGTTTATTAGTATAAAATTGCTATGATATCCGTGTTAAAGACCTCTAACAGAATAAAAGCGGAGGTTGTTATTCAAAGATATTACACGTGTTTCATTTAGAAATACGCTTTACAGCAAGAAGTTAAAAGAATTCAATTCTATTAAGAGCTCTATGGTGCTTAAGACATAATGCCTGAGCTTAGCTGTCCACACTTCCACAAGAAGTCTGTAATTTTGTTTAATACAGTTTATAATTTCTGGAAAATATGTTAGCTAGAGATTCTAGTTTATAGTTGTGACTACGGGGTTAATGTTCAATGTAGTTAACGCATGACAATACCTTTTCTTAAAAGCCTTAAAATACGTCATTTGAAGCCAGGTGCATCCGTTCCATTTTTTGTCACAAAAAGAGCAAAAATAATTAAATGGTGGTACCGTTGAGTCAGTTGAGTGAATGTAAGTACCTAGATTATAACCGTTACAAATATTGCGCGTGCAACATGGTTGTAAGTAGTAACAACTTCCATAATTTCTTTACATGATGCTGCAAATGATGAAGATAATTTTATGAACACGAACATACAGCGGTATGAATATACTCAAGGCAAAAGTTTTAGCTAAGTGAGCAGATAATAATTCTTAAAAACCTCTGAGAGATACCTAAATGAAAAGAAACATTTTTGAATAAAAAATATAAATGTCAAGTGAAAAGTAGAACTAATTTAAAAAGTAATTGAAAGTAGGTGCGCAAATTGAAAACAGTGCTATAGACATTTTTTCACACAGCCATGAGAAAGCGCATCAAAATTTTTCCCATGACTACATATACAAACCATACATTTTTCAAAAAAATATGCCTGGAGTTTATGATTGTGTAATGATAGGTCTTCTGATGTATCTACGTGTCTTATGTTACATACGCCGCTGTTGTAACTTAATTACAAAGAGACGGCAATCATTAAACTAATGCCCTTAGATAGCGAACATAATTGTTTCGCCTTTTATTTTCTCGTGTGCAACACTCCAAGCCGAACACATTTACATGTAATGCCAGATTACTACTTGACTATAAAACACCCGTAAAAACGAATCTTCAGGAACTTTAATTAAAACTCTGTTTCAGTGGAATGTTCCATCACGTAGTAAGAACATTGCCTTACTATATCTAGACATAAATAACAGGTATTATTGAATGGAATTTATAGATAATATCGAATGTATCTATCGGTAAAAGCGATATTTCATATCGTTTCCAATATGGTCGGAGGCACGGGTTCAGTTGTCGCACTAAGTCCACAAATTGTATACAAGTACGTATCAATAGAACACATCTCATCGATAGTTACGGGAAACGATGCTCGATATGGCCGTAAGATATTGAACGATTTACCCTATCTAGGAAGAATGGTTGCGTGCATAAGCTGAACGACTTTATATACGATAATTCTAGAGCTTCCCATGCAATTACGTTCTTTTAAATTGCCATAAAAGTTTTTAACCAACACTTTTCTTTTGTTACAGATAACGAATGTTGCCACGGCCCCTCAGACAGAGTACAATGCGGTTGCTACTCAGTATAGTGTTAGTGGCTTGTGCAGCTGAAGCTGCAAAAAAATTTGAAGGGACTTTAAGATCAGCTGCTGACGCGCCACCTCAAGACAATCTTGCCATAGAATCGGGGTCACCAGAGCCAGCCGTAGTGGCTGCACCTGAACGTTATCAGAATCCAGGAGCACCGCCACCCGATCTAAACGATCCTGTGTTCGAAGAGCCATCTGAACCAGCTGCGCCAGCTGAGCCAGCTGGGCCAGCTGAGCCAGCTGAGCCAGCGGAGACAGCTGAAATGCCATCCGCCGCCGCCGTGCCCGAGACTGCTTCGGGAGGTGTCCCACCTTCTGCTCCCAGTGGAGTATCAGCTCCGTCAGCACCCGCAAACTCTTTAGAAGAGTGCGACCCCGAGATGATTGGATTTGAACTTGTCACCGGGTAAGCGAATACACTCATGTTTTTTAATTGCCCTGTTATAAAGTCTGCTCTTGGCAGAGGCGGAGGAGTGACCGAGAATTGCACGTAATTAAGATTATTAAGTCGATGTAACTAGCCGACAAGTGAAGTTATCAAGATCCAACTTCGCTCATAAGCTGTCTTGGGAAAGTGTATTTCAAGTAACATTGCACTAACCGGATTAAAAAGCTTACCGCATTGAATTAACTATTTCCATTTTAATCCTGGTGTGCATCAATCATGTGGTTATTAAAGTATCATATTATCATTGTGCAGATACGTGTTCTCGGCGCCGTCTCACATCCTAGACGACATCCCCGGCACACTTATGCTGACCGACTGCCTAGAGCAGTGCCAGGCCAACGATACCTGTCGTGCTGTCAACTATGAGACGGGGCTCTGTGTTCTCTTCGGTTCCGATGCTGACCAACTACCTGGTAAGTATCAAAAAAGATAAACACCGTTCGATTTAATTTTTAAACGATTTACTTATACATCGCGTCCGTTACGCACAACACCAATTCATTAGTTTCTATTTAAAAAATAATATTTCAAATGCTACGAGAAGAAATCCACACATAAATACAGATATTTCAAATATCATTAACTTCCATCCGCTATAGAGGAATAATAACGACGTGAAAACGTTTACGCCATAAATCTTACATAGGTACCGCTATTTCAAACGATTAATATCGGAACACAAAACCCATCGTTTCTTGCTAACGAATATTGACGCGATCGTTAACGTGTATACAACAATCACAGATAAATCAATAGCTGCTTTTAATAAACCGCATTCAAATATCTCAAGCAAAAAAAAATGAATAACAATAACGGCACAAATGTATGCGTGCTAGTGTATGACTATGGTTTAATCGGGACACACATAGCAGGTGGCTGTGTAATGGCGCCAGTTCGTACCTACTCTCGTTTGTCCGACATAGACGTGTGAGCTCACAAACAAGTGATGCGTTCCGATTTTTTGCTTGAACACATCATTTGAATGCCAATAACGGCATGACTATGCTCACTCATCACGCCTTATTGGGAAAAAATACTCTCACCGCGAAAAGGAAAACATGACCGAGTGTATTTAAACAAGAGTTAGTGGAACGCGCTTTGACCTCATAACCGTGAATAGACGTTCTATTATACACAATAATTTTTGCTAATAACAAAAAACAGTTCATCAATATGAACGTGCTTGTTTTTTATCGAAAGTTATTCGTAGAAGATTATTTTAATGAATATGCAGCTGTAATTAGGTTCTTAATATATGCGAAAGTGTCGACATGGTTTTGTAGCTCAGCATTAACTAGCTCAACTTCAGTACGAAATCCATATATTGTGACCGCATTGGAAATTATAATAGTCTTTTATTCAATGCTTGCGAAGATGCTATAAAGTGTCAAAGGCAACTATAAAAAGGCAAGCTAGAGAACACGGCGTACCGGAATGTGTTGCCTTTTTATTTTGACCACAAAAGCACGACAGGGATGCAAAAAATGAAGTTACCTCGATTTTAATATTATAATAAATAAAACCGTGACTAACAAAAATGGTAACGAACTTTTCACAAATGCATTCTTGCCGTGTTTAAGCAAATGTGGTTTATGCTGCACCTTTTGTGGAATAAACAGAGTTTACCTCGAACGCGTATGTTCATAACGACGTCGGTAGATACGATAATAGCAGTGAAAAGGAGATGCCGATTAAGGGTCATATTGAATTAAGCCGTACTGAAATTGCCGCCAAGCCGTCAGTTCAAGGAACTAAGCGATGAGATCCAATTATGGGAGCACAAATCGCTCCGGTCGACTCGGTGTGCGGATTTTCAAATTCGCTAAGGTTGAACGCCTCTTCGTCCAGAACACGTGCGTGAGCATGAAGAATTTAATGATGACACGAGCGCCTCTTTTCCCATATTTCTTGCATCTCCTCTACAAGAAATAGTGTGTTCTTTTTTTAACTACAAGCAATAGAAACAGAAAGAAAATATGTGTAATTTGCACAGGAAAAATTCTATTAACCGCTAGCGAGTACTTAATACAGCGTTGTGCTTTTTTTATTCATTATTTTGATTATTTGCAGGTGCATTAACGAAGTCACAATTCCCCGTGTTCACGATATACGCACAAAAGTCCTGTCTGGGCGTTCGTCCTTGTGAAAGGGCTTGGTGCTTCGACCGCGTGCGCGGCTACCACCTCAAAGGGCGAGGCAAGAAGACACACACAGTCAGCTCCAGGCAGATGTGCCTTGACCTGTGCCTCGGCGAAAACGAGTTTGTTTGCAGGTTAGTTAAATACCAGACAGAACACATAAATAATATCACATGACACGTTAAGTTCCCAGGCAACAAATTCAATTGGATGGGCCTACAGACGCTTTGAAAGACATAAAAATGTTAGAGAAAGCTATTATTTAAGAGATTCATAGGCGCTTTTAATAAATCTCTTGTGAAGTGCCAATACAAATAACCGCACATACGAAGTCAATAAACGCATTTATTCTTCTTAAGATATAAATGAACATACCATGGGTTATAGAAAACAGATTCATATTTTTGTCGCGGACATAAACTTGAAGTTTATGTGGCTCCTCAAAACCACAATAGAAGGATGCGGTGAATTTATTGAAATCACATTCATCTTGCTGAACCGAGTAGTCCGAGAATCCTGTTCCATATAAAGTTTTTAGAAATGACCGAGTCATCATTTATTGTTCATTTTCGTGTTTCGTAGGAATGCTATCTTTTCCAAATTTTTATTCAATTGCTAGTGAAATTGGAATGTTATGTACGTATTAATTGATTTTCCCTTTTTTAACATAATCGACAACAAATCCAGCTACATTAATCATTTTCCCAATTTTTATAAAAGGATTTACGAGTAAAACATTTTCAATATATTAGATTTATACAAAGTTATATTTTATTAGCTATTATTAACTTCATTAAACGTTTTAAAGAAAACAAAGTAGAGCGGTGCATGGGCGGAGTGAAACATGAATGACCCGCGAGCACTCCTAGCCCTCGACACGACCTATGCGCGCGATTGTACAGGCACTTACAATAGTATTAGTGCAAAAAATCTACCTTCTATAATAAATACCACGATTTGTACTACACTCAGGACACTCATTAATTAAGAGCGTTTATTCTGAAGGTGGGCAACGTCGCAAATAGATGTCAAATATTTCACTGTTTTGATTAATTTAGCAATATTACTGTGTGGAAATAAAAAATGTGGCTAACTAGCGAACTAGAATATTGATTATGAAATGCAATAATTAATATCGTAGCACCGAATGTTTAGTTTTAGATGTAAAAAAACAATTTGGAAACTTTACAAATGCGTTTTTTACACCTAAAATGGGTATAACATCAAATTCAATGTTATAATTGCAATTCATTATTAATATTCTAGTTCACTAGTTAGCCACATTTCTTATTTCTATTTAGTAATATTGCTATAAGAATCAAAACAGGTAAATATTTGACAGTTATTTGCGACGTTGCCAACTTTTAGGATAAACCCTCTTAAAGCGTTCAAAGAAAGTACAAAAAACAATACTTGCTCCAACAAAACATTTTTTACTAAAGTACCTACGCAACAAACACGAGTTGAAGACGTTAATATTTTATTATTATTTCATTGTGTGATTCCAAACAAAATTGCCTTACATAGAGAGAAAATATTTCAATGCATAGAATAGCGAACAGCAATCGAAGAGTTAATTAACGATCCGATGGCATCAAGCCGTAATTGTTGATGCAATTAAAATTACACAAGGGATTTTAAGAAATTAGAGATACGTTAATTGCGATCGAAGTTCGTTGCAATTAAAATAGTCGAGGCACTATGATTTATTCTTAGTTGAAAGATTATACTGAGGGTTTATTACGGTCGTATAAATCCAAAGGCTAGAAAATAAGCTACCAGATAAGTCCGACGTAAAATATGAACGTGGTTAAACAATTACCCTTCATAGCAATATTGTGGAAAACATCTATTGCAGGATGTAGGTTTCCGGTACTGACTATAAAACAGAATACTTTGGGGTTAAAACATTTTCTTAATGGTGATTGCAATTTAATATATTCGCAAGTCGGTGGATGCTGCAGTTCTCTGCCCTGAATCTCTCAATCGTAGGTTAAAATAAATCAGAAAAGTAAATATTTCATGTAACAACACATGTTCACAAAATAAATTAATGAGTTGTTTCGTGTTTAATATTACAAGTGCCTCCGACTATAAGTACATTACTGAAATACTGACGTTGATATTGTCCACTACAATTGCACTAACTAGACGTGAAAATAAACGGAGGAGGTCATGACTCTATTCCCTTCAATCAGATGCTATCATATGCTGACTGATTCAACATTGTGCCTAACGAAGACAGTTATGTATGTAAATACATCCTTAACCAGTGAGTGGAGTCAACACAACAAATTCATCGTATAGTTAATATTATACAAATATTTATCATCAAAGTCGGCTCATTAGATATCCATACGAGTATAAGCTAATTTATAGATAAGCCCGATAACGAAGTCAATCAGCCTTCACCAAGTTGCCATAGATGGCGGGGAGCGCGGTACATCTTTGCGGCTCAGTTCAGTGGATAAGTCACAGCCTCTTCCTGGTAGCCGTTCCGTTTCTGAATTCTACAAACGAGCATTATATACAAAGCAGGGAGGCCAATTGAACGGCCTACGTCTCAGGCGTCTAATGTAGCAAGACACGACTGTCCTATTGTGTTTATTTCCTTGTACGGTTTTTGATATCATTAACATAAATAGTGTACTGCGTCAGACGCTCACATTCGATACACGTATTTCCGTTGGCGTGTTCAGGTCAAGCTGCGGTGCTCAGTAACGATTGCGGATTGTGGCGCTAATTTGCTTCTGAACGCGTGCACTACGTGCGTCCACGAGTATAGGCTAAGAATTTTACAAATCGAAACGCATTTCTTATCTCCAACTAGAAAGCTCGGTATCGATATCTATAAATTAATTTTCTGAGCATCATCTCTGTAATGCGTTTATAGTATTGCCTCTTAACACAGTTCGGTTATTTGCACCTATTTCTGAAGAGAGAAGACCGTTAGCTGAAAGTGCAATAAAAACTTGCCAATTTACCTGAATCTATGACCTACTGTTCGACATATTTCTGAATAAAAGCGTCTGTCTTCAGACGCTTTTATTCAGAAATATGTCTTTGAATCCGCGGATATTTTTGAGCTATGGAGCAACTATTGTTCCGGGAAATATTTATTTTAGTTTATATATAGACACACAAAGGAATCAGAGAAAGGCTCAGCTGTAATAAATTCCACGATTTCACGCCATCATCCCAGAATTCTTAACAAGGGTTGGGATTAGACAGCGATTAGAGAATTAAATGCTGGATTTTACGTAGTCAAGCTTGGTTCGACACGTGTACCGTTGGATACAAATCGTCGTATCTCCATTGAGGCGAACAGGCGGCGCGGGCGCACCCCGGGCGGCGCGCATCGCGATCGTCGACAGTCACGACATTTGGCAAATATTCCCCGGACGTGGCGGGCAGAGTGCCGCGCGGTGTGGGAGCGGCCTGCCCTATCGCTTCCTACTTCCACGATACAATAACCGATAAGGCACATATTGTTTTCCCCTTCGAGCCCTTTCCGCACTTAAATAATTACCGTCGATACTTTGTTAGAGGTGCTTGCTCCACATTGGTCGAAAGATTATTTTGTCGATTTTTTTGAATATAAAGTAATTACAAGTTGTGCTATTCAGCCCTGGTTATTTCAATCTTTGAATACAAACAACAAGAACATAAAACAGATGCTAGTAATTATATAAAGCATTGCGGATATTCCTGTTTGTATTTAGTCACGCTTCAGATCTAGAGATCGGGGTACAAATTACGAGCAATCGAAATTATGGCCTATCAATAAATTACACATAATTATTTTTTTATTAGACTGACCACCAACGTCGCTTTAACATTACAAATGTAATGAATACCCTGTGCCAATATAATGTTATAAATTAAGTGGATTATGAATTTCGTACGCAGGTACACCTATACTTATTTAACTGTTTACTAACGTTCATAAAACAAAACTCATAAAGAACCCAGTGATTGAATTAAAATTCCATAAGCTGGTATTAAAATTATAATGAACAGCGATAGTTAATAGTGCGAATGTCTCAGATAAAATTAAATTTATTAAGCATTAGCGGAAAACATCAAAAATAAATTTGATTTTATGACCGTATGAGTAAGTAAGGAAGATACAGTTGAACAAATTGCAGGCAGTCAGTGTAATTATTATGCGATGAGGTAGAGGCATCCAAGCACCCGTACGGTTAAATGAACAACGTCTACCGGTAGCGGGACATTCGCAATCATCAACTTCAAACATACAAAATTAATGTCTTCTCGTAATAGACTGAGAGCCGTTACATAAGATCGAGATAATAACCACAAAATCAAAGTAAATAACCGCACTAAACCAATTAGTTTTATAAATAACTAACCATCTATTGAAGAACGAAACAGAAAGTTCTCATGGTGCACACAACAAAGAAATGCGCCCATCTCATGTGAAAATCACACAGGTTAGCGCAAGGGTCATCTGATCGGGTTCGATTGTACATCAAGAGAAAATATTGAGCTAGATGAACAAGATAATATTATACGGGTGGTCACTAAGCACAAGTAACATTATACATTGAAACGTCACAGTTTTATACAGATATACAATGTTAATGAACACGAGCGTATTATTCATAAGTATAATATGATATACATTATTTATATCAATGAAATCGAACACAACCAAAGGAAAAACAGCATAATAAGACATTTGAAAAGCGTTACATTAGACTTGAAAATACCGAGATATAGTCATGCAATTTTTATAGGGATGCATGATGGAGAATTAAATCAGCGACTAAGTAAATATCGTTGCGAGCCAGTCTTACTCAAGCGGTATGCAAACAAAAGAGCTCATTGAATATAAAGCTATTATGATTATGACAACTCACATAGACATTGAAAGTAAGAGTAGCCTTGTAACTGAGCGGTTTAATTGAGAGAGTACTACGCACGCCACGATACGCGAACCTACTACACCTGTACTGTTATCGAGGACGTTAAAGTCAGCCTCAGCGACCCACATCAGATTATTACTACAAGACTTGAATACAAACAGCTGTATCATCTCCTTAGCAGTCCGCGTTGGTTTACGGCGTTAATCATGCGCTACATAAAACCAGTCTTAAGAGTAACTATCTAGTAAGAGTCGAGAAATAGAAACTAGCTGCCAGGTCATCGTGTCAACAATGTATTATAATTATAAATGAATACATAAAGAAGCCTCATTAGAATTAACAATTACCATATTAATCATGACAGATAATTGACAATTAAACGGTGCAAGCAAAATAGCGTCATTCGCACTATGCATGCGGTTAACTACTTGGGAAAATTCACACAATAAAAAAGCTAACAAAAACATAGCTGCTGTTAAACCGCGTGAAACATTGTTGCAGATCGGCGAACTACAACAATAAAACTGGGGAGTGCGTGCTGTCTAACATGGACCGTATCACACTGGCGGGAACCAACGCTTTCCAAGCGAACGAAGGTACAGGCCATCATCGTTTTTTTCACATCTTTCACATATTTTAAAATAATGCATTCTTAACTCATTCATGTCCATTTTTTCTACAGACACCGATTATTTAGAAAACAACTGTGTGGAGGAGCCTACGAAACTCTGTGAGTTCAAGAAAATGGGTGGTCGTATACTGAAGACTGTGGACTCTGTATATCAAGATGTTCAAACGGTTGAGGAATGCCGGGAACTTTGCTTAAACTCTCCCTTCCGCTGTCACTCTTACGATCATGGAGACACTGGGGACCATGTCTGTCGCCTGTCCCATCATTCTCGCGCCACGCTTGCCGATATTCAGGTACGAAATATCATTTACATTTTAATATTTATCATCAAATCTATGTTATTTAATCTATGGAACATTTGCCTAACACAATTGTTATTTTAGGATCCTTACTTGGAAGTTCCTGAAGCAGCCACCTACGAACTGTCTTCTTGCTACAACGTGTCTATCGACTGTCGTGCCGGTGACATGGTTGCTAAAATCCAGACATCCAAACTTTTCGACGGCAAGATTTACGCTAAGGGCAGTCCCAACTCCTGCGTCGTGGATGTCAAACAGAGTCTTGAATTCGAATTGCACATGGGATATAACAATCTTGAGTGTAATGTTAAGCAGAACGGCCTTGGCAGGTAAAATATTATCTTTCAACACCATCAATAACTCAATAGAAATATCAGTTTTAATCAACTAATTAATGGAATTTTCTTTTCAGATATCTAAATGATGTCGTTATTCAGCATCACGATACAATCGTTACATCCTCTGATCTCGGTTTGGCTGTGACTTGCCAGTACGATCTCACCAATAAGACTGTTGCCAACGAGGTCGACCTCGGCATCCACGGAGACATTCAGACCGGTCTGTCGGAGGAGGTCATTGTCGACTCTCCCAACGTAGCTATGAGAATTACCGACAGGAACGGAGACGATACCATTGCATCTGCTGAAGTCGGAGATCCCCTGGTATATTTTATTCCATTTATAAGAATTTGTGCATACTTTCTCGTTATTCTCTTAAATAACCAATATATTTTTTTGTTTAGGCACTTCGTTTCGAGATCATGGACCCGAACTCGCCCTTCGAAATCTTTGTGCGCGAGCTTGTTGCCATGGATGGTGTCGACTCCAGCGAGATCACCCTCATCGACAGCCGTGGTTGCCCCACCGAGCACTTCATCATGGGACCCGTGTTCAAATCAGTTAACAGCGGAAAGGTAGGATTAAGATTAAAAATTACATACCTATATTTTGGTTAAATCACTGTTCTTTGATATAAAAAAAATACTCAAACCTGTAATTATGAATAGATATAATTATAATTCGTAAAAACAAGAATATTCGATATTAAAACTTAATGAAGTGTACAGGTCCATTTAAGTCATTATTTTTATTATTTTAAGTAGTATGTTTTTGTAACTCGCCAAAACAATAAAAAAAAGAGTTCAACGCGTGTGAAGGTGCCCAGAAACTCGTAATGAAAATAATTGACTCATTTATCTACAGTCTCAATGAGAACGATGTTAACGAGCGATTTGTTTCTTACAGATGCTGTTGTCTCACTTCGATGCGTTCAAGTTCCCATCTTCGGAAGTTGTGCAGTTCCGTGCATTGGTCACTCCGTGCATGCCTACGTGTGAGCCGGTGCAGTGCGACGGCGGCCCGAACGAACTCCGCTCCGTCATGTCATACGGACGTAGGAAGAGGCGTTCTACCCCCGCGGCACCCACCGACGACATGCTCCTCGTGCAGACCATTCAGATCACCGACAAGTTCGGTTTCGACAAACAACGATCCAAGAATGTCACAGAGGATTCTGTGTACGTCAGAGAGACGGACGTCACTTGTGTAAACGCAGCAGGAGCTATGCTCGCGGCAGCTGCTTTCCTAGCAGCCCAACTAGTCGTACTAGCAGCGTGGACCTGCAGTTGGCAACGAAGACGTGCTGCCGCTAAAGCTGCCGAGTTGCTTCCAGGACCCAATGCCCCCTCCGCCCTTTGCAAAGTCTATGATGCCAGTTTTTCCCGTGCACACCAGAGGCATTTTTAGATTACAGTAGACGTGTCGACGTGATCAGCGTCCGCAATAGTAGTATATTTCGTTAGTTTAAAAACGCCCGTCGAGTTCTGGCTCGTGAGGACGATCTCCGTACGGCGACACGTCCGCGAGCGCAGAGCAGCGATAGCGGTTATTTAATGGTTAGTGGCCGAGCGCTTCCACAGCACAGCACGCAAGTGGTGCGGGCTGCGGGGGCGCGCGACACGGAGGCGGGGACGACCAGCAGAGCGTGCGCGAATGTGGACGGATGTGAGTGCGGCGCAGAGTGACCGTTGTTGAGTGCGTCTAGTGTGTGAGGGCGCTCGCTTGTCCCCGTCTCCGGTGTCGTCGGCGGGACCGCGGCCGTGAGTCGTTATCAAGATCACGTCGCTCATTCGTTCACTTTACGCTCGGACATCCATTCGAGGAAGTCCGATTACGTATTGTACCATATTTTTTTAAAGTAGCATAAGCCTGATTTTAATGATACGTAGTGATAAGTAAAAAGTAACATTTCAGTACCTTTTAAGTAGATAACCGAACGTGCGACCTAAGTCAAGAGACGATGGATTGACGGCCGTCCCGACATCGTAATTTATTTAATTTAGGATAGTTTCTTTTTTACGTAATTTATGATTGAATTTAATACTATTTAATAAAATTTTAATATAAATGAAATACCTACCTAAACAAACGAAAGCTTACGACTTACAAAATGTGCTATTCCATGTAAACTGAAAGTATTTTATTATGATATCTACTAGTGCCTTAATAATGAGATGTTAATATATGAAAATGGTGTTTAAACATTTTATTTAAACAGCATTTCACCTTGTTTCATCCGTCCAAATTGTCATTACTTAAAATAAATTTTCCAAAATATTCTTTGGTTTTATTTTATACAATTATTACAACCCTATAAATGACATCACATTTTAACAAAGAAACATAAACCAGCACCATTCAATGCTAATCACTAATTAAATGTGATTGTTAAAAAAACTGACTCATTAAAATCAACTGGATGTGTCGGTCAGATAAAGTCAAAACAAAACAACTTTTAATTATCCTGCCTTGATATTTTTATGATTGGTGTCTAAAAACACATCCTGCGCTGTCATTGAACCGTTTTTTCATGACGAACCAGTTTCCAACACCGCCAAAAAGAGTAAGAATGAATAAAATGCAAAAATCTGGTAATAAAAAGTCGTTGTAGGGTAGATTTTGACCAGTGAGTGTTGAAATTGCACACATCAATGAGATGGGATCTTTGAGTTAAGTTCTTGGCACCATCACGTGTGAAGGGGCACGGCGGTCGTTCGTGCGGCAGATAAGATCGGCGCGCGCGCCGGCACGTGTGCTGTGTCGCGTGCCGACTTGAGAACAACTAAGCGCAGCCATTAGTAGCCCATAGTAACAAAGAATTTGTCCCTACAAGCGTTCTTTCTAGATTTAGATTAGTGGCGGTGTTGAAAAGAAATAAAATTAAGCCTGTTTGAGTTTGCCGCAAAAGCTTCAGCTGCTGTATAAAAAAAGGTGATTTAAGATGGTATTAGGATACACGGTGAGTACCACATGCAGAGAAAGAAAAAATTGTAAAACTTGCTTGCAGATCTTTAGCTCCGGTATAAAAAAAGGAAAAGGTTATGTAGTGTCAGATTGATCTTATGAACTTGAACGAGGTGAGAACTGTAGACATTCTCGCCACAAATTCTAAGAGAAACAGACGTATAACTTGACATCAAATATATATGACTATCAAGTTTTAGCATTACTTAATAGGGATGTTGACAATTTTTTTTATCCGTCCGTTATATTATAAAAAAATATTGGAATCTTTTTTTACGTAATCAAAAGATTACGGCAATACATTGAGTTAAAATGTGGCGTGACGTCACTGTCCGGTAGATTTTATACTGAATTGTGACGTATCGAGCCCCCACTTTAATGCGTTTTATCTAAATATTTTTTTATTAATATGATATGGCAAAAAATACGTGTCTAACTAATATTTTTTATTATCTGACTGACGGACTAAATACTTTGTTTTACCTAGTTACAATCCCTATTATATGAACAGTCGGTAGTTAGCATTGATTGCAATATAATTATACGTAGTCCAGTGAAAAGGTTACTGGCAATGATTCTGTTAGGCTTTTAAAACTAAAAATATTGACTGCCGTCCTTTACCATCAGGCAAGACGAGAAAGAGACAGAGGAACTAAGAGCTGTCAAGACGAAGTTGTATCTGCAAGTTAACAATTACAATAATGTTTAGAACCTTTTTATCGGTTCTCTATAGAATTGACATTAATGTCTCCTAAAGAAAAGCTTTTTAACAATTTCGCTCGTTATACGAATACTTTTTTTTCTTTATATATTTATAATTTACTATAACTTACTAACTATTTACACTAGGTACTAAATACAATAAGTAACTACACAAATAGATACAAAAAACAAAGGGACACTTAGGCGTCGAAGTATTCGTCCGCATCGCTGTCATCCGAAAACGTGCCCAGAAGACTGGCAGCATTGCCACGTTGAATGGCAATGCTAATTCTTTGGCAAGAACGAGCCAGCCCTCTGGTCACGTGAAGTGTCGACCATAACTATTCTAGTAAATTGTGTTCACGCAATTCAGTCTTCTTGAATAGGAACATAAAAATCTAACCAGTTTTCAATTGAACGTTTAGGAATAGATATAAAAATAATAAAATGCAAATGTCTTGTGAAAGCTGAGGGCGGTCACAATTTTACAGTAGTCGACAGGCATTTTCGAAGAACTATAAAATTCAAATATTGAATGCAACATTGTGCAGCAGATAAAGTCGTTTACAATAATATGAAATATTCATAAAAGGGAATCGACGGTGGCCACCGGAATCGCGAGGTACGGACGAGAAAAAATAAAATAAACTGAACAATCGACTGGCCAACATCGGCCATGGGACAAGTCCAACAGTCAACATATATATTAAACATCTTTGTGTCTTTATATGGAACGTCCTTGGAACGCTTTGGTATAGGGAAGAGCTCGTACTCGATCAAGATCGGCTCCTTTTGTATCTTGTTCCGATCCTACTTATTGAGAGAATAGTTGAAGATTTTATCTCGCGCTCGGCATCGCGACACAAATGAAATATTGCCGGGACGGCGCGCTTCTCATGAAATATGTAATCTGATTAAGTATTACAATAAATGAGTCACGTTGGGAACTTAAAGAGCGCATCGACCATGAAATTAGCAATAATAAGTGCAGATTATGACAAAAAAAATACGATGATCACGATAAAAATGGGGTTTACAGGATTTTGGGACACATTACGAAGTTTTCGATGCCACTCCATTTATGCTCTAGTTTATGAATTCGCAAAAGAGAATTTCCCCTAACATATTCCGTAATTCAGCGTAGCCTTATTGGCCATCCAGATTCCAGTGTACCATAATTCAGACCAAGGCAACACAATTACATTCATGCAAATTCTATTCATTGGAGAAAAGCTGCGTAATGTGCTGGTGCATTTATCGTCTATTTTATTACCCCAGCATCAGTTTGGTGTCCCGCACATCGTTTGTATTTACAGGCACACTTGACTGTCGCGACTTCGCAAGTTAGTGTCACTTTGATGGCGACATTAGTCTTTGAATCTAGTATATAAAATTCTCGTGTCACAGTGTTTGTAACAAAACTTCTCCGAAACGGCTTGACCGATTCCTATGAAACTTTGTGTGTATATTCAGTAGATCTGAGAAAAGGACGTTAATACAATTTTTCATACTCTAAGTGATAAGAGTGGTCCACCCCATTTTAATTTGTTTTTGAACAAACTTTTTTATTTATGTTTTTAAGTTTTGGCATTAAAAATACATACAAACCTAAATTTTCACCTTTCTACCACCAACCCCTATTTTTTAATATCGATATTAATACTGTAGGTAGGTAGGTATGGTAGGGTAGGTGGGTAGGTATATATGTAGGTAGAGTGGGTAGGTATGTATGTAGGTAGGGAAGGTATGTATGTAGATAGATATGTAGATAGATAGGTAGGTAGGTATGTACGAGTAGATAGATAGGTAGGTAGGGTAGGTAGGTAGGTAAAGGCGCCGTAGATAAGTACTTAGTGCTACCCGTGTGAAGCCGGGGCGGGCAGCTAGTGTATATCTATATATACTAGTGGTCGCCCAGAGGTCGAAATTCGACCATAATTCATTTAAATGTCATGATTCTAAGGTAGCCATCTTGTGTCAAACGCATGGTAGTGTGTGTAATGTTTTTTTTATTAATTTAATTTATTTCTAATGTATATTATATAAAAATATTAGCTTTCTTCACTCTTTCTCCATATAAACTTTAACTGTGCCAAATTTCATTGTCCTCCGTCCGCGCAATTTTCGAAAAAAGGGGTACAAAGTTTTGCTTTACGTATTAATATACCTAATAATAATTATAAATTAAAGTCGCTTTTGGTGTCTGTCTGTCGGATCGCGTTGTTCTTCTAAACTACGCAACGGATTTTGATGCGGTTTTCACCATCACTTATAGAATCTATTTCGGAAGGTTTATGTGTACAATAAATTGATATCAAAGTATCTGGTCGACCGAGCTCTGCTCGGGTAAAATAGATAAACATATAGTCCAGGTGTACCAACTTTGTATCACATTCTCGAGGCTGTGAAAATGGAGAAAACTAGTTTTCCCAGATATAA
Organism: Agrochola macilenta; assembly: GCA_916701695.1. Classification (NCBI taxonomy): domain Eukaryota; kingdom Metazoa; phylum Arthropoda; class Insecta; order Lepidoptera; family Noctuidae; genus Agrochola; species Agrochola macilenta. The sequence continues at coordinate 12,388,911 of OU753563.1, forward strand.
AACATAGCTAGATAGATTTTTCGCCCCCGTAAACCCCCACATTGCAACTTTCATCGAAATCGTTAAAGCCGTTTTCGAGAACGTGATTACAAATTTACTCGTATATACGTATATAATAGGTATATACAAATATTGCTCATTTTTTTATGTATAGGATATATAATAAAGAAATCTCTCTCATGTTTGTCATGTTGTAAAAACTGTGCGAAGCCGGGGCGTAGTTTCATTTATAACTAGCTAACCAGACAGATGTTGATCGGTTCCAATAAATATAAAAATCCCATAGAAAAAAGCACTTCCAGTTTTTCCCGAACTTTCCAAATTTCTGGACTTATAAAAAAAGCTATCCCTAAAAACCTTATTCAGATGTTTACAAACATTTTTTTTAAATACCCTCATTGGTCCAGCCGTTCGCAAGTGATGCGCTTACCAACCAGCATTTCATTTTTATTTATATAGATAGATATATGAGATCTCGAGATCTTTCTTAATGACAAAATACATTATAACGGTCCTGCTTATATCTTCTGGCCATCTTTTACATTTTAGCCAAATATGAACGATAATGTCTTAGAATTTCCAGTGTGTTAACCGTATCTTGATAAACCGTATTCTTAACGTTGTGATGATTACTACCCACGATATCTTTTGGAAATCTACATAAGTAGAGTAAGTTTTACCATATCACTGCCAAAAAGGTAACAAAGAGCTTTTATGTAGCAGTAAAAGTATACATAAACACATTATACACCAAAATTGGAAGATATTAAAAAAAGAGAGAAAGGGAAATTCAAACAAACAGGCGATTAACGATAGTTAAGTAACATTAACTATCGTAGCTTGGAATGAATGGTTACTTTTGTAACAAAAGTGCATTAACTTAGCCTTTTTTATACTAACTAGGACACTTTCGTTTGGAAAGGAAAGTAAACGATGACAAAGGGAACCTCTCATCTTCTTACATATTTGGGAGAAATGTACTTTTAATTTTCGATTTTTTCTAGAAAGAACAAATAATAGAAACATAGTTGGAACATCAAATCAAATCAAATCTTTTTATTGTGGGCATAGGTTATTCAGACAGATGTTAGGTAAATTACAGTTCTATTATGTCCTGCCTAATACGCATAGGTACAATAATTATGTCGAAATGCAGTATAAAACAATTCTTAGGTATCACATATAAAACATTTCTTACAGAATAACAATTATGTAAATAAATAAGGTGTATGGTGACAGATTGTAGTAGGTACTAATTATTAAGAAAATCTTGGATCGTGTAGTAAGCTAACATACAGAGAAGTGGAGAAATGGGTATTAAATAAAAATACATGATGGTCATTATTATATCACCTCGCCAACCTAAGGTGGTTTGTTAACCTAAGGCGCTGAAACAGGACCGAGAAAAAGAGTATAAAATGACGAGCCAGTTTGATGAATTTTGCATTAGCGATAATGAATCTAACATTTGCAATAGTCCTATCAATTGAGCAGATATTGCTCAAGAAAAAACAGATTTTCCCATGAGATTTAGAAAGTAATAAATAAAAGTCATTTTGCATAAAGTTTTGTAGCCAATATCCTATACTATTAAATGAGCAATAATTTTATATACATATATTTGTTAACACGTTCTCGAAAACGGCTCTAACGATTTCTATGAAAGTTGCAATATACCCCTATATTGCAACTTTCATAGAAATCGTTACGGTGACGAAAAATCGATCTAGCTAGGTCTTATATTTGGGAACAGTCGTTTTTTGTATTTTCACAGCCTCGGGAATGTGATACATCGTTGGTATAACTGGAGGATATGTTTATCTATTTTCACCCGAGCAGAGCTCGGTCGACCAGGTACTACATAAACGAATACCGGATATATAAGGTGAGTCTGTTTTTCGATAGCCGTTCGCAATTTTAGTAATTTTGGATTTACCGTCAATCAATCTGCCTAGCCTTTTCCCAACTATGTTGGGGTCGGCTTCCAGTCTAACCGGATGCAGCTGAATACCAGTATTTTACATGGAGCGACTGCCTATCTGACCTCCATAACACAGTAACTGGGTAATTTTGGATTTACCGTGTTCCTTAAAATATTATCTCTGACAGCTTCAATTTATAATCTCATTTAAATTTTCCCATAGAAAATACCTTCGACAATTATAATCTTTCTCTATGAATTAACGTTTCCAACAAATAGGTAAATACAATTTCCTTCTCTAGTAAAATCCAAATTGGTAGTCAGTATTTACGATCACAGCTATAACAGGCGCTTCTTCAATAAATAGATACGAGTTGATCACTTGGAAAGAGCCCTTTATGGCAAAACTCAATTTTGAGGTGCGAGGTTTCATAAAAAAACGAGATTGGCAACTGTTATGGAACGAATAATCTGTTAACAGATCGTAAATCAGACGGTGCTGGAGATAAGAGAGCATCCGGTGGACTCACGATGTGCAATCGATTTGGACTCATTATATGGCTATTGCTCGGCGCCAGTTATGGATATTCACTGCGCAATTTGTGTATTATTTGCATCGGGATAGTTCTGCAATACCGCGATCACGGCTTTCTCAATACGAAAATAAACGGAGATAAGATGAAGATCCAAAATGATGTCGATCACTGGAAGAGACTTGAGACTACACGTGAAATAATACGAATGCTTTAAATGAAATTAGAGAAATGCGATTGCGGTTTTGGTTAAAATAGATTTATAATTATGTCTCAAACCAGTCATTTTAATTTATGCTATCAATAAATCTATGTCATACTTAATTTGAATACTTAATTTTTATCTCCACTTAATCTTAATTACCGTAGCAAAAAACTTAGATAAAAACGATTTGTATTGATTTTATTGATAAGACTTCCAGTGTACATTTTGATTCGATGTCGGTCAGTAAATGAGTGGGCGTGCTCTCCAATTTGTTGACGTTGAGGTCCTGATTGTATGTTTGTCGAAGGGTGCACGATGAGAGCATGCGAAATATCCGCCGAGGTGGGCGGCACGCGAATGGCATCTGTAATACTTATTGAATCCAGCATTATCGTTGCAAGTGCAATATTTACTTCAACAATAAACTGATTTGTTACATGGTTCAATTTAACTGCACAAGTGGTGCAGTTCGGTTCGATAGTGTGTGTATAGAAATGTTTTCGAGCTTAGCAAACTCTAATGTAGCATGTCTGTTTACTGCAATTTAACCATCAAATCAAATTACTTTATACGTGTTCCGATATTTTCATCCCACCTGTACAGGATATTGCCGTAATACAAATACAAAGTCTATTGGTTTCAACGATAGGCTATTTGTATCTTGTAGACTAAATATTGTGGGAAAGATTAACATTTTATTTTCATGAAACGCAGCTGGATGAAGTTTAGGTAGACAGAATGAGATTAGATACACCAGATAAAATTCAGTTAGTGAACTTACTGCTGCCAGGCGTTTAATCGGTTGGGCACGCCACAATTGCGGCGATAAGTCCCATCTTTGAGGAGTAGCTAGAGAGGCACCACGGCATCCTCCCCTTCCACCTAACGCAGGTCCTCACCGGACACGGTTGCTTCGGGAGGTTCCTGTTCCGGATAAGGCGGAGAGGAAACGCCCGAGTGTCACCATTGTGTGGATCACCCGGAGGACTCGGTGGAGCATACGGTGGAGGTCTGTCCGGCTTGGGCGGAGCACCGCTGTCCTCGTGGCGGCGTTGATCTCTCGCGTCCGGCCCTGGTCCAGGCCATGGCCTGGACCAGGGCCGGACGCGAGAGATCAACGCCGCGTACGGAGCGAAAGGGCATGGAAAGCCGTCACCTGCTTCTGCGAAGCAGTAATGCTCGCAAAGGAAGAGGCGGAACACGTGACGTAGAGACAATTTTCCCCTAGTCGCCGCAGGAGATGCCCTGGGAGTCAGGAATCCTAGGCCGATACCCGGCCACCGTAGCCCCAGGCTTGCGGACGGTGAGCAATGGGTAGCTCGCCTTCTGATAAGGACCAGGCCCGGGTCGACGGCGCGTTGTGTTCCTCGCGCGCCGCAAAGGGATATCAGCACAACTGACGGGGTCCTCTAGGGCCGATGCCTGCCAGGATCGCGGGAAAGTCCGAAACGGTTACCGTGGCCCCTGGCAACACACAGGCAACTGAAGGACCACGGTTGGGCTTTAGTCAGTAACAGTTTGACACGCCCTCGAGAGAAGGGAGAAGTTATCTGATAATTTCCCACCCAAAAGAAAAAAGGCGTGTAGCCGGTGATAATCTGCATTTCATTACAGTTCCAAACAGTGCATTAAATCAAATATTCACAAGGCTCTTAAAACGTCCGTTACGATAGATTTAAATCATGGTATTTATAATGTACATAATTCATATTTGGCTCCGATTAGTTGGTACTCGCGTGAGACGTCGGAAGTGATCAAAGCGGGATCACGAAGCGCAGACGCGCTAACAATCCGCTAATAGACGATCGTGTTCGTGACCCCGCCTCCCGACCACAATAATAATGTCCGAACTGACGGATACTATTATTGCCTCTTGCTCGTTTACACAGCAACACCCACGTGCATCTGCATAGGTAATATGATTTGTGATAAAGAGCCCGAGATCAAATCTTACAACCGCGCCTTCGGTTGCGAGACAGTAAATAAATAATGATAGGAAAATTCCAATTATTGTATTTGGACATGACCAGTGAGCAAGATGATATCGCTAATGTTATTCATGGCTGCTAGAGTAAACGAAACACTGCCAATAATATAAACACGTAGTGCATTCATGAACAAGGAAGGATACAAAAATACAAGAAGCTATAAACCTCTTCTGTCCATCTATCATTTCCTAACATAAATTATAAACGTGAAGCTGAATAAATTGTACGGGGCCCTGAATGGTGTACATCCGAGCGGTGTGTGCAGTTGTCAAACCAAGATTTAGCAATAAGTCTAAGGGCTGAATTGACCAATGAAACTGAACGCGATCAGCATTTCTAAAACGCGTTCAAGAGCGGTCAGTGTCAACATTGTTATGGAATCAATTCCATTGATGAAATTCGCACTAAGTTGTATAAATCTTAGTAATATGGCATGATTAGTTTCAGTAATAACGAGTTACTTACCGATTATTAATGCTATTTTAATTTAAATGAAAAATAAAGTGTAATAACAAGTACTAACTAGTCCATTTTCTAAAATCACAATTTTATCCACTTTGTAAGTACATATGCCTCCGGTCAGTTGAAAAAATCATTGACTAGCCTTTCGTTTTTTTGCAACACGCATTCCGGCCTGCCTGTGAATAAGGCTCCAGGCTCGAAGTGAAGTTAACCTGATGTTTAAGCGAATTTTCAAAGAAAAAAGGTGCTGCGGTTGCACTTAAAGTATTTGAAGCGGCAATAGCCAGTTCAAGGCAGACTCGCGAGGATGAAGTCGTGAGTTCTAATCCTACTCGTTGAACTATAGTCAGTCAAAAAAATATTTTGCTTATTCGCAAGGTTAACAGGACTAAGATCTGTGTACCAAAAAAAAATATTGGACACATAAATAAAATGTAAAGTTGACTCACCCTTAATCTCTGGTCGGCGACTGTCCACACTCGACTCGCGAAATCATTGGAAGCTCCCACGATGTACGCACCAGTAGAATCAAAGTCCACTGACATGACACCGGCGTTGGAACCCACTAACGTACCCTTGAGCTCCACCATACCTGAAATTTTATTGGATATAATGAAGAATAGTTTCGCCCCCTATTACATGGGACTTAAACATACCTGATGAAATGTGGGTGTATTGGTACACCTCTGCCTAACCCTTCGGGGAAACTAGGCAAGATGATATGTTACGTTATAATGAAGAATATCGTATATGAAAGAAATTGGAAGTATAATTATCGGATTTTTAATCACATTTCCGACGAAATGTAAAAGGTTTTTGCGATTTCTGCCTTTTTTAGTACTCACACCTCAGTTGGTCTAATAAAGTTTTTTATTCCGTATAAGAAACAGGATAGATTGGCATCAAAAAAAGTTTTTGAGAAAACTGCCCATTTTCTTGCCGACTGTAACTTTTTTTCTAAATCTGTGAATGCAGCTCAAAATGTCTCAAAAAGTTAAGGACAGTCTCCTAAGACCGTTATCCTGTAGCTACAACGGTTAAGGTAGCTGCCCTTACTGTCCTATCTCAAAAATCCACCCTGTATACTCGTAAAGCCAGACGTTTATTTTTAAATTAGTATCAAACGAATGAACTATGTGGTACCTACTCATCATCAATCCTTATGTATTTTCCCATGATTATTCCCTCGAGGTTCTTTAGGTAAGCAACAGACTAATATCCGGTCTATTATTAGAGTTGTCTCCGGAAGATACAGGGAAGCACGGACAAAAGCAATTTCCCTTAAATAGTTTGTATAAGTTTTTACAACTTATGTACTTTAGTTACTGCTGAGCATTTGGTCATAAGTTATTGGTTTTTCAATTAGGAATATCTCAGTAGCAGCTTCGGAGTCTGGATTTGTGCCCGTTTGTTGGCAAGGGGTTGCCCATGAATCACGTGAGGCTCGAAAAGGGGGGAGGGGGTTCGGAAAAAATCAGGATATATCACAAGGGCCTCCCACCTTGTGATATATCGTGATTTTTTCCTTATAAGTTATTTGACGCGAACTGGATCGAGAGTAAGTATCGTGTTTACATTCTCGTCCTGTCTACTTCAACTCTATTTGACGCGAACTGTACGGCAGTATTTAGCGAATTATTGCCGGCAGCACTAGGAGCAGGGGCTGAATGTAAATGAGGCATAACACTTCGGGGATTATAGTCGTGATTCTGTTTTATGAAGTTTAGTTTGTGTGTCTTCCAGCTGCATTCGCTAATAATGGAAAAATAATAGAGAAATCATAGAGAAAAGGCCGGGCTGTTCGGTTTGTGTATACTTATTTTCTAAGGACACGATAAATAAATAATTAAGGCGACAGCGTCAGGGTAGCCCGCGAAATTCTAATTTTCTTACATTTTTTACAATTTTCAGGTCAGTATCAGGTTGTATGATGATCTAAATATGATTCGCGGCCGTATCAAATAATTATTTATAGAATTATAATCAAGATAGTTAATTGATTCAGGCGTGACTTTGCGGAACGCAAGTTTTAGTTACGCAGATTAGGTTACTAAATATGCGTCGTCTATTGTATTTTAGAATTATAATCATAAAAATCAATAATACAACTCTCTAAGTTTATGTAATCCTATTGAATGAATATTTCATGAAATCATGACATTTGAGGATTATGCTAACTTAAGGAGTTGTATTGCTGATTCTAATTCTGTAAAGCCATATTTGTTACGGTCACGAATCATATTTTAATCAACATACAACCTGACACTGACCTGCAAATAGCAAAAAACTAAAGAAAATTTGAATTTCACGGGTTACCTTAGCGCATCCCCCTTAAGGTAAACCAACTTACATTTAGTAACATCCCACAATTTGACTTTTCTATCAGCACCCCCAGTCGCTACCAGTCTGTCTGTTGGACTCCATTTGACAGCATTGACGTCACCGTCGTGCGCATCCTGGCAATATAACGTCATTAAAACTTATTTGAAGCATTCTTTCTGTTGGGTTATCTACTCTGGTCGCACTTTGTTACGAGTATATGCTACTTAAAAGTAATGAAAAGTTTTTTGGAATTGTATAGAACTATGGTAATAAAAATTGGTAAGTGGTTGGATCAGTACCTATTGTGCGCTTTTATAATTTCTAACGTGACGATATTATCTTGTGGAAGTCCACGTCCATATAATGTATTGGAATATGTGCACGTTATTGTGGACGGAAATTGAAAAACGTATTCATATAGTTCCATACATTTTTTCGATAATATAGTCACGTTAGAAATAAGAAAAATTCACATTAGAACTCATCATTGCGCGTTTGTATTTCCGAAGACAAACGATGACTGCCAAAGCGCACAATTTTGCTGGGAGATCTGTACATTGTTCTTCATTGTCAATCATTGTTACAAATATTATTTGAATCATTGCAGGATAACCAACGTCAAACACTGTCGGTAAGTGTTCGCTTGATAACCAAGCAACAAACAGCACGTCAGACAAGACGAGAAAAGACATTAATGGCCTTGTTGAAAGGGTTTTCCGCACAGACGACACCCGGCGCCGCGCAATTTCGATGACAGACACACTTAATACCGAATGCCGAGTGACGGATTGGTTGGAGCACGCTAGTAATGAGATTCTTAAAGGTTGTAAGTCAAATATTTTGGTCCTGATAGGTACATTTTTAAACAGTGTTGCAAATTAAGGTTCGCTAGTTTTTTATATTCTACTTGTTTTTACAAACAGACAGCACTTCTATCCTCTTAAGAGCGTTTATTCTGAACGTTGGCAACGTCGCAAATAGATGTCAAATATTTCGCTGTTTTGGTAATATTACTGTATGGAAATATGAAATGTGGCTAACTAGCGAATTAGAATATTAATAGTGAATTGCAATTATAACACAGAATTTGATGTTGTAACCGTTTTTGGTGTAAAAAAGGCATTTGGCAAGTTTTCCAATACTTTTTTACATCTAAAACGAAATATTCGGTGTTACGATATAAATGATTGCATTTCATAATCAATATTTTAGTTCTCTTATTAGCCATATTTCATATTTCCATACAGTAATATTGCCAAATTAATCAAAACAGGTAAATGTTTGACAGCTATTTGCGACGTTTCCAACTTTTCGGATAAACGCTCTTAAATTGATTTCAACTTACGAATTTCAGTGCGACTTTATTAGGCAAAACAGTTGTGTACGGCGGCATAGCGTCCAATAATTTGTCTTCAGAACTGCCGGAGCCACTACTCCGACTCCCACTTTCTCTAGCCGCCTCCTCCAACTCTTTCCGCACCTTATCACTTTTTTTTCTGAAAGAAAACAATTCAAACTCACATAAGACGAATTTCCTAGTTCCTTTGTTGTGACTTTTATTACCATTTTGACCGCTTTTCCGCGAAGCCAATTTTGCAGGCGGACTATTCGATACAAGATACAAAATTTTATGAATATGACCTATTTCTTGCACCCAACCATAAATATTATAACATGCACAAAAACACAGCAATCATGATACATTAGTCTATAGCCTTATGCGTCCAAAGCATCTGCAGACTAGAACTCACAATTCCCCACAGGAACAAACCAAAGATATAGATAGGGATGCGTAGAAAATGCAGAATAAAAATGATAAAATTTACATGTTTTTTTTTTGCAGTAGGTATATTTTAGATTGCAAAATCGAGACAACTTTATTTTTTATTATAACCTGTGCCGTCGACTAGGAAATTCTGTATCTACGGACCCCAATGATAAGATTGTGGGAGACATGGTTTCTCGCCAATAATAGTTTCATAACTTGCTATATCTACCACAAGGGAACTACTGATAACATCTACATAACATCAGTGCACAATCCAAATTAGGTATAAGTGTCAAACATGCATAAACAATTCAAAACTCAAATGCTCAAAAAAATATTACAATAGGATGTTAAAAGTCACACTATATTTTAATTACGTTATTGAAGTAACTTTAAATAAACCATAATAAACATTACCCAACAGATACAAGAATAGATCAAACGTCAAGTGGATCGATAAAATTAAAATCATATAAGTATATAAAAGACAGCCGTTGAGAGTCAAATAAATATAGCTACTTCAAAGGTACAATAAAATAGTAAATAAACAAACGTGCGTACACACAACAGCTTAGTAGGTATCATTATGTAGATACTTTTACTAGTTCATAGGGCTGAGAATAATATTTTAATGACCAAAATGCACTCTTCGTTACAAAATTTAAGAGTTACTGCATAATTCGTGATTCTATTTTAGAAATTAAGTGTTTACGTGTCTCAGTCGCAATGACAAAGCCAGAATTTAACGTAACGTATCGAACGTTAATAACTATACTGGAACTAACCTTGCTGGATATATTAATAGAACGAATATGTTATTGAATGTGTAATGAAAATTCTCTAGGATTTAACGTAGCAAACCGACAAGATGTACACGTAATCAAATGGAATTTTGTAAGTAGGTAAATAAATATGACGCAAATAATATAACGCATGGGAAATTGTTACTTCGAATTGTGATGACACGACGCACACCATAAATAATGATAAGTTCATACTTAACTTGAAACTAAATGCCAAAGTCAGTCTTGATGCATCTTCGAAAGTTACATTAGAAGGATAGGTAGTAGATATGACAGAGGCTTTCCATACAATTTAACAAACAAGAAAGGAAAAGAAATCATGAGTCAGTTTCAGAGTGCAGTTAAGACATAAATATATGGGCCATTTTCATGAAGAGATATAATGTTCAATAATGAACGCCACAATGCCTTCAAACCACCACATCGTCATTCACATTATGTCAAACTCACCCGAAACTAACTCTACCAAACGTGTTGATGAAAAACGCGGTAGGGCTTGACCTGTTGAAGAAATTAGACAAAAAGAAGCAAAAACAACAAATCATGGGTACTTATGCAAGCCTTCTAAGCCTCGCGGCACACACAAATCCCACTCTAGTAACGACACTTGCCAAAATAAAAATAACATTTTAAACACAAAAATATTAAATATTATACTTTATCAATGTGCATAAACTACTTTCATTTGTCACGCATAAAGCGAGTTAATTTGACTAATCATAAGAGTGATTTTTGCAAAAATGTTTGTAAAAAAACTAATCGTTTTACACATGACAAATATTCTACGGTGCAGTGCACATCAACTCTATATAGCAGCGACATTCACTTGCAAATCGCATTGCAACTAAATACTCACAGGCAAAAACACATATATTGAAAATGTATGCCATCTACCGAATGCCCCAATAATAAATAAATTTTGCCTAAGCTGCATATTTAACCAATTATTTAGGTACCAATTTTTTGACACAAATGTAATAGTCGCCTTTGGAGCTGTGGTGCCAATTAAAATACTTAAGATTTTTTTATAAACAACTGAAATATAAAACATGACGGGGAATTTAATCATTAGTTTTTCATAAAAAAGTAATAAATACTTACTTAAGGAAATGTTCATTTTCTTCATTCATTTTATCTGCATCTTTAGCTTTGTATTTTATTAGTCTCTCCACTAACGACCGATTTTCGTCCTATAACACAAGAATTGCACTTTAAAACTTTGTATTTCGCACAAATATTAACACACAAACCTAGCCACAAATAATTAATGATTACCCACCCTCTTGAAAACTTTTCGCATGTTTATTAATTTAGAATCTTTTACGATTAACACGTGTTATCTTAGTAAAAAGTTAATTCATTAACGACTTTTCAAAGGAAAACATGAAAATTATCTCTGAAATCTCCTCTGACACACTGCCACGAAATTTTCTATCTGACTGAATGTAAGTGATGTTACTTGAGACACAGCTATACGCATTTCATACACAGCTGTTATCACGTGATCATCGTAAAATATACAGCGTGCTACATTTTATGGTATCCTAGTAATAATTCATTACATTAAGTGATATGTTGTTTGAAGCAATGTATAACTTCGCATGGGGGAGTTATGAGGCCATCGTTCTATTTGCGTTAAGCCCGGTACGAAATCAGGATTGCTTCAACTAGTCGAGTTCCTTTGATATATTATGTGGTCAACAAGTTTTGACGGCTGTGAAGTGTAAAATGCCGTTATCTGAGACGACTAGTTATTGCCAGTTATAATTAAAGCAGCTCTTCAGGTAATAAGGTCTGATTAAAATGATATGTCTAATTGTGAATCAAACGAAGAATGTTATAATTTATAATCAGTACCTACTGGAACATAAGTTTAGCGTTGAACGCACAATAGTGAATGTATATGTATGGACTACTAAGGAAGAAATATTTATTACCTTTTTTACCTAAAAACGAGAAGTGTCTCTGGTAGGTAATCATAATAAAACTCAAATACGTAGTAACTAGTAAACTCGTTTTCTACGTGCATTAAAATTACAGGCTGTACAAGATGATTACCTTTCTAAAAAGTATAAGTACGAGTGAATGAATTAAACTATGAACACATAAAAAAAAAACTGCTGCAAGGAATATGAAACACGCTGGATATTATTATAAAGACAGGCTAGAATCAGCTTGGAGCCTCGCCAAATTTTAAATGATGCTATAAAAATCTAAAGTTCCAGCGGAAAAAATTGTTCAATAACGACCACCAGTACTATGCCAAAAATATTTTTACTCAGTATAAACAAAAGCAAGAAAGCTTCAAACGGAGTGGAACGAATCTTTTTAACTGCCTCTAACAAGCTGCACAGAAGGAAGCTGACATGAGCGAATCTTTAATTCCTCGGAGATAAAATCGTTGATTCATTACTCAAAGTCGTGTTTAAAAGCTATTTTGAAGAAAGTGTTTAGTGTGAAAAGCTGGGAAATCTGTGGTACACTGAACTAGAAAATAATGTGCGCTTCGTGGCGATTCTGAATGGATAACAACTGTGTTGTTCGTAATTTATAGTGCGTAAGACTTCTTTTTATAATAGTACAGTATTTAGACTTGGTGGGTGTATAGTGATTAACGTGTGTAAATAGTTGAAAAAACAAACGCCAATTTTAGAATTGCTCGGTTGTGTTCAACAGTAATTATTTAAAATTTGTATTTTTTTTTAAAGATTGAATGGTTTAGGCAGCCATGTTTATCCTTACGATAAGAGTGTTAATTAAAATGCAACATAATGTCTATCAAAGTGTATCGAAATGAGGCTGTCCTTTGCTGTTTTAGTGTTCTTAAAGAGAAATTAAACAGCTATACTGTCTTTCGACCAAGTAATTGAAACTTATCGCTCGTCAACCACCACTGAAAGTTCCTACTGTGGGGGATGCGATAAGGTAGCCCTAAAACTGATCTGAAAATTACAAGAAACGTAAGAAAATTTGAAGTTCTCCTGGCACTTTCACCTTAGGAGCGTTTATTAGAATGAACGCTCTGCATTCAAATGAAGTTGGCAACGTCGAAAATAGCTATCAAATATTTACGTGTTTTGATTAATTTGGCATTAATACTAATATGGAAATATCGCTAAATAGTGAACTAAAATATTGATTATGAAATGCAATAAATTAATATCGTAACACCGAAAAAAATAAACCGAAAAAAAAGCATTTGAAAACTTTCCAAATGCCCTTTTTACACATAAAACAGTTACAATATCTAATTTCAGTGTTATAATTGCAATTAATTATTAATATTGCTAAATTAATCAAAACAGCGAAATATTTGACAGCTATTTGCGACGTTGCCCACTTTCAGAATGCACGCTCGATCAATGGCACTGTTTACTTAGTTAAGTTTAATGGGAAAGTGTCATAAAAGGCAGGATATTTAGTATTAATACCATTTACTTTTAAAGAGTAACCGTGGAGTTTCTTGCCGGCTCTTCTCCATATGAAACGACCAATTGTAACCGTGTACCTAGCTTCTGACGTTTCATAAGTGCCCTTTTAAGTGTCCAATAAAATATTTTGAATTAGAATTTGATAGCAATGTCGAAAATTCCAACGTTTCACCAAAAAATATTATTATTGAGACTGAGATTTTGTGATAGAAAACCCAGCAATACGAAATTTTAGTTTTGGCTTAATTTAAGAGGGTTTATCCTAAAAGTTGGCAACGTCGCAATTAACTATCAAATATTTACCTGTTTTGATTCTTATAGCAATATTACTGAACAGAAATAAGAAATGTGGCTAACTAGCGAACTAGAATATTAATAATGAATTGCAATTATAACATTGAATTTGATGTTGTACCCATTTTAGGTGTAAAAAACGCATTTGGAAAGTTTCCAAATGGTTTTTTTACTTCTAAAACTAAATATTCGGTGTTACGATATTAATTATTGCATTTCATAATCAATATTCTAGTTCGCTAGTTAGCCACATTTTTTATTTCAACACAGTAATATTGCTAAATTAATCAAAACAGTGAAATATTTGACATCTATATGCGACGTTGCCAACCTTCAGAATAAACGCTCTTAACCTCATATTATTAATTATTTATTACTAATTTAGCATTCGAATCTCGGGTTGATTGATGTTGGAGCCGTAGAAAATCATAATTGTATCGAAATTAATGTCGTGTTGACGTGGCATTTGACTCACGTTTACCCCGCGACCTATTCAAAAGCGCTAATCGCGCGAATACGCGTGGTCATGTCACTTTTATTCGGAAAACCGGAAAGCGCCCTCTGTCGGCGCGACCACGCGTTCAGGTTCAACAAAAAGTGACAGATGCACGCGATGATCGTGTGTTCGCGCGACAATCGCGTATAAATAAGACGCGGCCTTACGCAGTGTATACTTTTGACAAACGCCATGTCTAGATGCAAAAGCCCATAATAACTTTTGGCTATTCAAGTTTTATCTCAAAAGTTCATCCTATTCAATTCATTTACAACGAGTTGTTGAAAGAACTGAAAACTTCTGAAAGGGCTTTTCAGCATTATGAACTACTTTTTTAATAGGACCAACGCTGAAATCGTGAAATAAAATCAGCTGCACCGAACATTTATGTTCTCATAACTCGACAAAATGCAGGCGACAACGACAGTTTATATTTTTCATGGTTTCATGATTTTAATTATACCTTGTTTATATAATATACCTGAGCTTTCCTTAATTTTTCTTCTATGGCTGCAAAAGCAATTTGTAAGGCTTGGTGTTCGTCCCTCAACACTTGATTTAATCCTTGCAATTCGGCCATATTTGTTTCATACATTTGGATCTCAGCACGCAAAGATGCTATCACTGCAGTATTTTCTGAAATTCTAAACATACAAAATTTGTTTAGTAATATTCGAAATAAGTGTATTTTTTATTTATAAATCAATTTTTTATATATCATAACCAGTCACCCGAACATATAGTATAGACAGAGATGTTTAAACCTACATTTTGCCAGTTGTGTTTAAGTCCAATGTAGTGGGGGGCTATTGCATGGCGTAAAGACAGACCCCAGACTGCTACTGAGTAATTCTTAACTGCCCAAACTGGGATTTTAACCCAGGAGCCACACTCAGCCATCCACCAGACCAATGAATGTTCATATTGAGAGACCTCAAAATCGAGCGAATTACCTTTTCTTATGAATTCTCTTCGTATTTTATCTTTCAGCTGTATAGTAAGCCTCACGTCAGTAGTAACAAAACCTGTCTACGAGGCCACTCTTATTCCATTGAAACTTTGTAATATGTTAGGCCAACTCAAGGTGAAAGTGTTACCACTGACATGCAGCGTCCTGTAGCTATCCTTTTACATCTGACTACAACTTGGTGCCTCATGACTCGTGACTTCATGAGCAATAAATATAACACTACAAACTTACATTATATCTTTTGCTTGTAGCTGTTTCTCTAAATCATGTACTCTTTCATTAAGACTCATAATCTGCTGGGCATTTTCTCCTCTTCTCCTATGCATGGAGGTAAGCTCTTCTTGTTGTACTAAGATTTTTTGCTCCAAAGCCTGTATCCTTTCATTGCTACCGGTGCCTGAAATTGAGATAAATATTTTTATGGGATAAAATGATAAAAAATGTGTTCATTCCCTAAAGGAAGAGGTATGCTATAGCTTATTGATATGAATTCAACATAAATACAAACTACACCTTACAGGGATTTTTAAAAATGGATATAAACATAACATAACACCTGTATTCCCTGAATGGTTAGGCAGAGGGCTACCCCCTGTACCTATAGTTCACTCACACATCATTACAATATAATTTTTCATAAATAAAAAGGGGGGGGGGGGGGGGGGTATTCTTTATTTAAAACAAGAATGTAAGGATTGGAGCAGCTGGCGTTCTGTAGTTTCTGCCTATCCCCTATGAAAAAGAGAGAGGCGTGATCTTATGTATGTTAAGTGAGTATTATATTAATAATACTGCATGCTTACATCACCTCTGCCTAACCCCTTGGAGGTAAACAGGCGTGATGTTATTCTATATGTTACTGTCTGGCTCTGGGTTCAAACTAATTAAAAATGTTTTTTTATCTTTCCATGATAATAGACGGCTAACTAAGTTCTAGATATTCCAACTCCCACATTGAATTATTCATAACCTGCGAGGAGAACTTTCTTTTTCTAATTGTGTGTTCATAAAACGTGAGAAACATTAATGGATAGTTCCTTAGTTTACACTGAGGACTTTCAAGTAATGGTTTAGTTATTTAGATTTTATTTACACCAGCAATTGTTTTGAGTTTGGCAATTTCTAATGGGTTGAACAAGACAGCAATCTAACTAGATTCATATATGAATCTGCTTAAGGTTTAATCTTTATTGAATTGTAACTGTTGCGTCAATTTTAGGGAAACTATTTTTGGTACTGTTTATACATGATTGAATAACAAAAATTTCACATAGATTTTATTAGTAGTTATTAGATCAAAAATAATAGTTACTAACTATAAAAACTCTATATAAGACAACATCATTGTCTTTGTTTTTTTATAACAAAATTTTTTGGTGTTATCTCTTCCATCATAAATATGATTGATGATGCCATTATAGCATGTTTCATTGATATTAATAGGCATTTCTTTGTTATCTGTAATGACCTGGTTATTTCCCGTACTAAAATAATTCCAACACAACCAGAGAGAGATCGAGCGCATGGCTCGAAGAGTGAGGGAAGAGAGAGTGCACCTGTGCCGTCAAGACACAGGTGCCCTCTTCCTCCCTCACTCACACATTTGTGCCGCTCGTATCTCCCACTCTAAAGGCTGGTCTCCGCTGAGATTGGTCGACATGGCCAAAATTCGGTGTGGATGACTATTATTAATTATTCTGTGTACTAACCGGTACCAGATAAAACACTGTCAGTTCCCGTAAACCTGATTCGTTCATTGAGCAATGTCAGCTGTAGGTTCTCATTCCTTAAAGTGTTCACATTATCAAATAGTCTGCTCTCTGAAAATGACAAATTAATATGTTTAAATTGAGGTATGACCAGAAGTAGGTCAGCGCAGAAGACACAACATTAAATATAGAGAATTTATACAGCCGATTGGTCTTACTTTGACAAATAATAATAAAAAAATAAAAAATAGGAATTCAGTGGTTTGAATGCCATGAAAGAATTTAAGCAAGCTTAAGTTGCAGTCCATAAAATAGAAATTCAGACTTTCATAGAACATTAATGTTTTGTTGATTAAATGTAGGTAGGTCAGGTATATAACTGGAATTATTATCCTGCTGCATGATGCATTTACATACATTGTGTTAGATTGTTTACTTAGAAATAAATATTCATAGGCGGTGTTATCAATGATCATAATTTTATCTCTGATATGTAATCATAAGCTAACACTGGTAACTTTACCATGTCAGGAGAAATTTCTATAAATGTATATTTATAGAAATGTTCACTACCTAAATATACTTAGTTGCTAGGAGTAAACATGCTTCTTTTTACTGTTTGGTAGATTCATGTTGTTCTAGGCTTCATTCCATTGTGTCAGGTAAACATGCAAATAATGTAGGTTATAAACAAACCGCCTACTAAAGTAATTAATAGCCATGATAACAAATGGAATAAAGCACAAACATTGAAGAACAATGGAATATTAGTCTAGTGATAAATCTCGTCTATTTGATATATTACTAAAATGTCAACACAAAGACGTCCATAGGTTAAGTTACTTACGAAAGGCAATAATGTCCTGAAACGCAGCAGTTTCGTATTTATTTCTAGCCTGGAGTTGGCTTACGATGTTGTTCCTCCAGTCACCACCTTCCATTTTTGCTGTGCAGTTAATTAACTGATGAAAATTAATTATTATATTAACTCAGGATCAAAACAAACAGATGTCATAATGTTCAATGGTAATCATTCGGTGATAACAAAGACAGCCCTATATGTTTTATATAGTAAAAAAGTGCTGCGCATTTAGTAAACCTATTTAAGTTCTTATTACGACAAGAAAAGAAGAATTATCTGAAGATTTTTATGTTTTTCTGAAGCAGTACGAATGACAATACGTTAAATCACATCTGACACTGACAGTTCGTTCAACATGAAGTAGTTCTGAAAGAAGACGTCTATAGAGATGTACGATGAAACTATGAAAAATCGACTAACAGACCATTCTCTGAGACAAATACTTGACAAATACAACCAAACATTTATAAACAGTCTTATAAAAACAGCTAAGCAAAAGAGACCATAAAAGCATAACTATCGTAACGACCGAATCAGTTTCCGATACCATTCAAAGATTTTATTAAAAGTTTTGTACCATTCTGTGTGCCAGTTTTGTTCCCTCTTAGACCACTAGCCAATATACATTGGGTACACTGTAAATGCATCATTTGGCTACCTATTTGTGAATGGGATCAATGTAACACGTTTTGTTTTTTACCATGTAAGTTTGAATACCTACCTACGAATTCGTTAAGTCTATTTTAACACACAGTTCATTAATCGACACCAATCAGAGACGGGCTTTTTGGACATCTAAAGTTAGAGCATCGTCAGGGTCGTATAAAATCTCTTGCACTCATTTTGAAAAATTTCTCGAATGTAAAAATTTAAAACACATTAAGGCGGAGAGCTCGGGGCCCAGAAGGCTCTTTCCCGGAACTATGTGAATGAAATTTATATACTTAGTAGGTGTCTGAATAATAACATACTAGTCGTCCGTTTTTCCGCCTGCCCTTGAAACAGATTTTAGTAGGTAGATAGGTACCTACCAAGCTGGTACCACATGCGTTGATGCATCAATGATGATTTTAACCGTACCTAGCTGTAGCTGTAGCAGTAGGTATACCTATGTACGAAGTACGAGTAGGTACGATATGGTCGAATATAAATTCGGAGTGCGTCAATAGTTTTATTGATATGCATATTGATGGAATACAAAGCAATAAAACAGGGTTCAATTTAACCAATAGTGCATCGATTATTGTGATGGTTTGATAGTTTAGGTAGCTAGGTTACCTACCCAGGTGTATAAAGGTAATAAATAATTGGCAAAATATTTATTTTTGTGTATAGGTTGTTCTATGTTATTGTTAGATTGGAATTTGGGTCTTTTTTGTTCATGTTTCATGTTTTTGGCCCAACTGTCCAGCTAAATAGGTGCCAATAATAGCTCATATTAGCTACCTACCTAAAAATAGTTAAACAAAAAATATACGTAGGTACTTATGGTGATGGTGATTACTTTCATAGGTCAAAGAATGATAAAAAATATCTTACCTAGGTACTTTTTCGTCGGCGTTTGGGCACCATGGAACGGAGCCAAGGTCATTAATTATGTGAAAGTACGTCACGGATAGGTATCTCTTAAATGGTAATCCAGAAACAAGATGCTATATTCTTATTGAACCACAACTACCTATTCCGGCACAGGTAAGGAAACCGGCATGCCTGAGAGATATTTCTCGACGGCAAGTGAAGCCAAGTCAGGGCGGCTTTAAAACTCTGACACCAGGTTAGTCGCTAACCACACGAAAAGAGGAAGATGAAAACAGTAGGTAGGTAGTTCTATGATTAAAGGCTTGTGCAGACCAGCGCGACATGTCGCGCGACGCGACACGAACAATACAATTTCTAAGAAAACTTCACAGTATAACAATAACCGGTGTCGCGTCGCGCGACAAGTCGCGCTGGTCTGCACAAGCCTTAATACAGATACCTAGCTACTACTTACCTACCTTATAATCGTTATCATCCTCCGTCAAGGACCTCATTCATTTGGACTTCGACTGTTACTATTCAATTAAGGATTGGAAATTCAATTATAAGTTTTGAGAGTCAGAGCTGAGAGCTCAAGGTATGCGCTCAGGCGTCTAAATTAATTCGTACTTTGAGATATGATTATCTGTTTACCGTTAAGACCACTGGGATTAAGAAGTATCTACTGAGCAGTGTTGATTAACGGGATGAAAGAAAAAGTTTAAGCCGATTTAAGGTATTGAAATTGAAACCGCTCTAGGCAACTGTGGACTGGGTATAGACACGACATTAAACTAATGAATGCATCGATGTTTTTAGCGTTCTAAATAAAGAAGATGTTATTTTCGTAGGTCATCACTTTATGAGGTTCGATTTCAAATTAATTATACTTCTATTTTAGATTGTGTGGTTATTTACCTTCGGTACGTAGTATTATATTATCTGTGCCTTCGATTAAAGTTTCTGGGTGTAACTTAAAATTTGTATTATTTCACCCCTGCTCTAAAATAAATTGAGGTAGCTGCAGCATTTGATTCCTCAATTTTGTAATTATCGCTAAATTATACATTCTGAATTCGCGACCGACTCCTTTGTGTTACCTAATAAATTAGGTGATTAGTCGCGATCGGGATTTAACTTCCGAGGAATTTGTTTAAGTTGCACCTTTTAATCTGTTCCAAGAGAAAAGACTCCCAACTTTGTGGAATAAAAAGCTACCTACTTTCCGTGATAAAAAAATGCTACAGCAGTCAGTACCTAGTCTGCATTACTTATTTTGTTATTTTCTGTTGCTTTTTCAATAGGTACAGACACATTTTCCATTATCAATCTCCCTAAGTCTCGTACCTACATACCTACTACTATCTTCATAAAGCTTTTTTAAGCTGACTAACGACGATAGACCAACTTTGCTGAAGAAGATCTCGGTTCCACTATTGCAATTTTACCTAAGTTAGAATTTCAACTCCCTAATGTGCTGCGACCGTTTTACAGGCTGAGATTACAGCCTGACGACTGCCGAGGGTTGCATCACGGTCCCAAACTGAAAATTAAGTAGCGAAGTGTAGAGATAGCTAAGGACCTAGCCCACGTTCCTCATATCACTTGTTAAGTTGAAAATGGAGTTAGAACTGTTTTAAGTTATCAGTCTGTTTGTCTATCCATTTCTACCAGCCATCATCGCATTATTGTAATCCTTCTTAGTCATTTCGTTACACAATCGTTAATAATCATCTTCGGAAATTCTTTGATTTATCTTCCGTTATTTCATGTCACATGTGGTAAAAATACCCATTAGCCTGTCAGGAAGTGGATGCGGGACTGACGTCTAGGGTGTAGCCTTTGATTATTTAAGGGTCTAGATAGAGTGTCGCGCTGAAGAACTGAACAAACAAGCCAACTTCGTTATGGTGGTATGCGTGACAGCTACACTCGCGCCACGTCATTGAGTGTGCGTGCATTTAAGCGGCCAACACTTGAACGCAATTTTTATTGACGAGGTCACATCTTTGACTGCCTATCTAGACGTATTTATATCTTTGGGTGTAGTTTTATATAAACAAGAAAGGATACACTCCAGCAAGAAATGAGTAGGTAGCTGTACCTACAGAATGATGTAAGTTACTTTCATAATTAGTTATGTTCGGACATTTGAGCCACAAAATTCTACAAGAGCGCGTCCTCAAGACAATTGAGTGGTTTAGTTTAGCCAAGTGTCTCGTTAGAGATGTCTAACAGAAAGACTAATGCATTTAGGGCAGTCGCTGGTACGATGTTATCGCATTTTCGCGCTGGATATGTGCTATAAAGGACGTAACAAGTTTCTGTTACCTAAGTCTTCCTCTATGATGTCATGTCGGTAGGAATTTTAGCTTTTTGTAGAAGTTAAGAAGTAGGGTACCTACATAGGTATGTTGCCGAACTTTTTATCGTGGAGTAGTGATCTAATTTAAATAAGTTTTAATGAGTTAATAGTTACTTATCGTATTTATAAATAGTTAGGTACCTATTTTTAAGAGATAAGTCAAAACTATTTACATGGTGTTAACTGGTTAGGTATACCTAAGTACTAAGTAGTATTAGAAAATTAGAAGATACACTAACTAAACGTTTGAATAATGAAAGAGCTTTCTCGATTTATATAAACTGACTACTCACTAATACACTCAATAGTATTTACGAATAAGTACTACGCTATGTACACTATGTACACATTGTACACTGGTATTTATTAGTAAAATAAATCGATTATAAAGTTACAGAATCGCCACCTAGCCGTTGTGGAGCGCAATATATTCGGCTTAATAGTGTAATTTTGCTGGCTCTTGCAATATCTTGCGGTGAACTCGACCAACCCTCTGCCCAGCCCTGACAGACGCCAGATTGCATGCAACATTCTGTCGTTATCAGACGGGATTATAGCCACCTCACTGAGGTACGAGTATTTAATTTGTTTTCCTACGTCGTTTGTTAATGTCGTAAGTAAGTACCTCCTGATTTAAACGTTTAAAGGCTCGTGCAGACAAGCGCGACACCGATAATTGTTCTACCGTGAAGTTTTCTTAGAAATTATTTTTTTGGAGACGCGTCGCGCCGGTCTGCACGACGCTTAAGTTTCTATCATTACCTAGGTATCTATTCTATTTAGTCAGAATTTAAAAGCTGTCAGACAAACTTAACTATAAAGTCCAGGTTTCCTCACGATGTTTTCCTTCACTGATGTCAGTAATGTCCAAGATACACTCAGAAAGTACATATGAATAGAAAAAGTCACATTGGTACTTGCCTGGATTTGAACCCTCAATTTGTACATATTAATATTAAATTACATAAGTATTTTAATATAAGTCTGAAATCGCCAACCCGTCTTGAGCAAGCGTGGTGATCAATGCTCATGCCTTCTCTGTATGAGAAGAGGCCTTTGCCCTGCAGTGGGACAGTAGGTAACAGGCTGGTATTTTTTTTAAATTATGTACAAGCAAATAATAAAGGAAGGGGAAAGACATAAAGGCTTGTGCAGACCAGCGCGACTTGTCGCGCGACGCGACACGAACAATACAATTTCTAAGAAAACTTCACAGTATAACAATAACCGGTGTCGCGTCGCGCGACAAGTCGCGCTGGTCTGCACAAGCCTTAAAGCGCATCAAACAATTTGTCTGCATCGTTGTTAACAGAAAAGGCAGACGTGCATAGAACCAATGTTGTTATTTCTTTAAAAGTTAACAATTACATAAGTAGGTACCTAAGTACCTACAAAAAAAGAAGTAGTAAGTAAGACATAAAAAGTAACTGTAAAAGTCTTTGAAAGCAAGACACTATTACTGAATATTTGACATCGGTGGAGCTTCGGAAATGTCTTTACCTAAAAATATAAAGTGAGGAACTGACGCCGGATCAGAGCAATAAAAGGTCGCGAGTTTCGAACCATACATTATTTATAGGGGGTTCTATCGACAACACCTTCTAAAATCAATATGGGAAAAATCTCTCTATGAGATTCTTGAGCCTAATCAAATAAACCGAGTGAAAGTTAAAATTGGAAGAAGTAGGAGTCGTGCGACTGAATAATTCATTAATTTGAGATAAATGTAGTTAGAGTTGAAACCGACGACGATCTCGAAGTAAAAGTAATAATATACGTACCTATTTACTTTAAATTCTTCGAGACTTACAGAAGATTTTTTTTCAAACTAATGCTGTAGGTACGAAGAATTACATGTTGCAACTAGAAAAGAAAAGCTCATATCCTTTCTCGATCATGTTCCAATCGTTGCTTAGCATGACAAATGCGCGCTCGCACACGGTGCACCTTTAGTCCTACAATCGGTCACTTTTTTTTTTCAGGAAGTTTTCGCAGGTACGTTAATTGATCTCTACTATTTCATTTAGCTCCAACAAAAAATCGGCCACCGATTGTATGTCGTCCCGTCGCGTCGCCGCACTGCCGTGTCGAAAAGCCCAGGCTTTTGATGTCAAGAGACTAAAATATAACTTTAGTTAGGGTAAATCAGAAAGCCAAGGACCTATGCGATTTGAGAATCACATGTTCAAGTCAACTATGAGCGTACTATGGTACCTAATGTTGTTATGTTCCAGTCAATGCTGAACATAGGGCTCTGGCTATAGCAGTCTAATGACTGCTAAAGGCTGATGTTAAATTATGTTTGATGGATATGATATACAGAAGGTAAGTAAGACTTTTAGAAAAATAATAAAAACTTTTGAGTTCAAATGTTATTTTATTGATAATTTTTTCACTGCTGCTGGAGCACTTATTTGCGCTTTACTACATGACCAAATCTGTCAATATGTCTTTTGTAGCGACGACCATCCTCTGTAAAAACAAATTTTTTGAGTGTTTGCTATAGATAGATAGAAAAACTAGAGGAAAAAGACGTTGCATGGCTCTGTTGAGTTGAGAATGATCAAATAGGTACCATTTAGATAAAATTAAGATCATAGGAAAGTTGATCGAAAAATGCTTTGAATCGGACCAGGGTACCTACGTCAAATTGTAATTTAAATTACCGTAAAAATTTTGGGAAATGTGTGTACCTAGGTAAAAGTATCTACTTACCCTCAGAGTTTTTCTCTGACTCGGAGTTCTTTTCGTATTTATTAGCATGTATTTTTGGATTATCTGGAATAAAAAAAGAACGTGATTTTTGGAACAAATTATAAAAGAGCAATGAAAATGTGTACCTACTTGAATTCTAATGAGTATGAAATTATAACGGTGTAGTCATGGTAGTAGTATGCAATATTAAAACGGGTATTAGAAAGGTAGGGTATTTACCTACCATTCTATAGGACATTTATAGGGGACCAATTTAAAGGCTTGTGCAGACCAGCGCGACATGTCGCGGGACGCGACACGAACAATACAATTTCTAAGAAAACTTCACAGTATAACAATAACCGGTGTCGCGTCGCGCGACAAGTCGCGCTGGTTTGCACAAGCCTTAAGTATGAATACCTACCGAAAACAGTTCTGCTAGTATCTAGCTTTTGCCTATGCCAGTTGATATTATTGATAGAAAATGATGTTTCATTTTAAACCGCATTGTTGGTGGAAAATGTAACATCATTTTTTTTTTACAAGATTTAATAATAAATTGTAGTTTTTAAAATAGAAACCTGCCTCAAATTCTACTTTGTGGTCTTGTCTCATTTTACCAACAGTAACTAGTCCACCGAACTCTGCTCTAGTGAAAATAGAGAATGCTCATTTAATACAGGATATTATAAGTTCATACTAATTCCATGTATAGTACATACTAATTCCATGCTGTCACGATAGTACGTACCTACTAATTCCTTGCTGCCATGTCATTATTCTAAGGTAGCCATCTTGTTCTAAACTTTGGGCTACCGAGTTCGCTCGGGTAAAAATACGGAGAAAACGATTTTTCCCAGATATGAGACCTAACTAGACCGATTTTTCGGCCCCGTAAACCCCTACATTGCAATTTTCATCGATTTCAGCCGTTTTCGAAAACGTCATTACTCGTACAAATATACAGAGTGGCAGGCAATGACGTATTTTAAATATCATTGGTGGCAGGGACATCGACGCGAAGCCGGTTACCATGGATTCAGTACATGATTCTGAACCCCTTGCGTTGAAATTTTTCGTCGGTTATAAAAACTAAATTAAATAAAAAAAAATCTGCTGTTTCATAGAAAAGTGCAATACCTACGCAGTCTAAATGTATGTCTGTAACAGCTGTTTTTTTAATTATTCGACGAAAAATTTCAACGCAGGGGTGCTCAGAATCATATACTGAATCGATGGTAACCGGCTTCGCGTCGATGTCCCTGCCACACTGTATATACATATATATACGTATATATACAAATATTGCTCATTTAATAGTATAGGATTATGCAATCGCTGGTTTACCAAGACACGTGTGCCTATCTAATTTAATTATCTATAAAACAGCATTTTTTCAATAGAAATGTTTTACTCCCAATATACCTAACTGAGATTTTGATGTGATGTAAGAGCGTGAATTTTGAGAATTATTATTAAAATAATATTATTTAGATATATAAATATGATTTACGATTAAAATAAAGCTCTACTAGCTAGACGTACCTTCTTCAGGGTCGAAATCGCCAGTCTTCGGACCTCTAGTTATTCTTACGGTATTGTCGTCACCGGAAGCCGCTGAAATTTATTTTATAATGTAGGTACTTTTGCTTATTGGTTGTACGAGTATGAACCTAGAAAGGTTTAGAAATGAAGAACCATTTACCGTCTTGGTAACACCATTTGGCAAAATTGAGTATCGTAGCTCCGAATCGCACCCAAGTTGTGCCCAGTTAGTGTCAACAAAAATATGAAAAAGATTTGCAAAGATCAAGACCGATTGACGATTGTTTAACTGGTGCACATTTTAGAATTTAGCTGGATGCATTTGAAATTGTTCTTTAGTGCCTTTAAAAAAAAATTGTTTACGAAACACCTATAAAAGTTTGTTTTATGACAGTTGAAGGGAGGTAACCTATACATACGTCATCGACGACACGCCGGTAACAAGTAGGTAATTATTTAAGTGAAATTACAGATTTTGTCCTCCTCATCGGCAACGTCATCGTCAGACTTTTCTGGTTTCACATTTTCTTTGCTTGATTCGTCTTTTTTAGGACGTGCCTGTTCTTCACTCGAGAGCTTTGCATTTTTTTTCTCGCTAGCACTCTCATCGTTACTGCTTTCTCCATCCAAAGCCCTTGGATTATATTCACGAGAATCTATAATGAAAGAGCTAGTGCAATCATCAAATATGTGATTTGTTAACCTGTAATAGCCACGGGAAAAGTATACCTTCGAAATCTCTAATGCGAAGTGAAGGACCTCCAATGTCCCCTTGTGTTAAGTCAAACCCAAGTTTAATATCAACTAAAAATTTACAACAGGGTTGTATCAAAAGCTGAATACGACGTAGAACTATGTTAATTTGGCGCATGTCATAATAGCAAGGTCTCTACTTACGCCTTTTGCCTTCTGAAGATTCACAAAATGCAATGATCGCAGACACCAATATCTGTAAATCAATCATGAGAATGAGTTCAGGTTTCAGAGAGATGATAAGTTTTTCAAAGAGATGATAAGTTTTTCAGAGAGATGATAAGTTTTTCAAAGAAATACAAGAAGTAGTAAAATTATTTACCGTTATGAAAAGCCATGATTTTGGACTGTTTTCGCCAGGCAGCAGCATGATGAAGTCTTAAAATATTTTATTTCGTGAAGTGAGATTAATAAAAGTGTGCGGCGATACGCAATGATTTCAATTTTCTCGGTAACATAAACATTTTGTTTTATTACACTGCAATTTTATCAATATGTAGGTAACTACCTATGTTTTATTAGATTGGTACCAAATAAAGTGAAAAAGTATAAAATTGAATGAAATTTTCAAAAATGCGGGTTGTCTGTATATCAGTATATATATCGATAAGAAAGTAGGTAGGTAGTCTAACTACTTTCTTACTACCTACCTACCTCGTTACTTTAACTTTTGGAACGAAGTCTCTTAACGCGGCTTGTTTTTCATTTCTATACTGAGGTGACTGTTAACTTAGATAGGTAGCTATGTAGGTACCTACGCAGAAGATATGCTGCTCCGACCACAAATAAGTCGATTGGCTTTGACGGCAGTAGAAAGAAAGAAAGAAACTATTTATAGAGACTCGCACAGGAAATCTCAAATTATACAAATAACACACTAAACATAAATAAAAAGAAAAAGCAATAAAAAAACAAAGTAATATAAAAATTTAAGGCTCCTATCTCAGCATAATGACAAAGGGCCCGAAGATGATGAAGCCCCAGCAGCGCATGAGGCTTTTTTTTTATACAAACACACTTCCATATAAACTTTCATTCCCTATTTAATCTCAGTAGCATTAGAATTTCCAAAGACGGAAAAACACATGGATGCTTATTTCTAACCAGAAACATGCCTCTACAATTCAAAAATAACGGATTTCCATACAAACTTTGTTCGTCTGTTTAACCCCTAAGGGATCTGATTTCCAAAATGATTTCTTAGGGGGCACCTACTATCATGCCGGGGTTGCGGGTTTGTCCGAAAGGAATATCGCGGCCCCGGCACACAGGCAACGGAAGGAACACGAGTGGGTTTTAGTCAGTAGGTAAAAGTCTGACACCCCCTCCCGCTCCGCCCAGAGCGGGAGAAGTTATTTGATAATTTCCAGCCCTCAAAAACAAAAAAAACAAAAAAAAAGGGGGCACCTACTATGTCCGCATGGATTGAAGAGATATGACTCATATTTAAACGCGAGTACCAATATTTAGTAGTAGATTAGCCTACGGTCCTGGAAGTTGTAGTAAAACCCTTAAAAAGTTACAGGACGTTTAAGAAGGCTCCTCAATTCAGACGTCTGAAATGAGGAGCCTTATAACCCGAAAACTAGACGTATGAAGATTCTTTATACTAGCTTAAGTTTGTTAGATTGATAATTCGTGATTAGTCAGTCAGTAAGTGAGTGAGTGATATTTCGCTTTTCAACTTATAGATTTTAATTTTATGTTATAAAAAGTTAACAAAACTAGGTATTCTTCAGTCACAGCGGCTTCAGTTAAATCACATTCATTCATAACGTAATACGAGCAGAGATAATGTGTGCCCCGGGCAAGACAAATTTGCCAACTTTTTCTGTTGAACAATCTCTTTATATGAAATGGTTAGCGCCAAGGATTTTCGCGCAAAGTATTATTAGCAAAGTTGAATATTAATGTTTGCAATTCATTTTTCAAAGGATACAGATAGTGATTGTAGATTTTTATTATATTAGTCTAATTGCTGATTTTATTTTAATCAAATAATCAACATCGAATTATCGACTGAGGTGCATTATATTGATGAAATGAGAAATAAACTGGGTTCCGAAGAATCTCAAGATTAAGAACATAGTCCTCTTTAGGGTTCCGTAGTAAGCAAGGAACCCATATAGTTTCACCATGTCCGTCTGTCTGTCCGCGGCTTAGCTCAGAGACGGTTAGTACTAGAAAGCTGAAATTTGGCATATGTACATATTAATCATGCCGACAAAGTGGTAAAATAACCAAATCCCCTACACGTAAAGTGGGAATGTTTTTTTTTGTCTTCTACCCCATTTTGTGGGGTATCGTTAGAAAGATCGATCAAAAATATTGTGAGTTTGGATTCAGGGATCCATTTGCGAAATATTAAGTTTTAACTGTTTTTTTTTATTAGATTCAAGTGTGTCCCCCCTGCCAGCTAAATGGTTGTACTTGGATTTGTGAAAAAATTCACAGCATTAAATACTATATATAACGAAATTAAAAGGAAAACTATCAGAGCTAAGCTAAGCTAGAGAGCTATGTAGGCTGTACAGGTTAACGAGAAATAATCAACCAACTTAAATTTGCGGTTTGAAAAACATGATCTCCCATACATTCCGTATGGGAGAACATGTTTTTCAACTACAATGTTAAGTTTGTTCTTGGGATAAATTTATCCCAACTACGGAACCCTTCAGTGTGCGTGGTCCGACACGCACTTGGCCAGTTTTTTTTAATCGGTTCAAAACGTGACAAATAGAAAACACTTTTACAAATCACTGTATATTTTAAAAAAATCATAGGAACCTAAGCGATAAACAGTGAAGTTTTTTGAATTGGAGTTGGCAAAATCAGAAACTCATGAGGGTAAATAAGTACCTATACCTAACGTGCGTGACTGACCGCAGTTAACGTGAAAATTGTCTCAGCAATTCGGATTTGTTAGAAATCCTCGCAAAAACCGACAGCTTAAAATTTACATGAAAAGTACGTGGCTTAAGCGTTGTGGCGATGAGGACGTGTTTTTACCTTGGGCTTTAACTGCTCACTCTTTATTCGAAATTGGCTTCGAGGCTTATTGGATAAAGGGATTATAAAATGTTGCTTCGAGGGGTTGAGATCAAATCTTCCTTGGTACATATTTACAAGTCAGTTAAAGGGGTTGCGTGGCCAACATGCAGTCCCTAGGCGCGGTAAATCATCTGGTAGTTAGGAGAAATATTTCTCATCGTTCATCCATATTTTCTCAGTAGTATTTAGGTACTTATTAGGTATTTATAAGTGATTATTCAGCGTTATCTAGGTATGCTATACAAGTTTAAAATACCTACCTATGATTCGCCGTTTTGTACAAAAAAAGTATAATTAATAGCTTCATGAAAATCAAAATTCTAAGATTTCTGTAGGTACGTCGGTGTGAACATAAAACCATTTAAATGGGAATTCAATGTAAATACAAAGTCGAAGAA
Source organism: Agrochola macilenta (assembly GCA_916701695.1). Taxonomy (NCBI): domain Eukaryota; kingdom Metazoa; phylum Arthropoda; class Insecta; order Lepidoptera; family Noctuidae; genus Agrochola; species Agrochola macilenta. The sequence goes on from OU753563.1 coordinate 12,418,999, forward strand.
GACTGTTTAGGTAGGTATAGGAGACAAATGGAAGGTATTTTAGTTTGTCGGTTGTTGGTGCCGTCTGCGAGCTTGCGTGACGTTCTCCCGAACGAAACTATCGCATGACTTCCATAGCTCATAAACTTTGTGTTTATGAATGTCTTGGAAAACTTTTTGTTCGGGAAAACTTTTGTTATGACGACAGTATAAACCTGTGTCAAACATATATGTAGCTATGTTCTATTTACAACTAAATGTGAATTTGAACGCCCAAGGACATGCCATAATACCAAGTCAGATAGGTATATCTACCTACTTACGCCCTCATGAAAGTTTTTTGAAAAGATACCTCCCTATTTATTTTTAAAGATTTTCGTTTTTTTGTGGCTTATACCTATGTGTACCTAATGATAAAACAATAATGTATTAATTAGGAACGTAGGTAACCTACCTGCTTACCGACGCGAGCTGCCAATGTATGAAATCTATCTCCTCTACAATGAAACTGAGATTCGCTGTTTCAGGTGCCTACTTATCATGAAAAACAATAAGTCTGTACGAAATTATTTTCTAATCACGATATGATTACGTTAAGTTTCATTCGGGAAATTGGCCTAAAAAGTCAAAAACAAAAAAAACATATTTGTTCGCAGAAGTTTATTATGAAAAAATAAAAACTATTTCAAACAAAGTCACCTTTGGTAAGGAAACATTTATTACCATTTCTAGGTAGCGTGTTGTAATGTTAGTAGTTTTATCGCAATATTTTTATTTCCACTGGTCTAAACTGCGCTTTTGTGGAAATCAAATAAACAATCACTGGGCAAAACTTCGCCAGGCTGTCTGAATTTTCATTTCATGTCTGTCTAACTGAATTCAGTTGAGTTATCAAGTACTTATGATTATTTATCAATCAGTTCCTACATAATTATAACAAGATATAGTTGTACCTAGGTACCAATACGGTTGATAAAAAAAAAACAAAGTCAGATCGCATTTTTACGAAAATATTGGCATAAAATAAAACAAAAGCAAACAGGTTCGTTTTGAAGGGGACACCCGGATTTGAACCGGGGGCCTATCGATCTGCAGTCGATTGCTCTGCCACTGAGCTATATCCCCGATGGACAAAGTTGCGAAAAACCGATTTAAAAGGCCCTTGAAAATAAATAAGATTGAAATGCGTTGAAATTGTTCAGTGAACTTCATGTAGGTAGGTAGCTCTATTGTCCTCAATGCTTTTTAACTCGTTAAATGTAGTTAGCTTAAACTCTACAAGGACGATGTAAGATGATATAAGCATTAGATTATTACTACATAGAAATTCAATGCGAATATTTAAATACCAGAAATTGTCTTGATCGGTTATCTAATTACGTAACATATTTTCGATATCGACATTTTGACAGTTCAACAACATTCATTGCGCTATTTACGTTGTTGAACAGATTTTGTTTTCCGACTTATTAAGCAATGGATTAGCAATCTGTTTCAAAACGATTTAGATTCTGATTGATCGTGTATTACGCAATTAGGGTACAGGTAGGGAAAATCTAAATTTAACTGGATACTGAGTGGTTCTCAGTATCCAGTTAAATTTAGATTTTCTTGCATGTTAAGTAATTGCCACAGAAATCAATAGTAGTTGCTAAACTTACTTATCTACTGTGTGCAGAGTTGTAGGTAGGTAGAGAAATCCAAACATGATGTTGAGGTTTAATTAAGTTAGAGTAACGGTTGTAATATAATTTTATAGACGGTTTATGACTAACGTTATCAGGCTGTTCCCTTATACTTTTCCAAGAGCGTGGTTCTGCATAAATGCATTGCAGTGCTTAACAAAGTTTATTAGCCGTTAATTGTCCGTACGTAGAATGTAGGACGCACTGCATGTTAATAGTGCTTAATAGTCTCGCGCTCTGAAATATCTGCGACGCCACATTTCACTGGGTAATTAATTGCCGTAGATTAATTTATGGGTAACTTTGTTTATTGCGTTCAGCCTAGAGCTTTTAGATTGAAAGATAAGTTAATACATAGGTACCCACGTAGTTTACTAAATAAAAACACCAAAGAAAAGTGCAGTAGACGTTGGGGATAACAACGTTTTGATTCGGTGGATTTGTTTAGATCAGATGAATATTTGCTCGACATTGGACATATTTAGATACGGAATTAATCCTCATTTGAACACAACAAGCATATATGTTCAGTGAAAATTATTCTGTTTAAGTTTGCCTTTTAATTAACGACAGAGCCGGTATTTAAATACAAATTGTTGGACTAAAACAAATAGATCCCTTTCAAATCGATTAAATCGCCCGGGGCGATTCGACATGGCGCCCGTTGTCGCTTACAATGCCAACAGCAAATGAAAATTAAACACATTCTGTAACAATTAACCACACGCCGGTAAACTGTCTGTCATACTTCATTATTTATTTTACCTTACTGAACATTCTTAATCACATCATTTACATATTATGGACTTAACACTTTCGATTCCACCCATTTTCATAGAACTCATACGCCATGCCGCCATTAATTGGAAGTGAACCCTCCGGGCGGGTTGCCGGCATTACGCTAGCGCTAAAGCTAACCATCGCGGACGGTCGGCGGCATTAGGTTTAAAACCGTGTTATAAAACACTGTAAAATTGTGTTTTCAGGGGGTCTTGTCGCAATACGTAGTTTCCAACCTTTAAATTTTCTATTGTGATCGCGAACAAAAAATTAAAAAAAAACTTAAAATACTTGTATTTTAAAACCAACGCTTATACTAATAAATCTTGTTAAAATATACCTCTGATTTTATTTCACGGTTTTTAATGCTGTATTCGCTTAGAAAAACCTACATTTAAAATGAGCCCTCCGCGAGGTCTCCCGGCATTCTATATGCGACTAGGTGAACCCTCCAAGAGGGCTCCCGGCACTGAACGTCTTAAGAGGTAAACTCTCTGATCAAGTTTTTGTATAAGTTTCAATGATTTGTGGTCATGACAAAATCTTGCTAAACTGAGCGCGTCTTAACTTTTTCCTCGTGCTGACGAGCACCTTACTGATGGTTATGGCAAAAGGTCCGAATTTTAAAATGATATCCTTTTTCTCTGTACATTCTGGGGAGCAGGCCGATACGTAAGTACGTACTTTTTAAAATTTCGAGACGTCGTAGGTACATATCAAACATTTAGGTAGGTAGGTTTGTAGATATCTAACATTTTTTAATTTTCAAAAGAGAACAAGACTCATTGTGAAAACCATCGCATTAATCGTTCACCTGTAGGTAAAGTGTTTTGTAGTCTAGGTAGGTACACCAATTCGGCAGTCGATAATCGACATCCTATCCACTAGCGTTATAGCGTACCTATTAGTACCTAACCCTTTTTCGATAAATCGGTCACGTGCGCTTTTAATGGTAATAGGCCCGTACGAGCTTTTCTCTATTTTAACTAAGTACTTACTAACACTTCAATTGTATTTCAATTCTTGAAGCACGTTATATGAGGTTATATATTCGATAGGGTGTCGTTTAGACAAAATTTAAACGATTGAACATTTCGTAATCTTTTTTTTATTATTTTAAAATGTGATATAAGTGACAGATCTATAAACAGGGCCGTCTTTCCTATTGGTCGGGGCAAGTGCCCAGGGCCCCGCGATATAGGGACCCTCTAGTTTTTGCCAGCGTCGTAGGAGGCTTTCAAGAGGTAACCTAACTTATCACAGGCGGGGTGCTAAAACATTCGAGCTCGCTTCGCTCGCTCTTGCATTTTCCATAGGAGCCCGATTATCCTAAAGCGCCCGGTGCCTCTGATAGGTTGAAGACGGCCCTGTCTATAAAAACAATAGGCTAGGCTGTGCCACTTGCAGTATTTAAATCCAATAGAAAGTTATCCAACACTTGATCCGTTTCTGTATCTATTAAAAACATCGCATTTTCTCTTTCCACAATATCTCTTTCATATAATTCATAAGACTGTTTGGGCATGTTTGCAAACATTGTTAAAATCTCGTCATGCAGGTTATTGTTGGTTTCTAAGTTTCTTTTAATATCTTGCCAAATGTGTTCTATAGGCGACAAGTCTTCGAAATGTGTCGGCAGTCGTAATACTTGATGACCATTCGATTTTATAACGCGATCAACGCGAGGCATTTCTTCTATAACGGCATGATTTTTGACGAGCTGATATAGTTGTGATTTGTTCATGGCATCACTGAATGGTACATTGTGATTATGTAGCCATTTTTTCATATCACTTTTCGTGTCAAACATGGTTATGGATTTAGATTTTGATGTTCCATGAAGGGGACTGTTATCTAATACGACAATAGCCGAAGGATACAACGATCCAAGTAAAATATCTACAACCCACTTGTAAAAATCATCTTCAGTAGCGGAAAAGCAAAATAAACCATTTGTGAAACCATTTCTAGATACAGCATGAAATAAAATGCATTCACCGCTACAAAAATCGGTTGTCTGGCCATATTGTTTCCAAGGGTTATTAAAAATGAGATTTTTGTCTATAATCCTCTCACTGATATAATAAATAATATAACTTTCTTGTCGACGTATCTGCTTCATTTTCTTAAGATATGAATATCTTTCAAATGTTATTTTCGGGTCTTCCATAATTAGTTTTGTGTCATTGGAAATTGTTTGATAGTTAATGCCCAGCATTGTCAGATCAAGTTTAAATTGCTCAGCACCTTGAAAGTACTGACCATTCATGGTGCTCATAAATTCGTTTACGTTCTTTAATAAGAGTCTAAAACATGGCAACTCTTTGCGTTCATAAAACTTACTTAGACTTTTTAAAATTATTATATGGGTGTTAAAATCAATAGTATTCGGTTTAGGATATATTGCAGGCATATTTTTCTTCAGTATTTGGTGAAGCGTAATTTTCGGGATTCCTGTATAATACAAAACCCTGTCTTCAACATCTTCTAGTGGTATTTGTAATCTGTTATTTTTGCACTCCAATTCACATTTTTTTAGCATATTGATAAGAATTTTCTCAGTTCCCTGATCGGGGGTGGACGCTACAGTAGCGTTTGCGTCCATTGCTGATGCTGAAAATTAAGATAGTAGCTGGTCAATACTTTATGTAGCATTCTAGTCTAGCACCAATTTTTTTTCCCTCTCTGTTCTTTTTAGATCTTATCTTTTGTGTGACTCGTAACCTGAGAATGCGCCCAGTTTATTGCCTAAAGTATCATATCATACCAACACGCGCGATAAGACTTCGATGAGTTTTTATTAGATTTTAGGTCAGATGGTCATCCTATTATCATAACAAACATTACATACAAACGTACACCCACTGCTACTTCGATGACCTTGTGGTCGGAAGGGCTACTGCAGAGCATAAGATGCTGGGTATGGTTTCGGGGTTGGCCAGTATTATTGGGTTTATCCATCAGAAATATCTCTGTAGCAGATCGAAGTCTAGATTTGTGCCCGGCAATGACAATAACCTCGTCCCCTATTACGTAGGACTTAAATATAACTGGCGAAATGTAGGACTACCATAAATGCCTAACCGACCACCTTATAAAAAAAAAAACATACCTAAACTTAATTTTGGTCAGAGATTCGTCTTTTTTCTTGAACTTATTAAATAACTCTAATATTATATTACTGGCCTGTCGCGAAAGGAATAAATAATTGCGTAAGTATCTAAATAAAAACGTATGGTCTCAAATAGCGATAAAGTTTCGTACCTAACTATTCGTATCGAAACCTGCCTATACCTAATTAGCAAATCAATATTTATACTAAGAAACATGCACAAAAACAAACGCTGGTTTCAAATTTACCGCTCAAAATACCAACAATAGTTAAACTTTTCCACAAACTAGGTACGCTTTAATGAATTAAAAGAATGGAAATCACAATTATATTCACAGAACATATATACTCTACGAGATACAAACATAGATACAACAAAATGTAAACATTATTTTACATACCTGCTGGTCAAGTTACTATACAATATTGATCTTCATTTACCTACTGCAGTAAATGTTAGTATGTTTATCTATCACATTTTATTTTTATATACAAAACGATAGTATCCTTGTTATATAAAATTCAATGGTAAACAAAACAAAACAATGCCGGTGTACAAAATCCTAATTATTTTAGTATTTTACAAGATTGCACAGGATTTGACAGAAGAGAAATACAGATTGTAAATAGCACAGATAAAATAAAATCCTGGGTCGACCGGTCCAACGCTCGCAGCTAACTTCACTATGTTCAGTGTGGCAAGCCTAGATATAGATCACGTTCCGTGTACAAAATCCCTCGAACTCGTCATTTATTTCCGGTAATACAAAAGTGGTTAGTAAATATATTATTGTGCGATGACACATTTCGCCATATTTTGTCATGCAATTAGCAATAGTAAGGTGCTTAAGTTTAAGCTATACCTACAGTTGAAAATATTGTCTAAACATAAGATTAAGTACTTAAAATCAATCTTCAATTTACACAACACAAATTATAAAGAAAAAGAAAAAAAAAATACATTTGGTACAACATAAAAAATAACAGAACAAATTATCTACAATCACAGATTTTAATATAATCTAAGTCCGGTCTAAAATGCATTCCTGTAATGATAGGACCGTCAAAAAGTTTTTTTTGTAAATTCAGCTATTGAATAATAACTATGTGAAACGAGCAATTTTTGTAGTACTACGCAGAATTTTCTGTAAGGAAGATCAGATAGAAAATTTGGAATTGAATCATAAATAAGTGGCGCCATATAAAACACATGGAAACATTATTAATTGCATGGTTGGTATGTTTGTTAAACTATTTAATTTATTATGTAGCTTTAAGATATCTAACAATTATTAATGAAAAATTTTTTATTAAGAAACAATCGGAAGCTTTTAATAATTTGCTTAGCTTAAATTTAAGTTTCACTTGTTTTGTTGTTCCTCTAATCCGTTAAATAATAATTTGCAAAATACATCAATGGCGGCTCGAAATTGTTTATGGTTTAGTGATGTGGTAGTATGAAGATCGGGTTCTATCATGTTACAAATGATTTAGTCGATTTCAATATTTTCCGTAGTTTTAATTATTTTAGTATGAAAAGTTTGCTTCCAATAAGTAGTTGTATTTATAGATTAGTACCTACATACTCCGTTCACGTCCGTCCGTCTCAATTCAATTTATTTATTTCGGTAACAATATTCACATTGCGTTCGAATATAATCCAGCATGAAACTTAAGTACATAATAGATGTAAAAACTTTAAGAATACCTACATTAAATAAAATTAAAATGAGAACATAATAATTAGATTAAAGAAAAATAATAAAACATAATGCAAAAATAAATGATAAAACTGATTGTCAACAAATTAACAGCAATTTAAACAGCATTAAGAAAAGAAAAAATACCTTCTAACTAAACAAAATTAGACAGACAATAACTGTTAATTTTAAGAACATTAAGATTAGGTACCTCAGTACCTACTTATTGCAAATCCATTGAATAGAGAAATTTGTCCGAGAGCCTTGCTCTGCACGACCTGTGTACAGAATGCTTTTCAATTCAACCAGTAATTTATTAAATTATTTAACTGCCTGATATTGTGAACTGTTTAACGATTCCAAATGCTGGGATGATTTTTTACCGGAAGTTTTTTCTACGCTTAGTTGCCTTACCAGCCTGTCCTCGTCTCTCCTCGTTTATGAAAAGGCTAGGTACTGTGAGAATACCACGTTCTTTTTAAATATGGTCGATAGGTCTCTCGTTGAGAAATGCGGACAATGGTTTGGATCTCCCTTTTTTCGAAAATGGGGCATTTATTCTCATATGCTACGCGCAGTTGTTTTAAAAAACATTTAATGTTGTTTTTAGTCGTATTTATTGTAAGACTATTCACATTAAGCCAAGAATGTTAGGCCGCTAGAGCTGCATTTACCATAACAGTTAATTTTGGAATGTCGTTTGTTGCAACTTTAGCATTTGTTTCATCTGCAAAGACTACTAACTGTATGTATGGTAAAAGTTTATGTATGAAATTGATTAAGTCATTAGTGAATCCTAACTAATATTATAAATGCGAAAGTGAGTCTGTTCGTTTATTTGTTACGCTTTCACGCTAAAACGGCTAAACAGATTTGGATGAAATTTGGCGCATAGGTAGGCCATGAACATCAACATCAACCTTTGACCATGACATAGGATACTTTTTATCCCGATATTTCTACGGGATCGAGACTTATGGCCGGTGAAACCGTGGGGCGCAGCTAATCATAAGTAAAATAAAGGGCCCAAAATTGATCCTTGGGGCACACCGGCTGTAATATTTTAACATAGATGACTAGCCGTTGTTTTTTATATTACGTTTGGTTGTGTAAAATCACGTTCGACAAACATTTTTAAATTTTTAGGGTTCCGTACCTCAAAAGGAAAAAACGGGACCCTTATAGGATCACTCGTGTGTCTGTCTGTCTGTCCGTCTGTCACAGCCAATTTGTTCCGAATCTAATGGACCGATTCAGTTGAAATTTGGTACACATAGGTATTTATGTGACTCAAACACGGACATGTAACGTAAATATGTGAATTCTTAATTTTGGCGTTACTTTAGGGGGGCAAATAAGAAAAGAAAAATAAAAAGTTTTGCAAACTGAACCGTGTGACACATCAAATGAAAGGACTTGTTGCGAGGACTACAATTTTTTATTTTTTATTATTTTAAATACTTTTAAAGATATTTAAGAAAATTTATGAAAATTGACCATTCCCCCCCGCTTTATCTCCGAAACTATTGAACCAAAAATAAAAAAAACAATGTGCCCGTAAAACTTAAAAAGTTAAAATTTTGTTGCGATTCTTTTTGCCACTTATCCGTTGCGATTCATTTTTCCACTTGTCCGTTGCCATTCGTTTTTCCACTTGTCCGTTGCGATTCGTTTTTCCACTTGTCTGTTGAAGTTTCACTTCTACTATGTGCACATTTTTTTTTTCTAATACTTTTAAACTCGTGATATCTTTTGTATGGAATGTCTGAATTGAATAATTCAAAAAGTTATATAAAGGTATTGAAGCAGTCTTGAATATGAAGTTAAGAATATATTTTTTTGATAAGGATTAATACGAAGATACAATTAAAGAGCCTTTTCTAGCAGCGACATTTCAATTAAATTAAAAAAATAAAAGAACTTACTGTGGCACTTATTGTGGCATAACTATAATAGTTAGACATATGCTGTCGCGACACTTTTTGTAAATAATGATGTGTTCTGCAAAGTTGTAGTACATTATTTTATTCTATCATCAATAGTTTTCGCAGCGCACGCGATGTAAATAATATTTTATGTAATTTTTTTACACCTTGCGTTACATTACTGGAGTTTTAATAAGAATCCCTAATTTTTTTGAAAATGTAATATAGCCTATGTTAATCGGGGATAGTATAGCTTCCCAACAGTGAAAGAATTTTTCAAATAAGTTCAATATAAAAACTTGAGATTCCAATCTACGCGGCCGTAACGCTTTTTCGTGACAGAAAAATCCTAATACCCCCCCGTCTATAAAGAAGTTTCACTTAAAAAAAAACTGAGAATGGTTTTTTACTCATAGATTACAGGAACACCTATAAGAAGTCTATGGTCTTATAATAACATAGTAAATCTCTCAATGTTGTTGTTGTAATGTTAAGTTTGTTCTTGGGATTAATTCATCTCAACTACGGAACCCTTCTTGTGCATGGTCCGACACGCACTTGGCCAGTTTTTTAAGATATGAAGAGAAGAGTTGTAAGACTTTGCCTCTTACGCCATAGTGTTCCATTTTTGTGATGAGTAGCATGGTCAATATAATTTATTTATTGAAACCAAAAATATTAACACTGTATAATGTACACAACTATAATGAAAATAATACAACATGGGAGCGAGCATCTTCTGCAGCCGAACTAGGTGAAAAACCTGTATCTCGGCATACAGCGCCATTCCACTCTGATAATAGACTTAGAAGACTGTCCACATTTTGATCTGCATTCACAGATTTTGAAAAATATGTTGCTGTGCAGCAAGAAAATGGGCGGTTTTCACAAAAACTTTTTTTGATGCCAGAGAAACTCCAACATACTTTATTATGATAAGCAGACTATAGCCAAACAGAGACAATAAATTGTTATAATTTTATTTACTCTACGAACAAGATAGTTTGTTGCTTGTGATTTCCAACGTTCTGAGAAAAAAACCAGCCAAGTGCGTGTCGGACCACGCACAATGAAGGGTTCCGTAGTTGGGATGAATTTGTCTCAAAAATAAACTTGTAGCATTGTAGTTGAAAAACATGTTCTCCTATATACGTTCAATTCTCTGCAAGTGTAAGTTTGTAAATGTTTTTTTTTTGTGTGGTAGAACTACAAATTACCGAATTTCGGTCTTTTCCCTTAATTGTGTTATGAGACCTTGCTTCTTGCCTAATTTCATCATTCTAGGTTAGCAGGAAGTACCCTGTAGGTATTGATTTATTTGCGAGTATCAAAATAAGTATGTCGTATAAATGGCCGTATTTTTTATTGCGTTGACTAAGAAGCTTGATTTTTTTAAACTTCAAGGGACCACAGACCTACGTATTTGATGTTATTTCAACTTGATATCTCCACGCGTTCCTGAAAATAAGGGTCTTGAGAGACTGATGGACGGACAACGATGTGATTCTAAAAGGGTTCCGTATTTTCCTTTTGAGGTACGGAATTCTAAAAATGACCACAAATTATTTATAACTTTCAGACTTGTTTGGACAACGTTAAAAAGACTGTCCTCTACAAAAGACAGAAATTGCAAAAAAGCAAACTACCCATGTAAAAGTTTTTTCAAAAGTAACAAAGGTTCTAAATTTTGTTCTCTATTCGTTCGAAATTTGAAGTTCAATTTGTTTTAGTTTAGTTTCGGCCAGTCTATCATCGTAAAATAGTAAGTTGGAGTCACATTTCCTATGAAATGTATGGGAAAAGTTTTTTGCGATTTCTGACTTTTCTACGAGTAGTACTCAAAGGTCAGTTGGTCCTGAAAAGTTTTTTGATGTTTTTTGATTGTTTTTAGAATCGATTAGCATCAAAAAAAGTTTTTGTATCAACTGCCCATTTTCTTGCTGAGTGTACATATTTTTCAAATCTGTGAATGCAGATCGAAATCTTTCAAAAAGTTACGGACAGTCTTTAAAGACCGTTTTACCGTAGCTACGACATTTAAGGTAGCTGTCCTTACTGCCCCATCTCAAAAATCCACTCTGTATATGAGAAAAAGGGTTGGGCCCAAAATGCTGCCCTGAGGAATGCCGATGGAAACCGAGAGATCAGCGCTTACATGCCTACCTATTCGAAAACTCTGTTTCCGCCCGGTTTTGAAAAAGTTGTAGCTGAGTTCCTCTGACTCCAACCTCCTTAGCTTGGAAATTAAGATGGGGATAGAAATTGTATCGAACGTTTTTTTAATATCCAGGAATATGGACAAACGTTTGTGCCTTTTATCTAGATTAGTAGCTATAAAGTTAGTTAGTGTAGAAACTGTTTTGTCCGTAGATTTACCAGCTCTGAAACCAAACTGATTATTAATAAGTTCCTAGTTTATTTTTTTCCAAGTAGTTTGTAAGTCTGCTAGTCTGCTATCTTTTCTAACAATTTAGACATAGAGGGGAGAATTGAGATCGAACCATAATTAGAGATTTCGTTTTTATCGCCAAATAAATTGGTAGAGACAAAAAGGATGTCGGTCGTTGACGTTTTGTATGAATGCAAAAATCGACGCAAATTAAAGGTCAACTATTTTAAAATCAACTTTTTAATATCCTAACATTTTCATTATAAGCTGTAATCTGTCCAATTTACTTTTCTAAACTATAGACATAACACACCATGGACAGGTACACTTTATCTTCTTCTAGACCTTTTATAAAGCTGGTGAATACACTATAGCCTTCGCAATAAGGGCCGGTGTAGGATTTCCCCTCCCTCTCGTTTTTATTAGTTCTGGCCATCATTAAATTAAGAATCTTGATATATGTTTGAAATGTTTAACATATGCTTCCAGAATACAATGTTTTGACAGGAACTATAAAAACGGCCTTCAAGTTTTTCAGATTTCGTTTGGCTTTTGGTGAAGAATGTCGTTTTGCCCCTTGAGTCTATTTTTTTAAACAAAGTTATCTACTAGAATTTTAGCCTGATCAGATCAGTGTAACTGTGTGTGTATATAACGTACTGTGTGTAACCTAACTTTCCATACATTGTGAAACTAATAATAAACATTGAGGGTGTCTGTGCTATATTGAGTATCATGTGTTCAACCCCTCGCCTATCCCTGTAGGAGACCTCTACTCTCCACTATTTCAAAAGTACTTCTACTAGTTTCAAAAGAGGCCTCCGACGTCAAGCGGGAGCGATGCCAGACGACGTTATCGTCCGGGAGAGGCATCCGCCGTCACTTGCTACGCAGATGCAATCCTCCCGCTAACATGAGGCGTCACAAAGCGCCTCCGCTACCTCCAAACACCTCAAAATCTCCTCTCCACTCAACCGGGGTAAACGAACATGCTCGGCGTGCGACGCCACAGGCCAGCTCCTCCACACTCCCTGCTGCCTGCCTGCCTGTCTACCTGCCTACCCGCCTGCCGGTCTGTCCAACTGCCTGCCTGTCTGCCTGGTCCTGATCCCGCTGATCCCGAGCATCCCACGTCGTGCGAAGCCGTCCTGAACCTCATAACCTCTCTGTCATTTTATATACTATTTTTATTTAATTAACGTGACCTACGTAACATTACAACAGTTCTCAGGCAAAACCAATATTATTGCTTGTAGATCGGCTTCAAAACCTCGTATATAGCTACTTATGTAGTACCTGTTATGAAAGATGGATTTCCGTTAGCTTTATTTGGATTAACAAGTTGAAACTTTGTGTTTTCTTTTCATCTCAATGACAATGCATTTTTTCGATAGAGATGGCCTGCAGGACGGTGCGGTGCTCCAGCCTGTATCGAGTAGGGAAATACTTATATTGGTTTGACATATGTATTATTGAGATTGTAAAGCCAAAAATAAACATACAGCAGCAACATAATATCTTTGTTTTTAAATTAAAGGCTTGTTTTAAATGCGCCTACAAAAATAAATGCTTTTCCAGTTCTTCTTTGGCAAGGAACAAAAGAATCTACATTGTAAGAATAATCATTTTGTGTCTACGGCAATATCCTTCCGTTACAGTTACTTAAAAGTTACAACCGAATAATAGGTTCAGGTTGAATTTCTGCGCACTTCCTGAGAGTTGACCCTTTGATCACGATTTTAATTAAAGCCCTCGCGCATTTCTTAGTTTTTAAATTGCTTGATACGTCGAGGCTTAATTAAGGAAATTATGCTGCACTTACCCTGTAAAACAGCCACAGTGCCAGCCGACCAGACATTGTAGGTAGGTATTAAGGTACCTAAGTACCTATCTAGTTCTTCAAATTTTCTGCCCATTAACTTCCGCTCTGTAATTCGTTTTTTTTATATTGAGTAAGTGGATAAATGCGTCGTACAAACTGGTGTTGTGTGTACTAGAAACACTAGTAGGTGGACACTTGTCTATCTACTTAACCTATATATACATACAAATAAACAAAATTGAAGTGTTTGTAATGTCAAAAAACAGCTTTTTTACTAAATAATAGAAGAAAATAAAGTATTTATGGTACTTTACCTATAACAAAAAAAACAATTTTTAACATGATTGTCTGTCTGTCTGTTTGTTTCGACTTATCTTCGAAATGGCTGGACCGATTTTGACAGAACTTCACTTGCTGATAGCTGATGTTGTAAGGAGTAACCTGGCTACTTTTATTTTAGAAAAATAATTAGGGTCCACGCGGGCGATATACTCGTAGCAGCAGCTAATAAAAAAATAAAATTCACGCAACGCACGCGTAACGCACAGCCTAAACCTAGGTGTAGAAGCATGAAAATTTACACAAGAGTTCCTTATGCGAAAGTGGAAGTATGAAGGATTTTTGAAAATTCATCTGATGAACGTTTGTATGGAAGTTTATCTGTTTTGCTGATGGGAAATCCCATGTCCATCGGGCGCACGGCTTCTGAATAGATAAGTACTACCTTTTGCCCGCGGCTGCGCCTGCGTGGTTGTCGGAAATTATGTTAAGGGACCGTACTACAAATTAATACAAAGTTTAAAAAATATCACAGATTCAAAATTATGCGTAACAAAATATTTATGGTTGATATGATGAATATGCGTAGCCGACGCGGGCGCAGTGGTACTAGTCGCCGTCAACCATACTTACTTTGTTGCGCGTAATTTTGAATCTGTGATAGCTTTTAAACTAATAATTGGCAGTCAGCAGGCAATTTACATAAAACCTTAATTAATTATACACCAAAACCTCATAAATCACTCCGTCCATTGGTAAAAATCATTTGGAAATCCGTTGGGTAGTTTCTGAGTTTATCGCGTTCCACAGACAGGCAGACGCAGCGGGGGACTGTTTTATAATAAAGTAAGGATGTAAGGATAAGAATGTAAGTATAAGGATGTAAGGATAAGAATGTAATTATAAGGATATAAGGATAAGGATGTAAGGCTAAGAATGTAAGTATAAGGATGTAATGATAGGGATAAGAATGTAAGGATATGGATGTAAGGATAAGGATAAGGATGTAAGGATATGGATGTAAGGATAAGGATAAGGATTAATACCTACGCTCCGCGGTTTCACCTGCATAAGTCTTGATACTGTGGGAATATCGGTATAAAAAGTACTTCTTAGTACAAACTTATTTTTGCAGTCGGCAAAATTAATACTGTGCATGCGTAAATATTCATCCTTACTATGGAACCCTACACTGTGCGTGGTCCGACCCGCACTTGGCCGGTTATGAAATACCTAAACATAAAACTGCACATAATTTCAGTAGGTAAATTCCAAACTTAATATAATATTTTGTAATAATGCACCCATTTTAAACAAACTGACGTCGAGTCACTTACAGTTAGAAGAGGCGCGTAGTAGCTGGTCGAGTATAATAGATCACGTAGTGGCGCGTACCCTGTAAACAAAGCGGCCGACCGGCGACCTGACGCCCGGGGATGTTTATCGGGAAGCCTCGCGATGTATGTCGACGGGAACTCCACTTTAAATTTTTAAACATTCGCTTTAACCTCGTACATACAAGCTACTAGCACTAGCCTACGGCTATGAGGTTCGGTCAACTAACGCTTGCCTTAAGAAATATTCGGGCGCCTTCAAAGAACGTCTGCTTAAAATTTTATTATAGCCACTCGCTCTTTTGATGGACGAAATTAATTCCAGCCCTATGGCTTTTCGGCCAGAAATTACACTCTGCTTGGTCTTTTTAATATAAGTAGCAACATCAGTGGGTAACCATTCTCTGGGCCGAGCTGATCTAAGCCAATCACGGCACCTTTAAATCTATCTTTAAAAGAATAAACCTTTAAATATATCTATCTTTTAATTAAATCTTTAGAGGTATGAAGAACAGGGTGTAAAGTTCATTCATCCTCATTAGAAAAGGGAGGATGCTCCGACCAGACGAGTGTCGTGTCTTGCGGGCAACTGCCCAATGGTTGAAGTTGGAAGCTTGTATATAAGTCGATCACGCGGTAAACTCTAATTGCGCGATGCAGGATTTGTGTGACGTCAGGATGTTCTGTAACAGGTCTTTGATGCGAAGTTCGCATGTACATGCCGCCACAAATCAGTTTTTAAATTATATTATTATTCTATGCACCACAGCTTGCATGAATTTGATGGCGTTACAAAAAAGTTAGCAAATGACGTTCTCTCTGCATTATTGTTACAGCTTATATTGTTATGAATACATCGTCGTGAGCCGGCGGCGGCGAGGCGGTTGTTCAGCTCTGTCTATTGTTCAAAAAGCCGTGCCATATCTAATTGCAGTGGGTAGCGCCTCTCTCAAGCATAATTGCGATGTTCTGCTGCAGTTCAACAAAGTTTTTGGTTGAAATACATTCAGTTTAATGTTTTCGATTTCTATTTAGTTTTGGGATATGGTTTTAAGGTTTAAGTTGGGATGACCCGTCTTGTAAGATGTTACGAATTTATTGAAGACTGGTTGGTATATTGTGTGATTCCAATTTAAAGATATTTTTTAGGATTGCATCGTCAAAGCGTGTTTCTTTTTGCTAACACACCACGCTCTCAGTGATTGCGGGAAAAGTCTCTTCAAAGTGTGCGGTGTTTCAAGAACAGTGCAATTTCCCAGCATTCTGTTTGTGGTTAAGTAGCGATAGTGGATATTACAATCTTATGCATAACAATAGCCGTGTCAAGTTGTTACGCTGTCCCGGCGCTTATAAGAAGCATAAACCCATAACGATCAGAGGGAGTTTTCTTTTATATCAAGACTTTCATGGAAATCTAGAATAGGTCCAAAGTGCTTAGTAGAGAACAAAATGTTGCGAACCCCATATTTTATCGAGTTAAAATTTTAATTTACTCATCCAGGGGTAGTAAACCATGTCGCTTAACTTTGAAGATCGTATTTTAGGGAGTAAAGCTCAGTTAATATACTTCTAAAACTAACGTTGGAGCTGAGCGTAAATTCCATTTTTGAGGTAAAGTTGCTGGAAAGCAATTCATCTGCACTAGTTTTTTGAGAAATAAAAGCAAATGTTCGGGAGCGTCAAAGCTCGTTAAAAGCGCAAGGCTATAGATGTAATGTCGATGCTATAACGATCTCGGTGCAGTCGCATCCGTCACTGACAAGAGTTGCAAGCACGTAGCTTCGTCGACACTGCCTCACATGTTCAGTTAAAGATTTTTTTTTCGACAAAACCAATGCCCGGGCGTTCTCGAAATTATTTGTTCTTTTAATTTGTATATTGTAATGAAACATGGGAGAATTTTTGACAAGGGTTTATACTTTTTTTTTAATAATAAAAATAAAATAAACTGAACAACATTTAAAAAAATATCACGATTTTTTTAAACTTTTAAAATACGTCCCAGTTTTGCGGTCCCGGCAAAGAGAAAGTGTCTTTATTGCGGCTATTCGAACAAAAAAGCATCGTCAGTACGGTTTAGCTAGATAGTTTGCGGTTGTGATGGTTTCTTTTTTGGTCATTTCAGTTTTAACTTAACTTTATCATAGAAGTTTTTAAATACAGGTTTCCGGTCCGTTTTTACAGAAATGATCCTATGTACTGTACGTAGTACGTACGAAAAGGTATCAGTAAAAAAAAAATATCCTACTTGTGGTCAATCTTATACCTATGTAAAAGACGATGAACGACGATGACGTCGGTCGGTGTCGGTGATGACGATGATGTGTCTTTATTTTCATTGGTTCTTCTGAGCTCACTCACTTGTAAGATATCACTCACATTTTGACATGCCTGACCAGCCTTCCGTATTTTGATTCTCCATTTCGCTCTGTCGTTTACACATACGAAACTTTCATGTTGTTATATCTCTGCGTAGGTACTAGATCTGTCTATCCCTATTCTGAGTTCCAACTGGAGAGGTTCCAGTCTAGTGGGTATTATCAAACCTGAATAATAGTGCGCAACTGCCGAACGTACTTTTTTAAAGTCCTAAAATGAAAAAAAATGAAATTGTTGTATCCCTAATGGATCTATACTACGGCCAAATTGGTTGCATTTAGTGATGGCGCAGCATTGGCATTTCAATTTGAATTCTATACCAGTGTCCAGAAACTCATTAGGAATTAGGACAGCGTTGGCAATGCAATACTAAATTCTAAAATACAAATAATAATGGTTTTGGACTGATCACGTCAACTGCATTATGCACATGCGGTGACACAGGCCTCAATAGATATTTGGGAAATTACATTGTCACTTTGTCAGTAACCCACAAATAATTAGACGAACCAACTAGGATACATTTCGCAAGGATTGTTGCCACATCAATTGAAAAATAATGGATAAGAAATTAACTTTGTTACAGCTGTAGTGGCAATCATGTCATTTGTTTTAAATAGGTCTTTATTTTTATTTATCTTTTATATACCTAGTTTCTTCAAAATTTTGTGAATGTGAGAACGTTGTAGGCTTAACAGACTGTAGATCTGTGGACCATTTTATATTTTGCTAAGTACCTGGTACTTGTTGATAGGCCTACACTGTCCTCTCATACCTTTTAAAACTGTAAAACCATTTACTTTTAAAAGAGTAACCGTGGAGTTTCTTGCCGGCTCTTCTCCATAGGAAACGACCAATTGGAACCGTGCACCTAGCTTCTGACGTTTCATAAGTGCCCTTTTAGGTTTATGTGAAATAAAATATTTTGATTTGATTTGATTTGATTTGAACTTTTGTCTAGTTTTGAGACTGCGTCTCTACAGGTTAGCTTCTTAGCTTCTTTTTATTCAGTACAGTAACCTACCTATGTATTGTACCTACCCCAATGCTGATCATGTGGAGTATTCACAGTGTGTCATCTAAACTAGGTAATAATAATAATTCCTTTATTGACAGGCAACTAAGGCCCATAGATAAAATATACAAAATATTTTTACAAAAAAATAAACTAATACATAATTATTATAAGAATAAACCACCGTCTAACTTACAAAATCAAACTAAATTAAACCAATAAACATTTTACTGTCGACTGGTGTCAAACTTAACGGTAAATAAAACAAGAATATGTTGTATATCCTTTAGAAAAAAATAGATATATATTTTTCGCAATACATTTTACGGCTGCTACAGCGGGATCGCCAATGCCCTCCACTCGGTGATCGATGGTACTCTAAAAGCTTAACGTAACACTTATTGCAAACGATGGAAAAATAACTGCGGAAAAATGAAGATATTTCCAGTGGAATATTTTTTACTTCAGTGTAATCTTTAATTGCTTACCACAAATTAAATTGGAAGTTAACAAAATGGAATTAGATAAATGATTAAAAGTTTTCTAATTTATATGTCTGTATTGTTATTTCGGGTCTTCTTCTTGTTGTTTTTTAATTGATGAGTGTACAATATTATATTGTATTTTTTCTCAGGCGATATAATCTATTTTTCCAACTTCCAACTTTATATTTGGACATGGAATCTGAGCAGAGTTCTATGTTTGGCAATTGTCTATTTAAGAGCTGGTAAAATGGATATTCTATTTTTCCGGCGTTGTCACTTAGAAAGCAACTTATTCTGGAACAAAGATAGTGCTGACAGATCAGATAAATATAAACTTCTTGGCAAAGAATAGGCGAAGCATTTGGGAAAACATTGAATACATATTTTATGCCTACTTATTAACATGAAATGTGACGGGTATTCATGCAGAGTCTTAAGTCTGGCAACATTTGCTGGCTCAATCCGGTTCCAAGATAATATCACCGCTGCAAAGCGAGCTATTCTCTCAAAATGTTTGTCTTAAGAGTGAATAATTACAAGGGTAAGTAATTGGCCTTTTGTATTATATTATCAGCTTACAAAGATGCCTGTACTTAGTTCGTAAACCCGCATAAGAAACATAGCGTCTTTGTATGATATTACGAGTGTTTATAAACAACGATGTGCTCTGTACAGCTTATAACAATGAAAACTGGATAATATTGTCATGTATATTATAGTAAAAGGAATATGTGGAATCCAGAGCCTATTTTTGTGTAAAGAGCAAGGGTTCTCAAAGAAACAAATATTTGCGGCTTTACACCGACCGTCTCCATCCGAGTTACGCTTGTACGTACTACAGCTTATTTGTCTTTTATCTTACAAACTTGGATTTTTCCCTAGTTCTGTTTGCCTTGCATTGATCTCTCGACGTTCTACGAAATGCCTTTTCTTAGTATTATTCGTGGGGTAAATAAAGGATTTTGGTATTTCTAACTTGGTCCATTTGAGGGATTGGTTATTGTTGATCGGATGTCCACTCGATACCCAGAAATAGTAGTTTTTGTAGTTGTTTGTTTTTATGTCTCTTTGTAGTACAAACTTGTGTCGAGAATAAAAATGTACTCACCTTAAACTGGATAAAGTTTTATAGCAGGATTGCGAGCGTGTTCCTGTTCCTAAATATCAAACAAACTGAGTAAGTGTGGATACAAAGAGAGGACGTTTTATTGTATTATCTCGTACAAGTTTGAGGGAAATTTGTCACAATCGTAATAAAGAAATAGCCATTAATTAATTAGTGCCGTCGTGTTTTCTTTGTGTGGGCGTGGCTATGTTCCTGTTTGCTGACCGAGGGAAAAGAAAGTTGGATTAAATACGATTCATTGTTCGGCCATTGTAATACTTAAGAACTTACACCATCAGCAACCACACTAGTTGTAGAGAGAAAAAGACGCGATTGATAAATGGAATAAAGTGCATTTAGTGTACTTTTTTTTTTCATTAGTGCTTATGATGTATGCTTTCATTGAATATCAAATGTTTATTTAGAAGGCTTTATAACTGTGATTCATCTTTAAGTAGGTAGGTTACAAGTAGTAGATTTATTATTTGTAATTTCAGCTAGATCTCCTAAATTGTTAATGTTGATCTAATATACCTCAGTATTTATCTAAACGTTCAGTATAATTTGGTTGCTAAGATTCTTG
The DNA here is from genome assembly GCA_916701695.1 of Agrochola macilenta. NCBI lineage: Eukaryota > Metazoa > Arthropoda > Insecta > Lepidoptera > Noctuidae > Agrochola > Agrochola macilenta. The sequence continues at coordinate 12,439,571 of OU753563.1, forward strand.
TTATTTGCTATTTGTCGGTGATAGAGTGAAATAAATTTCGAAAAAGCAATTTGCAATCGACCACTGACTCAAAGGGCCGAATCTCGTGAGGCATCAAGGACCCTCTATTAAAATTAGAAAGTTCATTTTGGCAGATAAATTGCTTCTTGACTTTGACTATGTTCAAGGTAAAATAAATACTGTCTGTAATCTGGGTCCGAGTGAGTAAATACATTAAAAGGTGGTATATATCTTCCGTTTTAAATTTCTACGAAAAGAAACTTGTTTTTTGGTAAAATCAGCAGATTTCATCGTGATTGTATTGATATTTGCTTTCTCATGCATTTCTGATAAGCAAAAGCTTTTTCCCAAAAGAAGTCAGTAGAGTTAAATATGCCTGCCATTGAACAGTCATATTAACGCAAAATACAAGCCCTGGGTTAATTTGGGTATCAGTCAGTACCTACCTTATGTAGATATAATTAAATGTATCTATGTACCAAATTGTTGTGAATGCTCTCATTTGTAACATTCAACTTTTTTTCTTTTACTATAACTTGCTTCAATCTTATTAGCGTTAAAGGGGTGTTAAAACAATACAGGACAAGTAAAAATATCCTTCAAGACCCTATTGTGGCTTTCCCAATGGGAAACCCCAAATAATACCAATATAATCCGCTTATTATATTTTGTTATTAATAACGTAACATTATAGTGAATATGCCAAGTAGTTCTGTTAACGAGTTAAAGCGACGCGAGTAAATGCATCGAACTAATACCATTTGTCGCACATCGTTCCACGGCTTCCCCAATTTGGCTACGGTTTGGTGATTTACTAAAATTATCAGTATCGCTATCTATGAACCTAACTACGCTAAATGGTTTAAGTTAGTTAGAATTTTGTAGATAATACACGGATACTGCAGTGGATAGCCAATTTTATGTGCTAGTTATGGCCTATATTGAGCTGATAGTGGGCTTACGTAGAAAATGTTACAGATTGATAACTAATTTTAAACACATGATTTTGCCTTTTACCAAGCAAACCGCCTAAAGGGCACAATTCAATAATACCGTAGAGTAAACAAAGGCCATTATTACCCTCTTCATTACTCAGTCCAAGGACTCTCCGTTATGAAAAGGAGCAACTCTTGCGATAACAATTCGGATTTGTAGTATGCCCGATAAATAAATTATAAATACATTTAGCAGCGTACATTTCGAACCATTTCTCTTCTTACACGACTAGCCCATTTGCAGATCTCCAAACGGAGCCATTACTCAGCAATAAATTGGCATTTGCGCCGTCATACATAAATTACGCGAGCGCGCTGAAAACCAAGTTCTCTGGTAGACACTTTTTGTATAAATGTAACTTGTTTAATCTTTCATATTACAAATGAGAATAGAAGTGGGTATTAGGTACGTATTTATGTAGCTATGCATCACGGGTGAACCTTTTTACGAGGTCAAGTAACAACTCTCCCTGACAGAATTTATGTGGTTAATTCACTATGTTTCAGTCCTGATAGATTTATGCCTTTTCCTCAGGCGTGGCGTCTGCTATGGCGGCGACCGTCCGTCTGCATGCTACGAACAAAAAAAGTACTGGAAATACTAGCTCGAGTCGAAAATCAACCCAGCGAGAACATTTTTAGGGTTCCGTACCTCAAAAGAAAAAAGGGAACCCTTAAAGGATCACTCGGATGTCTGTTTGCTCCAAATCGAATGGACCGATTATGTTGAAATTTTGTACTCATGAATTTCTTGGGTACACTACATAAATACGAAAAACTTTATTCCGTCAGTCACAAATACGAATTTCAAAATACCGATTTTCATAATTCCGAATGGTTCAAAATTCCGACTATAACAATTCCGACTTATCATTACTCCTATTTTTTATAATTCCAAAATTTCAATATTCCTAACGTTTATAATTACTATTCTCAAAATACCGATTTTCAATAGATCGAATAACAAAAAGTTCGATTTAATGATAATTCGAAATATCAAAAATACGAATACCGATTAATACAATTCCGAAATTAAAAATTGCAAGCAAGTATGCAACATGCAAGCGGGCATGCAGGATCTTCCTTGTTTCATCGAAAAGAAATTGCCAAATTATAACTTCCCAAACAATTTTCCGCATAATTTCATTTGCCAAATTATTACTTAGCAAAATAAAGACGTTTTAGTACATGGGTGTTTTTTCCACTTGGTACAAATTCTAAACAGGTAATAATAATAACTACTCTGGTAGTATTTTTTTTTTTAGTTAGTAGCATTTTTTTAAATTATTAATCTCGTCTAACTAGTTCAGTTTCGGGTAGCCTATTTTTTTTCTATATAATCTAGTCGTTTCTGGCACTCGCCGCGTAGGGCGCGTAGGGGGTCGCAGTTTTAACCTAACCTAACCTAACCATTTAAAAAAAAAAATTACCTACGTACTCTAACTAGTTCCATAACTAACTAACCAAACGTTTATTGTCTAAAGATTGTTTGCTGTAATAAATTATTTGATTAAGGACCAAATGGCTACATGACATTATTCTTGTTAATATTCTACCAAGTAAAAATTTGACCAAATGAAAATGTGCGTACTAAAATCATTTCAAACATTGCATTGGTATAAAAAAGGTTGCTAAAATTTGTTTGGGTAGTGAAATTTTGGCAAAATATTTTCGGTAAAATGGCAGGATCCCAGGCATGCAACATGCAAGCAGGCATGCAACATGCAGAAAGTATTGTTTCTGTCACGGCTCCGGCGCTGCGGGATTTGGGCCCACGCGAGCTTATCGTCGCAGATGGTTTTAACTCTCACCACCGCAGCTTCGGCTTGCTGGCCTAGCATAGCCGGCCAGCCTCGGCCGCGGCGGCGGGCCTTCAAACCACCTGCTCCTCAGCTCGCGGGCAGCCCCACCCCTTCGCGACTACGTGGGCTTAAATTACACTCTAGGGTAGGGCAGACAAGACTACGTGAAGTCGGTTTTGCAGCGATTCGTTTCTGTCACTAAATTTTGTAGCACAACATCTTGACTTTTAGTTTATTCGAAGTATTGAAAGTCGGAATGTCGTTTTTCGGACCGAGAACCCTTCGAGCATTTAATTCTTCGAACTTATGAAAATCGGAAAACTAACAAATCGCATTTACGACTTTCGGTAAAATAAATTTCGTGATTTATAATAATAGACATTATAATTCTTAGGTATTATGAAATTCGGACTTTTGAAAATCAGAACATCGAAATTCGGAATAAAATATTTCGGAGTATTTGGGTGTTCCCGAATTTCTTATCTCCGAAACCATTGAGCCTAAAATTTTGAACAAATACAGAAAATAGTTTTATAGGTGCTTATAGATTACAGGAAAACCTATAAGAAGTCTATGGTCTAAAAATAACTTGGTAAATCTCTCAATATTGTGCGTACAAACTTACATTTGCAGTTAGAATGTAGGTATGGGAGAACATGTATTTTAACTACAATGTTAAGTTTGTTCTTGGGATAATTTTTTCTCTTCTTTCCTCATCCCAACTACGGAACTCTTCATTGTGCGTGGTCCGACACGCAGTTGTTTTTGTTTACATACGACATCGTATGAAATTAGTTCGTTTGTGGCTACAAAAGCTGACTAATTGGCAACTGTATCAGTTTTGCATAGCCACAATCCCAATATACAGTTGTCGCAAAGCCGGCTAAATCTATTATAAAGCAGCTTTGCCCAATTTATACGAATTAAAATCGTTTGTAGTATCGATTGCGTAGTCGTTACGTATCGTGTTTGTTTTTGCGAAATATAGCTGGTGATGGGTGTCGTGGGTATATAATATACCTAATTATCTTAAAAATATAGGTATTAATTTAAAAGACCAAATAAGTCTACATATGTAGCACAAATAGACACCACCAGCTAAAGTGTAGCTGCACTGCCTTATTGGGGTGATTGGGGTAATTCGGAATAATTAAAAATTCTACTACTTTTTTCGGGCGCTCCTTGTTTCAACTCAAAACTCAAAAACTCAAAGCATTTATTTCAAATAAACCAATTACAGGCACTTTTGAATTGTCAAGGGGTCGGTCAGTCAGAAATATGAAGCTAGTTGCCCATTCCAACGCGTAGTAGGTTCCTATGGAGAACAACGGGCAAGAAACTCCACGGACACTCTTTTAAATCAGAATATTGTTACAAAATATTGGTTACATCATTCATGTTGTAATTATACATGTGAGAACAATGTAGAGAGACGTGCACGTTAAAAGCGTCCGTAATAAAGAAAAAAAAAACAATTCAAAAATTAAAATAAATTCAAAATAAGACTTGGCAGCTAAGAGATGACCAGTCCCCACTGACGGCGCCCGTTCACGAACATGACGCATGGATCAGCACCATTTAGCTCAACCATTTTGAAGGGAACTTTATGATCCAACACACACGCCACCACCAGCGAGACATTTGAGTGAGCATGACATACTCTCAGCCGCAAGGGCACATTTAGGTCAATGAAAGACGTACCCAGTAAATGGTAGCTTTAAAGTAGGTACATAGTGCTCACACATGTGCTATGCAATTATATAATACTATGAAATTGAATTTATACAATATAAAGATAGTCCTATAATCTTCAGCAGCTCCAACAATATTTTCGAATGCCAATCAATTAGTTTATGCGCCTTGTGGAGCTGGACCAGCGTTGAGCCAAGCATTTTTGTCAACGATGTAATCCCCCAACTTATAATATGCTTGGCAGCATAGTGTGCGTTTTATACAAGATTTTAAATTCCTTTCATTCAATTGGAGTATGTGGGGAGGTATTTTATTGTAACATTTTAAACAGTACCCCATGAAGGTTGAGTCTACTTTAGCCAGTCTGAAACCCGGTTGAACTAATTGGTCCCTATTTCTAGTGCTATAATTGTGTCTATCACCTCTTTTACTGAAAAGACTTAGATTTTTCCTAACGTACATGATGTTTTCATAGATATATTGACAAGGTACAGTCATGATGTTAATATCTTTAAACAGTTCCCTTAGAGAATCGCGTCTGCGGAGACCATATATTGCTCTGATGGCTCTTTTTTGCAGAATAAAAATAGACTCGATATCTGCAGCCCGTCCCCATAGTAGAATACCGTAAGACATGATACTATGAAAGTAACTGAAATAGACTAGCCTCGCGGTATCTACGTCAGTAAATTGACGGATTTTTCTCACAGCATATGCTGCTGAACTTAGGCGTCCTGCAAGAGATGTTAAATGAGGACCCCATTGCAGCCTTGAGTCAAGCGTAATCCCCAAGAAAACAGTTTTATCGACGAATTCTAATTTCTCCCTATTCAATACTATGTCACAATCACTACTTTTAACATTCGGTAAAGCAAATCTTATGCATTTAGTTTTTTTCCCATTTAATACTAAATTATTAGCAGTGAACCAATTTTGGACTTGTAGTAGGGCGTTATTTACGTCGTCAAGATTTGATGCACGTCTATTTATCTTAAAATTTAGAGAAGTATCGTCAGCAAATAACACCATTTGTGGTTGGTTTTTTAATAAATGGGGTAGATCATTAATATATACTAAAAAAAGGAAAGGACCCAATATCGAGCCTTGTGGAACACCTATTTTTACTTTTAAACCGAGTGAATTGATTCCATTAATTTGTACTTGCTGTTGTCTATCATTTAAATAAGATTTTCCCAAACTAAGCGCAAGTTTACCTAGTCCGTAATGCTTAAGTTTCAAGAGTAAGGTTTCATGATTTACGCAGTCAAATGCTTTGGACAGATCACAAAAAATTCCTATGGCATCTTGGGCACGCTGTGAATATGTGTTTTAATAAGGTGACACCGGCGTCAGTCGTACAACGTCCTTTGGTGAACCCATATTGCTGATCGTGTAAGATATGGTTGGTGTTAAAATGATTAAGCATTTGATTGAGCATTACCTTTTCGAACACCTTGCTGAATACCGGCAGCACGGATACTGGTCTATAATTGTTGGTATCTTTACTGTCCCCAGATTTAAAAAGTGGAATCACCTTACTGTATTTCATTAAATCCGGGAAGACTCCTTGGTCCACACACAAATTAAATATTAAAGCCTAAGCGATATGGTGCTATAGTTTCACTGTAACTGTAGTTACTAAAAGCGTTTTGTCGACTATTATTGCAAATACCGAATCAGGATTCTCGATTCACCCCTACTACTCACAACGTTTTCGTTTCGCTTCGATATTTGGACGGCTAAGATTAGAACTCCCGAGCTTTAGGTCGCAAGTCAGCGTATTAGCTGCCAAGCTATGGCCGCTCTATGTCATAGTAAAGTGTCTGTTATTGGAAAGTAAATCATGTTGGCTTGCAGTTTTGAAAACATTTCAAGCTAGAATTTATATACTACCTACTACTAAGTAACGACAAACACGCGATGCGTTTGAATTATTCATACAAGTTTTAGATACTGTTTTTTATTACTTACGTTCTACGGAAAGGCATTGGAATGTGATATTTTTCTGCAATTCAAAGTGAAAACGAGTTCTTTCTTCAGACACTGACTAAATTATATACCTGTCTTATCTAATTCTTATATTCAAATATGCAATTGTTATGGTTTTGTATTCTATTTTACAGTACAAGTTCTAGGTTAGACATTTATCATTGCTAACAACTGACTAAATTGTCACAATGGCAAAAACATGTACGGAAAATGTGCTATCAAATTATCACAGGCAAAAAACAAACACAATAATATATTTAGCGTGAAAAACCTTCGGGATTATTGCTAAATGCAACGTCAAAAATGGACTGAATCTAATCAATCTACGCGAGTGGAGGCCTATGAAAAACTAAAAGTTAAAACTCATTTCAGCTTTCGTATTTTTATATTTTGGCTTCTCTCTATTACATTAGGGAAGGACTACATTATGCCAAAGTGTAATGGACGTCAATAACGCCTAGTAACATTAAATAGACATGTACATTACAATATAGCCTTTATATACCTTGTCGTGCCCACTGTCCGGAATTCAGCGTACAGTTATTCAAGCAAGATGATTAGGTACTGGCTTTAACACAAGGCTCTCATCAGCTTCAAAGAGGTTCAGTAGGTGGGTAGTAGTAGGCCTTTGGAGCTAAGTAGGTGTAGTATAGAACTAGTTATCTCTGAGACGTTTCTGCTTTGTATTTATTCATTTACTAGCTTTCGCCCGCGGCTTCGCCCGCGTGGAGGTCAGAAATTATCCTACGGGAACGTACTACCGGAATAAAAACTATCCTATGTGTTAATCCAGGTTATAAACTATCTGTGTGCGAAATTACATCCAAATCCGTTTAGCCATTTTTGCGTGATTGAGTAACAAACATCCGAACATACAAACTTTCAAATTTATTATTTTAAGTAGGATTTCATACTTCCAGCACACAAATATAAAGAGGCGGACTTAATAACATAGGCATTTTATACCAGTCAACCTTCGGGTGATGCAGGGACAAACAGTGGTAGGTGCAATTCTGAAAATTTGAGGAATAAAACTAATAAAAACTATAGATATAATATATACACCTAATTTGTAATCGATAGTAATTGTAGCTCTATGTACCTAATCATTCATCACTTTTCTACAAAACCATGCAACCAAATTAACGATAGAATTTTCTCTTTATCTCAATTATACTCGTAGTGTAACAGTAACGCACGTAAACTCTAGGTATGAAGCAATTTTCAAAACAATCACGTCTCTTCTAATAAAGGCACGTTCTTACATGAATCTTTCGCGGCTTCAGTACTAATGAAACTCATAAGCATGGTACTAATACCGGGCCATTAACACTTCCCAATTGCTATTTGAAGGGAGAGAAAAACTCCCCCTTTGTGAGCCATGACTCCTCGTGTCTTAAGGTCCCATTAAACTAAACTTACAAATTACCTCCACACGCGGTCTAGAAAGGGAGATAAGTCGGCATTTCCTATTGTCATCATTATTTTATCATTTTTTTCATTCATAGGTTGTTTAAAAAAAGGTTCTGTAGATTTTCTGCCCATTGTGTTGTCCTTGGCAACGTAAACAAAAAATATTTTAACGAGAGAATTACTTTGTTTGGAAATAATATTTCGCTAGCTCTTTTAAGCAAGAGTACCTGGTCGACCGAGCTCTGCTCGGGTGAAATAAGATTAACATATCGTCCGGGTATACCAACGTTGTATCACATTCCCGAGGCTGTGAAAATAGAGTAAACGAATTTTCCCAGATATGAGACCTAGCTAGATCGATTTTTCCCCTCCATAAACTCCTATATTGCAACTTTCATCGAAATCGTTAGAGCCGTTTTCGAGAACGTGATTACAAATATGTATATAATTATATATATGTACAAATATTGCTCGTTTAATTGTATAAACGCGCATAGAAAACAGAACACATCGCACACCGGTGCAGCGGTGCAACAACGTCATAAGTAACAAATGACGTTTTTTTTCAGGAGATACTCGTAGATTTAAAAGTTATTGTTTTAATAAAGTGAAATGTATTTAGAATCCTATGAAATATCGATCACCAAAATATTGTTTATACTAAATTAACGTGGATTCAGAAATCAACGTGTTTTGTAAGTGGCAAATTTTTATTGTTTTTCATCATGATACTCGTACCTACATTTATGACGTTGTTGCGCAGAAAGATAAATTAAAAGTAGAACTTGTCTGTGCAATAACGTCATAAAGGTCAATCTAAATAAAAAATAAATACTCTAAACTTATAAAAAATTGCACTTACATAAACTTTTTGGGCTTTTTTTTTTTTTTGGGTATTGTTAAAGTAAATGGCATAAGTAAGTATATAATTTTCAGTTACTTTTATTTATGTACCCGTAATCAAACTTTTATGAGGAACTAACAGGCTAGAAATTCTATCTGTCTTTTATATGAAATATTTGTCATAATTATCTTTTATTATTTATTTATTTAATACTTTAAGCACACAAATGTACAGAGGCGGACTTAATGCCATAGGCATTTTCTACCAGTCAACCTTTGGGTGATGCAGAGACAAACAGTGGCAGGTGCAATAGCGAGAATTGAGGAATAAATATTTATTTAAATATAAAGATATACATATATCTATCAAAAACTATAAATATAATATATACACCTAATTATATATAAATATAAGTACAAATAAATACACATAAAAATACTAAAACAACTAAGACAATCAATGAGAAAACGTTACCGTTGTGCGGTGCTTGCGAATATGCTCGCGAACTTTAACTTTAAACGATAATCGGTTGGTCACCATTCTGATTTCCTGGGGGAGCGCATTCCACAGAGAGATAGACTGAATGAAGAAAGAAGAGTGAATGAAGTCTGTGCGGTGAGTGGGACATTGAAGAAGACGATTGTGAGATGAACGAAGATTTCTATTGTGGTTGGCGCAAATGAACTGAAAGTGGGGAGTTAGATAACTAGGGGAAGAGGGAGAGTCAAGAAATGAAAACAAGGTGGTCAGCGCCCTTTGCTCACTGCGCTGGCGTATGGGCAACCACTTTAGAAGCGACCGATGCGCAGAGACATGATCATATTTACGCAGATTGAAAACGAATCGAATGCAGTTATTGAGAAGACGGTCAAGTTTGTCGAGTAGATCTGCATTCAGGTCATAGTAGCACACATCACCATAATCGATGATAGGGAAGATTAGGGACTGCACAAGCATTGTCTTCGTACTGGAGGGTAATAAATTTTTCAATCGGTACAGAGCCCGCAGCGTCCCAGTAACCTTCTGGCTTACCCTAGCGACTTGAGTACGCCAGTTCAACACACTTGCTCGTAAAGTAGCTCTTATTGAACCGTTTTTAGGGTCATAATTCAGTGTATTAAAAACGCGTGCTTTTTACTTTATATTATCGGACTAGTGCTGTAATGCTACGGATAACTAATCAGGATTTGGTTGCGACTCGCTAAAAACAATAACATTGGACTTGCCTGGGAATTGAACGCGATATCTATGTGTCACTGATTAAATACGCACTAATTTGGATACACGTATTATCACACCCACTTTAACATCCTATGCGTGTTTCTTATATTTTAATTAAACTATTTTAATTAACAATAAAAGTGAAAACTGGAATAAATTTTGAATTTTTACAAAAGTCAAACAACCGACCATAGGCAACCGACATCCTTTTTAACTGGTCTAACTTTATCTTGTCATTGAAAAGTTAGTGATTGACATAATATATATCGACTATTTGTTCAAGGAGTATTTTATTAATACTTTATTGAAAAAAAAAAAAAACTATTTTAATGTATTTATAATTATTATACTGACAACAACAAGTGTTTTTTGGCTAGGATTTTCAAGATGCTGTTGGAGCTAGCCCGCGTTTAAAGATGCGGTCCTATTTCCTTATTAAATAATGTCGTAGGTCTATATGTATTATGGGGACCCCTCAAGTTTTAGAATATTATACTGCTTTAACACTGAATTTGTTACGAATAACATTTGGTGACTCCTGAGCTACACCATATCTCTAAATAGTCTGTGTGCTACACCATCTGTAAGCTTGTCTCGTATTATTTGTCAGGTAGGTATTTGGTTAGCATAGGTTTTTTTTTTTAATCTTTGACATACCAAACGTAAGTATGTACCTGTGCTATCTTGTTCGGTTTCACGGTTTTAACTTCGAACATATTTAAATGGATTTGTTTTTTATGTGAAAGTTACTCATTATAAAAAATACTGATGAAACACTACCTACAAAAAAAATCGTAACATCGAAAGTACCAAAACGAAAAGATCATACTACCACATCACTAAAACCATAGACAGTTTCTAGCAGCCATTGTTGTTTGACAAATTTTGAAACTCGACATGGCAGTATGGAATTAGTAAGTACTATCATTGCAGCATGGAATTTGTATACAGAAATTGACTTTGAATACATGGAACTAGTATTAACTATCCTATACTATTAAATGAGCATTCTCTATTTTAACCCGAGCAGAGATTTGTGCTTTTTTTAATCTCATCAAATAAACTTCTTGCCTTCTATGTTCTATGTTACGGGGTTTGGTTTCCTTCAGGTGGACCATTGTGCGTGGGTAGTTCTTGCCTTTTTTATGCCTTCTGTGTAAATAAATAAAATGTGATATGTGATATATGCGCGCGCGCGCATCGCTAGCAGAAAAAAATAAAAACCAGCGCGCCATTTTCCGTATTTATTTGTTATCGTTTTTTGTTTTGTTGTTATAAAAAATACGAAAATCTAAAGTATTGTCACCAACCGACGTACAATTTTAAAAGAAGTACAGTTTTTAAAAGAAGCTCCGATTGACAGTACCTGGCTACTAAGGTCAGTTGAACTTTATAAATCTAAATTATCATCTCTATAGTTACGTTATTCCAGCATATGTTCTTCAACAAGTCTGTTTTTTTCCTCGCAAGTTTGTTGAAAAACGTCGTATGAAACGCGTGTGCATTGACCCACTCGGCTAAATTATCGTGCTCGCCTATGGCTCGCGCGCCAATGCCGCCTTTTGGGTAATGACCAATACAGCACACTCGTATCATAATGTACTATTATGGCGTTGTTGCCTATATTATTCACCAATAAGGACGTTCTCGCACTAGCGCTTACAAAAACCCGCCAAAACCACAACGACTCTCAGTGGGTCATTTTGAGAGTTACTTTTATGATATTGCTGCACCTGATGTAGACGCATGTTTGACATCATTTGTGATTAAAAACCAATTTTAGTTAGTTATGACTTTATTGCACCCGGTGTGATTGTCTTCAACTGATTGCTGAAAAATATTTACAAGCATGTTTGTTGAAGATATATCACCTCTATGTACACTGGCTACTGGCTGGATAGGGAACTGTCTAATTTGAAATAGCCAGATATTGTTTTTATACGGAGCTCCAATTTACCCTTTTACTAGGAATACAACCTTCTATTACAACAGCCTTATCAATATTCCATGCGTTTTTCGCTCTGTAAACCACCCCAACAATGTTGATAATTCGACAGGATTTGATCCGATTAGATTTCCATTTGATTTCAATAAAATAAAAAAGGAAATTGTTTGTGTTTAATATTTCCGGTGAGTAATTCCATAGAAAACTTTCGACTACTTAGTCAAATCTCAGTGAGACGTCTCTCAGCTTCAGAGTTTGCTTAATACTTTAAACTGGTAATGAAGGCATTAAGGCGCACTGAATGCATAAGAAATGAGGTGCCGCTGCCGCAACCGCCTATATAATTAGCTCCTTTATTGACCACATATTTTTCCTTTGCCACGTTACAATGTGGAATACTTGACATTGTTTTACAGCCATTATGACACCAATACTTTCTGCGTTTACCCCGTATAGAGTCGGTATTCAGCGAGTCGATTACGGATCCATCAATTGGGTGCCGGTTCCCATAAATACCTCTTAATATCGTCGTAATCTATCAGAAAGGATCTTATGAATGAGTCTGTAATTGTAATCGTCAGCTTAAACGGTCGGCTCGGCGCTTGCCAGACACAATAGATAAATTATGCGGTCTCGTTGGACCCGGCGGGAGTCAAGGGATTCAATGACGTATTATGTATATTATCCCGACTTGTAAGTTCTGCTAAGCTACCAGAGACAACAGAACAGCATACCTACACTAGTGTATACTTAACATAATAATTGTATGAATTGTTTTAGTCCTCAAATCTGTTGGTTCATCATTTATTTAAGCCCGGTGCACGGATTTGGTAGGGGAACCAATTCAATTATTGCGCAGGATGCACCCTCTGTTGGGTTCCTTTATCTAAATAAAAGATTTTTGCTCTAAGAGATTCATTGCCTTAAGGTGCAACCTGCATATGTACTCGTACATTGGTATTTACTGCCGCCCCGCCGGGTAAGTACACTAATAATTTGAAGTGGATTGCTCCTGCAACATTGTTTGTGACTTCTATTGTGAACATTGCAATACGGGTGTTGGCCACTTCGACAAATGGGTACAAAGGCAAGAATGCTTCAAGGGGAAGGTTATTGATTAATTCGAACAAGGTTACACCTTATGCCTACACGTGTTCATTAATTTATAAGTATTATGAGCTTCAAATATCGACGGACTTCCGAGAGAAAAAGAACTAAACAAAAACGATGTGAAAGAAAATAAAAAATGACGTCGGTAAAGTACTAAAAGAGACGGAAACTTTTCACAAACATCGAAGTAAGTGGAAAAAGTTGAGCGAATTTATTAAAACTATAAAAAAAAATAACAACCGACTTCCAAAAAAAAAAAAAAACACTACAAAGTGAATAATAGCTTTAATTTCGGAAGAGGTGTCTTTTTCGTTTTTGGCCTCCGCCTTCCGCTTCCTCCTGCTTTACACGCAAGCTCCCTCTACCAAATGAAAAAATTAGTTTTCAAAATCAGTCAACAATTGACGAAAATATCGATTGACATTATATAAAAAAAATACGTGCTGACGAACATAGAATCTCATCCTTATCAGAAGTCGGTTAAAAATGGAAAAGTATGTGCTAATTACATATACCCATACTCCATGTTTATAAGTGTAAATGAAAAGTTAGGTATTTCAATCTTTTGCCTGATTAAATAACTATTTATAAGATTATTGATTAGATTTCTTGGAAAGTTGCGACGCTAACATAGAATTGGGCTGTGGACACATCTGCCGCATGTCAGACGACAAATGGGCCAAACTTACGACCCAGTGGGCCCTCTTAATGGGAAGTGACATCGCGGCAGGCCCAGACGGAGATGGCGGGATGAGCTGGACACCTTCAACAAGAACTGGTCCTTAGCAGCTTAAAACAGAGTGGAAAGAGAGTAAGGCTTTTACCCTGTATTGGGAAGTCACAGGTTATTAATAATTCAAATAATTCAAAATGTTTTATTTCACATAAACCTACATGGGCACTTTTGAAACGTCAGAAGCTAGGTGCAGGGATCCAATTGGTCGTTTCCTATGGAGAAGAGCCGGCAAGAAACTTCACGGTTACTCTTTTAAAAATAATTGGTCTTTTCAATATTTTCAAATAACAGTATTAATAGGTATGGGAGTACAGTGTAGGTCTTTCAACAAGTACCAGGTACCTACTTAACAAAATAGAACATGGTCAATAAATCTACAGTTCACTAACCCCACAGCGTTCTCACATTCACAAAATAGAAAAGAATATACATGAATATAGTGACAAGAATATAGTGTATATAAAATATGAATAAATTAATAAAAATAAAAACCAATTTTAAACGAAATTACATGATTGCTATTACAAATAATAATAAGATTATCGGGAGAAAAACAATGTTTATTATTTAGTTTAGTTTTGCGAAGCGAACAATGCGGTTGGGCGAGATCAATTGAGATCAGTTTCCAATTTCTGATAGTAGAGCCCAAAATTCTTGGAACTAATTCCATAAAGTAATCGAGAAGGTTTGCTTGGTTTCCGTATCGTGTTGTTTAATCTCCATTCGTTGCCCTTCCCCTCTCGTTAAACAGCAATTTTGACGTGTTAATAGCCAAAGTTTATTTACGTTTACGCCTAACGAACAAGCAAAATTAACACATTGAAATTTGATTTGAATTTAAGTGTAACTAATTGTGTATATCAAGTGTCTGCACGGTTTGACTATGAAGCAATGAATTTTAGTATTATGCTAGTAGTGGATAACACCTATAACAACGTAGATCTTTTTAATGGAAGTTTATTTACGTAAAGTATTCTGTTGTATTTACCATTAGTACCGAGCTCTGCTCGGGTGAAAATAAATAAACATATCGACGATATGTTTACGACGAGGTCAGGTATACCTGGACGATATGATATCGTCCAGGTATACCTGATGTTTTAAGGATGCTGTTGAAATTGCCCCGTTTCTGTAGCGCATCGGAGATGTTTGCTCAGAACCGAACTGACGGCTTCCATGCTGTAATTCGCAAAAAAGTCGCATCACTGATGCGTAGAGCGCGGGTCAGTGACAATAGCATCCTGAAAACAGTGGTGGAGAGCCCTTACTCTCCTTTTCTGAGGCACTATGTGGGGAGAATGGTCAGGTAGCATATTCCTTTCTTTATCGTTCTCTGCACATCCTGCCGCAGTCACCAGCTATTGTTATACTTTTTATGTTTTATTTACTACTAACACTAATGATAAGGTATTTTACTAACAAATTGGACCATATTGTTGTCAAAAATAGAGAAGTAGTAAAAATAGAGAAAGTGACCTAACTAAATCGATTTTTCACCCCCATAGACCCCATAAATTGCAACTTTCATCGAAATCGTTAGAGCCATTTTCGAGAACGTGATTACAAATATATCATCATTTCAGCCGAAATACGTCCACTGCTAACCATATGCCTCCTACAAATATATATATATATATATATATATTAATATATATTATCAAAAAAAAAAAAAACCTAATATCAAATATATATATTTGTAATATTTCTGTAGGTATATATATACATACAAATATTCCTCATTTAATAGTATAGGATATAATGTTTGCACGAATAATATAATTTAAAATAAACGGTAAACATTTAAAATACATGAAGACAAGCAAACCGTTTCATTCAAATATTTTCGTAGGCCAACATACAAAATACTTTTTTGTACCTACTTCTTTTCAATATTAGGTATATACTTATATAATTCTTTTACTTTTTTATCTGCATTAAAACTAACGATGATTGGTCATCTATTTGGCTAGTAAAATATTGCATTGTAATAAAAAAATATGTTAGTGTTTAGTTTTGAAGACGATCCTTCGATGAGAGATGGCGCATAATATCGTTGTTTCCATCAATCTGCGTGGATTACGCAGATTGATGGTTATTCGTATTCATTCGTGAAATTAGTAGATGATGGTGCCTATTTCATTTTTTAATTTAATAAATGTAGCGATTACTCTCGCCAGCCTTCTTTATTGCCAACTATTAAGAATATGGGCAAATTGGGCTTTCATTAAAAAAAAACCGGCCAAGTACGTGTCGGACCACGTACAAAGAAGGGTTCCGTACTTGGGATGAATTTATCCCAAAAACAAACTTAACTTTGTAGTTGAAAAACATCCGTCAATTCTCCAACTGCAAGTGTAAGTTTGTAATCGCAAAAAAATGTTTTCCTATGTAATAAAACTACAAATTAACGATTATCCAGCTTTTTCCTATACTTGTGCTGTGAGACCTTACTTCCTGCCAGTCAATGGGAAGTACCCAGTAGGTTTTGATTTATATACGTTTCAAAATATGTCACATAAATGGCGGTATTTTTTTACCACCTTGACTAGAAGTTTGATTTTTTTAGAGCTCCAAGGGACCATAGATCTATACGTATATGTATGTATTTTATATTAATTTCAACTTGATACCTCCACACGTTTCTGAGAAAATAATTCTTGACAGACAGACGGACGGACAACGAAGTGATCCTAGAAGGGTTCCGTTTATGCCTTTTGAGGAACGGAACCTTAAAAACAGTGGTATTAACTTTTAATGCTTCAAAATCTTTAATAGCATTTTAGATTTGAAAAATACTTTAAAAAATTGCTCTACTTAGGTTTTATTACCTAGCATAAAGCTTTCAAAACTCTTTGAATACTGTAAATGAATTGAATTCTTTTACAAAGGCTTATGTAAGCATAAGCTTTTCATTTCGGTAGTCTATTTTAGTACCTTCAAAATAATAAGGCTTGATATTCCTCTGTAAAGAGCACTTCATTAAAACACAAATTGAACGTGATTCATTATCTGCCAGCACTTTTATTCATGTTACCGGCTATTGTAACTTACAGCATTCATTTAGAAAATAATGGACATTTTATTTATCAAGATAATGTTAAAGAAACAAATCCAGTAAAATATAATATTCTCTCAATAACCTAAAAGCTGCAACAGGAAAAAGCTCTGACGAAACAGAAAAGTGAAAAAGAGCGATTTCATCGAGACATAGAATTTCAAATCAGCTACCGATTGAGCTATTTAATAAATTCTTTGTTGAACCTCGGGATGCGGACGTAGACGGAATAACGATGACAATACAATTGTGTGTGAGGACGTGTGCCAGCCCTAATAGTAATGGACCTCCAGTTTATTGTTATTTTATCAACATACCTTCACTACAATAGCTTTTTAATGTTACAATAATGTCTCTACCTGAAAGTTAATTATTTGTTACATTACACATTTGAATACCTATCGAAAACCGAGGTGTAATCGAGCGTACATACGAGTACATACAATTGAAAGACAATAAATGTACAATAAGTAAAACTCGCGAGCTTCGCGCGATCAAGTCGCAAAGGACCATAAATAACCTCATTTTGATCCGATCGTGTATCGGGTATACTCGAGTTGGCATACCATCGATAAAAATAAACAAATGCGAATAGAGATTACACGCCTATGGAAACAAGTTGGTCGTTTATTTAAACTCGTTAAAAAAAGAGATTTGTACAGAGGGAATGAAGCAAATCCTTTCGTGGGTCTATACAAGGATCAGTGAGGACGCTGTCACAAGATCCTGCCCGTTAGCCGTGCGTTAATAGGATCAAACCGGGCTTTATTCGGGACGTGTCCACGCGCTTTCACCTAACTTATCGAATTTGCAAATCGGCTTACACTTCGTTAACCATATCTATGTACTGACAGACTATATCATAGGAAGCAGAATTAAATGAAAGTACCTATTTGTTTTCGAGCACAATAGAAATGTTACAAAACCAATTCAGAAGAGTTCTTGCTTAATGAGAATCTATATATTATGTAATACGTGAAGCAAAAACTTCGTACCCCTTTTTACGAAAATTACGCGGACGGAGGAGTATGAAATTTGGCACAGTTAAAGTTTATATATAGGAGTGCCGAAAGCTCATACTTTTATATAATATACATTAGAAATAAATTAAATTAATAAAAAAATATCACACACACTACCATGCGTTTGACACAAGATGGCTAACTTAGAATCATGACATTTAAATGAGTTATGGTTGAATTTCGACCTCTGGGCGACCGCGTACTTCCAATCTATACAAGACCAGAACGCAGCCATAGGAAACTGCTCGCGTATACATTGTAATGCAATTTTTAAATCTGTGATTACAATGTATACACGAATTTTGCGTACTGCTCGTGTATAGTTCGTTACGTGGACGCGCGCACCCTGGTTCCAAACTATACTACATCACTTACGCTTGACATAAGTTTTAATAATATAGATTTAAAAGAAATTGAACTGGGTGAAATGGAACAGCTAACAGATAATGGAATATGAAATGGGTTAGGTTAGGTTAGAACTGTGACCAACCGCGCGCGAGCCGAGCGAACGTAGTGAGCGGTGCCGTGGCACCACGGCAGCGGCCGGCGAGCGCTACTTCCAAGTTGCTCCCAGCCAGGCAGGCTATTTAGCCCAAGGCGCATTACACAAACAAGTTAAATACCAGTTCACAATTTGTCGCAATCTATACACGATTAGAAAGAAAGAAAGAAATTAGTCCGTATGCGTACTGGCATTGTATATTTTGGAATAAGTACGAAGTATACGCGAGTATTTGCATAATACTCTTGTATAGATTGGAAGACTTTAGTAAAAAAGTGATTTCCAATCTAAACGCGATTATTTTCACGTCCTTGCGTTCTGGCCTTGTATAGAATGGAAAGACGCTGGGCGACCACTAGTATTAAGTAAATATTACACATTAGGTATGGTAACATTTACAATGGTGGAATAAGATGGTTTTTAGTTAAATAATAAATAAATTCTTAAAAAATACAATACAAAACTTAACAATGTTTCGGCTAAACCTATATGTATTTGTATTCGAATTTGGTTATTTATAATTTTTTAATTAAAAAATAACACCATGGACATTAATTAAAAGGTAAGACTCCGTATAATTGTTTGTTCAGCATCTTGTTACCATAAAGCACATTAAATATTCTGTAAACAGAGTATTTGAAAGCCGCTGTTATTTTCAGCGGTCTATACATAATTCATGGGGATTGCACTGGTGATGGAAACAAAACAATTTTAGTTTAAGTAGAAAATAGACGGAAAGCTTCTCTCGCTTAGTCTCCTAAATTATTAACCTTTGTGAGGGCGATACGCAGAAAGGTTCTGTCTTGTTTACGCGTTAAGGGAGACAGGGAAGGGAACTTAATACCCTATATCACTGTCGGGGTAATACAAACTAGCGGGGTCGCAAACCTTTTCCACTAAATTACGTATCGGCACGTGGGGTAATCCGAACTTAGTTGAATCACATTGAAGAGTTTCAGCTGTGAGTGCATCGGGATAATGGGCTTTGTATACGTGTATTTTAATTTAAATGCTGTTTAATTAAATCGTGTAATTATTGAAACGAATTTTATACAAGAGTCAAGTTCGTATACTATATTTGCAAAAATTAAATATCAGTTGAACGAAACCAAGACTCTCTGTAGTCCAATTTATTTTGTACAATGAAATTAAATTGCTCTCATTGTGTTGCTATGTTAAAAGATTTTTAACCTTTTTAATGCTGCTTAGTAGTTTGTATTATTTGAGTAGGTAGCAGGTAATTTTCCGCATAAACTTATGATATCGTTTTTCTCTTACTCTATTAAATATTCTGATTTTCTTGCTATACAATGAGAACGTAACGTTGTTTAGGTACCAACACAATAATTTTCAAGTGGTTGAATAAATATCTATAGAAATTCTTGAGTAATCACGACACTTTCATCAAACCTATAAAAATCTGAATAATCTTAGGTATATTACGCGCTAAAAATATATTATTTAAATTAAATTTTGGGAAGATTTAATGTTCTATGAAATTCTCCAACAAATTCATTCAAGTTGTTCGCAGTTTCACTTTGTTTGCAAAACTTACAAGAAGTGCGATAATTTTAAGCGTTCATTGAAAATTATTGCGTGAAGCTACTAGGTGTAATATCTAATGCATAAATTATCAACTTATCTATTCCCAAACTCTCTCGGGAGGCGCCCGCGCCCCCTCCGAGCCATAATGTGTAACGTGTGACGTACGGGCTGTCTCGCCCGCGTTAATAATCCATCAGATTGACAAAATCTTTGCATGGGCTCGACACTACTAAAGCCTCTCTCCCGTATAACAACTTTCATGTATGTGTGTCTTTTACACTCAAAGGGCATCTTTTATAAAGTCTTGATAAGCTCTATCAGCCAGTTAAAATGAAAAGGGTTTCAGTGAAACTGACAATGGTATAGTGAGTATAATTTCGTGGATTTATTTAAATATCAGCCAAGAACTTATCTGTAGGTACAGATAGGGTTATGATGGCGGTATTCCTTCTCAGTAAACCTTTTATATAAAGCTTAACCCGTGATGACAAAGAGATACTTATATATTTCGGAGCAATTTATTTTTATTGCATAAAACCACGTCTAGTTCCCTCAAAGGGTTAAGCAGAGGTGTACCTATAATAGTAATAATATATTTATTTCAGATCAAGATCCATAAGTTGTTAGTACAGGTCTTAAACTAATGATAGAAAAAAAAAAACACGCTCTATATACAAAATTAAAACGACTGACACCTACGTGTTGAGCTGTATCCAGTGAGCCAGCATGGGGCTGTCCCACCTATCATGCAATATACTCAGGATGCCGTGAGAGCTAGCACGTTTTCTACCGAGAATGGAAGCGCACCGTTTCCGTATAATGGCATGAAAACCATCAACCCTGGCCTCGGAGAACATCCCGGAAGCGCTACAAAAGCGTGGTAGACCCAACAGCATCCTGAAAACATTGTTATACTGGTCACGCAGGGCGCTGTATGCCCTCAGCGTATACCTGACCCACGGACTGTACGTGTAAAAAGACTGGCAGTATGCTCTGAAAAGTGTTATTTTGACTTGCGTCGTACAACGTGCAAATCTGCGGATCAGTATATTACCTCGGACAGCCATCGCGCTGCGTTCCCTTTCTATGTCCAGGTCATGATTCAGGTCATGAGTGACCCAGTGACCTAGGCACTTTAACCTATAAGTTATGTTTAAGTTCCATGTAATAGGGGGCGAGCCAATTGTTATCAACCGGGCACAAAACCATACTCCGGCTACTGAGAAATTCCAGATAGAAAAACCCAATAACACTTTACTCGACCTAGGAATCAAACCCAGGACCTAATGCTGTAGCGCATGCGGCCACTAGACCAATGAGGCATGCAGTCATTATTCTGATTGCTCCAGTTGAAGTAAAAAAACGTTACACAGTACCTAATACCGTAACGTTATTTTAGTGCAGTCCATGACAGTGATTTCTCAGTACGTAATGGCCGAATTAAAAATTAATTTCGAGAAATAAAATTTCTTGTGATTTCAGCGCGCAGAGTAGATTTCTCTCTGGCTCTCCAAGCGACCGTAACGCGGGAGTGCCACTTACCTGTTACAACTTATTGAATTATTTATGAAACTATCCGCCTTATTGGATTGAAATATCGCGGCACTATACGGCTTATTTTCCGAACAATACCATTAAAGTGACGGCCAACGCTAATTTAAAACTATTGTGGTATTCCATTAGGGTGTACTCACATCGTTAGCTCGTAACCGATATTTAAGAACACGAAGTTTGTTCCACGTTGTTTGCAGGTAATTGTCGTAATGCGGTGTGAGGTTGAGAAGTACAATTCAAAATCTAACTTAGCTATGAAAATTGACGTCATTATCCGAGTATTCGAGCAAGTGAGTTACTTAATGACTTCAAGTTAACACTGGCCCGCCATCGACGAGTAGTTAGGGAATAAAGTTTTATCGGCCAATGTGTAAGAATACTTATTCTCGTTT
Organism: Agrochola macilenta; assembly: GCA_916701695.1. Classification (NCBI taxonomy): domain Eukaryota; kingdom Metazoa; phylum Arthropoda; class Insecta; order Lepidoptera; family Noctuidae; genus Agrochola; species Agrochola macilenta. Next base: position 12,461,388 of record OU753563.1, read on the forward strand.
ATTGCTCTTCGTCCAGTCATCTCTTAAGCTATTAAATTCGTCGGAAACGTCGCATAAAACGTACGAATCGATTTCGCATAAACGATAGACGTGACCAACAAAAAGTGTATGATGGCGTCTAATTTGTCCGGATATCCAGTTTTGTATTTATTGCAATCACAAGGCTTGAGTGACTGAATGAATGAATGAAATGCATCGACCCCAGCGTGGTTTAACCAGGCTCAATAAATAGAATGAACCCCGAGATTTGCACTAGCCCCGGGAGCCTCATGCTCAAGGCAGAGTCACAATCAAACTCAATTTGTTGTGTGAATATTGGCAAATTTTACAAACAATAAAGTTATTTATTATCATGGTAAGGTACACGTTTGGTCCCTTGAGTAATATCACCAATGTTTGTTCCAAGATTGGTGATTATGTTGATTACACTTTTCATCATTCATGAAGTCGAGCTATAAAATCTGTTATTATGTTTCAGTACCTGGGCAATCGAACTCTGCTCGGGTGAAAATACGGAGAAAACGAATTTTCCCAGATTCCCTACCTAGATCTGTTTTTTAAAACCCCTATAATGCAATTGCAACTTTCATCGAAACCGTTAGAGCCGTTTTCGAGAACGTGATTACAAATATATACAGGCTGAAATTGAATTCGCGAAAAATAACAGCTAGCCCCTACATTTTGACGAACTATGCGAACATAAATGTAGGCAACAGCTGTTTTGTTTTCGGGATTACATTGTTGGTACCATAGTGAAAGTTGTTCATAATGATGAGCACAATGACCCGTTAAGAGGTTTCGAATGAATTCAATTTCACCCTGTATATATTTGTAATCACGTTCTCGAAAACAGCTCTCTATACAAATATTGCTCATTTAATAGTATAGATGTACTTAAATCTTTTGCGCTATTTAAAAAGCTGCCTTGTCTTTCTTTATTCCGGTCCTTATTTCTCTCATATTAATGAGAAAGTTACAATGAAGAGTGCGGAAGCAAAAAAAAAAGGATAATAAGCATCTTCATTACGACTACAGAATGAGTTTCAGTAATTTTTTTGTAAACATGAAGATTTTTTATTTCGTATAAATAACAATAATATAACGTATTTGCGTACGTACAATATGTTGTCATAATATGCTCTATAAAAGTTACCTTTTGGAGTTCCGGCATCATTTGAGTTTTAATTAATATGGGAATTTGGCGAGTATTCCTAAACTAAAATTCAATTAGAAAGTTTGGCGCGAGTGACCATCAGATTAAGGGCTGGTCCTTAGATCGAAATTAATTGGCTCATGCAGATATTGTTGTAGCCAAGGACCCTCATCTCTGAGGATTTATGTCTAGTTGAGAGAGCCACGAACCTCGACAATTTGTTTACTCACTAAACAGGTTGTATTACTTGTATACTTGAGTTTCATCTCTTCATTCCTGTTTTATTTGAGTTATAAAACAAAGGAGGTCATACAATAGATTTCTGCGAAAGCGATGTTGATATAGATGATTTCTACGAACTATGTAAGTAACTAAAGTAAATGTAAACTGTGACAACTAATAATAGTTACTTAGTCATTAAAATTTAATTTAGTACCTAGTGTTAATAATTAGTTGTGTTTAGTAAGCAATTAATGTTAATGAAAATACCATCAACTAGTAGGTAAATGTAAACTGAGACAACATGGCGGTATTTTTGTTTTGATCTTTCATTTGTATAAATAATTTATATAAAACAATTTTCTACCACAATTAAATTGTGGTAGGAAATTGTTTTATTTATAACTAGCTTCTGTCCGTGACTTCATCCGCGTGAAATTTCTTGTTCCCCAGTCTCATCTTTTTTTCTTTTTATTCAAATTTTTCAAATCCGACTGGCAGTTCCAGAGATTAGCGCGTTCAAACAAATAAACAAAACAACAAACTCTTCAGCTTTATTATTAGAAGGTATATAGTTTGCTTAATAAGGATCTCGTGGCTAAGTAATAACAGCCGCACGGGTTAATCCAACAGGCTAAGCTATGCTTGCCGCGGTTGGTCCATGGATGGGTGACCATCTTAACCCGTTGGTCCCGGCTGTCATTCGTGGATCTATGACAGTCGTTACGGGTCATCAGAAGCCCGGAAGTCTAACAAACAGTCTTACCAAGGGGTATCGTATTACCCAGTTACTGGGTTGTGGAGGTCAGATAGGCAGCCGCTCCATGTAAAATACAGCTGCATCCGGTTAGACTGGAAGCCGACCCCAACATAGCTGGGAAAAGGCTAGGCATATTGATATTATTAGATTGCTTATTGAATATATTAATAACTTTTCAAATAATGCATTGGTTATGTAATACCACTGTAAAGTGGTTCTATGTTTGTATATCGTATGATCCTGATTCCTAAACAAGCTCGAGGAAATCGGGATGAGAGCGCTCTTAAACTAGTGCGGTGAATGCATTTCTATCACAAGCAGACTTAGTTGAAGAGGTTAACTTAGAAACAATAGGAAACATGGCTCGGATGCGCTTCACAATGATACAATGAAACTTTGGAGGATGTTTTTTAGGAAAATTGAATGTTTTGTTAGGAAAAATCTTCAGTTTCGGGTTCGAATTTGCATTCATTGTTCTCTGGAAATCTGTAGGTAATGTTTTATTTTCACTGCCAAAATGAAGACCGTTCAAAATGAACGCTGCTCGGATATATACTTACGTATAACTGTTGTATATAAAATTATGAACAACTGGGGAAGCAGTCGCGGAAATCGATAACTTCTTTCGACGAGTAGGTGCGTTATTATGCCTCCCTACGTCCACCGTGGGAGGTACTTATCATGTTATTTCATGTCATTGTAGAACAAATATATTGCCTATTATTATTTTTAATATTTGAAAGTCGATTTCTAGGAATCTCGATAATAATGAAAGTCGGTAAATACACAGAATGTTTTGTAGAATAAACATGTGCCGAGCCGTCTCTACTGAATTTATGTATTTCAAGATTTCAGGCGTAGGTAGATATAACAGAACATACATATATATCTACATATTTATCTTACATAATATTATGTAAGATAAATATGTAGATTTAGGATTAGGTTAATTTTCCAGTTAAAAACGCTAATATTTTCTTAAGGTAGCGCGTCAGTCGGTTTGCCACCAATTTTTGGCTTGGATATGTACTCGAAACTTTTTCATCGTCTATAAACGCAGATATTATTAAGTAGAAGAAATACACTTTCAATAAAAGATACATTTGTAGAATATTTTACAAGGTTGGTTGGTAAACTTATGTTTAGGACTCATCCGCCGCTAAAAGTGGCATACGAATATTTATAATAACACACATAAGTATAAAACCTAACTTAAACTACTTATACTCTAATAAACAATACGAAACACTTAGACTATAGATTTAAATGAAGGACTTTTAAATGATAATATGGAACGAATGTGGACTTTATAAAAGTTTATATTATCATAGGTACAGGTAGGACCCTAGTACATAGATATTGTTGTTTCTCTCTAGTTACAAATTTATAAAAAAATTGAAGAAGAGTATTTTCACCTTTGAAAGTTCTTCTAGCCACTTTAACAGCATTAGAGTAGCTACTTTACTCTTATTTCAAGTGTCGAGGATCTTTTGTCTGATTGAAATTTCTTTCAAGTTCGATCAAATCACTTAACATAAAATAAATGGTTAATTTGTTTGTCCATTACATTGCTGTAGCGGCCTGTAACACGGGCATTGATGGACGATCGTGAAAATGTGAGCCGAGGCGAAGCCAAGGCACACATACGTGAGTCCATCAATACCTGGTTGCGGCCAAGGCATGCGTAGTACTTTTCTCAAATAATGCGTGGAAATTCTAACTAATATTATAAATGCGAAAGTGAGTTTGTTTGTTTGTTACGCTATCACGCGAAAACGGCTTAACGGATTGGGATGACCTGGAATAGGACATAGGATACTTTTTATCCCGGTAGTACATTCCCGTGGGATAATTTCTGACATGCACACGGTCGAAGCCGCTGGCAAAAGCTAGTTAATTATAAATTCCAGAGTCAATGACGAACAACAATAATTTTTCACGCCCCAATATGTTCATTTGTTTCTACTTTACTTTAAACAGCTCTATTTGCAAGCCAAATCGAAATTTAAATACAATCTTTGATAAGTTATCATCATTGACATATGTTGAAGTAAAAGTTCGTTCCAATTTTAAATAATACGGCAGATATGAATTTTCATAGTAATTTATTCGGCCGCTAGACACGACAGATATGGATTTTCATACAAACATTGACGGCCGGGCGCTCGCATGTATTCGACCAGTGCAGAATTTTCGATTTATCTCGAAGAAGGTTGTCAAAAGTAATGCTTGAATTTCCAAGCATGTTTGAGAAAAATCTATTTTTATGTCTGTAAATCTTCCAAATAATAACATTTTTATTTGATTTCTCCTCATAGGACGTCAATCAATCAATCAAAAAGGAACTTTGACAGTTTTTGGTATCAAGTAATTTTGTACCTAAATGAGTTTGATGTAACAAACTAAATAATTGGATTATGTGGGCAAGTCTTACGTCTATTTTCAGAAAATTGAATTATATCTCCCACGGTTCGTTCCCTTTTGGGATAACGAGACCTTCAAGCAATACATTAGGACTGCTCACAACTCGTGAAGCCACGTGTTATAGTCATATTTACTTATTAGGTATAGTGATGGTGAACATAGCGTAGATTAAGATTACCTCGACGGGTTATTACGTGTTCGAACCCACCAAAAATAGAAGTTGATTAAATTGCTCATCTCGAAGTTGAGTGAAGTGATAAAACTTTATGAGTTGAAAAGTCTGACCAAAAAGTGCTTGACTTAAATTATTCTTATACCAATTTGAGGACACTCAGAACTAATTATACTTAAACAGGTCATACCCGTTTAAAAAAAAGAAGATTTTGTTGCATACGATCCTATTAATAGATTGTTCCAAGTGGACGGTTTATCAGAATGGCAGTTACGTTTTCTGACTCTTTGATCTAACCAAAATAAGAAAATAAAATAAAGGGTCATCATTAAAATCTTTAATAAACCTGCCTGCCACAATGCCTGCCTAATCACTCCGCTAATCTACTGAAACTACACAGAGCTCCAATATCTCTCCTCCTCTTTTGTAGATTCCTAAACAGCGAGGTACAACGAAACAAAGCGGAATAAAATTTACAGCCGTCTTAACTATTCTGTAGTAATTATCACAAGCTAACGATACAAAATTAATCAACCTTCGCAATTACCGGTGGGGTCGAATATCGCTTCTGTCAAACAATTACTGTTGATGTTTATCGGACGCTTGTCATCATTCATCTTGTCCCGCGAAGTAATTCTATTAAATAGTTTAACACAAAAATGTGGGCGGCTCACACTGTAATCAAAACTGTGGGTGTTTCTGTTAAATTAATTTATCACGTACGTTATATTCACGAAGTTTTGTTAATGAACGCTGTAAGTATATTTTGTTTATGTGTGAAACCTACTCTGAGAATGGTTAGTAAAAGTTCAGTGACGATATTACCTAATTAATATTGGATAACCGAAAGGCAATTTTGGTGCTCTATTAATATGTGATAGAGACTGGCCCACATATTAATTAAAATATAAAGCAGGTTCGCGGATTAAGTTGAACCGAAATGCCCAATCACGTTGCGGCCAATGTTACAATGGGCAAGTTTCCTCACGATAGTTAAAGGGAGTTAACACATGCGTCATCTGTTTATTATTGAGCCATAACTTGCGAATCGTTTAGCATAGGCGTATAAAAGTTTTATAACTAGCTAACACGCCATGGTAACTATTTTCTCACGACATTGCAAGGTTTTCCGTAAAAATGCTGAGAAAGGAAAATATTAAAGGTAGTGTTGTTGAAAGCAAGACATTTTCTCTACGTATTTCTCCCCAAGTATTCACGTTTTAGGGACTTGATCTACCTTTAAGTAAGCGGACACTGGCAAGGGTCTTACCGACCGCGTCGCAGTTTGTATACAAAGGACAGGTACAAAGCCGGAGCTCGCACACTTTTACTAAAATCCGAGATTTCTTAGCGACACTAAATCTGAAGGTATAAACTTTTTATTTTCTATCTGTTCTAACAATTATTTTTAATTGAGCTCGCTCACAAAAAAATTAATGATGTTGAAATCCGTGAAAAGTGTGAGACGCTGCAGATTCACGAGTCGAGTGGCACATCTGTTACCGGTCTGCTCGCTCCTCTGACTTGTAATAATGGAATTAACGAGCTGGTTATGAACAAACGGCGTCTTCATTTCCAGGGTCCCGTTTATTCGTCCTTTGCCCTATTTCACTGCCACACCATTACACTGAATGAAATAATGGACTCAATATTGTGCTCATTTGGAAGGTCTTCTCCACGTCGCAAATATTTCCGAAGGTGTTTATGATGGAATAACAAAGAAGACAATTCCATGGCAAAAAAGGTTAATTGGGTACTGCTTTATCGTAAGTAATTCACGTTGATTGTGTAGTGTACTGTATTACATGTCATTATCGTGCGTGTTTTCATCGATAAATTCATGTATCGGAAAGGCACACATGTTTCGTTTTCAACTTTAATTACATTTATTAACCCGAGTTTAAACTGAATTTCCGCTGTCACGCGTACAAAATCCATTCACTAAATAGCCCCCATCTCATTTAATGAGAGAGGCTACGTAATCCAATTAATTAGCAGAGAGATGAAGCTACATGCTAGTTGCACAATATCCTCCTCCCGAGGCGGCCAGGCGGGTGCCCCTCACTGACCTATCCCTGCACTATTTCACGGAAACTAACCATTTCCCTAAGAATTTGTATCCTTATAATACATAATAAATTGTGATGGTCTGAGAAGGGCCGCACATTAAATTGAAGAGGTCCCAAAATGTTCCTCCATCTGATAGTTACGTGAATTCTATTTTTTAGGTTATTGGGTTCGTGGAATATAATTTTACTTGAGTTTTCGTAACGTAAATAAATAGACAGTGAAATTTATTTCAATTTCCAAGATAATATTTAATAAAATAGAATAGAATAGAATAGAATATTCTTTATTATGTACACCATAAAAAATACAGATAAAAATGTAGGTGTATGTAGGTGTGGTGCGTGTGTGTGTGTGTGTGTGTGTGTGAATGTGTGTGTTTTAATTAATTTATAAAACTAATAGTCTTAACTATCAATCTGCCTAGCCTTTTCCCAACTATGTTGGGGTCGGCTTCCAGTCTAACTGGATGCAGCTGAATACCAATATTTTACATTGATCAACTGCCTATCTGACCTCCACAACCCAGTAACTGGGTAACACGATACCCCTTGGTAAGACTGGTTGTCAGACTTTCGGGCTTCTGACGACAGTAACGACTGTCAAAGATCCACGAACGACAGCCGGGGCCAATAGCTTAACGTGCTTTCCGAGGCAGAGAGGAGTCTCAATATGTACAGATGGTCACCCATCCACGGAGCAACCCCAGTAAGCGTAGCTTAACCTGTTGGATCGACCCGTGCGACTGTTATTACTTAGCCACAAGCTCCTCATGCTAGCTAATAGTCTTAACGTAAAGTAATTATAGATGAAATGTAAGTGCGTCTTGTGCTTCTGTCGGCTCTTTTCTATTATTCAGCGTTACGTAACGTAGTCGAGCTTATATTTGAACTATATTGTTAGAGGAAGTCTATAATTATTCTAAATACATGTTCAAATTACAAGTTGCCATAGATAATTTAGTGGATATAATTGTAGATATATGAATAGTGGAAAGTTCAAAATGCAGTAGGTACCTAGTCATGTTTTAAAATTGTCAATAAAAAAAATATGTTTAGTAATTTTTATTGTGTTTGCCAATGGCCATCCCGAGTCCAACCGATATTTAAAATAGTTATTATTATTATCTTCACTATTCCTTTAACATCATAAAGTGGTATATTATTATGTAAAGCGTCATAAGCAGAGGTGGCTTGCTGTAGTATTCACCTGTAAATCTATTTATAATAAAAATTAAATGCTTTTCGTTGGTCGCATCACTTGAGAACGGCTGGACCAATTTGGCAAATTTTTGTTTTAAATTGTTCGTACGGTCGCGTCCTATTTAAAAACAATTGTCGCGCGAATACGCCATAGGTCACGTACATTAGGTATGTTACTTTTTGTTTGGAAAACCGGAAAGCCCCCTCCCCTCTGTGGGCGAGACCACGCGTTCAGGTTCATCGTGTACTCGTGCTACGATCGCTTTTAATTAGGACGCGGGTAATATTCCGAATCAAGAAAGTTATGTTATATTTGATAATCTAAATAGTATAAATATAAAAAAAAAAAAAGTAAGAAAACTAAAGCCTGATAAAATTGTTAAAACTAAAAGATATATATAAATATTGTTAAATAAAATTATGTTAGATATATATTGTTTAATATATACGACCACATAATACGTATTAAGTAGAAAATAAGAACTGTTTTAAAAATTGTCCAGGAAATTGATGTAATTAATGTAGAAAACTAGAAACATAAGATAATCGTAAGAACAAAAGTAGTAAATAAGAAAATGCAAAAAAAAAAAAAAAGTATATTATTGAGAGATTTGGTATGGTTCTACCCGCAAATAGGAAAATGCGAGTATAAGTAGTAGATATATATAGCATAGATATATTGATGTAGTGTTTAATAGTATTATACGTATTTAAGTTTATTGGCTGTCTAGCAGAGAAACTCTCCGTGTGTTAGTTTAAAAATCTAATTAATGTAAAATTAACACCTTAAAAAAGCAGAACAAGGTCTCTGATTATGTCAGAGGACATTGAGCAAAGGCAGGAGGGGGTTTTAGCCGGTAAGAGTCCGGCACTGCCCAGACTGCCTCACCAGTGTGGCAGTCTGGGCGTCCATGAGGATTTCCCACTCCTGCTCAAAAAAAAAAAAAAATCCGAATCAGATTCTAACGGAAATAAAAATTTGTTAAGTTGCCGGGAAAATTGGGAAATTCGGGAAAACTGAAAGTCAATTTCTCTATGGAATTTGGACAGGGCAATGTCTGCCGGGTTTTTAATAGATATAAGTCCTCGACCACTAATTAGATCGTGAAGCCTGATGATTTAGACAATATTATTCCCGGTATCATTAATTGGAAAGTCCTACCAATGTGTACTGTCACGAGGATATTTATTTATTTGATATCTTTTACAAGATTCAAAAGCGATATTCTCCTAAAGTTTTTAATATATATTTTATGGTATTAGGAACTTAAGAATTATATAGTTTATCTATGCTTTTATGAAATAGCTCTTTTCTAATAGTTAAACTACTCGAATATTGAAATAATTAACCAACGTTTTGCAAGATTCGTATGTTTGACTTGTCCAAATAGATTAAAAATGATTTCGTTGTAGACCTCACTAAAAGCCGGTTGCATCAAACTAAACACCTCAGTATATAAAGTCAGGGAAAATAATTGTTAAGGCGACGATAAACGACTTTTAATGATTAAATATTGAAGATCACGTCTAAACGAGTAGCGCTAATGATTTGGAAATAATATATGTGAAATTAGAGCAGTTTTTTTTATAACTTAATATAGGAATATTTTAAATTATGTTTATATTACATAGTGAAATTAATTTGTAAAGTTACGCCTACCGCGGATAAAAACTGAGAATCACGCAATATCTATCAAGCGTATTTTTCTGAAACCTTCACTATTGTAAAGATAATTTAATTATTGACTTTTTAGTATACATGTTTTTATTAAAATACCTTTTGTTTTATGTATAATAAATTAATAATGCGTCTAATCTGGGATAGCGCCCCTTGATGGGTGAGTCCTATTACTGGCTGGAAGTACGACGCGTTGCGTGAGCTCAGTACAGAACACGCAAGCTAACCACTCAAGGTCACTGGCATATACCTACGTCTTAAGCAAAATTGACTACCAACATTGTCTGTTTATTCAAATCACAAATGTCATTCTTTGACAGTTGTATGACAAGGCAATAGCTCAGAAGGCCAATTCTCGTACTTAAAAAACGTTCACATTCTATTCGCAATCTGTCAAACTTGTCAAAAATGTTGGTAAATTGATTGTATTTTTGACAGATTGCGAATGAGATGCGAATGCGAATGTTCTAAAAAATTACGGGAATTGCCCCTCTGGTACATTGTCGGCATTGTTTCATGCATTGGGTAAAGTGCGTTTCATCAAATAGTTCCTATGCCATAATGTTGGCTCCACTGTTGTAGGACGAACACGAATACGCTGCGGCGCAGCGGCGCTACCTAATAAGTCCGTTGTTAAAGTTTAACAGTGGAGCCAACATTACGGCAAAGGAACTATTTGATGTATCAACGGTTATGACAGTCTATACCTAGTTGTGACGTCCAGCAAAAAAAAGGCCACTTCTCGTGGGTGACATAAAAACTTCGTCCTCCCGTCTACTGATAATAAAATAGTCATCGTGACCCCGTCTGGGTCGCGTCTACATATTATGTTGTTTATGGGAATATCTTTTTGTTTCGATTTTCTCCTACCTACTCCTTTTCTTTGGTCGTCAATGCATGAAATAATCTTTCTATAGCTTGTATGTACGTTATACTTAGTGTAAACTTAAGGCCGATATTATACTATCAAATGACGACACGGTTGGCGTAGTGGCTGAGCGATCGAATGCTGCGCAACGTGTCGCGGGTTCGATCCCCGCACGGAACAAATATTTGTATGATCTGCAAGTAGTTGTTCCGGGTCTGGGTGTTAGTGTACATGTGAGTTTCTATGTTTGTAAACGCACCCACGATACAGAAAGAAATTCTTAGTGTGGGGCAACGTTTAAAAAAGATATATATATCTGTGATTATAGATGACAAAATGATAAATATTACATTTAATAAAATTAAAATAATATGATTTATGAATCATTTGTGAGTTTCGATATAATATTATATATTTATAATAGGATCTTCTACCTCTTTTCGTGTGGTTAGTGACTAACCTGGTGTTAGAGTTTTAAAGCCGCCCATGGGCCTTGCTTCACATATGCCGGTTTCCTCACGTTGTTTTCCTTCACCGTTTTTTAAGCAAGTGATAATAAAATTATACAATACGCACATGAATCAGAAAATTCAGAGGTGCCTTGGGTTCGAACTCGAGACCTATGACTTGGCAGTCCAACGGTCACACCACAAGGCTATCACTGCTAACTTATAGATTAGACACTGCTAAAAATATGTTGTTTTCCTATAGACCTTAGTAGATAAGGTTACAAAAAATACGGCGGCTAAAGTTACAAATACTTAATTTTAACATAAACTAGTATAGTCCCACGACTTCGTCACTGCTATGCCTATATATGTAATAGGATAAAAATTATGATCCTAAATATGATCCTAGATTGTATGGCAATGTAGTAATATTCCCCTAAGTAAAGAACCACATGTGTCATTTCACACATGCGGAACCTATAAATAGGTAGACCGCACATCGGCTAGTTAGCTACAATTGTAGCCAAACCGCTGAACAGCGTGCATCGCCCAACATATTCGACGCGTGACGGATTTTTATTACATTTTGACAACATTTACGTGTACTGAGGCTCATAAATGAATTTTATATACATGGCTTTTTGTTCATTTAAATTATGTATCACCTATCCAAATACAGCCAGGAAAATTAATTAGTAAGCAAATTGACACTCGGCTTCAATTTCCCGTATTATAGCCATTTCAGACAACTGTCAGACAATGACAGTTTTGATTTAAATATACGGACAGTTTAAGATGGTAGTCAATTTGCTTGATTAATTTCCCACACTTTATGTTGTGGTGAAGGACGTAAGATATTTTTTTTTTTTCAATCATGGTGATGTATAAGCTAACATGTCTTAAGCTTATTACGCTTGACTACGCTTAATGCAGCTGAATCAAGCGCTAGACACCGATCAACTCATAGTTTGGAGTGAATCCGACTCTCATATAGTCTTAGTTCTGAAGGCTAGGTGATATCCTATGCCTGAAACCTATGAAATACTTAGCTAATTGTAAACCTTAAATCGAAACATGGTTAACCAGATTTACCAATGCGATACTGACGGTACTTGCTATAGATTAACATATAATCCTCGTAGAACATAATTCGAAAATGAACTTATTCATAAATATGTATATCAGAGCCTTCAAAAGATGTCTACTTTTTAGCATCCAAGTTCCAACCGTCTGATCAGCAACATCGCGTGTGAAAGCAATTTTTTGCTTCAACGCGCACGTACCTACGACATTAAAGGGTAATTCAATTAAACGTAGCTCTTTGACGATCTAAATCGACTTATAATTATGTACGGAATAGATTTCCGGTTAATAGGGGAAGGTGCCGGCTTTGATAGTCAATGTTCTCGTGCTAATCACTGACCCTCGTCGGCTATATATAATAGACATCTTGTCAAACATCAGCTTCGACTTTATCGAATTATGTGCGGAATTTAGATGGTTTTAGTTTACGTTAACATTTTTAATGGAGCGTTGGGCATCGACCATGTTATTTTATTGGATACAAGCCGTGTGCTCGATGGTATTTCCCATCGGCAACAATACGAAGCCCTCTATTTAAACCGTTTAGGGAATGAATTTTCAAAAATCCGTCCTTAGTCGTCATTTCGTTATACAGCACACGAAAGTGACAACTAAGGACGGTTTTTTTTTTTTACCTGTTTTTGTGGCCCACCGTCTACGAAACGCCAAAGAAAAATCCGTCAGTCCAAAGAAACGTTTTAGAAGCCTCTCTCCGAGGGATTCCCGCAACACCCCCATTTATGTTCAGCAATTATTTATAGTTTAGGTGCTAGACGGCTTTTAATAAATTTTGGAAAATTGTCACTTGACTTCACACTTTTTTATTTTTCTCTTTCTAACTATTAAATCGCTGTACATACCTGCATACCCATGTTTAGGGAAGCCCTTGGTGAGAGGCTTTTAAAAGTTTTCTTTGGACTTCGTTTCGCGGGCCTCCCATTATAAGGAACAATAAATAAAAAATTGGGAGTTTTTTTTTTACGCTCAATTTTCTGTACAGCTAAGTACATATAAATAAATAAACTCTTGTGCTTTTCTTGCTTTTTTACCCAGTGGTTTAGGCTGTGCGTTGTGTGTCAGTGAATGGATGAACATGGGTGATCATGAGGTCTATACCTAATTTCGTAATTGAAGAAGCTCCATTGAACACCCCAGGTTTGGAAATCATGCTATTTTATATGACATTATAATAGAATATAAGTACTACACTAGAATATAAGTACTATACTAGAATATAAGTTCTACACTAGAATATAAGTACTATACTAGAATATAAGTTCTACACTAGAATATAAGTACTACACTAGAATATAAGTACTACACTAGAATATAAGTACTACACTAGAATATAAGTTCTACACTAGAATATAAGTACTACACTAGAATATAAGTTCTACACTAGAATATAAGTTCTACACTAGAATATAAGTACTACACTAGAATATAAGTTCTACACTAGAATATAAGTTCTACACTAGAATATAAGTACTACACTAGAATATAAGTTCTACACTAGAATATAAGTTCTACACTAGAATATAAGTACTACACTAGAATATAAGTTCTACACTAGAATACAAGTACTACATTAGGATATAAGTACTTCACTAGAATATAAGTACTACACTATAATATAAGTACTACGCTATAATATAAGTACTACACTAAAATATAAGTTGTTTTGTAATACTAACACAATATGGATCACTGTTGTCCGAAATAAATGCATTTAAATTTAACTATAATCTTTAAGACAATTCAAACTATCCCTTGCAATCCAAAAACTGTAAAAGCCTATAGTAGTAGTATCCTAACCTCCTGTCCCTTCAAAAAGCAAATATCATCGTAGTGCATACGTTTACGAACAAAGCAGAGGTGGAAATACAACACAACAGCGCGGAGTCAACTGAGACGCTTTGTCCGGTGTCAATTATTCTGGTGACTGCTGGAAAGTCAATGTGTACTCGTTCCATCTATGGTTCCATTCCAACGTAACAGTTTGTTTCCTGTTTTCTAGCCACTTTGTTTCACGTGTGGCACTTTAAGAGGCAGCTTTTAAAGCTAATACATATCTTACTTGAATGATATACATAGGCACCTATTGAAATAAAGCTTCGTAATTTTGTTTTTCTTTCCAAGTTAAGGTGATCTATAGATTATTAGGTATGTGTAGAATAAGGTATGCATTCTCCTTTACATTTAATATAGACTTACATAAATATATGTCAATAGACTTGCAATTAATTATACGCCCAAACGTATAATGATGTCCGTAGGGGACCAATAAATCTGTCTTCGGAATAGATCTGTTAATATTTTATGGATCCAGTGACAAAATGGATGCTTTATTTATCTTGATAAATACAACCGAGCTCCAATATTATGTATGTTTAGTACAATTCGTAAGAGATTTAGGGACTTACAAATCTCATACAGTCAATGTTGTATTAGAGAGTTTGGTACCATATGGTTGTATTTGTATTTTTCGACATTTTAATAACTTGCCTTGCCTAAAAGTTTGATAAACAAAGCCTGATCTTTTTACCAATAAATGTTAGTTGTTTAATGGTTGACGAAAAAAATTTTCTTTATTATTTAAAAAATTATTATACAATCAATCTGCCTAGCCTTTTCCCAACTATGTTGGGGTCGGCTTCCAGTCTAACCGGATGCAGCTGAATACCAGTATTTTACATGGAGCGACTGCCTATCTGACCTCCACAACCCAGTAACTGGGTAATACGATACCCCTTGGTAACACTGGTGTCAGACTTTCGGGCTTCTGACGACTCGTAACGACTGTCAAAGATCCATGGATGACAGCCGGGGCTAACGGCTTAACGTGCTTTGCGAGGCACGGAGGATTCTCGGTATGTAAAGATGGTCACCCATCCACTGACCAACCCCGGCAAGCGTAGCTTAACCTGATGGATCGACCAATGCGGCTGTTGTTACTTAGCCACGAGTTCCTCATAAAAAAAAAAATCCTTAAAAATTTTAATTTTATTACACAAACAAAAAAAAAAAAAACATTTTGTCTTGGGCCTTGACAACAATCTTGTTAATACAGGGAGATGTTGATTAAGTTCAGTACCTAATAAGCGTTGCAGTGTATGCTACGAGTACCTACAGCTTGATACGAACTCATTGGAAACTACGTAACAATGGGGGCTATCGTTTTTGTGCTCCCCAGTTGGCGCCACTGGCGAGTAAGGTCCTGTCAGTACCTACTATTATTTGATATGTTTAAGTAGACATTACCATAAAACTTCAAAAGAATATTTACAATTTGATGTTCCTAAAATTGGCAAGCAGGTAGCAGACAAATATTATTCTTCCTCCAAGTGCTACCAAATTAGATCGTCTTGTTACTTAAAATCTTAAGCCATAATTAATCAGGAAGGCATATTCTAAAAAATTATGAGTAATAATAAAAAAATCCCGATAGAAAATCCCGCAAACAGTGAACGTCCAGTGGTATTTGACATTTCTAGTCTAGAGTGAAGCTCTTCACTAGCGCCTGTAGCGGCGAATTCAAACGCAATAGTCCTCATTGAAAATTGTGGCAAAATCTATTGCGCAACCACACCTTCACACGTCTGCAAACGTTCCATCCGTCACTGACCGACATGGGCCATAGCCCATTTTATACGAGGACAAACTGAGTTGAATATAACGATATTTACCAGCAGAATAAAAAAGTTTTTATATTTTTCTCCGACGTTGTTGAACTCCCAGTGAGGTTTAATAAGACCTTGTTATTTTAACAAGACGGGAACTATTTGATGGATGACTTATCCGGGCCGAGAGTCTTTCCGCGCCTTACGAGTTTTACTTAACGCTTCTAAAACTAGGCGGACAAACTTCATCCACACTTAAACTTTCTTAAGTGTTAATCGATCATCGCTGGTCAATGATCTGTAAACTTCCTATTATATTTTGGACAGTAACTAGCTTAGGTAGTCGAAAACCAGTAATTTGAGTCACATTTCCAACAAAAACAAAAAGCTTTCAGTTATAATGGATAATCTTACAAAATCTCAAACAACTTCGCAGAAAATAAAATAGATCCAGTAGCACACAGTTAGGTCAATCGATAGATAACTCATTTGTCAAAATTGTTCTACGCGTTTCGACACACGAGCCAAAAAAAGCTAAGAGAAAACCCATTCCATTTGGCTCCGACGAAATCACTTGAAAATTTACTCACACATAAACAAAAACTTTAAAATGTTAGTGAAAATATCCTTCTCGAGGCACAAAAAGATTGAACAAAGAAGGCAACAACACAGTGCGCCAGCAACTGGACATAAATCGTCCGTAAACTTTACTATCACCACGTTTTCCTTTTACATTTTTTGATACTATGACAAAAGCATTTTGGCGTATTTTAGAATGAAATGTGCAATATTTTATGAATTTAACTGCGGTTTTAGCCGATACAGAATACTGTTGCATTGTGGTGTGGAGTTTTAAGGCAAGCTTGTAATAATATACATGCATGGGCTCATGGTTCACGGCTCATTAGTTTATATCGCGGGCTCCCGCGGCCCCGGTGCAACCAGAGACGAATGCTTAACAACTTTGCTTAATAACGTACCCGCTTCCTTACTCATTAATATTAATATCAGTTCAGCCATTGCCGTAATCTTAAGGCATAGGAAACTTACATTAGGTACCTAATGCTCTTACTTGTCTGAAATGTGAGCATATTTTCATAAAAAGCTAGATAAAGTAGCATATTTTGCGAAAATATAATTTAAAAAAATTATGTCGAAAGTATAATAAAATCGGCGAAAACTTTCGGCTTTGTGACTTCTTAATAATATAGCGGTACCTTCTTGAGAGCAGTGTTTAAGCTTTCAAATACCAGTTTAATAATAATATATGTTAGTAGGTAAACCTTTCCTTCTGCAATTTAAAATGCTATTAAGTAAGACTTACCCTTTCCTTGAAGTCTTATTATTATGTAGCGCAATTTTCAACAAAAAAGTTCAAAAACAAATGAAAAGTTATGAAGGAACTCCAGTAACAGTTGAAGAAGACTTTTAAAAAAGAAAATATTTTTGAATTCAGTTCTCAGTTGAAATTTTTATTCAGGTATGACTTCATTCTTTAAATATTCTTTTTAATTTAGAAAGTTCACTCAACAAAAAACAAAAAGCAACAGGTATTACCATGGTATTACACGATGTTTTTCGTGTCTACAGAACATTATATGAGATGAGTTATTTTACGTAATACGATACAGCAATTTGGAACACTTCATTCATATTAAACGAGTACCTTTCAATTTGTTTAATAAATTGACTTTGCTCCAATACATAAATATCGTTCACGAGTTACCTAAAATGGGTATATAAAATAAGTATCACTTAACACAAAATAGATATCGGCTGGCATTAATTAACACATACAGCTGATATCAAATATACAATTATATTTTTAGTAGCCAATATCTAGTTATCCTCATTACTCGTATTAGGTCAACAAACTTATTATAACGGATACGACAAGATACACAAAATTAATTATTAACAGCAGTATCGAAACGAACTGTCATAATTAAGATTTAATTATTCATTGGAAACATTTAAGTATTCGTAAATAAGTGACTGATTGTTCGAAATATTAAAAAAAAGAACATTAGTTCTATTCTAAATCATTTGACGCTGTATTATTTAATAATATTATCATAATTAATTTATGTTTTATCACACGGAGCTTAGTTTACGTTATTGCATAATTTTCATAATAATCGTCAGCATAATGCTGCAGTTTAATCAAATGTTATTAGAAATGGAATCGAATATGTAAAAGGCAATCAAATATCTACGAGAAAAGATCGAATGTCTTTGGAAACAAAAGAAAAACGTTCCAAAGTTGAAAAGAACAACAAATAAATAAATTTGTATTTTACAAGTAGCGCGATGTCAGATGTTGTGACGTTTTACTTCACGGAGGGTGATCGTAGGCATATGGGGTGGGTCTTTCACAGCTTTGAAAGCGTTAGTAAGCCATGTTAAATCCTGGGCGTTATGCCGGCTTAGTGGATTTATTTTATTACGTTTACTTATTCAACGGTTAGATCGGGCTATGATGACCGTCCGGCCACGTTTAGAGGCTACTTAGTTAATTAAATGTAACACGAATGGCTGCCTCTGTGTACTATGTAATGTTTATCTGTGATGACTTCACTAAACCGGATAGGTTTAAAGCTATTAATGTGAAGTTCTGAGTTTGTTGTATGGATTCAATTACTGTAATTGAAACATGGTCGTTTCAATCAGATGAAATGTTTCGAAATCATTTGCTGGTTCGTATTAATATTTGGAGTAATTAGAACTTTTGTTAGTATTTGATGCATAAACCGTCTTAATTATACCTTTAGTTAATTGTTCTAATATATTAAGATTTTATAGAGTAATATTAGGGATATTTAGTTATATATAAAGACTGTCAATCTCTTCATGTAATTATGGTTTTGAAAGAAAAATGCGATTTATATGCGATAGGTAATCCGATCATATTTAATGTTACACAAATTGTATTTTGATAAAATAAATGGTGTTCAAAAGAGATTAATTATAGTTATTGGATACTGATACCCTTCTATAATTAATTTTGTTATGATCTGAATAAGTTAACATTATTCAAATCAATAATTTCTCATACAATGGGTCGAGTTACGCGAACAAAGGATAAATGCCAAACACAATAAATGAAAATGTGAAACAGTGCATTCACCATTCAAAATGATGTAAATAATGGCTGGAATACTCTGCACATACATGTTTAAAAGTCTAAACCTACGCAATTTTTACGATTTTCAGTATCAAAATAACTGCTTTATTATAAATTATTTGTTAGTAGATCGAGCACACAAACGAGACAATTTTAGAATTTACAAATAAATACTAGACACGTGTGGTCAGGTTCACAAACAATATATTTCGGACAATTTCGGTGGAATTTCAATCTTTTTTCACCAACTATGCTACTACAAAGATGAATCTACAATTGGTTTTGGAATGAAGCTAGAATACTCAACAAAACAAACGTGTTTTTATTTAGTTTTCCGATTTCTAAAGTTCCGTACCTACATGAATGTTTCATACATTTCCCAGTTTCTTACAACAACTTCACTCTAACTTCGTGGATAGAGTGTGTGCTCCATCTTCTGTAGTCTTAAATATGGCTTTAAAGTAATTGTATTGTAACGTAGTGCATTATACACACATGATTGTATCAGCTGTTAGTGAGCACACGCTTGTGTACTCTTTTGCTTCTTTTCAATAAATTGCGTACCCTGGAGGCTGCATTATCAAGCTCGGCTTTGTCTTGTTTATCGTTCAACTTTGTCATGTATAAAGAGCGTTTAACACATTTTCTTATAGCGAAAATTTACAATTAAAATGTCATTCACAAAAGAGTTTTTTTTTGTAACATTATCTTTGTATAGGCATGTTATATTGTTGTTTCGGCGTGTTACGCTTTGTTAGTTTCGTTCACCCACATGTTTACTAACTCCTATACCACGTGTACATAAAAGGGAGAGCAATAAAAAATGAAGGTAAACTCTCCAACTCGAGGGACTTAATTGCTCTATTTCCACTCAGTATCAAAGGTACTCCGACGCAATTACGCTCACCCAGCCAATGCGTTCTCTCTCACTCCGCCCCACTGCGATTAAACGATTCAATTTTCGAAGTGGCAAACATTAATGAAGAGTTCCTCGTCTATTTTACGCTTAGCAAGCATACATTTGGCGGTGCGGAAAAATATCACAGAATTTTTGGAATTTATTGCGTTTTGAATCAACAGAAAGATTGATTACGTACATTCATTCATTTTTCTGTTTTCGTAACTTTATTTACTATGTTCTCCTCAGTGAGAATAAGAAAAAGTGAGAAAGTACAAGTGAAATTAACTTAACACGTCGACATCATCTGTAGCCGGAGATTTTCAAAATGTAATCTAGTTAGTTTCCCTCTTTGAAATTTTTTTAATCTCGGGAAATAAAGCTTTTCCACAATTAAGTCAATCACGCCTGCTTAACTCGATTTTCTTTTAAGAAACCTATTACAGGCCGCAGGGACCATTCCCGGGAAGAGGCTAGGGCGGGCTAAATGCTTTGAGGTAAAACCAGTCAATTTAAATGGTAAAAGAGTTTCATTTTAAAAAATGTCAATGCAAATGACGCCGCAGAAAAGTTCTTTATTACCATACTGACTTAAATCTAGATACATTTTCCAAGCCCAAATAATAAAGGAAGAAATAATATAGCAACTTCATGTCTTTTACATAAAACAATTTCATAGAAGTTAAGTAATGACTCTAATAGCAATTCTCAATACCACCCAATAAATGTAAAGTTTAATTTGGAAATTCAAATTAACAAAAGCTGTTTATGCCAAGTGTTTGTCCTATTACAAAGTAATTTTAGGCAAAAGGTAAGGAATTATGATAATCCAAATCATACTGAATTAATAAAGACGTCTCTGAAGATAAGATAGGAATACGAAGTAGAATTTTATAATATTACGTAGTACAAAGCTTTCAGGCGAGCGCCGTTTGCGTGGTGTTTTTTGCTTCCACTCTCGATAGTAGCTTGATGATATAATAATGACTCACAAGACCGACGCAAACATCTCCTCGAATAAAAGAAAAAGGTCAAAAACAATACGAGATGAGTACTTCCTTAGTTCCTTTAGCAATAGCGCTTGCCTGCGCTTTGTCAGCACTTGGGGTAGTTACACTTAATTAATGATCCTACTGTGTTGATAACTTCTGAACAATGTAAGATGAAGATATTACTACAAGTTTTGTCTCTCGAACAATCCTTTCTGAACATGAAAATACAAACGTAAGACAAATCTTGGTTCTCTTATGTTTAGTTTAGCAAATAGTCTTTGCTTTTACATATTCTACGTTCCTAATATTTGAGTAGAATCAGAATTGTATGAGATCTTGGAAATGCAAATAGGTCGACGTACCTACACAATATTTATTTGTGATATTGATCTGGCTGGAATAGCTTATTTACTTTAGATATTCAAACGAGCACTTTAGTTAATTATCTTTATTTAGATCGGTATATATGTGTGTTAGAAGGTTAGCAATTTATTTCAGCATTTCCCTCAACCGTTGGCGTATAATCTTGCCCCTGGGATTCCTCGGCATTTCTTCAATGAACCTTACACCTCCTCTTAATTGCATAAACGGTGCCACCTGAAAAATTAAACAACTTTATTGAGTCAATGAGCTTTTTCATTTAGTTAATTTGTACCAGTGTTGATTCTACTTTGTTAGAGTAGTTACTCGTATTTAAAAGGACAGTTATTTTAGTTACGGGTATTAACAAGCCTGTTATCATCATCTGTCAAGCCCTTTCACAACTATGTTGGGTTCAGCTTCCAGTTTAACCGAATGCAACTGAATACCAGTATTTTACATGGAGCGACTGCCTATTTGACCTCCACAACCCAGTACTAGATTACCACGATACCCCTTGGTAAGACTGGTTGTCAGACTTTCGGGCTTCTGACGACCCGTAATAACTGTCAAACGGCTTTCAGAGGCACGGAGGGGTCTCGGTATGTAAAGATATGGAACGCTGAACAAAAAAGCTTATAGGCGACGAAACTTTGGTGGCTAGGCTTCACAGCTAGGCTCATCAGCCTAATGTTGCTTGCCTGTCGGTCTTCTACAGACTACTACTTCGGAGAGTGTGCGCAGGAGCTCCACGAACTGATCCCACCATCGCCCTTTTATTACCGGTTGATATCCCGTCCAGTCGTACTCAGCGCTTCTCCTCCACATTTATTATGCGCACAGACAAAGAGTGGAACTCTCTGCCCGCAGACGCTGGCAGAGAGTTCGTTCGTTACCGAGAGTTGCTTAAATGTGGAAAGGCACACAGACGTGTTCCTTTCCACATATAACCCGCCTGCCTTCAAAGTAGGAGTGAACAGGTATCTTCTGGGCACGCTCGATCCATCATAGACCTCATCCATCACCTGCCCATTCAACAATTAAAAAAAAAACAGATAAATAAGACGGTCACCCATCCACGGACTAACCGCGGCAAGCGTAGCTTAACGTGAGTGATCTACTGTTAGCTGTTATTACTTAGCCACAAACTCCTCTTACATTAACGAGCTTGTTATGAGCCACTATTATGTTTTTAACTGTTGGTGAATTTTAAATTAGATCAGATATAAAGTCATTTATGTAAAATGTTTTTCACGCATAATGGTGGTTGAACGAGTAGCCACAATCAGTTTCATTATGCAAAACTGTAGAATAGGTATTCGACAAAATTTTGTATCTAGAAGGTTTTAGTTTCCAAATTCTTGCTCCAGCCGCCTTTCAACGGATTACCAGATTATCAGATCCAAAGCTAAATTCTATTTTACATTTTCTTATTATTACAAAGGCTTTAGTTTTCATAACCGTTGATAATCTCATAACCTTATCTTAGACTTGGGATACTTTTGCACTGACTATGGTACAAAAGCCATGTTTCGTGGAATTCAAAGACTGTATCGTACGTAATATTCAATACTCAGAACTCGTTAGCTTCTCTTACATCACTTATTACATTTTGAATAGCATTATAACATATTGCTCAGTCTTTCATCAATCAAAATAAGCAAATTTGTAATATCTCAACATTTACTAAATAAATAACGGAGTAAAATTATAGTTCACTGAAAAAATGTTATAAATTGAAGACATCTCGGGTAAAATAAATAATATAATAAGGTGCATGATGTAAAATAACAAAAATGCTATGCTAGCTGTTACGGACGGAAAAATGTGTAAAATAGTAATCTAAATATATAAAAATCAATTGCTGTTCGTTAGTCTCGCTAAAACTCGAGAACGGCTGGGCCGATTTAGCTGATTTTGGTTTTGAAATTTTTGTCATAGTCCAAGGAAGGTTTAAACGGTAGAAAATTAAGGTAGGTAGGGTAGGTAGGGTAGGGAGTGTAGGTAGGGTAGTAGGTAGGGTAGGTAGGGTTTAGTGCTACCCGTGCGAAGTCGGGGCGGGTAAAGCTAGTAAATAATAAAACAAAAATCAACATGATACGTTAAAGAACCAAGAATTCTGTTTGTCGGATTGAGATAAAAACACTAACGTTATGGTATGAAAAAATAGGGCCCTAGCAATCTTTATTTTTTATCAAAGCGATTTCGGAAACATTCCAACAAAATTACTCACAGAAAGATGTTGTTTACAGAAGATTTTTGTGCAACATTTAACTCGAAAATCAAAATATTAACGTATTCATATTTCTATACAGCGTGTATCAGAAACGTGTGGTCATATATTGTGGTACAAAAAATATATCTGATCTGCTGTATACATTTGGGTCGAGTTTAGTTTTATAGGGGACAGCTGATTATTTTTTCACGATTACGTTATTGGTCCCACGGAGAATGTTTCAGTTTAATGGTTACTAGAGTTGTAACGGAGGTCGTTTCAGCGGAAGCAGAGGCGGACGCGGAGGTTAACGGAAGCGAAGGTGGGGGAAAATATCAATAATCATTTATTACCCAGTTAAGTTTACCATGTATTATCTGGTAATCAAAATTAACAAATGGCAAATTATAATATATTTGACGTACAGTTTGCGGCTTTTTCACCCTCTAACCGATTTCTTAAGGGTTCATAAATGAAACCAGTTCCACTAAACAATTGCTCACTTGGTACTGAACTTGACGGCCCCGAGAAGTAAGTGCGAACAATGGGAGCAAAAACTTTATATTTAATGTTATATCTGCACCAGAAGAAAGGGGCTTGCCCGCTGCACAAACACAATTCTGACCATTTCGTGCGCAAGAATCAACCGCGCAGCATGTCTCTTAGGCTCGCTCCTCCCGCGGAGATGTAACGAAAATAAACCTCTGTTATAAATCCGTAAAAAACTTACGGAGACGGAAGCGGAGGCGGAGGTACGATGTCTTGCGGAAGTTCCGCACTTGCGGACGCGGAGGCGAGGTTCCATTACAAGACTAGTCTGTACCACACCCTTATATATATACATGCTGTCGAGATTGTATTAGAACCATACCTCTGCAGCAACATAATCAACCAGTTCCTTTTCAGTAACTTCAACGCCTGGTTGCTTGACAACGAACGCAGTTGGTTCTTCCCCAAAAACACGAACTGGTTTACCCACCACACCGGCTTCCCTGACTCCTGGGTGAAGTTGGAGAATGGTTTCCAGTTCCAATGGAGCCACCTATAAGGAAATTCAAGATTATAAAAGAGACAAGACTGTTGTCGAGAGAGTAAGGTTAGTGGTGAGACTTTTCACTTTAGTGGGAGCTTGAAATGTGCTTGGTAATAAAGATGATTGTTTTGAAACTACTCTGATTGTTTTGGGGACTAGAAAACAATAAAACCACATATTGCAAAAGTAGAGAAA
The DNA here is from genome assembly GCA_916701695.1 of Agrochola macilenta. NCBI lineage: Eukaryota > Metazoa > Arthropoda > Insecta > Lepidoptera > Noctuidae > Agrochola > Agrochola macilenta. The sequence continues at coordinate 12,485,900 of OU753563.1, forward strand.
GATGTTCAAAAAAGATTATATTACAGTACCTATCAGTGCTTTAATAAAATTACCTACCTAACAAAAAAGAGACGCAATAAAAAGAACAAGCATAAAAGAACATAGTAATTCATGTATTCGTAATAAGCCGTGGATCTAAAAATGCGTAGATAATACGAGGCTTATTCATACGACGTAAGTCCACGAAGAAAGGATTTCTCAAGATGAAAAGGTGTGGATCGTATTTCGGGGACAGTGTTAGTTCCAGCTAATATTATCAACAAAAACCTCGTCTTATTGCTTGAATAAGACACGTTATATGTATTTTTTGCCGAGTCCGGCTTGTGATGTCTACGTTTTCTCGGAATGACTTAGTTACGCTTTCCTTTTTGTAATTTAGGAACATTTTCAAAGGTAAGTAAGGCGTCAGAGAGTATATTATTTTTGTTCATTTACACATTCAGAATATAATAATATGTATATGGAAATATTTATACGTTTTTTGAGAGCTTATTTATGCCTTTGCTAGTGTTGGAATATGAAATCATATTTTTATTTTACTACAATATGTCCAAAAAATATCATAGTAATCTTACTATAAGGTATAAGTTGATATTTACACATCATTTTAATCTTCTATATACGTATAAAAAATGAATCGCTAAATGTGTTGCTAAGCTCAAAACTCGAGAACGGCTGCACTAAATTAGATAATTCTTTTTTTGTTGTGTTCTTTATTCTCAGGACAAGGTTTATACAAAAGATAGGTAGGTGTAGATAGGGTAGGTAGGTAGGTATATAGGTAGTTAAGTAGGTAGGTAGGTAGGGTAGGTAGTTATCGAGGGTAGGTAAGTAGGATAGGTAAGTAGGTAGGGTAGTTAGGGTAGGTAGGGTAGGTAGGGTAGATAGGGTAGATAGGGTAGGTAGGGTAGGTAGGGTAGGTAGGGTAGGTAGGATAGGTAGGGTAGGTAGGGTAGGTAGGGTGGGTAGGGTAGGTAGGTAGGTAAGTAAGTAAGTAGGTAGGTATTTAGGGTAGGTAGGTAGGTAAGTAGGTAGGTATTTAGGGTAGGTAGGTAGGTAAGTAGGTAGGTATTTAGGGTAGGTAGGTGCGCCATAGATAAGCACTTAATGCTACCCGTGCGGAGCCGGGCCGGGCAAAGCTAGTTCTGAATAAAAATAAAGATTTTGACAGTAATGTTACTTACTTTATAACCATCATAGACGATGATCTCCTTCAGTCTTTCGACGATATAAAAGTACTTGTCTTCATCGTAATAACCCAGGTCCCCGGTTTTAAAGAAGCCGTCGTCATCTAAGTAATTTGAAGGCGGCATGCCAATGTAACCTTTCATGAAGACTGGACCTCTCAAACATATTTCGCCGCGTTGGTTCGGACCCACAGTTTTATGGGTTTCCGGATCCACGACCTGTGTAAAGTATTCGATTTCTTACTTAATATCGGAAATGTATTCCAAGAAGGCATATAAGTTACCTACCTACTTAAACTGTCTGCTATGTTGGCGGATGTTTTTTAGATACATTATGTAAGGAAGGCACTATTTACCTCCCGTTTTACTTATGTTTCCTGCTTTACTGATATTTTTTGTTATAAGTGAGCTAGCTAACGACATGTTGATAATATAACGTTAATAAAAATGGTTGACTCGCCCGAGAAATAAAATATTTGTTCAGTTGGACAAATACTACTTTGTTTTCGATAGGTATAACCATTTATAGAGAAATGGAAAAGAAACTATGTAACAAATGGAAAATTCTAATAAAAATCAACAACAGTTCAGTGTTTTCGGCACAAACCTTTAAAATAATTCCAGGTGAAGCCATGCCCACACTGCCAGACTTGGGTCCTTTTGTGCCCCAGCTCTCGGAGGTCAACTCACCCGCTTCAGTCATACCATAGCCTTGTAAGATATTCACAAGTTTGGGAAACCTACGAGTGTAAGAAAAACACATAATTAAAACATTGCCTAATGACTATTAGTTGTACCTACTTTTTAAATAGATAACTAAGTATCTACAACTATAATTAACTCAAATTAAGCAGTAAACAATAAAGACTTAATAACTTTTCAATGCCCTAAAATTAAAAGCACAATTATGGAGATAGATGAAATCGAACGAAGCTCAATTACAAATACATTTGTAAGTGAATAGTCCATTCCCACAAAAGGTATGCTTAGAAAACTGTAACGGAAAATCGATAAACTAAATTAAACGATAAAATGAATCGATACTCGCCTACTTTTGACCTTTTGTATAGTTTTGTTATGAAGAGGCGATGATCGAGAGTATATAATTTTGAGTGAATCGAGATTATATTTTTCTGCTTCCTTTGCCTTTGATAAGTAGCAAACAAAAGACGGTACTATAAAGGCTATGTTAACCTGCAAAATAATATAAAGAGAACAAAGATTAAATCTCGGATGTTCACATAAATGTACGTAGTATAATATAGGGGATGGTAAAGTATTGTAGTATACTGCCGCTGGGCACCAACCTAAATAAAACATATTTCAATATTTTACTTACGGGAAAAACAGGAATTACGTGTTTAGAGATCTTAAATGAGTCTAGAATAGTAGTGCTATTCTGAAAAAAACTCATCGTGAAAACGTAGGTGAAGTGAGCGTGACGTGAGCTGTCAGTAATGCCCAAACTAGGCGCGGGTTTGCGGACGGTGAGCAATGGGTAGCTCGCCGTCCGATAAGGACCAGGCCGGGGTCGAGGGCGCGTTGTGTTCCACGCGCGCCTTTAATAGATGTCAGCACAACTGACGGGGTCCACTAGGACCGATGCCAAGATGCAGGAATGCAGGGATGCCATGCCTGCCAGGGTCGTGGGAAAGTTCGAAAGGGATACCGTGGCCGTGACCGTAGTCAACGTACAGGCAACTGAATGAACACGGGTGGGTTTTAGTCAGTAAGAGTCTGACACGCCCTCCCGTTCCGCCCAGAGCGGGAAAAGTTATTTGATAATGACCCACCCAAAAAAAAAGCTGTCAATAATGCCAATCCCTAGCAGCAGGTTCAACGTAAAATTGAATTATTTTTTTGAGGGTGGGGAATCATCAAATGATTTCTCCTGGGCAGAGCGAGAGGGCGTGTCAGACTTTTACTGACTAAAACCCACCCGTGTTCCTTCCGTTGCCTGTGTGCCGGGTTCGCGATATCCCTTTCGGACAAACCCGCAACCCCAGCAGGCTCACTGCACCTAAGTTTTCACAGTGAGTTTTTTACAGAATAGTCCGGCTGATGCATATTTTTTTAACCCTGGATCACTAACCATTCGTCAAAATGACGACGCGTACGTTGTGCATTTATTGTTTTGATTAGATTCCCACTTCCGCCACCATTGCCGTCTCTAACACCTTCCTGATTCGCATCTTAACCGTATAGTTCGGAAGCGCCCCCGATTGGACCCGAAAACACAAACCTCCGCCGGCTCGGTATACGGACCATTGAACCCCAGAATGACGACATAATACACCCTAAATTGATGATACAAATATTTATTATGCCACCCATCAAATCATACGAATGTACGTTAATTAAGAGAGTTGGATAAAAAACTCATATGTTAACGCCATTTAAAATCTTTCATATTAAACACGCAAGTTAATTAAGTGACCCGCAATAACTCATTACTTTTGGTGCAACGAAATTTGAAGTAAATCATCGCGGAGATCTTGAAAATTGTAGACTAGATCAGGAAGGTTCTAGTCAAAACGTTCCCAGAACTTGCAACACTTGCAGTTGTTAAAAAACGTCGTATGACCACGAACTTCTTGCAAGGGCTGAAAAAAGCTATTTGCAGGGAGCATATTGCTTCTATGAGCAATCATTGTTCAATTTAGGTTTTTCTAAAACAGATTATGTTATTGGATAAAAAGAAAACTAAAACTGCTAATTAAGGTCATTTTTAGATAAAAAAGATTAAATAAATGTTTTAATCCTTCGTAATATTTACGAATGGTTCGTGATAACGTTAGATGAAATTAAGGTTAGTTAGTAGTAAAACACGCTGAACCCTAGCTACCCAACTAGGGTGCAAGCAGGGTGTTTTGAGATGCCGAGCAAAACTATTTGGGAGTTTTATGTTGGTCAACACAATTTGTCTAATTCTTTCATACGTTTTAAGAGAGATATTCCTTCTCAGTCTAGTTTTTGTAGCGTTAGAATTGGTGGAGCTTAGACCCCGCGAAGATGCCGCAAAACCCCCTATCATACACGCCGCGTTAACGCAGCGCACTTTACGTTAGGAGTGCACAAGATATTTTCCACATGATTCTGTTCCTCAGAACATTTAAATGAAGCTAACTTTCTAATTACGTACAATTAATAAATCAAAAGAAAAATAATATTTTATTCCGCATAATCGCAAACACCATCAAGTCTGATATAAATAAAATAGGTCCACATAATATAAAAAATCCGCACACAATCAAAACATTTTTATGAAAAACTTGGTTCTTGTTTTGGAAGCGGTTTGTCATTTCAGGTCATCATTTATAACGCTGGCCTTCAAAAGGTCAGGTGCGTAGCGTTCAGCGCCGACGCGCATTTATGAAAAGATTCATGAATGTGGAAGAAGTGAACGAGTTTGTAAATATTGTACCGTATACCGCGCCGTGTTTTCTGTTCACTCCCTTGGGACCACGATATGAAGAGTGCATTTGTGTGTGTGGAAATAATCTGGGATGTTGGGTAAAAATACACTGTGAAAACTGATGACTGGTACCGATGTAGGTGCATAACAGCATATGTATGACAACGATTATGGGTAGTGATAATAACGTAATGTCAACATTCCAGAGTTTAATAATAATAGGTACCTACAAGTCTTCTGAGATGTAATCACAATATGCTGTTTACTGTGTGTTGGCAATTTCAGACGATTAGGTCCAATTAGTTAAATTGTAGATACTCGTACATACCTACTAAGTCAATCAAAAAGGCAGTGGCATAGGCCACTATGGCATTTAAATTGAGAATACTCGACTGAAATTCAAGAACATCAGAATAAATACTTACTGGATGGGTACCTAATTATTATACCTAAATATTTTAATTTTAATAGTTAGTTAATTAAGTACATATAAGAAGTTTATCCCGTGTATACATGTATTTTTATCGTATTGATAAATATAGAACAAATAGTCCATTAATTTATTAAATATAAATATTTCAATTACTTACATCACAATCTTGAACACTATTCAGGAACGAAATAGGTTCTGCTTCATTGACATACACAATTTTTCTGCCGAGACATAGAAATTTGTACGTCATGAAAGTGTCGTAATTATGATACCATTCTCCGAAAAGGAACGCTGTTTTCAGGGACTCATCGCTGAAGCTGAAATGTTATTTACTCGTTAGATTAATATGGACCCAATTATGGTTGTGTACATATTTATTGCAAATATATATGTTATATGAGAATTATACATAGTTGTCATGTCATGAGTAGGTACTTAATCCTTGGGATTTCTTTTCTATTTAGTTCAAGAATTCAACATCAAATGAAAGCCTAAGGTCGAATTTGACCAACGAAACTGAGCGCGATCAGCACATCTAAACCGAGTTCAAGAGCTGTCAGAGTCAATATTCCAAAGAAAATAATGACACTGACAGCTCATAAACGTATTCTATGTGCTGATCGCGTTCAGTTTCGTAGGTGAAATTTGTCCTAAATGTTCTAGATTAATCGTAGTTACTTTCGACTGTCTACACTAATATTATAAAGATAAAAGATTTTTAATTTTGTTTTTAATGAATAAACTCAAAAGCTAAAAAAAATATTTCCCTATTGTTATACCTATTATCACTGAGTAGCTATGGGCTATAATTTATAAAGATATGTCGAAGGCGAAGCCACTGGCTGAAGCTAGTTTATAATAACAAGTCATTTACAATCGTTTTAGCAAAAGCAGTTGTCACATGTGTGGGAGATTCCGCATGTGACATTTTGTGTCTGAAAACATGATGAAACCGCACTAACGGTACAGGAAAAACATCAAAAATCTGTACCTATGTACCTACATAAATGTCACGTAACAAAATGTAATTGGCTTTAGTTTTGGTATGCATTCAAATAAACAATGTGGAATTGATACTCATTCTCTGTAATGATTTAAGTAACAAAAACAATTTTCATTTTGCGTACCTACCTACCTATTTAATTAGTACATATTTTTTTGCATGTTACACATAAATTATTCGGTTTTCATATTTGGTTGAAAAATAAAACAGGAGTATTTATATTTGTATCAAAAATAAATGAACAATTAATACTGTTCAGCGATTGAGGAAACTTTCGGGCGAGAAAAGTTAATTAACATGTAATTATAATATGTTAATACTCACTCATCAGGCAGACTATTGAGAATGCAATTTAAATGTGTCAGTTGTACGCCTTTTGGCATGCCCGTGGTGCCGGAGGAATACAAAATGAAGGCGATGTCACTCTGTCCCTGAACTTGCACCGGCTCGAACTTATTTACGTCAGCATCATCCCTGACCAAAGTTCTGATGGGAATTACTGATTCCGTACCTTCGTCCAGTGTTACAAACTTCTCTATGCAATCAAAGCTTTTCAGTATGTCGCTGTAGGTGGTCCAGAACAGATTCGAGCATATAAAGTATTTTGGGTTTGTTAAGCTTATCTTGTGTTTTAATGCAGCTGAGAAATAAATGGAAATTAATGTATAACGGTTCATTAATCTGATCATTCGTATGTTTATGCATTATTAATGAAAAACAGACGGTTCATCGAATTTTATAAATATATAGGCTATAATGGTTTCCGTTAATCCGAATTCTGTGAAGTTTTCACGATAACCCTCGATAAATCTCTGGGCAATCGTAAATGCTCTTTATTTTTTCAAAAGTTTAAGTTCCGCATAAAATATATGAGGCGTATAAAGAATGTGGTGGAAGTAAGATATTTTGTCTCACCTCTCCCGCTCTTTAAATCATAGGGGGTGTACGTCGCTCCAGTGAACACGATTGCAAGAACCGTCGGGACGAATTCATTGCGTTTTTCGGATCCCACTGCAACAATGTCGCCCCGCCTCACCCCCAACTTTGTCAAAGCGGCGGACATATTGACGGCATATTGTGTGAATTCCTTGTATGTTAGTTTCTCACGTGTTTCTCCTAGCTCCTGGAGTTTGTAAATAAAATAGTTTAGTGTTTAAAGTTAAAACTAATAGAATATTATGTTTTGTTCTGAGATAATGCATTGCAATACGTACCTATTAAACTATATCTATAAGCAAAAAAAAAAATGCTAGTAAATAGCCTTTGAAGGAGTTGTCACTTACCAATGCCACTTCGTTTTTTTTAAGCCTAAGATGATCCAGAATAAACTTCCCAAAGTTCAAATGTGCAGGTACTTGCACATTTTGGTCACCAAATACGTAGTTCTCATCGTTGAACATTTTTACTAAACCAATATTTTTTCTCCTCTAAACTGAAATCACAGTTTACACTCTTAAGAATGTAATTGAATTATGAATGAACAGTATCCTTTATTGAAACAATAACATGGAAATAAATTTTAATTATTAATTAATATTGACAATAAATCGCTGATATGAACAGTAAGAGTGTGTGTCCACTACACCGAAATGCTCTCAACAGCAATCTATCAATCTACTAAAGATTTTTCACGCTCACTGCCGTTCGTAAGTAGTTTTGTCAACACAATGGGGTAATAAATCCTCAAAAAGATAAACTCATAACTTATGTGCTGTAATACTAACTGTTCTACTAGCTTGCCTGTACTGACGGCTACATAATAAAACCCAAAGGTTAAATACTTAACGCTAATGTTTTCCGAGAACTAATAACGGTGCAGTGACAACAGACCTGGAATGTTTACTTATGATTATAATGTTAATGCACTTATTAATTAGTCATAAAATAAGTCTACTTATATTAATTAACTTATAACGGATTATTAATTAAGATAAGTTTTTATTTTCCTTAAACATGGTATAAAGTTGTTAAAGTCTTTTGGTTAGGTTTTGATATAATATTCACATGTTTAGCTATACAGAATATTGTAAAATAAACAGCTGCTACCCGCGGCTGCGCCCGCGTGGAACCCACTTCTTTTTTCTTTTCTAAAATAAAAGTGTCCTCAGTTACTCATTATAACATCAGCTATCTGCCAGTGAAAGTCTCGTCAAAATCGATCCAGTCGTTTCGTAGATTACCCGGAATAAACAGATAGGCAGACAGACAAAAAATTAAAAAATCGTTTTTCTGTTATAAGTACGGTATATACGTACTTTCATATGCATTTAGTAAAACATCTTTAATGTCATAAAAATTATGTCCATTCAGCCATTTATATAGTTTGTTTTTAAATGAGTTAGTATTATTTAATAATTTTAGTTCTTTTGGTATTTTATGGTATATATACACACAACACAAGGCAGCTTTTAGTTAACTTGGCTGACTTAGGATCATCCTTTAATACAAGTCTGTGTGGATCCCTTGTTGGTCGCTTTTTTTAACCATCTCTTAATGCAGTACACAAAACACATTTCGTATAGGTAAACTGTAATGAACCTAGCCTTTTTATAAACGGTTCGCAGGATTTATTTATTTCTATATACTTTATTGTACACCAGAAAATACATAGCAACAAATATATTCAATACTACAAAACAAACAATGGTCGGCCTTGTCGCTTTCTGCGATCTCTTCCAGGCAACCTTGGAATGGAAAGTGATTGCGTGGACATAAAAATGGATGCAAAATAATAATTATATAGATACTAATATACTATAATAGACACAAAGAGATATATATCTATATAATAAATACATACATACTAAATATATATAAAAATATTTTTATAACATCGAAAATAAATGACGACTCATAAGGATGGAGTTCATAAATGGCCCTGATTAATTTTTGTGCAATAAATGCTTTATCCTTATCCGTTCTGTTTCCCCTTAAAACAAGGTCATAACGTAAAATGGATTCAATATAATGCGTGGTATGTAGTAATTGCCGTTTTTGTATTTGTCATGTTCTTTACATGTCTGAGAGGATAAGCAAAATTGATCCTAACCCACAAATTATCTGGATGTACATTCAAATTGAAGTCTTGATATATGAGTACACCCAACAATTTGGTTTGTGTAAAATCTTTCAGTCTATCAATATTAAGTTTTAAATTGTATTTAGCATGTTTAGATTAATTTAATTGTATAAAATTAGATGTTTATGCAGATTTTTTTATAATGTAGCCATCCCAAAATATTGTCAATAATAATATTAATGTCCATTTCATGATTCATGATGGTAGCAGTGATTGTTGATGCCAAGAGAGTCAGCAACAAAATTAACTGGACAAAGATCGGATGAGTTTCTGACCGGTATCATCTTAAACCGGCTTTGCTAGCTTAACTCTCAATTTTTCCGCTTTCAATTAACAAAATAATTTTGTTGCTCATGGTAGCAATGATTGTTGATGCCCAGAGAGTCAGCAACAAAATAAACAAGCGGAGATCGGATGAGTTTCTGACCGGTATCATCTTAAACCGGCCTTGCTAGCTTAACTCTCGATTTTTCTGGATTAATTAACTTAAATAATTTTGTTGCTCATGGTAGCAATGATTGTTGATACTCAGAGAGTCAGCGTGGTAGTTTTATGGAGTAAAACTGCCAACGCCAAATGGGCAAAAATTTTAATAAAAATACTCAAAACTTGTCACTAAGATTCCGTGTGTTGTGAGAGCCAGGTTCCGTTAACAATTTTATATAAAAAGGTACATTTAAAAAACTTAAAATAGGTATAAAAAAGTGTATGCATGGTGCTAAGAGAGTGTCTGTATTTTATACGTATGTTGGTGAGTGCACTTGTATAAATAAAAAGGCAAAACATCTGTTGTTGTTGTGTTTATGATTATTCGTATGTGCTCTATCCAAGCATCTTTATACGAGTGAGAATATTAATGTGCATTTGCAGATTGTAGCAATTACATAAATCTTTTAAATGGGTTCCCCCTATCTGGCAGAATTTTGATGCTCCGAAATTTATTTGGCATAACACCCTTGGCATAATCTTGTTTAAACGAATATTTTAAAGGCATAAAAAATATTTAAACGAATTATTGTTTGGTGGCATGTTTATATTTCCGACTTTACAATGGCATACTTTTAATAGGGCAGAATTTTATTTGGCATAATTACCTTTGGCAAAGTTAAAATTCCGCATGATTTCGTTTAGCATAACGTTTATTTAGAGTGACGATTGTTTGGTACAATTTCATTTGGCATACTATGAAGATGGCAGAATTACATTTGGAATAATTTTATTAGGCATAATGCTATTTCTATAACCTTTTTTTTTAACCATAAAAATATTCTCTTAAAAAGTCAATTGTTGTCGTTGTGCTATAAAAGGTAGTGACAGAAACGAAACGCTGCAAAACCGACTCCACGTAGTCTTGTCTGCCCTACCCCTAGAGTGTAAATTAAGCCCGCGTAGGCGTGGAGGGGCAAGGCGGGCCGCGAGCTGAGGAGCAGGTGGTGAGCGTTAAAACCATCTGTGACGACAAGTGCTCGCGTGGGACCGCCGGAGCCCCGCAGCTCCTGAGCCGTGACAGAAACCATGCCTGCTGCTTGTTGCATGCTGGCTTGCTTGCTGCATGCATGGTGTATGCTTGTTTGCATACTGCATGCTTGCTTGCTTGCTGCATGCATGGTGTATGCTTGTTTGCATACTGCATGCTTGCTTGCATGCTGCATGAATGGTGTATGCTTGTTTGCATGTTTGCATTCTGCATGCTGCATGAATGGTGTATGCTTGTTTGCATGTTTGTATTCTGCATGCATGGTAATAAGCTTGTTTGCATGCTTCTTTAAAAATGATTTGATTAACGCTTGATCAGAAAGATCTAGCAATAACCATTACCGTCGATTGTCCGCGGTGAAAAAAAAAAAGTGTTCAATCAATTTTATTATTATGGTAAGAAATACAAAATTATTTTAACTATGAATTTTCTGAAATGTGATAGATGAGTCTTTCAATTATTATGGATATGAAATGTATGCCAAAAGATGATTCTAACTGTAAACTTTCTGAGATATGATAGTTCTGCCTTTTAAAGACTATCGATATGAAATGTATGACAAAAGACGACTCTGACTGTGGACTTTCTGCGATATGATGGTTCTACTTTTTAATAATTAAGGATATGAAATTTATGCTAAAAGATGATTCTGACTATGAAATTATGAGTTTTGAATGAATGATCAATGAGTGTATGCCAAACGATTTTCTGCGAAATGAAGTTTATGCTATCCGCTGTTATGCAAAATAATATTATGACATAAAAAGTTCTGCTATAAAGGGTGGACCCCTTTTAAATAGGTGTTTACTTTTCCAGGTTTTAGGGTATTAATATTGAAATCACCAGCAATAACTATTTTTATACTCGGCCCATATTTTTGTGTGTTTCAAGAATACATTAGGGTCAGGCTTTGGCGTTCTATATTTTATTCATTTGTGCAAAGGGGTTTCAACGCCACAGGCGTTGAAACCCCTTTGCACAAATTAATTATTGTAATGTACAATGTAATGTGTAATGCTTCAAATGATTATTGCGTCGAATATTTTATTTATGTATAAACTCATTGTTTAAAAATACCCTGTTTTGCGAGAATAAAGGTTTCAGAGAAACATAAAATGTCAGGTTGTTTATACGCGTCTTGTAATTCCAGTAGTGTTAGTATTTCCGGTTTTGATAAAATACTAGCGATCATTTCGATGTAATATTTTTAAAGTCTCTTTCCTGTCTAAAACCTTAAAATTGTGTGGTATAGTACCAATTTTTGAAGAAGTGGGATTTTTTATTTCGGGTTTATTTAAAGCACTGGCTGGCCGCATTCGTGCGAAGTAATATGGGATACTCTTAAGATAGTTTTTAGGTTTTCGTACCCGAAGAGTGCCAAACGCAACCTCATTACTAAGCCTCCGCTGTCCGTCCGTCTGTCTGTCTGTATGTCAGCGGGCTGTATATCATTATCTCATGAACCGTAATAGGAAATTTTCACAGATTGTGCATTTCCATTGCCGCAATAACAACAAATAATAAAAATTTAATGAAGTTAAAAATTAAAGGGTGCAGTAAATTTTTTATTTGAAAAAAAAATACATCTTGCCCTGGCAGGTAGAGTGTCATTGTCTAGAACTAATCGAATAGAGTACAATTTTTTTTTTTTCTTTAGGCTTGTGGAGGGTCGTAGGTGTTGTCAATCTAGGACCATTTTGATACGAGCTCTATCGCAACAAGTAAACAATCTAGGAATATGAAACTTCTGTATATCGTATACCATAGGTATAGAGGTACTGTATATATACAACATGTAAAAAAAACTGTGCGGGTGTTGTTAGATATTGTACTGAGAGTATATTTACGGTGTCCGTCTGGATTGAGGAGCCATGTCTCCTATTTGAACGAGGGTACTACCAATATTTAGTAGTAAATTACCCGATTTTGTAGGCCGGATCCTGGAATTTGTAGTAAAACCCTTAAAAAGGTTATACGACATTAAAGGTGGCTCCTCAATCCAGATGTCTGAATTGAGGAGCCACCTTAGAACTCGAAAACTAGCCAACGGATATTTTTGAATTTTTTTTAGGATTTAGTAGTACGTGCATGCGTAGCCTGTACAAAAAAAATGGGTTTTGTAGGGCTGAATTTGAGAAAGCTACAATGCTTTGATTTTTCATAAAAATCCATAAATTTCACCGCTCTGTTTCTCGGAAAGTAATCAACCAATTACAACAGATTTTTAAAAGAATTTTGTAGCAAATGTGATTGAATTTGTACAGTAAAAATTAAATGGAAAAACTATATATGTACGTAGCTACTAAACTAGTTGATCAAATCGGATAACAATAGCACCAATATTTAGAAGAAATTTCTACTAAATATTGGCATAATCCAACATCCTACACATTCAGTATTTCCAAAGAAATTAATAAAAAAACATTCCTTAACAATTTAGTGTGGTATAAGAGCCCAAGATATCACATCGTTTTACGGCCAAAACCATATAAAATCGTTAGTTTAGATGATTCTCAACCTGACTCGGTGGGCAGTACCGGTCACAAATGTACCAGTTTTACGGGAGCCCATTTCTACTAAGTCAAAAGAATGGGCAGATAGTTTCATCAGAATATGTCTGAATATTAAAAATGTACATAGGTTTCGTAATTTTATTAGGTTCGAAAAAGTTTGTTTTCAGACATTTTGCGTGTCACACGTGGACTGAGCGTTAACAGTATAGTGCATACGGTGACCATAAATAATTCAAACTATGATCATAAACAGAGTTTTTTTTTTACACATGAATAATTCTTCATCAATCAGCACTTAAATAATGAGTACTATACAGGGTGTTAAAGAAATTGCTTGCCATAGCTTAGGGGTAGGTTCAGTATAGATAAAGGAAACCATGAATAAAAAAAAAATTGCAAGATCAACCTAATTTAGTACCTACTAACTTAAAATAGCAATAGTTTAGAATTATAATTATTTTATTTGTTTAAATGCTTTAATTACTTACTTTCATTGCGTTCGATATTAGGTAGGTAACTCTAAGAATTATTAATTAGCATTTAAACAAAATAAAAACTTATTTTAAGCAATTTTTTAATCAATTCTAAACGATTACTATTTAATTAGTAGGTAAGTACTACATTAGCAATTTATGTTTTTTTTTTATCATGGGTTCCTTTATCGATACTGAACCTACCCCTAAGCTATGGCAAGCAATTCCTTTTACTTTTTTAAAGGTATTTATTTATTATTTTTTACGGGTTCCTTTATCGACTCTGAACTCACCCTGAAGCTATGGCACGCAATTTATTTAACAGCCTGTTTATTAAAAACAAATAATTAAAAAAAATGCATTATCCCAAAATAGTGGCATTTAAAAAAATCTCTAATCTCTAAATATGATCTCTATCAATATATTCTCTAATCTCTATCTGTAATATCTTCTCTTCTCTAATGTCTAAATATTATAAAACAAAGTCGCTTTTTGTGTTTGTCTGTGTGACCGCGTTATTCTTCTAAAATTCCGGTTTTGGTGTTTTGGTTTTGGTGTTTTTTTTGTTGATAATTATGTAAAATTTATTCCGGAAGGATTTTTTATTTAATACTTCAGAAATCTTTATGTCTTGTCAAGTCATAAATTTTTCGCTTCACGTTTGACCTGAGCGCATTTTCATACAATGTCGCTCATGGGCATGTGCGGCCCGTATTTTTCTGAATATTCATGAAAAATTATTGAAATTGAACTATACAAGGGGGTTCTATCTTCAATATTTTTCATGTTAATAAATTTTTAATTTCATTAGTAGTGTTTGCCATATCTCCTATGTTATTGTCTCGATTTGGATTCTGTTTATTATTTCCAAAAGCTTATGAGTTATTTTATCGGATTAACTAACAGTTTTTAATAAAATTTGTCGACTATGAAAAAAAACGGAGTTAAAGACATTTTTTTCAACAAAAAAACTTTATTTATTTAAAAAACACGAGACCACGAGTCCATAAAATCATAGGGGAATCCTTTTAAAGTTAATTTTCGATAATTTGTCATGAATATTCAGAAATGGCAGCAGAAATGGGCTCCCGTAAAACTGGTACGTTTCTGACCGGTAGTTCCCACCGAGTCGGGTTGAGAATCATCTAAACTAACGATTTTATATGGTTTTGGCAGTAGGAATGTTTTTTTATTAATTTCTTTGGAAATACTGAATGTGTAGGATGTTGGATTATGCCAATATTTTGTAGAAATTGCTTCTAAATATTGGTGCTATTGTTATCCGATTTGATCAACTAGTTTAGTAGCTACGTACATATATAGTTTTTCCATTTAATTTTACTATACAAATTCAATCACATTTGCTACTAAATTATACTAAAAATCTGTTGTGATTGGTTGATTACTTTCCGAGAAACAAAGCGGTGAAATTTATGGATTTTTATGAAAAATCAAAGCATTGTAGCTTTCTCAAATTCAGCCCTACAAAACCCATTTTTTTTGTACAGGCTACGCATGCACGTACTACTAAATCCTAAAAAAAATTCAAAAATATCCGTTGGCTAGTTTTCGAGTTCTAAGGTGGCTCCTCAATTCAGACATCTGGCCACCTTTAATGTCGTATAACTTGTTAAGGGTTTTACTACAAATTCCAGGATCCGGCCTACAAAATCGGGTAATTTACTACTAAATATTGGTAGTACCCTCGTTCAAATAGGAGACATGGCTCCTCAATCCAGACGGATACTATTTACGTGATAATTTTCAGGAAAATCGTTTTTTTTTTTTTCAGTAGTTAGTACGGCTTCGGTAGAGACGTGACGGCATATTTTACATAATTATGATGTATCCTGTCTTGATCGCATCAATGCAGTTGATAGTCCAACACATTGTTGAGTGCCAAAAAAATATATATCTTGTTCGCGCTCCACTTTTAGAGTATCCAATGGACAACTTTTTTCCTTTTGATCCACCTTTTGTTTCCAAAATCTTCTGTATCTTCAGTATTTGATCCTTGAGGTTTAATATTTCATATCCGGCTTGTTTTGACTGATGTTATTTTATAGGCTCAAAACTTTCTTGTGTCCTATTGAATGGTTCACTATACTGTATTGTCAAGTGCCTGCTTTATTAAATTAACTTGTTGTTTTGATTTGTAAACTTTATATTACTAGCTCTTGTCTTTGAGATCGGAAATTATCGTATACGTTAACCCAGGTTATGTGTCAAAAGTGCTATCCGTGTGCCAAAGGACTTTGTCCGTTTTCGGCTTCTTGCGGACACAATGCTCGACAATAAACAAATTAAACAAAAATCAAGTTTAGTTTTTAAACCCTTATTTATTCTATAATTGTGTATCAACTTGCACCCACGAATAGGGTATTTAATAAGTACTGAAATTGTTTTATTCTTCAACATATTGACAGTATTCGAACTTCATTAATTCATACGACGATTAATTGTATATTTTAAAATAATCATTTACAAATCGATTCTAATTGTAGTTCAACTACTTCCTCCTCATTCATATAACAGTCTAGAGTTTACAATTAAAGAAGCTGTTATTTTTAATCACTTACATTTTTTCAAACATTTTTTATCCATATATTTGGAAAATAAAAGTATTTTAAAGTATCGAGTTGGTCAAGGAATTACATTTTTTAACAATTATTCAATCGATTATTAAAAAAAAGTTTATGTCAATGTCAGAGTTGTAACTTCAAGACACTTTATTTCTTGGCATCGTGAATATTGTTTTCCTAGTATTACTGTTTCTTTTCTTGTTTTTTTTTGTTTTGGTTACTGATACACCTTCTCATGTTGACCCCGCCACGCCTATGAACTTCGACACCAATCCCATCGTTAACCCCAGCTTGAATATGGATATCGAACTCGCCGAAACCTGAATCATACGAAAACGAACGAGGCAATTTTGCTCCGTGGTGGAAACTCCTGCCTGTGGTGGAACCTGTGTTACAGATCCTATGTGCGAATTGTGGTACTGATATCAAGCAAATGAGAAGGCGTACCCTCGACCTTGTGGAAGTGAAATCTGTTATAAGGCAGTGGGTCGCTCTAGAAGTGGTACGTGTCAACGAAAACACGAAAATGTTACATGATAATGAAAATAACGGTCAGGGATGAAATTCAATCAAGCAGTAATTGCTCCAACTGCATAGTAGGCCGAAGAACAGTGGGTTGCTACGCTCATGTATGGACTATGTATGGTTTTTTAGCTCTGCAAGGTACCAAGATAGTATACAATCCATCTGCCCAGTTTCTAGACGACTATACTAGTTATTAACTTATGAGTCAGAATAATAACAAAATGTATAAATAAAAATGTGTTTTATTTAAAAAAAACAAGTACCCAAAACCATTTTTAGAAGCATCGCGATACAATCTTGTTACAATAATCTCTTTCCTACTGGTATTAGCTATTAAACCTGTATTATATATAGTATACTTGAAAGTGCCTGTTCATACCGAGCCAAATTCCCATACAAAGTGGACAGTGCCCTTTCGTCCTGATCCGTTCAACCGCTAAGGCGTGAAAGGTAACAGACAGACAGAGCTACTTTCGAAATTATAATATTTGTGTGGATTTGCATAAAAGTATGGATAGTATGGATTATTAATTAATAACTAATTACTTACTGATTTCCGTCATCCAATTGTTGGGCAAAGATGTCCTCCATGATATCTAGTTTTTTCCGTTCAAAGCATCGTCAATTTGATTTTGTCTAGCTTTATAGCTAAGCTGGACAAAATCAAATTGACCACCTCATTTCGCGACATCTACGCCTTCCTAGCAGTGTCAGGTCTTCACATAGTGGCTTGTTTTGCTCACAGCTCTATGGACGCTATTTAAAGATATACAATTCTATCTAAACATAATTATCTTACCCTGGGAAACATATTCACGGTAAAACCACAGTATAATAAAGTAAGCAGTACTATGTCTTCATACAAATCGACGCGTTTCAAAATATTCATGTACACGAGTACTCGACAGTCTCGAGTGCGCCGCAGTTATGTACGGACGCGGATGGGACGGTGCGAGACGCTCTCGCACATTTATTTATGTTAAATGTGGCATGCAGTTATCGACTGTATTGTTAATTAATATGGATGTTTGAATTCATCGATATCGAAACCAGAAATAACATATTTTTAAATTACCAACTCATTCGGCATTAAAAAATGTCGGCCTATAAACATAGCATTATTCTTATTTTTATTGATTTCTGAGTTATGTAGGTATTTGTATATTTATTGAAGCGTAGCGTGTATAACTTTCCTGACAGCTACTTAGTAGGCGAGTATCTCTCTTTTCCATGCAACCGATGCCCGAGAGAAGGAACAAAATATACTTATTCTTCTTTCTGCTCGCGGTAGCGTCGGTCGCCCCCGTGGAATTCGGTCTGTCTCAGAAAGTCTTTATCGTCCCATCAACTAAACAACTCATCCAAATGATTTGGTGTACGTAAAATGCTGTTTTTATCTACATAAAATGTCCCTGACGATAAGCAAAATTTCGATAGGGATTTAACATTACTTACTTAAATTACCCTAGACAAATTAACATATTTTTTTATACAACTCATATTCATATATCATATTTTATGAATGTGTAAATTAACCTGATGAAAACAGATGTATGTCATTGCGGCCTTCTTTACCGGCCTTTTTATGTAGCTTTTATTTAGAACTATTGTGTTTTTGAACACGAATCTTACACGAATAAATGGATAATATCTAGTCTTACCCGACTACGCCGATCTATGTTCATCTGTCCCCTCATAACTTCTAAACTACTTATCATAATTTGACAAATGATCGTTCAATTAAATTAAATTAATTTATGAATTTTGTGAACATAGGTAAAAAAAAAATACAGATGTTTTCCAGTCCCGCCAGCAGGCATAAAAAATTCTTTAGGTATCAAATGTCACATTAACAAAATGAAAATATTTTTTTAAAATCAAGGTTCAATCAATTAAATGTCACAATTTCATGCCAAACACTAATAGTTAACAATAATACAAAAATGTAAATAAATTAAGACGGCACATAAACAAACAGGTTAACGACAATCTCGTATACAATTTTTTTTTTTATGTCACTAAAGAATAAGGGAGTAACATTTCAGCTAAAAAATCTCTGATAAAAACTCAGGCACTCTGTAGTACGTCTTATCCTTTAAAAAAATACGTAGGTTACTCTTAAACACCACTGTTGTCAAGTCTTTCCAACCACACAACACACAATTTATTGTAAATTATTGGGGCCATACAGTAAACACTTCTGCGCACCATAGTAGCGGAAGCGTCTTGATCGTCATCATAACAATACCTTCTAAAGCTGCGTTCAGATATGTTCTTTTGTCCGTACCGTACCTCCGTTTGGTATAAGCATCGCGATCCAAAAACTCTGGACGCTCGTATCGTATCGCCATAGAACGGGGCGAAAAAAACCGACTCGCGATGGATCGGAGCGTATAGTATCCGTATCGAGACGCCGCACTGTGGATCGAAAAAAGGCTAAATAAAGTGTCGGTTTTTTGCTTGAAATGGTTTTTAATAGCCAATATTATGCATAAATATATCATGGGATATAATCTGGTAGAAAAATTGCCTTTTTTTTTTTTTGTAAAAATAGTGTATGAGCTAATGTTTATATCTCCGGCTTTATATCCTTGCACACGGAGTTGTAACTATTTATTTATGTGTTTTTGACGTACTTGATTTTTTCAGTTTAGGTGCGGGTTTTCAGTTTTCAGAAAAAACCGCACTAAATCTCGTTATATGAAGTATGTAAAAAAATTATTAATAAATAGTTACACAGTGCGCCGTACCACCATACCGTTCAGAACGGGGGTCCAAACTGCGTTCTTGGATTGTGACTGATACGAAACGGAGGTACGGTACGGACAAAAAAACATATATTATCTGCACGCTGCTGAACGTAGCAAGCGATCATAAGCTTTAGGGCAAAGTGGCATGACCACGGCTATCCTTAGAACATCACTATGAATATGTCTTAAATACATTTAAATATATTACGTGTAAGCTCTTTTATTATATAGACGATAAACATTGAATAGTTTGTACATAACAATTTCAGATGACAAAAACATGTTAATGTACAGGTCATACGACCTACACGTTTAAAAGAATTATGCTCTCCCATCATTAAAGCCGGACTTATACAATACAGTTACAACCCAAGAGTGGGTAACCCTCGTGCGTGTTTATCTATCGAGCGGTCGTAGGAAATTATTTCAAGGACACAGCCGAGACGTAGTACTGCTTACTTGTTATACTGTGGTATTACCCATGGGGGTTAGAGACGGAATCTTCGAACAACATGGGTTGTGTAATAATCCCCTTCCCTGATCCACACGCTCATATCAGTATCATAATCCAGATGAGCTTCATTAGAGAGATTCATGAGATTATTGTCTAGAAAGTATTTGACACTCGTTAACATAAAATACACCTTGAAATAATAAGTTATGTAGGTTTTGAATAGCTATATCTAACCTCTTTTGGTCGGTATCTATTTTTGCAGGAACTCATATTTACTTACCTACTTATTCTCTAATATCGGGGACAAATAACAGAGCAGGTTTATCTCGAGGTAAAAATATTAGTCAGTCACGAAGATGGAAGTATCGGCACTCGTGAAATTTAATTCCATGCACCTCATGCATACAAACTTAATAAAGTACTGGAGATCTGTTCAGGATTTTTCATCGTATCGACATAATCCGTAGTCCCGTCTTACGAGATTCGGAACTATTGTTTGTACCAAATCAAATCAAAGGAACTACAGGAAATCGCCAACAATCGCGCAACACTTCGGAGATGCAGGTTATTGTTCAATTCGATTGGACATTCACGAGTGGCAACTCGAATGCAGTAAATTACTAAGTAAGGTATCGATTGTTCCGGATTGTAAAGGGCAGTGTACAAGATTGTTACACGTTACATATTAAGGCGACAGCGTCAGGGTAGCCCGCGAAATTCAAATTTTCTTACGATTTTTACAATTTGCAGGTCAGTATCAGGTTGTATGATGATCTAAATATGATTCGCGGCCGTATCAAATATTTGTTTATATAATTATAATCATTAGTACAACTCAAGTTCATATATTATGCTCATATATATTGAATGCCTATTTCATGAAATCACGACATTTTAGAATTATTCTAACATAAGGAGTTGTATTGCTGATTTTAATTCTGTTAAACCATTATTTTTTTCGGTCGCCAATCATATTTTAATCAAGATACAACTTGACACTGACATGCAAATTGCCAAAAACGTAAGAAAATTTGAATTTCGCGGGCTACCTTAGCGCTTCCCCCCTAATAGTGATGGCTAATCGTACGCGGTCCATACGGTGGCTCTTTATGCATTCCAACCGTAGAAAAAGCTATTTGAAAATAAAATGAAAAATAAAAGTGTGAATCACTCTAGACTTTGCTATAAAAGGTAGTCACGACAGGTGGCACGACAGTACAGTCAATAAAAATCCTCTGTTTAGGTATTCTTTGTTTCGTTTTTATTGTAAATATATCATGTAGTCCCTATGTTGAGTCTACAGCTAACATTTATTTAAGTCGCATAACTTTTTCTTTATGACAGCCTTATCGATCTTGATTTCACAAGATACAACGATTTGTAAACTTTTTGAGGAAAACAGAAAATACACGTTTAATTAAAGAAAATCGTGGAACTTTTCTTCAGTTAAGATTCTTTACGTAATTAATGTATCAGTCAATCAATCTGTCATCAAAGAAACTCCTGTACGTATACCAAGTACGCGATTATTATATCACAAGTTTGAAGGACCCGTGGCGGGTTGCCATGGCACTCGAGAACCATGAACCACTTGTCACGGTTGAGATCTCTAGAATGTTCTCCGCCTGAGTCTTGGCAAACCTCATTTTGCAGGAACTACTTACGTATTCCCGATTAGTGAAGTTTATTGGCACACGGATTTCAAAACAATAAGTAGGTACGCAGGTAACTTTAAATTGAAGAGATTCGTATCAAGTGAATGTGGTATCGACTCTGTTAGACTAGATGTGCATTGATCGGATAAACGCTTTTAATACGAGTCTCGGACAAACAAACAAGTAAAAGTTCCTATTTATAGGATTGCAGCGGCCTGCCAAGCCATTCAGTGGGTTCGCAAGCGCTGAATTATTACACTGAAGCCTTCCTCGAATTTTCATAGTTTTCACTTGCTCGATCATACAGACTGACAGGTGCAGGAGTTCCAAAGTTTGTTTTAAATATTCAACATCAGATTGTTTTGTAACTTAGATACCTACTCCTTTGCTTGCTTGCAGGAAAGGAAATGAAAAACAACATTTCAAGCTTCGTTTTATTTTCATATTTTACACATTTATTTGGCAGTTTTTATTTTGTAGCATTATGTAAATCATCACAAAAACTTCCTATTTCCCTATAGATTCTATTTGTATTTTACATTACGGCAAATGATCTATACAAGTTTTACAGTTAAAACAATATCAAAATAAGCCTTACATTATGAAAGGTAAAGAAAATCGACCAGTTATTATCTACCAAAGCACAGTAGGTTTACGTATTAATAATTCGTTAGTGTATACGTCGACTAAATCGTTTACCGGAAATAACATACCACCTACGTATGAATTTTCAATTGATTGGACAGTTATATAGGTTTATCTCTAAAAAATCTAGTTCTAGGCGCTTTTTATAAAATCGATGTAGTAGAAAAATTTGTGTACAAATATTTCGTAAGAACTAAGCAAACCTAGGACATTTACAGACCTAATATTAAGATGATTGATTTTTGGGTTCACACACAGTGCCGGCGGCACGAACCGGCCGCTTTTGCCGAGCGGCACTCTTTTGTTTGGGATCTTTGTGCGCCAAACCGGGCACACCGCGCGGCTTGCCCGGCGACGATGCCGCTGGCACTGTGCTGGCCTTAAAAGTTCGGGCAATTTAGTAAGGCACCGCCTAAAGCAATTTACAAATATTCTTGGGTAATTGGGTATAACAAAACAAGAAATCAACTGTCAATTTAGTTTATTACGATTCCGACAGTTCTATTTTGTGTTATAGTAATTATTTGTAAAATATATTTTAATATTTATAATTTTATTTAGTCGATGCTTTACAGAATTGTCACCATTTTTTTACATTTTACTGACAGACTTGTCGTATAGATACTAAATAATTATTTATACAAAACATAATAATATACAACGTTTTAAAATGAAGTTACCGAGTGGACATTGGTTATCCACGAAACTCTTCAAAGTCTTTAAAAACTAACTCTTGGTTGATGACAATAAACTTAAGATACCTATTAACAGTGCGAATTATTTATTGTCTGGTTAGCTTAAGAACTTATTAACAAAAAATAAAATTAGCAACAAATAAATTAAATTTCATCAAAATATTACAAATATCAAGAATGTAAAATATATCTCGCTATGTTTATCATTTGACAAATTAACGTGAAACCTAACATAGAATTTACTTTGCTGAAACTTGCTGAATTTTCCAGGTCATCATCTGAAAAAGGGAGATACAAATATCAGATCATTTGTTCAATTTGAGCGTGAGCCTAGAAAGAACCTAATATGATTTGTCATTTTGTTATCTAAAATGAAATTGCTTTCATTCTGCTCGAAGTTCATTTCGGTTGTTCGTTTATTTATGACAATTTTCATTTAGGTACTCTAAATCTCTTTTTTAATATATAATAAGAATAACAGAAAGCTATTACGTAATGTTATATATATTATTAGTGGTCAGTGGAAATAATAAATGAGCTGTTGGAAGTTAATGGTTCAATTTTGATTTTCATTAAGGATTGTTATACAAATATATTTTTATATTAGATTGAAACCGTAAGGATAGTAGTATCTGTATTAAATTATTAGTTTAAAGTCTAACTAGGCGTTTATTAAGTAATAAACTACGAGTAACTTGGTATGTGTTTGACCTGAAAATTCACCTTTCTTGAATTATGACATAAAGCTTCTGCCAGCGACTACGTCCGCCTGAAATTTCTTGTTCCCCGACCCTCCCTGTCGGATCGCATTGCCTGCCCGCGCTAGCTTAGCGTTCTTTCCGTTTTTTTTCTTTTTGCTCGGCTCCTAAGTGTCCTAACGTGATGTTAAATAGGTATAGCTTTCCTCAAGAATTGGGCTATCAAATGCAAAAAAAAAAAAAAACAAATCCGGTTGTTAGTTCCAGAGATTAGCACGGGTAAACGAATAAAGAAAAAGCAAAGTCTTCATTCATAGATATAGATTAATTATTTAACACTTTCGACTCCACCCATTTTCATAGAACTCACACGCCATGCCGCCATGCATATTGAAAGTGAACCATCCTGGAGGGTTTCCGGCATTACATTTGCGCTAAAGTTAACCATCGTGGACGGTCAATGGCATTACGTTTAAAACCGTGTTATAAAAACACTGTAAACTTGTTAAAGGTATTGTAAATTCAGGGGGTCTTGTCGCTATACGTAGTTTCCAACCTTTAATTTTTTTTGTGAATATTTGTAACGTGACCAAAAAAACAACAACATAATGCTTGGATTTTAAAATCAACGCATTTACTAATAAATCTTGTTAAAATATACATCAGATTTTATTATCACGGTTCATAATGCTGTATTCGCTAAGCAAGACCTACATTTAAAATGAGCCCTCCGCGAGGACTCCCGGCATCCCATATGCGACTAGGTTAACCCTCCAGGAGGGCTCCCGGCACTGAACGTGTTAAGTGACATATCTACTCGGGTATCATTATAATATTTAATATTCACCGAAATCACTTAGCTGCTCGCCGTACATTTCACCTTGGAAGTTGGAACTGATTGCGTCACTACTTTGGATGATTTGCGGCAAACCTGTTGGAATATTTATATTAGAAAACAATTCAATTTGGTTTAAGATGATTATAAAATACTGGCGAAGGGAAGTTACCTTTCTTCCTAATAGTTTGATTGTCTAACACTGTTTTTTGTGTTGTTGTGAAGGCAGACGGTGGTGCCGGTATTTCTGTAAGAAAATAAAGTTTATTTTTGACAAAAAATACATCTATAAATAATCTGTTTATTCATTAAAATATTATTGTTTAGATAATTTTCCATCTTTCATAATTTTGTATCAATCATTTCTCAAGTGTTTTTATCAGTAAACACTTATCAATTAGTTGTTCCAAGAAAAACAATAAATAAAAACAATGTACCTACTTGTATTTATTCAAAGTTACCCAGAAAATGCTTTACCGATAATTGACAGGCAGTTTTGTGTGATTTTCCCCACACTCCGAATTCCCAAAGATCGTAAAAAAGGCTGTTTGTTTTTACGAGTCTTTCAGCGCTTTCAATCGCTCGCTCCGACGGGGACCGTTTTAAATCAATCTACTAATGTTAAAAAATTACCATCAAGTTTGATGATTCCGTCCGTTTCTCCCAGAGAGTTCTTCGCGATACATTTGTAGAAGCCGAAGTCTTCCTTAGTGATGTTCTTGATCTTCAGCATCATGAACTTGTTGTAGCCACTGTCCATCGGGAATGCTTCGTATTTGCCTCCTATAATTTCCAATTCTACTTAAATATAAAATCTGTATTTGGTATTACGTAACCAGTGAGGAATAGTTTTAAATAGATATTTATTGTCTCTAAAAATGTAATAAAATTATTTCCGAATTATCTATCCTTCCGTGGAACTCGAGCTTTTGCAATAAACTATCCATAAAATAGTTTCAAAGATATCAACTCCAATAACCTATTTAATAAGTTGCTCCACTTCCGAACTAGAACGCTCATGCTAGAAAGTTGATATTCGACGAATAACCACTGCAGAGTCAACACAAATGCTCAGTTTCATTTCATGCAAAGATACCGGTTGCTGGCTACGGTACCATTTTGGTATGAGATACATCAACGAAAAGAAAATTGCAAACAGTTTTTGATTCAAAGTTGTTATGCCACCTATTAATCAATCGTGCAGTTGAGCCGAAGTGGAAATAGTGAAATATTTCATTATCCGAGTACTCTCTATTCGCGCATGAATACCTACATTCGAAACGTATTCGACTACACCTCGTTCGCTTGTTCCGATACAAGGGAAACTATTTTCATTATGAAGTCATAAATCAATGATACAATCGAACGATGGCTTACTTGACGGGAACGCATGTTATTTATGCCAATATGATAAATGTACGTATTTGTGTTGTATTCCGAGTTCGATAATATGGCGTTTATAGATACTTAGTTAGAGGCTGTGGTTCATCGGTGGAGCTCAAACAAGGCTATTGAAAGTTCATTGAAACTGAAGCTAGTAAATATACGGAGCACTCGTTTATAATGTATGAAGCTTTATTAGGTTTTGAACCACTTTCCGTGATTTAGTTCCTGCATTATTTATATAACGACGCCTTTATGGAAAAGGCGTCGTTAAAGAATACTGTTTTAACGCCATAATTGGAAATCAACCCTACACGTATTAAATTAAGTATTACCACTGAACTCAAACTGGAAGCATTTATTTCAAATAAAACAATTACTACTAATTAGGATCGGTCAGTCAGAAAGATGAAGCTAGTTGCCCATTCCAAAGCGTAGTAGGTTCCTACGGAGAAGACAGGGCAAGAAACTCCACGGACACTCTTTTAAATCAGAATATTGTTACAAAATACAACTGTCCTTTCTTGATTTCCGTATTTAATCTATGAAGTAAGTACCATTTACGTACATACGTTGCGTGTTCGTTCTTGACATACCTTTATCATATCAATATATTATAGCAACACATCGGCTGCAAAATGCATTACACGAGACAAGATCAACAAAACAAATGTTCCTCGTGCGTGTACTACAGATGTAAGGTTTGTTCCCCAAATAAAGCCTATGTGACTGAGCACGCATATTGAGCAAGCCTCACCGGAAATAATCATGTCCCCGCGGTCCGTGGTCCAGTAGTTGATGGAGGAGGGGTACGCCTCCGTGTGGCACTCCAGCGTCACGTCCTGCCCGATGTATGCGCCTTCCAGCTGGTTCGGGATGGACAGCATTGGCGGAACTGTTGGAATGATTGGGTATTAAAATATTGAAGAGCATTGGCAAAAATAGGCATGTGTAAGAGCGTAGGTGCTGTAGACGTTGTGAAGTGTGCGCGCTCATGTCAAAATACTAATAATAATTTATGGAGTGTTGTGTTAAAATCATATAACAGGGGTAAAAAGATGCTTAATGAAGTCGAGAGTCACTTGTACTCCTCGTCATTGTGATAATGTTTAGGGTTCCGTATCCGAAGGGTGCCAAACGGAACCCTATTACTAAGCCTCCGCCGTCCGTCCGTCCGTCCGTCTTTCTCTCAGCGGACTGTATCTCATGAACCGTAATAGGTTTCACAGATTGTGTATTTTTACTGCCGCTATAACAACAAATAATAAGTTTATAATCAAAGGGAAAAACGGGGTCTCCATACAAAAAATATGTTTTTTTCGGAGTTTTTTGCTTGATTAATACAGTACGGACCCCTTCGTGTGCGAGTCCGACTTGCACTTGGCCAGTGCTTTTTGAAACTGGGAACCTTCTGGTTACAGAGGTGCTCCCACTTTTTTTTCACGAAAACAAATTTTAAATGTTATAACTTATTTTTAAATACCCCTGCACCGTTGCATGCATCCATGTTTCACACAATGGTCTGCGTGCGTTTCACTGCGCGATGTCGTAAACAGCAGTTTTTACGACAAAAATAAAAGTCGTTTCCCAGCAATAATTTTTGCTCAATTTTACTTAGATGTATAGAATGCGTAAATAATGGCTATGTGATTGATCTTTTTACATCCTGTATTATGTGAATATTTTTTCTAAGAAATAACATAGGTAATCAACGGATCAATCAACAAATTAACGGAACGTGTTCGAAAGACAATACTGCACTCCAAAAAAATAGCTGCCGTGGCTCAAAAGGCTGCCAAGTTACGTAGGAGATGGTGCGACGAGTTGAATATGTTCCGTCAAAACTAGAAGGAGTACCCGCGGGCTCGCGAAAGATGGAAGGAGTGATAGGAGGCCTTTGCCCATGAGTGGGATAACGCAGGATTCTAAACAAAAAAAAAAAAACCAATCCTCTTGAAATATCTCGAGTAGGAGATAAATCCCGCGAAATCAGTTCCAACACAATTCGAATGATTGCGATTTTGGAAATTTGCTTAATGCCTTTAATACTACTTGACTACTTTATCTGTACTAATATTATACAGAGGTAACATTTGTTTGTTTGCTTGTATGTAATCTCCGGAAATACCAGTCGGATTTGAAAAATTATTTTGCATTGGATAATCCAATTCTTGAGAAAGGCTATATAACATTTCGCTACGATCTTTTGGGGCCGAGCAAAAAATGGTCACGCGAACGAAGTCGCGGGCAGAAGCTAGTCCTTAATAAACTAGTTAGGCGACATAAAAAAAGCTTTTTATAAAATCTCGTCTTATTTACCTAGACTTATCAGATAAGGATTCAGTGTTTGTGTACATTTCACAACAATCTCGGAAAATACCGAAAAATAGGGAAAACTTGTAGAGTTTGTAAATAATGGGCCGGCCGCGCGTCAATAGTTGTCGTCAATGTTTTTGCCCTCAGATTTACCCCTTACAAGTTTTCACTTGTTTTTTGTACCATTTATAACTCAACTTTATCCGTCTCATTACAAAACGAGATCTGACTTTAGAGCAAGGTTTAACAATAGAGCCATTTTTGAATTTGGAGCTTTATTCCAACTAAGGTTCATAAACAAAATTAATAACTTAGAAGCAACTCAATAAAAGGTGTAAACTATTTAACTACTTCACGAAGAGCAAACTAGTGAACTATGTATTCATTTTTAAATGAAAATAAATTAACACGTTTAATTACTTGATCAGTGTGTACCAAACATGTGTGAATCCGATCTATTCTGAGCCTCTAATCATAGCGTGTCAAACAAGCGAAGCGATTCAAACTGGTAGGTAGGCAATCGATAAACACAAGTACGGACACCCAAGCTATTACGGCTCTAATAAAACACGGATGACAAACCATTCTGTCTGCTGGCTAGATTCGTTTGCACGTCAATTTGTGTCGTTAGTGAGTCCGCAGGTGTAGACTAGCACTAGATCTAACAATAGGATACCGATAATAATCTGCTTTCATTTTGAATAAAGAACTTCAATTTATTTTTCTCATTTTTAGTTTCTTAAGAGGGTTTATCCTAAAATTTGGCAACGTCGCAAATAACTGTCAAATATTTACCTGTTTTGATTCATAAAGCTGAATAGAAATAAGAAATGTGGCTAACTAGTCTTAAATACTCCTGGAATTATCTTTTCTAAGACATGTGATTATGTTCCTAATTATGTTATTTCCTATTCTACATAAGTTATGATATCTATTACCTATATTATAATACTGAGGTAATAAATACGTATAAACTTACCAATTCACCTCACTAAATTCCCAACCGTACCTGCTCCTCATACACACCGCGTCAGCTATAATTACAAGTGATGTCAGTTCCACATATCGGGAGCAAGTAATACTCACATTGAACCATGAGCATGATCCGTTTGCTAATCGATGGTGGCACTCCATTAGACGCAATACACAGGTAGGCACCCATGTGTAGCCGAGAGACCTTTGTTATTGTCAACGTCTCCCCGTCCACCACGCTAACTGCCGACAAAAATGAACATTTAACGATATAAATGAACATTTAACGATATAAATGTAACACGATTCAATGGGCTTAAATGCTGACTACTAGACGAAATTTATGTCGTGTTCGTGATATTATTATGTAATCGGACTATAATATACAGGTTCAGAACTATCAGTTTGAAATTCATTTTCAATTTGCTTTCTAAAAAGGACTATCCATGTCTCTGTAAGTGTTTTCTGCGGCAGACTGTTAAACAGGGCTTCACAGCGTTTTCTGATGTTTGAAAAGAAAACGCGAGATCGTTTTCTATAAAAAAAAAACATTTTAATTAAGACAGAAAATGATTTTTATTTAACAACAGCCTACAGGGAAATTAACAATGGATTCTAGCCACAATTAAAATGTTTCACCGTTTTAATGTGTTTCAAATGACAGTTTGAAAAGTTTCGTTCCATATGTTGTGGAAGTTTAGGGTAATAGAAGGTAAATTACTTTTAATTTGAGGTTTCTGTATTTTCTTATAGCTTTGTTATTACCATTCTTGTTTGAAACACGAAACCTCAAGCGTTCCATTACTATTTCCTAGTAGGTACATTTAATTCAATTCAAGTTAAAGTGAAATTCCGTGTGTTGCGTTGGGCAACGGAGACGACCCCACAAAGCTGAAAGGCTAACCTCGTTTTACAGGAACATCGAATTAGAACTTTTAAATGAGTCCTACTGTTATGAAATTAGTATTGTTGTACAAGATAATATGATAATTATCGCACAATATCTATATACATAGTTAATTAACTTCAATTTCCAGTTATCAAATAAAAGTGCTGATTCTCAGCCTAGTTTGAATAAATGACTTTTGAATTTTTTGAATTTTGAATTTTTGTCATACAACGACACAGAGGTTATAGTGAGTTAACACCAAAATATACAAGCAAGTCATTCACTCAAAACTCACACCTGCAACTCACCACCACACCCACACTCACACACACACTAACACACACACACACACTCTCACACCCGCACACTATAATATTATTTAGAATAATTTTATTTTGTTCAATTTATTTTTATTTGGAAATTCGCTATCCTTATTTAATTAACTACCCTGTCCATTTTCAAACATCCTGATATAAAATTTAAGCTAACGCAAAAATGTTTCGAATTAAAATTTAAGATCACGCAACTCAGGCCCCCAAGATACAGGCGCTGCCTAGTTTGGGGACCACTGTTTTAATACTTTGTTAAATATTCTAGTTACAGTGGTAAGCATACAATGTCATTACTTATTGAAATTTATTTTGTAACAATGGACCAATAAATTATTCTTATTCTTATTCTTATTTCGTACTGTCTCGGTGTCCTAGTCGAATTCCCTGAACTTTTAAGTATTTCTGTGTTTTGGATTGGTCTGAGTGATTATATTGTGTAGTTTTTTTTCTGTGCAGAACTGTATTTTCATTTCATTCACACTACAAACTGATTCTTTGATATCTGGAATTTGAAGTTAATTTACTATGTATTTATAGATATTGTGAGTTAATTATCATATCTTGTGAAACAATCAACATTACTACTGATCGCCCAGAGGTCCAAATTCGATCATAATTCATTTAAATGTCATGATTCTAAGCCATCTTGTGTTAAACGCATGGTAGTGTGTGTAATGTTTTTTTAATTTATTTAATTTGTTTCTAATGAATATATAAATGTGTACATGTACATGTTTATATAAAAATATTAGCTTTCTGCACTCCTTCTCCATATAAACTAACTGTGCCAAATTTCATACTCCTCCGTCCGCGTAATTTTCGTAAAAAAGGAACAAAGTTTTTGGTTCACGTATTATTAAAATAATAATAATAATTCTACGGAATAATCACAGCACGAATTACTTATTTTATGAATTACTTTTCTACATTACTACAAAGGCTATTAACAAATAAGGTAACAAAAGAAAACTATAATTATAATTCTTGGTAGGTAACCATAGAGAAAATGTTCTTTGATGATGAACATTTTCTCTTTGTACCTACCAGCATTATAATTAAATGTTCAAGTAAAGCAAAAATACTTGTAACGAGTCGAACACGATCGGTTCATAATTAATGAGTTAACGATATGGACATGCGATAAGGTAGCAACCGAAATTCAATTTTGCCTATTTTTTCTAGAGTTAGGCCATTTACAGTTAGGGGCTTGGTTCATTAGATCTGATAACTTTTATAGTTTTAACTTCGATCTTATTACATATAAAATTCTAACAAATTGCTACACAATAGCATTTTGTAATAATATTACTTATTACAAATCGTATGTGAATCGTAGTCGTAGGTACCGTAACTTGACTAATGTTTACTTTTAACTTCCCCAGTTAATGATATTAATGCATACTCTCTCATTAACCTTCAATTTGACAGAAACCGAATAATAAAGTAGAACGGACGATGGTATATCCATATTATAAATTCATCGCAACCGCAGCGAGCTCGCCTCCTTAATCTGTGGAGCTCGCTGGCTAGTTGGTCAAAACTGCCGGCTATTGGTGCTGATTCTCTTGTATACCGAAATAAACTAATTAAACCATCACTAAAATACCTTACTTTTGGCTATGCGAATCTTAAAGCTAGTCTGCAAAAAAAAAAAGATGCGGTTCTGTTTTTGCACCCGAAATCGAGGTGTTGGTATGATTATTGGTACAATTAGTTCTTAAAACCTAATTGTATTCCACATCATTTTTAATCGCGATTAAAAATAGTACATATACAGATTTAGTTAGAATCACAATTTTAGGTGAAAAGCGTCAAATTCAGAACAGCAAAATTGCCATTTTCACTAAATTAATAACTCAGTGCCATCTTAGTGCTGTCAAACTAAAATAAAAAATAGTTTAGTTGTGTCAATTTAGTCTATTTCAGAATGGGAAATCGTCGTTTGACAGGAATAAACAAAATTTTGGTGATTTTTTGTCTAGTTTATAGGCATTTGTGACAATAGAATCGACACCAATAAATGGCGACGTTGGGCGATGCGTTGGTTCGAACCCGTGCTCTTTTTGTAAGTATGATAGTCATAACAAATTCAATGTATAATATAATATATATTATATTTTAATATAAATATTTTAAAACTTAAGGGATCTCGACATAGAGACGCTATCTGTAGATTAACGGAGTCAATTTATATTTTATTGCAGACAAATTATGAATAAAAGTACAATAATTATACATTGAACTAATACTGGATGACTGTGTCGAACCACCCGGTTCCCATAGATGCAACCATAGATGTCACATACACAGCCATGTACTCGTATGTTACTGACATTTTACCTGACCCTGACACTGAGCCTGCTATACTCTATCCCCGGAAGTGTTGCAAGCATTAGGCCAAAAGCCCTTTTGCAAAAACCCAAATATGGACCAGAATTTAACAACGACTTAGTCCGTATTTGGAATACCATTTTAAAGAACGGAAAATAAGCTAAAACTGGAGAATAATGGACCAGATAACGTCACAACAGGTAAGTTTGTTTGATTACTTATTTACTTACTATAATGACTGCAACGAATCACCTTTTGAGCAACATACGACCTAACACAGAACAGCAATTTGGAAAAAAACGGAAGAAAGTTTGAATTTCCAGGTCTACCTTATCGCATCCCCAATTCATTAAAAGTTTATGTTATCTTGCTTACCTGATTCTCCATTATAATTAAAATCTTGACCGTCCTCTCGCCTCCACATGACATAAGGTTCAGGGTAGCCAGAGGCTCGACACACCAAGGTGACGTCAGAGCCCTCCCGAACTACCATATCCGTTGATGTCATGTTATCGATGATTGATGGTGGCACTGTGTAAACAAATATACTAAGTATGTGAAATTATGATTATGGGATGAAAACGCCCATATTTAACATAGTATTTGGAAAAAACCAGATCAAAATATCAGGTACTTTATAAAAAAATCGGGCATCAAAAGTATTTTCAAAGAATTCAACGTCGCACCCACTCTAAAGACTGTTGGGTATCTCCGTGGGAGAGTGTGTAAACACTTCAACTATGTATAAGTAAGAATCACAAACACTTCATCATAATAATAAACTTTTTCAATTAATTAATATAACGTAGAATAAGATCAAACAAAAGCTGACATTGATACGAGTACGTCTCAGATTTATTCTTTGCTCTTGTCAATATGTCAATTAGTGAACAAAGTCGGCGTCTAACATCTAATATCGTTACAAAAGGCTATAAGTAAGTTGGATTAGGTGTATCAGGTTTCAAATTATCGGTATTTTCTACATTTTTTAGTTTGATCCGAAATACCTACCTACCTACGCAAAAAAATTACGACATACTGATGGAGGTAGTATTCTCACCCACAACCTGTAGGTATCCCTTCCTGGAGCGCATGGGGTCGGTGTTGACCTGGCACATGTACCAGCCGCGGTCCACCTCCTGTACGTTCTTGATGTGCAGGTACCACGAGCGGTGGTCGTTGTACGACAGACTGATGCGCGCGTTCTGAGTTATTATGTTGTGGTGGATGCTCAGGATTGTCTGTGTGTCCATGCGCACCCATGCTACCTATAAACATTATAGGGTTATTGAGTCTGATGATATTTTCAAGAAAATTTATAATACTTACCTTACGTAAGCACTTAAGTCAGTTTTGCCGATATTTTCGTCATCTATTCACGAGGTAATTTTTATTTTTTTTCATGACTTCGTATATTGTCTTTATTGTCACAGATATCTATCAGTTTTCATTAAACATTTACTTTGAAAACATCTATTAAGTAGGCCGCATTTGGATGTTCAACCTTCCATCGATAGAAAATATTTCCGACTCTTACTTACCATCTTATGTCAATAGTGAATCAATTGCTATGATTTATTTACCTTGAATCCTCTTAGATTATCCACGACGCACGCAAGCAGGGCGTCCCGGCCAACAGTAACCGTGACATTCGGTATGGGCTCTGCGAATCTCGGATACATCGATTCTGAAAAGAATGGTTCAATAAATAGTGCGGTAATGACTTGTAAACATGTTTACTTGTTATAAAAGTTTTAGGAGAAGTAAAAAGAGTCACAAATAATATGACGAGCGGTGCCGGCGCGTCTGCCGCCGTTCCAACGCGTCGCGCGGCCGGTGGCCAACTCACTCTGATGAAATTATAGGACAGTTTTATGATATTTTGCCATCGGAATTGTTTACTCTGAGTCTCTTTATCGGTATGATATATTTACAGAAAGTTATGGTAATATTATACTACCTATCATTTATGAAATGGTTTCTTTTCGATAAAGGGGATTTATTCAGCAAATCATTCAGAGTAAAAACGTAAAAAATTAGTTACATTTCATTTTTAAAAGGTTCAAAAATAGGTATTCGAAGAGCTTCAAACCAACTTAGACTGTATTTTATCATCGATTCCCACATTATTCATTTGTGGAGTCGAAAAAAGCAACCGACTTTCATTACACTCACTTGGTGCAGAAAAAAGCGCTGAATGAGTAATTAAGCTCATTTGTCGCAACCGGTTTCAACAACAGCATATATCATTGTCTTCCTCCGCTTGCCAAGATAAGTAGCATAAATACCGGACTACATATAGGTCGAATACATGGCGACCCTCTGTAGGGTTGCGTGATTTATACCCGGGCCACCAACGACAAATAGCGGTTTGTCGCTGTATCGCTCTTTTACCGACAAAATAATGTATAAGAAGCACAATGCTAAAAAAACATCAATCTAAACCGACCTCTAAAAAGTTCGCGGTCGCAAAAGGGTCCGTGAGATTTAGATAAAGTATGTTATTTGCTAGGATAGGTACATGTCACGTATTTAAAGTATTGCAAGTTTCTTAAAGCAAATAAAGCGGCTTCATTTTTATTTTTACCACGTTCACAGGACTCTCGAGTTTATGCTATTCTTTTTTTTATAAAATGTTTTACTTTTTGCACGAGTTATTTCAATTAAATCGATTGTGTGAAATCTGAGGGTAATGCGGATAACGGACCACTTTAATTCCGTGTACCATAGCCGTTTACGATATTCATTCGATACCACAAATGAAACGTTTTTATAATCCTCAATAAAAATGGAAGTACATCTCTTATTATTTATTTTATAATACAGGAAAGGTGCGATACATAATTGAGTTCTAAATCAGGCTATTTCAAGAAGAAGAATAATCTAAAAGATTTTGCATAATACAATATAACTCGCTTTTATCCGCGAATTGACTGCATACAAACATCAAGCCCCTATTTGATCCGCCACGGGTGGACTTCAGAAAATATTTTCTTAGTAAACATCTTCTACATATATCCTCCAAGGAACATATTATCTTAACATGTTTATCTCTTCAGTGGTTTAGTCTCTGCGTAGTCTGCCAGTCAATCAATCAAGCACGGAAGTGTGCACAGAAGACGGATAGACGGATCTAGTTCCAGAATATCAATATAGGCCACATTCTAGTGGTACCTACAATGTTCACCGTAATATGAAACGTAGCGTCAAACGTCAAACCTGGTTATATAAACCTAGCTTTCCGATATAGGTTTCCTCATGGCACGTTAGGCGCCGATCACTCGAACATGAGTAAACAGGCTTACATTCCTAATCCCCAATGTTGTTCACGCCTGGAGACCAGCTCACGGTATTATCGCTTACATATAAACTTTAGTATAAGTCTTGTGATCCCTCATAGAGTCGACAAAGTAAATTAACTAGCCCAAATGTAAATTAATGGAAAGTTACTAAATGTTTTTGTTAACCACATCAATAATAATTCCCTGTATAACGATCGTTTAAAATTGTTAGTATGGTGTACAAAAAGACTATCTTCATTTATTTAAAGCGTTCTAGAAAAATCCTTGAGTGTATCAGCAGTGCGCATGTAAGGAGATATCGTAAAGGTGGAAGGTTATCGTACAACTTGCAGTCTGAGGTCCGGGGTTTCCAAACCACTGAACAAACATTTGATTTTATTTGCGCATTTTAGTAGCATATTGCTTGGCCGCTCACCCCTATCAACCAACCAGCTTTAAGATAAAAAGGAGTACCTAATGGGGCTCATATTACCCATTCAAGTAAAAGGATGAAAAATATTTTAAATTTTCCTTCCACAAATTTTCTCCGCAAATGAATTAAGATAACGAGCATTAATTTAGTAAAGTTGTGATGAAGGAAACACGGTTTTTAAGCTTGTTTTACACTGGTGCACCGTGTGAAGCTAGAGCAACGCTGGTAGTAAGAATATCAAAGACATTTTAATTGTAAATGTATCTGCGACGAAGAAACTTAATAATGCCGTTTGAATCATCAAAAAACAACTGATCCTGAGTAGAAGAAAACAATTTTGTTTTCGCAATTCAGCAATAGAGTCACACAGCCATAATAGTTTTTTACTTGAAATAAATAATGGCATTGTTAAAGTCACATTGTGCGTCATAACGTTGGCATTGCCATCGCTCGGCTGGTGAGCCCGCGGCCTTAGCTTAGAGCGATGCTGATGTACGGAATATTATGAAACACTTTCCGTTCTATTTTCAGTTTTAAAGGAAAAAAGAAAGAGCTCAGTAGTTAGTGCATTTACTTTTAAAGGATTAAAAATGATAGGATGATCCTGTCATTATATAAAACGTAGATCTAGGGTTCAGATTTTATTTAAAGTACCTAGCAGAATGCTTAGATTTTAAATTTTAAAGCGAGATAGATAAGATAAGCTTTTTAACGTTTATATG
Organism: Agrochola macilenta; assembly: GCA_916701695.1. Classification (NCBI taxonomy): domain Eukaryota; kingdom Metazoa; phylum Arthropoda; class Insecta; order Lepidoptera; family Noctuidae; genus Agrochola; species Agrochola macilenta. The sequence continues at coordinate 12,522,978 of OU753563.1, forward strand.
AAGAGCTTTTTAAGACATACATGTATCTGTAATTTTTATAGTGTATAAAGAGAGTGAGCGAGAGTGTGTGTGTGTGTGTGTGTGAGTGTGTGTGTGTGTGTGTGTGTGAGGTGTGTGTGTGTGTATAAAGAGTATTCTATGTATCTATCATAATAGATTGTTCTTAAAACAAAAAAGATAATAAAAAGTATTTTGATCCACCTATACGTATACTAGAACATGGAACGTCTAATGGTGACAGCCAAAGAACTAGAGGCTGAAGCCCAAAACGGTGATTGGATCAAATTTCTGAGCAGCTGGCGGTCCTATCAGCGCCGCACTGCACCTGGCCACCGATCGTAACAGATGGAGCAAGACCATTGACAATTTGAAACAGAGTCATGATTCTCAGCAGTGAGAGAGCCAATGAGAAGAGAGATACATATACTGGAAAACCAGAGGATTGATCAAATATGATTAATTTTCTTAAGAGGTCAGTACGCTGCAGTATTCACTCGGTAAAAAAAAACTTTTGAAAGTTCCTAGTTCCTAAGTTATTTTTTCGAGAATATTCTCTATTTCATATTTACAAATAAAACACTTACCATCGGGAACTTCTATAGGTGCTACAGACACTACATTTTGCCCGGTGGGTAATTCCCGACCTGTAATTAGAACATTGTTGTAATATTCTGTTCGCAACTTTAATCTCAAGGACGAAAGAAAGCAAAAACAAATGATTCTAGTATAAACAGGTTCGTATAAATTACATTTATTTGTATTCATACGAATTTTCATTGGATATGTACAAAATCAATGTATGCCATACATTTTATAAATTACTCTTGACTGTGTTGACTGTTTGGACAAGCGGGCTTTTGTTTAAAAAAGGAATTATTTGAACATTAATTCTGTGTGCCTTTGCTGACACAGGTAGGTATAATTTATATATTTTTTTCAAACCATGGACTTATTACAGTCATTAGACCGAAAATAGACCTTCAAGTACGTACGCCATCGTCATGAAAGAACGTTCGTAGATTTTAAGATCCTGCAGTTTAAAGAAATAAAATGTTTCAGTCGACGCGGTACATTACCCCGGATCTTCACTCACGAACCATGTCTTCTTACTAGACTAGACCAAAAAGACTTTGATAAAGCTTCTAGACAAGTCGTAAATTATATAAAAAAGGTTCTAACATCTATCCTTCGAAGTTACGACCCCATTTTTGTCCCAACACAAGAAATTTAACAAATTACCGACCGATTGTGGTCTTAGTATATCGGTAGTTTATTGTTATTAAATTGTAGTCATTTCGTCGAGAAATTAAGTGAAAACTGATGTCGCACGGTGGATAAAAGTTTTTAATTGTACGTAGGTTTTAATTGAGTTAGACGTGTGTCAGTTAAATCAGTTAGGTACTAGGCGGAATTGCGTCCTACGAGTGCTGTGATATACAATAGTTTGGGCAGAAAATGGAATAAATTACCAAGGTTGCCTGGAAGAGATCGCAGAAAGCGATAAGGCCGCCCATTGTATGTTTTGTAGTGTTAAATTTATGATTAACTATGTATTTTCTGGTGTACAATAAAGTTTATATAAATATAAATATATAAATATAAATTATTTTATGTTGGGAATATGAAACGTTATGTTAGGTTTCTTTTTATACCTACGTTAGGTGCCATAAAAGTGCCCACGAGAGATAATATTCTCCACACTGTGGTTGGCCTTCACCTAATTTTTATTATTGCTGCATGTTCACTTTTAGAATTTATATTTATATTATTAACTAGCTTTACCCGCCCCGACTTCGCACGGGTAGCACTTAACCCTACCTACACTACCTACCCTACCTACCTACCCTACCTACCCTACCTACCCTACCTACCCTACCTACCCTACCTACCCTACCTACCCTACCTACCCTACCTACCCTACCTACCCTACCTACCCTACCTACCCTACCTACCCTACCTACCCTACCTACCCTACCTACCCTACCTACCTTACCTACCCTACCTACCCTACCTACCTTACCTACCCTACCTACCCTTATTTTCTCACCGTTTAAACCTTCCCTGGACTATTACAAACATTTTAAAATCAGCTAAATCGGCCCAGCCGTTCTCGAGTTTTAAATTAGCGAGACTAACGAACAGCAATTGATTTTTATAATGATGTATGTAATGTATCAAACACAATATAAATTGTTTGAAAAGCTTGCTTATGGCAATAATCCTACACTGTTCTGACCATGAGCCGATACAGATGTTCAGTAGTCTAAGGCTGCGATCTATAAACGCTACTTAGCACGTCTATTGCAGTCAAGGGTTATTCCTGTCACCGTCACTCAAGTGTCAAACTACAAGTGCAAGATTGACACGGCAACATGTGTCTCTGATACGGTTTGGTCAATTGTACGAACCTTATACGCATGAGTGCATAAACGTCCATACAATTACTAGGATGGCCAAACCGGATCAGAAACGAATACGTGATTTCCGATAAGTGAACAAACGCCCTTAGTCCAATCATGTGCTCGGCAATGTTTATAAATCTCGGCCTTAGTCCGACCTTCAATTCATGTCATTGTCATCTGTATAATAAAAATAAATCGCTAAATGTGTTGCTAAGCGCAAAACTCGAGAACGGCTGGATTAATTTCGCTAATTCTTTTTTTGTTGTGTTTGTTATTGTAAGGAGAAGGTTCTTACGAAAAAAAAAGAAGAAAATTTCAGAAAACTTAACGGCTATTTTAAGTTCGCGCGTTGGACGTTACTTACTTAGCGCGTTTGATGAATGAGAATTTAGCAGAGTAATAGATTTGTAGGTATGTAGGTAGGTAGGATAGGTAGGGTAGGTAAGTAGGTAGGTAGGTAGGTAGGTAGGTAGGTAGGTAGGTGTAGGTAGGGTGTAGGTATGTAGGTACGTAGGTAGGTAGGTAGGGTAGGTAGGTAGGCAGGTAGATTAGGGTAGGTAGGTAGGTAGGGTAAGTGGGTAGGTGTAGGTAGGGTGTAGGTATGTAGGTACGTAGGTAGGTAGGTAGGGTAGGTAGGTAGGGTAGGTAGGTAGGGTAGGTAGGTAGGGTAGGGTAGGTAGGCAGGTAGGTTAGGGTAGGTAGGTAGGTAGGGTAAGTGGGTAGGGTAGGTAGGGTAGGTAGGTAGGTAGGTAGGTAGGGTAAGTGGGTAGGGTAGGTAGGGTAGGTAGAGTAAGCAGGTAGGGTAGGTAGGGTAAGTAGGTAGGTAAGCCGGAAGCCGAAGCCGAGTGAATCCGGAGCGGGGCTGCTAGTTTTTTTATAAAATAATATAAAAACAATGTCGCAGCAAGTTATTATTCATTCATGAGATAACAATATACACCCACTACTAAACACTGTAACCTAAATAATTAAAATGATTAATTACTACATTAGGACTCATTAATAAGAACTCTATTACTGTTGTATGATATATTAGCAAACACATTATTCAACATTTTCACTTTAATCATTAATTTACTTACTCTGACATTATATCAATGTCAATACTTAAATCCGAACTATTTAATATTGAATCGTTCATAACGTTTGACATTATAACATTAACAGACATTTACTTACATTATAAAATCCAGGTATGTTTTTCGAATACTGAATAGCTGTTTCAAAATTTTTGGTTCTTTTAAATATGTACGCCCAGAGCCCTTTCGAGATAATATGTTTAAACTAAGATAAAATAAAATCAAGTGACATTTGACTTAGTAAATGTTACGGACCTTAGTTTCGGTAACCTACAAGAATATAATATGAAAACCTCGTGTAGACTTTTGTAATGAAAAATATCAGAATAAAGTCCATTAGATGAGTCTGTCAAAGAAAAAAAACTATCCATAACCCATTTTATCGTAGGCGTTGGATAGTAATTATTATAATATAATAGTTTGTTTAAAACATCTATACGATTAATACTGGATATATTGTTATACTGCTGATCCACTCTTGCTTTGCAAGGGTGCAATGTACACACGGCTACACATCAAGCTATACATTTCCAGTTTATGCTGAACTCGTATTGTATAGGATTTCCGTACAATGCGAGGTCAGCTTGCACTGGAAATTCTTGTTGTGTAACCGTGTGTACTATTTTGCCGTTATTTTTTTTTTGGTTGGGAATTTTAATATATTTTCTCCCGCTCTGCGCGGAGCGGGAGGGCGTGTCAGACTCTTCCTGACTAAAACCCACCCGTGTTCCTTCAGTTGCCTGTACGTTGCCAGGGGCCACGGTATCCCTTTCGGACTATCCCGCGACCCCGGCAGGCATTGGTCCCAGCGGACCCCGTCATGTTGATACATCGAGATTTATGTGCTATATATATCTAAGTTAAATATTATTGTTTTATATACATAAACCTTCCGGAATAAATTAACTAAATAACGGTGAAAACCTCATCAAAATCCGCTGCGCAGTTACGAAGAACAACGAGGTCACACAAACAGATACATATGAAAAGCGACGTTATTTTACAACAAATGTTAACATACACGTAGAAATATAGCTTAAAGCAATAATATAATATAGCTTAAAGGAATAAGCTGACTAACTAATTGTTAGTGCCATCATTAGCAATAAAGCCGTAATTGTGGCGCGATGATAAATAGAGCACTCTGCTTCCCCTCACTAATAATAATCACTTACTTCGTGCGTTTCTGTGCCAAAACTTTATTTCTTATACAATAGAAAACTTAAAGTTATCCATAATAATATTATAAATGTAAAAATAACTCAATAACGAACTTTTTTTTCCTTTATTTATTTAATAGGAATCATTATTAGAACTTTTTTTTAAGTTAACAGACAGACAAAGGTAGATGTCTATTAAGGCATAAAGAATAATGTCTTTATAAATAATTTTGAAGTTTATTTGTCTAATAAACTTCAAAATTATTTAATAATTTAGACTATTTGTCTAATAAACTTCAAAATTATTTAATAATTTAGACTACTTGTCTAATAAACTTCAAAATTATTTATAAAGAAATTGTTCTTTATGCCTTAATAGACAACTACCTTTATCTGTCTGTTACTTTGTCACGCCTAAATTTGCATATAGGTAGGTAGACCATGAGCTGGGTTAGGCCGTAAGATACGTTTTTATAAGATACTTTTTTATAAGATACGTTTTTATAAGATACGTTTTTATAAGATACGTTTTTATAAGATACGTTTTTATAAGATACGTTTTTATAAGATACGTTTTTATAAGATACGTTTTTATAAGATACGTTTTTATAAGATACGTTTTTATAAGATACGTTTTTATAAGATACGTTTTTATAAGATACGTTTTTATAAGATACGTTTTTATAAGATACGTTTTTATAAGATACGTTTTTATAAGATACGTTTTTATAAGATACTTTTTTATAAGATACGTTTTTATAAGATACGTTTTCATAAGATACTTTTTTATAAGATACGTTTTTATAAGATACTTTTTTATAAGATACGTTTTTATAAGATACGTTTTTATAAGATACGTTTTTATAAGATACGTTTTTATAAGATACGTTTTTATAAGATACGTTTTTATAAGATACGTTTTTATAAGATACGTTTTTTATCCTGGTTGTGCGTTCCCGTGGGATAATTTCCGACTTCCACGCGGACGAAGCAGCGGGCAAAAGCTAGCTATTCATAAATACATTTGTGTACTTTTCAGCCTTCTGTTTGGTTCGAGTGTCAATTAAATTCTACAGAATGGTTTTTCTCTTTAACGTAAACGAAGCGTGTCCACAGCGCAAAGTTTTTAACTTGTTATAACCGTTATGGTTCGTTTTTGTCGCAGATTGACTATTTATATTCAAAACTCTCCACAAATAGACTATCCAGTGGAAATATGACATCCATTTCCTTTCACGAAGAGACACAATGCAAATAATGGAATACATTCGAGTTTTCGGAAGATCAGTAAACCGACGAAAATAAAATAGTTGTCGTAATTATTCCTGTATATTACCATGGTCCATTAAACCGGGATAGGTTTTAGTGAATATGAATAGTATGGTATATATGGCATTACGTCTACCGTTGACAGGCACACTCCGTAGCATCGACAGGATTGTTCCATTATCGACGGGGGATGAATAATTGAGACTGTCGAGTGAGCTCAGTGGATGCGGCGATATCGAAAATGTTATAGTGTTGTGCTTGACATGTGTTACACATAAAATTTTTTAATGCGTTAATTTGGTTTCATGTTTTATGGAGTGTTAATGCGTGTGGGTAAGTGCAAGGAGAGTTCCGGTTGAGATGGTTATTTTTAGATCGCTGAGACCGATTGATGATTGAACGATTGATATGTTTATGAGATTTTTTTCTTGTATAGTTTTAACGATTTATTTATTGGTAGTCGCTGCACTGAAAGCTAAATACAGCGTTAGAACCATACGGTTTAATTCAACCGTAACCAAATACATAATTCGTGCCAAAACTGTGGCTACCTCAATCGTAACAATCCGGCCTTAATATAAATTAAACACGGCCAATGTACGGATATAGTTTCGTAGATCCAAGTGGTCGCAACTTCTCAAGCCTCGTTGACACGGGGTCATTCCGGGGGTAAACACGCCGCTTCCAGCCCAATTGCCAACTTACCCATAAGTGGATTGAATTCAGAAGTCGCCCCTTTCATATTTGAACTAACAGCATATGTACATTAAGACTAATATATTTGAGAGTGACTCTGATCCCTGATTTTGGATATCGAGTGTCGTTGCTTCGGTGGTAAGTATATTCTTTTCTTTGATACTTTGTATTGCTTCAGAGTTTGGGATAATTATTTATGAGATATAAATTGATCAACTACAGTTCTACATGGGCATATTTACTTAATAACCTCATTAATAAAAACAACATTGAGCCCTTGTTATATTTTTAGGGTTCCGCATACCCGAATGAAAAACGGAATCCATATAGGATCACTCGTGTGTCTGTCTGTCACAGCCAACTTGCTCCGAATGTAATGGAACGATTAAGTTAAAATTTGGTACACATATCAATTTCTGTGACCCGATCAGTGTAACGTAAATAAAAGATTTTTTTAAATATGGGGTCACTTTTGGGAACCAATAAGAAAATTTAAAAAAAAGTTGCACACTGTACCGTGTCATATACCTATCAAATGAAAGGTCTCATGTGTATTTTTTTTTAATTTTAAAATAAATAGTTTTAAAGTTACGTAAGAAAATAGATAAATACTCGTATAATACCATAAACCCCATTGACCCTTAACTCCGAAACTACTGAGTCTTAAATAAATAAAAAATAGTTCTACTTATAGATTACAGGAAAACCTATAAGATGTCTATAGTCTTAAAATAAAAGGATAAATCTCCCCTATATTGTGCGTACAAACTTACATTTGCATTTGGAAATAGGAGAACAAGTTTTTCAGCTACAATGATAAGTTTGTTCCTGGAATAAATTCGTCCCAACTATGGAACCCTTCATTGTGCGTGGTCCGACACGTGCTTGGCCTTTTTTTCTCTTTTTCTCAATGTTTGTCTGCCAAATCAGCTTACAGGCTATCTATCCTATATTTTCTCTTGATCTTCTGAATGTAGGTCTGGAATACGATATTATTCTACGTTCTACACTACGCCAACCATAAAGTCAAACTGACGGCATCATTAGCGTGATATTAGCTTCTTTCAGCGTAGAAAGAGGTGCATTAAGAACCTATAGTAACATACGTATGTATCCCAGTGAATCGGTTTCTATTGAATTAATCTGTTCGCTGCAGTAATAAGTACTCATCGTGTAGCAGCTGGCGGTACGCGTTCATTAAGAGTAAACGTGGCCTACTATGAATGCATTTAAGCAGCTTCCTTTTTTACTATTTGCCTATTGCAATGAGAAGAAATTAAATAAGATTATCCCTGTGTGAAATAGAAATAGCAATAGATTCGTAGGTCGCGCCTGTTTTTCTCGAAGGGGTATCCAGAAGTGCTTAGCCCCCACATTTTTCCGGGCTCTAGATTCTAGGCCGGTATTTAGTCCTTAAATTAATATCAAATCAAAAACCCCAATAACACTGCCTGATATGGGGAACAAATCCAGGAAAAAAGTAGTCCAGTGGTCACTAGCTCGAATATGAATGTTGACAGGAAAAAACAGTATTTAGTCCGTCAGTCAGATAATAAAAAAATATTAAACACGTATTTTTTGCTTTGTCATATTAATAAAAAATGGTTTAGATAAAACGCATTCAAGTTGGGGAGTGGGCCTCGCTACGTCATAAGTCAGTATAAAATCTACCGGGGAGTGACGTCATACCACATTTTAACTCAAGCCGTTATCTTTTGATTACGTAAAGAAAGAAAAAATATGTGTCCAATATTTTTTTTAATAATATCATGACGGACAATTTTTTTTATTTACATTCCTATCTAAAACATCAGTCATGGTTGTTTTATAATTATAATTTAAACTATGGATGAGCGATGGAAAATGAAGTGCGGCTTAATCCTTTTTAAATCACGACGCAAAGCGCGTCGTGATTTAAAAAGGAACGTTTACTTTTCTGTTTGAAGAATAAACTAGGCTACGTTTACATATCCCTGGTGCTTTTATGAGTTAAAAACATGACATTATTGCTTTAGTTTTAGCTTAATACAAACTCTGATGGTTTTAATATAAGTTTACAGGTAGATTTTACATGCTATTTATCATACATTGCCGTGCCCTGCTACGGCTAAGTAGAGCTAACATTCGTGCTACGAAATTGTGCGCAACACTCAAAATGCACTGATTAATTAGATGCGATAAATCTTATAAAAATCTTTAAGAAGTAAGCACTAAAAGTAAAGAAAACGAAGATAATTTAAAGATACGCTCGGCTATTACAGAGAACTGATTTATGAAAAAAGTTTCACAACCTTAAAACCAATTTAGAAAAAGTTTTTTTGTATTACGTTACGCTAGAAAACGAGCAATTTGACTTTCCGTAATTTTATTTAATAAAAATAATGAGAAATCAGACGACCCGTTTCTTTAAAACATGGCTCGAAAGTAGAAAGCTATTTTTAAATAAAAATTTATATGCTTTAGTTTTTTTAAGCAGAGGATACACAAGTAAATAAGAATTAAGTTGTTTGTTTTACGTTCGTCCTGTTTTAAAAAACTTTTATATTTGTTTTTTTAAGGGTTGTTTTTACGTATTTCTCGCACGTAATTTTTTGTGTAGACCTTTTGCGTTTGACCGCGTTTTTATGTTTTAAATTTCCAGCCTTCGCAGTCGTCACTTTGAATCGCGTCAATTCAATAAAAGGAATGTTCTACGGAATAACAATTATTATTGCGTTTCGGAGTTGTATTCACTTCGTTTTCAATCTTTGTTTTATAATTTGCTTTTGCAAAAGAAACGTCAAGCAGAAGAGGATCAACGCTTTTGAGTTTTATGTTACGAAAATTGTAATAACAAAAATAGATTTTCAAGTTACTGAGCGAGAAAAATTTGATTGGGGTGAATTTATTTTCTGGAGCATCTTGCGGTTTATATAAGATCATTCACCCTTTCTTCTGAACCTAAATGTAATTTTCTTAATTTTTAAACTTTATTTTCATGATAAAGAGGATTTTTTTACTGCCTTTACTAACTGTAGAATCAGTTAAGTATATAGGTACCTACTAAAGACGTACATATTCTTGGAACAACAACACAATAATATTGTTATTTATTATTTATAGGGTATAGTTATGTAAGTAGGTATCTACCTAGATACCAATTTCTTTTCAACCAACTATGTTATGTATGCTACGTCCTACTGTTCGATTCAAATAAAATAAACAAAGAATTTAACCGATACAGTATATTTTGTCCTCAATTGCTCCACTTTTATGTGAAAATCCCATTCCACGTTATCACAAGTGAAAACCAACAGTCTGCTTATTTGTTTAAAAAGCTTTTAGGGTTTAAACGGTGCATGCGAATTATTTGAGAGTGCACACATGTGCCTATGTGTGTTTAGTCAACATCGTTTGTGAGTAAATGCTCCTATTTGCGAGGCGAAAAAAGCAAGCTTCGCACGATCCACGATAACTAGTGACGTCGGACATTAGTCAACGTATTTACATCGATAAAAAGCGTCGATAAAGTCACGTTCCTCGGAAGATGTCCACGGATATCCGACGATGCGTCACCGTGACTGCCCCCGGTATAATTTGTTTGTGATCCTTCCCCCTTGTTAACCGAATTACTCGTATGTTATGGCAACAACGTCTTGCGACCCTCCGGACAGATCTACTTGAAGGAGCTTAGCAGTCGCGGATACTCGAAAAGGGACGATTTCGTTGTATTTTTATGATTCCTTAGAAATCGATAGTCAGGGTCCTATGTAATGTCTTTGCCATAAGGGTCGTTCGAACATGTAATTCTTAGTCGAATTACTTTATTACCATACTACGTTTCATACACTACGTTTTATATTCACATATATTGTCAATGACATCTCTATGTTATTTATACATATTTCATTTTGTTATAAAAAAGCCATTAAAAAATCATATTTTGCAGGTGCTCTTACTTTTTCAATTATCTATTTTGTAGAGTGATTTGTTTTTCGCGGACCAATTTATGTTGCTTGTTTAGCTTGTGTACTCAAGCCTAATCAACTCAAGGTTATAATGAATAATAAATGGTTTTAATTACGTATATAATAACAGACGTCGATCAGTAATGAATACTCTGAGCGGCCTAAATTAATAAATAATAAACATGTTCACCGAAACAAATAGCCTTGCTTTAGCAAGGCGTTAATGATTATAATAACTAAGTATAAAAATAAGCATAACCTTGTTAATAAAATTAGTTTTAAATATGTCACATAATAATTGGTGTCAAGTATTACACTTTTCTTTTTTAGTCACGGTTTTATCAAAACTATATAATTTGCTCGCAGGATTGAGTTACAAATAGACAGAGAGTATGCGTCTTAATTATTTTGTATCACGAATATCTAAACACAATATCATGAAATGAAACTCCGCGAGCCACTTCCTTTATCCAAAGAACATTGCATTACAAAGCCAGATTGGCAAGAAACAACACAAACAGGAAAATACTTATGATATTATTCAGATTCTTTATGTTTGTCAGCGAAGAAAAATTTAATACTTTACTTTATTAGCAACCACATCTTTTATTGTTGATGAGAAAGTAAATTTAAGTAAGTTTGTAATTTGATGTTATTCACTAAACCAATGTAAAGGATGGAAATGTTTTTTTTACAAATGAGAATGTTAGAAATTGAAAGTAGACTTTTTTTGGTACTAGAATATTATCAGTCTAATCCCAAATTGCGCAATCGTATTATGAATTCCTATCATTGCTTTTAAGCAAACTTTTAAAAGAGTTCGTCTCACTTAAGTAAACCGTAAATCCATTGCTTCCGCAACACTAAAATTAAATTCGCATTTTACACAAAACTTTTGACAAGTTGCCGGCGAACTCAATAAAAATGCTAATTGCACTATCAACTCACCTGTGGTGGTGCAGCAGCCAGTCAATAACTCTATCCATATAACACAATATAAATGTATAAAAGGAGTCATTTTGTCCGAGTCACATTAGATGATTGTCCTTTTTTTATAGTGTTGTTCACCTGTGTTGTTGGGATAGTACGCGTGTTCGAGCGAGCAGTGGGGCGGCCGGGGAGCGTCCCATCGCTGGGTTGGCTACGGAGGCACTGCCGCGGGGCGCCACTCCGCCGCGCTAACTACCCCCAGCCGGATAAACAAGGGCGAGAAAACCGGGAACAGGCAGACAAGCCGTCTCGCTACCCTTTATCGCCGCGACTGAGTAACAGCATAATACTCGTAAAATAAAGACAAAAGACGAATAACCAAAGAACAAGAGCGCGGATTTCAGTCCGATGTGAATCATCAAATTAAATCGGTAACAGATAAACTTGGAGTTCTATCTGCGGCAACAATTTTGTTACAAGAAAACAATGTCCGCTGTCAAACTTTGAACCGTAGCCGTTGAGACAATTAGAGGAATTAAAACTGTTAAATGGAAAATAATAACGTGATGTTTGTTTTTGTTGTTATTATTGTGACTTTATTTAAATTGTAAATGATTATGATAGCAGCTGTTGTTTTTCACAGTTAATGTTTAAATTACGATTATAAAGTCGTGTCGTACCTACTTATAATTATAGAGAGGCATCCTTAATCGAGTGGAGTATCTCCCACCATATTCTACATTCCATAAAATGCAGACATTGGAATCACACCGCAAGACATATCAATAAAAACACTGGACTCATAATCACGCATTACTAAACATGTGAATCAGTAAACATTCCGTATAATATGATAATAACGGGTGTCTGAGGGCAGAATGTGCAGTGTTATAGCCGTATCATGCTCTAGAGGAGTGTCTCGACACTCGCGACATCCCAGACACTCCAGCCACGAGACCACTGCATTGCAAGCAATAATGTTGTTCTTAAGTGTAACTGGCCCCTTGTTGTGCGCCCCGAGCTTGTCACAGACCGGAATTATCGGGGTTATCAAGACCGACAGAGCGTTCTACAATATTTTGCTATGGAAGATAAAATTATTCCGCAATGTTTTTATGAAGTTATTTCTGTTTTGGTTTTCGTAAGTACCAAGTAGGTAGGTAGATAGTAATTGTAGGTATTTTATATGACTCGGAATGTAAACATGGAGTCAGATATATACATAGATTTGAATTTATTGCCATCAAACCCAAATTGAATAACATACAAAATCATGAAACAATGGAGGTAAATTGGGTCTATTTTTTGGGCGGTTTTTTGGTTTTATCTGAGTCTCGTAGCAGTGCTAAGTATTTTATTTTATTTTGCTTTAATGGCTAACCAACAATTGTTTACACTGTTAAAATTATAACATAATGTTTTACTAAAATCTAAGGGTACTGTAACAATTTCTTATAGGTTAGCACCGCATGCCCCATAAACAAAATACCTAACTAGAAAAAAACTATTTAAGTATCAAAATAGAGCAAGAAATAACAAACTAATCTTCTCAAGTATAAAATTCTCCATTTCTAATTTGGAAAATAAACGAAACCTACAACATTACCAAATGTAGAATTTCGTAATACCGAAACTACATAAAATATAGCCCCATTTAGTCACTTGAAAGAGTGTTGGGCAAAATTGTAACGTAAAAGCAGGCATTTTTCTTATCAAAAGTGGAACGTGAGCCAAATGTTGTGCAAAAACTAAAAATGGCCTAATTGCTTAATTAGAAACAAAGTTCTACTTTCGGGAAATCAACCACGAATATTGGCCTGGGAATGCAGATACTCTAAAGTTTGGTACAGCTCGCGTTCATATGGGCCCAAATAGAGAAGCCGCAAGTTGACTATTGGTTTTGGTCGCAAAATACCACCAAAAAGAGCACACCCTATATTGACACGCTTTGACGTAGAAGTTGGATGGTGGAATAAAAACTGTAGTTCGCTATTCTGCGCTGACCTCGTATAGGTAAATACCGTCTACTTTAAAATTGAGTGCAAAAATAAACTACCTTTGTCAGAAAACGTTGGAAACAAATGCTCCTTTATAAGACCGTATGACGAGGATTTTGTATGCACATGGGTAAATTCGATAAAGAAATAGGCAGTTGGTGCGTACCTACTGCGTAGACCATCTAACAAACGCCAATCACACTTCACTCACTTTGAGTCCTGCCACTGACTGCTGACGCTCCATCGACTGACAGATGATCATCAAGCTTTTATACCCAACTATACCTAGTAGGCCTTGGTCACTGCCTGTGTGGTCAAGTGCATACTTCGGTAGGTAATTGATGATTGCTGCGTTCAAACAGAATAGTCTGGTCTGTTCCACAAGTATATGATGAAAATGTAAACAAATGGATCAGGAAACGTACCTACCTGTGGATGCCAATTTGTACTGCCATTTACAAATTGAGTGTTTTGATTTGATTATTTGAATACTAAAACCCGAAGTTCTACAGATGTTTTTCATTTGACAGTTGATGTTAATTTAATTAATTCAATTTTCGTCCATGATTTTTCAATTAAAATTTTTAACAATTTTGTTCAAACAATCAATGTTGTAAAAAATGATGAGATATAATAATAATAATTATTTATTTATTTATTCTCTCTTCACAAAGCTGACTTAAAGTTATTCTGTACAAAATAAATGTCTCAGCTGTATTCCACCTTTGTGAGAGACTGGTGCCTGATATAGGTTTTGAGAAAAACCTGTGTTACATACAGGTCACCACAAAAAAACACCATAAAGTGAAACACCGATGAACGTACAGAGGCATGAGGAACAGGGTGTAAAGTTCACTAATCCTCTATATAAAAGGGAGGATACTCCGACCAGACGGGTGTTGTGTCTGGTGGGCAACTGCCCGAAGATTGATGTCGGGAAGTTATATATACAGGGAGTAATTTTTGAACCTCACCTGAAGGGGAAGTACTCTAAATACTGGAGATAGCAGATTTTATTCAAAGGAAACATTCCTTTATTTTTTTAAAGAAATAAATCTGCATTCAAAGATTTTCGAAAATTCGCTTGCTACACTAGGGAATCGAACCGGCTAAAATCCGAAAAAAATACTCTTTGTACTTTTATGACATCAATCGATAGGATCAATCATAAGCATCAAATCTCTACAACAAATATGATAAATTAAATGAAAGAAAAACCATAAAATCGAAACTTATAAATTCAATGGGAGAAGATAAAGCACTTTTACTCAAAGATCCGTAACCGTAACCCGTAACCCGATTTTTTTTAGTGACATTGTTTGGTCTGACGAAACTAACTTTAGTAATAATGGCATATACAACTGCCACAATAACCATTATTGGTCTCGAGTGAATCCTGTTTGTGTTCATGAAACTAACAGTCAAGTAAGATTCTCTTTAAACGTTTGGTGCGGAATTATGAGCAATATGGTGTGTTAGTCCACGTGTACAAAGTTCATCTAAACACTGACAAGTCTCTTGAAATACCGGACCTCTTAAGAATGCGGCGACGGATGAATTGTCCATACAAACGTAATACCAAAATCATTTGCAATTTGAGCATATTTCCACCATATTATGTTAATATTCGGATTGAGACAGTATTTATCTGGTCCTGTACGTCTTTTTTTTTTCCAAAAAACTTACCTGAAATGAAATTAAAGCGAATTGAATTTCATACATTTTTACAGCGTAGATTACATGTTTTCATATTGTTTTTTCTGTATTATAAACAACAATATTTGTAATATTGTTTCCGCAGCAGCATAGCTTATATTATCATGTTACAAATTATCGAAAAAAAAATGGAAAAACATTTAGTTTTAATTCATCATTTTTGGTATTACGGAACACATCCAATTTATCATAAATTTTCGATAGCCAGTAGTGCTATCGCGTCAAGAAATAATATTGTCAATGTGTGCGTGGTCGCACAGTATCTATCCGCTCACACACACATGCGTGTCTGACCTCGCCTTGTCAAACAGCGATAGCAACATTCCAAACGAATTTTGAACACATCTCGATTTGCAGTTGCGAGCTATTTAAGTTTACCCGAGGAAGGGCGAAACAGTATGGTGCGCCGACCAATAACAGCAGAATCACCACTGCCTGTGTTAATAACCATTTCAATACCTGGATTGGTAAAAGCGGCACAATCAGATGGCCTGCAAGATCACCAGACCTCTTTAGACCACTTTAGTGTTTTTTTAATGGGGATATGTTAAAAATTCAAAAATCCTATGCTAAGCTCTGAGGTTCACACTACTATTTCAATATGTTATATGGGTGTTAGTGTATGTGAGTTTCTATGTTTGTAAATGCACCCACGATACAAGAAGAAATTCTTAGTGTGGGGCAACGTTTAAAAAAAAAAAAAAAAAATATCATAACTCGCTATTAAAAATTACTGGATTCGTAAAAATTTGGGTATCCAACAAAATGGAGCTCATTTCGAGCAACTAATTAGTTACTAGTATACCCGTATGTTAAGATTTTATGGTTTGCCTTTAAAATTTATCATCATTGTTAGAGAAATTTGATTTTTATGATTTACCTCGATTGATGCCATAAAAATACAGAATGTTGTTTTTTAGGATTTTAGCCGGTTTGATTTCAGAGTATGTCAAGCGAATTTTCGAAAATATTTGAATGCAGATTTATGTCTTTAAAAAAATTTACGAATGTTTCCTTTGAGTAAAATTTGCTATCTCCAGTATTTTGAGTATTTTCCTTCCAGGTGAGAAAAAAATTCCCATTCAGTGGTTAAAAAAATCCACTCTGCTGATCACGCTAAATTCCGCTTGCGCGATGCAGGATTTCGCGTGACCTGACGTCACGTGTGATGCGTATTTCACATGTGGCGATGTAGATGCCGTCACGAATGTGTTACTAACTCTAGTGAGAGATTGCGTAATAATTTAATCAGAACAGGATTTACTTTACACATTCATCACATACTTCATCATATTTTGTAACAAACAAAAAAAGTCAAAGGTCAAAGGTCAATAAACTTTATTACAATAAATAACAGAACGTTCTTGATAAAGTTCAATCTCTTCTGAAACATTCATATGACAGTATATTATTCGATCAATTTTAGTTATTAATTAATATCAGATCTCTCAGAAACTAGAAATATCTATGAACACATATTGAACGTGGTTGCTCATTACCAATAACACTAATAACAGATTTAATTGTTTTAATTAATATTTGCCTTTATATAAAGGATTAATTTAATTAATAACTGGCTTCATAGAACGTAATATACGTACCTACATCTTTACATACATATAATACAATAAAATACACACATAAATATAATAAAATTTAAGTGTATACTTTTCATTTCAAAATAACAGCTTTTTACTAAATGCTTAAGAAAGTACGTATATATACGATACGTATACCTAAAAAACTACTAGGGACCTCACTAGTCTTCTGAGACAGAGAAAGGTGGCATTCCACACATTCTCTCTCCCAGAGGAAAAACAGACCCGCGTAGTCATCAAAAGGATGCCGCGCGAAATACTAGCCGCCGATATTTTAGCCGACCTTCAGTCGCAAAATATCCCCGTAGACGAAGTCCACCGTATGCACCGCGCTAGAGGCGGAGAGCAATACGACATGGTACTTGTCATCTGTCCCCCAGTTCAGGGCTATCACCCTATTTTCAAAGTCAAATCCATCTGCCACCTCACGGGTCTCGAGATCGAGAAACCCAGGAAAAATGGCATAGTAGGGCAATGTCACAATTGCCAACTTTACGGTCACTCGCAAAAGTTTTGTCACGCGACACCCAGGTGCGTAAAGTGCCTGGGCGCGCATGGCACTACTGAGTGCACTCGACCAAAAGACCGTTCCCTTTGCCTCACGCCACCTAGCTGCGTGCTATGCGGACAAGAGGGCCACCCTGCCAACTACCGTGGCTGTCCAAAAGCTCCCAAGTCGTCGTCCCCTAAATTGACCAAGCGCGCAGGCGCCCATCAACAGAGGGAAACTCCCTCAAATTATAGAATCCCATCCTCTCAACTTCCTGAGAGATTAAGCCCTCAGAGGCCCACTCCGTGGAGTTACCTTCACCACCAGCAGGCCTTTCCAGCCATGGCTACTTTCCAACCCCCACCCCCCACTATCCCCCCCCCCTTATGGGCCCCCGTAATCACGCCCCCGCGCCCCTCACTAAGCCCACACCTGCTCCTATAGCACAATCCGCAATCCGCGAACACTCCCGTAGCCTCTTCTAGCATGCCTCAAAATGTCCTTTCCTCCGCGATGACATTCCTCTCTCCTCGCGCTTTCCGAATGGCCAACCAACTCGAGGCCGCTCTAGATGCCTGTGATCTCATAAAGATCCAAGCTATTTACATAGAACCCACAATGTCTAATACCATCTTAGCTAGGTTCAAACCCCGATCCCTCATGTTAGGCATCTTCAATGCAAACGGCATTAATGGTCAACACGACGAGATCGCGAAATTCCTCCGCGATCACCACATAGACGTCTTCCTCTTACAGGAATCCTTCCTCAAACCTAATAAACGAAATCCGTCAATCGCCAACTATCGTGTATTTCGCAACGATAGGCCTCGTTGTCACAAGGGCGGCACCCTTATCTATTATAAAAAAGACCTCTATTGCATCCCCATGGATCCTCCCCCGCTCTCAGTATTAGAAGTCTCCATCTGCCGCCTAGGTATGTCAGGCCATCAGGTCTACCTTCCTCCCCAACCCACTTCAGAGGACCCCCGACTCTTTGCAAATGATCTCTCTATCTTATTAGGCCTGAGTGACTCCGTTATCATAGCGGGCGATCTCAATGCCAAACATCCCTCCTGGAATAGTACCAGAACCTCCACCAGAGGACAACACCTGTTTGACCTCTCTGCCTCTATGATCTTTGATGTCATCGCTCCGATGACCCCAACTCACTACCCTCATAACCCTATCCATACCCCCGATGTCCTAGACTAGGCGCTCCTTAAGAACGTCAATTTACGTTTAGACTCAATAGAGACGGTACACGAGCTTAACTCTGATCACCGTCCCATAGTCATAAGACTGGCCCCGCGCATAGGTCTCTCCGACCCCAATCAACCTCCCATCACTAAAAAGGTAACGGACTGGAAGAAAGTAAGCACCCAGCTGAAATCCAACACGTCCCCCCAATTAGATAACATCCCCGATCAGTTTGACTCTATCTCGGACACGATGGCCGCGATCGACTCATTCACGGATCACATACAATCTGTCGTGAACGAATGTTCAAGGGAAGTCACAATGACGGATGACCGTCGCTGGAAGCTACCTGACGATGTACGTAATCTGTTGACTGAGAAGAACGCGTCTATCCGTGCATACAGTAGCTTTCCCTGCGACACGAACAAAGCCCATATGCGCTACTTACAGATAACTGTAAGGAAACGCGTAGCGGAGCTGCGTAACGCGGGCTGGGATAAGATGCTAAGCGAGTTAGAGCCTACCCACCTAGCCGTCTGGGAACTTCAGAGGAAACTCAAGTCCCCGCAAGTCACTTCCATGCCCCCATTAGTACGCCCCGATAAGACCATTGCATTCGACGACGTCGACAAGGCCGAGTGCCTAGCCGACAGTCTAGAAGCTCAATGCTCACCCAGCTCCCTACCAGTAGACCAAGCTCACCTCGCAGAGGTAGACGCGGAAGTCGAACGTAGAGCCTCTCTCCCTCCCGTAGAAGACCCTGAGAATCCTCTGCTTCCCGTCACTCCAGACGAAGTGCACGATATCATCAAGGGTCTTAAAGCTCGTAAAGCCCCCGGTTCAGATGGACTCACCAACAAAGTGGTCCAGCTTTTTCCTGCCCACTTGATAATGCTATTGGCCACCATCTTCAATGGTGCCCTAAGCAACAATATCTTCCCACAAACGTGGAAAGAAGCCAACGTCATCGGCATCCCGAAGCCAGGCAAACCCAAGTCTGAGCCTTCTAGTAACCGTCCCATTAGCCTGCTCAAGTTTCTCGGCAAAATCTATGAGAGGCTTATTTATAAGCGTCTCAGAGAATACGCCGAGACCAAGGGCCTCATTCCCAACGAACAGTTTGGCTTTCGAACTCAGCACTCTAGCGTGCATCAGGTTCACCGCATCATCGAGGATATAAGCGCTGGTTTCCAGCGCGGCTTGATGACGGGTGCTATCTTCTTCGACATAGCGAAAGCTTTCGACAAAGTCTGGCACAACGGCTTATTATATAAGCTCTACAAACTTGGTGTGCCAGATCGTCTCGTGCTCATCTTACGAGACTTTTTGTCGAACCGCACCTTCCGCTATCGCATCGAAGGAGCGCTCTCCTCCCCCCGACCCTTACGCGCGGGAGTCCCACAGGGCTCTGTGCTATCTCCTTTCATTTTCACGCTGTTCACCAGCGATATCCCTAAAAGTAAAAAGGCGCCGTTGGCTCTATTCGCAGACGACACGGCCATTTACTATTCAGGCAGAAGCTCCGACGCGATAGCTCTCACTCTCCAAACCGCAGTCGACAAGCTCGCCACGTGGTTCAGAAAGTGGAGAATCGAGGTCAATCCCGATAAGAGTCAAGCGGTTCTCTTCAAGAAACCGAGACTCAAAAAACTTATTAACAGGCTCCCCCGACCAATCACCATGTTTGACAAGCCGATCCCCTGGGAGAAGCGAGCCAAATATCTTGGTGTGGTCCTCGATTTTAAACTCACATTCTCCGAGCACATAGCATAAAGCAGGCACGCTCGCGAGCCGCTTTCGCTCTCGGTAGGCTCCACTCCGTTCTCAATGCACGAAGCAAATTGTCACTCAGGTGCAAATTGCATACCTACACGGCATGCATTAGACCCATTATGACCTATGCGTGTGCCGCCTGGGCACAAGCCAAACCCTAACATCTCCATAAGATGCAGACCCTCCAAAACCGTTTCCTTCGAATGGCGACGGCTTCCCCCTGGTATGTTAGGAACGAGATCCTCCATCTCGACCTTAAAATCCCCACAATAGCCCAATTTCTAAAACGCAATGCAACGCGTTATTTTAATAAAGCCGCAATACATCGCAACCCTCTGGTTGTGAAGGCCACCAGTTATATTCCCTCTAGAATAAGTAAAGTCCGCCGCCCAAGGCATGTTCTCAACGACCCAGATGACCCCATAACCCTCCTCCAGGAGAGCAATAGGGCCACCAGTACAGTAAAAAGACACACACACCGACACACGTTCCGACCTCGCCGCAGAGGTCCGCGACCGCGTCCCTCCCGAGTAAATGATACTCTCCCCCGACCCTTGCTCGACGATGCGCCAGCCCGCGTCGAAGCTGAGCCCGTAGTCTTAAATTTCCCGAATAATAATAATCTATGTTTGATCCAGCCTGTCCCATCTTGCTGTCCTCCCCCCAGCGACGCCCTAAGCCGAGGTCCGTACCCCACAGGGGGTGCCCTTAGCGAGCGTTCGCCTAATTTTAATTAGAATAGTTTATGCCCCTGGCTGGAGGCTTTAAGTGTAGAAGCTTAAGGCAGCCACAGGAAAGTCCGGTTAAGCAGCTACGACCTCCTCAGAGGTCAACTGCGAGATGCCCCACAAAAAAAAAAAACTTTTTAAATTTTTGTCTGTCTGTCTATCTGTTTGTTCCGGGTAATCTCTAAAACGGCTGGACCGATTTTGACGGGATTTTCGCTGGCGAATAGCTGATGTTATAAGGAGTAACTTAGGCTACTTTTATTTTAGAAAAATAATTAGCGTCCACGCAGGCGAAACCGCGGGCAGCAGCTAGTAATAATATATATCTTGATATTATAGTTCATTTATGAAGGATAAAGTTGAATTTTAGGATTTTGATTGAGATTAAATGTTTAAACCTAATTGAATTGCGTTTTATTATATTTTGACTAACCAATTTTGCGTTTGACTGTATCCACTAAAAAATATAGAAAAAAAATAAAAATATAGAAAATAAATTATGTGGTGAAGTGGACGCGGGTCACGAATAAGACTTGTAAGACATAGTTTTAACTAAAGAAAAATAATGTCGATGGGGATTGACAAGCTAAAATTATTATTTAACAAACTCCACCTCACTTCGCCTTATAGATGGCATGATATTACATGGATAAGAAAATATTACCCTCCTTATAATACTACGGTAAGAAAAAGTGGATACGCTTTGCCATTATACATTTGAAAATATTTAAAGAAATACGTACGGATAGGTCCTTCAAAAGTTATGTTGCATATTTATATACTCGTATTTATAACTAGCTTTCGCCCGCGGCTTTGCCCACGTGGAGGTCTGAAATGTATTATCCACGGGAACGTACTACCGGGATAAAAAGTATCCTATATGTTAATCCAGGTTATAAACTATCTGTGTGCTAAATTTTATCCAAATCCGTTCTGCCGTTTTTGCGTGATTGAATAACAAACATCCAAACATACAAACTTTCACATATTTTATAGTATTTGTAGGATAGTGAAGTTAATTAAAAATAAAGCTGCATGTTAGAAAACACTTATAATTTAAATTAAAAGAAAGTATTATATAAAAAAAAAACCATATCCTTCCCATGGTCGTAGGCAGAAACTACAGAACGCCACCTGCTACGATCCTTACATAAAAACCATATAAGTTGGATATTTATCCGGGGATAAATATCCAGCTTATATGGTTTTTTTTTCCAAGTCACTTTTTCGCTGCTGATGTCGACATTTCCAATAGGAAATTGTATCGGCAACTAGTAACAGATTGAAACGATGCTTAATAGCTGGAAGTAGGTTAGTCAGGAAACCGATATTCATTGTACTGAAATTGAATCACCAAGCTATGATCACTTACCTATATGTTGGTTTACGTACTTAAGTGGTCTCCGCAACAAAGGTCTTAGGAGATGACTAAGGGACTATGTATGTTGAATCGGTCGCAGAATCTCTCAAAGCTATGTAGATAGACGCATGCCAATATAATGCCAATGTTATCGACTGACGACCGTAATATTATGAAATAAGTGTTCCATATAGAAGCATTTAATTATGTTACATAATTGTATTTTTTCATGTAAAGAAAACTACAATTTATGGTAAAAAAAAAGTGAGTCGGAATAATGTGTTTTAGACATTGAAGTCCTAGATTACCTAAGATTAGATTACATTGCTTCTACTAGCAAACAATATCATCTATGTCTTTCATTTTACATATTTTTGGTTTTGATATCTTGTCCATTCTTGACACATACAATAATATATATTCCGAGGATTATACTATTCCCGTCCATCTACAACCAGCTGCAACTGATTTTTCGTCCGTTACCTACTATTAGGTAAGATACTTAAACAATATCTCTATATACCAATACTCTCTCTTCCTCATCTAATTATTTAATTAATAAACTGTCTGATACTCTGAAAATGTAATTATATTAAAACCTTCACTTCAATTTTGCTCGACCACAACACACAACATACTTTCAGTTTGTATATTAGCTATCAGGAGCTTTTATTGTTTGTTTCATAAACTCATCCTGTTTACGGTTTTACCAACTAACGCAGGCATTGAACAGATAAATTGAAAGTGCGGTGGATAGATCTATAATAAACTAGCGTAGGAGGTCGGAGGAAAGTGCCCGCTCCTATAATATATTCATAAGACAGCATTTTACCATCACGGCTGTCAGTGACGTTTTTACGAAAAAAGAACAATAAGCGCCCTGTCTAAAGAAGGCATGGATTTATTACGCTAATAATTATTATCGAAGTTATTTTCTAGCAGTCGAAAAACGTTGAAAAATGAAGTACATTTTCCGACAGAACACTACCACTGAAAAGGTTTTTGCTGGTAGGTAAACATACCCATATCTGCCTACTTTCTCAGTAGATTTTTTCAAACTTCAGTCTCTTCATGGTTTGGTGGGTACGTGACCGCTCCGGGCTATGCTTACCTCGTAAAACTTATAGTATGTAGGATACGTTCATATTATTATGCAGCTACACTGAACAGAGGGGTGAAAAGTTTCAGGAAAAATGTATGGGGTTCTTTTCATATCTTATGATGCATCTCTGTCGCTGGAAGCCTCGGCTAAAAGATCAACAACAATAAAAACTTTCGCCGGTGGTGCGCTTAAAAATATTCCAACGTGCATTTCCGTGACGGTGCTGATTTTATCGGAAACAAAAGAATACATGTATAAACCCAAACTGAATGAAATACTGCACTAAAGGTATGATGACAATAGCAATCATTTCTAACGAACATAGTACCGTACGTACTTAAGATATCGGCGAACATCCACATTAATTTGTGACTCAACAACTTTAACGTCCCAAGTTTATTGCATTACATTGTCACCATTAATTCAAAACTTCGCTACGGTTAATATTTTTCAGCAATTGCCTACGAAAGTTTGCAAGTGAGACTATCTTTAAAAGCTGCACGGAAAGGAATGACGGATTGTCTTCGTAATGGCGCCGTGCAATGACCTTGGTGGTTCGATTTTCTATAAATAGGCTGAAAGAAGAGAATTTATGAGTGAGACTAGTGATTCTTTTCAGTGTGTTCTTTGATCATGTAATGTGCGGAGGTTAGCCGACGCGTCGCCGTCGCGTCGCCGCAGTTTATCGACCCCAAAATGTAGGATAACGACGTTTGTTACGACCTCTCCGCGTCAGCTCTTTAACGTTGTTTTGTACTGCAATGGATGCGTTTAAAATAATTGCTCGTTCGTTTGTTACTTAACATTGTTACTTGATCGTTACTGCATGCTGCGCCAGTTGCCTCCACCACTTACATGCACTTATGTGTTGGCAGAACTGCATTTATGCATTTCATAACACGTGACTGCGCTAAGCTGCACTATGAATATAACACTTAATCCGAGGGCAATTGCGTTCTAGCTTTATTACGTCTATCAGGCTGCGACATTGTAGCAGTGTAATAAACTTGCTTATGAAGCTGTTCCAATGAATTATATTATTTCTCCAAAGATTTTTCTCAGAATATTACAGTTGTAGCGCAATTGTGACGGAGCATATTTTCAGGCTTTAGATTGTGATTGTCCAAGTGCTTTTTATGTGGCTTAGTCTAACCAATATTTCAAAATCGAATTCCATTGTAATTATTTATTTCAGTTGGTATTTCAGTCGCGTTTCGGATCTGAGTATTGTTTCAATCGAAGACAAAGGCCAATCACTTATTGCCAAACGTAAACTACGGTAGAAAATCGAAGAAATCTAATTTTTCGTTCTTGACTATGCTTTCCTATCGTCACTTCTTCTTTCTTCTTCTTCTTTTCGTGTGGTTAGTGACTAACCTGGAGCTGGATGCTGTTGAGAAATATCTCTCAGGCATGCGGGTTTCCGACGTTTGGCTCCCAGACTGGAGCGGGCCGGGGCTGCTTTGAAGCGGCTCCTGCCCAATCTAGGGGGTCCAAACGCCTGGGTCCAAATGCCAAATGACAGAGGCTCTACGCGGGGGTCATGCGGTCCATGGACCTTTACGGGGCACCGGTGTGGGCGCGGTCTCTGAGGCTGCGGCCAGCCCGCCGGTTGAACGCATCCCAAAGGGTCATGGCAATCCGGCTGGTCCGGGGATACCGCACAGTCTCCGGTGAGGCGGCGAGCTTCCTTGCCGGATTGCCGCCATGGTATCTGGAGGCAAAAGTCCTGGCGCACATTTGCGAGTGGCACGAGGAGGCGAATCATGCCGTCATGGAGAGTGCGATTGTCGCAACCCAGTGCTGGACATGTCACAATTGCAGCGATAAGTCTCCTCTTTGAGGAGTGGTTAGAGAGGCTTCACGGCGTCCTCATCTTCCGTCTGGTGCAGGTCCTCACCAGACACGGTTGTTTCGTGAGGTTCCTGTTCCGCATAAGGCGGGAGGAAACGCCCGAGTGTCACGGGGATACCGTGGCCCCTGGCAACGTACAGGCAACTGAAGGAACACAGGTGGGTTTTAGTCAATAAGAGTCTGACACGCCCTCTCGCTCCTCCCAGAGCAGGAGAAGTTATTTGAAAGGCATGCCGATTTCCTCATAATGTTTTCCTTCACCGATTTTGATGGAAGTGATAATTATACAATACGAACATGAATCCGAAAAGTCAGAGGTGCGTGTCTTGGGCTCGAAATCGAGACCTATGACTTGGCAGTCCAACGGTCACACCACAAGGCTATCACTGCTAACTTATAGATTAGAGACTGCTAAAAATATGTTGTTTTCCTACAGACCTTAGTAGATAAGGTTACAAAAAATACGGCGGCTAAAGTTACAAACACTACATTTTATCATAAACTAATTTAGTCCCGCGACTTCGTCCGCGTGAAATTTCGACCCACCGCGTCGCATCGCATCGCCCGTGATTATGGAACTATTTAGTTGGATAAGGAATAATATCATAATACGAATGTCATCATCTTACGATTCTACCCGTGTTTTGATTGACAAATTTGAAAAAAAAACGGTTATTGTGACTTAACTATAAAAGTTAGACAATAGCCTCGCCGCTTTTTTTGTGGGTAATGATGAGTACTTAAACATGTAGTACATTATTTTATGTATCATCAATTATTTTCTCAGCGCACGCGAAATAATGACTTTTCTAGGCAAGTTTTGATAGCTTAGGTTACATTATTGCAATTTTCGTAGGGATCTCAATATTTTTTGAATAATAAAATAGCGCTCATGTTACTCGCTGATAATGTAGCTTTATACATACAGGTCCTTTTTTTAAATCGGTTAAACAGTTTTTGAAATCCATTAATTACAAGCATACAAAAAGTCAAATCTTTTCTCTCTATAATATTAGTTTAGATAAAATACCCATTAGAAAACGTTGTCAAAACTACCGCTAAAAATATACGTTTAGTAAAAGAATTGTATTTTTACAGGTTCACTCTTTGATCACACGATCGAGCCAGCTTCAAGGGAAAGAAGATTCGTTGTCAAGGGATTTGCAATGCGGCACAAAGTATAACCAAATCATAGTAGTTCAGACAGTTCCACCAAGAATAAAATGCACTTAGATATCGTTATAAACAAAAATTGTAAATTTCTAGCAAGTCGTACCTGTTAGTTATTGCCATTTAAATAAAACAAACACAAATAATTTGTTTTTCTTCTACGTCGTATCGATGATTCCGTATACACCTCTATCTATAGATACATACAAATAAATAAAATTGAAGCGTCGAAGCAATATGATCAATTTTATCGACAAATCCACCTTAATAAGGCACTTTAAATTTATTTTAAATTAAACGACATTAAATTGTTATTTTCCTTCTACTTCTAAGTAAAGGGTCATATTCAAATAGTCACAACTCCTAAACTATTTCACTTAAAGGCTTGTGCAGACCAGCGCGACTTGTCGCGCGACACCGGTTATTGTTATACTGTGAAGTTTTCTTAGAAATTGTATTGTTCGTGTCGCGTCGCGCGACAAGTCGCGCTGGTCTGCACAAGCCTTAAAGCTTTGGTCTTGACATCAGTTTTTACGTTTCAAGGATTTTTTTAAGGTTCTATTGGGAGTTTTAGACAAGTTAAACCTTTTATTGTCAACTTACTGCCTACTTTTGTAGCTGTCGAACAAAATTTTATGCGTGTAGGACCTCTACATCGTGCATCGGTAGATATTGTAAAAACCTGCTCAATACAAAAATAAAATAAAATAGCCGCCATTTCAAAACAGGGCAGAGTGCGTTATTATGGTGGATTTGTCGATAAAATTGATCATCGGGTCGGACACCGGTGACTAGACACACTGTATACATCGATACATATAAGTAAAATTGAAGTGTCTGTTTGTAATGTCAAAATAACAGGTTCATAAGGAACATAAAACAATTAATATAAAATAATTTGCTAGTTAAATCACAAAGTCTTTGTGTTATTCGCGTTATCATAGAGAATTGAAATATACCTACCAGAGGATGAAAACTAGACCATAAAGAACGGACTGAATTTTTTATCTGCTACAAAAAATAAAATAAGTATGCATTTATGAAACGCATTAGGATAGTTGATGGACAAAAAAAATGTTCTGAATAGGCGCAAAAATTCAGAAAAGGTAAGCTTGTTCTCATTACGACAATTTAGAGAAACTGTCGATAAAAGAGAAGTTAAGATTGATACCTACCTGTTGATCACCTGGTAAAAAACTTAATTTTCATACTTGTCGGGTTTTTCTGTGGGCTCGCGACGAATTCGTGTCACGTCCACTCCATTAGCTGATTTATCATGGGAAGTGGTTATAAAATGAGTTCCATAATAAAATTGATACTTTTAATGCAGATTACTCGTTGAACTTTCAGGGGATCTTGAATAGAGGTGACTTGAAAACTATCTCAGAAGGAATAACTAATTAGATTATTATAACTTATGTTAGTTCGCAAGTTTATAATTATTTCCTGGAAATGTACGACGTATTATTATGAGACATTTTCTGCAGTTCAAACTACCAAGTGAAATGTTCCAATTACATGGCACTTCAGGATTTTCAGTGCCATTATGACCTTTTCTGTAATGGTAATCCCACAAAAGTGCAATCACCGAAATATTGCAACAATTCAAATACAACAAAATATTTATTCTACGCCATTTAGCAATTAAGCTGTAAATTGTTTGATAGTGTAAATAATTACGTGGCTACCATTAACACCGCACTCAAATTATTTGACCAACGCTGTGCGTATATTTTTCAATTTATTTCTACACATAGAAATTGCTGAGTATTTTTTAGATAGGCACCTATATAAATATTTATTCATCAAGCTTTTCCTACTGACAGAGGAGAGTGGGCAAAGGATTTTTTGATAATATTCTGGTCACGTGATCCCGGGTCCGTTTGTAGTTAATTCACTGCGACCCGCTCGTGTATGTAATCGAACTGGGGACTTTACGAGTGTACGGCGCGGCTTGGACGTGTCCGAACCCGTTTATTATGACGTCCCATAAGCAAACTTAGTTATTTAGAACTTTGTTAATCTTCACGTCCTATATTTTCTCCTTTTTCTTTATTATTCTTCCCCATGTATCGGTTATTAGGTATTTGTTTTGGTGAGCCTACTAGTTTTTGTTTGTGATCGATGATATTGTGCACACTTATTCAGATACAAGGAAATAGGAAGTCTTATAAGTACCTACATTATTGTACAAAAATTAACAAAAATAAAGCTCTCATAAATTAATTGATAACTAAAGTTAAAAATACTTTATGAAAAACAGCTCACACAGAAAAAGTCTCACGTAGTAAAGACAATTTTAATAATATAGTGAGACTGTTAGCTTCCGTAGGGGAAGGCTGAGGTTTACTGCAGTAAGTTATGGGCAGGCAGTGCGCCCTAAGACCCCAGCACCCCATGACCCTAATGACGGTATCAGTTCCGAGTGTAATAAGGGGAAGCCATCAATATTTGTTGTTGCAGGGAAACTAACTTACCTTGGTATGTAATCTTGCAGAGAAATACTTACATATTATTTTATAGATATTGTCAGCTAAAGCAGTCATGAACAATTGTTTGTTACTGGTAGATACAAGGTTAGAAGGATAGAATATGTAAATAAGATTGCAGAAGTTTATTTCGAACTAGTACCTGCATAAGGAATCTCTATATTCAAACATTTCAAACACAAAACTGAAATTGCAGTCTCTAATTTTGAAAGATTTAAATATAGACACAGAGTTGGACATGTTTTGAGGTAGGCGGGCGAGTTTAATAATAATTTAATGTGTCGACTTCGCCGAACTTTCTCCTAGGTATCTCGCGGAAAGTTCCGTTCTGTATGAAAGTTGGTAAATCAGCAACAAAATGCAGATTGAAGGAAAGCTATTTCCAACAAAACGCTCCGCATCGGCTCAGAAATTGGTTCCCCTTGCCGCTCCGCTGCCCGAAGGAACTTGCTACGCTGAAACCCTATTTTTATTATTTCGCTCTGTCTACATCTTGTTTTATTATCGATGTTTGGTTTTAATCTCCATCGCAATTTTGTTGGAATGTAAACAATACTTTATACATTGCATTGTAGTGAAAATATATGACTTTTTGTTTTATGTTAGCACAGCATTGATGTGTTAAAAACCTATCTAACGCTCGAGTAAGCCGTTACTGCGTCACTGCATGAATTATCATTTCGGGATTTGGAAACGTGAAACGAATTTTATGAACGTGGAAGTCGGATACAAGCAGAGACCACGATTACCCTGTCACATGGCTTTGAAATGAATGACAGTCAAATATATGATAGTATAGATATCGAATTTAAAAAAGAAAGCATCAGAGTAAAAATAAACTTCTTGAAAATGAATTTCTGTTCCATGATTTTTGTAATTCTATATAAAATAAACACACATTACATGGTCTTGTTATTTATTTTTTGAGACGATTCAAGACTCGATTCCGTCAACCATCATCATAGATTTATTCCTCTATTGTAGGAGTCACCAAATGGCAGACTGCAGTCCGGATCCGGACGACCTATTTTGTGTGGACCTTAAGTATAACAATTTTTTTTTAGTTTTAGCTTGTACCAACTTGACATCAGACTAAAAAAAATTTTTTTTGCCTATTAAAAAAAAGTCTTTGTTAGTAATCGTCTACGAGTACCAGACGGACCGCGATAGTCATATTTTTACATAATGTTTGGGAGAACATGTTTTTTCAACTGCAAATGTAAGTTGGTTGATTATTACTCGTTAACTTGTACAGCCTACTTAGCTGTGATAGTTTTCCTTTTAATTTCTTTATATATACTACTGCTGTGAATTTTTCCACATATCCAGAACCAACCATTTAGCTGGCAGGAGGGGGGGGGGACGGGACTCGAACACAATTTGAACTGTAAAGCTTAATATTTCGCAAACGAATTCCTGAATCCAAAAATGATTTTCATAAACTCACCATATTTTTTAAAGACCTTTTCAACGACACCCGACGCCATGGGATAGACAAGGAAAAAAAAAACATCCCTAGTTTACGTGTAGGATAGGTATCCCAAAAAAAAACTTTATTTTATTTTACCACTTTGTTGGGGTGATTAATATGTATGCCCATGCCAAATTACAACTTTCTAGTACAAACAGTCTCTGAGTTAAGTCGCGGACAGACAGACGGACATTGCGAAACTATAAGGGTTCCTTGTTGACTACGGAACACTATAAACGGACCCCCAATATAACTAATTAGTGATCCCTGCTCTATTGGAACACTAACAAGCTTTCGAAGTTACGTCAAGTATCTACGCTTACTTAATACACCTAATTAGAGCGAGGCCTCAAGCACTTGATACGCCTTCTTAATTTTCGCACTCAAGTTTATTCGGTTTCTGTCGTCTGCAACCGCGTCTTCTTTGGTTGAACTATTGACTGATATGATAGAGTCAAAATAGAAGAAGATATAGTAAATTATAATTAGGTACCTACGGAGGGACTGCGTATTAACTCTACTCGAGAAACACACAAGACTTTCTAAAAGGTACCTAAATGTTTTACAAAATAATTTCTTAGAACCTTAACTGCAAGATACGATTATTAAATTTAAAATAAATGGCACTGCATGAACCTAACATCAGTCAAGCACAAATAATTCATTCATATTTGGCTTAAGGAAAATGAAAAATAAAATTGTCCCAACTCAATTCCACCGTTTCCCTTGGAACAGACGAAAACCTTATCTGCCCGCCTTTATTATTTTCCAAGTCCGTCCGCAATATTATGCGAGACGGCACGGCAGATGGATCAGAAAACATAAATCTGACGTCTAAACATGTTTGCGCTGAAAACGCTTAGATAACAACTTGAAGCGGATTTTTTTGGCCCTCGAACTTGTGTCGCGATAAACAAGATATATCTTTATCCGATTGTTTCAGATTACTAATCTTCTTTGGAACCGTAAGACGCTCCAAAACCTTTTATTTGTTAGGCTTTTCTAAGCTAGTTCATTTCTTAGATTCATTGTTCCATTATCAGAAGTAGCTAGCTCATGCTGAAAAAGAAGTTGATTCTCAAAAATAAAACGTAAAATAATATCTGGTTCTCGTGAAATATACAGCGCTATAAATATAATAAGCGTTTTTGTTTCGGCACCTCCCCCGCATACAAATTTATTAGCTTTCACGGTTATCACGACGGACCTCTCACTCGGTGGGCTTTTGTGAAATTGTCCGCATTCCGTCCCCGCGCCGCACATAGTTCGCCGCACTTCCGCCGGCGGCGGAGCAATCCTGCCATAGATGTTGGAAACACACAGCTATGCATCCATTTCTGAACTTATTTCTTTTATTGGCTCGCTCTACAATTGGCTTTATTTTTTAGTCGTCTTATTGCGAGCAGTTTGGATTCATGAATTGTTTGGATACGCACGACATAGCACTCGTGTTATCAATAATTCATGTTCATTATCTTTATGGAGCGCCATGACCGCGCTACTTTTGTTTTTCTAGAGCAGATATTTAATTTAGGATTACTTTACTGTGTCTATGACAGAATTATCATAATGGAGTCATACAATCTTGAGGAGATAATACGACAAAGAAGAAACTTATGTTGATACGAAGGGATGGCAATAAGCGTTTGGATACAAATCGGCGCTCTACGATACTGTTCCTTTGCAAATTTGGGAGGAATCAACGCCCCATCCACGCAATGGGTACTGAGTAGTAACATTCTGAATTCATGAATGTTTTATTGCGGAGGCGACGCGGAGTTAGCGAGAAAAATGCGACGCCATTCATTCACGCTCGTCACGGACACTAACTGCGTGTTCTGTGTTGTTTGGATTTAGTGCGAAAAAATGCGAGCTCCCCACACTGACGTGTAATGCAATCTTTTCAGTCATTGATATATGACAGTTTGGAAGAGGGGCTTCAAGGGGTGATTTTAGTTTCAAGATAGATAAATGGGTAGAGTTTCAAATGTGTCATAGAAAAATGACAAAAACATTATTAAAGGGTGGTTATCTTAGCTTCTTGGGTAAATTTTATTACGGTTAAGGTTCACAAAACCTTTTGTAATGGATTAATTGAAAAGTGATGTTTCAGACATACCCTCGGTATAATATATTTTTCTAGGACGACAAATAATAGAGGTTCAAAATAAAAAATGAGGACAAAGTTAGTAATCCAAAGAAAACCACAATAAGGACCGAACTAAGATTGAGATAATACAAGCGATATAAAATATCTTTTCCATCCACAGATTTATTATAGCCATCGCCCTAATACTAATTTTGTTCCTATTTATAGATACGGGTCTTAGGCCTTCATAAAACGAAGCCAGACGGGGAGGCACCATGCGATTGCGTCACAAGTCGTAGATCCAAGCAGCCATGAGCCATCGAGCCATGTAGGACAACAGCCCCATAACAGCAGTCATTTCTGTACTCATTGCCAATATGTCTGCTGCCAACTCTCGCTATAAAAAAAATACGCGAAAACACTTTTGCTAAAGAAGACGTTTTGTGTTATTAAAAACAAACATTACTGATCTTTGAAAAGGTTTTTGCCTTTATCCGTAAGTATTTGGGTCTAATTCCGTACGTTGAATAAAAAGAAACTGTTGAGTTTAAAGAATAAACGGATAACATGGAACTTTAGCTGTATTGTATCGAATTCTGAAAACATGTAATAGTGAAAAGTCAAACAAACATCCTAACTAAATATTATAAATGCGAAAGTGAGTTTGTGTATTTATTACGCTTTCACGCTAAAACGGCTAAACGGATTTAGATGAAATATGGCACATGGGTAGACTATAATCTGGGTTAGGACATACAATACTTTTTATCCCGATATTCCTACGGGATCAAGACCCATTGGGGTGAAACCGCGGGGCGCAGCTAGTTTTAATTTTAAATAAATACGTGGATATCACAAAATAAAAATAATGATTACAAATAAGTACAGAGCTTGGAAATCTAAGGATGAATAATTATTTATTTGTGGTATTGAATTGTCGTAAAAGATTCTTGTAAAAGTACAGATGCTTTAGCTTCAACTTTCACATTCCGCCTTCATACCGAACATATTCCTCCCTTTCCGTCTTAAAGATATTTTACTGAATACCACCATCTATTTTATTATATGTGAACTTTATTTGCAAGTTCTTTTGGTCCAAAATGAATTGAGCACTTAGTTGTCGAAGTAATTACTTACTTTCTTTTGCCTACATTTTCAAATTAGTGTGTTTTAGTACAAAGTAAACGTGAAAAACGCAAGGTACAAGAATAAATTAATTTAAGTTGCCAAAGGTGAACTATTAGTCTCTCACTTTAATTTCAAGTTGGCGTTGTAGTTTATTTTAGACTTTAACATAACATTAAACTTAACATAAACTTACTCTGGGGAAAGTAAATGGAATGCTAGTTATTTTCACTGTTTACATAACATTATATTAAATCGATTTGAGTTTAATTTCAATGCCACATTATGTATAGTATCTCTTTCTTCTAATTTACACTACACACTACACAACGACACCTCGTACACTATTCATTTGCACCACTTTCTTGCCTTATCTTATATTATTCACCCATTGTTTTATTTCTATTAATACCTCTCGTTATAGAGTAGTATATTCTTTGATCCATTTAATATAATTTCTGTTAAATTTCAATAGTTACTTCTTATATATTTATTGACAAGTTTAGTTGACAGTCGTGCGCCCGCGTCCTCTCGCTTGTCACCATAGATAAATAATAGTCTATACTATGGACAAGTGATGTTGGAACGTCGGGCGTTTAAAGATGAATTATTTATTATTTAGTTTCAGTTTTTATTTGTACTATTTTTTTATTATTATTTTTGTTGCTTTTTGTTTTATTATTATTTGGGATGGGATTTAAGTGAGTCCGTAGATGTGTCCGTGACATCACAGTGGGCCCTATCAGAATACCAGCGCTGCGGTATTTATTTTTAGATATCGCCGCATTATGCTGAGATAGTGGACTTTTTGGCCTCGCACAGGTCGTTACTATGTTTGTATTTTTTTTTTATTTTTTTTATTATTATTCACTGTTTGTATTCCCTGTGCGCGTCCCAAATAAAATATTTTTCTTTCTTTTCTTTCTTTCTTTCTTTCTAGTACCTGGGCGACCGACCTCTGCTCTGGTGAAAAAAGAGAATGCTCATTTAATAGTATAGGATAGTTCATATTAATTCCATGCTGCTATGATAGTAGGTACTTACTAATTCCATGCTGCCATTTCATTATTCTAAGGTGTCATTATCCTTGTTCTAAACTTTAGGCGACCGAGCTCTGTCCAGGTGAAAATACGGAGAAAACGAATTTTCCCAGATATGAGACCTTGCTAGATCTATTTTTCGTCCCCGTAAACCCCTATATTGCAACTTTCATCGAAATCGTTAGAGCCGTTTTCGAGAACGTGATTACAAATATATATGTATATACAAATATTGCTCGTTTAATAGTATAGGATACATAATAACTTAAACGAGTTTTATAAAATTGTTTGTTATTCACTGTTGGACTGTAAAAACCGGCCAAGTGTAAGTCGGAACACGCACAATGTAGGTTTCCGTAGTTGGGGTGAATTTATCCCAAGAACAAACTTAACATTGTAGTTGAAAAACATCTTCTCCCATACATTCCAACTGCAAATGTAAGTTTTTACGCACAATATTGAGAGATTTGCCATGTTATTTTAATACCATAGACTTCTTATATGTTTTCCTGTAATCTGTGAGTTAAGAACCATTCTCTGTATTTTTTTCCAATAATTTAGACACAGTAGTTTCGGAGATAACGGCACCCCCGTTATATTTATTTATTTTATTTTATTTAACCATTTATGTACACACATATAAACAGACAAGAAGAAAAGAACAGAAAAATACGTACAAAGGTGATGCTTATTTCTAAAGAAATCTCTTCCAGCATACCTGCGATAAGACAGAGGATAAAAAGAGATGTAGACACCGTGTGTAAGAGTAGACAGAAGGTAAAATACATAAAATCAAACCAATTCACGCAATAAAATAAAACAATTTTTTTTTTTTTAACTTTGTTTGTTTGTATGTATGTATGTAAGTAAGTTTATTACTTACATACATACAGACAAACAAACATAGTTAAAAAAAAAACACTAAGATTCTATTAATAATAATGTTTTTTTTTTTTATCAATAGAAATTTAAGAAATAAATAAAATACAAAATAAATACCTACGCAACTATGACGCTGTGGAAAGATAGTGATCTTTCACTCTTCTTTTAAATACTGCAACAGTTTGGCAGTCCCTAATGTCGGGCGGAAGTGAATTCCACAACCGCACCGCGTGCACAGTGAAGGAGTAAGAGTAGAAGTCAGTGGAGTGGGGGAGGTTTTTTATAAGCGACCTGCAAAGCACATCAGCAGGACGGGCGCTCCTGCAGATAGGATGGAGTTTTAGGATTGTGAAGGAGATTAAATAACAGACACAATATCCGAGAGTTCCTGCGAATAGGGAGCCAATTGAGTATCATGCGAAACTTAGAAATGTTAAATAAAAAAAAACAATTTCAAGGAAAGATCAATTTTCTTAAATATCTTTAAAAGTATTTATTTTAAAAGTCATCATCATCTGCCTAGTCTTTTCCCAACCATGTTGGGGTCGGCTTCCATTCTAACCGGATGCAGCTGAATACCAGTATTTTTCATAGAGACACTATCTGACTTCCACAACCCAGTTACTGGGTAATACGATACCCCTTGGTAACACTGGTTGTCAGACTTTAGGACTTCTGACGACCCGTAACAACTGTCAAAGATTTACAAATGACAGCCGGGAACAACGGCTTTACGTACTTTCCGAAGCACGGAGGATCTTGGTATGTAAAGATGGTCACCCATCCACGGACCAACTGAGACAACTAGTTGAACCTGATCGATAGACCGGTATGGCTGTAAATACTTGGATTTTTTATTATTGATATCCTCACAAGTCCTTCCATTTGATATGTCACACGGTACAGTATCGAAAACTTATTTTTTTAATTTTCCAATTTTCCCTCGAAAAATGACCCATATTCAGAATTATTTTATATACTTTATACGTCCATGTTTGGGTCACAGAAATTCACATGTGTACCAAGTTTCCAGTAGATTCGGAAGAAATTGGCTGTGACAGACGGACAGACAGACAGACAGTCAGCCAGCCAGCCTGACACACGAGTGACCCTATAAGGGTTCCGTTTTTTCATTCGGACGTACGGAACCCTAAGAAATACTGAGAAAGCCTATTTAGTGATTTCCCAATAATCCTAAGAAGTAATACGAATTCCAGAATTGATTGAATTTAAAACGTTAGCATTCCGATCACAAAGTGAGCTTGTTTGTTCGTGAAAGCGAGTAAAGTGGACAAATGCAGAAAACACAACGAAGGAGGTCCGCGTCGGTCGGTCCGTTCACTTGGCCAGTCTCCAGCGCCTTGATTTAAATGCGCTATTTACTGAGACTACTAAGATACTATTTGTTTTGACCTCATTACTAAAATTACTGCCGCTTCATTTAGACGATGTATTCTGTTTCTGTGAAGACTTGAATACGCAACGAGATTTTTGAAACATTATGGGCCCTGGGAGTATGGATTTGTTATTGGGGTCGTTTCAAAATGAATGTAAATTTTTTTTGTGTTTATTTTGTATTATTGTGACATAAAAGTAACACAAATGAAGAGTGAGGGTAGAGTCACAACGAAGTCGATGAATCTAATCAAATTCTTTTTTTGTATTTCCTTCCATTTTTGGATGATTTATTTTAAACGCTTTAGGTAAAGTCTTTGCTATTTTATTACTAATTAGTCTGAATGTGATTTATATATATGGTAACATATCGAACTGTAATTTATTTTACCAATAAGTTTCATGGACACATAATTACAACAACATGTAGGTACATTAATTTTTAAAACGACCCATTGAGAGATTGCATTGTCTGTGCCTTTACCTAGTAACATTGTTAATTTTGTTACAGATGGTTTCAATCATTGCTTGGAGGACAAGAATCTTAGCTCCTTGAAGTACCAGTACTCTTTTGGTCTCACGCCAGGTATTTTCTACCTTAATTAAAAAAAAAAAAAAAAAAAAATTTTCAGGTATATAACACCCATAGCCAAACATAAATTAATAAAATAAATTAAAATACAATAAAATCAAACATCAAATAAAATTAAAATAAATTACGTTAAATCGAGAGCAAAATATAAATCAAATAAAATAAAATTTAATCCAAATTAAATTAAATCAAAATTAAATTAAATCAAAATTAAATAAATAATCAAAAACAATAATCATATCAACGAGCTTCAGCCGTTCCATTATTTAAAAAGTAACTATCCTGATAATAAAAAATGTAGTAGGTACCACTGATTAAAACAATGGCAAAGTAAGTTACTTTTGAAATTAAATAAATCGATTTATAATTCGGTGGGCTGGTTATTTAGCGGAAGCTATTAAGAATAGCCATACTCGTAGACAATGTCGATGAGATTATTACGAGGCGACTTGCGAGCGGCGCCCCAGGATCGCATTAAGTTCGGAAAGAGTCAATAACGTCGGTTGTTAAACTTTATTGACTCCTTAAATTATTTTAACACCGTTATGATAACAACACTAACAAATTTCTTTATAAGGAAAATCGTTTGCGGGATACTCGCTCCGTCCGCGAACTTCGCTCATAACATCAAATGTTCCAATATTTTACAAGCCTAAACGTTTTTCTTTTTAGAAAGATCCTAAAAATTTTACCTTCTAGACCTTAAATTGATTTTGATTGCGCTTATAAAAAATTGGAACCACAGTGCTCGGACATTCACAAAAGCATTACACTAATACCTATTCTTGTCAAATGAAAACACTCAGCGGCATCATGAAGCTCTTTTATACAAATCCCTCTATAAAACTTCAGTCGATACCAGCATATAAATCCAATGAAATGGAAATTCACATTGGAGTCAGTCGCAGAATTAATCCAATCGGTATCAAGTTTTGTCTTATATTTTTACGAGGACAAAAGCCAAGCCAGCAGCGGTTGCGACCGCCACCACTTCAATTAATGAAATAATAAACCATCATGACAACACAAAAAAGTATCTGTAAAGAGAACACTCGTATTGAGAAAATATATTTCGAAAAAGCCCGACATTGTCGCTTGCCAGCATTCGAAAACTAATGGATTGTTCATTCATAAAAGTATTGTTATCCGTATGAATGCACTCATGTTATTATTATATAAGTAAGTCACTGTTTCCTTAGATTAGGAACTTTTGTTGGTATTTTCGGAAAATCCTTGTTCTTTTTGGAACTGTATGTCTCCTACCTATTTTTTTTCTATCTACACGTGTTTCACTATCATCTTTTGCCATCTAGTTCCTGTACTACTGTGCTATATGAGTATCGTTGTAGAATCTATAAGCCTTGATATAGGAATTAATTACAGCTAATTTCAATACTTAATGCGTTTGGTACTAAGTATTGAGGTTAATACCGTAATTATACGGATACAACCGGATAGATCACTCATAAAGACAAGGCGCTCAATATCCAATTATACAGTATACACGTGTAGAAAGAAACGGAAATTGATGAGCCTGGATCATATTTATTTACCCAGTCATTGAATATGATAGAGTGATCCGTCATAACAGCTTATGGGTTTTTTTGTTCCTAAGTTTAAGACACACACTACCTATATTCATTTACAGTATGTTTCAGAAAGGTGGTTTACTTTAAACAACTTTCTCCATGGGACAATCGCGAAAAAATAATCAGCTGTCCCATACATTTGAGTCTGAGTGAGATTAGGTATTGAAGATTTGTATGAAACAGCGCCGTGGTCGGGTTCGCGACAAGTCAATCGTCATCCTAAGGATGCCTCGTTGAGATGTGAAACACGTGTCGATTTCTTACAGGATATTTGACTGTTTAGGAATAGTTAAGCGGAATAGGTTACTAAATATATCTACGTCTATTATACTTTATAATGGATTTCACACCTGAATCAATTATCTATGGAACAGCTGATAATTCTTTCGCGATTACGATGATGGTCACATGGAGAAAATTGTTCACCTTTCTGTACCACACCCTTAAAGGCTACTACCACACCCTTAGGATACATGCTGTACGAGTATAAGTAATGCTTACGTATCCATGGAAAACATTCCAAGCTAAAAGGCATCTACAGTAGGTACTCACACATTTATTGAGATGGATAATTTCAATAGTAAGTATGTACAAGGATAGTAAAATATTGTTCGGCGTTATGTTAAGTTTCCTTTTGTTCTCGTTTACAAATTCGTAAATGGCCTATTTATGAACTTTTCTCATATTCGTATGTATGGAAACAAAATTATAACGTGTTGAATAAATAGACAAAATACCTATGTATGAAATAAAATCGGATATTAAGACAGTTTTGTGAAAAAAACAGATTTTAGTTAGGCCAATATTAGAACTATGGCTGTCGCGTTTTAGCATGGCAATATCAGTCATTGACCCACCTACATTTTCAAGTATTTTTTATTTAAATAACTGAAATAAAGTCAGTTATCGTCCTGAATTAATATCTATCGTGATTTTCAACATGTTTCAATAACAGAAAACCATACATAGTTTATAGGTATTTTGGCTACCTACGGAGAGATATTAGGGAAAGGGCAATGACCGCCATTGCCACGCTAAAACGCGACAACTATAGATTGCGGTATTCGATGAAGTAACAGCAAACAGCATTGCGACAATAAAACTTAACTCAAAATAAATAATCCAAAAAATAAACAGAACGAGTATCGAAGCAGAGAATATTTGTTTATTTTTTAAATTCAGCTTGACATCAAGTACCAATTGATGGGATCCGCACAAAATAGTCAGTTGAACCAACGTGGTTAATCGGATTTCGAGCTACAATCGCTTTTATTAATGCAACGGACAGTGCTACGAGTATAAGCCGTCAGCGCCTCCCGATAGCTGCATAGCATTATTACCTACCACTGAACTGTGTAAATAATTAGGTTTACGCTTACGATTACTGACAATCTGAGATAAGGAGGTTAAGACGATACTGTAATTAAGGGATGGCGATACAAGGTGTACCTAACCAAATTCCTATGATGAATCTTAAAACCACGTGATCTGGATCTATTAAATGAGCAATATTGGTATATCATATATATATATATCTGTAATCAAGTTCTCGAAAACAGCTCTCACGATTTCAATGAAATTTGCAATAGAGGGGCAATAATACGGGGGTGAAAAATCGATCTACCTAGGTCTCATTTCTGGGATACTTCGTTTTCTCTATTTTCACCCGAGCAGAGCTCTGTCGACCAGGTACTAGACGAACAAAAAGGGAAATAAAAATTATCTGTGAAATAAAAGGTATAAATATAAGTAAGATAAGATAAGATATTTATTTTGCAAATATGGGTACAAAACACTGAGACAAAGATAAACAATGTCAATATAAAGATTGATGAAATATAATTACAATTTAATTATGAAATACTTCAATAATCGTTTATATTATACACAAATCTTCTGCAGTCAACATATTAGTATGTCGTATTTTAATTAAATTAAAAAATTATGTCATATTTTTCCAGGTATTCTAGTCAAATAAAGATGTCTTGATCACCATCATGATGTAGATGTTTTAATTGCTTGTCCTGCGTAGTTTAGTAAACTTCTTTGTTTTCCGGTATATGTGCTAATACGAGTATACTGTAGTCTGCCCACTAAATTGTATGCAAATCCGTTTAGTCATTTACGGCGTGATTGAACAATATTGTAGCAACTGTTTACAGTACACAAAGTATAGAAAGTGGATTTGGCAATGTTTTGCCTTTCAACACCTGGGCAGGGTGGATACCTAATAAACATCTTTTTTTATGAGTTCCACGGTATCGAAGCAGATTTATGTAGGAATAATATTCATAAAAATACCTTTAGATTGGAAAAAATATCGTTTCCATTTCAAGCCAGAACCAAAGAATACAGTATAGAAATAAAGTAACTGAAGAAGGGAGATAATTCAGCCAGACTGCCACCATTTCAATAACGTTGACTCGCCGGCGACCAACACTAAAAGTCTCTTTGAATAACGAAGGGGAACCTTTATGCGAAGGGGGTATGAAAGGAAAACCATTTTTTTAAATGATGGGCTGGTCTATCTTGAATATGCAGGGTTTGTCGCATCATTCAACATCATTAGACTGAGAAATAAGAGCGGGGTTGAATATGAGTTTTCATGTTTACGATATAGGCACCCGGATCGAAAATTATTCTGAACCTGTTACCGTCGGCGCTGTAAATCTTTGGCGGTAGACAAAGGCGTGTTAGCGTTATGTCTAGTTATTCAGACTCATAATGCAAGTCTACAGATTATGTGTTATTTTGTTACCCTATGTAGCTGACTCTCCATCTACCTGACCATGAATCTGATGATGGTTCGTCTCGTAGGCAACATCTTTCTAAGACGGTGACCGCGCCCATCACAAAAGTCATTTTTTATTTTAATTAATTTTCCGGTGCCGATATTCCACAAATGCTGTCGGCAGAACAGGAAGATATGTATATATTTGCACAAAACAACTCCTTTCCCAGTTGCCAGTAGGTACTACTTAAATTAAGTAAACCCTTTCAACCAGAAAAAACCAAGTGTATTTTTTCTTGATCGCAAATATTCGAACATCAGCGATGCGCTACCATTAATAGCTGCAGCCAATGAAACGCGAATCATCGAATGTTCATCACCATACAGTTTAATTGCACCTTCTTCATCCAAAGTAATGGCGGAAATGCTTCAAATAAAGTAGCGCGCAATAAAATCAAGTGGGCCGAGTGGCCGCTGGTCGGATATCTGACACGGAACTAATTCCCACTATATTTTAATCCAGCAAAATACAAAGGAGCCCAATTTGCATAAACCTCGACTGTTTGTTTCATGCGAGGACTGTATCCGCTTTGCTGTGGACTATTTTGTACTCAATTTATCTGTTTGCAGGGCACGGCGTGATTGTAAATATTATAGGTACCTATGATTTTCATCGTGATTCCAGTGTTTGGTGTTCGGTATACTGTTGCAATTATACAACTCATTAGGTACACGTTTCGTGATCAAACACCGAATTTGAAATGTTCATAATTGTGTGTTATTGTGTCTTGGCGGATGTGATATAATTCATCGCGATTTTATGTTGTTTGTTTTGTGGTAAAGAGGATAAGTAGTTTTATTTACACAACAAAATGCTTCACAACATTTTTGATGATTTACGTAGATAGTTGACTGAGTACATAAACACAGAAACTAAAATCGATTTCGATCTAAGATCGAATAAAAAGAACGCTCTTATAAAAACTATAGTTTCATAAGATTAAAAAACTCGCATAAAGTCTGCAAGACCAAAATCTTCTTATATGTAGTCCATGGAAATCAGGACTCACGAGACGCAAATAGTGCGGTAAGTCAGTCCAAGTAACTTACTGGTGTAACTTACACTATCTACTGGGCGACTGAATTACTTAACGTAACCGATGCTCTTAAGGCGATGGACGAGAAACTTACTGCCGTGCAGCTTGCTATACTGCCAGCCCTTTTAATACTTATAGCTGAACGTGGCTCTTATGTTAACTCCCGGATCTTAA
This sequence comes from Agrochola macilenta, assembly GCA_916701695.1. Classification (NCBI taxonomy): domain Eukaryota; kingdom Metazoa; phylum Arthropoda; class Insecta; order Lepidoptera; family Noctuidae; genus Agrochola; species Agrochola macilenta. Next base: position 12,566,120 of record OU753563.1, read on the forward strand.
ATTGGATATCGAAGATTTTGTGTTCTGGGGTGAAGGTTCGGGAATATTAGCGTTATACATATACCTACGTCATGACGCGCTAGACTAACTAGCTAGACCCTCCATCGCAGAAAATTTTCATCGGTCATTTGAAATAAAATCAGCTGTTTTTTTATCGTGTAGGTGCATTTTTGTATGACACAGCAGATTTTAATTAATAACCGATTTTAAGTTAATTCATAACCTAATCATGTGCTGAATTCATGGTGACAGTTTGTACATCAGACCCTTACACCCTGAATAGGTACCTAATTACTTCCAATGATTTTCGGCAAAGGAAACGCTAGCCCTTGTGGTTGTCAAGCCGATTTTCCTTGTGCGTCAAAAATAACTTACAGTTTTTATTGATCCGTTTGACCAACTGTGAAATTATATCAATATTGCTTGACGACTGTTGAGGAAACTCATGCCCAGCAGTCTGATATGATCTGGTATAATTAATAATGTCTTGCGACGTAGTTCTTTCGTTCGCGTAGAGATAAAAACTTATCCTAAGAGGCTCCTTTTTAAAAGAAGAATTATGGGTGTTACGAGCATATTAAGATTCTTTAGTATCCAAAAGCAACTATATACAGAATATTAACTCGCTCACCAACACTTAACGGGCTATTAAAAGAGTTTCCGCACGTGAGGAATCCCGGGGCGTTTGTGAATATTCATAATTCTGTTCAGTAAACTTGGCAAAACTTGCACACCAAACTTTTCGGTGGCTATACTTGTTCTGTTATATCACTCATGGACGACTAAAATAACTGCTTCTAGAATACATAAGCGCAAAGTTTCGTCAACTTCAAAAGTTATGTTTCTTTTCTTTCAATCAAATTGATATTCTGTGCTGAATCATAAATAATCGAGGGAGAAACTTTTCTCATTCCGTTAGTGAAATTTCTTGAGTTTCAAATAACAGAAGATTAGAGCTCGACACGTGCAGTACACGGACGAACGTTTCCTCGTACGGTGTTCTCGTATGTGCTCGTATGAAACCTGAGCGAAATATTTCTCGTCATACGGAGTTGCAATACCGTACGAACAGTCAGCGCACATCGATAATTGGAAATCGCATACGCCATGTTCGTCTCCGATATTATTTTCAATTTCAACTCCAAATTGTTTTGAAGAATGTTTTATAATATTAAATACCAGTATGTTTCGTTGCGAAAAGATAACTCTAATATTTCGACGATTTATTATGATCATAAAGAGACAGTAATTTTATATGAAGGAAAATCGACGCTGGAAATTAAAGATCACGTTTTGGGTCCAAGTTTGTGGCTTATGAAACTTTAAATCACGAAGTCGAGCAACTAGCGGTAAACGTTTAAAAGAGGGAGAGGATGTGAGCGTTTACGACATTTATTGAATGTATTCCGTTGCCCATTTCTGGAATTGATTTCCTATTTCATATTCGACGTGAATGAAAAGTGCTAGAGCATTTTGTCCGTTTATAGAACGATCATCCAAACTCGTGGGCACCTCGTAAATCCTAATAAATTGTCTAGATGTGGTAACGAGTTCAGTGCGGTGCAGTTTCTGCGGATACGTATTTTATTAGATTTACTGAAACGTTCCTTTGCACCAAATCATTATTTATTACCGTTTAGTCCGTCTCGCTATAAAGCTATATGCTGTAAAAAAAAAATATGACCCTCTTCCAGTCAGAGGCAGCGTCGGTCGCCCCGGACATGGCGTCGCGGACGTCACGGTCCGTTTTGTAAACACGAGCAACTTGTGTAATATGTCTGACCTCTTATTTTACTATTTGCATAAAAAGCTTTTCGCAAACGCAAACTTAAGAAATGTGTTAGATTAAATTGGCGTATTTTATCAAACTAATTTTACCAATATTTATCGAAAATTTAAGCAGGAACACAGCAAATAGAATTGGTTAAAACCCACACCTAATAGGTGTTTTGTTTGTGTTAATATTTAATGAACTGAACAAATTGAGGAGTTAAATATCGCTGAAATAATAATTTTAAATGGCCATTTTCCAGATAACTACAAATAAACCACAAATTGATCATAAAAGTGAAATATAAATTGAATACGCTAAAAATAACAAATATTAACTATTTACGTTACGTTTGTTGGGGTTAAATTGTAAACAAGCAATAAGTTTGTGTTTTGTATCGTTTTGCGCAAGTAATGCAGTCAACTCTATGAATGAGGTTATTGTGATTCTCGAACGCGATGAACTAGTAACCTATCATTCGCAATCAATAGATACGGTCACCACATTATGGCACGCTACTACATTATTGTAGCTTATAAATATCTGAAAAAGTATACAACGGAAAAGTTTTACGTTAAAGTCGTTGAAGAGGATTGACATTATCTATCTAGCTTTTTGCGGCAAGAAAATGTAGCCCATTGTCACCAAAAAAATCGTTATGGTGTGTTCCAAATTCGTTCTAGATTTTTAGAACCTAACCTACTTTGGTCTTTCGGTAAAACTAATTTTCCGAACAACCAAAATAAAGCGAATCCATATGAAAATCGACTCTGTCTCGCCAACATTTCGGTCCAAACCAAAGACTTCCCTCCAAGTTTAAGGCCGTACGTTTGTCAGTCACCATCGAGTGATTGCGGCAATTATTCAAGTGTAATTCCTTCCACCCCGCTAGCTTGACTCGGTACAGGTTCACATTTAACATTTACCGGATCCTTTAGGCCTTAGGAGTGCTACACACTTATTCGATTAGGCAGTAAGCATTTGTTGGACAACAAAACCGAGTCTACGAAGCAATTTATACATAATATTCAGCTTTCATTCGGCCGTTGCCCATGGACAAAGTCTGTCCGGTCTGTCAAAATCTACCCTCGCTGTATCATGTTTTTGTCGGCTCGGCTCAATTCGAGCTAAGCCGAGCGGCTTTTTCCCGAACATCCTATACTATTCAATGAGCAATATTTGTACCTTAAACTTATATATTTATATATATATATATATATATATATTTGTAATCACATTCTCGAAAACGGCTCTAACGATTTCGATGAAAGTTACAATATAGATTTTTACGGGAGCGAAAAATCGATATAGCTAGATCTCATATCTGGGAAAATACGTTTTCTCAAGAATAATGACACCTTAGAATAATGACATGGCAGCATGGAATTAGTAAGAACTCTCCTATACTATTAAATGAGCATTCTCTATTTTCTCCAGAGCAGATCTCGGACGCGCAAGTACTAGGATATTATATTTGTAATCACGTTCTCGAAAACGCCTCTAACGATTTCGATGAAAAATCGATCTAGCTAGGTCTCATATCTGGGAAAATTCGTTTTCTCCGTATTTTCACCCGAGCAAAATTTAGAACAAGAGAAGGCTACCTTAGCATGATATCATGGAATTAATATGTACTTTACATGGAATTAGTATGAATTATCCTATACTATTAAATTGAGCATTCTCTTTTTTCACCAGAGCAGAGCTCGGTCGCCCAGGTACTGATTATATTACTGATGTAAAAGAAGTATGTAAGGATTGTAGAAGGTGGCGTTCTTTATTTTCTGCCTACCACTTTGGGAAGAAGGCGTGAGTTTATGTGTGTATGTGTGTGTTTTACGGTTGGTAAACACACACATACACACATAAACTCACTGTGCTGAACAAGTGTGTAGCACCCGATACGCACACGACCGCTTTAAATCGGTCACTGATTTGTATCTGCCAACTGCTGTCTACTGTCAATTACAGTCCGTGAGTCGGTGTCTGATTTACCATAGACGCGTACGTGACGATGGATACCGATTTTTGACGGACGTCTGAATCAAAGTGTATTGGGAATAATGATGTCCTATTTTTTACTGACTTCAAAAAAGGAACTAATAGACTATTTGAGGCGTTTTACATTTATTTATAGAGATATTTTTTAAATGTAGTCTGCTATCTATTCAATTGTTAAGGCCTCGCCTCTCATGCTGAAATCGCCAACCCGTCATGAGCAAGCGTGGCGATCAATGCTCCTGCCTTCTCTGTATGAGAAGAGGCCTTTGCCCTGCAGTGGGACAATAATAGGCTGGTATTATTATTGTTATTTGTCGACAATAATAAGCTGGTATTATTGTTATTAGTCGACAATACTAAGCTGGTATTATTGTTATTAGTCGACAATAATAGGCTTAGTATTATTATTATTAGTCGACTATCTACGCCTTTAAAATCCATCGACAGTATTCACTGTATTCAGTGTTATTTCTAGAAACCTTTTCTAAGTATTTCCATGATGCATGAGTTAGGTACAGTAAATCGTGACTAGAAACTGTAGGACAAAGAAACGAAATCGAATTGAAAGTTTCGTAATATTGTTTTACAACTACCAAGTCGTGTAATGGAAACTTAATTATATTATTATACATTGGCGAGCAAGCAACTAGCGTCGCTAAACTTACCAGTTTTTAATTTAATTACTAGGTAAAGTACAGGTGTTTCTAAACGAAAGAACAAAGAATATAAACTCAAAAATGTCTACTAAAATCACTCAATTAACTTAAACTGTTAATCTTAATATTTCACATTTTAAAATTACTGAAATAAGCTATTCTTAACACAAATATTATATATTCGTTTATTATTTTCCCTTGAGTTTTAAAATAAAAACGACTGGTGAAAAGATTTGAATGACATAAGTATGATGTTACATAATCTATGCAAAGTATAAACACCGTCAAAAATTACCACATAAAAAACTAGATTATAAGTGTCAATAACTAAACGTGAAAAGAAAACCAAACAAGACCACCCAAGTGCCAAAACATACAAAGTACTAACTTTACTTAACACTTTTTATGTGGATATCCTACGTCGCAAAATTCTTGAATACTAGCCTTATTTTTATATCTGGCAAGTGAGCACTTTTCGTATCTGAATAAAAACTATAATTTAAGTAACACTAGCATTAAAATACAAGAAGTGATGCGTTAGGTATAATTAAGTTCACCGTTGTGGGACTCGTTGTAAATTATCGCAGCAATTGCATTTATCAGAATTGCACCTCCGACCGCTAACAAGATTTAGAGGGAACGTGGACGGTGTAACACGTCTACCTATAGGATAATTAGTATCGCTACCTCGCGGCGTCTCATTTATCGTTCTCCACGGGGAGGTGGGTCAGCCAGCAGTAAATCTACCAACCTGAGCGCTCTTGTCTTTGTAAACTTGAAAATCTAATTACATTTACAGCTCCACTTAAGTTCGCCTTTCCCGTTGAATTTGCATTTCTTGATTTTTGTCCTCGAGCTCTGATAAGATTTTGTTTCGGTGGAGTTCATCTTCATTACTCTTTTTTAAGTAATTTTTTTAATTAGGAACATTAGAGGCGTCTACCTGGGTTCGTGAGTGTAGCGGGCGTGTTTTAAAGGGAGGTGCGTGGAGCAGAATGTTTGCGGAACCGCCGGTTTATATGCTCGAACAGGCCCAATAAAGAGCGTCTCAATGTTGTAAAGGCGTTCCTAATGCTTATTTGCATTCAAGAAGGCTCCCAGAACAGGCAAGCAAGTGTACGGGAACGGCTCTGAAACGTCGGTACCCGGTTCACAGCGCTAGACGGAGAGCTCCCCAGGTAGTGATTAGACGATGCTAATACCATTTACTTTCCAACTTTCCTGACTCACCGACCGTTACGTGAACATTCGCTATTTATTTTAGGCTACTTTAAAATCATCTTAAAGAGCCACTTTAATTCTTTTCTGCGCTATTAAATGCCGGTAATCGTAAAATTATTCTTATTTAAGCGAGTTTCGAAAAAAATAAAAAGAGAATTTTCTCTCTTTTATGTAACAAAAACAAACGCAGAACTATGTGGCTGAAATACGCTAACTAACATTATACACCCGAAGTTAGTTATTAATGACTACATTACGACTTGTTGGACAGATTTATCACCGCACTAACAAGTGAACTTCTAGCATCACTATTTGTGAAATGAATTTTATTTAATAGAAGTCGTTATTCCAAATTGTAGAGTTGTCAAAGGAAAACTGAGCGTAGCGGTCTTCTCATTAGCGTATATAGCACAATTTCCTCTGAAAACTGTTATTCCACAAAGTTGGAGCGAAAAAATTAAGTTGAAATTTGATGTCCGAAACGTAGCGAGAAGAGCGGCCCCTCAGTGGAGTCACCGGAGCTTAGTCCACATTAAAACTGCAACCATAAAACTTTGCAGGGCGTAGTTGCGCCGTGGTCCCGTGGTCGAGCGCGCGGTGAAACTTGCACTGCATTACGACAAGTAAACCTGCAGTTAAGTGTTTACTTCGCACATTCCAAGGCATTGTGCCGGCAACTTGGACCATAAAAACGGCCTGACTCCTGCACCCGCTTCTAACTTCACTACATGATGTATGTTCCTTATCTTTTGATTAGCTTTGTTCAACACCTAACTTCAGTATGCAGGTACTTCAGAATTTTAAACGTTTCATTGTAATAAATTAAGCGACTATTGCGAACGTGTAACTAATTTTCTACGTTTACTTTGCCGTAATTTATTTGGTACACATTGTCCTTTACTGGCAAACAGAATCAAACTCCACTTTGATACTCATGTGTACCTCATCGATCATTTTGTTCATCGATATTAATTAATTTACATAATCGGGTTTCAAAACTTTTTGACTCGATTAATGCTATTTATTTAGCTTTAAATAATATTATAGTTCGAACGTGTTTACCCGAGTAATGTGTGCATAATCGGTTAATTAGTCGCTTTCAAAACACGATTCACGGCATTCTGATCCACTAAATAAACAGAACACGATTCGAGCGAGAGTTACTTCCTATTAACATTATGATGCCAACAATTTGTGTTTATCGTTACAATATCGCGAATTTATCCCGGGACAGTACAAAATATTAACGAACATGATAAGCCTTTACAATCCTAATTATTTTTCCTTTTATTAAAACAACACTCTAAATAAAAATAACATACAAACTTCACAAAAAAAATCAATAAAAAAAATATTATCTCGTTGACCTTATTTATTTTGTTCTGATTTAAAAATATTAAAATAATAAACAGTGCAATGAAAATGATATAAGAACAAGCAATCGGCAAGTTTGCTCCATGTCGGTCTGATCATCGCTTAGTTGGCTTGGCACTGATTGCAGCAATTATTCACCTCGCCGCCTCCCCTTTGCCGCCACAGCTCCCTCCGTCACTCCTCTAACGGCTTCACTTAATCCAGGTACCGTCGTAAATAACACTACCCAATAAAAACACTTTACATTCCACATAATTCCACTAACGAAATATTTTTATCTCGTCAACAAAATGATTTTGGTCCGTGTACATAGGTGCAAACAGAAAACAAATAAGTAGGCAACAATCCATAAAGTGTAGTAGCGATTCCCGACAAAGTGAACAATGTAACAGGGAAAAGTTTGTGAAGTCGGAAACAAAGCAGGCCACCTCCATAGCAACGAATGTGCTTCTGGATATTATAACTTTCCTTTATGCGACCCATTAGAACATTATCTTAATTTCACTTGTTCAGTGCTCCAATGAGAAAGTACAAAAACTTATGGACGCTGGGTAAAGTCGCTCTACGAGCTTCGTCTAGTCTGTTTCCAGATTTAACTTATCAGACATTTATGTAATTGCATCGAACGGAGATACATTTTAAAGTAAGTATGTATAAAATAAATCTAATAATCCTATCACAACGTGAACAGAAAATGAAAATATCTTCACGAAACTAGCAATAAACTTCATAAATAACGAAAGACTTTAAGTACGAAAATATTGGTATTCAGTTCAAAACTGCAACACAGCAAAACACGTCGTGACTGAACCCGGGAGGTAAACAAATTCAAAATAGAAAACAAACTATACGCGCGTTGCACAGTATTGATTGAGCTCCGGTTGGCCGCAATATGGAAGATTTGTTGAGAATAACGGTTGAGCAGATAGCTCGAGTGGCCATTACAGATATCTTGAGCTCCCGCGATCGAAAGAGAACACCCGCCCTCACCTACGTCTCACTCGAGTTACTCCGAGCTGCACTGTGCATGGGCCGTACATTTTACCGAGCCGTAATACTTGGGATCTCGGGAAATACTATTCTCTTTTGCTCGCTTCAAGCTATAAGTATAAAATACGAAAATGTGGATAAGTTATATTTTCGTAGAAAGATTTTTGACAAAGTAGGTGCTGTAATTTGTTTTCGATTTGTGTTTCGATCCCATAAAATCAAATGATGATAATAAGAATTTAGGACTTTGAGTTATCAACGAGCATGGTAGGTCGTTAAGTATGGTGCAGTAGTCCGCATAAAGGAGGATGTTGGTACCTACTGGTCTACGCATACTGTTAAAACCCTGTCAAAAATGGAGTAGCTGACCTACGAGTATCTAATCTAAGTTGTAGACAATATGTGCATTAAGAGAAATCAAAAATTTGTTTAAAAAAATGGTCAGCTTATTTTAAACGCAATCCCAAAATGACTTCCCCTTCTGAAATATTTATCATACTATTTATACCGGCTATATTTGTAAAATTCATATTCCGACTGCATTTGGCTCTTTTTAATAGTGTTAACTCTTTTGTCCAGATTTACACCTTATTTGTAAGATTGATTTAACCTTTGTGTTTATAGTGGGAAAAATATCAGGTGTGCATTTGGCTACCTACTTATTACCCATATAAAATATGTAACTCCTGAAAACATTAATTTATTTCCCTGGCTCCATACCCGCATGTTTGGATTTTATTAATATAATTAATTCTATGTTCTTCTCTGTACTTTCGGTAGATTAGCCATGATAACGTATAGAAAAAACATAATTATTAGAGACTGACCCACTTTTACGTAAAGAATATTTTCAAAAAAGATCTCACTGAGTAATACAAGGCGTACAAAGGCACTGCAAGCATATAACACGCATGAGTGTAACGTGATATGCAATGAGATGAATGATATCGATATTTTATTGGATCTGCCTCCACGTCCCATACGTGCTTCAGATATCCAGGTACAGGTGTCAAAGTAAAGAAATCATATTGCATTATTCGAAGCATTGCTAATAGGCGTAAAGACTTAATTTGTTATGAATGTAAAATCATTAATTTATTCGCTTTACGTATTGAGTTACTTGAAGTTAATGTTTGTGAGTTGGCAAAATTCCCAAAATAAAATGGATTATGCAAATAATACGCATCTGTTATAACACAATTGTTTATTATATTCCGCGCTATCTCTGAAGCACTTGATGCTAAAATAATAATTCAATTGTTCAGCTTTATTGTTCATAAGGCTTATACAGTTTATGGGATAAAATGACGCGTTATTGATAGTAAACTGGCATGTTTGGGTGTTGGAAGCTAAAAGCTACAGCGGAGACATAGACGCTGGAAGGAAAATATTAGTTATAAAACCCAATAAATAATAAAACTAAACACAACACTAACAAAACACAAACTAAACTAATATTAATACTGCTGGAACAAGTATTTGAAGAATAATTACAGTCAACACCGTTTAAAACGACTTCGCTTTGAGCGACGCGACGTACCGGTCTTCTTCTTTTCGTGTGGTTAGTGACTAACCTGTTGTCAGAGTTTTAAAGCCGCCCATGGGCCACTGACTTGGCTTTACATGCCGTCGAGAACTATCTCTCAGGCATGCCAGTTTGGTCGTGTGGTCCATGGCCCTTTACGGGGCACCGGTGTGGGCGCGTTCATTGAGGCTGCGACCGGCCCAGCGGTTGAACGCGTCTCAAAGGGTCATGGCCATTAGGCTGGTCCGAGGATACCGCAAGGTCTCCCGTGAGGCAGCGAGCCTCCTTGCAGGACTACCGCCATGGGATCTGGAGGCGAAAGTCACATGTGGGAGTTGCACGAGGAGGCGAACCGCCGGGGTGTAACTCCGCTGCCGCGAGAAATCACGGCACAGCGGACAGAGCTCCGGCGGGATCTCATCGCGGCATGGAGAGTGCGATTGTCGCAACCCGGCGCTGGGCACGCCACAATTGTGGTGATAAGTCCCCTCTTTGAGGAGTGGATAGAGAGGCGTCACGGCGTCCTCACCTTCCGCCCGCAGGTCCTCACCGGACACGGTTGTTTCGGGAGGTTCCTGTTCAGGACAAAGCGGGAGGAAACGCCCGGGTGTCACTATTGTGTGGATCGCCCGGAGGACACGGTGGAGCATACGGTGGAAATCTGCCCGGCTTGGGCGGAGCGCCACCGTGTCCTCACGGAGGCGATCGTCGGCGGCGATCTCTCGCGTCCCGGCGTCCGGTCCTGGTTCAGGCCATGGTCCGGATCGAGAGAGCATGGGAGGCCGTCACTTCCTTCTGCGAAGCAGTAATGTTCGCGAAGGAGGAGGCGGAGCGCGCGAGGGAGAGGCAAGATGCGCGCCCTCGCGCCCCTAGTCGCCGCAGGAGACGCCCCGGGCGTTGGGAGTCTCGAGCCGACTTCCGGCCACCGTAGGTGCGGGCTTGCGGACGGTGAGCGACTATCGGCTATAACAACCGTAATCCGACGGTTCCTTCGAAGTCGTTATAAACGGTTTTGACAGTAATTAATCTTCCAATACTTATTCCAGCAGTATTTTTATACAAAACAGCACCTACAGGTCAAATCAATAAAAAAATCGTAACCAATACACAAACTAAAACGTACTGTTAGCTAAAAAGAAAATTATTCATGCAAGTGCCTGTACTATTATCATCCAAAACAATACAACAAACAAAGATTAATTAGTTGGAAAGTAACACAAAAAATCACACTTAATCGTTCTTTCAAAAAGGCTTACAAATAGGTGTGCACATTTCCTTGTACGTCACGAGATCTTATCTCTTCTAGAGGGCACATGTTGTCGGTGTAAACAGGTGAACTCGCGGGAATCGCTATTTCGCTCACGTTCGACATCCGATAAAAGTTTCCGCCACAATCACCTAAGAGCTCAGCTGTCAGGGAATAACCGTATATCGGTTTTGTTTCCACTGCGTCCCTCCGCGCCCTCCTGCATTACAACCGAATTATATCTGGATCATGTTGTATTATTTAAATTAAGTTTTTTTTTAATTCGGATTTGATTGTTGGTTAACTTAGTTCGAAGGGATTGTGACTAACAAGAAGATTGATTAAATTATAATTTAAAACAACATCAGCCAAAATCTGTTCGTTGATGAGCCATTTTTTATTTATTTATGTAAAGCCGTTCTAGTTGATTGCTTTAAAAAAAACAATTTAAAGTGGACGTATCATAGGCGATTTAATCGTTTGATCGTTACCTATCGTTACCTATCGTTACGTATGTAAAACTATGTACCGGTACGTTTTATTTTCGACCATAATTAAAAACTTTGACTATAATTAAAGACTTTGTACAATATTAATGCAATCGGTTCATCGATAATATAAAATTTTCCACACAACTTTATTTCTGTAAAGAAATAAAGTTGTGTGGAAAATTTAAAAAAACCGGTGAGGTGCGTGTCGAACCAAGCACAATGAACGGTTCCGTAGTTGAGATGAATTTATCCCAAGAACAAACAACATTGTAGTTGATAACCATGTTCTCCCATACATTCCAACTGCAAATTAATTTAAGTTTGTACGCACAATATTGAGAGATTTACCATGTTATTTTAAGACCATAGACTTCTTATAGGTTTTCCTGTAATCTTTGAGTAAAGAACCATTCTCTGTATTTTTGGGGGGAATGGGTCAATTTTCATATATTTTCTTAAATATCTTTAAAATTATTTATTCTAAAATGATTAAATACTAATTGCGCCCTGCAGTTTCATCCGCATAAGTCTCAACCCCGTGGGAATATTGGGATAAAAGGTATCCTATGTCCTTCTATATGTGATGGTCTACCCTTGTACCAAATTTCATCTAAATCTGTTCAGCCGTTTTAGCGTGAAAGCGTAACAAACAAACTCACTTTCACATTTTTAATATTATTATTATATAATTAGGATAATATTTGAGATCCTCAAGCCTTTTCATTTGATATGTCACACGATACGATTTGCAAAACTTATGTTGTTTATTTTCCGGTTTGGCCCCGAAAAGTGTATTCAAAATTCATTTAATTACGTTACACGTCCGTGTTTGGGTCACAGAAATTCATATAAGTACCAAATTTCAACTAAATTGGTCCAGTAGAATCGGAGCAAATTGCCTGTGACTGACGGACAGCTAGCCAGCCACCCAGATAGACAGACAGATACACGAGTAATCCTTTAAGGGTTCCGATTATTCCTTTTGAGGTACGGAACCCTAAAAAATACCAGGAACATAACTATTATTTTCACGCATTAAAAGTTGAATTAATATTTTATGTACCGTTTCCCGAATATGGACGTAGTTTAGTTTACAAATCGTAAAAACTTCAGAATGGCGCTTTGGGAAGCTTTGAAGTACTTTATATCAAAAGACATTATTTAAGCAATAAAACTGCTTTCCGACTGTTATATCAGTTGATACTATAGTTTGGATATACGAGTACATGCGCTGGCGCCGTAGCCGTCCATTAATGAACTTAGGCAATGAAACTTATCTTCCTGTTTGTGTGACTGCACCGTTGTTTACAGCTTAAAATGCAAGTGGTATTAAGGCAGACCTACTGTATGGTAAATGAGTTGGATATATCTACCTATTCCTTTTCTAACACTTAAAAGTTTTTTTTTTCTATTTGAATAGTCACCCATGTAGGTAATCAGCATCACACCCCTGGTTATTAAAAAGTTATTTACCAAAGTTCAATCTTGTCATCTTTCACAGAGCAATTTCATGCGCATGATCAAATAATAATTGGTGCCGTTACAACGATGTAAAATCATTGGCTCTGCTTTGTGTAGCTATCCGGGTCATTGAAACTTCCACGAGCACATAAAACTCCTAAAAGATTTTTTTTTTTGATTTTGTATGAAACAGTTACCTAAATACGGATGTAAATAAATATCTGTGTAAAATTTTAGAGCAGGAGCACATTTTCGACTACAAATCAAAAGCTGCAACGTTCCGTAGTTCGTTCCATTCCACTTTTGATTACTCTTTCAATAAAGCACGGTCATTTAGCTAATGAGCGCGCTCTAAAGTAAATAACTTGAACAAAGTCTACGTCACTGAGATTCAGGCAACAGTTTCAACCTTTGATACTCGACTGGCAGTCGACGACTTCTTAAGAAAATAAAAATATCACCTGCCAAGCTTACTGTAAAAGAAATACTTTAGATGACTGTAGGATAATTTAGTTTTTTTTTCTTATATTAAAGTTGTGTTTATGAGCTAGATCTCACTCACGATTTTCTTTCATTTGAATTGTTGCTACAGTTTCTTTATTACATTTAATTACGAATGTTGTCACTGAGCTCTGGCGTAGTTTAATAATACTCATTATTAGGTACGAGTATGATTGCCTTCTTTATATTTTCGCTAACGATACTGATGTTTGCTGGCTGTTCAGCTGCTGCCGACGCCCAGTTAGTCCAGTGACTTGAAAAGTTGAAACATAAATATAATTCTCAACAAGACGTAGTTGAAGTGTATCAAGTTCACTGCGTGGCGCGTATCTTTTATTACAAGCTTTTATTTAACTTGCCTTGTTAGTTAGTAGGTATGTATGTATGGGTCAAATCTTGCAAGCTGAATTAAAACCACTTCATCTTATCCTACGGAGTTGAAATTTTATATATTGGTTCAGTTTCAAAGACAATGCGTTTGTATGAAGCATGACCTGATTCTACACCCAGGATTGGCTCCAGATGAAGGAACTCCTGAACGGTCAACGGTACAGACACGGGATTTAATATACGCATTTAATTATGATAGTCTGTTTTAAAGTCCACCATGACCTTGCTGCGGCACCCAGGAATGGCTTTAGACGAGGGAACTCTTCAACCACCAACAGCACAGACACAAAATTGTATCTACGCATTTATACACCAGGACCTGTCTCCTGACTCAAGATTAGCTCCATTTGAGAGATCTTCTCAGCGGTCAACATGACAGGCACAAAATTGTATCTACGCATTTATACACCAGGACCTGTCTCCTGACTCAAGATTAGCTCCATTTGAGAGATCTTCTCAGCGGTCAACATGACAGGCAAATTGTATCTACGCATTTATACACCAGGACCTGTCTCTTGACTCAAGATTAGCTCCATTTGAGAGATCTTCTCAGCGGTCAACATGACAGGCACAACATTTTGTTTACGTATTCAATTATGATAGCCTTTCTAAAGTATGGCATGACTTGGATAGTGCAACTTGGTTGCTTCACACCATGATTTGCCTAAAGGCGTGTTTGTATTCGTTTTATTTGTCTTCCGTCCGTCAGATATTTAAACAAATTCTAATGCTAAAAAGTACAAAATATTATTTTGTAAAAATCTTGAAAAAAATAAGCTTTTAATAAACTAAAAATTACTAATTAAAACTTAGGTAAACATAGAACTTTAATATTTTCTTAAAAACTTGAGGCTGATAAGCCTCAAGTTTTTAAGAAAATATTAAAATTATCATAGGACTTTAAATATTTTCTTAAAAGCTTGTACGTAAGTTATATTTTGTATTTTTTAGTTCAGTAAAGGCTTGTTTTTAAAAAGATTTTACAATTTTTTTATTCAATAATAGATAGATGACATTATTTTGCAATACGATTTTACCTCATTCTCTTTTATTTCTCTGTTCAAGTTAAATAAGTGTGATAAGCATTTTACTTATTACACAACCCAACAAAATTCATCGTGTTGCTTTATTCCAACCGTGAGCTTAAAATAAAATACCAGAAACGAATCAGATAGGCCCTTTGCGAGTCTCAGATAAATTATGCGGGATTCATTTAGTCGACTCACTTGGAGTATGTAGATACCCATGGAGCTAAATATTGAGGACCGCGTTTATAATTTGCAAGACCTGAAAACCATTTGGTATTCCGCTCACGTCCGCCCCTTGAGATAAGTTTCAGCCACAATTACCTGACCGTTCAACCGTCAGGAAATATATTGGCACCTTCTGCAAGCTCGCCTCGCGATCGCGCCGCCCCGCACCAATATCTACGATCTGATTTTGATCGCAACAAAAAATACACGAGAAAAACACGAGCACCCTCTACCAAACCAAATTTATTAATAGTCAAATTTCAAGTCACGATACATAAGCTACGACATTCAAGAAACTCCGCGTCTTTCAGTTTCACCCTTCGTTTGATAAATAAAATATATCTCGAAACAAAACATTTGCATGATTAATGGCTATTTATTTTTTCTTCAAAACCGAAAGTTCTCGAACAAAGAACTTCGTGATTATTGTTGAAGTACACAATGAAATCAAACGACAACTTTTAAAAGGTCCCTAATGGACAAAAGGTTATCGATCAAATTACAAAGAAAGTTTTTCTCAGTACACAAAACAATCGATGGCTTCAAATATTTCACTGGTCATATTTTTCCAGTCAAATTTTGTCATTTCTTTTGTGGAGCCTCAATGGATTGATGCTCGGCCACTTTATCATCGCAAAATGCTAATATGTAGAAATTTTAGTGGCTATAAATTGCCGTCAAGGAAAATGCGTATGTAAATTCGTAAAATTTGAAAGTATTTTAAGATATAAAGAAAACCAAAGGGCGGCTTAGTACCGCGGTGGAATGTTAGTAGACTCAAAAAGGGCTGTATCGGGCGGCCGCAATATTCGGAGCCCCTCGATTTCGGGATGGAATACTTGGGGCGGCATTCATTCGATCGCAATCTCTATGCTAACAGCTTGCGATTCTGATCTTCGTTTAGCGGAATGACCGCAGTCACCCCGGCTCCTGTGACGCTTACGAGTATTCCTTACACGTTCACTCCACAGAAGTTTTTTATGGACACGAGGAACGCTCGCTCCTTAGATTTTCTTTTCTGGATGACATAAAACTATTCAGGGTTGAAAATATATAAAACTTAACATTTGTGCTTTCGTTAAATAGTAAAAAAGTTATTGTTCAATTTCTTTTGATCTGGCGACATTGGAAAATATAGTGTTATTGTAAATAAATGTAGGCTGCTAAAATTGAGAAATTTCTGGACGTTTATTTGGTGCCGTAAATTTTTCTACATTGAATTCAAAGATTTTAAAATGAAAATGACTGGAATGACGGTTGAGCTAACTCAATAGCAGTGACAAAGCGAGCGCTGGACGAACACAAGCGTACCTCCCGTACCTATGCAGATTGTGGCGGATGTTCGTGCGGGGGAGGTCGGCTAACGTACAAGATTCAAGTAAATCTCTTACTCAAAACAGGTTTGTGGAAACGCTACGTGTACCTCGCTTTAAAAAACTCTTTGTTGAACCGAGAAAATACGCAGCGAGGTACAAAGTTTTCCTGAGAAACAAAAAAGAAAATCCACGTTTGCTAAAGTGAACAACATGCAGATCTTCTACTTTAATGTTTTATTTTAAATAATAAAAATATAAAACCGTCATTCAATGATAATCATCGACAATACGTATGGAACGATACAAACATTGTACTTAGTAGATGTGCTACATGATGTTTAGAACACAAATAATAAACAAAACAAGCCGTAGCAATACGAATTGGCTTGGAACGTGCACCGGAAAACTTATATCCGCTGATATCTAATATTTTACTTATACAGAAATAATTCGAGAAACAAAAAGAATGAGGGGTCAAAAGCAGATGGTCCGCTTTTATAAAAATGTTGGAGGGTTGTGAAATATGACACAGTGTTATTTCTTCGCACACCCGGTCAAGAGTTATTGCATTCCATTATACGTTTTCTCTATCTAGAGGAAGCCATTTTCACTAAAGAAGAACTATGCCGTCTAATTTTTATTTCACTTATCATTTTTATTGCTTTGAAAATTTTAATTTTCAACACACGTGTTACTCGTAACGTGAAACTTGTACAAATTGGCGTGATATGTCATATCTTTTGTGGCTTTGAGGAGAGCGGGTAAAGTAATTATCAGCTAGTTATGTTATAATTTATATCTTCATGTAAAAATGGGTGCTTTGTAACGGTCGAGCTATCGGCCGTTCCTTTTAACATGCCGAGCTGCGTAAGAGATCGACAATAGACTCAGTGGCTTGGAAGGGGACCCCTTATCTTTACTACATTGTGTCCCATGTCACATGAAACGCGAGTGGCGGCCTCAGGCCATGAACGGATTTCACATTCATAATGAAGATTAAGCAGAATATATTTTAGCTCTCTCGCTTTGTACGGCGCCGTGTATAATTATATGACAGCTAACTGGCGCTTCGATACTAATGTAAATAAGCTCTGAAATAACGTTTGTTCAAAGAGCCCGATGGAAACACATTTACGTGAAGCTTTCGCTCCATTTTCGAGTTAACCGTGGTTCGGTAGTCGTTAAGCTGTCAAATTAGACCAACTCGTCCTCACTGGCATTCGAAAAAGAAAAAGTGCAATTTTCTTTTATCGCGTGACCTGAAAGTTTTGATATTATTGGTGACGTTGGCGGTTTTAGGCAGGTTCCTCTAATGATGTCTCTAACGTTATGTACATTACGTAACTATATTTTAATGGAGCTTTTGGTTATGTCTTATTTCATAATTGAATGAAATGGGTATAGTATAAATTTATTGCTTCGATAATTTATAATTTACTCGACACTATCAGCTCCGGCGCCGCCGGAAATTAATTGGACAGCACTGATAATAATTGAATTTTCTCGTTCAAAGGAAACACTTTTAGGAAAGAAAACACAGTTAGGAATAATATTTCCAAAAAAAAAATACTATTTCTAATAACAGACTTCTTCGTGTTCTGGTCTATGTAGATGGCATATTATTATGATTGTTTTAATAAAAATAAGAGCCGGTCGTGAAAATACTTTGTTTTAAACTTTCCCCCTCTATCCATTTCCCTATAGGTACAGCGTAAAATTGAATTCTAAGCCGGATTGAATAGTTGTATTTCATAAAAGAGTTTAAAATGGAACACCTACAATATTTCAGCCTTCAAATCTCAATAAATCGTCTAGGCGTGGTAACGAGCTCGCTGCGGCGTAGTCTCTGCGGATACGTATTTTATTGGATTCACTGAAACGTTTTTCAGGTCCAAAGGATTATTTACGAGCGTCTGCGCTGCCGCTGCAGAAATGCAGATGGACACAAAGCGTGTATAACTTATGTATGTACGGACTCTGCTTCTTATTCTCGAAGCAAATGTAAATCATGATATTTGTAGCAACAAGCAGTACTGTGTTCTGCTGTTTCTTGAAAAATGTTCAGCCAAGTTGAGCTCGTAATGTTGGCTCACTTTAGATATTTAAAAATAGTTATTATTTGAAAGTTCTACAGATATTCTCGAAGATTAAAGCATGCATATTTTGTAAGACTAAGGTAATGAAAATGTATCGATATTGGAAAGGTCAAGGATAACATTTCATGGCAACAAAACTGTCCATCAATGGAAAGTAACAGCAAAAGTAACAATTACCATTAAATATGGTTAATATGGCGGTAGTTCATAATTTTTAACGCCTTTAGTACACCAACCGACGCAAACGCATGGCAGCGGCGAAAAATGCCTAACCAGAATGCATGAAAAAGTATTGAATTTCGCATCGGAGGCGCAGTAGTGGAGCAAAAAAACTAAAAACTAGGTAAATATGAAAAGTGTAGATCTGAGTCTAGACTGTTAAGTAAAATATACTTTAGATAGTATAAAACAAAGTCGTTTTTCGTGTCTATCTGTGATCGCGTTGTTATTCTTAACTGCGCGATGGATTTTGATTCGGTTTTCACCGTCATTTAGAGAATTTATTCCGGTAGGCTTACGAGTATAATAAATTAATATTAAACTATCTACTACTATTAAAGAAATGTCGATGTTTTATCAAGTCGTAAAAAACACACAAAAACCGTGCGAAGCCGGGGCGGGTTGCTAGTAAAGATTATAATTCAATACACCATTACTACTAACCGGAGCACACTATGCTGCCTCTAATTGGCATCACACTGTTCCACAGCACACCGTATTGTCCCCGTGATACAAGAGTAGAGGAGCAGGTGGTCAGCGTGATTAATTGCCCCACTGAGGAGCCAGGGATGCCCCAACCTATTTATTTATACGTACGTAAGTGCACCTCGATCGGAAACTTGCCAGCGACGAATCTGTAGGGGATACCCGGATACTCGCTATGAGATTTTTCTTTTTGCATCCCTATGTTTTTCTTGTAAACTTATTTGCTAACGTGATTCAATCTGCGTAACTACGGCGGAAGGTAATGAGGTTTTCCTGTGGTTTCTTTATAGGTTCCTACTTGGTTTTGTGTTTAACTTTTCCCGATTTTGGGATGTTATTTTGTAAGAAACTTCCCTTAGTAACTACTCGAAAAGTGATAGAGCTATCTATGTTTTGGATAGTGTAAGATATAATATAGTGATCTTTATTACAATGTTACGGAAATCTTTCAGAAGTTTAAAGTAACTAGGGTTACTTCAGACAAAAACTTGTCTAATAGGTTCAAAGCAGTTCAAGAGATACTTCATCACTGTAGATAATATAGATTTTCAAAGCTTTTTGTAATAGTCTTCAATTTCCATTAGGTAGGTACTAGCAATATATTCTAAGTATTTTTAACCAATCCTACCTGTAACGTATCTGGTCTTCCTCTCGATACCGTATTGCTGCCGCTCCGTTCTCATAGCTTACCAATTCTTTTGCAGTCTGTGATCGTGACTCCACAAATTTTCCGGCTCCTAAACCGTCCACTTTCAAATTGTATGCTCTTTCTAACATACAGCCTGCATGTTGTAAGATACAGTGACATAATAACATTAGTCGTGCTGAAACTCTCCGTGTGGTCTTCAATAAAAAGACGATTAACTTCATTTTGTTTCCTTGTTACTGTTTTTGCTTAATTAACGTAGAAACCATTTTCCTGGAAATAGAATAGGCATGAACTTATGTACTCTTCCGTTGTATGAGTTCGTACAATGACCCCTTCAAAGAAAAAATTAATATTTATAGAGGATTATTAAAATAACACTCAGTTTGAAAATAAACGTCACCGAATGATAAGATAAGATGTCACTACGTACACAAATCACATTCACAAAAAATTCTAACACGCGATAAACAAAACATAAATTAGTTTCTAGTCATACTACTACTTAAATCATCATTAATAACGTCAAACTTTCATTATTAGGAACTTAATAAACACGAAATTATATGGACACCATTAACGAAAAATAGGAATAGCAGTTCATTGAACCATAATTATGTAGGAATCCGTAGAAAACATTTTAGTTTCAGACACTCAATTTTTTTTTTATGCACTTACTATGCTACGAAATAAAATATCAACCTGTAATTGTACCACTGCAGGGCAAATAGCCTCTCCTTTATAGAGACCCTTTCTCTATCTTATTATAATATATAATCATGCAAAAAAGAAAAGGGAAAAGGCGAAGAAAAATGTTTTTAATTAGTAGGACCATTAACAAAAACATTACAATAAAACATTTTGCTTTATGACTTGGTACCTGAACCTACAATAAATATCAAAATAAGTTCTAGTTGTTTGTACTTTTTCAAATAACTTATACGATTTGAAACCGGATTTAGGATATTTTTTTTTTTTTTAAGTTTGCCCACGTCCGCACGGGTGTAAAAATATCGCGCACTAGATTTTCAACTCTCGGTGTTGAGCCGAGCGTTGAGAATCCAACGCGTTGGGACGCTCTCTCGTCGTGCGTTGAAAAAACACACTAGGATTTTCAGCTCTCGGCGCTAAGCAGAGCGTTAAAAAACAAGTGCACGAAAAAAAATCGCCGCGATAGTTTTACGTCCGTGCGAACGTGGGCTTATTCGGTGGCATATAAACAGTGTCTGATGGTAGTGGTCACCGCCGTTTACGGCTATCTGCAATACCGGAAGCATATACAGGGCGTCACACGGATATGCCACATGAAGGGAAAGTACCTTGAATATTGTAGATGGAACATTTTACTGAAATAAGACATTATTTGAATATAAAAAACAATTTAAACTGCTTTTATAGATATTTAAATAATTACATGGTTAAACCGGGATCCGAAAACGTTACATGAGAAAAATAATCATTCTGTAGCTTTATCATACCGATCGAAAGGCTTCATCATAAGGATTATTTGTTGCTAAATAACATAGTGTCACAAATAAAAGGAAGACGACTGAATAATAAAAAGAGTGCGACTGTATTCAACGGGAAGGGACTCATTTTGAGCATTTGATAAATTAGTTAATTTTGTATTAAAAATGTTAAAATCTATTATAAAAAAATAAAAAAATCGTCACGACATAGTGGCAACGCGCCCTTAGTAGAGGAAGCTTGCGCGGTGGTCCCATATTAAACTTTGCTTGGGTAGTTTTTGAGTTCGTTAATACGTATTTAATCCACTTTGTGTATTGATGATTTGTTACAATACTTCCTGTCACTGTTGTTTATATAGCTAGTAGTGGTATACGACTTGGTAACATAACTAAAAAGTGCAAAAGAAAAAACCTTTTTACCAAAAAGAAAACAACCAACTTCCAAAAAAAACACTACCTAGTGAAAATTAACTTTAATTTGGGAAGTCGGTGGCAAAAACTAAAATAAAATCCAAAGACACTGACTTCTGAAAAAAAAAAACTTTCTCCCTCTTCTTCTCTCCCTCTCTTTCTCCCTCTCTTTCTCACTCTCTTTCTCCCTCTCCTTCTCCCTCTATTTCTCTCGTTCTCCCTCTTTCTCTCTCTCCTTCTCCTTCTCTTTCTCCTTCTCTTACTCCCTCTCTTTCTCTCTCTTTCTCTCTCTCTTTCTCCCTCTCTTTCTCTCTCTCTTTCTCCCTCTCTTTCTCCCTCTCTTTCTCTCGCTTTCTCCCTCTCTTTCTTTCTCTCTCTCTTTCTCCCTCTCTTTCTCTCGTTCTCTCTTTCATATCTTTCTCATCTTCATCATTTCTTTTCGAATTACACCGGTTCACATGCTTTTCAAATCGCTTTACAGCAATGTTTTTTAGCGGCAGCAACAGATCCCTATACAGACATTAAATATTCTGTAATAGGTTTAATTGTTAACAAAACTAAAAGAAAACACAAGGAAACTTTTCCCCTATTATTTCAATATGATTCGTAAACACACCACAAAGTGATCAATCTCCAGGGACAAAGATGTCAAGGGTCAAAGATGAGGGTTTTCATTAGAGTACTCTGGAGGTTTACTAACAGCTTGTTTGTTGTTACACATACAACTTTAATCAGACTATTAAGAATTGAATTAATTTTACTGCTGGTAACTATTAATTATGTATTTAGTTAATTGATTCAGGCGTGACTTTGCGGAAATCCATTATAAAATCCAATAGACGACGTTTATTTAGTAACGTAATCCGCGTAACTGTTCTTAAAGAGTCATAAAGAACCCTGTAAGAAATTGACACGTGTTTCACCTCTCAACGAGGTATCCTCAGGACAGGCACACTGCTCCCGACGCTTGACGTGTCCACACGTCGGGTCCGGGTTCACAACAAGTCAATCGCCATCATGAGAATGCCTCGTCAAGAGGTGAACCACGTGTCGATTTCTTACAGGGTTCTTTATGAACCTTTAAGAACAGTTACGCGGGTTACGTTACGAAATATACGTCGTCTATTGGATTTTTTAATGACGTATTTATTAGTTTTCATTGGGCTGATATTTTTTTATTCTTACAGTCCGTCATTTTCAGAAATTCCAAAGATGTAAACAACAATGGCCGCTCGAATTTTTCTATGGTTTAGTGATGGAGTATGAACGTTGTGGTTTATTTATAAACGTTGCATAAAGTTAAGTGACATTCAAACGTCAAAAATTGGTTAAACAGTCGCTAATCATTATTTAACTTTATGCAACGTTTACAAAATAAACCACTAAAAAAGTTCAGGTGTTATCGATGTACAATTATATTAGGCTATTTGTCAGATTTTTTTTGTTAGAATTCTCCAAACGAATTGATTGAATTGAATTTTTGCGTGACAAGGATAAAAAATCAATTTAAAAGCGTGTAACTTCTCCATTTTTCTACCGATTTTATATATTTTTCACAAATCGTATTTTTTGTAAGATCTTTAAAATAAGTAATAAATATTAATTCATTTAAATTTTTGATAGTAGTCAAATAGGGTTATAATTTCCGCGCATAGAGTAGATTAGTTACATGATTTGATAATGTTCATATTTTCCGTTTGTTTTTATTATTTTATTACGGAAAGTTTACTTCAAATTAGTAGTTTTATTGATAGAACACTAATGACAATAATTCGACGAGACAATGTCAGTTATTTGACGTTTTATGAATTTAAAAATCGTTCTAGATTTCCGCTATATTTGATGGATATACAGTATCTAAAATAGTGTTGTGGTGATTAACATGATAAAAAAGTGATTGTGTTAACAAGCTATTAGGCTCGTTTTTATTCAGCGACCCGCAGTTAACGCGTTCTATTTCCAGACAGGTTCAATGTTATTGCTTTTGGTTCCTAGGCACCACCTCAGGCATAGATATTTAGTTATTCAAGGTGACCCACCCTATTAATTAGACTAAAAATAATAGACCAAGATTGATGGATGTCTTTTATGATTCATACCGACAAGGAACGTTTAATTACAGTACGTCTATGACAGTAATAATAAATAAATATTAATACCAGCCTGTTACTGTCCCACTGCAGGGCAAAGGCCTCTTCTCATGCAGAGAAGGCACGAGCATTGATAACCACGCTTGCTCAAGACGGGTTGGTGATTTCAGAATTATATTAACTATAAGTGATCGTGGAAAGCGATAAGGCCGCCCATTGTATATTTAGTAGTTTTTTTTATTTATTATTATTTATTTTTGTGGTGTACAATAAAGTATACATAAATAAATAAATATGTCCAGGTTTCCTCACGATGTTATCCTTCACTGAAGTCAGTAATGTCCATGATAAACTAAGAAAGTACATATATGATTTGAAAAAGTCACATTTGATCCCACAACCTCGTGCATGAGAGGTGAGGCCTTAACCACTGAGCCACGACTATACAGTCTATGACAGTAGGTAGGTATTTTATAATAATTCTATTCACGTATATATTTATTTCCTTATGGTTTAAGAGGCAATAACCAAAAGGTTTGAGGGTTGGACTATCAAGCAATAGGCAGTGCTGTCAAACCAGCCTGTTGCTTCATTAACTTAAACCCTCTCGTATTCAAGAAACGGAACATTATTCGGGAAATACATTTCCAATGATGTATACAAATATCGTAAAAAATATAAAATATCGTATAATAATATATATGCTATAGTCCGTGTGGTGCCGGACGTAAAGAATAGTCCCATCCCATTTCATCCCGTGGGTGTCGTAGAAGGCGACTAAGGGACTCACTAGAGAATGGGCAGCAGCGTTCTCTATGCATTTTAACACCATATGCGATCGCTAACCCGCCTGCCAAGCGTGACTATTATGGCAAACCCCCCCATTTGGGGGAGGCCTATGCCCAGCTGTGGACGTGATTTGGCTAAAATGATGATACAAATATCCATAAATGGCTAATAAAAGGAAGGTCATCTGCTAGATAAAAACATAAGACTGCAGCAATTAACTTTCACACGTAAATGCCGCCTCTGACATTACATTTCATCACAAAGCCACAAACTCAAGGATATTAGTATAGTGACGTCACTAATCTAGCATAATGTTTTTGCTTTGGCCTCTCAGGTGTAGCGGGCAGACGCAGGTGGTAGCCATGATTAATCTGAGCGGGCCCCGCGCCCCGTATTTATAGCCGTGGTAGCGTGGCGGAAGCGGCCACTGTCTGGGGCCCCGCCCGCGTCTGCGGAACCACAGGGGGCCCCGATTTTCCTGCTACGAATCTAAAATATCCGGCGACTTAGTTCGAATACAGATATCATTGTAATGTAATGGTTTATTTGTTTCTGTGAGTGAGGCATGGTTATTCTACATGAGTTGGAAAGTGAAATAGAAGGATGATATAGGAAAATCTGTCAAGAACATTATGAAAGAAGAATAACCTTATTTTTCATGTCTGAAAACAGCTAGGCTACATGACTGGGTAAGTCAATAGTTTTGATTTTCTCATACGTAGGTATGTGTAAAATTTCGTCTGCAATAACTTTGTGATATCCTATAGTAACTAAATAGATACCGGAAAAACTTAATTCCTACATTTGCATAAATTTCTAAATCGTAACATTAATTTTCATTAACTAGAACTAATAAATCACGGCTCACCACTGAGTTTTCAATGAACTAAAGACCCGGAACCGTATATTTAAATCACTTGCAGGTACTAGCAACGTGACTTGTTTAACTCCTACCCATTTTATTTTAGTGGATTAACTTGTGGCAATTAGTTCGTGGCTGGATATTTGGACAGTGGAGCCTTATTTATAGTCCGAACTAAAGCCCCAGACGGCCGTCACTAAGCTCCTAACTAAGGCACTGGCCAATACATAATAATTTATGTTTTAATTTACATAAACATTATATCGTCAACCTTTCAAGTAGATATGATTGCTGATGCTCTTAATATTTGATGGGTCCGTTGACTTTATGTTTTATTCGTATTATTAATTTCGTCAACTTTAAAGGTTAGTTATTGTTATTTATTTTTAATTATTGCAATTGTTACTATAGTGCTTTTAATCGCCTAAGTTACAATAAAAACAACATGTGTTGCCATTTGGCATATAACACCGCATTTTTATTTTGTTCATTACAGAGTAGGTACTTTAGCAAGACGCAAACTCAAAAAAAGAAGAACACAAAAGGCTTTTACGAGTAGAAGCAGAAAAAACAATGGAACAGGGGAGGATTTAAATCAGTTCTAACTTTTCATTCGTAAACAAAGTTTATATGCACAGATGCCAGAATCCAATAATGGTGCCCCAACGGATGAGGAGTGAGGAGTACCTCCGAAGGGGAAGAATTTCCCCAAAGTATTGGAAGTAGACACTAAAGTCACGAAATATAAAATTCATCGATATTGCTGTTTCTGAACATTGCGACCGAAGGTTTTTCACCCATGCATAAATATTTTTTATTCATTTGATGTAGTAAGAAAGGCCTCTATGCACCAGTTTAAAAGGTCCGTTACCGAGGTTACGCGAGTTCGGTGGGTACTCTCATTTCACATACATTTATACTCTATTAGGTCCTTGGCAACGGTATAGACATAAAGGGGCTCTTAACATGTAATAAATGTTTCCTTTACTCCAATAAAGTGGGGCGCGCATGCAGCCTGCGCCGTAGTGCTGGTGGTCTCATTGCCTTCATTTAAAACAATCTCCAGTGCGAAATTGTAATACATATTATGTTTTATCAAGAAATGTGTCTTCCGTTAGTTGAAATAAATTGAAACATATACGATTACACGTTCATTTCTGAGCAGTAAAACCAAAAAGATAAAGAAGCCTCGGAAAATAAAAGTTTATTTTTAACAATGTTATGCTTTCAAGTCAAAACGGATCCCATTCATTCAAATTTTCGCTGTTTTATTTTATCAGATTGTTTGCGTTTCTTTCTTGAACAATCTAGGAGGTGCTTGTCATTTCAGGATTATAATAAGATTCTGTATTACGCAACAAAACGAGTTGCCAAATTAATTGTCAAACAAAAGAGATTAGCTTTCTGTTTGCGTTGAGGTACAAAATTTTAATAATCACTGGCGCTGGTACTGAATACTGATGGCAGTATTCAAATTGTGTGGAATTGTCAAAACAAGAAAATTGCTCGTGGAGTGAGCCCGACACACTGAGTGTAGCCCGTCCGTATAGCTCCCGCGGTGTCGATTAAGGCAATGCTAATGTCATTTGTTTGCTAACTTCGCAGACTCGACGTCGCGGTCGAGTTCGTGCATTCGTGTAAATATTAGAAACCAAATGGAAACAAATAAACCGTCTTATCTGTCGACTTCCATTCGCATTGCAATTGTCATTTTGCTTTTACTACCAGCCCGTGAAATTTGGAGCGCGTGAATCCGACGCAGTCATTCTTGAAACTAATCAAAATTCTGGGCTAAATTGTTGGCTAAATGAATTGATTTTACACTAAGATCATGCAGGTATTCCAGTGTGGGAAAGATACTATCTTTAAGTAAGCATCCATATCAGTTGGAAGACGTCCAAGAATAGGATAGGTAGTTCCCCATAGACTGTAATAACGAACTTCTTCATCCAAGATTCTTGCTCTAAGAGCAATCTTGTGATTCTTACGTCTACTCCTAAAACCAGCGAATTCTTGGCTGCTTCCGAGATGCATAGTATGATCTAAGTAGCCCATAAAATCAGTTATTTTTCCTGCAACTACCCTTCTATAGCTTCTCGTGGCCCTTGTGGAACGTCGTCAACTAAATTGAGGGTATAAAGGTTAAAATAATGGACGTTAATATTGTCCAGGGGATATTGTCGCAATTAGCACGTTGTGGGCGGATTAGTGATCGCAGTTTGACGTTATAAGTAAAGACACATGTACACAACTGACCCTTTTATAATAATATAAGTGTCGACTTTCAACCTTGACAAAAAAAAATATACTTGGTTTAGATCCTAGCAAGTACTGGACCTGACTATAATTCTATTAATTATTTGTGACTAGATAATATTTTTTATCGATGCTTTAATTATAGCATCATTGAAGAACCCAATGACTTTGCATGATTTTGCCCAATTCTAACATACGTATGAAACTCATATTTCCTCGGGAGAAACGCTGAGTATGCTTACACACAATTTATGCATGGTCACTGTGATTGTTCAAACCACTAAAAGCAGCCGTCACAAAGTCGATATTAACTTTAACAAAAGTCATTGGAAACTCCTGCAGCATTGATTTTAAACTAACTTTTTTCATGTCACGTTGTTCTTGGGGTATCTACGTATAAATAAATATTATTTTTTATTTCGTTACATTAGAGAGGCGGTGGGATCACCGCAGCTGTCGGTGCGAAACGCCGCGAGTTACCTAAGTCACTTCATTCAAACTTTTGCCAATTTTAGACGAAACTTTTGTTTAGACACAAAAGTTGGTATTAGGACCTTTTTGTTTGAAAAGATTTCATGTAATTGGGAGTAGTGGTGAATTTTATTGATATTGTTTATCGAGCAGGGATCTAAATAAAATATTCATTACATACAACAATGTTTCAATGGTCTTCTGGTACAGGTATCTACATATTTAAAAGAAGGCCTCTATAACTAATTTGTGAAATACCTGTGGATTATGAAATAAACAAATAAAAATATTATTCTTATATTATACAAAAATAAACAAATCACAACAACACGTAATTTTATTTTAATATTATATAATTATTTATTATATAATATATTATATATTTAATATTTATAATTTTATTCATCATCTGCCTAGCCTTTTCCCCACTATATTAGGGTCAGCTTCCAATCTAACCGGATGCAGCTGATACCAGAAGTTTACATAGAGCGACTGCCTATCTGACTTCCACAACCCGGTTACTCGGTAATACGATACCCCTTTTGGTAAGACTGGTTGTCAGACGTTCGGGCTTCTGACGACCCGTAACGACTGTCAAAGATTCACGAATGACAGCCGGGACCAACAGCTTAACTTGCTTTCCAAGGCACGGAGGGGTCTTGGTATATAAAGATGGTCACCCATCCACGGACCAACCGCGGCAAGCGTAGCTTAACCTAATCGACCGACACATACAGCTGTTATTACTTAGCCACAATAACACGTAATTTTATGAAACTTTTAAAATGAGTTTCCACGAATCTGTTATCGATAGAATGGTGCTAGCTGCAAACCTAAATCACTTACGGATTTTTATGCAGTTGTGCCGTTCAGTAATACACATATTTCTACAAAAGCTTTTACGGGAATTGGTCCAACCGGGAATATTCATTGCAAAATTAAGGAAGTAAAAAACTCGGGACCCTTATTTTTAAAGGGCGACTTAAGATTAGTCTGGCACTTAGACATTAATATCAGAAAGAAGCTCCGCGCAGGCGGGTTAAATAAATGAAGTGACTAATAATTAATTGGACTTTCGCCCTATTTTCCGTTCGGTGACAATTAATTTCCGGCACCGACGAGAAAAGAAACCCTTATCACGACCGTTTCGCACTCTCCGTTTAAAGCGAACTGACAATTAAAGGTCTCGCCGCAAAAAAGCAGAGTTTTCGACTCCAGCGCTGATTAACTTTAAATAAATACTGCATGTATACTATGGTCCATTGTTGAAAGTTTTATGTAAATGGCAGTGTTAAGTAGGGCGCAAAAAGTTGATTTAGGTCCTACTTAGTTGTTGCTTTGACGTGCTAATGTTTTAATGTGGCTTGCCACGTTGATACCTGTTTTGTTAGCAGGAAAAGAAGGTAATTGTTGTCAAAAAAATATTAAAAAGGAAACGCTCCGTGTTGTGCCAGAATTTAATTCCTTGTTAGAAAGCTTAAAATAATTTCACATTATCTACCCCATAATAATCATGCTAGTAGAGCATTTGTAATGAGATCTTTTCAAATTGGCTTACGAAACATTCCGTCAAACTGTTGCGAGACAAAAAGAGATACCTAAATAATCAGAAAGAGAACCAAATATATATTAGTGTATTGTAATCATATACGCTTAGAAGACAACAATGAACCTACAACTGTGAGATTTTGTGCGAGACAATTTATCACAGTGAGGCGAAAGCTGAGGGCGACGACGCGGCAGGCAGGCCGGCTTCGTTCACAATCTGGTAAAAACATAAGTCGGACGAAATAACAACTTCATAGTGGGAGTCATTTGTGCCTAAACAAAGCGTCAACTGCAGAGTTGCTGCTAGCAATAACCGAGATCATTTTTCATGTGGTTCATTCGGGCGGTCGAGGAAAGCGATATAATAAATCATCGTTGCCAGCATCACGACGTTATTATTTAGTCCGGTCGGTTTTATCCCTGCATGTATAAAATCTTATAACCCAGTCGGAATGAAAGTCGCAAATTATAACAATACCATACCGAGATTGAAAGGAATAAATGATTGTAAAACAAGTTTCTTCAGAAAACCTTAAAGAGTGTTGCGCAGTTTTATAAACTAAATGAATTTCACATTCTTGGTTCTAACAAAGTTGGTACTCTAACGAAAAGTTTTTAGAACCTATTGTTGGTAAGAAAGAAAAACGTGTTTATTTAACAAAACACTTTCTACGTCATTTTATATTTTGAGTTGCGTATTTGAAATTAATTGTAGGGTTGCATCACGGCACTATACTCGTACTTTATAAATGCAACACTTCCACATTACTCTCAAGTGCGGCACGGGGGAGTCTTCAAAATAAACTCGAAGAAGTTTCCTAACTCCCGCAAGTTGGTGCATTTTTTCACAAGTTCCGCGGGAGCACAAAAGCTTGTTAAAAAGGAACTTATTCCATTTAGGTGTAATATCGGTTTCGTTGAG
This sequence comes from Agrochola macilenta, assembly GCA_916701695.1. Lineage (NCBI taxonomy): Eukaryota > Metazoa > Arthropoda > Insecta > Lepidoptera > Noctuidae > Agrochola > Agrochola macilenta. The sequence goes on from OU753563.1 coordinate 12,596,581, forward strand.
TGTAACCACGTTTGAAGCACGTGACGACATGAGTCGCGCCGCTCAGAGGCCAACCTCAATCTTCCCCGTGTTATTTTATTTCACCATTTCAGTCAGAGTCGACCCCATTTGTCTTTGTTCTCGGTTTCCTATATTTTTGCACGCAAACTCCATTATCTAATTTAGCTTTGGCTGAATGCCAGGTCGACATTGTTACTTTCTTCCCAGAAAAACAGTTTTTATTCCTTTACATTAAACACCTAAGCACATTTATTTCAATTACTGTTTCGAATAAGAAAACTGATCTTATAAAGAGTAATATTTTTAGTTCCAGATGAGGGTAGGGAGCAATTCTTGTGAATTTCCACGCTTTTCTTTGGTGAAGTTTATTTTAGGTAGCTAATATGTTGTTTGTTCTGCCTGCTTAATGAATAAATCGTAGTTAAACACGAACTTTCGAGGGAGCAAAATTGTTACGTAGTAGGTGTTTTGGGTTTAAATGCCACCAGATTCCGTCTCTTGACACAAAATAATACCTACGAGTTATAAACTCAAGTTTTAATTAACTCTACAAAGGTCATGTAATATTAATTTCATAATGAGTCAAACACCCTTTCAAGAAGATCACATAAACCTCAAAGAATATACCTTATCTGGTTAACATCTAACCATTTGCACTCAACAATACTTAAGATAATTAATATTTCGTTCGCAACAAGCTCTTACAACAATTAGCCGATATCAGCTGGCAGCAAACAACACCGGGATTCGTCGTAAATTATAATGGTACAAAGTAGGCACTTTTGTTTTGAACGTATTACAGTCACGTGCCGGTAACGTTGTGTTACTGCCACAATTAACAAATTTGCGCTTGCATACTACAATTATTTTGTCGTATTTATACGGCTTGAGGGTTGCCGACAAAATGTATGCGCATGCCGCTTTTATATTTTGTTTTTTTTAATAAGGGGTCGGGATTTGCTGGCTACGAATTGCCTTAATTTGTCTAACTTGACAAGCTTCATTAACTCTAATCATCATTAACAACAGCTTTTACAGGTATGTAGGTATGATTGTTTGTTTGTTTTCCCTTTATGGAGGTGCTGCGTTTGCGTTGGATCAACTTGGGCCGATGTTGCGTTTGCATTGGATCAACTTGGGCCGATGTTGCGTGGTAAAAAGTTGTACTTACGCAATTAATTCATATTGCCGTGGAACTTTTAGAATACATTTTGAACTTACTGGTGAAATGAAGTCACTATTTATTTAATACCTAAGATATAAATAGAAGGTAGATTACAATATTAACTCTTGCATAACATCTTATCGAGAGGGGCTTGTGGGTAAGTAATAACAGCCGCACGGGTCCGTGAATGGGTGACCATCTTTACATACCAAGATCCCTCCGTGCCTCGGAAAGCACGTTAAGCCATTGGTCCCGGCTGCCATTCGTGGATCTTTGACAGTCAGTACGGATCGTCAGAAGGCTGAAAATCGGACGCACGTCCGCACGTTGCACGTCGCACGTCTCTCTACATTGTTCTCACATGTATAATTACAACATGAATGTAAGAGCGGTAGGGCTCGGGGATCTCAAATGATAACGATCAGACATATTGTAAACACTTTTTATCACTCACAACCAACAATGATTCACACAACTTAATTTTACATCGAGATGCACACAGTACAAAATACAATTCAATACGCTTACACTAGAGCAACGCTATTTATACTTTCAAACAACTGTCCACGTCAAACAGTAACGACTTCCGGTGATATTTGTTTTACAATAAAGTTTAGATTTACGAGTAATTTAGTAAAAAATAATGTAATAGCGCACAATATTTTGATTTGTAATTAATAACACTTTTTAAATACCTACTTAAATTGTAAATTTAGTCAATTATTTTATTTAAATGGACTGTATTCCAATTTCCATTTTAGTGTTTTAAATTAAAACGGATATAAAAGAAACCTTAAAATTAACAATACCTAATTTAATATGATTTTATAATTTAATGCAAAATCACTTATTTATATTTTAATGCTCTGATTCGTGTTTCCGTTACGTCATCATCCGTTATGACGTTTGTTTTAGTCTGTGGTACTGTTTTTATTTGCCAGCGCTATCATGAATGATGTAACCAATATTTTGTAACAATATTCTGATTGAATAGAGTGTCCGTGGAGTTTTATGCCCGTTCTTCTCCATAGGAACCTACTACGCGTTGGAATGGGCAACTAGCTTCATATTTCTGACTGACCGACCCCTTGACAATTCAAAAGTGCCTGTAATTGGTTCATTTGAAATAAATGCTTTGAGTTTGAATTTGGACAACCAGTCTTACCAAGGGGTATCGTATTACCCAATAACTGGGTTGTGGAGGTCAGATTGGCAGTCGCTACATGTAAAATACTCGTATTTAGCTGTATCCGGTTAGACTGATAGCTGAATCTGACTTAGTTGGGGAAAGGCTAGGAAGATGATGATAACATCATAGCATAATCAGTCTATAATGTTTCCACTGCTCGGATACAGCCCTCTGCTCGGTGAGAGGGAGTGGGCCGTAACCCACCACGCGGGCCCAGTGCGGGTTAATAGATGTCACATGTCATGTCTTCGAATTTATGGTTCTAGGACATGCCGGTTTCCTCAAGAGGTTTTCCTTTACCGTTTTGAGAGCAGTGGTGATGAAATAATTTACGCAAAGTAAAGCTCCTATCTGGGTTCGAACTTACGACCTACAACTCGTAAATCGCGCCCTAAGCCACTGGTCCACCACTGCTCTCCATTTATTTTGAATAACAGCAAAGTAATATTAGACCGTATTTAGGTAGGTATTTAGGTATATCTTATTCGTCAGTCGCTATTGCGACAATCGACAAAACATATGAATTTTAAACATAATTATACCAGCCTGTGACTGTCCCACTGCAGGGCAAAGGCCTCTTCTCATACAGAGAAGGCACGAGCATTGATCACCACGAGGGTTGGTGATTTCAAACTTATATTAACTATAAGTCCAGGTTTCCGATGTTCGGCCTTCACCGATGACAGTAATGTTCAAGATAAACTCAGAAAGTACATAATTATGAATTGAAAAAGTCACATTGGTACTTGCCCGGATTTGAACCCTCAACCTCGTACATGAGAGGTGAGGCCTTAATCACTGGGCCATCACGACTAACACATAATGAAAAAACATAATGTTTTTGAAATTATTTTCTAAAACAGATGTTCTGCAGGTTTTAACATAAATGGAATAGTTAGTAAGAATAGAAAAATTCCTCGAATATGCATTTTACTAAGTAAGTAAGTTCCCTTCTTTCCTTTGTAACCCCGGGCTTTCTCATCCATTAGTATCCATTACCAATATGAAATTGGCCGACTGTAAAGTGATATGTCGCAAACAGGTGTCCTATATGTTGCCCACATGATATACGTGCCTACGGTGCTTAGTTAGGGCCCGGACTGACGATCGACCAAATTGCGTGGTTGCGATAATTACGGGACTATAATTTATTAGAAGGCGGCGGTTTATTAAAGTTGATCGTGTACGTAGCACACATGTATGTTTCTACCTACATTCTTATACTTATCAACTATGCAGGGTGTAAGGGACAGCCCTCCGCAAACTAACAAAGTGCATTCAGCTGCTTATTCTGAATCATATTCCACCGGAAATGTTCTCAGGAAAACTTTTTTTTTTTTTAAATAGTTTTTTCAGTTACTATTCCTTTATTTAAATGTAAACATTTACATTGTCTGTACTCAGCACTCCATTTATGTAAACAAAAAGCTAAAATAAAAACCAGCAATGAATGTTGAAAGGCCGCCACCCCGTGGTGGGGTTGCGGCCGAAGGCTCGCTGCCGATCGCTACGTGGGTTTTGCCATGGTAACGATACATTGCGTGTGAGGTAATAAAACAAATCAGGTTTATTGGATTCCCATAACATTCCTGAAATAATTTCATGTACCGGTCATCTTAGTATGATACCTATACTGAATTCACCCCATCAGTCTCCAAAGGGCTGTCCTTACACCCTGTATAATTATATTTTTTATGTGATAGGCACAACGGATGGATACTAAAGTGATTCTATTAAGGCAATTCTTAAAGTCACCCAGTACAACCCTAAAAAACGCGGAAATAAAGCTAATAGTATCATAAAATTTCTAAAGGCATTTATAAATGTAAACAACAAAAAATTATACTCGGCTACAAAATATTCTCTAAAGAATATTATAAAACGATTATAATTCAATGCGCAAAGAGGACCAATTATGATAATAAACCGCTGATAAAGTTTGCTTGAAAAGTAATAATTTAAAAGCTTAAACCTTTATATTTATTCAATAGGGTGAGACTGCCGTGACTTGCGGTTCTGTTTGCGTTAAAGTCGCTTTGATGTTTTTAATTAACGTTTAAAATTAACAACATTGTATTGTATCACATCACCGTTTAATGATGTAAGTATCGTATGAGGCTACTTGAGCAATATTTTCATTAAAATACAGAATTAGTAGTAGAATAAATCAATTTAAGGGCAACATAAATATCAAAACAATTCAATTTAAAATCTTAATAGAATTGTTTTAATTAACTTAACTTAGCTCTATCAATCATTGTTTGTTAAACTAATTTGAATAAATATAATAAATACTAAAGCTAAATTCCAAAAGAAATTCTTCACTAATACAAACTATTTAGTAGATAAAGCACAAACAATAACCGTACCATCAAACGTAAAATTCGTTTAACACGAGCTGAATGGCGCGTGGTTCAATGAAAACTTGCTCTAATCCAGAGGGTAGTCTTAATAAGCCGAGTTTTAATTCCAATCTCCATTCCGAGCGGGCCCACGTAGTCACTGCACATTCAGACGCCGCGAAGATCTGACGTCCCCGGATAGTGATTAAAGTAATGCTAATGTCTGTTGCTCTTGACTTTTAATTTTGATTCAGCCAATTTAAAGTATTCTTTTCCTACTTTTTAAGGCTGAATTGGATTACATTAATTATTTTAATTTGTGCTAGTTTTTTACTTCTGGGTGACTGGTTTGGTTAACTATTTTTAGTTTCAATTTCACGATAAATTATGCTTATCACACACATACACAATGAGTATTTAATTTGTGCAGATACGCGTGATTGATTAAATTTTCAACGCATAGCACACCTAGAGCGGCCGTGTCCGTGCTAAATATAGCTCGTAGTTCCCGTAATAATTAATAAGAACAAGCTGTGCTTAATAATTACAGACACAGCGCGCTGTGATGCAAGTTTGACCTAATTTAATTCGCTATCAAAGGGATTCGTATAGTTCGGAGTAGCTCAAAGTAAGATGTTTTAATTAAGTCTTAGACCTCGCGATAAATAACTGTCGTGCTGGAGGTTGCCGGGACGGCACTAATTGCTAGTATATTTAATCCGGTAAAATACTACGGACCCTGATTTCCATAAGCTCCAATTGTTTGTACCCGTGTATACCTGGGTCCGATTTAGTTGCGACCATTTCCATTTGTGTTTATCTTCCGTCGACGGACGCTGAACGAATAAATTGACATTTGGCCTGTATTTCATCATTTGCTTTCAAAGGTATTTATTAAACGTATAAATTGTTAAACTATTTTTAACAATCAAAATAACGAAAACTATTTATAAATGTTCACTTAAATGGAACACTAAACTGGTTTATATTTAGTTAGTCAATGTTGCCTAAATTGTTTGATCTGAAAATAGTACGTCAAATTAAATCCAATTATATAGCCTATATTATATTATTAGATACCAACGTTAAACTTCAAATGTATTTTGTAGGTGTAGACATAGGTAGCAGTTAGGTACAAATTAATGCCCAACTCAAGGCATAACAACAATATTACGTAGGTACCGATATTAGGTATTGTTAACGAACATAAGTTTTAATGTATCGGGTATAGACGCAGAATAGATAACAATAATGGTTATGTTATATCTAAAACTACAATACATGGTTATGTTATATTGAATACTTCAAAACCTAAACGAGTACTTATATAATGTCAATGACCACCCGTAAAAATACAACGTCTTGAGATTAAAACCCAAGCTCCGAATAACGTCGTACAACATGTTCGATAAAATCTCAACAAACCGCATCAAGTATTAAAAACAAAAGCTATAACAGTCTTGGAAGGTGCGGTACATGGCAGCTCGGTGGTCACAAGTGGCAGTAAACGGTAGCGGCCACTTGCGACTGTAGTGTCGGTGGCTTGGCCCGCCAGCCTTTTAACTCTTTCCCATTCAACGTTGTTACCTTCACAAACGAGGAGGCCGCGTGAGTAGCCTACACAATCCGAACTCCTTTTCATAATGAAATAGAGTACATGCTTTGTAACATTTAAGATATTCGGGATTCAATGTAATGTTTTTCGTAATGGGACCTACGTAAATGTATTATGTATTTAGATACGTGGCTTACATACATGTTGGACATGTTGTTACACGATTTTGTGAACAACGCTCCATTAGCAACAAGACTGATAATATTATCATTAGACTCAATAGATAAAAGAATAAACATTTCGTTGCTTTCACATGAACAATTTAAAAATAAATGGCAATATTTACCGATCGAAAGTGTAAATCAAAAGCAAATCCTATAAAAGGATGCGGAAAATTCTAAAACATTTTTATGACGTCATGCTCGGTTTAAGAGGTCCCTTGGTATACTTGGTACAATTCTTTATTCATTCTCCTCATAACGGCCCCGGAAAAAAATATAAAAGTACTGGACACCTTCTCGTTTCAATTATTTTTAACCAACATTCAAGTGCTGCCAGCTTTCATATTTTAGGTTATATTTCTCAACGTTCCTCGTATAAAACGAAGTTGGCCAAGTTTATTTTTGTTCAGTGCATTTCTTGTTTACTATCCATCATATTGTTGAGACGTTGCGTCTTATTTGTCCCGTTCAATTTTAGTTTTCCCGTTCGATATAAAATATATTCTGGTTGTAACAGGACCTATTGATTAGTTGCTTTAATGGGATTGGACCCAAGATTGCAAAGAATAGAATAGAATAGAAAAGAATATTCTTTATTATGTACACCATAAAAAATACAGATAAACATGTAGTCATTTTACATAGGGTGACACAATGGGCGGTCTTATCGCTAAAAGCGATCTTTTACAGACAACCTTTGGATAGATTAAAGGGAGAAAGAGAGACAAATACTGCAGGTAGTCAGTGGTGTACTATTTACATACACAATAAATACATACATTCATAAAGCATACACTTATCTATATATATATATACAATAATAAACATGAAACAAGATCAAGGAACTATATGTAATGATGATGTTTAAGGAGAGAGGAAGTGTTTTTTTACCAGAATTTTAAAAGTGGACAAAGATTGAGCACGCCTTATGGACACGGGTAAGGCATTCCATAACCGTACTGCTTGAACTGTAAAAGACTTGTCATAAAAGCTGGTGAAATGCATCGGCATGGAATGCATGCGTGCAAATGCATACTTATGTGAATTTCATAGATTTTTTAGTAAGTATTTTTAGTATCTATAGCGTTATAATAAAAATACTTTAGGTTTGTAAATCAACTGGGAATACAATGTAGCATCTGGTTGTCCACCCCGAAAATTGTAATATAAGAGTTTACTGACGGCAATGGGTCCACAGACGATCGTAAGCGAGAAACTTGCAATCTGTCACCTTGCACTGCTGCAAGCTCTTATTGTATGTGTTAGGGCACACGTGCTATTTATACTTTTATCGAATCAATTTAGCTGGCGATTTGATAAACTGGTTATAAATATTTGATATCGTAATTTTTTTTTTGTTTTGTCTTGACTCATGTTCACAAAAAAAATATTACAATCATACTGAATAATATAAGGACAAACATTATTTTGTTATAATTATTGACTGAGTGTTTAATCAAATGAAATTGTTTTTCACCGGCGGCATTATTGCGTCAGCACTGCGAGGTAGGTATGTCGCATTCATTTTGTTCGAGCTACCGCAAATTATTTGTGTTAAATCTCAATTTAATTAGCGTGCGTGTTTAATTACTTGTAACACAGTTTATTTCCGTAATTATGTTGAAAATTTTCGATTAAAAGACGTGTTCCAAATAAATTTTGTAATTATGAAAATTTATACAAATTAGTTTCATAACAAAGGAATGTAATTATGTTTCAGAGATCTGTTATTAAATCTGATCTTTTTGATCCTTTAAATTGTATAAATTACTTACTGATGGTATCTGCAAAAAACTGCAAGTCTCAGCTCTATAAGAATGCTATCTATCGTTTTCACGTAGGTGATTTATTAGCACATCCATAAACCGAGTTAGCTACACCATCACATGGTATATATAAATAACCTCGACATACGCTCCAACTTAGCTCCCAGATGACCTCTAGCGCCAGTTAATGATTAACTAGTGCGGGGACATGTGCGAGGAGGCGCGGAACTAACCGCTCAAAACATTTAGTTAAACAATATCCGACAGACAATTTAATCTAAATCGCAAGTGTTCCCGGCCAGGGTGGAGCGGCTACATGAACCAGTAATGGAGGGCTGTAAATCTTTCAGTGGACAGCGCGACGCGGCGCGGCGTTAGCAACAAAACATTTTTTCCATTCACCCCACTGGGAACACGGATTCGATTTTGTACATTCAATACAATGTCGCTGACTGTATCCCATTTTAACTGTACCTAACGACTGATACCGCCTAGCTGTGAATGTACGGCAAAAAATGTTGAGCATGCCTCACATTTTCAGTGAATGTACTCACTACTCAAATATCGAAGCAATCATAGTTATTTGTGTGGTCACTGTAACAATATTATTGAACGTATCATTCGTTGATTGCTCATCGTTAATCGAAATAAAACATTTAAACGTTGGAATGTTTAAAACGTATTGCAATGAACAAAGCAAACGTTGTGATCACAATGCTACAAATCACGATGGTTTAATGAATCGAAACAATCATGTGTGCATTTTCTTTTATAATGTCAGTCTGAAGTATTCGACACTGTGACTTCTAAAACTCAGACTTCAAAATTTTTATAATTCTCATTTACAGACGAAAAATTTAATAAAAAGCGACCATTAACGCAATGCAATGCAAACTGAAAATAAAGGGTGTTGGAGAAATAACCATCTCAGACTAACAAGAAAAGTCTTTTATATTAAAATTCATCATAATATTTCACTAAAGGGGCGCAATTTGAAAGGTAACGAATGTGACTAAAGAGTTGTATTCATTGTATCTATTTTTTTTTATTCGTCAAGCGGGAGCGCGACACTGAGCCAAATAACCTGACGCCGTTGGCTGAAATAAGGCGCTTTCTAATTTACATTCTGTATACAAATTGCGCAAATGTGAGCATGAAAATAAAATTCTCGTCGTTTGTGTTTTCTTGTGGGTGGTCTTTTCTCGAATTATGGAAATTTTATTACAAATTCTGTCAAATTAGTTTATACACGCACATTTTTATAAAGCTATTGTATGGATTGTGTTTATTCTTGACAATGTGTCAAAATTAAACACTTCATATTCAAGTTAAACGTTTTATTTTTATACTGGTACCGTTTTGAGATATTTATAAGCTGCGTGGGTAGAAAGAAAGCAGATACAGTACGTAAACTTCAGGGAATATGATTCAATATCCGATCTTGTTATCTTATCATTTTTTTTTTGAAAAACTTTGTTAAAAGGAATTATTGTGGGTTTGTTAAATTATATTTTATATTTATCTGGTCTTACAAGACTATTATTATACTGTTCAGCTGTTAAGGAAGTTATTTACCGATTGTCCTTACTTAAATCATGTTCGTATTTTATTTTATTTCAGGCGACCAAGAACGATAAAGTGGCCCATTGAACAGCCCCTGATCAGATGGATAGTCGACGTGATAGTGATCATGGCGGCCGTTGGCTGCAAGCAATCCGGGACCGATGGTTGAAAATCCACGGCGTTTGCAGGAAATTATTTTAAACGAGACTCAACATGGACAATTTTTTGTTATTAGTTACGATTCTCAAACGCCTACATTATTAAATGCACTTACTTTAATTCAAAACAAACGAATATCTCTCGTACGATAAATAAATCGCATAAGATAATAAAAATACATCAGTGACGTCATTATATTGAAGTTGGCGAATGATTGTGGTTTTGCGGTCCTCGTCGCGGCGCGAACAAGCGACAAAGTACCACTGTTTAACTTTCCACGACAAACTTTACTCTTCACTATTCTCTCGATTTCATATTATATCGAATGTAGTGCAGATAACTTCCCGGAGAAACTCTCGAGTTAACTTTTTATATTGTGAGGAGGGAAACTAGATCAAGTGATATGCTTTCTTATATCACCGAATTTGTGGAGAAGTGTTTTGCGAGAGATTTTTCTTGACGCCATTATTTCTGAAGTTTATTTGTATTTTATTGAAGTTTATGGCAATTATTTAACACGATTCAGTCAGTATCTACGGCGCAGTGGAAACTCTCGTAGACAATATGCTACGCGGGAGCTATGGCGCGGCGTAGTAGTTGCTGCTACATCAGCTACGCGGTCGTAGCAAATCACGAGGTGGTCTCACGCTTTGTTGTTCTCGGTTTTCACTGCTTTATGTGTTTAGAACTTTACGCTGATTTGAAAATACCATACATGATAAGCTTAGAAGAATCTACTGAAAAATTCAAAGTATCAAATTTTACTTAAATATGACCTCATATTCAAATGGTATTGCGGAAACATAATTCTATCTATATGTATAATATTTACACACAAAACTGGGACACGATCTCTGGTATTCAAACAATGGGGTTATTTTGACGTCAACTCTCTGTTTGTTATAAACGCTGCGTGTATTATACTCGAGATTCGACTAATAAGAGCAGCCACTGAATAAATTCTTGATCACGAGCAACCATTATCATTTAGCGGTTAATAAATGTTAGAGGGTCGAAAGTCTAAGGTGGCCCCGTCGACGAGAGGGGATCAAAAATCGTAGTAATAATCGTAAAAAGTTTCAGAGTAACGCACGCGTCGTGAATTTGGAAGGTAGTCAAACGATCTTGTCATTACCGGAACGAGGTCGATGCCCTCAGATAGTGTACGTGCTATCTTCAGAATCTGTGTGCAGCGGTGATTATACGCCGTTACTGCCCATCCCGTATGTGATGAAAAGAATTCAAAGTAAGGTATACAGCACAAAGTAGCAATCTGTTATTCAATCACGTCTTAATGGAGCGACGCAGGACGGCAGCGTAACTTCGCTTAGAAATCTTAGAAGAGAAAATTTAAACTAGGTACCTACTTTTTATCTCAATTGAGTAGGAATTTTAATAGAAAATGTTCGTATTTATATTAACTTTGCAGTAAATATTCATTCTAACAGTATTTTTAATGCAGTCATTTGAGTTTGTAGGTTAATAATAATCATTATCACACATTATCACCCCTTGTAGGTTTGGACACGAAGGAGGAGCTCGTGGCTAAGTAACAACAGCCGCACGGGTCGATCCATCAGGTTAAGCTACGCTTGCCGGGGTTGGTCAGTGGGTGGGTGACCATCTTTACCTACCGAGACTCCTCCGTGCCTCGGAAAGTACGTTAAGCCGTTGGTCCCGGCTGTCATTCGTGGATCTTTGACAGTCGTTACGAGTCGTCAGAAGCCCGAAAGTCTGACAGGTCTGGGTATCGTATTACCCAGTTACTGGGTTGTGGAGGTCAGATAGGCAGTCGCTCCATGTAAAATACTGGTATTCAGCTGCATCCGGTTAGACTGGAAACCGACCCCAACATAGTTGGGAAAAGGCTAGGCAGATTGATCGATAGGTTTGGACACGAAGTGATTTCGGTTATGGAAGTAAAAGACAGGATAAGAACAGGAGAATATTTACATGACCTTTGATATATCATGCTACAGGATTTTTTTTGGACACATCACAGAGAGACATCATGCAAGCATGCATGAGCCACTTCAATGAACCTTCGCGTTGATTTATATCATCACGACGCACAACACACGGCCTTGTTATTGCACAATACACAAGTACAACACACCGCTATTTATAGTCTTGACCAAATTCCTTTGTAAACTTTACGCACTGTGTATTTAGCCTGTACTATAAACTAGACCGCACAAGATGTAACACAACCCTAGGCTACTATCAGATGAGGTGGTCAGACTTAAGCATTTTCGGCAGCATTTTGTGGTTAATATAATAACTATTAAGCCTGCTTGTTAAACAAACAAATGATAACTTTACTGGATTTAAGATCCAAGTTTAACTCTTAGGTAACTAGTAATTAAGTCAATAATCTTGAGGCGTTTAAGGATTTTTTCCAATTGATGCCAGTTTAATTTTGTAGATTGAATTTGCTAGTAGTTTAATAGAATAGTAAGTAAGTTTCGTTGAATTACATTGCTTATATGAATATTCATTGCTTTGAAGTTCTGAAACCTTTAAAGAAAAAATATTCTCTTAGGTATATTCAGTATATTTATGTGATTAACTCTTACCGAATTTTAAATTAAACGGCAGAAGATTCAAAATATACCTACACGCCTCACAGGTTTATATAAGTTCTTAAGATAAGTTCATAGAAAAACAGTAGGTATTGTGAATAAAGCTTAAAATAAACAGCGAATGGGCCATTCTAATAAAACAAAAACGTTTGATAGATTTTATTTTAAATAGTCCCCGTGATTTTTCACCTCCGTCATATTTTTTCGTCACTAAGTAATTATTTAGGTCCAAATACGTATGCTGCCAAATGTTTATTGTTATCAATAAACAACACAGCCTGTAAAAACTGAAATAGATATTTATTCTCAAGAACATTTTAAGTATTTCTAATGAGTGCTACAAAAACAGTTTTAAAGTACCTTATTCCTTTGACCTATGTTTCCTTTGACCTAGGGTTTGGTTTCCGCACTTAGTCCTTCAGATGGACCATTCCTTATACCTAATTTAGTACACCAAAAGGTAATAACTAAAGTCGAGACACAATACGAAACATACAATCTCTGTGCATCAGTTCTAACATGAGCTCATCAAAGTGCAGAATGCGACGCAGCTCCACATTACTCCACAATATTGTGATGACGAGTGATATCGTAATACAATATCGACTCGTATTAATCACATCTTTCTATTGCACATCCAACAGAAGGTATCGTATTTATAATCTGTCGTAGTTGGCAGGTCCGAAACGTTATACCGCTAAACGATCGCGTCAGGATAGTTCGGTTTAGATACCGATCAATAGGCTATTGAGGCAGTGTCTGAGTGGATTGGTTAACACTGTGGACGTGGCTATTCTGTTAATAGAAAGGCTCACAAAAAATTTGAGGGTGTAGCAGAAATCTTGTGTTATTTATTATTTACTTGTCTTTTTGTAAACACAAAATGGCGTACTGAGATTTGATTTCGTTTACTGTAGTTAATTGACTCAGGCGACTTTGCGGAAATCCATTATAAAATACAATAGACGACGTATATTTAGTAACCTAATCCGCTTAACTGTTCTTAAAGAGTCCTATAGAACCCTGTAAGAAATCGAGCACACCGCGCTCGACGCTTGACGTAACAATACGTTGGGTCCAGACCCGACGTGTTCCGTGTCCGGGTTCGCAACAAGTCAATCGTCATCCTGAAGATGCCTCGTTGATAGTACACATGTCGATTTCTTACTGGGTTCTTTATGACTTCTTTAAGAACAGTTCAGCCGATTAGGTTACTAAATATACGTCGTCTATTGTTTCTTTTTCGTTTACTGTAGTTTATAATACGAGAATTCCTTATACTTACTATAATTATTCATTTTGTCGTGGGTCTCTCCTTTTTTTCCAACCTATGCTGTCCCACTTCCTGGCTTGACCGATTAGTAATCTGTCTAAACGATTACGTAAAAAAACCTAGCCCCGGAAAATTGCCAAAAAAAAATCGTCGTCCCGGGATTAAAAGTAATGATCGGAATTATATACTCAATCCCACTGACCACGTATTTCAGGCATCGTTAAAGTTGACCTTATCAACCCTGTGTATAAGAGCGCAATTATCACATACAATATATACGAGAACTTATTACGTTTTCCGATTCTTGCCTCCTAATTATTGCGACGGATCTATCCCTGTGCCGAATTCAAACGAAGTGTGTCAAGATTTTTGTGACAAACCTTCGCCCGTGATTGCTGAATTAATTTGATCATTATTGCGAATCCCGTACCCAATTATGTCTCTAAAATATTATCTTTATTTAGATAAAGATATTTCGTAACCGACATTATCAAGAACTAGGTCGTCGGTTTGATTACAATCAACTATGTATGCTATTTTTATATAGTTTACTAGCTGACCCGACAGACGTTGTCCTGTCCATAATACAAAAATCCCATAGAAAAAATGACGTTACTGAAAAAAAAACCGGGTATGATGTTTTCAACTTTTAAATTTTTAGGGTTCCGTACCTCCAAAAGGAAAAAACGGATCACTTATAGGATCACGTCGTTATCCGTCTGTCTGTCTGTCAGTCTATCAATACCCTTAGCCCTCATACGCACTAGCGGTTAACCGCGCGGCTAACCACCGTAGTTGATGGCGGTTAAGTGCGTACAACCATAAACGGTTGCATGTTAAAAAATAGCGGTTGCATATAAAAAAATATATAAAACGGCTAGCCGCGCGGTTAGCCGCCCCTGCGTTTAATCGCTAGTGCGTATGAGGGCTTAGTCTCAGGAACGCGTGGAGGTATCAAGTTGAAATTAATTTCAAATACGTAGGTCTAGGTACTACGGTCTACTAAGTCAACGCAATAAAACAATACGGCCATTTATGTGACATATTTTTGATACTCGCAAATAAATCAAAACCTATAGAGTACTTCCCGTTGTCCTAGAATCATGAGCTCTATCGCAACAACTAAACAAGTTAGGAATTTAAAACTTATTTAATCAACAAATATTAAAAACGCTATTGGTTTTTTATTTAAATATGGGCGATTTTCTGCAACTGCAAAAAAATACTTTGTAATTCACAACCATTATGAAATACACTTTGAGATTTGTTAAGAAAAATATTGTGTATTAATCTGAACTAGAAAAAAATAAACATGGGCCTCGGCTGTCCGCCTCTCTGTCAGCGGGCTGTATCTCATGAACCGTAGGTAGAAAGTTAGAAATATATATATAGGTAGAAAGTTGAAAGTTTTTCACAGATTGTGTATTTCTATTGCCGCTATAACAACAAAAATTAAACGATATAGTACAGAACCCTTCGTGTGCGAGTCCGGCTCGCACTTGGCCGGTTTTTATTTATATAGATGGATTGTAACTAACTTCAAATAGGGTCAAAATTAAAACATGACTCATGATTGTTTGCTTTCAAATTGCATAAATTCCTCAAAATAACTTTTTCCAAAACTCCTTTGGTTTAGAATTTCCCATACAATTTTACTGTTCTTATTAAAATCATTTCATAATTATATTACGTGATTATCTAATATGGTGTACGCATTATTATGTAGCAAGAAGCCTTAGCAAAACATTTTCATGGAAATACCTACAAAGTAGCAGGTTATTTGATCGTCGAAGACCTCAAAAACTGTTTTCGGGAAGCTCTATCTTTCGCTACACAAAATTGTATTCTAACACTGATGTCTGGATGAAATCATGTAACCGTCCAAACCCGTAACTAGAGCTTTAAAATATATGAAGCCGATTTTGGAAACGAAATCTCGCCTTTCTGTGCACCTTCCGAATCTATTGAATTTCAAAATTTATTTCTTCACACAAGTTATATTTTCTGCAGGCAAACCTTGAATTGGTTTGCCTACGATTGAATGTTTTCTGATTCAAACAAAACCAGCGAGTTTCATCTTGTTCCTTTCTCTTCAAGTTACAAACAACACTGCACCGGCTATTTACTTTTATTTCCTCATCACTCAAGTCTTTGAAAGTACACTCATAAATATGCAAGTCCAAAGTTGTTCAGGCAACTCGTCGTATTTTACCACTTTTAGCTGAAATACCTATACAATAGGGGAACGCGACCCGCTGCATGGAAGGCTGCGGCGAACTTCCACCCAGTTACAATATCCGAACCTTCATAAATATTCACAGCAATATGAAGTCTACTCCAACTACTTTTATCAAGTCCCGGAGGCGTTAGAGCAGCTTCCATTACATTGTTTCATTTAAATGTGTTCTTTGACTAGACATCACGTCAGGTAATTGGTAACTTTATCTGGAAAGTTTTCAATAACTATCCCGACGAGCAACTGCGATTGTTTTCTTAATCTTCGAGACTTTACTGATTCTGTGTTTAATTAACAGCGTCTTGCACTGCTACGGTTTTCACTTTCAGGTTTTATTGCACAACAATTTGTACACACGGCTACACATCAAGCTATACATTTCCAGTTTATTCTGATCTCGCATTGTATAGGATTTCGGTACAATGTGAGGTCAGCTTATACTGGAAATGTATAGCTTGATGTGTAGCCGTGCGTACGTTATAATAATACACATTCTTTAAAAGTGTTTGTAGTTTATTATTTTCTTTTGGGTAATATACTTGAAATTTTTTTGTTTTTAAAGTTCGTCTTTAGTAGACTAATAACAATGTATTCTTTTATAACTAAATACTGAGTGGATATTTAAAAAACGTTACCTCTTTGCTTATTTATTTGAGAGAGACTGGAGGCATCAACGAGCTCAATATATTGTTCGATCGATCATTTAGTTGTTACTTCAAAAAATGTATCTCGTTGTTTTTATGCAAATCATAAGAGCAACCATCATTCACATACCTATCTCATCAGCCGTAGATTTTATTTCATTGTATTTTTGTTTTCACAGCATTTTTGTTGTGCACAGCATCTGTGAGTAGCTTACGTAGATCGCGGGTTTGATTTCCCACAGACATGAATTATACTTACCTACTCAGTATTCAGATGACCTGAAGTTGTTCGTTTCTAAGATTTTATGTGTAAAACTCCCACAATACACGGAAACCAAAATAAGAATACAATGTCAATAGACCAAACATAGCCCAACAAAACAGGAAAAATAAATGGGTGCTAAGTTTGTACGACTATCTTCCATACAAACTCAGCGGCCATTTATTTGTCCTGTATTTTCTGATAGCCGCTCTAACGTTACGCAACCCTGTTTTTGCTAGCGCACAAGATCGGAAACACCACGGATAGACGTGTTAATCTCACGGTGTCGAGAGCATGTGACGATATTATTTTTCCCGACATCATATCGAGTGATTAATAACGTTATTCCTTCTGCTGTAATGACGTTCCCTCGATATCATTCTTTTCTCTCTCATAGTGAAGTATTCGGGCCTCTATTAATGGGTTAATCGTTAGCAAACGTTTATTACAGTTGGGCTCGATATTAATCATGTGTTTATTGTTCAGAGATATAGATAATCGTCAATGTGAATAGTGCGACCTATACTACAAAACTTCAATATCTAGTTGCATTTTTATAATCTACCAGTCTAAATATCTATATATATATATAAATTAATCCCTATTTCCCTTGGTCACGGTATCACGCGTGAACAGCTGGACCAATTTCACTAATATTTTTTTTGTTGTTTTTGTTATTCACAGGATAAGGTTATAGGTAGGTGTTAGTAGGGTAGGATAGGTAGGTAGGTCGATAAGGTCGGAGGTAGCTTGGGTAGGTAGGGTAGGGTAGGTAGTCGAAGAAGAACTTTTTTTTTTTTCTTTATTTGTATAAAGGGGTTTTGTAACTTAGTGATAATGTCACCCCCGTTGAGAAAAACAATCAATAACTTAAATCTTATCACAATGGGAGATAAATACTTAGTGCTACCCTTGCGAAGCCGAAGCGGGTAGCTAGTAACCAAACGAAAGCAAAAATATCCATAGGTCCGCTATAGTTTTAGGTAATGACACGGAAAATCTTAGGTCTATTTTTTGGATCAAATAGCACACTGAAACTTAATGTTCGATAAGTCTATGATGCTATAAGTAGTTACTATTAGAAAGCTCTTCAATAAGCATAAACTTTGAAAAACCCTACTATACGAGGTACTTTTAAAACCGTTTAAATAAATCGCCGTATCGTGCTCCCGAGTACAAAGTCAGAGTGGCCGACATAAATAATGCGACTAAAGCACGTGTAAAATAAACTATTTTATAAAAAGAGGAACCCTGTCCAATAGCGCCCGACTTATCGAAATCATATTTCAGGGACGTGAGGAGGACGATGTAGCTTTACCCTTTTCCAACGCATTGTCTATTGAGGCTCGTTTACATTGTAACGGACATCATATTCCAGTAACACGTATAAGGGAGAAACCAAAATCTACTACCAAAAGGGAACCAGTACTTGCCGCCTTCGACTCTCGGTTGGTCCGAACGAGGCATCACCCTTTTCTAAAGCATTGTCTATATCACATTGTCACGAACACGCGGCGACACGAGATATTCGTTGAGATATAACTTTATTCTTGTAATATTTCTCCGTGACTCTTGTTGTTCTAAAACACGAAGCAAAAACCAATAGCTACTTAAGTTAATATATGATTTATTTTGGTTCTAACGTATTATTAAAGTGCCATTTTGTGCACCATTATTAAGTGTTTAATAGTTCAGATCTTTTTAGTTTAAGTACTTTAAATTGAGTACATAACTGTAAGTGCCTTTTCATAATTCCGGGTTGCTGGGTACCCGGTGCTGCTTACCCGGCGGCAAAGTGTATAGGCATGTACGTTATATTAAGCCGGTACGTGGCAAAGATAACGTACGCACGGCTACACATCAAGCTATACATTTCCAGTATAAGCTGACCTCACATTTGTACGGAAATCCTATACAATGCGAGATCAGCATAAACTGGAAATGTATAGCTTGATGTGTAGCCGTGTGTACATGTCCATACACTTAGCCGCCGGGTACTTGTAACCGATACGTATGAAAAGGCGCTAATACTAGTCTGTAATTGTCCCATTGCAGGGCTAAGTCCTCTCCCGAATGTACTGTCATTGGTCACCACGCCTCCACTCTACATGTTTGCGACCATTTAATTCTAGACTTACTCACGAGGTTTTCCAATGATTATAAATTATGTAGTATTATCTTTTTATGTTTTTTATTAGATCTGTAGTTTACAGGCTATACGGAACTAGGACTCAATAGTTGAAAAGAATAAAAGGCAATTACGTACTTGAACTTGTTCTGAGGCGGGAAGACACAAGGGTTCTTCAAGGGGTTTTATAGTACGCAGGTACTTCGATGTTAACCTTGTATTTTCTATGGACTATATCCACTACAAGCAACTCAATTTTATGTTTCCGAGCTCGTCATAACACCGCTCCATCGACAGAAAAGTTGTGGCAAATCTAAAGTGGAGAACGATTTTCTACTGCCTGAGTCATTTCTGTGCTGTCCCTCAAAAGGGTTAGGTAGATAAAAATAATCTTTCGAATAAATATTATACATCTTCTGTTCAAAGTAATGCAATAGACTTTCTTAAAACCAGATAGGTACGGTACGACACCATATATATATAGCATCGCCAAAATCGTAAAAACCGATCACCATCTGAACTGAGTACGCCTTCAAAATCACCAATATTGATTACTGCTTTAGGTGAAAATGATCTTTACGCTAACAATAATCATATAACCAAAGACATTCGTAAAAAGGAATAAGTGCAAATGTTCAAATTTATGCTATATCTAAGTTGTGTCGTACTGTAATTGTTTACCAAACCGTTCCTATAAGAAAAAGTAACACTAAAATAATGGCAGAAAACCGAACTTTATTTCAATTTGAAGCAGCTGTAACCACACACATGTAAAACCGATATCCTAAGTGGCATCAATAGAATTATAATCTAATCTAAAGCAACTCCAGCCAAACGCCACACGTACTCTAAATCTCGCCCTCAACTCGCTAAGACGGCGACAATCTGCCGACAAGTTTACTACCTCCGTTAAGCGTAAGTAGATGTTTACAGCTGGTAGACAATGCTCTGAGGCTGTGTTACTGAATTCCATGAATGTCTTCTATATAACGGGTGTTAAAAGACCTCTCATCAATCCAAGAGTCACAATATTCTTCCTGTCATTGTGATGATTTTTGTAAGTACTGAACCATACCTGGGAAGTTGGGAATCTCTGGGACATTTTTTTTTTTGTTTTCTTTGTCTTGAAAAGCGTATTTTTATGCCAAGAATAAAAGAAGTTTCCAGCAATTATTTTTGCTCATTTTTACTCAGGTATATCGCTGCTTGGTGTTCGGTATTTTTAAGTATGACCGCTATGTGTATGTGTCTGTCTGTGGCACCGTATCTCTTAAACGGGTGAACCGATTTGAATGCGGTTTTTTTATTCGAAAGCAGGTTTTCTAGCGATGATTCTTATACATGCTTTATCAAAATCGTTTCAGCCGTTTGAAGATTACCAGCTCTTTTCTAATTGATGAATAGATGTGTGTCTTCTAAAGGTCTGGTCGATTTGAAATTTGGTATTCTGTTACTTCAGATATATGATGAACATGGTCTGGTGATGGAGTAGGAAAGAGAAATTAGGAAATGTTAGTGTCGGGGGTTTTTTAAATTTTAATATAAATTCACTTGCTACATCCTGTAAGTCAGGACGTACTTGTCGAATACTAACGAACAGCTGGGGCAGTAAAGGTAGCCAACAAGCGTCCCAGACGGACCTCGGAGCGGACACTACGACTCTAATGAGAGCGACTCCATCGTTAAATAAATTGGATAAAGACGTTCGTGATCTCTCAAGAACAACTTCAACCACTTCACAATGACTAGCAATTAACTAAATTAAAAGATTGTTCGTGCACTTACCGAAACGTTTGAAACGCTTCAGTTCGTTCTCTATGTGCTTTTCACCATTAATTTACTTTAAGTGTTGGATTTCCTTTATTTTTTTGGTAAGTTGAAACGAAGTGAGAAAAACCAAATTAAATTCGTTTTTACGTAAATAGGAAGCACAACTCACAAAATAATTGGATGGAAAATTCTTGGAAAATTTTATGAACTTCACTTTACTTGACAGCTTTAGAATATAATTTATGATATTGTTTGCACAGGAAACTGCACAACGTAAATAATTTCTAACATTTAAAATTAATTCCAAATTGAATAAAATAATTAACAATTAATCTGTTTGTGCTTCTTTGTGACATCGCATTTAATCTGAGTATCAGCTGATGGCAGATTGAACTCATTATACGGATTTGTGAACTGTGACAATATCAGGGCCAATAAATTTACGGGTGTTTGTACTGATAAAATAAACAGGTAGGTGTCGGGCTCGCCCATTGACCGCCGAACGATAAATTGATCTCATTATTATCGTCCATTGCCCAACAAATCTCCTATTTCCTTTGTTTAGCGTGAAATAACGAAACAACTCATGGGATCATTAGGATTTTATTTTAAAGCCTCTTTTCTTAATCTTTTTAATGTTTAACTTGACTCTTAACGTATTTTAATTGTTTTTCGAAACTAGAACTTAAAAATTACTTGCGTTTTTATTTATTCAAAAAATAATAATCGTGAGTAGAAAAATATCATTTTGAGGATACGAAGCAATCAATGTGCTCCTCTCATAATGCAGATAAATCAGGCTGGACAAGAAAATCCTTGTTAACATGTGAATGCTGGGAATTTAAAAGATTTTCATACGATGTTCGGTGAACAAAAACGTGTAGAGCTGAGCGCGGCATGACGCGACGATTTAACGCAGATCCTCGCAAAGTAGACGGTGCCGTACGTCGGCTGAGCCGGCCTGCGACCCCCATCACCGGATTAACTGCCTGTAACAGCATGTCAGCCGGTCAACCGGCCAAGATTTACGCATCTGTTTTCATTCTACAATGAGAAGATTTGTTGCTTCACTCCACATTATTTCACAAAACAAAACCAATTTAATCAAGGATTAGCTGCGACCAAAACACAGTATTTCAAAACGTATGTTGCAAAATCGAAACCAAAACTGCGTTAGTATTCTAACGTCAGAAAACCCCTTCGATATTGACGCGGCTGTCGGTTGCACGTCAGAGTGGGCTCATATTGGATCTAGCCGGTTCCATATCCACAGCCACGGCACTACGAGTGTAAGCCTTTAATCTCTGCATTGCGTCACACCGAGCGGAATGAGAGTTATCGGTTTCCCTACTGATAAACACAAACGAATGAGCCCGGGTCCGCAATCCAGCTCAATAATACCCATCCTCCGTATAAAAATTGATTGTTACTGCCCATCGCGTGAATAAATAAATATTTTCGGCTATCATTATGATATCGCTATTTATCGTTGCGGTAACAAAATTCATGGGTTTAATATCAATATGACACGGAGGCAACCGGTAATGCCTGCAAGTGATCGGGGCGTTAACAAAGTCACGAAAAACGGGAGGTGTGCCATTATAAATATCGACGTAAACGAGGGTGGTTACCCAGCATTAACCTTGCCAACCTGACAAATAATTGTAGGTGCCTACACGGATAGGATTACTGAAAAAACAGCGTGCTCACCTAACGCCCTCCTGACTAACGATGTATAAAATTTCCATTGTCATCAATCTCTGACACAACGCTGAGGATTCGCAAACTCTTCACTAATTGCAATTTGAACAAAAACTAAAAAGCAAAGTCATCGCGAGCTGCAATTTTTAACGCTACGTTTTCTACCAGTTGTAAATTCAAAAGTCACAAAATAATGGTATCAGCGAGAAAAAGTAAAACAGTTGGGAGTTAAAAAATGTTGTTTACTTCTGTTAAAGCCCTCTTTCCGACAAACTTAGTTCCTCGCAGTTCATAATGACACGACTTTTACCGAGTAAAAAATATAATATAGGAAATACATTATAAGTATTTTATATACCAATATACAGAAATACTTGTTTTATTTTCATCCACACTTAGTTTCATATAAAAGTTAACATTAGCAGCAATGCAATAGGTACGCGTTGACCAATATCAAAATATCGAAATCATAAGCATAAGGTAAATATTGTAATACACAAATACTAAAAGGAGCGAAAATGGAACTAATAGAGCTGCATAACGGGCACAGCGAGGACAAATGGGAGGTCTCGACGGTGTATCTCCATACATGACCATTATCGTGCAACTGACGTGTGTAATGTCCCTAAACGCCAATACCGTGAACACGTACAAAATATTCTACGTCCTTGTTTTTTTTTTTGTAGGTTTATATCTCATAAACAGAAAAAATAACATAGCATAATCATCCTATAATGTCCCCACTGCTAGGATGCGACCTTCTCTCTATGAGAGGAAGTGGGCTGTAATCCACCACGCGGGCCCAGAGCGGGTTGGTGGATGTCACATATCTTCGGACTTTTGGTTCTAAGACATGCCGGTTTGTTCACGATGTCTTCCTTCACCTATTTGAAAGCAATGGTGATGAAATAATTTACACAGAGTAAAGTGCCTGCTTGGGTTCGAAGCCACGACCTAAAACTCGTAAGTACGCACGTTACCACCAAAAATAACATAAACACGATTTCCAGCAAAAAAAAAACAAATTAAAACCAAAACATATTACAAAATACCTACGAAGAAAATTATTAAAAAACTACGGCAATTCTCGGAACAATGCTTCATTAAAAATAAATCATTATCATCCATTTTCGCTCACACTATAATTAATATTATTAAAATCAATTTTCCGAAGAAATTTTTACCGTTAACGTGACAGAAACTACTTCTCCTTAATTATTCATCAACCTTCACTCAGAACTTTGCTTTGAAATCGTTCTTACTAAAATCATAAAGTGTGACAATGGTACATGAAGACTTTTTACAACATACCTAAGTAAAAGTACTGTAATTAAAAGTTCCTATCCCACAGAGCTATGAACGTACCTCATTAATACCTAGTTAATTAATGACTCTTCATGTTAATTTCAGATGCTTTTCAGCTCTGTACATATTTATGAAAGTGTAACCTTCCTTTATAAAAAAAAAACACATTACATAAGACCCGACGTAAGCGACAGTAACGACGAATAATTATTCTTTTCCATGCTTAAATTTTCTTCACACCTGATCCTACAAACAAGGTCTCATCATGTATCACGAAGTCACGTAAATTAGGTAGAATGTATACTAATCCCGAGATAAAACGCTTAAGCTTCTGCCATAACGTCTCGTGTGTAAGCAGCTTTATTTGCTGTAAACATTTGCGTTCTCATTTGCTTTTAAATAATAAAGGAATTCTTGTGCCTTGATATTTATGCCGACTAAAAGCCTAGAACAAGAACTTGACTGGCTGTCCTGAAAAATAACTGAATATAAATATGTAGAGTGTAGATCTGCTTACGTATAGATCTAGTGTCAAGATTGCCTTGATTCTGAATTACGACCAAACAAACAAACATATGGTGAAAAATAAAAAGATTAACGTCCAAAAAAGACTTAAAAAGCTCAGTGCAAACTCATACACATGTCTACTCGACTTTCATACATCTCTTCAACTGACATTTATACTCCTTAGGCCTGCTGCAGCACTAACCCGAAGTGACGACTTATCACGTCTAATGTACCTACTACGCCTGACAGGAAGAGTAATGGAACAAAATTGATGAACCGTAATACATATCAATAGAGATATTGGCAATAAATTTGCAGATAAAATATGGCCGTTTAAGGTCGAAAGCAATTTGTAAGCTCGCCTATCTTGAGTATCGGGAAGATCGCTCGGAATTACCTACAACAGGTTTTTGCGTCATGATTTGTGGTGCCCCTGGGCGATGTTTGATCCAACACGTGCTCCCCATTGTCTGCCGAAAACAACTTGTATTTAGGCAAAATTATTCCTTAAGGAAAGGTGAGCGCATAACATTTGACTGAGTTACGATTGTTTCCTCAAAACTGTGTACAATTTTTTATTTCATTGCGACGTTTTTTGCTCACGTGTTAATGTAAAACTTGTTGGACTTCACATCAACAACAGTTTTTAAGGATTTTTTTCCTCTGTAATTAAAGCTGACAAAAAGGGTCATGTAACGTAATTAAGTCATTGTGCATAAATGAGGAAGTTTATTTTTTGCTTTTGTTTAGTAAGGGGTAGGACCCCTCAATGGATTTCAAAGAATGTGTGGGCTAGATGGATAAATGTATGAATTTAAATTAAATGAAATTGTTTATTCTGTAGGATATCGGAATCTCATTTACATGACATATAAAAAATATTAAATATAAGCTAGGTGAATGAGGTCGGCGTTTCCTATCTGACTACTCTGAGAAGAAAGGCCGAAACAAACTTAGAGGTGGCAGTCTCTTTTAAACTCCAGACATAATCTTGGTTAAGCCATATGAGAACCATGTAGATTAGTGTCTGAAATAGTCTTTTGAAGACAGAACCACACAAATTTGGGCGGACCTGTCCAGTCAGTGCAAACATTTGTCAGTAATCGTGGAGCTCAACTCAGATCAATTTGGTATTGTTCGTCGAGTTGAGCTACTTAAGAGTAGCTCAACTTGACGAACAATACCAAAGAAAGGACATTTGGGTAGGCCGCATCAACTACTCAAACTGCCAAACTATCATTAAAACTAACTGAGAAAGAAAAAAATAATGAAAGAGATAAAAAATATATCTACGTAGTCCTTTTTTTTTGGGTGGGAAATTATCAAATAACTTCTCCCGCTCTGGGCGGAGCGGGGAGGCGTCTCAGACTCTTACTGAGTAAAACCCACCCGTGTTTCTTTAGTTGCCTGTACTTGCCAGGGGCCACGGACTTTCCCGCGACCCCGGATCCACATAGTCCTCACATCCAAAATAATTAAAATAGTATAATACAGTATCCTACATATAGGTTCAACGTCTAACAAATAACATGCAAACGTCGGAAAGTATGTTCATCATACAATAATGCTCATCGTGATGTTACCGAGAGTGAGGATCTACCGCTCGGTTGGTACGACTGTCTATTGTTTCAAACACACTCAAAGCTTTATATCACATTGAAACAAGGAAGTAAAAATACGAACATACGTTATCGCTTTCGCAATAAAGTTGTTCCCAAGAAAGTTTTGTAATAAATGTTTAATTTCATTTAGGTAACAACATTACGAGACATTCGTAATGTGCGGAGACGTCGACACGAACAACTTTTGTTTCAAATTACTTAGAGTACAAACCTATACATACCTACTCTCACGTTCCTATGAAGAGATTTTATTAATCTGATTTCTAAGCAATTAAAATATTACTAAATAATCTATTTACATCTATAAAAGTTGGTAGTATTCTGTAAGCTAGGTATGGTTTTGTGCTATGAGTGAAACATACTATTTCTGTCAGTTTTTAACTAAGTTTGTTGCTAACTTATGAAAGGGTTTACGCCACAGGTAGGTTCTATTAATATACGAGATATATTTGAAAAATATTTGCAATATATCCCAATTCTCTACGACTGAATTTACAAAAACCCCCACTAAACGTATCGCCCCGATAAACACTGAATTACAAAAGATTCTAAAGATCGACCGACATTTAGAATAATTAATAGTTAATACCCTAATTTCAGCTCAGGTAACGTTAGGCTGAAGAAAATAATTTCGTTCCACTGGAGTGGTGTTTACCTCGGAGGAAATAGGCCTATGTAAATACTTAGCAACTTCATTAGGAAAACAAATTAACGTACGGTACATTTGATGTGCGTAATTGGTGCTACCTTCCCATCTACTAAACATAGAGTATTCTATTTACACAAATAAGTTGTAATACGTGTAGTTAGGTTTTATTTTATCCGCGTTACCGCTATCCTTCCTAATCCACGGTTGAATCGGCACCTATTGTAACAAGATAAGGAAAGGGTTGTCGTAAACTTGAAACACACATTTTTATTCCGAGGATGTGGTTAAATCACCTCGTAACACAATTTAGCATTTTTTGGCACAACTTTCTGCAGACCTGGAGCTTAAAATATATCGATCAACAATGTGTTTTTTCTAGAAGCAAAGACCTTTCTAATAAATTGTGAATTTTTATCCTTCCATCCTAACTAATCCTAAGTAATATTATAAATGCGAAAGTGAGTTTTTTTGTTGAACTTTCACGCTAAAACGGCTGAACGGATTTGGATGAAATTTGGCACACGGGTAGAACATGACCTGGAATAGGACATAGAATACTTTTTATCCCGTTAGTACGTCCCCATGGTATAATTTCCGACATACACGCGGCGAAGCCGCTGGCAAAAGTTAGTATTATAAATGCGAAAGTGAGTTTGTTTGTTTGTTACGCTTTCACGCCAAAACGGCTGAACGGATTTGGATGAAATTTGGCACATGGGTAGACTTTGACCTGGAGAAGGAAATAGGCTACTTTTTATCCTAGGTCGCAGACGAAGTGGCGGGCAACAGCTAGTATTGTCATATTTTATTGTGAACCACCATCTATTTGTTTTTGTATTTACCCAACAAATGTCTGACACGACCCAATAACATTTTTCTCACGACCATTTAAATATAAAACCCACTGTAACGATTATTCACACCCCCTTTTAAATTATAGATATCTTCAAACGATTACAGCGCATCAGTAGTACCTATCTGTAGAAACGTTTAGAGCATCGGAAATAGACGCCTTGACCTAGTTTGTCGCAAGCAGGACCCTTTGGGCGACCCACGAACGTTGGTTTGCTGTGCTCCCACCACGAGAGCGAACAGATCCCACAGAGGATGCGTAAAGTGGAGGAAATTGAGCCGGAAGACTGACCCTTGCACGCGGCCGATAGTGCCCCCAGAAGAATTTAATAGACGTATTCTTACACACGTATTCAATCACTAAATGCAATATCCAAAGTTACATTTTTTTTTTTGTATAGAGAAAGGTTTGAACAACGGAAGCTATAATAGCAACAACAACGATTACACAAAGGTGTATGCACGCAGGTGAAAATTCGACCGGATAGCTAAAGTAAAACAATATCAAGCGTGACTTTCCATTCCAAACACATTTCTCACAAATGAAATATATTTTTTAAATTGTTATTTTTTCATTCGACACCAACATTCGGATAGAATTACTCGTATACCTACACTACAAAACATACGTAAATACGTCGAGATCAATTTTTGCACGTTATGCAAAACCTTAACCGTTGCCGTTCGAATAATTTGTGATAGGAAAATGGAATTGTATGCAGAATAATAAAATCCTCCGACCCTCCGAATCGAGCCCATAATAAATTTTACCGTTGTGGTTTCTACCTACATGTTGTTTTGATCGCAACTGCCAAAAAAATTACGGATACCCTTATACATATCGCCACACAATAACCGACCGGAGTGGATTCAAGACATTTTGTAATCCAAGGCAAAATAAAGCAGTAAATCACTGACTGATTTACACACACGATGTAACACGACCGAATTATTAATATCTCTAGCTCCTATCCTTTACCTCTTACGTAGTAGTCGTAGGTCCACAACAAAGAAACTTCACAGTTTAGGTCGTGTTCATCATTTACTTTTCTTTACGTCGGAGACTTGTCTCTACTCGAATGTATCATCAATTTTCATGAAATATCACAGAAGAATACTTTTTCAGTTGCCGTAATTTGAACTAAAAGATAAGAAAAGTTTTGAAATATCAGAAAGTATTTGCTCATTTCGTAGAACAAAGCTTATTGAACAAGCAATTGATCATTCTGAGGCAATCTCAAATATTGATCTATTGTTTTATCTACGTCAGATATAATATTTGAAGGGTAATAATAAGCATCTCAAACTATCTAACTTTACCAATAAATATTACTCAGTCTACGTCCAAAATATAGTATACACTGATATTAATTAGTTATTTAGAAGTGACCGCATCATTGATTTGAAATTACTTTAACGCAGTCAAACCTTTGATATGACTTTGAACCGCTTAATTAAACAAAATGTTAAAGGTGCTTTATTTACAATTCAATTTGTGTAATTAAGCAGAACTTGGAAGTTCAAAAACATTTTCGAACGGAATCGTCATTCATATTTTTAGTAATTTTTTCGTAAAATTAAACTGTAGCGTGAAATCGTTTTAATGCTTTGAGCATACTATTTTTCGCGCTAGAACATATGAGCTAATTAGTTAGGCTATATAACACGTTTCGCTCATATGAACTAATTAAGCGTTATGGCAGGCGGAGTGGTGGATTCAGCGAGTGATGTTTTAAAAAGCAAGAGTTACAGGGTGCTCCGTAGGCGCTGTAAGCCAGAGCTCGAGGCACGAACTGTGGCGGTGCTCATCAATATTGCGCGCACGTTCGAAAACTTTCTGCCACAATTACCTGAGAGCTCAAGTGTCGGAAAATATATTGGTTTTGTTCGTCTCAGTCCCAACTATCTGGAGAATCGATCTCTACGAATCTATTAACCTGTAGCTGTATACATGAACACATAAATTATACAATTAACACATTTAATTTGGTACTAGCTGTTGCCGGCGGCTTCGTCGGCGATCCAGGATGAAAGGTCCAGGTCCCAGGCTACTTATTAGTCAATCATAATGATCCGTTCAGCCATTTTTGCGAGATTAAGTAACAAACAAACAAACTCACTTTCGCAATTATAATATTAGTTAATAATTATTGTGTTAGTGTCACATAATGGCCTAAATAATTTGAGCGAATGACGCACTAAGTACCAAATATCTTTATGTTTGTAGAAGCAAATATGTCTAAAAAGTAATTTTGCGACTGAAAACTAAAACAATTTCGTTACTAACGTCAAAACTACAATATACATTTGTCTACAAAATATCGTTGCTACGCAGGCTACGCTTTTCATTATCGGGTAACTGACTCAGATCTAGTTAAGTGCGACCGCGCAAGTTTATAATATTACTCAATTCAAATAAATTGAGCTCAACAAATTAGTCTGCCGATTTAATTAGGAAACTCGTGGAGCGATTCGAACAGCGGCTGTAGGTAATTATTTTTTGATATAATATGTCACGGAGGGTCCACATCCGGTGGAGTTAATTAATAACTGGCGAGTGGGTCTCGACGTGTGTGCCTGCGAGGCGAAGAAAAAATATCATTCCGCTGAGCGCTGGTTAGTTAGCAGAAAAGACCACCGGTGTACAGCCCGAAATAATAAGCCGCAAGCCGCCGCTCCGGTGATTTATTGTTTTGGCTTTGCGAAACCTCACTCGGAAGCCTGATAAAAAATGATCTCACTTATTAACACCACTGGTGAAACCCGACTTTATTACCCTCTGCCGATTCCTGTGACACGCCAAACATTTTATATTCAACTTTTCGTATAATCAACCAATCAACTTTTCCGCAGCGTTCTTGTTTTATTTTTATTCGTTTGTAAACAAACTTTCAACGCGATATACGGCACGATTTAACTTTTATTATTTTATTGAAAGCCTTCCACGGACCTATTTCATTCATTTATTCTCAACAGAACTTCAAAGACATATAATTATCTCTTTGAGACTTTAGGAAATTATAATCTCTATTGTAGACATAATTATATCTGCCTACCATCTTTGCACAAACATGTCAAATATAAGACAAAAGAAACCCTGCTAATTTAGTATTCGGAAAGGAATCATGACATACGAACTTAGAAGACTTTGTGGTTATTACTGTAAGCAAAATTCTTTACGGTATTAGAATGGGGCCTACCTCGGGAAAGTTTTCAAATATTAGCACCATTATTTCACCAGATGACAGAGGTTGGGCACATATTAGCAAAGTTCGAGGGCGGTCGTTTCATGTCACTCGATTCATTTTTTAAGGATATTACATAATAATTTATTTTATAGAAAATATTTAAAACAGAGTTTCCTCTTATAAGTATTGTACATAAATTAAATACATTCACCAAATAAAAATGTGTTACATACTAGTGATTTTTTTAACCTTTTATTAAGATATGATTTTATATCAGTATTTTTCAGGTTTGTATACTATTTCAACCTGCGGTATATGCAATTTTTAAATGGATTTTTTCTTTTCCTAAACTTTAGCGTTTACTCTGGTCGGACCGCCAGACGCTTTGTATAAGTAATGAAAGCGCACAAGGATATTTGAGCTGATATGCGACGGTGGAGTGTAAAAGCTTCCAGAAACTTATGGTGAAGAAAGAATATAAAGGAACGTGACTAGGATTCTCCGTGCTACTTTGATGACTAACTTAATATGGGCAGTTTATTTATACTGAGCTAGGACTTTTAAATCTCACATATAAAACTGAAACTTAACAAAATCCTTATATATTATAAAACAAAGTCCCCCGCCACGTCTGTCTGTCTGTGTCTGAACGCGATAAACTCAAAAACTACCCGCCAGATTTTCAAACGATTTTCACAAATGGACGGAGTGATTCAGGTTTTGTGTAAAAAGGCTGAAATATGACGATTATTGTTGAAGATGTCAGAAAAAATCATGCCGACTGGGAGCATTACTGGCGCGCGCCGCGTACACCGTTAGAGATACATAAAATTTATGTTCAACCGGTTTATATATCTTAAAAAGTTCAACAAAAAAGTCCGTGATGACATACGTGTATCTTCTAAAAATGACACAGTAAACCATTATTATATTTCAGAATTCGATAAAAATTTCATTGTAATTTCCGAAGCTATTTTGACCGGTATCATATTGATATGCTATTTAAATTGGGCATTTAATTTAGATTAAAATATGCCATCATATCATTTAAATTAATAGTTTAAAAGATATCACAGATTCATAATTACGCGTAACAAATATTATTATTGTTGACGGCAACGCGAGCGCAGCGGTAGGAGTCAATGACCTTTTCTTCGGCTATTAGGTATGTAATCCCGGTAGTACGTTCCCGTGGGATATTTTCCGACATATACGCGGGCGAAGCTGTGGGCAAAAGCTAGTATTGGATAAAAAGCAGAAACGTACCTAGGGGTAAATCTGAATTAAATCGAAAATCGTTGCTTCGACTTCTCTTCTATAAAATCTTCAATTTCAAGATGTGTCGCTGTTCACGAACGCATTTCCTTTTAGTCGTGGTCATGTGTGATAAACCAAAAGCGTTTTGTTAGGATTTATACGATGTTTTTGCTTTTGCTAACAGTTATGTATATTAAAAACTTTGCGATACACGTCCATGAAGTTAATGCATATATGTAGATATATGTACATGAAGTTAATGTGACTTGTTGCGAGGGCAACAAGTCACATTAACTTCATGTTAGCATCCAACAACTCTGCACACAATAAATACGTACTGTTCATAAACTGTTTAATTTGTGTTGAGAATTAAACATGAGTTTACATACAAACCGGACGTTTTCTGTCAAATCGTCACGTTGCATCTCACAGTAATTTGTACGAGAGAAGAGACCGCCAAAAACTCTAATTTCATAAACGGAGAAATTAATTTACATTTCCACGTTTACATAAATAAAAGAGGCAGTATTGCCGTACGTTTGTGGGCGCCGACGGCTTGGCGGGAATCGCTCCCCTCATATACCCCGTCGTTGGAAATGCTAATGTGCAAATGTGAGACCGGCAAAAACTGCTCGACTGTTCACTTTCGTCTAGGTGCTAATAATTTCAATTTAAACAGCTCGCTGAGGCAAATTTTGTGGCACTTAGACTCGTACTGTAAACTCGTGTAGCAGGATCAATGTTGTTGGTTTTGCTAATATAATTAGTGTTTCAATGGGATTATTAGTTTGCTTTCCACAACAAACATAGATACAACTATATATATTTTCCGAGTTAGTGAACAGACTAAAATTTGACGATATACACATTTTGTACTTAGTAGAGAAATCTAGGGCTAGGTATATATACAGGAAGTAATAAACAGTAGTTCATTATTCCAAATCTAGTTGTATATTTAATTATATTCTAATGAAATGCTACTATTTACCTTTTTAATAAACAGTTATTTACCAAGTTGCTACCGTATAAAATGAGAAGGAAAAACTTAATAGTAGGTACAAAATAGAGTAAACAAACAGAAATTATGTTTAGTATTTCTCTAAACATTTAGCAAATAACAGAGTTAATTTATTCTAAGTTAAATTTTAACAAAAGTTTTTGGTAACTGAAAACGTTATCTTTAAAATCTTAAGCAAATTGAGAGGCTCCGCTTGTTTTCTCGTTAGTTAATGACTATAATTTAAACTTAATAATAAAGACGGACAAGCGGCTTTGTTTGTGCTTGAAAGGTAAATTTTCGTGCACCTAAATGAATGCTAATTAAGAAATGTGAGCTCAAGAAATAAACGCAAGTTGAAAAGCGTGACAATCTGAAAGCTCTGACATTATAATTACGAAAAATTACAAAAGTCTTTTCAAGGAACTTTCACGAAACAAAGGATAGAACAGGAGACACATGAATCTACCCATAGCTTGTTACTAACTAGAAGCACGATATTCATCTCATTAATTAGATTGATTGAACAAAAAAGTTGACAGAAATTAATTATGAGAGTGGTACTTATTTCTGCAGTCATAAAGTTCGATGACAAAAAATATTACTTACCCGAGAGAGAGGACAGTAAACGAACATTGAGATATGAAACGTGCTTGTGTAGGATTGCTCTATTATATTATTAGATAACATCATTATTTTCATCCTGGCAGTTTCCGGCCGCTGAATAGGCACCGCTTTGCTGAAAGAGCGAGGACGCGACCAGTAGGTATGTAGGAAGGTACTTTCTTTGAGTACTTCCTCGTAGCAACTAGTACCGGGTGACTTTATGTTGTTCGAGAGGCTTAGTTGACACTTTCTATCTCAAACTTTCAGGTGGGCTAGATTTTTAGCAACCAATTTTAGTTCAGACTGGTGCTTTCTTATGGGTTCCTAAGACCGTTACGAAGAAGTTATAAGAAGTTAACCTACTTTCTGATATTCTTGAATCAATACTAATATTATTGAGGTTAAATTTGTTTGTAAGTTTGTATGGGGGCCGAAATTTCACGGGAACGAAGTTGTGGGCAAAAGCTTGTTTAAGATAAAGTGCATGAATTTAAGAAAGATCAAGAAAACGAATGTTGACAATTTCAGCCGCCAGCATATCCTAACTAATATTATAAATGTGAAAGTAAGTTTGTTTGTTACGTACGCTTTCACGCTAAAACGGTTAAACGGATTTGGATGAAATTGTGTATGGCACGTGGGTAGTAGACCATGACCTTCATTAGGACATGGTATATCCCCACGGGATCGAGATTTATGCGAGGCGCAGCTAGTAAAAATAATGTTGCCCTTTGTATTTCAATGATTATAGTGATAACCTGTGTATTTCCTTCAGCACAGTTACGATAATCGAAATATACGTCAAAAACCATCGCAGTTCTGAATACATCAGAATAAAAAGATCATATGAAAACTTCAGTAGAGTCCACATTAACAAATCTAAAGAGCAGAGATCCATACGCCTTGTATAATCCACGGAACATTACAAGTCCCGGCTGCGATTCCCTTTCCGCCTCGCTGAGATATTGTAATGAAATCCCGCCATCTGCTTTCACTCGCCGACGTAATATGATGTGCGACCTGTGCCTGCTTTCCGTATACCTCGATTAAAATTATATTTATTGTATAAAACACGCTGTTTTTCTAATCATAATTATGATGTAAACTGTTTTTAAGTGTGATGTTTTATCTTCCGTAGGTACGTTTTCAAGTAGAGGTTGGCAAACAACAACAAGATTTTCCGTGTAACCGTTAATTGACGACTGGATTGCTTAGAAATACCTATTAAAGCTCAGATCAGACGCTCACTCTAGTGAATGGTTCACTCGAGTGAATTTTTATTTTTGTTTCATTCCACGTTCACATGACACCGACAAAATACATAGAAATGAACGTTCATGCGATCGTAAGGAGCGTGAGTGAAAGATCGTTAGATAGGTTCACAAATAAATTTATTTTACACTTTTGATTCATTTCAAAGACATATTATATGAACCAAAAGTAAAGTGTATAACATAACTTTATTAATTGAGGTACTTAATTAATTGGTGCTTGGATATTAATTAAGTCATTAGTGTTTTCCATTGCGAAATCATACAGCAACAGGATAATTGTTCTGAAGACATCACTGATGATATTTCTGACTTTGTATTTGGCAATTTAACGTTTATCAATTTAGTATACCTAATAAAGTAGTAAAAACCGTGTCATAAGATAAGGTAAACAAAGTTTCATTCGACGAAACACTTGAGCCTTCAACTTAGTTACATAACACATATCATCACGCCTTCTATCCCCGCTAGGGATGGGTAGAGGTGTACCTATAGTAAAACCACAATTCGCCAGTTATGTTTAAGTCCCATGTAATATGGGGCGACCCTATTGCCATCAACCGGGCACAAATCCAGACTCCGGGCTGCTACTGAGAAATTCCAGATAGAAAAACACAAATAACACTTTTCCAATCCAACCACCAACTTTTCTTAACTTAGTTAGATACGTACAAAATCGTTTTTTTTTTTCCTGAAATACATTGTTCAAGTTACTTACTTATCTACATAAAATACTAGAAATAAGAAAATAATGCTTTTAATACCTACCCCGCAGGTCGTTCATATCACTTCAAGCGCTTCGATTCTATTACCATTTCTGGTTATGCGAATATCGGTATCGGATAAAACAGAAATACTGATGCTCTCGGTATCGATATTTCTGTTAAGACAATTCTCAGTATCAGTAGCAGTGCAAGGTTTAAAGTTGTTCCTGGTACGAATACCTACCTAAATAGGATTATGCGAGTTAGGGATATGGTTTTAAATCGAGCGAAAGGCATATAATACTATTGAATTGGCCCAAACGGTAAAAATAAAACAACAAAAAACCGGCCAAGTGTGTGTCGGATCACGCACAGTGGAGGGTTCTGTAGTTGGAATGAAAAAATCCCAAATACAAACTTAACATTGTAGTTGAAAAACATGTTCTCCCATACATTCCAACTGCAAATGTTTGGACGCAGAATGAGAGATGTACCATGTTATTTTAAGACCATACATTTCGTATGAGTTTTCCTGTAATTTATTAGTAAAGAAACATTATCTGTATTTTTTCAAAATTGTAGGCTCAGTAGTTTCGGACATCTAGTCTATTTTCTTCTTTTATTTTATTTTCTAGTCAATTTTCATCTATTTTCTTAAATATCTTTAAAAGTATTCATTTAAATTTTGTTTTTTAATTGAGATCCTCCCAACAAGGCCTTTCATTTGATATGTCACAAGGTATAGTTTGCAAAACTTTTTTTTACATTTTCTTATTTGCCCCCAAAATTGCCCCCAAATATTTAAAATTTCTTTATTTACGTTACACGTCCGTGTTTGGGTTAAAGAAATACATTATTTGTACCAAATTTCAACTTAATCGGTCCATTAGATCCGAAGCAAATTGGCTGTGACAAACGGACAGAAACGACGGAGAAGCATCCACCACCCGTCTTCTACTTCACGACTTCCCGACTTCGTTAAACCACGGAAGCATTTGCCTCCCGGGCGTGATCTGCAGTGGCCTATATGGAAAGCCCTCAATCAATTGCGTACCCAAGTAGGCTGCAGACACAATTTGTCGAAGTGGGGCTTCACTGACCCATCCAAAACCCAGTGCGAGTGCGGTGCTTCGGATCAGACCCGTCCAAAGTGCCCGTTCACCTGCACCTAAAGAATTCCACTGATGCCGCAATCAACGTGGCCTACTGGGCCCATATAATATAAAAAATAATACAAAACAACAACGAAGAAGAGTACCATCGACACGAAAAGAAGAAGACCAAGAGGTATCATCAACTCATATTATCCAGTAACTGGGTTGTGGAGGTCAAATAGGCAGTCATTCCATGTAAAATACTGGTATTTAGCTGCATCCAGTAGACTGGTAGCCGACACCAACATAGTTGGAAAAAGGCTAGACAGATGATGAGTCAGAGAAAAAGGGTCCCACTGTTACCAAAAGGTTACCATCTACTTGATTTTTGTATCGATATTTTTATTTAAAATATTTCCTATCACTATTACCGTAAATATGTTATATCAATGTAGTGCGGGATGGCAAAATGTTTCTCATGAAATTAGGACGTCACGTCTGTCCATATTATATTTCCAAAAACATTTTTTTTTTTTATCTGAACGACGTTTATGTGGCTTAAACTACAATATTTATATTCCACGTTTAAAAAAAAAACTCTAAATATATCCTAAAATTGGTGATGTAGGCAAATAATGCTCATATCGCGTCTTAGTAAAGTTACGTATGAGAAACATGGAGATCATGCCGCACCGGCGGCAAGTTTGATGTATGCCGCGTGTTAAAAATGGAGTTATGTGAGATCGTGGGGAGACATAAAAAATGATTACCATAGTACCCTAGAATATATAGGAATCCTAACTAATATTATAAATGCGAAAGTGAGTTTGTTTGTTTGTTGCGCTTTCACACTAAAATGACTGAACGGATTTGGATGAAATTTGGCACTTAGGTAGACAATGACCCTCGCGCACATGTGGGAGTTGCGCGAGGAGGCAAAACGCCGGGGTATAACTCCGCTGCCGCAACAAATCGCGGCACAGCGGACAGAGCTCCGGCGGGATCTCATGGCGGCATGGAGTGTGCGATTGTCGCAACCCAGCGCTGGGCACGCCACAATTGCGGCGGTAAGTCCCCTCTTTGAGGAGTGGCTGGAGAGGCGCCACGGCGTCCTCACCTTCCGCCTGACGCAGGTCCTCACCGGACACGGTTGCTTCGGGAGGTTCCTGTTCAGGATCAAGCGGGAGGAAACGCCCGGGTGTCTCCATTGTGTGGATCGCCCGGAGGACACGGTGGAGCATACGGGGAGGTCTGCCCGGCTTGGGCGGAGCACCGCCGTGTCCTCACGGAGGCGATCGGCGGCGGCGATCTCTCGCGTTCGGCCCTGGTTCAGGCCATGGTCCGGAGCGAGAGTGCATGGGAGGCCGTCACCTACTTCTGCGAAGCAGTTATGCTCGCGAAGGAGGAGGCGGAGCGCGCGAGGGAGATTGAAGCTGCACGCCCTCGCGCCCCTAGTCGCCGCAGGAGACGCCCCGGGCGTCGGGAGTCACAAGCTGACTTCCGGCCACCGTAGGCGCGGGCCTGCGGACGGTGAGCGATGGGCAGCTCGCCGTCCGATAAGGACCAGGCCCGGGTCGACGGCGCCTTGTGTTCCACGCGCGCCTCAAAGGGATGTCAGCACCAACTGACGGGGTCCGGAAGGACCAATGCCTGCTGGGGTTGCGGGTCTGTCCGAAAGGGATAACGCGGCCCCAGCACATAGGCAACGGAAGGAACACGGGTGAGTTTTAGTCAGTAAAAGTCTGACACTCCCTCTCGCTCCGCCCAGAGCGGGAGGAGTCATTTGATGATTTCCCCCCCAAAAAAAAAAAAAAAATAGGTAGACAATGACCTGAGTTACGACATAGGATTTTTTATTCCGATATTCCCACGGTATCGAGACTTATGCGGATCAAACCGAGCGGCGCAGCTAGCAAAGAACTAATTTAAACTTTGCAATGCGCTTAGAGGCTTTAAATAACTGCAACCAAGGCTGTAAAGTGCAAGGCCCCGTTCCTTTGAAAAAAAACGTGTTTACTAAATTCTATTGTGCTTTTATTAATTTTCAAAAGTCGGCTTTGCTGGTTCTAATAAGTTTTTATCTTTGATCATATTGTTTTCATAAGGCATTTTCTATTAATAAACATGCAAAATAATCCGAAAGATTTTGAAATTGAATTGGAAATCGTCTTCCTACATCTGTCAAAGTACGAATAAATAATTTACTGCTTTGAATATTATTATTAAAATATTTTAAAACGTTGTTAATTAAGACTACCGAATATTATAATATTCCGACAGAAGTAATAAACAAAGTTTTTGTGCGAGCTACACTGTCAAAGTCAAAATCAAAGTCGAATAATTTATTTCAATTTGGCAAGGCACTTTTGAACGTCAAAATTTCCAAAAATTTTAATTGATTCTAGTCGCCCCTTCTAGAAAGAAGGTCGTTTTCGTATGGAGAAGAATGGGCACTTCGCCGTTACTCTTTTAAAATGTTTTGGCAATATTTTGTATACATTAATTATATAATTATATGTGACGACGATGCACCTGGCAAAAGATAAAAATAATGAAAAATTAAACAATGACAGATAAATTAAGTATGTGATAGATGGTGCTCACATATTTAGAAACATTGTAAAATTATACGATATTCCTAACATTTTAACAAGGAATACTAATAAGTCACTGTGTGGGTTCAAGTAATCACAGAATGTAAAATCAATGTTATAAAAAATATGTAATAAATTATACAATTAAATTATTAAATTATATTAAATTTTACTATGGAGCAGGACCAGCATGTTTCCAAGCATTCTTATCTTGGATATAATCCTCTTTTTTTAATATGCTTGTTTACAAAGTATACTTTAAATACGATTTTTAAATTTTCTTCATGTAATTGTAATATATCACAAGGTATTTTGTTGTAACATTTAACACAGTAAAGTACATAAAAGATGTATGTACTTTCGATAATCTGAAAAATGGTTGATCTATTTTATCTTTATGTCTATCATTTATTTTATTACAAAGATGTAGAACTGTTAAAAAAACTCGAATATTTGGCAGAATGAAAGTCTTGAAGTCATAGATTACACATTTATTTATTTTGAAGTCACTTGAGCCGACAGCCCCGTTTTGACAATCAAAATTAAACAACTTTAAGAAAAATTTAAAATTGGTTCTGCTATGTTAATATGTCGCTGGGACATTACTAATTGGTTTCTCAAAAAATGTCACCTAATTGCATTCTGAATATGAGTGGGAGAATTGATAATTTTCATTTATTTTTATTTTTATTGTAGGTAATGTACTCGTATTTAAGTAATTTATACCTACTATATTTAGGTACGTCCACAATAAAATTGCCCATTCCATTACAAAAACACAGTTTCCCCAGCATCCATTACCTGCCGATAAAATCAAGTACCTAAATCGTATGTAGATCTGAATTAGGTGTTAATTCACGTACCAATCCGTTTAAACGTATCTCATCTGTGTCAAATACGTAATTAACGTTAGTGTTGGTGCAGACGACGCGGCGTGTACCGGTGCCAAGGTACACAGGCCGCGTCGCATGTGCTCGCAATAATCGCTCATATCGTATGCCACAAACTGATAATGTTGCGTGGCATGCGTGCAAGCAATGTTCTAATATTCGATTTGTATTCACGGTCGTGTTGTTTATGGGCCATTGAGATGCGGGCGCCCATTGACTGGGCAATTTACATTGAATCGCTACTTTTGTGTACACGGAAAACGGGACGCTGGAACGCGATGATGGTCTAATTATTATGTACCTGCGTGCGTGGTTAGCGCGACAAACATTTAAGGGAAGATTTGTGACAGCTCAGTGTGTGTGTGTGGGCATATAAGGTTGTCGGTTCAGCACGGTTATTTATCAAATCTACATCCTTTCGTGTGGTTAGTGACTAACCAGGTATCAGAGTATTAAAGCCGCCCATGGGCCTCTGACTTGGCTTCACATGCCATCGAGAAATATCTCTCAGGCTTTCAGGTTTCCTCACGATATTTTCCTTCACCGTTTTTGAAGCAAGTGATAATTATAAGTACAATACGCACATGAATCCGAAAAGTCAAAGGTGCGTGCGTTTGTCTGTCCGTCACACCACAAGGCACGCACCAAATGTTGATCTGGGATGCTGAAATGTTTTACCAGTTGTTTAAAACATTTTTACAGTCTACTCTAAAAGCTAAACCAATTTAATGAACATTATACATTGCAACCCACAGTACAACAGTATGTTATGGTGTGCTAATAGTTTCTCTACATTGGAAGTAGGTAGGTATAATACCTACTACCCGAAAACACTATACTATCTACATAGTCACAATGCTCTCTGTAAGTAAATGCATCTTTTGGAAAATCTCCGTGATATATACGAGGGGTGTTCAATAAATAGTGAGAATGAGTAAGACGCAATTATCTTTTATTATATGTTATTTTATTTTTCGACGTAGTCACCTTTCAGGTTTATACACTTTGTATATCTTTTCTCTAATCCTAAAATTCCCTTTCTAAAAAAATCTTCTTCCTGATCCCTTAAAAAATCATTTACGGCGGCGACTACTCCGTCATCATCTTCGAATTTCTGGCCCCTGAGATGTTCCTTTAAGCGCGGAAATAGGTAGAAATCACTAGGAGCAAGGTCCGGTGAATATGGAGGATGTTCCATCAATTCGAAGCCAGCTTCTTGAATGGCAGCCATCGCAACTCTGGACTTGTGCGCAGGGGCGTTATCTTGGTGAAACAAAACAACTTTAGCGAGTTTGCCACGCCGTTTCTTGCGTATTTCCTCACGCAACTTTGTTACTTGTCCTGCGTACATAGTCCCCGTAATAGTGGTTCCATGATTAAGATATTCGATCATTACCACCCCTTGGCTGTCCCAGAAAAGAGAGCCCATGATCTTTCCGGCGGATGGAATCGCCTTAAATTTCTTTGGAGTTGGAGATGACGGTCGCTTCCAAGTCATGGACTGTTGTTTCGTTTCCGGGTCATAATGGTGAAGCCATGTTTCGTCCATAGTTATGAATCGAGCCAAAAATCGGTCAGGATCTTGTTGTAACAAATCCAAACACCTTTGTGAAATTCTCAGTCAAATTTGTTTCTGCGCGTCAGAAAGCATTCTGGGCACCCAGCGCGCTGACACTTTTTTCATACCTAAATGGTCGTTTATAATATTATGGACACTTCCTATCGAAATCTTTACTTCTTCAGCTATAAAACGAACAGTAACACGACGATCTGCCAAGACAATATTTTCAACTTTTTAAATCATTTGTTCAGTCACTGCTGATATGGGGCGTCCCGTTCGTGGGTCGTCGTTAGTGGAAGTTCTTCCTCGCTTGAACTCAGCACACCAACGCGCAACCGTAGAATATGGAGGAGCATGAACCCCTAATGTTGCTCTCAAGTCTTGATTTACCTGCTCCGTAGTAAAATTTTTCAAGCAGAGATATTTTATTACCGCGCGAACTTCAATTTTATCCATTTTTAAGAACACGTTCCGAAACGACGCAAACAATAGACTTCTACTTTAAAAAAACAAAAGAGAATTAATTGCTTTTTTTATTATCATCTTAACTAATGTCTGGGCTATGCCTGCCAGTATTTATTCTTTTTCTTTCCAAGGAGAATGTATCGCATTCTCACTATTTATTGAACACCCCTCGTACAAGATGTTTTTTTGATATCCTATAACTCTAGGGTATTAATGAGGTCATGCATATTAATAATTTTTCTATTTTTTTAAGATAACTTACCACTAGACTCTCGGTAGTGTGTATCTAAGTTTCATTGATAAGTACGAGTAAATCGAGTAAATCGTAATCGAGTTTTGAATATGAATAATTCAAACCAATTATTCTTATTTAAAACTAAGAAAATGCGACGTTGTCATGTTTTCTTTTAATGAACTAAAATAAAATAGTCTGATTTTTTTATTATTTATGTGTCACATAAGGGTTTTTTACATAAATAATCGTGACTTCAGTGATCACTGTCGAATTATTTTGAAAGAAAACAAAAAACATAAGCCAGTTGATTCTTTGATACGGTCTCCCTAGAGTTATGGTATATAAAAAAACGCCTTGTATATACCTAACCATAATTTAAAAATTCAGTTACATATTTATTTTAAAATGGTCAAAGGAGACGGATACGCTTTCATACAATCTTGGGCCTGGATGTAAAGAGATGAAATTGGTGTCAATTAATAGCTACTATATTATCAAACCATCACTGAAAATTTTGCGGATTTTAGCAATCTGAGAGCGGAGTTAAAAGAGATTTTGTTAAAGTGAGGTTACGTAACAAAACAGCTGATTTTTGAAGTGCGATGTAAATAACCTCATTGTGCGATAGGTAGTTGTTTTTTTTAAAGATAGGATGCTGTTACAATTATAGAAGGTGTATACAGTGCCGCTAGCGGCACTCTATACACGGTTAGTTCGCTGTAAAACACCAAATTCCGAAAACATTACATTCTCTTGTGCCTAAACGGACCCTGGCACTTAATCCGATAGGGATAGAGTGCCACTAGCGGCACTTTGACTTGCCTTAATTATATTTGTAGAGTGGATGGAAATTAGGAAACACAAATACCTATTAAAAATCATGGGTAAGGAGATGATAATTAAAAATAAAAATCGTTTTTAATTAGTATATTTTATTCATCTTCAATTATAATTAGAATGTCATCTAGAAATTGTGCAGGTGGTACAATATTATCTTGGTAACTAGCCTAACTAAAGTACCATATTATTGACATTACATGGGCGCAGCAGCCTACAGTCCGTTTGCCTACGATGCAGTTACAATAATATTTTATTATTGCTTCCCTACCTCTGCGAGAGCTGTCGACTAAAATGTAAACAAAATACGTTTTTCGACTTATATGTCTCGAATGAATGCGGCCCCTAAGTAGCCATGAGGTATTTGTAGCTGACAGCTCTCGAAGTAGGCTGCTGCTGACCTCCCTGCACACTTCTATCACATAGCCATCATTGCCCCTTACATGTTCACCAAAATAGGAACGTGCCTGCTTTATTTGATATGTGCCTAGTGATATTAGTATTAGCTCAGTATCGGTAAGCTGGGGAAAATCATATAGGTTATCATTTTGTACAGTTATTGTTTGAAAATCAGCCCTACGCCTATTATAATGGTTTCTTACAATAAATTCTGCTAATTCATTTTCTGCATTCATATTCATATTTATTTGTACTAATATTTCCCCAGCATCTACACGATCAATAATAGGAGGGTGAAAATTGTTTAAAAGAGCAGCAGCCACCTCAAAATCTTTCATGAAACTTTTACTAGCTACGTTAAAATAATTTTGCCGTAATAATTTAAAATCTCTTTTGAATCTGCCGTTTACTACCTCCACTACCCAACGACATATGGTGACTGCTCTCGATTTATTTGCTTCACTAGTGGAAAGCTGTGTCTCACCCTCTTCTAATGATGCAGGCACATATGTCCTATATCCACATTGGTGCAACAAGGGCAATGAATCACGAAAGCCCATCCAGTATAAAAGCATCACCTTGAAGGAAGTATTCCCGTAATGGTCTTTCATTTGAAAATTCCTTTTTCATTATATCAGCGTCTGAAGTGGTGGCTGGATAGGGGCCCAGCACATCAATTATATGCCCATCGGTACATACCATTAAAAACGGTTTCATAAGATTGCGATATTTGTGCATGCTATATGTTCTTTTTTGATATAAATAATTCGAACTCTTTTCAATGTAACAATATGTTCCATCAAATATTACAATGGGCCTATCTACTCCCTCAAAGTTACCAAACAATGTGTTAGGTATTAACAGATTTCTTTGCACTATGTTTTGCCTATTTATATGATTTAAACCTAGGTGTCTAGGTACAAAATACTCATACAGCAGATCTCTC
This sequence comes from Agrochola macilenta, assembly GCA_916701695.1. Classification (NCBI taxonomy): domain Eukaryota; kingdom Metazoa; phylum Arthropoda; class Insecta; order Lepidoptera; family Noctuidae; genus Agrochola; species Agrochola macilenta. The sequence continues at coordinate 12,641,116 of OU753563.1, forward strand.
ACTTGGTGTAACCACTTTTCTAGAGTTCGCCTAGACACTTTTAATAAAGTTGACAACCTCTCATCAGAATCCCCAGTTCTAAGCTTAATTAAATATGCTGCTAAAGCTAGGGACCCCCTAGGAATTTCTAATAACTGAGGAACCTCATTAAACATTTGATGGAACTGCGCTTTGTTTAACCCTATCCACGTATGCACAACATGGTCTTCCATATCATCTATACTCTCAAAATGAAGTAATCCTGATTCTACAACTTCTTTTAAGGACATCATGTCCTGGATATGTTTTGCTGTAAAAGTCTGTACATAATTATTTCTCAAACTGGTAAGAAAATCCCATGCTTCTATAACTAAATGTCTATCACATAGACGATTATTCTCAGGTACATAATATTTATACCGACTGAGCAACATCTTTCTAGTAGAAAGTGGAACTCTGTACCTCTCTGTTCTCAGGCATCCTTCAATAAAGCACCTACTTTCTGTTTCAACAGCCCTCATGTAATCTGGTAATACAATAGTAGGTTCAGGCTGAATACTTCTAACTTCTTCAACTGGAGGTTCAGCAGGAAGAACTTGTACCTGTGGCTGTATTTCTTCAATTGGGCTTGCTTGGGAAGAAGTTGATGGGCCAGAGACCATATGTACAGCAGCTCTGTCTGCAGCAACCCAACAAGTATGGCATATGCGACTAGGTACTTCTATCTGCAACAAACAATACATAATCATTGAAGTATTAAAAAACTCAATTTGACTTACAACAAAAGCACATAAAACAAATGTAAACTGATTCAACTTACAGCTCTAGGTATAATCCACTCTTGAATAACATTATAAATTCTCAATTCGTGAGGTGAGGTGGTGTGAAGTAAATGGCTGACTCTAGATGCAAGTGAACGTCCACATCGGAGACAAACACTACGGTGGCCAAAATGTCTAGGTTCACCATGAGGTGGTCTTTGAGCCAAGTCCCAGCAAGCTTTGCAAACATGGTCACTGCCGTTTACCTGAAAAATGGAAAAAGTTTTTAATATCAGTTAACATGATTACTTTTTTTTAAAACAACCGACTCTGTCCGATAGTTATTTAATTCAAATTCAAATCATTTATTTGGTTGAATATGGGTACATGAGGTGATACATAGAACAGAAGATCTTTAAACCATATCCTACCTGAATAGGTGTGCAAATATCTATTACAATAAAAAAATATATATCTTAGTTCAATGTAATGTAAATCTTCATATGATTTTTAAATGTTTACCTATTCATACTTTATTATTTTGTAAATGTAATCGTGAAGGAAAAGATCGTGAAGATTGCAAGCCAGCGTGGTAGACCCTGGTGAGCTAATAAACAGGAGGTGAGTAAGTACTTACAGATTGTGGTGCACGCCATTGACGAATCACTGCTAATATCATTTCGTCATCTAAAGCTCGATGACCCAGTGTATTACAGCGACTAGTCGCTATGCCACAATTTACACAACGATCCATTGTGATATATCCAATCGGTAGGCTGGTCGTAGAATCCAAAAAAACAAGTCCAAGTCCAACGTAAAAGCGAGGCTCTCCGTGTCCGGTATGGCAGCAAGGGTCGTACAAGAAGCAAGATCAGAAGTCCGTAGAAAGAAAGCAGGGGTCAAAGAAAATATCAATAAAACTATGGGAGGAAACACACTCAAAACGCACACGCACTAACACTAAACGATACGAAACGAGTGACTGACTGACATGTTACCATAGACTAAAAATACAATAATCGATTAGCAAACGTGAATCGATTTTAACATTTATCTTTATAGATATTTAATTTGTTTAAACTGTTTAATACGTTAATTCTAATAATTAATGTATTTGAATTAATCATCTGGTAAAAGCATCTTTTAAATAGTATGAACTCTGTCACGATAGTCGATTATAATTTAATCGATATTCCATTTTGTTCGTAGCCATAACTTAATTTTTGGATTTCTCAATTTCCAGATTGTAAAATGGGCTGATATTTCACATTTTGCAATAGAAAAATATAACCTTTTTTTTTAACCATACGTCAACTTATTACAATCAGGCCCAGAAATCCCCGTCTCCTTTGTTTGCAAAACCATACGAAATCACATTGTGGCTACCAAATAGGTATCGACGCACACTTTGCAGATAAAAATAATACAAGACCGAACAACCAAGAGTGTGGGATTAATTCGAGTAAGCGCAATCGACGTGAGCGCAAATCGCCTCATTAAAAGTTGAAGCATCTGATCAGAACACTATACAGCAGATCAGATACCACTCATATTTTGTTACAACGTACACCTGTTATAAAGGAATGAAGTTATTATCATTCATATTACGAAACTTCTTTGATAAATGAGTGTTGTTGCAGTTTTGGACAGTGCAAAATGGGGAAATGTGTTTTAGATTTCACCTGCGCTATCTGACGTATGGTTCTGAAATAATGTCTCTTGTAACTTGTTTATGAGTAGGTAATTATTGTTGATATTATTATCGTATACCAACCCTTTTTTGTCGGCATAGTAGAAATAAACCTTGTTCAATACAATGTGAACATTAATCAAAGGAGATTGAGCAAGTTGGTATGTTACTACTACCTACTCAACACCAACAAGCTATACATCAATGAAAAGGAAATTGTTTATACTGTATTTCTTTATAAGACCACAAATGTCTAACTCATGAGGTTCTTTGTGTAATTGACAAAAATAATAGTAGTGTAGGGTTTTCCCTCCCTTTTACTTATAACAGACTTTACATCTACTGTATTACAGTTCGACAGGGAATAGAGGCATGAGAAACAGGGCGTTAAACTTCAATGTCTGGCGGGCAACTCCTCAAGGTTATTTTTTTTTTCTAATTCGGATCTTGTAATTGACCTCTGAAGTCGTGACTACTTATCCTGTGGCTGCCTTAAGCTACTAACTTAAAGCCTCCAGCCTTTTTCTAAATTCTCCCAGCCCTTAGTACTTTCACACTATTCGTTATAATTAGGTATAATCTTTTCTGTAGCATATATGGCGTTAGTGTTGAGTAGGTAGACCAAGGTTCATATATTTTTACCCATTCTCCTTTAATAGTTTTACTTTTAATTCTTGTTTTTTTATGTGTGCATACTTAATGTGCCTTTAAAAATATTTATGACGGAAAACACACGTTTTTTCTGGTCTTCGGTAAAATTCATTGAGTGTAACTCGCCATTGTTTTTCTTTATAATTAAATAAAAGTGAAATCCATGTTTTACTTTCTCTCTTTGTTTTATTCCAAAAAAACCTTTTATAAACCAAAAGTATTAAGTATAGGTATGGCGTTTAACCTTTTCCGCATAGCATACGCATAAACAGCCTATAATGTTCCCACTGCTGGAACACAAGCCTTCTCTCTGTGAGAGGGAGCGGGCCCAGTGCGGCTTGGGGATGTCAGTCACATGTCTTCGAATGTTTGGTTCGAGGACATGCCGGTTTCCTCACAATGTTTTCCTTCAACGTTTTGAGAGCAGTGATGATGAAATAAATTACACAAAGTAATGTGCCTGTCTAGGTTCGGACCCACAACCTACGTCACGTAAGTCGGGGCCGTTACTACTGGGCCACAACTACCTTTACCGCAGTTTCAATAAAAGAAAAAAATATTTTGTAAAATTTTGTGTTGTTTCTAAATAAATAAATAAATAACTACACTGACAAAGACTACCCTGATTGTAAGTTCCTACATAGGGATTATTGTAAAACGCGACACGTATATTTAAATTCCTTGAATATTTAAACGATCCTCCGCTTTTCTTCACCGCGTCGCCATTAATGAGTAATTTGAGTTCTGTAAGAAGCTCAGGCCTCTCTTTGTTAACGAATGTACCTACATATATACATACAGATGTAGTTGTTGTTTGTATAATGATGTACCAAGCTGTATACCTACCACTCACTAAAGTACTAAAGAGAAAGATTTCGAGGAACTGATGCTTTTGGTTCGCAACGTAGAGTACCATAGATACAAAACAGTACCCTCCTGGGGCAGTCCAGTAAAACGAGTACCTACATATTTTGTAATGCAATTAAAAACTAATATCAAAGAGGTTAAAGTTACATTCAATGAATATAACTGCGTCAATTTGATATTTACTCCATATTTATGCACTTTCCGATATTTAATGAAACTAAAATTAAATGAGACATATCAGCCGCGAATTCAGTCCATTTTTAAAGCGTCCACATTCACGAAAAAGGTTTTAATGCACTTTTCGTATTGGTTAATAACAGTAACTTGTAGAATTGTAACTGGCAGTTAACGTGAAACATGATACACTTTTAAAAATAAATGTACCTAGGTTCACGCATTCACGCCAAAAATACAGTATCGCATTTTATGCCACATGCTCAAACACATACATCGCGTCATGTACATCTATTCTCAGCAGTATTTACCGAGCATTTGCTCGTTCCTTTTATAAAATATAATTATAATAAATAATATCTATGTTGGAAAAAATATGTAGATAAATAATAATTATACTTCGAAGTACCGAGCAATTTGTATCGTCGAAAGAAAAACCGCACCTTTTTAAATAAAGGATCGCTTCGGCTTAATAACTTGGAAAGTAATTCAACTAAATATGTTTCTTTATAGACGCCTATGAAATTAATATTCTGACACAACGTCGATAGCGCTCGATATTGTTTATTACCAGGGAGGTTTATACAAACTCTCCATATTATATTTCATTGAGATCGTATAACCGAGTATTAAATTCGATAATATTCGAAATTAATAATCTGATAGTGGTTCAAAATTGGCAATAAACTTTAAGGTTATAGTCTCACAGACTAACTAATGCTGTAAGCATCTTAACGCGCATAGATATGATTAGTGCCAAATTACGTACGAAATGATTGTCTAGCGATAACATATTAATGTTTTAATTAATATCATACACTGATGTTAGTCCAAAAGACATACTAATGTCAGGTGGTGTGTAGTACCCAACGAGTACCATGGCATTCACTGAAAAAACAATATCCTGCTCAAAAAATCATTTCATCGCAAAACATAAAACACCGACAAAATAAGTAGGCAGCTAAATGGACCTTTTCAAACTTTTTAACGGCGCCCGAAACCATTACATCCTTAAACCTCTAACGAACCTGTTTAACAAATTTCAAAAGTGATAACACATATCCCAAATTAAATGAGCCTAGTGGCTGTTCAACACATAATTCAATCTCTATGGACTCTACAAACAAGTGTATGGGGACGATAAAACAGAGTGGTTGATGTTGTTGCGTGTAGGTACAGGCGCGGGCGGGACACGGGTCAAGTTGCAAGTCGCCTTAGTTTATGTTTACTATCCATGAGTAAACTTTACATACAACCTATGATTAAATTACCTACAGCTTTGAGGATTTCAGGAACATTCCATTGTATTTGTATGAAGCGAATGTTATCTTCGGCCGCTTCTGTACGACGCAATCGCAGTTCCATCGTATTGACTTTTGACGTCTATATAGTCCCAGCGCCAAATAACAAAAAAGCTTAGACCATTCAAGGTTACATGACTCAGCGATCCGACTAATATCAGATTTGAATTTATAAAGCCCATTAATTTAAAGAGATTAAATGTGGGACTAAATGTTGCTGGAAACCTTTCTGTAAAATCAAAGTAAACTTTATCACAAGTTAACATCTCATGTCCTTATTTGTTAAAATATTGTATTACCTGCGAGTGGAAAGCTCTGGCAATAGTTCAAGTACACACATTGTAAAGACGCCTAACAAAATGTCAAGCGTTTTATGGAAGCTTTACAGTTCATGCAATGTATCAGAGTAAGGGAGTATCGAACAAACTGTGTTCCCAGGGGGGGCATCGAAGAACGTATTTGCATCAATAGACGCATTGCTACATAAAAGGCGTCTGCGTCACGTACAGTCTCACAAACATTTTCAAACAGTTTATACAGCATTTGCTCGTAATCTGAGACAGTTAATGTGAAGAATAACAAGAAAAATAATCAAGTCAGAAACGAAGGCAATAAACTTTCACGTTTAAATAACTTTATAATTCTGTTATGTCTTCGTTTGTTATTTATTTATTGTTGAAGAAAAGCTAATCGTACGCCTTCTTTCTTCAACAAAATAAAAAGAAAGATATCATAATTAGATATAATAAGGAGGAGTTCATCCAAAATGTTAATTATCCAATATTATTATAAGTGAATTTCATTTTTAATTGTGCCTGACGGACAAAATTAATCAAACAAGTTCCAAAACTTCGAACAAGGGTTTGATTAATCTTATCAATTTCTTTGAAAAATTGACTGAAACAAAGACGTCTGGCTGATATTATAACTCGTATATGTCTTGATATCCTTGGAGAGCTTCATAATTATAATATATTCAAATTTGCTTTTATTACAAATATTTGCTGTTTCTGTTTGATAGCAGTACTATTTAATATTAATAGAAAATGTGTCAAATTTATGAAGCAGGGTTGTAAACAGTTGTATTATGTTATCGCCTGCGTCCAAATAGGAGCACAGTATTCAAGTGTGCGCATTTAGGTCTGGGTAGCTGCGATATGCTCACATACCTTATAAGACAGTGGCACGTGATGAAGCCGCCTATGTATCACGCAGCCGTGATTCCAATTATAGTTTGCACTTTGCTCAAAACTCGAAGTTTCCTTTAAGATTATTCATAGTACACATAACGGCCTGTACAATCCGAGTAACGAAGTGACCTGGAGTACCCGGTGAGATGCCGTCAAGAGGCCATTAAGGCACCCTTCGCTGCGCCAATCTTCTTGAGTATCACATCCAATTCTTCCAACAGACACTGTCAGAACCTGCCTTTATTTTAAACACGATATAAAAACGATTCATAATTATTTGATAAATTGAAGGTACTCGGCACGTCAGCACATACCCTAACAAACTTTGTTTGGAACAGACGTGATTGATGAATATGATTTTTTTATGAGTCGTTAAATCCCATGTGGACCTCGCGCCCGCGCCGCTCCAAAATCAACTTTGCTTAATATTGATAGCTTTTACTCGATGTCAATAATTATTTAGGTTTAGTATGTAGTATGTATTATCTTCGGTTCATGTTTTTGTTCTACATGTCTATAAACAAATCCATATTTCAGTCTGATAAAAACGGCAGCATGTCAACAAATACCTCTCTCTCTAGACTACACTTTTAAAGCACTTTGCTAAATAAAACACTGACGGTAAGGATCCCTACGCAGATATTGTTGAGCTGAACATTTTCGTTTGTTGTTATTGAAATAAACGTGCAATAAAAAGCTGAGAACAAAAAGCTGCGTGTGCTATATTGTTACATAATCAAATTTGTTACTGGATTAGGTGGAGAATGTGCAGATGGCGCCGAGCAAGTAAGTAAAGAGCGAAGTGATAGGGTCCCGATATACGTGTCCCGGTTACTGACGACCGCTTTCACATTTTTGATATTCAGATGGAGCAACCACTGGGAACAGAACCCGAGTTAACTTCGCGATATTGAAAGCTTATGGATTTTCAATGTTGGCGGCGAATATGAGTCGGTAATGAACGGCAAAATGTATACGTGGCCGTCGATAATATTCAGGTTGATTTAAACAAAAAAAGGTTTAATATGACGAATAAGATTGGAAAGTCAGATCAGTTCAATCATTTGCTAAAATAATTTGTATGAAACTTTTGAAACCGTAGCAACCTGTAGTGCTACGAATTGTAAAACTTATGGCTACGTCGTAGTGACCTCACCCCTGAAAAAATCTAACCGTTTTGGTAGATAGCCAATTTTAATTGAATGAAAAAATGATCGTCTATGCATTTTTTCGTTTTGGATGATGGGCTAATGGAAATTGGCAGTGGTCTCGGCTGCCACCCGTGCCAACTTTTGCGGAGCCAGCTATCGCTACGCTCCAGTTCGGAACGGACGAGATATATCGTTTCGATTGAATAATGGTCTCATGGCAATTGCCTTCCAGTGTCCCTGCAATCGAAATGATTATAGAAATTTGATGACTTCACCTTTTTTCAGGAACTCAAGTTGAAACAAACCTTACCCAGCCTTGAGCTGAAACTAAACATTCCCGAAATCGAACAATACTATTTTATTATAACACAAACATAAACATGCGGTATTTGAATGATCGAAATTTCACATTTGAATGATTTCATTCATCTTTGAAATGGGAAGTCGATCGCATGTGCCCCAAATGGACGTATTGGCATGCAAAGCCTTGTGCAGTTTCTATTGAATTGTAAATTTGAGTTCTGAGACTCGAGCACTGCTTCAAGATAAAAGTAGGTATTATAAAAAATCGTTTTAGAAGCTATATTGCCCTTGAGCTCGCGGCAGATATCGTTATAAATTAGCATTTTACATAAAAGATTTCATATCGAACAATTTATGGCCTTATAGATACAAACAAACTTAGGTGGCCGAGATTAATAAATTATGTTTTTTCTGGAATTAAGATAGGTTGAGCTTGTTCAAAAGTAACGTTAACGTTGCTTGTTTAGACTATGATTTTGGTGTAGGTATTTTTGTACAAAATATTTTACATTTACATTGTATTAATATGTGCGGCCGACATCATATATTTATCGAGGCGTGATTGGATGAGAGCCCTCGCGAGCACTCCACTGCGCGGCACGTGATTTAATGAGTGCGAATATTTCATGTATCGTTAGGGCCGGCGTCGAAATCAATCACGATATTAACGATGTGTGAAATAAATTGAACGAGCAAATAACTTGGCTTTTACCTTCATTTCTCTGATTAAAATCGCAGAACTTTAAAAAAATCCGATAGGTGCGCGACTGGCCACACTGAAAGTAAATGCCTTCTATTACTTAAATCGAAAAGATCAACCGTAGAACTTAAGAACTGTTTGAATGGATCGCTGACTGATCCTAAAAAGTACTTATACAAAACGATTTTTGTAAGTAGTGCTGATCTTAATATTTAGGTACATGCTCATAATTCATAAAAATGTAAGATTTAATCAACGGCAGAACTCAGTCAGAAACTGCTTTTATTTGACATTCGAGTATTCACTGAGCACATATTGTTATCTTAATATTAATTCACACGTCACTGAACTTTCCGAAAAACTTCAATTGTTGTACCTATGTTTGAAGCAACAACTTTCTTCGATATTCTAATTTCGGTTGTACTTTCATATTGAATATTAATATTACCAACTTGAACAAGTATCTTAGAATCAGCGTCATCATAACTTATCATAAGCGGCCTGAATCTACTCACAACCGAGTAATTTTTTTTTTTTTCATCAAATCTGCGAATGTTAAAGAAACAGCTCGTCTCTAATTTGTTTGTTGTAAAACAACTTTACAATAGGTAAGAAAAGTGTATAACACTTTTTATACCTTTCTTATCTCCGGTTGCTGCATTCTAGTTTCCCTCGATGAATTTATGTGACCACTTGTCATCAGGTAGTGCCCCTTTTACCATTCTTCTACATAATAAAACGCATTTTTTTCCTTCCACATTACTTCAATTTATCGAGAAAATCTTTTAGCTTTCTGATCAGAAAAGTCTACTGGTTAATGCTTTCTAAAAAAAGGTTTTTTGTGGCTGCTGGCTGTTTCTCTAGAGAATTGAATGTACTCAGGTAAGAGTGATTGATGTCTTTATCCTGACATTTGCAAAGTGAGCGAGACATTTCAAATCACGGCCATTTTACGGCACGCAACTACTATAAACAACCGTGCACTGTTTTTCTTAGGTTACTAATCAAAGACGTCGTTTTTTAGATGAACTTTTGAAAGTAGAACTTTTATTCTTATTTTTTTTTAACCTTGGTTCCTAGAATATTTTACTTCAATTTTCATCTCAATCACATCTCAACAAAACGTTTTACAAAAAAAAAACGATGAGGATGATATTATGATAACTTCCTGTCACTGTTATTTACGCAGCTGGTAGTGGTTACTTCCGAAATTAAAGTTATTTATCACTTTGTAGTGTTTTTTTTTTTAAGTCGGTTGGTTTTTTTTTTGTAAAAAGGTTTAATTTTTCTCTTTTTAGTTGTGTACCTACCCCACACAACTTCGAATACCACTACCTGCTATGTAAATAATAGTGACAGGAAGTTATCATCATGTCATCCACATATACTAATTCGGAAAAATACGTATTATTGAAGCTTACTCAAAAACTACCCAAGCAAAGTTAGGAAAATTTATATGGAACCAACTTAAAAGCACATACAAAGAATTTTCAAAAGCGGTCCACAATTGACGGAGAAATCGATGGACATACATAAAAAAAATACATACGCTACGAACATAGAACCTCCTCCTCTTTGGAAGTTGGTTAAAAAGTAGCATACTTAAAGATCAAATCACCAACAGTCAAAACCGAATTTGTAACCGTAAACGACAGCTGACTAGCGACTAAGTTAGAACTTGGAACAAAATCTCGCTTTTGATAAAGATATATATGTAATGGAGTAGCGCAAGAGTCATGTCTCGTCCATTCTTCTCCGAAATTACTGCCAGTTGTCAAACGCATTCGCAAGCTCTATGTTATAAGACGTGTGTTCGCGATACCTATTATTTTATCACGTACCAATGTCATATTTTCTGTACACATTCCTTCTATGTGAATTTTATTACTTCATCACTTTGTCACGGATTCTCTTTTATGGCCTAAGTATTTTTGAGGCGCGACTTTTGGTCGTAAAACTGAAGGATTACAGATGATAGCCGACTTATAGTCATATTAATCACATGTCGCCGCTGACAATCTATATGGTATAATTAATTTATTTTGGATTGGCAGGCACGTTTTTTGCAACTAATTCTCCTACGACCGAAGCTTTAATCAATTAATTGAGTGGCTGAGTATTCTGAAATGCTCATAAATTATATTCTTTTGGTTAATTATTTTTAGCCTTACTCAATTTTATTTATTTATACCTATTTAACTACACAAGACAGTGTTAGGTTAGGTTAGGTTAGTATATTCAATATATATTCAATATTCATCTCAGTGTATTCAATGACCGTATTTAATCTTACAACAATAACTGGTTTCTAATTGCATTCAACCATAACAAATTCAACAAATATAGAAACAATTCACACGTGCAGTATTAACTTATTGTTTTGCTATCTTCAAAGCTTTCATGTGAATATTTTTCGTTGGAAACAAAAGGCTCTATTCAAAAGTCTATCGTGTTTTCGCCCACAACAGATTCGTGGATCTGTCAGCAGCGCCTAACCGCAGACTACAACGGATTGACCGGCGCCCGAGCCGCTCCCATTTCATACACGTCGCTTTTTATTCAAATATCGTTTTGCTACACATTTTTCAGTACTTTCGGTCTACAAACAAAAAATTTTTCAAACAAAATCTATAAATAAAAGTTCTAGTCCGATGACGCTGTAAAGGCCATGAGTGGCCAACAGCAATCCTCCGCTCAAAAATAAAAGTTTCGTTGTATTTTAACGCGAAACAATGGAATGCATAAATCGAACATCTTCTCACATGACGGACCAGTCCATTCGAGTTTTTATTTAATATAATAGATAGGCAACTATTGTTGTTTGGTTCGCATTTATAAAATATTCTAACACATTTCATAAATGACTTAAGCAAAAAGACATTTTCCTATAAGAGCCATTTTGTATAAAGAAAAACGATCTAATAAAACGCATATTACCTCGTCGCATTGTAAAAGAAAATTTGAAAAGTAGGGGTGTCTACACAAACGGATGGTATTACAATTCGGTGCCATTTGCTCTCGCGTCGCCTCTTGTGTTCAGATACGTGCTTGTGTGTGGAAACTTTTTAGGAGACTATAAAGAAAATTCTTTCCCTTGAATTTACGATTTCCCTATCGCGCTTAAGCGGCGAATCATGGCGCATGGATGAAATATTATCGCTCGCTGGTTCTCGCACGTGTACTCAGCCGCTCTGTCGCTTGATGTATAAAGTGTTGCCGGTTTTTCACGTACATTTACACTTTTCCAAATGAATTGGTTATTTTCTTTAGTTATTAAGGTGGTGATTAATAAGATATAATTTTTGCCTAGTGTTTACCCGTTTTCTATAATATGTTTTAAATGGTTTATCTTAATTACACCCTGAGTTATTAATTAACTCAAAATTAATCGGTAGTTGCTAGGCTGTGGATATTAGGGTTAGAATTTTTATTGTTCTAAATTATAAAAACTTTTTACAAAAAAAAAAACAACCGACTTCAGAAAAAAAACACTACAAAGTGAAAAATAACTTTAATTTCGGAAGTCGGTGTCTTTGGTTTTGAATTTTCGTTTTTTGCCACCGACTTCCGAAATTAAAGTAATTTTTCACTTAGTAGTGTTTTTTTTCTGAAGTCGGTTGTTTTTTTTTTTGTAAAAAGTTTTTATTTTTCACTTTTTACTTGTGATACCTACCCCACACAAATTCCAATACCAGTACCTACTATGTAAATAACATCACAGGAAGTTATCATCATATCATCCACATATATTAAGTGGGAAAAATACGTATTATTGAAGCTTACTCAAAAACTATCCCAGCAAAGATAATACGATTTATATGGAACCAATCCGGGAGCATACCCTTTCATATAAAAAAAGAATTTTCAAAATCGGTCCACAATTGACGGAGAAATCGGCGGACATACATAAAAAAAAACATACATACGCGTCGAACATATAACCTCCTCCTTTTTGGAAGTCAGTTAAAAAGTTTTTTGTATGGAGGCCTCCATAGAAAACCCTTATTTTTTTTTTAATTTAATATTTATTATTTGTTGATATAGCGGGAATAGAAATGCATAATCTGTGTAATTTTCAACTGTCTACCTATTACGGTTCATGAGATAAAGTTCGCTGACAGACAGACAGACAGACAGCGGAGGCTTAGTAATAGGATTCCGTTTGGCACCCTTCGGGTAAGGAACTCAAAAAACAAAACAAAAGCACACTGACGAACAGTGCAGCGCACTACTCCCGCTGTGTGGTGATCCTAAGACCTTCTTGATTAGCTTTTTCTTCAACGTAATATCTCAAGGAGATAGATGATTATGGAGATAAACAAAGACTTTTACGAATACATCATACAATACAAGTACTAAAGAATGTAACTAGAATTTTCTTACTTACTTTGCTATTGCATAACTTGAGTGGTGTACGATTGCTCTGTAACTGTAGTGAGAGTATTAAATTTTTTCATTCGTAGTTTTGTGCAAAATTTATATAGCCATTATTATTTGTATAATAATTACCATATCACCTTTGTATAAAATGATAAGGTCTATTTAACTCAAACGCAAAGCATTTATTTCAAATAAACCAATTACAGGCACTTTTGAATTGTCAAGGGGTCGGTCAGTCAAAAAGATGAAGCAAGTTAACTTAGATGTGACAGATATTTTCAACCTTATGGCGCCACCACTCTGTCTGATAAACGTGGCGCTACTGTCTAAGTCATTGCATCAATTGCATTTAAAAAAGAAAGTGTATAGAGTGCCGCTAGCGCTATCCTTTGTATTGATTGATCGTATTTGATTTAGATAATTATATCAAAAGCACAATTACTGAATTTACGAAAAATTAAGTAGCAAATGAAAATGGCTGAAAGGTAGGTTAGGTTAGGTTTGGTTAGAACTGTGACCACACAACGCACGAGTCGAGCGAGCGACGCGAGCGGTGCCGCGGCAGCGGCCGGCGAGTGCAAGGGTCCGCTTAGGCACAAGAAAATGTAATGTTTTGGAAATGTGGTGTTTTACAGCGAACTAACCTCAACAATAAAAAATAATAAGTGACAGTGACTCAGTGACAATGACATTGCAATGCTTACGGCACTTTAGCCGGGCCGAGGCAGCGCCAATATTATGCCACTAGCGGCACTTTATCCGATAGGGATAGAGTGCTGCTAAAGGCACTATAGGTACACTGCCTAAAAAAATTTTGTTCCACAAATTTTCCGTCAGACTTCAGTGGTGGCGCGGACTCTAGTGTAGTTTCAATGTATTTACAGGGACTTGTTGTTAAAAGTGGTATAGTTTTAGGGGCATGAGGATCAGGGTGTAAAGTTCACTCATCCCCCATAGAAAAGGGAGGATCCTCCGACCAGACGGGTGTCGTGTCTGGCGGGCAACTGCCCAGAGGTTGAAGTCGGGAGATTGTATATATGTCCATCACGCGGTAAGCTCTAATTGCGCAATACAGGATTTGTGTGAAATTCTGGATGTTGTGTGACGTCAGGTCTTTGATGCGTAGTTCGCATGTGGCGATTGTAGATGCCGCCACATCACTCCCTTCCGGAGACCGGAGGTCGATAGTGGGCCGAGTCTTGTATCTTGCAATGCTTCACAGTGCCAGCTGTGGTTCCAGTGAGTCGGAACCCGGTGCCGCATAGTTCGTGGTGAGTCGGAACTGTCTGCGGTGATTCCCCAGTGAGTCGGGGTGGCGCTGTGTTATGATCCAGTGCGTCGGATGTGGTACAGTGCCGGGTTGTGGCTGACTGCTGGCGTCGACCAGGAGAGGCTAGAATGGGCTCTGCTTGCGAGACCGGCCGAAAGTGCAGTTGCTGTGCCAAGGTTGCTGATGAGGCTAAGGGTGATGACCAGGAATGCGCGTTCGTTGCATGCTGGTGGTTAGGATACCCGTTGAAGCCGTGGGTGCTGACTGGATGTGTGACTCGCCTCACGAAAGCTTGCGGGAGTGATGATGATAATGACGTCACGCTGAAGTAGTTGCACGAAGGCTGCGTTGACGTTAATACTCGGGATCACCAATTTGGGGCATGAGGAACAGAGTGTAATGTTCACTCATCCCCCATAGAAATGGGAGGTTCCTCCGACCAGATGGGTGTCGTGTCTGGCGGGCAACTGCCCAGAGGTTGAAGTCGGGAGATTGTATATATGACCTTCACGCGGTAAACTCTAATTGCGCGATGCAGGATTTGTGTAACGTCAGGATGTTGTGTGACGTCAGGTCTTTGATGCATAGTTCGCATGTGGCGATTGCCACATAGTAATTACAAAATCGATTATATGTTCATCTTTTAGATAAGGAATTAAGCACAGAGTGACACAATCATATAATCAAATGAGAGTGCTTTAATAATATCTACCTCGGACCTTAGTGCTATAATTGTCTAAGGAACTTGACTAGTTTCTAACTAAATTATTGCTGTATTATTGCACAGACAGTTAACTGACCGATTTCTATTAACAGGTATTAGCTAGTTATTTCTCTCGATATCTATTAATACATCAACTCAAACGGAAATCGTTATACCTACATACATATTTCAGTTTGCAGTGCCAAGTGTGACTATAAAAGTTCTGTGAAAGTTCATACGGTTCCTTATTTGGATGATTTTAATTAACCACCGTGGTCCCCACCACGGTGGTTAATTAAAATGTCGTGACTGGTGGGCAACTGCCTAACGATTGATTTCGGATGTCTTATATATGTCGTTCGCGCGGTAAACGCTAATTGCGCGATGCAGGATTTGTGTGATGTCAGGATTTTGTGAGACGCAGGTCTTTGATGCGTAGTTCGCATGTGGCGATGTAGATGTCTCCGAAGTAATATGAAGCGACGATTGTGGAAATGCATACTAATCAGCCGCCTTTTTACATCGAGAATTTTTACCTACGCCCGCTTGGTGCCAGCTGAAAAATATATGTACCTGTCCTTAACCATGATAACTTTCCGCTTAATAGCACTTCTAACATAAGCAGCATGAAATACCGACGGAAGTCGCGAAACAAAAATGCAATGTTTCTGTGAACAGTTTGAACCCTAATAAAAATTAACAGGAATAAAAAATTAGAAAGGGTTTAATGGTCCGTACTAAATTAGAAAGTATTATAACACCTCAATGGTTTTAATCAACAATAACAAAATCCGAAATTACCCTTTAAATAATTACAGCATCGTTACGTAGCCGTCAAATTATTCATCAATATCCGACGCCTCATTTTCAACAAAGGGCGAGGGAGAGAACACGAAAATTCATCAAAACTTTATTGAGGCTGAAACAATACATCAAGGCGCTAAAACATCGTAATAGCCCAAAGATTGATTGTTCAGGGTTGCAGGCATTATCGACGCCGGCATTATACTGCGACCGCGGCGGTCTTGCCCGTCGCTCACTCCGCCTAGCACGGCTATTTACCTAAGCAAACAATAGCCTCTGTTCTACCGGCCGTCATATCAATACTAATCTAATTACTGAATCTGTTAAGTATACAGCCTGGGGATTATGTAGCTTTGGTGTTTTGTTCGGCTTGCTCGTTATTTCTAGCTTAAATTTTGATACAATATCTGATTTCTATTTTATAGACATACTCGTATTATAATACTACAGTAATTACGTATTCTGATTATTTCGAGTAGTAAATTTCGAGGTTGGGCAAAGTGTTTTTCTATCGGGAATTTCTTAGTAACAATCCGGAGTCTGGATTTGTACCCGGTTTATGGCAATATAGGCTCGCTGGGTGTACTTACTATATGAGCACCTCTGCCCAACCCTTCGGTAAAACAAGGCGTGAGGTAATGTTATGAATATTAAGGGGACTACAGGACCTAAACGTGCCTAAACGCAAGTTTTATAACGCCTAAAAGTAGTGAATTGACTCAGGCGTGACATCGCGGAAAACTATTATAAAATACAATAGACAAAGTATATTTAGTAATTATAATTCGTCAAGTCCGGACACGACGTGTTGCCACGTCAAGCACCGAACGTTGTTTAAGTATTTGTGCGTTCGGCGCTTGACGTGGCAACACGTCGTGTCCGGGTTCGCAACAAGTCAATCGTCATCCCTCGTTAAGAGGTGAAACAAGGGTCGATTTCTTACAGGGTTCTTTATGACTCTTTAAGAACAGTTAAGCGGATTAGGTTACTAAATATACGTCGTCTATTTTATTTTATGCCTAAAAGTATATGATCCACTGCAGTAAACAAAATCAGAAAAATAAATGTTAGTCTTCAGGATAATGCTAGTAAGATAGTGTGTTGAAAACATAATACAACAAATTTTATACGATAGAAAAAAAATCACGAATATTCCTCAAAAAAAATATTTCAACGATTAAAAATCACATTAATATACATGCAATCATTCTGATTTTGGTCAGATTATTCTACAAGCAACATTTATTACCGTAATAGTGTTTATTTATTTTTGTCCAATCAATAGATTATTTATAAATAGATAATTACTTTTTTTGTCCAATCAATTGATTATTTATAAATAGATAATTACTAATATTTTGTCATCGCGCTTCTCTTCCTTTTCCATACAGTCCGACAGTGACCGCGTTTAGCTGTTGTAAGCCTCTTAATATAAAGTTATTGCTAGATTTAATTTCAGTATTTGTGCAGATTGCCTTCTTAAGTCCATTCAAAGCTTCTCTGTAAATGACTTTTAACGATAAGACTGTATCACACGCAACTTTCAAAGTTTTAATTGTTTTGGTGTGTGTCAAAGTTTTCTATCAATCTTATTGCAGGCTATGTTTACAAACTAACCCGTCTCAACTCAAGACACAGCAGCAGTGTGAAGAAAGACTAGGAACTAAGGATCGCACCGAGAGGGTAAATATTGACAGCTTTCCTACAAATAGGAAAACAACATTTATCTTCACGATCTACGTTAGGACTTCCTTTTAGGTCCACTTAGGTGTTAATTGAAGTGACCACAAATTACGGTTAGTGTTCATTGCAAGTCTCAAATCGAAGAGGTGGTTTAAAAGATAAATTAACTACAATGTGCTACTTAACAACATGAATATTGATATGAGAAAACATGGTCGTCTTCAATCAAGGAATACATACGAAGGTTATAAAAAGTTCAATTCGAGTTCTTGACAACTCGGCTAAAGCGCGTATCGAAAAAAATCCATCATTAAAATACTTATCTGTTTTTAATTTTGTTTTAATGGTGAATACTTGTATCAAATGAATTCGATTAAAGAAAAAGAAGACAGAAACTTTGTTGTTTAAAATGATCGAGTTTCTTTTCAACTTTCCTTTCTTTAAATATTGATTATCTAACTTGGAATGATTCACATTTTTTCAAACCTAAATGTACAAGTTTCAGTTCGTGATCACAAAATAAAAAGTTTTCAGACCACTCTCGCTGATTCTTTGCACGATAAATCTCTATTCTTGTACGATTAATTCTGCACTTTATCATTGTGCTCGCATCTGACTAAAAGATTCTGTATTATGAACGTTTAAACTTTTATGTGCCATCAATATTTTATACTATCAAGCAATGCTCGCTTGAGCTCCGTGTATTCAAATAGATATTCAAGAGAGATAGATCACGCTTATTCGTTCAATTTAAATACCATTAATGCGAACTTGAAAATAAATATTTGTACAAAAAACGAAAGTGTATAAACGGTACACTTGAGATTAGAAACAGCAAATCAAAGCAATCAAGCGTTTTGTTTCCCCATCGAGGCGAGTGCGGAGCAATCCGGCTAGCGAGCGGGCGGGCGCCGGGCGACCGGGCCCGGCCGGCTCCGTCAGTACGCGCGGCACGTCGCCGAACCCTATCGTAGGCTTCATACTGGCCGGCGACATCTGCACATTTTCGACGTTATCGACTAGAGGACACATTTTTATAGGAACAAATTTAATCTAAGCAGAAGGGATCAGTCTCGGGAGTGCTCTGCTCGCACGTGGCCCCACGACGTGAGCATGGGCTAACGATTTTTCAGAACGTTATTATGTGTCCGATAAAATACTTTATCTTGAAACTGCCTTTGGCGTCAGTCCCTTTTTTGTTTGCATATCATATTTATTTAACGCACTACGTGTACCTGTCTGGTCGGTTCACGTAGGCGGGTTTATGTAAATATTGCTCAAATATTGGCCCTGTGATCATTGTGCCAATAAAAGCACTTACAACGAGTTTGTTACTTACACGTAGCGGGTTTACAAGGAAATTATCTGATATTAAATAATATCAAATATGTATGCCATTAAACGTAATTTTATTCAACGTTCAAGAGGCGAAATTCAGCTTTCGTACTTACCTGTGATGGCGTATACGCATAAATAGAAGAGTATCAACTGTTGATTGTACCTAGTTGAATTCTAACTATGATTTACTTAACTGGGTATTTAAGACTCATAATAATATCCTAACTTACAATTAAATCAACTCGTTGACAGTTGAAAACAACGCTCAAAGTCAAGTACCACTAGCTCGATCTACTTAACTAACAAGTTTAAACTAAAACAATAGGTTAAACATTGTAACCGCGGCAAGAGGTCATTAAGTTTTTGTAACTCTTCCCCTGGGGCTCAACAAGGATGTAAGGTCGTGCGAAGAAAATTTTCTTAGAAAAACAATAAATTTTGTGTGAGCAACGCTCGAGTGAGTTTTGGTGTCGGCTGAGCGAGAGCACGCTCGCCATAATATATTGAATTTGAAACGAACAAACTTTTACGTTCTCCCCGCCGCGTGTAAAAAGATTTTCTCAAAATGTTTACAATGCAATAATTTTTATTCGACATCAAAGAACAGCGCCGAGAGAGAAGAGAAGAAAGAAGAAGAAGAAGGGGAAGTTCAGAGGAGCTCGTGGCTAAGTAACAACAGCCGCATTGGTCGATCCATCAGGTTAAGCTACGCTTGCCGGGGTTGGTCAGTGGATGGGTGACCATCTTTACATACCGAGGGTCCTCCGTGCCTCGGAAAGCACGTTAAGTCGTTGGTCCCGGCTGTCATTCATGGATCTTTGACAGTCGTTACGAGTCCTCAGAAGCCTAAAAGTCTGACACCCGTCTTACCAATGTATTACCCAGTTACTGGGTTGTGCAGGTCAGATAGGCAGTCGCTCCATGTAAAATACTAGTATTCAGCTGCATCCGGTTAGACTGGAAGCTGACCCCAACATAGTTGGGAAAAGGCTAGGCAGATTGATTGATCAAAGAACAGCGCCGCTTAATACCAAAAACAGCGCAACAACAGATAACTGCGCTGGAAATTATCTTTTTACGCTACAGTGGAAGCTAACAATTACTTAAGTGTGCTGATTACGTATTCAGGGTACCACGCAGGCTTACATTAGGAACATCTTTATTTCTCAAAGAACTACAACAATAATTACACAGAAAGACAGCTGCCAACCTATCAGTAAATACTCGTATGTTAAATATTTTTATACCCCCGTTAAAGTAACTTAGAAGCACAAATAAAATAAACGTATAACTTAAGTGAATATAAAAAGCTAAAACCGCATTAATAATTATTTCATTTTCAGTAACAGGGAAATCTCATTTACACCCAAATCCTTTTTCTTTGGGCCCATTCCTCATTAAAGTATCGATAAGAGTTTTGACGATTCGTTATCTTTCGAAACAATTATTGAGCGGTAGGATACACTTTGTATCACGCCGTTCTACCGACGGTTAAACCACAAAAAATATTTGTGAAAAGGTGTCAGCTCTTCTGGCTTAATCCCCGACGATTTGCAAAGACGGAAAAAAGGGTTTGTGAGCTTAGACGCCACGGATCCCCCATAGAACCCGCCTTCTGCCCACGCTTATCACCCGCTAGCTCTATTTATTTTCCTCGAATAAGTAGTAATACCTACTGGAAATATCCATATCGACAGGTTATTAACGCAATATGTCAGCGATTCGTGAGTAACAAATATGTTTCAATATACCTACATCTTTTTTGCTGAAATGTATGGTTGATTCAATTTTCCACAATAGACCTAAACACTAATAGGTATATCTAGATGAGAATATCTAAATTATCAAAAAATATTTAACGATTATTAAAGTTTAACGACTACGAACTGTAACTGTATTATATAAGAGAATTATTAATTTGGTCAAAATAGGGAATGCTGAAATATATTGCCTATATTTCAGCGGTCTTTATACTATCCTAATTTTAACTTACCTTTAGTTTTCGGGTAACTTTTGCATTTTTTACTTTACTGTGAAAATAAAAGTAAATTAATTTACAACGTCTCTAATTCGATGAATCTGATTGAGTTTTAGTAAAATATATAAAAGATCCTTACATATTTTTTTAATAACTCTTGTTAAAACTGTACGGAATTCTCATCCACGAAAGTAGTAAAATAATTTTATTTTATTATAAGTTAGGTAGCCGTGGTCAGGCCTCGCTGCGGTAACACCCACAGTTTTAATTTATCTCGCCTGGCCCTGTAATCATAATTAAGTAGGTACAAAGTTGAAACAAGTTAAACCTTTTAAAATATACTCATACGTAAATGTGTAGAAGAAGAGACCCAAGTAATGCTGAAAATAATTTTAATTAGAAACCGGACACTTATTGTAAGATGACTGAAAATATAACTGTTTCATTTTCAACAAGTACCTAATAAGTAGCAATTTTTGTAAATGTTGAAACTAATTATGGCGTATTTCCTAAATTATTATTTCAGTATTAACTTATTTATTTCATTTCATTTCATAACATACAAACCATACTGAAACTTAGTTAAGTGAATGAGAAAAAAAATTGCACCTACGCAAATGAATATATTTTTGATTTCCTTCACCATTACAGAACACAAATCTAACGTAAACACTAATGCTAAACCTTATTTAATTGCACGTATCATGGATCGTATTAGATCGAGGCCGTATTGACATATTAACATACTACAATTAATTATTCATGCTTATTGGATTCATCCGGCTGAAACATTCTGATAATATTAACGTGAACGTTGTTAATCTGAATTGCGATTGTTAATTAAAGATGCTCCACGTTTGTCTACATTTCTATTAATTTATAGATACTTTAAGATAAGTAGGTAATCATCGCAAAGAGTCTTGGAATTCTTAGAAACCCTTCAGCGGAGTTTTCGTATGTAATCCTTGTTGCGAGATCGCACTCATTAATTATTAAGGCGGCATGTAACCTCATTGACGTTACGTACGTAAATTATCATGTAATCGCATTAATTACGCATGTGTTTACAAGAATTCATCATCATACATACTCATTTGGATAATTACAGCTCGCTGATTTAAAAATATTTAATAAAATGATTAAATAAATAGGATTTCAGGATTTACCACGGAATTACAAACTTATATAATTTCTGCGTTACCTTTCATAGAAATAAGATTAAAAAATTAATAAAGTGGGAATCATTTTTATACCTTAACATCAATCTCTAAAATATCAAAGTGAACTTAAAAACTCATCATAATTAACATTCATTTAAATTTGAAATTATTCATGGCAGAAAGCGAAGTTGGCGTGGTGGTATTTAACGCCGCACCTGCCCGAGGCGTCTTAGCGTGGTCGAAATTAATGCGACGCAAAGTCGGCAAAAGTCAATTACACTTTATTAAAACCGTCTCCATTTATATCAATTTGACGCAAACTGTTACAAATACTGGTAATGTTCCGTCCTTTCATCCGAGAGCGAGGCGGGGCTACGCAAGCGCCAGGAGCGTACAACAGTCGTAGACAAAGCGGCGCGGCTAGCGTAGCGCGGCCAGTACGCAGCCAGAGCGCCGCGAGATCGCAGCGCGCCGCCGACCTCGTCGCCGCCACCGCTCGCCGCTCGCCGGC
Organism: Agrochola macilenta; assembly: GCA_916701695.1. Classification (NCBI taxonomy): domain Eukaryota; kingdom Metazoa; phylum Arthropoda; class Insecta; order Lepidoptera; family Noctuidae; genus Agrochola; species Agrochola macilenta. Next base: position 12,663,710 of record OU753563.1, read on the forward strand.
ACCCGTCACACGAACCCCACTCGATTCACCTGCCGATGAATATTTAATGGAGCCGATTCCGATGGCGAATGAATGAGGGAACCTCGTTACCCCACTGACATTCATCACAACACTTTTGTTGACATATTGCAATTCTTCAAAAAGTTGTTTCGATTAACATGTCGTTGGGGTAAACTAATCAACATGATGAGCGGACGCAGATTGGCGTCGTGTTCAGCAGTGACAGCTGTGCTACTGCTGCTCATAATTAGCGGTTCAGTTACATCGTCGGACGGTGAGTAGGAAGTTGCTCGTTAAGTAATTAACAACATAACTGATAAGTTGGCTCCACAAAATTTTAGTTGGTAGTTGTTTTAGTTTATATAATTATAAGGGATAACAGTGCGACCTAAACTGAAAAGCTTTGTGGTTTAATAGAATTAGATAAATTAAGTTACGTTGCGATTGGGCAATTTAATCATTTGAAGTGTTTCTAATACTGTTGTAGCATATTTTTTTAGTTGTGACATCTCAAAAACTTTGCTATTATTTCTTTGTAGAAAGTTTTAGACATCAATTTAAGTATCCGTATTTCAAGTTTCAACTGGTCCGCAGTCAAGTCATTGCAGTAAAAACAGGTGGCTTCAGTCGTTTATGAAAGTTACGGATTCTGACTTGACTCTTTATTATTCCCACGTTCCCACTTCCCACGTTTATTGATTGCACTGTTGAATAAAGTCCTATAATGTCATACTGTTAATACAAGACATTTTGCAGATTAAAGCTGAATAGCAATGGGGAATTTGTACCAGAAGCAGTTTTATACCTAATATTATGTGTGATAATAGTATGTAAATATGACTGCACGAAATATCAAAGTTACCTCCTAACATAAATTGCTACAAGACACAACGTAAGTTTGAATGTTTCTATCATTAGGACAGATTTCTTCCTCTTCGTCGTTCCGCTTCCCAGCTGCTTGCCGGCAAACTTCAAAGCACTAGTCTTCTCATTAGCAGCGCAATGTGAAGCTTCATGCGTGTCTGATTTCAGGAGCGAATACTGCCTGACCTGGCAAAATTAACCAGGTTGTTTTGGTATCTTGGTATAAGTTTTTTGGGACTAGATATCTGATTGAATGCTTCATTAGGTTTTTTTTAAACGTAGGCCCTTTATTATGCAATCTATTGGCTTAGAAGTAACGACTTAGTGGTACATTAAAATTTTAAGTGACAGTCGAATGCATCGCAGATTCGTCCTGCGCCCGCGTCCCTTCGCTTGCCACCATATATAATAGTCTATACTATGGACAAGTGATGTTGGAACATCGGGCGAGAGAAGACTAATATATTTATTGTACATCATTTCAGTTTTTATTTATATTTGTTTTTATTATTACTTTTATTGTTTTATTTATTTTTAATCCCGTAGTAGGATTTATCTAAGTCCGTAGGTGTGTCCGTGGCATCACAGTGGGTCCTATCAGAATACCAGCGCTGCGGATTTTTTTTTTTTAATATCGCCGCATTTTGCTGAGACAGGAGTCTTTTTGGCCTCGCACAGGTCGTTATTATTCTGTTAGTTTTTAAATGCTCCTTTTATGTTTTTTTTATTATTATTTACTGCTTGTATTTCCTGTGCGTGTCCCAAATAAAATATGTTTCATTTCTTTTTCTTTCTTTCTTTCTTTACATTCATTGCTTTAAGTTAATGATAAGTTTACTCCGGTTTTTAAGGGAAAAATATAGAGATTTTATTAAAATGTAGAGCATATATATTTAAGTTGATAATTAAATATATATGCTCTATAGCTATAATAACTACCATTAACCTCGAAACGCCATACTTTTGGTAAAACAAACTTTGACATCACTGGAGTTTTTCTTTATAGAGTCTTGCTATATAAACTTTGATGTCCAAATAAAATCTTCAATTTTGTTCTCTTTATTTGGGTTGAAGGAAGATAATATCATATATTGAAGACGCTGTTATTAAATACAGATATAGCTACATATATATCTACCTGCGTACATAATATTATAACATGTAAGCAAACATCAAATTTATTAGAAGATTTGAAACAGACAATAACGAGAAAACAAAATACTTTGCTCAAGAGGACGCATCTTTAGATTTTAATTAAGTAAATGAGGAAAACGTCAAGAAAAACGAATTCCCATATTTTGCCGTTAATCCAATTTCTTAAGGGTCATAATAATTACCTACTTACTTTAATATTTTTAGGGTTCCGTACGTCCATATGAAAAAATAGAACCCTTATAGGATTACTCGTGTGTCTGTCGGTCCGTCTGACACAACAAATCTGCTCCGAATCTAATAGACCGATTTCAATTAAATTTGGTATACATGTGAATTTCTGTGACATAAACACGGACGCGTAACGTCAATAAATAGATTTTGAATACCTAAGGGGGGATATCACGTTTGAGGCTCAAATAAAACTGTACCGTGTGACTTATCAAATAAAAGGGCTTACTGTGAGTGTCTCAAAGATATTTTTAATAATTTATGAAAATAGATGAAAATCGACCATTTACTCCGAATTTACTGAGCCTAAAACTTTGAAAAAAATACAGAATATAGTTATATACTTATAGATTACAGGAAAACCTATAAGAAGCCTATGGTATTAAAATAACATGGTAAATCTCTTAATATTGTGCGTACAAACTTACATTTTGCAGTTGGAATGTTAAGTTTGTTTTTGGGAAAAATTCATCGAAACTACGGAACCCTCATATTGCGTGGTCCGACACGCAATTGGCCGGTTTTTAGGATTGGCCTCCCTTTGGTCACATTATGTTTTTTTATCAATTTTATAAACTAGTAAGCAAGATAAATCTTTTGAAAGTATCTACAAACCAAGTCTCCTAAATAACTTCTTAGCCCAAGTTACGTTAGCCTTGCTTGCTGCACCGTCTCCGACCTTGTTTGCCATTGAAGGTCTTCTAAAATAGAAAGTAATATACAACCACGCATCAGTATTGAATAGAAAAGTAAAGTGAATTGAGGGAACTAAATTTTCAAGCGAATTGACTATCTACTTAAATTGTCCGTATATTCAAATCACAACTGTCATTCTTTGACAGTTGCATGAAATGGCACACGGCAATTTGACGTAAGGTGTCAGTTTGCAATGAGCAATGAATTTCCCTGAATGTACTTGTATACGATGGCGGCTTCCTTGACGTGAAAGAGACATTGTTTATAGACTATCGCGGCTACTGAACATCATAACATCAATGAGCGCTTTACAAACTTTTCACCTTGGAGATGAATAAATAACAATAAGGTAGGTTAATATAGTAAGGTAAATATAGGTAGGTTCTGGTGTTCTTACCCGACTGGGATATATTTTTCACACGTTTCTATGTATATTTTTATGTAGGTTACTTACTACCCTCGAAGCATTGTAACGTCTGGATGGATTTTAACACAAATGAGGTGTCCATCAACTCTTCTAGGTCCTGCGATGGTTATAGGCTAGGTTTTGTTTATGTAATAATCTCATGTAATATTTAAAAAGGATTCACGAAGGGTTCCGTACCGTTTTTTAAAACACGATTCTTGTAAGTTTGACTGGACCCCCTTTAATTATTAACTTTATTAAAAATATATTTATTTGTTGTTATAGCGGCAATAAAAATACACACTCTGTGAAATTATTTTCAACTGTCTACCTATTACGGTTCATGAGATACAGCCCGCTGACGGACAGACGGATAGACGGATGGACTGCGGAGGCTTAGTAATAGGGTTCCATTTGGCACCCTTTGAGTACGGAACCCTAAAAACTGATGGTATAGGTTCTTTTAAATTTTTACTTCAGTACTTATAAAATATCACCAAGCTAGCCCATTTTTTTATTTTTTATATAGGGGGCTATGTAGTACCTGTTATTAATCCGTAATTAGGCACATATATACGTAGCTTCGAAAAAAAATGTTATTACTCTGACGTTGTTTAAATAATTTTCCTGGAAACAATACTAACACAATCTCCTGACGGATTAATTTAAATACTATTTGCCAGGAAACGGTGCACGTAAACACTACTGAAACCAATTAAAACATCAACAAAAGCCGAGATTTATCATTTAAAGTTATTATTACCATAAAGTCATGCGGAGGCAAACAATTGACATATTTTTCCGCCATGCCTGCTCCACGTTGATATCTATAACCCCCATTATTCAACGGATTAGCTTTTTACCGGATGAGTCGTAGAATATTCAAAAGGGAATTATTGGATTTTGTTGAGTCTATACGAACGTTCCACTAAAATCGTTCTAATCTGTCATTGTTATTTGTCCGTTCCTATATTTATAAACCTCACTCAATATAAAATGAATTAATTAATCGTATTTCGAAATTGTAATAACACAATAAGTAATTCAATACTGATTGTTCATCAAATTAAAACAGCGAGGGGAAATGAAAACAACCAAGATTATGTATCTGTAAATTGTACTGTATCCGCCCTTGGCAACAACGGTGTTTCAATCACTGACCTCTCTAACAATTATCAACCCTGCAATTATCGGCAGAGCCCCAGCCCGTGTTTGATTACTACTATTAATATATAAATCACCTATCTATGTTCTATCGTGGAGTATGACGATTGCAAACTGACCTACTTATTGAAACGGCTACATCCAAGACGTGAGTTGTAAATGTTGAAAAAAACTGAACGATGCATTTAATTTAAAATGAAAACGATGAAAATCAAGTGAAGTTTCACTGAAACTTCCGCAGTTTGATAGTTTGAGCAGGTGCGTTAACTCATAGCACGTTAGCTTCGTCATTGTGTGCCCACGTGAGGTTCTGCTGGCTTTAAAGTAACAAATGGGGAATGTGTATAGGAGGCAAGTTGTAGCAGTCAATTGGGTGAAACAAATTATTGCGGCGCTGGTAGACGCCAGACCAGCGATCTATCACCAGTGTGAGCACCACAATTACCCATTTACCTCAGCAAGGAATTCGTGGGTCTGAAATATTAGGTATGATACTGTGTCATTGAAGGAATAAAGCCGGCGAGCGCTCGGGCGCACGGAATAAGGTTCTTAACAAAGTGTTAGTTATTTAGGCAATCGTCTGCGTCTTCAATCTTCATCATTTTGTTTGTGTGTCATTCAAAGCATATACGAGATATATTTTACCATTTATAAGGCACGGATTGTATATTGTAGGTACACATTGGTAATCATATTTTATCGATTTGATAGTAGTAGAAGTATATTATCATTATTTCGGAATGAGAAGAAATCCAGATTATCGACTAACTTTTGAAATAACAATATATTCACGACTACTAGCATCGCTAATAAAGTATATAGGTAGGTTATTCAAAAGAAACTTTATTTTTCATTAGCATCACTTTATTAAAATTTTACATCAAAGTTAACTATCGAACAATCAATGGCTTCTGTGATTTGCAAGACTAATCATTGTGTACCAAATGTTTGCAAGCAAATTGGACGAAGCCTACTTCATTTCCTCGAAATGGTGCAGCCTTAATAAAATCGTTCCCAGAAATGAAAATTTAAGCATTTCGTTGAAATGGGAATTACCTTCTGAAACCATTATGTCTACTTACATATTTAAAAAAGAACCTATTTTAGTTTAAGGTACTTATTAACTTTTGATACACAAATAGCAGAAACCTAGCTTACCTTGAGGGTATAGCCGCTATACAATTTGAATCTATACAATCAAATGGAGTGGATCGATATTTCGGTATCGGCAAATGGCATATGGTTATTTTCCTTCTGCTGACCGCAATTCCAGAGTGAATTAGTATCAGTCTCAAGTTGGATGAACTTTCAGCTGGAGCAGAACTTACCCACCTTGTGTATGATTATTTGCGAGTTGCCGGCGCCATACTTCAATTTGTTACTCAACTCGGAGCGCCTTTGCTGAGAACTTGCTCCCAGCTAGAATGCCGGTTCATTGCGACGCCAATTGCCACATAAACAAGCCTCGCCAACCCAACGCTATGCGGTCGCGATACCAAAACTTCGTTGTTTACTGTTCTCACTACATATCATAAAACATCTATTTTGGGGCAAACTTAAACACTCATCTTTCCCGAGTTAACAAGCTCCACAAAACTTTGTTGTTCATAAAATAATAATTATTAGCACGAAATTCACACATGTATAAGGAAAAGCCGTCGACTTCTGCGAAGTATTGAAATATGTACATGGCGATGTCGATTCATTACAAAGTTCTCTCGTTCTTAAATGTTTGATCGCGGTGTTTGTGAATATATGGGATTTATTTAATGAGAATTGTTTATTGAAAACAAATACAAATAACGTATAGGCAATATTTACTCTAAAAACCTGCAGTACAAATACAATTGTTAGGCTTTTCCCAGTCGGTATTCTATTTATTTTAATTAAATTATATTTACCCAGTTAATGTAGCATGCTCATTGTTTTTTTTGCGAATTAATCGTATTATAAACAACAGACTTCCGATCATGACTTGTCATCGTAGCCTCGTAGACCGAAGAGCTCCTACGGCTCCGAAGTCTACGACAACTCATAGCGTCCGTAGAGCTCCTACGGCTCCGAAGTCTACGACAACTCATAGCGTCCGTAGAGCTCCTACGGCTCCGAAGTCTACGACAACTCATAGCGTCCGTAGAGCTCCTACGGCTCCGAAGTCTACGACAACTCATAGCGTCCGTAGAGCTCCTACGGCTCCGAAGTCTACGACAACTCATAGCGTCCGTAGAGCTCCTACGGCTCCGAAGTCTACGACAACTCATAGCGTCCGTAGAGCTCCTACGGCTCCGAAGTCTACGACAACTCATAGCGTCCGTAGAGCTCCTACGGCTCCGAAGTCTACGACAACTCATAGCGTCCGTAGAGGTCCTACGGCTACGAAGTCTACGAAAACTTCTCGCGCTATCATTATGACTCATGACGCTTCATCATTTTATTTTCCACATACTAGCCCCCATAGTCCTCTTTCAGGACTAATAGGACTCATTTCAAAAGACTGTTAACAAGGGAGCATAATAGATTATTTAAGGTTTTCTTTGAATTAAATAACAAGCACAGACTAACCTTGCTAGTAGCATTTTTTCAAGTGGGTACTGAACACAATACAGGTTTCATTTCAGATAAGTTATGATTGCCTCATTTAAGGCATTAAAATTATTTCGTAATTGGAAGATTGTGGGTGCACACTTCCTCTTCAATTTTGCAAGCCCCTTAGATCAACACTGGTGTAAAGTAATACAAAAACGATAAAATTGTTAAAGCCAATATTTTTACCGGGAGGCGCGGGTAGACCTCGGGAGACCTCCACTCGGCAGAACATAATAACCTCAAATAAGATTAGATGAGATGCTAGTTCATTGTTTATGTGTAACAACGTAATTCACGATTTTTTTCGGTTCAGCGCCTTCGCCGTACCTGAAAAAAGCGTATTTTTTGCTGTGAAACAACCATAAATCTTAGAACTTTTTCATAAAATTTCGTAATACATGTCATAGCAGTCTCGTATATTGCACGTTGCTCGACAATGTTCAAGAAAATTTGTCTTCAGGTGAAAACATGAAAAATTTCAAGAGAATATGTGAATCAATGTTTGTTATATGAAATTTGAATGCCTGGATGTTCTGGTGTATGGAGCGAGGGATTCTTGGAATTATAGTGCTGCCAACTTGCATAGCTGCCGTGGTTATAAAAACTTGACTGTGTAAATTTATAACACATAAGTACGTTTCACATATTCAAGGTCGTTTGCATTGAATACCGTTGTATACCAAGGTCATTGTCATTGTCACAAAAATGTTTTCGGAAACTTAATTTTATATGTTCTCTTTTTGTTTAATTTTGTTAATTTATTTATTACATACATAACATCACGTCTGTTTTACGCGAAGGGCTAGGCAGAGGTGTACCTATTGTCCACCCACATTTTGCCAGTTACGTTTAACTCCCATGCAATATGAAGCGAGCCTATTGCCATCGTTGAAAAACCAAATAACTTTTTTGCCCGACCTGAGAATCGAACCCAGGACCTCATACTCAGCAGTAGCGACCATTACACTAACGAGGCAGTCCAATTAAATTAGCAGCGGCAGTTTAATTTAATTAGAAGAAAAGGAAGCGTCTTAGTGGATGGACATAAGTGGAACTGACTGAATAAAATAAAATAAATCTGTTCTTCTATGCTGTGAAACCAAGTATCCTACACGCTGATAGAACAAAAAAACAAGACCTTATTAATACAATGAAAATTTTCCTAAAGAAACTGCGCAGTGTCGTCGGTGTAAGGAGCATGAAATTGCATCACGTTGTCCGCCCGGCGCGCCCGTGTGTCCTGCAAGGCGCGCCCTCGTCCCTCTATCTAATGAAGCCAATTTTCCGCGCGCGCTTCACCTTGCTTTCCTTTTGAATTTTCTCGCGTATTTTCCCTGTCATCCATCTCCTTCCGCGCTTCCGCACAAGCAGATTACTTTTGATTCCGAATTCCAACACCATTGATTTAATAAACAACAAATGTCCATCTAATCATAGCGAAAGGAAAGGAAATTTTTCAACACCTATTCATTTTCTGAATCCGCTGTCGGTCGTGAAATTAATATCCGCTTCGAAACAATTCGTATATCCGATATAAATTCACTTATAGATGTAATAGCAATTATTGATATTGTAATTTAAGTACGCATTGCTCAAAATTTCATGTCGATTGTTGTACCTACAAGTACGTAAAGTTTAATATTGTTTGCACGCTTATTTTTGTACATATTTTTCATAATGTACTAGCTGAACAAAAGCTGTATGATAATGAAGGAGTACCTACCTAGCAATATCAACTTTACGGTACAGTGAACTGTGAAACTATGTAAGCAAAGTCAAATAGCACCTAGCACGTAAAAACAAGACGGAAGGCGGGTCGGCTTCACACGGCGCGGGCGCGGGCGCGGCTGCAAACACGTCTGTCTCGATAGACGGCGCTCCTCCGCGAGTTTTCAACTAATTTTTATTAACTTCTGAACGAACTTCGTCGAATGTGTTATTTTTAAAATAAATCTAACAAGTATATAAAGCCGCTCCATCCTAGACCGTCTTTTCGTCTCTGGGAATATTTCGAAGCAAATTTTCTCTTACTTAAAGTTTATGCTAGTTGCCTCCGAGTCAGATGCTACGTAACCGGCATTACGAGAATACGAACGAAATTCTGAATACTAGCTCTTATTCAGCAGCCATTGAAAATTACCCACCCGTTCACCTAACTGTAGTGACACAACACGGCTTTGTAACAACAAATATTAGAATCGCTGGCTTCCGAGTCTGAAAATACTACAATTTCTGTTGTACAATGAATACGTAAGAAGAAGGATAGAGAAATAAATATTGTAAGAATGTTTTCTACATTTTCAATACCTACTCAATGTTTATAATGTTTCTGATACAGTGCGATTGGCAAGGCAATTTAAATGTATCGTCAGACGGTGAAGTAAAACGCGAGTGGAGTTCATTGGTTTCATAATGAATAAATAATCCTGCGTAATGCAGTGGGAACGGAGGAAGTGTTAATCAGCTGTTACTTCAATCGTACCTATCTACCATGTACCACTGTACTTCGATATATGCTTATTTCAATCGAAGGAAACAATAAAATAATAATTATATTTTTTTGTAACCGACGCTTCGTTTTCGCGTTCGGCCATTTTCGGCCAAAATATTATGATTCGGCCTTATCATCGTTTTCGGCCATAAACCAGCCGTAGCTTCGAAAATCAACATTTCGTGAATTGTCACGCGTCATTCGGCCTACTTCGTAAAGCTCGGCAATATCGGGTTAAGTTGTATTTTTTCTTCATTAATTGAATCAATCAATACAAAAAGAAATAAGTAACCTCTAATTGTATCCTTTAATGGAATTATCTTGTTTTATTTCTTTTAAAGCTTATTTATATTATATTTGCTCTTTCTCTCCCTGGGTGTATAAAAACAAGCAAGATTTCAGTGTATACAGCGGAAATATTAATATTTTTTCATGTTTGAATCATTTTCGTTTTCGGCTTCGTTTTTGGAAAATAATACTAAAGCCAAAGCTTCTTTTTCGTTTTAGTTTTCAGCTGAAAAACCATTTTCGATGAGACACTAATATTTTTAGATAGGCACTTACATTGAAACACTCCATAAAACTCAAGAATAACATTAATCAACATTTATGATGATTTCTGAAGATTAGCCTACCAAAAATGCTTCATACGTGAGGTAAATATACTTAGTTTTAAATCAGATCACTAACTGGTAACTGTGTAAGTACCTATAGGTACTATGTATAATCTTTAAAACAATAGAGCCACAAATATATTTAAAACTATGTATGTATTAATCAAACGGCTTGTTCAATATTTAGAAAACAACTATTTGTTTCTAAAATTAAATGGAAGAAATGAACATAAATGACTTCATTAACTGTAATAATCAGTCATTTGTTGTTTGTATTATTTCATAGAAAGTAATCATAATACCTAATTTGTTCACATTTGTACATTAGTTTATAAACTGTTTTACTTTTTTACAAACATTTTCTACAATGCTAAGCCTAAAATGGAAAAATAAGTACCTAGGTGCTAACCGATAAGGTAAAAAACATATGTGATTTTAAAAAAAGTAGCAGTAGGACTGCAGTGTTACTTGTTTTTATTTCGTAATGAATTCAAACACAGAGAGATATAAAGAATTACACGAACCCTAACTTTTGTGTAAAATTGTTATGTAGGTAGGTATGATAATTAACATTGTTACAAACGATCTAAAAGGTACATGAATAACCTGTTAGTAGGCAAGTAGTAGTTATAATTGTGTAATAGCTACATATATCTGACATGTTTCGGCGACCCGGCACGACCCGACACCGCCGCCGATAATCCCATATTTCGTATGTGCGGTACGTTTGGCCATATTTCTCGGCGTCTATGCCGATACCGGTAGCATTTCACGCGACGTTCCCCGGTTTTTCGATGTGCGGTTTCCGCGCGACAATACCATTTTATTTACGGCTGAACTGCACCGCTCTATGGAGTTCAGTCACGAAGCGATGTAAGTAAGTGAATCTGGCGCTCGCACCGTCACCGCTCGCGCCGTTTCGCGTAATTCACCCTGGTCAGGCGCGCTTACGTTTCCAATCTGGTGATATGAGCCGGAAACCATTGCCAGCCACTCGATCCGCACTACACACGCTTTAAAATTTTACTTGCTGTTACCAACCGTTGTTGCTGTAAACCAATTCGACATATTTTCTCATTTTTGTTGGATATTCTTTCGGACATAGGTAACAAAAGGTTTCGTATTCGGAATAGTTTGTTCAAATTCATTGAAACGGTTTTATTAACTAACTAAGTACGTGAATACCCTAAATTAATTACGAACTGCTCGTGTTTTTCACTCATTCCGTTTCATTCACAGTACAGCAGTACAGAACAGAATTAACTAACATTTACTGCAATTCTTGTTTGTATTGTCTAACTGAATTAAATATCATCAAGCATTATCTGCGTGCTGCATCCTTGTGAACAAAACCATGAGCTTTAGCTTATTAATACGAAATTAAATTATACGCGTTTGGGTTAAAATATGAACGTAAATAGTGTCAAGTTATTTTTCATACCATTCATAAACACAATATACAAAAAATAACTGTATAAGTAACAAGCGATGTTCAACTATCTGGAAGCCGTAACGAGGCTATTAATTTTAATTGTTTCATAAATAAAAACTGCCGTCACAGAGAATCCGATTCATTTATGGATGACCGCATAAATCATTGTATTTCCGCACCCGTTATGAAATGGACCGAAGAAGTATCCGCTATCCATTTTATTTGTATCTCGTTTATTTACTGGCAATCACTCAATTAATGATAATTGAGTGTAGCGTACTATGTAGCTCTTCATATAATTCCAGTGAGAAGTTAACTATTTACTGCGCTCGCATGTTTATTTATATCTCCGCGAAGGTTATGCGGTACGTTGTAAATAGCAAGGAGTTCACATTTGAACTTTAAATAGCGCCATATAATACCCAGTTAAAAATAGAGCCGTAGGTATTATAAAAGTAATAATGGTGGTCATATAAGATACATAGCTGGTACTGAGAACTTCTCGTGGGAAGTGTCAGCAATAGATTTCTTTATTTATTCTTCTTCTTTTCTTGTGGTTAGTGAGTAACCTGGTCTCAGAGTTTTAAAGCCACCCATGGGCCTCTGACTTGGCTTCACATGCCGTTGATATACTCGTATATCTCTCAGGGATGCCGGTTTCCTCACGATGTTTTCCTTCACCGTTTTTGAAGCAAGTGATAATTACACAATACGCACATGAATCCGAAAAGCCAGTATTCATTTATTTAATAGATCGATTAAATTCACTGTAAATAGTGGTGACTAACTGCTGAAATATAAACATCTCTAATAAGGTTTAATATTGTAGGAAAACAACGCAGTACTATTACTTACCGGCTACTAAAACAAATCTGAGCGTTTAAAAGAGTTAAAAAGGAACTACTCGTTTCGACAGACAAATTGCCGGGACACCCAATTTTCTTGAAAAACCAGTAAATTATTTCACTATAGCATAGTTTTATACATATTGTGCAACGTATAGAACGCAGTACCGTAACGACCAACATGTTTTTCAAACATATGAACTCAATATAAGTTTATTGCCGGCTTCCAACGGCTGGGGAAAACATCGCTAGAAAATCTGCAGGTTTGTAAAACTACTACCGATGTAGAGAGGATATGTAGAATTCACTGGGGTTATTAGCCCCAAAACCTGTAGTTTTGTATACATAAATAATAACCATACTCGAACTCGAATAAAAACACATTGGCAGTGAAAGTATTCCGTAGGTATACGTGCCGCCAGTATTTTAGTGCTATCAAATTAAAGTATAATAATATGTTAGAGACATAAGTAACTGAAAAATCTCTTCTTTAACCCTTAATTTCCCAAAGTATGTCCTCCAATGCAAGCTGTTCTACCTTCATTTCAAGCTAAAGAAAACCATCAATTTGATTAAGTCTAAAAAAACAAAACATATAAATAGCTACACACAAGGTGTATATAGGCATTGTAGGCGCAATATTTATGCATATGTAGAATGTCGGCAGGCGACACGAGGCGGCACTGCCGTGCACGCCACGCGCCGTCACGCTGCCGCGTCGCCGCCGCCACGCTCGCCTGTCGCAAACGCTGATTTATAACGGCAATATAACGCCAACCTGTCCTCCAGATATTTTTATAACCTTCATACTAACTTCGTATTCTTTCGCGACATTTACGCTTTGATTTCGGCCTAGTGATGTAAAACAATGATAGATATTGTTTTGTTTGTTTCGTTGTTTTGCGCTGATTTGATTTGTTCGAGTGAAATTGTATTTTTTTGAACAATTGAGCGTAATTGTTCTGACTTGTAAACTCTCTAAAGTTTCTTCCATCAGGTTGTGTTTAAAAATCCATATTTTGAATAACATATGGGTATGCCTACATTTCTAACTACAGGGAAGTGCAATTACTATACATTTTATTACAAAATAGCCCCGTTATCCTATAAACAGTTCAGGTAAAGTATACTTATATAGTGCATGTATCGAACGAATACCCTGAGGTATTTTGTAATAGTACTTAAGGTTTTAGTACTAGGCTACACAAACTCGTGGAACTAAGTTCCCGACCACATTTGTCTCTACTTCGAGCTAATCTCGAATTATTTTAGGTAGATTTTAATACTGTTTCCACTATCACTGTGCACGTTTCTGGGTAAACAATTGCACTGTATACGGAGATTCGCAAATTAAATAACAAGCATAACTAAAACGGCTTAAAAATATGAATGCTACGAACTTTCGTAGAACTTTTTTTGTTGGTTATTTTAACACCTTCAAATACATTTCATTTAAAATATTTTTCATAATTAATATATTTTGTGGGAGCACTTTTAGTTTTTAGGTTATATTATACCTAGGTACAGCTTCACGCTAAGTCATTTCATTTCAGAGTTAGCAGTTTGCGTAATACTGAAAGCCGCCAAGCTCTGAGCCATCATGTAATTCGTCTGTGTGCAAAGTAATGAAAACATTAATATAGTTATTTAGTACCAGCACAAGGTACATAAATTAAAGCTGCTAATATATATATGACTACGGGAGCAAGTACGGAACAAGTCGCATTAGGTGCACTTAAGAACGATGTAACGAAGTGCTACAAACTCAGGCCGTGAAACGATTACGCTTAAGCATCTGTACTAATTGGCATCACACGTGTTAATGCTAACAATTAAACTTTAATGTGACAACATACGCGACACAATTACAAATGACAATGTGCTGGGTACAACCCAATCTTGAGAACAAAGAAAAATCTTGGCGTTCCCAATACCCGTCTTAGTCAGGTACAATAACTTAGAAAGATTAATGATGTAACTAACATTTAATTCGACTCACGCAATAAATGATCCACTCCTACGATCTTCCAATGAACTCAAATACCACGAATTTGCGTCTTATTCTAGATAGTGTGGTGATCTATCTGCAAACTTCAAATTAGTTAACCAACCAAAATTTGCATGAGTTGTTTGTTCATTCAGTTTACACAATAGGACCCGGGAAACTGAAATTAGGCACGACTGATAATAATAAACAGGCAGAGGAATCGAATCTCCGGTTAAATTGGCTTTATCAAGCTCTTATTGCGAAGGGCTGGCGTCGCCTCCAACACCTGACCGCTAATTGTGTTACATGTTTATACGTACACGCCTCCGACGCTCTCAATATCCCGACAGGCCTCATTCGACCAGCCCGACAACGTACGCACCCATTTACAAGCGCCCGTATCTACGCCAATGTAATTGTAAAGTAGATCGGTTCCTCACATAATGCGTATCGTATAGCCGACATGTTCAAGTGAATCTTGTTGCATTTTGCATAAAATCGATACTCATGAATACCCACAGCCACAGCGAAGCCGCCGTGAGACTCGGCAACTCGAATTTGCTACAATCGGTTTTATTTTTAGATGGCACCAATTTCTGTGTCGAAAATGGATAATTCAATTTTAAATCACATCATATTTACCGTACCTATATTTCAACGGATAGGGTAATTCTTATCCAATCTGGCCTTAATATTTCAAAATCAACACGTGTCGGTATGTTGGGCGTATATTTTAAAAAGTATTACCTACTTTAAATAAACGATTGGCGTGTACCAATCGTTTATTTACAGTAATACTTTTCTTTAAAACACGAAATAACTTGGTTTTTTATCTTTACTCATTTTACGCTTCAACTATGAGTATTGCAAAAGTTAAAAAAAAAGTGATCAAATAGACCCAATCTACAAAGGTTGGAACTATTTGATCACATATTTTTACATGTAAATTACCGTCCACCAACAACCGCCATCAAGGTGGCAGCGTGGATTAATAGCTCCTTCCTAACAGTGCAGTAACTAATAAAAACAAACAAAAAGATTAATCGCGGAATGAGTCTTTGACGCGTATTTCAATTAGAGGAAAGTCAATTTAGGGTGAAAGAGGTAAGTAAAGCGAGTGGCAGCGATGGCGGGTGCCCGGGCTTCGGCGGGCGGCGGGTGGGCAGGGAATCTAATTTGCCGGGAGCCCAACACGGACTTTTGTCACAACGTACTGTGCCAATTAGGTAAATACGCGAGCAGTGGACGAGGCGGCCCGACTGGCCGGGTGGGAGGCCCGACCCGTCACGTGCATCCGTAAACACTTACGGCCTGATGAGCGGCCCGCCCGTAATCATATTTCAAGTGGCCGGGTAATCTCGTTGTCTCATCAACACCGACTACATTATTAACACGTTACACTGTATTAGCGCTTATTAAAGTAATTAAACCCTTTACAGTAGGACTTAACCGTCTTTGAGGGCTCTTAAGTTATGGAGGTTGCCCATTACGAACGATTTGTAATCACGTGACGATATTAGTTGGAACCGAAACGATGTCATAATATCGTCAGGTTGAATGAATGTAGTTTGTTCAACTGGCTCTTTTATTTACCTACTTGAATATACGAATGACCTAAATTACGTAGAGGGTAATAAGAAGGTAGACGGCGTTGTGGTACGTAGTCTACTTCAATCAAAAGGTCAATTTATTGTCCGCTCATTTTTCATTCAAGCTCTGTGGGCGTGAAGAAATCGAAATCGTTGTAGGCCACTTACTGAGTCAAAAAAATATTCAAATATAATTATGTAAAAGGTTATTTTTATTAATGTCCTCGTTGGATATGATATGACTCGGATGGTAGCTTTCTGATGTATAGAAGTATGCCAAATAGAGACACCATTTTGGGCATGTAACTTTGTACAGAATGATGTAAAAACACACACACAGTATCTCATGCTTTTTTATTCGTATCATCAATTCAAAATTCAGTGCAAAAGGGGTTCTGCAATACCATTCTCTAAGGTCACATATCGTAGAACACAACGATGCAACAAACGCTTTGTCGCTTTCCTCGCTTTGTAACACAGTTTTCGACTATGTGACGTTAGAAAATTGACCGCCTAACATTGTATACTATTATGTAGCTGTTCCTAAGTAGAATAAAAGACGTAGCACAATCATTTTTCTATTAAAAAAGGCTTGATCCCAGCTAAGAGCACATTTCACGGGCCATCTATCTTGCGGGATATTAGAAACAACATTTTCCGATTGTTTATACGTGCTCGGTAAGCTCTTCTTTCATTAGAGACGACGACGTCGCTTGCACAGCGCCCGCACCGCTGTACCGCTAAGATTGATGGGCGCTGGATGGATTTGTTCTATTCGCGTTCTCCTCATCAATCATTCGCGGATATTTTTCCGTGTCTCAGGTTGTTTAGCCTAAATAGATTGTTGCAGCATTGAAGCATCGCTCATATCGATCGCGTTAGTATTGACGTCTACATGCGTAAGTCTTCTCAAAGTGGCGGACATTATTCAACTTTATTGACATGTTTTATTCATGTTATAGGAGCTGATTTTGAAAATGTAACAACAAAATCCTTACGCTGCGATTTAGTTTATCAGTTACTAAGTCATCTTGAAAACCACTTTATGGTCTTAATAATTTAGAAGTATTTACTTTCCTTTAATACTTCATTCCAATTATAAGTTTAAGGTTGGAAATTAAAGTTTGTGTTGACAATAAATCAGTAGCCTGGCTAATAAAATCACGGTGGGGCGTAATTGAAAAGCAATGACTGGTCATATAATAAGGGTGTTACCACATGCCGCAATAAGACCACCTCTAACCGCCATGTGGTACACACTTCGCAGATAACCAAATGGGTTACTTGTGGTTTACAAGCCGCCGCGCACACGGCACCCAGTCCGCTATAGCTATTATGTAAATACAAAGTACAAGTTCTAGGAACTGCTATTGGCTGTTTAGTTCACAAGATCCACACACATCGCGTGGGCTAATCTACATAAGTACATTGATCATTTTAGTGTCAGAATCAGAATTTTATTCGCTAAGAATGTAGGTGCAGCTATAATATGTTGTACATAAATGAATGAGGTCGGCTACAGTCTACCTTACGGCGGACGTAACTTCGATAATATCGTCACGTTAGAAATTAGAAAAGCGCACAAGGCCTACGCAGACGTAACGTGTCAATCGGTTTATCGCTTATATACTAATAAAATACTCTTTCATAAAGAAACCAGATTTAGCTCAGACCCGACCTTCCTTGCTAAAAATCCTTCCACTGAGGAATCAATGGGCCAAATATTACTCAATACAACTTAGTTTGGGAAAGTGTGTACTTTAATAGATTGCTCTCGTACTTACATGAACCTTAGTACATTGTATGTATTCATGAACGAGCCTACATTATTCTATGCCGTGATTGATTAATTTAAGTCTACAGGTTTGAATGTAAAACCTTTGAAGGTAACAGCGCAGTCAAAGTTGCTGTTTCTTATGTACGTGATACTTATGTACGTAAAATTCAATGTTTACTTATGTACGTGATACATTCATTTTGTCTTCGAATATTAATAATATTTACGTACTATACCTTCCCGTATATCTGCAGATGCAAATAACAATATACAAGGTCAAATTATATTAACTCTACCCGAAGCGCTTTATCGTGGCATTAGCAGTCGTTGACCCACCTACATTTTTTTGCATTATTTATTACGTGAAATTACGTATTATTGTGGCTAAGTAATAACTGCCGCCCGGGTCGATCCATCAGGTTAAGCTACGCTTGCCGGGGTTGGTCTGTGGATGGGTGACCATCTTTACATACCGAGACTCCTCCGTGCCTCGGAAAGCACGTTAAGCCGTTGGTCCCGGCCGTTACGGGTCGCTAGAAACCCGAAAGTCTAACAACCAGTCTTACCAAGGGGTATCGTATTACCCAGTTACTGGGTTGTGGAGTTGTGTAGGTCAGATAGGCAGTCGCTCCATGTAAATACTGGTATTCAGCTGCATCCGGTTAGACTGGAAGCCGATCCCAATATAATTGGGAAAAGGCTAGGCAGATTGATTTGCGCCACCTACATTTTTTTGCATTATTTATTTCAGCTCAGCAGGAGCAGCTCGTGGCTAAGTTATAACTGCCGCACGGGTCGATACATCAGGTTAAGCTACGCTTGCCGGGGTTGGTCTGCGGATGTGTGACCATCTTTACATACCGAGACTCGGAAAGCACGTTAAGCTGTATTCAGCTGCATCCGGTTAGACTGGAAGCCGATCCCAATATAGTTCGGAAAAGGCTAGACAGGTTGATTTATTTCAAAAACTAAAATAAAGTCCGTTAACGTTCTGAATCAATATCTATCGTGATCTTCAAAATGTTCCAATAACGGAAAAACTATGCATAGTTTATCGTTTGGATTTCTACGGAGAGATATTAGGGAAAGGGCAATGACCGCTATGTCACACTAAAGCGTTTCGGTTATAGCGAAACTCCGCAGATGTGATGAGTATCGATATCTTAACAAGATACAACAAAAATAATACAGATTTTTGCACTTTAAATAACTACTTTACCTACGTTGGGCCTTTGTGAGTGCACCGTGCACGGATCAATCTAATCGCGAAGAACAGGTTTTGCCACTGAGACAGGTCTTGTTATTTTCGTAATTATATTTGTTTGAAATTACTAATTTATTTATTTATAAGTGTTAAAAAGATGTATTAGGTATGTTGAAACTGTTTGTACTTCCCGCCACTTGTCCCTAAAGGTTCATTAGAAAACCAGCGTCAGAAATCATCTGTCTGGCATGCTGAAATAAACCTTTTTGGCGCAGTCGTGAGGCACACACTATTGTTATTAAAACATTATTTTACTTTTCATTTTTTATTTGTATTTTGTGTTTCACGAACTGTATGTGTCCAAATAAACGTAATTATTTATTTCTTTCTTTAAAAAAACAATCACCAAAACACATTTTTTTACCCATCATGTTTGCGAAGCTTCGCTAAGTAATTTAATTTGACCCTGCAGACAGATCACAATGGCATTTCAGATAAAATTCACGCCCATAGAGATTTATGACTTAAAATCCATTTGACTGTTTTGATTACCATCTAATTTCTAAACACGTTACTATAAAATAGATAGGTACACAACCAAAACATGGCAAACAGCACCGTTTATCTGTTGTATTTGTTTCAGAATCATTGTTTCCTCGTTTCGTGGAGCCGGTCACGAACGTGACCGTGACGGTGGGGCGGGACGCGCTGCTCGCTTGCGTCGTCGAAGACTTACGAGGGTACAAGGTAAACTAGACGTTCTCTCGTAAAATCCTTCCCTATTCATTCATAAAAGTGCTATTTTCAGAAACCAAAAACAAATGAAAAAAAACAAAAGAACTTTTTGTTTCTTAATTTAAACAATCTCACTATTAGACAAAGACTACGGGGGAAGGGCTTCTACAGCTCTATTTATGTCCCCTTTTTACGGCATTCGTAAAAGTCACTATGCTTTTCCATGGGAACGACCCCGGTACTTAGGCAGCCACCGCGTTACGACGCATAGGTACCCATTTATCCTGATGCATTTTATAAATATAAAGCTTTCCATCCCATTTCGGCCAGACTGTACTTTACATTGGTGTTTCGTACCTCTTCGGTCGCTGAGCATGATACGCTCCGTCGCCCGCTGACTCTTGAGTTCGTACTTCTGAAACTCGGTCAGGAACCAACTTTGTACCCTGCGGTTAGAATAGACCAGATACACATGTCGATGAGTTCTCGCCTTTGAGACAAACAGGACAACTAGAACTTAAATTCTATTTCTAGGAGTTGAATGAACAAGCGATTAAGATTAATTCCAATTTTATTTTCTTATTTTCAGTAGTTCAGCCTTGCATGTCAGCCAGTCAATCCATCAGTTAGTCGAACAACTTCATACATATTGACCTTAAGATTTAGACAATATCTGTGTTCACCTGTTAACTGATACGTCATACCACAATTGCTAAACCATCTGTCATGTCGTGGTGGTTGTGGCTAAACCTTCAATTACTGGTACTCGAGAGATTATACGCATGTTCAGCTGTACAGATTCTTGATAAGATTTGCAATGTATCGACGTCATGCATGTTCCTTAGTGATAAAGTAAATACAGCTTGGATAGATGTCACTCGTGTAGGCGTATAGACGATGTGACGTCAGCGAACTTCAATATGCCACGTCATGCCCCGCCTCGTCTCTTTACAGATGAATAAAACTACTACAAGGTGGAGGAAATTTATATGTTAGAATATTAACTTGAAGTAAAAAAACTTGTGGTTTTACTTTACCGCAGAGTATAACATTTTCTTATTCTATTTAGCTTGCCGCAAGTTTATATTGGCAAGCAATTAAGAAAGCAAACAAAACCTAGAGCCATCAGCGATGACGTCGGCGGCCATGATGTACGAGCGCCGTGTAATTCTATGAACGGATACGTTCCGCAAGAACTTCATACAACTCCATTCGTGCGGTGCACGGGGTAAAGTTTTAACAAGCCAACTTAATATCACTTTGCTCAGAATGCACGATTCGCTAGTTATTAATCATGTAGGACGGCTAGTTAGACAAATTAGAGTGCTGTGTAATGCAGATATAAGTACATATTTGGGAGATGAAACAGAATTTTTTACCATTTGGATTATAACCACAACGGGAAATTAAATCAAGTCTAAAAGTTGAAAAAATTGTAATATTACCTATATACACTCCCGGAATGCTAAATAAGGCCACTAAGCAATTCCATGTGAGACGCCGACATACTGGCCATAATTTTGGTGTCGTCATTGTTCCGAATTTGAATTCACGGCCATTTAAAAAGTTATAGACTTCTATACAAAACATGCACGGTGGTTCGGTTTAGAAGTCCGGGAGTGTATTTTATGTGTGGGCATCACAGCAATAGCTGTTGTTTTTTTAGGGTTCCGTACCTCAAAAGGAAAAAACCCTTACAGGATCATTTCGTTGTCAGTCTGTCAAGACCTTTTTTCTCAGGAACGCGTGGAGGTATACTATCAAATACGTAGGCCTGTGCTCCCTTGGAGCTCTAAAAAAATCAAGCTTAAAAAAAATACGGCCATTTTACCGACATACTTTGATACTCGCAAATAAATCAAAACCTACAGGGTACTTCCCGTTGACCAAGAATTATGAAATTTGGCAAGAAGCAAGGTCTCGTAGCAAAAGTGAAGAAAAAACTCCGAAAATCGTATTTATTTTTTTGCGATTATAAACATTTGGAGAATTGACCGTGACGTATACATATCGTATATATGGGAGAACATGTTTTTCAACCTTTTGTTTTTGTTTTTGGGATAAATTCATCCGACTATGGAACCCTTCGTTGTGCGTGGTCCGACACGCACTCTGCCGGTTTTTTTTAAATTACAAATTACACTTAGCGTTATTTTAGAAACTTAATCCCAAGATTTAAATCAAAGGTCTGACTATCAAAAAATGGGGAATAATAAATAACCAAGAATAGCTTTAGCGTTTTGATTCCAACACAAGATTGATAAGTGTTCTAATGTAGTTTTTGTACTAAAACTTAGTTTGCGTGTGGATGTGACTCAGCTGGAAAAAACATGTAACTTTGTGTAAAAGATCACTATCTCTTGGAACCCTAAATGTGTTTGTCACTCTCGTAAAAATATAAGTTTCTGCGTATACTTAAAACTTTATACACATCTATAAATTCTTGGAAATGCTTCAAAGGAAATACTTACTTCTCTGGTTTGCCGCACTTTTACATTTGCTGCTCGTTCAGCCGTGAATGTCCTTCTAATGCAACGGTATGCCATATGCTTGCACTACGAAGAAATTCATTTTTATACGGTGACGGCGCGTTTTTGTACGGTATTTCTCATATAGAAAGTTTTGGCTTTTAAGTACATTACCTCGATAAAAACTATTTAAAATATTTTTATAACACTAGGGTCAAAAACATGTCCCGTCCCTAAAGTAAGTTGCTTTGACCACGGGGAATGATCAAATAATCAACTTTCTGGAAGAGACAGTTCTGCAAAGTTTAGAGGTTTTCCTTGTTTATTTTCGTGAACATAACCTAATATTACTAAATGGTCCCCACAGGTAGCGTGGGTCCGCGTAGATACGCAGACAATCCTGAGCATCCACCACAACATAATAACACAGAACGCGCGCATCAGTCTGTCGTACAACGACCACCGCTCGTGGTACCTGCACATCAAGAACGTGCAGGAGGTGGACCGCGGCTGGTACATGTGCCAGGTCAACACCGACCCCATGCGCTCCAGGAAGGGATACCTACAAGTTGTGGGTGAGTATTCTACCTCTATCAGTCTATACCACTACCTACCATCGATCAAGAACGTGAGGGAAGTAACAGCAGATTATTCACTAAGGGGATAAAGCAGTGTCTTATGTCACGGATGAAAGTAGAGTATTCTCCTCGTGGATAAAGGTGTCTACGTCTTGGGTTACCTTCAATCCCTCGATGCACTCAGGGTCTTAACTTCCTCGTTTCGCTCAGGAGTTAAGTGTGAACTACCTCGCTGTACTCGGGAGCACTAGGATCCTTCCTTACCCCTCCCTTCCTTCACTTTTCCTTTTGCTTTCCTTAGATTCAAGTTCGACACCCTTATCCCCGAGAAGAATACTCTACTTTTCATACGTTCTGCAGACATAATAATAAGCAATTCTATTTTCAAATACTTTTTTTTTTATGTTTTCATACTATACGTAGTTTTAGGCTGCTTGTTCATTGAAGCGGAGAGGAGAATGGCAGCAGAGTGGAGCGGAGTTGCGGACAGTGTCTGTCCATTGATGCGAAGGGAGGTAGCGGAGCGGTGTTGCGGACTGTGCGGAGCTAGACCGACTTCACGCGACGAATAATAATTCCCCGCTCCGGCTCCCCGCTCCGCTTCTCCGCTCCGTTTCCCCGCTCCGCTTCCCCTCTCCGCTTCTCCGCTCCATTTCCCCGCTCCGCTTCCCGGTTTTGTATGAATTTTAAAATTAGTTCGCAAATCCCTGTCCACTGAAGCGGAGCGGAGGTTTTATGCAATTCCATTGGTTAATATTGGCACACCGCTACTCCGCTCCTCTCCTCTCTGCTCCAGTGGACAGGCAGCCTTAAGATGAGGTTCCAAATTCAAATCACAGTATTGACCAGCGGGTTAATTAAATTTAATACAATATTATTGCCCACCTAGACCCCAGGGTTATAATGACTTACTTTAGGTTAGTTCTGCCTGACATATAATTTGACATTATCGAGTAGATTGTGTGAATAACATTTTACTTTGTAAATCAACTTGCATACAGTATTGTATACAGAGCTGCAGTATAAACTTGCCTACAGTCCTGCAATTTTTACAGACTCACTTACCTAATTGCACAGCCACTCTACAGGTTACCCTGTCCGGTTTTATTGACTACATAGCGAAGCAAACGTGGCATTCCGGCATGGAATTTTTATTCACCTAAAAGCTGTACATACTATCAAACCAAAGCTAAGAGCAAGTTGATATTTTGACATTAAAATACCCAAACTAAATACCTTCGTCTACGAACCTTAGTTCAGGTGTAATAAGGTTACAAATTTATATAGCATTGCTGTGGTTGCGGTTTGGACCCGGTCACAGAGCAGGTAGCGGGATTTTGACCTTACCCTTAAATAAAAAATCTGTCTACCTAATCAATTATTGTTATTATGAAACATATTCCGCGATTAAAGGAAGTTGCCTTTATTTCTTATGTGTAGTGAGATTGCGACGTGATACTGGCTATGAGTGTACAGTATAACAGACTATTTTCTTAATTTCTCTCGGGAATCATCGCATTTCCGAATACAAACGAATGCTAATTTCCATGTTTATCAATTATTCGATTTATCGTGTATAATAATTTGAATTCAGAACTAAGTACTTTATCGTTGTTTTGTTTTGATTTCCGTGTTTAGTTCACACGGAAATCCAAACACTCACATGAAAAGTTAAGGACAGTCTCCTAAAACCGTTTTCCTGTAGCTACAACAGTTAAGGTAGCTGCCCTTACTGCCCCATCTCAAAAATCCACCCTGTATAGCAATAAAGTACTAAGTTCTGAATTCAAATTATTATACACAATAAATCTAATAATTGATGGACATAGAAATTAGCATTCGTTTGTATTCGGAAATGCGATGATTCCCGAGGGACATTAAGAAAATAGTTATACTGTACAGTTAAAAACAAAAACTCGGAAACGTTCATAACAATAATATCACGCCTGTAATCCCCGAAGGGCTAGGCAGAGCTGTACCTATAGTACACCCACATTTCGCCAGTACTGTTTCAGTCCTATGTAATAGGGGGTAAGCCTATTGCCATCAACTGGGCACAAATCCAGACTCCGGGCTATTTCTGAGAAATTCCTGATTGAAAAACCCAATACCACTATGCCCGACCTGGGAATCGAACCCAGGACCTCATGGTCAGCAGTAGCGCTTGCGACCACTAGACCAACGAGCCAGATTTATACTGCTAGCGTTTAAAAAGTATAGTTTTAAAGGTGTTTGCAAAACACTTTTAAATTCTAATCAAACAATAACATAGATAAGAAGAAAAGATATACCAATGAATACAACCTTATTTTTGTCAACAGTGCCACCAGTGATAATTGACAACATGACATCAACGGACATGGTGGTCCGCGAAGGAACCAATGTGACGATGGTCTGCCGTGCCACTGGCTATCCTGAACCTTATGTCATGTGGAGACGAGAAGATGGACAGGAGTTTAATTGTAACGGAGAATCGGGTAAGACCTTTAATATGTATTATGAATTTCGATAAAGGCTATCATTACGACGATATTGGAATTATCACATCCAACGTCTACTTAAGTAATTATTTTACTAGAGCATAAAAATATGACGTACTAGCAACATAAAAAAAAAAAAAAAAAAGCTTAGTCCAAAATCACATTCTAATTCGTGTCTCTAATGGAAATTATGCATCTAAACACTTCGTTTTTCCAATGTTAAAAGTCTATTTTGTTCTCATAAGTGGAAGCAGAAAGAACAGCCAACACGGATAACAAAAGATTTTGGTACTCTTATAAATATCCGGTCAAAACATTAGTTTCGGACGGTCATTATGTTGACGCCCTCTCGGTGAAACAAAGCAGATGAAAGAAAGAAATTTCTGAAGCGAGAAATGGAGTGGAATGGACCCACTGGGATACCACTCGCGTAGGTATATCGACCAAACAAACGCGGTACGTTGAAAACAAATTTTCTTCAAATGATTTTAACACGATAAATGAGCTTAAATTGTGATAGAACTCGTCTCTTTACAAATTTGGTATCAGAACCTAACCTGGATTTTTATGATATTTTGTTCCATGAAATTAATTTTCTACGAAATGTTAATTAAATAGGAATATTTGAATAACATTAATTAAATATTACTATTTAATTAACATTTCGTGGTAAATTAATTTGAAATGTTAATTAAATAAGAAAAATATTAGGTTCGGTTCCGATACCATAGTAGTAAATAGTAAGGAATACTGCTATTTCAAAAATATTTTTTATTTATACTGTAATAGGCCGAAATGTTGCTTAAAAAAGGCGAAAACAAAACACGTTGCCTTGATAAGCAGTATTTGCAACATTTTTAAAGTAACCTTATAAAATTTGATAGGACAAAGTTCTCTTATCGAGTATTTCACACCAGATCCGGACCTTCCAGGGATGGTTCGCGAAAGGGTCTAAAATGACACGGATTGTTCCACACAATACTATTAAATTGTACCCGCAACCAGCGCATAACAGAAATATTTTCGCAATTGAATTAACAATGGACTATCGAACGCGAATAATTACGAAAGCCCGCCATAATTCACTTATATCCAACAATGCCATATTTTATGGCTTTCCGTTTTTACATCATTTTTACCTAAATTAAACGTAGGTATGTATTAGGTTGTGTGATAAGGGTACATTATTTTGGTGGAGGACCGAACTGTCTGTCCTCCATGATTATTTTGAAGATGTAGGCCCGGACTCCACCAAAGTGGACACGAGACGAGAGGAGAAGAGATGTGTTTTAAACAACCATTAGAATTTCGATACCCACACATCTCGTCTCCACTCGGCTTCAGTGGATACCACTGAGCGGAGATGTATCATATTTGTATGGCGCTATCGAAGCAGAGATGTGAGCTATGCCTCGCAAGCTGGCGTCGCAGACAGCGGAAACGAGAAGAGATGTGCGTTTATCTCAACATCCAACGTTCGCCGCACGCAGCTCAGTTCCGCACCAGCCAGCACACATCTCCGCTCCAGTCTAGTCAGTACACAGCTTCGGTGGATACACCCTAGCTGAAAAACATCTCTCCACGTTTCCGCTTCGGACATCACCGCACATCTCCGCTTTGGTGGAGTCCGGGCCGTAGGTATCCTACAATTTAGCATCGTAGATTCTGAGTATGGTCATGGTTGACCGACTGTACACGAAGTTTTACATGAACAAACTACCAATTCCTCTAAAATATCTTCGTTCTTCGGTGCTTCTACGACACTTGTTTTGTTTGGTTGCAGTGAACGTGGTAGATGGTGAAAACTTAACTATATCCAAAGTATCTCGGCTTCACATGGGTGCGTACTTGTGCATCGCTTCGAACGGAGTCCCGCCATCGATCAGCAAGCGAGTCGTGCTCATGGTGCAATGTAAGTACATTACAGTCATAACATTAAACGAAGTAACAGTGCTTTGCACATGCTAAGCGAAGTTGTTGTTGGTTCATAAAAGCACATGGATACAGAAATAAAGCCATTATAAAATATATAATTTTGACTGTTTAAAAATGTCAAAAGTTATGGATAGGCTGACATTTTTATGTTTTCCGACGATTGTGCACATTACATTTCTCAATGTATATAGTAAAATAATGTCAATTAACCGGTAAAATACTCCATATGGCACACTCAAGTAAAGTTAGTTAACTAGCCCGCCGGTAATATGCATCGCAGTGGTAACCCCCGGTATTCCTTGGTTGACTGTAAAACCCTGGGCGGAATGAACAGCGGCTTTCATTAACACATCAACATGGAAATATACAGAACCCACCTGTACTTAAAATTTATGTACAGAGAATTTTCTCTACTTACCTTTCCCTCGCAGTTTCTTCACTTTACACAAAACTTTTATTATGTCGGGTTTGAATATAGCAATAAAATACACAAGAAAGTCTACTTTTAAGACTTCCGAAGCTTTTATGCAGTGTTTGTGTACAATTTTATATGCAAATGTTACCTAAAATTCAACATAAGTATGAAAATAAATTAATCAATTAAAGTTAATTTGTAAGTTGAAACTGTACACGAAATTTATGAAATTTGTTGGTTAGCTAATTAATTAAAAATTATGCTACTAAAAGCATTTAAACTTTTGAGATGTAAAGACTAAAAAGACTTAAGAAAAATATTAACTTTGAGGACTAACAAAATTAATATCCTTAGCAGCTGCTTATTTAATTTAAATAATTCCAACTGAGATTTGTCCAGTAAGAAGAAATACATTAATTCAGTTCGGTGTCGGCCCGGGCAACTGCACAGTATGGGGCTGTCTTCAATGCTGTAAGACAACTTTAGCAAACTTTATTCTTCTCAGTTCACGATCTATGAAGTGCGATGAACAACACTTACCAAGAATATTATAACCAGCTTAGAGAAGGTATTTGCTGGGATTCTGTGAACTAGTTTAGTGAACGACGTGGATTGTTTTAGTTTCACAAATATGTGGGAGTATCTATGCTATTAATCAAACAGAATCGCAGGTATGATTTTCTTGTAAGCGTCAGAACTGCTGGACCAATAGAGATATTTGATGCTTAGAAAATACCAAAATGCACTACCTTTTTGCTACTATTTGATACCTAACTTCAAATATTTAGTACCTCGAGTGACAGCGAAAAAACGGGTCAAGAAAGTGGTCAGACATTCTGACATCAGGATGTCTGGACCATTTTTTTTTTCATAGTTCGGGACAACACAACTAATTTATCTTTTTGTAAATATTTACTAAACGAGTAAAGAACAGTCCAGACGATTTTCTTTGACCAATTATTATAATAAGAGTATATTGTCATATTCTGGTTTGTGTGTTTTTTGTTGTTGTTTCTTTTTTCTTTAACGATTTTTCGTGAATCTTCTCACCTAGGTATGTGTGAAAGTAAGTTTTATAGCCTATGTTTTGAAGCAACCCATCAATAGAGGAAAATCATTGGATGTCATTTGTGACATCACTAATCAACAAAGTTATATCAACTTATTTAAGAAAACTCTTTAGAACAAGGCTGCTGAAACCCAGGCCCACGGGCCAGCAAGTGGCCCGCCAACGCATTTGAGTTGGCCCGCCAAAAGCTATCAGCTGGTGATAGTCTTTTGAGAACAGATTTCACGACTTCAAACCAGGTCGAAAAAATATTTTGCTTCATGAAAATATTCTCGCCAACAATGGATCATAAAGTGTTATTTAATGTTAATAGCTATAGGTATGTACCATAACTGTAGACAAGTTTTATTAACTAGTAGATGGCCCATAGGCTGACACGGAATCAAAATTATGGCCACCTTTTTAATTGCTTTAGAAGAAGTACTGGCCACAAAAATGTGTAAATGTTGGTTGAATCTGCAGGATCACTAGCATATCGTCAGAAATGCAAGCGGTCAAATACGCATTTTGTCATCTCTCAGGATAGACTCGCAACTTGTCAGAAACGGAACTCGACAGACACGCATTTCGGCAGACACGCAATACGATCGTTTAATAAATTCAAACCTAGAATTAAAAGGATTTTGGACTAAGGAGGAAATCTTTACTTGGTCGCAGCGTCCGGCGTTTTGAAACGTAATAATTTTATAATCATAATAAGTAGTGTATTTTTGGCCATTTATGTTACCACAATATGCCCGTAGCTGCTACTCTGCGTGACAATTAACGGCTATCCATCGTATTCCCAAATCATTGCGTTCGTATGTTCACTCATCCATTCGGAGCCGGTTCATCACATTTGATTTATGTTCACATTTGCTTATTGTTTATTTTACCATTATTGTTAACACTCATAGTTTGTTGGCAGTTTCTATATTTCCCCAATTATTCTAAATTGTATAAGTTTTCCAAAATATTGTTTTTGGATTTTGGATGAAATTCATAATACCTAATTGGTTCATTAGACTTCAAAGGTTCAACCCTTATTCAATAGCAATCTGTTGTAAATGTCATACTTAGCAGTTTCGGATGACCTAGTAATAGTAGAAGTCGTTATTTATTATTTATTTATTTATTTGTTTTTTTAATAAAACGGCCTAGGCCAATTACATTAGTTAAAGACATAGGCAAAGCCTCAAACACATGATTAAAGTACAGTAAACAAAAGTATACAACTATACGACAGTCATACGCTCATCTCACAATACTCCAGACATACAGACAAGATCTTCTTCCATTCATCCGCGAACACATCACAGTCAGGCTTAGCCTCCAAGAGAGCGTTGAGCGCAGAGAGTGTGCGAGGGACAGGAGACTGGGCTCGAGCGACGGTTCGACTCCTAGGCACGGCAAACAATCTATGCCTCCTGCCACGGTTATAGTTTATCGGAGCGCAAAAAGATGTGACAGTTCATCATGCAGCTCAGGCGCATCTGTTTTTCCATGAAGAATCTTACACATATTAATAATTTGGTAATTTTTTCTTCGAACCTCGAGAGAATTGTACCCTAAGCAGCCTAAAAGAAAATTCGAAGGGTACATAAACGGATAATAACCATTTAAACGTTTATAAAGGTACCTTAGATAAGCTTTTTGTACTTTTTCTAAGAGTAAAGTGTACTTCTTTTCATGCGGATTCCAGACGCATGCACTGGACTCTAGTTTACTACGAACAAGTACATTAAAAATAGATTTAATAGCGCTCATGTTGTTAAAATCTTTAGCATTACGCAGTATGAAACCTAATCGTCTAAATGAATCTTTTGCTACCAATGCCATGTGATCATGAAACGTAAGCTTGTTGTCAAATGTGACACCCAGATCCTTCATTCCAGTTGTTCTAGTAATAACGTTATGTATATATTAATTATTATTGTAAATATCATTGTCTACATTCTATATACCAACACTGGCTTTGCCTATTAGAAAAATACTGTTTTCAGCAAGCGTTTTTACAGAGTTCATAACGTTACGAACAAGTGATTAAACAAACCTATTAGTTATATTAAATATGATCAAATAGAAAAATGTGAACCAGCAATTCATGTAGCACTAAACGGAATTTATATTTTTGTTATTACATTAGAATGTCAAAATATTTAGAATTGCAGCGAATATTTTTGCTACAAATATTTTATTTACAATATAGTGACCTGACTAAGGTTGCCGCAACATAAAACGAATATACACGAACATACATTTTGCGATCGGGTCGATTACACGTTGTTTATATTAGTAAATTGAGGCAATAACCGGTACAAATTAATACATACACCCGATAACATTCGGATATCATAATCTAGTCGGCGGAATACGTCCGGTCACTTGTCCCGGGCCGTTAACTTAGCCTCAAATTCTTCCGCTCATAAGTACGTGAGCGTTTCGACGCAGTCGTTTTCTTAGTCGGGAGTCAGCGTCGAGAAATATTATTTTTCTTAGGGGTGGGTGTCGTTAACGAGTATTTACGAGGACACGAGCGTCTCTACCTGACGGCGGCGCCTTCCTCCGGATCGGCCGTAATTGCGCCCAATTAGAGCATTATGCTGACGTGAATACGGTACGGACGCGATAATGGCGATACTATCTGTCCTCCCGTCGCCCTCGCCACCTCGCCACCGAACCCAATGAAACGCTTTTCTTTCCCCTAATTCACATTCCATATCTCAGCGCGTTCGCAGTCCTCTCCATTTCTTACGAGAGACGTGGAACGCTCACGTAACTTTCACTCGATTAACCAAGGAGGCTTCCTTATGAATTCACTGTCAGTTTTCATTACATTTAGGTAGTAGCGGAGACAAATCTTTATGACGATGTTATTCTTTATGCGCGTCGCTGCCTGCTTTTATTCATTCATAACTCTTCGCAGATAATACGTATAATACATGCACCAACTATGTACACGAGGTGTGTAGGACACCATTTCTCCGTTGAGGTATGTGATATGTATTATGTACATGTTGTGTTATTTATGTAACAAGTATAAAGACAAAGTTTTTGTGAATAGGAACATTTTTCATTCTTAGCTGTGCGTGCGATAACTACGTACCTGTGCGTGCGTGGTACGTAGTTTTTCGCTATTGTTAGAATTTACTAATAAAATATCTAATAGCGATACTTTTGCCAATATTATTTCCAAATTTATACCTGAAAATCCTACATTTGAATGCCTGTAATTAAACAATGTCAAGTTAGCTATATTTCACTAAAACGTACATAAAAAAAAAAAATTACCTATTTCAACTGGGAATTATATCAATGTTTAAATTAAATAGTGAATATCAACGCTTTCTAAAAAAAAAAAATTTTTTTGTAAATAGTTTTTGCTACGAGTTGCTGCTACGGCGTAGAGCGAGGCATAGCGCTATCAGTATAACATGACACGAAAAACCTCGTTTGCCAGGTCGATATAAATAAATAGATAATGTTTTGTTTTCAGATACTTCCCATAGACTAGAAAAAAAATTGATAAGTAAAAGAGAAAAGGATTTTTTTAAACTTTTCATGAAAACATTGACCACGCCTTCCATTAATTGACCTCGTGGTCAGTGAACTTACAAGCCTAGGCTCAAGTAAAAACATAAAATAATGTTGGCCCGTTGGTTTTCGTAGGTGCGTGGAACTTGTGCGATTCAAGTGGTGCCCTGTTAACATTTATGATAATTATAGGCATACTTACAAGTAGGGCTAAAAAGTCCTAGGATGCTTAAATTTTTTGTCATTTTCGTCCTAAAAATTTCGTAAACATTTTCAACATAACTTCAAGATGCAAATTAAAAATTACCAAGGACCCGCGGCACAACGCTCCACGTTAGCCTTAAAAGGCATCGGTGCTGTACCGATGCCTTTTGTCATTTACTAAATAATTTACACACAAAATCTTTCTTAAAGAACGCTTTTAATATTCTAAAAATTGCTTCAAAATCCATTGAGTCCTTCCATTTTCAATCGCATTTGTATTATTAAGTAGGTTTCGGCATAAACGGAATTGGATGAGAAAGTTGGCCTGTCGGTATTAGGCAATTTCAGAATTTTACAGTCAATAAATACGAAGGGTCAAAAAAAATCGAAGTGAAACAGACTTCAACATTACATTAATACCAGTTATTTATTTCTGTATCTATGTGGCTAATAATATTGTTAGGAAAAAGCCGTAGATAGATTATACGCGTTCCGCAAGTGGCACGTTAAAACTTGGCCAGTTAGCAAGCCTGAACCTCAGCATCTTGCCGGCGTCAAAGTGCTGTGTACCAAGTACACAGCAACATAATGCTTGTCTCTTTTTCGCTCCCGCTATGACGACATGCCGTCCTACTTCCACCTGTCATCTAATATAGTGTGACAATATTACGTTATTTATGTGTACATACATTGTAGTGTGCCGTTTTTGAAAATCGAATGTTGCGATCTCTCTTCATATATCATTATGATTATGTAGATAGGACCATAAGTCATAGACTATAGAGTCATAAATTGCAATTCAGTGCGGCTGCGACCTTTCTACGATCTTCTTCAATAAAATGTCTTCACAATACAGTTCCGCCAATGCTGTCCATCCCGAACCAACTGGAAGCGGCATACATTGGGCAGGATGTGACGCTGGAGTGCCACACGGAAGCCTACCCCTCTTCCATCAACTACTGGACCACCGACCGCGGGGACATGATCATATCAGGTACTTAACACCAAAGAGCAAATACTCAAACCATGTTTTTAAGCGTCCTAGCGGACAAACATATAGTCGCACCGTTCACAAGCCATAGTAATGCAGTTTTTTTGCAGTAGCTATAAAGGATGTTCACGCCGAAGTATTAGTTGTTGATAGGTACGGTTAGAATCAACTACTGTACAAATCGGTTCAGGAATGCCATGCGAACCCAGGCTCAAATAATATAATACGACCATCGACCCAGGCTTTATACAGCACAAACTGACATCAATGCTGTGTGAATGCCCGGTGATATGTAATCCCAACAAATGATACCTAATCAAAACATTCGAGTAGGTACAATGCGACAGATTACACACGACGTGAAATGAAAATGTTTCCATTCTATTGGTTACGACTACAATAAAGTCTGGCGTTGAAAAATGGCCGCCATGTATGCTGGCAAAACTAGCCGCGACGCCGCCGGTTAATTAAGTCCCTAGCGCCCTTGAAACCTGAATACGGTTTCTAACACCAGACACTGTCAGGGTAACGAAATTAGGAGCTAAGTTACGGTGATACAAGAATAGGAACGGTCACATAATAGAGAAGCCAGCGTTGTTTATTAAATAAAGTTTATATTAAAGTTAACTATGCGTCATCTAAACATATTTTTATATATATTTTTTTTTTTTATATTTTTTGTTCTAAACATATTTTAGATTTAGTTTATTTTTAGGCACTATAATTATTGTTTGTGAAATTTTACTGTGGACTAATTGTATACTTTTTGTAAACATTTTTATTCAATATTTTTTTTTTATTTTTTATTATTATTTATCTATTAAGAGCGTTTATCCTAAAAGTTGGCAACGTCGCAAATAGCTGTCAAAAATTTACCCGTTTTGATTAATTTGTCAATATTACTTTAAGGAAATAAGAAATGTGGCTAACTGGCGAACTAAAATATTAATAATGAATTGCAATTATAATATTGAATTTGATGTTGTATCCGTTTTAGGTATAAAAAAGGCATTTGGAAAGTTTCAAATACTTTTTTTACATCTAAAGCTAAATATTTGGTGTTACGATATTAATAATTGCATTTCATAATCAATATTCAAGTTCGCTAGTTAGCCATATTTCTTATTTCCATACAGTAATATTGCAAAATTTATCAAAACAGCGAAATATTTTATATCAATTTGCGACGTTGCTAATTTTCAGAATAAACGCTCTTACGAGGAAGACGCTGGAAAACTTATCGACGCATGTATATACCTAGTCTTATAAGAAAATGCCAATTTCTAAAACTATCGGTTTTTAGAAATAAATCTTCTACCAAAACGACAAGCCTTTTATTCTCTAGTTTTTGAAACTCAAATAACAAAAGTTGTAAACCCATGAAAAACTTTCAAGCCGCTAAAACAGCACGGCTCACAAACATAAAATAAATTATTCTGACACGAAACAAGATTAAAATATGAATTTACTAAGACGTAATTGATTCACTCCGTAATTGATAAGTTAGCCTGACGGCTTTCCGGAATGAGTGAATTAATCGAATTACTAATGACTTCGTTTATTTGCAGGAAATAAATACATCACTTTACTGAGCGACGACAGTTACAGTCGGAAAATGAAATTGACTATACGGAGAGTGTCGTCGAGAGATTTTTCATCTTACCGCTGCGTCGCGAAGAACTCCCTCGGCGAGACGGATGGGCTCATCCGGCTTGACGGTACATCAGATTATTCCTAGTCACACTATGTGATCCAACATATCGAATTTTGAATGATTTGAATATTACCTACTTTTCTAACAAACATTATGAAAAAATTAAGACTATTAAGTATATTCAGTATTTCACGGAATTTACGTTTTCTTCGAAGTAATTAATTAAGAAATTTTTGCAGAAATTCCCGCGCCTTCAACTACAAGTACCACGGACAATAACGTCCCCACATATCCTCAAAGGAAAAAAGGTAAATTCTTTAGATTTCTTCTCAAATTTCAGATTTTTTCCTCTAAAGCTATTTGTTGTCATTTGAATAGATAATTGTTTCTAATAAAAACCTTTCAAGAATGCAGGATGACACAATTTATAAAGTTAGTATAAAAAGTCTCTGTCGTGTTGGTCGACCGGAAACTGAAATTATCAGTTCTGGCACCTGAAACCCGATAAGGGTCGTCAATAGCGAAAAGTTGAGTGCAAGCCACGGCGTGCCACGGTTATACATTCATCGCAGACTCACGAATACCTTACGGAAGGGTCGATGGCGAATTCGTATTTATCGGTTTTGCGCCACAGCCCAATGCTTCCGTACAATTGGATCGTTAGTAATATTATTGTGGGAAAAGCGATTTTTGTTTGCGCTTTGACTTCCAGTATACCTTCTTATTGTTATAGATTTGGGTTTTCTTTTATACTCTTTACGGCGTCGTATGTTTTGCTCACACTTGAAAGCCCACTTTCATAGCCCCTTAGCAGCATGTAAGAAAATTTTACGACGCAATCATTTTCCGCATCGTTTTTTTGCTCATGGGACATTTCTATCACATGTACCTTGTTTCTGTCAGGTAAACATAAAAACCGTTGGCGGGACAGCTCCGCCGAGAACAGAGTCATAGGAGACTACGAAGTGGAAGAGTGGAAAGATGTCGGTAAGTGTAATACCTACCTCCTTACATTATTTAGTAGTTTAAAAGCCTTTTAGTGTTCCAGCTCCATCTCGATAAAGTTGCCTACGAGAGATAATTATTGGCACGATAGAAAGATACAAATTGGTAAAATATTTCACTATAGAGAGCTCGTTTAGTATGCTGACTGGAAATAAGTTCGTTGTGCAATTAACAGCATAAAGATGCTAACTTCGACTACAACGATACTTTTAACTTTTGTACTATTGCAAATAATTGTATTTAATCGTATGTTTCCTTTGACCCCGTTGTTTAGATTACGAGTCGACCCAGTCCTCCCGATCTACCATCAGCCGAGGCGTTTTATTCATCATCATCGGAGGTTTGATCATTGCGAGCTGACATACGGCTATCACCGATGTTCACTTCATAATATCATAGTGCCAATTTGACATTTGTGCTAAAAGAGATATGATAATAGCAGTGATAAACAATAGGATAGGTGCTGTGTCAGTCGTAATTTTACCAAATAGTTTCATTACAAATTCATCATACATAAATATTGTTTAAAAAAAACCTGTTGATAACATCGAAATTATCTATTTATGTAACATTAAAATCATTTATTTTCACTGTAAGAATATTTTTTATGTAGATGTAGTATCTATCTGATAGAAATTGTAAATATTTTCGATATAATTGAAAGACTGATAGGATTGTACGGTAAATGTGCCATATCTAATCAAGTAATCACATAACAATATTGTGTTTAGTTTTTAAGGATCTCGTTAAATGGAATTTCGCTTACCCTACCTAAGATAACAGTGCTTGATCTAATGTCCCATCATAACCCTTACCTTACCCTGATGTCACTTATCTGACATATTATAATTAGGATTTTTTAGTTTTTTTTTTAGTTTTGAATTTTGAAAATCGATACCAAGTATTGTCAAACTGAAATTAATTTCACCATGTGTAGTTTTAAACGGCTTAAGTACTTAGTGCAGCATACGTTGTCACGATGTACAGTAACACCGTACACGCAACATCGTCCGTGCCGTGTCACGTACTTGTGGGCATTAAGATACTCGCATTAACACTCGTTACTATTACTCACCCGCTAGTTAAACGACCATCAGTTAAGTTAGAATCAAGTTATGGACACATTTGTATACATTTATTTCACCGTAATAAGAAAATAGAATGACGAAAGATATTTCAGGTTGGTCCTCTCCAGTGTTTTACCATCCTTCCAAATTGTAGCTACGACAAAGAAAATCAATTCTTTACTTTGTATTTTATTTTGTCTCATTTTTCTCCTACAAAGTTGTAAGCGGTATAAGGTCAAGTATCAGACTGTTTATTTTTAAATTCAATTTATTCACTTTGTGTTGACTAATGTTTTTACATTTTAAGATGTAGTAAAAAGTGTATGGTAGAGCTTATGTTTTAATTATGTATTGTTATTACGTTATTGATTACCCTGCCTTACATTTCCAAGAATTGTTCTACAAAATGTAGCTACCATCGATCAGTGGGGTATTGTTATTATGTAAAGTTCACTTCGAACGACTTCTCTAGTGCTCAGAAATCGAAAATTATATTTTTAAGTTCCTAAATAATTGCAAATTTACAACTCGAAACCGCATTTAAGTGACCTAAGAGAATATCACCACTGCCGATATCTTTAAATAGGTATTCAAACCTATAAGTTTTTGTTTACTGCATTTTCAATACTAAGAAAATGAGTCCCAACAATAACCTTCTATAAATACATAAATAATTTTTTCCTTGAATCAAAGCTTTATACATTAAAAGTAAATATAATAAGTTATGTGCAATATCAAATTAATATATATCGTTATGTTATGTGACCCTTACCAACGTAAATCTAATACGTTTTGTAAATAAACTCATCACTTCTGCAATAAAGACAATATGGTGTGCTTTGTAATATAAATAAATAGCTATGTAATTTTCAACGTACTTCGTTACATACATATTTAGAGACATCCTTCTATAGAACATTGGTTATTGTTTGAACCATTTCCAAGATTTCATAGAGAATGATAGACGAAATCACATTTTTTTTTATACATGTCGACTTGGATTATATTATAATAAATCGCTATGTAATATAAGATCTACATATCTTGGAAATGGTCTATTACTGCGTTGAAAACTTTGTATAGTGACAGTTGCAGTTAGCTGTTTATGTAAAGTTATAAAATAAATGAAATTTCTTAAATCCTTTGAGTATAATTTGTCACTGAAATTACTCCAGTCTGAGAGGGACTTTCTGAAATGTAACAGCAAGATAACAAATGAACTGTGTACTTAATGAATTATTATTCACAACTGGGTTAAAGCTGTAAATGAGATAAATATTATGCATTGTGTATATTTTTAACCTGCGCTGTTTGTGATTGTCTACATCCTGTCTACACTTAGCTATCTTCCATTACTACTTAAACCTACATCAATGTAAATTAATCATTGATTCAAATAAAATATAAGTAAAAATCTTTTTAATAACAAGCTTTTAATAAACTAAAAAGTACTAAATAAAACTTATGTAAACATAGAACTCTTAATAGCTGGAGGGGTATTAAGGACATTTACGTCTCAAGCTTTAAAAAAAAAATAAAGTTCTATGTTTACGTAAGTTTTATTTTGTACTTTTTAGTTTATTAGAAACATGTTTAAAAATAGATTTTACTTTTATGTAGTACTTTTTAGCATTAGAATTTGTTTAAATATCTATTCTATCACCTTCACAAATCCTAAGAGCCCAACACTACAGGGCTATCTTGTAAGGGCGAGGAGTTCCTGTGGCCACCTTCCGCTTTTATAATCAGACCCTGGACTACACCTTAGGCTAGAATTTTGTCACGACAAAAATTAAGGAGCCCTGTTTGGGCTCGTAAATTTTTCAGGGCTATCTAGTTTAGTTGACGAGTTCCTGGAGCCACCTTCCGGCGCCATCATCAGACCTTGGGCTGCACCTTTGGCTATATTTTGTCAAGACAAAACACAAGGAGGTTATCTTGTTTAGTTGAAGAAATTCTATCGGGAACTTTTAGCTCCATCATCAGATCCTGGACTACACTTTGGGATCACGTACTTACTTATCAAAACAAATCCAAATGGCCGAAATTAAACAAGGGTATCTTGTTTGGTTGAGGAATGCCCGTGACCACCTTGCGGTTCCATCATCAGATCCTGGACACCTTCTAGTATAATAGCACTTGTCAATACATATATAATGAGTTCAAACATGATGGTGCTATCTTGTTTGGTTGAGGACTTTCTATGGCCACTTTCCAGCTCCATCATCAGACTCTAGACACCATAGAGACACCATCTTCATTTATGTTCTTGTCAAGACAAAACTAACGAGTTCACACTCATCGACGCTATCTTATTTAGTTGAGGAGTTCCTATGGCCATCTTCAAACTCCATTATCAGATCAGCTCCATGGTATCATATTTTTTAAATGTTCCCGTAGTTATATAGGTATGCCAAGTTACAGCTCAACACAAAATGGATGGCAATTGGAGTAACTTAAAACACATACGAACGGACCAAGTTAATAAAGCTTGTAAAAAAAACTTGATTAAGAGTGTTGAGAGTTAAAATCACTTCTCTACACATACGGAAACAGTGCAAAGTTATCACCACGACACTGCGAAACGTTAACGTAGACGAGCAACAAAGCGCTATTGTTTATAGAATTATTACAGTTCTCCCACTCGGGCTTATTTTGCATAAAATAATGGACGCGGAAGCAGTACCTGGGCAACTAGGCACCCCGCGGCCGGCACAGA
The DNA here is from genome assembly GCA_916701695.1 of Agrochola macilenta. Lineage (NCBI taxonomy): Eukaryota > Metazoa > Arthropoda > Insecta > Lepidoptera > Noctuidae > Agrochola > Agrochola macilenta. The sequence continues at coordinate 12,703,581 of OU753563.1, forward strand.
CACTTTAATGCACTTACTGTCAAGAGTCGCGGGTAACTGACGAGCGTGAATATAGCTTTACCGGTTTTAAAATTTGTGGAAGCACCGTCTATTCAAAATTCGGTCGGCCGACGTACGGATGGACTCGGGTCGTTTGCCTGAACACACGTTGGCTTTTTACACGTCTTTTCACTAGTGTATAAATGCAGCCGACGAACTACCATGTCAGTCATCCGTCATTAACTTTTGTTGTTGAAAATACATTGTAGTTTTTTTATACATTCAAGTTTAAAAGATATTTTGATAGCTCTTTTTATATTTATTGTATTAAATTACAAAAAGCTATGTGTGTCTTTGTGTAACGTTTTCAGAAATAATGTTCTGAACAGATTTGCAATTGGTACCTGGGAAATAGGATTCTTCTATCAAAAGAGGTTGGTAAAGAAATATAACCAACTAACTTCTGCCCGCGACTCTGACTGCGTAAAATTTCGGCCCCCAACCCACTCCGCCGCATCCCATCGCCGGCCCGCGCTTTTACTTCATTTTCTATTAGCGTTCTTTCGGACTTTTTGTCGTTTTGCTCGGCTCCTTAGGGCCGTAGCGTGATGTTAAATATCCTAGAACCTTCCTCAAGGATTGGGCGTATTTATTTTTTTTATTTTTTATTCCAAGTTTTAGTACCAGAGATTAACGCGTTCAAACAAACAAACAAAAAAAAAACTTCAGCTTTATTATGAGTATTGATTTAATAAGACGGTTGAAAGTAAAGTGATATGAACAATTCAGAAGCGCACGGTTACGGCCGTATATGATGGTATATCGATTTTATGCAAAATGCAACAAAGTTCCTCGCTACGAACACTGTGCTATATTAGCCATAAACCGCGCTTATTTTGCCAACACTGCGCGCTTTAATATTATAAAATAAGCCATCAATTTATCGTACCTACTTATCGGACCATCGTTGTAAATTGGTGTTGTGAAACTGCGGATGCCGGTCGACCTATCTACATAATACTTTTTTTAAGGTTTAAATTCGACTTCGCTATCATACCCAGCTATCATGTTTTTCAAAATCAAGCGTTCGAATCGTTAATGATTGAGATGCTGCATCGTGTTGTAATGTTTGTTTCGAAATTGTTCTATAACGAGTTTGTTATATAAGAACGAGATAATATTAGTATTACGCTTAATTGGATTTTGATAACAACAAATAGCACTTCAGAACATTAAGCGGAATCGATGACTTTAATATGCCCGCGGCGACGTGGAAGTGAAGTACCGAAACGGTCCCGTATGCACCACTTAAGTAGGGTATAGGTGCCAATAATCGATCGAACTAAGCAGACGCGAAACTATAAATATCACTAAATACTTCAAATCGAAGTCAACTGTTAATAGGTACTTTATTAAACTTGAATTTATTCAGAAATGTAAACGAAAATTAACAAGCCAAACGAAGAAGAAACCAATATGTTCTTAATAATACAAATAGGCACTACTTTGAGAGATCAATTTTGTATTTTCACTTTTGATAGGTTGCAATCAAGATACGATCGCTGTCTCCAGCCCAGTAGACATGAAATAAAAAAACACGTCACACGACGGTTCAATCAAGCAACAAACATTTCGTTTTTATTGCCGATATCCTCGTATAAAGAAAAGTATAAAATAAAAATAATAAGGAATCGTGAGGGAAAATAAAATATAATAATAGCGAGCCGTCAAAGTCATTGTCCAACGGCTTGAAAGGATTTAGGGTGTGTTTTAGGATTACTATACATAAGTATACGACATTGAAAAGGGTATGCGGTCAATTTTGTCCGATTTGAATTTCATGTTGCCTTCAGCTTTCCAATCATAAAGTACGATATCGATGACAGTCACAATTTTGTTTACAAGGATTTATCTGCTCCGTTCTGTCGCAGAGCAATATTGGCCCGTTTATTGTATCGCGAGCGACGATATTTGACGCCGCTCTGATATCTGTTACGCCGTGTAATGCCAATAAAAATGTTTATTTCTGTGATGATCTTGGAAGGAAAAAATACGAACTGTGTAACAGTTTCTTATCACGGTATAACAATTGTTAAAGTCAACAGAGGGAAAACGGATATTGACGCCTTTTGAGAGCTATACTGTTTGATTGTATCTACGATTGACTATTAAGTACAGTTAACTTCGCAAGTTACCTAAATGTATAGTAGTTTTGTAACATAACATAACGCCTTATTTACCCGGAGAGTTAGGCAGAGGTGTACCCAAAATACATACGAGTAGGTACACCCACATTTCGCGCATTTTCGAACTTAAAGTACGCGTGCTTATTATGACACACGGGCGAGAAATGTCGCTGAGCAAGTACGCGTACTTGCTCGCACGTCTATCACCCCTTTAAGGGCAACAGATGAAGACAGTTCAACTGTTGATAATTTTTCTGGATCATCCAGTGACGAAAGTGAATAAAATGTTACAAATTTAGTGAATTTATTTATTTACCTGATGATGATGATGACGTGCAATAAAATGATATTCCTCGAGAATCAGTTTTAAGCTATGTAGATAGATTGTCGATTACAAACTCTAAGTATAATGAATCCATATGTCTCAAGAATCGGTTTTTAAAGCAACCGATTTTTTATTCCCATCACTACACAAAGTATTTTGATAGGTGTCAAATCGGGTTTCTGAGATTGTCGCGAGATTAATAATTGATATTTGTACGCCATTAACAGCAAAACATAGTGATCTATTTACCTATTTTATTTATAACACCTTTTGTTTCATAAATAAAGTTATGGCTTTGACTTCACTATATAATAACTAGCTTCTGCCCGCGTCGTAAGACCGAAAGAAAAAAAATCCGATACTAAGTTTGTAGCTTTGGTCTCATCAGCCAAAATATACAGAAATCATTAAAAAAAAAAACACAATAAATGCGGCAACTGTTGGGGATCGAAACCATGGCTTACAGGTTACAGGGCGAACGTGAAACCGTTAGACTGCTTATTTCGTATTTGTCTAAAATAGCCATTCTTACCTGTCAAGATTGGCTGCCAATCTCCTTGTAGGTATAGCGTGATAATATTCATTTCAGAGGTTAAATCCGTATGTATCTGCAATGTTTTATATATATATTAATTTTGCTCGTCTAATTAAATCTCACGGTAAACTATTGAGGAATACGGACATATTGCAATATTTTGCTAATCCCCCCATAGCAAATAGCATGATAATTTATAGCCTATGCGATGACATATACGGAATATTTTTGTAAAATTTGAACAGAATCTATTGAATAGTTTTTCAGATAGTTTTGACAGAAAACCGGTTAAAATTTCTAAAAATTACTACTCGTATTTTTCAAAAATATTCAATGTAGGTACAGTTTGATTATATTTATGTATAACAACTTTATATTTATATATTAAAGTCACCTGAATACCAGTAGGTACCTTATTAGATACAATCCTTGGAAGGACCCAAATTGGTCCTTGTTTCATAATATTACTTTCTCTTTGCGTCTCCGAACTATTCGGCCAATTTTCGCCACATGATCGACCCGTCTGGGTCGACAATGTCCTGTTTGTCTGATCAGGGTCAGGGAAATACTTTCATAGTGAACCTTCATTTCTGGAACAAGCTCTGTAATACTATACCGAAGTAATACCGACGTAACAAGTCAGACAAACATTACACAATTTGAAGCTATCATTTCACAACTCAAGGTTCCAGATGACAACATGACGAGCGCTGACATTTTGATTAATCCAATTATTTGCCGCTATATATATATGCCAAATTAATAAGATATTTGACTGACTGTAGACTATATTGCCATTTATCAGCTATTAATTAACTTTTAACATCAAACATTATTAATCCCCATAATCCGACTAATGTGGCTGTATTACCTACAGTAAACGTGTCTAATTAATCTTAAACATGTCTAGATGATACCTACTCGTATTTTTATGGATGCTCTGCTCATTTTATCGTTAGGCTACTAAACTCATACAAAACACAATATCTTTAGTAGCCATGCACTGAACGTTGCAACTTTGCACGCATTAGTCATAAATTTTTCTCCGACATAGCTTTCCTTCATTAAAAGCGAGTTTTTAAATAGCGCTCCTCAAGTTTTTCAATTGTAGGTAGGGTACATTACAAAATGCAAGGTAAAAATGTCTTTTTTATCTGGTATAATTTATGAAGCAAAGCATTACGTTTCCCTCCGTTTTGTAGAAGAAAAAAAATAGTTTTCGTGCCCATCACATTAACGATGAAAGCAACTACAACATTTTTAAAACTTCCCAGTCCACCATTAAAATAATAACTTCCTCTCTGTTGTGCTTTTCTGTAACGACAAACAAAAATATTGTGACATCATAGCATTTCATTTATTTTTATATTTTCACACTTTACAATGGAAATAATATGTAACTGATGTTTATTTATTTATTTATTTTCAGGAAAAACAAACAGTAACACAATAAGAAATATTCATAATATCTTAAATATTACATTTTAAAACAATTGTGGTACCCACTAAGTTCTCCACAGATTACAATTAGAAGTATTTAAAAACTAGCTACTAACACAGATACATTACCTATTTACCTGACATTATCCTAGAACTCATATCTGGATTTTTTTATTTATAAAAGAAAAGTGAATTTAAATTTGTTTGCGTACATTATTAAACATTACGTCATTATATAACACTTTGCTGATCCTTTAGGGTTGCTTGGATTTGCTTCCTAAATCCATTTTTACTAAGAGAAAGATGTTACATACATTGTTAGAAATTACAAGGACAGTTACCATCAAAATACAACAAATTGTGATAATTACAAAACAACTAGAATGTGTAAAGTTGCATTGTCAATACAAGTCGATATCAAGCCTCACAAAACTTTTTAATAGGTACGTAGATATGCGTTGTAAGTCGAATTAAGTAAACCAAGTTGAACGCAAAGTTAAACAACAATTAATCAGTTGGAAAATTGAACGACGTTACATCACATCATGAAGATAAACCACTGAAACATGAGCCCAAGTTTGCGTAAACCGAATTGCACAAAGCGAGCAAGTCAACATTATCGTTAATAAGATGGTAGCCGAGAGCGAGCTCGGCTTTCTGACGAAACTCGCCGGCCGAAGCGGCTGGCTCGCGAAGATGGCGTGAGCTGTGCTTTTATTTTTCTTTTACTATTTCCTAGAAGCTTATGGTACCAAGGTTCTGTAAAGCAAAACTCCCTAGCGAAGGAAAATTTCAAAGAAGACCTTTCTATTTCACATTGGAACTGGCGCCCAAAATCGATTCCTCCAGTCGAGTATGCAAATATTACAGAAAATATTATCCATTTAGAAAGAGTCCAGATTGCAGCACAGGGTGTTTCAAATAATGCCATTTCATATTGTATGAAGAGTAAGGAGTTAGGGACCAAGATTTAAAAAGCACGGAAGATACCTTTTAAATCTTACTATATTTCCAGAAAATAGGTCAGTCTATAAACAATGTAGCCAGGTACTTATGCTAAGACTATAACTAACTATTATGAGCCATCTTTTTCGACCTAATAACTCGTCGTTACATAAAGCTTGAACTCAACGGTAAGTCTACGATAAATGGCTCCTAAACCTCGAAGAGCAGTGTCTGCCTGAATTTGAATCTAGGGTCGTGGGCTCGATTTCCGCATTATATAGGTATATTTAGGGGACAATATTAGGTTTAAACCCACCTATCAATTTTAAACTTCTGTTTAACATGTATTTATTTAAAAGAAGCTTATACTAAGAGTTTGCATAGATATATGGTTTTCGTAATGTATGAATCAGAAAATACGTTTTGATAGGTACAATAATAAAAATCCGGCAAAGTGCGTGTCCGATCAGGCACAATGAAGGGTTCCGTAGTTGGGATGAATTTATCCCAAAAAAAACTTAACATTGTAGTTGAGAATCATGTTCTCCCGATATACGTCAAGGTCAATTCTCCAACTGCAAATGTAAGTTTGTAATCGCAAAAACATATTTTTCATGTGATAAAACAACAAATTACCGATTTTCGGACTTTATCTTTTAGTTGTGCTTTGAGACCTTGCTTCTTGCCCTTCTTGCCAAATTTCATGATTCTAGGTCACCGGGAGGTACCCTATAGGTTTTGATTATTTGCGAGTATCGAAATATTACGCATAAATGGCCGTATGTTTTATTGCGTTGATTTTTAGAGCTCCGAGGGACCGTAGACCTACGTACTTATTTGATATTAATTTTAATTTGATACCTCCACGGATTCCTGAGAAAAAGGGTCTTGACAGACAGAATGACAGACAAACAGACGGACAGGTGGACAGACGACCAACGAAGTGATCCTATCATTCTTTTTTAGGTATGGAACCCTAAAAATGAAATTCTGACTCAAACTCAAAGCATTTATTTCAAATAAACCAATTACAGGCACTTTTAAAAGGGGTCGGTCAGTCAGAAAGATGAAGCTAGTTGCCCATTCCAAAGCGTAGTAGGTTTCTATGGAGAAGAACGGGCAAGAAAGTCCATGGAAACACAAGAGTGTCCGTGGAGTTTCTTGCCTAAATATTGTTACAAAATATTTGAACTGTTCGTTGGTTAGCGCATCACTTGAGAATGATTACCCCGTTGGTCTCGTGGTCGCAAGCGCGACGGTTGAGCGTGGGGTCGTGGGTTAAATTCCCAGGTCGGGTAAAGTGTTATTGGGTTTTTCCATTAGGAATTTCTTAGTAACAGCCCGGAGTTTGGAAGATGGCGGTGTGGCTCGGAAAGCACGTTAAGCTGTTGGCCCTGCGCCTGTACTCTCTCCGGTCGTGTCGGATTTCGTGCCGTCCCATCGGACTATGAAAGTAAGGAAGAGAGTGCACGTGTGTCTGCGCACACACTTGTGCACTATAAAATCTCCCGCGCCCAAGGCTAGTGTCCGTTGAGATTGGCCGCCATAGCCGAAAGACGGTCTGGCGATTTGGCATTTTTTTTTTGTTTTAAAATGTTCGAATTCGGTTTTTAGGGAAAGAAAAAATTTAAGGGTTTCCCGGAAAATTTTCAAATTCGGGAAAACTGAACGTCCTTTATTCTATTGGATTTTTGTATGAATCATACAAAGACTGTAAGGTCATCTAGTTGTTGATCGTATTTGGTTTATTTCTAGCTGTAGGATACTACACTACTAATTGGGTTGACCAGATCGGATAGCTGTCGCTCCGAATAAAGAATTGATTTATTTCCTCTGACTACTACTATCTACTTGTGGCTATTTTTTTACTTTAAAAATATAGGTAATTAAAGGCCTGGTAACACAGCTGTGGCTCTGACTCTACACTTGTTAATACTAGTAAAGAGGCAAGTAGGTATGATCATGAATACGGGTTTTAGATCGAATTTCTTTATCGCACGTTATACCCTGCACACTTGGCGAATGAGAGCTAAAGTCCGGCGGAAAATTGTGGAAATACATTTTTTAAATGCAATTTGATGCAATGACATAAACTAGCGCCGCGTCAAAAGGACTTCAGTGATGCCGTGTAAAAAAAGTGTAACATTCTGACTGTCACGACAGTTTTTAGGGTTCCGTACCGCAAAAAGAAAAAACGGAACCTTATAGGACCACTCGTGTGTCTGTCTGTCTGTATATCTGTCCGTCTGTCAGAGCCAATTTGCTCCGAATCTAATGGACCGATTGCTTTGAAATTTGGTACACTGTATTTCTGTGACCCAAATACGGACGTGTAACGTAAATTAATTAATTTTGAATATGGGGGTCACTTTTGCAGGGCAAATAAGAATATTTTTAAAGAAAATTGCGAACTGTAGCGTGTGACATATCAAATGAAAAGGCTTATTGCGAGGATCCCATTTTTTTTTTTAATAATTTTAAATAAATGCTATTAAATATATTTAAGAAAATAGATGAAAATTGACCACCCCCATTATCTCCGAAACTACAGAGCTAAAATTTTGAAAAATATACAGAGAATTGTTTGAAGCGACCTATAGGAAGTCTACGGTCTTAAAATAACATGGTAAATCCTCAGGTAAATCACTCAATATTGTGCGTACAAACTGAAATTTGCAGTTCGAATGTACCAACATATTTTTCAACTATAATGTTAAGTTTGTTCTTCGGAAAAATTCATCCCAACTACGGAACCTTTTATTGTGCGTGATCCGACAGGCTTGGCCGGTTTTTTTTCATTTAGTTACTGTCAAACGTTGTTAATTTATTTAATTGTGCCGGTTAATGAATGCATAATATACAGCGAAAGGTACTTCGTTTCATCTTGGTGCCCCACAACATCTCTCGACTTTTTAAATTACTTAAAAGTTACTGATACCTCTATAAATAAACCAAGAATGCTTAAGTGTCTGTCTAGTTCAAAAACGTATTTTTAAAACCAGCTACGCTATTTATCACTTTAGACAGGGAGTGAAGGAGGAAACAGGCAGAGTAGCTTCATAGCATGCTATGCATCAAGCTTGATGTAAACTCTTGAGGTTATACGAGTATAATACCTATTAAATATTAGGTATTATGGCTCCTACACACTATGCCGGAGGCGTGGCCGCATAGCATAGTGTGTAGGAGCTATTAAGTCCACCTTTGTACAGCAATTTTTACTTGTGCAAAAAGTTGAAATAAATTATCAGTGTCATCAGCGAAGTTAATGGTAAAGCAAATTGACACACTACGTCAATTTGCCGTGTATCCTAGAATGACAGTTGTGATTTGAATATAGGGATTTTTTTGTTGGATCCCTGACTTAACTCTGACTCTACCCTCTTCAATATTAGAGTAGGTAATGTTGTATTGTGGTACCTACTCAAAACGATTATGCTATTTCTAAAATTTGAGGAAATGTATTTCTGGAATAATAAATAAAATAACGTTGTGTTTATAGTTTCTTGACTTTTAGTCGGTATATTTTAAAAGCAACAGCGAATAACACCAAGAATGGATAAGGTACCTATACTAAAATAAAGGAAGCTTGAACAGGTCGTCATAATAAAAAAGTTATGGATGGATCCACAATTCTGCACGCGTAGCATGAGCAACTTTTTGTCGACGGAAGAGTAGACAAAAATGACGTTCCGTGTAGACGACAGTACGACGGCAGCAAAGTAGAAAGAGTCAACTGCACTTTTTTTACGAAATTCACTCTTTGACATAATTCGACGTCAGAATTATTTGTTTTGTCATAGGACTTTTTTTCTGTTTGAACACACACACACGCACAACATTTATTCTTAAAATGACGAAGTACTGTGTTTTGGAAAAAAAAAATACAGTAATATTGACCTTAACCATTTCCTTGGTAATGCCCTATTAACTAAATGAAGTAAAAGAGAAGATGATAGCTTTGTTCTTCTATTAATTATCACAATTTTGCATTCAAAACGTTCTTCTGTAAAATCATGATTTTGTAGATAACCGTTACACTTTGTGGCCGTCGAGTAGAAAGTTTTCTACTGTCTTTAGCATGGAGATTACAAAATCAAATTCTTAGACAACAGTCAGTTGTCAGTGTGATTTTGACAGTTTGGGATAGAAAACTTTATTCTGAAATAGTCTACATATAAAAGGACCTAGACAAAGATTGTTAGAAACGTAAGACAAAATGACAGATTGTAGAAAGATTTCTACGGTGTGATGTCAAAAATGGAGTAACGAAATGTCAGTTTGTATAGAAACAGCTATGTCTATTCTTCGTAGAAATAGAAAGCGTCATGCTACGCGGGCTGTTGCCGGACAAAACATTACCTACAAGAAAATTAAGTACCTATAACATACTGTATATGTAGCGGGTTATTGAACCCACTTTAGAGGTATGAGAAACAGGGTGTAAAGTTCACTCCTCTATAGAAAAGGGAGAATCCTCCGACCAGACGGGTGTCGTATCTGGCGGGCAACTGCACAATGGTTGAAGTCGGAAGCTTGTATATAAATGTCGATCGCGCGGTAAACTCTTATTGCGTGATGCAGGATTTATGTGACGTCAGATCTTTCATGCGTACTACGCATGTGGCGATGTAGATGCCGCCACACCACTACGAAGAAACTGTTTTGCTACTAGTCATCCGGACGTACCAGATTGTCGTTTCTTCTAGTCAAATTGTAAGACGCCATCACCACGTTAAGTACCCTGGCAAAGAAAAAACTAAGTGGATTCTTAACAAAAACGTTATTAATCATATCTAACACAATTTAGTAAACGAGGGCGACGGTAATTGCCCGCAAATGACAGAATCTCTGCAAAGGTAGTGCGGCCGAGACCATTAATACTTGTTAGGGCGCTCATAAAAGGAATCATTCCCGTCTTTACGGAAAAATTATGCATTCACCTAATATTCTACGATGCCGCAGATTGCAGCAATTACAGAGACCCAGTAAAAGGCTTAAGTATATACAAGCACCTACTATAAAGTGACATTATCGGTGTTCGCACGCTTTTGCGTAAGGAAAAATAGAGGAAATAGGTAAGAGTTCTATACGTAAAATCACGTGCCACTAGACGTTATTTGAAGAGAAGACTTGGGTAGTTGAAACAATACTTAACTTAAGATATGACCTGATATTATTTTTTAAGCAATTAGGCATAGGTAGCAACCTAAATCTTTCTTTACCGGTAAGAAGCCCGAAGTTGGCTGAGTTTTCCAGTTTTTAAAAGGACGTACCTACGGAGAGATTGATGAAAAACTTATCCTATCCTACTATTCCTATTCAATCAATCTGCCTAGCCTTTTCCCAACTATATATTGGGGTCAGCTTCCAGTCTAACCAGATGCAGCTGAATACCAGTATTTTACATGGAGTGGTTGCCTATCTGACCTCCACAACCCACTGGGTAATACGATACCCCTTGGTAAGACTGGTTCTCAGATTTTCGGGCTTCTGGCGGCCGTAACGACTGTCAAAGATCCACGAATTACAGCCGTGACCAACGGCTTAACGTGCTTTCCGAGGCACGGAGGAGTCCCGGTATGTAAAGATGGTCACTCATCCACAGACCAACCCCGGCAAGCGTAGCTTAACCTGATGAATCGATCCGTGTGGCAGTTAATACTTAGCATCGAGCTAGATAGCTAGCTACTTAGCTTAGATTCCTGAAATTGTTTATTCTGTAAATAGGATATAGGAATCACTTTTACACGTCATATTAAAAAAAAATATAATTAAAATTTGCTAGATGAGTTCGGCGTTTCCTATCCGACTACTCTGAGAAGAAAGGCCGAAACAAACTCAGAGGTCACAGTCTCTTTTAAAGTCCAGACATAATCTTGGTCAAGCCATATGAGGACCATGTAGATTAGTGTCTGAAATGGTCTTTTGAGAAAAGAACCACACAGATTTGAGTGGACCTGTCCAGTCATTGCAAGCATTTGTCAGTAATCGTGGAGCTCAACTCAGAACATAAGGACCTCAACTCGACGAACATACCAAAGAAAGGACATTTGGGTAGGCCGCATAAACTACTCAAATCGTCAGACCATTATTAAAACTATCTGAGAAAGGAAATAAAAAAACTGAGTAGAGTATCCACATAGTCCTCACATTCACAATAGGTAATCAAAAAATATAATACTTTACAAAGTAATCATGTCATTTTGAATGTAATATTCAATAATATGAATGTTTAAATAAAACTGGTATATTTTGATGATTTTACTAAATAATTCTAATGTCAAGTTTTATGGTTTTATCACAAGGTTTAGCAGAGCGAGCAGCTCAATCCCAAGTTTTTTTATCTTCTAAATAATCAGAAATTTTATAGTACCCTTTTTTACAAAGTTTGGTTTTAATACAATTTTTAAATCGTTTAATGGGTAAGTTTCGAATGTCAATGGGAAGTTTGTTGTAAAAGCGTATACATTGACCCATGAACGAGTTGCCTACTCTGTGGAGACGAGTGTGATGTACAGCAAGGTTGTGTTTATTCCTGGTATTTATACTATGAATATCGGACATTTTCTTAAAATTTGATATGTTTTTGTGTACATACAAAAGATTTTCAAATATATATTGTGAGGCTACAGTCAGAATATTTACTTCTTTGAATTTTTCTCGAAGGGAATCTCTCGGACCTAGGTTGTAAATGGCTCGAACAGCCCTTTTCTGTAGGACAAAGATAGAGTTAATCTCCGAACAGGTTCCCCAGAGAAGAATCCCATATGACATAAGACTATGAAAGTAACTAAAATAAACAATTCTGGCTGTATCGACGTCAGTTATCTGTCTAATTTTTTTAACAGCATAGGCGGCCGAACTTAGCCTTCCCGACAATTTTTCTATGTGTGGGCCCCATTGTAGTTTACCGTCAATAGTGATTCCAAGAAAAACTGTCGACTCAACAGGGTCCAGCTCTATTCCATTTACTTTAACATTGGTAGTTAGCTGCCTGACATTTGGCGTTGAAAATTTAATGAGTTTAGTCTTTTTTTCGTTAAGGAGGAGATTATTTACATTAAACCATTGCACAACTTTAGAGAGTGCATCGTTAACTTGTTCAAAGTTGACTAACTGACGTTTAATTTTAAAAATAAGGGAAGTGTCATCTGCGAATAATACGATCTTGTGATTATCCCTAATGTGGTAAGGTAAGACATTTATATAAATCAAAAATAAGAAAGGACCTAGAATTGAACCCTGCGGAACGCCCATGGTGACCGTAGATCCTGCAGATCTCTTGCCATTTACATCGACCCTCTGAATTCTGTTGTTCAGGTAAGAAGTCAGACGGTCGAGAGCCTTGTCTCTCACACCATAGTGGTACAATTTCCTGATGAGTGTATCATGATGTACGCAATCGAAGGCCTTGGACAAGTCGCAGAAAATGCCAAGAGCATCTTGCGACTCCTCCCAGGCCTCGAATATGCTCTTCAGTAATTCCACGCCCGCGTCTGTAGTTGAACGACCCTTTGTAAAACCAAACTGTTTTAGATGTAGTAAATTATGTGCATTGAAATGTTTTAACATTTGTTTCAAAATTAATTTCTTAGAAATTTTGCTTAATGTAGGTAATATCGAAATAGGCCGAAAATTCGTAGGATCACTTGTGCTGCCAGACTTGAACAGTGGAATCACTTTGCCAAGTTTCATCAGATCAGGAAATACACCAGATGCAATACAAGAGTTAAAAATAATTGATAAAAAGGGTGAAATAACATCAATTATTGAAGACATGGTATGTACTGATAATCCCCAAAGGTCAGCAGTTTTTTTTACATCAAGATTTTTAAAAGATTCTATAATGTCTTTAGCATAAGCTATTGTAAATTCAAAAAGTTTGTCACATTCTGGTACACATTCTTTTAGTACTGAGTAAGCAGAAGTGGGGGACGACGATGACAGAGTTTTGGTTGTTAAAATGGGAATATTAGTGAAGAAATTTTCAAACTCAGTTGCCACCTCTACGTCTGCCTTAATATCTACATCATTGATTTTAGATGGAAGTCACGATTCCGTACCGTCGTTCTTCCCGTTTCTGAATTAATAATATTCCAGGTTGTTTTAATTTTATTTCCAGAATATATTATTTTATTTTTAATGTTTCTGGCTTTCGCTGAGGAACAGGCTCTTTTAAAAGTTTTAGAATATTTCTTAACAAATTCTATAAAAGTTTCATCATGATTATATGATTTTTCATGATACAGTTCAAATAACCTTTGCCTACTTTTGTAAATACCTGGTGTTGCCCAATCACTAAATATAACGCGGTCACAAACAGGCAATGATTTTGAGGTGAATTCCTATTCCTACTATAAACAGGGTGTTAGGGACATCGACGCGAAAACTGTTACCATGTATTCAGTACATGATTCTGAACGCCCCTGCGTTAAAATTACTCGTCGGTTATTTAAAAAAAAAACAGCTGTTTCATGGAAAGACCGAAGTGCAATACCTACGCGGCCAAAATGCACGGAACAGCAGTTTAAAAAAAAAATAACATATAGTAAATAATATATTAGTTAAATTAATATCTTTTTAGCGTCATGTACGCAAATATTTTTTGTTTATTTAACTCACACATTGTTATAATAGTTTGATACATAAGTTTCAGAAAAACAATTCAACAGATATAGTAGGAATGGATCCAAAATAGAATACAAATATAAAAATAATAAAATAATAATAAATATATTGTATATTATAGTGGTAATAACATCATGAGACCACAACTGAATGCTGCTGCTAGCCCTGATATAAACCACACTAGATAACACTTCCAAAACATTGCTTTAACTTACAATAACATTTCGGAGAGGACTTATCACAATAGAGCCCGATAACGTTTCACATTGTTTCACACACCATAAGCCTTGCACAGCTGCTATAAGTTACCAGTTTTGCTCAAATGAATAATACCTCTAGAGACCATACGAAATATACAGACTGTTCGTTTGAGGGTAACTAACATTAGTACGAGTAGGTACTCGTACTAAGGGTTTTCTTTATCCATGACTAGTTAGGTAACTAGTCATGGATAAAGAAAACCCTTAATAATAACATAACATAACATCTCGACTGTAATCCTCAAAGGGATAGGCAGAGGTGTACCTAATAGTATCAGTGATAGCCTAGTGGTGTGACCGTCGGACTGCCAAGTCAAAGCTCTCGAGTTCAAACCCAAGACCTCTGACTTTTCGGATTCATGTGCGTATTGTATAAGTATCACGTGCTTCAAAAACGGTGAAGGAAAACATCGTGAGGAAACCGGCATGCCTTTTTTTTTTTTTGATGGTGGGAAATTATCAAATAACTTCTCCCGCTCTAGGTGGAGCGGGAGGGTGTGTCAGACTTTTACTGACTAAATAAAACCCACCCGTGTTCCTTCCGTTGCCTGTGTGCCGGGGCCGCGATATCCCTTTCGGACAAACTCGCAACCCTGGCAGGCATTGGCCCTTACGGACCCCGTCAGTTGGTGCTGACATCTCTTTGAGGCGCGCGTGGAACACAATGCGCCGTCGACCCGGGCCTGGTCCTTATCAGACGGCGAGCTACCCATTGCTCACCGTCCGCAAGCCCGCGCCTACGGTGGCCGGATGTCGGCTCGCGACTCCCGACGCTCGGGGCAAAAAAACCGGCATGCCTGAGAGATATTTCTTGACGGCATGTGAAGCCAAGTCAGAGGCCCATGGGTGGCATAAAAACTCTGACACCAGGTTAGTCACTAACCACACGAAAACGAAAGAAAGACCTAATCTTAATGTGGGTATACCTAATAGTATATAATCGTTTATTTTATTTGACTTTATAAGTCAAGTTATTTTAATTTATTGTTGACATAATCTTCTCATTACCATGTTTTTTTATGAGTTGTATTGCAATATGTGGTTAGCTAGTGAATTCGACAATTGATCATATAACTTTTTGCCTGAGCAACCGGTAGCAAGTTCGTCATGCTCCCTAAGATGTCACTGCGTGCGGTAGCGTCGGGGGTCGGGTTGCCTCTTCCCTCAAATATGGCGAGGGGGATAATGGCTGATATTTGCGTTATGCTCGTGAACGGGTGCTGCTTATGATGACGGGTGGACTTGCTGATCATGGTTTTGATATTGTTATTAGTTATTAAACTGTTTATTTATTTTACCTCGATGGTCCTAGTTTATCATTTATAACTTCCAGTTACAGCTATATATATGTAAGCGGGCACGCCCTTTATGTCTGGAGACTTTTATTTAAATATTAAGTTCTGTTTACGTTTAGTTTTTATTTCTGCCTGAGTCTATACTCAGGCAGAAATAAAAACTCGATGATTTTGTTTGGTATATTGGCGTGTGCTAGCTTAACGCGTTTGTGTGTGTTTGGCTTATAATTTAAATTATGTTTTGTGTTGCGTAATGTAAATAATTTTGCATACTATTTTAAAGAGTATATTTTTTTTCTAACTGAACAGACAGTTGTGCTGCTGGGGAATTTGTTGCGCCACTTCTTCTTCCCAGCTAATGCACTAGGAAGTGGTGAAGGGTTTTGGGGACTGACTTATGTAATTTTGACGCTCGAAAAGATTCTCAGCCTAGTTTGAATAAATGACTTTTGAATTTTGAGTATACCCACATTAAAATATTATTAAAAAATCTTATAATATAAAGCACAAAAAAACACTTTATAGTGTAACAATAATACTTGCGTTTACGATAACAAACAATTTAAACACACATTGTAGCTTCTTCAATACAATGATTAAATTATCCGAATTTGTACATTACATTTACTCATCCGAAATTCGTATTTGCAAGGCTGTCAGTCTAATTATACATCCCTTTGATTATACATACGTACACCTAAATCCACTTCAATGTTAAATTGACGTAGACGATAGTAGAGCTATTTATTCTAGATAAAGCGAAATTGTATATTTTATTACTGCTAGTATAATTTAATAACGCAAATATAAAAAAGTATGGCATATTTTTCTAACATTTTGCCAGAAGGAAAATAAAATCACACTTTCTCCAAATCGCTACCTAGGTCGGATATATTGTTAACAGTGTCATAAAAACGGGAGACAATATTTTTTCCTACCGTTGCTTGCTCATATAAAACGGTGTTTTAATAAAAGCGGATCACAGCTCTCTGGCTGAATATTGTCGCAGATATTTCAATATTGGTGGGATTAGCAGCCTATTTAAACATCTCTTTCAATGCTCTGCAGCGTCATATTGAAATACAATATCATTCAAAGCAACCCGTCATAATATTGACTGAACCTTTTTAATGCTGTAGTGAACTGAACACCTTCGGCTTATTGCGTAAGGCTCTTTCTTTTAGAAGATCTGATACCGAAAACATACTTTTTTTTTGAGATAATAATATATTCTCTCAAAGAATAAATAATTCTATATTAACTTTAGTACAAAACTTTCGTAAGATTTTATTTTAAAAAAGTTCAATTTTATGTAGGTAGGTAGTACCTACCTAAATTATGATATTTATATAAACTTTACAAACTATCTATGTACCGTTCAGTAAATATAACTGTATAGTATAATGGTGCCCCGCCGGAACTAGCACAAATCCCCCCGCTTATGGAGAAGCACAACATTTTCCCCGCCCCATTGAGATCTTTTTTTTTAATTCGACGCTTCCACTGAGAGTTATGAACCTCCGAGGTCCCCTTTTACAAAAGGTTCTCCCCTTTCGCGACTTCATAACCAAAAATATAAAAATCGGGGGAAAATATGTGGAAATAATAGCTTCCTTTATTGCAAGTTTGTTTTAGAAACTACTCGCTATTGCTGCTCCAAATACATATTTGAAACAGAAAAGAGTTTTAACGTAGATAGATCGTTCATTTATTCTTTGATTTTTTATCGGGTTGCGTGTAAAATTATTTGTAAATAAAGGCCCACGTACCTACTCTAGGTTGTGGCGTCATTTTACCATGAAGCATTGTAATCCTGCTGATGACGGCTATGCATAAATTGGTGCGTCCGCCCCGAACCAGCTCGGGTCATTTATCAAGTCGTAGCTGTTTCATAAACCGTCTATCGCATTGTTATCACGTCATACGACATTTATAGTTACTGTCCTGTCCCGGCTCGCTCTGATTAAATAATCAATGATTAAAGGGACAGGGACACAGGGATTTCTTATGAATAATATATTCGAATCTGAAGAAGATACCCATGTTCCTTCAGTCAACATAACTTTAGGCGCAATACAGTATTTATACATCAGATAAGCGTGTCAACGATAAAGTAAGACCGTTGTATTTTGCTATCTCTGTAAACTAGGGTAGTTTGAGATTTGGCAAATTCCCTAACACCCAAGTTTGAAACAGAAACTTGATAGATTGCTATATTTTCTAGACGTTTACTAAGATTTGTGTATCTAATCTCAATGTTCCATTATTTGCTCTTAGTAATTGATGTAAGCAAGTTGTATCTAAGTTTCCATTTGGAATAATGTTCCCAATTTATAGAAACTGATTTTCAAACACGAAATTATTGACAAAGCTAAACTGATAAACGCTTTGACTGTACTGAAATGTAACAATGCAATGCATAATGAAGTAGAAACGTTCATAAACACAAAAGGTAGGTAGGTATTCCATTACTTACATAGCTAATACCTTTGTGGTGCAATCATTGGTATACATCAGACTTTATTTATTATTCGACCTCATTTTAATAATTTCTCACTTTAAATGAAGTAGGTAGGTCTACTAAATAACTAGGTAATCAAAATGAAACTGACCCCGTTTTTGTGCAAAATAAATTCATAATGCCTTAAATCCACAAGGAAACAAAGTAAATGCATTTTTCTGAAACAATTCGTTACTTAACATTACACGGCACAACAGTCGTACCGCGTCATAGTTGATATTTATATTTACGGCTCCACCACACGGTGTTCCAAAATGAATGAATAAACAAGTAAGAAGGTCCGAATACCCCACTCAAACTCTATTAATCAACTGCGGGCCCATTTCATAAAGTGACATTTTCATTGTGGTGCGCCCCCCAAAAGTTCGTATTTACTCATTTCGTGTTCATAGCCTGAGATGAGCAGAAGCTTTACCATGCAATTCCAATGAACACAACCGCAAATTTTATGACCTTTTTGGGACATACATATTCATGCCGCGAAATATGTTCATTAACTTTTCATCGATTTTATTAAAATAGTTAAAACTTTATTCGCTTACAAAAGAGATTGACCAGACCTGGTATCGCTATTTGTTCTGTGGTGACTTAAGTTTATGATGTTGATAAATCTTGTTTTTAAATATAATAATTTTATCTAGTAATGCGAATCCTTAAATTCTCCGCATAAAAAACACCTTAGAAGTATTAGTTTTTATTTCGATTTCCTATTTTACCTGTACATTGTTTTTTTCACCCAAGTAATGTCACATGTCATTGGCTTCAAAGAGTATGTAAACAATAAAACTTTCTTGACTTACGCAAAATAATTAATTTATGCATCCAGTTATTAAAATTATAGGTGAATAATTAGTAACAACAGATATTAATAACAACTAATTATTATTATTACATTGTAATAATAATCTGTTAAGATGTTAAAAGCACATAAGCAAACCTTTTGGTTATGCGAAAGGCAGAATGTTTTAGAGACCTTTGCCTGTTTCATTCATCAATAGAAACTCTTTGAAAACAGAACAAACGATTCAATGCGATTCGACCATAGGATTCTATGCGATTCTATGACAGAACGGCGGGCTTTCTCTTTCAAGCATATAATTATGCAAGTCCCATTCGTTTAGTTTCAAGTATGTACAGTCTCGACCGGTAGGTATTTACTTTTAATAATAGTTTATTATTATTGTATAATTAATTGAATGTTTATTTATATGTTTTGTTTTAATCTCTACTACTAGGCCATTATTATTTTGCAATTTGGATTTAATTTAATTAGCTATGTTTATAAGTTTATACGAGTATGTCACATAGATTACTGAAAAATGTTCAGCACTTTGATCTTATGGTTGTAACCATGGTGTTACGTATAGGTACCATTAACGTGAACGTTTTATGATTATATAAACATTGTCGGAATTGACGAACATTGAAAATTCTCAAACGTCATTTTGACTAATTCGTATTTTGAATTTAACAGCATACTCGTACATTGTGATAAAAAATCTAGAGAATTGATTCAAAACCTAGCTTTTGAGACTTAATTACCGTGTAATGCCGAGAATTATGGTAAAATGGTAAATTACATTTGAAAGCCCTAAAATTATCCTTTTAATTAAACCATAAATCTTTGAGTCACTGCATGTTTCATACCGATACTAGGTTCCTTAGTCACTTGGTCATTGTCCTTTACAAGCTCTATTATTTTATTTTAACATGACTGCCCATAAAAGGAGTGTTATGTTTTCAGGGTTCATGTATATATGTATGTGAGTTTCTTTATTTCACCATAACTTTTTAATCTCATGCTTCAATGAAAATTGTTTTATGCTAGCAAGTTAAACATTTTATTAGAAGCCTTTAAGAGCGTTCATCCAAAAAGTTGGCTAAGTCGCAAAAAGCTGTCAAATATTTAACTGTTTTGATTAATTTGGCAATATTACTGTATGGAAATAAGAAATATGGGTGCGTATTTTTATAGCATAAAATGTGGGTGTACAATTCCCTGCCTACTCTTTCGGAGAATATAAACACCTGCTATTATCGGCACTTGCATTTTCCACGTGTCACTGCGGTAAGTTACCATTGACGCGTGGGAAATGCAAGGGAACAAGGTCATCGATCAACCAATTTATCTGTGATGACAACATACCATAAGCGGTGTTGGCATTCTGCTCAACACTCCCACTTCCTACCTCTTTCCATGATCACTCGATTTTTCTGATAAAATTTATAAACGTTTCAATTAATATTTTGCTTGTATTTCTTCTCTTTTCATTCTTACTCATTGTTGTTGCATCTCAGTGCACATGTTTACAAGAATCGTTCCAGCGAGCCTGTACGTATCTTCTGTTGATGTCTATCTTTCGGAATCGAATTTGGTATATCGATAAGAGAATTATCCACACAAACACTAGGTATCACATTGCAACTTTCTATAAAAAGTCAATTATAATTTTCTGACATCCATAAGATTACTACCTAGTTACTAGTTAGATAAATTGATCTATACATATTATAAATTGAAGTCGCTTTTCGTGTTTTTATGTATGTCCGCGTTGTTCTTCTAAACCACGCAACAGATATTGATGAGGTTTTCACCATCGTTTAGAGAATTGATTCCGGAAGGCTTATGTGTATAATACGTTAATATTAAAGTTACATTTAATAAGAAATCTCGATGTTTTGTAAAAGTCGTAAAAATCGTGCGAAGCAGGAGTTGGTCGAGTAATATTATAAATGCGAAGTAACTTAGTAACATACTTTTTAGATTTGGATTAATTTGATGGGCCGTGGGATAATTTCCGACCTCAAAAACTAGTTGGTTTTTTTTTTTTATGTAATGTAAGTTATTCAGATAATTTCGTAATTAGGTATCCTAATATTTATGCACTTTTCTTACCAGTTGCACTTGTAGACCTTTCTTTTGCCCATGTTTGACTCTCAGACTCTCAAATTTATTACTTAGGTAAAAAGAAAATAATACAAACTTTCGTGTATTTATTTCACAAATAAATAAAAAACATCCTATTGAAGTTTGAGTAGAAATCATTTTAGTATGTGTAACAACGTAACTACCTACACGAGTCAGTCGTAACAGATACGCCGAACAAAGATCTTTTGTAATTATAATGTGCCGAGTTCTTAGAAAAGTGTTTCGTTACAAGAATAATAACATCGTAACATCAAAACGTGTAATTCAAACAAGTTCGTTATTATATTTGCCATTCACGTCAATACTCGCGAAATGAATACCTACTGACAGCAAGCAACGTGAGCCTTTGCCAGTCAAATAAGACCTCGGTTAATCGGATAACACTTAAATATAGCTGAAAATATCGCAAAGGTGTATTTGTGTAACCAAGGTACAAAATAATTGGGCTTATTAAATTCTTGGTATTTGGTATAAGCCTTAAAGAGATTCCATTCCATTGAATACCTTGTATCATTAAACTTAAAGTTGAAAATTCAAAGCCGATACTGAGTTCAGGTATTCGCCGTACCTATTACTAATCGTAGTCTTACCCAGATCGCTTGGCCCATAGTTCGATCCGGACAAATATTCTGTTCTGCATCATTTCTTCTGTGAATATTCGCCTTCAATATCGCTTCGTGTGAAAGCGTGTTCACATAATTCTTGAGAAGGTATTTCGATACAGTTTTACAAGCTAGTAAGTAAAACTAAAAGGAAAACAAAAGTGTTTCAATGTATCCAATTCCCTTATACACATGTCGAAGTATGTTAAGCTCTATTAGACCTCTGTAAAAGAAAAAACGAAACAAATTACGATCACAAATTGAAAAGTTACATAAAAATAAAAACGCGAAGAAAAACCGCACACAAATAATAAGTAAAGAATTCGATCGTATAAAAACCGGCTGTTATAATTCCATACGAATGTAACCGAATAGCGATGAATCTAATGTATCCCTTTACATTATAGAAACGGTGTTTCTGACAATAAGAAGGAACCAGTTTGTGTTGTGAATACATCAATACGGGGGATGTCGGAAGCCTCCAATGCTTTATTTATGCTTCACAAGTGACGGCGACGAGAATGTGGCGCGTGATTGATGTAACAGCCAGAACAAGGATACATCAAATCTTTTTTGTATAGCGGAATTGCGTATTCCTTTTTTCTTTTCGATCACCCAAAGGGTAAGCGATAGGTAAGATTTCGGTTTGTCTACGCCAATACGACGCCAAATTTACCCGGATAAGAAGCTTTAGGAAATGCGTATTAACATTTATTTTAAATCAAAATATTGTTTTAAAACTTATATGACAACAAACAGACTTAGTTCTAAAAAACAATGTGAACATAAAAAATCTTCCGTAACCATTTCATTTGCAGCCCAAGGCACAGGAAGCGAAATGCACCATTCCATTTTCTCGACGTAACTACGTTGCACGCTTCGAACAATGAAATGCTTTTAAAACACGAAACAACCTGATTCAAATATATAAAAGTAATTTATAGCGCCGGAAACAAAAAAGTCAAGACAACATGCAATAACACAACACATGTCTAGTGTCGAAAACATTTTATGTTTTTTTTTTTGTCTTTTATCTTTTTTTTTTCTTTTTATCTTTTTAATATTCTGCGATTCACTACACTATACCTCCTGTGGAATTCATGACTGATACTTAAAATAACATTGATTTATTGACTAGTACCATAAACAAAACTTTTTTTTCACCGGTGGACGGTGTGGTCAACAATTTCAGGCAGTAAAATACTTGGAGTTTGGGAGTATGAATATTTTGTTTCAGTTAGCGTTTCCCCTTTTCGGGACAACCAGGAAAAACGTACATATTTTTTTTTAAATATTGCGTAGTACCTACGAGGCTGTTCGTCTCTAGCATCGTAAGTTGTAGTGGCAGAACTGGAACACGTACCCCACGATAACTACTTACCATGGAATAAGTATATTATGTACTTTACTACGTACTTAATTATGTATTAGAAAACATAATTCATGGTTAGAAAGGGGGCTACCGAGATGATACCGAGATAACGACGACTTATAGGGAAGTATGGAAGAAAAAGATATGTTGCACCGACCAAATAAATTGCGGTAAGGGCAGGAGAACTGATGATGATGAATTACAACTCATTTTTAACCCCCGACGGAAAAAGAGGGGTGTTATAAGTTTGACCGCTATCTGTGTGTGTCTGTCTGTGGCACCGTAGCTCTTAAACGGGTGAACCGGTTTCAATACGGTATTTTTTTTATTTGAAAGCAGATTTGATTTGATTTGAAGCGCAAAAAAGATGCGTTCGCGTAATGGCTGGTATCTTTGTTCCTGAATCATGTGAAACATACGTTAAAAAGTTTAAAATTCAGCCTTTATCTATGAAGTTACAGTTTTCGTTAAAATAAATAAAAATCTATTCGGTGATCTAAAATCAAAAACATATATACTGAAAATATCTAGTATACCACATAAAACTGCTCTTCTGGGTAAAAGTTGTTTTGGAATGGCATCTAAATTTACAATAAGATACTGTGGACATTTTAACCACCAAGGAACTCCCACTATTCAAATATGAATTGCGTAACTTTTTAATTGACAAAGCTTACTACACGATCCAAGATTTTCTTAATAATTAGTACCTACTACAATCTGTCACCATACACCTATTTTGCACCTACCATGCTATTTTGTAAGAATAGTTTGATTTATATGTGATACCTTTTTTTTTTTTGAGGGTGGGAAATTATCAAATAACTTCTTCCGCTCTGGGCGGAGCGGGAGGGCGTGTCAGACTGTTACTGATTAAACCCACCCGTATTCCTTCAGTTGCCTGTACGTTGCCAGGGGCCACGTTATCCCTTTCGTACTTTCCCGCGACCCCGGCAGTATATGTGATACCTAAGAATTGTTTTATACTTCATGTTGACATAATTATTGTATGCCTATTAGGCAAGACATAATGGAACTGTAATTTACCTAATATCTGTCTGTATAACCTATGCCCACAATAAAAAGATTTGATTTGAGATTTTCTAGTTGTGTTGCGATGTTTTATCAAAATCGGTTCAGCCGTTTGAAGATTATCAGCTCTTTTCTAGTTGATGAATGGATGTGAGTGTCTTCTACAGGTCTGATCGATTGTAACGGCTCATTGGATTGGTCTCTATGAATAGGTTATAGATAGATGATGAACAGGATTTGGTGATGGAGTAGGAAAGAGAAATGAGGAAATGTTTGTGTCGGGGTTTTTTTAAATTTTAATATAATTTCACTTGTAGGTTTGTGAGCTTCAGGCAACTCCAGCAAGAACAAGGCACGATACATGAAGGTATCATGTGTACCTTCTTACAAACATGCTACATTTTCTAAAACCTAAGCAAACGTAGTACAAATAAAATATGTAAGAAACAAAAACATCACCTCACAGATAAGTGCTTTCTCGTGTCGTTTACGTGGAACAAATAAATCCGTTAGATGTGCTTTCAAATTAAACAAACACCATGCCTAAACAGGGAAATATACATGCTATGTGAAGGAAATATTTGCCTTACACAAGCATGAATACATACAGTTATATAAAAATATACATAGAGGAACACGTTAAAATAAAATGCACATTTTTGTCGCGTTTTCAGGGACTACAAGGTCAATTGAAATATTGGTTTTTGGTCTAACAACTAAAAATAGTATGGCTCGGGAATCGTATTAAAAAAGTCAAACCATTTTAGGGGTAACTATTAATGCCACATATTCGTTATTCCGTTTTGTTTTCCTAAATTCTTATAAAATATAAAGTTTTATATTGAATAGGACAGCAAGAGGAAATATATAACCTGGATATCTCGAAACTAGCAAGCAAGATTTTAAAACAAAAATAAACAAAACTTGCAGTTAGTGTATAATCTCCAAAACTTTTAGTAGTTGTCAGTTTAATATCTGGATGTTAATCCAGGAGATGTGTTTATAGGGTTTGAAATCATTTTAATAAGTGAACTCATGACAATTTAAATCACACCGTATTATCGAAATAAAAGCTATAAAGTCCTCTTATCATCATTTCAGAGTTATATGTAGCAAATGGTAATTACTTCATCCCTTTTAATAAAATCTTCTACTTACCCTACTGCGGTACGCATTTGTCCTTCTACAGTTAAACAAATCAATAAAAGAAAAGGCATCAAATAAACCAATGTCAATTTTGTGGCATTTATAAGCCGTCCGTATTTCAATAGCACCAAAGTGATACCTGTTTCGTTCGGTTTGGTCGAAACAGAAAAGACGATTTGATAAATATCTACAAACTTTGTTGTGCCGTATTCGCAACGGGGCTTTTAGAAATGTACGAACACAATTTGAGCGCTCGCTTTTCTCGCCCGCAGCTTCGCCAGATGCATATATTTTATCCATCTCGATATAGCTTGGATAGGTACTATAACGATGTAAAACTTCTACTATGCTGTATGGCCAATTTATGTGAGTTCTCGTTATATAGCTCTTTTTTAGTAAGAAAACCTGTAGAATCGGCGATGTTTTAAGAAAAGCCTTATAAGCATTTTCACACTATTGAAAATACAACTTAACATGAAATCCAAAATCCACGTCGTGTTTTCTTCTCTCAATTAATCCGGATTGGCTGTCTTCATTAATCCTTGCCAGCCGCTTCTAAACCTCTTGTACAGCAAAATATTAAAGAGCAGATAACAAGTAGTTTAAATATACATCATAATTAGCTTTCGCTTGCGGCTTCGTTCGCGCAGATTTGATTTTTTGCTTATCTCCAGGGAGCCCTAATTTTTATCCGGTAGAAATTAGGGTTTCCCTTTGAGACGTTCCCTACTTTTTACCATCTTGGATTCCTGTCCGTATAAATGTTGTTCTTTCACAACAAAAATGTTCACTTTTCTATCAGTCAATGTTCAGATCAGGATTGACTTTAGTTTATCCATACGAATGAGTAAATGAGTGACTGAAATAAGTTTTCAGCAGTTGGTTGACCTTTAAGGGCCATAGCAGACTAGCTACTTGTAGCATCGGCGATCGGCGATTTAGCCGCTTTTTAGAAGCTAAATGCATCGATATAGTTATAAAATCGCCGATCGCCGATGATAAAAGTAGCTAGTCTGCTGAGATAAATACATCGACACAGTAGCAAAATCGCCGACCGCCGATGCTAAAAGTAGCTAATCTGCTGTGGCCGTTACTTTTTGCCGATCAGTGTCAAATGACAAATCAGTTGCTACATAATCCGCCCCCAATCGTTTATTTACAAAAAGTTTTCATTAATTCGCATAATATCTGTGGGTAACAAAAACAGCAAATTTTACTTACAAATCAGTTTAAAAATAAAATAACCTTTAGAAGCTTAGAACCATTTAAATAACTTAGAATAGAAATAAGTTCTTAGTCAAAATATTGTCATTTAATATTCCCACAAATATTTCAGACTGAAAATAATCCGGGCGAAGCTACAACAATATGATATTGTTGTAATTCATAGATGCGAAAATAATTAAGTCGGTTGCGGCACAAACTCCGACAAGGGATCCCGATTTCCGACAGTAAATTAAATTTCCCCCTCGCGACCACTTGACCCTTGTTGAGTGTCCATTGTGCACTAACTGGTTATCGATGCAACGCATAAAATATATTATTGATTGGTTCCTATTGTAACTGATCTTATAACCCGAAGTTATACCTAAATACCTACATAGGTATACAAAATATAGGGTTACAGATATTTATGTAAATTGTATTTACTTTAAACATTAATTTGAACGGAGAACTCATTTTTCAAAAAACGGAAAGGCAATAATTTTGTCTTTGCTTCGATTAAATAAATGTCTCCACATCAATTAACTAGTGAGATTATGTTAAAATAGCGCTCTTTTATGGGACTCAATATATTCATACCATTAAAGACCACGAAACTTTACTGAAACGGAAGATAACTATTATAGTTAAAGTTAAATTAATTGCAGTCATCGAAGTTGCCTCCCTAGTTCAGTTGTAAGCTGCCGTTCAAGTTTTTATATACTGGTACATAAGGGGCTAGCCACTGAAAAGGGTAGAGAGCGGATCAAATTTATTATCCCTAAATTTCACTACACAAGGCAGCGATGTTTACCAGTAAAACTTTTCCCATGATAATTTATTCTATCGGTTATGGCTGTGGATATAAAATCGTCCCGTATTTTAGCGTCGTCCATATTCGCTAGTCACTGCTCGTTCTATTCCGTAAACCCTTTCGAGTGCTCGGGGCTAATTGGATCTTTTGAATTTTTTCGAAAATAATTTTTCGTCTATCATTTTGCGTGTAATTTGCGCTTGTTTGCCATGCAAACATGCCTTTGAAGTTTACTACAGATCCGAGATGTTTACATCCAGAAGTCTGGAAATTATTTTAATTTGCTTGTATGCGTATATTTATGTATTCAATACTTATACAGTGCTGACCAAGCTAAAAGTAAACAACAGAATTTGAGAAATACATCAATGTTGCTATTTGAAGTGCCAGAGGAATTAGATTGGAATGTTTATCTGTTTCGCGAATTTAATGAACATATAGCCGGCGATGATGTATTACCATTGTATTACACACGTACCTAATTGTTCTGTTCCCTATCTCGCTATTAACGTGCACTGACACGAGGCTCGCGCGAGCCTTAACAGCTGGTTTGACTAATGTCCACATACATAAGTATAGACAGGTAAATGCATCAGCAATTAATGTGTACAAACTGCATTAATAATAGACTACACACTTTGCCGTCGCATTAACGTATTAATATTTGCTGTTCTAATAAATTAACTAATATCGCCACCACTACACTGGATATTTGCAATTAACAATTTAATTGAAGCCAAAAACATAACGACTAACAAAGAAGAAAAGTAGTAATACCTACTAGCTAGTCCTTCAACTGTTATGAGTACGGCCTTTTCATCTTTTGAATTTTACAGCATTCAACGAAATACCTTTTTACCGCAGGGTTTGGAAAAATATTGAAAAGTACAGTTCGGCAGACCTTGAACCCGTGACCTGGATGGCTAGGAATTCCTCCTTGTGAAGGCTGAATAATTTACGATTGTCCCCGGTAATAACACGAACCTACTTTATAAAGGAAATGCGCCACTTTATTATGATAATTGGTCGACCTCGAATCCGAATCCCAATCGAGTCCCGTTTGAAAACGTGATCAAGATTCGAAGACATGGAGTGGCCCGCTAATGATCTCATAAATAACCACGAACCTTTACAACTTTCTTCCGTTCATTTTTCTTTCGACGAAGTGTCAACAAAGGGTATGAATAAAAGGACTCCAAGTATTTGTTATGTACACGTGTTCTTGTCTCGCATATGGATGACGATACCCAAAAAATTGTGTAAAGATATCCTTCGGTAAAGTTAGCCGTGTCACCGCATCACTTTGGCAAATAATGTTTACATGTAGGTGACGCGAGGCAAATCTGAAACTCACCTCGGGCGTGTGGGGCGCCGACTTCCTATAATCCATTTGGGTGAACAACTGGAGTCATGTCAGGGTGATTGATGTAGGTACCTACGAGGTGATCCGCGCGGCGACTTTATCTACGCCTCTTTGACAAGCGATCCCGAAAACTTGAGCCGCTAATGTGTACACAATGAAGGTGAACGAACATAAAATACTGATTTCCCCTAATATACACAATATTAGGTAGCCAGATAATGTAATATTCATGAAGATTGCGTGTTTCCTTATTTAACCAGGCACTTATTTTTAAAGCCTTCTTGTTTTGTGTCAAAACAATAAAACCGATCAATATGAACGTTTAGCGACGCTCGAATTAACGAACCATTAAGAACGTCGTGAATGTCAATGACAGACGAGGGAACATGGATATTTACAGTCGGTAACCACAAGCCACAGGCAAATAGATACCTATCTGTTTTGAAGTTTATTACGCCGTTTACAGATTCAGTGAGATTTTCAATGAATACGTAATTATTATCAAAGTTTAAACGAAACCACTTAATTGGGCGTAAGACAGATTCGTGACCTTTTATGGCTTTATTAAGAAGTGGTTTATGTATTATGTATAATATAAGAAGTAGGTATAGATATCTAAAGTTTGAGGGAAATATGATTCGTCAGTTAAGAAGTTTATTCATCTTTGTAAGATCGTCAGATACAAGGAAAACGTAATTTACGAGTTAACAGAGGTTCGTCTATCTAAAACTTTGTTTGAATCAATAGTATCGTAACTAGGTTAGTGTAATGATATCGGCAACACAGTTATAAACCTCGATGTTCTATTTGTTTGTTTGTTAGGGGTTCACATAAATTCGGCTTATCAGACTGATATGAACCTTCACTATCGGCTTGGTAGTACCGTCCTGGTTATCATAGGGTTTGTAACGTCCACGGGAATTGTCCCGGGGGTCACTTGTAGGCAGTAAAGTTAGAGACAAAAACATTGATAGAGGATTTTTTCGAAAAGATCTGAATAATTCTTCTTGTTTGTTGCCTCGTGAAACTAAAGCTTCCAAAAAAGAGGAGCCTCTGACAACTGTCAATATTTACAGTAAAAACAAATAGTAACAAGAAATGCTGTTATTATTTATCAACAATTTACTAACTCTCCTTCTTTTTGTCTCGGCATAGTTATGATAGCCTTTGACAGTCAAGTACGTATAAAACAAAAACATATTCTGCGATAAAGCGGACGAAATCCGGGATTAACCTCCATATATATTCGGAATCAGGAAAAATATCTATAATATTTTCCTCATCGGGTACATTAAAATGATCAAAAGTGCGGGTCAATGTATTACGGAGTTTCCTGAGTTAACGGCTCATTGGAGCGGCGAGCGGATGTCTCGCCCTCTGCACCGGTGCCTAAATCTCCAATCTAAGTGTTATTTACTTTTATATTTCTCCCTCGGAGGCTTACTGATTTTATGCTTCGCTTTATGGCGCATCCGGTACAGGTCATAAAAATAGTCTCCCGACTGATTGCCATCGCTCGATTCGAACAGTCAGAATAAATAACCATTAAAACTTGTGATTTATGATAGAACTAGAGCATTCATTTGGTACTAACGTCCTCTAAATTGTTCGCCGGACTAAATTTTATTACCTGACTTAGCCGGCTGTTATAGTAGAAGAGACGTAACAAGGTGAAACGACCGTTTAGAGAGAGAACTTAATATCTACTGCCACCTGAACAAGTAGGTACACGTAGGTGTTGCTTTTTTACTTTTAGACAGTTGGTAACATAGTAAAACGGAATTGAAACTTTTTGGAATTCAAATTAAAACGAAATTACTGAAGAGTGTGACCTACAAACATTTTTTTTGCGGCAACATAATGGTTTTTTAATTAAACACCTAGACCAACATTTGGCACAATCATTTGTCTAGATTTTTAGACAAAGCAAACGTGCTACTTGGGTCACAGCCTAATTTATTCATTCAGGAAAGTGCAGCAGTGCCGTAACATTACATGGCTGATGCAAGTAAACACCACTAATTAACCCAGTTACACGCCGCACTATACATATTTAGATTCGTTTTACACTATTTAATTCTCCAGTTACTCGTATATGTACCTTGTATGTGACCCTAGAGAACAATAATTAAGACTAACTGTTGTAACGACTTAACATAACCTGGACTATTTAAAATAGCAAGGAAGAGTGTTGTTTGGCCTGTCTTTAAATACATATAAATTCCTGTTTATACCACTAAGAAATATTCAAGATAAGCATTAGCAATAATCTCGAATAAACCAAGCGCGCAGGTAATAAGAATTACTTTTGAAGACATGATCCTATTTAAGCAGAGCTTCTAAAAACCGTTTCTCATCTATAAGAATAAGGAACAAAAAAAAGGACGCTTTAAAAAAACGTGGTTTATTTTATAACATTTAATTATTTTTAGCACTGTGCTTAGCGTCCTAAACTTCTCATACATAAATTATTTGTGTGTAAAATATACTAAAAATAGGTATCTAATTTACACCAATTGGAAATTCTAACACAGTCCACATAGCGCTACGTGTTTGCATCCCAATGTTGCTACCACGTCAAAGTTAATACTGGTAGCGCATACAAAATTATTAATTGTATTATTACGCAATTATGGTTTCACGTTAGCCCCCGATTTAGATCAGCCAAGTAATTACACAGAGTTAATTACACGTTAAAGTCGCGGTCAATTGGTAAATAACTTGTACAATGTATATTATTACATTGTTTCAGTTTTATTGGTGGAATATTGTGTTTCAGCATTGCGAAATCTAGGAGATTGAATTATGTCTAGTAAATGCTTGCACATTTAGGTTCTCATTTATCAAACCTCAAATCTGTATGGACCTACCTGGTGTACACCTTTAAAGCAGGGCTTATTAATAATAATAATAATAATTGGCAACACCGTGTCAACTGCACGTCTTGTTTTTTACAGTCTTCGTAATAAAATATTCATTCACACGCAGTTCTACAAGAGTTTGTTAAATTTTAAGTAAACCGTATCCACAAAGCAATAATTCATTAAGGAGATAAATATACACCAAAATGTAAAAGAATTTTAATAAAACCTGCCGAATCGGAGGTGACATGACAGGTGTCACCTCCGATAACAGAACAATGAACACAACAGGAAAATAAGAAAATCAAGACAATGTTGACAAGATCGGCCACACGTCGAGCACGCCTACCACCTCCGGACTCGTCGCTCAGCTCCGCCTCGCCACCGCCGGTACCCAGCCCCACTGTGAACGCTGGGACGACACCAGCCGCGGCAGTTGCGTCGAGCTCGAGCGACGAGTATTTCTCTCCGCCCACGACGCCACCACCTGTTCGTCGACGGGGAAGACACCGGCCTCCGGACGGCTTAGGACCTCGAGGCCCACCCGCCTCTGATAGGGTCCCAGCTCCCGGCGGATGTGTGCAGCGCATGAGATGGACACAATCCATCAACGAGAATGTCATGCGCTCATACTATGGGGCTACAGAGGGGGGAAACAACCTGACCGCGTACCGTGTCCGGATGCTCTCTCTTTTTCAGGTGCTTGAGCCAGCTGTCAACGTTTCGGCACAACGACTGTCGGATCAGGTGCGGGTCATCCAGCGTAATCATATGTTGGATGACGCTGTACTTGATCGCCTGCGAAATGAAATGCAGAGTAGCCATGTCATCGCTCCCCCGCCGCAGAGTGTTATTGTAGTACCGCCACAGGACACTACAATTCAAGCTGACGAGAGGTTTGATGACAGGGCTACAAACGTAAGTACCCAATGCAATGAGGAATTGAGGAGTGCTTTGGAGGGTGCGATTCGGGAATATCGATTCATGTCGCCCGGACTTAGACCACGTTTACCTCGTTTGCCCATGCATAACAAAAATAGGGCGCTGGTGGCGGTTCTGGATTCGCAGTTGTCAAACTATTTTGATGATTGCGAAGACCTCACTGATACTCATTCAATTCTGTACTGCGCGGCTGTAGCAGCATGTCGTGTAGCTCACGTAAAATTTTCAAATGACTCTAGAGCTACATGACCGAAACCAGCCGTACCAGCTTGGCAGTGCAGAATTGAGCGCCGTATTGGTGGGGCCAGAGCGCTCATCGGCAAACTTATCTGCTTCAGGGAGGGCAATACTCGCCCTAGAGTGATGCGCTTTGTGAGGCGGGCGTTCTCGGGGATTGATATTCGTCCTGAGGACTATGTGTCCCATGTCACAGAGCGCATCGACTTCCTGAAGCAGAAAGTGTATGCATGGGCTAACCGTATTCGTAGGTATAAGCGGCGAGTGGAGCGATATACTCAGAATCGCACCTTCCGTAGTGATGAAAGGTGGATTTATAGGGCTTGGGAGCGACCGGACCAAGGTATGGCTGACGCGCGCCTTCCGGATGATGATGCCATGTGTTCTTTCTGGCGGAGTATCTGGTCGGCGCCTGTCAACCACACCGAAGGTGATTGGACTAGAGAAGTCGAGCGAGCCTGCGATCCAATACCAGAAATGGGGGCTATTACCATCTGCCCCCAAGATGTAGCTCGTGCAGTTCGTCCGTTGCCCAACTGGAAGTCTCCAGGGCCGGACAGGCTGCACAATTTCTGGATCAAATGGTTCAAAAGGTCGCACGCTCGCTTTGCGGCTCAGTACCAGACTGCTTTGGAGTCTGGTTCGCTACCCCAGTTCCTAACGACAGGAGTTACCCACCTGCTCCATAAATCTGGTAGCACCGCGGAACCCAAAAATTATAGGCCGATCACGTGTTTACCGACGGTCTATAAAGTTCTTACTTCCATTTTGAGAGCTAAAATTAACAAACATATAGACACCAACTCCATCATGTCTGCCTCTCAAAATGGATGTAGGAACGGGTCCCGCGGTACTAAGGAGCTACTCCTCATTGATATGGCCATTAGCCAACAGGTTCGCCGTTCCCGAAAAGATCTATCGACATGCTGGATAGATTATAAGAAGGCCTATGACTCGGTGCCACATACATGGCTCAGGAGGGTGCTGGAGTTGTATAAAGTAGATGCAACTCTGCGCACCTTCTTGATGTCGTGTATGGGGCAATGGAGGACGGTCCTTCGCTATCCAGGATGTCGAAATATCCAGAGGAATAGCGAGCCGATAAGGATTGAGCGAGGCATATTTCAGGGCGATAGTTTGAGTCCGCTCTGGTTCTGCTTAGCCCTGAATCCTCTAAGCACATTGCTGGAGGATTCAGGTCTAGGCTATCGGCTGAGGAGAGGTGGTCAGGTTATATCTCACCTTCTCTACATGGATGACCTAAAACTCTTTGCCCCCAACAATTTGCAACTGATGGAGCTACTGAAAGTAACTGAAACTTTCAGTAGCGCCATCAGGATGGAATTTGGTGTCGACAAATGTGCGGTCATGCATGTAAAGCGAGGGGAGATTGTGGAATCCGTGGGAACACAGCTCGCGGATTCCATAAACCTTAGAGCCCTCTCCGCATCCGAAACCTATAAGTATTTGGGTATGTCGGAAGCGTTGGGTATCAATGTTACTGACATGAAGCAATCACTGAAGGAGCGCTTCTTTGGCCGCCTGAAGAAAGTATTCAATAGTCTTTTATCAGGCGGAAATAAGGTGCGCGCCTTCAATGGTTGGGTCATGCCGGTTTTGATGTACTCTTTTGGCATACTCAAATGGACTCAGACTGAACTCGACGCCCTGGATAGAAGGGTGCGTACGCTGCTGACTGCATATCGAATGCACCACCCACGGTCATCGGTAATGAGACTGTATATCCCGCGAAAGTGTGGAGGTCGAGGCTTTTTAAACGCTAAGATCCTCCACAATCGCGAGATATGCAGTCTCAGGGAATATTTCCTAGAAGCCGACGTGGGGATGCATCGAGATGTGGTCGCGGTGGACAAGGGCCTCACCCCGCTCGCCATGGCTAAAGAGAACTGGCGCAAGCCTGTAGTGCTTGACACTAACGATCGCAGGGAGGTATGGCAGAGTAAGGAGCTTCACGGACGCTTTTTCCGGGCCCTACATGGACCCGATGTAGATTTTCTAGCGTCCGTAGCCTGGCTGCGTTTTGGTGACCTCTTTGGGGAAACCGAAGGTTTTGTCTGTGCAATTATGGACGAAGTTATCATGACGAACAATTACCGTAGATTTATTGTGAAAGACGGCACGGTTGACATCTGTCGGGCATGCCACCGTCCGGGAGAATCAATCCGACATATTATCTCCGGCTGTTCTCGTCTAGCTAACGAAGAGTACTTGCATAGACACAACCTTGTAGCCAGGATTATCCATCAGCAACTTGCTGTGAAATACAATCTTGTGGAATCGGAAGTGCCGTATTACAGGTATGTGCCCGACCCAGTTCTCGAAAATGGAAATATCACATTGTACTGGGATCGATCCATCATCACTGACAGGACTATTGTTGCGAATAAACCTGATATAGTGGTGGTGGATCGAGTAGAGCGGCGC
This sequence comes from Agrochola macilenta, assembly GCA_916701695.1. NCBI lineage: Eukaryota > Metazoa > Arthropoda > Insecta > Lepidoptera > Noctuidae > Agrochola > Agrochola macilenta. The sequence goes on from OU753563.1 coordinate 12,738,644, forward strand.
ACAATGATTATTGACATAACGGTCCCGCATGACGGGAACCTCGTGAAAGCTGAGAAAGATAAACAAATCAAGTATCTTGACTTGGCTCACGAGGTTGTCGACATGTGGGATGTGGACTCAGCGATCATTGTGCCGATAGTCGTATCAGCCAATGGCTTAGTTGCCAAGAGCCTCGACCAACACCTAACGAGGCTCTCGTTGGGCAGCTGGATCAAGGGCTTGATTCAGAAAGCGGTACTGCTGGACACGGCTCGCATTGTCAGGAGGTTCCTCTCTCTGGAGCCCTGACCACCGGTAGCTTGGACCCTGTTCCCGATACCGGTGGGCTACTATTTTTTATATTTTTAAATGTTTTTTTTTAATGAATTTTATAAAAATATTTAAAAATGTACTTAATAAGTTTATAAATGAATAAATGATAATAATAATAATCACTGGGGTTTTGTCAGGAGGTTCCTCTCTCTGGAGCCCTGACCGCCGGTAGCTTGGACCCTGCTCCCGATACCGGTGGACTACTATTTTTTATATTTTTAAATATTTGTATTTTTTATATTCTAATATTTAAAAATGTAATTTATAAGTTGTTAAAATGAAATAAAGGACATAATAATAATAAACAAAACAAAACAAAATTAAATTTGGGACCACGCGCGGATAGGTGGCGGCGGACTGCGCACCTCCCTGGCTACTGCCACGGCTGGAGTCGGGTAAACCAGGGGCCTCAACGAGGCCTTTTCTGTACGGATCCGAAACAAATACTATTTTAGACCCGGTTAGAAAGGCAAAATTACGTGGGGGGGTGGATAACAAACTGGAATACTCACGAAACAACTTCAACAGTCACTAAATTCTCTTAATTTACCTCCAAATACCTTCCATCTGCTGCAGAAGGCAGCGATATTAAACACATGCAGACTCGTGAGAAAGTTTCTGCAATGTGAATCAGAAAACCCACATCAAAACACAAATACGCTACCATCTTCTGTGCAATCCTATGCACGTGACCGCACTTAATCCAACTGATAATCACTTGGCTTAGGCCCGTGTTATCAGCTCTTGCCGGCTAGCCGAGAACATAAAATAAATGTCAAAATAATAATAATAATAACATTCATTCAAAAATAAAAATTGGTAAAATACAGTATAAATCTTAGAAATAATGTTGGTATTACAAAGTATGATGCCTGTACTAGGATAAACCTGTATCACAGGCGGCATGAGTTCTTACAATTACTATTTGGACAAATTATTTCTTAAACAATATTTAACATAAGTGTTAAGAATAGTGATATAGTTAGTTAATTTATTATGTTATAATATACTTAAATACTAATAATTATGGGAAAAATGTATATAAATTATTTTCGGAAAATACATAGTAGTTAGGACTTAGTTACACGATTATGATTGTGTTTGCAATAATAATAACTAGGTTAAGACAAATAGTACATAAATCACCTTCAAGGCTACGTTAGATTTTTGAAGTAGGTAGTCGGCTAATGTGCTTAGACAGCGACAAATCGAAGGTAAGTAGGACAGTGCAGTGGCCAGGGATATTGTTGAGTCAGCAACAAGCGATATGACGCACTAGGTGCCCTCATAATCGATGGAGTTAATGTAATGTGGATTCTGCTATTTTCCTAGCGGGACATTCAGCGTCTCCCGTTTTGTGATCACTGGGCTTTTTAAAGCGTGAGCAAGTTGCACATTTTGGAATGTCGGCTTTCTTCGCAAATTCGGACATCGAATGGCCTACATCACCACAGTGACCACACGTAGTAATGATCTCTCGGCAAGTTTTTTCTGCATGGCCATATTGTTGGCATTTATAACACCTTGTTACCAAGATAAAGTCCCTGACAGGACAGGATGTCCAATTTATAAAAAGCCTTGATTGAAGGATTAGGGCTTTACGTATATCGGCTGAAAATTCAACAACATAGTTACAGGTATAATATAATATAATTTAATTTGATCAAGGTCAAGAAGGATTCCAAGGACAATGCTGGTAACTTGTTGGCCACGTTTTGTTCGAAAATGCACCTGAACACCTCATTTTCAGCCAAGGAAGTCGGCACTCCTACAACCACAATCCGAGGTTTGCGCTTGCTGGGCTCGTCGGCGGTAAGTCCAGATGTAGAGAGCTGGACTGCGTGCTTTAGTTTATCAGCGTCATGTTTCGTCTCGGTACTGATAATTACGCCTCCATTTTTTGTTTTCCGGACACCACGAACATGCAGCTTCATTTGCTCGGGCCGTATGATTTTTTGCACGAGTTCTTTCGTTTCGTCGCTTGATTTAAATTTATCATTGGGATAAATGGCAACAGAACTTAGATTGTTGGGTCGAACGAAATCATTTGATCCCTTTTTCACCATATCGGCAAAAGAAGCATTTCCCACAGAGCCAGAGTCTTTTATCGTCTGCTTGAGCTCCGAAATATGTTCCATCAGGTTGCGCTTTTCTTGAAGGGCATCAACCATATCATACGCGAGAATGGCTTTCTGCTTGAGTAACTGATAGAGGACTGCCATTTGTGAGGTGCCAGAACCTACTTTACGGCATAGGGTAGAAATTTTCATTTTCTGCTCCGAATTCAGTTTTCCATCTGCAGCAATACAGCAAACTTCATTTAGGTGCTGCTCAATCGCTGACATCCATTTTTGAAGCTCGGGAGTTGAAACAATGTCAGCCGTGGCCGACTCGAGAGCTGGATTTTGCGTCGTCGACTTCGAAGGTGAGGCGGAGGGTTGTACTAGGCCCCTTGGATTAAAGGGGCTGTTATTCATTCTGTTTTCACAAGAACACTATTTTGTGTTCATTATTTACCAAACTACACACTAAGCAAAATTTTGCAGATGCATTACGACAGTAATGCGCTAAATGAGGTCACTATTATTAAATAAATTATTGATTAAATATTGCTAACGAGTACGTCTATGCACTGCAAGCGTCGAATCAGAACTATTAACTATTATATTAAATATAATGTGACGATATTTTTTTTTTATCGCTATACACGATCAATATTTTCGTTTGTTAAACCTACCTACCTTACCTACCTACCCTACCTACCCTACCTACCCTACCTACCCTACCTACCCTACCTACCCTACCTACCCTACCTACCCTACCTACCCTACCTACCCTACCTACCCTACCTACCTTACCTACCTACTCTACCTACCTACCTACCCTACCTACCTACCTACCCTACCTACCTACCTACCCTACCTACCTTACCTTACCTTACCTTACCCTACCTACCTACCTACCTTCCCTACCTATCTACATACCTAGCTACCTACACCTACCTATATACCTATTTATCTACATACCTACCTACCCTACCTACATACCTACCTACCTACCCTACCTACACTACCTACCTACATACCTACCTACCTACCTACCTTACCATCAGTACTAATATCGCTATTAAAAAATAGGGATTGGTGGAAGAAGGGTGATAATAATATCGCTATTAAAAAATAGGGGTTAAAAATAATTGACAATTTTTTTTTTTTTATTGTTTTGGACCACCCTTATCACTCAGGGGTATGAAAAATAGTTTACGTCCTATTCTCAGACCTACTGAATATACACACAAAATTTCATAACAATCGGTCAAGCCGTTTCGGAGAAGTTTTGTTGACCAACACTGTGACACGAGAATTTTATATATTAGAAGAAGATATGAATCTCTTACCTCTCATGACACTCGCGAGGCCGCGCGGCGAGTTTGCGCAGCCAATTCCTTGCACGTCACACCAATCCTTCATATATTGCAAATCTGTTTATCCTCAATATTATCATAAATCCGAAAATGTTATTGTTGAATATATTTCCCTTTGTTTTTCAATCACGTTCAACTGATCAATAATGTTGTCACAACTCGAAAGCCACAAATCCGTGCGAATGAAGGCACAAATAAAAGCTACCGTTTGTGTACAAATAGCTATGTCGGTAATGCTTAAAACATCCATAGGCTTATAGATTTACAGTGAACCGGTAATAAACATTTACTTACATGGTGTAGAATTTCTGATCGTTTTCATCGTGCAGTAGAGGGCGACACTGAAAGTTTTTAGTACTGGCCACTTGTAAACGATATAATAAAAAAAAAAAGTTAAAATTTTGAAAATGGAACTCTTTGCCAATATTAATGTGTATGTGTTTTATTCATTTGTCATTTGTTTACGATTTGGCGGCAAATTGAAAATAGTCTGTCACCTCAGCATGAATTTACCGCGAGAAAATTTTCGTACAATGATTATTTATGACTTTCGATGTCATTTAAGTCAACAAGAAAGTTATGATAGACTTCGATTGGCCTTTCACGATGAAGCCCTATGTCACTATTTACAACTGGTTTAATGAGTTTAAACGTGGCCTTCTACGACGACGACTGAAGATAACATCAGTGTTGTGCGGCGTATGATAGAGACTGACAAAAGAGTGTAAGTCACTATTTTGTTCAGCAGATTCGTACTTGAAGCTTAGGCATCGGTATGAGTCAAGTGCACAAAATCCTCCATGAACATTCAGCGGTCAGGTAGCTTTGTGCCCGATGGATACCTCATAATTTGACAGAGGCCCAAAAACTCCGTCGTGTTGATTGGTGTCGTGAAAATGTTCAAAGATTTAACGGAGGTGACTCAAATGCTGTGTTCGACATACTTATGGATGACGAAAGCTGGAGAGGTCGAAGCGTGGGAAAAAAGAAGGTGACCTCGTTCTTCGGAAGGACAGGTCATTAAGCAACAATTGTTTTAGATGATCGAAAAACAGTTACTGCAGAGTGGTACATTAACAATTGTTTGCCACTTGTCTTGTAAAAAGTTCGGGAAAAACGACCTCGCAGTAGGATCCTCCTTCACCACGACAACGACGCCTCGTCGCACACCGCCAAGCAAACAATCGACTTCTTGGCGACGTCAGACGTGGAATTACTGGGTCACCCGCCCTATAGCCCCGACATCGCACCTTGCGATTTTTATTTATTTCCGAAAATAAAAGAAAAACTTCGAGGAAAACGTTTTATGGACGCCGAGGAAGCAGTGGCTGCGTTTCAAAATGCCGTCGAAGAGACCCCTAAGGACGAGTGGGCAAAGTGCTTTTCTCAGTGGTTCCATCGGATGCAACGATGTATTGATGTAAATGGACACTATTTTGAAAAGATATAATAAAACTAATAACTTGCTAGTTTGTTCAGTTTTTTATTTTCTAAGAACTTTCAGTATCAACCTCGTATTGATACTCCATTTCGGTAAATATTTCGATTAATCAAACCTGAAACAATAAAAGAAAAAAATCTAAAGTTTTAAGTATCATGTTTTCGGCAGGCATTTGTGTGGGTTAAACCGCAAGCATGCATAAAAGTAAAATAAAATAAAAATAAACAAGTATTAAAACTTTTACAGTCTATTGGAGATTTAACTGTGTGAATGACGGCTTTTTAAATGTAGGTATAATCGACCTCGTAATTAGTTTACCACCCTAAGATGGCATGTCATTTGCACGTCATAAAACGAAAAGGTCTATGTGACAGTTAGATGATTTCAACCTTAGTGAAGGTTAATTTTTTTTCGGGAATTGTTGTCAAAAGTGGCAAATATTATGAGATTGACTGTAACATGTGTAGAAATTAAACATCGATGCAACACATTACATTTCCTGTTTCATAGTTATTATTATATCTATTTATATAGATTAGTATAAGCTTTATGAATATATTTATTGTAAATGGTATATCACAGACTACTACATTATTGTCTTCTCCTTCCCCTTTTTAATACATCCAAAAAAAAAACGAACAAAAGACAACCTTTAAAAAAGATCGCTTATAGCGATAAGACCGCCCATTGTGTCACCCTGTATTAAATTTCTACATTTATATCTGTAATTTATATATTGTCGTAATAAAGAGTATTCTATTCTATTTTAGTGTATTTTTCCAAAAACTACACTTTACGACAATTTAGCTAACAGAAAAAGAAATGGTTAAACTTAGATAATAATATAATGTAAACAGCTACCCACTTTGTATGTTCGCTGTTAGTCTATTTGTAAGCCCTCGCATCCCGTTTGTGACCTAATTTAGCTTGTTTAATGTACAGATCCGTCTGGAAAAATAAATAGCTGGTATAATTTATCCTAATAAAATAATTTTAGAAGGCGTTTCTTTTTAACACGCTTATATTGTTGGTTCAGGTTCGGAAAATATGGTTACCTAATTGTAAATGATTTACCTAGTTATATAAAAAGATAGGTAAGTAAGTAAATATGTTTTATATTTTCGTTACAGAAGATTTATAACGTACTGTTGATATAATTATTGAAATTACACATGATAAATGCTTATTTTAGAATTATTACATGACATAAATTGAACTTTAGTTATTTCATACTACGTTTTGGTTGGTGGTAGGGCTTGTTCTAAGTCCGCTGGGCTAGCTACCACCATCTTAAAGTCTGTCGCCTTAACAACAATGTTTTGTGTTTCGGTAGTTAGAGGTAAGATAGCCAGTTTGTCTGTGGTTGAAGATTCCGAGTGAAAATCGCTTCCACCTTCAGCCTGATCATCACTTAGGTACCATCAGGTGAGATGAATGATGCTTCTCCGTTGTAGCAACAAATAAAAAGTATTTATTTTTAAGAACTAAAGCTTTGGTTTCTTAGGAAAGCGGTGAACGGTCACAAACTAACGGCTGTCCAAATACACACCGTTTTTTACCAAATTCTGGTGAATATTACAGATTTTCATGTCGGCCGTTATAATAAGACGGCACCGCTTTCCTAGGAAATTAAAGCTTTAGTAGTGTCGATTTCATCTGAACGCAAAATGTGCGTACAATCGGAGTTTTTTAATTTATTTATTTATTATAGTCAATGAAAAGAGTATAATAAATAAATAAATGCATTTATTTCAAGTAAATAACACCCATTGGCAAATATAAATTAATAGAAAAAATATAAAATTAAATCAAATTAAATCCAATTAAATTAAATTAAATCAAATTAAATCAAATTAAATCAAATTAAAACAAATTAAATCAAATTAAATCATTTAAATTAAATTAAATCAAATCAAATTAAATATAATAATAATGCATGCAAAATGCATGAGTATTAGAACGCTAACTGTGAAGCTATGAATGGACAATGAATTATTTAGCTTATAGTGAATTACCGATTGCAAGTTCACAACTTGCAACAACTGGCAAATAAACATGCAAAGTTAAATTAGCTTAATTAATTTCAGCATGCAATGAAGGACGAATGAATTCCTACAATACTTTTACATCTCGCTAAATTTTTTGCAGGCTTTAAAGATTTAAGAACCGTTTGTTCGACGGACAAAGAGGGTATAAAAGGTTCAAGAGAAAACAAAAAGGAGGTACCTACGTACTCGCAAACCGGTTTTTAGCTTTTTATTAGTCCGAAACAATATTCAAAGAAATTGTCGAGCAATTTTTCTTAACAAGTACCTCCCTTATTATTGCCACCACTCCCTAAAATATGATTATTCTCTTTGAGGTTGTCTTGCAAAGGACATTCTTGTAGATATGAATTGAAATATTAAAATTCTAAGCGGCTTTTACAGTATGTTCATTTTGATCCACGTAGAATTTGCTAACTTATTTTATCAAGGTTGTTATCTTCTTTAATAAATCACAATCGATATTCACAAGATATTCACATGATATTCACATTTCTTCGTAATCTCTTTGTTTATTTATTGAGACTATTATATGCGGGCAACTCAACAACTTTAATATTTATATTCTTTCTGATAAAGCTTTTATTTGATCCTTTATTTCGTAAATTTTCATTTCTTATTTAATATCTATCAAAGAATTGAAATAGATTTCGGAGAAGAAACCATTTGATATAGGCAATTAACCTTTTACAAATTGCTATAATGAAAACTAAATTCAACGTTTAAACTTCGATAGTATTCTTAACTAAAGGGTTAATTACGATATTATCATAAAATGACAGAAATATCTTAAAATTCAGTAATAATTACATTAAGCTTGGTCTTTCTAAAACCGTAACGTTCGTAGCACCGCTACGAAGATTACGCTACGCCGTAGCAAATCTGATTTTGATAAGTATTAAAAAAGAAGATTTACATAATTCGAGTTAGGGTAATTTAATAGAATCTTGATTAATTTTATTGGAAAGTTTCGATTGCATAAAGAACATTAGCTTTATAAAAGTAAATTGGGTTTTGTTTATCAACTAAAACATATTTTCAACTGTATGAAATAAGCAGTAAACTCGTTATGGTTGTTATGGACAGTTAACTTTGTAGTGAATTTCAAATGCAGCAATTCTCCGTAGGAGGCGAAATAGGCAAATGGTTGAATGGACAGCAGTCAGTGGACCATGAACGTGAATACCACGAGCCAATACCGCTTTCAGTCGAGCCGTCTCGTATCTCGTCACAACATGCGTGCAGATGATGCTATTGTGTCAGTTGCCTGCCTGTTAATGCGAAGACAGTTACTAAATCGTAGCCACAAAGTATAATACTTTATTTTGGAATAGGTATTTTAGAAACATTTCAATAAAAATCTAGTTACTTATTTTGTCGTACATTATGAGCAAAAAAGCATAGCTTGATTTGGACAGTAAAGTCCGAGTGTCATGTAGGCAAACGACGGCTACGTTTGTTTTTCACTTTGTGTTCCGCTTAACAAGTAAGCTTTACATCTGCGGTAATAAACTGGGCGCACACGCGGACACGGCCCGCCGGCCGCGCAGCTTACGACATCGGTGCAAATTCCACCATCGGTAGAAATCCGCCGAGCACACTGCACGCCCGCGTTGCCACACTGACCTCTTTTATTTCATACAAAAAAAAACTCTAAATCCACTGCAAACTACGTAGACTTATGCGTAACTACGAATATGTATACTGGGAAAAACATCACGATACAAAACTTAACTCTAAAATTAAAGGTATAATAATTGATTACTGAATATTCATTTATCCACGGTATTGGCATGGAAAACAATCGTAATATTTTTGGCGAGGTTGCCAAATCGTTTGTCTACAAACTTCGTGCTATGAATTTATTTTAGGATTTGATCCTGACATAGGTCTATGCGGGTTTATAAAACAGTGTGGCTTTACCCGCATTTGGACGTTTATTTCTAGTTGGAAATTTTTGAAAATAGTGTCTCTCGTAAATAGAGTAAGTAGGAAACAAAGTTGAGATTAAAACTAAAGTCCTGTTTAAATTAATAATAATAAATACAGCGAAAACTCCGTAATAATGTACGCAGCTCATTCCTAACAAGAAATTGCAGCCGGTGTTTTCCGCGCTATAGTTTTAACAATGTAGTGCCGAATCGCGAGGTAAGTGCGGGCTCAGCATAAACTTGCCGCCGCCGTACGATTAATAACGGCGGGGTTATGTATGCACAAAACCGAGCAAGTTGGCTTGTTAAGCCTTTGTGCTGAGTACCACTCGCATCCGCTCAATTGTACCTACCCATCCATGTGCACCCAATAGCACAATATTTGTTGTGAACTTAGAAAAACATTTGCAGTTCTAGACATACTCTTAATACCGATCATTATTGCTCAATAAAAAGCTTTATAACTGCAAAACTTAGTGCTCGAAAACCATATCTTAACTAAATTGATCTTTCAAACTATTAGTTTCAAATGCGAAAGCTCGCTGGTCACCATTTGCATAACTTACACGTTTCATTTCCGTAATTACCATTCGATAGCTGCCATTAATCTTCTCACCAAATCCCATAGTGAACGTCAATCGTTTGACTCTAATCACAGGATTTGCTTTAAACGTTCGCATTCGTACTGGCATCTTAGCGAATCCTTTTGAGAAAAAGTTGTTAAAAAAACGGCACAAAAACAAAAGGAAATAGCCGGGGCGGTCCCCAGGGAGTCGTTGTTAGCCCTGGGACGGTACTTAAATCAAATGTTCACCATTCAAGGAAATTATAAGAACAGGGCACGGATTCGCGTACCCTCCGAGAGAATCCCCTCGGATAAAAAGGCTTACGTAGAAACAGTGTTGTGAATAGTTTCATTGTTCTTTACAATATTTTCTGGCATATACCTATGAAATAGATAAATAAAACTTTGAACTACGAGTATATGCGAAAAAAACAAGAATTTGCCTTCAAAGACCAAATCTACAGATAGAAAATAGTTCTGGTACTGGTGATACAATATAATTCAACAAAGTATAATATGATCGCGATAGGTAGGACGCGTATCGTGTCGGCTTGCAGCGAGGAACATTGAGAGAAAACTTAATCAGAAGTATTAGTGAGAACGTTTTAATATTCTGAACGGAGTGCACGGTTAAGGATTTACTTTTTTGTTGTTGTCTTCGAGAATATTACTTTACCTCGCAACAAACTTAAGGGGCCTAATCCGCTTTTCAACTCGAGCTTTTACTTGCCTTATGACAGCGAGCTTAGAGCTTCCAAAGACGTTGTGGAGAAAGTTTTTAATCTTTTCACATGTACATACGTACTCGTGACAAAACAACTTCGCCAGACGAGGAGCTCGCGTATCAGACACAAACGATGCGCTCCATACATAATTATCGTATCAAAGCGTAGGACGGATAAGAGGCGTATAAAGAATGGAAAAATAATAAGTAAAGCTTATGTGTCTTCAACATGTGTCCATATGTCGAGATCCTCAGAAGCCGTCCCCTCTCGCCGGATATGAATAAAATTTTCTTAGATAAATTGAGAGTTCGCGAAAACGTGTCGATTTCTTTATTTATTCAATACTTTTCTCCTTTGAAATGTTTCTCCTTGGATTCGTCCGCGCTTATCTTATATTTATGAATTCTTTTGGGTTATTGATGTAAAACCACTTTCTTCTTTTAGCGACATCAATAGAAATATTGCAACGGATATCCAGACACAAGCGCACGTTTAGATAAATAAAGGAATCGTTTCCATCGTTTTTGATATACCTACCTACGTGTAAAATTATGCAATCTCTTAAATTGTTGGTTGTATTATTTTCGTAATCAAACAACACCCCAAAATTGGTAATTCGAGCCAACCCAAGTTGTGTTTGTATAGGTCAACTAAATTCAATAGAAAACACCGCTGACGCAACCGTTTCATCATACGTAATATGTTAAAAAAGGACGTTATCATATCTTTTTTCAGTTCTGCTTCCATTTTATTATAATTCCAATTCGATGATTTATTACGTGTGCCTTTTTTAGTATCTTTCCTACCAAGAAATATGAAAATGGGTTTCTATAAAGATTTTACAATATTATTGGGATCGAACTTTAGAATTTGGAATAGTTTTTCTCGACAATCTGATCAAATGATTCCAACATACAGTTATAGCACTCAAATCCCATTAAAGCACTATGCCACTACACCTTTACTTACCTTTATAGAGCCTAAATACGAAGCCCGAAAGCTCCATTTCACAAAGCTACCCGAAGCTTGAATAGGAATTAGTGCACATAATCTAAAAGATAGCCCGCGATCGAATTTCGGCGTCCAAAATGTCCGATGTTATATATTAGCCAAACCGATATCCGAGGACTCTGTGAAAAATGCTCTTGGAGCCTCGTCGACCGCCAATATCTCCGGGAAACAGCTTAAAAACGTTTTGGTAAGTTTGGCTTTTCAAACCTTCGTTTTTTACACCCAAAGGGATTTGCGTACGGGCACTCTTCGAAACATGAACGTCGAGTTTGTTCGAGGAATTTCTTTGCCTGAATGTTGAGTAATGTGCCTTTAGCGTAAACTAATATACATTTAACTGGCGGCGTTATCGAAACTAGCTATATATTATGCTAACCAGAATCATCCTTTCGGTTATATTTATTACGTTATTTAAGTACACAAGGCGCATAAACTAAAATTGATTGGCATTCGTAAATATTGTTGGAGCTGCTGAAGATTGTAGGACTATCTTTAGGTGTATAAATTCAATTTCATAGTATTATATAATTGCATAGCACATATGTGAGCACTATGTACCTACTTTAAAGCTAGCATTTACTGGGTACGTCTTTCATTGACCTGAATGTGCCCTTGCGGCTGAGAGTATGTCATGCTCACTCAAATGTCTCGCTGGTAGTGGCGTGTGTGTTGAGTTAAGTTCCCTTCAAAATGGTTGAGCTAAATGGTGCTGATCCATGCGTCATGTTCGTGAACGGGCGCCGTCAGTGGGGACTGGTCATCTCTTAGCTGCCAAGGCTTATTATGAATTTATTTTAATTTTTGAATTGTTTTTGCTTTATTACGGACGCTTTTAACGTGCACGTTAGAGAGACGTGCACGTTAAAAGCGTCCGTAATAAAGCAAAAACAATTTCATTGTTCTCACATGAATGATGTAACCAATATTTTGTAACAATATTCTGATTTAAAAGAGTGTCCGTGGAGTTTCTTGCTCGTTCTTCTCCATAGGAACCTACTACGCGTTGGAATGGGCAACTAGCTTCATATTTCTGACTGACCGACCCTTTGACAATTCAAAAGTGCCTGTAATTGGTTTATTTGAAATAAATGCTTTGAGTTTGAGATTGAGTTTGAGTTTGAAGTATATTTATTTAATTATTTCAGCTTTGGGATCTTAGTATTTTAGTTTTAACTTAACAAAGACGTGGTCAAGTCAGTAGTTAAAATCTCACTTGGGGACATATTAATATCATTTAATGACCACCAATTTTAGCAGGTAAAAGCAAACCTCACACATTAATAAGGTTTTTCCCAGTGGTCAGATTGACAGTCAGACTAGTCTTTCTAATGGGATTTTTTTTTCCCGTTGGTCAGATTTAGTCGGCAGCTGGGAAAACAACAGAAAAAAAGTACAATGAAAGTAAAAACTGTTTTGCATTTTAATAGGTAGTTATCTTACAGTTTTATCTTAGGCGTTCTAAAAAATGACCATCATTCAATTCTCCATTAGTTAACATCATTTGGTTGAAACTCTTTGCAAGCTTGTTCCCGCATGTTATGGAATGAAACTTCTATGTCATTCTTGGCAACATCTTGAACGCAGGTGTGATGTTTTGACTTAATAAGTTGATTGCGGTTCTGCAAAACATACACTTACTAGCAGTCGGGACCGGGACCCGTATCTACATACATATACCTATACATAATACTTGGGCATTGAAATGGACATGAGTTTGTCAATGAAGTGATCAAGGTGTGACCTAAATAACAGAACTAACTCCTTCAGGTAACAACCAGTTTACTCAATTGAATCGTCACAGATCCCAAGCATCGCATTCTTTTGAAATTACCGCAAAGCCAAAATTCGTTTCCGTTTGTGTACGTTTTGTTTTTATAAAATTGATACCCATTATATAGTAAGACCACCCCACCCTTTCTATTTATAAAATTACGATCCATTTAGACCGAGCACAATACTCCACTTCTTGTTAAAATAGACATATCATGACATGTTGTGATGTGATTGACATTTCATAACAAACAGGAAATATTTGTTTTAAACAACCATGAAACAACTTGCAAAAAATTTCAACCAGTGTCAACAAACTCCATAATGTCACAAATAAAACCTATTTAATAGTTTTATAACCTCTTCGTATTCAACAGTACTTTACTAAATTACGAGCTGATCTGACCAACGGGAAAACAAAATCCCATTGGAAAGACTAGTCTGACTGTCAATCTGACCACTGGGAAAAACCCCATTAATAGGTGTCGCTCTGATAACCGACTCTCAATCTCCATTAGCACTAACTGACGTACCCAAATATGGAGGACTATAAAATAATAGTTTACCAACATTTGTGCTGAAAGGACAATCTTTCACGGTCTACTTCATTGTGTATCGTAGTATTTATATTGCTATCAATATTCTGTATTAGCTGCTTAACTAGACTAGAATTGGTAGACTATTAATCGCTTCTGCTCAATCGCACTTTGACCACCAAATTATAAGCCCTACATAGAAGGAGTCAACCGTCAAAGTCAAAATTTGATTATAAATAAAATAGAGAGCAGTGGTGGCCCCAACTTACCGAGTTGTAGGCCGTGGGTTCGAACCCAAGCAGGCGCTTTACTTTGTGTAAATAATTTCATCATCACTGCTCTCAAAACGGTGAAGAAAAAACATCGTGAGGAAACCGGCAGTCCTAGAATAAAAAAATAGAAGACATGTGACATCTACCAACCTGCACTGGGGCCGTGTTGTAGATGCCCACTCCTTCTTGAAGAGAGAAGGCCTGTGTGTGTCCCAGCAGTGGGAAAATTATAAGCTGATTATGTTAAATCAAATAGGTATAGAGATCATTATGCTAAATCAAATAGGTATAGAGATCATTATGCTAAATCAAATAGGTATAGAGATCATTATGCTAAATCAAATAGGTATAGAGATCATTATGCTAAATCAAATAGGTATAGAGATCATTATGCTAAATCAAATAGGTATAGAGATAATTATGCTAAATCAAATAGGTATAGATATCATTATGCTAAATCAAATAGGTATAGAGATAATTATGCTAAATCAAATAGGTAGACAGATCATTATGCTAAATCAAATAGGTATAGAGATCATTATGCTAAATCAAATAGGTATAGAGATCATTATGTTTTGCCGTTAACGAAGTAAAAGTATTAATTATGTAATATCAAAACATTCAAACATGTTTGCCATTTTGTATTTGTATTTTGCATAGCACGGTACTATATCTTAGTACTAGCATTCATAAAAAGAATTAGGCTATGTTATGATGAAGAACTAACCTAATAATTATATAGGTATATATATTCCACAGAACCGATTGTTAGATATACAAGTAAAATTATCAACATTATTTGTTTAAAGATAGGTACTCCAATTAATTTCTACTAATGATTTCAGCAAAAGTAATGTTATAAATGAAAATACGTCAGCCTACGTCAGAGTGAAAATAATGAACGTCTAGAAATAAAAGCGTTTGTCTCTGAGATTGTTTCATTTTTTATTTACACTAATATCTTTATAGAGTTGGTTTGTCGTGAATTTTCTTGTTCTCAGGACCACTTAGCTAAGACATTCACTATTACCGTTCGTTCCACTCCCGTCTATCAACTTAACATAATATAATGTAGGTACCTACAGCAGTTCTTTATTCACATCTAATATTAAAGCGAATTGCAATACATTCATAAATACAAAAAACATCGTCTATAATAATACAAACAATTCTTTTGATTTTGAATACATTTGGGACATCATTTGACGACATAATCGCCGCAGGCGTCCGGACGTCTGCCAAACAGAAGGCGGATATAATGCTCCTAATTCGATTCACGCTTAGGTAAACAAAATAACCTATAGATTTTTGTACCATAATGTTGTTACACTTGTAATAGCAATCATGACATTTCGTTTAAAATTGGTTTTTATCTATATTAATATATTTAACTTTTTTATAGATTCTTTTCTATTTTGTGAATTTGAGAAAACTGTAGGCTTAGTGGACTGTAGATTTTTTAACCATCTCCTATTTTGTTAGACCTACACTATCCTCCCATACCTATTAACACTGTTATTTGAAAATATTGTAAAAGCCAATTATTTTTAAAAGAGTAACCGTGGAGTTTCTTGCCGGCTCTTCTCATAGGAAAAGACCAATTGGAACCGTGCACCTAGCTTCTGACGTATCATAAGTGCCCATGTAGGTTTATGTGAAATAAAATAATTGGAATTTGTTGTTTCTGCCATGTAGCAGCAGCAACAGCACTGGGCTTTGAGAGCCAAACATTATATGAAGCTGTAAATACAAAATGCTATCTCCGCAGTCTCTAGCGATTTCATCTAGAAACAGCTTCACCACTGTATTTGCGTGAATGCATACAACATAAACGTTATATAAGTAGAGACACAAAATAGAAAAATATCTTAAATCTCATCTAGGATTTAACCAAGCACGTAGAACCAAAACGTCGTTTTATTTTTTTGCGGTGGTTTCTCCTCTAAAATTGGCTCCAGATCCATTCCTGTTGACAACTTTATCGAGCGGTTTTCGATAAATTGCGGCGAGGGAAAACTAAATAAATCCGAGAGGGACTTTAGATAAGGTAATGGCTTCAGTAATGTCTAGCGACTGCCGCCATAATGCAATCGGAAACCGAACCACAGTAGAGGCTGACATCCACATCGAACTACACAAGCTTTTACACCTTTTTCCTTAAGAAGTACCGTTATAATCTAGTTTCAGAAAACAATTAAGACATTCAGATGCAAATGATTCTATCTAGCTACAAGTAGATCCTGCTAATATTTTGCATTTAAAATGTCTTTGAAGGAAACTTTTTTCATTAAAATCTGGTCGGTTATGAAGGTGCCGTGATGCATAAAAGATCGTGGCTATTCTTTTTGTCTTCCTTAATAGCTCAAATGCGCTAACTTTATTTTTGTGTGGAGCTCTATGTAACCTTGTAACTTTATTAAATTGCTTACCGACCTACACTACATCTTTTAATTAGTTATTGCCTAGCCGCATAAAAATTAAATTACAGAACAACCAAAAATGTTATATATAATAAATAATATGTATGTATAACTATGCATGTGTACACAGAAAGTAAAAGTGACGTTGTTTAAAGCATACTGTCAGTCCTTTTACACGTGCAGCCTGTGGGTTGACTATTTGCAGAGGGCGTACAGTGACCTTAGAGTGCAGTACAACAATACATTTAGGATTCTGATGGGGATGCCGCGATATTGCAGTGCCTCTGGCATGTTTGCCGTGGCCAACGTAGACAGCATCGCTACAGTCATGCGCAAGCGTTGCACTTCTGTCCTAACGCGCATGCGTGCTAGTACCAACAGCATCCTGAGTGTTTTGTCGGACCGGTGGGATTGTCCGATGCTTGAGCGCTGGATACGACTGCACGCAGTTAAGTAAACACGCGCACGGGTATCGGAGTTTCCGGTTGTGTTATGCCTTGTATTTAGTTTTTAAGTGTATTGTCTTGTCATTACTAACATTAGTTTCTTATAAGCATTTCTTTGTTACTAACAACTATAGGATAGGATGTATTTGAAAATCCGAATTAAATGAATATTATTATTATTATAACATACGACCCAACTTTTTATTAAGACAACCCCCAGACAAAATAGAACAAATGATCTTACCTATTCTGAGGTAACTTTGCGGATTAAAAGGCTCTCAGTAGACAGAGCTATATAAAAGTTTAAATAGTTTAAGCGCAGTCTCAAACGCATATCGAAGTCACAAGACAAACTCATTGTCTCCGCGCAAACATCACCAATGCAACTTCTCAATGAAGCCGAGTAAGATAAACTTTGCGATTCGGCTCATACTTAGGAAGTTCACGCGAACACTTCAACTGTAGAAAATCACCTGTAACCGCGCACGTAGACACTAGAGCCCTCAAAAACAACGGGGTGCCCGAAAACTTCTAACAAACACTCAACTCACTAACTTACTGGAGGACAACAACAATGGAGTTAGTTTAGGAAAAATACGTACGCTTAGGAATTAGTTGATGTCGGCGGTTTATTTACCTACTAGCTGGGCGCGCGACTCCGTCCATGACAAAACATTATTTCAAAAGGTATAAATAAAGAGAGCAAAAGGGAAGATTGAGGTTTGAGGAATTGATCAAATGTCTGCGGTAAAAACTTGCTAGTCAAACCGCCAAAGTGCGACGATCAGATGACCTCTTAATCTATTCTGACTCTCTAAATAAAACGTGACAATGAGTGGAGGGAAGAAAGGGGAGGTGATGGTATTGTTAAAAGCTGCTGCTAAGGATAATACATCAAATGTACGAATAACCAATTCAAGAATGAGAACATGAACAAAATTGCGTAAGTAATTCCTATTTTTTCATCAATCCAGAGAATCTAGACCGTCACTTTCACACAGCATCTCCATTCCCAGACAAAAATAATAAGCAACAGTAATATAAATAAATGAGTGGCTCACAACCGTTAAAGCAGACTAATTCAACGGCAATGCAGGCAGATTGCCTCGGATGAAGGTATGGAGTCCGCGGCAAGCCGGATTAAACTTGTTTTTAAGTTTATCGTGGCTTTAATATTGTTCGCGAGGACTTAAACGCAACGTATAAACCTCGGTCGCTGGAAGTTACGTAGTAAGCGCATACAATAGTTAGCTTATATTGTAGAGTACTTACAATAGGCGAGCCCGTGAAAGGGACGTGCTTTATATATTCAATTATACGGGTATCATAATTACATTTTGTCATGTTATTAAAAATGGTCTACGTAAGTAGATAAACGTTTTAAAATTCTAAGTAAATATTAGCGCAAAACTCATTCCGTTATAATTCAAAAAGGCCTTTCTAAAAGGGCACCAGACTAAAAAAATATCCTAAATTAACTTATTCACATTTCTTTCAGGTAGCCATTAATTCATTTCACGACGGAATACCGGAATTCCCTTCGACGGGATTTGCTAAATTGCATTTAAATCTACTTTCCACCCGGCTTACATTTCCGCGCATCAAGTCCTGGGAATGTACAAAAACATGAACCGTAATTTGCTAAGACGAATAACGTTTGATTTAATCCGGCACGTAGAGCGGCCCCGGGCCAGGCCCGTCGATTTACTTTTATTGCTATTTCGTTTTATTTCGCCGGCCCCGATGCTGTCTGATGTGGCCCTGTTTTCGGGATCGTTAACGGCAAATGTGCTAATCTTTTTTACAGAACCGTGGCGTAACAATAAGCGACTTTGATGGTCGTGGCCAGCGGACGCCGTTACTCTCGCTAATGTGCAACGATTAAGGTTTTACATTTTAGATGGTAAGGGTCCATTTAAAAAATCTCGACAACCCATTGTGTCCGACCCGTCGTTGAAATAAATGAACTTGACGATCACATGTTTTGTTCCTCGTTCCTGTTCAAATCTGAAAGATAAACACGTATTATAATATTTATGTTGGGTACCTTAGAAATCCCAAACTTTTGTTCTGTCTCGTCGCGCGAAGTTTCCCCGGCTTGCATCAGCGTGTATACAAAGCTCTGTTAAGTGTATCTAACTTCGCGCCAAGAGAAGTCAATTACAACGACTTTAAAATACGACACCTCAAGACATTAAGAGACAAAGTTGAGCGAGCCAATAAACGCTTTAATCCCACCGCCTACTATTTAACACCAAGAAAACTTTGATAAGAGTTTCACCATTAAGTGTTTTTTTAATCCTGGGCTAAGGATTTTATAGGTGAAGTTTTTCGTCAAGACGGGTTCAAGTGAAAGCTTAAGAAAACCTCACGCTCCTTACTTTATACTCGTTGTATTTAAATACAGATTGAGGAAAGCCTTGGCAGAGTAGTAGAAAAACTTTTCCTTAATTTTCTCATGACGTGCAACAAAAAATACGTGAAAGATAGTAAGGTATAATAAAAGTCGTGACCCAAACACGTACGCATGCAGCATTTCTCGTAAAAAGAGTCACGAATCACACACAGTACGTTTTCAATAAAGGTGTCGTTACAAGGATCCCCACAAAATCGACAAAGCGACTGTTTCATTTTGAAGGTAAGAGCAATTCTACTCTTTTGTCAGATGGTATTGCCACTAAGTAGGCGGGATTGCGATGTAAAGTGTTTATTTAAGAGACGTTTGTTTGTTTCCTCAGTATGCAAAATTGACTATGTGCACTTTAACATGGGATGGGTGTTGTATTGGCTTTTAGGGTGTTCCGATTCAACCTCTAAAATAAATAAACACTTTATCACACTCTTGCGAGTGGAAACCTGAGCGAAGGTTGTAATTTATGATATATCTGACATATAATATGTAGGTATCCCACGTTATAGACATGGTATCTATCGAAACCTATCTAATGTAGTTTGTCCCACTTCCAGCCTAAACGCAGTATTACAGTCACGAATCAAACCTAAAATTAAACACATTTCTAACATAATATAACTATATACCATAGCGCAATATTAGCGAGCTAGTTGACACCGCATTCACATTCAAACTAACGTGAATAAACGAGGGAAGTGAGGTTCGATTGAATCACTTTCACACAATAGGCCTCATCACTGTCTGCGTGACAGCATAGAGAGCCCGTTTCGAGTTTATGCGATAGGAATTTATATTAATTTCCTGTGTCAGTCCGCCGGGAAACCAGTTGGTTGCAGTCGATGCGGCGAGCGCAAACTGCGGTCGGCCGCCTGTCCTGACCTGTTCCAAACACTGCAATGGACAGGCCCGTATAAACTCACACGCTAATTTTACCTCAACCACGAAATTTCTATTTACACTTTGAACTAGACAGTGACTGAACGGAAATACTACACACGCCACTAATTGGGAAACAATTTTAAACCAAATTATACCGTGATCATGGAAATGAGTTCCGTATCCTATGTTCACATCTTGCGGAAAACGAGAACGGAGCAAATTTCCAAGAAAATCTTTATTTCGGGCTAATTCTGTTTTATAGGTATTTTACATCCTAATTTATTTTACTTTTACTGCATCCCTCCTAATTCTAATTTAAAATTTCATTCTCATAATAGTAATAATAGTAAAATATAAGAGGATATTGTAATCATTTTCATCCATGGTTTGATAAGTTAAGGGAGAGGTTGTGTGGTGTGTGGGTCGTTTAATACGAAGACATAACTAACAAACAAGTTTTATCTCCATGAAAGTTAGCGTCGCACCTTCATCCTTCACGTGCTGATCTCCCGCCAACAATAAAGTAAAGTTAAGCCGCGCGATGCTGGGATTACACTTATAATACTCAATAGCGCATGACCATATTTTAGAACATTGTAAATTCCTGAAATGTTCTGAACTTTGTGTGAAATATGGATGATACCGTTGGAAGTCGAAACAACTTTTGTTTTTAAACCTGTCTTATTTATTTTCTTCACCTGTGTACCTATGTAGGTATGAAGAGTAGAGCGTTTGTTATCTTTCGGTGGTATTCAAAAATGATATACCATTTTTTCGACGGTGCTTGGTATTGGTTCCGCGTCAGACTATTCAAATATTTGGCGACCGTAGATACGCAGGTAACAATTGCATACTTTTCATGACCACGTCTCTGCTGTCGCCAAAGAATCATTTAAAAGACTAGGATTTGTTCTCCGCAATGCTCGTGACTTTCGCAACGAGCAAGTAATAAGGCTTTTGTACAGCACACTTGTCCGAACCAAGCTAGAAGCTAGTTCTTCTGTATGGAATCCGCATGAAGCAAAGTATGCGCTTCTTCTTGAGAAAGTGCAAAAAGCATTCCTGCGGTTTCTCTACAGGAGAACTCGCGGTTATTATCCCTATCTATATCCTACCAAGTTCCTCCTAGGATGTCTGGGATATCATATGCTCGAGACCAGAAGGGCATGCGACCAGGTAGGCGTAATGCTTAAAATTTGCAGAGGGATAACGGATGCTCCTGACATCCATAATGAGCTGATTCGACTCCACACACCGGATAATTATCTCCGTAGCAGAAAGCATCAGCTGCTAAGCTTACCGTCGCGTCGGACTGCAGCCCGTGCTGCGTCTCCCGTACTGCGCGTATTGACCGCGTTAAATAAGCTTGTGGAAGCCAACCTGGACTGCGATTTATTCGCAGACAAGTTTGTTGACTTAATGGTAATTTGTGAAAATAATAGTATTTAATTTATTGTTAGTAATTTATGTTATACGTCTGTTCTTTATTATATTATATTTTTTATTGTAAAATTTTTATATCTTTAACTAATGTAATTGGCCAAGGGCCGTTTTTATGTTAAAGTAAAATAAATAAATAAATACCTAAATATAAATAATCAAATAACCTACAATAGTTTGGAAAATCCAAAATTAAGGTCATTCAAAAATAGTTTTTTTAAACAACAAAAACAGTTTTTTGTTATTTAATATTTTAAAGTTCTCCCATATTTTAATGAGAGAACGTCGTTATCTTCTCTAATAAATAAAAATCTCGCGTCACAGTGTTTGTAACAAAAGTCCTCCGAAACGGCTTGACCGATTCTTATGAAATTTTGTGTGTATATTCAGTAGGTCTGAGAATAGAATGTGAACTATTTTTCATACCCCTAACTGATGCTACGCTGACGCTAACGCGCCGTTAATCGCACGGAGCGCAAAAATTAAGCCATATCCTTTCATCGGTAAGTGAGTGAATTTTTTTGCAATGTTATCAAACTATCTCATTGAAATAAAGTTTAAATTAGAATGATTGCTGTGAGTTGGCTAAAACTCTCTGCAATTGATCTAATTTATACCTTACGTTACCGAGATAAGAGTAATATTGCAATGACTTGCTAATGGTGTAACGTCGATCGTGAATGTCCTACTTAAGGGCTCAGGCCGACATTCCCGTTGCCGTGCCGCTACCACAACACCGTCAATATTTACATATTTCGATTTTTTGTACTGAGATATGGCAAAATCAAGCGAAGACGCGACGGCGCGGCGGCGCGTTAGTGTCCAGGCTACATGTAAACGCCATGCGATGTCGGCACGGCTGTGGCGTCGTCTACACGAGCCCTAACATTTTCTACTTCATAGTAGATATTGTAGATTAAAAAAATATTATTGACTTTAGGACATTTCTTTTTTGTATTAAGTATATTTATTTTCAAAACATACTTTCTAACAAAAAAAACTATTTATTTAAACACTTTTCATGAAGTATGTTTTGACTAATTTTTTACCCATCAGTATGGGTAATTTTTTTTACCTCACAATCTTTACGTAATGTCAAAGACTATTTATGTTTGCTTTGCTGTTTGTAAGGCAAAGGAAGAAGGTTGAAGTTGGAAATATATTACGGGGAAACAGTTTGTTTTTTAGTTATTAATATCAATTAAACGACATTGAATTAAACAGCCATTTTCAATATGAAATCAGAGGAAAAAAAAAGTATAAGTACGATATGCATAATACCTACAATGTTTCTGGTCACCGGTGACCGACCCGTTAAGGCGACGCAATTTGATCAATTTTATCGACAAATGCACCATAATAAGGCATTTTAAATTTAAATTTATTTTAATTAAACGCCAGTAAACTGTTATTTTAATTGTTATTTTCGGTTTACTTGTACTTGCTTGTTGTTGTTGTACTTGTAAGTAAAGGGCCTGCATCACCTTCTGGCAGTGCAGGAAAATGATAGATAAGAAGTGGGGCCTATCCCCCAAAATCATACTGTGGCTATACACAGCAGTGATCCGCCCCATGGTCGCTTACGGGGCCGTGGTCTGGAGGCCCCGAACTCAGCTGGTTTCTTCTGGCTTCTTACAAACTACAACGCATGCAAAGACTAGCCTGCGTGGCGACCACGGGCTGCATGAGGACTACTTCGACTGCAGCAATCGAAGCCATGCTGGGACTGCCCCCGCTCCACCTGTTTATACAGCAGGAAGCGACAATGGCAGCGGTACGTCTTAATACAATTAATCTCTGGGATAAGAGAGACACCCAGGTGGGTAGCCTCAATAATATTACCATTCAATGGATCAAAGGACACAGCGGTTCTCGGGGCAACGACGCAGCCGACGAACTTGCCAGAAGGGGATCGAACATGACACCAGTGGGGCCTGAACCCATTGCGCCACTCCCCTTCGGGTACCTACGCACTTTGGTAAGGAAACGAACCAGGGACCAACATCACAAACTATGGTCGGACCATGGTGAGTGTAGGCAGGCCAAGGAGGCACTCCCTACAATTGATGCCTGCCTCACGAAACAGGTTCTTCGACTAACGAAACAACAGCTGCGTGAAGTTACAGCAGCTGTAACTGGCCATGGGTCATTTAATGAACACCTCTTTGTCATAGGAGTCACAGACAGTCCGCTGTGCAGAGCCTGCATGGAGGACGACGAGACAGCAGCGCATGTGCTGTTATACTGCCCGGTGTGCCAGGTACGTGAGATTGTCAGTGACACCAAGGCGTTGCTGGCATTTTTTGTGGAGCTGGGGTGGATCGAATAACCAATTTTCCCACCCGTACGCAAAATACATGCTTAGACGTGGAGTTGCGGATACCAGCCCGTATTACCTAAGTAAAGGGTCATATTCAAATATTCACAACTCCTAAACTATTTGACTTGAGAGCTTATGTCTTGACATCAGTTTTTAGTTAATATCTTAGTGCATATAAAAAGTTTAAAAAAGGTATGTTAACAGTCTACATGTTTTTGATAACCTTTTTAGTGTCAACTTATTACCTATATTTGGAGCTGTCGAACGAAATCACTTTTATACTGGTAGGAACTCTACATCGGTAGATATTGCAAAATAAACTAAACCCCGCGCTCAATAAAAAAAATGGCCGCCATTTCAAAACAGTAGGGGCAAAATGCCTTATTATGGTGGATTCGTCGAAATAATTAATCATATTGCTTCGCCTTAATGGATCGGACGCCGGTGACCAAACACTGTATAAGACGCAATCAAAGTTCAAGACCGAACTTGTTTTTGTCAAGTTGAGAGTAATGCACTACCTCAAACGCTTTGCGTTATGAACTTATTTTTATTATCACAAAGTACATATGACTCAGAGAGACCTTCTAAACATGGTCTCTTATTTACGTACGGTGTCCGAAATCTGTATCAAAGTTAAATCTAGCACATGAAAGTGTAGTAATCCCTATTAGCCGACACTTTATTGTGCAATAGGGGAGGTCCAGTGTTGTAGTAGAACCATCCAGCTTTACGGCCAATGAAAATGGAGCCGCTCTCCACTGAGGTAATTATAGGATTACTTACATGTGTGCCATCCACCAGCTATCCACACTAACTTACACTCTGACGCTTTGCACAGAAACCGTTATCATTTTGAATGTAATAAAACTAAGTGACATTCGGGTAATTGAGAGACAGTTTATTTAAGTTCGGTAACGTAAAATGGAGTTCTGATTATTCATTCATAATATTCCCCTCTATTTACCAGACTTAAATATCGGTAACGTGTCTAATTGGTGCATGTTCATTGTTAAAATGAATATGACTTATTTAGATTACATCGCAAATTGCTATAGATTCCAAAATAGTTCGATAATTACTTTCAACCGTATTTAACGCCTGAATTTTCAGTTACAGTTAACCTGACGGACTATTCACTATTCAGGCTGAATTAAGCTGTAAATCGAGTATAGGTTAATGCTCCTCGATTTTGTTTCTGCGTCGATTTGGTCACATTTTTGAGATCAATCGAGTTCTATCTAATATCTGGTTGGTTTAATGTTTATGATAATTATACTATTGTAAAGTTTAATAAAAATCGTACCTAAAGCTCAAAAAATGTGTTTGTTTCAAAAGCCAGAATTGGTTTTAAACAGTGTTTTGAAAGCCATCATATAACCTTACCACATTTTTTTTTGTCCACTTCAATGGGTCAAACGTTATTTCACCAGATTTTAATTCAGCACCTTCGTCGAAATATAGCAAACATCTTATGTACAACTCACTAGGCAGGAAAAACCTTTCCCACAATAATAACACATGGTTACTTACCCCGGCCAACAAATAAACACCAACAAAACCAGCTATGTACAACAATTAATCAAAATTAGTGACGTGTACGTATTGGCCCTCGGCTATGTATTAATTAGGTCAAAACATAGTGAGCTCGGCGGGAAGCGCCTGTCTTCGGCACGGCACATTGTAACGCAATATCACCGGTTAATGAAACATCCCTGAGGATACCATAACACCTGAGCAGGGAAACAGGCTGGCTTCTAGCTTACCTACATTTATAAGCGAAAATATCTACATTTGTGCATAATATACTCGTAAAGCAAAGTCGCTTTCGTGTCCGTATCGTGTGACCGCTGAAATCTTCTAAACTACGCTATGGATTTTGATGCGGTTTTGACAACCATTTAGAAAAGTTTTTCCGGAACGTTTGTTTATTAAATTATAATTAACTTAAAGGAGATAAATCTCGATGTTTTGACATAGGTATTGTCACCATTGCATTGCGGGTCGCTAGGTAAACATTTGATTAATAACTATTGGTAAATCATCAGAACTTGTAAATTTAACACAAATAATAAAATAAAAACTCGTTTTTTTTATAACTATGTCGTGGTTAAAGCATAGTTTAGATTAGTCGACAACACGCTTGAGTCAGTTTTTTCAGTGGCTTGAATTTTTACTGCTCAGTTGGGTAACGTGGCCAACCCTACTATATAATATAGTATCATGCTATTTTAAAGGCCTATATATTTCTATATATATCTAAGAAATATATATTTCTAAAAAAATCATTCAGTAGGCGAAACTACTAAGTCGTATATTTTCATTTCAATACGAAATGGCGACATGAAAGCAGTAAGGCCAGTATTAATCTCATAAAAGCTAAATTAATGGTACTTTGTAACCTTATTGTAGATTGTAATAATAGTTATGACCATGAAATTAATTATGACAAAAAAAAGACGTGTGGCATAGCATTTTTTATCAACTTATGCAATTTGTGTCACAGTGATGCGCGCGCATCTTAAAATTTCACTCTATGGGGCTGTTAGGTTATTTTCGTTACGGAATTTCTGGATTCGGTCTCCACGCTCAAGGCCCGCGATAGAAGCTATGCAATAGCTTAAAAAAATAGTAGATGGTATCAATTTTTTTTAATGCATTTTTTTTCCTCTGAATATAAATATGCATAAAAAAATTATACATCTACTATTTTTTTTGTCATAATTAATTTCTGAATGTCTTGAATTATTAATTATGTAGGTACAATACCAAAAGTCTGCCTACTATTTACTCGAAATCTTTTCTCGCGTATATTCACACTGCAAAATAATTGATGCAAATGTTGAGTTGTATAAAAGAGGTTAAAGGGACGTGTAATAGAAGTGAATGAAGCCGTAATATTTCAACTTAGCTCCACTTAACTCTATTAACCTCGTGCATTAATATCTTAACTTGCAAAATAGGTACTTAAGTAACAGAATAAAATCTAATGTAGAGTAATTATTTTATCTGCATTTTTTTGACATCATATTATTATAATGACTAGGTAAATAATTAGATATCGCACAAGATAAAATATATCTCATTTCTTTTGCTCGATTTTCAAGCTTACGTTATTACTTGAGGGTGTAATAAATGTCACACTCGGCTCAAGATTTATTATAAGAAGGTAATCATTTCTGCATCTTTAAAGTAAATGAGTCTACGTACGTGAGTAAATAGAATTGTTTTAATAAAATGCTCTTTAATATTTACTTTCACATTACTAATTCTCATTCGAATAAACATGTAATGTTACAGATGTTACCTGAAATCTGAAATATATTTCATAGAAACAGAGTAACACCTTTCCACAGCCCTTGATGCAATTTCAACGGCTCATTTCACACCCATCTAATCGAACGACTTTTTGGTACATCTGTTTGTTCGTTGCCCCTTTCACTAGTCGTGAATACGAAAATTTCAGGTAGAAAACGTTATATAAATTAAGTACATTTTTACGCGGTCATTTGCCTATAGAAATTGCTAATTTCTACGGAACGTAGAAACTTATAATGTTACACTAAAAACCTTTGTACAAAGAAGCTTTTCAATAACCCATTAAGATTGGATATGAAAGAGTTTTCTTTAAATTGCGCCGAACAAACTCTCGGCGAGGATTTGTGCTATACAAAAACTTTTTACAATATTAACGTAGACAACCTGCGACCTCATCTATCAAAGTGCTTTTATAAAGCATCGGTTTTGAATAAGGAATAAAAAAAAAGCAATATAAATAATTTCTTTCAGAATTTACTTAGATAAGGCCTCTTTTGAATTTCAAATCTAAACATGTTCTAAGATTGCAAATTCAAATTACATATATCAAAAAGGAACTCAAGAGGTCTTTAGAACCGCCCCTATTCGTAAAATAGTCTCAGTTCCTGGCCTGCTATGATTTGCAATACTTTTCTATTCTACCACGAAATGGTGCAGAGATGCTTAATTTCAGGTTTAATTAAATCTTATGATTTTTTTTAACATAATTTTCGCAGCTGCCGTCGTTGATTTTCATTTTAACGTCACTAACGGCTTTAACACCCTCAAAAATCATGGAAACGTTTTGACCAACTTCACACTTACGACTGTGTTCTTCAAATTCGAAGAGAAAGAAAGAGAGAGGGAGAGGAAGTGTGAGTTTACACTCTGTTTCTCTTTCTTTCTTTCTCTTTGAATTAGAATAAGACAGTAGCAAGTATGAACGCTTTTTCGCGTGACGATTTCTGCCAGTGCACTCCTACCGCAAGCCGTGTTAAAGAACTTCGTTCCAAAAAACAAAATATTATTAATAAGGACTAAGTACAGACTTAAATTAGATTGAGTAGGTTTTTTTTTCGAAGTACTAGCAGTCGAATTGTTTTAAGTTTCATTACAAAATTCAGGTACAAATAATCGCAGTTGGAACGCAATACATTACAACTCTCCTCAAAACTTTTACAAGAAACTTCAAGAAAAAGGTAATAAGACCGTGCCTAGATTAGGATTAGGTACCTACTCATTAAATAATAAGAAAATTGCCTTTCTCCAGACTAACTAAATAGGCTATATTTATAACGTTTATCCCCGAAATACATGAGGTTACTTTTTCAAAGCTAGAATAGCAAGCTAGAACCTCTTTATGCTATCCTGGCTTGCTATCCTTGCTTGGCATATGCTAGGGCTGTTTACATAATGCCTGATAATTTTAACTCATTACAGTACAACACGCGGTAGCGGTCAGAAAAACAAAACGAGTAGTCACTGCACACTGGACAATTGAATACTAACTTCGCCAGAAACATGAAGCTAGTACACAAGCCAGGATAATAAATAGAACCTCATCCTATTAAACTATCTTACCTTGACACGCTAACTTACTAGCTTTCTCACTAGCCTAGCAATGAAGCTAGTTCTGCATACACGAAGCCAGACTTACTAGCTTGCTAGCTTACTAACTTTAGTTTACTATCCTGGCTTGAAAAACTAGCCTCGTGTATCTCGCTCATTACGTACATTACTACTCTTTATTAATTTTTTAATACGAATTAGCTCGTTCCTTGCCTAGAATAAGCGCATCCAAAAAATATCGTTCTAAGAGCACATGTACGTACAGTCCTACAGTGGCACGAATTATTTTTATACGCAAAATAAAACAGTCATCAAAATATACTAAATACTTTTCGGTTTCCAGAACTCAAGCAATAAAGCCATGCGCACATGTATGGGAAAAGTTTTTTGCGATTTCTGACTTTTCTAGTACTCAAACCTCAGTTGGTCCTGCAGATCAAAATTACTCAAAAAGTTAAGGACAGTCTCCTAAGACCGTTTTCTTCTGGTAGCTGTCCTTACTGCCCCATCTCAAAAATCCACCCTGTATAGTAGTCACCAAAAGCAACTTTTCAACACTTTTCATAGATTTTGCGACCGGTTAGGTACACTGCGCAAATCTACGGCACCAGGGTTTGATATAACGGTGTCAAAAGACGCTTTAAAAAAACTTACTTTCCTATTTATCATTTCAGCAACGTCAAACAATAATGAAGTTAAACAATATAAATCCAATAAATTACATTTTTTTTATCAGCAACTCATTTCAATCAGAGCAATTAATTACATGATTGATATTGGAATTTGTATGTTCACCATACTTAACATACTTACCTTACTGTTACTGTTAGCCTGTATCATCCCATTGTTGGGCAAAGGCCTCTCCCCGGTGACTTCCAGTGCTTGCGATCCAGTGCTAATGTGGACCACTCGTCGTTTGTTTTGTCCAATTCGTCCCGCCATCTTCCACGGGGTCTGCTGCAACGCCTTCTAGCTGTCTCAGGGCTCCACGTGGTAGTGATGTTGGCCCACAGCTGATTGGACATGCAGCAGACGTGGCCAGCCCAGTCCCACTTCAACTTTGCGGCTTTGTCAGCAACGTCAGTAATCTGTGTTTTGGAGCGCAGTGTGGTATTTCGAATATGGTCTGTTAATTTAACGCCTAGAATACTGCGCTCCATCGCTCGTTGGCACATCTTGAGTTTGGACTTTTGAAGGTTTGTCAAAGACCAAGTCCCATAGGTCAAAAGGGAAGAATGCTCATGTGCATAATTTTTCACTTCACTGGCAAAGGAAGGTTTCCTTTCATAATCTCTTTCATGGACCAGTAGCTCCTCCAAGCATTTTCGGTTCGTCTTAAGACTTCCTTGTCTTGTCTGGACTGGAAAGAGACTAATTGGCCCAAGTAGATGTATTCATGGACATGCAACAATTCCTCACCATTCACTTTGATCCTAAGTTTAGTGAAGTTTAACAGCAGCTTAGTCTTCGACTTGTTCATCGCCACCTACCTACCTGTAATTATTTTTTTGTCTTAAATATTTAAAGCGGTTTGTGATGTTCATATGGCTTACTTATATGCCATATTATTTTTCATACACAGCCGGTATTGGTCAAAACTAGCTTTCTCTCTATCATAGGTACAATACGGCCGATATAACTTGGCAGTTCCGAACTTCGCGCAGAAGGCTGCGCAATAAACACATGCGCGCAAGTTCGTAGTGCCTATCTTCAGAACTGCCAAATATATCGGCCGCTATGCCAAATAAACGAGCATAAGCATTAGAAAAGTCTGCAAGCTAGACTTTTCTAATGCTTATGCTCGTTTTCACTCAAACCAAAAGGGACACCGAAATGTAATGCCTTAGGCTGCCTGCCCACTGGAGCGGAGAGGAGAGGAGCGGAGTAGCGGTGTGCCAATATTAACCAACTCCGCTTCAGTGGACAGGGATTTGGTTTAAAAATTCATACAAAACCGGGAAACGGAGCGGAGAAGCGGAGAGGGGAAGCAGAGCGGGGAAACGGAGCGGAGAAGCACAGAGGGGAAACGGATAGGCGATGCGGAAAAATACGTGAACTCGGTCTAGCTCCGCACAGTCCGTAACTCCGCTCCGCTACCTCGCTCCGCATCAATGGACAGACACTGTCCGCAACTCCGCTCCACCCCGCTGCCATTCTCCTCTCCGCTGCCATTCTCCTCTCCGGCTGCTTCGCTCCGCTTCAATGGACAGGCAGCCTTAATGTTATCGCACTTTGGATTTTAACTTTCGGCGCTGAACCAAACACAGAAACAACACATTTTCGTAAAAGATTACGACTAATCTGTTTCATTTTGACAGTTCAACAACATTCATTGCGTTATTGCGTTGTTGAGCAGTTTTTTTTTTCGAAAACTATTCAGATTTTGATTGATCGTGTAATACGCAATTAGGGTACTGTACATCATAATATTATCCGCTTTACACCGGCAGTTCATCGCTAATGAAAATGGACACTATAAGTACTTGACGTCGATAACACGAATTATGTCACATCGGAAAAAGTTCGCGTTTAACTGTCAACGCTCTATCTACAAGTATGTCAAATATCTATTTTATCAGAAAATCTAAATTCAATTTTCCGATTTTACTACGAATTTTAATAGAAATGGACGAACAGTTGTTACACTTCATTTTTGTTTAACGCTTAATTTAATTACATAAATAACATCATGCCTGTAATCCCCGAAGGGATAGGCATAGGTGTAGGTAATTACCTATAGTATCTACACCCACATTTCGCCTGTTGTGTTTAAATCCCGGGTCGAGCCTATTGCCATCAACCCGGACAAAAATCCAGACTACGGGCTGCTACTGAGAAATTCCTGATGGAAAACCCCAATATCACCTTGCCCGACCTGGGAATCGAACCTACGACTTCATGCTGAGCAGTAGCGCTTGCGACCACTAGACTAAGGTAGGTACGTAATTAAATTACGGCCTCGTTTGTCTAGTCATCTAATGGACAATGCCTTCCATTTAGTAATTTTAGTACAATACCAACAAAACACAGCAACAAAACTTGAATCCGTCCCAAGCAAGTGTGATCTTTATTACGTTTTTAACTTGCTACTTTTCCATTCGCAACCTCCAAATGTTCCCTACTGCCATAACGGTATCGCTGATGGGAGCGATATACGCAGTCGTCACCTCTTTTCTTAATTTTCACTACTTTATTACTTTGGCACGTCTCACGTTTTCTTAGTTCACATTACATAGAGTACTGTTAGTAGGCATAGGTACCAACAAACTTGAGTACATGACGTTTGATTACATGATTTTCTAATGTTAAACATTCAACCGCAAATACCTACCGTTTCTAGTGCAAATTCCCTTTTATGCCCGCGATACCGTGATCATTAAACCGCACTAGAGTCCATACGAGCGACCACCACAACATGACTCATCATGTAAGCCTTGTAGCAATTAATAAACAATCTCCACCGTTGTTGAATAAACTGTCATCGGTGTCGTAAATCAGTTTCAGTTAGCATGTGCCGGCGAGTATGGACTGCTCGATAAGCTGTAGGTAGACTGACGAGACGAATTGCTACCGGTCCATCGTAAAGCCACCAATATAACTGGACCCCTCGCCTAGCCCTCTACTTTGAAGCCTTTTCAATAAACGCCGTTGAGAAAGCCAGCCTCATTGAGTTTGAGAGACCCTATTTCGCTGGACACTTCCACGCGTGCACACATACGTTCATTTATCCAGGTATGAGGACGCCATTTAAATATTTACGTACTATCTACGCCAAGCTATTTCTATGCGAACTAGCGTTGCTAGACTGAAGTAATGGTTCTTGAAAACGCCATAGCAATTTTTTTACTTATTTTGTAATATTGTAGGTACCTAGTAATTATAAGGTAAAAATCTGGTATTTATATCAATATCATTTATCCACCGAAAAAAGCACCAAGTAGGTGTACGTCTACGTAGCAGTAAGTTTTTCAGTTTTATACGGAATTTTAAATGAAAATATAAAGTGACACGCGCACTTATTTTCCGTCGTTCTACAAAGTATGTAAATTGATATCGCCGCTTACTTTTAAAATGTAAATGTAATAATAAACTATGTGTGTATTTGTCAACTTAAATGAGCTCTGTATAAAAACTTTTTATGAAGCTTGTTCTGAACTCGACACGAAATATTCTGAAACACGTTGTTAGTGCAAAGCCAGAAACATAATCTCGCACCAGCGACGAATGAAATGCATACGAGATATCTACGACTGCAGCGCGTATCTGATGTGAAAATCTGCAGCCCGCCGGTGTTCATGTGACATCTTGTAACCACAAGTTGTTACTTACTTTTTATAAAAATGTTTTACACAACTTTCTACACAATTGAGCTTAATTTCAGGATAAAAGCTGGTTCTACTTTATTGGATAAGTTGTTATTGAATTCGCAACATTTCTACAAGTACCTATATATATTATGTCTACAAAAATTGGCATATTCAAAAAACAGTTTTTTTTTGCATTATGTAGGATTTTTGCATTACATCAAGATTACATCCTACTTCCTACTTCTTTACATAGTATAAAACAAAGTCGCTTCGCGCTGTCTGTCCCTATGTATGCTCAGATCTTTAAAACTACCAAACGGATTTTGATGCGGTTTTTAATAATAGAGAAATTCAAGAGGAAGGTTTTTGTGTATAATACATTAAGGTTTTGTATAAATTGGCTGAAATATGACGATTATTGTCGAAGATGTCGGAAAAAATCATGCCAACTGGGAGCATAACTGGCGTGCGCCGCGTAATCCGTAAGAGATACATCAAATTCATGTTTTACAGAATTGTATATCTTAAAAAGTTCAAAAATAAAGTCCGCAATAGCATATGTCTATCTTGTGAGGATGACCTACAGTAACCATTTTCATCTTTCAGAATTTGATAAAAAATGAATTGTTATTTCCGAAGCTATTTTGACCGGTATTTTATTTATCCTTATCCAATCAAATATGTTATTTAAATTGGGCATTTAATTGAGATTGAAATAAGCCTTGACATCATATCATTAAAATGAATACTTTAAAAGATATCACAGATTCAAAATTACGTGTGACAAAATAATTATGGTTGCCGACAACGCGGGCGCAGCGGTAGGAATCAATGACTTTTCCTCGGATATTAGGTATCTAACTAATCCCGGTAGTACGTACCCGTGGGATACTTTCCGAGATCCACGCGGGCGAAGCCGCGGGCAAAAGCTAGTATATTATAAATGTGAAAGTTTGAAGTTTTGTTACTCAATCACGTAAAAACGGCTACACGGATTTGAATTAAATTTAGCACACAGATCGTTTATAACCTGGATTAACACATACGAGTAGGCTAATTTGTATCTCGGTAGTACGTTTCCGTGGGATAATTTCCGACCTCCACGCGGGCGAAGCCGCGGGCGGAAGCTAGTATTTTAATAAGTTGCTTTTCGTGTCTGTCTGTGTGACCGCGTTGTTCTTCTAAACTGCGCAACAGATTTTGATGCGGTTTTCGCCATCACTTCGGAAGGAAGAATATTAATTTTACATATAATAAAGAAATGTCGATCAAGTCGTATAAATCGTGCGAAGCAGGGGCGGGTCGCTAGTAATTATAATAAAGGTGTTTTTTCAACAGACTTACTAAAGTGGTCATGTTTGCACCGTTTTTAGATTAACTATGCAGAGTATTAAACCCATGTACTTTTTACTTTACATTATTTATTTATTTATTTATATATACTTTATTGTACACCAGATTATACATTACATAAAGAAAAAGTAATACACAACAAAATATGCAATGGGCGGCAAAATATACATTACCACACTAGTGCGGGAAAGTGCGTCACAGATAACTATATACTAGTCAGAGATTTGCGCAAGAGTGTTGAAAAATGTCGCGACATTTGACATTCCTCGTACCAAAATTTACCTATCTTTATAAATAAAAATAGAAATGTTATTCATTGTTAAACGCATCATTTGAGAATAGCTGGACCGATTTATCCATTTTTTGTTTTAAAATGTTCGTAATGATCCGAATTAGGTTTTTATGGAAACAAAAATTGAAAAAGTTCCAAACTCGGGAAAACCTGATTGTCCTTTTTTCTGTAGGATTTTTACAAGAAAACGCCCGTCGGGTCAGCCAATTTTGAAATAGAAAACTTCACACACGTCCCGTTCATCGGGCAATTGCATACACCTAGAGATCGCGCCCTATTTCTTTCTTTCAAATCATAACTCCTCATTCTATTTTCTCCAAAATAGTTGCGACCCGCAAATCGTAAACACTGATTGCAATATAACATAGTGTTGGGACAGCAACCCTATCGTAGTATCGTATCATCGGTCGCTTGCGCTGCGCGCGTCACTAACTGACGTTGACGAACATTGCACATAAATAATCGCTCGCCTTGACTAACTATACTCGCCGGCTTTGACGTCAATCATACTTTATATTACCATGGACCATCGCATACAGTTCCGATTTAGACTTTCGTTTCGTTTTCTAACATTATCCCTTTATGGGTAATTACTAGGAACGAATTTACAAAGTGATGTTTGATTGTCCCTAATTACCTATTCAAGATTAAGTACAATAATAAGTCCAAGAAATATTAATATTAAAAAAATACGCGATTTTATTATAAGAAAAAAAAAGTTTTTTTCTTTTTATCTGATAACAGTAAGTAAATTATAGTGTTCCATCACTATACTTACCTATGGAACAATTTTGTGCATTAATGTCAACATCACACTCAAAGCATTTATTTCAAATAAACCAATTACAGGTACTTTTGAATTGTCAAGGGGTCGGTCAGTCAGAAAGATGATACCTGTGTAACCTGTGTTTAAAAGACTCGTGAAGGAACATTACTTGTCGTTGTGATCTTCTTCTCATAACTGTAATTATCTATAGTCTTCATTTATTTTCGTTGCTTATATATTTAGTAAGAATGTATCTATTATTTAGGATAATTATGTATTTATCTGTATCTTTTCTAGTATATTGTATACTTATAATTTGCACCAACGACAGCCCCATTTTATGTCTAGGTTAATCACTGTCCAATTTAAGGTTGCCTGGAAGAGATCGCGGAAAGCGATAAGGCCGACCGTTGTATATGTTGTGTTTGTTTTTATTTTTGTTTTCTATTTTTGTGGTGTATAATAAAGTATATATAATTAAATAAATAAAGATGAAGCTAGTTGCCCATTTCAAAGCGTAGTAGGTTCCTACAGAGAAGAACGGGCAAGAAACTCCACGGACACTCTTTTAAATCAGAATATTGTTACAAAATATTGGTTACATCATGCATGTTGAAAATATACATGTGAGAACAATGTAGAAAGACGTGCACGTTAAAAGCGGCCATAAAAAAAAACCAACAAAAACAATTCAACAATTCAAATAAGCCGTGGCAGCTAAGAGATGACCAGTCCCCACTGACGGCATCCGTTCACGAACATGACGCATGGATCAGCACCATTTAGCTCAACCATTTTGAAGGGAACTTAATGATCCAACACACACGCCACCACCAGTGAGACATTTGAGTGAGCATGACATACTCTCAGCCGCCAGGGCACATTCAAGTCAATGAAAGACATACCCAGTAAATGGTAGCTTTAAAGTAAGTACATAGTGCTCACAAATGTATGCAATTATATAATACTAAGAGATTGAATTTATACAATGTAAAGATAGTTTTACAATTTACAGCAGCTCCAATAATATTTTAGAATGCTAATCAATTAGTTTATACGCCCTTGTGGAGCTGGACC
This sequence comes from Agrochola macilenta, assembly GCA_916701695.1. NCBI lineage: Eukaryota > Metazoa > Arthropoda > Insecta > Lepidoptera > Noctuidae > Agrochola > Agrochola macilenta. The sequence continues at coordinate 12,775,255 of OU753563.1, forward strand.
AGCGCTGAGCCAAGCATTTTTGTCAGCGATGTAATCCCCCAAATTATAATATTCTGCGAACAGTGTGCGTTTTATACAAGATTTAAATTTCGTGTCATTCAGTTGGAGTACCTATCTATGTCATAAGTAAAGTACCTACCTTACTATTGCTATTGCACATAGTTTATAAACTGGAGTACTGGACTGTTTTATTCGGACCAGAGATTTTTATTGGAAAAATGCTACTGACTATAAAAGTCATTATCTACTCGTTCATCAATCAGTCAGTACGTAACTATTTGTCGTCTATTTTTACTGAATTTTCACACGGCTATTCATATGACTGTTCATACCTATGGCTATTTCGTACGCGAGACGTGATTGGCTGTGTATTTCGATATAGAAAAGTTTGTAAATACAGTTACTCGTAACTTACTGAATTTAGAAGGGGAATTCTTAAAATAAATAAAATGCTCAAGTCAAGCATTAGAAATTAAAAAAGAATACTGAGTAAGTAGCAAGTTTTGTAATTTTCAAGATAATGTAAGAGTTATTTTTTAATCTCGGTAATTAATTTGCCTTGGACTTCTTCATTCTTTATTAGAATTTATAATGTAGAATTATGTATTTTATTTAGTGAATTTTCTTCAAAGAAAATGTAAACTTAAGTAAAATCAAGCAAACTTGTGTCTTTGTTCTACGTTTAAAAGGCCCTGCATCACAGAATTTTATTTGAACAAAGATAGTTTTTTCGAAAGGTCCGAGGTGTCTTGGCCTTGCATAATTAGCAACCATCGACAGAAACAACTGCTCACTGCATCAAGCCCTTAGTTAGTCTACTCTTCACAAAGATTAAAATTTCAAAAACATTTTTTTTTTAATCTGTGAAAGAGAAACAAACGTGTACAAAAAATTGAAAAGTATTACCGCCTCGCCCGTTCGGATTTGCATAGCGCTAACTAAACTGTTTAATCTATAAAACCAGCACAATCAAATCACAATCCTCGCCTAGTTCAATACACATATATTACATACAAACAAAACTACGTGTTCACAATAAAATACTAGCTCGCATGAACACAATGAAAACATCGAATCGCCGAGGCTCGCCTCTTGTCACGCGTGTAGATACAAATGGTCTGATTTATCTGCGATGCATGTCCGGCGCTGTTGTTTTATAGCTCCATCATTGTACTCCAGAGTCCACTGCAGTCATCCGATGACGTCACGCCCGTTGAACACAACCCGTTAAAATATTTGCAAATAATAACATCCGAAGGGAAATTGTTAAAAATTGACGCGGTCAGCTTATCAGTTTATGAGAATAAAATATCTTTTTTATGACTTCAGTGACATGCGTGGTTTATTATTTTTCAGTAATTTTGTTTCGGGAATTTAAAATACTTATTTTTTTTTTTTTAAGTTCCCACCTAATTACATGAATGATCCACACATATGTTTGCCTTTACCTAATCAATATAAACTTGATGCAGATAATAACGTAACCAAACCGGACTTCCTTTCAGTGGATCACTGAAAGGAAGTAGTTATTCCTCTAAAGGTAAAAGTTCTACATAAATATAACACACTGTTTGTGCTTATTAGGTACACCCAAAACTCTAAAATACACCGAAACAATGTTTGAATTTAGAGCATATGTCCCTGACAGATATCTATGGCACATCGGTTGCATTTACGGCGTCCCGAAGACATTACAAAAGCCATTCCCTTATCTAATGTTCTCGATGGATTTATTTAACTTTTCCACGCCTTCACATCTTGAAAATCGTTCGATAAAGATGTCAACAAGAAAAGGTCACCAAGTCCGCGGGGACACTCCGCAAACTCGTGTTTTTTATTGCCAAGCTCTTTGTTACCGAGGATATAGATTTATGTTCATGTATTTTATAATTAGGTCTAGATTTAATTTGACTTTAAAAAGTAAGTACATAAAGAACAATAGACAACGTATATTTAGTAACCTAATCCGCTTAACTGTTCATAAAGAGTTATAAAAAACCCTGTAAGAAATCGACACGTGTTTCACCTCTCAACGAGTCATCCTCAGAATGACGATTGACTTGTTGCGAACCCGGACACGACGTGTTGCTACGTCAAACGTCGAGCGCAGTGTGCTCGATTTCTTACAGGGTTATTTTTGACTCTTTAAGAACAGTTAAGCGGATTAGGTTACTAAATATACGTCGTCTATTGTATTTTATAATGGATTTCCGCAAAGTTACGCCTGAGTCAATTAACTAGTAAATACATATTATGTAATTCTACCAATGCTGTGATTTATTAAGGGCCAGTATAACGCCGTTGAACTTGACCGAACCTTAACGATACTAAATGGAAAAGGTGCTCGTTGTAACCGCCGAAAAGGTAGGTATTCAATCAATCTGCCTAGCCTTTTCCCAACTATGTTGAGGTCGGTCGAATAGGTAGGTATTATTCATATTAAAAAAAGTCGCTAAAGATAAGTACATATTGAAGGCAATATTTCCCAAAAATTACTGGATAGGGTCGTCTAATTCCCTACACTTATTTATATTCTGATCGTAGGTACGTGCATAGGTATTCTTATGATTTACCTAAACGAAACGAGAACGTTTGTTATTATATCCGCTAAAAAGGCAGCACTTTGAACTATTTTTAACCGACTTCCAAAAAGGAGCAGGTTCTATGTTCGACTTTATGTATTTTGTTATATTTGATGATCGATATTTTCGTCAATTATGGACCGATTTTGAAAATTACTTTATCATTTGGTAGAGGAAAAGTGAAAACTACTGTAAAGGAATTTTTACAAAAAAAAAAAATCTGTGGCAAGAAACGAAAATTCAAAACCAAAGACACCGACTTCCGAAATTAAAGTTTTGCACTTTGTATTGTTTTTTTTGGAAGTCGGTTGATTTCATTGTAAAAAGTTTTTTAAATATTCAATACTTTTTCTATGTTCTGGGATCCTTTGCTAATAATAGATATATTGTAAGTATCTTTTATAGAATTTTGTATTCACAAAAATATGGTCTAAATGAACCACTTTACTGCTTAATCGCGAACGTTAGGTTAATGACATCTAAAGTAATTCTTAGCGCATCCATTCGACAAAGCCGGCTAGAACCTGCCCCAGTCGCGGCTTATGTTACAATCGGATTATGTTAAATTCACAACACGCGCAAATCGACATCATAGCTGAAAGATCGATCAATACTGAACCGTACATTGTTCAACCACACTATCACATACACGACTTTGACTGCTTATTTAAGCACATTATTTTTAAACAGGCATTAGTTAGTTTATCATGTACTCGTACTGCCGTCCTAAAAACTCACAAAAACAGACCAGGTGACGCCGTAATTCGTTTGGTGTACACACGGCTACACATCAAGCTATACATTTCCAGTATAAGCTGACCTCGCATTGTAAGGAAATCCTAAACAAAGCGAGATCAGCATAAACTGGAAATGTATAGCTTGATGTGTAGCCGTGCGTACATAATAACGAGTATTCTATTATATCCATTCTAAAGGAACTAAAATGAGTAGAGAAAAATTAAACTCCAGAAATAAACGAAATTATCGCTACAGGCACTTAGATTCAGAGATAATAATAATATGGATAATAGCGTTACGGTTAACGGTTTAAGGAAAGTAATTCCACTTTACCCTTTAACAGCTTTGATAAAAACGACTAATCTTAGGAGTCCGGTTTATTAACTTAAGAAAAAAATGGACGATTGAGCAGTTCAAGAAAGAATAAAAATTTGTTGGGCTATAAATTAACCGGGCCCCGAGGGCGAGGCTCGCAATCTGCATTAGCCGAGACGCACTTCTCTCCGGCGATTAAATGAAATTTCACGGCCGGTTGCCTACGGAAACTCACTGGACAAAGGTCTGGGATATTTAAATTGAATGCTTTTAATCCGGCCAATTCCCCCACTTTTTTCTTAAGATAGGATTTTGCTTTAGTACGCGCGGCGTCTTTGAATTCTAAGATGTTTTTAAATCAATTTTCTTTTCTTCGATAAAATAGTAGTCTGTGGCGGTATTTACGCTTCCCGACTCTATTTCGCCACTCACACTTCATATTATCCATGAAATACCCACAAATAAAACATGATATTTCCAAATTAGTCAAAAAACACTTGAATGCGTTTAATTTCATACACCGTTTCAGAGCTATGGTTACAGCAGCACACTATAAAGCCAAAATTACATTACGAAATCAGTGACATAAAATTATTCGTGACTTTTTCGTGCGGGTGGCAGGACCGCCTGGCTCCCAGCGTAAGTCGCCCGCGTGATCCATGGGACTGTCCCCAACGAAAAATTTGCCCTACAATATTATGTCATTTCATGTCACAAATTCCGTAATGTAATTTTGGCTTCACCATCACTTAGTAGGTATGAAATTGTAAAAGTTCGACATACACACATCACTATGGCCCTTTACCCCAGTCCTTCTGAAACAGGAACTTAAAACCGGCCAAGTGCGTGTCGGACCACGCACAATGAAGGGTTCCGTTGGAAATTTTGGGATAAATTATGTATATCTATGCCAAATTACAGCTTTCTTGTACTAAGATTCACTGAGCTAAGCCGCGGACAGACAGACGGACAGACATGGCGAAACTATAAGGGTTCCTTATTGACTACGGAACCCTAAAAATGAGGCCCATATTGCCCGTAGTTGTCTCGGTTCTGTTAGCCAAATCGGTAGATCATCCTCTAGTCAGTCCTCTCGCACTAGCGGCGTTAGTTTGAGAAGAAAGAAATGTTTCGTACCTTAATAGTTTTAATTTGTAATCAAAATTAAAATCAATAAAATTAAAATAATTTTGTAATAAAAAATATGGCTACAAAATTAACTGAAGTAAAGAACACGAATCTTTTACCTTAATTTTATGTATTTCAACAAATGAAAAGGCTGTATCACAGAGATGGACTTCAATTTATTAAAGAGATCCCGAATCGCACAGCGTCTCGCGCTGATTTCTCGTTTTTACTGAATTTTTAATTTACTTGTATTCTGCGTCGTCGATTTTAAATCAACGAAAAAATGTTTCACTATGTGAAGCTACGGTTTCCTAGAAAAAGTAGGTTGGTGTGTTTTCTTAGAAAGCGTTTTTTTACACCGTTCGGTAGTCAAAGCCCGCCGCCATCATTTTCATGACAGCCGTCATTGCGACCGGTATGTGGCGGCCACCGCTATTCTCGGAAACCGTAAGTTAAGGGGGGCCCAATGGTCCACTAGCGCCACTCCTTAAAAAAAATATAATCTCGTGACTGAGAAAGAAAGAAAGAAAAATGCGTTTATTGGCGTTACAGCAGAAAAATACACCTTATAACAAAAAAAAATACAAAAAACAATGATTATAATGCCAATAGGGCCTCAGCTCAGCATAAATGTCAGGTGGCAACACAAAGTGTACCACCTGACGCTGATTTTCAGCTGGAACCCATGAGTCCCATACGCTAGAATAGTAAAGACAGGGAAATGTGTGTCCGGTTTAATAAATTAAATTAACAGAATAAATTAAAGGTTAGTAGTAAACAATAGGATAACATGAGAAGCTCACAAAATCAAATAAAATGTTGTGACATACATCAGTGTGTGTGGTGTGTTGTGAAAGTGAAACTAAAATAAATAAATACCCAATATCTGTGTCTTAATAATTACATTAAAATAAAAAAATCTATCATCTATAAATAGAAAGTGCGTTCAATGCAAAAAAAAAAAAAAAAAAAAAAAAAAAGAATGAGAAGGAATTATGAATAACGCGGCTAGTAAGGACCCTCGGTAAGTGTGTCTAGAATTTTCTATACACACTTACCGAGGTACTCTATAAATTCAATCTAAAGAAAAGCGGCCACATTCCTCTAGATCGTATTTTGTTGCTTCGTGTCTCAATATGAAACTTTATAAAAGGTATAACAAAATTCTAGACACACGTACCGAGGGTCCTTACTAGCCGTTATTCATAATTCCTTCTCAGTCACGAGACTACATTTTTTTAAAGGAGTGGCGCTTGTGGACCATTGGGGGCGTCCAATGGTCCACTATACCTACGTGTATTTCAAAAAACAAGGTTCCAAAGTTTCAACATGATTAAATATGATCATTATTTCTGGCCCCTATCGATTTATCGGAAGCTTTCGTCTCGGTCTACGTATCGCAATCGAAAGCACCGGTAGAGGTAGTCCCTTCCGCACTAATCGAGCAATTTCTCCCATGTTATTAAAGGAAAATGGGAATGTTCGCAGGCCGTTGCGTTCCCCCGAACAGAGTTTCTTATAGACGGTATTGAATTTTTAAACAAATTTTTCGACCCGCCGCCCAGGCCCAGGAACCCACTTTATGTTATAGGATTAGAACGTTATTACATCATTAAACCTTCATGAATAATTCTCTTTAGTCACATAGTTTCGATTACATTTTCTTAATTTCATTGGTACGGAGTCTGTAACAACGGATCTACCATCAATATCTTTCATCTATTTATCTATAATATAATAAAGAGATAAATTTGTTGGTTTGTTTGTATGTAGGGTAATCTCTTATTGCTCTCAATATTCTTTTTGCATTGGATAGCCCAATTCTTGAGGTAGGTTATAGGCTTGCGGACGAAGTCGCGGGCAGAAGTTAGTAAATAAATACAAAAAAACACTACAAAGTTGACAAGCAAATCGAATACCAAAAGTAATCTGACAGCTTGCAATTATAGGATATTCTTGTCTACTAAAAAGCTATAGCAGTCAAATTATCAGCACTACACTACAGTATGTTCACTACACTGCAGCTATTAGTGACAAAGGTAAAACAGTTCTAATTAGACCATGTCATTAATCCCTCTCTCTCTTTAGTTAGTTCACTTGCAAAAAAAAAAGAATTAACTTCTAGGTTAATTGGATTAAAAAGAACCGCAAAGACAAAGCTTAAAAGCATTAAAGACGTTTAAAAAATAGTACACAACAAAAGATATTTCCCAAGGGTGACGTTAATGTTCCGGTGCCGGCGTGGGCCATTCGACCGAATCTCTAGAAATTAAGGCAGGGAAAAAAGTCAATAAATCCTAGAAGCAAGCTGGAACAGATAACAAATGTCTCTGAAAGAGACGCGACACCGCTGCCACGGCAGAAAAATCACGCGGCCCCGTCTCCCCCATGCTAATGTAACACTAAGTCCTTCTACGACTCGAAAGGGTTCGCAACAAAACACCCAACAAACTTTTTGATATTTATTTTGCTTACTTTTGATTTTAAAGATAACTTGACTAATAGGTAGGCAGTCCGTCACAAAGTTTTTATTGGATTTCTGTGATGACTTTGCATTTTGTTACAAAAATATACTCACCTGAGTATATTTTATGTACAAATATATCGTTAATATAACGGTACTTTAAAGAAGAATTACAGTTGAAAAAATATAAGTTCCACTTAAGATCATTGACACTATCGTCGCTGATACATTAAGAATTGGGAACACAATCGATACATAGAAGCACAAAAATATATTATGATCTAAATTGCTGTTTTCGAATCATTGCCTGCGGAAATCGTATATCTCTTGGAGGTGGTGGCCGCCCCAGCTAGATAAATGCTGCAGTAAATATCCTTTTCATGGTATTAACTGACATTATTTCTCCCACTTTGGCCACTATTTGCAACATATTAAACTTACATAAAAAACATGGATTTGTCTAAAACTGTACCCTAATTGCGTAATGTACGATCAATCAGAATCTGAATGGTTTAAAAAAAAAATTGCTAATCCATTGCTTCATATGTTCGAAAAAATATTCTGCTCAACAACCTAATCCTAAATAAAGCAATGAATAAAGAAAGAAAGAAAGAAAGAAAATGCGTTTATTGGCATTACATTAGCAGAAAAATACACCTCATAACTAAAAAAAAAACAGAAAACAATGATTATAATGCCAATAGGGCCTCAGCTCAGCATAGATGTCAGATGGCAACACACAGTGTACCACCTGACGCTGATTTTCAGCTGCAACCCACGAGTGCCATACGCTAGAATAATAAAGACAGGGAAGTGTGTGTCCGTTTTAATAAATTAAGGTAAGTAGTAAAAGATAGGATAACATGAAAAACTCACAAAATCAAATAAAATAAAGTGTTGTGACATACATTTAATGTGTGTGGTGTGTTGTGAATGAGAAACTATAAATACCCAATATCTGTGTCATAATACTCGTAACTACATTTAAAATTAAAATAAATAATAAATTTAAAATTAAAAAATCTATTCTCTTTAAATAGAAAGTAAATAGTGAATGTTGTTGAACCGTCAAAATTTAACAGATTAGTTGTAATCGTTTACGAAAATATGTCGCGTAATTAGATAGCTTGCTGAAAACTGAGAGGTTTCCTTTGTTTTATCAAGAAACACGGAACCCATTAACATCTCATTTGTATTAGTGGTAGTTCTAAGCCTAATCTTAATCTTGAGAAGGTTCTTTAATTATAATTTTAAGGGGGAAAGTTGCAGCACACAGTCTGTCCGCATGCCGAACGCACCGCGCAATCTACTTGAAGTTGGTCAACTAATCCAAGTTTTCCTTTACTGGCTAATGAGACGAGTTTGATTCGAATTCCCGCCGCGCTGGGAATAGCCACCCTCTTTGAATAGCTCCTAGCTCGCGACTTCTGCTTACAAGCAAATAAGAATCACGATTTTTGTAATAAGAAATACGATCAATGTTATGTTCGTCTACTACTGGATTCTTCTAGATTATCAACTTGACCTAGTTTCTCAGGTAGACTAGATTTGTGCTTTGTTAACTATCGCGTTCAACAAAATAAATTGTTTATAGAGTTCCTTTCGAGGTTTCGAGATCAAGGTTCTTCTTTCATTCAAAATATTACTTTTGGTACAACCTGCTCATTAACTACCAAGATCTAACAAAAATATTAATCTTACCAAATATATTAAACAATTTTGAATAAAATGATTGAGTATCACATTTACAAGAAAGATAAATGAGAACCAACATTACTAAAACAACAAAAACATCTTCAACTTCACATAAAGCAGAACTAAATAAAAATACATAAAGATTTACTTAGGTGAAACAGAGATTCTCGCCAGGCTTATTGGACTGCTCGTAGATAAACAAAGCGTCTGGCCTCCGTAATGGAAATTACATACCCCCGAGGTCGGAAATCAAATTGACAGAAGAGGTTAAACAAACGATGCGGTCAGGAGCCGAGACCGTAGTCCGTCGAATATTAATCGCTTAGTAAATGCGCTTTTATTTGTTTTTCCCTTAGCTGCTTTGCGAAGCAGTGTGAATAAATGACAATTTCTATTGAACCGACAACGACTTAATTACGAGCACTTTCTAGATTATTTAAATTCTTTTTATGTGTGAAGAAGTACCTGTAACTGTTGGTGTTAGCCATGTCTCCCATGACTTCCACCTTCCAGCTTTCGATCCAGGGCTTATTTGGACCATTGGTAGTTTGTTTTCTGTATCTCGTCCCGCCATCTTCTACGGGGTCTGCTTAAGTACCTTAAATATAAATATCATAACTGTCCCAAGACAAGCTCGGCAAGCTATGGATGCCAATAATCTCGACAAATCATCACCTTAATAAAAAAATGGCTTGTTTTTTTACAACTTTAGCCCACATGAAAGCCAACTATTCAGCCTTTTGCGGTTCAAAAGTTCGAAGTTGGGTGTTATTATAAAGCTTGTTTGGTGACTAAAACCCTGTGGTATCTATCTGTCTATGTAATCAAATTAACCAAGTGTTGGTCGTCAGCTCTCGTGTACTTAAAACACAGGGACTATTGCAACATTGTTACTATAGCAGTGATAGCCTAGTGGTGGCATCGGGCTGCATGTCATAGGTCTGGAGTCGAACCCGAACGAACGTATTGTATGATAATCATACAATACGTTCGTTCAAAAATGCTCACTTGCTTCAAAAATGGTGAAGGAAAACACCGTGAGGAAACGGCATGCCTGAGATATATTTCTCGACGGCATGTGAAGCCAAGTCAGAGGCCCATAGGCGGCATAAAAACTCTGACACAAGGTTAGTCAAAAAAGAAAGAAGGGATTATATAAGAGGCTGGAAATATCTATCGAAACTAATCACAACTGCGACAGAAAAAGGTATGATGGTAGAACCTGCGAATACGCTAGCATTTACAAAGAGCTCTACTGGCACAAAAAAATCATACTTCCAAATAATCATAATAAAAACCGTAGAAGTACCTTTTAAATATTTTAATAACAAATATTCAATAAGGAACAGGTATAAAAGACGCGAAAACAAACGTTATTATAATCAACGGAATGTCTGTTCCAAAGTATGTGATGAAAGTGTAAATCAACCCTGCATCCTAATTGCGTAACACAGTTTGAATCACAACCCCAGAGTTTTGAAGGATATTGCTAATCCATTGCTTCATAGAATATAATATAGTCCTCTTCACCGTATCCGGCAACAGCGACCCAGACTAAATTTCTTTTCTTTCGTGAGAAACCAAATTTGGTCATAAAAACCCGGTCTCACCGTGTACTCGTACAGAAGAGCTGATCAGCATCGTTGTATGTGTACGTATAGGAAGGCTTTGGGCGACTTTTGCGTATTTGGCGCTTCTTGTCTAGGTCTTCAAGGGTCTTCAAGAGGACTTGTTTCAAAGCATTCAGTTGGTTTGTGGATTGAGGTGCGCCACCTTTCTCGGTTTCGAGCAAGTTCCTGCCACCGATCAACGGGTATGCCACAGGTCGTAAGGTGACGTTTGAGGACGTCTTTCTATTGCCTGTCCTGTGCACGTTTTCCTTGGACGAGCTATGAGTAGAAAGTGGTTTTAGGTAGTCTACTGGTATCCATACGCTGTACATGACCACACCATCTCAGTTGGATCTTTAAGCTCGCCTCCATGTCCATCACTCCAGTGCGCCTTAGCACCTTCGAGTTGGGAAAACGATCCATTTTACGCGCAGGATAGACCGAAAACACCGTAAGTGGAAAGTGTCAACAACGTAAATAACGCAATGAACGTCGTTGTGCTGTCAAAATTAAACCCATTGCGATCAATTGTCATTTTATGTGTGTCACGCAACTACCCCGCTGTGCTAAAGGGAATTAGTAACACATTCATATTCTGTAAAGTTTCAACTTTATATCTCACCAATTTTCCAACAATTATCTATGTTTTAATTACATTATTAAAATGTAATTGAAAAATTACCGACGAAAATTGAGGTTCTAAAATTACCTAACCCCAACTGTCAAATGAAAAACCTCTTTCGTGATTTAAAATAAGAATTTAGGGTTTTAAGTCTTCAATCAATCAAATCAAAGCACTCAATTAGTACACAGTTTGTACTAATTGAGTGCTTTGATTTGATCACCTGCAGGTACCTGCGTTTTCCGCTCCATTTGCTTACATTTTTGTCAGATACTTTTGGAACAGACCATACGTAATAGTCCTTTAGTCATCTGCGCTATGAGCTGTGCTTGGCGTATCAACCAAAGAAGTATATGAGCTGCCACTTCCACTCTCTTGGGATACCGGAATAAAGGATTTTTCAATAACGTTATCCTGCAGAAACTTTTTACAAAAAGGAACAAGCTGAAACAAATGAAATTACGAAATCAATTTATTACTGTTTCTTTTAAATTCACCTAGGTACGAACGGTGCCCATGAATAAGTGTGTACATTTTGAAATACTTTAAGGAAATATCATTAACTAATGACGCTGCATTGTTATCGCGGCAGATGAAAGGGATAGATTTCCTTACATTTGATCATAAAACGACTGATAGGTAGGTACAACTTTGATGCTATAACCTGCAGTCGCCCCAGTTCCGCTGGTTCCGTAAACAAGACCCCGGGGTCTTACCTGCGTTACAAATATAAAACCCGCAAGGAATTTTAGTCCCAAAGAGTAGGTACACTGGCCATTATAAAAACGTACACATTCTAAATAAATAATAAAAGCATTTAAAAAACGAACGTTGAACGAACGAGTCACTGATTGACGACCCAATGGGTCCCTCTTAATTACAAGCGACATCGTGGCAGGCCCGGACGGAGATGGCGGGATGAGCGACACTAGACTCCTTCAACGAAGACTTGTTCTTCAACGAGGCCTTTCCCCTGCAGTGAAACAAAACCTGCTCTTAATAGTACAATTGAAAAAAAATCCCACCTTTTGATGATGCTCACGTACTGCGGCGTTAATTCTTTTGATTTCCTGTCTCACATGACTAGATTCTTCATAAATTTTGTCAACACTCCATGAATGTTCAGATATGATCAAAGGTAAAACATATGGTAGCCCTGCAACATCAACAAAGATTTAATCAAAATCTTACTAATAGGCAACCGTCCATAACTAGCTTCTGTCTTAAATTGGTAAAAGTATGTCTGTAGGTACGAAATAATAATTTACTAATGATAATGTGCTTTTATGCTTCCAATAGTTTTGTCTCAAGAATAAATATGATAGTTAAAGACATATCTCTTGGTAAACAAAATCTGTCAAACCGCAATAGGTATTTGTTCCTCAAGTAGGTATTTGACTATTGAAAAATTTACAACAAATATATATCAAAGCACAGTAAGAGCCTGTGCACATGATGCGTTGCGGCGGCGGCGCGGCGGCGGGCGCCGCGCCGCCCGGAGCGGTGACGCTGCGATGTTTTACATACATAATTATATCCATGGTATGGCACACGGTGCGTTCCAGCGTCCCACCGCCTGTACACCGGTCTTGCAGCCCGCGAGACGAGGCGGGGAGGGGTGTACGTGTTGCAACGCCGGATCGGCACCGGAGCGGCACTGCTGTTGTTTGTGTGACCGCCAGTGCGGCGAAATCTTTGTAGCGCGGCGCCGCAACGCATCGTGTGCACAGGCATCATACATATATATATATATATATATAGGCAACATATAATAATAATTATTATTTATTTATTTATTCTCTCTTCACAAAGCTGCCTTAAAGTTATTCTGTACAAAATAAATGTCTCAGCTGTATTCCACCTTTGTGAGAGACTGGTGCCTGATATAGGTTTTGAGAAAAACCTGTGTTACAGGTCACCAGGCCCCCTCCACGGCTAGAAATGACCTAAATAAAAAATTATGACACTAGTCTAACTATTGTTTTACTATTCACAAAATTTTCGTGTATAGATCACCCGGTCGGTCGGTAGATCCGCCCTTTGCGCAGGATGTTACATGTTCTACGTCACCTTGTTTTCGGTCCTCTACACTGGTTTTAATGTAAGTCTAAATACAGATATTCCAAGAAAAGTTTGCGCTTCGACAATCACCGTCTATTTTCGGTAATACGAAACGTGCGATGAGGAGATCTAATAGGTATAGCGCTGTTACAACCATGCCTATATTGTATACCTTAGATTACAAAACTGTAGATTAGCACAACTATGCAATTCCAAAAAACTTTTCGAAAGTTCGTGTGATGTCCGAAGACGATCTGCGACCGGACTAGGTAAACCGACAGAGAGAAACTTCATACAAACTCGCAATGATAGGTGTACCGTGTACTGGGCACGCCACAATTGTGGCGATAATTCCCCTCTTTGAGGAGTGGCTAGAGTGGCGCCACGGCGCCCTCACCTTCCGCCTGACGCAGGTCCTCACCGGACACGGCTGTTTCGGGAGGTTCCTGTTCCGAATAAGGCGGGAGGAAACGCCTGGGTGTCACCACTGTGTGGATCGCCCGGAGGACATGGTGGGGCATACGGTGGAGGTCTGCCCTGCTTGGGTGGCGCACCGCCGTGTCCTCACGGAGGCGGTGGCGATCTCTTGCGTCCGGCCCTGGTTCAGGCCATGGTCCGGAGCGAGAGTGCATGGTAGGCCGCCACTTCCTTCTGCGAAGCAGTAATGCTCGCGAAGGAGGAGGTGGAGCGCGCGAGGGAGAGGCAAGATTCGCGCCCTCGCGCCCCTAGTCACCGCAGGAAACGCCCCGGACGTCGGGAGTCGCGAGCCGACTTCCGGCCACCGTAGGCGCGGGCATGCGGACAGTGAGCAATGGGTAGCTCGCCGTCCGATTAGGACCAGGCCCGGGTCGACGGCGCGTTGTGTTCCACGCGCGCCTCAAAGAGATGTCAGCACCAACTAACGGGGTCCGTAAGGGCCAATGCCAGGGTTGCGAGTTTATCCGAAAGAAATATCGCGGCCCCGGCACTCAGGCAACGGAAGGAACACGGGTGGGTTTTAGTCAGTAAAAGTCTGACACACCCTCCCGCTCCGCCCAGAGCGGGAGAAGTTATTTAATAATTTCCCACCCTCAAAAAAAAAATTAAAAGGTGTACCGTGTACTACAAAGCATGAAAGCACGGCAGTACAAAATTTAGAAGCTTTTCCTGTGAACCACAGAAATATAAAAAGCAGGAGAAGCGGCATGGGGGCGTGTCTGTGTCCGCGCGTCGTGATCAAGTTCTAGGATTTTGCCAAAGAAGCGATTTATATTTTGGTGATATAGTAAAATATTCTTGTTATGCTTCTCTTTTGTCGATTACAATAATAAATGGGAGAATCGATAACTTTCCGCTTTCGTCAATCACAATCGTATAAGTAAAATAAATGGCTTTTGCAAAGCACAACGATAGCGACCGATGTTTTCGTGAGTTGTACGGTGCGAGGTAAATGCACGCTGTGTTTGATGGGATAAGGCTTATAATTGATTGTGTAGTACGTAATGATTCATAAATTGCGAGTGTGTGTGCGACTTCGTATCTATAGGTTTTACTAAACTGCATGTGTAGTTGTAGCGAGGTGGTAGGGCCTAAGTGGAGACATTGGGTTCCGATACATTTTCAACTACCGGGCATATCTCCTTCTTTCTTATATCCACATTTTAGGTATGAAGCTAGAAGTACCTACGCGGCGGGCTCGACTTGTTGGGCCAATTTAGTGAGTGTAACGTAGTCAGAAGATCTAAGAGTTACGCGATAGAAAGAATTGTGTAGTGTTAAATTTATGATTTACTATGTATTTTCTGGTGTTACAATAAAGTATAAATAAATAAATAAAGAGAGGAAACTTCTAGGTGAATATAACTGTAGGTAATTAGCGCTGTGCGACCTGAATTGCACTTTATTGCGTCGTAGCAAGAATCGTTTTTTATTTTAATGTTTTGCGAGTGTCCCATCTGTACTAATCTGTGGTGGGGGGTTAATCTGTGGCGCGATGTTCGCGCTAATTCGGAAACACAAAGATTACCGAAACGCATATTTTTTTTGGTTTACTGTAAGTAATGTTATAACACTTTGGCTTACCTCTAATAGTTCCTAAGGAACCATCGCTTATGACACCCAAGCTAATTTTCGATTCTGTTACATGGTCAATACAACGTGGCATCCATATACCTTGCAAAGTTTCAGTCATTTCCACCGACTTGAACATGCACCCGTAAGGGTTGGTCGATGAAGCTTGAACCATCTTGATAATGAGGAAAAATAAGTACAGTACAACTATTTTCTTAATGTCGCTCGGCAAACTTCGTGTTTCGTCAGTCGTCGGATCTCTATCAGTTGCCCTTTGCACTTGTTGCTTGTACGTATTGACTCCTACCGCTGCGCCCGCGTTGCCGTCAACCATAATTTTGCCGAACACGAAGTTTGCCGAGGGACATTAAGAAAATAGTTGTACTGTACTTAGGAATTGTATCAATACTAGCAGGCACAAAGAAAGAGTGCCAGCAGCCGATAAATATAGCACATTGAGTTTGAAAGCTCCAGACTAGTTCGGACAGGAGGTCAGTGGACGGCCAGCTAACAGTTCTGCCTCTGACTGACTCGG
The DNA here is from genome assembly GCA_916701695.1 of Agrochola macilenta. Classification (NCBI taxonomy): domain Eukaryota; kingdom Metazoa; phylum Arthropoda; class Insecta; order Lepidoptera; family Noctuidae; genus Agrochola; species Agrochola macilenta. Next base: position 12,791,054 of record OU753563.1, read on the forward strand.
AGCCTAGTGTCCGGAGCCCAATTTTAGAGTACCGTAGCCAAATGGCAAAAACGGGACCCTTTCTTTGTCTGTCTGTTCGTCTGTCCGGATGTGACACAGCCATTTTACTCGGACAATATTAGCACTACATTGGTGAAAAAAAAAATGTATATACAGGTTGGATTTTTTTAGATGGGGCAGTAAGGGCAGCCACCTTAACCGTTGTAGCTACAGGAAAACGGTTTTAAGAGACTGTCCTTAACTATTTGAAACATTTTGATCTGCATTCATAGATTCTACGGAACCCTTTACGGTGCGTGATCCGACACGCACATGACCGGTTGTTTTTTTAAATACGGGTATATTATTTTGACAAAATAGGTAGGTAAATGAACAATAGGACGTAATGATACCTTCTCGATGAATTCTTTCTTCATCCAAGACGCATTGAACTCAATGTGCCCCTTATTAAGTTTTTCCAACATTTCAAGGGAAATTGCATTCCAATCACACCTTTTACTGTTAGTGTTTACTATAATATCGTCCTCCAAATAGGGCACTCCGATCTCCGTATAAAACACGATATCGTTTGCAGCCCAAACATATGCAGTATTGAGTTTCGAACTTTTCACCTTAAATACATACCTATAATTTCACTATCAACCCAGAACATTGTAAGAATAATGAACCTATCTACACATAACACAATTTGTTTAGAACAGGAACATTAGATACTTATGTATAGCAAAACAGATGCTAAATATTTATAATAATGATGAAGTAGGTAATAACATTAACATAACATCACTCCTGTATTCCCTGAAGGGTTAGGCAGAGGTAGGGCTGCCATCCGTGTGGGTTTTCCAGGATTTGTCCTAATTTGGAATGCATCCGGGGAGCGTCCGGGCGGGGTTTTTAGTGTCCATTCTGACACTATTTGTGTCAGGCGAAATCCAATCAATTGAATTATTTGCAATAAATTAAAGCATTATCATAGTAAAAAATTCGGTGCGGCAAATATACCCACATGCACTCGCGACGCGCGCCCCGCCACGGCCTCCGCCACGCCATTGACGCCCACGTGACTGCCAGTCGCACGATGTAAGGCAAACAAGTTAACTGCACGTTAAATAAAAAAATATGATAATCAACGATGGTATTATTTAATTGTAAAAAAAAACCGAGGGTGCCGGGGAAAAATCTTCATTTCACCCAAAAGTCCGGGGTCCTTAATTTAGGTGATGGCAGCCCTAGGTAGAGCTGTACCTATAGTGCACTGACATTTCACCAGTTATGTTTTAAGTCCCACTAGCTTTTGCCCGTGGCTTCGCCCGCATAGCGTTCCCGATATTATCCCACGTGAACGTACTACCGGGATAAATAGTATCCTAATGTCCTAACCCAGGTCATGGTCTACCTGTGTGCTAAATGTCATCGAAATCTGTTCAGCCGTTTAGGCGTGAAAAGGCAGACAGACAGAGTTACTTTCATATTTATAATATTAGTATGGATATTAGGGATGTCACAGGGGGCAAGCCTAGTACTATCAACCAGGCACCAGGAAGTAGGTACCTAATCTGTAACAGAATACGAAACAGACATAGGTACAGTCACTTTTGATGCTGACTGTACCTAAACATTGAGAGGTAAAGTAACAAAAATAACCACCTTGAGAAAGTCACTCAATGTAATTTTTGCAATATTCCTCAGAGGCGTAGCGAAAAACATTATTTCTGGAGGTATTTTTTTTGCTATTATCATCAGAATGTCGATGACCAGCAAACCATCACCAACAATTATAGGTTTCCGAGGTTTCTTCGTAGGTTCTTTAAGTTCTTTTGATTTTTTCTTGAGACTACTATCTCTTGATTCCTTAGTAGCTGGCAAAGTTTTTGCAAAACTGGTAGCAATTTTTATAATTAAATATAAATTATCGAACTGTTCAGTAGAATCCATGTTGTCGAAATCAAAACAATTTGGATTTGCAAAATTTGTCATGAAGCAAAATACGTCAGCGTCTGATAAACTGAAAAAATTATAGAATTTTTAAATAACTTCTTGCGGATTTCTTTTTATAGGGCCTAAAAACACATACCTGATCCTGAACCTACCATGGTATATCCGACGTAATTCTGATTGTGTTGAGACATAGGAAAGCACAAGCAGTATACTCTTGTGCCAACTCTTGCGCTTGATTCGACTCATTCGAATAAACTAATAATATCAAGTCAATAAATTGCGTTTGTCCAAAAACGACTCCAGACAATATTTTAGTGACTGTTAGCTGTGACGCCGGTATCAGTGGGTTTATCACCATAACCCTTAGAGGAGATATAAAATTTGTGATTTGAAAATTCATTTTTCATACGCGAACCTTTCGGTTTTATATTTTATATTTATTTCACAAGTTCGCAACTTCGCAACAATAAATTAAAAGTACTCTGTGGCAACAATGTATTAATGTATTTAATGACAAGACATACAACTGACATTGAACAAAAATGTGTAAAAATGAGGTAAAAACGAAGAAGCTCCCAAATAAATTAAAAAGTATAAAACATCTGTTTATTTTTAGCCGGCCGAGCCTTATGTTATCTACGACTGCTGAGCATGGGCCTTCGGTTCGAACCTCAGGTAGGGCAAAGTTTCTATTGGATAATATGAATGAACGCCCGAGATTAGAAAAAATAAATGAGGTATTACCTACCCAAAAGCAAAACCTAAACCCAAATAATATCCGGATAACAATAGGAAATTACAGCCTGTAGACGGCAGAGTCCTATATAACCCACGACAAAAAACGATCAAATCAGACACTTATCCCTAAAATCAGAACTGCTTGATGAGCCGAAAAGATTACGAATTTAAAAAATATTTTACAGTCAGTCCACACGACTAGTCGTATAGCGACACCTATCAGACCATATAAGCATCACGAAGCCAGACAGCTAGCTACAAAATGATTGCATGTCAACTGTTGGATATGGTGCCACGTAGACTAAACACACATTAGTCGCATAATCCTCAATCGTGCAAGCAAAATCGACAAGAAATTTAGCGAAATATCATTAGAAATTTAAGATTATGTTTTTGAAGAATTTTATCACAAAATATTACTAGATTTTGAAAACCGATTTGTCGTTATCGATGTAAAATCTGTGTGTGGACGTGAGATTTTGAAATCGCCAGCGAGACGTTGGCGACGAAAGTCGGTGCGTGTATATCTAGCACTATGTCTCAGAGTAATAGAGCAATATGTACTTGAATTTGACAATTTTGACATTTTTTTGATAATGACAATATCATGACAGGTGACATAACACTGACGCGTTTACTTTTTGTTGTATTTTGCTCGAAATGTGGGAAGTGATGATAAATAATTGTGTATAAAATCTAAAATATGGCTTCTTCTTTGGACCGAGATGTTGAGGTTTCACCAGCAACTTCAACGTCTTCAGTGAAATCTTCGTTTTTTGAAAGATCTACGTCCGTTTCATCATCAAGGGAGGATAAATGGCCGGAACTTCTGTTATCCAGGCCACACAAATCCTACTTCTACAGTTCGAATAGTAAGTACTTGGCATAATTATTTCTATAGACTTATACACCATTCTTTATGGAAAATTAATTTTTATTTGACAAATACAAAGCAATATAAATTCGTATGGCAAATTCTGTTTGTATGTTGTTGTGGTTATCGCGTGACCGCTACATTGATAACGTTACTGTCATTTTGTTTCTACATACAAGATAGCGGTATTTTTACACTAAACAATTGTAGACTGTTTGAAAGCTTGTGGCTTCTGTATCTTCCTTTGTAGCATACTTGAAACTATCATAATGTTACTGTAACCAATTTGTTGCTGCATGTTCTATGGAGAAAATTATATTCTAAATAGATTAAGAAAAAATCTTCAATTTGTTACTAATAATGGGCAAAGGTCAACAACTAACACACAGGGATTGAAATTATACTGTCTTCCAAATAGTTTAGCTAGGTTAGTGTAGGTACTGAAAAGATCAATAGATATTATAGTGCTTGAAAAATTGTTTTATTTAACAAGTCAAATATCGTTTACAACCTGTTGCTATTCCTACCTTTTGTCCCAACCTACTAACAATCATTTTAAATAAATGATTACTTATGAAAGTGTTACGCAAACCATATGTTCAGTAGTGATACTGCTATCCCATGATTTGATTAAAATATAGATGTTTATAACTTACTTGCTAGAGTTTGTGGTCTGCACCAAAACACGTTTTTTTTTCTTAAATCCACAGATGTGTCGCTTAACTTAAAACTCAGATAAATCCACTCTACCCTGTTAGGAGATATTTAAAAAAAAATGTTAATAGTCTTAATTTCATGAATTAAAACAGTATTTTTTTATTATGGCAACATTATTGAAGAAAACGATCCTGTTTAGCCAATTCAGTATTTAAATCACTCATTCTTTCATAAATGTAATATTTAAGTTGGATTTACCTTCATTTGATATAATGGAATGCAATTTATCTATCTTTGAAAAAACTCAGTGTGGATTTATAGAATTTTGATTTAATGGATTCAGATTTATCTGGATTGTGATTGTGGACTGACGGCCATGTTGAACAAACGCAATTACCTGATTGGCTCTCATGGACTTAACTACATTTGAAAAAAACTGTCTCATGGATCTATCTGACTTAGATAAAATATTATGATTTTAACAGTTTATTTTCTCAAAATCCATGCGGATTTATACACAACAGATAAAATTGTTTAAAAGCAATTCTTTTTCCGTTTCTTTTGACACCAAAATCTTAAAAAATCTCAGAATTGGATTTATCCGAGTTTGAAGTTAAGCGACACAGATGTACTACCTACTTTATAAAAAAAAACTGTTCTGTCAAATTTTATAATAATTCGCACCTTTGGTAAGACAGGGTATAACTTAGGGTTGCCATTGCCAAATTTTGAAAACCAGGATTAGAAGGTAAAAATACCAGGAAATTTATAGTAGTTAATAGCAACATGCAAAGAAAACAGGCTCAAGTAAACTAATGCTCGAAAAAAGTAGTAAGAGACAACAAGCAGAGTGCACATTACATCTTTATTTTTAAGCTACCCTGCGCCCCACGTTTGAAGGTCATAGAAAATACTTTTATGAGCTTGACACGCGGGACGCCGGGTCAACCAATAAACGTAAGGTTGAAAGCATAAAATTTAAAATACAGGACTTAATGTTTTAAAAAACCCAGGACGTTACTTAAAAACTATCCAAGACATCCCAAAACAGGACGGTTGGCAACCCTAGCATAACTGCAATTTTTGTGATTTTACAGGAGAGTGATGTTGAGTTTTTTTTCATTCAATACCGCTGCTGCTTGATGCTTATGAATACTTAAGTAATTATTCTATGCATAAAATAAGCCTTGTACCATTGTGAATTGGAGCAAGTTCTTAACAGTAGTAAAATATTATTTATTCAAAAACAATTTAAGACAGGAGTACAATTATAGCCCTTGTTGCATCATTTAACCTTTTGACTTTTGACCCTTTTGACACCTCCGTTTTGGATGATAATGGACTAAAAATAATTAGTTTTTTTGCAAAAATGCTTTATTAATTTGTTATTTAAAGTATGTTTAGGTGTTTATGTTGCATACATCTAAAAATTACCATCAAATATACTTGTAATTTCACTTTAAAAAAATCTAACACTAGAGATAAACAACAACATTAAACAACTCGTTTATCTATAATGAGTGTAGGTATTTACCATTTCTTAAATAACATTTTTTTTTTTTAAGATAATCACTTAAATAATATTCAAATGCATTCTTTTTGTGAATGGCTTTGTTTCACCAGACATAAGTGTACTTAATGTGACTTTGTCGTTCCAGAAACCTCAAACATGTTTAGTTTGAGGTTTGTTTTGGCTTGGCTTTGTTGCTCCACCTTACTACTAATTTGTGTGGTAGCGGCGAGATTTTGTCGCGCCAAGATTGTAAAAAAGTGCACTAATATGACAAGGACACTTTTGCCCTCTGGTGACATTAAACTGAAGTTAATACGCCCTTTTCTCCCTCCAGAGAAAAGGGAGCTTACACATATAGGACTTAGGCAATAGTTATGTGTCATATTATGTTTTTTTTTTCAATTATGCCCTTGTCTTACCGAAGGTGCGGATTTGTTTAGTGATTTAGGGTGAATTTCATCAATTAAACTAAACGCGATCAGCTTTTAAACCACGTTAAAGCTGTCGGTGTCATATATTTTTTTGGAATATTGACACCGACAGCTCTCTAACTTAGTTTAGATGTGTATTAATAAACCATGGTTTTGATGTGCTGATCGCGTTCAGTTTTATTGGTTAAATTCGCACTAAGGCATGAAAAGGTGACAGACAGAGCTACTTTCGCATTTATAATATTACTATAGTAAAGATACATCAAATAAATATTTAAAAAAAATGCTAATTAACATCTGTTATAGGACAATAATTAACACTTTTATATGGTCTGTCTCAAGTCTTTTATAAATAGGTACTTATGTGGCAAGTGTAGATATGATGCTTTTTTTTTTTTTTTATCGAAATACTAAATGAATAGTGGCAAATATGACATAGGCCATGAGGGGCAAAGTAATTTTACTACAAAATCAGTCAACATTGCCTTTTCATCTAAAAAATATAGTTTTTAACAACACTTAAATTGGAACTTATAAATAGAGCTACTAGAATTTGCCTGCAACGCAACCCGCATTGACTGGGAAATTATCCCATGTTATTGTACTACAGGTACAACTATTTCCTATGTCTTAATGCAGCTCATGCTCTACCCGTGTGCCACATCCAAATCCGTTCGCCCGTTGAGGCCTGAAAAGGTAACAGACAGAGTTACTTTCGCATTTATTTATAATATTAGTATGTTCTGTGTTTGTTGTCTAATTCAGCTCTTAATATTTCAACACTGACGCAAGCATTATTGTTGGGGTAACTGAATTTAACAATCAGTCATAAAATAAATTACCTTATAAGTGATAAGAAAATAAAAACACAATTTTATCTTTAAATAATTTAAAAAAATAAAACGGATTCCCTGCATCTTAACTTCTTCTTCCACTTATTGTCCCTTACCTTACCGACTTTTTTTTCTAATTTGTTTTTTTGTTTTTATTATGCACTAGTTGACAGTATTCCCGAATTTGAAAAAAGGCTTTTCCACTTTCCACGAACATTAAAAAAAATAGCCAATTCAGTCCCATTCTCAAGTGATGCGCTTACCAACAAACAGCATTTCATTGTTAATTATATAGATTGATGTAACTACCATTATGTATAGGTTCAGTACAGAATACTTACATCTCTGCTTTACTTTTACAGATATTTATTTGTTTAAGAGCGTTTATTGTGAAGGTGGGCAACGTCGCAAATAGATGTCAAATATTTCACTGTTTTGATTAATTTAGCAATATTACTGTGTGGAAATAAAAATTGTGGCTAACTAGCGAACTAGAATATTGATTATGAAATGCAATAATTAATATCGTAACACCGAATGTTTCGTTTTACATGAAAAAAAACTATTTGGAAACTTTCCAAATGCGATAATTACACCCAAAATGGGTACCTACAACATCAAATTCAATGTTATTATTGGAATTCATTATTAATATTCTAGTTCGCTAGTTAGCCACATTTCTTATTTCTATTCAGTAATATTGCTATAAGAATCAAAACAGGTAAATATTTGACAATTATTTGCGACGTTGCCAACTTTTAGGATAAACCCTCTTACGACCATTCAATACAGCGCTAATGTCCAGCTGTTCACCCATAGGATTAGAAAAAAAACAGCTTTTGTCTTTGCGTCGTGTTTAGATATTTATCCATCACGTATGTAAAGCTTACACAAAACAAAACAGTTTTTAGGGTTCCGTATTCAACAAGGAACCCTTATATTAATATTATTTTTAATAGTGCTCATTTTTATTAGAGTCAAGTGTGTGTGTATGTGTCCCTGCCAGCTAAATGGTTAGATATGGATACTTGTGTGAAAAAATTCGCGGCATTAGAATACCTTTCGAAAAGAGAATTAAGGAAAACTATCACAGCTAAGTAGGCTCTACAAGTTAACGAGAAATAATCGACCAACTTACATTTGCAATTGCAAACTTATGGGAGAACATGTTTTTCAACTACAATGTTAAGTTTGTTCTTGGGATAAATTCACCCGAACTACGGAACCCTTCATTGTGCGTGGTCCGACAGGCATTTGGGTGTTTTTTCTAAACTCATACTTCAAGTACATAACTACAATTTCTGTGGTCATAGACTTATTTTTTTATTTTTTTCGTTTTTAAAATATTTATACCCTTTAATTTGATCCTCAATGTAAACAAAACACTACCTATTTATAAAAAACTTATTTATTGTATGTAGGTAACTACTTAGATAATATGTAAGTTCTTTCCTACAAACAGTTTTGGTATGGTAACCCTGATCATGGCGCGAATACCGTTCCTTAATAAATTAACTGTTATTTAAAATGTCGCTACTTACATACAATCATCTTCCCCATTTCTTAAGTAAAATTTTCCATGGTGTTCTTACAAACACAGCAGACTTTGCTGGCGGCTGTGAGTTGTGTTTCCTACAAATTTCCTAAATTTTCAAACAGATGGCAGTATGCGCGCCGAGTATTGATTTTCCCGCTGTTGTAGGTAGTACGTAGCGCTTGCCGGGAAATCAATATTTTGGACGTAGGTACTGGAGAAACCATTCCGCTCACAGCGTAGTTCGTGAAAATTACTCGTGCTAAAAGTTATTATTATAAAGTTATCAATTCACCTTTGAATCCGGACCTAAAACTACTCGGTATTGCGAATAAAACAAGTGATTTGATACTAAATTGACCTTCAAAGTGGCGCATCGGGTGAAATGATTATACAGGGGTGATCAAAATTTACGCGACACTGTTGATTGTTTCGCTTGATAGTTTATTTGCTGCTTTATTATGCGTTCGCTTGCTGCCGTTCATGGGGTGGATCCCTTGCCCGAATTAGGCATTCCATCGGCCATTCAACATCAGGGTGACGGCAACCCGGACGGAGACATGGCCGGTGCACAGGACACTATCTACCTGTGCAATTTCCGCGTTTCCGTCGATGGCGAGTGGCTCTGCCTGAAAGAACTGCACGATATGGAAATGCAGGATTCGTTCCATCGTCCACCTGTTCAAGGCACCATCACTTCGCCTGACGATCCAATGAATACTTTGATGGGTAAATTAATGCGCCGAACAAATACAGTAAGTGTAAATAATAATGACAATAAAAACAATTTATTGTCATCTGTTGTAGCACGGGATCCTGTTGTGATCGAACGCAGCAATCTTGTGAACATCTCGAAACTGATTGTGAAGGAGCTGATCGAACAATCGCTCCGGTATGGTAGAATGCTTGACAGTGATCACTTGCCATTGCATCATTTCTTCATTGTTCTCGAGCATGTGATGCGTCATGGACTCAAGCCGAAGAAGGTAATTACCTAAACTGATACTCATTTGTAACTTTAATGAAACATTTATTTAATATTTTGTGAAATATGTCACTGAAAGACGTCATTATTATTTCGTAGAAGTCATTACATTTCCTTTTAAGTAATTAAAAACAACATTAAATAAAGAAACCCGCAACTACGTTGGGCAAACCCATCATTCATATGATAAGCATTTTCAGGGATTGCTTGGACCTAAAAAAGAGCTATGGGATATCTTGCAAATGGTGGAGAAATATTCGCCCGAAGCCGCTGATATCACGGCTAGCGTCAGGGATCTTCCCACTGTCAAGTAAGTCACAAATACGAGTACCTACCCACCCACTAAACCTAACTTTTGATCCAGTAGCTAGATATACTGCGGTTAGTGTTCCGAAACGCACCACTATCCCTATGTCATAAAAGTAACACTTCAAGAACGAATATCATTTATAATTTTCGCACATTAGTATTTATGTGTCAATTTCGAACTCAAGTATTAAAACTGGCTTTGATATTATTTACTGACTCATTTGAGTTCAATAAAATACCAGAAAGTCAAAGGAGAATAAAAGTTATATTTCCTCATCGATAAAATAACAAAATAGACATAAACAAGAGCTCGTTGCTAACTAATAACAGCCGCACGGGTCGATCCAACAAGTTAAGCTACGATTGCCTGAGTTGATGGGTGACCATCTTTACATACCGAGACTCCTCCGAGCCTCAGAAAAGCACGTTTTAAGCCGCTGGTCCCGGCCGTCATTCGTGGATCTTTGATAGTTGTTACGAGTCGTCAAAAACCCGAAAGTCTGGCAACCAGTCTTACTAACCCGTATCGTATTACCCAGTTACTGAGTTGTGGAGGTCAAAAAGGCAGTCGCTTGATGTTAAATACTGATATTCAGCTGCATCCGGTTAGACTTGAAGCGGACCCCAATATAGGAAAACGCTAGGCAGATTGATTAATAAAAATAACAAAATCGCTATTCGTATGGTTTTATTCTTTATTCCATTTTTACAGGACAGCTATGGGTCGTGCTCGAGCCTGGCTGAGGCTGGCTTTGATGCAGAAAAGACTTGCTGACTATCTTCGTATTCTCTTAGAACACCGTGAAGATACGTTGGAGGAATATTTCGAACCTCATGCTCTGATGCTGAACGAAGAAGCTGTTATTATAACTGGTCTTCTGGTCGGCTTGAATGTTGTGGATTGTAATTTGTGTGTGAAGGTAACTACATATTTGTCAACAAACCCACTTGTTACTTTTTGACACCAGTACCTATTTTTTTTTTTATCTTGACGTGAAATCAAGGCAGTAAAATTGATACTGCTTTCTAATTGCGTAACACATTTTCATAAATGATTAAAACTAATCTGTTTCATTTTGACAGTTCAGCAACATTCATTGCGTATTTACGTTGCTGAGCAGATTTTTTTTTTCGAACTTATGAAGCAATTAAAGGATTAGCAATCTCTTTCAAAATGATTCAAATTTTGGTTGATTCGCAATTAGGGTGCTGGAGTAGTTGAAAGTTTAAATTCTTACATTTATTAGTATATTCCTCGAATTCTAAAATTAATTGTGATGCACTCAGGAAGAAGATTTGGACAGTCAACAAGGCGTAATAGATTTCTCGCTTTACTTACGCGGCAGTAACTCGTCCAATGACCTAGCCGGCAATGGTAACGGTGATTCAGAGCCGAAACAACGCCATATCAACACAATGTTAGACCAGAAGAATTACATCGAGGAGCTGAACAGACATCTCAAGTGAGTTTCGAATCTAGTATCTATTGTTTTCAAGTTCTCACGTTAATCTAGGCAGTTTAATTTCTACTTTTAACGAATAGTTTTCTATTATTTTCCCCGTAAAAGTAACTGCCTTATTAGTAAATTAGATCATTAATCAACTAACTTGCGCTTCGCAAGAATATAATTTTTACTTCACTGTTCCTATTCGGAACGACAATGCCAATGAAATGCAATGTTAATAGGTGTTTTATGGTTCGTTTATGTTTTACAGCCTCTTTTGAAATACCTAACTGTGCAAGTTTACTTTCTTTTTAGACATAGTCGTGTAATTTTATGAAAGCCAACGTCGACATGTTTTCGAGTGTGACGCCTCTAAGAATTAATAATTCCATTCAACTTCCGAGTTCTTTGCTATAACTTTGTAAACAAATCGTATTGTTGAAGGTTAACTAAACTCACAAATAATAAGGTCATGAGCGAACATTATATTTAACCCAGTTCGTATACCCATGACGATTTGACTCGCAATCGAGGTGATCGTTAGGTTGCTGTAACTACCATAGGCTAACTTTCTGATATAACAACAGTCCTAGGTTGGCTGCATTTGATAGTGTACTACTGAATCACACACCCGATCTCTGAAAGGCTCCTCAACACAAACATCAGTTGACTGTCAAACTCATACTGTGATCCAAAATCAAAATATTTTATTTCACATATACCTCCATGGGCACTTATGAAACGTCAGAGGTGCACGGTTCCAATTGGTCGTTTCCTACGGAGAAGAGCCGGCAAGAAACTCCACGGTTACTCTTTTAAAAATAAATGGCTTTTAATTCATTTTCAAATTACAGTGTTAATAGGTATGAGAGGACAGTGTATGCCTGTCAACAAGTACCAGGTACTTAACAAAATAGAAAATGGTCTACAAATCTACAGTCTACTAGGCTAGGCCTAGATTGGCTGAGTTGGCTTGACCTAAATAACAACAGTAAATCAAATCACTTGACATGAGTTAGATGGTACCTACTTATGTTAGCTAATTGTGATTCAGAAGTCAGGTGTTAATCTCTCAGAATAAATTGATACTGCCTAATCTTCAAGAACAGTTCGCCTTCTACAAAACCATTGTTCAAATAAATTTTTAAGATGTGTTCTTATGCAAATTCCTTTTGTTTTAGTGCAACAGTAGCGAACCTTCAAGCCAAGGTCGAGAGCTTGACAACGACCAATGCCCTCATGAAGGAGGACTTAGCGATCTCCAAAAACACGATGATTCAGTTAGTTGAGGAAAACAATCAGCTGAAACATGCGCTTGGTAAGTACAATACTCGACACTTAACATAACATTTACATTAAACTGTACGGTTACGTCAATCTTGGGTTTTGTTACATGAATGAAAAACTAAACCCAAATAGGAAGTGACTTTCATGAGTGAAAACGCATTACCTACTTATTGTTTTTTTTTATGCACAAATTTTGTTTTTTTTTTTCGTCAAAAACTCCCCTAATATTCTTTTCCATTAACCTCTATGACATAACAGTAGTCGCCGGAAAGGTATACCACCCTACTTATTGTTTTATGAATGCACAAATTGCACAATTTTTTTGTCAAAAACGCCCCTAATATTCTTTTCCATTAACCTCTATCAGTTAACAGTAGTCGCCGGAAAGGGATACCACTCATGGTCATCGGCATTTACTATCGAAAACACAACGCGAATAACAATAATAGAAAATCTAGCAGATAAGACACCTTGCTTGCAGTGATGAGTCAGTCTCTATTGTATAGCTTAGTAAGCATTAGTAGCTGGGCCGGACCTGACGCCCGCGTCATTATTTTACCGCCATTTATTATTTAACTACGGTTTTTAACCGTTATGCGCTATAACTCTGCATTAATGGGCAATTCTACAGCAAAAAGTCACACTAAACAAACTTTGTGGACCAAATCCTGTGAGTTATTTATGTACCAGAGTAAATATGTCACGCTGCAGTCTGTGTTTATTTGTATTGTTAAAGCACGTGTGCATTTTTTGTGCAGGGCAAGATATAACCAAAGATACAAGGATGAAAGTGACGGAACTGCAGTCTGATGAAGAAGTAAGATCAACTATTTATTTATATTTTTATTTCCTTTGCATTGATATGCACACAATTATCGCTGTACTGCTGCTTACATTTTAGTTGACTTCCAAATGAAACCAAAATAATTAAATTCAGTGCCATTAAATGAAACAGGTTTTCCTCCGTCACTGAAATTTCTTTGGGGTTTTCCTTAGTATATGATACATTATTACCCAGTTAGATACGTTTTTATGTGTAATAAGTTCTACCGTGCAGTAATATTTTTGTTTTCTTAGTTATCTTTCGTATTTTTTTTAATAATTTTGATAAATATTTATCTACTGATTAGACGAAAAACTATATTCTCGTACCCTTGTTTTCATGATATCAGCGATTAAATGGCCAGCGATAAGAAAGTATAATCTCAGGTGCACCTATGACTACTGACTACACATATAGCGAAAAATACTACAATGATTTTTTCCAATACGGACAAGATTCCTAAGTCCGTTATATCTTCATTTAAAAAAAACTCGATTCCAAAACACTCTTTCTTTCGGTACCAAAAAAAATAAAACCTATTATCTACGACTTCGCGGTTTAACCAAATAGAAATAGATACAACAACGCGCGCGATTTTAAATATAGCATCAATAAATTAACACTCCAGCGCAGCGTCTGAACAAATGTGTCACTTTGATTTTCAGGAGAAACGTAGCGTCAAAAGCATCGCCTCCGATAAATCCAAAAATGATAGCGAGGCCAGCAAGAATTTGGAGGAAGAAAGGAAGAAGTATTTGGAACTGCAGAGGGAGTTAGATTTACAGGTAACGTAAATATTACTGGTCGTAATACTTCGTAAACAATGGTATATTATAAACGTGTGCTCGAACTGAAGTCAAGGTCGACACATAATGGCTTGTGACCGCAGTCGGGTCACAATAACTTTTATTTTATTAAGCAATGACCTGTCTCTAATGGCTAGCGAAGTCTATAACTCAAACAGCTTACAGAAACATTTTATCACACGTACAACCTAATAACAAATTTCTAATAACGCTCTTTAAAACGTATACTTCAGATTTCACTCAAAGCAGAAATGGAGGTCGCTATGAAATTGCTAGAGAAAGATATACACGATAAACAAGACACAATTATATCGCTGAGAAGGCAACTCGACGACATAAAGCTAATTAACCTAGAGATGTACAAAAAATTACAGGTGAGTTATTTACTCGTTGTTCTATAAGCATGTTGTTTTTTATAATCTTTTAGGATTTTGTACCCTTAACTCGTATCACTAGTGGTTGACCAATCACGCGCTTGCGTCAATCGTTGCTAAAGTTTCTTCATTTGTACTTCATGGTCTGTTGGTGATTAACAAGTAGATAACTGTGACACTAACTCTTACTTTCAACTTGCAAATGTATCTAAATTACTCCGGGATTTAGCACATCGTGCACTGTTTCATACCAGTTTAGTATTTCCTTTGTGTACGGTATGGTCATGTACCTCAGACGATGCCCGCGAAGGTCGCGTACCTCAGACGATGCCCGCGAAGGTCGCTCGTCGGCGTGGGTGCCATCTAACACTGCTTGATTCCCGCCCATGCATTCTCATTATCCCACCAATTTGATTAACGAATAATAATGCCTCTTTGTCTTTAACTTTTGTATCGTTACTTGTTTCGCTTATAACTTATTAAAATGTATGTATTCGTATTTTATTTTCCTTTAGTTGTTTCTTCGTCTCCTTTCATTATTGTTATTCACTGACCTGCTGATATTATATATATAACCTATACTAATACCATGCTGTATTCACAATGCCGCGGTTGTCGTACGGAAGGAATGCGAGATGGAACTGACGCAGAAGGGCGAAATGGTGTCGAGGCTCCAGGGGAAAGCCGAACAAATTGGCAAAATACTTCACAACCTTGAGAAATATAACCACTTCTTAGGAACTGATAATGACTTAGTCAAAGCTCTCAGATCTCCTACAACTAATGAAAATAATCTAGGAGAAAAGTTAGAAAAATTGAAAGCACAAAGTCACGCGCAAAAGGGTTCAAAGTCTAAGGACGAAGGCCCGCCTCATAAAAAATTGAATCTCCAGGAAATACCACCGTTCCGAAAGAGTAATATGAGAGACAAAACAGTCAATCAAAACCCAGAGTAGTCTTCGACATTAACTCAATACTGTGAATAAAATTGTTCCATTATAACATATTCAGGTGGTGTTTCCTGTTTCCTAGATAATTATTAATGTATTACCTACTAACACAATCTAATATTATGGTGATATTGATGATGTTGAGGATAATATAATGGTTACAAGTAATAATGCATTTACATAATTTTAAAATATTCATAAAACCACTGTATTAACCTCAGAATAAATTATATGTATTGGTATGAAACTTTTAACAATAACATCTGTCCTGTACTTATCTGCTTTAAACTAACAGAAATAATCTTCCTTCCGCTCAAATGAGTTGTCATTTTATTCAGCTAAACTGTATTGGCCTTGTTTTAGGAATGTGAAAGTTCCTTGAAACATAAAACAGAGCTAATAGCCAAATTGGAAGCAAAGACTGAATCAATGGGCAGCACCATACATCAACTTGATGAGAAGTAGGTTTTACTAATTTTTACTATGACATCGCATCAGGCGGGTTACGGCCTGCGTTCACCCGTCAGGATCGAAAGAGTGCCTGGATAATATATTACGCTGTTGAATGTAAACTAAGCGCTTGACATATCAGTACTCAACGCACTTAGGTGTGGGCAATGCACAGCTTGCGTGTGTCAACTAGCGGCAACTCTTTCCATTCACTCGATATTGGCAAACCCTCACAATGAACCTAGTGAATGCAAAAATCAGTATTTTGATAAATTATTTAAGTGATCCGATGATATTGATCATATTGTTAAACGTAATGCTACTGTTGCTTTGGCTTACTTGCTGTGATTCAATTAAATATCCAGTTGTACCATTTTGTTAATTCACATTAAGTTTACGTTAGGTTTTTTTTTGTTGATTAAAGTTAATTTAAGGTGTTAATAAATTATTTCCCACAAAATAAAATCTTATTTATTAGGTAATGTTAAGAATATTTCACTGTGTTATATATTTGTTATTTACTTTGATTGGAACAGTTTATTTGTTACCTTTTGATATTTATGTAACGTAACTAATAAAAAGTACCTGTATTAGTAGATTATAGGGCGTGAGGATTTGGTAGCTCTAATGAAGAGATTGGTATTTTGTATATTTTTCCAGTGATTGTCAAATTTATATTGTATAGAGATCTTTGATTATTACTTAAAGGGTATTTGATCTCATTCATTTGGGTAGCTACATGTGCTTCGAAACTTGAATTTTATGATTGTATACAAATATTGTGCTCGTTAATACCTAGCAGCAAATGTAATAAAACCATTTTAGATATTTTCTTTTTAATAGTTTTGTAATTACGAGGCGGTAGTTGTGTAAGAGCCTTATTTATAATAAAGCATATTCAGTCGCATTCTGTATTTTATTGAAGTTGAAATCCAATGGACTTGCTTTTTTTAATTTTATGTTTATTGTGTAGGTTTGCCATTATCAACCTCAGTCCTATGTTTGCATGCTTTGTGTGACTAAACAATAGCTTGATTGTTATAAATACTAACATAATAAGCGTCCGTCTGTTCCTGGAATGACTTGTCATGACAAATTGTTCTTGTCATTATTGTTTACCATCAGTTTATTCGAAGGAATCTTATCAAAAGTTATTTATTCTTTGCATATGAGTTGACTTAAGATTGAAACTAACGTTCATGTAGAGCCTACAGTCAGTTATTAAGATTTTAGGCAAAAAGATAACAACCAACTTGAATTTATGATGATTAATTATTCGAGCAATGAGCTCACATTTTTAATCCTTTTAAAACTAGTGTAGGTAATGAGTAATGTCTTGAAAAACACCTAGAGCGTTTGAAAAATCAAATAAGATTAGTAAAGCTAAATTAAATCTAGTACACACTACCACATAAGCTTTATAAGTAGCCTCACCAACACTGAAGTTCCCGCAGAAGGTACAGTCAACGTCAAAAGTAGCTGATTATTTCCTATTTTCAATGGTTTAAGCCATAGTGCTGGAACCTATGAATATAGTTTAAAAAAAAAAAACAATTAGAAAGTTCTCTTTCATAAACGACTGTTAAATCACTTTTGTTGCTGACTGTACGAATTAATGAACTTGTGTTAAAAATATTTACACACTGAATAGGTTGCAAGAAGATAAGTTAGCTAGGAAGAGTTTAGAAGACAGTGCCCGTTCGCTGGGACAGAAGGCGGCGGCCGCAGAGACGAGGGCCGTGGCCGCAGAGGGTGACCTTAGAATAGAACGGGAGTGGAGGGTGTCTTTACAAGTAAGTACCTCTACCTAAATACCTGTAAATTTTTGATAAAAGGTACTTGTTGAAAGACCTACACTGTCCTCCCATACCTATTAATACTGTTATTTGAAAATATTGTAAAGGCCAATTATTTTTAAAAGAGTAACCGTGGAGTTTCTTGCCAGCTCTCCCCCATAGGGAACGACCAATTGGAACCGTGCACCTAGCTTCTGACGTTTCATAAGCGCCCATGTAGGTTTATGTGAAATAAAATCTTTTGAATTTGAATTTTCATAGAAAAACTCCTGAATTACTAATCGACTCCTTTAAGTTTTTTTTTTAAATATTGGTTCATTATGAAATCAACGGGATGTGCCAAACAAGATTCCTATTTTATTTAGTACCTAGAGTTAAAAAAGTTTTGAATGCATGAGTAGGTACTGCAAATCATAAAGGCTCCCACGGACAGGTGCGACACGACTCTGGTGGAACAATTTCTATGAAAACTTCACGGAAATATTGTTCTACCGGCGGCGGCGGTGTCGCGTCGCACCTGTCTGCGGACTTAAATCAGTTGCAGTGTCCAATTATGTATGTATTTTGCGCATCGGTGCTAGTTAACTTCGTAAGATACTTTTTACGCCCGTAGCAAGATATGACGGTAATTATTATGAGATGACTAACCTCAAATATTTACATACAAAATCTTTGATTCATAATTTAAACCACAAATCCCATTGCAATAAAATTGATTACCTAAATACCGAATGACGTAAGTATTACCTAAGACAATAAAGTTGTTACATTTCGCTAGCGCGCGTCAATCATTGCAATTTAAACCTTATCTCAATTACATAAAGTCACATGACGAGCGCTCGTTATTTGCAACGACTATACCAATAAATACCTACTTAATAAGTTTTCCTTGTAGTTTTAGTTTGTTAATAATTAATGTATCACTGTATTATAGGAATCCATGATGCGGGACCGCGATAAGATATCAATGTTGACACAAGAAGTGGAATCTTTGAAATCAATAGGCCAGGTAAACAAAACATAATCTATACTTCTATACTTACTAATCTTCTTATTTTCGTGTGGTTAGTGACTAACTAACCTGGTGTCAGAGTTTTAAAGCCGCCCATAGGCCACTGACTTGGCTTCACATGCCGTCGAGAAATATCTCTCAGGCATGCCGGTTTCCTCACGATGTTTTTCTTCACCGTTTTTGAAGCAAGTGATAATTATACAATACGCACATGAATCCGAAAACTCAGAGCTGTGTGCTTTGGGTTCGAACTCGAGACCTATGACTTGGCAGTCTGACGGTCACACCACTAGGCTATCACTGCTAACACTAGGCAATCACTAGGCTATTATTACTTACTAATAATAGAGCTGAAGAGTTTGTTTGTTTGAACGCGTTAATCTCTGGAACTTCCAGTCGGATTTGAAAACTTCTTTTTGCATTTTATAGCCAAATTCATAAGGAGGTTATAAGCTCTTTAAGATCACGCTACGAAACTTAGGAGTCGAGCAAAAAGATAAAAAGCCAGAAAGAACACTAAGCGAAAACGATGTCATCAAGCCGGCGGGAAATGTGGCTGTTATTTTAGTATATTATGGTGTCTTACCACGCGAACGAAGTCGCGGACAGAAGCTAGGAATGTAATAAAGCTAAAGAGATTATTTGTTTGTTTGTTTGAACCCGTTAATCTCTGGAATTACCATTCGGATTTGAAAACTTATTTTTGCATTTGATAGTCAAATTCTTGAAGAAAGGCTCTTTAACATCACGCTACGACCCTTAGGAGACGAGCAAAACGAAAAAAGTCTGAAAGAACGCGAAAACCAAGGAACAGCTCGGACGGGCGATGCACGCTGCTATGCGGTGCGTCGGCTGAACGAGAAATTTCACGCGGACTATGTCGCGGGCATAAGCTAGTATTATTGTATTGACTCATAGTAGCGATAGTTTTATTTGATATGATCTCAAAAATGTTTGTTTTAATTTAATTCCCTTGAAAGCGGGCATTATCGTGATTATGTCAAGTGTGTTCATATTGTGAAATGCAGAAAGCCGTGTTTGCACGACGATACTTATCTAACCTCAAGAGGCGAGAATGAGTTTCTTGCCCGTTCTTCTCCATAGTAATTTTCATAGATATATTTTTAGAACTATTGAGGCAATGACGTATTTAATTAAAATATATTATTTTAACTTTTAATTATCACATTCCAGAAATATCTATCACTACAAGAAGAGCAACACGTCTTAAAAACACAGTATGTTGAAGCGCAGAAAACTTTAGAAGAAGTAGGTGCCACACTGAGCGAGAACAAACTTCAACTAGCAGAACTGTTGGAGAGGGAGGCGGCGCATGCGCAGGGGGTTGAAGAAACGCCCACGTGGACGCATGATAAAGATGCCACGGCCTGTACCGCGTGTGTCAAAGAATTTTCAATAGCTAGGAGGAAAGTAAGTTAATAAAAATATAAATTGGTACAGACTCATAACTTGTAAGTGTGGTGCAAAATGTGAACGATATATAATTTTCCCGATGCAATACCGATACCGATGATTGTAGTAAATTATCGTCGATACCGATACCGATGCCGATATCGATGGCTTAGGAGGTAATAAATCAAATAAATAATGAAGTATGTACCTCGGGCGTTTGTATAGATTTTGTATTTCGGGCACAACTGTTTAATAGTGTGAGATAGTCCTCACTTCACTGTGTGCATAAACAGAATCACGAATGGCGGTGACGTGAAACATGCACGAAACAATACATCGCTCAGCAAACTGCAAATACTGCCGTTTGCCGTGTTGCTATGTCGTTAAGCATGCGCTACGCGGCTCTTCTGCCAGTCTTGCCAGCGACGGAAAGACAATGTTACGCGCGCGTCCTCGTTTCACGCGCTTTTCGAACTGTTTGATATCGGTTGTATACACGCTGAAATTGTAATGGTTGTTTTTCCGTGGTAGTACAATCTATATATATATATATATATATATATATAATAAAAGAAAGTCGTGTTAGTTACACTATTTATAACTCAAGAACGGCTAAACCGATTTAGCTGAAAATTGGTGGAGAGGTATCTTAAAACCAGGAGTCTAACATAGAATACTTTTTATCCCGGAAACCAGCCTCTAAAGGGGTGAAAGTTTGTATGGGAAATTAAAAACTGATGAGGTAGGTAGGATAGGTAGGGTTTTTTATATTTGATTGATTGCGGAACAAAGTTCGCCGGGTCAACTAGTAGATTTATAAAAATATAAAAAATAAGGATTCATAAATGGAAGATTTAGAATTGTGAAAAACAAAACTCGAAATCGACCTAGAACCAATAGTAATACATCGCGAACGACCGACTGCGCAAGGCTGGCGCGAGTGATGAGCGGTCGTTGACCCTCGCGCTACAAGTGAGTTAACGAAACACAATATTACTTAACAGTTATTACAATTTCTTCATACTTGTACAGGCTGAGGACCGTCATAAATACTTTTTTACCTACAGCTGAACACGAAACTGAAAAACAAATTTATCTTACATAAAATTATTTTCTGAATTAAATAAATAATGCAGTATTTAAGGCGTATTACAAAAATTGTAATCAACTTATTTACCTACAATGATTTTACTAACTAACTATTAGGTACTTACACTTCCCAGCAACAATTTTCCATTAACCACTGACAAAAAGCAATGCGGCGCGGCGTATCGCTTTCGTGGAGTGCATAAACTCTACGAAAATTTTAGGGAATAGGGATGCGCAATTCACACACACTTCACAGTTGAGACAGAACCAGACGTAACGACGAGTAAATAAAAATAAAATAAGCATAAGCTAAGTTTATTTTGGTCAAAACATTTACGAATCGCTCTTCGTTTTGTCGGAAGCGCGCAGCCGCGCATGCGGTTCGATTAGTACCTATGTTATGTCTATGTATTACTATTGTTTTTCACGCTTTCGAGTTTATGCATTTTTTATTTTATTATTTGAAAACAAAAACATATTACCTAATGTTTAAAGTTTAACTCTATGATTCAATAGTACTACTTAGGGCAAATCGTTTTGCCACGGGAAAACAACCATTAAAATTTCAGCGTGTATAATCGGCGATGCCGATATATCTTAATCAGAATCGTTACATCCCTAGTAATAATAAAGAAATTTATAAAAAAACTTCACTTCAATAGTAATAAGTTAATAACTATTATAATAAAAATAAAAGTTTGCGAGGTTTTTTAGGGTTCCGTACTCAAAAGGAAAACGGAACCCTTATACATAGGATCACTCGCGTTTCTGTCTGTCTGTCTATCACAGCCAATTTGGACCGAAAAGCTGAAATTTGGTACACATATTATGTATTATTGTTAACGTGTAACGTAAATAAATGCTTTCTTTTAATATGGGGGTCATTTTTGGGGGGCAAATGAGAAAATTTAAAAAAAGTTTTTCACCGTACACTGCTCCGTGCCTGTACCGTGTGACTTCTCAAATAAAAGTATTTGTTGCGAGGATTTCAAATATGTTTTATTTTTATTTTAAAATAAATACATTTAAAGATATTTAAGAAAATAGATGAACATTGACCATTCCCCCCCCCCCCCCCCCCGTATCTCCGAAACTACCGAGCCTAAACAATACAGAGAATGGTTCTTTAATAGATCAGAGAAAAACTTATAACAAGTCTATGGTCTTAAAATAACATGGTAAATCTTTCAATATTGACAAACTTACATTTGCAGTTGGAATGTATGGGAGAACGAGTTTTTCAACTACAATGTTAAGTTTGTATTTGGGATAAATTCATCCCAACTACGGAACCCTTCATTGTGCGTGGTCCGACACGCACTTGGCCGGTTAAAAAAAATGTTAACAAATGAATTTGTATAAAATTATGTTGTTATCATTTAATAACACGCAGGCGACACGACGCCGAAGCTTTTAAACAGTGAATGAAAATAAAATGAAATAAAAAATTGTTATCGTGTTTTGTTTTTTGGTAGATTATGAATTGTATTTATCATCTTTTACAGCACCACTGCCGTCGGTGTGGCCATATATTCTGCGCGGCCTGCAGCGACAAGACAGTCGCGTTAGCTGGCAACACCAAGCCTGTGCGAGTATGCGACGCCTGCTACGCTGAAGTGAGACTAACGTAGCTAATGTACAATTATAGAATAGCTTTGAATTATTCAAATCGACCAAAATAACTGAAATCAAAAAGGTGCAACATTCAAGATGCTACTGGTCAGCTTCGGTATGTATAACATTGAATTCTTACCGATTTTATTAGACCTGGCAACAAAACAATGTTTGATACGATATTGTTGGAATTCTGTGTTCTGCGACGCTCAACTAGTATTCGGCACCTAGAGGGTGCCGAATACGAGCGAAAGCGATTGTAAGTTGAGCATTCCGACGCAAGTAAAACAAATATCATGGTAATTTTATAGCTCAATAAATGATTTTTGCGTGCGACACTTTTAGTCATAAAATAAAATTTGCCAATTCAAAAGTATCCTTGAAAGTGCTCGTAGTTTATAAAAGGTTTGATACAATTTACCTAACAACGAAAATGTTAGACAACCGTAAGTAAATATGTTTATCGATTGTTCGTTGCCTACAACAGGTTCTTAAGGCTGATGCAAAACTTCAGTACATGAATTGTTATTAAATCAAATTTATAATTATTTAAATTTTACAAATGTTTGCATCTATTAAATCATGTAGAAAGATATTATACTGAGGCGCATAACATAGTGCTAAATTCCGTACAAAATGCAGTCCAGTCAAAATGCGTGAGGTCATATTATAGTGGTATAACATGCTAGCTCAAACAATTAACTTTTACTAATAACTGAAAATATACCCCATTTTCTTATAAAATCCTATTTAGTTATTCTGCTTTCTGCGTATAGGGCCCACTTATAATTAAGATATTTTGTATCGCAATTATTATAAAACAGATTTTCAGTCAGCTACAATAAGGGTAAAATATAATGATAATTATTATTTTATTGTATTACTATGTGACCTCTAGTTCCTCTTCATAGGTTACGCGGTTAAATAATTAAAAACCCAAGATCTATGAATACTAGAACAAAGAGAACAAATTACATTATTATGTTGTTAATAGTTTGAACGGGACCGCTGTTCTGCCTGCGCCTTAGGAAAGTGCGTGGCGAGACGGGGGAGCAGTGCAGGCCGCTCATTCGTCGTAGCTCACGGCCCGTGGCGTTCCGCCCGCCGATCATTAGTCAACGCTCATCAACGCTGCCCCCCGCTTCGCCGCGCATTTTTCAACCGCGGAACAGCTGTCCCGGTCAAACTATAGCTATGAATGATGATATTATATTTATGTGTTATAATACAAAATTGGTTGTTGGGCTTAGCCTAAATCTTAGGACCATGTTTTATTTCTAGTACAAAACTTTCTTATTTTGTGATATTAAATCTATTAAATAATCAAAATACAATGCGTATGTACAATTTCCAAAATTAATTATTGTTGCTTTCTTATATTTTAACATTTATTATTTGTTATTGATAAACAATGCAATTCAGATTTTTTTATGTCTAATTCAAATAGAGTTTGATCGAATTAAAAATAATTAAGCATGCAGTTTGGTTTAAATATGCAAGTACAATAAAGTGGCCTAAAAGTTATTTTTTATTTTTATGCAAATGTAATGTTAAAAGCATCTTGTTCATCCTTTAATTTTATTACTGCACCTGGTTAGCTGTTAAACTGCTTAAATAATCAAAATTATTGTTTAGCCAAATTTGCTGCCGCAAAGTATTCATTTATTAAAAGGACATCACCCATTCTGGGCTAAAGTGTTTTTTACTCAAAACTTTACAGGCAAATACCATGTCAATTTTTGAAAACCCAAATAACTTACGACTATGTTGTCGTACAAAATATTGTTTCTATTCATACACCATGTTTCAAACATTATATATTTCTCCCTAATCGCCACACAAAGTGGGTGTGTCCTTTGCAGTTTAATAAATGAATTTCAAAGATAAGTTAAAAGATATTTTGCCAAAATTTATTGTTATCCATAGATCATTATTGTTAGTGTGGTGCCTAATTTATTATGAGTGTGTATATTATTATATTAATGTTATTTAAATACACATATTAATAATTGAATGTTGTACATATATAATAATGTTTGTATAATAATTATGAATACGTAATCTGGACATAAAAATAACCGAATTAATTATGCATATTGATTTTTATTTCATACAAATCATAAGTACAGAATTCCTTTCCAAATATAGTAAAAATATTTTAATATTTTCGGACAACTCTACTAAACAAAAACTTTACAACAAGATTGATGAAAACATATAATTACTTACTCTTAAACGATATATTAATATTATAAAACGCAACAATAGACTGTTTTAAGATTCCGTACTTCAAAAGGAAAAAGTAAAACCCTAATACGATCACTTTTTTGTCTGTCTGTGTAGACCCGTTTTTTAGGAACGGGTAGAGGTATCAAGTTGAAATTAATATCAATTACTAAGTAAGGTCTGCGGTCCCTTAACAGGTGAAAAATTGAAGTTAATCAAGACATACGGTCCATTATACGTACATACATAAACGAAAAAAAAATCACATGGCGGTAGGCAAAAACTACAGAACGACACCCTGCATCCACGAATTTACATTTTTAAATTTTTGTCACGATTCATACATACTCCTTTTGCTTCGTTTACGGTTATGACGTATTATGTCACATCTTTTAATGATTTTATCACTTATAACCGAAACCTATAGGGTAGGTACTTGCCGTTGACTGTGAGGCCTTGCTTTTTGCCAAATTTTATACTGCTAGGCATAAAATTTGACAAGAAGCAAGGTTTCGGTTATAAGTGATAAAATCATTTTTTTATTTTTTAGGTTTTGAAAAAGATCCGAAAATTGATAAAGAAAAAGTCCGATTTATCATTTGGACTATATAAATTTCCTTGGCCGTATCTTGAACTATTTTCATCTTAAGATTTAATCTTTAGTTTATTCAAATCGATCCACTCTCCATCTATCAAAAGTTTTTTTTTTTACTGCAAAGTTAAATTTGTCGTTCAATCCGGAACCCTCAGGGTGCAAGGGTACTCACACTTGTTCTTTTTTTTTTTTTGCTAGGGAATGCCATCTCAGTGCCACCTCCTTTAGTGGGTTTCTGCTTCGGTTCCAACTGACCTTGTCTTAGGTGCTAACTTAGTTATTTAATTTAAAGCATGATACTACAATAAAATAAAAACAAGATGTCGACTGAGTCAATCGATGGATTAAAACTGTTGTTCAAAAGCTTCTAATCTGATGACTCCCCTACATCTTCTGCCATGACGTAATCCATGATTTGTGCCATAGCCTCAGGGTTTTCTTCTGGCACCTGTAACGTACAGTGGAAATGGCAGATAAAAAAAAAGTTTAATGATGTACTCATCAATCATATTCATTTAAACTTATTTGTATGCGTATTCCGACCTCCATGACATTCATTATTTTGTTTTTTAGTCGTAAGTCGTTTCGAACAGGTCTTTTTGCAATTAAATCAATTGGCATTTAGGACCTTCTAATACGAAAGGAAATTATGTGCCATTTAATTTAACAGAGGTGGTGATACCGTTCGAGTTCTTCTTGAAAAATATCAAAGCCCTACAAGGGTTAAAATACTTAAAACAAAAAAAGGGCTAAGTCAAAGGCAAATCATTTACTTCAAGTAGGCCCTTGCAAGGCACTTTTAAATATCAAAAATTAAAAAAATTGAATTGAATCTAGTCGCCTACTACTGCTACTTGCTTATTTCAACGTTCGATTAACTATTTTAAGATAAGAATGAATGAAATTAAAGATACGATTTAACAATTTTAAGGCGTTCTTAAGTGGCTAATTACCTTAAGTGTTAACAAACATAGCAAGAGTATCACAGCCGCATAATTTGTGAAGTGGGTTTGATATTTGTGAAGTGGGTCTGATATTTGTGAAGTAGGTTTGATATTTTTCAGGAAGCTATTTCACATCCAATTTTCATGTCCAATTTTACTTACCCAGTGACCAGCTCCAAAGACCGACCAAAAGCTTAATCTCTTCATTTCTTTATAATATCCGTTTTTGCTTCCACGTATCGGGTGTCTCTCAGCCTTGGCGAAGTCAGCTGCTCCGTGCCATTTCAGCTTATGGACCCAGTTGGAAGCACCTAAGGGTATAAGTAGCTTTAAAATATTTGGGCTCCGTCGTACAAAGAAACAATAACGTTATACAAATACATTGAATGAGTCTCTTTGTTGCAGTTGTAAAGCAGATCAATACACTTTTCAGATAATATTTAAATCACCTTTTAAAATGACTCATTTTTATCAATTCGCAAAAAAAAACCTCAGTTACCTAAAATTTTTTTTTTTAAATACAATTTTGAGTAACCTTTAAAAATACCTGTAAAAAATATAAATGGTGATATCGAAAAAATACCCGTATTGCTCATATCGGTTTCGGTCCCTGGTATCGATATTTTAATGACGATAAAACAAAAAACAAAAGATTTTCTGAACTCATAATTTCAAGGAACTAAACAGGCTATGGCGGGTAATACAGGGTGGATTTTTGAGATGGGGCAGTAAGGACAGCTACCTGAACTGTTGTAGCTACAGGAAAACGGTCTTAAGAGACTGTCCTTAACTTGTTGAGACATTTTGGTCTGCATTCACAGACAGTTTCACAAAAACTTTTTTTGATGTCAATCGACCCTGCTTCTCCTATAAGGAACATAAAATTCTATAGGTTTGAGTATTAGAAAAGTGAGTCTCCGTAAAAAGTAGGTCGGAGTCTCATTTCCTACGCATTTCGTAGGAAATGAGACTCCTTTAAATGGAAATGAGACTTTTTGCGATTTCTGACTTAGAAAAGTCAGAAATACTCAAACTTCAGTTGGTCTTATACAGTTTTTTTATCCTTGTAAGAAACAGGATCGATTGGCATCAAAAAGTTTTTGTGAAAACTGCCCATTTTCTTACTGTCTGTATTTTTATTTTCAAAATCTGTGAATGCAGATTAAAATGTCTCAAAAAGTTAAGGACAGTTTCCTAAGACCGTTTTCTTGTAGCTACAACGGTTTAGTGCCTTACTGCCCCATCTCAAAAATCCAGCCTGTATAGTTTAGTTTGAAATTATGAGATTTTTTTATTTTTAACCGTTATAAGATATCGATACTTACCTGGCGAAACCAATTTCGTCTGTGTAGTTTCGCCAGGTACAGTACGACACAACTTAGATGTAGCATCGTCAAAATTCGTAAAAACGATTACCATCTGAACTGAGTGCGCCTTTAAAATCACCAATATTTATTACTGCTTTAGGTGAAAATGATCTTTACGCATACGCAATAACTTGTAAAGTTATATAAACAAATAATTTCGCAAAATTGAAAAAAAAAATTTGCATTAATTTAAATGCAAATTTTCAAATGTATGCTACATCCGAGTTGTGTCGTACCGTTATTTAATGTCACCCTATATAAGTCTATAACCTTGACATAATGGTGTCTCAGACTTAATTATAGATTTCCAATAGTTTATGCTAATGTCCAATAGCATATAGGTAGATTGCGTTAGGCAACCTTATTAAAAAAAATATATAATATTAGCTGCGCCCCGCGGTTTCACCCGCGTAAGTCTCGATCCCGTAGGAATATCGGGATAAAAGGTATCCTATGTGCTTTTCCAGATCATGGTCTACTCATGTGCCAAATTTCATCCAAATCCGTTCAGCCGTTTTAGCGTGAAAGCGTAATAAACAAACAAACTTACTTTTGCATTTATAATAAATAAAAATTTGTTAGGATAGACGGAGGTACCAAAAGTTATAACAATCTTACCGCCTAATGGAGTGACTACGTCCAAGTTTCCATTGTAAATTGCTATCTTCAGTTTCGTCTTATCCAAGAGGGCTTCTACTGTTATGAAAAAAAATATTAAACATATTAAAACGCTTAAATATGTTTAAACGTTACTAATAGCTATACGGTACTTACAGAATGAAACAGATGGCACAAGGAAGCTTTGTTTTAAACTTTGGTAAGCACTTGCTGATAAATAAGTCCATCTTATCGTTTTATTAACTCCGTGCAAAGTAGGCTTTACATATCGATTCATTTTAATATCTAATTCTTCAAGTGCAGGATACGGACTAGCAGCATAGACATTGTTAAAATTTAACTCTCCCTGACCGTTGAGAGTCCTAAATAAAATGTCGTCTAAAATATCCGCTTGTAAATATTCTTGTGCTTCTATAGAGCGAGCAAGCTTCTTCGCTACTTTTGATGAGGACAAATATAAATTGCGATCTATCGCCCCCTGAAATAAAAGATGTTAGTTATACAACATTGTTATTTGTTTTACCTAAATAGTTATGCCCAGTTGCACCAGTGGCGGATTTGCCCTAAGGCCCAGTAGGCCCAGGCCTAGGGCGGCCCGATATTAGGGGCGGTCAATCGTAACAAAAAATTCACTGATGATAACAAGAAATAACTCAAAGTACTTCGCAGTAGGTACGCATAAAATAACAATAATAACTATCCAAATACCTAACTAATTGAAACACTTCATAGAATTTCGCGGCGCTAACCCGACTCATTAACTTTGTGTGAACCGATTTCGATATAAAGTTGGCAATAAAGTAAATTCATTATGTAGTCTATATGATGGGTGTGCTGAGAAAGGTGCGGCTGATACTTACTACATGGCCTGGGGCCTAGGGCGGCCATGACTGCAAATCCGCCACTGAGTTGCACAAATGAAGATAAACTCTTACCGTGAGATACAAAAATTCCGGTTGGACCAAAACGCTTTCTTTAGGATCTACCCAACCACTACCAATGCCGATTCCTTTAAAATTTATTTTCAAACTCTTCTTTTCAATTGCCTGAAAACAACATATTTAAATAAGTACGTAGATAAGCACCGGGCAGCTTAACTTAACGCAGCAGCGACATTTCAGATATGAGACATATAGATATAGTGCAGCATAACAGAGATAGTGGCAGATCGTCAATTTCGGACACTTCTTGTTTGTGAGGCCTTCAGGACTTTAAGGAGGTACCTTTAAGTCCTGAACGACGCGAAAGCCGCGTCAAGGCGACGCTTGCGCAGCATGTACGCGGTGTCACGCGTCAGTGCGACGTTAAAGTTTCCACTCCTCAGAGCTAGAACACTTTTAGCTAGATCCGTTCCCATTTTTGTTTTAATTAAGTATGTACTTATAGGCGCGATACATACCGTGTGTAAGTAAAATGCCAGTCTTGGACACACTTTGCCGCCATAACTTTGACTGAATAAATATGTTGGTGTCTGACGGAAGGTTTTGTGTCTCCTGAAAAACACTTTAATGGTCCTTGCTAGATCCATAGCTGTGAACAATTCAAATTATAAACGATTAGGACAAAATAGGAACATATTTTGTTTTCTATTTAAATAGTGACAACCGTGGACAATGGCGGTCGACCACTCTTCACCCTTATGCCCTTAGTAATAAGGTGGAAAAATGGTACACCGCCAGTGTCGATGGTACCGTTTCTTCTCAAGAACATACCCATTTCTCGATCCGTTTTCACCAATAGTGAATTGTTTGTGACATAACTAAATCCGGTACCAACAGGATGGTCTATGAACAATACGTTTCTGTCTTTCACCTGAAATTAAAACAAACTGGAATCGTTCTGTAGTTTCAGCCTACCCCCATATGAAGAAGACTTTTTAAGGTTAAGTATGTATGAAACAAACTGGAATCCAGTTTTCTATTCAACTCAACCTGTTTAGTTGAGACTTTAATCCCATTCGCAAGAAACCGCAGTCAAAGAAAAAAAAACCATTAAAGCTCAAGGGTTCTATCTAGAGTAAAACCCGGTAACTTTTGCGTAAACATTATTAGGTACATTGAACCAGTGTTGCTAATAAAGTTCAAATTAAGTGGGCACTGCAAAAAAATTATTTAATAATCATTTCTTCTTTCGTCGGGATATCAAGAACTGAAGACAAGCCGTGTATGACAATATAAACAAGGGGTATTTCATTCAAACTAATGACCGCGCAATTTAGGTCAGCATGTAATTTTTCTGGAATTTGATCTAGATGTAAACAATCTAAATTCATTATCCAAGAGACATCTACTTAGGTAATTACTTCGCGAATCATGTTACAGCAACATGTGGAACTGGAATGGCTTCCGTAAAGATGATATCATGTATAGTGGGGATGCTCTGAGGTAGGCCGGATAATTCAAATTATCTTACGTTTTTTTTGCAATTTTGTGTATATACAGAATTATAATTGGTAATTTGAACGGTTTTATAAGGTAATTTGAACTAAGAAAGTTGTATTGATGATTAAAATATAATATATATTATACAACCTTAGTTTTTGTTTACCCTAAACCTCATATGGGGTCATTGTACTCATAATTATGAACAACTTTGACATGGGACCAACCACAGAACAGATATTATCTGTTCTATGGGAACAACGCTGAAATGGCGAAAAAAAAAACAGCTGTTCCCTACATTTATGTTCGCATACCTACCTCGTCGAAATGTAGGGAACAGCAGATTTTTTTTTATCACGATTTTAGCATTGGTCCCATAGTGAAAGTTGTTCATAATGATGAGTACAATGACCCCTTAAGAGGTTTAGGGTAAACAAAAACTAAGCTTGTAAATTATCGCTCGTGACTATACACGGTGCGATCAGCAAATTTTGTCGTAGGTAGCCTACATGCAATCAGTTTATTATATCTAGTTTGCGTAACTGTCAACATGTACCCATGATTATTGTGTGTATGTTTATTGTTTATGTTGTTAACAGAAAAAAAAAATCTCTAATAAGCTTTGAAAGGAGAATCGTTAACGTAGCTTAGGATAAGTGAATTTTGTTCATTGTTTCGATGTTTAAATAAATATGGTAGGTATTTGAAAACGAAACGAAATCGTAACAATAGGTAGGTACCTACTAGAGTTATCAAATTGATGTATAACGTGTAGATAAGAACATCCTCTTACCCAAGTATGATTGCGGGGCTGCATATCCATGTTCAAAGGACCCATTTCAGCGAAGTTTCCTATACCACTTGCGGCAAACCCCGGTCCTCCTTGTATCCATATTATGAGAGGTTTAAGATTTGCGTTAATTTGTGTTCCATTTGCAAAGTAAAACCAATAAAACATATGTGCTCCTGGACGCACTTGTACGTAACCATGTACACTGTACCACAGCTTATTCTTTACAGCTCTCGTATACGGGTTTTCTGTAACAAATAGACACTTTGAAGTAGGTACTTACTTATACCTATATGTAAGTAGTAGGCAGGGTCTGTTTTACGCAGTATTCTCCAATAAAATTAATGTAACTAGGTACCTACCTAAAATAATGTGGTTTTTGAATTCATTCCA
Organism: Agrochola macilenta; assembly: GCA_916701695.1. Taxonomy (NCBI): domain Eukaryota; kingdom Metazoa; phylum Arthropoda; class Insecta; order Lepidoptera; family Noctuidae; genus Agrochola; species Agrochola macilenta. Next base: position 12,823,239 of record OU753563.1, read on the forward strand.
CATAATATATTTCATCAACCAATTCAATTTCCCGGTTAATAACTCGCCTCTCATTACGAGGGACTTTTAAACATACATAGATAACTTACTGGCGAAATGTGGGTGTCCCTACCTACAGACAGACTCTTCATGGACTTCCGACGTAATATTATGCTATGTTAAAATATTTGAATTTTATTCTTACTCCATAATTAGTGACAAACGCTTGCACTGATTGGACAGGTCAAATCACACTCAAATCTCTGTGGTTCTTTACTCAAAAGACCATTTCAGACACTAACGTACATGGTCCTCATATGGCCTGTCCAAGATTATGTTTGGACTTAGAAGGGACTTTTACCCCTGAGTTTTTTCGGCCTTTCTTCTCAGAGTAGCCAGGTACGAAACGCCGAAAACATCTAGTTTTTTTTTTTTTTTTTAATATGACGTGTAGGTATATGTGATTCCAATATCCAATTTACAGAATAAACAATTTCATTTAATTTCATTACACATCATAAATAAGAAATCAGTTAAAACAAGGCGTAAATTCAATCTTCCCAGTTCCCTGACATTTCTATCACAAGTCTACAATACCTACCCAATCTTGAGAAAAGCTTCTAAAATTATTCAAGTTTAGGTAATGACTATTAGGGTTAAACTGCATACCTTCATACACCATTTCTGCCATAACACAAAGCGTTGTTGTAATCCATATTGTAAATAAATTCATTTTGAATTTAATTTTAAATAACTACACCCACTTTTATATCATTCACATGTGCGCTTTAGTGTCACTTGTAAACGATTAACATCGTTTTAAACGCACGCCATGTGGTGATATCATAATAGGTACCTATATTCCTGTAATGAATTAATGAGACAAACCAACAAAAAAATAGCTAGATACATATATACAGGAGCTGGAGCATATCCGCAGTTTTAGAGTATGTCACGCGGTTCTCATTACAGAATTACGTAGGTGAATAGCCAATGTAGGTACGTACTAGGTACTCTACAAACTACTCGGTACACGAGGAGACCATGCGTAAATATTTAAATAGGTAAAGGTATGGGCCTATTATTTTCATTGACTTAATCTCACAATGGAAGGTCAGACTAATGCGCTCTCAAAAGAAACCATGAAATAAAGAGCTTGTAGGTAAGTCAAATACTAGTTATTTGAGCATTTAAAATTACAATCTGTTTGCGCAACTGTCATCTAAAACTGTAGCCAGACCTGAATCCCCAGTATGTCGTACTTTAAAGATGCTAAATGCCCTTCTGACTGCCAACCCTGAATGTGATGTGTTAGTAGTTGTGGAGTAAAATTATGCGTATATAAGTCTGGTGTTCTGTGAGAGAATTGTATGCAAGGGAGTCCACCGTTCCATGTTAGTTTTAAATTAAATTATTGTGAACGTTATAATTGTTTCTATGATAATTAATATAAATAGTGTTGTATCGTTTTAATTGACAATGTTTTCTTTATCTTTACATCTTTATCTTCTTTACATAGTATAAAACAAAGTCGCTTCGCGCTGTCTGTCCCTATGTATGCTTAGATCTTTAAAACTACGCAACGGATTTTGATGCGGTTTTTTTTAATAGATAGAGTGATTCAAGAGGAAGGTTTTTGTATAATACATTAAGGTTTTGTGTAAATTGGCTGAAATATGACGATTATTGTCGAAGATGTCGGAAAAAATCATGCCGACTGAGAGCTTTACTGGCGTGCGCCGCGTAAGCCGTAAGAGATACATCAAATGTATGTTTTACAGAATTGTATATCTTAAAAAGTTCAAAAATAAAGTCCGCGATAGCATATGTCCATCTTCTAAGGATGACCTACAGTAACCATTTTCATCTTTCAGAATTTGATACAAATTTCATTGTTATTTCCGAAGCTTTTTTGACCGGTATTTTATTTATCCTTATACAATAAAATATATTATTTAAATTGGGCATTTAATTTAGATTAAAATATGCCTTGACATCATATCATTAAAATTAATACTTTAAAAGATATCACAGATTCAAAATTACGCGTGAGAAAATATTTATGGTTGCCGACAACGCGGTCAAAGCGGTAGGAATCAACGACTTTTCCTCGGATATTAGGTTGATCTAAGGCGATTAACACACGGCACCGCGCACCGCCGCGGAGGTAAAGGTGAGACCACCGCTTCAACTGCGCGGTCGGGCGGTGTACGTGTGTTAGGAATCAACGGATTTATTAGAGGCCAATGCGACATGAGATCCGCTTCACCGCCTACCGCGGCGGTGCGCGGTGCCGTGTGTTAATCGCCTTACTAATCCCGGCAGTACGTACTTTGGTACCCGTGGGATATTTTCTTACATCCACGCGGGCGAAGCCGCGGGCAAAAGCTAGTCTAAATACTAAAATAGATTTGGGTATTATTATTATTATAATAGAGTACGTTAAAATTGTAATTATTCCACTTTTTCCCATAGGGTAGGGTAGAGTGGAATAATCCGAGTTTAGCGATTGTCCAGTCGAAGTTTTTCTTGACTCATGCAATAAAGTCAGAGAATTAAAATAACCTATAAAGGCTGCAGGAGCGAGTGAAGCGAGCTTAAAAATTTTAGCACCTCGCCTCGGCTTGGTTCGATTTTCTTTTGACCATTCGTAGTATGAATGGTCAAGTTCACAGTTATTTTCCGGGCCGCCAAAATATCAAAAATAAAATCAATAAATTAAGTAAGTAAATAAAAACAGAGAGATAATGTAAACAGTTAAAATTGGGATATAAGAGTCCTCGCTAGACAACCTAAAAAAAAAATATTTTGACACGACAGAAAATAGACTGACACCTGAGTACCTGAGCGCCTATCTATTTTCGTTAAGGTAAGATTTGAACCTTATCAACAATGTGACCCTGCGTAGGTTAGGAAAAAAGGAAATAACAAACATAGCTATAGCTGTAATAAATTATTTAATTAAATAATAAATCGACGAATGATCCAATAATACTAATAGACTTGGGTTTTTGAGATTTCTTTTGGCGTCTGTTGGTATTTGAATACTTTTCTGGGAAACGAAATGGGGAGTTCGGTTCCATCAGTGGCGGGTCTTCTATAGGGGGCCTTACCGAGGGAAAACCCACTACGTGTCCAAGAATTCCACCAATGAGGCCAGGTCGGTAGGCTTCCTGAGGATGGTCCAAAACATCCTCTTTTACAGGTTTAATATGGCCTGAAAAAAAAAAGTAAGTATTGTGAGAGGGAACTGCCTAATATTAATCACCATTTTTTGGAATTTCCATTGGGATAGTCCGGTTGAAACTTATGGACAAGGGAGAGGTACCTACATAAGATTGGAATTATTATCGATTTACAGAAGCGGCCTTAAGTCTTACCTCCTGGATATTGATGCGATGGTGGTCTGTAACCATATGGGCCATAGTTACCCTCAAAATTATATGGAGGTCGCGTGGGCCTCTGAGGTCGATGCGGCGTGGATGGTGGTCTATTGGGACCAGGGTAATAAGGTGGATTGTAGTTATTGCCGAAAAAATGTCGATCATTCCTATCTGTTTTTCTCCTTGGACCGTTTGATGTAACTGAAAATGAAATATACACCTTTATTGCGTCTACCTAAGTAGATATTAATTTCCTAATGAAGGCAGGATGTATTAAAAGGCGGCTGAAGGATTACATAGAAAAGGTGAGCAGCAATGCCGCAGCAGCAGCTTCTATGATGTTGGTGATAGTTTTAATTTGATTTAAAATTTTTGGGTGAAGTTGGAATTGAATTTTGATTTGAATTTTTGTTATTTTTAATTTGTATGTGTTATTATTATATATTTTTTTAAATCGTATTTTTTATGGATCATGTGGTCTGCAATAAAGATTTTTATTATTATTATTATAAGGAAATGTTTGGGGAAAACGCTTGTTTTACCTAAGTAAAACAAAACATTTTCTCAAAAAAAAAAAAAAAAAACTCGTCTGTCAGAAAAAAAAACACTAGAATGTGAAATATAAATTAAGTTTTTATTTTTCACTTTATAGTTCTGGTACCTACCCCATACCAATTCGTATACCACTATTTGCTATGCAAAAAACCACAGAACAGAAAATTTCTGTTCTATGCAAAAAAACACGTATTAAATACGTGGATTAAATACGTATTATCGAAGCTAACTCAAACCTACCCAAGCAAAGTTAATAAAATTTATATTGGACCACCGCGTAAGCATTTTCAAAATCGGTCCACAATTGACGACATTATCGATGAACATTCATAAAAAAGCATTTGATATCACCAAATAGAATTATGTATGAAGGAGGCACTAACCGGAGCTTAGATCCGTTTCGTCATAATCTTCTATTTCACCGCAGTCATCTAATTCATCTTCTTGGGGCTGTTCTTGCAAATCATTGAGCGGATCCAACTGTGGTCTTTGTGGCCTACCTGGTCCAAGTAGATTGTATATCAGCCCCAGAGTTCGCGGTCTGCTCTGCTCCCAACTGGCTTGACGCCGATGTGGGGCAATCTTGTTCGTGGGGCACAACGATGGATTCACTGTCACTGCATCCAACTCAACCACGATTGAATATACCTATGTAAGTAAAAGACTATTAAATACCTTCTTAACATTTCAATTACACTAGCTTTAAAATTATAACATACCCATACAAAAATAAAGAAATATTGTCCCATTGCGTCCATTTCTTTTTACCACATAATAGAATAATAAATAATTTGTTCAAATCCAATACTTTTCGCTTATGTGTCTGACTCGTATCTGAGTATAACACTGACCGTGTTTTACTACAACTTCGGAGCTCCCACGCCACATGTAAAAGTGAAATGACTTCTATAATGCTTAGGCAATGACCGCGCCTTATAGGAAAATTCAAAATCCATAAAAGGTTCACAAAGTGCAGAAAATAATATTTTGGGGATATTTTTTTTTCTCTTACTTGAAGATTAGATAGATGGCTATGGCTGTAAGTTTGAGGTACCTAAGTACTACGCCAAACCCAAATAAATTGGCGATTGGGGTCATTTTAACGATGATGAAATTGGTTAGTAACAAATAAGACGCGATGAATTCTTGGTATTTATAAGAAAGACCAGCACCCTAATTGCGTAACACACTATCAATCATAAGCTCGTGGCTAAGTAATACTGCTGCACGGGTCGATCCGTCAGGTTAAGCTACGCTTGCCGGGGTTGGTCTGTGTATGGGTGACCATCTTTACATACCGAGACTCCTCCGGGCCTCGGAAAGCACGTTAAGCCTTTGTTCCCGGCTGTCATTCATGGATCTTTGACAGTCGTTACGGGTCGTCAGAAGCCCGAAAGTCTGACAACCAGTCTTACCAAGGGGTATCGTATTACCCAGTTATTGGGTTGTGGAGGTCAGATAGGCAGTCGCTCCATGTAAAATACTGGTCTTCAGCTGAATCCGGTTAGACTGGAAGCCGACCCCAATAAAGTTGGGAAAAGGCTAGGCAGATTGACTATCAATCATAATCTGAATAATTTTGAAGGATATTGCTAATTCATTACTTCAGTTCAAAAAAGGAGATCACCCATTTTGTTCAACGATTTGGGATTAAAAAAACAAAAGTTGGCGGCCGGAAATGAATTACATTTTATTTGAATGGTGGCAGTAGATAAACATTTCTTTGTATGGCGACAACGCTGTAATTTATTTGCGAACAAAGATATACAACGATCTTTAAATTAAATAATTTATATCCTTCCGCCCGCGCCATTTCATTTAACATCCCGCATGCACCACCTCACAAATACAATACAATACAACATTTTCAGCCAGTCCATCCATCGTAAAAAAGTAGGTTGGAGTCTCATTTCCTAGAAAATGTATTGGAAAAGATTTTTGCGATTTCTGTCTTTTCTAGTACTCAAACCTCAGTAGGTCCGATAGAGTTTTTTGATGCTTATTAACTGATAAATAACTCAATAAGTAATACTGACACCAAACTATTACTCCCACTGGAGGATAACTCATTCATTTTCAAATATTTTAAGAAACAGAATCGATTGGCATTAAAAAAAATTGCGAAAATTGCCCATTTTCTTGCTGACTGTGCGATTTTTTCAAAGCAGTGAATGCAGATCAAAATATCTCAAAAAGTTAAGGACAATCTCCTAAGACCATTTTCTTGTAGCAACAACGTTTAAGGGACCCGCCCTTAATGCCCCATCTCAAAAATCCAACCTGTATAACTCCTAACCCAAATTGTTCTCGACTTTGACGCCTTAGTAAAAAAATATGCGTTTTATGTGTAGGTGCTTTAAAACAATACAATTATTATTGATGGCCTCCAAAAAATAACCCAGAAAGGGTGATCTCCTTTGTCTGCTCAACAACATACTTACCTAAATACCGAAATATGTTGTTGAACTGTCAAAATAAAACAGATAGTGATTGATCGTGTAGAGAGACATAGGTAAGTACCTACTTCTTTTTTTGTTTTTCAACATCAACACGCAACCCTGGCAGGAGGTAAGTACCTACTTAAGCCCTAGTTCGTATCGTTGTACTTTCTAGCTTGCCTTGGCTCATTTGTCAAGCACCAGTGAATCCTAATACGAGTACCTACCTATAAATCTAAAATGTGAATAAATACGTAGGCCTATACTTAAAATTTTGTAGAGCGGAACTGCTTCATTGATCTCAATACCTAGGATCATGTTCCTCCTACCTATGTTTTCTTAGATATGCAATTCAAAAGAATAAAAAAAGCGGCCAAGTGCAAGTCGGACTCGCTCATGAACGGTTCCGTAGCTTTATGACGTATAAAAAAAAACTACTTACTAGATCTCGTTCAAACCAATTTTCGGTGGAAGTTTACATAGTAATGTACATCATATATTTTTTTTGTTTTATCGTTCTCTTATTTTAGAAGTTACAGGGGGGGAGACACCTTTTACCACTTTGGAAGTGTCTCTCGCGCAAACTATTCAGTTTAGAAAAACATTATATTAGAAACCTCAATATCATTTTTGAAGACCTATCCATAGATACCCCACACATATGGGTGTGATGAAAAACAAATTTGAGTTTCAGTTCTAAGTATGGGGAACCCCCAAAATTTATTGTTTTTTTTCTATTTTTGTGTGAAAATCTTAATGCGGTTCACAGAATACATCTACTTACCAAGTTTCAACAGTATAGTTCTTATAGTTTCGGAAAAAAGTGGCTGTGACATACGGACGGACAGACAGATAGATATGACGAATCCATAAGGGTTCCGTTTTTTGCCATTTGGCTATGGAACCCTAAAAAGTACTATCATAAATACAGGTGTCGGCTAGTCGGCCCATCTCTAATCATAAACTGGATAGGAATCCGTGAAGATTAGGCTACAGTTGGCTGGGGTGGCTCGTCATCACCTAAATTAATGCCTAAGCCCACGTTCGCACAGACGAGACGTAAAAATATCGCGGCAGGATATATCGCGGCGGGATTTGTCGCGCACTGGATTTTTAACTCTCGGTGTTGAGCTGAGCGTTGAGAATCCAACGCGCTGGGACGCACTCTCGTTCCAGCGCGTTGAATAACCACACTGTTGGATTTTCAACGCTCGATGCTAAGCAAAGCGTTGAAAATCTAGGACACGAAAAAAATCGCCGCGGGAAAAAACCGCCCGTGCCAACCTGAGCTTACTCAAGCGCGCTGTTGACTTTTCAACAGTCGGCTCAGCGCCAAAGTTGAACATAATTTTTGATAGAAAATTTGTTGGAGGCGCGTACCTATGGTAAAAGCAAAGATTTCAATCTTTGGGTAAAAGATTGGAAACTCCTGTGATAGGGGTGAAGCGACGATCTTCGCAGCATGGCTGCGGTAGCAGCTGTATGAGTATGGCCCAGGGTCGAATTAAATGGCGTGTGATTAGAAAGACTTATGTCACAGTATAGTTTTGTTGTAGGTACCTACTGTGCTTATGTTTAGCAGTGGCCCGGTAAAGACTGATTAAAATAAATCCACACCACGAGCAGTAAATAAGGAGTAGGTGCCTAGGTAAGTGTACCGAGACTCTTACAGCCTAGGTACGATATGTTGGAAAAGTTCAAGGGGATAACCAAGTAAGCAAGGTACGTTCATCTAACCCTCTACCAGTCCGTCAAGGAAAAGGTCGATTGGAAGATCCAAATACCAACTCTAAAACAGAATATTGCACACAGTGCAAAAAAGGCATAACTACCTACATTTTCATAACAACATGCTGACACGCACCGTTGAACTTAAATGCTCTTTTCGTAATAGTGAATCCTTTTTCAGTGCAACAGTCATCAATTAAGCAAGACGTGATTCCCAAGACCCACATCGTACCCATTTCGTAAACACGTAGGTTGGTTTAGTGCCTCGTTTAATTTCTACATAACATAAGACATTTAAGGACATAATTATATTAAAAAGGTTTGTGACCCTAGTTATTATTATGGTAATCAATTCATGACCATGGCATTTGCAAATCTATCGACGGTAGTCGTTACTACTAGCGGGACAAAAAGTATGTCCTAACTCCTTTACCATACGCTCATCCAAATCAGTTTAATCTTTGAGGCATCTTCTTTTTCTTTTCGTGTGGTTAGTGACCTCTCGTAGCGTAGAGTATATACGAGTATGTTCTGTGTTAGTGACTAACTACCCTGATTGCGTAATACCGATCGATCAGAATCTGAATCGTTTTGAAATCGATATTAAAAAATATAAATACTATAGGAATACGAAAAACCTACAAATATTGTTCCGAGACTTTTTCTAATTGGACTCATCAGGAGAAAATCGATAAAAAGTGTTTTCTTAGTATGGAAATGGATGCAAATATTTTTAATTCATTCGTATTAAATATTTTTCATATTCTTTGGAAAAATCGTACATGGCTGCATAACGAGTTGCCTTTGCATGTCACAGAATCCAAAATTCTTCAATGAAAAAGTCACTTTTGACATTTCGCTCATACTGATGAATTCATTGATCTGAATCTGAATAGAAATAATGGCAAAACAACAGGGAAAAATATATTTAGGCTACGAAGATGAAGCAATTGTTGAAAAAAATCAAACTCTAGTTAACTATACTGTAAACAAAATCGGAGGACTACCGGTAAGTTTAATCAATTCTACTAGTCCATTCAAATTGAAAATATTATCGACCACATGCTTTGTTTAGGAACTATAAGACTTAATCAATTTTTGTTTTAACAGGACTGGCCACCACTAGAAAATTTACAGATTTCTACTAAATGTCCTCTCTGCGGATTACACAGGCTACTTATTGTACAAAGCTATGCGCCACTCGAAAATTCCATTTATCATCGTACTTTATACGTTTTCGCTTGTATAAATCCCAATTGTTGGATTCAGTCTGAAAGGTAAATATATAAACAAAAATCCCATTAAAACTGCACTATAAACCTGTAGATGTTCTTTGTTTTCTAAATAACGAAATGTTTTTAGTTGGTTATGTGTTCGAAGTCAATGCCAAGAGAACTCCTCGAAGGAATCAAGGGCTATTGTTGCTATACCTAATGCTGACACTACACTATCGTGGTGCCAGGGTGCTGATGAGTGGGATGAGAATGATAATGATACTGCCAATGGGAATTTTATGAACGTTGATAATGCTCCTAGCCCCAACAATGCTGTGCAAAGGTAGGTAGTAGGTCTATTTTAATTTTATTTTATTATTATGATATTGATTTTAAATTCTGTCGTTACTTCCTCACACACTGACTTATTAATTGTAAAATTTTAGGAAAATCGTCTACTATTACAATGTTTGTAAATATGTGAGAACCATGTATCTATCACATAAGTAATTAATTTATCTGTTGTTGCTTTTTTTTAAATTATTTTTACCTTTAGATGCATCATCGTCACATATAATTATATAAATAATGTACCTACTTATACAAAATATTGTAAAACATTTTAAGAGTAACGGTAGTGTTTCTTGCCCATTCTTTTCGATACGAAAACTACCTTTTGGAAGGGGCAACTAGAATCAATTATTATTTTTTGTAATTTTTGACATTCAAAAGTGCCTTGCAAGGGCCTATTTGAAATAAATGATTTGACTTTGAACAACTTAAACTCTGCAGTTTCAGTAAATTAATTGCAGAACTTGGAAAGCCAATTTATTGTATAACTTATTTTCAGTCACACAGTTTATTTAGTACTGCTATTTGATACATACACCCTTTCCCTATCCAGAGATCACATAAGATTCATTCGAATTGTTCAACTATTGCACACACACATACAGAAACACAGGTTATTCAATCACTTTCTATTCTACGATCACAATAGTCTTGGATAGGTGCATGGCTTTTTTAAGACTAAAATTTTAACATTTTTGAGTGATAAAATAATTTTATTACTCCTAACAGAAACTCTGATGAAGATGAGAGCAACTCATTTGAATTGGAACATGTCGAACAAGCTTTTGGGAATCTTCAAGTATTTGATGCACACAATGCAAATATGTCACCTATACAAGGTATTGTTTTTTTTACATTATGTACAAATTTTAATTTGGTTCGACAAACAGTTTCAACATTTCTTTATCAAGTTAGCAAACATTTATAATTTCGTTTTGTAAATTTTCCAGGAGCAATGGGTGCAATTGGAGCACCGGTAGCTGCAGCCGAGCTCGAGGGGGGAGATGAACCTGGCATGGTCACTGTGGACACGCCCACTGCACCCACCAACGATGTTGAAGCACTGCTGCACCAAGTAACTATCTTAATTTGTGTACAATTTGTGACAAACAATAACAGAACAAAACTATACAGCCGTCATTAACCCCACAAAAAACAATAGAAATCTACTGCTGTTTGGATACCACCATACTGTAGGCAAACAGATTGATAATCTGTTTTTTATAAAGGCACTGACTTGTGGCCATCCCTTCGTCACTTTTTACAATGCATAAAAGCTATACAACCAAAAACAAATAACTATCTTTACGAGTTTTTCCTTCAGTTTCGCCATCTTCTAAACCATGAGATTTAGACTTCAAGGCATAAGGAATTAAGGACATTCAGATCCGATCGGGCCATGTGATGCAGGTTCGCCTGTTCAGCTTGATATCTCCATACTTTTTTAATTTCAGACTGCAGAACTGCCACCTGACTTGAGAAGTCGACTGATGTGTGGACCATTACAATTTGTGCCGAAATTTATATATGTTGAAGAAGAATGGAAGAAATCATTGACCAACGATGATAGAGCCAATGAATTGCTCAATAAGTATAAGATTGAGAATGGTAAGTACTGGGTACATATTTGAATCCAAACATCTAGCATAAAAATATTGACGTTCAAGTTAACAAAACATAAAATAATTACCGAACAATTTAAAATGTCTACATGATCATTACATCAAAGTTATAATGATTGTAGAATGCCTACCTTAACTAACATATCCACTTAAATTAACATATTAAATGATTCAAAATGTCGACACTTACTACACATACCTTTTTTTTTTTTTGGGTGGGAAATCATCAAATGACTCCTCCCGCTCTGGGCGGAGCGAGAGGGCGTGTCAGACTTTTACTGACTAAAACCCACCCGTGTTCCTTCCTTTGCCTGAGTGCCGGGGCCGCGATATCCCTTTCGGACAAACCCGCAACCCCAGCAGGCTACTACACATACCTAAGTTCTTAATATCTATGAACAGGCTTCGCTCGCTCTTGTACTAATTAGTCAATTGAAAAAAAAAACTGTAAGGCTGATACAGGGCCTAGGCCAAGGTAAAAGGGGAAGGGAGGCTGCTGTTCCTGTCTGCAGCATTTAAAGAAACCTAACACGAAAGGGATGACAGGGGGCTATGTTCGTTCGCCCCTGTCACAATGCCCTTCGAACCTACCCAATCCATGTAGAGGTCTGGACTGTCTAGTCGGTTGAAAACATTTGTTTCGATATTTTATACATTGCTTTGTACACCGATATTTTGAAGTTACATATTTGTTTTGCAGGTTATTTTGAATTTAGAAATTTTGAACGCAGGTAGATCATATTTATGACCAATTGGCAAATCGAAAGTTCAATCAATTCAAAGTCGGAAAGTTTATACTTTCGACATTTTAAACTGTACATAATATAACATTCGGTATTTAAATACAATATTGTTATTGTAATGCCAATCAAACGCTCAGCAATATAATTTTAATTATTTCAGAAATAGAAGTATGTGGAGGTGACCGAGTTGGAGGTGGAGGCGGCTCTGATGATGAACCTTACGAGGAAGCGGCACCGTTACATGGTGATCGACTATTCCACGCGTTCTTGACGCGACTCCGCAATCATCCGGGACAAATACTCAGGTATATGTATGAAACAAGAAAATAACTTACATCAAATACAGCACCCTGAAACAAAACCTATTGTATTATAAAAGTATGCAGACATAACATACTGAATACGTTATAATTTGCAGGTATTCGAGGGAAGAGCCTCCAGTCCTCGGAGCACCCCTGCCGAGTACTGCGAGTACCCCGGAGTCACCAAGCGTGCCAACCATCTGCACTCGTTGTGGCGCCAGACTATCCTGCGAATTACAACTAGTTCCAGAATTTGCAGAAACTCTTCGCTTATTACCAACAAACGCATCCCTTGCACATCTACATTTCCTGTCTGTCCTAATATTCACCTGCTCACAGAGCTGCTGGCAATCTTCTGATACGTTCGTAAAAGAATTCGTCGTATTTCAACCTGAAGTTGTCTAAATTATTTTTGTTAGATTTCTTATTTCTGCAATAGTACAGTTACATGTTCGCTTTTTAATAAGATGTGATCGTCGTAACGAAAGAATTTTTTAACATGGTAGTGAAAAGGCTGGCCAAAGTTGATGATGAAAGGATTTTGAATTTCAAGATCACATTTACTTGTAAGTTCAATTTATATTATTACTGAACTGTGATGGTGAATTTTCCATTAAGTTGTAATGTGAATACCTAATTCCAACTTATATAGATGTTTATGAAAGTCAATATTTCTTATTTCTAATATTGTGTAGCGTATTTCTGTCTAAAAGAAAGGATTTCTTTTCTGGAAGAAAAAATCTTTAACATTTATTTTACAAGATTTTAATAATTACTTTTAGCAGTAAATACCCTTTTAACACACTCCTCACTTCAAAATTTCACGTGAATAAATTATCTATATAGGTACTATAGGTAGGATCTTAAAGGCTTGGCATCCTAAATGTATTGCCAATTTAGTGCTTGCTTACAATTTAGTAGAAATGGAAGTTGTATAGAACTACATTTTATTATTATACGGATAACTATTAATTATCCTTAAATGTCCTAAAACAACTGCCAGGTAGGAATAAGTTAATTAAAAGAGATTGTATCATATGATAAGAAAGTATGCGCCTTGACTATAATATTTACGATAACTGCTTATGATTATCAACATTTCGTCTAGGTAAACTGAGTTTTGATGATTGTTTAAAATTATTATCAACACTTTAATATGTATTTATTAGAGAAGTCTTTGGAAAATGTAACGTGGGCTTAATGTTATAATTGCTCTTTGAGAGTATTATACTTATTACTATCCTACTTCCTACTAATATTATAAATGTGAAAGTTTGTATGTTTAGATTTTTGTTACTCGATCACGCAAAAACGGCTGAACGGATTTGGATTAAATTTGGCACACAGATACTTTATAACCTGGATTAACATATAGGCTACTTTTTATCTCGGTAGTACGTTCCCGTAGGATAATTTCCGACCTCCAAGCGGGCGAAGCCGCGGGCGAAAGCTAGTTTTAGCGTTTTGTGATTCTGACGACTGATTGATTAATTATAATGTCGACACTCGTTTGCCACCCAGGGATACATATATTTAAAAAAACCGGCCAAACAACCGGCGTGTTGGACCACGCATAATGAAGGGTTCCGTAGTTGGGGTGAATTTATCCCAAGAACAAACTTAACATTGTAGTTGAAAAACATGTTCTCCCATACGGAATGTATGGGAGAAAATGTTTTTCAAACTGCAAATTTAAGTTGGCCGATTATTACTCGTTAACCTGTAAAGCCTACTTAGCTGTGATAGTTTTCCTTTTAACTTCGTTATATATAGTGCTGCTGTAAATATTTTCATAAATCCAAGTACAACCTTTTAGCTGGCACGGGAGGGAACTATACTCTAACAAAAATTAGCATTTTAAAGCTTAATATTTCACAAACGGATCCCTAAATTGAAAAATGGTTTCACACACCCACAATATTTTTGAACGACCTTTTCACTGGTGGGACGATCGCGAATTGAATCAATAAGATACAAAGCATTAGGTGTGTTTTAAGTGCCGTATATAAATACAAATTATGTGTTTGCATTACCTAACGAATCTAAATAATTAGTAAAGCCACAGAATAAATAATAGTACTGTAAACCTGTGATTGTACCTACTCTTAGGTACCTACATAGTACTAATTAATTAGGTGTCATAAAATCTGTTTTCCGATCCATTCTAGCTTATTTATTACTTATCGAATTGTCAATGGAAACAATAAAAATATGTTAGATTAAGTAAATAAGTTATATTTAAACGTTACTGGATTATTATTTGTTAAGTACACAAGTACTGAAAGTGTTTAAAATGAACCCAATTAATAAAAATATTAGAACACTTGTTTAACACAGATGTTGTTTAATGTATGTCCGCCGACTTCTCCGTCAATTGTGGACCGATTTCGAAAATTCTTTTTTTTTGTATAAAAGGGTATGCTCCCGGATTGGTCACATATAAATTTTATTAACTTTGCTTGGATAGTTTTTGAGTAAGCTTCAATAATACGTATTTTACCCCTTTTTTTTTGGAGATGGGTCAGTAAGGACAGCTACCTTAAAAAATTCAAAAGTCATTTATTCAAACTAGGCTGAGAATCGGCACTTTTCGAACGTCAAAATTACATAAGACAGTCCCCCAAAACGCCCACCCTTCACCACTTCCTAGTGCATTAGCTGGGAAGAAGAAGTGGCGCAACAAACTCTCCGCTGCACAGCTGTCTGTTCAGTTAGAAGAACAAAAAAAAAAATTCTTTAAGTTAGTATTCAAAATAATTTACATTACGCAACATAAAACATAATTCAAATTATTAGCCATATGTTAGCTAGCACACGCCAATATACCAAACAAAATCATCGAGAACTATACTCAGGCCGAAATAAAAAAACTAAACGTAAACAGAACTTAATTAATATGTAAATAAAAAAGCCTCCAGGCATAAAGGGCGTGCCCGCTTACATATAGTTGTAACTGGAAGTTATAAATGATAAACTAGGACCATCGATGTAAAATAAATAAACAAAGAGTAAATTACTAATAACAATAAATAGTATGATCACTTGTCGAGGTCACTAGCCAACCACATATTGCAATACAACTCATAAAAAAAACATTGTGATGAGTAGATTTTGTCAACAATAAATTAAAGTTAAATTAAAATAATTTGACTTAAAAATTCAAATAAAATAAACAATTATATAAACTTATTCATCTTGTCAGTACGTAAGCTGGAGAAAGAACATAAACATTGTTTTGAGTTAATCACAGCGACCAACTATTCTTATCATTTAAGTAGTCGTTGATAGAATAGTATGCCTTTGAACAAAGATTGGATTTTACTTTCGTTTTAAACGCATAAAAGGCAAATCTAGCAAAGAAGAGGGTAGCTTGTTATAAAAGGTTATACCAAGCCCAACAAATGAGTTATGAAGCCGGTGAAAGGGAGCTCGCAGTTTGTCCTTATTTCTAATTGTGTTAACATTGTGAAAATCACTATTTTTAGTGTATAAGTGTATATTTTGCCTAATATATAAGATATTGGCGAAGATGAATTGAGATGCCACCGTGAGGATACCATTATCTTTGAAAATAATCTCTCAGACCTCTGAAACGAAAAGAAAGAAACTCTGGCACCAAGTGGTAAATAGCTCGAACAGCTCGTTTTTGAAGAACAAATATATTTTGAATATCAGCAGCTTTGCCCCACAGCAGAAGACCGTAGGACATAACGCTATGAAAATAACTAAAATAGACTAAACGAGCTGTATCGACGTCAGTGTATTGTCTTACTTTCCTGACGGGCGGCGTAGGCGGCCGAACTGAGCCTTCCCGCTAGGCTCGATATATGTGGGCCCCACTGAAGTTTGGCATCTACTGTTATGCCCAGAAAAACCGCCGAGTTTACAGATTCAAGCACCTCTTTATCTAAGACGATGTTGAGACCTAGATTTCTAACATTTGGTAGGGCAAACTTTACACATTTCGTTTTCTTAGCATTTAGAACTAGGTAATTTGTCGTAAACCAATCCGTAACCATTGAGAGTGCACTGTTTACATCGTCAAAATCTTGTCTATTCCTGTCTACTTTAAAAATAAGAGAGGTATCATCTGCAAACAGTACAACTTCACAGATACCCTTTAAATAGAATGGTAAGTCATTGATATACACTAAGAACAAGAATGGACCCAGTATTTAGTCTTGAGGTACACCTAACTGGTAGCCCAGGCGATTTCACACCATTAAAATCTACACATTGGGACCTATTATATAAATAAGAATTTAAAACGTTGAGAGCTTCGTTTTGCACACCGTAATGACGCAGTTTACGCAAAAGCGTGTCATGGTGCACGCAATCAAAGGCTTTGGAGAGATCACAGAAAACCCCAATAGCATTTTGCGAGTTCTCCCATGCGTTAAATATGTGTTTCAGCAAAGCAACACCCGCATCTGTAGTCGAACGACCTTTTGTAAAGCCATATTGTTCATTATGAAGGAGGCTATTTAAATTAAAATGTCTTAGTAACTGCTTGAATATTAACTTTTCAAATATTTTGCTAAATGCTGGTAAGATAGAAATAGGCCTGAAATTGCCAACGTCACTTTTATTACCTGATATAAATAATGGTATGACTTTACTATTTTTCATGAGATCATGAAAAGTTCCTAAATCAACACATTTATTAAAAGTAACAGCTAGATAGGGGGCGATGACTATTATATTACTTAAAAGTTTAATGGAGATGCCCCAGTAATCACCAGTGTTTTTAGACTTGAGTGTGTTAAAAACATTAACTACATCACGAGGCATTACATGTTCGAAGCTAAATAAGGGACTATTTTTAGACACACTACTAAGCAAAAGGTTTTCCGCTTCAGACGGGGATGAACTTAAACGTTGTAGCTACAGGAAAACGGTCTTAAGAGACTGTCCTTAACTTTTTGAAAGATTTCGATCTACATTCACAGATTTTGAAACAAATGTACAGTCAGCAAGAAAATGGGTGTCATATTTTCTAGCGGTGACATGACTGTACGAACTTCTGTCTAATGTCAAAAATATGTACGAAATTGTACGCTAAATAAAATAAAATGTAATTTATAGACTTCGCAGAAAACAATAATCAACGTGTCATCGCCAGGAAGTATTCTTTCTAGCGGGCGCTATATATTTCAGTAGTTCCACTTTTAGACTATAGGTATTATGGGCCAAGAAAAATGTACGGAAAGTGTATGTTCAATTCTAACAACCCGGCAGATGCGGTCCGCTGCGGGCCATGTCTGGGGGGCCCCAAACATCGAGAAATACTTTTCATCAAATCCCATGCAAGACCAAAATATGTTTAGTAAGTAAAAGACAGTTCGTAGTTGGAAGCAGAATTTACGTGAAGTGGCGCTCTACCCTGATCAAGTGCTAGGGCCGATGTATGCTAGGTACACACGCAGTGACCTCAAAATCTCACGTGTCTACACACAGATTTTCAAATTGCCAGTGAGCAACCAAAGTCGCTTCGTCAGCTGTGTGTGTATACGTGGTGTGTGTGACATACCATACGTCATAAACGAATTTAGTGGAAAAAAAAACGGTAGGTGCTGTTTTTCATAACTGGAAAAAAAACTACGTCAAAAATCATAAATAAATACGAGTAGATTTATTATTATTATTACCCGGAGATTAAAACTTAACTTACATTAAAAAATAAATAATTGATTGTATCCTCTATTATATTTATGCATAATATTGGCTATTATAAGCCGTTTTAAGCAAAACACCGACATTTTCAAATTTAAGCTTCTATTTCTTCGAGATCGTTTTTTCGATCCACAGTGCGCCGCCACTGTTGAAGCGTTTATTCCGAAGGTGGGCAACGCCGCAAATAGATGTCAAATATTTCACTGTTTTGATTAATTTGGCAATATTTCTGTGTGGAAATAAGAAATGTGGCTAACTAGCGAACTAGAATATTGATTATGAAATGCAATAATTAATATCGTAACACCGAATGTTTAGTTTTAGATGTAAAAAAACTATTTGGAAACTTTCCAAATGCGTTTTTTACACCTAAAATGGGTACAACATCAAATTCAAAGTTATAATTGCAATTCATTACTAGTTCGCTAGTTAGCCACATTTCTTATTTCTATTCAGTAATAATGCTGTATGAATCAAAACAGGTAAATATTTGACAGTTATTTGCGACGTTGCCAACTTTTAGGATAAATCCTCATAAAGGACGAGTAGGGGGTCTACCACCACCTAAGCAGTATTATTTTTATTACTTTAGTGTGGGAAAGAGATGAAGCCCTACAGGGCGTATAGCTCCATCTTTTTCCTCCACTGAAGTAAGACTAAAATAATACTGCTTTAGAGGTGGGTCCCCTGGAATACGCTATGGCGCTAGCTACCTTGCCTACTAATTGGTCTGTTGTTATCTAAGGTTGTTAGAGTTTAACAGCAGAGCCAACATTACGGCATAGGAACTAATTGATGAAACGCCCTCTAATTGTGGATCCACACAGCCGGCGGCATGCGCCGGCGGCCATACCAGCGATCTGCAGGCGGCCTGTCCGCAGGCCGATCACTTCATACTTACTTCACACTTCATCTTCACCGAAACTCACAAGACAACTGAGAATATCCATTCACAGCCGCACTCGCCGCGTCGGCTTTTCTTGTGGTCAACCCGCCAGCAGTGCCGCCGGGCTGTGTGAATCCACAATAATGGTGGCACGCTTGTTTGGTTTGTATGGAAAATGTTGTTGTTGTCGCCTTTAGCAGCGGCCACAGACTACAAATAAACAAATCAGCGGCCGTCTCCATAATCTACGCTTGAGTTCGGTTGATATGATATTATTATGAGCGCACAAATCACAATGCCGCCGTTTATCAAGGCGTCTCCGTGCTCGTTGATAATTAATAATAACGTCAGATTTTTTAAGCTATTGCATAGCTTCTATCACGGGCCTTGAGCGTGGAGACCGAATCCAGAAATTCCGTAACGAAAATAACCTAACACCCCTATAGAGTGAAATTTTAAGATGCGCGCGCATCACTGTGACACAAATTGCATAAGTTGATAAAAAATGCTATGCAATAGCTTTACCGCGGCAGTCTCCGAGTGCCACACGTCTTTTTTTTTTAAATAAAAAATCGACTAAATGGTAATGTAGTTTAGTCAATAACGTACTGTGAGCATAGATCATTCATCGACGAAAGAACGGAAGCTACATTCCACATTGGTTATCTGTGCATCCGTCTTCCATAAATGAATCGGTGCGGCGAGGCGGCGGCATAGAAAGACTATCAATTTTCGTGAGTCGAATAGTGAATCTAGTCTAGAAGTTAAAGTTTTTAACATTTCTTCGCGCGACACATTTACAGTGCCACACAAAAACATGTCTAGCGAAGCATCTGTCCCTCCTGCCGTATTGTGGGCCCAGCGCAAAGAAGACATTTTTCTCACGTTTAGCATCGAATCTAAAAACCCGACTATTAAAATAGAAAAGGACTCGGTTTACTTTAAAGGCGTCAATGCTTCAGACAATAAAGTACACGAGGTAACTATACCATTATACGATGCGGTGATTCCTGAAACAAGCGCATTCGTAAATAAAGGCAGGTGCATAGAAATGATTCTTCGCAAAGAAAAGAAAGACTCGTCCTACTGGCCATCATTAACAAAGGATAAGAAAAAACCTCATTACCTCAAGGTAGATTTCAATAAATGGAAAGACGAAGATGATGAAGACGAGAATGGTGGAGGCAACTCTTATGACATAGAAGAGATGCTCCGGTCTATGGGCGGCGGCGGCGGTGACAAGGCTGATAAACCCTCGTTCGATGACTTAGAAACAGACTCGGATGATGAAAATTTACCTGATCTTGAATAACATCCCCAGTGTGACAAAACTTATATTTTAACGCATGAAAAGTACATTATGTATAAGGTTTTTACAGTTATAATAAAATCACTGATAAAATGAACAATTGAACATGTTACATTCATTTTAATCATTGATCTGTGCCTCTGTAACACTCCACTTTTTTTTAAAACAAATTAGCAAGTTTTAATCTGTAGCTAGGAAATATTTAATTTAAATATATTCAAGAAGAGTTAAGTAGTACAATGTTTTTCAATGACACCAATACTAACCCTTTTATACAAAAAAATTGCCTCATGTCTTAAAAAAAAAATTCAACC
The DNA here is from genome assembly GCA_916701695.1 of Agrochola macilenta. Taxonomy (NCBI): domain Eukaryota; kingdom Metazoa; phylum Arthropoda; class Insecta; order Lepidoptera; family Noctuidae; genus Agrochola; species Agrochola macilenta. The sequence goes on from OU753563.1 coordinate 12,843,736, forward strand.
CTCAAGTAGATAGATTAGTCGGACAAGTTGGGTTAAACAAATTTGGGCAGTGGCAGGTGCTGTTTTTCTCACAAATCTCTCCTCACTTTAGGCGGGTGATCATTGATGGCCCTTGTACATCGGATGAAGCTCTTCTGGCTCTAAAGTATCCATACACCAGCACTTTTCGAGGACCTATAAAACAGCAAAGATTAACAGGACCACACACCAGGGTAAACTCATAAATTACAAATAAGTACCTACATACATTCCATCAGCTTGAAAAGGTGATGTTGAAAAGTCAACGATACAGTGGCAAAGCAGTAAGTTTGTATCAAACCTTAATACCAGTGACCATTCACTCCTATATTTCAGAACTGGAACACAATTATTGACCTTAGCTTAGAATAGAAGGGCTTCTTGGGGACCTCTTAAAGCCCTTCAATGCTGTTGGTTGTTCTGTCCCCCTTACCTCATCTTAACACTGACCTATCACCATATGTCCAATAATAATATTCATTACTGTGATGTTTTATGGTAATTTACTAATTCTATGCACGGACGTTATTCACAAAGACGCTCCACTCTTCTTCCTAAATGCTTACAGTACAAGAATGCAACATTCCACTAGTGTTTTAGTATTGCCAATACACAATAATACCTATGAGTGGGTAATTAGTTAACACGACAAAACTAAAACACTACCTGTATGTTGCACACTTGTACTATAAATGATTAGGAAGAGTGGGGCACGTCTTTGTGGATGCCACTGTATGTTTATGGCTATGTCTTAAAGTATTAAAATGCCTGTGCATAGTGCATGACACATTCATCCCTATCTTTCCGAATTAGGACACAATTTTATTGTTTTTAGCTTCTGTATCATAAAATAAGGTAGACTACATAATTATGAAGCCCTTAAGAATATAGGTAGGTATGACTCTCATTTGTTTTGTGACTGGGATACAGTATTTAATTTACCTAAGCTTTGTACTCAAGAAGCCTTATATGAATGTAATTATGAGCTTATTTGCTATTGGTTACTTGGACTGTCCTAATCCATTTGACATATTATTAATTATTATTTTGTTTCATACAAATGAGGTAGGTGTACATTTATTAAATAAAAAAAATTGATAGCCCTCGGTCCAAGTTGCCGGTGGTCAGGGCCAGGGCTCTAGAACCTCCTCACTATGCGTGCCGTGTCTAGGAGTACCTACTGCCTACTGAACACAGAACAAATGGACCTACTTATGCAAACAGGAACCAATCCACACACATGCCAAAATCGAGATAAGTATATAGAAAGCTTTCAAAATGCACCTTCTATCGACCCTGTAAAGATCAAAATGATCTGACAATATTGACAGAACAAAATATTTCTATGACAAAGTTATCAACCCACATCTCAGACTAATAACTAAAGCATATTACTCTGAGACCCACATACCAACAGTTGTTCAATAAACTAACGAGATCCATGCCCCATGGTAACCCGACAAACTAGAAAATCATTGAAATAGTTTTTATTCTGGGGTCTGTCTTGTAATTTTGACGTTCGAAAAGTGCTGATTCTCAGCCTAGTTTGAATAAATGACTTTTGAATTTTGCAAGCTTGAGAAGTGGCGAAGCCCCATTATTCATTGATAGCGATGAGTCGGTGAGAGATCCTGACTACTGCGCTAATGCGGATTATGGCTCGAGTGATGATAGCTCTAATGATTCAATCTCTTTGATCACTGGTAGGTACCTACTGCACATCCAGAAATTAACCAAATATCTAACCAAGTAAACGAGATTACCAATAGTCATCAACTAGACCTAGCAAAATTTAGGACCTCATAGTACTCAACAGGAAATTGCTCAAGTCGATGATGAAATGGTTTCTGTTTTAGAGAGATTTTTTATTTTTACTGTAAAATTTATAGGTAATAAATTAACAAAGAACCAACCAACAGACTTATAGTTTTGCAAAAAGGAATTGGTTCCTTTTTGCAAAACTATAAGTATGTCCGAGTTTTTTTTTTTTACTATTAAAAATGTTAATGATTTTTTCATCAATATTATTTGTATAAATAGAAAAAAAATATTTTGTTCAATATTCTAAATAAACTTTATCCAAAATAACAAACAATTTCATTGTACACACAATTTTGTCAAAAACGGCTTTATCACAAAACTGTCATTGTGTGGATTGGTTCCTGTTTGCCTAAGTAGGTCCAAACTCCAAATATACTCTACGAGCTTTTGAATCAACCCCTGAACCCAACCGCGCAATGAGAGCCTCTTGAGGTGTTGATCCAAGCTCTGCTGTTAGCCCAATAACCGTAACGACAACATTACACATGTCGACAACCTTGCTTGCCTAAGTCAAGATAATAGTTTTTTTTTTCTTCACTTTCACGAGATTCTCGTCGCGAAGGACACCCATTAGGTATATATACTTATATTAGTCTTTGAGGACACCAATAACAACAATCATAGCACGGCGCTCTCGTCGATCTATCACCACAATCGGGCCTATTGGCGAAAATAGTCCTGTCAGTGATGAGTGTTATTAGATCGATCACAGTAGGTAGGTACCTACTAAGCGACATGACCATTCTCGATAACTGGGTCATTACCTAATTATAATGTAATGTACGTACGTAGGTACTAGATACCTAGGTACCTACTATGTAAATATATTATGATGAGGTAAATCCCCATAAATAAACTAACGGCCGAACCCAATATCCTATTTTCAATAAAAGACAGATCGCTAAATTGATGTTATACAGTATAATAAAATTCTAAGTCATTGAATGTCGTCCCCCGCGGACGATAAAACCATAGATAAGTAGATTGGTTTTTCTATCTTCAGGATACCAATACTGGTGATATAAATAGGTTATTGGGTTCGCCCTTTAGGCAATCTGAAGAAGAACCGATCGTTATGATTTAGCTCACAATTGCAAAAATGGTAGGTACATTAGATAAATAGAAATTCCTCCAAGTCTTGGTGCCTACTTGAAGTTTCCGTCAACAGTTTGCCAGACAGATTTGTTTAAGTTCCTTGCTGGTAGATTTTGCTTATCCACCTTATGGATGATATTCGGAAACGTAAGTATGTCTGAGAATCCACCCTTTAAAAAGACCTAAGTTCTAAGCAGGTAGCGTATTTTTTTTTGAATAGTGGAAGGTACCTACAGATAGGTAGTAGCGACATCTGAACTCTGAAGAGCAAGTGCAGTGCGACGATTTGACCGATGATGACTGTCCAGAATATGCAATGATACTTTTTTTGTGATTCACTGAGTTTATAATGATCTTTTAGAACAGAAAGTCGTGAAACTAATTTCATATTAAATGCTTTACAAAAAGCGTTTTTGCCGTCATCCTTGGATCTTGATAACCAAGATGAAAACATTGGATCCTTTTCCCATTTGGAACGATAGTTTCTTTTAATTTTTACTCATTATCAGGGCGCTCAATCTTAGTATGTAGTACATAACTGGGGACAGCAATCCAATGGGTACAATGATCTGCTGGGGTTGCGGGTTTGTCTGAAAGGGATATCGCGGCACCCGCACACAGACACACAAAAAAAAAAAAAAAAAAAAAAACGAGGCCCCGCCCTTTTAATATTGCTTATTACACATCTTATGCGTCTACTGTAAGGCTAGCTCGTTCAAGCTTATTCATTGTTATAGGTATGATTAGTGTAATGACAAAGAAACAAATGACTCGGAGGCAGGCGTTTTAATATTTTTTATTGACACCTAACGTTAAGCAGGTGAAAACCAATGTACTAGTAAATGGGACAGAATTGGATCTTGTGGACACCACTGTGTTCTTAGGTATTACTTTGGATTCGAAGCTTCAGTGGGGCCCACTTAAAACCAAATTGTCGAAGCGGCTAAACTCTGCAGCCTACGCGGTAGGTATATAAAATTCGTCATTTGACTGATGTAGAAACAGCTCGATTAGTATACTTTAGTTATTTCCATAGTGTAATGTCGTATGGCATTTTGTTGTGGGGAAATGCAGCCGACTTTCAGGCTATATTTGTGCTGCAGAAACGTGACATTCGAGCAATTTATAACCTAAGTTGTAGGCATTCACTGAGGGATAAATTTAAGGAAATAAACATAATGACAGTCGCGTCTCAATATGTATATGAGAACCTGATTTATGTAAAAAATAATATAAATCTATATTCTAAACACAGCGACATTCATAGCTTAAATACTAGAAACAAAGATTTATTTATTGTGCCGAGGACTAGGGTCCAAAGTCAAAGTCAAAGAATTTATTTCAATTAGGCACAAGGCACTTATGAACGTCAATTTTACAAAAAATAGAATTGATTCTAGTCGCCCCTTCCAAAAGGTAGTTTTCGTATGGAGAAGAAACTCCACCGTTACTCTTTTAAAATGTTTTTACAATATTTTGTATAAGTACATTATATAATTATATGTGAAGACGATGCATCTAGAAGAAGATTACTATCCCACGATAGGTAAAAATTTAACCAAAAAATTAGTACCTAATTCATTTACGTGCCAAAGTATACGTTTTTACAACAAACTCCCAAGCCATGTCAAAGAACTGAGCCCCAATAAATTTAAATCATTTATTATACAGAAACTATGTCAAGAAGGTTTCTATAAAGTTAAAGATTACTTAGACGACAAAAAGGCTTGGGACTATTAAGCTACTTCAATGTAACCCAAAGCAACTAACAAGTATCTTAGACTAAGTATTTTAGACTACATGATACTATATGAGCTCATATAATTTGTTTGGGTTATTTTATTTGACTAAGTCAATTTATTTTAATCTACTCATTAAAATGTTTTTATTTTATGAGTTGTATTGCAATTTGTGGTAATGTAAATTATTTTAGCTTAGAGCACTATTATAAAGAATCAAGTTTTTCCAACTGAACAGACAGCTGTGCTGCTGGGGAGTTTGTTGCGCCACTTCTTCTTTCCAGCTTAAGCACTAGGAAGTGGTGAAGGGTGGGCGTTTTTGGGGGACTGTCATAAGTAATTTTGACGTTCGAAAAGTGCTGATTCTCAGCCTAGTTTGAATAAATGACTTTTGATTTTGATTATGAATTGAGAGGTAAATAATTAGTACCAAAGAATGTAAGACATAACTTTATTTACTTTTGTCAGTGACCGTTACCGTTACATTGTATAAATGGAATTGTTGTCCATGTCGTCGAATATTCAAAGTTAAAGTCATGCAGTAGATAAGTCTATTTAGGCTCTCACATTTCAATATGTATGCAGCTCCTTGACCAGGGCTGAACATCGGTGCGCCAAAGCTTTGACAATCGAACATAAAGTATGAAGATGCAGTCTTTCCAAACGCCAAATTTTTTGTGGGACTTGTGAGTATTCCAATCTTATTTTTTTCATTTTCATAGAAATAAACCAATGCCTTACTCAAGTTGAAACGATCAGGATAGATGTTATACACAAAACCAAATATAATTTTATCAAATTTAAACGAAAATGAGAATGGGTACATATCATCAAATTTTTCATTTAAATCGGAAAGAGTAATTTCGTAATTAGGAGTACTTCCTACTTTTTCCATACACTTTTGGTGGTATTCATCACCGCCTAGGACTATTCCATCTAGGAACCCACTCGTCCAAGCGCTAATTTTACATGCTTGTGACATTCCAAGGGCAACCACGCTTGTTGCAAGATATTGTTTACCGCGGACGTTTTCATCAAATCTTTCATCCAATGGATGCAAAGTTCCCCATAAAGAAAACAGATCCCCTGGAAATTCAATATCCCAATCTTTCCACATAGTTTGAGGTGTTTTTCGAGCCAGACCCAAGTCATTCACGGCACTCATTCGCGACCACGGTACCTCGCAGATATTCAACCAGTACATCTTCTCATCTACTGTAGGGCGTAGTTTTCTAGGCTTCAAATATGGTAAGTTCGGATTAATGTCAGGTTTGAAGAGCGGACTTAATCTATAGTTTAGAGCAGAATGCCGCGGTGCACTCTTTACGGAAGTCAGTTCAAAAGTGTAAAATTCGGGATCATCTATTCCCGCTCCCGATACCAGTTTCCTTATTCGCCGAATTAACGCATCTATAGAGCGATATAACGTCCAACTCGCCACAGCAGCGCCTCCTTTCTTGGCAGGTGGCTCGGCGGAGCCCTTTTTGCCCTTCTCCTTTATTCCACCATCACGTGGTGACGGGTAAGGATCAAAAAGATGATAATATCCTTCTGCCTGACATATAACTAAACTGCATTGAGGATATCTTATCATGACGTATCGCAGTCTTCTCAATACTGCATTTAAGTATTGCTCCAGTTTTTTTTGTGGGTTTTCATTAACAACTAAAATTTTTTTTATGTTTATATTTATGAATTTCCCGTCCAGAATAACGTTTTTGATTACCCTCTTCTCGCAAACGCTCAAATTTTTTGCTTTTGCTTGTATTTCTAGACCTTTTTCGATACATACGTCAACCATGATATGGTTCCACGTTCTGATGGGATGCATTGCTGCCATTAACATTGCGATTAGACTAACAAAGTGACAAGCCTTAACAGTTGCGCTCGACGTGCCCTTAGGCAGAGCAGTCGTTCCATCTATTGCGTAATAGCCATCGACAAGTTGATAGCCGATCGCAGTTTGGCTCTTTATTTCTTTTACATCTAAACGTCGTCCTGCTGCGGCTTTTTCGGATTCTATAATAGTCGGTTTAGATTTTTGTGACGTAGGTTGGCCAGTTGAATAGTCATGATCTTCAGGTAATGTGGTTCGAGTCTCTTTTAGAAGTCTTCTGACTAATATTCTACAAAGGATAAATTGTTGATCATCTGTTTGTCCATCCTTATTGTAATTGATTCTGTGAAAAAAATTATAGAAAAATGTATTATAAAAAGAAATACGACTTCAGAAAACGATTCACTAATATTACCACCTAAAATACGGGACCTTTTTATACGGAGATTTAATTTACGGGAGTTGAGTCACCCGCGTGCATATGAGAGAATCCCTTAGGGAACTGCACTTTGAATACATTTGTAACAAATAATTATTTCGTAGAATCTTATTACGTTTTTAGGGTTCCGCCGTAGCCCTGCCAGGGTTGCGAGTTTGTCCGAAAGGGATATCGCGGCCCCGGCACACAGGCAACGGAAGGAACAGGGGTGGGTTTTAGCCACCAAAAGTCTGACACGCCCTCCCACTCTGCCCAGAGCGGGAGAAGTTATTTGATAATTTCCCACCCTCAAAAAATAAAAAGGGGTTCCGCCGTAGTAAAACTGTTAAATTAAAGTGCTTTGTTTTACTTATAGGAAAACAAATTCTTGAAAAGTTAGCTATACATTATGTCGATCAAAAGGATAATTTTAAAAATAAAAAGCAATATATCAAAAATTCTCGCGTGTGTCTGTCGAAAAATCTCGGGGTGTTCTTGATGTTGGTTGACCAGATGAGAGGGCCGAATGGACATTCCTGGGGGGTTCGGCAGTTGCTAGCCTATCATCACCACCACCGGAGAACAAGACGTACGGCGATGCGCCATTGCTACATGGCGGATATCCCATCCAAAAGCCTAAACGGTTTCGGAACACTTTCATTATGCGTAGGGCTAAGGAGAGGATTTATCTGCCTGTGACTGTGTTTCTTTATAGCTATTATCTGAGGGTGTTTATGTCGAGAGTGTGTAGGTTACTCGTGCTCCGTCGTCGACCACATCATGCCTTACCATCATGTAGCATAGGCGTCGAACGCCAGCCTATAAATAATAAAAAACCGGCCAAGTGCGTATCGGACCACGCACAATGAAGAGTTCCGTAGTTAGGATGAATTTATCCCAAAAAAAAAAATTACATTGTCGTTGAAAAACATGTTCTCCCATACATCGATATACGTCACGGTCAATTCTCTAACTGCAAAGTTTGTAATCACAATTTGTTTTGGCTCTATATACCTAAAAATTAACGATTTTCAGACTTTTCCTTTTATATGTGCTGTGAGACCTTGCTTCCTGCTAAATTTCATGTTTGTAGGTCAACGGGAAGTACCCTGTAGGTTTTGATTTATTTGCGAGTATCAAAATAATTATGTCGCATAAATGGCCGTATTTTTGTATTCCGTGGACTTAAGCTTGATTTTTTTCTGGGACGTATTTGATATTAATTTCAACTTAATACCTCCACGCGTTCCCGAGAAAAAGGGTCTTGACAAACTGACAGACGAACGGACAATGAAGTGATCCTATAAGGGTTACGTTTTTTTCCTTTTGAGGTGCGGAACCCACAAAATATTAAAGATTACCTGCTCACGAGGTCACGTAGATTACGAAATCGTAGAAAGCAAGCCTTCCCCTTCGAGCCCGGACTCTGGTCATCTCTCAAGCCCATGGGATTACATGGACTGCCGTCGAACAGATAGTATAGCCCATTTCTCTTGAAAAACGCACAACTGTACATGGTAGTTGTAATCATTCCTCTATCATATTTGTTTAAGAACTTTTGACTCAATACATCTTGCATTTGCCAGGTAGCACCTTCTCCAACCACATCAACATAAGCATTATATGACTGTAAGTAAATATAATCAAAATAAGCACTCTTCACAACATTAATTGTATTAGAATCGTTGGATTAATTCAATAATACATACGAACCTGATGTCCAAGCGCAATCTTAGGTATAATATGCACAGGAGCAAGTTGAAATTTCTGTTGTTTGTTTTCATAAAGTTTACCGGCGGTGGCTACTACATAATCGACGATAGCAGGAGTCCAAGAATGGATCGAGTATTTGTAAGAAGTCACTATCGCCATGATTGCACCAAACGGCAGTTTATCACTACTGTCTGGGGTTGCATCCGAAACACTAGTTGTTCCTCTAATAATTTGTGAAGTATCTGGCAAATCCTTGAAGTTAGTCGGTTTTTCGAGCTCTTGTTCGGGAGTAACTTCAAGGTCATCCTCCATGAGCGGAGATGTCATTTTGTTTCGAATCTTTCGCAGTTTGAAGCGTCTCTGAGCGTCCTCTGTGAGAAGAACGCGGCGATCGACGGCGACCGCCGGTTGGGTTGGGACTTCCTCTTCTACTGGCATTTCACGCATTGGCGGCATCAGCTACAAAGAGAGTAAGTTTAAGTAAGTATTTACAGACATTTACTGCACATAAATGGGTTTCACTATAAAGGACCACATTCACGTTTTTTTTTTCGTAAAGCTATTAGTACCTAAGTCATTGTAATGTAACTCTTAATCAATGTTATAAACTGGTTATACCTAAATAAAAAATCGTTAATGTTCTCCTTTAGTTAGCCAACCCCATAGATATCCGTGGCCAAGCCTAATATAAACATAGTAATAGACGTACGGGCACTTCGGGCTCGGGCTGCGGCGAGGGCGGCGGCGGCGGCAGCGCTGGCGGCAGCTCCTCCGCCTTGCGTCGCGCCTCTTCTTCCGCCGCCTTCTTCCGAGCCTTCTCTTGTTTCATCTCCTCGTCTTCTTCCTCTTCTACCGCTTCTTCTTCCTTTAATATAATAATACGAATGCTAAGACGATTGCTACTCTATTACACAGCTGTAAGGGCTATTATAGTGAAGCACATCAGGGTGAATTCTTATGAGATGGGATGTCAGGGTGATATCCGAAATTGTGAATCAAGTGGTCAGAGAAAACGTGAGCTCGATTTTACAGAAAACTCATAATCTTTTATTTTTTGAAAATGCTCTACGTTTTGCCGGGAATCGAAAAAGATCTTTAAAGTTCCACCCTGTGTTATTGCACTGAGCCCCTGGCTGGAGGTTTTAAGTGTAGAAGCTTAAGGCAGCCACTTGAAAGTCCGGTTAAGCAGCTACAATCTCCTCAGAGGTCAACTGCGAGATGACCTACCTAAAAAAAAAAATAAAAAAAATTGCACTGAGCGATGCACTCAGGTCAAAAATATGTTTCATAACTCGACTCAAAACCTCTTCGACTGTTCTAAACCTCTTCGATTCTTCTCGTACATCGTATAATGTTTAACCGACGACTTATGCGAGCTTATATAATATTATAATGTGCAGTTTATTAAGAAACAATAAAATCGAATTGGTTATAAATAATGCTCACCTCTTCTGCACCTTCCGGGGGCTGAAAATACATTTCCAAATTAGTACAAGGATATAATATACAGGATCAAATTAAATTAGCTAGACAAATGCCGCAGACGTAATGGGTATCGATGTACATATAAACATGAAAAAAAAAGGAAAAAAAAAAAGTTTTTTTTATTGTGGGGACAACGCACTTCGCAAGGCCACGTTGACTTATTTTTGCGATCGTTGTTGAGGCGATAATCCTGAATCTAGTATATTCTTGATTGAAGTCTGTGGTGAATTTTGCCACACTAGTGCGGGAACACAAAGCACGGTTCCTAAAACACTGCATTGTAAACCTAAAAGCGGTGCAATAAGTGCCATCCCTCTACGGATAAAACCCTAAAGAATAAACAAATGGTTTACCATCGGGGGCGGCGGCGTGGGCGGCGGGGTTGGTTCAGGGTCGGGGTCGGGCTCGATGGGCTCGTTGGTCTTGTCGCGGGGCTTCGGCCACGGAGGGACCACCTGCGTCACCGACACCGTGGGCGAGTCTAAATTCACTGCAACACGTTTATGCATTTAATCCGCCATAACCTATTAACAAGACTTGACGTGACTTCGTGATTCTCCCGGTGAGTCCTTAGTAAAGTGCTACAAGGTTATTTTGGCGCGTGGCCAAAATCGGAAGTAACGCCACCGGAAAGCACCCTTCGGCACGATCACACATTCAGGTTCACCGAATAAAAAGTTCGAACGATCGCACAGAAATATCCTTGTAGTTGAACTTTTGAATTGAATGAACTTTTTTGATTTGTTTACCTCGTTATTGAACGATTACTGTATCCATATTTGCGAGATTTATGTATATAGCCTTGTTTCGGTCATAGGATGTATGTATATAATTATTCTACCTACTTACTATACGGCCAATGTAGAAGATTTTGGTAAAAGTGTATACTTCGTTTTGGTCAAATAAATAAAAATGGATATATAATTACTATACATTGTAGGTGTATACCTACAATGTATAGTAATTATATATCCATTCCCTCTCACCGAGAGGAGGCCTGTGCCCCAGCAATAGACATACATGCTATGTATATACTATATGCTATATAAGTTTTGAGCTTAAGCCACCTAGCAAAGATATGCTTTCCGAGCAGACCGTATAAACTTTTGTTTATCGTAACAAGATTCTCGTCAGAAGACACTTACCTACTTTCGGTTCCATTGGGTCGTCTTTATGTTTCTTATATCTCAGTGGTACCGGTGGAATGTAATCCTCGTTTACACTCTCTACTAACGATATTATATCACCCATTTGTTCCTCATCCGCTTGCTGTAATAACTATAAGTACGGTGCAATTTGCGTTACAGACTTGCCAAATAAGACAAGCAAAAAAGTTTACACTTAAGTTGTAGTTGTTATGGGCAGATATTAGAACTTACTCCAGGTGTTTTTGGGTCCAAAGTTTCTACCGGCAAAATGACTTCATCACATATTTCATGTCCGTCGCCTTGTGCCTTACACGGCAGACCTTTTCGCTTCTTTTTCGGCACGTTAGTGTCGCTCAGCTTACAGTACAATTGTATCTGAAATTAAGCCACTTCTAAACTAAACTCTCTCTTATTGGTGGTAAAGTATCTCAAGCTGCTATTAGGTTGTCTTAGAAAGTACCTACGATTAACATTATTAAAGACTAGCTGCCCGTGGCTTCGCCGAATTAGCGTCACCGAATTTCAACGCAGAGGGGTTTCAGAATCATGTACTAAATCCATGGTAACCGGCTTCGCATCGATGTACCTGACGACCCGTATATGTATGATAATAATCAAATTATTAGTCAGGGACATCACCAACTACTAACTGCTTTGTTGACAGGAAGTCATACTAATATAAAAAACAAAACAAAGTCATGACAATATTACCTTTGGCTGTTTCTTCTTCAACTTTAACACTTTAAAAGCATGCACGTAGAATTGGGTTGTAGGCGGTAAGTAATTCCAATTCTTTATAAATGCGTCTGCCATAGTTTCCGGGTTCAATAGCATCATGCAGCAAGCCTTACCGGGCTGCATCGTTCTCAGCCCGTCAAAAGTCCGCGGATAAGGATCAAACAAATAGAACATATCTTTCTGCCTCCAAATCGCAAGCACATAATTGTTAAACTCCAATATACCGCTATTATACTCATGACTGAAGAAATCTTCAAGACCCGTTTTAATATTGAACAAGCATTCCTTCGCTGTGAAAAGCTGTCCTTTTACTCTTTCTCTGTAAATTATTATCTCACAAGCAAAGGGACCGATCATTATTTCATTTGGTATATTATCAATGGTTATATCAATCAATACTTTCGGGTGCGTGCACTCAACATACAGCTTATTGCCCAGTAGCAATATTTTGTCTAACGTCTTTGAAAACCAGGTATTGGGTGGCGATATTTTCGCATAGGTCATCGCGACAATGGATATTGGCAAGGCTTGTCTAAATTTAGCCTCCTCAAAACATCGATCCCCTAAATGCATATTAGCATTGACAATAGCACAGTTTGCGTTTAAAATTCTGTATCCCATCATGGCTTTCTCAGCTTGAGTGAGTTCTTTATCAGATTCGAAATCCTCATCGCATTTCTCATCTGCCATTTTTAAAACTTTGATAGAAGCCAAAAGGTATTTTTGATCTTCTAGAATGCTGCGTGCTAAAAGAACTTCAGCAACTGAAACGACATCTTTTACGTTCATGAGAGCAGCTTGACCGTTAGCGAAGTTTGAGTAAGCTCTTGAGTCTCTTCCCGCCGCGTCGAAAATATAAAAGCACACTTTATCTTTCCAAATCACTAATTTGAGGACCCTATTTTAAAGAAAATCCAAAATCATTAATTCATTCTTACTTAGTTATAGAGTTAAGAAACGTATGCCGCTTTCCTACCTTGTTAACAATATTCCCGCTCTATTTTCTTTGAAGAAAGCTTTCAGTCCTCTACACAAGTTGTATACCGTGGGATCTAACGACATCGTGTATCCTACGATGTCTGGTTCACAAAGCAAAATTTGCATTCTTTTCCCATTCAGTATCAATATTTGTTTTTTTCCAAACTGCAATACTTCGCATATACCCTGAACTGATGAATGATCATGAACTTTGTCTAAACATTGGATATACCTGAAAGAAAAAGGCAATTTGAAATAGTTTCTATTTCTCTTATACTATTACATAGTTGTTTTCTTTTTACCCGACAACGGCAAAGCTCATGGGAAGGGTTATGATTATGACAGGCTATGTATATAATGTTCATCTAATCTCATTTAACTCCTAGACTTCTAGTCGTATTTTGGCAAACGAGTAGTATCATTGGCAGCGTCATGTTGTTACGGGGGTTAATTATTAGTTATTTATGCTACAAGTGCGGAAGGTAGGTGATTTCCGACGAGTGTATAAGTCGACATGAGTCGAAAATCATCTTACGCACGTGTATCATACGTTTTACTATGTATTGAGCGAGGAAAAAAAAAAACGAGCGAGCCTGACGGTAGTCGCCTATGATGCCATCTAACATATGACGATGTATATAAATGATAAAAACAACAATCATGACTTTGATTTCGACTTCGACTCGACTTCGACTTTGACTCTGCCATTGCTATCGTCATCGTCATCGCCTTCGCCATCGTCATCGTCATCGTTATCATCATCAACTGATTTGTAAAACTTTTCTCAAATAATCAAAACTCTTTGCAACGGGCTGACGACGGCCACAAAAATTAGAAAAAAAAACAATAAAGTAAAAAGCACTAGTGAAAAAAAGTGACACTTTCCGCACTAATCTACTGCTTGGAAAAGGCTCTTTTCGAGCAAATGCATTGTAAAGGCTATTAAAACGTCACATAAAATACAACATGACGGCATAAAGCGGATGTAGAGTCCACGCCAGCAGGTGGTTGAACTGCCAAACGGAAAGACATTTTGATCGATTGTCATTTTATGGGTGCTATGAAATTACCCCGCTGGTACTGAGAACCAAGTGTGTTGTTCTTTTGAGAGATGGAAACTAAGACAAATGGTAGTATTTAAGATCATACCATGCATCACCGGCGTCCATCAAGTTGTCGATTAACTTCACCGTCCATTGTTTAGGATGGTAATGAAATGCTAAACAAAAAGCCATAACGCTTATTGGCAGAGCTTGACGACCTCTTGATCTACCACCTTTAATACAATACAGAATATGTTTAGACACTCCATTAATATAGCCCAAAAAAACCTCATGCTTAGTCTAGGTCGGAGGTTCTCCAACTTATTCCATCTACCGCCCACTTTGGAAATCAATTATTTTTCAGCGCCCTCCATTTGTTTTACTTTACCACAGCTTAAAAACAACAATGACATTCATTACTTTAATTAATTTAATTGCAGTGTGGTCTTCGATCAATAATGAACTAGATACATTATCCCATACAAAAGTTCTCTTAAAATTGTCGCCAATTGTGTTTACGTACTTCTAGTTTAAATAAATATACATTAATGTAAATTCAACCTTAAATGCAATGCTTAAAGTTGTATTCACAAAGCTGTGTAACAAAAAACAATAAAGTCAAACATACATCAAAACAAATTCAACCTTACACGCTTGTTTTAAAGTTCGAATTACAAAGTGCTAATAAAAGCAATAAAAATTTATGACAGAGGCTCGCCGCTTGGACAAGGAATGAGTGGAGTCGAAATGTGTTTACATTTCTTTCTATGAAATACAGAAAAAAAAAATATACTAACAAATTCAGTTTATTATAAGCCTTGACACTCAAACATAAAGTTTAATTACAATGGCAAAATTAAATCTTTCTGTCGTCGGAGAAACAAATATTTAATTACAATGGCAAAATTAAATCTTTCTGTCGTCGGAGAAACAAATATTTAATTACAATGGCAACATTAACTCTTTCTGTCGTCGGAGAAACAAATTTAATGTCATGTAGCTTGAAAATAAAAAGTCGATTTTATATAAGTTCAAAAATACTTATTGTTACTGTTGTACTGTTTTTAGTAATCTACGCCTTTGCATGTTTCCAGTTATGTCCAATCTATTAAAATGAATCGAAGAAATTGTCGAATTTTTATAAGGCCTAAATATTTATTTTCCTCTTTCTTTCGCGATAGTAGATACCCATTCTACACAGCGAAATGGGTCGCTAGGAAATCTACAAACAGAAATAAAATATAAAATAACAATACTACACCATGCATTTCCTGTTCCGTCATTTTGAAGTCTTATCGTTGGCTATGATTGGACCATACTAATTTGAAATAAGACCACAACCGAATCTGTGCTTCGTAAATTTTTCGTTCCGTTTTTGAAGCGTTTACCGGGAATCTAGTGCATTATTGATCGAAGAGTGTGGTAGATTAGTCTGGTCTGGAGTTTAAACTTACATTCTAAACTAGACTTTTTTTACCAAGAACGCAAACTCGTTTATCTCATTCGCAAGTAAGAACAAGTAGGTACAAGAACCAGCCGATTGATACAGGATTGCACAAATCCAATCCAATTCTATGAAATCTATGTTAAATATTTTTAGTTTTTGTACACAGGGCAGAAATATGAACTAAATAATTGATGTTGTGTAGTAGGTAGATTTAATTTCAGTGAACTTTAAAATATTAAGTAGATGAAATTACAAATCAGCCATCGCCCCCCTAAATCCATTCAACATCCCCCAATTTTTTCTGGGCCCCTTACCGCCCCTCTCTAGGCCTCCAGCGCCCATAAGGGGGTGTTATCGCCCACTTTGAGAAACACTGGTCTAGGTTGAGGAACCAATTGGTTCGACGAGAACTCAAAGATTTTTTTTTAATAATTCATTCCTTTTCTTGTTTGAATTTTAATTATTTCGAGATAAAAGTCAAACACCCTATTGAGCATATAAATTAATAACATAACACATTTAATATTGGAAGAGTTAGACAGAGGGGTACCTATAGTACACCCAAACTTCGCCAGATGTCTTTAAGTCTCATATAATAGGGGGCGAGCCTATTGCCATCAACCAGGCACAAATCCAGACACCGGGTGGCTACTGAGAAATTCCTGATGGACAAATCTAATAAGCCTCGCTAAGATGGGAATCTAAACCAAGAACAATTGCTCCGATAATCAACCCCAGGGTGAAATCGGATGCGGGTTTGTCCGAAAGGGATATCGCGGCCCTGGCACACAGGCAACGGAAGGAACACGGGTGGGTTTTAGTCAGTAAAAGTCTGACACTCCCTCTCGCTCCGCCCAGAGCGGGAGGAGTCATTTGATGACTTCCCACCCAAAAAAAAAAAAAAAGGGTGAAATGGGAAGTTGTGTGAGAAAATCGAAAATCCACGCGAACAAAGGACTACCATAAAAATTAAAATATAAATAAACTTACCGAACTTATCATTATACATATTGAACGTTCCCGTCAAAATACCATAGTGTACATCAGGTCTCCTGTCTTTGGTACACCGGACTACAGTAAGAGAATGTGTTTGTATGGTTCCTCTTTTTAAATTCATTGGTATATGTATCTAGATAATAAAGTAATAAGAGAACTTTAAATAAGTCTTGTAAAAGAAACTATGTAGGTATCTATATTATTGTGCTGCTATACTGCGTGGAAATGGTGACTCACTTTGGCGAAAGCGTCAAGGTAGGCCGCGAAATTCAAATTTTCTTACGTTTTTTTGCAATTTGCAGGTCAGTATCATGTTTTATGTTGATCTAAATATGGTTTGCGGTCGTATCAAATGTTTATTTGTAGAATTATAATCATAAAAATGATCAATACAACTCTCTAAGTTCATATAATCGCATTGAATGACGATTTCATGAAATCATGACATTTGACGATTGTGCTTACTTATGGAGTTGTATTGCTGATTGTAATGATTATAATTATGTGAAGCCATATTTGTTACGGTCGCAAATCATATTTTAATCAACATAAAACCTCACATTGACCTGCAAAATGTAAAAAACTAAAGGAAATTTGAATTTCGCTGGCTACCTTAGCGCATGCCTCTTAACTAAAACACAATTTCGCGCTAAAAAGTTTTCGAGTTACTGCGAGATATAGTTCGACGCGAAAACTGTTACCATAGATATAGTACATGATTCTGGACTCCCTGCCCTGCGTAGAAATTTTTCGTAGGTTATTTTTTTTTAAATCTGCTGTTCCATACATTTTGACCACGTAGGTATTGCAGTTTTCTATGAAACATGTATTTTAGTTTTTTTATTTTTATTTATTAGTATCATGTACTGAATCTATGGTAACAGTTTTAGCGTCGATGTCCCTGCCAACATGTAGGTATATAAGATGAAATTTGAAACAGGGATGGAAAAGTAAGACAGGCTAATCTGGCTGTTGGACAATGGTAGCTATACCAATTGTGTAGCCATGTTCAGTCTGTGTTCTTAGTCAAAACCAACATTATATTGCAGGTAATGTTTGGCAACTTTTCCTTTATTGTTTATAATGAACTAAGGGACTTGACATTTTGCTAGCCACATGGTTGCCACACAAACATGATGCTGAAATAATGTTGCACATCTTTTGTTTCCCATGAAAACGGAACTTAACTTACATGTTCCGGCCTAGGTATTTCATCCAGGCCACAGACCTCATCTTCATCTTTTGCATATTTTCGTGCACCTCTTGCTCTTGGCGTTCCATCAGTAGCGCCAACAGATTTATTACTGGCTGCCTCGGCGCGTCTAAAAATTTGAAATATATAATTCAAAAACAGTTGATAACAGTTGATATGAGTAACATTTATGCTTCCAACGTCAAATGAGAACAATGTTGCGTTTCTTTTGTTTATCATGAATACGGAACATTAGCATAGCATGATAACAACAACACTGCAGCCTTCCATGTTGCACTTGCCAGCAAAACAAAAACATGTAACCGAACAATGTTGCGCAACTTTTTTTCCTTACAAAAACGGGATTTAATGCTGGCCACAATGAGGCGAATCCCGCAAACACGCGCGAGGGACTCAGGACGCAATAAAAAAAACGGCTCCGTTAAGTTTTTTGACACAATCGGCGCGAGCGAATTTCTTCCCGCGTCCCGCGCGAGATTCGCTTCAGTTTGGCCAGAGCTTTTAAGAAGTACGCCGAACTGCACGCCACGCCAATAGTAACATTGTATTACGGAATAAAGTCGCTACAAGATCAAATGGTTACTATGGATTAGTAGGATACGCTCTTTCAAGAATTGTAAGCTACTTACGAGCAATACCAAATAAGTTAGGACTAAGTAGGTACTCATAAAAAACTGAAACTGTAAATTACCCTTTCAATCTCTTAGTTAGCTTTTTCTTCTTCGTTTTGGCAGTATATTTTCTGAAATAGTTTTAATTTTCACTTTATCAAAGGACAAATAACATTTCCTTAAGAGATTTGTTCTTAAGGAACAAATCTATCTTTGATAGATGTATTAATGATTCTAATTCTGTAAATACATATTTGATATAGTCGCGAATTATATTTTGATAAAGATACGACCTGACACTGACCTGCAAATTGCAAAATACGTAAGAAAATTTGAATTTCGCGGGCTATAATACAACTGTTCTACTGATCCATCAAGTAAAATATACATACCGACATTTCTTCTTAGGGCACGTTTTTCTTTTGCAGACACTGAAATATTTTTTTTTGTAAACATTGGTTATTCATTATGTTTTTGTTATTATTTATTACTCCAAAAAATACATCAAAAACTTACCCTCCCTTGTAGCACGGCTTTGGCTTCTTCGGTCTGTAATCAATCAAATAAAGATTTTGAATCCTAATAATCTTATAAATGTGCAAGTTTGGGTGTTTGTTACTCAATTACGTTGTAATGTAACGGATGAACGTATTTAAATAAAAGGCACGGGTAGATCTACTATCTAATTACGCAACATATTTTCATATACGATTACGACTAATCTGTTTCATTTTGACAGTTCAACAAGATTCATTGCGTTTTTTTTTCGAACTTATGAAGCAATGGATTAGCAATCTGTTTCAAAACGATTCATATTCCGATTGATCGTGTATTACGCAATTAGGGTACTGGACATAGAAATATAAAAAACAGTGCAATCTGCATGTGTAGTTGTGGCAAAGTAGAGGGGATCTACTGAAGACATTGGGTTTCGATACATTTCCAACTACCGGGTATATCTCCTTCTTTCTTATATCTATGGTACTGGATTAAAACATAGGTTAATTTTTATCCGGGTGTAGGTACTGGGTAGATACAGATAGTGCCATCAACGCGCCCCACTCGGGATTACTGTAGGTATTGTAAGTTGTACTTTAGTACGGAGCGGACCGGAGTTGGGCGCGACTTCGTGGATGGCACTATCTACCTATACACAGTAGTTCAATAGTATACGAAAAGAAAACAAAACACGAACAAAATACAGTACAAGTAAGTATACGGGGTGTCAGGGACATCGACGCGAAGCCGGTTACCATGGATTCAGTACATGATTCTGAACTCCCCTGCGTTGAAATTTTTCGTCAGTTATAAAAAAAAAAAAAACAGCTGCTCCATACATTTTGACCGCGTAGGTAGGTGTTGCACTTTTCTATTAAACAGATGTTTTTTTTTTTTTAATAACCGACGAAAAATTTCAACGCAGTGGGGTTCAGAATCCATGGTAGCCGGATACGCGTCGATGTCCCTGCCACCCTGTATAAAAGACTAGCTTTTTCCCGCGGCTTAGCTCGCGTGGCGGTCGGAAATTATGCCATGAAAACGTACTACCGGGATAAATAGTGTCCTATGTGTTAATCCAATTAATGTCTGCCTCATCCAAATCCAATTAGTGTCATATTGATTGAATACTATCGTGAATTCATGTATGCCTAGTACTTTTTATTAGGTTACTGGTCAGAAATGCACAACGTCTAATGATTGAAATACTACCTTGATTTTTTGTGCCAACTTTCAAGTTTATTAACTCAAGGAAGCACGTTGTCCCATACAAACTTTGCCCCCCTTTTTCACCCCCTTAGGGGTAGAATTTCGAAAAATCCTTTCTTATCGGATGCTACGTCATACAGAGAACACACCCTTCAAGTTTCAGGTCTCTATATATTTCTTTCTCTATATATTTCAGGTATCAGCGGTTTAGGCTGTGCGTTGATCCGTCAGTCAGTCAGTCAGTCATTCAGGACAAAGCATTTTATATGTATAGAAGATATAGAAAAAAACCACATACCTTTGCAAGTCTTTCTTAGAACCAGGTATATGTACAACATCAGGAACGAAGTCTTTATCCCTATTGAGGACAATCCCACTGTGTGGCTTGAATAATCTGAAAGTTTAATGATTTCTCTATCGTTCGGTATCCGATGTGGAATTCGGCTGGTTTAGCATCGAGACACTGTAGTGTCATTTATAGTAAAAAATAAGTGACACTCAGCATTGACAGTCTTTGCTAATAAAATTTAATATATTGAGCGTCTATAAAGAAAATGGGCATCGTCGCAAATTGCTGTCAAATATTTCGCTGTTTTGATTAATTGGCAATATTATTGTACGGAAATAAAACATATGGCTAACTAGTGAACTAAAATATTAATTATGAAATGCAATAATTAATATCATAACAATATATATTTAGTTTTAGATGAAAAAAGTAAGTATGTGGAAACTTTCCAAATCCCTTTTTTCCACTTAAAACGGTTACAACATCAAATTCAGTGTTATAATTGCAATTCATTACTTATTAATATTTTAGTTCACTAGGTAACCATATTTCTTATTTCCATACATTCCGTAGGCTGGGATGGAATATCATCCGCACTAATAAAGAAATGTCGCCATATATTGGTACCGCCGATAACATATATTTACAATCTGTGTATACAGACAGGAGTCTTTCCAGATGCTTTGAAGAGGGCCATAGTTCACCCAATTTATAAGGGAGGCAACAGAAGCTGTGTTGGTAATTATAGACCTATATCTGTCTTGTCGTCGCTATCTAAAATACTGGAAAAGATTCTAAACAAAAACCTTAGAAGCTTTCTTCACAAGTACAGAATTATCGCAGACAACCAGTACGGTTTCCGATCTGGAGTTTCCACTGAAGACGCTGTATTGGATTTAACGCAAGCAATTGCCATGAAGTTGGACAGCAAAGCAAGGTGCCTTGGTATATTTCTGGACTTATCCAAGGCTTTCGACACAGTTTCTGTTCCCTTACTAATATCTAAGTTAGAATCCTTGGGTGTACGTGGCATAGCTCTGGAGATCTTCAGAGATTACCTGAGAAATCGTGGGCAGCGAGTTAAGATTGAATCGAGCTACAGTGACGAAGAATTTGTGTCATATGGCGTTCCACAGGGAAGCATATTAGGCCCCACACTTTTTCAAATTTATATAGATGACCTTTGTAGAATGTCGCTACCCGCTTGTAAAATCTACGCATATGCTGATGACACCGCGATTCTTGTTCACGGCCCTACATGGGAGGATGTTAAAATAAAGGCAGAATCTGCGCTGTCCTCAATAATGACCTGGTTTGATCTGAACTTGCTGACACTAAATCTTAAGAAAACCTTCTGTATACCGTTTGCAATCCGAAGTAACTCCAAACCCACATCAGATTATAATATAACAGCTCACTCGTGTCAGAATCTGCGGACGTCATGCACATGCCCTACAATTGTTAAAACCAATAGTGTCAAATACCTGGGTGTGCATATGGACGATAGCTTGAGATGGGACAAACAAATTGATACACTAACAACTCGAACACTTCGTCTTATTCATATATTTAAATCTCTCCGGGAATCTGCCACTATCGATATTCTCAAAATGGTGTACTACAGTTTATGCCAATCGATTATTGGATATTGTATAACTGCATGGGGTGGAGCCTTCGATCAATAATGCACTAGATACACTATCCCATACAAAAGTTCTCCTAAAACTGTCGCCAATTGTGTTTACGTAATTCTAGTTTAAATAAATATACATTAATGTAAATTCAACCTTAAATGCAAGGCTTAAAGTTGTATTCACAAAGCTATGTACAAAAAACAATAAAGTCAAACATACATCAAAACAAATTCAACCTTACACGCATGTTTTAAAGTTCGAATTACAAAGTGCTAATAAAAGCAATAAAAATTTATGACCGAGGCTCGCCGCTTGGACAAGGAATGAGTGGAGTCGAACTGTGTAATATATTTTTGTTCATACCTTCGATCAATAATAGTACTAGAACAAAGATACGTCGCTGGAGTGGCCACGTTTGTACACACTTTAGTACATTTATATTTCTTTATATGAAATACAGAAAGAAATAATTCATACTAACAAATTCAGTTTATTATAAGCCTTGACACTCAAACATAAAGTTTAATTACAATGGCAAAATTAAATCTTTCTGTCGTCGGAGAAACAAATATAATGTCATGTGTCATGAAAATTAAAAGTTATTTTTATATGAGTTCAAAAATATTTATTGTTACTGTTGTACTGTTTTTAGTAATCTACGCCTTTGCGTGTTTCCAGTTATGTCCAATCTATTAAAATGAATCGAACAAATTGTCAAATTTTTATAAGGCTATTACTATTAATATTTCTATTGATATCTATTAATATTTCTTATCCTCTTTCTTTCGCGGAAATCTACAAACAGAAATAAATTATAAAATAACAATACTACACCATGCATTCCCTGTTCCAGAACAGTCGATGTTTGGTACAATAGTTGGTAGTTGTCACAAACATTGGTCAAACTATCATAATATTTGCTAAATGATTTATATTTACTATTTAATTCTGTTTTTATTTTATGAAAATCACTTATTGATAATAAACTTACGGAAAAAAAAATATTCCTTCCAAAATCTTGGTGTTACGGTGGTTATTTACATATTTTTTGAACGCGTACTGCGGCATTTTTACGTCTTAACGTTGGCTATGATTGGACCATACTAATTTGAAATAAGACCACAACCGAATTTGTGCTCTTATTTTTCGTTCCGTTTTTGAAGCGCTTACCGGGAATCTAGTGCATTATTGATCGAAGGGTGGAGCAGCCAAAACATACTTGCTGAGAGCAGAAAGGGCTCAAAGGGCGGTGCTTAAAGTGATGACAAGGAAGCACTACAGACACCCTACGGCACAGTTATACGCAGACTGTAAAGTTCTAACGGTTCGGCAGCTCTATGTTCTCAAATCTATTCTTAGGGCACATGGCGGCTTGCCTCCGTCTGATCCAAGCAAAAGAACATATGTGCCTTCAGGCGTTCAACACAAAACCTCATTTGCAAGACACCAGTATTATGTACTAAGCACTCACATTTACAAAAAAATACAGAAAGAACTGGACATAATAAATCTTAATAAGTTTATAGTTAAATCTAAAACTACGGCCTGGCTTTTACAGCAGGATTATAGTAAAACAGAATCACTACTGACTTACGTCGCTTGACATAATTATTGCTAGATACAAAAATTTACAACACATATATGTACATTTACACAATAAATTCACATGATCACACACCCTCTCGCTCGCACACACATACACCCTCACACACACGCGCACACATGCACACACACACGCTCTGACACACACCACACGCTAAAACACGCCACTGAAATGTTAAGCATAAAAATAAGTAAACATTTCTTTTTATATTATTATAATAATATTTTTAATTTTCTCTCACAACTGCATGTAATCTTAGTATACACATCACACACTCACGCATCACTTGATGTTCAATTCACTATATGTAATGGTAGATTGACACCCCTTCACTCTTTAAGGTACAACAAAATTTTACTTACGTTTTGCCGAACACTGTCTCTCAAGATACAGGTCTCCTAGTTTGAGAGGCAGGGTTTAATTTTTTTGTCTAATACATTTAATACTTTTGTAACCCTACACTTATGTATAAACAGCCATTCATGATTATTGTATGTGTCTACCACTGTGTTGAATCTGTGTCTATGTATTACTTTTGCTAAATAAACAATTATTATTATTATTATATACATATTGCCAAATTAATCGAAACAGTGAAATATTTGACAGCTTTTTGCGACGGTGACAACTTTTTTGATGGATTCCTTACTCGTGTCCAGATTTAGCGGGAAGAGGTGGTCTCATTTGCGCAGGTTTGACGGTAGCTCTTTGAGCTTGTATGATCTCGCCACTTACTTTTGGACTAGGTACCTAGAAAGAAGCATACAGTAGATGATTATTAAAAACAAATTACAGTCAAATCTGAGTAAGTGAGAACTGGGTAAACGGGATATCTCTATAAAATAGAGCAATGGCCAGGTGCCGTCATTAAAACCCTCTAAAACCTATATAAATGAGAAACAGAAACCTTTATATGAGAAAGTCATTTTTCACTTGTGGACAAATAACTGACACTGCTACTTGCCTGTACCTCTATAAGCGACAGTCGAGCGTAATATAAAATCTGCTATTTATGACTCATTCTCAAATTTCGTGGAACTCACATTGTTTTTGTTCCTCTCAACCTTTCCCAACCAGCATCAACCTCAAAGTAAGAAAGGGTACTCTTGTACCTCTTTAAGCTAGAAACTAGAGTTAGTATGAAACCTCTAGAAGCGAAAGAGATCGCGGTCCCGAGATATCTCGCTTATCCATAATCGACTGTATTTTCAGTCTCCATACACGATCAAGACAGTATCATCCGATCACGCATCCGATAAAGTATTGTATTGCTGACGCAGATCTCGCAATGTAGGTAGGTATGGTAGGTAAAAAATATTACTTACATTTAAGATAGATTTACTCGATGTTGAGTGCCTAACAACAGCGCTGGGAGCAGGAAGCCATATATCACCAGGCAGCAGATCGTAATACCGGACCCGCTTTGGTGTTCCAGGCGTACATGGTGGACCCACTCCGCCTTCTTCCGATGCCGAACCAAAAGAATATCTCGAATATGTTCGCCTGGAATGACATAATGCTTGTTACTACTACTAGCTCAGGACGTAAAACTTTTATTATTACTTACTTATTTATTTTCTGGCGCGACGCGACACCGGTACTTAATTGTTATACCGTGAAGTTTTCTTAGAAATTCTTTTGTTAGAGTCGCGTCGCGCCAGTCTGCACGAGATTTTATTCATTCAATAGACAGTGTCCAATTGAAACTCGATTTTCAGTCGAAAACGAATAAAAATATATAAATAGGTATATCCTCTTCTAGTTATACCGAAACCGAAAAGTTATCTAATGGCGGTATTGAGATTGTGCCCTGTTGATGACAATAGGCTCGCCCCCTATTAAATGGGACTTAAACATAACTGGCGAATTGTGAGTGCATGTACAGTATTACATCCCCGCCTAACCCTTCAAGGAAAACAAGCGTGATGTTATGTTAGATAGGTCCTTAGCAATATTAAATGGGTGCTGGAGTAGGTACCTACCTAATTATAGGCCTACGAGACAGTTCAGCTTTGTCTCTGGGATTACAACAGCCTCTGGTTCTACAAATGTCTATATTAATAATCATAAATATTGATTTATTTCAGCATCATATTACAGGCAATGGTTAATAAAATGCATTGTCTGTTACAGTCTACAGATCGGCCGGCTCTTTGAAGAGAGGTCACAGAGTACCTACTAATCCGAGAGCGACACTGAAAGTTCAAATTTTGAAAATGGAACTCTGCCAATATTATTGTGTATGTATTTTATTAATTTGTCATTAGTTATTTAGTTTACAATTTGGCGGCAAATTGAAAATTGCCTGTGTCAAGTCAGCATGAATTTAACGCGAGAATATTTTCGCACCATGATTTTTTATGACTTTCGATGTCATTTAAGTCAACAAGAAAGTTATGATAGACATCTCGTGCCACTGTTTACAGCTGGTTTAATGAGTTTAATTAAACGTGGTCGCACTAATCTCACCGATGATCTGCGTGAGGGACGACCTTCTACGGCGACGACTGAAGAAAACATCAGTGTAATGCGGGGTATGATAGAGACTGACAAAATAGTGACTTATCAGCAGATTCGGATTACTGCAGAGTGGTACACTAACAATTGTTTGCCACTTGTCTTGGAAAAAGACTGGGAGAAACGACCTCGCAGTAGGATCCTCCTTCACCACGACAACGCGTCGTCGCACACCGCCAAGCAAACAATCGACTACTTGGCGACGTCAGACGTGGAATTACTGGATTACCCGCCCTGTAGCCCCGACCTCGCACCTTGCGATTTATAATTATTTCCGAAAATAAAAGAAAAACTTCGAGGAAAACGTTTTATGGACGCCGAGGAAGCAGTGGCTGCGTTTCAAAATGCCGTCGAAGAGACCCCTAAGGACGAGTGGGCAAAGTGCTTTTCTCAGTGGTTCCATCGGATGCAGCGATGTATTGATGTAAATGGACACTATTTTGAAAAACTATAATAAAACTAATAACTTGCTAGTTTGTTCAGTTTTTGTTTTTCTAAGAACTTTCAGTGTCACACTCGTATAGTTTATGTATTGGTACTCTGTGACCTCTCTTCGGCGTGATTGCCATCCAATAACATTATAGTTATAAAATAATAGCTTTTTTTAAAATATTGGTCATTTTAATTCAGTCGAAATACTTAGGTTTAATTAAGGTAATAGGTATTAATACTAACAAAGTATAAAGCGTACCTTACTACTTGTCGAGAGCTTTCTGGTTCCACAGGACAATGGCCAATGTATCGTAACCTGAAACATCATTATTATTTGTTTTATTTTATTAGGTATGTGAATTGTTTTGATTTTATGTACATATTTATTTTCTGTCTACTCTTACACACGGTGTCTACATCTCTTTTTATCCTGTGTCCTATCGCAGGTATGCTGGAAGAGATTTCTTTATAAATAAGCATCACCTTTGCACCTATTTTTCTGTTCTTTTCTTTGTCTGTTTATATATGTGTGTACATAATTAAATTAATATACATATAATAAATAAATAAAAATTGCTTCCCTTATCATTAGTTTTGGATATGGACCGTGGAAACGTGGTTGGGGTTGGAGGGTTGAGAAACGATCCTTGGTCACCAGGGCGCTATTATTTAACGTTGCAGGTGTCGAAAATGATGAAAGTGTAGGTTGCCTGGAAGAGATCGCAGTAAGCGATAAGGCCGCCCATTGTATATTTTGTAGTGTATTACTTTTTCTTTATGTAATGTATAATCTGGTGTACAATAAAGTATATATAAATAAATAAATAAAGTGTAGGTGATGTTCTCAACGGTACTCAGAGAAGGATGAGATTGGAACGGGCCGGTGTCTGATGCATATTATGCAGTGTCGAAAAATGTTCAACGCATTTTTTTTTTTTTTTTGTTTTTTTTTTTTTTTTTTTTTATCTCTTTAGCGAACCCGAAATGTGAAAACATAAATAAATAAAACAGTCAGATCTGGTAGAGGCAGAGGCTTTGACGCGCGTCCTTATGGGACGACTTGCGTTTCCACCGATTTTTCCGCAATTTTACTAAGAAACCCAGATAACTGCAAACTGCGTACTTATAGCTTGGTAAAAAAGAGTAAAATGAAAATGAGGGCGTCACTTTCGCACTTACGTCACTTCGAATGAGAAATGAGTAAAAGAATTTAAACAAATTGTTAAAAACACTGCTTGTGGGTGACTCAACCTACTAGCACTTGTAGGCAAAGTATTGCCATCATCATAGGTCTGCATTACTTCAATTAGGTAAGTAAAATACTTCGTTCCAAATGTCACCACCGTCAGACTCTTTTATGTCGACCTGTCATCTGTACAATATTTCCCTTTCTTTTGACCTTCGTGATTCAATTAATTTGACCTCTTTTTGCATTTGAGACCATAGTCATCAGAATTTGACTGTTTTACACTACGAGTTTTACATAATAAAATCATTTACATACGGTATTTGTTACCGTATCAACGAGATAAAACAATAAAATACGATTCGCGAATCGTATTCAGATCAACATACAATCTGACACTGACCTGCAAATTGCAAAAAACCTAAGAAAATTTTAAGTTCGCAGCTACCTTAGCGCATCACTCATAAGCTCATTCCCTATATGGTACAGTTAGGCTGCCAGTCCACTGGAGCGGAGAAGAGAGGAGAGGATCGTAGCTGTGCGTATATTAACCAAATAGCATCTAAACTCCACTCCGCTCCTCTTCTCTCTTCTTCTCTCCAGTGGGCACTGGGCAGGCAGCCTTCACTTTAGTGGTGGAACAACGATAGAGAACCGCTGTTTACTACGACATAAGCGCTGTCAATGTCACATTGCTACAACGTCGTGTGGTTGACTATATATTCAAACACTACTGGTCGAAATATGGGTCAACACATCTCTGCCTACTGCTTGCCTTATAGGAATAATGGCGTGATGTCATGTTGGCTTAACATAGCAGCATATTATATTAGGTATGGTTCTCAAACATGGTCTTTGACAATTCAGCAGAGGTCCACGCTCGGGGTTTGCTAGAGATGGAACGGAGTATTCTTGGTTTTAAACTTGTTGACCGGGTTAAGAATACAACAATCCGTTTCATCACTAAAATAACTGATGTCACTCGGAAAGCTCCCACGCATAAATGGAATTGGGCTGGACACATCTGCCGCATGTCAGCCGATCAATGGGCCAAACTTACGACCCAGTGGGTCCCGCATAATGGCAGACGACATCGCGGCAGGCCCAGACGGAGATGGCGGCATGAGCTGGACTCCTTTAATAAAGATTGGTCCTTGGCAGATCCGGACAAAGAGAGGTGGAAAGAGAGTAGGGAGGCCTTTACCTAGCAGTGGGGCAATAATGGCTAACAAAAAAAAATTATTAGGTGTGTGTCAAGGTGTTTCTTTTGATATCCCCTAGCTCCAGCCATTAATAAGTGCCAGTAATATTTCAGACAAAGTTACGATTATTTATGTAAAACTCTCTTACGTGAAATATGACAACGTAGCATTTTCTTAGTTTTAAATATGAATGATTGGCTTGAATGAAAATTATATACCTACTCGTACTTATCCATGAAACTTATGTTAATTAAGTATGATTGATGTTATCTTCGAAACTATATATTTTTTTAACACTTGTTCTAGGATTTTTTGTATTATTTTTACTGACGGCATATAACCTTAGAGTTGTAGGATATCAAAAGAAACACGTTGTATATATTTATACTACGACTAGATCCCTCCAAATTAATAACCTTGTAACAAATCTCCCCTACATGTGTAATAGGTAAATATTAACCTTGTGTGCATAGAAGGCTTCATTGGCACGCATGTATCCTTAAAATGCGGTGGTTTAAACGGTATAGTTTTGAATTTCGGTGGCTTTGCATGTTTATTTTTCTTACAACCTGAAACAGAATTCTCTTATACAAATGTTTTTTGTCATATTGGCAAGTTTACATACAGTTTGAGATATACTTCATATAATCTGCGTTTGCAATTTATTTGCCAAACATGTAAACAAACACGAGTTTTCCACTTAGACAAACATCAACTATAAGCAAGTGTAAATAAAGTTGATTTTACACCGACTAGTACTGTTGAAAAAGTCATAAAAAATATGTAGACATAAAAATAAGTTGTAGCGCACACTGAACCTTAGGTATGTGTAGGCGTTACAGTTGTTTTTACTAAAACTTTCCTAAGACTCTTGTTTACATGTTTGGCAAATTAATTGCGAACGCAGATTAGTTTTGTCCTGTTTTGTATCAAGAAACGTGATTTTTTTCTCGATCGTAATACGGTACAGAACCCTTCGTGTGCGAGTCCGACTCACACTTGGCCGGTTTTTTACATTTTAAAATAACATAATTATGTAATTTTTCATGGAATTTAAAAAAAAACCCACCAATTATGAATTGATTTTAATGATTATTTTTTAGATTGGTACCTGAACAAGCTTGCTTGTGTAGTATTGGAGTTGGCTTCAATTATAAGTACGTATTTTTCGCACTTAGGAGACTAAAGTGGATGATGTTATATTAAATTAAGTTCCTGTCACTGTTATTTACATAGCAGATAGTGGTATTCGAATTTTTGTGGGGTAGGTACCACAACTGAAAAAATAAAATTACAAAACTCATACACTCACTTACACTCTCACATACACACTCTCTCATACCTTACAGACACTCTCACATACAGACATACTACAGGTATTCATACTCGAATTATACTCTCACTAACATACTTGTTTTTATTTGATATGTTAAGTACCTACGGATTTGTGTGTAATTATGATGTACTATGGAAGAACGGAGTCTCCTAACACAGGCATTGTTTGCTTAAAAGGAGGCTCCAAACACGAAACCCTTTTTTTGTAAACTAAGGCATAAATAAAAACATTTTGTATTTTTTTTGAATTTTGAATTTGTAACAAAACAATCACCTTCCAAAAAAAACGCTACAAAGTGAAAAATTACTTTAATTTCGGAAGTCGGTGGCAAAAAACGACAATTCAAAACCAAAACAACTACTTCCGAAATTAAACTTACTTTTCACTTTGTAACTAGTTTTTTTTAAATCGGTTGTTTTTTTTGGAAAAGGTTTTGTAATTGTAGGTCTACAATATTAGTTTGTAAGTTGTTTTACTATTAAGTACTCGTATACTCGTAGAGCCTGCCTTAGTTGTGAATGGCTGCGATACTTTTACTTAAACTTCGTTATACAGCGTGTATCAGAATTTCAATACCTACTCGACCCAAATGTATGGATCAAATGATAATTATTTCGCGATTACGATGTTGGTCCCATGGAGAAAGTTGTTCAGTTTGATGGTCACCACACCCATAAATATGACCATGACCATTATTTCTGATACACGCTGTATATGGTATTATCGTGAAAACTTGTCACATATCAAAATCAAAGGTTTAGTTGGTAGGAGGAAGAGTATCGTCTTCCCCCTACCAGCTAAACCTTTGATTTTTTTAAATGTATGGAACAAATGATAATGTTTTCGCGATTACGATGTTGGTCCCATGTAGACAGTTGTTCAGTTTGATGGTCACCACAGTTCACCACACCCTTAGATAAATATTACCATGACCACTTATTTCTGATACACGCTGTATACGGTATTATCGTGAAAACTTGTCACATATCAAAATCAAGGTAGGAGGGAAGACGATATTTGGCTCTAAAAAAAATTAACACTTTAAATTTTAATATTTCGCAAACGGATTCCTGAATCGAAAACTGTTCATGACGTACCTACCCATAAGATTTTTGAAAGACCTATCGAATGACACCCCAGTCCCCACACAATGGAATAGCGAGTAAAAAACAACTTTGAATGCGTGATTAGTATGTATTACCATGCCAAATTACAGCTTTCTAGTAAAAGTCTCTGAGTTAAAACCGCGGACAGACAAACATGCAGATCAGCAGAAATCAAAATTACATTTCACCCATTGCTACTGTGGGTAACCCTATGCCCATGCGCGTACCCTGGGGCGGGAGGGGCAATGATTTTTGGGGATTTTCTATCATTGGATTGTCGATAAAAGTTATGTTAGACTTACTTTACAATAACAATATATTTCCTATGCATTAATTTTAGAAAAAACCGCGCTGCTCGGTAGTCATGTAAAATACGCGAACGCAGCAGGCAAGCACACCGTTTATTTATTTTACTACCTATAGCTGCTTAGAATCTCCTGCAGGTGTTTCCCCTACACACTACATGCATCGGTATTGCACACCATTAACAAATTTTTCACTGTCGTTGCGTAGCTAATTACTTATTACTCACTGGCAATGTAGTCCTGAAACTTAAGCGCCTTAACAATGTCAGCCAAATCTTGAGGATTTGTTCTATTCCCTTTTGAATGTTTGCAAATTTGTTGCAAATCTTTTGGACATTTGCAAATTCTGGAAGAAATAATTAATATTACAATTTGATTAAAAATCACAGAAACAGAACACATGGATTGGAAGCATACTATTCCAATTACTTACCGTTTCTTTTTTGCCATTTTTTTATAATTTTTTTGTGAATATATTGTTGTTTAAAAAAGATATAAAAATTATTTTGATAGATGTCTAGATGACAACTTCAAGATAGTATTCTAATTTTAAGAAATATAAATCATATTCAAGTAGGTCTATACCTACTTAACATTGAATGCAATACATGTTACTTACCATAGACATTTAAATATAGGTATCATATAGGTATTTACAATAGATGGGACAAAGTGAGACACACAACATCGAAATCCACTTGCAATTAACAGAACAGATAAATTTATCTGTTCTGTGGTTTTATTCAGTGCTTAACAGTTGTTAAACTAAGCAAAAAGAAAGTAGAAGAAACGCGCCCGGACAAGCCGCGATAGGCGCCCTCGTACCGCGCTCGCCACTCCTTTGAACCAACCGACTTCCGACGCATCGCACGGACGACAGGCCACCGGAGGCCTTATCGGATCCAATGGTTCCCACGGCCTGTCCGGCTTGGCTTGGCGCGATCTGGCCTGTGAGAAAACGGGCCGTGGGACCGCAGCTTTAAAAAAGAGAAGTTGCCGATAATCCCATCGGGCACACAGTTTGTATCATAAACAATTGAATCTCTTTGCTTCTATTTGTTACAAATTATATGTCATCATCCTCATAGAAAGGTGTCGTGATGGCCCAGTAGTTTTAATGCCTCGCCTCTCATGCACGAGGTTGTGGGTTCCAATCCGGGCAAGTATCAATGTGACAATTTATATGTACCATCAAAGAAGTTCATATCTAACTAGTTTCAAAACAAAATCCCGTGAACACGGTGACCACGTCTGTTACCAGCCCGGTTCTATAGCCACCGAGCGCTGCAAGCAAGAATAGTCCTTCGGTCCTCGGTGGAGGAATACATCGTGACGAAACCTGGACCTGGAACTTAGTCATTGCGTCATCAATGCTCATCCCTTCTCTCTATGAGAAGAGGCTTTTGCCTATTTTCGGCTGACATTATTTATTATTGTTAGGTAGATAGGTATGTTCTAATCATTACCTAATGCAGAAATAATTTATGTCCGGGTTGCATAAATACAAAGGCGGATGCAACACAGGACAATAGCTGTTCTGTAACGCAGCCGCGTCCTTATGAATAAAGTATTACAAACACGATTACACCACAGACATTTGAAAATGTCTGCAATGTGATCGGCTCCGAATGACGTTGTTTTAACAAAAACGACTGCAAAACCTTATAATTAGGTACTCGCTCAGTCTACACTGAAGTATCAAACTTGCTTGCGACGTAGGTAACGCATCTTCCGCAATACTAAATAGCCTGGCTAGCTGTGTGCAACTTGGAAGTAGCGGTTCTAACCTAACCTAACCCAATTTTTTGTAATTTTTTTATCTAACAGAAATAATATTATGGGTGACTGAGTTGAATCCGTCTTTTCATTGCCTTATACAAACAAATGCGGCTGTTTACTGCTTTAAACCATTCGCAAGACAATGCAGTACAGACTATGGATGTGTGTTGCATCCGCCTTTGCAATGGCTCCTACACACTATGCCGGCGGCAAGGCCGCCGCCTTTTGCCGCGCGGCACGTACCCCCGGCTTATGCGCCTTCATTTCCTTTGCGACCCATTGTGCGGCAAGGCCGGGCGCGCCGCGGCTTGCCCGGCAGCCATGCCGCCGGCATAGTGTGTAGGAACTATTACGGGCCCGGGTTACACATGGTTTATTTTGTAAGCTAGGACAGCAAAATAGTCACTTCACGCTGGCCTCATTTAATAGGATGGAGTTTTAATTTTAAGCTAGTAGCGTAGCGCCCCCAACTGATTTTATTATCCTGGCTGGTGTAGTACCCTCGCATTACCTGCTAACTTAGTATCCAACCGGATTATTTTACTCGACGGCGTAGTTTAAAAAGTTTTTTTTTTTTCTTAGCATCGTGTAAACAGCTCTAGCATGTGCCAAGATATTGATTGTTTGCTATCCTAGCTTGCAAAACTAACCTAGTCTACCCGGGCATAGTCTGGGCAATATGCATCAGTATCCTTGTATCAAAACCTTAGATATTAAATAAGTCAAAACAAAGAAAACACTATAATTGTTATTGTTTGCTGTATAATAAAAATGTATCAGCTTTAAAGCATACCCAGTTCCTTGCCATTACATAATACAGTGCATAATGAATAGTAGCAAAAACTTAACATGTCTTACTTTGGTATAAAATTCATAATAAGTAAATTAAATAAAAATTCATATGTATGTATAATAATAATAATTATGGAGTACAGACGCCAGCACATCAAACTACTACAATCTGTCACATTTATTTAATAGATTTTCAACTTTAGCACTACAGCATAAGGTTCAAGGTTGATTGCGAAAATTTGACAGTTTCGGGTAGCTTGACCTGCTGGCGTCTGTACATTTATGTAGAATTAATTTTTCGCTAGTTCTCGGTCGCACTTAGGTTAAGGACAACCGCACATTGGCTACTATCGCGTGTCACGTTTACCATTACAATTATCTACTCCAGCAATAGTAGCCAATCAATGTGTGACCGCACATTGACTGTCACAAAGTAGAGAAAAAAATGTCACAAAAGCATGAGTGGCAAAGAACACCCTTTAACTGACCTTAATTACGACCGTCAAACGGCCGTAATTAAGGTCAGTTACTGTAACCCTGTCTAAAATAATGAAAAACGGCATAGGTAATTGGAAAAAATAAATTAAGATAGGTACCACCACAAAATATACAATATTGTAAAGTAAAACAATGTC
This sequence comes from Agrochola macilenta, assembly GCA_916701695.1. Lineage (NCBI taxonomy): Eukaryota > Metazoa > Arthropoda > Insecta > Lepidoptera > Noctuidae > Agrochola > Agrochola macilenta. The sequence goes on from OU753563.1 coordinate 12,878,559, forward strand.
TCAAACGGACAATGACATTATATTAACTAAACATTGAATTATGAAGTGCTTCTATATCTTCTTTTCTTTGTTCTTTTCGTTTCTTATCCTTTTTATACGCTTCATATGCTTCATCGTCCGTGGGTAGTTCATGTCTACAGAATGGACATGAATTTGTCTATAAAGAAGAAAAAGCACAATCAATAAACACTTGAAACAATAACGTCACTTTTCATGATAGTTTGTGTTGTGCAGCTGTGTTGCTACTCATCCACACATACGGCTTTATATCACATCTATTCAAAGAGAGCTAGCATTCTTCGTAAAAAGGAATAAAATAGCTTTATACCCTAGGGACTAAAAGTGATTTGAATTTGGAATGTGGATATTGTTAGTAAAAGTTACAATCACCAAAGAGATCAATCACGAACATTGTAGAACAAGTAACAAGCTGGCAAAAGAGAAAGTGTGAATTTGGTCGAAATGATAATCCAAGACGACGGCTGCGAAAATTTTTCGTCATGGGTGTCGTTTTCATAGTTTTCGAAGGTGGTAAAGTCGATAGTGAGGTCAAAATGTAAATCAAAGATGGCGGCTGCGAAAATATTGTTTTTGTTTTAAATCAAACGTGAGAAGGAACTTCGTTCCTGACGGGGGTCGGACCGCACACTTATTTTTTTCTCATCGAGGGTTATAAAAAGTAGAGTGTTCACTTCGGGAGCAAGACTATTTTAAGCTCGAGAGACGTACTTTGAATCCCTCGCTGCAATCTGGATTCAAAGACACACTCGCCTTATTGTTGTTTGCTCCCTAGATAACAAATCTACTATTTCGTCTTGTTCTTTTCGAGTCGACGGTGCTTTTATTTGTTAGACCCTGTAGGTTGTCAGCCACGTTAATAGCAGCTTCATTGGTGTTAATTGAATCTTCAAAAAGGGGTATGGCCACATCAAGCACATCAGCAAGTGAGTCATGTTCTCGACCAGAGCACAACACTCGCAATGTGCGCGTTTATAATTTCTAACGTGACGATACAGACGATATTATTGTGGACGTCCACGTCCATAAAATGTACGAATGTAAATGTACGTGCATCGTTATAACGTTATCGTGGGCGGAAATTTAAAAGTGTCTCCATATTTATTTCCATACATTTTACTTCCCTGTGTTATCGTGATGCGGTGGACGTCCACGATAACATAAGTCACGTTAGAAATTATAATAGCGCACATTGGGTATGGGTTTTGGTGGGGTTTGGGGGAAAACTGTATATAAAGTAGTTTTTTAGGATGCGTGAGCAACAAAAAACTTTTTTTACTAAACATAATACAGTTCGCGTCAAATAACTTTGCCGCTCTGAAGTTAGGTTACGCATGCGCGCGACTGTTTTTTAGGGAAGATTGACTACTGCACCAGTGTTGCCATATATACAGATTTCTCCGTATTTATACAGATTTTCGATTTATGATACAGATAAGCACTGGATACAGATTTTTATACAGAATTTTCTAATTCTATTGATTAAATAGCCATAATCTGCTTTAAAACGGAACTTAGTATCGTAATTGGTGGTACTATTCTGGTCAGTCAGTGGCCAGTTTCACTTATTTTTCAAAAGGGGAATCCGCCAATTAAAGATTTTTGCGTGTTCTCCAAAATACTGCGCTCTCGTGATGCATTTATCGTAAATAATTAATTCCGTTTAAACTTTTAATGGTAATTGATATTGATTTAATGCACAATAAAAAATCCCAAAAATCTGACAACCAGTCTTATCAAGGGGTATCGTCTCAGAGTAATAATTACTCTGAGGGTATCGTGTTACCCAGTAACTATGTCGTGGAGGTCGAGGTCGAGGTAGGTGATGAATCAAACCTATTCTTATCTTTTTCAAAAGAAGCAGAATAAAGTAATTTGACTTTATACGGTAAGTAGGTATATTATTCTGTTTCGGTTCTTTTGACCATACATACAGATTTAATACAGATTTTAAGTTAAAATAGCATACAGATATAAATGCAGATTTTAGCAGTTTCTACTACAGATATAAGGTTCAATGCATCTGGCAACACTGTACTGCACAGTCATTAGTCTACTTCAGAGCGGCAACGTTATTTGACGCGAACCAACCAACGAAAAAAGAGACTGAAAAGCGAAATAATATGCTCCTAAATTAAAGTACTTAAATTATTAATATTGAATCGGCGCCAATCAAACAAAAGGACGCCAAGTAAAATTATGGCAGCTTGATTGATCTTTGTTGATTCGTTGTAAATTAAGGTAGGCACTTGACGGGCACTTGGTAGGTAGGTGACTTCCGGCCACCGTAGGCGCGGGCTTGCGGACGGTGAGCAATGGGTAGCTCGCCATCCGATTAGGACCAGCTATCTAATTACGCAACACATTTTCGATTTGCAATTGAGTCAAATTGTTTTCGTTTTGACTAGAATTGCTTTCAAAAGTTGTAAATTGAAAGCAATTCTAGTCAAACGAAACCAATTTGACTCAATTGCAAATCGAAAATGTGTTGCGTAATTAGATAGCAGGCCCGGATCGACGGCGCGTTGTGTTCTACGCGCGCCTCAAAGAGATGTCAGCACCAACTGACGGGGTCCGTAAGGGCCAATGCCTGCCAGGGTTGCGAGTTTGTCCGAGGCGCTCTCTCGACAGTCTTAGTGTATTCCGTCTCCATCATTAGATCAACTCAAGCTATCTAATTACGCAACACATTTTCGCAAACGATTACGACTAATCTGTTTCCTTTTGACAGTTATTGCGTTATTTACGTTGTTGAGCAGAATTTTTATTCGAACTTATGAAGCAATGGATTAGCAATCTGTTTCGAAACGATTCAGATTGATCGTGTATTAAGCAATTAGGGTACAGGTTTCTATTATGTTTTAGTGTCATCAGAACTACATAATTATGTGTGCCAAGATTAGTACTTACGTGGAAAATCAATCAACCCCTATTTTATTCGAAGTTTCAGCACGCATTGCTTTGTCATGGTGGCACTTTTTTTTTTTTTGAGTGTGTGAAATCATCAAATGATTTCTCGCGCTCTGGGCAGAGCGAGAGGGCGTGTCAGACTTTTACTGACTAAAACCCACCCGTGTTCCTTCCGTTGCCTGTGCGCCGGGGCCGCGATATATTTCGGACAAACCCGTAACCCCAGCAGGCATTGGTCCTTACGGACCCCGTCAGCACTTCACATCGCTATCCGCGTTTTTTAGGGTTCCGTAGTAAACATGGAACCCTTATAGTTTCGCCATGTCCGTCTGTCTGTCTGTCCGTCTGTCTGTCCGCGGGTTAGCTCAGAGACGGTTAGTACTAGAAAGCTATTATTTGGCATATGTATACATATTAATCATGCCTAAAATTAAATTAAAAATTAAATTAATTAGTCAAGTGTGTCCCCCCCTGCCAGCTAAATGGTTGTACTTGGATTTGTTTAAAAAATCACAGCAGTAGTATATATAACGAAATTAAAAGGAAAGCTATCAGAGCTAAGTAGGCTGTACAGGTTAACGAGTAATAATCAACCAACTTAAATTTGCGGTTTGAAAAACATGATCTCCAATACATTCCGTATGGGAGAACATGTTTTTCAACTACAATGTTAAGTTTGTTCTTGGGATAAATTCATCCCAACTACGGAACCTTTCATTGTGCGTGGTCCGACAAGCACTTGACCGGTTTTTTTTCGTTGTATATAAATAATTACCTTATCAAGCCATGTTAATATGCACTTTGCATGAAACTGATGATGGCATGGCATTTCCTTAGCCTTTTCTCCAATACTAAAGGCTTTCAAACAAATGGGGCAGCTTTTATCATCAGTTTCTATAGTAATTTCTGGCAAATTTGAAACCGTTTCTTTTGATGCAGGTGGTGGTAGCCTAGAAAAACAATAAACAAAAATATTATTTAATTGTTAGTTTTACTTGTTGTGTTAGTTAATTTTGTGTGTTGTTCCCTATTGTAAATATGCCTGTTTTTACTGAAATTCAACTGTGTTACAATTTGGATTATTGTCTGTAAGGTTGTGCATGTTTTTCCCCAATAACGAGTATTAATTTCATATGATGATTGGATTAGTTAGATGCTTAAATCACATGAATGGCTGTTATTTTTTTTTTCATGAGTATTTTTGTCTTTTACAATGTTATCAACTTGGTTTATTTTTTTTAGCAGTTGTCAGGCTAGGGCACATTATATCCTGCTGAGGTTGCGGGTTTGTCTGAAAGGGATATCGCGGCCCCGGCACACAAGCAATGGAGGGAACACGGGTGGGTTTTAGTCAGTAAAAGTCGTCTGACACTCCCTCTCGCTCGCTCCGCCTAGAGCGGGAGGAGTCATTTGATGATTTCCCACAGGGCACATTACAAAAAGACGATCAGCTATCTAATTACGTAACACATTTTCGTAAATGATTACAACAAATCTGTTTCATTTTGACAGTTCAACAACATTCATTGCGTTATTTAGGTACGTTGATGGGCAGATTTAGCATATTGAACTGAAAAATCACGGTCTAAAAAGTATGAAACAAGAATACATTCTTATCTGAAATTGTTATGTACAGACTATTCAATGTTTATCATCTATTAAATAAACAACTTACACATAATATATTTTTAATACATATTCATAGTGATGTTCACAGGATAGCAGTGGGCATATGCCACTTTGCCCTAAAGCTAATGATCACTTACTACTGTTAGAATGAATTGTTTGTTACGCTAGGAAGCAAATTTCCTAAATTTCAGGAAATCAAAATGGGAATTATTTGGGGAGTAATTAAATACAAGCCTAAAAAAATGATCTGCAGAAACAGAAGTTGTATATAATTAAGTCACAAATTGTTAAAGTTAATAAAATCATAAATAGATAGAAATTGTTTCACAATGAGTAAGTATTTATGTACATATTTCTTGCTTTTCAAACAAATACTGCAGTGTGTTAACATTCACATAATTTAATTTTATAAATTGTTGAATCGTGCGATTCACAGAATTGCTTTGGTCTATGTTAATTTTAATTCACTGGTGTATCTCCGATTCAAGTAAATTGTGTTGTATTTGTTATACTTATAGTAATTATAAGTTGTATATCAACATACACTCATTTTGGATATTCACATTTCTATCGGCAGATGCGACAGTGTATCCCAACTGTTCTAGCATTCTCACGGGTCTGAAAAGGTTCAACAGAAGTTAGCACCTGAATGATTAACATACCTTGGCCACTCTCCAATTATATCTTCATTATAAAACCCATAATCTATGAGGAATCTAGCCATATCTAACAAATGGTTTGCTTGTTGTCCTTCTTGCAATTCTGCCCAACCCATTTCTTCATAATATCCAGCCATTTTATCTGTACTTACACTAAAACAGTAAGGTATTAAAAGTTATTAGGTAGTAAAGTATTTTCTTTAAAAAAATGGACAACAACATCACACTTGTTTTCCCCGGTTAGTTGAATCTAATGAAAAAACTTATTTTATACCGATTTATATATCTGATTAAAAACAACTAAAATCATCACTATAAAAATTAATTTTACCTGTTCCGCAGACAACAATTTCAAGTCTTTTATTTGTATTGACTATAATAATAGCAAACTTTTTTTATGAATGGAGTACTATTTATGTATTTCTTGATACAATTTCCAAATGATTTAAATAAAATATTGTCCAAAGAATGATGATCAAAGACGAATGACACCAAACCAAAACCGAGTTGTTGAAATGACACCAAAATGTTCTGTGCACCAAAATGACACTACAACTTTAATGACATGACATTGACAACCACAACAAGCAGGATGACTTGACTTGATCACTTGAGACAGCGTAGACTAAGGCTGTATTCCGAGTTACGCTGTAATAGATTTCAGCGTGCTAACGCCCGTACCGAATAAGCGTGAGCACGTTAACGATGTATCGTGAATCGTCATACAAGATGTCATGACATGCGCCATCTTGCGATGCGATAAAGCAAACCATGCCCTAAATATCACCGTGAGCCGTAAGTGCTGTCTAAAATGACAGTTGTGCTGTTAAGTTTTGAGTCACATCATATCACAAACAGACGTGGAATTTCCGAAATTGTGCTTCTGGCTACCGTCGCGTCGTGTAACCTAACCAAAGAAGAAGAAATTTGTGGTATAAACAGAAAGCAAGTTTTGACGTTGAGCAAGCACTGTGAGCGCGTTCACGGGCTTTCCGAATTGTTGACAGCCCTCAGCGGCCATAATCGTGATATCTAAATCGGAACGCAAATTATTGATGTCAGCGCTGTGAGCGAACGTTTTATTTCGGAAAGTATGACTTGCTAGCTTGCTAGTGACTTGGACTTGCACATTGCACAGACTAACTACAGTTTCAATGCGTTTGCACCAGAAAACATTCCACGTGTAGAGTAAATGTTTTGAAACTTGTCACATGAAACAAATCTCATAACTTGTTTTTTAGGGTTCCGTAGAAAACAAGGAACCCTTATAGTTTCGCCATGTCCGTCTGTCTGTCTGTCCGTCTGTCTGTCCGCGACTTAGCTCAGAGATGGTTAATACTAGAAAGCTGTCATTTGGCTTAAGTGTACATATTAATCATGCCGACAAAGTGGTAAAATAAAATAAAGAAAAATATTTTTTTTAAGGTAAGTACCTCCCCAACATGTAAAGTGGGGATGTTTTTTTTTCTCAACTACCCCATGTTGTGGGGTATCATTAGAAAGGTCGTTCAAAAATATTGTCAGTTTTTGAAAACCATTTTTGAATTCAGGGATTCGTTTGCGAGATATTATGCTTTTAACAGATTTTTTTGTTAGAGTCAAGTGTCGTCCCCCCCTCCCGCCAGCTAAATAGTTGTAAGTACTTGGATTTGTGAAAGAATTCACAGCAGTAGTATATATAACGAAATTAAAAGGAAAACTATCAGAGCTAAGTCGGCTGTACAGGTTAACGAGTAATAATAATCAACCAACTTAAATTTGCGGTTTGAAAAACATGATCTCCCATACATTCCGTATGGAAGAACATGTTTTTTAACTACAATGTTAAGTTTGTTCTTGGGATAAATTCATCCCAACTACGGAACCCTTCATTGTGCATGGTCCGACACGCACTTGGGCGGTTTTTATTTAATTTGCGTTTGCACTGCATGCAACATGAGTAAATTCTAAAACAGATCTCAAGTTACTGTGCGTTTGCACTGGCGAAACATTCACTTAAAACAAATGTTGAAATCTCTATTTTCTGTCAATGTTCGATAAAATGTTTGACAGGCCATAGAAATGTCAATATGTTTTTAAGTGAACGTTTCGTCAGTGAAAACGCACAGTTAGTGTTTTTCAAACATAGAAACATGTAGTGGACAACATGTTGCAAGATTCATCAAGAAACATTTTGGCAATTTGTCAAGTTCACCGTACTGCTGGAAGGACTAGACAATTTTTCATACAAACGGCGTAATGCTAGCAGGACTCACGGAAGTCTTCCGGCAGGACGCAACCCCGTCCTTCCGGAAGAACTTCCAGCAGGACAAGTCATCGGGCAATCTATCAATAATATTTAATTATTCTTTTTTGTAAATGTGTACATTATAGAATACCTAATAAGAGCACATTCCTTTATATGCATAATAGTTTATGTCTTATTATTTTATTTCGCAGGAGTTAAGCAAAGAAGCAACGAATTAAGCATGAAAACACACACTTCCGAAAATCATCATTTGCGAGTTGCGACTTTTAACATCGTGTCGCGATGAATTGAATTTGTTTCTCGTGGTAACTGTATGTATAGCGACAAAAGATATGGGGTAGAGTTTAGAAACGTCCATAGGCATGCAGCGGTAACGTGCGTACGCATTAGAAATAATAATATGAGGCTATTTGGGGTTCTAGGGATCTTGTGAACCCTCCACATTTTTCATTTTTTTGCCGGGGACGCGTATTTTTTAATTAAATTCTAGCTTTTTCCCACGGCTTCACCCTCGTGGTTTGTCGGAAAATATCCCACAGGAACGTACTACCAGGATTACATAGGTACCTAATATCCGAGCCGAATAACAATTAAATAACATATTTTATTGGTTATGGTACCGGTCGAAATACTTAGCTTCGGAAATAACAATGAAATTTTTATCAAACTCTGAAAGATAAAAATGGTTAATGTACGCATCTTGTAAGATAGAAATATGCAATCGTGGACTTTTTTGTTGAACTTTTTAAGGTCTACAATTCTGTAGAACATAAATTTTACGGCTTACGCGGCGCACGCCAGTAAAGCTCCCAGTCGGCATGATTTTTTCCGACTTCTTCGACAATAAACGTCATATTTCAGCCAATTTACACAATACCTCAATGAATTATATACCAAAACCTTCCGCATGAATCACTCCGTCCATTCGTGAAAACCGTTTGACAATCCGCTCGGTAGTTTTGAGTTTATCGCGTTCAGATAGACAGACGCGGCGGGGAACTTTGTTTTATAATAATTATGTAAGGTTATGGATGTACCCGAAGTAGAATTTACGCGAAGTGAAAGCGTCTGGATCAAAGGACGCGGAAAGACAATCTCGTTCTACCCTCTGAAACTAATCTGTATGAATTCTCTTGATCATTATAAACTGTTTTTAAAGTTATCTAGTTCTTTAAGGCTCGTGCTGACCAGCGCGCCCGCGCCGCGATGCGACTCGAAGAATAATACAACTTCTAAGAAAACTTCACGGTATAACAATTACCGGTGTCGCATCGCGCTGTCGCGTCACGCTATTCTGCACGAAGCTTTAAAACCGTAAAACAAGTGATATTGTGAAAAAGTATTTCCGAACGTTTGTTTATAATTCGGCGTACCGGTCAAAAATAATAAATTGAAGTTGATACATTGCAGGCTCATACTCTGAGATTGCAGGTCAGACGGAAATGCTCAAGGTACAAATAGAAAACCTGTCAGATTAACTTGTACATACTTGGCAAATATTTAAATGTTCATGGTAGGGCCCCTGATTCAAGCCCTTATCAAGGGCTAGGGCCGGCCCTAGGGTGCCCATCTCTCCCGGAATTCAGCAATGAAAATTTAAATTTCCCGGGGCCCCAGGAAGGAATTTCAAATAAACAAAATTCTACCAGAATTTAAAATTCACGCATGCAGTCGCGAACTCGCGACACTCGAAACTACGTTTTGTTTATACGTGTATCAAACGCCGCCTGCGAGCGTTTTAGTATAGTATTCATTATAATGGACAAAATAAAGAAACCGCTTCAATGAAGAACATTTCAAGGCAGAAAGAAATCCACACATTTTTCAATAAAAAAATTGAACAGATATTTTGAAGTATGTTCAAATGAAAAATATACGTAAGTTCAATAAAATAAAAAGTTTAAAAAAATCGCTGCGTTTTTTTTTCTCCCGGTTTTTGACTAACAAGATGTGGCAACCCTAGCCAGCGCTGATAACCAGTACCTAATATTATTTTAACCCATTCGTTGCTACCAACGTACCATTTGCGTTGATCGAGAGTGCAACGTCATGCCACCAACGCACCATATGCGTTGAGTGTGCTGTAGGACGTTATTTGGCATTACATAAAAATTATAGAAATGTATTTAAATATTTGGCAACATTCACGGCTAGAAACATTTTTTAAATCTGGAAACACTGTTGGTTTTTGCTTCGGACTGTTATTCTTGTTTTGGTAAGGAAAAAACGGTTGGTGCTGTGAAGGTCTATTTTAATTTGGGAATAACTGAAGTTTTATTGAGTGTTTATTGTATATTTGTGAATTGGGAGATAAAGGTAAGCAATATTCTTTAATTTATAATATTTTCCGGTGTTTCATTGTGTATTTTTAAAATGAAATCACATGAACGGATACGGTGCGTGCAATGGCATAGCAGTAAAAATCTTTTTTGGATGGTTTTATTCATAACAAATCACGCCAAAAATATATGCACGTATTTTATTGTTTTTTTTTATTAGTTTGGTTTCGTGTCCCACTGCTGGGCAAAGGCCTCCCCTTTCTCTTTTCAAACCTCTCGATCATATATATTTTTTTATAATAAATGTATCTTCATTTAAATTCTTTTTGTTTTGTCATAATTTCAACCTATTTATTCACTAAAATATTGTTTACTTACCTGCAATCCATTAAAATCGTCGATTCTGCATGACTTTTTCAAATTCGTCTAGACGTTCTTCATGCATAAACGGCTGGACGAATTTGGATGAAATTTGGCAAACAGACATATAACATAATTATATCAAATAATCTATAATCATATCTATCAAATAATTGTATTCTGTCAGCGTCAGCATTATGCGTTCACAACACGTTTTCCTGTAAATGTTTCGGCAGTGCAAACGTACGGTAACAAACACACACAATGTTTCGCATTTATAATATGTATTAGTAAGAGTAGGTAGTAGGAAATATTAATACTAAATTATAAATAAACAGACTATATGAATAAAGAACATGTTGCATAATACTATCCAAACGTCAACGCAAACGGTGTGTTGAATGGCACTTACGTTTTAAATTCTTTTACCAGTGCCACCAACGCATTTGTTGCGTTTACCATTTTTGAGTGGTTTTTTTTATTTAGGGTTTATTTTCAAATAAAAATCATAAATAATTTCGTATTTTCTATTGAAATCATCAAAAATATTAAGTGGCACCCAGGTGATGTTTTTAAAATTTAAGTGGCAATGAATGGGTTAAGCACTAAAAGCGGAAAAAGTACAAACGAACTAACTTGATAACGATTCGTGTGGTAAGTAGGTATGTAAATATTTAGTTACACCTAATGGAAAATTAAAAAAAAACATATTGTCGGGTCTTAGTAGGATTTGTCAGTATAGTTAGGCGCATACTATCTTTTACGAATACTCGATAAATATATTAGGTATAGGCACGGTCTACATAATCTAACAACTAACGTAAACAACAGGGTCATCGTGAAGCAAGGCACATCGTTAAACCAACATTCAGAGTGATTCAGATAAGGTACGCCGTACGCGCCAAGTGTTACTCAATGTAGGTATACTATAGTTTCACATCGTCAGTTCTCAAGTGGAAAGTGACGAGACTGGTCGTCGAAGTCGTGGTTCTGTAATTATTCGTGTTGTGTGCTACCTTACAATAACCGGTAAGATGATTGTGTACCTACATGTTCTATTTAAAAAATATCGCATCAGATTCCTCGAGTCATTAGAGACTATTTACGTAGAGAGTAGGTATTAGTGATCTTGGCAAGTAGGTTATTACATCGAATGAATAATGTTACAATAATAGAGTTTTACTACGTTATTTTGATGATATCATACAAAAAATAATTGTTGATAGGGATATAGCATCTACCTGCCTATTCTTGGTTTTGAATTGTTAGTATTATCAGTTTACACACCTACGACAAATAATTTCCAAGGTGGTTTACTTGAGCTAGGTGATACCTACCTTTCTACCTACACCTACCGTATCCGTCCGGAGGTATGTCAATTCCGATTGTTAACTTAGGCCCGTATTAATAAACGTCCCTCAACAACGTACTTAAGTGCGCTATCATTTGATACGCCATTATTACGATATCAGCATCTCAAGATCATTGCTAATTAATAAACACATGAGTACAGTATCTCAGTTACCAAGATCAGCTATCTAATTACGCAACACATTTTCGATTTACAATTGAGTCAAATTTGTTTCGATTTGAATACAATTGCATTCAATTTATAATTTTCGAATTACGTAACTCTAAAATCTGCGTTGTCAACTGCACTCTGTTTCAAACGCTAAAGAGTGAACGATACTCGTCTAAAAAGGCTATTAGTGGAATTACGTAATCATTTTGACAGTTGAAAATTTGTTTCAAATCAACGAGAAATTGCTTTCAGCTATCAATCTAAAGAGAAGGCACCCTACTGGTCGCATTCGATTTTCTTTGCAATATTTTTGGGATTTACTCGTATAATCTCCTTACTTATTACAAAATTATGTAAGTGAACGTCGTCTTCATAAATTGTGAATGTGTTTTTGTGTAAAACCTCAATGATAGATCAGTATTAGGGTCTGTAAAATACCGAAGCAACGAGGTCGGTTTTTAATAATAATTGTGAAAGTTTTCTTCTGTTACAAGTGCTTACAACCTAAACTAAAGATATATATTATGATATTTCAGAAACGAGGTATTTTGGTGGCATTTTAAAGGAAAGACAAATTCGTACCTCGTACCGTATCAAACTTATCATAAGCCACAAGCTTAGCAACCCAGTCGGGCTTGTACTTCATTGGAAAAGCAAATTTATTACAGGAAGAACAAATATTATAATATAGTTTGAAGCATTTTATGTCAATGGATTCTGTAAGGACATCGGTGAACATACTCACCACACCATAAATAGATCTATTTCCACATCATTGTCTGTATAAGGTACCTACTTAATATCAATATTATTTTCTTTCTTAGTGTTGAACATTGATTGTGTGTTTAGCATAGCAACAATTTTACACACAATCTTATTGTTTGTTGGTAAATACGAAATGCACCATCAAACGTAAACTTACCATACATTTAAATAAAGTCAATTGTAGGCACCTAATTGTTGTTTATAGCAGAATATTGCTGTTCTATAAAGTAGATAGATTGTGCATGTAAGTGTTTAAGGGAGAGGCCTATTAGACTTTGTGGATGGATGTAATGGTTCATGGAATATCAATCTAATGAGGATTTACTTAATTTTTTTTTTATATTTCAGGTGTCAGGCTCAACTATATTATTCAGGAAAATTTAACTCTCATGAGCGCTTACAGCAAGAATTAGCAAGCAGTACATACTTATTCCATGATGACTGCCACAGGACATTAGATTCCAAATTCCACTAATCCTTACAGTAGTGTCCAAATATTTCATAATAATGTGAAGATATAATAAAAGTCGTTTTTGATTACCATAATTTATTTCTCTCTATTTACTGTTACCTAATAAATGACAGTTAATTTAGGCAAATAGGTACCTACCTCTAAATAGTATCAATAAAATAATCAATTGGCTGTGTTTATAAAAGGCATAGTATTCAATTCTTAAATATTTCATTATAAGTTATTTTTATTTGCACCTTTATAGGTACAAATAAAAATTACAAGTACAGGTTCAAAATAAAAACACTTTATTAAAGTTTACACTGTTATCAATTAACAAAATAGTAACACATATTTATATTGCTGTTGTACAAGACAGAACAGTAAAAAAAAAGAAGATTATCTTTCATTAACAATCTTCAGTTTTTACTTTAGTTCTTGAGAAGCTTGAAAACTGAAGTAGCAGAGCAACGGGGCAACGCAGCATGGGCGACATCCTTCATGCTGCCCTCATGTCTTCATAGGTGAAACGCCCCAGGAACTCTATAGTTTTAAAACAAAATCTTATTATTTTTTGCTCAAATAAAGTACCTACTTAGAAATTATGTGGCAAAGTAAAGTAGGCTCAACTAGGTTTTCATTAGCCCATGGCTGGACAAAGCCCATCAGCCTAGTCATTGGTGCTGGTTGTATAATTTCATCTTTATTTAGGGCTGATATTTCAGTCTCCAGATATTTTATAATACTGAATTATAATATTAAACATTAGTTAGGTACACACAAAATATATGTTGTGTCTATGTACTAAGTTCAGCCAAGGAAATATATTCAAAGTTTTATTTATTATGTGACTTGCTACGCTTTATTCTTAACTATGTGTCAAAAAGCTTACCTTCAATGATTAATACAGAAGATTGGATATTCAATCCATGTTTGAACAACAAGATTGATGTTGGGTTGCGTTCCCTTCTTGTATTTTCAGCTCTAGCACGGTCTGTGAAAATATTATAAATATGTTTTGTAGTTCGTTGTTATTTGGCTAGTGTAGTTAGTTATTATTTGGCTAGTTGTAATTGTTTATTTCAGCATCTACTTATGTACATAAATATCAATTAACAATTTCAGTTAAGACTGAGGTTGACGGACATAGTAACTATATTTAACCACAATAAAAAGTTAGATGCTTGTGTCTACACAACAAAAGAATGATTGTCCATAGGTAGATTGACCAATAATGTACCTACAGCTACAATAATGTAATGAGATACAAAGGTACTCTCTTACACACGTTATTCCTATTTATATTGGCTTACTTACTTGTAGTGATAATATCGACTTAGTTACTTTTCGCTATTGAGCAAAACAGCCTAAGTAAGTCTTAGTGCAGCCAGTAGAAAACGAAAACAGAGCACGCAGTGTCTTCAGTGTCTTGAACGAGAGAATTTTCCAAAGTTTTTCCGACTTCCACAAGCCACAAGAAAAATGTTCCAAAACTGCTTAGCATAGGCCCATGTTTCTGTAAGAGAATAGTAAATATAATCTTGTATGTTGAAAAATATAAAACATTAAAGGCAAAACAATGCTTATCAAAAATATTACCGAAAACTAAAATGTAAACAAAGTCATCGCCAATTCGCCATGTTAGATATCGTATTCTCCACAGACTTCAAAGAATGATCATTCCAGCTTCCAGCGCAGATTATTTTCGATGTTTAATATGTGTTATATGCCTTTCTTGTTCTTTTCTCTACAAACTGATAAAGTTAGAGCAGTAAAGACAGGCAATATTCTGCAATAAATTCGACTCTGAACACCTCACAATAAGTCGGCAGATCGTTCAAGAGGTTATTCAACTTTTACTCAGTGCTGCCAATTTTTTTTTTTCCCTGAGTCCGGTATAGACATGCGTCAGATACATCAAAACGAATTTAAAATCAGATTTCAGTCAGAAATCGAATCGTATCGATTATCCGAACTAGACAAACCAATTTCACAAAACCAACCACGGCAATAGTAGCTTTGCGTAAGTACGTATTTGTTTATGTTTGAATAGTTTTTAATGATGCACTTACAACCGAATAATATTACTAAAGACGATTGAAACTGCGAGCTGGAGCCACTCCTGAAACCGATTTCTAAAAACGGATTTTGAAAGCGATTTCAAAATCTGAAATAGGATATTTAACCGTTTGGTTAAAAACTTTATTCGATTAATAAAATAAGATTTGACATTTGAATAAACCTTTTTTACAGTCCGTTCAACCGATTTTAACTTCTATTGATTTGGTGGCATGACAAACGGCAACCGCAGTATAATTATTGAAATTTTAGTGAAGATGTTTGTTTTCAAACGGCTTAACGGCAGATTTTTTTATCCCGTAAGTACGTTCCCGTCTGCCGTGAGATATGTTTTTTGAAATGACGTTGTTTTTCGATCTCTACTCGGGCGGAGCCTCTGTGTGACTTCAATATATTCGTCATGCTGTGTCAGTCTTTCCAAATCAGCGTTCGAATCCGCAGTGGTTTCGGCATTTGAAAGAAATAAATCGAAAAATCACTGACACAGGTTTTAAACAAACAATAAAATATGCCATTATCGAGTTATTTAAATATTTTCTCGAGTCAAAGTTTTAGTTTGATTGTATTGTTTTCTACAAATTGAATTAAACTAACCATTAGACACAACCACCGGCCACTGAAAGCAAAATTTCTCCGCCAGTAGGGGTGTCCAAATCCCCAGGTTTAGTGGAAATCCCACTAAGTTGACAACACTGCTTTTCTACGATTTTGTCATTGGCTACAGATAACAAAAACGTGAAAAGAAAAACGTTTTGTTACGTATTTCAATTATGGTAGTTTTTGGTAGAAAGTGTTTTAAAAATTGGTTTTTAATTTTTCGGCAATCATTGTACATTTTCATTTATAAGCACTAGTAGAGTATCAGTTGTAATAAAAAAAATAAAAAATATAGCACAATAATTTGGAAATTAATCATTCCTACATGGTGTAACAAAACACATCATTCAAATAAATTATAGCCAATTGATTAGAACATCCCTATCCAATTACGGTCGACTGATATAAAATGTGTAGCGTAATTCGAATTTGGGCAGGCGTTTAAAACTGGACTTGCTTTCGATTCAGAATTGTAAACAGAAATAAAATGTGTTGCGTAATTAGACTGCAGCTCCTCAATGCGCTGTACTTGATGCCGATCTCGTGAACGATTACACATACATTGACCGAAGTTTAGAATAACATTCATCACGTTTCGTTATTGTTATGTCGTAAGATTTATTGAAACACTTGTATTTTGTTAATAAAAATATGAATAGCGCTGTATCACGTTATAAAGTTGTTGTATTCCCAAGAAAACCTTAAATTGTTAAAAATGTTGTATAATTATTTCTAAATATGACAGAAATGCTTACTACTCAACTTAGCAGGTACAAATAACATAACGCAATAAAGCGTCTGGAGGGTCAAGGAAAAGTCTCAAAAAAAGGATGAAATAATATAAATTTATTAGATTACTTTTTCATATGAATACTCGTATATTGGGTTTGTTTCTAATAATATGAGATTAATTGGTTTATAAGGTACCTACTTTTAAACTTTATTTATTTATTAAACTTTATGAAACTATATAAGTGGCGGACGACATATGCGGATTTAATGTCTTTATGTGTTACATCCTTACATCTATATAAATAGTAATTAAATAAATGATACTTAAATAAATGTACTTACAATATTTACATTGGTAGGTAGTACCTGAAATGATGCTGTAGCATAAAACCTTAAAAATAATATGACGACTATTTCTGGGGAAATTAAAAGACCTCTGTTACTGTGTACAACACGGACTCTTGATAAAAACTGATTGTTTGAAAAAAAAAAAACACTTTTAACTCAAAAGGATTTGAGGTCGCTCTTATGTATATTTTTGCTAAACGATATCGCAATGGCCATAAAATATCGTCATAGTACCTACTCTATTTGATCGTAATAATTAATTTCACTCAAAATATTTTCAAAATCCATGTTTCGCGCTACTAATCACGACCCCAAGTCACGTACTGCCTACACTCAGGTTTTAGCATGTTGAGTACACTCACCTATTGTATACTTAAGTGTCGAGTTTCGTTTATTAATCAGTCCATCACTCGGCTGATAACGTAAACGTAAGCCGTAACTTGAGTACATCAATTCTTATGTTTATTAATACGGTCGAGACCTTAAGATTGGTATCAAGTGCGAGCTCTTGGGCTGAGTAACGTTTATTAATACGGGCCTTAGCCTTTTTAGGTTTACCAGTTTGGAAAACGGAAACTTTTTAAGATTACTTTTTTGTCTGTCTGTCTTCTGTCACAGTCTCACAGTGGTGTTTCTCGAGATCTATGCAACCATGCAACGTCGGAATTTGAATGTTCTTGGCATTAAGTTACTAGTAGTCTCGATGACGCGCACACATGTTGCCGGTCAAAACCGTTTTTTTTTTTATCAGTTTATCCCTATCGGATAAAGTGCCGCTAGCGGCATAATAGTGGCGATGCCTCGGCCCGGCTAAAGTGCCGTAAGCATTGCATTGTCATTGTCACTGTCACTTGTTATTTTGTTTGATTGTTGAGGTTAGTAGGGAACTTTTGGCGCTCTTTCTTTATTACCTACTAATTTATGACATCAAATGAAAAGGCTTCTTGTGAGTGTCTACATTTTTTGTAATAATTTTCGAATGAATATAGTTTTGAAGATAATTAAGAAAATAGATTGACCATTCCCCAGACTGAGTCTAAAATAGGGAAAATAGGGAACAGCAGTTTTTTTTAACGTTTTATGTTTTGGTCCCAGAGTAAAAGATGTTCATGGTAGGTAGGTACCTACAATGACCTATTTTCAGGTTTTTCGTTATTCCAACTACATCTTTTATAAATAACAATAACAACTCTTAAGAATGCTATTGCTATTCAAAGACATTTAAATATAAGTTAACGATCGCTCTAAAGCAGCAATATTATTTAAGTATTTCTGATATCAAACTGCTGATAATAGATAAGTAAAAAGCGGCCGAATGCGAGTCGGACTTGCACACGAAGGGTTCCGTACTACCGTAAAATATTTAACACTATCGAGCAAAAAACGCCGAAAAAACCACGTTTCTTGTAAGGATCATTGGGGACCCCCTTTAATTTTGTACGTTATTTTATTTTGATTATGTAAGTATTTGTTGTTATAGCGTAGCGGCTACTTAGTAGTACCTACACGCACTCTGTCAAAATTTGAGCTGTCTACCTATTACGGTTAAAAAGATTGACAGAAGGACCTGTGACAGACGGACGGACAGCGGAGCCTTAGTAATAGTGTCCCATTGGCAAAGGGTGCCAATGGGACACTATTACTAAGGCTCCGCTGTCCGTCCGTCTATGGTATAGGGTATGGAACCCTAAAAATGATGTAAATTTTCGAAAGTTACCAACAAGTTAACAAATACGTACGATTGAATGAATGAGTAACCATGGCATAGCCGTCTTGATTTCGGAAACTCGAAACAAACTACGGCCGTTTTATGGTTTCATTGACCCTGTCTCTTGTTACGTAGGTGATGTGTTGATACGTTGGTGGACAACTTTCTCCGAATCTAGTTTCATTTCAATCATAATCCGAAGGATTTTGAAGGTATGTTTGAAAAATTCTTCAGCTAGACAAACGTTAGTAAGAGGGAAGTAGGTAGGTACTTAATGTTGAGTTGTCAAAATGTATGACATAGTAAGTATTTAGTACTTGTAAGTAGGAGGAACCTTGACGCTGTTCTGAGAGGTTTTCGCTTGTTTTTAATTTAGATTACGCTGTGCGCAGATAACGAGAGGAAAGGAGGAAAGTTTGTTTGTTTGTTATTTATTAGGAATTCACGTGACGTCACGGTTTATTTGGATCATATGGAAACTTGATTTCTTGACATCAAAATTACCATAAACTGCACTTCGCGCTAGGATGAAGTCATGACGATTTTTTATCGTTGCACGACTATTGTTTCTACAACGCGCAACGCTACAACGCTGGCGCGTGGCCAAAGTCGGAACTAACACCGCCGCCATATTGTTTTGTCCCAACAACGTATCCTTCAACACACAATCCTTTGAAAACTTCATGAAAATCAATTTGAGAACGCCAAAAAATTTTCAAGAAATAGTCATAGTCACCAAGGTTAAACGCATTAAGATTCCGAAGTTATAGCTTTATGTTGGTGGGGATTGTATATGGGATTGTGGGATTAACGTCACAATCCTCACCTCAACTCAGTGCAAGCAACGGGCGAGGAGTAGGTACATATCGACTTGATTTAAATTCCAAAAAATTTACAAGAAATAGTCGTATTGCTGTGCCAAATCCCTACTTCACTAATGCAAGTGTATCAGCTAATTAACTTTTTTAATAGTTAATTCAGCTTTTACGTTGTTAATGTAAACGCCGCCTTCAAAACTTTCTACTTATTTTTTGCGTAACAATTTAGGAAATAGGAGCTGCCTTTGATTTAGCTCGCGTCGAAAACACTCTGTATCTGTAATGGATCCAGCATGCTCTTCTTTACTCATGAGCCTACACTTTAGCAGTTCTGTTCACGCATGCTGTTATTGCTTTTATATGATCAGCGGTAGGTACTTACTAATTAGGTACGTTGTACGTACTGCTGCTGACTGCTTGTAGATTGCAGTAGCGTAGACCGTACTTAACGTTCAGAACGATGCAATGACCGAGCTCATGTGCCCACACGGTAACACGGCAACCGCGCGCCCGCCTTTTTTTTTTTTGGTTCGGAAATCATCAAATGACTCCTCCCGCTCTGGGCGGAGCGAGAGGGAGTGCAGACTTTTACTGACTAAAACCCACCCGTGTTCCTTCCGTTGCCTGTGTGCCGGGGCCGCGATATCCCTTTCGGACAAACCGCGCGCCCGCCTGCTGTTCATATCTAATTGGCGGCTTTAGAACCGAGGGGTTACCATTTTACCAATTAATGAAGGTGGGTTATTGTTTAGGTTTTCGTACCAAGCCAGATCGTAAATGACGTAACTAGGTACGCTAAAAATAAACCTTAGTAAGTGTATCTAGTTGTCATTTTATTGTGTCTAACTTGGATCCTTGACATAATTTTTCGTGACATCATGTAGAACGACCATGAAGATTGTACGTACGATCATAATGTTCTAATGGCAAACAATGAGGAAATTAATGTGCGTGTTTGTGGATGTAAGAAAGTAAGTAGGTACCCATCCACAGTGGCGGCGTTAGGCGTCGGCGACGTGACACGGTGGAGCATACGGTGGAGGTCTGCCCGGCTTGGGCGGAGCACCGCCGTGTCCTCACGGAGGCGATCGGCGGCGGCGATCTCTCGCGTCCGGCCCTGGTTTAGGCCATGGTCCGGAGCGAGAGTGCATGGGACGCCGTCACCTCCTTCTGCGAAGCAGTTATGCTCGCGAAGGAGGAGGCGGAGCGCGCGAGGGAGATCCAAACTGCACGCCCTCGCGCCCCTAGTCGCCGCAGGAGACGCCCCGGGCGTCGGGAGTCACGAGCTGACTTCCGTCCACCGTAGGCGTGGGCTTGCGGACGGTGAGCAATGGGTAGCTCGCTGTCCGATAAGGACCAGGCCCGGGTCGACGGCGCGTTGTGTTCCACGCGCGCCTCAAAGGGATGTCAGCACCAACAGACGGGGTCCGGAAGGACCAATGCCTGCTGGGGTTGCGGGTTTGTCTGAAAGGGATATCGCGGCCCCGGCACAGAGGTAACGGAAGGAACACAGGTGGGTTTTAGTCAGTAAAAGTCTGACACTCCCTCTCGCTCCGCCCAGAGCGGGAGGAGTCATTTGATGATTTCCCACCCAAAAAAAAAAAAAAGGCGTCGGCGACGGCCTCGCGCTTGATTGGACCTCGCAAAAAAGTTTTAAACGTTTCCGCCTGGCCCCCGTCCTGGGCTCCCCCAAATCTAGAGAAGTACTTTTTAATCAAATCCCAAACAAGGTCAAAATATGTTCAGTAACAAAGAGGCAGTTTGTAATTGGAGGCCCCACTGTAACGTACAAAATTTAAACGTAGCATGCAAACATTTTCGCGCTCGCTTTGCTCGCTCTTCCATCGTACATTTTCTTCATTTTCAAACTTCTCTACAACGATCGACAAAATAACCTATTTGTTAATAAATGTTCAAATTTACGTAACTAAGACTGGGTTCTAAAACTTTCGAGCTCGCTACGCTCGCTCTAGCATCCTATATTCTCCTCAGACTCAAACATTTCTGCATAAGTCAACAACGACAAACTATCTCGCTAATTCTGTATGTACCTATGATCAAAAGAAAACCTTAAGTACCTTTCCGAGGCGGGGTGCAAATATTTGCCTAAAACTCAAACTTTCTGTATATCTTAACAAATATATCCTATTTCTGTAGGAATGGTTAAAAGACAAACTAATTTTAACCATCTGAGGCGGCGGCGGCGTGCTAAAATTTTCGAGCTCGCTACGCTCGCTCTTGCATTACTTTCTTTCTGCATTTGAATTAGCAGCTGGTGTTAGATTAGATATGACATAATCTTTAAAAAAATCAGTGAGAAAATTTCCTATATTTTAATTTGTGTTTGTTTATGTATCACCATTTGATTAGCAATCAAACTCATAGTTCATACATTAATGTATAATTCAGCACATTCGATTTAACGTTTTTCTTTCGACTGGGAAATGAAACACTGATCCGACGTCTAAGTTTGGTCTAGCGCCGCCACTGCCCATCGACAAAATTTTGTTTACCTACCTGGTATCTGTTTCAAAAGTACGAGTATCTAATGAAAGTCTAAACAAATGCTGTTCAGGATAAATTATTACGCGATCACTCACTAAAGGTCTGTATCTAGAAGGTTTTAACTTTATGATCTCACCACCTTTTCCAACAATTATTGTTTGAGTAATATTATTAAATTATATAATTGAAGAGTCAAATTCAAATTTAATGTCTTAATTTCAATTATGTTTGTTCATATAAGTACCTTAGTAAATTCATCCCAACTACGGAACCCTTCATTGTGCGTAGTCCGACACGCACTTGGCCGGTTTTTCTTTTTCTGACGTAATTAGGTACAGTGTGCCCAAACTAACAATAAAACGAATTCCCGTAAATAATCTAATCATGTTCCGAGATATCTGTCTACATTGTATAAGTACTTACGATATACATGCCTATTCTAGCCTTGATTATAGAAAAAGAAAAAAAGTGATGGAAGTAAGTATTTTTAACCCCTGACGCAAAAAGAGGGGTGTTATAAGTTGGACCGCTATGTGTGTGTCTGTCTGTGGCACCCACAGAGTACTTTTTAATATAGGTAGCACCGTAGCATAGCTCACGAGTGAACCTATTTGCGTGCGGTTTTTTAAAATTTGAAAGTTTTTCATAATTCTTATGTGTTATCAAAATCGGGTCAGCCGTTCCAAGGTCATCCGCTATTTTGTGTTAGCTGCGGTAGGGATCTTTGAGTATTTACTTTACTTTCATACATGATTGTGTGTGACCTAAAATTTAAAACACTCCTAAATGCTATTTTACCAAGATTATGGAATTCTTGGTCTGATGGCACAGCCAGGGTGTCCAGCACACTAGCACAATCTTGTTTAATAATTTTTTAACTGTTCGCTTTTCTTTAAAAAAAAAATTACAATCCTAACTAATATAAATGCGAAAGTTAGTTTGTTTGTTACGCTTTCGGACGGACTTGGATGAAATTTGGTACATGGGTAGACCATGGTCTGGAGAAGGACATAGTATGCCTTTTATCCCGATATTCCCACGGGATCGAGACTTATGCGGGTATTTAATAGTTATATCTATTTATTTTTCTATTCTAAGGACACAAACCAAATTTTCTTTCTTTGTTTCTGTCATCAATTTATTACATTGAGTTTAAAATAAATTAATGTATTTAATTTAAGAGGGCTTATCCTAACAGTTGGCAACGTCGCAAATAGCTGTTAAATATGTACATGTTTTGATTAATTTGGCAATATTACCTACGGTACTGTATGGAAATATGAAATGTGGCTAACTAGTGAACTAAAATATTGATGATGAAATGCAATAATTAATATCGTAACACTGAATATTTAATTTTAGATGTAAAAAAGTATTAGAAAACTTACCAATTGCCTTTTATACACCAAAAACGGTTACAACATCAAATTCAATGTTATAATTGCAATTCATTAAATATTCTAGTTCGCTAGTAAAGCCACATTTCATATTTCCATACAGTAGGTAATATTGCCAAATTAATCAAAACATCGAAATATTTGACATCTATTTGCGACGTTGCCAAGTTTCAGGATAAACGCTCTTAATAATATTAATATAAAATAAAAAATGTAGTTAAAAAAAACGAAAAATCACGCTTTTACCAGGAAAATAAAAATTATATAATAATTAAATTGACTTGTAAAAGCGTGGAGCGCTTTGTTTAAATTAATTAAAAGTACCTAGAAACAGCTAAAAAGCGTACCTATACGAGTAAGTATAAAAGAAGTGACAAGCTTGGTTTGGCGCAAGTTCTTATATCGAAACTAGTAAAAGTCAATTTAATTATTTTATAATTTTTAGTTCGTGTCAAAAGCGAATTTTGTAGATTTTTTAAACAAAAATTTTAATTTTTTACTTTTTAGTCTACATAGTATATTTTTCGACTTAGTGACTCAACTTGACTCAAGCCATGTCACAGTAGGCCGTGCTCGCCCCGCTGTCGTCGCATTGTCAGATATTTAAACGTTAAAAGGTACCTTGGCATGACACAACTTCACCTCCTCTTGTATTATATTATAATACATTCTTATTGATATTAAATTAACCAGACATCAAATGTAAATTAAAAACATATTAGTCACACTAACAGTGAGATTAATTTAAAACCTGATTTCAGGGTATTTTCCATAGGTATGAATTTACCTTTGTAGATATCAAATTAAATTATCACTTGATTCTTAATCCACCATAACCAGGCCATAATAATTATAGAGATTAGCAGAACTATCGTTATAGGAAAATATTGTTGGATAAAACTATGTAGCCCTGCGCTAGTTAGCCCGGCAGGCAAAAACAAGTTGCAGCACTGCCATTAGGTATTGTGTGGAGCTCTAATCCATGTAGAATTACCACTCTCTACTAAATACATCACAATTCATAAATATCACAATTCATAAATATCACAATTCATAAATATCACAATTCATAAATATCACAATTCATAAATATCACAATTCATAAATATCACAATTCATAAATATCACAATTCATAAATATCACAATTCATAAATATCACAATTCATAAATATCACAATTCATAAATAAATCACACAAAAAAACACGTATATCGGCCTAGTTATCATGGAGAAATCGGTGAAAGTAGGTATATACATTCATTAATTCATTTATTTCAACCGAAAGACGTTTACTGCTGGACATAGGCCTACCCCAAGCATCGCCACTTCCACCGGTTTTTTATTAAATAAAAAAACTTCCTCCTTTTTTAGGGTTCCGTAGTCAACAAGGAACCCTTATATTTTCGCCATGTCCATCTGTCTGTCCGTCCGTGTCTGTCTGTCCGCGGCTTAGCTCTGAGACCCTTAGTACTAGAAAACTGTAATTTGGCATGGGTATACATATTAATTACGCCGACAAAGTGGTACCTATAATAAAATAGAACAGATAAAAAAAAAAAATGTTGTAAAAAAAAAAAACCACTTTACGAGTAGGGGAGGTCCCCTACTCGTAAAGTGGTTTTTTTTCTCATCTATCCCATGGTGCGGGGTGTCGTTGGAACGGTCGTTCAAAAATATTGTGAGTTTGAGAAAACTATTTTTGGATTCAGGGACCCGACGATTGACTGATATAAAATGTGTAGCGTAATTCGAATTAGGTATGTCATACGTTTAAAATTGGACTTGCTTTCGATTCAGAATTGTAAACAGAAATAAAATGTGCTGCGTAATTAGACTGCCGTTTGCGAAGTATTAACCTTTAAAGTGCTAATTTTTGTTAGAGTCAAGTGTACTCTAAATGGTCAGCCTGTCAGCTAAATGGTCGGTTTTGTATGTGTGAAAAAAGTTAGGGCAGTAGTATATAAAACGAAATTAAAAGGAAAACTATGACAGCTAAGTAGGCTTTACAGGTTAAAGAGTAATAATCGACCAGATGAAATTGCAGTTTGAAAAACATGTTTTTCAACTATAATGTTAAGTTTGTTCTTGGGATAAATTTATCCCAACTACGGAACCCTTCATTGCGCGTGTTCCGACACGCACTTGGCCGGTTTTTTGAAGATGGTTTAAACATATGTACACGCGATGGCAGCAATCACGATTAAATAGGGATCGGCTTCTGCCAGATGAAATTTTCATCTGGCAGAAGCCGATTTATTATGTAAAAATCACACCGTGAGCTATCTATAGTGTCAATCCCTACTCCTAGCAGTCCTAGCCAACCCTAGCATCTTTTTGTTTAGTAGAATAAAGGTACCTAAACGAAAAACCACGTGACGAGACAGCTGTCAAGTAACCGACTAAGCGTAATACCTGTCACTTCAGTTGTACCTAATGCTACGTTACAGTTGTTCTGTTCAATTTAGTAACGTTATAATTCGTTGACGTTTAGAATTTGGGCTCTTTACAATAGACAGATTACAAAATAATATATTATTATTATAAATCTAACAAAAAAATTGTGCTCGTGCAGTTACATCTACGAAGAGTAGTTTAAGAATAAATAATAAAGTTTAACATACATTAATAAAAGAGGGAACTGTTGTAAAAATATAAAATAAATTTAATTAGGTCTTATCGCATTTTTAAAACAAGAAACTATAATCTATAAAAACCCTTTTTACTACTTCATCTATTTTTACAGAATAGATCGATTTGTAACTTTAAACGCATTGAATTTTTTTTTTCTTTTTCAGAAAATGGGCAACATCATCTTCTCGATTATTTGGCTTTTAATCCTCATATTTATAGCATTCTGGGTAGCTGGTATTGCTGCTGGTATCTACATAATTGTCCTTCCCTTCACAGTCTGTATAGAAGCGTTATCGGTGAGTATTCCATGTTTTTAACGTTTTAAGTTTTACCATATTACAAGTTATAGTAGGTATACAGGCTGGCGATTTAGTACCCTGCATCCGTCAAGGGGGTGATTCTACCTGTCATACTATACAATTTTCGCTATGAAACACATAAAAACGATTCGTAAAAAACGAACTTTTCATAGTTTTCTTACATGAATCCAATACTGCTACGAGGGGTGTTCAATAAATAGTGAGAATGCGATACATTCTCCTTGGAAAGAAAAAAAATAAATACTGGCAGGCATAGCCCAGACATTAATTAAGATGATAATAAAAAAAGCAATTAATTCTCTTTTGTTCTTTAAAAGTAGAAGTCTATTGTTTGCGTCGTTTCGGAACGTGTTCTTAAAAATGGATAAAATTTAAGTTCGCGCGGTAATAAAATATCTCTGCTTGAAAATTGTTACTACGGAGCAGGTAAATCAAGACTGGAGGTAAATCAAGAGCAACATTAGGGGTTCATGCTCCTCCATATTCTACGGTTGGAGTGCTGAGTTCAAGCGAGGTAGAACTTCCACTAACGACGACCCACGAACGGGACGCCCCATATCGGCAGTGACTGAACAAATGATTCAAAAAGTTGAAAATATTGTCTTGGCGGATCGTCGTGTTACTGTTCGTTTTATAGCTGAAGAAGTAAAAATTTCGATAGGAAGTGTCCATAATATTATAAACGACCATTTGGGTATGAAAAAAGTGTCAGCGCGCTGGGTGCCCAGAATGCTTTCTGACGCGCAGAAACAAACTCGACTGAGAATTTCACAAAGCTGTTTGGATTTGTTACAACAAGATCCTGACCGATTTTTGGCTCGATTCATAACTATGGACGAAACATGGCTTCACCATTATGACCCGGAAACGAAACAACAGTCCATGACTTAGAAGCGACCGTCATTTCCAACTCCAAAGATATTTAAGACGATTCCATCCGCCGGAAAGATCATGGGCTCTCTTTTCTGGGACAGCCAAGGGGTGGTAATGATCGAATATCTTAATCATGGAGCCACTATTACGGGGACTATGTACGCAGGACAAGTAACAAAGTTGCGTGAGGAAATACGCAAGAAACGGCGTGGCAAACTCGCTAAAGTTGTTTTGTTTCACCAAGATAAGTCCAGAGTTGCGATGGCTGCCATTCAAGAAGCTGGCTTCGAATTGATGGAACATCCTCCATATTCACCGGACCTTGCTCCTAGTGATTTCTACCTATTTCCGCGCTTAAAGGAACATCTCAGGGGCCAGAAATTCGAAGATGATGACGGAGTAGTCGCTGCCGTAAATGATTTTTTAAGGGATCAGGAAGAAGATTTTTTTAGAAAGGGAATTTTAGGATTAGAGAAAAGATATACAAAGTGTATAAGCCTGAAAAGTGACTACGTCGAAAAATAAAACAACATAATATAATAAAAGATAATTGCGTCTTACTCATTCTCACTATTTATTGAACACCCCTCGTATAGGAATTTGATTTTTTGTCACGAATCGGATGAGTTTCATGGTGAAAGTTGCTTAGTATGCCGGGTAAAATCATTCGATTGACGCATGCAGGTGTCTAAATCGCCACCCTGTATAAATATCAAAATGAAGACAGCACTTTCCCTAATATTAAACCTTTTTTTGCGTGTGGAAATCCTTATGGATGTCCTCCGCCCTGAGTTGAGCGGAGGAGTCTATCAGACTCGTCCACGACGCTTCTCATGCATGACTGACAGAACGGTTTAGTAACAATTTAATTAGTAACTAACTAAACGACACGAACATTTTGTTAAAAAAAAAAAAAAAAAAAAAAAATGTGATACGTTCTTTATATGTATGAATATACCTACTTACTGGAGCACAGTTTCCAGAATTCAGTAGCGCGCGACTTGCACGTCGGGTCGCAAGTGATGAGTTCCTAACACTGAACGCGTCAGCGATTGGTTGCGTCGTTTATGAACCGCTATTGAAAATTTGAAATACTTTGTGACATTCTGGCTACTTATTGGTGATTGAGTTTGTAACTGATTACTTTTGAGTAGTGTCGTGGACGAAGGGCCTTATTGACTGAAACCACACTGTTGTATTCTTTACCTAACTTTGATCGGGGTGACTCCAGCATCCTGGATTACTTGCCTATTCGCGGAGTCGTGACGAATACATGTTTTTGTTTCTGTCAGACACACTCAAGACTCCAGGCGATCTGTTCTGTAAAAATCTGGCTTGGCTTTCTGGCTCGAAGTGAGCTGTCATTTCACCAGTCACATCTCAAAATCAATCACCAGTCACATCTATTCTATAGAAATCTCGCCGTGAATACTTAGGTGAAGTGAGCTATTAGGGATTGACAGTATTGACAATTAACTTCAAGCTCACTTTACCTAAGTTTTCACGCAGAGATTTTTACAGAAAAGATCGGCTGGTGCTAGGGATTGACACTATTGACAGCTCACTGCACCCAAGTTTTCACGGCGTGATTTTTACAGAAAGCATTACTTAAAACTAGTTTAAAGCCATTTGATTGGTTGAAACAAGTTTAGTTTGCTTCAGTCTTGAGTTGGGTTCTGTTTAATACCAGCCTAAATTGGTAGCTGGTAGCTGTCCACCACAGAGAAGTCTCAAAGTCATGAAACTTCTTTAAAACGGTTTTAGAATTAGGAAAAGGCTGTGCTGTGTATTATGAAAGTTTTGAGGTATATCTAATGAATATCCAAATTCGGTTTCCACTTAACTACGATTTTTGTTTTTGATTACAGGGTCTCACAGATTTCTTGCTGTCAGTAGTGCAATTCCCGAGATACTGTGCTCAAGGAATGATGGAGGGAAAAGGATTTAATTAAATTATTTTTAAGCAATATTCTAGTCAAATTAACAGTTTAACTAATAATGTTGATGATTCTCTCGTGAGCGACATGTTCTTACGTTAAATTACGTCTAAACTTGTATATACTAAGTTGTCTTATTCCTTGCTCTATCCTACTATGATAACAATAAGTAAGTAGGTATTCATAATGACTTATATTAAGTAAGTTGTTTTGTGAGCACAACAAAATCAGCGCCATTTTCTTTTAGTTTAAATAAGTGCCAACATTATTAATTAACATTTTGAAACGTGTCCATTTATCGATTTACCCTATTCTGAATGAGATCGCTTACTGTTAAAGTAGGTATTATGAAAGTGTTGAATGGATACTTCAATCTACAACCACCTATGCGTATCAACCCTCGGAATCGTTAAAATTAGGTACATAACTCGAGATTACAAATATCACCTAAGTATAATAATTATTATGTAAGTAATATAATATATTATAATAATAACATTGTAAAGCAATTTATATCGGTTCCACATGATATTTTATTAAGTAAATAAATAAGTATCGACACGTTTGTTTCTAATAAAATTGTTTTATTTAATGTACCTACGGTCAATTTAAATTCGTGTTAAGTAATTTAGGTATGGATGGCCCTGGGGATTTTGGAGGGGCCGTCCGGTCCTTGTCACAGGTGGTCATATTAATAATAATGGGGATAGAGTTGGCAAAGTTTTCCGTCAGAGTTTAGAGTTTGAATACTTTTGATTTATGCAAGTGACGTCACGGGAAACTCGTGAACTTTGTCACACGATGTCACACTTTGTTGACCCCCTATCTCTTAACGTGCGACGTAATTTATGGACGGCCCTTAAGTAAAAAAAGTAAGTAGGTACTTAATAAAACTAGTGTCTTAACACAGCTTAAAAAACTCGCACACCTATAAAGTTACGAATATTCATAGATACACATCTTAGAGCCTTACGAACACTTCCCCTCTGTAAAGTACAAGAACAAATTGTTCTAGTGCGTTCATAAAAACTACTTTCAAATCGATTCTAACGCACTTCGTAAATCGAGAATAGAATAGAATAGAATATATTTATATGCTTTAAAACATGGTACATTAAAGGTCTTATAATACGAGTATATCAATGATCTTACATGTTTCGCCATGGACTGGCATACGAGTACAAATATTAAAATATGTTTTCATTCGTTCACTTGTCAAATCGTTCGTAAAGCGCGCAGAGCTCCGTGAAAATGCTTAGCTGTGCTGTTAAATTCTGTAAAAAGCGTTCAAATACGTCAAACTTACGTAAGGAACTGGATAACTTCCCTAAGGTATTTTTTTTAAATAATATTTAGTCATGAAATTTATTGAAATTAAAAATCGATTCAACCATGATTCAATATAAAATATGGCACTATATACCGGACACGGCTGTTTCGGGAGGTTCCTGTTCCGTATAAGACGGGAGGAAACGCCCGGGTGTCACCACTGTGTGGATCGCCCGGAGGACACGGTGGAGCATACGGTGGAGGTCTGCCCTGCTTGGGCGGAGCACCGCTGTGTCCTCACGGAGGCGATCGGCGGCGGCGATCTCCGGCCCTGGTTCAGGCCATGGTCCGGAGCAAGAGTGCATGGGAGGCCGTCACATCCTTTTGCGAAGCAGTAATGCTCGCGAAGGAGGAGGCGGAGCGCGCAAGGGAGAGGCAAGATTCGTGCCCTCGCACCCCTAGTCGCCGCAGGAGACGCCCCAGGCGTCGGGAGTCGCGAGCCGAATCGTAGGCGCGGGCTTGCGGACGGTGAGCAATGGGTAGCTCGCCGTCCGATAAGGACCAGGCCCGGGTCGACGGCGCGTTTTGTTCCACGCGCGCCTCAAAGAGATGTCAGCACCAACTGACGGGGTCCGTAAGGGCCAATGCCTGCCTGGGTTTCGAGTTTCTCCGAAAGGGATATCGCGGCCCCGGCACTCAGGCAGCGGAAGGAACATGGGTGGGTTTTAGCCAGTAATAGTCTGACACGCCCTCCCGCTCCACCCAGAGCGGGAGAAGTTATTTGATAATTTCCCACCCTCTAAAAAAATAAAAAAAGGACTTAGAGATCTGTCTATAGAGCCGCAGTTATTTGAGCGCAGCGTATTAAGACTGCAGGATCATCTCGCGCCTCTCCTCCATGAGCTGTAAAGTAGCATCAGAGAGCTTCTTGTTTCGATTTGTACGACGGGTCTTGAAGATCTTGGACCCGACCGTATGGACAGTCTCCACGAACCCATCGTTATAATCGTCCACGGAGTTGGCTAGGCACTCGAAACGATTCTGAAATTCGAGTTGAAAGCTCTCGACATAAACAATACAAACATCCTTCCAACTCATCAAAAATCCGTCCGAACTTAGCGGAAAGCACCTTACCTAATCTATGGAAAAATTTGGGTTTAGTCCTTCCTATCATGTTTGAACTCCAATTTCACCAAATAATGTCTCATAAAATAATCGTTGAAAATACATGGGGGTGTTTCGGGAATCCCCTACTTCTAAAATTGTTCTTTGGACGTCGTTTTACATGCTACCCTGTATTTACTAATTCTTTATTTAGTTTGGGCTCCTTGCCGTTGGCATAAGATACCTACTTTGTCAGTTATTACTACAGGCGGCACCTTTAGTTATTACTCCGAGGACGGCACAATGCAAAGAGTAGAATAAGTATTTATGGGGGCACAATGACAGCAGAGTCCACATTCCCATAGATTATACATATTTATAATAATATGTCGAAAACCTCGTGCGTGAAGTTATGATATTTTATTAGTTGTTCTTTCTTAGCTTTGACGAGGTCTGGGAATTTAGTGGTTTTTACTGAATATGTCTATCTGTTTTGCGATATGTTGGCTTTTAATCCTCATATTCTTATCATTTTGGGTAGCTGGTATTGCTGCTCCAGTCTACATATTCCTCCTACCCTTCACAGTCTGTTTACACTTTTGCGAGGTTAGTAGGTATTTCATATAATTATTTTACTTAATAATATCAAAAACAATTCCGCATCAGTCTATATGAGGTAGGTTAGGTACTCTAGGTACATATTTCGGTCAGAGTACCTCAAAGGAACAACGTGGCAGGCGGCAGGCCTTGTCGGCTATAGGCATGGCTCAGATGGCTGACCGACTGTATGGTCCTTTTAGTTAGTGTCTGCTATTATACTAGTAGCCGACCAAAACAGGGCCCGCATGAGAAAGTGTCATTAGTTCAGTGGAAGGAACAGGAGAGTTGAAGCAGACAGGTACTTATATTGTCATCCCTTTTTTTGTACTTGAATGAACAATGATAATGATGACTCAGCGGGCACTTCCCTAAACACCTCAGAATTAGGAAAAGCCCAGTTCTCACTAGTAATAAATTAGATATTTACTCTCCTTTGGTTTTCACATCATCATCACAATGTAAGTAGGTCTAGGTAGGTTTGTTGTTTTACTAGCTTATGCCCGCGGCTTCGCCCGCGTGTTGGTTGGAATTTATCCCAGGGTACACCCTGATTCAAACTTAATGGCGGCTCGGAATATGAGGCGAGTCGCTGCGGAGAACCGAATTCATGGGATAGTGGGGGTGGCGGGTGCCGTACAGTTTTTTATTTTTTAGTTTTAAGGTGTATTTTTCTGCTGTAATGCCAATAAACGTATTTTTCTTTCTTACTGCGCAGTGAGTAGCGCACTTCCGAGCCGCCATTAAGTTTGAATCGACCTGTACTACCGGGATGAAAGTATCGAACCCAGGTCATGGTATATCCCTGTGCCAAAAGCCAATGACCGAAATTGGAGCCGTTTTATTTTTCGGCAGCCATATTCATCCAAACCTTCAATAAACTTTAGTCACCACAGAACAACTAGCGATACCGGGTCATCTCTTTTAATTATTATTCGTGAAGGTATCTAATATATATTTTTTACACGTACCGTACAGTACCTACCTGTATAAATGATACAATTTATCTAGAAACACGTTAAACGTCCACTAATATAACTCTGTACGAAGAGATTTTTATGATTTCTCATAGTAGGTACAATATTTCCTTTGTACCAAAATTATATTGGAACTTTTAATTTTGAAAGTTTCATTAATGGCCGCCAAGACGAAAAAAACCGGCCATCGCGAGTCGGACTCGCACTAGAAAGGCTCTGTATCACCGTACAATATAAATTAGCAAAAAAGCATGTTTCTTTATGCGGACCCCTTTAATCTTTAACTTTATTTTATTTTGGGAACCCTGAAAATATGTAGTGTTTATATTGTACGGTGGTACAGAACCCTTCTAGGCTAATACTAAATTAACTAACCAACTAATACTAAACGAAGTATAATGTCAAAAAGGGTAGTAATAAAAGCTCAGAAAAAAGGTTAAAATATGGGGCATACTCAAAATATGAAATTCACTGCCTTAAATACTAATTTTCCGACAACTTATATACGAATGCAAATAAAGAAACGAACGAATAAAATACAGAAAATTCCCAAAAATCAATACGGCATTTGCTGACGTAATATTTTTCCACTAGCTTAAATTGCGTTTGAATGAAAACTACAGTTAGTCATTTTCATTCCAAAACCCGGATTAGAAAATGGTGAAAAAAAATCTGCGAGCAACTTGGAAGTAGCGCTCGCTCAGCTCGCGCGCGGTTGGTCACAGTTCTAACCTAACTTATTTCACCTCTGCACCCGAACGCAACTACCGGTAGAGGAAAAGGTTTTGGTTAAAAAAAAAATACAACTAATTAAAAACACAAGAAGTATGGGGACACCTTTTAATTTTTACCCGACTAAGGCGAGGCAAAAAGGAGGGTTATGATTTTTATTATTTGTTGATATAGCGGCAATAGAAATACATAATCTGTGAAAATGTCAACTGTCTACTTATTACGGTTCATGAGATACAGCCCGCTGACAGACATACGGACGGACGGACAGCGGAGGCATATTAATAGGGTTCCGTTTGGTACCCTTCGGGTAAGGAACCCTAAAAAGGCAACACAACTACATTTCGGTCATTGGCTTTTCATCCAAAATTCAAAATTCAAAAGTCATTTATTCAAACTAGGCTGAGAATCAGCACTTTTCGAACGTCAAAATTACATAAGACAGTCCCCCAAAACGCCCACCCTTCACCACTTCCTAGTGCATTAGCTGGGAAGAAGAAGTGGCGCAACAAACTCCCCAGCATCCAAATCCGTTCAACCGTTGAAGCGTGAAAACCTGGTAGAGAGAGAGAGTTACAATCGTATTTATAATGCTTTTTAACCGACTTCCAAAAAGGAGGAGTTTATTGTTCGACGCGTATGTATGTTTTTTTTTTTTATGTATATCCGGCGATTTCTCCGTCAATTGTGGACCGATTTTGAAAATTATTTTATTGTTTGAAAGGGTATGCTCCCGGATTGGTCCCATATAAATTTTATTAACTTTGCTGGGATAGTTTTTGAATAAGCTTCAATAATACGTATTTTTCCCACTTAGTATATGTGGATGATATGATGATAACTTCCTGTGACTGTTATTTACATAGCAGGTACTGGTATGAGAATTTGTGTGGGGTAGGTACCACAACTAAAAAGTGAAAAATAAAAACTTTTTACAAAAACCGAAAAAAACACTACAAAGTGAAAAATAACTTTAATTTCGGAAGTCGGTGGTAAAAAACGAAAATTCAAAACCAAATACACCGACTTCCGAAATTAAAGTTATTTTTCACCTTGTAGTGTTTTTTTCGGAAGTCGGTTGTTTTTTTTTTTTGTAAAAAGTTTTTATTTATTAGTGTGGATACATTAATGAAATTGTTTTTTATTGCAGCCCCTCACAGATTTATTGCTGTGGGGAGTACAATTCCCGAGATTCTGTGCTGAAATGATGATGTCGGGACGATTTCTTCCATAACCAGTGTTCCAGTTTATTTTTATATTTTTTTCGAAATAAGCGCATAATTATCTTTTACTAACAGACAGCGACGCTTAAGAGCGGTCAAGTTGTAGTTTCTGTCCTGTGACCGTATCTGGGGTCGTTTCTGTTTTAGATACATAACCTTCGATCAATAATAGCACTAGTTGAATAATTAACAGAGTCTAATGATAACACTAATAACGATGTACTTGCGCATGTAAATCGTTACGTGTGTGGCTAGCATTAAGATTAGGAACAAAAAAACATCGCTCAAGTGGCCGCGATTGCATATAACTTGATTATGAACCTTAACAAAACGTAAAGTTTATTATCGTATGCAATGTATTTACTACTTCGACTGAAAGGTAAACATATTTTTTATTTAAAATAAAAACAAAAATATTTATGGACAAATAAAACATAATTTTTAAGCATTATGGTCGAAAAAACTATGTTGCAAAATAAGACCTTATTTGAGGTTTTCTTTTTCCGGCCGTTTTTGATGCGCTCATCGGAAATCTAGCACTATTGTTGATCGAAGAAGATATAGATAGTGCCACGAAGATGCGCCCCACTCTTCTTTGTAAACGCGATTAAGGTACTTAAAAGTGTTAAAGTGGGCTTATTAGAGTGGGGCGCCTCTTCGTGGATGGCACTATCTATAATTTTACGTGTAAGTGTTCCCCACGCACTAGGTAGCCAAGCAGCAGCAGTCGAAATACTGAGAACTTTCTTGGCTGCCCAGAGCATTTGTGTCAAAGTCAAAATAGACCTCGACGTTTATGACGTGCAAGTGTGATTCAACCTTATGGTTATTGTAAAGTAATTACGAGGTCGACTATAGATAATCTGCGTTCGCAATTCATTTGCCAAACATTTAAACACGAGTTTTTGATAAAACAGCTGTAATGCCTAGGCATGAGGTTTAGTTTGCGCTACAACTTCATAAATTTTATGACTTTTTCAACAGTACTAGTCGGTCTAAAATCAACTATATTTACACCTGCATAAAGTTGATGTTTGTCTAAGTGGAAAATTCGTATTTGTTTACATGTTTGGCAAATGAATTGCGAACGCAGAATACATCATGTTTTATTATGTAAAGTAATAAATAAAAGTTTATGTTTTAAAATAGTTTTATTGTAAACCTACCTACTACTTACTTAATTACATTTTCTATTCAACATCGAACATTCGAAGTGGAGCACAGAATACAATTTAAAAATAACTATGAAGATATTAGGTAAAATAACAGAACAGACATGAAAAGTTGTTGAAATAATACAAAAATAATGAAAATTTTGCCTCGTGTGGTGCAGAGTCCTGCCTACACCCATGAAAAATCTGTTATTTTAATCATGTTTGTATAAAACGTGTTATCTATCTTTTTAAATGACACAATAACAAAATTAGTTGTATTTCATACACTTGGAATGCCTAACATGAAGAAGCACTTGCCTGTATTACTAATAAGAATAAGATAAGGTCTCAACTTATTATCTTGAGTCACATCACTTCACTTGCCCATTAAAAATTATAACATACTTTAATGCATAAAAGGCTTGCTTCATCCCTTTATAATTTACCTTTTAATATCAGATAGAAATTATATTTTGTATCGACCTTAGAAATTCGTTAGCGTGATTCTTGCACTTTTCGACAGTAATTCTGAAACAAGTATGAACATTTAGGTTACTTTGGAGATCAAAAACGAGAACATCAACGTTTATTTTACTCATGTTCTATCAATAGGCAGCGTAAAACCGACAAAGAGCGAGTCTGAGTCACCCACAGAGGGTTCCGTACCTTGAGAGGAAAAGTTTATCATTTTAGTACTGAACTCTAAAAATGGATTTAATATATTTTTTTATTCTTAATACAGCAATATTTTTTTTAAGTTCCTTTGTATTTTGATTTTTGTTATATTATCTTAATGAAATGCTTACCTGTATTCAAAGAGCAGCCTAGTGTCCACATGACGGATGTTAATATCAGCCTGTTCCAAGAAATCAGACATACTTTGAGTAGGGTTGTTCGTCTCATGGTCCAGCATACTAAACAGAAAGTAATATTTTTTTGATAAAAAATTATATTAATATAATGTTAAAGGAGACATCACACAGACTAGACGGCTCAATTTCTTTTTCACATCACAAACCACAAAGTATACCATAGCACTAGTACAAACAAATGACGACCTACGTACTGTGGGCCGCACGTCAGTGGTAACAAACAGTGGCGGCGGCCACTGTTTGTTACCACTGACGTGCACTGCCGCCACAAAGGATCGCAAAGAAAATGAAGGCGCAAAAGCCGGAGGTACGTGTCGCGCGGCATAAGCCAGCGGCCATGCCGCCGGCATAGTGTGTAGGAGTCATAACATGGGAGATTCAAGCTGCACGCCCTCGAGCCCTTTAGTCGCCGCAGGAGACGCCCCGGGCGTCGGGAGTCACAAGCTGACTTCCAGCCACCGTAGGCGCGGGCCTGCGTACGGTGAGCGATGGGCTCGCCGTCCGATAAGGACCAGGCCCGGGTCGGCGGCGCGTTGTGTTCCACGCGCGCCACAAAGGGATGTCAGCACCAACTGACGGGGTCCGGAAGGACCAATGCCTGCTGGGGTTGCGGGTTTGTCTGAAAGGGATATCGCGGCCCCAGAAACGTAGCTTTTTTGTCCCTTTTCCACCAGTGCTAAGCCTAGCCACGCTAGGAAAATCAAACGACGACGAACGATCCTATTAGTTGGTATCAAACACACCCGTCGTTA
Organism: Agrochola macilenta; assembly: GCA_916701695.1. Classification (NCBI taxonomy): domain Eukaryota; kingdom Metazoa; phylum Arthropoda; class Insecta; order Lepidoptera; family Noctuidae; genus Agrochola; species Agrochola macilenta. The sequence continues at coordinate 12,916,025 of OU753563.1, forward strand.
CTCTCAGCTTAACACATCTTTGGCTGAAATGCAGCCTTGTAGTCACCGATTTTTCATCGCACTACATGACGCATTTTGCCCTCTTTCTGAACAGTCGACGAACTGAAGCGTCACGCCGAGCGTGACGGTTCAGTTCGTCGACTGTCGGTGACGCTGAATCGCGTATACTCGGCACCAATCGTAAGTTTTCAATTCTATCGTGTGAAAAACACATACCCTCTTTTTCTTTTCTTCTATTAATAATTTAAAGCTCATCTTCGGTCTAAGCGTAGCGACACAATCAAGACCTGCCGGAAATAAGGAGACGAAAAGTCGGCCTGCTTACGCTTACACTGCTTTTAAAATTACCTACAATCAGGCTAACACCCAGGCCGGAATTACGTCGCGTTACGGCTGCGCTTGTACTTTTTCCAGATTGTGCCGCTGTGTACTATATTTTTAGATTTAAATATACAAGGTGATTGGTAATTGGGTGCATTCCTTGAAATGAGTGCTACTAGAGCAAATTTGCAATATTTTTGACCCGATAACTTGGTTTTTTTTCGACATTTCCCACCTCTGGACCATAAACTGCTATAAGTAGTAAATCAACCTGTGTTGTCCCACTGAAGGGCAAAGGCCTCCCTTTTCTTTTTACACTCAACTCGATCCTGCGCCAATATGGATCAGTCCCCCTATAAGTGTCGAGCTCGTCCAGCCGTCTACGCGTGGGTCTGTCGCAATGCCGCTGGACTTTTTCAGGGACCCATGTTGTGGTCAAACTCAAACTCAAAGCATTTATTTCAAATAAACCAATTACAGGCACTTTTGAATTGTCAAGGGGTCGGTCAGTCAGAAATATGAAGCTAGTTGCCCATTCCAACGCGTAGTAGGTTCCTATGGAGAAGAACGGGCAAGAAACTCCACGGACACTCTTTTAAATCAGAATATTGTTACAAAATATTGGTTACATCATTCATGTTGTAATTATACATGTGAGAACAATGTAGAGAGACGTGCACGTTAAAAGCGTCCGTAATAAAGAAAAAAAACAATTCAAAAATTAAAATAAATTCAAAATAAGCCTTGGCAGCTAAGAGATGACCAGTCCCCACTGACGGCGCCCGTTCACGAACATGACGCATGGATCAGCACCATTTAGCTCAACCATTTTGAAGGGAACTTTATGATCCAACACACACGCCACCACCAGCGAGACATTTGAGTGAGCATGACATACTCTCAGCCGCAAGGGCACATTTAGGTCAATGAAAGACGTAGGTACCCAGTAAATGGTAGCTTTAAAGTAGGTACATAGTGCTCACACATGTGCTATGCAATTATATAATACTATGAAATTGAATTTATACAATCTAAAGATAGTCCTACAATCTTCAGCAGCTCCAACAATATTTTCGAATGCCAATCAATTAGTTTATGCGCCTTGTGGAGCTGGACCAGCGTTGAGCCAAGCATTTTTGTCAACGATGTAATCCCCCAACTTATAATATGCTTGGCAGCATAGTGTGCGTTTTATACAAGATTTAAAATTCCTTTCATTCAATTGGAGTATGTGGGGAGGTATTTTATTGTAACATTTTAAACAGTACCCCATGAAGGTTGAGTCAACTTTAGCCAGTCTGAAACCCGGTTGAACTAATTGTTCCCTATTTCTAGTGCTATAATTGTGTCTATCACCTCTTTTACTGAAAAGACTTAGATTTTTCCTAACGTACATGATGTTTTCATAGATATATTGACAAGGTACCGTCATGATGTTAATATCTTTAAACAGTTCCCTTAGAGAATCGCGTCTGCGGAGACCATATATTGCTCTGATGGCTCTTTTCTGCAGAATAAAAATAGACTCGATATCTGCAGCCCGTCCCCATAGTAGAATACCGTAAGACATGATACTATGAAAGTAACTGAAATAGACTAGCCTCGCGGTATCTACGTCAGTAAATTGACGGATTTTTCTCACAGCATATGCTGCTGAACTTAGGCGTCCTGCAAGAGATGTTAAATGAGGACCCCATTGCAGCCTTGAGTCGAGCGTAATCCCCAAGAAAACAGTTTTATCGACGAATTCTAATTTCTCCCTATTCAATACTATGTCACAATCACTACTTTTAACATTCGGTAAAGCAAATCTTATGCATTTAGTTTTTTTCCCATTTAATACTAAATTATTAGCAGTGAACCAATTTTGGACTTGTAGTAGGGCGTTATTTACGTCGTCAAGATTTGATGCACGTCTATTTATCTTAAAAATTAGAGAAGTATCGTCAGCAAATAACACCATTTGTGGTTGGTTTTTTAATAAATGGGGTAGATCATTAATATATACTAAAAAGAGGAAAGGACCCAATATCGAGCCTTGTGGAACACCCATTTTTACTTTTAAACCGAGTGAATTGATTCCATTAATTTGTACTTGCTGTTGTCTATCATTTAAATAAGATTTTACCAAACTAAGCGCAAGTTTACCTAGTCCGTAATGCTCAAGTTTCAAGAGTAAGGTTTCATGATTTACGCAGTCAAATGCTTTGGACAGATCACAAAAAATTCCTATGGCATCTTGGGCCTCCTCCCACGCTGTGAATATGTGTTTTAATAAGGTGACACCGGCGTCAGTCGTACAACGTCCTTTGGTGAACCCATATTGCTGATCGTGTAAGATATTGTTGGTGTTAAAATGATTAAGCATTTGATTGAGCATTACCTTTTCGAACACCTTGCTGAATACCGGCAGCACGGATACTGGTCTATAATTGTTGGTATCTTTACTGTCCCCAGATTTAAAAAGTGGAATCACCTTACTGTATTTCATTAAATCCGGGAAGACTCCTTGGTCCACACACAAATTAAATATTACAGCCAAATATGGTGCTATAGTTTCAATTATGGATGTACAAACTTTGATAGATAATCCCCATAGATCTTCGGTCAATTTTATTTTAATTTGCCGAAATGCTTTTATAACTATCATAGGGTTTATATGTTTAAATTCAAATTCAACCGGGCAGCCTGCAACGTTCGCTCTTAATAAATAAAGTGAGACATCGGGTGAAGAATTCAAAGCTTCCGTCGTTTTAGATGGAATATCAGTAAAGAAACGTACAAATTCTTGAGCTACTTCTAAGTTAGAGCATATGGCACCATGTGAAGTCTCCAAAGTGTACTTAATGTGGTCTTAACCCACAATGCATTCGACATGCGGCAAATATGTCCAGCCCAGTCCCACTTGAGCTTGGCTGCTTTTTGAGTGACGTCGCCGATTTGTTTGGGAGCGCAGTATAGTGTTTCGTATTCGGTTGGTAAGTCGAACTCCAAGAATACTGCGCTCCATCGCTCGTTGGCAACCCTCGAGCTGCTAATTGTGAGAAATTTACTCAGCTTTGGACGTTGTTCTGATACTTTTCCGATACGTCTTGAACGAATGAATCCCCCGAAAACCAATTTACCAACAAATACTCATTTCATACCTTTACAAATTAAGCGACATAAAGTTCACGTTATGTTTTTTTTTTAACTTCTTTTGTTTTTCGTGTCAGTTTATTCAAAATAACTGTATCGCGATTGACATACACATTACGGGAAGTAATGGCGGAAGGTAATGGGTATGTGGCGCTAACCCCGCTTTACTAACGGAGATTAGCTGGACTCCATTAATAAACTCGTCATTAGTAGCTGGAGATCGAGAGTAGGGCGGTCTTTACCTACCAGTGGGACAATACGGCAGCTAACTGGTCAAAGAGTAACTAGTAATGTTCTAAAAAACAAGTTCAATAGTATGCTGAAATAATATAAGTAGATAAATGTTGTTAAATTTACCTTTCTAACGATCTACATAAGCGGATGGTATGCAAATGAGCTCTTTCAACCCTTTTTCTTAGTTGATATGTCAGCTCGGTCGATTCTTCTGGATTCTTCAATTCTTTGTAACACTGGTCGCTATTAAAATAAATATACCAAATAAATTCATAAATTCTTAAAAAAAAAAAAAACACAAAAACATGACAGATCTACTTACCATAATACTCGTACTTGGTTTAGAGCTTTTCTTATTTCTCGTAAAAGCATACACATCATATATTTAAACTTTTTACTATTTTCTTCACTTAAAAGTGAATCGTGTTTTAGACTTATGGGTTCGTAGGCTTCATTTGCATCTGCTCCCTCATCAGTTTGGTTGTCATTCGCATCAAGACGCTCCTCGTTGTAGTTCTCATAGTCAGAACAATAATCTTCTATTATATATTCATCATAGCTCTCATTGTAATCTAAATCGACATTGTGATCTTCATAAAATTTTAAGTTGTAATTGGCTTTTAGTTTTTCTTCTAACTTTGGAAATTTACTGAATTTTCTTATAATATTGGGTTGATAAGTTGGTACATCGCTGTCAGTTCCCTTTTCAGTAGTTTCTTTGGCATTTTGGGGATTGTTTTCTTCTCTTATTTGTGAATGAGTTAAACGTTGTTTTTCACGAGATTTTACTGGCGAGATTCTTTGACGGCCCAAACTTTTAAATTCCTCATATGTTTGAAATGGCATATCAAAGTGCCGAATAAATTTAACGGGTGTCCGCAACTCCTCCTAAAATAAAATAAAAATAAACAATCAAAAAGAAAAATTGGATACAATACTACCTGTGCTATAGACTTCTTGATAATTCAAAAGTGCCTGTAATTGGTTTATTTGAAATAAATGCTTTGAGTTTGACCCTGAGTGGAAAAAATTGGAAGCAGCGAGATGACTTTCGAATCGATGGAAACGACGGCGACGATGGATTAATAATGGATTTGGATCCGCGTCAGTTGTTTTTACCCGCTAGTCCATGGGACTGTCACCAACGAAAAAGTCGGCCTATAGGTACACTCTGCCTAACCCTACGGGGATTACAGGCGTCATGTTATTTTATAACGATGCCATAGAATACCATAGATAGTAAAGGCATAGACAAGTAACTGATGTTACGCCGGATACAGACACTCGGACTACTTAAATTTTACTTTTTATTATATTTCACACACCAATTTCTTTATTTTTTATTTTATTTAAATATAATTCTGTATCTATCTTTCCGTGACATTACTGCGGGCCCTATCAGAATACCAGCGCTGCAACATTTATTTTTTAAATGTCGCAGCTTTATGCTGAGATAGGGGCCTTTTGGCCTCGTACAGGACTTTAATTTTTACGTATGCTTTGTTATTTTTTTTTTATTTATGTTTAGTGTTTTTAGTTTAATTTGTGATTTCCTGTGCGAGTCTCAATAAATACTTTTTCCTTATTTCTTTCTTTCTTGTAGTTGTTACATTTATTTGTTTAAGATCGCTCATTTATAGTAGGTAGGTACTTACTTCGGAAGATATACGTTTTTTATCTTTAGGTACTTCTTTCGCGTGACTGCAGTCAAGTAACATTTCTTCTTCATGCAATGAAGTCTCATCACTGTTATTCGGCACATCTGCAAAGTTTTATAGGTTCATGGGCTGCAATCAATCGCACGACAGCAGCGCTGTGGCTGCGCTTCTCATACGAATTAAAAAAGTGCGTCAGTTACTCAGACGAACAGAACTGTAGTGACGGTGCGCGCGTTCTTTCACCAAGAGCAGCGTTTTGTGTTCAGAGTACATCGTGAATCTGAATGAACAACGTTATCCATCTACTCGAATGAAGCGACAGCAGCGCTCCTGTCGCTCGATTGATTGCGGCTAATTTGAAGGCGCTCTAAATCTAAAATTTATGAAAAATAGAAATAAAGAGAGAGAGACAGAGAGAGATTTCCTCATTCACCTTGAATAATAAAATGCCATCTGATATGCAATGCAAGAAAATCAGCAACATAATTTACCATTGCAATCTCTTTGATTTAAACAATGCAAGAAACTCCACTGCGTTGACTCATTGCTTACAATTAGTATTGCTCAAACGAATACGAATATTTCAAATACGGTAGGTGTTTGTGGTATAATAAGCAATGGATTTGACAGTTTTTACGCTGGATTTTCGATACATTGAATCCTATCTTTTTCGCAAATAAATTCTTCTCCGCATTATGCATCGAGCGATAGTCATACAGACAGGGATTAAGGTTGGAAGATGAGTGTAACGTCAACCACACGTGCCAGAAAAGTTACTATCAAATGGTCGTCCACAGTGTAGCACTGATGCAAGTGAACAGTGAGCAACCGAAATTTATGAGCGACATCGGTGTCACATTATCAGTCCAGCGTATATCTTTCCTATGAATGTTATTTGTAAAATTTGACAAATCAAAGGGATTTTAGAGCTATAGCGAGTCTATATATTACGGAACTGTACAAAGTGAATTTTCCAATCATTCATATTTAAAGCTAAGAAAATGCAACGTTATCATACTTCTGAAATTTTTTTAATGAAAAAAAAAGAAAACATTTAGTTTTTTTTTTATTATTTCACCTAGGGGGTTTTTCATAAATAATCGTGACTTTGTCTCGCATCCAGCGGATTCCTGCGGCCTTCAACAAGGTCATCGGTCTAATTGTGGGAGGCCTTCCAACGATACGTCTTCGTTCATCAGATTAAATATATTAACCGTATGAAAATCTGAGTACTGTATTCAGTTGTTTGTGTAATTTCTAAATTAACATGGATTTAAAATTATTTTGAGCGAGGGCGAGACTTTGCGGGATTCACTTGCTTATAATAAGCAAAGTATCTGGAAATCCAAATATTAACTCAAAGAATTACCTGAATAAGCAGACACGTCATTGTTTGACATATCGTTGTGTTTATTCTCGCTAAAAACATCGTTGGTACTGCTGTCCATGTTCGGATTTCTTATATCATGTAATAGTTTATTTAATGATTCCACTGCGATTTGTATATCTTCACAACTGGTTGTCGCCTCCTAACAATACAGAATACATTAAGGCGAGGCATTAAGCGTCAAGGTAGCCCGCGAAATTCAAATTTAGTTACGTTTTTTTGCAATTTGCAGGTCAGTATCATGTTGTAAGTTGATTTAAATATGATTCGCGGCCGTATCAAATGTATATTTATAGAATTGTAATCATAAAAATGATCAATACAACTCTCTAAGTTCATATATTTCCATTGAATGACTATTTCATGAAATCATGACATTTGACCATTGTGCTTATATGAAGAGTTGTATTCCTGATTGTAATGATTATAATTATGTAAAACCATATTTGTTACGGTCGCGAATCATATTTTAATCAACATAAAACCTGACACTGACCTGCAAAATGCAAAAAACGAAAGAAAATTTGAATTTCGCGGGTTACCTTAGCGCATGCCCCTTAAGGGCAGATTTTTCCAAAGCCAGATCGCTGTCTCCGAGATTGTTTTCGATTTTTGAGTTTTTCTACATAAAATCTGATATAGGTCAATTTATTCCACGGAAAAAGGATATCTAATGTCGGAAAATCATTTCCAAGTATGTATAAAAAACTTATTGTATATCGATGTCTAATAGCATAATCAGTCTATAATGTTCCCAACTGCTGGGACACAGGCCTCCTCTTTGTGAGAGGGAGTGGGTCATAATCTACCACGCGGGCCCAGTGTGGGTTGGCCATGACACATGTCTTCGAATTTGTTGTTGTAGGACATGCCGGTTTCCTCACGATGTTTTCTTTTACCATTTTGAGAGCAGTGATGATGAAATAATGTATACAAAGTTAAGTGCTTGCTAAAACTGTTTTTTTTTTTTAATAAGACTAAAATTACATGACTAAACTTACCATTATTGCAGCAAGCAAATGTACGCCGTAACTATACATTTGCATATATTGATATGGTGTCATGTTCATAGTTATTTTACCTGTAAATAAAATTGTAAGTCTAAAGAGATACTGTCAATCAGATTAAAATCATATAAATAAAAGAAAACCTCCTTACCTTTAGCATCACTAACTTGGAAGAGTATGTTTGATAATTTATTAGCTGCTGTCTTAATACCTTGATGACCACAGAATTTTATAGCAACGCATTGCGCTGCCTCATGTACTGTCCAAGGAGGCGGCATAGCTTTATGTGTAAACCGTGGATCTTGTTGTAACACCTGAGTCAAAACCTCTTCCATTATCTGGATAAATCTTGAAATCCATTCGTCACATTTCGTTTTCAAATACTGTTCCATGGTAGTACTATCAACTTCATACATGGCTTTATTGGATTGTCCATTGCAAACGGACGGTTGAATAATTGAGTTAGTCGAGTAGCTGTAAGTGCTATCAGCATCAACATTGCTTTCAGTATTAGATATTACGCCGGATGTGGAAGTTTCCTCAATGGTAACGTTTTCTTTGATTGTGGAATTCCTTGGTTCAGCGTAAATGCTTGACTCCCTACTTTCGAGACTATCATCTAAAATTTTATTTTCTATACGTCCTAATATAACGTCATTATTCAATGCTTTGTTTGAAGGTTTGGTTATCTCATTATTTAACGTATTGGTTTGCAGAGACTCTGCGTTTTTCGCATTCATATTTTGGTCATTATGGGATGGGATTTCTTCATTGACTTGAAGAGTATTTCTTCTTCGACGCCATTTAAATTGCTTCTTGTCACTTTCGATGGAATTTACTGGTGGCTGATGTGATGTACTGCGCTTAAGCTTTATTTCTCTCCTTTTATCGGGAATATTCGATACTAAAGACACAGGAGGCCTTGTAATTGCTTCTTTTCTATTTTGAGGAGGAAGGTTTGAATCTGCATTTAGGCGTTGTTTTTCTACCACATTCATCATACTGATACTAGCATTGATGTCTTCTAAATCAGTTTGAATACCAGCATCTACTGTATGTTTCAATATTATCAATTCTTCTGTTTTATCTGGAGTATTATTTTGTTTAGGTGGTGTAATAGGAATAACGTCAATGTGGTCATCACTTTGAATATCCCTTACAGGAGAAGTTATTTCTATATTTTTTGGGGCATCATTTGGCACAGTAATTTTGATTTTATTAATGAGTTCATTGGACATATACGGCTTTTTAGGACCAGGCGATACCAGGTGTTTATTTGGGATTACCATTAAAAGGTTTTTAATTTCATCTACACAAAACATGTTTATATTTGTGGAAACTTTAGTTAATAACTCATTATCGTTAGTAAGAAGAATCTAAAACAAATAATATTTTTATTTAGTTATTTCTTTTCGTTTCAGTAGTCACTTATCTCCGCCCGTGAATGGCGGAAAAAGGCAACTTAATAATATATAACGTGTTCACTCTGATATCCCATAGCTCTAGGTCTCTATTAATGAGACCATGTCAAAGAATAAACTAACATATATTTTTTTTATTTTTTTTTATAAGATAACTTACGACTAGACTCTCGATGTGTGTATCTAAGTTTCATTGATTAGTACGAATAAATCATAATCATTGAAACCAATCATTCATATTTAAAGCTAAGAAAATGCGATGTTGTCATATTTACTTTTTAACAAAAATCAAAGTCTGTTTTTTTTATATTTCAGCAAAAGGTTTTTAACATAAATAATCGTGATTTTGGCAAAATATTTTGAATGAAAATGAAAAAAAAAAAAACCTTTGCCAGTTGAGTCTTTATTAAGGTATTCATATCCTAGAGTTATGGGACATCAAAAAAAACCTTGTAGATAGCAGTATTATAAAATCCTTGTTCAGTGTTTTAAGCTCCTGCTTCGTGCGTGCCCCGCCTATGGCACGGCCCCGACTCGGCAGCAGAACCGTGGCAGGCTAGTTATAGTATAAACTAAAAGCGATAATATTCTTACTTACCAAATGATAGTTTTTATCCAATAGTTCTTTGCAAGTTGAATGTATAACCTCTGCCATACTGTCACCTTCAACTTTAGACGGCTCTTCCGCTGAAAGGTTGAATTTAGGTTTATATTAATCCTAATGATATCATGATCCTTACATATTATAAAACAAAATCCCTGCCCTGTTTGCCTGTCTGTTTGTTTGTCTGAACGCGAATAACTCAAAAACTGCCGAACGGTTTTTCAAACTGTTTTCACCAACTGACGGAGTGATTATTGAGGAAGGTTATGGTGTATAATTCATTAAGGTTTTGTGTAAATTGGCTTAAATATGGCGATTATCGGCGTTTTACGAAGTCGGAAAAATTCATGCCGACTGGGAGTTTTAATGGCGTGTGTCGCTAAACCGTAAAAGATACATAAAATGTATGTTCTACAGGACTGTTCATCTTAAATAGTTCAACAAAAAAGTCTTAAATGGCATATGTTTATCTTTTAAGGATGACCTACAGTAACCATTAATCTTTCGGAATTTGATAAAATTTCATTGTTATTTCCGAAGCTACTTTGACCGATAATATATTAATCCCTATCCAATAAAATATTTTATTTAAAATGGGCATATAATTTCGTTTAAAAAATGCCTTGACATCTTGTCATTTAAATGAATAGTTAATAAATAATAATATCACAGATTATTACGCGTAACAAAATAATTATGGTTGACGGCAACGCGGGTGCAGCGGTAGTAGTCAATGACCTTTTCCTCGGATATTAGCTATGTAATCTCAGTACTACGTTCCCCGCCGCGGGAAAAAGTTAGTATAGTGAGTTTGGTTGTTTGTGACGGTTTCACGCGGTTGAACAGATTTGGATGAAATTTGGCACATGGGTAGAACATGAACTGGATTAGGATACTTTTTATCCCGATATTCTTACGGGATCGGGAATTATGCGGGTGAAACAGCGGGGCGTAGCGAGTGATCAAATAAAAATGTTTAAACAATTTTTGTTCAAATGTAGACCATGTCACCCGGACCATAATAACCAATCGATTGATCATATATCAAAATCAGATGAGTAATTTAGGCGCTATGTTGGTAAATACAAACATACGCACATACATGGACTGCTGCCGAAAGTTCTTATAGGCAAAAAAAAAATGTGGAATCATTATACTGATGCCTGCATTAATTAGATACCCTTCATGTAAAAATTTCAACAATTCTAACAGCCTTTGCACAGCATATTTGCGCGATACGATTTTCTTCACACTTTTCTTTGACATGGCTTGGTGTCGAGACTTTTAGCCTTTTTATAGGTGAGCGATGCCCTTAAATCTGTCATATTGCTTTAATATCTTACCCATACATGCATGACCAATCTCAATCTGTTGGGACAAAAATCGTAGAATACGTTTCGCTTGAATATTTTCTGTGCTAGTAACATAGCTTTTAAGTTCGTCCATGACCTGCTTTGGAACCATAAGGTGGCATTTTTCATCTGTAACAATTTATTTTTTTAATTATTAGAATTTAAAATGGATTTCATTACCTATCATAAAAGATAAATTTGTTCTTTATGAATAAAAGTCCCTAAATCAATAAAGTTAATAAAAAAGGATAAATGCATTATTTGGAGTTATTTTAATTGGTAGAATCATTTTGGTAAGCGTTTAAATCAGGGTTGACATGATTTAAATCGCTTGATTTTAATCAGTGATTTAAATCGCGATTAAAATCAAGTGATTTTTTATATAAAAAATCAATATTTTTTTACTTCCTCCAAATCAGCCAAAATGTGTCAAGGGACTTCCCCCGACATAAACTACGGCGCGCACACACGTGTCCAATGCTGTTAAACTACACCGTTCGGAGGTTCTCCGAAATTTAAACTCGTGACTGAATCCGTCCGTTTAGTCTTTGGCGCGGTCATTCGTGATTGATTAATGAAAGTGAATACAACAAGATGTCTGGAAGGAAAAATGATACTGAATGGGTTTATTTCGATTAAAAAAAGTCCACTTGCGGCAAGTATAACAAAGCGGTGTGTAAACGTTGTAAGAAGGAATGAATGGGCTTAGTAGCTAGAATGAAAAAACATTTAGAGACATGAGTGACAGAAATAATCAATAAAATCCGATTTAAATCCAATTAATCCGATTTAAATCCAATTAATCCGATTTAAATCAAATAAATACGATTATTTTGATTTTTTTATAAAAATCATGATTTTTATCAACCCTGGTTTAAATTGCAGCCATTTTATTGCTATGCGTGAGTCTATAGAATTGTATTTCGATAGTAATTCAAAATAACCGCGATTCATTTGAAATTTACTATTAAAATGATCTTGGCCAAAACCTATGAATAGCGTGTTTATGGGTTTTTTCTAAAATCAACCCTTAACTGGGTGAAAAGGGGTAATCAATTTTTTAGGGGTGTAAACTGCTTGCTTGGATTTATTCGAAAATTGGTATAACTTATCTCAGGGTCAAATCAATCTTAGTTTTCATCAAACGGAGCTAATGTATCCTGAGACAGTTTTCCCATATCTCTTAGCTCACGTTCGCACGGAAGTAAAAATATCGCGGCGGGATTTTATCGCACACTGGATTTGCAACTTTCGGTGTTGAGCCGAGCGTTGAGAATCCAACGCGCTGGGACGCACTCTCGTCTCAGAGTGTTGAAAAAACACACTGTTGGATTTTCAACTCTCGGCGCTGAGCAAAACGTAGAAAATGCAATGCACGAAAAATAGCCCATACGTACCTGGGCTTACTGTGCGTTTGCACTGGTGAAACATTTACAATAAAACATGTTGAAATCTCTAGTTTCTGTCAAACATTATAAGGAACATTGACAGGAAATAGATTAATATTTCAACAAGTTTTGTTGTGAATGTTTCACCAGTGCAAACGCACGACGAAATGGCGATCTTTACTATTACGTTTTTTATTTAATTACCTGAATCTGTTAATGTAGTCAGAAATTTAAATTCATGTAGCAGTACCTCCAGATCAACAACAATAAACCAAGCATCTGAATTAGAATCAGAGGGGGCCAGATTTTTTAAAGGCCCCAAATCAATCTTAGAGGGTGTTTCATGCAATTGTGTCTCTAGACATCTGCTCTCCTGAAAAATAAATAGTATAATAAATAAATAATAGTAATAAGATGACATAATATATGTAATAAATATTATGTCATCCAATCAAAAAACAGGAAAATGCTATTCTCTTACATACCATTCCAGTACTCAAATCATTTGACTGAATTCCTTCAACTTTATTAACAATGTGAGCAGCAATATCGGCTTTCCTTGGATTCGTTTTAAAAAAACTAGATCCTAAAAATAAATAGTAAGTGTCATTAAAATAATGATCATTATTAGCATTATGTTATTATGGCTATAATAAAAAGAAAATAAATACCTCCTGGAATACTAGATTTCATATTAAATCTTTTCTTAAATGATAACTTTTGCCTTAAATCATTTTTATTTGTGAATCCAATATTTTTATTAATAGTTCGCTTGGCACCTTGGTCATGATTAAAGTCTATTGGATAAAATGCCCGTGTACCACGCGTAGTTAATGCAGACTGAGTGGAATTTTCAAAACTATTGAAAACAAGTCCTGTCGCAGGTTGTGACACAGTTTGGTTGTAGGCAACATTCAAGGGGCCTGGACTTTGGTTCACAGTAGCTAGCCCAGGTGCAATAAAAACTTGCTGTGTATGAGGGACATCCCATACTTTGGGATTATAAACTGTAGGGGTATTGTTCAAATGATATGTACTTAAAGAATTATTAAATGAATTGAAATTACATACAGGTTCTATTGAAGCAGGATTGTTAATCTGGGTGCCCTGGATTACCCCTGATATTTGGTTAAAAGGAGTACAAAAAGTTGAATTACTGTTTGCAATATTTGAGTAAGTTAAATCTGAGGATTGTTGATTTGAATTCCTATTAATTACAAATTGTTCACTAGAGAGTGACTCAGATGATTCTGAATTATTATTGAATGGAGTACTAGGTGGCTTTTCCTTTGGTTCTGGACATTTTGTAGGCTTAGCGCCCGGTAGGTGCTCAAGATGCTTTGTTCTACATTTTGCCTTTTCAATCTGTAAAAAAACACCAGTTATGTTGGTTAATAAAAATTTGTACAAGTATTTGGTCTACAACCAACCTATTCTTTTAGAACCACTCTCTGACTAACTCTTCTGTGAGTACAGGCATGTGTCATTGACTCTGGCAGGGCCACCAACAGGGATATTAATTTTGATTATACAAAAAAATTGTCGCTAATTTGTCGAAATTTGTCGCCAAATATCAGAATTTGTCGGTCACTGGTTCAAAAGATATAAGGGTTTATAGGTGGCCGATCTGGAGAGTCTCCCCAGCAGGGCCACATTTATATCTCAAAAACTAAGGCACCTAGCGAAGATTTGTTTTCTCCAATATTTTGTCGCCAATTTGTCGAAATTTGTCGCCAAGTTACAGATTTTATCGGTGTGTAATTAAAAAGATATTAAAGAATTTAATTTCCCCAGTGGTACAAGCAAGTACAAAATACTTTATGTAGTTTCTAGACAGTATCTATGAAGTCATATTGAGGAATGTTTGTTTCGAATTAAATAAATATAAACTTATTCTATAATTTCAACCACCAAAGGATAGCTGTATTCATTACCTATAAACAAATCTACAATAAATATATGTAATTATTTATCTAACACTGCATTTACCACTTAGTCGCTGGCGCTGCGCTCCGTTTCATTTACGGTAAGTAAGAAAGAGATAGATGCGCGTGTACAGACGAGCTACTTTTAACGAGTTGCCCGTCACGTAAGTTAAAGTCAGTTTAATTAAAGTGGAACTTATTATGGATAGTTACGAACTCGAGTGTTGTTATCTCTAATATAGGTATTCCGCAAATACAAAAACGGGGAAAAGTGCGAGATAGAACGAGCGTTTCCCCTGCTGCACGTCACCGGCGCGGCACTTCGGCGTTCGCGCCGCTTAAAGTACTTAAAAAAGAATAGGTAAATAAACAAACTTGCTCTTAAGGATTTTTTCTTTATTCCTCCACCGGGAGTACAGCGAGGTTTGTTTGTGTAAAAAATTGAAAGAACAATTACGAATGCGGGCATTTAAGTGCATTGAACAAGGTGGTGGACAATTTGAGTGTTTTGAAAAGAGGACGCCACCGCGCCGTATGATTGCAGATTAATATGTACCCCCTTGATTTTTCACGTCAATAGCGTGTTTGTGTGTGTGCCTTTAGATACAAATACCGAGGCGCTACCTACCAATGTAGTCCGTCGATGTCCATATATTATTTGGCTACAATTAGGATAGCTAATTTTTTTAATCCGGTCAAGTGCGAGTCTGACTCGCGCACGAAGGGTTCCGTACCATAATCTATAAAAACGGCAAAAAAAACACGTTTGTTGTATGGCAGCCCCCCTTAAAAATTAGTTTTATTTAAATTTAATTATTTATTTTTAAAGTGAATATATAACTAAATATTCTGTAAATATTCCAAGCGTCTACCTGTTGCCGTTATCAATATCGAGCAAAAAAAAAACACGTTTGTTGTATGGGAGCCCCCTTAAATATTTATTTTATTCTGTTTTTTTAGTATTTGTTGTTACAGCGGCAACAAAAATACATCATCTGTGAAAATTTCAACTGTCTAACTATCACGGTTCTTGAGATATAGCCTGGTGAGAGACAGACAGACAGCGGAGTCTTAGTAATAGGGTCCCGTTTTACCCTTTGGGTACGGAACCCTAAAAAACACTACTTAGGTGCTTCAGTGCATAAATTATGACTGTAACCTAATTTTCTAATTGGGGTGTATCGGGCAGGGTGTGCATTATTCCAGTTACATGTTGTATATGCCTCGCGAGGATATGCTCATTTAGGACGAACCATTTTACACATATTAATAGAAATATTTTTTCTTGACAATTTTTCGTGAACTCTTCGATCTAGCTCTTAGATTATACCTTACTAATTGAAATCATTATAACTCCTAAACTAAGACCCGACAAATTCTGATACTTGGCGATAAATTTCGACAAATTAACGACAAAATATGGGAGAAAACAGATCTTCGCTAGGTGCCTTAGTTTTTGAAATATAAATGTGGCCCTGCTGGGGAGACTCTCTCCAGATCGGCCACCTATAAACCCTTATATCTTTTGAACCAGTGACCGACAAATTCTGATATTTGGCGACAAATTTCGACAAATTAGCGACTAATTTTATGTGTAATCAAAATTGAAATCCCTGTTGGTGGCCCTGCCAGAGTCAATGACACTACAGGCATGATGTTATGTGCTTGTAGTTTTTTAAATAACATGCTTACTTATATTTGTGAGAGAGGTAATTTAGTGTGGCTTATAAAAGTGATACGTTTTATGAGATCTTAGAGAAGAAGAGTGTGGTGTGTATGAATGATACCAAATGTCCTTTCTTTGGTATGTTTGTTGAGTTGAGCTCCAGGATTACTGACAAATGCTTGCACTGGGTGGACAGGTCCACTCAAATCTGTCTGGTTCTTTCCTCAAGACCATTTCAGACACTAATCTACATAGTCCTCATATGGCCTGACCAAGATTATGTCTGTACTTTAAAAGAGACTGCAACCTCTGAGTTTGTTTCGGACTTTCTGCTCAGAGTAGTCAGATAGGAAACGCCAAACTAATCTAGCCTATTTTTATTTTTAATAAGACGTGTAAAAGTGATTCCGATATCCTATTTACAGAATAAACAATAATAATTTCATTTCATTTCAATGTGTTTTATATTGACATTATTATATTACTTATTGATCAGAGGAATCCTGTAAGTGATATGTTCCCAGTCCTCATATCCAATGTGTATTACGTAAAACTATAGACTGAATAGATATTTAATTTCCTGTATGGATTAGTCTCTAATTTTAATGATCAGATGCAAATAAACAAGTAAATGATGTAATTATTTACTATTGTAATTGTAATGTAGATATTATTATGAAGTTTCTTTGTATAAAAACGTTTGCGCTTCTATTCAATTACTTACATATATCAATATTTATAACGTTTACCAACTCTTTTGTATGTTCTTCAAATACCTTATCTAAAAAAGTTATAATATCGGATGCGACTATAAAAAAGAATACCATAATTCAATTATATTACCTCTGCCTCACTTAAATTCCACGCAGCTTCCCCAGTTAAACTGTTAAAATAATAAACGTGTCCTGGATGCGATTTAGATTTGCATACTATCCAAGAGTTGCCGACAGAAGTTACTTTGCGCCGGTCATCATTCCTTATTTCTTCACTCATAATAATGAAGAATACCTGTAAATTATTTTTTTTAACTATCTTTTGTAGCTTTAATTAAGTACCTAATTAGGAGCCACCACAACAACGCAGTAAATTATAATTTTAACCGACATAGTTAGGACAGAAAAAAACCACGATTTCATACATACAATATGTCACTCTTTTTTTTTATAGTAAGCACAGACTATAAAAGCTACTAAGGTATGATGATATTATGTCATGATGTCACCACACCACCACAGATAAACAGCGCAGTCATAGATTAACGTAGACATAGATCATTAATTATATTACTACATTACTATTATATTTTCTATCTCAATGGTAAGGTAAGTGGGTAATTGCCATGGTGGTAAACTGGTAAATTATATACTTCATCGACCTCAGAGCAGTGTTGCCGCAACTGAGTTCCCAAAAGGTACATATCCAGCGCTGAAAAGGTACATTTTGGGTTCAAAAGGTACATAAGCAATGCTTTTACTAATATCATTCACCCGTCCGATTACGTCATCATCCTCTTCGCAGGATGCTCCCATCGCCCCTATTACTTCTGGCCAGAAAAAGGTCGCGCCTCCACCTCCTGTGTTCATTCAGGACAAGGAGAAGTATACGGCCATTTCCAAGTGGTGTGTCGATCTCAAGATCGGCTACACAAATGCCCGTTCTACCCAACAGGGTATTAAAGTTATAGTCCCGACTTCGACCGACTACAGATCCCTAACCCGGCTTCTGAGAGACAGGAACGTGTCATTCCACACGTACTCTCTCCCAGAGGATAAACAGACCAGAGTAGTAATAAAAAAGATCCCTAAGGAGATCTCCCCAGCTGAAATCCTAGCCGACCTTAAGTCGCAGAATATTCCGGTAGACGAAGTGCACCGTATGCACCGTTCGCGCGGTAGGGAGGCATATGACATGGTACTCGTCGTGTGCTCCCCTATCGAAGGGCATAACCCAATTTTTTATGTAAAATCGATTTGCAATCTCATGGGCTTCTCAATAGAGAAGCCCTGGAAAAATCACTCGATAGGGCAATGTCATCGTTGCCAGTTATATGGGCATTCGCAAAAGTTTTGTCATGCGAAACCCAGGTGCGTCAAGTGCCTGGGTGACCACGGCACTGCTGAATGCACCCGTCCAAAAGACCGTAGCCAATGTGACAGCCCACCTAGCTGTGTGCTATGCGGGCAAGAGGGTCACACAGCCAATTACCGTGGCTGCTCTAAAGCCCCTAAAACTACTTCGCCCAAGCTGACGAAACGTCTAGACGATCGTCAGCAAAAGCAAAGGGAATACTTCCCTATCCCGTCATCTCAAATCCCCGAGCGGCTTAGCCCTCAGAGACCCAGCCCCTGGAATCAACTCCAGCACCGTCAGGCCTTCCCAGCCTTAGCGATCGCGACCCCCCCCTTAACTCAACCTCAACCTCCTCCTAATAAAATTCCCTCCCTCATGGATCAGCGCATCCACCTCCCCGCGTTCGCAGGCCCTCCCGCGGCCCACTACAAACCCGCTCCCGCTCCCGCTCCCGCTCATAAAGCACCGCGCCCCACCACCGCCGCTCCCGCGGCCGCTCAGTTGTCCACTTCGGACGTATATAATATAATATCAGACACCTATATGGCCTTCTGCTCCCCTCGCGCCGTACAGATGGCTCACGAAATCCTCGTGGCCAAACAGTCAGATAACATCCCTATGTTGCAAAGAGTATTGTATGAATACTCTGACGTCATGCAAACTCTCCACTCTAATAAACCTCATAATGTCTAACACCAGTACAGCGAGGCATAAACCCCGATCCCTTAAAATAGGCATCTTCAATGCAAACGGCATCCGCGGTCAACGCGATGAGATCTCGGAATTCCTCCGCGACCATCAAATTGACCTACTCCTCGTTCAGGAAACGTTCCTCAAACCCAGTCACCGAAACCCCTCTATAGCTAACTACCGTCTCATCCGTAATGATAGGACGCGTTGTCACAAGGGCGGCACCCTTATTTATTACAAACGGGATCTGTATTGCATACCTATGGACCCTCCTCCCCTAAGTAAATTAGAAGTCACTATCTGCCGAATATCCATGACTGGCCATCAGCCGATCATGCTAGTATCGGTCTACCTCCCTCCCGCTACGCCGGCTGAGAATTTCCAACATATCTCAGACGATTTCACAATCCTATTAGGCATGAGAGACTCCGTTATCATAGCGGGCGACCTCAATGCAAAGCATCCCTCCTGGAATAGTACCAGAACCAACCCCAGGGGTCGACACTTGTTCGACCTCTCCACCTTCCTGAACTTTGACGTCATCGCTCCGATGACTCCCACTCATTTTCCTCACGACCCCAGGTTTACTCAGGATGTCCTCGACGTGGCACTCCTTAAGAGTGTCAACTTGAGACTAGACTCGATAGAAACGGTGCACGAGCTTAACTCTGACCACCGTCCAATACTACTAAAACTCGACTCCCGCATAGGTCGTCATCATGACCCCGACCAGCCCTCTGCTACAAAAAAGATAACAGACTGGAGGCGAGTAAGCGAACAGCTGAAACCCACCACATCCCCTCAGTTAGACTCAATCCCCAACAATTTCGATTCTATCGCTGACACGACGGCCGCGATCGACTCCCTCACGGAGCACGTACAATCTGTCCTGAACGACTGTTCAAGGGAGGTCCCAGCGACGGATAACCGTCGCTGGAAGCTCCCTGACGATGTACGTGCTCTAATGACGGAGAAGAACGCGGCCACCCGTGCCTACAGCAGCTTCCCCTGTGCCGCAAACAAAGCCCATATGCGCTACTTACAGCGAACTGTAAGTACACGCGTAGCGGAGCTGCGTGAAGCGGGCTGGGACAAGATGCTTAGCGAGTTAGAGCCCACCCACAAGGCCTTCTGGGAACTTCAGAGGAAACTCAAATCCCAGGAGATCGCCACCATGCCCCCCCTGATACGCCCCGATAAGTCAATAGCATTCGACGACATCGAAAAGGCCGAGTGCCTAGCAGATAGTCTCGAGCTCCAATGCTCTCCCAGCTCTCAGCCAGTAGACCAAGCTCACCTCGCAGAGGTCGACGCCGAAGTCGAAAGCAGAGCCTCTCTCCCTCCCGTCGAAGACCCTGATAGTCCTCTGCCTCCAGTCGCTCCGGACGAAGTGCACGACTTAATCAAAGGTCTAAAAATTAGAAAAGCCCCCGGTTCAGACGGACTCACCAATAGGGTGATCCAACTCTTCCCCGCTCATCTCATTATGCTACTGACCACCATCTTCAATGGTGCTCTAAGCAATAATATCTTTCCCCAAACATGGAAAGAGGCCACTGTCATAGGTATTCCAAAACCTGACAAGCCCAAATCAGATCCCACCAGTTACCGTCCCATCAGTCTGCTCAAAGTACTCGGCAAACTCTATGAGAAGCTTATTTATAAGCGACTCAGAGACTACGCCGAGACTAAGGGCTTAATCCCCAACGAACAGTTCGGCTTTCGAACCCAGCACTCTAGCGTGCATCAGGCCCACCGTATCATAGAACATATAAGCAGCGGCATCCACCGCGGCTTAATGACAGGCGCTATCTTCTTTGATATAGCGAAAGCGTTCGACAAAGTCTGGCACAACGGCTTATTGTATAAGCTCTACAAACTCGGTGTGCCAGATCGTCTCGTGCTCATCTTACGAGACTACTTGTCGAATCGCACCTTTCGCTATCGCATAGACGGAGCCCTATCCACCCCTCGTCAGATCCGAGCAGGAGTCCCTCAGGGCTCTGTACTCGCTCCCCTATTGTTCACGCTATTCACCAGCAATATCCCTAGAAATAAAAAGACTCAGTTGGCTCTGTTCGCAGACGACACTGCCATCTATTGTAAAGGTTTAGGTTCCGCTTCGATGCTTCAAAACCTCCAACAGGCGGTCAATAACCTTGGCGCCTGGTTTAGGAAGTGGAGAATCGAGGTCAATCCCGATAAAAGCCAAGCGGTCCTCTTCTCGAAACCGTGGCTAAATCCCTCTTTCCCCCGATCAGTCACCATGTTTGGCAAGCCGATCCCTTGGGCTAAGCGAGCCAAATATCTAGGTGTGATCTTAGACAGGCATCTCACGTTTTCAGAGCACATAAAGGCGGTTCACTCGCGAGCCTCTTTCGCTCTCAGTAGACTCCATTTCGTATTAAATGCACGTAGCAAAATGTCACTCAGGTGCAAATTGCGAACTTACACCACGTGCATTCGCCCAATCATGACCTATGCGGGTATCGTCTTTGCACATACCAAACCCCGATTCATCCATAGGTTGCAAACCCTACAGAACCGATTCCGCCGTAGAGCCACGGGATCCCCCATGTATGTTAGAAATGAGATCCTCCATCTCGTTAAAATACCTACCATCCACCAGTTTCTCAAACGCATGTCAAAGCGTTACTTCGATTCAGCCGTCAAACATCGCAACCCTCTGGTTGTCGAAGCAGCTAGTTACATTTCCTCTAGAATCAGTCACTTTCGCCGCCCAAGGCATATCCTCTCCGACCCAGATGACCCCATCACCCTCCTACAGGAGAGCAATAGGGCCACGAGTACAGTGCACAAACACAACCGACACCCGCGATACAGACCTCGCCGTAGAGGTCCCCCGCGATCGCGACCCTCCCGAGTAAACGATACTCCCCCCCGACCCTTGCTCGTCGACGAAGCGCCAGCACGCGTTGCCGCTGAGCCTGTAGCTTTAAATTCCCCGATCAATAGTCATGAAACCACCATTTTGATCCAGCCTGTCCCTCTTGCTGTCCTCCCCTCAGCGAATGCCCTAAGCCGAGGTTCGCACCCCACAGGGGGTGGCCCTTAGCGAGCATTCGCCTAGTTTTAATTAGAATAGTATAATGCCCTGGCTGGAGGCTTTGAGTGTAGAAGCTTAAGGCAGCCACAGGAAAGCCCGGTTAAGCAGTCACTACCTTAGTGGTAATCTGCGAGATGCCCTAGTTAGGAAAAAAAAAAAAAAAAAAAATATCATTCACTACTGCATCTCTCGCTCTCTCGCAATGAATGCGAGACAGGGAGAGACTGCCTGCTCGCCAGCAGTTCTATTTTTTGGATTCTACCTATGTAGGTGTGATAAAACTTATCTTATATTATCCCCGCAGTTTTATGATAGGTACTCATTGAATTGTTTCTCGTGGTTAATTCTAAATGTACCTATCAAAACTTATCCGCTTTGCAAACAAATGCGCACTTTTTTTTTTTTTTTTTTTGGGTGGAAATTTGTCCATTAATTTCTTCCGCTCTGGGCGGAGCGGGAGGGCGTGTCAGACTTCTACTGACTATGAAATCCACCCGTGTTGCTATGTATGTTTGTCCATGAATTTCTCAGAAACTCGTAATCGGATCGTGGTCATTCTTTTTTATTGGATTTTTATCTTTCAACTTAGGAAACGGTACAAGTTTCATCAAAATCGGTTCAGCAGTTGTCAAGATATGGAACATATAACCGAACTCCTTAACGACAGTACAATGTGTAAATTGTGTTCGTATGGGTATTTTGTCAATCTTTTAGATACCTTATATACCTTACTAATTTTTTAGTGATGGTGTACCAAAACTAAAAAGAGAAATATAATAAATTTTGCACGAAAACCGACTTCCACACTAAAAAGCAAAAATAACTTTCGTTTTGGAATTCCGTGTCACAAAACGACAAAAAAATAAGAGGTAAAGATAACGACTTTCGAAACGAAAGATATTTTTGTAAGTCGGTAAATTTTTTGTGCAAAAGTTTTTTTACCTAAAATGTATGTAATGGAATAGAAACAATCGGATCAAAACGGATTTTTTTATTTCATATTTGGGGATAAACAATAAAATAAAGAGAGGAGAAGTAAGCAGTTTAAATTATTCGATTTTCAATCGAATAAGTGTAATTATTCGATTGAAAATCGAATAATTTAAACTGCTTTCTTCTCAACTCAAAGCATTTATTTCAATTAAACCATTTACGGGCACTTTTGAATTGTCAAGGGAATCGGTCAGTCAGAAATATGAAGCTAATTGTCCATTCCAAAGCGTAATAGGTACCTATGGAGAAGAACGGGCAAGAAACTCCACAGACACTCTTTTATATAAAATAAATTGTTACAAAATATTTGTTACATCATTCATGTTGAAATTATACATGTGAGAACAATGTAGAAAGACGTGCACGTTAAAAGCGTCCGTAATAAAAAGATAAATAAAGGAGATAAATAAAAAAAAGAACAATTCAAAAATTTAAATCAGCCATGGCAGCTAAGAGTTGGCCAGTCCCAATTGACGGCGCCCGGTCACGAACATGATGCATGTATCAGCACCATTCAGCTCAACCATACAATTAAATGCAAAATTTCTCAAATAATAGGGATGGTATGGCGCCAGGTCCTGGCGCCATACCATCCCTATTATTGGTAAGTAAAGTCACGTGCGCTCACTTATTGATCAATTCGCGTTATGTTTTACCTATCACAAAACGTTCACAGTTCTGTGTCCCAAAGCTCTGTGAAAAAAAATGTTTTTCTTGTATCTTCAGTTGTTTTTCTTGCCGGTTTGAGGGGTCGACTAAAATCGCGGGAACCGGTACCGGTGAACGATAATCGTCTAAAAAGGCTATTATTTTCTCCACACATTGACATTGGCAGAATTGTCGACATCGGCACCATTGCCATATGGAAAAATAGAATAGAAGGCTATTATTGGAATTACGTAATCATTTTGACAGTTGAAAATTTGTTTCAAATCAACGAGAAATTGCTTTGAGCTATCAATCTAAAGAGAAGGCACCCTACTGGTCGCATTCGATTTTCTTTGCAATATTTTTGGGATTTACTCATATAATCTCCTTACTTATTACAAAATTATGTAAGTGAACGTCGTCTTCATAAATTGTGAATGTGTTTTTGTGTAAAACCTCAATGATAGATCAGTATTAGGGTCTGTAAAATACCGAAGCAGCGAGGTCGATTTTTAATAATAATTGTGAAAGTTTTCTTCTGTTACAAGTGCTTACAACCTAAACTAAAGATATATATTATGATATTTCAGAAACGAGGTATTTTGGTGGCATTTTAAAGGAAAGACAAATTCGTACCTCGTACCGTATCAAACTTATCATAAGCCACAAGCTTAGCAAACCAGTCGGGCTTTTACTTAATTGGAAAAGCAAATTTATTACAGGAAGAACAAATATTATAATATAGTTTGAAGCATTTTATGTCAATGGATTCTGTAAGGACATCAGTGAACATACTCACCAAACCATAAATAGATCTATTTCCACATCATTGTCTGTATAAGGTACCTACTTAATATCCTTATTATTTTCTTTGTTAGTGTTGAACATTGATTGTGTGTTTAGCATAGCAACAACAACGAAATGCACCATCAATAGAAAGCCACACCATCATACATATATGTATATATAAAGTCAAATTGTAGGCACCTAATTGTTGTTTATAGCAGAATATTGCTGTTCTATAAAGTAGATAGATTGTGCACGTAAGTGTTTAAGGGAGAGGCCTATTAGACTTTGTGGATGGATGTAATGGTTCATGGAATATCAATATATTGAGGATTTACCTAAATTCTTTTTTTTATATTTCAGGTGTCAGGCTCAACTACATTATTCAGGAAAAAAAATAACTCTCATGAGCGCTTACAGCAAGAATTAGAAAGCAGTACATACTTATTCCATGATGACTGCCACAGGACATTAGATCCCAAATTCCACTAATCCGTACAGTAGTGTCCAAATATTTCATAATAATGTGAAGATATAATTAAAGTCGTTTTTGTTTACCATAATTTATTTCTCTCTATTTACTGTTACCTAATAAATGATAGTTAATTTAGGTAAATAAGTACCTCTAAATAGTATCATTATAATAATCATTTGGCTGTGTTTATAAAAGGCATAGTATTCAATTCTTAAATATTTCATTATAAGTTATTTTTATTTGCACCTTTATAAGTTTAGTACAAATAAAAATTACAAGCACAGGTTCAAAATAAAAACACTTTATTAACCCATTCGTTGCTACCAACGTACCATTTGCGTTGATCGAGAGTGCAACGTCATGCCACCAACGCACCATATACTGTGTGAGGAGTGTGCTGTAGGACGTTATTTGGCATTACATAAAAATTATAGAAATGTATTTAAATATTTGGCAACATTCACGGCTAGAAACATTGTTTAAATCTGGAAACACTGTTGGTTTTTGCTTCGGACTGTTATTCTTGTTTTGGTAAGGAAAAAACGGTTGGTGCTGTGAAGGTCTATTTTAATTTGGGAATAACTGAAGTTTTATTGAGTGTTTATTGTATATTTGAGAATTGGGAGATAAAGATAAGCAATATTCTTTAATTTATAATTTTTTCCGCTGTTTCATTGTGTATTTTTAAAATGAAATCACATGAACGGATACGGTGCGTTCATTGGCATAGCAGTAAAAATCTTTTTTGGATGGTTTTATTCATAACAAATCACGCCAAAAATATATGCACGTATTTTATTGTTTTTTTTTTATTAGTTTGGTTTCGTGTCCCACTGCTGGGCAAAGGCCTCCCCTTTCTCTTTTCAAACCTCTCGATCATATTTTTTTTTTATAATAAATGTATCTTCATTTAAATTATTTTTGTTTTGTCATAATTTCAACCTATTTATTCACTAAAATATTGTTTACTTACCTGCAATCCATTAAAATCGTCGATTCTGCATGACTTTTTCAAATTCGTCTAGACGTTCTTCATGCATAAACGGCTGGACGAATTTGGATGAAATTTGGCAAACAGACATATAACATAATTATATCAAATAATCTATAATCATATCTATCAAATAATTGTATTCTGTCAGCGTCAGCATTATGCGTTCACAACACGTTTTCCTGTAAATGTTTCGGCAGTGCAAACGTACGGTAACAAACACACACAGTGTTTCGCATTTATAATATGTATTAGTAAGAGTAGGTAGTAGGAAATATTAATACTAAATTATAAATAAACAGACTATATGAATAAAGAACATGTTGCATAATACTATCCAAACGTCAACGCAAACGGTGTGTTGAATGGCACTTACGTTTTAAATTCTTTTACCAGTGCCACCAACGCATTTGTTGCGTTTACCATTTTTGAGTGGTTTTTTTTTATTTAGGGTTTATTTTCAAATAAAAATCATAAATAATTTCGTATTTTCTATTGAAATCATCAAAAATATTAAGTGGCACCCAGGTGATGTTTTTAAAATTTTAGTGGCAATGAATGGGTTAAAGTTTACACTGTTATCAATTAACAAAATAGTAACACATATTTATATTGCTGTCGTACAAGACTGAACAGTAAAAAAAAAAAGATTATCTTTCATTAACAATCTTCAGTTTTTACTTTAGTTCTTGAGAAGCTTGAAAACTGAAGTAGCAGAGCAACGGGGCAACGCAGCATGGGCGACATCCTTCATGCTGCCTTCATGTCTTCATAGGTGAAACGCCCCAGGAACTCTATAGTTTTAAAACAAAATCTTATTATTTTTTGCTCAAATAAAGTACTTAAAAATTATGTGGCAAAGTAAAGTAGGCATATCAACTAGGTTTTCATTAGCCCATGGCTGGACAAAACCTAGCCTAGTCATTGGTGCTGGTTGTATAATTTCATCTTTATTTAGGGCTGATATTTCAGTCTCCAGATATTTTATAATACTGAATTATAATATTAAACATTAGTTAGGTATACACAAAATATATGTTGTGTCTATGTACTAAGTTCAGCCAAGGAAATATATTTAAAGTTTTATAATTATGTCACTTGCTACGCTTTATTCTTAACTATGTGTCAAAAAGCTTACCTTCAATGATTAATACAGAAGATTGGATATTCAATCCATGTTTGAACAACAAGATTGATGTTGGGTAGCGTTCCCTTCTTGTATTTTCAGCTCTAGCACGGTCTGTGAAAATATTATAAATATGTTTTGTAGTTAGTTGTTATTGTTTATTTCAGCATCTACTTATGTACATAAATATCAATTAACAATTTCAGTTAGACTTTGAGGTTGACGGACATTAACTATATTTAACCACAATAAATAGTTAGATGCTTGTGTCTACGCAACAAAGGAATGATTGTCCATAGGTAGATTGACCAATAATGTACCTACAGCTACAATAATGTAATGAGATACAAAGGTACTCTCTTACACACGTTATTCCTATTTATATTGGCTTACTTACTTGTAGTGATAATATCGACTTAGGTACTTTTCGCTATTGAGCAAAACAGCCTAAGTAAGTCTTAGTGCAGCCAGTAGAAAACGAAAACAGAGCACGCAGTGTCTTGAACGAGAGAATTTTCCAAAGTTTTTCCGACTTCCACAAGCCACAAGAAAAATGTTCCAAAACTGCTTAGCATAGGTCCATGTTTCTGTAAGAGAATAGTAAATATAATCTTGTATATTGAAAAATATAAAACATTAAAGGAAAAACAATGCTTATCAAAAATATTACCGAAAACTAAAATGTAAACAAAGACATCGCCAATTCGCCATGTTAGATAGCGTTTTCTCCACAGACTTCAAAGAATGATCATTCCAGCTTCCAGCGCAGATTATTTTCGATGTTTAACATGTGTTATATGCCTTTCCTGTTCTTTTCTCTACAAACTGATAAAGTTAGAGCAACAAAGGCAGGCAATATTTTGCAATAAATTCGACTCTGAACGCGTCACAATGAGTCGGCAGATCGTTCAAGAGGTTATTCAACTTTTACTCAGTGCTGCCAATTTTTGCCCTGAGTCCGGTATAGACATGCGTCAGATACATCAAAACGAATTTAAAATCAGATTTAAGTCAGAAATCGAATCGTATCGATTATCCGAACTAGACTAACCAATTTCACAAAACCAACCACGGCAATAGTAGCTTTGCGTAAGGACGTATTTGTTTATGTTTGAATAGTTTATAGTGATATACTTACAACCGAATAATATTGCTAAAGACGACTGAAACTGCGAGCCGGAGCCACTCCTGAAATCGATTTCTAAAAACGGATTTTGAAAGCGATTTCAAAATCTGAAATAAGATATTTAACCGGTTGGTTAAAAACTTTATACTCGATTAATAAAATAAGATTTGACATTTAAATAAACCTTTTTTACAGTCCGTTCAACCGATTTTAACTTCTATTGTTTTGGTGGCATGGCAAATGGCAACCGCAGTATAATTATTGAAATAAATTTAGTGAAGATGTTTGTTTTCAAACGGCTTAACGGCAGATTTCTTTATCCCGTAAGTACGTTCCCGTCTCCCGTGAGATTTGTTTTTTTAAATGACGTTGTTTTTCGATCTCCACTCGGGCGGAGCCTCTGTGTGACTTCAATCTATTCGTCATGCTGTGTCAGTCTTTCCAAGTCAGCGTTCGAATCCGCAATGGTTTCGGCATTTGAAAGAAATAAATCGAAAAATCACTGACACCAGTTTTAAACAAACAATAAAACATGCCATTATCGTGTTATTTAAATATTTTCTCGAGTCAAAGTTTTAGTTTGATTATATTGTTTTCTACAAATTGAATTAAACTAACCATTAGACAAAACTACCGGCCACTGAAAGCAAAATTTCTCCGCCAGTAGGGGTGTCCAAACCCCCAGGTTTAGTGGAAATCCCACTAAGTTGACAACACTGCTTTTCTACGATTTTGTCATTGGCCACAGATAACAAAAACGTGAAAAGAAAAACGTTTTGTTACGTATTTCAAATATGGTAGTTTTTGGTAGAAAGTGTTTTAAAAATTGGTTTTTAATTTTTCGGCAATCATTGTACATTTTCATTTATAAGCACTAGTAGAGCATCAGTTGTAATGAAAAAAAATTGAATTATAGCACTATAATTTGGAAATTAATCATTCCTATATGGTGTAACAAAACACATCATCCAAATAAATTATGGCCAATTGATTAGAACAACCCTAAGTCCCTAACCAATTTCGGTCGAATGGTAAAATATGACTATCGTAATTCGAAATATAGAATGCGTTTAAAATTGGTCTTGCTTTCGATTCAGAATTGTAAACAGAAATAAAATGTGTTGCGTAATTAGACTGCGGGTCGACGGCGCGTTGTGTTCCACGCACGCCTCCTGATTTACCAACCTCAAAAAAAAAAAAAAAAAGTATATGGTATTTAGTTTAAAAGGTGACTGGATGGACCCATAACAATGTAATCTATAAATGCAATCACACCTATCATCGGACAATTGATGAAATCACGGCAAAGGTGGACAATACTAATAAAACACACATATTAGAGAGATATTTCAGGCTAGTAAAAACCGTAAATAAAGTAATAAATAAAGTTCTTAGAAGCAATTTATAGGAAATAAGGTTTTAGTAAAATGGTTAGATTTGTCGTCTTCTGAAAACACAGTTGGACTGATAAATCGAATATTTATTAAAATAATGTTCAACTCATGATGCATCAGTCTTATGATGGGTATTGGAGAGAACAGTCTTCTCGATTGGCTTATAAATAATTAACTATTTGAATTACATTTACCAGGATACAATGATTGCGGGACTGGCACTAAATTAAGTACACGTGGAGATAGAGTTGTCAATAAATTAGACGAATATTGCAAAGAACACGATATTGCATATCTTATGTCTTCAAACTTAAAGGATCGTCACAAGGCAGACTTAGTTTTGTTAAATATGGTAAAAGAGCGAGCAGTCGCCCCGAATGCGAGTGTAGGTGAAAAACTGGCGGGTTCTGGCCTAAAAAAAAGTAACAAAAAATGTTCTTCAAAAATTACATCTGGAAAAGGGTTGAAAAACATTTTTTTTATTTTTTATTAACAAAACGGAAAGACAAATGAAAAATTTAAACCAAATTGTAAAAAAGTAGCAATAGAATTAGCTATGGCCGCTGTCAGAGAATTTGCTAATGATGCCATTCAAATTCCTCGTATTATTCCTATACCAATATCTGGTGGAGTATACCTTTAATTCCTATTTTTGCGGGATTATCTGCAGCGGGAGCCTTAGCTGGCGGTGCAGCTGGTATTACTAAAACCATAAATGAATTCAAAATGGCAAAAAGTTGTATGTTGTACTCTTCTTTAAAAAGGGTGACAATAATGCTTAAGAATTATAGGTCCGTCTCACTTCTGAGTCATGTCTACAAGGTGCTTTCAAGAGTCATCACGAACCATCTCGCGCGCAAGTTTGACGACTTCCAGCCTCCCGAATAAGCCGGATTCTATAAAGGCTTTAGCACCGTAGACCTCTACATAAGCTGCGGCAGGTCATATACGTACAGAAGATCGAAGAGTATGACCTGCCTCTCTGCTTAGCTTTTGTGGACTAAGAGAATGCCTTCGATTCGATCGAGATTTGGGCTGTACTGCGGTCTCTTCAACGGTGCCAGATTCATTATCGGTAAATCGAGGTGCTGCAGTGTCTATATGAAAACACTACTACTATGTCGGTCCGACTCCAGGAGTCTAAACCTATCCTTGTGAGGTGAGGTGAGACTGACAGACGTTATCTCTCCAAAACTATTCACCGCTGCATTGGAGGATGTCTTCAAGGTTCTGGACTGGAAAGGGGTAACCATCAACTTCAATGGCAACTACGTCACTTACATTCTATAATATATTTGGGATGACATTTTATTAGCTTGCGGTTGTTGTAAAACCGGAACCTGGTAAGAACTAAGCATTTACGATGTGGGAGCGTGATGACCTAAGCCTGGTTAACTTTAGTTTTTGGGTACAAAATGTTCGAAACTTGTATCCTTTGGCATAATTTGGTTGAGTTGAGTAAAACTCGACAAACAAATTTTTATTTCTGTTTGAATGATCAAAATAAAATCTAACCTATCTGAGGAGCCAACCACAGAACAGATAAAAGAGGTCTTTATCTGTTCTGTGGGGCCAATATTTTCGAACTCACTTTCGCTCGCTTACATTCTTATACTTTTCTGCTTATGTCGACAAAGTAACTCAATATGGTGACCATTCGTCCCATTCGGTATTTCGTCGCTATCCGCAGTAGGTCACATTGGGTCACATTCACTAATACATCACCTTTTGATACATCACCTTGTGCATCCGGTCAGATTTCTTAACTCGTTTCATGCTGTATTACGACTCATTCCCAACTCGTCCGATGCATATGTACAATATTTAAACTTTTCCCAAACTTACCTACATTTCGTAGTGACTTCTATTCGGATGGTTCCGGTGGATCATCTGTACCTATCCGAAACTTTAGAAAAATGCCGCCGTGACGACGATGTTCTTCAGTCAGCAAAGCAAAATATTCGGAAATGACGCTCCAACTCCAGTTTAGGTGCTACAGCTTAGGCGCTTACCGGTGAACAGGACGTTTCTGTAGTCGGAGTTGATTGATCTTCCACCACGGCCTTTGATTTGAAACTACGATGCATTGAGGGTAGGTTATTTCCGTTCTTGTAGTACATACTAATTCCATGACAAACAACGAAAATCGTATAAACTAAAAAGGCCTTCAGAAATATATGATGTTTATACACCGAACTTCAATATTTTTTACGAATCTTTGACAGTACCTATCA
The DNA here is from genome assembly GCA_916701695.1 of Agrochola macilenta. Taxonomy (NCBI): domain Eukaryota; kingdom Metazoa; phylum Arthropoda; class Insecta; order Lepidoptera; family Noctuidae; genus Agrochola; species Agrochola macilenta. The sequence goes on from OU753563.1 coordinate 12,947,726, forward strand.
CAGAGTACTTACACTACTACGCTTTTCAGATTGCGAACAAAATGGTTCTATTTTGGATTACTCTTGCTCTAGCACTAATTGGCAAGTATTTTCTTTTAATTTATATAAATGAGGCTGGGTCACTGGATTAACAGTGCGACCTTTCGCCGTTTGCGTTTGCTAGTGAGCAACGTAGCCAGGGGCTAGCCAAGCGGGCGGCTGCCAGGGGCGCAACGTTTAGGCGGGGGCGCACTTTGGTCGGTAATCGACGGAAAACTGCGCTGCGATGCTCCAAGCTCGATCACCGAGCGTTGAAAATATCGACATACCATAATTCGATTGGATAAGTATGAAATTCAATTGATAAATTTAAAATCCTCTGCCGTCCCGACCGCCAGTCTGCGCAGGTTATTAGAAACGTTGGTTGTATACAGTAAACGAGCGTTGCCCCTCGGCCACGACACTGCCGCTCGCGCTCCGTGCGCATTGCGACGCGAAAACACTCGAGCGACCGCGGCCAGCGGGGAGCGGAGTGGCTTGCGATGAAAACAAAAGTATTAGATCACAGCGGGCATACCACGACCACGACTCAGAGCGGTGCGACTGGCGAGTGCGACTTTTGATGATGACGTTCTGAATCCGGTCTGGTCCGACGTGGTCGCAGTCACCGCCGCCACTGGTGGTGAGTGGTGGGTCGAGCTGCGTCATGGCGCAGTCAGTCGCAGGACGCCCCGCGCCGCAAGACGCACCGCCCTATGTCGTGGCCCTGGCGTAACTGCCGCACTCGTATTTTTTTTTTTTTTTTTGCGTCTCGCATGTCAACTAGGAGTTTGTCGGGTGCTTACCCGGACTTTCCTGTGGCTGCCTCAATAAATTAAGGGCATAAGACTACACGCTAACGCAACCCCCTATGGGGTACGGATCTCGGCTTAGGGCATCGGACAGGCAACGGAAGGAAGACGGGTGGGTTTTAGTCAGTAAAAGTCTGACACGCCCTCCCGCTCCGCCCAGAGCGGGAGAAGTTATTTGATAATTGGCCGCCCTAAAAAAAAAAATGGCATCGCTGGGCAAATATTAATAACTGCGGACTCGATATTGTTGCGTACTTAAGTATATAGTACACACTATAGTATATACACAGATTTCAAAGCGCGTCGTTTTGGCAGTTTTCTATGAAGTTAATAATACTGTTACTATTATTTATACTGTGGTAAAGTGTATGTTAAATGTTTAATGTTATGTATGATACTCGTACTTCGCATCTGTCTTCGCAAACGCGCTAGGCTCGCACTGAGGAATCTGAGGACCCAGTCTAAAGGTTGCTATTAATTTTAGGCACCAATGCCCACGGAGAGTTCTATGTTCTTCATAGTCCAAACTCTCTAAGCTTTATTCAGACAAGTCAAACGTCGGAAAGCCTTCTGAAAGAGATATTTTGTGCTGCACTTGGACTCTCTATTGAACAAGTATGTTATATTTAATCTAAACCAGAGTACTTATTATATGGTCAGTGATATTATTCTTTCTTTCTATGACCATTTTAATTTGACTATAAATAGGTACCTACATCTACCTCCCCCTACGTACCTACGTCGGTACCTACGTGGTTCGGGCAGACCGGTGACTCGGCTCAGTTCAACCGGCACAATTTCACATTGACAGCAACTAGTTATGTCGAAGCAGTAGGTTTACGTAGTACAAGTTTAGTGTTACCAGGTGCAGAGGTGCGGTTGGCTGTACGAAACTGTAAAAATTGCGCGTGTAAGCGCGGCTTTAGTGCTAGACCGCACTGCGGTTAACCAAGCGAGGTTCTATTCTTTGCCGCGTGATTTTGAAACCCGAAGAAATCAATGCAAGCGGAATCCAAAGCTATTTTTTGCTGCGACTGTTTATGAAACCGCAACTTGTTATAAATATCGCGCGGCGAAAATCCTCGCCACAATTTGTAAATTGTAACCTACATAAATTACTTCGGCTTGGGCGCCGTGCGCTCAAATGTGGTGGAAATTACAACGTGTATTTTTTGGCGTCTGTCGTTCATTAGCCCGCAAAATAAAAATGTTCTTTTCTGACTGTAGGTACCTACACTATTTCGAGAGTAGGTAGGTAAACACAAAGAAATAAAAATTACACTGTTAACAGAATGCAGAATGGCAAGGCATGTATGTCATGGACCCTTTCAACACCCCTGAAGCTGTTGTGCAGGTGTACATTGATGGTATCTCCAGCCTTGGCGAAAATGTGAGTATCCAATGCAGCTTCACAGAATAGGATTCTTTGCATCGATCACTAATGATCGATGATTCTTTGGCAAATTGGCTCTCAAGACCATAGATATAAGAAAGAAGGAGATATACGAGTAGAAGGGTAGTTGAAAATGTATTGAAACCCAATGTCTCCACTAGATCCTCTCTACCTTGCCACAACTACACATGCAGATCAGTAAACCCAATAAATACGAGGTTGCGCTCACACTTGCAATTTATAAATCAGAACGTACTACACAATCAATTGTAAACCTTATCCCATCAAACACAGCGTGCATTTACCATGGACCGTACAACTCACACCAAACATCGATTGCTATCGTTGTGCTGTGCAAAAGCCATTTATTTTACTTAGAGGCTAGTACTTTACTAAATCGGAAAGTTATCGATTCTCCCATTTATTATTGTAGGTATTAAAATTTTTGGGAGTTCCTGAAAAAATAATAAATAAAAAACGATATAAAAATAATAAGATGATATTATAGATAAAAAATACGTGGCTAAAAATAGTAATTAAATAAATAAAACAAATTCAACATTATGAGAAAATCTAAATGAGTATTATTAAACAAGATTTCACATCGGTCTTCCAATCAGGCTATAACTGTTGACGAATTGAAGAATAAACTTTAATAATGTAAGTTCATACGACAATCGATATTGTTGTCGATAGCCTACGTTAGTGTATCTGCACAACAACATCACTAACTCGTCGCAAGACTCGCAAGACACAGCGGCCGTACTAGGTACGCGATGGAACCGCTTAAAGAAAATATCGTTTTGTGATTTTTTTAGACTATGATTTTTACATTGCTTGTCCAGTCACTTAGCAACATACTAATAGCTCCGACACACTATGCTAGCTTAGCCACCTGCACTGCCGCCGGGCAAGCCGCGGTGCGCCCCGCCCTGCCGCACAAAGCCGTACAAAGGATCGCAAAGGAAATGAAGGCGCAAAAGCCGGGGGTACGTGCCGCCGGCATAGTGTGTAGGAGCCATTAGGTAGCGTAAAGAAGCAATGTATTTACTGCAATAATAGTAGGCACAGTCGCTGTGACATATAAAAACAAAAATAACGTAGTAAAGGCAAAAAATATTTTACGATTTGTTGTTTTTCATGATTTTCAACACAAATAATTATAGTAAAATACTTGTGCTAAGATTTATGTTAAGTGTTGTGTTGTTTTGATGTGGGATATGTGTGTGTGGTTCTATGATTTATAAAGTTTCTAGTTTGTTTTTACAAGAAATCACTGAACAACACGGTATTCTTAAATGTTATCACGATCGCGTTCGAAAGCGCACTAGTTAGCGGTGACCGCCATTTGCCTGAGACATGAGCATTGTGAGCACGACGCGCGGATAATGCCATGCCACTTCTCCTGTTATTTATATTTCTATGCTCAAAACTCTCAACTAACATTGTCCGTAGGCGAAAGAAAGGCCGCACGGTACGGACCTCTTTTTTAAGCAAAGCAGCCAAGGATTAAAAAAAAAATCGAAGCGGGGCACAAACTGCTGTCTGCCGCCCCCAATCCGCCAATCCTATAGCTTTTATATTTCTATAGGAAGCCTTCCTTTTTTTATGTACATGTCGGTCATTTATTAAGCAATGACAGGATAGGGTTTGCAATAAGTCATGAGATTATACCATACATGAGATTTTACCAGCGCTTTCCAAGGTCTTGGAACGCTTGATAACCTTACAAATTTTCTCGAGACTAACCAACTGCAATCTCCCGCACAATTCGGTTTTCGAGCCGGTAGAAGTACTGATGATGCAGTCAACGAACTGCTACACTCTACTGTTACTAATCTCGATGAAGGTAGAAAGTGCATTACAGTGTTCCTTGACCTTGCGAAGGCATTTGATACAGTGTCTGTTCCGCATCTTTTAAGCAAACTAAATCAACTCGGCGTAAGAGGAATTCCGTTTAAATTGTTGGAGGACTACCTTACTGGCAGAATACAACGGGTTAAAGTAAATAATTGTCTGAGTGACACGCTACCTATTAATTATTGTGTTCCTCAGGGAAGCATAATAGCCCCCCCTATCTGTCTTGTGTACATCAATGACCTCTGCCAACTCTCTCTACATAACGGTAAAATTATTTCTTTAGCTGATGACACCGCCTTATTTTTCACTGGTGATAGTTGGGATGAGGCCGACGCTGCACAAACGGGTTTAAACATTGTTTGTAATTGGCTCCAGAATAACGTCTTGACGCTTAATGTTTCTAAAACTAAGTACATAACATTTGCACACAGAAGTAATCTCTTGCCACCGCCCTATTTCAACATTACAGCACATACATGTGGTTCTGCCAATTCAGCCTCAGATTGTCAATGCCCTTCCCTCGAAAGAGCGGACAGTATCAAATATCTTGGTATAAACATTGATCAACATTTGACATTTAAAATACATATAGATCTCCTAGTGACTAGACTTAGAAAACTAATATACATATTTAAAAATCTCAAGCACGTGGCTGACCGTAAGACTAACCTTATGGTTTACTATGCTTTATGCCACTCGCAAATTGAATACTGCATCACATCTTGGGGTGGTGCAGCAAAAACCCACCTATTGGTACTAGAACAAGCGCAGCGTGCTATTCTTAAGGTTAGTTAACCTACCCTACGATTTCCCAACAGTAGAGCTTTATAAAAAGTGGGATGTTCTGACGGTAAGACAAACTTTCATATTGCGCACGGTTCTTAAAAAACACTCCCAGCTACCGTATGACCCAAACCTACCCGTTGGTAGTCGCCGCAGAGATAGAATATGTGCTTCCTATCGATTGCATTCATCACTTTCCCACAAATTCTTCTGCTTTCTCGGACAACACCTATACAATAAAATAAATAAATCACTAAATATATATCCTAAAACAAAATCTAGTTGCAACAAAGCCTTAAAAAATATCTCAAATCGCTTGATTACCAAAAAACCGAAAACTTATTGATAGTACCCAAATAGGGTCAAAGCCCTAACTACCCTTCATAGCTGTTACCCACCCATATCTCGCAACACAGTCACACTAAACTGAACACTCGCCAATCACACATCTACTCCCTCACTAACAATCATTCTCAATTCGCACAGTCATGCATACACCTCATACACACACATATCATTTTAATCAATACATTTGGATATTTCTGTTTATCTCTGCTCATTGTACTATTTTTAATTTAGTAGATGTCTTTGTTCTTCGTACTTTTTCGTTTTATCTGTTATTGTTATCTCCTGGTCATTTCTACAAATATCTTACCGAAGTGAGGGTCCTGGTGACCTGTAACACAGATTTTATTTCTAAAACCTACTTCAGGCACCACTCTCTCACAAAGGTGGGAAAAGTTTTAATTTTAAGACCACTTATTGTGAAGAGAGAATAAATGATACATTGATTGATTGATTGATACTAGAATAAGAATTTTACTCTTCGAGCCATAATTAATTATATTTAGCTATCCTTAATTTCGGCTCCTGAACTAAATTTTAAAAAATATTTACTTTTTGTACTACGCGTATTTAGGTGTATGCACGTTACCAGCGACTTCGAATCAACCTGCAAATTCGTGTCCTTCACCCCACAATCCTCACTTTTGAAAAGTTCATGAAAATCAATTTTGAAAACGCCAAAAAATAGTCAAGAAATAGTCATAAATAGTCACCAAGGTTAAAAAAATAGTCGCATTATGGTTCCGAAGATACAGCTATAAGTTGGTGAGGATTGTGGGGTGAACGTCTCCCCACAATCCTCACCTCAGTGCAAGCAAACGGCTGGGAGTATCGACTTGGTTTCTATTCCAAAAAATAGTCAATAAATAGTCATAACGCTATGCCAAATCTCGAAAATAGTCATTAAGGGATTCCAGAGATATAAAGGGGTCTTGGTGAGGATTACGTGGAGAGCCTTTCTCGCCACAATCCTCACCTGATTACCGCGGACCGCCTAGGTTTTTGAATTTGAATTTGGTGTCAAAAAATAGTCAATAAATAGTCGTCTCGAACCATGATAATTTCGACTTGGTTTACTATGTAGAAGTATGTTAAACTTCCACGTCAACTTCTACATACATTTTGTTTTGGTACAGTCGCGAACAGTAAAATTGTAAATCTATTTTAATAGTATTGTATATTAATTTAAAACAGTACTCGTAATACAATATTGTAGTTACTTACGTATAATATTTTTTCTGTCAAAGTTTAATAAATACCTACCTCGCTGTACATAATATTCCTCCAATTTTTCCGGTTGGCTTTATGAGACCAAATAAATGTCTTTATTTCAGATAAACTTGATTGTAGTATGAGTAATTAAGACTATCTATATACTTATATATTATGTACAGTTAGGTAGGTATTTATTAAAATTTGGTTGGTGGGTGTGTTAGTGGTAGGTTGGTGGGTAGGTTGGTTGGTGGGTAGGTTGGTGGGTAGGATGGTGCATAGGTTGGTTGGTGGGTAAGTTGGTGCATAGGTTGGTTGGTGGGTAGGTTGGTAGATAGGTTGGTTTGTGGGTAGGTTCGTTGGTGGGTAGGTTGGTAGATAGGTTGGTTGGTGGGTAGGTTCGTTGGTGGGTAGGTTGGTGGTAGGTTGGTGGGTAGGTTGGTTGGTGGGTAGGTTGGTGGGTAGGTTGGTGTTAGGTTGGTGGGTAGGTTTGTTGGTGGGTAGGTTGGTTGGTGGGTAGGTTGGTTGGTGGGTAGGTTGGTTGGTGGGTAGGTTGGTTGGTGGGTAGGTAGGTTGGTTGATGGGTAGATTGGTTGGTGGGTAGGTTGGTTAGTGGGTAGGTTGGTGGTAGGTAGGTTGGTGGGTAAGTTGGTGTTAGGTTGGTTTGTGGATAGGTTGGTTGGTGGGTAGGTTGGTGAATAGGTTGGTTGGTGGGTAGGTTGGTAGGTACAAACTAACCCAAACATAAGGAGGTTATCTTGGTTAATTGAAGATATCGTATGGCGAGCTTAATACCAGCTCCATCATCAGATCCTGGACTACACTCTGGGATAACGTACGTACTTGTCAAAACAATTCCAAATGGCCGAAACAAAACAAGCCTATCTTGTTTAGTAGTTAGTTGTTAGGTACTCCTCAACTAAATAAGATAGAGTCGTTGAGTTTGAACTCGTTGGTTTTGTCTTGACATGAACTATATCCCAAGATGGTGTCCAGGGTCTGATGATGGAGCAGGTAAGTGGCTATCGAAACTCCTCAATCAAATAAGATAGCACCATCGTATTTCATTGGTTATGTATTGAGAAGTGCTATTACATTAGGTGGTGTCCAGGGTCTTTTCGGGCAACCTACCAACCAACCTACCCACCAACCAACCTACCCACCAACCTACCCACCATACTAGCCACCAACCTACCTACCAACCTATCCACCAACCAACCTACATACCAACCAACCTACCCACCTATTCACCAACCTACCCACCAACTAATCTACCCACCAACTAACCTATCCACCAACCAACCTAACACCAACTTACCCACCAACCTACCTACCACCAACCTACCCACTAACCAACCTACCCACCAACCAACCTACCTACCCACCAACCAACCTACCCACCAACCAACCTACCCACCAACAAACCTACCCACCAACCTAACACCAACCTACCAACCAACCTACCCACCAACCCACCAACGAACCTACCCACCAACCAACCTATCTACCAACCTACCCACCAACGAACCTACCGACCAACCAACCTATCTACCAACCTACCCACCAACCAACCTATGCACCAACTTACCCACCAACCAACCTATGCACCATCCTACCCACCAACCTACCCACCAACCTACCACTAACACACCCACCAACCGAATTTTAATAAATACCTACCTAACTGTACATAATATATAAGTAGATAGACAGTCTTTTTTTTTTTTTTTTTGCGTGGGAAATCATCAAATGACTCCTCCCGCTATGGGCAGAGCGAGAGGGAGTGTCAGACTTTTACTGACTAAAACCCACCCGTGTTCCTTCCGTTGCCTATGTGCTGGGGCCGCGATATCCCTTTCGGACAGACCCGCAACCCCCCAGCAGGCATTGGTCCTTCCGGACCCCGTCAGTTGGTGCTGACATCCCTTTGAGGCGCGCGTGGAACACAACGCGCCGTCGACCCGGGCCTGGTCCTTATCGGACGGCGAGCTGCCCATCGCTCACCGTCCGCAGGCCCGCGCCTACGGTGGCCGGAAGTCAGCTTGTGACTCCCGACGCCCGGGGCGTCTCCTGCGGCGACTAGGGGCGCGAGGGCGTGCAGCTTCAATCTCCCTCGCGCGCTCCACCTCCTCCTTCGCGAGCATAACTGCTTCGCAGAAGGAGGTGACGGCCTCCCATGCACTCTCGCTCCGGACCATGGCCTGAACCAGGGCCGGACGCGAGAGATCGCCGCCGCTGATCGCCTCCGTGAGGACACGGCGGTGCTCCGCCCTAGATAGATAGTCTTAATTACTCATACTACAATCAAGTTTATCTGAAATAAAGACATTTATTTGGTCTCATAAAGCCAACCGGAAAAATTGGAGGAATATTATGTACAGCGAGGTAGGTATTTATTAAACTTTGACAGAAAAAATATTATACGTAAGTAACTACAATATTGTATTACGAGTACTGTTTTAAATTAATATACAATACTATTAAAATAGATTTACAATTTTACTGTTCGCGACTGTACCAAAACAAAATGTATGTAGAAGTTGACGTGGAAGTTTAACATACTTCTACATAGTAAACCAAGTCGAAATTATCATGGTTCGAGACGACTATTTATTGACTATTTTTTGACACCAAATTCAAATTCAAAAACCTAGGCGGTCCGCGGTAATCAGGTGAGGATTGTGGCGAGAAAGGCTCTCCACGTAATCCTCACCAAGACCCCTTTATATCTCTGGAATCCCTTAATGACTATTTTCGAGATTTGGCATAGCGTTATGACTATTTATTGACTATTTTTTGGAATAGAAACCAAGTCGGTACTCCCAGCCGTTTGCTTGCACTGAGGTGAGGATTGTGGGGAGACGTTCACCCCACAATCCTCACTTTTGAAAAGTTCATGAAAATCAATTTTGAAAACGCCAAAAAATAGTCAAGAAATAGTCATAAATAGTCACCAAGGTTAAAAAAATAGTCGCATTATGGTTCCGAAGATACAGCTATAAGTTGGTGAGGATTGTGGGGTGAACGTCTCCCCACAATCCTCACCTCAGTGCAAGCAAACGGCTGGGAGTACCGACTTGGTTTCTATTCCAAAAAATAGTCAATAAATAGTCATAACGCTATGCCAAATCTCGAAAATAGTCATTAAGGGATTCCAGAGATATAAAGGGGTCTTGGTGAGGATTACGTGGAGAGCCTTTCTCGCCACAATCCTCACCTGATTACCGCGGACCGCCTAGGTTTTTGAATTTGAATTTGGTGTCAAAAAATAGTCAATAAATAGTCGTCTCGAACCATGATAATTTCGATTTGGTTTACTATGTAGAAGTATGTTAAACTTCCACGTCAACTTCTACATACATTTTGTTTTGGTACAGTCGCGAACAGTAAAATTGTAAATCTATTTTAATAGTATTGTATATTAATTTAAAACAGTACTCGTAATACAATATTGTAGTTACTTACGTATAATATTTTTTCTGTCAAAGTTTAATAAATACCTACCTCGCTGTACATAATATTCCTCCAATTTTTCCGGTTGGCTTTATGAGACCAAATAAATGTCTTTATTTCAGATAAACTTGATTGTAGTATGAGTAATTAAGACTATCTATCTAGGGCGGAGCACCGCCGTGTCCTCACGGAGGCGATCAGCGGCGGCGATCTCTCGCGTCCGGCCCTGGTTCAGGCCATGGTCCGGAGCGAGAGTGCATGGGAGGCCGTCACCTCCTTCTGCGAAGCAGTTATGCTCGCGAAGGAGGAGGTGGAGCGCGCGAGGGAGATTGAAGCTGCACGCCCTCGCGCCCCTAGTCGCCGCAGGAGACGCCCCGGGCGTCGGGAGTCACAAGCTGACTTCCGGCCACCGTAGGCGCGGGCCTGCGGACGGTGAGCGATGGGCAGCTCGCCGTCCGATAAGGACCAGGCCCGGGTCGACGGCGCGTTGTGTTCCACGCGCGCCTCAAAGGGATGTCAGCACCAACTGACGGGGTCCGGAAGGACCAATGCCTGCTGGGGGGTTGCGGGTCTGTCCGAAAGGGATATCGCGGCCCCAGCACATAGGCAACGGAAGGAACACGGGTGGGTTTTAGTCAGTAAAAGTCTGACACTCCCTCTCGCTCTGCCCATAGCGGGAGGAGTCATTTGATGATTTCCCACGCAAAAAAAAAAAAAAAAAGACTGTCTATCTACTTATATATTATGTACAGTTAGGTAGGTATTTATTAAAATTCGGTTGGTGGGTGTGTTAGTGGTAGGTTGGTGGGTAGGTTGGTGGGTAGGATGGTGCATAGGTTGGTTGGTGGGTAAGTTGGTGCATAGGTTGGTTGGTGGGTAGGTTGGTAGATAGGTTGGTTGGTCGGTAGGTTCGTTGGTGGGTAGGTTGGTAGATAGGTTGGTTGGTGGGTAGGTTCGTTGGTGGGTTGGTGGGTAGGTTGGTTGGTAGGTTGGTGTTAGGTTGGTGGGTAGGTTTGTTGGTGGGTAGGTTGGTTGGTGGGTAGGTTGGTTGGTGGGTAGGTAGGTTGGTTGGTGGGTAGGTTGGTTAGTGGGTAGGTTGGTGGTAGGTAGGTTGGTGGGTAAGTTGGTGTTAGGTTGGTTGGTGGATAGGTTAGTTGGTGGGTAGATTAGTTGGTGGGTAGGTTGGTGAATAGGTGGGTAGGTTGGTTGGTATGTAGGTTGGTTGGTGGATAGGTTGGTAGGTAGGTTGGTGGCTAGTATGGTGGGTAGGTTGGTGGGTAGGTTGGTTGGTGGGTAGGTTGGTTGGTAGGTTGCCCGAAAAGACCCTGGACACCACCTAATGTAATAGCACTTCTCAATACATAACCAATGAAATACGATGGTGCTATCTTATTTGATTGAGGAGTTTCGATAGCCACTTACCTGCTCCATCATCAGACCCTGGACACCATCTTGGGATATAGTTCATGTCAAGACAAAACCAACGAGTTCAAACTCAACGACTCTATCTTATTTAGTTGAGGAGTACCTAACAACTAACTACTAAACAAGATAGGCTTGTTTTGTTTCGGCCATTTGGAATTGTTTTGACAAGTACGTACGTTATCCCAGAGTGTAGTCCAGGATCTGATGATGGAGCTGGTATTAAGCTCGCCATACGATATCTTCAATTAACCAAGATAACCTCCTTATGTTTGGGTTAGTTTGTACCTACCAACCTACCCACCAACCAACCTATTCACCAACCTACCCACCAACCAACCTATCCACCAACCAACCTAACACCAACTTACCCACCAACCTACCTACCACCAACCTACCCACTAACCAACCTACCCACCAACCAATCTACCCATCAACCAACCTACCTACCCACCAACCAACCTACCCACCAACCAACCTACCCACCAACCAACCTACCCACCAACAAACCTACCCACCAACCTAACACCAACCTACCCACCAACCTACCCACCAACCAACCTACCCACCAACCTACCACCAACCTACCCACCAACGAACCTACCCACCAACCAACCTATCTACCAACCTACCCACCAACGAACCTACCCACAAACCAACCTATCTACCAACCTACCCACCAACCAACCTATGCACCAACTTACCCACCAACCAACCTATGCACCATCCTACCCACCAACCTACCCACCAACCAACCTACCCACCAACCTACCACTAACACACCCACCAACCAAATTTTAATAAATACCTACCTAACTGTACATAATATATAAGTAGATAGATAGTCTTAATTACTCATACTACAATCAAGTTTATCTGAAATAAAGACATTTATTTGGTCTCATAAAGCCAACCGGAAAAATTTGAGGAATATTATGTACAGCGAGGTAGGTATTTATTAAACTTTGACAGAAAAAATATTATACGTAAGTAACTACAATATTGTATTACGAGTACTGTTTTAAATTAATATACAATACTATTAAAATAGATTTACAATTTTACTGTTCGCGACTGTACCAAAACAAAATGTATGTATTAGTTGACGTGGAAGTTTAACATACTTCTACATAGTAAACCAAGTCGAAATTATCATGGTTCGAGACGACTATTTATTGACTATTTTTTGACACCAAATTCAAATTCAAAAACCTAGGCGTTCCGTGGTAATCAGATGAGGATTGTGGCGAGAAAGGCTCTCCACGTAATCCTCACCAAGACCCCTTTATATCTCTGGAATCCCTTAATGACTATTTTCGAGATTTGGCATAGCGTTATGACTATTTATTGACTATTTTTTGGAATAGAAACCAAGTCGGTACTCCCAGCCGTTTGCTTGCACTGAGGTGAGGATTGTGGGGAGACGTTCACCCCACAATCCTCACCAACTTATAGCTGTATCTTCGGAACCATAATGCGACTATTTTTTTAACCTTGGTGACTATTTATGACTATTTCTTGACTATTTTTTGGCGTTTTCAAAATTGATTTTCATGAACTTTTCAAAAGTGAGGATTGTGGGGTGAAGGACACGCAAATTCCCTCAAGTTTCAACTATTTTCGAGGATGTTCTTAACTTGAGTCGCGTGTATTTTCTTCGTAATCAAAGTAATTTTTAAAAGCTTTTATTTAACTAGCAATGTATGAGTATGTATGTATGTTTGTTCTGGTGGAATCTTGCTACTCAATTTTGAAGCAGATATCTTCAATCGATTGAGCTGAAATTTTGTATATACGTTTAGTTTGGATGACAATACACGATAAGTTGTGTGACGCCATTCTAAATCCAATATGGCGGACCATCCAAGAGGGCGGAATAGTTATTTTTAATGCATTTCTACAATATGGGTATCAAATGAAAGGGCTTGTTGAGAGTAACTTGAAAAACAATGTGACGTCATTCTTAATCCAATATAGCGGAACATCCAAGATGGCGGAATAGTTATTTTTTATGCACTTCTGCAATATGGGTATCAAATGAAAGGGCTTGCCGAGAATAAAACTGCATGTTAATAACTAAAAAATAAAAAATAAATTAAAAGCAAAAAAGCCTTTTATTTAAATGCTCTAAAAAGAAGAAAATAAAATTTTCTTAGAAAATTTTAACTATCAACTTATAAACCTCATTATACACAATAAACACACTAAACACTAAACTAAACTAAACTTAAAACACTAAACAAAAAACTAACCAACACCACTAATTTTTTTTTTTTTTAACTAACACTAAACAAAAAACTAACCAACACCACTAAACTTTAAACTTATTTTTTTGTTTTTTTTTTTTAAGAAAATGTTATTTTCTTCTTTTTAGAGCATTTAAATAAAAGCTTTTTTTTTAAAGGTTTTTATACTTTTAATTTATTATACTATAACTTAAGTTGTGTATTTTGTGATTTTTAAATAATGAGTTCAAGGCGTAGTGAGACTACTTGCAAGTCCTGTAATGGGACTATACCAACTTGACGATCGGCAGATATCAATTTTATGGGACGTCACTAAAAGGTATTTTATTTGTCAAGAACGACATGAAATTGAAGCATAATGGAAAGGATCCATCCAACTTAAGTAGGTATACATGCGATTGTTTATGAAAAAATCAACGATATTTGGACCAAACCTTAGATTCCAATTGTAACTAAGGAGCAGTAGCGGATACAGAAAAAAATCAAGGGGGGGGCGCTAAAAGACATCTTGAGCTATGGGCGTTATATACTGTGTTATAATCATGTAGGTCATCTATACAATGACAATACGACATACGCTAGGCAATCCACTCACTTATATAACTTGATAAACAGGGAATTAAATATTTACTTACTTTCATGTCGAGACTGCAAAAATGCTCTGACTAAATGACTAAAGTTCTAAACTTACGATGAGATTGAGAATATGATCCAAACGATAAGCTTATAGACACTAACAGTTCCGGTTGAATAAGTTCTGTGACTACTTCTCCCTCACTTTCATTAAGTATTAACATACATTATAAACTATATACTATTGTTAAATACACATACACCCACACTCACTCGCAAACACACACACACACACACACAAACACAAACCCGCGCACGCACTCATACACACCTCCGCGCGTCTATAAATATGATTACTTTGATTTTGTTTTTCTTTATATTTTTGTTTTATATCACTCTTTTCTTAATACCTACTGAAATGGAATGTCTATTCAATGGCTTATACTGTAAGTTGTAACTAGTGGAAGAGAGGAACTTCCTAACACAAGTATTTTTCTTACTTAAATGGAAATTCCCCTAAAGACCTAATGTAAACGTATTATAAGTTATTGAAATAAACATTTTATTTATTTTATTATTTTATCTATTTGTTTTTAAAAATATTCTTTTTTGGCGTGCCCTCCCCTTGCCGTGAATCGCACATTGCTGGGCTGCATGGGGGGGGCGCGCGCCCTCCGCGCCCCCCATATGTATCCGCCATTGCTAAGGAGCGAGTTGAAATCCTGAAGTATTGTTATAAAAAGCATTTACTTTGATGGACGAAGACAAGACTCCCTAATTCAAATAATTTATTTTCCCTTACTATGACTTTCCTTGTCAAACACAATCTGTGGAAAGATGTGTTAAACTTGTGTGTGTGTGATGTGTCTTAGCAAGCAACAGATAGTCTCACAAAGTGTTACTAACACTACTTCTAGAGATGGCTTTATTCCAGCTATCTAATTACGCAACACATTTTCGATTTGCCATTGAGTCAAATTGGTTTCGTTTGACTAGAATTGCTTTCAATTTACAACTTTTGAAAGCAATTCTAGTCAAAACGAAACAAAATTGACTCAATTGCAAATCGAAAATGTGTTGCGTAATTAGATAGCTGGTTGCAATCTCGAGCAGAAATGCTAAATTTTTGAGACAAAAATAAGTTAATATTCTTAGCTTTTGTCATTGATTATAAGGTCTATTTTAGTTTATTTTATTTTTTGTGCTTTGTTTCACTAATTTCAATAATAAAATACCTTTTAAACTTCATGTTTGTATGATTGTAGGTAGGCATACGGTTTAGGTCTGTAAAACGTAAAATTTACAAAACTTCAAAGTGCGATACAGCCCTCAAGATGATACGCAATTCTAGTTTTCAATTCGCAATTCACATATTGCGTAATCTGTGTAAAATTACGCAAATTTTGATACCTCTTGCGATAGCGTAGGTCGAAAAAAAAAATCTCATTACTTACATTGACGGGACACCCTAATACACAAGGTAGTTTATCGGCCTGAACAGGCTGTTGGTTGGCCAACAAAATTGCCATAAATTGCAAACCACTTACTATCTACTTAAATCAAATTTTCAGGCAGGGTTGAAGTCCAAAGTCTTTCCGCTCTCCGTAAATGAATATGAACCAGATATCTTCAAAGGTGTAAAACTCAGAATTAAGCAGCGCTTGGATGACGGAGAAAATAAAATCGTAAATATTAAACTATCTGATGAAAATAAGGTAAGTACCTACCTTTTAACAAATTCCATCGGAAAAGAATAGGTAGGTACTATCAAAGAATTTAAAATCTATACACCGTAAGGACTTTCTGCTTGCAGCGCTCGGCCGCTATAGAAATCTCATCAACCAATAGCATCGCAGCATCAGACTTTTGATGAGTCCCAAAGTATAAAAACATAAAAGCTCGCTCATCTTTGTTTCTTTTGTTCTATTCCTAGTGGTCGAAAAAGGGCCAGACATCTGTGATCATTGTGTGAAACAGATGTGGTCATCGTGTTCACGATGAAACATCTGTCAAACTGCTTAGATATTAAATTCTTTGATAGTAGGTACTTACTGGTGAAAATTACACTTATCTTATATTATTTAGCACCTTCGCATCGTCTGTGTCGAGGGAAACAAAGAGGTAGGTACTTATAGCAGACCCAGTTATATGGCGCTCAAAAAGGTTCTCACCTGGGATTTTTTCCGGGAGTTTTGAAAGTTGACCGTGGAACGAATATCCTATAAATGACCCTAATTGCGTAACACACATTCTCAATCACAATCAAAAGGATATTGCTAATCCATTGCTTCATATGTTTGAAAAATTTGTCTGTTCAACAACGTATCTAAATACGTCGAACAGGGTGGATAAAAAAAAAAAATAGGTATTAGGATTTCGTCCGTCAGTCACATAATAAAAACATATTAGACACGTATTTTTTGCTATATTGTATACACATTAATCATGCCGACAAAGTGGTGAAATAAAATCCGTTTTTTTTTTTGGCTTCCTCTCCTACGGTACCCGTAAAGTGGGGATGTGTTTTTTTTCTCGTCTAATTCAATATTGTGAGTTTGTGAAAACCATTTTTGGATTCAGGGATTCGTTTGCGAAATATTAATATTTCGAGTTATTATGAACTGAGCTGAATTTATGAATTAAACAAAATTGAATTTGAAGGACCTTTCTAACAATACCCCACAACATGGGGTACACGAGAAAAAAACACATCCCCACTTTACGGGTACCGTAGGGGAGGAACCAAAAAAAAAAAAAAACGGATTTTATTTCACCACTTTGTCGGCATGATTAATGTGTATACATATGCCAAATTACAGCTTTCTAGTACTAACCGTCTCTGAGCTAAGCCGCGGACAGACAGACGGACAGACAGACTGACATTGCGAAACTATAAGGGTTCCTTGTTTACTACGGAACCCTAAAAAATGATTTTGATAAAACGCATTAAAGTTGGGGAGTGGGGGGGCTCGCTCGTTACAATTTTATTCAGTATAAAATCTACCGCCAGTGACGTCACGCCACATTTTATTTAAAAATACGTATTATTGAGGCTAACTCAAAAACTATCCAAGCAAAGTTAATAAAATTTAAATTTAAATTATCCAAGTTGGTCCCACCAACTTGGATAATTTCAAAATCGGTCCACAATTGGCGGTCATTAACTTCCTCCTTTTTGGAAGTCGGTTAAAAACAACGCGTTCAGGGTGCTCTTGGGGCTGCCTCGCTTCTGTAGCGCGTCGGGGATGTTTGCCGAGGCGGGTGTGGATTTTATTCCACAATTCCACACAATCATGCGCAAGCAGTGCACATCCCTGGTGCGTAGGGTTCGGGCCAGCCGCAACAGTATCCTGAACGCGTTTGCTGAACGTTTTGACTGTCAGTACGTGAACCACTGCTGCAGGGTTCACGTACTGTTCTAATTTTGTTTATCTACATATTATGAATTCAATATAAATGTAATTCTTAAATTTGATTAATAAAGATTTAATTTAGTTTAATATTGTATGATTCAAAGTTGATTGAAATAAATTTATAAATAAATAAGTAGTTCGAAAACCTTTTCATTAACCATTGCGTTTAGACTAATGTGCAGTTTAGACGGCTACTAAAGATGAAATCATATGCACATTATGTCGAACATTAGCCTCTCCTCAAAAATAAACACAAGTTTAGCCAGCTAATGTTAAGTTTATTTCCACACCCGTCTTTAGCCGTAACATATTTATCGTGTTATTAATTTCCAGCTTGATACAATCAAGAATGTATTTGGTGATGTGAATATCACGTCTTCCAAAGCGAATTCTGCACTCAAGCTTATCCATTTGCAGCAAGCAATAGAGGAAGACCGAAACTTCTTAAATGAGCTTGCGACTTTGCGAGCTGTTATTGGAAAGGTAACTTATTATTTATTTATCTCAAACACGCTTGGAAATTCCGTGTATTCCCGTTTGTCCCACTACCGCCGTCCCACTGGTGGGACGAACGGGAATTTAATCAATAATATTCCGCGATGACCGCGATGGGCGTTCTATACAAAAATAATATGAAAAAAAACCTGTTAAGCAAACTCGGGAATTTAGGCACCACTACACTCGGGTTAGGGCCAGCTTTCAAAACCTAAACTGCTGTAAAACGAGTTTAAGCTTTTCTTCTCGACAAAGTAAGTGTCTTCCTGTATAATGGTCAAAAGAAAACACAGAACCTATTGAAGGCGGGGTGCTAAAATTTTGAGGTTCGCTTGTCTTGATTCTTGAGCTTTTCTTCATAAATCGACAAAGCAAGTAATTCTTAGTTCTTTTGGGATGATTAAAAGAAAATCTAACGTACCCGAGGGTGCAAAATTTTCGAGCTCGCTTCGCTCGCTCTTATATTCTACATTTTTATAGTTGCTTGACCTTTGCTGCATAACTCGACAATGTAACTCTTATTTCTGTTTGAAAATGTAAATCAAATCCTAACCTATCCGAGACGGGGAATTAAAATTATCGAGTTAGCTTCGCTCACTCTTCTTACCCTACATAATCTACTGTCCTAATATTTATTATTTAACAAAAAGCCAAGGTGACCAATTTGGCAGCATCATAACCCTACCCTAGCTTAGTTTCTGCGACCAACTGTGAGAAAAGATCAGAAAGTTAAAAAGTTACTTGTTTAAAAAGTATGCATAATTAGATAGTCAAAAAGTTTTTAGAGTAACAATTAAATATTTCCCCAATATTCCTCGGCTCCCATGGTGACCCCCCCCCAAATCTTAGGCTGCGACCGCGCCTGGCTCGGAGTCTCAAGACCTCTGTGCGGAACAAGCTGCCTATTAATAAAATTGTATACACTTCCATTTCCTTCTTTTTAGGTCTTTTTTGTTATTTAATTAAATATTTCTGTACTTTCCATCATATTTGTGAACATAATTATTTAATTTTTCTTTTTAATTTGTAACTTAATCAACTAACGATGACTATAACGTCCTTTAATCCTTAATTTCTCTGCTAGTGCTGTGCACTTTTGTAAGTGACGAATTCACAATACCTAAAACTTTATGTGATTTTTGTATGTGTATGTTTTAGTGAGTAAGTCGTTGAGGTGCCTTACCAATTCAATAAATAAATAAATAAATAGTCAATTTGCAATTAAAATCGTGGCTAGAATCGTACATTCTTATAATGTCATTGCATACTTAGAAAAATCTATGACGATGATTGTTGGAGAATTCGGAAAAAATCACGCCGGAGCTTTAGTATTCAGCCATAATCTGCCGTTTAACGCTTTTAATGATGGTTAATTTCATAATTGTTACTTATGCTGCCATCTATTGAATTTTCTTCAAGATTAATTATAATTTGTTCGAGTTGAGACCCCATGATCAGGGGAACGCGGAGGCGTTTGGGCCCCCCCCAAGATCGGAGGCCCGGGGTGGGCCGCCCCTTCCGCCCCCCTGTTCGCCCCCTGTCCGCCACTGAATAGATGCATCAAATGTTGGAGCTGCTAACTCATAATCCATCTTAATATGACCAACCGCCGGGTCCCAAGAGCTCCCTCCGGTTTTGGCGACATCGCTGCCGAACAAGAGCTGAGCATCGTTGGGTACGCTCGCCAGCCGGAACTCCAGCACCAGCAAGGCTGACAGCCTCCGGCCCACCGACGTCACCAACATCTGCACGCATTTCGCCGACGTCATCGTCGCCAACGTCGGCATGACAGACGGCAGTGTCTATTCGCCCCTCGGCAGTTCGCCCCGTGCCTATTTAAACCCCGGGGCCTGCCACGCCTACCAACCACGTGTATAACACACGCCGCCCGCGTCCGCCGTGCACTCCACTTCTTTTCCTAAATCTCCTGGATACTTTCCACCTGGGGAGTACGGAGGGTTAAGTCGGACTCCTTCCTACTAAAAACCTTTATGCGTCTACTACCTTGAGTTAGGGGCCTGGAATATACTTGTAGGTACATTCAGCACACCCCCTAGCGGGCCCTATCACCGAGTGCGGCCGATCCCAGGACCGCACTTCCTCCCATAAAGGCGCGCATGGAACACTGCGTGGCCCTCTTTGGGCCTGATTGTTTGAGCGACGACACAGCACAGTTCCAATTTCACCGGCTTTATGGTGGCCGCAGATCGTTAAGCGCCCTTTGACGTGAGGAGTGAGAAGTATGTTCTCTCGAGTCCCACTCCGCCGCCTCCTCTGCATGCATCACCTCCTTCCTCGCATAAACAGGCGACAGCATCCCACGCGTTTCGCTTCCGACCATGGACTGAACCACAGCCGGAAGCGAGAGATCACCCGCATCTAGTGTCGTGACGAGGGCACACCGCTGTTGGGTCCAAACTGAGCAGTCCTCGAGCGGATGATGCGCCGTTTCCTCGGAATTCCTCGGGGCAGCGCTAGCTTCATCTTTCGCCAGCGATATAGCGACGCCAGGATTTTCACGTCTAGATCTCAGGGCGTTGATCCGGCCAAACCCAATGGACCTGAATGTAGCCAGTGTCACACGTAGTGTCAAGATAAATCTATTAATCAATCGAACTTTTTATCGAAGAAATTATCGACATGTCAACCAAAATTGACATGTCGATAATTTCTTTAGTAAAAATTACCTAGTAATTTTTTTTGTTATTGTTTAATGTTTTATAACTTTTTTATGTCCGATGAAGTGGTTATGAAAATGTAATAATTTTATGCAACAGCTGTTGTGTTCGGATATTGTGCATATGGCTTGTCCAGTGTTTTATACTCGGTGACATCCTCACTAATATTATAAATGCGAAAGTGTGTTTGTTTGTTACGCTTTCACGCTAAAACGGCTAAACAGATTTGGATGAAATTTGGCACATGGGTAGACTCTGACCTGGATTCGGACATAGGATACTTTTTATCCCGATAAAAACGGGATGGAGACTTACGCGGATGAAACCGCGGGGCGCAGCTAATAGATACTTTATAAAAAATAACTCCATATTTGACTATTTAGTTACATAATTATGGTTAATTAGTAATGGATATTTGAACAGTTTTGCCCATTGTCTTTTGTAAATGGCATTACAAATTGCCATCCAAAAGTACGATTTCTGATCCACTTGTTTACATTATGATCAAATACTTCTGGAACAGACCATACCTATGTTTTGGATGTTGTTGTGTTCGCACCTTATTACCTACTGGTTATTTTCAGGTCGAGACTGGAGCTTTGATTCCTGACCACTTAATTGATTTCTACAATTTCCGTTTTCGGACGCTTCACGCTTTGTCTGACTTTTATGGTCCCATCTCCCTCCAAACCAAAGAAGCTAAGAAACTGTTAGGTAAGAATATACTGTTGTTTTTATAGTAAACTAAGTAGCTAGTGACTCTTCCTGAGAAATTACTAATACAATAAGTAAAACCTAATAATATCACGTTAGATACAATACAATAGGTACCCGTACGACGACCCCTAATACGACCCGCTGACCCCAACAAAAATTACGCTGACCCGGAAAGAATTAAAACCATGTCTGATAGTAGGTGCCTACCGTAAGTTCGCACCTAGAACGAAATTATAAAATTAGAGGTCAGCCATGTCACCGCGCCGCACAGTGGATCGTCCCCATACAAGAGGTCGGACATAGAATAAAAAATTGAAAAAGTATTTAATTGAAAAAAAATGAAATATACAGTTGCATTACTCTATTACAATTTTTTTATTTGACCAGTACTTTATGAGCAATTCGATGAAAACTGTTATTTTTCTATGGAAATGGTCACAAAAATGTCTGTATCTCATGATTCCCTCCTTGTTTCGATTTGCGGTTTTCACTACTGTTATTTACCCATTTTATGCCACATTTTCTTCAAGGACACATGGTGCCCCCAGCGACCCCCTTCCGAGATATTTTGCTTTTAGTAACTATACTTTTTATTGTATAACTGATGAAATGGAGGTACATTAAGTATATTCATTACTGAGAATAAGTCATCCCTAAGTAGTTCCTTAAATAACAGGTGCATTTGCGATTACTTTAATGACTTATGAACGCTTCTGTTGCCATACAACAAAAGCGTTAATGAGTCCTTAAGTAAAGATTACCAGTACTTGCTTATAGAAGTTAATCTAATTAGTTATTGTAATTACTATGTTAACAGCCCTTAATCTCTGCATTGTGATTGGATAATGTCATCATTAGCTTAGTAATGACTGAGTCGAATTTACAATAACACATCGAAAAGAAATAGAGTTTTATGATCAATAAGAAAATATGTAGGTATAAAAATATTTTTTATTTAAATAATATAACACTGTAAAAATAATTTAAAAATAAAACAACTATGTACCCTAAAACAAACTAAAAAATTAAACAACTACTAAGAACTAAATTATAATAGGAAATTAATTAATTAACACGACCATTTAGTTACTAACAACAATAGAAAAGAAAGAAAAAAAAAACATTTATTGGCCGATGGGTGGCATAACAGAAAACAAAAAAAGAACAGAATAAAAAAAAAATACACAAAAACAAGAAATTAACAAAGAAACTGCTTGTTAATAATAATATTAGGTACTATAAGACTTAAACTATATTTTCTTCATCTTCATCAATAACGACATCATGATCATTATTATCGTCATCATCTTCTTCAACGTCACTACATGCAGCAAGTGTATCAGTTGAAACGTCAATGAACTCCAATTCACTCTGATCAACTATGAGTAAATCGTCTAGTTCACTAAATGAAGACTTTTTGGCTTTATTTGTCATCTTCGGTCGTAAGCTGGTGAGAAGAGGATCGGAAGATAATAGCAGATTATGAAGAATGTCTTCATTAGTGGCGATGCTACTATGCTTTCGTGTATGATATTCTCTAAATTTACGAAAATTCTTGTTTCTTGCTTCAGATGCTTCTTCAGACAAAAAACCTATAGGTACTACTGATAAGTGGTCCACTATCTGTGATCCATGAATCAGCAATTTGTGTAAACTTGCTGGCATGTTATACCATGGATATAATTCCACGAATAAATTTGCTGTTTCATCACAATATAATTTAAATTTTTGAACTTGAATTTTTTCGCCTGAAGAAATGCATTGCAAAATAACGGCGAGTCTTCTAATTAAATTAACGTCTAATTTAGTAATTTCCGCAGTCGTTTCAGGGTTTGCAAAAAACCTTCTTGCAGCATTTCCAGTGTTTGTATTGCCACTACCCTGCTTAACAACGTCTAGAAGTAAGCCTGTGCTTCTTCGGAAAGCTTCTTGAATGGCTTCTTTCTTATCTTTAACTTTTTTTTTTTTTTCGTCACCTTTTGCTTGCCATGATTTTATGTCCATTCTGTAAGCAATGCGTAATAAACACTCCATAGACCGAATCCAAGCATGCAATGAACTAAATCCATGCTTGTATAAATCTGTATTCACGGGTTTAGCTCTCACTTCTTCCAAGTTATTCATTTCGCTTGGGCGAGCTTTGCACAAATCACACACTGCTGCCGATGTACCAGATATGATTGAATGTTCCTTACCATCAATCATGGTTAGCCATAGATTGTGAGTAACAGTAGCATTGCCGCAATCAGTCGGGTTCAGTTCACGAATCTCGGTCTCAAATATTTCCATTTCAGCCTTAACATTCGCTTCCGTTTCTTTCATAAATGTAAATGAAATCGGGCGACAATATGTGGTTGACGATGGCCGATCATTCTGCCACACTATACTTCCACTAGAAGTCACTAACTTAAGCGGTACAAGACTTGCCATAAATACACTGGATAAGTCTTGTTCACTTGTTGTTGTCGTTTGATGGTAAATGCTTTGACTTGAAGCTCCATCAAAACCCCATTTACTGTGAAGCACAAGTGGTTCACCAGCATCAAAATTTGATTCAAGTGAATCGATCAGCCTCCTAACTGTGAGATCAAGGAGGGCTTGGATCCGTATCTTTGCGGAAGTTTCAGTCACAGTTATGTCTTCTTTTGCCGGGTAGCATTTAAGCTTTTCTTTAACTAACAAGTAGTAGCTTGGGTATTTCGCATGACCTTCTTTTAAACTAAAGTCCCGAAGTGTGATGTAACGCCACTTGGATAACTGCAAGTAAACGTAAAGAGCAAGTGCTTTGTGAGTAGGAACTTCACGAAGCGAAGGATTCTGCTTAGTTTCCAGGACATTTAAAACTGTTGAGACGTGTTCAGGATTTTCCAGCAAATTTTTCATTATTCTGGCCATATCATTTTTTCCGGCAGACTTAAGTATACTTTCAACAGTATGCAAAAGCTCATCCGGACGACTGCAACTAGCAACATTTTCATTAACACGTCTTCTTTTGTGTCTAGTCGATAAATCTTCAAAGCGTTTGCGAGGAGATGTATATGTTGAAGTTGATGCATCTGATTTTGATGGACTGACTACCTCTTCTGCCTCATTTTCATTTGCTTCTTCAGTGTCAACAACATTTTCTTTAAAGCAATCTGGCCAAACGATATAGGAATTTAACCACTCTCCGTTCTTGTTAATGAACCTGTCGACTGTCCTTCTTGATTGCACCCATTTGGTGTAAACCCTATAGCAAAATCGTCGACACCAGTTCTTGAGATCCGTCACATCACTTTCACTTAACTTGACGTTAGTACTCGACTTCAATGTGTTAAATAAATTGTCATAGTCACGAAGATCTTTATGATTACGAAGAGCAACGTAAAGATCTAGATAAGTAGAAAACCCACGGAAAGCCATAATGACAACACTTGATAGAAGTTATAATTACAACTGAATTACATTTGCTAAACACACTCAAATATATAGGGCAGCAAGTAGGCAACTAGCAATGAATTTGATAAGCTAATGATGACATTAGACAATCACAATGCAGAGATTAAGGGCTGTTAACATAGTAATTACAATAACTAATTAGATTAAGCATGTACTGGTAATCTTTACTTAAGGACTCATTAACGCTTTTGTTGTATGGCAACAGAAGCGTTCATAAGTCATTAAAGTAATCGCAAATGCACCTGTTATTTAAGGAACTACTTAGGGATGACTTATTCTCAGTAATGAATATACTTAATGTACCTCCATTTCATCAGTTATACAATAAAAAGTATAGTTACTAAAAGCAAAATATCTCGGAAGGGGGTCGCTGGGGGCACCATGTGTCCTTGAAGAAAATGTGGCATAAAATGGGAAAATAACAGTAGTGAAAACCGCAAATCGAAACAAGGAGGGAATCATGAGATACAGACATTTTTGTGACAATTTCCATAGAAAAATAACAGTTTTCATCGAATTGCTCATAAAGTACTGGTCAAATAAAAAAATTGTAGTAACATTTTTTGTAGTTCCATAATAGAGTAATGCAACTGTATATTTCATTTTTTTCAATTAAATACTTTTTCAATTTTTAATTCTATGTCCGACCTCTTGTATGGGGACGATCCACTGTGCGCCGTCGCGTCGCCGTCGTCGGTCAGTTCGGTACGGCGCGTTGCGTCGTGCAATCGTGCATAGCCATACCAAAGTTTACCATAGCCAAAGCCATACCAAGCCATAAAATCAGTTTTAAAGTAGCATAACAGTGATAAAATACCTACCGAAGTTAACTTTTAACTTTGGCATTTTCTAGTAAAGCTGGGATCCGACGGTGCGCAATATTGCGCACGCACACGCACTAGCCCGCACGACGCACCGTGGGAAGAGTAACGTACGCGGTAGCGCAGACGCGTGCGTAGCGGTGCGTTCGAGTTTGGGTACATTTCCTATGAAGTTATCGACTCGCCGCGGATAAGCCCGCACGGACGCGCACTATGGGAAGGGTAGCGTGCGTGGTAGCACAGACGCATCCGTGGCGGTGCGCCCGATCCGCGGCGAGTCGGTAAACTTCAAAGGTGCCCGAGGTATGCTCGGTTCCTATAAACTAAAAGGAATCGCTTACCTTACCAATGGTAGCATTTTCATTGCCCAACTTGGCATATACTTAAATAGATTCGTAAGCAAATTTTTAAACATGGGCGTTTTTGGATTTCTATGCAAACGGTTAAATATTCGATTTCAGATAGTGAAATCGTTTTTAACATCCGTTTTTAGAAATCGAATTCTAGAGCGGCTTTGGCGCTTCCGGCTCGCAGTTTGAATCGTCTCTAGTAATATTACGAGTATAATTCGGTTGTAAATGCATCGATCAAAACTATCCAAACATAAACAAATACTTGCTTACGCAAATTTACTCTTGCTGTGGTTTTGTGAAATCGGCTTGTCTAATTCTGATTATCGATACGATACGATTTGTGACTGAAATCGGATTTTAGATACGTTTTGATATATCTGACGCATGTCTACAAATTTTACCTTTGACAACTACTTCCATATGGGAGGGTCTACTATGCAAACCTATGAGGTCTTTGCTTCATTATTGGTAAAGATACAAAAAGTCTTAATTTTAAACAAATAACGGTCCGTAAAATTGGAATCGGCTTTCAGTCGGCAGCCGATGAGACGCCGACTGTTAGCTCATTATGCGGGTAAAACCGCGGGAGGCGGCTAGTTGTTGACACGCGGGCGTAGTCACGGACAGGAACAGGGTTTGTGAGAAGTGACAGTAATGAAATGATTTCGCGCCTCTCGGAGCGGAGTGTCACCGCTCCGCACGAATTATCGTGCCTACGCCGCAATACCTAAAGTATATTTTATTTACTAAAGGGCAGGCATAGCACGTATATTATAGGACATGAGCGGATAGCTAATATTTGTTGGACCAACTTAAATTTGCAGTTTGAAAAACATGATCTCCAATACATTCCGTATTGGAGAACATGTTTTTCAACTACAATGTTAAGTTGGTTCTTGGGATAAATTCATCCTAACTACGGAACCCTTCATTGTGCGTGGTCCGACACGCACTTGGCCGGTTTTTGATACTTAGTAAAACAAAATGTTGTTTTTTCTATTATGTGAATTTTTTTGATAGTATTTCCGAAGAAACGATCCTTTGTATCAAGCAGTGCAAAATTTACATGTAGCCGAAAGACCATCATTTTCCGACCTTAAAAAATGTTTCCATAAACCACTCGAGCTCTTAAAACTCTATTTATACCACACTGACACACATTTTTATTGATAGCACAAGCAATTTGCCGCTCAATAATAAGCTCTAGATACTAGTAACAAAATAGTTTGGTTGAATGACTATTAGTAGTTTCTGACAAAGACATAAATTTATACAAAAATTAGCCGGGACGAATAAAATACGAGTATTTCTTCGAATGCGGATCTCGCATGTTAGGAGCTCTTTCATAGCTGAGTAATAACAGCAGGTTAAGCTGCCCTTGCCGGGATGCTGTCTCGAGACTCGTCGAGACTCCTCCGTGCCTCGGAAAGCACGTTAAACCGCTGGTCCCGGCTGTCATTCGTGGATATTTGACAGTCGTATTCGGCAGTCGTTACGGGTCGTCAGAAGTCCGAAAGTCTGATAACCAAGGGATATCGTATTACCCAGTTACTGGATTGTGGAGGTCAGATAGGCAGTCGCTCCATGTAAAATACTGGTATTCAGCTGCATCCGGTTAGACTGGAAGCCGATCCCAATATAGTTGGGAAAAGGTTAGGCAGATTGGATTGGCGGATCCCGCATGTGTAGTTCCGCGCGCATTACTGTTCCCGCAAATATGATGCGGGATCCCGCGTATGCAGGATTGGATTTTCTCCGAACTATACGACGTATGTATACGTACGAGTAACTCGCACTCAGTCTACTCCATAGATATAAGAAACAAGGAGAAATGCCCGGTAGTTGAAAATGTATTGAAACCCAATGTCTTCACTAGATCCCCTCTACCTCGCCACAGTTGCCACAACTACACATGCAGATCAGGAAACCCAATAAATACAAGGTCGCGCTCACACTTGCAATTTATAAATCAGAACGTACGAGTACTACACAATCAATTATAAACCTTATCCCATCAAACAGCGTGCATTTACCATGCACCGTTCAACTAACTCACACGAAAACATCGATCGCTATCGTTGTGCTGTGCAAAAGCCATTTATTTTACATATACACTAGTGAATCTGCACTAGCTGAGCTACGCTAGTGAGTTTACTAAATCGGAAAGTTATCGATTCTCCCTTTTATTATTTTATTAAAAACTAACTTTTGCCCGCGACTTCGTCCTCGCAGAAGTAGAAAATGGTTCTGATCGGATTTTTTATTGGTTTTTTTCGTTATTAATTTTGTTATAACATACAAAAACAATATTTTTTGTTTTTCCTTCGGGTGCTAGTATCACCAGGCTACTCTATGCGCTTACTCTGGAGCATGCCACATACAACTTGCCGTGGGAGAAGCAGCTTTCCCTGAAGTCTACTCCCTCATTTTATGCCCATATCCCTCATTGAATCTAAACTACGGTCCAGAGCTTAAGATTCTATTCGTTAATATTGTCACATCTCCGCTCTTCTCCTCTCGTCTCCACTCCAGTGGACAGGCAGCCTAAAGCTAAAATAGTACGGTGACTTTCGAACATTCTAATTTTAAAGAGTATTTGCATTGCAACAAGCTATTATGTGAGTTCAAACTTTTTTGAATAAAATCGGATTGAGTTATCAAACATGTGTCAAAATAAAATGTAATTTAAATCAAAAGCACTAAAGAGTATTGATATCAACTTCGAAGCAAATCACTACCAAAATAACTTTCTACCCCTATTTAAAAAATAGGAAGTCAAAGTCAAAGTCAAAGTCAAAATCATTTATTTGCTTTAAATGCACATACAAAGGTGTTAAATACGTATGCTTGTGGAATGACACATTTCGCCATATTTTGGCATGCAAATATTAATAGTAAAGCTTATTTAAATAAGCAATTATCTATAACTCAAGTTGAAAATATTTACTAAACCTGAAATTATTTAAAGTAAATCAATCTTCAAGTTACACAACAGAAATATAATAATAATAATAAAAAAGTATATGTAAGTTACATTTAGCACGCCTTAAAAATAAAACAGATCAAAATTATATCTACAATCGTAGATTTAATAATATATACTAAGTAGGTATAGTCTACAATGCATTCCTGAAATGATAGGACCGACAACAAGTTTTTTTTAGAAATTCACCTATTGAATAATAACTATGTGAAATGAGCCATTTTTTTAGTACCTACTACGCAGAATTTTCTGTAAGGAAGATCAGTTATAAAATTTGGAATTGAATTATAAATAAGTGGCGCCATATACACGCAACTGCGTCGGAATAGTTCGATCCTAGGTACAGGCATTTTTAATAAATATTGTGTGACTTTTCGTTTATTTGTATTATTATTAAGTTCAAAAAGTGAATAATTTGTTTTAACAAACTTAGCGATTTCATATATATAAATGCAAGGAACTGTGAGAAGGTTATGTGATTTATACACTGGCCTGCAGGAATCAGTCCAGTCCATATTGAAAATTGCTCGTATGCATTTTTTTTGTGCTAACATACCTCTACAAATTTCGGAAGAGTGTCCCCACACAATTATACCATACCGGATGACGGAGCAAACATAGGCGTGATACACCATTAAAGCAGTTTCTCTGGATGTCTAATTTTTAACTTTCTTTAATGCAAAAACAAAACCTATTGATTTTCATACATTTTTTCATCGATATGCTGCTTCCAGGTGAAATGTTCATCAAGTGTTATGCCAAGAAATTTTGTTTTATGTAATTGTTCTACTATTTGATCTCTATGCGATATTTTAAAGTGTGTATATTTACTTTTCTGCTTTTGAAATTGATTATTTTAGTAGTGTTTTTTCTACGTTAACTTTTAGAGCGTTTTTATCTAACCAAGTAATAATTTTATTCAAGGTGTTATTTATATCAGATTCGTATGATTCCTCATTTTTACAATCAAGGATAACCGTTGTATCATCAGCAAACAGAACACAATCCTGTTCTATAGCTTGAGGGAGATCGTTAACATATACAAGGAATAGTGGTGGCCCTAAGATGCTTCCCTGTGGAACTCCGAAGTAATTTGGTCGGGGCTGAGAGTTAAAGTCGGTAATAATATTTACTTTTTCATAAAATTTTGTGATTCTGGTGATCTGAGTTCTATTTGATAAATAAGATTTGAATCATTCTAGGGCTGGACCTCTTATACCCATTTTACTCAGTTTATCAATGAGAATGGAATGATTTACATAATCGAAAGCTTTACTAAGATCTAAAACCAGAGCTGAAGTTTTAACTTTTGAGTTGATGTTATTTAGGATCGATTTGACTAAGTTAAACGCTGCCAATGAGGTGGATTTGTTTTTCCTAAAACCATATTGCTGTTTTGCAAGCATGTTATACTTGTCCAAGAAAGAAAGGACTCTCTTGTACATAACTCTTTCAAAGACCTTTGATAGAATTGGTATCAGCGCAATAGGTCTATAATTATTTTTGTCTATTTTAGATCCTTTTTTGTGCATCGGTTTTATTATAGATATTTTGAGTTTTTCCGGGAAGCAACCTTGTTCTAATGATAAATTCATAATATATGAAAGAGGCTCTGCGATATATATATTGAGCTATTTGTTTTAGAATATCTGTAGATATATCATCATAGCCAGACGATTTTGTGTTTTTTAATGTTTTTAAGATGCTAATAGAAATACGTCTTCCATCAATTCTGTTAAATAATGTTTATGCAAAATTTGAAGTAGATTGGACCAAGGAATCACGTTGTCCCATACAAACTTTGCCCCCCTTTTTCACCCCCTTAGGGGTAGAAATTAGAAAAATCCTTTCTTATCGGATGCCTACGTCATACAAAGAACACACCCTCCAAGTTTCAAGTCTCTACGATCAGCGGTTTAGGCTATGCGTTGATCCGTCAGTCAGTCATTCAGGACAAAGCATTTTATATGTATAGATTTTGGGAGTTCCTGAAAAAAATAAAAATTAAAAACGATATACATGTACTAAGATGATATAAATAAACAAAAAGTAAGTAAAAAAAAAAAAAAATTAAGTAAATCAAACAAATTCAACATTATGAGAAAATCTAAATGAGTATAAAACAAGATTTCACATCGATCTTCCAGTCAGGCTATAACTGTTGACAAATTGAAGAATAAACTTGAATAGTAATATTAATTCAAACGTCAAATATCGAGCCTAGCGGGAAGGCTCAGTTCAGCCGCCTACGCCGTCAGGAAAGTAAGACAATACACTGACGTCGATACAGCTCGGTTAGTCTATTTTAGTTATTTTCATAGCGTTATGTGCTACGGTCTTCTGCTGTGGGGCAAAGCTGCTGATATTCAAAATATATTTGTTCTTCAAAAACGAGCTGTTCGCGCTATTTACCAGCTTGGTGCCAGAGTTTCTCTGAGAGATTTTTTTAAAGATATTGGTATCCTCACGGTGGCATCTCAATTCATCTTCGCCAATATCTTATGTATTAGGCAAAATATACACTTATACACAAAAAACAGTGATTTTCACAATGTTAACACTAGAAATAAGGACAAACTACGAGCTCCCTTTCACCGGCTTCATAAGGTTCATAACTCATTTGTTGGGCTTGGTATAACCTTTTATAACAAGCTACCCTCTTCTTTGCTAGATTTGCCTTTTAATGCGTTTAAAACGAAAGTAAAATCCAATCTTTGTTCAAGGCATACTATTCTATCAACGACTACTTAAATGATAAGAATAGTTGGTCGCTGTGATTAACTCAAGACAATGTTTATGTTCTTACGTACTGACAAGTTATATGAGTTTATATAATTGTTTATTTTATTTGACTTTTTAAGTCAAGTTATTTTAATTTAAATTTAATTTATTTTTGACAAAATCTACTCATCACACTGTTTTTTTTATGAGTTGTATTGCAATATGTGGTTAGCTAGTGACCTCGACAATTGATCATATTATTTACTGTTATTAGTAATTAACTCTTTGTTTATTTATTTTACATCGATGGTCCTAGTTTATCATTTATAACTTCCAGTTACAACTATATGTAAGCGGGCACGCCCTTTATGCCTGGAGGCTTTTTTATATAGATATTAAATTCTGTTTACGTTTAGTTTTTTTATTTCGGCCTGAGTATAGTTCTCGATGATTTTGTTTGGTATATTGGCGTGTGCTAGCTAACATATGGCTAATAATTTGAATTATGTTTTGTGTTGCGTAATGTAAATTATTTTGAATACTATTAAATAGAATCTTTTTTTTTTGTTCTTCTAACTGAACAGACAGCTGTGCTGCTGGGGAGTTTGTTGCGCCACTTCTTCTTCCCAGCTAATGCACTAGGAAGTGGTGAAGGGTGGGCGTTTCGGGGGACTGTCTTATAATTTTGACGTTCGAAAAGTGCTGATTCTCAGCCTAGTTTGAATAAATGACTTTTGATATGAAAAAAAAAAAAACGACAATCGACATTATTGTCGATAGCCTACGTTAGTAGATCTGCACAACCACATCACTAACCCGGCGCAAGACGCTGCGGCCGTACTAACGATGCAACCGCTTAAAGAAAATATGGTTTTGTGATTTTTACATTACTTGTCCAGTCACTTAGCAACATACTTAGGTAGTGGTAAAGAAGCAATGTATTTACTGCAATAATAGTACTGTCGCTGTGGTTTATGATAACTAAAATAACGTAGTAAAGGCAAAAAATATTTTACGATTTGTTGTTTTGCATGATTTTCAACACAAATATAGGAAAATACTTGTGTTTCTAGGTTCCCAAGTAACACAGGAAGCATTTTAACAAACGAATAGTAAAGTTATGTAGAACTTAAGGACCGCATAAACTCTTATATAAGTTCACCAAGCATCTTGATGTTTTATATTGGTATTTCAAAACCATTATCATGCTTCACTCTGTATAACGGTTGGATAATGGCATATCAAAATGCTTTTATAAAGCCTTTAGTTTTAGTGCAGCAAACCACAACGCAGCTGTACAGCTTTCAGCAGATTTGGATCTACAATAGCATTTTAAGTTCTAAATAAATGCTTTATGCTGTTGAGTAGAATAAACATGAACCATTATAATGCCACGTAAATCCGCTATACAGCTTTTAGCTGTTTTTAGTGCCTTGGGGTCTACAATAGCATTTTTAAGTAGTAAGTTAATGCCTAATGCTGGTTAATAGCATAAACTTGTACCATTATAATGCACCGTAAATCCGTTATACAGCTTTAAGCTGTTTTTAGTGCCATTTGTTTTGTAATAGCACTTTTAAGTGGTAAGTAAAAGCCTAGTACTGTTGAACAGCATAAACGTGAATCAATGTAATGCTTGCATTTATAAGATCAACTGAGTTCTGTTGTACAGCTAACAGCTCTTTAATCAAATACATGTGAGTTATTGTAATGCGTAAAGTTGTATATACATCCATTTTACTGTATTCGTAAAACCATTTGCCGGCCAATTGGGGAAAAGCACATATTATTATGATCAACAAAACAACAGCAATTTTTATGGGTGTGTTGCCTAAACGTATGTGTATAGTTATCAAAATGAAACAGATTCAAGTTATATAAATTCTGAAATGGGTTTTATTGTTTTGCTCAAGGATCCCCAAAATTCCGTTCAAGTAATGGAACTATTTCAGTCTACATCAAGTCTACTGGTATACCGGTGAACCCGTATAGAACTACTTTATAGACAATGGCACTACAGTGGTTCATCAAAAGTCTTCTCTCCGGCCTCTGGCTTAATAATTGTTCCTGTTTGAGTATTTATACTGTTGGCGGTATTAATTAGCTTTTTTAAAGGGTCACCGGGCTGCTATAGACCGACACCATTTTCTAAATATTTTATAACCTAAAAATATTATAATTCGGACCTATTTATAAAAGCAATAGACCTATATCATAATGATATAACTTAATTTAATAATGCCCATACCAATACTATAATGGTAATTATGCAAAATTCGTTCTATACTAAGAATACACAATTGTTTTGGTTATTTCACACATATCTTTATATAACATTTTATATCAAAACCACAAAATATCGAAGGCGCGTGAAAATTTTCAATGAAACTTATATAGATATTTACAGTAAACTACATTGCGAGTAATATTTGAAGGCATGAATAACAAAAGAGTCAAAAAGTTACCCAGCATTATAAATTTTGTTTTAATGCAAATAAATATGGTGTCACTCAGTCAGTTTTGACCGTCTTTGTCCATATTATATTGCTAGACAAAGTAGTTAAATTACAACGTTAATTGTATTATAACATTTGTACCGTTGTATTAGAGACGTTTTTGCACTGATTTAAGGTTTATTTAAGTTCTAACTGTGAACACTTAAATAACTACAATCATTCTTTTACTACATTCTAATGCTAGTCTAATGCTTTTGTAACGCGTCGGGATCGTTCGTGCGTGTTCGTACGTGTTCGCACGACTGAAATTCGTACGAAAACACGTCCACAGTGCGCACAGCCTTATTCTTCAGTCTCATAAAGTACATTATGAGGTTTCGGGTGTCCTTTCAATTCCTACCTACCCTATAATAATAAATACTTTATTTCAGACCATGGTGTCCATTTTGTTAGTAACAATGTTCTTATAGACTAGTGTTAGTAATATTCAAATCAATCCACAATAAAATAAAGTAAATTCAACAATCACTACTGCGCCATTCCATGACAAATGACGCAGCAATGACTGATGTAACTACAGTCCAGCCGACTAGCGATCATGCTAAGGATGCTGTTGGCGCTGCTACGTACTCTATGCACCAAGGATGCGCACCTTTTACGCATCGTAGCATAAAAGCAGTCTACGCGATGTTCAGCAAACATCCCTGATGCACTACAGAATCGCCGCAGCCCCATCAGCACCCTGAACGCATTAT
This sequence comes from Agrochola macilenta, assembly GCA_916701695.1. Lineage (NCBI taxonomy): Eukaryota > Metazoa > Arthropoda > Insecta > Lepidoptera > Noctuidae > Agrochola > Agrochola macilenta. The sequence goes on from OU753563.1 coordinate 12,982,673, forward strand.
TAAATTGGACTCGGAGGGCACTGTAAGACTTTTGAGTATAGTCGGCCCACAGGCTGCACGTGTAGAGTGATGTACAATAAGACCTAAAAAGTGTAATTTTGACTTCTGTCGAACAACGTGCAAACCTGCGAGCTATCATGTTTGCCCTCACTGCCAGCGCCCTCCGTTCCCTCTCTATGTCATCATTGTCCCTGAGGTCAGAGGTCAGCATATGTCCTAAGTACTTAAATTTTGACACTCTACGCAAAGCTGTACCATTTAGCGTAATGCTAGGAAACACGATACCTGTACTGTTTCCTCTGCCCTCAAAGACTTCACTTTTGAGTGGATTATACTTTAATCCGTGTTCCTCGGCATATGCTTCACAGATGGTAAGCAGTTTTTTAATACCATATACCGATGCACTAAGTAGCACCATGTCATCAGCATAACTTATGTTGTTTACATTGATTCCGTCTATGTGACAACCTACCCGGGTGCTACTGAGTGCCACAATCAGATCATTCATATACAGGTTAAATAGGGTTGGCGAGGACAATCCCCCCTGCCTCACCCCGCACTCCAACCTGTACGACTGCGACATGGTTCCCGACCATCGCACGCCATTGACCTGGTTTCCGTACCAGTACTTGCAGATGTTGATGAGTTCTATTGGTAGATTTGTGTTTTCTAACTTTTCCCATAGAATATCATAAGAAACCAGGTCAAAAGCTTTCGAAAGATCAAGAAAGCATGCGTGAACCGATGTTTGACGTCTTGTGTAGTATTTGACAGCATGCTTAACACACAAAACTGCACTTTCAGTGGATAGTCTGCCCCGGAAGCCGAACTGATTGTCATGAAGTTCAATGCGTTTCGTCAGCTGTGAGTTCAACATGCTGTCAAATACCTTCGATACCACTGTGGCAAGAGAGATAGGCCTGTAGTTGTTCCTATCAGATAGATCAGCTGTCTTATTTTTAACGATAGGTATAACAATGGTCTTAATCATCTCATCAGGCAGATATGAGTGGCTCAGACAAAGGTTAAACAGCATAGCCAACAGCCTATAGAGTACCCACCCAAAGTAAAAGTAACCTAATTTATAGAACTTAATTACTTACTTTCCTTTTTTAGGTGATGCTCTCCAAGAACTCAGCAAAGCATTTGTAAACGCTTACGATGGCTCCGTATTAGTCACCGTTGTCGCCACAGATGTTGCTCATACACGTCGTTCTGCTCGATCATTGACGAACCCTCCCGGTCACTCGAAAAAATGGCCATATGAGTGGCTAGAACCGCCTCTCAGTAGCCAAAAATTATCTTTTAAACTGGCGGGTGCCAGAAATATAGATGATGAAACTACCACCACGACAGCGACAACTGAAAAACAAGATTTCCTACGACAAGATGAGACTTCTGACCCTTCTGATGAACCTAAACCAAGTTCTACAGATATTGACTACGTTAGTTTGTTTCATTACTATTTGAATACCTACTTGATTCTGATAATTTAATTTAATGGTCGTTCAAGAAACGATATTTGAGATTTTGATGCACCGAGACAGTGAAAAGTCGTGCTCATAATTTATTTATTGATTTCACCTAATGTCACTCGACCGACTCGACCTAACGTCATTCGATTTCAAATATTATATCCCACCCGTGAGAAGTAGGTATTAGCACAGATTAATACAGATTATGGTTCACTCCGCAAAATAATTTAAATGAAAAGGGATTCTCGCTACGACATAATAAAGTGCCTAATTACGTGGACCCCCATTTACATCTCATGGACCCCCATTTTTTCCCGCTGATATAGACCACTTTGGAAATCACTGTACGTGTAATAATAATAATACTAACCCCACCGTCGTATCTCTACGTTGACGTCGTGGTGGGGCTTGCGCGCTCCAAACTCTGGGTCTGTGCCGGTAGAGTTTACTTTGCCGGAACAGGTCTAGGATGAGGGGCCAGACCAAGAGAGATACAGAAACCCGCAGGGCAGCATGTGGCGAGCTGTTCGGCAGTAGCGACCCCACGGACCCTATCTCCCGGGAGAAATCTTGTTCCTCATCTCTGGCTTGCCTTTATTGGCCGGCTGGAGTGAACATTGACGAGGAACAGAGCTCCCACCTCATTCTTGCCTTAATTGGCCGGCTTGAGTGGAGATTCGCAAGAGCAAACGTGCTCGGAGGAAGGAAGTATTCCAGTAAGTGCTCGTAGGGATCTTGACCATCTTCCGGGCTCTGGGATTATTCTGAAAGCCGTGGAATACCTCTCCACTCCTCAAGCACCTCAGGGCATGTTGCCCCCTTGTCGCTACGTCACTATGTGCTAGCGACAGTTTTCGGGGGCCCATTATTGAGTGTGCAAGTCACCCCCTGCCATTTTTCCGTGTACATACAAAACATTGATCAAGCAGGGGCCATAGTCCTTCCATAGTTCCAAGTCACCAGTCAACTTTAGCCACCCAAACACATAGCCCACTTTATTTTGTTTCCATGTTCTGCAATAGTTCTGCACCAACCGGGGGTTGTCCTTGGGTGCACTTGCGTAGTGCATACAGGGATAACCGTCGGTTGGTGCCTCAATACATAAAAATGTCTAAGGGGCCTCTGCGAGTTGGCTTCGGCCCCTCGTACGCCTTCCAAAGGTCCGGGACCCTAGGGTCCCGAGATATGTCAAAGACATTTAAAATAATAATAATAATTGAAAGGAGATTGGACTAGGAAGATCGAGCGGGCGTGTGAGGGAATACCAGAAATGGGGGCACGTACCATCAGCCGTACACATTATTTCTGGCTGTTCTCGTCTGGCTAACGGAGACTTCTTGCATAGGCACAACCTTGTGGCCAGGATTATCCACCAGCAACTTGCTCTGAAATACAGTCTTGTGGAATTGGAAGTACCATTCTATAGGTATGTGCCTGACCCAGTTCTCGAAAATGACAATATCACGTTGTATTGGGATCGATCTATCATCACTGACAGGACTATTGTTGCCAATAAGCCATACACAGTGGTGATAGATCAATTAGAGCGTCGCACAATGATTATTGGTATAGCGGTCCCGCATGACGAGAACCTGATCGTGAAAGCTGAAAAAGATAAACAGATCAAGTATCTCGACCTGGCTCGCGAGGTTGTCGACATGTGGGAAGTGGATACAGCAGTCATTGTGCCGATAGTCGTGACGGCCAATGGCATAATAGCCAAGAGCCTCGACCAACACCCAAGGAGGCTCTCGTTAGGCAGCTGGATCAAGGGCTTGATCCAGAAAGCGGTACTTCTAGACACGGCGCCTATCGTTAGGAGATTCCTTTCTCAGGAGCCCTGACCACCGGTAGCTTGGACCCTGTTCCCGATACCGGTGGGCTACTATTTTTTATATTTTCAAATGTTGTTGTTTTCCCTTTTGTTTTTATAAAATTATTTATAAATTTAAATTATATGTATATACTTAAATGAAATAAAGGAAATAATAATAAATTCTTTATTTCGGATAACATTAGATGCACTGTGTTAGTAATTTTCTTATAATTAATGTTAGTAAACATACCATCCATATAAATTTAAACCTAATACTTGAGCTCGCTTCATGGGGACGAGGCACAGGCGAAAGGAAGCACCTCACTCATTCATCACCCCCACAAAACGTTTCAGAATAGGAGAGTAGATGCTCTCCGCCACTGTCCTCAGAATACTGTTGTCACTGTCCCGCAATCTTGTTATTAAGGACGAGATCTTTTTCCGAATAACCACGTAAAAGTCGTCAGTTCGATTCAGCGCAAACATCTCAGATGCGCTACAAAAACGGGGCAGTCCCAACAGCATTCTGAAAACATTATTATATTGGATGCGCAGGACCGTATGTTCCCAGTCGCCCCCGCGAGGATTGCCACCGGAGGCAAATGGGAATAAAAATTCCCAGTCGCCACCGGTGGTGACTGGGAAGTCATTGCCCCCACTTCAGTTTCGCTGTACATTGATTTCTCCATCGTAGAGAATAAAAGGATGAGGTAAGTTATCCTAAACCTGCCTCTAATCTCTAAAAAAAGACAAAAAAAAGAAAGAAAGAAGAAAGTGCATTGAAATATATTTTTATATTTATTTCGATATGAATAAACTTGTTAAAATTAAACATTTAAACTGGTATTTTATATCATAGATAATCAGACTCTTAAAGACAGTAATTAAATTAGGAAAGTTACATAGTAATAATTTCTTATTAAAATACGTATTATAAACAAGGCTGTTAATATTCATATTCATAGATAACAGACTTTTTTATTATGGTCAATTATTAATTTACCATTTGTATAACCTTATAACACCCACATATATATATTTCTGGAATACTTAATATTTAAAATTAGGCATAAATTTCAATCACAGATAATTCGAGCATTAACAATAATACAATTTTTTTTTTTAAGTTTTGGGCTAAGCTGATTTAGACTTTATGTCGTTTCCATTACAGTCCCTATTTATTTTTTATCTCGGTAAAGTACTATAAATATGAATATTTACAGCCTTGTTTATAATACGTATTTATTAAGAAATGATTACTATGTATTACTTTTCTAATTTAACGTCTGATTAACTGAGATACAAAATACCAGTTTAAATGTTTAATTTTAACAAGTTTATTCATATCGAAATCAAAATAAAAAAATATTTCAATGCACTTTGTCTTTTTTTTGAGATTAGAGGCAGGTTTAGGATAAGTTACCTCATCCTTTTATTCTCTACGATGGAGAAAGCAATGTACAGCGAAACTGAAGTGGGGGCAATGACTTCCCAGTCACCACCGGTGGCGACTGGGAATTTTTATTCCCATTTGCCTCCGGTGGCAATCCCCGCGGGGGCGACTGGGAACATACGCGCAGGACCTCCAGCGATCGAGTCGGTTCGAGTAATGAAAATAATTGCACCTCAACGAATAATAAAATATAATGAAGTTATGGTGGTTTTAGTGGCGCTGCCAGGGAGTATAGTCGCCTCCGCGCCACCACGGTTTTCGTAAACTACTAGGCGCACCCGGATATTAGTAAACGAAAAATAATTGTAGGTACGTACCGGAATCGTACTTCCGTACGCTACAATAGAGATTCGAAAATGTAATTACTTTAGAAATGATAGCCTTATGCCACCAGGCCGCGGCACCAAGAACAATTAGGCGTACCTACCCGAAACACACCTTTCACAAACAAGCAGCTATCTAATTGCGTAACAAATTTTCATAAATGACTAATCTGTTTCATTTTGACAGTTCAACAACTTGTTGAGCAGATTTTTTTTCGAACTTATGAAGCAATGGATTAGCATTAGCGATCTCTTTCAAAATTATTCAGATTGTGATTGATCGTGTATTACGCAATTAGGGTGTTGGTCGCACTGCGCTAATTACCTACAGTTATATTCACCTAGAAGTTACCTCTCTTTCTATCGCGTAACTCTTGGATCTTCTGACTACGTTACACTCACTGAATTGGTTCAACAAGTCGAGCCCGCCGCGCCGCCGCGCCGCCGCGTACCTACCTACCTACTTGTAGTTTCATACCTAAAATGTTGAGTGAACCATCTGTGTTCATCTATGGTATTAGCTACGATTTTTTTGGCTTTATTTTGTCTTATTTTTTTCTGCTACCTACCTAAAGGCAATTTTTTATTTCAGTCTGCGTCACCAATACCATCAGCAGACAACGCTGCTATTTTCAACATCCTTCTATGGTTCGCTGTGGTGATATCGTTCAGCATGTTAGCAATTATATATTTCTGCATGGATATGGATCCCGGCAGAGACACAATTATTTACAGAATGACTACCATGAGGACGAAGAAGGAATTATAAAAAAAACAATTTTAAGTCTCTTTCATGTCTATTAATTTTAAAGAAGTTCTAACCGTGTACCTACCTATACCCATCAGACTCGCAAGCCATAACAGAGCGCAAGAAGTTCCAGGGGTCAGTTCTAGATTTATTCCATCAGTACTCACCTGAAATTTAATTTATTCCTCGTTTTCTAGCAAAAAATGCTTTGAATGTCGACTTCCAGACAGCGGACTATGTACCTACTTCTTTAGTAAGCGCGTGTACAGCTCTCAGTTTGAGCATGTTGGTGATCCAGCCACTCAGGATCGAGGCTATGCTGTGTCTGTTCCAACCTTAGAGTATATAACACTGGAGAAAGCCTTACGAACACTTCCCCTCTGTAAAAGTACAAGAACAAATGTTCTAGTACGTTCATAAAAACTACTTTCAAATCGATTATAACGCAATTCGTAAATCGTTTTAAAGGCGCGCGGAGCTCCGTGAAAATGCCTATTTGTGCTGTTAAATGGTGTAAAAAGCGTTCAAATACGTCAAATTTACATAAACAACTGAATAACTTTCCAGATACAATTTTTTTTTCTAAGATTTAGTCATGTTTTTATTGAAATTTAAAATCCTAACCTCATAATACAATTCGATTTTTCATTCAATTCAACCATGATTCAATATAAAACGTAGCATGAATCGAGTATTTTACTCATGTTGCTTCTGTGACGTCACCGAGTCTCGCTACATCTCGTTTTTATGTTCGTAAAGATCAAAATACTTTTGTCCTCTAGTAAAAATGTTAACGAGACTACCGTAGTGTTGAGGTCATGTTTGAAACTAAAATTGACATGTCGATAATTTCCTAGTAAAAATTACTTAGTAATTATTTTTGTTAATATGTTTTTTTAATGTTCAATGCTTTATAATTTGTTTATGTCCATTGAAGTGGTGGTCCAGTGAAGTTGTATATAAAAAAAAAAGTTGAACATGACCTAATTTTTTATTGAGATTTTACTTATTACAAATTTAGTTACTTTTATTTAATTGAAGTTATTTTATCTTCTTATTAAAATGTAACTTTTTATGCAACAGCTGTTTTATTTCATGGATTCAAGCAAAATTCCGAATGAATATCGATATCGATAAAATAAAAATTAATGATACGGACTTCTCTTTCCGCTACCGCGTCCCCCGCAAAAAGTGACAGACTGTTTTGTTCGGAATATTGTGCTTATGGCTTCTCCAGTGATATATACTCTAAGGTTCCAACCAACATGCCCAAAATGAAGACCTGTACAAGTCACAATAAATGACATTACGGAGGGCCATCGTTGCGAAGGGCTGCCCGCAAGGGGGCGGCCTCTCGCCGCTTCTATGGAACCTGGTAGTAGATAGCCTCATCAAAACACTCAACGACAAAGGTTACGTCACCGTAGGCTACGTCGATGACATAACCATAATAATAACCGGGACCCACGAAAACACTCTATGCAACCTCATGCGTCAAGCTCTGAAAATAGTAGTGGAATGGTACAACAAGCACCAACTCTCAGTGAACCCTACAAAATCCGAACTGATTCTCTTCACAAAAAAGAGAAAACTGACGACACTACAACCCAAGCAGCACGCAAGCGTTTTCAACATCAATATACCAGCCCATTTAGAACTTAGAGTTCTTTTAGAGACGTACAAGAGTGTCATAAAATGATTTTGTCTTTGTAAGAGTGATTTATGAGTAGCTGTATAATATACAGCTCAAACTGTATAAAATCTTTATTGAGGGATCTGCGTAAGCTTGGGGTGCTTAAACAGAATATTAAAACTCTACTATACAACTTTAAGTATTTTGTGACACCTTAATCTGGTGTCATCGTTAAAGCTATATACAGGCTGTATTTTGCATGTGATCACTTACTTATTACAGCTCTAAGTGTTATTACAGTATCACTTGATACTTATTTCTGTACAATGGTGTATGCAAACTCCGTTCTCAAACTTATTTTTATGGTAATATTTTACCAATTGTACACTATTGTAAATACAGTGGTTTTACGACTTCTGTCTATGAGGGTGTTTTAAAACTAAAAAAAAATGACAGCTATAGTACAGCTTTAGTCTCTATTACTGACACAGTTACTTGATTGCATGACGAATAAAATTTATGTTTTCACTGTGAAGAAATGCAATATGTGGAAAAAAAGAAAAAGATCTGGTGCAGTTAAGAGGAGAATTTAAAGGGAATATTTGAATATTACAGTTAACAGTATAACAGTTATGATAGTGAACCATTATTTATTGAGGAAGCCAGAGAATCATTAATAAATCGGACAACCTACAGTCAAGCGTCAATTCCATCGACGTCCAACGAAGAAGGTTCCGTAGCAAAAACATTAAACAGTGATAATAATAATGAGCTTTTTACTGACAATTTAAAGATATTATATAAAACTGTGTAGATATAGAGGAAAATCATTGCCACGTTATTACGGTAAGTGGGTAGGCTACAAAAACAATAATATTATTTTTTGTATTATGTACAATCACAGTCACGAGATTACGTGTTTAATGCTAACATATATTTTTTTTGTCTCAAGGACAATCACAGCCACAAGATTACGTGTTTCTCTTAAATACTAACTAGCTCGGATAAACAAAATTTAACAACAAATAACATTTACATAAACATTGTGACATAAGGACATTGGACAATAAAATTAACATGATTATTAAATGTTTCTCTATGAAAGGAAAAAAAAAGAAAGTAAATTAACCACTTTAAAAATGATTGTAAAACTAACAAAGAGATTCCTCCTCCTCTTCTTCAATAATTTCACTTGTAGCGTTTTCGACGATTATACCTTTTTCATCTGTATCCATTTTATTTTGATTCGTATCTCGATTTCCCCGATCTGATTAATTTTCAGCTATATATTTTTTTTTAATTGCAACTTTTTTGGTTCTCATCCTTTTAGTTGAAGCTCTTTCATTCTTACTGAGTTTCCTCTTCACAGAAATATAATTTTAAACGACATATTTTCCTGAAAATAAAGTAAAACAGGTATAATATCGATTGCGAGTAAATCAAACAGTGATATAGCAAGTTAACATATATTTTAGTTTAAATTAAATTTGAATATTCTATTATAAAGCTGATTAAAAGCTAATAGCTGTACAATGTATCCATAACTTACTTAGTTGAGCTATTCAGACTATAATACTCTCCAAATACCGTTTAGGCTGCTTAGCTAATTGTCGCCATTTTCGAATGTTTAAAAACAAAATTTAAAGTATAATTAAAGGATTTTTTTACAACACCTAAAGCCGCATCATGATAATCGATAATCAGCTTGAATAATGATCACTGTTCCATCATATCTATTACTTTAACATTATTTTTTTATTCTAAAGGTTAGAATAAAAAAATAATTTACTTCCCGTATTTATTTTTCTTTATGTCATCTCGATTATTTTGCTGGCGCGTGAATATTTTGAAGGAAAACTTACACAGGTTCATAATAAATTTAATTAGCACTTTCAATTCACCAAATAATACCATCAGATATATAAGTTTACGGTTATCTTTTACTTCTAGTAATAAGTATTAAATAATAGTGACGCCATTATTAGAACGTTTCTATTACACGCATATGTCATCGAAAATAATTTTGTTTTTATTTTTATTATTTTGTAATTCTCTTCAAAAACCTATTTAAAACACTTTTCTTTACAAAATAATTGTAAGATAATATCTGTAGTATAATGGTTTCTTTGTACACCGAATAACAGCTTTAATACAGCTATTATACAGCTTCTCTATTGCTTCTACAGCTACTATAATGCTCTACTAAAGCAAAAAGCTGTATAATATGGGCCCTTTTTTTACTTACAAGGATCGTATAAGCGCTTAAACAGCCTATATACAGCTTCTAGTATAAAAACCAACTTAAATACAGCTTGTATACAGCTTGCAATGCTACTTGGGAACTACCACGATTCTTTGGAATAATCCTAAGTCTCTCAACTGAAACCAAATACCTGGGCATCTTTTTGGACAAACAATTGAACTGGGCAAAACACAACGGGCGAACTACATATATCACCACAAAAACCAGCATATCCCTGTGGCAGTGCAAGCGACTTCTTGGCAGGAATTGGGGGATAAACTCCAAGGTCACCCACTGGTTATACACCACAGTCATATGCCACTGGTCTGGTGGCCCAGGACAGAACTGAGCACAGCTCAAAGAGATCTCGAAAAACTGCAACGGTTTGCTTATGTTGCAATCACTAGCAGTATGAGAACCGCACGCACTGCCGCCCTACAGGCAATGCTGGGACTGCCGCCTCTGCACCTCATCGTGCGAGAAGGCTCCATGTATCAGGAACCCTAAGCAAAGACTCCACAGTTAAGCACACAAGTATAAAGGAAGATGCGATCAAACGAAGGACAATGATGGCCATCACCCTGCGACAAAGCCCCGAAAACACAGCACTTTCAAACTACAACATAAAACTTACCGAAGAACAGTATGACTACTCAGGCCCGAAAGAGACAAGACCAACGGATCGAAGACCGACTCCTGTACCGCAGTCGGAGTCTTCTCACACGACCTCAACATAAAATATCCAGACCGCTGGGAATGTTCAACACCGTCTATCAGTCACCGTCTATGGCGGAGTGTGTGGGCATCATACAAGCGGTCCACGCCCTAGAAGCCAGGAGAGTTACGGACACCCACATACGTACCTATACTCCGACAGTGCGTCAGTTCCCCAATCCTTACGGAAAAAATATGTTACCCCGAAGCTAACACTAGAATGCCACAATACACGAGAACAAATAACAGTATCTAGCCGCAACGTATCTGTATCGGACCCATCCCCTTCAACTAAATACGCAGGTACACACAAGCGGGGAACTGGTGGATCTCGACACCGGGATGCAGGCAGTCCAAGGAAGCTATGCCATCCTTGGATAGCAGGCTAACCAGGCGTTTATTACGCCTAGTCAGGAACGGCCGGCGCCTGGTGACGCGAACCATCACGGGACACTGCTCACTAAACAAACACTTCCATACAATAGGCATAACGGACAGTCCTCTGTGCAGGGCGTGCATGGAGGCTGTGGAAGCCGTCACGTACGTGCTCTTTGAATGCACAGGCGTCACCCAGATTAGAACAGAAACCCTCGGGTAACCCAGATCTTTCACAGATGTTCTGAACAGACCAGCAGATTTAATTAACTTTTGGTGGGGTGGTTGGAATAACCCCCAAACGGCCGCCATTGCCCACGCACAATGGTCCACCTGACACGGACTAAGTGCAGAAACCAAACCCTATAATATTACAAAAACATAGTACTTAGGCGGCTGATAGCCCGTGGATTAGTTGTACTTGAGTGCTTCTCGTTTTAGTATAAGTAATCCTCTTTTTATACAAACGCTTAATTTCCTAAATATTTGACTAAAACAAAACCGCCAGCCAACGGACTCATTTTAGTCTCGGACATGCAATTTAGTAAAGATAAAAATGTTGCAAATTAGCTCAAGTATCAATTCAATCAATTAAGTACCAATCACTCTGCAGTTTAATTACGCAACACATTTTATTTCTGTTTACAATTCTGAATCGAAAGCAAGTCCAATTTTAAACGGCAGTCTAATTACGCAACACATTTTATTTCTGTTTACAATTCTGAATCGAAAGCAAGTCCAGTTTTAAACGCCTGCCCAAATTCGAATTACGCTACACATTTTATATCAGTCGACCGTAATTGGATAGGGATGTTCTAATCAATTGGCTATAATTTATTTGAATGATGTGTTTTGTTACACCATGTAGGAATGATTAATTTCCAAATTATTGTGCTATATTTTTTATTTTTTTTATTACAACTGATACTCTACTAGTGCTTATAAATGAAAATGTACAATGATTGCCGAAAAATTAAAAACCAATTTTTAAAACACTTTCTACCAAAAACTACCATAATTGAAATACGTAACAAAACGTTTTTCTTTTCACGTTTTTGTTATCTGTAGCCAATGACAAAATCGTAGAAAAGCAGTGTTGTCAACTTAGTGGGATTTCCACTAAACCTGGGGATTTGGACACCCCTACTGGCGGAGAAATTTTGCTTTCAGTGGCCGGTGGTTGTGTCTAATGGTTAGTTTAATTCAATTTGTAGAAAACAATACAATCAAACTAAAACTTTGACTCGAGAAAATATTTAAATAACTCGATAATGGCATATTTTATTGTTTGTTTAAAACCTGTGTCAGTGATTTTTCGATTTATTTCTTTCAAATGCCGAAACCACTGCGGATTCGAACGCTGATTTGGAAAGACTGACACAGCATGACGAATATATTGAAGTCACACAGAGGCTCCGCCCGAGTAGAGATCGAAAAACAACGTCATTTCAAAAAACATATCTCACGGCAGACGGGAACGTACTTACGGGATAAAAAAATCTGCCGTTAAGCCGTTTGAAAACAAACATCTTCACTAAAATTTCAATAATTATACTGCGGTTGCCGTTTGTCATGCCACCAAATCAATAGAAGTTAAAATCGGTTGAACGGACTGTAAAAAAGGTTTATTCAAATGTCAAATCTTATTTTATTAATCGAATAAAGTTTTTAACCAAACGGTTAAATATCCTATTTCAGATTTTGAAATCGCTTTCAAAATCCGTTTTTAGAAATCGGTTTCAGGAGTGGCTCCAGCTCGCAGTTTCAATCGTCTTTAGTAATATTATTCGGTTGTAAGTGCATCATTAAAAACTATTCAAACATAAACAAATACGTACTTACGCAAAGCTACTATTGCCGTGGTTGGTTTTGTGAAATTGGTTTGTCTAGTTCGGATAATCGATACGATTCGATTTCTGACTGAAATCTGATTTTAAATTCGTTTTGATGTATCTGACGCATGTCTATACCGGACTCAGGGAAAAAAAAAAATTGGCAGCACTGAGTAAAAGTTGAATAACCTCTTGAACGATCTGCCGACTTATTGTGAGGTGTTCAGAGTCGAATTTATTGCAGAATATTGCCTGTCTTTACTGCTCTAACTTTATCAGTTTGTAGAGAAAAGAACAAGAAAGGCATATAACACATATTAAACATCGAAAATAATCTGCGCTGGAAGCTGGAATGATCATTCTTTGAAGTCTGTGGAGAATACGATATCTAACATGGCGAATTGGCGATGACTTTGTTTACATTTTAGTTTTCGGTAATATTTTTGATAAGCATTGTTTTGCCTTTAATGTTTTATATTTTTCAACATACAAGATTATATTTACTATTCTCTTACAGAAACATGGGCCTATGCTAAGCAGTTTTGGAACATTTTTCTTGTGGCTTGTGGAAGTCGGAAAAACTTTGGAAAATTCTCTCGTTCAAGACACTGAAGACACTGCGTGCTCTGTTTTCGTTTTCTACTGGCTGCACTAAGACTTACTTAGGCTGTTTTGCTCAATAGCGAAAAGTAACTAAGTCGATATTATCACTACAAGTAAGTAAGCCAATATAAATAGGAATAACGTGTGTAAGAGAGTACCTTTGTATCTCATTACATTATTGTAGCTGTAGGTACATTATTGGTCAATCTACCTATGGACAATCATTCTTTTGTTGTGTAGACACAAGCATCTAACTTTTTATTGTGGTTAAATATAGTTACTATGTCCGTCAACCTCAGTCTTAACTGAAATTGTTAATTGATATTTATGTACATAAGTAGATGCTGAAATAAACAATTACAACTAGCCAAATAATAACTAACTACACTAGCCAAATAACAACGAACTACAAAACATATTTATAATATTTTCACAGACCGTGCTAGAGCTGAAAATACAAGAAGGGAACGCAACCCAACATCAATCTTGTTGTTCAAACATGGATTGAATATCCAATCTTCTGTATTAATCATTGAAGGTAAGCTTTTTGACACATAGTTAAGAATAAAGCGTAGCAAGTCACATAATAAATAAAACTTTGAATATATTTCCTTGGCTGAACTTAGTACATAGACACAACATATATTTTGTGTGTACCTAACTAATGTTTAATATTATAATTCAGTATTATAAAATATCTGGAGACTGAAATATCAGCCCTAAATAAAGATGAAATTATACAACCAGCACCAATGACTAGGCTGATGGGCTTTGTCCAGCCATGGGCTAATGAAAACCTAGTTGAGCCTACTTTACTTTGCCACATAATTTCTAAGTAGGTACTTTATTTGAGCAAAAAATAATAAGATTTTGTTTTAAAACTATAGAGTTCCTGGGGCGTTTCACCTATGAAGACATGAGGGCAGCATGAAGGATGTCGCCCATGCTGCGTTGCCCCGTTGCTCTGCTACTTCAGTTTTCAAGCTTCTCAAGAACTAAAGTAAAAACTGAAGATTGTTAATGAAAGATAATCTTCTTTTTTTTTACTGTTCTGTCTTGTACAACAGCAATATAAATATGTGTTACTATTTTGTTAATTGATAACAGTGTAAACTTTAATAAAGTGTTTTTATTTTGAACCTGTACTTGTAATTTTTATTTGTACCTATAAAGGTGCAAATAAAAATAACTTATAATGAAATATTTAAGAATTGAATACTATGCCTTTTATAAACACAGCCAATTGATTATTTTATTGATACTATTTAGAGGTAGGTACCTATTTGCCTAAATTAACTGTCATTTATTAGGTAACAGTAAATAGAGAGAAATAAATTATGGTAATCAAAAACGACTTTTATTATATCTTCACATTATTATGAAATATTTGGACACTACTGTAAGGATTAGTGGAATTTGGAATCTAATGTCCTGTGGCAGTCATCATGGAATAAGTATGTACTGCTTGCTAATTCTTGCTGTAAGCGCTCATGAGAGTTAAATTTTCCTGAATAATATAGTTGAGCCTGACACCTGAAATATAAAAAAAAAATTAAGTAAATCCTCATTAGATTGATATTCCATGAACCATTACATCCATCCACAAAGTCTAATAGGCCTCTCCCTTAAACACTTACATGCACAATCTATCTACTTTATAGAACAGCAATATTCTGCTATAAACAACAATTAGGTGCCTACAATTGACTTTATTTAAATGTATGGTAAGTTTACGTTTGATGGTGCATTTCGTATTTACCAACAAACAATAAGATTGTGTGTAAAATTGTTGCTATGCTAAACACACAATCAATGTTCAACACTAAGAAAGAAAATAATATTGATATTAAGTAGGTACCTTATACAGACAATGATGTGGAAATAGATCTATTTATGGTGTGGTGAGTATGTTCACCGATGTCCTTACAGAATCCATTGACATAAAATGCTTCAAACTATATTATAATATTTGTTCTTCCTGTAATAAATTTGCTTTTCCAATGAAGTACAAGCCCGACTGGGTTGCTAAGCTTGTGGCTTATGATAAGTTTGATACGGTACGAGGTACGAATTTGTCTTTCCTTTAAAATGCCACCAAAATACCTCGTTTCTGAAATATCATAATATATATCTTTAGTTTAGGTTGTAAGCACTTGTAACAGAAGAAAACTTTCACAATTATTATTAAAAACCGACCTCGTTGCTTCGGTATTTTACAGACCCTAATACTGATCTATCATTGAGGTTTTACACAAAAACACATTCACAATTTATGAAGACGACGTTCACTTACATAATTTTGTAATAAGTAAGGAGATTATACGAGTAAATCCCAAAAATATTGCAAAGAAAATCGAATGCGACCAGTAGGGTGCCTTCTCTTTAGATTGATAGCTGAAAGCAATTTCTCGTTGATTTGAAACAAATTTTCAACTGTCAAAATGATTACGTAATTCCACTAATAGCCTTTTTAGACGAGTATCGTTCACTCTTTAGCGTTTGAAACAGAGTGCAGTTGACAACGCAGATTTTAGAGTTACGTAATTCGAAAATTATAAATTGAATGCAATTGTATTCAAATCGAAACAAATTTGACTCAATTGTAAATCGAAAATGTGTTGCGTAATTAGATAGCTGATGCCTTAATTCGAATTACGCTACACATTTTTTATCAATCGACCGAAATTGGATAGGGATGTTCTAATCATATAATTTATTTGGATGATGTGTTTTGTTACACCATGTAGGAATGATTAATTTCCAAATTATTGTGCTATAATTTTTTATTTTTTTTATTACAACTGATGCTCTACTAGTGCTTATAAATGAAAATGTACAATGATTGCCAAAAAATTAAAAACCAATTTTTAAAACACTTTTACCATAATTGAAATAAGTAAAAAAACGTTTTTCTTTTCACGTTTTTGTTATCTGTGGCCAATGAAAAAATCGTAGAAAAGCAGTGTTGTCAAGTTAATGGGATTTCCACTAAACCTGGGGGTTTGGACGGTGGTTTTGTTTAGTGGTTAGTATAATTCAATTTGTAGAAAACAATACAATCACTAAAACTTTGAGTCGAGAAAATATTAGAATAACACGATAATGGCATGTTTTATTGTTTGTTTAAAACCGTGTGTGTCAATGATTTTTCGATTTATTTCTTTCAAATGCCGAAACCACTGCGGATTCGAACGCTGATTTGGAAAGACTGACACAGCATGACGAATATATTGAAGCCACACTGAGGCTCCGCCCGAGTGGAGATCAAAAAACAACGTGATTTCAAAAAAAATATCCCTCGGGTACATACTTCCGGGATAAAAAATCTGCCGTTAGCCGTTTGAAAACAAACATCTTCTCATTAATTTTACTACGGCTGCCATTTGACATGCCGCCAACGCAATAGAAGTCAAAATAAGTTGAACGGACTGTAAAAAAGGTTTATTTAAATGTCTAATCTTATTTTATAATCCAGTATCCAGATTTTCAAAATCGCTGTACTATAGTGAAGTGCTAATAGTGAATACGGTGTACAGCGATTTTGAAAATCTTAATGTGGTCATCAACTTTTGATGCTGACTGTACGAATAAAAATAACTTGTTATGAAATATTTAAGAATTCAATACTATGCTTTTTATAAACACAGCCAATTGATTATTATAATGATACTATTTAGAGGTACCTATTTACCTAAATTAACTGTCATTCATTAGGTGACAGTAAATAGAGAAAAATAAATTATGGTAAACAAAAACGACTTTTATTATATCTTCAATAGCATTTATTCACATTATTATGAAATATTTGGACATGGGGCAAAAATAAATTGGAACAAATATACTGTAAGGATTAGTGGAATTTGGGATCTAATGTCGTTTTGTGGCAGTCATCATGGAATAAGTATGTACTGCTTGCTAGTTCTTGCTGTAAGCGCTCATCAATCTGCCTAGCCTTTTCCCAACTATGTTGGGGTCGGCTTCCAGTCTAACCGGATGCAGCTGAATACCAGTATTTTACATGGAGCGACTGCCTATCTGACCTCCACAACCCAGTAACTGGGTAATACGAAGCTGGATGCTGTAAGCGCTCATGAGAGTTTAAATTTTTCCTGGATAATGTAGTTGAGCCTGACACCCGAAATATAAAAAAAAAAAAAATAAGTAAATCCTCAATAAATTCCATGAACCATTACATCCATCCATAAATCATAAAGTCTAATAGGCTTCTCCCATAAACACTTCTATTCACAATCTATCTACTATAGAGAACAGCAATATTCTGCTATAAACAACAATTAGGTGCCTACAATTGACTTTATTTAAATGTATGGTAAGTTTACGTTTGATGGTGCATTTCATATTCACCAACAAACAATAAGATTGTGTGTAAAATTGTTGCTGTGCTAAACACACAATATTGATTGTGTATTTAGCACAGCAACAATTTCTTTTCTTAGTGTTGTTCTTGTTAGTGTTGTTGTGTGTGTAACATTGGTTCAACACTAAGAAAGAAAATAATATTGATATTAAGTAGGTACCTTAAACAGACAATGATGTGGAAATAGATCTATTTATGGTGTGGTGAGTATGTTCATCGATGTCCTTACAGAATCCATTGACATATTATGCTTCAAACTATATTATAATATGTGTTCTTCCTGTAATAAATTTGCTTTTCCAATGAAGTACAAGCCCGACTGGGTTGCTAAGCTTGCGGCTTATGATAAGTTTGATACGGTACGAGGTACGAATTTGTCTCTAAAATACCTCGTTTCTGAAATATCATATTATATATCTTTAGTTAAGGTTGTAAGCACTTGTAACAGAAGAAAACTTTTACAATTATTATTAAAAATCGACCTCGCTGCTTCGGTATTTTACAGACCCTAATATTGATCTATCATTGAGGTTTTACACAAAAACACATTCACAATTTATGAAGACGACGTTCACTTACATAATTTTGTAATAATTATGGAGATTATAAGAGTAAATCCCAAAAATATTGCAAAGAAAATCGAATGCGACCAGTAGGTTGCCTTCGCTTTATATTGATAGCTCAAAACAATTTCTCGTTGATTGTCAAAATGATTACGTAATTCGAATAATAGCCTCTTTAGACGATTATCGTTCACTCTTTAGCGTATGAAACAGAGAGCAGTTGTTAACACAGATTTTAGAGTTACGTAATTCGAAAGTTGTAAATTTAAAGCAATTGTAATCAAAACGAAACGACTCAATTGTAAATCGAAAATGTGTTGCGTAATTAGATAGCTGGTTTATTATAGAAAATTTAATTTTATTATCTTCGTGGGCTTAAAATTACTTATGTTTTTTAAACTAGATGAGTTCCGTGTTTCCTTTCCGACTACTCTCGAGTTATCGAGTAGAAAGACCGAATCAAAGTCAGAGGTAGAGTCTCCTATAGTCCATTGTAGGGGAGGTAATGAAGACACCAAGAGTAAAGATTAATTTGAAAATGTAGTAGTAGTAAAAGGGTACAAATATATATTATATTAAAATAGGTAGCCTTATAGGTTTGCACGGTTAACATTTATGGTGACATAATCTTGATCCAGACTTATGAGGACCGTGCAGATTTATATCTGAATCATCTTTTGAGGAAAGAACAACAGATTTGATTGGACCTGTCTAGTCAGTGCACGCATTTGTCAGTATCGTGTAGCACAACTCAACTTAAGGAGCTCAACGACTCCACGAATAATACCAAAGAAAGGATATTTGGGTAGGCCGCCTAAAATACTCAAATTGCCAGATTATCGAATGAATGAATGAAATGCACTGATCCCAGCGTGGTTTAACCAAACCAGACTCGATAAATGGAATGAACCCAGGATTTGCACTAGCCCCTGGAGCCTCATGTTGCATGGGGCTACAGAGGCCATTGCATATCAAGGGTGTGCGTTACGATTGCTCCGCCAAGTTATATAAACAGAAAAATACTTCACCAAAAAAATTGTCGAAATTTGTCAAAATCGATAGGAACAAACCAAAAATTTGTCAAAGTAAAAATAAAAAAGATATAAGGGTTTTAAGTTCGCCGCGCGAACGTAACGTAGAGGATTGCGCGGCCATGGAGATCTCGGCAACTCCTTGGGTTAGAGATCTAATTCTTTTTGTCAATTGAAGACTGAATTTGTCAAAAATTTACGAAAAAAGAATTATAAGCTCTAGATGTTAGAAGGTGATGCTAGGAAGTTATGGCTGCGCAATCCTCCACAAAAAAAAGAAAGAAATGACAAGGTCATTTCTTTAATGTTGATTATTTCTTTAAAATTTAAGGCTTCATACAGTAAAACTGTTACAAGAAGAAAGGACTTAATTTGTCAAAACTAACGAAAGCAATAAATACTACTAAAGTTTAGTTAAACAGACGAAATCAGTCCATAACAAAAAGTACGTGGCCGCGCGATCGAAACGTTACTTTGTACGCTGATATCTCATTATCTATACTTGCTAGGATTTCGGTGTGAACATCCATTTACTCAACTTATTAACCTCATTATAATAACATATCCTTTTACCCTAAGAACAGTTTTCAACGCGTGTAATCTCAAAAATTATGTTATCTCATACAATGTTCGAGCAGGGTACCTAACCATAATTTCGATTTGATTTGCGAATCTCTCAATCTGCAAAATGTATCATTATTAACCCTTAATCAAATACTGGGAAATAATTTCCCACTTAGTCTGAAATAACAAAATAATGGGAATTATTTTCCCACTTGATAATATTTTGTTATGCAGTAACAAATAACGGGAAATTATTTCCCACCATTATTTATTTATTTATTTATTTAACAGTTTATGTACACACATATACATAGACAAGAAGAAAGGAACAGAAAAATACGTACAAAGGTGATGCTTATTTCTAAAGAAATCTCTTCCAGCATACCTGCGATAGGAAAGTAGTTAAAGAGATGTAGACAACGTGTGTAAGATTAGAAGAGAAAATAATATACATAAAATAAAAACACTTAATTATTCACTAATTTAACCATAAACATACAATATGAGAATAAACTTACATACATACTTCTAAACTAAATATCACTAAAATAATAAATATAATGTAGCATAAAATAATAAATACAAAATATGCAACTATGACGAAGTGGACAGATAGTAGTAGATAGTAGTAGTAGTAGTTATTTCAATTTTATCAAAATTTATGAAATCTACAGACAAAACTTACCTATAAACAAATCTCAGTTTTTATTTATCTCTTTAAAAGCTTACCGTTTGATTAAGGGTTAAATAAAAAACTTGAATATTTCAATAATTAGATATTCATCACAACTTGCAAAATTAACTAAAATGTAAAATAGTTAATTGACTCAGGCGTGACTTTGCGGAAATCCATTAACAATCAAAAAAGTCCAAATCAAATCCATTAAATAAAATTAAAACATTTTCAATAATTACATAAATGTTTATTCATGACAGTTTACAAAATTTTGCGCTCTCACTCCTAACATATGATTTCTCACCCGAACAACTGCTGGGCAGCGGACCACCAGCCGAATGGCAACACGTCATGTTCGGGTTCGCAACAAGTCAATCGTCATCCTGAGGATGCCTCGTTGAGAGGTGAAACACGTGTCGATTTATTACAGGGTTCTTTACAGCTCTTTAAGAACAGATTGGGTTACTTAATATACATCGTCTATTGTATTTTTTTCAAAAATATAAACAAAGAAATCAACAATACAACATCAACAACGAATAATACAAATAATAATTCTGGTTAAACGACAATTTTTTTATTTATTGGACTAAAAGATTATTTCAAAATTCAAAAGTCATTTATTCAAACTAGGCTGAGAATCAGCACTTTTCGAAAATTACATGTATAAGACAGTCCCCCAAAACGCCCACCCTTCACCACTTCCCAGTGCATTAGGTGGGAAGAAGAAGTGGCGCAACAAACTCCCCAGCAGCACAGCTGTCTGTTCAGTTAGAAGAACAAAAAAAAAAAGATTCTATATATTCAAAATAATTTACATTACGCAACACAAAACATAATTTAAATTATTAGCCATATGTTAGCTAGCACACGCCAATATACCAAACAAAATCATCGAGAACTCTCAGGCAGAAAAAAAAAATGTGTGCTGGGATGGGACACATAGTATAAGTGAAACTTCAACGGACAAGTGGAAAAACGAATCGCAACGGACAAGTGGAAAAACGAATGGCAACGGACGGAGATTGTTAATTTACTTGTCCAATTTTAAAACCTGCCCGTAAAACTTCAAGCTAAAATTTTGTTGCGATTCTTTTAGCCACTTGTCCGTTGCGATTCATTTTTCCACTTGTCCGTTGCCATTCGTTTTCGCCTGGGCATTGACGGACTCAGCATTGAGCACCTGCAGCATGCTGGTGCCCACTTGCCCCGGGTGCTGGCACTATTATTTAATCTGTGTCTGTGTCATTCATATCTTCCAACTGATCTAGTGCGATCTCTGGTGGTACCGGTGGTCAAAAGCAAGACAGGAGACGTATCGGACAAGTCAAACTACCCGCCTATATCGCTCGCCACCGTCGTAGCCAAAGTCCTTGACAGCGTGCTTAACTCACATCTAAATAAGCATGTGCAGCTCTGTGATGCCCAGTTTGGATTCCGGCCTGGGCTGTCAACGGACACTGCTATTGTAAGTTTGAAGCACGCTGTCAGGTACTACACGGTTAGAAATACACCGGTTTATGCGGTTTTCCTTGACTTGTCCAGGGCCTTTGACCTTGTTCCATACGATCTTCTCTGGCAAAAGCTAGAAGAGACAGCGCTACCGCCAGAGTTCGTATTACTCCTCAAGTACTGGTACCTGAACCAAGAGGCTCAGGTGCGGTGGGCAGGAGAGCTGTCGGAGCCATGTCGGCCGGAGTGCGGGGTGAGGCAGGGGGGCCTGTCCTCGCCTTTGCTCTTCGGTCTGTATGTTAATGCCCTGATTGAGCGACTCAGCAGCACACGTGTCGGCTGCTACGTGGATGGAGTTTGTTTTAACAATATTAGCTACGCAGACGACATGGTGCTGCTGGCTCCCTCGATCGGTGCTATCCGAAAGCTACTCAATGTATGTGAGTCGTACGCAGCGACTCATGGGTTGATTTATAATTCCGGTAAGACGGAATTCATGGTCTTCGGGTCTGGCACCAGATGTCCCACTACTGTACCCCCTCTCCTAATGAAAGGTAACCTGATTAACAGGGTATATAAATTTAAATACCTGGGCCATCTGGTTACTGATGACCTGAAAGATGACATGGATCTAGAGAGGGAGCGCAGAGCATTGTCAGTTAGGGCGAATATGCTGGCCTGCAGATTTTCTCGATGTACAGACGCAATTAAAATAACCCTTTTTAAGGCATACTGCACAGCACTGTACTCGGGAGCCCTGTGGTTCACATATACCCAAAAAGCTTACAATGCTCTGCGCATCCAATATAATAACACATTCAGGGTATTGTTGCGATTGCCGCGCTTTTGTAGTGCCTCGGCAATGTTTGCAGACGCACGCGCTGACGGCTTTGATGCACTGTGGCGTAAGAAGTCTGCCTCGCTACTTCGCAGGCTGCGTGGCAGTCCCAACACTATCCTGCAATCAATAGCCGCCCGGGCAGACAGCCCGTTAGTGTGGGCGCTTGCAAACCGGACCCGTTCGGTTTTAGTTATTAAGTACTAACATAGGCTAAGCCATTTCGTTACTAACACTATAGACCATTGTAGTCTGATTAAATAAAGATAAATAAATAATGCTGCCTAGCTAGCCGAGCAGGGTGAGCGGCTACCACGCAACTTTTTTCTAATACTTACATTTTTAAACTCGTGATATCTTTCGTATGGAATGTCCGAATTGAATAATTCAAAAAGTTATATAAAGCTATTGAAGCAGTCTTGAATATGAAGATATTTAGATAATTTATTTTGATAAGGATTACTACCAAGATACAAATAAAGAGCCTTTTCTAGCAGCGGCATTTCAATTAAATTTAAAAAATATAAGAACACTTATTGTGGTATAACTATAATAGTTAGACATATGCTGTCGTGACACTTTTTATAATTATTGATGTGTTCTGAAAAGTCGTAGTACATTATTTTATTCTATCATCAATAGTTTTCGCAGCACACGCGATGTAAATAATATTTTAGGTAATTTTTTTACACCTTGCGTTACATTATTGGAGTTTTACTAAGAATCCAATTTTTTTTTGAAAATGTAGTATAGCCTATGTCACCCGGGGATAGTGTAGCTTCCCAACAGTGATATCATTTTTCAAATCGGTTCAATATAAAAACTTGAGATTCCAATCTATTCTCTCCGTCCGCCGCTGCCGCCGCTCACCACGCGATATATCGTCTACCCCCTCCACGCAGCCGTAACGCTTTTTCGTAACAGAAAAATACTAATACCCCCCCGTCTATATAGAAGTTTCACTTAAAAAACTAAACGTAAACAGAACTTAATATCTAAATAAAAGCCTCCAGGCTTAAAGGGCGTGCCCACATACATATGTATAGTTGTACTCGTAACTGTTTATATTGCCATGATTCACGTCATGAAGTCTACCCACCGGTACTGCCAAGTTTAGGAGCTCTCTGTAAGAAACCCGATAACTCATACACACTAACTGACTTTGAAACCAGTAAGGTCCTTCTCGAGACTCACTTCCCAGACTGTAAAATCCTGGAGGACAGGACGTGGGAGGCTGAACCAGAATGGACCCCAACGGATCAAGACTGGTCAATTGCCCGCAATATAGTAACAGAAGACCGAATAAAGTGGGCTATCAACACCTTTCAGCCATATAAGTCAGCAGGGCTGGATGGCATTTTCCCAGCCCTGCTGCAGGGGGGGGGGTAGATTATCTAACACCATGGCTGGTGGAGATCTACCGAGCATGCATAGCACTATCTATGTTCTATGTTATGGGGTTTGGTTTCCGCACTTAGTCCTTCAGTGGACCATTGTGCGTGGGCCATAGCGGCCATTGGTGGTTATTCCAACCAGCCCACCTCCCTCCAGAAGTTAATTAAATCTCCTGGTCTGTTCAGAACATCTGTGAAAGATCTGGGTGTCCCGAGGGTCTGTGTTCTAATCTGGGTGACGCCTGTGCATTCAAAAAGCACGTGCGCGACGGTTTCCTCAGCCTCCATGCACGCCCTGCACAGAGGACTGTCCGTTATGCCTATTGTGTGAAAGTGTTTGTTCAGCGAGCAGTGGCCCGTGATGGTCCCCGTCACTAGGCGCAGGCCGTTCCTATCCAGGCGTAGTAAACGCCGGGTTAGCCCGGTATCCACGGATGGCATGGCTTCCTTGGATTGCCTGCAACCCGGTGTCGAGGTCCACCAGTGCTCCGCTTGAGTATGGGTGAACTCCTGCAGCCATCTGCGTATCTGGTTGAAGGGGATGGGTACGATAGGCTCGGGTCCACAGACCGCCGTGCTGGATCCTCGTCTAGCAAGTTCGTCAGCAGCGTCGTTCCCTAGCGAACCGCTGTGTCCTTTTATCCATTGCAGTGTCACCGTGTTGCGGCTAGATACCGTTATTTGTTCGAGTGCATTGTGACATTCTAGTGTCAACTTTGAGGTAATATGTGTTTTCTGTAAGGATTGAAGAACTGAGGCGCTGTCGGAGAGTATGCGTATGTGTGTGTCCGTAACTCTCCTGGCTTTCAGGGCGTGGACCGCCTGTATGATGCCCACACACTCCGCCTGATAGACGGTGTTGAACATACCCAGCGGGCTGGATATCTTTATGTTGAAGTCGTGTGAGAAAACTCCAACTCCAGTCCCGGAGTCGGTCTTAGATCCGTCTGTGTATACTCTCATCTCTTCCGAGCCTGAGTAGTCACAAGGTTCTTCTGTAAGTATTATGTTGTAGTGCCTATGAAAGTGGTGTGTTTTCGGGGCTTTATCGCAGGGTGATGCCATAATTGGTCGTCGTTTGATCGCATCTTCCTTTATACGTGTGTGCTTAACTCTGGAGTCTTTGCTTAGTGTTCCTGATACATGGAGCCTAAAGGCGGCCAGGGTCGCCTCCTCTCGCACGATGAGGTGCAGAGGAGGAAGTCCAAGCATTGCCTGCAGGGCGGCGGTGGGTGTAGTTCTCATACTGCCAGTGATTGCAACGCAAGCAAACCGCTGGAGTTTTTCGAGATTCCTTTGGGCTGTGCTCAGGTCTGTCCTTGGCCACCAGACCAGTGAGCCGTATGTGATAATTGGTCGGATGATTGTGGTGTATAGCCAGTAGGTGACCCTGGGGCTAATTCCCCAGTTCCTGCCAAGCAGTCGCTTGCATTGCCACAGGGATATGCTGGCTTTTGTAATAATATAGTTGGTGTGTTTTGCCCAGTTCAGCTGTTTGTCTAAAAAGATGCCAAGGTATTTAGTTTCAGTTGATAGGCTCAGGGTTGTTCCAAAGAATCTTGGTAGCTGTAGTGTTGTCAGTTTCCTCTTTTTTGTGAAGAGAATCAGTTCAGTCTTTGTAGGGTTCACTGAGAGTTGGTGCCTGTTGCACCATTCCTCTACTATTTTTAGAGCTTGACGCATGAGGTTGCATAGAGTGTTTTCGTGGGTGCCGTTTATTATAATGGTTATGTCATCGGCGTAACCTACCGTGTAGTAACCTTTGTCGTTGAGTGTTTTGATGAGGCTGTCTACTACAAGGTTCCAAAGGAGCGGCGAGAGGACGCCGCCTTGCGGGCAGCCCTTCGCAACGATGGCCCTCGTAGTGTCGTTTACTGTGACTTGCACCGCTCTCAGTTTGAGCATGTTGGTGATCCAGCCACTCATGGTCGGGTCTATGTTGTGACTGTTGAGTGCCATGTTAATGCTGTTGAACATGGTTTTGTCAAAAGCGCCCTCGATGTCAATGAAAGCGGCCAGTGCTGAGCATTTGTGGTCCACTGCGCATTCAATTTTGGAAACCACGCTGTGTAGCGCGGATTCTGTTGATTTGCCTGTGGAGTACGCATGCTGGTGTTTGTGGAGTGGTTTCATCCGAAGAGGTCCATCTCGAATGTGCCTATCACATAGTCTCTCGAGGGTTTTCAGTAGAAAGGATGTGAGGCTTATAGGTCTATAAGCCTTGGGTTGCGTGTAATCGGTTTTTCCTGGTTTGGGTATGAAAATGACTTTTACCTCGCGCCATGCGAGAGGTATCTGTCTGAGTGCTATACAGGCTCGGTAGATCTCCATCAGCCATGGTGTCAGACAATCTACCCCCCACTGCAGCAGGGCTGGGAAGATGCCATCCAGCCCTGCCGACTTGTATGGCTGAAAGGTGTTAATAGCCCACTTTGTTCGGTCTTCTGTTACTATATTGCGGGCTCTTGACCAGTCTTGATCCGTTGGGGTCCATTCCGGTTCAGCCTCCCACGTCCTGTCCTCCAGGATTTTACAGTCTGGGAAGTGAGTCTCGAGAAGGACCCTACTGGTTTCAAAGTCAGTTAGTGTGTATGAGTTATCGGGTTTTTTCAGCGCGCCAAGAGTTCGGTCCTGATCAGCTGATAGGATCTTGCTTACCCTTGCGGCTTCATTATTTGTCTCTATGGATTCACAGAATTTACGCCAGGCGGTCCTCCTGGCGGCTCTAATCTGCTTTTTGTATATATATTGTGTCTCTTTGTATATCTCCCAGTCATCCGGGAGCCTTGTGTTTTTTGCTCTGTTAAATTGCTTACGTAGCGCATCTCTGAGTTTACTAAGTTCGGCGTTCCACCAAGGGTTCCTCTCCTTCTTGGTTTGTGGCGGTCTTAGTTTACAGCATGCGTGGTATGCTTCAGTTAGGTATTCTGATATTTTTGTTACAGTGTATTCTAATTGTGCCTGGTCTCTTATGGTTACTTGTGTTAGGTGCCTAGTTAATAGGGAAGCCAGGAGGCGTTTGAACCCGGGAACATCGGTGCGCCTCGGGTTACGTCTTGGTTCGGGCTTCCTAATCTTGGTAGTTAGTGTAAAGCGAATCCTTCTGTGGTCTGAGCAGGAAGGTTCGTCCGATACGTGCCAGTTTGTAATAAAGTTCGTCGCGTTTTCTGTAGCAAGTGTTAGATCTATAATCGTTTGTCCTCGGACTGTGACCCAAGTGGGTTCCGAGCCGCGGTTTACAATGTTAAGGTTAGTAGAGAATAAATAGGTGGATAGTACCTCTCCTCTGGAGTTCGGTGAGTCACTGCCCCAGAGCGGGTGGTGGGCGTTTGAGTCGGTGCCGATGATCAGTTCCAGTTCGGCGCGTTCACAGTGTTGTACCAGGTTGGTCATCTCCTTTGGCGGGCAGTCCGCGTGTTCGCCCGGCATGTATACCGAAGCCAGTACAACATCTGGAACGCTACCATCGGTCTGGAGCCTGACAGCTGTCAGGTCTCTGGAACAGAATTGAGTAAGTGGTGCGATAGGAATGCCTTCGGGTATGTAGACACAAGTTCTTGGTCTATCAGTGATGTGTGTGTTGAGAATTATCTTACCTCCGATGTTACCGAGGCCACATATTCTATTGTTCCTGATCCACGGCTCTTGGATCAGTGCGATGGTTCGGGGCTTTACCTCCAGTGCCCTGCGTAAGCTAGCCGTGGCAGTCTGGCTGTGCTGGAGGTTTGTCTGGATGATGTTGATGGGTGTTGACGGCGATGGAGAGGGGTTAGTCGGAGATGGATCCATCGGACAGCCTCTCAACCCCCCCCTCTCTGTATCTGTCGTCGTGTCTTTCCCCCGGTGACGAGGCGAGTAGACGCTCGCTCCAGCCAGGTGATTCGGGCGGATTGGTGTCGGCGTCATCAGCCATTGCCGCTCGGGCCATGACCTCCTCCAGTTTGTCAATGTCCGGGTCGTTTGTCGCTGTCAGCGTCGGTTGTGCAGTCTTGGTGTCGTTGTCGGTCTGGACGTCGGAGGGTTCGGTCGTGGGCCAGAAGCGTACGTATATCGACCCGAGTAGGTAAGATATGCGTCGCTCCCGGGCCCGGACCTTTACGGCTTCCTCCGGTGGCACACCCAGGGTCAAATAGGTCCCATAGTTGTCGCCACCGACGGTAGTCGCCCTATACAGTGTCCACCTAGCGATGTCGTACCAGGTATTCTGACGGATCAGAATACCGTGGAGTCTGGCTACGTCGCCTCTGTAATGAGGGACGAATAGCGAGACTCGGACACGGGTGGGCACGTCAGTCTGTCTCAGTACCGTGAGTGTCAGGTCAGTGTTTGGGAGTCGGATTCTGGGCACGTTCTGGGTCAACCAGGTCAGGGCATAGTCGTCCTCGCACCACATCTGCACGGTACCTTCCGCTACCCTTGGGTATCCGCGGAAGGCAGGGAGTGGTGCTGTCGGGTCTGTGTCCATAACCAAGTTCTCTAGGTCCGTCTTAATGTGCTCGGCCTCATCCTTTGTCAGGTCTCTGGAGGGAGGGGCGAGGCAGATTGCTACTGCCAGCCGCGCAGGGATGTCCTTCGTGGCTCGCGCGTAGGTCCTCTGCTCCCCTTGAGCGGGGTGGATCCTCACCCGTTTGGCGTCCCCCTGAAGCATGCTCGGTGAAGCCGTGTCATCGGGGCGTACCCTCTTCGCCGGCCCTGTACCGCTAAGTCCAGGCTGCGGTTTGGAGGTGCCAGGCTGGTGATTTTTTGCCGGCGACGCCGGGTGTGAGGTACCACCCCGCTTGCCCCTGCTGTGCTTGGGATGAGGTCGGTCGTTGGGTCTGTCTGTGTCGTGGGGTCGGCTGTCGGTCCCGGCAGACCCTGTCACGTGCGGAGGCTTTTCGCGCTGAGTTGCCCCTTCGCAAGCTTGCCCCCGCACGCACGGTTCCGCGTCCGGCTGCTTTGCGCGCTGAGTTTCCCCTTCGCGCTCTCGCGGCCGGTCGCGTGCGTCCGTCCCCTTTTCGCGCTGGGTTTCCCCTTCGCGGACTCGAGGTCGGTCGCGCACCTTCCCTTCGGCGTCCGATCGCGCTTCGCGCTGGCTAGTGCCTTCGCGGATTTTGCGCTTTCGTTCGCCGATTCTCTTCTTCCGGGCCTGGATTTTTTCGCGCTTTGTCAGCGGGCGTACTTCATCACAGGCAACCGGAAGAGTGTTCGAGTTGCCGGGTTCGTCATCTTTCCCCGTCTTTGTCTGTCCGTGCTGGTCTGGGTCTTTGTCTGGGTTTGACTTGCTGTTCCGCACGATGCTCTGTTGCCAGAGGCTCGTGGGAGGCACAGTCCGTGTAGTGGGTATTGGCGCGTTGATCGTAGCCGAAGTTGGGTATGTGGGCGCGTTAGTCGCAGCCTGTGTTGTGGGCGCTAAGTCAGCAGCCGACCGCGCTAAAAAGCGCGGCAACA
The DNA here is from genome assembly GCA_916701695.1 of Agrochola macilenta. Classification (NCBI taxonomy): domain Eukaryota; kingdom Metazoa; phylum Arthropoda; class Insecta; order Lepidoptera; family Noctuidae; genus Agrochola; species Agrochola macilenta. Next base: position 13,012,213 of record OU753563.1, read on the forward strand.
ATTTCTCAATGAGAGTGCAGTTTGTGGCCCCCCCCATAATACGTTGGGGGCTAACCGCCGAAGCGGTGTGGGATTCCCCGGCTTGGCCGGGACCCACCTGGGTAGTTTCTTCATCATTCTGCATTTTCATGTTTGGGGGTGGGCTTTTTTGGAATCGAGGTTACCCTTCCTCTCGGACCGACGGGAGAAAGTGATAGGAGGGAAGGCATTTGTTGGATGGAGGGTGTGGGTTCTTTGGGGGGTCACCCTAGGCCTGGGAGTAGGCCTAGGGATTTGGGATCGACGGGGTATGTATGGATAGGGAGGGATGGCTTAGTTTGGTAATGGGTATCATAGGAAGAGGTATATGGGTTACCCTATGCCTGGGATTTGGCTTTCGGGAACTTCTCTTGTCCGGGATCCTTAAAAAAGAGATGCTCCGAGTGCGGGATCGCTCACTAACCGTCAATGCAACCGTTAGTGGTCGGTCCCGCAGCCGGAGTTGGGCTATCCGCAACCTGCCCACCCGCTCGGTTGCAAGAGAAGAAGTGCCTGGCAGTCTGGGTCGTCCCACTACGGATGTACGTATACATTCGCGTTGGAGCGATCCAGACTTCCCCGAGTATACATAGCATGCATAGCACTTAGACAGATACCTCTCGCATGGCGCGAGGTAAAAGTCATTTTCATACCCAAACCAGGAAAGACCGATTACACGCAACCCAAGGCTTATAGACCTATAATCCTCACATCCTTTCTTCTGAAAACCCTCGAGAGGCTCTGTGATAGGCACATCCGAGACGGACCTCTTCGGGTAAAACCACTCCACAAATACCAGCATGCGTATTCCACAGGCAAATCAACAGAATCCGCGCTGCACAGCGTGGTTTCCAAAATTGAATGCGCAGTGGACCACAAATGCTCAGCACTGGCCGCCTTCATTGACATCGAGGGAGCCTTTGACAAAACCATGTTCAACAGCATTAACATGGCACTCAACAGTCACAACATAGACCCGACCTTGAGTGGCTGGATCACCAACATGCTCAAACTGAGAGCTGTTCAAGTCACAGTAAATGACACTGCGAGGGCCATCGTTGCGAAGGGCTGCCCGCAAGGAGGAGTCCTCTCGCCGCTTCTATGGAACCTTGTAGTAGACAGCCTCATCAAAACACTCAATGACAAAGGTTACTTCACAGTAGGCTACGCCGATGACATAACCATTGTAATAAACGGCACCCACGAAAACACTATGCAACCTAATGCGTCAAGCCCTAAAAATAGTAGAGGAATGGTGCAGCAGGCACCAACTCTCAGTGAACCCTACAAAAACTGAACTGATTCTCTTCACAAAAAAGAGAAAACTGACAACACTACAGCTACCTCGATTCTTCGGAACAACCCTGAGCCTATCAACTGAAACTAAATACCTGGGCATCTTTTTGGACAAACAGCTGAACTGGGCAAAACACGCCAACTATATTATCACAAAAGCCAGCATATCCCTGTGGCAGTGCAAGCGACTGCTTGGCAGGAACTGGGAAATTAGCCCCAAGGTCACCCACTGGCTATACACCACAGTCATCCGACCAATTATCACATACGGCTCACTGGTCTGGTGGCCCAGGACGGACCTGAGCACAGCCCAAAGGAATCTCGAAAAACTGCAGAGAACTACACCCACTGCCGCCCTACAGGCAATGCTTGGACTGCCTCCTCTGCACCTCATCGTGCGGGAGGAGGCGGCCCTAGCCGCCTTTAGACTCCATGTATCCGGTACACTAAGCAAAGACTCTAGAGTTAAGCACACACGCATAAAGGAAGATACGATCAAACGACGACCAATGATGGCATCACCCTGTGATAAATCCCCGAAAACATACCACTTTCATAGGCACTACAACATAATACTTACAGAAGAACAGTGTGACTACTCAGGCTCGAAAGAGATGAGAGTATACACCGACGGATCGAAGACCGACTCCGGGACTGGAGTTGGAGTCTTCTCACACGACTTCAACATAAAAATATCCAGCCCGCTGGGAATGTTCAACACCGTCTATCAGGCGGAGTGTGTATCGGCATCATATGAGCGGTCCACGCCAGGCCTAAAAGCCAGGAGAGTTACGGACACACACATATGCATACTCTCCGACAGCGCCTCAGTGCTTCAATAGGCTTCAATCCTTACAGAAAACACATATTACCTCAAAGCTAACACTAGAATGTCACAATGCACTCGAACAAATAACGGTATCTAGCCGCAACACGGTGACACTGCAATGGATAAAAGGACACAGCGGTTCGCTAGGTAACGATGCTGCTGACGAACTTGCTAGACGAGGATCCAGCACGGCGGTCTGTGGACCCGAGCCTATCGTACCCATCCCCTTCAACCAGATACGCAAATGGCTGCAGGATTTCACCCATACTCAAGCGGAGCACTGGTGGACCTAAACACCGGGCTGCAGGCAATCCAAGGAAGCCATGCCATCCTTGGATACCAGGCTAACCCGGCGTTTACTACGCCTGGATAGGAACGGCCTGCGCCTGGTGACGGGGACCATCACGGGCCACTGCTCGCTGAACAAACACTTTCACACAATAGGCATAACGGACAGTCCTCTGTGCAGGGCGTGCATGGAGGCTGAGGAAACCGTCACGCACGTGCTTTTTGATTGCACAGGCGTCACCCAGATTAGAACACAGACCCTCGGGACTCCCAGATCTTTCACAGATGCTCTGAACAGACCAGGAGATTTAATTAACTTCTGGAGGGAGGTGGGCTGGTTGGAATAACCACCAACGGCCGCTATGGCCCACGCACAATGGTCCACTGAAGGACTAAGTGCGGAAACCAAACCCCGTAAAGAAGAAGAAGAACATAGATGTGATGACGTAGACTTGTGTTGCCCACGTGACCACTGTGTTTCGGAATGCCATACCTGGCGAAGTATACAAGCTGAAATTTTAGTGGTTGTTTTCCCGCAGCGAAATGGTTTTGTCTTGGTCGTACAATAGATTAATAGTTTTTTATTGAAAAATGGCAGATTTAGAATTGTGATAATCAAAACTCAAAACGATCTCGACCAAGAGTGATACAGCGCAAACGCCCGACTGCGCGTGCGCGAGGCTGGCGCGAGCGACGCCGACGCGCGGTCGTTGCCTCGCGCTACAGCTGTTAACTACCTACTCCTGAGTTGAACGAAACACAATACTTACCTACCTAAAAGATATTCCAATTTTCCCTTCATACTTTTACGGGCTTAGGACCGTCATAAATACTTTTTTACCTACAATTTTTTTAATTATTTGAAAATAAAAACTTTTTTTTTAAAAGTTTAGCGCTATGATTCAATAGTACTAGGTACTTAGGGCAAATCGTTCTGCCGCGGGAAAACAACCATTAAAATTTCAGCGTGTATACGGGGTGGCAGGGACATCGACGCGAAGCCGGCTACCATGGATTCAGTCCATGATCCTGAACCCCCCTGCGTTGAAATTTTTCGCCGGTTATTAAAAATAAATCAGCTGTTTCATAGAAAAGTGCAATACCTAAGCGGTCAAAATGTATGGAGCAGCTGTTTTTTTTTTTTATAATCGACGAACAATTTTTCTGTATATTACTAGCTTTTCCCGCCCCGACTTCGCCCGGGTAGCACTAAACCCTACCTACCATACCAACCCTACCTACCTTACCTACCCTACCTACGCTACCTACCTTACCTACCCTACCTACCCTACCCTACCTACTTACCCTACCTACCCTAATTTTCTCACTGTTTAAACCTTCCCTGGACTATTACAAACATTTTAAAACCAAAATCAGCTAAATCGGCCCAGCCGTTCTCGAGTTTTAGCGAGACTAACGAACAGTAATTGATTTTTATATACATATATAGATTAATTTATTAATTAAACCATTCTCTGCGCCACACAGCACTGAATAGTAACTGCAGCTGTGTCTACCTAATAAAACTAAACTAACTAATCAAATTAGATTCTACTTGGCAGTTATTTAAAAATATTATTGAAATTGATTAGTATAATAGGTAAGTTATTTAACAATTTATTTATTTATTATTTATTTATTACAATATTTGGCGTTCCTAGTTCCGACCCTTAGATTATATAATCGTAAGTTCCGACCTTTCGCGGTCCGGATATGAACCGCGGTCCGCGTTGTTGCCGACCGTTGCCTTAGGATAATTAGGATGATATCGCGGCCCCGGCACACAGGCAACGGAAGGAACACGGGTGGGTTTTAGTCAGTAAAAGTCTGACACTCCCTCTCGCTCCGCCCAGAGCGGGAGGAGTCTTTTGATGATATCCCACCACAAAAAAAAAAAAAAAAGGATAATTAGGATAATAAATTATGGAAGGATTTGCGAGCCATACCAGATAAGCATCCTTGAGTAGGCAATGGACTAGTGGAGAGACGGGTGATATTTCAGTAGGTATTTATAAATGTTGAAAAGAAAATTACGCACTACTTAAATACGAGAAAATATTTCGTTTTTTTCTCTTTGCAATACTCTCTATACGTAGGTACTAGAAAATATGTTTTTGTCGTTTGGTTGGTATTAAAAAATAATATTACCTAGGGCAATACAGAAATCATATGACAGTCACTCCTTTAGTTTCGAACAAAATGGCTGTAGCCATGGGTCTGTTTTGGATTTCTCTTGTAATATCAGTAATAGGTAAGTACATTTCACTATAATATTTTATACAAATGTTCCTACGCTAACTATATCGGACTTTTATAAATTTTAGGCTCTAATGCCGCCGGAGAGTTCAGTATCCTTCATAGTCCTGACTCCCTCAAGTTTTCGGGATCAGGTAAAACGTTGGAGAGCCTTCTGAAAGAGATATTTTCTGCTGCTCTTGGACTCTCAGTTGAAGAGGTATGTATACATGAGAATATTGCTCGATGTGACCTCGCTCTATTGCTCGATATTCAATTTACTGTAGTAGAAGAGCAAAGGGTATCCAAGCTCGATTTGATAGACTGAAGCTGGCTGAAGGCTGATACGAATCTTGGCAAATAGTAGAATTTTTGCGGCAGAGTAAGGTGAAAAGTCTATTTAATCTTATTTAAATTCATGACAATCTGGGCCTTTCTGTACATAGGCGAACACAAGTGCTTTTAGCCACTTGAACACTGCAATGGTAGTACATGGGAATTTATTGGTCTCAATGTGGATACATGCACACAAATGGCTAAATGTGCCTGAATCATCATTTTCTTGGTTCCTTAACACTTTGAGGTAAGCGTTATAGCAATAAAAATTCTATTGTGTCTCATGCAGTGTCCTTGAATGCGTTAAGAGAGGTGGTTTAAAATCTCTGTTGAAATTAAAAGAAAATATGATATGTGAAATGGCCAACACTAAATACAATATTTACTGAACCATCCTAATAATTATACAATTTATTTTTCTAATCTTTTATAATTCATCATCATTGTGTTTATAGAATTCAGAATGGAAAGGCATGTATGTCATGGACCCTTTCAACACCCCTGAAGCTGTTGTGGAGGTGTACATTGATGGTGTCTCCAGCCTTGGCGCAAATGTGAGTGTGCCCACTAATTGTACTTTAAATTCAATATGCATAATTTGAAAAATACTAAGGTATGGATTTGTAAGATAGAAAATCATTTATTTCTAGAAGAAATAAATGATTTTACATTTTACATTTTAATGACAGGCTGTAACATACTAATAGAAAATAAGAAAAAAGTGGGTGTCGGGAGTGGGAGATACTTTAATATGTTAACTTATCATTTGCAGTCTGGATTGAAGTCCAAAACCTTTCCGCTGATTGTAGATGAGTATGAGCCAGATACCTTTAATGCTGTAGACCACAGAATTAAGCAGCGCTTCACTAGCGGAGGCAACAAACTTGTTAACATCAAACTATCCAATCGCTATGAGGTAAGTTTGTATGATGTTAGTGAAAACCATTTTTGGGCAAAATCGGAACTAACACTTTCATGTTATTCAATAGAATTTCCCAAAAATGTTTACCAACACCTTGTCAGTCAATGTCATTTAGGTAGCAAAAGACCCTTGTAGCACTCAAAATGCAGCTCTGCTGCGTGGGAGTTTGTTGCGCCACTTCTTTTTCCCAGCTAAGCACTAGGAAGTGGTGAAGGGCGGGCGTTTTTGGGGACTGTCTTATGTAATTATGACGTTCGAAAAGTGCTGATTCTTGGTCTATTTTGAATAAATGACATTTGAATTCTATTTTTTTTTTTTTCAGCTCGAATCACATGTCTTTGGTGAAGTTACTTATCCCAAATCCACTAAACAAAATCTTAATCACTTGAAGCCCTTAGTAGATGAAGACAACAATTTCTTAGACGAGCTTGAGACTTTGCAAGCTGTTACTAAAAGGGTAATTTTTTTTTAATATTGGTTAGTTGTTTTACTTTCAGGTACTCAAGTAGGTTGACGTACAAGTATAGTGCGACCGAATTTCTCGGTTCGGTTTTTGGTTGAAATACCCATTTTCGGCAAACTACGTTCCGGCAAAAAAAAAAAAGGCCGTGTGGCCGAAAATAATTAAGTGCGTATGTCTTCAACTACCTACAATTTTTTGTGTTATGTGTAAAAGTGTCTACAAACCTACTTACAGAAATGAAATAATTTATACTTAATTTAAACGGTTAAACATAATGATAAAAAGATTGACACTGCATTTCTTTTACTTACTACTAGCATAAACATATCGAAACCCATTTTTTATTTTATCTTTTGGGTTTTTTAAAGGTACGCACGGCTACACATCAAACTATACATTTCCAGTATAAGCTGACCTCACATTTGTACGGAAATCCTATACAATGCGAGATCAGCATAAACTGGAAATGTATAGCTTGATGTGTAGCCGTGTGTACCTACTTCAAAAAACTCTGATTGTGGTCTGACTCATAGTCTAATAAAACAAGGTCTGGCATTCCCGGACTAACACATGCTTACGTCACTATCCAGTTGCCACTCTATTGCAACAAAACACGATTAAGGAAAGATTTTCAGAAACCATTCTGTTAAAAAATATGTACAAAGCTTTTAAATTGTCGTTCCGTGTGTCTAATCAAACGAAACAATTCAATTTAAACATAAACCAACATAATTGTTAATTAAAATCTCATTGTTTTATCGGATTCGCACAGGTATTAAAGGTGGTTGGGGAGTTATTATTACAAACTTCTGGCAACACAGATGTGATGACGTAGAGTAGACTTGTGTTACCCACGTGACCACTGTGTTTAGGAATGCTATACCTGGCGAAGTATATTACTTACAAGGTTTATTATTCTGAGGATTTGAAATAAAATTATAATGTGCTAGTTGGTGTAAAATTGCATTACTGATGTTTCAGTTAAAGCTAAAGTGTAATCATAAAAGAAATGAAAATAATGAAATAAAAGATGTAATTATTCATTTACAGGTTGAGAGTGGAGCTATCATTCCAGACAACATAATTGATTTCTATAATTTCCGTTTCCGCACTCTTCATGCTTTATCAGACTACCATGGACCTAACTCCCTCCAAACCAAGGAAGCTAAGAAACTGTTAGGTAAGAATATACCATAATAAAATTTTGTTTCACAGTAGACTAATTAGCTAGTGCCAACCCTACCCTCTCTGTACGTTGGGAATTCACAAATACTTATCATCTTCGTTAATAGCGTACCCACCTATTGTCATATTTTTATTGCACACCGAAATAGCATTGTTTGTTTGTGCTTAAGTTTTAAGTTTTTGTGTAAACTAACTTTTTTTGTTGTTGTAAAGGTGATGCTCTCCAAGAACTCAGCAAAGCATTTGTTAAAGCTTACGATGGCTCCGTATTAGTCACCGTTGTCACAACCGATGTCGCTCATACTCGTCGTGCCGCGCGATCTGTCGGGGATGGCAAAGCAAGCGCTCAAGGAGTCGATTATCAATGGCATATCAAGGAATATAAAGCGGTAAGAATAACTATTCATCATCACTATCCATACTATATAATAAATATTACACAGAGTTGATATGACAGAGGGGCATTAAATTACACTACGTATACTATACGTGTTTAGTATTAATTCGATACGGTATAAAAATAAAAAGCACCAAAAATGAGTTTTTTTTTTTTTTCAAACAAACTAAATAGCTTATGAATCAGAGTAAAACGCAACCACCCTTTGTAAATAAATTTAACTGACCTTAGAAGATACCTAGGTAACAGTGGCAACGCCGCGCGGCGTGTTTTATCTCATTTCAAAGCGGGCGGGCGGCGGCTTACACCTTCGCTCGCGGCTTTTATGTTAGGTATGGTTTTGAAGTACGCGCACAACAAAAACACTAAAATTTTAAATTCTCGATGTGTCCTCCATTCACATGAATGCACAAATTATACCGACGGAGAATATTGTTATTTATTTTTCTAATTAAAAATCATGTCAGTGTATTCTAACGCCGTGTAACACGAGGCATTGTTGAACACTTTAATTACACACACACACACACACACACAAAACCAAAGTTTAATTACGTGTCGTATCACAATAAAAGCAGTTGATCACAAAAAAAAAAACACTAACACTAAATAATAATAATCCCAAGTTACGTGTCCTGTCACAATAAAAAAAGAAATACTGTCTTAAACTTGTTTAGTGTCCTATCACAATAACAAAACAAAATCCCAATTGTCTGCGCGCGAGTTCGACAATTCGGAAGCGGCGCAGGTGCTTCCGTGTTACGTAACATAAGTACGTTCCGAAAGAATAGCGTCGGCGCACTGAAAAAAACAGTTTTTAGAAGCCCCACTTACCGATCGCAACCCCTGCCCCTCGTCGCTAGGATGCAATAGCAACACACTGACCTATTTCTATTTCTTTTACGCGCGGGATGTTTTGCTATGATTGTCACTCTCGTAATGAAAATGCAAGTGTGTGTGTATTTATTGCTTCCTTGTTTGCATTGTCATCTTTTTAGCGAGAATATTTGGTTGTACTTGTGACTTGCGTCACAGCGGCAACAACGCATAGGTTATACTCAGATTTATCGTTTTAAGGTGCATGACCTATACGTATAGACATAATCAGCAGTTAGGAAAGATACATCGTGTTCAAACGGGGCAAAAACTTAAAAAATCATTTGCGACTAAACTACTGCTCCTATTTAATTGATTTTTGGTACAGAGCTTGAAAATGGTACCTAGTATAGGCAGTTTAAAGGAAAGCACCTCTGTCGTATCAACTTTGTATATATAAATAATATTATAAATTCGAAAGTAAGTCTGTCTGTATGTTACCTTTTCACGGCTAAACCACTGAACGGATTTCGATAAAATTTGGCATTTCAGCGTTTTTGTAAAATCATCCCCCAAAGGGGTAAAAAAGGGATGATTTTAAAATTCACATGTAATATTGATTTTTTTGTCTTCTTTTCAAGTGCATTAAGGTATTGGAGATATAGTCATAGTCCGTATCTTGAATTAACATTTAGTCTTTATTTCATTAAAATCAGCACACTCTGTCAAAAGTTATCTACTCGTATTACAATTTAAAGTCATAAACTAACCTTTCTAACATGTAGGTATTATGTGTTGAATGGCGGCACTAGAGTAGGTATTACAAATTAATGGTGGTAAAACGATTATTTAGTTTTTTTAAGTAAGGCATTTAGAATCTTATAAACCTGTTTTTTTTTTTTAAACCAGTCCAGGTGTGAGTAGGATTCCGTCTCGAAAGCTGTGCTTGCTCGGCTGCCCGAATTTTCAAATCTGAATTGAAGAGCAGACTTAACTTTTAAATTGAAAAAAAACCTTTAACTAGAGTACCTACTAACATACTGACTAAATGTTACTTCAAGCCACGGCCTATGAATTTTTAATTCCAGATTGAAGAACAAACTTAACTGTGTAGTTCATATATAAATTACCAATTTTTGAATTTTCCTCTTTACTTGTCCTTGGTTCCCGCTAAACTTCACGCCGTTGGGCCAAGGGGAAGTACCAAATAGCCTGGTTTATTTGCGGGTGTCAAAATATGCGGCATAAATAACCGTATTTATTTATTGCGTTGACTAGGAAGTTTGGTTTTCGTTACAGCTCCAAGAGACCGTAGACCTAAGTTTTTGATATCAAATTGATGCCTCGGTTTCTATCAACTTGATGCCTCGGTTTCCTGAGAAAAAGGGTCTCGACAGACAACGAAGTCATTTAAGGGTTAACAATTTTCGTTTTGAAGTACGGAACCCTAAAAGAGTTTATTATCTGCCTGTTACCTTTTCATGCCGGTTAGGCTGAAAAGATTTAGATGAAAGGCAGACTTAGGTTAAGACATAGTCCCAATAGCACGTTCGTGTGGGATATTTTCCTAAAAAAAAAAAAAAATAGATTAGGTAACACAAAATATTTAGTAATTATGCTCCAAAAACTTTATCTGATGCTAGTGAATATTTAAAATTACAGGATAATGACACTGATGACAGCTACAATGATGAGTACCCTGCAATCTTCAACATTATTCTATGGTTTGTTGTGGTGATGATATTCAGTCTTATCGCAATTATCTACGCCCTTATGGATATGGATCCAGGCAGAGACTCCATCATCTACAGGATGACTAGCACAAGGATGAAGAAGGACAATTAAATCCTGAAGTCTTTTTAGAACTTATATCAATTTCAAATAAGTTCCAACTGCAGTATTTAGTTTTAGTTAAGTCCTGTTTATCTATATCATGGAACTAGAAAAACCACATTATTGTTCAACAAAAACAAACTCCATGATGTACAGAATTTTGTTGGGTCATTCTGAAATTATTTAAAACTTGATGAGTCATGTAAAATAGTGTTATTTTAATTGTAAAGTAAATAATTTGTTAGATTCAAAACCAATGTTATTTATTTACAAATTAAATATTTAAATTAAACATAAGCTAAAGATAAATCAAGTAATTAATTTTTTTTTTTTTTTTTTGCTTCACTTCCAGTGTTTGAATACTTGTGCTCTGCAATACCAAAGGTACTTACACAGTTTATCCAAAAAAAATATTGTAATAATTGTTGATAATAAATCATTGTTCGGAAAATAAATATAATGTTAACTATGATTGTGTTCTGTTTAGGTAACGACTTCTGTAAATAAACTTATAACTTTGCACATAGGCTTGTGTTAAAATTAGTCAAATTTACAAGTTTAGTGTTGATCTGTGTGACTAGTGTACTTTGTAGTGAGGTACTGTTACGATTTGGTGAAAATAAAATGCATTCCCTGTAAATAAGATTTCAATTATTAATGAATCATACAACAAATAAGGTACTGGGAATACCTACATGTAAAAATATTAATTTTCCATTATACTGCACATATTCATTGTGTGCATACCTACGTACCCCAGCCAGAAAATGAATATAATAGATAATTAGGACATCAGTTTCTGTAATTTTTTTTTTTTTTCTTAGATTTTTAAATTTGTTGTGCTTTAGTTTTTTTGTTATTTCGACTAAAACAGTTCTGGTTGTGGCAACGTTACCCTAATTTTAACTACATAATTAACTCGTTAGACGAGGTAAATGTTGCGACTTAATTTGTATCATTTATGGTTGTGAAGATATTCAAGATCCTGCTGGAGTAACGGTTAGGTGTTTGCTGGATCTCTGCAGGGGCGGGCGATGGGATGCGACGCGGCGAAGTTGCGGGCAGAAGTTAGTCAATAATAAAATTACAACAATGCAGTAGCAGTAGGTTCCGTTTCTGGCTGGGGTAACTATTTGTACTCTACTCGATGATCTCTAGACAATGACACACCGCATACCCGGGTAAGTTTTTTTTTTTTCAACATTGATGATTATTGTATGGGGACTTAAATTTTTAACTTTATTTAATCTTTGTTATAGCGGCCATAGAAATATACAATCTGTGAGAATTTCAACTGTACCTATTATGGTTCATAAGATAAGTACCTAGGTAGGGTTTCGTTTGGCACTCTTCGGGTACGGAACCCTAAATTAAAAAAAAGTGCAGGTAACATCAAAAGCTCAAAACAGGTGGCGCTAGTGAAATTGAAACTATTTCCAAGTACTGTCTGTTCAAAAAGTCTCTGATGAAAGTGTAAACAAACCCTGCTCAGGTTAAACTTAAACTCTTACGCACTCACTCATTAAAGAAAATTAGTAACACATTCATCTGTATTTATAAGATTTCAACTTTTAAATATCGCACCACTTAAAAAAAAAATTGTTTTGCTTGAATTACAAAAAAAGAACACCTACGTCGGGCCAGTATTTCAGAGATGGAAACCAGCTCGGGATTATAAAACTTTCCGGGTTCTGTAACAAAACTAAAAAAAAAAAATAATTTGGGGAAGGAAGGTAAGACGAACCGTGCCGGTATAGCTTGTCCACTCTGACGCGACCCCCTAGCGGTGCGTAAAATGCCATCGTCTACGTTAGGAAAGCGTAACACATTTTCAATCAAAATCTAATGATTTTGAAGGATAATTGCGAGACAAATATATATTTTATTGCAGAACTGTGTAGGTACACGGCTATAATTTTCCAGTACTTATAAGCTGATTACGCAATGTATAGGATTTCCGTACAATGTGAGGTCAGAAATGTACCTATAGCTTGATGTGTAGCCGTGTGTACATCAGTTCTTATTTTAAAAGTTTAAAAAAATTGGATCAACGGTCTACCCATGTCGGATAAACTGTGTTACTCAACAACGTAAATAACGCAATTAATGTTGTTGAACTTACAAAATGAAAGCCATTGCTTGCTACTGTGTGTTACGCAAAAACTATCGTTGTTTTACCTAGCAAATTTCATCAGAACATCTTTGCGTTGGCTTATAATAATTAATTATGTTCGAGCGGTCTCTGAAAAGTGACATACGATTATAATTGAACTTATATCAAACTGTGGACTAGCGATGCGCGTTAACCAGAAATATGAAGAGCGTGCATTATAAAAGTTGGCAACGTCGCAACTAGCTATCAAATATACAGCTTGGCAAAAAAGAGTGGAAAAAATGAGGGCGCCACTAGCACTCTTAGGTCACTTCGAATAGGAAATGAGTAAAATAATTTAACAAATTGTTAAAAACGCTGCTGACTCAAAATCTACTAACACTTGTCGGCAAAGTAGTGCCATCATCATAGGTCTACCATACTTATATACAATATTTAGTTCCAAATGTCGCCACATCAAACTCTTAAGTTGAGCTGTATCTATTTTTAACCGACTTCCAAAAAGGAGGAGGTTATATGTTCGACGCGTATGTATGTTCTTTTTTATTTTTATGTATGTCCGTCGATTTCTCCGTCAATTGTGAACTGATTTTGAAAATTATTTTTTGTTTGAAACTGTATGCTCCTGGATTGGTCCCATATAAATTTTATTAACTTTGCTGGGATAGTTTTTGAGTAAGCTTCAATAATACGTATTTTTCCCACTTAGGATATGTGGATGATATGATGATAACTTCCTGTGACTGTTATTTACATAGCAGCTACTGGTATTCGACTTTGTGTGGGGTACCTAGTCGAATACCAGTACCACAACTAAAAAGTGAAAAATTAAAACTTTACAAAAAAAAACAACCGACTTCCGAAAAAAAACACTACAAAGTGAAAAATTACTTTAATTTCGGAAGTCGGTGTCTTTTGTTTTGAATTTTCGTTTTTTGCCACTGACTTCCGAAATTAAAGTAATTTTTCATTGAAGTTGGTTGTTTTGTTTTGTAATTATTATTTTTATTAATTTGTTTACTGTATGGAAATATGAAATAAATCGCATATCTATAGTAACTGTGATACATGCCTTTGGGGCACAATTCCCTTGTGTGGCACTGATTTGCTTGCCCACTGGTGGGGCATAATCATCCTATGTTCCCAGTTCCCACTCAAATTAAACGAACAGGTGTCATTAATTAAAATCTTATTTCAAAAATGTTCTATGGCACAGTAAGTACTTAACTAATAGACAGACAGAATACAGCTCATAACAACAGTAGGTAAGTGCCTGTGCACTTTAGATTATAGTGTGTGAATTTGTAGATAATAATAATATTGTGAAGATGAAACTGTAGTTCTACTTTATATAGAGCACGGTTTTTTGTGGAACAACTAAGGTATACCTACCAGCCTGAGTTGCTTCACGAGCTAAGCTGAGGCTAAGCTAGGCTACAGTTGGATAGCTAGGAAGCCAAGTGATCTAACTAACATTTTGGCCAAAGTTGAGATACGTGCATTTTGGGTTATAAGAAATCATTATCGATAAAAATATCTAAATGCATTGTAGGTAGGTACTTCATTTGCTACGTTATCACCTAATTGTGCACAAAAGATTTGTGTTGTTTGTGGTCGCAAGTGTACTGCTGGGCATGGGGTCCTGGGTGTGGTTCCCCGTCGGGCAAAGTGATATTGGGTTTTTCCATTAGGATTTTTTCAGTACCAGCCCGGAGTCTGGATTTGTGCCCGGTTGATGGCAATAGGTTCGCCCCCTATTACATGGGACATAACTGGCGAAATGTGGGTAGTATACCTACTATGGGTTCACCTCTACCTTACCCGTCGAGGGAACAGGGCGTGATGTTATGTTATGTTTAGATTATTTTGTAAAGGCGGGCCACACAAGGGCACGCGCACGAACCGTGTACCTAGTCGCCTCGAATGGCTATGGACGCGTTACATTCTACGCGTGCGCGCATGTTGCGAACGGTTCGCATACAAGGATCCACACCTGCGCCATTGAAGCTCACGCGCACGAACCGTGCACGCTAGTACGCTACGTGCCTCAAATGGTCTCGTTTGGCACATCCGAGGTAGCACAGGTACACGGCATGCACGCGATGTGTTGGCAAACGAGTGTTTTGACTGTCTCTTGCACGCGAACATATCCAAAGGTCCATACTATTGTGGCCGCATCTGCGACGCCACATGCGAACTACGCATCACACCAACGTCACTGAAATCCTGCATCGCGCAAGCAGGGTTTACCATGCGACGAATATATATAGGTACAACGTCCCGACATCAATCGTTGGGCACGGTGTCGTGTCTGGTGGGCAACCACCAGACACGACACCCGTCTGGTAGGAGGATCCTCCCTTTACTATGGAGGATGAGTGAACTTAACACCTTGTTCCTCATACCTCTATTCTGGTGACCCTGAATATTGACACTGATGTAGCCTTCGACCAGCTAGTTCAGCGTGACATCAACATCACCATCACTTCCTGAAGCTTTCGAGCGGCGAGTCACACAGCAAACGTTGTTTCAACGGTATCCTGACCACCAGCATGCAGCAGACGCGCATACCTGGTCATCACCCTCAGCCTCATCAGCAACCTTGGCACAGCACACTGCAGTGTCGGCCGGTCCACAAGCAGAGGGCTTCAACCCTTTCCTGGTCGACGCCAGCAGTCAGCCTTAACTCGGCGCTGTACCACATCCGACTCACGCGATCATAACGCAGCGCCACCCCGACGCACTGGGGGACCGCAGACAGTTCCAAGTCACCGTGAACCATGTGGCAACCGGTTCCGACTCACTGGAACCGCAACTGGCACTGGCAAGCTTCGCAAGATACGCGACTCAGCCCACTATCGACCTCCGGTCTCCAGAGAGGAATGATGTAGCATCTACAACGCCACATGCGAACTAAGCATCACATGGACGGCACGCAAAATCCTGCAGTGCACAAGCAGAATCTACCGTGCGACGAGTATACGTATATACAACGTCCCGCCATTAATCGGTAAGGCAGTTGCCTACCAGACACGACACCCTGTCTGATCGTCGGATCCTCCAGACTGTAAATGTAATCTTGTTATTGTAGATGAACGAAAGAAAACAAAAAAGTGGTATTAGAAATTGTTATATTTGAATTACTGTTAGCATTACAAAAATATTATAGTTTTACATGAATTATTATTATTATTTATAGATATTTATTATTATCTATTTATTTTATCTTTTAGTATTTAATCGGTACCTACCAGTTAAAATGGCACCTAACTTTTTATCGTATATGTTTGTAAGTAATTTATTAATTTTATCTACATTAGGTAGGTAGGTACCTAATAAAATTATTAGTTTATATATTAAGGGGATGTGCTAAGGTAGCCCGCGAAATTCAAATTCTCGTATGTTTTTTGCAAATTACAGTTCAGTGTCAGGTTCATACGTCGATAAAAATATGGTTTGAAAATAAGAAAATTTAAGTTTAGTAGGTAACCCTGGCACTTTCGCCTTAACTACCTACGTATGTACTTATAGTTTAAACTTTACTTAGTAGGCACGTTAAATTTTAAGGCACAAAATTAATACTAAACTTTTTAATTTTGTCAAAGTCACTTAAAACGCAACACTATGCTAAAGGCACGCTAAAAACCGACATCAAGATCTTAGTTCAAACTTAATAACAAAGTTATTGTAAACAAAAAACAATAACTCAGCAAAAAATGGGAATGCAAGTTGTATTTTTTTTCTTTTTGCCCTTAATTAATACAAACAACACCTGTATCCCTCAAAATATTTTCTATAGAGAAGAATTTTCATCTTCACTAATTGCCGGACTCAGAGACGTCACTTAAAAATATATAAGTATATAAATTAATGAATTTAATTCACCAGCATTTATTGGGACATGGAAACAAAATTTAATCAATCTGTAATATTTTTCACTGACATTCTAATTATTATTTATACTCGTCAATTAAAGTTAAGATTGGTAAAAGACAACGGCCAAATCATACCTGACGACGTTTCGATATGCCATGTACAGGGTCAAATTAAATTAGCTATCTATGTAATATTACTAAAAAACAAAACAAAATATGATTTTTATTCTACCATTTGACCAATATTGAGGCATTATAATGTAAATGTACTCTGGTAAAAAGAAATGGGATCGCTAATTAGGTACCCTCTTTTTGGGATTCGTCGCAGTCGGGTGAATACTGTACGTCGCCGTTTGCCTAGCATAAATTGACTTACGCATTGATTCTAACCTCAAAAGTATTTCTTGGGATATTATAATAATATCTTGGCTATTTACTACATGGAAAATAAAAGTCAGGTACAGCTTCTATAGGAATTTGGCCGTCATACTTTTAAGTAAGGACTCGGAGTTTCGGGGTTAAACCGTGTTTTTAACGGCGGATAGTATAGTGATGCGCACGACGCAGTCGCCGGCGCAACTCAGCCGGGAACTTCTCGTAACAACGACGGCAAGCGGGGCGCTCGTCGTACTCGTAGAACTTGCTTCTCGTACTGAGGGCGGTATCGCACACGGAACAAGCGAAGTGATGTACACACCAAGCTTTGTTCAGGGCAGTAAAAACTAAACAAAAAATAATACTTATTTGAGAGATTTGTTCCATGAAAAAAATATTCTATAGCCATCGAGATATATGTACTAACGTACTAGAGAAGCTACGTCAAATAACTGAATTGTCCTATTCTTGTAATTTGAATTTTAGTTCGCTGCAGCGCTAAAATAATAACAATTCGTTCTAAACCGTAACTAATTTACCACAGCGCTAGATTTGCTGCGGAAGTGTATTTATTCGCGGCAAAAAGGTCTTAAGCGCCATGTAAATCACGGCACTTACGCGTTTTCTTCGACAAAGTGCGGCGCGATCGCCGCAGTTGAACGAGACAAAGTAGGAATTTACGGTGTCTTCTCTAGTACGTTAGTACTTATATCTCGATGTCTATAGCCGACTTGGCGTGTGTAAAATACTTACCATCACCGGCAATCACTTGGTTGCACACATAGCACAAGTTTCCGAACAACTGATGGTAATGCTGTTCGCAGTAGGCTAGACCCTTCTTCTCGTAATGGCGATGACCATGGAATGGCTTCTCACATTTGGCACACACAAAGTGCTGAAAAAAGGGCAGTCCTTGATTTAGTTAAAATAATTAATAATAGAAGAGTAAGTTCTGTAGTAATAAAGTTACACACCTCAACATGCCAATGTTTCCCAAGGGCAGTGACAATCCTCTCCTCTATTGGACGTCGGCAAGCTCCACAAATGGGAATACCCATTTTATCATGGCAACGTAAGCAGAAGAGATTGTTCTGGAAACAAAATGCTGTTTTATTCTTGTTTCTGTTAGAAATTAAAGAGTAGTACCTACTTTACACAATGACGTGTTTACATGACCACCGTACATTTTTTTATTGTAATCTCTATTCAAATAAATAAAATTGAAGTGCCGGTATGTAAAGTCAAAATAACAGCTTTTTACTAAATACTTATGAAAGTGTATACGGTAATTTACTAATATTTTTTTATTTAAAAAAAAAATTGTTATCTTTCTGTCTGTCTGTTCCGGCTAATCTCCGAAACGGTTGGACCGATTTTGACGGAACTTTCACTGGCAGATAGCTGATGTTATAAGGAGTAATTTTAGTAATTTTATTTTATGAAGTAGGTTCCACGCGGGCGATGCCGCGGGCAGTGGCTAGTCTACCAATAAAAATATATTTACCACATCATTGGCAGCGTATCCAGGGCGATTCTTGACCTCCCTAGCGGTATGATCAAGCTCCACGCCACACGTCGCACATGTGAAGTGGTAACCGTGGTACACTTCGCCACGGTAACGTAACGGCTCACCGTCAATGACACCACTGTAAGGAACAGTTTGGAAATTGATTCACAGGTAAGTAGGTAAGTTAAGGAATGCACCTAAGATTATTATATTAATTGACATCAAAATATAATTGGTGTAGCTTATCCTTAAATTTTGACAAGCAAGTTAATCAGAAATTTTAATAGTTGCTTAGTAAATGACTGATAAATTGACAGACATGATTTATTAAATTCGATTTACTAGGAATAAACTAGATTTACTTACTGGCACTTATGGCACATGTAGTTAAGCAGTCCGTCGGCCTTAATACGTGCGTTGCAAGTGTGGCATAGAGCACGCCCGCCATTTTTAATAAAACCTGCATCAGCAAGCTCGACATTACAGTCCTCACAACGAAAGCATGCAGGATGCCAGTTGGCATTCATTGCCTTTATCACGCGACCAATCACAAATTCGCCTGAAACAAGTCAAAAAGCCAATGACCAAAATGCTTTATTATAAATCTTAAGTAGGCATAGAAACTATGACCCCGATTTTAAAGGAAAATCATAGAGCATTTTTAGTATTTTTAACAGACTTCTAAAAGAGGAGGTTTTCAATTCGGATGTTTATATACGGGGTGTCCGGGACATCGACGCGAAGCCGGTTACCATGGATTCAGTACATGGTTCTGAACCCTCCTGCGTTGAAATTTTTCGTCAGTTATTTAAAAAAAAAACAGCTGCTCCATACATTTTGACCGCGTAGGTATTGCACTTTTCTATGAAACAGCAGATTTTTTTTTAATAACCGACGAAAAATTTCAACGCAGGGGGGTTCAGGATCATGTACTGAATCCATAGTAGCCGGCTTCGCGTCGATGTCCCTGACACCCTGTATATATATTTTATCTATGTTCGGGCATAACTCCATCATATACAGGGACGCCACCTTATATAGACGGATTTGCAAAATATTTTTTTGTCATCAGGTCAGGATCTGATGATGGGGGAGAAATCGAGGGAACTTTACAAATATTATAGGCACATCTATAGCGATTTGGGTATTTTTTTATAGTAATTCGTGCGATTGCTCTCGGAAAGCACCATTTGGTGAAGTAGAACTGATGATGAAGACCACAGATGGCCACCGGAACTACCTACTCAATAATAAGTATTTCACGGTTTGTGATTCGATAACTTAATATGGTTTCCAAGCATTTTATGCTCGTCACAATACATATGGAGAAGTGGGGCTGATGGTGAAGTACCAGGAGAACTCCTCAACGATTAACGTCCCTGCATCGGGAAAAGCAATATTTTGTAAAAAGGTGTTGCTGTTATAGCACCAAATACCACAAATAAAGTGCCTGTTTTTTTATATTCTTATAGCCCCTTTAAAACAGATAAATATAACAAAAATAAGGTATTATCTGCCAGGTAAGTTGACTGGAACTAATCCAGAGGTGATAAAACAGTCTATTTATGTCTGTTATGGGACACTTTTGAAGGTAATATGTTTGTCTGAAAACTTGTAATGTCTCATGCATACTAAGATTAGGTATGTGGTGCTACAATTGTTCAACTAAAGTAAAGCTAAAAATAAATATAAGTAATAATAAAATAAGTACCGCATTTTCCGCAACAAGGCGCAAACAACACTTGGAAGTCACGTTCACAGTATTTGCGACCTTCAAACTCGTAGAATATACCTTCAGGGAACACTCGGAAACATTGTGCACATCTGAAAGATATCAAACCAATTGCCTAACATCAATAAAAGCAGTAGTGCACATAATACCTAATGTTCAATACATTTTATTTTGTATTTGATGTCAATAAATAATAAATATTTTTATAGTATAAAATCTTTGGGGTAATTGCTTAAAACAGGTAAAATGACAATTGATCGCACTGTCTTACATTTTTTTTTCTTACAAAGTTCACCCACGTTCATTACGTAGGTACATTATTTACGTTGTTGAGCAAACAGAGCAATGGATTAGGAATTTCCTTCAAAACCCTTGGATTGTGATTGAAAGTTGTTACGCAATAAGTGCGCTGGTCAAACAAGCGAATCCCGCAAGGGGAGCAGCACCCTAATTGCGTAACACACGATCAATCACAACTTGAATAATTGTATAAGGATATTGCTAATCCATTGCTTCATGTTTGAAAAAATTGTCTGCTCAACAATG
The DNA here is from genome assembly GCA_916701695.1 of Agrochola macilenta. Lineage (NCBI taxonomy): Eukaryota > Metazoa > Arthropoda > Insecta > Lepidoptera > Noctuidae > Agrochola > Agrochola macilenta. The sequence goes on from OU753563.1 coordinate 13,032,979, forward strand.
TAAATAACGCAATGAATGTTGTTGAACAGTCAAAATTAAACAGATTGTGATTGATCGTGTGTTATGCAAGTATGGTGCGGGACGAAATTCTCTCGAGCCGCAATATTGTCCACTAACTTGTATGGAGGTGTTCAAACTGGCGCGAACACGCGGCTATTTAGTTTTAATGGCTTCCTAATAATACAATAGAAGCGAACAGTACAGTCGCGTCCCACATCCCGCGCTTTATTCACCTCAATTTAGTTAGACAGCCCTTAAAAATCGTAGAAAAACTTACACAAAGCAGTTGGTATGCCAAAGTTCGCCATTAGAGTTGACAATCTTTTCATTAGGCTCAAAGCCATCGCCGCAGCGGGTGCAGAACATGTTGTCCAGAGACATTGTCGCTAATCTATAAAAAAATGTTTCAATTCGTCACCAAAATAGTTGTAAGTATTGGGAAATTATCAGACCTGTTGCACTTTATTTCAGTAAATAATAAATTATTGCTGGGAGAACGGATGACCGATGGGGTCGAAAGGTTCTTGAGTGTCAACCCCGAGAGCTGTTCAGAATCATTTCGTGTGGCTAGGGAGTTCCGTGGTCGATTATTACATGGAAACTTAGAGTATATAACACTGGAGAAGCCTTACGAACACTTCCCCTCTGTAAAAGTACAAGAACAAATGTTCTAGTACGTTCATAAAAACTACTTTCAAATCGATTCTAACGCACTTCGTGAATCGTTTTAATGGCGCGCGGAGCTCCGTCAAAATGCCTATTTGTACTGTTAAATGGTGTAAAAAGCGTTCAAATACGTCAAATTTACCTAAAGATCTGAATAACTTTCCATAAGCAGATTTTTTTTTCTAAGATTTAGTCATGTTTTTATTGAAATTTAAAATCCTAACCTCATAATACAATTCGATTTTCATTCGATTCAACCATGATTCAATATAAAACGTAGCATGAATCGAGTATTTTCCTCACGTTGCTTCTTTGACGTCACCGAGTCTCGCTACATCTCGTTTTTATGTTCGTTAAGATCAAAATACTTTTCTTTTGCATTACGAAAATATACGTCAAATCAGCAAAACTTACACGCACTTGACATGCGATTATGTCCTCTAGTAAAAATGTTAACGAGACTACCGTAGTGTTGAGGTCATGTTTGAAACCAAAATTGACATGTCGATAATTTCCTAGTAAAAATTACTCAGTAATTATTTTGTTTTTTTTTTATTTTATTGTTCAATGTTTTATAATTTGTTTATGTTCGTTGAAGTGTTTGTATATAAAAAATAAAAAACTGAACTTGATCTAATTTTTTATTGAGATTACTTACTTTACAAATTTAGTTACTTTTATTTAATTGAAGTTATTTTCTCTTCTTATTAAAATGTAACTATTTTATGCAACAGCTGTTTTATTTCTGGGTTCAAGCAAAATTCCGAATGAATATCGATATCGATAAAAAAAAAATATGGTACGGACTTCTCTATCCGGGCGAGCAGCTATTGTTATTTTTGACAGTAGCTACCCCGTCCCCCGTAAAAAGTGACAGACTTTTTTGTTCGGAATATTGCGCTCATGGTATAATAAAACAAGGTATGGCACTCCGAAACACAGTGGTCACGTGGGAGACACAAGACTACGTCATCACCGCTATCCATGGTTCTCAAACTTTTTAGTTTGGGGAAATTTTATAAAACATTGACATAATTATTAAATTACTTCTAGCAATAAAAAAAATAAACAGTAATAACCTTACCGCGATTTAGCATTAGCGATTTAGAGTGCAACCAACCACAACCAATTACAATAATACATTAGTAATTTTACATACTTACCATTTTTTGTGGTTGTTTTAGGTCCACAATAGCGCAGCCATTCATTGGCTACAGATTCTTTTAGAGGAAATTAAAAAAACCTTATTGTACCGCCTTTTACACTTTTATTCTTACAGTTCCGAATTGAACAACGAACCATTTTAAAAGCTTTTATTGATATTGTGGTCAAAGAAAAAAAATTAACAAACCAACTTGTTAGACGTCCACAACTAAATGTTTGAGAATCACTGTGTACAATGGGACTGAGCGAGACCAACATACGGGTTCGACCAGAATAGCGATACATGACAAAATGTCAGAATGCCAATTAGACAGTCCGTTTCTGTGTTACCAGTAGTGTGTAATAATAACTCCCCAACCTCCTTTATTACTTATGTGAATCTGATACAATAATGAGGTTTTAATTAAAAATTACGTTGGTATATGTTTGTTTCGTTTGATAAGACAAACGAAACGACAATTTCAATGCTTTGTATATATTTTTTAACAGAATGGTGATTGAAAATCTTTCCTTAAATTCGAGTTTTGTTGCAATAAAGTGGCAACTGAATAGTGACGTAGGCATGTGTCGCTCCCGGAATGCCATACCTTGTTTTATTATACCATGATTGCGCTTATGGCTTCTCCAGTGATATATACTCTAAGCATGGAAACTATTCGAAAGGTCGGGTCTAAGATCCTCAAGACCCGTCGAGATACAAAACCAAAAATCTTCAGACGATGCGCGGAAGCTCAATAGACGAATCTCCAAGACCTTGAAACCTTCGCCACTTTAAACTGAACGTATTAAGGACACGATAGTGCGGAAAAAGGGCTCCAAGGTCTTTGCAAGATATCTGTCTCATGTGTGTATCTACGGTACTGAAACCGTAGACAACAAATGCTTGGGCAGGTTATAAAAAAACCGATGAATATACCTGCCTATGTTTAGTGTTGTTTTGGACAATGAGAGTCTTTGATTGGGTTGCAACTTGGGCTGTACTGCATCCCTTCAACTGTGCCAGATTGACTATTGGTACATTGAAGTGCTAAAGGGTTTGTATGAAAACATTATTGTGTCAGACCGATTCCAAGATTCAAATGAATATTCTCAGTTGAGTTATTGACGAGCAATATACGAGGGGTGTTCAATAAATAGTGAGAATGAGTAAGACGCAATTATCTTTTATTATATGTTATTTTATTTTTCGACGTAGTCATCTTTCAGGTTTATACACTTTGTATATCTTTTCTCTAATCCTAAAATTCCCTTTCTAAAAAAATCTTCCTGATCCCTTAAAAAAACATTTACGGCGGCGACTACTCCGTCATCATCTTCGAATTTCTGGCCCCTGAGATGTTTCTTTAAGCGCGGAAATAGGTAGAAATGACTAGGAGCAAGGTCCGGTGAATATGGAGGATGTTCCATCAATTCGAAGCCAGCTTTTTGAATGGCAGCCATCGCAACTCTGGACTTGTGCGCAGGGGCGTTATCTTGGTGAAACAAAACAACTTTAGCAAGTTTGCCACGCCGTTTCTTGCGTATTTCCTCACGCAACTTTGTTACTTGTCCTGCGTACATAGTCCCCGTAATAGTGGCTCCACGATTAAGATATTCGATCATTACCACCCCTTGGCTGTCCCAGAAAAGAGAGCCCATGATCTTTCCGGCGGATGGAATCGCCTTAAATTTCTTTGTAGTTGGAGATGACGGTCGCTTCCAAGTCATGGACTGTTGTTTCGTTTCCGGGTCATAATGGTGAAGCCATGTTTCGTCCATAGTTATGAATCGAGCCAAAAATCGGTCAGGATCTTATTGTAACAAATCAAACAGCTTTGTAAAATTCTCAGTCGAGTTTGTTTCTGCGCGTCAGAAAGCATTCTGGGCACCCAGCGCGCTGACACTTTTTTCATACCCAAATGGTTGTTTATAATATTATGGACACTTCCTATCGAAATCTTTACGTCTTCAGCTATAAAACGAACAGTAACACGACGATCCGCCAAGATAATATTTTCAACTTTTTTAATCATTTGTTCAGCCACTGCCGATATGGGGCGTCCCGTTCGTGGGTCGTCGTTAGTGGAAGTTCTTCCTCGCTTGAACTCAGCACACCAACGCGCAACCGTAGAATATGGAGGAGCATGAACCCCTAATCTTGCTCTCAAGTCTTGATTTACCTGCTCCGTAGTAAAAATTTTCAAACAGAGATATTTTATTACCGCGCGAACTTCAATTTTATCCATTTTTAAGAACACGTTCCGAAACGACGCAAACAATAGACTGCTACTTTTAAAAAACAAAAGATAATTAATTGCTTTTTTTATTATCACCTTAACTAATGTCTGGGCTATGCCTGCCAGTATTTATTTTTTTTCTTTCCAAGGAGAATGTATCGCATTCTCACTATTTATTGAACACCCTTCGTACAGCAAAAAAGCTACTCTACAGTAAATTTTTAACTAGGATGACTATAGCCATAAAGATAGGAACATTTGATTTCAAATCTCTGGAGTTTTTCTACAAGACATTCACCAAATAAATACTTTTGAGTGCAACAACAACTACATACAGTTGTAGCGTGACTACTCAAGGTATTGTAGAAATACTTCCGTACAGCCCTCTATTCAGAGCTTGCATGAAGAAGGATGAAACTTCAACCCTCATGCTACGGAACTGTTACCACATACAGGGCTGAAAACTTTTGTGACCCAAGTATAGTAGGTACTATCTAAGAATTCTCAGCAACATGCTTGCTAGACAAGTTTAGGCAGATAAATAGTACATATTATTTTTTCTCTCATCTTACTGAACAAGAACCAATTCATAAAATACATGAGTCATAATGTGAGCAATAATTTTTCCATATCAAGTATTTTTCTTGTTTTACATAGGTACTGTGATTTTCATAGAACAAAAATCTTGTTAATCACCCCAACAGTTTCCAAGTTACATTTTTTATTTAAATACAACTAATTGTATGATGTTCTAGTTTACTAAAATATAAAGTGAAACAGGTACAAATAGGGTAAATATTTTGAGTATTGGTATTATAGACATTTTCCTGATAGTGTAACAGGCAAATTCATATTAAATGAGTTGTATTACATTTTCCTGATAGTGTAACAGGCAAATTCATATTAAATGAGTTGTATTAATACCTAAGTATTTAGATAAGCTTTATAGTATATTGAATATCAGAGGCAGTTTCACTTTGTTAAGAATTACAATTAATTTGGTGGTATGAAATGATTGGTTTAATATTGTAAGTTAGGAAAATTAAAAAAAATACATATTTGCATCACATTAATGTTGAAGGCTACCAGCGAATTATTAATTTCTGTTACAAACCTTGTATTAATTTGCAAATAAAGCACTTAAATGAGATCTAGGCCAAGAAATATTTAGATTGAAAGTAATGACTTGTGCTATTCTAAGGAAAAATTAATGACTATGCATGTGGAGGTGTGGTGCCAGATATGAGCAATCAAGGTAGGTATTATAAGTATGTTAACCACTCCCTCCCACGATTGCAGATGTAGCTTACCCTGGCATTTTCCCTGCAATTGTTTACTATACCGAAAATATTATGTGTTCTTCAAAGTATGTTCTGTCAAAAAGAAGAATATGTTGGATAAATAAAGCTTAAGTTCTACTAACTAAACTAGGAAAACTCGGAGTTTAGAGGTAACTGTGTCGATACAAATATAGAAATGATGCAACGGTGTCAAAAATAGTAATACAAACATTAGACATACAAAAGATTTACTTACGTTTATTAAGGTTTCGATAAAGTTATGAAACTAGACGTCTAAAACATTACAATATTCTGATGGAATTAGTAGTTGATTCAAATTCTTTGATTTAAATTATTTCTTTCTCACACCAAACTACACCAAACGCCCCACGAAAACTCCACAGTCCACACCCACAGACAGACACCACAGAGAGCAGAGACAGACACACTGACAGATGTGAGATGTCAGATGAAGAAAACTACATACAACAAGACTAGACTACCACAGATTAAATAGAGATACTATAAGGTTTCTTTTAGACATACAATAATTGTAAGTTGGCTAACTAAATCACTGAGTATACCATTATAAACAGGGACTTATTGCTAACCCGCACATCTTGTCCAACTAAATCTGTATCTGTATCTTAGTAAGTTACTATAGTTGCTCAACTTACAATTATTGTATGTCTGCGAGAGGTCTAACTGTGCGTTTGCACTGGCAAAACATTCACAACAAATCATAATGAAATCTCTATTTTCTGTCAATGTTCGAGCAATGTTCCATAACATTTTTGACAGGAACTAGAGATTTCAACATGTTCTATCCAGACACAAATAAGCCGCGACTATCAGCCGCGGCTTACGGACGCGTCCGATTGTTTGTTACACTTTGTACTAATAACTAACACCAGCTATAGAGTTCAAAATGGCGACTGACAGTCACTGAGCAGTGCTACCAATCGCCTCACGGGACAAATTTTTTTATCCACTGAGAAAACTCCACACCACAGGCTCCACAGAATGGAATGAATGAATCACAGATAAATGCTGAAAACGCTGTAATTAGACTTTGGCTCATATGCCCAGGTACTCACGGGCGATTGTTTTTCGTGCACTCGATTTGTGCCGAGTGGTTAAAATCTTACTGTGTTTTTTTGCCGCGCTGGGATGGCTCTGTTGAATCTATCAATGCTCACCCTTGCTCACCTCTTTATCGAGAGTTGAAAACTGAAAACCCAGTGCACAAAAAGAAATTGTCGCATAAAAAAAACATGAAAGCGCGGCAAAAAAAGACTGCATGATTGTGTGATAACACTGATAACACTACAATAAGATTATATCACCTTGATATTATTTTTGCAGTTCAATTATCAGAGACTATTCTTTTACCGAATAATAAATAAGCCAAACTACCCTGTTTGACATATTTATTTATTTTTAACTCATTCCGGTTAATTCACGATTCAGGCACAGAGTAAAAATCTCTGTCATCTCTGTGGGCTGGGCTCAGTAGAAATCATGGGTAGAAATCTGTAGAAATACTCGTCGTCTCGTCTTGTCAATGTCAAAAGTCAGTAAATCTGTCAGTGTCAATCAACAAAAAGTGCGGCAAGCGGCAACGGCCGACCGACGGCGTCACTGTCAATGAAGTTGGTACGGTTCTTGTTCTTCGGTTCTTGAGGAATTAATAGATTATTTTGTAAAAAATGGAAACAATTAGAGCAAATTTAAAAACTGTAAAAGAACTAGTATTAGATGAACATAAGTTAGTAACCTATATTTCGCTTAGCAAGGAACTGTGCATTCATGTGAACGAAGCAAAATCTTTACTGTGTGAATTAATACAAGACATAAGAAATGCGCAGCCAGAAACTAACCTAAGTATTTCTTATGTGATATCTGGTTTACTAAACAACAACAGTGGATGTGTTTCTGTATGTTCCGAAAAAGATTTAGACACTCTGAAGAAAACATTAAAAATCATATTTTATGAGCATGTTTACTGCGTCAGTCGAGGACCAAAGTCTGTGGATAACGTTGCTTTGACTGTAGTAGACAAATTCGAAGATCTCCAATTATGTACCGGGTTAATAAAAGCCAACTCTTGCTCAAAGAGGACTGACAATGAAATAGGAAACTTGATTTCGAAAAATCATGCCGTTTTGAATGTACCTAAATCATCAAGTATCCAACAGAAACCTAAGGATAAAATAAAGGAAGTTAAATCAGTGAGTGAAAGTAAGTTAGTAAAAACTGAAATCCCATCTCCTAAGAAAGATAAATCAAACAATCACAAAACACCTACTAAAGCAAACAACAATAAAACTGCTGGAAAAAGTATTGCAGGATTTTTCAGCAAAGCTAATAGTGATTCCGCAAAAGCCAAAAAAGAAAAAGTTCATGAACCTGAGAGAAAACCGGAAAAAGATATTAAAGTTGACCCAACAATTACTGATACTAACTTATCACCCAGTGTAACAAATGCGTCATCAAACACTGTTAAAACTAAAGCAAATAATAATAAAGCTCTCACACAAATAAAGAAGAATGCTAAAGTCGATAAAAAACGCAAGAGACTTTTACATGTGTCAGATAGTGAGAGTGAAACAGAGGAAATTGATTGTTTCAATACCAATGAAATGGATGTCGATCATCAGTCTGAAGATGAAATACCTCCTACACCAACCATAAATACAGTTAAAATAACATCAGGGATAGTAAATCCTAAGAAAAGGAGAAAGATTGTAGATAAAACATATACTGATGAAGATGGTTATATTCTAACTAAGAAAGAAGAAGTGTATGAGAGTTTCTCAGAAAATGAGGAAGAAGCAAAAGAGAATACCAAACAAATTAAAGAAAATGGGAAACAAGAAAAAGATCAAGATAAACATATAAAGGAAAATACTGACCAAGTTAAAGTGGTAAAAAAGGAGCCATCCCCAAAAAAAAGTAAGAGTAAGAAGATATCACCACCAAAAAAAGGGAAACAGCCCACACTAAATAATTTTTTTAAGAAGGTCTGAGATTAAACCAACGTTAAACAATCATGTAATTCTTTTAACTGAGTTCTCTATTATTGTCTTTCTATGTATTCAATATTTGGTTTGATTATGTTTGTATAGTAAAACAACAAACATTTATTTGTCAATTTTATTGTTAGAACATTAATTAGTTCATTAAATAAAACATAGCAGTGTATTTGTCTATCTCTTGGTTCCAATGGCCACAACCCAGTCTGGATGAACTTGCACATCTACCAGATAGGAACATTTTGTGTTGTAAGTTGATGAAAGGACATCTTGGCTTGAAATTTGCCTGTAAATAAAATAGTATTTCAGTCGAAAGTTAGGGTGTTGACTCCGTATTTAAAAAACGACTCTTCAAGTAGAGTATTAATCACATAAAGACGAAACATACTTATTCTTGGAGTTACAATCCGACATCATTTTAACAATGCCATCCATGCCAGCAGAACATAGCAGAGAATTGTCAACCAATGGGTCACTGGGATCCGGCAGAACCCTGTTAGTCAAACTGGGCTTGCCTACAGATGACCAGTCCAGTGCAGTAACCTTCCCGTAGTGGCCTCTATACTCATGAATACAGTTACATGCTGCTAAATCCCAAACTTTGATTTTCTTGTCATCTCCTGAGAAAAAAGTCAAAGACTTAGAGGAGTACAATTTTAATATATGTATACATTAATAAAAAAAGAGAAACATGATTACCAGCACTTGCCAAATGAGCCCCGGAGGGAGAGAACGCGAGTGTCCTCACAATGCCGCGGTGACCGCACAAGATGCGCACCAATCGCGCGTCAGATACCATCCATAAACGGACAGTACGGTCTGCACCGCCAGTCGCTATGTATGCTTCATTCGGGTGGAATTTTACACACTGAAACAAAAACATTACATAACAGTGAATACTTTCTCAGCAAAAATACGAATTTTTAACATGAACTCAACTATGACAAAAATTTGTGTCATTGACTCTGGCAGGGTCACCATCAGGAATTTTAATTTTGATTAGGTACACAAAAAAATTGTCGTTAATTAGTCGAAATTTGTCGGTCACTGGTTCAAAAGATATAAGGGTTTATAGGTGGCCGATCTGGAGAGTCTCCCCAGCAGGGCCACATTTATATCTCAAAAACTAGGACACCCAGCGAAGATGTGTTTTCTCCCATATTTTGTCGCCAAGTCACTTAGTCAATTAGTAAGGTATAGTCCAAGAGCTTTAGACGAAGAGTTCACGAAAAATTGCCATGAAAAAATAAACCCTTATATCTTTTGATCAGAATTTGTCGGTCACTGGGACCGACAAATTCTGATATTTGGCGACAAATTGCGACTAATTGGCGACAAAATATGGGAGAAAACACATCTTCGCTAGGTGTCCTAGTTTTAGGGATATAAATGTGGCCCTGCTGGAGAGACTCCAGATCGGCCACCTATAAACCCTTATATCTTTTGAACCAGTGACCGACAAATCCGGATATTTGGCGACGAATTTCGACTAATTAACGACAATTTTTTTGTGTAATCAAAATTAAAATCCCTGATGGTGGCCCTGCCAGAGTCAATGACACATCGGCCACCTATAAACCCTTATATCTTTTGAACCAGTGACCGACAAATTATAATAGTTATTACTCTGCACTTTGGCCACCAAGATTTTATTATTTAAAAAATAATTACTTATAGCAGTATCAAAATTTACATCCATAATAAAATAATATAATATAATTTTTTTTCTCCTCTCCATTTTAAATTCATGACGGAAAAAAATATTTCCGTAAACACGGAAGTTGCACGAATGGCCAAAAAGTTGTTTAGTAGCCGTGATGTGAGTAGACCGTGAGTGCATTTCGTTTGAAAATTCTCCATGCTGCGCTACGGGTGCGTTCCATTCCAGTCAAATTTAACATAAAAAAGCGCGACAATTGAATGAGCGATGAAAATATAGTATTTTTCTATAATAAATAGTACAATTGATTGAAATATAGTACGATACTTTATAATATAGTACGGGTGGCAAGCCTACGTGTGATGGTAAAAGATTTTGTTTTTTTTAAAATCAATATTGCGGATTTTAGACGATAAGAAGTAACGTTTTACAAAAAAAATAAAAATACCGTGACCATGTATCAAAAAGGGCGTGATGAAATGATTTAAAAAATATTACCCACTACCTTGTAGAATAATAAAATTATAAAGTTAGATTAGTTAGGCTAGTTATGTCATATTTACGCCTACGGTTATGTACTGTATTTTAAACTTACTGTGACATCGGCCATGTGGCCAACAAATATTCTTATTGGAAAAGTTCTACTGAGAGACCACAGTTTTGCGGTCTTGTCGTGAGAGCCGGTGACGAAGAGTCCGCTCTTCGACACATCCATGCACCATATCGGATAATTATGACCTCTGCAAAAATATTAAAAAAATATATGCCATGGAGTGGTAAACCACCTGGCGGCCCACCTAATGGTAAATGGTCGCCATAGCCAACATTACATAGCAATTCATAATATTGATGGCGTTGCATTGAAGACATGCGCAGTAATCTACAAAAAGGATACAAGATAGTAAATAAAGTATAGTTCGGATTCGTGCCCGGTTGATGGCAATAGTCTCGTCCCCTATTACATGGGACCTATAGCGCCTACACACTATGCCGGCGGCAAGGCCGCCGGCACTGCCACCGGCCCTGCCGCCGGGTAAGCCGCGGCGCGCCCGGCCTTGCCGCACAAAGGATCGCAAAGGAAATGAAGGCGCAAAAGCCGGGGGTACCTGCCGCGCGGTAAAACACACATGAACATAGTGTGTAGGAGGTATTAAACATAACTGGCGAAATGTGGGTGTACCTTAGTTACTATGGGTACACCTCTGCCTAACCCTTCGGGGAAACAAGACGTGATGTTATGTTATAAAGGATATGTACAGAGAGATGCAAAGGTAAAGAACGAGTAAGAGTCTATACCTACTCAGCATGGATGCGCAGTTATCATTATGCTTATGTGAAACTGAATAGCTATTATGATCGCAAGGGACCACCGACTTATCCCACTTACAGAGGTACCATCAAAGTTCATATCTAACCAGTTTCAAAAGAAAATCCCGTGAACACGATGAGCACATCTGTTACCAGCCCGGTTCTATAGTCGCCGAGCGCTGCAAGCAAGAATAGTCCTTACGGTGGTTAGATATGAACTTCTTCGATGGTACTTATGAAATTCCTAAGCTACGGTGTGAATAGAGAGTATGAGATGATAGATGATAGAGGTATGTATTTAATTACCTACTTGAAATCTAGGTGGACTAACTGGTTAGTGATTTAGCTAAAATAAAGAAACTTTAGATAAAAACTTCCCCCACTCCCAACTTTATACTTTTCTCAGTTACCAAGGCCCCATATATTAAGGTTTAGCTGTAATGTTCAATGAATTAAACCTGTAAATTGCCGCACAGGAATAATCAGACAGACGCCAAGCTCGTATGGTGTTGTCATGTGAGGCTGACACAACTAATTCTTCTTGTGGGAGTACACTTACAGCTTGTACAGGCCCAGAATGCCCTCTCAATGGCACTCCAGCACCTATTTGTCTGGAAGTAAAAGCATTTTTTTTATTAGATTGAAATGAAGATTATTGATAACGTTAAATAGTATCAACAATAAAATACGTCTAATAACGATGGGCTATCTACAAAAATACTTACAAAGTATTGTCATCAGGCACCAGTTCATGTGGCACATAACATGCTAATTCTACTTCTGAAATATTTCGATTGACTCGTCTGTTGACATTGTTTTGTCCCAGCTCCCACAACCGAATCTCTGAATTGCTGAACCCTCCGCATAACATGTTACAATACTGATCGGTTTTTGCACATATTAAACTGTAAACAGAAAGTGATTTGAAGTCTCCTAATATAATATAGTTATTGCGGTTTGCAATAACTATATTAACTTAGGAAACTTCAAATAGAGCGCGTCAACAATGTAAATCAGCTTTATAATTACGCAAAACATTTTCGTAACCGATTACGACTAATCTATTTCATTTTGACATTTCAACAACATTCATTACGTTATTTACGTTATTGAGCAGATTTTTTTTCCCAACTTATGAAGCAATGGATTAGCAATCTGTTTCAAAACGATTCAGATTCTGATTGATCGTGTATTACGCAAAAACCACATAGCGCGCGCTCGTGATTTACAACGAATATAACATTTTCTTGTGCATTACAACTTTCCATTAGACTTACTGAGTATCCGGTGCAGCTATTTTGTATAATTTTAGAGGTGCTGTGGATTCTCTGACCCCTTTTATTGCATCTTGGAGTTCCATTAATTCCTTGTCAATACTTATATATTCGGCATGACCATTACATTCAGCAAAAATATCTGTAAAAAATGTTATGTCCGTAAGTAGTAAAGTTAACATAGTTGATTGATGCACTTCAGCATCAATCAACTATGTTAACTTTACTACTTAGGTACATAGCATAATGCATTTTAGACTTTACCATTTGTGCCCGTAATTTTTTCCTCTGACATAGTTCTAGTGACACTTATTTCTTCATCCATTTCTTCTTCATCGTCTTCCTATATATATGAGATCAATAGTAATAAGTATTTAAATTGGTTAGAATTTTGGCAAATCCAAAACAATCTTGCACACACAATAATTATATTCCTTACAATTAGTTTTCAGTTTTTTATTTATATAGGGACAGGGTATTTTCGTAAGACTTTCGCACAGCCCGAACCGCTAAAGAAGAAACTTGAAGATATTTTGCTAAGTGTAAAGGCGGAATTCTTAGGTTTATAAACTTGAAACATGGCAACTTTTTAAAACGTACATATGAAAATAAAAAGGATTAACATTTATTTCAAAACTACCCTCCAATAGGAGTTTAGATAGAGGGTGTTAAAGTTTGTACGGAAGAATCTTAACGCACGGTCCGATGAATTAGAAACTCAGCATTATTAATCTTCATATAAAATAAGAATTACTTGATTTGGATTTTTCGAAAATAATCCCTTATCTGGATGCGAAAGGGGTTATCATTATTTAGGGGAGGATTTTACTGATTGCTTCGATTAACTTAATCAAAAAATGGAAACACTAAATGGACCAAACGATTTTTTAAAAATCAACCCCTTTCGGGGTGATAGGAAAACAGTTTTCATTCCTTCGGCTAAGAAACTCGAAACTTGGCACAAATACATAATCAGGTAAATAATAAAGATCCTAATGATTCAACGAAATTTACAAAATTATCCTTTAATCGGGATAGAGGAAAGCGAGGGGAGTGATGTTCAAGTACGTAAGGGAAAGTACGAAATCCGCGCGGAAGAAGTCGCAGGCGAAGTACCGACTAGTAATCATATATTTATTTTTCTTCCTGTCAATACAGGAAGAAAGATTTTTTGATTCCTTCCTATCATTCATTAGTTGCTAATGTTTTATACTCACAGCATTCTTCTTATTAGGGTCATTATTAATATCAATGTGGAACCATGTTTGCAGAACTTGTATTAGAAGAACATGGCCATTTTTAGCTAAATATGCTTTTAACATATTTAGAGCATCTTGAGACAGAGTTAAATCATATTTGCATGACCTAAAATAGAAATAAAAACTCTTTATAGGGTTTTAGAACTTACTTGATTAAGTACAAGATTATGTAGAAAATTAAAATATGTCGGTAAACAGATGTAGTTCTAATCATTACGTGCCCCTTCTCTGATTGAGAAGGATTCAGGCCTTAGGACACCATGCTGGCATACGGCGGGTCGGCGGGCTATAGGTAGTTCCAAAAGTTTCTAATAAAAACGTAAACAAATTAATCAGGAAACGTACCTGCCAATGATGATGCCAATTTGAAGTGCCACTTAAAACTAAAAAAATTGAGTGCTTTGATTTGATTTTTGAATACTTAGACCCGAAATTCTAATTAGATGTTTTTCATTTGACGATTGAGGTTAATTTTAACCTCAATTTTCGTAGATGACTTGAAATAACAATTTAATTATATTATTCAAACAATAATTGTTGGGAAATGTAATAATATTAAGAAAAAAAAACAAGTAGGTATATAATACTTGTTTTTTTTTCTCCAGATTTGTGTTTTGCCAAGGCTCGATAGGTTGTCGACATGTGGGATGTGGTCTCAGCGATCATACTGCCGATAGTCGTCACAGTCAATGGCTTAATAACCAAGAGCATCGACCAACACCTGCGGACTCGTTAGGCAGATGGATCAAGGGCTTGATTCAGAAAGCGGTACTTCTGGACACGGTAGGTATTATTATTAGGAGGTTCTCCCTCTGGAGCCTAGACCGTGGTTAGTGGGACCCAATCGGTGGTTCTGTTCCGCGCAGTGTTGTGTTCCTCAGTGGCGGCGCTAGACCAAATTTAGACTTCAGCGACATCAGCTTTGCGAGGCCTCTTTTATTTCCCAGTCGAAAGAAAAACGTTAAATCGAATGTGCTGAATTATACACTAATGTATGAATAGGCTTATGAGTTCGATTCTCTAAAATTTTAGCACGCCGCCTCAGATGGTTAATGTTGGTAAGGAGATATTTGTTAAGATATAATACAGAAAAGTTTGAGAATTAGGAGAACGCAGGACGCAAGAGCGAGCGTAGCGGGCTCGAAAATTTTAGCACCCTGTCTCGGAAAGATACCTAAGGTTTTCTTTTACATGATGTAGATGCAGAAAGGTTTGAGTATGAGAAGAATATGGAATGCTAGAGCGAGCGTAGCGAGCTCGAAAATTTTAGCACCCAGACCTAAATAGGTAAATTTGAACATATATAGAGATACATATACAGAAATAGGTTATTTTGTCCATCTTTGCAGATAAGTTTGAAAGTGAAGAAAATGTAAGATGGAAGAGCGAGTGAAGCGTGGTGGGGCCTCCAATTACAAACTGCCTCTTTGTTACTGAACATAATTATTTTGGTCTTGTTTAGGATTTGATTAAAAAGTGCTTCTCTAGATTTGGGGGACCCCAGGACGGAGGCGAGGGGGAAACTTTTATAACTTTTTTACAAGGCACCCTCAGGCGCGAGGCCGTCGGCGGTCGCCGACGCCACTGGTGTTCCATATACGGTCCAAAATTCGAACCCCAAGTATACTGCGCTCCATGGCTCGCTGTCACAGACCCGATTAGAGCACCATGTGAGAATGGGAAGAATACGCATGTCCATAATTCTCCGTTTGAGACATAGTGGTAGATCTCCTTTTAGAAGATCTTTCATTGCTATTTTTAGAAGATTTTTCATCTCAAAATTTCAATTCAATTATAACAAAACATGATTTTGTATTTCATAATCCCCCGCCGCGTCTGTCTGTCTGAACGTGATAAACTCAAAAACTTCCGAACGGATTTTCAAACGGTTTTCACTAATGGACGGAGTGATTCATGCGGAAGGTTTTTGTGTATAATTCATTAAAGGTTTTGTGTAAACTGGCTGAAATATGAAGATTATTGTCGAAGATGTCGGAAAAAATCATGCCGACTGGGAGCAGGGCAACTGGCCCCGGGCCTCCACAATTTGTTTTTTTTTTTATAAAAAAAGTTTTGTTGGTCCAATACGCTAAATTTACCGTTTTGTATAAAAACGATTATCAAAAAGATCAACATAAGGAAATCTTCTATTAGCAAATATTCGAAAATTCAGAACAACATTTCCAAACGTTGAAATTACGTTGAGAATGTACTTACTTGGTGTTGATGCCGTCGAACTGCACTGGAGAATGCTCATTTTCGACTACAATGACACAGAACCGCCTAAGACAGTTATCCCTACTTAGTATTGAAAGTGATTTACCCGAGAACTGGATTTCACCGAAATCATCAATGATTTTTCGACGAAAAGCTCGCAAAGTTCCATTCGCCCAACATTTATCGTTTTTTCTTTTGTATCTATTATGTATAAATGATTGAAAACTATGTTTTTTTTTCGTCTGGTCCAAAAACAAAATCAGTGCCTCCACTTCTTGGTTGCCCCAAGGCTTCCACACATTTAAATCCGGACCTGACTGGGAGCTTTACTGGCGCGCGCCGCGCAATCCGTAAGAGATACATCCAATTTATGTTCTACAGAATTGTAGATCTTAAAAAGGTCAACAAAAATGTCCGCAATAGGATATGTCTATCTTCTAAGGATGACCTACAGTAATCATTTTTATCTTTCAGAATTTGATAAAAATTTCATTGTTATTTCCGAAGCTATTTTCACCGGTATTATAATTATATATCTTTATCCAATAAAATATGTTATTTAAATTGGGCATTTAATTTAGATTAAAATATTTGACATCATATCATTAAAATGAATACTTTAAAAGATATCACAGATTCAAATTATGCCTAACGAAATAATTATGTTTGACGACAATACGGGCGACTTTTCCTCGGCTGTGGCTGTCGGCTGTGTGTGTGTGCTGTGTAGGTATCTAATCCCGGTAGTATGTACCCGTGGGATATTTTCCGACATCCACGCGGGTGAAGCCGCGGGCAAAAGCGAGTGTTATTAAAGTTATTATTTTTTTCATTTGCAGAATTCACCCATATTTAAATAAAATACCTTATGAATCGGCGTTTTTGTATTTGTTGATTATACAGGGTGGCAGGGACATCGACGCGAAGCCGGCTGTAAACAGCTGTTTCATAGAAAAGTGCAATCTATGCAGTCCAAATGTAAGGAACAGCAGAGCCCCTGCTCGGTATCATGTACTGAATCCATGGTAATAGTTTTCGCGTCGATGTCCCTGCCACCCTGTATAGAATACCACATACAAAGATACACGAGAAAACTCAAACCTGTTTGCTGTCAGCTGTCTCTGTACAATCACTTTTTCATGAAAACAGAACCTTGATAAGAAAAAAAAATAAAAAAAAAATAACTTGTATCTCACTCTATGAGAACAAAGCAGGAAAGTATAGGTACCTGAATGCGGCTATAGATGGTCTAGTTTCAACCTCCTGTAAAGTATAAATGGAGCCAATGTCATCCAGTATTTGATTCATGTAATCTTTTTCAGGTGTTTCATTGTCAATTGTGCCATTTTGTAGGGAATTAAATAGCTGCTCTAAGCTATTTGGTCTGTACAATGCTGATGGTAGATTACCATCAATGGGTTGATGGTATGATAAATCCTTTTGAGGTAATGTAGCCGAATGTCTCTTTAGGAACATTTGTGCAGGGCCTCCATGACCACCACGTAACATTTCTAAGTATAAATGACAGAGTAGCGGGCATAGCAAACCAAGAAGTTCATTTTTCACTTTTTCTTGCTTGATCTCTTTGATGAAGGTAACCAACCTGAAAAGTAATACTCAATTTCAATTATAAGCAATTAATAGTAATAATATTATAATTGCGAAAATAGTTTGTAAACAAAACGATAGTAGTAAGGTAGGTCTGTATGATATGTTTTCATATAAAAAGTAAGCAACAAATCTCCCTGATCTTTTGCACAGATACAGTTGGAGGTCTAGCCAACTAAAAAGTTGACACAGGCTAAAATGTACAGTGGAAAAATATTTTTTTACAAAATAAAACCTTACATGCAGGGCAAATAAAAACGTAACATATATAGTTAGATATCTGCGTTTATTTATATATTTATAAGAGAGTATTTTGGAAATTAAGATGTACCTATTATCTGTGTATAAATATGGATTATTACATTCATGGAAAGCAAAAATAGATCACTGGGAATCACTGATGTAATGTGTACTGAAGTTTGGAAATAAATTACTATTACTATTTTAGGTTGAGACCCAAGAGAAGATGGCGAGAGGAGCTTGATGCCTACAGACAATTTGGTCCACACTAGCTCAAGACAGAGAGGAGTGGAAAGAAGAAAGGGAGGCCTTTGCCCTGCAGTGGGACAACACAGGCTAAAAATAAATAAATAAATAATTAATTTTAGGTTAGCTATTCAAATGTTAAAGATAGGTAACATCTTCTCAGATATCTTACATTACCTTAATGACTTAGCACTGTTTAAAACAACGGTTATTACCTTGTGTACTGTAAATCGTATTGACCAGAGTCATTGTTGATGCAAGAAAATAAGATTGAATTAGCGCGACTTGCTTCACATTGAACTATCGTTGCCACAGCCATTTGTTCAGCACTTCTGCTTAGGTTATTATTATTGCTAAACACGTCTATGTCCTGTAATGTAAGAAATTTTAGCTGTAACTACTGTTCTAGTAACCCCTTTCACATAATAATATCATTCAAGCAAATGTAACACTCACAGGATAATTCCGCCGTTCTAAGTAGGAAGTGACCGCAGCTTTAATTGCATCATTTCTAGTCTTTTTCATTAAAGACATCAGTTTTTAAATGAATAATTTTAATAAAAATAACCAAAACAACACAATAATTCCCAATTTTGTTGACATTCACAATCAAATCAAACAATCCAAACCAGTGATACCACAACTTATGGAATTCGTAATGTAGTATATTTTGTAGTGTATTTACTGGTAACACCATTTAGAAAATAAAAGAAATGTAGGGCTAGCAACCCAGTAGAATACCATTTCCGTCCGCTTCACTAGAACGTTTCATTAAAACTATACTTTGAAAGAAAAGTGTTTTATTTGGGCAATATTATTGTATTGTATACAAGGCGTATACACAGTAAATGGCGACGAGGTTAAACAAGAATTTCGAAGCATAAAAGGTACATTTTTACGGCTGAAACATGGCCAACGATTTTCGTATAGATGCTTTCAAACAAGATGGCGATATCTTGTGTTTTTTGGAAAGAATAGAGCAATATTTTGAAGCGAATGAGACTAAAACTGAAAAAAGATGCTCAATATTATTAATAAGTCTTCACGAAGATGTATATAAAATTCTAAAGAATATGTGTCATCCAAAGATGCCCAAAGAGTTGTCATATATGGAGCTGCAGAATTTGTTAAAACTAAGGTTCGAGGAAAGAATTTCGCATTTAAGAAAAAGGATTCAATTCGAAAAATTACAACAATTGGAAGGGGAGAGTATAGCCAAATGGTATGCTCGTGTTAGAGAATTTGCTGCGGGATGCAATTTTGCGAATACATTAGAAGAACGTGTTAAGGATAAATTCGTTACGAGTCTGCGTCCAGGACCAATCCAAGAAAAATTGTGTGAACAAGATGTCTCCAAGTCGGTGACATTCTTAGTAGATACAGCACTGAATAAGGAAATGGCTTTGAAAGAGGTGCAGGAAGTACATCAAGTAGCTGAATACGGACATGCTAAGACGAATAGAAGTTCCCACAACACATTTAAAAAGACTGAGAAGAAACAGGACGGTGAGTCATCGTTATTAAAATGCATACATTGCGGTAAACCGAACCATAATTTTTCAAAATGTAAATTTAAGTCATTTAAATGTAAAATATGTAACAAAATTGGACACCTAGCTATTGTATGTAAGAGTAAGGGTCAAACTAATAATGTAGAGGTAAATGAAGACACTTTCAATAATTCTATTGATATCTTTGCAATAGAGAAAAATATTAACTATGTTTTACCAATATCAATTAAATGTTGTATTGACAACAAACCGGTCCAAATGGAACTGGACACCGGTGCTGCAATTTCATGTTTACCTGAAAACATTTATTTATCTAAATTCTCTCACATTAAATTACAAAATTCAGATATTGAATTAAAAACATATAATGGTAATATTTTGAAACCAGTTGGAGAAATAAACTGTAGAATTAAGGTAAAAGAAAAAGAGGTGGATTGTAGTATGGTTATTGTTAAAAATGGTTGTAAAATTTTATTTGGTAGAGATTTAATTCAGAAATTTAATGTAGATATTTCAAAACTTTTACAAATTAACTATGTGCAAAGTACAGAAGAGAAATTGCAATTATTGTTACAGGAATTTGAAACATTATTTAAAAGTGAGTTAGGTATTATTAAAGGTGAGGAAATTACATTAGAGTTAATTGATAAAGATGTAAAGCCTATTTTTCACAAACCGAGGCCAGTACCTCATGCTTTTAAAGAACAGGTTGAATCCGAATTAACTAGATTAGAGAAAGAAGGTGTTATTACAAAAGCAGAAACATCCCAATGGGGGACACCTTTAGTTCCAGTTTTGAAGGAAAATAATAAAATAAGGTTATGTGCAAATTACAAAATTACTGTGAATAAACACATTAAAGATGTTAACCATCCTTTACCTAGAATTGAGGACATTTTTACTGCATTGCAGGGTGGTATATCATTTTCAAAATTAGATTTAAGAAATGCATTTAATCATTTATGTTTAAGTAAGGAGAGTAGTGAACTCTTAGCCTGGTCAACACCAAAAGGAATATACCGAGTAAACAGATTGCCATATGGTACAAAGCCAGCTAGTGCTATTTTTCAAAACAAACTTGAGAAAGTATTGTTAGGGGCTCGGGGTGTTGTAAATTTCATTGATGACGTCCTAGTCACAGGTACTAATGATGTTGAACATTTAGAAAATTTAAAGGAAGTTTTAAGAAGATTCAAGGAGGCAGGTATTCGTTTAAACAAAAGTAAATGTGAATTTATGCAACCTAAAATAAAATATTTAGGACATATTATTTCAAAGAATGGATTATCCAAAGATATGTCAAAAGTTGACTCTGTTGTTAATGCACCTGCGCCCAAGAATGTTTCAGAAGTTCGTTCATGGCTAGGAATGGTAAATTATTATGGTAAATTCATTAACAATTTATCTATAAAACTAAAGCCTTTATATAATTTATTACAAAAAAATTACAAATTTAATTGGAATAAGGAATGTCAAAAGAGTTTCGATACAATTAAAAAGGATATTATTTCTGACAATATTTTAATTCATTACAGTAGAGATATGCCTTTACGTTTAGCTTGTGATGCTTCACAAAATTGAATCGGGGCAGTTTTAAGCCACATTATGCCAGATGGGTCAGACAGACCAATTAGTTTCATTTCTAGAATTTTCTCAAAGGCTGAGAAGAATTATTCAATGATTCATAAAGAAGCGCTTGCAATTTATTGGGCAGTGCAAAAATTCTATCAATACTTAATTGGCAGAAAGTTTGAGTTATTATCTGATCACAAACCGTTATTGGCATTATTTGGGGAGCACAAGAGTTTACCACAAATGGCAGCAGGTCGTCTGCAAAGATGGTCATTATATTTGTCAAGTTTTGATTATATATTTAAACATGTAAAAGGCATAGAAAATGTTAAAGCAGATTGTATGTCAAGATTGCCATTACCATCAGTTATTCCAGATAACAGGAAGGAATGTGATTACATTAATTTCATTGGAGATCAGAATGTTATAGATTTAAATTTAGTACGTTCAGAAACTAGAAAGGATCCAGTTTTGAGTAGTGTTTATAACATGATCAGGTATGGATTTCCAAAACATGTGAATAGTGAAGTCTTGAAACCATTCATAAACAGAAAAAGTGAACTTTATATTGAAAACAGTGTAATGTAGGAAAAAGAGAAGAAAAGTTTAAAGAGGGAGAGTATGCTTACTGTAGAGATTATAGGAATCCTAATAAAAAGAAATTTGTTAAATGTGTAATTGATGAGGTATTGGGACAAAGAACTTATTTATGTAGAGTTTTAGAAGAGAACTTAATTTGGAAACGTCATTTAGACCAGATTATAAGTTCTTGGCCTCAAGACCAAAAGGAAGATTTAAATGAAACCAGTTTTGTAGTAGATGATAGTTTATTGCAAAATTCTAAGGATTTAAGAGATAATAATTATGATAAGCAAATAGTTCTTGATGATGAATCTCAGGTTATTGTAAATGAGCCAATTTCAGAGATATTGCAAGAAGTAAATGATAATGTTAATATTATACCAGAAGGTTTCAATAAAGTCTCTGAAGTTAGCCCACACACTTCAAATACTTACCAGGATGCAAAAACTTGTAACAGTACATACAAACACTTACCTGGTAATCAACCCGTTGTTTCTTGTAGTAATGAGAATCAAACTTTGAGGCGTTCTGATAGACAGAGGAAAGCACCTCAACGTTTGAATTTGTAAAGGGGGAGTATTGTAGTATATTTTGTAGTGTATTTACTGGTAACACCATTTAGAAAATAAAAGAAATGTAGGGCTAGCAACCCAGTAGAATACCATTTCCGTCCGCTTCACTAGAACGTTTCATTAAAACTATACTTTGAAAGAAAATTTAAGTAATTAGAAAGAAAGAAAAATTGTATTGTATACAAGGCGTATACACAGTACGTAAGTACTTATCATAACGTTCAACTGGAATGTATACAAGCCCGTGTTGCCAACGTTGCAACAGTGTTGTTTAGAAAAGGGATCGTCCCGTGTAGCCGATTCTAAACCAGATTTAAGTGCGTCTCGGAACCTCGGAAGTTGGAAGTCTTACAGGGGTGATAGACGCACGTGCAAGTAATTCTTAGTTCTTTTGGAATAATTAAAAGAAAATCTAACGTATACAAGAGTTAAAAAAAATTGAGCTCGCTCTTGTATTCTATATTTACATAGTTGGTTGGTCTTTCCTGCATTAGTCGACAATGAAAATCCTATTTCAGTTTGAAAATGTAAATCAAATCGTAAGAAAACCTATTCAAAGCGGGGTGCTAAAATTTTAGGTACACACTACACATCAAGCTATACATTTCCAGTTTATGCTGATCTCGCATTGTATAGGATTTCCGTACAATGTGAGGTCAGCTTATACTAGAAATGTACAGCTTGATGTGTAGCCGTGCGTACCTAGGGTATTTGGGTGGAGTTTATCACAAAGAAAGTAAGTAAACAATAACGGGTTTAATTTGAGAAAATACAATACAAGAAACATGCGATTTATTTGATCATTATTATCAGTTTTCAGGATATTTCCTAAATATGGCGTCAAAAATTGGCCTTTTAAATATAGTTCATAATTCAAGGGATGGATCCCAAAATTTTCTTTGTAGTCTCCTGGCCTTACAAGTAGCTACGGCTAATAATTTTGCGGAACCGATCATACGTCCGCACTGCACGAATAGTCAGTTCCATCCAAGTGATTTTTTAACGCTCGTACGAACACTCTGTTGAAGGCGGGAAAAAATCGCACTTGGCGTTTTTATTCCGTCGCGATTTTATTACGTCCGGGCGTGTAAATTTTTGAGAATATTGAAATAGTGTTTTAAAATATATTTTCTTTAAATTTTCGTCAACTATGTACAAATTTTGAAAAATATAACAAAATCTGTCACAATAAATTGACGCAGAATTTCTTAAGGTAAATTCGCAGTTGCAGCCCGCGAAATTAAAATTTTCTTAAGTTTTTTGCAATTTGCAGGTCAGTGTCAGGTTGTATCTTGATCAAAATATGAATTGCGGCTATAACAGATATGTATTTACAGAATTATAATCTTTGGAATAATTAATAACATCTCACTAAGTTAGGATTTCTTCCACAAGAAATTTGTTCAGCTTTTGCCCGCGTGGATGTCGCAAAATACGAGTATTCCACGGGAACGTATTACCGCGCATACCTAATAGCCGAGGAAAAGGTAATTGAGTCCTACGGGTCCTACCGCTGCGCCCACATAGCCGTCAACCATTATTATTTTATTACGCGGATATTTAATCTGTGGTATCTCTTAAACTATTCGTTCAAATGTTATGATGTCAAGGCATATTTTAATCCAATTAAATGCCCAATTTATAAATCATATTTTATTGGTTATGAATTCATTTAGTATCGGTCAAAATAGCTTCTTATTCGATTAATGTTTAATATATTGTAATTGCAAAGTAAGTCTTGTCAACGTGACTCTAACATTACTTTTATCGACAACAGTAGGTACTTAGGAATACAAAATCCAGGGGAGGGCAGCTGCCTTCTCCTGGGTACGCCCATGCGTAAAGGCTTTAGCACCATAGACCACATAATTATACACCGTGACATTTTAGTCGTCTTACAAAAGCAGCCCACTTCATGTATCCAACGACTACAAAACATTCATAAAAAAAAATGGGTATATTGTAACATTTTTTTTATTACTCGTAGAGGTATTTTGTGTCGGTTTCATTGAGTGACCCTTTGTAAGACGACTATATTGTTACGATGTATATATTTTTTTTTTTACAAATGCTTAGTAGTCATTGGATACATGAAGTGGGCTGCTTTTGTAAGACGACTAAAATGTCACGGTGTATACGCTGCGGCAGGATATACAGAAGACCAAAGGGTATAACACACCAGGGGGTGGGGGTGTAGTGCTACTAACATAGTCTAAGCCTTATTTATTAACACAAGTTTTTTTTGCTTATATTAAAATATGTATGTTTAGGTTAAGGTATTTTTCTATGGGCCTGTGTCGCCTGAAATAAATGGTATTATTATTATTATTATTTTCGTATTTTCGTTATGTTTCTCGGGACCCTGGGGTCCCAAGAATCTTTGGAAGGCGTACGAGGGGCCGAACCCAACTCGCAGAGGCCCGTTAGGCGGTTTAATGAAATGAGGCACCAACCGACGATTATCCCTGTATGCACTATGCAAGTGCACCCAAGGACAACCCCCGGTTGGTGTAGGACTATTGCAGGATATGGAAACAAAGATATTGGATTATGGGTTTGGGTGGCTTAACTTGACTGGAGACCTGGAACTATGAAAGGACTATGGCCCCTGCCTGATCAATGTTGTTTATGTACTTACACGGAAAAATGGCAGGGGGTGACTAGCACACTCAATAATGGGCCCCCGAAAACTGTCGCTAGCACATAGTGACGTAGCGGCAAGGGGGCAACATGTCCTGAGGTGCTTGAGGAGTGGAGAGGTATTCCACGGCTTTCAGAACAATCCCAGAGCCCGGAAGATGGTCAAGATCCCTACGAGCACTTACTGGAATACTTCCTTCCTCCGAGCACGTTTGCTCTTGCGAATCTCCACTCAAGCCGGCCAATTAAGGCAAGAATGAGGTGGGAGCTCTGTTCCTCGTCAGTGTTCACTCCAGCCGGCCAATAAAGGCAAGCCAGAGATGAGGAACAAGATTTCTCCCGGGAGATAGGGTCCGTGGGGTCGCTACTGCCCAACAGCTCGCCACATGCTGCCCTACGGGTTTCTGTATCTCTCTTGGTCTGGCTCCTTATCCTAAGCCTGTTCCGGCAAAGTAAACTCTACCGGCACAGACCTAGAGTTTGGAGCGCGCAAGCCCCACCACGACGTCAACGTAGAGATACGGCGGTGGGGTTATTATTATTATTATAACCTGCCTCTCTGCTTAGCGTTTGTGGACTACGAGAAAGCCTTCGATTCGATCGAGACATGTGCTGTGCTGCAGTCTCTTCAACGGTGCCAGATCGACTATCGGTACATCGAGGTGCTAAAGTGTCTGTACGAAAACGTCACTATGTCAGTCCAATTCCAGGACCAGACCTCGAAACTTATCCTTCTGCAGCGAGGTGTGAGACAGGGAGACGTTATCTGTCCGAAACTGTTCACCGCTGCACTGGAGGATGTTTTCAAGGTTCTCGACTGGAAAGGGCTAGGCATCAACATCAATGGAGAGTATGTCACTAACCTTTGCGTTGCCGACGACAGTTATTATGGCTGAGACCATAGAGGACCTCAGTACAATGCTCAATGACCTCAGTAGAGCCTCTGAAAGAGTGGGTCTTAAAATGAACATGAATAAGACAAAGGTCATGTGAAATTTCCATGTAACACCCACTCTCATGAAGATCGGAGACGCTACGCTGGAAGTTGTGGACGAGTATGTTTACCTAGGATAAACTGTCCAGCTAGGTCGAGGTCCAACTAAGAGAAAGAGGTCAATCGTCTTTCTTGGTCAGTCTCAAACTTAGGCCACGTTCGCACGGACGTAATAAAAAATTAACAATTAAAATCACTTGGAACTGACTCTTCGTGCACTGCGGACGTATGATGGGTTCCGCAAAATTATTAGAGGTAGCTACTTGTGAGGACAGGAGACCACAAAGAAAATTTTGAAAAATTAACAATATTTAAAAGGCCATTTTTTTACGCCATGCAATTATTTATGGAAATATCCTGAAAAATGATAATGATGATCAACTAAATAGCATGTTTCTTGTACTGCATTTTCACAAAATAAACACGTTTAATGTTTACTTACTTTCTTTGTGATAAACTCCACCCAAAAACCTACCTAAAATTTTAGCACCCCGCCTTGAATAAGTCCTGTTTTCTTAGGATTTCATTTACATTTTGAAACTGAAATAAGAGTTTCATTGTCGACTAATGCAGGAAAGACCAACCATGTAAATATAGAATACAAGACGAACGAAGCGAGCTCAAAAAAAATTCACTCTCGGATACGTTAGATTTTCTTTTAATTATTCCAAAAGAACTAAGAGTGTCATTGACTCTGCCAGGGCCACCAACAGAGATTTCAATTTTGATTACACAAAAATTTGTCGCCAAATATCAGAATTTGTCGGTCACTGGTTCAAAAGATATAAGGGTTTATAGGTGGCCGATCTGGAGAGAGTCTCCCCAGCAGGGCCACATTTATATCTCAAAAACTAAGGCACCTAGCGAAGATCTGTTTTCTCCCATATTTTGTCGTTAATTTGTCGCCAAATATCAGAATTTGTCGGGTCTTAGTTAAGGAGATATAATGAATTCAATTAGTAAAGTATAGTCCAAGAGCTAGATCGAAGAGTTCACGAAAAATTGGCAAGAAAAAATATTTCTATTAATATGTGTAATATACTTCTAGTTTTATCGGTCTACAGTCCTTAGAAATGTCCGAGAGACATAAATTCTCAATTAAATACCTACATGTTTTTATGTTTTAAATACTAGGTTAGAGTGGCTTAATTGTTTGAAAACATTAAACCTTGCTCTTGGTCTATTTGGTGTCAAGATGTACAGTCGCATGCAACTGTTTTATGAGTGTGCTTTTTTTTTAAGTGATGCTATGTTATGTACCTATGTTAATTTCTCTACATAGGTACACAAACTTAAAAATTCAGATATAATCTTAAAATTCAATAGATACCTATTAATAAGGTACCTACTAAATGGTTCATCCTAAATGAGCATATCCTCGCGAGGCGTATACAACATGTAACTGGAATAATGCACACCCTGCCCGATACACCCCAATTAGAAAATTAGGTTACAGTCATAATTTATGCACTGAAGCACCTAAGTAGTGTTTTTAGGGTTCCGTACCCAAAGGGTAAAACGGGACCCTATTACTAAGACTCCGCTGTCTGTCTGTCTGTCACCAGGCTATATCTCATGAACCGTGATAGTTAGACAGTTGAAATTTTCACAGATGATGTATTTCTGTTGCCGCTGTAACAACAAATACTAAAAAAACAGAATAAAATAAATATTTAAGGGGGCTCCCATACAACAAACGTGATTTTGTTGCTCGATATTGATAACGGCAACAGGTAGACGCTTGAAATATTCACAGAATATTTAGTTATATAGGTATTCACTTTAAAAATATATAATTAAATTAAAATAAAACAAATTTTTAAGGGGGGCTGCCATACAACAAACGTGATTATTTTTGCCGTTTTTATAGATAATGGTAGGGAACCCTTCGTGCGCGAATCAGACTCGCACTTGGCCGTTTAAAAAAAAAAGAGCTATTCTAATTGTAGCCAAATAATATATGGACATCGACGGACTACATTGGTAGGTAGCGCCTCGGTATTGGTATCTAAAGACACACACACAAACACGGTATTGACGTGAAAAATCAAGGTAACTTACATATTAATCTGCAATCATACGGCGCGGCGGCGCACGGTGGATCGAAAATCGGCTGTAGAAGACATAGGATCTCGATTTCTTAAATGTTATTTTTTTTGCTGGAAATGACTTCTGCTGATCATTACTGTTCTATAAAATGTCATATGAAGTAATTGTGTGCACAAATGGAAGAGTTATAATTTTTATAAGAAAAAAATGTATGGAGCTGACATGAAAAATGAAGATATCTCTGGAATCGCAAGGTTGGCCGTTATATCCTTGCACACTGTTATAGTACTATTTATCTGTGAATTTTTGACATACTTAATATCGCGGCATCACTTGCGATATTTTTTTTCAAATCTTCAAAATTAAAAAAAAAAAAAATATATATGATACATTTTAATGCATACCAAGTGTAATTTACAATATTTTTTATGCTTAGACCAAAACATTCTAAGAAATCACAAAGTCGTATTACCTACTTTGTGATTTTCATTTGAAATGACATGGTAATTATGAATTACGTAATACGTAATCTTGTCTAATGCCTCAAGTCCACATTAGCTAATGATTAATAAAACTTAATAGCTATATACCTAGTTAAAAGGATACGTACCAAAATAATTTGGGGTACTCGCTAATTTAGCAATTAGTGCAGGATTAACTTAATGAAAGTAATTAGATAAATGTGGTACCATCATTAGTCAATAACAATAAATAGTCAAACATTGGATTCACAACTTCAGTTCATTTAGAGCATTTCTGATACTAACATCTATCTTACCGTGTCTTTTTACTCAGTGATCGTGAATAATGGAAAACATTATCACAAATTTGGATTTGTTTGTTATTCTGAGCAATCAGGATGCTTCGTCTTTCGATCATGAAATATTGTTCAACACACTTGTTATTCGACTGGGCTCTAGCCTTTCAGATGAAGACAGTGTTACCGTGAAAGAATTTTGTCGAAGATTTACACGGGCAGTTCAAAAGAGATGGTTACGATCCCACAGGAAAAGTGAAGTTTTTACACGTGATTACAGTAATTGGCTTGAGGCAAATATTGACTGGCCAAACTGCGTGCAAACCAATTTGCTCATTCAAGAATCAACAAGTGAAAATATTTCTACTGAACCTGTACCTGAACCTGTACCATCAACTTCAACAATGAAATCAACTTCAACGATGACAAAAAGATCTCGAAAGCCGTTTGAAGATCTAAGTAACAAGCAGAAGAAGAGACGATCTGATGACCATATAGGCGATGACCCTAATGAAGTAGCTTATTCAGCTGCAGCACTTTTGAAAGGAGATGGTCGTGAGGATATTGCATCTGTTATTGAACATATGCTCCAAAATCCAGAAGCAGCAGCAAAAATCAAGGAAATGTTGAACAAACCAGCTCCTTCAACAATATTTTCACCAGAAAAAGCACTGGGTTTGCTACTTTCATTTAAAACTATTGAAATGGCAATATATCACATTAAGGGAAACGACTATTCGAGAAGGTTCAAAGGAGATATATCCGTCTTACTATAAAGTGCAAAAAGCTAAGCTACAGTGCTACCCTCCGAAGACATTTGTGACTGTAACGGATTCATCTGCTAAGATTGCACTACAAGCGTTACTAGATTTAACAGTGAACAGAATTTTTGAAACTATTCGTAGTCCTGATGCGATACAAGATAAACAATTGATATTAATATCAAAGTGGGGATTTGACGGTGCATCTAACCAAAGTAGATATAAGCAAAACATAGAGAGTGGTCAAGATGATTCCAGCATATTTATGACCTCTTTGGTTCCATTAAAGTTGACAGCTGACGGTGATACCGTATGGGTGAATCCAAAACCCTGCTCACCTAGGTATTGCCGTCCAGTCCAGTTTAGTTTTGTGAAAGAAACCAAAGACGTTGTCATAAATGAAAAAACTGCAATGGATAACGAAATTGAAGCTCTCGTTCCCTCAAAATGTCAAGGACATGAAATTAGTCACAAATTAATGATGACGATGATTGACGGCAAAATTTGTACATATCTATCTGAAGCTAAGTCAAATGCGGCCTGCTACCTGTGTTTGGCTAAGCCTACAGAAATGAATAAGTTAGATGTCATTGCGTCAAAAACCATTTCTTGTGGTGTGTATGAGTTCGGATTATCATCACTTCATGCCCGCATTAATGTGATGGAATGTCTTCTACTTATAGCGTATCGTCTCGACTTCAAAAAGTGGTCTGCAAGAGGAGAAGGTCATCAAGAGTTATTGCATTCACGAAAAAAACTCATTCAAGATCGATTCAAAGATGATCTCAACCTTTTGATTGACATCGTTAAGCAAGGATCAGGCACAACTAACGACGGGAACACAGCAAGGCGGTTTTTTGAATTTTCTGATAAAACTGCAGCGATCACTGGATTAGATGAAGACCTAATACGCAGATTTGCTGTGATTCTGCAAGCTATCACATCTGGAGAGATTGTAGACGTGCCGAAATTTAAAGAATACGCTAGAACAACCGCTGAAAAATACGTGGAACTGTACGATTGGTACTACATGTCATCAACCGTCCACAAATTGTTGATTCACGGAGGGGACATAATTGCAGAAAATGCTATTGTACCAATTGGAAGCTTCAGAGGCCCGAAACAAAGACTTTAGGAGGTTCAGAGAACACCATTCGAGGAAAAAGAGTAGACAAGCATCAAACGACGATATCCTCAATATGCTTATCGTCTCTTCTGATCCTCTAATTTCTTCCACAAGACCAAAATTGAAATGCCCACAAGAGGCAGACATACTTTAAGGAAACAGTAGAACTACTGAAACTTCAGGATCAGGAAGCTCCGACAGAGTTCTTAGAAGTTATATCTATTGTAGAGCCTGATTCTGAAGTGGATTCTGATGGTGACGAAGTATAAAATAAGTTAACTTTTATTGTTTATGTTAGGTTAGGTTAAGTTAATATTTTTTTTTAATAATTTGCTTTTATTTTTAATCATACAATAGTTTACCATTTATTGTTATTGACTAATGATCACGTTTATCTAATTACCCTCATTATGGTACGTATCCTTTTAACAGGTATATAGGTATTAAGTTTTATTAATCATTAGCTAATGTGGACTTGAGGCATTAGACAAGATTACATATTATGTAATTCATAATTACCATGTCATTTCAAATAAGTAGGTAATACGACTTTGTGATTTCTTAGAATGTTTTGGTCTAAGCATAAAAAATATTGTAAGTTACACTTGGTATAGCCATATTTAAGCATTAAAATGTACAAATCATAAACATGTTTAATTTTTTAATTTTGACGATTTAAAAAAAAAAATCGCAAGTGATGCCGCAATATTAAGTATGTCAAAAATTCACAAATAAATAGTACTATAACAGTGTGCAAGGATATAACGGCCATCCTAGCGATTCCAGAGATATCCTCATTTTTCATGTCAGCTCCATACATTTTTTTCTTATAAAAATTATAACTCTTCCATTTGTGCACACAATTACTGCATATGACATTTTATAGAACAGTAATGATCGGCAGAAGTCATTTCCAGCAAAAAAAAAAAAAAACATTTAAGACATCGAGATCCTATGTCTTCTACAGCCGATTTTCAGACCACTGTGCGGCGTCCTCTTTTCAAAACACTCAAATTGTCCACCACCTTGTTCAATGCACTTAAATGCCCGCATTCGTAATTGTTCTTTCAATTTTTTACACAAACAAACCTCACTGTACTCCTGGTGGAGGAATAAAGAAAAAATCCTTTAGAGCAAGTTTGTTTATAAGTGCCCGCCGCGCCGGTGACGTGCAGCAGGGGAAACCCTCGTTCTATCTCGCACTTTTTCCCGTTTTTGTATTTGCGGAATACCTATAATAGAGATAACAACACTCGAGTTCGTAACTATTTATAATAAGTTCCACTTTAATTAAACTGGCTGACTTTAACTTACGTGACGGGCAACTCGTTATAAGTAGCTCGTCTGTACACGCGCATCTATCTCTTTCTTACTTACCGTAAATGAAACGGAGCGCAGCGATCTATCTGCCAGCGACTAAGTGGTAAATGCACATTGTGTTAGATAAATAATTACATATATTTATTGTAGATTTGTTTATAGGTAATGAATACAGTTTTCCTTTGGTGGTTGAAATTATAGAATAAGTTTATATTTATTTAATTCGAAACAAACATTCCTCAATATGACGTCATAGATACTGTCTAGAAACTACATAAAGTATTTTGTACTTGCTTGTACCACTGGGAAAATGAATTCTTTAATATCTTTTTAATTACACACCGACTAAATCTGTAACTTCGCGACAAATTTCGACAAATTGGCGACAAAATATTGGAGAAAACAGATCTTCGCTAGGTGCCCTAGTTTTTGAGATATAAATGTGGCCCTGCTGGGGAGACTCTCTCCAGATCGGCCACCTATAAACCCTTATATCTTTTGAACCAGTGACCGACAAATTCTGATATTTGGCGACAAATTTCGACAAATTAACGACAAAATATGGGAGAAAACAGATCTTCGCTAGGTGCCTTAGTTTTTGAGATATAAATGTGGCCCTGCTGGGGAGACTCTCTCCAGATCGGCCACCTATAAACCCTTATATCTTTTGAACCAGTGACCGACAAATTCTGATATTTGGCACAAATTTCGACAAATTAGCGACTAAATTTTTGTGTAATCAAAATTAAAATCCCTGTTGGTGGCCCTGCCAGAGTCAATGACACATGATTAGGCGCATCGTGATATAACCGGCCAAAACATGAAATGGTGGAGTATCGTGAAATGACCAGGCAGATTACGTTAAGGCCATTTCTACGATCGGACCACAACTTACATTATGCTAGCTGCGCGGTAAACTCTGCTACTGCGATGCAAGATTTTGCGTGACGTCAGAAAGATGTGTAGTTCACATGTGGCGTTGTAGATGCCGCCACACTCGACAAATAAGGATCTCTTGCTTGTGCAAAAGGCTTAGGCAAAAGGACATCCAAAAATTGTTTTTATTATTCAATCATTCTGACCAGGATAAGTTAAATATATTTGGATCTCAGAGATTTGGATAGACTCTCTCTGTATCTGTTGAGTGTAACTGTGCGTTGTCTGTCAGTGAATTAACGAACGAACGAGTTTATTTCATTTTGACAGTTCAACAATATACATTGCGTTATTTACGTTGTTGCGCAGAGGTAGATTTTTCTTGTTGCACGCTTTGTGGTCTTTTCCCTCGGGTTTTTTTCACTATGCCAGAGTTGGTACAGTATTTTTGTTCACTTTACTTGTGGTAACCAAGTGTACAAGCACGCTGTGAATGTATGCGTGAAGACGAGTAGCATCAACATAAGACACAAACGCACACACACACTTCCGACTTCCCCATTTTCTTGGACGTACCGAGAGCTTCAGCGCTTACACACACATTCACAGCGTGTTTGTACACTTTGTAACCACAAGTAAAGCGCGCGTCGCTCCGTGAGATAAAAATACTATACCCCCATGCAAAAATGTAAAAGACTGCAGATAAATTCTAATCATAATAAATATTAGTCAGTTACTGAAACTAAAGACTAACTATTAGAGGTAGAGAAACTTCAATATGAAACAAATATTAAAGATTATAAGTTTAATTGGATAATCATATTGTAATGGTAAACTCTAATTGTTTGACATCGTAATTTGGTACTTATTATAGTAACTAAGAAAAAAGTAATAATTGTCCTTAAAACAACGAAAATAAACAAAAAATAACAACAATTAGCTCTGACTTAAGAGTCATCACATTGGATAAACATATTATTTTCTATGAGTTTCTTGTATACCAACTCATTCTGTTCATTTCTTATCTCTACTAATGGCACTGAATTGTCATAACCGATTACCTTCACATGGAATGGTCCTTGATCCAAGAATACTTCAGTGTATTTGTTTGTGAGCTCTCCGATATCTACATCTGGATTTAGTTGCACTCCAAATAATTTAGCTGTTATAGTAGCGGGTGGAAGTTTTGCCCATTCTTCATTAATTTCCCTTGTGTCAGCTAAAGAAATGACTTCAATGTTGCCATAATCAACATACCTTACTTTAACTCGGTTTTTCTTTTCGCTAAACTGCAAAATTGACGCACGGTACCATCGATTGTCTTCTGGAAAGACTGCCACACAAGCTTTATTTTCGAATATACCGTTCAGAGGCGACATGTTTAAACTTTCAGTCTGCAGTTCTTCAAACATTTGATCATAAACTCTAGTGGTATCATCATCAAAAATAAAACTAAGTTCTAATGTATTGACATCAACAATTAATGTGATATTACACGAGAATTCGTCGTCTGTATTTCTTGGGTATGTGATATAGTTTCCATCAAGCGATGATTGTTCTTCTTCAACTAATTTACTCCAGACTGCTCCCTTTAAAGAGATAATGTCAGATGAATCTTTTGATGTAGACAACGGCTCATTTGTAGTGTCTGCATCTTCGACCACTATGTAATCCGGGCTAGAATCTGATTCAATAATATCCTCTTTTATTTTCTCTTTAGTTTTTTCAATTGGAGCGTATTTCCTGACAAGGGCTTTGCTGCCATCTGTGTACTCCGCCATTTCAAAGTCTACTAAATGATCATTTATGCATAGCTTATCGTATTTTAAATCTATAGGCATAACTCCATTTACTTGTTCATCAGTTACTTTTACGTTACATTGTTTTTCAACAACAGATTTATGTATGTAGTCCAATGTCTGTCTATCCCACTGTTTGCCAAGGGGACGTATACGATTCAAAATACATTTGTGTGCTTGTGTTGGTATCTGGTGGAGTGGAACACTTTTTCGCATATTTGCAAAGGTACAAACTTCTTCATTACCATAATCAATATAATGAATGATACAGTTAGAACTTTCTTTGTTTACTTCTATTACTCTGCCTCTATAATAGCGGTTGTCTAAATAGTATAATGCTACACATGGCTCTCCCACACTCCATTTAGTGAATTTCGCTTTTGGATCCGGATCTTTGAAGCGAACATCGAGTGCCTTACGAATAAGGTCTAATGTATCTTGTTGGCATACGTCGTGTAAGTAGATCACACCATCGTTGTCTATGTACCTACAAAATAAAAATAAACATAGCATTTACTTCAATTAAGCCATACATAAAGTATTGATTAATGTATACTTATTTATTGGTTTATATTAGACAGTAAGTTAAAAATAAGAACTGGTTGGTATGAGCTCACTATAAAAATAAAATACTTTAATGCAGGGCTCGGAAACGTTATTTAAAACGTTTCTAACTGTTCTCGTTCTTCTTTGTAGAACATTGTGAACGAAAACGAAATGAGAACGTTTTCAAAAACCGGTTTATTCCGCAGGACGCATCCGCACACGGTGCGTGCGCCGACAAACATGAACTTTTTTAGTTAAATTGTACACACGGCTACACATCAAGCTATACATTTCCAGTTTATGCTGATCTCGCATTGTATAGGATTTCCGTACAATGTGAGGTCAGCTTATACTGGCAATGTATAGCTTGATGTGTAGCCGTGCGTACCTTATCTTCATTTCATTACAACACTGATTCCAATGCGCTTGCTGCTTACGTATTGATTAGGGTTGTGTTGCGAGTTTACTATCGATCAACCCAAAAATTGTTTATTATTAATATTAATTAACCGAGAACGATTTAAATTTTGATGTTCTTCAAAACCGTTTTAATAACGTTTCGTTCGTAACGTAATCGAAACAAATCGTTCCTTAGGTTTTTAAGACGAAACCGTTTCGAAAAATATACCGTTATCCGAGCCCTGCTTTAATGAAGAAGGCTCATTTTAATTGTGATAGAGCTTTAATGAGAAACATTGCTTACGTTGGCAGTGCAGTAAACTCCTTCCAAGGCAGGGGTTCAGGTGGTAACCAGTCAGTTATATACATTACATTTGAAGATTCTGTGCCCTCGCTAGCCAACTGATTGTTATCTTCACCCTCGACTAACGATGAGGGCGACTTTGCGTTGATATCGTCATCAGCTGTGGCTGTGTTTAGGGGTACCATAGGCATAGGTTCCAACTGTAACCATTCATTGACAGATCCTGTGATGTTAAGGAAAGATAATGTGTCTCCAGTATCTTCAGTATTGTCTTCAGTTGTAACCTGCAGACAAAGGAAGACAAAAGCTTAACATCAAATAAAACATTCAGTTTTAGGGCAGCACCAATCGGCGGACGGTACGCAAGACGTGCACTGCAGTGTCAATACTAGCTAAATTAAACTTACCACTTGCGTTGTTTGATCAGGTACACAAAGGCCTTGTTCAAGTATTTTCTCGTTCAAACAACGCCAGGTCGACTTATTAGGTTCCAAAGCACCTCCTTGTACAGTATGATACACCCACACTTGGATAGGCATACTTTTATCTTTGAAGTTGCCTAATTTAGTAATAAAAAATCTTTTGTACGAATCAATCATCTCTTTTAAATATTCCTTTGTAATTGAAGGCCACTCTTCACCCACAGCCGGCATAATTCCACATAGATGGCATTTTACAGCGGCGTCACCGAACATGGAAAACTCTGAAGTCAGTTCTTTCAAACCGGACTTTGGAACTGTTTCAATGCAGGCGAAATCACTGTAGAACAGCTTGGCGTTATCATTTTCCAGTTCCATTATAACAGCTCGACGCCAAGTCTGTGATTGAATACATAGTGTGCTACATCTGTCGCCAACTTTCCAGTCTTCTTTAATTTTGTTTTTATTATTCTTTGAGTAATGTTTTTGCATTTTTTCGAACAACTCATTAAAAGATTTTTGTTGATGAACTAACGAAACATAAATCAGCGAAGGGGACTGACAATTTAGAATTTTAACTTCTAGCTTCAGAGGACCTTTATCTTTTGCCTGTAAATCATCTTCATTTATCTTTTCAGGCATCTTTTTCTTCAAAATTGTTACTTTAGATTTCGACGGAGCAGGAGGTTTTGGTGTTTGCAGTGGCGACTTATTTGTTAAAACTTGTTCTTCAACAGGAGTTTTGTTAAACATATAAACTCTGTAAAGAAAGATTATTTTTAATATAATATATGTTGTAGACACAGATTGAAATAAAGACCGAAACTACTCCGTGCCTCGGAAAGCACGTTAAGCCGTTGGTCCCTGCTGTCATTCGTGGATCTTTCACAGTCGTTACGGGTCGTCAGAAGCCCGAAAGTCTGACAACCAGTCTTACCAAGGGGTATCGTATTACCCAGTTGCTGGATTGTGGAGGTCAGATAGTCAGTCGCTCCATGTAAAATACTGGTATTCAGCTGCATCCGGTTAGACTGGAAGCCGACCCTAATATAGTTGGGAAAGGCTAGGCAGATTTTATGACACAGATTCAAATAAAGGCAGTGCTTGCCCGCGACGAAACGTGACGACAATCCATCGATATAGTTATTCTAATGGTAAATCTTTTTTTTTCTGTATCAAATTTATTTTTAAATTAACGTTCATCAAGCACGTATTATCTATTCTAAACCAAACCCTGCTCGGCCAAATCATGATTACTTTGCCAAAAAGGGAGCGAATAACTAGCGTCTCAAGGTAAATTATATATGGATAGATATATTTATTAGATTTTATTCAATTGTGCGCATTTATAGAGATAGGTATAAAAACGAGAAAAGCCTTACCCAAACGAAACAGCAAATTTATGTTTGATCATCTCATTGTTAATGCAAACAACGTTGTCGTCGTCTGCTTTGTCATAAAGAGTAACGCCAGTGGATCCTCGACTGCAGTGAGATCGGTTGCGGTTGTCCTCTACTTGAAATTCCAGTAAACTGCCCATGTATTTCTGAAGGAGGTCCACTGAAGCAGTGCTCCATTTGTTATTGAATGGTGTTATGCCTGCGAGATGGCATTCTGTGGACTGTTCATGAAAACCATAATTCAATAAATTCGCTTGATACAACTGATACAAGATAGGAAAATACGAGGCTTTAGGCTACTTTGTAAGTGTGTATTTTACGGCATTTTTTTTTGTGCAGAGTAAACATAAAAAAAAAGTAGTACAAAGTTCTGAAAGAACAATCAACATCAACTCTCTGTTCGAAAAGTATCTAATTAAAATGTAAATAAGTCAAGATCAGAAAACGTAACTGTGATGTCAATTTGTAGTGACACTTACAAATTGAGAGCATTTTGATTGTTTGAATACTTTAACCCGAAATTCTAATTTTAAATCACCATACGATGATGTTTTGATAATTGTATAACCTCAACTACAATTTAATAATGTCATTTAAGCAATCATTATTGAAAAAAGAAGTGAGATATAAAGTTGAAACCTTCTTAATACAGATGGTTGTGTTACTACTATCCATTATTAAGTGAGTGCGTAAGAATTTAACCTGAAGAGCGTTTTTTTACACCTTAATCAGTTACTTTTGGAACAGGCTATATCTACACCCTAATTGCGTAATACACGATCAATCACAATCTGAATCGTTTTGAAACAGATTGCTAATCCATTGCTTCATAAGTTTGAAATAAAACGTAAATAACGCAATTAATGATTAGTCTTAATCGTTTAGGAAAATGTATTACGCAATTAGATAGCTGATGAGTGAGGTACCAAATGATGGCGACTTATTTGTGTGAATTGTGACTTTAAACATATTTTATTTAAATTTGTGCTTAATTGCAATGGGCGCATTATTTTAGCTTCAGTGATAAGATCGTTTAAGCTAAAATTGTGCGCACCACCGCTCTACCAAGTTGCCTTTTAAAATTGAGAAGCTTGATTTATCATTATGAAGATAAAGATAGAAAAGCAAATCAAGGCCCGTACCATAATCATTTAGGCGTACTTTTTTTTTTGTGGGTGGTAAATTATCAAATAACTTCTCCCGGAGCGGGAGGGCGTGTCAGACTTTTACTGACTAAACCCACCCATGTTCCTTCCGTTGCCTGTGTATCTCTTTAGGACAAACTCGCAACCCTGGCAGGCATTGGCCCTAACGGCCACCGTCAGTTGGTGCTGACATCTCTTTGAAGCGCGCGTGGAACACAACGCGCCGTCGACCCGGGCCTAGTCCTTATCGGACGGCGAGCTACCCATCGCTCACCGTCCGCAAGCCCGCGCCTACGGTGGCCGGATGTCGGCTTGCGACTCCCGACGCCGCCGACGTCTCTTGCGGCGACTTGGGCGCGAGGGCGCGAATCTTGCCTCTCGTTCCACCTCCTCCTTTGCGAGCATTACTGCTTCGCAGAAGGAAGTGACGGCCTCCCATGCACTTTCGCTCCGGACCATGGCCTGAGCCAGGGCCGGACGCGAGAGATTGCCTCCGTGAGGACACGGCGCACATTGGGGATAGAGCCAATTTGTTGTTCAAAACCACCTAGAGATCGCACAAATAAACCAAATGAGACAATTTTTGGACAGAAATGTTTGTAATTAAATTCTAAAGATGACGAAGCCGGATTTCTAATATTCCTTTAATCTAAAACTTCATAACCCACTAAAACCAAGGTAAAGCGAGTT
The DNA here is from genome assembly GCA_916701695.1 of Agrochola macilenta. Lineage (NCBI taxonomy): Eukaryota > Metazoa > Arthropoda > Insecta > Lepidoptera > Noctuidae > Agrochola > Agrochola macilenta. Next base: position 13,072,614 of record OU753563.1, read on the forward strand.
CCCTTTACCCTGTTCTTTAACCCTTTCAGTCACGCATGTCAACTAGCACTTGTATGGAAGTGCAAATATACGCTTCCGATACAACTTAATAATTAAAATTGTTTCTAAACATTAGTAGCATATTTAATTTTTGTGCATAAAAAAAACCCTTGAATTTAAACAAACTAAAACAAAATATAATTTTGAAAAAAAATTGTTTAATCAAATTGTTTAAATAACTTAATTTTGCAAAACATTCTACAAATAAACAATTTGCAACACGATTAACCCAATAATGTATTCATTGTTTATTTCGTATCAGGAAAAAATCTCATGATCACTTAGAGTATAATATAAAATCAGACATAATATTAAAAATTTAATTATTTATATTCAATTTTTAACGCATTTTTTATAAAAAAAATTACAACCTAATTTCGCAAATCGTGAGTGTCTTTGGAATTTAATTTCAAACATTTCTGTGCAAAAATAGTTTAATTTGGTTAATATTTGAGGTCTCTAGGTGGTTTTGAACATTTTGTCCCCAATGTGCGGCGGTGCCCCCGCCCAAGCCGGGCAGACCTCCACCGTATGCTCCACCGTGTCTTCCGGGCGATCCACACAGTGGTGACACCCGGGCGTTTCCTCCCGCTTTATCCTGAACAGGAACCTCCCGAAACAACCGTGTCCGGTGAGGACCTGCGTCAGGCGGAAGGTGAGGACGCCGTGGTGCCTCTCTAGCCACCCCTCAAAGAGGGGACTTATCGCCACAATTGTAACGTGCCCAATTTAGGCGTACTATGCACTTATCCGGGCAGCAAAATCGAACATTTGTGTAGCAATTGCTTAATAAAACCGATCCGGCTTTTTGTTCAACAAATACCTACTGCCGAATCGAATGTGCCCAAACGGAACAAGTGTACATTATTTCATCACCACTGCTCTCAAAACGATGAAGGATAACATCGTGAGGAAACCAGCATGTTGTTGAACCAAAAGTTCGAATCGAACATATGACATTTACCAACCCGCACTGCGCCCGCATGGTGGATTACGGCCAACTCCCGCTTACCGAGACGAGGCTTGTGTCCCAGCAGTGGGAACATTTATAGGCTGATTATGCATGAACAAGTGTGTAGCACGGCTTACTGGGTAGGTCTTGGCTTTTTTTATCGTATTCAGTAACTTGTACAGATTTCAAAGAAAAACAATTCTGACCGTGGAATGTCTTCAAGCGATGCAGAAGACAATGCACCGATTTTTTTTAACACTTTCGACTCTCTCTCTCTTTTATTTACACGGGACCTACAATCTTTTGCTAATCTGATGTAAACAAACACGAGTTTTCCTCTTAGACAAACATCAACTTTATGGCAAGTGTAAATAAAGTTGATTTTTAGGCTGAATACTGTACTAGTACTGTTGAAAAAGTCATAAAAAATATGAAATTGTAGCGCAAAGTGAACCTTATGTGTCGGCATTACAGTTGTTTTTCCTAAAACTCGTGTTAGTTTACATGTTTGGCAAATGAATTGTGAACGTAGATTAGTCGCTTCGTCGTCGGCGGTAGGACGAAAGACGCCTTTGCCCTGCAGTGGGACACATAGGCTCATAATATTAATATAAAAGTATGCATATAAGTTCATTTAATTTAGCTCATTCTTTTTTTACCCCACAAATATTTTTTTTGTCAGAAACTGGCTTTTTCTCAGAAAATACCTCCAACAGCAAGTTACTGAATACGATTAAAAGTCCAAAAGTATAGTTCATCAGTTAAAATTGCGCCGCACATGATTCACAAATAGTTTGACACTTGTCAAATATTTACCATGCACTCCCAGAACTCAATCTGGTTATAATTATCTTGAATTAATTATAAGATGGGAACAGCATAATTATGAATGTTAGACTCACAAGTGCACTGAGTGTTGTGTACTTTGGGTGTATGTAGCGCAGCGCACCCCAGTGCAGTAACTCGACGCGCCCGGTGTCGGGCAGCGTGACGCGCACGCGGCCGCGCCCCGGCAGCTCCGACACCACGCCGCGCGCCCACACGGCGTCAGGCGACTCGGAGCGGCAGTTCTCCAGGTTGACCGCGCACACCATGCCTATATGACCATCCAGTTCACAATATCAACATTCAATCATTAACAAACTATCTCATTATCAATATTCCTGGGCCCTATTTAATAAAACTTACAAATTGTAAATTGTAGATGACAAGCTACAACTTTCTGTTTAATAAAAATTACAAGTTACAAATTGGTCATGGTGGAAAATTTACAAAATTGTAACATTGTACCTACAATTTTACAATTTCTGTTTAAGGGCGCGTTTGCAAATCGGACAAAATTATGCTGTTTTTCGGTAGATTTTGTGACAAAACTAAACCGAATCAAATATAACTAATTACTACCACATATAGGTTGGTTCTTCATCTTCAAATGATAGGAACTTTTTTGTTCAAAATTATAGTTTTTTATATTGTAAAAACGATCTTCCGTTGCCATTTTCCACAAAATTAACGTTATCGGGTTGAGTTTAGGTACATTTTTTGTTCTATTATCAATATATTTTAAGATTTCTAAAAATACTATTAGTAGGCAGACATGTTCAATTTTAAACCTTAGGAAAAAAATGTTCCAAAATGTCACAAATAGCCGCAAAAAAAAAAAAAAAACGAAACTAACTTTTTCACATATTTTGCTATTACGGATGAATCGTAATCGATTGTATTAAGGGTTATTTTATTTTTGGTCTGTTTTGATTTATTTCACAAATATTTCGAAAGAAACCTCAGTCCAGTGTTGCCATGTATACAGATTTCTCCGTATTTATACAGATTTTCGATTTATGATACAGATAAGCACTGGATACAGATTTTTATACAGAATTTCCTAATTCTATTGATTAAATAGCCATAATCTGCTTTAAAACGGAACTTAAGTAAATAAATCGCGATTGGTAGGTTGGTGATATTGATGCACAATAAAAAATCCCAAAAATCTGACAACCAGTTTTATCAAGGGGTATCGTGTTACCCAAAACTGTGTCGTGGAGGTCGAGGTCGAGGTAGGTGATGAGTCAAACCTATTCACTTCGTTTTCAAAAGAAGCAGAATAAAGTAATTTGACTGCATACGGTAAGTAGGTATATTATTCTGTTTCGGTTCTTTTGACCATACATACAGATTTAATACAGATTTCAAGTTAAAATAGCATACAGATATAAATACAGATTTTAGCAGTTTCTGATACAGATATTAGGGTCAATGCATCTGGCAACACTGCCTCAGTCCGCGCTTGGCCGCTGTCGGTGGTGGACCCTGTGTTGCCTTTTTGCAGCGGCTCGTGTGGAAAAAGATCGTTGTACAAATACAAAATATTCGATAAACCAAATTTGATATTTGCTATGGTAAGATAATTTTGCATTCACAGATTTTTATAATAATAATTATTTTATTTCGGTAAAAGTAAGTACGGTTTATAAATGCCTATTCGACTGGGACTTGATGGAGTGACCTGTGTACTTCGGTGACTGCTACTGGAACTCCTCGATGAGTAGAACTAGGTGTACCGAGTCTGGGCTCGTTTTGTTAGTTATGATGAGACCTTACCTCCAGACTTGATGGAGTGACCTGAAGGTGTACTTCGGTGACTGCTACTGGAACTCCTCGACGAGTAGAACTAGCTGTGCCGAGTTTGGGCTCGTTTTGTTAGTTAAGATGAGATCTTACCTCCGGACTTGATGGAGTGACCTGAAGGTGTACTTCGGTGACTGCTACTGGAACTCCTCGACGAGTAGAACTAGCTGTGCCGAGTTTGGGCTCGTTTTGTTAGTTATGATGAGATCTTACCTCCGGACTTGATGGAGTGACCTGAAGGTGTACTTTGGTGACTGCTACTGGAACTCCTCGACGAGTAGAACTAGCTGTGCCGAGTTTGGGCTCGTTTTGTTAGTTATGATGAGATATTACCTCCGGACTTGATGGAGTGACCTGAAGGTGTTCTTCGGTGACTGCTACTGGAACTCCTGGATGAGTAGAACTAGGTGTGCCGAGTTTGGGCTCGTTTTGTTGTACACCTTCAGGTCACTCCATCTAGTCCGGAGGTAAGGTTTCAGCATAACTAACAAAACGAGCCCAGATTCGGCACACCTAGTTCTACTTGTCGAGGAGTTCTAGTAGCAGTCACCGAAGTACACCTTCAGATCACTCCATCAAGTCCGGAGGTAAGATCTCATCATAACTAACAAAGCAAGCCCAAACTCGGCACACCTAGTTCTACTCGTCGAGGAGTTCCAGTAGCAGTCACCGCAGTACACCTTCAGGTCATTCCATCTAGTCCGGAGGTAAGATCTCATCATAACTAACAAAACGAGCCCAAACTCGGCACACCTAGTTCTACTCGTCGAGGAGTTCCAGTAGCAGTCACCGAAGTACACCTTTAGGTCACTCCATCTAGTCCGGAGGTAAAGTTTCATCATAACTAACAAAACGAGCCCAGATTCGGCACACCTAGTTCTACTTGTCGAGGAGTTCTAGTAGCAGTCACCGAAGTACACCTTCAGGTCACTCCATCAAGTCCGGAGGTAAGATCTCATCATAACTAACAAAACGAGCCCAAACTCGGCACACCTAGTTCTACTCGTCGAGGAGTTCCAGTAGCAGTCACCTCAGTACACCTTCAGGTCATTCCATCTAGTCCGGGGGTAAGATCTAATCATAACTAACAAAACGAGCCCAAACTCAGCACACCTAGTTCTACTCGTCGAGGAGTTCCAGTAGCAGTCACCGAAGTACACCTTCAGGTCATTCCATCTAGTCCGGAGGTAAGGTCTCATCATAACTAACAAAACGAGCCCAGATTCGGCACACCTAGTTCTACTTGTCGAGGAGTTCTAGTAGCAGTCACCGAAGTACACCTTCAGGTCACTCCATCAAGTCCGGAGGTAAGATCTCATCATAACTAACAAAGCAAGCCCAAACTCGGCACACCTAGTTCTACTCGTCGAGGAGTTCCAGTAGCAGTCACCGCAGTACACCTTCAGGTCATTCCATCTAGTCCGGAGGTAAGATCTCATCATAACTAACAAAACGAGCCCAAACTCGGCACACCTAGTTCTACTCGTCGAGGAGTTCCAGTAGCAGTCACCGAAGTACACCTTTAGGTCACTCCATCAAAACCGGAGGTAAGATCTCATTATAACTAACAAAACGAGCTCAAACTCGGCACACCTAGTTCTACTCGTCGAGGAGTTCTAGTAGCAGTCACCGAAGTACACCTTCAGGTCACTCCATCAAGTCCGGAGGTAAGATCTCATCATAACTAACAAAACGAGCCCAAACTCGGCACACCTAGTTCTACTCGTCGAGGAGTTCCAGTAGCAGTCACCTCAGTACACCTTCAGGTCATTCCATCTAGTCCGGGGGTAAGATCTAATCATAACTAACAAAACGAGCCCAAACTCGGCACACCTAGTTCTACTCGTCGAGGAGTTCCAGTAGCAGTCACCGAAGTACACCTTTAGGTCACTCCATCAAAACCGGAGGTAAGATCTCATTATAACTAACAAAACGAGCTCAAACTCGGCACACCTAGTTCTACTCGTCGAGGAGTTCTAGTAGCAGTCACCGAAGTACACCTTCAGGTCACTCCATCAAGTCCGGAGGTAAGATCTCATCATAACTAACAAAACGAGCCCAAACTCGGCACACCTAGTTCTACTCGTCGAGGAGTTCCAGTAGCAGTCACCTCAGTACACCTTCAGGTCATTCCATCTAGTCCGGGGGTAAGATCTAATCATAACTAACAAAACGAGCCCAAACTCAGCACACCTAGTTCTACTCGTCGAGGAGTTCCAGTAGCAGTCACCGAAGTACACCTTCAGGTCATTCCATCTAGTCCGGAGGTAAGGTCTCATCATAACTAACAAAACGAGCCCAAACTTGGCACACCTAGTTCTACTCGTCGAGGAGTTCCAGTAGCAGTCACCGAAGTACACCTTCAGGTCACTTCATCTAGTCCGGAAGTAAGATCTCATCATAACTAACAAAACGAGCCCAGATTCGGCACACCTAGTTCTACTTGTCGAGGAGTTCTAGTAGCAGTCACCGAAGTACACCTTCAGGTCACTCCATCAAGTCCGGAGGTAAGATCTCATCATAACTAACAAAACGAGCCCAAACTCGGCACACCTAGTTGGCACACCTAGTTCTACTCGTCGAGGAGTTCCAGTAGCAGTCACCGAAGTACACCTTTAGGTCACTCCATCAAAACCGGAGGTAAGATCTCATTATAACTAACAAAACGAGCTCAAACTCGGCACACCTAGTTCTACTCGTCGAGGAGTTCTAGTAGCAGTCACCGAAGTACACCTTCAGGTCACTCCATCTAGTCCGGAGGTAAGATCTAATCATAACTAACAAAACGAGCCCAAACTCGGCACATCTAGTTCTACTCGTCGAGGAGTTCCAGTAGCAGTCACCGAAGTACACCTTCAGGTCATTCCATCTAGTCCGGAGGTAAGGTCTCATTATAACTAACAAAACGAGCCCAAACTCGGCACACCTAGTTCTACTCATCGAGGAGTTCCAGTAGCAGTCACCGAAGTACACCTTCAGGTCACTCCATCAAGTCCGGAGGTAAGATCTCATCATAACTAACAAAACAAGCCCAAACTCGGCACACCTAGTTCTACTCGTCGAGGAGTTCTAGTAGCAGTCACCGAAGTACACCTTCAGGTCACTTCATCTAGTCCGAAAGTAAGATCTCATCATAACTAACAAAACGAGCCCAAACTCGGCACACCTAGTTCTACTCATCGAGGAGTTCCAGTAGCAGTCACCGAAGTACACCTTCAGGTCACTGCATCAAGTCCGGAGGTTAGTAAAAATATAAAGAACAGTACTAAAATGTTTTTTGTAGGTACCAAGTAATATAAAGACATTAGAAATAAAAACAATTTTCCAAAGTATCAAAATTAGTTCACTTCGCTACTATTCCCGCAGCTAACCGAGCTTACACTTGTGTGTGTGACCCGTGTCGACGTAGTAGTTCGATTCTATACCTATCAATTTTGCAAACGCGTCCTTAATAAACATTTTCACTTTACAAGTGTAAGTTTACATATTTGTAGGGAAAACTACTTTATTGAACACATAATTGTAACTAAAAGTTTACATATTTTGTAAATTGTAGTATAATTCTGACAGGTGGTCTCATGGTGTGTCAACTTTTCAATTTTGTGCCTCAACTAAAGAAATTTAAATATTATATGCAAAAAAATGGTTCTAACAACGAATAGTGAAAGAACGGCAACGGCAAATTTTTCGTAAAAGGATACATTTTACTTGTAATGTGACAAATTTTACGATCAACGGGTATTTCGGGTAAGCAAGACTACCGTCGAATATTTGCTAACAAAAATAGGGCATTTACTTAAACACAATACGAAGAGAAATGTAGCCCATAAACCGACCGAGCAAATTTTAAAACTTAGATTTTATGTAAATTGTAACTTACAACTAAACATTTGTAAATACAATATTGTCATCTACTGGCGTTTTCTTTTATTAAACAGCATTTACAATAAAATTGTGATAATTGTAAGTTATTTACTTGTAACTTTCTTACATATTTGTAAGGTTTATTAAACAGCATAATTATGTAGTAAAACTTAACAAAACGTGACTTTTTTTTACAAAATTGTAGGATTATAACGTTTATTTAACAGGGCCCAGGCCTGTGCGTGTCTAAGTCTAGATCTTACCCGATTAAAACATATTATTTAATTAAAACTAAGCAACCCTCTTAATAGATTGCATAGGTCCCAATATTTATAGCTTAAACTATTCCCAAGATTTTGTATAAGGTTTTACCTGCAATTTCGCATTCTCACACAAGTTTTTCCTCAAAATATTGCACACAGAAGTCACACTAATGGCCTGTGCTGACTGGCGGACGGGATGGCAGAGGATTTTTAAATCAATTGAATTTAATAATTATTCAATCGAAATAAGGTATATATTTATTTCAACGCTCTATGTATCCCACATGCATCTATCTTCCACTTTTTAAAGCTAATTGTACTCGACTAATGGGACATTTTATATCTCGTCCATAGAGCCCTGCCAATCTTATTATGTGAACTGAGCTTGAAGCTTAAATTTTTGTCGCGGTGCAATTTTTACAGAATAGGCCGGTTGACATTTGAAAACAGATGTTGACAAAGGCTAAAGAAATAAATCTGTGTGAATAATAAAACATAGATTGGCTGTTAAAATCTAAAGCACATCGGCCTCAAATGGCGTTAATATAAATTTCAAACCCCCGATAATGATTAAGCCATTTTTGTTTTTACTTACCTATTTCTGGTAAATAAACAGCTCCTACAGTGGAAGCGAGACTATACTCTTGTTCCAAATCTTCTGAGAGTTTCTCGTAAACGTTTTGGAGATGTTGCTGAAAGGGTAATAAATATGATTAAGCTGTAAATTCACACCAGTTAGTATACATTCTAGAAATACTACTTACTTTTCTCACGTAAAATTTGTCAGGGCTAACAATGTGAGTTAAGTATACTAATTCCGGATTTTCACCATTAAATTCATTATGTCTTGTGTACAGCCTGGGTTTCTCCTTCACACCCATGATTGCTGGATACTGAAAAAATTTAAGTACAACAGTTTTTATTAATATCATCAATATTTTATATAATATTTTTTTTTTGTCTTTGTTATTATCGAAAAAAGCATTACCGGTAGTTTTGGGTTAGGCATTTTGGCACGATCATGGAACACCAAAGCGTGAACAAGACTGATCCCGTTTTCAAAAGTGTTGACGTCACACTCTAACTTAAAATCCACGTTAGATATAGGAATAATACGGCGGATATGAATCACTGCTTGTTTGCTAAAACAAAATAACCCAAATTTTTATTTAGAAAATAAGAACGTTGCAGAGAAATAACGTAATTACATAAATGTTTAAAGTTCATTATGTTATCTATTCTGTACAAATAAATCTTTACAAATAAATAAAATTCAAGTGTCCATTTGTAATGTCAAAATAACAGCTTTTTACTAAATGAAAGTATAAACGGTACATAAAACAAAAAATCGATTGTGTGTGTTTTTGTTTGTTTGATCTGGCTAATTTCCGAAACGGCTGAACCGATATTGACGAGACTTTCACTGGCGGAGTAAGTAACTTAGGCTACTTTTATTTTAGAAAAATAATTAGAGTCCACGCGGGTGAAGCAGCGGGCAGCACCTAATCATTGCGAGTCGGACCGCGACAATGAAGCGTGCCGTAGCAAGAACAAACTTAACTTTGTAGTTGGTTTTTTTTCTCCATACATCGATTTACGTCACAGTCAATTCTGCAAATGTAAGATTGTTGCATTTTTTTATGTGATTTTTTGACGTTTTTCTTTACTTGTGCTGTGAAACCTTGCTTCTTGCCAAATTTCTAATTCAATTCTAAGTCAACGGGAAGTACTTAGGAACCTGTAGGTTATCATTTATTTGCGAGGAGTATTGTAAAATATGTCGCATGGCCGTATTTTTTGCCGCGTTGATTTGAAGCTTGATTTTTTTGAGCTCCTAGGGGACCGTAGACCTACATATTTGATATTAATTTCAACTTGATACCTCCACACTGAGAAAAAGGGTCTTGACAGATAGATAGACGGACGGACAACGTAGTGATCCTATAAGGGTTCCGTTATTTCCTTTTGAGGTACTTACGGAACCCTAAAAATCAAATGCTGTTTGTTTGCATGACATGAGAACGGCTGGATCGACTTGTTTTTTTTTTTTTTATGTTCGATATAGTCTGAATTAGGTTCTTACAGAGATTTTTTTTTCCGTTGATACGGGAGAAACTGAACGTCACCTCTATGAGATTTTTGTATGAACTATTGGACAGGACAGCGTCTGTCGGGTCAGCTAGTTACTTATAACATAACAAAGGACTACGTTGTATGTCAGTACAGTACCTGGCCAAAAATATGGTATATCGAGTTACTAAGTAGTATTTCCAAGAAAGTTGAGGTAGTGCTAGCTAGATGTTGCTTTTAACCCGTACCAAGAGATACTTGTTAGGCGTAACGCGATATTAAAAGGATCTTATTTCTAAAACTTACTTGTCTATAATATTTTGAATCAAGTAAGAGTCTTCACTGGTCCAATTGCCCGTTTTTGGCTCACAATTAAACAAAGAACAATTAATAGCGAGCGGATAAGGACACTGTATTTTCGATGGAGGCAAAAGACGTAACCTAAAATAGAGAAAACCATACTTTTGTTACAACGATCAATTAACCACACTAATTATCAAAAGATAACTTCCAAAGCAAGAATAAAATACTTACCGATCGACAGAAACAAATTCAATGCTTCCGAAATCAAAACAGAAAACTTGAATTATCGGATTATTATTTTTCATATCCACACTAAGAACGCGGCATCTTTGCCACATATTATCAGCCTTATTAAAAGCCAAGTATGTTTTACCTGCACACAGAACAACATTATTCTTAAACCGTTTGTTTCAAATATTGCCGATTTATGAAAACCACTGGAGATCAACCAAGAGTACTTGTATTGTATTCAGAGTGTGCAGCAGTTTACATTTGAACTGAGCTGATTACAAATACTAAATTTGACAAATGCTTACCCGGCGTTATATGGTTCAAAGACGGTTTGGCGAACGATACAGCATTTCGGAATTCCCGTAGCATATCTTTGACTAGCCCTTGGAAGCACGCTCTTTGCACAAAGAAGTTGTTAGGATCCACAATATGTGAAATGTAAATCAACTCTTGGGAACCTAGAATTTAAATGACCCAAATTATTATCATACTATTGGACTTGGTAAATCTATTGTATTTAAAAGAATGTGTGTGTGTTAGTTACACCACTTATAAACTCAAGAACAGCTGAACCGATTTGGCATAGGATATTTTTTAGTAGGGTAGGTAGTGTTGATAGGTAGGGTAGGTAGGCAGGTGCGGCGTAGATAAATACTTAGTGCTACCCGAGCGAAGCCGGGGCAGGCAGCTATTGTTTTAAATATAAACATTGAAATACCTTCACATAGTTGCTGTGGATGTTGATTTTCCAAAAATGGTGCAACGGGTTGGACCACAGGTTGTTGCTGATAGTTATCTAAAAAATTCCATAGCGGTTAACCACATAAAACGAAATAAATTGTTCGACCTAATAGCATTGAAATGGCCTGATGTTAACAAGCTAATAAATTGAAAATGTTATGACTGCCATGTATTTTTGAATATAAATATGCTCTTTGCTTCCACACTGAAAACGGCTGAACGGATTTGGCTGACCATTTTTATCCCGATATTCCCCCGGGATTGAGAATATGCGGGTGAAAGCGCGGGACTCAGCTAGTTTTATATAATTTATGATTTTGTTTAGTTCGTTATCTCCTTGTGCGAGTAAAAAAATAATACTTTTTTTTTTATACTTGTATTACATTCCGCTGGTATGATTTTAGACTTCCACATGGGCGCATCCGATCAAAAGCTAGAGGGGGTATTATGAGTTCCAACTAGTTGCGATTGCGATGTGGAGCTTAGATTCCACTAGAAACCAAGGGCAGCTTTGTATCTAACATAGTAGTTAATTGATTCAGGCGTGGCAACACGCCGTGTTCGGGTTCGCGACTAGTCAATCGTCATCCGGTGGATGCCTCGTTGAGAGGTGAAACACGTGTCGATATCTGCGTCTACAGTATTTTTTTTTAAATAACTTACTCTGTGTAATGTAACTCTTACTAGAGTTTTCACTGCCATTTGAATTTAGAGATGATACAGATCCACTCTTGCTACGATATTTAGGAACATTCTTGTATAGAGCTGGAGGCTTGTTGTAATCTTTTTCCATTTTAGGTTTTGATTGTCTTGCATCTATAATAAAATTGATAACAATATAATTTATTACGGTCTGTAGTATCAGTTTAAAAAAAAACCATTAGAACTGCCGATCTTTCTTTGAACAGTTGGCTATATAAAACCGAATTACTGCCTCGTCGATTTAGTGTCCGCAAGACTTGCAAGTGCGACTGCTGACAATGCTGGGGTCCAGGATTTGATCTTAGCATTGGGGTTTTCCATTAAGAACTTCTTCGTATATATATTCGTGTATATATACCAATAGCCTCATCCTATATTAAAATAGCTAAGCAACATAATCATGTATTAAAACACATCTGTTCATGCGTTTTAATTAAAACCAACAGGCTTCTGCAAAAACCGAAGACATCTTACCTTTAGGTAATTCCGGCGGATAGACGGGAGAGGCGGGTGCTGGTGGTATTTCTACATCATCACCTAGATCTGAGGTAGAGTGCAGCTTGTACACAGATTTGACATTCCCTTCCAAGTGCACATAGTCACTGATCAATGAACACAGATCCTCATTTACAGTCACCCTGTTGATTATGAAGCAGTTTTTATACTACGGCTACATTGTCGCGATAACGCCAACTAAACTTCGCGCTCTCTGTTGTACAGCGAGACGTCGAGCGGTGTGCGAGCGTGCGAAGTGTAGCGCGTTATCGCGACAATGTAGCCGTAGCATTATGATAACAAGTTGTGTTTATTATTCCTGTAAATTAAGAACAAAGATTGAAGAAAGAAAATAAATTTAATTGACCCAGGTTTAAGGCACATAATTGAATTGTGCTTCCTAATCTTGTTTGTTTAATTAGTGCCACGTCATAGATACATTTTACGGCATTGATTGTATTTCATTACAATGACTTACTTAAGAGACTCCTTGTTTGCTTCAGTCCTATTTAGATACCAGGCAGTATTTGTAACTTGTTTAGCTTCCTCCAAAAGAGCTGGCAAATTTATCTAAAATACAAGAAAAGCAACAATATTAATAAAAATAATTTTATTACTCAACAATACTAGCTATTGTAATTTTCCTTAAACCAAACTCGGCGTAATTTTGACATATAGCATTAGAAAGAGACCAATACTAATATATTTCAGTGCCGGAGACAATGCTCTACAAAGTCAAACATTTTGTGATGCTTATTGTGCCATATTTACACTAACATACAGTGTTTATGCCAGTTTTTTTTTATTTGCTTAATTTAAAGGAAATGGAAATATAAAGGAAAATATTGGTAGACCTGGTAACTTGTGTATGTGATGCAGAATCCAGGGCCACAAAGGGAGGAATGAGAGGCACTTATTTGCAACTGAGATTAGAATTTTAAAGAATGTATCGTGCAATGTGGGTGGATACAATTAGGAATGAGTTTGCAAAAGGAAGTCTGAAGGTGGCGCAGCGCCGCCGGTGACTTGAGAACTAGTCTTGAAATTACTCGTGGCTAAGTAATACCAGCCCCACGGGTCGATCAATCAGGTAAAGCTACGCTTGCTGGGGTTCGTCCTTCGATGGGTGACCATCTTTATATATTGAGACTCCTCCGTGCCTCGGAAAGTACGTTAAGCGGTTGGGCCCGGCTGTCAGTCGTGGATCTTTGACAGTCGTTACGGGTCGTCGGAAGCCTCTAAAGTCTGAGAACCAGTCATACCACGGGGTATCGTGTTACCAAGTAACTGGGTTGTAGAGGTCAGATAGGCAGTCGCTCCATGTAAAATACTGGTACTCAGCTGCATCCGGTATGGCTGGAAGCCGACCCCAACATAGTTGGGAAAAGCCTAGGCATCTTGCCAATCAATCTGGCATGATAATTATGGTGTAATGCGCCATGAGGCGAGAAATGTAAATGTTAATTACTATCAGGGTAGATACTGACAATGGAATAATATTGTGATCACAGCTGATGGAGATGTATGGAAGACATGCTGCGCTGATGCAAAATCAATACTGATAAGGGCAGGAGGATGATAGTTAGCGATTAATAATATATAATAATTTATTTAGGTACATAAAGGCTTTGTGGACTGGCTGGCATGGCATGAGGGACTTACAAAGTATGCACTTACAAAATAGGTACAATGAATTGTTAGGTGGATCGCTGCTCTCCTATCTAGATCACCGAGTAATCTGTATTTAGGAGATAATAGTAAAATAAAGAGTAACCAACCTGTTTAATATTTTTGGTATCTGTAGCAGCTGTTATCATTTTCAAGACATTTTTAGCTTTCTTGATAGAATTTGCGACTTCAGATTTAGCTTTCTGCAGAGAATTCTTTTCAGAGAACTTTAAGTACAAAACTATGTTTATGATTTCATCCTTATGTTTTTGTACTATTGAGAAAAGCTTCGAGAAGTGCTGTTCAACATTGGCAATTATTTTAGATAACTCCTTAACGGATCCTGTGTCACTTTCGTAGTTATAGAGCAAATATCCAATATCCTAGAAAACACGTCAACATACTTATGAGCAAATAATAAATGAAACCACAAATTATTTATGAATGTAATGAACTAATGAGGAAACATACAACAGCTGTTTTTGTGAGTCTTCTGAAGGTTTCATCTACTTGTGGGGATATATCTGTCAAATCCTCCAAAAAGTTTTCATTCTGCAACAAAGGTTATTTTATCATTTTTTTAATTCCATAAAATCTTTGTGTTGAGATAGTTTAAGGAGTGTCTTTATTGGCCGACTTTTATTTTAGTCCGCAATCACAACAAGTGCTCTAACACTACATTTTAAAGGTAATTTTATGAATTCGAAAGTTTTCGAAAATTGTGTCAGGCAGCTTGTATTAAGACTAACACAAGTTTCAGACAAAATAGTGAAACAGAAGTTTTAGATATTTTGTCTACATAAAAATATATGGAATAGAAGTGTTAGATGTTTTGACTGCATACCAATTTAAAAATGATGGGTGTAAATAATAAAAGGTTTAGTGCAAAAACTTGTACAACTTTTACAGTAAATCTTACTTAAGGACCTTTTTTTAAGTAAAAGTTATACCTGTGCTAGGAGAATAATACTTACAACCTCCTGTAAAGATACAACATCATGGTTCTTGCAAGATTTTTCACCACCAAGCATCAAGCAGTCAGTACATACCGGTTTTTTGCAATTAGTGCAATAGTATTCAAGTGTTTTTCCAATATGCAATTTACAAGTGCTGGGCTGCATAGTAGACTCTGATAAAAAGAATATATATTTTATTTTTCAGGTTTTGTTTCTTGAAAGAAGAAAGATTAAGATGGAGAGTTTTTCTCAAAGCCGCACGGACGTACGTAAAAACATCGCGGCGGGATTTTATCGCCTACTGGATTTTCAATTCTCCGTGTTGAGCCGAAAGTTGAAAAAACAAACTGTTGGATTTTCAACTCTCGGCGCTAAGCAGAGCGTTGAAAATACAGTGCACGAAAAAAAATCGCCCGTGCGTACCTGGGCTTATTGTTTTGAAGACTCGCAAGGTGGTTTCTTAAAGGATTAAAAAATATTTCGGTTCCCCCCATATTGTCTAGATGCTAATGCTTTGATTATAATAGGGTTAGTAGATATTTATTATGAGTGAAAAAATTAACAGCTCTTCCGTTTGCTTCTGTGAAAAGAAAAATCTGCTATCTCATACAACTGTATGGGATGGCAGATGCAGATGACAGCATGGTTGATATTTTTTGCACACACCATTCTGATACACCCTGTATAATACTGTAGGAGCTAGGCACAGGTTTAATAATTACGTGCAATATAGTAATTACAGCAGATGGTAGCGCCCACTCTATTTACTGCTTACTGTACTTTATTACGAAACTAAGAGTAAGCAAGTCCGACTGCCCCAATCGTTTTTTTTTTAAATAAATTATGAATCATAGACAAACCTATAGTTTGCAGCACATGGTTCTTGAATATAACAAAATTCTTATGAGTTTTATTGAAGCAGGCATCGCACAAAATGGTGACACACTCTTTACACATTTTAGATGTAGTTGCATTACATTCTAAACAATTGCCTGTAAAAAAAAAATACAACGATTTTAGGGAGATGCGCTATGGTACTCCTTGAAATGCAAATTTTGTCAGTGTTGGTTGTAATGTCGAATCATTAATACAAAGCTCTTAGTTAGAATTGGCCTCAAATGTCGTGGTTTCATGAAATCATTCAATATGGAAATTTTAAGTTATAGAATATGAATTTCACGGGCTTCCCAGGCGCTAACGTGATATACTGAGATTTTGTTAATGATATAAAATAAACCAACTAACCAACTTCCTAATGATTAAATTCAACAGTGACTTTGATTTTCAAAACAAAACTAAACAAAGTCACACATCACAAACTTAAACTTTAAGGATCCGTGCACGAAAAAAACCCGATTATCTAGTTGTAAGAAAGCTTGAAATAATTGTAACGTACAGTTTTTTTGTAAGTATAAAAGTACAGTTTTTGTGGTGCTAAACCATTCGTGTCAGTCACAGCATCTGATAATAGTTGCATCACTTTTGCGCTCTCTAAAATATGGTTTATTTCGCCTTTGATATACTTAATGAAGATATTGTATAAACATAAAATAAAATTTTGATTTTGTTTCAAGGATAGCTGAAGACTAATTTGTGATCTTTAATTTTTTTGATATGTTTTGCTAAATAATAGGAAAAAATACAATCCCGACAGGGTTTAAAAATAAAAATGGTATTTTCAACTAAATTTTTTCTGCTATTGTGATTTTCTATGAATACTTAACTTATTTGAAAAATCCCTTTCAGTTACATGCAAAACAAAGAACTCTACTTTTCAATTCACAAATAATTTTGTTTAAATTATTTTTCCCTTTTTCACAATTAATAAACAATTTTGATCAAAATCAGTAAATTTCGTGCACGGACTTTTAACCAAACCAACTCTCACTCTTAAACCAGCGAATATAAAGCGGCTTTTTCAATATCACAAACTTCGATTTTGATAAACATAAATTTCAATTTTAAGCAACATCACAAATATAATAAAATAAACTTGTCTTTTATGAATGTGAAATGAAGGCATGGCAGTTATGCTCGCGAAGGAGGAGGCGGAGCGCGCGAGGGAGATTCAAGCTGCACGCCCTCGCGCCCCTAGTCGCTACAGGAGACGCCCCGGGCGTCGGGAGTCACAAGCTGACTTCCGGCCACCGTAGGCGCGGGCCTGCGGACGGTGAGCGATGGGCAGCACGCCGTCCGATAAGGACCAGGCCCGGGTCGACGGCGCGTTGTGTTCCACGCGCGCCTCAAAGGGATGTTAGCACCAACTGACGGGGTCCGGAAGGACCAATGCCTGCTGGGGTTGCGGGTTTGTCCGAAAGGGATATCGCGGCACACAGGCAACGGAATTAACACGGGTGGGTTTTAGTCAGTAAAAGTCTGACACTCCCTCTCGCTCTGCCCAGAGCGGCAGGAGTCATTTGATGATTTCCCAAGCAAAAAAAAAAAAAAGGCGTGGTGTATGGTGTGCTCATTTTTGTGGTTATTAATGAGTTGATGAATGTGTTGGCTTTTGAAATATCAATGGATTTTCTATTTAATTACCTTGCGCAGCATCGCTTTTTATCAAAGCTTTAAGATCAATGAAACTATCTTCTTCAGTTTTCTTTTGTGTTGAATCTGGAGTCTAAAAAAGGTTTAAAAAAACTCAGTTGTTTTTTAATTAATTACAGCTCAATAAAAATACTAAATAAAATTGAGCAATATATTTTTTATCAATGTTAGTTGTAAATAACGAATCGATTACGTAGATTACCTTCATCAGATTCATAGTTAGTTCGCCAACCATCTGAACATTCACAGGAAACTTTTTATATAACTTTAATTTATTATGAGTGAACTCATTTGGATCAGTGGTCCTGACATCTGCATCACGGTGGCAAACCTTGCACTCTATAGGCTCCAGACATTTCGTAATATTGACAATGCAATTTTCGCACATTGTATGGCCACATGGTAGAAATAATGGCAAGTTCCCTTTCACCTTAGATGACGTTACTGAGAAAAGTTGAAAACCATTGCTAGATTAGGTACTTGATTAGTTTGTAGAAAATAATTAAAGTTTATTATTTATTTATCAGAGTACATTCTTCTATAGGACAAGAGTCATCTATAGTTATCAGAACAGAACCAAATACTACTTATCTTATATGGTTAACCCATGCCAGTACCCTTAAAATAATAAACTAAAGAGCTGGGCCATATACCACAAAACTTTATAATTACAATTTACAATCTTACAAGAGCATGTACTAGAACATTGAGAACTCTACAATTTAGTATATTATGAAAGCTTACTTAAACAACATGTGTTTTTCCGGAAAACCGTAAAAAGATGTAGTTGACAATTGTAAGAATAAGGTTTGTGTTACAGCAAATTGTAGTGATTAGCCAACATATTTGTAGAATTGTAACTACAAGACATGAAGTGTGTGTCAGAGGGTATTACAATTTTATTAGTTTATTTTTGTAACATTAAAAATATTACAATGTTCAGTTCTAGTGACAGTAGCAGTGTAGAAAAGCATACATAGGCAACCTAGAAACGCATTAAAGACAATGGGCAAAATTTGTCCAAATGTCCACCAACTAACGACCCTATACAATGCCGCCTATGTAAAGAAAGATCTTTAATATTTTTCATGTTATGTGTAAATTTTTTGAGAAGCGTTTGTGACCTTGCTTTATTTTTTTTCTCCATTTCTCCGATGTTATACTTCGATCAATATATAATGCATGATCGAAAATGTTATAGGCTCGATTTGGATTCTGTTTATTATTTCTAAAAGCATAACTCATAAGATTTGATGGGCGGCATTGGATAACTGAATAGGTAATTTTTATTGACACACATAACAAAATCTGTCAGTCAAAAAATATACCTAAATGAAAATGATATCTGTAAACATCCCTGACGCACTACATAGCCATAGCATTATCATAGTGAACGCGTAGGTCGCTGTATGCCCGCTGAGTGAAGTTGACCCACACGCTGCACGTGTAAAAGGACTGACAGTAAGCTTTGAAAAGCGTTACTTTAACTGCCCTCCATGTTCTATGTTATAGGGTTGGTTTCCGCACTTAGTCCGTCAGGTGGACCATTGTGCGTGGGCCATGGCGGCCGTTTGGTGGTTATTCCAACCAGCCCACCTCCCTCCAGAAGTTAATTAATGCTCCTGGTTTGTTTAGAACTTCTGTGAAAGATCTGGGTGACCCGAGGGTTTCTGTTCTACTCTGGGTGACGCCTGTGCATTCAAAGAGCACGTGCGCGACGGTTTCCTCAGTCTCCATGCACGGCCTGCACAGAGTACTGTCCGTTATGCCTATTGTGTGAAAGTGTTTGTTTAGAGAGCAGTGTCCCGTGATGGTCCCCATCACCAGGCGCAGGCCGTTCCTGTCCAGGCGTAATAAACGCTTGGTCAGCCCACTATCCAAAGATGGCATAGCTTCCTTGGACTGCCTGCAGCCCGGTGTCGAGGTCCACCAGTTCCAAAGAATCTTGGTAATTGTAGTGTCGTCAACTTCCTCTTCTTTGTGAAGAGAATTAGTTCGGTTTTTGTGGGGTTAACTGAGAGTTGGTGCTTGTTGCACCATTCCTCTACTATTTTTAGGGCTTGTTGCATAAGGTTGCATAGAGTGTTTTCGTGTGTCCCATTTATTATTATGGTTATGTCATCGGCGTATCCTACGGTGAAGTAACCTTTGTAGTTGATTGTTTTGATGAGGCTGTCTACTACCAGATTCCATAGAAGTGGCGAGAGGACGCCCCCTTGCGGGCAGCCCTTCGCAACGATGGCCCTAGTAGTGTCATTTACTGTGACTTGTACAGCTCTCAATTTGAGCATGTTGGTGATCCAGCCACTCAGGGTCGAGTCTATGCTGTGTCTGTCGAGGGCCATGTTTATACTGTTGAACATGGTCTTGTCAAAGGCGCCCTCGATGTCAATGAAGGCGGCCAGTGCTGAGCATTTGTGGTCTGGCTGTGCAGCGCGGATTCCGTTGATTTGCCTGTGGAGTACGCATGCTGTTGTTTGGGCAGTGGTCTTGCCCGGAGAGGTCCATCTCGGATGTGCCTATCACAGAGTCTCTCGAGGGTTTTCAGTAAAAAGGATGTGAGGCTTATAGGTCTATAAGCCTTGGGTTGTGTGTAATCAGTTTTTCCAGGTTTGGGTATGAAGATGACTACCACCTCGCGCCATGCGAGAGGTATGTATCTAAGTGCTATGCAGGCTCGATAGATCTCCACCAGCCATGGTGCCAGACGATCTACCCCCCACTGCAGCAAGGCTGGGAAGATGCCATCCAGCCCTGCCGACTTGGATGGTTGAAAGGTGTTAATAGCCCACTTTATTTGTTCTTGTTCTCTGTTGTCTTTATTTGTTGGCTCTTGACCAGTCCTGATCCATTGGGGTCCATTCTGGTTCAGCCTCCCACGTCCTGTCCTCCAGGATTGTCTCCTTACTGGTTTCATAGTCAGTTAGTGTGTATGAGTTATCGGGTTTTTTCAGCGTGCGGAGAGTTTGGTCCCGATCGGTTGATAGGATTAACTGCCCTCATACATCGTGCAAACCTGCGGACCAGCATGTTACAACCGACAGCCAGTGACCTACGTTCCCTTTCAATGAAACCTTATAAGTTAAAATAAATCAAACCATTCATCCTAAAATTATTGAAAAAACTTTTATATTATTATTTTTATTTTTAAAAAAAAATTTTTCATTGACTGTTGGTTTTTTTATGGGGGTCTTTAAAAGTTACTGACTATTCAGTGATATCAGTCTCTTTAGTGGTGGACATTTGGTTCAAATCCCAGACATTTTTGTGTGGGGGATAATGTTTAAACTGATACTATTGTTTACCCATTGTAGACCATAAGTTTTTTTTTTATTTCATTAATTTTTCCTAAAACTGCAACACAAAGAGAAAAATAAAAAATTCTGAATTCAAATGAGAATCTCCCTAAAAATATTACAAATTGTCTAGGTCCTAAACTATAAATAAATCTCTGGACGTTGTTTCACGGGCCACCTGTGTATTGTCAAATTTGTAATCTTCAATATGTGTTACACTTTATGAAATTCAAAAGATTTGTAGATTGTTAATTGTAATTCATACAATAGGTATATTATTTGTAATTCCTGTTACATAATTTATTCTAAAATTTTACAATTTTGTAGAATTGTTTTGTGGTAGGGCCCTGCTACCTAATTGCGTAACACATTTTCGTAAATGATTAAGACTAATCTGTTTCATTTTGACAGTTCAACAACATTAATTGCATTCTTTACGTTGCTGTGCAGATTTTTTTTATAACTTATGAAGCAATGGTTAGCAGTCTCTTTCAAAATGATTCAGATTGTGATTGATCATGTATTATGCAATAGGGGTTGTTGGTATTTTTCACCATCTTCTTGTCAATCTAAATCGCATTGGTCAATTTCATGTTTTAGTCCGAGACCAAATAAAAAACCAAGACATAGCGCTGCAAACAATACAGTGAAGCATGCCAAAACTACACCTCCGTTCTGTGCATACATGCTCACACGCATACATTTACAACCATTTACAACCAAACTACACCTCACTAAGTGCACATATGTTTTCGAAACCGGGCTCACAACACTGTTGACAGTCTTGGTTTTTTATTTTGTCTGAGGTTTTAGTAGATCAATTTTTGTTAAGTTTTATGAAAGTTCTTGCTTTACTGGTAGTGACATGTTTTTTTTATTGGAAGGTTGATTTCCTGGCTTCTGAAGTTCAGCTGTTCAGTCAATCCGCCCCTAAGACGACCCACTGACCAGTCAGTCTAAGGATTGTGGTGAATGTTTTTTTTTTGACAACTTCCCAAGGGTCCCCGTATAGTACCTTATTATTTCAGAAGTTTATTTAAAGTATACATGAAATACTTGGAAATTGATAATTCTGATGATTGTTTTAATATTTTTAATTATCAAACCTACTTACATACCTATATCAAAACAACAGCGAATGAATGAATACGCTGACGCAAAATGCCGGGTAAGTAAGCAAAAGGAATAACAAATGACGGATCGAGTAGTCCTAGAACTATCACTACTAATCACCAACTGAGAGTTGCTGTGTTGATGGTGTTATTTTCAGTTTTATAGGAAAACATTATATTATGTACTTACATTGTATAAAATAAAGTTGACTGCAATTTGGACAGCTTTTCTTCAAATCGTCGTCCATTGTGTATTTTTTGGGAGACGTTTCTTGGTATTTTGTTTACCTCCACTAGAAACGTATCATATTATTTCTACAAAATGTCGATTAAATGATAAAGTTACTCAGCTTGTGGATAATTCGATTCGAATTCAGTTTTTAACTCAAAAACCGTTTTTCAAAGTTTTCAAGAATGATTACACTTCGTCGGTCTTCACTCTTCAGTTCTTCACTCCATAGATAATCGGCTTCGGTTCGGTAACTAAGTATATATTTTCTGTGTTCCGTACCGTCTAGGCGCCCACCGGTCGGTGCTATTTATTGGCGCAAGCAATGTGCGATTTTGCGCATCGGTCGGTAATAGTCACCTCGTAGATTATTGTTCTGTGATAGTCACAGAGTACTTTTTTTAACATGGTAATAGTGATGCAGATAAATAGTGCACACAGAGCATGTAATCGTGGTGCACGATCCGATTCGATACTTTATGGTATCGATACATTAAGATTTGATACTCCGATATTTTAAATCGATACAAATACATGCTTCCTTGGATCGATACAAAAGTATGTATGGATCGTTGTCATTGTCATAAATGCATGATCAGAGTTGATGAATATGTAAAATACTTATTTATGCTGGAATACACTTGGCGAATGAGACCTAGATGGAAATTTGGAAAATTTGAAATGTTTAGGTATTCGCTTTTATCGTTCTTTATTTGTAGGTTCATAACAGTTTTATTGTTATGAGTCCCACGGGTGTCTTTAAAAAGGACTCCTAAAATGTTTTTCACCAAATTTTTTCGATAATACAATACCTACAGTTCGCGTTAAATAACTTTGCCGCTCTGAAGTTAGGTTGCGCATTAGCGCTAGTGTTTTTTAGGAAGATTGATTACTGCGCAGACATTTGTAGGCTACTTCAGAGCGGCTAAGTTATTTGACGCGAACTGTACGATAGGATTCAATATTGGAGGTTCGGATCGAAATCCTAAAATCGTATCACATTATGCATCGATTCAAAGTATCTTTTAGCGGGAGATTGCGCTGAACATACCTTTTTCTACTAACCTTGTACTACCATATCCTATGTATATAAATATTTGTCTTCGTCTTTGCATCGATACAAATGCAAGTATCGTTCATCCCTATTCGGTAATTCAAAACCACAGACTATTCTGTGTCAAAACCATAGACATCTAGCTCAATGGTCAAAATCACAGAGTACTCATAAATCATAAACCCTCACATAAACCTCAGAGTAATAACGAGTCATAAACTAAAGTCAAAACACAATCTCAAATAAAATCGTTTCAATGTTGTCAGCACCAATTACTTAGTACATTATTATAATACACAATTATTTTGTACTTGTATGCTAAAATCTATACAGCCCGGCGGCGGCACTGCCGACGGCGACGGCCTAGTAAGTGCGGCTGTGAATCGATATTCTCAGTTGTCTTGTGATTTTCGCGAAGTGAGGTGTACGCAGATAATGGAGACAAAAATGGACGATAACTGTTCCCCCGCTGCTGCGCGGTTCGGTGGCCTTGGTGCTTAGAGTATATAACACTGGAGAAGCCTTACGAACACTTCCCCTCTTTAAAAGTACAAGAACAAATGTTCTAGTACGTTCATAAAAACTACTTTCAAATCGATTCTAACGCACTTCGTAAATCGTTTTAAAGGCGCGCGGAGCTCCGTGAAAATGCCTATTTGTGCTGTTAAATGGTGTAAAAAGCGTTCAAATACGTCAAATTTACCTAAAGAACTGAATAACTTTCCGTATGCAATTTTTTTTTCTAAGATTTAGTCTTGTTTTTATTGAAATTTAAAATCCTAACCTCATAATACAATTCGATTTTTCATTCGATTCAACCATGATTCAATATAAAACGTAGCATGAATCGAGTATTTTACTCACGTTGCTTCTGTGACGTCACCGAGTCTCGCTACATCTCGTTTTTATGTTCGTAAAGATCAAAATACTTTTCTTTTGCATTACGAAAATATACGTCAAATCAGCAAAACTTACACGCACTTGACATGCGATTATGTCCTCTAGTAAAAATGTTAACGAGACTACCGTAGTGTTGAGGTCATGTTTGAAACCAAAATTGACATGTCGATAATTTCCTAGTAAAAATTACTTAGTAATTATTTTTGTTAATATTTTTTTTTAATGTTCAATGCTTTATAATTTGTTTATGTCCATTGAAGTGGTGGTCCAGTGAAGTTGTATATAAAAACAAAAATTGAACTTGACCTAATTTTTTATTGAGATTTTACTTATTACAAATTTAGTTACTTTTATTTAATTGAAGTTATTTTATCTACTTATTAAAATGTAACTATTTTATGCAACAGCTGTTTTATTTAATGGATTCAAGCAAAATTCCGAATGAATATCGATATCGATAAAATCAAAATGAATGATACGGACTTCTCTTTCCGCTACCGCGTCCCCCGCAAAAAGTGACAGACTGTTTTGTTGGGAATATTGTGCTTATGGCTTCTCCAGTGTTATATACTCTAAGCCTTGCTGGCAAAATGGCCGCCGGCTTTGTTGTGATTGCCGCATTCAAAGCCAGTGGCCAGGCCGCTGAGCAGCGGTATGGCCTCCGGCGCATGCCACCGGGCTGTGTGATCCACAATCAGAATAATTGCAACAGGCAACAATAATAATTTATTTTGATACTAGATGATGATGATGATGTCGGAAAATATCCCAAGGGGACGTAGGTCCCCTTGGATATTTTACCGGGATTTCATACCTAAAAGCTGAGGAAAAGGTCATTGACTCCTACCGTTGCACCCGCGTTGCCGTCAACCATAATTACTTTGTTACGTGTAATTTTGAATCTATGATATTTAAACTATTCATTTAAAATGATATGATGTCAAGGCATGTTTCATTCTAAATTTAATGCCCAATTTAAATAACGTATTTTATTGGTTAAATTACGATCAAACCAGCTTCGGAAATAACAATGAAATTTTTATCAAATTCTGATATTCAGATAAAAATGGTTATTGTGGGTCATCCTTAGAAGATAGACATACTTATAATTATGCCAAAGCGGACAATTTTTTTGAACTTTTTAAGATATACAATCCTGTAGAACATAAATTTTATTTATCTCTCACGGTTTACGCGGCACACGCCAGCAAAGCTCCCAGTCAGCATGTTATTTTCCGACATCTTCAACAATACTCGTTATATTTCAGCCAATTTATATAAAACCTTAATAAATTATACACTAAAACCTTCCTCATGAATCATTCCATTGGTGAAAACCGTTTGAAAATCCGTTTGGTAGTTTATGAGTTTATTGCTTTCAGACAGACAGACATACAGACGCGGCGGGGGACTTTGCTTTATAATATGTAAGGCTTGCTTAAAGGCATGCCTAGATCGTGTAGGGGTGTATGTAGTACACAGCATGGCAAAAAGAATTTGGAAAAAATGAGGGCGCCACTATCGCACTATGGTCATTTCGAACTGGAAATGAGTAAAAGGATTGTTAAAAACGCTGTTTGTGGGTGACTCAAAACCTACTCCTAGTACTAACACTTGTCGGAAAAGTAGTGCCATCATCATAGGTCTGCACCACAGAACAGATAAAAGAGGTTAGAAAGGAAATAGTTCCTGATTTGTATTAGAACGAGTGTCGCCGCATATCTCCCACTCTTTAACTCACATATAAGCAAGAGACCAATACGTACGTGCATTACGCACACAAATAAACCACACGCACTTAGATCGCGAGTTTGCTATTGGTTGTCACACTAACGCAAACACTGCGCGACGTACACTCACACACGCGCAAAAGCAATTTATTTCTCATACATGTTACAGCAACCAAAAGGTCGATTATTTATATCGATAAAATTACTGTAATTATAAAGTTTTGAAATTTTTAGCTATAATTTCGGGAAGGGGGACAATTAGTGTGGACTTCTTTTATCAGGATCTGCTGGAAACCTACAATGTTTTCATTTTAAATGAGGTTGGTCACCTCAAACCAAATTTTAGACGAAAAACCCACTCAGAAACTAAATTAATAACCCACAATAAACAATAATTGGTAAACAAAGTTATTTTAATTATAACATTACTGATAATAATCATTTAATTTTGTATCAAACACACAATGACATACATAATATCGACATTATATACAACTTAGTACAACACTATCGATACGCGTGGATTTCGCGGAATTTCAACTTTGGCTCGGTGCACGCGACGTTCGTAGTGAACGCAATACATTGCGCGAACACTCATCTAACTACAAGATGGTACCCATGCATTGCAACCAATGTATAATTTTGCATCTGTTAGCGATTGTATTGTTTTTGTCTACAAACTACATAATACTATTGTAATAATTACAAATATTACTTGTATTCTGGCTTCTTTACCGACACGTTATGATAGCGCAAGACGGCATAATTCATTTTTTTCGCGGAGCTTCTCACATTATCACAATATGAGCGCGAGTGTTGGCCGGTGAACCAAAATTCGGTTAACTTATGAGCGTTTACTCATAATATGTGCTGCGCGCCTGCCCCGCCCACAAGGCCCTTCTAACCTCTTTTATCTGTTCTGTGGTCTGCACTACATATGTAAAATATTTAGTTCTAAATGTCACTACGTCAGACTTTTTTATGTCGACCTGTAAAGTATTCTTAGAAAGAGAGTATTCTATCATGTCAAATTGTTCGCAACCGCCTGTCTGAACAACGCATTAGGCATAGAATTAGGTAGTACAATATCTGAAGGCCAATTCTCGTACTTAAAAAACGTTCACATTCAAGTCGCAATCTGTCAAACTTGTCAAAAATGTTGGTAAATTGATTGTATTTTTGACAGATTGCGAATGAGATGCGAATGCGAACGTTCTTAAAAATTACGGGAATTGCCCCTCAGGCATTATGTTTGGTGAATGCACTAACGTAACCTGCGAAATTCAAATAGGTGGTGGTGTGCGAAAGGATCTCCCGTGTTTAGCCTTGGTCAAAAGTGTATTTACGAATGTTATTCAAATAGCGGATCATCTCAATGTACCTACAGCCTACGTTCCCAAATCTTTACTTACCACAGTGATACCTACAGTGTGTTGGACAATAGCGTAACCGGCATAACTAATTATACGACGAAAAATAAATTATTGTAGTAAGACGAGGGTATCTTTGCCTTCTAAATAAGCACTTCTCGCGCCATGCAGAGCAGTGTCCATAGGCTCGCGTCCAAAAAGACTTAGGCCCGTATTACAGAACCTCACTCAAGACTCTAGCATTACTTAAAACTAGTTTCAACCAATCAAAAGGCTTTAAACGAGTAGTAAGTAATGCTTTAGTGTTGAGTGAGGTTCTGTACGGATCTTATACGGGCCTTAGACTGACGCGTGATCAGCATACAAAGCATTGGATGAAGTAAAGATCTTTCCTGACGACGAAGTAGATAAACGGTTTTTTAGAAACTATATACCGAAACCGCGGTAAATTAAAGCCCTGCCGAAGAAAAAAAACGAGCGACCAGAGGCCTCGCGCATGTATCGATACAGCCGCGATGCTGTCGCTGGCTGTGTACCTTCGCCCAGATACTGTATCACTACTATCGCGGTGCTGTCGCCTCCCTAGCACCCCTCCCTTCGTTCTCCACCCTTTGTTCCCCCGATATCGTCAGAAACGGTCGTGCGTTAGCATCGATACAGCCGCGCGTTTGCATCGTTTCTGTCGCATGTTGCAAACGCGACTAACTCGCGATAGTAGCGATGCAGAAGCGCGCGCGACAGCATCGCTACAAAAATTCACCGTGAGCGAGCGTCCTTACAGTATTCGCAAGTAGTTACGCTTACGGTAGTAGTACCAACCTCTCGGAAAATGGGTTGGTACCATCTGACGGCCAACTCTAGCACTGCGCTCAGTGGTATAATCTATGGAGCCCTTTTTGATGTTCTGCAAAAACAGTACCAATCTACTTTCAAGACCAAAACTATTAAAATGCACCTCCGTTGGCTTTAACCAATGGGCCACTCCAGGTACCTATTTATAAAAGTAGAGCGAGACTATACGAGTTATATGGTTTGAAATTTTTTTTTTTTTTTTTTTTCTTAGAGCATATGTTAAACATTATTTAAAAAGGTTAGTGTTTTTACTAAATCTAAATTTTTAAGCGTTACAATTAAAAATTACAATAATAAAGTAAAAAGCACTTGGAAAATTATTAACAATGAAACGGGTAAGTCGGTTAAACAAGATAAACAACTTGAGATTATGGTCGACAATAAGTTAAAGCAGCTGACGTAGCTGAGGCGTTTAATGAGTTTCTTGCCATACCTATACCTGTAACTACGACTCGCTCCTTAAATTCATCCCCGTCTAAAGCTGAAACCTTTTGCTTCGTAGTGTGTAAAACAAGTTGCTTATTAGCTTCGAACATGTAACACCTCGTGATGTAGTTAATGTTTTTAACACACTCAAGTCTAAAAACACTGGTGATTAGGTACTGGAACATCGCCATTTTAAACTTTTAAGTAATATAATAGACATCGTAGCCCCCATCTAGCTGTTACTTTAAATAAATGGGTTGATTTAGGAACTTTTCCTGGTCTCATGAAGAGTAGGGAGTTAGGTGTACCTCAAGGCTTAACACAGGGTCCATTCTTATTCTTAGTGTAGGTATATCAATGACTTACCATTCTATTTAAAGGGTATCTGTGAAGTTGTACTGTTTGCAGATACCTCTCTTATTTTTAAAGTAGACAAGATTTTGATTTTGATTCACCCTCAATGGTTAAGGATTGGTTTACGACAAATAACCTAGTTCTCAATGTCAAGGAAACGAAATGTTTAAAGTTCGCCCTACCAAATGTCAGAAATCTGGGACCCAACATCGTCTTGGATAAAGACGTGCTTGAATCTGTAACTTGCCAGTTTTTCTGGGCATAACAGAGATGCCAAACTTCAGTGGGGCCCACATATATCGAGCTTAATGGCAAGGCTCAGTTCGGCCGCCTACGCCGTCAGGAAAGTAAGACAATACACTGACGTCGATACAGCTCGGTTAGTCTATTTTAGAGAGAGAGAGAGAGAGAGAACGCCACACGTTGGCAGAAAAAAACAAAAGAAATTAGTAAACTCGGCCCGAGAGAAAGAGAGAGAGAGAGAAATTGTGAATTTGGTCAAAATGAAAATCTAAGATGGCGGCTGCGATAATATTCAAATTTTTCGTCATTGGTGTCGTTTTCATAGTTTTCGAGGGTGCAAAAGCCGATAGTAAGGTCAAAATGTAAATCAAAGATGGCGGCTGCAAAATTTTTGTTATTGTTTTATAACATACGTAAGAAAAAGCTTCATTCCTGACGGGCGTCCCCCCACCGCACACGTTTTTTTTTGCACATATCTTAAGCTTCATCAATGTGCAACGCCCAAACATTTTCAATCAGGTTAGCGGCTAGTAAATAACATCATCACGCCTGTAATCTCCGAAGGGTTAGGCAGAGGTGTACCTATAGTACACCCACCTTTCGCCAGTTATGTTAAAGTCCCATGTAACAGGGGGCGAGTCTAATAATTTGAATTCAGAACTAAGTACTTTATTGTTGTTTTGTTTTGATTTCCGTGTGAACTATATAGCAATAAAGTACTTAGTTCTGAATTCAAATTATTAGACACGATAAATCTAATAATTGATGGACATGGAAATTAGACGAAAACTCGGAAACAATTATAACAATAACATCACACCTGTAATCCCCGAAGGGTTAGGCAGAGGTGTACCTTAGTACACCCACCTTTCGCCAGTTATGTCCATGTAATAGGGGGCGAGCCTATTGCCATCAACCAGGCATTAGCTGACTCCGGGCTGCTATTGAGAAATTCCTGATGGAACATCCCAATAACACTTTGACCTGAGGATCCAACCCAGGCAGGACCTCATCCTCAGCAGTAGCACTTGCCACCACTAGACCAACGAAGCATTCTTCGCACAAATTAAGAGGAAATAGGCCTTAATAATAGCGGGACAGATGATTACAATTTACAGACAACGGACAATTATGGACAACGTCTTGATTGAAGTTTTATACTTCAATGTTTTTATCAAGACGGTTTCCTGAACCACTATTACATATTATAATTTAAAAATAATTTAGTTGGAGACGCTTTAGTCGTAATTGAGATAATAATAAAACAGAACTGGTGATAGTTCTAAAAGATATAACACAGGGCCCATCTCGTTGGTCTAAAACCGCTATTGATAGTCTGCTTGAACGGCGCATAATGAAACACCTAAAATTTAAAGACGCCCAGTTCAGTTTCCGGGGTCGGCTGTCTCGGAGATTGCAATCCTGTTGCTCGAGCATACTGTCAGTCATGTAATATACTGACACAGATACACCTGTTTATGCTGCCTTCCTTCACCAAACTAAGGACCTTTTAGATATAAATATAACATAACATCACGCTTGTAGGGGCTTGAAGTAATACCAGCCGCGCACAGATCGATCGATTAGGTTAAGCCGCTTGCCGCGGTTGGTTCGTGGACAGGTGACCATCTTTACACGCCAAGACCCCTACGTGCCTCAGAAAGCACGTTAAGCCATAGGTCCCAGCTGTCATTCGTGGATCTTTGGCAGTCGTTACGGGTTGTCAGAAGCGCGAAAGCCTGACAACCAGTCTTACCTAGGGGTATCGTATTACCCAGTAACTGGATAGTGGAGGTCAGATAGGTGAAATAGGCAGTCGCTCCATGTAAAATACTGGTATTCAGCTGTAAGCGGTTAGACTGTAAGCCGCCCTCAATATAGTTGGAAAAGACTGGGCAGATGATGATGATAACATGAAGCTTGTATTCCCCGAAGGATTAGGCAGAGATTAGTTATAACAGGTACCTACACCCACATTTCACCAGGGAGCCTAAAACGGCCACTTTAGAAATTTTGCTAAAAACGATTCATTTCCTGAATTCCCAGCAATTCATTAGCAATTCCTCCAATTTTCGTGATGTGTGACACATATTAGCTGAATAATATCTCAATTCAATTCATATCTGAATCATATTTGGTGTAAATATTGCCATATTGCAGCAAATGAATCGATTTTAGCAGAATTGCAAAAGTGTTATGTTTAAGTCCCATGTGTGTGGCATGTGTTGTGTTGTTTCCAAACTCTGACATGTTATAGTATGGGAAACTCTACATAATTATATAAAACTGGGTTCCCAAGTGCTTTAAATGGTTTATTTTGGTATAGCTACGAAACCAATCAGGTCTGATGGGCGGATGGTCTCTCGGATTGGTACAGGCTGGAGTGTGGAGTGCGCCGTGACGTACTTAACTAGTCCTAAATGGCCCTTGTAGTTGAAATACTTACTACTTAATATTAATAATAATGATGTCTACTGTGGCATAATAGTTTTAAAAGGTATTTCCTTTTTGGGAGCCTAGACTGAAGTCGCCAAACTCGTAATTCCGTACTTACTACGCTAGGGCAGCTGAAGGTCAAAGTACCACTGATGTGCAGCATACACGGCAGCACGGCAGCGTAAAGACTTTGTAGTTAGGCAAATTCTGGGTCGACTCAATTTAAATCGCCATCTTCAAGGCTAAGGAAGGCAAAGAGCAACACCTCTGCGATTAGCAAAATATGGGTATCCCGTAGCTACCAAACTACAGAGGTAGGTAGCCTACATATATGTAAAGCTCTAAGTCCTCAACATTTTGAGAATCTTAGCTCAAATTAGGAGGATATGACCTACCTACATGTTTTGTGTATATAGTTTTAATAAATGATGAATACCCTTCTACTTACCGTCTACTACTCGTATATATGTAGAATGTTCATGGGTATTTTTTAAATATAAGTAATATTCGCAAGGACAGCTCTTTCGCACAATATTCCCATGGTGTCGTGATACAGCCGTCGAGGAAGCTTAGAGGTCAGCTTGGCTCTTAGAAAATAATCTTCATGTTATGCGCGTTGCATGAGCATTGCGCGCTCGGCTGCCTTCGAAAGCGCACGTCGAATTGTACCGCTATGCAAGAAAAATAAACCCGTATACAAAACTCGCGTCCGGCGCGGTTATTAATCAACTATAACCATAAGTCTGATTACGAAATTCGTCAATCCTTTTCTGAGACCTTCAATCTACTTCAATGCCGACTGAAGCCTTTTCGATTGTGACACGGCTGAGTTAAATATGCGGTTACATATGTTATGGTGATTGAATTTGTATATAATAGGTATTACGATTGTTTTAATATTCAAGATGTATGGAAGAAAGGTTTTCGGTTTATTTTCTTCGGTGCTTCTGTCGTTACTTGTGATAACCGGTAAGCAAATCCAACTTTTTATTTTATTTTCCTTCATAAATTGCAGTTTAACTTTGAGCAACTATACAATTTTGTACGAGTATGTATACTGCAGAACGTCTTTTAAGCCTCTATCGTATTCGTATGGGTAGGTATATATAGCCTTTAATATTTTAGGGTATCTTTCAAAAGGTCACTAAAAGCTAGTCGGATACCTACTGTCTCAACACAAACTTTAAACGTGTATCTTGCAGTTTATTATCGAATCGAGAGAGCGTATGAAACTTACTTAAAAAAGCTTTTCATTACCTTCTTTCAGACTTATTTATTTATCAGCCGTTTGTGTCCCTCTGCAGGGTAAAGTCCTCCCTTCCCTCTTTCCTCCTTCTCTATCTACTGCAGTAGATATGTGGCCAATCTTTAAGAAAAGAGTAAGTAAAGTTCGTCCCGCCATCTCCTACTGAGCCTGCTGCGTTGCCGTTTGGAACCCATTGTGTGGTTATTTTAGCCCATAGCCAGACTTGCCTTATGTTTAATTTTTCGAGATTTAATTCTTCGCGGAGAAGACTCACGCCTATGCATGGAATGGACCTCGTTTAGACCTCGCTATTGTTGAATCCTATGTAGAAGATAAAATGAGGATGATGGCCAGCAGACATAACTAACTATATACACGATAGCACCTCAATGGCTGTCTCACTGATTCACAGTCTTCTGCATTCAGTATAGAACGAATTGTCCTAGCTGTCTTCTTCAAAGTTGAACATAAAATCTAACTAAGTGTAAGTACTTAGTTAGATTTTATGTTTTATAAAGATCGTTTTTGTTGTTATAGTTTCATGAACTTTCTTTTGACACATTGTTCTCGGGCCCTTAATTTTTTTGCAGGTGGGTCTGAAGATGGTGGTCGAGTGAAGCGAGTCCGCGCTGACGGCGGCGGTGCAGTGTCGCGTGAGCCTGCGCAGGCTCTGGACGCTCCAGACCCCGAGCCCGGCACCGTTCCCGCTCCCCCGGCATTCCTCAGCCCCTCCGTGAAGGAATACCTTGAACTCGGAATGGCTATACCTGGTAAGTGTAACGTTTATTTTTATGTTTATTAAGTATTTATTTTTCCCTTTGCTTGTGTTAAGGCTACCATAGGTACATGGTCAGTTCTACCTTCAGATCCATATGCACTGATTCAAATCCATACCGTGTGGCTGTAAGGGCTTCAACATTTCTCGATCATCTACGACTTTCGACACGGATCGAACTGTGGACTTTATAGATTGATGTCTCCATGTCGGTATGGTAGCCTTTATTATTGACTTACTACCAGGGCGACCGAGAACTGGTCGGGTGAAAATAGAGAAATTGAATTTTCCCAGATATGAGACCTAGCTAGATGTATTTTTCGCCCCCGTAAACCCCTGTATTGCAACTTTCATCGAAATCGTTAGAGACGTTTTCGAGAACGTGATTAAAAATATAATATAAGTATATATACAAATATTGCTCAATTATTGTTATACTACGTATAACTTTTATTAATTGTGAGCTTTTTACACACACATATTTATATGATTTAAAAACTAACAGACTTAAAATAATAATATGTACAAGTATATAAGAAAGGGGGGGGGGGGAGGGAAACAATCTTAAATTATTAAAGCTTATAATTAATAGTATAGGATATAAACACATTTTGCTAATTTAATAGTAAGGTAAGATAAGGCTCATTTGATAAGATCAACACTATTTTATTTTACTGTGTGTAACAGCTGATGATGCGAATGTTTAACCTATACATATATAGCATAACTACAGATAGGTATTGGATCTATTTTCTTCATGCCTGTAAAATCCTTAACCAGAATAACCTGTTGCAAAACCGCAAAATATATTAAACTGCTAAGACCTACCTACTGGACTACATTAGGAATATTATGATTATCCTTCATGATTCCTCATTTTCGTATAAGTACGATACTTACCTACGATCATTACCGGCGATCAAGATAAGTTGACAGAAAAATATCGTGTGAGTACTCACACGATATTTTTTACCGTGAAAAACTACGTTTTATTCGCCGCGTGTGGGCACGGTCGTCAGTGTTGTATGGATCCCTAATTATGGAAGTTTGTTGACGATACGGCGGCACTGCGGCAAAGCGCCCGCCGTCGTCGCCGTATACCATAGAACCGGTCGGTGGTTTGCCGTGTCTTATCAGGCTCACACGATTATTCTGCGCTGCGGCTAACGCGCTCGCCGTATATCATCGTAAAGAAACCGTGCTGTGTATGTTCAAGGCATTAGTAACAAAATTACGCGTTTACTCATAAATTATTTATGAAGCGTCATCAACGTTTTTGTGGTTGGTGTCTCATTATTAAACCCTAAATTACCACTTACTTATTAGTGATGTCGAACGCAAATATTTCAAGTGTATTCTGGTACCTATGTACTTAATTGGTCATTATCGTTCCCACTTCTACTTATGCAGGACCCAAATTAACTTGAAATTAGGCAATTATTTGTGACAAATTGAATTTATGTTTTATAATTAGGTGCAAATTCCTTGCCGATATTAGTTTGTGTCGGGCACAAACTGGTAAACTAACGTTTTTTGGGTTCCATTCCAAAGATTGCCAACAGGACCCTGTTAATAAGGCTCCGCTGTCCGTCCATCTGTCACAGCGCTGTATCTTTTGAACCGAAATAGGTAGACACTTGAAATTTTCACAGAGTATGTAGGTACCACTAGGGCCGCCAAAACAAAAACAAAAAATTAGAAATTAAAGGAGATAGATACAAGAACCTTTCACACCCAAGAAGTTTTTTTTTCGGCGTTTTTAGAAAATATTGTTAAATATTGTACGGTGCTCCGGAATCCTATGTGTATGTGTCCAACTCGCACTTCGCCGGTTTTTTATATAACGCCATAGATTGATATCAGATCTCAATAAGCGTCCCAGGAACACTCCAGAGACGCTTATTAACGTCAAACAAGACGTAGGTACCTATCCTACCCTCATGGTTTAGGTTACCAAGATTTTTTGAGATTCACAATCACTATCTTTTGACAAAACCCGTTTCTTTTGTGGTCATGCTACGCGAGCTGGGCAGAGGCCTCCGTCCACTCCCTCCTCTCTCGTCTCCTTACCCTCCCTCGTAGTTACCTACGTCTTGTTTAACGTTATTTTGTTTGATGGAAACCTTGCGATATTTCTTCTATAATCTCACTCCTCATTAGCACAGAATATGATTGTTATTATAGGTATATTATCCTAAAGAACATGTCCAACGTGCAATAAAACATGTTAATATTATTCTAAAGCCATAGTAAGAATTGACTTCAGGATAATAATAATAACTTGTTCTAAAAGTGTTTAATGAAAGGCATATTTTATTTAAATAACTAAATAGGTCAGACGAATTTTCGGCCTCGACATTTGTAAAGTTTATTGACACGTTCGCGGATCTTGAAATTTCTGAATTGTTATAAGATAAAAGATAATGTTATTATTTTATCTAATTTTTAAAAGTTCAAGTATTAAGCTGTCACGATAAAGAATTAAAAACTTGTAATTAGTAGCGAACGATGGAAGGAGTGGAGGGAGGCATCTGCCCAGCACGCGTAACATGACCACAAAAGAAACGGGTTTTGTCTACGGAAGAATAGACAAAATAACAAATTGTGATTGTGAACCTGTCATTTTGTCTATTCTTCCGTAGACAAAACCCGTTTCTTTCATGCTTTCAGGAGTGAATAAAGCAGGTTAACAAAATAAAAGTCGGTAGGTATACTTATACGCAGTTTACACATATCTATGGAAATGTTGAGACGTTACTCTATTCATTACATAAGGGAGACGTTTCTCCATTTGCAGCATTATGGTTTCTTTTCTGTGTAAGTTGTGCAGTCGCGGTGAATATTTTTTTGTACCCAAGTAAACGTAGGGGTTATTACATCGTGGATGATTTACAAATTCATGCCATTAATTAATTAGCCAGACCCGGAACTACTTTCAGTTAGCTATACAAATATTCGTTAAAATAAAAATAATATCACCCCACCGCCGCGCCGTATCCATCCATATCGATGTATTCCAGTACGATGCTGGTAGGGATCACAACTTCAGTTTTTTAATTCCTGAAATCGTGAATAAGTTAGGTACCTTTACGAAACTAGGTAAGTACTTAACTTGAGGCTGAGGTCACACCACTTTGACCTACCTCCATGCCATTTTACAATGGAAGTTTGAAAATGAAGATTGTTTTGGTACAAGTTCATTCATATTTTTTTGAGAATGTTAGTTGTAAAGCAGTCGATAATAATTGATAAATTTCTGTAATCAATTAATTACAGGCATTATACACGGGGTATTTAAAACGGTGACCTTCAAATTGTCTTTCTGAAAGTAAGCTGTAAGTCACGCAACGCAATATACTCGTAGGATACTGAAATACTTCAAGTGCCTATCCACTATTTAAGTAGGATTCCTACCATGTTTATTTTAATTATTTTTGTCGGTTCTTAGCTTTTATCCTTGTCCCTTTATAAATTTGCTAAGAATACAGTGTGTGTATATGTTAAAGGTATGTCGAACTGGCATAAGGTATCCTTATACCCAGTTCTCGCATTGCAGCACCGAACGTCGTCGTGCCAACCGTATGCTAACTCTGCTTACCTCAATACGTAATTAGGTGCTCGTGCAGCTGCTATGAAATATTAATTGTTACTTCATAACAATTGTCTGCTCACTAATCGATGGACGTTTACATGATTTATTGATCATTACAATTAGGCACATTCCAAAATTAACTGCATAACGCTATTATTTATAATTCTTCATTGGTAACAGAAGACGTACATTTCTTAACTTCATATTTTACTAGCTATTGCCCGTGGTTTCACTCGCATCCTTAGAAAACTGCTAGGTACATATTATAGGAAAAAAAGTATCCTATGAATTAATCTAGGTCACGCAGTCGACCTGTGCGCTTTCATTCCACATCCGTTCAGATTATGACAAAAAAAATATACTCTCAAACATCCATACTTTTTAATAATAGGTACTTAGATAATTAGGTAAGTACTAACTTAATAGGATAACTAAAATAATTTAAGAATTAGAGTTGTGTGGTAGGTTACCTACATATAATTTTGAAGGTCTTGCGTCTTGACTACGGCAACGTGCTTGGAGCAGCCTTGTTCTCTCAACAATATTGACTTACTCTTACCTGTGCCTTAGCTCTTATTGTGCTATCATTCATTCACAGTGGTACACCTACTGTACGAACGAGGTCGTAGCCATAGCGCACGTCTTTGGGCAACGCACCCAGTGTAAATCGGGCAGTTGCGTAATACATTAGCATGCGCTTGCGCGGAGGAACGATGATAGTTCGCGTTTCAATAACAGTAATTATAAAGGTAAAGGTACGCATCTCTGTCTCGAAATTGTAGGAAATACATAACATAAGTAACATTACATAGTAGGAACTGAGTTTTTCTTTGATCATGATATCAGATTTGATATGCTGGTGAGATCGTTTTGCCTAGACTATGGACGAAATGATACCTAGTAATGTACGAGTAGGGTACGGGTTTTTTACGGTTTTCAAATTTCGCCGATGTAGTTAATCCTTACCTACCCTCCTAACCGAAAGCGACTGTCGCGCGATCGTTTACCTGAATAATGACACACATAAGCGATTTGATTGATTCGCGCTCGTTTTGCTTTAGGCTAGGACATTGGCCTAAGAGTTTTCACGCATGCGGCAAAAAATAAAATAATAATTACAAAAGCAAAAAATAAAGTCTTTATACCTAGGTCAATACCATAGGACTTCCCCTTATGACAAAGAAAACGGGGTAACAATTGCTATTAACCGTATAATTTGCGGTAGATATTTGGACTAACTAATTCAAGGAAACCGAAAAAAGCAATAAAAGAAAAAGAAAAGCCAACAAAATTGCGACTTCTGAGTAAGCCTGCCTGCGTGCATCGTATTATTACGTAATCACTCTTTATATTAATAGCTTACACCAATTTTCTGTACACACATAATTTTTTTACCACTAACTTCTGCCCGCGACTTTGTTCGCGTGGAAGTCGTTACCACAATCTATTAAAATAACAGCCTGTTTTGTAGTACCGTGATTAGAAAATTATAGAAGTTTAAGGATAAGAATTATAATTATAAATCAATCTTTGTCCACTTTTAAAATTCTGGTAAAAAAACACTTCCTCTCTCCTTAAACATCATCATTACATATAGTTCCTTGAACTTGTTTCATGTTTATTATTGTATATATATATATATATATATATATATAGATAAGTGTATGCTTTATGAATGTATGTATTTATTGTGTATGTAAATGGTACACCACTGACTACCTGCAGTATTTGTCTCTCCTTCTCCCTTTAATCCATCCAAAGGTTGTCTGGAAAAGATCGCTTTTAGCGATAAGACCGCCCATTGTGTCACCCTATGTAAAATGACTACATTTTTATCTGTATTTTTTATGGTGTACATAATAAAGAATATTCTATTCTATTATAAACTCTATGCAATTCTAAAAAGTTTTCAAAACTGTAGAGTAGTATATGACAATCTGCAACAGAAGTAGGTAACAGAAGAGAGAAAACTTCATACAAATGCGCAATGATGGATGCACTATAAAGCGCGGAGAGAAAATGCTTTGCCGGGTTCCGGTCGTTCGGTGTTCCTGTGGCCACCTCCCGGCACTATCATCAGAGATAGTGCAGGAAGGTGGCCACAGGAACACCTCAACTTTACACGGTAACCCTGTTGTGTTGGACTCGTTGGATTTGTCTTGACTAGTAGGTACCTTACAAGTGAAGGGGATAGAACACATATTTTATCAAATTCTAATGCTAGACTAAAATTAATATAAGTAATACTTTTTTAAACAAGCTTTTATTGAACTAAAACTTACTAAATAAAACTTACGTAAACATAGAACTTTAATATTTCATAAAAGCTTGAGGCGTGAACGTCGTTTTTTCACTTAAAGAAGCCTCACTGAGCAAGTTACAATTTGCTCAGACTAGGTACTACTTAACTGAGCAAATTTTATGATTTTTATTAGAACCCACACCACCCACACCTACAGCCGCAATCGGTTTTTTTTTTGTTGGATAGGTAAATTAATTATAGGATTTTAAACTGACATGGTTATTTTCACTATTTTTATTTAACATTAAATAAAATTGTGGTATACCTTTAATTAGTCGCGGGGCGTCTATTGGACCCCACGCGACTTTATTTGTATAATATTTAGCCAATATTATGCGTACGCGAGTATTCGTTCCAGTAGCTTCCTAACTCACGCACCCTTCTATTCTCAGCGTGCAACTAGCCGCAGCGTTGACTACACGTGCTGCACGGAGGTGCTTGGGGTCCAATGGACCCCGCGCCCCCAATAGTGTAGTATAATTTTGTTAAATAACTTACATAAAAATAAAAATAAACGCAATTTGCACATTACATTTACGTTTGTGTGCGAGGTCTAATGATAGAAAAACGAAAACCAAAAGTGCAATAAATTTATGTGTAATGAACACCAACAACACCACACTAAACTTTGTGATACATGTATTGATTGATCAGAATATTTAAATACGACTTCTTACGTGTTTTATATTATGTTGTTTTCTAGAAGCCTTATATTTTTGTAAGGATGTTGTTCTTAAAGTTCCTATATAAAATAAATATTTGCACTTATTTTATATGTTCCATTTCACAAATAAACTCTGGGGTCCGCACAGACCCCACGCGACTAACAGTGTGATCATTTTGGCGCGACTAGCTAAAGGTTAATTGTTGCCAAAAAGTTTGTGCTAAGACCTCGCTCTTCTGGTCGCAGAACTACTAGTAATTATCCATAAAAAAATAAAAAAAAAGGTTTTTTTATTTCCTAAACGTATGTACAATCAACAATACAATGATAGGAACTATCTTTTAAGCAAAGAAATGCTTGTATTAGGTACTTCCGTTCTTCTGAATTATATTAACAATACATAAGTGAGAAATTTACCAGTAAACAATGAAAAAATAAATTACAAAATTAAATCAACATCAAATTAAAATCACATTTTTCTTTTTTTACAAGAATTAAAAATTACTATTAAATTAAAATCTAAATCTAAATCAAAAACAACATTTATAACAACATTAAATCAAAATCAAATTAATATCAGAATCACAATTAGAAAAAATCTAAGAATTAAAATCCAAATCAAAATAAAATTAACATTAAAATTCAAAACAAAATAATTTTGTGCGCATAGGGTGTTTATGTGAGTGTATGTGTGTTGTGTGTGTGTGTGTTTGTTTATTTGTTTGTTTGTGTTTGTGACAATGTATCTCTCGGATTATGTGATCGTTTGTAGGATTGACTCGATTTCTTCGTAACTTTTGTTTGCCAGCCATTGAGTGAGTGTTTTTTTGCAGTCGTGGTATGTCATAGAGTAAATGTTTTGTTCCTTATTTAGAATATTGTATATGCGTGATGATTGTTTAGTATATTGTCTCGTGGCAAATGTGGTTTTGACTGGGGTTTCTGGAGCGACATTATTCTTCCTCCTAGATTGTGCCCTGGAAGTGATAAAGGGAAGGGATTTATGTTTTTTTAAAGCAATCAGAAGAATATATAGTTTCCTAACCGACAAAAGATTCGAGGTTTCGTAAAGGCTTTCAGTGGGAAATCTCAGTGGTTTGAAGAACATGACCTTCAATAGCGCTCTCTGCGCCCTCTCTAGCTCCAAAAATTTTGTTTTCGTTGCGCCGCCCCAGATTGGTAGACAGTACATTATTATTGATTGGCCTAGGGAGATGTAGATTTGTCTAATTAGTTCCTTAGTAGCCACGTGACGGAGTAACTTAAAGGTCCATATTAGTTTCCTGACTCTTCCCATTATTAGATCTAAGTGCAAATGCCAAGATAGTCGTTGGTCGAGCATAACACCAAGGTATTTAGTTTTAATGACCTTGTTTATTTTTAGACAAGTACAGGTGTTGTTGGAGGAGTCGGAGCATGTATGAATTTTAATCTGGAGGTCTTGTGATGGTTGGAAACGATTGTAGATGGAGAAGCAGATGTAATTAGTCTTTGAGACATTCAATGTTAAAAGGTTGCGATCGAGCCAGGCAGCAATCGTAGACAAGCCACGTTCGGCAGTGCGGCCAACGCTGTCCCATGATTCTCCCGAGAAGACTATTGCTGTATCGTCGGCGTAAGAGAATATATGAGCATCTTCTATAGACAAATTACACAAACTGTTTATATAAACAAGGAACAATGTTGGGCCTAGCACACTACCTTGTCCTACTCCGTATGTGACGAATTCCTCAGAACTAGTGAACAATCCTATTTTTACCACATATCTTCTTTCACTCAGGTATTCCTGAAATAGCTTAAGTGGGACCCCTCTCACGCCAATGTCTTCTAACCTGCGTAGAAGTATGGGAACCGAGACTGTGTCGAAGGCTTTTTTGAGGTCTAGAAAAACTGCCAGGCACCTACTTCCACTGTCTACTTTTTCAGTGACAATGGAAGCAAGCGCCGTGACTGCATCTTCTGTAGACTTGCCTTGTCTAAAGCCAAACTGCGAGGGTGATATTATATTGTTTTTCGATAGATATCTTACCAAGCGTTGGTTTATTAATCTTTCGAATATTTTGGACAAGGACGGAAGGACCGATATCGGCCTGTAGTTCGACGGGTCAGCTCTGTCTCCACTCTTGTACACAGGTGTTATTACAGCTTGTTTCAGGGCGGTGGGAAAAGTTCCCTGTTCAAAGCAGAGGTTAATAAGGTGAGATATAATTGGCGAAATAACTAGCTGTGCAGCCTTTAAGAAACTTACGGGAATTTTGTCCCAGCCGGTGGCACTATCGGATTTTAGGCTCCTAATTACGGCAGCAACCTCATCAGGGTCCGAGTTGACCATAACATAACAACAGGGCGACACACCCCACGTTCTCCGTCTAGAGATGTGAGATTAACTTAATAATCACGTTTTGAAATAGGTTTTTCATCGTTTTGTGGTGTGTGCAAGTCTCGTGCACCTTATATTCTATATTCATGTATTTAGTTATTATATAAACGTGTTTTTGTATTTTGTGCTATGTCTTTTGTGTGCTTCAAATAAACGATTTATCTATCTATCTATCGTAGCTATACGCAACCAACCGACTTTCATGCATCCATCCATATATAATAGATCCATAATTACATATCTTTGTAATGTCTACATTAATATTTAGTGTAAATGAAATTCCCAATTGTTTATATTTAAATTTTCACGCCTGAACAACACCGGTTTTAATTGAGTGGTTAAGCTTGATTAGTTTCGATATCATTGACATGAATGCAATAATAAATTCGCTATTCATTTGTTTTTTGTTTACAACACCAACTTACAACTTGTTTGGCCTACTTGTAGATTAGTGTGTAAATTGCTGGTAAAACGCTCTAGGCGCTGAGTAGGCGATGAACAATTCATCCATCCTCCTCCGAAGAAAGACTCCGGCATTTTGTCTACGTGCGCATTAGATTTCCATACGATTCCAAACTGTCCGCGGACAAATTGTCCGTTGTCTGCTTAGCGCCTAACTTATGCAAACTTTTCTTTCCAACACCCGTGGTGAGGCTGGTGCGCTCCAATGAACCCTATATGTCTGTGCTGGTAGAATTTGTCGAGATATACCGAGGAGTAGAGCCCACCTCTTTCTTGCTTTTACTGGCCGGAGATTTGCAATTTGAAGGGTGGGCGTTTTGGGGGACTGTCTTATGTAATTTTGACGTTCGAAAAGTGCAGATTCTCAGCCTAGTTTGAATAAATGATAATGACTTTTCAAGAGCAAACGTTCTTGGAGGTAGAAAGTATTGTGGAGATTCGCAAGAGCCAACGTGCTCGCAAGGAAATATTCCAGTCAAATTCTGGTAGGGACTTGACCGTACTTCCGGGATTGTCCTGAAATTGTCGTGGTACACCTCTCCACTTCTAAAGCGTCTCAGGATATGATGCTACATTGTCGTTATGTCACTTTAATGTCCTGAAAACACCATTTCAGACACTCTAAACATGAACATCTACATGGTTCTCACAGACATAAAAAACAGTTCAGACATAATCTTGGTCAAGCCATAGCTTGACCAAGATTATGTCTAGATTTTAAAAGAGTCTGCGTTTTTTCGGCCGTTTTTCTCAGAGCAGTCAGATAGGAAACGCCGACCTCATCTTGTTTATTTTTTATTTTTTCTTTATTAAGACGTGTAAAAGTGATTCCGATAACCTATTTACAGAATAAACAATTTCATTTAATTTCTATGAGGTAGCGACGGTTTTCGGGGGCCTATAATTGAGTGGCAAGTCACCCATTGCCATTTTATCAGAGTAATAAAATAATAACATTGGTCAGGCAGGCGACACATGACAGTTATTTTATAGTTCCAGGTAACCAGTCTACTACGAGTATAGCCACCCAAACTCATAGCCCATTACTATCTTATTTTTCCATATTCTGCAATAGTCCTGCACCTGCATAGTACATACAGTGATAATCGTCGGTTGGTGCCTTTTTCCATTTGAATTGTCTAACGGGCCTCTGCGAGTTGGTCCGGGACCCCATGGTCCCGAGAAATGTCAAAGACATAATAATGGTAATTTATTTAATTTCTGATAACAGGATCCAGTATCATTTAGTTATTGACAACTTATAAACTTTGTTAGTACAAAACAAACGCGACAGGCATAATTACAACAAGATGTGTGTTATTTGATTAATTCACTGATTGCCATGAAGAGAGCTCCGATTACTTAGATTGTAGCCGTTTGAGCAAATCGCCCTGACATTCTGTACGTGGTCTGAGGTCGACACGAAGGTAGTCATGTGTGTGCACTACACTAATCTGCTATAGGTACTACGTACCATTATATTATTTGTGGTTATATGCATCCATCAACACGTCCATTCAATTTAATCGCTTGAAATAATCCTCTTTATCACAGCAACTAAGAACTCTTTGCTGATAAAATTAAATGCATTCAACCTCCATACTAAGCGACGAATATTCCAGACTCCCACGGACCAGTGGGTCGTAAATTATGGCCATCTTGTTTTTGTTTGGATCCACGCCCGCAATTTTATAAAAATGCTGATATGACTCTGTAAACTGGTTTGAATCCAGATAGGCAACCATAATAACAGTCTGTTTTGGGTTCTGTAGTAAAATTAGGAATACTTATCGTTTCGCCAAGTTCATCTGTCTTTCTGTCCGCCCGTCTGTCTGCCCGCGATTTAAGTCAGAATATTGGGATTAAACAGCTGTAATTTGACATAGTTATACATATTAATCACGCCTACAAA
This sequence comes from Agrochola macilenta, assembly GCA_916701695.1. Lineage (NCBI taxonomy): Eukaryota > Metazoa > Arthropoda > Insecta > Lepidoptera > Noctuidae > Agrochola > Agrochola macilenta. Next base: position 13,117,414 of record OU753563.1, read on the forward strand.
TCTATGACATAAAATAAACTTTTTTGGGTATGTTCTTCTCGTACACGCAGGGATGTTTTTTTTACACGTCAAATTCAATTGTTTGGGGTGTCGTTAGAATTTTGGAAAGGTCTTTAATTTATTTTAAATATAGGTAAAAATATAATACAAAAATAAGCGAAATATTCAGCTTTAAAGTGGTCGTTTTTGTTAAAGATTTTTTTTTCTTTGTTTAAGCCACATTTTACATGAAAAACTTTGTTTGACAAGAGTCACATGAAGAGGTAACTTAATTCAACGTTTATAGTTCATCAAACGATATTTATGAAGATAGTCAGTGCTGTTATATGCTAGTAATTCCCTAATTAACCTATACATTATTTAAAGCGGTGTACAAACTCCTCCGTCCTAGCAGACCTCGTGGCATCCTGACAGATTAACAATTATGACAGGAGCTTGCCAAGAGGCCCTGACATGGGTACGATTTTTTGTAAAATGTGTTGCAAAAATATAAAAGTTTAACCCTCAATGGAAGCCTTTTCAATAACCTGACCTACCCCGACCATATTCTATTACATACAGCCATAATTATTTAAGCGTTATGATTTCAAAACATTTCAGACTCGAAGTGTTTTATCCAAGGTTGGTTGAACTAACAGTCTAAGGCCCAGAATCCACCAAAGCGGAGACGAGACGAGAGGAGAGGAGATGAGATGTGTTTTAAACAACCAATAGAATTTCATTATTCACACAATATCTCATCTCGACTTAATTTCAGTGGATACCACTGAGCGGAGATATACCTATCATATTTATATAGCGCGATCGAAGGGCAGATGTGAGCTGTGCCTCACAAGCTGGCGACGGCACGCATCGGAGACGAGAAGAGATGTGCGTTTATCTGAACATCCAACGCTCGCCGTACGCAGCTCAGTTCCGCTCCAGTCAGCACACATCTCCGCTCCAGTCTAACCATTACGCATTTCCGCACAGCTTCGGTGGATACACCCTAGCTGAAAAACATCTCTTCTCGTCTCCACTTCGGACATCAGTCTCCGCACATCTCCGCTTAGGTGGAGTCCGGGCCTAACATGGTTGACATTTACAATGACATATTCTAGGTAGTAATTATTTCCTACGATCACGTAATTTTCGACAGTCACAAAAACAATGCTTCAAAGTATTGGTGTATAATTGGCGGGGCGTATGATCATGTGGGCGAACAATAGCAGGCTGGCACGACGAAAACGAATAAAATACATATTAACACATGACGTGTTTGACCCCAACAACTTGCGGGTGCGATTATCGTAAACATTTATTGAAATGGTTTAATTACTCCGATCTATTATTAATTTAATTAGGTTTACCAAAAATATTAATAAAGCCTTCATATTCAATGCTTTGAAAACTAAGCCCTGTTAAAATCTATTAGAATTAATAACGTCTTCATTAGTAAACCTCTATGGCGTTTAATTGATGTGACTTAAACTCGACTTCATTTTTCTTGCCAGTGGCCTTCAAAATAAGCCTTTTTTGTAGGTGAATAGAATACAAAATGCAATAGTGTTTGTAATAAGTTGGTTTGTCTACTTAACGTCACCGTCACCGCCTCGGCTGCGCTTGCGCCACAGCGTTATAACTGCGTTGCGCCACGCGTGGGTCATATGTAGCCATTATTAATAATAATGATAACGCTTACCGCTAACGCATTGTCGAGCCTCTGTATTGCAGCCTGTCAGCACTCATTAAACTGTATGATATGCACGGTTACATGTAATTTGTTAATTTAATTAAAGGATTATTAATTCGCACTTGGCATTACTCAGACTCTATACTAACTCTACATTTTGACCTAATAGATTTATATCATAATTCAAAGTGTATTTTTATTCTAATTCAGCACTTTTTTGTAATTAAATTTCTATATATATATTTAATAATGATTCCATTAGTGTACCCATCCTGTTGAGCCGGTTTCGACTTTATAGGTTGTACAATAAACATGAATATTGTCTCACAGTCTCACACCCACTGTGTGAAGAAGATTTGACTCGATGATTTAAATGCCAATGTGATCGAATGAGCAATATTTAACAAGCACAAACACTCACGCCTCTACTACTTAATGTTTTTTGTGCTTTGTTGCGTCCGCGCAGTTATCTATGGTATAAAAGCTTGTTTTATACAAAATATTAAATGGTAACTTTTCCTAATTACAAATTTCATGTTAATCCTCTCCTCTGCACATATAAGATATCCGTTATTACTTATCCATAACAGTTGAAAGACATGAACGAATTAATATTAATGTTTATTATTGTTTCTAATATGTTTATTTTGAAACTGTAACCCAAGAGCTGCAGAATAAAAGAAGGAACGTACGTTCCTTCTTTTATTGAATCAGACGGATAATACGAAAAAAGGCTTCGAGAAAAGTCCGGCCGATTAATTTTTCATTGTCAATGTTAAATAAAACCAAAAGATTGTCGTCACATCGTGCCAAGTCAAATTATTATGTGAACGCTACTGACCTTGTTCCAACCTGTCCTCGCGTATCGTAAGTTCGATAGGGTCACTTCATTTCGCACTTCGATTATGTGATCTGGGGCCTTAGCACGTAAATATTGTTTCCTAAATAATTTCCATGAATGACTTGTTTAACATAGCATTTACGTAATATTGATAAAAGGAAGTTATGTAAGAATAACGTTTGTTTTGGTAATGTAGCCTTGTGCTAGGATAGGTCATTCGATCTAGGATTTGTTTATTGTTTACAAATAGTATTTACTATTTAGAACAGTAAGAATCGAAACATGTTATACGGTACACAATGTTTGATTTTATGAATTCTGTATCTTGAGATCTCGCAATAACATCTTCTGAAGCAGTACACTGGACTCCATACATAGGCTTGCCTGTAACAGTAACCGTTTACTGGTCCCTTACGTCAGAAGTCAGTAATTTATCATCGCGATAACAAAACATAACGCAACCATTTGTCAGAGGCAGATATCGCCGTAGATTTTAAACATTTAACGATCGTTAGATCATAACATTATTATCGTCATCCGTCTGTATCATACCTATTAGGTCGGACGATCTCTGCGCTGGTCCGTAAATTCTTGGTTGGTCACGTAATATTAGAACATCTTTTATTTTTTATATGATGTTGAAGGTTAACCGGATGATCCACTATCTGAGGCAGGAGATATGTTCGTGATGCGTTGATGACCTTACAAATCCGGAGACTGGTTGAGAGTGACAGCATCATCAAAGTAGGTACACACGTCATACGAAATTATCAGTATGTGCACCGCATCTTCGCGTTAAGTTTCTTGTTTGCTAGTAGAATAATTAATTGTCTGATTTAATCATGGTTTCATTAGAAAGACTGGATACTGAACGTGATACGTGTTTAGACAATTATACCAACGTAATATTACATCCTTTTAGAGTTATTTGTCTTTGAAGTGTTGAAAAAAAATTTTTTTTTAAGGGTGGGTATTTTTGGGGTACTGTCTTATGTAATTTTGACGTTCTATAAGTGATGATTCTCAGCCTAGTTTGAATAAATGACTTTTGAATTTTGAATTTTATATTGTTGGTTCTTTCTAGGTACCTATTTAGATCAATAATATCAATTTCGGTTGGTCGGGTCGCAGACCTACATACCTACCTTATTGTAGATAACTTTATATGAGTTAGGTATCTACAAATATAATCGTGTCAAATATTTGGAACTGGGACAAAAATGCTGAAAATGTAAATGATTTTTTTTGTGCGGTTGTAGAATAAATTAAGTCGCATTGTCAGCACCAACAAGATATGGAAATAGAAGCATGAATTATTGAAAATTTTACAAAAAAAAATTGAAGTCGTCAGTAGTCCACATTTCTCATTCAAATGTCAATGATATGCGGTCTTAAATTAGTTATACTAGCTGAAACGAGAATCCGCGTCGCACTTCGACCTTTAAGATGGTTTGCTTGCTACATTTGTATTTATGTACAATGTATACACAATGCTTACAGTTCCTAGAATTACATAACAGTGCAGGAGTTGCGTCAACCTTTTAGAATCATAAAGTTGATCAATTCGTAGTTAGAAATTAATAGCAAGTTTTCATGATACGTAGTTTGATTTGTGAAAATGCTTATATATATGTCACCGTAAGATTGTATGAACAGTTAGTTTAAAATCTATCGGTATTATTTCCGTTCAATTAGAAACTCGAAAAATTGTGAACTGGGTGAAATGGGTTAGATTAGGTTAGAACTGTGACTAACCGCACGCGAGCCGAACAAGCGCTACTTCCAAGTTGCTCGCAGCTAGGCGCAAGATGAGTTACGTCAAACTCGCAAGCAAGTTTGATTTGTCGGTTTCCCATGGACAGATCGAAAAATAATGCATTCAATTGTAAATGGTTTGTTGCAGTTCACAATTTTTCGACAGTTTGTAATCTAACGGAAATAGGTAATAGCGATAGATTTTAAACGGTTATAATTACACGGTGACAAATACAATATATAACACAACTAACTTTACACTAGGTACTAAATTAAATGGCTAACTAACTATATAAATAAATACAAAAACAAATTGACACTTAGGCGTCAAAGTACTAGTCCGCATCGGTGTCGTTCGGAAACGTGCCCAGAAGACTGGCAGCATAGTCACGTTGAATAGCAATGCTAATTCTTTGGCCAAAGAACGAGCTAGTCCTCTAGTCATTTATTAATATATATAGTTAAATAGAAAAAAGAAAGCAAGAAAGAAAAATAGTGTATTCTGCACAAACTAAACGCACATTACAACAAAGTTACATAAAATACACATTTACAAATGCCAAAAGCCTCGTATTCAATAGTCAAAATGAATAAAAGTTTGCCAAATGTGTAAATCATTAATATAATCAAATCCCTATAAAAGTACACTGTTGGACATAGACCGCGTCTACTCTCATCGAGCCACCCCGCGAAGGTTGTTGCTCCACCTAGCCTGAGGCCGTTCTACCCTACGTTGGCCGATAAATTATAACGTTTTGTAAACATAATAATTAAAATGTCAATTTAAACACTAAAAGTACCACACTTGTGCGACATTTAAAGTGCCTAGTTAATCTTAATAACACAGTAGATCACGGACTTGGTACGAAACCACATTTTGTGGCTCTGCTCTAATAGCGCCTTTCCGCCTTCATTCGTCTTAAATACTTCGTATTTATCTACTGGAAATGAAAAACTATTTTTACCTTTACACGTTTTCCTTTAACCTAAATAAATTAGAAATACCTCCCTATTAAGTTTCTGCCTAGCCTTTTTCCAACTATGTTGGGGTCGGCATCCAGTCTAACCGGATGCAGCTGAATACCAGTATTTTACATGGAGCAACTAGGCAGTCGCAGTAGGCAACTGGGTTATGCGATACCTCTTGGTGAGACTGGTTGTCAGACTTTCGGGCTTCTGACGACCCGTTACTGCTGTCAAAAATCCACGAATGACACCCGGGACTAACCGAGGCATGAAGGGGTCTTGGTATGTAAAGATGGTCACCCATCGACGAACCAACCGCGGCAAACATAGCTTAATCTGATGGATCGACCCGTGCGGCTGTTATTACTTAGCCACAATCCCCTCTCAAGGCAGTATTACTATATCGCTGAAAAGTTTATGAAATACTAAGTTCTGGCCGCAACTTCGTCCGCCAGCCTCCCTCAAGAATTGGGCTATCCAATGCAAAAATAATCTATTAAATCCAACTGGTAGTTCCGTATTACCCTCTACATACTAACAAACAAACAATTTTCACCTCTTTATATTAGTATAGACAGATTCCGTTTTTCCTTTTCAGGTTGGAACCCTAATAAACTCATTGTTCTGATTTTACTCATAAAATAATCATCAATGTAAAAAGCGATTAAGTTTAGTGTAAGGCGATTTATTATACGTATAGTTGTAGAGTGCGCACAGATTAAGTAACATGTTATAAAACTATTGTCATATAACACGCTTATTTAACATAGCTAATCCCTCTAGACTTCGGGGAATTAGTACGTACGTACGGAATTAGTATTACGGCCCTGCTATTCTATTTAGAAACATTAACATGTCTGCATGTGCCACTAAATTGTAACATATCAACCCGTAACTGAGCGACTGAAATATGAACTAAATGTTAAATTGCCTGTCGCAATGTGTAAGGTTTTCCTTATTTAATGACGTAAGCATTTTCTTAGCGTTTAACTACGCATTCAAAATTACAGGTCAATTTGCACTGAAGACTGCCTTTTTTACAACATACATTTCATTTTACGAATTTAGACGGATAATCTTTCGAAAGGAAATCTATATTCTATGTACAATTGCGTAAGTTTTGCGGTTCGAACGTAGGCCTGTGTTTTATTATATGCGACGAGCACTGTAATTGCAATCACTGTACTATAAATTAATGGTGGTCAAAGGTGAATGTACCACGATCGAATAATCTTTTACTATCACTTCTCATTTCCCAATAAGCGAAAACTAATAATAAATAATGGACTAGGATGCTATTTTGTCGCACAATCGAGAATTGTTAGTAGTGGTGTCTTGGAGTGAAAGTCGTAACTGCAAGCGAACTTTCGTTATCTGTATAACTACCGGGAGCGGCCTAATATGCGCAAGAGTCGCTCGTGATCGAACGGGACGATCATTTTCTCACGAATTTTTGTGTCTAGACCGATTGTAAAATTCTTTTATGCAATTATTAATAGTTGATGGTTGTCAATTAATTCTGAGGATGAAATTGCTTTCTATTCTTGCGGATTCACTCAAAGTATCATTATTCGTTAGTTAGTATTAAATGTTAGGTATTATTACAGTACTTTAAAAGAACTTTAAAAGCAGCTTATTTACTTAATTTAAGTAAAGGAGGCATGAAGATATAGGCCAGTAGACGCAAAATCGAGTTAGGTTAATTAGGTAGCCAATTTTGTTTACTTTAAAATGTACAGAGTTACTGTTTTCGTAGGATGCACCTTTTAGAAGTTATAAACCAAAGACTGAAAGAAGATCGAAAATTTCGAAGTTAAAGCACCACGCAGTTAGCACAGGTCTTTCCAACCTGAAAACTTGGTTTTACACTATATTGGTATTTATCCAAACAACATCCGAAAAAATCAGTAGCTGCCGTGCATTTTTTTGCGACCTACGATGTTTTAAATGACTGGCCGAATAGAATAAATCAAATGTTGAAAATTATAAGTTTAATTACATTTGTATATAATATATATGACGTTGAGTAGCCGTTGTTCAAGGGGCGTGTCGATCGATCTATGTGGGAACTGGGCACTTTTGACCTCTAAAAACGTGTTCATTAAATGTATCTTAATATAGTGTAGTACAGTTCCATATTAAACGAGTTTAAGCCAAGTTAAACTACACCGTTATAAGCTAAATGACTCATTTTTCAATTTCAATGTTAAATAATAAAAATAATTACTGATTTTGGTAAAAAAACAACTTTGATTATTTTGTCGATAACAGTTCCTTACATTTGACATTGAACTAATTTATACTTTATTTTATTTAAACATCGTATTTTATTGTCCGAAATGTATTTCCATACAAAAGACATCAACGCGTCTCATTACAAAGTTCATTAATAAAATTATATTCTATTACAACACATTTCACACTTCTGTATTTTATTAAGAGGGTTTATCCTAAAAGTTGGGGTCGCAAATAACTGTCAAATATTTACCTGTTTTGATTTTTAAAGCAATATTACTGAATAGAAATAAGAAATGTGGCTAACTAGCGAACTAGAATATTAATAGTGAATTGCAATTATAACATTGAATTTGATGTTGTACCCATTTTAGGTGTAAAAAACGCATTTGGAAAGTTTCCAAATAGTTTTTTTACATCTAAAACTAAACATTCGGTGTTACGATATTAATTATTGCATTTCATAATCAATATTCTAGTTCGCTAGTTAGCCACATTTTTTATTTCCACACAGTAATATTGCTAAATTAATCAAAACAGTGAAATATGTGGTATGTGGCCTAGTGGTAACGGCCGCGACTTACGAGTTGTAAGTCTTAGGTCCGAACCCTGACAGGAGCTTTAATTTGTGTATTTTTTTCATTACCACTGCTCTCAAAACGGTGAAGTAAAACATCGTGAGGAAATCGGATATCCAAGAATAAATTTTTTAACACATGTGACATCTACCAACCCGCTCTGGGCGGCTTTTTACGATCAACACCCTCTTACCGAGAGGAGGTCTGTGTCCCTGTGTGAAAATTATGGGCTGATTATTAGCATAACCCGCTGCGTTGAAATTTTTCGTCGGTTATTAAAAAAAAAATCTGCTGTTTCATAGAAAAGTGCAATACCTACGCGGTCAAAATGTATGGAGCAGCTGTTTTTTTTTTAAATTACCGACGTCAAATTTCAACGCAGGGTAGTTCAGAATTAAAGCGGGAGGAAACGCCCGGGTGTTACCATTGTGTGGATCGCCCGGAGGACACGGTGGAGCATACGGTGGAGGTCTGCCCGGCTTGGGCGAGGCACCGCCGTGTCCTCACGGAGGCGATCGGCAGCGGCGATCTCTCGCGTCCGGCCCTGGTTCAGGCCATGGTCCGGAGCGAGAGTGCATGGGAAGCCGTCACTTCCTTCTGCGAAGCAGTAATGCTCGCCAAGGAGGAGGCGGAGCGCGCGAGGGAAATGCAAGATGCGCGCCCTCGCGCCCCTAGTCGCCGCAGGAGACGCCCCGGGCGTCGGGAGTCACGAGCCGACTTCCGGCCACCGTAGGCGCGGGCTTGCGGACGGTGGGCAATGCGTAGCTCACCGTCCGATTAGGACCAGGCCCGGTTCGACGGCGCGTTGTGTTCCATGCGCGCCTCAAAGAGATGTCAGCACCAACTGACGGGGTCCGTAAGGGCCAATGCCTGCCAGGGTTGCGAGATTGTCCGAAAGGGATATCGCGGCCCCGGCACACAGGCAACGGAAGGAACACGGGTGGGTTTTAGTCAGTAAAAGTCTGACACTCCCTCTCGCTCCGCCCAGAGCGGGAGGAGTCATTTGATGATTTCCCACCCAAAAAAAAAAAAAAAGGGGTAGTTCAGAATCATGTATTGAATCCATGGTAACCGGCTTCGCGTCGATGTCCCGGACACCCCGTATAAAACATTATTATTTAAACATTATTATTTAATCATTATTATTTAAATATCATTATTTGTCTTATTTCAGGAAAGCCAGGCATAGATTACCCGGTGCTTGGAGCAGTGCCATACACCAACTTTTACTGCGATGATCAGCCTTATCCCGGCTTCTTCGCCGATATGGAGACCCGCTGTCAAGGTAACTGTCCAAAAACAAATGAAAGACAAGAACAATGCATAAAAATGCCGATTGTTGCAATCCTGAGTACTTTTCTCACTAACTGTCATTCTGTATGATTTACAACAAAAAAAAATCTAACATGATCAAGCCTAGAGCGTTTTCGATTATAATTTGTCATAGCACGTTTTCATAACGCTTGATTAGCATGATGGCATTCTATTGTGTATATTGATTTACGCCATTATTTTTTGAAATAGAAGATGTTAATCATGTAATAAATTATACCTCCCATTTAAGAAGGAGGGTTTAATAGTATCTGAATTTAAAGCAACGAAAAAAAAACTGACAAAGAAAATTAATAGTAATATGTGGGTGTTCATCTTTTTGGTTCTATTGTCAGAACAAAGCTTTTGCGAGTCTGTGGCTTAGACCTTGGCCGTGCTGTAATGATTTACTACTGACCTTATGATACTTTGAGGTCAGATAATTATAACGTAAAGTAACCCGGAACATGATTTCGACAAAAACAAAAAACCCGGGTCAAAAACGTGAGCTCTGCTATTATGGTACGCACTTAGCTTCTAATTTATTGAAGTCTGGTCTTGATAATTTATTAAATTATTAACTCGATTTATATTGATTTTAATTAATTTGATAAATAGCTTTATATAATAAAACATCATTTAGAATGACTTCCGCATCATTATAGTTGAGGAATCACTAATTAACGTTGCTTCAAAAGAGGTGCGGTGGCCCGATAGCACTTTAATTAAAATTTACCGAATATGGAATGAGAATATTGGAATTGCTCAAACGTATTTTTCCCAAAACACATAAAAAATAAGAGAAAGAAGTTATCCGATATCTCTCATTGAGGCTGCACTTGACTGCGATGCTGAAAAGTTATTTCCATTTAAACAAGTGCGAATCGGACTCCCGCACCGAGGGTTCCGTACTAAAAATATTTTTATTATATGATGTTTATAAAAATGTATGCTTTTCGCAATTTCTCCTTTATCTGTGCTATAGACGTTGCGTTCGTACCAAATTTCAAGATTCTGATTTCACGGGAAGTAGGTTTTGATTCCCTTGCGAGTGTCGAAAATTTGCAGCATAAACGGCTGTATCTTTTGATTGCGTTGGCTTAGAAGTTTGGTTTTTTCACAGCTCCAGGGGACAGTAAATTTAAGTATTTGATATGAATTTCAGCTTGATACCTCCACGCGTTCCTGAAAAAATCGTCTTGACAGACGGACAACTAAGTAATCCTATGAGGGTTCCGTTTTTTCCTTGAGGTACGGAACCCTAAAAATTAGTTAAATGGGTACTATTGTGATGTGTTTCAATTTAACCCCCATGAAATAATATCACTAGTTGCCTGGAAGTTAATAAAAAAAAATATTTATATGCAGGTTATCACACTAATCATGCTTGTTTAGTTTGTAGGACATTTTGCAATGCGAATATGTGACATTTCTCAATGTTAACTGTTGTATCAATCAGGTAGTGTGCTGTTTATAGGACAAGTAGATTCTTTAACCTTTTCTTAGAAAACCTTTGCTCACCTTTTATTTACGATTTGTCGGTTGGTCTAGCGATCAATCCAGATCTTGTGATATTTCGCCCGGTAGATGGGTTTCCTTGACATCTTACTTCATCCATGACACTGTGCCCTCACAGTGCTAAGGATGAAGACAGTTCATACTATTGGAAAAACTGATGATGGATGACCTGTGGGCTTAAAACGGCCTTTTTGGCAGAATCTTAGTTCATAATATTATCTGCGTTCAATTCATATTACGCAATTCATCTGTTTGACAGTTTTACATTATAATAAAATAAATAATATTTAAATAGTAGAAGTAAATAATAAAAATCTCATTTGATTAATAAAAATTATAAAGAAAAATTATCCGGTAAAATTATGGTCATTTTTTTCATGCGGCAATATTTACACCAAATATGACTCGGATATGCATTGCATTGAATGTGATTCAGCTAAAATATGTGTCACCATAGAGAAATTGCTGAGAATTCAGAAAATGAATTGCTTTTAGAGGAATTGCTTAATGTGGCCGTTTTAGGTCCCCTGATATTGCGAGGCAAAATTAAATATCTCTACAAACATTTTAAAATTAAAACAAAACCCAAATAAAAAGGGAATATAGTTTCTTCGGTTACGATACGCTTCAAAGATGATACAATTCCTGCAAATTGAATATGATACGTTTATTTTTTCAGCGTGGCACTACTGTGATATCGACGGTCGTCAGGCATCGTTCCTGTGCCCCAACGGCACGGTGTTCTCGCAAGGAGTGGCGTCGTGCGACTGGTGGTTCAACGTGCGTTGCGCGCTGTCCCCGGCCCTGTACCGGCTGAACGCGCGCCTCTACCGCCGAAGGAAGCAGACGCGACCGAAGCCACACCGGCTCATAGACAAAAAACTCGTTTCCGAAATATTTTTGTAAATGTTGTTTTATAAGTAAGTCATGAGTTGCCAGATAAAAAGTTTTCCTTGCTATTAACGTGGTTCATCGACGAATTTGGTAGTTTTCAGAGGTTTGCTTTGAAAACGATTAAGTTTTTCGTTATGAACTCATGTAACTATTTTATGTGTTTGGAAAAACCACCACTCTCACTTTTGAGGGCATATAAAGCAACATGCACCTCTGTGCTTGTTGCTTTTTATACTCTCGAAAGTGCTTGTGTTTGCGGCTAAGATAGAGATCTTAGCTTATGTGCAACAGGAATGAACTACCTGTATAGAATTTCTGTCAAATGTCTTTAAAATACCTGGTTATTTAAAAAAAGAAGGTTGCTGGTTTGTGTAAAAATACTCTAATATTTTATAAATATGGACCTAATGTTGATTGAATTATGAGAAAATTTGGTATAACATGGCTGTAAGAAAACCTAAAAGGACCATCACCACCTTAGAGAGCCGCCAGCGAGAAATGTATTTTTTTTGATGCGGCATCTTTGCTCTGACTGTGGTCATAGGTAGAAAATTGTTTTGATTTAGTGAGAGGCTGCGAGGTAATTGCTTAACACACATATTGACCGCATTTTCTCAAATTTTGGCAGTTCAGCCACGTACATTGCGTTATTTACATTGTTGACCAGACGACATTATTAACCTGTCCTACTGGGTGACTTCACATTCGATTCTTAGAATGTTGGTTACGATATGTTTTGTTTCTATCTCTGTAGCCGTAGAGTTCAATCATTCACAAATGATATTAAACCGTAAGCAGCATACAAATAAAGTTTAAATGAGTTGACGGTATTAACCGTTTACTGGTGCCAGCTGGTACCAGCCGGAGGAAAGAGGTTAAACCTATGAAGTAATAGATTAGAAATATTATTCAAAACTCTCGGGTTTTGTTTGAAACTGTACGCAATTAGAGTGCTGGTATAGGAGTACTTGTAGTAGAGGAATTATAGGTAACATACCTCTCAAAATAGCAGGAGCATAACCTGGTGCTTCTCAACAGTATTGTAGCAAAGAATAATAACTAGGTATGACTAAGTATATACCTAAGTATCTGGCAACTTGTGACAACTCTAGTATTTGTACGGAATTAGACTATTTCAGTAGTTCTAAGTTTCGGGAGTAGAATAAGCTAGATAGTAATATTATAGGTAATATAAATCTGTAAATAAAAGTAAAAAGTGGAAATAAATCGACTTAGTACAATTACTGAGTATGCTAAGCATATTCTCTCATTGCAGTATGTCGATATCCTAAATTCTTAAAAGTCCATATAGCCATGAATAATTTTGGCTTCTACCTGAAAGTATACTACAGTTAGGTACATTTATTTCATTATGAATAACTTGTAAATAGGATTTCTTTTGTAAGTTGTGCCTTACTTTTCATAGTCAGAAGGTCCATCCCTTAGTATTTTAGTGAAGAGAAATACAGAAGAAACATCAATAATGAAATATAAAATACAACTTCCGCCTCAAAAATAAACAATTCATAATACCCCCTTATCTCACTGTGATAATGAATTTTAAAATGTCGTACTTTTATGTTAATAAATATATGATTGATACTGTCCGTAAGAATGTTTTAAGGAATTTTGTAAGATAAGAATCGTCTTTCGTCTCTATACCTAGTTGGTGCGCTTTAAACATAGCACATACAATTGCATCCAAGCGATAAACCATGTATCGATTTTCATTCATGAAAGATGTTGACGACAACGCTATAGGTAATATCGATTCAGGATGTTAACAAACTTTATTTCTGTTTTTCTACTTACCTAATACCTACTAGACTCTACGTGGGCCAATGATAGTTAATGCTATGTTAAAATCCAACATCTATAACATAGGCCCGACAAGTACAAGTATACGTCACAAGTATTAACTTGTGCTTTGTAATGAGTGTCCTAACCATAACATTCCACACATTGGACTCTCCCAACCACGGTAGCTTGGTTGTTATAGTTTGACCGAGACCGCTTTTTGGAGCCTTAGATATGTGCGCGGCGAGACGGGCAAGTGGAGGCTGCATTTGTCATTTGTCAACGCTCACGGCGCGCGGCATCCCTCCCGGCGCTCATTCATCAACGCTGCCCCCCGCCTCGGCGCACATTCCTAAGGCGCGGAAATAGTCTCGGTCAAACTATACCACCTCGTTTGTATTGAAACTTGGACAGCATTGAATTATTTAGGCTGGAAAGTTCGAATGGGCCCAGGATGAAAAGTACCATAAATATTGAAGTTGCAAGTTGCAGTAACTTTGCAACTAGACTCCGGATATGTCTCCCGCATACTAAACAAAGCGAGTGGTCGCACAAATACGCGATCGTATCGTTCATATGCCGCTCGTTTGTCCGGAAAACCGGAAGGTGCTCTGTGTCGGCGCGAACACTCATTCGGTTTCACCGAACATAATGAACGCGACGTTCGCATGTTCGCGCAACGATCGCTTCGGTTAGGACGCGGCCTTTGTTGTCTTTTTTTAAGAAGTGTCTTGGCATTGAATTGAATCGACCTGACACAAACAACTCCATAATAATTAATAACCATTCCAATATTCAGAGAAGTTTCCTTTCAGGGCCCGTTGGAACCAACCCACCCTGTTTACATAATTGCTCGTAGGTACGAGATGTACGATTTTCACGATACGTTGCGGAAATCGTAAGATAATATGATATTGATGGGTTAGCAAGTAGGTTCATTAAATCATATAAATAGTAGGATAAAGTACTACTGCCATGAATAGGTAAAGAGAATAGCAATAGAAAGAGAGATGTACATACATTAGCGCACTTAAAACAGAGATTAAGTGCAAGTGGTATTTGTGAAAGTTTTGTAAAGATAATCTGCTTTTAAGTCTCTTTATCTATAAAATTTTGAATACATAGTACGTAGGTAGTACAGTGGTTATGTCTACTTAAACTGTTGTAATAAATGTTTCCTAATTTGTTTAAGTCAATTTGTAGATACACAACTTCCTTCCAAATGGATTTCAATAAATAGATCTTATAAGCTCAGTGTATTTTCCATCGTCTTGTTTTTTTTTTCGACTCAATTTAGTCCTAGCCAGTACAGTGATTAAAAATCGTGCGAAATTGTCATCGCAATTCTGTAACACATGGTAACTTAGGTATTTACACGCACTGACGATTTAAAATTCGCACTGCACCGTAGACCGTACATTGAATAAAAAAATAAAAATAAATAACAGGCCTTTACCAGGATTAGACCTTTCACAAAATTAAATGTAGGTAAGTATGAAGTATATCTATTATCAGATTATTACTTTTAGTTTACCGTGTATTGTGCCTCTGTCAACTCTATAAGTTGGTTATATTATTCTGTTAGTTAATCAACTTTTACACGTATCAGATCGGCGTTTTGCATGAATACACATAATTACTTGTTACTACATAGCGATGAGTGTTAACACGCAGTTTTTGTTCCTTTTTACTTTCATCAGCTTGAGGGTCAAAAGAAATAACTCTAACAATTGTGTAAATGATTGCTTTAATACACAAGTTCTAATTATATATTTCACATATTTGTGCATTTTAGAAAATTTACAGGGTAACATGTAGTTCGACGTATTCCTTTATAGGCGTATTCCTTATCATCCTGTAAGCTACCTATAATATGTTACAAGTGAGAATCCTATAAGTAAATGTATATATATGTTATTCCGTTTTTTCCTTTAGGAAATCTTCAGTAGCAGCGCGAACACTGGATTTGAGCTACTACTGCCTAGCCTTTTCCCAACTATATTCGGGTCAGCTTCCAGTCTAACCGGATGCAGCTGAATACCAGTATTTTACATAGAGCGACTGCCTATCTGACCTCCACAACCCAGTAGCTGGGTAATACGATACCCCTTGGTAAGACTGGTTGTCAGACTTTCGGGCTTCTGACGACCCGTAACGACTGTCAAAGATCCACGAATGACAACCGGGACCAACGGCTTAACGTGCTTTCCGAGGCACGAAGGAGTCTCAGTATGTAAAGATGGTCACCCATCCACAGACCGACCCGGCAAGCGTAGCTTAACCAGATGGATCGACCCGTGCAGCAGTTATTACTGAGCCACGAGCTCCTCATGGGAATGGGACATAGGACCTAAACATAACTGGCGAAATGAAACGTCGATGTACCTTCTAAACACATCGATGTAGATAGATTAAATATGCTATACAGAACCTACATCAAAATTAAAAAACAAAAACGAATACAAAAACCGTCCATCCGTCTGTCAATTCTCAGGGTTTCAATAAGGCTTGCATGATTGAGGTCTGCATGTGGATTCCGGTAGGTAATCCTCGCATTGCTTGCACCTTCGATGTTTTCGAGACCTAAAGCGAATCAGCAACCAAATATTTTCTTAGTCCTTATTTAATTAATTTAGCGTGACTTTAGACCTAGCACGTAACCCTGTGGCAAGCCTACACTTTTACACCGTCGTAGCTGCTTCAGTCTTCTTTAATATAGTTGGTAAGTAAGATAAAGTACAAAAGAACTAAGGAGTGGCCGACTATCGTATTTATGGACTTGAAATGCGGAGGAATGAAGAGGATGTCATGTAACTAAAAGTGTTAAGGCGTTTGCCCACTTATCCGTATCCGGTTCGTATTCCATTCGTGTTGGATACGTGAAAAAGAAGGATGGGAAATTCACAGCCTAGCATCTGCGCACTTATCCGTATTTGATTCGTTTTGTTTGATATACTCGGTTTTGATCCTTCAAAAAACGACTCAAAGTGAGAATTTACGAATCGAACACGAACCAAATACAAACCGTATACGCATGAGTGCACAAACGTCTATACAGTTACTATTAGTACTATTACCAGGATGGCCAAACCGAATCACAAACGAATTAACTCATACTGATGTTGATGGCTAAGAAATAATAGATAGATTCTATGACAGACTATATGGTCCAAAAAAGTCGGAGAATATTTAATTGATTGTCCAAAAACGTTTCGATCTTTTAATCATGTTCGCCTTCTTTACTTACTGATCTTCTTTCATCTGTCCCGTCTTTTTGAAAACTATCTGTACCATTAAAATAGGTCGCAGTAAGGTTAGGTTAGGTAAGAATAGCGACCAACTACGTGCGAGCCGAGCGAGCGAAGCAATCGGTGCCGCAGCGTCCAAGTTGATCGCAATAACTATGCTGGTAAATGCTATGAATGAAGGGGAATCATTGATAAGGGAATTTAATTGAACATTTTTGACGTTGGACTAATTTAAAATATTTTAGTAAACCCTAGATCGGTGATTGCAAAGAGGTTGTGTGGCCTGGTGAAGATTTCAATGTTTTTGTTACATAGTATGTAGTTATCTCAATTAAAGTGAAATTGTTAATAAGGTACGATGGAGTTGGCCTATCCTTATAAAATCCCCTTTTCATAAAAATCTAAAACAAAAAAAAAAAGAAATGCTATGAAAGTGCATCGACCCTACTAGGACCCTGAATAAATTATGATAAGGGCAGGTGATTAAAAAGTTTAAAAGGCCTTTAAAAAGTTATCTGAACAACTTGCAAAATACCGAGGAACCTTTAAAAATATAGGTCCTACTCCTCTTATGGTAGATATCTACCTCATATGCCTTTTTATACATACCAGAACGCAAAAATAGCCCCGGACCAGTTCATCCAGAGTCTTTAGTTCCCAATTTCCCATGCATCGTTAGATCCCGCATTTCTATATCCTTGAAAGATATAACCCGACATTAAAACACAGTAATCTGTTTGAATATTCAGATGTAATAGAGAGCGCTTAGATTTAATTGAAATTGGAGACTTAGAATAGGTTCTCCGATGAGTAATACTTTAATTTCAAGACAAAATAGAATTTTTTGTCAACTTCAGCTACGCTAAACCCCTTTGTTTTTATAGGAAGTCCTTGGCCACACTGTTAGAGCGGGAAGTTACTATCACATACGCTATGAATGCATAGCTGTAGGCTATAGCTATGCATTCTCATAAGAACACACATTTAATAACCAGCATTGTTCCATAGTTTCATACAATGTCGATTCATAGTCAAGGGTCGTCGATATGAATTGCCAACGTTAAATGTGCCAGCCGTGGGAAATCTTTCTTGGCCACGATGCATTTTTTCTTTCGTAAGGAGTGTTAACGAGAACTGACATAATGTTTTGAATACTAAAATTTGAAAATGATGTAGGCCTCTCCAATGGCACGGCATTATAATCGATCTTTGGCCAGTTACTTTCATCCAGCTGCTTCCAGCACCATCCGAAGATTGTTGCATTAATTTTAGCATATCCTGGCATTCTTCTTTTTTCCATAAAAAAATGTACTATACTCGTATTATCAAATGTGACTAGGGCAAAGGACGTGACTTGGAACAAAAAATGTGAACTTTTGAGCATACGAATTTTAATCTGGGCTAAGTGTTCTTTAAACATTACCTATATATCTACATAATACTTAAGAAATATATTACGTGGTAGTTTGTTTTTCACGCAAATATTGATGGATTGGATTGGTAATAGTATCGACTCTAAAATTAGCCGCTTCACCTCGTTTATTGAACACAAATGCGCTTGGATCATATACATCACACTTCATAGTAATTTGGTACATAATATAGGAAGAAGGCTTTATGCCGACGAAAAATTGGCCGTATGGCGCGTTTCTCGAGTCATGCGGTCATTCGACATTCGTATCGCGAAGCGCGACAGACGCATGCGCGAGTTCGACCGTTGCGTTTTACGCGGGAAATATTAACGTCATTGTTTACGTGAACTTTCAATAAAACTGCATGAATGAATGCCAATAAACATTAATAAAATCACAATGGATTACAAAATGGAGTTGTTTGCGCTACTTTTATGCGGTAAGTACCTACCCAGTGTAATTGCGGGACCTAAAAACTTTTATGAGAAAAACCAAGGTGCGACCGGAAAACTTTGTTTCCAGTGCACAACTTTGCCCCTGCATGATAAACAATACATCTTTTAATATTTTATGGGATGCCGGTGCCATTTTATTTAGGAATATAGTGGAATTCAGCACCTCGGTTCTTACTTGGTTTTTTAAATTTCACAAATAATTCTTCATTCAAATATGTATGATATATATTTTTTCAATAATAATCTTGTGACACAATTTACCCAAAAACACCGGAATCACGCTGAAAATACTTTAGTTATGCACCCTAATTGCACTTAATTATGTTAATTATCGTACTATGGCTCCTTCTTTACGCTCGGTGGTTGCATAGTGACCTCACGAAAACGCTCAAACAGGCTGCTGAAGTGCCGAGTCTGATAACATTGTCAATATCTTCTGAAAAACTTAGTGAATGACGTTTATTGCGCTTGTGTCGCGAACGTAATTACAGTTGTTGTGTCAAACTACTCAAACTCAATGCTGCATTGCTGCCTTGTGCAGCATTTATCTCAACGCTCACTATTATAAAATCGCTCCGATTTGTTTTTTCCTTGAAACGTATATTTGTATTAAACAGCGAAGTAAATTCTTTGTTAGACAGGTAACCTTGTAGGTATTTATTTAAATTGTGTCAGAAATGTTAATTATTTAAGCTGAATTATAATACAAATTCGTATTTAGCAAACAAGGAAGTTTAAAGCGAATAAAAACGGTAACATACTAGATATAATTTCTCGATTAAAACATCAAATACATATTAATATTATGGATTTTGATGTTTTAATAGTTACATACATACAAACGTACTTTCTAAGGGTTTCTTAACTAACACTGGGCCTTTGTTGTCTGAAAATAAAATATTATATATATTATTATTATTCTTTGCAATATGACATTATAGTATGCAAATGCATGGCACAGTTTGGGTAGAGTAGCCTGAAATAAATCTGTCCAGGATAATTACTGCGTGCTGATGCGGTTGTTTGTAAGTTCTTTTGATACAATTTAGATGAGAGAAAATTACAATAGTTAAATGCTTGATACCTATTCATCAATATCTAAAGAAAGTCCAGGTGTCAAACCTGACAAGCCCTCCCTTGACCAATCCTCGTTTGTCAAGGTTTTGACCAACTTTTTTAATTTAATCTTAACTAAGTTCAGCTGGAGGTTTAGCAGATCCGACCATATTGGGTGCAAAAGTTGTCACTTATAAGAATCGAGAGCGATTTAACTAGCCTTAATTGGATGAGTGAGTCAGTTGGATATATTAGGGCACCATAGATTTACATAACACTTGCCTGAACTGTCGCAACTGTTTTGTTTAAGATAATGTAAGTAGGTACCTAAGTAGGTAGGTATAGTGGGTGGATAAGTATATCGCAATTTCGACGTCAATGTCTTTTTTTACCGGACTGTCGACACCTTGAGATATGTGGTTTCATATAACTTTAAACATGTAAAACAATACGTTGTGAATTAAATAGTGTCGTCATTATAACAAAATTGCACAAAATAATGAACTTAAATGACTTTATTTTGCCGTGGCCAAAGTAGTATTTAGGGTATTTGGCTGTGAGAAACAATTGGTAAATAATGATAGAGCAGCGTGGACGATTTTATTTTAAGCGTATTATTACGATTCTCTTAAACATTTTTCCTGGTTGGCAATTAACCAAAACTGTGTGGTTTTTGAACGGTTTACTTTTGGTGTTTTAAATACCTTAATGTTATTTCAACATTTTTGAGTTACTGGACTTTTTAAGCTAAACTTTGTTAGGACGTTAAGAGCCCTCGAGGCTATTTTAAATTCAACCAGGATTTCGGTTTCCTTTTCCGACCAATGAACCAAGTCTCATAAGGGTCCTCCTAAAAGGTTCAATTTTAATTGTAAACTGTTAGAAATTGATTGCTGAATAGCTGACTGTAAAAAAAAAAGATTCTGACCTCTACCAAAATGAAGATTGAAGACCATCAGACTAAATAGTTCCAATACTATCGTGAAGGCGGTCGATCAGGAAACGGATGTAGGTGCTCGGATGTAATAAATTGTTCGTCTACTCGCAGTGAGATTAAATACGCTAAACGACAGTACTCTACTCGTCTGATGGACATTTCTAAAACAAGGAAATGCCTCTTTTTCTTTTTGTCCGCAACTTAATAGCTTTCTCCTTCAAGATAAACGCAAAGAGCTTATCCTCATTTCCGCAATTAAATACGAGTATATGACGAAGATAAAGATGTTGGCAGAATTGTAACAGTGAGTATGTTGTAACATGACATGGATGGACACATTTATCATAATTCAAGCGACTCACTTATGAATTACACGTCGTTTACCTTCCAGCTTGTCGAATGCAACTTGTCATTAGCTTAACAGATCAGGATTTGTGAGAATTTACTTTTGAATTTTCTTTTTTTTACCTCTATTGTAATAGTAACACAGGGTTACCCTTTGACATAGATCAGTATGAGGACATCTGGGACAAAACTGCGTTGTTGATTTATGGGTTCAGAAAAGATTCTGAATAAACTACCTACCTTCTGAAAGTGGGCAACATCGCAAATAGATGTCAAATATTTTGCAGTTTTGATTAATTTGGCAATATTACTTGTATGGAAATATAAAATGTGGCTAACTAGCGAACAAGAATATTAATAATAAATTGCAATTATAAAACTGAATTTGATGTTGTAAACTAAATATTCGGTGTTACGATATTAATTATTGCATTTCACAATCAATATTTTAGTTCGTTAGTTAGCCACATTTCATATTTCCATACAGTAATATTACCAAATTAATCAAAACAGGTAAATATTTAACAGTTATTTCCGACGTTGCCAACTTTTAGGATAAACGCTCTTAATAGTTTCAGTTTTTTTTTTTAATGATATGCCTAGGTATATATGCCATTGATTGCCATTTTTTATTTACCCTTGAGTAGACGCAAATTTTTTTTGGTTGTCTTTAATTTTAGCTTTTTTTTGTACCTCTACGTGTGTCCTATTTGTTCTTGTCGAAGCACAGTATTTACATCTTTTAATATGGTTGGCTGACTTAGGTGTCCAAATACCTGTAGATATTGGCTAAGGCTATACCTATATTTTTAGTTGTTCTGCTGTTTCTATTCTACTTTTATCGACCGTTACATAATTTACATCATAATACTTTAAAATAGATGTGAAGCTAATTTTATTTTCGTTTAGAGTGTTTCAATTTAAATGTTTCATAAGTAGAGATTGGATATACGGATGCATTTTAACCTACAGTAATTTTTTTACTAGCTAGCATTTTTATAGAAAAAAAATTACTAAATTTATCTATTCCGGAATCGCGATATATTTGCGATCGATAGGTACAAAAGTGCATTCCATATTAGCCAAAACCTGAACGTAAGTAAATATACATTCGATTCTATAATCAGAACTCTAAAGTTGTCAATCGCGAAATCCCGGGATTTTTTCGATACAAAAGTGCATTCCATAATAGCCAACACCTCAAATTTAGGTAAATATGCATCCAAATATCTGATCTCTATTCATAATATAATTATGTTACCCACTTTTGAAAACCGTTTCATAATTCATTAATTTACCTGCTATGACGTCTCCAAAATAATTTATTAAAATATACATCCGGTGCATTTCCTGATAAAATTTGTATTCATAATAGCATTAAAGATATTATGAATACATATTTTATCAAAAAGCTTTCAATAGTGAGATTATTCGTTGTAATAAAGACGAACCAATGCACAATGACTCGAATATATTACAATGTTTTGTAGGTAGTCCATTTCTGAAGAAATTTATGGAAATAAAATATTATGAAAAACATTTTTGTTAAAATACCGTATCCTTTTTTTTGGGTGGGAAATCATCAAATGACTCCTCCCGCTCTGGGCAGAGCGAGAGGGAGTGTCAGACTTTTACTGACTAAAACCCACCCGTGTTCCTTCCGTTGCCTATGTGCTGGGGCCGCGATATTTTCAGACAAACCCGCAACCCCAGCAGGAAAATACCGTATCCTAAGATAGGTATATGTTATTTTGTTTTATTTACACTGAACAAATATTTATAAAAGTTAATTTTTTAGAGTTGAGTAATTTAGTGAAGCACGTTGCTAATATTTTTAAATGCTGTCTCAAAGCAAGTGGCTTATGAGGGTAAGGAATAATTAGGCTAATTGCTGAATTTATAATCAGATTTATTTTCATTAACATACAAAGAACGGATTAATCTAAATCTATACATATCTATAAATATAAAAATCAATTGCTGTTCGTTTGTCTCGCTAAAACTCGAGAACGGCTGGGCTGATTTAGCTGATTTTGGTTTTGAAATGTTTGTCATAGTCCAGGGTAGGTTTAAACGGTGAGAAAATTAGGGTAGGTAGGGTAGGTAGGGTTTAGTGCTACCCGTGCGAAGTCGGGGCGGGTAAAGCAAGTTATAAATAAAAGTCTCTTTGCGTGTCTGTGACCACCTTGTTCTTCTAAACAACGCAACAGGTTTCGATGAATTGATTTTAATTTTAGAGAATTTATTCCGGAAGATTTACTTACATAATATAATATGAAATCTCGGTCTTTTTGTCAAATCGAAAAATCCTTGCGAAGCAGGGGCGGGTTCCTAGTTTAAAAATAATTAGATACTTACAGATTAAAACTGGCCTGCCCATCCGCGGCTTACGCAGGTTGAGCTCATTATGTCATGATTACGCTCTGAGCTGTTTCTTCTTATATCACGCTAATAGCGTAATCTGTGCTAATAGGTAACGTTAAGTGATCATAATTGCTTAACTTCTGTAACCTAGAGTTCTGGACGAACAAACTACAGGTACGTACTGCAATTTATATTTTAGGACTAAGTACTTAAGCTAGGTTTTACTAGGAAAGGTTCCGTCATTATAACGGTCGTCACGAAAATATTTTTTTTAACCAGTATTTGACATTAAGGTGTCATAATTAATTATTAAGGTGTCGTAATTGCTAGTCAAAATGTTCTGTAGGTATTTGGACAGCCGTTAATGTGTCACTGTTGTCTACTTTCTTAGAAACCAAAGCTTTTCCTTAAACAATTGACTAGCAATTACGATAGCACAGAGAATAAAATATGTATAAAGCCTCGTGCAAACAGGCGCGACGCGAATCTAACAAAATAATTTCTAAGAAAACTTCACAGTAAAACAATTACCGGTGTCGCGTCGCGTCGTCATCTCGCGCTAGTCTGCACGAGGCTTTACACACTTAAATACTCTGTGCTATCGTAATTGCTAGTCAATTCTTTAAGCGATTCATTCATGCATTTAGCATTTTCATTTGCTTTGGTTTTTATTGCTCGTCAATTGTTGAAGCTCATGTTCATTCATTAAACATAAAACAATTAAATCAAGATGTTAATTGCATGATAATATGTCAATATATCGTCCGACACTTTTTTCCAATCTTTATGTGATCAACTGATCACAGATGGTTTTTTGAAAGAAGTGCTAATTGGCAGAATTGATCATTCTATTTCTGTGGGTAGGTATTATATGATCAGGAAAATATTTTTTGGACGAGTAACAAACAAACAAACAAAACTCACTTTCGCATTTATAATATTAGTTAGGATTTAATCAATACATTAAAAAAATAAGAAAGAATATACATTTGTTTAGCACAGACTAAAAGGCACTATAATAATTCATTAATTCTTCATCTTATGAATTTTTTCTACTTATTTTTTTTTATCCATTTTCATCATTATAGCAATATCCTAATGCGTTGCTTAAAGAAATTCTTTTATTTGGATGCAGCGATGCACAAGCTAGTTGTGGCGCAATCTTAATGCAACCGTCACGCAACGCGTCTTCAGAATAATTATAAATAACTAGCTGCTGCCCGCGGTTTCGCCCGCGTGGATCCTAATTCTTACAAAAAAATAAAAGTAAGTTAAGCCTTAGTTACTCTTTATAACATCAGCTATCTGCCAGTAAAAGTCTCGTCAAAATCCGTCAAGCGGTTTCGGAGATTAGCCGGAACAAACAGACAGACAGACACACAAAGGTAGACAAAAAAAAAATGTTATAAGTACCGTATATATTTTCATATGCATTAAGTAAAAAGCTGTTATATTGTTATGCCATTACAAACAGACACTCCAATTTTATTTATTTTTATAAAAGAAGACTAGCTTTCGCCCGTGGCTTCGCCCGCGTGGAGGTCGGAAATTATCCCACGGGAACGTACTATCGGGATAAAAAGTCCTAGTTAATCCAGGTTATAAACTATCTGTGTGTCAAATTGTAGGTATGCTGTGTTTGCGTGATTGAGTAACAAACATCCAAGCATACAAACTTTCACATTTATAATATTACTAGGATGTATAGATGAGGAGGACCGAGAACGTAGGTGCTAAGTGGCTTTAACATTTTATTTTCGACTTCTAGCTTAATTTCATGGCGATTAATTAGCATTTTGATATTAATACTTTGATGGACACAAAACGCCCGTTGACGTAATAAAACTTCTATTGTGTCTCGTTCAGTGTCCTTGAATGCGTTAATTAAATTGTTTTTATTACATGGGATATTATTTATAACAGTTAACATAGGTGTGTGTAGATATTTTACGTTCATAAAATATCACAAAAAAATCCGGAAGTACTCGTAAATGTACATAAAGGGTGACCGGTAAAGAATGGATAACCTTTAAATAGCATTTATTAGACATTATGGCCGATCGAAAATAATACAAAAAAAATATCCCAAGTAGTAACTAAGATACCATAAAAAAAATAACTATGCGTTTTCTAGTCACATTTTTTACTGCGTCTCAGTCGGAACAGTCAACGTACAATATTACAACAACAAATAACCGATGGAATTCATTCATTTGTGTACTCGGTGAAGAAGAATGTAAAATAAGGTTAACAAAGTTACTCAAATAAGTTAGGTACGCACGGCTACACATCAAGCTATACATTTCCAGTATAAGCTGACCTCACATTGTACCGAAATCCTATACAATGCGAGATCAGCATAAACTGGAAATGTATAGCTTGATGTGTAGCCGTGTGTACTACTTGGGATATATATATTTTTTTAGTTTTTTTAACGGCATTATAATATATTATATGCTATGTCAAGGTTATCCATTCTTTACTGGGCACTCAGTATATCACACGCGGTTTCTTTATATAAATTAACGAAACGGATATGGGAAGTTTGACTAAAACCACTAAAAGTCGCTCTGCACAACTCTAGGTACAGTCACGGTAAAATAACGTTCGTCACCTTAAGGTCTGTTTTAGTTTGCTCAGTGCACGATACAATCTGTTAACCGACTCACTATTAGTTAAATATTGCGTTACTATCAATATCACAGATGACAGTCAGCCTTTATCTTTACATGTCAGAGAGAATTAAGAATGTGTCACTGACCATAAAATGGCTAGACCATTAAAAAAGTGAACTAGACATTGGTCAAAGGTGTACCTATAATTCTTTTTTATTTTCCTGTGGTTAGTGACTAATCTTGTCTCAGAGTTTTAAAGCCGCCCATGGCCCTCTGACTTGGCTTCACATGCCACCATAACCTAACCTAACACCTACTTACAATATTTTGACCTTTTTAGAAAGTCATTATATGATAGTTTTACATGCAGTAGTGTGCTCTGTGCCGTAGCTTCAAAAGGTAAAGGGTAAAGGTAGAATATATACAGGATATAAAGAGAATGAACGAGGAATAAATTGAAAAGGATGAATGAAAGGCGACTAACAAAAGATATTTACAAGGCAAATGTGAGAGGAAACGCCGAGAGGGGACGCCCTAGAAGAACATAATAGTGACCTTATTGGTCATGTTCTTCAGATAGGTCAGGTGCGTAGTACTCGTAAACGGTGTGCGTATGTAGGTATGAACTTAAACGAAGCAAAAGGAGTAGGTATGTAAGGATCGTAGCAGCGACTTTATGTATGTGTGTAAATAATAGAATTTGAAAACTGACGGAGGTTTTGGAAACTTGACTGTACGTAATCAAGGTTATTAAAAAATAAAAAACTTTTGTCATAATGTAGGTAACCTAGTCCGAGCAAGGCATTAAACAGGTTTTTCTTATGTAGTGCGCTATAGTTATTATTTGTTTTAATGTTCAGATAAAAATTACTTCCGTGGTTTCAGCACCAAAAAATGAAATAACTACCTGCTAATCAATGCATAACTTGTATTATGCATTGATTTGTTGGTATTGGTAATATATAGGAAGTTTAATTCAACGTTCTTGTTATAACCGTGGTGAATTTACGAAACAATGTTGCCTATGGTGTGGATAACTGACTAAAATGACAGAGCATCTGGGATCCAAGATATGGGAAGCAAAATTGGTACACCAGAACGTTTTACGTACTCCTAGCTCTACGCATAGGGCGTTCATATGCATAGTGATAACGGCTTATGGTAAGAACATAGTTTTATCGTTTGTTCTGTAAATCCCATCATTCAAGGTGACAAATGTTTGACCAAATTCTTGCATGTGACCAATTTCTGAACAAACAGTTGGCCTTGTTACAAAGACAGACGTCAATATGTTAGCCTGCGTCAGTTGGCACAATTAACTGGATTAATAATCGAGTCACTTCCGCGTAAATTTTTACAATCGATTGGAAACCTTCCATGTGACCGTAACAGGGGCGAGAGATTACAGTGTACGAGCGTAGTGTTAGATACGGATGGATCGCTTTCACCTTCCGCGGCCGGGCGACCCTCGTGACCTCAACTGTGACCACTGAGCATATCACGGCTGTCACGTGCCAAGCATATTATATTCATAATACCCTGTTTTTAACATATTACATAAGTCAATATCCCTTGGTTTCTTTCTATCAGTCTAAATATTAAGAAGCTACTCGTATCATAAATCTCTCGTTTCGAAGCACCATTATTTTCGAATGACTCAGAAATCGAAACATACAATCGGTTACGATTTTGAAGGAATGCTGGTTGTTACTTCCGTGTCTTGGTTGTGACTGTAACATTCTGTTACAGAAAAAATCTGTTTCTATATAAATACTATTTCCTTTGTCGAAACAGTGAATTGTTATTTTATGCAGTCTGCTGCTTGTTTATTCACCGCAAAGTGAGTGTCAGAAAAATTCGTCATCAATAACATCATCGAGGCTAATAGCGCATAAATCCATAATTTGCTGTGGTAACGTTCTTACAACAATAAAGTATTCTTTAAGGTCTCACACACTTTGAAGATAATATAAAATATAAATTATCTTCGACATATCGCTCACCGTACAATTTAAACACACTGAACATAATATTTATTTTACCTTAAAGGATTTTTATGCACTATAATATAATAATTATCTTCAATGTGTGGTATGAGCTTTACGCGTCCTTCATATTTAGGTACCTACTAAAACAAAAAACATGCTTGCCAGTTGGTAATCACTTCTGAGTTACGAAATTAATTAAAAGATTAGTGGTTATGAATGACTTACGAACATTTCAATTAAACATTGCACACTACTTACGACACCCTTCGGAGTTGGTCCCTCCATTCAATTATGCATAGGTAAATGTCCAGTCGAACCAGCTTTCAAATAAGAGCACTAAGCCTATACAGTCCTCGATGTTGACATTATATACGGGCAGGATACACTTTCAATTGGCTAATAAAATTAACAATATAAGATAAGATAAAATAAATTTATTTAAACATTGTTACAATTGTTACCTTAAAATTAGTACATAATAATTCTATCTGTAACTGTTGGTGACATTCATCATGGTGGTCGGTGGTCCCCAAACTAGGCAGTGCCTGTATCTTGGGGACCTGAAATCTTATCTTTTTTATTTTTTCTTAGTTGCGCACTGGATATCTATTATGTGTATTTAATATTTTCTTTCTATTAAAACCCAAGTAATAAACCAGTTTAATGTGTTCTAAGAAATTAGTTAAAGTGAAACAAAATGACGCTCTCAAGTCGTTAGGTACAGGTTTCCTCTTTAGAGAGAAATCATGTCAACCGTTTCGAATCGAATCTTCACAGCTAAGTAATCTGCTAAGTTATATGCTACCAAGAATTTACGTTCAATTTAAGAATACCATAAGTGATATGATATTCATTTCCTACGTATTTATGACCACAACATTGTTTTTATTACTTTTATTTTTATTTATTGGTTAAATACGAGGCCTTTGGCTACTTTTGTATGTGTGTATTTTATGTCTTTTTGTCTTTATATGTGCGTTTTGTTTGTGCAGAATAAACAATTTTTCTCTTTTCTTTTTTTTTACAAATGATTTTATAGGCTTATTTTATGTATGCATTGCCTTGTGTCGGTAACTTGACAAATTATTTAAATAAATAACATTAACTTGGGGTATTTTTAAAAGTTGTTACACATAACATAACATCACTCCTGTATTCCCCGAAGGGTTGGGCAGAGGTGTACGTATAGTACACCCACATTTCGCCAGTTATGTTTAAGTCCCATGTAATAGGGGGCATTCCACACTGCTCAAGTTCAAGACCGTATTACTTGACTTATACTACTTTGACTTACAAGACGCGTCGAAGGTATGTGGTCGCGATCCTCAGCATTGAGGGAACGGCTACGAAGAAGAATGAGGGCGAGCCTATCGCCATCAATCGGGCACGAATTTAGACTCCGGGCTGCTAATGAGAAATTCCAGATGGAAAAACCCAACAAAACTTTGCCCGACCCGGGAATTGAACGCAGGAACTCATGCTGAGCAGTAGCGCTTGCAACTATTAGACCACGAGGCAGTCAAAAGTTATTTTTTATGGCAAACTAGCTTGTTCCCGCGGTTTTCCTCGCGTGAAAGGCGAAAATTATCCCAAAAACGTAGGTACTACTGGGATAAAAAGTATCTTATAGGTTAGGTTACAAATGAGGCCAACTGCGCGCGAGGAGCCGAGAGAGCGAAGCGAGCGGTGCCGCGGCAGTGGCCGGCCAGCGCTACTTCCAAGTAGCTCGCAGAAACGTTTTCACCATTTTTTAATTATCCGTGTCTTAGCAAAATCCTTAGGGTTTTCGCGAAAATTCGAATGATCAAATCATCCTACGACATTTAAATCGATAAAGATACGGTGCTGGCAACTTAGCACCGTATCTTTGAAACTTGCAGTCAAGCAAGCAACACTTTACCAGCTACAAAGTAGGATTTAGCGTTGAAAACAATCGCATAATCTGAGTGCAATAGACCGTTGCGATACGGATGTTCAACATCACTGTAAATCATAACTTAGATTATGTAATAAGTTACAACTGGTAGCTATTATTTAATGTGTAATCTTTAAGGACTGGGGTTATTAAGCAACTTACTTAATTTATAGGCTTCTAACTTCACGCACCTAATTAATAAAAATTAAGCATCGCATTTCTGCTAGATGATTTCATAGATAGATAATTAGAAACAATGGTTCGCGGTGTGCAATCTCATAGTTCCCACGGTAATCAATAAGGCCTTCACACGTATCGATCGTACCTTCCTATATATACGAGTATACTAACTTATAGTTGGAACGTTTTGCTTGTAATGACGTTTGCCGGTCATATTTCAAAGAATCCCCAAGTACATAAACCTACTAAATAATTTCCTAGGACCATTCTCCGTTCACATTTTACGTTGTAGATAATTTTGTTACGCTCTCCTTTGTAGCATGATCATCATGATTAGGTAATCTGGTGGTGATTTATGGGAAGGTATTGGTACCTACTTAAAAATTGGTACGGCGAAGTGATTACCATACCTATTTTATGTCAATAAGCATTAGATAATCGTTCACACACTGTGAAGACGCCACGTACAAAAATGGAACAACTTATGATGTGCGAAAAACTTGATTGCAGCAAATGTTTAAGAGCGTTTGTTCTGAAAGTTGGCAACGTCGCCAATAGCTGTCAAATATTTACCTGTTTTGATTAATTTGGTATATTACTGTATGGAAATATGAAATGTGGCTAACAAGTGAACTAGAATATTAATAATGAATCGCAATTAGAACACTGAATTTGTTGTTGTAACCGTTTTAGGTGTAAAAATACTTTTTTAACATCTAAAACTAAATATTCGGTGTTACGATATTCATTATTGCATTTCATAATCAATATTTTAGTTCACTAGTTAGCCACATTTCATATTTCCATACAGTAATATTGCCAAATTAATCAAAACGGCGAAATATTTGACAGCTGTTTGCGACGTTGTCATCTTTTAGGATAAGCCCTCATAAAAAGCATTCTCAATATCATTGCACTAGTACCTCCCTATTATTTACGTTAGGTATTCCAAGTGTTCGGTACTACAGAACTAAATGAATGTAGCTGAAGCTAGCCCACTTTCTG
Source organism: Agrochola macilenta (assembly GCA_916701695.1). Classification (NCBI taxonomy): domain Eukaryota; kingdom Metazoa; phylum Arthropoda; class Insecta; order Lepidoptera; family Noctuidae; genus Agrochola; species Agrochola macilenta. The sequence continues at coordinate 13,148,501 of OU753563.1, forward strand.
TATAAACGCTCATAAGGTAAATGGAGGTTCCAAAAACCACCAAAACTGCCAATTTGAAACCAATTCGTGGTATCTCGCGAGTTTACGTAAACAAATATTACCTTGAACTGTAAAGTGTGGCACGCGACACGCGGCTATTTGTTACATCGTAATTAACTCGGTTAATTAGCTGCATGAGTGGCGAAGTGTAGCGTGCGTCGTGTTCACAATAAACCCCATTGTGATTGTTTAGATTGAGACATCCCTGAGCTACCGCCAACAGATGAGGGTCAAATGTCAAAGTTGTCCAACCAATGGAAGTGCCTGGTGAATTGTAGGGTATTGTGTTGTGCGAGTGTTGTTGGTAGTCTAATGACCTGTTATTTATGATGCTCTACTCTATCATCTAGAATCGTGATACTGTGGATATTTAGGGCATGTTGATAGTTGGTTTGTATCTAGGTACTTATGATGTATAATAGCATCTCTGATAAAACTCAAAGAGGACTGATTGAATACAATTAATTCATTCGGTGATTCGAGTTTTGGATAGACAACATACTGATTAAGTGCAATCAAGACATTATTGTAAAAGACTATGTTAGATACCTACATAGTTTGTCGTCTAAAAATGTACAGTAAATACTTAGCTCTATCAAATCATGGTTTGTTCAAATTTCGTAATGAAATGAATGTTACAAAAAGCTGTCTAGGGACGTAATAAACGACATTTCATGCCGGTCCTTATTTAAAACTTGATTCATTAAGTTGACGTTAGAATTGAGCATGTGGTTCTGCAGCTCCATAAATATTACGCGTGCTGCAGGAACTAACTCTGCTGACATTTGAATAGTTCGAATGGCTGTGTAATATACTTATTTTATACAATAGATGCATACAGGGATATACGGAACCGATTTGCGGCCCACCATGTATTCCTGAAAAACTCTATCGACGCTACCTTCAGAGGGTCACTTTAGAATTCTTGTAAATATATTATTTTAGGTCCATTATTATTACGCAGTGTATAGAGTGCCGCAAGCGGCATTCTATCACTATCGGTTATAGCACGGTTATTAATGCCGTAAGCGGCATTCTTTAAAAAACGCGCAAGGGGGTAACTTAGTACGGTACGACAGTGCTATGAACTTAGCGGTAACATAGTACGACAGTGCCTACTACCGGAGATAATGTTTATTGGTTAACCCCTCCCTTTTTTAAAGTGGCTATTTTTTTGGATAGAATAGACCCTTTTTAGAGATCATTTCATGAAATGGCCAGCTAAAATTGACCATAACGTTTAAAAGTCAACGTTTAATGATTTGTCTGTCAGCGTGTGGCCATATCTTTAATGAAGGGTATCCATGGTTAAAGGTGTAATAAAAATTGCCAAGTAACTGCCACCAACTTGGAAGTAGCGTTCGCCAGCCGCTGCCGAAGCACCGCTCGCTTCGCTCGCTCGGCTCGCGCGCGATTAGTCACAGTTGTAACCTAACCTAATCCATTTGGTCGGGGTGTCACATAAACGGGGTTCATTTTTTTTTATAAACAAATTTTAATAATAATACAACCTAGCACAGGTTGTATTTCACGCCGCGGTAGCGAGGGCGACTTCCAAGTTGATCGCTTTCCATAATATCATATAGAACCAATAGAAGTCCATCGAGTTTTTTTGCGTGGTCACCCTTACTTTATTTGATTTGTTGTATACCGCCGCCATGATGCACAACAAAAACAAAGCGACATTACCGCCAAACATGTGGATAAACTAACTATTTTACGATACGATCACTAATGTTTGGCCACATCATGAAGTAGTCGTGCGTTTAACTGTTAATATCGTCAAACGTTGAGTATTCAATGATCTGGCCAGACCAGCGGTCGATGTTAATTTAATGAAATGATCAATTCTAAGATCTGGACACGACATATGTATTTGAAAACCCCAAACTGCGCAAAACTAGTGCCGAGAAAAAAGTCGCCAAAATTTATTTCGGTATTTGTGGGATAGTTAGAGTATTTAGGTAGGGGAAGATCACGTAGCGGGTCTTAATTTGTTTCCAAGCAATAATACGCCATAGTCGAAGGAGCCTCCCATTTCTGAATGGTTATTAAAAATAACCACGAAGGGACCAGCGGGGTCTTTGTTCACTGTTCACTCGCTTCGCTCACTCACTAGACTCCGCCATCACCTTCGAACCTAACCTATCCGAGTCGGGATGCCCCAAGTCCCAAGCTCGCTTCGCTCGCCCTTGCCGCCTAAGTTCTCCTAGTAAAATTGCCTTTTGTACATACACAAAATGTCAATTTTATTGCGCTAACCTCAACACTCAACCAAAATAACAAGTGACAATGATTATGGTTGGTTAGCGGCACTCTATACACTTCCTTATTATTATTATAACCATATTATCATATTTTGGTGCCTATCTGTCACTGACCGTTGATTACGATAATTCTCTGATACAACGTTATTCAAATAAATAGGTAGCTCCGTTTCTATTGCAATCAAAGTAGCCAAGTTTGGCTAATAAGGTGTAACTTACTATAATATTGTTAAGGAAGCTATCCGAAGCTACCTACCAATGCTATCTCGCAGGCGTCCATAAAAGAATAGCATTGTTTCACCATGCGAATAACAAACAATGGAATGTATAGGGGAACGATGAAGAAACAGTGGACCACATATTGTGGACCACTTGCACCTATCAATTAACTATTATTAAAAGTATACGCAGGGGTCACTTAGCTGTAAAAAGTGCAACAAATGGTCTCACGGAGTTAACAATGAAGATCCTAACAGCGTGAGACAGAACAATAGATCAATATTAATTAATAGTGTAAGTTTGGCCATGATATGAATTAGCAGACGAACGTCATCGGATGCGTAAAATTGTTTAAAACGGTTTGAGATCTTGACCTAGTTAGCCACTACGCACAAAATTTTATACGGTAGAGCTTACAAAAATTATATCTCAGGAAAAGTAGTTTGGGTTGTCACCGAATACGGTAAAGAGGACTGCATACCTATTGTATCTACTTAGGTATAGGTACTATATATGTCAAGTGTCGTGATGATCCAGTGATTAAGGCCTCGCCTCTCATGCACGAGGTTGTGGGTTCAAATCCGGGCAAGTACCAATGTGACTTTTAATTCATATGTACTTTCTGAGTTTATCTTGGACATTAATGACATCGGTCAAGCAAAACATCGTGAGGAAACCTGGACTTATAGTTAATATAAGTCTGATATCATCAATCCGTCTTGAGCAAGAGCGTGGTGATCAATGCTCGTGCCTTCTCTGTATGAGAAGAGGCCTTTGCCCTGCAGTGGGACAGTAACAGGCTGGTATCATTATAAAATACGGTAGGGTTATTTTGTAAAGAAGGTTGAATCGGTATTTAAATATGCAGGTAAATAATAATGTTTTCTTTTCACATAGCTTAGTAATTATGTGGAAGAGAAACGATTGTTTGTCACTTGTTGGCACGTGTGGCAGTGGTTGACTACCTCCTCGTAGTCTCTCCTACAGTAAAGTTCGTAAAATATCTATAAGATGCATTTTTAGTAGGTAATCTTGTATTCTGTCGGTTGGCTGGAGATAGGTACTTCTGTTTTGTATGCAATATAATGAGCGTTAAAACTGGACAGGAGTCGTTAGAGAGGCCACTTAGCAGTTACAATAAATATTTATTGGTGAAATTTTTCCATGGCGAGGGTTAGTTTCTTTGTGTAGATTACTGTGTTTTCTACTTTTCGTTCACTTTTAATGAAAACTGTTAGACCTTATCTCAAAAAAAACTAAATACTGATCTACAGCTGACTACTGAGTTATACTTAAACACAGATTCGTGATTCATTCAAATGTGGGGGAAACAATCAATGCGGAAGTTCTTAAAAATAAGTAAGAACAGCCTTGTGGTTCATTATAATAGCGATAGAGTCGGTCAGTTATACTATCAGCGCGATTTTTAACTCAGTCTTTTCGGAATCAAAATTCTTGATAATGAAGTCGCACCGCGAGAAATCTTTATTGTCATACAGTGCCGAAGGCCATTTAAGTACTATTATTACGGTCGCTATATGTCTTCGTTGGTCATGAAGTGTGCGACACGGCAGTTGCGGCTAGCGGGTCGTTGTGTCCACCACACAATCTCACCTAATCGGTAAACAAGACGCGTTTTATGTAATAACTTTTGGCGTCTTTCCCGTGCTCTGTGGTCGAGTTTCGCTTTCACCTTAATAACGTACTTTCTCGAACTTTGGGTTTTTGTTTATGGTAAATAACGCGACACGAAGATGATGTTGGATCACGCCAATTTTGAGTCTTAAGAGAGCTTGTATAACTATAATAATTTGCATCTAACGACCGGATCTGCATTGTGTGCAGACTATGCGTACCTACCTATTGTCTATTATATTTTGTTACCTGGTACTTGTCGAAAGGCTTACACTGTCGTCCCATACCTATTAACACTGTTATTTGAAAATATTGTAAAAGCCAATTATTTTTAAAAGAGTAACCGTGGAGGTTCTTGCCAGCTGTTCCATAGGAAACGACTGATTGGAAGCGTGCACCTGTCTTCTGACGTTTCATAAGTGCCCATGTAGGTTTATGCGAAATAAAATATTTTGATTTCTCTGGTATAATAATGAAAACGGTACCAGGAAAATATTGAGAAGGGGTTTATTATACCTACCTACTCTAACTTATAAATAACAATATAATGACAACTGATGGAACCAGACAATCGACCTTTTACCGATTGCAATCATTTAAGTCCTATTAAACGAGCAATATTTGTATATATATTTATTTGTATTCGTTCTCAAAAACGGCTCTAACGATTTCGATGAAATGCAACTTTCATCGAAATCGTTAGAGCCGGGATTTAGGGATTTACGGGGGCGCAAAATCCATCTAGCTAGGTCTCATGTGCAAAATTTGTTTTCTACGTATTACATCCGAGCAGAGTTCAGTTGGCGCAGGTACTAAATATTAAAACACACACTAAAAGAGGAACCATCTTTCAGGAATTTGGATGTTACTAAAATATCTCGAACATTTTCTTTTAAGGGTTCCAAAAGCAGCTTTCACGGTCCGGTAGTTATAGTAGTCATACCTGACAACGGAACCCACAGTGCGCTTGGTCAGACAAGAACTAGCCGTTTCTTTTCAAATAAATTTAAGTGAAAGTGCGCCTGATCACGCATTCAACATCTCGATCTCGGGCCGTGAACGATCGCGTCATACTCATACATTACCTATGGCATGATTCCGCATGATGAAACGACAAACGGATGGAAATCGATACAACATGTCTGTCAAAACCCGCTCCAGCGAAAGTTATTTTACGGATAAGAATAATAAAAAGCTCCGTTTTATCGGATGTGGCATTTCCGTGTTAAGTAGGTTATAGGTAGTTAGCTTTGGAATGAACAATCCAATTTCGCTTAACCAACAATGGCGTCAATGCTGTCTGCAGTAACCGCTACCACTTTTATCATTTCTAACGAGACGATATTATCGTCGACGTCCACGGCATCACAATAACACAGGGAAGTAAAATGTATGGAATATTATGAAGATGCTTTTAAATTAATTTCGTGCGTCTCGTTGTTCTAGTGGTCGCAAGCGCTACTGCTGAGCATGAGGCCCTGGGTTCGATTCCCGGGTCGAGCAAAGTGATATTGTGTTTTTCACCAGGAAGTTCTCAGTAGCAGCCCGGTGTCTGGATTTGTGCCCAGTTGATGGCAATAGGCTCGCCCCCTATTACATGGGGCTTAACCATAATGGCGAAATGTGGGTGTACTAGCACAAGTCTGCCCAACCCTTCGGAGAAATCATGGCGTGGTGTTATGTGATAACGTTATACTTAACATACATCTAATGGACGTGAACTTCCACGATAATATCGTTACGTGAGAAATTATAAAAGCGCACATTGGTTTCTTAACTCTCACTTAACTCTACCTTGGCAATCAATATATTTTTAGTGGGTGCTAACTTCTCTTTTAATAGATTATTTATGTGCAGAATCATTATGTCGGTATTTTTACTTTCATTGGAGCGAAATAGCCAATTAAAAACTTATCTACTTTTTAAGTGCATGTATTTGATATGAATACGTTAACAGGCACTTTTTTTATTAGTTTAACTAAGCTAACGTTTAGCGCTATCTCTCTCTGAGCAATAATGCGGTCTCGATGGTGCACGCAGTAAGTACTTATGTAGGCATCTGCCATTGGTTTATTTCTGGGACATAAATTCGTAATATAAAACTTTGTATAGGACATGTACCTACTCATGGTATTATCTTGATGTCTCCAAAGAGTTTAACTTCTAATTTGACGGACGTGCGCATTGTGCACGGTCTGTCGTGCGTGCGTTTGCGCAGCGTGACCGAGGGCCCGGCTATCTGCAGACAACGTTATTTTTTTTACACAATAATATGACACTGGCACGATTTCACGTGATATGGTTTTAATGTACAGAACCCTTGTATTTATTAGTTCCTTCCTACAAGGCTTTAAGGTAGAACTGAACACCATAACCAGATTCGCCATTCGGAATAAAGGTTTGGTAATAAAGCTAATGATTAACTTTACCAATTTATCAGCAAGCATAGCATTGCATGTCCTTCGTCGAGATGCATTGCCATGGCAAAGAATGAATACCTTTAAAGGTAGGTACTATTACTACAGTTCGTTTTTTAATCCCAGAAACTAATTTGGCAGGAGCAAATGTCAATGTCAAACTCCAATTTGAAAAAACAATTATCAATCACTGGAAATGTTAAATTATTCTCTGAGATTTAAAAAGTAACTTTACGTAGATATATACCCGCAGAGCTTTTAGTTTTAACTAGGTATGTTCTATGGTGGTGTAGGTGTCGGAGAGTGTGGAAATTCAATAAACGTGCTCCAACTTTAGACTTGAACTAAACTGACTTGTTTCTTCCTTATTTGAGAGAGGGTCACACTTCAACAATAATAACAGTTTTAGGTCGATACTGTGTGCGGCGTACCCTGGGCTATCGACCTTACTGACCTGCACATCTTTTTACCACGCCAAAAGATGAAGCCTCCCACTATCTATTATGAAGTTGTCTAACAAATTAGAACAAAACAAAGCAAAGGTTCACACATTTAGTAACGGTCTACCTTAGTATAATGATGCAAAAAGATTATCTGCGCCGGCGCATAGAATCGTGACTAATTGAAACAATGACTGATCATTACAGAGTGCATTATTTGACAAATGAATCAAAGATCACGATTTATCTTAGTAAAACCCGACAGCCTCGGTAGAGTTAGCGAGCTGGATCATCTGTTGGCTTCGTTGATCTATGTATCTATACTAAAGAGGTAAAATTTGTTTGTATGTAGGGGTATTCTCCGAAACTACCAGTCGGATTTGAAAAATCTTTTTGCTGTCTTTTTGTCGCGGACAGAAGCTAGTACTATATAATTCTGTCTACTATTAATTAAACATTCATTTACAACTTTGTATGTAAGCTGTTTTGTTCTTGTGGTGTCGTTGACAAGAAAACTTTGCTAACTTGCTTGACTAAACATAGGAAGTAAAAGTATAACCCGGGGGTCGTGTAAATTATTTTTATTACTTATAGAATAATAATAACGACCTTCGCTGACACCACTGACTAACCCGAATGCCCTTAATGTCGCCATTCACGACACAAAAATTACACTCACTTTTGTGCATTAGCGTCGTGCAAAATGAGGTATATGACTAAGCAGATCTGATAATGTCGTGTTTATTTTAATAGATCTGGTCTTAGATCTCACGTTCATAAAATCAAAAGGCGATATTGATATGCTGCAGGAGATTGATTGTCCTGTATCTGTCATATAGATATGTAAATTAATATCCTGTTCAGGTGTTAAATTAACAACAGATATAATGTAGATATCAAATGGTGAACTTAATATTTTTCAACCTGTACGTCTCGGTAACGTTATAACCCTCTTATAATAAACTAGTTCCTGCCCGCGAATTTCGTCCACGTGGAAGTCATCAATACAATAATACATCTATAGCACTCGGTAATAGTGTAAACAGTGTTATCTTGACATTATTGTTGCACTTCACAAATCTGCGGGCTATCATTTTACATCGTATGGCCAATGCCCTGCGCTCTCTCTCTAAATATCACAGTTATCAGTGCCAAGTGCCCAATGTATCTGTTTAGAGTTGTACCACAAAGCGAGACTGGTGGTGCCTTAAAGGTTTTGTTTTGTGACATAAAAACAACAGTTCGCTTTTCTTGGCATTATACCTTAGTCGATGGCCGCACGGAACAAATATTTGTATGATCTGCAAGTAGTTGTTCCGGGTCTGGGTGTTAGTGTATGTGAGTTTCTATGTTTGTAAACGCACCCACGATACAGGAAGAAATTCTTAGTGTGGGCCAACGTATTAAAAAAAAAAAAAAAAAAAGATGGGTTCAGCATAGCACTCACATATATGCAATAGCTTCCTGAGAGTACTGATCGACGGACTCAGAAGCACCATATCGTGAGCATAACTGATGTTGTTAAAAGACACAGGATCTATTAAGCATCCGATGCCAGTGCTCCTGAGTTTTAAGTTTGATTGGCATAGATTATCTAGTTATTACATTATGTACTTAATCATACTTTTTTCATTGTTATTATTTCGCTCGACATTCGATAAGTGCTCACAAAGTAAGTAACTACTTCGGAAACTTTTTGATATTTCAGACTGCACAAAGGTAAAGGGCGTTTTCGTGCAACTGAGTGTTTGAAACGCGTGTTGGCAGTTGAACAGTGGTTCTATTATATTCTATCGGCATGAATGGTCTAAAAGTCAGCAGGACGCTATCATTATCTGCAGGTCAAGGCATAAACGTTGCTCGACGTAACCACTTAGGTATAGTCTAACTTAATTGGCAGCAATGGAACTGGAAAATCTAACATTTTCGCCCTTTAACTTATGCATGAAATAATATTGAGGCTAACTAATTGGAGCAATTGTGGAAAATACAACAGTGAGTACAACCTACCTATAGGCATATCGCGCCGTAAGAACCTGCCAGTACTTATCTAGACAGGTTAATCTTCTTTCCTTGCTCATTAGCACCAGCCTGCCGCTAAACGATGGTACTACGAAGGTAAGGAAAATCGAAACTAGTATGGACTAGTTCTAATTAAAATAATATGTTGAATAAATTAGTTTAACGAACGGTATCTCTAGATCAGTGTGGTGTGAGTGAGTCGCAGTCAGGATACGGATCTCCGTGTGCAGCCAGTCACTTCTCCAAGGCTCTACCCGTATTCGACACACGAACGATCCTGCCTTTCTAAAATGCTTACCTACCATTTATTTCGTTGTCGCTTTGCACACAATCTGTTGTAGGACTAATAAAATATACCTGTGAGGCAAGCTACCTACTTATATTTGTGAGCTTAGAAACCTATATTTGCTTTTGCAACATTTAAGACATTGTTATTTTAATTAAATGTATGTAAGGTACCTATTTTTGAAATAGTGCCATCGGAGCTCGTGCTAGATATTATTAGATAGATAGGTACAGTCAGCATCAAAAGTTGTTGACCACATTTAGATTTTCAAAATAGCTGTATAGTGAAGTGCTAATAGTGAATACGGTGTACAGCGATTTTGAAAATCTAAATGTGGTCAACAACTTTTGATGCTGACTGTACGTTATGTAATTTTCAAGTTCTTTGATTGACATTAATAGGAACAGGCTTTTAAATGCTCGCACGTGTTCCTAGACTTGATTTTCTAGTAGATAATTTACTTCAAAGTGTTATTTATTGATGTAAACCAATGAAGTCTGTAGAAGCGACCGGAAAGCTCTTTTAAAATCTAACCTAAGACATCGACAGGAGAATAGGATATTTTAGGTGCAAATCTGTAAAACAAAACATAAGTCTGCTAATAGGTACAAACACAAACATTCAGAGCATAACACTCTTGGCAATGCAATTATTATTGAGCATGAATTGAACCTGTGAACCCCACCGCACCAACACCAACGTGTTTCTGGTTATTGAACCTTTGCAGCATATCTTATTTCTTGCTCTACCCAAGTTCCTCTAATGCCAATGTTCTTTTTCCCATATCTAGCTGGTGCTACATAATGGCCTAACCCACCACTGCTTATGTATGTACCTACCCATGTAAAATAGAAATATTGAGCGTGACGATATTATAATTAATTGCCTTCAGTTGTGCTCGCGACTGAGAATGATCTCTTTGGTCACGTTTCTCGATTACCGTCGTACACAGCTTCGCCTCTCCATCAAAACGATCCATCTTGCATTGGGCTCTCAACTGATGGAAAAACATGTTTGACGGTGATTTAATAGCCCATAAATATTGGAATTCATTACGTACGTGTACCGTAATCGTTGATACTCGTATTAATTAAAGAGAGATTGTATCATCAACTATTATGGTTTGGATTTAAATTATGATTATTATGAAAGGGCCAGTGCGTGTGAAAGCTAAAATTTATCATGGAGTCTAAAATACATTGCGTAATTAGAAATCTATACTAATAATGAAGCTGAACAGAGAGTAACGGTGGAGTTTCTTGCCCATTCTTCTCCATACGAAAACTACCTTTTGGAAGGGGCGACTAGAATCAATTGTATTTTTTGTAAAATTGACGTTCATATCTAAGTGCCTTTATGTGTCTTATTGAAATAAATTCTTTGACTTTGACGACTTTGTTTTTTTGTTTGTTCGCTTTAATCTTTGGAATTACCAGTCGGATTCAAAAAACTATTTTTGCATTTAATAGCCCAATTCTCGAGGAAGGCTATGTAACATCACGCTAGGACCCTTAGGACACGAGCAAAAATAAAAAAAAGTCTCAAAGGACGCTAAGCGAAAACGAAGTAAAAGCGCGGGCACGCGATGGGTTGCGATGCGGTGGGTCAAGAGGCAGAAATTTGACGCGGAGGAAGTCGCGGGCAGAAGCTGTATTTTCTAAATTACTTAGCGACGAGGTGATTATAGTTAGGTACTTACCTACATTTTTAACCAGGTTGGCAGTTGTTGAGCTGTATGTATAAGTACAGGTAGTCTATTGTGAGACCTAAAGGCCTAGCTATCTAGTTATTTAGATACTTATTTAAATTTGTTATTGCCTGTGACGGATGACGACCCTCGTAATTGCTGTGATTGATACTACTACTACTATTTGATGGTAAAAAATATTGTCGGTGCCATAAAAACAAGCATGATACCTAACAACCGTAAATAATTACCCAATTATGAATAGCAATTATTATAATATTATAATAATTATATACCAGATGCAACAAATTGCACCTATAGTTAAAAGAAAGAAATTTTCAAGTGTTTTTTTTACATATAACTGTCTAAATCATATACGTTTATTAAAAAAATAAAGTATATGAGTGCACAGTCAGCATAAAACGTGTTTTAATATTTCTATAGGTACATCTATTTCGTCGTAAATTGAGAATGAACCATGGAATCTCATAACTCGACATTAATATAGGGGATAGCAGGTTTTATTGCGATTTCAGGATTGGTGGACCTCTTTTCAGGTCTTCAGTTATTTCAATAACACGTTGTAAATACGAAATATGTACCGACGACGTCGACGTTGAAAGGCACAAGTATACTAACGGTGACGCATGTTAAATGCATAGTCTACAATATAACTAGCTAAATATCTATCTCCTAAAACACAATTGGCTAAACTAGAGCGAATTTCATAACACGCACCAGGTATTCGCGACTCCGACCGAAGGTACGACAGACCTAGCGATTTATATATTGAGCACTTACAGACCAACGCAACAGGAATCCAGCTGGTGAAAGTAAAATGTGTTTCGATATATTATTAAGTTGATTCGGTTCGGTATAAGTTACTAAAGACCTCGTTGGTTAAATAGGTCAATTTCATACTGATAATATGATGGTCAGACTCAATTAGACGATTGTTTCACAATTATTATATGAAGCGATGATGAGTCTCGCTAAGATTTCGTATGTGTAACCGGTGGGTGCGCCAAGTAGTTCGGTGTTACATATTACATGACATACAAATAAATATAAAACAAATAATTGAGCATCTTTACAAACTGGGTTTCTTATGTAACTTCAGAATGGTATGCATGATCTATCGTTGAATAAATAACGTACCTATGTTACTCGATATGTAGATCAGAATGCCTAATTAACTAATCCAACCCAATAAGGATGACCTAACGCTATCTGCCTCGGTCTGAAATGTGTGCAGGTCATTTAAAACTATTAATCAATTTTGATAAATGATTTGTTTTTTATCATTGACTCACGATGTTCATCAGAGCATAAAACGTGAGGATTATGATCTAATAAATAATGAATGCATTCAAAATGTCTAAAGATTCTGACATATAGATCTGTGACTGACCATTATGTCTTTGTTAATTTGTTTTTTTTTTGCATTTGCAATCTCTTGTGCGCAAACGCTTACTGAATCACAATATTCGGTACAATGTCAAGTTGAAAAGCCGTGTTGACCTCGAAGTGGGCATTGTCTTTCTGTTCTTGGGAAATTGTTCTAACAGCCATACAACCGACTAATGTAATATGTACTAAGGTATTTTAATGAGCGTGTTGCAGTGTGAATAATATTTTTTTTTTCATTGTTTCAGTTATACCTGCCTTTGTCACATCAATCACAATTACACCAAATGGGAGTAGTCCTGAAATTAAAATGTTGGGAGGAATGACGGTGGATGTGCAGGATGGTTTCCTACCAATGGAATCTCAAGTCGAAGAGACGACTGTAAGAGCGAGTCGTGGAAAGAAACGAAAAATTAATAATAATAATAATAATTCTACAAAGCTATCTATCAACGAAAGGTACAGAAGACTGATACCATATATGACATTTTACTATGCCAACGACTTCGCAACACCGACAACGGAAAATATAAGAGTCGAAGTAGAAAAAGCAGAAATAGTCGAGACTGGAGAACGAAATCACGCCAATCACCGAGAGCCAAAGAAAATTATCTACTCAAATAGAAACATACCTAGATATCAAGGAAATAGATTGACTCAGCATAATATTGCATCCGCAAATCCAACCAAGATATATTATAAAGGTGGTGTGCCTATATATCAGACCGAAGGTAAAGTGTCTCAAAATTATAATCCTTTACTGTCGGAATATAACGTTCTGGTACACAATGATTACGACACTGGCAGAGTGGTCCATAAGCAAATACCAAAATCTCCGGGTATAACATTTTTCGCTTCGACCCGAAAGCCTTACTTAAATTTATATAACGAGGACTCGCCTAGCATCCGATATTATTACTCGGAAAAACCGAAATATAAATTGGTTCCATATGAGCAAACACCTCCCGTGAAAGTGTCCGAAAACGAAAACGTGTATGACATAACAAAGAAACCAATACCAGTACCAGTATCTGTGTTAATACCAAAAGAGCAAGTTTATCTAAAGCCACGACCGGCTCGACCTCATTATGTTTATGATAATGTTGACGTTCAACAAGCCAATATCAGGAAGCAGCCTGCGATCGTTTCTGAAAGTTACTACGAGAAACAACGTCCTCTACACTCGTTGGCCCAACCGGTAATACAAAGTGGGTTTAGACCAATATTTAATTCACCTCAGTATTCTAAGGATGATACGATTTATTCAACAATTCTACCAGAAGCTGATTCCAATTTTGAACAGCACAAACAACAGGAAGTACATGTTCAGTCTGCACCAATGAACTATGAGGAATTTAAGCCCCAATATTATCAGCATGTAGTGGATCAGACCGCATTCAAGGTTCCACAAGAAACTTCAAACACAATACCGCTGGCGTCATTACTGAATTCGCTTCAATTGAACAAGTCTATTCCTAGGCCCATCACGAAAGAAAACGTTGGTTCGTCAATAAGAACTTTACTACAAGTGTTAAATGTTTTGAAAGCTGTACCGCAGCAAAACAACGTAGTAGCCCCAATCTTAAGTACTCCAAAACCATTTGTAGCAGTAAAAGTGATAGCAAAACCAGAAATAGACGCTCAATCGGATCCTGAGCGTGAGGAGCATGTGCCTGATGAAGAGTTGACAGCAGAACCATATCTTGCGCCCGTGAACCCTCCGTCTCAACATCTTGATGGTAAGTTTTATATGCATTGTAGGTTTCACAGGGGGACGGGTTATTGAGTTCTAAAAGAATAGAGAACAAAACGCTCTCTTTAAAAAAATGCCTATCGCAACTTAAATCAAAAAATATGATAAAACAAAAAAATATGGTTTAATGATTTTTTGGGGGCAAAACCCCTAAGGGTTTTTGATAAGATAGTGTAGTTACTGGAAATATCAGTATGTTTTTTGCTGTTGTCTATCGTGATGGGCATTGACGATATAAAAATAAAATAATATCTTTTTTTTTTGTTTTATCGTGTTTAAATATCGATACTAATCACATCTGAGGAGTTTCGCTGGCTAATTTAGTTTGACCTTGTATAATTTATAATAAAGATCTAAGTAGAGTCTAAAAAATTTACACGAATAAAAATAAAAATTATAGATTTTTCCGGAAATAAAAGGTAACTACTTAGGTACGGATGTAGGTATAGCTGTAAAGTCAAAAAAAAAAGGTTGCTGACATTGGGCACGACTGACCCACTGAGAAAAAGTTGCTGTGAGACCTTATTTCGTGTTAACTTAACTAGTTGTCCTATATAAGGAAATAATTGAATAAGTACTTACAGATATAACACCTGGCGGTGGAACCAGCCAACATTTCCCCTTGGTGCAGGCATCAGACGACGAAGGTGGTACTCCAGGACGGCCAGACCTGGACTACCCCATCCTCACCACGATCCCAGCCACCCGCTTCGACTGCAAGACTCAGCGGTATAAAGGCTTCTTCGCAGATCCTGAGACTCGCTGTCAGGTAATTTGCAACACACAAGAATGCTTAAGTACAAAAAATCGGTGTTACCTACAAGGGGAAAGTAGGTCGGCCAGCTGTCTATGCATATTGCATTTGTGGTGATTGCTCAGCTAGAGGATGTCTCCAAAAACGGGCAGTTGATATAAAGTAAATGTCCATACGGGATGTTAGTTAAGATTGCTTCGCCCGCCGGTCTAGTGGTTTCTGAGCGCGAGGTCCTGGGTTCGATTAGGTATTGGGTTTCCATGAGGAAATTCGCAGAAGCAGTCTGGAGAATAGTTTTGGGCCTATGCAAAGGCAATAAGGTCCTGGATCAACTCCTATCTGTTACATGGGGGTTAACTCGCAAAATGTGGGCGTACCTAAAACTTTGCTAAGTCCTTAGGCAATGTCTTAAATAATATAATATCACTTATGACTCTTATGACACTTAGGTACAGGAGCGATATTTTGGTGGATAAGACATTTCTTGGTTTGACACTTATTTTCACAAAACATTACGCCTGAATGACCCGGAGGAGGAGGTAAGCAGCGGAGGTCATAGGACAGTCAGTTGCATGTCGGTGGTAACAGTATTTTTATTTCGTGGCATTAAGGGCTGTTTTCATTGTTTCAACTGAAACGCGTTTGGCTGAACCTACACTCATTTCGTCAGGTGCATTTTGTTTTGTTTTCATGTTTTTAACCGACTTACAAAAAGGAGGAGGTTCTATTTTCGTAGCGTATGTTTTGTTTTTATGTTTCCGCCGATTTCTCCGTCAATTGAGGACCACAACTTTTTTCTTATGAATGAGTACCTATGCTCTCAAGTTGGTCCCATATAAATTTTATCAACTTATCAACTTTGCTTGCATAGTTTTTGAGTTAGCTTCAATAGTACGTATTTTTCCCACTTAGTATTTGTGGATGATATGATGATAACTTCCTGTCACTGTTATTTACATAGCAGGTAGTGGTTTTGAATTTTCGTTTTTTGCCACAGTAAAAAGTTTTTATTTTTCACTTTTTTCTCATACTGTAAGGTATAATCTTGCCTTACTTTATAGACAATAGACCTGCCCGTATCAATGAAGGTATAGGACCCAAATATCGGTATGTGCCTTAATGGCTCATTGACCATGACCGCGTTTAAATGACTTAATTCAGTTGATAAAATGTTATAACAATTGCCTACCTCACTTCCCTTGCAATTGAATTTCTAATCGTCGCTTTGCATGAGACGTGCATTATGAATTTATGACTATAACCTTCCAAAAATGAAGCTGTTTCTCTTTTAGAGCTTTACCCTAAGTCTAGCAGAACCGGCCAGATATGTTCGTTGCCTATGTTGTTATAAAATCTGGAATTCTTTCTTTTGGCTCCTTTTGGGAAGAGTTTTAATACTTATTTTATCATCATCATAATTCTCTTGTAATTAGTTAGGTATCCCAGTTTGTTTTGTCGGCGCTACGTGCCTTCGTCTTCCATACTTCTCTATTAGTCATCTGTGTAGTCACTCCTTTCTATCCATATCATCTTTCACACAGTCCATCCTTCGTTTCTTTGGTCTTCCTCTACTACTTAATGCAGATTTCACCAATGAAACTGAACACGATCAGCATTTCTAAAACGCGTTCAAGAGCTGTCAGTGTCAAAATTGTTATGGAATACCTCAGAGTAATAAATACTGTACACTGACAGCTCTTGAACGCGTTTAGATGTGCTGAACGCGGTCAATCAGCTCTTGAACGCGTTTTAGAAATGGTGATCGCGCTCAGTTTCATTGGTGAAATCAACCCTTAGTCGTAAATAGTAGATATTAATTATTCGTTGGTCTAATGGTCGCAAGCGTTACTGCCGAGCATGAGGTCTTGGGTTCGATTCCCTAAGTATTATTGAGTTTTTCTATCTGGAATTTCTCAGTAGCAACCTGGAGTCGGGATTTGTGCCCGGTTGATAGCAATAGGCTCGCCCCCTATTACATGGGACTTGAACGTATCTGGCGAAATGTGCGCGAACAATATGTACACCTCTGCCTAACCCCCTTCGGGGAAACAAGGATGTTACGTGTTAATAATTTAAAATGCCAATTCTTTTATAGGTATGGCACTACTGTGACCTAAATGGCGGTCAGGCTTCCTTCCTGTGCCCGAACGGCACGATCTTCTCCCAGGCGGGTCTCACGTGCGACTGGTGGTTCAACGTGAAATGCGCGTCCACTACCCAACTCTACGTACTCAACGAGAGCCTGTACAAGTACATCCTGCCGCACTCGCCGAAGTTCCCCGAGGATTACAGCGGACCACTAGTTGATAAGTAAGTGTCAAAGTGTTGTTTCACCACTAAGGTAGCTGATTTGATCGAATGAAGTAGGTACTTCTCCACCTAGTCTAATTTATCAGTGTTGAATATAAATAAGTATATTGTCAACTATGTAGGTGTGAAGGATTTACGCAGTCTTACCAAGGGGGTATCGTATTACCCAGTAACTGGGTTGTGGAGGACAGATAGGCAGTCGCTCCATGTAAAATACTGATATTTAGCCGCATCCGGTTAGACTGGAAGCCGACGTTAACATAGTTGGGAAAAAGATGGTGTAGGTGTGAAGGTTTTTTTGGTCGATTAACTTTGTAAGCTTTGCTATCAAATACCTACCTAGAAGCAGTTACATAAATGTTTAGTTACCTTGCAGCCTTGTAGCTACTGTTTAAGGTGGATCCGCAGTTGTAGTCCGCGAAATTCAAATATTCTTACGATTTTTGCAATTTGCAGGTTGTGTCTTGATCAAAATATTTTTCGCGATCAGAACAAATATTAATATGTATTTACAGAATTATAATCATTAGAATAATTAATACTTACATCTTTTTTAGTAAGATGTGTTCCTTATGATAGTTCATATAGACTCAGGCGTGACATTGCGGACATCCATTATAAACACAATAGACGAGTAACCTAATCCGCTAATCCTGTTCGTCGAGAGCAGTGTACACTGCTGTCAACGATTGACGTGGCAACACGTCGTGTCGGGGTTCACAACAAGTCAATCGTCATCCTAAGTATGCCTCGTTGAGAGGTGAAACACGTGTCGATTTCTTACAGGGTTCTTTATGACTCTTTAAGAACAGTTAAGCGGATTAAGTTACTAAATGTACGTCGTCTATTGTATTTTTTTGTGTTCCTTATTAACAAATCTCGTATGGAAATGTTCTTACGGAACAAATCTAAGTTAGAGAGATGTACGAGGGGTGTTCAATAAATAGTGAGAATGAGTAAGACGCAATTATCTTTTATTATATGTTATTTTATTTTTCGATGTAGTCACCTTTCAAGTTTATACACTTTGTATATCTTTTCTCTAAATTCCCTTTCTAAAAAAATCTTCTTCCTGATCCCTTAAAAAATCATTTACGGCGGCGACTACTCCGTCATCATCTTCGAATTTCTGGCCCCTGAGATGTTCCTTTAAGCGCGGAAATAGGTAGAAATCACTAGGAGCAAGGGTCCGGTGAATATGGAGGATGTTCCATCAATTCGAAGCCAGCTTCTTGAATGGCAGCCATCGCAACTCTGGACTTGTGCGCAGGGGCGTTATCTTGGTGAAACAAAACCACTTTAGCGAGTTTGCCACGCCGTTTCTTGCGTATTTCCTCACGCAACTTTGTTGATTAAGATATTCGATCATTACCACCCCTTGGCTGTCCCAGAAAAGAGAGCCCATGATCTTTGCGGCGGATGGAATCGCCTTAAATTTCTTTGGAGTTGGAGATGACGGTCGCTTCCAAGTCATGGACTGTTGTTTCGTTTCCGGGTCATAATGGTGAAGCCATGTTTCGTCCATAGTTATGAATCGAGCCAAAAATCGGTCAGGATCCTTTATTCCCATCTGCCCCCTTCGAGCTTGCCACCGGGGTGGTGGCTGGCACTAAGTAGTGGCGTTTACCACCCCGTGGCAGATGACACTTATTTAGTGTCATCTGCCCCCTTCATGATGATTGTAAGGTGGTCGATTCTCCACCGCGTTCTCATATTACTTACTGGACATTATCAATAGAAATTTAAATAAAACCACTGGATATCATTAGCAATAAAAATTAACTTTAATAATGGCAAATATTTTTGGAACTTTTCTATATTTATAAAAACAATTTACATGTTGTATACTTAAATATAATTTTAAATTCTCTATTTCTTTATTAGTATAACAGTACTCTTACAACAATTTAAGATGGGTGTAAAATCATTACATTATTTTAACAATATTTATACATTTCTGTTTCTTTATTGGTATAGTCACAGTTTTTTTACACAAGTGATGAATATTTTCACAAAATGGAATAATCAGCAAAAACTTATGCTACAGAAAAATAATCTTTTAATTTTAAATAATGTTCTATTGCCACAATCACAGTTTTAATCACAGTATAATTTACAATAATCGACTAGTTTTTATACAAAAAAAAAATATAAGTAAGCAATTGGTTTTCATGACTACGTGTCATGAAAACCAATCGCTTACTTATATTTTTTTAACTAACGACACTAACGAAAACTTAACCAAGATTATTTAAAAAAATTAAGTTTTTTTAAATTACCAACTAAGATTACAGTTTTAAAGCTCGTACAGACCAGCGCGACGCGACGCCGCGCCGCGACACGAACAATACAATTTCTAAAAAAACTTGACGGGATAACAATAACCAGTGTCACGTCGCGCTGTCGCGTCGCGCTGGTCTGCACGAAGCTTAAATCACAATATTATTAAAATTAGAATTAGTAACAAAAAATAGAAATAATGATTCAAATCACAGTTGTAAGCTTATGTAATCATATTAATACAAGAAAAGTTTAAATTAAGTACGCACCATTTCCAAAAAGTGGCCTACTGTTATTTGATCATCCAATAACGCTAATTGAGCGTCTTGAATGAAGTCGTCATTGGACATAGATTTTTGATCCCTTTTTTTAAATATTTTGTTTTGTATTAGAGTTTTTTTAACGTTGACTAACGAAGCGTCTTCTTCAATGATATTCAAAAAATGCATAATATTTGGATTCTTTTTTCCCATAGCTTTGTTTAGCTTGTTGTGCCAACCTTCCAAAAAATTGTTGGTTCGGTGGCGTTGGCCATACACTGACAAAATTTCTAGCGAATCAGACTTTATCCACTGTTTTTCATATAGGACCTGAATTTCAGTAATTGAGGGTCTTCAGTATCATGACGCGTTATATATTTCCAGCCATTTAATAACTCATTACGAGGCAATAAAGGTAATACTGCGCTAAGTTCTATTTCTCGTCTCTTAATTTTTTCGTATCTTTGTGTCAGTCCAAGTTCTTTTGCTTTCTTCCAAATACTTTTATTATAATGATAATAACAGCCGGAAATTTCTGTATTTGGGAAAGATTTTTTTATAGCTTTGATCGCAGCATTTTCAAAGTCTGTCTTAAATTTCAATGGTTCCCACTCAGAAATCTGCGATTTTATTAAATCGAATAGAGTGACGTAGGCTTTACATGTCATTTTATTCATAAGACAGTACAACAACGGCACGATGTTAGTGGCTTCTCTATCGCTCCCCAAATCTCCATGAATTACGTACAATTGTTTGAAACATGTTGGGCAACTTTTAAAAGTACCATCGCTGAAGAAGTCCGTGACCTTTCTAATTAATTCTCTGGATTTTTTGGAGCAGAATATAATGATACGTACTCCTTCATGTCTGTAGTCGGCCATCAAAAATTCTTGGTATCTAGCTGGGATTTCCACCTCTTCAGCTTCACAACAGGATATTTTTGGCAATTCTGCTGTCTTATTTCTATGCCTATATAATGATGATTTGATGTTATTAAATAGAGGAAGTAGCACAATATTACTCACGTCGGAATTATTCATCTCTGCCATTGCTTTGTTGTAGATAGTTGGCACGGCGGGAAAGTTTGGCTCTGTTATTTTCTCCTTTATTCTTTGCAATAATATTGCAGTCTAATTTTTTGGGAAATCTGGTGTACAGTTGTGGGGCTTCTCATCTACAATATTCTTCCCCTATAAAAAGAAACACATATTAAGTGAATATTCTTTAAGACTGACCCAACGCAAGTCAAAGATAAGTAGCTACCTACTTACTTAGATACAGATTGGCATATTTTTGTGACTCGCGTTGGATCAGTTTAGATCAACATGTCTTATGTTACTCATGTCTAACTCTGTTATTTTTGACCTTATACCTAACTAGCGACCCATTCCGGAGCCCGATAGCAGAGCATTTTATGAAAATAAAATATAGCCTATGTTACCCACTGATAATGTAGCTTTCTGTCGGTTAGTATTTTGAAAATCGGTTCAGTAGTTTTTGAATTTATTCAATACAAAGAAATTGTACAAACAAATCTTTCCTCTTTATAATATTAAGTGTTATAAATTGTTGAACTAGACCAGATTAAAAAACTTACTAAACTGTAATAAAAAAAACTTCTACTTACTTTCATTCTTAAAAGACCGCGACACTTATTTTTTCTTCTACCTGAGCACTCCCATACCACGTGACCAGTGGTTTTATATTGTTTTTTTTATAATATATTGATGTCCCGCAAGTAACAGCACTTTACCATTGTTTTTATTAATATAAAAAATCGTATCAGACTCTTGGGAACTTCCACTTGCTAGTGGTTCCGCCATATTGGTATATTTGCGCGCGCACCACGCAGTCTCTGATTATCTATTGCAAATTGTGACGTACAAGGAATTTCCGTAATCTATGGAAAAATACTGTAAAGCACTAAGTAGGTACTGGTACTAGGTATTCTCCCTATTTCTAGAGGTCCCCTTTGGATCTCTACCAGAGGGGACCTCTAGAAATAGGGGGAATTATATTGAAACGCGGAGGACTTGGAACTAATATATTATTTCTTAGACAAATTCACAATTCAACTGTCATACTAGATCTGACACATTATTTTTAATAACAACAATATAAAATATATTTGACACACGTTTGAATGTTAGAATAGGATATTATCTCCGGCCAGAGCTTTCTGCTAAAGGCAGGAAGACACAAGCCTCTACAGTACTGTAGCGGTTTGTGGTGGTGGAGGGATTAATTTTTGTTGCTAATGATATCCAGTGGTTTTATTTAAATTTCTATTGATAATGTCCAGTAAGTAATATGAGAACGCGGTGGAGAATCGACCACCTTACAATCATCATGAAGGGGGCAGATGACACTAAATAAGTGTCATCTGCCACGGGGTGGTAAACGCCACTACTTAGTGCCAGCCACCACCCCGGTGGCAAGCTCGAAGGGGGCAGATGGGAATAAACGATTCTGGGCACCCAGCGCGCTGACACTTTTTTCATACCCAAATGGTCGTTTATTTATAATATTATGGACACTTCCTATCGAAATCTTTACTTCTTCAGCTATAAAACGAACAGTAACACGACTATCCGCCAAGACAATATTTTCAACTTTTTTAATCATTTGTTCAGTCACTGCCGATATGGGGCGTCCCGTTCGTGGGTCGTCGTTAGTGGAAGTTCTTCCTCGCTTGAACTCAGCACACCAACGCGCAACCGTAGAATATGGAGGAGCATGAACCCCTAATGTTGCTCTCAAGTCTTGATTTACCTGCTCCGTAGTAAAAAATTTCAAGCAGAGATATTTTATTACCGCACGAACTTCAATTTTATCCATTTTTAAGAACACGTTCCGAAACGACGCAAACAATAGACTTCTACTTTTAAAAAACAAAAGAGAATTAATTGCTTTTTTTATTATCATCTTAACTAATGTCTGGGCTATGCCTGCCAGTATATATTTTTTTTCTTTCCAATGAGAATGTATCGCATTCTCACTATTTATTGAACACCCCTCGTATTAATGATTATTTATAATTCTAATACATATTTGCATCATGTTTTGATCAAGATACAACCCTGACACTGCTCTCCAAATTGCAAAAAACGTAAGAAAATTGAATTTCGCGAACTACAACTTCTGCGGATCTACATTAACTTAAAATATCACTTTGAGCTTACCCAATACCCATACTTACCTACTCCGTTTTCCGTAAAAGCCGCATAATGTCTTTGTATCAGATAAAAATGTGTGTAGGTAGGTAAGTTTAAATAAGATAATGCAAATTAAGTGGTACCTAATGAAGAACGTCGTTAGGGTGATAGTGAAAATAATTATTGAACCTACTTTTTTATTTTATTCCAGATACCTGACTCTAAAATTCAAAGAAATGGAGGAAGAATTTAAAAAGAACAAAAGTAAGCAGAGCGCTGCTGAAAAGATGGACTCGGATGAAGAGGAATCAGACGATTCCGATTTAGGTTCTTCTGAAAAGGAAGATTCTAGTGAACAAGAGGACACTAGCAAGGAAAAGGAAGAAGAGAGCGCAGTCAGTGACGCCAGCGTAGTAGTGGGCTCACCGGGCGAGAGTGGCAAGGTGGAAAGGCTACACGATGACTAAAACATACCTACATCATTATAATGTAAGAAAAAAGTTTTACAAACGTTCCTTTAACGTATTAGCCATCATATTGATACTGCTCGCAGTTCTATTTACTACACAGAACAACTGCGACTTTCCATTCAAAAGTAAGATGGGGCTGTCTGTAGCATTATTTAAAATATGCAAAGAAAAAGCTATCAAGAAATGTGTCAATGAGATATAACTTACGGTTTTTCCCATCTGTAGTGAAACTGCAGTATTTAAATTAATTGAAGTAGGAATCAATACGCAAGAGGCGTTTAACTAAACTGCCCTGAATCTGTTCAAACGTTCATGACACACCCTATAGCAAATAAGTCTATAGTATTATTGCTAGAGTTGTATTGTTTTATGTTGAGTGGAATTTAAACATCATTTAGGTCATACTGTACTTTCCAGCTGGAACTCTTCGTCCTAAAATAAAACAGCTGACGTAGTCATCTTTTTCTATTGCTAAATGTGAGCCAAATTGTGTAAAGACAATCAAGCGCGCGTATCATGACCACAATAGAAACGGGTTTTGTCGACGGAGGAATAGACAAAATGACAGATTGGGATTGTTTATATGTCATTATTCTTTTATGTTCTATTCTTCCGTCGACAAAACCCGTTTCTATTGTGGCATGCTAAGTGTGCTGTAAATGCAAATGTAGGAGTAAAGTTAATTATTAAACTGTGATAAGTGGGTGGAACTTCATACTGAAAGTCTGAGTAGTCGCTTCAGTTCAAATAGCAAGAGTACGTTGTGACCGACTGTGTTGCCAGATATTATGTGAATGCAGATTAATTTGTATGTATGTTTTGCCATTATCACTGTATACTTCTCTCATAAATTATAATTAGTATTAGAGAATTAAACTTGCCATATGTTGCCATGTTTAATTCAGTTTGAATGTATGTACCTATGTTAAGATTGACTTTGAGTCGCAAGTAATTTAATTGTAGGTAATATAAGTATTTATAGATGAATACCTACCCATAGTGATATTTGTGCAATGTGTAAATAAATCACACCTTTTGTAAGTTTTGCCATTAAAACGATAATTATTGAACTGTGCAATAAAATAATTTTATAAACTAAAACTCGAGTTTTATTATTATTGTAAGTCAAAAGAAACACCAGATTGAAGTGATGTATTTATTTAGAGCATTAAATAAGTGAATAATTTTTATAATCATACAAGTAAAGTTAATAAACACTTTACTTGTAGAACCCTAAAATTGCACAATCAGAACGAGATATATTTAAAACTACGATAGTAAAACAATAACAAAAAGGAACAACACATTTCAACAATAAAAATATTAACTAGAATAGTGGGTGTGACTAGCCAAGCACTTTTAACAGATGACTTCACAATGCTACGTTGACTAACCTACATTCTTAGATTGGGACTTGTGACATCAATTAATGACTACCTATGAATATTGATTTATAGATATAATACTGATAAATAAATTACTTACTGAAATTTGATGAGATTCAGTGAAATATCATTCTGTACCTACATCAATATGACATAAAATTTTATTATTATGAATGCTAATATATATTGGACCGTTAAAAGCTAGATATTTACTTAGACAATTAAGAGCGTTTATTCTGAAAGTGGACAACGACACAAATAGATGTCAAATATTTAGCTTTTTTGATTAATTTGGCAATATTACTGTATGGAAATAAGAAATGTGGCTAACTAGCGAACTAGAATATTAATAATGAATTGTAATTATAACACTGAATTTGATGTTGTAACCCGTTTTAGGTGTAAAAAAGGCATTTAGGCATACTTTTTTACATCTTAAACTAAATAATCGGTGTTACGATATTAAGTATTGCATTTCATAATCAATATTTTAGTTCACTAGTTAGCCACATTTCAAATTTCCATATTTGCCAAATTAATCAAAACTGGTAAAAATGTTGACAGCTATTGGCGACGTTGCCAACTTTTGGGATAAGCGCTCTTAGAGGATGTGGTAAATTCACATTTCTGTCTCAAAGTACGACACTTAATTTAAAGAGAAATAATTTACAATAGCTTTTCGATTCATGAAACAATCAAACAAGTTTTACTTTCGTTAATGAGCCAAAGGTCACAACATTCAGCGTGGATTATATATTATCTACATTATTTTTCAAAGAGGGATCTTAGTAGTTCCGAATTATATCATTATCAACTATTATTATCAGTAGATTCCAAAAGTCAGAAAATCTGATTTAAAATAGCAAATGCGTACCAATTAAAAACATTTTACATGTTTCCTTTATATTCTGGAATGTTGATATACTTGCAATGTTAGCAAGTCAAGAGTAGACACCTAATACCCTTAAAGTTATGCGATAACCGCAGACAATATTTATACAAAAATATCATTTATAATACATAGGACTACTATAAGATCGTGTTTTTTTTATGTTAATTTGAATTTTGAACACGCATTAAGTTCCAAGATATTTCTCTACCTAAAATTTTGATGATTATTATTATCAATTTACAAATTATTTACATTCAGACCATACCGTCTCCATCTTAAAGTCAATCACAAGTTGTTTCCTTTTCAGTCTTCATTCCATTAAATATAATTTGTTAAAATTACTTGCAAATAAATATGTTTCACCTTGTACACTTACCTACACACTATAAATATGAAGTTAACATTGAAGGTGTGGCAATTTAGCTAGTTACTACAAATTGTAAAGAAAAAAAAATTAAAGATGTCGTAACAACTTGCTTCTCCATGGTATATAATAATGAAAATTATACATCTATTTTAGCTCAAGGTTTAGAAATTCAATATCCGTTGACTAAACTGAGCCTAAAATCATTAGACAAGAGCTTTCCAGTATCTTACTGTTTAATTTACCCTGTTAGTTAAAATTAGTTGTAACAAAATTCAATATCTTACTCATAGAGAACAATATAAATATAACGCACGAAAACGTGCGATAAAACACATTAAATATTATAATTACTTACTAAATCATGCGTGAAGCACGTCAGTGTAACTAAAGACTACTCACATTTAACAAGAAACAAAGAAGTCCTGCTCAGATGGTATGAGCAGGGGTCGGGGGCGTTTGTGTGCGTGTCGATACTTAGTGTTTGAGCAGCAGCGCGGCGTGCTTGAGCCGCAAGTGCGAGCGCAGCGTGTCGATGCGGCTGTAGGTGGCGGGGCAGTAGGGGCAGGGCGAGCGCTGCGCCGTGTGCGAGTGGAAGTGGTGCCAGCGGTTGGACACCTCCTTGCCGCACGACTTGCAGCGCCACAGCGCCGCGCTCTCGGCCACGGCCACGAACATGCTGTGGTAGGAGTAGGGCGGCGCGGCCGGCACGTGCGCGCGCTCTGCGAACAACAACCCGCGAACGCGCATCACGCCTGGCCGAACTGCACTGTCTCCGCTCTCACACTCAACACAGCACGAGTTCGGAGAGACTCGGTAAGTGTTGTCGCCTTTTTTGGCGATGGGCCATTGTATTTACAGAATGTAAATCTGGCCTTGCTTTAGGGTCTGTACAGTATAAACGCTATACTTTGCGGGTGGGTGTGGAGCATGTGAAACGCATAACTGAAACTACACGGATTTGTAACATACCACAATTTAATGTAAAAATTAGTAATAAATACAACAGATAAATGCAGGAGTTTGCAATATGTTAAAATTGCATTACATAACATCAAACAATGTGAAAAAAAAATTGCATTAACTGCTTGCATAAAACAAAATTATTTAAATTAAACTTTTAACGGAGGCATCAAACCAAGACATCAAAACAAAATATTCATAAACAACAAATCGTTCATAAAATTTCATGTAATAATATAACAAGACTATTCGTCAGCTGTGACGTACACGATTTGACACCCCCTCCCTATTAGTATTACACTATTGTGATATACGACACTATAACAAATTTGCTAATGTTATAAAGAAGAAACAAAATAAACATAACTAGACCATTGCTATCCTGAAAATAACCTTAGAGCTCGTCCTGCACTCCATTGATTCAAATGATAAGATCACATCCTTGTGATACAAATGTAAATTTTAATATACAATAAATTGGAATATTCAATAGATTGGCCAAATAAGTGACTAGGTCTACAAGACCTCAATTTCATAAGACTAAATTTAGTAATTCGTTAACCTTATGTATAAAATTCCATATGGCATAAAGTTAGCTTTCATTAAGTCCGAATGTGGTCACCATTACAATTATTAAGTTGCATACTTTTTGAAAGCTGAAAAGAGATCAAAGGTAGATATTTTCTGAGCCAAACGGTGTGATTCTCCAAAATATTCTGGCCAGACACTATCATAGTATCCTAACCTAAAATATCTAAAATAATATTCTATGTTACTAATCAATCAATTTGCTATAGCAAATTCAATATTAAAAATTGGTCTCGAGAGATAGTAATATAAAAATGCATTCACGATTAGATGAAGCGTTTAACGCGTGGGCAGATTGGGAGATCAGCACATCCTCGACTCGCTGGCGATGGGACCCGTGACGGATAGCTATGATCTATCTCAACAATAGACAACTTGCGCGACAATAAATTATTAAATAGTACACAACTATTACGATTGGCAGAGGTAAACAAGCTAATTATTAATATTACCAGCTATAAAACCTGTACATCACCGTAACCCAAACTGCGATTCACTAAGTAGAAATAGAAATTAGGAGTAGTCACTTATGTAAATACAAATAGGTAGTTACTCTCTTCAATGATATTAATTATATACTTTTAAAATATCATTTAGTTTGGTTACGTAATTAAATAACTAGTAATATTGCACTGAGTATGAAATGCTATCAAATAATAAGCGCCCACATTACTATGAACAGTAGGTATAAAAATCTTTGATATCCTTAAAGTAAATATAAAATCTTTATGGAAGAAATGTTTGGTGACTTCATATATACAGGGCGCATGAGCTTCGTGCTTATATATCGAGTGGGCCCCTATATTCAATAGTCAATTGTATAATCTAGCTATAAGTTATGACTATTTTCAAAAAATTGCACAAGTGGAATTGCATGTTCACAGCTACTAAACAGCACTAACGCCACAACTTAAGTTATGGAAACGATCATGGATTCACTATTTGGATGTGATAAATTCCTAACTCCATCAATGAACGTTTTATATTTGGTAGGCAAGGATCAGATTCATATATTATGTAAATGGTGTCTTATCATTATATATTTATGTACTAGTAAACTTGAAGATCTCTGAAAAAATTAAGGTAAAATCTCGAGTGATACTGTAATCTCTAGGCGTGTAACGATCCATGCATTATTTACCCGTTGACCAGACAGATGCGACCTCAACTGGATGCTAGATGACTTACATTTAATGCAAAGTAACTAATCATTAAAACATTAATAATATTATAATAGGAGTCGAATCGTAGCGTGTTAACACTCTTGGTTCTAGCACCATTCCTTTTTATCACATTTCAGTTACCGTACCACTCTAAAGTGTTTAGCTAAAAATGTAACAATCTTAAATCTTAATTGAAAAATACATACATAAACGCTAGGTTAGTCCCAATCGTAGAATGCCAATATTAGTTACTAAATGCGCAACCTCCAAACGATCCGTCCTAACTTATATTAATTGATTGAAAGAGGTCTTTGACCCCAAGCACCGATCACACGAGTGGGCGACGGCCGGTCGGGCGGGCCGGCTGCGGCGCGTCGCCGGTACCACAACTAAACACCTACCAACGATAAAATAATAAAACATGTTAACATCTCAACTCGCTTACTTTTAACCGTCAACTCAATATAAACGAAACCAATGTTACTACATGATGAATCGATTAAAAACAAACAACACTAATAAATCATATTATATATGCAGTTATATAAATATAAAAGTATATTAAATCAGACAATAGAATATATCTAAGTATAAAAAAAACAATCTCCGTAAATAGATCAACTAGTCTAGTATAAAAATCTTTTCGTATGTTTCCTTAGGCGCTATCCTTTAATACATCACAAATCCTTAATAATTATCCATCTTGCAAAGGCCTCATAGAGTTACAAATGCATCTACACTGAGATTCAGTCAATATTTATACGTCGTTGACCAACGACTAATCACAATCTCTTGCCAGTCCCCAAATATCCTTCTGATGTCGTTCCATACCACCCACAGGATTCAATAACATAAATACAATTATCTACAGGAAACTCATAATTTCCTATCTAATGAATAAATATAACAAGAAAGTGTGGGCCCGTACCTGGGCCACCGCTAATAGCCAGCATCACTTCGCGGTCGCACCGCTACTCGATATAATGTATATTCTTAATATCTTAAGGTTCCTATCGATACAATATAAAAAATAATATGGTAATAGTAAAATTAACATCATATTATTGCTTTTGCCCGTTCCCGTATAGCGATTGGTATAGAAAAAAATTTGCTTACCTACTACATACGCTTCGAGTCATTATTTCAGTAACATCGACATAGGTACATTCCAGACGAGGAATCTTATACAAGATCACACTGGGGCAAGTCAAACGCACAACCGAGACGTACTAAAACGAGTCGCCCGCCGTGTGCGGGCTACATTAAGAAAGGCCCGTTTAAGTAATAGCACTTCAGCTTAATCCTAAATAGGAAGCGGTTTCGACGCGAGACGGTCCGTAAAAATTTTGACACATCAACAACGACAGAGTCTGAGCTGGCTCGGGCGAGGGCGCTCACAGAGCGTCGAGGCCGAGCCAGTACATGGACAATCAATCGAAGCCCGCGTCCAGCGGGTTGGCGTACAGCGGCGCGTGCGGCGGCGCGGGCGCGGGCGGCGCGGGCGGCTCGAACTTGCGCGTGTCGGGGTTGTACGCGGGGTGTTTGAACTTGCAGTGCGTGCGCAGGTTGTCGGAGCGCGTGTACGTGGCGCGGCACAGCGGGCACTCGAACCGCCCCGGGAAGTGCACATGATAGTGGTTGCGGATGTGCGTCACCACCTTGCCGCACAGCTTGCACCGGTGCAGGTTCAGCGCGCCCGCCACGCGCTCGAACGTCAGCCGCATGTGCCAGCCCTTCGAGCCTGCAACCAGCGATCCGTCACTCCCACACTCTCAACACCTCGGCCTCCACTCTGTCACGTCACGCGGCCGAATGCCGCAGTGCCAGCTGCCACGCGTGCCCCTCTGTCACCACGTAACGAGGACTACTATGTAGATAATCGTGCACTGTTTGAGTGACCGATGGAACTGGGGCATTAGGTACGTGATGCGGGTTCTTCAGAGGTTCACAATAAAGTTTTGATAATAATAAACGAGTTTAAAACATTTTGCAAAAACAAGAATTGATCCAAACAATGTTTACAGTATTTTAGCACTATTTAAGCCTTAGTAGTAACTGTTAACGCTGTACTATGCCTTTCCTAGAACTAGTATAGTATAAAAGCGTTAATAATATTTAATAAAAATGTAAAACAAAACTTTTGAAATTATTTATTTGTAACAAAATAGTAATATTCAATGGAGATCCATGCATAAATGAATCAATGATACTGAAGAAATGGTGTTTGTTATTATCAGTGTTACGTTTGCATGAAAATTTGTTAATTACTGTCACCAAGCCTGTAATGCAGAAGGCGATTTATAGAGAGAAATAGGTCTGCTATATATAAAGAAAGCATGGATAGAGGATGAAATGAAAAGAAAAGTGGTATAAATAAAGGAATATATTTGCAACAAACACACAATAACGATAGACTTACATACGAATTTAATCGAAGTAAATGGGAAATAAATTAAAATTAAGAGATATGTTCCTAAATCACATTAAAGTCAGTCTTGGACATCAGCAATTGTAACTGATATCAGTTCATAATACTACAAGGAACAACAAGAGATCATATAAGTTTGTACAAACTTTTGGTTCGAAATTGATTTATAAGGCACCTCAATTGATCTGCAATCTTCTAGATTATTTAGACGACCGAGACCACAAAATGTAAGTCATAATAATGTGCGACAATTTTGTGCGTCCTGTCACAGATTAATTCAGTTGGCTCACTCCGCATGTTAGGTATGAAGCTACAAGTACGCGGCGGGCTCGACTTGTCGGGCCAATTCAGTGAGTGTAACGCAGTCAGAAGGTCAGAGTTACGCGATACAAAGAGAAGTAACTTCTAGGTGAATATAACTGTAGGTAATTAGCGCTATGCGACCTGAATTGTACTTTATTGTGTCGTAGCAAGAGTCGCTTTTTATTTAAATGATTTTCCGGAGTGAACCATCTGTGTTAGTCTGCAGTCCTGTTAAGAAAAGATCTTCAATCTTACTTATTATCATTATATTACAATAGGGTTTTGAAAAAAAAAAAAAAAAATCCTTTAGTTCAGGTATATTATTCAAAAATATTTGACACGTATTTTTTTTTTTTCGCAATCAAGCAATTACGGCAATACATTGAGTTAAAATGGGGCATGCATGTCGTTACTTAGTTAGTTGTGACGTAGCGAGCCCCCTCTTTAACCGGTTAAATCTTGTAAGCACCAATTGGAGTCGGTTTCCGTGTGTTTTATCTAAGTAATTTTTTATTAATATGATAAAGCAAAAAATACGTGCCTAATATTTTTTTATTATCTGACTGACGGACTAAATAGAATTTCTTTTTTTACCCAGGCATCATCCCTATTGATTGTAAAACTTATGAAATTGCATTAAATATGAAATATTATCCTTCCAGGTTCCATTAAAAGAAAAAAAGAAAAAGTTCTTATAAGAGGCCGATCAGTTGAGTTGAGACTATCAATATTATACAAAACCTTATCCTCGTTGACAGCAAAACAATTTTTCGTTCTAACTTTAATAAATAGTGACATACATTGTTAACACATGAGGTTGTTTGAACACAATGATACTTTATCACAATACAAATGATGTTATTTAATTGACAACGAAAAAAGGTATCCATTACCGCGCCTGTATATTTTGCGATTTCCAGGCATTACGTTCAACACTTATTTTAAGAGCATTGCAAGAAACTTTAAATTATTTGTGCCATTCACAACGAATCTCTAGCTCTATATTTATTTGGTCTAAACCCAGAGGAACTTTAAATGACAATGTGCCGTGTTGAACATTTCACATCCAGGAAAACCGTTTTTCCATATTTCAAAATTATATATATTTTTAAGTCATACAACTTCATGGAATTTTATGTATGTAGTAATAATGCTAATTAGAAAAGAAATGAAATTGGAATTTTGTTTGAACAATAATAATGAAAATTATGAACTTAAAAAGAAATCACACCACACCTTAATTCTAGTTACAAAATGTCAAATAAGCGCATTGTGTTATTGTAGTTGATTAGTAAGAAAGTTAATAGGCAAGATAGGTTATGTTAACAATTATAGTTAATCCCGGAATGAACATTGAAGAATAAAACTATGATCACAAAATGTATGCTGCCCACTCACTCGTTAGATCGCAATACATGTATACTAACAATATGTGAAATTAGTAAGCACTGAGATTCATTGGTTCTTAGTTGGCTAGCTTCACTTAGGAACTTTAACTTAGTTGGCATTTCTTCTGTATATTAGACAAGTTATCAGAGCTTAAAACAGAACAATGCTTCATGCGAAGGTGTCTCTTTAGGTTATCGGCTCGAGTGAGCGTGATAGGGCAAATGGGGCACTTGTGCTGCTCGGGATTGTGCGACTTCATATGCTTTTTTAAATTATTAACCAGTTTTCCGCAAATGTTACAAGACTCGGGAGCACTCAACGGTTTGTTTCCGAGTGCCAAACCAAAAGACTTGACAATGTTTTCAACACTCGCTAGTTTATTTGTAAACGGTTCCCATGGTTTTTTATTTTCATCAACGCCATTATTTTCACCTGTAAGATACGTAATATCTTCACTGCTGGTATAATAAATTGGCATGCTTATTCTTTCACTGGCACAAGTTTAACTTAAAGCATCAAACACTCTTCCATTACCTTCCCTAAATCATTCCAAGTCCCTTTTGTTACATGCAACCCTAATTAAGTCTATAGTTATATCACCCACTGGGGTTAACATCCGTTATAATTTGCTTAAAAATTACAAATACATTATATTTGCTACGGTAATCATCTTAATTTGAGACTTAACTAACTGTTAAATAGTGTAAATATTGCACGACCTATGACCCTCGGGGGCGCCAAATCTTTATCGAACAGAAATCTTATGACACCGTTTTCTTCATAAAAAATTAACAGAAAATATTTAAAAGCATACCATACTAAGTAGAAATAAATAAAAAAGCGTCTATGGTTAGTGCAAATTAACAATGGAATGTTAAGCAACAATGAGTGTCATGCTGCGGGTGTTGATCACATGCACCTTTTAGTGACGTCAAGTCCAGAAATTCTAACCCAGAACAATGTAAGGAATGGATTAAAATCTCTGGAATTATATAGTTAGTACATAAAGCAAAATCAATGGGTAAAAAAAGTTAAAGCTTCAAACGACGTAAACACAGGCAATTTTAATCTGTTGTCAATTGTTAGCATAAATAAATTAACAGTTTTAATGAAATATTAAAATAAAGCGTCGTGGTCGCGTTTTTAGTATTTGGTAACATATTATTGTTGTAATGTTAACATTTGACAATGATTCTCATGTACAGCACACAGTTTATTACGGCCACCAACAAAACTAAGATGTTTGCCAGCTTCACTGACGTCAATTAACTGTACAATTCTAGAATTGCTTCGGAGGTTATTCATAGGTTTGTCGATGGTCGAGGTGTAAAAAAAAAACTCACCATCTATGGTGTCTGTCTGGTCTGGGTGTGGGTGCAACATCGGTTCATTGTCGTTGCACTCATTGCTAAGGCTTTGCTGGGTCAGTATTGATGCCATTTCCGTTACTCCCATACCCTGGAAAATCAGCAATTATTTTATTTACATTATTACTAAACAGTGATACCAAATATTTCATTTGGAAAGATCTTTGTGTAAATTACTGTAACCGCAAAAATGTTGAAAAAGGTTTTTGAAATAGTTTTTTAGTTCCTATAGTGTATTATTATTTGGACGTAAAAAATAAAAATAAAACGGATGTAAATAACATACTTTAATTTTCACATAATTTATCATTATAAGTAGGGTTGGTGTTTTACACACCTCATTTTGATTTTTTAAATATTTACATCGAAATGGACTGAAACAGCAAGAATCCCACCCTAACTATCATATCTATTTAAGTAATATAAAATATTTTTTATACGCAACTCAACAATTTTTTTTATGACCCTTTTAGGTGTTTTTCTTCTATTCATTATTTTATCTATAAAACTATGGAAATGCAAACAAATCATATCACAACGGTTGTATTATACTAATACATTTATATTTATTAAAACTGCAGCGAGGGAGAATACATTTTCTACATCAGTCTTATATTACTGTGTACAATGTTCCAATATAACTAGAGAATACATCAATTTAAAGGTTTTGCATCAGCGTCAAAGAGTGCTGGAATATGTAGCTCATTCAACCAAATGCTGAAGTAAATAGACTTGATAAATATTTCAAAAATTATGGCATTTGTTCAGTGTTTTCTGTTTCAATTATTATACAATTATGACATGCTTATTTAGCAAGCTCCTTCTGACATGATTTACTAGGTTTTAATTTACTATTTCGTCGCCAGGCGTCTCACTACTTGATAGTACATTTATATTATTGGAGTGTTCACGATCTCGGCAGAATTTATGAGCTTTGCATTTATCGTGATGATTCACTATTTCTAGCCTAAAGTTCGAGTTGCCTTCTACGAACGATGTCCTGTTGACTGTCAGCTCGTGTGACCATCTTCTACAGTAAGTACAGTACATAATGTTGTGAGTTTTGTCATATTGCAACCACGGGTACAGCGTTAACCAACTAAGGCGGAATTTCCCACTTTTTTTAGAATTGACAGGAGATCGTCGCGTAGTTTTCGGAGGCACAGTAATCTGTTGGGGCGGTAGAGCGAGGATCGACGCGAGAATGTTGCCATCGGGCCGTTTAAAGCTTAGATCCAAATACTGGCGGTTAGATTCCTCCGGGTCAGCCGCGCGAACCCAGCCAGAACTCTGCCAACAAAGAAGGAAAGGCTCTGCTTTAAAATTTGTGATGTTATCTTTTATTCAGGCAGATCCCTTCCTTCCTGTTGACAGATCCGCGTATCATTCGGAAAAAAATATCAAAATAACAGAAGAAAAAGATCATCCTCATTAAGATAAGGAAAAGAAGTTCTATCTTCAGCGTCAAGCACAAAGTTAGTCAGATATAATGTGAACGGAGAGCCTCTATCGACGGTTTTGATGAGAAAGATTCTTAGTGTTTACCTGGAGGTGCGTCTGGTCGAAGTGCGGCGGCGGGTGGAGGTTGGGCACGTGCTGCGCGTGCGGCACGTGCGGCAGCGCGTAGGGCGCGTCGGGCTCCTGCTTCACGTGCGGCGCCGGCGTGTGCGCGGGCGAGCGGGCCGGCGCGCGCTGCGGCGTGTGCGCCGGCGGCGGCGTGGACGGCTCCGAGCCCGACCCCGTCGACCCGCACTTCGCCGACTTCACGTGACCCTGCACAATAACACATATTACTACCGGTTCATCGCCACTTACAGACAAGATTTCGTCTATAACAGGTCAGCCACAAGAAGAAGCATTATACCTGTCTCTTTATTAACGCGCGTATAAATGGTTTATGTTCGCTTTTCTAGCAAGTCAATCAGACGTTAATAATCTGGCTTACCTCATAGTGCCTATACGAAAGGTCGACATCGTCTCGGGGTACTGTTGAGTTCTTTCTGCGTCTCTTCTCCGGCGGGATTGCATGCGAGGGGTGTGAGGGATGCGCGGGCGGCGCGACCGACAGCGGCGTGTGAGGCGCAGGCGGCGCGCAGTGCGCGGCCGGAGGCGTGGCGAACGACTCCGAACGGGAAAGGTTCTCCGCACTCACTGACGGAGTTGACCGATCCTCCGACTGAGAATGTAAAAGAATACTCCTACGTCAAAGTTGGGTTAAACATCGAATATTAGTAACCATTACCGTTTGAAGGATTGAAGTAATAGATTTTCAAGAAATCTCAACTATTTGAATTATGCAAACATGTTTAAAACTAGACGGAAAAAAGAAACAAAAATGATACCCTGGGCTTGTTTCTAACATAATACGTAGGTCTGTAAAAGTTTTTATTGCCTTTACGAATTGAATCCTACAACACAACACTAAATCTCACAACAACGTCCATATTCCAACGGTTTTTATCGAGTTGATGCGTTTATGGATGCATATCTTTTTATTTCCTTGTGTAGAGTAACGGTTTTGTGACGTCATCGCTTTAATTTTGAATTAGGACTATCTTATTAATGTATCAAACACTGTTAATACGAAATATCTAGACCGCATAAAAACTAATGTTGCTTATCACATCACTACATTGGTCCTTTAGTGCTAAAATTAAAACGTTTAATTCAGAGGTCTTATGCTTTAAGTAAAACTACTGCTCTATCAAAAATTTCAAGGCTAACGAGCGATACGATAACTAATAAACTGTATAATCAATGCATGCTACTTTTAAGCCTAAACAGAAATCGGTAAACAGTAATCGGTACCAAATAATTTAATGAAAAGAAATAACCAAAATTATTTTAAATATGCTATGTAATAATGTACTCTATCGTTTGTAGGCAACACGTACTAAAAGACAACATACAATAGACATTTAATGGGACTATCAATTTATTCGTTTCGTACTCGCATTAGGCAAAATGACTTACATCGGAGTCGGAATCATTCTTAGGGTCCTGGTAAAACAAAAATAAAACTAGAAAGATGGCATTTACTTAATAATAGATTGATTTAAGCCCCGTTGCTGAGGTTTTTAAACCTCATTTAAGCTAATGCGCAGGCTTAGATAGCTACATCTAGGCGGGTGTTTTTATGAATCGGTAATACATAGTAATTAGGTAAAATCAATTATTTCATATTAAGTGCCTAAATAAGTAAGGATTCGTATAAAGTAACGGCCGAACTCAATAACCTATTTTCAGTAAAAGACAGATCGCTATTGATGGTATCTGTCATTGAATTTCGTCCCACAATTCCGTAAGGTCCTTTTCTCTGACAGATTATTGTGACGTTAAAACCATGCATAGGTAGGTTTTTCAATCTCCAGTATGCCAAAACTGGTGATAGATAGGTTATTGCCAGGGGTTCGGCCGTAAATGTCTATGGACTGCTATCTACAATCCATAGACATTTTACCAGATAATCAACTGGAAATACCTTCCTTTATACAAACGCTTACCTGTAAGTGATTTAATGCAAGATTAACAGTAAATTATGCAATGCTCACCTTAGGATTCAATGTATTATTTTCTGTCAAACCTCTAACTTGTAAACTTTCAGCAGTTTTTAGGAACATCGGTAGCATATTTTGGCCAACATTCACTTCACCCTGAAATAACGAAAATAATTAACAATGTACTTTTTTCAGGCACTTGACTCATAATAAATTTTATTTCAGTCTAGGTTAATACCTTGTACATGAAATCCAAAAGTGATTTCATTTCTGGCAATCGTACATCTTTGAGGAATATTATCGGATGTGGATGATGGTTCTGTAGGAATATACTTTCAAAATATGGGGAACATGCGGAGAGTATCGTCTGGTGTGCCTGAAACAATACAAAAAAAAAAAACACATTTTCACAAGTTTGCTTTAAAAATAGCATGTTTAATTTAAACAAAAGAAATGATGCAGAGCTATGTGAAGGTCTTTACGATTCTGTTAGCATTATATAGAAACAGTGCATAACTACCATTTTGGCAGACCTATTGTTATTACAATTAGGTTGTAATGTTTTTTCATGGACCAGGTTTTCAGACACAAGTCGTTAATATTTGCCTGGGGCCTTTGTAAGGCAATATTATTTTTGATTTCGAATTATTTTGTGTTCATTACTCATTATGAAGCTAGCAGTCTTTCCCATTTATTTTGGGGTAAGCATATTATTGAATATCTCAGTAATCTTGAGATATTCAATCATTTACAAGGAAAACCTGGGAACCGAAGATAAGTTCGTGACCTTATATGTAATTAGGAATAAACGCATGCAAGACATAATCGACGCAGACATACCTAGTTTAAGCTCGTACAAAGATACACAAACAAGCGTGTTTACTAAAAGTAGGTTATAAAATTGCTACTAACTGATACAACCAAATTTTGTTCTATTTGACTAATTTCGTTAAGACAAAAGTAATACTTAATTTAATATCAATGCACAAAAGATGATGCCTTTCATAACTATAATGAATGCTAATGTTAATAATAGACGTAACCTTTAGAATATATTATTATTGTTTTTATTAAATAATTTCGACCTGATGAAATGCGTTGTCTACAAGGAGTATGACTAGTAGAAGTAATAGCACAGTAGATACTTATTAATTCCGCAGCTGTTATTTATAATGTCTAAACAGAAAATTCCTATTCAGAATCTCTAAAATATTTGTAACACCCTCAGACCAAATAAAAAACCAAGATGCATGATGCATGCCAAAACTACACCGCCACTCTGTGCATACACGCTCACAAGCACACATTTACAACCAAACTGCACCACACAAAGTGCACATATATTTACGAAAACGGCTTCACTTCACTGTTGACAGCGTCTTGGTTATTTATTTGGTCTGAAGTAACATCAAATAATATTTTTGGCCGTGTTAGGAGGACTCCGGATTTTAAGCGCTTAGGCACTTCTCAATGTATTCGGCAACCTATTTTTATGTCGATTGTATAGTGTACGTGTTAGAGTTTAGTAGTAATTATTGTCAATAATACATTTTTCATTTCTCAATATTTTTTAATCATCATAAACTAGATGTGCCTCTCGGCGCGGACTAATGTATACTTAAACCTAGCCAGTGAAAATATTTGTAAACTAGAACAAAAATCGCGTAAATCGAATACCGTACGTGGTTATTGAGTTGTAAGCGCAGTAACGGACAGACAGACCGAAAGACGTTGCATCTTATAGGTAGGTAACATGTAAGAAAGATACAGTCACACCGTATGGATGAGAAGTCATTGTTATGGTAAAATATATGCGAATGATTTATCGATTTGTTTTATAATCGAATAGTTCTAACTCAGGGGGCTGGTCGGATAAAATTGAATGGGATCAAACTTTCCTTTTGCAGTACTACGCTTGGCATAAAAACTAACTTTCACTCTAAGCTTTATTTTATGATTGT
Source organism: Agrochola macilenta (assembly GCA_916701695.1). Taxonomy (NCBI): domain Eukaryota; kingdom Metazoa; phylum Arthropoda; class Insecta; order Lepidoptera; family Noctuidae; genus Agrochola; species Agrochola macilenta. The sequence continues at coordinate 13,188,202 of OU753563.1, forward strand.
GACTTACTAAGATCGTCCTAGATAATACCCCATCAGCGTATTTCCTGGGTATGACCTATTTTTATGCACGTGATGTACAAGACTGTGATTTACACATGCATAGGTTCTTCATTAGTATTTGTAAAAGGAATGCTCTATTCAGTATTCTATCTAACATCGTGAATTTGTAACACATTAACTCTAAGATAGTGGTGAGCTAGGGTTGCCAAGTTTTTTATATCAAATATAGTATTATCGAAGTCATTGCCTGAATGTAAAAATATAAGTAGTACCTAGGTGACGAAAAAAATAAACAAATATAAGTACTAGTTGATATGTTTCAAAAACATTTAGGTATATTCTATAAATGCATATTGTTTGCTTCTATGAACCTTTATTAACAGGTTTTTTTTAAATGTCTCATGTCTATTTTTACACTCTAAATTAAGGTTACAAAATACCATTAATTCAGCTTTTTAGGAGATTAATAATGGCCTTATTGCGATCATCTCGCTATTTTGTATTGAAATAAAAATAATAGTAGTTTCGCCTACTAACAAATATAGTAATTAGGCCTCTATTATAGCAGGATAGTGAATACAGTGAAGCATACCAAAACTACACCGCTGCTCTGTGCATACACGCTCACACGCACGCATTTACAACCTTTTACAATAACACTGCAATCAAACTACACCACACAAAGTGCACACATATTTACGAAACCGGCTTCACTTCACAGCGCTCTGTCTTGGATTTTTATTTGGTCTGAGGTTGATACTATATCATATAGTAGGGTTGGCAACCCTAGGTGAAGCCGATAGCGGTATCAGGCTAAACTGTAGGCAGCAGGTTTACTAGTCCCGTCCTCTATGGACTAACGCCACATTTAATTTATTTTAATCCGCTATCCAGCACGAAAGTCATATTATTTCTAAGCCTCCAATAAAAACAGGTCGATGGAATGTATCAGTTAAGATATTTCGTCGTTGGCAGCGCTGATTTCTCGATATAATTTTGCCGTCTATAAGGCTATAATAGACGGGAGAATTATATCAGTCTTACAATTAGTCACTAAAATGTATATTGTATAATAATTACTATGTAAATATAGTAATGCTATACATAATAACAACTGTTTATACATTTAACAGAAATCGTGCTGGATTTCAGAAGATATACGTATATTCTACTTTGTTTCCAGCGAAGAACGGTAAATTTTACTGTTGTGGCCGTACCAAAAAGGTTTAAAGGAACCCAGTGGTGAGACTGCTGTATGTCCGTCCACCTATATGTCTGTATTATGTCACGGCCGATAATTTAGGTGATATTTTCAACTTATTGACTTTAAGGCGCTGAGCAGACGATGGAGTTTGTCCGCGGACAGCTTAGAATCGTATGGAAATCTAACGCGCACGCGGATATAATGCCGGGATTTCCATACGATTCCCAATTGTCCGCGAACAATTTGTCCGTCGCCTGCTCAGCGCATAAATAATGATGCAGTTAGAACTTGTTTTATCCACCGAGAAAAAAAATCCCATGATATTTATTTACTTTATTTCCTTACTGCGCCCTGCGGTTTCACCTGCATAAGTCTCGATCCCGTAGGAATATCGGGATCAACATTTGGCACATGGTCTAGCCATGTGCCAAATTTCATCCAAATCCGTCCAGCGGTTTTAGCGTGAAAGCGGCACAAACAAGCAAACTTACTTTCGCATTTATAGTATTAGTTACGATTTATGGAGATGGCTTTTAAATATTGCTCTGCAAGCGTTAAGACTACGAAAATGTTGTATTTCAGACATTGCTTTTCCACTTAATTCGTTTAAATTAAGACCTCTTTTGTCACGCATTGCAATCTACTAACGTCTAGGTCTCTAGCCCGAAAAGAAAGGAGGTGGCAGATATTGTCGGTAGACATAACAATCTGTTTGGAGAAAGAAATGAAACTATTTCAGAAAACTCCTCATTCAGTAGCACGTAAAAAGCATAGTTGCTATTAATTTCATATGATGATTTCGAATAATACAAATAGATATAAGTAGTACCTATATATTTGTCATTCGTTATTTGCGAGGGCAATTTATGTGAAAGATGACGCAGTTAAGAAGGAAGTAAACGCTGAGTTGTCACGACTGATAAAGATGGATGGTGGAGAAAAAACGTATGTATCTCAATGACCTAAAATAAATTGGGATAGGGGTAGGATGGTAATTGGTGCAGTCACCGTGTAGACAACTGCATTTTACTTAAGACTTTTCTCTAAAAAGCTATAATTAAAAGCTTCGTTGTTCAAAATAAAAGAAAAATATATTTTAAATGCTACAGCCATGAAAGGCGTTCTTTAACAGAAACATAAAATTCAAAAAACCGACTGCAACTAAATAGTTCAAAACAAGATAATTTTTCAAGTAGTCTGATGCAGTTAGTGGCAGTTATTTTAGTTCAACATCAGATTAGATGCCACCAACTGCATCAGACTGCTTGAAAATAGATTTTGTTCTGAACTTTTTAATTTTAGAGGGTTTTTTTTCAACCTTTTGATACCTATGTTATTATTTTGGAATCGCTTCCTCAAGCCTTTTAGTTTGGTACCCCACATGGTCACCTTTAAAATCCGCCATTTTGATATTATAAAAACAAAACCAAGCCTATAACCACCGCACGACCTAGACGAGTCGATGTTCACCTCATGTGTTAAAAAATTAAATCAACCCAGCCGTTAGGATGCTTCGAGTGTATAAATAAAGACAACACACAGAGATACAAGTGAAAAACATAACACTGTCTTTGCTGTTGCGCAGCCAGGTAAACAGGGGTAAATAAGATTTTTTTTTTATTGTTTTACTGTGAAATCTTAAAATGTCACAATATTTTGATAGGCGTTTATCAAGATACGCGTATTAAGATACAGAAATGTGGGCGCGAGAGTCGAACTCGCAGTTGTGGGGTTCAAATGCAAATCCGCCACTGTTGGTCTAAGTTTAGACCAACAGTGGTCGATTTGCTTTTAGACCTCACAGTTAGAAGGTTCGTTTTTAGGGTTCCGTACCCGAAGGGTACCAAAGGGAACCCTATTCCTAAGCCTCCGCTGTCCGTCTGTCCGTCAGTCAGTCTGTCAGCGGGTTGTACCTTATGACCCGTAATAGGTAGACAGCTGAAAATGTCGCAGATTGTGTATTTCTATAGCCGCTATAACAACGAATAATATAAATTAAACCCAATTACCCTCACAAGAAACGGGGTTGTTTTTCGGAGTTTTTTTGCTTGATCCGTCCGACTCGCACTTGGCTGGTTTTTATATTTATTGTCAATTTAACAAAAATTTAAATAATTAGGTATGTTTTAACGTGATTTCGTATAAAAAAATATTTCATCTTCCTTTAATGTTAGTTCTAGCTAGCGTTGCCAGGTGTCCCGATTTGCGCGGGACGTACCGATTTTCAGGGGTCTGGGGACGCGTACCGATTTGCACATGATCGGGACACTAAATGTCCGGATAAATCAATAAATTTATTAAAAACCATAATTAATAGCAAAAATAAATAAATTACGCATCACTATGTGGAGTGTGATAAAACGCTAGTCATGAAGGCAGCAGTGCAAAACAAAGACTTGAAGCTGCTCCAAAAACGGCACAATATTTTTATAGAAAATCGAGACTGCAAATCTTCAAAAGTCTTCTTTTAAGGCTTCAATACCGGTATCAAACGTGGCAACGGAAAGGGTATTTTCCCAGGCTAAGAGGCGAAATGAGAAAGCGAGGTTTGGTCTGAGAGGCAAAACCGTTTGACACTAGCATGTCAAAGCAGAAATTCAAATTAAAACCAACTTTAACATGACTACATTATAAAAAACAAGGCAATCCTACAGGCAGCAAAAAGTAACGAAAAATATAATTTTAATAAAAAATAAAATAATTAAGTACTTAAATTTATAAACAGCGTCAATAATTAATACCTAAACTACGATTTTATTGTAATATTTTATAATTTCTACTAGTCCAGCAAGTCTGACTATTATAATAAGATTAAACTCAGATTACTAGTAATATTATTTGCGAAACGCAACAAATTAAACCTTAATGTAAAAAGCTTTTTTATTGTCCCGATCTTCAACCCTAAATCCCGATTTATTTTACCTTCTGCCCCGATTTAAAACAAATCGGACCTGGCAACACTAGTTCTAGCCCTTCGTAAACTTGTATTAGTCAAAGATTTATTCCCGACGACGTCTTTCTGCATCGTGCGGGATCCCGCAAACACCTGAATCCCACGTTATTAAAAACGGTTTTCCCGCGAATATCGGGACAAAAATATTTTGCGGCATTGCATTATCCGATAAATCTTAATCCGATATTTTTAAATTACTGTTTAGTTTTTTTCAAGTGAAGGGTGAACCAACTTTTGTTGCTGACTGTACCCTCAATCTTTCAGAACGTGAAATCTGTACTAACATCTAGCCTTTATACTGAAAGTCTCCAATATTTAAATTTCAAATACAGTTCTTAAGAAACCGATTAACAATATTTTATCACTTGAGTTTTGGTTCAGAATATATTTTTAATCTAAAACAGTGCCAAGGTTTGTTTGTTGAAAAATTCCTTTAAAAAATCTGAATTAGTGAGCTAGCTAACCACACATTTACAGTTAATGCTAGTCTCTAGAATGTCTAGAACATTCTAGACCCTAAAACCTGCTTAACAACTAAATTTAAAAATTAGAAAGTTAAAAAACATGCAGATCTTCTGAGACTCCTTTCAACCTACCAAACAAATTGCATTTTATTAGCATAAAACTTTAGCTTTCATAGTTAATTGTTGAATTTAAATTTAGATGGCATATAAAGGAAGCTAGTCTACATGTGTTATTGACCTTTAGATCTATCATAATAAAATTCTTATTACTACTATTCCTGCATACTTTATCTAAGGGCAGTTTGCACACTGAACTAATGCCACCCAAAACACAGGAAATACTTTGGTGTCATGCATGTCTAGTAGGGTCATCATTAATACATTAAACATACAAATACAACATATTTTTTTTTTTTAAATTTAAAAAATTGTTAATCAAATGTAAAATATGGTTTTATATGTTTCCTCATATTCTATTTAGTCAGAAACAAGCCTAATTTATATTTTATAATATAGGTCTATAATCTGCTTTAAAAAAACCAATTTAGGAAAGAATAACCTTGCAAAATTAGCAAATATTTAAATATCTACAATGAAGACTACCTTGACTTGATGGCCTAAGGTAGCAATTTGACTGTAATGACAATCAAGATTTTGTGTGTTATCTCCCTCTATCTAGCTGTGTAGGCACATATCATTAGACACTTTTATTACTGTCCTTGGTATTAATTAATCATTTGCAATAATTCTGAATAAAATACTACATTATGGCGAACAAATACTAGTATAAATATAATAATATAACATAAAACCAAACATTTGAAACTACTACTCCAGTAGCATATCTTAATTAGAGCCCTGGAATATTCAGAAGCCAATACTTTTATCAAGAAAGATTTATACAGGAACAAAAGAAAGTACTATGATGCAGACATCTCAGAATATCCCCAAAAGTAAAATTAAAAGCTGCATCTATTTAAAAGAAACTGATATTTATTGTAACTATGAAAGAAAAAAATCATTCAAAAAGCATTGTCAACAATAGGTAACAACACACCAGTGTATTACTCATGTTTGTTTACTATTTAATGCATTTTGTTGTGGCATAATAATAAACTGTTGCATGTGAGTGCAACAAACAGAATATCAATATTTACATACACTTCCTACTGTGACATAACATTACTAAGGAGATTGTAATAAGTTAACTTTTTAAAACAATTGAATCATGTGACTAGATCTTCTAACTAGTCACACAATATTTGTAAATGCTTATGAAAACCAGGACTCATTTACAGCCTTCTCTTTTGGGTAGAGAATAACATTTTAAAATAATGATCCTAGAACTTATTAGTTATCTTATGAATAGGTGAGAAAGATGAAGTAATAATTACCTTGACTTGTTCCCCATCACATGCAAGGGTGACATCGCACAAAGCCTCTCTTTGTAGCAGGCTCGCTAGCACATCAGTCAGGTTGTTCGGGTGGTTGTTCCAGCGCAAGCAGAATTGCTGGTCCATCGTTGGTGCTAATGTCAGTGACCGTGCTGCAAATAATTATCATCACTATAGCATGGTTGAACCACATTACTGTTACTTAAACAGAACTATGAACAATTCACAAACAAAAATTACAAGGTTATATCAATGGAAGGACTAAAATTTAAATTCGTGAACAGTTGCTGTAAACGAACCTAGATTTGCATCACTTAGTATTTAAACAAGTGGTAATTAGAGACGTGCGCCGGTTATCAAATTTACATTAAGATACTATGTGCAAAAAATTGGCGGCCATAGGGCCTAGATAGGAGAGCGGAGAGATAAGTGACATCAGCGGCTCGAATTAATGGGGGCCGCGGGCAGCAAGCTTACTGTACTCCACATTGACAGTTAGCCCGCCGACACATATCTACTTGTTGCATGCTCCAAACAACACCTATACATTATGTAATTTAGCTCCAGGAGCCAGATCGCGGGGCCACCGACCCTACGGGACGCGGAAACCTCTAGCCGCCTCTATAAACGAGTTTAAAAAAGTAGTACCGCTCGCCAAAAAAATCGCAACATGCTGACACCGTTATAATCGCCAAGCTGGATGTCCCAGTTGCTAGGTCCATACGAGTGATATGAAGAATTTTAGGATGCACCACTACTTGTTGTTTATCACAGGTCATGCCGCGTGCCTAAAAATTGGCAACCGAAGATGTATGGGATTTCTAAACGCGTAGTTGTGTCAACTTTGGCTATTCGTAGCGCCATTTGCCGATCCCGTATCACAGAATCTAAGAATTTTAATATCAATAAACACCAAATATTTCGCTAATCACACAAATAATTCACTATCACAAAACAAAACGAAATCCCAGACGCGACAAGTCAATAATTCCTAACTCACCATTTGCAAAAATTTTGCCATCACAAACGCCACCCGACCCCTACCTTGCACTGTCTTTTTGACCACACACACATCTCGATTTCCGTGTTCACTCACGGCCTTCGGAATATCTTTCACATCAATCGGCCAGATTCGCAACGCGAACTTCATGCGTTTCTCACTTTATGGCGCTAAATTCAAATTGTACAGTTTGAATTAACAACGAATAACATATATTACAAGCAATAAATAGCTCAAAAGGTGTTTAAATGATCGACAATACATACAATAACCAATTAATTAAGTAAAATTGACAAATACTATGGAATTTACACTATATTTATTAGAAATTCCGGATCCATAGATATTATTTGGCAAAGAGGTTATGACGCGGAAGCAACACTAGTTTTGAAAATATAGGGCACATTCTTCAATTACTATATCTTATTTCGTTTGTTATATTACCAATGTATAGCATTGCATTGATTTTAATTAATTACGTGGATGTAATAAACACATTTTATTAATTTTAGCAGTGGCCTTGACATTATTATCACAATTTTTGCACATGCACATCCGACTACCTAGCGCCCTCTACACTAGCCGCTTCCACCGATAGAGGAACTATTTGGAATATTTGTGTTGTTCCATGTTTTCGAAAGATGGCGCTACTCTACCATTACAAATAGGTTTTTATATCTAGTTACCTACCTATCAATAGTTCAATGATCCCACAATGCATGTACAGTCAGTGCCACAAATAAGTTGTTTTTAAAGATGAAGATGAGCGTTAGTTGATTTTAATTGTTTTTTATAGGATAATAATTTATATTTCACTTGATTACTTACTAGTAATGTAGAGATCTTGATAAGTACCGTACCTATAAAGTTGATAGCACGTAGCTAGGTAGGTACAATAAATAGCAAAAGCAAAAGGTATAGAATGAAATACATTAAATCATTACCGAAAGATATTATTAAGATAGTTTTTTTTATCTGTGTCCAGAATTGTTATTTAGAACCATAACTTAAACTAAAACTAAACGTTAGCCATTGTAGCCACATTATGTGGATTATGATTGTGTAGTGTACTAATGGTCCAGGTTTTTATAAAAGTTTTGGCTTTTATAGGTATAACGTAGGTACATATAGACAATTTAGGTTCGTGTTACAATTTTCTACGCAGAAACGCCCAATGCGTTCTAATCATGGGAACGAGTCATTGAACTTGACAATTAGCTAGTAAATTTAGCGTAGGTACTACGTCTACTCGACAAATTGGTGTTGTTAGAAACCTTAAACGTTTTTTTCTGCTCATGCAGTTATCTATGCTAAGTACCAATGTGTTTATCTCGAAAGTATTTGAATTAAATACAGGGGTCAGATAGAGGTTAGGATGAAGGAGAAAATTAAACAAAATATAAAACAAACCATTGGCTTTAATCTCAAATACAACATAACGCACCGTTCAGGCAGCGGTTTCCGTAAAGGTTTCGACCCAAACCTAGAGTAGTAAATATAAGTTGTAAGTATGAGAACCGGAACCAAAAGCTGTATAGCTTCTCCACTCCGAAATGACGCGCCTCATTACCGCATTTTACGTACACGACGCCGCGCCGCGCCGTGGCTTGTACGTAAAATGCGGTAGTGGGGCGCGTCACTTCAAAGTGGACAAGCTATATGTACGTAATCGTTCAAAGCAGGTGTAGTTCCAGTTTTAACACAAAATAGGTAACATAATAGCAAAATATCTGTATTAACGAATCCGTGGAGCACTGCATCGTCTTCATAATTAAATTAAATAAGTAAGTACAAAATGTTGTAAAATATTAAAAAGAGTAACGGTGGAGCTTCTTGCCCTTTCTTTTCATACCTTTTGGAAGGGGCAACTAGAATCAAGTCTATTTTTTTGTAAATCTCGTTCAAAACCTTGTAAGTGCCTATTTGAAATAAATGATTTGACTTTGACGCTGAAATGCATAATCTACTACAAAAAACTAAGTTTAGTCATAAAATTGCGAGATGGAGTAGGCAAAGTTCAATAAAACCATATTTAGAATAACTGTTCCTAAATAACGTTGTAGCTCAAAACTTCATGCTAAAGTGGGTGTTAATGGTAGGTTCCAATATATAAATACCAATCTGAATCGAATCGGCATGTAGGTATTTTTCAATGCATATTTTCAATTTTGATATGTTTAATTATGTACGTAGATAAGTAGAGGTATTAACTTTTGCGCACACGGCACCACCCGCGTAGAGTTCGGAAAAAAAGCTACCTATCAAAACCTTCCTCATGAACAAAATATACCTATGTTTGATCCGAACACTAGTACTCGTAGGGCCAAGACGAAAAAAATAAAAATGTTGGATTATTGAAATTATTAAAAAATATTTTGTACACGTATTTTTCCTTTTTATACGTAATCAAAAGATTACGGCAATAGGTACATTGAGTTAAAATGTGGCATGACGTCACTCTCCGGTAGATTTTTATACTGAATTGTGACGCAGCGTGCCTCCACTCCCAAACTTTAATGCATTTTATCTAAACCATTTTTATTAATATGATAGAACAAAAAATACGTGTTTAATATTTTTTTATTTTCTGACTGACGGACTAAATAGATTTTTTTATCCCCAGTGAACATCCCTATTGCGTAACACACGATCAATCACAATCTGTTTGATTTTCACAGCTCAACAACATTCGTCGCTTCCTAACATTGTAATTCCTAACCATTATTACTTGCACCTGTTCTAAACATATTTTAGATTTAGTTTATTTTTAGGCACTATAATTATTGTTTGTGAAATCTTACTGTGGACTAATTGTATACTTTTTGTAAATATTTTTATTCAATAAATATTATTATTATTTTTGGTTTTTGACATTTCTCGGGACCTTGGGGTCCCGGACCTTTGGAAGGCGTACGAGGGGCCGAAGCCAACTCGCAGAGGCCCTTTAGGCGTTTTAATGAGATGAGGCACCAACCGACGATTATCCCTGTTTGCACTATGCAAGTGTACCCAAGGACAACCCCCGGTTGGTGTAAGACTATTGCAGGATATGGAAACAAAGATGTGGACTATGTGTTTGGGTTGCTTAAGTTGACTGGTGACCTGGAACTATGGAAGGACTATGGCCCCTGCCTGATCAATGTTTCATATATACACGGATAAAATGGCAGGGGGTGACTTGCACACTCAATAATGGGCCCCCGGAAACTGTCGCTAGCACATAGTGACGTAGCGACAAGGGGGCAACATGTCCTGAGGTGCTTGAGGAGTGGAGAGGCATTCCACGGCTTTCAGAACAATCCCAGAGCCCGGAAGATGGTCAAGATCCCTACGAGCACTTACTGGAATACTTCCTTCCTCCGAGCACGTTTGCTCTTGCGAATTTCCACTCAAGCCGGCCAATTAAGGCAAGAATGAGGTGGGAGCTCTGTTCCTCGTCAGTGTTCACTCCAGCCGGCCAATAAAGGCAAGCCAGAGATGAGGAACAAGATTTCTCCCGGGAGATAGGGTCCGTGGGGTCGCTACTGCCCAACAGCTCGCCACATGCTGCCCTGCGGGTTTTATTATTATTATTCATTGCGTTATTTACGTTGTTGAGTAGACACATTTTTCGAACATAGTGAAGCAATGGATTACCAACATCCTTGAAAATTATTCCGATTATGATTGATCGTGTGTTACGCAATTAGGGTGCCTATCCAGCCTGTCCCTTGCTGCTCTCTCCCAGCGACGCCCTAAGCCAAGGTCCGAACCGCGTGTATTCGTTTTAAGGTTATGTGCCCAGGCTGGAGGCCTTCATTTATTAAGGCATCCACAGGATATCCCGGTTTAGCAGCCGATAACCTCGAAGTTTGACCTGCGAGGTGATTCACAAAAAAAAAAAACATGTAGGTAGGTATATGTCAACTTTCGTGGTGATCGATCAAACGATGACGAAGTCTATTAATCTCAAACATAAATGTATATATATATTCAACATCCATTTTTTTTCACCAAACAATAATTAGCGTAATAGGTTTTAGCCTATAATGTTCCCAGTGCTGGGACACAGCCTAGGCCTCCTCTCTTCGAGAGTGAGTAGGCTGTGATATACCACGCGGGCCCAGTGCGAGTTGGTAGATGTCACATGTCTCTGAATTTTCGGTTCTAGGACATGCCGGTTTCCTCACGATGTTTTCCTTCACCGTTTTGAGAGCAGTGGTGATGAAATTATTTACACAAAGTAAAGCGCTTGCCTGGGTTCGAACCCACGAACTACAACTCGTATCTCGGGGCTGTTACCACTGGGCCACCACTGCTCTCCAATACAATTTGTCAGAATGTATTGTGTAGGTACCGACATCTCATTGAAGTAAATACTCTATGATGTTCCCTACTTGCCATCTCTGCAACGTGATTCGAGTCAGTTCAAGTGTTCCATTCGTGTCTGTCGCTAAGGAGCGTTACACTACCCAATGCAGTGGACGACGTAATATTGAGATGAAGTAGATATCTGGCCTGACACTCGAGATTCACTATTGAGAACAATAGAAACATACGTACCTATAACCACCCTGTATGTTGCTTTGAAACTTAAAAGTACCTTAGTAAATGTACTTAGATGAGGGGAAAGGAAATATGTTAGGCTTCCAGTCTAACCGGATGCAATTAAATACCAGTATTTTACATGGAGCGACTGCCTATCTGACCTCCACAACCCAGTTACTGGGTAATACGATACCCCTTGGTAAGACTGGTTGTCAGATTTTCGGGCTTCTGACCACTCGTAACGACTGATCTCAAGATGTTGTCAAAATAAGGGACCAGAGGATGAAGATGATTGTCACTACTACAGAAATTAAATTAAAATAACAGCTAAGGTGCTATTGTAATGATTCTAGTAAAAATACAATCCAATTACTGTTGTCTTCTGGATTGATGTGAAGGACGAGTTGACAAGAAATTAACAGCACGCATGGCCGCGTTCAATCTACTACATGTAGTAGATTCAACGCGGCCAATTCTTATGAAATATTGTACGAACTGACTTTGATGATTTTTAATTTACCGGATTCGAAAAAAACACAAGAGCTAGAAAGCATAAAGACTACCGATGTACTGATGTATTATTATGTATTACTGATGTACCTAATAATTTTATTGGGACTGACCACAGGGGCTACCAGCTTTAACTACTGAAGACTGAAGAAAAATATAGAGACAGTCCAGGTCCATTTATCATATATTTATTTTTAAATTGCATCGTGTCCATTTGACGATTATTGATGTTCTATTGAGTACTGTCCTGAAAACCCCAAAACGCGAAGGTACGTTTTTTTGTGCCCATCTAATATAGGCGTGTGTTCAAAGCTGTAAGATCTAATAGAAACGTATCTAGCAATTGAAATGGAATTTTGCTCGAGTGTTGTGAACAACAATCTGTTCATTACCGCGATGATGAGAGTGGCTGTCCGTGTCACTCGGTAATGTAATGCAGTGCAAATGAGTCAATCTCCACGGGGCCGGGTGGTCACAGCGCCATTAGGTAATCGATTCGTTCTCAACCCCATCGGCATCTAGGCTTCCACATCTTTATCTGGTTGGGTAGTGGTGCAAGCTTTCAATTAATCTCTATTACGTGAAACTGTTTTATTCTTAATTAGGGTTCTATAGAAATGAGTTTCTTGAAAGTATTCTCAGCTTTCCAAAATTCCCTAGTAGAGGACTTGTCTACAATATAATTATCTTTTCGAAATCCCATTCGTATCCAACGAGCAACGTCTGACACGGCGTGACACCTGCAATCTAATAATGACGTGAGAGGAAAGTCGACCATTGGCGCACTTAGTTTTCCAATCTAAACAATAGAAATTCAACGGGTGCACCACCCGGGGGACTGTGATCTATCTCTATGTAAATTATGCGGCAAATAACACCGCCTTGCGTTCATCAGGTCGCACGTGGCATCGAGGCGACGTCGAATCGGCGCGACACATTTTTTATATCACAGTCAATCAAACTTCCTAGTTTGGAGGACGACGCTTTAAGGGATTCTAGTTTTAGCTCGATTATAACCGGTAAAGTAGGACTAGTTAATGTCCTATAATAGAGGCAGCTTCAACTTTCGGTTTGTTAATTCCATACCGTTCCATTCGCTGCAGATTTTAAACTAAAAGGACGCAATTTTTTTGAATTGTAACCTACTTATCCGTAATTATTCATCAATTAGATGTACTTACCCGTGCATGTTATGAGAGATTAAATCAAATTCGCAGCTGCTATATGCGCTAAGCGAAAAATATTTGTTCTTCCAGGTCGGCTTCTCATCTGCTCTCAGTTTCTTCATCATGGATGAGGAACCTAAGACAACAAAAAATCGCTTGACGATGGCAATGTGTTTCTGTGTTTGTCCTTGTCTTTTTGTGTATACTGGGTTATTCGTTATATGTCGCCAATCCTTTATGGGGATGCAGGAGAGGTCATTTGCAACCAAATGACCCTTGTTGACCCCTATGCTAATGTCAACCATTTTCGAGTAATTTTACATTTTATATTTTAAAATGAATGAAATCAAACAACAAAAAAATCAAATGACTCGAAAATTGTTGACATTTGCATAGGAGTTAAAAGGGGTAATTTGGTTGTAAATGACCTCTCCTACATCCCCTGTAGTTCTTGAGATTTTTATTGAGTTGATTACGTTCTAAAGAAGCTTATTTTAAACTTTTCTTCTCCTAATTTCATTTACATTATTATTTACATCACAAATTGTATTCGGATGAAAAAAAAAAGAAGAATGTTTTCATGTGTCGAACGTTCATTAAATACTATACTAGTATCTACTAAAAAGATTTAAACAATCAAGACCATTCAGCGATGTACCTACTGACTAGTTACAAGCAACAAGCCGATGATTGACCAACTAATTGTTTCGTATGGAGCTGACTAGACAACCGATTAGGCGGCCTTTTTTTGTGTAGCAATTCTAGAACGACCTTAAAGATTTTTTATACGAGGTTGTCTCTGGTCTAAACATTGTTTAAGAACATTGCAACGCATTGTTGCCAACAAATTTATAATAAATCGTTATCATTATTAGGATTGTATTTTTTTTGTCAGTACCTACACCTACCTAATTACATAGGTATGAGTACATACCTAATCATATATCTGTTTAAGTGATACATGATCATACAATTTTGGTTAAGTTGACTTGAATAAAATGCTAATTATTTATTTTCATGCCTAACCAAGTTATCTACTAATTAATCATTTACTTCAGTAATCGCAGTCGTAATAAATTATGAATGAAAGTAAGTAGTTAAATTCATCGATGGATATTAAGAAATCGGCTAATGTGCCGAAACTGCACTTTCAATTAACTAACTATTTGTTTTATTGTAGTGAATTTTAATTAACTCTTTGTTTATTTATTTTACATCGATGGTCCTAGTTTATCATTTATAACTTCCAGTTACAACTACGAGTATATGTAAGCGGGCACGCCCTTTATGCCTGGAGGCTATTTTAATTAGATATTAAGTTCTGTTTACGTTTAGTATTTTTATTTCGGCCTGAGTATAGTTCTCGATGATTTTGTTTGGTATATTGGCGTGTGCTAGCTAACATATGGCTAATAATTTTAATTATGTTTTGTGTTGCGTAATGTTAATTATTTTGAATACTATTTTAAAGAATCTTTATTTTTATTTTTCTAACTGAACAGACAGCTGTGCTGCTGGGGAGTTTGTTGCGCCACTTCTTCTTCCCAGCTAATGCACTAGGAAGTGGTGAAGGGTGGGCGTTTTGGGGGACTGTCTTATGTAATTTTGACGTTCGAAAAGTGCTGATTCTCAGCCTAGTTTAAATAAATGACTTTTAAATTTGACTGTCATCTTGGTAGAGTCGGTTCTTTTGTTCGAGAAGGTAATTTTTCAGGACTATATTTTTAAGTAGGTACCTACTTAACATACTTATAAGTTTTGTAAACTGCTTAATTTTTGATGTTTTAATTGTTTTAGGCATTTTGTAAAGCATTTTAATCTGACTTAGTATTTGTTTACGAATGATTTCTGGAAAAAACACCAAACATATATGAATTGATGAAAATTATGGAATAGTTACCTAGCTAATTATGTTAGAACATTATGTGGGACCCAAATGTGCCGATATTGTAACAAATAAAATAATGTTAGTCATGTTAGAAAAAAATAATCACTGTCTGTGTCAGGGTGTATGAGATGTCATAATGGCATTCGCAGTGCGCTGATGCATCGCGTTAGCAGGACCCTGAAAAAAATAAACATTAAATTAATACCAAAATCAGAAGCTTGTTATGATTTACTAGCTTCTGCCCGCGACTTCGTTCGCGTGAAATTTATTGTTATTTCCTATGTCAATCGGCAATACTTTAAAGAAATTTTGAAATCGGAACAGTAGTTCTGAAGACTATCCCCTACTTTACTTATTTTTTCATTAATTATGACGGTTTAAAATCTATTACAAAAATGAAAGACGGGAACATTACACGTCGTTGAGACCTTCATAGAATGACCTTAAAGTTTTTTTAACGAGATTGTCTCTAGTCCAAACATTATCTATCAACATCGCAGTACATTTCTGGCAAGCAGTTTATTTAATTTTATACTTTATAATTTCGTTCTGTAGATCTATTTTGTTTTATTTTTCTGATTACTCGAGTTAATTATCTTTTAGTATGCACGAGTTTCTGTGGTAAATAAGCCTATTATTCTGTTCTTCTTTTCTTTCTTTACACTTCAAAGTCAAAAACATCTGTGTAGCCCTGGCTCTTGTACTAGGAGTTCCTGTAGGTATCAGAAGAGCCATAGAACCATTTATAATCCATCAGGAATTTCTCAGTAGCAGCCCGGAGTCTCGGTTTGTGCCCACGGTTATTACATGGGACTTAAGAGGCCGTACACGAAATCGACTGATTTTGATCAATAACTTTGTTCACTCTTAGTGGGAAAGGGAAAAAGTTTTTTTTTTTTTTTTTTTTTAATCGAGTTCTTAGTTTTGCTGGTGGTTTGAACGGATTCATCAAATAAAGTATTAATGGCAAATCACAAATATTCGCAACATTAAGTTTTCCGAAAACTAACGCGAGATTGACGTTTGATTATCGTTTTTCAAGAAACTCCTTTTGATACCTATCATCATCATCATTAGATAGACCATTATTTTTGCAAGTGGCTTGACCACTTTTTCCAACATACAAAGTATAGCAGACAAATAATGTTGAAAAATCCATTTTATTCCTATTATGAAGCAAAACCTTCAAGAAATTAAAAATCACATTTCAATCAATATTTAATTTTATAAAAATATCAAACATTTCTTATTCTTATTCAGTAATATTGCTTTAAGAATCAAAACAGGTCAATATTTGACAGTTATTTGCGACGTTGCCAACTTTTAGTCTAATTACGCGGATAAGGTTACTAAATATACGTCGTCTGTTGTATTTTACGATTATTAAGAAACCTATATTAGAACATTATTTTCATGCTCATGCCCAATGTGTTCATATTATAAGAACCAAAATAATGCATGTCATGTTAGAAAATTAATATGTCAGTGTGTACAGCCAGGGTTTCCTAAGACTGCGGTGACGGTCACATAGCGTCCGCAATTTGCCGTCGAATGGTCACTGAAACATTATTTATGTAGGTAAGTTGGTGTGTCCCTAGAGAGCGTTTTTTGACACCGTAAAGCTGTGATCAACAAAGGCACTAGGATAAAAACACGTGATTGCATATAAATTGATTATAACCTTAAAACTCAAACATAAATTTCATTATCGTTTGCAATATATTTACTACTTCGATTGAAAAATAAACGTATTTAAAAAATAAGAACAAACATATTTATGGAAAAATAAAACATAATTTCTAAGCAATAAGGTTGAAAAAACTATGTTGCAAAATAAGAGCACAACATTAATTTTGTGGTCTTTTTGATGCGCTCATCGGAAATCTAGTAGGTAGTATTGATGATCGAAGCCGTAAAATCAAACACTGCTGCCATCATTTTAATGATGGCCGTTACCGCGGCCGTTATGTGGCGGCCACCGCTATCGAAGGAAACCCAGGCTTTACCGATGTCAGTGTGTAAGAGATGTCATTATGTCATTCGCAGTTCGCTGATGCATCACGCTAGCAGGACCCTGAAAAAAATAAACATTATTAATTAATGCTAAAATCAAAAGCTGGTTATGATTTATTAGACGTCGCTGATACATTCGGCTGGACATTCCTTAGAGCCTAGCTTTTGTAAAGTTTAAGAGTTAAAGTATTAAAAGACTTATAAGTGTCCTGACTGGGACGGAACTCCCAATAATATCTAATAATGGCATGGTATAAAATATTTTGAGCTGAAGGAGCATTCACACTGATATCAAACTCTCATAGGCGTCTGTAAAAAAACCCTTTCAAAATATTTTAAAGAACAATGCCCTTAATTTTGCATTCCTGCTCTAAAGCTAGAAATTACGCCACAGATACAGGTGGATTTCTGAGACGGGCCAGTAAGGGTAGGTACCTTAACCGTTTCAGTTACGAAAAAACGGACTGAGGAAACTGTCCTTATTTTTTTTGAGAAATTTTGATTCCAATTAAAAGATTTTGAAAAAAATACTAGGTATCAGCAAGAAAATGGGCAATTTTCTCTAACACTTTTTTTGATGTGACCTGTTACTTCTTCCTACCTTATAAGGATAAAAAAAGTCTATCGGACTAGTAACGTTCTACATTATTAATTGAGAACATTTTTCTCAGAATTACAGAAATCACGAGCAACAAACTATCTAAATTCTGTTCTCATTAAAGGGCATGCGCTAAGGTAGCCCGCGAAATTCAAATTTCCTTTAGTTTTTTGCATTTTGCAAGTCAGTGTCAGGTTTTATGTTGATTAAAATATGATTCGCGACCGTACAATCAGGAATACAACTCCATAAGTAAGCACAAACGTCAAATGTCATGATTTCATGAAATAGTCATTCAATGGAATTATATGAACTTAGAGAGTTTTATTGCTCATTTTGATGATTACAATTCTATAAATATACATTTGATACGGCCGCGAATCGTATTTAAATCAACTTACAACATGATACTGATCTGCCAATTGCAAAAAACGTAACAAAATTTGAATGTCGCGGGCTGCCTTTACGCTTCCGCCTTAACTAAATAAAATTATAACGCGTATTCGTTCGAAAATTTTCATTGCGCTCTTGGAATGACAAACTTTCCACACACTTGCCACCACTGTAAGGCCGTTTGTCCACCACCACGTCAACTTGACGTTTCGTTCGGTTCGAATAATCTCGTTTCTCGTTGACGTCCCGTTGACGGTGGCAGCAGAAAAGCAGTGTATGGACAAATGTTCTTATTAAGTGCGCCCAAATCGACATTTACTGACGTCTGTAAGTTTAGTAAGAGTATTAAAATGAAGGTCCGAGGATACTTGTAAGACGATATTTTGCTAGCTGGGGATTATTTTTATAATTTTGCAACATTTGTAAGGATTTTTTTATTTGGTCATGATGACACAGACACATCTGAAGGGTATTTTCAATAATTTCACACTTCATTCAAAAAGTTTTACCCTGACACAAACAAAACCTTAATAAATTATATTATTCATAGAGCAACATAACTACGTTCCTCAGTTTCATCCCAGAATTTTTGTACAACAGGCGTACATTGCAAGATAATATTCTCCGGTAGAATATGTTCTTATGAGGATTTCTCCTTTTATGAATTTTTCATGGCGACAAAGTGGGCAATGAGCTCGTCACTGCATGTGCTTGCGCAGGCGATTTTATCCCACAAGTTACGTCCCGTATTAGGTCCTGTTTCTAACCAGTTTCCCTAGGAAATGAGGGCGGAAAAAGAGGAGGGAAACCCCTCGGAAATGGAAAATTTTGGATATAGCAATTGAGCTTGTTCTGTAGCTCACCTTTTCCGAAGTAGTTGTAATGATTTTGGATACTTAGTTAATGCTGAAATAATTTTGGAATCTATTCTATGCATAAGTTTTGAATATTAAAACAAAATTCGCTGCTTTACTATACAACGAACGTTCTGCTCAGCTTTATAATAGAGTAAACAAGAAGATATACATAACTGATTTGGATGGATAGTAATGTATCACAATAGAAATATTGGATTTGTTTGACGCAATTAACTGAACTAATGAGAGATTGTGGGTTGGCTCATTTTTGCTCAGTCCATGGACTTGTGATGAATTTAGCTAAAGTCGTTACTTGACGGTATCAAAATAGCAATCGATTACCAATTATATACTACAGGTCCTTTATTATTGTAAAGTTTATGGTAAAAAAATATTAGCATAAAATTAAACATTAACAGGAGGAGGACGGAACCGCAATATCTTGAAGAAACCAGTAAATATAGCATTCCTTCCTATAAAATTGTGTTACAACAGAAAATGGCGTCACTATGGAGATATTTTTCGAAGGCATGTGAAGCCAAGACCCATGGGCGGCTTTAAAACTCTGACACCAGGTTAAACCACACTAACCACACGAAAAGAAGAAGAAGATGGAATCAACAGCCCGAGTTGCACGGGGAAAGTACCAGGTTGTCCATTAGTCACTTCATAAGCATAAGCATCCCCACCAGCTTTTTGTCATTATCTCGGAACCAATAATTTACAAACGTTCTGGACCCCCCATGAAGTTTTATACTTTTCTAACAATGTCATTGAAATAATTTTTATTGCTCTTTGGCAAGCAAAGGCCGTGTTTAATCCTTTATATCATTTTCCACCATTACCACTGACCTTATTCTTCCCGAAAAAGTCAGAAAGTGAGTGCTTTTTACAAATTACAATTCTTAAAACCCAAGAAATTTAATTTTCTTAAAAACTTAGGACTTGCTCTAAAGTTTTCACATTCTAAATGTTAGTATTGAAACTTATACAAATGGAACTGAGTGGGACTTTTAGTTGAGTGGACATTGTCCAAATATCCTGCGGCTTTGGTGCGATTATTCAAAACAGATGCAGTAACACGAATTAGCGATGTGTGCCGATTGCTCGGGTGTCCATCTTTTGTGCTCAGTTTCTGATGTATTCCCACAGTTTATAATTACGACAGGGCTATTGGTTTTAAGATTTAAACACACACACATCGAGTTTCTTATCACTCAGTTAGAAAAAGGAATAATAATATAATAGTGGTTGAGAGAGATCAAACCTAAGTGGATTGAGGATCTATCGATTTATGTTTTGACTAGCTTTTGCCCATGACCTCGCCCGCGTCACCCGCGTGGAGGATGGAAATTATTCCACGAGATCCTACCATAACCCAGGTTTGTGTTTATGTGCCAAGTTTTATCAAAACCTTTTACCGTTTGTAACGTTATATTTAGCCGGGTTGGCTAAACGTAAGTCACACAAATAAAAATAGTAATAGGTGACCTATGAAATCAGCGTTTTGTATGGAATTTTAAAGAAGTTACGTTTTTCATACTAACATTTTCTTAATTTATGTAACAACCATGAACACGAATGTTTTAAAACTTTTTTGCACTAATGTTTAAAAACTAAGTTAACGAATATGCCACTTAGATTAAGCGACAAAAATAAGTTTTGGCTAAGTTAAAACAAATAGTGGTCATTTCTGCTAACAAAATGAGGAGTCATTTTTAAGGTATTTTTTATGTTTATAAAACTATAAGTAGTAAGGTTTTTTTACTATAGATAGTTGTCTATGGTCATTATTCGATATAATACCAAGCAATTGATGAATATTTTAAATCATAGAAGTGACGAGGTTCTCTATTTGTGAAAAAAAAACGCCAATTTCATAGGTGGGGGACCCAATATATAAAAACACAGAAAGGATAAAAGTATGGGTTTCAGGTCGGCTTCAGGCGACTCGGCACGCTCGGGGATAGGTAGGATGAGCAGTCGATCATCATTCCTGAACACAGAGGCCTCCGACGCTGGGGCACTCATCCCCCGCGCCGTAGTAGGGCAGGGCCCTTCCCTTTTCAGGACAGGGTTAACAAACCCTCGCTCGGTGTAAGACGCCACAGCCCTGCTCCTCCACAACTACCTACTGCCCCATACTTACCTGCTTGCCTACCTACCTGCCTGCCTGTCTGCCTACCGATTCTGCCTCTCCTACCTATCCCCGAGTGTCCCGCGTCGCTTGAAGCAGACCTGAACCTCATACCTTCATACTTTCTGGGTTTTTATTTACACACAAGCTGCACCCCGCGTTTTCTCCCATATAAGTCTCGATCCCTTGGGAATATCGGGATAAAAAGTACCCTATGTCCTAAACCAAGGTCATGGTCTACCCATGTGCCAAATTTCATCCAAATCCGTTCAGCTGTTTTACTGTGAAAGCGTAATAAACAAACAAACTCACTTTCGCATTTAAAATATTAGTCAGGATTTTTAATTGTGTGGCTGTGCTGGCTAATCTTACTTGCTATATACAAAACCACACGTTATGGAATGAAAAGGTTACATGCAGATCCAGCTACTTTCGCATTTAGAATATTAAGTAATGAAGTATGGATATGGTGACCACATTGAGATTTAGCGGGTTCATCTGTATTTTTTGCCTTTTTCTCTTGGTGCCATCGGTGTGGTGCATCGGTCTTCTAGGTAGGAATCTTGATGTATAGTTATAATACATATAAGTAAGTGGCGTTAATGATACCTACTACTTAATAATAGCTATAAGCTGTAATAGCTGTTTTTCAGTTTATTTATGTCCGTATCCGTGTTCCGTGTGCCTAGGACAACATAGATGTTAGTAGAGTCTAACTGACGTCGTCAAACTGAAAAGTAATGTTAGCTACGAGTTATTAAGTTATTTCTGTTTCCAGAAACTTCGCGTAGAGTTCTTCATAATCAAGGTTGCCTGGAAGAGATCGCAGTATGCGATAAGGCCGCCCATTGTATATTTTGTAGTGTATTACTTTTTCTTTATGTAATGTATAATCTGGTGTACAATAAAGTATCTATAAATAAATAAATATATGTGACAAGTAAAAAGTTATTAAGTAAATCGATAGTCCTATACTGTAACTAAACTTTACAAAATGCATGATTGATTTTTAGGGTTCCGTACGTCCGAATGAAAAACGGAACCTTTATAGGATCACTCGTGTATCTGTCTGTCCGTTTGTCACAGTAAATTTTGTCCGAATCGAATGGACCAATTAAGTTGAAAATGAACTTTTGTGACCAGAATTCAAAACCAACAAACCAGAATTCAGTAAACTATTTCCGTAATTTTTAAGAACGTTCGCATTCGCATCTCATTCGCAAATCAACTTACCAACATTTTTGACAAGTTTGACAGATTGCGACTTGAATGTGAACGAGATAGTACGAGATAAGTACGAGAATTAACCGTGCGAAGCCAAAACAAAAAAAAAAAAAAAAAGTACGAGAATTGGCCTTTTGATATGAGAATTGTGAATATGGTCACTTTTGGGAGGCTAATATGGAAATTTAAAATAAATGTTTTCCAAACTGTACCGTGTGGTCTAAAGTAATCGTATAAAAGTTATTTAAGAAAATATGTAGATGATAAGACCCCCCTTTATCTTCGAAACTTAAGACTGAATTATTATTTTTTACTACAGAAAATTGTTTTAAACTTATATATTACAAGAAAGCCTATACGAAGTCTATGGTCTTGAAATAATATGGTAAACTACAATGTTAGGTTCGTTCTTAGGATGAATTCATCCTAACTACGGAACCCTGCATTGTGAGTGGTCCGACACGCACTTCGTCGGGTTTTTTGTGTATGGTATCTAATATCGAGTAAAATTTTCCTTTTTTGTAAAATGATGATATGTGTGACATGTATGTAAATATTGAAGTTAATCACGGATGCTGCATGTGACAGCATGTTCGTCGGGGCGAGGAAAATCTTGTAATCTTACAGCTCGATGATCACAGGCACCACAGGCCTCTGTTAAAACTCATCCCTTTATATATCAATCGTTTATTGACGTTATGCTTACGCTCAATATGATCACCATGAGGTACTGAGCAATTAGCCGTTCTACCTGAGTTTTTCAAGTTTTTATTTCTATATTTTAATAAACTTTTTTATTTAGATTTCAATAAAAAAATAAGTTATTTGCCCCGGTGGGATTTCTCATCTGTAAAAATGAAGAGTTTTCACACAATAATTAAAGTCAAAAATCCTTCCTTAGTGTTCACTTTCGCTTGATAAGGATAACACAAGGAACTTTTGAGCAAAAAATTGTTTATTAAAATAATGAAATAAAGACGACTTCTTGCTTACTAAACTAAGACCTAAGTATTCTCTGACTTAAACACATTCGCAAAGTTCCTCAAATTATAGTAAACAGTATCCTAACTTACCCTTCGTAGTTAGATTCATCCGTCCCTCTTCAGCGATCGCAACCAATCAGCACCGATTTACGTTGGCTGCGGGCTTATTAATTTTGGTATGCCGGCTAATTACCCTGCGAATTTGCGAAGTACTCATTCAAGTGTCATGAATTAAGCAGTGTGTATGTATGTGTGGGTTGCGTTCAACGTAACCAATACGAGTGGCACTTGGCGCAATTGTGCCACCTCTTCGTTACACCGGGTACTAGGCGAGCATGCCAACTAAAGAGCTCTTGGCTAACTCACACAGGGAAATGAAATCAGTGTACGAATAAGTGTTTTCCTACATTCAGCTGTGTGTGTATGTTTGTGGTTGTGGTGCTGATGTAAGACAGTGTGGCTTCTGCTGTATGTGTAGGCTTACGTGTCGGAGTTTCCCTCCTGTGACGTAACGTCCGTGCTTAAAGTTGAAGTCGGCGTTTGTTTGCCTGTTTCCGCATAGTTTGAATGAAAAGTAGTTTTGTGTGCCTCAGTATGGTTTTGTTAAGCTAACGAAATCTAGTTGATAGTGTTTCGTGAGTGTGTTTGAATGTGAGCTGTAGGTATTATTCATTCCGTACGTGTTCAGTGAAGTTTTCCACGTAGTTTATCTGTAACAAAGACAAAGTTTATTTTAAGTTACATTCTAATTACGTAAAAGGAAATCAGAAAATATATAGAATATAATCGGACATGGCGAAAGAGTTTAAGAACTTCCTAAATTAACAAAAAAAAAAACTTTAGAATTGTTTTATTAAATAATATTTAAAATGATTATGATGCTTTCTGTTTTGCAAGAAAAGCAGCGACGTAATATTTACATAACTGTTGCTTTGAGGCTCGTTTAAAAGGTCACCTGTTGTGCTTGCGAAGATAAATAAACATCTTCAAAAATTCGAAACCGCTGAATAATCATAGTAAATGCTGTTCATGGTTTCAGTTTTACTACTCGGTCATATTAAATTGTACCTACTTACCTAATACGAGTAGGTTATTTGTTTAAATATAAAATTTTAGCTACTTTGATTTTCTGAGCATTGTTCATTAAACTACTCGGAAACTCGGATTAAATTAATAGTTTTCGATAAACAAGTGCTTATTCATACCACTTAATATTTTATACATCGTCATATTGCGTTTTTCCGCTTAAAAATAAAATGTTATATTTAATTCCCCGAACTTTTTTCAGTAGGTTATTCTAAAGTGTTTGTTAAATAATTTAAATGTTTTTTTAAATAAGGTAAAGACTACCTCGTTAGTCTAGTGGTCGCAAGCGTCTTACTGAGTACGAGGTCCTAGATTCGGTTCCTAGGTCGGACAAAGTGTTATTGGGTTTTTCCATAAGAAACTTGTCAGTAGCAGCCGCTGTCTAGGATTTGCATTGTGCACGATTGATGGCAATAGGCTCGCCCCCTATTACATGGGACTTTAACATAACTGGCGAAATGTGGGTTTACTATAGGTATAAGGTACACCTCTGCTTAACCCATCGGGTATTACAGGCGTGGTGTTATGTTTAAGTTATGAAAGGTGAACAACTAAGTGCGGATTTCACTAATGAAATTGAACGTGTTTAGCACATCTAAACGCGTTCAAGAACTGTCTGTGTATAATATTCCATAACAGTTTTGACACTGACAGTTCTTGAACGCGTTTAAGAAATGCTGATCGCGTTCAGTTTCATTGGTGAAATCAGCCCTAAGACTTCATAAAGCTTTTGTTTGTGTCCTGCTTTTCAAAGTATTTATATAGGACGCAACCGTCCGTATAGTGCAGTGTAAGATTGACACGTCCCACAAAAGAACCTAAGTAGGTACTAAGTAGTGCGTAGGTGGGGTTCGTTCACGAGCCACCTTAGGTAGGATACCTATCCATAACTTGAAAGAGTGCCTTACCGTCGTATGTACCAATCAAGTTGTAGGCTTTTATATATCGAAAACATTGGAGAAATGACAATAAAATTTTCTTTACAAAAAATGGAAAATTATTTATCACAGTGTATATAATAGGACTTATAATTAAATAATAGTAAAAAAAAGAAATAAAAAAAATAAGTAATTTTATTTTCATACAAGATATTTACACAATATAAAAAATAAAAAAATAAAATAAAATTGTTTATTTGGTCTCAAACGATTACATTTTCGGAATTTTAAATGAAACAGCCCCAGTAAGTTATTAATAATACTTGTGTTGGGGTTGTCTCGCTCCTTCCCATGTTAGACAAAATTGAGACTAGATAAAACAAAACAAAAATTTTGAAAGATAAAATTAAAATACTAATTTAAACAGAACAAAAAGAAACAATGACTTAGAAAAATACTTAACTATTAGCTCTGTGTAGTGTGTGTGCAATTGTATGTGCAAGTGTGAAATAAAATTGTGTAAGTATGGGATTTTGTGTGTGTGTTTATGTTTGTGTGTGCGTGATTGCGTTAGTGTGTATTTATGTTTGAGTTTACATGTTTTCTGATTGTGCCATTATAATAGAAGTTTAAGATAACATTCGGTAAACACAGGGTGTTACATTATGGTAAAGAATCCAAGTATACTCGTATTATATAATTCTGACTAAAAGTTGCTTGCCTCCTGATAAACTTATCAGGAGGCAAGCAACTTTTAGTGAGTATTTAGCCAATTGGTTATAACTTTTTTGCATTGATGCGTGACCTCGTGGTGGGCTTGAGGTACATTACTTTTAAAAAGGACCTTTGGGCTCTTTCTAACTCCAGAAACTTAGTTTTTGTAGCGCCACCCCAAACAGGTATGCAGTATGTGATTACTGACTGCGCGAGTGCTATGTAAATGTTGTTGAGCGTCTTTTGAGGTATCGCATGTCGTAGATTTAAAAAAAAAACAATATATAAGCTATCAGTATCAAAATTAAAATAATATACAATGTACTTACGTGTATATAAAAAGGTACCTACACTACCTACATGAATATTGGAGACGTCAAAAGAAAAGCGATTATGAAAAGTGTAAAAATATAAATATGATAAATGTAACGTGACTTCGTTGAAAGTACTAAATCTATCAAACTCTGTTATTGGTTAACAAACTTCTTATTTAGTTATTTTGTAATTACCCGCGACCATGCATAGGTAGGTATTTACCTGCTATATTTAACACCGATAAATGAAACGGAGAGAGAGAGAACACAAACTGGTGTAAATCCGAATTTCAATTTCGATTTCCGAATATATTCATCGGCCAATTTCATCTTGTAGCTATTACAGAAAGCTGGTGAATATATGTATATTTTAAACTTTCGATGGTAGCTTTTTCTCAGATTATATGAGTGATGGAGATGAAGATAACTTCGCAAAATATTGGCACATACGGCATGCCTACTTCATATTTCTCTTTTAGATAGTAAATTGAATGATAGTATAAAAATGGACGCTGGATGGACTGTGTGAAAGATGATGTAGAAAGGGCCACCGAGAAAGCCTACGTGTCGCTCTTTTTAACGCGACGTTTCTTGCCGCGCACTGCATTTTAAACGCTCGGTTTGGCGGCGTGAGTTGAAAATCCAACTGTGTACTTGTTCAACTCACTAGGCATGTACTCTGTTGGATTCTCAACGCTCGGTTCGACGCCGAGAGTTGAAATTCCATAGCACGGCCAAAAACTTCGCGTGAACAAAAGCAAGCGCCCACCCGTGCGAATGTGGGATACTAGAGAAGAATGGAAAAAAAAAAAATACTCATACGCGTCGAACATATAACCTCCTCCTTTTTGGAAGTCGGTTAAAAAAGACATGTTACGCCGATCGCAAATAAATTTGGATAAGGGCAGGTGAATGACAATGGTGATGATTTTTATGATATAACAAGCCGTGTTGCCAATGGGATTTACCATCGCCAAAAATGACGAACCAACTAACTTTCACCCCTATTTCACCCCATTAGGGGATGAATTTACAAAAATCCTTCCTTGGTGCTCACCTCCGTTATACAAGGAACTGTTGTGCAAATTTTTACCTGACTTCAAAAAAGAAGGAGGTATTTCTAGACCCAGCGGTTTAGTTTGTGCGTTGTCTATCAGTGAAAGAGGTTCCGAAGTTGATCATTCGTAATTTTAGTTTTGTTCTAATAACAATAGGTACCGTCAACTGCCCTAACTTCGCCTGGCGTCCTAAGTTTGCCTATAATGAAAAATATGTAATATATTTTTCATGTTACTTGTATGGCAATCGAAACTTTGAGTTTTCATAGAGAGCTTTAAGTTTCAATTGCCATACAAGTAAAATGAACAAGTTAATACATCTTTTTCATTATAGGCAAACATTGGATGCCAGGCGAAGTTAGGGCAGTTGACCGGTACAAATTTTATTACTTTATTAAATATGAATTTTAAGACAGATAAGAATATAATACTCTGTCAGCACTCGTTAACAAAGCTGTGTAGCTAATAAAGTCATGTGTGTAACGAAGTGTCGACGCAAGTTCGTTTGTCGCAATCGCAGCGCGCCACAAAGGACCTCACAATACAATTAACAAATCTGCGATGACCAGTTGTGTATGTAGGATGGTATCATCATTCACCCCACGTACCCTCGCTTGTTACATCAATTTAACAGTATCGAGTCGCCTGCACACTTCCGACTATCCGATTTAATACTATCACCAAGATTTGCATGTCACAGGACGCATGCTACCCGGGGCAAATGCCGTTGTATTACGGAACACAGATTGTATTGTGCATACACAATACAATATACCTGGATAAATTAATTTTCGTGGCATTAACATACCCTTGTGATTGTCTGTTCTATCCGATTAATTGATTATTTGGGTAAATCAATATCGATATAACGATGATAGTTTAGATTATTAACATCTATTTAGCGTCGGGTCACACCGGAATGGCAGCGGCCGGCAGCGACACGGCGAGCACTTTCAGTGTGAAATAATTTTAAACTTTATCTACATATTTAAAAGACCAGTATCGCTTGAAAAGCTTGAAAAGATGCGCCACGCGCATCTTGTCGGTGGTTCTGCCAGCGACGACGCGAGGACCGAGCGGGCCCGAGAGGACCGAGAGGAGGCCGCGCGTATGTAATGTAGAAGCTAAATTAATCAAGAGGAGACTAGGCGCGTGGAATCTGGAGGTCGCGAGAGGCCTCTGGCAGCCGCTACCGGCCGCTTCCAGCTGCTACCGGCCGCTTCCAGCCGCTGCCGGCCGCTGCCATTCCGGTGTGACTCGGCCCTTAATGCTCAATCTATACCTACATACGTCATAATCAGCCTATAATGTTCTCACTGCTGGGACACCGTCACGGGCCTCCTCCTCTCAGTGAAAGGGAATTGGCCGTAATCCACCACACGGACCCAGTGCGGGTTAAAAGTTGACAGATATTTTGAAAAAAAATTGTAATTTGTGGGAGATCTGAAGTCTAAACTAAGCCTAGGCCTGTATTTTAGAACTCCAGGTCCCCCATTGCGACCCATGGGGTTGGTGAATGTATCTTCGAATTTTCGGTTCTAGGATTTGCCGGGTTTTGATGAAATAATTTACACAAAGTGAAGCGCCTGTCAGGGTTCGAATATACGCCCTACAACTCGTAAATCGCAGCTGTTATCACTGGGCCACCTCCGCTCACTAACTATATACGTAGGTAGGTAAATGTAATAATACCTATTGTAGTTTTTCATAACCATCAACGGATTAACACATGACATGACATTAAAATCTCTCTTTCATTGTTTTAATTAAATGGAAATATATCTCCGTGACATGCAAGCTTAGTTCGTTTATTATGAATATTAAGGGAAACTTAAGTCACGTCACGAAATTACAGAATAATTTCGTTTTAAGACATGATGAATGGCCCTGGTTCTTTATTTTCAAGGACAAGGTGTAAGAGAATTTGGGAGCTGACTTGGATAACTTTATGGCATGCTTTTCAGTGAAATGTACAGAAACAATAGCTGCCTATATGAACTTACTTTTCAGAAAACATATTCTTGAAAACATACAACCTACTTAAGATGCAAATTGTTAAAAGATACTCCTAAGTCTTAATCGTAATAATTGGATTGAATGAATCAAACAGTAGATCGAACTTTGAAGCGAATTCGTACAAGCCTTTGTGCTTGGTTTTCGGTAGGCTTAGTCACATAATTGACCATTTAGCTTCTACCCGGTTACAGGTATTGGAGCTATTATAGCCTTCGGCGGTACAACGGACCGAGCCTGCCATCAGCCGAGGGGACACATACATGCATTTGAATAACAAAGAAACATTTGTCTGTACCATAGACAACGTTTGTGTAAGATCGGATTTGTTTTCATAGACAATAACTGGAATACCAAATCCTGTGTTTTGAATACAAGAGAGTCTGATAGCATCGTGTCACATTTGATTATCTGCAGTTGGATGGTTAGAGTTAATTTATGAAATGGTGTAGTTTTCCATACCTTTATAATGATTTTCATTTCTATTAGACTTATTCAACCATTTTGCGCATGACCATTACTTGACAGTGCGTAAAATTGTGAAATTATTAAGAACTCTTTTCGCATCTTCTACATTAAATAATGTTTTTTGGCATAGTAATGTAATAGGAATATTTTAAAACACATCTATATACTTAAACAAATAAATAAAGTTGAAGTGTCTGTTTGTAATGTCAAAATAACAGCTTTTTACTAAATGCATATATACTTTATACGGTATTATTAATAAAAAAACATAAATAAAAAAAATAAAAAAAAAATATGTTTTTTTCCGGCTAATCTCCGAAACGGCTGGACCAATTTTGACGAAAGTTTCCCGGGCAGATAGCTGATATTATAAGGAGTGACTTAAGGCTACTTTTGTTTTCGAAAAAGTATTAGTGTCCACGGGGCCGAAGCCACGGGCAGAAGCTAGTAGTCACTAAAATACCACATCCAGAATGTTAATGTCGTATTCATGAATGCAGTAAAGTTTGTTGTTGTATTTTTACATTGAATATGTAATGTTGGTTGCAAATAACTCGTTGCATCGTGCCAAACTTTGTGGATAGTCGTAGTGGAATGCTGTGTAGGTATAATGGGTTTGACTCACGCAACGCCTCTTCTGATCTTACATCTTAGAGGGTGCATTAAAATAACCAAAACGAGTTGCAAGACTTGAATATTGTATGGGTGAATATTAGCCAGCCAGCAGGTGACTATCTTCTATGAGCAAGAAGAAAAACTTTAGAAGAACACTATAACCTTACATAATGAACACTATTATTCCTATACCTTAATATGAAATCTAAAGTCTAAATACACAGAGTTACAGAATCAAAAATAAGTAATTATTAAAAAGGCCACTCCACAATATAATAAATAAAAATTGGCGGCAAATCCGTTTAATTACACTGAATAAAACACTTTTATTTGCAATTGCGCTGATGAATGCCGACGATGTAGCTATATTGTCAATTAAAACCACGGACTGACTCGGTAATGTAAAATTGTTATTTTCATCACGTGTACATGTAGGCTGTGTCACAGTATAAACTAGTAACAGTATTATGTCTCGGCAGTGACCTTGAAATGATTACCTACGGCCGCTCGGTAAATAAATCTTCCGCGTCCGTGCGTAACTGCCGTGCACTCGATACTGTTGCGTACACATACACTGAGATTTCGAAGCGCGTCGTTTCGGCCGTTTTCTAAAAAGATATAATACTGTTACTTATTTATACTGCGGCTGTGTCCACACTCCGCAAGTAACGAGCTACATTTCATTACACTTTACACCCTCACTTCATGTTACCTGCCTTATACCTACTTATGAATAAAATATGCCGCAGATTTAAAGATGCAGGTATGTCAGTCAAGGGCTGACAAAATCAAACTACATATTTCCGAAGAAATCAAAACCCCATATCTAATGGTGTTCATTTGTTGCAATACGACATTGTGTGAAAAACAGTTCACTAAACACGACACACACACGACACACGACACGACACGGTTGACGACACGGTTGGCGCAGTGGCTGAGCGATCGACTGCTGCGCAACGTGTCGCGGGTTCGATCCCCGCACGGAACAAATATTTGTATGATCTGCAAGTAGTTGTTCCGGGTCTGGGTGTTAGTGTATGTGAGTTTCTATGTTTGTAAACGCACCCACGATACAGGAAGAAATTCTTAGTGTGAGGCAATTGGCAAAACTAGAGCTCTAAATGATGTCGTAGAACAATTATATATTGTGATTCCCTCGCAGTATTTGGCGTAAGATTGTGGGTCGTTATGGGTGGCTAAGTGTAGCTAAGTTATGGGTGACAGAAGGTAGTAAAATGATTGCAAATTAATGACTCTTTGTGGTAAATAAGTAGGCAATGTACACATAAGTATTACTGCATACTTTTAATTAAATCCTCACATAATTAAGGTTTCGCTACGTCTAGCCAAGAATCTATTTATAAATGAATTCCGTTTTGTTAGCCCTTATTATATCCTTCACGTTCTACGAATAATTGATTCGTAGTTCACGTTAGATAAAAACTGCTTTGCACCCGCTGTCACTTTACAAAGCGTATATTTGTAACAATGGAACAAATTGACCGGCGCACGGACGGAAGAGACAATGGATACCAATCATGAACTCAGTTTGTTTACTACACAACGAACCGCTAACAACTATAATAAATGATATCAAAGAAAGTTTAGAAAATGTGTGCCAATGCAAATATTGGAAAATATTTCCATAATAGGTCCGATCAATCCATACAATTCTTTTAAAATTAGCAGGGGTATTGACGAACACAGTAACATACACTACACTAACACACATGTGTCTGTTAGTGTAGTGTAGTGCATTAGTAATAATGTAAGTATATGGTGTTACTTACATTCTTACTATTGACTATGTGGGCAGGTAGATGTGTAGGTAAATGTTGCAACAACCTACAAACCTTTATAGCGCTAGTTATGTTACTTATGGGTAGCATAACTACCGCAGAAACGGGTTTTGTCGACGGAATAATAGACAAAATGACAGATTGTGATTGTCTAACTGTCATTCAGTCATTTTGTCTATTCTTCCGTCGACAAAACTCGTTTCTACGGTAGTCATGCTACGCGTGCTGGTGGTCCCATGTAAAAACGGAACGAACCCTATTCTTAACTCCTGGCTGTAACTGGGGAATTTCAAAATGGAAAAAATCTATACCACTTTCAGACCGATCGAACACAAGAACCTAGGAGATCAGACGGCAGAGACGAGCGCAAAGGGCAACACAGCTTCTGTGGAGTTAATAGAGGCAGCAGTTAACAACAAATATTGAAAAAGTTCATAACTTTCTTCATAGTTTATGTTACAAAGTCACTTGGTTCAACTAACTTTCTCTCCAGTAGTCTCATGTCAAGGAAGATACTTAAATCCAACTAACAGCTTACAAAACTATATGTTAGATCTAACATATAGTGTATATTCGTTTGCTTATAATACTTTTTATTTTAAATACAGTAAAGATCCCGCTTTGTTATCCACGTAAAAAAAAACAAAAGACTAACAAACATTTAGTACTTAACACTTAAGATTCCACCCACTTGTCATAGAACTTATACGCCATGCCGCCATACATGTTGGAAGTAAAACCTCCAGGGGGTTGCTGGCATTACGTTTACGCTAAAGTTAACTATCGCGGACGGTCAACGGCATTAGGTTTATAAACTGTAAAACGAACTAAAATAATATTTTCAGGGCGTCTTGTCGCTGTATGTACCTAGTTTATAACCTTTTAAATATTTAGTGAATATTTGTAACATTGGACAAAAAATTAAAACAAAATGCTTGGATTTTAAAACCAACGCATATACTAATAAATTTGGTTAAAATATACATCAGATTTTATTTTCACGGTTTATAATGTTGTAATCGCTAAGAAAAACCTACATTTAAAATTAGCCCTTCACGAGGGCTCCCGGCATCCTAGAAGCAGGGGTGAACCCTCAGGGAACCCTCTAGGAGGGTGGAAGAGGTGAACCTTCCAGGAGGGCTCCAAGCGCTGAACGTGTTAATATCAGAGCGTCTGTAGCGAGTGGAAAATTGCATCAGTTACAAAATAAGGTTGAAGTTAGATGGCATCTATCTACTTAGTCTTTTTGAAAATCAAATAAGGACATAAGTAGCCTTATTTGCTTTTCATAAATATAAATACAAGAAGTCCCGTTGCATTAGACGATGTAATATTTCGGAAGCCTTATTGCTTATTTAGCACACGTATTGTAAATGTAAAGTCACATAACTCGCCGCTTTGGCGTCGATTCAAGAAATCAGTGGGAAGGCTTAAAACTATTCAATTCAAAGAAAACTGACTTCGTAATACGGAAACTGAAGACATTGCATTATAAGAATGCAATTATTTTAATTTATAACTGAAGGAGGTTAACTACGGCAATCGGTCAATTATTTCATAATAGATCAATCATTTATGTCTATTCAGGATACTCCGCAAATACTGTTTTTATAATTGCGTGTATTTTTATGCCTACCTATGAAAGTTACGTGAAATGAAAGGCAATTATTGAACAACCATGGTTAAGGAATACATTAAATGATAAAAGCTGTCTTGTCGAATGCATATCCTATATTATTAAATGAGCGATATTTGTAATCAAGTTCTCGAAAACGGCTCAAACTATTTCGACGCAATGTAAGGATTTACGGGGACGAAGAATCGATCTAGCTGGGTCTCATATCTGGGAAAATTCGTTTTCTCTATTTTCGCCCGAGCAAAGCTTGGTCGCCCAGGTACTCAAAATAATATGACAACAAAAATCATTACAACCAAAAAATCTTAAATATTCAGACTCTTTCAGCTGGTCAACCAAGATAGAATAAATTATATGAAACCTAGTCGGACTATACGAAAATACCTGTGATGTAACAGAGGCCAACTTCTCAAAATACAATGTAGATCAATTTCGCTTCAGTAAAGGTTATATTTACCTGCACATTTTCAGCCAATACTGAGTCAAGTGATTGATTCTTTTATGATGTTAACACATTGCGGCGATGAATGAATATTCCCTTAACACCAATCCGTAGCTTCAATCGAAATGCCAAGCTAGTCAATTATACCTGTAACACTGGTTGAGGTGCTACGACAGTTAGTTTAAAGAAATTAAAACTTACTACAACATAATAAGTGCGCATTTCCCATTTAATGGGAGGCTAGATAGATGTAGGTTCTACGAAGTGGCTACGCCAGTCGTAGCGAGGCGTAGCGGTGCCGCTAATTTGGCTTGCTTTATCGTAGCTCGGTGTAACCGCGGTTCACGGTCATCACTGAAGAGGCCTTGATTGCAGCTCTCGCTAACTTACACATCCGGATTACGAAGAACAAGCCTTGTTTAGTTCATCAACGAGTCTGGTTAATTACGAGAAACATGTTTCAAACAGTGATGATAATGATTTGCCAATATCAACGCCCCACGGTTATTCGATGCCGATTTATTAAGGCATCACGTATTTTTTTATATCAAAAGATTAATAGGCACAGGTTATATGGCTTAATAAACCCTTTCGTATTTTATGTATGGACGCTCTTGATTGACCTTCGTGAAAATTATATAATCCCTAATAAATTTTCTAAAAACTTGATTACCGAATTTTACTATGCAGGTACAAAAACTATTTCTCTAAGGTTGTGTTTCTGGTCAGTTTGAAGCAACAAGATACCTCTGCAACTAACCAAGTAACATAATTATATTACTAACTTACCACTTGCATGCACTTTCGTAGTAGCCAAACAAGAGACCGTCAACTGCCCAATAAATTTGCTGCTTTATTGAACTTTAATTTGAATTTGACATTAAGTTCACCTCAATTTTTTTTCCAGGAAAATGTATGTGCTGTGTACACACTTCGCTTAACTGTCAGATAAATTTTCCGCTTCAAAGTTCTCGCAAACTAGATCGTTTACAGCGTAGGGAGTGAAGTACCAGGGGCGCAGAATCGCGAGCAGCCTCCGTTACACGTGCCGCACGCACACAGCCAGCCCGCCCGTGTAGCCGCCCTCGCGCCTTTCAATGTGTGCAGACAATCTACAAAAGACAGACTGGAAAACGCATTTAGCCGGAAAACATATTGCTTTCTTTTCGATCGAGAAAAAGAGATCGATATTTTTAACTAATTTGATTTCATATTTGACCAAATCATAAACAACATCAAAGAAAAAAAAGCTTATTATTGAGGTAAAGAGAAATGTTTTTCTTTTTAGGGGCCTTTACAACACACGAGAACGCAAACGTAGTCACAAAAGCACCCAGACTTGAACTGAAATGAGAACCTGTGAGTGGAGGTCTCGACTTTCTTTCTAAAGGCAAAGCGCAGTTAACGACTTTCTAGCTTCGTTTCTGGATTTATTAAGTAATGTAAGCCGAAGGAGCGGGACGTGACACTCAATTAATAATTTGATTTGAAGTTTTCTCCACAGGTTTTCTATTCGCTCTGGTTCACCTAATCCATATAAGTTTTAAACTTGAAATTGAAGTAAACCGAGAATGTTTGTGTCACAAACTAATATTTTAGAGAGTCGTATTAGAGCATAAATAGGTTGTTATTACTGAAATAGAGTGACTAGAAACAGGGTTTCTTTTATACCTACAAGCAATAAGTACCTCCTGAGGTTTTGCAGTTTTATATGACGTAATTCATACTAAATCATATTTTTTTTGAGAAATTTAATCTTCACTTTTGTTAGTAAACCCTGGTGTTGATGTAGATTCGTCTAATATCAAACCGGACGCAAGTCTTCAGAGCGCAATCTGTCTAATTGCCCCCTGCCCTAGAACTTTCAATTTTAAACCACCCCTCTGCAATTCTCACCCCCTGTTACAGGAATGCGCTCACCCTGCGTTTGATAAGTATCGACTATTCGATTTCATACTCGGATAACGCGATTTACTTCAAAACAAATTTGTTCATTTGATTTTTGTTCTGTTATGGATTGGAAGTTTTCCGAGGGTGAAATCTTACTTTATAGGTACGACTAGCTTTTACCCGCGGGTTTGCCTGCGTAGATCCGTGTCTGAAAATAACTCACAGGAACGTGCTACCGAGATTCAGAGTATCCCATGTCCTAACCCAGGTCATGGCCTATCCGTATGCCTTTCATCTAAAACCGTTCAGCGGTTACGTTCAGCGGTTACGGCATGAAAGGTAAGGCAATCTGTTTTAGAGTACCGTACCTCAAAATTAAAAAATGAGACCCTTAAAGGATGACTTAGTTGTCTGTCAAGACCTTTTTTCTCAGGAACGCGTGGAGGCATCAAGTTGAAATACCTAGATATGAAAAACTTATATCTACAGTCTCCTCGAGCTGTAACGAAAACCGAACTGCCAAGTCAACGCAATAAAAAAATACGGCCATTTATGCCGGATATTTTGACCCTCGCAAATAAAGCAGGTATTTGGTCCTTCCCATTGGTACAGCAGCTTGAGATTTGGCGAGAAGGAAGGTCAAGTAAAGAGAAACATCCGAAAATAGATCATTTATAGTTATATATGACCTGCAAAGTTAAATTCATAGGCCGTGTCTTGAAGTACCTACCTAACATTTACTCAGTATTTTATTACTCTATTAATAGTTATTTTTCAATTGAAAAGTTGCTTGTTCTTTAATCCAGATTTGGAAATTCGGGCAGCCGAGCAAGCACAGCTTTGAGACGGAACCTTCAAGGCGAAAGTCCTACTCACACTTGTCCGGTTTTTTTAATAAATAAAACAGGCTTAGGTACATACAAGATTCTAAATGCCTTACGTATACCTTAATTACTATTTTAAATAGTAATTAATCATTTTCCTATTATTATCACCATTAATTTGTAATACCTACTCTAGTGCCGCTATTAAACACATTACTTAAATGTTAGTTTATGACTTTAAATTATAATAACATTTGACAGAGTAGGCCGATTTTAATGAAATAACGACTAAATGTTAATGCAAGATACGGACTATGACTTAAGGATTATTTTTGAGACAAAACGTACCATAATTCCTTCTCCAGGATGCCATATATATCCTTGCCAAATTTTATCGAAATCCGTTCAGTGGTTTAGCCGTGAAAAGATAACATACAGGCAGACAGACCGACAGAGTTACTTTCGAATTTAAAATATTAGTATGGATAGTATGGAAGTATGAATTATTCGGTTACACAGCGCAGCGGTGGTAAAAATCTGAACTTTTTCTTTTGAAAATGTTTGTTCTTTCTTTTCGGTAGTTTGTTTTTAGATAGTAAGGGACACTATCAGTGGTACAATTCTGTAAAATTCACTTTGAAACCCACTCACTCAAGTTCCCGCACTCCATTCGCAAGATACCTTTCTTGCTTTGAAAGTAAATCACCTCGGGATCACACAATCAACACTGTTCGAATATAGTTTAGAGTATAACGATGCAGTTCATTGGAAAGAGTTACAATTGGTCAGCTCTCTTTACGCATTGACCGCGAAAACTAAAATAGGTTACAAACTAGGAAACTGGAGCTAATGAAAAAAAAAATCTGCCTAACTGGAATAGTTTACGCTGACCTGATTTTCAAATCCTGTAGCTGTTCCGGCCCTGTGTCAAGGTCTACTACGGATCTTCCGGGAATCATATGTCTGCATATAATTATAAACATTTATTCGCAAAATAGGTATAGATAAATACAGCGTACGCTATAGAGATGTCCAATAGAGTTTTTTGATACTTATAAGGAATAGGATCGACTGGCATCAAAAAAAGTTTTTGTGAAATCTGCCTCTTGCTGACAGTATAGTTTTTTCAAAATCTGTGAATGCAGAACAAAATATCTCAAAAAGTTAAGGACAGTCTCCTAAGGCCGTTTTCTTGTTTAAGGTACCTTGGCCTCACTGCCCCATTTCAAAAATCCACCCTGTATTTACCTAAGTGTACTTGATTGCAGTATTCTTAGCAAATACTTTGTTTAATCAACCTGTGTTTTGGCGGACAGCTGCAAGTACTTTATTATTTTTTCCCGATTACGGCAAAGCGGCCCTTCCGCTTTGCCGTAATTGGGTAAACTTATTGAATATACACTGGACGATTGAATTATGACTTGCCTTGCCAAATACTCCACGTGTAACAAGTACAGTACTTAGGTGTTCGAAAGACACAATAATTTATTCAATGTTTTTTTTCTTCTCTTAACACTACGTCACCGCCATGGCACGCAGTGCGTTAATAATTTATAATCATTGTAACTGGGCAGCAGCCAAGTACATAGTACGCAGCTAATCCGAAATATAAAAAAATGAATATGATTTTTGTTTTGGTACATGTCCAAATGCTCGCGTGCTTCTTACATTTACATAATAATATAATTGATATAATATACTTTATTATTGTACCTAGGTACCTTCCTACTTTCCTCTTATATCTGGCTATTATAGAATAGAATACTCTTTATAATGTACACCATATAAATTACAGATTTAAAAGACTTAAAAGTGAAATACTAAACTACTATTTTACTGAGAGACAGGTATCGTTTCATATTTATCCTGCTAAAAAGCTCTCGTTTATAGGAGAGTATTGTCTGACTTCAACGAATTTCCACATCTCGAGTTGCAGAGGAAACTTGATTATTATTTACGATTAATCAGGTAGGTATACGGCATCTTATAAAATGACTAACTGTTACTAAAAGCTGAAATCGTTTCGTCTAGTGTGGGCTTTATTTCAAATAATAAATTTACTAACGAAGCTTCATTTGTAAGTTGTAGCGGTTGCAATTTATTTGTTGCGTGGTATCCTATACATCGAGGTTGCCCGCTGAATTGTCATTTGTTGTTCACGTAGGTAGAGAAGTAGCAATTGTGACAAACAGCGTACTACCGCAACAAAATTAACAAGTTAAGTTACAGTTAACAAGCCCGGTGTTTGTGTAAACTGTACTAACTAGCTAGTTTTTACGTCAGTTTGACATAGGCCGCTCCTTTTACACCGTTCCGCACGTAATTTGATCAAAAGTTGTTCCATTTTGTTTCCCATACGCGGATGAACTTTTTGGAATCAAACAGACAACTGTTTATCTACTACGTTATTACAGTTTTCACTTATTTTATTTGCAGTTTAATGCTGAGGTCCTTCTATTCAAAGGTTGAGTTACTATCTATATAATATAATATAATTTTATTTAGGAACATAAAGGTTTTGTAGTACATGAGGGACTTACAAAGTATGCATTATT
Organism: Agrochola macilenta; assembly: GCA_916701695.1. NCBI lineage: Eukaryota > Metazoa > Arthropoda > Insecta > Lepidoptera > Noctuidae > Agrochola > Agrochola macilenta. The sequence continues at coordinate 13,227,808 of OU753563.1, forward strand.
AATTACATGGTGTAGGTACAATGAATTGTTGGGTGAATCGCTGCTCCCCTAGATCACCGAGTCATCTGTATTTAGGAGAGACAACTACACTACTAGACTATGTAACACACAACACTCAAAATCACTTGGATTTTTGTTAGCACCTGACCTGCCTGCTTTATATTTTCCTCGTAGATTATGTTGTTATCCCAGTGTGAATAGTTATGTAAAAAAACAGTGTAAATTGTAACAAAATATAACATCACAGCTGTATTTCCCAAAGGGTTAGGCAGTTGTGCAAGTTGTGTGAGCTCTAAAATTCCTTTTACCGGTAGGTAAAGTTTGATGTGACTACAATTTGCGACAACATTGTGAACGAAAACTTTGTATTTAACCGCTGATTAAATTTAAAAAAAAAACAGAAAAGCTCTTTATTGTTGTTCTCCAGGTTAAAATTACATAAGTACACACAATTGGACCTGACCCAGTCTTCGCCCGATCCCCGATTAAGGACAGGCTTAAGTTTATTTACCGATAGATACCTTGAAGTATTAGCTAGGTCGCATAGGTTTGACTTGGCTCCAACTTTTGTTTACCTAGTTACCGGCAATTTCTTGACTTTAGCTTTCTTTCGAATCTTTTCACGGCGAAAATAGTGTTGTAAAATCTTGGATTCTTCAATATCGCAACTATGTAAGTTTACATTAAGTTTTGAAGTGGGTTTATAAAAAATATATTTTATTTCTATGATTTGGTTTGCTGCAGGATTCTGCGAAAACATCTCTAAAATTGAAAATTAATATTGACAGAATACTGAAAATTTCTCCGCAGCAAAGAGCACATGTTAACAGAGTGGAGGTCTTGCGGTAAGCTAGTTGTACGGACGTGATAATACGAGCGCGTGCGCCGCCATCCGGACAATTAGGTGGCAGGCTAACGAGCACGTACGCTTCCGCTGCACGGACAAACAATTCTATTACCCACAATAAAACAGCAAAATTTTCAAGATAGTACACAATAATCAATACATATAGGATTTCAATTAAAATGTACATCAAATCCCAATTTTTTTCAGTTTCAGAGATTAAAATATTTTTCGAGTATTCACGGCAAGGGTTTCTGCTACTATTACAAGACAGCGAGGGCACAGCCAATAGCTCAACATATGTTTTATTCTAAATTATAATAATTTCCTAAAAGTCTGGGTAAGCTTTTGTAGTAAAAACGCTTTTGCAAGTTTTGTGCATGTTTTCTTGTTCGGGCTCAACAAAGGTAAGGTAATCTACATTTGCGGTATTTTATTTATCATTTTCTTTACATATTTCGTGCTTTATCATGTTATCAACTTATTCTTACTATTTTTGTTTCAGCTGTTGCAGAGGATTGTATTAATCCGTTTCACGTGTGCTCAGTGTTTGTCCGCATTCTAAGAATTATTGAAAAGGAGTAAAATATTTCCGAGACCTAGACCCATTAGCTTTTTGTGAGATTATTTATTAATGTGTACCTTTTAGTTTATCTTTATAAGCTTTCGTGTTGATATCGTTCCGATTATTTTGGCGTGAAATGAAAAAAAGGGAATATTCACTTCTACTTCATCAATCTCTCATGAAATCTTTGGGACTCCCATTTATTGGTTAACGTTCATAAACTGCGAGGCAATATTAGGCTTGTTTGACTATCATATCTATTCATCATAATCTTTTCCCAACTATGTTGGGGTCGGTTTCGAGTCTAACCGAATGCAGCTGAATACCATTATTTTACATGGAGCGACTACCTATCTGACCTCCACAACCCAATCATTGATATCTATTACGATTTGATTTGGAATGATTTCATTTGTTTTACTTATTATATGATTTATGCATCCGGTTCTCGCCAACTAAAACTCAATTTTAGCTATGAAAATTGAGTTTTCATAATAATAATAATTTGTATTCGTGTTTGGCGCATTCATAAGTCAATCCAATTTCACAGTTGTATGCCACGTTAATGTTACATGGATAGGCTTCCATGTACCCACAAGTACCTAATGAGTACTTACATTATTCAAGACATTTTACACAATCAGACTTGTGGCCTATTATTTTATTTACGGAATAATAAATAAATACTGATTACTGAAATAGGAACAAAATTCTTGAAGTTTCCTTCAAGTGTGCTTGAATAAAGTTGCAAAGAAGCTCAATACAGCATTAGAAAATAAATCTTGAAACTAAACTGGAAAATAAAAATATCCTGCATATAACATTGTCGTAAAAGATGCAAAGCAAGAAGATAATACTCCTTATCTGAACATTGTAACAAACTATAGGAACACAAGCGGCCAGGATTTACCTCACGAACAAAATGCTCAAACTTTAATGTTAGCTACCAACGTTTAGAGATACTTCCCTAAATTCACTTTGGCGAGAAACGAAGTCAACAGAAATAAACGGGATTCCTCTTAAGTGTCGGGAGTCGGAAGGTTTAAGTAAAGTTGTAAAACTAAGTCGAGATAGAGTCGGACCTCTGAACGAAGCTGTTCAATCAAAGCCTGTTATTGTAACTGATGTATCACGATATTGTCGGTTCACTGCATGTACACGTATCTAATTTGACCATAGAAGATAATTGAGTATCGAACTGATATTACGAGTATCAATTTTCATAAAATTTGCAGGATAGATGTCAATTGTGGAGGGTAGATAGGGATAATATGGTTGATTAGTTAGCGAATAAAATACTCAGGCCGCTTGCACAAATCACTAAATACTTTTAGCACTAAACTTATTTAAAACTTCGTTCTGTTTGTGTCAATCGTTTGAAGATGACAGAGACCGAATGATGTTTTAAGAGTCTTTATTATCTCAAATTGCTTAGCATGATCCTCTGTTATATCGAAAATACCGCAGCATTAATTTTAAAATAAATATTTGGTAAAGTTAAGGATCTTCTTTTTTCTTTTCGTATGGTTAGTGACTAACCTGAGAGTTTAGCCGCCCATGGGCCTCTGACTTGCCTTCACATGCTATAGAGAATATCTCTCCGGCATGCCGGTCTCCTCACGATGTTTTCCTTCACCGTTTTTGAAGCAAGTGATTATTATACAATACGCACATGAATCCGAAAAGTCAGACGTGCGTGGCTTGGGTTTGAACTCGAGACCTATGACTTGCCAGTCCGACGGTCACACCACTACGCTATCACTGCTATAAAAAGGTTAAGGATGAATGTTAAGTAGGTACCTACTATGTTTGACGAAAACACGATTCCCTAAAATTTTCTCGATAGAAAAATATGTTACCTCATAAACTATTGGCGCCTTGGAGCCTTCTCCCCGTCTCTTTTCACTCAGTCCGCGAGTGACCGTGCGAGGGAGATAAGTTTAGTGCTTAACGAATTTAGTGATGCGGGCCTATGTGAACCAATTCCTAGTGACAAAGTACTGCCACGTTCGAAAAACAAAGTTACAAGTTTAAAAAAAGTGTGCTCAACTTACGATGGAGGTAAGACCGAAAGGAATTGTAATTAATGAACTCAGAAGACTGTACATAAAAGTTCATCATAATAAGCCTATAATTTTCCCACTACTGGGACACTGGCCTCCTCTCTATGAGAGGGAGTGGGCCGTAATCTACCACTGGGCCACCACTGCTCTCTTAAAAGTTCATGCGTTCTGTAAAATATGACGTTTGCTCTTTTCCGTCATCGCAACGGTTAGTGATGTGCTGCAGAGGAACATTTTACCAGCTGCAACTCAAACTCAATTCATTTATTTCAATTAAACCATTTACAGGCACTTTTGAATTGTCAAGGAATCGGTCAGTCAGAAATATGAAGCTAGTTGCCCATTCCAAAGCATAGTAGGTACCTATGGAGAAGAACGGACAAGAAACTCCACGGACACTCTTTTAAATAAATTGTTACAAAGTATTGGTTACATCATTCATGTTGAAATTAAACATGTGAGAACAATGTAGAAAGACGTGCACGTTAGAAGCGTCCGTAATAACGAGATAAAACAAAGAACAATTTAAAAATTTAAATCAGCCAAGGCAGCTAAGAGTTGACCAGTCCCAACTGACGGCGCCCGTTCACGAACATGATGCAGCTCAACCATTTCAACTCAACCATTTTGAAGGGAGCTAAATGATCCAACACACGTCACCATCAGCGAGACATCTGAGTGAGCATGACATACTCACAGCCGCTAGGGCACAGTCAAGTCAATAAAAGACGTATTACCCGGTAAATCTTAGCTCTTTAGTACAAGTACTCACACTTAAATAATACAAAGGAAATTGATTTTATACAATGCAAAGATGGTCTTAAAATCTTCAGCAGCTCCAAGGTGGTGGAGACCTTATACCATGTTTTCACTAACCATTAGCGACATGTATTGGAATGCATAAATATGATTGCACTGTTACATTTTCAACGCTCGGCTTAGCGCCGAAAGTTGAAAATTCAACAGCACGCTTTTCTTTAGGTATAGGTACTCCTGTAGGTGTCGCATAAAAAAAATGCTCTGCTCACGCACATAGCTCAGAACTTTGCGGGAAGAGCATAATTTTATTACGCACAGCTTTGTTAGTAGTGCCTTCTACATTGTATCTCTCAGTATCGTTATCAGTTAGATATATCTGACATTTCGTGATCGTTAACGCAGTCCTTTCAGTTTGTCACGATTGTTAGTGGAAAATGTAAATTTAATGTGTGGTTTTCAGTAAATCCTGAAACCAGTTTAAAGTTTTACTGAAAACCTCTATCATTTTCCTTTCATTTCATAGGGATCTAGATCCCTAGTGCGAGCTATGTTGTTATGTAGGCGGCTACATTAAAATCATTATACTGTTTTATTTAATAAAATTATATTGAAGTAACAAGAGTACCCTACCTAAGAGTGCAAAATCCACACATCCATAATACAGCTATCTATTTTGAAATTAATTATATTAAAATGTTATAAATACATCAATATAACGGACTAATAAAGTTTTTACATTAATTAATTAGGTTTAAAGATATTTTATTCTTTAATTAATGTTGCATTTCATTAAAATAATTTAGTTTCGTAACATTTTAATATTCTAATCAACTTGTATTATTATCACTGTTCCAATTAATCAGAAAATGTAGTTTAATGTAGTTTCGGTGTGACGTTTTCCTGCTGGCATAGGCAACATCACTACTTGGTGGACCCTCTACCGGGACTGTATGCGTTCTAACTTCCTACTAAATGTAATAAGAACTAATTACTAGGTCACTGTCGGCTAATTTGTCCGGTACATGAACCTAGTAGTGGTTACAATTTTTTTTTAAATGAAAGTATCAAAATCTAGGAATAATGGAATAACAAGTCAATAATTTTATAACAACTTGTTTCGTTTAGTTTAAAGAAAGTGTTAAATCTCCCATAAATAAGTCACTTCAAAACGGTAAAACAACTAGTTTAAAATGTATGCTTTGCAAAAATACAGAATAAGTAGGTAAATAATTTGATGTTTTGGATATTGGTAATAATACCTTTTGGTACAATATAACCATTTGAAATCTGTTTTGTTTACAAAATATTTACATAGGACCTGGATTCTTTGTTTATACTTGAGTTCACGACTGAATATTTAATTACTATACCGACAATAAAAAAATATTTTTAGTCATACAAAACTAAAAGTAGGCAGTAATGGTGCATACTGTGGGCACGAGGCACCAATTTTCTGCTTTACACATAGGGAAATAAAATTTTACCCCCCTTCAAACTGGTTGCCTCTTATAAAATCATCAAAATGTGGAAACTTTAAACAGAGAAGAAAGCACAATGTACAGTCACGACCACCAATATGTATACACTTAGCAACTTTAAAAAGTGATTTTCTCCTACTGTGGTGATTGTAATTTTATGTTGTTACGAACATAGTATTTTGGAACCCACACTAATATGAAATAGGTCTTATCTCAAAGTTGGAGTCGTTATTCCATGCGAAAATCGCTTTTGAATTTTGCTAAGTGGATACATATTGGTGCTCGTGACTGTACAAACTTTTATTTTTAATCGCCATGTTGCATGCAACTTGTTGAAGCAACAATAAGGCTCCTACACACAGTCCCCTTGTGTGTGCCTTGCCGAGCAAGCCGCGGTGCGCCCAACTATCTAATTACGTTACATATTTGCGTAAACGACTAATCTGTTTAATTTTGACAGTTCAACAACATTCATTGCGTTATTTACGTTGTTGAACAGAATATTTTTTTGACCTTCTGAAGCAATGGATTAGCAATCTGTTTCAAAACGATTCAGATTCTGATTGATCGTGTTTAACGCAATTAGGGTACAGGTTGCTGCGCAAAGGAGCCGCCAACCAAAGGAGTGCCGCTCGGCAAAAGCCGGCGGTCCATGCCGCCGGCACTGTGTTTAGCGCGACGCGACGCGTCGCGTAATTGTATTGTTCGAGTCACACTCTCACTCGACTCGAACAATCCAATTTCTAAGAAAACTTCACGGTATAACAATAACCGATGTCGCGTCGCGCTATCGTGTCGCGCTAGTCTGCACGAAGCTTTTAAAGTTACAGTGCTTAGTTTGTTGCCTCAATTTTATTGTATGTCACATCACAGGCAAGAAGCTTGAAACGTGTAAATGGGGCTACCCTGAGGTTACCCTGAACCTCCCTACTATTAACCCTGTCATAGTGACCATAGACTGCTAACACGACGAGGATTCAGTAAGTGTCTGTTCTCTATTTGTCACATATCACAGTTATTAACTGTCTGCAGCAGCTTTCCTATTAATCTTTGAAAATCACACAAACGTTAAGGGGGATACGCTACGGTAGCCCGCGAAATTCAAAATTTCTTACGTTTTTTGGGATTAGCAGGTCAGTCTCAGGTTGTATCTTGATTAAAATATGATTCGCTACCGTAACAAATATGGTTTAATAGAATTATAATCATTAGAATCAGCAATACAACTCCTTATGTTAGAATAATCCTAAAATGTCATGATTTCATGAAATAGTCATTGAATAGGATTGTATGAACTTAGAGATGTTTTTTTTTTGATGATTTTTATGATTATAATTCTATAAATAAATATTTGACACGGCTTGAATCATATTTAGGTCAACACTCAACCTGATATTAACCTGCAAATTGCAAAAAACGCAAGAGAATTTGAATTCGGTATGTAAAGTAAAAATGTTTTACGTTGATTCCAAAACCATTTCGAGCCTTAACCTTATTTTTCTATTTTTGGCGCTTAAAATTATAAGATGGACTTTATTTTAACATAAACACATAAAAACACTTGACTTTCATATGACCTCCAAATGACGTCAAAACACCGGAAGTTACGTACTACTCCATGATAAAAATATCGGGTTATTCCACTAATCCCCATTGAAAATCCCCATCTATGGGTATTTGTGAACTCTTGTCCTCAAATCCCCATTGATGGGGATTTCCCTATTGATGGGGACAAGAAAGTTTCGTATTCAAATATGTGTATCTCGATGCCTCAAGAAGTGGGAGAGATTTTATGAAACAATCACGAGATATTCTTTTTGTTAGTTAATTGCCCCGCTGGACCTACGTATTAATAATAATTGTAAAGCTATGTCGCTTTGTTAGGAAAATAGGTTATGAGTCCTTTTTTTTTGGGAAATCATCAAATGACTCCTCCCGCTCTGGGCATAGCGAGAGGGAGTGTCAGACTTTTACTGACTAAAACCCACCCGTGTTCCTTCCGTTGCCTATGTGCTGGGGCCGCGATATCCCTTTCAGACAAACCCGCGACCCCAGCAGCAACCTACGTATTAATAATAATTGTAAAGGTATGTCGCTTTGTTAGGAAAATAGGTTATGAGTCTGAGTATGAGTAGGTTTCAGTAACATTCTGGGATCCGATTTCGAGGGTTCTTTTTTTATTTGAAAGGAGTAAGTTTAAGTCGGTCTCATAAAAATTTGGTGAATATCTGAGGAGGATCTTCCTGCGTGATGAGCTTGTGCTCCTCAAAATGCAGTAGATTGCTCACTTTTAGATTTCTACCAGTGAAATCGGCCCTTTAATTACTAGGTAGGGATTGATGAAGCACCCGGGACCACCTTCTCATCACAAAATTTGAAAATTCCGAAAATAATGTTCTGAATTCTCTAAAACTTTTTACAATAAGATGACTGGATGGACACTGTGCACCGCTATATCACGCTGTCGTTATCGCTCGCCAAATGGTGACTGAGCTTTGTTAGGTGTAAAGTAGCTTCGAAAATAAAGTCACGTGTTTAACAGATAGCAGGTAGTTGGTTAGTTGTGGGTTAGTTGATTTCTGTTTAATTATCGTCTTATCCGCCATATGATTTTTAGTAACCTACTGCCGTAGTCGGGTTTATTTGTAGGATGGGTATAGGATTTTAATCTGACGTGGTTATTTTCACTAATAAAGTTATTTAAAACGGGATTTATACCATGTTTTTTGTTTGAAAAACATGGTATAAATCCCGTTATAAATATCCAATTTTAAATCATTTTAGTGGTATATTAATTGTTGCAAAAAGTTTGTGCGAGGTCTACTGTTTGCAGAACTACTAGTTTTTAAACCGATGGGGATTTGTGATCTTCTTGTGCACAAATCCCTATTGATGGAGATTTGTGGACAAACAATTCACAAATCCCATTGATGGGGATTGTCAATGGGGATTAGTGGAATAACCCAAAAAATCAAGTCATATAATGTCAACTTTAGAGATGACCATAATTAAAATGCGAAAATATGGTCTTTGAATCGATTCAAATCAAACATTGAATATCAATTCACACAAAATATTAAATCTTGAATGATCGTTAACCAATAGAACGATAGCTTAAAGAAAATCCATTCCCTGTAAACAATAATCATTATAAAATTATTCGAACTATTTTGTAACTGGTATTAAAGGTGTTAGAAACTTGCAAATATAAATGTAATTTGTTGATTGGTTTGATAAATAGTTTAGAAAGAAATCATTCACAGTCGTGCACGGATAGTAGGTATCTACTTATCTACCATGTGGTAGTTATGTAGATACTTACTATCCGTCTTCATTCGACAAGACTAATGAACTCGGATGTTCAACGACAAGTAAGGACAGATTAGTAATAAAAAATTTGTAACTATGTATAATCGATTAAAAGTAATCGAGTTACTAATTTCATATTGATATACGTAAAATTTCAATTATGTCGCACATTCCCACCTCTAATTTCATGTGTCCATCAACTAACTGTCAAGTGTCATGTAGAGATGGGTTGTAACAGGTATCTGTTATCACTGTTACTGTTACAGAAAAATAACAGATCCAAACATCGGTTTTGAAATAACTGCCTGTTATTTTTGAATGGACGATAAATACGTATTTCAATCTCAATTGATTATCTCTCACTATTCCTTAGTTTATTTCGTTTAAAGGCGAAAATCGAATCTGAAGTTTTGACTAGGAATGACGGGGTAATGTGAAATTATAGAATTACGTTTATTTATAAATTTTTTTAGTCATCCGGTTACACTGGAAACCGACCCCAACATAATTGTAAAAGGCTAGGCAGCTTGTTTGATGAATACACCATAAACACAGAAATGTTTTGGAAAAAATAAATACAATTCACCAGTTCTCTTCCGTTAGAAAGCAGTGAAAGCAATTAAATTCCTAAATTTCAAAGGTTCAAAATTAAAAAAAAAATCAACAAACTAACCAGCCAAATTACTTTCAATTGAGTATCATCTTTATTTCTATTAAAATAAAGTCGTACATGCATAGAACCTTTTGCGACCAATCCCGTCAAATAAAGGTGATTCACGATCACTGAATTTTTTGGTTGCATCACAAATTTCCATGAGGATAATAATATACATTTAAAGTAAAGTAAGTAAAAAGTATTTTTATGAAAAAAAATAACAAACAAACCAAGCAAATTACTCTCAATATAATTGAATAACATCTTTATTGGTTAAACAAAAATATCGTAAATACCTGGAATATTTTGCGATTAATTCCTTCAAACCAAAGATAATAAAGACATTCGGATACGATCACAATTTTTTTTTGGTTGCCATAAAGTCAAATATTATAAAACAGCCGTGGTAACTGTCTGTGGGGGGGTTGCTACGAGTATTTTCAGTAACAGATAAGTTATATTATTAGGAACGGTATTTGTTATTTTTTAATATCTGTTACGATAAATATGCCTCCTCCCTACTGTCATGCTTGAAGTTTCTGATGTCAAGCAAAAAAACGTAAAATTTATGATTTTTATTATTGTGTTTTATGTGGCAAAGATCATATGCTATTCAGCCTATGCAGCTACGTTATGATGTCAGCATGAACAAAACTTTAAATATATATAAAAAAATAACTACAGCTTGGAATAACAAAATATTTAAAATTAGTTGCTTAAAATAACTAAATCTATCAATTAAAAATAGTAAAAAAATACCTGAAAAAATCTCCCTGACGCTTTCGCTTTAACAACACTAGCACATAACAGCGCGGTAACATTACTAGTGTGGTATGTAAGTATTTAAAATAAGTACAATGTTAATTTAATAATAATTAACATGTCACATAGGACTATCTTTTACACACTTTTACGGGTTCCGTACCTTGAAAGGTATAAAACGGAACCTTTATATTATCACTTTTTTGTCCGCCCGTCTGTCACAGAGATTGTTCTCAAAGCCTATGCAACGTATGAATTACAGCAGTATATGGAATCCCAGTCAGTAACGTGATTGTTCAACAAACATTTCACATCGTTTACTTTATCATTTACAAAAAAAATATGCATATTTTTTAATGCAATAATATCGATATCTGTATTAATTTAGTTTTATTTTTATTCTGTGAATCAAAACTAACATCGTTTAGGCTTTAACGCTTCAATGCCAACTTGTTTCTAGGATACCGTTTTTTGATACATACCTAAACGTGTAAAACATTTCAAATTTTTGAGATGAAGGTCGATACTGCCGTTATGCAACCAGTACCGCTAGACGACTTACTAACAGAGGCCAAAACTGTGTCGAAATACTGTTAATTAAATAAATATTTATTTTAATTATTGATCTGCATTCCAAAGTAGGCCATACCTAGGCATTGCCTTAAGTCTGTGAGACTAAATTACTATACGTTTGTTTGAATGTCCTCCATTTATATTTATATGCATAACCTATCAGTTTGTGAGGTGCTTGGGAATCAAAACTAGTTACAAACTGTTTTGTTATGTTTTTTTTATAAATCACATAATATTTCTATAATAAAAATGAAATGCTGTTCGTAATCTGTAATCGTAATCCTCCGAATTAGGTAGGTTTTTAGGAAAAGAAAAATTGGAAATATTTTCCGGGAAATTGGAAACTTCGAAAAAACTGAAAGTGACAAGTATGACAAATATACCTACCTAACTTAGCTTTGTTAGACTATTAGTAGGCCTTGGAAATCTTGGATGAATACATTGGATCATTATTTCACGTCATGTGACGAAGAACTGTTTTTTTTTGCAAACCCTTACATTTTAGGAATTAAGGCGACGCGACGGCTGTTTCCCTACAACTCGAAGTTAACATTATGCAGGAAATTTTGCTCTATTATCTAAACAATACCCGTGTTTACGAGCAAGAATTTGCGGTTAATATCGTGGTCCTTACCGAGGGGATGTTTGTGAAAGTTTCCTTACTTAGCGGGAAGTATGCGGCGGGAAAATTGAAACAATCGACGGACGACATTGTGACGGTCGCGCGTGGCTTTACCGGCCGGTGCTCTGGCAAGCAACTCGACTACCCATAGATTGGATGTCTTACAGCTTGGGACAGATAGTTTTGAACAAGTCACCAAGAATGTGAAACAGAAATATAGTAAGTAAACCATTTGAAGTTCGGACCATGATTCGAGTATAATCCGTCCCTGTAAAGCAAGTTACGACGACTACATTAGGACCTCAAGTTATAAAATGCTCTATCGATTGAAGATATTTTTAGACTAAATATCAAGCATTCGTTGCAATGGAGTTGCTAAGTGGTTTAGTTCCTACCATTTCATTAAAAACATTGCAGATTTTTTATCCTTAAAAGGAAAGACATTACTGGATTAAATAATAATAAGTACCTAAATTTTGTCCTATAGAATATTCTAGTAGTACCTACACTGATGAGCAATTAAAAAAGCCACTAACTTATTATTAAATATTAACGAAACCACGCAAGATAACATCTTGAAGTAAAAAGCAACATTCAAGTGTATTTCATAGCGCATAAAAAAGACATATAAAATAGATTTTTAAGATTTTTTTACTTCATGAAAGTAACTTGAGTGGTTTTTATTTAGATTTTTTTCGCTCTTTGCAAGTGCCTTTTTTATATTGCTCGTCATTGTATTACCAGTCCTTAGAATACGGAAACTATTCAAAGCTGCCAACATCATAAGTATCCCTGTCCATTTGAATACATAAAGTACGGCGATGCTAATCTTTATTCAAAGTCTGTTTCGTACGAGTATTGGTCTTTGTTGCGTTGTCCTGTATAGAAGGAACCAAATGTAGGTAAGTATTGTTTCTGTCTCAAATATGTATGCAACGCAATTTCTTAGATATGTAATACTAACCGCATTGTACGTGGCATTCATACATTCTCTCTGCCTAGCCTTTTCCCAACTGTGTTGGGGTCGGCTTCCAGTCATACCGGATGCAGCTGAATACCAGTATTTTACATGGAGCGACTGCCTATCTGACCTCCACCACCCAGTAACTGAATGCGATACCCCTTGGTAAGACTGGTTGTCAGACTTTCGGGCTTCTGACGACCCGTAACGACTGTCAAAAATCCACGAATGACAGCCGGGATCATTGGCTTAACGTGCTTTTCAAGACACGGTATGTAAAGATGGTCACCCATCCACGGACAAACCCCGGCAAGCGTAGCTTAACCTGATGGATCGACCCGTGCGGCTGTTATTACTTAGCTACGAGTTCCTCTACGTGGCATTTATACATTAAGAAGGCAAATTCTACTATATAATCTATAATATACCTACATTTATAATATTTGTATGTTTGGATGTTTGTTACTCAATCACGCAATAACGACTCAACGGATTTGGATGAAATCTGGCACACCGATATTTTATAACCTGGATTAACACATAGGGCACAAAATTTACTTTCTCACAGGTGTTTATTTAATTAATTATTAATAATATTATATTATTTTATTATTAATGTAAATTACTTTACTGAATTTGTAAATTCATTTATATTCATGTATCTGAATTTAATTTTAATATTATAAATGTATACCTATAGTAACTATAAAACTTGTACGCCGTTGGCAAAACATAGCGTGTCAACTGAATTGTTCCCGAAGACCAAAATGTACCTGTGTTTGACAAATAAATATTAATTAATTAATTAATTACTACGGGGAAGTCAAATTGTATTCAAACGCAACGAGTTTTTCAAAATCGGAATCACAGGCGTGACACGGATATGTTCCACTAGAAATCCTGGAGCCTCTCTACATTTGTTGAGGACGACCACAATGCAAAATTTCCCGTTTTGGAAACGGTCATAACCCTTAGCATTCTCCTGACCGCTGATTGAGGGTATAATATACCAGCCTGTTACTGTCCCCCTGCAGGGCAAAGTGCTCTTCTCATACAGAGAAGGCACGAGCATTGATCACCACGCTTGCTCAAGACGGGTTGGCGATTTCAGACTTATATTAACAAGTCCAAGTTTCCTCACGGTGTTTTCCTTCACCGATGTCAGTTATGTCCAAGATAAACTCAGAGTCACAGTTATGAATTGACAAAGTCAGATTGGTACTTGCCCGGATTTGAACCCACAACCTCGTGCATGAGAGGTGAGGCCGTAACCACTGGGCCACAACGACACCATCTACTTAACAAAAAACTTAAATTCACTGACAGACAACGCACAGATTGAGAGCACGGAGAGAGATAAACTGCTTGATCCGGAGGCATGAGCACATGAGTTCCTTATTCTATGAGTTCCTTATAATATATATCGAAGGTGATCTGAGCTCGCGGGAAGAATTTCTGAAAGATCATCTCCTAAAGAGATTGCATAGAGGATGAGAGTTTGTAAGGACTTTCGTAATGTTTGCCAATGGGAAACCCATTGGGCATACCGCCTGTAAGGATATTATTCCAATGAAAGTCAAAATTCAACAGTTCTAAGAGAAATACTGTGCTCTAATTAAAGCTCTGTGGTTACAATTAATACAGAGTCGATAAAATCTTAATCAATGTCTACTGTACAATGCACATGTACTTAATTAAGTTAACTCGATTGACAACTTTAAAAAAAACCGCCCAGGTGCAAGACCTCGCGTAGAGTCGGGTTCCGTAGTCCATACGGAAAGTATACCGTACATTCAATGTCGTAAACTCAAGTTAAATTGAAAGGTAATAAGTAGCTGTAACAAGATAAACTGTGTCAATGTTGTGTTTACCTGTAATTGGCATATATATTAGAATATTACCGTCTGATTTACTATCTCTATGTATGTGCTGTGGGTGAACCTTAAAGTAAATAAATCAATTTAAAGCTTGATATTTTGGAAACAGATCAATAATTTATCGACAATGTGTTTATAGTAAGTAGGTTATAATTGCTAAGAATAGTACCTGCCGATGAATACAAGATGTAAAGCGAAATATAATAAGGTATGACTATACTGCTTCTATTATATTTTCATTTAATTACTTCGTCGACATTTAAATTTTATAACCCTTATTGTCAGCTAGTAAAAAGGCTGTCACATACAGACGGACATGTCGAAACTAGTTTCAAACGAATCCGTCGTTTAACTACGGAACCCTAAAAATAGCATACTGCCGAGAATTAATGAGGAAAGCTGACCTGTCTGACATCCGTTTAGCAATAAATAATTAAGCAGTTAGCAGTAGCGTGTGATTCGAATCATCAATCGTTTATCTACAAAAAGATTAGATAAATACATTTTTAATCTATGTATATGCCAACTTTACCTGTATATTGATACTAGTTTAGTGGCATGAGGAACAAAGTGTAATGTTCACTCATCCACCATAGAAAAGGGAGGATCCTCCGACCAGACGGGTGTCGTGTCTGGCGGGCAACTTCCCAGAGGTTGCAGTTGGGAGATTGTGTCCATCGCGCGGTAAACTCTAATTGCGCGATGCAGGATTTGTGTGACGTCAGAATGTTGTGTAACGTCAGGTCTTTGATGCGTAGTTTGCATGTGGTGATTTAGATGCTGCCACACTAGTATGTCATCGCTTTTGTATCATATTTCTCCAATAGTTTCGTACTCGTAATTTAGTTGTAGTCTCACCGCCCATCCAAGAATCACTTGCTGATATACAACGCACAGCCTAAACCATTGGGTCTAGAAAAATGACATTTTGCTGCATCTGTTCCATATACAACGAATGTGAGCACTGAGGAAAGATATTTGTTTTTTTTTTCTCTAAATGATTTAAATAAAGGATGAAAGTTTGTGTGAAGTTATTCATTTTTTCCGATGGAAAATCCCATCGAATACATGGCTTTCCATCATAGAAATAACCAGTTTGTGAAGACCCTCGATTTCTTAGGTTAGGTTAGAACAGTTGTTGGTCAATATAATGCTGGCCTAATCTAGCGAGGGTTACGGAAAGACGAACTGTTGTTTCATCGCGATGAACTTTTCCATTTTATAGAAGGGAAGATTTGCAATAAAAATCTCGGAGCCTCTTCACATATGTGCTGAGGACTGAACCCGTGTTGCTTTTAGCCGCAAAAAGAGCGGCATTACCCTTCGACACCTATTTTGTATTCTGTCGTCATTCGGTAAAAGGCCGTAGGTGACTACTTTAAAATTCATTACGAGTAAATGACAGTTTTGTCTGAAGTGAAATGTCAAACTCAGTCGATAGTTTTCTGTAAGGCCCGGACTCTACCAAAGTGGAGACGAGACCAGAGGAGAGAAGATGTGTTTTAAACAATAAATAGAATTTCGTCTCCACTCAGCTTCAGTGGAGATGTATCATATTTGTATGGCACGATCGAAGCGGTGATGTGATCTGTGACTCGCCGAGAGCTAGGCAGCAGCGGTACAAAGCGGAGATTTGCGCTGTGCCCCGCAAGCTGGTGACGCGACGGTGCGCATCGGAAACGAAAAGAGATGTGTGCGGCGTGCAGTGACCGGCGCCGTAACAGTGCCGCTCTAGCCAGCACACATCTCTGCTCTAGCCAGCACACATCTCCGCTCTAGTCAGCACACATCTCCGCTCCAGTCTAGCCAGTACGCACACCTTCGGTGGATACACCCTAACTGAAAAACAACTGTTCTCCTCTCCGCTTCGGACAACTCCGCACATCTCCACTTGGTGGAGTGTGGGCCTATCAATCAGTATTTACGAGGGTGACACTGCAAGTTCTTAGAAAATCAAAAACTGAACAAACTAGCAAGTTATTAGTTTTATTATATCTTTTCAAAATAGTGTCCATTTACGAGTACATCAATACATCGCTGCATCCGATGGAACCACTGAGAAAAGCACTTTGGCCACTCGTCCTTAGGGGTCTCTTCGACGGCATTTTGAAACGCAGCCACTGCTTCCTCGGCGTCCATAAAACGTTTTCCTCGAAGTTTTTCTTTTATTTTTGGAAATAAATTAAAATCGCAAGGTGCGAGGTCGGGGCTATAGGGCGGGTGACCCAGTAATTCCACGTCTGATGTCGCCAAGTAGTCGATTGTATGCTTGGCGGTGTGCGACGAGGTGTTGTCGTGAGGTCGTTTCTCCCGAACTTTTTCCAAGACAAGTGGCAAACAATTGTTAGTGTACACACGGCTACACATCAAGCTATACATTTCCAGTATAACCTGACCTCATATTGTACGGAAATCCCATACAATACGAGATCAGCATAAACTGGAAATGTATAGCTTGATGTGTAGCCGAGTGTACCACTCTGCAGTAACTGTTTTTTGATCAATGACCTGTCCTTCCGAAGAACGAGGCCACCATCTTTTTTCCCACGCTTCGACCTCTCTTCACTTTAGTTGGCAATTCCTCGGAAGGAAACACATTGACAGCTGACTGTCTCTTAGTTTCAGGATCATAACAATAAATCCAGCTTTCGTCACCCGTAAGTATGTCGACCACAGAATTAGAGTCACCACCGTTAAATCTTTGAACCATTTCACGACACCAATCAACACGACGGAGTTTTTGGGCCTCTGTCAAATTATGAGGTATCCACCGGGCACAAAGCTTCCTGACCGCTTAATGTTCATGGAGGATTTTGTGCACTTGACTCATACCGATGCCTAAGCTTGTCGGAATCTGCTGATAAGTCACTCTTTTGTCAGTCTCTATCATACGCCGCACAACACTGATGTTAACTTCAGTCGTCGCCGTAGAAGGCCGTCCCTCACTCAGACCATCGGTGATAATAGTGCGACCACGTTTAAACTCATTAAACCAGTTGTAAACAGTGGCACGAGATGGGGCTTTATCGTGAAAGGCCAATCGAAGTCTATCATAACTTTCTTTAATTTTAGTCAATAAAATGACATCGAAAGTCATACAAAATCATTGTCGAAAATGTTCTCGCGTTAATTTCACGCTGACGTGACACAAACAATTTTCAATTTGCTGCTAAATCGTAAACAAATGACAAATGAATAAATTACATACACAATAATATTGGCAAAGAATTCTATTTTCAAAATTTGAAAAAAAAAAAATATTATACCTTTTACGAGTACAAGTGGCCAGTTCTATAAACTTTCAGTGTCGCTCTCGTATGTGTGGTTACGAACGTAATAGAGCTTCACCTATACATAAAGAGAATTTCATGCTGAATCCATCCCTATATCTAAATGATTACTGATAATGTTGATTAATGAAATGTTATTTACGACCTTTCACCGCATGACGGCAATATTGCTGGCGGATTTCAGGAATTCCCCTCGAAAAGAAATGCTCGGAACTGTGTGCACCAAAGAAGTGCGCTGTGATACTTAGCTGCGATCGTCGAAATGTAATGAATAAAAATAATAAAATCACCACAAAAACTTCTATCCTCTTACTTTTAATTTATTTTAAACCTGCTTTGCACAGTCTTTATAACGTGATAAAATAAAACTTAGATATTTCTTTATAATATGTCAGTTTTATATACACATAAACCTTCCAGAATAAATTCTCAAAATTATGGCGAAAACCGCATAAATATCAACCGATGTATTCCGTAAAAATCTTAAACTCACTTCACGTAAGTGTTCACGGTGAGATTGGGTAGGTAAGAAGAACAACATAGACGAAGAAAAGTTTATAATGAAAAAAAAAAACGAGCGAGCCTTATGGCTCCGACACACTATGCCGGCGGTACGGCCACCGGCTTTTGCCGCGCGGCACGTACCCCCGGCTTTTGGGTCTTCATTTCCTTTGCGATCTTTTGTGCGGCATAGTGTGTAGGAGCTATTGCATTAGTCGCATTTGATGTGTAATATCCGACATCTTGGCTGACGTATAAACAATATTCATCATCATCATCATCGTCATCGTCATCCTGTTTACAACTTCTCGGAAAATCGGAAAATGGGTTGGTATCATCTGACGACCAACACTAGCAACGCGCGCAGTCTATGGTCAAATCAAATAGCGCGCGCTCTCCTGGCTTCCTGTTACACACTTCCGTCCCTTTTCACGAAATCACTCACACAGATTGCAGGAAAGCGAGAGGGAAGATGTTACGCATAACAAAAAAAACTAGATGCTACATAAAGTCCTTTTAGATTGGGTACAAGGCTTGTTACCACCACAACAATTTCACAATCAGTGCTATTGCCAGTCCCTGATAACAAAGGTGTTATGGCTTCATTACCTATTTTATTGTCGTATGAGGTTAACACGTGAGAGCGATTAGTGTTTTCCTACTACGACGGTAATTTGACGTTAGTGAATTGTTTATGACCATTTTATATGAGAACTTGCCAAGTAATGTGGCAAGGTGTTACTTATCAGCTATTTGCAATAATATTCTGTAATGAGGGTCTTACTGGCAGTTTATGAAACAGTAATTGCTGCTTATTGCCTAATTTCTTTCTAGGGTTCCGTACCCGAAGGGAGCAAAATGGAACCCTATTACTAAGCCTCCGCTGTCCGTCTGTCTGTATGTCTGTCAGCGAGCTGTATCTCATAAACCATAATAGGTAGACAGTTGAAAATTTCACAGATATAAGCATTTCAATTGCGCCATAACAACAAATAATAAAAATAAAATAAATATTAAAATTGTAGGGGGGTCTCCATACAATAAACTTTCGATTTAGAAGTATAACAAAATAGAATTTAAAAAAAACGAACCCTAGCACACATTTGTGCCAGAGTTAGTTTTTTTAAATTCTATATTATAAAATTTTCAACTGTCTACCTATAATAAAAAATATTTTTTATCTTCTAAAATACTCGTAATAAAATAGGAGGCCGTAGAAGTTGTCAGTTTTAGACCGTTTTTGTACGACCTGAATCTCAACAACTAAACAAGTTAGAAATTTGAAACTTCTTTATATCATGTACCAAATACTGTATATAATCAATAAATACTAAAAACGCCGCTTGATAAGGTTTTTATTATAATATGGGTGATTTTCTGCAACTTCAAAAAATTACTTTGTAATTCATACTATTATTAAGCAATACAAATTCCACAGATAACTATTTACTATTCGGAGTAATGACATGGCAACATGGAATTAGTAAGTACTATCATGGCAGCATGGAATAATAAAAAAAAAATCAAAAGTCATTTATTCAAACTAGGCTGAGAATCAGCACTTTTCGAACGTCAAAATTACATAAGACAGTCCCCCAAAACGCCCACCCTTCACCACTTCCTAGTGCATTAGCTGGGAAGAAGAAGTGGCGCAACAAACTCCCCAGCAGCACAGCTGTCTGTTCAGTTAGAAGAACAAAAAAAAAAGATTCTATATAATAGTATTCAAAATAATTAACATTACGCAACACAAAACATAATTAAAATTATTAGCCATATGTTAGCTAGCACACGCCAATATACCAAACAAAATCATCGAGAACTATACTCAGGCCGAAATAAAAAAACTAAACAGAATTTAATATCTAAATAAAAAAGCCTCCAGGCATAAAGGGCGTGCCCGCTTACATATAGTTGAAACTGGAAGTTATAAATGATAAACTAGGACCATCGATGTAAAATAAATAAACAAAGAGTTAATTACTAATAACAGTAAATAATATGATCAATTGTCGAGGTCACTAGCTAACCACATTTTGCAATACAACTCATAAAAAAAACAATGTGATGAGTAGATTTTGTCAACAATAAGTTAAAGTTAAGGGCCTTACTCTCGTTTAGTACAGTAAAACGGTCACTTTAAAAAGCTATCTTCTCATTAACGGCTTGGTTAAAAGGTTTGAAAAAAATATATGTTTGCTATAGATTCATGAACAACATTTATATTATCGGGATTTTTTCGTAAGGTTAATACGTTTGCCTTAAAAAAATATTTACCAAAACGCAATTTTTGGCTAATATCCCTAACTACTTCTAAACAGCTTTGATATTTGGAAATATTTTTACACTGAAAAATTTAAGGTTAGAGTTACTACAGATTTGTCATTTTTTTTTGTAAATCAATCAATATTTACTAAGAAAATATCCCCATCTAGAGATAGAGGTTCAGAGGGGCTCTGTGCGGGCGCGGGCGGCAGTCGTGCGTTAGCACTGAGACGGGACGGCTGTGTCGCTCGTTGCTCCGCTCCGGCTATCGACCGACTATGCGCATACATATGTGTTAGTGCTAATGTTTACGAACTTATTGTATTAGTGTGCGTTTATAGACTAGCTCGCTGCAGAGAGTCCAAACCGATTGTGCGCGTAGGCGGTTTATTGTTGACTATTTTTTTATGTGCAATTATTAATACTTCTTTTAATTTTCATTGACAATTTACAATAAAAACAAATAAATGTATATATAAAATATAACAACATAACATCACGCCTGTATTCCCCGAAGGGTAAGGCAGAGGTGTACCTATAGATCACCCACATTTCGCCAGTTATGTTTAGAAGTTCCATGTTATAGGGGGTGAGCCCATTACCATCAACCAGGGACAAATTCGGACTCGGCTGCTATTGAGCAATTTTAGAAAAAATGCAATTTATATCACTTTGCCTGACCCGGGAATCGAACAAAACGGAACGGAAAAAATTAGGACCAAAAGTTTTAACAACACTTTTGCTATAGTTGTAAGCCGAGCGGCGTGCGCGTGTTTCTCTGTCTGTCTCTCTCTCAAAGTCAAAGTCGAAGTCGGAGTCGAAGTCGAAGTCGAAGTCGAAGTCGAAGTCGAAGTCGAAGTCGGAGTCGAAGTCGGAGTCGGAGTCGAAGTCGAAGTCGGAGTCGAAGTCGCAGTTGAAGTCGGAGTCGAATTCGGAGTCGGAGTCGAAGTCGAAGTTGGAGTCGGAGTCGAAGTCGGAGTCGAAGTCGAAGTCGGAGTCGAAGTCGTAGTCACAGTCGAAGTCGGAGTCTGAGTCGGAGTCGGCGTCGGTCGGAGTCGGTCGGAGTCAGTCGGAGCCGGTCGGAGTCGGTCGGAGTCAGTCAGAGTCGGCCGGAGTCGGTCGGAGTCGGTCGGAGTCAGTCGGAGTCAGTTGGAGTCGGAGTCGAAGTCGGAGTCGAAGTCGGGGCCGGAGTCAGGGTCAGAGTCGGTCGGAGTCGGTCGGAGTCGGTCGGAGTCGGTCGGAGTTAGTCGGAGTCGGTCGGAGTCAGTCGGAGTCGGTCGGAGTCGGTCGGAGTCGATCGGAGTCGGTCGGAGTCGGTCGGAGTTAGTCGGAGTTGGTCGGAGTCGGTCGGAGTCAGTCGGAGTCGGAGTCGGAGTCGGTCGGAGTCGGTCGGAGTTGGTCGGAGTCGGTCGGAGTCGGTCGGAGTCAGTCGGAGTCAGTCGAAGTCGGTCGGAGTCAGTCGGAGTCGGAGTCGGAGTCAGTCGGAGTCGGAGTCGGTCGGAGTCGGTCGGAGTCGGTCGGAGTCAGTCGGAGTCGGTCGGAGTTGGTCGGAGTCGATCGGCGTCAGTCGGAGTCGGTCGGAGTCAGTCGGAGTCGGTCGGAGTCGGTCCGAGTTAGTCGGAGTCAGTCGGAGTCGGAGTCGGAGTCGGTCGGAGTCAGTCGGAGTCGGTCGGAGTCAGTCGGAGTCAGTCGAAGTCGGTCGGAGTCAGTCGGAGTCGGAGTCGGAGTCAGTCGGAGTCGGAGTCAGTCGGAGTCGGAGTCAAAGTCTAGAGACCTTAGAGTTTAGAAAAAATTAAGACCAAAAGTTGTAACGATACTTTTTGCTATAGCTGTAAGCCGTGCGGCGTGCGCGTGTTTCTCTGTCTATCTGTCTCTCTCTCATAGAAAGAGGAACTTCGTTCCATCCGGGTGTCCCTTGACACCTCTCAAGTTTTTTTTAATTTCCTCGCACAATGCATAGTAAAACGTTGTATGATACACGTGCGTAAGATAGACACGTGCGGAAGAGAAATCACCTACCTTCCGCACATAAAGCATAAATAACTATTCTGACACTTATTATTTTTATTGGAAAATTTTCTAATTTTTCCTCATGGGTATCGTTTTCTTGGTTTTCGCAGGTGCGGAAGTCGATAGTGATGTCAAAATGAAATTCCAAAATGGCGGCTGCGGACATTTTCAAATATTTTCATCTTGGGTGTCGTTTTCATAGTTTTCTCGGATACTAAAGCCGATAGTGAGGTCAAAATGTAAATCCAAGATGGCGGCTGCGAACATTTTCAAATATTTTCGTCATGGGTATCGTTTTCATAGTTTTTTCGGATGCTAAACCCGATAGTGAGGTCAAAATGTAAATCCAAGATGGCGGCTGAGGAAATTTCAAATATTTTCGTCATGGGTGTCGTTTTCATAGTTTTCTCGGATGATAAACCCGATAGTGAGGTCAAAATGTAAATTCAAGATGGCGGCTGAGGAAATTTTCAAATTTTTCGTCGTGTGTAAAACGATTTTCATGGACTCCGAACGTTGGGGATGTATCTCACAACAAGTTACCCAATTATGTAAGTTAGGTACCTATTTACCTTCTTAGCTACTAATTGTTTACATACTTTTAACTCAACCCACGATTTTTTTTTTTTTTAAATCAGCGTGTTTAGTGTGGATCTTTGTAGGGAAGGTGCGTTTTTACGCAACCAGGTTTTTATACTAGGTATTTACTTGCAAGTACGCCGACCAAGTGCCGACCAGAGAAATACTCGCAAGACTTCAAAGTATTTTGCTCCGTCTACGCTCGACGCGATTCTGCTCCTTATTTATATTCAGTTACCGATCAATGTTCTATGCAAGTATTTTTACTTTAAAGGTTTGGAAGTTTTTTTTTCTGTAGAAACGGTTCTGCTCCTTATTTATATTAGATTACGAATCAATGTTCTATGCAAGTATTTTTTCTTCCAACAAGGCTTGGGAACTTTATCAAAGTATTTTACTCGGCTACTCGCTCCGTCGACGCGACAGCGACAGCGACGATCCTTATTGGTACGTCTACGCTCGACGCGATTCTGCTCCTTATTTATATTCTGTTACAGAACAATGTCCTATGAAAGTATATTTTACTTTTTATGTTTGGAAGTATTTTTTTGTAAACGCGATTATGCTCTTTATTTCTATAAAGTTACGAATGTATGTTGGATTACAATGTTCTATGCAAGTTTTTTTCTTCCAACAAGGTTTGGATCCTATGCAAGTATTTTTACTTTTAAGGTTGTGGAAGTTTTTTTTGTAAACGCGATTGTGCTATTTATTTATATCGCAATATGGATCAATGTTCTATGAAAGTATTTTTCTTCCACCAAGGCTTGGTTGGAAGTATCTTTTTTTGCATACGCGATTGTACTCCTTATTTGTATGAATTTACGGATCTATTTTCCATGCAGAAAGAAAATACTTGAAAGTATTTCGAGCCCTGGTTTTTGGCGCTGGTGTCTAAAGGTGGACGTACTTGGAAGCCCTGGTACTCGATTTTGCAAGTACGACCCATCTCTAGATCTTTGACACTATGTATTCTGATTACCATAAATAATAGTATTTTTTTGTAATTTGAACGAGGTCGAATATTATGGTCACCCTAGACGACTTTATGACGTTTCGACTCATATTTTTTTAATGACACACCTTTATCAATATCTCTGAAGTAAGAACATAATTAATAAATGGATAATCAAAATCCTTGTCTTTTATTATTCTTAGCTCGGAAAGATGTTATTTATCTGAATTTACGGACATCGCGTAAATATAAATTATAGGAATATTTTTCATTTACTAATTGGGACTTTTCATAAGCCCACATTCGCACGGACGTAATAATATCACGGTGGGATTTTATCGCGCACTGGACTTTCAACTTTCGGTGTTTAGCCGAGCGTTGAGAATGCAACGTGTTGGACGGACTCTCGTCCCAGCGCGTTGAAAAAACACACTGTTGGATTTTCAACTCTCGGCGTGAAGCAAAGCGTAGAAAATCCAGTACACAAAAAAAATCGCTTCGATATTTTCACGTCCTTGCTAACGTGCGCTAACACTTTTATTATTTGATTGTATTCATTACATAGTAATAACAGTATTTGAATAATAATAAATAATACAGAAAAAGCATTATTTTTTTAAAGTTGAGACCACCCTAAACGAAATAATTAAACTTAAATAGGCTTAAAATAAATAAAGACAATAATAATAAATATCCCAATAATTTATATTTACGCGTCAGCCGAATTTCCCCCAAGGCGGACGGCCATGCTCGACAACAATGTATGGGTACCTGCCCGTATTTATATGAATTATCTACTAGCTATACTCCATAGGTTTAGGTAGTTAAATAAAGGTAAACAAAAAAACCACGTGACGAGACACCTGTCAAGTAACCGACTAAACGTAATACCTGTCACTTTAGTTGTCATGCTACGGCACAGTTGTACTCTTCAATTTAGCAACGTTATAATTCGTTGACGTTTAGATTCTGGGCTCTTTACAATAGACAGATTACAAAATACGTATATTATTATTATGAATCTAACAAAAAAAATTGTGCTCAAGCAGATACATGTACGGAGAGTAGTTTATGAATAAATGATAAAGTTTAACATACATTAATAAAAGAGGAAATTATTGTAAAATTCTAAAATGAATTTAGTTTGGTTTATCGTATATTTAAACAAGAAAGTGTCATCCACAAAAACCCTTGTTACGATTTGTTTACCTTTATTTAACTACCTAAACATATGGAGTATAGATTTTCTCTACAAGGCCTAAATCTCGAGATTAGTCGAAATATGCTAATATGTTGAGATCTCGGCATGGTAAAGAAATTTCCAAAAAACGCATTACTAATCTGTACATTCACTAACGATTCCCCATAATAATCAACAAAAATAAAGCAAATAATGAACATACCTAATTTATAATAATAAATATAAATGCTGTCGACTCGTTATGAATGAATGGCAAGTACTTACAGCTACTATAAGCTATAGTATCTATCCACACACACTGAAGCGCCCGCATTGTTTTGTCAAACAGAGATAGCAATATTCCAAACGAATTTTGCACACATCTCGATTTGAAGTGCGAGTCGCGCTCGCCCGGCCCTTTCGCTCGTTTTTTTTTTCCTCGCACAATGCATAATAAAACGTATGATACACGTGCGTAAAATGATTTCCGCGCTTGTAGCATTTTTCATACGAGCTAACAATTGGGTAAACAAAAACAAGCCTTACAGTAGTTACCTATGATATGTAACATCTGACATCTCACCTTGGTAATAAGCATCATTAAAGGGGTGCCCCGCCTCGTCAAAATCGTTTCTGACTACTAACTCTAGCACCGCGCGCGATCATTGGTCAAATCAAATAGCTCGCGCTTCCCCGGCTTCCTGTCACACACTTCCGTCCCTTTTCACGAAATCACTCCCACAGATTTGATTATTTAGATTTAGATTTAAATTGCAGGAAACCGAGCGGAAAGATGCTACACATCAAAAACTGGCCAAGTGCGTGTCGGACCACGCAATGAAGGGTTCCGTAGTTGGGATGAATTTATCCTAAGAACAAACTTAACATTGTACTTAGTTGAAAAACATATTCTCTCATACGGAATGTATGGGAGATCATGATTTTCAAACTGCAAATTTATATTGGTTGACTATTACTCGTTAACCTGTAAAGCCTACTTAGCTGTGATAGTTTTCCTTTTAACTTCGTTATATATACTACTGCTGTGAAATTTTTCACATATCAAAGTACAACTATTTAGCTGGCAGGGGGGGGGGGGGGGCGACACTTGACTTGAAAATTATTTAGGTTTAGTCAAAACCGTTTTTGTAATTAACTGGTTAATCAATGAACGGTATTATAACGGTTTATGAACAATATTAACCGGTATTCCAAAACGGGTTTCACGTCCTGATCTATCAATACAAATATCAGCCTTGCATGTACCATTCCCTTAATCGTAGGTAAAAATACCGACCAACGTGCGCATGTCTGCGCTCGTGCATATTCTTTGACCGTCGTTTTAGTGTAGCGCGCCACCGCGCGCATTTTTCGTATTCCAGGGGTAGGGCGTTTAGCTCCGCCCACATGCGCAAGGTCAGTGAGCCTACTATTCACCTTAAATTAAAATAACTTGACTTAAAAAGTCAAATAAAATAAACAATTATATAAACTCATATAACTTGTCAGTACGTAGGCTGGAGAAAGAACATAAACATTGTCTTGAGTTAATCACAGCGACCAACTATTCTTATCATTTAAGTAGTCGTTGATTAGTATGCCTTTGAACAAAGATTGGATTTTACTTTCGTTTTAAACGCATTAAAAGGCAAATCTAGCAAATCTATCTAGGTAGCTTGTTATAAAAGGTTATACCAAGCCCAACAAATGAGTTCTGAACCTTATGAAGCCGGTGAAAGGGAGCTCGTAGTTTGTCCTTATTTCTAGTGTTAACATTGTGAAAATCACTGTTTTTAGTGTATAAATGTATATTTTGCCTAATATATAAGATATTGGCGAAGATGAATTGAGATGCCACCGTGAGGATACCAATATCTTTGAAAAAACCTCTCAGAGAAACTCTGGCACCAAGCTGGTAAATAGCTCGAACAGCTCGTTTTTGAAGAACAAATATATTTTGAACATCAGCAGCTTTGCCCCACAGCAGAAGACCGTAGGACATAACGCTATGAAAATAACTAAAATAGACTAACCGAGCCGTATCGACGTCAGTGTATTGTCTTACTTTCCTGACGGCGTAGGCGGCTGAACTGAGCCTTCCCGCTAGGCTCGATATATGTGGGCCCCACTGAAGTTTGGCATCTACTGTTATGCCCAGAAAAACCGCAAAAAAAAACCGCTAAAATAATGTACTATACATGGAATTAGTATGAACTATCGTATAATATTAAATGAGTATTTTCTATTTGAAAAGCGCACATCTCCGACTAGTAAATAGCCGGAGATGTGCGTTTTTTTTAATTTCATAAAAAGACTTCATGCCTTCTTATGCCTACTGTGTAAATAAATAAAATATGATAAATTAACATAATATTTCATCAAATTATATATTTTTACTACATATTAATGTTTTTGCGTATTCAAAACATTATTTTGTGGTTATTATATTTTTATACAGGCTGTTTAGCGGTTTTGTTAGTACCTACCTTTATTTACATAACCAAAAAAACAAAAATAGCGCGTCGTTTTCCATATATTTGTTAACGTTTTCGTTTACGGCGGAAGCGTCAAGGTAGCCCGCGAAATTCAAATTTTGTTACGTTTTTTGAAACCATTGTGCTTAGAGTTGTATTCCTGATTGTAATGATTATAATGATGTAAAACGATATTTGTTACGATCGCGAATCATATTTGAATCCACATAAAACCTAAAACTGACCTGCAAAATGCAATTAACTAAAGAAAATTTGAATTTCGCGGGTTACCTTAGCGCATGCTCCCTTCTGAAGGTGGGCAACGTCGCAAAGATGTCAAATACTTCACTGTTTTGATTAATTTAGCAATATTACTGTGTGGAAATAAAAAATGTGGCTAACTAGCGAACTAGAATATTGATTATTTAATTCAGATAAAGTGATCCATATTTATGTTAGTATACCTACTTAAAAATTATGTTAGTTATCAAAGATTAGAATACAAGCCACAATAATATTATTATAACTAAAATAAATAACTGAAATAGGTGATTATGAAATGCAATAATTAATATCGTAACACCGAATGT
Organism: Agrochola macilenta; assembly: GCA_916701695.1. NCBI lineage: Eukaryota > Metazoa > Arthropoda > Insecta > Lepidoptera > Noctuidae > Agrochola > Agrochola macilenta. Next base: position 13,256,120 of record OU753563.1, read on the forward strand.
TTACTTTTAGATGTAAAAAAACTATTTGGAAACTTTCCAAATGCGTTTTTTATACCTAAAATGGGTACAACATCAAATTCAATGTTATAATTGCAATTCATTATTAATATTCTAGTTCTCTAGTTAGCCACATTTCTTATTTCTATTCAGTAATATTGCTGTAAGAATCAAAACAGGTAAATATTTGACAGTTATTTGCGACGTTGCCAACTTTTAGGATAAACCCTCTTAATTATTATTATCAAAAATACGAAATCTAAAGAATTGTCACCAACCGACGTTGAAAAGTTTTTAAAATTAACTCCGGAAAGTCTTCCTGGCAACAAAGGTCAGTTGAACTTTTTAAATCTAAATGTATAGCATAAGTTCTCTGTGTACCTACTTGAAACACAGTGAGGGCGGCGCGGGTGGCAGAATCCTCAAGCGGGTGTCATAAACACAACGAATCTGCCTAGCCTTTTCCCAACTATATTGGGGTCAGCTTCCAGTCTAACCGGATGCAGCTGAATACCAGTATTTTACATGGAGCGACTGCCTAACTGACCTCCACAACCCAGTAACTGAGTGATACGATACCCTTGGTATGACTGGTTGTCAGGCTTTCAGGCTTCTGACGACCCATAACGACTGTCAAGGATCCACGAATGACAGCCGGGACCAACGGCTTAATGTGCTTTCCGAGGCACAGAGGAGTCTCGGTATGGAAAGATGGTCACCCATCCACAGACCAAACAGCACACAGACCAATAAGCGTGACCCGTGCGGCAGTTATTACTTAGCCACATAAACTTAAAACACATTATTAATTTATTACATCATAAACACATATTCATTACATCATAAACAAGTAATTTCAAAATATGCCCGTAGGTGCCCGTTTAGTGCCCGTTTTCAAATAACTTCGCGTAGAAAGACCACCCGATTCTATTCAAGTAGTGTATGACAACGTACAATCTTTAAGGAAACACAAAGATGATGTAACCGTGGATCCCATTATAACCAATTCTGATATCGTTTTTTTGCAGAAACGTAGGCCAGCTCATCTGATACCTTTCAAATAAATCATAATTATTTGGATATTATCTCAAAGACTCACGGCCGAAATCTAAATGTAGCAAACCGAGGAATAGGCATGATCGCATTTAAAAATATAAATATCCTGAAAACCAAAGCCAAACATTGTGCGGGAAGGGGCATAGTGAAGGCATTGCTCTTGATTTAAAAAAGGTTCGGATTATTGGCATTTATAGATCCCCGCAATGTAACTGAAACGATTTTTTGGATACTATGAATAATGTCATATTTTATGGCAACAGTGGCTCCAATTATAGTGTGCGGGGATTTTAATATAGGTTTACTGTTTAGATTTACCTACTTACTAACCTACCTACCTACCTTCCCTACCGACCTACTCTACCTACCTACTTACCTACCCTATCTACATACCTACATACCTGCCTACCTAGATACCTATTTACCTACATACCTACATACCTGCCTACCTTCATACCTACCTACATACATACCTACCTACCTACCCACCTACATACATACCTACCTTCCCACCCTACCTACATACATACCTACCTACATACCTATCTACCTAACCTACCTACATAGTTACCTACCTACCTACCTACAGTACAACTATTTTCTTAATGTCCCTCGGTTAACTTCGTGTTACCTATGTCAGTCGTCGGATTTATATCAGTTACCGATCTACTTGGATGCAGAGAGGACGCTCTCAATCGACCTGGAATATACTTCCAAGTAGATCGGTAACTGATAGAAATCCGATGACTGACGAAAAACGAAGATTGCCGAGGGACATTAAGAAAATAGTTGTATTGTACCTAACTTATCCTGAGAATGACGAACAGAACAATTTTTTTTTTATCTAATTTGGTGCAGACGTTCCAAAGTTATGCGTGTACATACTCGTACATTTCAGTGATTAATTTTTATATTGTGCTAGCTTTTGCCCACGACTCCGTCTGCGATCCAGGATGAAAAGTAGCCTATGTCCATGTCCAGGTCATGGTATACTCACGTGCCAATTTTCATCTAAATCTGTTCAGCCGTTTTAGCGTGAAAGCGTAACACACAAACAAACAAAACCACTTTAGCATTTATGTTATAATAATAATCCATTTAATTCAGGCGACGCAGGCCCATAAATAAATACCTTAACCTAAACATACATATATATTTATTATAATTACACCAAATCATTATTGTACACGAAGTGATGACTGTGTCGGCGTCGTGTTGCGCTGCGTGGTGTCGCGTAACCTTCCACGAAATCGTCGGTACGCCACACCTTTCGGCCAAAACTCTTCTTTCATGAAGGTTTCTAGGTACTGAGTTGGAACCCGCACCACAAACGACTTGAAGTTTATGTTATGGCGCGACTCCAACTTCTCTACTCTCAAGGTCCACTTGGTCTTGGTTCTGATGTATTCCACGATGTCTTCAGTCATCGTGGAGTGATGCAGACGGGATACGTACAGCTGCGTCGACGGTGTAGCAGGACGCAGCAACATATTTGGTCCCGCCAGAGCAGTACCACATCGATTACGGCAAGTGGGCTTCTTTCGCTTAGATTCCACCTTCACGAAGCCGTCCTTGTCTGGCTGCCCTTTCTTAGGGGCTGGGGACAACATACCAGGAGCCGGTTCATTGCGGCTCTTAGATGCCCCCTCGGTTGATTTTGCACTTTTAGCAAAAACTTTCTTCTGTTGCTGCTCCTTTTGGATGGGAGGTTGTGCAGCAGCTGCTGAGTAAGCACGGTGAGGTGTTGACGTGCTAACTTGTGACGTCACCACTACTGCGGTAGAGGCGGGATCGGCGGGGTGCGGTATTGCATCGCTTGCAGTGACGGCGGCCGGTGACGAGTCCAATTTCGCTGACTCGAAACTGGACAGCGACGCGTTGTTTGCACCACGACGAGTGTTCACCTTTGATGCGAACTCAGGTGACCTACATACCGCTACAGTATTGCGTAAGTCAACCATATCGGCACGTAACTCACTGATGGTGTTTTGAGACGCATCCAACTTGAACTTCATCTCGGCCAGGCTTGCCTTCAGAGTAACAATATCCTTTAGCAACCTGGTGACGTCGACGTGGTCAAATGTAACAGGGGGCAGCTTCCGCAGCTCCTTTGCCACAAAGGACGGCACGTCGTCAGGGTCAGTCTCCTTAAACACCCGAAACATGTCTTGGAGACTCCTCTCTCCCTTTTCGTCCCTCCTGCGGGACGGCATTCGGTCGGCTAAGTCGAGCGATGTGTACAGTGTCGTCTTTGCACTGCGTATCTCATCTTCGGTGTAGCTCGAGGTGCAGATCTGCATGAGGCTTACTTCGTCCATGACGTCCAGTTGATGTTGCAGGAACGCCAGGAGCTCGTTGACTATGAGTTTTTCGGAACCCATGACGGCGACGGCTAATGCCACGTTAAGCGCGAATTAATAATTCGTAGCGAAGAGAGATGCGCGACCGTTTCCGAGCGCGCATCGCACTAGACTGTTATGACTGTGTGTTATGACTGTTATGTATTAGTTAGGATTGTTAATTTATAAATAACTTTTTTAATATCTAGTATGTTAGTTAATGCATTTTATCTGAGAAAGTTAACTTAATATTTTTCTCTTAATAAATATTATATATATATATTATTATCTTTATAAATAATAAATGAAATATTCTTCTACACCTAAATTTTAATACAATACAGTTAATCATTAAAATTTGACAATTTCTTTAAAAATCTTTACATAATTTTGAAGCGCCTCTCTTGTTTCTTTCACGAAAGTATTTAAAAAGTACATACGTAGTGTTAAATCTTGTACGATATGGTACGAAACCCTTCGTGTGCGAGTCCGACTAGCACTTGACCGATTTTTATTTTCTAGCTGCAGAACTATTTCAATTAATTGTTAAAAGTAAAGCAAATTAAATAATCAAAATAATATAGATAAAAAATCTGAGTAAAGTTCATAACAGGGCAGTTAATTACATTGAACCAGTAGGTACACACGGCTACACATTTCCAGTATAAGCTGACCTCGCATTGTACAGACATCCTATACTATGCCAGATCAGCATAAACTGGAAATGTATAGCTTGATGTGTAGCTGTGTGTACCATCCACCCTTAGCGCCTACGAAACAAAGTTTGCTCTGTAACTTTATGAACTCTCAAGTAAGTTCTCTCTCTCCGCTTCATAAAACGCTTATATCAATTTGCCTCGGAAATATTGGATAAATGTTCCTTTAACCTACAACAAATATAAATTGAATCTAGGAAGGTAAATACCTATAGTTTATGTATGCGGCCTGTATGTGTCACCCTTTACACGTGTAGGGAAATGGCCTTCGGGAATATTCAAGATGTATTGATTTGCAGCTTACAAATAATGTTTTTGTATCTTAAGATCTGACGAATCTTTCTAGGCATACAAAATTATTCTACAGTAATACAATACTCAAGAGTTTTGCCAACTTTGTTGATTTTATGATTAATACTGTAATAATACAAATATAAAACTTACATGAGATCACATAAACACCGTAAAATACTTTGAATGAAAATGCAAGTAAAATAACTTAAAAGTTTGTAAACAATAATGAAGTTGTTTGTAAAACAGTAAATCTCACCCGATAAAATGAAAGGTCATTATGTGAACCGTAAACTGGGGTTCAAACCGTCCGAAGCCTCAATCCAATTCACCCACAAATTACGTAAAGCTTCAAAAGCTTGACTCGTAACCGCTACGTGTTGGGCTATATAGATGCACAGCGGTGTAAACGAGCGCAACCTTCACCGGTGCAGTGTAACTATGCAACTGTGTGCAGATATGTATGTCGGCGGCGCGTGTAAGACAGGGCTGCCCCAACCCTCGCAGCTCCCGCCCGCCCATGCCCGCCTGGTACCCGATACAAAAATTGTAAACGTTGTAAACCAGTCTCGACTTCAAAACAAATCTCATACAGGTTTCCACATAAACTATTTACTGCCCACGCCTGTTTACAATCGCAAGACCCATTATAAAAGCTTTTAATGTAAATAAAAATACCTTAAAAGCTCAAAAACTGAATTATGTCAGAAATACTCCTTTTATTTTATTACAAACATTTTACGATAGTTTTAACTTGGCGTATCTATCCAATTATCTTTAAGTAAATCAAGTAAAAACAAAACAATATTGTTTTTGATGTAATAAACGTTTAAAAGATACACCATTATAAGCTGATAAGGACTATATAAAGGACGAATATATATTTATTTGTGAGTATGTTTTAACACCGTGAACAGGTGCGTTAAAAAGCTGACCGCTAAGTATGAGGACAAATAAAGCCGATTATAAACATACTACATCACATTCTCTCTATTGTCACGGGAACCCACATGGTGTAGCAAAACATTATATATACTCGTAGTTGATGTGTCGCTTATTGTAAAATGTCCTCTTCTCTCTACATCGCTAGGTACTCGGTTCACAGATAATTGTTGTTACACTGAAAAGTGGGCTTTACGAGTATGTAACAAATTAACTTGTATTTGACTTTGTCAAGTCAGCAAGGTAACATATCGCCATAGTAACAAAATTAGTTACACTAGGTAATTAGATACTGTTCGAAGTAAATTGTCTTTATTATAGCGTAACGCCATATTATCAGAATAATAATGACAAACTTAGATGACAACAACGCTACTCACGTGTAACACTAAAGGAGATAGCAGAGGCGTTTATTAGAAAGAGATTATTTTTTGCCTTAGGCATAGAGTTTTAATAAATAAATAAATTTACAGCAGACAGTTAAATATTTATAGCTCGAATCAAATGGTACGCGGAAGTAAATGTCAAAGGGCAAGTAATAATAAAGAATTAATCGATCCCCATGTTAAAAAAAAAGCTGACAAGCTAGTTATTGGTTAATTGCTTTTTCAACACACTTGCTCGTAAAGTAGCTCTTATTGAACCTTTTTTAGGATCATAAATCAGTGTATTAAAAACACGTGCTTTTAACTTTATATTATCGGACTAGTACTGTAATGCCACAGATAACTAATCAGGATTTGGTTGCGACTCGCTAAAAACAATAACATTGGACTTGCCTGGGAATTGAACGCGATATCTACATACGTGTCACGGATTAAATACGCACTAATTAGGATACACGTATTATCACACCCACTTTAACATCCTATGCGTGTTTCTTATATTTTAATTAAACTATTTTAATTAAAAATAAAAGCGAAAACTGGAATAAATTTTCAATTTTTACAAAAGTCAAACAACCGACCATAGGCAACCGACATCCTTTTTAACTGGTCTAAATTTATCTTGTCATTGAAAAGTTAGTGATTGACGTAATACTCGTAAATATCGACTATTATTATTAAAATATTCAAGGAGTATTTTATTAATCCTTTATTGAAAAAAAAAACTATTTTAATGTATTTATAATTATTATACTGACAACAATCGTGTTTTAGGCTAGGATTTTCAAGATGCTGTTGGAGCTAGCCGACGTTTAAAGATGCGGTCCTATTTCCTTATTAAATAATGTCGTAGGTCTATATGTATTATGGAGACCCCTCAAGTTTTAGAATATTATTTATTTATTTATTTATTAGACCAGAAAGAATAAACATGTAACACAATTAGTCTTAGCTACTTAAAATTAAGCTTAGAAGTAATTCAGTTACAATTGTGTCCTATTATTAGCATCTGCTGCCGAACTAGGTTTATAGCCCGTGTTTCAGCATGCAGAGCCTCAAGCCCTCAGACTGGGTATACAAGTATGAGCTTACGAACAAAAGGAAACAGTTTATTTTAAAATATGAACTTAATTACTTTAAAAAAGGAAGAGTGGGTTGCTGTCCTCTGGGTGTGTAAGGAGGTGAGTGTATGTGTGTGAGAGGGTGTGTACAGAAAAGATTTAGCTAGTAGATTCTTTTGTAGTGTCCATAGGTTTATAAAGCCGAGAATTAGTTGTACCACTACTTTAAGATGGAAAGTATATTTTCAGTTTGATCGTATGTTAACTTCCGAAGCCACAGAGATACCGGTTTCTTCATCGTTAATTTATTCATAGCGTACATGTCAAGAATCTTATTAATCTTGTCATATAAATAGGGGCCCAAAAAGGGGTAAAATTTACGAATAAACGCCGTTTTTAAGTGTGTTAACCTCTTGCATACAGGTAAACCTCTCCGCCGTATTAGGGTTGGATTGTACTCTAAGATAGTATGCTGTCTTGAAACGATGCTTAATACAAACAGTTGGCGTACAGTCAGCACCTCACAGTATTCATAAAGAAGTGTGGTAGGGTATCGGAAAGGCTTAAAAGTACACAGCTTCAGTATGGTTCTCTGTGAAACCTCAAGTTGCTTTATCGTGGTTTTCGGTGCACCTATACATTATACTGCTTTAACACTGAATTTATTTATCTTTTACATACCAAACGTACGTAAGTACCCGTGCTATCTTGTTCGTTTTCACGGTTTTAACTTCGAACATATTTCAATGGATTTGTTTTTTATGTGAAAGTTACTCAATATAAAAAATACTGATGAAACACTACCTACTCGTACAAAAAAAATCGTAACATCGAAAGTACGAAAACGAAAAGATCATACTTCCACATCACTAAAACCATAGACAATTTCTAGCGGCCATTGTTGTTTGACAAATTTTTAAACGCGACATAGTAGTATGGAATTAGTAACTACTATCATTGCAGCATAGAATTTGTATAAAGAAATTGACTTTGAATACATGGAACTAGTATGAACTATCCTATACTATTAAATGAGCATTCTCTATTTTAACCCGAGCAGAGATTTGTGCTGTTTTTAATCTCATCAAAGAGACTTCTTACCTTCTATGTTAAGGGGTTTGGTTCTTTCCTTCAGGTGGACCATTGTGCGTGGGTACTTCTTGCTTTGTTTATGCCTACTGTGTAAATAAATAAAATATGATACATTTACATAATATTTCATCGAATTATATATTTTTCACTACATATTAATCTTAATTTGCGTATTCAAATTATTATTTTGTGTTTATTATATTTTTATATAGGCTGTTCAGCGGTTTTGCCTATGTCTTTATTTACAACTGCGCGCGCATCGCTAGCAGAAAACAAAAATCCAGCGCGCCATTTTCCGTAAATATTTGTTATCGTTTTTGTTTTGTTGTTGTAAAAATACAAAAATCTAAAGTATTGTCACCAACCGACGTACAACAGTTTTTAAAAGAAGCTCCGATTGACAGTACCTGGCAAGAAAGGTCAGTTGAACTTTATAATTCTAAATTATCATCTCTATAGTTACGTTATTCCAGCATAAGTTCTTACAACAAGTCTATTTTTTTCCTCGCATGTTTGTTGAAAAACGTCGTATGAAACGCATTTGCATTGATCATTACCCACTCGGCTAAATTATCGCGCTCGCCTATGGCTCGCGCGCCAATGCCGCCTTTTGGGTAATGACCAATATAGCACACTCGTATCATAATGTACTATTATGACATTGACGAATTTATAAAATTGAATTTAAATTTATGAATATTGTAAAAATCCAAGATGACATGACATGGACTTCATTTTGAAATTTTATTGTAACGATCACGTAATTATAAAAATACTAATTCATTGGACTTATTGTAAATCACAAAAATTAAAATGAATATTGTACTTAGTTAAGAACGACAATTGAATATTTGTACACCATATACTTTGTGGTAGAATGTATAGAACTAACAAAAATACTAACACAATACTATGTAAAACTCTAGACTCTGATTCTAGGATTTTGACAATTCAAAAGTGTCTGTGAATTGTTTGTTTGAGATGAGTGCTTTGAGTTTTTGAGCTCAACTCTTTAGTTTCCTTGAAGAGACTCAGACAGGATTCAGATACTTCTGACTTCTGATGGTTCTAAAATTGTAAGGTCTGCCGGCGATTAAAAAAAAAAAAACCTGTTTTAGATCGTTTGTTTGTCCGTTAAAATGTGATTCGCGACGTTACGATACCTTATACCACCGGTAGGTAGGACCCTGCTTCTGACTATTTTTTATTATTTAAATGTATTATAAATCATTTAAATAATAACGTACAGTAAATTAATAAACGAAACACTTATTTATTATTCACTGAATAATGATCGTTAAAATCATCAATAGCTAAAAGGTCTCTAAGTTATATTTGATAAAAAATATTTATTTTTCATGAAAACATAAGCAGCAATTTGCGAAAAAATTCGAAGTTTGTGGGGTACCTCAAAGTATTCACTTTAACATTGAAACTGTTGTTAGTTTGTCCCCCGACGATCGATTTAATTGAGGCAAAGTTTAAGCGGGACGGTTGACAGTGCCTGTAAAAGTTTGATTCGCGATCACATCGCCGCCGCCCCGTACCCGCCGGCTGACCGGCGAGGCGGCGACGCGACGTTCCGACGGCTAACAACGATTCCGTTAACAAAATTCACAGAACAATCTAATATGCAGATCTGGTAAACCATGTAACAGACGCGCGTGTAGATTGTCTGTCATGCCTTTTTTAAAGAACCGAACAAATATTTCTGTTGATGGGTATGTTTTTTTTAAAGTTTCTAGTTTTGGCAGTCCACTCAATCGTTAATTATGTTCTTATGGTAGCTTAGAGGAAGAAAAACTACTTAAGGCGACGATAACCGTCTTTTAATGATTTTATACTGAAGATAACGTCTAAACGAGTAGTGTTAATAATTCGGAAAAAATATATGTTAGATAAAAGCATTTTCCTAATAACTTAATATAGGAATATTTTCGTTTTTTTTAATATTACATAATGAAATTAATTTTATTTGTAAAGTTATGTCTAGCGCGGATAAAAACTGAGAATCACGCAAAATCCATCAAGCGTATTTTTCTGAAACCTTCACCATTTTAAAGATAATTTAATTATTGATATTAAAATACCTTTTGTTTTATGCATAATAAATTAATAATGCATCTAATTTAGGACAGCGCTCCTTGATGGGCGAGTCCTATTACTGGCTGGACGTACGACACGTTGCGTGAGCTCAGTACAGAATACGCAAACTAACCACTCAAGGTCACTGTCATATATCTGCGTCTTAAGTTTGTTATTAAATAAATAACTCAATATACCGACTTGGTAAGTAAGTAGGTGTCAGTCTTGATTACAATACCTACACAATACATGTAGACGTATGTAGGTAGAAGCTTGGGCACGCCACAATTGCGGCGGTAAGGCCCCTCTTTGAGGAGTGGCTGGAGAGGCGCCACGGCGTCCTCACCTTCCGCCTGACGCAGGTCCTCACCGGACACGGCTGCTTCGGGAGGTTCCTGTTCAGGATCAAGCGGGAGGAAACGCCCGGGTGTCACCATTGTGTGGATCGCCCGGAGGACACGGTGGAGCATACGGTGGAGGTCTGCCCGGCTTGGGCGGAGCACCGCCGTGTCCTCACGGAGGCGATCGGCGGCGGCGATCTCTCGCGTCCGGCCCTGGTTCAGGCCATGGTCCGGAGCGAGAGTGCATGGGAGGCCGTCACCTCCTTCTGCGAAGCAGTTATGCTCGCGAAGGAGGAGGCGGAGCGCGCGAGGGAGATTGAAGCTGCACGCCCTCGCGCCCCTAGTCGCCGCAGGAGACGCCCCGGGCGTCGGGAGTCACAAGCTGACTTCCGGCCACCGTAGGCGCGGGCCTGCGGACGGTGAGCGATGGGCAGCTCGCCGTCCGATAAGGACCAGGCCCGGGTCGACGGCGCGTCGTGTTCCACGCGCGCCTCAAAGGGATGTCAGCAACAACTGACGGGGTCCGGAAGGACCAATGCCTGCTGGGGTTGCGGGTTTGTCTGAGAGGGATATCGCGGCCCCAGCACATAGGCAACGGAAGGAACACGGGTGGGTTTTAGTCAGTAAAAGTCTGACACTCCCTCTCGCTCTGCCCAGAGCGGGAGGAGTCATTTGATGATTTCCCACCCAAAAAAAAAAAAAAAAAAAAAAAATGTAGGTAGAAGCTTTGGCTGGATCGTGATATTTTCGTCAAGTTGTTATTGTAACTCAATAGCAGAAAAAAAAATCTGTATTATTGTGCTGGAAAAATGTTTTACGACGGTAATGTCCGAAATCGTTTTACTATTTGCTATATTATAAATTATAAGTAACAAGAATAGTTACAGTCAGGATCTTTCTTGTACATTTTAATTCAATTAATTAAATTTTAAAAATATCTCGAATTAGGAGCTTCAAAGAAATAATATTTTCAAAGTTTGTAAACCCGGTTAAGTTCGAGAAACTCACACTTCAATAGATTCGATTTTAAATTGAAATTAAGTTCAGAACTATTCTGATGAAATGATGTAACTTGTATCGAAACTTGCTATTTAATAACGAACTCTCATTGATGCGGCTATTGGGATTGAATAACTATTTCCAATAAGTAGGTAATAAGAATTACAACAGAGGACATAACCAGTCGCCTGGAATAGCAGTAATACACTTTTGGTAGCAGAATAATTGTAAATGGCAAAGAATACTACAGAAACGGCCCGTCGAAAAATTTCAATACGGCACAGTGCCCAATCTCGCTGACGATATTTGACCCAGAGCCTCCTGCCTACAGCCGTTTCATGAATAAAGATTCTCTGTTCTACATACCTAGGATTTCTTGATAGAACAGCCCGATAAAATACAGAACTTCTGGCAAAAAGTAGGTACTCCCAATAAGGTTAGGTCAGAAGAAAAGGAGAAGTGCGAAATGTTCACTAGCTTCATTCCAACTACGTTCTGTGCCGATTTCGTAGCAACCAGTAGCGGTGAACTTTAACATAGAGCCATTGCCTTCATACTGACCTTCACAATTCAGTTACTAAGCATTAGGTACGGTTGCGGTGCATCTTAAGGTTGATAAGGGATTGATCAGTATTTTATATTTTTTTGTAAGTGTATCTCTATACACTTACCGCTTACCGCTAGCGGCATTCTATCCCTATTGGATAAAGTGCCGCTCGTGGCGCTGCCTCGGCCCAGCTGAAGTGCCGTAAGCGTTAGATTGTCATTGTCACTGAGTCAGTGTCACTCGTTATTTTGTTTGATTGCTGAGCTCTTCGCTGCCCTTTGTATTGATTGATCGTATTTGTTTTGGATAATTATATCAAAAGTCACTACAATGACTGAATTTAGGAAAAATGAAGTAGCAAATGAAAATGGCTGAAAGGTAGGCTAGGTTAGGTTAGAACTGTGACCACACAACCAGGCAGGGTCCTTTTAGGTACAAGAGAATGTAATGTTTTGGAAATGTGGTGTTTTACAGCGAACTAACTTCAACAATCAAACAAAATAACAAGTGACAGTGACTCAGTGACAGTGACAATGCAATGCTTACGGCACTTTAGCTGAATCGAGGCAGCGCTACTATTATGCCGCTAGCGGCTCTTTATCCGATAGAGATACACTGCATATTTTTTTTCATAATATTTGGATGATTCTAGAATCCGCTGGCGTAGTTTTATTTCATTTAGTACTCGAAGTCTCGTTGACATTTCATTTAGTACTCGAAGTCTCGTTGACATTTCAGGTAAAATCAAGATAATTAACGATTACCTATCTCATTACAATTTAAATTTATTTATTTTTTGGATTAAAATTACCGATTATTTTACCGTATAATGTCACCATAAGCCAGATGTAACTTGCAATAACAATAACATGTATATAAAATGTGAAAAACGTTCAAAACGAATAGAAATATTTATAAGGATTCGCCAAGATCTGCGCGGTTGTTTCATCTCAATATCTGAAACGTGGTTGTTGGTGACAAACCGCGGGAAACACGACAGGCAACATTTCTTTGTAGTTGGTACCTAGGTGTATGCCAGTCTTAATAAGTTCAATGTTTATAGTAAAATTTCTTTTATTTACTATTTTTAAAGATTTTTCTTGAAAATGTATATCGCCGCGAAAGCGTCCTGTAAAGTTTATAACATAATCTTATGCGTAAAGTTAAGTAAAGTCGATGATCCTGCCCTCTATGGGATACTGTTACATAATTTCCATGCATCTGTAAGTGAGTGTCCACCCCTTTGTAATCAACGACATCTATTATCCACTTTTTGAGAGAGTTACGTACGGGCGTGACAGCGTGTGATCGGTATCGAGGAAAGCTGTGTTGAAGGACTGAAATTGTAATTGTGGAACAAGAAGCCTCTGTAACATAATGTTTTGATTTAAAAGAGTGTCCATTAAGTTTCTTGCCCGTTCTTCTCCATAAGGAACCTACTTCGTTTTGGAATGGAAGATTTGATTAACTTTATAACTCGAACTAACAGATTCCTTGGTATATGATAATTCAAAAGTTCCTGTAAATGGTTTTATTAAAAATAAATGCTTTGAGTTTGAGTTAAGTGTTGTGTGTGATTGAAATTCAATTAAGTATCTACCCAGGGCCGTAGGAGTTCAACCCCCCTTGGTACTTCCGTACTCTAATACAGATAATTATTGTGATCTATTTCGACAAGGTGTATTTTATAATCTACAAAAACAATAAGAGTACGCTTCAATACTGTCTTTTTTTATCGACTTTGAGTTTCTATTGAATGAATTCCTGCAATTTCAGTATTCTCTTAGAGAGTCTAACCTATCCCAGGCGGTGTGCAAACATTTTCGAGCTCGCTCTGCCCGCTCTTGCATGTTGCATTCTCTTCATTCTCAAACTTTTCTGCATAAGCCATAAACTTACTTCTATTTCTGTATAAACGGTCAAAAAGAAAGAAAGCCTAACTTATTCGAAGCGTGATGCTAAAAATTTCGAGCTCGCTCCGCTCGCTCTTACACCCCGTATTCTCCACAGCGGCCCCATTATGCTTAAGTGGCCTTAAATTTATCACTTTCCATATTATGAATTCCAGGCTACAGCCTAAAAAAAAAGGCTACAGCCCTGTATCTACCTACTGACTACCATCAACGAAATACTACAACGGAGACTGTCGGAGACTGCTTCCCCTGAGTTATTGGCCGTGTTATGTATTTTATCGGTCACTAGAACCGAACACAGCCCCTACTTATATCCTTTGTGTACATATGTATTTTATTTCAAATTTTATGTATTTCTGATTTGTGTGTGTACTTGGTGCCTTAGTAAATAAATAATTTAAATATCTTAAATGTTTTACGCTCTTTTTTCCCTCTCAATATTAATATTACATTATAATCGCCAATTTAAATCCGTGAAAAATATGTTCTCTGGAATATATTGGGTAAATTACAAACGCTACCAAATATAGAAAGAGTACCTTAGTCTAAAGAAGGAGGCCTTATTAAACACTAATTGGCCGGTCCGTTTTTTTTGGAGGGGAATTTATTATAATAAAAAATAAAATAAAAGCTTGTAGGTTTACGGGTTTTTTTTTATTATTTTTTATTGATTCGAATTGATTTGACTGATGCCAGGACGTGCTTTTATATGCGAGAAGACTGGAAAAGGATTTGTTTGACTTAGTTTTACACGATAATTACCAAAGCGATTCTCGAATGCGATGCGTTTCTCAGTTCCTCCTGATTATGAAAAAGTTCTAGGATGAGCTCCCTTTGTGCTACTATTCACCCTAAATTTCAATGATGGTAAAAATTCAGACTGGTTTGAGTTCGAGCCAAATTGTACGACGCATCAGGGAGTTTACGCACCCAAGTTTAATGTTTATTTTTATAAGTGGACTTCGAAGCAGCTTCTGAAAACTTTTCAATCGCGGAAGTTATCCATTTACCTAGCCTTGAAATTCAATAAACAATAATTAAGACAGAACTCAAATTCAAATAACACGCACTCAAACACCACTCACTACCTACACGTTATTAAACCATTAAACCAAAACTGTCTTTAATTTTTCCAAAAAGCGTCGGATATTAATTTCATTAAGAGCTCCGATCATTATCACAACAATCGCATCAGGGATATAATAAATTGAATTGCAAAGTAATAATATTATGCGTTGTACAAATTAAGTGTTAACCGCAGCCAGAATGACGTTTAATTTTAAACTATCGACGGGTGCGAGAAAAACTGATTTTCATTGTGGACTGTGTTGGCCTGGCTTCGCGGTCAGGAGTGTGGGTGCGTGGTGCGTGGGCCGCGCGCCCGCCGCCCTTCCTCGGGAATTTAATGGAACCTTCTACACTTTTCTGATCGCCTGGTACTATTTGGCATTGACTTAGGGGAGCCGTCTGACGATTTGTTGCCCAATTCTCCGAGTAACTGATACTGAATGAAGTGTTTGTTGATGTTGACCGCGCTTTACTGAAACGACCGTAACTGGTTATCCTGGTAATCTGTGTTCATAATATTTTTATTTTGTAGCTTGATCATCTTCAAATAATGTAATCTCAATCAATAAGCCTAGCCTTTTCCTAACTATGCTGGGGTAGGCTTCCAGTCCAACCGGATACAGCTGAATACCAGTATTTTACATGTTGTGAGTGACTGCCTATCTGACCTCTACAACCCAGTAACTAGGTAATACGATAACCCTTGGTAAGACTGGTTGTCAGACTTTCGGGCTTTTGACGACCCGTATCGACTGTCAAAGATCCACGAATGCAACAGCCGGGACTAACGGTTTAACGTGCTTTCCGAAGCACGGCGGAGTCTCGGTATGTAAAGATGGTCACCCATCCACGGACCAACCCCGGCAATTGACCCGAGCGACTGTTATTATTTATCCACGAGCTCCTCGCGAGAATAATTTAATCTCAATAATAGTATTAAAAGAACTTCATATTATCGTTTTCAAAAAGAAGAATATGTATAATAAAATTTTATTAGACTTTTTGTTTGAATATGTAGAAGAGTTTTATGCGTAACTAGCCGAGGTAAGAACACTTGGCATAAAAGCTCAATGTTAAACTCAAGTTTGATTGAACTTTCTGAGATAGTCTTCGATCGAAGTCGTTACTATGGAATGGAGTGGCTAGAAAATCAGACACCTGCACTATAAAAAGGCATTTCTCCTCGATATGTGTATTCCTACTTATTATTATATTGATTTATCTACCTTATCGATATTCGCTACAAAATACCTTCTTTAAAATTTTACACTCAAACTAGAAGTAACTTTCGATTCTTTTTCCGACTTCTGCAAGCGAGCCGAATGATCTAGTAGGTATCTATAAGTGGATAGGGGTTATAATTTGTTACTGCCAATGTGTGGTTACCTTACATCACCTTACATCACCTTACATCACCTTACATCGTCCGTAGCTATTTAAGTGGACTACTCGTATCTTTCCATAGTTTGTAATTGCTTTTGACTTTCATATTTTTTATACTACTTATTTTCAAACTTCATGGTAGTTTTAATTTAATTATACACGTAGTAAATAACTTTCCGTAACCTGAAATCTGCCGTATAAAAAGGGTTAAGATTTCAACTAGTTAAGTAACTTTTAAATCTTAGATCATTATCTAAGATTTTATTTCTTTTGCAAAAGTCCCCTCCGTATTCCATTCTTTCTTTTAGATATAACGCCAAAAACTCCATTCCACTAACTAATACAAAGCTCAGATTTGATTAAGGTCTCCCGACCTAAATAATATAAGCATGAAATACGCGTGTTCTAAAAAAAAATGTTATTAAAACTGCTGGTTTATAAAAGGAACGCAGAATGATACTAACAATATTTTTACATCCCTTTCATGAAGAGATTTTCCCGCTATATTAATAGAACTCAAAAAGTGCGGGAAATTAGATCTACGACTTTAGAAAACGTATTAAAAAAGCTATAATTACTTTCTCAATTCTTATCATAGGAACACCTGTTTCATAAGTTTAACAAAGTTTCCTAAAACTTTACAGATGGTAAAGTATAAACATAGAAGGAACTTTGATCTTGCGTAAAATATTCTAACGAAAAACGATGATTTTTTTCAGCTCATCATTACAGCGCGTCATCATTGTTTATCTTGTTATCACCACACAATAAACACGACGCGCTTACAAATTGAAAGAGAGAGTCGGGACACCGAAACCCGCTTTCCCACATTCCAACGATAAAAGGGAAAACCGCTCCAACTTTCAGCAGGAACGGGACGGGGATAAGGCAGTAGTTAGGGAGCGAGCAGGTAGTACTATGTAAGGGCTTACCTCCTTGGTGATCCTGGTAGCCTGGTAGCTCGTTACAGGTCGCGTAACGTAGTCGCGGCGAGCGTGGTCGGGCGCAGAGGGCGAGCTGTTGCGACGGCTCGGCGACGCGGACTGCAAACGCAACGCATTCCGCCGGGGGTGGTGCATTCTGTGCAAGCGAGACTGCAGCGCCCGCCCATTTGCCTCGTGCCTCACTTTCCCGCCCTACTGTTCCTGTTAACTTAGAAAACTTACAAAACTTAACTGAGAATGGCAACTAAACACCCGATTGAATTGTTCAATTGATTCAAGTTTCTAATTATTTTGCGGAAGCTGTGATGCGTGAAAATTAACTTTTAGGAGCTCTTAAATTCGGAAAACCCAGCGATTAACTCTTTTAAATTGACAGCGACAGATAAAAGAGCACCAGATGGTTAGTAAGAGCGGAGACGTTACTGTAAAATGTAGTAGAGTTCGCGTACTTACAGAAGGTTCTGTGAAGAGGTCTGGGCGGGCCCGCCCACGCGCCGGTCGCCTATGGTAACCGCCCGTCGCCGCCGCTCCCTACGTGTCCCGCTACCGAGTCTGCCGTAATTTTGCTCAAAATTTCAGATAATTAGGTATAATTAAAAAACATTTATGGAAAATTACGTAGACAGTGAAAATAAAACTGGATAAAAAGTCACGTTATATTTTGTGATCTCAAGGTCTTTTTTAATAAGTCTTCGTGTTTTCACTTGAATTTTCGCAAGTTTTCTCAATGCAGATTGAGGAAACTTTAATAATAGGTAAGCCTTTTATCGTTAAATCCATAATTTAACTCTACCACTGCATTCCTTCATATCGGCTAATTCGCATAAATAAGTAAAATGATTTATGACGAAGGTTCCAGTCTCATATTAACATGCCAATCACACACAGAGCTGATTATGGCCCACAGTCCGGTCCCTGTCGTAATCCACTTGTGTAACGCACTCAAGCCACAATTTTTCCCACACTGTGACATCATTATATCAAAACCTTTAATCTAGTAATTGATGTCTGTCTCTTTGAAGGTAACCTTGTATTTAATTCCATCGATGTTCTTTGTGTTTTGTTTGTTTGTGGAAACTCACCTATTGGATTTATACATATTTACTTATGTATTATACATACAATTTCGGGAAGTGACCTACCTCAATTCGTATTTGGGAAGCTAGAAAATAAGCTTGAGTAGCTGAAATCCTGAAGTATCCTGAAATTCTTGACCTATTTTTTAAACACAAGATTTGATTCCAAAACAGACTTTTTAGAAGATTCTAGAATTTAGTCATTCTAAATAATTTTTGCTGGTACTAATGTAATTGTTTTGATTCGTTTTATTGTAAGCACATAATAGTCATGAATTTCACAATTTAATATTTCAGTTCAGATATTATTCAAATAAAACTGACCAAGAAGAACACGAGCTTTTCTCCGAGTGTTCTAGCTATAATATTGACTGATAGCATTGAGTGTCGTCAAGTGAAGGCGATACTGTAAAATTTTCCCTCGGTTATCAAACGGCGGCCTTTTCAATAGAAGAATACGATAACATAATATCACGACCGTATTCCCTGAAAGGTTAGGCAGAGGTGTACCTTAGTACACGTACATTTACACACTATTCTAGAATATTATATTATATTAAAATAGTAAAAATACTTTTCTTTCTGATCTGGTATTCAGTGACAATATGTTGCTAAGGTTAAATATAACAAACATCATAGATAAACAAAGTTTAAATGCGAACGTAAGAAAATTAATGTATCGTCAAACTTGTTTGGAAGTGAGTGCAGAAACCAATAACTTGTAAGCTTACTCACAAAGTTCTCACTGAGGTCGCTGATAAGTAAAAAATACTTCTACACTTCTTGCACGTGTACCTGGCTACATTGTATGTTATTTTATTGAAATAAACTTGAAACTTTATGTTTATTGTAGTTTCAAGTAGGTAGTGCGAATCTTGGTTCCTATGTATTTTTGTTTATGATATATAACGTAAGTGCACAGAAACGGATCGTTGTTTATAAGTAGATATTATAATTACCAAATTACTTTAAACTAACTTATATTTGGCATCCATGGAGAAACAAAATTAGAATGAATTATAATGTACCTTTGACATAAATATCTATTTCAAAAGCTCAATAATTCGCATCTCAATATTATCTCAAGTATTTTGATCTCTAAATGAATAAGCATTCACTTGTGGTCTCCCGTCGTGCGACATAATTTACCATGAAAACCAATAGATTCATCGTACCTGATATGAAAGGTTGGCAACACTTACGTCGTAAGCGTCATTACCATAAAGAAAACTGACGGCTCTTATAACCGCAGGGTTGTAGAACTTGTTGATAATACAATTATGTTCTTTAGCGAATTGTGTGTATGGCTAAGTTGTTTTATTGAAACTTACTTCCATTGCCTATTTATTCTCAATCAAGTTTGAAAAAATAAAAGGAAGGATATTTTAGGGCGACCACTTTTCGTAGCCATTGTAGCAGTTGCCTACGCTGCGTAGCGTTCGTAGCAGTCGTAGCAACAGTGAAATCTGTATTCTGTAATGTGTGTTCTGTAGTGTCTGTCTGTGTGACCGCGTTGTTCTTCTAAACTATGACAATTTATTCCGAAAGCTTTATGTGTATAATACGTTAATAATAAAGTAACAGTTGATAAAGAAACCTCTGTTTTGACAAGTCTTATAAATAACGAATATTCTTATTATTCTTTTATATAACGAAATGCATTAAGAAGTTTATTTTTCTTTAAAAAAATATAGTGAAATAATATCTACTTACAGCCTTTTGATAACAAAAAAAACGATTGGAGCCATACAAAAACACAAAGATTCATACAGAATCTTTACTGCGTAGTACTCGTAGGCATAGCTTTCGTAGCAACTTACTTCTTCTGCTACGCGAGTGATTTCAATAAAAGTGTCCAGGCGGTCTTTGGTACATTTTAATAATAATTATGATTGTGTAAGTATTTTTTGATAACATCGATACAGGGTTCAATTAAATTACCTAGCGAAACTCTAAGAGATAGGTATCAATATCTAAACACGACAAAATAAGAATAAAAAGGTTTGATGTTTTTTTTTTTTTGGGGTCAACTGTCGCCGGTAGTGTTGTTTCTTGAAGTATGGTTGAAAAAACTGTATTTTGTTTTTGTTTTATCGTATTTAGATATTGATTCCCATCACGTCTCTAAAGTTTCCACAAAAAAAAAACTGTTTTTTATACTGATGTTTCAAGTGATTACACTAAATGCGGTCGATGGGCGTTTTTGGGGGACTGTTTTATGTAATTTTGACGTTCGAAAAATGCTGATTCTCAGTCTAGTTTGAATAAATGACTTTTGAATTTTGAATTTTGATGACCCCAAGTAATCATCAAATTTATAATTTTTTTATTTTATTATGTTAAGATATCCCATCACCCACCCATCCATATACCCATCGCATCTGCGGAGTTTCACTGGCTAATTTAATTAGACTTGTTTACATTTTGATTTGTTTACATAAATAATTTAAAATTATTTTATGAAAAGTACCCCATGCCAATTTCAACGGTAATATTTTCCATCATATTGCGGTACTTCCTTTATTGTTGACGATATATGAAGCGTGTGACGTAGGTGACATATTCACAGCAACTTGGAGATACGTCACATTATGTTGGAAGTGAATCTTCGCGGGCGACTGGGCATATTACAGTCTGTTTTAGTGATTTCGTAACTTTGTAAATATTGGGTACAATAAACTGTTGCTTAATTTTAAGAGACATCTCGTTAATATTCTGATTTTGTGTCTTACTTGTAGGTGCGATAATTGTCGCTGTAATTTGTGAAGTTATTTCACAATATTTCTCTGTTTACTACAAACAACGGGCAATATTTTAGATATGAGTCCAGTTAATGCCTATGTTGTCTATTGTAAGGTACAAAACATAAGTGATTTTCGACTTATCTATCTTTCCTTCTTTTTCTTTTTGTGTGAGAGTTTTGAAGCCGCCTAAGGGCCTCTGACTTGGCTTCACATGCCGTCGAGAAATATCTCTCAGGCATGCCGGTTTCCTCACGATGTTTTCCTTCCCCGTTTTGGAAGCAAGTGATTATTTTACAATACGCTCATGAATCCGAAAAGTCAGAGGTGCGTGTCTTGGGTTCGAACTTGAGACCTATGACTTGGCAGTCCGACGTTCACATTCACACCACTAGGCTATCACTGCTCACACTTGCACGCGACTTATCTGTGACAAACTCATTAACTACAGCCATAAATACACACATCAACACGGTCTAGGGATATTTTAAAAAAAGCGGATTACTATCAATGTGTTAATTATTTATATGACATGTATATATTTAAAAGATACGTTATTTAATATTCTACCATTTTTTAATATTGGTTAAGGTACTTCGATTAAAATTTCAGGATTTTATGGAAAAAAAATGAAGCATAGACGGAAACCGTATATGAATTAACTTTTAATTTATGAGTAAAAACTGAAAAAAATAGAAAAATCATTTAATTTGTGTTTATAAACTTGAAGTTAGTAGTCTGAGAAAGCGCCCATGATGTTCATAACACATCGGCAACGATTCGGCATGCTCAGAACAAGGTTGTCAATGTCTTGCTGCGGAATATTGTCCCATGTCCTTCTGAGGTGCGCAAAAAGTTGATCTTCTGTAGCCAGATTTTCAGGAACTTCCTTCAGAGCTCTTCTTTGCAGCATATCCCACGCATGCTCAATGGGATTTAGATCTGGCGATTGAGCAGGCCAGTCTAAGGCCCTAACATTGTGTGTATGTAACCAAGCTGCTACCGTTCTCGCCGTGTGTGCCCGGGCATTGTCGTGCATGAGCAGGAAATCTTGCCCCATTTGTGTTCTGTGGGGCAAGATTACCGGCCCCAGCACCTGTTGGACGTATCGTTCTGCCGTCATATTGCCCCGCACCCAAACGAGATCCGTCCGTCCTCCAAGACGAATTCCTGCCCAAACCATAATTGTTCCTCCTTGGTATGGGTGAACTTCCTGAGGGTTCTGAAGACGGCTCAATCGTCCAGGAACTCGCCAAACACGCGTCCTTCGTGAATCTGGATGGAAGCCGAACCTGGATTCATCCGTGAACAGCACATTGGACCATTGCTCACGGCCCCAGTCCACGTGGTTCCGAACCCATTCTAATCGTCGTCCACGATTGCCTCTCCGTAAAGGTGGGACCCGGAGTGGTCTACAAGAGCGTAGATTGCTTTCATGCAGTCGCCTTCTTACAGTTTGGTCACTCACAAGCACTTGGTGTTCCACTCGCAGCCTTTGGACCAATTGAATCGCCGTTGCATTTGGTTGAGCTCGCGCAGTAATTTGCAAAAATCGGTCTTGTCTGGGGGTAGTGATGCGACTTGGCCCCCGGTGCCTCTCCGCTACTTCACCTGTGGCACGATAGCGTGTCCACAATCTTGAAATTACATTTTGGTGGGTCCCTATGGCCTCAGCAACATTACGCTGAACAGACCCAGCTTCCAGCATTCCCACAGCTCGTAACATCTCCGCCCTCGTCAAATGTTGGCGTTGCATGGCTACAATACCTCAATTTTAACTTTATCTTTCGTTTAAAAATGAAAAAAACTGTAACTAAACGTAATTCGAATTGTTTTCTAAATTTCGCACAAATGAAAATTCCCTCTCCTACACATCAAGACATTTTTATGCCACCGAAACAAAAGAATTTTCAAAAATTTGAATTTGGAATTAGTCTGAGATAAATTACAAACAAATCGGTGTATAAAAGATTCCAATGCGGCCAGTACTTTTCGAGTTATTTAATTGAGTATGAAATATCCCTAGACCGTGTTGATGTGTGTACTTTATCAAGTCTAAATTAATTTGATGGAAGTCATCCCGTACGAAAACCTGACAAAAGCGATGGAAACAGGCATATAAATCTTAGCACGCATGCCTGTTCTGTGAGGGACCTCTAAAACTACAAATTGAACTCTAACTAGCAATTTCTCGTCAACGTCGATGCGATGTCATTGATTTCAGTTTCACACTACAATAACAAACATCCTTCTATTGAAAATCGTTAGGGGTGTCTGAACATTCAAGAAGAACTTTAATTTAAACATCAAACTTCGTGAGGAAACCGTCATGTCTGTGAGATATTTCTCGACGGCATGTGAAGCCAAGTCAAAGGCCCATAGGCGGCTTTAAAACTCTGACACCAGGTTAGTCACTAACCACACGAAAAGAAGAAGAAGATTTAAACAAAGATATTTTTCCAAAATTATTGTATCATACAGATATCTAAACAAAACCTACTTAGGGATCTCGCGCACAACCACGACCACGACCAGTGGTCGCACCGATCAGCTATCTAATTATGTAACACATTTTCATTAATTATTAAGACTAATCTCATGGTATAATAATATACTTCGCCAGGTGTAGCATTCCGAGACACAGTGGTCACGTGGGTGACACAAGTATACGTCATCACATCTGTGTTACCAGAAGTTTGTAATAATAACTCCCCAACCACCTTTATTACCTGTGCGTATCCGATAAAACAATGAGGTTTTAATTAACAATTACGTTGGTTTATGTGTAAATTGAATTGTTTCGTTTGATTAGACAAACGAAACGACAATTTAAATGCTTTGTACATATTTTATACCAGAATAGTGATTGAAAATCTTTCCTTAATTCGTGTTTTGTTGCAATAAAGTGGCAACTGGATAGTGACGTAAGCATGTGTTACTCCCGGAATGTCCGACCTTGTTTTATTAGACCATGACTAATCTGTTTCATTTTGACAGTTCAATAACATTAATTGCGTTATTTACGTTGTTGAGCAGATTTTTTCGAACTTATGAAGCAATGGATTAGCAATGTGTTTCGGAATGATTCAGATTGTGATTGATCGTGTATTACGCAATTAGGGTGCAGGTAAACTATAGATACCGATGCGACAACTAACCAACTAAGTGCGCGATTCGTATTGGTTTCTATAGTTTATCTGATAGATAGTCGCGGCCGTCTGGTGCGCGAGATCCCTTAAAAGCCCAGATGATTCTAGAAGCTTTGTTTTAAATGGGGAAAGTTTTGAAAGAAAGGTGTAATCAGCGTTTGAACTAGTTTAAATAAATCAAAACTAGGAAGTTAAACACTTTAATAATTATTCATATCGTACCGATCAATTATAACGTAGATACAAAATCAAGATAAGAGGAAAAGCTCATTTAACTTGACACTCCCCACAAACCTTTAATATCCTATGCCAAAAGATATTCGTAATAACCTTCCTTTTTTTGAAGTCGGTAAAAAGAACGAGCAAATGCGTTCATATCGTCTAAAATAAATCAAATTGAGAATTTGGTCGATACACGTCGCATCCCTGGTTGCCATGATGGGTTGCGCAACGCACGGTTCCCACAAAGATTCTGGTTGTGATGTCCGTTCCGAGACCGGTTATTACCGGCTGAAATTAGGTGGCCGATCGACGCCCGCGGCACCTTTACCATGGGGCCCGTACACACTCCTGGAGCGTAGAATTATTTTGGTACTATGTTCAGCCTCGTCATTCGCGTCGGCTAAAGCTTATACTGTAGAACGGCTGATGTTCGTTATGAGTAGGTACTTCTTTTGAGGTCTGGTCTGATTAAACATCACATAATTATAATTGTTACCGGCAAGTTGCATAATTATTTATTTATTTAATACTTTAAGCACACAAATGTACACAGGCGGACTTATTACCATAGGCATTTTCTACTAGTCAACCTTTGGGTGATGCAGAGACAAATAGTGGTAGGTGCAATACCGAAAATTGTGGAATAAATGTTTATTTATATTTATATACCTATTAAAAATTATAAATATAATATGTATATACCTAATACTAGGTAGGTACCTATAAATTGAAATAGCAGGTTTTAAATAATGAAATAAAATATTGAACGTCAATCTCAATTTATAATGAGCTGAAACGAGTTAGTTATCCATCCGGTGCAGATTTCCGGGAAATTATATTATTACCTATCATATAACCACATCCAGAAACCTCCTTACCTCACCAAATTCTTTAATCTACTGAAAATACATAATCAGTATATTCCTAATTATTTAAAATAAAAAATACACAATAAATATCAATATAATCATGGGTTACTACAGTATTTCGTATACTGAAAGAGAACTATTCGTTTTTCCCAAAAAATTGCAGTAGTGTGGCCAGGCCTTAACATCGGACAGGTCAGTGTTATGAGCGAATTGTGATCGTACGCTCATAGTTCCATTATCTATAGGGTTATGACAAAGCAGCTTAAAGATAACTCGTTAGTGGAATGCTAGTTTTGCGCACCGCATTAGCGAAATCATTTCATTTGCATTGTGAGATCAGTCTAAATATCGATGGAAAGCAGTGCAAACGTAATTATATTACTAAAATACAGAAATGTAAGTTTAAAAAGCCTTGTTTGTACACAAGAATATATAGGGTGACTGGTAATTAGTGACCGATACTTAAACACGTGATAGTAAAACTCATCGTTTTACTATGTAGCTAAACCTGAAATCGCGAAAGAAAAATCTGCATTTTGACGAGTTATGCGAACATAAATTTAGGGAACAGCAGATTTTCTCACGTTTTCAGGTTTAGCCCCATAGTAAAAGTTGTTCATAATTATGAGTAAAGTCACGTGTTTAAGTATCGGTCACTAATTACCAGTCACCCTATATAGGTAAAAATATATTCTTGTGTACCTTTAGGTTGGTATTTTATATCAGAAAAGTTGTAAGTATCTCTACTGTACTCACGTTTAGTTCAAAACGTTCAAGTATTAAAATTTCCTACTCCTAGTAAATTTCGATGGAACTCGAGACATCAATTAACCTTGTCGATTGAGACTACCATTAAATGTTGTAGAAGATAAGCAGAAACGTGTTATAAATACACAAAAAGATTACAGAGAATCGCGAAGTTAATTACGATTACATTAAAAAAACCCATCACCTTGAAAAACCAAGTTTTTCCTTCGGCCGCGTCACTTGAAAGGCCCTGTCACCAATCCGGACGAGTGACGCAGAGCTAATTGGAAAGCGACAATCCTATTTCGATGATTACTCGCCTCTGATTCACGTGTAGCGTTACCAACTCGTTCCAACACTCGTGTAATATTAGTATTTGTGTGACGAACGCAATTCCATGAGATCAATATCATTGTTTTTCGGTACAGTCACGAACATTAATATGTACACTAACACACTTATATTTAAAGAAAATTTATATTGATTGAAGTTGTGATGTTGAGCAGACCGAATCTTTTAACTAAGTACTATGATTTTCCGTTTGCAAAAGCAACGTCTGTATCGAAGAAGAAAACTTCCTTGATATAGCGATACCGTCACGTATCGGACGCAATGACGGTTTGGAGGAGTATCGTAGGTTGGTTGAAAGGAAACTCGGACTCCAGATTGTAAAGATTGAAAATAATAATGATGTATATTTATTATAAAATGTTCCTACTTAAATACTATTTACAAATACAGGCTAAACAGTACAACTAAGGATACTTCAAGAGTTTGAACCAATCAGATCGCAGCACACTGTTGTCCATTTGTTCCGCACGTTGTCGCTGCAGTCGCGAGCTCGCGCACGGGCGCACCTCGCCGCTCGTGGCGCTGAGGTTATAAATATAGGTGACACAAGCTGGCGCCCGCATTCATCGATGCGGCAGTGTCCAGTGAAGATGTGTGTGTTGTGCTCGTGCGTGCGGCTGAAGATTGGGGCGAAGGCCGACGGCGTGTGGCGTCGGCAGTTCCTGTACAATATTTATTCCGTGTTTCTTGTACAGAATGTCTAAAACGTGCTGTGACCATAGTTCTTTTGAGAACTGTTCTTTTCAATGTTTCTTTTACACGAGGTCAAAACGTGGTGGCTACAGTACTCCCCTTCAAGCGAAGCGTACCGGCAGCTTGATGGCACGGCCCGTGCGTGTTGTTTTGATGACGGCGGGCTGTGACGTCACGTTGGCCGGAGGTACTTGTTGAGTTGGAGTTGCTTGATGCTTGGTAACGGTTGGAGTGGTACAGCTCTTGGTTCGGTTGGTAATGGTAACGTTGGTTGATGGTAAGGTACTGGTGTATTCGGTGACGACATATGCAGGCTTCAGTCGATCGATTGATATGTTTGCTTGCCGATTTGGTAGCTGAATGGAATATACCTTTTCTGTTCGGCTTATAACTCGGTATGGGCCTTCGTATGGAGTCTGTAATGGCTTCTTAACTGCGTCCGTTCTGACAAATACATGACTGCACTTGCGTAAATCTTCATGCACGAACATGCGTTTATTATTGCTGTGATGCTCTGTGATGGCTTGCGGCTTGTTTGCTTGAATAATATCACGCAGTTTTTCTACGTAAGTATAATCCATCGCAGGTGTGTGGGTACTTGCAGAAAAAAATTCGCCGGGTAGACGCAAATTGTAACCATAGGTAAGTTCTGCGGCGCTCACACCGGTGTCAGTGCGAAGTGCGGCTCGCAATCCAAGTAGGACGGTAGGTAGCTCGTCGATCCATTTACTTGAGTCAGAGATTCTGGTGCGTAATGCAGTTTTGAGGGATCGATGCCACCGCTCGACGATACCATTGCTTTGTGGATGGTATGGTGTTGTGCGATTTTTCTTGATTCCCATTTGCTTCATTAGGTTTTGAAACAATTGGCTCTCGAACTGGCGACCTTGGTCGCTTGTTAATGTGGTCGGGCACCCAAATCTTGCAATCCAATGTTGATAGACGATATCGGCTATTCGATCAGCTGTTATTTCGTCGGTAGGAATTGCTTCGGGCCACTTCGTTAGTCGGTCGATCATTGTTACTAAATAACGATGACCTTGAGCTGTTGTAGGTAGCGGTCCGACGATGTCAACATGTAAATGTTGAAATCGCTCGCTTGGCGGGAAGGATGAGATGTTCGAGAATGTGTGTCGTTGAATCTTGCTTTTCTGACAATGTATACAGGTTCGAGTCCAGCGGCTGATGTCTGCGTTCATTGATGGCCAAAAGTATTTTTGCGTTGTAAGTTTGCGAGTCGTGCGCGTACCGGGATGACTGATATTGTGCACGCTGTCAAAAACTTCTTGTCTGTATTGCTCAGGTATGTACGGACGTATATATGGGGTAGATGTTTCGCACAATAACTCGACGTCGGTGTTAGGTATCATTATCTTCTTGAGAGTGATGTTTGTTAGTGATAATAATTCTTGAATGTTGCTGTCCTTTTCTTGCGCGCTAGCTATGTCGTTGTAGTTGATTGTAGATGGGCATGAGATTGTTTCTATGCGGCTGAGTGTGTCGGCGACGACGTTTTGTTTACCGGTTACGTGCCGTATGTCGGTAGTAAATTCGCTGATAAACAAAAGTTGTCTCGTTCGCCTCGGTGTTTCTGAGTTTAAATTAGTCTTCGACATTACGAATGTTAGCGGCTTGTGGTCAGTGAATATGATGAGATGACGTCCTTCGAATGTTTTGCGGAAATGTTTGACTGCCATATAGATTGCAACTAGCTCACGGTCGAAAGTAGAATACTTCTTTTGCGCATCGGTGAATTTCTTGGAATAATATCCGAGCGGTTGCCATGTTTCATTTATGTATTGTTGTAGTACGGCGCCAGCTGAGTTGTCGGATGCGTCGCAAAATAAGGCAAGTGTTGCTTGATGCGATGGGTGAGCGAGGAGAGCTGCGTTTATTATGCTAGCTTTACAATGCTCGAATGCGTGAGTTGCGTCATCGGTCCACGTGATTGGAGTTTTGTCCCTCTTCTTGACATTATGTAGGTATGAATTTAGTGGTGCTTGTAGTGATGCGGCGTTTGGTATGTGATCGCGATAGAAATTTATCATGCCGAGAAATCTTCTTAACTCTTCAATTGTCGTCGGCTTAGGATAGTTGGTGATCACTTGAATTTTATGTTCTGGTGGTTTGATACCTTCTGTTGATACGGTGTATCCTAGGAACTGAACTTGTGGTTGTCCTAGATTGCATTTGGCGGGGTTGATAGTGATGCCATTATCTTCTAATCTCTTCAGAACGCTGTGAAGGTGTTCTCGGTGTTGGGCTTCGTTTTCTGATGCCAGCAACAAATCGTCGATGAACGGAAAGACAAAATCCAATCCTCGTAGTACTTCATGGATGTACCGTTGAAACGTTTGTCCCGCGTTTTTCAAACCAGGGCACATACGTGGAAATTCAAATAATCCCATTGGAGTGATGATCGCTGTCTTCTCAATGTCTTCTTCTCTTACACTCAGTTGTTGGTATGCACGGTTGAGGTCTATTGTTGAGAAGATAGTTTTTCCGGATAGATGATGAGTAAAGTCTTTGATGCGTGGAACGGGGTAGCGATCTGGTATGGTGATGGAGTTGAGTCGGCGATAGTCACCACAAACTCTAATATCGCCATTCTTCTTGGGCACGATGTGTAGAGGTGATGCCCACGGGCTTTTACTGGGTCTGCATAATCCTTGTTCGATCATGTTTTCAAATTCCTTCTTGACTGTTTCGAAGCGATGTGGTGGGATTGGTCGGGCACGGCAATGTATAGGTTGCCCTTGCGTTTCGATGAAATGTTGCACGTTGATATTGGAGTTTAATTTCATCGATGTTAATCTCGTGATGCCGGGATATTGAGCTAGTATGTCGTGGTATGATTGCGACATGTCGATACTGCGTATGGTAGGCACGTTTGATACTCGTACCGGGGCATTTACCTTTAAGCTCGTAACACCGTCGATTAATCTTCTGTTTTTCAAGTCGACGATGAGTTGGTGATGCTTGAGGAAATCGGCTCCGAGTATTGGCTTCGAAACGTCAGCTACGATGAATTTCCATTTGTAAGGGCGTCGTAGATTGAAGTCAAGAGATAGTGTTTTCTCGCCATACGTAGCTATAGTAGTGTTGTTCGCTGCGTATAGTTGAAATGGTAACGGCGTTGCTACTCGTCCCTTTCTTCTCGGTAGCACGGAAATGTTGGCTCCCGTGTCAACCAAGAATGATAGCTTTGAGCTTCTATCAGTGATATATAGGCGGTGTGATTTATCTTGAACGCCGGTGTCCGCCTCTGCCAACGTCCTGTCTAGTTTTCCGCATTTTGCTTCTTGAATGAGCACGGTGATGTGCAGCGTCTAGCTTGCTCTTTGAAACGTCGGTGATAATAGCAGAATGGTGATGGCGATGCTGATCGATTGCGTGATCGCGATGAGTGGCGGTGACGAGATGGGTAGCGGCTGCGACGATGGTTGTCGTATTGTGGTCTCGCTTTTAACTCAGCTATATCTAGCGATAACTTTTTTATCTCGTTGATGAGAAACTGCGTATCTGCTTGCGGTGCGGATGGTGGAAGTGATGCGGTTGACTGCATGGCTGCGACTTCTGTTGATGCAGTCTGCTCCATCATTTTATCGGCGAGTAGCGCGAGTTCTTCGAGCACTGTCTTAGTACTGAATGATTCGCTGACTGCCAGGACTGAGCGGACGTGTGATGGAAGGTGGTTGGTCCACATGAGACGTAGGGTGGAGTCGGGAACTTTGTCTCTGGCAAGGCTTCTCATGCGGCGGAGTAATTGGGTCGGCTTCTGATCTCCGAGTTCCATCTCAGATAGCAACTTCTGGAACTGGCTATCAGATTCTTCATAGGCGGATATGAGCCTTTCTTTGATGGCTTTGTACTGATCCGTCTCTGGTGGGTTGTACAGTAAATCCACGATCTGCTCGATGTCTTGCTTTTCCAGCTGTGCTATGACCATCTGGGCGAGCTGTGCTTGGCCTCTCTTGAGATCGTTGGTTGCGGCCTCGAAGCTTATAAACCAGAGTCGTGGTCGATCGCGCCAGAATGGTGGAATGCGCATGGTGAGAGATATACCGGCAGCTTCAGCCTTCGTGACGTTGTGTGATGTCGACGGGCTTGATTGTTCTTCAGTTGGACAGGGATTCGGCATCTTGAAATCGGTGCGCAGCGATAATTCTTCGACGGTTGAAAATTTTTCTTCAGATCAGGTGTGTTTTGTTCGGGGTCACCACTTTGGAGGAGTATCGTAGGTTGGTTGAAAGGAAACTCGGACTCCAGATTGTAAAGATTGAAAATAATAATGATGTATATTTATTATTTTTTTTTTTTTTTTTTTTTTATAGGGCATCTCGCAGTTAACCTCTGAGGAGGTCGTAGCTGCTTAACCGGACTTTCCTGTGGCTGCCTTAAGCTTCTACACTTAAAGCCTCCAGCCAGGGGCATAAACTATTCTAATTAAAACTAGGCGAACGCTCGCTAAGGGCACCCCCTGTGGGGTACGGACCTCGGCTTAGGGCGTCGCTGGGGGGAGGACAGCAAGATGGGACAGGCTGGATCAAACATAGATTATTATTATTCGGGGAATTTAAGACTACGGGCTCAGCTTCGACGCGGGCTGGCGCATCGTCGAGCAAGGGTCGGGGGGGAGTATCATTTACTCGGGAGGGACGCGGTCGCGGACCTCTGCGGCGAGGTCGGAACGTGTGTCGGTGTGTGTGTTTCTTTACTGTACTGGTGGCCCTATTGCTCTCCTGGAGGAGGGTTATGGGGTCATCTGGGTCGTTGAGAACATGCCTTGGGCGGCGGATTTTACTTATTCCAGAGGGAATATAACTGGCGGCCTTCACAACTAGAGGGTTGCGATGTATTGCGGCTTTATCAAAATAACGCGTTGCATTGCGTTTTAGAAATTGGGCTATTGTGGGGATTTTAAGGTCGAGATGGAGGATCTCGTTCCTAACATACCAGGGGGAAGCCGTCGCCATTCGAAGGAAACGGTTTTGGAGGGTCTGCATCTTATGGAGATGGTAGGGTTTGGCTTGTGCCCAGGCGGCACACGCATAGGTCATAATGGGTCTAATGCACGCCGTGTAGGTACGCAATTTGCACCTGAGTGACAATTTGCTTCGTGCATTGAGAACGGAGTGGAGCCTACCGAGAGCGAAAGCGGCTCGCGAGCGTGCCTGCTTTATGTGCTCGGAGAATGTGAGTTTAAAATCGAGGACCACACCTAGATATTTGGCTCGCTTCTCCCAGGGGATCGGCTTGTCAAACATGGTGATTGGTCGGGGGAGCGTGTTAATAAGTTTTTTGAGTCTCGGTTTCTTGAAGAGAACCGCTTGACTCTTATCGGGATTGACCTCGATTCTCCACTTTCTGAACCACTTGCCGAGCTTGTCGACTGCGGTTTGGAGAGTGAGAGCTATCGCGTCGGGGCTTCTGCCTGAATAGTAAATGGCCGTGTCGTCTGCGAACAGAGCCAACTGCGCCTTGTTACTTTTAGGGATATCGCTGGTGAACAGCGTGAAAATGAGAGGAGATAGCACGGAGCCCTGAGGGACACCCGCGCGTAAGGGTCGGGGGGAGGAGAGCGCTCCTTCGATGCGATAGCGGAAGGTGCGATTCGACAAAAAGTCTCGTAAGATGAGCACGAGACGATCTGGCACACCGAGTTTGTAGAGCTTATATAATAAGCCGTTGTGCCAGACTTTGTCAAAAGCTTTCGCTATGTCGAAGAAGATAGCACCCGTCATCAAGCCGCGCTGGAAACCAGCGCTTATGTCCTCGATGATGCGGTGGACCTGATGCACGCTAGAGTGCTGAGTTCGAAAGCCGAACTGTTCGTTGGGAATAAGGCCCTTGGTCTCGGCGTATTCTCTGAGACGCTTATAAATAAGCCTCTCATAGATTTTGCCGAGAACCTTGAGCAGACTAATGGGACGGTAACTAGAAGGCTCAGACTTGGGTTTGCCTGGCTTCGGGATGCCGATGACGTTGGCTTCTTTCCACGTTTGTGGGAAGATATTGTTGCTTAGGGCACCATTGAAGATGGTGGCCAATAACATTATCAAGTGGGCAGGGAAAAGCTGGACCACTCTGTTGGTGAGTCCGTCTGAACCGGGGGCTTTACGAGCTTTAAGACCCTTGATGATATCGTGCACTTCGTCTGGAGTGACGGGAGGCAGAGGATTCTCAGGGTCTTCTACGGGAGGGAGAGAGGCTCTACGTTCGACTTCCGCGTCTACCTCTGCGAGGTGAGCTTGGTCTACTGGTAGGGAGCTGGGTGAGCACTGAGCTTCTAGACTGTCGGCTAGGCACTCGGCCTTGTCGACGTCGTCGAATGCAATGGTCTTATCGGGGCGTACTAATGGGGGCATGGAAGTGACTTGCGGGGACTTGAGTTTCCTCTGAAGTTCCCAGAAGGCTAGGTGGGTAGGCTCTAACTCGCTTAGCATCTTATCCCAGCCCGCGTTACGCAGCTCCGCTACGCGTTTCCTTACAGTTCTCTGTAAGTAGCGCATATGGGCTTTGTTCGCGTCGCAGGGAAAGCTACTGTACGCACGGATAGACGCGTTCTTCTCAGTCAACAGATTACGTACATCGTCAGGTAGCTTCCAGCGACGGTCATCCGTCACTGTGACTTCCCTTGAACATTCGTTCACGACAGATTGTATGTGATCCGTGAATGAGTCGATCGCGGCCATCGTGTCCGAGATAGAGTCGAACTGATCGGGGATGTTATCTAATTGGGGGGACGTGTTGGATTTCAGCTGGGTGCTTACTTTCTTCCAGTCCGTTACCTTTTTAGTGACGGGAGGTTGATTGGGGTCGGAGAGACCTATGCGCGGGGCCAGTCTTATGACTATGGGACGGTGATCAGAGTTAAGCTCGTGTACCGTCTCTATTGAGTCTAAACGTAGATTGACGTTCTTAAGGAGCGCCAAGTCTAGGACATCGGGTGTATGGTTAGGGTTATGAGGGTAGTGGGTTGGGGTCATCGGAGCGATGACATCAAAAATCATAGAGGCAGAGAGGTCAAACAGGTGTTGTCCTCTGGTGGAGGTTCTGGTACTATTCCAGGAGGGATGCTTGGCGTTGAGATCGCCCGCCATGATAACGGAGTCACTCAGGCCAAATAAGATAGAGAGATCGTTTGCAAAGAGTCGGGGGTCCTCTGAAGTGGGTTGGGGAGGAAGGTAGACCGATATAAGGGTGATCGGCTGATGGCCTGACATGCCTAGGTGGCAGATGGAGACTTCTAATACTGAGAGCGGGGGAGGATCCATGGGGATGCAATAGAGGTCTTTTTTATAATAGATAAGGGTGCCGCCCTTGTGACAACGAGTCCTATCGTTGCGAACTACACGATAGTTAGCGATTGACGGATCTCGTTTATTAGGTTTGAGGAAGGATTCCTGTAAGAGGAAGACGTCTATGTGGTGATCGCGGAGGAATTTCGCGATCTCGTCGCGTTGGCCATTAATGCCGTTTGCATTGAAGATGCCTAACATGAGGGATCGGGGTTTGAACCTAGCTAAGATGGTGTTAGACATTGTGGGTTCTATGGGAGGCGCGGGATGT
Organism: Agrochola macilenta; assembly: GCA_916701695.1. Lineage (NCBI taxonomy): Eukaryota > Metazoa > Arthropoda > Insecta > Lepidoptera > Noctuidae > Agrochola > Agrochola macilenta. The sequence continues at coordinate 13,290,700 of OU753563.1, forward strand.
CAGAGCACGCGTAATGTCTGGATACGCGTTGTAAATAGCTTGGATCTTTATGAGATCACAGGCGTCTTGGGCGGCCTCAAGTTGACTGGCCATTTGGAAAGCGCGAGGAGAGAGGAATGTCATCGCGGAGGAAAGGACATTTTGAGGCATGCTAGAAGAGGCTACGGGAGTGTTCGCGGGTTGCGGACGCGGTGCTATAGGAGCAGGTGCGGGCTTATTAAGGGGCGCGGGGGGGTGATAACGGGGGCCCATAAGGGGGGGGATGGTGGGGGGTGGGGGTTGGAATGTAGCCATGGCTGGAAAGGCCTGCTGGTGGTGGAGGTAATTCCACGGAGTGGGCCTCTGAGGGCTTAATCTCTCAGGAAGTTGAGAGGATGGGATTCTATAATTTGAGGGAGTTTCCCTCTGTTGATGGGCGCCTGCGCGCTTGGTCAATTTTGGGGACGACGACTTGGGAGCTTTGGGACAGCCACGGTAGTTGGCAGGGTGGCCCTCTTGCCCGCATAGCACGCAGCTAGGTGGCGTGAGGCAAAGCGATCGATCTTTAGGTCGCGTGCACTCGGAAGTGCCATGCGCGCCCAGACACTTTACGCACCTGGGTGTCGCGTGACAAAACTTTTGCGAGTGACCGTAAAGTTGGCAATTGTGACATTGCCCTACTATGCCATTTTTCCTGGGTTTCTCGATCTCGAGACCCGTGAGGTGACAGATGGATTTTACCTTAAAAATAGGGTGATAACCCTGAACTGGGGGACAGATAACAAGTACCATGTCGTATTGCTCTCCGCCTCTAGCGCGGTGCATACGGTGGACTTCGTCTACGGGGATATTTTGCGACTGAAGGTCGGCTAAAATATCGGCGGCTAGTATTTCGCGCGGCATCCTTTTGATGACTACGCGGGTCTGTTTTTCCTCTGGGAGAGAGAAAGTGTGGAATGCCACCTTTCTCTGTCTCAGAAGACTAGTGAGGTCCCTATAATCGCGGGACGTAGGGACATTTACTTTAATACCCTGTTGGGTGTTCCTAGCGTTGGTGTATGCGATTTTTTGGTCGCAACACCATTTAGAGACGTCCGTCCACTTGCCCTTGTCCTGTATGAACACGGGTGGTGGCGGAGGGACCTTCTTAGGGCCAGAATTGGGTGGGATGGGAGTATCCTGCGAAGAGGATGACGCGATCGGGCGGGGGTCGGGGGAGGGGGTGACCTGCGAAGAGGATGACGCGGTCGGGCGGGGGGCGGGGGAGGGGGAAGCTACGGTAGTGCAAGTAGCGGGTGGGGCTGGGGATAGCGGGGAAAGTGAGAATGAGTCACGATCCTCAAACGCTACTACTTTGCTGGCCTGGGTGGAAGATTGTTTCTTATTCTTCCGCTTCCTCCCTTTTCCGTTGACTGGGGTGAACCCATCGTCATCAGAGTGGGATGAAGCGGAGGAAGAAGAAAATCTAGCCTCAGGTTCCGAGCTGTACGGGTAAGGGGTCGTGACGCGTTTCGTTGAGTCTACTGGTTCGTCTGTGTCCATAGACATCAGCGGGCTAAGTGGGCTCTCTAGCTGGGGAGAGCGTGGGCTGTCATTGCTGCTTTCAGCGATGATAGGATCGGAGGGAATAGATTGAGAGGGCCGTCGTAGTGCAATTATTTCCGGGCCGAACTCAGTTTTCAGGGAGGGCGAGACGGTAATTATCCTTTTAAGGATGCTAGTGAGGGCTGCATTGTCGCTTTTAAGCGACCTAATGTCGTCTTGAAGAGACTTCAATAATGCCTCCATTATAATGGCTTTAATTAATTTAATTAATAAGAGGAATGGTTCCTATTTCTCCTAACAATTTCTAACACTAACTCCCCGGGCGGATTGGCCGGGGATGTGTAAACCCTCCCTGTCGGGTATAGACAGGGAGGTTGTGTACTTAATGGTGAGCCCTAAGCTTGCTTTTGCCCGTTGCCTATCTTATTGTGCAACGGGGTCCTAACCAGTCTAGTGTGCCGGGTGTAGACACATCCGATCGACACTAGGTGAGTCGCTGTGAAGGGAAAACTGTCACCAATGTCGACTAGGAGATCCCCCAAGGCCGAACACTGGGACCCGTCCAACTGATTGCCTAGCCCTGAAGGGGTTCGGCGGGTGTAATTGGGGCAACACCCTCTCGGTTTCGTTGGCACCGTATAGGTTTCCACCGAGAACCACGAAACTGTGGATTTTACCCAGAAGGGGCCAAAAACGCGACGATTACGTTTTGAAACAACTCTGATTTAGAAATATTTATTAATTGTGTCTTGAAAAAGACAAACAATTAATAGGTCGATGATAGTCCACAGACTATAGAAGAACTCGTCGCAGGGCGCGACGATAGACGGCTCGGGAACCACTGCAGGAACCGCAGCAGGAACCACTGAGCCGGAAACAGGAATCTCGTACACACTGCGCAGCACGTCCGTCCGCGAGCGGTGTCGAGCGTAGAGTGGTATATTTATTATAAAATGTTCCTACTTAAATACTATTTACAAATACAGGCTAAACAGTACAACTAAGGATACTTCAAGAGTTTGAACCAATCAGATCGCAGCACACTGTTGTCCATTTGTTCCGCACGTTGTCGCTGCAGTCGCGAGCTCGCGCACGGGCGCACCTCGCCGCTCGTGGCGCTGAGGTTATAAATATAGGTGACACAAGCTGGCGCCCGCATTCATCGATGCGGCAGTGTCCAGTGAAGATGTGTGTGTTGTGCTCGTGCGTGCGGCTGAAGATTGGGGCGAAGGCCGACGGCGTGTGGCGTCGGCAGTTCCTGTACAATATTTATTCCGTGTTTCTTGTACAGAATGTCTAAAACGTGCTGTGACCATAGTTCTTTTGAGAACTGTTCTTTTCAATGTTTCTTTTACACGAGGTCAAAACGTGGTGGCTACAACGGCAATCCTTACAGATAGCGTCACATTATTATGACGGCCGTCATCGCAGCTGTGACGGCCACCGCTGCATTATTTTGATACCTAAGAATTAAGAGCGTGCATTCTGAAAGTGGGCAACGCCGCAAATAGCTGCTAAATATATCTTGATCAAAATATGATTCGCGACTATAACAGGTATGTATTTACAGAATTATAATCATTGGAATCATAGTTGTCGCGAATAATATTTTGATCAAGATACAACCTGGCACTGACCTGCAAATTGCAAAAAACGAAAGAAAATTTAAATTTCGCGGGCTGCAACTGCGGATTCACCTTAATAATAATAATGTTTTATTGACATAAATAAGGAAATACTTTTTCAATGGTAAAAGCTAGGTGGTACCTGTGTCACAGGAGCTAGTGTCTTCACCCGTGTTTGGAACATTAACAATTTACGCAAAAAAATTAAAATAACGTAAAAATAAAATGAAACGAAATAAGTGCATGCATGCTCTTTTGTGGAGTGTATGCGTGAGTATGTGAGAGTGTGATGTATTTTATGTGTATGTGTGTGAGTGATTGAGCTTAGTGGCTGGACTTTGGGTTATTTCTAAGAGTTTGTTTGCCTACATTAATATTTAATTATCACAAGTATTGTTCTTTAACTAAGTTTTCCATTTGTGGGTAGCTTTAGTGCTTATACACTCGTACAATCATGTTTCTGCTCGTAACTGTACACACGTAAATATATTATTATCGAGTTGTAATTGAACGATATGAGATAGGTACTGTCCATGATTTGAGTTAGGAATAGCTTTTAATATGCTGATTTGGTGAACTCCGCAATTGTATATACAGTAGGCGCTCGGTAATCCGGCGGTCACTAATCCGACACGTCCAATAGCGTTTCCTAACTTAGCTGCTACCATAGATATCCGTCTCCTCCGTAATCCGGGCCGAGGTTTGATACAAAAATGCTGGATTACAGAGCACGCGCATTGATCACTGTCATTCTGCAGTCCGAGTCCGGTCCAATTCTACGAGTAGGTGTTATTACGTAAACTAATAAAGATTTTTTCTTTGCAAATCTGCGTTAAAATTATTTCTTACTAGCTAGCTAAAATTTCCTATAGAAATTCAATAATCCGGCGTTTCCGATAATAGAAAAAAAAATTGGTGCCCGTTTACCGCGCGCCTATTGTAGTAGATTTTGATGTTTTGCTTGTGACTTATTCGTTTATTTTTGTGGTTACACTTTTGGTGCAGCAATTGACAAATGACGAATGTTAGTAGAAACATAGAAGAGATAAGTATACTCTTTCAGTAGACAAAACATTTGGTAACACTTTTTAAACCTTCATCGAAAATATAATCAATAAACCGATTTATTATATTATATATATTATATTATCTTGCGTGATTGTTCAATTTTGATTGACCTCTTGAATAGTGACTGCCTCGTTGGTCTAGTGGTCGCAAGCGCTACTACTGAGCATGAGGTCCTAGGTTCGATTCCCGAGTCGGGCAGAGTGTTATTGGGTTTTTCCATTTGGATTTGCTCAGTAGCAGCCCGGAGTCAGGATTTGTGCCCGGTTGATGGCAATAGGTTCGCCCCCTATTACATGGGACTTTAACATAACTGTCGAAATGTAGGTGTACTATAAGGTACACCTCGGGGAATACAGGCGTGATGTTATGTTATGTGATTGACCTCTACTGTAAGAGAACATTTTCCTAATAGGTTGATTGAATAAAAATATTGCCTTTACGTAATTTTATCTTCAATAAAAACTTTTTAAAAGTGTTTCTTGTAAAACATTTGCAACTCTTTATAACATTGCTCAAAAGATCAAACGTTTCTCAGAATGTCTCTGTTTACATTTAAAACTTAATAGCTTATGCCCGTAACTTCGTATGCTTGGAAGTACAAAGACACCACAATCAATCTGCCTATATAGCCTTTTGTTGGGGTCGTCTTCCAGTCTAACCAGATGCAGCTGAATACCATTATTTCACATGGAGCGACTGCCTATCTGACCTCCACAACCCAGTAACTGGGTAATACGATACCCCTTGGTAAGACTGGTTGTCAGACTTTCGGGCTCCTGACGACCCGTAACGACTGCCAAATTCACGAATGACAGCCGGGACCAACGGCCTAACGTGCTTTCCGAGCCACGGAGAAGTCACGGTATGTAAGGACCGTCACCCATCCACGGACCAACTCAGCCAAGCGTAGATGATGGATCGCCCCTTCCGTCTGTTATTACTTAGCCACAAGCATACCACACTACAATAATATACTCAAATAACAGTCATATTTTTATAAAGCGTCCCTGTATATTAATTACGTTTGTAGTTTTGACCTTAGCAGCTAATAAATATAAAGAGAGTCAGGACGGGTGACGCTCGAGCAAGCGACGTACAGTTTGTTGTTTATTGTGAGAAGCAGCTCGTCCTGAAGTCGACACGCAGCCTTGAATGTCCCCCTGCTTGCGAAGTTTTTAATTTTTAACCAAACATTTTAACTTCTTAAAGGAAGAGGTTATCAATTCGATGTTTATACTCGTATATATAGAGGGTGTTCGGCAGACGGTTGAACATACGAAAATGGCGGATCCGTAGGGCCGTATCCTACGTGTTTAGGCCCAATTAAAAGACAGGCCACACGGATTTAAAAAAAAAATTAATCGAAATTTTTCATTGCTCAAGCTTCAAACGTCAATCATTTCATTTAAAAATAACAAAACCGGCAAGTTTTTTTTTTTCCAGATTAATTGTAGAAATGCATGAAATGAGAAAACATGTAAAATAATAAATTGCTTGTTAATTAATTTCACTATTCGCGAATGTAGAGTTTCGTGAAAAAAGGCCCAGGCAGTTAAAATTGGCGAATTGTTCTAGTTGTTTAAAAAGAAATTGTCCATATTGCATATCGTTAGAATGGGCATGAACCAAAGATGTTTTCCTAAAATTAGAAAACTGCTCTATCACTCTAAGGTTTTTTCTTAACGCAGTTCAAAGTCAGGCTTCAGTATTTTTTTGATTTGTTTTGTAGTTTAAGGGCTCGTATTTAATTTTCTAGCAATCATATGCGTCAAATACGAACTTTATACGATTCTACAGTTTACATAACTGTAGAATCTTATAAAATTCGTACTTTAGATGAAAATAGAAATAAAATGTAGTCAGTTTCGTTATTTTTAAATGAAATTATTGACGTTTGAAGTTCGAGCAACGACGAATTACGAATTTAAAAAAAAAGAAAAAAAATTGTGGTCTGGGTCTTGTTATTAGGCCTAAACACGTATGTTCAACCGTCTGCCGAACACACTCTATACGAGGGGTGTTCAATAAATAGTGAGAATGCGATACATTCTCCTTGGAAAGAAAAAAAATAAATACTGGCAGGCATAGCCCAGACATTAGTTAAGATGATAATAAAAAAAGCGATTAATTGTCTTTTGTTTTTTTAAAGTAGAAGTCTATTGTTTGCGTCGTTTCGGAACGTGTTCTTAAAAATGGATAAAATTGAAGTTCGCGCGTTAATAAAATATCTCTGCTTGAAAAATTTTACTACGGAGCAGGTAAATCAAGACTTGAAAGCAACATTACGGGTTCATGCTTCTCCATATTCTACGGTTGCGCGTTGGTGTGCTGAGTTCAAGCGAGGAAGAACTTCCACTAACGACAACTCACGAACGGGACGCCCCATATCGGCAGTGACTGAACAAATGATTAAAAAAGTTGAAAATATTGTCTTGGCGGATCGTCGTGTTACTGTTCGTTTTATAGCTGAAGAAGTAAAGATTTCGATAGGAAGTGTCCATAATATTATAAACGACCATTTGGGTATGAAAAAAGTGTCAGCGCGCTGGGTGCCCAGAATGCTTTCTGACGCGCAGAAACAAACTCGACTGAGAATTTCACAAAACTGTTTGGATTTGTTACAATAAGATCCTGACCGATTTTTGGCTCGATTCATAACTATGGACGAAACATGGCTTCACCATTATGACCCGGAAACGAAACAACAGTCCATGACTTGGAAGCGACCGTCATCTCCAACTCTAAAGAAATTTAAGGCGATTCCATCCGCCGGAAAGATCATGGGCTCTCTTTTCTGGGACAGCCAAGGTGTGGTAATGATCGAATATCTTAATCATGGAGCCACTATTACGGGGACTATGTACGCAGGACAAGTAACAAAGTTGCGTGAGGAAATACGCAAAAAACGGCGTGGCAAACTCGCTAAAGTTGTTTTGTTTCACCAAGATAACGCCCCTGCGCACAAGTCCAGAGTTGCGATGGCTGCCATTCAAGAAGCTGGCTTCGAATTGATGGAACATCCTCCATATTCACCGGACCTTGCTCCTAGTGATTTCTACCTATTTCCGCGCTTAAAGGAACATCTCAGGGGCAAGAAATTCAAAGATGATGACGGAGTAGTCGCCGCCGTAAATGATTTTTTAAGGGATCAGGAAGAAGATTTTTTTAGAAAGGGAATTTTAGGATTAGAGAAAAGATATACAAAGTGTATAAACCTGAAAGGTGACTACGTCGAAAAATAAAATAACATATAATAAAAGATAATTGCGTCTTACTCATTCTAACTTTTTATTGAACACCCCTCGTCTATACGAGTATATAATTTTTTTTTAATTTATGTTGGGACATAACTCCGTCATAATATATATATACGGATTTACAAAAATATTTTTTTGTTTGAAAGGGACGAGACGAGACGAGACGGTCCCATAGTCATCAGGCCAGGATCTGATAATGGGATCCTGCAGAAATCGAGGGAACTCTTAAAATATTATAGGCACACCTATAGCGGTTTGGGTATTTTTTTTGTAGTAACTCGTGCAGTTGCTCTTGGAAAACACCATTTGGTGAAATGGAACTGATGATGAAGACCATAGATGGCCACCGGAACTGCTCAATAATAAGTATTAAACGGGTTGCGATTCAATTACTTTCATATGGTTGCCAAGCAATTTATGTTCGTCACAATGCATATGGAAAAGTGGAGCTGATGGTGAAGTACCAGGAGAAATCCTCAACAATTTACATCCCTGCATCGGCAAAAGCAATATTTTGTAAAAAAAGGTGATGAGTAGTTGCCATTAGGCCATTATAACTTAGATAAATTACAAACTGACCCAATAAACAAAACTTTAAAAAAAAAAGAAATAACGAAAATAACAAAAGTCGGTGGCAAATAACGAAAATACAAAACCAAAGACACCTACTTCCGAAATTTAAGTTATTTTTCACTTTGCTCTGTTTTTTTGGAAGTCTGTTGTTTTTTTTGTTGTGAACCAATGAACGCCTGCGTTCCTGCATATAATACCTTTTATTTATTTTTATGGGTGGGAAATTATCAAATAACTTCTCCCGCTCTACAGGGCGTGTCAGACTCTTACTGACTAAAACCCACCCTTTCCTTCAGTTGTCTGTACGTTGCCAGGGGCCACGGTATCCCTTTGGACTTTCCCGCAACCCCGGCAGGCATCGGTCCTAGCGGACCCCGTCAGTTGTGCTGACATCTCTGAGGCGCGCGTGGAACACAGTATCCATAAGAGGGCTGATAAGTCATTTCCATACAATGTATCCGATTAGGTGTGCATTACCGGAATTTATGGAATTCCGGGATTTGTATTAAGATTAAAAAAAAAAAATAAGCCATTTCCATATTTTTTTTGTCAAAAATTATCTTTAGGTAAATATGCATCCGAATATCAGATCTCTGGCTATAACTTGAAGTATGAGTTGAGAAAATATGTTTTATTTTGTTTTATCGTGTTAAGATATCGATACCTCTGTACCGTTTACACATTAAAAACAGTTTTTTAAGCTGATATTTCAAGTGACTACAGTAACTGCGGTCGGTGATCCCACTAAAAATATCATCAAATTCATTTGATTTTTGTGTTACCTTGTTTAGATAATTTATCTGTATATTATTTATTCCCACCACGTCTGCGGAGTTTTGCTAGTTAATTTAATTTGACCCTGTATACATAGACTTCTAGTAGTAGTTCGTTTGCAAACTTTTGTGTTAAATCGTAATATACTCCAATATCTCACCCCTTGACAATACCAAATGGGGTTTAGGTTAGATTTTCCCGTAATACATAATTAACACGTGAAACCTCGTTATCACATAAATTAGTATTTGAGGAATCAATCGATAATGGGATAGTCTAAGTCTGGGGTGTCCAAGCTCTGTAGCTTGGACACCCCAGACTTAGACTATGACTATGACTTAGACTAATGTCTGTACATTCACGGGCCAAATACAAATTACGTCATAGACGGCGGGCAGTAGAATTACAATCCTGTCAATATCAATGTCAACATTCGATGTAGCCAGACGCAGTGCCTAAACAAGTGACTTATCCGATAGTGACGATTAGAAGATTTAGGTTTTATAAAATTCATAGTTAGAACAGACAGATCCTGATGAAGTTTTAAGTACGATTAACCAGATGCTGCTTCCTAAAACGATACGCACGGACACTGGCAGTTATACTATGCTACATTTTCAACCTTTGCTTTCAATCAGCTATCTTCCCCTCTTCTTTTAAAAGAGCAATTATTCATCCTATCTTCAAGGGTTGTGACCGAACCTTGCAAAACAACTATAGCTCAATAGCTGTTCTTAGTGCACTCTCTAAGGTACTTGAACGCCTCTTAAACAAGCGATTAGTCCACTATCTCGAACACTTCAAACTATTATCACCCGAGCAGTTCGGCTTTCGCAATAAAAATCCACTTGTGCTGCTGTCCATATGTTAGTAAACAATATAGTACGAGTACATAACTTAAATACTAAAAAGAAGGTTCTCACCATATTTTTAGATCTTGCGAAAGCATTCGATACCGTTCCCGTCTCCATTCAAATCAATCAAGCATGAAAGTTTGGGTGTCAGAGGGTCTTCACTCGATCTCTTCAACAGGGCTGCACCCATATGTGCGAAGTGTGCAACGCACACAGGCGTCAGGGCACTAGGGGGCCGGAGGCGGTTCTGAGACTTAATTTTTACCCTATTTCATTCATGAATCATCGTAGTCGAGTATTGATAAGTGAGTAAAAATCTCCAAGACAATATTTACGTCTGTGGTTCGTGGAACTTTTAGGTCTCGGGTTTTAGTTTTCATTAATTATGAGCTCTACGTTAAAATCAAAATAATCATGCTTAGGCTGCGGTCTGTCTGCTATGGTAGCATTATAATAATGTAGTAGCTTCAGGAATCCGCCGGATGCGGGAAGCACAGAATCGTTCGAAGTGGCGGTGCTTGTGGGAGGCCTATGTTCAGCAGTGGATGTCGTGTCTGAAATGATGATGATGATGATGGCTAGCTTCAGCCCGCCAAATCGTCCGAGGTTTAATAAAGACACCCATATCAAAAAATCACTCTCTCTCTCTCTCTCTCTCTCTATCTCTCTTTCTTTCTATTTCTCTATTCTCTTTTTCTCTCTCTTCTCTTTCTCTCTCTCTTCTCTTTTTCTCTCTCTCCTCTTTCTCTCTCTCTCTTCTCTTTCTCTCTCTCTCTTTTTCTCTCGCTTCTCTTTCTCTCTCACTGTCTCTCTTTCTCTCTCACTCGCTTTCTGTCTCTCTTTCTCTCTCTTACTCTCTCTCTCCGCGGGTTTAATAACGCGTCGTTAGAGAAAGATTTTTACAATTTCTCACTCTTTCTATCTCTCTCACTCACTCTCTCTCTCTCTTTCTCTCTCTTTCTCTTTTTCTCTCTCTCTTTCTCTCTTTGCGAAGTAGCGGAAGCGAACCATTTTTATTTTATTTCCGATAATATTATTTACGTATTTAAAAGGTCAAATAATGAAAAAAAAATACGGTGAAGCACGACGACCAAAAAAAAAAGAGGCTTTTCGTTGGTTTCGCGCACAGGCGCTGCCGAGGGTCGGCGCGGCCCTGCTCTACAAGAGTTACCTTACTGATCGATCACAATTAGTCACTATAGAGAATTACAGGAGTGATGAACTACCCATCCGTGTGGCGTACCCCAGGGTAGCATTCTGGGGCCCACACTCTTTCTTTTGTTTATTAACGTCCTGTGCAATCTCAAAATACCAAATGCCAAAACATTTTTTTTAGAGGTATCAGGAACCGGGTGTAAAGTTCACTCATACTCTGTCTGTCTGGGTGTCGTGTCTGGCGGGCAACTGCCGTATGGTTGATGTCGGATAGTCTTATACGAGTATATGTCATTCGCGCAGTAAACTCTTATTGCGCGATGCAGGATTTGTGTGACGTCATGTCTTTGATGCGTAGTTCGTACGGTGATGTAACTGCTACAGTTTTATTTGCAGACAATACTGCCATCACATGGTCGGAACTCCAAGTTACTGCACAAGACGGCATTGATTCTGCTTTGAAGTGGCTTTCCTCTCATACTCTAACTCTCAATGCCAACAAAACTAACTTCATCACTTTTTCAATGAACAATATTTCCCAGCCATCCCCGATTTCTATAAAAGCTTATTCTTGTCCCACACAAACCCAACTTAATTGTCAATGTCCTTTTTTTTTTTTTTTTTTTTTTTTCCGGGGTGGAAAATCCTCATGGATGTCCTCCGCCCTGGGGCGGGCGGAGGGGTCTGTCAGACTCTTACTGACTAAAAACCACCCCGGTGTTCCAACTCACACCTACGCCGGGGGTCGCGGGAACTTGAAATCTTCCGCAACCCCCGGCTGGTGCCGGCCCGCCACTGCGGGCCTCCTCGCGGGTCAGGGGGGGGAGTGAGGTGTTTGACTCCCCCCGCGACGTCTCAGAGGGGCGCGCGTGGAACACTACGCGCCGCCACCTCGGGTCCTGATGTGTGGGGGGCGACGGACGTCCCCGAGTCCGTCACCCCTGGACCCATTTAGGGGGGCTGGAAGAGGGCGTTATCCGCCCTCCGCCGACGCCCGGTGCGCCTGCTGCGGGCCGGGTGAGTGGACGAGATCTCCCTCTCCCTTTCCGCAGCCTCCTTCTGCGAGACGACTGTCTCGCAGTAGGAAACCACCGCGTCCCAGGACTCGCCGCCGCCGACCATCGCATTCACTACGGCCGGCAGCGACAAGTCACTGCCTACTTCTGAGATGAGGGCACGGCGCGGCTCCTCCCAAGCGGCACACTCTGCCAGCGTATGCCGCGCCGTGTCCTCCCGGCAGTCGACGCAGTGGTGACACCGGGCGTCCGGCTCCCTGTTTATGCGACACAGGTACTTCCCGAAGCAACCATGCCCCGAGAGCACCTGCGTCACCCGAAACGACAGGGAGCCGTGCCTCCTCCCGAGCCAGCGGTCGAGCACCGGCCGGACCGCCTCGACGATGTCGAGGCCGGCGGTAGGGCGTGAAAGCCTGTCCCGCCATTCCGCCACCAGGACCTCGCGAAGCTGAGACCGATGCAGCTCCATGTGTCGCTGCATCGGTCGCTCGCCCCGCGCCCTCGCTTCCTCGCGCCACCGATACGATGACGCGAGTACTTTCGCCTCTAGGTCCCAGGGCGGGGATCCGGCCAGTGCACAAGCCGCCTCGTAGGAGATCGTGCGATACCCTCTGATGACTCTGACGGCCATCGCCCTCTGCGGCTTGCGCATTACGGCGATGCTACCGGCCGTCAGGTCAGCAGCCCAGATCGGGGCCCCGTAAAGGGCCATCGATCGCACGATCCCCACGTAGAGCCGCCTACAAGCGGCGCTCGGGCCCCCCAGATTGGGAAGCAGCGTTGATAGCGCCCCAGCGGCGCCCAGCAACTTGGGCGCCAGCCGTCGGAAGTGGGGCCCGAAGTCCCACCGGCTGTCGAGCACCAATCCTAGGTACTTCATGGTGGACTCGACAGCGATCCGAGCCCCCCCGACCACGATGTGTGAGCCGGGTGACGGCGCCCGCCGGGGGCCATGAAACACCATGGCCTCCGACTTGCTGAGGGCCACCTCCAGGCCTAGGCGACGTATGCGGCCCACCACCTGTGAGACCGCAGCCGTCGCCAACAACGCTGCCTCCCTGTGCGAGCTCCCCCGGGCAGTGACCAGCGTGTCGTCCGCATAACACGTCAGGTCTACCCCGGCACCGAGCTCGCCCCTCAGCACCCAGTCGTACCCGATGTTCCACAGGAGCGGCCCTAAAACCGAGCCCTGTGGAACACCGCACGACATGCGGCGCTGGTTTCCGCCATCACGTCCCATGTAGGTGACACACCTCTCCGACAGATAAGCCCTAACGATGTGGCGGAGGTAGGGAGGCACCCCATGATACCGCAGTGCCTCCCGAATACAACTCCAGGGCAGGGTGTTGAAGGCGTTGGAAATGTCCAAGGACACCGCCAACATCACCCCGCCCCGGGACACCGCTTCCTCCGCCAGGACTCTTACCCGCGACACAGCGTGGATCGTGGAGCGCCCATGCCGAAACCCGAACTGGCTGTCGTCCAGGTCCGGCCCCTCTCTGCACAAGTGGCCGACGAGGCGGGCTGCGATTATCCGCTCAAACAGCTTGCCCACCTCGTCAAGCAGCACTATGGGCCGGTACGCGGACGGCGAGTCCGCAGGGCGCCCCGCCTTCCTGAGCAGGACCAGACGACCAGATTTCCACAAAGTGGGAAACTGGCCCTGCTCAAGGCACGCTGTGTAGAGTCCTCTCAGTTGGGGCTCAAGCTCCTTCAGAGCGAGGGCTAACACGCAGCCGTGGATCCCGTCGGGCCCCGGAGCCACGTTCTTGGCCCGGAGCCGCATCACGGCTGCCCTCATCTCTGCCTGTGTCACCTCTGGGACGCTGATGGCGTTCTCCTCTGTAGACTCTGCGGCTGTGGGCAAAGCCATCGGCGGCGGAGTATGCTCCGCTCTCGCCGGGAAGAGGGCTGCGACCACCTCCTCCAGCAGCTCGGGTTGGAGACTCTCCGTAAGTGGAGGCGCCGCGGCTCGAAGTTTCCCTCGGACCGCGCGATAAGGGCGCCCCCACGGATCCCCGTCTAGAGTCTCCAACATCTCCTCCCTGGCTCGCGTCCTCGACTCACCGATGGCCAGCCACAGAGTCTCCTTGGCCGCGCGGTACACCTCATACAGCGCGGCCTCTTCGTCAGGGACCCGACGACGTCTCCTCCGGTACCGGATGTACTGGCGTCTAACCGCCACGCACGCGACGCGCATCTGCGCGATCTCGGCGGTCCACCAGTACACCTGGCGCCTTGCGGACTGTGCGTGGACCCGGGGCATGGACGCGTCGCAAATTTGCGTCATCGCCCCGCGGAACCACAGCGCCTCCTGCTCGACGTCGACGGGTCCGGTCGTTGCCGACTCCCGGCTCCAGGCCTGGACAATAGCGGCCTCCTCGAGAAGCTCCCTGTCAATGCGCTTACGCGCCCAGCGCGGACCGTCCGGTCGCGGGGCCAGTGGACCGCGGCCGCCGGCGGTCTGGGTGGAGACGTCGAAACGGATGTATCGGTGATCCGATAACGTCTCCACCTCCACGGCGACACGCCAGTCGCGGACACGGCTCGCGACAGCGGGGCTAGCGAACGAGACGTCCACTATAGACCCGCCCCGCTGCCGCACGCACGTGTGTACCGAGCCCCGATTTAGGACGGTCAAGCCAGTCGTGACCGCCCACTCCTCCAGCACCTCGCCCCTAGCATCGGTCACAGGGGATCCCCACGCCTCAGACTTGGCGTTGAGATCCCCCAGCAACAGCACCGGGCGAGGGTGGAGTCGGCCCACGACGGCACCCAACTCGACAAGGAACCTCTCGAAGTCGGCGAGACTCTTGTTGGGCGAAAAATACGCACCAACCGTGCCAATGCCGTCCGCGAGGACGGCTACCCAGCCGTGACCTCGGGACGGGTTGACAAGAGCCCCGCCAATGATGGCCACCAAACCGTCCAAGTCTCCCACCCAGTTATCCCTGGGGGGGACAAAATACGGTTCGGCGACCACAGCCACGTGAATCGACCACTCTGCCATGCTCTGGAGCAAGAGATCCTGAGCTCTAGCAGAGTGGTTGATATTGCCCTGGAGGAAATGGTACAGCGCCATTAAGCGCAATCCATCCCCTCCGCACCATTCCTAGGCCGGGAGTCGGCCGAAGGGCAGCCAGGCTGCGGGGGGGGTAAAGAGCCCCCGGCAGCCTTGGCAGCCCCTCTCTTCTTCTTTGTGGCGGGTGCGCCACAGGCCTTTCCGCCCGCTCTGTGTCCGGCGGGCCTCCCCGCAGCTGTACAGAGGCTGCAGTTTGGCTCCGCGGAACACTGGGCCGCCTTGTGGCCGGCCTGACCGCAGCGATAGCACTGCTCGCTGCGGTCTATTTCGGCGGTGCACCGTGCCCTGACATGCCCAATGTCGAGGCAACGGTAGCACCGCAAGGCCTTGGGTTGCAGCTGCTTCACCCTCGCTGCCACCCACCCCACCAAAAGACGCCCAGCGTCGGCGACTTTGTTCGCCGCCGCCACCGGGCACCGCACCCAGATCGCGCCGAGCCCGGACGCATCGACGCGAACTTCCCCCGTACGGACGTCTTCGGGCGGACATCCACCGGAACGGGCGATGGCCGCCACGACCTCAGCCGGAGTTGTCGAGTCGTCCAGCCCGTCGACGCGCAGTTCCGCGGTCTTCATCGGCCTGGACACCCGAACGTCCTCCGGATTGAGGACCTCCCTCAGCTTGGCGGCCAGGACGTCCGCCCTTTCGCCGCTAGAGGCACCCGACACCTCAAGCAGTCGCGCCCCCGTAATCGCCTGCCTCACTCTTAGGCCAGACGGTATACCAAGGTCGGGGAACGCGACTTTGGCTTTTGCCTCTGTAAGGACCGCCTTATAAGAGACGCCCCTTTCGGCGGCTCCGGGCTGCAGCGTAATAACTACAGCCGCGGAGCGTGGGGCTCTTACTCTGGGCGGCCCTTGAGCCTTCTTGGGTGCCAGTGCCGGTGCTCTAGCGGGTACCGGTGGTGGCGGCGCCGTCTTCTTTTTACGGCGGCCCCTCTTGACGACCGTCGTCCAGGAGTCCTTGGTGGACTCGGGTGCGTTCGCCGAGGGAGCAGTCGCCGGTGGCGCGGCCGTCCGGGAAGTGGACGCGGACGTGCCCCCTTTGGTCTGCGCGGGACCCGGCTTAGCGGGCTCCTCCTTCCTCCTCCTATCCGCTGCGAGAGGTGGCCGGAGAGTCACTGCTGGGAGGAGCCTCGACTCCAGGCCCTGCAGACGGGCATTCATCATACCCCCACACTGCAGCATGCAGATGCGAACGATCTTCTCGATCTCTGCATCTGCAGGTGCGGGGGTACGGACCGTTGACGGGGCCGACGACGGGGCCGGCGGTGTCAGGGCAACGACGGGAGCTGAACCAGTGGCCGCAGGACGCCTCTGCTGCCATTCCGCCCTCTGCGCGGCAAGCTCCCGCTTGAGGTCCTCCAGCTCAGATCTGAGACGGCTGTTCTCCTCCCACAGCTTCGCCGTCTCGTCTGAGCTTGTGCGACTAAGGAGGACCCCAACTGCCTCCTTGATGTCGCCAGCCGCCTCCTTCAGAGCGCGCGTGAACGTGCCCTTCAGGCTGCCAGACTTTGTGGCAACCTTCATGACGACGTCCACGCCGTCCAAAACTTGGCGACTCAGCGCCACCGCCGACAGGCTCTCCCCGGTAGCCGCCTGAGCAGAGCGTCGCTCTCGGGCCAGTCGAGCCATTTCGGTGACCTCGTCAGCCGCCACCGCCTTCCGCTGCATCCGCTTTGCAGAGCTCGCCTCCGCCTTGTTGCTTTGCAGCAACAGTGGGGACGCAGCGGAGTCTTCGCCCGGGGTCCCCTCACTCTCTGCGCTCCCCATCTGCATCGGTACCGGCGTAGCGGGCCGCAAGAAGCGACCCCTTAAGTTACGGTCCGGTAACCGACGCCTCCCCCTCTGCGCGGTACCAAATTTTGGTCCCGACAGGTCCTCCTCCTCGGAAGACAGCTCGCTGCGCGAGCGCTTCCCTCCCAGCTGCGTGTCCTGGTCGGACAGTCGGTCCTTTTCCGGACAAGAGCCTCCTCGGCTGTTGTTGCCGTCAACGACGGCAAGCGGCTTTGTTGCGTCGCACAGGCGCTCCAGGCTAACCCGGAGCTCCTTTTCTTGCGACGCAAGTTTTGGTTGACGAAGGTCGGCGGTGGTCTGCCGGCCTACGGGACTATTGGTGCCCCCCCCAGATACGGTGGGGCTGCCTTCCGTAGAAGGGCGGGATTGTACCTCCTTGAGGAGGTTGCCCGCCTGGGGATTTTTTCCAGTAGCCTTCATTTTTCATTTTGTCCTTTTTAAGGGTGAGGTCCCTTTTCGCGCTAGCGACCGGATAACCCTCCGGCCATTCATCCCCTCGGCACGCTAGACCTTGGGATTGGGACTCCCTAATGTACGCCAACTCACCTCCCTCTGTAAGCAGAGGGGGGAGTAGACGTACGACCTTCTGTAGCCCGGTTCCCTTCACCGACCATCATGGATGATCGGTGATTGGAACCATGACCCTTCCCCGTTTGTTGAGAATTCGCCGCCAGCCCCAAGTGTCCACCAAAACCTGGTGGGCACTTGGAGCTGACGTTGCCCAGGGTGCGCCACGGGGAGGCTTCTCAACATGCACCCCGATTGTCAATGTCCTACCTTAACCTCAGTAGAGCAGGTTAAATATCTTGGTATAGTTCTGGACAAAAACCTTAATTTCAAATCTCATATCAACACTATTTGTGGTCGTATACGAAAGTTAATTTACGTTTTTAAAACCCTGCGATATGTAGCCAACCCGTTTGCTCTTTGTCAGTCCATCCTAATATATTGTATCTCATGCTGGGGTGGTGCTGCAAAGACCATACTTAAGCCTCTGGAGGCACACAGAGCTATTCTAAAAGTGGCTACGTTCAGACCGATACTCTCTCCAACTATCGAACTCTACCAATCATGTAGAGTACTTAATGTGAGGCAACAATATATATTACATGTTGTCCTTCTGCAACACCGACGAACACCTTTAAAAAAATATCCAATCGCCGCAAGACCTAATCTGCAGTATAGCACTTACACGCACAGCTTTTATAAAAAAGTTTGCCTCCTACCTTGGCCCATCTCTATATAATCAAACTTACGCAAAAATTTCAATTTACGGCTTAATAAACTTTAAGTGCAAAAATACTGTTCGCTCCTTCTTTCTAAACCTTAACTAAGACGAAACCGAAGAATTCCTAAAGAAGTGATCACTCAAACACATACATGTTAGAGCGGTAGGGCTCGGGGATCTCAAATGATAACGATCAGACATCTTGTAAATACTTTTTATCACTCACAACAATGATTCACACAACTTCATTTTACATCGAGATGCACACAGTACTAAATACAATTCAATACTGATCGCTTTGCCACTAGAGCAACGCTATTTATACTTTCAAACAACTGTCAACGTCAAACAGCAACGACTTCCGGTGATATTTGTTTTACAATAAAGTTTAGATTTAATTTAGTAAACAATATGAAATAGCGCACAATATTTTGATTTGTAATTAATAACACTTTTTAAATACTTAAATTGTAAATTTAGTTAGGTAACAATTATTTTATTTAAACGGACTGTATTCCAATTTCCATTTTAGAGTTTTAAATTAAAACGGATATAAAAAGGAACCTTAAAATTAACAATACTTAATTTAATATGATTTTATAATGTAATGCAAAATCACTTATTTATATTTTAATGCTCTGATTCGTGTTTCCGTTACGTCATCATCCGTTATGACGTTTGTTTTAGTCTGTGGTACTGTTTTTGTTTGCCAGCGCTATCATACATGCTATATACTACATAAATTCATAATAATAACACGGTGAGTGTTTCGTTACAATAACAAAATACTTACCACATCAACATACTGAACATTTTTTATTCATAAATTAGTTTTTTTTCAAAATTGCTATTTTTTTGTTGTTTAATAACCTTAATTTGTCTCATTTTGTAGCTTGCTGTAATGATTACTATACATAATATTTAACACGCGCTATTGCAAGTCAACCATTTATGACGGGGATCGGAACTGTTTCTCCTAAACACAGGTTATTTTATAACCTATCTAGGTGAACAGTACGGCACCCACTAACTAGATTAAGAAACTTTATGCTTGTGCTTTATATTATCTTGCCATGTAATCTAGTCCTAGTTGAACAATAAATCTTTATTATTGTCTCCTTTATTTCACTATTTACGTAATATAAATTATACTTTTAAATATTACAATAAAAAAATATAAAAAATTGTAACAGATAGATAGTAGCCAACCGGTATCGGAAGCAGGATCCAAGCTACGCGGTCAGGGCTCCAGAGAGAGGAACCTCCGAACAATGCGAGCCGTGTTCAGGAGTACCACT
Source organism: Agrochola macilenta (assembly GCA_916701695.1). Lineage (NCBI taxonomy): Eukaryota > Metazoa > Arthropoda > Insecta > Lepidoptera > Noctuidae > Agrochola > Agrochola macilenta. The sequence goes on from OU753563.1 coordinate 13,309,950, forward strand.
TTCTGAATCAAGCCCGTAATCCAGCTGCCCAACGAGAGCCTCCTTAGGTGTTGGTCGAGCTTCTTGGCAATTAAGCCAGTTTCTGTTCTGCCCTGGTAAAAGGGGTGTGATTGTAGGTTACATAATTCCAATTGGTAGTCAGCTAAAGTCAAGTAGTAAGTTGAAGCTTTCAATAGCAATCGTGATGGATTTGTGAAAATTGACAAATGGCTCTCTAATTTCTTAAAATCTGCAAATCGCTGCTCAAACTCAAAAAGATCCTTACTTACGACGCTGCAGTGACTTGCACGTCATCTACAGTCGTCGGCCATTAATGTGTTAGTGTACTGTGTTTTTGTTTTTGTATTGTATTGTAATGTATTGTTTGGTGTATGTGTGTTGTATTGAATATTGTATGAGTCATTGTAACTCGAATTAATAAATGAATAATAAAAAACAACCTCATCAATGTACTTAAACAAAATTAAACCAAATATATTTTGTGAAATGGATTTAAAAAATATATTAGGTTTCTTCTTCGGTTCTTAAATTAAGAATATACGTTGCGGGTCACGTTTAAGCGGCGGGCCGTACTTTGGGCAGCCCTGGTACAGGTAGATACAATGATCGCTATTGTTGTGTTAAAGTAAATATTAAGGTAAATATTTACGAGTTGAGATAGGAACGACGATTATGTGAAATTAGCCAGTTTAATTCAGTCTCTTCTAATTATTTATTGGGAATTGATCCATTTTGGTTCTCAACGTTTCTTTTAAAAGCTATTTACTCAATGACAGGAAATAAGTTCATACTAGTATTAGTTTGTTACGAGAATGTCAATAGGACCTAGGAAAACCGATGTCAGTACCTAATTACATAGTTGAATGTCCCAGTGCGCGAGCTTGTGGCTCATTATCTGCTACTTGTTCCCGATATGTTTCTAATAAAATATATTTTTTCGCAGTTTTTACAGGCTTTAGAGATCATCAAATAAGATGATATTAGATAAAACTCCTCTTTCATAAAATGATAATAATAATAATTATTTGTTAATGTGAATGGAAGTAAATTGACTGTGTTGTGTGTTCTCGTAATTTATTTATTTTCCTTGGATTATATAATATGATTAAGGGGAAAACCTCTTAGTTATAATGTTTTTCTCGTTCTATGAAGAGTGCAGAACGAAATCATCTCCCTAGCCTTATCCCAACAATGTTGGGGTCGGCTCCAATCTAACCGGATGCAGCTAAATACCAGTATTTTACATGGGGTGACTGCCTATGTGACTTCCACAATCCAGTTAGCTGGGTAATAATCCGATACCCCTTGGTAAGACTGGTTGTCACACATTCGGCCTTCTGACGACCCGTAACGACTGTCAAAGATCCACGAATGACAGCCGAGACCAACGGCTTAACGTGCATTCTGAGGCACAGAGGGGTCTTGATATGTACAGATGGTCACCCATCCAAGGACCAACTGCGGCAAGCGTAGCTTAACCTGATCGATCGATCCATGCGGCTGTTATAACTTAGCCACAAGCAAGAGTGCAGAACGAAATAGCAAGTATAAAAATTGCGAACTCAATAATAATTTTTCACAAAAATACAGTCTAGACTAGACAATAGACATACACGCGCTCATAAATACATTAATGCTATTAAAATCCACAGAAATCATATTCATAAAATGATCAATCTATTAAGATATTCATACGGACCCGTCAATCGGAATATGGTATATAATAATTAGCTGAAAAGTTTCGTCCCATCTGGATGAATTATACACGTGGCAGTCTAATTCTGAAGCCGAGTGTCTGCTCGAAGGGGAGGGCGAGGGTCGCAGTGGAAGCGGATAGTGAGGGATGATTGGGAGGATGGGACGTTGTTGTGTTGATCAGGTATAAGTCAATTACGTATGTTATTCATTGGTATTAGGGAACAAAGAAGTTGGTAAAATAATCGAATAGAATACTCTCTATGTAGGTACACCATATGAATTATTAATTACTGACATAATAAATGTAGTTTTTTTTTTATTGTATCACTGCCATTCAATGTGAATGTGAATTTGAATGTGGAGATTTCTTCAGAAGATAGATTCTTATTTCATAAGGAAATAGTAGGTAAAATGTCTTGTATTATGAACTCAGACAATGGACAAAAAATAATTAAAATATGATTTAAAGAAATCTCGTTAGATTACCGCCGGCAACTTCGACCAAACCCTAACCCGTGACTACATTGGATTCTAATTTGACTTTATTAGATTTTAGCAGAATTTAAAATGCTAGTTCAAATTAGATGAGAAAATTGCATTATTTACCAGTAGTGTGAAGTGTTCCTAATGACTTCCCCGACGGAATCTCTGTTCAACTCCGAATTAAAACTTGATTAGAGGTACTTACATGTCAAATATACGTATCCGCGTTTCAAGCTAAACTTTCTCAACAATTTATCAACAACGAACAAGGAAAAACAAAAGGTTAATTCGTGAATTACCTTCATACACATTTCTATCGAGAGAATTTTATTGTGTTACCTTTTACGTAAAATTCTTTTCTCATATCAAGAGTTTTGACAGTTCTCTCATATAATACAATAATGGCTACGGCAAACCGTTGTAGCTCGTAGAGCGTCTACGTGCGCGTAGTCCGCGTAGCGTGTAGCGGCCGTAGCCGCGTGAGACGCGCAATTAAAAGTTTACACCAGATGCAGTGATCGGTAGAGCGAGCGGTGAATGACACGTTTATGTAAACACGCTTCTAATTGGATCAAACACCTTTTTTATACAAGTACATTCTAGGAGGAACACGGCGAGTCAACTAATTGCTACCTGTACGAGCACTCATTAATTAAACACATGTAATTTATCTGCACCCCTCTTTAATTGCCAACGACAGCTTGTAAACAAAGCATTACTTTATTTTGTTTAAGTACAAATAAAAGTTGAACATAAAACTCTAACTTCAATTTATACAAAACCTCGACGTTTTCATAATAAATGAAACTTTTTGGACGGTCATTGTGATTTCATATCCAACTTTTTAATCAGCTTATTTGAACTAGAAACAACGTCGATTTCTGACGTTCGTATAACACCAACATTAAAGTGAGAATAATTTTAGATGTATGGACTTATTCATAGAAAACCACATATGGATTTTACATAGATACATTTTCTTATATAAATAGAGGAAAGGAAATAAGAAATGTGAAGTAAACCTATTTAAACGAAAACCATTAAGATAGAATGGCCCCCTTAAAACGGCAAGTGCAAAGAATGCATAAGGTTTAAACGGCGGGTCAAATTTTGCCTCGTCAGATATAATTAAAAGTCTTTACGATGGGCGAAAACGACGCTGTAAAGCGGCCAGGAAAATTATATGGAAAGCGCGCGAGCGCCGAGCACGTCACTGAGCGTCGTAAAGTATGAGACGTATCAGTAGGTACGAGTGCACCGAGAAGTGTCTTATGAGACTACACGTGTGCACAACTTGGAAGGAGTTTTTATTGTGACCCGAATAATACAGGAAAGTTACGGGACTAGGAGAAGTTAGACGATTTTCTGCCCAGATATAAAGTTACCGGTCGAACCTGTTTTTAGGGTATAGCAAGTTAATTCCAGGCTAGCGTAACCTTGGAAAACCAGTACAATATTTGAATGCCACTTCCTACTGCTGCAGCCGGAAAACTTCTTGTACACTATTAAATATTTTTTTATTTAGTAAATCACATTATTTATTATATTTATATAACAACAAATGTTCTGTTAATTAAAACCAATAACTAAAGGTAGTAAACCATAATGGTTTATTAATTAGTTTCAATCAATCTGCCTAGCGTTTTCCCAACTATGTTGGGGTTGGCTTCCAGTCTAACCGGATGCAACTGAATACCAGTATTTTACATGGAGCGACTGCCTATCTGACCTCCACAACCCAGTAACTGGGTAATACGATACCCCTTGGTAAGACTGCCTGGTGTCAGACTTTCGGGCTTCTGACGACTCGTAACGACTGTCAAAGATCCATGAATAACAGCCGGGACCAACGGTTTAACGTGCTTTCCGAGGCTCGGAGAATTCTCGGTATGTAAAGATGGTCACCCATCCACTGACCAACCCCGGCAAGCGTAGCTTAACCTGATGGATCGACCAGTGCGGCTGTTGTTACTTAGCCACGAGCTCCTCGGGTTTATTAATTAGTTTGATATTAAAAAAAAACAATTATGGAAGACCATGTCAAGAAAAGACAGCAAACGATTAAAGCCTTCAACACAAACCGCGCACACAATATTTTCACTACGAGTAGTTATTTTTTGCGAAAAGCGCATTTTAATATCTCCATTATGAATCCGAGAGTCCTTTCACTAAGCGGTGCCATCACAGGCTGTACTGTCGATGAAATAACCCGCTATTAACCTTGTTGCCACGACTCTTTTGCAAAAGCCATCGCCGAAATTGATATCAACTCATGTTGACAAACGTAAATTGCCTCTCTATGCATATTTACGCGAACTTTTAAAAATTGATCGACTGGCATTTGCATACACACTTATGGAATTTTTAAATACCACCACACCACACTTATGGTATTTTTAAATAACGATTCACCCGTGGCATTTGGCGGATATAATCGATATCAATTTACTTCTATATTACTCACTTTTACGTGTTTCCAGTAACATTTCTCCGTGTGTTAAATACCTCTACGGTTTTGAGTACTGAAACACGAATACGCGTACATAAAAATGTTGGTATATTCTTTTTAATGTGTACATATCAGTTTACAGCCGCCCGTAGCACAATCGTTTGAGTTTTGAGACGCCCTCAATAACCCGAGTTTAGTGCTAAGTTCGTATTCACACAGTTACCAGGAGCGTCGTCGGATCCTTTACACGATAGTAGAGAGGCGATCGTAAAAACTTTTAATTATTTCGGTTGAAAATAGTCCGGGAGACCGCAAACATAAACCGGTATGCATTCTTTTTCTTTCGTCGGTTTGCGCGTAGCGTCTACAAGACGTTAGTGCCTTGTTTTAAAGTGTTGTAAAACAAGCGTAACTCGCGCTCACCTACGGTACCTAAGTGTATGCCCTCTTGAAAAAATAAAGTCTCTGAACACGGTTTTCACGTTTCATGTTCATAGTTGGCGGGTTAAATTTCCGGATTTTCGCAAAACGGGACTTTTTGAATTTTTATGTTTGTATCTAATTAAACTTTCAGGGTAAAATAACAGTATGAAAGAATTATCTATTTACTATTGATACTTATTGATATATTGATCCATAAGGCAATAATGCACACACTTTCGTAGTTTTTTTGCAAGTAGCTAACGTATTCACTTTACCGGGATCTGTCACTGATTGCTGACAAAGCGTCGTCGCAGGCAACACTCAGGAGAACCGCAATCATCCGCAAAGGGCACGCCATAATACGACGCGCTAAGTGTCACCCTGTAAATAGCGGATATGACGTAATTGGCTAGTCGTCAACCACCGACCCTAGTTGTCACATGTTACTTCACAGTTCAACGATTTCAATAAGTAATTTTCACGGAAATAATAAGCTGGGTAATTTAATTTCACATGGAATTTTTATGGAGTTTGGTGTACCTAATAAATTTTTCAAAACGAATTTAACATGTTATAGAAAACAATTATACAGGCTGAAATTGAATTCATGGGCATTTTCTTAAGGGGTCATTGTAATATATCATTATCATTATCATTATGAACAACTTTCACTGTGAGAACAGTCCAGAACACGCGAAAAATGTTTTCTACATTTATGTTCGTATAGCGCCAGTTTTTTTTTTTCGCGATTTCAGTTTTGGTCCATAGTGAAAGTTGTACTTAATGGCGAGTACAATGACCCTTTAAGAGGATGCCCATGTATTCAATATCACCCTGTATATGGGTATCCTGTTTGAAAAATCGAAGCAATCAATGTAATTTTGAAAGGACAGAGTTTTCCGCGTCTTTCATCATCAAACTAAAATAATAAACATCGATATTTTCTGACCTTCCTTTCTTTCTGCTTCAACAACTTAACATCGACAACAAAACAGTTAACAGTATCAACTAATATAACTTCGAAGTACCAGCAGCAATAATATAGCAACACAAAAAAAAATTGAGCCTTCGTGTGAAATTATAAACTTGTTTGAAAATACATACAAAAGTGTTGAAAACTTCGCGATAGCTTTTCAGATAAGTAACTGGCTCGCGTTAATGTTTAGCTCTTTGTGATTCCGCTCAGCGCGGCTGTGTGTGACTGTGTGACGGTATGTCGAACTACTTTTCTAAGTTAATTCGTGTCTCATGCACAATCCATAAACTTTCGAGTGCTACCTCGCGAACGATGTCTGCTGTGAATGAAAAATTTTGCATGAGTATTGTCGCGTCTTATATGTACCGACATAATTAAAAACTTCTGTTGTTGTCTATCCTGCTGTGCTTTTTATTTAATTTTTTAAACTTTTCTTATGATTTTGAGTACACTATAAACTAGTCGATATAAATGATTAAGCAACTTAAAAAGAACAACAATGAATTATAAATAAAATAGGTACACAAGTACATATAGTGTATAAACTTATGATAGACGTATGTACGTCTATCATAAGTTTATATATATATATTATATATTTATTATATATTACATTAAATATGTATGTACATATTTACTGTAATATATACCTACATTATATATATATATTTATATAAGGATACAAATTCAAAGGCAATCAGGTAATTGAGATGACTCTACACTATTTGTTTTGAAAATAAGTGTGCAATTTCCGCTTAAATGCATACTGACTGATGCCCGTCCTGATCAAGAGGAAGCGCATTCCAGAGAAGAATGGACTAAATATGAAAGGAAGAATGAACAAAGTCAGAAGTATGAGAAACACATTTCTTACAGTGGCTAGGTTTTGAATCCATAATGCTTATAGTGGAGCGCCTGGGGGTTTTGACCTCGGATTTTTGTTACAGTGAATGATTTTTTTAAATCGAGCTGAGATTTTGTTTTTGATACTATATTAATTGTTAAACGTTATAATTGCAATATACTCGTAGGTATACCAATTTTTTTTTTGTGCTTTTTGTGTAGCTTTGAAAATACTTTTTCAATCGTTTCAAGAGGGTATCCGTTTTCAAGAAAAGTACGACCCGGCTAGCTTCCTCAATTATTAAGATAGAGAAATGAAAATTATATCAAAAGATGCGTTAAGTACTTAAATTATAATAAAAGTTAAACTTAAATTATATTAAAAGATACGTTACTTTCCAATATTATGGCCGTTTCTGGGCCACAATATTGGAAAAAAAAAAAAAAAAATATATATATATAAATTAACAATTACCGAAAAGGTGTCTTCGAAAGGGGTAAACATCTACCCTTAATTATAATTTTATCGAAACCAGAATGGTATCATTTTAAAGACCTTTAAATTCTCCAGGATTGTATTTCTTTACTTTTTGGATATTTCTTTTTTTTTTTGAGAAGTTTAAGATTCTTTGAAAAATATTCCAAAAGAAACGGTCGTAAATTGGCGTATTATTTTTTTATAAAAAAAATAGCGTTTTATAAACATGTTTTTTCCAGTATTGTAGCCCTTTCAGAAACGCATCTTTTGATATCATTATTGAGGACGTTAGCTAGAAATATTTATTTCAATACCCCACCTATCATTCAAAGAAATGAAGTCGAAGAAAATATTTGATAAAGACAATGATGTAAATTGTTTAAATTAACAAATATTTTATTAATCATTTTCTTCTTTATTTAATATTCCTTAATTAACTTCTTTTTCTCGATTACTATCTCATATAGATAGATAGGTTAACTTAATTTTGATATATAAAAAAAAAAAAAAGTAACAATCAAGATCGCAAAACTAAACAACAAGAACGGTAAACTTTTTTATATATTTTATTAGCTAAACATTCCATTTTGCACTTTTACATTACATTCACTGTAACAGAAATACGAGGTTTTCATGTTTTTAACGCTCCTGGCACTCCACTATTAAGTCATTTACAAAAGTTATTAAAAAACTTAACCTAATACCCTATAGGTGTTCCATTAACTATTCTTGATTGGCCCATTAATTAGCGAAACCAATCTCAGTTTTCGGCTTAAATCAATAAACGCTCTGTTTAGAATTGACTGGAACACGGCAGCTGTTTTGATTTCGCGGTGGTTGGTACCAATTTTTTTTTTTAAGTTTTAGACACTGCTGAAACAACAAACGTACGACTAATGGTCTATTATAGGCGGGATTAGAAAAATTGCGGAGACTCTTCATCAAAACTCAAAAGTCAATAATTAAGCTGCAATAAGCAAACCTATTTTGATGATATCTTTAATTAACTATTTACCTACTTTCTTTAGTTCGTTGAATACCAAAAAGATGCATCGGATAAAATAGGGTAGGTACGTAAAACAAGTATTGGTACGTACCTACTGCATACAGAATATGCTTTTTGTTAGAACGGATGCGATAGTGGGTAATGAAATGATGCCTTCCCGATTCAGTTCGCTTATCCGGATTAAGCAGAGCGCCTCTGTAACCTGCTCTGTCGTTTGTATTCTTATTAAACCCGCCTGCACCGAACTCTATTTTAGCATTTCTTATGGAAAGATAAGCAGAACAATTTACCTTATCTTATACTTTTTGTTTTATACTTTAAGAAAAGTTACGGGTTAGATTTTAATTAATGGAGGGTTTGAAAGTATTAAAGTAGGTCTAGTATGACGGCTATCTCACGTTAAATTCGATAATGCTGAGGGCCTCTAAGCACCTCGAAGTAGTCTAGGATTGCAAATTATAACTTGTTATGAAAGTTATAACAAACAAGTTTCCAACTATCATATAAAAGTAAAGTTAGTATTTGAGGCATCAAATTTTGATAGAGTTTTGCATAAAGAGATAAGCTCGATCAAAGGATTGCATTCAAAGTGGTTTACCTTGCGAGTATATTTAAGTTTTCATGAAGTGAGGAAATGGAAAATAAATTGGATTTGTATAAGTTTCTTAAAAGCTACACATATGGGGAAATATTTACTTTGTTCTAGGCTAGCCGGGATTATTGCAGTTCATTATAAGACTAACTCGGCGGTCTAATGGAAAACCTGGTGGCGCGTTTGTGACTACGCTATATTTTTCATGTTGAATCAAAACAGTTTAGATAACATAAACAGATAAGTTGAACGTATCGCGTTATGAACTAGGTGCAGTGTTGCGTGTGTGGACCGGCTACCTGTAGAAACGGAATTAATAAACTTCGAAAATAATATCAAATTAAACATTTTAAAACATGAGACATTTGCCAAAAACTCACAAACACTATAATAAGTTAGGTACTAAATAATGCACTGAAAAATTATTGAACTCTAGGAATAATAACTACACGCCATAATAATTTCATAAAATCAATCTGCCTAGCCTTTTCCCAACTATGTTGGGGTCGGCTTCCAGTCTAACTGGATGCAGCCGAATACCAGTATTTTACATGGAGCGACTGCCTATCTGACCTCCACAACCCAGTAACTGGGTAATACGATACCCCTTGGTAAGACTGGTGTCAGACTTTCGGGCTTCTGACGACTCGTAACGACTGTCAAAGATCCACGAATGACAGCCGGGACCAACGGCTTAACGTGCTTTCCGAGGCACGGAGGAGTCTCGGTATGTAAAGATGGTCACCCATCCACTGACCAACCCCGGCAAGCGTAGCTTAACCTGATGGATCGACCAGTGCAGCTGTTGTTACTTAGCCACGAGCTCCTCATAATACGCCATAATAATTTCATAAGTACCTACCTATTGCTGCTTTTGTTCTCAAATTCTGACCGAAACTGTCCATAAACATAAATAAATCGCATCACTCTCCTACACCTAGAATATTAAACACAAAGGTTGATAATGTTTAACAAGCAGACAGTTCTGATACAAAGGGGAAACACATTAACATACAACTTCACCTGACGCCGATGAGGAGTTGGAAACATTTTCGCATAAACTTTTCTATATGCGAAACGCTATTGAAAGCTCCTCTCGGAGATTAACACGCGCCGTGAAAATACGTTCAAGGATTACCCCCCCCCCCCCCCGCCTCGCCGAGTGTGAAGTTGTCTTGTTATAATGTGCCGCTAACAGCCAACAGTGAAAAATTAATGCAGTTCCCCTCTTACCCGCGGCAACGCTACACGTGCGAGCAAAAAAACCGCTCATCAATTAAACATTGAACTGCGTTCGTGATACGCTTGATTTATTATTTTGAAGATGTGGAAAGTTTAATATATCGAAATGTATGCCACAACAATCGGTCTTGAACTTTAATTTTTACTTGGGAATATTGAGTTTTAGCTTAACCTGATGGATCGACCCATATGCCTGTTATTACTTAGCCACGAGCTCGAGCACGAGCATGAATATCTAAATAGTAAACAATTGATTCTCCGTTGGTAAAAGTTAAAAGGAGCAAGATTTTGGTCATACACTGTTAAACAACTGTGTTATTGCATCAGCCGCAAATACAAATACACAAGTATGCACGGTAGACGACTAGACGTGGACTAGACCGCCCGCGAAATCCTCCATGATTCGGCTTTAATTAATTCGCAACAAGAGAAACCCACACAATATAGAATAGATTTACACCTCCTTCAGCAGCAATGTTGTGAACTCATTGGCAGATATACTGTTCTTAACCACGTCAGCAAATAGCAAACATGGCAATGAACAGTGGAGTCATCCCCGCAGCTAACTAGATCTTTGAGCGCAGTTTGGACTTCGGTTTGATCGTGTTTGCTCGCTGCTCACTAGTTAGACTGCGAATTGCGGATAGCTTCTTTGTGTTCCCGAGTCGCAACTTCGCTAACTAGCTGCCGGTGACTGATTATGAACAACCCGAATTTAGGTACCGAAATTATAATTACAAACAAGAATGCTTTTGAAAACCTTTTTATTTCTTATACATATCGTAATATACAGGTCGATAATCGACGTTGGGCACAATTCTGTCAATCAAGCCAGCTACAAAGCGACTACGTTTGAGGACTTCGGGTCTGCACATTCGCACCAATGACCTCAACAAACGGTTGTGGATCTCCCATTTACTAGGCACAAATGGCACTTTCAAATATGACTTCGTGAGATGATTGCCGCCACTCCTATGTGAAGTCTCGACGGAGCTAAGTAAATGTGATAATGTCTCTATTTCTGCCGGCGTAATTTGTTCATGACGGAGCGAGTAGCTAGATTTAACATTAATAGGCATTTGTCTTTTTTCAGGTAGTCTATGCAAAATCTTCTCTAGTAGCGTGCTTTGTTTTTGAGATTCACTTTCTGTAGTTTGTTTCAAAAGAGAATCATGCATCACCTTCTTTTGTATGATTGCATCGATTAAACCTTTCATTTCCGGATTTAAGTAATTTCTTGGCCGAAAGTATTCTGGAGGATCTGCTATTTCAATTTCTTCTTCTGGTATGTTGTAACGGATTTTTCGAGGTGGCAGATTTTGCACTTTATTGTTTGGTTCTCCTTTAATTACATTTCTGATGTGCTGAGCGTCATGTGTAGATTTTATTTTAACTATTTTGTTTTTATCGTTTTCATCATTGTCGTAGGTAATATGGTCAATAATAATCTCAGGATACTCATGCAATATGCTTAACTGTTGATTCTGGTGACCGCTTTGACTAAAAGATATCTGTTTATTATCGTTAGTTGTACTTAATTCTGAGACTATTTGTTTTTTTATTAAATGTTCTAAAGAGTAATTATTTTCGTCTATGTCCCCTGCCCGTGCTTTGTATTCTGAATAAACACTTTCTTGACCTCCATGTAGAAGTCTAGGCATAAATTGTTTATGATGTTGAACTCCTATCAATGATTTTCTAGATAACTTCTTTGCACCTGGAAACGGTTCGTCTTCTGAAGTCGGATCATTATCTTGATTGGAAACTTCATGACTTTGAACAGTATTATTTAAATGTCGACTAGCATGTAGAGTTTCACTGCTAGATTTAAAATTGATATGTGGAGCCACGAACGTCTTAAAGTAATATATATTTGAATCATTGCTTGTTTCTGTTTCAACAACAGGAGTTAAATCTTTTATGTCAGCGGTAGGGCCAGTTTCGTTTATTTGTTGGGTCTGGAGTATCAGTTTATCCAAAATGTCATTAAGATTTTCTGTGCTTATATGCTCTTGAGATATTATACAGTGTACGGTTATAAGAACAAACATGTGGAGAACTGAAAAAAATTGCAATTTAAACAGGCAATACACAAATAAAATGTTATATAAACAACAGGACCAACAAGTGACCATAAGACCATAGAGATCGAGAGGGTTAGTATTTTCTAAGAGCAGTTACAGAGTGAGACGAATTAATAGAAGATTACAATAATGTGACCTTACACAGCGTGAGCCCCATGTTAATCGCCATTCTGCCAGATTACCACTGAATGGAATACTGGTTTATTATTGGCTCAATTGTGCTTGATCGCTTATTAATTAACTGTTATCGCATTAATACCTCTTCGGACTTAATTAAGGGGTTATTGATAGGCGTGAAGGTTTTCATCTAAATATTACTCAATCACGATCTACTTCGCATTTGGATATTAAACGCTGTTGCAGGTAGAGCATGTGTGCGAGCATGTTAGACAACTTAAGAAAACGAAGTTCTTATTTCGATATTTTTTGCGTAGTTAAGTCTTTATGTGTATCATTGCCCAAGTCCAAAGCGTAGGCCACATTGAGAACGTGAACCGAACTATGAATAGACGCGGAAGAAAGCTAAACGAACTTAGCTTAGTTTCGCTTCGTTCCCAGTGTGACCTGCGATTTAGAGACATTTGCTTAAAAAAAAAATGTTGATTTAACTTGGCTTAAAGAAAAAATGTTAATAATTTACCAAAACGAAGAATTTGTGTCGAAATTTTTATCCAAACACGTCACCCAAGAAAAGGAGCAACGCTTATGTAACTACCAGAAAACAATGGACGTTGCTTAGGTAAAATATTTCAATAAAAACATCAATCGCGAAGTATTTTCATGAAAACGGCAAGTTAATGGAACTTTTAATTTGCACTATAACAGTTTACAAGCGATTGAAACTGAAAAAAGCAATCTTAGTTATCGTTGCCTTGGACGACAGCGAGTCGGCTTCGGCATGAAGTAAACAGCTCGGTTCGTCCTGCATTTCAATCGACTCTATTTGTATTTTATTGCGGGAGACTCGAACTGAGGCCAAACGCCACGGACCAAAGCTTTACGTTTTATTGAGTTCTTTTATGAGATTTAAGTAATAATAGACGGTATATTAACGGACTACTAATATATAATTAGCATTATAGGTCCCAGTCCCAAATGTTTGAAACTGGGCACGGCCGAGAAATATGCGGTTTTAAACAGCCCACGCAGTAATAAATGTCAGTATCAGCACCGTGAGAGGTAACTCGTTTGCGAATAGAGAGTAGAATTTAGAGATTAGTGACGTAGGTGCAATGCAGGCATAACATATGCCAACCGTGTCTGTAGAAGGACTGTGGTGCACTAAGATAAATTAGCATTAGTACATTTAATTTCAGGTTATATTTCGGATGTGTACAGCTATGGCTATGGTATTTTAATTTGGATTTCTTTATTTAATTAATTATTATCATTAAAATAAAGCTTTTATTAATCTTTTTGTTTAATTGTAAGGCAAATCACTTCAAAAGGTTTAGTATTTTATTTAAAATAATTGTTATTACAATATTACTGGCGTTTATATTTGAAACCTCTTACATAAAATTACAATTAATAAGCATTAATTTACAAAATCTTTTAAATAAAACGAAAACGCAGCAAGTTCTTAGTTCTGCGGGATGACGGAGATATAAAAAAATCTATTAGAAATCCATTAACTTTTTCAATTTCAACGGCCGTCTAATTTAATTGCGACCGTCTCACGCTGTAAAGTTACAATAGTCTCCTATTAAGGCTATACAGTGTTCTTAAAAACAACCAACTGTAGATACAATTATACGATCGCGTGTAAGTGAATTCTAGGTACCAGTGTTGTGGCAGTTTGTCATTGAAGAATGCAACCTATTTGGAAGATCACTGGATGAGTTGATTAATTGCTTGTCTTGTTATGATAAGTCACCAACTAAAAGTAAGTTAATAAAAATTAGAAGACATCAAACGTGTTTGGGAATAATAAAGAAGTGTTATCAAATCATTAATGCGTTGTCAAATGCAATAATGCAAACAAAATACCTTCAACATACCAGCCTATTATTGTGAGACTGCAGGGCAAAGGCCTCTTTCATACAGAGAAGGTATGAGCATTGATCACCACGCTTGACATTTTTTTTTTTTTTTTTTTGGATGGTGGGTTATGATCAAATAACTTCTCCCGCTCTGGGCGCAGCGGGAGGGTGTGTCAGACTTTTACTGACTAAAATCCACCCGTGTTCCTTCCGTTGCCTGTGTGCCGGGGCCGCGATATCCCTTCCGGACAAACCCGAAATCCCGGCAGGACAATTTCAGGCTTATTATTTATAACTAGACTACATTATTTATAATTCCAGGTTTCCTTACGATGTGTCTCTTCACCGATGTCAGTGAACAATAACATCAATCTGCCTAGCCTTTTCCCAACTACATATTATGTCGTACGGAAACGACCAATTGGAACCGTGTACCTAGCTTCTGACGTTTCATAAGTGCCCATGTAGGTTTATGTGAAATAAAATATTTTGAATTTGAATTTGTACTTTCCGGACGGAGGAGGAGTCTCGGTATGTAAAGATGGTCACCCATCCACAGACAAACCCCGGCAAGCGTAGCTTAACCTGATGGATCGACCCGTGCAGCAGTTATTACTTAGCCACGAGCTCCTCAATGAACAATAACATACAACATATAAATCCAGGTAAACGCAAACAATTTTACAGGGTGATTAACAATTGTATCCTTGTCCACATTGTGCACGTTACCCGTGGCCACGTGGTTCTATGAATATTTGTCCACTGGCGGCGGCTGGAATAATTGAGGTGTACATTTTCACTTTGTTCCGTTTCCATTCGATTAAAATCGTTGTACCACACTTGTACACGACCTATTCGGTGTTTACTAAACGATTTGAACGGTTCGACGGGCTGCCCAACCAGCTGTGATATTTTTTTAATTTTTTTTTAGGAGTTTTTTAATATAACGAATTCAAATAAAAATAAATTAGAGAAGAATTGTACTATAAAATGTGTTTCATCTGTCAAATGTTTGTATGTATTTTCACATGTTTCATATTTGTCGAATTGAGGTTCTTGGTCATAGTTTTCTTTATATACGGTGTTTTCAAATTGATGTTGATAATAGAAACTGGGAAACGTTAAGGTTGTTCGAAGCACACATATTTAAAGTCTTAAGTTTTATAAAGGTCGGTTACAGGGTAGTTTCAAATATATTGGCTACTGGGTCTCGCGAGTCGTCAGAGTACATTTTATGAGCATCTAATAAAATTTTTATCGTGTAACAGTAAAGAAGCAATCAGTCTGTTGGATATTGGCCTGCGGGGTCGGTAAACACGTGCATTTTTATGTCCGTTCGCAGTTACCGCCATTCATAGATTCGCATATAGAACCACTTTTGTCGATTACCTACTTAGCTAGAATTTGTCCAAGTTGGAATCTCCTACAAGTCGTTGGAGGCGCATCCAAAGGAACCGTGAAATGTAAGCGTTTTCCGCATCACTAAAAGTTTTACATTAGGTACTCAGTCGGTACAAGTTTATTCGAAGTGCTTACCCCGGTTTTTTGATATTTTTCCATAGTGTCCCAAGTATGGAAGAAAAACAAGGCATCTAAGCAAGAAGCTTAGATGCCTTGTTTTTCTTCCACACGACTGCAGTCGACTTTAGGTAACTATAATACGCTACTTAAATGTTCTTGAGACGAAACTCAATTCTTATATAACTTTATGTCCAAGAAACTTTTTTAGTGTGTGACTCTTACATGACACAAGCCCTATAAACTCGTATTCTATAAACACACTTTATTTGATAGAATTGTTTTTAAGTTTTTATTAAGCTCTTCAGTGTTGTTCCCAATTTCAAATGTTCTTACTGAAAGTCCAACTGAACTGATCAACCAGTGAAAGACAAACATCACAATTCATCCGTTTCTCAAACGAGTGCAAAAGAGAAATAAACCATTTTATCCTAATAGGTAGGCTCTTATATCTTTTCCCATTATAGTTATATTTTATTAGACACCAAACCTACCAGTTTTTAAGCATCCATGCAAAAACCAAAGGCCATCGACCTACTTTATGAAGGCATTCATCTCGTTAACACAAAAAGAACGATAAAAAAATGGATGTGAAAAATGTATTGTAAAACTAAGAACAGCTGTTCAAGTACAAATAAATATAAAATTATGAAAGTTTTTATAGTGTCCATGGTTATGCAGAGGGGCGATGACGCTGCGTAGTGGACACTGGAGATCCCGAGAACACCCGCACAATCACGCACGCCCCTGGGACCGTTTGACTAGGCATTACCCACGTATACTAATATGTTTGTGAGTCCGTCCGCCTCTGTACACAGAGGAGCGAGGCCGATGTCCCTCCGGTAGCGTTTTAACTTTACAAATCAATTACCTTTTTTTACGTTTTTTCTTAATGCATAAAAAAAATTACGTATGCATAACTCCAAGACAACGTAAAAACCGTTATCAAAACTTAATCAAGCCTTTATTCATCTAGTTCAAACTGCATTCACTGATGATGATATCAGCTACTTACCTGGCAATTATAATGTCTCATAAATATGAGAAACTACCGCAAACACATCGACAACTGTACGGGCTAACGGTACCGTAAATGTATTCAAGTTAATATAACTTCAAACGAGTTCTAAAAACAGTAAAACAATGGCCGAACTTATAATAGTGTGTTCGATGCAATTGGCAGCTAATTTCTTGTTCCACGAGACCACGACCAACCAACACGCTCTTTGCGTCAAAATTTAATCGGTTCTCTTTGTCAGGAAAATTCTTTTGAGAATGCAAAAAATTAAAAGTTACGCAATCGGAACAACAACTTTGTAGCATAACGCGAGGGGATCGCGATTATACCGGTTTGAAGCTCCGTTCTGTATAATAAAAACCGCACAAACTTTTAAAGTAACCAGAATTATTTATAACACATGCGTATCTGGTATCTGCACATTCAAATACACGACATCCTTTAACGTTTTTCTGCTGTATAAATTTTAGAACTTGACTAGATATTATTAACAGTTCTAAGTTCTAAACAGCAAAAAATACCAGTTGTATTCTTATGATTTTTATTTTATTACCTACATCTGCACCTATAATTAGCTAGACTCAATCAAGATAATAGTGTATTATGTATTTGTAGTTTGCTTTTGTAAAATAAAGTTTAAATGGACACACTGCATTTTTTTAAATAATCGTCTTAATTGTATCAACTTTTAAAATTAGGTAAATATAAGGTAGGTACGTATTCCATGATACAAGCCAACAACAAAAACATCTTTCCTATTCCCATTTATACAAGTTAAATGCGAAATTAACGGCACCTTCCTGTACGGAAGTGTCATAAAGGTGGTTATATTAAAGTACTTGCTTAGGCGCATAATATTGCAGTACGCGGGATGTGCGGCCGCCGAATCCTTAGCCACGTCTCACGTCTGTCCGGGTGGCAATAAAACCCCAGTGTCAGTTATGTCATAATATGCATATGTGATGAACTCGCCTGAGATATGACTACACTAAACTCAGTGAATCAGTCGCACGGAACCCAACTATAATTTTAATACCTCGACACACGTAAAATGTGAATTTAACGTATTTTTATTAACATCTTAGACTCTAGACTTTAAATGAGTCTGGGACACATGATATTAGAGGTATGAAAATCATGTCTGTTTAGGTAATATACGTACTAATACGTACTGCTTAGTGTTAGAAATAAAATGACCTACAGACAGGTCTTGTGTCGTGTTTACAAAGATTGTAGGTACATCTTCAATTGCGATGTAAAGCAGCACGTGTTTGGCAAATTGATTAATTATCCAAATGGCGCAACAACGAGGCGATCGCGTGATGTGTGTTCAGGGTCACGGGTTCGATAATTTTCAGCCATCGTAGGTTACACCCAGTTTGTGTGAACATAGATAACTAAATAGCTATCAGCCTAGAACACATGCTTAAATATAAAATGGTGCTAAGTGACTGGACGGGGTCAACAACTGATAATAAAAAAAAATGCAATTAATTTTAAAACAGATAATAGAATAGAAACGAGTCTTCCGTAAATGCGCCTATTTTGATGAAGTCCTAAGACCTAGGTATAAAAAACTTGTACTTCATTATTATGACTGGTTCTTGTCCGACACCATTAAGATACTCATTATATTTTATCTAACTTGTTTATTTTAAGAACATTCTCACCATTTTATACGGTGTAGTATAAACTCGTGATTTGATGTTGCAAAAAATTCAAGTATTTCCGCTACGCAATTAAAACTGGAGTTATTCTAATAATAGTGGTAGTGTCCATGTAGGAGATAGTGCATCCCTCGGAAACTAACATTATACCGGTTTAGAATAAATTATTACGTCGCTGGCTCGGCCGTAATCACTGCCCCGATAATCGAATAAAAGACGCATGATGTGCGCGCACCGCGCTCCCCACAAACATACACGTCATGTTGTTTTTGCCAATCGTATTAATTTCATAAATAATTAATAGGGCATATTTGGATCGGTGAGTGGACACAGATGAAAATGCACTCGACAAATTGACTGATAACCGCAGTCGGGGAAAGGCTAAATACCTGCTAATGATAGTCCGATTGATGCTTTCAACTGGTTTGTATGGGGACGAGCGCAAAAATTGCAATAACCAATATTGAAATCACAATTTTACTCAGTAGGAAATGTTGACAGTAATGATTTCACTACTTAAAAATGTACAGGCCATGACTTTTTTATTGTCCGGTGAAGTAAAATAGCTCGTGAATTTTCAAATGTCAGGTATCCCTTCGATACAAGCGCTATTTGGGAAACTGTCTCGTTTCAATATGTTATTAATGAGCTGAGCGCTGTTTAATTATATCTGTGACTGTCTGCGCCTGTCTGGGCGAACAGCTGGATTGTTAGCGTCGGTGTGTACCTGAATATAATGCAGGTAGGTACGTACATCAATAATTTGTAACTGCGCGTTGTCAGACTACATAATTTGCACGGAGTCGATGCTAATCAACTCTCATTAAGCATATTGATGTTTCAGTTTCCGTGTTACAATAATTATTCGTGTTTGCGACGTCCTATCATATTTTGGCGGTACAGTCTACGAACAAAGAGACAGAGGTCTGCTGAGCGGCGTGCGATGGACTAATGCTCGCCTATTAACTCCGCTTAAATATGTGATCGTAGCGGCTTTGTGTTGCGTGTTAACTTTACATGCTCGCGTTAACAACACGTCCGTTAGTTAGATTGAATATAGAGCTAAATTTTAATCGAATCGTTTGCGGCTGCGGTAAAATTTGTACAAACAAATTAACGCGAGGTGCGATTGGAAAATCTGAACAAACATTCAATACAAACTGAATTTGAATTTTGACGTGGATGTACTGTCGGTCGGTATCTAAAAATGTAGCATGAACCAGGTATGTCTCTAAGTATATGAACAATTTGTTGTTGTAGCCACCGCTTTTAAATCATATTATTGTTTTAAGAGTAATAGGAACTGACCTAAGTTTACGGATACTAAGCATGCCCCTTATGGGTCAATAAATATATATACAGGGTGTCAGGGACATCGACGCGAAGCCGGTTACCATGGATTCAGTACATGATTCTGAACACCCCTGCTTTGAAATTTTTCGTCGGTTATTAAAAATGAATTTGAATCTAAAAGACACACCAAGCAGTAATAAGGAGCAATATATTTAACTCCAGATGACATTCATACGCACACTACAGCGAGCTTGAAAGGAAACTTATTCTTTAAAGGTACGAAATTTTAAATCACAATAGACACACGTCCGTATGGGTCGCATTATGTAGATGCAACGAGCTCAATATTGAATACGAGACAACCGAAAGAGTGTTTCAAAATGAAAGGTGCCTGAAAACAAACGGTTCATAAAAGAAAAAAAAAACTGGTCGAAACTTTACCTTTCTGCGACGAAACGAGCGAGTTGGGGAACAAAAACTATTAATGTAGAGGCTCTCACGGCCCGCTGAGTTGTCGGTGCGTTTCGTTTGATAATTTCCGTGTACAGCGAGCTTTAATCGAATGTACCGCCGCCCCCCGCGCCCTCCCCTGCCCGCGAGCGCAATAAAATTGTTCATCTCGATTATCGCGGGCAACGGGAAGATTGCCCGATTGGGGAGCGACACTGCCCTGTAAACAAATCAAAGCAGGGAAATATAATTTTTACGTTTGTGGTTAACATGTCAGATGATTATTTTATTAACTACTATTATTGAAAACATTAATTTAGTAATAGATTAATACTAAATTACTAACTCACACCTTTTTACTGCCTATTTGAAAGGTATAGGAAAACTTGCAATTTTGATTGCATTACTTACTGAGGTAGGTATTGATCATGTATTGATGTTAGTCCTTTGGGTTTGGTTAAGAGAGTGGTTGCCTAGTGGCAAAGACCCCGACTTACGAGTTGTAGGTCGTGGGTTCGAAACCAGCCAGGCGCTTTATTTTGTGTAAATTAATTTCATTACCACTGCTCTCAAAAACTCAGGAAAACATCGTGAGGCGAAACCGGCTACTACAGAGGACTAAAACTATTTTTTTTTTAAATATACAGGGTGGCAGGGACATCGACGCGAAAACTGATGGATTCAGTACATGATCCTGAATCCCCCTGCGTTGAAACTTTTTGTCGGTTATTAAAAAAAAATCTGCTGTTCCATAGAAAAGTGCAATACCTACCTACGCGGTCAAAATGTAGCAGCAGATTTTTTTTTTTTTAAATTAAAAATTTTAAGCTAATTTTGTTATTACAATTAATAACAAAATTAGCTTAAACATTGAGAATTAATATTAATAAAATTAAATAAATTTTGAACAAAAACAAATTACAATTTAATAAAGTCAGGAAACAAAAATAAATAAAGAATTGTGGGTACTGGTATGCGTGTGTATGTGTGTGTGTGTGTTGGGGTGTGTGTATGAGTGTGTGAATAACAATGAGGATTATGTTCAGGGTTTTATTCAGCTTATTAAAGAGAAAAGTGGCAAGATATACCCGCTGTCGCCTGGCGGACGCCATGTGACAGCGCAAAGGTGAGCAAACGTTTGTTATGGTGCCCTTCTTATTAATTTGTGCATTATAAGGTGTAATACTGTGCTGCTTGTTGACAACTTGCAGAATATAATTCTGTCTCAGCGTAAGTACTTCACACTTGTCGTATAGCACTCTGGTGTGAAATCTAAAGGGTCTGAAAGTCATGACTTTAAGTAGACATCTTTGGGCCTTTTGTAGATGAATCATAAAAGTCTTGCAAAATGCGAAGACATGTGACATCCTACCAACCCGCACAGTGTCCCAGTAGTGGGAATATTATGGGCTAATAATGATTATACTAAGAGTTAGCAATATGACTGGCTTCACGTCAACAGCTTACGACTCCACGTTCACTAGTTCCGAGTCCATAGCTGTTGTTCTCTCGCAGCAATGTTTCTTGTATGAAATTGAAAAATGAAAATATACTTTTTTTATCGTTGATATTTATGATAGTTGACTAGCTGACACTCAGACATAGGTACCCATTAGTATTTCCTAAAGCCTGATTTTAACATCAAATAAAGTAAGTTGAACTGGTTTAGATTTATTGTACGCAGTACCTACGTAGGCATCAGTTGCCTGAAAACAAATCCCAACCCCAACGGAAATCCAATTTCAAACTAACCTAAACCTTATTTTAAATCCATAGTCATACAATAAAACAATTCAATCCAGGCAGGACATCCAAATTAAGCCCTGAGGGCGTGCCGCATCCGTCGTAATAAAACACATGCAAAGTTTTTCTTTGCGCAGCGCCGAGTGGCCGCAGCAAACGGAAACGAAGCAACAGGCTTGATTAAAACACGTGTTTACAGAACGCACACGAGCCCGAACAAACGCAATAATACGAGGGAGCCGACCGGCCGTCGTATCTAGCATTTACCTAGCCAGTTTAGTTTAGTTTAGACATTTGGTATGCACTGGGCACTTCATGCCTTCAGGTGTGAAAGAAAATCGTGAAAGTTTTTCCAACGAAATTTTTTGAAGACTTATTCCAGTTTTATTTTATCCGCCCCTATTGATCTCTCACAACACCTGACAGAATGGTCGAAGGAACCATAGCTGAAGACGGGTGGTCTATATTCCCGGTTGAGTTTACAGATCTGATAGTAACCGACTAAGGGTTTGAAAGTGGTTGAAAGTTGCTGGACAATTTATGAAAATCGAAGCAATACTGATATGCAGAAAACACCCGTGCCTCAGTTTCATTTGTCTTGCAAAAAGTCTTGCAAGAATATTCTAGTCACTATAGACAACAAACCTATCAAGTGGCCTAGACTCGTAAGTCAGCATTACGGGCGGTTGACGTCGATCCGTACCTACTAAATACTTACCGTTTTCAGTCAGTTAAATCTGGTTAGACTGAACGATGTCCCCAATAAAATAATTAAAGAACTATGAACAAGGTGACAGATAGATAGTTATGTAGTTATGTTAATCATTAGATAAGATAGTCTAATGCTTGAACTAATTTACACGGATTAATTAATTATCTTGATTGCAATTAGACGTAATAGACGTATATTCCAGAACCCTTAAACATACCTATTTAGCACTTTTTTTTAAACACTAATACACAGTCAAATCCAGTTAAACAAGATATAGGTAAGTACCGATTTGCTACGAAACACCGACCATAAATATCTGGGTGAAATAAGTAGGAACTGCGTCACCCACCATACGATGCAATATTCCTAGTTCACATCACAGACCGGAGTAACATATAACTCAGCGCATTTTTACGTCTGTAAATTATAGTTTTACGATCGAAAATCATTTTTATGATTTTGGAGGAATTTAATATCACGCCAGCTATGCTCGGCACATTCGCTCTTTTATTGAGCTGTAATTTTATTGTTTTCTCAATTTTTATTAACTATCAACCACCTACTTAGGTCTCTGTTATAGGAGATCAATAATATTTTACTTCCGTGAATGGGTATTAAAACACTATGAACATTTTATTACAATAGGTTCATACCTAACTATTAAAAAGTAGAGCTAAAAAACTAATTGCTTTAGAGATATAAAACTTACAAAGAAAATTGTTTCAAACCAGAAAATTACCTATTTATAAACGTTGAATGCACACTCGCATCTTTTATAAAATTCTTCAAAGGAATTAGTTTCTAAAGCTTAGCGGTAAATTCGCTCTTTATGGAAACAAACAAACAACGCCTTGTTTCTTCACTAGCTGACTGAAAACTAGGAGTTTCATAACTCTTCCTATTATTTAATTAATTTTGAACATGAATATTCCCATTTTAAATAATGTTAATACGAGTAGGTACCGACAGTGGCGGATCCAGCTATCTAATTACGCAACACATTTTCGTACACGATTACGACCAATCTGTTCCATTTTGACATTTCAACAACATTCATTGCGTTATTTACGTTGTTGAGCAGATTTTTTTCGAACTTGTGAAGCAATGGATTAGCAATCTGTTTCAAAACGATTCAGATTCTCATTGATCGTGTATTACGCAATTAGGGTACTAGATTGTCGTTTGGGAGGTGCTTGACCCTGCTCAGGGTAGGTTTTAGCAAAGTGAACACAAAAAAGCACTAAAAACGATAGGTACTTCGTCGGCGCGATCGCAGGGACACACGCGGCGGCAGGCTGCCGGTGGAGACACCGTGCGTGGCAGAATGAGTGGCGCGGATTCAAAATTCGTCACGTAAACAAAACATCTTATAGAAATGTATAAATTGAAAAAATAATACTTTTACGACAATTGTACATGTAATGCTTCGCCACAGTTGCGGCGATTAGTCTCCTCTTTGAGGAGTGGTTAGAGACGCGCCACGGCGTCCTCACCTTCCGCCTGACGCTGGTCCTCACCGGACACGGTTGTTTCGGGAGGTTCCTGTTCCGTATAAGGCGGGAGGAAAGTAAAAAAAAATATATCCTTAACCCAAATAAAAGAAAGCCTCCGATGCAATGATTGAAGTCAAGTTTAGTCAGGTTCTATAATCTAGTGGATCTAAATAATATCTAAAGTAGTTACCTACCTAAGCCACCTAAAGAAGTTTAAGTGCCACTACATTGTTTATTTATTTTTATCAGATACTGAGGGTATTCAATCTCAAGAAAAACTTCTTCAGTTGTTGCCAAGGAAGCATTGAATTGTTATTAAACCTTAACAACGTTAGCTAGATGCCCCGAAATGCTGGTTTTGGAAACTGTTTTATTGGCCTTTAAAAGTAAATCGGTAACTCGGCAACCGGGAACAGTCACTGTTTGTAGCTTGGCAACAATAACAAAGACAATTGTCAGTGTTTGTTATGTCAAGTCTTGTACAAAGGTTCTGAAGAGTGGTGTTAATTACCCTTATTTATTTTTTAATTTTGTGATTCGAGAAAAGCAATTTCTTCAACATGAAGAAATTGGATGTGCACAAGCTGTTAGGAATTTCGAAGAATCCTCAAAATCATGGAGCTGTGGCATGCCAGTGTGAATTAGGTCGAGAGAAACTGCTGACTGCCCCACCTTACAAAACCACAACATCTACCGACGAGACCAAGTCACGGTACCCCACAGCACCATGCGCCAGAGACGTAGAGCAGCTTATATGCCCCATCAGCCACATACTAGTGACTTTTAAGTCGCCCCTGAACCCCAGCGGTGTGTTCACGAAAGTCTTCCCAGCATCAACGCCCGTTAAATTTATTAAACGTAAATTAGCAAAATTACTCGGTGTGTCAAACAGTAACCTTTTACTGACAAAAAATAGAAACGTATTGAAAGAGGCAGCTCTGTTGTCTGAGCTCAAGGCTGATCCACTTGGCTCCCTCACTATCGATGTTTTCACGAGGGATTCAGAGGAATTTTCTCTATCATCGATACCAAAAGAATCCTACATGCATGAACTATTGCATGCGGTTCTTCCAAAAAAGAAAGACATGCCATTTATAGCAATCAAGTTCAGAATCTTAAATCAGAATGCTACATTTACTCGCTCATATCACTGCATAATGAAAATTCACGAGATAAAGAAAAACTTGGGTGAACTTTTCCAAACGGACCCTGAAAATCTGGTATTTTTAAGAGGAGAATATACCTTGAAGGATCGAATGGCACTTATGGATCTTGATTACGACAAATACGGAATAGCAGAGCTTGAATTACTAACGAAAAATAAAGTTACGTTGGATTTAGAGAAATTATACAAAGAACTGCCAATTAATGATGTTTTAAGTGTTATGGTACCGTTTGGTTCTACACTCAAACAGATTAATGTAGAAATATTCTCAAAACCAATGAAAAAACCGTATTTAGGAGGGTACAAGAACATCCACACAGGTATCTTGAGCAAAATGTTTTTCGGATGACTTTGTAGAGCGTTTTTTCTGAAAGTGTGCCCACTTTCAGAAAAAACGTTGCTAATAGATGTCAAATACATTCGCTGTTTTGACTAATTTGGCAATATTACTGTATGGAAATAAGAAATGTGGCTAACTAGTAAACTAGAATATTGATTATGAAATGCAATAATTAGGTAATATCGTAACAACGAATATTTAGTTTTAGATGTAAAAAAAGTACCTATTTGGAAGCTTTACAAATGCCTTTTTTACACCTAAAGCGGGTACAACATCAAATTCAATGCTATACCCCCTACACACTATGCCGGCGGCATGGCCGCCGGCTTTTGCCTCGCGGCACGTACCCCCGGCTTTTGCGCCTTCATTTCCTTTGCGATCCTATGTGCGGCTTTGTGCGGCAAGGCCGGGCACGCCGCGGCTTGCCCTATTATACTCGTAATTGCAATTCATTATTAATACTTATTCTAGTTCGCTAGTTAGCCACATTTCTTATTTCCATACAGTAATATTGCCAAATTAATCAAAACAGGTAAATTTTTGACAGCTGTTTGCGACGTTGACAACTTTTAGGATAAACGCTCTTAAGCCTCGTGTAGACTGACGCAATGCGACGGCGCGGCTTTAAAGTAACTCTTCACAAGAGTGGACATATTGTTTTTTGTTTTAGGTGCCATCTACCACCATGCGTACACTCAAACACCACAGAAACCGGAAAAACTGCCACCAGAATCGAAAAACTGTAGAGACACACAGACGGCAGAAGAAAGAGAAAAAATATATGTACGTATTACGTCCATTACTCGGCCTGATTGAATAAAACTAAGTACCCCTTTTTTGTGCACAACAAAAGAGTGGGAGAGAAGCTCGTGACTAAATAATAACAGCCAAGCGGGTCGATCTTCTAGGATAAGCAACACTTGCCCAGGTCGGTCCGTGGATGGGTGATCATCCATAACATATCGAGATAGAGCCGGGACCAACTTGTAACGTGATTATAACGTAAAAAGTTGGTCCCGGCTGTCATTCGTAGATCTTTGACAGTTGTTACGGGTAGTCAGAACCCCGAAAGTCTGACAACCAGTCTTGCCAAGGAGTATCGTGTTTCCCAGTAAGTTGTTGTGGAGGTCAGATAGGCAGTCGCTCCATGTAAAATACTGGTATTCAGCTGCATCCGGTTAGACTGGAAGCCGACCGCAATATAGTTAGGATTAGGCTAGTCAGTATTTTTTTTGTGCAATAAAACAAAAAAAGTTGATAACATTAGTGCACAATTTTTGCTGCAGAGTTAATGCTTTTTCGAATATTAAAAAAATACAAACAAGATAATACAAAAGACATGATTAAAAAAAAAAAACAGATTATGAACTTACCTATTCTGTGTCAAACTTTTACCATTATCAATTTCAGGACACGAACTACAGCCGTGCAACGCAAATGAATAGTGTGCACGCATACATTCCGAACGTGACTGACAGGATAGTGGTGCCGAAACCCTACGAGACATACGAAGAGATGATCATACGACTCAACCATAACCATTACGCGTCCATCATACAACGCGCCTTCAGACATTATCAGTTTCGGCAAAAGATACGCAGATGGTTAAAGGAATGCATGTATGTAATAAATCATTTAGTTAGGTACCTTCAACAATCAGATTGATTTGAGGAAGGCAATCAGGCTGACGCGACCACTCAACTATATACACGGTTGTCCAAATAGTGTCGTCATAAAATAAAATAAACTCGTGAACTACAAAAACTTGCGGAACATACAATGGGTATTTTCGGATACACCTGGGCATGAGGAATATATTTGTTTTTAATGACGTAATGGCCCAGTGGTTAAGACCTCGCCTCTCATTCACGAGGTTGTGGGTTCAAATTCGGGCAAGTACCAATGTGACTTTTTCAATTCATATGTACTTTCTGAGTTTATCTTGGACATTATTGACATCGGTGAAGGAAAACATTGTGAGGAAACCTGGACTTGTTAATTATTGTTAATATAAGTCTGAAATCACCAACCCGTCTTGAGCAAGCGTGGTGATCAATGCCCGTGCCTTCTCTGTATGAGAAGAGGCCTTTGCCCTGCAGTGGGACAGTAACAGTAACAGTATGAAATATCCAATTTATAGATGCCATACCGCCCGCCTGTAGACACCCGCAAGTAAATTTATTATACCTATGCATTTTCAAATATATCTGTAAATAAATTTGAAAATGTATATAATATGCCTTTGGGAGTTGGTAGTTGCATCGACATCTGTTGGTAGAAATAGGTACCTTCCTAATTTGTGGTATATCTTCACACCACTGACGAACCCGTTACAATGAGTCTTACTATCTAAAAACCTACTTCCAATAAAATAACACCATTCTCTCAACTGTTTTAGGTAAACTATGATTCATTTTATACTTCGATGGGTATTCAATTTTTTGTTTACAGGGAAAGAATAGCAAGAATGAAAGAGGAAGACAGACTGGAGCAAGAGGCAGTGGAGAGGCGTTTACGACGGGATCTAATTACTAAAACATTTCCGAAATCGCGTGAAGATTTTGATCAACTATATGCAATGGTAAAAACGATTGATATATACAATACCGCCATGTGCATGTGACCGCTTGTATTTAAACGAAGAGATGTCAGCACAACAGAAGGGGTCTGCTAGGCTGCCGGGGTCGCGGGAAAGTCCGAAAGCGATACCGTGGCCCCCGGCAACGTACAGGCAACACTGAAGGAACACGAGTGGGTTTTAGTCAGTAAGAGTCTGACACGCCCTCCCGCTCCGACCAGAGCGGGAGAAGTTAATTGATAATTTCCAAACCTAAAATAAAAAATAAAAAATCTTAGCAAGTGGCATACTGTAGTTTCTGCCTACTTCCAGGGGAAGATGGCGTGAGTTTATGTACTTAACTATGTACCTAAATAAGTAAAAATAGAAAGAACGTAGGTAGGTATCTATCATTTTAGTAAATTGTAGTTGAAGCATCTGGCAATAGATAACGTAGCCCAATGGCTGAGGTGTTGGGAAGTCACACAGGCGAATGAGATGTCACGACTTTGAACCTTATTCCACGTACACTGTGCCAACACTGTGTGTGTGTGTGCTGTGTGTGTGTGTTTATCCACATTGCTGGTAAATAGGTAATATTTATTTAAGTATTAAAAATCACAACATTTTATTGTACAGAAAGTGTTGCTTTAAATACCTAGAGTCGTAATATTATTAAACAATCTAGTTTCTTTTCTAGGTTGACCGTTGGAAACATGCTGAAATAGCCAGAATATCACAGCTACATGCAAAAGGTCCAAAAATAGCTGAATTTACATTACTTCTTGATAAGGAAGTGGAATTACTGAGATGTATCGAAGATTATAGAGGCAAGGTGAAAGAAGATAGCAAGAAGATCAAACAGAAACGATTCTTAGAAGAAATTTCAAAACCTGTCGCTTGGTACGGCCGCAGTGGTAAATTAATCACAATGGAAACAGTCGAAATCCAGAAAGCCAGGAAACTAAAAGAGCTTTATGATTCTTTCAACCGTAGTGATCTAGATACTAAAGACCGCCTTGAACTCTTGGTCGATATGAAGTTTGCACTTCAGGAATTCCGCCATCCTCTAGCTGAAGAAATAATAACTCTAATGGATCAAGAATGTGATCTGCTAGTAAGAAGGTATAACACTCAACAACTCGAATTCCTGAGACGTCGAACAGCTGGCGCAGTCTTCCGACTCATACAAACGTCTGAACTGAATTCTGGTGTAACCAAGAACAAGGACCGTAGAGATTTCCAGAACATGGAGCACGGCAACCTTCACTTCTGCGAATTGTGCCACCAGGTAAAACTGTACACGGACTTCCCCTTGGACACGAGGATGACTGGTTGTTTGATCTGTAAGTCATGCTCTTGGAAGGACGTCAATGAACGTAGTTGGATCGATATGACGCCATTTAAATTTATATTAAGAGCTGTACAGCGTGACGAGCGTCGCCGTAAGTGTTGGGGGTCTTTAGCTTTCGTTCTTCAAGAGAAAGATGTTTTCTTTATAGTCGAGAAGCTTTGGCATTCGCATTCCGCAGTCAGCGAATGCGATGACATTACTGAACTGAGGCTTTGTAGATGGCACGTGCACGAGGACTGGTCACCGTGGAACTGTTTCCTAGTGACTGTGCAGGAAATGAAGGCTCATTTGAAACTTGATGATCCTGAGACAATTTATGATGAAGAGCTAGTTCAGAAAATTGGGAATAAACACAAACTTGCAAGAGCCAACTTCGAGCAGTTAACGGCTGTGAACAAGCGATATACAGAGACAGGAGACTGGCAGAGCGTTCGAGCCCCGGCCGTGGCCCGCGTAGACGCCGTAGAACGAATTTAGTATTTTTAGAATGTTTTAGTATCTTTATTGTAGTTTTTCTATTTGCATTATGTGTACTTTATGCGCGTAGTGACTGAAATGACGAGCTAAAATAGTTTTATTTTCCTTGTGATCGCCATATTGTTGTAACAAGGAAAGAAAAATTGAGCTCGGTTTAGTTGTGTATGCGACAAGTTTTAAATCATGCAATTACACGTATTTAGGCTATTGTTATGTACATTGATCTATTTATTCTAACAAATATGGGGTTTATTTATAAACGTTGCTTAAAGTTAAGTGACGTTCAAACGTCAAAAATGTATGGTTTTAAACATCCGCTAATCATAACTTTTTAAATAAACCCCTGAATATTAGTATTTAATTGTTTTGTTGTATTTTGGCGTTTTTCGTGCTGTCAGTGCTTCTGTAAATGAAGAAAAAAATTTAAAGTTATCAAACGACTTAAATAAAACCAGGCAGCTATTTAAATTGTCTTCTTTTAATAATTACACGTAATACTTTATAACATAATTACACATTACATATACAATAATAATTTCTCAAGATATCAAACTCTCGTGAAGTTTAAACAACATATTATTCAAAACACAGGTGACAAAAAGATGAAAATTTCTTAACGAAATGCACTTTAGAGCTACGCTTAGTTGATACATACATATAGGTCAATAAATTACGTAAATATAATTTAGGCAATAAGAATGATAGCTGTACAGTAGTAAATAAAAAGGAAACCCCTGGTCTTTCAAAACCCCCAATTGTAAAAAAATCCAGTGAGTTACCAACTTCAGCTACATAATATTATACCCATTTAGTTATTCAACTTAAAAATGTCTTATAAATAAAGTAAAGCTGTCAGAAATGTCGTCACACGGTAACGAAGAGCAGAATTGACTCCGTACATTCCGTAGCAGTTATAAAATCACCATCTTGTGTGAAGTAATGCGCCCCGTGCAACCGTATGTGAATGACCGTCTAACGTTTTTACAATCTCTCAATTTTACGATATTTCCATTAAGGTAAGACCAAAATGCGTCAAAACACGAATGTAAGAACTAACTTGACATAAATTAATATTAGGAATGAAGTTCTGTTACCGACACAGCAAAATCCAACATATATATTTAGTGCAGCAGAGCCAAAGTCAAATTGTGCCAAATATCAACAAATTCTTAAAAATACATGGGATGAGAACGACAACAATTCATATAAGCAATCCGAAAACCTAATTGTAGTTCATTTTTCACAAATTAAATCAGAACTACGGCTCCTCCATTGTACCGCATCTGTTGACGAATATAAAAAAATCTCGATATAAAATTCATAGACATATATTCGAATCCTCGATTTAGAAAAACACCTACTCTGCGATACTAGATAAAATTAAGTAATTTATGTGCCTTACTTATTAGTTCTACATTTCAATCATAAAAATAAAATTTCGCCTAATGGACATCAGTCGAGTTGTGAACATGGAGTCTTTTGCAAACAAGTTCATGATAAGAAAATAATAGTATTCAAACGCTGTCTAGTCCTACAACTGGTTAAAAACCCAACATCATAAATTGTCCTATATTTTTTTACATCTAAGCATAGGTCATTCTCTCATTTGCGAGCGACTGTCAAAGTGAGTGTTTGTACTTTTTGCACCATCTCGTAAGACAGCGTCCCTCCACGTTACGTTGCACGTGCGATGACGTCATGATACGTCACGCCACGCCGTCGCTGCTACGCATTACATCTCAACATATCCGGACATAATCAACTGTTCCTACGCTAAATTTACTCAACATAGACCGAACTATTGTTACTAGCTAAAATGTATTTACAATAAACGATTGTGCCTCAATAGAACAATACTCTAATAATTTGTAACTCTCTCGGAGCGGTATAATACAAAAAGTGCAGACACAATATTCACATAAAAGAATACATATCTATTATACACTTACTCGACTATTTTTGCACTTTTATATTGCCAGTTCAGTGGCTTAAACTCGGAATATCTCAATTTAATTAAGACTTCATAACCCATATCTATGTCGTCAACATAACTATCATCTTAACAGTCTGTGATTTATATTTACAATATCAAGGAGAAGGAAGAAGTATCGATACAAAGAGAAGAGTACTTATAATAGCCGCGTGCAAACAAACGTCCACCACCTATAATATTGTTTTCACTTTTACAAATGGCATATTATATACTATTGCTAAGGGTGTTCACAATATACAAGGGTTACTTTGTTGTTTTGGTTCGTATTTACAAGTCTTACAACAAGGATGAACTCAAGACTCAGAATTACTAACGCTTAGTAGATATATGTTAAGACACATATGCATGCACTAACAGAACCACGTGTTATTCCCATTCTCGTCACATGGGAAGTTCACGTCGAAATCAACGCTTCTCAACACTATCCAATACCCTACATAAACTCTATCAGCCAACAGAACAATAATAAATCTCCGTTTATCTTAAAACATTCCCGCTACTCCTACGACCTGCTTTATTGATCAAAACTTATGATTACACCAGAGGGCAAAACGATGCGATCTTGAGAGTTCTTCGGTTTAAGCCGGGTTCAGACTGGGATAACAATTCTGTAGTAATTGTCGGGCCAGCCTGGACGATTTAACCGACACCGACCGAAAACTGTCGCGCGAGATTCGGCATCGTTAGCTCGCGTCAGTGGCACTCAGTGGTAGTTGTCGAGCTCCAGGGACGACGAGTGTCGCTCGGCGCCGGCGTAGCTGTGCTGGCTGTAGTTGAGGTTGCTGAGCGACATGTCCTGCGGCACGTCGGCCGGCGCGGGCGCGGGCTCGGCCTCCTTGTCGCTCGCCTCCATGAACTCGATGATGCGCTGCGTCGCTTTGACGTGAGCCACGATCGCGGCTTCAGCCTGAAATAGCATAAATTACTTATTATTTTCATTTAACGACACGCTTGATGATTGTTGAAAGGAAATTGTAAATATTTAATATAACACCACGCTTTTATTTTCCGAATTGTGGGGCAGAGATTTACACCCACATTGCCAGCTATGTTTAAGTCCCATGTAATAGTGGGCGAGCCTATTGCCATCAACCGGGCATAAATCCAGACTACGGCGTGCTTCTGAAAAAAATCTTATGAAAAAACCCAATAACCCACATGCTCAGTAGTAGCGTTGCGACCAGCAGACCAACAAGTTAGTAATATTTGTAATTATAAAGCTATTGACAAAGCTTTGGAGGAGGGTCGATAGCTCCCATCCATTGGCAGAGCCAGTACATTCGCGGAAAGAAAGATTGAGAAATTTTCAAAAACATGTTTTTTCCTTAACAGCACCGCCGCGCCGGCCGCGTGGCCCAGCAGGAGCGCCATGTAGCGCCACGCTCGTGTGACGTAGTGTGTGTACTTACGCTGGCGGTGAGCGACAGGAAGGCGTAGTACTTGTTGAGCGTGGGCAGCAGCGGCGCGTACAGCGGCACGCGCGCGCGCACGGCGCGGGCGTGGTGCGGCGCCGCGCCGGCCGCGTGGCCCAGCAGGAGCGCCATGTAGGCGCCCACCATGCTGTGTTCCATGTGTGCGCCGGCACGCGCTAGCACTGCATATACAACACATTCGTTACTACATATCCTAGTACACAAAGGAACCGCCATTAGCAGTTAACTCTGACTGAGCGTGCAGCCCCGCAAACACCCTAGATGATTTGCACCTCAAGGCTGCCTCAACACAGAACTAATAAGTGTAACATAAATGCCGTCGGTATATTACGAATTTTAGAATTATGCATTTAAATATACGACCAAATTAAGTTTCACGTCATTTTGCTAGGCAATAATTTTCCCCGACTTTACAAAAACAGTGCCTTACTTGGAATTATGTTTTTTTTCGAAAACCAACATTTTGAGAGTCTTGTATATCAGATTGTATCAAATTTAGCATGCTTCACAAAAATATTGAACAAAGATACCAAAAACAAGTGCCAGAATTTCGCAGTTTTTTTTGCGTCATAGGACATGGTTTTCAGGGTTCCGTAGTTGGGATGAATTTATCCCAAGAACAAACTTAACATTGTTGTTGAAAAACCTGTTCTCCCGTACGAAACGTATGGGAGAAGTTGTTTGGAAACTGCAAATTTAAGTTGGTCGATCGCCTACTTAGCTGTGATAATTTTCCTTTTAATTTCGTTATATACACTACTGCTGTGAATTTTTTCACAAATCGAAGTACAAGCATTTAGCTGGCAGTAGGGGGGCACTTGACTCTAACAAAAATTAGCACTTTAAAGCTTTTCGCAAACGGATTCCTGAATTGAAAAATGATTTTCACACACCCACATATTTTTGAACAACCTTTCCAACGATACCCCACACTATGGGATAGACGAGAAAAAAAGAACATCCCCACTTTAAATGTAGGGGACGTAACCTAAAAAAAAAAACCTGATTTTATTTTACCACTTTGTCAGCGTGATTAATATGTATTATACCCATGTCAAATTACAGCTTTCTAGTACTTACCGTCTCTGAGCTAAGCCGCGGACAGACAGACAAACAGACAGACGGACGGACGGACGGACATGGCGAAACTATAAGGGTTCCTTGTTTACTACGGAACCCTAAAAACGCGCCTTTTACTCTACCAAACAAAATGCATCGTTAATCCAACATTTGGGAGCTATGTATCTCAAGAACTACTGGTTCTAGATGAATCTTGTGTAGGTATGACTTTCTTGTGTAGAATCAACAGAGGAGAGAAAAGGAATAAACTTGTGGGAGCATAAATTGACGTAAAACGAATGTTTAACGAGATTTTTTGCAACTAACTGATTTTCGAGACTTTTGACAGCAATTTTTTTGCAGATGCGCGATAATAGACTTTTCACACAGTGTTTATACATATAATAAAATCGAAACAAAGTCAAACTGCATTTGAAACAAAGTAGTTGCTACGAGGTCGGGTAAAGATTCTAAAGCCGAAAATATATGTCTGTTTTACTGAATGATAGCGCCACGCAAATACTACCGGAAAGATTGTGTTAAAAATTTGCATAGATATTCCCTACAACTCTGTTCAGTCTGTAGGCTAAAATGATCACGCTATTTGCTATGGGGGGGTGAGCTATATTGCATTATGTTTGCATTCCTCTATAGTTAGCAGTGTGTTTGTGTGGCTATAGGTTGTGTGTGGCGAAAAAGACGAGCCAAACGGTTAGAACATTGCAGATAGT
Source organism: Agrochola macilenta (assembly GCA_916701695.1). Lineage (NCBI taxonomy): Eukaryota > Metazoa > Arthropoda > Insecta > Lepidoptera > Noctuidae > Agrochola > Agrochola macilenta. The sequence continues at coordinate 13,345,209 of OU753563.1, forward strand.
AATTACAGATGTACTACTTAGGGCAAATCGTTCTGCCACGGGAAAACAACCATTAAAATTTCAGCGTGTATACAAGAACGTATTTTAGTCAACTTTCAACAAAGCAAATAGCTCAGCAGTTCGATGACGACGTTATTTTTGGGATGTTTTTTTTTTACATTTTGTTAAACTAATTTATAATAGTTGGTAGGAAACCTGATGGTTTTCTGTGTACGTACACAGTAAAATATCAAGTATAGGCCTCTTCTGTCCTCTATCGTTCTTCATCCTTCGTCGTATAATAAATGTCTGTGGTTAGGTGACTGTTAATAAGAAATCCCGTGTGTTTACAATCTACTGTTATATAATTTAAGTTATAGCTGTTCTTTTTGAATAATTTGTAAAGGTGTGTCCAAACATTGAGCGGCAAGAGCGCGGCAGCAGAACGCGGCGTTTGCAGGACACATTTCTGCCGCGGTCTAGTCCAAATCGGTAAACCGGTAACCAAACCTGAAAGTTGGCAATATCAATCTGCCTAATCTTTTTTTAATACGTCCGCAGAAATACGTCCAGACACAATTAGTGACGAATGTTTCCTAAAAATGTTTGTGCGCGGCAGGTAGCCCCAGAAGCGTTCGCGCGCGGCAGTCGTCCAAACACAGCACGGCAGGCCGCGCGGCAGCCGCGCACTATTGCCGCTCAATGTCACACTTTTAGAATGCATCGATCGTATATGCAGGAACGCAGGCGTTCATGAATTCACTAAAAACGTAACACTGAACTCAAGATGAGCTGCTTCTCACACAGACAACCAACTTGCTCCAGCGTCACAATTCCTGACTTTCTGTATATTTTGGCTGCTGAGACCAAAACTACGGGAAGTTTTATAAAAGAATGTGGGTGTTATTTTAGTACATTGTAGTGTCTTACGAGTTCCACGCGAACAAAGTAGCGGACAAAAGCTAGTTATGAACTTGTTCTACCTGCTACAGTTACAGTTATTATTTCCAGAAATACAAAACAATAAAGATACTTACACTTCGCAACAGTCTCATCTATGTCGTCTTGAGATTGCTTCTTCTTGTCATTATTATCGTCTGGCTCCTTCTCACCGTCGAGTAGAGCATCAGTATTTTCTTCAACCTGCCTATAAAAGTAAAACATAGTATGTACTAGAAATCGATACATATCAAAACATTTGAACATATAGACAGACTACAAAAAGAAAATTGGTTTGGTTAATTTTGTTAGAAATCTGAAGGCCAATTCTCGTATTAATAAAACGTTCACATTCAAGTCGCAATCTATCAAACTTGTCCAAAATGTTGGCAAATTTATTGTATTTTTGACAGATCGCGAATATGCTTAGTATGCGAACATTCTTAAAAAATACGGGAATTGCCCCACTGGCGTCGTTTCTTTTATTCTAGCGGCCTCCATGCTATAAGACTAACGGGAAGTACCCTTTAGGTTTTGATTAGGCGAGTGTTAAATTTACACCATAAATGCCCGTATTTTTTTATTGCGGTGACTTAAAAGCTTGATTTTTTTTTACAGCTCCAAGGAACTGTTGATAAAGTATTTGATATAAATTTCAACTTGATACCTCTACAGGTTCCTGAGAAAAAGGGTGTTAAAAAGGCAGATTAACAATGAAGTGAGGTTATAAGGGTTCCGTTATTTCCATTTGAGGTACGGAACCCTAAAAAGGGAAATCTTTGTATAAACTCTTACCTAGCGAGGTCTTCTCTCTTATAGAACAGATCTACAATAAGATCGAGAGCGCCGACGCTCCTTGATATGATGTCGTCTTCGTTGTCAATACGAATGCGGACGCTCAGCAGCCTCTGCGTATTTGGTTCGTTGTTCTGGACTAAGTTTATTAACAGCAACAGCACCTGGGTAAGGAAATACAACTTATTCTTGGGCACATTCTCAATCTATGAAAGCTGGCTGATAGTTTTATAATTAAAACGGTTTTGGAACCAATTTTTTTTTCCTCTTCACACTTGTCGTATGAGAAAAAAATAAACATTTCGAACGTCTCATTAGCCAGGTGTGCCATAGTACGCTAAGTAAGAACTTCATTACAACCGGGTGTCCCACAACAGCTCTTTTTTTATTTTCTTTTAGATTTATTTATTAATGAAAAAGAGAGGATAAGTATAAAAAATGTAGCAATACTTTCATGAATCCCTCTCACAGTACTTCTGAAGACCAATTCTCGTACTCAAAAAACGTTCACATTCAAGTCGCAATATGTCAAACTTGTCAAAAATGTTGGTAAATTGAATGTATTTTTGACACATTGCGAATGAGATGCGAATGCGAACGTTCTTAAAAATTACGGGAATTGGCCCTCTGATATACCAATAAAATCTTCGTCCATTCATCCACAAACAGAAGGTTCATTTATTATAAAAACGTTCACATTCAAGTCGCAATCTGTCAAACTTGTCAAAAATTTTGGTAAATCGAATGTATTTTTGACAGATTGCGAATGAGATGCGAACGTTCTTATAAATTACGGGAATTGCCCCTCTGATCGTTTATTGGATCAGAATCCAAATATCATCCAATAGTATCATGTAAGATGGCGGTAATTTGTAAAGTTCTGATAAATAAAGTCTTTGTTAGGGTCCGTGACCCCAAAGCCATTAGGGTCACTAACCCACTTCAACAGCAAAGAAACAAGCTTGCTTTAGTACAAATTTTAATTGGTGGGTGCATATACATGAAATCCGAGTGGATTCGAGGAACAATATGCGTCCAACAAATAACGCTGGGATTAAAGTCGATGAATAAATAATTTATCAAATCGTAAAAACTGTTTTCATTTGGTGCACTCAAGAAAATAGACTTTAATTTATTTTGTGTAATTAAGAAAAACTTATACTTACACAAACACTAAATTCGAAGTTTCTGTTGTCAGGAATGAAGTTTCCTTGGTTGTTCAGTATGATGAGACAAGTCTCCATCACTGATTGCTGGTCACCGATCACTTGCGCTCCAAGAGACACTACAACAAATATTGGAACATGAAGTAGGTAATTTAGTTTGAGTGTAAGGTATGGTAATGTAAACTCTTTAGTTTATAAAGTTCGCAACAAAACTAAGAGTACAGTACAACTATTTTCTTAATGTCCCTCGGCTTCTTAATGTATCATTTGCCCTTGGACGCTCTCAATAGACTTGGAAGTATATTTGACAGTTCGTCATTGTTGGGATAATTATTTTAGAGTAAAGACCTCTCACATTAATAAACTGATTAGATAAATAAACATAATAATTTTATAAATATCTTTTTATTCTTAGAGTTCCAGACTGACGAAACACGAAATTTGCCGAAGGACGTTAAGAAAATAGTTGTACTGTAAACTCCTTTGTTTATGAAGTACGTAACAAAACTGAGTAAACTTTAAAACTGATGGATGGGTTGTGTAAAGCCGCGTTCTGACGCAGTGTTAGCCAATCAAAACTCATTGTGTCGTAGTCCTGAGCAGCTTCGTTTGATGATTGTATCCCGCGGCATGACACAACACGACACGGTAATGTGTTGGTGGCTTTATACAATCTTTCAGTGTAGGTAGGTTACTAGTGAGTACTCACCCGAGGTGCCGAAGTTGTGCGACAGGTTGAGCAGCACCTTGAGCGCGGGCAGCGCGGCGTCCAGCAGCGGCGCGCGCAAGGCGGCGTGCGCGCGCGCCGCGCCGCACCACGCGCGCAGCACGCCGCTGATGTAGTAGTGTAGGTAGGTTACTAGTGAGTACTCACCCGAGGTGCCGAAGTTGTGCGACAGGTTGAGCAGCACCTTGAGCGCGGGCAGCGCGGCGTCCAGCAGCGGCGCGCGCAAGGCGGCGTGCGCGCGCGCCGCGCCGCACCACGCGCGCAGCACGCCGCTGATGTAGTAGTGTAGGTAGGTTACTAGTGAGTACTCACCCGAGGTGCCGAAGTTGTGCGACAGGTTGAGCAGCACCTTGAGCGCGGGCAGCGCGGCGTCCAGCAGCGGCGCGCGCAAGGCGGCGTGCGCGCGCGCCGCGCCGCACCACGCGCGCAGCACGCCGCTGATGGTGCGCGCCGCACCGCCGTGCCCGCCACACAGGTACACCTGGTTGTCCTCGTTGGCTTGCGTCACCTGCGGTCAAACATTTATTAGTATATTACGACTGGATCGCACACCAGCAAATAAGCTAGACATCCATAGGCTAGCTCGGTTAAGCAGCCTATGAACACCTAGGTTGATGTGCGAGATGCCCGCCCTTCAGAAAAAATAAATACACAACAGCAAAAAGTTGTAAATCTTTGCAAACGCGACACTCGCTTTCTAAGTTAGATAATTGCAAATGTCTGAATCATTGTCATCTTTCTACTCTTAACCTATTTTGTGGGTTCCGTGCGTCCGAATAAAAGAACGGAACCCTTATGCCTATAAGGGTTCCGTTTTTAGTGGCGGACTAACAGGGGGGCGGACGGAGCCCCGGTCTTGGGGGCCCCCAAATGCCTCCGCGTTCCCCTGATCGTGAGGTCTCAACTCGAACAAATTATAATTAGTCTTGAAGAAAATTCAATAGATGGCAGCATAAGTAACAATTATGAAATTAACAATCATTAAAAGCGTTAAACGGCAGATTATGGCTGAATAGAATACTAAAGCTCCGGCGTGATTTTTTCTTACATCTCCAACAATCATCGTCATAGATTTTTCTAAGTTTGCAATGACATGTAAGAATGTACGATTCTAGCCACGATTTCAATTGCAAATTGACTAGTAATATGTGATCAACAACAACTTATTCTAAGTTAAACACTTAGAGAAAAACCCAGAGGCGGCTTTACCTATTGTGCAGGCTGTGCAGCGCACACGGGCGCAGGGTCTTAGGGGGCGCCGAGCGCTCCTCGCGACAAGGTTTTAATCAAATTCCAAACAAGACCAAAACATATTCTGTAAAAAGGCAGTTTGTAGTTGGAGGCCTTCTACGCTAAATATAAATGTAGGGTGTAATTTCGAGCTTGCTTCGCTCGCTCTTGCAACCTAACATTCTTTTTTTATTTGAATTCTCTGCGTAAATCGACAATGTATTTGCTATTTATATATGGATAGTCAAAAGAAAAACTGACTTATCCGGAACGAGATGTAAAATTTTCGAGCTCGCTTCGCTCTTGCATACTACATTTTCAAAATATTCTGTATAGGTCAACAAAGTAATTCCTGTTTCTGTATAGATGTTTAATTATTTTTTTTACAATGCAGTTGTTGTTACAATGCAGTTTTAAACATTTTCGAGCTCGCTACGCTCGCTCTACCATCCTATATTTTTCTGATCCTCTAGCTTTTCGGTTGTTGACAAAGTATCCTCTATTTCTGTATAAAAAATCGGTCAACAGAAAACCTAACCTTTTCGAGCCAGTGTGATAAAACGGGGACCAACGGGGGGAATGAACGTTTTTAATTTAGTTTTGCCGCCCCGACAGGCTTAGTCCGCCACTGATAGGATCACTCAAGTGTCTGTCTGTCCGTCTGTCATAGCCAATTTGCTCCGAATCTTATGGACCTATTAAGTTAAAAGGACAACGGGCAGAAGTGGTCCAAATGGCGTCGGCTAATGAAACCTAGTCCAATTAGTAGTTTATGAATGAAGGATATGATTTTTACAATTTTTTTTTTTTTTTACGTTAATGGGCGGCGGCAAAACATAACCTAACCTAACATTTTTCTAGTTTGTATAACTTTTTTCTCTGTGGGCCAATTTTATGGCGGCCATAGTAAAAAAATATCCTACATTAATGAACTAGTAAATGGACTAGGTTTCACCAGTCAACGCCATTTGGACCACTTTCGACCTAACCTAACATTTTTCTGGATTGTATAACTTTTTTCTCCATGGGCTAATTTCGTAGTGCCCATAGTGAAAAAAAAAAACTACCAGCCAAAATAATCATTTATTTCAAATAGACCCTTGTAAGGCACTTTTGAACGTCAAAATTTACAAAAAATTATAATTGTAGTCGCTCCTTCCAAAAGGTAGTTTTCGTATGGAGAAGAATGATTTTGGGCAAGAAACTCCAACGTTACTCTTTTAAAATGTTTTACAATATTTTGTATAGGTAAATTAGTTATATAATTGTATGTGAAGACGATGCACCTAGAATAAGATAACTACCCATACACCATCTACCTATAAAAAGAATTAAAAATAAAGCAACAACAGATAAATTAATTATGCGATGCCCACGTATTTACAAACATTGTAAAAATTGATGATTTTCCTCAAATTTTACAATTAATAAGACAGTGTGTGAGGAAGTAATCACAGAATGTAAAATCAATGAAAATAAAAAATTATAAATTAAATAAGCAACCAGTTTGATTTTGTCTAGATTATCCTATGGAGCAGGACCAGGATGTTTCCAAGTATTCTTATCTTGGATATAATCCTCTAATTTGTAATATGCTTGTTTACAAAGTGTACTTTTAATATGAGTTTTAAATTTTCTTTCATTTAATTGCAATATATCATACATACCATATCACACAATATATCAGGTATTTTGTTGTAACATTTAACACAATTCCCCATAAAAGATGTATGTTCTTTAGATAATCTGAATAATTGTTGATCTATTTTATCTTTATTTCTAGTATTAAAATGATGTCTATCACGAATTTCATTAAAAAGATGTAGATTTTTCTTACATACATAATATTTTCATAAATGAATTGGCAAGGTACCGTCATAATATTAATCCTTTTAAATAGTTCCCCGAAAGATTCGCGGCGACGTAGTATAAATGGCTCTGACAGCTCTCTTTTGCAAAATAAAGATGGATTCAATCATGTCAGCAGCCCGACCCTACAGTAAAAAGCCATACGACATAATTCTGTGGATGTAGCTAAAATAGAGCAAACGCGCGGTTTCTACATCTGTGAACTGTCTTATCTATTACACATTCATGAACTACTAAATAGTTCCATCATCCGACGCCACTTGGACCAAAGTCCATACTAAAATGCCCGATCTCCTTTTGGTACACATATGTTTTTTATTAAAATCTTTTGTTATAAATTGTTCATTTTTCAGCAGTGTAGGTCTATGTTGTCTTGTATTATGAGCTCTATATCAAAACGGGCTTAATGTACCCGATAATCACAAAGCTAACACATCATTTTTCTTCTTATGTTCTTCTTCCTTCCTTTTATTCTTCTTATATCTATTCCAATAACATCAGACAGCTAAAAAAACTCACATTTTCCAAAACCCGCAGGCACCTATCCGCCTTCCTGAGAACTTCAACATCAGCGCTGGTCCAGTTAGCGACGGGCGTGTCAAGTTTGGCGGCACAGTCCTGTATAGTGCGCACGATGTGGTCAACACCTCCCAACACACGGAGCTCTTCTTTGAACCACTCCCCGGCACGTTTTGATGTCAACGAGAGTAGCGTCTCCATGGCCAAGTGACCCACCTGAAATAGAATTGATTAAGATTTTTTTAGATCACAACTTTGAAACATTGTTAGCAAATACTCATATCTGGTGATATATACAAGGTCCCATTAAAATAGATGGACAAATTTTAACAGCATTCAGTACGTCTAACCAAAGATATCCAAGCAAAAAAAGAATTAATTAAAGTGATTTTATTTTGACCTAAAATAATAAATGGCATTGGGTTAGTAAATTTTTTGTGTATTTTTGTTAGGTGTTTTTTTTTTGAAAGTATCTCATGCGTTTTTCTTATTTTTTTTTTTACCATTGTCCTTATTTTGGTGATCTGAATGATTTGTAAAATTTTGTCCATCTATTTAATGGGATCTTATATATATACTATAGTTCCTTATGTTCCTTTTACGTCAACAAGTCGATAAACAGATACTAGTTATTAGTCATAAGGTAAATAAAGATTTTCCTCATTTAACTTGTAATCTTGCAAGTTCATAGCAGATACAGTGAAGAAAAGAAAACTACTCACAGTAATATTTTCTAAATCCAAGTGCTGTGCTTTTCCTTGACTCTTTATTTCGGCACATAACTCTCGAACCCTCTCTTGGGTCTTAGTTAATTGGGCCGAAGTCAATCCGCAGTCATCAAGCGCATTCCTAAAATAAAAATAATGTGATTAGTAAAGTTTCGCGCCTGAACAAAATGTTAAAAGTTACTTTGTGGCAGAAACAACGTCATGCAAGGTCGAGGTTAAATGGCGAGATGGCTTGGTAAAAAATTGAACATCCACAGTAAACACAGTGTTAAAATATTGAGACCATTCCATTTTTTTTTCTCTTAATTGTTTCTCAACTTCATTTGCGTCGAACGAAACGTACACGCATGGGCAGGGAAAGGTGTCGGTACTTTACGTTAAATGATCTACTTTTCTCTTTGGCCTGCCGTTATGTCGTGTCGAAGTAAAAAGAATTGAGGGGTGATAATAGGGTATTTGACTGGATTTTTATATTAGATTTTTCGAAATTTAGAAAAAAATTATGTTCAAATATCTCAAATAATTGCGAAGTTGTATGCGTTCTAATTAAAGTCTATGCTATCCAGAGACTATTTAGCATCTGACGTCACAACACAGAAGCGCCATATTAATTCCGCTCCATTCAGTACAATGATCGTTTTGTGAAACAAGGATAGATGAATAATTTCAAAAACTTCTCCATTTTTACACCATTTTTTTTTTCACAAATCGTCTTTTTTAGTAACATAGTCATGTATATTTTTAATTGTAGTTAAGGGCGCGTTTGCAAATCGGACAAAATTATGCTGTTTTTCGGTAGATTTTGTGACAAAACTAAACCGAATCAAATATAACTAATAACTACCACATATAGGTTGGTTCTTCATCTTCAAATGATAGGAACTTTTTTGTTCAAAATTATAGTTTTTTATATTGTAAAAACGATCTTCCGTTGCCATTTTCCACAAAATTAACGTTATCGGGTTGAGTTTAGGTACATTTTTTGTTCTATTATCAATATATTTTAAGATTTCTAAAAATACTATTAGTAGGCAGACATGTTCAATTTTAAACCTTAGGAAAAAAATGTTTCAAAATGTCACAAAGAGCAGCAAAAAAAAAAAATTACGAAACTGACTTTTTCACATATTTTGCTATTACGGATGAATCGTAATCGATTGTATTAAGGGTTATTTTATTTTTGGTCTGTTTTGATTTATTTCACAAATATTTCGAAAGAAACCTCAGTCCGCGCTTGGCCGCTGTCGGTGGTGGACCCTGTGTTGCCTTTTTGCAGCGGCTCGTGTGGAAAAAGATCGTTGTACAAATACAAAATATTCGATAAACCAAATTTGATATTTGATATGGTAAGATAATTTTGCATTCACAGATTTTTATAATCATAATTATTTTATTTCGGTAAAAGTAAGTACGGTTTATAAATGCCTATTCGACTGGGACTTGATGGAGTGACCTGTGTACTTCGGTGACTGCTACTGGAACTCCTCGACGAGTAGAACTAGGTGTGCCGAGTTTGAGCTCGTTTTGTTAGTTGTGATGAGACCTTACCTCCGGACTAGATGGAATTATCTGAAGGTGTACTTCGGTGACTGCTACTGGAACTCCTAGACGAGTAGAACTAGCTGTGCCGAGTTTGGGCTCGTTTTGTTAGTTATGATGAGATCTTACCTCCGGACTTGATGAAGTGACCTGAAGGTGTACTTCGGTGACTGCTACTGGAACTCCTGGATGAGTAGAACTAGGTGTGCCGAGTTTGGGCTCATTTTGTTAGTTATGATGAGATCTTACCTCCGGACTTGATGGAGTGACCTGAAGGTGTACTTCGGTGACTGCTACTGGAACTCCTGGATGAGTAGAATTAGGTGTGCCGAGTTTGGGCTCGTTTTGTTAGTTATGATGAGATCTTACCTCCGGATTTGATGGAGTGACCTGAAGGTGTGCTTCGGTGACTGCTACTGGAACTCCTCGACGAGTAGAACTAGGTGTGCCGAGTTTGGGCTTGCTTTGTTAGTTATGATGAGATCTTACCTCCGGACTAGATGGAGTGACCTGAAGGTATACTTCGGTGACTGCTACTGGAACTCCTCGACGAGTAGAACTAGGTGTGCCGAGTTTGAGCTCGTTTTGTTAGTTATGATGAGACCTTACCTCCGGACTAGATGGAATTATCTGAAGGTGTACTTCGGTGACTGCTACTGGAACTCCTCGATGAGTAGAACTAGGTGTGCCGAGTTTGGGCTCGTTTTGTTAGTTATGATGAGACTTTACCTCCGGACTAGATGGAATTACCTGAAGGTGTACTTCGGTGACTGCTACTGGAACTCCTCGACGAGTAGAACTAGGTGTGCCGAGTTTGAGCTCGTTTTGTTAGTTATGATGAGACCTTACCTCCGGACTAGATGGAATTATCTGAAGGTGTACTTCGGTGACTGCTACTGGAACTCCTCGACGAGTAGAACTAGCTGTGCCGAGTTTGGGCTCGTTTTGTTAGTCATGATGAGATCTTACCTCCGGACTTGATGGAGTGACCTGAAGGTGTACTTCGGTGACTGCTACTGGAACTCCTCGACGAGTAGAACTAGCTGTGCCGAGTTTGGGCTCGTTTTGTTAGTTATGATGAGATCTTACCTCCGGACTTGATGGAGTGACCTGAAGGTGTACTTCGGTGACTGCTACTGGAACTCCTCGACGAGTTGAACTAGGTGTGCCGAGTTTGAGCTCGTTTTGTTAGTTATGATGAGACCTTACCTCCGGACTTGATGGAGTGACCTAAAGGTGTATTTCGGTGACTGCTACACCTTCAGGTCACTCCATCTAGTCCGGAGGTAAGATCTCATCATAACTAACAAAACGAGCCCAAAGTCGGCACACCTAGTTCTACTCGTCAAGGAGTTCCAGTAGCAGTCACCGAAGTACACCTTCAGGTCATTCCATCTAGTCCGGAGGTAAGGTCTCATCATAACTAACAAAGCAAGCCCAAACTCGGCACACCTAGTTCTACTCGTCAAGGAGTTCCAGTAGCAGTCACCGAAGTACACCTTCAGGTCATTCCATCTAGTCCGGAGGTAAGGTCTCATCATAACTAACAAAGCAAGCCCAAACTCGGCACACCTAGTTCTACTCGTCAAGGAGTTCCAGTAGCAGTCACCGAAGTACACCTTCAAGTCATTCCATCTAGTCCGGAGCTAAGGTCTCATCATAACTAACAAAGCAAGCCCAAACTCGGCACACCTAGTTCTACTCGTCGAGGAGTTCCAGTAGCAGTCACCGAAGTACACCTTCAGGTCATTCCATCTAGTCCGGAGGTAAGATCTCATCATAACTAACAAAACGAGCCCAAACTCGGCACACCTAGTTCTACTCGTCGAGGAGTTCCAGTAGCAGTCACCGCAGTACATCTTTAGGTCACTCCATCAAAACCGGAGGTAAGATCTCATTATAACTAACAAAACGAGCTCAAACTCGGCACACCTAGTTCTACTCGTCGAGGAGTTCTAGTAGCAGTCACCGAAGTACACCTTCAGGTCACTCCATCAAGTCCGGAGGTAAGATCTCATCATAACTAACAAAACGAGCCCAAACTCGGCACACCTAGTTCTACTCATCGAGGAGTTCCAGTAGCAGTCACCGAAGTACACCTTCAGGTCACTGCATCAAGTCCGGAGGTTAGTAAAAATATAAAGAACAGTACTAAAATGTTTTTTGTAGGTACCAAGCTTCGGTACCAAGTAATATAAAGACATTAGATAAAAAAATAAAAAAACCAAAGTATCAAAATTAGTTCACTTCGCTACTATTCCCGCAGCTAACCGAGCGTACACTTGTGTGTGTGACCCGTGTCGACGTAGTAGTTCGATTCTATACCTATCAATTTTGCAAACGCGTCCTTAATACCCTGTAATAGTAAACTGCAAAGTGATTGAACTTACTTGTGTGATGCATCAGATTCAAGTAAGTTGAGCATGAGTTCAAGCGATTCGCGATCCAGATCCATGTTGAGACGATCTTGAGACAATACGAACATCACCGTTGCTGTACACAGACCCAAGCTCTGAAAAGAAAATTCATGTTATTAGGGTTCTGTATTTTTCATATAACTTGCGATTTTTGGGACTGGCAGGTACCATCGCGGAAACCGTTGGTGAACCACTTTTCAACCTTATTACTAAGGGCATAAGGGTTAAACGTGGTCAACTATTGTCCGTGGTTGTACTTATTGTATTAGTATTAATTCTTCCATACCTAACCTATATATTTCTCAACACAAAAAAGTTTTTAATTATGAAATATATTATATAATCATCATCAATAGTAATGAATTTGTGAACTACATGTTAAAAGGACCTTCAACTTGATCTTATAATGCCATGACATAAACTTGCCAATTCATGGCACGCATTTGAAGTAATAAGGCGAAGTATCATCATGATAATTATTTTATCATAATAAAATAAAGGAACCTTGAAAACTTAGAATAACTTACGGTTACTGTGTTAATTTAAAAAGTGATATAACATTAAAATAAGTTGTGTTAGATAAAATTTTAGTTACTCACAGTCACACAAAAAAGTTATTGTAGGCCTTTAATTTAAGCATACATAATAAATAATATGTTTGCCAAGTACTTGTGCTCGAGATAAACTCAATGTAAGCAGTGATTTATTGATGCGGAATTGTTATATTATTAAACTTTCCGGACAAGTCTGTACTTGTTTGAAAATAAATCAATACTTACAATAAAATTATACACATAAATAAATAAGCCAAGGTTATTTCTTTATGAATAAACTGAAGCTGATAATAACAAAATTTTTGATTAAATGGTAAACTATGTTTTCAAAATTAAATAAATAAAAATATACCCCCACGCCCTTAAATATTTTGTACAAAAAAAAATATTATCAATATCTTATACAGCAAAAACCCTCAGGAAACTGACCTGATCATCGGTAGCGTCATGTAGCGCACTGAAGAACTTCTGCACGGTGCCGTGCGCTCGCAGGTGCATGCGGAACGCGGGCGCGGTACATTTGCTCGCCAGTGTAATCGCAGATAGGCAGCGCGTAGAAATTGGATTGTTATCCTGCATGAAACAATTCAATCGTAAGGAAAACAGGAACAGTATTTTAAATAAATTACATAACTTCTGCTGAAGTTTGTTTCACTCCCAAGGACAACCTCTCAATGTGCACATGTTGTTACTGTTCAATAAACCTGTCCAAGACTTACAACACAAAATAGGAAGAATGAATATAATATTCATTCATATTAAACTACACATCACATGCACAACTATAGATATTATGCAATATTGCTAAACACCACAACTCGAGTCATAACATATTCTTTAAGTACTGACATAGAACAATGCATAAGTAATTATAGTTTATGCAATACATAAGTTCATAAAAACTATGACAATAATAAAAAGTTGTTTAAATTACCTGTAAAGCATCTAGGAGATATTCCACATCATCATTGAATTCTTGGAACTCTCCAATTTCCTGGATCTGATGTGCCTTCTTCACATTTCTAACAACTGTGTAAAACTATAAAAGGAAAAAATGGTTTAGAATTAACTGCTCAAACTAGATGTTATCAACTACATCAATATTATTCAAATTAGGTTAGGCCTAATTTTCCTTGAAACCATGACCTTGAAAAAAAAAGCTGACTATGATAGAACAAAAACCTCTATTCTAATATGACACATACCTCTTTGGCCTCTTTACTACACTTGACACTTGTGTAAGGTTTCACAGTTTCAACAGGATCATCAACAATTGGATCCGGGGCCCTGTACCGTGTCACTCTAGTCAGTTCTTCTGATACTTGACCTGCTTGATTCCGTACTTCTGCATTCTCAGCAGGCTCAGGCCTTGGCGTCTCATTTCCTTTCTGTAAGTACAACAATTACATGGCTTTAACAAGAAGGCTGTGTATTGTTTCTTTATATAATCAAACCATTATATTTTTACTATCTACTTGCAGTCATTTCAAGGTTTGTTGTGCAATACAATAAAAGTTATAGTAATTTAGTATTTTCTTGAAAGAATATAATAGAATTAAAGAATCATACACAGATTAAATAGTTTTTCTATATAAATTGACTAGTCAATTTTATGATAATGACGTATCATAATATTTTTTCATTTACATTTTCATAACATTTCACAATAAAACAAATTATGCAGTCACATTTTAAAGTGAAGGTACGTGAGCATATACGCAAGAAGTTGGCTGAAACATCCCAGCGGTGATTTGCTGGATTCGTTTTCTCCTCTACTGATCGTTATTTCTCCTCTACCGATCGTTATTTCTCCTGACAAAGATTTTTCTGTTTATACTATGTATATGTATGTATTTATTCTTGTATTTTATAGTTCATTTCGTGTTATCAATCCCTTTTGTTGCATTTGCCATGTTTTGTCTCTGCACCACCCTAAGGTTGACTGGTAGAAAATGCCTCAGGCATTAAGTCCGCCTTTGTACAGTATATTTTTACTTGTGCATGAAGTTTTAATAAATAAATAAATTACAATCAATTAAATTAGATTGGAAGTTAATTAATTTGGATAACAAGAAAATTTTGAACATTAAATCGTAGTAGATACTTACATCATTAGCCCATTCATGTCTGTATAGATGACGTCTCTTTCTTGCTGGTAGCGGTGAGGGATTGTCATTCACAAGTGATTTACTCTTGAATATTGATCCTTTCTTCTTAGTAATAACTAATTTAACACTAGGCTTATCATCATTATGTATGTGATCTTCTGTATCATGTATACCTCTGGGTGATTTAAATACATCTTCTTGATGATGTTTCTGAAGCTCTTCTTCAGAATTCTCATTAGGACAACTATTGTAAGCTGAATCTGAAGATTGAGTGTTGGCCTGGGAGTAAGTTGGAGTGTTATTTGTATTAAATGCTTGAGCAACTATCTCATTAGTCTCCTCCTCCTGACCAGCCTCTTCATTAGCTGCACTCTGTTCTGCTGTGTTCTCATCCTGAGCCATCTCCACATCATGATCAGGGCTTGAAGTTTTATTATGCTTATGTTTATGCTTTCTATGAACCTTGACCTTAGGAGTATCACCACTTTTACCACTGTCACTTCCACCAGATAGTATGTCAATTAAGTCATTCTTCTCTATAGGAATTTCATTTTTTTCAATAACTTGTTCATGCTCTGGAGTGGTAACTGAAGCAGCAATATCAGCTAGTGTTTCATGCTTTTTCCTAGTCTTTCTGCCCTCCTTTTTAATGTCACTTACAGTTTTAGTTCCATGTTTATTTGGATAACCAGCTGTAAGGACATCCAAATAATCATCATTTTCACTATAATTTATATTGGGCCTGTTTCTTCGAGCTCTTCCTGTGGTACTCTCTGGGGGCTTTGGTTCTGGTGGCAGCTCATTTGGTTGAACTTCCAGCCTTGGGGATTTAATAACTGAACCTGAATCCAGTTTAGCTAGCTGGGACTCAATTTCATCTCCAGGTAACACTTTGTTCTTTGATTCCTTTTCACTTTCTTGTGATGGTGATGCAAGTGTTTTATAAAGGTCATACACATCTGTCCCAGGCTGTGGTGAACTCAATTTCTTTAATGGTTCATCATCTGAATTTTTGTGATGACGTTTATGAGACTTGTGATCCTTTTTATCTTTCTTTTTTTCTTTTTTGCCTTCTTGAGTGAGACCAGCACACTTGATTGTAATTTTGAGACCTTCATGCTTTGGAGAACATATTGTTTCCATAGATGGGCTCTTCTTGTGATCAGATCCTACGTCAGAATGAGTATCCAGAGATGAATGCCTGTCAGAACTGGGTGATGTGAAACCTTCATTTGAGTCTGTACTGACAATTCTTGATGTTCCTTTAGATATTCTCAGTACTATGGGAGGTGGCTTACGTTCCTCATTTGTTTCCTTACTTGTTGAAGGACTTGTAACATCTGCTTTTACAACAGATGGACTAGATACTAGTGGACTGGCTTTGGGTGATGATACCTTAGGTGAAGACACTACTCTTGGGTGTGCTGACTCATACCGAGTGAACTCAGGTATAGGGCTGTTACTACCATCTTCAGCATAATTAATCACTTTATCACGATTGCGAACAAGGTAACGCTTATTTGGTGGTTGATTATTTTCAGCTGGTGCATCTTCTTTTTTGGAGGCTTTTGTGGCCACTGTGCTCTTTTTAGCTTTAGATTTTTCAGAGTTGCGCCGAGGTAATTCAGGAGATGATGAATCTCTAGTATAAGCCCTGCTTCTTTTGGTTGTCTTCTTATCCTTACTATGTGAGGGATGTTCAGGTGACAGTGGTGCTGCAGGTACTGGTGGGGCATATGTGATCTGTGGAACTGGTGGGTAAACCTCTGCATTGCGAGATTTGAAGAATTTCTTGGGCTTTGGTGGTGGCTGCTCAGTTTCAACTGCTGGCACTGTCAGCGGACTGTTCTGATCTTGCACAGGCTTTTTAAGAATATTGGTTGTATATGCTGAAATATGAAGACAAATATTGTAAATAAACAACTCAATGGCAAAATGCTACAAACATTGACAGAGGTACCATAGATAGTAGAATTAGGTAGTTACATTCATTCAAAATGAATGCACTTTCACCATATTTTGAAAATGAGTATTGGTACTGACAACTATCTAATGAGAATCTTGTCAAAGTAAACAAAATAATAGGTAAGTTAGGGTACATGACTTCAAGGTTGTTTATAAATGACAAATGTGTCAGTGAACGTGCTTACCGTAAGGTGCACTTCTAATCGACGTGAAGCTAGTGATTCCCCATTTGCCCACGGTGCCCGCCGAACGAGCGGCAGTCGGACAGTTACTGTTTTCTCTAAAGAGAGCACTATCCAGCGGCACGGCCACGCTACCGCCTCGGCCTCTGCCCCAGCGCGACATGCTGATAATTTCATCAAAAACGATGACACCTGCACCGACTCCCAATCAATCGTCTAGGCAAATGTCAAAACGAGAAACACATGCCGTTCCCAAATAAGAGTTATACTTTTGAGTCACTTTTAAAATTTACGGGTAACACTTTTTGAACCATTACTAGACTTTCACCAAATGAAATGAAAACACAACCCATAAAGATAACACACCCGCCATTTTTACAGGAGCCCAAGTACTTTTCCCTCAGATGCACTCAAATGCGTAATCAACCGACATAATAGTTTATCACGTTTTTACTATTTCCATTATAATTATCTGATTCTCTTTGAACGTTTGAGGTAGATCTATAATGTTGATTTAATTATGAGTTAATGACAAATAGGACACAAACTGCGATGTTGTCATCTCATAACACAAAAGACGCCATATTGGCTAAACACAAGAAGTGATTTCAACAACCAATAGAAACGCAGGAAAACGGAGAGCGAACCATAGAGTTTTTCAAATGAATCAAAATATTAGCAGAGGTGAGTTTGTTTGCAGTCTAATTGTATATTTTCAAAGATTAACAAATAAAATATTTGTAAGTTTTGTAAATAAATTATTACTTTTTTATATAATTTTGATTTATGTAAAAAAATACGAAAACACTGTTATCATAAATCAATGGCGTTATGGCGTTCTTACCATAGACGGAGTAAAAGTAAACCGCGTAAACGATTAGGCCGTGGGCGTGAGCGGGAAAATTCGAAATCAAGTAACTGCAATTACACGACTGCTCTAAAATGGAGTGTTATGTTTTCAGGGTTCATGTATGTTTGTATGTGGTATCGTTTTAACAGTCGGGTGACGGTTTTGTTTGGAAAAATTGGTAAAGTCGGTTTACGGACGATAGTTTAACGTGACAACGTCACAAAACTTTCCCTTCCCTCGCTCCGATCGTGACGTTACAATGAGCGTAACAAGACAATGAGCGTAACGGGACACTTTTTCGTGCGTGCAGCCGGCGTTCATCTATTTATTAGACGTTGTCACGTCAAAATAACTTGGCTTTTATGTATAACATAGGTAAGTCCCTCGAGTGCAAAACAATCAGATACATACCTACAGACTTTCCAGGCGCGGTCGCAGCCTAAGATTTTGGGGGGGGGGGTCACTATGGGTGCCGAGGAATATTAGGGAAATATTTAATTGATACTCCAAAAACTTTTTGACCTTTGAATCTTCAGCAGCTCCAACAGTATTTTCAAATGCTAATCAATTAGTTTAAGCGCCCTTGTGGAGCAAGACCAGTGTTGAGCCAAGCATTTTTATCAGCCATATAATCTCCCAACTTATAATATGCTTGGCTGCATAGTGTGCGTTTAATATAAGATTTAAATTTCGTTTCATTCAGTTGAAGTGTGTTGGGAGGTATTTTATTGTAGCATTTTAAACAGTACCCCATGAAAGATGAGTCCACTTTAGCCAGCCTGTAACCCGGTTGCACTAATTGGTCCCTATTCCTAGTGATGTAATTGTGTTTTGCACCTCTTTTACTAAAAAGATGTAGATTTTTCCTTACGTACATAATGTTTTCATAGATATATTGACAAGGTACCGTCATGATGTTAATATCTTTAAACAGTTCCCTTAGAGAGTCGCGCCTGCGGAGGCCATATGGCTCTTATGGCTCTTTTCTGCAGAATAAAAATAGACTTGCTGAAAATAGATATGCTGAGGAGGGAGCTGCGGTGGCTGGCAATCGTGGGGGTCCTACGTGTCAGAGTGCGCGGTGGTTTTATTCACGAGCGGCCAGGACCTTACACTATTGAAGAGTTCGATTTTATTATTAACCCTTTCTTTATTTAATAACCTTATTTATTTCTCACTAGTCTAAATAATTTTGAGTTTTACAATTGAATCGTTTTTAATTTTAGACTTCACGTCTACAATCTTAACGAGCTGCCGGAAGCCCAGGGTCTGGAGACTCCACTGCACCATAGAAGGGAGCGCAGATGGCCACCGTAAGTAGTTCTACTTGTGTATGTTACTTTGTAATACTTACTAGCAAGTTTTAACTTTTGTTTTAAAATGTCCATCTAGTTCAGACCTTGCGTCCGCGGCTGTGGACCCACCGCCAGCACCATCAGCAGCACCATCAGCACCATCACCAGCCCCATCACCATCACCACCCCTGCCATCACCATCTGTTTTGGCACCTTCGCCGGCAATGTATGTTGCTTACTTACGAACTTTTCTATTTATCTCTAAATTGATGGGTACTACAACACTGCTTTTGTTCCAGATTTATGGAAATTGAATCCGAGTATTTGGCCCCGCCACCGTCCGCGTCAACGATGCAGCATCCTTCTCCACCGCCACCACCTCGTCACTCTCGTCAGGTCCTGAGAGATGAAGACGTGGAGTTTATCCTCAATTATGGTAAGTACCTGCTGATTTTAGTTTGGTTGTTCCACCAGATTTTAAACCAATCTATCATTTGTTACAGGAAGCGACTCAGGCTCTGACGAGAGCGACGAGGAAGACGCGATCTTGCTGCCAGCAATTCCAAGGGTGTATCAAAGCGTAATGGAGACCCTTGGACGCTGAGGAGGAGGGTGCTGTCGAAGAGGTCGACCCGGTGCCGCCTGTGCCCGCCGCTGACACCTCGCCTGCTCCATTTGCTGGCGGCCTTGAGCCCGCCAGTGTCCCTCCAACGGCGAAAGGACCAGCCTTGGAGGTGGTATGATTTTAATTGGAAAGAGTTTCCGAGTTCCCCGATTCCACCTGAATCGAGGAGGGAAACATTTTCCCAAAGTAATGTTGGTCCGGCAACTCCCCGGGACGACCCTTACGACATATTCATTGACATTTGGGATCGTCCAATTATGGAGCACATTGCCTCGGAGACGAATAAGTATGCTCAGCAGGTGGCAGCCCAGATGCTGGACAACAACAGTCTCCATCCCAGAAGCCGCATCGGCTGTTGGGTTGACACCACGGTCGATGAGCTATACATCTTTTTTGGGCTTATCCTGGCGATGGGGATTGTTGTTAAGTCCCGCTGAGAGGAGACTGTATAAAATCCAGCCAATACTGTCACATTTAAACATGAAATTTCAGACTTTACATACTCCGGCGCAGAAAATATGCACTAGACGAGAGTCTTTTAAAGAAAAAGATAATAACAGAGTTGCTATGATCTCTACATACCATGGCAACGGCCAGCAATCAACCCCAGGGATCCACCAAACCCATCCTGATATTGGATAACAATATCATGATGGGCGGGGTGGATAAAAAAGACCAGCTGCTGGCCATGTATCCGGTCGAGCGGAAACGAACTAAGGTGTGGTACAAGAAATTGTTTCGGAGTCTTGTAAACGTCTCCGTATTGAATGATTTTATCATCCATCGTCACTCTGCTTCACTAACTCATCGCAATTTCCGGATATCTCTTATAAAAAGTCTTCTTTCTAAGCATTGTTCCGCTCCTATTTTCTCTGCAACCACACTGAACCATCGAGTCGACGTTTCGCACCGCATCCAGGAGACGGAGCCGGGGACGGATGGACGTCGCCAGCGACGTTGTGCAAACGTCGAATTCATACGTTCTGTGTCGGTTGCAACAAAACTCTTTGTATCGCAAACTGTATCCTTTTATTCCACTCACAAGTTTATGTTATATATTTCTGTGTATGTATCTATATATTGTTTAAATTATATATTTTTTGCACCACATCTTGTTCGTTTCATTGACCGTGCGAATACACAATACAATTGTGGATGAACACTATTCCACGGTCCTTTGTTGCAGACAATTTTTTTTAAATTTTTTCTATTGTACATCTCATGACATTTTCAGTGCTTACTTGAATTTTTGTTGTACATCTAAAGACATTTTCAGTATTTGTACTTTTTGTTGAAGATCTAGAGTACTTTTTTATTTCTTACATTTAAAAAAAAAAAATTAAACAAATACTTGTTGAAATAATGGTTTAATTTTTTAATTAAAATGACTTTTTTACAAGAAACTGGGAAGAACCCCCTAACCCTGATTTCAAACTAGAGAGAACATATTAGAAGACAAAACTAGACGAATCCTTTCAAAATGAGTTAGCTTATTTAATAACGTTCCCAACAACATAACTTGTAGAGAGCTACCTATCGTAACTTTAGAGATATGGTCGTTTCAATCACACACGCCGCAAACGCGCCGTAAACGCAGAAGGACCGTCACAGGCACAGAACAGAAAAAAACAGGTCACAGGTATTCCCGTATACGCGTATTCCCGCATGGCTCCGCCACAGTCGAAGGGTTCCGTAACCGTATCGCCGAAGCGTATCATGATCGGCTATGTGGACGGGTGATGATACGCGCAGTCTCGATACGCCGCTCTGATACGATACGCGATACGATTCGATCGATATCGAGTCGGTTTTTCCATAATTGTTCAAATATAAACATTACCTTCTCATTATTTCTATGTTATGTCTTATTGTTCATAATTGTATGTAAATAAATAAACTTACTATTCTTATTCATAAGTTGCACTTACTCATTTTCTCTTAGAGGGTGATAAAAAGTAGAGTGTCCATCTCGGAGCAACACTATTTTAAGTTCGAGTGATGTACTTTAAATCCCTCGCTACGCTCAGGATTTTACTTTAGAATCCTGACCGTAGCGAGGGATTCAAAGAAACACTCGCGCCTTTAAAACAGTCGTTTGCTCCCTAGGCAAACAATCTACTATTTCAGGTCAGTCAGTGAAACAAGATAAGTAGGGTTACCTACTACCGCCATTCCGTGATGCTGCAATGCTATTTATATAGGCAGGCGCTTCCTGCCTTTATAGTATTTGTCACATTGATCTAAAGTTTCTAAGTACCTACGTCTACGGTTAAATATTTTTTTGCGCTTCCTTATTCTTTCGTAAACTTTTTGGATATAAATTTGGTGGTCAGATAGCAGTTGCTCTGATTACCTACAAGATGTATCTCTACAGGCACAAATTGTATTGTTTATGAACCCCGAAAAGGCCAGTTAATAGAAATATAGACGCTACAATGTAGGCTTTTATACAAACAACATTAAAGTTATGCTCTTAGTGGTTTGAGAAAAATTTAGAAAAAGGGGAGAAAGTCAATAGATGAGATACTTAGGTAATAATTTTTACATCTGCAAACCTTAATAAATTCTCACCTGTGTTCCCCAAAGAGGAAGAGTTCGGGATTTATTAGAATAGAATAGAATAGAATAGAATAATATTGATTTGCTTAAAAACATGGTATAAAAAGATGGTAAAATACAAAAAAAATAAAAATAAGATCATACATGTTTTTGCTCAACAGTAATAAGCGTACAAATTTTCAAAACTATTGTTAACATTTATTTTCAAAGAAGTCTTTGACACTATAAAAACTATGACTACAAAACCATACCTATGTACATGCAATTTATTTATAGTACTTACATCCACATTTCGCCAGATATTTTGTAGTTTCAGGTGGGGGCAAGCCTTTTGCCGAAGGAGCACCTAAGATCCAGTTTTTGGGCATCTGCTGAGTTTCGGAAAAACCCACAAAAACATTTTTAATAATTTTTCAGCAGTTGCTGACATCCTGAATACATATACATCTCACAGGAAAACTATGCGTTTCGGCAATCGTCGTTTACCTATGTTTTAGAGCTGTTACAACCATGGACGGAAGTAATTTGCCTATTTTGTATTACCATGGTTAGAAAATTAATAGATTTACAACTCTATGCGATTCTAAAAATATCTAAAACAGAAACTTTTAGAAGCTTTGCGAAGAAGAAGATTTGCGAAGCACATAAGCAGGTACCTTTTCTGGTATTTCTGTATTATATAATTAGGCATAAAATTTAAGCGGTTACAGTATTTTTCAAGAACGCGTATTTTTGCAGTCTTCCCTTTGTTCTTTGATCGGCTGCATGATCAAGTTCTCAAAGAAGTGAAAGAAATTACAATTAAGGTATTTATTTATTTATTTTTTCTTAAATTATAACTATTTTCTTATGTAAATATACTTAAACTAAAGATGCAGCTAACAAGTTTTAGTTTAAATTAGCAAAATCAACCGATGTTGTAAAGGATATGAATTCATTTAGGTACCGATTATAATGCCAATAGACTGAACAGAAGACAGTCACCATTGTCACTGCAATCAACAGTGCAAATGAAACATAATGGAGTTTATTTATCTTCTTTCTTTTCAATCGCTCTCTCACTGCTGAGAATCGTGACTCCGTATCAAATGCATGAAATAATTATTAATAATGATTTATTTGAAATAAAATGTAATAATTAGATAACGAATGTTTATTCAAATGTAATGTATTGTAATAATTAGAATCAATATTATTATCATTTGATTTGAAACATTTGCAGTGCCCTTACAGGGTGTATGTCTTAATACTGTGTCATGAAATTTTAATGCATGCCTTCTAACCAGTGTTGTACGAGTGTTACGAATGTTAGTACGAGTAATTATATAAAAAACTAGCTTTTGCCCGCGGCTTGGCCCGCGTGGATGTCGAAAAATATCTGACAGGAACGTACTACAAGGATTAAAAAATAACCGATAGGTTAATCCAGGTTATAAACTATCTGTGTGCCAAAAAATTAAATAATAAACAAATTGTCAACGGTCTTTTTCCATCTGTTACGATCAGTGGCCTGGCGGAGTGCGGCGCTGATAGGTATCGTCAAATGCTCGGATATTTGATCCTTTGGGCTTCAGCCTCTACGTCTTTTACCCTCTATTTTTCCAGTCACCATTAGACGTTCCATGTTATTGGTACCTCTGCGAGCAATGTGGCCGAAGTATCTCACGACACGTTTGAGGCAGGTTGAAGATAGATATTGTGCTTTCTCTAATTTTAGTTAAGTAAATAAAATAACAAATAAAAGTTTATTCAGGTAAAACACTAAATACAAATTTGCTTAATTCTACGAAAAATTCAATTGTGTTTTGTGCCTGAGTTGTTTCAGGATCGAGACATTTGTGCGGTGGGCTGTCCATCGACAGCACCACATTTCGTACTAGCGACTGTTTAAAACGTTGATTTGAAATCTTACAGAGATCTCGATCTTAGATCCGGTTTTCTGCATTTCGAAGTATTTTTATAACGCTAACAAAAATAAGGTAGGTTCCATACATAGGTATTTTGCATGATCTTCTCTAAGATCCCAAATCTGTGTATCTATTATACCTATTCATCTATGTAGGCACATACACATATTTATTCGAACGCGTAAACGTGGGTTGCCATCTTTTAGCGGGGTTCATGAAATTGGCGGGGTTGTAAAAATAGCGCTACGCCATTCGTCGGGCCTCAATAAAACTGGAAGGTCCCAACAACCCTCGCTTTATACCCACACGACCACTTTAATAGTTTTTCATTACTCAAGTAGACGCCTATAAAAAAGAGAATAAAGTTTGGCAAGAAAATTGCATGGCTTGCATAATGCTCCGTGCCTATGGTGCGCCTTGAGATCGTAAATTTTATACCCAACAAAATTGGATTTGAAGATTGTTTGTACGGAATTATTTATGGCTTTAACAATGGGGCTATGTGAATGTAGTGCTATAACATATTTGAAGCTAACACAAGGTAGATAATATTCTAATTGTGTAGGAAAGAATGTGCCAATAGCCGCAACAAACACAAAAAGAAACGAAAAACCGGCCAAGTGCGTGTCGGACTACACACTATGAAGGGTTCCGTAGTGAATTTATCTCAAAATAAACTTCACATTGTAGTTGAAAAACATGTTCTCCCATACATCGATATAAGCCACGGTCAATTCTCCAACTGTAAAATATGAAAGTTTTTGTGTTTATTCTACAAATGAACAAATTTCGGACGTTTTCCTTTAATTCCGCTATGAGTCCTTGCTTCTTGCCAAATTTTATGATTCTAGGTCAACGGGAAGTACCTCATAGGTTTTGGTTCTTGCGTGTATCAAAATATGCCGAATAAATGGCCATATCTTTACCTACCTACATATTTGATATTAATTTCAACTTGATATCTCCATGTTCCTGAGAAAAAGGGTCTTGAGAGACTGACGGACGGACAACGAAGTGATCCTATAAGGCCTCCGTTTTTTCCTTTTGAGGTACGGAACCCTAAAAATTGAACCAGGTTTTTGTTTTCGGTTTTAAATGAAAAAAATACTGTTATAATACATTCATAGGGATAACTAAATTTATCTATTTCACGGGGAAAAGCTCTCTGGGACTCCCACAAACAAATATTTACATTTTATACAAATGTAGGTAGGCACCTAAAGTACTTAACACCAGCTTTCTAATTACGAGCACAGCAAGCCTTTCTAATTTTGTAACATATTTTCGTTAATGATTAAGCCTAATCTGTTATATTTTGACAGTTCAACAACTTTCATTGCGTTATTCTCAAACGATTCAGATTCTGTTTGATTGATCGTGTATTACGCAATTAGGGTAGGTAGGTACCTACTGAGCTGAATCCATACTTATCCTAAGTACCTGTATTTATGATAGGTAGGTATGTCATAGATTCGGCCATGACTTATTATAAGTAGGTACCTATAGATAGGTACTTTGGTACTTAGGATAAGTATGAATTCAGATCAGGCGTTACTTTACGAAAATCTATGATAGTAAAATGTTATGTAAAATAATTCCGCAATTAACTAAAGTGAAGCCTAGATCTAGTTATTGCAGAATTACAACTCAATATTTTACATACCATTATAACTATAGACAGGTAATGTAGGTAAGTACTTACCTATCTACAAACCTACTTACGGTTTTTCCTTGGGTCGAAAATAAGCCTATGAACGTGGAAGGGTTTCACAACGAATAAAAGTACTTATGATGTCTTGATCTACAAGCATTAATAATAATAATAAAAGCCTGTTACTGTCCCACTGTTATTATCTGACTGACGGACTAATTAGAATTCCTTTTTTTTTACCCAGGCCCCCAATCCATATTATCTATTTAAGGCTTGCCTTCGTTTTTTGTTCAATAATACCAACCTACTATTATTGTCCCACTGCTGGGCAAAGGCCTCTTCTCATACAGAGAAGGCACGAGCATTGATCACCACGCTTGCTCAAGACGGGTTGGTGATTTCAGACTTATATTAACTATAAGTCCTGGTTTCCTCACGGTGTTTTTCTTCACCGATGTCAGTAATGTCCAAGATAAACTCAGAAAGTACATGTGAATTGAAAATGTCACATTGGTACTTGCCCGGATTTGAACCCACAACCACTGGGCCATCATGACATTAGACAAGATATGATAAAATATAAAATTACAAGACTGTTGTACCATCATCTTATTTAAGTCTGTCGCCATGACAACAATTTTAACAGCATTGTTTTGTTTCAGCAGTTAGAGGTAAGATAGCCAGTTCCTCTATGGTTGAGGATTCCGGGTGAAGCTCGCTTCCACCTTCGGCCTGATCATCACTTACCATTAGGTGAGATACAGGCTAACGCCAAGAGCTTCCCCATAGTGGTTAATAAACAAAAAAAGTTTTTTTTTTTTTGTAAAGTTGGTAGGTACTTACACCTAACTAAGTATATGATTTCAGATCACGGCGTGCTATGGAGAAACAGCGTGGCGGCATGCTGGCTACAGAGATTCTGAAGACATTGAAGCATTTGGTAGATCTTCTGCACTATTCGATATGGGAAAACCCAAAAGATAGAGTCTATGGCACCGATCTCTTAAAACAGTTTTTTTTTCATATCCCAATTTACTTCATCGAAATATTGTAACACATGTGCAGTGCTGAAGGTAACCTGTACCCTAATTGCGTAATACACGATCAAGAATCATCATGATCAGAATCTGAATCGCTTTGAAACAGATTGCTAATCCATTGGCTTCATAAATTCGAAAAAAAATCTGCTCAACGACGTAAGTAACGCAATGAATGTTGTTGAACTGTCAAAATGAAACAGATTAGTCGTAATCGTTAACGAAAATATGTTACAAAACTAGATAGCTGGGTCTTGTGGGGAGGTGATGTGGAGTAACACAATATCATAAATGCATTACAATGTTTCTAACATCGGAAGATCAAATGCGGAAGCGAAAAGCACTGTACATACCGAACACAGGAGTAGGTCTACCTAAGTAAGGATAAATATACGCTTAGAATTTCTGCCACATCTTTCCTTATTTAAATTTTTAAACGATCTCCTCGCTTGTAAACTCAGTTGGTTTTTATACTGAGCATATGTAGTTCAATATTTAAAAACGACGCGCAACGGCAATTTTTTTTTTTAAGATTGTTGCTATCTAGATCTAATAATTATATAGATATTCGTACACAACAGAGATTTTTCGGTAAAACACGATTGTTATCACGATAGCATTCATTAGAAGCCCAGTTTTATTGGTATCAATATAATATTATCTAAGCCACAATGCACCATTGTCACAACAACACCAAACAAACATGATTTACGCTGTCGTAAATCTTAAATTAGCGGTTTACGTGTCTTTTACGACGTTGGACGTAAACCAAAACTAATCAGTTCCCTAGATCGATGTGTTCCCATCGCACCAGAGACCCTCTTGCAACTTTTATGTACTATGTAGAATTTAT
This sequence comes from Agrochola macilenta, assembly GCA_916701695.1. NCBI lineage: Eukaryota > Metazoa > Arthropoda > Insecta > Lepidoptera > Noctuidae > Agrochola > Agrochola macilenta. The sequence goes on from OU753563.1 coordinate 13,372,703, forward strand.
GTAATTCCATGGCGAAACGAGGGTGCTTTCATCGTTAAAGTTGGAGCACCTAAATGCATTATCTGACAAAGCAAATTTTGTGAGGCATAAAGCCAGATGTGGCCAAAAATAATGGCATCTTACCCTTGCGTAGGTATTTTTGGAATATAAAGATACCTACACATAAATATGTGAAACTAGCTGCGCCCCGCGGTTTCACTCGCATAAGTCTCGATCCCGTGGGAATATCGGAATAAAAAGTATACTATGTGTTATTCCAGGTTATAATCTATCTGTTTACCTAATTTCATCGAAATCCGTTCAGTAGTTTTTGCGTGCAAGAGTAACAAACATCCATACATACTCACAAACTTTCGCGTTTATAATATTATTATACAGTAGGTATACCTACAAGTTGAAACGAACATGCCTTTCGAATTTATGCAATGCAATTAATGTGTGTGAGCGTCGACAGTGCAGTAGGGGATCAAAACATTGCAAATGTTTTTAAAGAGCTGTTTACAGTGGAACCAATGGCCTGTGAGTTTAGTAATTTAAGTAAACCAGACGTCAGACCTGGTGAGAAGTACCGTCAAATTATGACAGTAGACGTGAGGAACGTCATAAAAATAATGAAGCGTGAAAAGTCACCAGGTCATGATGGTATAAGCATAGAACATCTTCGTTATGCAGGAGTAAGAGTACTGAGTTTATTGTTAAATTTTTGTATAGGTCATTCGTATATTCCGGATGATATGATGAGAACAGTAGTAGTTCCAATAATAAAAAACAAAACCGGGGATCCATCTGATAAGCATAATTACCGGCCGATATCATTAGCCACAACCATGGCGAAGGTCCTTGACAGTCTCATGGAAACACAGCTGAGCGAACACCTTCAGATACATGATTTGCAGTTTGGCTTCAGACCCAACCTGTCAACGGAAATGGCAATTATGTGTCTGAAACAAACAGTAAGGTACTATACCGACAGGAAAACACCAATATATGCGTGTTTTCTTGATCTTTCGAGGGCCTTCGACCTGGTGTCTTATGATATTCTTTGGCATAAACTGCTTGAAGAGACCACTGTGCCGAGGGAGCTGGTATCTCTCCTCAAATTTTGGTACAGTAATCAAAAGAATGCTGTCAGATGGGTCAACTCGCATAGTCAGGAATATAATCTGAAATGCGGTGTTAGGCAAGGCGGGTTGACCTCCCCGAGTTTGTTTAACTTGTTTGTGAACAAGCTGATTGGCAGGCTCAGCGGAGCCATGGTCGGCTGCTCAATAGATGGAAAAATGGTCAACAATATTAGTTATGCAGACGACATGGTTTTGTTGAGCCCGTCGGTAAGTGCGATCAGGAGACTTCTAGGTATTTGTGAATCATATGCCCTGTCACATGGACTCAAATATAATGCTAGTAAGAGTGTTCTCATGGTTTACAAAGCAGGGAACAAGGCTCCCTCTAACGTGCCCCCAATTAGTATCGGTGGCTCGGCACGGAGCCTTCTGTCAGTCTTTTTACACGTGCAGTCTGTGGATCAACTTTACGCGGCGGGCTTACAACGCCCTGCGTGTTCAGTACAACGACGCTTTGAGGGCAGTGTTAAGAAAACCCCGATACTGCAGTGCGTCCGCAATGTTTGCGGATGCATCTGTCGATGATTTCTTTGCAGTAATGAGGATAAGAACTGCATCGATGATGAGCAGGGTTCGTGGTAGCACAAACACTGTCCTCAAAACGTTAGCGCGCAAAATTGATAGTCCATTTACTGTGTACTGGGCAGGCGTACACCTGCAAAGGAATAGGAAATAGACTGAAGTAATTATTGTGTGACTTGTTTACTAACAAACTACTAACACCATTTTATTTTATTTTTGTGTGTCTACTAACAACCCTACTAACGACTTCTTTCTTTGTTTTGCTGGATTTTTTTTATGGACTGTGTGTCTGAAATAAAGATAAATAAATAAATAAAAAATGTAGGTTAAACACGTTGAAACAAATTCGCCTTCTTGTTGTGTTACATTTGAAATGTGTACCCACCATCTACTAACCATTAAAGGTTCTGTACTGTGTGATGGATATAGATACGTAAGTAATGTACCTACTTATATGTTTCAGTACCGTAAAACTTTCTTATTACATGGAATAGGTACCTGTAACAGTCTTAAATTTATAACTAACTTTGTTTGAAGTTCATAACTAAACCATTGCACCTTCAAAGCAATATTGAGTCTGTAACCGTATACCTAATGATTTTGATCTTTATAAATCAATAAATTTGATGCATACTTAACTGTGAGTCGAATATTATTTATTATTGCTCAAGGCTTCCTACACACATTCATCTAAACCGACCAGACCTACATTAGTGATTAGGCTTCTTCACCTTGCCTTTTGAATATCTGGTTACAAAATTAAGTTAAGTACTTATCTAGATACGATAGGTATACACTCCCAGATTCCTAAATCGAGCCACCCTGCGAACTTTTTACGTACCTAGTCTTTATCTGTTTAAATCGGTGATCGTGAATTCAGGAACGAGTGACGACACCAAAATGATGGTTAGTATGTCGGCATCAAAACTGCATTAAGTACCTATAAGTTTTCTTTGACTCATCATTATTTTGATGTTTTAGGCCTTCAATTTCTATATAACTTGCAATTTTAGGGTCTCTCGAATTAGGAATAAATTTTCGTGTCATCTATGTGAATGTAGTTGTGTATTTATTCCGGAATGTTTATGTATAATAAGTACATTATATTAAACTTATGAAAACTCGATGTTTTGTCAAGTTGTAAAAACCCTGCGATCTGGGCGGGTCGCTAGTGTAGAATGAAAGTAAGTTGACATTATGAGACTTGCTTTCTCACTACTTTTGCCAGCCCGCGTCGCTATATTTTCAACCACCTGCTGCAGTACTTCTCATGTAATGTGGGTACTTCGACCACCAGAAAAGCACCGAGATTTCTGTGGTTGAGACAATGAAGATCGGAGAGTCCTCGAGAAATAATTCTGTCTGGTGGAATCATGGAAGGATAGAATCACGGAACCCGCAACAAATTTTATCAGAAAAGAACCGTGTAGTAATTTGACAAGAACTATACTTAGTTTTCTATTCCACCCTGGATGATAACCCAGGAGATATATTTATGCCGTACCGACCTAATGAAACGTAATGTACCTACAGTGCCGTAGAATGAGTGCCGATACTTCATGTAGGGAGGTCTGTATACACCTTGCTAATGGTGATTAGTTAGTCAAAAGGTTTATTTTATCTCAGCATTTCTAGTTCCTACTAAATACCTACCTACATAAGTAGTAATACTAGTACGTTATGTAGGTATGCTTCAGTAGGTAGGTACATAACCCAGCTATAGTTTCTCACTAAAGTTGTCGCCTTTTAGCATGGCAACAGCGGTCATTGCCCTTTCCCTGATATACAAACCCAAACAGTAAACTATGTATGGTTTTTCGTCATTGATTTCGACTTGAAGATCGCGATAGATATTGATTTAGCACTTGAAAAAAAAGCTAGAAAATGTAGGTGCGTCATTGATCGCGATTGCCGTGCTAAAACGCGACATTTATAGGTACGTAGGTCCTCGAAGAAAGAGAGCATCGACAGGCTGATTTTTAAGCGTCTCCACCACCGTCGGCGCGTTTTTATCGCGCGATAATAACGCAAGCGTTATTGCGATAATGCGTCTCGATTCCTTGCACACAACTGCGTTTTTACTGAGCGATATTTCTAAAGTGGTTTACCCCATACGCGCGTTTTTATCGCGATAATAACGCAGGTGTGTGTAAGATCGCATGCGTCCTAATACAAAATGCTCTAAGAACACTTATCGGAATATCGCAAGACGGAGAAACGCACGTCCTACTCCTATTGCGGCGTTATTATCGCAGCAGTGTGTAACTTGTGGCCGTCTTAGTACAAAAAGTACTGAAAACAGATATCGCAATAACGCTTGCGTTATAATCGCGCGATAAAAACTCCTAGAGGCTTATAATCGAGAAATGGAATGTTACTTTAATAATTAAGTATAATTATTTGTACGAGTAGGTAGGGTATAGGTAAAGACATAACAAAAATTCAGCTATATTAGATGCGCACTTTTTATGGTGCATATAAATAATTGAAGTAGACGGTAGCGGACGGGACACGTCTGCTATAAAAATAAAAAGGCCATATAAACGGCCACGATAAAAAGCGGGTCCACATTAAATTCTATGTAGGGGAGTTTTCTTCATATTCGTACCTAGTAAAACTCCGTAAAACATGAGTAATATTGCACCTACCCACCACATTTCAATATTCCATCGTCATCAAAGTCGCAATTGTAGATTGTTATACAAGGGATAAAAGGGACCTATTTAGGCACCTCGTGCGCAATATTTCAAGTGCTTAAATAGGTCTCACCCGAGGTAAACACTCTGCTTTTTATTTCGAATATGAGGAAAGTAAATTAAAACCTGTTAAACAAACAATATTTTATTAAAATATTAATACAATATTGGTAAGATAATATCTATTTAAAATTAATATTAAAATATAACAATTAAACGAAAGGTTCTTTCCTGGCATATTAATGTTGGATATTTCGAAACTCAAGTTTCTTGTGTTTCTGTAAATGTTGGAGAAAGCAATCTTTTGTCATTTTCTTCAGCTGGAATTAGTAGAATTACTTCACTCCGGATAGTCTTTGAAGTACTAGGTTGCGGAGAGAACTCCGAGGCATGTAGATTTATAGTTTTTGTTACTTTACTTGATATTTTAGTCTTATTTTCCACTGACTCTTCTATGTATCCTTCGGCTACTTTACTCGATTTAAATCCTCCGTGTCTTTTAATCGTAGTCAAATCTGCGCCTGAATCAGCAATATAACAAAGGAGTAGCTGAAGTTCTGCGAAAGCAGTGACCAGAATATAAGTTTGGATTCGGTAAATTATGATAGATACGTGGTTATTTGTTTCGGGATACCAGACATTTTGTTTTTGCCAATTACTTGCCTCAAACATTTCCCTTTTTGGTCATTCAGGAAAAAACTATCAGTTTCCATATCACTAGGCGAAATCCTTGGTATTTTTCTATTATTTGCACAAATTATTTATTTACTACGAAGGTTTGGTCAATTTTTGTTTTCGTACCTCTTAACTTTACTAGTATTATTTCACCTTGTTTCTCTATGTCATGAACCTTCATATTCACCAGTTCAATGCTTCTGCAAGCGTCACTTAAGTGTTGTAATGGCCAGTATCAACACGACCTGAAAAGTTAATGTAAATCTTTAACGGATAGCTCTTGTAGGTATATATAATATATATAATCTATGTATACCTAGTTGCACTTTAAGACATGCGGTGATACTATAAAGATTTCTTTACCCTTATTTCTAATTATATTTCGTCGGGCGCTTGATTGGTGGTGTCGCGTCGCGCGACAAGTCGCGCTGGTCTGCACAAGCCTTTAAAAAGGGTTTGTACCTCTTGTGCTGTGAAAAGTTTGGATTTTTTCGCTTTGAATCCATCCGACTGTCTTTTCAGAAAAGATGATAGTTTGGCGAAATCTTTCAAATGTATAGGTATCGTATTTTGTACTTTAAGTCGTCTTTAACATTGAATACACGCTCCATAGAGTTGAAGATTTTGATTCTTAGATCATTCATTAAAATATGTTAGTAACACCGTAGCACGTTTTCCGAAAAAAACTTGACTCTTTTTTCAGCGCGCCATTTCATAAAAACATTGTAAGATTTGAAGTATCTTTCTTTTGATTTTGGCGGTAAAAGGTTTACTGTTAAGCCGCGTCCCCACTAGGGCCGCGCGGCTTGGCCTCACGGGCCGCGCGGCCCTAGTGGGGACGCGGCTTTAGCCTCTTCGCTAGTGAAATCAGGCGTTAAATCCATAACTGAATCTGATGAAGTCATTTTATTCAAATATCTGTTTGCCGCTTTTCCGCCTTTTTTAGTATATTTCTTTTTCTATGGCATTGCAGCCAGTATTTTGTGTCACATAAGAGGTAAATATTTCGCTCAAACTATGTAAATTAAATAATAATTTGGTGAAAAGTAAATTTCAAGTGTACATGTTACAAAAGTGTTGATAATATTTTCTAATTACAATTTTACACCGCGATATAACAGAGTGGCTGTATAAAAAGTTGTCACGGACACGTCTTGCATAGTTTTAAATATTTTTTGACAGCAGGGAAAATCGTTTGCCCGGGACGAAATGTACTAGTTTCGTCCCTCTGATCAGGTAACTTCAAGCGTACTTTACTTTCCGAGTATGAGAAATGAAAAGATATTTGTTCACTCATACATAGGTAAATACGAGGCCTTAAAATGAAAAATAAATAAGAATGAACTGCGTTAAAAAAAAACTAAGAGTGATAGAGCAGTTCCAATTTTAGGAAAACATCTTTGATTCATGCCCACTCTAACGGTATGCAATATGCACATTTTTTTTTTTTTAACTAAAATAATTCGCCAATTTCAATTGCCTAGGCATTTTTTCACGGAACTCTACTTTTGCGAAAAGTGAAATTAATTTTATACAAGCAAATTTTTTTTACCTTTTAGTTTCTAAAATTATTATCCTAGAAGAAAAAAAAAAACACTACCAGTTTTGTTATTTTTAAATGAAATTATTGATGTTTGAAGTTTGAGCAACGACGAATTTCGAATAAAATTTAAAAAGTCATTTAAAATATCCGTGTGGCCTGGGTCTTCTTATTGGACCTAGACACGTAACAGACAGCCCCACGGATCCGTCATTTTCATATGTTCAACCGTCTGCCTAACACCCTGATTAATCAATAAATTCTTTCATTTGTTTCCTAACTAATTAACTATCCTAACTAATATTATAAATGTGAAAGTGAGTTTGTTTGTTTGTTACGCTTTCACGCTAAAAGGGCTGAACGGATTCTAATGAAATTTGGGTAGACCATAACCTGGGTTAGGACATAAGATTATATACTTTTTATCCCGATATTCCTACGGGATAGAGACTTATGCGGGTGAAACCGCTGGACTAGGATAGATTAGTATTTTATAATTTTCTTTTATTTTATTAATTTGATGGCGGGCTGCAGGCATACCTACTGGCAGCGGGCCGAGGTCTGCGCATTGCTGGTCTAGCCTATTTAACAACTGTGTTGGGTTGGCTTCCAGTCCAACCATATGCAGCGGAATACCAGTATTTTACATGGTGTAACTGATTATCTGACCTCCAGAAACCAGTTACCTACTGGGTAACACAGTATCCATTGGAAGATTGGTTGTCAAACTATCAAGCTCCTTAGCCTGACTACCCTTAACGACTGTCAGAGATCTACGATTGAATGATGGTTGTGACCAACGGCATATCGTGCTTTTCGGGGCACAGGTGGGTTTCGGTATGTTATAGATGGTCACTCATCCACGGACCGGCCTCGGCAAGCATTGCCTACCCTTGAAGATTGACCCGTACGGCTGATGTTAGGTTTTTGTCATTCGTTTGTCGATATCCTCATTTACTTTCTAAATTCGTTTGTAGCAGGCAGCGGTAAATCTACCTACACAAACCTTAAGAGGGTTTATCCTAAAAGTTGGCAACGCCGCAAATAACTGTCAAATATTTACCTGTTTTGATTCTTATAGCAATATTACTGTGTGGAAATAAAAAATGTGGCTAACTAGCGAACTAGAATATTAATAATGAATTGCAATTATAACATTGAATTTGATGTTGTACCCATTTTAGGTGTACAAAACGCATTTGGAAAGTTTCCAAATCGTTTTTTTACATCTAAAACTAAAAATTCGGTGTTACGATATTAATTATTGCATTTCATAATCAATATTCAAGTTCGCTAGTTAGCCACATTTTTTATTTCCCCACAGTAATATTGCTAAATTAATCAAAACAGTGAAATATTTGACATCTATTTGCGAGGTTGCCCACCTTCAGAATAAACGCTCTTAATATTTTAAATTAAGTTGTTCTTCTTCTCTTGTACTTATCTACAAGAGAAATACAGTCACTTACTTAATTCTTTAAAAGATTCCTGACTACACTCACTATATTATTTATTAACTCTATCCAAACTTTCACGTAGAAATTAAAAATGAACAAAATATACCTTCAGTATTATCATAAAACTAGCTTTTGCCCGCGACTTCGTCCGCGTAGAAGTCGAAAATGGTTGTAATAGGGCTTTTTATTGGTTTTTTACGTTATTAATTTTGTTATAACATATAAATTATTATGTTAAAATGTTTGAATAATTATAAAATATATCAATCTTTATTATAGTGTAAGGGATACAAAGGTTAAATAATCTTGAAAAAAATATGATTTATTTTATGAACACGAAGCTCGGCCTTAGATCTGGCGAAAAGCTTAGAAACCTTCAAATGCGGTACTAATATGTATAGTACGGTGACTTTCGAGACATTCCAATTTTAAAGAGTATTTGCATTGCAAGCACCAAGCCTTTAAGTGAGTTCCACCTTTTTTTAATAAAATCGGATTGACTTTTCAAACATGTGTCAAAATAAAATGTAATTTAAATCAAAAGCACTAAGGAGTATTGATATCAACTTCGAAGCAAATCACTCCCAAAATAACTTTCTACCCCTATTTAACCCCGGTAGGGGATGAATTTCAATAAAATACGAAACAGGTCTTCCATTAATTCTGTTAAAGAATGTTTATGCAAAATTTGAAGTAGATTGGACCAAGGAATCACGTTGTCCCATACAAACTTTGCCCACCGTTTTCACCCCCTTAGGGGTAGAATTTCGAAAAATCTATTCTTCTCGGATGCCTACGTCATACAAAGAACTCACCCTCCAAGTTTCAGGTCTCTACGATCAGTGGTTTAGGCTGTGCGTTGATCCGTCAGTCAGTCATTCAGGACAAAGCATTTTATATGTATAGATAGATGAGTGACGTTCTTTTGTGACAAAATAAGCACAACTAAAAACTTTTTAACGTAAATTCCTGCTTACCTAGGTATTGCCCATTTTTCTAGAAAATTATTGAGAAAATTATCTAAAATGCCATTAAACTTTTTCTTTAATTTAATCATAATTTATTTATGGCATCTTCTAATTTTTTTTTTACTAATTACGGCCTTTACTTTTTAAAAACCTAATGTGTTAGTTATGCCACCTTTTCAGTTTGGCTAATGATTAAAAAGAAAACATGTTTTATGTACCTCACAGAGCACGGTATCGCCGCCGTGCCGAAAGCACCACCGAGATGTCTTCATTACGTAGTATAAAATATTACCTATGTATGACTAGAGAAACATATTTTTTTATAAATGACGAATCAATTTTGTGTCAGAACTCGCAGTGCCGGTTTAACATTTGTTCAGCAGAATATTAAAATAAAACTAGTTATAATCTACTAAATGTGGTGCATACATTAGATAGCACTTGTGTTTTGTGTTCTCGTCGTCTGTCCATCTAGCTAGGGGCGTCCCTCACTACGCTTGCTGATACACGGTCTCCACTTCCACTCCACGAGTCGTCTGCTCCAGCAGCCATCGGTCCTTTGACAATCATGGCCAGCCCACTAGCACTCCAGCTTGCTTACTCTGCAAGGCTGCAAGCTATGTCGGTAACTCCAGTTCTTTTCCGGATAACTTCATTTCTGATTTTATCCTTCAAAGAAACTTCGAGCAAACCACTCCGCAGCGCGCTGAGCGACCTTAAATTTATGGATCAGTCCGACTGTCCAGTGTCCACGTTTCGGCACCATAATGTCATAACGGGCAAGACGCACTGGGGGAAGACCTTAGTCTTCAAACATTGCGAAAAACTACGAGAAGACTTTACGAAGTTTTCCAACCGCTGCCCACTGACTTCTTTCTAAAAGTTGTACTTGCCCTAGGTAAAAATACTCCTTCACAACTTTGAGAACCGACCCTTCGACGTGTGATTTGTGAATTGTACATGACTTTTGTCGTGTATTCTTCCAGTCTTGAGCAAGCGTGGTGATTAATGTGCTTCGTGCCTTCTCTGTATGAGAAGAGGCCTTTACCCTGCAGTGGGACGGTAACAGGCTTGTAATAGTATTAAATGTCTTTGATATATCTCAGGACCCTTGGGTCTCGGACCTATGCAAGGCGTACGAGGGGCCGAAGCCAACTCGCAGAGACCCCTAGCTAGATAATTTTGACTGGAAAGAGGCACCAACCGACGATTATCCCTGGTTGGACTCCGTACCCTATTTGTGTTTCGGCAAAATGAATTGTACCGGCAAAATTCAAAATTCAAAAGTCATTTATTCAAACTAGGCTGAGAATCAGCACTTTTCGAACGTCAAAATTACATAAGACAGTCCCCCAAAACACCCACCCTTCACCACTTCCTAGTGCATTAGCTGGGAAGAAGAAGTGGTGCAACAAACTCCCCAGCAGCACAGCTGTCTGTTCAGTTAGAAGAACAAAAAAAAAGATTATATTTAATAGTATTCAAAATAATTTACATTACGCAACACAAAACATAGTTCAAATTATTAGCCATATGTTAGCTAGCACACGCCAATATACCAAACAAAATCATCGAGAACTCAACCAATCAATCATCGATACTCAGGCCGAAATAAAAAAAACTAAACGTAAACAGAATTTAATATCTAAATAAGCACAGACCTATGTAGAGTTTCGAGTCGCTAGTAATTACTTATACAACGCACTTATTTCTTGCACTGACTGGACAGGTCCACTCAAATCTGTGTGGTTCTTTCCTCAAAAGACCATTTCAGACACTAATCTATATGGTCCTGGCCAAGATTATTTCTGGACTTTAAAAGAGACTGCGACCTCTGAGTTTGTTTCGGCCTTTCTTCTCAGAGTAGTCAGATAGGAAACGCAGAACTGCTCTAACTTGTTTTAATTTGTTTTTTAAGACGTTTAAAATTCTGATATCCTATTTACAAAAAAATAATTTCATTTCATTTCAACATGTGTCGGAATTAACGCACACCACCAAACACCACAATTAGACTATTATGTTATAATAATAATACATTAATTTAATTTTAATTATTATGTTTTTTTTTTCTAGCCTAGTGACTGAGTTTTTATGCCACACATGGGCCTCTGATTATTAGTTATGTATATAAGTACATTGTTTATTTATTAAATTAGTTATACTGATTGTAGGAAAAATTATGGTCACATTACAAATCTACGCGCGCACACAGGCGACACACGATAAGGGTATAGCGTAGTAGTAGTTCATCTACATATTTTGGTTTGTTTTGACAAACTGATGGAAGTGTGACTGGCAATTTACGTAGTTTGAATTATTTTTGGAATAAATCATTACTTTTAATAAAAATTACATAAATCGATTCAGCAACGATGCCGAACAAACTACTTACATAATGTGCATTAATTCAGTTACTTACGCATAGTATAAAACGACCCTCCATGTCTTCTGTAAATGTTAGATTGATAATACTATTGACCATTTTGTCGTTTAATTACCCTTAACCTACTTATGGGAAAAATCCCTTCAACTTCCTAAGATTTCAGTTTTATTGGAATTTATAATTATATACGAGTATAGTTACTTAGGAAGTCACTGCGGTTGACTGTATGGTTCTATTCTCTGCTCTGAGGTTCTTCTATGTGAAAGTTGTCGAAAATCTGTCCACACACACGACACACTCTTTTGTATTATTCAGACGTAGGTAAGTAGGTACTTTACTTTTTCGTGAAAATAGCAAGAATGGTTTAATTTAGCATAATATGTGTAATTGTCTAACTACATAGTTCTCGTAGCGGCATCGGCACGACGCTCAGCGCCGGCCTAGCCTAGCATTTGATCAGGGTGGAGCGAGATTATCTTTCAGCGCCCTTTGATTGAAGCTTTCACTTCAAGTAATTTCGAGATCGGTTTCATAATAAATCCTACTAATATTTTAACGCAAAAGTTTGTGAGGATGGATGGATGGATGTTTGTTACTTTTTCACGCTAAAACTACTGAACGGATTTAGAAGAAAATTGGCACAGAGACAGTTTATAACCTGGTTAAGACAATATGATACTTTTTATCCCGATATTCCCACGGGATCGACTTATGCGGATGAAATCGCGGGACGTTGCTACTAAATAATAATTCCCAATTTTTTTTTATTTTTTTTTTATCAATACTTATTGAATTTAAATTAAATTAAGTAGCTCTAATTAGTGTATTCCTGGTTTTTTAACATTAAGAAAGCTTACGGACTTACCCTACTGATTTTTTTAATCTGTTCTAGCGACACTGTTTCCGCGTAGAGTTAACCATGTATGTAAGGGAGGCTGCCTGTCTAGGCTGTCCAAAATGCCTAATTTTTTAGAAAAATGCCTAGCTATTGTAAAAAAAACATGTAGATAAGTCTTAAAACGCAACAGATCGTTTTAAAGACTGACGTTCATTCAAAATGAAACGTATGAATAATTTACGACCACTAAACTGATTAAGAATAAACGAACTTACTACACTTTAATACATATTTTATATACAAAAGTTATAGAACTTTTGTATAAAAAATATTTAATAAAGTGTAGTAAGTTCGTTTCGAAAATTTAAATATAAAAATCTTCACACGAAACGTTTTTGAAGTTTTCTTGGGTGACTAATAGCGATTTCACCATCTCTATTGTCAGGGGATTTTTATCTTTACTCCACTGTGCATTTATTAGGGAAAACATTCGCTCCACATTTGCGTTGCGAATATAGAAAATACAAACTGAAAGATTTTAATAAATTTTGTGATGTCACCATTCATGTCTCCTACTTACGCAGCGATCAGTCATACCTACATACAGTGAATTTTGGCCTTTTATATAAAGTTATTAAATCATTAAAATATCAATGAATAATTTGTATTCTATATTTTTACTTGTAGCAGGTACCTACAATAACGGCCGTATGTGTTAAAAACTTACTTATTTATATATTTGTAAAGAGGTACCTACAGTCCATGTGCACTCATCCGGTCAGAAGTCAGACCGATCAGATAGGATTCGACTATATTCGTTGTAGGTATTTGTATCTCTCCATGTACATTGATAAGTATCTTTAAGTGCGTTGTGCCAACCTTTTTTATGTCTGCCTCATATTATGAGAATCAAATTAGGACAAGGGTCTTCTTTCAGTAAGCTTAACGATAAGCTTGTATCTACGTATTTTATTAGGTAAGTAATAATTTTCAGAAGGTAAATAATTGGAATGAGAACTAAGAAAATTCTTAGTGTTTAGTTATTTTTTAAGTAGACACCAAAATCATAAATGACTAAGTATTAGATTTATGACTCATAATGATGTGAAAAGATTTCCAAGAAAATATCGTGCACCAACATTTCTCCGAGAAAAAAGAAAACCGAAATGATCAGACCTAATCTACATAACGATCGATATGACTCACAGAATACCGATTTCAATCAATTCATTCTTGCGACGCGGCGACGCAGCCATGTTCGTAAGCTGGAGCAAACCCTCGCACGTTTCGATCATTAAATTTCTCTCGAGATGCGCTCGTGACGTGTGTGCCCGCCTTTGCAGCGATGGCCGCTGCGATCCACGCGTCTGATTCGCTGCTCGCCCCGCGCTTTCTACGCACATGCGCTTTCTAAAGCACGATCCAATATGGCCGACGAATTCCTTGTCTCCTAAATTACAGAGCAGCCGCGATGCTGTCAGGACGACATCGATATTTGGTAAAATATTTTACCGTTCCTGTAATGTGATTGGTTGGAGTTATATTGGAGATAGTTTCATCGAAAAATATGCAGTTTTTGTTTGCTCTTTTATAAGTTGCTGTATTATGTATTTTTGTAGGTACCTATGATTTGGTATGAATGATAATTATAATAAGACCAGTGTTTTTAAAATTATTGATAGGTAGCTCACTAGTACCTACTAGTGAGTAGGTCGATAATAGAGCCAGGACTCAAACGGTTACTCATGCCTAAGTATGCTTTAATATTATAATTTTTTCTCGTGTTATAAACCTTGATCGTCTTACTTTTCATTGAATATAGGATAGGTACCTACCTACCTACCACCTGAAAAACCCACCTTTAGGTACCTACCTAAGTAGGTATCATATTTAGGCATGGGTAGTAACTACTTTAGATAAGTATACATTAATAATTAAATAGGATAGGTACGTTTTCATCAATGGGTATGTCCGGAATATAGCATAAGTGGCTACCTGTTAATAGTTAACAAGAAAAACTTACCTGCAACAAAAACCCAGCAGCACCAATGCAGATAAAACTTAAGTACCTATATATGCAACACTCTTTCATAAAAATCTTCACTTATTAATCACTTTTGATAGACCGTAGGTTTTTAACATTTTCACAACACTAGTTTCAGCTGGTGTCAGCAGGATCTCGCAGGGTTTCTATCGTAGCAATAGTTGAAAGACTACTAAAGCTCTATTAAAGAGGTGCCTAGCAAGGTGGAGAATCGTGCAAGTAAATAAAGCACCCATGCTCCAATAAAATCTCAATTTGTTGGAAATCTATTTTTAAATCGAAACGTGTTATGTATGTAGGACTTACAGGGCCGAATTTGGATCTCCAAACTTTAACCTACACGTAACAAAAATAAGATAAAAAAGTTTAGATAAAAATGTAGGTATTTCATCGTAAAACACACAAAACTATAAGCTTTGCTAATTAAGTAAGTACCTAAATTAATTTAAGATAGAAAAAGACATTAAAGCAAATTTTATTGGAATAGAAAATGAACCTTGTGATCAAGAATTAAGGTTAATATTCCTTTACTTTATTAAGAACTAACCTACCAAAGATGTTTTGCAAAATATGACGAGGTAGGCCATGTCGCCAGTTATGTTTAAGACCCATTTTTTGTAATAGGGGGCGAGCCTATTGACATTAACCGGGATCATAAATTCACACTCCGGCTGCTTCTGAGAATATATCTACCAAGCAACTTTGATTATTTTACAATAGATTATTACAATGATATTAATATAATTATAAATCCTAATCAATATTGTTATCTAAAAAAATATGAATTTGTCTCTTGGTGACTATTACTTCTACCTATCGTCTATTTAAATTCTAGTTTCCAATTGATGTTATTTCCACTTATACAAACATCAACTTTATGAAAAGTGTAAATAAAGTTGATTTTATACTGACTAGTAAATAAAAATGTGAAGTTGTAGTGCAAACTGACCCTTGTGTGTAGGCATTACAGTTGTTTTTCCTAAAACTCGTGTTTATTTATATGTTTGGCAAATAAATTGCGAACGTAGATTATATAGGACCACTATGTGAGTTAGGTAGGTTAGGAAGGTAACTAGGGAGGTAGGTGCCTACCTACCTACTTATTGTATTTTCAGATAGAAAAAAAAAACAAGTTCGTCCCTGTACTTTCCTTTTGTTTACCCCTTTACCAGCTTGCCATTGATCATTTATGACCACGTTTGGTGACAACAAAGCGAACGATAATCACGTGTATTGTCGTTTAAATTATAACCCAAAAAAATAAAGTTTACAACTCACCCTTTGAGGATAAAGCTTACTTTGTTCAAAATCTTATGACTGGTGTAAGACGTAGGTAATAACTAAAAGGTGGGCAAAGACTGTATGAATAAAGCCGAAAAAACGTTTGGGTTGGACCTTTATTGTTACTGAAAAATCATTCTTATTTTGACAGCTGTAGAGTTCATAAATGATTTAATACCGACTGATAGAGCTTTTTGTGGAACTACCTATGTCTGTTTTTTTCTTGCCAATAATAATAATGATACAAAAGTTTACAAGAATGTAGGCGAGACATACAGTCAGTTTTTTTAAACTTTGTTCTTTCGCTTAGACTTCAAAATAGAATAGTAACATTTTACGTAAAAAATGTGTTAGTTCCAACTTGCACCATATTTTGGAATCGCACGGATTTGTCATCTTACTGCAAAGCTGGCGGTTGAGTTGTTACAAGTTCAGTACATTGTCACTAGATGTCGCTAAGACAGAGCTTTCTGTGATCATTGTAAAGGATAGAAGTGCAACCAGTTTCTCACTGATGGCGCTAAAAAGCTTGAAACCTTTACCGCGAGGTGGCGTTAATAGCAATGTTGTAAACTTGGGTGTTTCAATAGTCAGGTGCCAGTCCGTAGTTAATAATTTTATGCTCTTAATTTGGTATATTGCTCTTATTTTCACATAATCAGCTTCTATGTGAGACATGCCACTTTATGAGAGGGAGCGGGCTGTCATCCAGCGAGTGGGTCCAGTGAGGGTTGGTTGATGTTACACGTTTTTGATTTCTTGGTTCTAGTGTGTTGTACTTGTTGAATTTTTGTTTATCAGTAATAATAATTAAAGACCAAACAATTTTTATTTTGACAAAAAAGATTAGGTAAAGTACCTACATACCTAAGCAAAAAAAAATATATGATGCACTGAAAGCTACCTGCATACCTTGCATCCATAACGAATCAGTGTTAATGATTTAGGTATGAAACTGGACGTCAATGACCTTTTTGGTCCCTCTTTTGATAATAACGGTATTTGTGGAGCGTTCCACACTTTCAAATGTAATCAGGAGGGTCAGTCGGTGCGTGATTTCGGTTCCATAGCAAGCATTAGACGAGTAAAGTATTTGACCTCCCCTTATTTAATCACTTCGGAGGGAACAGAGGTCACAGTTGAATGGACATTACAGATAAGGGTGAGGGCTATGGGATTTGGGACCCCACTATAGCGGTCCATTTGATTTAAATAAGAAATTAGATGGCATAAATTATGGTTTCCTATTTACTTATTTAGGTGTGTGGTGGAGATATTATAGTCTGTTTGGGTTCTTACATACAACATACATATTCCATTTGAAATAAAATTCGACATTTAAACGAACCTTTTTTACAGTCCCGTCAACCGATTCTGGCTTCTATACCGTAGGCATAAGAATGGCATTCCGCATTAGAAGCAAAAAAGTGGTTACAATACCAACTGTTTACTGCAGCTGCCCTTTGTCATGCAACCAACGCAATAGAACTCAAACTCGGTTGAACGGACTGTAAAAAAGGTTAAGTTATAATATGTCTAATCTTATTTCATGGAGATAGGTCCTTGCATAGAACATCATTATCAAGTAAGTATGTAATATCGAAGAAGTTCATATCTAACCACCGTAAGGACTATTCTTGCTTGCAGCGCTCGGCGGCTATAGCACCGGGCCGGTAACAAATGTGGTCATCGTGTTCAAGGGATTTTGTTTTGAAACTGGTTAGATATGAACTTTTTTGATGATAAGTACTTACCTAAAGCAAAATTTCTAGTGTCCCAACTATGTTGAGGTCGGCTTACAGTCTAACAGGATATAGCTGAATACCAGTATTTTACATGGAGCGACTGTCTATCGGAACTCCATAACCATATAAATATCTTATAACTATGTCCACAACTCATCGCAGTTACTGGGTGACACGATACCCGATGGATTTACAGTTGGTATCTTCTCCTTATTCAATTCCATACTTAGTAAATCTTCTAAATGGATGGATATCAAATACTAGTGTTTTGCACATATACTTTAGTAATGCTTAAAAGAATAGGTAAGTAAAAATATTGGTTCCTAGGTAGGTAATCTGCGTTCGCAATTTATTTGACAAACATGTAAACAAACACGAGTTTTCCACTTAGACAAACATCAACTTTATGTTGGTGTAAATAAAGATGATTTTAGACCGACTAGTACTGTTGAAAAATGGATAAAAATCAGCAAACTGAACCTTACTTGTAGGCATATATGTATAGTTGATTCTCTTAAACTTCGTGTTTGTTTACATGTTTGGTAAACGAATTGCGAACGCAGATTAGTTACTAGGTACCTACTTACCGAAAGAACTAAAACCTAGTAGTGTATTAAGTTTGACAACTCACCCTATCCTACTAACATAAAGGTACCTGTAGGTATAAGGTACAGACATAAATAGGTAGGTAGGTAACGATAGCATCAGAGAAATTCTTGTCTTAACCAAAAGAAAAACAAAAGTTGATACCAAGTTCCATTTCCATTACGGGCTAACTACCAGGAGGCTATAACTCGGTAGCGGTGGAGAGGTATAATTACATAGCTGAAAGCTATCGTTAAATCCCCTCTAGTGCACGCTAATCAACGGATTAATGGGCGAGGAAATGCGGGCCAGTCCTCTACGAAGCCGAGATGTGATGCTGTGGAATACCTACATCAATAGGTAGGTAGATCTATCTAGGTAGTTTTAGTATGGTGTTAGATTATAATGAAGGTATATTATAGTGGTGAGTGTAAAATTAAATGAAAACGACACGGTATAATTTGTATGTTTATTTTATGTTGGTAAACAGTGTGGAAAGATAGAAGCTAATAAAATAAGAAAAGGCTGACATTACATATTTCTAGTACTTACCTATCTAAAAAATGGCAATTAAGTACTTATATAGGTAAGTATCTACTTGGTCTAATAAAACAAGGTCTGGCATTCCGGGACTAACACATGTTTACGTCACTATCCAGTTGCCACTCTATTGCAACAAAACACGATTAAGGAAAGATTTTCAGCCACCATTCTGTTAAAAAATATGTACAAAGCATTTAAATTGTCGTTTCGTGTGTCTAATCAAACGAAACAATTCAATTTAAACATAAACCAACGTAATTATTAATTAAAACCTCATTGTTTTATCGGATTCGCACAGGTAATAAAGGTGGTTGGGGAGTTATTATTACAAACTTCTGGTAACACAGATGTGATGACGTAGACTTGTGTTACCCACGTGACCACTGTGTCTCGGAATGCTATACCTGGCGAAATATATTATTATACCATGGGTAAGTACTAGCTTCTTTCTCTACCAGATTTTAAAAGACTACTTATCATATCTTTTAGCATTTCCATCAAACATTCCAGTATAAACTCTGATATTGATTGCTTCCCTCCTGCCCTAAAATCCGATTCATTTCACAGGAACTTTGCAACCCCTACTCACCCTACGGAAACAATGCCCCCACCCTTGTGGCCCCGCATTCGCAGCATCCGCCATTTTTACGACTAGAAAGAGCCGGAGCTATTTCTACCTGTAAGAGCGAAAAGGATAAAAGATTTGGGGTGCAAAAGGAATTAGACATGAGTTGGGTTGAATGTATAACAAGGACAAAAGCGAAGGGCGATTTATCTCCGAAGTGAAATCTTAAAAACACTCGTTCCTTTGTTTGGCCGAATTGAATAAACCTGAGAAAAAATAATGGAGTGTTGAATTATTTTATTTAACAGGTAGTTTAAGTAATGTGGGGGGGGGGGGTATGAGATGAGCTGTTGGTGTTGTTAATGGTAAATGCCGTTTGTATAATAGTCCTGCACCTTACAAACCCACCAAAAACCCCAAAGGTCCTCAATCCAAAGGTTGTCTGTAAAAGATCGCTTTTAGCGATAAGACCGCCCATTGTGTCACCCGACCTATGTAAAATGTCTACATTTATATCTGTATTTTTTATGGTGTTCATAATAAAGAATATTCTATTCTATTCTTACTAATAAGCGAGCTATAGTTTGGCCGTCGAGAGAATGGTTTCCCGACACTTGTCAGGACGATTTTTAGTAGTAATAAGGATCAAATTCGCAAAACACATAGGTATTCTTTAGTATAAAACTGACAGGTGTCAAGAACGCATTCTTTCGACGACCGGACTGTAGTAGTACGTAGGTACCAAAACATCTAAACGAAATTCACTTGATATTAGGCATGCCTATGACATATCTCTACAATAATCTATCATTTCCACTATGTAATAACGTGAAATTTTAGTCGGCCTAGTACCCACAAAACTCAGTCCAGTGAAAAAGGCCAGCGATTCAACTTGACGCAAAGATGTATTGCATTAAAGGCAATTCATTACCAAATCCATGTTTGAATATTTTAATACTAATAGTCTTTATTCTGCTTAACTAAATATAACTTGACATTTGCCGTGACCTTTTTTGTGCTGGCTTTTACCTTGGCCAGAGGCTAAGTAAGTAACCATTGCCATTTATATGATTTAACATGGAAATGCCGCCAGTCTTTTGGGCACATTACCAGACATATTTTAGTTTGTGGTTGTGGTTAGGTTAACATTAGTTAGGACTAGCTGCTACCCGCGTGGACCCTAATTATTTTTCTAAAATAAAAGTGCGCTTATGTTACTCCATAAAACATCAGCTATCTGCTAGTGAAAGTCCCGTCAAAATCGGTCCAGCCGTTTCGGAGATTATCCCGAACAAACAGACAGACAACGGGACAAAATAAAAATAAAATGTTTTTGTACCGTACCGTAAAATAACAGTTTTTTACTAAATGAATATGAAAGTAAATAACTTTCATATGCATTTAGTAAAAAACTGTTATTTTTACATTACAAACAGACACTTAATTTTTTTTTCAATTGTTGTTATAATGGAATGTTGAATATTTTTTACTGTTTGATATTTTTTTTAGGCGATGATATTTATTTTTTATTTACACATCAACAACAATTTAAAAGCTAACTGTTATTATATATAAAGCCAGTCGACAGCGGTGCGACCGAATTTTTTGATGCCCTACTTATATGATTAGTTCTCCTCCTTTTTTTTAATAAAGGAAGATACAAGCCTTCATATTGAATTGGGTATAAATATGGAATGAAATAGTAGTAAATACCTAAGCAAATATGCGAGCTAAGTAGCTACCCATGTCGAATATTCGCCTCACCAGGACCACATATAAAAGTTGAAGAAATCAGTTCTATCCAAGCTTCTCCACACACCGCTCAATAAAATCTCAAATAATCTGTCATTTCCAGTAATGACGTGAGATTTGAGTCAGCACAGTCCCCGCTGAACTCAGTCAAGTGAAAACAGCCAGCCTGGCGACTTGATACAAAGTTTATTGCCCTCGTTATCGAGACCGTTACTTTTGTTATTTGATCGCATTAGAGGGTGCATGCAACCCCCTGCTTGAGGAAACTTGCGAGGTACATATATAAATGTATTAAATTACTCTATAGGTAACTATTTAAGTAGGTAGGTTGGCCTAAGTTGGAATTTGAATGAGCCAAAGCTTTCAGGATGGGGTCTCCCTTGTTTCATCGAAAAGAAATTGCCAAATTATCACTTCCCAAACAATTTTCCGCATAATTTCATTTGCCAAATTATTACTTAGCAAAAAATCTCTTCCCAAATAATTGTAACGCAAACCTAATGTTTTGCAAGTGAACGTTTAGACAATAACTTGTTTACCAACTAGTACTTTTACCATTTTTTATTTAGTCAAATATTTCAGTTATTTAGTCAAATATTTCAGTTGGAATAACTCATTTTACGCAAAATAAAAGACGTTTTATAACAAGGGTGTTTTTTCCACTTGGGACAAATTCTAAACAGGTAATAATAATATAATATTAATATTAATATTAACTATTCTGGTAGTATTATTTTTATTTAGTTAGTAGCATTTTTTAAAATAATTAATCTCGTTAACTAGTTCAGTTTCGGGTAGCCTGTTTTTTTTCTATATTTTTTTTCTATATAATCTAGTCGTTTCTGGCACTCGCCAGCCGCTGCCGCGGCACCGCTCGCTTCGCTCGCTCGGCTCGTGCGTAGGAGGTCACAGTTTTAACCTAACCAAACCTAACCATTTTTTTAAAATAATTAACCTACTCTAACTAGTTCCATAACTAACTGACCAAACGTTTATTGTCAAAAGATTGTTTGCTGTAATAAATCATTTGATTAAAGACCAAATGGCTAAATGACATTATCCTTGATAATATTCTGCCAAGTAAAAATTTGACCAAATGAAAATGTGCGTATTAAAATCATTCCAAACATTGCATTGGTATAAAAAAAGGTTGCGAAAATTTGTTTGGGTAGTGAAATTTGGGCAAAATCTCTTCGGTAAAACGGCAGGCTCCCTTCAGGATGACATTTACAGCCCTATAGCATTCTACTGGTGAAATATTTTTTTTAAATCGGTTTAGCAGTTTTTGACTACAGCTAAATCTTGAGTATTCCTTGTAATATCCTGCTAACATCCGGGTGCATTGGATATGTGAGTAGCTATTTCGAAATTGATGAAAGAAAAACGACAAATCAGAAAAATGTGCTGAAGGTAGGTAATTAGCAGGTAGGTATTTGAATTTTATATAAAATTTAGTTTAAAGAAAGAAAAGACTTTGTAAGCTCGTAAAATATCTACACTTAAAAATCAAAACATAAATTAAGTACTAATAGATAACAAAATTCAAATTCACTTGTCTGACATCATTACAAATATTTTGTAGAGCTCAATAAAACAGATTGTAATTTACTTAGGTACCTGCTCACATAAAAACAGAATAATAAAAACGGACCTTAAAAGTCCTCGCCAATTTTAACTTGAAATTAAACAGATATTTCACTACCCTCCTCTAAAACGTAGAAGTGCGTAGGTAGGTCCCCTAAACCGATGAAAGTCGTGAAATCATGCGATAGTCATTTATTTCCGGAATACGGTACTAAATAAGGAGGGTGGTCCCCAACGCATTTGCTTGTATTAAAATGCTTAGGCACGTTCTTAATCAATTTCCTCAGATGCAGTCTTCTATTTAACATGCAGTGCAGACGTAAAATTCATTCCCACTCATAAATATTTAGAAGGGGGTGTCAAAGACGTTACTATTTATTTAAATAAAAATTGTAGCGTAGGTACCAACCTACTTAATTTAAACAGAATATTTTAGTGCATTAAGTTTGAATAATTTTAATTCAGTTTCAAACTCTTTTATGACTCTTCTGTTGTGGCGGTAATTATATCTAATTATAATATACTCGTACAACACACATTATTTTAATTAATTATAGGTATTCGAATTACAACTTAATCGATTCGTTATAAAACTTTTTATAAAGGAAGTACATAATAAATCGATCATTAGGTGCTTTGTAGTTGCTTATGAGAACACAGAAACAAATAACCACAGAAGTATAATACTCGTACCTATGTGTAACTATTTAAGAGCGTTTATTCTGAAAGTTGGCAACGTCGCAAATAGCTGTCAAAAATTTACCTGATTTTAATAATTTGCCAATATTACTGTATGGAAATAAGAAATGTAGCTAACTAGGGAACTAGAATATTAATAATGAATTGCAATTATAACATTCAATTTGATGTTGTACCTGTTTTAGGTGTAAAAAAAGGATTTGGAAACTTTCCAAATCCTTTTTTTACATCTAAAACTAAATATTCGGTGTTACGATATTAATTATTGCAATTCATAATCAATATTCTAGTTCGCTAGTTAGCCACATTTCTTATTTTTATACAGTAATATTGCCAAATTAATCAAAACAACGAAATATTTGACATCTATTTGCGATGTTGCCCACTTTCAGAATAAACGCTCTTAAGTATATTATTATTTTGTAGACATAATGATTTATTAAAAAAAAAATGGTATTTCTGCATAATATTGTAAGATACCTATGTTGGGGTAAGTTCGGCGCTGGGATAAGACCGTAGGAATCAAATTCTTCATTGTATTCTGCCCGGTCGGGGTAGAATAAAATGTCGCAGAACTCAATATTGTCAGCATTACAAAATTTTACCGGTAATTTGGATTCGTACGGTCTTACCCCATTGCCGAACTTACCCCAGCATACTCTATCACAAATCTATTAATGAAAGAAAAGACAACTAAGCTAATAATAATAAACAGCGGGTAGGTATGGCAGCTTCTGATTGGTATGGAACCCATTTGCCTGAGTCGGAAAAGGCATGCCACATGTAACGATGACCGGAAACTGCATCTGTAAAAAAAGATAATGTATTAGGTAAATGTCAATGTCTTAGTAAGTCTGTCCACATGACGCCTAGCATTCTGTACATATAAGTAGACATATGGTCCTATTATGCATGCAAAGGGGAACTGCCGCCCACGTGGAGTAGGCTCTCAGGAAGGTACCTCTACTTTAATTAATTAATGTTTAGATTAATTAATCATTAATAAAGTGACACGTGCGTTTAATTACTGGAGATTAAGCCGGGGAACTAGGTGGCCATTATCTTAACTACGAACTTTGCCTATAAAACTTATGCGGGCTTGTTTACTCAGTCTATTTGCCTATGTGTGATTTATTTATATAATGTGCGAGGGGTCAAAGTCTACCTAAGTAAGTAGTAATCATTTATTTCCCTTCGAGGATACCGAGACATGTGGCCGATAATTTCACGAAGTTTGTTTTTATTTGCTGAGGTATACACATTTTTTTAAACGAAACGAATTTCTAAAAATTTCTGTTTTTCTAATTTAAAAAACTTTTAAGCTTTCAAGCTTAAAAGTTTAAAAAACTAATTAAAAAACCTTTTACGCGTAAAAGTTTTTTTTTGTGATGTTTTCGTTATCCGTTTGATAAGACTAATATACGTGAATATAAATCGACGCGAAAACTTTTAGCATGGATTCAGTACATGATTCTGAACCCCCCAGCGAAATATCTGTCGGTTATAAAAAAAAATCAGCTGTTTCATAGAAATGTCTATAATTATACCAATACATAAGCGGTCACAATGTATGGAAGAACAGCAGTTTTTCTTTAAATTACCGACGAAAAATTTCAACGCAGCGGGGTTCAAAATCATGTACTGAATCCATGGTATCAGTTTTTGCGTCGATAACCCTGCCACCCTGTATACTCGTATTAACGCATAATTAGTAATATCAAACGGATAAAGAAAACATCACACCGGCGGCCAACTCTCTATTTACTAATGACTTTAGTTTAACGGCGACAGTTAGCAGAGAAGATAACCGAGCTTTATGTATAATTACATTAAGATCTATATAAAACATACGTTAACATGACGTAATCATAAAAATAAACACCGGTTGTAAACCAAGTACATATCTATTTAATGTTTTACAGTCTAAACGAATGATTAGTTTGTTATTTAAAACGTAGCTAATTACCTATCTTAAGAGCGTTTATTCTGAAGGTGGTCGCAAATATGTAGATGTCAAATATTTCACTGTTTTGATTAATTTTGCAATATTACTGTGTGGAAATAAAAAATGTGGCTAACTAGCGAACTAGAATATTGATTATGAAATGCAATAATTAATATCGTAACACCGAATGTTTAGTTTTAGATGTAAAAAAACTATTTGGAAACTTTCCAAATGCGTTTTTTACACTTAACATGGGTACAACCTCAAATTCAATGTTATAATTGCAATTCATTATTAATATTCTAGTTCGCTAGTTAGCCACATTTCTTATTTCTATTCAGTAATATTGCTATAAGAATCAAAACAGGTAAATATTTGACAGTTATTTGCGACGTTGCCAACTTTTAGGATAAACCCTCTTAAACATTAACCGGTAACCTAACGTGAAAGCGGCCGAAGATCTAATTTTCTAAGTAAAAGTGTTTCGAGAAAAAGTTGATGTCGGCGCACGAAGAAATGACTGGCCGCTTTACAGGCCGCAAGGAAAACGTTTTATTTTTTCACTTTTGCTCGTGTAAATGCGCCTATTCTTTATTTTACGAGCCCGACGGCTTCTAAGTGTAGAACGTATAGGCTAGTTAGTATGTGAGTATGGTAAGTGTGGAGGTAATGTAATGGCTGTGTCGGGCCACAGGCAGCCGCCCTTTAACGGCGTCGTAATTGCGAGCTGAAATTAAGTGTTATTTTTATGGTGATTTCTCTACTACTACTAAGTTGCTTTAAGTAGGCGTAAAGCGTTTTATTAATTGAAATAATCGTTGCATAATAAATTTTGATGTTTGTGAATAGAAGATAGTGTTTCATAATTTACTGCTTGTGGTGTGTGAAAGAAAAGTTGCGCTGAAATAGAAAATGAAATGAAGATTAGTTGTTAACACAAGCTTTTGTACGTAAGTAATATATTTTCTTACATTATCATTACAATTTTATTGTTCATGATACATACTGTTAGTGTATGTTGTTAGTACCTATCTTCTTTGCGATTTCTTTTAATTATAAAGCCGAGACCACAACGTCAAAAAAAATCAGTACTAGTCGGCAAAAAGCTGCAAAACAGCTCGTATTTTACGCATGTAGATACGTACCTGACCTCATGGAAGGGGTTAGCGAATATTTATGACTTCTATACAAGTTGTGTCGGCGCGGTGCATGTGCGAACTTAGCCCAGGGCCCATAAACCAGCCAGCAATAAATTACTCGCAACTTTGTACGGTGTGCGCTGAGCCTTACCGCCCATACATAAGTGCACTGAAAAATAAATTTTATTGGCTCAGATACACGAGATTTGTAAGAGGAGAATATTAATTTGGTTTCGTTTTGTACATGGAAACCCTTTTAAATCGAAGCTGAGTCGTCGAAGATGTTTTTCGTGGCAATTATTTTGATTAATTACACTTCTTAATTTTTTATCCACACACCATCAATTTTCAGTTCTCCATTTAACGTTGTTTTATTTTTTCTTTGTCTGCACGATGATATACGCTAACAGCTTTAATCGTGTACTGTGGTTGACATACTTAAAGTTTTATACAAAATTTTTGTATCTCAGTAAAAATATAAAGGAAGAGCTATCGTCTCTTCCGCTTCTCTTTACGTCTTTTTTTCTAAATCTCCCTAATCTCTATCTTCCACTTTACAAGCCATCCAAATCTTCATTAGTAAAACTACACAGAGGTGTGATAACACATGTTCCATCAATAGATCTTCTATTCGATTTATTGTTCATTTGTACGTGATATATAACGGGCCGGCGGCGGCGGTCAATTAAAGCATGGCTGCAAATCGATCGCACTGTTGCGTTAATTCCACTAATTTTATGACTTTATATTAGAGCCTTGTCACAAGCGCGTGGGCAAGTGGGTTGGTGGATATCACGTCTGTGGATGTCTACTAAGGCGTTAGGACGCTTCGATATGACTATGTGCAGATAGGTATCTTTTGTTGTAGTCTTTTGTTTCAATTGTTGTAGCAATCTTGTGCAAGTATAGGTATTGTTTTTTATTTTAAAAAAAATGGTAAAGCTTCTTTTCTAAAATTACTTCATTCCCATTCCATATTGATGAAAATCAAATTGGTGGGATATATAATGGGTTTTGGTTAATTTAATGAAGTTGTGTATACAAAAGAAGTACCTACCTACGTAATTATGTATCTATTCACCTCCTAAAATTCCATCAAAATCAGAACAAAGAAAACATCCAAACGCAAACGTCTAAGAGAAATAAAGCTGAAACTTTATCTATCTTTACAGCGGGACCGGAACGCGGCCTACAATTCCATTCCACATCAAAGAAGAACATTATCCTTTCTTCCATTCGTCCATAAAACCTTATCTCGGAGAAAGCAAGGCGGGCAAGCGACGCGCAATCTACATAGAGCTGATAATGGCAAGACCACTTCGCAAAGACCCCGCAGCCTTCCTCAAAAGCTAACATTATTTGGGACGATAATGAAAACGGGGGCTCTAATTTCCCTGGTCGCGATATAAGTAATCTTGGAGGAGCGCAATGGGCGGTTTACGATCGCGGGCGGAGAAGGCTTTTATATTTATTAAGTAAGTTGGGCTTTCGGCTGTATTAATCCACCTTTATGGAGGGGCGTCTAGGCGCCTGCTGACGATGGAAAACAGGACTGTGTATACCTATAACAATACTCTTTTATATCTAGGTATAATAGGAACCCACTGGTGTTAAAAAAAAAAAAAATGTAGCGTCACTTATGAAAACAACCCTTAACTTAATAATGGTAATTTTCCTGCAGATAAGAAAACTAAATTGCAGGATCTGTAGGTGGCATAGGCGGCAAAATAAAACAATTCCTCAGCAAGATCTTTAAACTATAGGCAATTGTGATCGGTTCAGGTACCTGCACTCCGGTTGATGTAGGCAGCTGGTACTAACGACGTACTAAAAGTGCTGTTTTGATGGTGTCAGATGTCTCCTGCTGGTCATATTCTAAGTCTAATCGTAAGCATGGTTGCGGTAATATAAAATCCGCAATTCCATTAGTTATCTGGTGAGGGCAACTTGTGTTTATGGCTTGCCCTAAGCCACACACGGCCTGAGGCTGAGGTCGAAACAACTACTGTAACCTATTGGTAGTAAAAGTGCTTTGGAATTTCACGGTGAACATAGGATGTTCTTTAAAGAAGTCTAAAAAGTGGATACGGAATATTACAAAGAGTTTTTCAACTTAAAATGGTCGTGTAACTTTGTTTTCCTTTGCAGCTTCAATATGCGAATTCACGATTAAATTCTAGATAGTTTTCGGGAACAAACACAGTCGTACGTAGGCTGAACTACAATACAATAACCGCTGTATCAACTGCCCACGTAGCAGTTAGGCCACAAAAAAAAGAATTTTTATTAACCACACAATCAAAATTCTTTGTTTCAAATTGCCTAATTAGTGCAAACGAAAACGTTATTCCAAAGTCGGAATGTGTGAACAAAGTTTTATTAAAAATCGCAGCTTACTGTACAAGTAGGTGCTTGGGTAGGTAGGTGGCTCGTACGTGAATGTTATCATATTTTTACGGGGTACGTGAAAACGCGCGCTTTTATTACGGGGAGTTTTATTACGTTTGCTAGATTAGGAGCGAGCCGGGCTCGGCTCGGGCGGAGGTCACTCGAATGGAAATAGGAAATTCCTGAGATCGGGCAGCGCGTGCTGGTATTGGCGATGCGGGAATAATGCGGACGCGGTCCAATTTCGTCATGAACACTATAGGTACAACGTATGCAATATTTAATGCCACGAACGATGGCTTATTATATTTATTCTACTTTAGGCTTTGAGTCTGTAGGCGGGTTCAAACAATCTAGGAAGTAATTTTTATGATAAAATAAAAATACCTATTCTATATGTCAAAATTCGGGGCGGGACAAAGAAAAACAATCTACGCTATGACGCGTGAAGGAATCGGCTCGTATTTATGGGGGGAAGTTATTGTTTGAAACGTCTAAGTCGTAATTCCGGGACATAAACCAGCCAGGCTTCACTTTGGACCCTCCCTCTTCCTCCCCCATTTTCCGCCATCCCCCCCGAGCGGGATGCTGTTTTTCCCGGACGAAATGGCCCGTTTGAAATTGTTGTTTTATGGAAGTTTTTAGTAGTTGACTTCGCCCGGGAGAAAATATATAGAATGGCAATCTTTATGCCTAGCTATGCATACTTGTAGATTTATGGATGTTTTGACTACCTATACAAGTATAGTATATATATACTTTAATTTTCATTATTAACATTAAAATGCTTATATACAATTATTATACATCTAACTATTTACTCTAGGTACTAAATTAAACTACTAACTAGTTGTTAGTAAGTAGGTAGGTAGTTCTTGTATTTATTTGATAGTTATAAAAATAAATAAGTACAAGAACTACCCACCTACTTATAGGAATGCAATGAACAACAGATTGTTTAATCAATTTAATTATTAAATAGTCGTGAAAAAGTGCCTTTCCATGGCTAACTTAAAAGAGGGGAATAGGAAGACGAAGGTCCGAAAGGACATGAGGGAGATGGGACATACGGAAGATGACCAAAATAAATGGCGTCGCATGATTGGGAAAGCCGACCTCGAGTAACGGGAAGAGGCGAGGCTAGTCAAGAAGAATGGTTAAATAGAACAGTTCGTAGCAATCGTAAGGCTACGTTCTATAAGTACTTAGATGCTTACTTATTTGAGAAATTATGATATTATGGACCCATCATCATACTCGTAATTTAGAATAAAAAGATACCTTAATACTGAATTAGGGTATGATGTTTTCAACGTCTGACATTATCTTGTACTGACACTTTTTTTTTTTTTTTAATCTTTGACACAAACATTTCCTTATTTCTCTTTCCTACTCCATCACCAGACCCTGTTCATCATCTATCTATAACCTATTCATTGAAACCATTCCAATGAGCTCAAACACGATACCTGTGCTGTAAGTTGGTAAGGGAGTTGGGTATCCAGCAAATTCCAGGTGATGCTTCAGCATCAGTTCAAGGTTATTATGTTCTTCTAATATCATTGAAGTATAATAACAGAATGCCAAATTTCAAATCGATCAGACCTGTGGAAGACGTTCACATCCATTCATCAACTAGAAAAGAGCAGATAATCTTCAAACGGTTGAGCCGATTTTGATAAAACAATTCTAAGAACCATCGCTAGAAAACTTTCTTTCCAATAAAAAAAACCGCATTCAAATCGGTTTACTCGTTTAAGAGCTACGGTGCCACAGACAGACACATACACATAGCGGTCAAACTTATAACACCCCTCTTCTTGCGTCGGGGGTTAATAAAACAAACAGACAGACAGACGTTTGACATTTTTTCTTTGGTACCACCAGTTAAAACTCAAACATTCATAATTATTCCTCGGAAAGATATCTGGCGT
The DNA here is from genome assembly GCA_916701695.1 of Agrochola macilenta. NCBI lineage: Eukaryota > Metazoa > Arthropoda > Insecta > Lepidoptera > Noctuidae > Agrochola > Agrochola macilenta. Next base: position 13,403,113 of record OU753563.1, read on the forward strand.
TGGAAAACTCAGTCCTGAGTTGATTAATTCAAAATTTATGTAGCAGATTTAGAAGGAAAAACGAACAACCACCTTTTCTAAGAAATAAAATTGCTACCCTGTAATAACACTACCCTAAGAACATAGAAAGAAGAAAACTACAAAAAAATTACAAAAACTTGAACCGAATGTATCGACCAAAGATATCTTCAAGAAATATTGAACCCACGAACCGATAAAAACTCAAAATAACGACCTGTCACAAATAATATACAATGAAATTATCTCCACCATTTTTAAAGTTGGAACGCGCGGCCGATGCCCGCTCGCGATTGGTTGGCTCTTGACAGCTGGGTGAAATACGCCGGCATGCCTGCCCCGGCGCAGCGGGTGACAACATGGTGCCACTAAAGTCCCCTAATGAAATTAAATTCCGTACGTTTTAGATTTGCTCGTAAATAATCCGAGTATCTAATCCACTGATTAATGAACACCATGGAATTTTCTTGGAGTTTTTAATCTTGTGGAGTAGTCTTTTAAATTGATTAGCCGTAGTTGGGTATAACGATATGGGGAACATAATGAAGTGAAGGTACGTGAGCATATACGCAAGAAGTTGGCTGAAACATCCCAGCGGTGATTTGCTGGATTCGTTTTCTCCTCTACTGATCGTTATTTCTCCTCTACCGATCGTTATTTCTCCTGACAAAGATTTTTCTGTTTATACTATGTATATGTATGTATTTATGTATGTATTTATTCTTGTATTTTATAGTTAATTTCGTGTTATCAATCCCTTTTGTTGCACCTGCCATGTTTTGTCTCTGCACCACCCTAAGGTTGACTGGTAGAAAATGCCTCAGGCATTAAGTCCGCCTTTGTACGGTATATTTTTACTTGTGCATGAAGTTTTAATAAATAAATAAATAAATAATGCTCAAGCTCAACACTAATCCGTATTTTATTATATCGATAAACGTTAGGTAGTTAGGTGATTACTTATTTCTTAATATTTTATGTACGTTTGCGTAAGTCTGTTGTTGGGTTAACAGTCATATTTAAAAAAAACACCAACGTGCAACGGTACATAGATTACCTACAAACAAAATCGGTAGACAGTCACCAAGCATAACATCAATAAATCGAGCAGACGATCACCAGACACTTTTATGACACTAGATACAGCGCACAAATCACGTCAATATATTTATTTAGACAACCCTATCGCTGGCACTCACGCGACGTACCCTAATGTCATAGATAGTAGACATCTTAGCACTTTAAAAGCATTTTAGATAAAACGGCGTGTTGGATAGGCCTGTGGATTTAGTTACAACAAAATTACAAGTTTACGACTAACAATATCGTCGTATACACCACCACTCATGTCGCTTTAGGGTTGGTCAAATGGAAAATTAGATTTTCAGTAAGCGTTATTTTTGGAGACAAGATGTTGATTAAAATAAAATTGCTTATAGATTGAGGACAGGAATTTGTTGGGTGATTCATAGATATTTCCATGTGCCTAACGTTTTCCTAACTATCAGAGGCACAGATGAATACAGATGGGACACTCCGCATTTTAAGTTTGAAGCTACAAGTACGCGGCGCTCCCGTCTTGTCGGGCTAATTCTGTGAGTGTAACGTAGTCAGAAGATATAAGAGTTACGCGATAGAACAAACGCAACTTCTATATAGGTGAATATAACTGTAGGGATTGCACTTTATTGTGTCGTTGCAAGAGTCACTTTTTATTTAAATGATTTTGCGGAGTCATCAGCGTCTGTACTGATCTGTGCCTGAGCTAGAAAGGTATAACCGGAAGCAGCAAAATTACAGTTTACAGCAATTTATTTGCCCACCCAAATAAGATTACAGTGGGAAACTGCAAAATTTTTGTGCTTTCGAAGCTTCAACTGCCTTTTAAGTTTGTCATAGATGATCGTTGCATATAGCAGAAGGGTCCAAAAGTGTTGAACACCAATCAAATAATCTTCTAATAATACTGTCGTCCTTGCCAGCCCTAAGCTCACGGGGCACTAAAGAACTGGTTTAGTGTTCTCCTGATGATTTACTGGGTGCATTCCTGGAGTGCCATCGTCCGTCGTGAGTCGCGGGTATATGGCCGGTGTAAATGTACCAGATTAGCGCTCGACCATCAACTATTGCTACTTAGTCGCTCTATAATTTGTAGGTGGTTGATGACGGACCTCTAATTTCTGTTGAGGTTTGTTCGTCTCGTCTTTCTTCAATTGAAAAGCAAGTATCATTCCTTTTATCCATAAATGTAGGTATGTATTGTTTTTTTTTGTGGTTATGTAAGTAGGTATAGTATTTTCTAGGATTTCCACAGTAATAAAAAAGGTATATTTTCTTGTAAATGGGAAAACTTTTCCAGCCGTCTTACTTTGATACGATATGATTTAATTACGATACAAACGATTCATCTCTAAATTCGCAATGTAACATAAGCAAATATTTATAAACAGTTAAACATAAAGTGCTCCAATAACGTTCTGCAAAGTTTTGGCCCACCCATGTTTGAAAATAATAAAAAGCGAGCCATATCACGTGGAGTGTAAGGCATAAATTAGTGATGAAAACGATACGTTCCCCAAGCTATCATAAAATACGAGTAATTTTAATAACAAAGGCTAAAACAAAATACATTAACGACTGCGTACAGTTGGTCTCATGATGCGATGCTACAGATTAAGGCAGTGATCTTAATGTGAGTGGGTAATTTATGAAGCAGCCGCTTTAATTTACGCAGGGGTTTCTACGTGAGCAACCTGCCTTAGGCGCCTCCACGGGTATTCCGTTTCCTTCAGACCAGTTTGCTTCGTATTAACTCGAACCATACATACAAAGAACCGATTTGCATAAGTAGGTAACGTTTGCCTATTTTATACGCACGACAATCTCGTTAAATTCAGTTGGTTGGTTATATATTTTCGTTTCATCGGTCTGTTATAAGGCAGGTGCACAAATAATATTATTAATAGCAAACACCTTTCCATAAAGCATTCATATCTCAATCTTCGCGTCGTATCTGTCTTCATAAAACCTTATTTCAGCATGATTTCAATATTTTTCTTGCGACACATGCGTCCCGATTCTGTGGAACGGCATAGAGTTTACGATCTAATATTTTTATGCAAAGTGCGTCGCCAAATGTGCCACGTCGGTGCCGAAAAAATACACAGCCACGTCCTTTCGCACGTAAAAAAGGATGCGACAAAATAAATATACACGAAGCCACCCTTTTTGTCCATTAAACGAGCGAAGGTTTTTTTCTGCTGCCTCCATAAAATGTGCCCCAATAAATATGTAAATCTACCGAGAAAAAACGCTGCCGAGTGCCGATGCCGCCCGGTTTTGTGAGTTTCACTTTCGTCCGTTCAAGTTAATTGGTACAATTGCATTGAAAAAGCTTCAACGTCTCGAATGCCAACGACCTTTGTCACGACTGATCGTCTTTTATTTGCTCCACAATCTGACATCTGAAATGCAAATGAAGGTTTTGTTGCATGTCGTTTGTTGTTTATATCTTCGCTGCACATAGTCGCGATGGTGGCCCTACGTATCTAGTGCCTTAGCGATAAAATCCCCGTTTATCTCCCCCAGCATTTCCTCTAACACCCCTTTCGAAACTAAGCCGTTAGCTAATACTTGAGTGACACATAAAGGCGACATTAACATCAAAATAAAGATAAAATTTACTTGTCTACTCACACGTGCCTACTGTTAATAGATGATTGTATAAAGGACATAGTGAACCTGAAATGTACCTAACCTAACGTAGTTTGTTGAATTATTGTATTTCTGAAATTGTTTGCCAGATAACATTAGGCTAATGTAGTAGGGCTATATGGGTATGTAAAACACCTCTAGGTGAGCAAGGTAAACGTTTGATTTATCGCCAGACGTATCATAGGAAAACCTAGTAGTTAACCACTAAGAGATATATAAGAAAACGTATCTGACTTTTAGATTTTTCCTAAGAAAACTAAAATGCTTTTATACTGCACTAGAAAACCTTCTTGGAACTTTATAAATAAATGATCTACTGTAGAAAGCCGAGTATGCTAGAGAAGCTGCATCGATCGGCCCGGGTTACCCTCGAGGGTTTCGCTTCCGATGTCCGCTATCTGCCGTGTATACTAAAAGATACATGACGTTTTGTTTTACGGGTTTATTATGATGAATTTTGGATAATAAAAATCTCAACAAATCGTAGCCTTTTAATAACTTAATCTGGAGACGATTTGGGTAGATGCAATTTACATCATGTTGGGCTCTTGATCTTTAGAAAATTCATTTGAAACTAGCACTACCAAAGTATATCCTTATTTACCTGACGTCGAGTTTTCAGTTTGCTTGTTTTTCCGAAAAAGATTTACAGTTCACGAAGACCAAAGAAAAAAGGCAGATCGTAAAGATAATATCTGCTTAGTCATTATTTACGACTCCGCATTCTTACATTACGCCAAAAAGCATTTTAAAAACCGCAAACGACCGATACGAGAAACATCGGAACGATACATTTTTCGTTAATGAATGGTATTGATCGGGCTTGGGGCTATAAGCGTATAATTTACGACAACATTCTCGGGTTCGCTTCGCGTGCTGCTCCGAAGGTGTGTTATTTATACCCCCCTTTTTTATTTATGCCCCCTTTTTTCGCAGCTCGTAACGGCTGGCAATAAAGGGGACGTAATTTTAATTTCATGATTGGAAAGCTCGATTGGTCGGTTATGTGGCTTAATGAGTTTATGGCAGCAATGAGTGGACTATAACGGTCGACGGATTGAATGATTTCGGGTTTAAGGTCATTCGTAATGGTGGTTGTGTGCTAAGTTTAGGGTTGAATGTTACGTCACATCGTTTGCCAGGTGGTTGTTGATATAACTTTTAGGGTTGGTTCTACACTTGTTTTTAGCTAAGTAAAGCATGTTATAGCTACGTATTGAGAGATTTATTTCAGGTTTACAAGGAGGCCTATAGTGGTTAATGGTTGGAAAAGGGTCCTGTTACCTATTTATGTGGCAAATGGATGACGAAATTTTTTAAGCGTTTGTAACACAAAACGGGTCGTTGCTCTTCTATATATATTTCAGTCAATCTGCCTAGCCTTTTCCCAACTATGTTGGGGTCGGCTTCCAGTCTAATCAGATGCAGCTAAATACCAGTATTTTACATGGAGCGACTGCCTATCTGACCTCCACAACCCAGTAACTGGGTAATACGATACCCCTTGGTAAGACTGGTGTCAGACTTTCGGGCTTCTGACGACTCGTAACGACTGTCAAACATCCACGAATGACAGCCGGGACCAACGGCTTAACGTGCTTTCCGAGGCACGGAGGATTCTCGGTATGTAAAGATGGTCCCATCCACTGACCAACCCCGGCAAGCGTAGCTTAACCTGATGGATCGACTAGTGTGGCTGTTGTTACTTAGCCACGAGCTCTTCTATAAATATTTCAGTAAGTATCATTTAATAAGAGCCTTTACAGGGTCGCAAGGAAATCCACGCGAAAACTGCCACCATGTTACCATGGATTCAGTACATGATTCTGAACCACCCTGCGTTGAAATTATTCGTTGGTTACCTATTTAAAAAAATACTGCTGTCTCATAGAAAAGTGACCTATGCATTCGAAATATATGGAACAGCAGATATTTATTTAAATAACCGACGAAAATTTTCAACGTATGGGTTCAGAATCGTGTACTGAATCCATGGTAACAGTTTTCGCGTCGATATATGTGAATCGCGAATAAGCTGCAATTTCTATGCCGACATATTTTATTGTCAGGTTCCGAATTACCTACGTTATTTTTACTATGATCTTATCTCTATGAGAACAGGGAGCCGTATTGAAACCTAATAACAGACCAGAAAAAAGCTTCAATCATCTACCAAGCGGTCTACATTTTTGTAAAACATCCCAAGCCAAGCACATGTCGGTGATTGGCTGAAGTTTGAGTTCATTAATTTTTTCACCGCAGTACTTCACTAGATTAAGCGTGTCTTCATAAATAAAACCCACTTGAACGGTGGTGTGGCAGTAAAGCTACGGTCACACGAAGCGAGTCTTCTCGCAGCGAATGAATTCACTTTAACGCCGGTAGTACCTACACCTCCGCCGCGAAACCATAGCAGCGAAACCGCAGTAGTTTAATTCAACCGGTTCGCGTCATGTTTCGCTTCTGGTATCCGATTAAAGTAGCGGAACATGACGCGAGCCAGCTGAATTGAACTACTGCGATCTCGCCGCTATGGTTTCGCGGCAGAGGTGTGCTAGCGGCGTGACAATTTGCTATAGGTAAGTATTCCTATCACATGTAGCATGTAGTTCTATAGTTCAGAATTTCACGCAATTTTCCACACTTAGTTGAAACTACAAGCAATAAGTAGAAGAACATTCTGAATGTCGTCTACAGCCGCGTCGCGAATGGCTATTCATAGTTTTTGCTCACATGCCTCGCACGAACGCTGAATCGCGGTGAAAAGCGAGGACATGCTCAATCATGCCAAATCGCGATTTTAGTCGCGGCAAGTACCTAGTGTATCACACTAAGCGAGTTTGCTTGCACGATTGCTTTCGAAGCGAGTATTCGCTTTGTGTGACCGAAGCTTAAATGAGCTTGTAACCTCGCTACGGACCTTTACATTCCCACACCGTATTGGAAAAGATAAATCTTCGCCTCACCCCGCCTTCGACTCCGATCCATTAAGATGGATGCCTTTGTATCCTATGAATTATATAAATGCCAATTCTGCTTTTTTTTTGTTTGCCGAATTAATTATAGACGGCTAACTTATCTTGACTTTTTATTCTACGTACAGTCTGTTATTTATTTTACACCTCACACCTCGGAAATATTCTGTTTATCATTAGAAATGTGAGTGCAAAAGTGCATTTTATCCGCTAGCGTGGAAAAACTTTTTAAAATTCGAATCTTTCTATTCAGTAATTTTCTATACCACGCGCCAGTCCACTGAAAATGCATTAATACTTATTTCATGTCAGTGCGCCAACATCATTTTTAGAATAATCGAACTGGCCAGCACGACTGCATGAAAAAAAAAAAAAACTTTTCTGTAAATCGACGAAGATATCAGAGTAAGCGCAAGCGGTACATAATGCCGAATTGAGTTTTCTAATTTAATATATTATTTAAGCTGTTTCTCTTGCACCTAAAATTTTCCTTGCTGTGGTGAGGTGTAAAGTTATTCTATATCTCGTACCTTTGAAACCCTCGCTACGCTCTGGATTCTATATTTGAACCCCTCGCTTCGCTCGTGGTTCAATCCTAGGGTCCTTCACTTGCTCAGGTTTCAATACAAGTACTCGCGCTAAACAACAGCTTTGCAGACTTGCATAACTAATAACTATATTTTATGATGTCACATTTAAAATAACAAATGTAGGCAATAAAGTACTAATTTTCAAATTATTATTTCTTTAAATAAATCAACTGTGAATCAGTGCATGTAGGTTAGGTCTACTCGCATTGATGTGATACCTAGATACAAGCAATAATGTTCAAGAAACCAAATCGAATTTTTATTTTATAGTTACTCAAACGTATGTAAAAGCTACGTAAAGCTACCTTACCTACTTACATCTGACACATAATTAAGTCTACAAAGTAAACTTCTTACTCATAATACATACCCTTAAACTCACACTTTTATTAATAAAATTCGATAATAAAATATGAACAGAAAAACCATTTTAAACCGAAGCAAAAAGGCAGAAACATTACTTGATTTATAGGAAGCGTCTTTTGAGCGAGAATTATGCTCGCACTTATATTTTTTATCCCCTTTATTATGTGCAACTTTGTTACATACCTACGGAGTCACTTAACAAAAATATGGCGTATTAAATCGCATAAAGAAAACAGTGTTTTCAGAAAATAGTTAGGGATAAAAGGAAAGTTGTAAGGACGTCGTAACTTGGGACATAAAGCTTTTGAATGGAAAGAATCTATCGCGAGTGAATTGTTAATAAAGATATAGAGCAAGCGAAGTATTAAGGGACATTACTAGGGACATTAGTGACGTTTTACGAGCCGAATGATAGCCGATGTGATGAATGCACCCGGAGATTCCGCTGACACATTAGTTTGTTGCAATTTATCAAAATTGTGGCATCTTTAGCTTTTGTGTGACGAAACTGTTAACAAATGACGTGTGAATAACTTTCAGTTCCATAATTATGATGTTTTAACTAATTGTTTGCAAAATATTAACGTAAAATTAAATAACCTACGAAAAGTCATTTTACAGGGAACTTAGGTCATAATAATAAACCAAGGAATTCAAAAGTAAATAACTAAAGAATTAATATATGGGCATACTAGTGCCCATGTTTCACACGTAAAGTCTAAGTAGGTACTGATGTGGCGACATGTCAAAATATCGAGATTTCTATATTAAATCTTGACATATAAAAATGAAAAAAAAAATACAATCCTATATAAAAATATACCTAAATGTATTATACTTCCGGAATGTTGGTGAAAATCGAATCAAAATCAATTGTGTATTTTAGAAGGTCACACAGAAAGTCACGAAAAGCGGCTTTGTTTTATACTATGTAATAATAAATACTATAATGCGTCCTTCGAAACTAAATTGATATTGCAATGCTGCCAGTCTTCTGGGCACGTTTCTGGATGACAGCGATGTGGACGAATAGGTACAGTGCCCATTTGTTTTTGTATTTATTTGTATAGTAAGATAGTTAGTTTAGTACCTAGTGTAAATAGTTTTGTGAATATTGTAAAAAAAAAAAATACGTTAATAAAAGAAAATATTAATAGCAACTGAGTCATTGTTAACCGATAATTATTGAAGTTATTTACTGCGCTGAGCAATTGATACCTAACCACCAACATGAAGTACATTTCATAGCAGAGGTTTCTATGTAGGTAATATAAACTGCAGTAGGTACCATAAATCGATTAATTATACTTAGCCAAGTCCTAATATGTACGGGCAATCAACATCATCATAAAATTGCCATCGGCGTTTATAATAATAATTATCAATCTTAATTAACTTTTAATATGTTCACAGGTACAGACTTCCCTAGTAGTACCTGGGTAGGTAGGGTATACAGATCTGGTACTTCTTACAAGGATAGTTATATAAAATCTTTGCTACGTGGTTTCTTACTACTGAAGTGAGTGATAGCCTAGTGGTGTGACCGTCGGACTGCCAAGTCATAGGTCTCGAGTTCGAACCCTAGGCTCGCACCTCTGACTTTTCGGATTCATGTGCGTATTGTATAATTATGACTGGCTTCAAATACGGTGAAGAAAACATCGTCAGGAAACCGATATGCCTGAGAGATATTTCGCTACGGCATGTGGAGCCGAGTCAGAGTCTTGCCAAGGGCGGCTTTAAAACTCTGACACCAGGTTAGTTACTAACCACACGAAAAATAAAGAAGACTACAGAAGAAGGTGCATAACCAATAATAAATAGGAAGGTATTCTACATAATATATATACCTACATTTAAAAATGATTCCACGGTACCTATCTCAAGCTGGGCCATAAATGTCTCGGCCAGGATAATATTTTACGACGGCTTATGCATCGGAGCGAGAGGCGGTCTGAGTCTTATCTCACACCAAACCTCCACATGTGGAATGACAGGCCAAATTTATCGACTTAAAAATACCCACCCAGATTAAAATGAGATACGTCGACGAAAATCCGACCCTACCCACCACCACTTGATAAAATATTATTTTTAGTACAAACTCTCGTATAAAAACTACCATTTATGGAGTTTTTGTAAATTATGTGTATTAGATTTTCATCGGAGAACGACATTTGGTTTCCTTTAGTTTACTTTTTTATGGGAGACATTAATGGCTATTGGAATACTCAAGGTTTAGTCAAATAGAATAGAAAATAAGTTATATTTACACTGATAGATATTCGGAGGCACATGGGAAGAACTGTGTCCACGTCAAGCAGTCAGATTGACGGAAAATTCTGTATGTTTTTCTAAGTTATTTGTTAGCAAACTGGTCTACGTCGCTTCTGATGGAAAACGGTACCGTGGGCCATAGAGACCTGCTCTGCCAACGGTTGTTCCGATGCTTTCTATTGGAAACAAGGCTGCTGTACTTAAGAATCACATCTGCTGTCATTTCGCCAGCACCTATATCCATCATGGTACCGGAATAAGTAAATAGGTACTTAGGCACCGTAATAATAGACCACACATCAGTTTTGTAATTTAGCACTATAATAAAATCAATCTGCCTAGCCTTTTCCCAATTATATTGGGGTCGGCTTCCAGTCTAACCAGATGCAGCTGTATACCAGTATTTTACATGGAGCGACTGCCTATCTGACCTCCACAACCCAGTAACTGGGTAATACGATACCCCTTGGTAAGACTGGTTGTCAGACTTTCGGGCTTCTGACGACCCGTAACGACTGTCAAAGATCCACGAATGACAGCCAGGACCAACGGCTTAACGTGCTATCCAAGGCACGGAGGAGTCTCGGTGTGTAAAGTTGGTCACCCATTCACAGACCAACCCCAGCAAGCGTAGCTTAACCAGATGGATCGACCCGTGTGGGAGTTATTACTTAGCCACGAGCTTGGCACTATAATAGGAACCACCAACATTGTATCATCTACCTCTTCTACAAGGAGCTGTACTTAAATACTTATTTGTGTAAAACGGTTAAATAAAATAACGTTAGTACATACATTTGTCATAAGCGTACTTGTATTTTTATCACCATCAGAGCCTTCCGTATAAACTTCGCATCCACGGCCAACACAGAGGTCTCTATTTCTCTCAAATTTGTGTGAAAACTGACACTGGCTACAAACCACGAATTCACGGGTAAACTGGAAACACTAGGTAAATTAAGTATTATGTAATACATAATAATATACAGTTAGGTAAATTCCACAAGGTTTGTCGGTGCGCCGTGAAGCGGATGTGCTAAGTTTGATGGAGTTCAATGTGAGATTTCTATATTCAAAATGGTTTTTAAAGGTTTTGTGTTACCAAACCAACAGTAACTCTACAATTTAGGACACTGGTCAAGTTTGGATAAAAACAACTCAAAACATCTCTGCTCAAAACTGAGATAAATCTAATAGCCTTTCGGTTCGATTTGTAAGGTTTTGGAATAATTAATTATGTTTGCATTGCAGCAAGGAAAAACAATCAATTACTTATGTCATTGCACGTTTGAACAATTCAGCTAACTAATACATGAAAAAATTATAATTGAAATCTATTAGTAGCAAAAATTTTATATATTAGGCCATTCGGAGCATCTTGCAGGATTTATAAGTGAAAAAATATCCATAAAAATCGCAGCTCGGCGTACCGGAGTCAGGTCTTTGTTATCCTTTTACTATAATTAGGTAGTTTATTTTCATTTATTGAAATAAAATTATATTTTCTTTGTGTGGTAAAATATTTTTAGAGAATAAGCTTTACCTAAGTTGGTTGTTGTAATCTGCAGTGGCCATATTTTGCTGAACATTCGTCTGCCTGCTACACTTACAGAATATTTCATACAACACACTCTTTTGTTTTTAGGGTCGAATTCTAGTGTCAAAATAACAAGAAAGGTTTCAGATTATAGTGGCCAGTTTAGTGGTTAACACTTTCGAATCCACCCATTTTTCATAGAACTCATACGCCATGCCGCCATACATATTGGAAGTGAACCCTCCGGGAGGTTTGCCGGCATTATGTTTGCGCTAAAGTTAACCACCGCGGACGGTCAATGGCATTAGCTTAAAAACCGTGTCATAAAACACTGTAAAACGAAGTGAAATTGTGTTTTCTGGGGGCTTGTCACTTATACGTAGTTTCCAAACTTATAAATTTTTAGTGAATATTTGTAAATGCGAATAAAAAATTAAAAATCTTGGATTTCAAAACCAACGCAAAACTGATAAATCTTGTTCAAATGTACATCAGATTATTTTCACGGTTTATAATGCTGTATTCGCTAAGAAAAACATACATTTAAAATGAGTCCTCCGCGAGGGCTCCCGGCATACCATAACGAGCATGTAACGTAGGTATAAAATTCTTATGCAAGTTTGAGTCATAAGACTACAAACTTTTTCACCCATGTGTCTCCCTGAAACTTCACATACTAACCCTGCGTTTTCACACATATAAAAGTTGTGATATTTGCTTGAAAAATTTATCATTCATGTATTGACGTTGTTTTAGACATGAAATTTTTGTCAAATTTTCTTCAAGTTTTGGATACAAATTTAATTATAGTCGTTACAACTTGTTTTAGTTGTAAGCGATAAAAGAAAACAGTAGACATAACGTTTAAAGATTATCTGATTTATACCTTGGTGTAAACGCGGGTTAGGATACATAGCAGTATGTACGTAATGTCATGATCCGATCGTAGAAATGGTCATATCGTGATCTGCCTGGCCATTGCACAATACGCCCCATTTCATGATTTTACCATCGGCCATATCGTGCGACGACTTGCCCAGCGGTAGGTACTTGGGCATATCGACCCAGATACGCGTAAAAAACATCATAATTCATATTCAAGCTAATCCTAATCGAATAATTCTTATTTTAGTGTCCTAAAAATACTAAATACCTAAGTACGAGTAACTGCGACTTACTAATACAGCGCTCACCTCGCTAACTAAATCTATTTGGTCGGGATGCCACTAGCGGTGAGAAATACTACTACTTTGCGATATCGTTGCTGGGAGCTGGGAATATCGATAAATAGGTTTCTTTCATCGAAATCATGAAATGGCGTCGTATCGTGAAATTGCCAGGCAGATTACGATATGGCCACTTCTACACAAGTTTTAATCAAATATGAAACGTTGTGAAGTATAGGGCAATCGGTAGATAATAAGTGCTAATAATTTAATTATATTTTACGGAGCATTTGTAGACGTTAAGTATTATTGAATCTTTAAAACTAATTAACTGACGGCAATATAATAATAAGACAGATTGTGATACGACTATATTTATTATAGCACCTAAACATAATTATAATAAATTATTTTATTGATTTTACTACGTATTACCTAAGTACCTATTTGCAGCTAAGTACTAGGAGCAATAAGATATCAATCTAGCAGGTAAGCATTGGAGCTTTCCAGTTATAGAAATTACTCTTTTTGTTACGAATACCAGAATTCACATAAAAGGGCGCTTAGACGTGGAGTTGCGGGGAGTATATCATCTATCTAGCCTTTTGCCAACTATGTTGGGGTCAGCTTCCAGTCTAACCGGATGCAGCTGGACATGGAGCGACTGCCTATCTGATCTCCACAACCCAGTTACTGGGTACCACGTTACCTCTTGGTAAGACTGGTTGTCAGACTTTTGGGCTTCTAACTACGTAACGACTGCCAAAGATCTACAAATGACAGCCGGGACCAACGGCCTAACGTGCTGTCCGAGGCACGGAGGGGTCTAGGTATGTAAGGATTATCACCCATCCACGCACCAACCGCGGCAAGCGTAGCTTAACCTGATCGATCGACCCGTGCGGCTGCTATTACTTAGCCACAAGAATGGGAAATATGTGAATTATATGGGCAATCTAATCCATGAGTCACCTTATTTCTGTCCTATAGGCCTACCTACATCAGTAGTAGCTGCCATTACTTGCTACAAAGAGATACTTTTCCAACCCTTGAAGAAAATCATACCTACATTGTAGCATTGTTGTACGAAAGTTGGAAAGTTAACTGCCTTGTGGGAATTAGGACGTTTCTGTCGTGACAAAGTTACGAGGAACTTGGTAAGTAGGTAGGTACTAAGATTTTAAGTTTAATTGTATTTACATTGAGCAGTGGTGGCCCAGTTGTAACGGCAGCGACTTACGAGTTGTAGGTCGTGGGTTCGAACCCTGATAGGCGCTTTACTTTATGTAAATTATTTCATCAGCACTGCTCTTAAAACGGTGAAGGAACCAAAACTTCTTAGACATGTGACATCAGCCAACCCGCACTGGGCCCGCGTGGTGGATTACGGCCCACTCCCTCTCACCGAGAGGAGGCTAGTGTCTCAGCAGTGGGAACAGTATAGGCTGATTATGTTGTATTTACATTCTATGAATTTTAATAAAGACAAGAAAGAAAAGTATTTATTGAGACTAAAAAATGATTTTATTACTCTACAAGCAAATCATTGGAACAACTCGTGTTACCTATGTTGTTTCTGAAATAGCTGAAAAGACAAGTAGGAGTAAGCAGTACCTATGCGACGTTCAGGGATATTCTTGCATACTCCCGGATTACATTGTCCCATTTGTCTTAAGTCCGGGTTAAACCACCAAATGAGAAGGATATAACAGATTAGTACTAATTAATCAAAATAATAGCTACCTACATACATTCCAGTATACACAGTATACAGTAGGTATATTATATACACTCGGTACGTATACCTAATCGTAAAGTCTACATTGGGTGGAACCGTGGGACTGTGTCGCGCAATACTCGGTCGTCGATACACGATAACGCACTTAACTGTCTACTTAGTGTGTCCTCGATTGCTATTGGTCGTGACAGATAAATATATTCTACTCGAAATAACATTAATTAAGCTGCATTTGGTTACCAGACGCGTCTCCGCCTCTTTCTACAATGTGCAGAATTTTTTTTCAGGTTTTTTGTGACAACTTTATCCTATCTCCAGTTTTTAGAGTCACCCTGTGAAGCCAAGTCAGAGGACCATAGGCGGCTTTAAAACTTTGACACCAGGTTAGTCACTAATCACACAAAAAGAAGAAGAGAGTCACCACACAGCATGTAACTTTAAGAGTCACCAAAGAAAACATTGTTTTTTTTTTACACGAACACCTAGTTAATTGGTTGCTTCATTGACCCGTCTAATCCGTCTGGCCATCTATAAAGAGTTCTACTAATCTTGCACTCTATGTCATTGCAAATATTTAATAATGACACACTAAAATATTAAATAAACTAGTTTTTTTTAAATTTTAGGAGGATTTTCTTATATACAGATTATTTGGTAACTATTTAGGTTAAGAAAAGTTACCCTATTAACATTGTAGCAGTTTCTTAATGAAACAGCTGACCTAACCAAATTTTTTTCAGGTCAGATATTATCACTTGTTAGGTATGTATCTTATTAAAAAGTCTTATCGTCTTACCTTAAGCGATATTCAAAGTAATCAAAACATTTGAAACCAGTCACTATCATGAAACACGCCACTTTGCAAACATTTTCCATTTTGTTCTGAGTTCTACAGCGAGGAAGCCAAACACAGCTGCGCAGCAGTTGTTTGAACGGAATTCTTGAAGTAAACATATCTTATGATGAACTGAAACAGATAATAAACAGTAGTTTTATTAGAAGAACAGTGGGAATAGAAGAAATAAACGTGTTGAATAATATATAAGATTAAATGATTATTTTATCAAATACCTACTAGCGACCGGCCGCTTCTGCTTCACACGGTTTTTACGACTTGACAAAACATCGAGATTTCTTAGGTAAACGTAACTTTAATATTAACGTAATATACACATAAAACTTCCGGAATAAATTCTCTAAACGAAGATGAAAAACCTCATCAAAATCTGTTGCGTGGTTTAGAAAAACAACGTGGACATACAGACAAACCTGAAAAGCGACTTTTTTTTATAATATGTATAGATTCCACAGATATTTAGATCAAGTTAAGGATATGAAATGTGTTCAAGATTGAAGACACGAGTTGGACACAATTAGTTATGGAGACACTGAAATAAAAAATAACTTGTAAGTATGTAACTGTTGGCCGAAGAATGTAGGAAAAAACGGGCCAGAAATTGCAATATCAGACAATTGACGTAGGTAAAGTCTACAAAAGATGAGGAATAGTAGGAAAATGGAAAAACTTACAACAAAACATCACGGCACTATTCCAACGCACTCACAACTAAAATATTTTGTTAATTTCAACGTATAACAGTGTCTAGCCTCGGTTGTGTTCCAAATTAGACTAACAGACGACTACGGACTCGTCGACCGAGTTATATGAGCCACCAATAAACCAAACCGCATCTATTATTCGAATCGGAGACCAGGCCGCCAGCTGACATGGAATTTTAAACAAGCTTTATGGCCCAACTTGTGCCTATCCCTTGACCTACTTAATTCCTTACTGCTGTAAACGGTAATTTTTAATTATGCTTAATTAACCTGCGTTTTTGCCGCGACGTAAAAAATTTACGCGTAATTATTAACAGCGTCGGGTCATGACATCTTGAGTAGGAGGTATTTATTTAAAGAGACTTTTTCGACGCATTGTGCAAACAATTACCGTCAATTCACGTTTCACACTTTGTCATTGTATTTGTAAGCTTCACAACGTCGCCGGCGTACAAAAAATGTGAACAATCAACTAATATTTAATATCAAATATCGACCCTAAAGTCTCATATACACTAAACATTAGGACGTGGTGCGTTAAGCCGGCTCAAAGTGATGTAACAGAACGTGCAAACATACTGTGTGTATCCGACTTATTAACAGATCTTCACTGCAGACCACCACTGTTCCAAAACAACACATCTCCTCAATTTAAACGTGTTTAGTATTCAACCTTATGTAGAAACAAATAAAGTCATTTTTTATGATCGAAGTATTTTTTTAAATTGCATTCAAATTATCCGGCCAGCGTTTATTGCACCCAAAGGCGATTCGTCCCAAGTTAACGTTTGACTAATTTGTGAAGTTATAGAGGCATCATAAAACGAGAGTGACAGGAATAACGGACTATCAGCTGATTGGTGTTAATACGTGTTACTGATAGTCTCGTCGAAAGGGAATTAAAATTGTATGATTAGAAGCTACTGAATTGACGTGTGTTAATAGAGTTTGATTGAGTAGAATGTTCGGGATTTAATGTAATTGGTAAGGATGAAACAACCTTTGTGGTAGGTTGTTCTTTTTTGAATTAGAAGAATCTTTCGTCTTTCATTTGAACAGTTATCGGTTGGTTATTAGTAAAATAGATGTATAATAATAATAAGACAGATGATAAGAGAATTCAAAATCACCTTACCTTTCTTTAAACTGAACCTGATGTCTTCAGTTCAATCATCTGTTCAAAACACTGTTTCACTCGCTCTTACTTTCAACAGACACCATCTTGAAATAGACACAGTTATAATATCGACATGTGACGTGCAATGCACAAGAAACCGAAACATCAACTGGCCACCACCCGACGTATTCACCTTGAACCTTGTTTTCACTTTTCGCGTACAAATAAACGCGTGTTTTATTGTTTTGTCCAGTGTTATGCAAATTGGCATCGGCAGTAGCAAAATGATAAAAGGGTTTCCTAAAAACTTGAAAGTGAAAGCCAACTGGGGGCATATTGTCGACGTAGTCACGCTTCCTCCGCGCTATTGTCCACATAAATATTTACGTTACGGCATGCAAAAGAAGTTTTTACGTACACGGCTACCGAATTGTCTTTGTTATTTAAAACAACAACCCTTTTGGCAGCTTTCGGCAAGCTTTGTTTGTTGAGCGCTATTGACAAGGATGTTCTGTTTGTTGCCTTTGCCGTATCGGGTGCTAAACGCAAAATAATAAACGGTGTTTGAATTTGGAACCGAGTGTTTTTAAAATAGTCGTTGTGGTTTTACTTTCTTCAGAGGCTTTGTGAGATGATTTTGTTCAACAACAAAAATTACTTTCGTTTGAATTTTAATTGCCACGGTGCAGATTATTGTGGATAATAAATAAATAAATTGGGGGTATTAGTTATAAACCAGTTGCTACTTCCTTAGATGATTTATTAGTCTAACTACTAGTATTAGGTATTACAAGCACTTAAAGTAACGTGTAGGTCAAACTTAATTAAGAATTAGCTGTTGGCATAAAGTTTTAGATTTATCAAGATTATGAGATTATTGCTTGTGGCAATATTCTCAATATATATATTAATATAAATAAAAATGTTTTAAGGTGTTAGAATAATAATGAAGCTTGTTTGTAAAATTGATATCAGTCTTATTATCATAATCGTTTGTAATAAATTAGCGATCATAAAACTTATAAAAATCTAAGAATTCAACCGACTACAAGATTGTAATTCTCAATTTATTATTTACATCTATAGTACTTATAAGACGCAATCTGTCTGTTAATGGTATCACTAACTTACTTACCTATGGATTGAAAACAACCTGATCCAATGAACTTGTTCTTGATTTTTTATATTTTTCATTAGTCCACGCTAAAGTATCCGGAGGTAGAGTGCTGGTATTTTATCAAAAATACCTTCGCTAGACGTGAAATTCAAAATCCAAGAACTTGTGAGACCAAGATTATCATAAGCTATACATATAGGTTTTGTTGTAGAGTGCGGTAGCCAACCGGTATTAAAGTTTACGACAGGGATGCGAGACGTCATAAAACTCGAGATAAATCCAATCGGGGACCCAAGAAAAACAATCCACTTCATTCCGAAATTACTTCAGATAGGACCGCCTCGCGATTCTGCATTACGGTTAATATTAAAAAGTTTGACGATACCTACTTCTTTTTGGTTACTTATTTCTTTGGCATTGTTCGTTTGAAACTAGGTTTGTGGTTTTGGTTCCTAGAGTGGCTTAAAAAATAAAAGACCGTGGAAATTTTGTGTTTCTAGGTAAAGTTTGCTCCTTGATGGGCGCTATGAAGACCATATTTATTAGATTCAAAGTCAAAGGCAAATCATTTGTTTCAAATAGGGACATAAAAGGCACTTTTGAACGTCAATTGATTCTAGTTTCCCCTTCCAAGGTAGTTTCGTATGGAGAAGCATGGGCAAGAAACTCCACCGTTACTCTTTTTTTTTTTACAATATTTTGTATTCATTCATTATATACATATATGTGAAGACGGTGCACCTAGAATAAAATTACTACATTACAGTAGGTAGGTAAAAATAATTAAAAAATAAGCAATGACGGATAAATTAACTATGTGATAGATGATTTTGTTTTGGTGTAACAATACCAAAACAAAATCATCTATTCCAAAATTCAAATTCAAAATATTTTATTTCACTTAGGTATACCTTCATGGGCACTTATGAAACGTCAGAAGCTAGGTGCACGGTCCCAATTGGTCGTTTCCTATGGAGAAGAGCCGGCAAGAAACTCCACGGTTACTCTTTTAAAATAATTGTTTTTTACAATATTCTCAAATAAAAGTATTCTCTACTACTACTACTTCGTCTATCACATAATTAACTTGTTAGCTTCATATTCATTTATTTATTGCATTCCATAAAGTATTATATACCTATGTTACTAAATATATAGCTATGTACAAATTATGGACCCTAACAACAGGATAAAATAAAATCATAAAATGATGCCTAAAGCTTGTTCTTCCGTTTAGGTTTAAAGATATTAATTTGCCTTAAGAACTATATAACAGTTCACTTATAATGAGATACAGAGTTACTTCTAAATAATAATATATAATATTTGCCTCTGGAGCGTTGGTGACGTTATAGGTACATACATGTTTTTTGAGTTTGCTCTTAAATATATTAATAGTATCTTCCGGTAAATCATTGAACAGTTGTGTTCCTTCCACTCATAATGTTTTTTACCGTAATTAGTCCGTGCTCGTGCAGTTTTTATTTGGAATTTGTTTTTACTTCTTGTGTTGTAGGTACTGCTTTTTTATGTAGTTGTATGTTTGATTGTACGGAATTCGTAGCGATTTTTTTAATGAGAATTTACCGTTTTTTATTCTAATACTAGCGAACTCGAACTACGCGCTCCTGCTTCGCACGGTTTTCACAACTTGGCAAAACATCGAGATTTCTTCGTTTTACGTAACTTTTATATTAGACGTATAAACCTTCCAGAATAAATTCTCTAAACGATGGTGGAAACCTCATCAAAATCTGTTGCGTGGTTTAGCAGAACAACGCGGACATACAAACAAGAAAAGCGACTTTAATTTTTAATATGTAGGTATATATTTCTTTAAACAAGATGAATGTAGCTTTCATCATCTTCTTAAACTTGGAATCATCGTCTGTCTAAGGTATGTAGTTAAGGCCGTTTGAAGTGAAAACTGAGGTAAGTATCTATATAAGTTGTACTTGCAAGCAAAAGTAGCTAAACCGCATCTTTCCAACAAGATTGAAAGCATGCAGGCTCCTACGTATTGTATACGGGTTTGTATATCTTCGTAGACGTTTACAACCTACCTACGTCGGTAGGTACAATATAAAATCAGCTGTGCGGCTGAGGTGCAACGTCTGACCGGCAATTAGCGGCGCACTTTGCAAATAGCCGCACAATCCTTACTAAGATCCTAATGTACGAACAGCAGAAAAGTTGTTGAACGCGAAATTGCTGGTAACAAAACCTAATTATCCGGTATGACAAACAAAAATAGTTGGTGGTCTTAAAATGATTGTATTCTAGGTATCTAAAAATGTTGAAGGTCGATGCATAAAATTGGTCTGTAGGAAGATGTGGCCTAACTTATTGTAGGCATCAACAAGATCATTGTGCGGTTTTATAATTTCTTACATGACGATATTATCGTGGATGTCCATGCACGGCAACACGATAACACAGGGAATATAACTATAAATACGCTTTTGAATTTGGCGTCCACGATAACGTTAATAACGTGCACGATTGACTTGTCAATAAACTAATAACACTTTTGACTCCACCCATTTTGCATAGAGCTCATACGTCATGCCGCCGTACATATTGCAAGTTGACTCCAGGAGGGTCACCGGCATTACATTTGCGCTAAAGTTAACCCTCGAGGAGTGTCACCGGCATTAGGTTTGAAATCTTGTTAAAATATATAACTGATTTTATTTTCACAGTTTATAATTCTGAATTCGCTAAGAAAAACCTAAATTTAAAATGAGCCCTCCGCGAGCGCTCCCGGCATCCCATTTGCGACTTGAGTGAAACCCTCCAGGAGGGCTCCCGGCGCTGAACGTGTTTAAGTGCCTGCCTATCTATTGCCATCTTTTTCGATTGTCGAAAGATAAATTCAAATAAAAGAAATTGCGTTTTTATACCTTGACACGACTGTCCAGTTTAATTTTTAAAGTTCAACCTCTTTTTATGACGTCAAGAATTATTAACCTTGTCCGGTTTGACTCGTTTCAATTAGGTTAATCGAGCAATTAGTCATTTTGCATACACGTGATTTTTTTTTTACTGTCCCTTTTGATCTCAATTATTTTGATTGATTGGTTTTAATTAGATACTTCTTTTATAAACCTACCTACCTACAAAATTAAACCAGCAGAGCTCTTGAAGTGATACTAACTTGTGTGTCTCCTTGAGACCTTATGTATTTGTCCTCAATTGAGCCCTCTTTCCTTTAAAAATGTCCTCCATTAAAATTTAAAGAAAAGGTTATGTGTGTATTGTTCACCTAAAACTAAATGTAGTTTTGGCTAAAATGAGTCTTTTTAATACTTGTTGTGTCCAATCTAAAATATAGACGCAAAACAAACTTTGTATTTCTGTCTGTATGTCCGCGGGCTAAGTTACTTTGTGACGGGCCGAGTCAATACGTCGAGGAATGTGGCACGCGTTCGCCTCACCGAGCCACGCATGCCTACAAATACATTCTGTTTAAATATTGCAAGGCTGCCTCGCAGGATTCGTTACAACGCCTCTGTCATAAAACCATTTATTAATGGTGGAAAAGATGGGTGAGTTTGATTAAAAGTTACTTAAGAGAGCAATGAGAGGTTTACTTGTGAAGTTTAGCAAAGCTATGTACTATCGCGGACACTGGCGCCTGACTACTTTTCGACCTTATTGCCTAAGCAATAAGGTTTACCCTTATACACTTAGTTATAGATAGGTACATACATACATAAACTCACACCTTTTTCCCATGGGTGCCATGGGAAGTAGGGGCAGAAACAACAAAACGCCACCTGATACTATCCTTACATTACTTACATGAATTACTAATAGATACGTATCTATTAGTAATTTATTAGTGAGGTTTAAGAAGGGTTTCCGTAGGTCCAAGCTATCGATCAGATTCAAGTATGAGCCTCTCTTCTTTAACTACATATACTCGGCCATGATATCATTATTCAAGTTAGTCAGGTCATCGACTACGTAAAAATATTTATTTGATAAGTTAACCTTTATAAATGAAGTCATTATAACAGCTGAATCGTCAGCCTAATCTGTAGGTAAGTACATATAAATATACTAGCTTTCGCCCGCGGCTTCGCTCGCGTGGATGTCGGAAATTATCCCCCGGGAACGTATCACCGGAATAAAAAGTATCCTATGTGTTAATCCAGGTATCGGTCTGCCTCATCCAAATCCTATTAGTAGCATAACATAATGATTGAATACTATCGTGAATTCATACAAGTCTAGTACTTTTTGTGCCAAGTTTCAAGCTTATTAACTCAAGGAACCACGTTGTCCCATACAAACTTTGCCCCCCTTTTTCACCCCCTTAGGGGTAAGAATTTCGGAAAATCCTTTCTTATCCTATATCATACAAAGAATACACTCTCCAAGTTTCAGGTCTCTACGGTCAGCGGTTTAGGCTCTGCGTTGATCCGTCAGTCAGTCTGTCATTCAGGATAAAGCATTAATACACAGAAGATGACCTTGTAGCTATACAGATTTGAGATTTTTATAATAATTTCGTTTGTTCATCTTTATACCTACTTATTGCATACATTTTTAAATATTTTTATAAAAATTATTTAAAAATTCATTTAGGTAATAAAAAATTAATATAATATAATTATTAGTTAAGTATTATTCTAATTAGTTAATGTTATTGTTATCAATTTATTTTATATTTAGAATGCAATTTTTGTTATTATTATTGCTACACATGAATTACCAAAAAATATTGAATAACATTAATTGTAAATTTCCTTTTTGGCTTTGTAAATATTATGTAAAACGCTAAATGGTGCATGTTGTGTTATTTTGTAAGTAATTGTTGCACTTATAAACGTAAGTACTATTAAGGAATTTATTTTAAATGTACCTATTGTGTAAACAATTGTTGGCTTACCTAAATAAATAAATAAATAAAGGGTCAGTGACATCGACGTGCAACCTGTTACCATGAATTCAGTACATGATTCAGTACTTTTTCGTCGGTTATACAAAAAAATATTGTTGTTCCATACATTTTGACCGCGTAAGTTTTGCACTTTTCTATGAAACAGAAGATTTCTTTTTTGATTATCGACGGAACTTTTCTACGATAGATCTAGAATCATGTGCTGAATTCAGTTACAGTTTGAGTGTCCATGTCCCTGCCACCCAGTATAGCAATAGTATGTAGGTTTCCAGCTCTAAATTGTTAATTTCAGACATTTATTAGAACATAGGTAGAAGTAGTAACAATGGCTGTTATTCATACACTAATGATTAATTATATACATACCGTAAACAGTTTTTGCATCGTACAGGAGGCGTATAATTATAAATAAATAATGATCTTTATTTTGACGCAATAAAACTCGTTGCTCGGAATTTATTTGTTCCGTTCGAGCAATTTGGGTACGAAGGGCTTTCGTGTAATAATTGCTCAGCTACTTACCTATAGGTATTATAGATTGATTACATATTATAGTACTATATGTATTTAACACTTTAGACTCCACCCATTTTTCATAGAACTCATACGCCATGCCGCCATACATATTGGAAGTGAACCCTCCGGGAGGGTTACCGGCATTACGTTTGCGCTAAAGTTAGCCATCGCGGACGGTCAACGGCATTAGGTTTAAAACCGTAACGTGTTATAAAACGCTGTAACACGAAGTAAAATAGTGTTTTCAGGGAGTCTTGTCGCTTTACGTAGTTTCCAAACTTTTAAATTTTTAGTGAATATTATTTTGTAAAGATAAATAAAAATTAAAAAAATTAAACTTGGATTTCAAAACCAATGCTTATACTAACAATCTTGTTAAAATAAATACATTCGATTTTATTTTCACGGTTTATTTTTATTCGCTAAGAAAAACCTACATTTAAAATGAACCCTCCGCGAGGGCTCCAGGCATCCCATATGTGACTAGGTGAACCCTCCAGAAGTCTCCCGGCACTAAACGTGTTAATGTAGCTGACGATGCGGCATTTAGAAAAAAAAAAAAAACTAAATTGTCCCATGTTCACGACAGGTAATTTTAATAAAGAACTAAAACTATGAAAAAATCTTGTAAAATTGTCGAATTGTCGGCTTGTTGCCTGTCACTTGACTACCGTCTATTTTAATTGAATAGGCCCCTGAAGGAAAGGCCTCAAATAATCCCAAAAAGTTTACCAACTTCAATAATCATATAGTTTTATTAAAGGTTAAAAATGTGGGTTCGTGTGGTCGCAGGTTTATTACCGGCAGTTTATAAAACAAACAGTATTGCCCGCTTACTACACGCCTGTAGTGGCACCGTATTATGGACCACTAAAGCAATTTTGTTACCTTGCAACACATCTATAAAATAATTAAGCGGACGGTGGCTTCATCATTAGAGCATTATAACAAAAGTTCACAATTAAAAGCGAATAAACACCATCTAAGATGGTTTGCCGACAACGATAATCATCTTATTTTAATTTGAACCTCAATTACATATCATAAAATGGTGTATAATTTGCGAAAAACAAAACAGAAAGTCTCATCTGTCGGTTCCGTTTTCGATGATCGCGGAAACAATTGAATTTATCCCACCACGTCATGTATTTTGTCACTAATTTGCGCAAGCCTACTTCGTTATTTTGTTATGAATGACATTTACAAGCCTGTTGAGCGATTTCACTTTAAGTGACACGAAGGAAAATCTCATAGTTTCGGCGTGCTTGTTCATAAATGCCGTCGGTTCGATTTCGACTTTGTCGGCATTACTTCGGCACAGCTAGGACGCAATCAGGGCCGTGAGGAAGGGACATGTCAGAGCATAATTTAACATTATGTTCCTATTCTAATATAGTTAGGTAGGTATGTTCAAACAACTGTTGTATCGTAGTAAAGGGCGACTCCACTTTGGTTGTGTAGGTTTTTGAGGAATGGAAGTGCTAGGATTTAATCTGTAAAGAATTTATACTTTGTTAGTTTGCCAGTAATTGGCAAACTTAACTTAAATAAAATTTTAGTAGAATTTATACTTTACCTAAGTATAAATTCTACTAGTTTTATTTCTTCCCTGAATTTTATCAGGTGTCGCTGCAGCTGATATCTACCTACTGAAGTTATAAAAGCGTTTATATTTAAGGGTATTATTATTTAAAAGCTTTTGAATGTTACTCATTTAGTTGAACATTTTCAAATAGTTGGTACCTATTTAATTTAAGTTCTCAAGGGTACACTAGTCGATGGCTCGAACTCGTTGGTGGGCGTAACTAATATAGGTACATGCTAATTAGTCTAATTATTTATTTATTTAGTTTTATTTATTCATTATTTATTTATCAATTTTTTATTAATTAATTCATTATTATTATTTAGTGAAATATATAATGAATTATAACGAAAACGAGCGCGTAAAATTTCATGAACAGACCTTTGGGCGTATAGACATTATGAAAAAACTACTTAATATATTGACTGAAAATAAAATTATCTGAACTATTGAATAAATTATCTATCCTTATGGGTTCTTTTTGGCCATCATCTTACGACATAGGTTATTTATTTCCGCCCAAAGACGTGTTGAAATATGGAAGTTTCGACGCTCATGACTCAGGACAATATTTTTTTTCAAATTCTGCTTCCATACAGAGCCAGATAATGAGAAAATAAATTTATATAATTTTTAATTTTGAACGTACGCCGTCAAACAGACAAGTAATCACCAAACTACGTATGTATGGAAGAATGACCGACTAGCGTACCCTTAACACCTGTAGGTAGAGACAGATGTGTATTAGTGTAGGAATTAATGCCAATTAGGTTTAAAATAATCGAAATGAAGGCATTATTGAGTAATTTTATTACTTAGCGACTATAATAACTGTCATTCATCACATTTCACCTACAGATGATGATTCAGCCATGGCAGAATAAAAGCATTTTTACTATCGTCACTAACCGAGTTTATCATATTCGAATGACCTTTAAAATCACGTAAAAGGAAATAAAACACAAATAATTTCCCAGTTTGATTGAGTGCATGAATAAAGTCCCAGTAACCCATATCCATTAGGTGTTGTTGGTACTTACGTACTTGAATGGTGTGACTCTCAATGTTATGCATTCTTTGATGGTTTATATACTGGCGTACGCAGACGTCTGATGTTTGAGTTATCGATTGGTAATGGTATTGCTTCTTCTTCCTTACAAAAATAAAAATAACTATTTACAAAAATGAACAAACTATTATATTTATCGGCTTATCAGTCAACTACCTATTTGTAGCTAAAAGCCTAAAGTATTAAAAAAACAAAACTGCAGAACCGACAAAAACCCGAAACGGTTTTATGAACCTACCCAAATATTTACTATTTAAATAAAAACTGAGATAATAATCGTGGAGCTATTACGGTACGCTAAAGGTAAACTATGGCTCCCTTAAACTTTATTACATATAAAATTAATTTGAATAATTACGAGAGCGCTAAG
This sequence comes from Agrochola macilenta, assembly GCA_916701695.1. NCBI lineage: Eukaryota > Metazoa > Arthropoda > Insecta > Lepidoptera > Noctuidae > Agrochola > Agrochola macilenta. Next base: position 13,429,737 of record OU753563.1, read on the forward strand.
TGTATGGTGAAGCACTTATTTATATAACGGCACAGTTAATTTTAGTAAGAGAAGCAGAACTGATTTTATTGCTTTAATTTGACTGAATTACATTAAGGCTGGCCCTTTATAGACGGCATATCCGGCATATCCATATAATATGTAGGTAATAAAATCGCATGCGATTCCTGACATTCTCAATTCAAATGACGAATTTCGGAAAGGAATTTAGATATGTAGATATTCATACTTACTTACCTTTCGCTATATTTTGTCCCTCTTCTTGTTTTTTTTTTAATTCTAGCAAGACTCCTACATGATACTCAAGACGTAGGGTGTTCATTCCCGGTTTTTATGTCCCTGAAAGGATTTCGAAAAATCCCGTCTTAATGGTGGCTTTCGTCATAAAAGGAATGAGCTACTTCAAAGTTCTTAGTTGTATCTATCTAGGATAAATGCTGGCTTTACGATGATATGTCAATTACGCTCAACTTTTATTACTTACAGAACTCAAATGCAGGGTTGGAAAAAAACTTATTTTTTTTAATTTTGTAAGTACCTGAAGCAAAAAGTTTAAGTTCAGTTTTTTTTCTTTTGAACGATTTATCAAATTTATTATCAACACAAATCGATCAGGTCAGGCCTAATATAATTAGTTTTTAGACTATTTTAAAATTAACCTGAGGAAACATTTACTTTAAAAAAATCGATCAGAATAACAAACGTACAAGTTATAGTTAGTTAGTACTAACTATTATACTATCTCATCTGTGAATATACTTACTTTTTGAAGTGAAAACTTCGGGGGTAAGCTTATGGATTCGCGTCACCGATTTTAGTACAAAATTAAAATTCCTATCGTTAAAAGTTATACCTAATTGTTTCATAAAACATGAAAGCTTTCATTTTCCTTTTAGCACAAAAAATATTTTGAAAAGTTATTATATATATCACCAGCTAGAGGTATATCAAGACATAAAACCAAACGAACCTCTCAAAAAATCATTCGTCAGCGAAGAATCCAAAATTCCCTAAGACCAAAAAGAAAAGGGAATGAAGGGTCGATAAAATTTTCCCGGGTTCCGATTACCTAATGTATTATAGGATAAGGCAAGGGATGTATCGGCGCGCGTCGAGCAGCCGGAGCGAGCGAGCGTCCGGAGCGAGCAGGCCCCGCCCGCCCAGCGCGCCACAGGCCACAACGTCGTACGCCGTCGCCGCGACCGGCCGCACCAACGGCCTCCCGCGCATAAATAGTGCACATCATTAATTTACAACACAGTAAAAGTGATGATACAAGTTTATCGACTATAAATCTGTGCAGTGCTGTGATCGCGTGTCACAGGTAAGTGATAATTGCTCAGTCGTTGCCGCACTGTTTGTGAAGCAAACACGCGCCCGTGTGAATCGCGGTCGGACAACAAACCGTCGGGAACCCTTTGGGTGTCGGGTTGTTGTTAGTCTGTGACAATTCGACACTTTTCGTTGAATGCTGGAGGACCGTTAAGAATTTCTGGTTATGAGTAAACCTCTGTTTTGTTTGATGTTTTATCTTCTAAAACGTGTCGTATGCAGTCGTCACGCTGTATTAGCATTATGGATTTGCTACTGACTCTCTTAGTGGACTTAAGATGATCTTCACGGGGTATTCAATGACACTTAAATTAACTTGTGAATGGTTTTGTCGCGTGATTTGTTTGATATCGAGCCAATTATTCGTTTATTTTATGGATTAATATACTTCACAGCTTCTGTGATTTTAGAATCGAAAACGCTTTGTTACCAAATAACTATATAACAGTTTTTTTCATGAAAATATTTGTACTATCGGTTTTCTTTAAGAAGTTACAATTACGATTAGAACGAGAATTTACTTAATTCTATGTTGATGTCACCATATACCTATCTAGCAATAAAAAGTTTTCCATTGCCCGTATTTGTTGGACCTGGCACACGGAATTTCATATTTTTGGATTCATGGCTTTTCCTCTTTTGTTACCTTATAAAAAAAAGCGTCTGTACCATAGATTTAGTAAGTACATACTAACGCTTGTATGTACTAAATGCCTGTGACAGTCAGATAAAAAAGTGATCATAAAAAGGTTCCATTTTGTTTTTTTTAATTCGGAACCGTATGTACCTAACACAAAAATTTAAAAAGAAAAACGCAAAAAGAAAAACAGAAATACTTACTCACCTAAATAAAATACTTATCTTGTGGTGGTTAGCTTCTTCTTTACGTTTTCTTGTATACAGAAGAAATACGTTCCTAGATAAGGAATTGTACGTACCAGTATCTATTTACCAAGACCCTTAAGAACATTGAATCATTCTCATGCCGATGCCGTGAAGTTAATTTGCGTAGATGTTATTATAAGATGAAGATAATTTACCGTCTAATTAGAAAACCGAGACAGGTAAATTATTAAATTAATTGATAAATATTCTCTTAAATGTCTATTCTGTTGTTTATTATTGACTTAATTGACCTTTATTCATGTTTATTGGCGGTTCTAGTGGCTTAGAGAATGAGTGGCGCGTGGCTGGGCTATATCATAGGTAGGTACACTTTACGGGTCCTAAATTCCTGGTGTTTTGCTAACTATGTACCGTGGGCTCCATAGAAACCTCACCCCTTTGCATTGTTTTTTACATTGCTAGGGGGTGAGGTTTCTCTGAAGCTTACTGTAATATCGAGGACACTGTTGGTGAACCACTTCTCGCCCGTAGTAATAAGGTTGAAAAGTGGTTCACTGGCAGTGTCCACAATGGTAACACAATAAGTATTTAGTTAACTGTAATTGGTTAGTTTGTCAGTGATATGATAGCAAACTCTTTAATATACCTACTCACTTTAACGTTTTATTTTAACGTTATTAAAATGGCACATACAACGGTGTATGTTTCATCAATGCTCTGACGCAGACCTGTATAAGACTTTAACGACTAATACTAGCTATACTTTCATACAATCTATTCATCTGTACGTAAATCAATAGGTAAAATTGAAATGTCTGTTTGTAATGTCTAAATAACAGCTTTTTACAAATGCCTTATCATCTACCTAGCCATTTCCCAACTATGTTGGGGTCGGCTTCCAGTCTAACCGGATGCAGCTGAATACCAGTATTTTACATGGAGCGACTGCCTATCTGACCTCCACAACCCAGTTATTGGGTAATACTATACCCCTTAGTAAGACTTGTTGTCAGACTTTCGGGCTTCTGACGACTCGTAACGACTGTCAAAGATCTGTTTTGTCTACAAATGACAGCCAGGACCAACGGCTTCTCGCGTCCGGCCCTGGTTCAGGCCATGGTCCGGAGCGAGAGTGCATGGGAGGCCGTCACCTCCTTCTGCGAAGCAGTTATGCTCGCGAAGGAGGAGGCGGAGCGCGCGAGGGAGATTGAAACTGCACGCCCTCGCGCCCCTAGTCGTCGCAGGAGACGCCCCGGGCGTCGGGAGTCACAAGCTGACTTCCGGCCACCGTAGGCGCGGGCCTGCGGACGGTGAGCGATGGGCAGCTCGCCGTCCGATAAGGACCAGGCCCGGGTCGACGGCGCGTTGTGTTCCACGCGCGCCTCAAAGGGATGTCAGCACCAACTGACGTAGTCCGGAAGGACCAATGCCTGCTGGGGTTGCGGGTCTGTCCGAAAGGGATATCGCGGCCCCAGCACATAGGCAACGGAAGGAACACGGGTGGGTTTTAGTCAGTAAAAGTCTGACACTTCCTCTCGCTCTGCCCAGAGCGGGAGGAGTCATTTGATGATTTCCCACCCAAAAAAAAAAGGACCTACGGCTTTACGGGTTTTCCGAGGCACGGAACCCGTTACACGTTACCCATCCACGAACCAACCGCGGCAAGCGTAGTAACCTGATCGATCGACCCGTACGGTTGTTATTACTTAGTCACAAGCTTAGTTTTACAAATGCCTATGAAAGTATATAGGTACGGTACCTACTTAATACAACATTTTTTTTAAATTATTTTGTCTGTCTGTTAGTTCCGGCTTATCTCCGAAACGGCTGGACCGATTTCAACGGCAGATAGCTGATGTTATAAGAAGTACCTACCTAACTCAGGCTACTTTTATTTTAGAAAAACAAAATAATTATGGTCCACGCGGGCGAAGCCGCGGGGGAGCAGTTAGTATCAGATAATAATAAACATTTGATTTGCCTCGGGCTATGGACAAAAATGGTGGTGTACGGTCTTGGGTTTGATTCCCAACAGTACCTACTGCACAAAATGCAATCAGTAATTAAACTCTTAATTGCAGTAGCTAGATGTTGTCCCTTATTACCTTGTAATTACAAATTACAATTTAAGACCTGTCTAGGTACTTGCGGTTTCGTTTGCAGAAAGGTAACTTCTCTTCAAAAGTTTCTATCTCCTTTTATGTTTACCTATATTTACTGTTTTTTCTATCAGTATCTTAACATTGGAATATTTTGATAATGTTTTTTTTGTTACACATTTGTTATACCTACATAAATATACAAGTAACCGATAAAAAAGGGGCGAAGAACTCATTGGGCATCAAAAAAATCATGCGCATCGCTGCTAATAGTAAAAGTGCCCAAGCTATTTTTGATAATGATTGTTTCACTGTTCATAATAAAGTACAGCATAGCCTTTAATATTCCCACTGCTGCCTGGGACACAGGCCTCCTCTCAGTGAGAGGGAGTGGGCTGTAATCCACCACGCGGGCCCAGTGCGGGTTGGTAGATGTCACATGTCTTCGAATTGTTGGTTCTAGGACATGCCGGTTTCCTCACGATGTTTTCCTTCACCGTTTTGAGAACAGTGGTGATGAAATAATTTACAGAAAGTAATGTGCCTGTCTGTGTTCGAATCTACGACTCGTAAGTCACGGCCACTGTGATACCACTGGGCTATTACTGCTCACTGCATATTAAGGAACGCTTTGATGCAAATAAATCAATATGCTCCTGTTCTTATCTCCAATTTACCTATATCATTTATAACTTCCAGTTACATCTATATGTAAGCGGGCACGCCCTTTATGCCTGGAGGCTTTTATTTAGATATAAAGTTCTGTTTACGTTTACTTTTTATTTCTGCCTGAGTATAGTTCTCGATGATTTTGTTTGGTATATTGGCGTGTGCTTATATATGGCTAATAATTTAAATTATGTTTTGTGTTGCATAATGTAAATTATTTTGAATACTATTAAATATAATCTTTTTTTTTATTTTTCTAACGGGGGACTGTCTTTGTTAAAATTACAAAGACAGTCCCCAAAACGTTCGAAAAGTGCTGATTCTCAGCCTAGTTTGAATAAATGACTTTTGAATTATGAATTTTATCATTTGTTTGGAGTCGACACAGTATTTCTTTTTCTTCTAAGTACTGTATATCGTCTTTTACACAGTTCATCCATTGTCTCTATTCTTGGTAAAATAGGATTTGGTTTTTTAAATGATTGGGTGTATCCTATACCTACTTTAAAATAAGCAATATTTGCAATCACGTTCTCGAAAACGGCTCTAAAGATTTCGACTGCTTTCGGAGGCGACAAATCCATCTAGCTGGGTCTCATATTTGGGGAATTCGTTTTCTCTATTTTCCCTCGAGCAGAGCTCGATCGCGCAGGTACTAATACATTAATGACGGCCGGTCAATAATGTTACAAAGTTAACCTCAAAAAATCGTGCACCTCAATCTTTATAATTCGCTAGAAAATCATCATGTGCCGATGCATTGTGCATACTACAATATCTACACAAATAATAGCCATGATATACCGTACGGTACGAGTAAGCTTATTTATCGTCTTCCTACGATGTTTACGTTACTTCTCTCTATTGTAAAAGAGAAAGTCTACATGTCTACTTACCTACCAATTACAATCTACACTTAAGACAGACTATCGATTAACTGTATTTTCTTCTCTTAAGATCTTACTTCCTTTTAAAGAGGTTGTCCGAGCCTGTTCCTAGTGTGTTTATCGTGGTCCGAACTTGCTTAATAAACGTTTAATTTGTGTCTTCACGAAAGCTCGTCATTAAACTTGCCTGTTTTGGTAAACAGCTGTAGCTACATAGGTGTGATTCAGAAACGTGTCTGGTCATTTTCGCTTTTTCGCAATTTTGAAACCGAGAATCATCTGAAACTTATTGGAGGCCTTTATCCCAAAGGAAAACAACTTTTCCGAAAACAGTCTTCCTAAGAAAAAAAAGTTGATTGTGAAATAGTTTCTAAGTAACATATTACATACCTACCTATTTTCACCTTAGAAGCACGGAATTTAACTATTTCATAGTCGTAATATTATTGAGTACATGACTCTTCCTAAATATTTACAAATAAGGTTTGTATGTGCATAATATTATGCTGCATATCCAAAACTACAATTATTTTATGGCGTTGGAATAGTTGACTATTTAACCAACTTTAAAATAGGCACTTATGCGTTTACAGCTTTTCTGCAGTAAACATTTTCTATACCTAAAAGTAAAGCTTAGTTTGCGTTTTTCCTCTTGCGTTGATAAGACCTGGATATGATGCACTAATTTCCCGGTAATTTTAAACAAGGTTGTGCTGGATATAGCCTGACAATGGTATCTGGAATCATCTATTAAAAGAGCTTTTCGATTCCTCACAAAGGTTTCCATTTACCTAACCCTGAATTTACTTACGTGGAATAACTAAGCAGCTTCTTAAGTTAGTATGAGACACGTAGTGGTATAAGTTATTTCTATCCATCCATCACGCGCGTTTCGCTAAATGAATGACACCATCCATAAACTCATAATAGTATCATGTCGATTCACCCACGTGCTTTTACACACGGAAATAACATGAAACATTGACTAAACTTTACTGCTTCTAAAATAAGGCTCAAAGTCGCTTGAAAATAAATGTTTGAGTCGAAAAAATGTTAGTCTAGTAGATCGAGACGTAGTTTATTACACTTTATGCCGTTCAACATAAAACTAGACACCCAAGTAGTGGATTAGAGAACAAGAAATCATGGCATTGCGCAACTTTGACGTTGTAAAGCAGTTTAGGAGGCGGAGGTCAATATTTACCGTCCACTTGAGTAGCTTTTACGATTTGTTGTTATTGTTACAGTTTTACATTTGAATGGGGTTTTAAAGGGTTATCATTTTAATTCTTAGGGCTATTTCATTTGTTTGATTGAGTAGGAAATATATGGCATCTGCTCAGTTAACTACACGTAGGAGGTATTCCTTTAAGTAACTCCTTACTGTAGGTTTATGGGACTTTCCTTTAATGATTTAATATTTTACTTTCCCGAAATTACACGTATAGCAGACCAAAACTAAAGCCTATTAAGGTTCGAAAGTTACTTATCAGGGATATGGATGGATTTAAGGCGAAATCGTCAGGTAGCCCGCGAAATACAAATTTTCTTAGGTTTTTTTGCAATTTGCAGGTCAGTATCGGGCCACCTTAGCGCATATTATACCCCTTATAGAAAGGTGCCTATATTAAATCTCAATGTTTAATTTATTTAAGGTAGTTTACTAATTAACCAAGTAATTTTAATTTGAAGATAGGAGTATCCTATTAGCTACCTATTTTATAAGTGCCATAAGGGCAGGTACATATACGTTGGTACTATCAGACAGAAGAACAATAAAATATATCGAAACATTCGTTCCTACGCGATACCGTCCGATTTAAAACGATTTTATGGTATGTTTTATTTAATCAAGAGAAGTAATAAACTTCACTAAGGTAATTACAATCCAGTAGTGAGTGTAAATTTGTGGTGGCACGATGTTATTTGAAGAAAAGAATCGCCATTTAAACTAGTGAAACGGTGGGCTCTAATCAATATCCAATCAGTGTTCAGCAGTAAAGTTAACTAACCGAGAAATTAACTGCGTCTGTAAGGGAACTGTCTAGCTATATGTGCTGCCTACTTATGTAGCGCAGTGTACGTCATGCATAGGTTATGTAATGTAGGTATGATGTTAGGTAGATGGCGCTGTTCATCCTAAGACTGTCTGCCTTAAATCGCTATCCATAGACTGACAGTAGATACAGTCTTTTAAAATTATGTAGTAGGTGTTGAATCACAATCTTTGGGCAATTAACTGCGTCTGTAAGGGAACTGTCTAACTATATATCCTGCCTACTTATGTAGTTTTTGTCCATCCTGACAGTCTTAACAAGCATACGATTTAAGGTAGACAATCTTAGGATGGACAGAAACACAAGAGCCATCTCTCCTCCCTAACATCATACCTACATTAGATAACCTAGGCATGACGTACACCGAGCTACATAAGTAGGCAGCATATATAGCTAGACAGTTCCCTTACAGACGCAGTTAATTACCGAAAGGTTGTGATACAACACCTACTACATAATTTTAAAAGACCGTATCTACTGTCAGTCTTAACAACTTATGGATAGCGATTTAAGATACCTATAAGTTCCAAAACGTGGAAGACGAGGGCTTTGCGTCGTTCATGTAGAGCATAATTTACTTCGTAATTTATTTAAATCTGCAGAATACAAGGAAATACAATCAAAATCAAATCAATGAATACAATCCAAGGTTGCCTGGAAGAGATCGCAGAAAGCGATAAGGCCGCCCATTGTATGTTTTGTAGTGTTAAATTTACTATTTACTATGTATTTTCTGGTGTACAATAAAGTATATATAAATAAATAAATAAATACGGATAAAAAGTAGGAAAATAAAAAGTTGTTATCCCTAATTTATTTATTTATTTATTTAACATAAAACGCCCAACGCCAATTACATTAGTTAAGACAAGAGATACATTAACAAAGAGTACCTATACAACTACTCGACAGTAATTCGCTGACCGGTTCTTGTTCCATTCGTTCGCGAACACATCAAACTCATGCTTAGCGGCCAAGAGAGCGATGAGCGCAGTGTGCGAGGGATAGGATACTGGGCTCGAGCGCCGCGACGCACTGTGGATCGAAAAGAGGCTCTCGAAGACATTGGACCTTAAATTTTAAAGTGTCGGTTTTTTGCTTGAAATGGCTTCTTATAGCCAATATTGTGCATACATACTCGTATATCTTCTCAAAATGTGTGGAGCTAATGCTATATCTCCGGAACGGAGAAAATAACCGTTATATCCTTGGACACGGTGATGTATCTATTTATTTATGAATTTTTGACATACTTGATTTTCCGGAGAGAACCCATTTCAAGCAAAAAATCGACACTTTAAAATGTAAGCTCCAATGTCTTTGAGGGCCTTTTTTCGATCCACAGTGCGGCGGGTCGACTCCAAGTCACGGCGAACAATCTGTGCCTCGTTATAGTTTATCGGAGCAAAAACATGAGACAGTCGTTGTGTAGTTCAGGAGCATCTGTTTTTCGGAGAAGGATATTTTAATAATAATTTGGTCATCTTATTAATGAATTAGGTACCTACCTAGATACAAAAATATAAACAGTTACAAATGGATCCTGTACATAAATTGTTCAAAATCAATTAGAATCCTACCTACTGGTAATAAAATCTTATTATCATACATTCCCATGCGAAGGGAAATGCTAATCAATTCTGTACCAAGGTACATACTAAAAAAGCCACCCTATAGAATAGAATAGAGAAGCAGTACGTAGCATTCCGTAGCGGTGTGTAGCGTTGCGTAGCGGTGCGTATCGTCGCGTAGCACAGCGTAGCTTCGCATCGTAGCAACAAAGCTGAAGCAAAGAATAGAAACCGAAGCAGTAATCCTAAACATTATGAACTTTTGAGTCAATAAATCGAGCAAACGACTCTAAAGGTTTGTTGTTCCTCATAAACGGTTACAAATGGATAATAAAATTGTAGTTGACGGTTGCTTGTGACGTCGCGACGTGCACACACAAATTATAGGCTGGATAGGTTAATGGTCTGTTTATCATTAATGTTAGGCTGTTATGGGGCAGGATGAGTGGTAGCCTTCAATTGTAGTTGATTGAAGTTTGTAGTATGCCGATTTTTTTTGGTGTAGGCAGGCACTTAGGCAGTGTTAATGCTACGACCATTATTTTTAAACACCTACGTAGCTAACTTACCTACATAGGCAGTAATAAGTTATAATAGGTAAGGTTGCTATCTGTCATAACGTAGAAAGAAAATGAAATGGATAAGATAAAAATGAAAGTGTTTAGCGTAACGCTTCAAGCACTTTAAAAAAAAACGAAAATCAGTAAGTACTACGAAGATTTGCGTAGCGCTACGTTGAGCCTATGATAGGGTGACCACGCAAATATATTGGGTTTCCAAATATTATATTATATGGAAAGCGATCAACTTGGAAGTAGCGCTCTCCGGCCGCCGGCGGGTTAAATTCGTTTTTAAATTAAATAAAATACGCTGTTATGTAGGCTCGACCTCATGGTGCTTTGCTATAACTTAGATATAAGTACCTACTTATAAATAGTAACACACATAGGTATTATACAAAAAAAAATTGTAAGTAAGTTACGGAATATAAAATGAATGAATGACAATACTTACCTTCCTATTGTCGAAGAGAACACGGCTTGTAAAAATGACTTAGGTAGGTGGTGAGTAAAGCTTGTCCACTCTGAAATGACGCGCCCCAGTACCTACCGCATTACCGTGTGCGTAAAATGCAGTAGTGGGGCGCGACATTTCAGAGTGGACAAGCTTTACTCACCAACTATCTACTCCCAGTTAGGTAAGATAGTTAAGGTTACCTAGGTAGGTATATGTAGGTACCTACGGAAGTAAATGTTGTTCTGTTAGTGACAGAATTGGTAATACTCAGTGGGACATAAAATACTTAAGTTGTAATAAGTAGTAAGTAGGAACCTGTGTTGTACTTAACTCCTTACTTCAGATATACCTACCTACCTCATTTTCATTGGACAACTGGCAACACTAAAATATTTGCCGCCTTTAATGCCGTAATATTAAGCTACATACCTACCTATCGCAGAAAGAAACCTAAATGGTTAACAACTAACCAATGTTCAACAAATTCGACTCCTCCACCTTAACGATGCCTCCGCCAGATGGTAAACGCCAAAAATGGCGGGAATTTCAATAAGAGCATCACCCTACCAATTCACATAGTCAACTTTTTTCTAGAAAAGTTTCTTAAATTGGAGCATACCTAATTTGGCTGGGTTATCTTTTAAGCTCCACCCCAAATGGAAATGTGACAGTAGCAAAGATGGCAGAGATACAAAAGGCGGGCGCGTTTCGGTTTCGGCCGGTATTCGTGGGCGGGGCATACAATAGCCCGGCCCTTTGCAAATGGCGCCGAATTCAACCAATACCTTTTGGTAATGGCTCGACCATTTTTAATATTTTTATCTGTTGCCTGGCAACTGGGAGGGCCGGTTGGTGCTCTTTTTGTGAGATAACATTTAATATCATTTGCACCTCATTGATTTTTTTACTACGACGAGGATTTCTCTTTTGTACCTTTTTGATATTTTCATAATTAGGTACCTAGTAGGTATGTCAAAAATATATTTATAAAAAGTTTAAAACTATGCTCGTGTCTACTAAAATGCTTCCTGATAGCACAGCTTAAATCATTATAATACAATTAAACATTTTTACCAGAAACTTGTCATGATTAAATATTTCAATTAAATCTTGAAATAATTACACTAAATAACATATTTGTCAATTATGTTGTAGGTAGGTAAGTAGAACTGTTTAAAAACGAAAAGTTGATGAAATTGAATTAATTTAATTTTAATAATAGCAAATTTACAAAGTAAATAAAAGAGACATCTATGATTATTTCATTTGACGTTATTAGACCGGTAGCTTTGGAAGCAAGGAAAAGCTCATAATAATAACCAACCTACATGTAGGTACCCTTCAAGCTACGTAGTTCAACGTGACAATGGCAGATGTCGCTGTCGGCATCTTCCAAACTAAGTGCGCACTTAACTCATACTGTGACCAATAGATGGCGCTTTACGGAGAGCGCACTTTTATATAGAACGATGATTCTACAAAAAAAGGTTTTTGCCTATATTTGTACATAATTCGGTAAGTACGTAGGTACTTGGTATCCAGTTATTATTTTGGCTAGAGAGGTTACCTCCAATAAGAAAATTGCCAAACTTGATAAGTTTGTAGTTTGTATGAAGATAAGCAAAGAATACTTAGGTGCAGTCTGTGGTCGACCATCGCCTTTCTTCTCATGGGTATTTCAAAAGGTGGTGGCTTACCTACGTGGCTAGTGACCCTTTTTATTAATACAACGATATCTTAGATAATTTACTGCTTAATGGAAGCGGACTGTTGGTATTTGAACTCACGACGCTTAGCCGAGCGTTGAAAATCCAATAGTAGGTACACTTTTATTAGGCAATACATTTAGGTGTCGCGTAGTGTTAGTGAAAATGTCGGTCGTCAATTGAAAATGTCCCCCTTTCACAAATCATATGTGGGTAGTTCGATATAGAGTCCGTGCCACCACTGAAGTCCTGCGGAAAATTGTGAAACTACATTTTTTTTAATGCAATTTGTTGCAATGACATAGACACTAGTGCCGCGTACCTATATCGCAGTTGAGTAGTGGCGCGGACTCTAGTTACTAACTGTAATCATCAAGTAAACACCATATCATTACCTACCTCTTTTTAAGCATTTTTTATTATCCGATTCTTCGCTTCTGTAGGTACCTAATTGTATAGGCTCATAGGGGAGAGCGGGGCTGAAAGTGCCGCGGGTAAATTGTGCCGACGCGAATATCTCGAAAACAGAAAGAGTTAGATATACGATCGTATTGTGTCGCGTGATGCCTAATAGTCGGTCTAAAGCGGCTGCCATTTTAGTTTCGTCAGCGACGCGGACCGAGTGGCAGTGCATGTGAAGGTCCTCCAGTGCCACGTAAGTAAATATTTTCGTTTCGATACTTTTTGGTCGCAAACTAGTATTTTTCGTGCTTTTAATATGAGAGTTTTAGTAAAATCTTTGTTATTTATCCTAGTTTATTATGCAGTGTAATTTTAATGCTTTGAGCACAGTGATTTTTATATGTGAGACAAAATATCACACTCTCATAAGCGGGGTAAAATGTGCCGTTCTTGTGGGGCTGCTTGTGCCGCGGCACAACCAACCCCTAAGCAACCTTTATTGTTTCAATATTGTTTATGTTTACGTGAGCACTTATGAAAGAAAGAAAATACTTGTTGCCATGATACTTTATACTGCATTTATTATCTTTGACAGAATGAGGACATACAAGCGAAAAACCCAAAGGGGAACTACATCTCAGGATCTTTTACAAAGGGCTGCTGGTGCAGTTATCAAGGATGGACTTAAATTAAAAACTGTACCATTTGCAATGTATTGAAGATGAAGAAAGCCTAGCATTTGTATGACCTAATTGCTATTCTGATCAGTCATCTAGAGAATAACTAGTTTTGATTTATTTTTTTGATTTCTTAAAAAGACTCAAGAGACTGCTCAATAAGATAATAACTCTGAAATGAACTCTGTTTCTTTATAATTTAAGATAAACTTTATTATTTTTTGTAATATTGTCCTTAGAGACTGATATTTTTAATAACTGATCTCATTAATTCGCATAAAAATAAGTACAAACTATTGATTAAAAATATGTTTTTATGTTTGAAATAATTACATAAGTAAAGGTAATTTGTTTCTTTTATTATAATACTTAGTATTATAAGCAACTAAATTACAAAAACTGTTGATTCATAGTAAAAATTATAACGTATAAATATATTATTATAAAACTAATGTCTTTTAAATTCTAAATTAATTTTCATTCATGTAAAACACCTAGCATTATCAACGGCAAAACTGACCTCAGCTACGGCACAACTTGCCCCAAAGGTTTGGTAGTGCCTTGCCGCCGCTGTATAAAAAAAACAGTTCTTCTTAAAAACTATTAAAAATGTGCAAAATCTGTAGGTAAATTCCTATTATAGACTAAATTTGGCTTAGGATGAACCACTACTCTCAGACATAGTACTTGTTTTATCCGAATCATATAAGGATTTGTCAAAATCGGCACTTTCAGCCCCGCTCTCCCCTAATTACCTGTAGCCGTTTACAAAATCGGTAACCCAAATTCAAATTCAAAAATCATTTATTCGAACTAGGCGGAGAATCAGTAGGTACTTTTCGAACGTCAAAATTATATAAGACAATCCCCAAAAACACCCGCCCTTCACCACTTCCTAGATAGATATTGGGTAGGTAGCAACTACCTATACCTAAACGTTTGTGAAGAATAAGTCTTTTCAAAATGGTTACAAAATGGTACATACAACGGTACAAGATTTTTTGGCTCGTTGCCAAAACCGGAACTAACGTCACCATCTTGTATTATCAATACAATTTCTGTGACAATGTTTCAAATGCTTAGACTGCGCGCAAGATAAGTCTGCGCTCGACTGGTGGCGCTGGCGTACTTAATTCTATACTCTAAAATTTAAAATATTAATTAATCTTAATTAATTAAAGCATTCTATACTTAATTTGACCTTAAATAAACGACAAGACAGCGGCATACGATTAGATCCGTCATTTCAGTCTACCAACAACTTCCTGTCAATATCATTTAGGCGTCAAAAGAACCTATAGGTACCTGAGATAGGTACTCTATTTGAAATAAGATTAGGCATTTAAATAAACCTTTTTTAGAGTCCGTTCAACCGATTTTGACATTAAAAGCAAAAAAGCGGTTACTATACTAAGCTGTTTACTGAAGCTACCATTTGTCATGCCACCAACTGCAAAGCAACAGAAGTCAAAATCGTAATCGATTTTACGATTTTCACTAAAACTAAAAGGTTTATTTAAATATCTATTCTTATTTCAAATGGAGTACCCACGTGACAGTCGAAGGTCGCTTACTCTGACGGCTTTTGTTTGTTTAAAACTTGAATCTGGATTCAATGCTAACTTTTCTATTAGTAGGTACTTATAGTTTTATGAAATAAGTAGGTACCTACTTGATTATCATACTATATTTACATAATGAGTTTCCAAATGGTTGCTTCAGGTATATTTTTCTCAACTTAACTTTAAGTAGGTACATCAAATCTGTAATTGAACTAAAATAACTGCAACTCTGACAGCCGTATTGGGTATACCCATGCAGTAACTGGGTTGTGGAGGTCAGATAGGCAGTCGCTCCATGTAAAATACTGGTACATAATCACCTGCATCCAGTAATATTGGAAGGAGATGAGTTATCAATCGGTTCAGTTTAACATAGAAATTACATAAATGCTCAAATTGTTTCGCTTAGCAACAATCTAGGTGCAGTTATGACGTGAAGTTTCTTGTAATTGTAATTAATTTGTAAATCCTACAACATAGCCATGTTGCTTTAACTATTAATTGGTTTTTAATTGCAAATTAGCTTGTGTCTTAATCGTAAGGTGTGTTTCTAGGTAGATAGGCTAGGTAAGCGACGTAGGTTGGTAGTATTATCTACCTACTACCAATGGAATTACTTAGACTAATTATAAATGCTCAGTGCTTCATTATTCATCATCTGATGATGATGAAGGACTGAGCATTTCAGCCGAAAGACGTTCACTGCTGGACATAGGCCTCCCCCAAATGGGGGGAATAATCGCCACGCTTGGCAGGCGGGTTGGCGATCACAGTATGGTGTTATAATGCATAGAGAACGCTGCTGCCCATTCTCTAGTAAGTCCCTTTTACGACACCCACGGGAAGAAATGGGATGGTACTATTCTTTACGTCCGGCACCACGCGGAAGTCTCAGTCTGAGTCTTAGTCCTTCATTCTTTCTTAATTCCTTTGTATATTGTTTTGGCAAGTTATCTACCAAGCTGAAACTAAAATATAAATAATAATTACTGTATGGCGTTTTAGTGGGAGGATAAATTAATTAATAAACAATGTAGGTATAAAACATGTTACAGTTTATGAAAAAGTTGTTTAAATTGGACGCCTAAGTAGATATTTTCTTTTTACCCGACTACGGCGAAGCAAAAAGGAGGGTTATGATTTACCTCATAACTTCTAAACTGCTGACTATGTGACGTCACAATAAATTCAATATTAATTTATGATTTATATTTAATAATTATATATACTTTATTGTACACCAGAAAATACATAGCAAATAGTAAAAAAAAACAATATAGCGAGAGAATTTTTTTTAATTTTTTTAAATTATGCCTTGTTGGGTATCAAATGAAAGGGCTTGACGAGCATATTACAAATATGTAAATATATCAGATTGTCTAAGTAAATAAATATGATTAAATTGTTAAAAACAAGCAAAAGTGAGACAGTGCTACGTACGGCGCGGCTGGAAAATTAATACCTATTAGACAATAGACTTAAAAATATTTAAAGCAGCTCTGCAATGACTTTATCACGAAATTATAACTCCATAATAATTTAAATAAAAAGTAAGTTCAAAAACTATAACCCGAATACTGAAAAATCACGCTCTAAAAAGTATGAAACAAGAAAATATTTCAGACAGAAATCAAGACAAAGGTACAAACATGGTCAAGGTAGAGCCGTGGTCGCATGCCATTATAATTTGTAGGTGTACAGGCAGGACAGGTTTTCAGTAGTCGGGTTTTAGTTTTTGAACTTACTTTTTTACGTTATTCTAATAAGTCTACTGTAAATTAATAAGAATAGTTATCGAGTATTTAGGTAAGTACTAAGATTCTTCGGTGAATTAAACCCAAGCATTACAACAATTTAAGTATTTTAATTAAACCACTTTTGAACTGTCTATAGGAATCGGTCAGTCAGAAAGATGAAGCTAGTTGCCCATTCAAGCGTTGAATGGTGGAAAGGTTCCTAAAAGAGCCACTAGTCACGAGAATTGCAGCAAACCCTGCATCCTAATTCCGAAACACATTTTCAATAACAATCTGAATGATTTTGAAGGATATTGCTAATCCATTTCTTCGGATGTTCGAAAAATGTGTCTGCTCAACAACGTAAATAACGTAATGTATGTTGTTGTCTGAACTGAACTGTCAGAATGAAAGCCATTGGTACTGTAAATGTGTTACAATTACCCCGAAGATCAGTCAAATCTGTTACCAACCTCGTTGAATGATTATTCTATTACCAATGGTTGTTTTTGTGCAGCCCGTACTGACAAAAGGGAAGAATAACGTGGAGGAAAAGTGACTTGTGGCTTAGTGCTGCTCAAATAATCGATCTTTGATTCTACAGTTTCTGCTGTCATTCCACTATTCCTAAGTAGATAGGTACCTAATTGATGAATTGACAGTTCACACAATTTTCTTTTGTTTTATTAAGGTACTCAAACGGCATTCAAGACCAATCAATTTCATCATTATTGTAGAATATTGACACTGACAGCTCTTGAACGCGGTTAAGATGTTCTGATCGCGTTCAGTTACATTGGTGAAATTCCCCCTGAGAGAATAACAATGCCTTCTCAATCTTACCTAAATCTTCATAGTAGGTACTATTCCAAAGACTAAACTTATTTAGTCAAATTCCTACCAAAACATTGCCATAGGGACCTACAAACATCTATTTATGTAGGTATATGTGCGGACAAAGCAAATAGATACCTATTTGGATTCCTACCTATCTACTAAAACAAACAAAAGATACATCCTAAAATTCGACATTATTATTCAAGGACTTTGCGGCCTTAGAATACGGGCTATTTTTGCTTGCAGATCTTTTTGCCGAGTATCCTGATGGGGTGAGTTGGGGTGGCTTCCCCATATTGATCGGCAGCCATTTTTGTTCGCGCATGCGCTTTGCGTAGTTCCGCTTTATCACGATGGCAACACAGATGGCGCTGTTGAAATAATGTATATCTACCTACTTTATTTTGTAGGTATTTTGAATGAGTACTTAAGTAGAACTTTAATATAGAGCAGACTGAAAGTTTCTGTCTCTTGAACTATTATTGGGGTTTTGCTTAGCTTAGCTAACTCCATCGACTCGGACTTGCCTTTAGCTTTTTTCCACCTGCTGTGTTGTTTCATTGCAGTACCTGCCATCTGAAGCTTAAAGTACAGCTGTATTTTTTTTTTTAACAAAAGCGAACTTTTGTATACCTACAAAAATGTAGAGCCAAAGTAAAGCAAATTAGATCGTCCACAAGATTTAACTAATAAATGACAAACATTTAATTCATAGTAGGTGTGTTTAAAATTTTCCCTAATTTTATTTCAATAGAACAAACAGTAGCTACTTTTACTTTAGCTCTTAAACCTCGAATAAAGAAAATGGTTGGAAAAAATTACATAAAACCTTAGTATTGCTTGCTCATACTTAACTAGCAAATATTTTTTGTTTGTGGAATATAAATAATGATTCTAGTAATTAATTATACGTACATAAAAAAAACTCTATGAATAAAAGTTTATATGTTTTCCCAATGTCTTGAAACGTTTTGAAAAAAGGCATTGCTTACTTATATATTTTGCGCCGCCCGCCGTCGGAAAATTGCCGTCGGTATCGCAGTGGCTGCTAAAACTGTAATTTACATTTGTATTCGTTGTAAATTCAGTCAAGGCTGGTTGTTAAGTACTAGCGTCTGCCAGCGGCTTTGCCCGCGTGTTATCTTTGTAAATTATACCTTATGGTACTCAGTGATAATATAGCATTCTACTGGAGAAAGAATTCTTTGAAACGGTCCAGTCGTTTTTGAGTTTATTCAGAACAAACAAAAATAAATCTCTTGTTAATTGTGTAGATTATTTGTACTTAAAATATGTAGGTACGAAATAATGAAAACAGAACTGGTAGATAATTAAAATAAGGGTTTATATTATTAATAAAACAGTTTGGCTACAATTAATGCTTTACCTTTGTTCTTTATTGATTGATGTTATTAAATCCCGGTTTTTACTTGGGTCCGCCTTCCTACTTAAGTAGGTACTTACATATTTATGCTCCTCCTCTTTGCTCGGTCTTCGACAGCTTAAATAATTTCTTCGTAGCCTGATTTATAAAAACATAGCTGCGTCCCGTGGTTTTACCCACATAAGTCTCGTTTCCGTGGGAACTTAGAATAAAAAGTATTATATGTTTAAACCCAGGTCATAGTCTACTCATGAGTCAAATTTTATCCAAATCCGTTCCGCCGTTATAGCATGAAAGCAAATCAAACAAACATACAAAAAATCAAATCTTTTCTCTTTATTAACCGAATTCTTTTTATTATTAGTTTAGATAAAAACAACCGGTCAAGTACCTATATACCTACTAATAAGTTACCAATACCTCCTAAAGTTTAGTGGTTTTGATACTCAGAAGTTACATACCACTATGAGCTACTTGAACCAGGTAAACAACTCAAAGCATTTATTTCAATTAAACCATTTACAGGCACTTTTGAATTTGTCAAATAGTCGGTCAGTTATTCAGAAAGTTGAAGCTAGTTGCCCATTCCAATAAGTAGATCTTTATGGAGAAGAACGGGCAAGAATCTCCAAGGACACTCTTTTAAATATAGAAAATTACAAAATCCTGGGTACATTATTCTTGTTGTTTCTATGTGAGAACAATGTACAAAAAATAATCAAAACAAAGCCCTAGCAGATAAGAGATGACCAGTCACAACTGACGGCGTCCGTTCACGAACATGACGCGTGGATCAGCACCATTTTGTAGGGAACCGAATGATCCAACACACTCGCCACCATCAGCGGGACATTTAAGTGAGCATGAGATACTCTCAACTGCCATGCTCTTTCAAGTCAATATACATCTTAATAACATAATAAACGGCTCCGTGGTACTCACACGTACAAAAATTTTAAAAAAAATGTTACAAGAAAAATAATACTCGTGGATCGATTATAGGCCCTGAATGTAAAATTTTCCAATATCTCCTTATGAGTATAGCACCTACTCATCCTATTATTCTCGGGATCCAACGCAGTGCGCCGGTCCCAAACCTTGAAGTAAAATGTGTTCTTATATCATGAGGGTCGGGTTTATGTCCGTTATGAATAACGCGAGGGCTCCTCCGACCTCTGGCTTTGTTATGTTATGCATACCATTAACTTCACGTACACCGAACGTCACACAATGTGGGGGTAAAATTTGGATGTTCTATGGTTTTGGTATAAAAGGTACCAGGATTGGAAGAGAGATTAAAAAGAAAACAGTGTTTTAGCTTACGTAAACATAAACACATACATCTTAAACTTTTAATATCTTGCTATTTTATTCGGGACTTGCTCCTTTTCTTTCTCTGATGAGTTTAATCGTCTCAAGCCACAGTTTTTGCTTCGTCACAAGGTTCCTTCATTCATTTAAAAACGCACTATAGCCCCAGTATAAAGAAAAGGCGCAGCATCCTCCTAATCATGAAGTGCAGCCCCTTTGCTGATCTTTCCTGAAAATCTTAGCTAACATTCTATAAATCTATCTAACTAGACTGTATTGTTCCACTGCAGGACAAAGGCGTCCCTCTCCCTTTTCCACACAATTCTCTCTATTGCTATAGTGTCGGCCAGTCCTTTCGGTAGGAGTCAAGCTTGTCCCGCCATCTTCGCCTCGGCCTGCTGCGATGTCGTAGTGCGTTTAGTGGGACCCAATCGGTGGTTCTCTTAGCCCATTTGTTATCTGACATGCCGCAGACATGTCCGGCCCAGTCCCACTTAAGCTTATCGGCTTATTGGGTAACGTCCGTGATCTTGGTTTTGACGCGCAGTGTTGTGTTCTTTATATGGTTTGAAATTCGAACCCCCAGGATGCTAGGGTCCATTGCTCGCTGGCAAACCTCGAGCTTGCAGCTCTGCTGAAGTGTCAAGACCAGTTAAGACTATAATAGTTCTGTAGCTACTGGTGCTTCTGTATCTGTAAAATATATAAATAAATTTGATTAACATATTGCTGGATCGGTACTGAATAGAGGGTTGGTCATCCGTGACCTAGGGGTACTCTTTGATACATCTCTACCTTTCCGCGATCACATAGATAGCATAGTGACTAAGGCTAAAAGAATGCTTGGCTTTATAATCCGTATGTCGAAACCTTTTCGTAGTAATAGTAGCATTATTTTACTTTACAACGCACTAGTAAGGAGCTCCTTGGAATATTGTTCCACTATTTGGTCTCCCTATTATTCAACTTATACTAATAATGTGGAATCTGTTCAGGCCCGTTTTGTTCGGTATTTTTGTATGAAGAATGGGATTCGAAAAGCTATACCTGATTACAATGACTAGTTAAGGCATTTAATAAGATAAGCTTAAATGAAAGACGTACCCATTCGGACTTACTAATACTTCATAAAATTATAAACGGTTCCATTAATGCACAATTCATTAACTATTTTAACTTTAAGCCTAGCCAAAGTAGTAAGCGTCATCATCGTATTTTTGAATTACCTACATCCACCTTGAATACTACATTTAATAGCCCTCTTACACGTATGGCAAGGCAATATAATGAAAGGTCTAATTTGACGGATTACCATATTGATATTTTCTCCATGACTTTCGTTTCATACAGGCGCTCCCTATCTAAACAGAGTGCCCGTCTATCTGGCTCAAATTGGTTTGTTTTGTAGTGTTGTAGATTTATGTCTACTAGACATATTTTATGTTGTTCTCCTTTGTCTCTAATTTTCATAAGTGAATGTCATGCATACCTGTCACTTGCATGGTTACTGAAATGTTAATTTTAGATGATAATTCTGAGTGATAATTAATTTGAATTGTAAGTGACTGTGCTGTTGGTGTGTTTATGATAAATAAATAAATAAATATTAAAAATTAAAGTTGCTTTTCCTGTCTATTGGTGTGACCACGCTGTTCTTTTAAAACCCGCTACGGATTTTGATGCGGTTTTCACCATTATGTTTATAATTTATTCCGAAAGGTTTATTTGTTTATTACATTCCTCACGATGTTTTCCTTCACCGTTTTTGAAGCAAGTGATAATTATAAAATACGCACATGAATCCGAAAAGTCAGAGGTGCGTGCCTTGGGTGGGTCGTTAGTCCTAACTAATATTATAAATGCGAAAGTGAGTTTGATTTTATTTTTTTGTTACCCTTTCACGCCAAAATGGCTGAACAGATTTAGATAAAAATTGGCACATGGGTATACCATGACCCGGATTAGAACATAGGATACTTTTTATCCCGATAATCTTACGGAAAAAAGACTTAGGCGGGTGAAACCGAGGGGCGCAGCTTATTTCTTATAAATTAGTACCAATCTTGTTAACTAGGGGTCGTCGTGGCTGTCTGCACCGTCAACAAACAAAATGGAAATAAGATGATGTGTAGGAGTTCGTCGCCCCTGTTGTAAAAATATCCCCCGGTCGGAGCAGACGCATGCTCGCCTCAGATACTGTAGACGTAACCAACAGTATCTATTTTTGTTACAAAAACTCCGCAGTGTTGTTGTGGCACAAATACCTACCATTTATGAAGAGATTTGGCTTTTTCTTAGAGCTTTGAATGAATATAATGTGGATAGCAAACAATTTAATAATGTTATTTTCTTCATAAAGTTTTCTCCACTACTCTTCATGGGGTTAATGTTAAAATCCGCCTTATATTGGCTCGCTTTGGCAAAGGCATCTCCAGAGGAGAAACGAAGACTAAAGTCGTCCACTGCTTGATATAATGTTGTAGGAAGCAGATTTTCAGCAAAGGGTTTATTTTCTTAACCATCCTGCTTAAGACAAACCCGAAACCTATAAAAAAATCCCTAAAAACGTAAAGATACGTACTAAAATCTACCTATGGCGGGGCTATACTTATAATATGTGAGATATTACCTACACAAAGAAACCTTGCCCAACGAAATTCAGCACATAACCATCTTAATACCTAAGAGAATTCAAAGACGGGTTCCCTGTTCGCGTCACGTGCTTGACGTAATAAAAGCCAGTCGAGCCACCGAAGGAACGCTATCTCAGGGAAGTGACTTTCTTTTATACTTTATTTTTACATTTATATACTTTTCTTTTACGCCCCCGCCGGGGACGGGACGTGAGGGAGACATTTTTCTTTGAAAATACAAATGTTTCGCGTAGAAACGGACTATAATTTTCGTAAGATATTTCGGGACGTAAAATATATTTTACTGTTGCTGAAGTTTCTTTCTTTAGAAGTGTTTTTCTTTTTCTTTTAAAATAGGTATTTATGTACGTTCTTTTCAGGTAAGTACTTACTCACCTGAAAATAAGCATGAATGTAAGTAGCAAGTATGTAGTATTATACACTTCAGTCAAAGTCAAATCATTTATTTCAAATAGGCACATAAAAGCATTTTTCGCAAAACTGAACTTACGATTTTTAACTGAAATGTTTCATAATTGCCTCTAAAACTAATCCTACTTGGGTTTCTGGGCAACTTTAACTTAGATCTTTTTCTACTTTATTTACTGAATATATTATATCCTATATTGTACCTACCTACTTACCTGACGTAACCCTTTTACTGGATCACTGCGGTGGGTCGGCTGCGATAATTAAATCTTCCGCATCGCGTGACATTTATGCTGATGCCAGGTATCCTCCTTAATGAGCAAGGCGGTCGCTTTGACCGGCCTACCGACGACCCCTTTAATTAACATTTCCAAGATACTGTACAATAATAGCCAACTAAAATATGGGTGCATGGCTTTCAGCTCATGTCAGCCATCTTGGTTTAGGGGATAAGTAATTCTCTTACGGAATCCCAATCCCATTGCGGATTTCACCCATGAAATTGAACGCGTTCAGCACATCTTAACGCGTTCAATATTCCATAACAATTTTGACACTAACAGCTCTTGAACGCGTTTTAGAAATGCTGATCGCGTTCAATTTCATTGGTGAAATCAGCCCTTAGTATCTAGTGCTTGTGATTCTCGCTCAATGAGCTTGTCGCTCAATTCATTCACAAAAAAACGGAGGGAAATCTCAAATAAAAAATGAAAGTTATAAATTTCGGGCGATAGCAATGACTAGTGGGTAAGTGAATTTGTCATTTCCCCTTTGAATCTTTCATAGTGATGTTCATGCTCAGCTGCGTAGGAGTGTTTAGTGTTGTATTTACGACTCTTAATAATTGAGCAAACTAAAGGAAAACCTGTGTGAAGCAGTGTGAAACTTACTGATTGAAAAGAGTGTGTTTGGTCGAATAGTTAAATGTTACAGCAACAATATCTCAGAATCTACAAGTACCACCAATATCTAGATCATATTAATTTATCTATAGGTACAGTTTGTGTGATTTCTGTAAATCTGAGAAAAATCCTTCATCCGTTTAGAATGTTTAGACTTATATGGGAAAAAAAGTTTTTTTTTTACGATAGGCCCCATCAGCCATCTATTCTACGAGCAATGTGCCCTGCCCATTGCCACTTAAGTTTGGCTATTCATTAAACTATGTCGGTTACCTTGGTTCTCTTATGGATCTCTTCATTTCTGATTCGATCACGTAGGGAAACTCCAAGGATAGTCCCCTCCATTTACCTTTAGGTCACATTTAGCCTTCTGATATCGCCCATTGTGAGCGACCACGTTTCAGTGCCATAAGTCATCACTAGCAACACGCACTGGTCAAAGACTTTCGTCTTGAGACAGTGCGGTATGTGGGACGAGAAGATATGGCGTAGCTTCCCGATCGCTGCCCAGCCGAGTCGGATTCTTATTAATTATTAATCTAGAAAAAAATAACCAACTGTCCCATCCAAATTTCAATACCTACTCGACCCAAATGTATAATGATAATGCGTTAATAAGACCAACGTCGTAATTTTTTCGTGATTACGATGTTGGTCTTATAGAGGTGTGAGTGTCCACACGTTTCTGATACACGCTGTATAGGAAACGACTGTTATGGCTGCTACACGCTTTTGCCGAGCGGTACGTGCCCCCGGCTATTGCGCCTCCATTTCCTTTGCCATCCTTTGTGCGGCTTTGTGCGGCAGGGCAGTGCCGGCAGCCATGCCTCCGGCATTGTGTGTAGGAGCCATTAAGTACATTTCGGTAATGGCGGTATTTCAATGTGATACCTATATAGCTAATAAGTAGTCGGTAGTTGAGGGAATTATGAAGAGAACAAAAAGAAAATAATAAAATCAATAAAAAATATAATTTATTGAAAACTTAGTACAAAATAAACGTCTATACCTTTATGTAATAAAAAAAAAATGCTGTCGTTAGTAAGCGCATTACTTCAGAACGGATAAATGATTTGTTTTTTTTTTTTATTAAGTAATAATGACTATTAATATAAACGTCCACCGAATTAGATTTCTACGGAAATAACAATTATAAAAGTTGCCGGGAAAATTGGAAAATTCGGGAATTATTTTCTATGGGATTTTGACAGTACAGCCTATCGGGTCAGCTAGTATCAAATGATTCAAACAGACTTCACTGAGGTAATTTAGGTTGACTTAGGTATTTCAAACAAAATCATCATTCTCCTGCCTGTATACCAATTTGTTTGAGGTCGCAACTTTTTCTTCCTTACATCTCTATTAAGTAGTATATCTGTACGTCATAACACAATAAAGTAAGTAAATACTCAATTTCTTCGACCAAGTTGTACTAACTGCTGAATATAAACAATTTCGCTTGTGAGAAAGGATACTTCCGTTATACGATGATACGTAGTCATGGGAATGTATTACTTTTACTGTTTGGTGCCAGAAAGGGCGCCACAGGCGGCGCTACAGAAGGCGCTGCAAGTGGCGTTGCAGACGGCGAAGCGAAAAGCACTGCAGGTAACGCTACAAAAGGCGTTGCAGAAAACGTTACAGGAAATGTTGCATCAGGTGCTGCAAGTGGCACTGCAGAAAGTGCTGTAGGTGCTGCTGTAGATGATGTTGCCGACGGCGCTGCAGAAAGCGCCCTATAAGACGTTGCAACGTCTACGAGTACGTGGCGCTACTGAAGGCTCTGCAGTATTAGGTGCTGCATTCGACGTAGCAGCTCCAGAAGATGTTCTGGAAGGCGATTCTGAAGGCGCTCCTGAACGCGCTCCAGCTGGCGGTTTAGAAGGTGTTTCAGAAGATGAACCAGGCGGTGCTCCCGACGACGCTCCAGGCGGAGGAAAACGCCGGTAAAAGACGGCATGGGTACCGTGGATTGCCACAGTTTCCAGGAAGTGACTGTTCACTACCAATAGGAAATAAATAAGCACTGAAAAGAACAAAATCATATATTATTAGGTTATTCAATAAATAGATTCGTTCCCGTTTGCACACTTACATTGGAGTTACAGTCAGTGTCAAAATTGACACAAATTGATTGAGATTGCAGAAATTATCTGAACAAATATGAAATCTAAAACTGAATACCTGACCATACCTTGAGTGAATATGGTGAATACTTTGAATTTGGGGGCTTCCTCATTTTCTAAAATGTGAGCAAAGCCGCGGAAAATAACTACTAGGAAATTATAAAATAATGAGTATTCGAAATCCACTTACATATGGCACCAAAAAAGTTCGCTCCTCCGAAAAGGTAAGGCCAAGTACAACTTTCTTCTTCAAAGAAATAAAAGAACATCATAAAGCTCATGACCAGGTTAAAGGCAATCAGTGACACTGTCGTGTCCATGAAAATAATGAAATATATAGGAAGAGCCTGTGAACACAAACGACATTTTATTAGTTTCGATATTGTACTACATAGTCATGTATCTTACATGGCACGCGCGTATTGCATAGATCAGCACTTTTCCATCACCTTGCACAAATTCTAGTGTAAAGGTGCTGATAAACTTGAGTATTCACTTGTAACAGAACTTCGAGCATTCGCCGTTTTTAAATTTGTCGAACTGAGCAACGAACAGAGCCAAACATCGCTACGAACATTTTCACGATCATTCTAGCGAACTCTCTAGTCAATGCTCGTCTAAAAAACAGGAGTACGGGAGGTATAGAGCGACGGCGGCGGAACAATGACAGAATAGCTCGGCTCGGCAAAAAATCGAAACAAATTTACTGTCCTTTAGAATGCTCGCTAGAACGCTCGCCAGAATGCTCGCTACAACGCTCGCTAGAATGCTCGCTAAAACGCTCCCGTATTTTTTTTGTAATGTAACCTCCGTTAGAAAGCTCATTATAAGTGAATGCTCAAGTTTATCAGCACCTTAACGCAACAGTACACAATCAGCATTCATATTCGTCGTACTCATCACTCGTCGAGCGTTCGTACTCGTAATGACAATTCAATGCTTACGGCACTTTAGCCGGGCCGACGCAGCGCCACTATTATACCGTAAATAGTGGCACTCTATACACATCCAATACATAATAATGGTATATAATATAATGGTTTATAATAATTAATTAATGTTAAAATTTTAGTGAATCAACACATTGACAGTATAATAGTTATCACATTGTGGCGGCATCTACATCGCCACATGTGAACTACGCATCAAAGACCTGAAGTCACACAACATCCTGACGTCACACAAATCCTGCATCGCGCAATTAGAGTTTACCGCACGATGGAAATATATACAATCTCCCAACTTCACCCTCTGGGCAGTTGCCCGCCAGACATGACACCCGTCTGGTCGGAGGATCCTCCCTTTTCTATGGTGGATGAGTGAACTTTACACCCTGTTCCTCATGCCCCTAAAACATTATCAATTACAATTTCTAAATATTATGTATATAAAAATCAATTGCCTACACAACACACACATGTGATGGAACTTTAATAAAAGAATATGATTCATTATGTAAGCCTACCTACTATGTGATTATAGCAGCAATTTAAAAGGGCTCTTAGGTATCTACTAGTAGGAATACTAAATGTGTGTGGTATATTCGTGGCACGACCAGGGATGATTTTCGTGTTTCTTTAGATGAAAATTGTTTAGAAATATACGAACATCTACTATTTTGCAACTTAGAATTTTTACACTTTGTTTTCTTTTTGACGTGCTGGAAATAATACTTCTGACCACAACTTTACTACAGATCCAGTCAGAAATCAGCAGTATTTGTACAGGGTATGAAATAAAAAAATACTGGTATTAAATAGTATATATTCAAAGCTATTTTTTATACGATACCACAGATGAACGAAAAGCATCCATGGTCGTGCCACTAAATAGCACACAACAATTTACAAACCATCACAACTCCGTAAAGAAAAAAACTTGTTGTAAACAATGATAAACACCAAAGTACGAGAGCCGTAATGACAATAATTTGATAGACAATTCCGTTATTGTAGCATTTAGTGTAGTCCTTGTTTATTGAAGCTGCCACCAAGGCTTCAAGCTGAAATATATAGATCACTTTTTACTACAATAGGGATGATGACTAAAAAAATGTTTTTATCACATCTATTCAAAAAGAGCTAGTTTATTCTTCGTAAACAGGGACCAAAATAGCTTTTTCATCCCTAGGGACTAAAAGTGATTTGAATTTGGAATTTGGATATTAAAAGTTCCAATCACCAAAGAGATCAATCACGAACATTTTATGAACAAGTAACAGGCTGGTAAGTTTTTTTTTTTTTTGACCCAGGCATCGTCCCTATTCGGCCGTCATTAACCGAGTCGTCCGGCCATAAAAGTCAGTAACAATAGAAATGTGCCTACGACTTTTAGTACTTTTTAGCAAAATCAGATATCTGCATCTCCCATGGACCGATGGGTACAAAGGTAGCCTCGTAAACAAGGTATGTACGTGCAGGCATACTCTGATGGTTTTTTACGAAGTTGAACTTCCCGCTTCTTGTAAGAGTTCTCTAATTTATAAACTCAGACCAAATAAATTTGGTCTAAATCTGAATACTTACAGCGTTATTAGTGATACGTCGGCAATCCGCCGTTAAGGGGATGTAGAAGAGGTTATTTACAACCGAACCGAATCTTTTGACTCCTATGCAAATGTCAAAAAAATTCGAGTCATTGGACTTTTTTTTTTTCTTACGTTTGAAAATATAAAACGTCAAATTACTCGAAAATGGTTGTCATTGACATAAGGGTCATGAGGGGTCAGTTGGTTGCAAATGACCTCTCCTACATCCCCTTTTATTGTGAAATTTTATTTTATGGGCGTTGCCTGAATTAAATGATATTTTTTATTTTTATTTAACGGATTGCCGACATACAATAACCTTGTATATAAAAATCAATTGCCGTGCGTGCCAAAACTCAAACATGGCTAGACCAATTTATGATTAAACTTTGGTAAGTTGTTGTGTGCGCGCCGGAGAAGGCCTGGTCGGGCATTAGTTAGTCTTTCATAAGAAGCTTATGTTACTCAATACAGAGTCTGTCTGGTTAACTGAAATTAAAGGCAATGAATACATGATTCATTTTTCCTATAGATAATTAGAAGCAATTAGATGAAACTATGGGTAGGTACAGACTAATCACCCGTATATGCTCGCATCCTGTGAGACCGGTCGTCTGTTCAGATGGATCTCTCCATGCTCTTAATCTGTACTGTCGTTATCCACCTCCTCACATCGTGGTTCTTGTGTGTTCCTATCATTCGTTCACTCAGAGATCAGTTAGAGCTTTCACCTGCTGACCAGCTGGGTGACCGTCCGTAGGGTCACTTTGTCTCTAAGTAAGTAAGTAAAATACCTGCTGACCAGCTGGGTGACCGTCCGTAGGGTCACTTTGTCTCTAAGTAAGTAAAATTGTATCATACTAAAGTAGGTAGGAACTTACTATTAAAACTAAATACAATCCTCCTATAATTTTACAGCCTGTGAACAGACTGATACAACAAAAGAATTTCTTCACTCGAGGCAAGCTGTTGAAATAGTATAGACTTTTCAAGTTCATGTTCTTGCTCATGTTTATGATTTCTGCTGCTATTTTGGTATTACTCATAACATGTAGTGTCACGTTGCTGAACAACGCAATTGTTTATTTGTACAATAATTTCTAATCTTCAACTCATCACATTGGCTTTTGTGGAAAAAACATCAAGGCACCATAATTTTTAATAAGATAGACCGACAGACGCGATCTACAACCGACTGCTAGTAGTGACAGTGACATATAAAAATGGGCATAGTAGGCATGGCATTAGTATTTTACCAAGTACACATACTGATTCCATGTATTTTTCAAAGTAGGTATTGGAAATGAGCAAAGATGACAAAGAAGAATGTGTCTTATAAAATAGAGTTGAAACAAACCTTTTTTCATCACAATAAAGGCCAACACACACAAGGTCTTCACTCATTATATCGCCCGCTTGTCACAAACGCGCTGTCAGCAAGACGACCGCGCGCTGCTGGCACGTCACCGGTGAGGTGAGAGCTTGCTGCCGTTGCTTCATGCGCCGCTTACTAGTTGATAGCTCAATGTCCACGCGCCAACGGCTAGTTCTCAAATTATTGAAGGAATGGTGCGCAGACCACGGGGAGACAGAGTGCGAGCGGCGCGAGGACCGCGCGCGGGCGGGACGGCGAGGGTCACTGCGCGGACGGCGAGGCGTCGGCGGCATGCATACCTCCTGCAGGCTTTTCTTCGCCGGGGAGCAGACTACTCGCTTGAAGCGCGCTTTTGCGCGACTTGTGACTACTCGCGGGTCGCGCACTACCCGCGAGCTGTCCACTATACTGTACAGTCATCGTAAAATAGACTTTAATGCATTTGTTTTAAAATCCTAACTTAAATGACAAGTTATTTGCCGTGTCGGAGCGGTGCTTTTATAATGAGTGATGACCTTTATAAGCACTCGCTGCACGGCATCAGCACACCTCATTAACTCATCGCCAACCAGGCGTCAACCCAACGTTAGCACGTAACTGCGCTGCTAACTGCGGGCCGACCACCCGCTTACGGCTGGGTGAAGTTGCTGACGACCCTACGTAAGCGAGGCGTCGGTGACGCGACGGCTCGCCGTAAGTGGGTGGTCGGTCTAACGTAAGCTCGTTGAGTGCTGTTGACTAGCTGATCCCAAGCCCGTATGCGTATATGTGTACATTGCAGTATGGATTTCATAGAAAGAGTTCAGAGGGCTAATTCCCGTATTTTTAAGAACGTTCGAATTCTCATCTCATTCGCAATCTGTAAAAAATAAAATCAATTTCCCAATATTTTTGACAAGTTTGACAGATTGCGACTTGAATGCGAAAGTTTTTTTATTTTCATTTTTAAGTACGAGAATTGGCCTTCTGGACGGCTCTAGTTGAGGCAATACTAATCCCGTGCAGTGCTAATACGTGAGAAAAAAAATACAATAGTTAAGCGGATTAGGTTTCTATATATCTGCGTCTATTGTATTTTATAATGGATTTTCGCAAAGTCACGACTGAATCAATTAACTATCTTAATACGTGAGAATTGACCTTAAAACTTTGCTTCGTGGTTTCCATTTCGTAGGGTTTTCTTTTAATTTTTTTTTTCATAAATCAGAAGAAAAACTTTATTAGATCATGTTTATACCACGTTTCAGGATGGAGGCATTCTTCTATAGTAACTTGTTAGAACTATCAAGAAATATAAAAGCACTGTAAAGAAAAATACGATTCACATGAACATAGAACTTTAGTATTACCTGGTAGGTACCTAATTCTAACAAGCATACCTACCTACATACAAAGATTTCAATCGTAGATTTGCCCTGTCTTGTTATAAGATGGTCGCGTTTCTGTTTCGTTTTGACACCACTGACACCCAATATCGCAGACACTTAACTTGATTGTCATGGAAACGCCATTATTATTGTGCGAAGTCACTCTTCTCAGTGTAAACACTTTTTCGTGCGACGTAGTACGGTGAGGGCACATCTACGATTTAAATCTTTGCCTACATATTAAATACTAGTTATGTTTAAGTTTCATATTCAAGGCAGCGAGAATTTCGCCATCGACTAGGCACAAATCCAGATTTGAAGTACTTCTGTGCTACCTGGGAATTGAACCCATGTTCAGCGGAAGCTCTTGCGACCACTAGACTAGATCAATGACGTAATATAGTCTTTGAATCTTTTAGGGCCGAGAAAATGCTACTCTGTGTTTTTTATAGCCAAAGCCAAATAATATCTTTATTCAACACACACTTTGAAAATCGAAATAGATCAATTTTAACTGCATAATCCAGTCCGCTTTGGTGCTCTCGCTACGCACTACGCTTCAGCAGGTGCGTTGCAAGCAACAACTATGTTAACAAAGTAAACTTTCATATCATACCTATACAACTGAACAACGTTGCACTTCCCAAGAAGTACGGAGTAGAACAGTTCCCTTCGGATTTCTCCGAGAACAAAATAATGCTGATGCCAACATTATAGATGAGCCAAAATAGTGATACATACGTAAAACATATTACTGCCGGACGGTATACCTGTCAACACAAATGTTTAATGATAAATTGATAAATGATTTTATTTCTGGAAGTAGGTTAGTACAAACACTTTTACACGTCAAAAATAAATAATGTTTTTAAACTAGATGAGTTAGGTGTTTCTTATGTGACTACTCTGAGAAGAAAGACCTAAAAATTAAGAGGTAAGATAAGATAGATAGATAGATAAGATAAATTTATTTAAACATTGTTACAAATTTTTTCCTTAAAATTAGTACAAAATAATTCTATCTAACTTAACGTAACTGTTGGTGAAATTCATTATGTTAAAGCGGTGGTCCTCAAACTAGGCAGTGCCTGTATCTTGGGGACCTGAGTTGTGATAATTTTTTATAAATTTTTTTGTTTATTTGGCATTTGGTAATTCATTGCAAACAATTTAAAAAAAATCTAAATTAAAATTTGAATGAGATCAAAAGTCAAAAGGTCACAGTCTCTTTTAAAGTCCAAACATAATCTTGGTCAGATCACGTGAGGACCGTGTAGATTAGTGTATAAAATGGTTTTTTGACAACAGACCACTCAAATCTCTGTGATTCTTACACAGATTTGAGTGGACCTGTCCAGTTATTCAAGTTCTATAGTTATGATTTGTTTCTATTAATTCTCTTTCAACATTTTCAGTGGGGCGTTTTAATAAAAAAAATTATGGATAAGGTGGTTAGTACAATGCAGATTACAGAAATATTAAGAGAGGTAAAACATAGGTCAGTAGGTAGGTAGGTAGGTTATAAAAAGTTATAAAAGTTAAAAATACAGGCAGACTTACCACAATTACACCGTATATAAGAAAAATAATAGAAATGCATAATAATATGGCCAATGCAACTCCTAAATAACCTACGTATATCAAATTATGTTTCATGTGACATGAACGGAATGTGTCATTACCACCACCGCCAAAAAAAGCTTCCACCTGTAAAGTTGAAGTCAAATAATTTATTTCAAATAGGCACATAAAAGGCATTTTGTTTGACCGCCAAAATTTGCAAGAAAATAAAATTAACTTAAAATTATTTTAAGCAGTCCCAAAAGGTAGTTTTGTATGGAGAAGAATGGGCAAGAAACTCCATTTTAATAGCACATAGATGAGAAACTTTCGCTACCTACTTTCGGCAGTGGGTTTTGAAAAGTGTGAAATACCAAAGGGCCTATTGAAGAGTTGAACTGCTGGACATGGGTCTCAATACTCGTAGGTTTTAAAACCTCACGAACCTGGCCTAGCCTTGGTTTACACTGACCAGATCGAATCAAAATAACATTATTGTAGCTTTTAACGTTTCTGGTTTTAATTGACCCCAACGGTGTCTCGAATACATTGTATAGGGTCACCATTGTATGCTCACAAATGTTTGTCATTTTATTGGCCACGGGTATTAATAGTGTGGGAGCTAGACTATTGGTAAATACCTACTTTTTAGTAGGTACCTACCACGAAAACGAAATGTATCAAACCAATAATAATACTGCCGCATCTTAAACCAATACAGAAACAAAATCTGTTCACATCAGGCAAGCAACAGAAGAGGTTCATTATATTATTAACTTCTCGAAACGTGTTTGCTGCATTGCTGTTTATTTGTATTTATTACAAGAATTACAAACAAGCGTCAAGAAAAATAGATTTGTCATGTGTCATAGAGACCACAGATCAATAATAATGTCTGATAACAAGGCATGGAATTAGTATGTACTGTACGCTGACGCCACTTTCGTTAAAGTTGCTACGTACAACTAATTTTTAAATATGCACGTATTAATATTACAAATCTCTGCCGTCGGTATGTGCTGTCAGTCACGAGCACCAATATGTATATACTTAACAACTTTAAAAAGTAATTTTCTCCTACTGTGGTGATTGTAACCACCATTGTATGCTCACAAATGTTTGTCATTTTATTGGCCACGGGTATTAATAGTGTGGGAGCTGGACTATTGGTAAATACCTACTTACCTAGGAAAAAGTTATCATGTAACATAAGTGGAGACGCCACTTTCCGTAAAGTTGCTACGTACAACTAATTTTAAATATGCACGTATTAATACTACAAATCTCTGCCGTCAGTATGTGCACCAGTATGTCACGAGCACCAATATGTATACACTTAACAAATTTAAAAAGTAATTTTCTCCTACTGTGGTGATTGTAATTTTATGTTGTTACGAACATAGTATTTTGGAACTCACACTAATTATGAAATAGGTTTTTATCTCAAAGTTGCAGTCGTTATTCCATGCGAAAATCGCTTTTGAATTTTGCTAAGTGAATACATATTGGTGCTCGTGACTGTACAATGGATCTGTCAAAATTTAATTAATAAAATAGAAGTTCCTTAGTATTTTTCTTTTTGCAGTCAACGTTTACTTCATTGGCACTCTACATCTGGTAATTTAGAGAATGTGGTACATAATAGTATTAAGTATTTTGGCAAAGGTTATAGTAGTTATTATAAACCTTAGTCTCGCCTTAACAAAGTACTTTCAGTAACTTCACAAGTCTTAGGACTGCCACACACTTTTTCGGGTCGGCATGATACGGCACAGCCGGGGGGCCAAAATCGAGTATTTAGCGGCCCGGCTGTGCCGTATCGACCCGAACAACCCGTGGGTATTTAGCACTAGCACGCCTTACGTATTTTCTTTTGTTTAGTATGACCCTTGAAAGTTGGAATTATACTTACCACCATACTATTAACTAAATAACCTTACTCATGTCTTACCTACTAAGTTTCAATACGAGTCCCGCATTTCCTAGTTATACAGGTGACTTATAATTTGACGTATTCCTTCCAGGACGTGATAGTATTCTATGACCATTTGCAACAATTAAGCACCCCATAAAAGCCTACGACGACCTGGATGTCTGGAGGTTAGGAAGTAGTGGGATGGCATAAACCAGTTAATTATTTCGATTAAAACACAATTTTGAAATATATAAACCTTTTGCAAATTCGACCTTTGCCAGCATCATCGACTGTTTCATCGGCACCTCTAAACACTTTTTTACTTCGTTACATAGCTGCTTAAATGAAGATGTCTTCCCTGTAATTTATACGCTTAATGTCATACTAAAGTTTTGAGATAATTGGTGTCAAAGTTAATGTACGTGAAAATGGTTCATTCTTCCTTTAACTTTTAACTGTTTGATATTTTAGAAAATATAATATTAATACGTGAAGCAAAAATTTGTACCCCTTTTTACGAAATATACGCGGACGGAGTATGAAATTTGGCACAGTTAAAATTTTATTGGAGAAGGAGTGTAGAAAGCTAATATTTTTATATAATATACATTAGAAATAAATTAAATTAATAAAAAAAACATTTCACATATTACCATGCGTTTGGCACAAGATGTCTGCCTTAGAATCATGACATTTATAAATGAATTATGGTCGAATTTCGACCTCTGGGCGACCACTAGTTTTAGAAAATATATTTTTGAAAAATATTACATCAAAAAGTCCCGTTGTACCGTATGCACCATTGACCTGCACCATCAATGGTGCAGAGGAGACTAGTTAGTTTCGTTTGCACCATTAAGGTGCAAATGAAACTGCATTGATAGTATGGTCTCATCTGCACCATTGAGAATGGTGCAAACCAAACCGCATTGATAGTATGGTCTCATCTGCACCATTGAGATGACATCAATGCGGTTGTAGGTATTTCCTCGTTTCAATAAAGTATATTATTAGATACCTACTCAATGGAATCCTATGAAGGTCATTCGATTTAAGAGATTAGGGAAAATTGATATTCAGTGAGTAAAACTGAGAAATTATTGAGAAAATTTTTGGGTTTTCTCGAATTCCATGAATTTACGCCCAGATTTTAAAGGGTGCTTAATTGTTGCAAATGGGTCGTGTGACCCATTTGCAACACACAATGTGGATACCTTTTACAATACCTAATAAGAACTAGGGCGAACATTGTTATTCAAAATAAATTAACGATTTATTTTTAATTATTGTACATATATTCTAATTAAATTAATAAAACACTGAATGATACATAGCACCATATTATATTACCTACATATCATCCCTGTATGAGTTCACGATGAGTATGAAGTAGAACCACACTGAAATTAAATAAAATAATTTATTTATTTTATTTGTTTATTTATTTACATAGATACGCTGTCACTGTGGTGTACCAATTCGGTAGTGTGTTGTTAATTATAATTTCATGAAATAATATACGACATATTAATATCCATGCCATATCATTAAAAAAAAATAAAAACATAATCACAATGTTAAGACTATTTTTCTGTGGTAGATTTATCACCAAGCCGAACAGAAAATGTAATCTGAAATCTATATCTACGAGTATATTCTTTAAAAAAACTAATTTATATTATAAAT
Source organism: Agrochola macilenta (assembly GCA_916701695.1). Classification (NCBI taxonomy): domain Eukaryota; kingdom Metazoa; phylum Arthropoda; class Insecta; order Lepidoptera; family Noctuidae; genus Agrochola; species Agrochola macilenta. The sequence goes on from OU753563.1 coordinate 13,466,350, forward strand.
TATATTCGCTTTTCGTGTCTGTCTGTAAACACGCAACGGATTTTGAAGTGATTTTCATCATCATATGAGGTTTAGAAAAAAACAAAAATAAATAAAATCTCGATGTTGGCAACTCGTAAAAATCGTGCGAAGCAGCACCCTAAGCACCCTAATTGCGTTACACACGATCAATAATAATCCAAATCATTTTGAAGGATATTGCTAATACATTGCTTTAAAGGTATGTTCGAAAAATGTATCTGCTCAACAACGTAAATAACGCAATGAATGTTGTTGAACTGTCAAAATAAAACAGATTGTGATTAATCGTGGGTCGTTAGTAAATGAAGAACTTACGTAAGAAGTAGGTAAAGTGAGCAAAAGTATCACTCGGGTTGCTGCAGTTGCCATCAACCATTTGTATTGTGTTCAATATTCCATGGACGAGCATACCGAGGGCTGATAAAGTGCTGAATGCCATGAAAATATCAGCTGAGAACGGGTATATGTGCTGAAAAAAGAAGGTCATATTATAATATATGACGGAGAGGATACTCTCCCTCGTTGTCATTAGCCATATTTTAACTACTGGGAGCGTACCATGGGCAGTGTTGGTTATTGCGCAATAGAAAAACCGTTTGCAGTTCAGATCAAATTATTAAGCTAGGCGGCGCTGGCGCCCCGATTAGTGAAATCAGTGACGTAGCCGTAGGTATGTAAAGAATTTTTTACAACATATTTTGGTGACAATGTTTGTGTGTGCCTATAGAAATCACAAGTCATATATTAATTGGGTACACAATTAAACTATTTTAACATATTGGTGTAGGTACATATTTATTTTTCAATTGTATAAGCGGGTTTTAAAATAGTGAAAGACCTTTACGTATTGAAAAAAAAGAAAAGAGAAAAAGGCCTGTTCTTTATCTAAATAACTTCTTACCAAAAAAAGGCTCAAGAGGTAGAAAAAACTGCTATACAATGTAAAGATGTTGATGGCAAACAGAATCCACTTCATAATAATCAAACCTTCGTAAAGATAGCCACCTTCCTTTGTATACAAATTAGCGCAAGTTGGACAAAACAGGATACGCATACTGTGGCTAATTGCCAACTGAAACATGGCAAGAGACAAAAATAATAAGGATATTACTAAGGGCCGAGTCACACCGAAATGGCAGCGGCCGGCAGAGACGCGGTGAGCACTTTCAGTGTGAAATAATTTTAAACTTTATCTACATACTTAAAAGACCAGTATCGCTTGAAAAGGTCGTGAGGCCGCCCGCGGTGACGCGAGCTGCCGCGCGCCACGCGCTTCTTGTCGGTGGTTCTATCCGCGGCTGCCAGCGGCGACGCGAGGTCGCTCGCGGCACCGCGAGGTCGCTCGCGGCACCGCGGGCAGCCGCGCGTATGTAATGTAGAAACTAAACTAGTCAAGAGACTAGGTGCGTGGGATCTGGAGGTCCCTGGCAGCCGCTGCCATTCCGGTGTGACTCGGCCTTTAAGTAGGTTATACATAAATTGTAATTATTCATTTTTTCAGTAGGTTCACTCTCTCGGCAGCCTTGTTCCACCCACTACTAAAGAAGCCTCCTCCCTTTTGTGCCATGGTGCCCTGGTCAGTGCAAGTCTCAACCAGGTCTTACCTGCGATTGTCTGTAGTGTTCTACACAAAGTCTAGTAAACTTGATCGCAGACACTAGGTTGTGTCGGCGATCAAGTTTACTAGACTAGAAACTTGGTGTGAACGGGACAAAAGTCTAAAGCATGTTTTCGATAGAATAGTATGAAACAAAATACGAGGGTAAGTAGTTACTTCTAAGGAAGCAATACCATCCAAGGCAAATGTAAACCATTGCAATCTTAAAGACCCCATTGGGTAAAATCTGGTGTTTTTTTATCCGTTTTTACGCGGGTTTTTTTCTTACCATACTCCAAAAGGCGATAAAAATACACGCCACTTTTAACTTCCTCGTACAAAAGCAACATCGTTTAAACTTCGGTAACGGTAAACCCCCCATTGTAAAAAATCTGATACATTTATCTTTATAACTAAATATAAACTTGATTTTGCTTAAAATAATCTCGATAATTTCTGATAATCTTCACAATCTTTGTCATTTGATATCAGATTCACAGATAACTATATACTAGTCGGAGAATCAGATTGACAAGACAAGTCTTTTCATAGATTTCTATTTTAGTTTTTTTCATAGATTTTTTAATTTGTGACTTTGAAAACTGGTCCTTTTGGTAGTCAGCACCTAGATAAAACAAAAAGATAAGTACTGCAAGCTACGCCATATTCTACCTACAAGTTCCAGTAATAGAATATCACTTGGAACTTGCAGCCAAACTTATATTTAGGTAGTAAGGCTAATATTTCCTCACTCTCATTTCCTTTTACATTATTCTTCTACCCCATTTTTTTTATGAATATTCTTTATAAATGAACAACCTTCTGTCTCTCTTCCTGGCTATGTATCCCACATGGTGGTGGGGTCAGCCTTCCTGGTTTTTCTCTTCCTTTTCGCTCTATCCTCGACATCGTCTTCGGATACCTGACACTCTTTAATGTCCTTTAGCACTACAGCTTTCCACCTTGTTTTGGGGGCTGCCTCTGGGTCTTGGAGTCCTGAGAATAGAAAGTTGAACAGTTCATATGAACTACCTACTATATTTGTAAAATCACCAACATACCAATATCATCAAAACATAAGTAAAGCACGTTTATTTTAAATAATACAAATTACAGGCTTATTTTACACAAACTCGCTAATGTAGCATTTTCCGGTAGGTACTTACGCAAACATCATTTTGTTTTATCCTCAGTTCTATTTCAGTCATCCTAGTTTCATATAAAATCATCCACGAGTAGTTAATTTTCATCCATAGGAATCAACTACTATTCAAAAGTATGTCCATGCTGAAAATCAAGAGAAAAACCAATGACTAAACATAAGACCACACGCATTTATTACTGATATTGGTGTAGTATTCTTTCATGCTTACAAATTATTAAAAGAAACAAAATAAAAGCTGTTTAATATAAAAGCAAATTAGAATTCTATTACTCCTACTGAAAAATCGGCTTAGGGCTGATTTCACCAATGGAACTGAACGCGATCAGCATTTCAAAAACGCGTTTAAGAGCTGTCAGTGTCAAAATTGTTATGGAATATTGTACACTGACAGCCCTTGAACGCGTTTAGATGTGCGGAACGCGTTTAGATGTGCTGAACGCATTCAATTTCATTGGTGAAATCCGCACTAAATATGCTTTTTTTTTAATTCACTGACAGACAACGCGCAGCCTAAACCACAGCTAAATCATAAAGTTTACGAAAGTGAGCACAAAATAAGGATTTTTGAAAATTCACCCCCTAAAGGGTCTAAATAGGGGATTTAAGATAGTATGGAACTTTTTTGCTGATGGGAAAACCCATCAGGCACACAGCTAGTGCAATAATAAAGCATAATTTGTCAAACTGAAATGTTATGGTAGTATTTTCCCATGAAAGTTATTAAAGGAAAGTTGGCAAGACTATGGGCAATTTGGGCATAGAACACTCATAGTCCTATAGTTTTGCCAAAACGTCGTTTTCCAGAAAGCTGAAGCTTCATTACTGAAGGTTGCATCGCATGTAAGATGCAGCTTACATGCGGTATGCCAGCAGTTTCAACTTTATGACCTGTTTTACTACACATGGCTTTTAGGTCCCCGAGGAATGAAGTACGAGGTACCTAGGTACTTTCTTTACATGGTCTATTTCAGATACGTGCTTTATGTAGGTCGTAGTTTACATTGTATGTCAGGTGTTAATGGATTAATGGAAAAATAGACGTATATTTTTTTTGGTACATTTTAATTAAACCAAACAAAAACTTGATATATAATTTAATACGAGTAGCAATGAACCTATTTGTATATATTGCAATATTCTTACTTCACATTTTACTTAATAAACATCTTATATTCATTTACTGACTGACAACGCACTACCTAAACCACTGGAGGTTTCCCATTGCCAAAAATAATCCCTTGAATTTCTAAAATCCTTACTTAGTGATCACTTTCGTCATAACAAGAATATGACGAAGTGATCACTAAGTAAGGATTTTAGAAATTCAAGGGATTATAAGGGACGAAAGTTTGTATGGAATTTTGTAATTTTTGGCAATGGGAAATCTCATAGGGCGGGCGCTCGACTTGTTTTAAACATAAAATACTTACTCAAGAAAGTCTTATTAATTGGCATGTATTTATTGAGCCTCTTTTTGCGAGCCTCAAATTTTGATGTTACAACAAGTAGGTAGGTACAAGCTACAATAATTTTACAACAGTTAAATTACTGTAGCTTCAGAAAATACAAATTACGATGTACCTACCTACTGACGGAAAATATACCTATACACTGCTTTTAAAAGTAAATTAACACATCAATTAATTATCCGCAGTGTATTAGACTAGCTTTAATCCGCGAGCCTCTCGCGGACTTTTTTTTTGAGTTTTTGATTCATATTCTTTATGGCACCTCTTTAGCTCATGAGCTATCCGAATACTTACAAAAAAATTAAATTGGCCTTGGTCTTAAGGGGGAGGCGTGAAAATGTATTATTATTATACAATGTATAATAGATATCAGCCCTCAATTTTGACAAATAGAGTGTGTGAAAGATGTGTGGCTAATTACAGTAAGGATATGACAGTGGTGAAATCGGCCTAAAGAAGGAAGTAAGCTTAGAGCAGATTTCACCAATGAAACTGAACACTATTCAAGAGCTGTCAGTGTCAATATTCCACAACAATGATGACACTGACAGATCTTGAACACGGTTTAGATGCGCTGATTGCGTTCAGTTTCATTCGTGAAATTCGCACTAAGATGACGACTGAGATATACGAGTATTTGGAAGAAGAATACAAACTAAGCTGATCCCAGATTAATTTTGATAAGAGAATGAAGACGATTATAATGAGTTCTGTTTGGGCACGATGTTCATAGGTTTGTATAGGTATGTAGGTATCGTCCAGAATGTATTAAGTAGTTATTATTTGGGTTTTCTCTCAGGACATTCTGAAACGCAGCCGGCAGCAGGTGAAGTGTTTTGCTGGTTTTCACGGGAGCTGCTTTCAGATTTGATATGCATTTTTTTGGTTTGATAAACTCAAAAACTGCTGGACCGATTTAAAAAATTCTTGGACCAGTAGAATGCTATATTATCACTGAGTAATCTAAGCTATAATTTATAAGTATATAACGCGGGCGAAGTCGCTGGCGGAAGCTAGTAGTTTATAAAAGGCACTTAATACATCGATACATTATAGAAACGTAATATAAAAGAAACACGAAATGATTCATAAATATCTCAAGAACTAGACGATAAAAGCATACATTAGACACTTTGAAAAACAAACACGCGTTACACCGCGCGTCGAGGGCTGCTATGATCGACGCTACCGTTTTCATCATTTACCCACAAATGAAAGGCAAGATTGCCGATCAGGGATTGGTGGCATGAAGGCACACGTATGACAACACATAAATAAATACTTAAATAACTTTAAGATAAAACGCCAGGAGCACGTCAGGAGACGTTTGCATTTTGCACGTTATATTATATCAGATCAAAAATGCAAAGACTAGGGTTAAGAATCAAGCAATAAGTATAATAATATAATATAAAGGTTTATTTAAAAAACACATTTATAATGTACATTACAATTCATTACACGTTGCAAAATCAGTGCAAAAAGTATTTAACCCTGTCTCTTAGACTAGCATAGCCTGTATTCTAAAAGACAGTGTTCGTCCAAATAATTTTTTAAGCATTTTTTATTAATACAAATGAACGGTGTTGATGTTATTAAGCTTCTGTAATTTTGTTATGTGTAGTGTAAAATAAATGAAATTAAATAAATTAAGTGTCGTGACCTATGTACGTTACTTAGCACATACTTAGGCTTATCATTATTCCAGTCACTGTCGCACAACAGTCAAATTACAAGTGCAAGATAGAGACGGAAAGTCTAAGTAAAGCACGAGTTAAGTAACGTTTATACTGCCGTGCTAAGCAGAAAGGCGCTATCTCAATCGGAGTAAGTTTTGAGAAAATTTACTGTTTGTAAATTGTAATTTAAGGAAACATTTATAATGTTTTAAGTTAGATAGCGCTATTTGGCTGATACCATTACATGCGAAATTGTTATAGGGCAGTATAGAGGTTTAAAGCTAAAAACCTAAAATGTATCTATGTATGCCATAACTCAGTAGTTGGTGACTTTCGTTAATATATAACTAAAATATAACTTAGGTGTAAACAAACACTAATTTTGCTATGGATTTCACGGTAATGCTTGGCTTAGTTTAAGCGCCGAAAACCGGGGGATTTCAGCATTATTGCTTCCCTTCGAGGTGAGGGGGTGGGGGGCGAGGAGACTCTTAACAAGATTACATTGGAGATAAAATGGCTGAGATAATAGCGCCCCCGTAAGCTGGCAACGAAGCCTGGCTCTAAAACGAAATTAAAATTGGACGAAAAGTTAAAATTCTCTTAAATTAGGCACCTACTTTATTCGTTCTTCCTTTTGGACATAAATACGTTTTCTTATAAGCAAGAATATGCAAAGATTGAAGTCAAGAAAATGTTTTTTCAGGATACAAATTAATATCTACTCCAATATTGAAATATGGTGCCTAGATGCACGTAGATAATGTTATAAGTTTCTACCAGCCAATCTTTAGGCAAAAATATAAATTTTATTTGAATTCTAGAATTTTATTTCTAATTCAATTTAATGGAATTCTTTCTAGTGGCCGCAGCATTTGTATACTTACAGAATTTAATTGATTTTAAGACTCAAGATAATAAAATGAGTTCCCACATTAGCTCTTGTTTTTATCATCAGGTAGCGAAGAAACGTAATAGGCATATAATTAATTAATTAAAGGCGACACTTTTCTTTCCGTCCGCGTCTTATAATTATTATGTACCATCAAAGAAGTTCATATCTAACCAGTTTCAAAACAAAATCCCGTGAACACAATGATCACATCTGTTACCGGCCCGGTTCTATAGTCGCCGACCGCTGCAAGCAAGAATAGTCCTTACGGTGGTGGTTGGATATGAACTTCTTCGATGGTACCTACCTAAAATATAAACAGGTAATTGAACATTCCTTGAATACCAAACCACAGATTATTGAACTATGAGTAACGTCTTAATAAGGTCGTCGTCTTAATATTATGTCTTATTGGTGATGTTCTTTAGAAAGGTCATTATGTCTTATTGGTGATGTTCTTTAGAAAGGTCAGGTGTGTAGTACTCGCAACGGCGTGCGTGTATGACCTGCCGTGATATTCTGTAAACATCTCACCGTGAAAACTTGGGTGAAGTCATGGTCTAATAAAACAAGGTCTGGCATTCCGGGACGAACACATGCTGACGTCACTATCCAGTTGCCACTCTATTGCAAAAAAACACGATTAAGGAAAGATTTTCAGAAACCAAAACTTTTAAATTGTCGTTTCGTGTGTCTAATCAAACGAAACAATTCAATTTAAACATAAACCAACGTAATTGTTAATTAAAACCTCATTTTTTTATCGTATTCGCACAGGTAATAAAGGTGGTTGGGGAGTTATTATTACAAACTTCTGGTAACACAGATGTGATGACGTAGACTTGTGTTGCCCACGTGACCACTGTGTTTCGGAATGCCATACCTGTATTATTATACCATGGGTGAAGTGACCTTGATATGAGCTGTCATTGTACCTAAAGCTAAGCATTGACACTATAGACAGCTCACTTCACCTCACTCTTCACGGTGAGACGTTTACAGAATGGATCTACAGATGTATGAACGTAAACGAGGCAAAGAAGTCCTATGTAAGGATCGTATCAGGTGGCATTCTGTAGTTAAAAAGAAAGCATGAGTTTAATATGTGTGTGTCTAGAGATTGCTTCACCACTTAGGTAGTTATTTATCAAAAAAAATAAAGTCTGTTATATAATAACTATTTTATAATCCATAGGTTTAGGTAGTTAAATATAGGTAAACAAAAAAATCCACGTGACGAGCTGTCAAGTAACCGACTAAACGTGATACGTGTCACTTCAGTTGTTATGTTACGTCAAAGTTGTACTCTTACTCTCTATTAGTTGACGTTTAGAGTTTGGGTTCCTTACAATAGTCAGATTGCAAAATATTATCTAACTAAATAATTGTGCTCAAGCAGTAACATCTTCGAATAGTAGTTTAAGAATAAATGATAAAGTTTAACATAAATTAATAAAAGAGGAAACTATTGTAAAATCTAAAATAAATTTAATTTTGTTTTATAGTATTTTTAAACAAGAAAATGTCATCAATAAAAACCTTTTTAACGATTTGTTTACCTTTATTTAACTACCTAAACTTATAGAGTATATAGTTGGCTTTTAAACACGCAAAAGCTGAAAACGTAGGTAACGTCTAAATCTTAAGTAATTTTCTAATAAAATTACATATTTTACAATTTAATACACCTATTGTGTTTGTATTTACAAGTGGGATAGGTAAAGCTGGTACTCTGCGCCTCTGTCTAGTATTGATCGCACTCGCTTGTTTCAAATTCAATTCGCAGAGTGGGAATAACAATAAAACTTGGACCGTGTACGTACAGCATCACCTGCGCCCCAATACGTGTACTGAATATACAAGGCTTTGTGATCGAATTTAAAACTCGATCTACTATGTATGTAGGTGTCTTGAAATATTTATATCACTACACAGAAAATGTTATAACTTTCGTGAGACAAATTCATGTTTGACGACGCCCGACCAGCTGCAAGATGAGATTAGGACTAAAAGCTCCGTTCGTTCTCAACATTTTGCAAAACATTTCATCATTCACATCATTTTATATCCTGCAGGAAAATGAGAAGAGTATCAAGCTCTTACGAACAATCAATTAAGTACTTTACTTTAAAACTTTTTAAATGAGTAACTGTAACTTTAAGACCAGGAAAATAAACTTTTCAATTTAATAGGTAACATAATGTTCATTTTTTTTGAGGTAGGTACCTACCTCAAAACAAATGAAGATAATGTTACGATATTTTTTGGCTAGATTTTCAAAATTCACAGTAACAATATTTTAAGCGTTTTAAGTTCTAATTTCTCATGCTGACAAATAGCATTTACCAACGAGTTCGTCAGTATTATTTCAATAACACAGTAGAAAATAAATTCGCGGTAAATTATTGTTTTCATGTCAACGTCCTATAAAGAGCTTCATTATTTCAACGTTAACGTCCCTGCATCCGTATTGGGCATATTAATCCACTTCAGGTATCGCGTTATTTAGGTCAATTTATCAAAGTAATTCAACAGGAAACGTGTTTACTTCATGAGAATTCCCCATAAAAGTTCATGCCTACAGTAATGATATTCGAAATACTTTAAGACTTGGTTGTGCGTGCTCGGAACTATAATCCCAAAAATATGGTTCATGTGCTCGTCGACTGTTTTGTGTACATATATCCACCTAGCATGTGTAGATCACATGCGATAAATAACAAGATTGTTTCCACGAAGGAACACCCGCGCGCCACGCTCGTTCCCGCGCGCCTCTACCAAGAAATGTCAAAATATTTCATACAAAGACTTTTGTAAATATGAGAGGCGGACCGCTCTATGACATATATGTCTCTATTTTTTTACAACCGAGGCTCTTATCCTCGTAGATACGCGGCAAAAACACGCCTCGGGCTCGAGTCACGAATCGCAATATGGGCCTCGTGATAAATCTTCTCGAATTCCAGTTTTATTTATTAAGTTGTATGGTGTTTTTACGATGTAACGCCGCGGGGGCGCTCATTACAACACTGCCTCCGCGGAACGTGATGAAAAAACTTTTCCCGACGATATCTTCTTGCAACATTAATTACGAAACTCGGAAAGTTCCCTGCCTTGGAATAGCTTCGCTCGTTTATATTTCTTTTTCCACTTTCTGACGGAGTCGGCAACAATATATTTTACGATTTTCTTTTTCTAGAATGAAAAGGGCCTAGTTCCCTCGTAGGACTGATAAGAATATATCGAGTATTACAGGCAGTAAAAATACTGAAGACATCACGTAGCAAAACAGGTCTGGGAGTTTTATGTGAGCAATTTGGAGCGTTCACAAAAGAAATGCTAACGTTAACGCGAACGTGACGCAGCCGGGCGAACCCGGAGCCAAATGTGTCCTCTGAACCGTGCGCCATACGTATTGTAGTTTTACTATCCTGACTTATTTACATTTGGCGTATTTTATTTCTTGCTTAGGTACGTATATACCAAGTGTAATGTAGTTTTCGGTATCCAAAACAACACCAAACGTTTGAATGTTTCAGAAAAGTGATACCCAAAATATACAGGACAAGCAGAACCTTTTTAAATAAGTCTTGCATACATTAAAATTTTATACGATTTTCATCGATATGCGGTGATGTTATTACCGTTCAATAAAACCTACTCAGTAACGCACGTAAACTTAAAACATGGAACTTACGAGTGTTTCAATAAAATGTACATCTGAATGACCTGCCAGGCTCGCAACCGCCGCCCAAACCGGTAATGAACCGACCCAAGAGATACCATAATCGAATATTTTCGAGGGTAATGGCTTTTATAAGAGATAATTGAAGTTCTGGAACCAGGCAAGGGTTCCGTAGGCCAATAACTGCTCAGGGCGTATCTGTGAGTTAATTTATGTTACTATAACTCAGTCGGACAGGTTGTGTTCAATAGGTAATTTAGATGTTGGCAACATTGTCGTAATGAGAACGGAACCGTGGTGGAGTTTATTAGCGCGTTGAGTGATGCACTGCATCTGGATGGTAACGTGTACCTAAATTATGATTTAAATCTTAAAAAAATCTGCACATTTGCGTATTACTTAATTACCTATGTAGAAATGGCTATTAGTTCAAAAAAATATGTAAAGTTTTTACTAAAGCTATAAGTTGGACTTCTTGAAGTTCTTGATATGTATATTTAAATTCGAAGCTTTAAAGCAATCACAACGCAAGGCCAGTAATTGTTAGTTGTTCAATAGTAACTACCTGCTTATGTGAAAGCCCATACCACTTTCAGGCATTTTTCTAGGTATAAACACAGTAACAGCAGTTTAATCATTTTCATATTTAACCCAAAATATAATACAAGAACTTTCGTTATGAAAATGTATTTAACGGTTCAGAAATGATGTCATGTGTATGAAGTCATGTCTTTCCAAAAATGGTGTTCAGATATAGTACCTACTATCTTTTCAGGTATATACAGACAGAGAGATAGCGACATAAAAAATACATAAAAAATGAGGATTTCTTAAAATAATACATTTAACGTCAAGTAAGTCCGCATTTTTATATCTACACCTCCGTGTTATTAACAGTTAAGTAAAACATTTAAAGGGCGTTCCTCCATAATTTTGATAACGAATACCCAACACCTAATTATTGCATAATCAACTTTATAACTGGATAGGAAGGTATCAAATTGATTGTTCGTTGTTGTTTCGTACGACCTTTTTGAAGTAAAACAGTGAGCTTTGACTTAAACGAAAAAGCTCATAATGTACACAAGATATGGCCTCGTATGGCAGTTTGTTATGAAGTTTATAGTGGAGCCAACACGGTTCTAGTTACATGCTCATTGGGAGACGAAAAAAAGGCGGCGATTTCAAGCATTACCTGTAATAATTTAGGAGATTGAATCGCCTTGGTATAGGTAGAGAAAAAAGTAGAAATTATGAAAACAGTTTGTCGTGTTATTGGATAGTTATATATTTTAAGTTTTACGATACGTTCGTGGAGGTAGTGTTATGATAAACGCCACGGGTAATGTGGAACATGACGTCGGAATGTTATTAGAGATTTTTATTAAAACTACAGTCGTAAACCAGATCATACGGGAACCGCTCGGCATTTAACGTTCTCTGTGACATTATATTAATTTGTGATGTGGTGAAAGAGTTAATGTCCGTTTAACTGAGCATGTTTATCTGCTGTATTTTGGTAAATAGACGGATTGGTCGACCCTGTTATAAAAGGTCAGTTTCTTCTATAAATAACGTCCTAGTTTTTCAGACTAAATTGATCGCAATAGATTTGTTTTTTTTCTAAAAATGTCAACTGTTTTGAAACGCATTTTCATCCTGTTATCTGTTCTCTTATTAACTTATAGGTACATAAGATCATGCCACTATACCCCGAAATGTTAGGTAGAGATGTAACTATAGTACACCCACTAAACTAAACTAAACTTATAATTTTATGATAATGGCTAACGCCATAGTTCGACTGTACGAATCATAAATATAAAAAAAAACTATATAACAGTTAGATAATAGTCTACAAAACACTTTTTATACTGTAAAGATTTATGTAATGCATATAACACAATGCGCGGTTAATATTTTATGAGTGTTAAATCTATATTAAATTTGTATGTGCTAAATGTAGCGAGAGAAAATATCACTAAACGATTTTACGATGTGACTTTGCCGCAAACACATCCCTGTTATTATAGAACTTGCACTGTCGCCGCGAATACGATGACACTGAGTGAAAAAATAAAATAAAAAAACAAACCCCACATTATTTATTATAAAGATCAGTCTTTTAGGAAAATGCGAAAAATCTAGGTATTTGACAGTGTTTCCTTAAAAAACTAGACTTTTAAGTAGCTCAAAATTACTTATTAAAACTTCAATACCTTTTCTTCTACATAAAAAATTCAAACACGAACTACAGTCTTAAATATTTAGTGAAACTTAAAATTTTGGTCATTGTAGGCAGTGGAGAGACGCGGGGGTGTTGTAGGTGTGCTCGTAAACTGTACGTTTTATGGAAATATAAGATCCTTGTCGGCGACGGTAGGTACACGCCGCCCTGCCCTCCTCTCGCCTCAGAATGTAATCTCTTGTACCTGACTACGTATCTTTACATGCTATGGATTTTATCTCACGCCTTGTGTAGGCAGAGGTTAGGAAACTTTGATGTTTATAGCCACATAAGGTATTATCAAGAATGAGTCAGCTCACAGCTTTTAAAAGTCTCAAGTGATACCTAATTATATTATTTTCCTTTTTTTTGTTCTTTGTTTTTCTTACGCTGAAACATTTATTCATGAACATTACCACAATAATTTTATAACAATTGTGATAAGGTAAATTAGACCAGTAATGAAGGTTTTCTACCAATTAAAAGAACGCTTACGTTATCATGACAAAGTACCGTTACGTATAGGTAAATGTTGATGTTTACGTGTGTAAATCCAATGAAGTCTTTGAAATATGGATGCTCCCCACATAATTCATGATATATTTACCTACTTGACTTTCCTCGTTTTGTGACGATTTGAATAAATTTTAGCAACAACTGCATATAAATGGAACCTTTATCCCAGGCAATCAAATTTTGATAGCGATCGGATAGGCATGACTAGCAGTCGAAATACTCGAAATAGCGGGTATTACTTCCGAATTCTCGAATGCGGACGAGTCGAATCGATAGTCGATACCAATAAAACAGCGTCGATTCGCGAATACATAAAACGTCGGATTCGAGTCTTGCGCTCTTTATATAAAGCTAGAGAGAAGGGTTCCACTTTTATTGCAAGGAATTTGCATATAAAGTAACCATTGAAGAAAGCGATCTCCGTTTGGCTCCGTGTATTTTTTCGTATTCATTGTTGCGAAGGCCGCGGCTCACATTCCGTTTTATGGATCGTGATGCTTTCTTAGCGTTTAAATAAATAATGGTATCAACAGTTCTTTGCTTTTGATTTATTTGAGAAAGCCTTTTATGTTTTGATCTGAGATGGTTAATTATATTTATTTTGATCGTAAACGTTTTTTATAAAGATTTGTATCTACTCTGACTCTATATCTAAACTGGTCTTTCTTTTCTTTGCAGGTTAATGGATTGTCTGTCGATCTGAATATGGATTAATAAAATAGGTAAATATTATACACACGTAATTCTTTAGCATTAATTCGTTACATAACATTGTTAGGGCCATATAAAATCGAAGGCGACAATCATGTAAAGTTATGATAAAAAACGAAATAAAGTGTTTAGTGACCGCGGGGCGTTACCAGGGATTCCTAATAAAAATGATATTTAATTGAAGTCGATAACGTGTCGTGGCGAGAGGCCTAATAAACTGCCTTTATTATTATTGTGTTGCCCCGACTCTCGATAAACATTACGTATCTATACGACTCACGTTCTGTTCAAATGCTTGTTGGGATTTGGTTGTCTTCACATAAGTATCCCTCTATCTTATCGCGTAGACTTTACGAAGGAAAATATTTTACTTTTTACCGACGGCGATAACTTTCTAGCTGTATTAGCGTCTGGCTGCAAGGGTTTTAGATACTCTACGACTGCAGCCATTTTAATATTTAAACTGAGGAGTAAAACTACATAGATGAAAATAGTCGTGGTCATTCAAGTTCATAAATAACTAGTACGTTGCTAATTTTCTTAATGGAATGCCGAGACAACTTGATGTCAATGGCAGATTTATTTAATTAATAATTCATGAAAATTTATATCTAGTCTTCTCTGGTATAGGTTCACGCCTGTCCAGTGTCAACCGGTCGATAAATTTTCTTTAACGGCTTTGATATCTTGAAGAAACAAGTTCTAGCGTCGAATAATTTTTGCGTCACAAAGTAAAGGTGAACTCACATTGTTGCTGATGCATTTCGTCAGCATTGAGATAAAAGAAGCCAAACACAATGGCCTTTAAGTGATAGTTATGGCACTTTTTATAGGCAGTTAGATTTATTTTTACTGCACTGTTTGTTTTAATACGCTTTTCGCAAGGAGAGGTCGCGACTACTGCTTTTTCATTCATTTATCGCAAACTATTCGAATCAGTTGGAGCTAATGTTTATGTTAATGATGTGAATGATCTATCTAGTGAACGTTTAACGGTCTGTATCGTTGAACGCGAGTGCGTCTACGATTGTGTCTACTGAGTAAGTATGTGGGCGTACGATTCTAGAATCTCATTTGTCATTGATAAAAATATCGCAATATTTTTCAGAGAGCTATTAATTAGCTCATGACTTATAGATTTATCGTGTAGTTTAATTGCTTAAACAGAGATAAACTAAGAGCGACGGCCTGGTGTCTGGCTGGCAAAGAAATGATTGTGAGGAACATAGGTGTATTTCAGACATCGAGCGTGGGAATGCACGTTTACTAAAATGTTTACTTATTCCTAGAAACGTCTAAGTAAACAAGTAAATATAATATGCTGCGCCAGTAAATGGCACGAGGATAAGTGTGTTGTACCTAGATAGGTAGGTACTTATAGCTATGTACAGTACGACACAACCTAGATGTAGCATCGGCTTTCGTAAAACCGATCACCATCTGAACTGAGTGCGCCTTCATAATCACCAACTGCTTTAGGTGAAAATAATCTTTACGCAAACGCAATAACTTGTGAAGTAATATAACCAAATACATTCGTAAAATTGAACATAATGAATGCAAATTTTCAAATTTATGCCACATCTAAGTTGTGTCGTACTGTAGTTACGTCATATCATATGCCTAAATATGAGAAGATTGTCAAAAGATATAGCTGTCCTTCTAAGAAATTGGTGAATGGTGAAGACAGCGAGAAAATCATCCATGCTAGGAAAAGGGTACTCATTACAATCAATCAATCAATCAACGTTTACAACAACGTTGCAACGTGTACAACGTTGATAAAAAAAAATACCTGTCTATACCTCCTAACTAGGATTATTTACTTTATCTCACATCGAGGGATGGTCTCTAATTAGCTGACCACGCGGGCCGCTGCTTGCCCCACGGTCTTAATAAGGAAATATAGGGTAATAAAACTGGCCAGTGGCAAGCCTTCTTAATCAAATTGTCGAAATGGCTGATGGGAGCCTGGTCGATACCATCGACATCGCCATAATTACCTACACAGTATGCTGGTTGATAGGTGGAATTGTAATTGAAAGTATTTTGGGTTCATGACTTGTATACGTAACTAAGGCTAGGGAAAAATACCTATTAAAATGTTAAGTTACATTCCCTTTTTTCTTTCTATTTGGATACTAAGGAGTCAAAGGGTTCGACGGGGAAACCCGTTCACCATTTTAATATAATCTTGAACCGTTATCTTAAAACAAAGATCTCATCAAAAATTCAGCATGTGACTCTCGGGATGTATCCAATAAATCAGTTTTACAGCATTCCCGTGTCATTTCAGTCGTCGAACGGCATAAAATGATAATTTTACTGCGCTCCCCTTCCGTCTCGGGGAGTTTACGACAATTGTGAAATGTATCGACAGTTTGGGTGTCACCTAGATGGCAGACCAACATTCGAAGCGAACTCCTAAACTTTAAAACCCCATTTACTCTAAGCAATAAGAGCAAAATTCGTGTGACAAAGTCCATTTTCTCCGCAAATACCCAGTTAATCCATCAGCAACATATGGTACCTGTCTCCCCTCTCTCCTCTCCGTCAGTTTTCCTCTTGAACTGTTATTTTAAGGCGTGGGCCATCAATCTTTCAGGTGGCTTTGCTGTTTAAATATAATGGTGAATCATAGTAAATAGGTACGTACGTATTTATAGAGCAGATAACTACTCATCCATTCCTTATTTTTATTTATTTAAAGCTTTCGTATCGACCAGTTTAGATACAGAAACATAAAAATATGTAATGTGATGGATTAAATCTTTTTCTGACTGAACTTAGATAAACTTGGGCGAAGTTCCTGAAAACTAGACTGAATTATACCTATTGCTGCTTATGTAAATATATTCGTTGATTATAAAAATGTCTTGCAAGCTGCCTAACTTAACGTTTATTCTGAAAGTGGACAACGTCGCAAATAGATGTCAAATATTTCACTGTTTTGATTAATTTGGCAATATTACTGTGTGGAAAAAAAAATGTGGCTAACTAGCAAACTAGAATATTGATTATGAAATGTAATAATTAATATCGTAACACCGAATGTTTAGTTTTAAATGTAAAAAATCTATTTGGAAACTTTCCAAATGCGTTTTTTACACTTAAAATGGGTACAACATCAAATTCAATGTTATAATTGCAATTCATTATTAATATTCTAGTTCGCTAGTTAGCCACATTTCTTATTTCTTCAGTAATATTGCTATAAGAATCAAAACAGGTAAATATTTGACAGTTATTTGTGACGTTGCCAACTTTTAGGATAGACCCTCTTAAAGAAATCTTGATTATATAACGCTATACTTAATAAAATACAATTTATGAAAAAGTCCCTATCTCTCCGTGTCGTAACAATGGCCGGCCTACTCGTAGAAAAGGTTGTCCCTAATTTAATTTTTGCGCTCTAAACTGTTTTCTTAGATACAATATTACATAACAAAAACGGATATAATTTACAACTATTGATATTCTCATGCCTGAACCCTTTTTCGGCATAAACATTTATTATAACAACATGCAATAAAACCCAGACAATGGTTAATTACCATTTATTTATTGCCCCAAATTAACAACGCCGTAATGATTGAGAACCAGAGAGTTTTGTCAACAAAACCAATTATTTTGTTTGTATAAATTATGCAAATGCTTTTGTAATGTAAGTGTGATTGATTTTGTTTCTTTTCAGAAAAGTTTGTTTCCCCAATTATGGTTACATAATTGGGGAAACAAACTTTTAAGTATCTGGAATTAGGAATCAGTCTTTGTAGTCCATCGAAGAATCATTTGTGTACGGAAATGTATTCTCGTTGTTCGTCAAAATATTCAAACGAAATATTTTTGTCGACTCACACTCTGTTGGTCGACTCTTCACGTGCCTAGAGGGCTGATCTATTTTTAACCGACTTAAAAAAAGGAGGTTATCAATTCGATAGGTATGTATGTAATATTAATAGAATTGCAATATATTTAGGCTTCCAAACAAATAGGAATACAACATTTTATAGGTGTATGTTTGTCCAAGCATTTCTCCAAAACTATTAATCGCATTGTAACAAGATTTTTTATTGGCTTTTCTTTACTTCAACTTAGGGAACAGTGCAAGTTTAATTAAAATCGGCTCAGTAGTTTTCAAGATATGGACTAATATGTGTAAGTGTGACGGCCTGGCTTATTGATACGTGCTACGGGTGTGGTGTCAAAGGGATAACTTGGTCAACTACAACTAAAAAGTGAAAAATAAAAAACTTTTTTACACAAAAAAACAACCGACTTCCAAAAAATACCACTAAATAAAAATTGAAAAATAACTTTAATTTCGGAAGAGGGCGGCAAATAACGAAAATACTTAACCAGAGACATCAACTTCCTACCAGAGCTGCAGAGGGCCAAAGAACCAGCATCACCATACAATGTGGCAATGCTGCCAACCTTTTGGGCACTTGTCCTGTTGATAGCGATGCGGACGATTTTTTGATGCCCAATGATTCTTTTCTCTCTTTTTTTATATACATGTAATATTATTGTTATTATTTAAGTATGTTAGCTTAAATATTATGTAAATATTATATTCCAAAATATATAATTTAGTAGGTATATAAACAAAAACGAAATTCAAGACCATTTAAAATTTATGACGAAGATTTTAATTTATTTTTTGAATAATTTTATCGTCTCCAGTAAAATCAGACTAGCTCAACACATGGTTGTGTTGTTTAAGCAAAACGTCATGTTTTATCGCTGACCGTCACCTCTTGCTATTGACCCAAGCACTGCTGTAGCGTAATGTGTGCTGCGACAATCGCAGGGTTTACTACATCGTTTCACTTTTAACGCTATTAAACGAACACTATAAAATGTTGAGCGTACCACCATGCATCATTGGCTGTGTTTAAGCACTTACTGATGTTCAGTTAGGATTTTTATTTGAGAGCTTTAGATTTTCTAGGTTGCGTGTTATAGCTCGTTTTTTATTTCGTTTTACAGAAGAGTTTTTCCAATATGGAAAGAATAATCTTTCCACCTGATAAGTACTTAGACGATATAAGTAGTACATAATGTTTCCTACTTTCACTGCTATTCTGAAAATTATGATTACCATATTTGTAAAAATGACCTATTCCCAAAACTATTGTAGTTTTTAGTAAACATAGGCAAACGTTAGCCAAACCGGGGTTTCGGTAACTTATAGCCAGTCGTGAGGCCAGTAGAGCAATACTTAAACCTGATTGATAAATTGTTACTTGAAACTATCCTCTCTCAAAGACATAATTGCTCTATAAAATAATTACTTCCCACCTTAGAACCCCTAACTATAAATAACACACCACTCATCCCTCTCAAACGAACATTTATATTCAGCTCATCGTACCGAAACTTCCGAAGTACAATTAAACCTCCAAGTTCCGACAAAGATAGTTAACAAGAGCAGAGAGCCCCTAATGACAAGGATTAAGACGTAAAGATAGGGCGAGATACGTCATTACGGCCCCCAGTCTCATGCATCTATGGATGTCGGCTCTCATTAGGGAGATACGCCCCAAGAGTGAGTTAATGATGTTCCCCTAATGGATGCCAGATAGGTAGCACATTCTGCATATAGAATAGGTTCACTTGAAATTATTTTTTGTGGGATAAATATGTCGTGTTTTCTGTCAAAGATTGTATGATTTATGTAAAGTGTGGGGAGCTTAATTAGTGAGGTCTAAGCGACTGCCATTCTGTATTAACGAATAGGCATAAGTACATATTACAACATATATTATTATATTGAGATAGAACTTTTGTTCCCATCAAAACAGCTGTGGTGGGGGGGTCCTACGTACCCTAATCCCAACTCTACTTATGCTGTTCTTCATATTATAATTCCTTGTCAAGTAACATACCTACATACTTATTATGTTTGTAGATTTTACACTCAGTAGGTAAATATTTCTTTTCGTACTTTGTTTAAATGGATATATGTCAAAAAACATTTCATAGTCTTAACGAAGATCGTTTTCACATCATCATATTCTGAATTTCTGAGTAAAAATGTGGGCAGCATCAGCATTCAGTTTTAAAGTGGTAGGTATCTGTATAAAATTTTATAACAATGCGTTGTGAAGATTTATTTCTAATTATGTTCATTAAATTAAAAGTGTACTAAAAAAACAAATGTAATTATCGCCTCAGTAACCTAAATGTCGGACCACCTAGAAGTAAAATTCAAACAATAGTGAGAAATGAGCATCATTATCACTTTGCAGTTCCAATATTACGCTACGAAGCTACGATACCCATACTACCAACCGTATAGGTCACGCACACAGACGCGGCTGGCCGGTCTCAGCGAGTATGGATTAGCGCGGGCTGCCGCGCGAGCGAACGTCACAAAATGGCGGCCGTAAAAACAAGTGAAGAGTGAGTTACGGTCGGACGCGGGTCGAGGGGGGCGCGGCTCGAGGGGGGAACACCCGACCAATGGCGCTTCGCTGAGCGAGCAACGCAATTCGCCCGCCAACTCCGCTCTTTCTTTTATGGTCGACGTTGTTTTTCTCTGGCGCGCTTTTTCCTGATTTTTTTTGCGGGAAATGGTTTTGTTTGCTTTGTACAGAGCGCTACAATATATATTAGAGTGTTTTTCCCTTGTTTCGTATTGAAATATACGGCTTTTTCCTTAATGTATAACACCTGTTTCGTGTTGAAATGTTACACGTTCTGCTAAAAGGACCAGAAGAAAATTCCATCTGAGTTCATCTCAGATGGAACAAATTATAGTTACTCTGATAAATCAAATGCCCAAAATATCCGAATGTAGAGTTCGCGGCATTACTGAAGTCCGGCGGAAAATTGTGGAACTACATTTTCTTCAATGCAATGTGATGCA
This sequence comes from Agrochola macilenta, assembly GCA_916701695.1. Taxonomy (NCBI): domain Eukaryota; kingdom Metazoa; phylum Arthropoda; class Insecta; order Lepidoptera; family Noctuidae; genus Agrochola; species Agrochola macilenta. The sequence goes on from OU753563.1 coordinate 13,487,186, forward strand.
ATGACATAAATAGAGCATAGACACTAGCGCCGCGTCAAAAGGACTTCAGTGGTAGCGCGGTCTCTAGGTACTCGTACCTAAAGCCAATTAAATACGTTCAAAATCTAGTCGCAGTCTCACCTCGAACAAACATTCTTCTATATACGGGAAATGCCCCTTTGATAAGCTTAAAGCTTAAAACATGTCAAATTCTTATAAAATTTAAACTTTAATGACATTAATATGTTGGTTTCATATCATAAATAATTCCATAAATAATTCCTATCTAATAGTCGCAAGTTTATTAAACAGATTGACATCTCTATTCCTATGTTCAACTTTAAAATAAAATTTATCCCGTTATGTATGAATAATCATTATTATAGAGAAGTTGTGATATGTCTCTATAGCAGTTTTGCGACGGAAAGTTTAGGTTGCTACTCCTACCTACCTGCTCGGAGAACAACTGAAAGTATATTTTCTGAAAGAATTTGCTTTAATTGGAGATATATTAATATCCAAATAGATAGAATACCTACTCTTTATTAAACCCCAAACCACTAGTTTTGTGTTAAAAAAGTACTTACTTACGAGATCATTTTCAAACGTTTTTTTAAACCATATTTTTTAATTTTTTATATATGATATTGTTCAATGAACAGCCCCACCGATTTAAATATTCAACACGAAACTCAGCGTCCCAAGACACAACAAAATATAATCTACGTCCCAAAAATAAAATGAGACATCTCCGCTTAATCCTCGAGGCAATAAAAAGTAAAAAGTTATTAGTTGGAGCGGAGAACTCATCGGGAAAGTTGCAGTGTAATAATTTAGTTAAGACAGGCCGCGTCTTAACGTCGTGTAATATCCTACACTGACATATTTATTGTTTTCGAAGGGCGGGGGCTTCCTCGAAGGGGAACACCGAATACCAAATACCGTACCTTGCTGGCCTTGCAGGGGATGCAACAAAACACGACGCAAGATCAAATATTTTGATCCTCGCCCCAAGATAAATATCTACAACAAAAAATTAACAAGCTAAGAAGTTAAAAACGTATGCTACAATCAAATAAATTGTATTATAGCTGACGGTTTCAAGAAATAGTGGAATTTCTACCTGTTTGTAGATTGAGATGTAGGTACGATTTTTGTTGATTTTAAATGTTTCTACAATTAATTATTTCACAGAATTTTTACGACTGGAGATAACAATCGCAATTTGCAAGATTTATATTTTCATGTTCTTTTGAGACCTTCTTAGGTTAAGTTACTTGTCCAGCCAACAACAAATTGTAGTTGCGTAGGTATACCTACTTCACTCAAGAATTTATTAATAATGGTGATTATTTGCTAACTAGGTGAAATTCCAATAATAATAAATTATCTTTATCTAAGAAGTTATTTATGTATTTATCTGTTCAATTAAATAGAAATAAAAAAGAACGTCAGATAAATTAATGGTTTTAAATAATAATGATTTAAAAGAACCATGCGGTTTATCAGCGGTTTTTAAATTATATCTACCTAACAAATACTAAGTACGACGATAATTTTTATGTCGCTGCTTGCAAGTGTCAAGAAATATAAACTACCTACGTAAGTACACCTTAGACCTATTAAGTTTTGATCAAAATGCAATAATTTATTTATTTACGTATCTACATGTAGGAAGTACAGATGTACCTACATCTGCATCAGTACACAATAGATATACCTCCACCTGCCTTTAATATTCGCGTCAATTAGTACAAGAGTTCGTATTAAACACATACATATGTAGGTACATATGTTACACCCAACGTTATGTTAAAAGGTGTCGGTGAACATACACGAATGTATGTTTAAGGGAGTGTTTATACAGTCGTGTGTCAGCTGCAAAGTAAAATTAAAAAGCGAACGAAGCAGTTGCATTAGGGCCGTCAGTAATCGGTTTTTGGATCATTTTTTACATTCATAATTATTAATACTTTAATTTCATTGTTTTAGATAAGTAATTTCAAATTTTAGTGTGAGTTATGAAGTATTAAATGTTGCTACGAGATTGCTACGAAATTCGTAGCACTTTGTTTGACAGGTGTTTTCACTAACATGAAACTTTTCTTGGTGTTTGTAATGCTAAATTCTGAGGAATTACTACATTAAAACAAATCAATGACTAATAGAAAAAATAAATTAAACAATAATTCATAATTGTTATGGTAGGTATACCTCCAAGTCTACGACGCTACGAACACTCGTAGTAAACTGTTTTTCAGTCAGTTTTACCTATGGTTTATTAAGAAGGCTGTTCTTATAGCTAAGTTATCTAAATCTCGTTACAGTAAACTAATGCATCTGGCAACCCTGCTGGTTGAGCAGTGGCGTGGGGCGTTGGGTTCATCGACCGGCCGCCCGCGCCGCTCTGAAATATCGCCTTGCAATATCTCGCTCGGCTTAATCCGAGCACCGCGCCGCAAGTCTGACCTAACCTTTATAAACGTTTATAATAAACTAGAACATTTATAAATGTTAATATTAAAGTTATAGCATAATGAAAATGAATAGAAAACGTTTGTAATTAAACTGGCTCGTAGCGCCTTGTGAAAATGCTATTGTAAATTTCTCTTTTTTCCTGCCTTTGTTGATAATTTTCAGAGCAATTCTATTTGAGTCTTTTGAACATTATCAAAGTTGTTTTGTGTCACTGATCTACACTAACATTATGAAGAGAAAAGATTTGTATCTTTTTTTGTAATGGATAAAATCAAAAACTACTGGACCGGTTCTTGAATTATATTATCACTAAGTAACAAAAGCTATTAGATATCACGCGGGCGATACCGCTGGCGGAAGCTAGTATTTAATAAAAACCATGAATAATCTTATCAGATTTACACTTAAAAAAATAGGTAAGTTTTATTTTGAGTCACCTGTGATTCATACTGACTTAACCCAACAAGAAGGCTTTAGTCAGCTAAAGCCTTCTTGTTGGGTTAAAATGTTCTAGGAGGTTATTAATTAAATTACGTAGCTGATTATTGGTTAAAACTTACACTCTACATATATTCTTCATTAAAAAAATACAAACCTACATCTAAGCGAATCATCATTATGGTATCTAATGGGGAATCTATTCATGGTTTAGTATAGGTAGCTAGGTAATGATAAAGGTTCAGATGGTCAAACATAAAAAAAAAACCTACTGTTAGTTACATACCTAGTCATTTAAAAATATTACCGCTGCTAAATGAAACAATCCATCTAGGAGTTTAGTTTAGTGTTTTAACCGGGCGTCCACCGATCAATGTCTGCACACCTATAACTTCTAATTATTATTAAGGTAGGCACATCTGCGGATTTAAAAATAAGATAAATTTACATTTATTCATTTAAATCTTTTTTGAATCCTGTAATTTATGCCTACGGAAGGTTACCATCGAATGGGGAGAAACGACCAATGTGGCAATGAAAACCGCACCTAAGTCCAACTTGTTTGAAATTAGCATAAACATTCACGCAATTCTCATTCGGCTGGATTTATTTCAAGTATGTAAGTATCTATTTAGGTGGTAATTAATTCTACAGAAATAGCGTGGGTGAAACTATGAGGGCAAATATTTGCTCTTAATATTTTACTTTAAGAATGTTTTATGGTGGTGACAGCTAATGTACGAATACGTAACGTACGGAACATGAAAAATGCGTATAATATAAAAAAACCTGAAAAGTGAGTTTCGTTAAATAGAGGTTTTGTCCTCATAGTTATTACATTTTTGTGTCAATTAGGTACCTATCAACGCTGGCAAGGTCCTGACTGAAAATGATTAGTGTAAATGTACTGACATTTACACTAATCATTTTCAGTCAGGACCTTAAAATGCTAATAACAAATTATTTTCCATATATTGAAACGTAAGTACCTACTTACTTCAGTGAGCAAAACACGTTGGTACACCAGGGGCAATTTCCGTATTTTTTTAAAAACGTTTGCTTTCGAATCTTCGTCTCAATTTGTCAAAAAAACCTTAAATTTACCTAAATTTTTGTCAAGTTTTGACAGTGATTGTACGATGAGATGAGATTGCGACAAGTTTTTATACGGGAATTGACCTTCTGGAGCGTTAATAAGAACTAAACTCAACTAACCAACTCAACTAACCGATTGATTATTTTGTATAATCAATTTTAAGTGCCTTTAACAAAATTGTTTATAGACCTGTATGATCACTTCTCATGTCTATTGTTCCATATGTTGTAAAATATCTTTATACATTGCCACTAGATTCTGTTATGTAATTGCTATCGTAACGTAGCTTGTGAATTGATCTGTTATTTGATTTTGTTACAAAATTGATTCCCAATGATTGAGAATGATAATCGAATTGCAGCTCCAAAGGTTGCAATATTATTAACGTTTGTTATCTTTTTGCTTTTCATGTTCGAATAACTTCGTTGATTAATATTCTACCAACCGACCATGAGTCTGTAAGTCTGCTGGCAAGTCATTGGAATTTTAGTGAAGGTTACCAACTCACATATGTATATCTTTACGAGTAGGTTGTAAGAATAATGAAGTAGTCACGTCATCGGGTCCAGGCACAAAGTAGGTTGCGGGAATTGCTACGAGCACGTTTGAATTAAGACGTTTTGCAAACCACAAGAAATGCTGGACCGGACTCGGTCGTTCGTTATTTACATAGCTACTAGCCTATAAATAAATACCGGCCCTCTCACACACACGTGCACAAAATGACGTTGTTTTAACTTTATTTTATTTTTAAACGCGCGAGCGGTGGAGCGCGCGCCGGCTGTAATTTCGCGGTGGTCGCGGCGCGCAGGCGTTTACGCACGCCGGACCAAGATGGCGGCCGACTCGTTCTAAAGTAATTTTTTTAAATTTCGAATACGGTGTTACAGTATTATATCGATAAGCGAACAAACTATTTTCCATGGGAAGTCATCGTTGTTGCGACTCGTGCGCCGTCTGCCCTCTTATCGCTCGTTTTGCTCGGACATTGATTTTCACAGAGTGCTACATGAGTATAGTTTCATGTTTATAACTTCATTACACAGTTATGACTCAGAGTCATTATGTGCCAGAAGAATTAGGAGATTTATGGATTGCTAGTGAGTAATTTTATGATTATTAAGTTACAATTTTTTTTATCAACGCGTTTGAATTTAAATTGATCACTTTGATGTTTTAATTTTGAAATAATTTCCGCGAATTACAATCTTTAACATATATTTTAGTTTTCTAAAAATATATGTGAACATGTGGATTCGTAAGTAATGTGCTGTTATTAATTTTATCCAAATGGAACGCGAAATAGCTAAATATTATGTTAGTCATGTCATCATAAATAACTAAAGCCGTTCCAAGCACCAGAAAAAATACAGACTGAATAATCTTATTTGTAACGGAAAACCAATAGGTCAATTTGACTGAAGTTCTCCACAACAACCGTTTTAGTTTTCTATTTCTATGTCGGTAGGTAAGAATTTAAATAATTAAATTCTTATATACTTACCTACATATAAATCTAGACAAGAATTAAATTTAAATATCATATGTGTGTATATCATAATTATAAGTGCAAGTAGCTGTATATGTTGGTACTTAACACTTCTCTTTAAAAATTATATTCAAAATGTCTTGCGAAGCAGGCTAAGAAACCTCTAGCTTATTAAATATTCTTCACAAACATACGCATGGTTTTGTAAAAAATAGCCATGTAACAATCACTCTGTTAACTGAAGAGTATTTCTTTTTGATATTGTTAATATCAATGTCGAATTTAGAAAAACCATCCACCAATCCCTATCTAACTCTACCTTTTGTTAATGTTTAAGAAAAATTTAATTCATCAAATCCATTCTTGGTTCTTTGCGGCGCAGCGTTGTCTTTCGAAAGTCTTTGGGAAACAGGCATTGAGCATCGTACCAACTGACTATAACAAATCCCACGGGACTTGTTCAGATAGACAATACTAGTAACTTAAGACTTTGATATAGTAAAGGAACACATGGAAGATATGGCCTGTCCATGAAAGCTTAGCGTGTCTTTAGACAAAATTGTACTTCAAAATGGTGGTTTCATTCAATGGAATAAATATTATTGGTAAAAACACTTACAGAATAGTTTTTGCATTACGGTACATTTGATCAGAGTAATATAATATACTCAATAATATTTAAAAGGCTCTTAGTCTTTTTTAGGGTTCCGTACCTCAAAAAGAAAAAACGGAATCCTTAAAGGATCATCTGTCTGTCCGCCTGACACAACCAATTTGCGCCGAATCTACTGAACCGATTTAGTTGAAATTTGGTGCACATATGTCTTTCTGTGACCCAAACACGGACGTGTAACGTAAATAAATGAATTTTGAATTTGGTGGTCACTTTAAGGGGCAAATAAGAAAATAAAATAAAAATTTTGCAAACTACCGTGTGATATAACAAATGAAGGGCTCACTGCGAGGATTTTCAAATATTTATTTTTCATAATTTTTAAATGAATACTTTTAAAGAAATTTAAGAAAATTGATGAATATTTACCATTCCCCCATTCCCCCCATTCCCCTTATCTTTGAAACTACTGAGCCTAAAATTTAGAAAAAAAATACTGAGGTGGTTCTTTACTCATAAATTACAGGAAAACCTATAAGAACGCTATGGTCTTAAAATAACATGGTAAATCTCTGAATATTCTGCGTACAAACTTACATTTGTAGTTGGAATGTATGAACATGTTTTTCAACTACAATGTTAAGTTTGTCCTTGGTCTAAATTCATCCCAACTATGGAACCCTTCATTGTGCATCGTCCGTCACGCACTTGGCCGTTTTTTTGGCATAATAACAGGCCTAAAATACATATCAACAGCAACACAAATCTTTAAGAAATGCAGTTAAAAGACATGGCTCAATAGTGTGCATAATATACCTCTACGTCTTTGTCCGACTCAACATAAATGCGCCTACTTAACATATAACAGCGTACGGCCATACCTACGCGTTGTGACTAAGCTGAAAACAATATCGCTTTATCCGCGCCCGCGCAGCCGACCTCGTGTGTTTGCGGCGGCCTTTCATCTCGTATTTATAGTTTCGAGTCGGGTTTTCTGGTGTTGTGATCGTCTTCCTAGTTATCGCCTATATCCTGAGAGTGGGTGTTAGCAATTGTAGATAGCGGTGATACAATGATTTATGTGTTTTAGTGGGACGTCACCATAGCTTTTGTTGAATTAACTACGTTTGTGTCTAAACCTAAAAGTATGTACTTACCTTCTAGATATACCTATTAAACCTACCTTCCACCTGCTTAGATAAGTGTAAAATTTAAGAAAATCTGTTTACGTCACAGAAGATTTAGATATGTAGTACAGTACGACACAACTTAGATGTAGCATCGACAAAATTCGTAAATCCGATCACCATCCGAACTGAGAGCGCCTTCAAAATCACCAATCTTCATTACTGCTTTAGGTGAAAATGATCTTTACATTCGTAAAATTGAAATGAATGAATGCAAATTTTAAAATTTATGCCACATCTCCAGTATGAAACTCTGTGCCATCTGATCGAGTGATCTTCCTCAAAATAGTAGGGCTGAGGATCCCTGAACGTAAATATTGAAGTTAACCGTATAATATAGAATTGCGTCGTGACCGTTGCATTGCTATCAAGTAACATATTAATTGCCACGACCAAGGCTCGTGAGTTATGGTCTCACCGTCGTGAAGCACGTTTGGAAGGTAGGTAGGTGGACCCGGTAGCCATGAAAATATCTAGGTAGCTAGTAGGTAGGTAGTAACATATTTCTACGATGTGTGTGTGGCCTGATTTCGCAATACCTACTTTTGTAAAGCATACATAAACCATACAAAGAAAATTAAATTTTCATGATAAAGCAACATTTACAGTAAAATCCTTGTTTTCTGTTTCGGTATTAGGAATGGCTTTCTCTAAAATAAAAATGTTCACTTAGGTAGTAGGTACTTAGAGAGGAACAAAAATGCTGTTTTGTTGGGGTTGGCTTCCAGTCTAACCGGATGCTGCTGGATACCAGTATTTTACATGGAGCGACTGCCTATCTGACCTCCACAACCCAGTAACTGGGAAACACGATACCCCTTGGTAAGACTGATTACCAGACTTTCGGGCTTCTGACGACCCGTAACGACTGTCAAAGACCACGAACGACAGCCGGGACCAATGGCTTAACGTGCTTTCCAAGGCACGCAGGAGTCTCGGTATGTAAAGATGGTCACCTATCCCCTGACCCCGGCAAGCGTAGCTTAACCTTATGGATCGACCCGTGCGGCAGTTATTACTTAGCCACGAGCTCCTCCAAGCAATGCATGAATATTTTCTCAAACAAATGACTCGACAAACTTTCGTCTTCTCAAAGAATAAATATGCAATAAAACAAAATAGTGTTAACAAATAGTTAATTCTTATAGTATTAATAACAACGAAACATCTGTTATTGCAGGCGGTGATAATGAGTCGAATAAGGTACGCCGACCCGTGCGGCTGTTATTACTTTAGCCACGAGTTCCATATTCCTCCTCTTCATGTTATGTTTTCTAAACATTAAGGATTCTATTAAAGTCTACTCTTCTTCTTTTCGTGTGGTTAGTAACTAACCTGGTGTCAGAGTTTTAAAGCCGCCCATGGGCCTCTGAATTGGCTACACATGCCGTCAAGAAATATCTTTCAGGCATGCCGGTTTCCTCACGGTGTTTTACTTCACCGTTTTTGAAGCAAGTAATAATTATACAGGAGAAGAAAGTCTACTCTGAGTCATTTCTTTGTTACTTTGACTGTGATTTCTGAAAACATATTTTTAAGTTTGTATGGCTGTACCACACATTTGCACATCCTACGTGCCTTTAACTTCGGTCTAAATTGGTTCTGTGTGTGCTGGAACCTACGTGCTCCTTGGTATGGTAAAATTTTTATCGCAAGCCCGTTATCGTGCCGATCATAAATCTGTTTTCGAATCGTGAGTCGCCATTGCTGGCGTAGCGTTGCAAGTCCGTATTGAAAGCTGACACAGAAAATTGCACCGTTTCATGCGAGCAATAAAGTATAATTTAGTATCGCCGGCGACCTTTATTTAGCGCATTTGGGATTCCATAAGGTTTATTGTCGCATTGTACGTAAGTATTTGCCAATGCACGTAAAATGCTAGGCGAGGCTCTCAAAACGCCAGACTTATTTACGGTCTAAGAGCGTTGTCGTTCAGTGCGCCCGTATCCGTAACTTGGAAAGATAATGGCCACCCCTGAATTATGTCTCTGAATCTTTTAGAGATACCACGGAAAATATACTTCGGAGGAAAAATGAGGCTTGAAATTAAACCGGAAAAATTCTCCTGAAAAGTAGGTAGTCTATATTAATTGGATTTTTGTCGAAAAATAAACCGAACCGACTGAGTATGAGGACCTGGGTTCTATTCCCGGTTCGGGCAAAGTGTTATTGGGTTTTTCCATCTGGAATTTCTCAGTAGCAGCCCGTCTAAATTTATGCCCGCTTGATGGCAATAGACTCGCCCCCTATTACATGGGACTCAAACATAACTGGCGAAATGTAGGTGTACTATAGGTAAACCTCTGCCTAATCCTTCAGGGAATACAGGAGTGATGTTATGTTATGTTTTTTACACCGAAAAACACGGTGAAAAACACAAGTAGGTAAATTAGCACTTAATTTATATCTACACAAATAACTTAGTTAAGTTTCATTGCTAAAGTTTATTAGGAATGTGTGCGAACATGTTCGGCCCGAATTCTATTCTTACCTACTTACAAAGCTAAAATCGATTAACTTACGAACTGTTGTACGGGCCTGTGTGAAGAGATTGGCTTCGTACTATATATGTCTATGGCTTCGTATCTTATTCTAAGAAGTAAAAAGTTCACCAGATTCTCGTAATGTCTTTCGTTTTAATTGAACTGGTTTTCGAAAGGTTTCCAAATTCAATATTCTGTCACGAAATCACTTTGCAAGAATTTTTATTTAAAATAAATACAATAATATGTCACCTACAAGTACTTAAATAACTTGGTCAACATTTTAAATGATGTTATCGGGTTAACAACTGTCTATTTAAAACTGAACAAAAAGGTTTATTCAATCCGTTAATGATGAAAATATAATATAAGTACAGTAAACTTACGCCATAAAATTATTCGGTGAGCAATCCATAATTCGATAGCATCAAAAGACATACCCACAATTACTTCTAAGTTCTACGAAATAACTTTACTCAGCGGAAACGGTGTCCATTACAGCAGAGGTGGATTTTTACTATACATAGAGATTTATACGAGTACCCGCCGAGGTATTAATTGTGAGGGGTTTATTGGCACAGTCAATAACCATTTATAGCTTTCTCAGCGAGAGTCAATTACGTTGGATTAACTCCACGATGAGTTTGTAGGTGTGAAATAACCACGCAGCCACGTAGCCACGTAGGTATAGTTAACAATGTGCGAAGGTTTCATCGTTTGTTTTCGGAAAAACCGAAATTCACCGAATAGAATATGGTCTAATGAGGGAGGAACGGAATTAGTGCGTCAACCTATTATGATTTAACCGGGAATATAAATCAATTTCTATTGGTCTATAGTCACATTTTATTCGATATAATTCGGTTTTTCCAAAGATAAATGATGTAACCAATGAACGTAGTCACACTATAACCACGTAGGTACACCCCACCAGCCCCAGCTGTACAAGTGTTTGTTTAGTAGAATGGTTACAGTAATTAAACAACGAAATTGGATTGATAGCGAGCGTACCTACGTGTTACAACACAATGTGTCCCGTAATGAAATGTAATCAAGCGTTAAATTAAAATCTTTTGGTTTATCAAAGGTTTGTTGGGTGGTTCGGTTTTGTAGGTATTGAGCGTTTATAATGTGTTTTGTAATTTTGATACGACTATGTGTCTGCTTATTTTACTTATCCTATACCTACTTAAGTTTGGGTTCTATGTACTTAATCCATCAATGATCAAACTATGTAGGTAAATGCATAAGTAAATAAAAAAAATATTACGATTTGTAGGTGTGGCGTACCAAAATAACATAACGACCACGAAAACAAAACATTAATTAAGGTAAATAAATAGTAAATAGATTTAAATTCAAATTAGTGAAATCTTTATCATATCAGCGAAATAATAATGGAAAATGCAAATTAAATAAAAATAAATTTATAAAAACGTCTCTGACCACGTCAGGGTGACACTTCTGCCGGGGTTGCGAGTTCGAAAGAGAGTCCGAAAGGGATATCGTGGCCCCGGCACACAGGCAACGGAAGGAACACGGGTGGGTTTTAGAAAGGCAGGAGCGGGTTTAGCTGGTAAGAGTCCGGCACTGACCAGACTGGCTCACCAGTGAGGCAATCTGCGTCCATGAGAATTTCTCACTCCTGCCAAACAAAAAGAAAACATAATGACCACAACCTACATGCTATAAGTATGCTTTATGCTGTCTTGTCCTTCTTTAATAATGATAAACGCCTTCGTTCTTGCGAAAGCACGTTTATAGATTCTAAAAATGTTGACACCATAAGAACTGTCCATAAGTTTGCTGAGTTAAGGAGGTCATAGCCGTTACATGTAAAAATAATTAGGAGCCGACCAAGTCGTTTACAAAAATTTTTGTTGAGCCAAGATACTTGCTATCAATCATAGTCCAAAAGCCCGAGGTCATTTATTATTACAGTAACCGAAAATCGGTGAATATCACATTACAGAAGGAGTCCAAATTCCTTTAGGAACCGCGTCGTTAATCCGTCAGAAAGTTTCAGCCATGGTTTACGACGACCAAAACCGTCGACCTATAAAAAAATTGTGCCCGCACACCCGAAGTCCCGAAGTCCCGAAAAGTTTGATTTATTACGAGATCTAGCAATTAGATGGTGCGGGCCACTGAGGGATTGATTTATGATGATTCATAGTAATCATGAGCCTGTGATCCGTCCAGTAATTCTATTTTATGACAATTCCCCTGATGAATGGCTGCGTGCGGTTTCTGACGCCATCTTGAATTGAGACGCTCGTGTTGCGGTGACAATTCTTGGCTTGAGAATATATATACCTAGTTACAAGAAATGAAAGTGAGTCTTTTTGCATTTTTTATAGTCTAGTTGAGTAGAAAAATTATGTTGGTCACTAATAATAAATCTTAGAAGCTGTCCGTGTGGAAAGCTTTATTTGAATGTTCCGGAAATTTCCAAAACTTAAAGTGTTTTTAGTAATAAACAAGCACAATTTCAGTAAATTTGCTGAAAACAAATTACTTCGCTCTAATTTAGTAAGTAAAATAATTATACGAGTAAAAAGTCATCTAATCATGACAACTCATTGCTTTTTACCTCATATTTATTAGTGAATAAAACTTTACTTTGTACTCAACTTGAGTTCCGAGATCTCTCTGGTTGCATTTTAATCGCTGTTTCATCGAGTTTAATGTTAGCTTCAGATATAGACTATAGGAAAGTTCAGTAAAATCATTGAACCTCTCTTATTTTGGAGATAAAATATAGGCACACCTTATTTTGAAGAACCTTTTTTATTAAATTATAGTCGTCATAGAGAAAAATGTAGGATCTTTTCCGCTCCAGAGTAGGTTTCTTCGTGTCATATATCCAACTAGCCGCGCCCCGCGATTTCACCCGAATAAGTCATGATCCGGTGGGAATATCGGGATAAAAAGTCTCTTATGTCCTTACCTAGGTCATGGTCTACCCATGTGTCAAAACCGTTCCAAATCCGTTCAGCCGTTTTAGCGTGAAAGCGTAAAAAACAAACATACAAAAAATCTAATGTTTTCTCTATATTATTATAATATATACCTATATTAGTTTAGTATTTTTTTACTTAGTCATTTAGTTAATGTAGGTACTAGATGTTATTTAACATGAACTCACTACGTTTCACATGGCTTCGGTATTCCCGTTTCGTTAACCCTTTATGTCGTGTTCAAGGCTGCCACGTAGGTTAGTAGGTATATGTTCAGGGTTTTCTATGTACCGCGGAAATCAATAAGTCAAAGGTATATCGTACTCGCAGTAAAGTTTTAAAAGTCATACCTAAATAAGAGAAACAGGCGCTTTAAGTAAATATTTTTTTCAGTTTTAAAAGTAAAATAAGGTGTTGTTCCAAAAAAAATGATTCTATGGAAAATGTAATAACCTTTCCATTACTGTTGCTAAGCTTAGCATGGTAAATATATTCGTACTTTGATATATAATACGAAACTCATACATTATATTATTTACTTATGATGTTTACTTATTTCATTGACTACCAAACCAGCTTTCCCTCACTAACGCGCCCAATAAAATCATAAATACCTATAGGTACAAACATTTTCTCACGGACGGCTTACGAGTTTCTAAACACACCTACCCACTTCGGCACCACTAGCTTGACACAACCAAAAAGCTATAAATAGGGCACTAAACTTAACACTTACACATAAAGAGATCGGAGATACATACAGGTTTGATACCGCGTCGCCGCCTGTCGACGCTTCGCCGTTACCGATAAACAAATCGTCGACTACACTCAACCAGCCCTCTATCGTGACACTAAAAACTTAACTATCCGGTAACACGAACACACCTGAATATAAATCACGAGCACCGGTAACGGACTTATCGAGATATGTACGACACGATCGCTCTTCATGAAAACTTTTAACGCTCACAACATCGCGGTACCAGCTGAAACGCTATCTAAATTATTGAAAATCACGCATGGAACCGATTCCTACGAATGCCAACCTCTAACTATAGGGTTTTCGAGCCAAAAACGAAAGTAAAGTTTACCACAAAAGCCAAAATATTTCTCCAGAAAGAGTTATTTAAATATTATGCAAATTTCACCCTTTGGAGTTTAACGACTCGAAGGAAAGATAATGCAGTCGATAATTTGGGTATTTTTTGCTGATTTCGGACTCGTTTTGTCTGGTTTTTCGAGACCTCATATAAAGGCGCAAGTAATTTGCCTAATGCGTATCGACAATTTATGTAAAGGTTACGCAAGACCGCCCTTTGTTAGGCTATAGTTACACTTTCGGTTTCAGGGTACTGATTTGCATAACAGGGTGCGCGCACAATGCTCAGACACCCTTTCTTGTACAATACTTTTTAGTTTCACTTTTAACGTTGCATTGTTGACATTTTGTGCGAGTAATAAATAAATCAGGCGCAAATTTATAAGGTCCGGCGCATGTGCACAAGACTACAATGTTGCCTTATATCGACTGAGTCCTTGTGAACCTGGCTCGTTTATGTGACGACCGGTATATAGTGATAAAGGCACTGCTAAGCGTCAACGTACGCTTTACTCGTGAGAAAGTTTTGTTCGGTGAGATTAACTTGAAATGTTTCAGCCGGCAGACTTCAGTTAGAGTGCATAAACGCTGAACTAAAGCTAGCCTCACAACTTGTGATTTCAACGTTTGTTTATGTGTAACTAATTTGTTTTTAATTAAACAATAAACATAAACTTTGAATAAGTGGTCATTGATGGTAAAATGGTTGAAATAAATGCCAATAACACACGTCATTATGGCGTGTAATATCGTTTTACAACTTTAAGGCAATAAATAAATTGACTGCCGGTTGTACATTTTATTACGATTTAAAAGTCGATGACTGTTTGAGACGAATAATTGATTTATGCCGGTTATTAATGTTAATTTGATATTATCGTGTTAAGTAACGCTTGTAAATGTGTCGGTGCTATAGTTTTTTACAACATATTGAAATTATGTGGTTTGATTATGAAGTGATGGTCTCATTTTGAAGTTTTTGGGAAGAATTTGATATTGTTCACAGAGAGGATACTCACAAATGATCTTATAAAATCACAATTATTACACTAAAAGTAAAACAAATATATTTTGCCCTGAAACATGTTTGACAAACAAAGCTGATTTGGGAAGATTTTCTTCAGCTGTCAAATAGACCTGTCATAAGCGACACCTCAAAAGTAATTTTAAACCTATAAAAAATAAAAAACCATATATAGGACTTATATACTTTACTACATCTCACTCCGGGCTTAATCCGGACGACAGAAAGATGCACCCACCACAAACTAAGCCCAATATTTATTACTGAAGATTATTTTTAACGTCCTCATACCAATCATAATTAGTGGCCAAGAAGAAACGGTAGGAGCCCAACTATATCATACATATGTTAATGACCGGACTTTTCTACAAATGTTTTAGTCTTTTAACCGTTTAACACGTGTTAATAACTAATAAAACGGTTTAATGGTACATAAAAAGTTGAGATTTATAACGTATAGCCAGTATGCCTTATGATTTGCTTGACGCGTGCCTAGTTTACAACGTTATTTAATTCAACGTTAAAATTTTCATTGGCTTTCACTATGACTAGTAACGATTGCAGCAGCAGTGAAATCTAATAATCTGTGTTATTATTGCTATAAATATTACAGTTATTACCAATTACGTATCTGCGAGGTCGTTCAGTGTTTGTTTGGGTTTTCTAGTTATTATTTTTGAGTGTTTGATCTGCTTTCTACTTTTATTTTTGATTAGGTATCTAAACAGTTCTCATTTTAGTTATGTATGTAGGTAACTGTGATAACTGTAAAAGCTCCACAAGCTTTTACCTTTAAATTATCATTTAAGTTTAGTTCAACATTTTGCCTGAATGCAAGTCCTGTATTTTTATTAATTATTATCTCTCTCACATATCCCTAAATTACATAGAACAAATCTTCCTCAAAGAAAATACATATGATTTTTCCTGTCAGCCGTTTCTTACCTACCTATCTTATTGTTTAAATAGGTAGTTCATATTACAGTTTCCTTTTTACCTCAAGATCAAATAACACTTTAAAATAAAACGATACCGCTTTCTATCTACCTGAACATGTTTAACCACTTAAGCATATTCAAAGTGGGTAGGATGTGTTTTGAAACCCAATCAGAATGTCCCCAAACATTTGGATAGTGGGCAGTATAGTATCGATAAATTGTTCACCTCCACCATAATATTCGAACCTCGTACGGTGTAGGAGGACGCGATACGGGCTAAGGACCCTTCATACGGATCGGTAGTCGTTCAGGTGCGGTGACGTAGGTAGCCTCGATTGTGTCATCGTCGAGTCACATTTCTGGGAACAGCAACATAATTACGTAATTCACGATCAATCACAATTTGAATCATTTTGAAAAAGATTGCTAATCCATGGCTTCTTAATTCGAAAGAAAATGCTGCGTAACAACGTAAATAACGCAGTGAATGTTGTTGAACTGTCACATGAAACAGATTAGTCTTAATCATTTACCGAAAATGTGTTACGCAATTAGATAGCTGGAATTGTGACTTACAATAAATTAGAAAATAGGATAGATTCTGCAGGTCCTAATTCTTTTCAGAAAGATTTTTTGTCAGAATTTTCTTTCTGTACGCGAGGTACCTATTTAACTGAATACATCGAAAATTAACCGAACATTTTATTTCACATGTTCATTTCCTGTAACAAGATACCTAAAAAAACCTACGCACTTTTTAAGTTCAACTGTTGCGACAGCAGTTCGTCGCACCGTCGCGTCGGCCCACGTTCGTGTGAAGGGACACTAGCGGCGTGGGAGCGGCATCTGGAGCGGGTGATCTGGCGATGCTCGTAAACGAGCCGAATTAGTGCCCCCAGCCCGCTCTGCCTAGCTGGGGAAACAAAAACCAGATTTAAATATAGAATCCGTTTAGTTATATCCGATCCTCTCTTGTTTCATACTATGCTATGATTGTGTGTTACACAAAATGTTATTCAAAGTTGCAAGTTCTTTTTCTGTGTGTTTGTATTATTTTTATTGCACGCTTTTCGTCAGATTTCCTTCGGAGTTTTCTCGTAGCAGATTCTATCGCAAGCTGTGATTTCTCAATCAGATATCTATTATAATAGGTACATGATACTTATAACTAACTAAGAATTGTATTATTTACTCCTGAAATAATATAAGTAAAATGTTAGTCACAACATAAACATAAAAAAACATTTTTTGTTTACTAAAAACTCTTCTAGCAAGTTCTCACACACAATACAATAAAATGTTGATTGAAAAGCCAAGCGATGCAATACAAAAAAATACAAAATAAATGTTTCGAACCATCCACAACGATTTTATTGGTAGATGTAAGATTCTGATTACAGTTGCTAGCTGTTAGAAAATAATGTCTTACACCAATACTCAGGAGGATAATTAATTTAATGATTATTATGTACCCACGCAGGAACAATTTCAACTTTTCCCATCAAATAAAATACTAAATTAAAACATAGGACACCCCTATTCGTCCGTTACAGTTTGATTTTTTAATGGTGATGTCGTTCAGTTTAGGGTTAAGTCCAAATGTATGGGAAAGGGTGGTGGGATCCAGTGCGGGTTATTATTGTCATTGTGGAGGGAAAATGTTTTGGCATGGGTTTAGTCAGAGGAAATTAATTAACTACTTACTCGTTTATAACATTGGGTCTAATCATCTTCTCTGGGGTGGTTGGATTTTAATTTCATATCAGATAAAGCTCTACCATAAAGAGCTTACAATTTAACCAAATTTTTCTCGGTTAAATAAAATTGGGAAAATTGCTAGCCAAGAAACGGCTAGATCTCCATAAGAACTTTCTAAATATACAGCAAAACATACCCTGTAATGAATGTAATAAAGGTTCGAAAATATAAGACGGGATGTGAGTTTATGTGCAATGAATAATGCATGAAACAAATTTAAATCTCAAAAGAAGCATCACAGACCATTTCCCCGGAACTATGAGTTAGACAAAATTATATCTATCTCACAGATAGCGAGGATATCGTAGGGGAATGCCAGTCTTTTTATTATTTATATAATATTTTGCAATTTTTTTAAATATGAAGGGTGGATCCCCTCGCTAAAGGGTGGGCTCGGTCTGAATGAATTTATAGTCCTTTGTAGATAAACATATCAATTTGTTAGTGTTTTGTTAGTAGCATAAATATGTGATACAATTGTTAGCCCGTACATAGTCAGTCGACTTGATGACTCCGATGGACACACTCGGAATGAAGAGTGACTTTATATCTGCTGGTGCTCCCATTTTAAATGGACTTTGATTAGTGAAAAGTGTGGTTGAAACTGTGTGAAATCAGACTTTTAAATAGATATCTTGGGTACTGTCTAGAAGACAGTTGAGTAATTATAAGGAAAGCGAGGTAAGTGATCCGATTTCAGTCCCTATTTTTTCTTGTCATTAAAACCTCCACCCTTCCCTTGTAACTCGAATTACGTCTCCTGACTGACGTATAGTAAGGCCTAAGTAAATAAACGTTGGTTTACAACAACGTTGTTTACCGCATGCATCTCTTCCGCGTTCAACAGTATCCGCCAACCACTTCCTCGCTCCGGTAAAAAAATCGGAATCCAAACACTAACTCGGTAATATCCGAGCGACTTTACCCGTAAATCGATTGAAAAGCAAGCGAATAAAATCGATTTTCCCCCAAATTGAATAGTCGTAAAACGTAGGTAGCAGCAGTTTTAATGTCCAGATTGTTTACACGGCGGCGTCACGAGTGTAAACGCTTGTCGATAATTGATGATTTGATTTACAACATCACCAAACAACCGGTGTTTGGGCGATCGCGATACGTTACCCGCGCCTTTGAATGGAACAATATTACGTATCTAATAGCCGTAATATACGTATTTGTACGTATTTATGGTTGGGAGAAAATACATGGTTGTAAACTTACGGTGGAGAGTGGTTTCTGTATTGTCAGTTTCCTTACTGATTTATAATCAGAGCTTTTAATACTGGACACATAATATACTTAGGTAAAATGCAGACTAGACTAGAAAGCCGATGTTTTCTCCAACATCAGAACTGAAAGTCTCTAAAATATCCAAATCAATTTGGACTTTGACTCCTTGAGGACATGTAGAGCGTTCAGTTTCCAGGTTTTCCTAAATTTCGTTTCAAGCACCATCGCCTATTTTCAAAGGTTAATTACCTATCCAAATGCAAATTCTGTATTTTTCACAAATGCCATCAGATACCATTAGGTAGTCAATAACTTTAACGCCTTAATTTTAATTGTTTCGATGCATTCATTTTCCAAATTACGGAGGGATTCTTAAGACGCTAAATGAGACTTGAGTAGGTAGGTACCTACCCAAGTCTCATTTTCCTTGCTACGTAGTAAAAACCTTTGAAGCTGTTTTCTGCTGAGTTCACGGAATAAACGTACGTTGGTGCGTTATTCCAGCCATTGGTTTTATAGCTGCGAGCGGCCACAGGAAAATAAATTCGGTCACGTAAGAAAATTGTCATTATCCGTAAGATTTTCCTTGTTCTAACATAACACACGTATGTATATAATACATATGTATTGTATTATGTATCTATCTAGCAGAAAGTCGATAACTTATAATAAATGGTGGGGTATGAGGCATTCCTTTTTTCTCAAATTCCATTAGTGAAAGAATTTCACAATAATTTTATATGTGAACAACGTATGAGCAACCGAGAGCCGGGTTACGTAGATCGCAAGGCTCACAAGCAGGTGTAGATTACATTAGGCAGGCAGGCACGTCCGAGGCCCTCGAATACAATGCGTCAGCCAACAATGAAATATTAACGAATATTCGCACTCAACCATTAAAAAACCGTAATCAAGCGATTCAAAGTTCAACGGCCATAGCCGTGCTCTCGTAAACGGTAAGCGGCACCTATAAATTTTATACGATAAACAAAGAAACAATCGTGCTGTTGTAATGTCAAACTTTTGCGGTAGGTTATGGAGCATTGTGAGTCCTTCCGTGTGGTTTTATGCATTTTTTATAGTGTCGCCTTACACGGCCGCGATTGGAGCAAATTAAGGCGGCGCCTATTTGTCGCTAGCGGCTCGCACGGCCGCGACCGCCGACCGCCGAAGACCGCCGAGCGACGCGCGACACTACACCATAGCGCACAACGTTTCGTCACGAGTGCGCAATAAACTTTTATCGCTTGTTCTTTCAAGTATTATTTGACAGTGTTGATGCGTTAAATTGCGATTAATAGATGATTAGCCATTCGGGCGTGCGTTTATAGCGGTCTCGTAATAAATTCACTTTATTGCGTATCAATCACGCGATAGTCGTCGTGGTGGACGCGACTCCACTGAGTTTCGCCTCCAGCGGCCTTTGCAGCCGCCCGTAGTAAATATTTTTTTTATTGGGGGCTATAATTCTTACTGTAACTGGTAGCTTTTCTCTGCAAATGCTCTATGCTAAATAGGTTCCCGATAGATAGTAAAACCTCTTACATGGATACCAGTACTCATGCCTGCGTAACGAGCAAATAGAAAATTTATAGAAAGTTTGTATTGGTTTCATTATTGTATTGGTCGAAGGGAATATATAAGTAATTATAAGCTTTCTTGCCTTATACCATGCCTGACCTATGCTTGTTAGACATGGAAGTATAACAAAAATGTTAAAAATAAAATTATAACGTGCCAGCGAGGTATGGAGCGGAGTATGCTAAACATAAAAATAATAAATAAAATAAGGCATAGAATAAAATACGCAACATCACAAAAGCAACAGACGGTTTAGCACAAGCTCTTGCATTGCAAGTGGGCCGGACACATAGCTCGCCTGCAAGATCAAAGGTGGACAATAAGAGTGACAGAATGGAGAGGGCCAGTGGGCAAAAGAAAGAAAGGGAGACCTTCCATCTGAAGGGAGGACGAAATCAAACGCATAGCGGGTCCAAACTAGACACAAACAGCACAATCCAGAGAAAACGGGCTCAATTTGGAGGTATCTGCATAGGGGTTCTACTCGTAACAGAATATTTTATTTTTTATTAAAAATAGGTATACGGTATACTAAAACTACGATAATAACATATCCAAAATTGAATTAACTTGTAAACTAGCATTTTCTGGAAGAAATAAAAGGCTTTTTTATTTTTATTTTATTAAGCTTTCAAAATCTTTTGTGACCAACAGAAGATCATGTATGAAAGCTTAGGTAGATTTTCACCAATAGTTAGGAAGGTAGGCGTATTGTGGTAGGTTAACTGAGACTAATTTGTAATTGCTTGTATTTATTGGAGGGTAGCGCCTCTTGTAAGAAAACAAAGGAACATAGGCTGCGTAAGTAGCGAGTTTATTGATACCTACCTATTTCCATTTTCCACTTACAAGTCACGAATCATGATCATAGGTAACCTAGGTACTTATTAAAAAAAAATACATGGAGTTGAAATACAATTTTGCGTTTCAGGCGTTTTCACTGTTTATCAAAAAACTTCTTCATATAATAAAATCGTACTCAATCTGCCTAGCCTTTTCCCAACTATGTTGGGGTCGGCTTCCAGTCTAACCGGATGCAGCTGAATACCAGTATTTTACATGGAGCGACTGCCTATCTGACCTCCACAACCCAGTAACTGGGTAATACGATACCCCTTGGTAAGACTGGTGTCAGACTTTCGGGTTTCTGACGACTCGTAACGACTGTCAAAGATCCACGAATGACAGCCAGGACCAACGGCTTATCGTGCTTTCCGAGACACGGAGGATTCTCGGTATGTAAAGATGGTCACCCATCCACTGACCAACCCCGGCAAGCGTAGCTTAACCTGATGGATCGACCAGTGCGGCTGTTGTTACTTAGCCACGACCTCCTAAAAAAATAATAAAAATAATAAAATCGTACTATCCTAATAATATTTTTCTTACATTAAGATACTTTTTATCCCGGTTTTCCGTTCCCGTGGGAAATTTTCGAAATCCACGTGGGCGAAAGCTAGTATAAAATATACACTAAAATGTAGGTATAGGTACTAAATAGTGAAATCTTTTGTCTGTTATGTATGACAAAACACAATTTATTTATTAAATTTTCCATCTCTTGATTAAGAAAATGAAGAAAACTGCTAGTATAAAGTCGATATTATTAACCGAGGCTAAAGCTTGAGTTTAATCGCACGCGGCATATAAAAGCTGTTACACACAACACACGCGCTATGTTTAGACACCTAACAAAGTACAGTCGCCAGCAAAAGAGACAGCGAGATCACGGCACCTTTAGTTTAGAGTGTCATAAATTCACCGCCATTAATATTTGCTTAACTTACCATAAAGTGAAGTGGCGAACCGCTCCGGGCTGGCCAGTAAAACGTGCACTTAGTAAAGATTATCTCAGAGGTATGTGGCTGTAAATAATCGATGTTACTGCACTATACCTACGTACTGAGTTAATTTATGAGTGGCCGTTGTGTAGCGCTTAACGTAACCAACTGCTGTGCAACTAAGAAAGGTCGTGTGTCCGCCACTGTTTACTATAAAAAGTGATTAGGTATATAAATTAGTTTGAGTTGTTAAAGAAATATGTAAGGGAAGTCAATCGATGGATTTTGTTGGCTATTATTTATTTATTCATGTAGATGTTTTTTTTTTTATTGAGATTCATAGAGATGTTAGAAATGTGCAAAAAATTAGGAAAACTATAATTAACTCATTACCACACTAATTTCGCGATTAGTAACTTATTTTTTATCCCAGGACATAAATAATTCCACAATTTGTTTTTCTAGTGAGTAATTGTTACTTTTTTTTTACAGATCTCAGCAAAATGGTATGAAGCAAGAAAAATCCGCGTAATTATCTGCAAGACGTTGCCTAAAAGGTAAGAATTTCTACTTATTGATTAGCAGAAATACTGTTGTAGTTTATGTTTTAATAATTATTCTGTAAACACTTTCGTTTGCGACTGTCACTGCCTTTGTACCGTATTGTGGTGTTGCCTTAAAATATCCTTAGGTATGTAATGATTACTTAGAGTACACCCATAATGGTGCTTCTTTAGTTTAAATATATTAATTCTACTGCACAATATATGTATTAATAATAAGCTCAATGCATCTTAATTCACATAAAAGTTAAATGACCAACAAGACCAAAAAATGTAACGAAACAAAACATTCCAATCGACTTTAAAAAAGTAAAATCTGATACCAGAATTCAAGAGAAAAAACAAATCCAATCTCGTAAACCTCATTTTTTAGTTTCCGCCATCTTCGAAGTATCTCAAAAATGTCCGCCGGTCGGAGACCGTCCTACCGCGCATCGAACGGTATCGCCATACTTCTTTCTTTTTAATTTTTCATTCCCCTTCTCAAATCGAAAGAACTCACGCTGCGATCACCCAGCACTCCCGTCGCTGTGCGAAAGAGATAGAACGACCCGTTTTTTTCTCATCACTCTTTCGACGTATCTCGGGTGAGGAAAAGAGACAACAAATAAAGTAAAATGGCGTCGATAGCAAGGCATGGCAATGGCCCTGCAGCTAAAATTCTTAAGCACACATACAAAGAATGTTGGTGTGTGAGTTTGATTGTATTGCCGATTGGGAGGGCCCAAGATCAGATGTCTTCAACCTTTCTTGAGAGTGCTTCTTATAAGATTTTTTTAATATTTATAGGTACTAAGATTTAAAGTCAATCATATCTTTTTTCCACTGAAATAAAGGTATGCTTATTTGTTTTAATAATTAATGGGTAATTTTTTCCAAATGATATCGATAAAAACATAATTACAAAACGGATGTTTCACAGAGTCGGTTATTAAAAATAAATCTGCAATAAATAGTCGATAATGACTATTACGGGACAAAGAACAAAAAAAAACATAATTATTTGTGTGATATATGAAAATAAATGTTGTTTTTTCTAAAGTTTATTTTTTCAAGAAATTATTTAATACAATAAAATGTGTAAACACAAAAAATGTTTGTGACCACTACTCCAGGAAGAATCGATTCATCTGGTTTCAGAGAGATGGCGCTGTTCTCAAAATGAAAGAGAGAGAGCAAGAAATGTAGTCATGTAGAGCTTTATAAAGATTTGAATTTATAGTCTACAGTGATGAATTCATTATTATGTAACACGAAACGTTAATGAGCATGATGAATATATTTATTGTGATAAAGATAAGGAGATATTGCAGTAGGTAAGAATTGCACGAAAGGATACCTAAGTACTTACAATAAAATGATATGAGCACTTTTTGGAAAATACTTCATTCTGAGTAGTAGGTAGCTACTAAATATCTGCAGTGCCTACCTACCTAGTTAGGTGTTATGTTAGGATTTACATAAATAAATAAAATATGTAAACCCTAATATAATAGCAGAAATATTAATCAGATATACAGACTGCTCATAATATTTAGGTGTTTTTACTTCAATGTAGTTATTCTATCTAACTATTATTTAAAAAAAAATAGTATCTATCAATGTCTTATTCTAATAATTCGAGTATATATCTTGCAGCACACGTGGGTACATAAAATAATTTAATAGATATCTCATATCGTCAAAGCTATAATCACTTCAATGTTCATACAATTATTTATATTTCTACACAGCTTATTATAGTATTTTGCTGTAGAGCCCATCGTAAGTCAGTGTGACACTGTGCTTTCAAAGCTTCTAAAAGTTCCACACTTTTTTAATAGATGGCGCTAAACTCAATGATAATGGTAGAGTTTCTATAATTTATTTTAAGGTTCAAAAGCTAAAAGAAGAGACGGTTTTACAGATTTTTACTGAATTGTATTTTAAATCATAATGTGTTTATATACAAGTAAATTCATGATATCGAAATATTTAAACAGACACAATACACTCAATTACTGCAGACTCTACCATTCTACATTTGGAAAAGGTTTATGAGCCCTTTATTAACCATGGTAACACCATTTTATGTAAAATGTCTTATTATTATTTTCAAACATATTATTTAAGTAACGTATGCACAGTTCAACTATTCCTTCATTATTTTTTCTCATCTCTGCTTACTATCAAAGGACTAGGAGAAATTCTACAATGAAAAAACGATATCTTTTTCTGTCAGGATGCTATTAAAATTCAGATGAAAAAACTGTTTATGTTTGGACACACTTGCATCTACATAAAGACAATGCAAGCGCGGGCGCATACGCTTCCTAGAAAGGCAAGTTGACCCAATTTTCTATTAAAATTCAAATTACTTTTTTTTCGCGAGCAAAGAGAAAGCTGGCTATAACAGTCAGTATAGCTCCGGATTTTAGACGATAAAGTGGTGTTGTGTACGAAAAATGTGGAAATCATGTTTTGTTTTAGTTCTAAAAAATAATTTTGATGTAAACACGGGGCGTAAATTCGCGCGCGTTGTTTGGCGTCGCGCCAAACAAACCTCGTCGGGCAAACACAGATGGCGACGGAGAAACACGACTAGGTACGTTGTTTGTCAGAATTCTCCTTGTAGCTAATTAAAAACTGTCTCTGGATTAAATTACATAACGGAAATTAAATTAGAAAACCATTAATACTGCCAATCTAAATGTTAACTCCACTTTGAATCAATAAGCGGTTTGATCAAAAAGTTTATCCGATTTCTTAGAGAAGATTCTAATTTTCTAACCTATTTTTTTTTCTTTTTTTTGGTTCAATAAATATGTCTGTTAGTCAGAATCAGAAGCGGTCAGTTTACAAATGCTCATTCGAAACTTGTTCCATCAGGTATGTTAAACAAATTAAATTATAAATCTAAGAGACCGATACAAAATTCCACGTGGTGTGTGGTCTCTTTAAGTTATATTTTGTCTCGAAAAGCCCCGATTGGTCATCGTTTTAATGATCTTAGGATGCAACTTAATTTACTGCAGATAATTATCTTAAAAGATTATGCACGGATTATTTTAATGTTAAATGCCGATATGCTTTCTTATTATAATAACTTCTCTATTATCGTTTACAAGTAAAACATTTTATGCTTCTGAATATAAAATTCGATACGTATTTGAAATAGTATCGTTAGAACACTGTTTTAACACATATACTTCGCCAGGTATGGCATTCCCAGACACAGAGGTCACGTAGGTAACACAAGTCTACGTCATAACATCTGCTTACCAGAAATTTGTAATAATAACTCCCCAACCACCTTTATTACCTGTGCGAATCCGATAAAACAATGAGGCTTAAATTAACATAACAACATAACATTAGACACATGAAACGACAATTTAAATGCTTTGTACATATTTTTTAACAGAATGGTGACTGAAAATCGTTCCTTAATCATGTTTTGTTGCAATAAAGTGGCAACTGGATAGTGACGTAAGCATGTGTTAGTCCCGGAATGCCAGACCTTGTTTTATTAGACCACGGATTAATACAAATAGTTCACTTCGTATTTTAGTTATGAAGCTACAAGTACTTACCTACGAGGCGGGCTTGACTTGCTTGGCCAATTCAGTGAGTGTAACGTAGTCAGAAAATCAAAAAGTTACGCGATAGAAAGAGAGGGAACTTCAAGGTGTAGGTAACTAGCGCTGTGCGACCTGAATTGCACTTTATTGTGTGGCAGCAAGAATAGCTTTTTATTTAAATGATTTTGCGGAGTGAACAATCTGTATTAATCTTTGGTATGGCATGTCTGTGGCCAGCTATGTATCTAACCTTTCAAGAATGCGTTAATAATAAAATAATAAAAATCGTTTATTCTCTCGCCACAATATAACAAAGAAAAAAGGAAAAAAACAGAGTAATCACAGTATAAATACATTTTTGTTATTTAATATTGTGGGAGACTGGTGCCTAAACTAGGCTCGAGGTCTGTATTTCAGGACACCAGGATCTCCGCCATTTACATTCATTCTATTATATACTTGTACACCGACCATGACGAACATTATATAATATCATGGCAGGAAAAAGAGATTTTGTGACTCAAGTCAAATTTTTATAAATGGGTATTCAGTAATTGACTCACTAAAATGAGTTAGAGAGTCAAAGATTTATTATGTTAGTATTTGTGCATGGAAGTGTGTGTATGTGTATGTGTGTGTAAGAGATAGGGGTGTGTTGGTATTTATGATGTATGTTTGGTCGTGCGTGTATGGAGCTAGCAGTGTGTGTGTTGTTTGGATTGCCGGGAACTATTAATAAATAAATAATAATAAGTAATAAGACTGCAAGACAAAATAAAAATTACTTCATCAGGCGCATCAGGCGCTGCTACATTACACCATTGAGGTAAGTAATTTTTCAGTATCTTCATAATTTAGGGTTTGGAGGAAAGAAGTAACTTTTCTTTTGCACAAGATTCTAGGCTGGTTAACTATAGGTATCATTCTGTTTATTTTATTGTATAAAAAGGCGCCTAGGTGGCAAAAGAACCGCTTAGAAAATTGTTTAGAGTGGTGGATGTGACGGTTGTCTACTGGATTGAACCGTCTTTTACCAAGCGAGGCTGAGGGATGATAGGTGATTAACGAGTGTTGCTTTAATATGGTGCTTGCGATAAAGAGTTGACGCACTGTCAAAACTTTAGCCTCCTTGTAAAGTCGCTCTGTGGGGTAGCGGTAAGGTAGAAAAAATGAGACTTTTAGTATAGCTCGTTGACTTCTCTCTAGCTCAATTATTGTGGTTTTCGGGGCTCCTCCCCAGACAGAGATGCAATATGTTAACAGCGATTGAGCTAGGGCGCAGTAGACGGATTTCTTTACATTGTCATCAGCCACTTGTCTTAGAGTTTTAAAGATGTATATTAGTTTACGCAACCTTATTTTAAGTGTGTTTATGTGTTCATGGAATCTAAGCGAATTATCGATAATTACTCCTAGATACTTAACGTATGTGGTATTGCGAATGGGCATACAGTTACATTGGTCATCGAGTGGTTTTGAACAGGTGTGTGTTATAATCGTGTAAGAAGATGAGGAATGCGGTATGTTACTTTTAACTTTGAGGGAGAAGGTCATATAATTGGTTTTGTCAGTGTTAAGAGTTAGGATGTTATTGCGTAACCAGTAAGAAACTGCATTAAATCCAGACTGTGCATGTGAAAAAACCTCAGCCCACGTATCAGCGCTAAAGAGAAGAGCCGTGTCGTCTGCAAAGGTTATGATCCTACCGTTGGGAAGCGTGAGCAAACCCAGGTCGTTGATATAGATGAGGAACAAGGTGGGACCTAACACACTTCCCTGGGGCACGCCATATGAGATTGTACGTTCATCACTAGTGCAATTATCCATTTTAACGCACTGAGTACGCTCCCTCAAGTAGTCCTCCAAGAGTTGAAGTTGAACTCCTCTTATTCCCAAATTTTCCATTTTTTGTGTGAGAATCGGAACAGAAACCGTATCAAAGGCCTTCGCAAGGTCTAAAAATATACCCAGTACTTTTTTCCCCTTATCCAAATTGGTGACAACATAGTTAGTTAAGTTGTGAACTGCGTCTGACGTAGATTTTCCGGACCGAAAGCCATATTGTGTTGGAGATAGAAGATTATGCTTTTCGAGGTAATCAACAAGCCTACCATTTATTATCCGCTCAAGAACTTTTGAGAGGGCAGGTAAGACAGCTATAGGCCTATAGTTGCTGACACTGCTTTTGTCCCCATTCTTATAGATCGGATGTATAATTGATCTTTTAAAGACTTTAGGGAATTTGCCAGTTGAGAGAGCCAAGTTACAGATGTATGTAAGAGGGGGTACAATGGAGGCTTTGTTTCTTTTAAGAAGGTTACTAGATATTTTATCCCAACCCAGTGCGCAATCACTACGAAGGGACATTAGGAGTTGCTCCACTTCTTTTTCGTCGGTCGGTAGTAAGACCATTGAGTGAGCGTTATCGTTGACGTGTTGTTTGGTGGCTTTCGAAGGGCTACCAATTTTTTCCGCAAGCTGTTTGCCAATTTGAGCAAAATAATCGTTAGCTGAGTTTACAGATTCCTTTGGAGAAGATGAAAGTGATATGAGATGAGTTGTAGGTTCTTTCTTTTTATTTCTGTTTGTCAAGTTATTTATTGCAGACCATAGATTCTTGGGGTTTGTTCCAGCTTTGGTTATTTGATTTTGTTCATATTCAGTTTTTATTTTATTTAACAATTTGTTACAGAAGTTTCTGTATCGGGTAAAAATTAATTTAAGATCATCATTATCAGGCGTTTTTCTACTCTTTTTATGTAGGCTGTCTCTATGTCGGACACAACGAAGAAGCCCTGGAGTTATCCAGGGCTTTACAATTTTCCTGCGGTTAGGTACTTTAATAGTTTGCGAGTTTATGTCTATAGCTTGTCTTATTTGAGTAACCATGGTCTCTGCTGCTAGATGAGGATCTTGGGTGTTATAGACTTCACTGAAGTCTATATTCCCAATGTCTTTGTCTAACCGATCACGATTAACAAGTGTTATTGTTTTTCTCGCAGTAGCCCTGGGGAATTTCTTTGAGAGAAACAGCAACACCGTGTCATGATCAGTCAGAGCAGAATGAGCAACAAACGTTGATGCAGGGCTCTGAGTTTTTAGAACAAAATGATCTAAGCATGATAATTGTCTGGTGGGTAGCGTGTGTGCAGGCAATAGACCATGTGATGCCACCAAGTTTAAATAGCTGTGTTTGTTTGGGTCAAGACATTGATCGCTGATATTTATATTAATGTCACCGCAAATAATTATATTATTATAACGCGTGATCTTGGCCAGTACATCGTTTAGTGAACTCAAGAAGTTAGTAATATCTTTATTGGCTGGAGGTCGATACAATGCTATAAGTATGGTATTTTGGTCGATGGAAATTTGGAGGCAGTTGGCATTTAAGAATGTAGGTTCTTCCACAGATACCCTAAGTTCCTTTTTAGCATAAACCACGACACCCTCATTTTGTGTTAGATTGTTAATAGTACTGAAACAATCATATCCTTCCAAATCAGGTATCATGTGAGTTCCAGGAAGCCAACATTCCGTTAACGTTATAATATCCCATTCAATTTTTGTTCTTGCTAGGATTGTATAGAAGCCAGCAATATTTTTAGTAATACTACGGATATTTTGGTTTATTATTTTGAGTGACATGTTGGGCCTAAAATTAGGGGGAGCACAGTTGTCAAGGTCACAGGTCGCTGAGTCCGAAACTGCGATTAAATCGATATTTTGCGTGTTATTTGTAATATTATCGAATGTTTGCGTTTTAATTTTCAACGGTTACGTTTATGTTATAGTTTTTTTGTAATATGCTGCAAAGTTAGCACATTTACAACGCTGATAATAAATTTACTGAGAAGAATTATGTTAGCATTCTTTTTACCCGTATTTAGTCCATGTAAATAATTGTTTATAAGTAGCAGTGTGAGGTATGTATGCTTTTTATGGAGTAGTTTATTTGTAATTAGTGGAGTATAGTTACTAGTGTATATATGAGATTGTGTTCGGGTAGTTGTACGTAACTTTGTGATATAATTGTGATGTGTGTAGTTTAGTTCTATGTTAGTACATTGTAGTTTAAGTGTTACATAAATGGACATTGAAATGTAAGAAATATCAAAATAAAAGTAGAAAAGATATATAAAATGATATTGATTGCATGCATGAACGCGAATAATATGTTTAGGAGAAGGTGATAGTAGTCATTGATGACCTGGTACTGGTACTGATACTGATAACCTGGTAAGGCATTTTTCAGATTTGATTTCAACGGGTTTATCAGCTGGGTCTTTCTTCAAGAGAATTCTTCCGTTGGAATACCAGCTGGAGTAATTTCTTGCCTTAGCAAACTGGCGGGCATCATATAATAGTTTTTTTAAGGCAGGAGGTAAGTGTTCGTCGACATATATTGGTTTCTTTTCTCCGGCAATTCCGATCAGATGTGTGTTCAGCTTATCATGGATCGAATGATCTTTATTGAATTTCCTCACCTTGGCAAGGAATTCATTCCTCGTACTGACACAGCCGAATTCAGCAACAATCGGTCTACATAATCCAGATTTTCC
The DNA here is from genome assembly GCA_916701695.1 of Agrochola macilenta. NCBI lineage: Eukaryota > Metazoa > Arthropoda > Insecta > Lepidoptera > Noctuidae > Agrochola > Agrochola macilenta. The sequence goes on from OU753563.1 coordinate 13,518,005, forward strand.
TGGTATACGATATACATCTCGGAAAGCAGATGTTTGAATATTCATGCTAACAGTCCTCCCAACGCTCAAAACTGCAGAAATGAGATCTTCAGGCTTTTCATTATCTTTATTTGGTATATTACGCAACTCGATAGTAGCTTGCCTAGACAGGAAGTTCATATCTTGCATCTGCTTTTGTAAACGGTTAATGTTGTCAGCGTTATCAATTTTCTCCTTTTCCAGATTCGATACTTTAGAAGTGAGACACTCATATGTTTTGTTTATGAAAGTCATGCTGCGGTCCATTTCGGCATTGGATTCCTCAATCGACAGACATTTTTGTTTGAGTTCGGCAACATCTTTGACTAGCTTGGATAAAATAGCAGTTTGTTCGTCTTTCCATGATGTGAGCAGCTTTTCTTGCTCGGACTTCCAAGTCGTTAACATCTCCAGTAGCTCCGATTTGAAAGCCGAGAAAGCTGTGGATCGTTCAGCGTCAACTTCGTTATTTGGAGAATCGGCAAGGCGTTGACGTTTGTTCCGTACGGTAATATTAATAGCATCTGTTTTTTCCGTTCCGTCGGCAGTGGCAGTCGGAATGTCAGGTTCAGAGAGAGATTGTCCATGACTTAAACGTGTCTTAGGCGGAGTTCTTTTCATTTTGTAGCAGAATTGATTAAATAAAAATAAGTAATTCGGAGGAGAAAAAATAAATAAAATAATAATAAAAAAAGGCAAAATGAAAATCAGTATGCCAGATTTGAACTCTAGATCACTGGGCTTGATTTCGCAGGGGCGTGCTACCACACAGCGCCAAGTGATCTTTACTTTAACGCTCGAAATACGTGTGTGCTTTACTTTGCGTGGCTTTATCGGTCAGAACTGGTCTTAGTGATTCCTTTGTGTAAGTAATGGGGTCAAAGTCCGAAAAATTAGCTCATTTGAAAAGTAGTTCGCTGTGATATTAAAATTGCTCACACACTGGATTAGTGTCGTTATTTCACTGTTATTTTAACTTGGTTTGTCACTCGTACACTGTAGGATATAACTGTATCGCTTTGTCACTGTTTTATGCACTTTTTACTTGGTTTTGGAATTAAAGAACACTGAGGTAATACAAGTACGGAAGGGCGTGGTGGCGTCAAGGACGGGAATATTTAAGATTTGTTTGTATTCTGATTTAAGCTACAAGTACTTACCTACGCGGCGGGCTTGACTTGCTGGGCCAATTCAGTGAGTGTAACGTAGGCAGAAGATCTAAAAGTTACGCGATAGAAAGAGAGGGAACTTCTAGGTGTAGGTAATTAGCGCTGTGCGACCTGAATTGCACTTTATTGTGTGGCAGCAAGAATACATTTTTATTTAAATGATTTTGCGGAGTGGACCATCTGTATTAATCTTTGGTATGGCATGCCTGTGGCCGGCTATGTACCTAACCTTTCAAGTATGTGTTAAGATTTGTTCGTATTCTGATTTAACATGCAAATCTACTCTGTATCAATATCTACTGGTATGTATAAAGTAAAGTTATGTTAACAATAAAGTGGTCATGTCTGCTCTTATCTTTGAAATTGTTCGGAATAGCAACATAGGTAATAAATAAACCTTTGTGTAATTTATTTAAATATATTTGAAAAGGTAACTTGTAGTACGGGTTTTGTGATATTGAATAAAGTCGGTTGAATAATATTATCAAATCAAAGTGAGATCAGAAATTGTTCTGCTGGTCTTCTGTAAAAAGCTCACGTAAAAACTTAATTCCACCTGATGCTAGTGATGGACACCTCTCTTCAAGCTCACTTTTTTTTTGTGAATTTGACACTTCCCCTTGTTTATCCTAACAAAGGATATACCTACCTACTTATTTATAATTTGTAGTTAACTTCGGTAAATTGGTAGGCAGGGAGATATTTAATTCATCCTCCTTGGTATCTTCATCACCGCTTATCACACTCAACACAAAAATTCCTCTTTCAACTCTAAAGACACCGGTTCGATTCGGTTAATTTAACGTATCTACGAAATAGACTAAACCCCAATTTAGTCAAATTAGATTCCCGTCCCCGTTTTGCCCGTGGTCCAACGTTATCTACCTGGAACTCCCTACTCAAGGAAGGGCCCCTTATTTTATCAATAACGATAAGGCTATTTTGACTTCAATCTTATACTGTTATCTTCATTATTTTCTGATAATAGAATTGATATTATATCTTTACACATCAACGGTGTCGGTGGCATGCCATCAGTATTTTCTATTGTGTCCAAATAAGCATAGAAATAGGTAATTTTTATATTAACTGCAATCTGAAACTTATTTTATTTCATGTTTTTGTTACTATGTTATCCTGCGCAGTTGTTATAGGCTACTGAGGGGGACCGGTCAACTCTTTACCAATAGACAGATTGTCTATGCGTTGATGCCCATATTTAGGACGATACATTTTTCAAATAAATAAAATTATCCATCGAATTAATTAGAAGCTATTCCACAGAAATCCGTTCCCCTCATTAGTAAAATTTTATTTTAAATCGCTTGGACAATTACTACGTAGTAACTCCCTACCATATCTTTTGAAACAAGTGTGGTTAATTAAAAAGAACGAGCTTCGGTCGGTAGTCGGTAGTCCACAACGCGGGTGTTCCAGTACGGCTGGTAAGTTATGTGTCCGTTTGTCCGCGAGCTAACGAACGCCATCTTTATGACCTCGTTACCGCTAATAAGTCTCGGCTATCGTTTACCCGTACTATATGACTCTCTTGTGTAGGTACTCCACCTTATCTCTTTGTAGATACCTAATTGATACGATTACGTGAAGGGAAGTTATCTGGCAATTAGAGTATGTAACCAGTTTCCATGTCATTCTAATAAAATTAGGAATGATAAGTAGGCATTGTCTAAAACTTGACGAGATTTCCCAAATAATTTTGTCACGAGTTTTCTTTGAATGTAGCAGTTTTGCTACGATGAACACCCAGATCGTTCGCAATAATATCCGATCCAATGAACACAGTTTTAAATAAGATAACTACCTTAAACGTAATACCTTTTTAAAAGAATTGCTATCCTGCAGAAATAGTTTATTAGGAATTTAGAAGTCTCAACGCGTAGTCTACGAAGCAATCTGGAAAAATGCCATGTTGTGTCTCAGAATATTTTGCGGTGCACATGTTTTGAAAACACAATCAATTTAATAAAATATTTTCGGCCAGATTTTTACGACTTCTACAAGAGGGGTGTAAGTGAAAACATGTTCGGAAGCGGGGATATCCTTGCAATAACAATAACTCATACAGTTTCGCGCGCCCCCCGCTAGATGGCGCGCCACGGACACAAGTAATCCATTTATTCTCGGGGCGAGCTTTATGTAGCGAACTCTTAAGAGCCAGTGCTATATTGTTTTATGTTATTATTTATAAATATCGGAGGTGCGTGTGCCGACTGGCTCAGAGGGAATTATGAGAAAAAGTTCCCTCGCTTCCACTAATGCACCTCTACTTATCTTAATTATACATAATCGGGCAATTTACTTTCGTGGAATGTTTATAAATACTTGGCAGATAAGTTACTTTGTAACTTTTGGAAGTGGTCATATAAAATAACGAGTTGCCCAATTAAAGTTGGTAGTGTGATAGCATTACATTCACTGTAGGAAAATTTGCATAAAATTATATTAAACCCTATCGAGGCGCGAGGCGTTAATCTTACAAGAAGTATCTGTTACTTAATGGCATTCGTTAATCTTATAACTAACGGATTAATTAATGATAGGTAATATTACTATAAGATGCAGTACCTAATTGCTCATGTATAATTAAGCCTAGGTACAACCCACTGAACCGTCCTATCATAAAGCTGTCTCAAATATTCTATATTCCCATCAGTAAATGAATATTGATTTCTGAAACAATCACTGGAATAAAGAGTCATAATATCTGCGTTCATGTCACACGTTACGCTTTAGTGGACGGCTGTCTTGAGTAATAATTATTCCTTCAGCGTTGGTAACGGAGTGACATTCCGCCCGGGAACAAGAACTCGGCTGTAAGACATCCGGGGAATGTGAGGAGCAATTACCCTCCTACAGGGGGCGGGGGGGAGGAATCTTAGAAGTTTCCGACCCTGTGGAATTTTGCGGATGAAACGTTTTAATTGGAATCTCTCGAGAATATTTTGTAATTGCTGACTGCTAAGAGCCAAGGAATTTGTTTGATATTCTGAGTTTGAAATTTAAATTAAGATCTTGGGTTATGTTTGTCTTTGTTTTGGTTTTGTAAAGTGACGTAATTTGAAGATTCTGGGTACCTACTGGAAGGTAAAACATGTGTATAAAAATCTAGTCTGATCCGATGTTTATGTGTAATCTACCGACTTAATAAAATTGCTGAGAAAATGGTCATATTTGTAACGGGTTTCATTTTACTATAGCTACCAAAGACCCCAATCAAAATATCAAATGATAAGGCAAAAACCTCTTGTAAAACATTGCAATTTAGGCACACTTACAGCCTTATCAGTTTGATAGCTCCCTTATTATTAAAGCATAAAAAGCTTTCTTATCTCAAAGATTTAAAAAGTTTTTAATAACCCCTGGAACAATCCCACAGGCCCTTTTGCCTTGAGTTAGAGGTAACATTACCCAAAGTCATTCAAGCCCTACCTTTAGGTAGGTACCTACCTAAGTATGTGCAGTCATTTCCCCTCGAATAGAAGAGCGTTAGAACGAATGAAAGAGTTTAGTCGATACTATCTGGGTAACAAAGAAAGTTTTTATTGGCAAAGTTGCCATTTCGACAGGATTTGATCCGTCTCAGCTTTTCCAATTTAAGAAAAGTAGCAGTAAAAGCTAGCACAAAGGTATTTAGATAGATTAGTTTTGTTCAAGTGAAACTTAGTAGTTTTTTGATACAGGATTTGTTGGACGTCGACTCCATTTTGGCAAGTAGGTAAGTATCTACAAAGCTACCTACCTGCCCTAGTAGTAAAATGTAAAGGGGCTTATCTGATTAGAACTAAGATATTTTCAGTTCTGAAACTATGAAAACATTTCTTATTGTGTTAAGTTTTATATATGATTTTCAAAAATTTCCGGTAAAACGACGACCTGAACAAATTACCTAAAATATCATTTTGATTGATACCTACACCAGATAGGACATTCCTGTCCTATCTGTAAAATAGTAAATCTACTCTCAATATAGCATCAGCAGACCGCCTTTATATTTGAATTTAAATTGGTACATTTTTATAATAATGTCTTTGGAGTGACGCCGCTCGGCGAAGCCCCTCCGGTTTTCTTTCTTCTTTTTTGTAATGTAATTTTCTTAAATCACCTCCTCTGCCCTCCCTCTACTATACGTATCTATTATCGCAACGAAATTATGTTAAGAGGGAAAAAATGATGTTTTATTTTCTTGTTTGATAAAGTAAGATGTCCACTTAATTACTGTCTTTTTATCACGCTTTTTATAAAGTAAAATAAATAATAGGTAGTACAACCTTTTTTGAGTGAAGTGTATTTTTACTGACTTGTTCAGGATATCTTACAAATAAATAAATAAAACAGTCATTGTATTTATTCTAGTGTTGCCTATCAATGTAATTTTTCAAAGTAGATAGCTTTTTAACAGGCGCACCTGCCAGTATACATGCAATGAAAATTTCTTTATATCAGATGAATCCACGATACAACAGTAAACGCTAGCAATTACTAAAACACATTGTTCGCAATTAAATGCTAAACGCACTTATGCAGTGATAATAAAGATTGTTATCATGTTGTAACTGTGATGTGCAATTTGTATGTTTTATGGCGTCAAAGATAGCCAGATAAAGCAATTAATACATTGTCAAATTGTGTCATAAAGAAATTAAGACTATTTATGTGTAAATCGTCAGGTTAATGTGGACACATTTATTTAATAAATAAATCGTCGACGCGGGTCGCGCGGCGCAAGCGCATCGTTCCTAGTTCGTTCACCCCAAACATCTGTTCTCATATTTCAGTCAGTCTTTATCAACATGCGTACTTGACCGTAAAGTTCCAGGGGTTGTTATCTTCGAATTGTATAATATTTTGTTTGTAAATTATAGTTCAGTGTGTTTATTTGAAAATCCATAAAGTTTTATTGTGTGCTTGTACCTAGGTCAGTTACAAAGGCTATCTCACTAAACGTCGTAAAACACGCTAATACTGATGTTAAACGTTAAATAGTAATTTATTATCTATTTGCACGGTTTTTATTAATAATTTGAGTGAAGTAATTTAAATTACCTAGATTTAAGTATCTTGTTCTAGATTTAAGTGTCTTGGTACTTACTTCATGAACAAATTTTACAAAAAGGTGACCAATTATAAAAAACAGATGAATACCTACTTTGAAGTAACCATAAATTATTTAATATAAGTACTGATTGAAGCAGTAGTTTTTATCAGCTCCTTATAATAATTTATCTGAGTTCCAGACAACCATTCACAATACCGTTACAATACGGAATAGCCTTACGCTATAGGCAGCTACCTGCCCGCCATATTGGATTTTAGGGCAGAACGCTCTGTGATTGGTTGACGCGGTAAGATGGCGGCCTTGTATTTCAAAGAGATTGGTAGGTACTTTGTATGAACCCGTTCTAAGATTTCAATTTTGAATTAACTATTACTTAGCCAAGGTACCTAAGTATTTTAGAAAAAAGATTTATCCCAGAGGTTTTATTATTAACTCTTAAATTGTTTTATTATTATTTAAACAAAATTGTTTTATTTGAGAATACTTTAAAATATTGCACGGAAACATTTTTAAAGTTATCGACTAAAAAACAATAACGTGTCCAAAAGAGTTTTGAAATGTGAGTTGAAATCACAGTTTGAAAAAAATATTGGCATTTGGTGGCTCACAATATTATTATTTTGGCCTTTAGCAAAGTTGGCATAAAATAAATTACCTACCTAAATATTGTCGGTCGAAGTAAACAATTAGTAAAAATATAGATTCTGGAACGAACATTCTGTTTGCGACGCGAGTTGGTCTGTGGCACGACTCTGTCGCTTATTTTCCATCCAGAGAGAATTCAAGAGATTTACGACCGGCTTCGACGCTCGTCGATTCAGCACATTCGCTCTCAGAGACCATAACTGACAATCTTCTGTCTCGTAATTTTAATGAATTAAGTTGATTTTTTCAGTTTTATATTGTGAAGAGATTTCTCGGCCTACATTAACCTCGATTTATGTTTTTTTAATCTCAGAAATGAGTCTGTATTGTTGACAGCAATTCGGAGATTTTTACTGCAGGTTTGTCATGTCCCGGCTGAATAAATAAATCTTAAATGTAGCAATATGTTTCAACCAAAAACATGACGCCTCTGACATGTCTATACATTTACAGCATGTAACTATAGTTGTGTATCCAACCTAGGAGTTATTTGAATAGTTTCAGCTCTGCGGTAACTGGTTAACTCGTCTGAGAGAGGTTTACTGAGGCAGCATTGCTTTTGTCTATGTTCTGTAATATCTTTGCTACCTGACTCCCGCATTCAATTTACAACCTTTTGTTTCGGGTGATAAAATTCAAATTACAATAGAATATAGGGTCGTTTATCACGTTTGAGGTTGCGAGGGGTATCGTTCGTTTGGAGTGAGTTGTTTAGCTGAACCGAGATAACGTTTCCGGACCGTAGTCAGCTACGGCAGCGGTGTTCTCATGACTGCGCGCTCAATACCATGAATGTTGTACGTAAATCCAGCAATTTAAGTTATAGTCTTTGCAAGGATTTACAGAGATCCTGTTTTAATCTAAAGGTATTTTCCAGCTAAATAAGTATGACGAAAATGGGCATAGAAGGAATATGTCTACCAAAAAAATGCAGGCATTCTGGAGTAAATGTTGCGATATCTGTAACACATAGGTACCTAAATAGATACCTGTAGAGATTTAACGTTTTAATAATATTAAAATAATAAATTATACCTGCACCATCAACCCCTAATTATTAACTTAAATGAACTGGAAAAAATAATGAAAAACAAAGAAAATGTTGCTCTCATTAAAAAGATAATAAAATGTGAACATAGCCTATTCGGAGTTCGGCCGGAATATAAACAAAGCGGACACATGGCTGTTGTTGTAGGTACTCACATACAATATTAAGCTAGGGCTTTATTAAGAGCACGACCGGGCTTAGTCCACAGACCGGGACGCCCTTCCCGGGTTATTTAATAAATACCGACCGAAACAATTGAGGAAACTCGTTGGGAAAACTGAGGATTCTGACCGCTTAATAGGCGGAGAGTGGGAGAAAGTTTTGTAATGCCCATCTGCTGTGTTTTCTCGTTTATTTGTTCGAATATTTAGACAGATTTCGACTAACTTCTAGAGGAAATAACTACCTTATTGTATATTAATGTATTAAAAAACATTTTGCTAAGATATCTTGATCTTATCTGCAAGCGTCACGGAAGTTACTTTCCATAAGAAACGCAAGTTTGATTTCGCGAAAATCCGTTCTGAATATCAATCACAATATTCACAATACAGCGGAAACAGAAAACGTAACACAGAAAATCTGAATATAAAGTGCTCACACTTCCGTTCTGATAAAACGTTCAGCGTGCAATAACAAAATAATATTTTTAGCGTAAAAACAGAATTTTACCATCGCCACTGTTCGCAGCGAATCGTCGGCAGTCACGAGAAAAAAAAAATAGACAAAAGAAATTGCGCTCGGTCGTTGTTTTCGGCCCAATTTTACCAAACAAGCCATTCATATTCATACTGGGTACCCTTTGTGCCGCGTTACGCAACTCAGCTTTGTTACTCCGTTTTCTTTTGTTAATTTATCTTCCACAAACTTTATTGAAAGGAGCCTTTGTCAGCAACAATAAAATTATCTGACGATGTACATGATAATGTGACTTTTTCTGAAATGCAAATGTTTGAACTTAGAAAGTTCTTTTCACTTAGAAGGCTTTCCTTATGCAATTTCTAATCTTTACTTCAGATTTTTATGTGCTCTGACGTCAGGTCGGCCACGCGTGAGTAATGAGGTTATTACATCAACGATTTATGGCAATGACCCTATATACAACTTCTTATTCAAACCTGTTTAATAATATAGTCATGAACTGCAAACTTAGGTATTATCACAGCAAAAACTCGAGTGACTTAATTTAATTTGCATATTTAATTATTGTGGACGTTCTTTAAATATTTTATGAAAAATATTAAGTTGAGGGGTTTTTTAAGTAAAAAAAGAGATCCACTTTACTTATCATACTTAACGAGATGATAAAGGCTTCGCTGAGTCGAGCCTGGGCTGATTTACATACGAATGATTATAACTTGGTCGCGTAGGCTCTCGCCCTTAAACCGGTCCCTCAGACCTGCCATAATAATATTATATACATAGATTGGTAGGTGCCTTATAATTATAGGTAATAGCTATGTACAGTACGACACAGCTTTTGTTTTTTTTTTATTCAGTTTTTCTTATTTTACCGCATGTTTCAATACACAGTACAGTATGACACAACTTAGATGTCGCATCGACAAAATTCGTAAAACCGATCACATCCGAACTGAGTGCGCCTTCAAGATCACCAATCTTTATTTCTGCTTTAGGCGAAAATGATCTTTAAGCAAAGGCACTAACTTGTAAAGTCATATAATCAAATACATTCGTAGTGATGCGTAGATTTTGACGATGCTACATCTAAGTTGTGTCATACTGTACTGTGTATTGAAAAATGCGGTAAAATAAGAAAAACTGAATAAAAAAAAAACAAAAGCTACTTACTCTCTGTAAGTAGCTTTTGTTTTTTTTTTTATTCAGTTTTTCTTATTTTACCGCATTTCATTGTTAAAACTACTTTTATGCGTTGTGAAATAATATTGATATAATTAGAAATACGAGTAGGTACCAACTAGTTGTAATTGACCTTAAATATATTGTAATAAATATTAATATATAATATTGGAATTGATTACCTACTTTTGTCAGTTCTGTCCTTATATGTCAGTAATAAATTAAGTTCTGTATTAAAATAAATTAGAGCTGTTGGTTCTGCTGATTTCTATGTCTTTTATAGCCGTTTTCTCTAGGGCAGTAAATACCGAATAGGTAAGTATAGTAAGGTACACAATTTCAAGCATTACAAGCGGAAAATTGCATCTAACTATTATTTTTTATTTTATTTAAACTTTTCCTATAGGATGTAGGCAGGTACAAAGTAACTTCGTATGGTTATCTAAGGAATTCTGATTGGAGCTTCTTATTGTAATTTTATTCAGAACTATATTTTATTTTATTTAAACTCTTCCTATATGTAGGCAGGTACAAAGTAACTTCGTACGGTTATCTAAGAAATTCTGATTGGAGCTTCTTATTGTAATTTTATTCAGAACCCTCGCTCGAACTTTGAAAATAAACTATAAAACACAAAGCATATTTTGCATTTCTTTGACTTACAATAAAGTAGACACAAAGAGAGGAGGATGAACTCGAGAATGGCTTCTAAACGCCCTCGCGTAGGGGGAGCCGTCCAGATGCATAATTATGACAATTTATATTTGAATTTTATGCGAAAATTCATACCATTCTGTGAAAGCAAACTTGGTGAAGATTTGTATGCAAATCTGAGTGTAATTCTAGAAAAAATGTTTGAAATTGAACGAGTCTAAAATATATAAATATAAATGAATAAAAATTTTATTAATTAATTAAATAAATAATTTTATTAATATTTTATATAGCACTTGGCTGTTATGATTTGTTATGGCTTGAAACTGCTTTTATCAAGTTCTTTTCAAAGTTTTGCAGATAATTATTACCTTTAATTACCTACCTCATGTGAATAGAATAGAGTAGAATATAAATTTTTCTTCTAATTCATACGTCTTCCAAATATCATAGAGATATTCTCTCTTCGTAAAAACCAATCATATAAAAATCCAGTAACCATGTATCTGCTACAATATCAGAGTGGTCACACGTTTTCATAACGTGCTGAGCTTACTAAACGTAAAGCGTTTGTAATCCATATGTTGTAGATAGGTACCTACCTACCTACTGCGGGCATGCCGTGGTGAGATCAAGATAACTCGCGTGTTATGTCTAACAACCAAAATAGATGAGAGAGGATATTATTACCTGTGTGTGGAGATTTTGGTTATGAAAATGTGTTCTCACTTTAAAATTAGGCAGTTATGAATAGGTATTTTCTGTTTCCACAGAAAATAAACAGAAAACTTACTAAATAAGTGTAAATCAGTATTAAAATAATACACCTACCGTTCTACGAGTAAATAATACAAATAACTTTGACGTAATCCTGCAGAGTTTGCAGCAAATTGCATTAACTAAGTACCTAGATTTTTCGCTGAATTCGAAAGGAAAAAATACCTTTGCAGACAGACAGTTTTATGTGCTTAGAATTTGAAGTCGATTTAACTGATCAGCCACAAATAATAAATTCCATTATTATCCATCACAATATCTTGATCATGTACTGTTATGTGTCTTATGCAGTTGTATAAAGCTATGGGTATGTATTGTCTCCACAATTTTGTCACCAGCATATACGTTCCTATTTCTGAAGAATCATATCGTCAGGGCTCACAAACTCCATGAATCCTAATGTCCCGGAAAATATAACAAGGCGATTTATATTCGGGGGCGGTTCGGGACTCGTTTTTCTATCACAGAAATCTCGGCCTATATGTGTTCCGTAATATATGAAGGTAACCCTCCGCCATTCAAGTTATTTGTACCATCTGGAAGAAAGGAATGTATTGGACCGAAACGTTTCTATAATAAGTGTAGCTCCATTATTTTGAATTCAAACGGTTTTATTTTCCCCTAATACTAATAAGAAACTTTTATATTGGATACAGGAATACCTACCCTGCAATACTTAGTTTTCTTACACATAGTTTAAAGGTAGCTAAACAAGTTCCAAAAGCAACAACACAAAGTCTTGAAAAGTTCATTCTACACGACAAAATATTATCTAAGTACGCCGACAGTTTTAATTTCTTTCTTAGCCAAATTGATAATTCAATCACGCATTACGGTTGCATCCTGCCAACTGCAAGCCACGAATGTCAACTAAGGGAGGGGTGTTAACGAAATAATATCTATTATGGTAGCGGAGCCGCCCCGAAACAAAAGGTTCGCGTAAGGGACGCGTTATTTTTATACGGAACGACTCCAGAATAACAAAACGACGGCTTTTCTTCGTAAAAATATCTTAATAAAAGCCGGAATTAGGCGATTACATTCTGATCATGTGCCATCTCGCTTCCTCCGTTTGCCTCCAAAGTATTGTTTTTGTTGAATTTGATTTATGTTTACTTTAGGAAAGATTTATTGTTATTTAAAAGGATACATTTAAGTTTTATTACTTGTATAATATCCTATACAATGTGGGTTGATTAATTAGTTTGTATATAAGGTCAACGATGTTGGTGGTTAGGCAGTATGCGCTCGTTATTCAAAGCACTCGGCGATGAAAGCAAGTGATAGCACAACGAACAAAAATGCCTCAAATATAATTCAAATGTTACAATTTATTCAGACCGCCGCCGCCGCCAAATAAATTCTCGTTCCTTTCTGGCATTTTTATATTTCCTTACATTTGTGCATTCACTTCAAACTTAATTAGACTTTATAGAGCGTTCCTTCCCAATTTCGTTTTACTCTCGTCTGACGCACGCTGAGACTTATTCATTGGAGTGAGGGCGTGGGAGGGGTGTGCGGAGGGCAGGGGAAGGGGGGAGGGCTTGGCCCGAAATAGCAAATAAATGAGACGAAAATGTAAATGTTGCGCTTCAAAGATGAAAAGCGCGCCGCTGGCTCGTTCTTGTTAAGCTCATCGCAAATGTACCAAAATTAGGAGCACGGCTGAAATAATTTTCAGGCCAGATGTAACGAACACCGCCGTTGTGAAACAGGGTGTAAATGAAAATACAAAATACTTTGTCTACTAATTAAAGGGAATAAAGTTACTCTGTTTTGTTTTGTTTATATGAATTTTCTCGGCACACGTGTTTCAAATCACTGTAATATGTAGACCGTTTGATATTGTTCAGCAAAAATTCTGTTACCTACAGCGAAGCCAAACTGGACCACCAACACGAAAATAAAACGAAAAGGCCTCCTACAAAATTGTCTCCATTAAAAAGAGAACGCAAACTGTATAAACTTAAAAAGTAATTTAATTTTACCTTTAACGAAGCGTAATAAAGCCGTTTACTCACTATGTCTCAATCGAGTACAATGGGCCTGAGTTCACCATATTGTTTTCCTTAATAAGTCGGTTTAATAAAAGTCCGCATAAGTCTTCGACATATGTCCGGGTAAGATTATATTGAATCATTGCTGTACCACCCTCGTGTGTTCTCTGCTTTATCTCTGTTATTGCTATAAGTAATTGAATTCGTACATTTTTATGTATAGCTACGTAGTATGTTTGTATGGTTTTTATGTTATTTCTTTAGAGCTGGGTACATGTAGGTGTGGTTTAATATGAAGGACGTGTGGCCTTGGATTGTACTCAAAATTATCCGCACGTAGTGATTTTGAGACGTTGATCTGTATATTTCTTTGGCTTTATCCAATGTGTTATAGTTCTGTTTGAAAAATATAGTGTTTTCATAAGATTTTCCTGATTCAATACAGTTTCTCTCAATTTTCTCTAACGATTAGGGTTTATCTTGGTATCAATTCCATACCTATTACCTATTTGCAATCAAATTAATTTATGTAAATTATACCTACCTGTTAAGGTATCTTTAACACTAATACTCACATATATTAATTGACTACCGACTTATAAGGATGAGGTTTAATGAGGTAAATGAGTTTATATTTATTACCAATTTACAGCAAATACCTAGGTAGTATTCTGATGACTATAAAATCAGACTCATACAAACACGATTCGTAGTAGCATTGGTACCTACTCATAAAGTAATTTCTACCTATTTACTGCGGCGTACATCTAGGAAAATCCTTGGTAACGAAAAACGTGACAAAAGTACGCCGTACGTCGCAAAATAACATGAACCTAGTCATGTCTTTCTAACTGTTATTATATTCCTAATGACCCTTTGACCATAGCGCGGCACTGAACCTGTATTGTAGGTACCAAGGTACCCACTACAGGGTACCAAGCTGTGGTACCAAGTCACGTTGCGTAGCGACCTCGCCATAAAGCGAGACATAAAGCGTTTGAAACAAAGAGGCGCATTCATCAACCCGTCTCCTCTAAATTATGATAAGACCATAAATGATGCAGTCACATGTGCAAGGAGGTGGGTCACACATCCGCATTTATTTATTTATGGTAAATATTATATCATTGGTCATAATAACTGAGTGAAGCAGTTATAAACAATCAGTATTTTATAGTATAAACAACCTTTAATGGTAAATTATTTATCTAATTTATTTAATGGCAATTAATATTAATTCTGGCATGTTTTCATCGTTGAAATAAATAAATGAGTGCAGTTTATTCAAAGCTCAAAAAGGCAAGAAATAATAGCGTGACAAACTCTGGCGTGACAAAAGTCACTCCATCTAAGTTTTTTTTTCCTTTCCTACATAATTAGACTTCGACATGGAATCGAAGTGACTTAAACTATAAGATATAGTTGGCTTAAATTATGCCTACGCCTACGCCGCTACGCCGTAACTGCGTAGGGCGAGAATTGTAACTACATATTTGACTTAGCCAGATAAATAGTTCAGTAAGTGATATTTATGTGTGGTGTAATGTAACCTGAATAAGTCTCCGCTTTATAAGACTGAACTACTTCGTCCAACTAACGTCCTTTATCATTTAAATTCGAAAATACCTCCTTTGTTTTTCGTAGCACTAATGAAAAGTGTAGGCCAAGGGAATAAAATAATTATGTTCATGTCAACAGTTTTCATGTTTTTTAAACATTTGTTTTAAGTAAGCATGTCATTGTTTCTTCGACATCATCTAGCAATAAATTCAACCAGCAAAACACAGGCAAACAAAATTAAATGTCACCTCCACACAACTTGCAACAAAATTCACATAATCTCACAAGCCAAGCCTGTCTCATTACGTACTTACATAGGTACATAATGTAGTCAGTAAAGTATAAAGTACTTATGTGTGCGGTATCTGGGAGTGCATCGTTGCATCCGCGACGCGACGTAACGACTGCCTGCCGACAGAAAGATGGCTGATACTGCAATTCTTAGAAATCGGTGCAATGCACTCCACTTTTTTGCATGGCATTTGTTTTAGTATGTTGTTTTGCAGTTGTAGATCTTTGTGATTTAGAATGTATACATATCATACTTATAATAGAGGAGCTCGTGGCTAAGTAATAACTGCCGCACGGGTCGATCCATCAGGTTAACCTACGCTTTCCGGGGTTGGTCTGTGGATGGGTGACCATCTTTACATACCGAGACTCCTTCGTGCCTCGGAAAGCACGTTAAGCCGTTGGTCCCGGCTGCCATTCGTGGATTTTTGACAGTCGTTACATCGTCAGAAGCCCGAAAGTCTGACAACGAGCCTTGCCAAGGGGCATCGTATTACCGAATACCGAAACGAACGACTCTGATACCGAAAATTTAGTTTTTTAGAATTTTTGTCCGTTTGTCTGATTGTGTGTAATGGATTGATGTAAAACGGTTGAACGAATTGGCATGAAATTTGGCACAAATAAAGTTTTTAACCTGTATTAACCTAAAGTGTACTTTTAATCCCGGTAGTACATTCCCGTGGAATATTTTCCAACATCCATACACGCGAAGCCGCGGGAAAAGCTAGTATGTAAATAAAAGGGATGTTTTGTGAGAGAAATTGATACAGGATTATAATACAGCAGGGCGGCAAACTTTCATATCTCGACTCAGCTTCAATGTACTTTATTTAGGTCTTTTTCACAAAAATCATGTACCTATTGGAAACGTTATAAGGTTTATTTTTAATTACAAATGAGTAAGTTACTCATACTTATAATTATAACACAACAAAGTTCTAAGACTCTGACCCAATTTCCTAATCCCAATTATTCCGAGCATCCCCAAAAAATATCTCCGCGATGAATAACGTTGAATATTAATAATGTTTGTTCATGAAAATGAATTAATTTGTCCAAGTGGAAGAACGGGGACGGGATCCACTCATGAATTCATCCGGACCCCGTAAATATTTTATTGCCAGCGTAGAAAAAAATCCGAGTAAATTATAGCTATTACCGGAAAATATCGCGAGCTGTTTTCAATCTTATTATACCTTAAGTGGTACAAACGATAAAAATAAATTCAGCGCTTGTGGGCATTTATTGCTGAGATTTCTAGAGCTTTGAAGGGTAGACGCACTTCCATTTTCTTGCTAATGGAACCTCCTTGGGGAGCGTTAGCAGCGCAATGAATTAGAAAAAGAAGTTTTCTTTCATGGAAACCTGTCTGCGTTGAGTGCTGCAGATTTTTTATGCGGCTGCAAACTGTAGGGTAGTGTATTTTTATATCTCGGGGCAATATCCTCTTAAAAATAAAGTGAATGTTTGTATGAATATTTTTCTTAAAATACGAAATATTTTTATCTTGATAAATTAATGCTTGAAATTCTGAACTTAGTAAATAAATATCTCAAACCAGTTCCTTATTTTTTTTTACATTTATATCAGACACTTATCTGGAAATCAAGTTTATTTCAACTACCAAATTCTTAAAATATACTTTGAACTTACCTTATTTAGAAGAACCTAATATCTCAGTTAACGTTAATAAGCGAATTCATAGTTACCTACTAAGTACCATGG
Organism: Agrochola macilenta; assembly: GCA_916701695.1. NCBI lineage: Eukaryota > Metazoa > Arthropoda > Insecta > Lepidoptera > Noctuidae > Agrochola > Agrochola macilenta. The sequence continues at coordinate 13,534,790 of OU753563.1, forward strand.
TTAAATTCTTTACTTTCACCGGTAGAGCAATAATTTTAATAGGAATTAATTAGATACCTACGTATTAATTCTAGACCATACCAAAACAAAGTCACAAACCGGAATATTTAATAAAGCTGTAACATGTCCAGATTTTATAATGTAACCAAAATATTATCATATAAATAGCTCACATAATTTTAAATGGCCTTCAGGAATCCGAAAATGATTTTAATGAGATCTTCTTTTATCTTAAATTATAAGCGTATCATATATCTTCATAGTTATAACCTGTTGATTACGAGGTAACTGTTTAAAATTTAAATGAAGGAGCTTACAAGATTTTTATTACGAATCTTATGAATATAACCCTAGAATGGACTAGCCAAATATTCAGTTAAAAATCACTGAATGCAAAGTCGACGTTATCAGTAGAAAATATAAATAAATGTTCATAAATAATTTTAAAATTTTATGAATAAGCTTTTAAGAATCTTATTAGTTAAATATATGTGACTACAAAGTAAAAAAAAAACAATGAAAGGGATTTTATAATTTTGACCTGCCTCTGAATTTAAAAAAGAAACTTTCAAAATCTTTTTATATAAAATTAAATGAGCAAAATCTTACCAGCCAGTAATATCTAAAAGCGTGTTGTCAACACTAATAACCAAGCCTGTCAACGGCGACTATTCGATTTAATTTATAGCGTTAATTTACCTAAATAGTGTCTGGGTATGCTATGAATATCTATGGAATAGACGTCTGCACCAATGGGAATGATGTAATGTAACTGTTTTATCGATTAAACACCGTTTTTTCTTGGTGTCTTGTCGATTTTGTTCGGAAAATGTCGCTAAAATATACACCCACAATAAACCAGGCCTATGATAAATTTAAAATTACATATATATGTAAATAGGTCCTAAATGTCAAGTTGAAATGTTTTAAGAAACATTTTAATATTTATTTCTATACAAACTTTTCCGTTGTTGTTATAATCAAATTAACGGTTAAGGTTTTGAATTGGTCTGAAATCGAATAGGTAGATTCGTACCCGAAATAAGGGCTCCCGCTTGCAGGCGCGACACAACAGCGGGACGCGACCATAGTAGAACAATTTCTATGAACAATTCATGGATATTGTTCTACCAAAATTGCGTCGGACTGTCGCGTCGCACCTGTCTGCGGGAATCTTTACGGAAAGGTAGGTAGGTACATAATTGGGTTGTTCTGTCCCGATAAATGGAATAAGGCGCGCCCCTTATCGCACTGCGGCCTAATACTGTCATCAAACCGTGGATGTACGAATGTAAGCAAAGCTTTATCTATTAACTCTGGGGAGTTTGATTTTGTAGCTTTTCGGTGTAACTTATCATTTCGGGAGATATTTTCTGGGCTATGACGAGACTTCAAATTAATTTGAAGTTAGACAAAGAGAAAAAGAAACGGTGTTGTATGATGGCCCTGAAAATTTCGTCATGGTTGTTCACCCAAAATGCATTCGTGACGCTCCATCTATTCAGTTTAGACCTGTGTTGCTTAAAAAAAATTATCCACCATTATGATTTTGATATGATTTTGACCAGCCATTGACACTCTAAATATATAGGAAGTTTGTATCATCATAAATCATAACAATTCCCCACGGTACATCAAAACTTTACATTGAAAAGGTACCTATTTCCCTTTTCCTGAACTCTTACAAAGTAACGAAACAAAGAAACTGTTTGTCACGATAGTATCTGTATGATGAAGTTCGTTCCACTAAATAAAACCACTTAACGAGTTACATATACGAAGGAGATTGGTTAAGGGCAGCAGAATATGTGCCTTTTTCCAGTTTTACTGCGTAGTAAAAATTCTATAAATGTTTTCAACTAAATTATTGTGGTCATATTATATGCAAGATTGTTGCATCCAGAGTGGGTGTGAATGGCACTGTATTGTTTTTGTATCCATATTTTTATTACATCTGATATGCATCCCACAGAGCACTATATACTTCGTTTATATCATACATAAGAGTAGGCAGGCTGACAAGAATAGGGCTGTTGACATACTAGAAACAGCTGGAAAAGACCTGCAGACTACTGGCAAAGACAGAGACACATGCAAGAAGTTGGAGGAAGCCTTCACCCGAGGACTAATTCAAAATTCAAAAGTCATTTATTCAAACTAGCAAGCACTTTTCGAACGTCAAAATTACATAAGGCAGTCCCCCCTAAACGCCCACCCTTCACTACTTCCTAGTGCTTAAGCTGGGAAGAAGTAGTGGCGCAACAAACTCCCCAACAGCACTGCTGTCTATTCACTTAGAGTTAATATCTAGAAAATAAGTAAAACTAGGTACTAACAATTAACTACTAACAACATTTGCAATGTAATTTATGGATATGGAAATAAAATGATTTTTTATTTATTATTTATTACACCATACTAGCTTCTGCCCGCAACTTCGTCCGCGCGAATTTTCTTGTCGCCCGACCCCCCATCGCATAGCATTGCCTGCGCGCGCTATTACGTCTTTTTCGTTTACTTTTTATCTTTTTACTCGGCACCTAAGGGTTCAAGCGTTATATTAAAATATAGCTTTCCTTAATAAATGGGCTGTCAAGTTCAAAAAATATTTTTTCAAATCCGGCTGGTAGTGCCAGAGATTAGACCGTTCCAACAAACAAACAAAAAAGCAAACTCTTCAGCTATGAAGTATTATGAGTATATAAATAAAACATTGTAGGTATGATATTATCACGACTAAAGGGTAATTACAGACGAAGGTTGTTGTAAATGAAGGTGTTAGTTCATGACTGACCAATTAGATTCGCCTATGCAATGCTGCAATATTATTCCGATAGCAAATAGTGTATTTATCATAACTAACAGAATAAAACTGTGTTCTTTACGATCTTCAACATATAGCTTTCTGATTTCAGATGAGTGTAATTTGAAAGTTATGCTCGATGGACTGAAATAACTTCCTACAATTTTCTTGACATTTTCTTAACTCTCTCATTTTCGCACCGTGGTCTGTTTCCTATATACCTATATTATGATCTTATATATTAAAGGGTTTGTCCATTTGTTGCAGGCGTGTTGCGGGTAAGGATCGGGCGCGGTCATCCTCGCGGTCGACCTTACAAACAGGTGAGGCGGCGCCGCCACACAGAACATGATACTAAGGTTTGAATTTCAACTTTATTATATCCTTAATAAGGCTTTCTTTCACTCGCACACCCCATCAGCTTACCTCCTGCAATTAACGCTGAGCTTTCATTACTAGGCTGTTTTATGAAAATAGGGCTTCATTTTCGGTGTGCGGGCGCATTAATTTTTTAAATTATGTTCTAGGAATTGTTTTAATGTAGAATTTTATTAAAATGCTTTCATTTTTATGTGAAAGGTTTTTTACACAGTTTATACTTTAAAGCCTTGAATTAAAAGCTTGCGAAAAAGTATTTTTGATGTTCATTTCGTCAGTTGATTAAAAATAATTGAGTTCTTTAATGTTTCAGTAGGACATTCTTTAATTATTATTAAAAATATTTTTACATTAACAACCTGATTCGTTTAAAAAACATAGTTTATGCTTTATTCCTTCTTCAATGTCATTTCCATCAGCTACGCATATCATTAAGGCGTCATTACACTTAACAGCATAATCTTTTATGGTCACAAAACGTACCATGCAAAAAATACCATCTTAAGTCGAAATTTTAAGTAAAAACAGTTCTCACGACGAAAATGGCGAGTAATAAGCATGCAGGTAGCTTTCGGGTCAAACTGCATTATGTGCAACGTGCATTCGTTGTAATGTGCCCCACCCGCTTGCCGACTCATTTACATTTTTATTGCATACTCCTTTAAACGTAAGTATATGACTGATACAAAAAAAAAAAAAAAATGTGTTTATTATTTTAAATCTATACAATTAAGTTGCCGGGGCTTCCCAGAAAGTAATCCGAAGATACTTGTGATGGGATAAACCTCGCTCTTCCTCAATTAATTAACAATTGTTTCGTTGTGCTAATTAGGTATAGTTACACATTTTTTTTATATAACCAATAAAAAAGAAAAATGAAAATCGTGTTTATGGCATTGTGTGAAAACTAGAGTGTGATTGTATAAATGTGTGTTTATGAGTGTGTGAATGTATATTTTGTGTGTATGTGTACTGATATGTTTGTACTTATTACAACTGAGATGACATCTTTACATGGCTCAGTTGTGGTGCTTGTGACGCAAGATAATTATGTTAGTCTAAGTTATCTTTATTCTTTTTGATCAGGATTGCGAGAGGTAGATTAAATAGGATAGTCTTTGGCTCATATCCCAAGGATGAAATTATTTATTAATGAAATGGGCAAAAGCATAGGTAGGTATCAAAATAATTGAACTTTCAAATACCATTACAGGTACGAGCTTATCCACACCACCTTTTTCTATATTACTTAATCTCTAAATTAGTATCAAATATCCATCCGTAAAGACTCGTATTACCAATTTAATTTTACGACTAGATATACCTTCACAAGTTTCTGCATAACTGTTATAAACAGTTAAACAGTAAACGATTAATTTAAACTTATCACCTGTTCGAGTCTTTTCGAATGATGAGCTTCATGTCTCGTCTTCATGCTCCGAGTTTTTCTTGAATACGTTCATTTTAAAACTCGAGTCCTTTGTAAGACTCAAGTGGCTGTGAAATGACTCGAGTTCGGCTTGCCTTTAGACCCGGAGCCTTTTTAGCACACTGAGTTTTGCATTATTAAGTCGAGTTTTTTAAATTACGACTCGTGGACTCGAGTCCTTTACAACACTATATGCAAGTCTAACTAATTAAAATATACAATTTTGACATCCAATGTTCGTTAAAATAAAGGCAGAACACAGCCCGACACCTTGTCATATTAATTCAGCGACTTAATTTATGGTCGTGCAAATATTAAATGCCGAAGAAAATTCGCAACAATGTTGCGATTTTGCGATTGTGATATTCATGACGACGTTTTAATCTGATCGTTTGAAGTCGGGCTAAGTGGAGAGATATGTTCAGTGGGCTGGTACACGAATACTTATCTTTGAACTTTAAAAAAAATTAAGTTGTTGCTCAGACAAAATTGAGGTTTCATTAGCAGACTGCGTACCTACCACGACTTACATATTCTTTGTCTTAGAAACTAGAACAAAATGTTACTTAAGTTCATAGAGAACCTACTAAACTTTCTTCCCACGAAGAATGATGCTAGAGAAAACTTCCAACATGTTATCATTCAGTACTGTGCCTAAACCGTTTCCTATGAAATATCCAATCACAGTTAAGTAACCGTGTCTCCGTCCAATAAAGGCCCGCATATACCTCCCACGCACAATCAAATACATTTCGTTCGGCAGTCTAATCATGCTCCGTCATTTATTTTTGTTCGTAAACCAGGGAGCCTCTCAAATGAGCATTTATCAGGGGGCTGAATAAGTACATCAGTCGATAAATTAACATAGGTATTGCAAACAGTAAAGTTCCCGACAGAATTTGTTCGACGCATGAAAACCGTTTCACGCAAACGCAACATAGAGAGCTCATAGACATTTTAATTCATCGATCGGATGGTATCGGGCGGGCGATCTATTCCGGGCCGGGTTACGATTACGAATCACAATATATGTCCTTGACGATAACATCAGCCTGCGAGCGTGTTTAGAATACTAAGTGAGATGGACCACCGGCTTTTCGACAAGTACTACATGCGTATGGGTACGCCTATGTGTATGGATATCCTAATGATTGGGGATCCGGTGTGGAAAATTGTATTGTTCTACGAAGTATGACGTGACGTGGTAGAGAAATAAATAGTTAGTTGGCATTGTTTCACGTTACTTTATAGCTTAATATATCCAGCCCTCAGAACAGAAAAGGATTTGAATCTAATTCGTAGCGCTATAGTATTTCCTCTAAATCTTAAATGGAAACCCGAGCTAATTCTGTATTCTATTTAGGAGTGTATCTAGAAGGCCCGTTATTTTAACGTTTAATAACATTCATAATACCGAATCAGAGACTAGACAGGCGTGTTTTGACGTCGGCAAGGCATCGCAGGCGACCCGTATCCGAGGCGCAGTTAGAATTGCAAATGAATCGGCCGTTTACTCTCGAGTCGTAAACCCAGGGATATGATCCAGTCAGTTTTCGCACCATTAACTGCTCGGACCTCCACCTACCTACACCCTCGCAATGTTATTGTAAATATGGCGACACGGATACAAATGATAGCTGTCTCCATACACCCAAAATGGTTCGTCAACCACGCCTATTAAAATCATCTCTACAATCGAATTAATAGTTATGATTCGCAATAAAATTACAACTTTCCACAATTTGTCTCGATATATTTTTCTATTATAAAGACATAAATAAATCTCCTAAATATCTGTCATCGAAAGTATTTTGTCGGTCTTATTGAGATCACAGCCGACGACAGTTTTATGATAAAACGCCGCAGCATAAACAGTTCTGTATCGCAGGCCTGACCAGCCAACCGTGGGAGAGACATTCCGATAACATATACTTGTGGCGCAGATAACGTGAACTGACAGCTTGTAATATGCGCCCAAACTCGTCCTGACACTCCGGCCATTGAAATCCTCTACCCACCAGTGTACGAAGAGCTCTAAACTCACATCCGGGCACCATTCGACCTGCTTCATTACACGACGACGCGGGGGGATGGGCAGCGCTAACTAAGTTGGGAAAATTACACCCCGTTTGGCCAGCCGGCGGCCTATGTTTTGGGATTGAGTCGTAAATGTCAAGTCGAGTGCCCTCCGCCATAGTTCTGCTGCTCTATTTACTCGTACTTGATGAAAAAAGTAAAAAAAAAGTCTCGGTTAACTAAACCCTCGGCCGGATTACGCGCACGAAGTTTAGTCTGGGACGGAATGAGTATAAACTTAGATGAACATCGACCAAGTTTCGACGTAGATGGGTCTCAAGTTTTCCAATTAGTATTGGATTTACGCTAATCTCTGGTAGTTATTTTATGTGTGTAATACGAGTGAATATCAAACAGCTGCAGGAATTAATTACATCAATAAAATTATATTTAAGTATGCATGCCGATAACTTACAATGGTTTTCACTTGTTGCATCTTTTCATAGCGGAAAATCGCTATATTAATTTCTCATATACGTAAGTATATGAGAAATTAATATAGCGATTTTGAAAGGAAAACTGCTAAGTATCAATCATCGAGGCATCCTTCTAATTGTAACACAAAACATTTTACGACTCCCACACGTATGCGACGCAATCGTTACCTAAAAAAAGGCTTGTAAACATGATTTTTTTCGCTCATAAATATAGGGTAGCACCCCCAACGAAAATCAGAAAAAATAACCATGGCATTCGGCGCAAATCACCTATTTTATGTAAACTTCGTGACTTACCGCCGTATCGAATGACTTAGAAAGGATTTATTTATATTCCTACTGGCTTCGAATGGAGCTAGGAAATAAAATTGTAACCGTAGACGTTGTCAATGGGATATTTGTGGGTGGAGGACTGCTTGCCTTAAAAATAAACTGAGCAATGTCGGCGGGCGCGCAGTGCGGGACGATGATTTAATGCGCAGTTCCACGCGCGCTCATTAGACACGTCGTAATGAAACCTCCTGATACAAACTTTCTATGTAATTGGCCCTCATGTCGCGTATAAATTTTCTTAGCCGTCAGTGTGTAGTGACCGTGAAAAACGACTGCAAATCCGCAATGATTTTATCCTCCTTTGCAAACCTTTACTTAATCACGTAGGTAACCAGTCACCAGCAATGTGGAATTAACGTCACCTTTAATATAAAATTCGATAAAATATGAGTCCTTCTTTTCCAAATAATCGCCCCACCTGACTAAATATCGTCCATTAACGCATTTATAAAGTTCCAGCATTTTTTTGTTTCCAAAAAACTTTTCGAACGACTTCTTTCAGTTACATACCGCCTTTGCTCACGACATAGAACAGTTACGCTTGATAACTACAATAAAAAATATACAATCTCATAAATGTCTACACATGTCATTAATAATGGTTTTGGTTGTAGCTGACTCGTAGGTCCAGAGTAATTAAGGAATTAATAAACACACGCCGCGTAGTGTTATCCAATAAACGTTTACAATTTACTGATTGGATACACCTGAGAACCGCTTAGTTGTGTAATTATGCAGCTGTATACAATGAATGTGTATAATTTATATTACAGTATACATAATTTTATACCTCTTATACTTTGTTCACAGGTTACCGTGCCCTTTTACGCAAACGTCGCTAGCGAGTTTACGACAAGGTGAATATTATATTTTAAATTTTTATTGTATATAAATTAGAGTGTATATCTGCGGATTATCCCCGTTGCATCTTGGAAGCTTAGGGTTTGCTTAGATCTCATTTGACATGTACCTTTATTTGAGGACTTTACTACATCTTGACTCATAATGATGCTAAGTCTGCTTGTTAATATCATATAATATGTTACATAACTGTTACATACAAATTTTAATATTTAGTTACCGACTTTATAAATATGGGAACCCAAGTAGGTACTTAGGACCACTATCAAAACTTTTTGTTCTGAAACTTTTCTTATACTCCCTTCTGAAAATATCTGCCCACTTTTTCATAAATAAGTAAAACTACAAGAAAAGTGGCTAGTAAAATTAATTTATTAGCATTTATTACGATTATGTCGACACGCGTAATGTCGATACTAAAAATAATTGAGAAAAATGAATCGATATTTTCCGCGTAATATAAAATAGCGCTGCATATTTTTCTACTCACATTTTTATAGCTATTGTAAAATGATTGATTTACATACTACGTTATTTCTTTATGTTATTATGACGTCATTTTATTATAGGTAAGTCCGAGTTAAACAAAGCCTTGAGAGACCTACCTCATAGTCTTATTCTGATTATATTCTCATGGTACGACTGTAGTTATTTATTTAATTTTAGGTATATTTAGATATTTATAGTACTGAAACGTGCCTATGATAAGTAGGTATACCTACTTATAGGTAATATCATCCTCTGGCACTGCATATTCAATAAGATTTGCATTCAATTACATACAAGTTTCAGGCTCATCTTTATTAGTCAGTAAGTATGTTTATAATAAAATAAAATAAATATTAGGTATTATAAAACAATAAAATAAAAATAAAACTTAATCGAACAGTCACTGTTAGGTATACAAAGTAACCTGTGTAAGCTTTAATACAATAATTCTATTAATTAAGGTAAAACAAACCGGTTATATTTACAATTAAATGACTTTCTGTCTGAGTTATTTACGCGTGTATATAAATCTAAAAAAAAAACCCAAAATTTTTACGTCCAATTTAAAATGTCTGAAGTTTAACAAGCCAAACTTAAATTACTTTAATTTGCTCTGAACGGTAACGTACAGTTCCAGGTTACGTCCAATTTACAGCTTGTGTTCAGAGAAAGTCGAGTGCAGACGGGTTTTTCAATTGGGACGAGTATTAAAGCCTTCTTTACAATCTATTTAATGCCTGTGCGATGGGAACGCGAAGTCGCTGGACCGTTAGCCGAGACGATGTTTTGCACCGACGTTCAGTTGATATCACGAGAATGTCAGTCATGTCATTTTGGTTCTGAAAATAATAATAAAAAATAGTGTTAATTTATCATAAAATTAAGTAGGTAAATGTGTGTAGGTAAAGCTTTGTATGATAACAATGCCTAAATTGTTCCTTGTAGAACTTAGATAAATAATTCATTTGACATGAATTATTTCCAATCTTGGCAAAAAAAAAACCCACAGTTGATAAAAAAAAAATCTAATTACAAAGCTCTTGATTAGGTACGATTCTACGTATTTGTCAATGTCATATCTTTTATAAACAATATTATTATAAAGCATGCAAGACCGCTTTCAAGTTAAGAATTATAAAGATTTATTGTAATTGCATGATTATAGTCTCAAGCTTTAACCAATAAATTATATTCATAATGAATACACACGTTGCATTAATGAGATCGGTTTATCGTTTTCGATACCATTGTTGCTATGTTCGTGGTGAAAAAAATCAACTTCGCGTGAGTCTAACCTATGAAAGTAAGTACGAACATATTTATATACATAGCCCCAATCCAGCGTTTGCGCAACTCACACATGTGCCGAGATAAGAAAGCGTACTTTTATTTACGAACTCGATGTATGGCCGACCATTGGCCTGAAGAGTTTCCTAACGTAAATATTTATAGACGGGCTCGGCGCAAGCGCACACTTGTTCCTATGTTTGTTTCTGTCATTCAACGCGAGGCTCGGTCTGTTTGTGCTTCGCTACTGCACCGAGATAATGTTACTTTCGTTTTGTAGCTACATAAAGCTGCTCTATGTTGTAAACCATATCTTTGTTTGTCTACGTTACACTAGTTTTACTTTTATTTGCGTAAATATGAGCGGCTTTGGCATGTAGAATGTACCTACATAATCCAGTTAAATATCTACGCAGTTAGATATTTTAATACGTCATGTAGACCATGAGATATGTGGTTATGAATAACTTGGTAGATATCTACTGTAATACCTACATGTAAACGTATGGATGGAGGTATGTAACCAGGTATGCAAGTACATAAATCAACACAAAAAATAGAGATCTATAAAATCACTCTTTCCAAGGTGACTATTGTGTGTCGTATTATATTGCTGACATTACACAATGTAAATACACCAAACAGTAGCCAACGATAGAGGTGTAACTCTGTACTTATAAATCTCTTTTGTGTTGAAATTTTTACATTTGAAAAGCTCACATAATCCTTGTTATTAGTTTTGTTGACACGTCCACAAAGTGTTGCGAATTTATCGTTTTGGCTTTCTTTGTACATCACCTATTGTAATTACTCATACGCTAAGTGTGGGAAATTAATGTTCGGTTCTATAGTAACTTTCGGTGATACTGAGAGCGGGAAGCGGTATAAGCAGATGCTTAAAAGGCAATGTGTAAAACTATTAACGTGGATTTAATCTTAATAATGCGTGACTGAAGTTATTAACATTTTTATTATAATAAAAGTAAATAATATTATGGTATTTAATAGTGAAAAATGTAGATCACCTATTTACGTTACCTATGTCAATAAAAATTGCACCTGTATTTTTATCTAATTGGCAATGTCATTTACATAAATTAAATAATAGTTAATTGCTAACTTAGATTACCTACCCACCTGATATGACATTATAAATTCACCTTTCAATAAAGTGGCTGCAGTGTTTTAAATTAATAAATCAGAATTTAAAATGCATTCACATAAAGGGCATCTTATAAAAATACAAATCCACGTGCCAAGAAAGGTACCTATATATGAAAAATATCAACTCAATCCTTAAGTAAAGTCAAAATAAACATGTTTATCCCAAAAATTCAACAAAAATCGCTAATCGCTCCCACTATGAGCAACGCTCAACCACCTTATTATTTTGACAATTCGGTTATATTAGCAAGACGTGTTATTCGGCAACTTAACAAGAGCTAACATAACTTCAATGTATGTATGTTTTAGAATTGTTTGCCTGATATATTTTATTGCCGTGTCTTGTGTAAACATTGTACATTATACATGTGTAAAATATTGCTTGAATTTATTGGTTGTGACGGCTTTGTTCGAAGGGTGGCTCAGGGGGTGTGGCGAATTAGATGGTCTACTACATGTTCTTTAGACGTTTGGGGATAATTAATTATGGTATTTTTTTGTGGAAGTACTTGTTAGTTCTATCGTGAAACAAAGAAAGGAGAGAAGAAAATGTAGAGCCAATTAGTAAAAATGATTTAATTAATAAATAATGAGTCAAAAATTCAATACCCACCTATTCAAGTTAAAAAAGTATAGTGTCTCTACATTACCGACAAAATTGGTATTAAATGCCTAACTGTAAAAACCGTTAATCAATCTAGACAGATACTGTTTTACACATAAAATTGCTAAGTTTCACAGTCACTGAACTGGCTGAATATAAGGCATTAGTCCGCGGCCTTGCCATTGACAATAGCAATAAAATAAAATTATATAATTTAATCTAGTAGGTGCCTAACATTATTTGTGGTGAAATTAACAGACGATAAAATTAAGTTTATACTCACAATAAAATGTGAGTGAGTTGCCGTCATAAAGTCTCGCGTTTTTTATTGGTGGCAAGTCGACGATGGCCGAGTGATGCTTGCAGTTTGGTTAAACGGCAGTTTATGGCTATTTTGCCTCCATTAATCGCTTTACTACGCACCCGCGCTCGCTCTCGACAACCCTTTGAGATACAACGATACAAACTGGCCGCACGCAACTTGTACAGCGAAGGTAGTCATTGTATTTTTTTTTTGGAAATACTTACCTAAACTTAATCTTTGCTATAAGTTTAAATAATTTAAATAAATTAAATTGTTGAACTTTGAATAAAAAATAGAAATCGTGACTTAAAGAATATTTTTTAAGCAGTCTACCTAAAGGTCGGTTTAAAATATTTTACTTATGAAGTTAAAACATCGAAATGAAAAACAATCCCAAAACTGAAACCCAGGAAAATACCGCGAGGGCATAAAACTGGGCGCCTCGCCAGCCGCCCGCCTACGAGCTGTGTTCGCGTAGCTGACGCGGGTTAGTTCCGCTGCCCGCCGCCGGATGGAGCTGGCGGCGTGCGCGCGTGTGTGCGCCGCCACACCGGCACACGCCGCCACTCCGCGCTCGACCGCGCCGCCGAACGCGCGCCTCGCGTATACACCGCCGCACCGACCGCACAAACACGACACGCTCGCGACAACAACCTACCGATACGTCCACTCAAATAAATAAGAAAACTGTTGCGTCACGCATAAACTTTATCCAGATAATACAAGAACTTTTTTCCCGCAAAATAAAATTCATGTGTGAATTGTTTACAATAAACTTTACCGCAAAAATAATAGAGACAGTTTCAGACCTCTAAATGGACTAAAAATTTTTTGGAGGTTACGAGAGCTTATCATATCAGTGACTGTTCGATGCACTCTCGAAATAGTTTCTAAAACTTCCACCGAAGCCAAGAGTTATAGTTTTTTGGACAGTAAACGTTGCGGTGAGTCCCGTCCGGCCGGCTAGCTAAATCGGGATCGCCTTTTAATTTTCATGTGCTGCTGCTGTGTGTGGGACGCGTGTTTGCGTGGTGCAATGTGCCCGCGACGCGCGTGAACTGCCTGTGACCGTCCCGATCCCCCGTGGCTTGCCCGGCCGCCACCCTGTACCCTGACAACCATGTCGGGGGCCTCGGCGCGCCCTGCGATGCGGCGGTCGCGTCGCCAGCGCCCCCCTCCGGCCACTCTGCGGGGCCGGCCTGGTGGACCATGATGAACGGCGTCGGCGGCGCGCTGTACGAGGAGCCGCACGCGTCGCCACCCGGGGGCAGCCCGCCGGCTGCACCCGCCGCCGCGCCGCCATCCGCCTCCAGCGCCTCACCCGCATCTGTGGGCTCCAACCCACCGCAGCCGCCACTGCACATCCCGGCCAAGCGATACGACCCGGAGCCCGGCGTTATTCGGCATGCTCAGCAGCCCTGGGGCTACCCGCCCGATGGGCCCGGCTCCTTTGAGCACCAGTACCCGGCTGGACCCACCTACTACAACCTGCCCGTCGAGCGGGAGCGCAAGTCGGCGCTGCCTTTCTGGCCCGCGAGCAGCGGCGAGTACAAGCCGTACGCTGACGGCGGCTGTCATCAGGGCTTTTCGCAGCCCTGCTGGAACTACCCGTACGGAGCGCCTCGCGGTGACCAGCCCCTGCCCTACGTGGGCGGTGAGGAGCGTAGGACAGCGGTCTCCGAGGCGTCCAGCTTCTCACACGACGCGTACGGGCTACGGAACTACGCGCCTGAGTCGGTGTCCAGTGCGCCCTACCCGCCTCCAGGATCCCTGCCCGGTCAGTAACATCTCATTACTCATACATACTTGTTTATGATCGTTACCAACTCAGAGCTCACGTTTTTTGACGTCCGGTCTTAGCATCGCTGTTTGTAATCTTTGGAACTTATCGGTGCCTCGAGACTAGAACCAAACATAGTTCAGCAAAACATTTACTTATCGGAATTTATAAACAAATTCAGTTCAATTTTACTAAACCGTGAGTTGTTGGCTGGGTTCGTTGCTTTTCAGTACTTCAAAAGTTTGATGTTTGCAATAATCTGCGAGAAGCTGAAGCTGATAAGTTGATTTGTAAATAATTTATTATGAGTTTGTCAACCTTGACCCGCGGTTGACGTCCGCTGGGCGCTAGAGGGCGCTGCGCGGGGCGCACACAGCGGGCCGGGTCTGCATGTGTGCCGCACGCACACAGACAGCCGTGCCGATGTGCGGGTGGGTGCCTCATGTGGAGCGAGCACACTTGCAATCGCGGCTGATACCGCATTCTTTCCTCTAATCGAAGACAGCTGATTGGCACGACTGCACGATACTTCACACTCATGGACTTTATGTGTATGTAATAATGAATGTGAGATGTATGTTCTGGCTATTTGTAACTGAAATGTGTTTAGTTAAAAAATGTTCTGTAACGATAAATTACGTTTTGAGAGTGCAAAATGGAAAACTCTGGTTTAAATGTAATTTAGCGCTTTGTCCAGTCAAAATCTGCTAGGTAGGTAGGTAGGTACTCTCAAAAGATTTTCTATGAGAACCAGACAGAGAAAGTTGAGTATTTTTTTCTAAGCAACAGGTAAGTTTTTACACAAATAAGTATAAAGTCTGCTAAATATTCCACATTTGTAGCACTAAACATGTCGATAACATTGGCTGTTAACCAAATAAACATTGGCCCAATGTTCACAACGGAATCCCTTAGAGCTCCCTCAGAAAGCCACTGAACGCCCAAACCAAAACATTTTCCCACAGACCACCATAAATTTGATGAATGAACGAAACACGTGCTACAAATGTTTAAAAATGAACCGTAAGCACCTTTTTATAGGCAATGTAAAACGGCGCTATACAACCGACAATAAATTAAAGTTTACGTAAAATAAAGCGCCAATAAAAATGTATAACTAATAAATAAACACGATACCTGAGCGTTAAGACAATAAACCGATCTTTGAGTAGTGGCAATAAACCAAATATTGCTACAATAAACACATTACAGGTTGATGATACGATAAAAAACTAGGAGCTACCGCGACCGGCCGCCCCGCGCCCGGTGCATACTCGCAGCGCTCTCGTAGATACATATCACTTTTATGAATCGTAAAACCACGGCCACGTCACATACATGCAATAATACTGGTTCCTTCCCCAAATCGCGCTAGTAAGTAGTAATTACTAAACTACAAACGCCATGTAAATATGAGAGCAATAAAAAGGCTCCATTCATAAACGCTCGCCGCTAGTTCGCCTTCGATCGCCACCTAACCATAAAGATGGGTTTATCGCGCCTCTGTTACGGCAGAGGTGTAACTTGACATAATTTTGCGTAAAACGCGCATATAATGGGCCATTAAAAGGAAACAATTGTTGAAAAAGTTATACGAGTGTTCGCGTCACTTTATGATTGTGTGTTTACGGCCCGCCTGAGGTTGACATTGACTTTGATTTGTGCATTTACGGCTTAGTAAACGGTTTGTGGAATGGCTCCGTTAGCAAGATCCGCTCCGTGCGTTCCGCTTTCTCGCGTACACCAGACGCGTTCATCAATCTTTAGCCATTACTCCACGCGGTTCACATCTTGTTATCGACAACAGCTTAGCTTCAATAAAGGAAAACGGCAACTAAATCGGAGAAATTCATTTGTGGTCTCACGGTATACGTCAAAAGAAACATCTTAACTCAGAAATTCCTTTCAATCATACGTTCACTCGGCCGTTCGGCTACAAAACGAAATACGTTTTTTCAGTACCATTTTGGACTCTATCCCGTTGGAATAACAGAGGGTCTCCGTAGCGAATTGGCAAAGTAATGTTGGTACACGAAATAGACAAAGCCCGCGGTCGGGTAGGTAAACTTTTATGGTCGAAGAGAACCCGCACTTTTATAGCTCCTGATCGCTACCTATTCCCTCATAATTGACAACTCCACTTGTCATTATGTTCTCTTTAAACAATTGCCGTTTGTTCCACGGAATAAGGAACCCAACTAGAAGGTTTTTTACGCCCACTTGCTTATAATTTTTCCTTGGACTGCGATGCATGCGGTCTATTCATTTATTTTATGGATTGTCTTGTTCTTTTTAAAGACGTTAAAGAGTAATTTGTATCTGGAAGCCGCAGTAGGTTTGAAATATTATTTTGTTTCGAACTTAAGCTTTCATTTAAATATATTGAAACTGATTTATAGAAAGAAGTTTATGAAATCTTTAAAAATTAAAACGGCAAAGATTTTCTGGAGGCATTCTTTGATGCATAAATTAATTTTCTTTTTACAGTACTTTTTACTTATTAATACATGAATGCCAAATACTTGAATTATTACGACGGCTTTATAAGAAAATCAAGATGGTAGAGCGCTTCCAGTGTTCCTCTACATCGTTGTTCCTATCCTCCATTGATACAGCCCGCAGTACAAGACTTTGTCTCATGTAAAGCAGTTTTATAGTCACCTTAAAGAACACATCACTGATTGGTTACCTTTTGTAGTTCACACCACCTGCTAAGTAGTTTACCTTTATTGGAGATCAATAAACTCTTCCATTTTGTAACCAAGCATTCACTTATAGTTTGTTAGGAGTTTTATTGATTTATTTTCATAGTATCTACTACTCACACAATTAGACACTAAAATCAAGGGTAATAAATACTTGGTCTATTCAATGAATGAGATTGACTTAACAGTCGACAGCTAGGTTAATTTATTTAGCATATTCATCTTTAGCCGCATCGAGCTTACAACGTTAGTACAATACAAATTGACGCATTAGAGGTATTTAATCAATATTCAAAGAGTAGTTCGAAAGAAATAAATCAAGATGGCTAACGGAACACTGTTGTGGTAGGGCAGTTATGAATAATATGTGATTGTTTCTAGTAGATATAGATATGAATTGTGTCAGAAAGTGGTAGAAAGACCATGAAGTAATCATTTTAGTGTTGTCGGTTAAAGCAAACTGTGTGGGTAGAGGGAATCAATAAACGTAGAGTACATTTAAACAGATGAATTCAATTTCAATCCAGCTTCTGACCTCAATAAATCATAAAACATTATCAACTTCAGTTACTAGAAATTTCAAAATACAGAAGTAAAATATTGGAAATGCAATATTTTTCAATTTAAACAGAGTAAATTGTTTTGCAATACAAGTGTCAATAGCCATGTATATACATCTCATACGAATTCGATAACACGGAATTGTTCCAACTACATCAGAGATTATTTCAACACGAACCATTTCTATTACCTACCAACACCTGTTGCCAGCATGCACAAGTAGTAATTTCCTTGGATTACATCTTATACATCAATATGAAATAGAAAATCGATATACAAGTTACACATAAAGCAACGTTTCTAAACCGAGTTAATTTGTTTTCCTTTCTAAAGTAACTTGGTGTCTAGTGCTCCGAAAGCTGTGAGCATGACTGAGACAAGCACTCGTGTCGTGTTTAAGAAACAATACGACATACTGTTCGTTTCGAGATGCGAGCTAGTCTTACGACACCCAGTCGTACTCATCCGCTAGACAATGAGGCATCTATTTCGCAATGCTCAAACGTGCACCATTTTGAATAATAGGAAATGGTGCAGTGTGTTGCACGCATCGAATATCGAGAAGGTCGCGGATCGCATACAAAGTTTATTGCGGGTGATCTCATCAAAAGGACCGGTCGCATAAATCGCGGTGTGTGTTAACTTCTAACGCGCCGTACCGGTCCACAATTGTTTCTATGAACGCAGCATGGAAATAGCTAGTTAAAAGCGAAACGTGCAGCCGGCGCAGTTTGTAATGCATTCTGCCCGAGACAATTAACGAATAGCGCAGCGAATAGGAATCACCGGGCTCCTAGAAAGTAATCCAAATCGTTTTACTGTGGAAATTAAATGTATCTAGCGAAGAAAGCAATTGGAATACGATAGATAATTTAAAATCAAATTTAGTTTAGTGCCTAAGCTTACGCGTATTGGTTATAATTATATGAGTGCAGTCGTGCCAACAGATATTTACGTGGTCGACACCATTTTGATTAGGTTACAACAACTGTTTGTTCAAACTAGAACATGACTTACTGATGTCTAATTTTGTTCAAGCTACACTCGTTCCAAGTAAAACACGTGGTTTGTTTGTGCAGGTTCCCTGTCGATGTCAGTGGGCGTGGGCGTCGGCTGTGGCTCCTCGAACCCACTGGACTGGACCGGCCAAGTCACTGTGCGCAAAAAACGCAAACCCTACTCCAAGTTCCAAACCCTCGAACTAGAGAAAGAGTTCCTCTTCAACGCTTATGTCTCGAAGCAGAAGAGGTGGGAGTTGGCGCGAAACCTGAACCTGACAGAGAGGCAGGTGAAGATATGGTTTCAGAACAGACGGATGAAGAACAAGAAGAACTCGCAGCGGCAGGCGGCGCAGGCGGCGCAGAACAACAACAATAACTCGAACGCGAACAACCACAACCACCACGGCGGGCACCACCACGCGCCGCACCACGTGGCGCTGCACCACGCCCCGCCGCCTAAACACCATCAGTGACCCGCGCCCTTCTCTGGGACTTACCCCCTTCACCACGGTATAGCTAGCTAAACAGCCGGGAAGGAAGAGTTCCATAGGACTAAAGTGTGGAATGTGGTCGTACTTAAGGTTGAGGAGGACTATGCTCAGGTTCGTTACCGACAGACGTTTGTTCGCTATCCGTGTCGTACGTAATGTGGACGCTGCGGCGCCGGCGCGCCAGTCCCAGAGAATCTCGCACTAAGATTAAATACTGTGTTGTCGATTTGTGTATAGTATTAATTACGAAATTATGTTCTGTAATTTTAACGAGACTAAGTATATACATGAGTAGATAACGATTCCTGATATTAATAATGTCTAGTAATAGCGCTGATTATGTATTTGAAATTTATTTAAGTATGAATTACGAAATATTAAAGACGTCACCGATGATTTATAGTTTCTAGATAGTTTATTGAAAATAAATTTTGTAAAATATTTTGTGAGACTGCTTATTGTTGTATTCGTATCGCTGTTTGGAGGGTGGATTAGTCTTTAATCAGTTAACTTTTATTTTCGTTACCAAATTGTTGAACGACTCGGGTTGCTTTGGTGGCAGTTATAGATATATATGTTCGCTCGCGACCTGTGTACCTACCCTCGCCGACTAACAGACAGACGTACTACGTACCTATCACTACCATCGACGCATCGCATATATATACATAAGCAAATATAGAAATCGCATTATGATCAAATATTTATTACTGTTTAATTTCTTATCTCATAATTCGTAAATTTTGTTATTTAAATTATGGATTTCTGACAAAGCTTTAACTCGGTTCCAGTAGAATTATACATTAAGTTACTGTTATGACTTTTTTAAATATTGAAGTTGATGTTATAATCAATTAATTAGGTAATATGGGCAAGTGCATTAATATTGTCCTCTATTGATCATTGTACTGTTCGCTTTAGCCTGTCTATTACTATTTTTATTTTTGTTTTAGTTAAATATTTTATTATTTATTTATACACGAGTATAACTACAATCTATTATAAATGTATCTTGGTCTACATCGAACGATTTGAGTACTCTAGGTACTGTTTTATTTGAATTTATTTGGATTATCATCTAGTGGTCGAAGTGAAATCATCCCAGTCGTTAGGATATCATCTTTGTACTATTTAGCTACCTATTTTATATCTATGTACCTAATAAATGTTTTATTGTAAACTTAGTAGTTTACTCCTCGGATCTAATTCATTAAATCTGTATTGTCCCGTAATGATATAGTGAATTAAAATAAAATTAGGTGTTTTTGTACAAAATGGCGACCTCGTCTAGGTGACCGAATTTCTATATAAAAGAGGAGCGAGGCATCTTATGAACCTTTGCTGAAACTTAGACGAATGGAAGACTAATGTAAGCGAATATGACATTTAAAAGCATTATCTATTGTATGGTACCTATTCGGAATATGGATCCTCGTATTTGTTTCATCAAGTTTATCTGAAAAGCAATCCTTGAAAAGCTCAATCTTATTCAAAACGTACGATCGGTTATCAATTCGGCAAAGTACTTAGTACCACGGTTTAATTAATCATCCAATCGCCCTCAATCTACAATAGCAATTTGCTTTTCAGATAAAGCCAACAGAACAGCTTGACTGTGTATTATTCAGCGATTTCAGTAGATACTACGATTAGAACCATACTTACCTAAACTATATAATTGTAATAATTAAAGGTCTCGTAATTATTATTGTACAGTTAAATTAATGTAGTTAATCACGCCAGAAAATGTGAAGTTTTGTTAAGTATAATGTATAATTAAACATGAATGTGCTCTCCACAGTTTTATGACGAATTTAGAAGAGAATGTATGAAAGGGGAAAAAATTAAATACTTCGTCGTGTCTCGGTTATTTTTTCTTTTGTAACCCTCTTGAGTTTTCCTTATGTCTATAACCAAGTTGGGTGAAACAGTTATCGGATAATTAGTTGACTCAAACTTAAAACTAAATCAGCTACGCTCGTAGCAACCCTGCTAGGAGCGTAGCAGACTTTAGTCAATCTTTACCAAATATGAAAAGTCATCAATATACCAACATAATTCGTACAGAATCTGAAGCTACGTAATTATAGAACTAGGTACATATAATCACATTATAGCAGGCTATAATGAAGACAATTTCAAAAACGATTAATTTGATTCTTGATTGGTATATTAATTACTTAGGATTAGCTGTTTCACTCAACGACAGAGTAACGAATCTATAAGAATAATCAAACCACAGAATGATGTAACAAGGGTTTCCTCTAAAGAGAGAAAGGGAGATCTTTTGTCTCCTTCAGGATCGGCTATCGTTTCTTTGTGAAGAAACTTTGTTAGATACCCTCGTGATTCCTTGATACCTTTCCGAAATATTTGTCATGTAATAAAGTAATGATCTGATATATTACCAGATTTCAGTACCAACGTATTTTTATTTTTGAAATGAGGGGAAGCTTGTTTCACATCCCAAACAGCTTACAAGTATTTGTAGGTGGGAAAATAGGCAATAAAGTCACGTGTTCGACTCTGCAACATTCTTTAGATAGCATGATACGAGTAGTACATAATGGCTGTCAATTAAATATTAATAAAATAATTATTAATTAATAATTAATAATAATAATTATTATTATTAATTAATTATTATATTATTATTATTATTAATTAATTATTATATTATTATTATTATTAATTAATTATTATATTATTATTAATTAATGGCTTAAAATATGTAGAATACAGTAACAATAATTTAAACCCTGGATTTTTTTAACAAAAGTAGTTTATGAGTACCTACTTATTTCAGCCAGGTAGTAGTAGTTCATTACCTATATACATTTATGAGAAAACAAGATCATGAAAAAACACAAAGGAAATAGAAATCCAGTCATTTCAGTGTAGCTTACAGTTACTAACATGTAATGTGTAAGCACAGCTTCCAAGTCTGTTAGTTAAGATCGCTAAGGGAAGCTTCCATTGCGTTTTGTGTTTGTAAGAGGCTCATGAAAGTAGGCAGCAGTCGAGCAATGGACTTGAATCATTTAATATTATCGTACACACATCAGGAACACAGTACGACCATTGTTTTTTTGTTTCCCAAGCTCCTTTAGATTATGAACAGGTAGGTATATTTTTGATAGTCCGTTGACGCTTTACCCTAAACTAATTCGATTTTCCGGATTTCCGGTAGTGTAGGTTTCTACGACATATAACACTGGCCAAAACACAGATTTTTTATATTCATTTATTTAGGTATTTTCTCAAAACTCGAAAAACTTATTCATTCATGGCGTTGTTATAGTCACAATAAAATACTAACCTCTTCTGAAAAAGAAATGGAATAAATTCAAAGCATTTGTAGTGTTGCTAATACATGATTTCTAATACGAGATAGGTTGGAACCTACCAACCTATACGTATTATGTTGGCAGTACCTAATTTATACTTAGTGTATTTGTACACCAACCTAAGTATATTAATTGCTACCTAGAATAGGTACCACCATATTGTATTCCAACTTCCAATTAGCATTTTCAAATTAATTGATATCGGTGTAATTAACCCTGTAAAGCGATTGGTATGTACCTATATTCATTTAGTATGTACTCGTACATACCTACCTTGTTTATTTGCGTGCTTAGCAGTACTTAATTAAAATTGATAAAATTCCGCATCCTGTCTGTTTATTCTAGAAAGCATACCTACGTTGAATTTAAATTTATTTCACATTTCAATTTGATCGAAAATCATAAATAGTGAACCCTTGTTTTTCAACCCAGAGAGTGTAAATAGAGAATGTAACATCAACCGATTTTGAGCCATAAAGTTAATGTCATAGGTCTGATTTTCAACAGTCGTATTTATATGGCTCGTAGCGCCCTCTCAGAGCCAGTCAACTGAAAGGACAAACATGTCGTTTTCCTGAATAATGAATATCTTACTTATTCCTGGGTATCAACATTCAGTATTATTATTTATCATTTCTTTTAGTTTAAATCGAAGAATATTTCTTCGTAGCACTTTTGTAAAAGAAAATGAATTTCAAATGAAAAAGTTGGAATACCGCCATCTACCGGTGTATAGTTACCAGAGTTTTGCTATGATAGGAAAACTCTTGGTCTTGGATTCATTCCATTTCTACTTTCTGCTGCATTATTATGGATTAAAAAAATATAACTGTTCTATTTAAAGAAAAGCAATATTTATTTTTCAGAATTATTTTTATTCAGCAACCTTTGTGCGATAAATCATGTCCAGATGTGGAAAGTTTTGTAATTGTTTGCGTATGCATTTCTTTATCAAGACAATTAAAATAATGCTAACTTAGGTGTATAAATTCCAGAGCCAGTACAACGAGTTTAGACAGATATTTTCATTAAAAAGAAGCTAGGTATATGACGCAAGTAAAAATAAAGTTGGCAGTGTATTTTGCAGAAATGGAACGACATCTTAAATTATAAAATTATTTTGATGGTAAGTAGTTGTTAAAGTAAACTTGTATCTTAATTATTGATCAGCTAATGACGATGGAGACTAGACATTCACATTTTAATAACAACTTTAACATTCCATTATTATATTTTTAGGGTTCCGTACCTCAAAAGGAAAAAACGGAACCTTTATAGGATTAATCGTGTGTCTGTCTGGCTGGCTGGCTGTCCGTCTGTAACAGCCAATTTGCTCCGAATCTACTGGAATAATTTGGTACACATATAAATTTTTGTGACCCAAACACGGACGTTTAATGTTAATAAATGAATTTTGAATATGGAAGTCACTTTTCGGGGGCAAATTGGAAATATAAAAAAAAATGTTATGCAAACTGTACTGTGTGACATATCAAATGAAAGGGCTTGTTGTAAGGATTTCAATTTTTTTATTATAATTTTCTTTTTTTAAAAGATATCTAAGAAAATTGATGAAAATATACAATTCCTCTCCCTTATTTCGGAGGAAACGACTGTGCCTAGAATTTTGAAAAATATACAGAGAATGGTTCTTTACTCATAGATTACAGTAAAATCCATAAAAAGTCTATAGTCTTAAAATAACATGATAAACCTCTCAATATTGTGCGTATAAACTTATATTTGCAGTTGGAATGTATGGCAGAACATGGTCTACAATTACAATGTAATGTTTGTTCTTGGTTTATATTCATCCCAACTACAGAACCCTTCATTGTGCGTGGTCCGACACGCACTTGGACGGTTTTTTATATGGAATACCTACTAACCTTGAAAGTCACTTTTAAAGCATATTCAGTAGCTATACACAATGCTAACTGGACTATTTGATCACAGATAGTTGATAGTAAAAGGCAAGTAATTAATTGTGTCCATAAACTTAGCTTACATTGTATTCTATACATACTACATACATACAAATAAACAAAATGGAAGTATATGTATGTAATGTCAAAATAACAGCCTTTTACTAAATGCTTAAGAAAGTATATACCGTAGGTATTTATAACAAAAAGCCAGTCAGCTGTGTGTTGGACCACGCACAATGAAGGGTTCCGTAGTCGGGATGAATTTATCCCAAAAACAAACTAAACATTGTAGTTGAAAACTATGTTCTCCCATACATCGTTACACGAGTGCGTCACGGTCAATTCTCCAACTGCAAACGTAAGTTTGTAATTGATAAAATAAAAATAAATAATTTTTTGGGGGATAAAACTAAAAATTACTACTTTTCGGGCTTTTTCCTATTACATTATATATATTACATGTGCTATTAGACCTTGCTTCCTGCCAAAGTTCATGATTCTAGGTCAACGGGAAGTACCCTGTAGGTTTTGATTTACTTGGGAGTATCAAAATATGTTGCATAAATGGCCGTATCTTTTTAATTGCGTTGACATAGAAGCTTGGTTCGTATAGAGCTCCAAGGGACTATAGACCTACGTATTTGGTATTAATATCAACTTGATACCTCCATTTCTGAGAATAAGGGCATTATTGACATACTGACGGACGGACAACGAAGTGATCCTATAAACGTTCCGTTTTTTTTCCTTTTGAGGTACGGAACCCTAAAAAACAATCTTTTAAACTTTTTTCTGTCTGTCTGTTTAATATAACATCACGCCTTATGTCCCCGAAGGGTAGGACAGAGGTGTAAGTACCTCCGAAAGGGATATCGCGGCCCCGGCACACAGGCAACGGAAGGAACACGGGTGGGTTTTAGTCAGTAAAAGTCTGACACACCCTCCCGCTCCGCCCAGAGCGGGAGAAGTTATTTGATAATTTCCCACCCTAAAAAAAAAGTAAAAAAATGTGTAAGTACCTACCTATAGTACACCCACATTTCACCAGTTATGTTTTCAGTCCCATGTAAGAGAGGCGAGCCTATTGCCATCAACCGGGCACGATATTCAGGGAACTGGGAATCGAACCCAGGACCTCATGATGACCTCATGATGGCAGTCCGACGAAACTTTATCTGGCTGATAGCTGATGTTATAAGAAGTAACTTACTTTTATTCAAAACAGAGCACTGTCAACAGTTAAGTGAAGCCGGTTTCGTTAACATGTGTGCACTTTGTGTGGTGCATGGTCTAATAAAACAAGGTCTGGCATTCCGGGACTAACACATGTTTGCGTCACTATCCAGTTGCCACTCTATTGCAACAAAACACGATTAAGGAAAGATTTTCAGAAACCAAAGCTTTTAAAGTGTCGGTTCGTGTGTCTAATCAAACGAAACAATTCAATTTAAACATAAACCAACGTAATTGTTAATTAAAACCTCATTGTTTTATCGGATTCGCACAGATAATAAAGGTGGTTGGGGAGTTATCATTATAAACTTCTGGTAACACAGATGCGATGACGTAAACTTGTGTTGCCCACGTGACCACTGTGTTTCGGAATTCCATTCCTGGCGAAGTATATTATTATACCATGGTGTGTTGTAGTTTCATTATAGTGTCATTGTAAAAGATTGTAAATGTGTGCGTGTGAGCGTGTATGCACAGAGCGGCGGTGTAGTTTTGGCATGCTTCACTGAATTGTTCGCAGAGCTCTGTCCTGGTTTTTATTTGGTCTGAGTGAAAAAGAATTAGGGTCCACGCGGGCGAAGCCACGGGCAGCAGTTAGTATATATTGTAATAAAATCAAGTCTACGCATTTAATCAGGTAAGTAAGTCCTTCTTAATTGGTAGATTAAGAGTCAATGTCCAAGCTATTATCTTACAATGTTGTGAAGTAATCAAAGACTGAATGAAAATTAGATAACAGTAGGTAAAATTAAATCATGGCTTTAATGGTAATCGAATGACTATAAAAAGTAGATAACTCTGTGAAATACACAGTACCTAGGTAGGTATATCTATTTATGCACCAACTGTGTATTTTGATGTGGGCTATTCAGATATTCTTTCAAATAAGTCAGTCTATCGACTATGAAAACAGGTAAATTTGTCTATTAAACTTGCTCCAGGTTCTAAATAATTAATCTGTAGGTATCCTATATTTGTGAATCTTTGGAAACTTAATTATTTTTTCTAGGATGGTGTCTACTAAGGATTTAGTTACAAGCACATTTAAATACCTATCTATAGGTATGAATTATTTACTGAGAGGTTTAATTGCATACAGTGGATAGAGTTATATTTGTAGGTATCTACATATCTATAATACTGACTTCTGGACACTTTCATGGTTGTAAGTCCTACACACTTTTAACGGAAATCAAAAAGAAGGAGGTCGTCAATTTGATTGTAGCTACTTAATGAAAACGATCACAGTGTACTTTTAGGAACCTGTAAGTATAATACATGTTTTTACACATAAGAATCGACTCAATATAAATCGATCAAGCGAAGTGATTATGGCATTGTCTCCTAGATTGTTAATTATAGCCGAGATTGCAGAATAGTGCAACTGCAAACTACTAAGTATTTTGTTTTATAAATCACTAGGCACTGCGGTTGTGTACTTACAGGTAAACATAAAATCACTGAATAATGACTATGATTCGACAAATAGATACCTAGAGACCTACGTTTCAATGTATCCAAGTACGTAAGTAAATTGCAATTGCATAGATAGGTATGTACACTTTAGTAGGAACCTAAGTAAATGGGTTTCTACTAAAATGTATCTATGCACAATATTATTAAATAATAATATTCTGCATAGATAACTATGTACATTTCTATATTTTCTTTCCAAATGGAAAAGGCATAGATCAATCTTTACCTACTCGGATGTTTTTATAAGAGGTTTCTAAAGGGGGCAGCAGCGTCTCGGCGGTCACCAATGCATAAGCCATCTGTGATAATTAGGTAGGTAGGTACCTGTGTTATCTTATAACTTAAGCCTGTCATTGGAAATGTATGTATCAAAAGTATGTTGGAAAGTTTATCTGTAAGTATTAAAATGCTTCCTTTGCATTTTATAATAAGCTCTACCACCATGCATACCATCATGGAATTATAAGACTGTGATATTACGAACATAACAAAAATCAAGAAATCCTCAATGAAGATTTGAATCGATACCCTTATAAATTCTGTACCTATTCCCGAGATAATCCACAAAGTAACCGGAGTGGTATGCACCTACACTGCGCCCGCGGCCCTACCGGTTATTGTGAACACGCCGCCTCCTCGCCGATTAGCATATAAATGAACCGAACCGAGACAACTTCATATTACACCACCAGAGTAACAAGACCTCCCCCCCGCTTCACACAACACCACAAAAACACTTACCAACGAAAATATCACGTCTCTTTCTAACTGGACGCATTACAGTTTAAATGTGGAACTCGCTTCCATTGGCCGACGTCAACCCTGCGTCCTCTCGGAGCCCTGTAAATCCGCGCGCGCGCACCTCTGTGACGATAATTTTATGAATAAAATATTGACAGTATTTTACACTTTCTATTGCATTTTTATTCCGTTCTGATATCTTAAGTAGTGATATTATGGCAACAATGTACGTTGTCAAAGTAAATATGCGGTTGTAATGAAACCAGTGGTTTAGTGTTATTGAAGGTCCGTGTTATGGGTATGTTAGCCTCAGAATTATCCATCTACTTGTTAATATTCAATAGTCATCTTGCACATATCTTACTATATTGCTAAGCCTGGCAGTTAGGTATGCTAGTTGATATTCTGAGTTGTGATTTTCTTTTCGTTTTATTAGTGTTTAAACGGGTATTAAAATGTTGACAGCCATTGCGGGATAAAACTAATTTATTGTATTTATACTTAATGCTACCTTAAACGTAAGTGGGTAGCTAAGCTAAGCAGGTAGGTACGGTCGGCTGAAAATAAGTTGTGGGTCCAAGCAAAAAGGGTCCAGGAGTACGAAGGTCCGGTATTGAGTTAAGACTAGATTCAGAGTTTAGAATAGTCAATTGATTATAAGATTTCACAAGTTGTGTACTCTACTTCTTACCATTGATTTCGAGAAAACAAATTTTAGCGGCAACAAATTATCTACTATAATTGGTGCTTTAGAACGAAATGATTCCGGAGTCAGTGTCTCAATTTCGTCACTGGAAGAATTCATTTTATTATAATTATGTTAATAAATTTTCCAATGACATAAAACAACCACGATAAGAGATAGAAAATAACCTAACAAAAATTGGCAGGATAATAACTTTAAAAAAATTGTTTAGCTCTATGTAGCTCCATTTAGCCAGCCAGTAGGTACTTTCAGCGCGTTTTATTAATTTTTTGTACATCATTCGTTTGATGCATGCTTGTTCAAAATGTTTTTTTATCTCATCTATTCAAAAAGAGCTAGTTTATTCTTCGTAAACAGGGAAAAAATAGCTATTTAATCCCTAAGGAATAAAAGTAATTTGAATTTGTAATGTGGATATTGTTAGTAAAAATTGCAATAACCAAAGAGATCAATCACGATCATTACATGAACAAGTAACAGGCGGGCAAGAGAGAAGAGAATTGTGAATTTGGTCAAAATGAAAATCCAAGATGGCGGCTGCGAAAATTTGTATTTTATTTTTCCACAGTGGTGTAATTTTTATAGTTTTCGAGGGTTCTAAAGCCGATAGTGAGGTCTATATGTAAATCCAAGATGGCGGCTCTGAAAATTTTGAAATGTATCATCATGAGTATCATTTCCATAGTTTTCAAGGGTGCTAAAGCCGACAGTGAGCTCAAAATGTAAATCAAAGATAGTGGCTGCGAAAATTTTTAGTTTGATTTGGTTTGTCGTGGGTTATTCATAGTTTTTGAAGGTGCTAAAGTAGGTAGTGAGGTCAAAATTTAAATCCAAGAAGGTGAGTGCGAACATTTTGTTTTTGTTTCAAATCATACATGGGGTTCGAACCGCACACTTCTTTTTTCTCATAGAGCGTGATAAAAAGTAGAGTGTTCACCGAGTGACGTATTTTGAATCCCTCACTGCACTCAGGATTCTACTTTAGAATCCTTCGCTCCGCTCTGTATTCAAAGAAACACTCTCGTGTTAAAAATTGTGGTTTGCTCCCTTGGCAAACAATCTACTATTATTCACTCAGTGACTAAAAGAGAGTTTTATTCACTGTTATCGATTAATCAAATGCCCTTTTTCGAGTGGCAATGGTAAAAATAGTTATTTATGTATATATACAAGTGCGAAAAGTATAAGATTTCTGACTCATGTCGACTGTTAAAGATCCACGAATGACAGCCGGGACCAACGGCTTAAGGCACGGAGGAGTCTCGGTATGTAAAGATGGTCCCCATCTACGGACCAACCCCGTCAAGCGTAGCTTAACCTGATGGATCGACCCGTGCTTCTAAATAAGACAACATAATGCAATAAAAAACTAAAATTAAGTATTTATATTTATTAGGAACTCACGAAATAACAATACGAGATTATTTTTATTACAAAATTTGAAAAAAAAAACAAAGAATCATTCAGGAGATAGTATAAAAAGCTAATTGTTAGTGGTTCCGATAACGCTCTATTAAAGAAAATTATTATGTGTTAGGGTCCAATAATATATAAAAAAATACCCGATGTAACAAAAAATTAGACAATTCCACTTTTCAAAAAGAAATTGCCAGATCTATTAATAAATAAATATACGAGTAGTACTCAATTGGAGATTTTTTTACCGATAAGAATTTAAATTGATCATATGACATCTCTGTACTCCTGACTTGTACTAAATCATTTATATTTTAATTTAATTGACGAATTTATGATCCCATTTTATTAAACTTGACATTATCAGTCAGTATTGTACTGTCTATTTCACATTATTTACTGAATTAAACTTGTATTGATTTGATTGAATGTGTTAAAAGTATATATTGAGTGAGTCTTTATTATATAGCTTAAACTGTTGGCATGCCTTAGTTAACACGTTCAGTATAGTGCTGTATTTGCTAAGAAAAACCTACATTTAAAATGAGCCCTCCGGGAGGGCTCCCGGCATCCCATATGCGACTAGATGAACCCTCATCTCATAGTCTTATCAGTAATTTTTTCATGTCAGGTCGGTAATCACAGAATCAGGTTAAAAAAAATTCCCAAGAGTAAGATTTCACTGAAGTTTGTCCATTAGGTATCATCTCCAGTAAGAACAACCGCTATTGATTTTGTTTCCGGATAAGTCTGAACAGCGGCTGCCATAACATCCTTTAAATTCTTACAGATCAGTATACGGTATTAAAACGTATTTTATTCCAAATATTTAGACGGCCACCACCACCTTTTTACTAATTTTTTCTCTTATGAAATTTGCTAGTTAGAAACATCATATAAGTAAAGTCATAGAAACATGTAGATTAATTGCATTAATTAATAATCAATTTAAATCGCAAAATGCCATCTTTTCAACCAACTTTACAAAGCTGCGCTTATCTCGGAAACAAAATCCCGACCTCTGAACCATTTTTTCTTAGACGCCCACACAGTTACAAAAACGTAAAATTGTTCAATGTACCTCAAAAGCCTAAAAACCGGTTCAATTTACGAAACATTTCCACTTCAGGCTTTTATAGTCACACTTTCGTAATTATCAACTGGAATCCAGGCGTGAATAACCTTTAATCTTCAAAAACCGTGCGACAATCATTTTGGGTCGAAGTAACCAAAATTATGCCTTTTTCTCAGCAACTGCTGCCAAGAAACCATTCAGCACGCAGTAAGTTTCTTTCCTAATTGCTTGTTTTATGTAAAAAAAGCGTGCAAAGTACAGCGAAATGAGACAAGGAGCACAGTTACCCGGTGTAAACTTGAGCGTTGATTGCTGCCCGCTCCGACGGAAACAGGTTTGCATTTTCAGTTTACTGAGGTAACTTACCTTTTTACATTATGTTGATTAAACCTGAGCATATTATGTAAAATATATTCAAAGTTCGTTTATATAAAACTATTCTATGTCAGGTATATACTATAAAATAAATAGGCTAGGCAGTAAAGCACTTAGATTTCCAAATCAGTGCGTGTTTCAATCAATATCCCATATCAACATAAATTCCATTTTATTACGGCGCTAAAAAAGAAAATTTACACATGTGGGAAATTGGGGCGCTAACCGTTTATCAGATAATGTAATTATGTTCGGGGCGCTTCGGGACACCTCCACTCCGAGTAATTGAGTGTGCCCTCCGTACCTCGCGCCTGCTATTAGGCAAATCGAATCTCCGTCCCTCCAAGGCCTCCCTTCCTCCCCGGCTGGATAAATATGTGAACGAGCTTCTTCTTGGCGTCGAACCAAGGATTCAATTTGCGCGAATGTAAATAAAACGCTTGGCTTGAGTTTGGTATATAGATAAGACTATTATGTATAAACCGACTTAGCCATTTATGTGGTTCTAGTCTTATCATTAGGTATATATTGTGAATTTAGCACCTAATTGAACATGCAAGCGTTTTCATTGCAGTCTAATTAGCGGGGTCGATAGTCACCCACTAGTTATTTAAATTATATTAGCAGGATAAACTACAAAATTAAGCACGTTTAGACTTCAACACGTGAAAGTTGAAAAACTAGTTTTTTATTTAGTAACAAAAGAGCTCGCTTTTGTCTTTTGTAAAATACATGTTGCATTTTTTCAGAATAATTTTCCAATATACTTTATCATTAGGATAAAGTAAGTAACTACATCCGCTATAAACGTCGTCTTTCATGCATTTAACTTAAAATGTCTTTCACACCTCCTAAGCCAAAAAAGGCGTGTAAACGAAAACAACAAACGATATAAATTCGGATAAAAACTTAATAAATAAGCTGTAACTTTATTAAGTAAATTCCGACGCTAAGTGGCGACGTTAACGCACCGCCCACGCCGAGCGCCATCTAAACGTCTTTCCCTGAAAAGTTGCGACCAAACTTTGATCTCAGCAAAACTTGATTTCATTCACAGTGTTATATTCGATCCGAATGTTTGTTTGTGTTGCGAATAATAAAAGTATTGAAAGTGCAAAAATATGTGCCGTCTCGTTCTGTCGGGTAGTTTCGTCCTGTTTCCGCAGGCAGAGCGGCCGGCACGTCCGGGGGCCATAACGTCGTTTGATGTTCTGCTCTCCAATGCTGGTAGAGGCGATATAAGCAAGATGTACGGCTGCGCTCTCGGTGACGCCTATATTTCCTAAACATCTTTTGGCGTTATAATTCCGTGCGACGTAACCTTGTGAGGGCGATATTACCGTTTCTTGGTCGATTCTATTTTTTTTCGTAGTACATTTTTGTAGCTCGTAGCAAGCGTCTATGAAATTGTGTAGGCAGTTTAGTAAGTTTTGTGGAGTTGGGTGAGTTTCGTTGTTTTTAAGGTTATAGGTTATTCAAATAATTGATCTCATGGTCATCGCAGGACCTACTTCGTGTGTGGTAAATGCCTACGCTTTTACCAAAACAAGTTTTTTTTTGTGGGTAGTACCTATATGATGCGAATAGTGTGGTACCCTGTAAGTAGGTATAAGTACAGCGGCTGCTGGTATTTTCTGCTGTTCCTATCATTAAGCTTGCCCAAGGACAGCAAAACTAACTGACATAGTTACCTATT
The DNA here is from genome assembly GCA_916701695.1 of Agrochola macilenta. Classification (NCBI taxonomy): domain Eukaryota; kingdom Metazoa; phylum Arthropoda; class Insecta; order Lepidoptera; family Noctuidae; genus Agrochola; species Agrochola macilenta. Next base: position 13,567,486 of record OU753563.1, read on the forward strand.
AGTAATTAAATACATATAAAGTTGTGTTGATATTGTGAGTACCATAAACTGTATTGTATGTCTTGTCTGTCTTGTGTCTTGGATTGTATTGCTTAGGGCACAGTGCGTGTAGGCGTTAGTTTTTTGTTTTTTGAGAATGCGTAAATGTCTCAAGTGCTGTCTGCTGAGATAGGCAAGATCAGATAGATAAGATGATAGATAGATATACGGGTACTTACTTGTCTCAAGTAATGTTCTTACTTACGTTATTAATAGTAAACTGAATATTCAACTAAGTAGGTATACCTAACTGTTGACCTAAGTTGTTAATTCCGCGTAGCTTTATAAAAACTACAGTCTACAACTACCGCAAAACCTGCCTTTTGGGCCTGTTTGTTATGTCGGTGTAGATAGTAATTGTATTTTATTACTAACTAATGTTTATAACTGGTAACAGATAACAGTTCTCTTCTTTATCAAAGTCCTATTCTTTATCATATCCAACTGAAAAAAGCCATTTTCCTCTGACAAGAAAAACTTCGCTACCAGTTTTCCGCAATTTTCGCGCGCGCCATTACAAGGTTACATCTTATAAAAATATGCAACACGGCGGCGGTACGTTACCGAGCGGATACCAATTCTATCAACAACCCATAAACCGCAACCTTTCTTTGTCTCGCCTCTTAATGCTATCGTGTTCTCGAGTGAGATAGAAATCTACAAGTTTAATGGGCCGTTACGCGAGAAAAAATCAGTCCGCATTCGCGAGCGTAGATACGCGAGTGATAGTGGCAAGACGGAAGGGTACTGGTGGACTGTTGCAATAGTGCAGTGCTTCCGATGTGTCGGCGACGGCGATTGCGACGCGACTTGTTGCTATGCGACGGCAACCACTGACACGTGAGTGTTATATACTTACCTACTTACTCTATCTATACTTGTGTACCTCAGCGTCCTCGACGCGTCATCGTTCCATGCTTAACATAGTAACACTGAGCTAACTTGCGACCAGCGACCACTGCCGACCGGTTCTTAGTCAAGATAACCTCCTTTAATCGTATTTTATGTTGTACTCGGTTTCCAGTACGTCATTGCATTACATTATGTCAAGTGTTGTCAATAAAGATTGATAACGCCGACGAATAGCGTTCAATCACCTTGCCATTGTGTAGATACCTAAGTTTTATTACTGTATGAGTCAAGTTTGATAGCTGAATTGTCACAATCATACCTATAAACGAAATGTATGTACCTACGATAATTGAATTCAATTTACATTCTTCATTTGTATATCGGTACATAGATAGCTATATACTATACGAGTACATAGTGGTTTTTAATTTCAATATTGCCGATTGGCACGATGTGGGGGCATTGTAACCATAATTACTGTGACTAAATATAAAGTGCAAGATCACGTATCTTTATGAATAAAATATATTTGTTTATTTATTCATTGGAAACTTTTCTAACAAACTGATTGGAATCTAGGCCATTAATGCAGTTGTTGAATGCCAAGACTCAAATCTTGAACCACATAAATATTTAGTAACGTGCCTGAACTAACTGCCTAGTCTTACTGAATAATTTACACAACTTTATGTATATTACTTTTAGTTATTGTCTGTGGTATTTTAGATACCTACCCTATATACATAAATAAGTACTTTATCTATACCTAATCAGTTTCCCACGAAGAACGACTACTTTTAATTAGTTGAATAAATGTAAATGTTCCACGTGGTTGAGTTTTGAGTTTTATTAATTAAATAAGTGACTTATTAATTCGTTCTATACTAGGAAAAAGCTGCTTAAATACACACGATGCATATACATACATAAATGAGCAGGCAGCAGTCATACAATTATTCTATAACTGTAACACATCCTTTGTCAAGCCTTTTGTTAAGCTAAACCTTACAAAAGGTTTGTTTCAAATCACCCTTTCATACTTTTTCATATCTCAACTTTCACAAAATTATCATAACAACGTGCGCCGGAGTCTGTTTGAAAACAATTTCTTTAAAACGATTCGAGAGGGTCAATGTCGACGGTTCCGTGTATTGATGCTTATTTGCATAAAAATGTCATCGAACGCCAGCTTTCGAGACCGATAATAATCTTAAAGGTTTCGATAAAGATTTTGGAGTTTATACTTTTAATCCAAAAGTTTATCTCGGTACTGTATGTGGTTAATAAGCTTAGTTCTTTATTGGTACAGGTGCTAAGAGTCGGGCGAAGGACCAATTATATAACTGGTATAAATATGTGAAGGCGTTGATGGGAAAATATACTTACTAAAAGGTTTTTAAGGCGAGAAATATTATGCTGATAATATCATAATGTACATACCTATACTTACCTTTTTGTCAAGGCATTACCTACTCATACATAAAAAAAATATTTCCCATTATCGTAAAAAAAAAAAAAAAGTTACTTGTTACCTACTTTTATTTCAAGCAAGCTTCAATTATGCACTTCCAAAGTCAATAAGTCTTCCAACCTACTAAAATTCATCCAATCATAGAACTAAACAGCCATCACGTACGCTGTCCAGCCTCTATCTGTAAGTAGTTTCACCACATTTACATAATAAGGGGCTGTGGTCCTAAGTGGCACAGTCCCGTAAATTTGCCTTGGAGATGTGGGCACGAGTGTCTTGAGTGAGCTAGGAATGTGGATGATAGCTTTGGGATATTTTCGAGTTATTTTCCTTGGGTTTTGTGATAGAAGCATGCTTAGGTATGTAGGTATGTAGGCATCCGTTTTAACCCCTTGGGTGCTCAGATTATTTATAGAAATGATAAAGCAATTCAATATTTTTTGGCCATTTAGGAGATGAAACTACTTATATTATCTTTGCAATTACCATGATTTTGTATAATGATCTTGCTAACCACGATCAATGAAATACGTATATTCTGTAAGTAGTATTAGAACAATAATTCTGTAAAATAATAATCAACCTTTTAAAGAAAAAATACTCCTTCTGTCTTACTTCAGTCAAAACAATAAAATTCGCGCCATTTTTTCCATGTTATGTAAATTAGAATTCCCAGTTCTCGTAAAAAAATATAACAAGTTAGAAAGTGTGGCTCGGAGCTTTGCTCGGCACTCGGCAGGGGCGGCTATTTACATGCAAATCATTTATAGATGGGCAAACTTCCAGTCTCTAGTCTCCTTTAACTTTGAAAACACAAACAAAATGTTCTTGACGTTGTTTGAAGATGGAAGTCCCTTGTGTTTTTTTAAGTTTGTGTGTGATCTCTGGTTGATGATTAATCTGTGGACGTGTGATGCAACCTCTGTTCAGTGGTTACTCTGTGCCAATTGGAAGTGTTTGTGGATTTGAAAAATAACAGCAAAGTTGTTCAATTAGGTTTCAGGAGAGTGGTAACAATTAATTGAAGTTTATTTTCACAGCTTTTATATACGAACATAATAGGTAATTATCTGGTAGGTAATTGCCTAATTGCAATTAAACCGGAATTTTTAACAGGTGTTTTATCAGTGAATTTACAAATGAGTAGGTAGGTACATAATCCAATACCTGTTCAATATGTATTTGTTCTGATACCTAAACGTGAACCGATAATACAACACACGCTAAATATTTTATATTTGTCTTTAAGTACCTATTCATAAAATATGGGGTTGAACTTATTATAGATTTTCTACTTATGTACGAGTGTAAGTAAATAATCCCAAACAAGTTTTAAAGATGCATCTCAAAGCACTGTTAATAATGAGATAAAAGATTTTCCTAAAGCCTTTGACTGTATACATCATGTTATGTGGTTCAATAAAACAGACCAATGCTGGAACAGACGAACAAGACCTTACATCCTTTTTAAAGAAGATTAATCTTAATGATTATAACAGTAGCCAAACCTTAGCTTCTTTATCGCAAATGGAATTTCGCAGGGAACAGTAATCGGCCCAGTTTTGATTCAGATTTAGATTGATAACTGATTTATTACCAATAAAGTTACCGTGCCGGGTGCCGGTTATTATGAAAACTCTACCTAGAATCAATGCAAAACATAAAATCTGTACCTACTTGGAATATAACATTTGCCACATATAAAACTTGCAGTTTTATTAATTAACTAGCTGTGCCCCGCGGTTTCACCCGCATAAGTCCTTGACCCCGTAAGTCGGGATAATAAATATTCTATGTCCTAACTTAGGTAATGGTCTACCCTTATGCCAAATTTCATTCAAATCCGAAAGCGTAACACACAAACAAACAAACCAACAAACAAACAAACTCACTTTCGCATTTATAATTTTGGTTAGGATTAAGTAATAAATTCATTTCTTCCCACTTAATTAGGGATAACATAAAATCAAATTCATTGTCATTTAAATTGGTATGAGTATTACAAGATTTATGTATGTTTAAATATTCTGATTATTTAAATATCAAAGATATACGAGTAAATGCTTGTGTAATATTTTGAAGTGAAATAAAAAAGAATTAATTATAATAATATTTTTGTGAGAATATCATCTTCATTGAAACTTGTCACTTTACCAACTCAAGCATATAACATCGTGAAGTTTACTCAAATAAACCAATTTAATGTGATAAGTATATGCGAAGTTAGATATTTATAAATGACTAGTTTTTGCCCGCGGCTTCGCCTGCGTAAAGGTAGAAAAATATCCCGTATTCAGAGTACCTATCATGCCGTATCGTACCTAAAATATTCTGATTTAAAAGAGTGTCCGTGGAGTTTCTTGCCCGTTCTTCTCCATAGGAACCTACTATGCGTTGGAATGGGCAACTAGCTGCATATTTCTGACTGACCGACCTCTTGACAATTCAAAAGTACCTGTAATTGGTTTATTTGAAATAAATGCTTTGAGTTTGAGTTTGAGTTTGAGTTATCTTTGTCCTAATCCAGGTCATGGCCTATCCATTAGTAATGGCATTAACCAAGTCATCTAAATCTGTTCAGCCATTACGGCATGAAAAGGTAACAGGCTGATAATAAATCTATTTGAGGGTTCCGTAGGTACCCCAAAATTAAAAATTGAAACCCTTAAAGGATGACTTCGTTGTTTGTCAAGACCCTTTTTCTCAGGAACGCGTGGAGACATCAAGTTGAAATAGATATAAGTAAAAAAAACTTAGATCTAACTTAAACGAAAATCAAACTTCCAAGTCAACACAATAAAAAAATACGGCCTTTTATGCCGCATATTTTGTCACTCGGAAATAAACCAAAGCCTATTTGGTATTAGCAGCATGGATTTTGGCGAGAAGCAAGGTGACGTTAAGAGGAAAATCCGAAGATTGGTAATTTATAGTTCTATATGAACTGCAAAGTGAATTTTGTTCTTCGATCTGGGATCAAAAAATCATAGGCCGTGTCTTGAAGTAACATTTAGACTGTATTTCATTAAAACCGGTACTCTCCACTCTATTCAAAGATCTTTTTAAAATTGAAACGATAATGATTCTAAATGCCTTAAAATGCTAATTATGCATTTTACTATTATTATTACCATTAATTTGTAATACCTACTCTAATGCCGCCATTTACCACGTAATTAATACCTACATGTAAGAAAGGTTAGTTTATGACTTAAATTATAATAACTTTTGATAGAGTGGGCCGATTTAATGAAATAAAGACGAATAGCCAATACTTGCCGAATGAATAAAAAAATGAGAATTAATTTTAAGAGGGTTTTTTTTTAAGCGGATCTCGTGGCAAAGTAATAACAGCCGAACGGGTTCAAAATTCAAAAGTCATTTATTCAAACTAGGCTGAGAATCAGCACTTTTCGAACGTCAAAATTACATAAGACAGTCCCCCAGAACGCCTACCCTTCACCACTTCCTAGTGCGTCAGATGAGAAGAAGAAGTGGCGCAACAAACTCCCCAGCAGTTGAACGGTTGAACCATTAGGTTAAGCTTAGTCGTTACGGGTCGTCAGAAGTCCGAAAGCCTGACATCCAGTCTTACCAAGGGGTATCGTATTACCCAGTTATTGGGTTGTGGAGGTCAGATAGGCGCTAGTCGCTCCATGTAAAATACTGGTATTCAGCTGCATCCGGTTAGACTGGAAGCCGACCCCAACATAGTTGGGAAAAGGCTAGGCAGATTGTTTTTTTTTTACATTCATTTTAAAATCATCAGCTATTTGTCCCTTTGGGGACGATTTTACAAAAACGCTGAAACGCGCAATTCTTTATTTCTAACCAAAAGCATAATTTTTAATTTTCATATGGCAACTAACTTAAGAAATGCTGGGTTTCCCATACAAACTTTCATCCCCTGTAGGATTATTTTTGAGACAAAAAGTACTATAAGTCCTTCTCCAGGATGCCATCTTTCTCCTTGCCAAATTTTATCGTAATCCCTTCAGTGGCTTGGCCTTCTTTTTATGCCTAAAGACAGACCAACAGAGTTACTTTCGAATTTATAATATTAGTATGGATATTAAGTTTCCGTGTGACGGAATTAAGTAATGTTAATGAGCACTATGTTTAGCAACAATGTTGCTTATCCAACGTTTAAGTAAGTTGTGGGGGCCTGAACTAAGCATATTTCATAATAATTACTAGAAACTAAGTAGCTTCTACTTTTATAGCAAAATAATGACTTTTCGTTCAGATTAAAACTACGGTCTTATTATTATCTCAAATAATTTATTGACGCCTCTACACATTTTTATTTGAAACTAATTCAAAATAAATACTGCAACGTCTGTTTCCTTTTATATATATTGAAAACAAGGAAATCTTTATATCACTCACTAATCGTGTCGGCCATTCATACAAAAATAATAAAATATCAAGCAAATATAAAATCTATGGAAACAAAGCTACAATGTATTAAACTAATTAGATGTAAAAATATGTGGGCATAATTACGTATCGTTTCCATCGCATGAGGCGCTAAAATAAAACTAAATACAAATAAAAAACACACACGCGATTCTCAATTAAACAGCGCAAAGAAGAAAAGGAAAATAACAAACTTGGAATGTGTTTTAAAGGGCAGCGTCGTCGAAATATAAAGTTGTATGTAAATGCCTTGATATCAGCAGAAGCATAAAATCTATATAGAAGTGGGCAAGTGGACGATGCAACGTTGTTGCCGTATCGTCGACAATGTCATCCCTGTCTCCTAAATTGTCGGATAAAACCCGAGCCACGGTATCGTTGGATCGACTTTAGTTGCCTTTATGAATACCAACCAGCCTCTCTTGTACTTATAACACATTTATTCGGAATATATTCTTGTTTATTCTCGGTTGCTGGTCGATGTTGTTTTTTACCTGTTGATCTTATATGGGCGAGATATAGATAGGCTTGTGTGTAAGTAACCTTTATGTAGGATTTTGTGTGAAGGTACTTGAGCGCAGATGTCTTGTTGAGGTATTTTATTTGTTGTTAATGTGTACTTTGAATTTTGACCAAAGTTCTTAAATAAAATAAATAAATCATTTATTTAGAAGCAAACACTTGTGTACACTTTATAAACTTGCCAAACTGCGTGACAGTTTGTCGGCAAAATTAGCGCTCGTCTTAAAAAAATTGGTATAAACAATCTAATAGACATTAAGCTATTTCCCTTATTTTTTTTACAAAATTTAGGCCATTTAAAGTAGATATCGTGTGCTTTTTTGGCGCAGCAGGTTTTTTTTACACAGTAAGGCTAATTTAAGGCTTGTTCAGACCAGCGCGACTTGTCGCGCAACGCGACACGAACAATACAATTTCTAAGAAAACTTCACAGTATAACAATAACCGGTGTCGCGTCGCGCTGGTCTGCACAAGCCTTTAGAGTTTCCACCATTTCCAGCTATCAAAAGAAATAAATATGATGATCCAAGTATGCCTGTTCAATATGTTACCTTTGGACATTCACACAGCACTCGGCCCGGCTCACGCGCGGTCCTGTTAAAATAATGATTCGGTTGCATCTTACACGCATAGGACACAAAGAGTTTGTATAGTAGTGTGTGTAAAGACAAAGTAGTATAATAGTGTGTGTAAAGACAAAGTAGTATAATAGTGTAATAGTGCATCTTACACGCATAGGACACAAAGAGTTTGTATACTAGTGTGTGTAAAGACAAAGTAGTATAATAGTGTAATAGTGCATCTTACATGCATAGGACACAAAGAGTTTGTATAGTAGTGTGTGTAAAGACAAAGTAGTATAATAGTGTAATAGTGCATCTTACACGCATAGGACACAAAGATTTTGTATAGTAGTGTGTGTAAAGACAAAGTAGTATAATAGTGTAATAGTGCATCTTACACGCATAGGACACAAAGAGTTTGTATAGTAGTGTGTGTAAAGACAAAGTAGTATAATAGTGTAATAGTGCATCTTACACGCATAGGACACAAAGAGTTTGTATAGTAGTGTGTGTAAAGACAAAGTAGTATATAAGCTGTAACATATTGTAAATAAATCAGATTTGAATTTTATATTACCCCTCACTGTGGCCAAGACACCTTTAGCCATCTCTGATCAGTCTCGTGAGTCTGCGGGACTGGCAGTGAGTGCACCCTTCCCGAACCTAGAAATCCTGTCTACTATACGTCTGTAACCTTAGGTCGCATGGTGCAGACATCCTGAACTGATTTATATATTTATTTATCACATACTGGGTATAGGATAGGTTAGGGCTGTAGGACTTACAGGGCTTAGAGTGTAGGGGAGAGTAGGGGCTGTTAAGTTTGAAGGTCTTATTAGGTTCCTTTGACTTGTCACATATTTTCATGTATTGTCACACCCTTAACAGTCTTGCGGCTTTACGTGATGTTTGTTAGGGTGGATGTACAAAGCCTATACCTCAAATCTTACCGCCCAAGAACTTAATCAAAATGTTCACAAAAGTCGGCTCTTTCTTAACTCATTGACACGGCCATATTGTTGATGAAACAATAATTAAGTGCTACCCTTCTGATCCCTTAATTAATATTGTCGCCTTCAGTAATAGAACAATTGAAACGGGACGCTCTCCTGTCCAATGCAATTGAATAAATTGTAATATATAGACAGATGTAATCAAATAATAGTTATGGATGTTTAGTTCGTTGACCCTCATCAATAGATTAAGTGTGTATGTATTTGTAGGTACTACATAGCTATATCGTGGAGGTGATCAGTAGATAATATCATAGAAAGGAAAGTTTTGATTCTTAATCGGTTCTTTCTAACATAATGTTTAGTTTCAAGTCGGATTTAATGAAAGCGACAGGTAAACTTTATGTGAATATACTTTTGACGACATTTTTTAACATTCACTAAAGAAAAAAAAAATCGGTGCTTACTTATTCGTTCGTTAAACATCCATTTTTTCGTGATTTTTAATAGGAAATACCAATGCTTTTTATTTAAATTAAATTGTGTGTAAACTTATAGTAATAATAGTAAAGTAACAGTAGATGCTGTATCTACAAGAGAAGGTACAGATTAGTACATTGTAAATCTCCACTCTATTGGGTTTCAACATTGCAATATTTGATTCTGAAAAGATCATATTTCATGAGCACGAGCTTTTTAAATCTTAAGATTTTTATACATATGGTTTATAGATAGATAGATATATCGTTTATTTGGTGCACACAAAAGACATAGCACAAAATACAAAAACACGATTAAATAATAACTAAATACATGAATAATAATAATAATAATAGTTTTATAGACCGATTACATGTTTGTCGACGGTCTATAAACTTCTTACATCCATTCTGAGAGCGAAAATCAACACACATATTGACAGTAATTCAATTATTTCTGCCTCTCAAAATGGATGTAGGAAAGGGTCCCGCGGTACTAAGGAGCAACTCCTCCTCGACATGGCCATAAGCCAACAGGTTCGTCGATCCCGCAAGGAGTTGTCGACATGCTGGATAGACTATAAGAAGGCCTACGACTCGGTGCCACATACATGGCTCATGAGGGTGCTGGAATTGTACAAGATAGACGCAACTCTGCGCACCTTCCTGATGTCGTGTATGGGGCAATGGAGGACGGTCCTTCGCTATCCAGGATGTCGACAGATCCAGGGGAATGATGAGCCTGTATGGATTAAACGGGGAATATTTCAGGGCGATAGTTTGAGTCCACTTTGGTTCTGCTTAGCCCTGAATCCTCTAAGCACACTGCTGGAGGATTCAGGTCTGGGCTATCGGTTGAGGAGAGGTGGTCAGGTCATATCTCACCTCCTCTATATGGATGACTTGAAACTCTTTGCCCCCAACAAATTGCGACTGATGGAGCTACTGAAGGTAACTGAAACATTCAGTAGCGCCATCAGGATGGAATTTGGTGTGGACAAATGTGCAGTCATGCATGTAAAGCGAGGGGAGATTATGGAATCCGAGGGAACTCAACTTTCGGACTCCATACACCTTAGATCCCTCTCCACAGTCGAAAGCTATAAGTATTTGGGTATGTCGGAAGCGTTAGGCATCAACGTTACTGACATGAAGCAATCGTTGAAGGAGCGCTTCTTTGGTCGCCTGAAGAAGGTATTAACTAGTCTTCTTTCGGGCGGAAACAAGGTGCGCGCCTTCAACGGTTGGGTCATGCCGGTTTTGATGTACTCTTTCGGCATACTCAAATGGACTCAGACCGAACTTGACGCCCTGGATAGGAGGGTCCGTACACTGCTGACCGCAAACCGGATGCATCACCCACGATCATCTGTGATGAGGTTGTACATCCCGCGGAAGTGCGGGGGTCGAGGCTTTTTAAATGCGAAGACCCTCCACAACCGGGAGGTTTGCAATCTCAGAGAATATTTTTTAAAAACCGATGTGGGTATGCACCGTGATGTGGTGGCAGTGGACAAGGGGCTCACCCCACTGTCCATGGCTAAAGAGAACTGGCACAAGCCTGTGATACTTACTACAGATGACCGCAAAGAGGTATGGCAAAGCAAGGAGCTTCACGGGCGCTTCTATCGGGCTCTTCATGAGCCCGGTGTAGACTTCCTAGCGTCCGTATCCTGGCTACGTTTTGGTGAACTTTTCGGGGAAACTGAAGGTTTCGTCTGTGCAATTATGGACGAAGTTATCTTAACGAATAACTACCGGAGACATATTATGAAGGACGGGACGGTTGACGTGTGTCGGGCATGCCACCGTCCGGGTGAGTCCATCAGACATATAATCTCTGGTTGTTCTCGTCTGGCTAACGGCGAGTACTTGCACAGGCATAACCAAGTGGCCAGGATTATTCACCAGCAACTTGCTTTGAAATACGAACTTGCAGATTCTGAGGTACCGTACTACAAGTATGTGCCCGACCCAGTTCTTGAAAATGACCATGTCACGTTGTACTGGGATCGGTCTATCATTACTGACAGGACTATTGTTGCCAATAAGCCTGATATAGTGGTGATAGACCGATTAGCGCGCCGCGCAATGATAGTCGATGTTACCATTCCACATGACGGGAACCTCGTGAAAGCTGAGAAAGAGAAACAAATAAAATATCTCGACTTAGCACACGAGGTTGTCGACATGTGGAATGTGAACTCGGCTATCATTGTGCCGATTGTCGTAACGGCCAATGGCCTGATGGCCGAAAACCTCGACCAACATCTCTCGAGGCTCTCGTTAGGCGGTTGGATTAAGGGCCTGATCCAGAAGGCAGTACTTCTCGATACGGCTCGCATTGTGAGGAGGTTCCTATCTCTGCAGCCCTAACCACCGGTAGCTTGGACCCTGCTCCCGACACCGGCGGAACACAATTTTTTATATTTTTAAATGTTTTTTCTTTTTTTATATAGTTTATTTAAGAAATATTTAAAAATGTAAATGATGAGAACGAAAGCAAATAAACGACATAATAATAGTTTTATAAGGTGCCAATATACAAAAATTTAAAAATAGAAGAAAATAAAGACATTGTGATGACTATTGGCTAAGACACTTTAAAATTGTGAAACAATACTCGTACAAAGTGCGGTGTGTGTCTCAAGGTTGCACCAAATGGGAGTAAAACTCAGCATATGTCAGGCAAATATACCTGACGCTGATATTCTGCTGGATCCCTGCAGGTTTAATTTCTCCAAATTAGGAAACATCTATTCCGTCAGACAATATATTTCCCAAATCCACGTTAATTAAATCCGTCAAAGTTCGTAACTGAAACCTAATCCTAATAGTAGTATAAAGTTACTACTATAGTATCAAGATAGCTCTGAAGTACCTTCTCGTGTCTATTACATTTGTTACGTTGTACAATCAACAAAACAGATTACTGCTATACAGACAAATAAAGATTCTGGCACTACGTAAGCCATATTAATTTGGTAACCACTTATAATGATTAGGCAAACGTTACATGAACTTACACGCCAATTTTATATTCATCAATATTTCTAATCCTTAGTTATCTTTTAAAACATAAGATACTGTCATAAGATACTCAGAAAAATATGTAATAGACTTGGCTGCTCCAACCAAGGCCAAGGGTGAGAAAACTTTTTTTTTGGGACATACTAGCTTCACTTTTTCCAAGCACTGCAACTCCTGTAAACCAGAATCCACTGTAGCAATCAATCTGAAAAGTATTGTGACGTTGAACTTTCTACTAGTCCAACCAACGAAGTCTACTTTCCACTCTATTAGTTTTAAAATGAATGTAAAGTCATTTTAATTTTAATGTTTTGTAAATTGCCGTACAGGAGACACGTCAGGTGCTGGGTCCCTTGAATGTAATATCTACTTAGGTACCACATAAGTGCAATAAAATATTTAGGTGTGAAGTTTTCTACTAACCTAGCATAGGGAAATTTTCAACTGTCAAAACAATGGTAAAAAGCCAATGGTCAATAAAAGAAATGGTTGTGTACCTTTGTAAGATTCTTGCCTGTATATCTACCAATCTCTTTTGTTAACTGTACAAGCATCTAATGGTTGTATAGCATCTAAGAGTCAGTTGTACTCGCTCAGGCGATGTCGTTGACCGCTGCGTCAGCATCGGCGTCGCGTCATTTTTATATGTTGTTGTTACGTTACTGATTTACTGCTTTTGGCTTAGGACCAATTAAAATTGTGTATTTTGAACTTGAAGGTATGAAACACGGTAGACCGTATTAATTATCTACATTGTATTTGTTATTAATAATGCTTTGCCGTTCAGTTAGGACTTAAGTTTGTTCTTTATCGTGTTGGTTTTTTAACCTAATAACTAATAATCATCAGCTCAATTTGTACCTAAAACACTATATCAGTTGGCTGTTGATACCTGTGCGTTAATTAATAACGGGCTAATTATGTTGCCGTCCACCAACTACATACCTACCTAATAAATTCCCATGGACTGGACGTCCGTCGATAATCTGATGCAAATACGAGAGCTGAGGCTGCAACGCGCATGAGCACTCCGCATATCCGATCGTAAAACTGTTACAGCCGCGGAGGCTACCCCCATCGCACCTACCCCTTAACTTCAGCCCCCATCCCGCCCCGCGGACTGGGGTGCACCCCGCACACCCCCGGCGCCCGTCTGCAAACCTCTTTGTTTTTGGCAATACCTCGGAGGGAACTAAACCCGGACTAGTCTTAAGACCCTTTAATAGCTCTTTCTGTGTGGCAGGAAATTTCCTCTTTTGTTTGGCCAAAGGGTTGAGTTTTCCACTCCCGAGTTGGACCGATGAATTTTAATGAAATGATAATGGTAATGATGAGCATATTGTGTTGAGAGAACGTTGGGGAACATTTAATTGGTTGGTATTTTTTGTATTACAAATTCAATGTTAAGAGAATGTCGAACTAAAAATCTGACATTTTGAATAGTTATACATATATATTTCTTAACATAAGTATTTCGTAAATGAAAAATTTATAGATACTCTTACAAAACACATGTTTGCACTTTACTCTTCTAATTTAATTATGAGATTTTCATGATCTCTAGATAGGTATATAACTTAACTACTTACACACTAATAAAATGTAAAATAATCATACTCTTTATATCAGAGGTAGGTAGGTACGAACACATCCGTCCTTTAAAACGTGCGAATAAAGTCGTCCCTTTAAAGCAGTTTGTTATTCAGAAGTCGTAGGTAGACGGACGGCAGGTAGCACATAGCTACATGTAGATATGTAGGCTATATGAGAGATGACGTACACTTTGCCGAATTTGCAGGATCCAACCGGCCGAGCATTTATTGTGCAGTGGCGGACAGATTAATTGGCTTTTTTTTCTGAGTGATTTCTGCAATTTCAGTCCTTAAAAATACACAACTAAGAAATATTTAGTTGCTCATCAAAGATAAAGGAAGAAAATGATTTACCTAGTAATTCTTTTCATTTTTGAAAATAAACATCTTCAGGAGGTGAAAAACAATGAATTCATACATCTTAAAATTATTATAAATTACAATAGTTAATGATAATGTTTCATATTGTTTACTTTGACGTACAGTTGTGATAACATTATGAACTATCATAATAGCTTATGTAATTAATGTAGATAAAATTATATCTAATGAGTAACGACAACAATGAATGATTGGTCACATATATCTAAATATACGTATGTATAGGTAATTCAGACATAGGAGCTAGTCACCTATCACCACTCGCTGTAAATGTAATATATAAAAAAATACTTTAACTCATTTACCTACCAATGCTAATATAAAATCATTAGACTGCAAAATTTGTACCCACTACATAAAACTAACTAACTAATTCATATAGGTTTTGTTACTTAAACATAAATTAGTAGTATCTAGCACAAATTTTACTACACTACAGTTGCAGTGTAATGGCTAACTTACATGAAAAGATAACGCCTACAAAACTCATATTTCTACAAGGCATTTTCCTTTTTTCGCAATATCACCTACTTAAATAAATCTCAAAGGCGTGCCGTTATCCTGTCCGCCAGTGCAGTGAAGGCGTGTGCTGCGAATACGAATGGTGTCAGGTTGATTGTGCCCGAGGTTGCGATCGATCTGATACACGGAGACGTGTCGATGTGTACCTACGTGTGAGTACGTTTGAAAGTGTTGCCAGACGATGGTTCTTTTTTTATAATTGGCTTGTAGGGTGTGTTTGTGTGAGTGTGTTGCTGGGAAGAGGGAAAGTTATAGGATAGGATTGTGAGTGACTTTAAAGTGCATTAGCTTTCTGTAAGTTATTATAACATATAATATAATATATATAATAAGGAATAGTTACCTACTCTCATTAATGTCCGTATGGATTGAGGAGGCATGTCTCATATTTAAACGCTACCCGCGTTACAACCAATAGGAATTTAGTAGTAAATTAGCCGATTTTGTAGGCCCGTTCCTGGAATTTGTAGTAAAAACCGGACGTTTAAGGTGACTCCTCAATTCAGACGCCTGAATTGAAGAGCCACCTTAAACATCCTGAAACTTTTTAAGGTTTTTTAAATATGAGAAATGCCTCCTCAATCCATACGGATACTCATTTTTGTACAATTAGCAAGATTTTCCTTTGACTTCGTGTCTCTAGATTTAATATATGTAAAATTGTGATAATAATTTTATCAACAAACACAATCATGATGAATGCATAATCGCATCTTATTGAATAATTTTTAATATCATACATATCTAGGAGATTCTTCGCCAAAAATTCTATACCAAAAACGCCAAGGTCTTTAATAATAGTCTACGTGTCCAGTTTAAAAAAATACAAGGTTAGATTTCCTTACAATGCGTTACAAATTCCTAAGAAAAACTTGTGTAACTAGTTCTAAAAGAACTGACTATGTATGTCCATACAGTCATGGTAACGTAATCTATTTGAGAGATAAATTCCATCTCTTGTCTCACCAGGGAAGTAGTGTGACCATGCAATCAAGCAGACAGTGGAAATTCTAATTAAGAGCGTTTATTCTGAAGGTGGGCAACATCGCAAATAGATGTCAAATATTTCCACTGTTTTGATTAATTTGTCAATATTACTGTGTGGAAATAAAAAATGTGGCTAACTAGCGAACTAGAATAGTGATTATGAAATGCAATAATTAGTATCATAACACCGAATGTTTAGTTTTAGATGTAAAAAAACTATTTGGAAACTTTCCAAATGCGTTTTTTACACCTAAAATGGGTACAACAAATTCAATGTTTTAATTGCAATTCATTATTAATATTCTAGTTCGCTAGTTAGCCACATTTCTTGTTTCTATTCAGTAATATTGCTATAAGAATCAAAACAGGTAAATAATTTACAGTTATTTGCGACGGCTCTTAAGCATTAGAGGTATGGGAGGTTCCATGTGGTGCCGGACGTAAAGAATAGTACCATCCCATCTCTGCCCCTAGGTGTCGTAAAAGGCGACTAAGAGACTCACTAGAGAATGGGCAGCAGCGTTCTCTACGCATTTTTAACGCCATACTGCGATCGCCAACCCGCCTGCCAAGCGTGGCGATTATGGCAAACCCCTCCAGGCCTTTGGGGAAGGCCTATGTCCAGCAGAAGATGAAACACTGAAGTGTGGGGAAGCAACTCATGCTTCACCGAAAAGTAACTGAAATTATAAATCAATTCTGCAGCTTGTAAGTAAGTAGTACCTACATAATATGGATGTTGACTGGAGAACAAAAAACTATTTAGTCCGTCAGTCAGATAATAAAAACATATTAGACACGTATTTTTTTCTTTATCATATTATTACAAAATGGTTTACATAAAACGCATTAAAGGGGTGCTCGCGACATCGTAATTTGACCCAAACATTTCATTGCATATTTCATACCTAATCCATCCATTTTTTTAAGCTTTCTTGTGTTGACTAAATCAATTTCCAAATCCATCCATTCCATCCATTTTTGTGGTAACACTACCTCCTTCGTATCGTGAGTGGACTCTATCAAGAGCTGGGACAATGTCGCATTCCGAGAATGTCTCTACCTAGTAGGCGTATCTCTACATCTATTATACCTATTCGCGTAGAGATAACATCGTGACTTAACCTCTTGTGTCATATTTATTACGCGTGTTTCAATTACATACTCTACGTAGAGAGTCCATGTAGAGTAGGTATGTATTTATACCTAAAGTTGTTAGAGTGTATTGTTTGTTGTGTCTTATACTGTAAACAAGTTAAGACTTTGTATTTGAGTTATATTTGTGTACTGTTGACGACAGTTTAGTTATTATAATAATGCTGTTTTATCAGTATTATGATTTTCAAGAAGAAAATGTGTGCATCTATAAATATTTGTAGATAAGACAGGTTGTTAAATTGTTATCTAAGTCATGAGTTAAGTGAGTAGATAGGTGACTAACTAAATATTATATCTTACCTAAGTATTGGCCTTAAAAAATAGTTTTATTTAAAACATAATGAATACACAAATGTATGCTAAAAGCGTGCGGGATTATTTTGAAAACAAAAGTAGAGTCTTTCCATGTAGGTATTTAATTCATTCAAGCCATTCATTCTAGTATTTTACGAGCTCCTTGCTAGATACCTACTTTATAAATAGGTATGCAACTTTGTAGTATCGTAGCGTAGGCAGGGGTAGAAGTATTGCGTGGTATATTAGGTACACCCCGCACAAACACAGCGTCAATTAAGGCGCCCAACACCCAATTGTTGATCATTAGCCACTAATCCGTCTCATATTCAATCAATACCCAAAACTTTACTCGCACACCTCCACCCCCCTCGCCCCTCGTCGCGCGACATTTAATGACACCCGTGCAACGACCAACACACGCCATTATAGCCTCTCCTCTCACCACGTAAGGGCCACACTCCCCTGAACCCGCCCACCGCGTTATATAGCACCGAGGATCTATAAAAGTTACGTCTGTAATCTAACATAAAACTCGGGCCGTTTAGATGCGAACGCGGCCACGGACGACACATCTCGGCTCGCTCCGTACTTTTACCGAAATATGAAGGTGTTTTTTGTGTGAATACTCGGGTTTTTTCGTGTAAAAACAAGGTTATTTCGTGGGTCGTCGGTGTAGTGGCGCGGACGTGAACGCGCGTCGTCGCGGCGCGCTCGCGTGATGTGATATCACCAACTTTGACGTTTGCACGACGCACAAAAACAATTTGTGAGTACTGAATTTGAATATTTTACGCGGAACGACGCTCTACGAGTGTTCAAAAAAATATTTGTGATAGATGTCGCTTTGTTACGCCAGCATGCTATGTTTGAAACGCTTTTCTGTGAAGAATTGAGCCGGTTATTTGATTAACACGTGATTTGTGACAAAAAATTATAAATTTATAACCAATTCTATGTCAAAATAACTACATCTAACGATTTCTTTGCGGATTATGATATTTAAAAGCAGTTTTAATACATAAAATCAAAGGAAATGTCCGATTTTATCGTAAAAATATATATCCCGGAAGTGTGAAGCATTTTCCAAGCATTTCTGAATTATACTTTTCCATCTAAGCATTTGAGATGATTTGTACGTTATTTTAGAATATTTTTATTAGAAAAGTTTTAAATACCAATGCTACATATCTACCTACCCAGGCAGGTACTTAAGTAGGTAAGAAAAATAGGGGATAAAATGAAAAGCGATTGTACTTAGTAGGCATAGACTAGTTATCAGCATTTAAGTTTCTTTTTATGAAATTAGTTGCATTTCTCGTAGTTTCCGTGAATTTATTGCATTTATTAGTTTTCAAGAAAAAAGCGCAGACATTGATTTATTTTTCCAATTTTTTAAGCATGCTTTAGTATTCATTTTAAAATATAAAATATTTGAATGCTTACCATAGTAAATAAGATAAATCATTATTTATTTCCACTAAATTAGTTAAAAAATCATGCGTAGCGCCATCTTTTAAGCGCATTACAAACTACTTAACTGAAAATTTGGATAAACTTTATTGCAACATGGCCAGTGAATTCCATAAATTCTCCATCCTTGTCTAATGTATGCACCCGGACTATAGCTCTACTCTTCACGTCGGCCTCCATTCGAATGATACAGTCCGTGCATTCGCGCGAACTAAATACAACCCTCTCACTCAAGTGATAAGGTTGCACTTGCAATGCAAATGATTCTTATTTAGTTTCTGTTAAAGATGTTACCTTACCGCTGCGGCGTGCACCTTGAAATATAGTTATCTCTCTCGCACGATAGCTGTCATCTCTTTTTGTTGCGTGTAGTGTTATATGTAGATATCTCGTTCGGCGGGATATAAACAGATGTCTGTTAGTAGTGACAGTTTGTATGGGATGTTAAGGAGGTAGAAGTACCACCATCATGAAATAGGCGGAGCGTGTGGTTTAGTTCCTCGTTTAGTAGGATCGCAGTGTTAAAGTACGATTATGGCGGTATGGAAGGAAACTGCCGGATTCTATAGGTATTATTTGAATAAACTCTGGGCTTTAGTGGATGAAGCAGCCAAATTGTTGAATTATGCCAACTGGTGCTGTAAAATTTGTATGGTAATTCTTGTTAATCGGTATTCAGTTTCAGTGCCATATTTTATAGCTACGCAATATTTACATCGGTAGGTAATATTCGTACTTATGTAGGCAAAGGTAAGAATTTTATATAGTGGACAAGCCACTCTTACCGGTAAGTTAAAGTAACATATTAAATAATATTCTGTGTTTTCCAGTCACATATTTTTAGATAGATAGTTAGATACAGCTAGGTATGTATCGTTTATTTGGTGCACACAAAAGACATAGCAAAACTTACAAAAACACGATTAAATAATAATTAAATACATGAATATAGATAAACTAATAAGAGAATAAACTACAAGGTGCCAATACACAAAAAATAAATAAGAAGAAAACAAAACATTGTGATGAGACTATTGGCAATCTTCTTTACCTACTTCATTTAAGATTTTTATTTTTTTTCAATAATATTTTAATTTACACTAGGGTATAACAAACCATGAAATTAATAGATACCTACTAAATTATTATCATCAAACCAGTTTTTTTTTGCTAAATTTTGTCTTAGCTGAAAATTTCTGATTTAACAACAGTAGGTGTCTGTAAAATGGCAAGTAGGTAGTAACCTATCTATTTGGCACCTACTTATTTACTAAACCAATCAAACATACTTGTTTCAGTAGGTATATTGTTTAGGTAGGTCCTACTTATTAAAAGCTACCTACATAGGTAATATGAATAAGTATTAAGTAGTTACTTTTTCATTAATAATTAGTGGAGGGATTGGGTTTTATTGATAACAAATTCATAAGATGCCTGTGCTATTGAATGATGCATGTGTGAGTCTTAAAAGCTATCACAAAAAATGCTTTCATCAATAGATAGGTAGGCACCCAAATGCAGCACCTGCTAAAGGTAAGATGAGCAATGTTTGTTTTTGTCCAGTATCGCATAACAGTCACAAAAAATCAAAATTCAAACGTCATTTATTCAAAATAGTCTGAGAATCCGCACTTTTCGAACGTCTAAATGACATAAGACAGTCCCCAAAAAACGCCCGCCCTTAACCAATTCCTAGTGCTTAAGCTGGGAAGAAGAAGTGGCGCAACAAACTCCCCAGCAGCACAGCTGTCTGTTCAGTTAGTAAAACTTGATTCTATACAATAGTACTTATGCAAAATAATGTTCATTTCGCAACACAAAACATTAAATCAAATTGTTTGCCATTATATCAGCTAGCACACTATGTAAGTATGTATCACCACTTTTTCGGAGAGTTTTAAATAGTTTTTAGCTACTGCATCTATGACCTTATCATCCTTGTAATAATATTAATTAACTTAATAACTTGAACACCTTAGGTATATGAATCTAATTAGGTAGGATAAAAGTAGGATTATGTATTACCTACTATCAATCTACTATATAAAAATAAGTCGGGTTTTCCTTCCTGACGCTATAACTCCAGAACGCACGAACCGATTTCCACGGTTTTGCATTCGTTGGAAAGGACTCGGGCTCCGTGAGGTTTACCTATATCAAAGAAAATTCAGGAAAATTTTAAAAAGAAAAGCGGGAAAATCTTTTTTCACATACAGGTAGGTAGGGTAGGTAGGGTAGGTATGGTAGGTAGGGTAGGTAGGTAGGGTAGGTAGGTAGGGTAGGTAGGGTAGGTTGGTAGGTATGTAGGTAGGTATGTAGGTGGGTAGGTATGTAGGTAGGTTAGCTAGGTAGGGTAGGTAAGCTAGGTAGGGTAGGAAGCCGTAGATAAGTACTTAGTCCTACCCGTGCGAAGCCGGGGCGGGCAGCTAGTTTATTTATAAAATTTTCAGTCACTTACCTATAAATCTTTATACCTACTTACCTAGCCACATTATTCATAGCCTAACTATCTACCTGGTAGTTATTTTTTTTAATTACTGCTTCGCTAAGCTGCCTACCATAAACAATTTTGACATAGGTATAGGACATAGAAAAAAGAGAACAGTCATGTTTTTATTGTTTTGTATGCATGCAATGCATGCACAAAGCTTCTAACTAGTTCAAAAAATTGTTCTTTATGTAGGTTTTAGGTTTTTTTTATAGCAATAAAAACAGCATGCAGACATGTGTTTTAGCACCTTTTTATCCCTAATAGTCTTTTGCACCTGTAGTGTTTAGTAAGGCAAGCAACTTAAAATGAAGGCAGATATTCATTAGAGCTCCTTCAAGGTGCTCAATTTAACCCTATCGCAATTCGTAGATTGTATTACATAGACAGTTACTAGATAGAATAAGTACCTGATTATACATAACTATCTACTGTATATTAAATAGGGAGGTACTCAGATATTCTTGAATTTTAATGTTTGATTTCACTTGTCCGTTTATAAGTATTTATATAGGTACATACCTATCTCTCTTACAATATACAGCCCTCCATCAACTCAAAAAAAAAATACCTAAGTACCTACTAATTTTGATATTTACATCAATATCGGTAGATACAACCCCTGATAAAACTTTACAAAGGTATATATCAATGCAACAACTCATTCAACGATTATTAGAACGTTTATGTCCTCACAACATGCATACAACTGAATTTCATGTCAAACAAGTATTATCAGGGAGAGTTTCCACTCCTCTTTCATTCACCGTAATTCTTCCTAAAAACATTTTACTTTACCCATGGTATTAAGTTTAATAATGGTTTGTTTCCACGGAAACTTGCCGAGTATCTAAGGAAATGTAGCTGACATTTTGCTGAGGTATTGAATTTGGTACGGTACAACTCTTGTTAATCAAATAAAACTTTGATTAAAACCTTATTTTTGTTACGTAGACACTTTGGAAAAGAGCTCCCATGATATTTTAAATAAAAAATAAGTTGGACTTTCCTCTTGGAACACTGGACCTAGCTTTGTCTTGTCTTATGTTCTTACCAAATTGTAACTTTAAACAGTACTACCTTACTTACTTTGTACTAACCTAAATAAGTATAAATCAACTTTTCCTTCTTTGTATGTCATGACAGGCCACAACACGTTAGGTACCTACTTATTCTGTGAAAATTCCAAGTGGCTTCTTATTACGATTTAAAAGATATACCTGTACATATATATACTTACATAGAGACAGGACATTATCGTAACATACTCGTACATACGTAGTAACTGGGTTGCGTTGGCATCCTTTGCGTTTTAAACCCTGAAAACAAACGGAAGAAATTCATCCGCAGACCCTGAACAGTCGAGCTACCAGGCTGATATTATTTTCACCATGGTTTGATCAATTTTTTATTATACTTAGCACCTGTTGGTTCATAATAATAATATCTTAAAGTATGGATGTTCTTCATCCATTGGCTTACTTCCCGGAGCTTACATAATCAGCCTATAATATTTCCACTGCTGCTACACAGGCTATAACCTACCACGCGGGCTTAGCGCGGGTTGGTAGATAACACATGTCTTCGAATTTTCTATGGTTGACATGCCGGTTTCTTCACGATGTTTTCCTTCACCGTTTTGGTGAAGGAAAACATTGTGACTACCTGAGCTTAATGTCATCTTAATACAACTGCTTCACACTCATCTTTTCAACACCTGTTTTTATGAGATGTATGGGAGATTACTATCAGCGAGGCAAACAGAACTTTTTTGTTTTATAAATGAGAGACAGAAAAAAAAACATATTGTAGCTTAAGTATCGAATGGTTAACCATAAGTTTTCAATATGGCTAAGCACAGTAGTTGGTGTACTT
Source organism: Agrochola macilenta (assembly GCA_916701695.1). NCBI lineage: Eukaryota > Metazoa > Arthropoda > Insecta > Lepidoptera > Noctuidae > Agrochola > Agrochola macilenta. The sequence continues at coordinate 13,590,584 of OU753563.1, forward strand.
AGCCATAACCCGGTTTTTGTCATGCCTGAGTCACGAGTAATTAATAATAAATAGGTAAGTTGTTTTAACTATGCAAAATTTGGCTGCCTAGAACTAAAAAAATAAAACAAAGAAAAACCATTACATAACTACTCGTACGTTTGTTTTTCGGCTTTATTTTTCATTGTAGCACCTGTTGATTTGCAAATCTTGTTCCATATTTTAAAGACTCCTCACGAATGCCTGCTATACTGTATCACTGTCTTACTACTGAGTCACTTTAACCTGATTGCATTTAAGTTATCATAATCAATGTTTGTGAGGAACTTTGGCTCCTAACATATACATATATGTATATAAGTATATTTTTACTTAGTTCAGGAGCCAGCTGTTCTACCTGATTTTGAACTGCTAAGATATGAAGTTCTTCGATAGTACAAGTGTACTATCGAAGAACTTCATATCTTAGCAGTTTGAAAACAAAACCCCGTGAACACGATGACCACATCTGTTACCGCCCCGGTTCTATAGCCGCCGAACGCTGCAAGCAGAAATAGTCGTTACGGTGTATAGATATGAAGTTCTTCCATGGTACAATCATGTTTAGTGTATAACTAACCTTATGTGTTTCTCTTTGTACAATAAACTTTCTTTTTTTATTTTATTTTTAAAGACCTTCAGTCACATGTCGTCATAATAATTATTTCTTCAAACTCACTTGATGCATCTTCTTCGCAACAGTAGGTAGTTAATTTATTCATTTTAAAAACGTAAGGTAGATCATTATCAAGGGAGTAGACATTTACTTCCTTCCTTTACATGTATTACATTATTTGAAACTTGTTGGATTATTTTCTGTTATTGTAAAAACAAACTATCAGGTATCGTTAGAGGATGGGTAGCTCGCCGTCCGATAAGGACCAGGCCCGGATCGACGGCGCGTTGTGTTGTGTTCCACGCGCGCCTCAAAGAGATGTCAGCACCAACTGACGGGGTCCGTAAGGGCCAATGCTTGCCAGGGTTGCGAGTTTGTCCGAAAGGGATATCGCGGCCCCGGCACACAGGCAACGGAAGGAACACGGGGTTAGAGGTTGGGTTGTTTTAGCTGGAACCGGTATTTTCAGTGAGTCCTGAAAATAAAATGGACCACATTATTATCACGTAGGTAGCCTTCTTGTAGGTACGAGAGTCATTAAAGCCGATTTTGTATGTGCACCATGGAACTTACAATCTGAAAACTGGTTAAGCCCGGGAGTAAAAAAAAAAAAAAGTTATTATAAAAGAAATAGTTATTTTTAACTAAACTAAACCATCAATGAGGGTTAAGTGCGTTTTGCTGCGTTTAGTGTAGGTATATACCGCGGATACCACTAATTCGGATTCGAACCGTCGAAGTACCCAATCGAGTTTAAAAGGCTTAAACTACCTTTTATAGGAGTTGTAGTGGTAGTAAATTTACTACCACTACAACTCCTATAGAGGGTAGTTTTAAAAAATTAATAATAACATTCTTTATTATTATTTAGATAGGCATTTGGGCTAAGTTTCAAGTTTTTTGATCAAAGGAATAAGTTTTTTCATATTAACTGTATCACCCTTTTCACCCACAAAGATTATTAGATTTTTGAAAAAAGTAAAAAAAGTCTTTTGTGACTTTTCCTATATTTGACTTATTGGTGATATACCAATTTTCAAGTTTAGGGGTACATTTTCGAAAAACCCCGAACACACACAAAACACGAAACACGTTACTCTTTATTTTCGATTTTAAGTATAAATACTGAATTTCGAGTTAATCGGACAGCGTGATAGAATTCTTTCATACAAACTTTGACACCCCGCAATTCCTCTTTTGGGGGTAGTTTAGAAAAACAAAAATTACAAACTTTCGAATTATTTAGATTAGTATTCGTGTTAAGTTTCAAGTTTATTTACTCAAAGAATAAGATTTTTCATACAATATGTTATCCCCTATTTGGCTCCTTTAGGGGTTGAACTTCTAAAAATCCTTCCTCATTCCTTGTCTACATTATAAAAGGAATCTTTGTGCCAAATTTTTGTTTTCTAGGTCTAGGTTTGGGCTGGGCGTTGATGAGTCAGACTTAACTTTTTATTTATATAGAATATAGATAGATAGATGAGAGTTGCCCATCATATTGCATTGTTGCTTAACAGAAATCCGATTCCAACAGGTGGGGAGAGGTCAGGATGATACCTAGGACCCTGTACGTAGCAGACGCCTACGCCGTAGCAAGAGCTACGGCTTGGCCCCATCTCCAGATGATCTTAATCTAAGTCGCCTTTCCGTCTTTCAAGTTTATTACCCAAATCGGTTTACCTATTGCATCAGCAGGTGGTAATTTAGTTATGTCTACGCACGTTGGTAGGTAGGACGCCTGCGTAGGCGTAGAAAACTTCAGGTTGTTTTATTTTTTATTTTAAGATAGATGTGCTATGTAGGTTAGTAAGTACTGAATATAAAAGAGCTTCTAACAAAAAGAGCAAATGACATTGATAAAACACATAGGTATGCATATTTTGTGTTTACAAGATTCAGAACTTTGTTAGTCAGTATGTTGTAAGTTCCATGTTCTAGACAGCAACACAATTGGCATTTACTGGGCGCAGATCTAGACCTTTGGCAAGGGATGCAACTAAGTAATTCCTGATAGGAAATCCCAATAATACCTTACCTGACCCTGGAATCGAACCCTAGTCATAACTTGATTCCTGAGCACTACTTAATTAGGCAGTCAACTTAGCTCTTACATCCTTTTGATGATCATTTCCGATAAAGCTAGGTACCCTTTCCTTCACTTTGATTTTGAAGGGATTTATAAATATAAATCTACCACAAAAAAAAAAACAATTTCTACTGTTTTTTTGTGTGATGTTCCCAAAAAATAAAACCGGTCAAGTGGGTCGATAATTGTGATTTATACTAACGCATGCACAGTATTGATTTTATCGACCGCAATAATACGTTTGTATTTCTCAAAAATCTATGAAAAACAAAGTTATTTCTGCGATTGTAACCGAAAATACCCTAGACTAGACTATAGATATAGACTTAAATAGCAGTCACTTAGAAACATCATAATCTTTTTAATTATCGGGGTACAATAATACCCCGAACGCTTCTGTGCATAGTTTATTCCCTTGTGTAAGTACAACTGTATGGGTAGTGCCCTTTTTCCGTACTTTCACTACGCCTACATCATTGTTTAGCGGTACACAAAATACCAACACCTTCTTTCCAATTTTCATCCATATAGTGGAAATAGTCTGGTAGTGTGCAATGGGTATAGTGTGTCGCTGTAGTGATAGTAGGTAGTATGGGTCGATCCATCAGGTTAAGCTACGCTTGCCGGGGTTGGTCTGTGGACGGGTGACCATCTCTACATACGGAGACTCCTCCGTGCCTCGGAAAGTACGTTAAGCCGTTGGTCCCGGCTGCCATTCGTGGATCTTTGACAGTCGTTACGGGTCGTCAGAAGCTCGAAAGTCTGACAACCAGTCTTACTGGGTTGTGGAGGTCAGAGAGGTAGTCTCTCCATGTAAAATACTGGAATTCAGCTGCATCAGGTTAGACTGGAAGCCGACCCCAATATAGTTGGGACCGGCTAGGCAGATTGGATAGTGGAAATAGTCTCCGAGTAAAATGGCTGTATGACATTAGAACGGGTCCGTCCGTTCGAATGTCATACACTTTTTAAGTTGCCTCGTGTATACATATTGGTGCTCGTGACTGTACAGTAGAAATCAGAAAATGGTAGCCCTTAAAATTATTTCCTAACTTCAGTACGGCACGGCAGCTAGGGCCATAAGCTATAACTTTATGTATGAATAAAGGCTCGTGCAGACTAGCGCCAGCTGTCATGCGACGCGACACCGACACCATTCTACCGTAAATTTTTCATAGAAATTGTTTTGCTGGAGTCGCGTCGCGCCAGTTTACACGATGCTATACATATTATGGTATATGTAACAATGCAGATAGAATGATAATATCTTTATTTTGCCCTTTTGCATATTTTCAGCATGAGAGAAGGTTGTTTACGTTATAAGTAGGTACATATTGTCAGCAAATCTAAGTTGTATATCCAATGTTTTGTGGCTACACATTGGTACAATATTATGGAACAAAGATTCTAGACAATTAAAGGAATTATTGTTGATGTATAAATCTTGCTGAGGCAGACTGTACTGAACGATGTTCTGCCAACTTGTAGTGTACTCGTAGCAGTGACAACAGACTAAAGCACTCCTGACCAATTATAGGCTTGCACCTACAAAATGACATCATCAGTCAAAAATGGTCTAGCGCAATAGTCCGTCAACCCATTTGGGCTCCACTCAAATATTGCTAGTCAAATGGTCCATCAAATCGCTTACGTCCCATTTTCGTAGGAAGCCTAAAATAATCTATACATTGCAGCTGGACAAAGGCTTGTTTCACGAACAATGATTTACGTACCAAAAAAACAATTGATCAATATTTAATTGTTTGACAATCTTCGCTCAAGAATGATTTCACCTATCCTCCCCACATTAGTTCCCATCTTGATCCACATTTTTAATTTCTCCTTGTTTTCTTATTTGTTCCTGACCTGGAAACAAGCCTATAACATCCCCTTGCCCAAAATTTCTAACCCGGTCTCACCGACCGATTTCCGACCGATTTCTATCCTCCCATATTATCTCTCTAAAGTTTTTGAGCACATTGTTCATCAGCAACTTTCTGCCTTTCTATCTTCGAATGACCTTCTTAGTCCTTTTCAATCTGGTTTTCAACCTGGTCATAGCACAGTAAAGGTTCTTTTGAAGGTTACTGATGAAATCCGCTGGGCTATGGACCACAAATCTCTCACCTTGCATGTACATTTGGTAGTGTCTTTAACGCTGTCGATTTCGACATCCTTCTAGGGATCCTTAAATCTTTCAATTTCTCTTTTTCTACATACTGTTGGTTGGTTCGACTCCTATGTTAAAGGTTCGTCTCGAAGAGTCTTCTTCTGACTGGTGTTTCTCTTACCGCGGGTGTGCCCCAGGCTGGCGTTATCTCACCTCTTTCTATTTTCATTAACTCTGTCACCAGAGTCATCTTCCCACTTCCATCTATATGCCAATGATCTACAGCTTTAAAATCACTTCTTAAAGCAAGATGTGGAAGTAGCCGTGACAGCCATGAATAGTGACCTGGTTTTTATTGGTGAGTGTTCGCGTTCCTTCGGATTGCAAATCGACCGTAAGAAAACCGAGGCCATATTTATCGGCGGAAAGTATTATGTTGAATAGGCTCGATGTTGCGTCGCTGTCTCTACTCTGTCTGAATGGAATCTTGACATTTGGGACTGCCAAGATGTTGCAGTATGTAAAATAAGAGGGAAAGAGCACAAATTTCCACTTCGTCATAGTTGCACATGCATATTAGGTACCTATATAAGTATTTATTACTTTATACATTTTAATTATAGGTATTATAATTATTAGTGATATTTATTTTAAAAGTATCGTATTTTTCTGTTCCTCTCTTCTTGTCTGTTTATAAGTGTGTACAACATAAACTGTTAAATAAATAAGTGCTATAGTGATAGTGTCAATGAATTTTTGTTATTATTGTAACCTTACAAAACTTATAGATGTTGGTACGGTTGCTCGCGAAATTATTTTTTGGCAATTTGCAGCTTTTCTATAAATAAAGAAAGAAAGAAAGAAAACGTTTATTTGGAAACAGTTCTTGAAACTCAAAATAAAAATCAAACTAAAAGTAGAAGTAATACACAAAAAAAAAAAATATATATAATAATAAGAAGGCTCATGAGGGTGCTGGAGTTGTATAAAGTAGATGCAACTCTGCGCACCTTCCTGATGTCATGTATGGGGCAATGGAGGACGGTCCTTCGCTATCCAGGATGTCGAAATATCCAGAGGAATAGTGAGCCGATAAGGATCGAGCGAGGCATATTTCAGGGCGATAGTTTGAGTCCGCTCTGGTTCTGTTTAGCCCTGAATCCTCTAAGCACACTGCTGGAGGATTCAGGTCTAGGCTATCGGCTGAGGAGAGGTGGTCAGGTTATATCTCACCTCCTCTACATGGATGACCTTAAACTCTTTGCCCCCAACAATTTGCAACTGATGGAGCTACTGAAAGTAACTGAAACTTTCAGTAGCGCTATCAGGATGGAATTTGGTGTGGACAAATGTGCGGTCATGCATGTAAAGCGAGGGGAGATTGTGGCATCCGTGGGAACGGAACTCTCGGATTCCATAAATCTTAGAGCCCTCTCCGCATCCGAAACCTATAAGTATTTGGGTATGTCGGAAGCGTTGGGCATCAATGTTACTGACATGAAGCAATCATTGAAGAAGCGCTTCTTTGGCCGCCTGAAGAAAGTATTCAATAGTTTTCTATCAGGCGGAAATAAGGTGCGCGCCTTCAATGGTTGGGTCATGCCGGTTTTGATGTACTCTTTCGGCATACTCAAATGGACTCAGACCGAACTCGACGCCTTAGATAGGAGGGTCCGTAGGCTGCTGACTGCATATCGAATGCACCACCCACGGTCATCGGTAATGAGACTGTATATCCCGCGAAAGTGTGGAGGTCGAGGTTTTTTAAACGCTAAGACCCTCCACAATCGCGAGATATGCAGTCTCAGGGAATATTTCCTGGAAGCCGACGTGGGGATGCATCGAGATGTGGTCGCAGTGGACAAGAACCTCACCCCGCTCTCCATGGCTAAAGAGAACTGGCGCAAGCCTGTAGTGCTTGACACTAACGATCGCAAGGAGGTATGGCAAAGTAAGGAGCTTCACGGACGCTTTTTCCGGGCCCTACATGGACCCGATGTAGATTTTCTAGCGTCCGTAGCCTGGCTGCGTTTTGGTGACCTCTTTGGGGAAACCGAAGGTTTTGTCTGTGCAATTATGGATGAAGTTATCATGACGAACAACTACCGTAGATTTATTGTGAAAGACGGCACGGTTGACATCTGTCGGGCATGCCACCGTCCGGAAGAATCAATTCGACACATTATCTCCGGCTGTTCTCGTCTAGCTAACGAAGAGTACTTGCATAGACACAACCTTGTAGCCAGGATTATCCATCAGCAACTTGCTCTGAAATACAATCTTGTGGAATCGGAAGTGCCGTACTACAGGTATGTGCCCGACCCAGTTCTCGAAAATGGAAATATCACATTGTACTGGGATCGATCCATCATCACTGACAGGACTATTGTTGCCAATAAACCTGATATAGTGGTGGTGGATCGAGTAGAGCGGCGCACAATGATAATTGACATTGAGAAAGATAAACAAATCAAGTATCTTGACTTGGCTCACGAGGTTGTCGACATGTGGGATGTGGACTCAGCGATCATTGTGCCGATAGTCGTATCAGCCAATGGCTTAGTTGCCAAGAGCCTCGACCAACACCTAAGGAGGCTCTCGTTGGGCAGCTGGATCAAGGGCTTGATTCAGAAAGTGGTACTTCTGGATACGGCTCGCATTGTCAGGAGGTTCCTCTCTCTGGAGCCCTGACCGCCGGTAGCTTGGACCCTGTTCCCGATACCGGTGGGCTACTATTTTTTACATTTTTAAATGTTTTAATATTTTTTATATTGTAATATTTAAAAATATAATTTGTAAGTATTTAAATGAAATAAAGGAAAAAATAATAATAATAATGTAGTAATGTAAATAAAATACCTACCTACTCGCCTATAAAATGCATGGATATAATATTAAAATTATTCAAATGTGAAAACAAATCAAGGATTACCTAAAAGTATTTTTCCTATCAATGTTAAAAGGAATGTCAAAGGCTTACATTTTAACATTTAAAAAATTACTTTTTAAAGCGAAAAATCTTGATTTCCATTAAAAAACTTTTGGCGCGAAACTTCCAAAGAATCATGAATGTATTCTATTAAGCGTTTACTTGATACCAAATTGCCGTAAGCGACAGTCGCTTGTTATCGCAAAAAGGTCTTTAAAGTTAATAGGTTACGTTTTATAGCTCTGTGGAAGGCGACGTCGTTTACGTGATGGCAAACGAAGGGGAACGGTCGTTAGTTCCGGCTTTTGCCGCATTATCGGTGGCAGCACTGTATATGATTTTCCTAAACAGAAATTATTTTCAGTTCATTTAGTTGTGTAATTTATTATTTTTCAGACGAAAATATTTCTCTTAGAAGAGAAAATGGCTAAAAAGAGCAAATGTTACTTATTTAACAATATTATAACTCAGTCTTTGTAGCGATTTCTTGTTGTTTTTTTTAAATTATATATTTATGAAAAGTACTTTGCTTTTTAAATCAATCACCTACAAAACGTACAAATAGTTAATCTCTAGATACCTATGAATTCAATTATAAGAAATTAAAACTCGTACTTCTATCCACTTACAATTTTAGAGCTAACAGCGCCATCTTGTATCGAGTGGCGGAACTTTGTAGCGACCTCACGCACACATAGACAGTGTCTCCCTCCTGTGTTTTTATTTAGAAACACGCACACAACCAAAGCTGAAAAAACCGAAGGGCCGCGAGGTAAATCGGGATATCTTATGTAAAAGATCACGATAGCCTACCTATGTAAAACTGATTAACGTTTTATATTTTCCTGGGTAACAAGCTTTATATCTTTGATTGGGATAGGAAATGGATGAAGGGTTTGAATTTGTTCGTTAGTAATTGAATATTTTCTTTGGTTTTGTAGCCGTGGAACTTTTTTTTTCTATATTCATCGACTTAAAAAAAAATACTTTCCTTTCAATGGTCGAAATTCTTCTGACATGAAAGTGTTATTTGTTTTTAAAATTGTTGGGATCCTCTTTACCTAAAGATTTGTAATTTTCTTTTGACGGGGAAAATGTGAGCGATGCCAAGCAAAGCTAGGACACTTGGTTGGTTTTTTTTTTTTTCATGTTATTAATCGTATTTATTTAGTAATGGTAACGATGCAATTTTTTTTACATAGGTAGGTACATCATTAATTTTAGAACAATAGAAAAATAAAATCGGGTGTTAAAGTTTTAGCAGGAGTTTCCTTAGTAGTATCTGTAGGTACGAGTATAGGTAGGTATAGATTAGATATTTAACTAAGTAATTATGCACAGTTATGTCAATACGGATGTAAGAAATAATCATTCAAAGAGATGCAAAAGAGTACAAACGGCGTTTAAAATACCTTAACAATATACAGTATATTAATACAAAAGGATTGAAGTCCTCATTAGTCGTAATTGCCTATTGTTTTAGAAGGAGAATACTACAATGACATAATTATACTTGCCTTCATATCACTTAATTATTTCAGGTAGGTGAGGTAGGGGGAGCCCCATCATGTTTTATAAACTGTTACTGGATATAGGCCTTTGCCCTGCAGTGGGACAACACAGGCTTATAATATATATACTGGATATAGGGACCTATGCTTCATCAATCTTGGGTTTTCCTTGATAATAAAAATAAAAAACAGAGTTTCAGATGTGACAATTCAATTAATTCATTCTGATTTAAAAAAAACAATGAAATATAAATGTAATTTTTCTGTTGAAGTTTTTAAATACTTCTAAACCGGGGATCAGAACGGGCAAATCAAACTTAAAGATAAGATAAATACATAGCTTAAAAAAAAATGAAATTAAATGGCGGCTAATAGAGATGGATTGATAAAAAGGAAGCACGTGCTTAGTTGAGGCCATGTAAAATGGGGTGAGACAAAGAGGATGAATATTATTTAAGTATGTATTTAAAACAAAATGTGTTGACTGTAGACGTACCAATTTCCAAACTATGTTTTAATAATGAATATGGGTAGGTCCTCGGTACATCAATTCTGAATGTTTTCAGGGTTTTTTATTTCTTACCGTAAAGCAAAATCATAAACGAATTACTTACCTACTTTAAGTTTTCTCAAATTAATCATCATAATTACGAATAATTATATTGATTGTTGTCTAACAATTAACATAGGCCTATTTGTGAATTGAAAAATTTCCACTAGTTTCATGAAATTCAACTGCTTCACAATGTGCTGCCAACCCATAACATTAAACAATAACAATTATATTGTCTTAAATATTTCGTTTAAGAAATTGAATACCATACTAACTCAAACATTTGCCTTTTAATCTGCCAAAAAACCAAAGTAACGGAAAGGGCACTAAGAAAAAACTGTAACGCACAATTTTTTAGCACTCAGGCCCTAAGCGAGGCCTGTTACAATTTTTTACTCAAAACAGCTATGAATACCGTAATTTTTTATAATCTTTATCCTAATAATGACCACCACTTTGTTCCGTAACTGCGGTAACCCGTAAAAAGTAGAGTAAAAACTCATTGTAAAAACGTTACCTTTTTATGCGCAAAGGGTTACGGCACAATACTATAAGGGAAGATCCGTTTATAGGGTAATATAAATATACAATAGTCGGGTGACATTGGTTTTTTACTAATGTTCTTATTACAAAAATAACCGAACGACATTACTCGGGAATGCGTCTCAGTACGAATATTTGTCTTGCACAGCGCGTATGTTTGTTAAAATTAATCACCAATCCGTGAATTCGTAATAAAAGTGAGTGTGTATGTAAATCATAAAATGTTTACAAGTGTCTGTTGTGTGTGTGTGTGCAGTGAGGTGATAACGAAGTGTCAAGGAAAAAGTGGTTTTATCGGTGAGAATAGCATTGAATTAATTATAAAGTAAGACATGTTATAAACCCATTAATTGCTTAGTTTATGATCTTGGTATTGAATTGTATGACTTAATTAATGACACAGATTTTTTATTTATCTACACGCTTAGCAACTTGTATACATTAAGAATTAATTACCTAAGTAATTTAACCTACCTAGTTATGTAAAGATTAGCCTACAGAGATCAGTTTTACTCACATTGAATTGGTAAAAAATTTAACATTTTCTCATTTCTATTTAAACAATCGTCTGCCAAAAGTCAATGATATTTTAAGTAAAAAGAGGTAGGTAGATAGGTTAAGAATGTTGGGTAGGGAACCAATCTAGAGTACGCGTCGCGAATGAAGGCCCGCGGAAAATTGTGGAACTACATTTTTTTAATGCAATTTGATGCAATGACATAGACACTAGCGCCGCCTCAAAGGGACTTCAGTGGTGACGCGGACTCTACCTCTTATAATATAATTACCAAAAGTCATAAATCAAGCTATTAAGTTTTAAACTTCTGTAACATTAACTCAGCAATAGCTGTTTACCTTTATTTATAAATATAATATTATCATGTATTTAGGCATGAAGGCAACTAGGAAATAATTATTATAATACTCGTATAACAAGCACTACCAGATTCCACGGTGTTTCATAATTTTTCTTAATCAATCATTTACAATTCGAAGCGTGAATGACAAAGTAAATTAAATAGGTAAATATGTACATACCTACCTACTGATTTCCATGAATATATCCAATGTCGTAAAAGTCCCTTTAATGGGAACATTATGAATCAATTCATTAGAATTATTATAATAAATATAGATAGGTACATAAAAACTCGTAAACAAATCATAAACTAATCAATTATTAACAAATATTATTGCGTCAGAACATTGATAATATTGTAGGTAAACGTAAACAACCGCTTAAATAATTTATTCTTAACCACACTGAATGGTACTACATACCTACTTACCGTTCTTATGAAACAATTTTGTTACAAAGTAAGGCTAACATTGATAATTATTATAATTCAATAAGGAAACCACAGATTATGCAAATAATATGGCTTGCTACTAGTGTGAAGTTATGAACATAAGTGGATACTTAAAGTTAAGCTTAAGCTATTTCAAATACCTAAGCATGAAGGTAAATTATTTAGAGTAGATAAATTCCGACTATATATAATAATAATAATTATATTATATTATACAAAGCCGCCCATAGCCATGTGACCGCCCTTATTTTTTTAAATATTCATGAAAAATTATCTAAAATTAACTTTAAAAAAGGAGATCCATCTTAAAAAAATACTTTTTTTTTCAAATTCCCTATTATCTTATGGACTTACACTTGTGTTTTTTTTATAAATACAATTTTTTTTAGAAAAAAAAAAAAAATATCTTCCTCCCTTTTTTTTCATAGTCGACAAATAAATAAAAAGTTCTTTGTTAATAATAACAGAATCCAAATCGAGCCAATAACATCGGAGATATGGCAAACACTACTCAAAAACAAAAATTTTAATAGGTAACATGAAAAATATTAAGGAGACCCCTTTTAAAGTTAATTTTTGCAAAAAAATCATGAATATTCAAAAAAAATACGGGCGATCACATACCCATGGGCGACATTGTTTATTATTTAATTTTATAAATTTTAATGTGAAAGTTTGTATGTTTGGATGTTTGATAGTCAACCACGTAAAAACGGCTTAATGGATTTGGATGAAATTTGGCACACAGATAATTTATAGGTAACCTGGATTAACACATAAGATATAATTTCCGACACCCACGCGGGCGAAGCCGCGGGTAAAAGCTAGTATTCACTATTAGCACTTCACTATACAGCGATTTTGAAAATCTAAATGTGGTCAACAACTTTTGATGCTGACTGTACCTACCTACTTTCAGTACAATATGTGTTTATTCATTTTAAAATATCAGTTATTTTTGAATACCAATCTTTATTTCAGGGAATAGGAGTACTTTTAAACTGAAATAAACTGAAAGTATTTATAATTATTTAAAATTGTAAAACTATACGACATTTTTTAAATCTTTCGAAAGAATATCGATAAATAGATATCTAAGGCACAATTAGATACCTACTTACTAGTAGAGCAGACTACCTTATGGCAGAAGTTACTTTCTGTACATAATGAGGTAGTTTTTATAAGCTGTAACTCAAATAATATGTAACTGGTAGATATAGATATTTTTTATATTTTTAAAGCTAGATTTCTTAAGTTCATACATAGTTCATATACTGCATATTCTTATTTTAATAAAAGCCTACGTGAAACGTACCTACATACCTACATAATATACAAAATATCCTTCAACAAAACCGTGACAGGGATACAAACCCATTAAGGGGCCTATTACAAAAATGCGCGTTAATGTATGATTATTATGCAGCGCCGAAATATAAGAGGGCTCTTAATACAATTATTTGTATTCACACAGTAGAGCTGCAATAATCGGTTTCCAATTATCATTCAGCTTGCTATGTTGTGTGTCATGCCTTAGTTTGGCAAACAATTAGGTGGTCGTGTACCTTCCTGCATTTATTATTTAGTTTAGGTGCAGCCTGCATTGATAGGACGCCTTGCTTGGAATTCAATGTGGCGTTGGATTGGTAGGCTTAATTATTGCGTTGCGATTCGACCATGTTTTCTTCACAGTGATTTGATTATTTGGCAATATTGATATTCAATTACTCATTCATACATCTTTGGGTGAAAAACATTACCTACTCAGACAGTTTTTTTTACATAGGTAGGTAAAAAGCCAAAATTGTAGATAACTAGAGGAAAAACATTCGTGTCCTTTCTGTAAGTATCTACCTACCAAATTAATTCACTCAAAATGCTGTTAAGCTTAGTATATTATTTTCATAAAGATAAAATATTTTCTGAAAACAGTTTGAGCCACTAATCAGTACTTTATGCTCCCCTAACACACATAGATAACAAAAACGACATACAATTCCCACTTTGCCTTACAAATTATCAGCAATAAATATTTAATTAAGCCTATTTACGTACAATGTAACAAAATATACCTAAAGGTAGTCAAGTTACTGTAGAACTGAAACCACAGGTAGAAACACAAGCAATTTGGGCGGGCTTTGTAACACGCAATATTGCGTGCCGTCGGACAGTCACTGCCGACGCAAGACTTGCCTACGCAACGCAAATAACCCATACAAAAAACAATAACCACGCTAAATATAACCTTTCCAACATCAAAATAGAGAACAGAATCCCCTGACAGTATATTTCTTTAACTACAACCACTATTTTGGTTTCGGCTAGGCTTTCAGGGAAACGTAGGAAAAGGGAATGGACTTGGCAATTGGTCGATTCACTTGTTTATTGTATTTTGAATTATTTATTTTGATAATGCACGCATGTGTTTTTGCGATTTTCATCATGATACAGATAGCTTTTTTAACCTAGCTAGATATTATGATAAAACATTTTCATTGCCTACATACGAAGCTACACATCTTTCCAGGGACCTGCTTGCAATTTTTTTTATCGATCAGTCGCTTATGTATTTAACATACTAATTATTGTTTAACCAATTTACATACTAATATGTACTTATTTGATAAAACATCAAGGTGGTATAAATATCAGGAATTCGGAACAATTGGCTGCTTCGAAGTTTTCATTATTGCGTGTTGAGTTGTCAAAACTGTGATAGAAACGAGTTCAAATGACAAGACAGCTATACTTTCTTACACGGAAACTCTGAAAACAAGTTTTATTAAAGTAACGATGACCTTTTCATGTGTAACATGCATGATGTAAACACTTAAGGTAGGTAATTTTTGTATATGAAAATGTGTTCTTGTTTCATATTTCTTGTGTTAGTATTTCTGCAATTTACCTACTGGTAGATATTTGGATCTTCACAAGTCGTTAAGTACTTACAATTTTCATTTCCAAGTGCAGAATTTGAGCTTAGATTGGCTTGAAAAACGAAGCAACATTTTTTGTTTACATTTATTGTTTTGTTCATGTGTGATATTTTGCGAATAAAAAGTGTATAATTTGTTTAGGTGCTCTATCTTAAAAAGCACTGCCTAACTAAGTAGATAATTCGATGACAACCATTTAATTCTACAAGAAATACAAATACATAACAATTTATTTATCGATTTCCTATTCACCTTGCATTTTTTATTACAGTCCTATTAAGCAGCATGGTTCACTTCCATTACACCGAGGCATATAAACTGGATACGCCACACCTGGTACCTTGCACTTATACCACACATATCTAGGTAGGTCATTGTCAGATGCTATCAACGTAGGTACGCACTTATAAGATCGTATCTAGTCTTACTTCTTCCTGGTATTGAGTTCAGTATACGTGCCCTTTTGCAGAACGATCTTTGCTCTTTGAACGAAAGTTGTACGTGTACTAATGTGTAGATTATGCCTAGATATGCATCGAGAATTCGTTTTCAAAGGCTTATTTTGTAGTATTTTTTGCAAAACTGTGTACCATAAATTGATTATAATGTCACGTGTGTTTATCATGAACATTTTCTGTTGAAAATTCTTTTTTGAGCTTTTATCTTCCATCATTTTTTTTTTGTTTAACCTAGAGGTTTTGCTAATAGAGCTACTAATACTAGCAGTTAAAATTGAAACATCTCTTCATCATGCTTTTAATTATTAACGTAATAAATTTTAAAATATCTGTAGGCAGAAAAAGTGTAGGTAGGTAATTAAATTAAAATAAAATATCTACGGACATAATTGAGCCTATTTCCATAACTAATCAAGATGTTGAGCTCACGCTGCGATCAAACGATACGTGTTAATTTTTGTAAATTATTACCTTTTCATTAACATTTTTGTTCTACAAAAAGTTTCCCTAATACGAATTCCTTCCAATTAACCTAATCATTACTTTAATAAAGCCAAAACATGGAGTGAACATGAGTAACATTTAAAAAAAAAATGTTCTCCAACAAAAAAGTTAGGGCGTTATGTAACACTCCGTATTTCAAAGAAAATATAGGTACTCAAACTCATATCAGCTCAACGTCAAAATGAAGTGATACTAATGGCATAATTTAAACAGAATCCATTCCTAAACGAAGAATTTAAATGGTTCCTGCTTCGAGTGGTTTAGAAAGGCTAGCATTTAAGGCGACCTTTAAATATTTTATCTGGAGTTCGCTTGATTGTCGACCCACGGGTCCCTTTCTCTAGTACCTTTATATTCGCCCAATATATCTTGATATCCCCCGCCTCCGCTTGAGATAACAAAATAAAGCCGTAATGAGGAAATGCGGCCCACTTTTATAGGTCCTTCAAAACTGGATGGTATGTAGGATTGGATAGGTAGTACTTATCTCGAGAACAAACTTGACGTAACTCGAAAATAAGTCGGTTCGTACTTGAGCCCCAACGATTTATTGACGTTGGTAAAAAAAATATCTAATTTGGTTACAAGTGGGCTTAATATTTCTTTATGTAATGTGGCTGTCAGTTGAACAAAGAGATCTCGTGTTTAGATATGTAATGTTAAGAGGTGCGCTTTTGATGGGAAAAATTTGAATACGACCTAACAAGCCAATTGTAATTACAAGCTTTTGCGAGGTGTTGAGATTGTAAATGGTATATTTAAATAACGACCATTTATAACAATTACAAGGCGATGATATCTTCAGTAGTATAAAACTAAGCGATATCTTTTAAACTTTATTGCAGACAGTAGTAAAATATTTTGTAATCAAATATAAAAATCTTGAACTCATTATAAGATATAGGTATATTCATTATTTATAAGAAAGTATAACAAGCAGAGATTCATAGATAGATATTTTGTACCAATACCTATATCATAATTATTTGTAACAAAGTATATAATTATTCAAATGTTTGCTGCAAAAATGTTCAAACCGGGTCGTATTTTTGCCCCCCTACAATTTTATTATACAAAACCAACATTCACCCTGCACACTATTCCCCCCTCGACTAAAATACACCTCAATATCATCGTATCTTGCTCGATCAAGTAAACATCCCCATTTGCATTGACCCGGAAAGGATTTTCTCAGTTTATTTCGCAAAAAAAATCCACACTCGTGGGGAGTAGTGTTTGTAAATTTTCCCTCTGACCTACTTGTGTATCTGCGAGGCCAGATTATATTGACCTTCTGTGCCCCCCTCTATCATGTTTGAACCTTTCAAGAAGGGGATACGGAATATATTTTGGGAGGTCTTGTTCTTCTGGTGCGGTGCTGTGGTATGGATCGATAGAACCCTGGCAGGTCGCCCAGCTTCGGTCCCGCATTATTGTTATTGCAAGCCGTCAGTATCTATCTGCTTCCGCTATTGGTTCCGAGCCTAGTACCTAATGTCTTGAGACAAAGATATGAGAACGAAGCATCGGAATACGGTAGTAATACTTGATACACGTATACGAGGAACAATTTCGTATTTTATGTCGGTATGATTGGAAAAACTACGGGGAAGATAACAAGCGTGCAGTTTCCACGTAGATATATATAAAAGTAGGTATGTACCTGTGTACATATATTTTACAACTTCTGTGGAGTCTTTCAAACTGATTAGACAAATCCCAAACAAACTGATTTAAACATAAAAAAGTTTTTAGTGCGCGGAGAGTACCCGTTAGTCAAAATTTTGGGAATCCAATCACGATTTTTACTGTTATACCGATCGTAGATAATATAGGTATTGAATCACGGATCCGGGATTTGTATGACTATGGTTCAGTGTTGTTTTTATAATTACCTACCATTTGTTTCAGATAAATAAACTTTTTCATTTATTTTCGGCTTATTACGCAAATTCTTAGCAAGGACAGTCTAATGTCGGAAATTAAAACATAACGGTTTATTTTTAACGCTAAATATTTAATAATTATACACAGACTACTCATAAACTGTGACTTTTTATAACATGCGGTGTAGGATAATTTCAGCTTTTGCTTACATTTCAGCTTTTTTTTGTTGTTTTAAAACAATCTTCTCTAAACGAGTAGGTATGCTATCGGCCTTTTGCATACTTCAGTCAGAATTAAGATTTCTAATACAAACAGTTGCTTATTTTTTAGATATCTTTGTATAGGTACTTACAATTTTAAAACAGGTTTATTGCGGTGAGAGTCGTAAGATGAACTCTATTTCACATAAATGGACATAAATATCATTTTATATTCAAAATTTGCTTGTATATCGGTTTTATTATAAAGGGAAGTGTCAAATAATTCAGATTATTCTTTGCAGTTGGCGGGACACCCATCAAGCAGTTTATTTCTATTAGGAATTTATTCAAATCAGTGTACCGACCCGATATTTATATCCACTTCGTACGTATGAACGAGAGAGTAATATTGACAAGACATTATTAATGTAACACAAGACAGGCATAGGAAGCAACAGAGAAAGATACATTAATTACAGTAGGCTGACTAATAAATAATGCTGATGAATAAACCGGTGTCTACAATAAATATGGAAAGCTTTGCATATGTCTATCACTTTTCAAACAACCAGATATATACGATATCATAATTTATAAGCAACATTTGGCACATAAAGACAGTTAATTTGTGTTCCACGAGATCGTATCCATGCTAACTTTACCTACATGTATAAAGGTAGGGAACATTCGGTAACCGTCATAACATTCACGTAAATTAACCAAAGTATTTATCGAAACAGTATTCAGAACCTCACACGTTCACACATTTTGTTCTTAGTTAGTGCGGGGAATTATAAAAACATATTGCCGAGCAAACCCAATTTACTTTATCAACTCGTTTAAATAGGTATGTTTCCTAAACCAGCTCACTCGATGTTATCTACAATGTTGTCGTGATTACACGTAGGATAACTCGACAAAACAAGTACATTAATAAGTAAATTTTTTCGATTCAACTTGGTATCGGAGACGTCTGTAAATCGCTTCATTAAAAGAGCGGCAATCGTGAATATCGATGGTGAACCGGCAGCTTTAATTACGTATCGATAACTCGAACACTGCTCACGCGAGTCGTAACATCGAACGAAATATGACTACCGACCGGTCCGATAATCGTGGATGATAATAATTCCTTCGGATCCGAAAGATACAAGAATAGAACGGTGAGATGCTTCGGGCGGCTCGATGCCACTCGCCAGCGCTCGCCCAATCGATACTATACTTTGTAGAGGCGGGACCGCGTAATACGGATAAAAAAGAATTATTTATAAATACTCCAACGCTTTCGTCTACGAATAAAAATAGAACGTACGCGTCGAATTCCGGTACTCACATTGGAGTGACAAAAGTGATTTGATTGCTTGATTAAAATTTGAAAGTAGGTCTTAAAATTAGCATAATTATTTTGATTATTCTCGTTATCTATTGATCGCTCCCCGCTGCTTGTATCCTTTTATTTTCCAGATAATTATCGTGACAGTACCTATAGATCAGCATCGTAATTTTAACATGGTTAAGGTATTTTTTCTGAAATAAAAACAATATTTATAAAAATAAAAATAACAAACTCATATTTTTAAATCTGCATCCGTTTTAAAAATACCTAAGGTTGATATGTTGATACATAAATAAATAGGTATGAAAATATACAAAGGTATAAGCACCAATAATAATATACATCCTGTACAAACGAGCAATATTTGTATATTATATACAATATTATTATTAGCAATATTTGTTGTATATATGTATATATATATATATTTCGATGAAAGTTGCAGTATAGGGGTTTACGGGGGCGAAAAATCGATCTAGCTAGGTCTCATATCTGAGAAAATTCATTTTCTCCGTATTTTCATTCGAGCATGTCGTCCAAAGTTTAGAACAAGAATAATGACAATTGACACCTTAGAATAATGACATGGCAGCATGGAATTAGTAAGTACCTACTATCATGTCAGCATGGAATTAGTATGAACTATCCAGTACCATTAAATGAGCATTCTCTATTTTCACCAGAGCAGAGCTCGGTCGCCCAGGTACCTACCTACTGATGAAATAATAAATGACAATGAATTGTTCAGGAAAAATTACATAAATAAATGAAAACGAAACATTTTCCCTGTTGTAGCTGGGCTGGGTCAAATATCACTTTTATTATTCTTGCAGGAACAACAGACGAGCCTGTTCTAAGAAAGAATTCTGGCGTAAATTCGTTATTCGCGACATGTTTTCATTACTTTCATCTTGGATGTATGAAACTGTACTGGTGAAATATTAAAGACTATTTTGTTTATTCGCACCACAGAAACTCTGTTCTTTGAAGTTGTCTCACAGTTGTAATATCGTTACACGGTAAACACAGATAAAATTGCCTACTATATTGTGATGCTTCAGATATGCACGGTATGATATTAACGTTTTCATTCAATGATTTTCCGATTTTTCTTGAATTTGACAATGTTTGTATGAGGTACGAGTATAATAAGCAAAATTGTTACTTATCTATACATACATACAAATGTATAATATATTATATTATAATAATAATAAATAAATAAAATTGAAGTGTCAGTTTGTAATGTCAAAATAACAGCTTTTTAGTAATATGAAAGTATACACGGTACATATACCAATTTTTTATTTTTTTTATTTTTGGGCTCTCTATCTGTCAGTTTGTTCCTGCTGATCTCCGAAACGGCTGGACCAATTTTGACGGGACTTTCACTGACAGATAGCTAATATTATAAGGAGTAACTTTGAAAAAATCAAATAACACATTCACCGACCTGGGAGTCGAACCCAGGACCTCATGATTAGCAGTCCGACGAGATATCACTGGCAGATAGGTAGCTGATGTTATGAGAAGTCATCATCTTCATTATCAGCCTATAACTGTTCCCACTGCTGGCACACAGGCCTCCTCTCTGTGAGAGGGAGTGGGCCATAATCCACCACGCGGGCCCAGTGCGGGATGGCAGATGTCACATGTCTTCGATTATTTGGTTCTAGGACATGCCGGTTTCCTCACGATGTTTTCCTTCACCGTTTTGAGAGCAGTGAAATATACAAAGATTTCAAGCAGAAAACAACCTGGTGCCGTGATATATGTGGTTACAGCATAGTAACATACAGTACGACAATATTGGTGATTTTGAAGGCGCACTCAGTTTAGATGGTTATCGGTTTTACGAATTTTGCCGATGCTACATCTAAGTTGTGTCGTACTGTACCAAACTGACTGATGATCAATGCATATATTTTTTCAGATGATTGGATTGACAATCCCATCTCGTCAATTTATTATTGGTAGCTGGCTGAATGCCAAAATGTGTCTAGGAATTACGTGAATGAGACACGTGCTTGATGTGGTTATAATTTCAAGGTTTTCGTTTCAATCTAGCATTAGACTGTGACAATGTAACCTCTTTCTAAAATTATACCTTTTACCTACCTACTATATTTTTATGCATATTTTAGCTACTAAAATGTGTCAATCAATCTGCCTAGCCATTTTCCAACTATTTTGGGGTCGGCCTCCAGTCTAACCGGATGCAGCTGAATACCACTATTTGACATGGAGCGATTGCCTATCTGACCTCCACAACCCAGTAGGTAACTAGGTAATACAATACCCCTTGGTTGTCAGACTTTCGGGCTTTTGACGACCCGTAACGACTGTCAAAGATCCACGAATGACAACCGGGACCAACGGCTTAACGTGCTTTCCGAGGCACGGAGGAGTCTCGGTATGCCACCCATCCACGGACCAACCCCGGTAATGTAGCTTAACCTGATCGATGGACTCGTGTGGCTGTCATTACTTAGCCACGAGTTCCTTAGCTTCTAAAATGTGTGTGCTACTAAATTCATAAAGTATGAATTTAAAGAGACTACTTTCTGTATGTTCTATATTCGTTTCAAAGGTAATCATTTCATTCAATTGAACAGAGGGGAATATAACTTATTCCACGTTCCCTATTTCACCAGTCTTTAAAAACCAGTGTCATTCTCTTTTTATGTTACATAGCTACCTCCCCACCTAGGTAAGAGGAGTGTACTGCCTTTGTTTACCCATCAATTTTCCCATCAATTTTTAATAGCTAAACAATAACTTGGAGCCAATTGTCCGCCGCCTCCATTTTCAATTTGCGCTTCAGCAATAAACTTGTGTGCCTACATCTGGCGCCTTCATGAATTGTAATTTTATCGCCCGATGACATTCTTCTGCAGTTCAATTAGTTTTTATGCGGCCTCCAGTGAAACCAATAACTAACCTCAGGTATTGGTTGCAGTTAAACAAGAACATCTATGCGCTTCGGTAATCTTCGTGTTTCACAATTAACGAACGTTCGTGATAATTCAACTACATAATCTGGTTGCAGATCGTCATTTGTTACCCAACAGTTTTGTATTTTTTTTTGGAATTGCATAGAGCTGATAATCTATCATTTTGTAATCCTGTAATACAAAATAAGTTATATGGGCGGCCATGGCCATGGCCATATATATGGTTGTAACAGCTATGTAATCTCGCCTTCGCGCGTTTGTTTTTGTGAAAATAGACGATGATTACCGAAGTACATACTTTTCCCGGGATATCTGTACGTTTATTCATTCATTAGGTAAAAATTTGCTTAGTTACCTCGGTGGCAGGTTTGTGAAACAGATTTGCGTTGCGTGTTCCCATGCGGCCGTGTATATGAACTGTTGTAAAATATGCACAACATTAAGCATATTATGCCATTATGAAATGTGATTTTTCTTCTGCGATCGTATTAGTTGGCAAAGTTAATGCACCAATATGTACCTACATAGGTATCTAAACTGTGCTTAATTAGTTAGGATTGTTTAGCACACAATTTGCTTATGTATTTACTATTTTGAGCTATGAAAAATACTTAAAGCACATTTAAAATAAAAAAGAAATTAACTAAAACGTTGCTTCTAGCATTAAAAGGCAAAGTATTCTTCAGCATCAGAATATTTAACAATTATGTAAACAAAAATAGCTTTTCCAGATTTTTAAATTCAATCACGTTTGGTATGTTTCAACGGACTCCGTCTTCAGCTTATTTTCTTCTCAAATTGGACATTCCCATTTACTTCTGTCATCAAATAAACGTATTTCAGAGGCGTTGATTGGAAGAAATGTGGGAAGACACTTTAGAATTAATTAACGAAACTGTGAAAATCCTGTTTGGACGTTTCAAAATGAAAGTTAGCTGATTGAAATTCTTGATTTTATACCACATTACTTCTGTTTGGTTATAGTTTTCAAACAATTTAAAACTTATTTAACTTTATGGTATCTAAACTTAACCTTATATTACTAACTGAACTTTCCCGATTTTAATATTATGTATTTTAAAAGCCGTAGGTGTTAAAATTAAAAAAAAACACAAGAATCAAAATATTGTCTGTCAATCATTGTTAATTAAAGTAGAGACAACTCGGTAAAGATGGTCTTTTAAGAGCCGTAGGTGTTAAATTTTTCATAATTAAATCAAAAATGTGTCTTTTGGTTTGGGATTGACTATTGAATCGACTTCATTCAATTCCTACATCTACTTAGCTATTATTAAGATAGGTAATTCAATAGCAAAACTAATACAAATAATAAATTTGTCGATAAAATTATCATCAGTTCTAATCTTTTATGTTGCAAAACATGCTGCTCTACTTTCCTCCCTTTATGATAATGTTATCTGGATATCTATTAGGCTCAAATTCACCGAGATGGGCATTACTAGTTATGGCGTTTAATGCCTCAAGCAGCGTAAAGTAAAGTGACATTCACCATAAAGGCGTTCATGTTCGACATAACTGCAATGGTTCATGAATATTGATCGTAGGCAGGTATACCAACATATGTTTCAGGGCGGGTCACTGACTCACAATGCATCCACTTTGTCTTGATTGAATGAAATATGTCGCGTTATGCCCGTCTTGTCTGCTAACTCGCTCAGTGCGCTTGCACCCGCCCGACCGTTTGTCTCAAATTTTTCGTTTTGAATTCCCATTCGGAGTTCAATGACCACTCATCAGATAACGGACCCGTCCAAAATGTCACCCGATCAAAAATGGAACGAGTTTTCGGTGCGTGCCTTTTGTGCGTTCAACTTAATTTACAACGACATTGATTTTCCATATTATTTAAAATAGATATCTATATTCTATATAAAAGTGCTCGGTATGTTAATCGTTTACGTTTATTTGTTACAGGTACTGTGCCGTGTGTCATGATGAAACCACGTCCCGTGCAGGTTGGTCGCTCGTTAGAAAGCTTTAAAACTACGCATATTAATGTTTGTCATTATAATAACTACGGGATAGTATGTCGAGGAATCAAGTTTTAATCCCCAAAAAGGTCTTAATTAAGCTGGGAAAAGAGGCCGAGAAGAAAAGTCCGAGACACCTCGCGTTTCATTACTGTGATCCCTCGGCCTCATTAAGCAGTCGGTGTTGTATAAAAAGCGACTTTATATAAGAAGTTAATTCGGCATCACACCTGTCGCGGTCGTAACTTCTCCCTTCAGATAGCTATACAATGAAGCCTGGCCCCATCCAACGCCAGTACTATTATTTTACCTTTACTTCATTCGTCTTGGCGGCATCGTCAAAGAAAACATAAAAATATATAAAGTCTTCATTACATTGACGTTTGACAGTTCGATTTTCGAAATAGTCCGCGCCGATTGGTTAGATTATTAACGGCTTGGGAGAATCATAAAAAATAAATTCGATTTTTGTGCGCAAGATTATGATGAAATGGGTTCGAAGTAATTTGATTAGTACCTTTCACCTGTTGTTAAAGGAAACTTAAGTTATGATAGTTGTTGGCTTTATATTCAAAGCTGACCGTTGAAAAATAATAACCCAATAGATTGTAGTACAATAGACATAAAGTTTTAACGTTCTCCCTGAAACAACCGTTTCGAGTGGATTACATCCAACTTGAATGTTGATAAAGGTTAGAACTTTAGGGAAAGCGTCAAATTTTAGCGCCAGTTAAGCCATAAGGTTTTTAATAGATATTATAATAGTATTTTTACGTCTCAGTTGAACTTCAGCTTAGTTCTATCGCTATTAAATGTAATGTAATAAACGCCTTTTCATTAAAATTTGGGAAATTCTCTTCTATTAATTATATTTATAATATTTTCGTCAAAATAAAAATCAACACATTTTCAGAAAAACTTAAAGACTATTAAACGAAAATAGAGTCTACATGTACATATCTACCTACAGCACGTAGTTCGATTATTATTTTATATTGAGCAAACGCAAATAGATATCAAATAAAATGTGTAGCGAAAATATTACGTTCCCCGCAAGAAATTCTATTAAATTGTGTAGGTAAAAGTAGCGAAAGTATGATGGCTGCCCTCAGCTAAGTAAAGCGAAGTGAATATTTTCTGGAATTTTCTACGAAATGTTCCAATTCCATTTCGGTAAGAGACTAATAATATACTTTTTTCCTCTTTTTACTTCTTACTTCCACCCTTTACTGTTATATACGAAAATGGAATGGCGTAGAGCCGACCGTTTGCGAAGTTTTTCCAACAATCGTGAAAATGTAGATGGACTTTTACTTTATGAACAATGGCCGGGAGGTATATATGAGTAAAACGCTGTAGGTAGGTAGGTGCTAGCGTGATTCAGTTTTGCGAAAAAAAAAAACAAAGTCATCGGCTTCGAATTTATTTTTAAAAACCCACTTTTAGTTGTTAACAATTGACAACGTTGCCAATAAATATTTCAACATGAAACAAGATTTTTGGCGTCACAAATATCACTTGGTAAATAAACTGATCTTTTTAATCGCATAAGAGTAGGCGTATATTTATCATCGGAATGTAATGTGTGCAAAAGCGTCTCCATTCATTCGTTGGTCGAACTAAGGAGTTGCACAGTCGGACGGACAGCGGACGGGTCAATTATTTAGATTGGCGGCGGCGACGCTCGCCCGGAGCGTTACGACTACGTGACGACTGCGTGACGAGCAGCCCTGCAGTCTCGCCCTCTATCCCGCCATGCTATGTTGCTTTGTTTTTATGTTTAGAGCAAAAATACAAAAGAACGGGGTGGAATTTTCATTAGTAATCATAATAAAGCTGGCTGTGATAAGCAATCTCTTTAGTCAGACTGTGTATCTACCGGATTTAAATGTGTACTGCACTGGCTTTGTCACTTTAATAAAAAAAATAACACCCAGACTGTTACTTTTAACGTTATTTTTACATTCACGCATACCAACACCAAAAACAACCTAAAAAACCTAGGAACATAAATCTAGGTAAATTAAAAGAAGCATTCTTTCCCACTGCTACATTAATTTATAAACTCAACGCCTGGTTTATGTACTGCAGCTTATATTTAAGTTACCGCATCATACCACTTCAATACCTGGCTTCGAAATAAATTTCCTTCGACGGGAGTAGCTTACGTAAAAATTCCACGTATAAGGAGGTCTCACGCTGTGGTCCAAGACATGAGCAAATAATATTCGTATAATTTAGATTTAGAAGGGGAGAGAAGTTATGGTAAAACATATTTTATAACACGTCGAACGGTTAATTCGACGGTATGCGCCACTTAATCGAATTACATTTTTCACTAATGGTTTGTCTTCTCGTATCTCATATCATAATTATATATTTTGGCAAAGACAATAATACTTTTTGGTGTGAATGACATTTATGAAGCATGACTATAAGCTCTCTGCAAGCAAAAAGCACTTTCTCATACAGAAAAAGCACGAACATACTACGCTCGCCTAGCATGTTGGCGATTTTAGACTAGCTATTATACTAATTTTTTTTGCGATATTTTCCTGAACCGCAGGTCAAGTACCTACAATACTGACTGTTTAATACTATAACGCCAAGAAATTGTAACGAGAGGTTCAATTCTATACAAAGAAGGTAATTCTATTTTCACAAGAGAAATCAATCACTCACTCTCTCTATTGATTTACTCAGAAGTATTATATATTTTATTGTTTTGTATATTTCCCAATGCGTGTTTTGTGACCATTTTAGTTTACTGTCTTCCATTGTCCTCTTATGAATAATGTTCAAGCTTAATCGCTTCCACTCATCCTCCCGCCGCACTGTGGATCGAAAAAAGGCTCTCGAAGACATTGGAGGTTAAACACACGATGATGTAATAATGATGTCATATAACGCGATTTAGTGCGTTTTTTTTTAAGTGTGCGGGCTATTCTGTAAAAATCAAGTATGTCTAAAATCATAAATAAATAGTTACATCACCGCGTGCAAGGATAAAACGGCTATTCTCTCCGTTCCGGAGATATAAGCATTCACTCCGTATCTACATTTTTTTTGCAAAAAAAATATAAGTTGTTAATTTGCCTACCAGATTGTATTCTATGATATATTTATGCATAATGTTGGCTATTAGAAGCCATTTCAAGCAAAAAAACGACACTTTAACATTTAAGCTCCAATGTCTTCGAGAGACCTTTTCGATTAACAGTGCGCCGTACTTCTTCTTACTTGCACCAACTCCCAAGCGTACAAACCGATAGTTGTGAGTCAGCGCGCGTTTGCTCCCCGTATATCAATCGCTGTCGACGCCCGCTTTTCAACTGTTGCCTTATATGATATACGTACTTACGTAGGACCATAACGTAATACAGTTCCTCATAAAGTTATGTAGGACACGCTTAAAAGGATCGAATCATTGATTAAAATGGAAAAAGTGTTGTTACAAAAGATTTTTTAAAGTTTTTGGACATCGTGGTATAGAACAGTAACCTTTTGCAATGTTGGTGCTCATAAAATCTTATCTATCAAACTGCTTAAATGGCAATTTACATTAAAAAATACCGGCCAAGTGCGAGTCGGACTCGCGCACCGAGGGTTCCGTACTAAAAATATTTTTATTATTTGATGTAACTAAAAATGTATGCTTGTCGCAATTTTTCCTTTATCTGTGCTATAAGACGTTGTTTCGTACCAAATTTCAAGATTCTGAATTCACGAGAAGTAGGTACCTTGTTGGTTTTGATTCCCTTGCGAGTGTCGAAAATTTGCAGCATAAACGGCTTTATCTTTTGATTGCGTTGGCTTAGAAATTTTATTTTTTCACAGCTCCAAGGGACAGTAGACCTAAATATTTGATATGAATTTCAGTTTGATACGTCTACGTGTTCCTGAGAAAAAGGGTCTTGACAGACAGACAGACGGACAACAAAGTGATCCTATAAGGGTTCCGTTTTTTCCTTTTGAGGTACGGAACCCTAAAAACAATTCAGAATATTTTTTCTATGTAGGTAAGAAGTCATTTGACTAGAGGTTATCTTAGTATTTCTTATGATAAAGCTTTAAAAAGCTCATGACTTTTAATTACTTAATACCCCATTTGTCTCTTAATCATAATCAGCATTTTTAAAGATTTACGATAAAAGAAGAAATATGACACCTACAATTTTATTCCATGTGTATCCCTACATCTAAGAAAGAAAGAGACAAAAGCATATACAAGTGCAGATGTAAGAAAGAGAGGTCTATCGCCCGGCCCTTTACCTCGTCAATCCAGTTAACGAATTAGGGAGGAGGTACACCACGCATCTAAAGATGCAATTTTACCAATAGCTGTGCAATAGTGCAACGTTATTTGCTAAAAACCGTTTTTTTTTTTTCATCATAAGTATAGGTAGTTAGTTACTGTCTTTCCAATGATAATATATGATGTGGGTGAATTTAAGGCTTTAGGTTTTATTTTAGACTTTACACCTTTAATGCACTTGTAGTACCTATATAATGCACTTTAGAATGATGTCATTGGTTTTATATTTCCTTGGCCTTATAGTAAAATCCAGTTCTGTGATTTGATACGAGTGTATAACTACCTACCTACCTACACAAAGTTCTCCGTAAATAAATGAATATGTAGACAATTGATATCTATTAATCGATTTCGTGATTGGTTTAACATTAACGAATATCTTCGTGTGAACAGTACCTAATATTCACACACGAATAAACACATACCTACATACGCCACCCACGTATTGTATAACATATGACAGAAGATAAAAATAACCAATGATTTTCAACTCTTTGTCATTCTAAGCATGTTTTATAGTCTAGGCGTATGACAGTTTCAGAATGTTAAATATTCCAACGGTGTAGTGGGTTAGGGATACTCGTACGTACTTAGATATTACATAATCAATTTATATAAACATGTACAGCTGTTTGATAGATATACAATAACAGAATGAATCACTGAAAAATGAATAATGTGTGAAAATATGCTTCATATGTAGAATTTATATAATTTTATTCTTAAAACACCAGCCGTGTTTTTTCAAATAATTTTGCAGTTTATAATAATGTTTTTATACTTCTTACATAATTATGCAAAATTCCTGCAGCCAGTTACTAAGTATTAATGTAGCAAAAAGTAGCTTATTTACATAAGTGCAGCAAAACAGTTTTATCACAAAAGTTACGTTTATTCTTTTTGTTAAAGATTCGTTTTATATCTAGGTTTGGTATAAAAAACTTTTCTACGGTCTTACCAGTTATTCTTTTACTCGTGGGTATACTATTTCGTTACCAAAAAGTATGCTAGATACCTTTGGAACACTGTTCGACCCGCGACTATTAAGCTTGTTAACTTACAGCGATAAAAGTACCCTATGTTGTTTTATTGCCACTGGCTGCCAATATTTATCAAAATTGGTTCGGTATTTGAGCTGGTAATAATAACGCAATCAAACAAACAAGCAGACAGAAAAAAAAGTCCATATTGTGTATGACATTGCAGCGCTTAAGACACTGAAAGGTCGAAGATGTTAATTAGAACAAACTTTAAAAATAAATACTTAAGTATTTTTAAACCAAATCCAATTATAAAATTATTTAAAAAGTTGTGGTTTCACAAATACAGGGACCAATCACAAAGCCCGTTAAAGTGTCAGAGTCCCCCTGTATAATCCACAGCACTAATTTGTGAACATTTTCGGTTTCATTTGCATCAAAACTGCGTTTGGATGGAGTCAATTTGATTATGCAAAATAACCAGAAACCAGTGTTGCCAATTTGCAGTGAGCTTTACATTATTGCAACGTTATGTGAAATGGGACATGTCAAATGGTTTTGGAGAACAATCAATGGTTTGCAACCACGAATTATTGTTGAACGGTGACTTGACAGTAATTCCTGTCAATAATTTTGGATCAAGACTCTGTTCAATAATTGAAAAATAAACGTATTTTTTCATTCTGATACATATTTATTACTTGAAGCAAGTAACTGTTTTTTTTTCCGAATCCGATTCCGTCTTCGATAGAGTTGGGCGTTTAAATGTCAATAAAAATAAATGGCCGCAATAAATCATTAAGTTAAAGTTACGACTTTATTATGATGTTGTATTTTACTAATTAATTAATTAACTACTATCTTCAGGATTATCTAATCATTAACTTTGTTACAATGACATGGGGTATTTTAATTTATTAACAAATTGTTGTAATTTTGGATGCCGGAAGCTTTGTGCCATGGTTTTAATGTATGCTCATGATTATTTATATCTCATAGTAACATGCTAACTAATATTATAAATGTGTGTGTATTGGTTTGTTTGTTTGTTACGCTTTCACGCTACAACGGCTGAACGGATTTGGATGAAATTTGGCACATGGGTAGACCATGACCTGGAGAAGGACAAATGATACTTTTTATCCCGATATTCCCATAGGATCGAGACTTATGCGGGTGAAACCGCGGGACACAGCTAGTTTATATATAAACGTTACCTGGTTAATCAGTAACATTGTATATAATTTTCAATATATAAGCAGAAGCGTTTTACATTATCGTTTCATAAGAAATTACTACGATGATTACCTAGTAGGTACCTAATAGAGTTGCGTGACTAGATACTTAATAAAAAATTTACAGGTAGCTGTACGATATACAATAACAGTTTAAATATTAGGTAACATCGTATTCTAAAGGTACAATAAATGAGACCAACTGATCAGATAAGTACAGTAAACAAAAAAAACTTGTATTTTTTGTCATATCTTTTCATCAGCGTACAAAGTGATATGGTAATCGCTTTTTGGCTGAAATCAACGACAAAATTATTCAAATGGACCGTGGTAGGTACTAATCCTGTAGTAAAGTGGTATTAAATTAACGTTACGGTACATTGACGCTTTTCCGAACCCTCCCCGTTTCCTTTTAGCCGTAATAGAGCCACCTACCGGCGGCTAATTAGAATTAATTAGTAAGAGCCGCTCTATTTTCGTGATTGCTTTTTTGTGACATCCCGTTACTTACGTGTTTTTTTATAGAAAAATCTTTTTTCTTAATTAGAAAGTTTGTTGATGTTCTGTTTTAGGAAATAAGTAGGCGGATAGAAATATGTAGGTGGTACATTTGTGTAAAGAAGTGCTAGAATAAAGTGTTAGAAAATCTAAGTCAAATTATTGTGAATGTGATAAAAATATAATGTCAGTTCCGCGCACCTATATGGTCATTAAATTTTAAAACTAAGTAAATTATTTAAATACGGAAGCGTCTATTTAAATAATAAACATAAAAAGGTTTAAGAATGTTCATTCTATTCATATCTAAATTATTTGAACAACTCTCGAAATTATGTCGTTTTAGATAAAGCTCAGCTCTAATTTGAGTATCAAGTCATTAATTTATTCGGCTAACATTTAGATTGTATGTAATCAGCCTTAAGGAAGTTGTAACTAAAACAATAATTGAAAAAATATGTAAAAATGAAGTAGAAATATAGATGATTAGGTAGGTCAAGTTTGTATAAGACGGTTAAGTATATGTTGAAACACTTTTGAGATATGTACCTATATACATCAAGACAGAATAGTCAGTCTCACACACGATAACTTGGTGTTTTTTTTAAACAGTTAGCAGAAATAGCATGTGTGCCAACAGATTGACGGCCATCAATCCTGGCGGAACAAGTAAATCCAGATCTAACTCATGTTCGAGCACTGCAGATAATTCAGTTTAACTGTATCCACCGCTTTCTGCCACTAACGCCGATGTGTTTATATCCAACTGGTGTATTTCAGGAACCACCTCCTTTACGAGACTGTTATCCTGGTCTTGAGAATTTCTGTCCGACCAACCTGCACGGCCGCAGTAAAACCCCGAGTGCAGTGCATTTTTAAAAGGGAACGCCCCGGTCCGTTGTCCGGGCTTTTCATTATTTTAAATATTCAGTGGTGTGCAGTGTGTCCGAGGTTCAAGTCCCATGTGACGCCAGCGCTTCCACATCGGTGAGTACGCTTTTACCTTAAGTTTATCGCGAACCCTTCCACCGCTTTTAACATTTATCAGTGAAAGCACTTTGTGCGCCTCGCTCTGGTCCGACACGAAACGCTCTTCATCGCTCCCGTTAAAATTAATCGTCCCCTTGCAAAATTAAAGTTATGTCCTATAAAAATATTCATATAACAAGTCGGGGGACCCAATAGTCTCATTAGTTCCCATCGCCGCTTTTACGAAACTCGTTACTGAGATAATTTTCGTCCTTGGTCCAGCATTAAGCATAACGCGCAGGCCCAGTAAAATGCGGCCTCGACATAGCCTGGCATTAAACACTCCCAGAGGCTCCGCTATATTCGCACAATTATTCCCTGAAGCGAACCCTTCGCTGCGTAGCCTACAATTACCTTCCATTCAGCTAGAGGCGTTCCGCTCTGCGAAAATAAAATAAAATTGAGGAGGAAAATAAAATGAAATATCGAGAGATCCGTTCAAATTACCGTGTGTATCTGCGCTGTGGGGGCTGCGTACCTACCTATTACCCACGTGTGCCTATATTCTGCAGGTACATTTCGTAGCACACATAAATTTCACACAGCAATTAAACTGTTGGCGTGATACTCGGGCGAGTAAAATGCAGCCAAATTTAAAACTTAAATATCGATTTGGCTGTATTTTGACTCGAGTCAAAAAGCTGAATGCAGCGGTAATGCACCGCAGAAACTAAAATATATGTTTTACATACGGTACAAAATCAACAATATTATGTCGGTACAGTCGCGTTCAATCTGTATTCAAACTTTATACCTATACTTTGTTCGTTATAAGTTTATAACACTCTGCATGAATATAACGATACTTTAAACGAGCGAGCTTACCCGTCCGTACATCTCAAGTTTTTCTTCATAAGCTCCTCAAAACGTTAAATTTATTCCGGCCCGGGAGCGTTGAATTAAGAGCCGCCTTAATCCTTTCGAAGCGAACTTAACCTAATATCATAAAGATGGAGCAAGGCAACTTGTACAGAGTAAAGTCAAATATTATCCTTTGGGAAGATTAAGGAGTTATTAAATCCACGTAGGCGTGCGATAGGACGACACTGCAGCTATAGGATTCAAATGCTTCGTTATATCTTGAACATTTATTTAAGCTCTTAAAACGAACTTCATACGAAGTCAAAGTATCTACAAGAATTATATAGATGCGTTTTTTTTTCTAATGTTCTTTATTATTTAGGCATTTATTCCATACTTCAACAGAAATGTCCAGATGCAGACTTAATGCTACAGGCATTTTTTACCAGTCAACCTTTGGGTGATGCAGGGGTAGGTGCAATTACGAAAAAATGGAGGAATAAAAATGTATTTAAAGATAAACATATACCCATTACAAACTTTGGTAAATATAATAATTATATAGGATATATGCATAAACAAATATACTTAAATACAGGAATATACGAAAACAAACTATAGGAAAGCATTAACGTTGTCATGATACTGCCACAAAACATTATCGGTTGGTTGCCCTCCTGATTATTCAAGAACTGATTATACCTACGTACTAAGAACTGTTTTCCAAATCTTAACAAATAAGGACTATTGCAAGTAAGAGGTACCAAGCTTTGCCCATAAATAATACCTAGAAGTAGTGAAACCATCATCTAAGTACCTAATCGAATGAAAATAAAACAAAATTACTTAATCATCTACGTAGGACTTACGTTTGATCATTACAATTGTATTTTACCACAAGATCAGTGAAATGAGCAACTTTGTGGGTGTAATTTGGATCTCATCCAAGTCATATTGGGTACAAACATACATAACCTACATAATGTGGTAAACAAGGAAACATTTTCTGAGGTTGTCACAGTTGTCACGTAAACATCGATTCAAATTGGTATAACTTAATGTAACAGGCAGAAATCCGAAAAGGGATTCGAAAAAAAAAGAATGCAGGCGACAAAATGGTCGCTACGCTAAAAAAATGTGAGAGAACAGTCAGCTGTACGGGGCGATGGCGGCCATTTTGAGTTTTGCTGAGAGGGGCGGCGCGAGTCGCGACTGCTCGCCGCTTGATTTATTTAACTAACGCACGCCGCTAATATGGACTCCGTGCATTTTTGTTATTGACTGTACTACTATTTTACTATTACTGTAGTATGGAGTGTTTTGATATTTAATGTGTAGATCCGTAGATATTTTTGTAGATTCGTAGATTTGTAAAAAAAGGGTTGAATGTCTACGTTAATTTATTTAATTGAAACAGTGGACAAAACATGCGTTGTGATAAGAAGTAATTTAATTCAATCTAATGATGTGTATGCGTTAGATAGGTACTGAAAATGTAATAAATTAACAGTAGGGCACATTTTAATATCTACAAATCCTCATTTGAATAAAGCAGCTTATAAATTTTGTAGCCATCGCCGACGCGCTGCGGTAGGTCAACGAAAGGGTATTTTAATATGATAATCAAATTAAACTTTATCATCACTATAATTAGTGGCATACTTAATTGCTATGCGTATACAACAAGAAATACGCGCAAATGCTCGCTCCTGGCATTCTGACTTGTCTCAGATACTTACATTGTAAGGAGCAGCTTACACAGAATGAGATCTCCGTATCCATGAAGAAACGGCTCACACGACAATAAAACACATGCGATATTAAACTTTGTCAGACTGTAATAAAGTTTATATTTGTAAAATGAAGTTACGAGTTGAGACGAATTTAGCAATAAATTGTTTTGGATTGAGTCGCAACATTGTTCCTTCGAGATTAGTCGAGCTGGGTGCACCGTCCTTTTCCAACACAAAATAAAGATATTGAATTTTGATAAGGCCGCCTCTGTCTGCTAAAATGTCTTTGATATTCTCCGGTATAAAGTAGCTTTCGTAAAATGTTAAAGATTATGTTAAATTGGATGGAGAAATAACGGTGTAATAGGCTTTATTTATTTTATATTAGTAGAGTCAAGTACAGACTGGTAAAAAGGTGAGCAGATATTGTTTCAGAAATATTATACGGGGTGTCCGGGACATCGACGTGAAGCCGGTTACCATGGATTCAGTACATGATTCTGAACCCCCCTACGTGGAAAATTTTCGTCGGTTATTTAAAAAAAAAACAGCTGCTCCATACATTTTGACCGCGTAAGTATTGCACTTTTCTATGAAAAAGCTGTTTTTTTTTTTAAATAACCGAATCCATGGTAGCCGGCTTCGCGTCGATGTCCCTGCCACCCTGTATAAAGATAGTTAATTGGCTCAGGCGTGACTTTGCGGAAATCCATTACAAAATACAATAGACGACGTACATTTAGTAAGCTTTAAGCGGATTAGGTTACTAAATATACGTCCTCTATTGTATTTTATTATATAACGAACAAAGAATATTTTTATATTTAAAAAAAACTTTGATTACTAATAAAGACCCATCCTTCTTTTGTTCACAAATGTAAATCATATACTAACCCATTGTGCATTTAACAGAAAATAATCTGTCTGCATATTTATGACGCATATTTTCAAACTACATCCTTAATAAATCTATGAGTTATATAAGTACTCGCTTAATGTGTGAGGTAGTGTGGGTGTGAAGTACAATAGGTAATATCTCCCACCCGTACCCTTCACTTAATTAAATTACTTAGCTGGCAGGCGCGAGGTAGCTAAACGTTGTCTCTGACTTAATACTTCCATAAAATTGTATGTTAGGAACATATTTTTGTAGACTTTCTAGACTTAGGTACTGGCGGGTAAAATATTATTTTGGTACCTAACTAATAATACCCACATTAGCTAATTTTACTGACACATAACCCCACTTTAGTGAATGAAAAGATATTGTTAAACAGTTAAATCTACGATAGTGAGAAAAATAGACGATCCAGGTTATGTAACATTTAATCAGTTCACAATTTATACTTTCAGTATTATTGAGGTCTGATTTTCATACTAGGATTCAAAAAATTCTACGACTTCGCAAAGACACAATTTCATTATGAACCCACAATAAAATATAGAGCTGAAAAAATGAAAAAACACAATTTACTCCAAAAGCCTGAAGCCTACGCCTATATTTACCTCCTACATACATTTATTTACGAAAGACATAACACCTTCTTCGTGCCGAGCTGAAGACATTTTCTTTTATCAGAGGACACCGAGCACATTGGATGAGGTCCCGAGCGGAGGCATTATCTCACAGTTTCGCAGAACAACGTTACGTTTGCGTAAGCACAAAATATGCTTTAAACATTTCTAGGAAATTGCTCTGGGGTGAGGTATGTTTTCCCGAAAGTAAATGTGTACCAGTGTACCAGCTTCCTACTTACGACTTAGAAATAAAAGGACGTACTATTTAGAAAAAAAAGTATTTAGTTGCTAGTGTTTAATTGTTTTGTTGTGGTTGTTCTTTTTTTTTAGTTTCTAATCAGTAGTAGACTTCATTATGGGATCAAACCTTACGCATGGTTGAATATGTTGGGAAAAATACAAACACTTTCCACGATATACCTACCTAATCTAAAACACGGAATGAATGAACAGTTTTTTTTTTCAAGTCTTAATCAAGATTCGTAATAAGGCCTATTTTCTTGAAAAATTATGATCAATTAAATATGTTCTTCACATGTTCGTAACTTGCATTATAAATTGTCGGTCAAAACAATTTTACCTAATTAGTCGAAAGTATAGTTTGGCTTTAGGCGTCCCGGTAATTTCACAATTTCACGCTGAGGCGGAGATCTCGTTACCCGGCCGGGATTTGGTCCCGGCTCTCCGGCCATCGCTAATGTCCCGGAACGAATAGCTGGCCCACATGTGGAAAATAATTATAAAGTCATCCGCCCAAATCGTACACCTTTCCGTGAGAACTATACGTTTGTATGACGGAAATTGCTTATTTATCGCACCCAAATAAGTTTGTAATTTGTTACCTGATAGGGCAAAAGGTTCCAGTTCAATGTCAACTAAGGTTTCATTGTTATAACTTTTTTATATCAAAAATTAAATGTTGATTCGATTTCTAGCATTTTACACAAACACGACTCTCATGTCGGCGCCACAGTCCACATCAATATTAAAACGGGCACCCACCCAAACCAGCCAAGGAAACGGCTCATTGTCCCTGTTTAAAATTTTAGTCATGAGCAAGCTTGGTCGGGTAAACAAAGCCAGAGTAAACACCAAAAGAAGCGTGGTGATAATTGTTTTTCTTATCCGTACATTTTCCCCGACATTTCCAGTAAGCGATAATAAAAAGCTTGTTCGTATAACTCGGCCACGAGTTCCACAAAACTCTTGTCAGCGAATGGACGATAATCCACCGCTTAGTCGTCCTTTTTTACGCAAAAAAAACTTTTCCTTTTGAATAACCCCCTATTTTTCCGGCAGCCGACCCCTCTTTATTCATAAGCCGCTGACGTAACTTGGAGATCCCTAAATGAATGGTTGTTCGTTGTTTTACGGGTCTATTCACAATGCTTTAGGTTGGAAACTTTAGAGATTTGCCACAAGAAAAAGTAGACGAGATTTTGTCATGAAATTATATGACGCCTGCCAAATTATTATATTATCTCAGAATGTCCGCAGTATAGTGTAGAGAGATACCTACCAACTCTATCTGGATACTTATATCTGTAGAGCGTCGATATAAAGATTCAAATCATTCTGTGGTCCTCTATACTCGATGTCGCAAGCGCTTAGTTAACAGGTCATGATTTTAAATTGAAAGATTAAATAACTGTAGCTTATCAATGTGGGGTTCTTGAGTAAATTGTATTTATTTATGAACCTGCATGCCTGTGGGTCGGGACAAAGAAAACAAATATCCATGTAAGTATGTCGACGCGCCGCCATTGAGTTGAGTGCATGCCAGACACGAGTATTTCTAACTTTAATTAATACGTTAGCCTTCTGTATTAAAATACACAGTCGCATGGTTCAGACGTTTTAAATACAATGTAACATTTTAATTAGTCGGCAAGTTGAAAGTGGGTTGCATTTTGTAGGAAACCATGACAGTTACCGTCGATTGGACCGGTCTCTGATGTATTTGATCATTTAATATAATCAAATGCCTATGTAAATAAGCGCGGAAATGGGTACTTACCTTACGTTGGCTCTAAAGATATTTTTATGTGATATGAAAGGCGAAGGTTCGTGTTACCCATCTGATGGTTAACGGATAGTGAAGTTCATAGACGTAAGTAACTTCGGAGTTATGTAATGTGCGCTGCCAAACTAGTTACGGTAATGTTTCCCTTTCAAGCTCCCGGATTGTGTAATGCCGCATCTTATTTTATGTGTGTAGGATCGAATGGAAGAAATTCTAAGGTAAATATCGGAAGGTACCTGGAAAGGTGTACGAAAAATCGATTTACAGTCGCTAGCAAAAAATAGTGTGAACGTAACGTTATAAAATGAAATTCATCTCGTTTTATGCAGATACGGGGTCGTAAGGTTTTGCCAGAGTTGAGAAGAAAAATTTGAATTTAGATGTCGCAGGGAGTCGCGTGGTAACGGGTTTCGAGATCCTTCGCTTTACGACGCTCGGCTAAAATGCTGTTCTCGACTCTGGCTGAAAACTGTGCACAGTTTATTCGAAACGGAGGCGGAGAAGTATCCGAGAGAGCGCGAGCCAAATGGCTACCTCTCGGGACGAATGTACGGCCGGCCGTTTGTACCGGAATGGTGAAGGCTCCTATTCTGTATTTTGAAAGCAATAGATTACTTACTTTTTTAACCTTTTTTTTCGGGGGATTTTTCCTCTTGTTTACAATACATTGTACATTCTAACTATATAATCCTACTTCCTACGAATAATATTATTAATCGTAACTAATATTAAAAATGTGAAAGTTTGTATGTTTGGATGTTTGTTACTCAATCACGTTAACGGATTTGGATAAAATTTGGCAAACAGATAGTTTATAACATGGATTAACATATAAAATACTTTTTATTCCGGTAGTACGTTCCCGTGGGATAATTTTCGACCTCCACGTGGGCTAGTTTACAATGAAAATAAGGAACAATTTTTAGTAAAACTGTGTAAGTTCTGGTCTGGCCTTTTTTATATTTCTAGTGTTTCAACATGACAGTTTACCAATTCAAATTCCCTTACTCATTTACCTAATATCCTTGTATAATGTTTACATAAATTTGCTCCATTGCTATCAAAATAGCAACTGTCTGAGAGAATTCCTATAAAAACACGCAATGGGCACCATTATCGGGCCCCGGAGGAAGCTTGCTCAAGTCCGTTACATACAAATGCCTTTCATTAACTTGTCGATGTTCCGTCCGAAATGCTACGGAGCTATTGTGTTTTAAGCCATCTCCTCTCTTATTACAGCAAATGTATTCCTCGATTAACAGTAAATATACTTTACGACGACAAATAATACACTTAGGTACACTTTGCTAAGAAAATATCTCAGTTCTCTTTTTAATCAGACTCTATTTTTCCAAAACCTATCAAGTAAGAAG
This sequence comes from Agrochola macilenta, assembly GCA_916701695.1. Taxonomy (NCBI): domain Eukaryota; kingdom Metazoa; phylum Arthropoda; class Insecta; order Lepidoptera; family Noctuidae; genus Agrochola; species Agrochola macilenta. The sequence continues at coordinate 13,630,034 of OU753563.1, forward strand.
GCTGGAATGGAATTGTAGCTGTAAAGAAAATGAGATGTTTCGGCCACAGATGCACGTTTCCTTCCCGCACGCGATCAAACTTATCCGCTCGGAAGACATTCTGATAAGGCATGATATGAATTCAGATTTGGGCCATCTCTCTTTTATGTTATTCGTGATTTTTTCTCAGCGTTTACATATTTTGTTCGCTTTTACTTTATTGATCCATAGCAAAATATGTATATTATGAATATAAAAATATACTATGTTTGTACATAAATCTGACAATATTATGGCGTACACAATTTTCATCATGTTTACGTTGAAAGCGGCTCCCACGCGACGAAATAAGCTATTACCGACATCGAGTAAAAGTAATATTTTGTCGTTTCCAATCGGCCAATAAAAATCAGGAAAGGAATACTCGCGTCTTGTAAACTGACAGCCATGGAAAACTCACGCTGAGAGAACTCAAAACGTTTATAAATATAAAATCAAGCGAGTAGAAATCCAATCTACGGACGAACCTCATCAATATTCTGCCGTCTTGTTATTTTCTTGGGGCTTTAAAACAAAACAAAAGAGGTTTGTTATTTAACTCGTTTCCGATACAGCCTATTCTTTAGTATCTAAGGAAATTCCCTCATCTATCTCTTGTATAGGAGGTGTAATAAAACTAACGGGATCGATTCTGCGCGTTCGTATTTAAACAAAACGAATAAAAAGAATGCGAATTTTCTTGGTTTTATGAGTCTCTATGTATGAGATCCTCCAAGTAGGTAATATTCAGGAGAAAGTGGGAAGGTATATAAGTAATAAAAAGAAACTAGAAATACTTTCCTCTGTAGCTACATTGAAGGTGTATTTTTTCCTGAATTTATTTAAAATGTTGGCCAACATTTGGGATAGGTACCTTTAATTAACCTGCGTTTTATTTTCTTCACCTGCTTCTCCTACACTGTTAGAACTGTCTATTGAAAAATTCTAAAAGTCTGCTCTTTTTTCTAAAAATAGAAAGTATCGAACAAAGAAATCTTCAAGCAAATGTGACATATAGAATTTGTGAGATTTGCTTGTTGCGGAGAATGGAGGCCGTGCCAGAATAACAATAGGTAAATTTATGCAAATGAACATCATTCTACGTAACAAAAAGGAAATGAGCCCACTGTAAGACATACAATTCGATCGTCGTCGATGCGAAGAGGCATTTAGAAATATGCCTCTCACGGAACTCGGGTATTTATGAGCAAAAGTCGGTAAGTAGGTACCTACTATCAAATGCTGCAGCAAACTCAACGCGCGTACCACAGAACTAAACAGCCACTAATGATACAGTAAATGTTACCGTTCAAAAAGCAGGAGCTTGAATTTAAATTAAACATTGTAACTATTAAGTTTTCTTCACACGTTGGTGTAAAAATCACAGTTCAATTAGACACAGTAAAAAAACTAGCTGCTACTTATAGCATTTCATAGTTTGTTATTACGCAACCTAGTATCGACCTGTCTGTGATACCCAGAGATGCGTCGTACTTTTATTTATACTCTTTCATCTCAGCAATATCTACAAACTCGGTAAGTTTCTTTATTATTATGCCAGGCTTTATTTCTTTATTGTTTGGAACAAAACATGGAGCGCAAACTTGTTTGTTTGGCATCTAATATTTTTCGGGAAAAATAAATTCTGGATAGAATATGTTTGTGCGAAAACAGTGGGTATATAGTAAAGAGTTTGAATATTTAAAAGTAAAGTAACACAAAAATAAAATTTATGTAACCAAATGAATACAGAATAGAAAAATAAAATGTGAAAGATTGGTTAATATGTTAAGTTACAAAATGGAGAAGCAATCTAGTAGAAAAATCTTATAAAATATATAACTTCCCTAAGGTTTCTCTTTTATCCAAATACCTACATTGTTTTATCTATATTGTATGGAAGAACTCCTTGAAGTTTGAGAAGTATATCTCACGGTACGACAAACACGACTATTATTCTTTTTGCTTTTCTAGGAAAACACATACTTTGTTGACGTTCTTGAATCAATATAACTATTGATACGTTGTACTTAGAAGTGTGACGAAAACATTACAGCTTACGGTAATGCTTACTTGAGGTTGTTAGCTGCAGAAGGTTAAAACTCGTTTATGAAAATGTCATGTTGCAAATGTGTACTTCATGTAGTAAATGAAGTAGTAAAAGTTCAAATTGAATTGATTGAAACTCCACATTGTATCTAAGAACACAAATTATATAGTACCTGGGCGATCGAGCTCTGCTTTGGTGAAAATAGAGAATGCTCATTTAATAGTATAGGATAGTTCATACTATGATATATATATAAAAGCGATGGTCTGGTCGTCTACATTCTTTCGGATTTACAACATACCATTATGGAGCCAGACTTTGTTGATGCAAACTGCCTAATCTGCAAGTTCACTGATATCGTAATTATTGCCGTCTACAGGCCGCCATCCTTTCGCAGAATAGCGAACTTTTTAAACAGCCTCAATACTATACTAGCATCGGTAACCTCCTATAAAAATATATTTTTGGTTGGAGACATGAACATTAACATTAGCACAACTAATAATGATCCAAATTATAACGAATACATGACCTTAACTGCATCACACGGACTCTTACCGGCCTATACTCTTCCCACCAGAGAAAAGAACTGCCTGGATCATGTCATGATTAAAGTATTGAGGAAGGTAGTATCTTTTATCATAGACAGTCACATTACCGACCATGTCCCAGTACTCGTTTGTATAAAAAACGTAACAAAACATAAAACGATTAAAGTTGTCTCGAAAGTAGATTTGCTTAAGGTTGTTGCTGAGATTGCAGAAACCGATTTCAGTACCATCTTGTCTACTAGCAATCCTAATTGGGCTACTGAGTTTCTTATTAATACAATTGTTTCTATAATACATAAAAATACCATCACCAGTTGCATTCCTTCTAGGCTGAGAATAATCAAGCCCTGGATCACTCCAGGGCTACTAAGGTGCATTAGGAATAGGGACAACATGCATAGAGAACACAAAAAGACACCGGACAATTATACCTTAAAATTGACTTATATACGTTATCGCAATTTCTGCAATAAGCTTCTATATAGGCTAAAAAATAATCACGAGAAAAACGAATTGGTAAAAGCTAAAAATAATCCTAAAAAGACCTGGAATATCATAAACACCATAATTAATAAACAAATCTCTAGATCTCCTCCTATGGAGTTATTGTCTATGTCCAACGTAGACTGCAGGTCCTCATTAAATTTAGTAAACAATTATTTTGCGAATATTGGCAAGGAACTTGCAGCTAAGCATACAAATGCTGGTACGTTACATGAGTCATATGTCAAGGACGACGCCCAGGTGAACTCAATTGTTCTTCTCCCTCCGGATCATGCAGAAGTTGTAAATATTATAATGGGTCTTCGTGTCGATTCTGCCCCGGGATGGGATGGAATCAGTTCAAATCTTCTAAAAATGAGCAGACAGACTCTTGCGCCCCTCATCAGTCACATATGCGGTCTTTGTATCTCTGAGGGTGTATTTCCAAAAGTTTTAAAGAGAACGGTCGTTCACCCTATTCACAAGGGGGGAGACAGAGGCAGTGTCAACAATTACAGACCAATTTCGGTCCTTCCGGCATTGTCGAAGGTTCTTGAGAGGGTCCTGAACAATCGTCTTGTGTCTTTCCTGGAAAACCATAATATTCTCTCCAACAATCAATTTGGCTTTCGTAAGGGGAAGTCATGTGAGGACGCTTTCTCGGCCCTGATTGATGAAGTTGTTGAGACTCTTGATAAAAAGTCTAAGTGCCTCGGTTTATTCTTAGACCTATCTAAGGCATTTGACACTGTCTCTGTCCCCATCCTGCTCAAAAAATTGGAGAGAATTGGAGTTAGGGGCCCTGCACTTTCTATCTTTGCGAGTTATCTGTCTGAGCGAACGCAGTGCGTTAAAGTCACCGAGTATGTTAGTGATGAGTGTGGATTATCCTTCGGAGTGCCTCAAGGGTCTATCTTGGGGCCTACACTTTTTTTGGTTTATGTAAACAGTCTATGTGATTTAGTACTCCCAAATTGTTCCATTTACACATATGCTGATGATACGGCCCTTCTGGTCCATGCAGAAAATTGGAACGAAGCCCGAGAGAGAGCAGAATTTATTCTTGGAATTGTTATGTCTTGGCTGTCGGCGAATAGTTTAACTTTAAATGTGGATAAAACCAACTTCATCACTTTCTCTCTTAAATCTACTTTGCAACCTGATGACACAGTTTCAATTAAAGCTCATACTAATTGTAATGATTACCCCAACCAATGCTCCTGCCTTCCCCTGACAAGAAAAGCAAGTGTGAAATACCTTGGCGTAGTAATAGACAACCTCGTATCATGGAATGCTCAAATTGGGGTATTGTCTGGCAGAGTTAGGAAACTAATTGCCGTGTTTAGGGGCCTGCGGTATAGTGCTGACGCAGATACCTTACGCATGGTTTATTTCTCCCTTTGCCGGTCAATATTAACTTTTGGCATAACGGTTTGGGGCGGTGCATCGAAGACAAGTATGATACAATTAGAAAGGGCGCAGAGAGCTGTCCTCAAGGTCATGACCTTTAAACACTTTCGGCATAGTACGACTCAATTGTACAAAGAATGTCAGGTCTTGACCGTGAGGCAGCTCTTCGTGCTAAACTGTACGTTGCGCAAACATGCTTCTTTGCAGCTGGATCCCAATCGCTTGATAAAACGTAGGACCACAAACGTGTGTACCATTGAGAGGCACAGAACGAAACTTGCGGAACGTCATTTCAGAATCCTTGGTAGTCGAATATACAATTTTGTGAACAAACAATGTAACATCTATGCGTTCAATAGATTTGATTGCAAAGGTAAAGTCTATAAATGGATAATGACCCTTAGTTATGACGAGGTTGAAAACATTCTCAATACGTACATTTAACCCACACCCTTTTCAGTACCCTGTCCGACACACCCTCGAATACTCCCACCTTCCAACACAACACAACATAACATGTCATAACACAACACAACACTACATAGCACAACATAACACAACACAACACTACATAGCACAACATAACACAACAAAACACTACACATCACAACACAAAAACACACTCACAACACACACTATACAAATGGTTTTCTCTTTATTTATATTTTTTGTTTAAATTTCTGAAAAAAAAAAAAAAAAAAAAAAAAAAAAATATTTTATGTCGATAGTTTTTCACAGAGAAATTCCGAATTTTTATAATGTCTAACCAATGTTAACTTGAGAGCCCTGACACCCATAACACAAGTTGAATCTTAGCTTGGGTGTCAGAGGTGTATAACTCTGCATTAACCCATTACAATTTTTATGACAAATTTATTATGTTATGCCAAGTGGCTTAAGCAAAATTGTAAAACTGGAAATAAAGATATATTATTATTATTATTATTATTTCCATGTATAGTACATACTAATTCCATGCTGTCGTGATAGTAGGTACTTACTAATTCCATTCTGCCACGGTAGTAGGTACTTACTAATTCCATGCTGCCATTTCATTGTTCTAAGGTATCCATCTTGTTCTAAACTTCGGGCGATCGAGCTCTGCTCGGGTGAAAATACGGAGACAACGAATTTTCCCAGATATGAGACCTAGCTATATCGATTTTTCGCCCCCGTAAACCCTTATATTGCAACTTTCATCGAAATCGTTACAGCAGTTTTCAAGAACGTGTTTACAAATATATATATAAATAAAATATTTATATGTATAGGTATATATGTATACAAATATTGCTCATTTAATAGTACAAGATTTTATCAAATACATTTTGTTCAAATTAATAAAAAAAAAATATCCAGACGTTTTTGAAAACGGCAGAAGTTCAAACTACTCCCTGCAACATTGATCAGCGAGCGAACCTTTTTCCGATATTATTTTGCCTTATTTATTTTGTTAGTTCTTTACTGCATGCCGATATTTCGTGCGGGTAGGCGAGCTCAGAAAACAGGCAATATATTTTCTACGAAGGATGTAACGGAAGGGTTCTCATTCCTTACGTATGTATAAAGGGTACCTAAATACATTCCGCCTTCCTTTACTTTATTCTGCTCGTGTCGAAAGTGGAAAAACCTCGCAAAACTTTCATTGCTAGCCAAGCTTACCTACACGTGTGTGACACATCACCGAAATATCTGCCAATTTCATTTCTCCGCTCACCTCCCTGGAGCGTAGTAAACACCACCCCCTCCCCCCACCACTTACAGAACTCCTCCCCCCCTCCCGTGTGTTTGTCCAACTGATATTCTTGAAGATACACAACCGGTGTTTGAAGAGCTCCCCCACCCCTCCACATTCGTGTTTCTAAATACTGAGAGGACGGAAATGTATTCAGATTGAAAGGTCTTAGCTAAGTGGTGTAGAATTTAAACTCCAGCACTTTGTGCAGTCGCCTTTGAACAAACACGATGATGCGTCTAGAAACTTCTAAAGAATAGATGAATGTAGATAGGTACTAGTTACAATTGTTTTGTTTATTTCACAATAAAGAGATTGGTAGCCCCGACGCTATAATAAGATGAATAGAAGAATGCTTGTGAATTTTCATAAAAATGCGAAAAATAAAACCACAAGCTTTGTATTCTAGTGTTTATTTGCGATATTCTCATTTGAATAAATTCGTAATTTATGTTCAAAATCATACACAATGTTTCAGATGGCAAATTGGTTATTTGTTTAGGATGTGATACAAAATGGTCTTTGACTGGAAATTGATAAATATTTGAAACTTCAACTTGAAAATCTAATATCAGACAACTAAAACCCAATAACCAGATTTGATGCAACTATTGATACAACCTACCTTTCATAGTATCCTACAGTATAGGTACCTATCTCTACAATCAATCAAAATAGAACACCAAATATTATGTACCACAATAGTGACGTACAAAACAAATACCTACTCAAGAGACACGAAATAGCGTAACCAAACAATCGGGACACAGGTTCGATCGCCCTTATTGGCTACAAGCCTACAAGTACTTGACACTCGGAGTGTTTGCCGGCTCTCATTAACTCTGTTTGTGTGGACTAATTTACGACGTGTTTGCCAGAGGACCCCACTAATTGACCGATGACGATGGATCTAGACACTGATGTAAGATTATCGAGAGGACTATTCTTGTGTCTGCGAGATATGGTTACTTTTTTTCGAAGGATAAAATGACAAAAACATCATCTTGTTTTTTTTAAGGAACGGCACCAACATAATATATCATCACGTAATTCTCATCCCATCCTGTAATCCCGAAGACTTAGGCAGAGGTACTCCCACATTTTGCCAGTTACCTCATCATCATCATCATCATTTCAGCCGAAAGACGTCCACTGCTGAACATAGGCCTCCCCCAAATGGGGTGGTTTGCCATAATCGCCACGCTTGGCAGGCGGGTTGGCGATCGCAGTATGATGTTAAAATGCATAGAGAATGCTGCTGCCCATTCTCTAGTGAGTCCCTTAGTCGCCTTTTACGACACCACGGGAAGAAATGGGATGGTACTATTCTTTACGTCCGGCACCATATGGAACATACTTTACGTTCGGCACCACACGGAACCTGCCAGTTACCTATGTTTAAGTAATGCATTGGTAGAAAAAAATACCAATCAGCAAGGTGGTACTCATAGCGTGATTGCCCAGGGTGCGCCGGACGTACATTTACTTACAACCACTCCAGAGGCTATTTTGCACATTACATTGCTATAGCCCTACATATTATTTAATTCAAGCCGACTCCCATGCAATAAGGGTAAAAGGAATCGAATTACTAAAGAGAATTTATCACGTGTTGTTGCCTACATGCTACGCGGCAAACGCCCATGAGTTCAGTTCGTGGTTGCAATACTAACGAGATGAATTAAAGGACGACTTGCATAATATTATGGGTGGACAGATGGACGTAACTTCACGTAATTCTAGAGGTTGGGCCTTGTTAGCAGACAGCTGGGCCCTATTGAATATAACTGACAATGCGACATATTTGTCAATAAATGACAAAATTGACACATTTTCACAACAGGTGCTGTTTATAAAGCAAAAAAATTATGAAATATAACTTGTTGAATTGCCGGTGTCATTAATGAGGCTCCGGGCTAATGTGAATGTGGACGTTAATGTCAATCGTTGAACTGACCAAATATGGTGTCTTCGTGTAGAAAAAGCTGCAACGACTTTTTTTCTAGGTATTCTTTAAATACCACAAGTAACAGAATCGTGTAAGTAAATTACGTCCTTTTTCAACGCAGAAACGCAACGATCGTCTGAACCTTTTTTCTAAAGAAAGTTATATTACATTGGAACAAAGTAGAAGAGTTTATAAAGTGAATCGTTCGATAGAAAAGGCGGAAGGCTTTATAAAACGGAACCACTCAAAGCTCCCGCGGGGCCCACCCACATCGGTGGCTCAAACTTCCGGTGCCGTAATATTCATTACAGAACTCCAAAGATATGACAATCTTAATATTAAGTAACTTAATCAAATTACGATCATTGGACAGTTAACAGTTAAATATGTTAACGACAGTTGTAGGTAGATGTTTGAGAATCAAAAGCACATAAAATGGCTTTGACATAGTAATCTTACAGCATGGGAAAGAGATTTTTAGAAAAAGAGGATATTTGTATGGCAGTAAAAATATATTTGAGATTGTAAGATAAAATAAGATAAATATTTAGCAACAAATATTGTTTACCAAAAATTTTAAAGCTCGTATAATATCATGCGGAAATATAAACCAGGAATAAGGTACGTATACTATAAAGTTTCCAGAATATTGTTTGGCACAAAACTCGAGTAGGAAACGCTCTCATTTTGAGAATAGTGCCTGTTTATACTGGAGTCTTCAAAACAGAAAATACTTGCCATCCACCCTCTTACGTTGCGGTTGTAAAGAGGAAAAAGGGGATAAAATGTTTATGGAAATATTTATTCAAAAACATACATTAATATTTTAATAAAATATACATGAAGTAGGGAATTATATTCGCAAATTATCGTTATTTGTTTTCGTAATTATTTTCCTGTTTAATAATATCATAGTGCTTCATAAACTTTTTATTAAGGCCCGCTATGGCCTACAAACGTTACTTTCTTGTACTATGACTGCGTGTTATTTTCTTCATGTCGCATTGTTTATGACATCAAACAAACACCGGTTGATATTAAGCAAAGGTGCACTTATTCAACTACCTATTGTTTTAATATGCATTATGTCATGGACGAAACCAGCATTCGATTTTGGATAAAATGCAATTAAGATATCCTTAACGATTACTTTCAGCAAGTTTGTTAGTCAGCACTTATCTAATCAATGTGTCTAGACATCTTGCAATCCTTAACTGGAGACGTCAATGTCTGCTTAGATTATTTTGTAATTTCTAACGTAAACAAGATTTTACTTTGACTAAAACCTGAAACGTGAACTATAAGATACGAATGTCCCAATACTTTATCGATTTTGATACACCGAACATCCTTCGCCTTCATTCAAATTCTTCACTATGTCCCAGAATACATCCTACCTATCAAGTCTTTAACCGACGAACCAGCCAGATAGAGATATAAATACATGGATAAAGTCTCATACAGTTATGTTAATTCAGCTTACGTAACGTAATATGACGTGGAAGAGGGTAATGAGATACGTCACAAAATTCTTAGATCGTCATTAGCCGATCGGGTCGGCCGGCCCATCCGGCTTACGGCCCGTGTAATGGCGCGGCTATGCCTCGGATAGACCGATCCGGGGTAATGACGGACCGGCCAATATGGAAGAGAGGTGGGTCGTGTACACTGCTTCCGTGCTGTTACGTAAAGGCGTGGTCCTGTTTTTGTGAGAGGTATCTAGTTACTGTGGAAGGTATAGATTTTCTTTTGATACCTATTTAAAATGTTAACAATGATTGGCAACTTATAGAAAGAAATAAAATACATTTATTTAACACAGACTAAAAAGCACACAACACAACATATTGTACTACAAGTAAAAACAAATAAAAAGTGTAAAGTGCGTTATAAGATATTTTAGCAGGAATATGTGCCTCGCGGCTGCACCAAATAGGGTCAGTTCAGCAAAAACACCAGACAAATAGTGCCTGACGCTGGTTGGACATAGGTTTCATGATACGACCTGGTATACCAATAAAAAATAAGACACACAAATAAAAGTAGTTGCATTGAGACTGTCGAACAGTCAACGCACTGATAGAAGAGTAAAGCAAACTGTTTGCAAACTCAACCCTGAAAGGTTCATAGAAGTTACAAAAAATCATAGAGAAAAAGCATGTGTGAATAACTCTAGGAGTTACGAATACTATATAATAATTTAACTGTACATTCATGTTCTTACTTGACAACAGTGTCCGTAATATAATATGAGCCAAGATAATAGATGAGAGCAATTACATAATGTTTTCTGGCAATTGAAGAGGATAGGATTACATGTTTTTGCCCTAAATAAAGTTATGCACTGTGACTAGCAACCGCTTGTGCAACTACAAGTACTTATACATTATTATTTCGCTGAAATAATTATGATTGTTCTTAGTGGGTGGCATTTCTCGGGCTTTTGCTAAAGTTTATTTACTAAAGTACAGATTTTTTTTTATAATTCATGTTTTCTAGCTTAAGTAGCTACATTAGTCTACATTACTGTCGTGGCCTTTAACTGGGGCATTGATGGACGATAGAGAAAATGTGGGCCGGGGCGAAGCCGAGGCACACATACGTGAGTCCATCACTCACTCGTTGCGGCCAAGGCTTGTATAGTACTTTTCTTAAATAATGCGCGGAAATTCAAACTGAGTAAATTAATTATCAATAATTCCAGAATCATTGAAGAAAAACTATAATTTTTAACGCGCCAATATGTCCACTTGTTTCTTCTTTATTTTAAACATCACTAGTTGCAAGCCAAATCAAAATTTAAATACAATTTGATAATTTACCTCCTTGGTCGCCATGTGTTGAAGTAAAATGTTCGTTCCATTTTTAAATAACACGATAGATATGAGTTTTCATAGTAATTTATTAGGCCGCTAAACACGACAGATATGGATACAAACATTTCCGGCCGGGCGCTCGCATGTATTCGACCAGTATCGCAATCTCGAAGAAGGTTTTAAAATAATGTTCGAATTTCCAAGCATTTTGAGAAAAAGTACTTACCTCTTTTCTAACTTCAATATCCAACAGTGTTACTCGTTCGATAGGTGAGATGAAAAAGTTGCCTGTTGTTCGAGATAATATTGTAGAGGAAGCAGTGTACGTATCCTTGACAAATACACGATGCCAATATTCTGACACTTTGGGTACACGCCTCTGCGTGTATGTGCGTATATCCAGTGTTACACCTCACGCTGTCATATGACCCCATTATCCCACCCTTATCACACCCACAACCACAAACATCGACCTTAACTTCGAAGGGCCAAAGTTTAAATTGGATTGTGCCCTGGAAACTAATGTAACAACAAGCGACTTCGCCCGAACACGAATCAGATAATAACTTACGTATTTTGTAAGTTGATTTCGGGCAAATTGTCGAGAGACATGGATATTGGAGATTATCGGGTTCCAAAGCTGATCGGTGAATAAATTTGGTTTGGAAAACTGATGTAAGAGCCTTACCTTCCCACACTGCGTCGATGTGAGAGAAAAATGTGAAGATTGTGACACGAGCACCACCGAATGCTTCCACTGTAATAAAAGTTGAAGAATTATATGTACAGTCAGCACTTTTGAAGCTAGCGAAACTTTTGTCGTAAAACATTTTAATCAATTTCAACGTTTTTCGCGGTGCACTGTGACAATAATTTGTTAGAGTTTTGGCGTTAGTTGAAAATAGCATTTTTTGGTGTCAATGTTAGTATAAAAAAATAAAGGATATTTAACTTAAGTACTATGTACCAATAGGTACCTACTTTATTAATAGCATATCAGGAGTCATATTTTTTCGCTGAAGCAAATAACAATGAAGTGTTTTTACAGAAAAATCTTTACGCAGGCTAACTTTACAGTAAGTAGTTATCTTTGTTTATTAGATAGGTACTTAATAAAGTACAACATAAAGGGGTTACTGCTGGCAAACTAGTTTTGTTTACAATTGTTGTTGTACATTTATAGCTGGGCTCTGTAACTGGCAGCACTTTAGAGTATAATTCTACGAGGCGTTTATGTAATTGACCGTGCTAAAGTACGGTATTAGGCCCATATTTTGTCTAAGTTGTCTTAAAAATTTGATTGTAAAAGATAAGGTTTTATTTTAGCAATCTTCTTTGTGTTTGTTAATTATACGGCAGGAAAAGAATCTAGTAGGTACATTTTCTTTTGTTTTTTTATTCCCAGAGTAATCTCACAGTTTTTTGCATGAAAAAATTATAATTTAAATTTAATATATACTTAATTAATATATAATTTAAACGGGAAAGTTTTCTGCCAAGCAGAAAACTTTCCCGTTCCCTCAAGCTTCGTTATTTCAACAAAATTACAGAGCTGACAGTACTATTAAATATGTATCTTCCATAGGTATATTATATATAGATGTAACATCTTTAAATGTAAATGATCAAAGTAATCCCAACTACTCTTTAGATATAATCAGCCAACACCTGCTTGACGATAGCTTACTTATTAAGAAATTTTTCTTAAACGTGCATTGACCCAAGAAATCTGTTCATTAGATTTAATGATAAAGAAAGCTGAACAAACTGTTGTTATTCATACACTTATGGATAGCACTTATGCATCCGATCGCGACGGTACGCCCAAAAACATAATTAGTATACGCTCTGTGATTCATCCACTCATGTCATTTCAATATCTAGGCGTGAAAATATAAATCGTACAGTTAACCATTGACATTTTGCCCATATTTTATACAAGCTGATGAATTTAAATTTGTTTTGACGGGACATTTGTCTACCTAAATTAAAGTTGAGCAGGTCTATTTGTCAGTTTGATTTTATAACTGGTTCGTTTCGTGTAGTGATTATACTAGATTATTATTTATAGGTGTTTCATAAAAATGATTTGGTGATTTTTCATTTAATTGATCCAAATGACAGCTCTAAAATCTTACATCAAGGGCAGGTTTTTATTAATTGGCAGAATTTCATGTCATAGGTATTTGACAACATTGACTTTGGACATTCTGGTTGGATATTTCTGTCTCGTGGAATGGTAAAGATACTTAAATATTCTGAAGTGTACATGTAATTTTTGTTCAAGCAAGTTATTCGGTCTGAAAATCTTTTAGTAAAACAGAAGAGTGTCATAAACAAACATATTCTCCAATCAATACCTGGTTCGCTATCCGAAGAGCGACTCTAACTGCCACAACTCGAGATATATTGTTTACTGACAAGCACAGCATAGCGTACACTAAGTATGGTAACAGTTATATCCTTCGCCGTCACTCAGCGTGGGTCATGGCCGCTTAAAGCCCTTGAATGCGATTAGGTTGGGGTTTTATTACACGAGTAAAGCGGTGAAAGTTAGTGACACGTGCAGTTAACGTAAACACCGGTCTTACATTTAAATAAAGTCATGTATTTAAAACTTTGGTTAAGTACACGTCAAATTATTATTGGATAAAGTTTGCTGTTTATTAAGACGAAGCGTAGCGAGTGCGCTAGACACTGTCTTAAATGTTTATGACGGCAAAGTATGAGTTTCGACTAATAAATGTCTTTTACACAAGCTTGATAGTATGCAAATACAGTCCTATCATAATTATTTTACCTCTATAGCAACGAGAATTAAGACGAGACTTCCGAAATTGAAGTTACTTTTAATTTTGTAGTGTTTTTTTGGAAGTCGGTTGTTTATTTTGAGAAAAAGATTTTTCACACTTATTAGTTATGATACCTACACCACACCAATTCGTATTGCTGCTATGTATACAACAGTGACAGGAAGGTATTATAACATCATCAAGATACACAAAGTGGATTAAATACATATTATCGAAGCTAACTCAAAAACTACCCACGAAAAATTTATGAAATTTACATGGGACCATCGCATCGCGCAAGCTTCCTCTACGAAATGAGAAAGAATTTTCAAAATAGGTCAAATAAAATAAAACAAAGGTACCTATAGGTCGGTTGTACCGATAGGACAACAACACACATGAACATATATAACTTCCTTCTTTTTTGAATTCGGGTAAAAATTCTGTGGTAAAATAATGGGTAGACTACATTCAAAATGACCCACACACAAGCAATAATTTAACAAATATCTTTCTAAATAATTTCCACATTTTTCAGGATGAAATGGTATTTTAATGCGTCTATTTCTGTCGCTTTTAACAGGTTCTGTCTCATTTAAACGTCAACTCAGTCTATTTGTGTCAATTTACACATTATTTTATGTCGTGAAAACTACATTTAATTTCGTTGCTGGAGTGGGTAAGTATCCATTTTGAATCTGTCTGTTAAAAATTCTTGAAGCTTCGTAGGATATTTCAACATAAACCAGATGCATTTATTTACATACTATTCAGATAATAATCCATATATAATTAGATATAAATACATGCAAAACTAAAAACTTGGTAAAATACCGATTGGGCCATTCGTAGCACTTTTTAAAAATGTGTTCTAATCAAATCCCCTAAGATTGTTGAAACATTTGATTGATGATACCAAAAATAAAACGTTTGAAGTTCTTTGAAATTTTAAAGCTTTATTATTCTCCAGACAAGCGGTATCACTCTAAATCCTCGCTAAAGCCTATCAGTGTGGCTAACCCTAAAATTAAATCTCCAATCGGTGGTACGCTCGAGCTGGCTCGTAAATCGTAACGAGTTCATGATTTATGTTTTCAGACAACAACGCATACATATATTTAGAACGTTACAAAAAACATCGCGGCGACGCACGGCGCCTGAGTGGATCAAGTCGCGACCAATTGTAGCAACATCCTGTAGGTAAAGGTAAAATCAAATATGATTGATTGCCTGAAAAAATGAAGATAGAATATTTACTTTGGAAATAAAATACTTAAAGAATCCAATTTGTAACTGGTACCGATTTTTTTTCAAAAGCCCGAATGAAAAGATAAAAAAAATTATCTGCTTCAGCAAATATGTATTATGAAAAGAAAACTAAGCTGTGTTTAGGCACCGAGATGATACTGAGACAAATTTTTATAGTACGAGTACCTACCACTGTTAACATGACTGCCATTCCCTTCATTTGTGCCCGTATTATTTCTTTGTCCAATCAATTTTATAACTTAGCTATGACTTTTTCCATCTATTTCTTTAATAATAATCTCCCTTTACAAGCATTACAAGTCATTTTAGTTTCAATATTTCCTTTTTTGCCTCACGCGGTACAATTACGGGGTTTTATAGCCAATTATTACAGAATATTGTCCCCCTAGAACTACGTTTTCTACCCTATAGGTAAATAAATATGTACATAATTGGATGTTTTATGACACTTTTTGTTTTATTGTTTGTTTCTTTTTCATTGATGGCTTATTATAGGAATGTTCTTATTGATATTTTATGTTTTAAGGATTGATAATAGGCAGGTTAAGGTTTTGGCGTATTGGAAGTAAGTTTGCGTAAGTACCTACACTAAGTGCAACAAAAAAAATTACACTTTTATTGTGTATAATATTTCATACACATAATTCATTTTTGAACATGTCTGTTAAGAAAAACAAGCGAAAACGAATTCTGCTCATCTACGATTCTTGCCAAGTTACGTGTTATACCTAAATATTTGTTTTTAATAGGATTTTATCATAATAGGTATTCTATTTATGTACCACTAGCGATCCGCTCCTGGTTCGCACGGTTTTTATGACTTGAAAAGACATCGGATAGGAACACGTAAACCTTCCGGAATAAATTCTCTAAACGATGGTGAAAACCTCATCAAAATCTGTTTCGTGGGTTAGAAGGACAACGCGGACATACAGACAAACGCGAAAAGCGACTTTGTTTTATGATAGGTATAGATGTGCAGTGCGGTCCTTCTTATCATAATAGTACCTAATTCTTGAATTCAATCAATCTCAGTTCAACATACATACGAGTACATAATATCACGCTAGTAATCCCAGAAGGGTTAGGCAAAGCTATGTAGGTACCTACACATCTGCCTAACCTTATCAGTTATGTTAAGTACCTACTCGGGAATCAATCACAGTTCAATTGATCGCATTATTGATTTTAATTTAGCAGAGATAATATGATTTGTATTCTATGTAGGTACCTACCTACATAAGTTGAGGCACAAAATGGAATCTTCATTTCAAAACAAGCTGAATTATTTCCAAAAACCGTGCCTACGTGCCTCCAAAAACTTTGTTTTGCATTTTACGGTTTCAACTAAACCCAATGCACGTTGCGCATAATATTACCGAACAATAGTTTACAAAGAAAATCTTTGACAAAACTTTGTCTCCATCGAAAAAAATCAACATTGTCCGTCAAACAAAATCAATAACCCTTTTTTGCATATAATTGCGCAACTTAACGACTTCCTCGACTCGTTTTTAAATAACAATAAAAGAAACTGGAGCAAAAAGTTTAAGAAAAACTGCTCTCAATAACGGTCTTAAACTTCTTACCTAGAAAGGGTTTAAATATTGCGGTTAACTGTTAAACAATCGGTACAGTTATTGTGGAAGGTTTATGGGTTGTAAATCATTTGGGAAAAAAAGCTGTGACGTCATGGCCGTAAAGATTTAACTGCTTGGTCGATCAGCTGATGTGTGAGGTCGGTCACAGCCGCTGTGACCACGCATGGGCTTCCCGACATTATCTATATGGTATCTGATATTAGTAGTAGCAACTTGTAATATTTAAGGTGTCTTTGAAATGTGCGTAATTACGAGTTTGGTGTTTATATTGTAGTAGTATCCTTATGAAGTAACTCTAATGCGGTCTAAGGATAGGCTTACAAAATTGTAGGGGCAAAATAGAAAAAAAATTAAAAAAAATGTACCTAAATATATTTTAGATAGCTATGTAGTAGGATCAGGTGTGATGATTTGTATCTACATTTCTACTCTTCAATAAGGGCCACAGCAGACTAGCTACTTTTAGCATCGGCGATTTAGCTGCTTTTTATAAGCTAAATGCATGGATACAGTCGCTAAATCGCCGATCGTCGATGCTAAAATTAGCTAGTCTAGAGAAACCTACTCATACAAAAATGTGGGATTAGGTAGGTACAAAATTAGATCAGTTTTAATATCTTACATGAATACAAATAGGTAAGTAGAGTATATAGAATATATTCAAGCAAATGACCTTCCTTCTTCTCAGTTACTTATATTTCAAAGATTTCTAGGTAGGTTTATATAATACCATCGACCGTCTGCCCAGCGGCCTTCATCCAACACCCTTCTTATTCAGGAATTTTGTATAAAAAATTGTGCCCAAGGGAATTGTGAAGATACTTACGTGCAGCTTATGGTGTCAAGAGGGGCAAGTAAGCGACATTTTGTCTTTATGTGTGTGAGTTAGGGTGAGTGTGTGTGAGTGAGTGGGTGACTTAGTAGGCAAATTGTCATCCCCCATCTTCATTTGGCCAAGGTCACGAAGTATATCACAAGTGGAATGTGTGCCGCATGCATATTGCATTTAATTAAAGTAAGTACCTACCTGAGTGGAGTTTTTAAGAAGGAAATAGATAAGTAGGTGTAAAGCTAAGATATTTTGCAAGACGAAAAGATACCTACGCCGTTCGGTACGTAAGAGCTAGATATGAAAATTCGTGGTAATATTACTATGGTTGAATTTTATTTTCAAGTTTTTTTGCTTTTGGAACATTGTCGTTAGTTTTAACTGTCGTCATCCATATTTTCATTGGACTGTTTGCCTTCTTTGCCGATTTTGTTTGGGTATCTGCATAAAACCCTGAAAAACAAAATAGGATAAATAAAACACTCAACTTTTGTGCTATTATCATGTTACTTCGTCTGTCTGTACAGAAATCTCTACAAAAGTTTTTAGTTGTTTTGCTGAGAAATTCACTTATTACAGCTACAAAATACAAATCTGTCTGAAACGTAAAAGTTTTCAGTACTACTCCTAATCTCCACACACCATATACCTAACACAATAACAGTTTCAGAGCGCAAATCCGCGATAACGAAATGGAACAACCTGCGTTGTTGATAACGAAGCCGACTTTCTACGCATATTAAACATGATAAACAGTCGAGATAAGGACCTCCTATTGTTGTCCAGAATAGCTAATCAAAAGATCTCGATTGAAAAATCATTCGAGAATATCAAGATTGGAATCAATTGAAGGAAATTGAAAATTAGACAATCGTAATAGAATTTTCTTGTACCTATCTGAAAATTATTTATTTTTCCGTCTGTTTTTTTTTTGTTGTTCAATGTCGTATTGGTTATATAAATGGTCTTTGTTAGGGTTATCCTTTCAGATATTCTTAGGTATTTAGATAAGTCATTTTTTAGGATCTATTGTCGGTATTAATTAAAGAGCTGTCTCAATGACTCATAAATTCAAAGTGATCTGACATGACATCAAAATGGAGACAGATTAATATTTTTTTGTACAATGATATTTGTATGTATGGCTTTTTTAAAGTTATTATAAAATGATATTTATGTACATAATCCGTCTCAATAGGTATTTATGGTGTGATATCTATCTTGTTTGACAATCTAGATTTTAAACCTTACTGTTAGATATTAGAAGTTAGGTAGGGAGATTTAAATACTTGTAATTTAAAAAATCTATTTTATTTTTAATCGCTGCGATAAAAAGTGATTAGGTACGTGGATTACAGTATTCAATCACATCTATTGATTGATTGATTTTTCCTGAAAATATGTGTACCTGCCTACGTATTAAACATAGTACCTAAGGTGTTTCAGCCAACGGCTCTCGTAACCCAATGAACGAAGTGCAAATCTGTTCAACACATCGCCATTAAAATCTGCCTATAAAACCTATTATGACTGCTTTTATCGGTAATGCTTCAATAAAAGTCGCAAGTGTAACCGACCCGTATAAATTGGCAAACTAAACAATGGCCAATGCAGTTTCGCTCCACATTTCTACGCGGTTGGTTTTTGTTGCTTTGTGGAAAAAAAAATAGTAGCAATTTATCACAGTTATAAGAAAACCACGCGTTGGCCAGCACGTCTTTACGGTTTTAATTAAACATATATAGTGCCCCCGTGTGCCTAAATACGCTGCCACTACCCACTCGCATGCACGTGCCCCGGCCCGAATATTGTCCAGACGTGTTTACTGAAACGTGTGAAAAACACGCCAACACCGCCAGCAATATTTTTGGGTGAGTGCTCAAATGTATACCAAGTTTAATACAACGCGTGTGTGCTTGCGCTACACCCAATGCCATCTATCCAGCCAATAGATAACAACTATGGGACACGAACGACAATGGTACTACCTTTTGTACATGGGCCGTAACACAAACACATAAAAACTCCACTACACGCACAAAAGTGAACTCGTTCGGTGCGTGAGTGTGCGTAGAAGCTTTCACGCACACTAACGGCCCGTTAAGTCGTAAAAACAGCAATTGTAAAGCTTCAGCCGTTCGCCGCGTGGTGGCGCTGTTCCGATGGTTCCTATCTCGACCGACTGGCGCCAACTTTACGCATTCGGCGCTGCTGTGCCACCAAAGTTTTAAATTAGTTTTCTTATTAGATGGGACTCCTTTTGTTAGCTTGCACTTATTAGACTTAGTCACGGGGAAAATAGATGAGAACGGGCACTGATAATATAGAATAACCTTTTGTATTTTAACAAAAGGTCTACGTAGACTTTAGTTAGTGGGTACAATGTCATATTGTAAATAAACGTTTCTTCAAGGTTAAAAATAAAATGAATAAAATAAAGTTGTATCTTAATGGACATGAATAGGAACCTAAGCCTAATAAGAAACTATTATTGTCAGAAAAATAAATAAAGGACCCCCACAATCAATTCCAACTGGATATTTTTATTACTTTCTCATTAACAACATAACAATATTAATAAATATAAAATACCTAACGATGATATTTTTATAAAAGTCAAAATAGCACAGATCTTTCTCCATTTTCGGAAAAAAGTAAAAAATATTAAAAAAAAACTGCGTTCTAAATCATTCCTTTAAAAACAATTCTCTATTCATGAGTAATATGAGCATAGAAACGGTGCGTTTTGTACGGGTTATCAGCAAAACGTGAACCAGACAATTGGCATGGCTAATCACGTAATGCGTATCGTAGATACGTGGAGGCAAAAACTAACTTGTACGTAGTCGAACCTACCTGTACTAAGTGTTACGTTGTGCTATAAAATATGATTTATTGTTTGAAAATATTCCTTATTTTAAAATCTTTTTAAATGTACTTAACTAGTGTTACGAGTATCAACTTCTATGATTGGTGAGTTAATAATAATATAATGTACCTAATATGATAGAAGGTAGGTCCTATGTGTGCAAAATTCTTAATAGATATTTATTTATTTAAACTTTTCACACTCAAAAAAGTACAAAGGCGGACTTAATGCCTTAGGCATTCTCTACCAGTCAACCAAGGGTGGTGAAGAGATTAGATGGCAGGTGCTCTATTTGAGAGGAACAAAGAAAATTTAAAAAAATATATTCTAATGCATTATAACTAAAATAATAAAAAAATACTATAATATATATCTATATTATATATATATATATATATATATATACGAATTCAAGGGAGAGATGTGTTGAGATGACTCTACTCTATTTATTGATATTTGACATTTATCGAATATGATTATTCTTACATAATTTTCCTATTACAAACACTATCATTCCTACTAAATTATACCTACCTAATCAGTTGTAAGTATCTAAATTGTCATAGAAGTTGGTCTATAGCATACAGAAACCTACTTACATAGCTTCTCCATTTTACGTTAACAACTTTTGGAACCCAGTCTAAAAAAAAATTAACCCCCGCTCAAAAGTATCTAAAATCTAGAGGAATTCAAAGTTTTACCGTCTTTACGTCAGCTTCGCTCGGAGTGTGACGATCGAGTGAGCGTCCCACCCGCCCCCTTTCATCTAACTTGTTCCATTACCGGGGCAGTTCCATTCCTTCGTTCCAATTTCAAATTTGAAGCTGATGGCACATCTATGGTACCGCAGTTTTGGCAAAGCTGGCTTCGGAGAGATTGGCCAAAGGGAACGTAAAATGGATTGAGGGAGAAATTTATTTATACACATATGTATTTATGTAAGTACCTACTTGGTGTGAAGTTTCTTAGCTTTCAAGTTAAATAAATAAAACAGAAGAGATTTTGTTTTTTTTAAAATAATTTTAAAGGATATGTGCGTTTCGTTACGTAATTAAGGTATATTAATGTTATGCTTATTCATAATATACACATTGCTAGATGTGTACCTATTGGTAATCTAAGCACATATTAAATATAAAGAAGCAATAAGTTAGGTGGGATCTCTAAGATATGCACATAAACTGTTAGAATTGTTTAATTCTTAGATGCAAAAACATTCCTAGGCAGGTGCTGACAGATCCACTTTTAATGTTAACATTAACATGCATATTATTTACATAATTGGTTTGACATTATCATAATAAATAATAAATAAAGGTAATTCTTTTTTCATTTTAAGGTGACGAGATTCGCTTCAACTCCATACTTACCTAAATATAATTTTGATCATGTAGATACAGTTATGTAACCAGAAACTTTAAGGAAATAATTTATAATATCATTAATGAGGGAAGTATTGTTCAAAGACCTGTTGTTCAAACCATTTTTAGGGTTCCGTACCCGAAGGGAGCCAAACAGAACCATTTACTAAGCCTCCGCTGTCCGTCTGTCTGTCAGCGGGCTGTATCTCATGACCCATAATAGATAGACAGTTGAAATTTTCACAGATTTTTATTGCTGCTTTAACAAAAAATAATATAAAGTTACAAATTAAGAGGGGTTGCCCATACAATAAACGTGTTATTTTTGGGGATTTTGCTAAATATTGTACGGTACCTACCACCGGAACCCTTCGAGTAAGATTCCGACTCGCACTTGACCGGGTGTTTATAGCCTTTCCTATTTTAAAAATTTCAACTTTAATCAAAGTAATTTCATAAAATTTAACTAGGTATATTGATTTTAATAAACTCATTTTGCAAAATATATAAATACCAACTTTTCATTTTTTTTTTTATATAAATTATATTTTTTACAAGAATCAGAGCCAAGCACCTTAAGAACGAACTTTATAGGTACCTACAAGAATTTATACTTACTTCAACACATAGCTACTTGGTTAATTATAATTTATTATCATTATGTCTTACTTTATTTTATTTGCATAAACAACCTTTAGTTTTATAGCTCTATCAATTGGTAATTAATTGGAAGCCTTAACGACTGCTAAGTATTTACAGATTGTTATTCGTTGGATCTTTTGAGGCTTTTGCGATTATAAGATACCAGTAAATGGTAGGTAGGTTATACACCTACCTACCATTTACTGGTATCTTATAATCGCAGAAGCCTCAAAAGATCCAACGAATGGTTATTCAAGGGATAAGACGCGACCTTTATGTCTTTTGAGTTGGTATTCTTGCTATACCTTCTCACGAGTTAAATAAAAAGGAGATGGCAGAATTAAATTATAACTACAGCAGCTTTTTAGCTACAGCACAATATCGATACACAGAAATTATGTTTATCTTTGAAGCATTGAATATTTAAAATACAATAGACGACGTATATTTAGTAACCTAATCCGCTTAACTGTTCTTAAAGAGTCATAAAGAACCCTGTAAGAATTCGACACATGTTTCACCTCTCAACGAGGCAACCTCAGGATGACGATTGAATTGTTTCGAACCCGGAACCGACGCGTTGACACGTCAAACGTCGAGAGCAGAGTCTCTGATCTCGACGCTTGACGTGTCAACACGTCGGGTCTCTTTAAGATCAGTTAAGCGGATTAGGTTACCAAATATACGTCGCCTATTGTATTTTATAATAGATGTCCGCAAAGTCACGCCTGAGTCAATTAACTACATTGAATATTAACCTACCTACTTACTTTTTAACCGACTTCCTTGTAAAATGTTTTACAGACAGCTGTCGCTTTTTTGTAATATTTGAATGCGTGTGTTATTGCACTGTGTGCAGCGAAAATGCATTCACATGTTCTATGTTTGAACATAAAATGCGCTTGCAATACCTACCTATCTTGTTTTAGCAACTACACTAACTAAAAATATTCTAAAAGGAACTACTTTCAAACTGAGCTACACAACACTTAAATTTGCCAATAACTACCTACACTATATTCTGTCGAAAACAAAGAACTCTACATTTAATTAAAAATCAATTTCATTTAGCGCTGTAACTAGCTTTCAAACAGCTTCTATCTCCCCTAATTACTTTAATCAACACCTACCGGCTACATTAATCACAAGGGGTAGGTAGGTAGAGTATATCTATAGATACATTGAACGGGAGGTTCCTTGAGGAAACAACATCGACTCACTGTATACATATTTATACTTAGATGTGGGTCGGAATTAGGAGGCCCCTAACCGTCCTTTGACGGACATGCCTCTCAATGATTACTGAAATCGGTAGGTAGCTTTTGGTTGCTTATTAATTGTATTTTTAAACTTGTGACTTTTATAGGTATATCCTATACTTTGTGCGGCACCTGCAGATTATAGAGCAGGTGTTATAATTATAGTCAGTCCTTTAGCAAAGGACGAATCAGTCAGAGTAGGAACACGGTCCACTATTTTTTATTTTTATGAATTTACTTGCTGAATCCTAACTTAAAATAATATGTTTAAAAATTAATTATTATAAATGCGAAAGTGAGTTTGTTTGTTTGTTACGCTTTCACGCTAAAACGGCTGAATGGATTTTGATGAAATTTGGCACATGGGTAGAACATATCCTGGAAAAGGACATAGGATACCTTCTATCCCAATATTCCCACGGGATCGAGACTTATGCGCGTGAAACGCCGGGGCACAGCTAGTACTTAATACTTACATATTAAAATATTTTTTCTAAAGGAGAGATTATTGAGCAGTCACCAAACTTGATCGATGGATCGGTGATTTCAGTATGATTTTATAAAACAGCTCGTACGAAGTTGCTGCATCCTTTCAACTCCTTTTTACTACACCTAGGGTTACAAAGAATGTCATAGGTATATTCCTCGCTGGAAACAACTCGGTACGCTTCATCTGCACCTACGGTGTATGCAGTATTTTATTTATTCCAACAAGTTCCGACATCTTTGTTTGTGTATTCGCAACAGTGGGCGAACTTAAAAATAATTCCTTACAGTTTCAGAGCACGTCCGTTCGTTATTTTAGTCTGGCCAATTCCAGAGTCCGCTCCGCACTACGGTGAAATCTGAAATCATTCGCTCACATACACAGGGAAAAATAAAACTCCATAATGCTTGAAGAAAGTTTTATTTTTGTTCTAAAAGTTTGCTTTTAACAAAATGTTTTTCTTGCATTTTCTGGTTGTGTAGAAAGAGATAACGTATGTATGAGTATTTAGCTGTAGGTAATTGCTCCTCTAAATGTATTTGAGAATGTTTACTGTAGAGGGGTAGGTAGGTACTTAAATTTTGGAATAATTTTACTCTTTGAATCCGTAAATATTCAGTAAGAAGGTAGGAAATTTTCCTGTTTTCCTATACGCTTGAAAGATAGGAAAGAAAGTAAGTCTATTCGAACAAACGTTTGCGGATAAATCCCCCAAAAACTTACTGAAACCATACCAACCAACACAAGTATAAATAGGCATTGTATATTTTTCTAATAAAGTGAGGGGAAACTAGGGCAGAACTTTCCGATAACATGATCAACTTTCTTATATCAAGTGTAACACGTTTTTGTCGCAATACGTCACGGATAAAGTTTGTTCCGACGCGAATATCGGCGCTGCCGTGTAAACACAACATGCTGTATACACATGTATACATCGTGTTGGCAAAGTATAGGCGCGCATCGAGAGCGTAATATCGGCCAATATACGAATAGGAGATGGCGACAGGCGCCCAATTTGTAAGGGAACAACAACGACCAATTCAGCGCCATGTTTTTCGCCGTTTGTATTATTTTTGTATATTTTTTTCGCATACGTCGGATAAAAAAATATGTAATCTGGCTTGAATTTTGATTACGTATTGTGTGTCATATGTTTGTAATATTGTGTCGTGGGACGACGCGCTTTAGAGAATTGGATTGTTTATTGATCTCATTCTGATGAATTAGAAATTCTGTCTGGCGACTTGCTTAAAAATACGACTCTTTAGGGAAAAGATTTTGTAAAAAAAAACAAATATAAAAGACGGTCTTAGCTTGTTAGGATAAGGAAAATTATAGCATGAATAAAAATCTTTGAATTATGGAAAGGTACAAAGCCTAATCTTAATTTTATTCTATAAGCCCTACACCAAGCTTATTATAACACCCTTTACATAAAAAATGGTAGAAAAACAACCTGAAACCAATTCACAAAGCGTAAACAAATCACCGTGTGTGGTCCCCTAACGTTTCCAAGATGTGTCATGTGAGATATCGAGCCGCACCTCCCCGTTGGCGCGCAACCGGGCAAGCGTACGCGATAACTTGCCCCGAACTAAGGACCGTTGCCAAATGACCCCGCTGTCCCCAAATACCGAGATCACTAAGCGACTGTATCAATAAATTTCTTAATTTAATTAAAGTTATTTCTCGTCGTCTCTGAAATTCGTATCTATAAACAAGATTCCGTTTTGTGCAACTTTGTTTTGTGTCTCGAATTATATTCTGATACAGCAATAAGGTACATCTCGCTGATTGTATCACAAAATTTATTGCTTACTACAAATTATTTTCAAAATCGTATGTCTTTCGAGATAACGCAACATTGGTGTAATTGCATTAACAAAGTACTAATTATGAAGATTAAAACAAGGAACTTGGACGTTTTATCTCGACTTGAAGTTTTCCGAGCACAAGTAAATTAAAATTCATGAATTCATACATTTGTATCAAAGTAGACGTTCTGAGCAATTAACTAACTTAATAAACCTTAAAAATCGTGTTTCTACAAATCTACTGGTCGAAAACTTTGATGTAGGGATATCTGTTTCTGCGATCTTAGTGTGAAATAATCCGTAACATAAAATATCTACAGGAAGCAGGTACCAATTATTATTATGAAATGTCTGAGAATTAGTAATTTATGGTAGGCTCGCTCTTTGAATAATTACAGCCCGCGGGTTATACAGTCACGGAAATTAATTGTTTATCAAATTGAGACTCTAAGTAAGTCAGTTTGCCGTATTATAGCCATTTCATACAATTGTCAAAGAATGACTAGAATGAATATACGTGCCGTGGTCAAATCTAAGAATTGATAATTTCATGAAATGAACATCGACCGCGCTGGTCAAATCATGTGGTCTGGCCAGATAATTGAATACTTAACGTTTGACGATATGACCAGTTAAACACATGACTACTTCATGATGTGGCCGAACATTAGTGATCATATCGTAAAATAGTTCGATAATCCACCGGTAGAGGCGTTGATGTAATTTTGTTTTTGTTGCGCATCATAGCAGCGGCATACAAAAAACCAAACAAAGTAGGGTGACCACGCAAAAAAGTCAATGGACTTTTATTGGGTTTCCAAATATGATATTATGGAAAGCGATAAACTTAGAAGTAGCGCTCGCCGACTGCGGCTCGCGGCGTGATATGCAACATAACACTTAAAATAAGTAAAAAAAATACAAAAATACGCTACATAAGTGGCACCCCGACCAAATGGGCTAGGTTAGGTTGAAACTGTGACCAACCGCGCGCGAGCCGAGCGAGCGCTACTTCCAAGTTACACTTTTTGTTACTTTGCTATTTTTACTGCAACTTAAATCGTGGATACCGTACATGAATGATATGGCCACACGTCGACTGACATATCATTAAACGTTGACGATTAAACGATATGGCCAATTTTAGCTGGCCATTTTATGAAGTGTTAATTCTATTATCTGGCCACGACATATGGACAATTTATAATAATACCCAGATAATTTGCGTTACTGTCTCGTTGGTATAGTGGTTGCACCACGCTACTGCTGACCATGAGGTCCTGGGTTTGATTCCCGGGTCGGGCAAAGAATGGATTTCTCAGCAGCAGCTCGGAGTCTGGATTTGTGCCCGGTTACTGACAATAGGCTCGCCCCCTATTACATGGGATTCAAACATAACTGGTGAAATGTGGGTGTACTATTGGTACAACTCTGCCCAACCCTTTGGGGAATACTGGCGTGATGTTATGTATGTAATTTACCTATAAATATTCCCGTCGAAAGTACGTAGGTACGAACTAGAAAGCCAGACACAAATATAATATATCAATTCACACCATCAACCTATCAAGCTGTCGATAATATCGACGCAAACTTCAATAAGAGCAACTATTAAGAAAATATATGTAGCGTGTATAAGCAGTCTTCGAATTCAATCGTACACGTTACTGTGTGTATAAATTGTAATCGTGCTGTCTCGATGTTCGGTCGGATTTTGATTTCTCTTACCACTAGTTTTGTTGTTGGCTTATTGGTTGATTCGCACGAATTAAATCGGCGAATCACGTTTTTTTTTTCTTGGAGCGATTCGCACGATGTTAATTTATTTTTGGCGAATCGACAACTCGAGAAATACGTATTAGGCAATTGGCACATTTTGAATTTTATGTAGTAAAGTTATGCCCGTTTTCACCGATAACTGAGTACACTGTTGAATTTTCAGCGCAAGACTCAGCGCTGAGAGTTGAAAATCCAACAGTGTACTTTTATTTAGGGATTCACTTAAGTGTCACTTAGTAATGGTGAAAACGGGCATTAGTGTACTTTTTCCTTATTGCATAATATTTAAAAGAGTCAATTCGCCCGTTTCAGGCGAGTAAATTCTTGCAAATCAACCAATAAGCCTAGTTGTTGATGAAAAACTATTACGTTTTGGTCTACTTTTTTGTAAAATCCATTAACAAAATTAATGCATTTTACAATTAAGTAGACCATTCCAGAAGCTAGTTTCCATTATAGAATAATTATGGGTAGGTAAACTATAAAGCATTATAGTTCTAAACTCACTAATAACCTAACCTATCTGATGGAATGTTGCATTTACGAGTATATTTTCTGTTTTTTTTTACGTCTAGCTATGTAGCTACACACCTGTGAAAAATAAGCATTATTTATTTCTATTATAATGTGATCAAATCTAATTCCCTAAGGACGTGTTCAAGAGGGTTGGGCAAAGTTGCAGGTACTGACGGCAATCCTTCGCCACTAGTGGCATTATGTCCCAATGGAATAGACGGACGCCTTTTGCCATTTACTGGACATTGATCTCTAATAGAAATATCCAATCAGAAATATAGCTTACGTGATACGTAGGTAAGTACAGCATCAGGCTTTACTTAACTTACTTATGAAAACTACCTAACTTTCGATATTTTTCTCTCAGTTCAAAAAACTTGCGACGAAATTGTAGCGGTTTCCGGAAAAAATTCTTTAATTTTTCTTTGGAGAATTAATTTGAAAGGATGAAAAGGAAAATAAATGTTTTATAGGAATCATGCTTCTGATTAAACGGAACCCCAATACTTTGATTAAACCTTTATGGAGCTGTGACTGAAGACTCCGATTTTCTTCGAAGAATACCTTCTTTTTTTTGCATAATTTAAACCTGAGTATTTATATTGCTAATCAGTGATGGTGTCACGTAACGGCAATTAAAATAAGTAATGACAATAATTTTATAACAGGACACAAACATCTGTTCCCACAAGCAGGTGTTATATTATTAATTTTGTAAATGACATTCGAAACTAAACCGAATTCTTCTATTTTTCTCAAAAAAGACCCGTAACCAAAGAAGTAAACATTTACATAAATATTTCCCCAGCTTGTGGGAACTTTATTTGCCGATATTCTTCACTAATCCTATATAAGATACTTTACCCATGATGAAGAAGGAAACAAACAAGTCTAGTCTTATGACCTCTAAGACGGTTTTATTTTATTTATTCGAAGAACAACCTCTTTTGTATAGTTAGGTGCGGAAACATTTTTCAACACTGAATATGCCAGTATCACATTAGGATTCCTTAGGATTCCCCATATCGTGGATGCCATTACTCACACATAATTACATGCACGTGTACATTCAAATTTGGAACTAATATCTGTATGCGGATCGGCGCCTACGCCGTTTTGATTGTCATACATTTCCGAAAGTAATGCAATAAATACAATGTTTTTGCATATTTTTTATGAATCTTATTATGGTTTAAAATTAGTTGGTGTTACTGTGGAAGCATTTGCTAGGATATTGCTCGTAGTCGTGTTTTTTTGGAATAGGAGGTGGGTATTGTGTATAGCTATATTATGCATTATAAGTATCTTCCGAAATTGGTACACGATTACTGGAGTAACTTTGTAGAGAGACGTAAAAAATAATAAAAATAAAAACTTCAATCACAGCAATCAACTTTTCACCACCGTCCATGATAGTAGCCTTAGCCTATGTTACGCCGTATCGCATCTCCCAAGAAACCAGCTAAGCAAGAAAAAATGCCATATATCTCACATTTTATCACAGTTATTCTAATTCTTCGGCGTTTTGGGGGACTGTCTTATGTAATTTTGACGTTCGAAAAGTGCTGATTCTCAGCCTAGTTTGAATAAGTGACTTTTGAATTTTGAATTCCCACATACGACAGCACATTATTTTGAAGGCGCCATAGCACATCGTAATTAGTAATTCAAGTCGGCTAATGCATCCATTCACAGCTTTGTGCGGCCGCGTCCGACGTACTCTAATGTAGCCACTACGTGGTTTTTATAAACTCGCCTCGTCTAGACCGTTGGGACCCGTGGAGAATTTCTATTAGTCTCTACCGATGGCGCTACGGAGTTATGTTAGTGTTTAGTTTTCAACACGGGATTGTGAAGTAAGGCTAAATTAAGGTGTGTTTAGCATATCGGTCCGAGGTCGTTCGTTGTTGAAGTGTCTGGCAAGGTTCAATTATTAGCAGCAGTGCATTATGTACAGATTATCTGGTTGTAATTTTTAGTATTATGGCCATACACTAATCTATTTACCAGTAAGTACACAGAATCAAGAAGGAAACATAGTATCCGATATGTGCATTATATTATATTATATCAATTTAATAATCAAATTAATCAATCTAGGGAAACATTCGAACACTTTTAAATAGAGAAGACACGTAAGCTTGTTCATCACTTGCAAAAAAAAGGTATTAGATGACATGTGTTCATATGTCTAATGAAATGACCTTTGATACATTCTGTTGTCTACACCTACTCAATTCAGCTTCGTTTCGAAACATTTATATACCTACCTAAGCATGTCAACAAAAATAACGCTGACATCTCCAAACAAAATGCAAACTTGTTTTATATAAAAAATAGTTATAAAAACCCAACTTTGTCCCGAGGACGAATACCATGTTTTCTTACAGTGCTTCATGCAAAATGTATTGGAGCCGCGAGCGTTCGTGAAATTTGTATAACCAGGGGATAGTTTCGTTTCGTTCGTGCCCTCTTTCTCTAGGAGTTTAATATTTTTGTGTTATATTCGTGTATTTTTATACGTAGATGTAGTATGGTTTACTATAATTTCGGGTAGAATGAAAGGAAAACTACAATTTCCTAAGTAAATACTGAAAGTTTTAGAAACTTGTTCTATGTTTTTATAGATTTCTGGTCTTCTAGTCTCGGCTCTCTTTCCTAAATTAGCAGCTGATTTAGATATTGTCCAGGGCACTTTTTATATCTATTACCTAGATTTATATTCAATAAAATACCTGATGGTTTCATTACTATAGTCCATAGAAAAATAAAATACTTTTACACTAATAAATATCACGTAGAAAACTTAAAACTTTAAATGAAAAGCTTACCGAATAGTGGTTTCATGAGCAATTTTCCCAAATTAAGCCAGAAAACCTTAATATTTCCTACAATTATTTGAGCAACACAAGCAATAAGGAAGTTGTTTTTTTTGAATGCACACTACGTTTGTCATTTAGGTGCGAATCGCGTGAGAGTGAACTATAGTAAGAGAAAAGGCTGAAAAAATGGTCTGTCGTGTTTTTTGGCTGAAACAATATTTCATCTCCAGTTCATGGGACTGAGGCACGCCATTGGACTGGGTTATTTTTGACTTACCTTTCAAATAGTTTGCCTGCATAATTTATACTCAGCCTCGAACATTTTCTGACGGTTTTCTATGAAATAGGTTTTCTTTTTTCTTAGTTTTAAGTCTAATTAATGTGTGAATTGGAGGAGCTCGTGGCTAAGTAATAACAGCCGCACGGGTCGATCTATCGGGTTACGCTAGCTATGCTTGCCGCGGTTGGTCCGTGTATAGGTGACCATCTTTAACCGAGATTCCTCCGTGCCTCGGAAAGCACGTTAAACCGTTGGTCCCGGCTGTCATTCGTGGATCTTTGACAGTCGATACGAGTTGTCAGAAGCCAGAAAGTCTGACAACCAGTCTTACCAAGGGGTATCGTATTACCCAGTTACTGGGTTGTGGAGGTCACGGCTTAACGTGCTTTCCGAGGCACGGAGGAGTCTCGGTATGTAAATATGGTCACCCATCCACTGACCAACCCCGGGAAACGTAGCTTAACCTGACGGATCGACCCGTGCAGCAGTTATTACTTAGCCACGAGCTCCTCATATCTACATACAGATTTATATTAATTAACATAAACTACTTAATATAATATACATGACTGCCTCACTGGGTTAGTGGTTTCAAGCGCTACTACTGAGCATGAGGTCCTGGGTTTGATTCCCAGATCGGGTAAAGTGTTATTAGGCTATTCTATTAGGAATTTCTCAGTAGCAGCCCGGAGTCTGGAATTTGTGCCTGATGGTGGCAACAGGCTCCCCCTCTATTACATGGGACTTAAACATAACTGGCGAAATGTGGGTGTACTATGGGAACACCTCTGCCTAACTCTTGGGGGAAACAAGTCGTGCTGTTTAATGTTACTTAATATACCTAGCACTTATGAAGACCGTTCTGTTATATGCCTAAGATTTTATTGTTTGAATATACAAAACAACAAATAACTATGCCCAATATTTAAAACCTAAATCTTTTAATGGCACATATCAATCCATTACCTTGTGGTATTTTATTGCGTTATTACGAAGAAAAATATGAGCCATGAGTTTTCCACAGCAGTTGTATTTGCGTTACATAGCATTTCCTTAACACACTTTTCCTTATCAGAGATCTATGACTGAGTAACGTGTAACCTAGAAAGCGGACTTACTTCACTTATGGCCGACCTATTTACCTAGGTAGTTTATAGTCCTTTCTTAAGACTTTATATACCTAGGTATCAAAATCGAGCTTTTGTTTGGAATTGACGTTTCTTGAAGATCCTACATGATTAGACGAACTAAAATTTGGCCTCAACATCAAGATTTTCAGTGACCATTGGATTATTTACATCCATAATTACACTAGAAAGAAAGATAGAAAAATAAGTTTATTTGTCACAGAAACGACAACATAACGATACCAAAACGAAAACAATACAATTACGAGCACAAAACAAAAATAGTCGGCAGCTGCTGGCACATCATGACTGTGACAAGAAGGCTCAGCATGATGCTGTGCTATGAAGACCCACAGCACAGCACTGATTTTCAGTGGTCACTCTGCTAATGTTGATACTTTTTCACACCTTAAAGGCTCAATGGATTTGGATGAAATTTGGCACAAGGATAGACTTCACTGGAGTGAGAGTGCATGGGAGGCCATCACCTCCTTCTGCGAAGCAGTTATGCTCGCGAAGGAGGAGGCGGAGCGCGCGAGGGAGATTCAAGCTGCACGCCCTCGCGCTCCTAGCCGCCGCAGGAGACGCCCCGGGCGTCGGGAGTCACGAGCTGATTTCCGTCCACCGTAGGCGCGGGCTTGCGGACGGTGAGCGATGGGCAGCTCGCCGTCCGATAAGGACCAGGCCCGGGTCGACGGAGCGTTGTGTTCCACGCGCGCCTCAAAGGGATGTCAGCACCAACTGACGGGGTCCGGAAGGACCAACGCCTGCTGGGGTTGCGGGTTTGTCTGAAAGGGATATCGCTTCCCCGGCACACAGGCAACGGAAGGAAAACGGGTGGGTTTTAGTTAGTAAAAGTCTGACACTCCCTCTCGCTCCGCCCAGAGCGGAAGGAGTCATTTGATGATTTCCCAGCCAAAAAAAAAAAAAGGATAAACTTCACTTGGATTAGGTCATAGGATACTTTTTATCCCGGTAGTACGTTCCCATGGGATAATTTCCGACCTTCACGCAGTAAAAGCTAGTAAAAAAGTAAACGCAAAAAATAT
The DNA here is from genome assembly GCA_916701695.1 of Agrochola macilenta. Taxonomy (NCBI): domain Eukaryota; kingdom Metazoa; phylum Arthropoda; class Insecta; order Lepidoptera; family Noctuidae; genus Agrochola; species Agrochola macilenta. The sequence continues at coordinate 13,663,544 of OU753563.1, forward strand.
TTATTCCTTACAACTAAACGAAAAACATTTACTTCTAACTCTATGTAAACAAACGTAACGAACCAACATATTCCTAAACACGGGTCACATAATGACGTCATCTGGATCTACCTGCACGTTACCATACGTCTGGATGGAGGTCTGAGCCCGGATCATTTTGACCCGAGGGCGAACTTAGCCCGAATGGGTGGTAACTAAAAACTCTCGCTTTATAGGCACACATCCCCGTACAAACGGCGGTGTCACGTGTGGTCCTGATGTAGGAGATTGGCGGATCTGAAAAGAAAAGGAAATTATTATTGTGTTGTCATGTTTTATTATTATTTTTCCTCTTTTAGTTCTTACTTCAGTCTGTTGTTACAGTTTTATAATGATTCGATTTTTTTTAAATGATTTTTAAAAAATGGCCGCGTGAGAGTCGGAATCGTACCTACACGACGGGTTCCGTACCACCGTACAAAATGTAACACTACAAATTGAAAAAAAAAACACTCTTCTTGTATGGGGATTCCCTTTAATTCTTAACTTTTTAATTTTTATTATTACCCATGTAGTACACAAACTCTGTGAAAATTGTGAAATTGTGAAATTTTCGTTCGTCTTTCACTGTCATAGGGTTGTATCTTTTGAACCGTAATAACAGTTCAAAAGGTACAGCCCTGTGACCGACAGACGGACAGCGGACCTTTAGTAATATCCCTTTGGCACTCTTTGGGTACGGAACCCCAAAAACAACTGAAATTAGATCACAAACTTATTAAGAAAGAAAGAAAGAAAGAAAAAGTATTTATTGAGACTCGCACAGAAAATCACAAATTAAACTAAAAACACACTAAACAAAAATTTAAAAAATAAGTACTTATACTTAAAAATTAATGCAGTCCTGTACGAAGACAAAAGGCCCTATCTCAGCATGAAGCTGCGACATTTAAAAATAAATGTCGCAGCGCTGGTATTCTGATATGGCGCGCAGTGATATCACGGAAAGATAGATACAGAACTATATTTAAATAAAAAAAATTAAAAAAAAATTGGTGTGTGAAATATATTAAAAAGTAAAATAAATGTAGAAATGAATGTGTAATGTATTAAAAGTAAGTACTTAAAAACATCTAGTGAATTGCATCCTAATTCAAAATCATTCCGGATAACATGACATGTTTTTTTGTTTGTTGAAGCAATGCTATTTAGAAGGCAACAGGTGTTTTAGTTCCGGGTAAATAAAATACTATTGTGACTATAAACTGTAGCATAACGAAATTAGCCCATTGAAATCAATACTTTTGGAATTTCATGCGTTTTTGTCAACCTTTGGTTTTGTTTACTTCAGAAGCTAAAAAACACAGGGAGACCTTTTGTAAAAAGGTAAATAAAACAACTGAATGAAAGAACCGAAACGGTAGCAATTGTCGGCAATAAAAAATGTAACAAAGTGTTGTTTACCTGCATTATGAATTGGTAACATCTTTTTATGAATACAGAAAGTGAAATCTAGTTGAATTCAATTTTAAACTTTTTGTTGAAAGTGAAAGCTAAAGCGGCGAGCTTTATTACTTTTTGTAAGAAGGTAAACGACTTTTTTATTAACTTATTTTAATTGTCATTGTGCGAGAAGTGCTTTCATCATTCATTTCAAAGAAAAACACGTCATGGGCAAGTTGATATAAAATCAAACGTTACTACGACAGGTTTCATTCAATACAGGTAGGTATTATTAAGAGAATAATAAGTAATACCTATTCGTATATAACTAAGTGTACCACTTGCAATGACAAATAAAGCACTGTCTCATAAATATTGTAAAATTTAAAAAAATAAAAATAGAAATCTATTCAAAAAAATCTACTTATAAATAAATAATGTTTTAAAATATATGTAAGCTATTGTGTTCTACCACTGACTTCCTTCTTCCTTTCCCATACCTTCTTCTTCTGACTTTCTTTTCATTCTTGACTGCCCAGGCTCAGATCAAATAAAAAACCAGAGCGCTGCAAACAATACAGTGAAGCATGCCAAAACTACACCACCGTTCTGTGCATACACGCTCACACACACACATTTACAACCTTTTACAATTACACTACACCACACAAAGTGTTGACAGCGCTCTGTATTGGCTTTTTATTTGGTCTGAGTGCCCAGGGTGCATCTGCACTGAAAAAACGTTTACTACAAGGGTTAATAATATAATTTCTGTAATAATTCAAAACTATAGCCTAGTCTGTGTCTTGATTTACATTATTTTCGGTGATTTTCCAGCTTTTAAGTTTGCAATAAATAAGAAGAAAAACTGATCAGCCCGCTTCCGCTCATGCTTAGACCACTCACATAATCCACACTTCGCTCGAAGTAGTTAGTAGCCAAGCATGAAGGTACAGTACAGCCACAATTATTCCCAACTATACTATTCATACAAGCCTTCCCAGGATATGCAGAATGCAAATACTTAGAAATTTTGTTATTCAGTCCCCTTTGTCTGAAACCCTTCGTGATGCTAGACGTAAAACTTTTGGATATTTGTTTGTCTATTGGACAGATAAAACTGTATTGACTAAACTTTCGTTTTTGGTAGAGCTGAATTTTGGTGGATAGATAAGTCGTACCTAGGTATTGCTTAAGTATTTATAATATTTAATCCAAAATTGTTGCATAAAGTTTCCTTAGAAAGAAAATTCTTATTTTAAAATGAAATAGAGTGTTTCACAACTAATCTCGTTTCCATAATATTTTTCACGCAACTTTAACTTGAACATGAAACTGTGTGAAAATCTAAAACCCTGTAGAAACTCCTGAACATTTTACGACGTCTGATGTTGACCATCATTTTAACACATACATAACGGTCATACCCAAAGAAAACACATCTAATACGACGAGACAACAATACGTGCTGTCGCAGAATACCTACTCATAAGAGAGACTTATTCTGGGCGTCGTATTGTCTCTAGCATTATGTAAATACATGTTTTAATCTTCACAAAGACAATCCCGTTGCCCGGGGCTAATAGTGCCCGCTCAATGCAAGTCACGAATGAACCCAATATCAGGAATCAGGATGTAGATTAGAAAAACATGTAAATAGAGGCACGATGTGGGGGCTCACGCAGCCTTCGTATGTACGTCACATCGACGTACTGAAGATTGATTCTATTAACTTGTTTGTGTAGGGCGGGAACTAATAGCAACGTAGGTAAAAATAACACTAAGTTCAGGTGTAACGTGAGAAACAGGCAACAAAGAGCATCTCTGTCTTCTAACATTCTTATTATGGAAATAAACGAACACTCATCCAAAATGCGGCTGTTAATGCCCAACAGAATGTAACGTAAGCAAATTTGAATTAACGCTTTGTAATAAGATATCTAATGAAATTACAATAATGTAGCCAACGGCTAACTTATCGAATAAGCTGATAGAGCTGTCAGACTTATCAAGTGCGGATAGTAAATATACAGATTAAAGCGGGCCTGTCAAATATTCACCACTACCGTTAGGTGGGCATAATATATCGATTTCATGAGATATATTATTTTGTATTTATCATGTCAACAGAATAGGGTGTGGAATTTCCATTTAAGATCTTGTAAATTTCAATGTGACCTCTTTGACCTATCGTAGAATCAATACAGTTTGCCAAGTTTAGAATCAGACACCAAAAAAAATACAGTTAACATTTCGAAATAAGACAAGAATCAATAAATAAACATGGATAAGAAAACAAGCTCCAATCTCGTAGTTTCGTAACACAACTTTTATGAAATCACAAGTACATCTATCAGAATAAAACCAAAGCATAATTGGATGAGATTATGGCATCATAGCAGCATGGGGTGTTTATCGCGAGCTTTCCTTAATAAAGTTCAATGATATCAACTTACGGCGATTCCTATGCTAATGTTACAACTCTTGCTCTTGTAAAATATTATAATATTTTCGTCGTTGGACTAAAAGAAATGAGAAGAATTGCAAGAATTTTCACCCCTATTTGCATTAATATTACTTTGTTTTTACAAGTTGAATTGTATTTGATCATTTGCATTGCAAAGTATGCTCTATTACTTATGATTAATTACCCCTATAGCTAGTTGTGACTGAAACCTAATCTAGGATGCGTCAGTTTCTTATCACACTGAGTAACTGAGTAAGTGGTTGAGCCAACTAAGACAAACTAGGTCAATTAATTAATATAAGGGATATCATTCAATATACATAAATACTGGCAATCTCACAGTAATTAGCATAATGTGCAGAAATCTAAACGATTTATGAGTCCACATCTAAACGCGTTCAATTTCATTGGCGAAATCCGCACTAAGACAGTACTGGTCTAACATTTAAGCTAAATGATTTTGAATTATCAAACTAAATCATTCGTAAGAAGAAAGCTTCAACTCCTTATTTTTTCTTGATCCCAGCAAGCTTTATCATTTAATACGTACAAGTGTCGTTTAACCCAAAAAGCCGCGAGTGTGAAACTCAATGGTGAGAAAAACTGAAGGCGCGTGGAAACGGTTCTTTAAGGAGATAGCGATTGTATCTACAGACGAGCGACTAATCGCAATATTAAATAGTAAAATCTTAATATATATTTTATAGTTTTGTATATTTATTTAATCATAATTCTATTTTGGATAAAAGCGGCCGCTTTTATGATAAAAAACTTAAAAAACTAATTTAAGTAACAAATGAGGCGGCGTCAAATACAAATTCAATGAAGATCCATCAAGCTACTTTTTTATAAAATGTTTGGTAATTATTTTGTTTGTTTGGCGCCGCCTCAAAATTTGTTACTTAAATTAGTTTAGAAGCTTAGTTACACTAAATGGTTATTTTTTATTTTTCGCTTGTCCGTTTTTTTCGCATCGGATTAATTTTTTGTAAAAATGTTTTTTGTTTTTTGCTTTTACGTTACCATTTATTGTTTTCCTCAAGTATGGAATTCCCTAAACAGCTTTCCGTCTCCATCGCCAGACCCTCAATGACAGTCATTACCACCTAGGTCTAAAGTTCGGGTCTCCCTTGTTTCATCGAAAAGAAATTATTACTTAGCAAAAAATCTCTTCCCAAATAATTGTATCGCAAACCTAATGTTTTGCAAGTGAACGTTTAAACAAAAACTTGTTTAGCAAGTAGTACTCTTACCAATCTTTATTTAGTCCAATATTTCAGTTGGAATAACTCATTTTACGCAAAATAAAGACGTTTTATTAAAAGGGTGTTTTTTCCACTTGGGACAAATTCTAAACAGGTAATAGTAATATATTAATTTATTTTAAATAATTAATCTCGTCTAACTAGTTCAGTTTCGGGTAGCCTGTTTTTTTCCATATTTTTTTCTATACAGGGTGTCAGGGACATCGACGCGAAGCCGGCTACCATGGATTCAGTACATGATTCTGAACCCCACTTCGTTGAAATTATTCATCGGTTATTAAAAAAAAAATCTGCTGTTTCATAGAAAAGTGCAACACCTACACGGTCAAAATGTATGGAGCAGCTGTTTTTTTTTAAATAACCGACGAAAAATTTCAACGCAGGGGGGTTCAGAATCATTTACTGAATCCATGGTAACCGGCTTCGCGTCGATGTCCCTGACACCCCGTATAATCAAGTCGTTTCTGGCATAGGAGGTCACAGTTTTAACCTAACCTAACCTAACCATTTTTTTTTAATAGTTAACCTACTCTAACTAGTTCCATAACTAACTGACCAAACGTTTATTGTCTAAAGATTGTTTGCTGTAATAAATCATTTGATTAAAGACCAAATGGCTAAATGACATTATCCTTGATAATATTCTGCCAAGTAAAAATTTTACCAAATGAAAATGTGCGTACTAAAATCATTCTAAACATTGCATTGATATAAAAAAGGTTGCTAAAATTTGTTTGGGTAAGTAGTGAAATTTGGGCAAAATCTTTTCGGTAAAACGGCAGGCTCCCCTAAAGTACTCATCAAGGTGAATGAAATAAGCCCAAACACGATATAGCTGCTGTAAACTGCTGAGGAGATCTCCCGACTGTCTTCCGTCTCCATCATCAGATCAACTCCAAGTCTATATTATGTGGTTGTGTCATCAGAACTACTTAAGTGTGCGAAATTATTAACAAACACAGTTGAAAATTCAGTAGGTGAAAAATCAATCAACCCTAAATTTTTTACCCTCTACGGTGGATTTTAGTTTTCAATTTTACATGGGACAAATCGCGAGGTATACTCTCCCCAATAAAAAAAGGATAGTTCAAATCGGACTACTCAGTAAAAAGTTAGGCGTGGTCATACATAAAAAAAAATAAAAAACATACGCGTCGACTTGAGAACCTCCTCCTTTTTTTCGTCGGTAAAAGAGGTTTTAATCGAAGGGTATCAAACCTTTTTTACTTTCGCTATTCAAACTGTAAATTACATTTTATCGATTTGATTTTGTTTCTGAACTACTCGTATTTCTACTTATTATTCAAGCAATCGCTCCTTGCGTTCCGTAATTGTTTTTATTTACATAATAGTGCTGCTAACAGGAAAAATAAACCAAAGTTGAAAGTCTTATTAGTAATATTACTAGAAAATTAGCCTCTTATCAAGAGTGGAAGTGTCGAGTCGAAGCCTTCTTAATGTTATCCGTGCACGCATTTAGAGATTCATTATTACATATTAGATTACCGTTATCATTTAAAAGGCCTTTAGATTGAATAATTTAAGATATATCAAGATATTATTTGAATAAAAAAACTATACATTTAGCCTATTATCAGATAGAGAAGTAAAGGTACTTGCTTATTGGTACATACCTACTTATAAGGTTCTTAAAGCGGTTTTCGTTTAACCTTGCGATTTTTCCGCGCGCGTCTACAAAGTCCCTTCAAGGGTAGACCTAACGTGGAATTAGAAGGGAAAATAGGACGAGATAATTGTGCCTCCTCGTACCCCTCCCCCCGGAGGCTCTCGTTACCGAGTTTAATCTGTTTAAACTTTTATTTACTTACGCCAAATTGAAGCGATTAGCAGCCAGGGTCTTTCCATGGAAATGCTTCTGTTTTAACGCTGTTCCAAATTAAAGTTTCTAAACTTATTAGAAGACAAATGAAATATTCAAGGAATTTCATGATCGCCTTAGGCCCTCCTTGTTTTTCGAAATTGAGCACCTTTATTGAATTGTACGAATTCAATCTATTCTGAGAGGTCGCTCGGCGGATATGTGGGTCGGAGACATTGTAGATATCGCAAGGACAGGTAGGGAAGCCGGATACATATGGCACGATATGGCGAACATTTCCTATCTACCTATCTGAACATATTGTTAGAAATTATTCCGTGTATCACGTAGGCAGGCATGTTTTGTTTCTAATGTCTTTAACATTTCTAATCGTTAAAGATGCGCACGTACAGTTTACGGATTTATTAAATAAGTTTTATGTTTTTACTAACGTTTTCTACCTACGACTGAAGAAATTAAAGAATTTTCATTCAATAAATCATAGTTATCCAATTGTAAATGCAACCAAAATATGATAATACCGATCATTTAGAGTTCAATGCCATTATCTCTTTACACATGGAATTTCAAACAACAACCCTCAAATTGTATTCGACATTGAATTATCTTCAGATCGATATTATGTAAATCGCTTGTAAAATCATTTACATTCAAATATCTGCATTAATTTATATCAACACACGTAACATCTTTTATCGAGTATTGAAATAAAATTAGGGTTTCGATTAACGTTTGTCATAATTATTTCAAAAATTATAAGTTATGATGTAGACTGTACGCCATATTCGATATGATTAGGTAGGTAGAAATAAATTGTGCTATAATTTAAATTTTATTTGACTGCTGACAACCCATGTATAGATGTGTAGGTATTTTTAACATTTTCCGGTACCGCGAGATTCGACCCATACATTTAGAGGTCAATGCACTGTATTTTTAAACCTGTTTACCAGGATATTTCCCTTTTTTTTTCTTATAAATCGCCACCATTCACGAGCCTGCCTACTTTTCTTTTGTAATTTTAAAAATGGAGCTTCGCATTTTAACTAATTGCTATGGGTAGGACTTAGCGTCAAAGTTGCTAACGATAATTTTAAAGATTTAAAAAGAGAAAGTCAAACGTTCCCACAGGGCCAAACCTTCTGCATCGAACACAATTCTTTAAAATGCATGCAGATGCAATAGCCGTCGGCCATGTTACCGACCCGTCTCTGCCAGCCGTCCCTGTGCACCCCATACCTATCTCCCTCGTTCGTATGTAAAATTATATCTCGCTGTCTCTCGCCCACGGGAACCTTACACGGAATTAGGGCAATACGCATGCGCGGCATGTCAATGTCAAATCAATCCTCGTAGGCTGATGCAATCGGTTACACACAATTTACTAGGATAGTTACGAACGAGTTGGGGCAATTAATTAATGCTGTGATACTCTTTTTTTCAGGACATACCGGTTGACGGTTGGAATCAACGGAAAATGGATGTATTTGAAGTGTGGACGGTATGTTTGAAACATTGTTTTTACTGCTAATGTAGGAAGGTAAATGGAAAGGGCCGTTGTTCTTAATGTCGGTGAGTATTGCTTGCCCTCTTGCCCTATTTGCAAAGGTAGAGGACCTACCTACTTGTACTCATGCAAGAGCGTATTTAAGACGGTGTGATAAATTAAATTGGTCATATGTAAGTTGGCAGTGCATGAAGAGAATAAAAGCAGATGAGAGTTTCAGGAACTCATCTCATCATCTAATCATTTACTATACTTCCAGGCATACTTTTTGTACTATGAACATTGTTATTGAATAACAAAGTAAGTAGGTATGCTTAGATAATTATGTAAGAATGAATATAAAATAGGGATGTTGACAAAAATATAAGTATTTGTGTCCGTCATGTAGATTATTAATAATATATTGTTTTTTTTTCTTTTTTTACGTTATCAAAAGATTACGGGAATACATTGAGTAGGCAATACGTTAAAATGTGGCATGATGTCACTACCCGGTAGATTTTATACCGACTTGTGACGTAGCGAGCCCCCACTTCCCAACTTTAATGCGTTTTATCTAAACCATTTTTTATTAATATTATAAAGCAAAAAACACGTGTCTAATATTTTTTTATTATCTGACTGAAGGACTAAATAGTTTTTTTTCCAGATCCCTATTAGGTAGGTTATGTGCACCTTTTAGGTCCGGGACGTAATTATTCTGAGTTTAGAAACAAACAAGCATCTACCAATTGATACTTAAGTACTTACCTATGATTATAATGTCTATTGTAAAATCTATCACTCGATTCTAATTGATATCTGACATCATAATAAACACCTATTGTTTTGAATACTCATGGCTATCCGCTTCGGAATGAGAAGCTGTTATTTGAAGTTAATTTATTGACATTATTCTTTCCTATTTAATTTGATTTTAGGCACAGCTATCTAATTACGTAACACATTTTCGTAAACGATGACGACTAATCTGTTTCATTCTGACAGTTCAACAACATTCATTGCGTTATTTACGTTGATGAGCAGTTAAAAAATTCGAACTTATGAAGCAATGGATTACCAATCTGTTTCAAAAAGATTCAGATTACGCAATTAGGGTACAGGTTTATTTTATGATTTTTTATTGACAATTTAAATAGTAAATCTATAGGTAGGTACCTAGTTACCTACATAACCGATATATTTTAAGTCCAAAAATATAAGGAGAGTATTGATATTATTTACCCTAATGATAAAGGTACCTTCTTGCAATTTAATAAATTACAAGTAGGAACTTTTTACCTACAATGCAAAAAAAAATGCATCAAAGACCAACAACAAAGCCAGCTGATAGGATCTATATTAAGGTACACAGGACACAGCGAGTTAGTTAAATATTTAGTCATAGACCGGGAGCCAACGGCCATATTTTTACGAGAGGCAAGAACGTCTCATTACTATCTTATTACGTAGCGTGTCGGCCGGGCCACGAGCCGCAACACATCCAATTTCCCAGCTTCCCATTTATTGATATTGACTCGACGAGGACGCCTCGTGAATGCTTCGGCTCCAGATATTGTAAGAAATAGATGCGCTACCTACGCGACTTTAATGTATAGCGACCGAATTACGGTGTAAAGTTATGAATTGTAAATTTTGTGAATGACAAATTCTTAGCATTTAAAATTCGAATGCTTGGATTTTTTTTTCTTTGAGACTGAACTGAGTCATATTGTAATAGGTACATGATGATTTTGAAAATGAAATTGACGCTTTGAGGCAAAAGTTAAACCTGGCATTTTTTTTTATCCTAGTGTGCAAAAGTATCTCAAAATTCTAGAGTCTTTTATAACTTGCATTCGCAATATATTATGATATAGATAATTTATTCACATTATTCATTCCTACACAACTCCTAGATAATGTCAGTAGGTGCCTACTAACAAAGTTGCACGTAAATTGACCGAACCTACATCTTACGTGTATTTACGGTTGTAAACAACGACCCTGACCTATGTAAGAAGACATAAAACACATCACAGTACATAGTGGTAGGTACACGCGTACTTACTTACCTACTGAGTATGCATATGTAGGTAGGTATGTTTGAATGCCGACGGAAACACTTTGTTTGCTGACTTGTTGTTGATTTCTGTTAGTTATAAGGAGAGAAAATTACAGTGGAAAATTTATAGGAAATTACTGGTAACTTTCAAGATTTTGGTTTCGAAAATACGTAATTAGAGAATAAGCAAGTACTTACCTAACTACCTAACCTACGTATAGATACATTTTTATTGTCAGCGATAGTTTATATACGTTGCTCAATTTTATCTTACTTTTTGCCATATTTTAGGTTACAAAACACTCTATTAGAAATATTATTTTATGTTAAAATAATCTCAAAAATCACAATATCTACTTCGGAGTACCTATTCATGACCCTAGAATGCATGAACTTTCTTTCTGCACTCAATAATTTCCTGTTATGCCCTCTGCATTACAGATCTTATCAAATCCAGTCATCTTCTTTACATCCTTGTAAACCATATTTGGCGGTATCACTTATTATCATCAAACCTAACGCCGGATAAGCTTGAACCGATACGTGACTTGCGAAAAATAGACATTTACTTCACCCCCCTTCACCCCCAAAAGTTCTTATTCTTTCACCCCGGCGGCGCACGCATAGAATTGATGGCAACATATCTTACTATGCAATCGTCTAGATAGATGTTGAATCTGATTCCTAAATTGATTGAAAGTTTCAGTTTGGTGAGTTTTTCTTATTTTCTGTTTGACAAAAGGATTGCTTACAAAAATATCCTACGTAGATATTTACCTAATAATATTTAGCTAGCAAAAGATAGTTTTTGTTTTGAAAACTTGCTTGCGTGTATTTCCGTGGAAAATAAAATGTTCAAAATGTTTATATTTTCTGCATTGTTTCCATTGCAAAATTTACCAAATACGACAATTTTGGAGCCCAATATCGACGAAAAAAAAGTACCTACTGTTCTTCTAAATAACGTATACAATAATTAATAGCTTTCCATGTTAAAATCTTCCTATATTTCTGCCCCTTAACCCCAGCGAGCGTAGAGTCAAGTCGCCATCGATTTCAAGAATTAAACCACTTACAAGTCGCTTAACTGCCGAACTTCGGCCAGCATTTGGTAATCCGGGTTAAGAACCTCGCCGAATCGTCCGGAAACTTTCCGAGATAAAAGTACCCAACTAATATTATAAGTAAGACCGGGCTAATCTTACACTACGACATTTAAATCGAGTTTCTTTAAAAGTGTGGTTTCATTTTCCTTGTTTTTAAAAATTGAGGAATTTGTCCTACATTTTCCGTATGCAAAACGTGTTCCGTGTTTTCTACTTAATTTGTAAAACGTTTGATATACGTTCTTTGTTGTGGTGGCTAATTTATCTTGATTAAAACACATTCGCTGTAAACAACATATTGTACGTATATGCTTACTTTACCTAAGTATATTAGGTATACCAACCCAACGTTTCACCGGGTCTACTTGCAATCCTTATTTGCATCAACCAAATTAAAATGTCCCACTTGCTTATTTTATAAATTAGAATATGAATAAACTGAAATTCACCCAGAGATATTCACTAATTAAAATACTTATCATCTTAACCGTAGATTAAATCTCACCTGGCAACTCAATTGACCACTTAAAGTACAAATGCCCACACAAGTACTTATATAGTAAAAAATAATCTACCTATAAATATAACACGTGTACAGGTGTATGTAAACGGATATTATGTAGCAGCCAGGCGCAATTGATGTCATAAATAACAAAATAATTGTTCTCCATCGAGCAATCATGTTTATTGGACTACAAAGGGACCGAACGATCAAGAGTCGGTTCTCGCGACTAATGAGAATGCAGTACTCGTAATACTTTAGATGTTTCTTGATACTTTCTTAATTAAATTTAACCTGTAAGAAGTTACACAATTTTTTTGTAGCAAATATTTTTTTAGTTTCGTTACGGCTGCTTGAAAATTCTATCCAAAAAAGTTGTGCAAATGTTTCTAAACCCAAAATTCTTTTAAATTTTCCCTAAATATTATGAAAAGGGTCAACCCTTCCACTGCCATGGGGTATCGAGTAGATAACGTAATTTAACAGAGCAAAAAATCTTGGGAAGCTAAGGCGCGTCCATTTACCGAATTATGGCGAAATTATGCTTGTTAATCCCGCCGCGACATTCAAAGGGATAATTTATCGCTTATTCGATTCGTAAAGATTGAAATTTACATATACGGCTGATTGACACGAATGGTATTTCTGTGCAAGACCTTATCTTCGTCTCCCATCGGTTGGGTTGATGGTACTGAAGGCAAACCCAGTCTGTTTGTTTACATAATAATACAGTTAATATTCATTCCGATTTGAGTTGCGATTTTGATGTAAAATTCGTATTTTTGGTCTGATGAAAAGCTCACAACCGTAGCAATTTTCCGTTTTTTTTAAACTATCTTTAGTAAATGGTCTAGATGCCTATAAGTATTGGTATTTTCTTGGTAGATTAACGGTTTAAGCTTTTTTTCTTGTAAAACCTATTCGATACCGAACTTGTCGCTTCACCATTTGTCAGCAAATAATGGTTCACGCTCCAAAAATGAATATTAAACATCGGTTTCCGCGATCGGAAACCGACATGCATATTCGTTTACATATCTAATTATGTAAACACCGCTCCGGGTTCCGTTCGAAATTGGAACCTGTCTGTCAAAGCGGAATGAAGCGAGCCAATCAGAGATAAATAACCGTTCGGTCCGCGAGCGTGGCCCGTTTCATTTGCATGTCAATGATGCGCGGGGGCGAAGGGGGAGGGAATGCGGGGTGACTTGCAGGTACAATGCCTTTACCTGACATGCCGTGATAGGACTGTTTTTGGTAGATCGTGTTATTGACATTCACATATAAAATTGATAACGTTGTAGGTGCGGGTTTAATGATAGAATATTGGCCATTTGTTACACTTTGAATGATAATTAAGGATTGGCAAAAAATTATTGGGCTAAAACAAAAAATATTTGTGAGATTTTACGAACTATTTCGCTTGCCTTGGTAAAATTTAGTAAAATTTCGCTGAGCCTTATTTTTGTAACTCAAATAAAGCTGTTGAGTTCTAATACACGTTCGGGGAGCGGGTTCACGACCGCTTAGGTACACTTCAGTGTTGCTGAGTCGTGCCAAAATGTTCTGCACCGCTGCTGGTCACGAGACGGGTATCTGAAAGAGAATTTTAAATTTAAAAAAGAAAATGTTGAAGATATTTTAAGCATGAGTTAGTTATTGCGCGGGTGGCGTAAAAAGAGTTTGAGGGTTATTTGCAACTTTTTTTTTCAGAACAAAATTATTTGGTATCTTTTTCTTTTAACGAAAAACGCTTACTCATTTCATGAATAAGCATTAATTTCTATGTTTAGTTATTAAACTAAAAAAGGTCATATTTAGTCTATGAAGTCGTAAGATTTTAAGTAGGTATTTTTAGACATATATGTAGCTACTACGGTATGTATCTACAAAACAACTCCTAAACTAGAAAAGTAACAACAAACACGATTGTTTGAGTTCCAGAGAACAGCTGAATAGTCTGACGTCATTTTATGTCAGGCACGAGTGGCTATGAAAGAGGATTCTAGTGACGTCATGCGCTGGCCGTTAGTGCCCCGTCTCCTCATGGCACCCAAGAATGTGAACGTTTATTATAATTTATCAATAGATAAATGGGGACCTCCAGGATTTCTATGGCGTGGAAAAATATAGAAATATTACATAATAAATTGATAGAAATTTTATGCATGTGCTGTGAATTGCCGAAGTGATAATGTTATATACCACGCCGCACATCATGATAAATAAAAACGAGATACCCATAATATTTAATGTGTTATTAAACATTTGAAATTGTAATTCATTAAGAAATAATGAACTCTTAGATAGACAGACATCTTTCATTTAAAATACAATATCTGTATTCACTGGCTCAGCTTGCAAATCGATTCGTATCTCTAGTTTTTCCAAAAATCGATGCTGTGATTGTCCTCAATTCCCAAACAAATAAACAAACAAACAACCGAGCGAAACTTTTCTCCACACAATATTTGTACGACGGTTACACTTACACAATATTCAGTAGAGGAAAATAGTAGACAAAAGCCTGTTCCGCTGACTCGTCACAGACCGTCAGCCATCATTTTCATAAACATAAGAATATATTTATGGTAATTTTAGTATCTTCTAGCTTTTGTCGGCCTCTTCATCTTCGTAGATATCTATCTACTTAATTCAAGGGAATAGTTACTTGATATTATCATAAATGATACCTAAAGATAACTTAGAAAATGGAAAATCTTCGAATCGACGGATTTTCCGCAAGCTTTCGAAGTACTTAGATACCGAAGAAAACAATTTTTAAGCTTAATTTCATTAGAGTCAAAGTATAATGATTTAAATAGCGATAAATATAGGTACCACAAGACCTCTTTCGAATCACACAGAGAGCTTGCATCACCAATTAATGACGTAAGAAACGAAAAATTGCCTTTTACTAATCGGAAACATACCACAGAAGTCTCCAAATCGATGTACACCGAAAATATGAATGTACGAGTATATCACCACCTGCACCTGCGAGACCTATGCGGAGGAGCATGGCTTAATATACAACTCGAAGAAGAGTGAGCTTCTTGTATTTAAGGCACCTAAGCAGCAGCCGCGCAGTGTTCCGCCCATAAGTCTCAACGGAGTAGCACTGAAAATTGTTAATAGTTTTAGGTACCTTGGCCACATTGTTACGAGCGACCTAAGAGATGACGTAGATATAGAGAGGGAGCGCAGGGCGTTGTCTGTGAGGAGCAATATGCTTGCCCGTAGGTTCGCTCGTTGTACTACAGACGTCAAAGTAACCCTGTTTAAGGCGTTCTGTCAGTCCTTTTACGCGAGTGGCCTGTGGGTATCATACACGCGCCGAGCATACAACGTCTTGCGTGTTCAATTTAATAATGCTTTTAGGATGCTGTTGGGACTGCCATGGCGTTGTAGCGCCTCGGGAATGTTCGCGGAGGCTCGCACAGATGGTTTCCATGCCATCATGCGAAAGAAAGCGGCCTCCTTACTACAGCGCCTGCATGGTAGTGACAACAGCATTCTAAAAATGATCGCTGCCAGACCGGACTGTCCCTTTCAGGGACACTGGGTGGGGACAGTCATAGGTCTATATAAATGAATTTAGTTCGTGTAAACTAACAATACTAACCTACTTTAAGCACCATTGTTACTAAAACCAAAATACTAACAAAAATATGGACCTTAGTCTGAAATAAAGTTTTTATTATTATTATTATTATTATTATATCAACATTAGCATCAGATTTTGGACAGTATTAACATACAAAGATAATAAAAACATGACAAGTGTTATATCGAGATAATCTGGAACCGCCACAGTGTGTTATTCGGGCCCTTGTATAATATTCAGATCAACGCCGACCAATACCGAAGCTGGCCGAAGCGCGTCAAAGAATATGGCGGTTGTTATAACTAGACAAGCTTGTTAGTTTTATGATAACAACCGATGTTTATATCGGGACGGTGATTGTACGAAATTGTCTATTTTATAAGACCTGTCTTCATATAATATGCCGATTTCTAGGCACTACTGTGTAATTTCGCTTAGTAAGATGGCTAGTCATTTGTTGAATGAGGTACATGATTGACTGTGTTTATTTAGTACTAATAATGTAGGTAATATTATCTGATACGCTATAGTACCTACCTACGGTAAATTGGATGTTATGTTAATTCTGTCAATTTGTAAATCAATTAAACGCAATATTCAAAGCAATCAATGCCCATTTTCTATTTTGCGAAGTCCCGGTACTTATTGATAGGTCTACACTGTCCTCTCATACCTAATAACACAACACTGTAATTTGGAAACATTGTAAAAACCATTTGTTTTTAAAAGAGTAACCGTGGAATTTCTTGCCGGCTCTTCTCCATAGGAAACGATAAATTGGAACCCTGCACCTAGCTTCTGACGTTTCATAAGTGCCCTTGTTGGTTTATGTGTTTATTTATTTTGATTGGGATATCTATCGGTAATGAAATAGATAATTATTATTAACGACTATGGGCTACATGACTACATGGGCAAAAAATCTTGTGGATTGAGTAATAATAGTATAATCATACATAATACCTACACGCGCGAAATTACAAGTTGTCGACCATTTACAATGCGTGATGGCGCAGAAAAATGTTTAAAACCAAGCAAGAACATGGTTGATGGGGATTCTTATTAGCTAAAAAGGCGAATGTTTTAGGCTTTTTAGCAATTTATTTATTTTTATTTATTTACTAAGTATTTCGAACACTATTCTGAAATTTTCCTCATTCTTGTAACAATCTCCCGAGACGAACGTGATGATTGAAAATAAACGTCTTAGCAATCGGAACAATAAATTGATGTACTACTTTTCCCTTCCTGCTTAGTCTATGACAGGGGTCGGTTATTCGAGTTAACTGGGAGCGTCGTTCCGACCATGGAGTCCATTGGTCGACTACGTGACCTTGCCAGAAATTCCCTTTTCTCCACAAATAATGATTCTCGATCCTCTCGGATACTTTTGCTTCCGGGTAACCTTAGATTAATTACATTTCATTAAGAAAGATTATCAAAAAGGACTTAAAAAGAAAACAAAAGCACAGTTTAAGCCGTTGTTGTTTTGGAAAATCAAGTAGCTATACAGGATGGCAGGTCCCCATCGACGCGAAAACTGATACCATGGATTCAGTACATGATTCAGAACCCCGCTGCGTTGAAATTTTTCGTCGGTTATTAAAAAAAATCTGCTGTTTCATAGAAAAGTGCAATACGTACGCGGTCAAAATGCATGGAAAGGCAGATTTTTATTTTTGATGACCCTGCCATCCTATAAAGCCTGAAGTTGTTGACAGCTACATGGTTCGTTGTCCGAATCAATTTGAGCTTCAATATTTGTTCAAATGTAAATGCATGTAGTCTTCAGAGTTATGGAGGGAGAGTGCTTAATGTCTCGAGAACGCCAATAGGTAGCGCTAGCTGTAACATTTCACTTGAATTACTCTGAAGTCTCAAGAGACAAACGGGTTGAAATTGTGTAGTTTCATTTTGATAGAGTAATTTTGTCTTTGATGATTAAATAAAGAACTTTATTAAAAGTAACGGTCAATTCCTTTAATAATATAAGCTTAGGTTCTCAACACGGTTTCTCAAAACAAAATTGCTTTGCTTGCAACATTTTATTACAGCGTATTTTACAAAACAGTATTTCAATATTCCTTCTGTCACCTGTTCTGCACTATTTTATTTAAAATATTTCAGGCAAAGTTTTATTCGAAACGATATTGCACGAGCAAGTTCGTTCCCTACGCTTGTAGGTGGCAGTAGGGTGAACGCTACAAATATAGGAGGGACGGGTATGGGCGCATGTTTTATATTATTGAGGCTCCAACTGCCGACGACAGGACGGTTTACCTTGTTTACACACAGAACGCCGAACAGGTAAGTTTCCTATGCTCCTACCTACATTTTAGAAAATTTTAAATTCACGCACAGCAAATATTTTGCTTCCAACCGCCTTTGGCTATGTAATCGGTTTAGATATACTCTATTAAATTCTATATACATTACAGTTTTTATTTTTATAGCTGGTAGAAACGTCCGATGATTGTGAATATGGCGAATTTGATCGATAGTTAATTTTTACATAATAGTTATAAATGATTTTTGTAGTGTGGAAGGAGTAGGTCTACCAACCGTTTTGTACGGTTATGGTACCGGTTTGTAATATGAAATCGTTTTAAACACAATTGATTTGTAGATCTTACATCGTAGGCATCGAACTAATAAAATTTTACTACAACAATTTCGGCATTTTATAAAGAAAAGTTCCGAAAAAGGTTCTTTATGTATGTCCAAAATACATAGTAAGCTATGTGAAAAGTATTATATACAAAACCCTCAATATCATCACACATCTACTTACACAAATGACAACCCGCCCGATCCAATATCAAGTTAAACATTTGCATTTGCGAGAGCGACCGTCGTGCCCGAATATCCTTTCATATAACATTGAATAAAAACAAAAACATTGTTTGGACAAAAGCGGCATCCCTTGATTATATTTGAACAAAATATTCTCCTTGTACCGTGTACACAGTATAATAAGTCTCTTGGGCGAACAAATGGAGCCGAAAGGAAAACCATCGTGTCTTAGAGTATACTTACGCTTTACGTGATCCGAGTGGATATGTATGGAATGGAATGGACAAAGGGAAAATCTCTTGAGCTGTATTAAGGTGTAAAAGTACCGATTCCCAAATGGTTCAGTTATTTTGTCGTATTGCGCGACAGGGAGTCGACTGCATACAGAAATTGAATGTCGATGGGCAAATGGACGCATAAAAAGCGAATGTTGACGGAATAAACCATGCGAGCCTGCGAGGGGAGATACCTCTGATATGGCTTTTAACACTAATCAAATTCTGCCAAAAATGTAGTGGTATTTTCCTGGTCAGACCCCTATTTACTTACGACTAAAAGCTGACGATGAGTTAGGTACAGTAAGTTATTTATTTCTTTACAAGGAAACATGTTAGTAATTCCGATATTTTTGGCTTAAATAACCGGTAGGTATATCCATAATAAATACCTAATTATTTTTTTTAACTTAGTTTAGATTTCGAAACATATCCCACAGTTATTTACAAGAAGTTGTAAAGTGCATTGTTTTTTGCATTTCCATTCAATTATAGTTGGTAATGCAAAATTGAATTAAACCGAAGTGAGTTAATTAATAATAATTTAATAATAATTCATTGAACCAGTAATTAAAAACACCAAAATTTACATAATTATAACGTCGGCAACACCCACAAAAGCAGGTCTTAAGAAGCCTTCCTGATACCACTTGAACTTAATGTCAACTTATTGGGAAACAAAACCACTATGGACGCAAATTTGATTCGTAATTTCCACCAAATGACACTGGAAAGAATTTATTTAATCCATGTTGTTCCAAAAACTGATGCTGCGAGTGTACAGTTTCGTGAAGAAATTCCGCTTCAAGTGTCTCCTTGGATCGCGATCGTGTTTAGCGAAAATGGTCTCTGTTCGGGAATACAGAAAGTTGATTATCTTTTATTGTTATTTAAAGATGTATTCAACGAGTTGCTGTCGGAGTTTCAGTTCTAAAACGGGAAACATAAAGTATAAAATTATATGGACGGGTTTGTTTTGTAAAATTGAGAGTAGCGCATCGCCCGTCGTGATGGGACCGCCGAATATTGCGACCCTTATTTATGTCCACTTGAAGTTTGCCGTAACTACAGCCACACCGAGGCACGTTTTTTTTGCAAAACACGCATCGCTAGGACGCAGGCAATCTGGTTAAATTGGATTGCGTGATCCCCCCGCGCATAATTAAGCATGCATGAATAATTAATTCGGTTACATTTGAGGATTCGTTAATTTTGCGACATGCTTTTTACTGAGCCAGTTTATTTGGCTGCTTAGATGAAAATCTAAATGAAAGCATGGTAAAATGTATTTAGGAAAGTAACTATATTTCTAAACTAAGTAGGTACCTACTAGCATGATACATAACAATAACTTACATGGAAGGGACTTAACAAAATCCAAATCAAATACCCGGGGTGTCAGTTCAGTAGGATAAACACGAAGAAAGTAATATTACATTCTTGAAAAAGAATCCGACGAAACAAAATATTTTCCCACAAGCTAAGCCTCTTATTCTCTCGAAGGCATCGGGTGGAAATCCAGCAAAACAATAGGGAACGAAAATTATCCCGGCAAAGCCCAAAGCAATAGAGCCCCACACTCATACATTTCACATGGATTTCTGAATAACATTACAGTGTATATTTTCCCCTTCCTCTGCGTTTTGTATTCTGTTCTTTCGCTGCTGAAGTTTCGTTGGAGTTTAGTAGACTGTGGCAAATCACATTATTAAGACGCCTGATACTTCCACATAGATGAAGTCTTGAGAAATAAGGTTAGAATGCGGCGATTCTCTAGGATATGTTTATACGTAAAATCATGAATATTGGTATCTAATAATATTGTTTTATTTGCTGGTTCATATTGAGTTTTTCTCAAACTATTCTCGAATATATTTGAAGATACATTTGCTTTTATATAGGTACATCTTTCGGAAGGCTCTGCAGGGTAGGTAGAACAATCTTAAAGGGTTTTTAGGTAAGACGAGCCGGGATTGCGGTAAACTCCGACTTCCGTCTCGGTTTGATTACCATTCGCCCCTCGAGATGCCTGCCAACCAAAGATGTAAGAAGCTTAAGTCATCTTAAGAGATTTGAAACTCAAATAATTTTGAATTTGGGCCTTCAAGCCTTCATGTCTAAGGTTTAATTGCTTTCTCCTTTGTTCCGTTGGGTTTTTCAGTCTAGGAGGCCGGTTTGCGCAAAATACTTAGAATTTGGTAAAAAACTGTTCACGCGATTTATATTTGGAGGCCTTATGGTTTAGCATAAAATTGACGTTCAAAATTGATTGGTTTCTTATTTATTGTATCTACACGTTGAGGCACACAACCTACACATATTTTTTTATCAGAGTTAATGTCTTAATTTTATTATTTTTTGCTTTACGATTTTTTGTCGCGTTTTTTTAATTCTGGTTTGATGATCTGTGCCTTCTAAACCATACCATGGACATGCTTCCATTTTCCAAGATACAAGTAACTTACGTATAACTTTTTCCTTTTCGCTGAATTTCGTCAAAGTCAGTTCGATATTTGACGTAGGTAAGGATGAAAGTTAAAGACAGATAAACACACGGACTAAAGAATAGCAAATTTAGGTATTCTATTAGTTTGGATATGTTTCTATATTACGTACAAATCACTATCCAGCTACCACTAAAGACATGCAAAATTTAATTAAAGCTGACCCTGCGTTATCGTAGCAGTGGATCTCGGTAGAGAAGTTAATTACAGGAAAATTCTCCCCTACATTTGGTTGTCAGCTCCTATCCTTCGCACATCCTCTTCCTGACAATGAATGTAGGTATTATCTAAAGCGTGAAGGATTAAAATGTATCTGGCTGATATTTGGCGCTCCGTGTGTCGTCAGGGGAACGATATGCTCTGCTTTGTTCCTACTTTAATAAACTTCGACAACATTCACGTTTCTTGTCAGAAAGTGATTCATTTGTTTATTAGAATTTTTAGAAACAATTTTGGATGGTGTTTTCTTCAAGATGAGGATCTATTGCTAAAGCTTCTGGTTGAAATGTTGGTGCTAATGGTTAAAAATCTGTTATGCTTGCAATTTGTCAACTCAAAAAACTAAAGTTAAAGGCCAATAATTTGATACATCACACACATTTTTTGTGTCAAGCACCTATTGATGGACCTGGGCGTCAAATACTTAGTACCATTCCATTTGCTTGTCATCGAACGATCACCCATTGGTTATTTTAAAAATTACAAGCCAAAATCAAGATAAATGTCATTCCAACTTCAACCAACCACGTTTTCCTTTTACAGAAAACAGAAATCTCCATCAAAGTAATTTATAGCCTGTACAATTATATATCAACGTTGAGTTAGACTTCAGAATTGATTGTAAACCGATTTATCGCATTATTTACGAGACAAATGATAGATTATGCGCCCACGCACCAAGTTAAGTAACTGTTCCCTGGTATGATTCACGCAACGACTTGTAGGAAATACCTACCTACATAAAATTAAATGAAATTATGTTTTTATACAACTTATGTAGGTACCATCGCAGACACTGGTGGTCGATCACCTGTGACCGCGATGGTACATACGACTACACATCAAGCAATACACTTCCAGTATAAGCTGACCTCGCATTGTGCGGAACTCCTATACAATGCGAGATCAGCATAAACTGGAAATGTATAGCTTGATGTGTAGCCGAGTGTACCTAATGATGAAAATGGTATTGACAAAATGACAAACATTTGGAGATTTTTTTAGCCTTATAACCTCTAGTTAGTAGTTTCGCCAGGTAGGTATATTTTTAAACCACATGTGATAGGCACAAATCCAGACACCGGGCTGCTACTGAGAAATTCCAGGCGTAAAACCCAACAACAGTTTGCCCGACCTGGGAATGGAACCCGGGACCTCATGCTCAGCAGTAGCGCTTGTGACCACTAGACGAACGAGGCAGTCACACAAAACATAAACTTAATTGTAACATAAAAGGTAGCTTGGACATAAATAACAGAACAATAAATTATAGAAACTAGATCTTTCCAAAACTAACAACCATACTTAATTTATATTCAATCATCATTTAAAAACATCAGTTAGATATTATTCTTATTAACAACCCACAGTCCCACTTAAGGCTCCCGCTGACAGACGCGATACGACAGCGAGACGCGGCTCTAGTAGAACAATTTCCATGAAGTCTTCATTGAAATTGTTCTACTAGAGTCGCGTCGCGCCTGTCAGCAAGAGCCTTTATATGGCTAAGTATATCAAGGTTAGTAGTAAAAAAACGCTTCTAAATTAATCAATTTGTAGTTTTTCCTTTTATATGCTGAATGTGATGAACTCCTAAAGCAACGATGACGTGTTCCACATTGGGCACCCGCTTAAACGGCACCTGAGGCATTCCACATACGGGACCTATCGATATTTTTCGCAAGTGCCATTAGTGGAATAATTTGTTATTTATACTTTTATTCCACAAATGGCTTCTACGGATCAGTACGTACTAGTTACCTAGAAAAGCGGTGGCCACCACATAGCGGCCGCAGTGACGGCTGTCATGAAAATTGGTGGTTTGACTTTAGTGTCAAAAAACGCTCTCTTACACACACACTAACATAGAAAACGCACCAACAAGAAAACACACCAACTTACTTTCACCCGGCAGCACACCTCCGCCACGAAACCATAGCAGCGAAACCGCCGTAGTCCAATTCAACTGGCTCGCGTCATGTTCCGCTACGCGAAATTCGAGTAGCGGACCTCGAGTAGCAGAACATGACGCGAGTTGAATTGAACTACTGCGGTTTCGCGGCGGAGGTGCGCTACTGGCATCATAAATGTACAAACCCAACAAGATCTACATTGTGATCAACTGTATCAATCGAAGAATTTCACTTACATCTTCAGTTATTGTTTTTCTTTTTAAAAAAATAGATTTTTGTTTACTCATGCATACTTGTTCTTCCAATGCACTTTACTGACATTAGCAGAATAATCGACATCGGCTTTGCTTGCCATTTAATAAATAAATAATAGAATAGAATACTTTCAAAAATGACGTTTCAGTGACGTTATTCGCTGGTAAATTGCGGCCACCGCAGCCGGTCTTCTAGAAAACCGTAGCTAAAGACGCACTGGCCACCCCGTAGTTATAATCATAACATAAACATGTCGAATGCACCAAATTAATAATGACAGGGCTACATTGTTCGGTAAGTGCACTCGGCCGTCTATCTACACAAGATAAATAAAGGTAATGCATACCGTAGTAAACTTGTTACTAGATATCGACAGGAGTAGTAAGGTGTGTATTGCGGTTAATCTTAAGGTTAGGTTTCATGCGAGAGCGGAGTGTGAAATGCTTGAAAAAAAAATATGCTGCTTGTGACCAGGTACACACGGCTACACATCAAGCTATACATTTCCAGTATAAGCTGACCTCGCATTGTACGGAAATCCTATACAATGCGAGATCAGCATAAACTGGAAATGTATAGCTTGATGTGTAGCCGTGTGTACTTTTTAGAATATTTACGTTTTGTTTTTAGAAGTGAAAGTCTTTGGCGGCGATTCGATAATTGGACGAGAATTGAGAAAGAAATTTCAAGGACGTGTCACGTTTAGGCACATTTCGTTACATGACCCAGAGAAGATATATATAACTACACACTTTTTTTTTTTTTAAATCTCTATACTACATTACACCTTCGTGATAATAACAATTGGACAACTCTTACACTTTGCTTTGGTATGTTATCTATAAATATTAATACAATCGACACATCGATACATAACAAACCACTCAGTACCTAATTACGAGTTTATACGTATTTAGAAATAATTTATTAAAAATAACAAATATATACCTATACACGTATTTGTTAGAGTAAATCCAAAGTACCCCGTTACAGTTTTCAGGGAATTATGCAGTTATTACAACCTTACCTATCTTTTGGAATCACAGAGTAAATTATAACCGTTATTCTTTTCGTGTCGTAGTGGAACGGTACCTTAAAGTAAAGATGAGTAGATAAGTGCTGGGCTCTTAACAGGTAGCCCATTATTACACAGTGGACACTCCAAGTAGGTATTTATTTACTTAATTCCTACGTTTAACCTACATAGTACTTGTAAATGCTCCGGCTAAATGAGAACTAGAACTGTAGAAATTATGATAAGGATTCAATTCCTAAGTGGGTACAAATATTCCTTTTCTCAAACACGCTTGGAAATTCGAGCATTAGATTGTCAGCTTTCTTCGATATAAATCAAATGCGAGCGCCCGGCCGGCAATGTTTGTATGAAAATCCATATCTGTCGTGTTTAGCGGCCGAATAAATCATTATGAAAACTCATATCTGTCGCGTTATTTAAAAATGGAAATTCGTTTTTACTTCAACACATGGCAACCAAGGAAGAAACTTATCAAAGGTTTTATTTAAATTTCGATTTGGCTTGCTAATAGCGCTGTTTAAATTAAAAAAAAACCGGCCAAGTGCGAGTCGGACTTGTGCACCGAGGGTTCCGTACTAAAAATATTTTTATTATATGATGTAACTAAATATTTATGCTTTTCGTAATTTTTCCTTTATCTGTGCTATAAGACGTTGCTTCGTACCAAATTTCAAGATTCTGAGTTCACAGGAAGTACCCTGTAGGTTTTGATTCCCTTGAGAGTGTCAAAAATTTGCAGCATAAACGACTGTATGTTTTGATTGCGTTGGTTTAGAAGTTTGATTTTTTCACAGCTCCAAGGGACAGTAGACTTAAGTATTTGATTTGAATTTCAGCTTGATACCTCCACGCGTTCCTGAGAAAAAGGGTCTTGACAGACAGACAGACGGACAACAAAGTGATCCTATAAGGGTTCCGTTTTTCTTTTTGATGTAAGGAACCCAAAAAAAAAAACAAATGAATATAATACTGGCGCGTGAATAATTATCGTTGTTCGTCATTGCTCCTGGAACTTATAATTAATTTACTTAGTTTGAATTTCCGCGCATTATTTGAGAAAAGTAGTACCTATAAAGGCCTTGGCCGCATCCAGGCATTGATGGACTCACATATGTGTGAATCGACGCTCATTCTTCCATCAATGCCCCTTTTGCAGGCCGCGGCAGTAATGTTATCAATGTCAATTAATGTTGTCTATTTGTTTTCGAAATTATGAACGTAGTTTCTACTTTTTACTCCCACCTTATAATTTACGAACACTGAATAAAAAGACTTAATAATTAACCTGCTGTATGTATTTTAACTGCGTCGTTAGTCTAGTGGTCCAGAGTTCGATTCCCGTGTCGGGCAAAGTGTTACCATCTAGAATTTCTCAATAGCAGCCCGGAGTCTGGATTTATACCGGGTTGATGGCAATAGGCTCGCCCCCTATAACATGGGACTTAAACATAACTGGCGAAATGTGGGAGTACCTACTATAGGGACACCTCTGCCTAACCCTTCGGGGAATACAGGCGTGATGTTATGTAAGTATATATTTTGTAGAAACCAAAATGAAACCCTACTGTTTTTCGGTAAGTACCTAAGTAGCAAAAACAATTCAAAACAACAACATTTTTAGTTCTGTTAATTACGGTTAAACCTAGTTATTAAACTGGCACACTACGGCTTGTCAAATAGGTAGTTCTTGTGATAACAAATTAATCCTATTTATATAACTCCAATCCAATTTCATCTATTTTCATTCTAATTTCATAAAATTCAATACAATCTCGTTGATGTGAGCAGTGATAGCCTAGTGGTGTGACCGTCGGACGGGCAAGTCAGAGGTCTCGAGTTCGATCCCAAGGCACGCACCTCAAAATTTTCGGATTCATGTGCGTATTGTAAAATTATCACTTACTTCAAAAACGGTGAAGAAAAACATCGTGAGGAAACCGGCATGCCTGAGAGATATTTCTCGACGGCATGTGAAGCCAAGTCAGAAGCCCATGGGCGGCTTTAAAACTCTGACACCAGGTTAGTCACTAACCACACGAAAAGAAGAAGATCTCGTTGATAAATACAATTATTCTGCACTTGACAGATTTTTGATCTCATATAGGTATGTCACCGAGCTTGTCATCTACACCTAACACTTTCAAAAACACTATTTACAAGAACCATAGTTACACAATCACCCAATGCATCCTTTGTTATTACATATTATGCATCATAATATTTATTACTTAATGCGCCATGTTATAATTATAAATATGTTAAAACAGTTTTTATGACAGTCGCGCGCACAGACTGCATTAAGTCTGCGGCGCGTGAGTCGCCGACGACGACGTTACAAAATGTTACCATTTTAAATATTATATTTTATATAAACAATTAGGACTAAGTATTGTATTTATTTTATTTTTGTCTTATTTTGTTATTTCACTGTATGCTGCACCGGTTGATGTCATCACGTCAACGCCGGCTCTCGCTAAAAAAGAGCGCTTGGGCTCTGTCTCACATAGGATCGCAGCATTATGCATCGCTCAGCATAATGCGGCCGTTTTGCGTGGATGTGACGCATATTTTTCCCCAAATTGTTATTTTCGTGTTTTGTTCTTTCCTTGCGTCATGTGTATAGAAAATAAACGTATTTTCTTTCTTTCTTGTTCTAGTTATGCACCATTCAGACAGACAAACGGTCTACCGTTGTGCGCCAACTTTGTTCATTAAGACAACTACAATAACCTTTTACATTTAACTTCATACGACTAATAACCCCTTATAGGCTTTGGCATACAACAAGAGATTAGACTTTCTGGATATTAAAGCTCACTGAAAGCTACACAGTAACCATTAATTGGTATTTATAGAGACTATTAGTAAGCAGTCCCCAGCAATGTATTGTGCGCTTAGCTTCTTTAAGGCTAGCATGTAATGTGCAACATTCTTTAATTTATGTTAGAGACACACTGACTATTTGAGTTTTGCTGTAATGTCAGATAAATATTGTTTTGAAAATATGACGCTTTAGGTGAAACTCAATACTTACCCATTATTTTTTGTAACAGGTGTGAAATGAAAGTCGGTTTTTATTAAAAGACTCGCTTTTGCCTACACCTTCGCCCGCGTGGCCGTCGAAAATTATACCACGGGAATGTACTACCGCGACAAAAAATATTCTATGTTCTAACCCAGTTCATGGTATGCCAAATTTCAACCAAATCCATTCAGCCGTTTTACCGGGAAAGTATAACAAACAAACAAACTCATTTTCGAATAGGTAATAGGTATTATTTAGGATTTAAAATGTCAATACGTTATTATAATAAAGTACTTAAATAATTAACTAATGAAAAAGCTGGAATAAGACCTATCTACTAGAAACTATAAATTACATCTACAATTCAAGTGACATTTGTCAAAACAATTGCACATACGTTTACCATCAGCGCACCCCTGTCAATGTAATTCCAGCATCATATGACAAGAGCAAGCGAAGCGAGCTCTAGGTATCGCAAGAAAAGCGCGAGCTTTTTTATTCTGTAAAAGTTATCAGAAGAATTACTACCAAACATTAAATTACTAACAAGAACCTTTCCAACACGGTGAAGTCCATGGAAACATGCCTGTAACATGTGGCATGTCTGCTGCAAGCAATTAAGATGGAGCTGGGCAGACATGTAGGTACTTACTACTACTACTATTTACCTAGCGAGTCGGTAAGTGCTGAGACAAACGGGGAAGCATTATGAAGGTACCTACTTAGGTAGACGGCAGATAGCTTATGTACGGTAGACGTTAATACGTTAGTGTTTCTAAAGCTAAGAATATCTATAATACCCACTTATATCTATAATATAATAATATCTATAATATATAATAAATTAATAATATACCGCATGTTTTTTTTTACCGTCTCGAAAAAAATAGGGTATAATAGGTGAACGGAGTAGAAGCCTAGGGCACAGTTTTATTTTTATTTTTTTGTTCATTTTTTTTTTAAACTATAAAAAATATCGAAATTCATATCATACGCACCCTACTAAATGCGCGGAATTTATCAATGAATTCGTAGCTTTCCTTAGCGGCCGATAGGTAGTCGCCGCACTTGCCGTCGGCCTCTTTGATATCCTTTCGCA
Organism: Agrochola macilenta; assembly: GCA_916701695.1. Lineage (NCBI taxonomy): Eukaryota > Metazoa > Arthropoda > Insecta > Lepidoptera > Noctuidae > Agrochola > Agrochola macilenta. The sequence continues at coordinate 13,692,423 of OU753563.1, forward strand.
GGCGCACAAGCCGCTCGCGCATCGCCGCCCGCCCGCGTGGTCAATGCTACTAAGCAAATATTCCCGGGTATGGCTTCTGTTCCACTTACACAACACACCATATTATTCTCGAGACGGTAAAAAAATTCAGCCGGTATAATATCTATAATACGTAGATGGAGCTTAGTAATATTTAATTGCATTCATTATGATCATACATTAACTTATGATTCTTGAGAGGAGGTCGTGGCTAAGTAATAACAGCCGCACGGGTCGATCCATCAGGTTAAGCTACGCTTACCGGGGTTAGTCTGTGGACGGGTGACCATCTTTACATACCGAGACTCCTCCTTGCCTCGGAAAGTACGTTAAGCCGTTGATTCCGGCTGTCATTCAAGGATCTTTGACAGTCGTGACGGGTCGTCAGAAACCCGAAAATCTGACAACCAGTCTTACCATGGGGTACCGTATTACCTAGTTACTGGGTTGTGGAGGTCAGATAGGCAGTCGCTCCATGTAAACTAGACTGTGTGACTGTGTGACGGTTAGACTGAAACCCGACCCCAAAACAGTTAGGAAAAGGCTAGGCTAGGCAGAAGGCGATTAACTTATGATTTTAGTAAGAACACATGTGCATCCGCATTGTAGTAGTACAATTTATTCGTTTATTTTCCAGTACCTGGTTGACCGAGTTCTGCTAGAGTGAAAATAAATAAACATATCGTCCAGGTATACCAACGTTGTATCGCATTCCCGGGCTGTGAAAATAGAGAAAACGAATTTTCCCAGATAGGAGACGTAGCTAGATCGATTTTTCACCACCGTGTCACCTCTATATTGCAACTTTCATCGAAATCATTAGAGCGGTTTTCAAGAAATTGATCACAAATATACAGGGTGGCAGGGACATCGACGCGAAAACTGTTACCATGGATTCAGTACATGATTCTGAACCACTCTGCGTTGAAATTTCACATCAGTTATAAAAAAAAAAATATGTTCTATACATTTTGACCGCGTAGGTATTGCACTTTTATATGAAACAGCTGATGTTTTTTTAATAACCGACGAAAAATTTCAGCGGTTTTTTGGGTTCAGAATCATGTATTGAATCCATGGTAACAGTTTTCGCGTCGATGTCCCTGCCACCCTGTATAAATACACATATTCAAATATTGCTCGTTTAATAGTAGTAGATTAAACAGACTAATTTCCAGATGTATACAGAGTTTGTATATGACTACGCTTAGGTAGGTACGTCTAATAAGCAATGTTCTCCTACGATGTAAACAAATTGTTAAGTAAAATGAAGTTAAGTGAAAAGAATAATATTCACATAACTAAGGAACATACATATATTATATATAAAAGGTATTCATGTTTCTTATGTATTATGAAGAATTATTTTAATATTTCTAAATAAAATATGAATTTTATGTGCACTTGCATCCGGATTTGATAATAATCTGAATATTATGTTAAATAGATAATAAATGTAGATTGAGATATCTAAAAAAACTTATAAATCTTTTAAAATCAGTATCATTACATAAGACTCTATATTGATGACAGATATTATTAATGAAGAAGTGAATTGTTTTTAAAAACAATATAGAAAGGTCATGGGGTCAGATAATTACAAGACCATGTGATACAGAAACAATGATATGTATACGGATATTAATGTATTTTTTTCCTTTATATAATTATCAAATTCAAACGCGTTAGGCGTTAAATGAGATATTAAAACTCATTATTTTATTGCTTTATAGTTGCCGACAGAATGTGTTAAGAATCCGTAATTAATCTTAGCAACTTTGTAAACAATAAGATAATATTATGTATCTTATCAAATGAGGTCAATTAGCTTCAAAGCAATTTGATAAGGGCACATTACGTAGAAATTTTTGTCGCGTATTTTAATTTGACTACAAAATCTAAACAAGAATTCAACGAATTTTTAAAGTACTCGGTTGAAAATAAATTGCAGTCAAAGTTACCTTAATGCATACTAATCAAAGAGGAAAACCACACGCAAAACTGTTCAGCATTTTTCTAGTCTCACAAGACAGACAGAACAATACTAACTGATGTAAATAAATCGTGAATCTTACCTCATCGCACGATACCGGTACTAAGTTCGGTTGAATATTAATTACACGCTCAAATTAATTACATATCAAATTCTTTACCAAATACAACACAGACAGACTGACACGTCGGAACATTTTATAAAGAATTCATATTTAAAAGGGAGGCCAGCAAAAAAAGCAGGGAAAGTTAACCCTATTGTGCCACCCTCATCTAAAAACTGGGCCAATAGGGGACGGTTATGGGCCGACAATGGATTTTTTCCTACCAATCGATATGATTTCACAAAATGGCCGCTTTTGGCCGCTTCATTTTTTTGGGTTCGGATCGACAGCTATGCTCTGACGTCACAGACTATTAATAACAATGGGGCACGATTTCTTTTTTTGGTAAGTCGCGTTTGGGTTCCGTAGGCAGTTTGCTTTAAAGATTTTTGGAAGAGAGATATTTTTGCTTTTATTGACTCAAACAAATTGAAGGTTCTGAATTATTGATGCCTATTTTCAGATACTATTTCTGCCAATTCTGTTTATAATATTCAATTTTAGCTACCTACTGCTATCTAAAAGGTATAACTTTAAAGATATCTGAACTTTAGACTTAATCCAAAGAGGTTTCATGCAAATTAAGACTCATGCTTAAAAAATCGCCTTGTAAACAAAACTTACAAAGTATAGTCAAAATATAAATAGCTAAAGGTATACTTATAAGTAGGAACCCGTGTGTGCTATTTTACCGTAACAGGGTTAGCCCCGACCCCTTGTGTTTTTCGGCCTTTCAGCGTACCCTAATACATATTGTACCCTTTCTTATTATAATTTATTTGGGGTGTCTGTTTTTAGTTTTGTAAACAAAACTATGACTGTACCTATGACGTTTTATCTTACTCAAGCATTCATCAACTATAATTTTATAGATTTGCCAAATAGATAGTACCTAAGTCTGTAGGTCATAATATATCAAGAAGGTCAACCGTAAAACACAATAAAAAATATTGGCAGGTAAGTAATACTTACCTACCTAGTTAGGTAATGTAAACTGAAAACTCACATGAGGTGCAGAGGGTTAAACTACTTGGGTACCTACTTGTGTTTCAGAAATGCATTAAATTTGAAAGTACCTAGGCTGTAATGTTTTTTAAATCCAGAATATTCCACATTACTTTGTAATGTTCTTAGGTATCTTTAAAAAAATGTTCTTGCTACATGTGCAAAATATCAGAACGTGACCTTTCCTATTTACACCGACCTTTTCTGGCATTACTCGACGGCATTTTTTTGCAAAAGACCGAATGTTTTAAAATTGCAAGCTGAGTATTTTTGGTCTTTAAACTTAATTTTAGTCTGAGCGCATTTCTTGTTGTGGTTTTCCCAATCAGAGTTTTAGTTATGATCACAAAGGTCATAGAGAGAGGTAGGTATTGTAGGTATGTACTCTACATACTACTTTGGTACATAGGTAATCGCAATCCTATTTAAAACCTCTCATCTCATCTAATTTGAAATACTTATTAACAGGAAAATTGCATAATACATATTTAATTATACGTGGCATTATAAATACTGTCTGTCGTGAGGAAACATGCCTGAGAGATATTTGTCGACGGCATGTGAAGCCAAGTCAGAGGCCCATGGGAGACTTTAAAACGCTAACATCACGCAGGTTAATCACTAACCATACGAACACATTACACCAAAAATAATATTGTCTGTTTGGAACGTTACTTAGGTATACATGAAAGTTATTGGCACGCTAAGTATGTTACGATAAGGAGGTTTTAAATATCATATAGGTATTATTTTACACACCACACACCTCATCCTCACCTCACCTCACTACTCTAAAAAAATACTAGGTGTAATGTTTTGTAATTTAACATGATCCTTTACGCTATTGATTACACTGAATATCGAAAGTATGAAAATCATGCTAAAAACAAATTTAACTCTGCAAAATATTCTCCTATAATCCGATAAAAAACCATAAAATGCACGACTGAAATCCACTCAAAAATGTATCTGATATTTATCGAGTGAAAGTAAATTGTCTTTGAAAAGGCAAAGAACCCACTGCCAACCGAGCAACCTAATAGGTGGATACCGCAACCAAACAACAATCGATTTCACAACATAAACTTTACCTATACTACATCGATAATGAAGAAGGCAAGCATTGCACAGTTTGTATGCATAACACTTAAACCGCCTTAAAAAACAGAAATAATGAATAAAACCTCTGACGTTCAACTTGTAATTACTCCTAATTGGCCATTTCAATGTCAATACCAACAACGAAAAACAAAATACGATAACATCTGCCCCGTATTATTGTAATACAACTGAAGTTTCAAGTCCAGGTAGGTCGCGCCATCTATCCGATCTTGAGAAATTCTGCAAAGCTTACTACATACACTTGTGTCGGTGTGAGTTCTCGTGTTTTGTTACGTAAACACGCTTTCACGCACACCAGTTGAATATAAAACCGTGTATTTACTTGCGACACGTGTCGCTGTGTGCGTTCGCAACGTAGACACTGCGCATGTGTGCCTCGTCCGTACGCAAGTTTACAGTCGCCATTTCCTTTGTGAGCGTTTCGTGTAGCAACGAGGAAGTTATCGCACACTAGCAAAAAACTTTTTCCCGACGATACTCGTAGCGACATCTGGTTCTCCACCGCGGAACTAACACGTGACGGAGCTTTTGCAAAAAGCTGGTAGTGACTTTTCTAACTAGATTTTATTAAATAAATGTAATTTCATATTGACTAATCCCATTAGAGGTATTTGCAAGTATGAGAGGCAAGTTATCTTGTAAGAATGTATTTGTTGCTTTATTTGATTAATATGCAAACTTTCCTTACTAAGTTATATCCATTGTATTTCATAATGAAGATTGCATGATTGATGAATGAATATAGAGAATAGTTTTGAAAAGATATCGTTTATAACTTAATTTTTATATTTGCCATTATGCAAATTATGTAGTCATATTTTTGAACTTATCGCAAGCATAAATAAAGATAGTCAGATAGGCCAGTATTTCACAATAATTAACTATTTATTTTGCATAAAGTTTGTGAATTATATTAAAACAATACTTAAACGTTTATGATGGAAACTTGTTTAAAATCTTGATTTTCATAATAAAATAGCAACCATTGATGTTTCGATTTGGTCATAAGCAATTATTTATTCATTAATTGATCTTGTTTACATAAATGCTATGGTTAAACAAATATAGATATAATATCAGAAGCAGTGTTCTTAAGATCAGCTGCGAATAAAAGTTACAAAATTTTCACGAGCGTTCATCTTCACGTGCGGCGTTCTTCAGCTTAAAATAGACATCTTTATCAAAGACTTCCTTTACGTACGGCCGGATTGAATTCGATTTGGATAATTATTACAAAGGCGTGTACTAATTTATAATTCAAGGATGACGGCGGATACGTAATCAATTACAATAAAAATGCACCAACATAATAACAGTTAATAGGCAGGCCCCGAAATTAATTAAAACAAAAGATAATTTATTCTCGCAGTTATTCCATTTGTAATTACGTAACTAATTAAAAGTTTTTATATCGTTCAAGATTTTTGTCTTACACCTACTCTGGCTAGTAACTACGCGATACATCACAATTTATTTACAAAATGTCCGAAAAGGTTTTCGTCTACATTCGGGCCCGATTGCTATCGCGTGCTGGTTGACAACACGTCACGCTGCCGCGTCATATGGCTATTATGTCATTGCATATTATTACACGCGACGAACTCGGTCAATGGCCTATGAAACATTTGATTGCATCACGCAATTTTCGTAGCAAAACTTCGTGTAAAACAGCTCAAAATTACGTTCCATTCTTAATGAAGTTTGGTTAAGTTCAATCTTAGTAATTTCTAGTGGCGTGCCAAGGATACTGCGTGGAATGAATCCTGAATTAACATTTTTGCTGTGCAAGGACGGGCTCGGACGCCTCCGCCGATTTGTATCGTGCGGAGATTAGTAAAGTTCATTGACGTTTCGCGTAGACGATACGAGGGGACTGGGGACCCGCGTGTTGGGCCCGCGTTACGTTCGCCGCGCCAGAGTGGGAGCGGGACCTAGCAAATTGTCGCGCTCGTCTCGTGGTAGCAGGTGCCCATGATTGGCATTTAGTCGGCCGCCTGTTTGAACTTTTGAAGGTCGAAAAATAAACATTTGGCGAGACTGACTATTCTGTGCTCTTGTTAACAAAGATATCTAATTCAGATTTCGTTTTGGTAGTTCGAAATTTTGCTAAGTATAAATAAATTCATAATACTAAAAAATATATTTTGGAATTCGAATACTTTCTACATTGAAATCAAAAGTTTAACACATAAAATAAAAAAAACATAAAGAAGATTCATAATCGTTTTAAATATTAAAGTTTATGATAGACAAATAAATGACTGCGATAACTAATATTTTACTGAAGATTTTTTAACATTGCTCTTTCGTAGCACTCTCCCTTATGCATCACAGTCGCTGGTGTGAAAATAGTTCTCAACGGGATTTAAAGTTTCATAAACTACACTTTAGCATTCATGTATTTTTACACCAAAGTGATGAGATCCAGAATAGAATTTTAAAATGAAACCTTTTAAAATATTTTTTGGTGTTCACTCAGTGAACCATTAGAGCATAACATTCTTTTGTTTTTGTTCAGAAAAATCGTTATTCAACTGTTCGAAATAAATGCGTCGGTTTGATGTAGGTGAACCATCTAGTCAGACAACTAATCTCGAATACTCGAGCAGCCTAAAAAAACTTTCGTACATTTCTGTTAAAGAACTGGTTAGTTTTAAGGCTTCCAAGGACCGAGTTTTGAAAGGCAAAAAAAGTTGTCCAATTAAACAAAACAGGCTAACGAAACTTACGTAATCCGTCCTTGAAAGAACTAGGATGAATTGTTTGGAATTGTCGGGAAACTAGGACGTTACGTATCCAGAGCTATATGGGAGGTTGGTTGCTCTACATTCGCGTACGTTGGAGAACTTTAATCAAAACAAATTTACAAAAACAGATAGACCGCCAGTTCGCTTGACGATAATGAGTTGTTCGCGACACGCTTAGTTCGCCCTCATCTTATTAAAACAATGCCAATTTGTATTCTAGTGGGTAAAAATAAACGACGTCGACGCTCTGAAAACATATTTTTTTCCTCGAGATTTTTTTGCGGCTGGCAATATCAATTTCTGTCGAATAATTTAAAGGATACAACATTTATTCTGAGACGTATAGTAGATACTAATAGTAAAATCGTGATGGCGTAGTTTTACAAAATAGGTACATATTTAAAAAAAAACATTTGCGATGTTGTTGTTACTTAAAAGTAATCAATAACAGCCTATAAAGTACTTCTACGTAAGGTATTGTGCTCTTTGTAAACCAGTGTCTATTATTATCAATACCTACGTAAAAGTTTAGTCCACAACGCGAAGTCTGTGTACATAACGAAAACCACAGTGAAAATTCAACCTTACCCCACGGCTATAAGATAAAAATTCCAACTACCCAAAGACCATTACCCGAAGATTTTCTTCTCCGTGTGATGTAACCGAAGCAACGGGAAGGCATTAGTCAAGATTCAAACACGATGATAGACATTAGAGTATGTGGACCGCGCTTACCGCCCACATTGAACAAAGCGGTTTTAATAATAAAATTCATTGATTACGCCTCACCGCAGGCGGAAATTAAGCACCGTTTCGAATCGACATCCATCCTTATCATTTGTTATGATGATAGAGAGAGATGTAGGATCCAAAATCGAACCGGTCTCGTATCCGTTAGTAATGATTCGAAGGAATCGATCGGCTCGCGGTCCTTTTTGAGGTCTGGATTTCCCGTGGGAATTTTAAAATTTCCCGGGAAAGAAAAAGTTATAGAAAAAAAAACACAAATAGTATCAGCAGAACCTAAAAATATGGTTTAGCATGACGTCAAAAAGGTTTCAGTAAAATTTTAGAAACCAAACGTCGACTTTTAATCCAAAATGCACACTATATAGCTATATTTACGAACAAAAAAACGAAGGTTTCAGTAGAACTAGTTAAAGGCTAGCTAAATTATAGAAAGAACAAGGTCCAACCCGTTCCTAAAACCATTGCTCAATAAGTAATATAACCCCTTCAAAAATTGCGCACGAAAATCCCCTGGGAGGGTGCTGCCCGTACTCCTTGCGATAACCCCTCATTCTCTTAGGTCACTCATGGGAAATGTCGGAGTGGCACCTACAATTTGAACCCGAGACCAAAAGCTCAGGTAAATAGGTATTAGGTAACTTACAGTAGCTAGAATATTTTAAAATCACTTTTTTGGAGTTTCCCAAATTATTGAAATGATTCCGCCTCCATTTAAGCAATTATGAGCCGATTTTTCAATCTTCAAATAACTTATAATTGAGGAACAATAGTTGCGATTTGACAGCTTTTGTATAAAATATATCAAACCGCTCTGATACTCTTCAGATGATAAAAGTTAAATGACGTGTAAAAATCGGCCCTAAGCTACAAAAATGAAATGTGTTAAAGACAGACTTATTAACGAACTTTCACAACGTTACTTTTTATCATAGTACATTCGTTAAATCATTTAATTTCCTTTACATACCTCTAACTACGTAGATACCTATAAATTTTAACCTATCTTACATCAAAGTGTGTCATAATTTTCGGTAACACAAGACTAATGATATCACGGAACTGAACACCGATTTAATTCCACGCCAGTGGAGCTGCGATAAAAACTAATAAATTTTCCATATTTCAGGTTATTTCATATGCACTCTACCTATTATGTATAATACATATGACAGATAGGGAAGCCCGCTATCAAAGAGTTAATTACCTAATTAAGAACCTCTGCCGCAATTCTATACATATTCAGTAGGTCTCTATATAATAATATAAAAACTCATTAATCTGTAGGAAGTTAAAGGCCACACAAGCGGTTTACGTAATGATTGCTATCTCGCTCCTGCGTGAAGCGATCGGATATTGGGAAAAAGAGATAGATAGAAAGTAGGCTTGCGCGTCCTTCGAAAGGCTTTGCCGGGGAAACAGGTTTCGATTAAATGCTGCGGGACGTTGCTTTGATTTCGGAAAATTCTGTTTATTTTTTAAGACCTAGTAGTACTGATAGGACTAATCAAACAAAAATAGTAAAAAAAAAAATACTAAGTAATCCAGGAATATCTAGATAGTGAGTAAGTTCCTTTACTTTTACAAAAAATCATGTCATAAAATAAAAACTCGGAGCAAGCAATTGAAATTAAGATGTCATCGCACTTAACCGACATTCAGAATTTGAACATAATTAAACATTTCATTGTTACGCTGAAAATTTTATTTTAGGAAGTCAATTCATTGCATTTTCATTTACTTTATCGAACAAAAACGTATTGCGTGTTTTCACTTAAATATAAATTGGTTCCCTCTGTAATTATGACATTGTTAAATTTGATTTCAGTTCTCATTAAAGTCAATTTTGAGAGACCACAAAATCTCATACAAAATTATAAGAACGAAAAACTTGTACAATGTCTCTGATGAGCCAGATGAATAATCATATTTTACAGATAAATCTATCAAAAAATAAACTTTGCACGCAATCTGACGACTATTGAACAAAACAATTCGCAAAGAAAAACAGCGCTACGAAAATATTCTGCTACGTCCCGTAGCATTCGGTGTAGTATGGAAAAGCCTCCGAGGATTTCGGATAGATGGCGTTAGGCTCCGTGTAATGGCTTCCTTCCTTTCTTTCCCGCCAACTACACCCGCCCCTACATATTCTGTTTATTTTAATTTTCTCAGAAAAAACTACAATAATTTTGCCTTTTTCTTGCCAAAAAAATGCAAATTGCAAGTATCGAATGAACACTCCAACAAGAATTCGGTCTGAATAAATTTGAATACTTTATTTTCATACATGGTATTCGGACGAAGCTTATCTCAGCGCTTGTTATTTATTAGTATAGCAAAGTCAAAATAAATGCTGGACAATTTTAAAATTTCAAGTTTATCTTATAAAAAGATAAGGAAATGCAATTTTAAGTTCATTACTGAAGTTTAAAGAATGTCAACCTCCATTCCTTAAGACTTTCCCGTCTTTCCGCTTTTAATAATAATTATATACCGAAACTGCTAATAAGAATAGTTATATAATCTAATAATGTTTCCTAGATGTTTACAAGTCTACAAAATCATCTTAAGAAAAGATAACATCGTTCTAGTAAGATCTCTTATAAGCGGGGTTTTATTTCAAAATGGCCGCTCCGGTGTCGGCTCTATAAATTTTATTAATGGCTTGTTATTTTTATTAAAAAGTTTTCCTAATGATCGGGAAGATTTATTGGGATGTTTCTAGATCAAACAGTGCTGCATAACGGAGGAAGGGCGGGCGTACAGTCGCCATATTTATAGTGACGCTCACCGCCGCCGACGGCTCGCGCATGCGCAGGAACAAACCCCCTTATTTGTTGGTAAACATGGCCCCTTGTGTGGTCGATAATCGTTTGTGCACCTCATGGAAAATAATTCAGAGCTTGATATAGGAAATGGGCAGAGGGCGTTGATTTCGCGACGCAGCTTCCCTTATGAAATCATTTCGAGTCATTACGCTTGAATTATCGCGCCATAGGCATTTAGATGTAATGAGAAATGGGGCGAGGAGAGTAATTAGTGAGGGTTTCTGAATAAGCCTGTGTTTAAAATTAAAATATGCATAGAAAATCGCTGAATAACAGACGCATTTTTCTGATATCATAAACTGACATAACATTTGTACTATGTTCAATGCGGGCGCCAGCTGCTTCTATTATATAAAACAGCGACGGAAACAACGTAAATAATCATAAAAATCATACCCATTAACATACACGCATTATGAACGACCATTCACATGAAAAAACCACTTCGCGTACACTCTGAAATAGCGTTGATTGAACGTGTCAATACTCTACATACTGCAACAAACTTATTTATGCTGCTCCTGAAGTACCTAACCACTTCTAACTGTAAGAAAAAGCAGCTGAAAATTGTTTAGTCTAACTGCAAAGCTAAGTTTGTCGCTAAACACAGGTTATCTACAATCAGTAGTTTGTTAATAGCGCTTAGTGGCACGTGCACATACTAAATAGATCTGTATCACGATTACATTATGTGTCTGTCAAAATCAAGTCAATTATTTATGTATGTGATTGAGATTAGGAAACCATTCGATTGGTTTCAAGCGGATGTAATTTTTAGTTTTTTTTTTTTGATAAAATATTGATTTATTTCATATATTTGTAGTACATTATGTAAATAGTGCTTTAACGTAATGTAATCGACACTAAATATTCTGTTTTTATTTAATAAAGCACTTATACCATCTACATAATTCCTTTACCTTACAAAATGTAAATATTAATGAGCCATACCTACATAATGTTAATTAAAAAGCCTTATCAAAAGCTTCCCCTCTCATTTTAAATTCCATATACACATAAGCCTTATTGTGTCAATTTTTTATAATTTTTTTTTAGGGTGGGAAATTATCAAATAACTTCTCCCGCTCTGGGCGGAGCGGGAGGGTGTGTCAGAATTTTACTGACTAAAACCCACCCGTGTTCCTTCTGTTGCCTGTGTGCCGGGGCCGCGATATCCCATTCGGACAAACCCGCAACCCCGGCAGATTGTGTCTACTTCACTATGGTAGGTAGGCAAATAAATCAATTCAAGACACAATAAAATTATTATTAATATATTAATATGTCTTAATCATTAAATCTGTTCTGTATTTTCTATATTACTAGCATAAAAGACCTATAATGTTCCCAATGCTGGGACATAGGCCTCCTCTCTGAGAAAGGAGCGTGCCGTAATCAGCCATTGCGGGCCCAGTGCTGGTTGGTGGAATTCATATTTCTGTAAGCATTTTGTACAGTTTTAGTTGGCACATTCTATGATTTAAAAATTATCCTACCCACCATTCCTACATAACTGAATAGGTATTAATTAATTCATTAATACCAGCCTGTTACTGTCCCACTGCAGGGCAACGGCCTCTTCTCATACAGAGAAGGCACGAGCATTGATCACCACGAGCTTGCTCAAGACGGGTTCGCGATTTCAGACTTATATTAACTATAAGTCCAGGTTTCCTCACGATGTTTTCCTTCACCGTTATCAGTAATGTCCAAGATAAACTCAGAAAGTACATATGAATTGAAAAAGTCACATTGGTACTTGCCCGGATTTGAACCCACAACCTCGTGCATGAGAGGCAAGGCCTTAACCACTGGGCCATCACGACATTAGGTAGGTAGGAATAGGTATATATTTAATTAATTTAAAATTTTAAAACTATGTTTATAGACTATTTTAAATTTTGAAACTATTTCTATAGACTATTTTAAATTTTGAAACTATGTTTCATATGTACAGTAGTCTAGTTTCAAAATTTAAAATTCATGAAAAACATACCTATTCAGTTATGTACCTACAAGTCCGGTAGATACCTACACTTGAACCAAAAATACACCCACTTATTTAAGTACCTACACCTCTTGAATGCGCAAGATCGATCTATATAAACCTCTGTATGCTCCATATAGCACTCTACGTAGGTCCTACCTACGCACGTGCTATTTACGTTTTACAAAATAAACTTAACATTCGACGGCTGATGTTATCACTTCCAAATACATATTTCAATTAGATAGCGAACCGGCGGCGCCGACGATGTTCACCCTTCTATCGCAATGTTATCCACACCTCTATAATAAACTCTATTAAATGTATGTTGGTATGTGTGTTTTGACTCTGGAACTGTTTGACTGAAACGGATGATTTTGGATTGTGATTTTTTCGTGTTTAATATGTGAGGTAAATTAAAGTTCATCATCATCAAAATTAAAGTTCATCATCATCAAAATTTCAGGCAAAAGACGTCCACTGCTGAACATAGACCTAGAAGCGTCATTACATTGACCGGTCAAATTAAAGATATATAAATGTTATACGTTTCAATTCTCAAAAACAAAATAGGACCCTGCTGCCATGTGTTATTTTTCAGCTATGAAAATATTGCATTTTGAAATCGAAAATCTTTGAAAGTTTTTCACAAACCACAATAGGAAAATTACAATGCGCGTGCATTTACAGGCAACACCAAAGTAGGAGCTAGTTTACCGATAACATAAAAAGCTGCCATTGATACAAACTAATGGATCCCCGACACGCATTAAGTGCTCGTTTTAAGTTATAACTTAAACTTTTACCAACGAAAACTTTACTTTACTTAAAGCATTATCTTCTAGAAACTAAACAGCGTCAAAGTTGTACTGTTTGAACGTGAAAAGTTATCTCCAAATGTCCGCTTTTGTCTTTATGTACCTTATCTGCTATGTATTGAGGTGTTTCTGTAACTGTCTTAAATTATTCTTGCTGGTTACATTAGGGTGTGACTAAATAGATAATAGTTGCTTTAGTTTCACTCGGGAAAAAAGAACTTAGGGAAAGAACTTCAACTATAACTAGATACCTATAAGTATCTAGATAGTTGAAGTTCTTTCCCGAAAATTCCTAATATTACCTAGTACTTCCATAAGCACCGATTATTTGTGCATTTTGTTTACAAGAATCCGTAAAAAAAAAAATGCGGAAACAAAGCTAAAAGTGGGTACATAATGTAAAATTTGAAGCAAAATGCGGTATAAAAAATTAACGAAAACATAACGAAGGGAAGAGACAAACTTCCTTAACTAAGCTACATAAAAACAATGTCTACCTACCGACTTATCTACCCACCAAATTAACCTTCTCACACAAGTTTCGCTTCCCGAGGCATTCTGAAACAAACAAACATCGCGCCGACGTCCCCTTTCTCCCCGATGAGGGGCGAAGTAGGGTAAAACTCCCTTACCGAAGCGTACATAGTATTTCTTGATTACCACAGGTCCTGCGCTGCACCAAGCTAAAGATCTGCATGCGAATTTCCAAATTTACTAAATCTCGATTCGATATTCGAAAATAATATCGATTCTAGGAACGAGTGCTCCAAACGAGACGACAGTTTGATGGTACCGGAGACGTTCGCCGTTCGATTTACGTTATCGTTTTCGAAATGCATTTAGTGAGGGACGTGATCTGTTTGTGTTTAGTTTGTTTAATTTATTTTGTTCTTTGTTCTTGGGAATTAAGAAAATTGGAGGCAATGGTGGCGCGGGAAATGGGATGCAAATGTATGGTGAGCCGGGAACGTGGCCTCATACATTCAAATCATATCATTTGTGGCGCCGCTGCTGCCGAGAATATATAAAATGTCATGATATATCGCGATGGAAAAAAAGATTGGATGGATATTTGTAACAAGAATCGGTAATCCAGTTGAGACAGAGAACGATGCTGACATGATTTTGATACTCAGATCAAAATAAAGCAGGCTTTAGTAAACAAAATATCAGAACAATTTACTTATTTAGGACAACTATGCCTTTAAAAAAACCTGAATATAGCTAATATCTTGAGAAGATATATGTTAATCTGAGGGAGGATACTTAGGCAGATAATAATATTTTACGTTCGGATCTGTCCAGTACTCCACTATTTTAATAAAAATTCTTAATTAGCGACCTCGAACGAGTATGCAAAATAATTTGCTATCTTTACTTATAGTATACTAACTACATATATTGAAGAAATTATTATTCTTGCTGGTAACTTTAACGTAATACTCGACTCACGGCGGGTTCTCGAGCAATCAACGTGTAAATCGATGATGTTATAATTAAAATTTGCATACATATTTAACTAATTTGAGAATGTTTTAATCACGAGAATATAATCAACGCTGATGGAGCATAAATTACGTTATTGATTACCTTAAATCGGTGCTCCGCCCTTTCTTTACCTACCGACCTTTGGATACGTAGATACCGAAAGGTACCTAATTATTTAAATGAAGCATTGAAATTACCAATCCAATTTGGCTCGTCTGTGCTTGGTATTTATCTACGTGTATCTACCTAGCAATAGGTATTATCTACTTGGTACATCTCTAGAGATAACCTTAATTGAAATTAACTCAATACTTATACCTATTCTTTCTCTAACATTTTAGTAGCTATAGGCAGCAATAAATACAGACTAACCTAACCATTATAAAATCATTTTGTAGTACGTAGCAAGTCAAGTACATTGCTACTGTTTTCGTAGACTTGAATGATTCGCATGCAATTTGGTAATCAGAATCGTAATAAGTCTTCACATCATGTAGGCTAAAGTCATTGATGTTTAAATAATTATAATTAGGTACTTGTTCACACAGTCACACAGCAATACTAACCGCAATTCCCGGAAATTAAAATTTAAAACAGAATATTCAACCACCACATAATGCCCAATTTAAATGTAACATTATTTGCATACAGCCTTTTTCTCGATCTTGTCTTGTATCTCGAATTACGTGGGAACCATCAACTCTTTACTTTATGTATTTAAGTAGGTACAGGAATATAATATTTTGCGTAAATTCCGACTTGTTTGACACCCGCTGTGTGGGTGGGTAACCTTCCATAAATAATTTTCAGCGGGATATGCGGTCAAATTAATAATATTGTATGACTGGTACCTATATAAAGGTCTTGCATATAAGTAAGTAGGTATCGATGACGTGGTTTTTATGCAGTTCTAATAGAAGATAGGTAAACAAAGTATTGATTCATGCAAGGAATTTATTTTAATCTTGGATACCGCGCTGAAGTATGGTCGAAGATAGATCCAAGGCATTATAAATTTCCAAGGGTTTACCTCCTCCATAAACATTCGAAATATTGTTTTCCGTTGGGTTACAGGTGCATAATCTTTCTAACAATGGGCTGAAGAATAAAACCGATCAGAAAATGCAATATTTTATTTAAAAAACTCTAATTAAAACATCAAACTTATATGTGTATGAATCTCTAGCTGTCCCGCTAAAATCGATACAACGATTTTTCAACTACAAAAATGTTCCGTAACGATTAGCCCATAAATTATTGTAAAGATAATTGCGTTTATAATAAGCATAAAAGATTAAAAAGAGCCTCCATAGAAAAACGAGAAGCGAATGTGTTTTTTATACGGGAGTGGGTGAGAGAACCTGTCTGTACCACATATATTTATAGGTAGGTCCAAGTTATTGACGTTTTATTTCCGAAACCCCGTAAGTCAAAAAAATATGTGTGTAATATATTCGAGTTAATCGTAGAACGCCTCATTTGAGTAACTTAAAATTAGAATTTGAAAAGAGATTACATAGTTCCCTACAAAAAGTGAGGTGGGAACTTGAACAACGATTTTTTGGAAAAAGCTGAGTTCTCATGATTAAGCAATTTTAAATTCAACTTATTTCGATGTCGAGATTAGAAAAGTTTTTAATCCACAAACGCCTGATTCTTTTGATTAAAACGAACATTGAATCTTCGCCAATATATGTTATCTAAACCAGTATAGCTTGTAAAAACCGTTTTCAGCGTTTTTTGACAGAACCAGTTTGACATTTCTACCATTATTAGCATTCATATCTGACATAATCTACCATTGATAAGCAATAAAAAACAATCAATTAAAACAGCAGGAAGTTGGCAAAAGTTGAACAAATAACAAAGGTTGCTAAATAAAATGTAGAGTTTACAAAATATTTACAAGAATTGCACTCAAACAACACAAAACAAGGACATTCTGCAAATTGTTCTCCTCGTACCTAAAAAGTTAAACATTTGTCTGGAACTTAAACAGCAGTCCTTTTAAAGTATATATTATACCCCGGACGTAAAGCCCCATCCACACAGAATGTGGCGGGTATTAAGTGCGTCCAGACGGCACGGGCGACTGCGTCAGCATCAGAACCCTTACGAATTTCAACCCTTAGACGGCGGAACCGCTAAACAAGTCTGAGTGGCTTTCCAGTTTGTTATGAGAGGAACAAGGCATGAGAGGGTTGTGAAAAGAGCAAGCGTTACGCGAAGTAGCGTGAACTAAAGTTGCTTGAAGAAGATTTTATTCTGTTTTATTTGACAAGTTTAATAAATAATTTTTAAATATTGTACTAACAATGAAAAGTAGGTAGGTACTTCTTCAATTCAATTTGGAAAATCACAATTTTTAAATATAAGCTCATAGAAACCTATGAGCTTATGAGCTTATATTTAAAAATTGTGAATGCAAATCCAGTTTGGTATATCTTTTCGGGTTTCATGAATTTCAAGTTACCCAATCAGCATTATTATCATTACATTATTGTTATGTAGATTTGATGTATGGACAATATCTTTGACCATGTCTTAAACAAAAAGTTGTAGAATGTCCCAGATACTCGAAGAGATAAGATACTGTACTTTTTAATACTTAACATTCAAATTGTTTGATAAGAAAACAAGTGATTGATAAAATATTGATACATATATTTAACCTGTGATAGTCCGTTATATTTACATACTACATGGCTTTTTGAATAATTCCACCTTCAGACAATATTTGGTTAAACTGAAAAGTTTATACCATTTTGAAGTTTTCATAGAAACTGGAGCTTATAACTTTACGTCCGACCGTCTACTATTCCGTATAAAACGGCTTTATTCCGCAACAGGGCCCGCGTTGTTAGGTACCCACCTAACTAAAGTACGGAAAACGTCGGTCAAAGCGTTGAACTTTAGAGGAAATTGTCCAAACTATGCGCTTAGCATTTGAGGGACCAACACTTTAGTGAGATAACCTTTTGTTGGAATGTCTGTTACTGGTTTCGACTGTTGTTAAGTATCTCTGCTCTGTTTTTTCTGTAGTGAACTTTTATGATGGTACTTTTTAAATGTTTGAAGGTAAAAATTGTATTTTAGTAGCCAGTTTTTATCTGATCTAGATTAAGAAAGTGCATATTATGTATCTTATGTTTGAAGACCAAGAAAAGAATGCAAGAACTTCAATTGTTTCAAAACAAGCTCAACACAGAAAACAACAAATCAACCAAATTCAATTATTGTTGTAAATATCTATAAATGCCATTATTTACAGGCGTACTCCTAACAGACCAAGTTAATTTAACAACCGCTACCGAACAAACTAAATTGGACTCCCGAAACGCAGTTAACGTATCCGAGCGTCAATTACTGGGTGTATTAACAAAATAATTAGTCAACAATTATTTCAGCATCGTAACATTTTGATAACGCTCACAGACCCGTTCGAGGCATCTGTTGCCTGCCCCAGTAGGATACTCGATCTTGGTACCTATACAAACTTATCACTTACACCCGAGAAACAGAACAGCATCTCCTATCTCCAAAGTTTAAAGCGGAAAATTCCTTGCTCCGCGTTTTCAGGCCCGCAAATTTTAAGGCGGTGTATGATAGAATGTTGTTCTGTTCTTAAAATTAATTTGGGCCTCTTGAGACTCCACTTGGCTTTCGGACGAGATTAAATCAATCCCCAGTTAATGAATTTCGGTATGTATCTAAAAGTGACTGGAAAAGCATTGGCATCGCAAGTAACTTTCTAAAAGATTAATTTCATATTTAAAAGGATAAATGGGAGAGAAGACCCTTTGATAATTTGTAAAGTGGTTGTAGATAGTATATTTACAGTAGTTAATTACTTATTTGATGTAGATTTGAATCTTTTATGTTTTTTTCGTCACCTGAGTATTTTATTGAGTTCTTGAAAAGCTTTCAGAAAGTTTTGCAAAAAATTAATGCATAGTTCGAACTTAAAAATACTAACTTAACTGTCTAATTTACTAAGAGCACAAGTAGGTATATAAGTACTGAGATGTAACGAAAAACCTTCTCTTTGTAGATAATTAAGGTTGCAGGTAGAAGCTCATCCATAAATCATCTTTTACTCTCAAAATATTTGAATATTCAAAAGATCTCAACGAGCTAAGAAAATATCTTTACATATTTCTCACTTACCGTACTCGATTCTTGTTATTCGTTTCATACAATGTAACTTCGCACGTAACATCAGCATGTGTGCACAGAAAATCGTTGCCCATGCTTTCCCGCATTATCCAGCATTTTGTCCTCATTATAAGTTAGATCTGCGATCCCCAAATAGGGGGAAGAAGTACCTAACATAATACTACCTACGTTTTCAGTTGAAACAATTGTAGCCGTTTTTTTGTAACCATGCATTTTTATGAATAGGTCTCATAAAATATTGAGACGATTTTCAAGACGTTAATAAGATTCTTGGATTGGTACCTACTCGTAAATAAATAACGCAAACCATAAAGGCCTTGTTTGTCGTCATTAATCAGTTTAACACTCATTAATAGATATAAAAATACCTATTAATAAAGTAAAAAAAATTGAAAAGTAAAAAAAGTAAAAGTAATAAAATAATTAAGTTACAAAGCACCTGTGATAAAAATCACAGGTGCTTTGTAACTTAATTATTTTATTCATACATTAATCAGTTCGCTCGATATAAATATGTTTATCACTACTACATAACAAGGGACGTTCACGAAACCATATATTTTAATTAAAATCGTTTGTGATATGTATATAACCTTATTTATCCGAGAAAATAAGACGATGTCGTTGCTTTCGTGTGTTTACGATACGTATGTCGATGCGTTAATTCGATCCGTAATATAAAAACTGTGAATTTATTCGCGATCCACAGACTAAACCGTACATAAAGTAAACGTTCGTATGTCCATGTGTCAGGCAGGTGGCCCTGAAACAAGCTTGTAAGATGGTATCTGATCATTTTCGTTTCACGCTGAGAGGCTTTTAACGGAATTTCGATTTCGCAATGCATTTAAATTCAAGATTATCTGATGCGTTTCGATTTCTTACCTAATAAGTCCAATTTATTTACAGAAGATATTATAAAGTTATTAGAATATGGAGAGTAGATTTTAAAAGGACCGATTCGTAATGGCTCTTAAATTACACTTTTCATTTCTGAAATCCCTATTTGAGAAATTAAAACTAAATTGAAACATGATATGATGTGAGGCCGTGAAATCACAGCTTAAATTCAAAATCTTACAAAAAAAGTTCAAAATCCGTCGGCCATTTTTAAATCATGTTCCATCGGCATTCGATTTTTAAATATGGTGCGGAGTGCACCGAACCCCAATTCGATAGTCTGATACAATCGTCCAAATTAGAGAGACCTCGTGAGCTGCCCTTTTTGCCTTTTCGAGATCTGTAGGTCAAAGGCCTGCACGAGGGGTGGAGGGTCTGGTAAGGTTGGTAGTCTGGCGGCTCGGCTCAGCCCTTGGGAGTGGGGACGGAACGGTACTGGCAACACGCGAGGGCTTGTCGATGTCAACATCTATCATACGTTTTATGGTTGAGAGGCTTGGAAGCGGACCGCTTACATGCGAGTCTATCCACTATTTGCCTGGTTTTAGTATTACATTGCTAAGGTCTTATAGTATTGAATTTAGTATAGTTTAATTTTAGCAGTTCACAATATCAATGCACGCTAAGATAACACAAAGTTAGGAATGTTGTAAATTATAGGTACAGCATTTAGGAACGTGTAAAATTCAAAGTTTATCGTGCACGTTGCATATTTTATCTGGGAGTATTTTCAAGCACTTTTGTTGATATTAGTTAATATTATTATTTGACGTTCTTATAAAATAAATTCAGTTCCAAAAGGTCTTGCATCTAATTATCTAATTCTGTCTGATGAACGACGTCGACTTTTACAATCCAGCTGCCTTGGTCCCGATCTCTGAAATTAGATTGTTTATAAAGTTCGTCTCATATCTGGATTAGTCACGTTCGGGGGCTTAACTGCCTTATCAAAACTTCAATACTTAACGTCGAAACTGTTCCGGGGAAACGGGAATACCTACGTAATCTTGACTTCATATCCGATTCGCATATTATCACAAATCCTACCTAAGATCGGTGGTTGGATCGTGAATACTCGAACGCTGCCGTGCATGTCAAACCGGCAAATACTGTCATATTTTACAAGATTTTTATTGCGAAGAAATGACTCAACATGTAACAAACTTCAAGGAAAAAACCACTTCAACTCATTGGCAAAAAGAGCCACAGTTGTTTGAAGTATAAACAGTCGTTGCAGCATTTTGTGTCTCAGAACACAGATCAGCGAATTCGGTAGGTAAAACTTTGAATCCCCGTCCAATTTTGCGAGAGTCCATTTGCATCTCTCCTTGCTTTAACTAACGGACCCGCATCGAAGTTTCTTCTTCGCGAAACTTCTTTTCTGGTTCAACTGTTTCGGTAATGTGACCATTTCGCAGAACGAGGATTAAACAAATTTCATAATATAAACTTCTTTTGTAATAAAACTCTTTGAAACAAACCTGAATTAGTACGCTTGCAAATAACAAAAAGGCGCGAGTTAATAAAGGATTGCGTTAAATATTTCTTGTTACTTTTTTAATTCAGCTTACAAACAATTTTCGTCATGTAACATAGATAAATATTTCTTTCCAAATACAGGAAATCTTGAACGGTCGTCTATCTATTTGATGTAGGGCTTCCATTTCCATTTTACGACTTCTCATTCTTTACCATAAAATAAAATTAACTCGGATCGATTTAGTGGTATTTTGAAAACGTTATGATAATATGTATATCTTTGTGTTTATAGCGTGGTGTAATAAACATGACTATCATTAAAACGTTCCTAACACGCGTTGTATTTGCCCGATGTAAGTAACAGCGTCAATTGCCTTATCGGCACCCCCACAGTCCTATTTCGTGACCAATTGCCGCCGCGTCTTGGTGTAATCAACGCTTTATTGCACCAAAAAAGAAAAGCCAACGAGATAATAACAGTAGAACATGTGTAATAACTGAAAATGTTTGTCGCTACGTGTCACGCCTAGATATGTGATGTTTGACACAACGGTTAGCACGTTCCACAAATATTGTGCTACAGACGGCAAATACGAGGCAAATGTGTATGCCTTAGTATGGTACAAACATTGGGGCATAATGACACGGTAAATTGTGCACGTCGATATAAAATTACGGGTCTTTACGGCGATTGTCTCTAGCGGCATGAGCGCGGCACGTTCGCGACTTATAGCTTGTTCAGTTTTTCGCACAATCGAACCGTTTTCTGTTATTGGTATGTATTTTTATCGGGATTTTGGGCGATGCTGAGCACTTATTTCAAATTTTATGTAACATAAGCATGAGAAAAACTTGGATATTCCTGATCCAATCATGGAAATCCTATTCAGCATTTTCAGGCAAATGTTAGCACCCATTGTATGCTTATTTCAAGAGGAATGACCTATTTGAAAGACGATCAGAACAATGTACTGTTCGTTAAAGACAATCACAGTTAAATGGAGCACATCTGCAAATCACAATTGCAATTGCGAAGACAATTGTTGTTATGGTTATAAGTATGTCATTGTATCTTTGAGCCTACGCCAATAGGCATTTGATGATGACACGATGCGTACATGCATGCATTATATTAGAAGGTTTATAGACTTTAAACTTTGTGTAGGTATATGCTTAATCATCTACAACATTTGAGGACTGGCTTTTAAAGATTTTTAAGGACCAAAGAAAATTTATGAAAAGAAATTGTAATTTGAAGGTTGCATCCTCACCTCGTATTGTACCACTCTCACTGACCACAGCAATAAATCAATGATCGTATAAAAGAAAGCAATTAAAAAGGCTTTCTTAGACAAAGACGCACATTATCACAATGAGGAACGACCACCTTCACTATATCACCTGTAATTTTAAACTGATGTGTACCTTACCAGTAACGCATTGTTGGAACGCGGAAGGGTTCGCCTTTTTTGTTTATGCTCCAAATTTTTATGGAACCCACTAAAACACCAACAAAAACAGACAATGCACTTTCAGTTTCTTTATAAAAATAGAACAATAACCATCCAAAGGACGGGGTAAGGTGTTTTTTGATTGTAGAAACAATGGTTTGTTACGCAACTTTTGTTCAGATGAATGTCAATTTTTTTCGTAGTTGCATGTAATAGAATATTTTCTGTCATTCTCAGAACATTACTGGTGTGTTTCAGTGAAAAAAGTGTAGCAACGTGAAGTTTTTTGATTATCATAAAAAGTTTAAAAATAACCAAATGTGTCCCTGAGACGTTATCGTAGAAGATAAGTAAAGCAGACGCAGCTAGTCGTAAATATAAGTGAATTTCAATACGCAGTCACGACTGCGAAGCGTGACGGCCCATCGGATTCAGAGGTAAATGTAACAATAATACAACAAACGATTCTTAGTAAAGAACCAATGGATATAATATCCGATGATTTATTAAGCAATATTCGGTATTCTTTCGCTGCAAAGAATAAGAATTGAAATAAACAAGGATTTGCGGAATGTTAACACGAAAATTATGTTGAGGAAGACATTTTAGGAATCTAGTGAGAATCAATGTTATTTGTTCGTGTTGTCGTGTATTTGTTTGTGGCTGTGAGTTTCAAGGTTGGTGATTGGAACCGGGGCACAATCGACTCGTATAAATTACACATTTCACTGACATACGCGTTCGTTGTCAATCTCTAGTATACATTGTTATGGTTGGTGAGTTGGCGGGTTGCGACTGTGATCTCGATTTCTATGTAGGTATAACACAATTTCTATACGTAGGTTTAAATACTATCAACTCAGCTTTTGCAGTCCACTGCTGGACAGCCTCAGCCTCAGCCTCTGCTGCAGCCTCTCCAAGGCTGCGCTACAACACCCTGTCTTCCGCCTTCCACATCGAGTCTGTCCTAGCCACCTTTATAAATACAAATTCCTTAAAATATTATAGGCTTGTAATTATTTATTAAAATAACTTATCTTATTAAAATACCTTTTTACTTTCCTGTTCTTTACTAAAATCTCGAGTATGAATGATAAAATTATGTCAGAATTATCAAAATTAGATTATAATTTATGAATCTAATGTACTTTAACCCGTTCTAACTAATGTTATATATTGGCTATTTAAACACCTCATTTATAAGCTTATTGGCATATTATTTACCAATAAATTCCCCAGTTTATTGCAGGCCTAAGTGTAAACAGTTATAAACTATATTAATGAAGCCATTTAATCGTGACCTGCAACTCTGCTGATAGGAAAATTTATCGGTATCAAGTGCTACTAATAAATTGATCAAAGTACCTACAAACACTATAAGTAGCTACTTATTTACCTATCTATATCTAAGTAAACAGGCTAATGAATTAAGTTGTATGCAAGCAAAGTTGTGGTCTAATTACTTAAGTATTTTAACTTCGTACGCACAACGCACATTCATTGTCATTTCCCAATTCAATTCTATTTGCATATTTAAAGGAATTTTCTCCAACTTCAATTCATGGTTGTACTAAGCCTAATTAAGAGTTTCAGTGTAATTGTTGAGGCTCAATCACACTTAGAAGTTTTGCTTATTTCTGTTGAGAAAATAAATGCGATTCATCCCCCTAAATTCAGTTATTTGCAGAAGAATCTTCTATCCATTTCCTTTTGAAATTCCCCGTTCATTTTATTTTACGGATGGAAGAAAATTATTAGCTGAAAACTTTTCTTATTTTCAATCGTGTAGAAAAATTGAATTAATCAAACAGGTAAATATTCTTCGAACAGTTAGAAAAACTTGTAGGTTTTATGTATGATTAAATGCGTATTCATGTAAAATTATATAAAAAGGAAAAAATACAAATAGGTAATTCTAGCTGCAATTTAGCACTGAAAGTTTTCATACTCGTAGTAACCAAAATACAAAGATCTATGGGGTTGTCGAAGGGTTAAGCAACCCGCCATAACCGTTACGTCATGAATGTGACATCCGAGGGGTTCATGGGGTCTTACACTGTTCGCAAATGACGAAATTAGGTATTTTGTGATAGAGACCGACCCTATTGCTATTTATCGGGCAGTATAAGAACTCTTTTACCTTTTTAAAAACCAAATTAAAAAAAACTACCAAGAATTTAGAAACAATTGAAGATCTCCCAGTCTCTTAAGGAAATACAGTGTATCCATATAACTATATAGGGACAAAACAATAGTTAATTAACTGAGCGCTACCCAAGTTGCCGACTGTGTAACTAAACCCTTAGTTATCGATCCCCGAACAAATTAGGATTGCCCTCATGTCCGTGAGAGCACGACATTTTCCTTATTTCGGTGAGAACCGGGTTTAATTTGTCGTTTATACCTACGCAAGTCGATGCACGGATCGGGTACCTGCCTAATTTGTGATACCCAATAGGGCTTAAGAGCTACCTACATAAATATGAATTTAGTGTCGTTCTTGTAATTACAATTCAGCTGATTGCGACTTGCGGTAGAACCTCAAATGTTTGTTTTCGTCGCAAAATGAATTGATATGGGATT
This sequence comes from Agrochola macilenta, assembly GCA_916701695.1. Lineage (NCBI taxonomy): Eukaryota > Metazoa > Arthropoda > Insecta > Lepidoptera > Noctuidae > Agrochola > Agrochola macilenta. The sequence continues at coordinate 13,717,871 of OU753563.1, forward strand.
TTTAGTGTACGTTTATTTAGATAAGCTGATTACCTACCTTTTTGTTTGCATATTGCCTATATACCTACCTCATGTAGGTGCAGGTAAGTGGGCAGGTTACTTTATCTTATCGAAAAATTAAAACCAATAATTTATGACAGCCATCGGACTTCACACTAAATAATATCGAACAGACAGGTGCAAATGGCAGAATCGATTTAAAAATTAAGCAATCTTTGTTTTTTATCTTATATATGATAATAACTAAATAATATTGAATAGGATTTAGAAAAATAAAAAATAATTATAATATCTACTTGGTTGGATCGATTTCGGAGGTGTCACAAAGAATTCGATTCAGTGTCAAAACCACAAAACTATGACAAATCACATGGCAGTTTTAAAAATCCAATATGGCCGCACACATTCCATATTTTTTTTGTTATTGACTAATTTTCGTAACAGGTAGGTAGATGAATGAAACTGTATTAAAAAAATAGTTTCAAGACACTGAAGACTGAAATAAAGTTACCTTTTATGCCAATACTTTTTATTTTCTGTGCATAGACCGATAACATTTATCTACCATCTTATCTTTACTTATATTCATTAAATCTTTACCCCGGCAATTTACACAATCTTTTAATAGACCGGGATCGAGTTATTATACAACAACATCAAAACAGAATGAGACTGGCTCTTAGCAATATTAACTAAATCACATTTTTATAATTAGACTTGATATTAAAACAGGGATTAAAATAATGCTAAGAAGTCAATTTTATATACAACGTTATGTAAACGGAAATATGAATGGATGTTTACTACTAGTGGGTTGTCTTTTAATTTTTAGTTGACTAATTGGCGTAGGTACCCAAAGTGTAGGCAATAAATTCAAGCCAAAATGTTTGTTCCAATGTTTGTAAACCACATCACAAAGTCAACTGAACTAATTTTAATAAGCGTTACGTTTGTAGAATTTCAACAAAATTTTATTCTGTCTATATACCGGTCTTATGTAAGTCTGTTTGTGTATTCGTGGTACGATGGTCAAACATTTAACATTCTGAACCCATTTGGGATTTGGTTTTATTATGTGATCGAAGGTGAGTAGGTTAAGTTCAATGTTAACGGCTAACTTTGTAAACCAAACGCCTACTTAAATGTTAAGTGATGATAACTTCTATGATATCTTTCTACTAACTCTTAATAAGTATTATTTTATAATTGGACCTACCATTATTTCTCTCTGTATCTATATATAATAGGCAGAGAATGCCTAATACCTTAAATCCGTCTCTGTACATTCATTACATATATGGTTGCAGTGTAATTAAATAAACTTTTAGTTCGTAGTAGAAATATCGGGCTTCGTGTGAAAAGCTGCATATTTTCAGAATTTTTATAAAATTTCACTGACCTGTTTTGTCAGTTTCATCATATAATTTGTGATTAGGTATTGCATACAATTCTACGTCCTTCAAAACGAATGCAACGCTAAGTAGTAAACAAATACTTTACAAATATCTTCAAATACACGAGGAGCAACGAAGTATCATCCGAGTAGCTTCGATCGTACTAGCGTGCCAAATTGGATAACTGCCAATACGAGTATCAGTAGGAAAGGGAAGAACATTATACCATTTTTTCACTTCCGCCACGTAATAAAAAATATAGTATTTTCGGAATCACAAATTGGTTTGAACCTAATTTTGTTTTTAAATAGGTCACAGAGCTTGTTAGGGGAGGTGTGGTTTAAATTAGAAATGAAATGTTATAATTTATATACTTACCTAAAAATATATAATAGAATTATTATTCGAAGCGTTTCAGATGTTTTAAACAAAGTGACGAAAATAAAGCTTTTGTGTACCTTTAAAAAATGAATAGGTGTGTTATTGTAATATTTAGGTTTATTCACAATCATAAATTATTAATATAGTAAATAGGTAAAAGCTATCTTAAAAAGATAGACATCTACTCAAACCATAAATAAAAAATAGAGCTTTTCCTGAAATCAGAGATTAACACTACAAAGAAACGATACACTACAATATTCTGAAAACATAATTGAAATATGTACCGAATTTCATCATCCAAAATTAAGATGCACATAATCCGTTTCAGAAACGGTTATAGAATGAAGTGGTTATGTGTTTAGCGAACAAATACCTACATAATAATGTTGTTAGGCTCATGTGATGCATATGAAATAAGGTGTATTAGCTAAGACTGGCGATTATCTTCAGTTTGGATAGTTGCGTACGCGTACAAATCCGTGGGGATCGGTTTAACTACTGCGACTGCGGACTGCGGACCTGGGACTGATCTGATCTATGAATATTATAATTATGACATAATATATTATATTTATGTTGTACGTAATACACAATATAATAATTTATATCAATTTATTAAATGGTGATACTCGTATTTAATATTTATGGGCAGATTATGTAGATTGTTTGTCTGTGTCTGAAAATGAAGCTACTTAAGTTACATAATATTATTATTTAATAATATACTGTCATAATCTGTAAATAATAGGTATATTTCTTAGTTGTATTTTTGTTTTTAAATTATTTTCGTTTTTGTTTTGTTTTGGGTTTTCAATTGCATACCTGTTATTGTGTTAAATGGAAGAGCGGAGACACCTAGCACAAGCATTTCTTTACTTACAAGGTGATCTCCAACTCATGGGTGTTAATAATTTGTATGCCATAAACATTTTTTTTTTTTGTATAATATTATTTTGTCTATTTTTTTCTACGTAGGTAGCCTGATCTTTGTATCTATAACCCATTTTTTGTAACGGTATCAAAATATTACATCAGGGGAAATAGGTAGGTGAGTAAGCACCCACGGAATCCTAACAAATATTATAAATGCGAAAGTGAGTTTGTTTGCTTTTACGCTAAAACGGTGGAACGGAATTGGATGAAATTAGGATTAGGACATAGGATACTTTTTATCTCGATATTAACAGCGGGATCAAAACATATGCGGGTGACACCGCGGGTCGCAGTTAGTGACTAATAAAATCAAACAAGCAACAAAATCTGACTATTGACAAGTGATGTCCAAAGAAAATCTGCAAATAGATAGTTAAACAGAGTTTTTCAATTCAAACTCAAACTCAAATCTTAAACTCAAAGCATTTATTTCAAATAAACCAATTACAGGCACGTTTGAATTGTCAAGGGGTCCGTCAGTCAGAAAGATGAAGCTAGTTGCCCATTCCAAAGCGTAGTAGGTAGCTATGGAGAAGAACGGGCAAGAAACTCCACGGACACACTTTTAAATCATAATATGGTTACAAAATATTGGTTACATCATTCATGTTGAAGTTATACATGTGAGAACGATGCAAAACGTTAAAAGCGTCCGTAACAAAAATAAAAATTCAAAAATTAAATTAAATTAAAATAGCTAATTAAATAGCCGTGGTGAGAGATGACCAGTCCCTACTGACGGCGCCCGTGAATACCAACCTATCAAATTGATAGACTATTAGGTTGAAGCTCAAATTCAAAGCTTACGTAGTCACATAACCCCCCATAACTAATTGGCCCATAGCCAACACAGGGCCGTTCTTCTTAGTTTTAATATAGAAACAACTGGCATTAACAAGGTGGCTTGTTACTCTATTTTCATGCTGAAAGCCCCTTTGTTTTCAGTTTCTAACAAGCCCGGCTTTCAGGATTGGATCTTGTTAGCGTTATAGGGTTAGTTATTTATGACTAGATGCTATTTAACCGACTGTGGATGTTCTTTGTGTAGTTATGACGTTTATGAGTTGGGATTTTAACGAAGTTTGATCGGGTCTGTGTTTTAAAGTGTGGGAGTTTTTGAAGATTGTTTTTTGTAGCCTTATCTGTAATAGAAATGTTCTTAATTGAATGAAATATGTTTTTGAAAAGCCCTTTTTCTTTAGATAAATTATCATGAATAAGGTTGGTAGGATTGCGATACAAGAGGGTAATACATACGATAAAATAATGTATTAATATTTAGCAACCCTAGTCTTATTAACTTGTAGAAACCAGAATTTAATGTTCGATAGACTAATAATGTAAAAATAATTAAATTTTCACCTATAACCTTTACTTCAGATTTAGAGACAAATATTGATATTATTTAATACGCCAAAAGATACCGTCATTACTAAGTAATATTTATATGTCGACAACTCTACTTATTTAGTAGATCGCATCGGGATTGTATGCCAACAAGAATAAATGAAAATCCGTTCATAACTTTCTCCTTTATTTTGACCGTTAAGTTGAATCACGAATACAGTTATATTAAAATAAATTCTTTGAATGTTCCTTGTAAACATAACTTTATAATTTAGCACACATATTTTTTAGTAATGGTGGAAATATTTTGTCTGAAGTGAAGTCAAGTGCATTGTACATTATTACAATTTATATGTTCCTGTGACAAGTATTCGCAGAATAAATAAGTAGATACCTACATTTACTTGTTTAAATTAAGATATTAAATGTTGTTGAATTATTTGCAGAAGTAAAACGTAGTAGGATAAACAAAACTGAAGTTTTCATAAAGAATCTTGTTTTGCATTCTTTAATTCACTCAGCAGCCTAATTACATAACACGCTTGAAATGGCAATGCCTTTCAATTTGAGATATTAATAATACCATTGCGTTATATACCTATATTGTCAAGCAGACGAATTTTTCAAACATGCAACAGCAATGAACTATGAGTTTTTTCTTCAAAATCCTTTGGATCAGATTCGAACTGAGTTTCGAATTTGGGATGTATACCTACTTATTCTGTAAACATTAGCAATGAGCACCATTGAAACACTTTTATACTGGTAAAGTTACTTCGCAACTCTACTTTGTCCCCCTCAAATATCTTACGAAACAGCACAAAACATCAAAGAATAAGTAACACAACATGAGTCAAACAATTTATTCAGCTGAATATCCTTGGTATCGTAACAATAATTGGAAAAAGCTTTCACCCCGGGCCACCCTATCGCAGGGGATGTGTGTAGCATGCGAATGTCACAGTAGCAGTACCGATGCTGATCCCACTTGCATTTCCTGCACTGTTTTAAAGTAGTGACTGCAAAAAAGAAAAGAAAAGAAAAATGAATAATATAATTTTAAGAATAATGAGAATTTATGTCTCCTTTATAATGTGTGGAAAGATTATCAGCAGCTATTGACAAAAGCTTGACATCAAGCAACCGATAGTTAATTAGCTTTGCCTGGTAATACCTACCGATTATTAAAAAAAACCATTAAAGATGTAAATTTTATAAGGTTTAAAAAACTTTTGATGTATTGTTACATCTTTAATTCTGATTACTGATTATTCAATAGCAATGGGCGTCTGCAAAAAATATAGCAGGTTATACCCATGGTCAACATGCAAGTCACGTGGGCTCAATTGTAGTGCCAGCCACATCGTGCCTACCTACCTAGTGCTAACCGTTGCTTGAAGGCACTTAGTACCAGCTGTAAATAGCACCTACTTGTTAAAACAATCGTGCATATAATTCACTAGCTTTTTCCCGCGGCTTAGCTCGCGTGGATTTCGGAAATTATCCCATGGAAACATACTACGGGGATAAAAAGTATCCTATGTGTTAATCCAGGTTATAAACTATCTGTCTGTCTCATCCAAATCCTATTAGTAGCATAAATAATGATTGAATACTACCGTGAATTCATGCATGCCCGATACTTTTTGTAAGGTTACTGCTCAGAAATTGTGCACAACGTCTAATGATTGAAATAATATCTTGAATTCATACAAGCCTAGTACTTTTTGTGCCAAGTTTCAAGTTTATTAAATCAAGGATTATGATTTTTTTTTCAAACTAAATCCCCTCTTTTCGCCCCTTAAAGGTGAAATTATCAAAACCCCTTCTTAGTGCTCCCCTAAATTATAAAAGGAAGCTGTGTGCAAAATTTCACGTTCCTAGTCCCAGTAGTTTCAGCTCTGCGTTGATATATCAGTCAGTCAGTTTCTCCTTTTATATATATATATAGATAGATAGATAAATAATTAAGTACAAGGAAGCTCTTATATGTAGCTACATGCAAATAAAATTGCGAATCACGTTCGATCCACACAAAGCAGCTTAAAACGCGACGACCTGGGAGGTATAGTAATCAAGATAAAATAATATGCTAACAAAATTCAAGGCGACCGAGTATCTGCCTACAAGAAACAAGTTCACCCTTTTCCAGTGTCACAAAATAATTCCAAACTAAAAATAAGATAAAAATTTCCGTCACTTTTCAAAAGTGTCTGACAAGGAGACAAGAAAAGCTGTGAGAGTAAATAAATGTCGCGTAGGCGTGCACTATATCCAATTGAGATTACAAAATAACACGGCACGCATCCCTATGTGGATAATCTAATCCACCGATTAAACTGTGAACGTGTTTGTGGGCGTGGACTCCAGTCATTAGATACTAGGTTTATTTACCAAATCTGACGTTTAGTGAAATCGTCGATTCGTGGCAGGTGAACCAACAAAATGTCGAAGTTAGTGCCGCGGCTATAAACATTTAAATTGTGTTTTTTTTTTATCAAGATAGACCTACTCTGTCGGTGCACGTAAACGTAGTTTTATTCCAATTATTCGATGAGTGGATAGAAGCATTTTCTTAATGAGTGGATGCAAATGACTCGGCCGTTTTCATCTTTAACTATCTATATAGTTTTACTTCTACTAATAAATAAGATGTTTGAATTCGTGTTGAAAGTTTGAACACCACACTTTCTTTTATCTACACTATTTTTGCATATTTATTTTAATCTTCAATGCATAGGTACCTACATAGATTGCGCAAGTTGGGCCCAAGTAACGGCCGCGACTTACGAGTTGAATAGGTTCGAACCCTGACAGGCACTTTACTTTGTGTAAATGATTTCATCACCACTGCTCTCAAAACGGTGAAGGAAAACATCGTAAACAACAAGGTAACACACAAAAAACATGCATGTATGTTCTAAAACCAAAAATTTGAAGACATGTGACATCTACTAACCCGCACAGGGACCGCTTGGGGGATTATGGTCCACTCCCTGAGAGAGGCCCCAGCAGTGGGAACATTATAATTATGCTGATTATGCTATGCGTTTATGATGAATATTGTAGGCTGTTCCTAATAACAATAATTACTGGCTGATCATTTTCACTTGTTTTATTAACCTACACGGTCTCCCTCCACTCCTTCCATCGTTCGCGAGCCCACGCGTCTTCCTTCCACTTTTATCGGAACCTATCCAGCTCGTCCCGCCATCTCCTACGTGGTCTGCCGCACCCCGCCTCACTGTCTCAGGGCACCAGCTCTGTGTTATTTGGGCCCACAGTTTGTCCGGCATTTTCACATAATGTTACAAAATAAAATTACTGTGTTTTCAAATATTAAGCAATTGTTAGACTGATAACAATAAATAATCTGATGAAGACTTTTAAACACTGTTAAGTAGGTATTGAGATTCAACCAAAAGAAGTGGCAATAGTTTTTTCCTAAGAGTGTTAGTTATGATTTCTAAATTGGTTTCTAAATTATGTAAATTAAATTTAGAACCGATTAGCCTCCAATTTACAAGTAGCGATGCCGTAAAATTTATTTGTTAATAATCCGTTGATTTGTTTATTTTTGCTAGCGCTACCAATGCCACTCTCGGGGCGCAATCTCGACGCCCCATCTCGTCAGATAACATTATACCTACTCAGCTTAAATATAAGATACAACAAACTAAAAAAACGCCTAATGAGCGTCGAATTTTATTCACCATTCCTGTTTTGAAAATTCAAAAATACCCGAAAGTATGGTGGTGTCACGCTGTCCCATAATGTTGAACATTTTATTCGAACATTTACAGGTTTTTGGCGTTACATGTAATGCACAAAATGGTGTTAATATTACATTTTATGCCTTTAGAGAGTCGGTTGTCGTTGATTAAAAATTTGTCGTGTAATTCTTTTTTTTCGATGTTATTTCTGCGTCGTGAGAAGGCTATACGGCTTTTGGTGAGTAAATGAACTTTGGTTAAGCGCCTTAAGTCCGCGCTTATTTGTTTTTTTCTCCCTTTATTACTTTGCGATCTTTTAATCTTGATGAAATTGCCTAAAAGAATATTACATTACTGATTTGCATTTGGGCGGTAAATAAAAGTTTTACTTTAGGTATATTTCTACCTCCTACTCTTTCCAGGTAACTTAGGTAGGTGCATATATCTACTGGGACCGGAATTCCTAATCCACAAAGAGCACTATGTCAAAAGCGAAGGCAAACTTCCACTATCAATAATGCACGGCCACTTACACAATATTCTATCGGGAACACAAGACGAAGATCGAAAAACACCAGGCCCCGCTCCGAGGGAAGGCATAACGCAATAACAAAAATATTTACCAAAGCTCCAAGCGAATAAAAAGATGTCCCTTAATGCGACCCCAGATGCACTCCACCTATTATTTGTTTCCCCAGAAAAGGTTACCTCCGAAGAAATATGAATATAGGTAATGTAATGCAAATACTGACTGCGGGTCGCCCGAGTCCTGACACTATTTCCTTTTCTTCCATTTACCCGAGGGCACCTCTGGGAACAATGTTATTAAAGAAAGATAAGTGAGGCGAGAAGGATCCGATCTTATCGACCTATCGTATCTCGATCTAAAGAATTTATGTGTAAATAGGCCCTCACATAAGGAAACGACGCTCCGAGTCGACGATCCTTTCACATTCAACTCGATATACCTAGTTACTCGATACCGAAGTAGAATGAGATCTTCAGCGATTAAGCAATAAAATTTGGTAGTGCTCGTTGCGTTTTTCGTTTCGAGCGTCGGTTAATCGAAAAGCGCTGACGTTTAAACGGCGTATCTAATTTCCTGCACTAATTCAACACGGTGATTACTCGTCTGGATCAATCAGACCCGACTAGATCAATTAAAAATTTAAAACCGTCTCGTGCAATGTTAATATCTACATAGAAACTGAAAGTTAGCGCATTCGTATGAGTCACGAGATCGTAGTACGCATCAGAGTTATAACCATCGCGTCACAGATTACGACACGCTCGTAAAATTCGTCCGTCCATTGAGTAAAACAATAAAACGCGATTTGGATCAAATGGTGTCACTAGCCCGGGGAAGTTCAAGTGCGCTATTAAGTTGCACAACGGGCAATAAACATTTGAAATAAAAACGTAAATATTCGCGTCGTAAAGTGTGTATCATTTGTAATAATAGCGTTTGCGAGATGGTTATTTTTATCCGGGTATCGGTCGGGTCGTAAATGCCGTAGACTAGAAGCAGACGGGTTTTACGGTGCGGCCCGAGACTGCCGGTGAACAGGTGATGAGGTGTCTTCGCTTTACGGTCTGCAAGACCGATGCATCTTTCACAAGCTATTGCATTATGGCAGCTCAACTAGAACGATAAATACTTACACTGAGTTTTTGGTACCTACGTATCTTCTTATGTAAACTCTAAACAGGTGTGTAAACAGAGGGTTATATAAGCAATAATGTTGTGCATGAGTAGGCTAAGAGTGAGCAACAACGACCCAGCACATACTAAACTTGAACTAAATAGATAATGCGTACAGAATGTATATACCTACCTAGGTTTTGATGGGTGCTTGAACTTAAATAACTTCTTTTAACAGGGGGCCGTACTACTAAAAATGAACCTATAGGTATGGTATTAAGTGTCAGCGACCGATCGATTGTTAACCTTTATGTTACCTTGTTTCAGATAAACAAGGAATTTGGATGACACATTAATGGATGCCTTCAACTTGAGTCAACAGAAAAAAAAATGAGGTAAGTTATTATTACTGCTATAACTACTTACCTACCTTTACCGACCTTTGTAAACTATAGGTGACATCTATGTAGGTATACCTACCTAAGATGAAAAACATATATGTTGGACAGTTGCACAGTAGACACACCCGTTGCACAGTCACGGACATTGCCGCTAAGTTATAAATTGCCGTGTTCAGTCAGTCAGAAAACGACACTTGAGGCAAGACAGTCAATTTGTTTAGCCATAATTTTCTCTGACTTCACCGACTTTATCGTATAATTCTCATACTTTTTCTTTTAAAATTTCCATTTAATTTACTAAAGAAAATTATACCAAGTGTTTCCACAAAATTGCCAGGTAATTTTCCTTTCGAATTTCACCATAATTCCCGATTTAATTTGATTCAAAGAGAACTGAGTGGAGAGTTATATCGTCAGCATAAAGTTAATAAGATAGGGGTTGACCGTCCGGAGGCGGCGCTGTTCGACCATATTGGACAAATAGGACAATGTAGGACGTTCCCTGTGCCTATCACGAGATTCTTTTCGAAAATTCGCTGTACTTTTGGGCCTAAATATTTACCTAGAGAAAACAGCATTTCTTTTAGTAATGTTTTTCTCCTTAACTTAATCAATACAGTTAAATTTATATTTTCATAATAAATTAAAAAGTGTAAGAAAATGTTCAATGCTTATCCAGAATTAAACAAAAACTTCAGCTCTTCAAAATTTGAATAAACACTGTAGGAATGTTGTAATAACTTTTATCAAAGGCAGCCGTTCCCAAAATTAACCTTGTACAAAGAGGCTCTTCACAACATCAGGACGAAAGTACATAGAAGAATTTCCAACAATATCTGCAAAGGATTATGGGGGTCTATCCCAACATTACGTGCCTAAATTGAAGAGGTAGGCCATTGTAGAAACTAAGGCAGCTCGGTAAAGAGAATGTGCTTAGTTAGGAAAATGTTGGGGCCTACCTAATTTGGGTAGGTTATGTTACACGTTAAGTACCCACCCTTTAGCCGGTTAGTAGTTTGAGTTAACTTACGGGACGGGAAAACGCGCGTACAGTCGCTAACACAATGGTTATGCGAGTTTAGTTTGGCAGGCCGTTTTATTAAAAGTTTTGTCCGTAGGTAATGTGTGTTGTGTGGACAGGAAATTTTTGCCTGAAAAATAAATGAAACAACACTTGGAGCACTTTCCAAGTGTTGTTCCAATTGTTAAAAAAAAAAAAAAAAAAAACTTAAATAAATATAGTTACAGGTTAATGTGCAAATGTTTAAAACAGCTTGAGTCCAAAAAGATGAAAAACCATTGAAGTCGTATATTTTCTTTGACATAAAAACAATAAAATATTTTTTATGAGTGTCTCTACAAGAGCATTTTGCAAAACCACATAATTTATGTGATGTTATGATAATAAATCGGTTAATGACCGAGTAATAGCACAATAAATACATGACGATTAACGATAAACACGTGTCTGTATCGTAAAACTGTTTTGAATTCAACTGCTCCCGTCTAGATTCTGTCTGTCTAGGCACGGGGCGAATTACTATTTTATTGGCGATTCAAAGCTACGTCATCTCATTTTACGGTGCCGCCTACTTATACGAAATCACATAAAACCAAACACGTCATTGAGACTACTATAATGTTCTATTAGGGGCAATTTAAACAGCTCCTTACAATTTTACGATTTCGACGGCAGTTTATGGCGTGGCACGCGCTTGAGTTTGCTCGTAAAAACCTACGGTCACCTGTTGTGTGTTATCCTTCCTACAATGTGTCAATAAAATTTTGTCAATGGACGACGTTTTAATGTGCCAATTATGGTTCGATGTTTCATTCACAAGTTCCAGTTTTACGACTCGGATAGTGGCGCTACGCTCCATTCCCGTAGGAAAGTTCCCATCGCACTACAGGCTTTCAAGCGTGAATTGATAAAGCCTCGCCTAAATTTTACCAAAAATATTTTTTCTTTTTGACAAACACTTCCTCAATATATTAATTTTTTTCTTTTAATCGTGCCGCCTGATGGAATCACTTTAATCAAGGAAATAATTTCAGAGCGTAACAATATTCGTTACCGACTGTCCAAGAATAAATGTTTATGAGCGGCTCCTTCACATTAGTAGGTATTTTACGGGACCATATTTTGGACGCAACTGTACAGAAGTAGGTTTACGGATTCAGTAATTTTTATATTGGGATTTCTTACAATTTTATCTTTATGGTATTATTTCATGATTTCATGTGTTTTTTCTTAGTGTTCTGACGTTTTCAAACAACATTGGATAAAATGTATGCTACTATATTATGTAGGTACAATATCCCGTTTGCATGTACTTAATGTTATTTATAGAGGATAGTTTTCGTAAGATATAGGTCATACTGATATGTTTATGATCAAAACCACTGTCTGGTTAGATGGGAATCCATTTTTTCTAGTTTTTATTGTGGTGGAACAGCATGTTTATTTTATAACATAATTTAGTACAGCAAAAAGAAGAATAGGTTCTCCAATTTTACTATGTGTAACAGGATTTATTGTGATAGATGCCGTCGGCATAACAATTTGTATAGAATAGGTACCTACGTATACTGTAACAATCGCGTAGCTCAGCATTATTTCCTGAAAAAATATAACATTCAGCAAGAAAAGGACAATTCAGCAGATTTCTTATAAATACACGTAGTCCTACGCCATCGCCCATAACTCAAATGACTGCATACGTCAGGAATATAAAGGAGGAACTTTAGCCAAGCCCCACCTAAAATAGCATGGCCGTTCGTTCAGCGAACACCCGCCACACGCCGATTGGCGGAAACTCAAATAAACCAGTTTACCCGCTCTTGCTCTGGCCAATCAGCGCGAGGAATATTTAAAAGGCTATTTAGAAGACATCTTGGGAGGTATTCTTATCTCTGTCATTACGTATGCGAGTGAAAGTGACGGGGCACGCGTCAATGTGGTGGTGAGTGGTTGAGATGTCTCGCTTTTCGCATAGATGGCGTTAGTTGTTACGTAGTTCGACTCTTTCACGTTAGATGGCGTGGCGAACCGGTGTAATCTTATGGGAGTCAGCTGTTGGTAATGGGATTATGATGGAATCCGGGCTTGGAAGAAGTTTTCTAGAAATAGATCCAAAATTTCCAATTCTGATGGTTTTATAGTATAAAATACTTATCGTTTGTCATTATTTAGTAAACAATGTGTTTGAAATGTAGAGTTTTTAGATTAAATAGAAATACCTATACAGAGGAGCATTTGGGCATACCTTTGCCCAGTTTTGGGATGTTAACTGTTTCTAACAGTAATTAAATTTAGAAAACAGTGAGTAATAATCAACTACCTATCTTGGTTAAACTGTAAGGTAGGTATACCATCATGAACAGCATCTTGGATCTACCTACTTACCTACAGTCAATTAAACTAATTGTTTAGCATAGGTAAGTATTGATTATCAACTTAAATTTATCTAGATAGATTCAAGTCACAATATTGTCATTTCCAGTAGTAAGAAATTAACAAAGTGTGGCAATCTTCTCAACAATATGTTTCAATATGTTTAAATGTACAAAAAAAATATGTAACTACTGCATTTCATACATTGAGTTATATGAAATTGTACAATAACAGTATTCAATAAGTATAATAATTTGACTTCGATTCATTAGGTAACGTCATAAATTCATAATCAAATTAACTAAAATAAAAGCTGATTTATAACTAAACCAGTCTTAATACCTACAAATTTCCAGGAAATGATAATTCAGACTAAACCTCATAAATCTGTCAAGGTGTAAAATTTTGAAATTAATAACAAATTAAGTGTTGTTATGCACTAATGTTCTAAAATAAATACTTTTAAAAGTTTAAATGGGTTTTTTGTAAGCTTTTAATTATTATAGAATTATAATTTATAAGAGTTGGAGAAACTAGTTTGTAAGATTTTTTTACCGAGCAGGTTTCGAGTTCCCAATAGTAGGTAGGTGTAGTTTTTGAAATAGGTAGGTACAGAAAACTCTACGTTAGTATACGGTACCGGGACGAATAAAACACTTTATAGATCAATCATAGGATAATTATTCCTAGAATAGGAGCTACGTTTTACATTATTAAGTATATTTTATAATCACCCCTTTGAAAAGCCGGGAGTCGGCCATCTTGTCATTAAACAAAAAAATCACATTCCTTTTTTATTTAAATACAAATTACTAGAATGTTCGAATGCAGTCACGGCTATTTTCTTAACAGCCTGGTACAATATAGGGTTACTTATCGCATAAAACCTACCTACCTAGGTAGATAATATTTTAAAGTTTGGCTCTGTGAAGCCCAGTGGTAATGGCCGCGACTTACGAGTTGTAGGTCGTAGGTTCGAACCCAGACAGGCGCCTTACTTTGTGTAAATTATTTCATCACCACTGCTCTCAAAAGGGTGAAGGAAAACATCGTGAGGAAACCGGCTTGTCCTAGAACCAAAAATTTGAAGCCATATGACATCTATCGACCTTCACTGGGCCCGCGTGGTCCCACGGCCCACTCCCTCTCACCGAGAGGAGGCCTGTATCCCAGCAGTGGGACCAATTATAGGCTGATTATGTATTTAACTGTCCTAAGTGCTTTTTTTCCATATCCCTCCATTTTCTTTACATTGGATGTAAATATCCTGCTGAAAATGTTCAAATGTTCTTTTTTTAACAATAAATAAAGTAAGTAAGTAACTAGCGAAATGTGGGTGTACTAGGTAGGTACCTACACCTCTGCCTTACCTTTCGGAGATTACAGGCGTGATGTTATGTTATGTTATGTAAGTAAATTCTATGAATGGTTTAATTACCTTTTATAACCTAGTAGGTAAGTGAAGGGGAATTTGGTTTATGAGTTAACACTCAAGGTTAAGTAGTGGTAAAAAAAGTAAGTTTCTTGTTTTATTACTACTTAAATCAACAAAATACACTTAGTTAACATAGCTAACACTTTCACACAAAAGAATTCAGATTATAACTTTTATTACAACTCATTTTAAGTAAATCAACAAAATACACAATAAGTAGGTATGTGGGAAACAGATTTTCTCACGGAAGTATTTAGAGAACTTTAAGAATTGTTTGATAGTGAACACTCAATTGGAGCAAAATCTTACTTTTAAACTAATTTTTTTGCAGATTAACGTTTGTTAAACCATTCCTATTTACTTCATTAAAAACTGTGTAAGTTTATAGAATTAAGTAGAGGCTTTAAAGAAGTTTTACTTATTTTAATACAATCACTCACATATTATATATAAATTAGAATGATTTGCTCCCACTGTACATAAATACCTACTTACCTAAACAAAAGAAAAGCAAGTTCTAATTTTAAATTCACTTGTCATTCGCTCTCTGCAACAGTAGATAACCTCAGGGATTCTGCTGTCACCACGTGCTGCCTCGATTTGACTTCTGCCGTCGTTGATCTTTTTGCTCTGTGGCACTTTTAGACTAATGAACTTATTATCTGTGTTGGTTATGAAGGTGAGTGACCGTAGTTTGTAATAATTATTTGTTACTAACCTATTTATAACCTCACTATAGAACAACCATTTAAAAGTTAAATAGGTATCCTACTTCATTGTGGTATAAAATAACTAACAGTAATTGTATAAATTTTAATGATTAATAATCAAGAAGTTGGAATACCTCTACATCACTCTGACGTTTTAATTTATCATGACTAAAATTTTAAGAGGTACCTATAGGTACCATCGCCGGCACTGGCGCCTGACCACTATTCAACCTTATTACCTAAGCAATAAGATCGAAAAGAGGTCAGGTCACTGGTGGATAGTACCTACCCTCATCTATAAAGTCATAATAAATAAAAACTAGCTGTCAATAGCTATAATTATAACAAACTTGTAAGAAATACTTACGTCATTAAAAAAAGAAATTGGCCAAGTGCGTGTTGGACCACGCACAATGAAGGGTTCCGTAGTTGAGATGAATTAATCCCAAGAACAAACTTAACATTACAACAACAATAATGAGAGATTTACCATGTTATTTTAAGACCATAGACTTTTTATAGGTTTTCCTGTAAAGTTGGCTCAATAGTTTCGAAGATAAGGGGGGTATGGTCAATCTTCATCAATTTTCTTAAATATCTTTAAAAGTATTTAGTATAACAAAATTACAAAAATATTGAGATCCTCGCAACAAGTCCTTTCATTTGATATGTCACAAAACTTTGCACTTTTTGCAAAACTTTTTATTTTTATTTTCTTAATTGGCCCCTTAAAAGCAACCCCAAAATTCTAAATTCATGTATTTACGTTAGAAGTCCGTGTTTGGGTCACATAAATACATATGTGTACAATAATAGTAATATAATATACATACAAATTGGCTGTGACAGACGGACAGGCAGACAAACAGACTGACACACACACGAGTGATCCTATTTGAGTTCCGCCCTTTTTCCTTTTGAGGTACGGAACCCTAAAAAGAATATTTATGGTTAACCTGTTAATGGTAGGCTTAGTTAGCCTTGTGTTGTAAAGAGGGCTCTACGCCACGTGTAAAATGCTCGTTTAAACGATAGATTTTTGGGGTGCCGTTGTCTTACTGGAGGGTAACCTTTCTGCTCTATGTTATGGTGAATTTTGTGTTGTAAGTAGGTATTAACGTTTGTAATGTAGAAAAATTCTTCATAAATATTTCTTAGAAATTGATGCTCTATTTGTTTCTAATTAAATAAATTAAGGTCTTCATAACTGAAGATGCCATCATCTGTAGGTAGATTTATTATTTCCAAGTTTTATAATCATGGATAGATAAATTAATACTCAATTTCCCTCTAATTAAGTAAATTAAGAAGTAAGTAACTGAAGATCTCATCCTTTGTATTATTATTTTTATCCGACTAAGGCAAAGTCAAAAGAGGGTTATGATTTTAACGGCTATCTTAGTATAGTTAACTTTCATAATACTTAAGGCTTATGCAAACCAGCGCGACTTGTCGCGCGACGCGACACCGTTTATTGTTATACTGTGAAGTTTTCTTAGAAATTGTATTGTTCGTGTCGCGTCGCGCGACAGGTCGCGCTGGTCTGCACAAGCCTTTAGAGTTGATATAAAATTATTATAGGTATCATAAAAATCAGGGAGTTATGTAGGTATTTCTTCACCTAGATCTAAATTTACTTAAATAGGTACCCTTGTGCTGTATCCCACCGCTTACACAATAGGCTTCAGTGCTATTTTTCAGTCACTTTCAGTACCTGTAATTTGAGTAAGTCCTACTGAAAATTATGCGACTTACCAATTACCTAAACTACACGAATTCTAAAGTTTATTTTGGAGTAGAATCAACCTGAAATTCGCCTACAGCTTCACCTTTTTGATTATTTATTTACCTCACATTAGAAGAATTCTATACTGGTGTCAATCAATCTGCCTAGCCTTTTCCCAACTATTTTGGGTTTGGCAGCTCTAACCGTATGCAGCTGAATACCAGTATTTTACATGGAGCGACTGCCTATCTGACCTCATAACATAACCCAGTAACTGGGTAATACGATACCCCTTGGTAAGACTGGTGGGAGTGGTGGGCTTCTGACGACTCTTAACGACTGACAAAGATCCACGAACGACAGCCGGGTCCAATGGTTTAACGTGCTTTCCGAGGCACGGAGGAGTCTCGGTATGTAAAGATCCATCCACAGACCAACCCCGGCAAGCGTGGCTTTCACCCGATGGTTCGACACGTGCGGCAGTTATTACTTAGCCACGAGCTCCTCCTTCTACAATTCTAAACTAAAAATTCTATACTGGTGTATAACTTACTAAAGTAGGCAACTACCTACTAATCTACCGGCCGAACCCAATAACCCATTGTCAGTAAAATACAGATCGCTATTGATGGTAGATAGTATAATTATATCTGTCATTGTGTCACATTCCATAAGTTTCCTAGTCTCTAACAGATTATTAGGACGTTAAAATCATAGATAGGTAGGTTTTTTTTATCTCCAGTATGCCAAAACTGGTGATAAATAGGTTATTGGTTTCGGCTGTAAAAGAATACCTACTATTAAGTACCTAGGTAGGTTTCTTTTCATTCCTTTTAACCTATTATATTGAAAAGATATAACTTACCAAGTATACTATTGTTGAGCAGGATAAACCGTTCTCATTAATGCATCCCACAGGCATCGAAGTCTATTCATAATCTTTCCATAGTTAGGTAGGTACTTACCATATTGAGTGTGGCAACTCAAAAAATAAAAATCAATACACTATCATCAATATGGTAGTCAATCGGTAATAAAAACGATTCTATATCCGATTATACTCGCTTCTAGTCCGGTAAATCGATTTTTTACATCTCGAATGACGAAATCGATTGCTTATAGCAACATTGTATGGGTCTTGTACCATTGAGCGGAGCTATTACTGTAGGTATAAAAAATCAAGTTCATGGTAGTATTATTTTATTGCATATCTATTAAGATATGTGTTACTTCAGTTTTAGGTGGATTCCTAACATTCTTGTTACGCAGGAAGTTCCTAGAGAAGTTTGTGAAAGAATTATTTCTGAGAAAAGTATTTTTGTGCTTTCTACCTATTTAAATCGATATCTAAGTGATTCAATAGAGTTTTAATAAAAAGTAGGTTAGCATTTGTTTTTCTCAAGGAGAAGTTATTCAGTTTTCTATCTAACTTAGTTTTATGAAATATTCATGGACCTATATGCCAACACATGAGTAAAATTCTAATCTAGTTGATATATTGGTCTTAGATAGATAGTTAGATGGAATATTTTATTGTACACCAAAATTAAAGCAAGAAGTTAACAAAAAATCTTCTAATCAAATCAACTATTTCCCAATCTCTAAAGTTATAAGGCCTAACCTTCCAAATTTTAATTTATTATCTCCAAGCGTAGGTTCAAATCCTCGCCCAAAAATTAAAGAAGTTTGTTCGACACTTCAGCCTTACTAACTTAGAAATTTTATACCTTCTAATCAAAAGTTTTGTAACGAAATTTTTCCTTAAAGTTCCCACAGTAATACCTAAGTTACTATATATACCTATAGGTATCTTTCGTGTTTCTGTTCCACAATTTTTTCGTTGTCATGTAAACAATAACAAAATGTTGGGGCTTATCACGGAGGGCATAACACGAGATGTTTTGTATCTATGGACATAAACTCACCGATGTAAGCACTATGCACAACATCAGCTGAATTGTCAATATTGCTCTTAAAATATTACTGACTGTACTATCGTGTAAACTCGGCCCTATGTATGTAATAAGTGTGTTTTAATTTTGTTTTTTTCAACTGAAATTCTACTTTATCCTTCAGATGTTAAGGTGGGTTCTTGATTGGAAAAATTGTCATGGCGTGGCTCGCGTGTATATCCGAAAGTCGCAAATTTGTATTCAAAAGATACCTACCATCGAAGTACGCAATAATCGTAAAACGAACAATTTAAACTCCAATTTTGTCGAGTTTCGAATATTGCTCTACCATTGATACAGTAAATAAGTTTGTATATAGGCACTGATCTACTTAATATCGTGTATAGTACTTGCTTAACTATTATTTATTTATTTTATCTGAGTGTTTTGACACCTTAATATGTGTTCCTACTTTGAAATTACCTACTTACATTACTGTTAGTACCTAATGTAAACTTATTTTTATATTAGTGCGTGTTGTTCTTGTATGCTTTAATTATGTCAAAAAAGACTTCTGTATCAGATGCTAATAATATCGAACTTTAAGTAGTAATACCTATAACATTAAAGTTTTAAGTTTTATTTGTTTGAATTTGAGGCGAAATCGTTTTCAAAAACATCGTGTTTCATTACAGGAACAAGTCGTAGCAAAAATAATAAAACAACCGGAAATACCAAACTTTATTTACCATAAAAAAACATTTTTAAGTTTCATAGATGAAAACTACAAGCTGTAAACATTAAGAAGTACATTTACTTACACAATATACATCAAAGTTAACTAGATGTGTACTAATAGTCTTTTAATTGTACCTACTCACCTTACTACGCCGTGCAAACTCAAAATTATCTCCTTCACTTTGTAGTGTTGCCAACAACAATAAATAAATTGAGACAAGTCCCCGAAAATGAGGCAAAAATCTATAAATTACAAGTGACACAATTTAAACAGACATCTGTGTGTTTTATTCTTTAATACAGTTATAATAAGGAATTTATTAGGATTAAATTCTTAAAATATTAGTGGTTAATGACCTGACACAGGAAGCGATGCAATCGTTATGCCTTCGAGTTTCCTTACATACATTTACATTAAATTAGCTGGAGTGGAAATGTGCAATTTGTAGCCTAACTATGGTACAGACTAAAATACTAAACAGAATTTTCATTACATTCTTTGTAGTTATATTACTTACGTACTTAGTTTAAAGGTGTAGTTGGGCCCCTATTTCTTAAATCTATTCATATTTTCATACACTATTTAACAATGTGCAATTTATTAATTGTCATACAATGCAATTATTATGCAGGCAGGGAAATCAATCGTTACAGCTAATTGACACCCTATGTCAATTTGTAATGTTATAGCGATTTTATACAACTGTCAAGTTTGACAGTTATGGCTTGAATATAAGGAATTTAATTGGGTAGACAGTTAATTTAATTTAAAAAAACTGACTTTACAATGCCAGTTTCCAGTCACGCTAACGCTTTGACTCTAACATTAAAAGCCAGTAACAGATTTTCCCAAGTTTTGTCAAAACCCGAGCCCCCAAAACCGTTAGTGGTTAGCCGGACTACTCCACCACTATGTCAATGCGGCAAAATTTGGATGTCCCACGAAATTAGGGACGGGTGGCGACTCTTCGCCCACTCTACATAATTTTATGAGGCTCGATAGCGGCTGGGTTTTAGGAGCGAGATAACTATGAGTTGGCGTGTCTCAAGCCTACTATAAAATTATGAAAATATTGTGGATTGGTACATTTGCTATGAAAATAAAGGAGAATTTATTGTAATGCAGTCCGGAGCAGGCTCAGCAGGTCTTGCAGGCTGTATGCGATCCAATTTTCTAGAAAAAAAGAAAATGATTTTATTAAAGAGAAAACCTTCCTTCTTGGGGTTGGGATACAATGAGATTACTTCACATATTAGGGATATTGACTGGGTAATAAAAATAAAACTATTGAATCCGTCACTTAGATGATAAAAAATGTTATGTGTTATGCTTTATCATAATAATAAAGAAATATTTTGATAAAACGCATTAAAGTTGGGGATTGGGGGTTCGCTACGTCACTATTCAGTATAAAATCTACCGGAGAGTGACGTCATGCCACATTTTAACTCAATGTATTGCCGTAATCTTAAAATTACGTAAAAAAATAAAAATATTTCTACTTGTCCAATATTTTTTAATAATTTATCTGACGGACAAAAAATACAATTTTAGTCAACATCCCTATTAAGGATTGGTCGTCACTAAGTAAGTTAGTTAAATTAATTGTTTTATCGCTCCCAAACACTAATTCAGAATTAAAGCTTTCAGATGGTAATGGTAGAGTAATAAAAATAAATAGAAATCAATTGAATTAGTTTATATTCAGTGGCTAGACAGTTTCATAAAATGCGTATTTATTACCTAGTAAATTGGAGCAAAAAAAAAACACCTGCCTTATTTGGTTACGATGAAGATAATGTCGTACATAACATGTTATAATGAACATTAATGCGTAAGCTTAAAGGCCATTGTTTCTACTAACATACAATAACCTTAAAAAGATACAAGAATGTACATAAGAGTGTTGTTTATATTATTCATCGTAATAATGAAGTTTTAATTGAATAGTCTGTGGGCGTAATTTATGCTTCGTTATCGTTTTCTAAAAAAACGCGTCGCTGAGGTCTGACAAAGACAGTAAAGTTACAAGTTTACAGATAACGTAACCTGACCTCTACGCACACGCTTACACCTTCTACATGTAGCTTAGTCTTTTAATTATTCCTGAATTCATTACTTGATAAATCCAACATTAAGCCGTAAAAAACATTATACCTACGCCACCCTAATTAAACGTAATATTTTATTTTTAAACGCAAACTTGTGCAATGTTCGTCCCGAGTGCGGCGTAATTAAATTTCTTATTTATTTTATTAAAGAACACACACTGTTGAATTAAACAAGAGTTTCAGCTATATAAACAGTGTATATTATGTCCTTCCTTTTAAAATATTTGACAATGCTCGGATAGCTTGGGCGGGTGAAAACTAGATCCAATATGGTATAATCTATGTAAATAAGTGTTTTCTGCTGTTTTGAACCGAATGAGGACTGTATATATTTTCTAAAATACATATTTAACGAGTGGAATTCCAATTAATTCTATGTCCTCTAATGGGTTTTATGATTTGTTTATGGGTTACACACATATACGAGTATATAGCTACTAAATCATGACATTCAATAATGTAATTTCAAATAATCGTTTTCAGATAATTCAATCGTGTATTTAATATTAAAAACCAAAATGTGTTTTAAGCTTTGTCATAATGTCCTCGCGCACATGTGGGAGTTGCGCGAGGAGAACGCACGAAACGCCGGGGTATAACTCCGCTGCCGCAACAAATCGCGGCACAGCGGACAGAGCTCCGGCGGGATCTCATGGCGGCATGGAGTGTGCGATTGTCGCAACCCAGCGCTGGGCACGCCACAATTGCGGCGGTAAGGCCCCTCTTTGAGGAGTGGCTAGAGAGGCGCCACGGCGTCCTCACCTCCTTCTGCGAAGCAGTTATGCTCGCGAAGGAGGAGGCGGAGCGCGCGAGGGAGATTCAAGCTGCACGCCCTCGCGCCCCTAGTCGCCGCAGGAGACGTCCCGGGCGTCGGGAGTCACAAGTTGACTTCCGGCCACCGTAGGCGCGGGCCTGCGGACGGTGAGCGATGGGCAGCTCGCCGTCCGATAAGGACCAGGCCCGGGTCGACGGCGCGTTGTGTTCCACGCGCGCCTCAAAGGGATGTCAGCAACAACTGACGGGGTCCGGAAGGACCAATGCCTGCAGGGGTCGCGGGTTTGTCTGAAAGGGATATCGCGGCCCCAGCACATAGGCAACGGAAGGAACACGGGTGGGTTTTAGTCAGTAAAAGTCTGACACTCCCTCTCGCTCTGGCCAGAGCGGGAGGAGTCATTTGATGATTTCCCACCCAAAAAAAAAAAAGCTTTGTCATAAATTGATTAATTAATTGAGTGACCGGTGGGACTGCCCGATGCTTGGTCGATGGGTGAGACTGCACACACAGATCTGCTCTTGATAACTGTACGTGTATTTATTTTATCTATTCCTATTATGTTATTATTATTATGCCTATTTTGTGATTTTTATGTGTGTATTGTGTTTTTTTGTATGATTTGTAATTCATTTCTATTATGATATTGTTATGTAATTTGTGATGTATTTCGATTATGTTATTTTTGTTATTATTTGTAATTAATGATTTTGTTTTGATGTCAATTTACCTACTGATGTAATTCTATGGACTTCAATGTCTGCAAATAAATGATTATTATTATTATTATTATAAATAGTTTTGTGGGTAGAAAAAAACTAACTGCCTGCCAAACAAGTGCTAAATAGCTCTTTAGCACTTGTTTGGCAGGCAGTTAGTTTTTTGTAAAACCATTTTAAGGTTCCGTACCTCAAAAGGAAAAATGGATCCCTTATATGTAGTACTCATGTGTCTGTCTGTCCGTCTATCACAGCCAAATTTCTCCGAATCTAATGGACCGATTAAGTTGAAATTTGGTACATACCTATTTCAATTTCTGTGACCCAAATCAATTTCGGGAGCAAATATAAAATTTAAAAAAAAAGTTTTGCAAACTGTACCGTGTGACATATCAAATGAAAGGACTTGTGAGGATCTCAAATGTATTATTTTAATCAATTTAAACTAATAAATAATAAAAATATTTAAGAAAATACTTGTAGACGAAAATTGAGCATTCTCCAAAACTACTGAGCCAATTTGTTTTTTTTAATTACAGAAAATGGTTCTATACTTTGTAACGTTACGTTTTCCTCCGTGGAGAAAAACGAGAGTCACAAATTAAATTAAAATAAAAAGGTATTAAAAATTAAAAGTTAAAATTAGTAAAAGTAAAGGTAAGTTTAGGACACAGGACAGGCTCGGGTAAGGCAGGAACAGGCAGGCAGTGGAACAGGTGGGCAGGCAGGCAGGCAGGCCGCAGGCAGCGTGGAGGAGGCTGGGCTGAGGATTATCCACCCTGGAGATACACTCCAGCCTGTGGAATGGAGAGGAGGTTGTGAGAGTTTGTAGATGGAGGCACTTTGAGGCGCCTCACCTAGCGGGAGGACCGCGCTAGCGTCACAGGTGACGGCGGAGGTCTCTCTCGTAGAGTAACGTCGTCTAGCGTCGGAGGCCTTCGTGTGCGTGTGCTCGCGGCGTATCACGCCACGTGGTTAAGAGTTCGTTAGAAGTGAGCACCTCCTACAGGGCTAGGCAGGAGGGCCGAGCGAATTAAACACAGTATTACACAGTATTAGAATGTTTATTGTTATAATACACTCAGGGTCGATAGTTCAAATTACACAGTATGATTAGAACACCCGCGCACGCTAGTTATACTAGTTACATGAGACTAATATTCGAGTAGCTAACTGTTAAACAAATAAGACTTAAGGGCAGAAAAACAGTGAATCCGTCTCTAAAGTTAAAAATACGACTCCCCGAAGCTAAAGACAAGACTAGACTCCCCAAAATATGAAGACCGTTTTTATCGTTCTGTGTCATATTTTAAACGTTTTAAAAATATATTCAACTTATTTCTTAATTTAGATATGACCAGAACTAATAAAAACGGCTTACAGAACTTTTTGCGAAGGTTCAGAGTGTACACCCACTTTATGAGAGAAGGTAGAGTGTACTTATCTATGGTGTGTTCTGTCTATGTTTTAGAAAAGTAAATTACGACAGATGACAGTTTAAGATGAAAACGTCAGAATATAAATATTCTAAAGTTTGAATGCGAATGAAAGATTTGGATGCTAATACAAGAGATAATTAAGAGTATGCTTTACAGGGGTAAACAGTGCTACAGAATATAAAAGTGAGTTAAATATATGTGTCATAGAATATCAATAGGAAAATATATCAAAAGGTGGTTTGTTTAATATAATAACATAAAGAAAGAGTAACGTGTTTATACGTAAATAAACTAAAAGATGTGGTTCCAAATAATGGAATACCACAACTTAAAGATTACAGGAAAACCTATAAGAAGTCTATGGTATTAAAATAACATAGTAAATAACATAATAAATATTGTGCGTACAAACTTACATTTGCAGTTGGAATGTGCCTAGATATGGGAGAACATGTTTTTCAAGTATAATACTAAGTTTGTCTTTGGGATAAATATATCCCAACTACGGAACCCTTCATTGTGCGTGGTCCTACACGCTCATGGCCGGTTTTTTGACAAAACAAATAACTTTTTCTGAAATATGATCAGGTATTGCTTTTTTCTGTAATAAATAATTAAAAAGCTGTTTGAAGTTTTTTGATCAATTTAGAGTTATCAAACAACTTTGTTTGTTACTTCGAATACAATAAAGGGCACCTTTATTACTACAATACCTATTGTATCAATTCAAATACTGCTCAGGTAGAAATTGTAGGTAGGTAAACCCGTATCAACTATTTACCCAACTTAAATGAGGGTCTTATCAACGTAGATCTTGACCACACCAGCCTCCGACTAACCTCATCAAATACCCATAGGTACCAACCCAATTTGAGGAATCAAAAGGAAATATCTACGAAAACTACGTAGATAGGAGAGGGGTTTATCTATTGAAATATTGTGGTTAGAAATTCGCTGAGGATATAATTATGTTTGTCGACTCTTCTAACTAACCCTTATAATTATATGTACATGTAGGTATTGGTGAATTTTACTTATAAAGGGTGTCAGGGACATCGATGCGAAAACTGTTTGTCAGTACATGATTCTGAACGCCCGCCCGTGCGTTAAAATTTCTCATCGGTTTGTAAAAAAACAAAATCTGCTGTTTCATAGAAAAGTGCAATACCTATGCGGTCAAAATGTATGGAACAGCTGTTCTTTTTAAATAACCGGCGAAAAATTTGATCGCAGGGGGGTTAGAATCATGTACTGAATCCATGGCTTTGCGTTGATGTCCCTGCCACCCTGTAAGTACAATTTTTTATTCATTAATTATCTCTAATTTCTTCTGCTTAGGGTGCATTTTCCAAGCAGCTTAAGGGTCTCCTTAAGTTGGATACTGACTAATAGGATAGATCTGACTCATCAAATCACAAATAAACATTGTTGTTACACCTTTTTAGAAATCGTATCTTTGAAAAAAAAGAAACTTCTACCTACACTTGTACGACCCAAGAAAAATTCTTCTAAAACATAAGTTACGTGTCGTGAATGCGAGTAGATGCGTGCTATATCCACGTGTATACTTTCTATACATTGTACTTATACATTTTACCTATACATTGTATACATGTATACGTTGGTTCAGGAACTGAAGTGCAGTTAGGGAATACCGCACCGACTGATACCACATAAAGTAGGTGCGTGGTACACGAGAAGCTAACAACGGATGTGTCGCGAGATATATCGGTTTTTACGTCGTGTTTTATTTCTCGTTGATTGATGTATGATGTCATGAAATGATTGATGACCCATTTTGGCTGTGTTTTCTTTTGTTGTATGTTAATGTAGATGTTGTTTTTAGGAACGTTGAGTGGTGTGTGGTTTATAGTATTAATTTATTTTTGTATTGGCTGTCAATGACTTCTGAAATAAGGTCATTAAGTGGCCGTTTCTCAATTATCACGTAATATTTGCCTACCTACATTTTGTTGTCTTTTAATAATTACCTACATAGGTACTCTACTTAACAGGATGTTAAACTTTTTTCTTGTATTTAAATTCTCCAAACTAAAATAAAGGCTAGTTGAGCTATAAAAAAAGAAAATTTCAAGTTTACACATACCTAGTTGTAACATGAGCAGTAGGTAGATTCAAACCCTGATTACTAAAATTTAAATAAATCGAAGGTCACCCAATCAATGTGGTTATCTACAGTTTACTTTTTTTCTACTCAAGATAAGCATACATAGTCAAAGCTCCATATTAATTTATGCGTCAACAATCCAATTAAAACATAATAACAGTCCATCAGCTACATTATTACCCACTTACATTACCTAACAAGTTATCTATCTCCGGATCTATCTCGCAGCGTCCTTGCATGTGTCCCATTTGTGTCAATAAAATATGTAGGAGGACGTACTCGCCCTCTCTCGCCTTTCCTATAGCAAGAAAGAATTTTTCTATGCATTTATTTTCCCACTGAAAATTCTTTTGAGTTTTTATTCTTTTTACCGATAACAAGACTAAAACATAGTCCTTTTTGAACGACATTGTACCCGAACAAGACTTTGTAGGCGTATTTTACTTAGTCGATGACATATATTGAATTTATAGTTTGTTTTGCCTGTATATGTCTCGAAGTAACTCCGTTATGGGCTATACAATAAATTAAGACAGAACCTTGTACCTTTGTGCCTACATCCGTTTAAGCAATCCTGTTTTGGGAAAGCATCTACACGTAAGTCGCTAACAAGAGAAACTTCTGAACTCATTACCGCAGAATGGATGTAGTTAGACATTTAATAGATTCCTGCGGAAAAGGTATCTGTTCTGAGAGTGGAAGCCAATTTCTATTGAAAATACGTAGACTGGTAAATAGATACAAATGTGTATAAAATTAACATTGAGTATTTATTCCATTAGATACACAGCGTGTTATTGAATATTTATTCTCAAAACACTCATATACCAATCAGACTTAAGAGAAATCGTCAGTAATTCAATGTAACAAATGTTATGACATTTCTTCGGTAGGTATATTTATGACATCATCGGTATAATTTCTTATTGTCGGGCGCCGTTTCAAATTATCGTTTAATAACACTGAAATGTTTCAATTGATTTAAGGCAATAATACCTACGGTACGTAATGCGATATAGATTCTATTTATTTCAAGTGTAACGCGGTTCACGAATTAGAGAGCCGTTCATTAGGAAGCTGTGGAGTGTTTGGGCGTTCATTTTATTACTTCAACTTACAAATAAATAAATCTGTCGATTTGTTTCTGCGAAATATATTTCGTAGAAGTGTTATTTTTATGTGGTCCATAAAATTGTAGTTTTATTGAGAAGCTATTTACTTATTTCCTTTTTAACCATAGCGTTATCTCCTCAATCTTTAAGTTCATTATTACTATAGAAAGGTACCTACCTAATGCAGAAATCTGAATATTATCAACAAAGTAAAATAATGTCAATAAAATTCTTTCAGAATCCGAAGTTAATTCGAATTTATTGCACCACACAATCACACAAAGGCAATGCAAAGAAATTCCTTCCATCCAAAAATTGTTTAAGTCATCACCCTTATTCATTTCCTTCATCAATACTCCATTATATCTTTTATACGGTATAAGTACCTTTATTCTCGTACCGCGTAATGTTTGACACTAAAACGATGCTGTCTCATTAACTGAGAGGCAGTGCTCGTTGTGGTAAGTTAGTATCGGCTTGTAGCAGTAAAATACGACACTTGATTGGCGGACAAACATTGGCCTCGCCGGCATAACTTACCTACACGCTCCCGCCCAGGGTAGGTTAGGGAGCAATGCGTATCGATTTCGCAGACGCGATATTATCTTGAATGTACCTACACGTACCGTTAGGCGCAATAAGCATTCGGGATGATACACCGGTAGCCACCAATTACTTAATTGGATTAAGTGCTTTAATGCTTTTTGAATGAGTTGCCGATTTCAAAACGAAATGATCTTGCATTGATGGAGAGATTCAGTAACTTTTTACATGTTTCCGACGCGTGTTTTTGTTAAGATTTGTTTTGTCCGCTAACAGATAGTTTATGCTCTGTTATTATATTTTATTCTAGGGAATTGGTCCCGTTTCAAAAATAACTAGAGAAGTATTATGAAGTTGTGTTTAGGATTCGCCAAAACATTCGGGAGATTAATGCTTGTTTGTGTAATATATTTGTTTTCTTATTGGCTTCCGAAACGCGTTCATGCAACCACTCAAAATAAGTTTCTTCTAATAAACTGGTCCTTTTAAATCTAACAAATACGCGGGACCTAAATGAGGTTTTTGCCCCACCGCGACCGGGGCAAATTAAAAAAAGAATTAAGTTACTGGCTTCACAGCACAGATAGCTTATTTAAACGGTTAATATTATAATTTGAGCAGAAAATGTTTAAATTAAAATAATCCGATAGGGGGAACCGGCGGTAAATGAACCGACGCAGAAATTATCACGACGATATTTTACGAAAAAGGAGGTGGTTTATTTTCAGAGTATTTTTACCTACACTGATAACGTGTCAAATGTAATCTTAATCTGCTAAAATACCTACGCGCTTCATGTGAGTTCGGTTCGCCTCAAAACAGGTCTGATAATACGCAAAGCAGTTAGATACTAATTTTATGAGACATCCCAAGTAAACGCCTTTCGGCTTTCACAGGTAGAAACGCCGACTAAATTTACATCGGCCTTCCGCCTCGAAACATATTTTTTATGTGAATCGTGGAGAAGCTATCGGGAATATACTATAGCTATGTTTATCTAGGTGCACCCCGATTCGAAAGGCATATGTAATCTTGTATGTGATGAAACGCGACCTCCGTACCGAGACTTTCACGAACAATAACAGGTACTTAAATTTTACTATCGAAGTTTAAGATCGTTATGGAATTAAAGAAGACTCTCATATTAACATATGATCAGATTATAAAAACCGTTTCGAAAAAGCTAAAAAATAAACCGTGAAACAGCTTTTTATTTCTCAAGCGTAGTATGACTAAATGGACTGCACGCGAACTCAAGATTAAGCTACTGGAAAAGTAGCGTTTCACACCCGATATGGCGAAACTCAATTTCGCATCTCGATATTCCGGTGCTAAATCTTTAATTGTACGACGTATATGAAAGATTTACAGTACGAAATGAATATGAATTTTTAATTTGTCACCAGGGAAACTCGAACAGGCGTTCTTTCACTTGAAATTATTAACACATAATAATGTAATTTTATGGTTTCTTTTAATGGAACGTGGGGCTATCGGAGTGGCTCGGGGTTCGAGATACGGCCTCAATAACGCTTGATGTTAATGGACTCGCCGGATGGAGGTGTATTATATACTATGGCCAGTATACTAACGTCGTAATGAGCCTCTTCGCTATATAGAAAACCGACCGTACTCTCTCGACCGTACGATCTACAGATAAAGAGTATTAAATATAATATTTATCTAATTAGTCAACTATATATCTTGCTTTTTTTCTACTTTGATTTTCTGTTTTACTTTTTAGTATTTTTTTTCTACAGGTTCACTGATAACACGACCGTGAACTGTCCAGTGTCGGATCATAATTCAACTGCATGTGTATCAACATTATTAATTATCTCTATTTATTTCCAAATTACGTAGTTGGCCATCACAACAATGACCATGTGCATCAACAAAGTGTTTTTGAAACCATTATTTATTGTCGTGCGCTTTTGTTTTGCATAAAAAAACTCATCGTAGAGTATTATTTCGTATACCTAATACCCGTTCGGCGCTGGTTTTATATTACTATTAACACTTTATCTAACGCGACTAAAATATCGACATGTTTTGTTGTTCTTTTACATCTATAATTCAGAGCTAGTGTGGGGCACCACACAAATGGATCTTGAAAAACAACCAGTTATTTCGACAACCATCGTTTCAAAATAGGTCGTAAATGCTTCATCGTACGAGCGAAAATTCTCTTAAACGCACCGCGTTAAAGTATGTTTCAGATTGCAATGTTTTGATAAAATATAAAATCTTTTCTTTAGTTACGCTAGACCTTAATTTTAATTTGGAATGAGCTTTTTATAGAGGACTCTCTGAAGAGAAACGATTTTTCATAAGTGATGAGGCGGCACTGATTGTGTATATTGGATAAATATTTTTAAGAAAAATCTCCAGGGTCGGGAAAAATGTGGGGTGTAATAAATATTAAGCAAAAACAACGTCGACACGTGTAACTAATCTTTCGGTTATACGTGTCCATAAAGAATTAGCCCCCTCTAGAGTTTAATCAGTATGGAGGCTCGGATTTACAAGAAATATTGGTGTGTTTGACAGGTAAATATAAAATATCCTCCATGTAGGTACACGGAATTTAAAGGAGAGGGCGGGCAATATAATCCGTGCGTACCTATTGGGACCGTTTGGGCACTTAGCTTCAGGAACGCAGATGTTTCTAATGATTTAATTTCGCCTGAATCCGTCCCTTCGGCGGGACGTTGTTCCAAGAATACCTAAATTCTGTGAGCCTAATCTACATTTTTGCTGGTGTAATCTTCAATAAGGAAACGCTCATATTTTCTCTGTCATTATGGCTGATTTCCTTGCTGTTATCGCGGATGTAGCTTTGTTTATGAATACAAATCAGAATCTAAGGTTTATTTTGGACTCTTCACAATACTACACTAGACTATTCATGCATTATCTTTGAACAACACTATGGTATTCACTTTTCAGTTGATTATTATTGGTTTTATTGAATATTTCTACAATTATTTTTAGTCTTAATTATTGTAAAGTATCCTGAAGTTATATTCCTTTCAATCGTAAGTATTCAAAGTCGTATACAGCGATGCTTATGAACGGATTAAACCGTGGTCATGGTATATCAATTACCTCATGCGGTCAAAGCCTACGCTCATCATTATTATACATAATAATAATATAGTAAATTTAACTTCCAATTTGCATTTTAATAGCTTCGGATTCTTCACACACATATTTTGCTAGAATTTACACGGATCGGATTGTCAACCGAAAGCAATTGGAAATACATAAAAATGCTATAAAATTCGATCGTAAAAGAATTGTAAGTCCCGTGCACATTTTTTGCCTCACGGTATCGAAACAAATTGGTCTCTACTTCTGATACCGCGTCGTTTAGTTAATTATTATTAGTATAGTTGAAACTTTTAGCTGAGCAGTAAAAAATCCCTCGGATGTGGTCAAAAAGAATATGGCATCGAAATATTAGGCGCGTGGCGATTTTTATGATCTTTTAAGTGTTAGGTTAGTACTAAACTTGAGACATTATGTTTTGTTTGGAGTTATATATATTCTAGATTGACGTATTTATTTATCTTTTTATCTGTGTCAATGATAATGAATGTGCATAATAATGGCTTAATTGCGTTATTTAATGATACACTCAAGTTTTACGAGCAGTAGGTACCTATTTAATGTGTATCAAACTTTTAGATTATGTAAAAAAGATAAAAAGCAGGCTACCCGCATTTTATATTGAAAAGGCAAACTCCGATAACGGATCTCCTTGAATCTTTTTACATTTTTCTCACAAAGCATCGTGAAACGGCGAATGTAATAGAAGTTCCGTCTCGGAATAGGTGCGTTATCAAAGTAAAAGATAAAAGTTTTAAGATTTTATTTAAGAGACGGTACCCGTTCGTTCAAAGTTTGGTCGTAACGACCCCGGATTCAAGGCAGTGGTATTTCAACCGAACACGTACCTACCTACCTAACTAAAGTAGGTATATGCAGTGAAATCTAATCTAATTTGAGACTATCAAAGCTAATACTCGTATTATTTTCTATTGATTCATTATTGTTAGCTTCGTCATGTCTTTGTGTTCTTCTACCGCCCATGGGCCTCTGACTTGGCTTCACATGCCGTTGAGAAATATCTCTCGGGCATGCCGGTTTCCTCACGATGTTTCCCTTCACCGTTTTTGAAGCAAGTGATAATTATACAATACGCACATGAATCCGAAAAGTCAGTATAGTGAAGATTAGGAAGCCTCTATAGCCATGAACTGTCATTTTATAATTTATTTAATTGCTATAGGCTGCTAACGTCACGAAATATATTTTTTGTGTGCAAACAAATAAGATTTCATAGGTATTATTTTCAAAATATAATAATACAATACAGAAAGCCTATAGGTACTAAAGTAAATTCTGTGCTAATCAACAAATCCAATTACAAAGCTTAAATTACATGAAAAGGGGAGATAAAACCTAATATTTTCCGTCCAATGCCTCCAAGGAAAATGAGTTGGCAAGGTTTACCTGTATAAGGTAAATTGGTAGGTATATTTGTCCGGAACTACGTAGTTTAGACGTATCAACAGCCCTCGCCTCAGTGAGCGCAAACATTCAGACGGTAATACAAAGAAGGAAAGTAAATATTGCCAACATATTGTTCATTCCCTCTGCCGAAGATATCAAACAGATATAACGGGCTAAGATGTAGTCCGTGTCTTTTATGACGTCATTACGAAGGACCTAGCTCTGACAGCTGTGAGCGAAAATTCCGGAAAATTTCACAGAGAAACTTACTTGGACTGAAATAGCTAAGGGATCAGAATGGCTAATGCCCGTTTTCACCGGCAAATAAGTGACACCTAAATGAATCCCTAAGTAAAAGTGCACTTTTGAATTTGCAACTCTCAGCGCTGAGCCTAGCGTAGAAAATCCAAGAATGCACTTTTATTTAGTGATTCATTTAACTGCTACTTAGTGTTGGTGAAAACGGGCATAAGCCTATCGGAAATACACCTAGTATATTTCCACACTTTTTAAATTTATAATAAATTTCCAGTAGTTCTACATTATTAGGCAACAAAAATTAATGCTCTATCAAAATCATACATTAACGGTATAACAGTTAATTTGGATACGAAAAAAACTACCTTCATCTTCCATTAAACCCAATAAAGAATGCACTATAACTAAAGAAATTACCTACTGACTCTTAAACCTAGCAATTTCCATTAGATTAATTAAGAAAAGATCCAACAACATGAAAACATGTTGGTATTTAACTTTTAACTATCCATCCACACACATATCTATAATCATGTGTGTGTTTCCGTCTATAACATGTGTAGGCATGAAACAAATACGAGGAAAACCTTCAGTGGAAAATGTACCTTAGTTTTTCTTCACTAAGGTTTCTTTTTGGGTGGAAAACGAAGAGATTTATGACGTAATACCGCAACGATATCACGTATCGATTGGTAGCGGCTCAAAGCCGATACAACCGCTTCTATTTACGCTCTTTACGTATTTATAAACCAAGCTATCTGACTCCCTACCTGCTCGACGCTCCGATGTTAGCTCTCGATATATTCGATATTCACACACGGATATTATATTCGATAGAAAAACTCGATTCGCTGCGTAGATACGAGATGTTTTCGGAAATAGGCTAGTAGAGTGGATCTGCTGATCGTCGGGAATCGATTTTGGGATTTAAATGCAAGTGCATGAGCAAACTTACGTTCTATTTTTTTAAAGCGTGGGTTGGAAATCTTTCGCATTGTCCTGTACAGACATTTTAAACCTGCTATCTGCGCAAACGATTCCATTCCCGTTTAAGTAGATTTTAATGAAAAATAACTGCGCCTACAATTAACGCTCCCGATGCTCGTAACTGTCAGACCGATTCTAATGAAATTAGACTCAAAATAAGATTGCGTTGCGAAGATATGAAATAAAATCGTTGAGAATAAATTAAAAGAGAAAGCATTTAAAGAATTAAGAAATTATAAAATAATGATTATTATGTAGCTACCAACAAGCCTAGTTTGGGTTTTAAAGAATTTTATTGAAAACTTGCAAATGGATTCAGTGAGATATGTCTAAATGAAAATGTATTGGAGCGGAGTGCTCCGCCGTGCGGTCACTGACACGAATGCATCGATAGGATTGTTACACTCAGCCTCGCTACAACGTGCTTCCAAACGGTCTTTAACCTCGCATATTTTACATGATCAATCGGAATTTAGACCATATTTGTTGAAAATACATTCTTATAAAAGTTAAAGTATTCACTTTAGTTTAATAAGTAGGTACCTATATTTAAATGATATGCTACGTGAGAAAACGACACGAAACACAATCTCTACATCTAAACGTCATACTTAAATCTAATAATAAACCAGTTAAAAATCACATTCATCCTGAGCTTTCTAATTTCTTCTGTCACCTGCTCAAGGAGGCAATTTATTTCTGAGCCCCAGCGATCGCGGTCACAAATTTCTTCCACCCAGCTTAACTACGGTTAAACTGAATTTATCAAGTAGCAAATGTCGTGCAAACACACGCGTGCCGACGACTTTACTGTCCATAAACCGAAGTGTTAGAGCTCATCTTTCTTGTTAACGAGCGCTTGGAATTGTTTATAGTGTAAAAAATGCCAAATCGCGTCCGACCAGTCTTCAGATTAACGAGCAAAAATATTTACGTTCAGTGTCGTACAACACTCGTTTAATGAGATCGAACTTAAACTTCGGTGGCGCCTGCCTCTAGCACTAGTCTTATTTACGGATGTGCGCAACGATAACAATATTGGATATCGCGTCCGAGACCACGCCCAAAGCCAATATTTGCACTAACATTCGCATAAGGCGAAACTAAAGGAAAATTACGCAACGCCCCATATATTATTTAAGTCGGCCGTAAAATGCTTGAGTTACCGATTCCATCGACGTTTAGTGTCGAACAATCGGCCACAGTCGGTGAGTCAGTTGGCGCCCGAGGACGGACGTCGAACTACGCCTACAAATCGGAAAATATCCCTTACCATGTGTTACTAAATAAACATGGAGCTCGTTGCCTACATAAGCAACGCCGGTCTCGCTCGTTCCCTGCACGTACGAGCCCATTATCTTTTGAAGTCACGCTCGAATCAAATTCATTATTAAACTTTATACCTACTCATAGACGTAATCGTAGTCGAGAAGTACGCGGAACACACAATATCTGAATTTTGATTTGAATGATTTTATGCGAGCCGCAATTCCTTCAAAGAAATGCTGCATTGTTAAATCCCTGAACAGATGGGACATCCCGCGAAGGCAGTTTCACTCGAACCCTAATTAAATATTTTAATATATTCTCTCCATCCGTTCTGGGTATATTTCATCTATATGTATGGCGCATATATGGTAAGGTAAATTAAAATGCATTGGTTAATTTTCCTCAATAACATAATTTGGTAGGCATCTACCCATTTACGGTCGCTACGCGAGCTTATGAAACGTTTCGTATTTCTCGATGTAAAGATGGTCATTTACGGAAACTTTATAGCTTAACATTAACATAATCGGCGAAAAAAATAGTACGGATAAAGTTCCCCAACTTGATCTGCCACAAATAGTCGCGTGAGAAACACCTAAAATTCGAGTAAAACAATTAAAATGCCATAAAAGCGTTGGTTTCCCACCATAATCATTGAGTAATTCTATATCGTTACTACGGGATGATAAACACGCCTCTCGTGCCGAACGTAAAAGGAACTTTTGTTACCATTTTATGACAACAATTACGACCTATAAAACGTGTAGCGATTATTCTTCGTACCGATTGTTGTGGTCGCGCTGTCATCAGCCCGTGCTGTGGACTGGCTACTTACTAACACGCGTCCACTTACAAAAAACTTAACTGTAACAATATCACATCGTAAATTAAACTTTATTTGATTGCTACTAAAGTTTAATTTTTATCGCCGCTGTAGGTGATATGTTCATCGCCTCCCTCGCTGCTGATAATACTGAGCCTACGAGCCTTGACTTTGTCAGCTGTGTATTTATAATTCGTCAATCCGTTCATATTCCGTGGCATGTGTAAGTTTTACGACTTTTGTGGGCTATTTGGACATTAATGTACATTTGAAAGAGAATCTTCGCTTAACAGATGACATTTTATCGTTTTCTTCTTCAGTAAAGTTATGCAAATGAGATTTTTTCTGAAGGAATTTGTAGTAAATCTTGACGAAAATTATTAGGTGTTTTGTTTTCATTCCGTATGTGTTTTATTAACGGGGTTATTTCCTCTTTATTTTACAGTCGTGGAACAAAACGACAGAGCACATGCTAACACAATGGGGCTGGCTGTGTACACAATGGTATCGTGTTAAAATTTCGCGTAGAAATGCACCCAATTTGGCGAATGGAACAAGGGGTTACAATTTGTGTTGATAGTTGTTATCTGTACCACCCATCGCAGAGTGTATAGTACTGCCTACAAAAAAGTCCTACTGAAAAAAGAACTGATGTTTTTTGCAAAAAGTGCCTGTTATATTTTAGATAGTCATACCAATACGAAGATGTATCTTGGTTTACACAATAACATTGTCTAACCACAGTGTGGTCCGGTTTATAAATAGATTTCTTCGATCGTTCAAAGGATTTTGTAAGAGCAGTGTTATAGGGATTAGGTAAATGGAATATACGGACAGCAACCAGCTACAAATTAATAACATTATAGGATCACTAATCCAACAGCCAAGTGTAGTAACAGAGCCATGAGAAAACTTTAGAATCCGAACTTAAGGGGAGAAATACAAGATACCTATCTAATAGCGTGGTGAGTATCACATTTAAAACAAAATGGTTATTTTATTATAATAATGATAATTCTACCTGTGAGGTTAACAGTCTGTAACTAATGAGAGTTATTACAACCCTAATTTAAAAAGAAGGTGAAGTAGGAAACAATATTTTAAAGAGCTTTCGTTAAACTTTTAATAAATCAAGTTAATGTGTCAGTGTTTTTTTTCACATAACAGAAAAGGTGTGGTACCTATACTGAATCCTTTCAATAAAAATAAAGGAATAAACAATGTTTATAGTCGAAATCTAGTCTACATGACAATGAACCTTATATAAAATGTAAGCACATAATTCACGTAATTCAACCCACGTAGTACTTTTATTCAACCTCTAACTACGTAGGCGTTCAAACTTGTCTTAACATTCAAGTTTTTGTAAACTATTCCTCTGTTTAAACCACCGTTTGTCACGACTCTGTAAACAGATAATTCTGCCATTTTATTACGTCTGGAAACATGGAAAATATATGTGATAAAAATAATACAATATTTTATGCGTGCTACGCCGTAGCAGTTTTATACTCCGAATTTTCTTGCGACATCGCTACGTTTAATAATATAATTTCGTCAATTTTGTACAAACAAACAAGGCTAAAGCCCTTTCAAAACTTACGGCGTGATAACTACGAAATATCTTAAGTGCTCACCTAAAACTACGTAAAATACGAACAATGTCGGCCATTTTTGTGGCGTCGGCAGGCGACTGCACCGACGAGAGGCGTTCCCAACGACGGAATATCGAACACGTCTGCCCTTTCACAAACACCGTCTGCAACGTATGACATTTAATTTAATATTCATTGCCTTATGTACCGCCGTATTGCGAGGCGGATTTTAAAGGGCAAATTATCACCATAAATATAAATATAGGTATGAATAGCGTAACATGTCGGATCGGGCAGATATACGCCTAATTAAATTGTCTGTAACCGCTTTGGCTAATAAGCATTTTACATTGTAGTGTCGTGTAAAACGTTTTATGTCAAATAAACAAAAGTTGCATTGAAGCTTATTTACTTCTATACATTTGCGTAAGATCAAATTTCATAGCAATCTGCGCAAATGATAAGATTAAAAGTTTATTTCTAAACAGAACGTGAGAGGCAACATGTTTATTTTCTAACGCTACCCTGTTTCATATTCGGCTCGCGCTCCCCAGCTATATTTTGAATGAGACAGTCTCCAGACCTACGTCCGACTATCCTATACACACATGTTCCGTACTGTTGAACGCTAGGTTTCATACACAACACACGTATATGTATGCGGAATCCAATTCAGTTTCCACACTTTTCCATTTTTAAAACGGCGCCGAATGACAATTTTTCTTTGGAATATTTCGGATAATTTGATGTTCAGATATAAAGTCATAATGAAAATATCTGTCTCAGCATTTCAAAGGCACGATAACAAAGTTTTCAACACTGAAGGCAGGAGAATTGGGGTTCTCGACCAATTTATTAAAGCGAAGTACGATTTACGCTCCAATTTTAAAAGAAATACCTCGTGTTAGCATCGGATTTATTCGAGAAATTCGTGTATTCTACGCACATACTTAAGTTCGCGGGTAAAATAAATTAATTTCCTACATACCTACGAGTATATGTTCACACTTTAAGTGTTTGTAATTTTTGGAACGTGATTCAAGCGTTTCGTGGGTGAATTAAATATTCTATGAGTTGGTTCCGCTCGCTCATGCTGTGTATTTTTCTATAGAGAACATGTTATTAATAATAATTAATCAATTTTATTACACAGAATTGAACTGTATAACGGATGAATTTATGCAATTCAGATCAACGTAATAATGTTGTAGATAAATGGTAAAATAATTTAACTGTTAATGGCTCCCTTGCGTTTTGTGGGTTTGATTTTTCTGAGTAGTTATAATACCTAATTGCCTTGATATAAGTAACATATTTTAATGCACACGCGATTGGCAGAAACCACTAATTACATTTTAAAGCCATAAATACAGGTGAAATGTTAAAGCTACCGAATTAATTTATATTTATGGTAGGTATATAGGTAAAAAAAGTATTGAAAGGGCTAAAAGTATTGGTAGATAACTACACGATTTTCATTATTCATATTTGACAGAAGCACTTCGCCCCTTGAATTCAGACTTCCCAAGGGAAGCTCGCAACGAAACATACGAATTTCTCATAAGTTTTTTACAGATAGGCACCTGCTGAAAATAAGAAAAGTCTACTTTGAGAAAATTGCCTAGGTAGATAAGTTATCCGAATCTACGAGATACAGATAAAAATTTAGATTTGTTCAGCATTTTCAGATTGAATACAAATAAAAGTTGGGTGCGCATTGTTTAGTTTTTTGTTGTGACTCAATAGGTAACAAACAAATGTATAACTTATTCTTACTTAACGCCTTGAAATGTGAAAGCTGTTTTTCTGTGGGAGCAAAAACGGACAATGAACAAATAAAAAAATCAAGAAATTTAAACTCTTTCACAATACTTATTAAGAAAAAAAGAAAACCCATTCCGGTTACATTAAATCAATAAAAGTGTGTTTTGGTACAAAAGTTTTTACCTACAACTTCCTATGTTTTGATCTCGTATTCCCCTTCCATGGACGGGCCACCCCGTTTTTTCCCAAGAGTGTTGTAACGGGCGACTATCGGATCATATTAGGTAGGTGGACCGCTATATCTATCTACCTTCATATAGCTGTTGGACATCAGGTGGCAGTCGCTATTTGTAGAACAATTTTATTTGAACTATGTTTTGTCCGCGATTTCGTTCACTGTTGGATCATTTTATTAAAAGTACATTTTATTCCCACTCTATAACCCTACGCTATATGCTAAATTTCATCTAAATCTGTAAAGTCGTTTCGGGGCGATTAAGCAACAACTTGTTTTTATATGTGCCATTATTTATCACATTTAGGAAGTATACAGAATCTAGTATAAACCTTGGAAAATCCTCAATATTATAAAATTTATTCACATATTATGCCTATGTAATACGAGTATATAGATGATAAACTACGAAGATAGCGTCTGATTTTATCTTCACAAAAAGCTGGGAGCGAAATTAAATGCCTGAGGGGAGGTAGGGAGAATTTGGTCCTACCAATATAATAAGGACCAAATTTGCTATAGTAGGCATGTAGATGTAAGTATAAAGAATCGATACCTGGTAAATGGCAGTAACTTCATTCCTATAATCGATACATAGTTTGTTGCCTATCTGGAAAGCTAATTTAATGCAAGAACCTTAAGTAGCTAAGTCTAGTCTCAAGTCGTTACAATAAATTAAGCTTATTACTGATAATGCCAACGAAATGCTATTATTTATGTGTTTATTTTAGATCTTTATTTATTCGTAATTGCGTGTTAGAAGCAAGTTATTAAACGTTTGACACACCTATATGTTGTATTTATTCATTATAAGTCCCTGAATTATTATTATTTGTGTTAATACCTTAGGTTTTACATGTGTTATTTGGTGATATTTTATTATTCTTTAGTGTAGAAAGAAGATGAGCTCTGAACTTACTAAAATTATATTTACATTAAGTTATATGTGTGCTTATGTATGGGCCTGTTCCTAAGTAGGTAACTAAGTAACGCCATTGTAAGTCGATTGGAAAATAAAAAGTCATTGGTAACAAAATTCCCTTTGAGTACTCTCTCTACTTTAGATTGCTATTAAATTTAAGCACTGAGATTTAACGTTTTCTAAGGACCACAATTTGAAAAACACCTTATTTATTTAACACCAAAAACCACAAAATTTCTAATTTATTCATACCCACCAAAACACAAAACAAACCATCAACCCAATTACTGAAACAATTCCTTAAAATTCATTTTAAACAACAAACAGAAACATGCACAAACAGCGACTTACCCTTAAATATAATTTGTTTGTAAGCAACACACGGAAAATGGGACGACTGGGCAGAAGTGCCGAAACACGGACGGACAGGGATCATCCCTTACAAGTGTGGTGGCATAACTTTATTTTAAAATTAACATAATTAGAGAATGAGGCTAAGGGGTACAGAACCGTGCTTATTAAGTTAAGGCGTACTGATGTTATTGCGGAATTGGACGAAAACAGGTGTTAAATGCCAAGAATAAGCTTCTTCTTTGTTCTGTTGGTTCCGGGGACTTAGTCTTTCGGTACGAATTTTTAAAAGCAGTAGTGTTTTGAAATGTTTCTTTTAGTTATAGAATAACGTAGGGTCTACGCCTGGCGTAGGCGTTGCTACGAAAATATTTTGTTTTATGCAAGTTGGTTGGTTTTGGTTGGTTGCATTATGAAGTTTAAACCATTCTAAAGCACCTATTAGCCATTCAAAAAGTTCTAGCCAGACAGTTAACACCTAAAAATTGGCACAGATTTTGTTTTGTCTAAGTATCGCATATTTATAACCGCCTACTGCCATATCTTACGCGTGGCTTTTGTTTTCCGGTCTCGTAGAAGATCAAAGTGCGTAATTTACGAGAAACCGTCGAATTTTTTAAAGATAATTTTGTGGGATGTATATTTTACATAAATTGTTTTTGTTATTCATTATCATTAGTGAAGTACCTACAGCCGGCAGTAATAAAATAGAATAATTTAATTGGGGATTTTGGGGACATTTCCATCTTGAAGGGGACGGAACTGTCCATTCCGGCCTTGCAAGCAAATCTATTGGTTTTAATATTGGTGGTATTATAAATTTAAGAAAATCCCTTGACGTCCCCCGAAAAAAGGTGCATGGCGTTGTGGGTATCAGGTGTCCCAAACTGATCCCTAAGAATGGTATTATCCGGAACATATTTTCCAAGCTGGGGTCGTACAGACCAGTTGGAGGGCCCACTCTGAATAAATTACTTATCTACATTGTTTTTTTTATCGTATTTACATAGGGAAAGGTTTTGAGTGCCAATACTCAGACTCTGGTCTATCTGAGCTTCATAGTCTTATCATACTGGTATATTTTGCAGGCTGTGAACCTCGTTTTAACACTTAGGTCGAGATAAGCTGAAGACTTTGCGGTTCAGCTTTAACTAAAACATTCTCTTTAGAACTTTAAATGTGTAATTTTACGACCGAGATAGTTGTGCTAACTGGGAGGGCTGGGAAAATTATACAATGTAAGTAGAGGTTCGTGCGATACCTTCATAAGTAGGTACTTATTATAGGTTGAATTAAATTGTCTAAGTTTTTATAATGAGAAGAAGTGTGACTTTAATCTTCAATATTTATATCTTGAAGATTAAAGTCACACTTCTGACTTATTCTTCTGATTTATTTTTATTTTTTATATGGTATATTTATACATACCGAATTAATAAAATAAAAAATATATAATTTATTTTTATTATAAAAAATAAAAATTAATACCAGCCTATTATTGTCCCACTGCAGGGCAAAGGCCTCTTCTCATACAGAGAAGGCAAGATCACCACGCTTGCTCAAGACGGGTTGGCGATTTCAGACTTACATTGACTATAAGTCCAGGTACCTATTTAATAAGAAGTAATAGAAATGTTTCATAGAAAATTATTAGGAAGGTAATCTTCACTACCAACAGAAACAAAAAAAAACAGAACCTTTCTCGGACAAATCCTAATGGGTACAAGAATGTAAGTAAGTACCTATATCTACGACATGAGACCCAACCCTCTCTATTACCTACTACAGTTCTGTTGTAAGTAAAGATTAGATAGGTACTTTGGCCTTCAGCGTAGGTCAAAGGTCAACGTTTTACAGTCTCTGGTCCTTTTAAATAGAACTAGGATCCCAGCAATGGAAATTACCAGTAATTCGTAGGCTTCAAAGTACTTAGGACCGCTTATAGAGCAAAAACGTCGCTCCTCTTCTATTATAAATTCAAATGTGCACTATTAAACTTTTACAACTAAAAATTGAATTAATTGTGAATTAAAAAGTAATAAAACCGATCCGGATTCGTATGCGGTATCTATTCAATAATACGCAGTAAAATCATCATGACTTTGAGCTTGCATTGGTACTTGAATAGGATTGTTATATCGGTGTTTATAGTTGACTACAGTCGAACATGCTCATATAAACATAGATTTTAGTAGGC
Source organism: Agrochola macilenta (assembly GCA_916701695.1). NCBI lineage: Eukaryota > Metazoa > Arthropoda > Insecta > Lepidoptera > Noctuidae > Agrochola > Agrochola macilenta. Next base: position 13,761,324 of record OU753563.1, read on the forward strand.
ATGGAAAAAAGGAGCTCTATATTTTATTATAACCTACATAAGATATGTTTATTACTTTAATAATGTATCTGCCTACTTCAAAATTATCAAATTGTTTACTCAAATAAAAACGATTTTTCTGAGAGTTATGCACTCTATCAAACACATTTTAAGTTTTCGTCAACCAATTTTTTAAACCTTTACATACCTATTCACGTATTTATACGTGTATGAATACTTACCTATCACTCGCGGGTGCATGAAACAGGTTATTCTACCGTGTTATCGTGATGCATACCTACTACATACTTATACGCACCTATCTACTCAGTTGAACAAGTGATACGGGTATTTTCAAGCTCCAATGCCACTCCACTGAGAATTGAAGGGAGAGAAAATATCTAAAATCTCTTGAAGCGGCTTTCACCCTTAAATAAAGCAATTCAATTTAGAAATTTTGAAGATAAATACATTCTTACATGAATAAATAAAAGATAGCTCTAATTCACCAGCCAAATAAGCAATAACGTTTAGGCCTTCAATTACACTTTGCCCGTCAAAGAAATCAAAATGTCGCGGCATTTCAAGGGTATTTTCTTTTCAATTTCGCGATGACCTTTCGTCCGGACATCGAACCAAGAACCCCCGTCTAGACATCTTAGTGCTGCGCCACAGTCAGCTGATAAACGAAAACGAGATAATAAGGAGATGCCTTGCCAAACATAATATGAATACAGGCTATGCTAGAGAGATTTGGCACGAGTACTAGGTAGTAGGATTTACACTTCACTTTGCCCAGGTATTGACGTGTTTACGTCAGTGTGTCGCTCGCTTTACTCAACCCTCCCGCTGCAGCCGCTCCCTGCATTTCCTTGCCACTCATTCTTTTATTTTACGACATGTTATCTACGCGAGATACCCTTAAATGTGCTATGTAATATGTTTAAAATGGACGGAACTCACAAGTACTTTCACACAGTGTTTGTAAAAGGGTTGATGACAGATATGGAATATTTTAAATGGACACTAAAACTCCATAGATATGGCTGTGACGACATTTAAATGTTCAGATGATTTATTTTTTGTTTTTGTTTGTTTCAGGTATGGAACTACAACTATGGTTTTAAAATCATCATACTGACCTAATGGAGTATTTTAGTACGTATAGGTATTTTATTTTACAACCTCTCTTCTATTATTCACATCACATACCTAATTTACTTACTACTTTTTTGCAACATTTCAAGCTCAAATAATAAAATCATTTAAGAAAATGTTATTCATTAAGAACCTAATTTCGCGAACACACTATTACAGAAATCTTTATCCCCAAATGTCTGGTAAAGTACGTAGCATACCTACCTACCTAACATTTTTCGTCTGTAATTCTGAAGGGCAGGTAGAGAATATCGCTTAATCGTGGCGAGAGACTCCGACGGAGGAGGGACATTAATCGGAGGCTTTACGACGGGAATCCGAGCCACAGACGACGTCAGCCTCTTAGCGTATTGAGCGCGTATAGCGGAACATTTCAGATAAAATAAATAAAGCCGAATAAAAATATTCATTAAAAAAACTTGAGAAATAAATGTTTTATATTTTTGTTTCTACCAAAATGATGAATTTTGTTAACAATAGTAATATCATTTAAATTGTAGATAGGTATTTTAATGTGGTAGTTAAAACAATTAAGCGATTTTTAAGTAATTTTAAGTGCATGTTAATTCGACAACGATTTCCATTGTGGAGTATGCCTACTCTATTCAATTCAAATACCTGCATAATTGTATACCGGTTAAAAGTTTATTAAAGTAATAACAATTAACATTAATTGGTTAAACAATGTATTGTATTTTTAAATTATTTACTGTATCCGGAATTGGCTTTTATACGAATTCACACGATAAAAATTCTCGAAGCATAACCCAATTCTGCATATCCTACAGCACCGCGCTTCTATATAGAGAGAAAAAGTAGGGCTGGAATCGAAGGAGTTCGTCCAAACTGGAAATATAATTTTAAAGATGGCTGCCGCTCTCGACCTACACCCTCCCCGCGCGCTCCCTTACCCGCACCCTGACGCAGCCTAAAATATTATGCACCCAAAAACCATTGTCTGTTGCCATGACAACGGGCCGCTCGATACCAGGGACTCGCAGTCGCACAATCAAAGTTACAGTCATCTCGCTTACTCTTTAAGTAGTCAGATGCTGGGTCCGGATTTGGACGATCGTCGTATTCGCACGGCGATGGCTGGATGCCAGTGTTCGTAGGGTTAGCATAAATGTTCTCTGCGCTGTCGGTTAAGTGAGCCAGCGGTCTTGTTGGAAAGCTTCGGTCGAACAAGAATGTAAATGATATAAGTATAGGATTGAACCGATCTGACCTACATCGAACTATGGATTGTATATAGATTATATCAAATACGCGATCTAAGAGCAAATATCTCGTACCTAATTTACAACACAATAGGTTGACTTGATCGTATTTTGGTTAGGTTCATGATTGTATTATACTCACTTGTAGCTAGATAGGATATTCTTATTGTAGGATGTAATAAATTCGTCGTCTGATTTCTTCGTACGACGATCTTCGCGTATTATCTGGGTATATACTGCATTTTTGACGCATGACTGTCGTTAATTAGTAAACTACTCATGAACTTATTTAAAACTCACGTCACTGAAAACTTTTGCAAATTCACCAACTCACTTTCCACTTGATTATTGCTTTAGCTAAGTTTAAACACTAGATTTACTTTGCAGCAAAATATGATAATAACCACAACTTTATCACATCTCATCTCCCAAAGCTACCGTGCAAATGACTCAAAACTTGGGGCAATTTTAAAAACAAATTAGAAAGTTCTATTTTCGGCTCCCCTATTGGTCGATTGCACAAATGCTATATTTTTTTCCGCACCTTAGGAGTAACTTTCTCTTTTTTGTTACAGTTCTCATTCTTCCTGGTTTCGTACCTCTAAACACGGAAGGGTTTTTAAAAACTTTCACCCCTGAAACAATAGCGTATTGCGTTTGATCCTTTTTGGGACTTTAGACAATAACAATTGGTGCTTTTTTGGTAAAAAAATCTTCTTTGTTTATGACAAGTTATTATTTTTTAAATATAACTTTTGTGTCATCGATAAAGTTTCATTTTCATATTCTTATAGACATATTTATGATCGTTTTGCCATGTTTACCTTCCTACGCCATGTCATCGATGAATCATTAATACTTTATTCGCATACCTATACTATTCATTGGTTATGCGTTAACATGAAAAATTAAAACCAATAATTCAATAAATAAATTCAGAAAATCCAAAATTTAATCATTTTGTTTTACGTCAGAACGTTCGAAGTACCCTATAAAATGATTAACAGATACTTAATCTTTACCTAAGCAGAGCAATTAAATATTTCAACACTATTTTATTTATAAACTTCAAATCTAACACACAGAAAAAGTTCATCTTGATATTTTGAAAGTCTCTACACCATAAAAGCTCTACTATGTTCTACGGTTTCGAAAAAGTTCGGCCTTGATTGCATAGATGGCGCTTTTGGCGAATCGTAAAAATGTTGATACTAAGACCGGCGAAATTGGAAGGGTTAACTTGGAAAGATTGTATTAGGCATTTTTCCACGTGGTTAGTTACCTAGGTCGCACATGTGACCCCACGTAGGTTTTTTCAGGTAGCTAAATTTAAGGTCGATGACATCAACCTAGAAAATATCCTACCTCAAGAAAGAACTTATATTATCATACTTCTTATAAAAATAGCAGGAATATTTATTTTTTAAACGTGCACTTTATAGGTACTCGTACAAAAGTGGACATTTAATGGTCGTTAGTGCATTTAAATGAACTTTGATGACCAAAAATCTATTCCTGTTCCTAGTTTTAATTATATTTTTTAATTTAACGACAGGCAAGTAGGTACCTATTGGATCTATCAAAAATACCCCTTTTTTGTAAACAAAAGAAAACTTTTGTAAGGATTTTGTAAATTGTATTGACATCCATTTATAAAACATATTCTTACCTTGTTTACCTTCAAAATGTAGAGGTCAGAGTTGAAGACTGTAGTACCTACAAAGCCTTTAATCAGTTTTATATATACATATATGTATATAGCATATGTACATAGCTTTACAGCTTCATATAAGCCTTAATAATAATAGGTAAAAATATGTCCATTTAACATCTATGTATTTCAATTATGTCATAAATTATCTCAAAAAATTTGCCTTTTTATTCATAACTTGCTTCCGCCAGCGGCTTCGTCCGCGTGACATCTTTATAAATTATAGCCTGTGTGGTTCAGTGATAATATAGCATTAAACTGGTGAAATAATTTTTTAAATCAGTTCAGTAGTTTTTGAGTTTATTCATTACAAACAAACATACAAAAAACCATTTTTTTTCTCTTTATAATATTAGTTTAGACTACATACCTTATTTAGATTTCAGTCTGTTGTATTAGCTCGAGCTGCAGGAGCTCTTGGCTAATGACTGCCGTACAGGTCGACCCATCAGGTTAAGCAACGCTTGCCGAGGTTGGTCCGTGGATGGATGACCATCTTTACATACCGAGACTCCTCCGTGCCTCGGAAAGCACCTTAAGCCGTTGGTCTTGGCTGTCATTCGTGGATCTTTGACAGTCGTTACGGGTCGTCAGAAGCCCAAAAGTCTGACGACCAGTCTTACCATGGGATATCGTATTACCCAGTTACTGGGTTGTGGAGGTCAGATAGGCAGTCGCTCCATATAAAATACTGGTTTTCAGCTGCATCCGGTTAGACTGAAAGCCAACCCCAAATATAGTTCGAAAAGGCTAGGCAGATTGGTTGAGTCTGTTGTAGTTTAGCTTAGGTATTTACGAGTATAATATGCAACTAATAAAATAAAAAAATATTTAATTGGCAGGTAAGTAAAAAGAAAAATATTGTAAAAAGTCATACATTGTGCTATACTTACAATACTTACTTTTATTTTTGTTTACTCACAACAATGTTGACCTGTCAAGTGTCACAGCTTTTTTTTCCAGCAGTTTTCTTTAACCACAGGATTCAACCCTGGTGTCATCATGATCCAATATAATATCTAATCATTAGAAGTTTGCTTCTATAATAGCCAAGTTATCAAATGAATACCTTTAATCATAGGTAGGTACTAATATTACCAATCTTTTTGCCAATATTAGTTATAGGTACCTATGGCAATAAACTCATTGACTGCTCATACAAGTGTGTTGTGGAAAAGGCAAACGAAGACCCAGGCTCAAATCATATATCTATAAAGGTTGCCCTCGGATTTTCCAAATAAAATATCTCAGAGAAGGAAATTCATTCATTTTCCACCATGATTTTCCAGCAATATATCTTCATACCTGCCTAACACGGAAAATCTGCACCACCAATCTCTAAGAGCCTTTTCCACCTAGACACCTTACAATGTCTAGACTATATCGCGAGTGCATGACATCCCGGAACTGTACATCAGTACACCCAAGTCACTAATACTATAATTAAAATTACTAACAACCTACTACTGTATACTTAGCTTATGTACTCGTATGAGAGTCTGCTACCCATTCTGAGCATAATACTTGAAGATACTTATACGGAAGAGGAAATGATATGGGTGTATTTGGCATTTGTGTATCACATTATTAAGTTTAATGTTCTTGTGTTTTGTCATATTGGTAGATGTAATCTCTAAGTTATTGTGATATGTTTTTAACTTTATTGTTTTAATGTGTATGTAATCTGTTTTAAGTAGTAAGTTAAGGTAATTAGAGATTAGGTAATTAACTTTTGCTTGGCTTTTAACCTAAGTCAAAAGTAGCCATTTTGCTATTTTAAGGTTTTCGAAATAATAGTACCTACATACCTTAGATAAAGTAATTACATTACCTAGGTTTAGTAATTGACTGCAATAGATAATGAAATAAAACCATAACATGATGTTTTAATGATGTAGTTATTTATTTTAAATTATGCGATAACCTGTAAAACATTTTATACAAAGAAATACATAAATATAGACCATTTAGGTACAGTTTTATAGGTAAAATCATAAGTGTCATTTATTGCATAATGATTATACAAACAGTCGTTATACATAAAGATCAAACTTAAGACACGTGAACGATATAAACCAAGATCATCACAATATTGATCCAATTAATTGCATTCTTTTACAATTATAGTTAATTAATGTTACAAGAATAAATAACGTGCAATTGCGTGATGTAATAATACATGAAAATTACTGTAGGTAATATACAATTATGAAACTGCTGTTTATACAAAACAATTGACTTCATACAATATCAAAGAGATCTATTTTGTTGTGGAGTCATTTGCAGCTGCCCAAGTGATCTGTAAACATACAAAAACGTGACACACAAAAACACATGTGAAAATGTCAATGTAAAAAAATTGTTGTAAGTTCTTCAAGAATCTTCATGTCTTCGTCTTCTCAGCGGTCGACCAGTGCCATCTTCTGTTACGTATACTGAAGGTATACCGGAAAGAATGAGGCACTCAGGATACATTCAGTATACGTACAGAAGGCGACGCGTACTCTTCTCTTCTCTTCTGGGCTTCGAAGAACGCTGTGGAACATGGTAAGAATAGTCTAAAAGTAATTCTAAGATTGACTGTACTTTAATCATTAAGTTGATTCTCGCCACCCAAATGTTAACCCCACTAGCTCACTATTTAAATGTGACGGTTCACACGTAGCCCCTTCAATATCTTAAAAGCTCACCGAGCGAAGCAACTACACGCCGGATCCCCACCTCACCTCAGGGAGCACCATCTATAAAATAAAGCAACCGATTTACAACACGCCTGGGTCTTCAAGCCAAAAAGGGAAACACTGATAGCACATGAATTTCGCTATCGCAACTGCTCGAGTGAAATGGAAAAAATATGCGCTATCGTAAATAACCAATGCGAAATTGTTTTAAAACTTCATCCCGCGTTTGACTCGCGAAACAATCTATTGTACTCCGCCACCAATGAGAGCATAGGGACTTGCGAAAACACGCGATTGGTTTGCAAAAATCATTTTCGCAAACCTACGAGCCGGTAGCGAGGCGTCTCTTTGTATTTTTACAACCTATCCACCGAGGCAGCAACGACTGACGCCGAAGGCCTTTTGTCCACCGGCCTTTGTTGCACATAAAGGATGAATTACAAAAGACAAGTTTCGACCACCACTCGTAAAGATAACTAAAGAATTCCGAGTCTCGATGTGTGCGTCAGCCGGGGGATTGAATAGAAAAACATGAAAGGGCGTAAGGGTGTATTATATTCATAATTTACGACGCGAGCCAACATAACACCGGGCCTGCATTATTGATTCTAATGCACAAACGAAAGGTTCTCTATGCACCGATATAAAATTCACAAAATGCAGCAAATAGCACTGGAGCGAAGTCGGGGGCGAAAGGGATCGTGAGTCGTGGCGGGCGCGGAGAAGAATGAATATAGCACGTGACTTACCGGTCCGGTCGGTCAGCTGTTCGCGTCGTCCGATAAGTAAACATTGAAGGATGACGGATGGGGTGGCGCGCGGTTGGAAGGAGCGTGTGTTCAGGGACGGCGTCGCCGGGCGTCTGCCGGTCTGGGCGTCGGGGCGCGCGTCCCGGCCCGCCATCGATTGCCGCCCTCGCCGAGTCGCCGCTCGGCGCGCGCCGAACCACACCACGACTAATGCCGATGCAAGATTTTCATTACATACGCCATGATCGTTGTTATTTGCACCCCGTAATGTTTTTTGATAGTTTGCTTAGGCTTCGCGACCGTTTACATTACGAATATCTATTTACGTTTACATATTATTTAGATAGAGGCTCGTCGGCGGGCTTATTATAATATTACGTATGTACGAGTGCTGATAAAAAAAAGTCGATATTAAACAGTAGGCAGGCTGCGCCACCTGTTCCTGTTCTCCCGGTGATTACCGTTCCGCCCTGCGAGCTGCGGCAGCGCTCGGGATTTTTAATACTAACATAGGTCGGCTTTATGTCGCAAAGTAATAAGGGGGTAATGTAGATTTCGGCAATTTTATAAATAGAAAATATAAAAAGAAATTGCGTATTGTTGTGTATTACTTACGCGCCGTTTCTTTCTCTATTGCCTCCAGTTAGGTTGGTAATGAAAAAATAGTAAAACGTCAAGTCGCGAGGTATTCAAGTAATCGTTTAGTCGTAATTTATGAAGGAAATTTTTATGGCAGTATACGTTTGCGATTTTGCGTTGGAATCTTTTGTTATTCATGTTTTTACCTAGGTAGAGTTAATTAAAGTAGGTTAGTTAAAGTCTATTGTTTTACGTATTATGGGGGAATGAGTTATCCTTGGTAAGTGTGTATTATCCTGTGTACCTATGATTTTTTCAATTGTTAGGGAGAAAACCAAATTCATGTAACTATGCATGTCCTGCAGCCATATTGGTATGATTTGTATTTAAATAACACCAGAATTAAGCACCTGTAGTTATACAAGCTATTACCAAGCATAGCGTTCCGTATAGTCATACAGAGTGGTATGCTCCTTATAGTAATAGGCATCAACAATTTCAGGTAACCGCGATACCTACCTACGTATCAAGCTGCTGTAATCTCATGGAAATTAGGTAACTATGAGAAACGAGATCTTCAGGAAAGTTCTATTATTTTACAAGTTGTTTTACCCTACTGGTACGTTCCTGTAAACTTTCATTTATATTTCTGATATTATAACATAACATCAAGTTCGTTTTGCCCCCGAAGGGTCATGCAGAGCTGTACTTATACCTACCAAATACCTACACTCACATTTCACCATTTCTGATAGGTATATTATGTAAATGATGAAGCTGAAACGTACTTTGACGTGTAGGTGATGATTCGTGAACTTTTTACAAGTAGGTGATAAGTAGATGGCGTAGCATGTCTTTTCCTCCATATATCTATAGATATCAGCCTTATCCGCCTCATCTCAAACCAGTATCATCTCAGTGTCAACTTCCTTCTTAGCAACATAATCAATTTCACACATCACCTATTTAAATTTTGACCTTAGACTGGTCCTAGGTCAAAAATTTAAATAGGTGATGTGTGAAATTGATTATGTTATTATTTATTATGTCGAAGTACGTTTCTGCTTCATCATTTACATAATATAACAGTGTCAACTTCCTTCTTAGCAAGACTATAGAGGGAAGTAACTGTAGAGTCATTGAGCTACATTTTGTTTAACCTGTAAATTTTAAAGATACCCATTTAATAAGAAGGGACGTCTGCGTCTACTTGGGTACCGGTACTATCTAGTTATATAAAAATAAGATTAGCACATAAAACTGTTTACTAGAAAAAACGACCGCAGAGAAAGTAAAAAAGCATATATTTTTATATTCAACCTCAAATATCTAACAGTAGGTATTTTACACTCATTAAAATAAAAATCAAGAGCTTCAAAACGAATGAGATAGATCACCGCAATGACCCAATTTCAACATTTACGATGTCTTTTAAAAAACCGGAACTAACGGTTCCATAAAATAAAACTTTATAGCTTTTAAAATTTTCATAAATAAAATTTGACATTTACAGCATTTTTTTATAATTTTAATGATTGGCGTCATCATCTCTGATAAGATAAAACCTCATAGCTGCCAATTCCTGCATGAAGAAGTTTTGATGTTTAAAATAAGGCTTGAGAGGGGTTTTATTTTTTATGGGTTTAATTCTCATCATCAGGTGAGCTTAATTTATTTGAGATCGCAGTAGCTGGCATAGCTCGTCCTTTCTTTCAGACATCTATATCGGCCTCATGCAGTCTCAGCACACACCTGTATCATCTCAGTGTCTTACTTCTTACTGTACTTCCCTCTTAGCAACTATCATCATTTACACACTTCAACTATTTCAATTTTTGACAAAATTCAACTAAATTAAGTAGGTACCCACTTATTTATTTTTATCAAATCTCACTCACAATAAGGACTAGCTTCATCTTTCTGACTGACCACTCTCATCTTCATCTTCCTTGCTTTATCTTACTGGTGATGTGCTTGACAATTCAAAAGTGCCTGTAATTGGTTTATTCGAAATAAATGCTTTGAGTTTTGAGTTTGAGTATGAGTTTGACTCAATTCCTTAAGTCATTAAATTATTAATTCTAAATTGCTATCAGTGTGATTCTACTTCCCTATCTATCGAATATTATTCAGCCATTTTGGAACTTGGCGTCCCAGATATTCAGGCAGCCGTTACCCATAAAATATTGCTGACTAAGCGAGGAGGTGGGTAGCTAAACGACCTCTCTAGATCTTGTAGCCAGGTCAACGGAAATTGGTGTTCCGGATCGATTAGATGGCTGTACCTATTATTACTTAATTGGAAGACTATTAGGTAGGTACGTAGGCTTTAATTATCGTCTCTTGTGCAAAAAGGTGGATCTATTTATGTTCGTATTTAGATTTTTAATACCTAAGTATAGGAATAGAAAAACCCAAAGGTTTATTGGCAAAAGAGGATGATAAAAAAATGGCATTTATTCCGTCTTACGAGCCCCATTGAATATTGAAGTAGCTAATTCTTATAAATAAACAAACAATTTGATTTCAAACTAACCAAGTTTCCTTCTACTATTTTATTTGTATTTGATTAGGTTAAGGCACGGATCATCAGGCCACTAATGTGATGGGCTACCGCCTAAATACGTAATCCTCCACAGCGTTCAGAAAGCACGTTACGTTTACTTTCGACTAATCGCACCAGGTGGCGCCTGCGATTGCTACGCGCACGTAGCACTTGTACCTAACCACGGAATTGCTTTTTAGTTTAATATAAAATAGAGAGACAGTTGTCGGATATTTTTACTAGGAAAAAGAAGAAAATTTGCTTTCTTGTCTGCGGCTTGAATTGGGAACAATAACATTAGCGATATTGAAGAAAAAAAAATATTTTGTCTCTACCGTAGGCCCACGTTTTACGAATTAAAGTTTACAATATTTCTCTTTCAATAGGAAGGTTGACTTTCTATTTAAAGGCTTGGTCCGGTAATTAGTTCAGCGTTTGCAGACAAAAGGTCTATCACCTAAATCTCTAGAACTCCTGACCCCATTAAGTTGACTAAAATACTTATCAGGGTCGCACAGTCCCCCTTTTCGTCCTAACGACCATTTAGGTACCTAAAATGTAGCTATAGGTTACAACGACCTATAAGTTTTAGGTATCTATAGGAAGGTACCTACTATAACTTTGAGAAAGGCGTAGACTATCGTTGCACCGATAATTTAGTACTTACTTTCGTACTCTCGAAGATTCTTGCAAGTTCACGATAAATTTTATCGGAGACCTGCAATACACCTTAACCTAACCAACAAATGCGAATGGGGATCAATTTAACAAAATTGCAAACGTTTTACATATGAAACTGTCTCAGTTTCAGCAAAAAACTAGATCGACTAACTAGTACTTTGTAACCTTGGTTAATGTTTTGATAGATAACCATGCACCTACGTATATATATATTACTCGTACTTAAACATGCTGATTAGTGTTTTTAATTGCGGTGTTTGAATTGAACAATTTTCTTTAAACATAAGTACTTACTTGACACAAAAAACAACTCTTTAAGACCTTCATTTTAACAAAGAAACGTACCTACTCACCTTCACATCCTCAGCAAATCTCTCCTCCAGAGATCCCGATAACTTACCTCTAAACGATCATCTCGACATCATCATGAAACATAAGGAGTTCAATTTTACCATTTTTTCCAGTTGAAAGTGTGCTCTTCCGCGGTCGATGGTCAAATGAATGAATAAACGGCCTCAACCCCAGCGCCCAGGGGGTGGGGTCGAAATGGAAAAAAAATGGGGTGGGACCAGACACCAGACGACCCCTGTAACAAAAAATGAAGATTTATTTGCGAATACCACATTTTGTAATTGTAATAATGGCTGTATTATTGTGTTTGGATGCGCGGTAGTGCAGGACAAGTTCTTAAAAGAAACAGATAACATTTTTGTATTTATTGACCTTTGTTGAGCTGGTGAGATTGATTGCAATTAAAAACCTTCAAAGTGTTCTTCTTAATCTGCCCATGTGTGTAAGTAAAAGCTTTTTAATTAACAAGAACCCAACTACTGTCGCTACGTATTTGACAAAGTCCGCAAGAATTTACTTAAACAACCATAAGTAATTAAACCGCTATGTAGGCACCTGTTCAGTTAAGTCAATAACAAATCAGCTATTTGTACAACTTAATCTAAGTCTTATTACTATACCAGTGCCCCAGAAAAGGCTCTATCATTAATTATCAGATAACGGGTTTGCAATTAACCATTTATAAACAGAGTTACGTTAATTGCCAATACATAACAATTACTAGGTCGCAGAGCACAGTTCTTGTACCGTGACTCACACATCGTTGCATCTAATTCTCGAGACATTTCTAATTGTGTCTCTGTGTGTATAACTCGTTTATTCAGCTCATATTCCCCAAAACCAATGCCCTTTTTCACGCCATATGCCATGAATAAACACAGCAACTCCTAATCGAGTTTGTATGAATATTAGCAGCATTAAAAAGGGATGTCTTTGATCCCCACGTTGTTTCGTGAGTCGGCACTGAACGCGATAAATTCACAAGATTTAATTGTCGTGTTCTCTGGTCAATAATTTAGCAATACGACTTGCATATGAACATTCATTGGCGATATATTTATGCGTCTTTAACGATATAATTATGATCGAATGTAGTCTGCGAGTGAAATAAATGGCGTCCGTATTATATAAATTAGCGTTTAAACTAACAGCCAGTAATATCATTTTAATACCTATTGATTATCGGGATCCCTAGTTTTAGAAATAGAAAATAAATTAAACTAAAAGTCGTGAGTCGAGGTTATTAGGTAAAAATAAATCCCAAAAAAATACCAAAATGTAAGGTATTCAGGCAGTAAGCACCCATAATGATGCGTTTAAATTAAGCAGGAAAATCATTGAAATGTAATAGAAATATTAGGACGATATTGTGATAAAAAAGTAAAAAAAAAAACCAATAAGACAACATCTGGTTAGATAGGATTAATATAATGAAGGCATTAAAAACGACGGAGTCGACAAATTTTTATTGAAAACGTAGTAAAACTATTATCAAAAAAAAAAATTGGTTGAAAAACACAAAGAAAAATCTAAAAAATAAATAAAACACTTACCTGAGTAACAAAACATCACAGAATTTACACTATTTCCTCTACAAAAATTACTGGTTTCACGAATAGAGTAGGAGCTAGACAATTTAAATTATTTTTTTAGATCATTTGGACACGTCTTTGTCTACGAATTCAGTATTATTTTGAATTTTCTTCTCATGGTTAGGCCTAAACACAACAAAAGCGGCGGCGGCCGGCCGACGGCGGCCATCTTGTGGCGCTGCCATCGCGTCGCTCTGCACGCTCATTGGCTGAGTGACGTCAACCGCGCCATGACACTCCACCATTACTACACACTAACCAATATCGCTTGACTATTCGCACACTGAATACTAAACACTATGCGGTGGACACACACGCCACACTACCCGCACTACTAACTTTGTAGCTTGGTACACGCGCCTATCCTTGTCGGCTCACATTCTTGCGTTGTGAATTATCGCTTTAGAAGCTTTTAGGATGCACCCTAATCGGGCAAGGGGGAACATTTAAAATTCAAGTGAGTCGACACTGATAGGTTGAGAAATTTTAATTGGCTGCTGATTTTTGTCGTCTCGACTCGACTAGTGTTAAATTAGGAGATGCTTTCTAAAGTAATGTAGAATTTACATCGAGGTATTAGAGGATAGGCTTTCAACGTGAAATGAGCATAAATAGCAATAGAAAGTATAAAAGGAATTCCTAATAAACTTGCAGACAAAGGCAGTCGAGTAATACAATCTTAAAAAAAATGAAAGATGCATTCTGCATATCTAGAATTTCTCTATTAAAAAATGTTGTATGCGTAAGCAGTACTTTATGCCTTTTTATGGTCTGGTTACCAGATGCAGGTAAGTTCTCTCAGGTACGTAAAGAGCTTAAAATGTAACGGTGTACCTAAGCATAGGTAATGAATGAACAACATTGTAGCCCAACTTCATCTAACATAGAAAGGGTTTCCAGTGAAAGGAATTTATGTAGGTACTCTTGCAAACTGCCTGTACTACGGTGTTTAAATTATATTGTACCTACCTACGTAATATATTGGAGTTGGCTATAATAGTGGGAAGGCAGAAATGTAAGTTTATTGCCGATAGCACACCTATACTTTACGTAGCAATTATTGCGTTTAATTTATGTGGTAAATATAGATAAAATGTTACTAAGTATCTAATCTTTAGTTACATATTAAGTTTTTGGTGAAAGAACTTGTGAATTTTATTATTTTAAAGACACTAATGTGCATCCAATTTATTGTAAATAGATACTTTAAGTTCTTTACACACCTCCTTCTTTAATTTATGCACCATAAACAACAAAGGAAACTAAAAAAACTTTTGATTAAATACTGCTACGACTAGGTCCCAGTGCTACGCCGTAGACCCAATTTTCGTAGACCCGAAACAAGGTCAAAACAGAACAAAGGTGCACTTCATTAAAAACTTGGCTAAACAGGTAAACATTAAAACAGCCAATTTACTCAATTATCAACCATTACACGAAAACAAATATAACCATTACATAATTATAAACTATCTCTACGAATTAATCTACTGTAGCACACTAACGTAGCTACCATAATTCATCGTAGCAGTCATTATAAAGCGTCGCTGGATATTATTTATTATAAAGAAAATCACCCGAACAAACTTAATGAAGTACTATCATATTTTTATCTTAAATAATTAAGGACCACCTGACCACTTGGGCTTAACAACTATATCACCTCTTTGTGATGCCGACGGTTGTTTCTCGCTTTTTATTCTCTTTTCTAAAATTTATTGTTGTAAAATATGAAATTTCCAATAAAAATGTAGGTGGGGCTGCGACTTGGGGCACACCATCTGTTGTTCCCCCATATTTATGTGATTAGTTCATGGATTGGTCCGGTGTACGTATAATTTTTATTTAAAATCGCCAATTTATGATTATAATCAGGTTCTGCCTCACAGGCTGTCAAAAGTTTTAATCGATTTATGTATGGCTGTGTTGTTTGTGTTGGCTGCCTTCTACTAACTTACCTACCTACCCTTTTTTATTAGTAGGTAACTTAAAAATTTTATCGCATGACTGCTTTGAATGAACAGACAATTTTCTAACCCATTTAAATAGTTATTTATGCAATTAAAATAGTGTTTTGCCATTTCAATTACTTAGTGTTATCAAATTCAAGTGCATTACTTAGTACATTGGTAATTACTTCATCAATTTATACTCGTTTAGATAACCAGCTTTTACAAAACTGGTTCACATGCGTAGGTACGTCAGCAGAATCATTTTTGTGTCTTTATGTGACCAAGTAGTTTTTTGCGTGCGGTACCAAGGTACCGCACGCAAAAAACTACTTGGTAAAATATAGACACAATATCGAGATACATTTTTGATTAAATAAATGGTCAGCAAAAAACTGTTTATCTACGCTCCCAGATCGCCAGGTTAAATAAGTAAGTAAGTATGTTCACTCTTTTCGGTATAATATAACGGTAGGTTACACAAAGAAGCGATGTCCCCACATTATGGGGATCTGAGCCATCTGTGAGATCGAGCCAGTCGACAACTTGTATGGGATGCCGTTAAGTATGGGGAGTCAAGTGGGTGAATCAACACCCGCCATGTGTACCGTGGACGTAGGTATCAAGTATTGATAGTCTCGGGCCAGTCATTTTCAGCTTAGCTATTCACCCCATAATACAACAACTAAATTCAAAATTTAATGTGTGGTATTTAGATGATGGGACTCTAGGAGGCGACGTAGATAGTGTTCTAAAAGATCTCCAATTTCTAAAGCAGCAGTTCCAATCTATCGGCCTCGACCTCAACTTCTCAAAATGCGAAATTTACCTTTGTGACAATACTGACAGACAATTGACCATTCAGAAATTTAATTCAATTACCCCAGATATCAAAATTTTGGAAAAAAGTTCACTGCACCTCCTAGGTTCCCCAATTTTAGAAGACAGTTTTTCACCTTTCATTGACGGAAAAATTGAACATTTTAACGATATTTCGGATAGACTTTCTAAAATTAACTTACATTCGGCATTCACCCTTATCAGATACTGCTGTTTCGGTCCAAATTTTATGTATTTTCTCCGCTCTTCCTCTCTATGGAAAAAGCCACACCTTTTAGACAAAATTGATCAAATTATTCGAAGTACTCTGACATCAATTATAAATGTGGCATTGGACGACCGCGCGTGGCTGCAAGCTACACTACCCATTCGCTATGGTGGGCTCGGCGTCCGCAAAATTTCTAGTGTAAGCTTACCGGCGTTCCTGTCCTCGGTCCACAGCACCGAAAAGTTAACCAGAAAGATCTTAGCCGCTTCTCAGGTTGACTCTGAAGTGCCGTGTTTGACTGATGCGATGAACGCCTGGAAAGTGGCTTGTCCGGATACGGAGAAGCCCGAAAACCCGTCTTCCCAGAGACAGTGGGATGAGCCGCTCTGCAGGTTGGTACGGAATAACCTCTTTAATACGTCCACCAATACTGCTGAGCGTGCCCGCCTGCTGGCTGTGGGAGAATGGGAGTCGGGCCTCTGGCTTCAGGCGCTACCGTCACCCAACATAGGCACTATGCTGGGTGACACCACTTTTCGGCTCGCTACAAGTCTGCGTCTGGGCGCTCCTTGCGGGGCTCCGCATCGCTGTCAATGCGGTGAAGCAGTCGACCGCCTCGCACACCATGGCCTTTCCTGCAGCAAGAGCGCTGGTCGGTTGGCACGGCACGCAAGCATTAATGACATCATCCGTCGGGCTCTTGTCACCGCCGGGGTGCCAGCTGTTTTAGAACCCAATGGCTTGGCACGCGACGATGGGAAGAGGCCAGATGGAATGACCATTATGCCTTGGAAGTTGGGTAGGCCTTTGGTGTGGGATGCAACCTGTGTCGACACCCTTGCGCCATCCCATCTTCCTAGCACGGCGGGCTGTGCCGGGGCGGCTGCTGCAGGTGCAGAAAACCTCAAACGGCGCAAATATAACAACCTTATTGGTAGCTATATTTTTGAGCCGTTTGGGGTTGAAACACTAGGGCCGTGGGGTCCGAGTGCTCATCGAATATTTCGGGACATCGCTAAGCGGTTGGTCGACTCTTCACGTGACCAGAGGGCTGGCCAATTCTTAGGCCAAAGAATCAGCATTGCCATCCAACGTGGCAATGCTGCCAGCCTTTTGGGCACTTTTCCCGCTGACAGCGATGCGGACGAATTTTTCGATGCCCAATGAGCTCTTCCCTTTATTTTATTTAATTTTTTTCTTTACATTCTTGTACATAATATATATAATAGTTAGTTGTAAAATAAATTGTATACAGTCACGATCCAAAATAAATAATAAAGTATTGATTGGATGACTCGGTGTTTACTGGTTACTAAACCAATGCAAACTGACTTGTTAAACTAACAAAAATTATACATCATTATTTTATCTGTAAATACAAAAAATCACAATGTTGTCATGTCTGAAACGTTTTCAAGCGTGGAAGAATGCGATAACCTACTTTTACATGAGTCTACGTAATATATGATAACTAGACCTAAAAATAACCACATTTGTTTTAACAACTACGTGTTTTGATACTTATCTAACACTTCCGTAGTGCGAAACCTACTTTTTCTGGTTTCCACGGTCAAGCTCAAGAACTCACTAAACAAAACATTACGTAATTTTATTAAAAAAAATATAACAAACAAACAACCAACTACATAACCGCACCTAAATTTATCAACATCTAAAATACCAACGAAAGTAACATCTTGAAGCCATACAGTGTGGCGGGGTCGATGCACTGGACTACATAAGTCTTAATACGGTGGAATAAAGTCCTCATTCGTACTGTAATGCATCACTGGATCCGAGTATCAATGTAGACGATCACAGATGCAGATATACGTGTGACGTGTGACATGAGGCGACGTGACCTTGACCCACGAATGACGGATTCCGGCCTTGCGGGGTCGCCGAACTGTACATGTAGGTTGCTACACTATCTAGTCAACATCTACACGTTGTAACGTTTAACCTAGTATTTCGCTTAGAAAAAATATTACCGCGACTTTTTGTCGCACTCTATTAGTGCTTGTGTAAATTATTACACAGAATAAAAAAACTCGTAGATAAGGTTTGTTTTCTATTACAGAATTTATTTTGAAAGCAGAATAGTGACAGCGCGTTACTCGAGCTTATCGATAAGTTATTGGACAAGATGAAAATTATCGCCTAACTAATAGAAAAGATAAGTTTCCGATAAAAATTATTACATAATAAATAGAGATAATTTACTCGTACATAATATAATGTTTTATACATAAAGCTAATCTGATTATTATCGGCCGACTTTACAACAATTGTATAATAAATAGATAGTTTAGTTTTTGTGTTTACAACGATAGGAGTGTGTTCTGAATAAAAAGTAGTCTGTACGACAATGCAGATAGCGTCACGTGGATGCAAATCGTGGGAGGCGGGACGAGACGTTTGCTCTCTCACGAAAATATATGTTAAAACACACTCTTTGTCCGTAATTGAATGTGCCTTCACATTGAATTTTAAATGTAATACACTCTTTGTTTTCTTAAACTACCAACATAAAGGTAAATAAATAATACATCGAGCTGATAATAATCTTGGTGGATTATTTCATTTGCGGTTTACCCTTTTATTGTGGCGAGCAACTTCTCTACATACATATATGCATGTATTGATGAACTTTTAAACAAGATAAGATTTTATGTTTATTTCAACAATGTTCATGTGTTTATACGGAACGTTAATCGTGATTTTGATGTCACTACCCACTTAAAAATCGCTTCATAAATAATATCAGATGCACAATCGTGATGCTACTGCAAATGAAAATTTACAGGAGTTCAACAGAGCATGAATTCATGGATCGTCCGTCCGACCACTAAATTATTTATTAGCCTCAACAAAGGATCCATTTCGGGCGAACAAATCGCCCCCGAGTACATTGCATTTGATTTAAAACACAGGTATTTGACCGAGTCGCCGCCCGCTACGAGTAATGAGTTTATTTACGACCATAGAGGCGGCGGACAAGACTCTTTATTATCATGATTAGTTGCGATCCCTGACAATTGATCGTGCGAATTTTAAATGCGTAACAAACGAGACTTATTTATATAGACGTTACTGTTATGTGTGCAATACTTTTTATTAATTTGCCCATTTGTTGGCCGTTGTTGTTTCAAAACTAGGTGAGCGATCGTAGCAATACACAGTGGCATTCAATCCAGAGCTCAATAAATCAGTGTTCACTCAAAATACTCGTGTTAGTTATTTTAGTCGAGTGATCACTGACGCCGATGCCTTGCATAATGTACGTCGTTAATCGCGTTGTAAATCCGTGGAGCGTCAACAGGCGGCCGGGGTGACGATGCATCGCTGAGCCGCCCAAATTTCGTCTCGACCGACCGCAGGATTTGTCCCCTTGCCAAATATTCCAGCTGTGGACACAAACACGCTCTGAATACTGATTAAATGTACGTTATTGTTTTCGTTTTTTTTTCACTTTCGTTCTTCGGCTATCGACCTATTGAATTTTTCATGGTGTTCTTTATTGGAATTTCGTATGAGCTCCGCTGATAACCGGCCGTGTTAACGTCCATCTATATGATCGAACGATACCATGGGAGGAAGTTTCGTCAATTATACCAACTCGGCGGTGGCATTACCATACATTTCGCATCCAATTCAACGGGCCTTTATCGACGTTTGAATTGCTTTTATTTGCTGAATAAAAATAAATGCGACTATATTTAGAGAATAATCGACTCCAGGCCGGAAAGTAGCAGACGACGAGAATAAAATAGTATTTAATCTGGCTAGATATGTAACGGCGCCGCAGACGCAACAAACCGCTGGATGCCGCCACTAACATCTGTGTAGGATTAGCTCTACGAAAACAAATCGTTACTTTGAAGTAAATTTTCGTCGTTCACAAATATAAATGTGTCATAACAATGTCAAATAAACTTGTACTTACATGACAATACAGATACGAAATCACGTTAACCCATAGAATGGCATCGACAAAAAGCACTAAAAATGCCAATTAATAGAAAATTTCAAGCGGCGTGACTGTTGTCGTAGCGCGTTTAAAATACGCGACAGTGTGGAAGCATCGGGTTAACAAAATAGGTTCATCTCTGTCCCGCATGACCAGTTAGTACGCGGAACGAACGAACACAGTATGTAGAATTGCCTTTATCTACAAAACGCATTCGTAATAGTAAAGTGGATCACTTTATGATAGCACAATGCACATTTTTATGAAGGGCGAAAAGGGCGAATATCAATATCAAGGCTATTCAAATGTTATACGAGTCTCCCATATTATACCTATCAGTTTCGGAAAATCCACATCGTAGACGCAAGTATTGTAAATTTAGTACTGTTTACTCGTTCTGAAACTCGTACATGCTACGAAAATAAGTCTGCATTAGAAAATTGAAAGTGAAGAACGATTAAATAATAAACATCCTTATCTGAAGCCGTAAACAAAGGAAAATATTTATATTCAACGGTATTAAGCGCTTAATCCTTTTAACTTTTAATTGACGTAACATGTACCACCTGGGCTTAAAATAATAAAATGCATAAAACCCACCCCGGGTACTCGATTTTAAAGAATGTACATTGGCAACGTTTTTAAATCACGATTTTAGGAAAAAAATTGTTCAAGATTGGGATCCGAATTTACTGATACAGGGGAATGTAAGTTCAACTTGCTGAAAGTTTTAAAATATCATTATAGAATGAGGTGTTACGTTGGAAAATCGGTCGTATATCTTTCCATATGAGATTTATTTTTGTATATCGCTCTACGCGCATTTAAGTCAGTTTTCCAGGTTAAGGGAGCTGATGTAGGACGTGCAAATAAACACGGTATTTTTATCGACGCAAACCTTTATATAGTTGCGGTCGATTTCTCCTCTTTATCTGCTCAGAGCGGTGTTTGCTTTATCTTGAATAAAAAGAAAGATACGTGTCGACTGTCAAAGGATTTCACATCAAGTGATTGCATTGGCTATGAGTTCGAAAAACATAGGGCGCATGTAGTTGCAATATCGCTGTGACAACCCATACTACAGTGTTTACTTAATTATCCTTTGATTACCGTCTTCTTCCCACAAAGTTTATACGCAACATGAAAATTTAACGACCATCAAGAATAAAGATAAGCGAGCATTATTACCAATGTAAATATCTACAAAGTTCACACGTAATTATATAATTAACGATAATTTTATGACATTAATAAAACAATAAGGCCTTTTGGTTAACAAAAACAAACTAAACTGTGAGCGAGTGATCCTATCGTGCTGTCGACTGTAATTCAAATTAGGTCTTTATAGAAGTTACACGTTTGTTTGTCCTGGAGAAAATGTTTGATTCGATAAGAGATCGTAAAACACTGCCCCCCGTGTCATAAAATCGAATCGAGTCTGTCATGCAAATATGGCCTTAAATGCCAGGTGTTATGTAACCTGGAATTATTTTTTTCGCATGGCCCGTGTTGCCTGCATTGTTTTATGACTATGGAAGGGTTACCAAGTTACGTAATGTTACAATAAACGTTTCGAGGGCAATAAATTTTAATAGAGCAGAAATTTATGGTCAATTTGTGGAGACATTTACAGCTGATGAACAAAAAGTTTATTTTTCATGCCCTTGTTTGTCAGGACATAAATCTTGTATCGGTATCGGCTTTCGGCTGTCATAGGTATTTGTGTCACGACGAGTATGAACGTAACGCATTCTACCTAATAACAATAAAAACCGAAGTTGAAAAGTAATCTGAGCGCTGAAAACATATTGGAAATTGTTTTTAACTGAAGGAAAATGTTTAAGAAAGACGTAACAAATTGCTGTTCTAAAACAACTGTGGTTTTCGTTACTCACATTGGTGCTTTTACCTTGATATGAATCGCAAAAATAAGGACATTCATATTTGGAACTTTCATTTTAAAAGCGTGCCAGAACGATTTGCCAATTTGTTACATTTTATTTGACATAATCATGAAGTTTGGGCCCTCTATAAATATAAAGTAAAGCTGGTATTTTTTTGCTATGCGTCATAACAAGAAGGCACGTCTAACCTACATACATTAGAGTCGTCTGTATCTATTCCCTAACATTCTGTTTTTATGTCAAAACTATATCCGAAAAGAAAAAACAGCTACGGAATACGTGGCGAATCGAACGCTGCTAAGCCAATATATTGAAATTGCAATACAGACGAGGCAAGTTCTTTCATTAGGGTTGGAAAATAAAAACAATACAAGTGAAAAGGGTATCGGATACTGTGCGCATATTCGCCAGAGAAAATTTCCTATTATGATCCCTTCCCTAAAGTCAACTACGTACCTATAGGTACGAACTTGTATAGCAATTGTCTACCGTCCGCTATAGGGACGTGCCTATATCGATATCGTAATAAAACAATAATAAAATCCGTATGCAGATACATTCATAATTATTAGAAACCTTTGAATATTCTATCCGTATATACCTAATTGAAGATTCATGGTATTCAGATATCGGTACCGTCCATAAAAGTAACATAAAGCATCAATTTATAGCTTTCCAATTATCCGTTAATTGTAATAGTGGTTTTGATAAGGATTAATTAAGAACAGTATCGACAATTACCGGTAGCGGTGAGGCTGTGGAGCGTCCCTACGTCCCCCGCACTCACACGCCCAGGCGCGGTACGAGCACGGGGTCACACAGACGTACAACAAATACGCTTATACAAAGCTTAAGGTACGTATTTAGAGACATAGTTTCATCCGCGACCAAGAGTGGAAATTTCAATAAAAATGCAAATTTTTCCCAAGCAATTTCCTTCTCACTACCGGTTCCTCCGTTATTGGGTCCTACCGCATTATGTTCGGGTTTGCAGCGTTATAATATACCTACAGAGGTGGATTATCTATGTATACGTACCTACAGTGCTTCAATTTACTTGTTAATGTACGCCATCGAATTACGGTTATCTCTAGAGCGCAAGAATGGAGTGTAATCTCCCTTAAAGCAACACTTAGTTAAGTTAAACGGAATGGTAAACAGTATTTACACAGCAACGAGTAGGTATGCCATTGACATTATTAGCCGTATTTGCTTTTTTAAAGCGCTAGCGTGGTGTTGACTAATAAACGTTTAAAGGTAAACTCAGAGTGTCGATTACAGCTTGTTTAAATAAAGTGGAAAATTTAAGCGTCGTGTAGTTGTGCTTTTTAACTTACAATTGCTTTATTGAAGCTTGCATAAGTGTTAGACCAACTGCTCGAAGCTAATTGTAATATAAAATTTAATTTAGTTCCCACTCGTCGTACGACACAGAGTTTATAGCTACTTACCTACAATTTTCATTTAATAAATAGTTGGATACACGCTATTCATTTTAGTTTTAATTAAAGAGCCGTTCTTCAACGACATCGTTATCATGCAATCTACCTAATTCGCACAATAAAAACAAGTGCGTAAAATCTGCATAAATACTGTGTTTTAAAACTTTCCGCTTAGTTGGGGCGCGACGCCGGGGGGGTTGAAAAGGGGTGGGAGCAAACGGCAAACAGGCCAGATTAAGGACGCTGGAAGCGAGGAAAGAATACACAATTAGCTTTCTGCTACCTGCTGCAGATAACGTATCCAGTTTAATATGATCCCGTTTGACACTTATCCGGCGTACTCTTTCGTTACGTTTTTATGTTGGCCGCCGGAGCGGAGGTCCTAGGATACGCTGGTCGGTTTTGAGTCGGGATTTTAAAAACGCTCGGCGAGTTTTAGCTTCGACCGGAACCAAGGGGGCCGGATCGATCAGCGGAACTCGGATCCTCGTTGGCTTTGTTGAAAAATCAAAATTAGATACTTAGTATTCGCGTGCGTATAGTGGATAAAGTAGATAGCCTTCTTGTGTTAGGGGAAGGTCAATGGTGTCTTGTAGATGGGTAGGTACAGGGTTTTAAATTGGGTAGGTTGTCAGTTGTCACCCTATGTTTAGTGTTTTATAATTGAATGTGCTTTAAACGACTTAACATTAACATCTCGTTACTGTAGAGTCGTTTAAAGCAACTGAAAAGGACACTAACCGAAGAAAATCTTTATTTTTATCACGGTTTACTTTCTTGGACACCATACTTAAAACATCTTAAATAAAATAAGGCCATATCATTACCAAAGGGGAAAGTTCGAATAAAAATATAATTCTGAAATGTCAGGGAATAAACAGGAGGTCTCATCAAAAACATAACATGTAAAAAAAAAGTCTCGCAACGCAGTTCTTCTATTGCAAAAAGATGTGTGATCTAATGTAAAAATAAGTCTGTTAATTTCTTGTCTTCATTTCTTAAATAAATAGAATGATTTGGCCAGTGTATTGCACACCAAAGAGAACAATAATAATATTAATCTAATTAATATTATTATTGTTCTCACGCTTATTTTCTAACACAAAACTGATTTTATTTTCTGGTACATTACTTAGGTACCTTGAACATTAATTTCTAACACTAGAACTGCTCTTTCTGGAAACTGTTGCTTCTGTTTGGTGGGCAGACTTTGGTGTAGTTGACTGTTGTAAACATGGTGTGCGATATTTAAGTAATTTTGTCTTGAACACGGTATCAAGATGAGAGGTGGAGCGACCGCATCATTTTTAGATGAAATACTACTTCTAATTCATCTGACGTTGAAATTGATATATTACAGTAATAAAACTGCTTTGTTACTTAAGTGATTTTTTATTTCATGAACCGTTAAAAACACCCTAAATTCCTACTATTTATTACTGAACAGTGCACTATTTTACTAAATTATAATACCGATGAAGCCAACCAACTCACTAAATATAATAATAGCTCTTTTAGTTAATTTTTAGGATACGGTTATGATCTTATTGCTCAGTATTCCCATTAGACTAAGTATAATTATTACTACCACTGTAATCTATAGACCATAAGGAACAAATCAACATGCATTTCAGTAATCGACGCCACAATTTTTCGTGGGCCTAATCGCCGAACAAAAAGCACTATCTCCTTTCAATGCAATTTAATTGACAACTTATTTCATTTGTTGACCATTTTACAAGTATATAAATAGGTATAGGTAGCGCAGGTGATGATTAATTTAACAATCTGTTTGTTTATGTATGAAATTAAAATTTACCTACCTAGCTTTATTATTTAGGTAAGTAGTGACGAAAAATTGCTTGAACTGTAAGCAAGTAAAAATTTAAATACGAGTATACCGCAATTTCAGTTCCTTTTTCTAGTTATACGAACTGCATTAATAGCTTTTTAATCCTATATAAATAATATGAGATTACAATGTTACTTAAGCAGTTCGTATATCTAGAAAAATTGAAATTGCGGTATAGTTTAATTTTCCTTGCTTTAAAGGCTAAACACTAGTTGTTTTCAAAATTTGAAGCTTTGTGTCTGTAACTTAGAATTTTGATGATCGGTGAGTGAGTACGTCAGTGAAAAAAATTAAGGAACTTTGACTTGCATAGTTCTTAAACTACAGGTTCAAATTAAATGTAATTTAAGAATATACTTAATTGGACTAAGCCCTCTTGGTCACTGACAATTCAGGTTTCTAGCTTTATTCACAACGAAGTTACAGGGGCTCGAAAATGTCCTGAATGGCTTCGAGAAAAGATGGTAAGGCTGCGCATTTGTGTTTGTTTTGCTCGACTTGGTGGGGGCATTACCGTGCCCCCCGATATTGATAAAAGCTCCTTAACTCACAAGTAAAGGAGCTTTTACGTCTTTAGAGAATTCTAGAGAAGCTTTTGCGGAAAGTATTAATACAAAAACACATAAAACAAGAAAAAACCTACTGCTACATAGGTAACGAGTTCACTGTATACCAAAGGCTTTTGTTAAGAAAAGGCAATAATCGGTTAGACTAAGAAAAAGAATCAACAAAACACGTCGCTCGCTACAAAACGCGGCAAGCAGCGTTCGCACATAAAACCTGCTCACACACAACATTACACAGTACGGAACCCTATGTTTGCCAGTAATACTTTACAGCATGTGTACGAAAACAAACACGACACACTATGTCATAATCATTATGTACCAAACAATAAAGTCGAAAATCGAACACGAAACCGTTTAAGCGAATGCAAATAACATGTAAATATTTTGCGTTTATTTTCAGCGTTGAAGCAACGAGATAAAATTCGCGGCCGTAAAATATTATAGCGGGGCGAAAGAGTATATTGTTCGTGGTATCATTAAGCTTGTTCACATACTACTTAGAGTTTGTGTTGCTATTATAAACGCTCTTTGTTGTGCATTTATGGGTGATTAAAGTTGATGAAGAATGAATATCTATTAGACAATGTAAAGTTTATGTACCTAAATTGGCTTTTATGGAAGTGTTAGGTGATATTGCGTAGTTACCTACATATGTTTAAGATTGTCTGTAAACACAGGTATACATACTCGGTACCTTATTGCCATTTTCCTATTGGTTGGCTATTTTATTAGCTCTTTTGGTAAGCTAAGTGCAAACAGTTCTCTTTTATTGGTCATAATTGCAAATTACTAAAAGTAAAAGGCTCATAAACATAATGGTTACCTGAAGCCTATAATTTACCTAACTTTAACGTACGTAAAGCTACAATATGTCCAACAACAATGAAACACCAGAAATATATAAGAATGTAACTAGAAAATTATCCGCCGCAAAAGTAGGATAATATACCTGCACATTAACTACAGTAAGTGCCTATATATAACCAGAAAGCTAAAATTTCTTAATACCTCCTGCCATTCCGGAGCCACCCTCGGTAATACGCCAGCCGAGGTCCACCGGGAGGATCCACAAGTGATTTAAAGAGATTGTCAGTTAATGAGCCCCTGTCCGCCACAAATTCAGCCCTTTACCGTTAAATTCTGAGCTAATCACCCTTTCAAATGAGCCCTGTCTTACATGGCTTTGAGTGAATGTAGGCACTAAATTATGAAAGGACGCTCAGCTGGATAATTAGGACCTTGGAAGAAACATACATATATGTCTTTTTTCAATTCTGCTACGTAGACCACGTTCCACAACTTTTTATCCTCATTTCAATATTCTCAGAAAGAACGTCGGCATACCTAATACTTGTCATGTCGAAAGTATGTGCTGCGCACGAGAATCAGACGAATAAAATATCAAATAAATATAAACACATTTTAAAAGCATTTAGCGACTTTAGTAGCACCTGACAATCGTTCATTTAACCACGTGTCACACCGTTAAGTTTACCCAATATACGTTTAGAATGTCCCACGGAACTCAGACATTCAATTCCTTTTAATATTGCCTTTAAAAGAGAAATAAAAATAAACGCCATCTCTAAGGATTGTCGTATAGTATTACAAGCGTAAAGGTAAAAATTACTATGATAATCTTCGAGCTGACTGCAAATTAAACCACAAAAATAATTGCCCATCCAATATAGAATGTTCAAAGGTTTAAATGTTGAACTTGTAGCACATGCATCTACATAACTGGTTCGATTGCGGTCTAGCACTGGGGCCCTACACCCCTATGTGTCCTCGGGTAAGCCATATGTGTGCGCCCGATCCGTGTGTTCCATACAATTTACCTGTGTTCGGCCGAGTGTGCACGATCGCCTTATTCGGCAATCGTCCCACACCTTTACCTGTTTCCAATATAAACAAGACTAAAAAAATATATCGTCCGAATACGCTTTCGTTCACTAGGATAAAGTTATTCGATTCTAACATTCTATATGAACATTGATGGCTTTTATGAACTGAATTAATGTCATAATTGCGGCAGTTTCGGATAAAATAAATCGATATGGCCTGCTTACATAATACCGCCCGTAGTTTGTCTGTAGAATGAATGCCAATAACCATTTTAACTTGGCCTCTATGAATTCATGGAATTTCGTGTATTTCTGAGGTTTTAGTGCAGCTTAGACCGACTATGAGAGGTCACTATTTATAAAATGGATGAGTTTACAAGACAATTTTAGGTAGAATTTCTTATCTAATCCGTTGATATACGAAGGGCTATTATAATCTATTATCTAGGAACGTCATACATATCTGTATAAAGATTTTAATATTTTTAAGTGTTGGTTACGTAATTACGTAAATTAGTTTTTTTGTGTACGGATGAACTTTATCTAGTGCCGATATTTATGTGCATTTTAATTAAACGTACCTATTTATTATGAAATTTAACACAAGTTAAATATGGATTGGTAGGCAAGTAAAGGGTTCTGTAGATGATCAAATATTTAGGCACTTAATTACTCAATAGTTTGACAACATCGAGATTGAACCAGTCAAATGCAAGGATATAGGTTAACATCAAAGAATATTCCAAGAATTGAACGCTACATAGCTCTATAATGTGCAAATAAAACAAGAAAGGAACAAGAAAGAAAAATATTGGTACATATCAAAAGGAAAAAAAAGATATTACTGTTGAAAAGCGAAACAAGTAGTTCCCTAGTTATAACTTCAAGACATATTAAATTAGCGGAAGCTTAAAGCTCTAGAGAATATTCTAATTTAGTTTCTGTCTGTCTAGTTATTTCCGTCTAACCTATCTTGACCATTTAAATGTGATCCTCTGCCGCCACTATAATCCTCTGTATCTTCAAGGGATGGTGGGTTATTTTAAACTGGACAGTAATATAGAGATGTAGTGAGTATATTATATAGGTGTGTATCGCATTTTGTGAAATTGCGAAGAAGCTTGGAGTATGCCCGACGTGCCCAAGGGAAGGCGTCTGGACTAAACACCTCGTTTTTGTTTTATCTTTGTTGTAGTACAAGTACCGTACTTTGGTCTGGTCTGGGTATATTTGGAAAGTCTATTAAAAAGGAAACTCTTGAACAAATATTGGGTTTAAATCCAAATTGTTGAAAGGAAACTTCTGAAAGGGCTATGATCGAACTAAAAAAAAATACCTACGTATAAGTATTGCTTATGTTAATCTGATGAAATGTCCAGTATTCAAATCATACATAGACACTTGAATAATTAATTACCGAACAGAAAATTGGTAAAAGTACCCACAATCTCATGAATATTAATTTTTAATCCCACTCTTGTAACCACGATAAATTCTCGTAAATTACTTTTATTCAACACCATAACCACCCCATATTTTTCAATGAAACACGTCTTTACAAACCACAATTAAATTCCACGCCATTCTGGGAACCAGTATTCAATAGAAAACGAAGCACATCGCGTACTTGTGTCTATATTATATTAAAATATTTTATAGAAGCCAGTACTAAACCGCATCTGATTCACACTTATAAAGGAGATAAAGTGTCCAGATGGACACAAAGAAACATTTTTCAGGTGTCCGCAAATTATATTCAAAGAATGTAAAGTATGTACTGGTTTCAAGAGCTTATTATTATAAATAAATCATTGTGACACCCATATTTATTGTATATTATTATATTATGTGAATATCTACTTACAAACCCAGCTGAAATATTGGGACCACAAAGAAATATTGACCAAATACTGTCTTAAGGCGTACCTATCTAATCATTATTTGTACCAATATCTCTAATGAAATGTAAATATTCAATGGTAATGTAATATAACTGTACATAAAACACGCCCTAAACCATCATTTTAAATTATAATTAGTTAAAAATGGCTTCTTTTCTAAAATTGGCTATTCAAAAGTCATTAAATGAGTTTGTTTATCTTCAATAAATTAGTTTATTTCTGTATTAAATCTTTTTAATTGTATTTTAATTAGGATATTATTCAGCACATTATGGCGTCATTCAAATCTGGAATTAACAAGTAACACAAATCTATGGAAATTTCGAATGATTTCTATAAATATACATAACAAAGGTCGCATCATCATCAAAGGACAGTCGTTAACAAAATCGCAAGACATTATAGCCGTATCGTTACGATGCTTAACGCGACGCATTACCCTTAATTATTGTCCACACAATTGCAACGCCATT
Source organism: Agrochola macilenta (assembly GCA_916701695.1). NCBI lineage: Eukaryota > Metazoa > Arthropoda > Insecta > Lepidoptera > Noctuidae > Agrochola > Agrochola macilenta. The sequence goes on from OU753563.1 coordinate 13,791,522, forward strand.
CCTACGCTACGTACTACCACATTAGCGACTCTCATAACACTATATCTGCTATGAAATATGCTTGTGACTGTCCATTGATGGTGTCCCAAACAATTTTGTTCCTTATACGTCATAATTACGGGCGAGTATTGTGTGCGGTGTGGTGTAAAACTACAAGTGTGGGGACGATTTTGTTTTAAAAGGGAGGGTTCTAATGTCTGGTCATCGGTCGAGTCTCGCTTGACCGTAGGGGTAATTTGGAGGCAGACAGCGGACACATTTGCATTACAATGAGAGTCGGATCCCGAGGGGTGCGGGGAGGGGGCTTCCGCCGACGGATAAGCCCGCGTTTTGTATGTATAAAAGTGTGTAAGTTTGTCTGGAAGCTCGCTGAATACTTGAATATTAATTATTCCTAGTAATTTTATTTAAATTTGTTTAAGAATTCAATTTGCTTATAGATTATGGTTATATGATTTGGGTATTGATTTTTTAGCATTGATGTTCTAAACATTGTAGCAGGTACTCGTAAACACAGTGTTTTCAGGAGACTGATTACGTCTTTCAGGAAAAATGCAATATGTTGGTAGGTGAATCCGAAAGTCATCAAAAACAAATGTTAAATTCACAATTCAACGTAATAAAAACAGTGAAAGAACCAACTTTAAAGCTACTTAAAAATGAGGTCAGCAGCCATATAATAAACCAACGAAAACAAACTGACCCTTTTTGTTTCTCTCCGTTTGTCCCCATTTCATGTTACATCTTGACACGGCAGAAGGAAGTTTGGACATAAAAAGGTAGGTACATCTAGTAAGTGGATGCAGACAAAGACAGCAAATTCAGCACACCCGTAAAATAGTGTTAATACTTACATTTACAAACAAATATAATGAAAACAACAAGGAAGCCTGAACTTTGTGAACCGAAATCGGAAAACTCTTCCAACCAAAAATTCCCTTTGTATAAGAAAACGCCTTTGCGCGCTAGTGATGGGACAATGTCGATAATTAAATTTTATATAAACAATTAGAAATAAAATCCAGTCTTCCTTTTGCCAATAACAAGCTACCAAACCAGCTAGTACATAGACTGGAAATAAATAATGATAAATGTAACTGCTGATTGAAGAACCAATCTACTTTCACCGAAGCAAGTTGTTGAAGCTATTGCAATAAATAATAACTCATAAATAAATATAATCCTTAATTAACAGTTATCGAATCTTTGCCAACTAATAATTTCACATCTATGCACTTCAAATCTGCTTCATTTTCGTCTACTGAATTGTCTAGACTCGTCTCTAATCAATGAATTTTGGCAGTCAATTGCTCATATTATATTCTTTATTGTATTATTGTAACTAATACGAGTACTTACACTAGACTGAAAAATAGATTCTGACTCATGAAAATTCTAATTCGAGAACATTTTTTGTAAAACTTTTTATCTTCGTGTTTTTGTTTCAATATTTAAGCTTTGAAATATATTTCGAAGATTTGAAGTAAGTATAATATCACAGTAAAAAACAATTGAAGGAAGAAACACGAATATAATTTCGATTAACCATTTAATTCCGGGCTGTTTATAATGGCAGGAAATGATTTCTATAGGCAGTTAAGGTACCTACAACTTTCTTTATACGGAACATTAGAAGACAATAGAGCTATTTTTCAATGACCCTAACATAAAGCAACAAACTTAAGACAAATTGCTTTCATGTATTGAGACAACAGTACAATCAAGTAAATCATATTTAAGACCAACACAATACATGAACGTGCTCCAATAAAGTCAGCGAACGTTCTGTGAGAACTTGATCCAGTGCATTAATAAAATATATCGCGTAGGGACGATTACGTCAAAATAGATGCTTCCCAAAGGCGCCAACGCACCGAGTGCAGGACAAATACCAATATGTTGCAGTAAAGTGCAGTACGACGTGACGTGAATGTACCATCGTAGAAGTTCATATGTAACTACCGTAAGGACTATTCTTGCTTGCAGCACTCGGCGGCTATAGAACCGGGCCGGTAACAGATGTGGTCATCGTGTTCACGGGATTTTGTTTTGAAACTGGTTAGATATGAACTTCTTTGATGGTACTACAAAAAGGACAAAGTAGGGTAGCCATGCGAAATGGTCTCAGATCAAGAATCAGATAGTTATTGTTTTCTTGTCGACTCGACAAAGTTCAGCTCCTGTCTCCAAATTACTCAGGTTACAGGCTTATGTACAGGGCTCTTACTTTAACCTTAAAACTGCCAAAGACAGTTAGGCTTAATGAATGTTAGGTTATCATGAGGAACGAGGTGTAATGGTTTAGAATTTTAGATTCTTTACAAATATGCAAAGGGGCACGAAAAAAAATGTGTGTTATGTGCAAACGCCCCACATCATGAACGACGGGCTAGAAGTGCCGGAAATGTAGCTAAAGCCGATCTGGAAATAAAAAACAGTACCACAATGACTCGAAAGACCAACACAGTTTTATATTTCGTTTATAAAAGATTACCAGAATTCTGTATTGCAAATGAAATATCAGCTTAATTGAGGTACCAAAGCAAAAAAAAACAAAATGCCTGATATCACGAAGGCCATTAAGGCAGTAAGTCTTAATTGATATGCAAATTATCGGCATTTTCACTAAGTAGTTATTATCAAAATAAAATGTAACAACAAATAATTTCAATTTCACAAAGTAGCTGGCTCAGATAACGTGAAAAAGATATCAGTAATTTTAATGGTTGAAAATTAAAATCTGCGTAAAATGCGTCACAAGGTTTTTTGTTCGATCCTGGAACCTAAGAAACCATGGAGTCTCTACCATCAGACCAAGTACAAAATATTATAGTACTTAATATAATCGCATGTACTAATGTAAACTACTTTTATTAATGCCACAGGTGTTCTTAAGCCATCAAATGTCCACTTGATGGATCTTTGTAGAGCACTGATAGATTTATTTATATACCACTTTACATTTTAGAAACATACATAATGGCTTGAGATGGAGTTATTGCTTTGTTATTGTTTCACGAAGTAAATACCAATGTATATAACAAACAAATCGTTTTTATGCCGTTCGCTTTGGGACCATTGGGAACGTAGATCGTATACTATCGATCTAATGGGTAGGTTGTCCTAATTCTGTTATTTTTTCATAGGGAAAACTGTTGGTATTGTTGGAAAATTACTTTCTTGATTTACGGTTTAATATCTAGTTTGTTTGTCGTTGTTTATTTGGCAATTAAATTCTTATCTAAAGATATTATTGTGTGGCTCAAGAATTGTACGATTATGGGTGTAGTTGAACACAGAATCTGTCAGAAAATTATCAGTTACTATGAAATAAGCAATTTCAAGTGTTTGAGTATGACACAAATTATAAGTAATATTAGATACTTACGGTAAGTGCTCAAGTAAATTACGATACTACTAATATTGTATGTGTTAGTTATGAGCAGATTTGATTACCTACCTACAGTAATGGATTCGATTGGTTTGACAAAGGAATCAATAGGAGTCATCGAGCTGCAAGTCGTTTGCTCGGCACTATGTTCTTAAAACGTATCTAGGTACTGTCTTAACCATATTAATTAATATATTTGTAGACCATCTATTTGTAACCGCGGCCGACTGACAAACCCACATTCTCACTCTCATACCTAACTATAAATGGCAATAAGTAGGTACCTACCTATTAGAATTTTTTATAATTGTTCTGAGAACATACATGTAGTTACATGAAAACACAAATTTACCTACATATCTAAACTATAAAGCAACTCAAACCACGAAATTCCCTACCGCATATGAAAACCAATGTAGACGGTAGATACCCGCTGAACTTAGTTCAATTTATCATACAACAATGTAAGCCCAGACGGCCTTCTTAATCAATGCAGGCAACGTGCACAATCACCCGTAATGGACTGATGTATGGGCTGAATGCGGTATATTAGCGTTGTATGGACCTGGACGTGCAATGCGGATGCACTGATGTCCCTTGCCTGAACGTGGGCCCGTCTGTGTTGGTACTTACGATCTGCATAGTTATAGGTAGGTAGTTAGGTATTGTGTCTGATTGGTGACAAGGCTCTTGTTTATTGTTAGGTTTGAAGATAATATTGGTTCTGATTTTACTTTCTTGGGATGCAGAGTTCAGTTACTGACGTTTTTTACTGTCCATCAGGAAGGTAAAAATTGAAAATCGATCCAAGATTTGCAAAGGGGTTTTGAACGGAAATTAGAACCTAGAAGGCTAGCTCAGTCGTTAAATAGATAGCAACGTAATACATAACATATTATTCGTCTAGTTATAATAGGATTTAGGTATGTAACACCTTAAATAGTAGATAGATAGGTACATAGGTAGTATATAGGTAGTTACACCTACTGTCTACTGGGGAGATTCTGCCACCATTTTTATTGGAAACGATTTCTCAGGCTGTAAAAGAGATTTTGTCTACAAATGTTGTCCTAGAATGCGAAACAAAATTGACTAGCCTTTCTCCGGGAGCATGAAACTACGAACCCAAAAATGAGTTTAACCTACCTACCTACAAGATAAGGTGACATTCTAAAGAGATATTTTATTTTCGGATCCCATAGTTGTCAAAGAAAAAGGGACTAATTGTCTACCTGGCTGTATAGAAATAGAGCCGTTATCTTCAACATCCAATTTGCCTGAAAATGTTATTACGTGTGTGGGAAATTAGCCTAGGTCACTTTGGTATATATACCGAACTATAAATTTAAACTAGTTCTCGAAGTCTCTGGACTAATTATTTCTAGGTCTGTAGGCAAGTTCCTCACTGTTGGCGTCTGCCTAATTGGCGGTATTGCTTACCAATTTAGATTTTCTGGTGTTTTGCACATTATACTCCCTTAATTTCGGCAAACAATAGTGAAAATTAACCTACACAGTATGTTAAGTGTAATTTAAATTACTTGCAGGTGGTCTACGTTTAGCAAGAGACCCCACAGAAAACATATTCAAAATAGGTAAACCCGACTGAAAATAAAATGCGTATAAAAAACGAAGTATTCCAAAACACATTTCGTCTTTGAAATCACAGGACGCAACACAAAAAGTACTTCAGAATTATAAAAACAAATAATAAAACTTCTAAAACAGAAACAATAGTCACATACCAAAAAGACACGGACGTAAACGTTAAAAGAGTAGACAAAAGTAAAAAAGCAACAAAAACACACAATATGCCATTCAACCCTTTCGTCAAAATATGACTAGAATTGACACTTCCTTATTGCGTCGTAAATTTAACAAGCGACATACAAATCTTTGGAGACAATAACATATTTTTTATTAAAGAATATTCGTTACCAGTCCTTAAAGAACCAGTGTGCTGTGTACGTGTTGGAAATAAAATTTTAGTTCATTTAAATAGTTTGCGTAGTAAAACACGTCTGGACAACCATGTCTCATTCTTAGAAAATACCTCCGTACCTGTAAAAAATTTCAAGTCACATAAGATCTGAGAAAAATCATGGCCACACAGCGAAAATACTTCCAGAGAAAAAGGTTCACGAATTCCATTAAGGAAACTATTAAAAGGAGAGGTCATTACCAAGTAAGTGGGTTTTTGGTTTATACCTACACTTGTTCAAGAAACCTTTGCGCTAGCTAAAATTTTACTGACCGAGGAAATTTCACGGAACCATTGGTCTTATCAAAAGGAACGAAAAGGCATTTAGAGCCATTCACCTTTCAATTTATTGCTTACAATATCGCTTAGAAATCTAACGATCCAAGTTCGTAACATAAGAAAATATAGTTACACTGAGCCATTTTTTCTGACAAATAGTCACGGAATCATAACAATAAATTGGAAGGTGTATGGTAAGCTTTAATGTAGTCCGTTACAGATATTTATTTGTTTTTCCTCCAAATTCTTAGTTATTCATTCATTCTTACTTTACTAGAGTAATAAAAAGAGTGATAAACTCTAAGAACAGAAGCATTTGCATGAGTATTACCCTCCAAGATTTCCATATTCTCTATAAATTGTACCAATATTTAATCTTTAGTATTCATATAGTTACATTAAAGTATGTCATGTATTTGTTTAACATGTACTTCTCTTTTATAATGAAATTCAATCAAGTGGTATTGAAACAAAGTGTTTTGAAGACAATAGCTTTAGAGTATTGTGTCTCAAGTATTATAGAATGTAATTTTAGAGAGAGGTTTCTGTAACTACGAGTACTAAATATGGTTGGGTATCCTTGGGTATCGAAAACATGTACCTATAGTTTGTCCACTCTGAAATGACGCGCCCCAGTACCGCATTACCGCATTATTGTGTGCGTTAAATGCAGTAGTGGGGCGCGTCATTTCAGAGTGGATAAGCTTTACAGGTACAGTCGACCGCACGTCGATGGTAATACTTTGACCATGAGCTGGCCTAGCTTAGTACGGAGTTTCAATAGAGGAAGAGGCCATGTTATACAGCTTTAGTTGCCACTGTCGTGCGACCTACTGTGCCTAGTAAAGATACTGGCGGTACCTACTGTTTTTTTTTCTGAAAGACTTGGGATCGTTAGCGATTTTTTTTAACTTTTCCTACCAGTAGAACGATATGAAATTAAATTATTAGTTGTTCTTCTTCTTCTTCTTTTCGTGTGGTTAGTGACTAACCTGGTGTCAGAGTTTTAAAGCCGCCCATGGGCCTCTCACTTGACTTCACATGCCGTCGAGAAATATCTCTCTGGCATGCCGGTTCCCTCACGATGTTTTCCTTCACCGTTTTTGAAGCAAGTGATAATTATGTGCGTATTGCACATGAATCCGAAAAGTCAGAGGTGCGTGCCTTGGGTTCGAACTCGAGACCTATGACTTGGCAGTCACACCACTAGGCTATCACTGCGAAATTTTTAGCGCCATTTTTTGTTTTGTAAATAGGATATCGAAATCGTTTTTACACGTTATGTTTTCAAAAATAAATCTAGATGGTGTCGCCATTTCCTATATAACTACCCCTGAGAAGAAATGACGAAACCAACTCAGGGGTCAAGGTTTGGCCTGGTCATGCCATAACAATTAGGCTCACTAATAAATAATAGGTATGTAATATGTCCTAAGTATGTCCAACCCATAACCTAAGTATTTAGCCTATTGTTAGAACCAGTAAAACGTAACTTTAAATAACCCGTGCTAAAACCACGATTGAGTTTGAAACGTACGGGCCCACAGCCTCGTAACATTTAATAATAATGTTGCTCATAATAGTAATTACTCCGAGTAATTAATTTTCATACACAACCGTTAAATGTGAAGGCTCTCGTAATAGGTGTCGTAAATATTGATTATTTGAAAAGGACATCATACTTTCAAATCTGAAATAATGCTTGTTTCATGTATATGAGTTTTGTAAAAGCTTTCGTTTTTGGAACCGTCTGAATAAAAATAGAAGGCTAATTTCCGTATTTCAAGTGTTCAAAATGTAACTCGCACTCTCACCTGAACCAAAACTTGTCAAAACTGTAAGTACGTAAGTAAGTAAATGAAAAGGAAAAATGATTTGTACAGAATAAAAAGTTTTTTTTTTTTCTACATGTATTTTTGACAGGTTGAGACTGAGTTTAGAATACGACCGTTCCTAAAAATACGGGAATTACCCTAGAGGTCTCAAATACTTATACATAGTAAATGACGTTTCCTGAATGTATAAATATGATAGAATATGATGCCTAAAATTCGTCCAAATTATAAAGCATATCTAAATGCCGCTGATACCCACAATCGAACGGAAACATGAAGAAAAATCGGTCGTGAACCGAGGCCCAAAAGGCGACAGGTGTTCAGTTAGACTTAACGAGGTCAGCTTTGAGGTGGTCTTATTTTCACACTTCACTCTTTATACACTCGATAAGATACGCATTGGAATTCTACAAAATATATCCAGAATATTAATTTATAGGTAAAGAGTTAGTTGAATGGTATAAAAAATGTGTTTTGTGCATTTTAATAATCGACCAGCTGTAGGCCTGTATCCTGCATGACTATTCATTATTAGTCATGTATTCTCTTGTATATTAATTTAAATACTCAACCTTATAACAACAAATAACCAGCACTATTTATTATGTAAGCGTACATTTACATTGCCAGTATATATTTTTCATAATTTAAATTTAGAAAAACTTAAAACTCTGGTCATAAATTTTTCTAAATTATCGTATGACTACAATGTTGCATGTAGGTAAGTGTAACTGGCCGTAATCGAATGGTCGTGTACTACTCGAATTATTCGATTTTATTACTTCTTTGTTTGTTGGAATTCCAATAATTTTCTCTTGTAATGGGTTCGGTAGTTCCTTTATCGTACATAGGTGGGATATATTTCACTTTTACTTTATACTGACCATTTTTTAAACGATAGTTTTAACAAATAACTACCTATTTAAAAAAAATCACTTCCCCAACAACAGTTTAAATAAATAAGATTCGAATTTCAATACACTCAAAGATAACCTGAACAATTTAACAAAAAACATGTATCGATAAAATAATTAAAATCACGCTAATACTATGAATTAGCAATAAATGGCATGCTTAGAGTATTAAAATTATCAAATTCGAATGTAAATCGTCATATTTATTGATATGACAGTCATCATAGTAGGCAGTTGAATATATTTTATTCGTGTTTTTATATAACTTAATTTTTGTGATGCGAGGAGATAAACAAAAGCTATCGATTAATTTTCGAATAGTTAAAATAAAAAATAAGATTAAAAGCTTTTGTTTCTATGAAAACTGACGACATTAGGCATAGTGTTAGTATTATTTAGTTGCTTGGTTCAATTTTGTATTTTCGTTAAGGAAGGAAAACTAGTAAATCAACTTTTTAAACTTAGATATTACAGAATACCTACCTATACAACATCGTAAATGGGTGAATACTTTAGAGCGTGATAAAAAAAAAGGTTTTGAACCGACCCATGTAAGTCGATAAGAATATCTAGTTACGAAGTTCTAAAATCGATTCTATTAGCTATTATTTTTACAATGACCCCATCCCTACTAGTTGTCGTGAGCATATTTTAAATGCTGTCAGAACAACATGGCGCCAAGCAGTTCCAAACTTAGTCGAAGTTAAATTAGGGGTGAGTCGCCTTATGTGTGTTCACTTCAAACTATTGTGTGAGGCTATAATTAAACTGTTTTGATAATAACGTAGGCGTTCACTGAACTTGTTTAGTAAGTGTGTTTTATCGTAATTTAGTTGTAATATTAGCTGTTTTGTGATTACGGAACAGGCTTGTCAAAAAAAGAGTCCCCTAAAAAAATGTACGTGTTAATTAAAAGTGATTTCATGAGGTTATACAACGTGGTTTTTATTTCGTATATTATCATCATAAAAACATATCATAGGCACTTGATATAATCTCAGCTTAAACCTACTTTGTTCATGAATAATTTCTCAATTGTAAAGAGAATCGCTTTGCCTCAACAATCAACTGGTTAACAAGACGTTCCGTAGCACGTATCGATCAGAATGGATTGTTACTTATAAAGGAATGGGCTCAACAAATCGACGATCGTCCGTAATAGAAATCAATTGATACAAACGACATAGTTAGGTGTGAAAAACAACTCATAACTGATAGTTTTCAAGTAGGTAAATGGTTCTATTAGAATTTTGAGAATTCATTTATGTTGCGTGACTTTCGTAAAAGCTCTATAATGGCATTATTGTAATTAGATTAATTATTCATTCGTTTCAATATTTAGCACACGGCCTAGCTATAAATAAACTTTTACCTACTTAATTAACAACAGTTTTCACCAAAGAAAGCCAGACGTACCGTAATCAACTACTCTATTAATAGTGCGGAAAATTGATCGGGTATTGCCATAAAGGAATCTATTTAGTCCCTAACGACGGCCGCCAGAGGTCGTCAACATGTCTACTGTAATACGGAATCATATAAGGCAGACGCCATGACTACCCGAATAAACCCAACATTTTCACGTTACATAAACTCATAGGTATTGATAACCTACCTTAATTAAACCTTGAGCTCATACGCACGTTTTTTGGCTTATAGACACCGCTTTTTATGTGGATTACACACGTAATTAAGCAATAAATTGCTTGAAAAAATTGCTTAATCATATTTTTATTACTTTCTGGCTTCTACGGATGACATTGGATGTTGTCAACATACGATTTTATTTACTTATCCTTGTACTTTATCCCTTTCGTTGAGTGATATAAAATTATGAAACGAATGATAATACTTATGCTCAATTTAAATATGCCTTCTTACGTCATTTTACTGGCTACCTGAAGATTTACATATTCATGTGTTGGTGATAGGTTTCTCTATCTCCACCAATATTATCAAGAGAAAAGATGAGTACATTTTTGTTTGTTTTAATGAATAACCTCAAAAATTACTGGACCAATTAAAAATATTCTTTCACCAGTAGAATGTTATATTATCACTGAGTAAAATAGGCAATAATTTATAGAGATATCACCCACTGGTGGAAGCTATAGTATAACATATTTCTATTCGACAAAAATATTTGCAGAGAAAACATGTACTCCAATGTTTTTTAGGTTGTTGGACGTTAATCTATGGTCTAGTAGCAATTTTCACGTTTATAGTCACATGGCGTTGATTTCTTCGAAACGATTATCAGTTAAATACATGAATATTCGATCTATCTACTAACTAAACGGACAGTGTCTTAATTTAATATAATTTCAAATGCAAGTTGGATTTCTCAACATATTATTTGATGACTTTTCATCTAAAATAGAAACCTGTTCGATTAATTATAATGAAGACTAGTAATGGATGAGTTTATTGACTTTGATACACTTTATAAGTCTATAAAAAATTTAAGTGCCAAATACAATGTTTCTTCTAATGTTTAGACAAATTATACATCGAATGGCGTGATAGAATTAATTAATGACAAACACTAATAAATCTTAATATGCAAGTAATTTAATTTCTTTCCGAAAATGAGAAGGAATCATGAGAATATTCTAAGACTATTGATTATGAATATTCGATTTAGATTGAGAGAGAGATTTCAGAGACAAAAGTAAGAACCCCTCCCAAAAAATTGGAACAAGATACAACAACATTTGAAGGCCAAAAAAGTCTAGAAAAGCAACAAAACAATATTCCACTTTATAATTAACATTCTAATCTAAAGCGGACATTCCACGATCCTTGTTCGTGCTGGATCCGACTTACAAAAATGTCTTCGATCCCGTAAACGTTCAAAGTTTAGCAATTTAATAGTGTCGAAGCCAGTCGTCTAACGCGACACTTAATTACATTCAGTGTAATTGAAAGTTGGAAGCTTATCGTGTCTAGGAGTTGTATCTACCTATGTACTGAGGGAGGGAGGGTTCGGAGGGGCAAACTTAAGGCGGGTTATATTATTTACGTTGGAAGTATCAATAACTTATATTTTTATGGATTATGTTTAAAGTTTTCTGTCTGTGTTTATTTGGGAAAAGGAAAATGTATATATACATACATACATACATACATAACATCACGCCTGTATTCCCCGAAGGGTTGGACAGAGGTGTACTTACTCTTACCTATAGTACACCCGAATTTCGCCAGCTATGTTTAAGTCCCATGTAAACAAATCCCAGACAAAATGTATATACATATATTTATTTTATTTTATTGTATTCGGGTGGCTTACAGCTATCAATACAAAAGTAACAGTGAGGTAATTGACGACAAGCCATTTACAAGCCTCCACAATTAGCAATAGACTATTGTTGTACGAATTTTCAAATTGAATAACAATTCATAAACTATAACACTATGTATATACCTATGTATTTAGGTATTTTGTACTTATTTCAAGGCAGGCATAATTATCGGACAAAAAGTAAGCCTCTTCTTGCCTGTATACAATGTCGCCCATGAGCATGTGCCCACCCGGATTTTTCTGAATATTCATTGAAAATGAACTTTAAAAGGGGGGGGTTTATCTTTAATTTTATCTTCTTCCCAGCTAACGCACTAGAAGTGGTGAAGGGTGGGCGTTTTGGGGGACTGTCTTATGTAATTCATGTCATTCAATTTTTTTAATTTTTTTAGTAGCGTTTGCCGTATCTCATATGTTGTTAGCTCGATTTGGATTCTGTTTATTATTTATTATTTTTAAAAGCTTATGAGTTATTTTATCGGATTAACTAATATTTTGTAATAACATTTATCTACTATGAAAAAAAAACGGAGGTGAACACAAATAGGTAAGTATTCATTAAAAAAAAACATAAGTGTAAGTCCATAAAATCATAGCGGGATATTGAAAAAAAAAACAATATATTAAAGATAGACCCCCCTTTTTAAGTTAATTTTCGATAATTTGTCATGAATATTCAGAAAAATACGGGCGGGTACTACATGCCCATGGGCGACATTGTACAGCTTAGATTGTTTTCCAAAGGTGAAAAGGGGTGATTATGAAAAGGAGCTCAGGTAATTACAGTAGATAGCAGTACAATTTCAAAACAATTGTATAATAATTATTTGAGAATTTCAATACGAACAGTAGTCTGATAAGCATAATTTTAGGCACTCCTGGTACTTATACCTACATTCTAAGCAGAGCAAGTTTCCAACTCACAGGATACATTTACATGATATTGAAACCCAGACCTATACAAGTTTACCGACTTCCCTAATAACAAAGAAAGTTGGTAATCCACACGTGTTACGGATAGTAATATTAAGTTTCAGAGTCTCTCCGATTCCATTAACTTCTGGGTATTTACCTTATACCTATACTGTGTACTCTTTAAAAGCTAAGAAGCATTAGAAAGGTGAGTCACTGACATTGAGAATCTCAATAAAAACAATCAAGAGTTTTTCCGAGGGAATAGCCACAGCCCTAATAATCATGCATGGCCTGAAAATCACCAACTGATTACAGGCTTGAAATTGATGAGGTTGCTTCCATTCATTATCAACACGGTTTCGGTGGTTAGTGACTAACCTGGTGTCAGAGTTTTAAAACCGCCCATGGGCCTCTGACTTGGCTTCACATGCCGTCAATATTTAACTCTCAGGCATGCCGGTTTCCTCACGATGTTTTCCTTCACTGTTTTTGGAGCAAGCGGTAATTACACAATACGCACATGAAACCGAAAAGTCAGAGGTGCGCCTTGGGTTCGAACTCGAGACCTTTGACTAGAATAATGATTGATAATGATTGCTAACGATTTGATTTTCAGCAACTATTTTAGCTATTTGCATGGGCACAAGGTCTGACAAGCGAGAGGTTGTTTAAACCAAGGCTTTTTATCAGTTTTTGAGCACTCTTTCAGGTCCTGGTCATACACAGGATTCGAGGTTTCACACGCTCCAAAAATAACTCCTAAATACCTTAACGGTACAGAACCCATTGTAACTCGAGCAAAATGTGTTGAAAGTTGTTGCTTTCATTAATTTGGGGTCCGTAAGTAATAATTGCTCTTGGGAAGCGCGAGCCGCGTCTAAACTTGCTTATTAACATTATTCGGTAGCCCATGGCTTCTATACAATGGTGTGCCCTAATTATAAACTTTCCTAATTTTCTTTAATCACGTTGCTATTCTATGTATTTCTTGTCCTTAGCGTTAATGGCGAATACTTAAGTGGAATTTTAATTTTTTACTTGGTCGTCTTTTGTACCTAGTTGTCCTGTCTGGTGGAAACCATTTCTTGGGGAACATCAACAACTTCTTTGTTTTAACCCTTTCCTACCACGTTTATGTGACTCAATGACGGAACTATTTGATTGTCCCAATAACCTCTGACAACTTCATTGCTTCCAGGTCGCGGTTATGTAAAATGTTTTTTTCACCCAGAGAAAGTCTTACGAAAGTTGATGCTTACGGTTTGAGGTTGACAATTGTCAACCCCTTATTTCCAATAGCACCTAACACTAACAAGCAGCATGACGGCAAAAAAAAGGACCTGGCCCTAAAAACTGACGGCGAAAAAATGGTACCTAAAGTTTATGTTTTCCTAGACGAACTCTTTCACGAGGAGCAGAGCATAAACTCAGAGACCATGACTCTTCTGTTTTCTCATCTCAGTACCAACTTACATCTATATTTGGTTCAGAAAGCAAAAGATTATTTCCCAAGAATAAGAAATCTGCGCAAACATGTTTCATTTAACGGGGGATGTAGCATACCTACATAATTAATTAAGGAAACCCGTGCAAATGTAATATCTAGGAATAGCTAATGAGCAGGCACCTATTTGCTCCACCCTTCTCATATAATTAGTTAGCTACAAAAAACATACTCTTCTATACCGTATTCTGTATTGTCAATCTGTATTACGTCCATTTAGAGAGAACTTAATTATATACTTGGCTCTGTCTATGTAGGAACTACAATAACTACTTAGGTAATGCTGTATTTAGTAGAGTTTTACGATTCTTAACTATATATAATGAGATAGACAGTGAAAGCACTAAATTAACTACAGTTAACTATAAACATAGCTAAGGTTCGCAAAACGTGCGTTAAGTATAGTCAGCCGCATAACACAATTACTGTTACATATTAAACTTTTGTTTATGAGTACGCTAACCTCACACTTCGAGTAATTAATAATTATACATACTTAATGAATGTCAGCATACACGCTTTGTAATGTAATTAGAGAGCAATAATATTTTTCATTGCCACTTAATTCTTGGGAGCAATTGCGCCGCAAATGTTTTTTTTTTTTTTTTCAAGCTCATTACAATATAAGAAACATCATTTTATTACTGATAAGGAGCTACTTTTTCGAGTTTTTAGTAACTACCTCTGTTTAATGCATACAATTGACCAATTAAAACCTATGACCGCAGCAAAAAATCTGTCTAACAGCCATTTCTGCTCATCAAATTTCACTTTACATAATGGCAGACGCAACAAAAAATTGTCTAACCTAACCAAATATGATTGCCAACTGTACCGAGCGTTTCGCATGATGGCGGACGGTCGTAAAGGGCCGGAGTTGTAAAATAAGTAAAAATAAAGGGCTCGCCGGCGGCACGACGGGTAAAGTTCAAAAGGAACTTTTGCTTTTTAACCAGTCGGTCGCCAAGTTTAAATTGGTTTCCACCATCACCTACCCTCCGCCGAGAGAATGGGAAAACTAGTAACGAGAAAATTTAGCTACGTACTTATAGGTACCTACCTATTTATTAAGTAAAAGTTGGATGCCAAGTAGACGTTACACTGCGACCTTTGCCACTCTGATAGCCGAGAATGGCGCTAAAGCATCATTTATTAAAGCAACAAATCAATCAATCAGTTAAATATATCTTCCTGCATCAATTTCGTATGTTGTGGTTGGCCAGACGTACCATTATCAAGCTAATTATTTACATGCGTCTAAAATTAAATTATGTTTCGAGCTTGTAAGTAATAGCCTGATAATTAAAATAATGGCGTCAAAATATTATTTATAAACAACTACTGTCACTTTTTTGTAACATATTAAAATAAAACTTTATAAAAATAATAATTTTGAAAGCATTTTCTTGTTACTCTGTTGTATTTCAACGTCTTTATGCAATGTTTTCCTTGGGAGGATTGAAAAAAACTTATAGGTCATCGCACATCTAAAATTAAATCACTTCTAAGTTATTTTTCGCACCCATTACGTCATACGGAGCGCTGTTGCCAATAATTTCGCTGCGTCCTGTCCTCACTGCCTGATCGGCGATTCAAGTGGACTATTAATACTGCTATCAATTTTATGTTATGTTTAATTAATTGAAAGCTGATATATGATACTATCTACATTTAATACACATTTAGAAAATGTTATATACGTGAAAAATACTCAAAAGAATGTTATCGATGATCTTATTTGTAATCGTTTCCCGTAGAAGCGCGTTATTTTTAGGAATGTTTTACGAAATGACGTAATTACAGGAGTTAGCGCTCTTTTACATTTATATCTGCTTAGCAGTAGACGCCATGTTGATTCACAAATCACTCATTCGTTACAGGACGATTTATTGTTTTGATTTGATAAGCAACAATGTAAAGATGATTTAAACAATAAAGGAAACCTAAATCACTTGCCTTGTTTTGATTAATTGTCGCTATAAAATTTACGTGAAACAATTTCAAGGTTTTAAAATGTCTTAAAATTATTTACTCAGCAAGACCGCGTTTGTTTAAAGTGTACATTAATAATGATTTATCTATCTGTTTAATGTGTGTATGTATGGGCAATAAAACGTTTTATGGGACAGTTTAGTGCGTTGCAACCTCAGAAAATGCTTTTATTGGTATCTAAGCGCCATACAAATTTGATATAGACTGACGTGAGGGAAGTGGTTCAGTGTGAGATGTATCGGTTGTTCCGATGACGATTAAGTTGATTATATTACTTTCTAACACCTTAACGAATGGCTGCGGTGATGGGAAGTCCTGACATTGTGAGCGCCGGGAGACAAGCGTTATCGGATTTATTGTGTGATCCAGATATAAATGAATAATTGAAATTATATGGGAGAATTAAAAAATAATAGAGTCAACAAAAAAAGTAAAGTTTTAAACATTTTTCAACATGGCGTAGCCGCGCATCACTTGACGCATTTGATACAGTTTTTCTCTTTTTTTTTTGGCAATTGCTGCTGTCATATTATTATGAGTAGATATAGCTTTGAATGATGATATATAACTACTGAAGTCATAACATTATTTTGAGTATTAAATTATAAATATTTCAACGCTTTATAAATCATCCATAAGCCAGCCCTACACTAATATTTTCTCCTACCTGTAACATTAAAATACCAATTTATTGTCAACTTATATATTTTTACACTGCACTGAAATAACTTGGTTATCACATACTTTACACTATTTTTACACATAGTTGCACATATATTTAATTAAAACATGATCCCACCTTTATTTTTACGAATGCTACGAGTAAAATGCTTTGCGACCAAACTTGCACTGCTGAGATTCAACTTTTTCAACCCTCTAATGCCTGTGATTATTACTTTTACCATACCTTTGTTAAGTAATTACCTTCACAGTTATGTTTTTACAATGCTCTAACCTGAAAATGCGATAACGCCATTTATATTGAACTTTATTAGAAGTGAATAGGGTTGCGAATAAGATGGATTTTCTTAGACATGGAAAGGCATTGACAGAAATATTTATTACACCTCAAAGGGTTGGGTAATAACGTGATGGTTTTATGGTTCTACGTTGTGCAATTTTCCTGCATTGTACAACTAAACTGATGTATTGTTAGATACTACGATGCGTAATTTTGATACTTGAATCGAATTTTTATGCGTTTACTATTAAATTCAGCTTTTCATAAACGCAAACATTCGATTAACAATTTGTTGTTAGTAGATTGTGCATTCCATATCTATAAATATGTTTCTGTTTTAAGTTACCTATTGAAAAATGCAAACTTTAACCGTAGTTTCAGTTATTACGGAACTTCATTCATAGCTTAAATACAAGCTCATTATGTACTACTAAAATTTTGGGGGGAACACAGAAAACTTAAAAATACCAAGTGGTATTGAAAAGTATTTTAATGCATTAAAAAATTGTTTATCTACTCTCTTATCGTAATATTCGAATTATAAACTTCAAAAGGAGTTTATATTGACGGACATTATAAACACAATACCGAAATTTAAAAATATAATCATATTATAACACTTTTTCTCAAACATAATTATGCTATAAAACAACTTTTTTTTCTTACGATACAGGACAAATCCAAAAAGTTTATATCACCAAGAAGTTTCCATCTAGTTTTGCAATGGAACGTTAGTGGCGGCAGCAGCACCGCTCTAGCGCATGCGCCGTGATGTGCTGGGTGCAGGCGCCATTCACGTTTTGTTGAACTGAATTTCGTGGGTTTTTTAATTCTTGATCTTTAACTTTGATCTTTTATTTAGTATGTTCAATTCCAATGTATGAGAGTAGATAAAATAGTGTATGAAACTGCACATAACTAGATATTGAAACACTCGTGTGATTACTATTAAAAACCTCGCCTACGGCTCGGTTTTTAAACACACTCGTATTTTAATACCCCTCTTTATGCAACAGTTTCATAAACTACTATTAAGTTAATGGAAATGCAGCCATATAATGATAAAATTTGATACATACTTAAAAACTATAGTAACGGCAAGAAAACCGTGGAATTGTATACATTTGGCTCTACAGTTTAATTATCTATTGACGTAGGTAATAAAACGTAAAGTTATTCGCAAATAAAATCTAGGTATTAACCTATTGCATCGGCTTGCTTTGAAGCACTATATTCGTTTTATAACACATAAAATACCTATCAGGAATAGTAATGACAAATCGCAGATTACAATGTTATATGCCACTCGGTATAATAGATGACGCCATCTTTTCTAATAACAATGACAACTATATTATATTATTGACATTTATTTACGTACTAAAACAAAGCGCTTATAAATTATCAAAGATATAGTCGCCGGCATGTAACTTGGAAAAGTTTTGGCATAGGTAGTCGGAGTAAGTTTGCGAATGTAAACAAAATAAAAATAAAATAATACTTTTGTTGGATGTTACATTATTCAATGGTTATTGCTATAATTTATTTTAAAACATGTAAATGAGTAAAAAAAAAAGCATTCTGCGCATCTACTACTCTTGCCAAGTTATGTGCATACTCATGTTATTATCTTAATACAAGGATGTTTACAGTTTTGTAAAAAAAAAACCCATCCTTAAAAGGTATTTATTTACGATTAGGCCCTTCGACGAAAGCTCAATAATTAAGTACTATTATTTCTGGTATAAATTATTTATTTAACACCTTTGTAAAATATAAATTCATGCAGATCCTGGTAATTTTCTTGAGATAGTTAATTGAGCCTGAGATTTAATATAAATATAAGGCTGAAACTTGCAGACTAAGCGGCCATTCAAATTATATACCTATGTACTTTCTTTTACATATATTTTTTTTGCACACTTTAAATCTAATGAAATCGTAAAATTAATTGCCTACTGTCCCATTGTTTGAATAATTTAATTCACACTTTAAAAATAAATCGTTTTTCTTTTTCACTTTCCCAAGTATCAAAACCCCTCAGTCGCACTATATGTTTGTTTTAGCCAGCAATTAACCACTGAAGCATCAATAAAGCATGCTAGTAAGGCGGCCACCGACAATGGGACCATTGTAACTCCACGTAACCCTTTCTTCGCGACAGGAACAGTTATAACACCTAGCCTGCCAATAAATATGAAACAACGGAATCCTTCACTCCGACTATTGTTTGACGAACCGTGATTTAAGTTCAGATATTACGGTGCATTTTACCTGTTGCGTTAAGAATTCTCAAGGTTGAGTAATTTATTTTGGGAGTAGGTATGAAGATGGGCTGTTGTCAAAAATAGAATTTCTTAAAGCGTGAATAAATTGAACTCTGTCGGGCTGTTGGAGAAATACTTTGCTTAAATTTTAATGTTTTGTAACAGAACTTTACCTCCTCTTTCTTTAAAGACAAGTAGCATCATATTTTTGTATAATTTGCAAAAGAAGCAAGTGTTGATCTCGCATTTTTTTTTAAATAGATTTGGTTTTTATGTAGAAGAACTTACCTATTGATTTTTTCATTTTCTCTAATAACTAAGTAGGTAGATTTTGTAAATAAATAGATAGTCACATAATTAAAGGTTCGTAGATGCAGATTTAATACCAGTAGCCTCAATCATAAACAAATAAAGATAGGCGACTATCCACATAACTACATAATTACCAATTAACGATTCACATAAATTAAGCAAGTAATGAAATTATAAATAACCCTTATTTAATTATTCATGCGGCATTTACTTGTAGAAGATAGCAAAATAACGATATGTGATGAATAAAGTTCTCATATCTAAATTTAATCCAAGATTTTTGCTAAAAAAAGCTAGACTACAAGGGCCAAAGGCTTCAGGACCAAATGGTTGAAAAGCACCATCTGTGTATCAAAAGACGAACTAGCTTGTCTAGTGCAAAATAACAGTAGCACCATCTTTGGGGACAGACGGTGTTTGCAATAATGCGCCACCCCCTGCAACCCCCGTCTGCAGCCAGGGGTGACAAACACACGGTTGCATTACGTATCGCAGTCGCCTTCGATCCGGCGAGGCGACCCGACTTTATCGCCAACCCCGAATGAACTCGAACAACTAATGCCCTCATATTGTATTTAGACTTACGATACATAAACATTTTTTATCTTGATTGTTTGTCGGAACTGCATATAAATATCCTAATTGTTATAGCAAAGATGACGGAAAAGCGTCGCGAACAATAATCCTCAAGTTTATCCAAACGAAACAGTTCGGCCATGATGCGGAAATGAATTGTTACCATATTTTCTGGGACAATTTTCATTGATGTCACGCTTCGATGGTTTTGTCTTGACAAATCTGGGTCGCCGTTGTATACGATATGTGCTGATAAGTTCAGAGACAGTTGATAGCACATTGTAAGAGATAAATTTTCACTTTATGGAGAAAAAAGTTGTCCGTCATTTTTTATGTGGCAACTTTGGTCTTAAATAATGCTAGTAAAAGTAAAATTTCCTAAAATGTTTTACGTACGTTTTAACACAATGTGGACGGTAGTACCTAATTATGTGAGGGTATTATGTAAATGTAGGTGCCCTTAAGTCCCTGTAAAGTATACCGTTTACGAGGCCAGCAAAGCGGTTGCAACTCTGTTGTCCCTATATAGGATGTTATGCTGAATTATTTATTTAGTTTACACCCACCTATCTCGTTTTACATAGATATTTAATTATACGATTTTAAAATTATATTTTCTACTTTACGAGTACTTCTAAAGGCAAGATCACATCTATAGTTAACGGTAAGACTTTAAGTAAATAAAGGTATCAAATTCAAGGTGATTACTTGACACGTAATAGAAGCCGTTGCTAAAACTCATTTAGTATCAATATATGTACAGTGAAACAGGATTCGAATACAATTTAATTATTATTCGAATACAGAATAAGAAGCAATAGAATGATAAAACCAAAACTGAAATTATAACTTACCTAGGTCAAAGTAGGACATTCTTTCTCCGACATTTTTTTTTATGTTCCAGCTCATGTCTTTTTTATCCTTAATGGTCCTAAGAGACGATACACACGAGACCACTCTACTATCGATAACGCTACAATAAAATCCGTAAATGATCTTCCTTACAACGATAACGTATCGAAACCGATACCGGTACTAGGGTATTCAAAAACAACAAATTGTTATTTATTCACTCGTAACATATCGGTCGTGATACACTCAGTTTGCAGTTTTTCATAAGATTATGATAATTCAAATGATTCATTAATCGTCTTGTTCATTGAGGCTGTAATATTTTTAATTGTTGAAATCAATATGGCGTAACATACAATGTAGCTAGTTTACCTACACACTACTTGTGAATATGAAAATTAATTCAGAAGATTTGTTTAATAAACCCGTTATTACTACATTCCATGATTATTAGTTTAAGCCTAGATCAACCGCATAGATATAGAACTAGAAATACCTTCTTGGTGACATGTATCTATTTAAATCTTAAATTAATCTAGTATAATATAATCTGGATTATTCACTAAGGCTTCAGACCTTTAGATTCGTATTCAAGAATGCTGGATTGACTGCATTTTCTTCTACTTAACCGTATTAAGAAGCGGATGCTGTCCTTGAGTAACAGCCTCGAGTCTTGTAGTCCTAATAAATATAAAGAAAATGATAAATAAAACTATACTTTATTGTATAAATATCACTCGTGCGTATGATAAAGAGAAGATGCGTACAGTGTAGTATGTCGAAAAGGTCTGAACAGGTCCCATGAGAAAGGTCGCAAACCAATCAAACTAAGGTGTCCAACTACTATTTGTTCTTCCAAATCAGAACACAAAAGACTAGTAGACAAGGAAATTAGAATCCTATTTTAGTAAATTCCAATACCATCCATTAGCTAAACGATATCGGCCATTTTGAACACAAAGTAAACTACAGCTAACATAACACAATCACTTTATACACGCCTCCTCTTTCCTGCCTACTCGCTGTTACTTTAAAAGTAATTCAATGTTTCCAAACTCCTTTTAACGTGCCATCGTCCAATAAATTCCATTTTAATCGACTCAGTATCGACTCGTATCATTCCCACAAGAACAAAGAACACCGAACTATGAAAATTCAAAATTCAAGAAATTGCGTGACAGAAATAAATACTTTCCCTATATACAAGCAATATATAAATATATTCAAACACGTGTTCGTGAGGAAACAAGCCATGCGTACGGAATGACAATAGGGATTTCCCTTTCAAGCGGAAAATTTACGTGATAAAAATTCTAAATAGTCGCGTGTGAAAAAAATTGTATAAGGTCCAAAAATAAGTGGCTGCGGTAGGTGTCATTATGTAGTCTTATAGCGGTTTTGTGTGCGGCCGTAAATCAGAGAAGAACGTGAGAATGGATTCATTATTTAGACAATATACGATACGTGGCTGGCGTTTACGTAGATGAGCTTCGTATACCGTTTGCAGGGTTGCCTTTATACGTGTTTGCACAGATTTCAGCGAACTTTGACGCCGTCATGGCGTGAGATTGAAACTTGCCTTATGAGCTTAGTAACAACTTGTACTTACTAAAGCTTGGTAATCTGGGAATTAATTACAACATAAGTTCAAACAATATCTCAGTAAAAAATCTCAAAAAACACACTTCATTATCAAACATAAGACTTCAAAAATCTCTAATCTGTCCACTAGAACTCTTTAACCCAAAACGAAAGACACATACCCTACATATCTACATTTTTAAACTAATGACATTCACCACTCCAGTTGTCAACACATAACCTCGTGTTATCAAAGGCAACCCTACGGTATCTACCTAGTTACGGGCTACGGGCCGTTGGTTCGATGATTCCCGACAGATACGGATCTCCTCGAGTTTTGCGTAAACTTGTTCGGTTATGTAAACGTGTATTAGATTCTGATTAAGCGATTGACTAAAAATGGTCGGAATGTTGTCGTCTTTTGGCCTCACACGTCACTGTGACGTAGTATTACGGTTGTGGAACAAATGATTCAAGCAGTCAATGAGATGACGATAATGTTGACATTTGACAAATTATTAACTAAATTAGATTAGAGCTCTAGTCATAATACATAGGTACCTTAACAATTGATAAACAAGTATCTACGAAAACTTCAATTTGAATAGAGTTAGCAAAATAATATTTTGTCAGTAGCTGTAACAAAAGCCTGGATTATTTTGGTCCTAGAATTTCAGGTATCAAAGGACCAAATTTTAAGAATTTACTCAAAAGCTAGAGCTTTTGAGTAAATTCTTAAAATTTGGAACTATTTGGTAATAGTAGACTATTACCA
Organism: Agrochola macilenta; assembly: GCA_916701695.1. NCBI lineage: Eukaryota > Metazoa > Arthropoda > Insecta > Lepidoptera > Noctuidae > Agrochola > Agrochola macilenta. The sequence continues at coordinate 13,814,961 of OU753563.1, forward strand.
AATAGTTTGCACAAGCAACCGTTTTATCTCAGAGGGCGCAGCATGCACCCTCTGCTGCAATCTCAACCCTTCCATACAAACAATTCTCTCACCCTCTCACAGATGGCGCCACTTTCTTTGCACTCAAAATTGTATAAATCTATTCATACTAAACGTGTTTAGAGACACATAAAATCAATGTATAACGTTATAAAATTTCAATTATAGTAGTCGAATAAAATAATAATAAAAAGAGTCATCGTTCAACAGTTCAGAGTTCGAATTTTGACCTTGCCAAATAGTTGTCAAGCAAAATCACAGATGGCACTATCCTTGCGGAATTCGGTAACGGTTCGTAAAAATTTATGATGAATAAAATATGAATTATAATAAATATTTTATTAGCGTTTTTACGAACGTGAAACGTAATCGTGATGTGCATGATAATTAATAGAAAATCTTAATCACATTTTAATTAATGCAAATCCGAAGTAGGATTTAAAACGATTATAAATAGGTTTATTAATACGGGAAGTAGCTATAATTAGTGTTTACGAATTATCTTTGATAATTAATTTATCGTTTACGTTATCGTGATTTGAAAGGTTATCGCTGTGTACGATATTTAGGTCCTTAAGATGCGATTAGAAGCCCATATAACGGTTGAAACTCTAAGAGGATGAACAAAATAAAGGATGTTTGGTGGAACCCACACTTTGCGGACTACAGGGTTGATAAAAATCATGATTTTTATAAAAAAATCAAAATAATCGGATTTATATGATTTAAATCGGATTAATTGGATTTAAATCGGATTTTTTTTATTATTTCTGTCACACATGTTGTATCTAAATGTTTTTTCATTCTCGCTACTAAGCCCATTAATTCATTCTTACAACGTTTACACACCGCTTTGTTAAACTTGCCGTAAGTGGACTTTTTTCATCGAAATAAACCCATACAGCATCTTTTTCCTTCCAGACATCTTGTTGTATTCACTTTCAGTAATCAATCAGAAATTACCGTGTCAAAGACTAAACGGACGGATTCAGTCACGAGTTTAAATTTCGGAGAATCTCCGAACGTTCTAGTTAAACAGCATTGGACACGTGTGTTCGCGCTGTAGTTTATGTCGGGGGAAGACCCTTGACACATTTTGGCTGATTTGGTCGAAGTAATTTTTTTTAAATTTAAATCATTGATTTTTATAAAAAAATAACTTGATTTTAATCGCGATTTAAATCACTGATTTTAATCAAGTGATTTAAATCATATTAACCCTGGCGGACTACCAATATATAAAATAATAATCATGTGGTATAATTGCAAAAAGGCATCTTTGATTTTTCCCGCGTGCAGCATTAAATGTTTTATTTTTATAAACATCAAGAAAGATAGATACTATACAGGGTGGCAGGGACATTGACGCGAAAACTGTTACCATGGATTCAGTAACACGCAGTAGACACAGGGGTGTTCAGAATCATGTACTGAATCCATGGTAACAGACTTCGCGTCAATGTCCCTGATACCCTGTATTAAAGGTTTTTTTAGGGATATCAACAGATCGTTTAAGTACTTTCTGCTACAATCGTAGTGGTTTTTTTGTCTAATGAGTACTTTCTGCTACAATCGTAGTGGTTTTTTTGTCTAATGAGAAAATCGAACCAGCGAATGTGTAAAATCTTCGATTCTTTTATCAACATACAACTGGTTCAGTCAACAACAGCTACAGATTGGCATACTACAGACATGATTAGTAGAAAACAATCAACAAATTTATTTTTGGCGTTCTCACCTACACAAATAGATTTCGTAGAGGGTCTACGACTTACGGCCTACGCGCTACGAAACTACGAAAAAGTTTTGCCAATTACGTATTACTTTAACTATTGTCCTAGTGTTTTGTACTAGCCATTTCAAGGTACTTGCCTGAATTATTTTCCTACATAAATAATTTCCGATAAGGATCCGGTCTAAGTATAATATTCAAGTACTACTACAATTAGTATTATGATAAACCCGTGTGTAAGTTATGTTAGTAGTTCACTCTATTAAACCTTTTTCGATTTTCCACTACATCATTTATTGTAAAATTTAAGCATAGTACTTACCTAGTAGCCATATCTATCTAGAGTGATCTCAGATCCCGAAATACTATTAGGTTTACTATTCTATTTGATTTTCCATTAAGAATATAAATAATCGTTGTTCGAACCTCACAATACCAAGTAAAGTGAATAGATTCTAAGTTTGTCGGCATTTCTCAAAGGAACGTGTAACATTTAAGTGCTGGGTCAAAGATCACAGTTAAATTATGTTACAATACTGACAGGTTGCTCGAATATCGCCTTCGAAGGCTACGGTTAACCATCTACTTCAATTTACTAAACAACCAGCGTGAGACGGCAACCAGCTGCTTCTAGAATATGTTTGCATTAATTTACAAAGAAAAGTAAAGTAAGAAACCGTTTTAATTTAATTATAACAAGAATGAACCATAAAATATAATATTTATTGAACCATAGAATCGACGTGTACTCGAGACGTCCATCGTCCATCGGTACGACACTTTTATAAGCGCACATACGACCACCTTATAGCATATTTCGCTAAATAAGAAATACCTCTATCATCGCCTTCCCTTTTACACCCCCAAATGACACTACCGAACGTTCGGAACGCGCGTCTATCAAAAACTATATTTCTCACCTCCCAAACACAAAGGGAAAAATGACGTACATACTCAGCGTAAGCCTCTAAATGTCCCGTAAAAGTATTGAGAGCGAAAAGTCGCTAAATTTGAGGCGTTCTTTGAGGCTTTTTGAGGAAAGCCCCGATGCTGGTGTTATAGGCTATGAGAGGGCGAGGCGGGAGGCTCTATAGGCACTTTACACGCTCTACCGCAGCTAACCTCCGCCCAAATGTAATAACGCGCCGGCAGCTCTCTGTTTCAATTTCGGAACAAATTGAAATTGTTTTTATTTGAATAATATTACTGTACAATCGCTGTAGTATCCACAAATGGCCAGTTATGATATTACATTATTTTATAACGATATGTTGTAGTTGAAAATGATACTGCGATCGTAATCTTTAGTCGTGGGAGAATTTCGGGTGTCGTAGATAAGAGGATCTTTCATTAAACATGTGATAATACATTAGCTTATTTGTTTGTAATTTGATCTTTATTCAAATAAGAATATGGTGCAACAAAGTCGTTTGCTAGAGCCTGATCAATATTATCTATCCTAAAGATTGTAGAAATATGTTTAAAACTACTGAAGAAAATCTTCGCTACTGATTAGGTTCAAGATGTCCACCACTATTTAAAAATTCCATTGTTACTCCTCTCAAGTATTTTGTAAAAGTCGGTAGAATTATTGGTACCCATTTCACAAGAAAATAATTACCGAAACAAAAAGGAGGCCACTATTAGGACTACACTATTTATTGGTACGCAGGAGCTGGGGTTCAAAGCCCTTTGCGAACTCCCCCAGGTACACTTAATTAGAATGAGCCGGTTTTGCTCAGAAATTATCTTACGAACAAAATTTTCTGTTGAGCATAGCTAAGCTTTTCGCTTTTCGCATCGATAACTTATCCACTCTTAGAGAAAAACCTCGAAAATGTAAGTAGTTTCAAATTCACGTTATTTCAGACTCTTTCTGATTCAAATTCAGCATGTTTTCGTATTCAAGTCTTGTACAAAATAATTCCTATTAATAAAATTATTATAAACGGTGTTCATTGTTACGCAATTCCGGGTGCTTCAGTGGGGATGCGGGGCGCGCGTTGCATCCTTTATCACGGCGCGGGGGGCTGAGGCAGCCGCGGGGCGAGGGGGTGCGCTGGAAAAATTGCACATAAATATTGAAGCTGCCACTTACACGTGCGCCCACCGAATGCCGCTCGCTTAGTATGGATGTGGTCTTAATTTTTGATGTTTTTAAAAGCTTTTTAGTTTTTAGGGCTTTCGGATTTGACGTTAATGAAAACGCATGAAAAGTGATTTTGTTGAGGGTAATTTGATTAAGAAAAGTATGGTTGACTGTAATCACGGTTACCAGCTATAATTAAGGACATGGTGTAGGGTGTACCTCTCTAAAATTCAACATCTAACAATATACCTGTGGAAATAGCGTCAGCTGAAACTGGCTTCATATTTCACATACCTACTCTTTGAACATTTCACGGTCCTAAGAAAAGAATTTCAATATTTGAAATGCCCGAGGATCAGTTAAGTTCAACAATTATCGCTGTTCTGAAATCATGTTCATATAGAAAGAAGAAGAAAGAAAAAGTATTTATTGGGACTCGCACAGGAAATCACAAATTGAACTAAAAACACACTAAACATAAATAAAATAATAATAATAAAAAAACTAAAAAACAAAGTATACTTAAAAATTAAGTCCTGTACGAGGCCAAAAGGCCCCCATCTCAGCATAAAGCTGCGACATTTATTTTTTAAATGTCGCAGCTTCAGCGTCGCTGGTATTCTGATAGGGCCCGATAACCCTTTTCTGATTGAAAATTGTATTATTTCCTCCACAAGACAGCAACCTAGCAGACGCTTCCTTTCTTTGTCATTCGTCCACCACACGTGCACCATCCAGTGCTGCGGGTTAATTGCGTAACACACTCACAATGGTAATGCCCTTCATTTTTACAATTCAACAAAATTCATTGCCTCATTAACGTTGTTGATGAATGGATTGGTAATAATTTCCTTCAAAATCCTTCGGATTGTAATTGATTGTGTAACGCTATTGGGGTGCTGGTCATCTAGATGTATGTAAATCACGACTATCAACTGTGACAGCAATCCATCTTCTTCCAGGATGTTCATAATTTGTTCAACCTTGTATCACGTCTTGTGTTATATCTTCAGCATAATATCTTGCTGCAGAACGTTTTTCATTTCTTTTACCTTGCCTTGGTCTTTTTTTTTTCTTTATTAGTTTTTAGAGGCTTTGATCAGTATGACCATGTCAACCTTATGTAGGCATTCTATATCTACCAACGCTTCATATCTAAGTTTACAATTTTGTATAATTTTTTGTCGGCGCTATGCTACCGGAACATGTCCATTTCGATGCAAATCTGTACCCACAAACCAAGGAAGGTGAGAAAGACTGTGTTGAATGGTTCTATACCAAATTCCCTTTTTTAGTGACATCAAAAGTATTATTTCCATAATTCTGAACACTGGTTGCGAACTCGATACAAGAGGTCACAAAAAAAAAGGGAAAACATTCAACAGATATTCCGACTGTGATAGCCTCTTATGCTAAAAGATCTACTTCCTCATTTCCATACAGTCCAATATGGGATGGTACCCATTGAAGAATAATTATTTTGTCTAAAATTGCATAGGCTTAATTCTGATGAAAAAAAAAAAAAACCTGTTTATATAAAAAATACCAGGGCATAAATGTCAAATCAATCCATTTACATCACGCCTGTAGATAATCCCTGAAGGGTTAGGCAGGGGTGTACCAACTTCATATCTATACACCGTAAAGACTATTTCTGCTTGCAATGGTCGGCAGCTATAAAACCGGGGTGGTAACAGATGTGGTCATCGTGTTCACAGGATTTTGTTTTCAAACTGCTTAGATATGAAGTTCTTCGAAAGTACATACAGTACACCTATATTTCTCCAGAGACTCCGGGTTGCTACTGAGAAATTCCTGATGGAAATACCCAATAACACTTCGTCCGACCTGGCTATCGAACAGCACCAGGACCTCATGCTCAGCAGCAGCGCTTGCGAGTAGCAGACCAACGAGGCAGTACCAATAAATTTAATATAAATACTGGCTGGCAGGGACATCGACGCGAAAACTGCTACCATGGATTCAGTAGTAGGTAGTACTTTTCTATGAAACAGCAGATTAAAAAAAAAATAACCGACGTAAAATTTCAACGCAGGGGTGTTCAGAATCATGTACTATCCATGGTATCAGTTTTCGCGTCGATGTCCCTGCCAGCCAGTATAACATCACGCCTGAAATCCTCCAAGAGTTAGGCATATTACAGATATACCTATATTCATTTTGTTTTGAGTGTTATTTCAGTAATACATAATAATTTTGTATTTATGTGGATTTATTTTGGATTTAGCTACACTTAAAGGAACATTTACAATAATAACTCTACAGATAACCTGTAATGAAACGCTGGCAGATAATTGGTAGATTTCCCATGCACTACCAATCAAAGGCAAGCGAGTCATAAATATTTTATTCTCCTTTCTATTTATTAGTAACTAGTAATTGCAGGCAAGTAGCAAAAACAGCATACAAGCTCTCTAAGGTTACGAAGAAACTTTTATTGAGCTTTTTATTGTCTTTTGTCTCTTAAGTGGTTATTAAAATCAGCTTTTTGCGGTGCTGTCTCTGATAATTACCGTGTCGGGTTTAATTAAATATCATTATCATTTTTACCAAGTACCTTATTGTATGTACTTACCCACTATTTGTGCGTTTGCTAATTTGTTACTAAAACTTAAAACTGTTGTGTTTTTCTAAAGCGAATTGGCACCTCATGGACGTCTTTTCTTGCGAATTTAAATAAGGGGTGGTGTTGGATTCTGGTACCGAGTCCAAGAAGTACTTCACTTACCTATACATAATTGAACCACGTCTTGTGCATAATAAACTTTTTATCGATTCGAGAGAATTTTTCCGGCGGGTCTTCTTAGATCCACCGAACAAAAGTTCCCGCAGCATCCCGCGGCACATCCACACTATCTCAACGTCGCGGCGTTGCGATGGGAGCCCTCGTTCTTTTTCTTGTAGCAAATTTCGCAACAATCTCACTTATTATGCCACACAAATTTCCGCTCCCCGCCCAACTCCAGACGTGAAATTAAAATTTCCTACTTACCCCCCTTTTTGTATACGATACGAGCCGAATAGCTAAATAAATATTGCTACTTAAGAACCTTTAGTACGCGGGCTACGTTATCTTTTTATGGGGATTTGTACTTATTAGTTTTCGAGCTAAGAAATTGGGGTATTCCTTCTTGGTCCAGTGTAGAATTTTAAGGTAATCTACTTAGTCGTTTTAGAAACTATGGATACTCTAACAGTAGGTGCAGCTGAACTAAGAGTCTATTCCCCTATCACCTAATATCTACCAGAGAAAAATTTGACGTAATTTTGTATGAAATACTGAAAACCTGAATCAATTCTTAGGTGGCGAGACAGACCATTAAGTTAGTGTTCAAAACCTGTCTACAATACTTGAAACATGTGTAGGGAGGTAATCTTGATGTCTGCATTGCTGACCAACTTCCACCTACATGTAGTACCTACCTATTACATGGCATTATCACTTCCCAAGTCCCCAGAAAACCCCCTAAAAAACAATTGAATAAGGGATCTTGGATGTGTGGTGCTACAAACACCACACTTGACAGGGCGATAGATAAATTATCACAATATTTGAAGTGAAGTAAGTGCACAGATGCTCCTCGTTTTCCTTTATTTTCTTTATGATACGTTTTTATTCTGGTTTTCTTCTGTTGATTTAGCAATTATGAGGAAGAGATGGGTTAATATTCGAAAAACTAAGAACGAATTAAATATAATAAAAAGAAAATTGATCAAGAAAGGATAATATTTAAACAATATAACTAGGTACCTAAGTACTTTTCAGCTTTATTAAAGTCTAAAAAGGTTCCTATGACGAAGAAATTATATTCTAGTGAGAGTTTAAGCGATTACTTATTACATTAATGTTTAAGAAGAAAAGTTTTAATTCCTGCTTTCTTACTTCCAGAAGGTACGAGTATCTCTGGGTTTGAACTGCCCTTCAGCCAATCAATTTTCAGTAGTGGACCACTGTTTCAGTCCTTTACAGCTGCCTCTAATCTATCCTTATGCCCATCTAGTTACCCAATATGCCTTTAATTTCGTATTAAGTAATTCACCTGAGTCGTCCAAGAATCTAACTGTCTTTGAAGATTTCCAATTTGCTATCAATTCCTATCAGCATTCTTAAATTCTTTTTCTGTTTCAGGTGACGATGACAGCTTCTGGGGTGAGTACAATTTTTTTCAATATTGATCTTCAAGACCAATGAGCTTACTAGAGTCTTATTACTTATTGGGTTGAAACAGGAATCCTTCTATAGTTAGGTGTCAGTTTTGTCAGTACACTGTAAGACTGTGTTGCTGACTTATTTCAATGTTGCGTATATTGCTATTGTGAGCGGAATCCTTATCTTAAGAGTGATTATAAGGGCTTGCTGTGCTAGAAGTGATTCAGTGAGTTAGATAGGTAACTACGTGATGAACCAGACAAAATAAACTAGTTTTATATACACATTGACATTGTTGAAAATTATATACAAAATGCTATAATTACTTTGTAAAGTATTATATTATTTTAATTATTGTGAATGTGAGGAGTATGTGAATATTTTTTATTCTCTTTAATTTATATTTTCTTTCTAAGTTAGTTTTAATGATGGTCTGGATGTTTTAGTTGTTGATGCGGCCTACCCAAATGTCCTTTCTTTGGTATTGTTCGTCGTGTTGAGCTCCTTAAGTTCTGAGTTGAGCTCCACGATTACTGACAAATGCTTGCACTGACTGGACGGGTCCACTCAAAGCTGTGTGGTTCTTTTCTCAAAAGAACATTTCAGACACCAATCTACATGGTTCTCATATGGCTTGACTAGATTATGTCTGGAGTTTAAAAGAGACTGCGACCTCTGAGTTTGTTTCGGCCTTTCTTCTCAGAGTAGTCAGATAGGAAACGCAGACATCATCTAGCTTATTTTTTCATATGACATGTTAAATTGATTCCGATATCCTATTTACAGAATAAACAATTTCATTTCATTTCATTTTCGTGGACATAAATGGTTCTTTTAAAAGTGATGTTATCTCTATAATAAGGATGGTCTATGCAAAGAAAAACGACTGAAGAAAACTTTATTTAATTTGAGTGGGTAAACTTGATTCTTTTCATTTAGCAACACTGTTTTACAAAAATCTGTGAAAATTGGTCTGAAGACAGCAAAAAATGCTGAAAATGATATACTCGTAGCAAGAATTACTGAACTGGAGCGCCGTAAAAAACTGACAGCCGTTTAACATAAAACATGTCCCACAATTACACCAATATAGAGCATAAGTGGTACATTTGTCACATTGATGGCTGTTTCATTGAGACAAAGCAAGTTTATATCGAATTTAAAAGCGTTGGATCTATAAACTGGTCGTTAAATCTCACAAGCGATAGTTGTAAATTTTCCAAAGACTTCGGAACACTTTTACGATGGACGTCGCTCCGCCCACCGGCGACTTTGCGGCTTGCAATATAGAGGTTCCCGTACACCGATACATCTATAAAATAAGGGTGATTGCACCAACACTCGTGTTCTTATTAGGGAACGTGCCTTTTTTGGTACATGTTCCATATAAGTGCAAACTCTTGAACTAGTTCTTAACAAAGTACTTTGTTTAAGACGTTTTGACTTTGTTAGCAGAGTAGCAGAATGATTTGAAAACAACGAAGTTGCTTGTTCGGATTGCGATGGTTTTTTATTGCTGTAACATTGTTTGGTGTTTGTAAACAAGACAATAATTAAATAATACGAATTGGAATTTGACATACCTAATCTACTGTGCAAATATTTCGTTTTAGATTTTAAAATAACAGGGAAAATTTCTCGTCACCTTAAAATGTTTAATATCTACCTATGTATTTGTATAAAAATAAAAATAAACATTTTCTAAGAAATGAATTATTTCTTTAAAAAATACAAAAAAAAAACAATGACTTTATATTTTCCTGCAGAAAAGTAGTCTTTAATTTCTGACAAAGACACATTAACAAAGCAAAGCAAAGGAGTTGGTATATATGTAAGGATTGTAGCAGATGGCGTTCTGTAGTCCCTGCTTACCCCCATGGGAAGAAAGCGTGAGTTTATGAATGTGTATGTATACACTGTATTTATTATTTCCCCCCTCAGTAACTTTTTCAGTAGGTGCTTATTTGATTCCATTATTTGGGTACTTAGTAGGTACTATCAAAGAATTTCATATTTATATACACCGTAAGGACTATTTCTGCTTGCAGCGCTCGGCCGCTATAGAAATCGCAGCATCAGATTTTTATTAATCTTTATTAATAAAAACATTAAAATTAAAAACTTTCTCATCTTTGCTTCTTTTGTTCTATTCCTAGTGCTCGAAAAAGGGTCAGACATCTGTGATCATTGTGTGAAACAGATGTGGTCATCGTGCTCACGGGATTTTTTCAAACTGCTTAAATATGAAATTCTTTGATAGTACCTAAGTTAGTCTTACTTGTTAGTTTCCAACAAGGAACAGACTGATTAACCCTCATACCTATTAGTAGTTCTAATAACAATCTTACTGAAAGTTTGTTCAGAAGTGCTATAATTGCTTTCATTTAATTACCGATCGACAATAGTTATTGTACTTACAATTGTTTTATGAGAACGTGACTGACTGGGTAAGTAGCAATTAAGGTACCGTGGTCGTTTGTTGACGTAAATGGTATTCTTATCAGATATTATGACTAACACTTACAAGGCAGATAATGGTACCTACCTACATCGGAAAATTACTTTGCCAGGATCGAAACACACGATTCATGTTCGAACCAGAGAAAAAAGCTGAGGTTATAAAAGCCCGACCGACCGATCCGGAGACCGATTCTTGTGTCGCTCTACCAACTAATGAAAGTAGAGTAGCGCTATATACACATAGGTACCATCGATTATGTGTAGAGGCCCTTCTCAAAATAACATCACCATTTATAAAAATATGATTTCAAAAGGTGATGTTTTTACAAAAATAAAAAAATGACCCTCCTTCTGGGGCAGTCGGGTAAAAAACTAATTTTGCTCTTGATATGAAAATAGAGACTGCCACGTCATGTCCTGTATATTCTATTTATATTTTCTGAGTAAGTTGGAAAATGTAAATAAAGATTTTATGTTGTAACTAAACTTCTTTGTTTACCATTTTCAATAAATATGTATAAAGAAACAATAATCTAACTAGGAGTAACTGTAGTGGCCTTATTTTTATTCACTCATCAAAGAGAATCAAGCCGTCTATCATTTTGATTTAGGTATAGTCTATTTTCCTATATTTATAAGCCTCGTGCACAGTGTTCTATTTTACGAATATCCGCAATCTTAAAAAAAATATTACATACGAGATGGTAATTTACCAACTTAATATTATTTTTCTTAAATAAATCGTAAGTAATACAAAAACGATATCTACTTGTCAAAACAATTTATCTACGCAAAATGCGAAATGTAACGGTCCGAAGAGTTTCCTCCAACGGAGCGATACATTAAACTGTCATTAACCTCATTAAAAATCAATAAAAAAATTGCTCATATCGCGAAATAAACGGCTTTAACTGGCCATATCATGCATTCCATACGTTTACGGCGAAAACATCACAATAACAACATAAAACCTATACTTATGCAATGTTCTACTGCCTCACAGTCGTACCACCGACCTGATAAAGCTGAAAAGGCAACTTAAGCCTATAAAAACCATGCACTAAACACGTTTAACAATCAAAACTGTAACAAATAAACAAACTTCTCAGGCAATAAACGGTTTTATTTTAACAGTCGTAAAGTTTGTTATTGCACATGTGCTCGGTGTAGTTACGACCAATACGTATGAATGAAACGTGTGACAGAGAAGGGAACATTCAAAGAAACGAGATGGATAGTACCCGTCCGTCCACGTGGCCGGCGTAACGCAATTTAGAGCAATTCATGTTTTAAATTTAATATTTTTAGCTTTTGTAATTTTGATTTTTTCAATAATTCCTAATTGGTGATTTAAATAAAATACTGTTGTGTCAAGAAAACACAATTTCAAGACATAAAAAAAAATTGTATCTTGCTTCACTTCATTTTTTTCACAACAAAAATATTATTATGAAAATACTGTAAAAATATTATTTGATAATGTTATTTTTAAATCGTGTAAGATACAATGTATAGAATCATTTTATAACTCGAAAAACAATAAAAAAAAATACAAATTTGATTTTTTTATTCTTAAACAAAATACTGAAACCTAAATAACACCAAATAGCATTACGTTTTCATGTTTTTGTACACCAATAAAAAATATGTCTGTATCTGTACTTATCTCTATTGGATTAAACTATGGCATATTTTCAAGTCATTCAGGATGTTAAAACTACACATTCGAGAAAAAAAACATATATAAAAATAAACAAAATTTTACAGGTTTTCGAAATAATTGTACACTATAAAATTTTATTCAGTACCAGATAATTACAAAAAATTACATTTAATATTAAAAGTAATGTTGCAATTCTGTTTAAAGCCATTCAATTTGACAGCTAGAAGTGCCGGAATGGTTTGTGATTGGCGGTGAATGTTCTGCACCGGATCACTATTGGTGTAGACGAGGTCGGTGCGGAGGTGCGGGGCGCCCGGCGCCATTACGAACAATGGCCGTCGGAATGGTCGTTAGCGAATAGCTTTTATCTCTTTCTAATATAAGCCACGCAGGTAGGAATTAATGAGACGGAGAGGGTTCTGGCGGGTCGCCCCCGATCATCGTTGTGTCTCGCTCGCACGCACGTGGCGTGTTTCGCTGTCTCGAGCGCGGCGCGCGGCAGCGGTAACGCTCGCCACGACGGGGAATTCGGAGTCGTAGAGCCTCATACGCGGGTCATAAACGATCCGCGGCCATAGTAGAGGTGCACGCGCGAGAATCGATCCGAATCGCCGGCGATAAACGCATCTCCCGCGAGGCGATCGTCGCGCGCCGCGTCGCCGCCGAGCGATGAGTTCCAAGTTCATCATCGATAGCATGCTCCCGAAGTACCACCAGCAGTTCCACCACCAGAATTTGTTCGCGGGTGCTGGGGCGTCGCCTATAGAGGCGTCGCTGTCATCTTCGCTGTCGTCGTCTCTGTCGACGTCGCTGTCAAGTTCGCTGTCTGGCGGGCTGGGAGCGGCAGCGCTGGGGGCAGGCTCGCCGGGCGCCGGCAGCCCGCAGCGGTCCTCGTCCTCGTCATCGGCATCGCCGGGCGCACCGGCGAGGATGTATCCTTACGTGTCGCATCACCAGCAGTTCGGAGGTTCTGTGCCGTTTTCTGCTGGTGGCGGCTTATCTGCGGCGGATGACAAGAGTTGTCAGTATCGGACGGCTGTGGGAGGAGACCCGATGGTGAACTACGCGCTGGGTCAGCACAACGGCGGGGCGGCGGTGTCGGCGGCATCAGCCAGCATGGCGGCCGCTGCACAGTTCTATCATCAAGCAGCGGCTTCTGCGGCATCGGCAGCGTCCGCCGCCACCGTGGACGCCATGGGAGCGGCGTGCTCGCAGCCAGGCTCTGCCCAGCCGCTGCCAGACATACCGCGGTACCCCTGGATGTCCATCACTGGTAAATGTTTTACTCCTTCACTGCATGACAGTTTGCGATGTTGGCGTTCCTGAAACAATTGTTACGAATTAGTTTTTGTGTTGCTTATAAAGCCCAAGATAAGTTTCATTATATATAGGAAGTCTTATCAGGCCATTGTGTACTTAGCAATTAGATTGGCTTTAATGTTTTCGTTGAATGCCTATTTACTTAGGTGTTGTTTATAGACTAGAATTGTTAATTTATTGTTGATTTTATGCTGTCTTTACTCAAGTATTATTTTCGTTTCGCTTTTACCGTTTTTAGTAGCTCACGAATTAAAATATTTGTTTTATTGATATGCTTTCACTTAGTTGATTACTATTATGATATATTTATTAACGCTACATAAACAACCATCGGTTATATAAATTAAAAAAGGAATTCGTAGTCTTTTTCCTACGTTTTATTCCAATTAGAAGTAGGTAGTCATTTACCTATTTTTGTAAATTATACCCATTCTAATACGATTTTAGCACTTATTTAACAATAAAATAATTCAAACAGTGCAATATAAAGGCAATAAAATTGATCATTATTATTTTTATTGTCGATGAATCACAATAAGTATCCGTTATGGGTACATAATAATTTGGATAAAACTTTAGCAGCTGTTTTATTCTGAATAGCATAATTTTAATTCTGATCACATGTAATTGGATTTCTTGAATATAAATAAGGTAATTAAAGAAAGTATAAGGGTGTTTTGGTATAAACAGGCTATAAAACAATGAGTAAAGGTCGTAAATGTTGCGCGGGCGCTTCGGCTCGGTTGGTTCTCTGTTGGTTACGTTCGGCCGTCGGTCGCCGTCGCTCGCACCGCCCATTCCGCCGTCGGCAATGGGCGGGTCCATATTATGCTTACAAACTTTACATAGAACTTCATTTAATACCTAAAACTTATTTTTACTGCAAAATATTTTTATTAGCGTTTTAATTACGGTTTAGGTAATTAAAATAATGTTTATTATGAAGTATACATAATAAATTAATTATTTTAATCAAATTCGCAATCATTATAAAATGTTTAATGACCAATTGCTTTAAAACGGGTTAGTACTTAAAACATTTAATGAAATGTTTCAAATAACTTCTTAATTATTCACTGAGTTAGTTCATACCGTTGCTAAAAATTTACCAATTAAAATCGGCTGAGCATTGCATTAAATCAATAACAATAAATTACATTAATTGCCTATTCTATAAAAATAGCAAGCTAATAGGAATAAAATCATTTAAATAAAAGCACATACCTTTCTGAAAGCAAATGCATTAAAATATTTTACGGATAAGTAGCCAAATCCATTTTCAAATTCTGTAGCTGACTTTAAAAACAATACCAGGAAAATAGAGTAGTAGGTCAGAATAATCAGCAAGTACCAATACTTACTAAGCTATAAATTTAGAGTATAAAAGCATTAAATCTTGTGGGGTCTACTTAGTACTCAAAAAAGGCGAACGATTACAGACTCAAAGTGCCTGTACGTTTTGCATACAATAGCACGATGCTTTTTATTTGAAGTTTTATTATCTAACAATCAATCTTCCGCGGTAATTACAGGGTTAAATGTCGTACCTATTCAATTCGATTGAACGATAAAAATGAGTTAATTGTTTTTTTTTTATGGCGCCAGAGATGATAAATATGTTTGACATAAGCATAAGCTTACATAAGAATAAAACAATTAAAAAAATAGATTAATAAAGGCAAATATAGTAGGTATATTTAGTAAACAGTTTACAGAAAAAATATAAATATTAAATATTATTATATCTATTTTATGAAATGGCGCGCAACATGATTATCTTAATAACATATAAGTAATACTATTTTTTGCCGGGAAACGGGTGTAAAAGTAACGCAGTTGCTTAAGAATCACACTATAATCACAAATATCACACAAATTAATTTGGTTACATAGTTGTTTTAAAAAAAACGTCTTTTTATCAACTAGTTAGGTATAGGTAGGTACCTACCTGAAACACTTATTTACAAAACGATATTTTGAAGCACTTACCTGTTATACTTATGTTGAGCTATTTTCGCGGTATTTTAACGAAACAATACCTAATTTCCATCGAGCTAATTCATATTCAGTAAAAACTGCAATTAGTAACAAAAAAATTATGCAAAGACAAGATTTAGCGAACATAATAGCTGTTCAGCACATAATTACAGTCAAATATAAATTATGTCACTATTAAAAAGTATAACACAAATGTTGGTCAAGTGCGAAATGCGTTTTAATACGTAGGTTTAGGTTTTTCTGATTATTTAGTTTTATTACAACGGCTGATAATTTATTTACCTATAATATTCCACATTTTAAAAAAATGCTGTCGCAGCAGATAGATATCTACTTTGTAAGTATTATTTTAAATACATGATATTTGTACTCCTGATGAATTATAAAATAAAAAAAAATTTAAACATACACGTGTTTAAATTAGGTGATTATACAGAATCAACAAATTAAAAATTAATCATTTAAAAATAGCTCAGCAAAAATGGACCATTAAAATTATAATCATACTAATTATCAAATTAAGGATCCATAAATTATTTTTTATTGCCTTAGTTTAAAATAAAATAAAACATATACAGACTGTCAAACAGGTCAAAATTTTACCTTAGATATAATTAAATATAGTAGTTTACAGTAACGTTCTTAATGAATGTCACATTGAATAACACACTTTTATCACGCACTAAAAATACTAAAATAATTAAATTGACTTGTATTAGTTACGATATACCTAAGTAGGTACCTACCTATATGCAACTTGTCACTTCTTTTATATCCAATGATTAAATCAAAAAGCGTGGAGCGTTTTTTAGTTCTGTGTACTTTTAATTAATTTAAACAAAGCGCTCGACACATTTTTTTTAAACTAAATATTTTAATTTTTCACTTTTTAGTCTAGTATATTATTCATTTAGAATAATATACTACACAATACTAATATTAATAAGACTAATACTAATATTTGGTTTCATTGACTTCACCAATGAAATTGAACGCAATCAGCATTTCTAAAACGCGTCCAAGAGCTGTCAGTGTCAAAATTGTTATGGAATAGGATTGTACACTGACAGCTCTTGAAAGCGTTTAGATGTGCTGAACGCGTTCAATTTCATTTGTGAAATCTTAGTTAATTAGTCTTAAGTCAACGAAATTATGACTTGACCGGTTTTCTAATAGCCACTGAAGAGTTCCATTATCCAGCTCTTGGCTCCGTCATTAGACCCTCGGTACCAAGTGCAAAACGAATCATATGACCCAAAACTCGAAGGGTTTACTAGAAGTCACTGAACAGTTCCACTATCCACCTCCTGACTCCATCATCAGATCAGCTTCAAGATACCAAATTATTAGTATTGTCCTCCGAACTAGGTATGTAAACAGGGTAGAAAAGTAATGTCAGAATGTAAATACGCCATATTTTTTGCAATTGGCATCAAAATGTTATTGTGTCACTGATGTTGTGGACAGATAGAGAATTAGTTTACAATGCAATGACGCAATACACACAGCTCAGGCAATGACGGAGATTTTAAAACACCATTGCATTTTCTGGGCCGTATAAGTAATCTCTCTTTTTGGCGATTTGAACTGGCTGGCTAGATCGCCAGTTCTGACGGCGCCAGACTTTTTGCTTTGGGGCTTTTTGAAATATTGCGTTTACCAACATAAACCACAAACCTTGCAAGTCTAGAAAGCCAACACTGACCAAGAAATCACCAATTTGGTGCCAGATTAATTCAAAATGAATTTCAAATAAATGTGCATCAACTCGGAAGGTGGACGAAGGTGGTGTTATCAATTTTACTTTAAATAATCTTTCCGTGAAAACAGAGCCCAACTTTTTTAACTTTTTACAAAATAGCAGCCTTTTTTTTCTTTTTTTGAGGGTGGGAAATTATCAAATAACTTCCCGCTCTGAGCGGAGCGGGAGGGTGTGTCAGACTTTTACTGATTAAAACCCACCCGTGTTCCTTCCGTTGCCTGTGTGCAGGGGCCGCGATATCCCTTTCGGACAAACTCGCAAACCTGGCAGGCATTGGCCCTTACGGACCCCGTCAGTTGGTGCTGACATCTCCTTTTAATTTTAACAAAATAGCAGCCTTCACATTATGATATTACTTTTGCCCCACCTTGTACATACAACAAAGTTTCATTGAAACGAATCATATGACTCTAAACTCGTAGGGTTTATAGTAGCCAATGAAGAATTCCAATGTCCCCCTCCTGGCTCCATCATCAGACCCACATTACCAAGCCCAATCTATTGTACTCATCAAACCAAATCATATCAGCCCAAACTCGAGGGGTTGACTAGTAGCCACTAAAGAGTTACACTATCGAAGTAGGTTAAAATCGACTTCCAAGACTTTTTTACATGTTTAGTTACAAGTAATAAAAGCATTATCCTAGTGTTCCTGGTGAGGATATAAGGCCAAAGTTATGAACTTGTTGTATTGTCATCGGTCCATGATACGTGTGCAAATTTTCAAGGTAATCAGACGTCTTGAAGTTGGTGAAAATTACGTTGCAAGATTCCGTTACATAAATAGACAGATAGATACAGGTCAAGCTAATAAAAATGTGTCAAAAATAAATTATGTTATGTTGTGTTATGTTGGGTTTTGAAACATGTTTAAGATTTATTGTTATTTTAATTTATATTATTATTTTAATCTATTATATTGTTTCCTTCCTACCATTTCTAACTGTCGTTATATTGCCCAATTCATATTAATAAACCAATAAATATTTATTTAGTGCATAATTATCTACAATACCGAATTATGACCATCATTTAACACAATATGGTCTCTACGAGTATATAAATCAATTAGGGCTATTATATACACAATGATTAATTAGTATTTGTATATATTTACATACCAAATCAGGCAAGTAGCTATGCAGTTACTTTTTAGAGTTCTGTAGACAAGAAAATGAAAACCAATTATACAGGGTGTTTGGTGCATCGTGTGCCAACAAATTTAAAAAAGAAATATAAGGCGTAGTAGTAAAAAAATCTACAGAGCATGAGGGGTGTTAAGGAGTCTGAAAGGCTAGCAGGTGACCCCTTCAGTCGACCATTTCAAATTGGCACACGATGCACCAAACACCCTGTATAAGACTTATTGAAGAATAAAAATTTGAATGCTTGAAACAACACAGAAACAGAGAAAATAGAAAAACAATGTAAAAACTACTGTTACGATTTTGAAAATAATGTTCAAAAATATCACCATTTTCTTTAAATTAAATCCAAAAATTCCAGCAAAGCTTGTGTAAGTAAAAGTAAAAACATAGGCAGAATATTTAACCACTAACAATTATTTAGCTACTTCTTGTTTAAAAACACGCGGGTAATTATACAAAACAACCGTTCTCTAACAAAAAAATACAAAGGCGTATGACTTAATTTGATAAATAGAATCATAATTATGCCAAAAACTTCGCACGTATAAATAACTCAGACCGCGACACAGATAAGATATGTGTGAATCAAACTTTTTTGTATCTTGCACTGAATTGACGTTCTTGGCACTGACTGACGATACAGTTGTCGTGCGAAAAAAAAACTTATCTAAGCCAATGAAACGTCATAACAGCCTCGTAGATCACTGAAATTATATAAAATGGCCTATAATCATCTTGTTTTTGTTTAGCAATGGACTATTTTCGTGATTTGTCGGCAATGTCGGCATATAAAAATGTCCGGGCTGATGTAGGTGAAAATTCGTCTCGGGAAGACAAAAATAACGTGGCAGGTGCTTGCGCGCGCGCACACCAAATTAAAATGGCGGACTTGTCAGTAGTCGACAGTTATACGTCGTAACGCGCAACATTCTACAACAACTTGACAGTATAAGAGCGTTTTACGTTTAAACACTACGCGAATGTTAGTTTGAATGAACTTTAGTGCGATTCAATGTTTCTTGTTTTTCAGTGTTCTAGCGTTGAATGGAAACATTTTAACATGTGCGGCTAGAATTATTTAGTTCGTTCTCAATTTTTTTTAGTGTCAGTACGTAGTACGATAGGCTGAATAAAAAGAATTAAAATTCCCAAAAACATAACTTTTCTTAATCTACCTCAAATATTACTTATTCAACAGCAAAAACAAAACAACACTTAGGCATCTTTTAAATCTCAAAAAATATCAATTTAAATTAATCTACGAGTCATTTTGGACTTACACGCAACTCGCACTTGACAGTAAACATTGTGTACCGCGGAAAAGAAGAACGCCAGTCACATATGTGCGGCGCGTAGAGCGCATGCGCCGAACAAATATGGCCGGCATTTACAGCCAATCGGAGCGCACCGTGAGCAATCGGAATCCACATGCCATCAAAAACCCTTTATACTATTGATTGCTATTTGTAGCACGTTAATAATTAAATTGTTAATGCCGTATTGTTCACACAACTATTATTTCATTACGTACTTACACATTTGTTTACTAGTCAAAACAATTTACATTGATTTTAATGTTTCAAAGATTCACTTGCGCATATTTACGACCTTCTACTCTGTTGCAGCGTTTCAAAAAACAATAAAAAACGTTCAACTTGAAAAATAACATCATTATCTTTCCCCAAAGAAATATGGGACTGATACAGAACTCTTAACCTTTTCCATTTTAGGGTTACACCGCCTTTCGAAAGTTTCGACAGTCGATTTTTAAATTCTCGATTGGAGACCGAAAGCCTGTTGTTATCTCGGAATGAGTTGTGAATTTTCGAGTACCTATCGATATACGGCGTTCGATTCGTATAATCGAATTTTTTATGCATTCGCGGTATAATTAACGGCTGCACTCAATCGAGACAATTTAAATGTTTCCGATAGGTAAAACTCGTTAAATTTAAACGTTGCTAAAACCGGAGTAGCTCTACATGCGTGCTTAATTGGACGTAAATTTATTTGTGAGTCATTATATTGTGATATTGATAGCTAAGACAATTTTTAATAATATAACGTTTTTTGTCTACAACAATTTTATTAGCTTCTCGGTCGGCTATAAGTTTTGTATTTTGATGAAATGCCAGATTTTTTTTATAGCATTGTAATCCAGTGGCAGACGATGTCACTCTTTATAAAAATGTTTTTTTATTTATGTACAACTAGCTTCTGCCAGCGACTTCTTTCGCGTGAAAGTCACTTGCTGATAAGCTTTCTATCGGTGAAAGAATTTTTAAAATCAGTTGAGCTTTTTTTGAGTTTATCCATGACAAACATACATACAAACATGAAAAAAAAACGAATCTTTCTCTTTACAATATTAGTTTAGATAATTCTATTTTTATCATGTACTTAGACGGCATAATTTTATGGGTGTTAAGTGGGATATTATAGTGTTGCCAATATCCCGGATTTAAGACATATAAAAGCTAATTATAGACCTCGCAAATAAATAGAAAAGTCAATAAATACGCATTGCCGCTAAGTATACTCCCGATTTTCGTAAAGTTTTAATTTTATTCTAAAATGTTGCTTTCTTCATTTCTCATGGTTATTTAGCATGGTGGTTAAATATTTGAATACAAAATAGAAAGTTATTTCGATAGGTACCTATTTTATTAGATTAATTTCAATTAACACCCTGTATTTGTGTTTTTTTTTATAGCTAGTTAGTTAAAGTTTTAGTAATCAATTCTTTAGAAGTACATCATCTGGAGTATCATCTGTAGCTCGATTATATTTATAAAAATCAGCAGACATGATTCAATGTAGAAGATTTTTACATTAGACTAACTCCACAATACTATTTGCAATTATCTAGCTCTCCGCGCAGCGGCATTTATTTGAATCAACATTGTTAAACGCAGTGCTCAATAAAAACTAAATAATTGCTTTAATTGATAAAGCGTAATTAAAAATGTTTTACTCGTAATTTAGATTCACTATAAAATGTAATTAACAGTCAATTGTTCTAGCCGCTGATACTCGCTCCAAATTAGCAATGTTACTGAGAAAATCTACTACTCGTATGTGTTGAACTATACAAATTTACTACCACTTTATCCATTGAACTGTACAATTAAACCTGTTTTTTATCATTTAGGTATAGTGTAAGGTTTCAGGATTTTTATAGTTTTATGCGTTTCACAAATCACCCTGTATACACTAGGCATACCGATAGGGTGATTTGTGGAAATCCTTTTTAAAATATGTATATCTAATGGTCCTGGAGACGTCGATTTTGCTTCACACAAATATCCACAACAATGAAAATTGAGACTTTAAGGATCGTCATTTGGTTTGTTTCCTTCTAAGCGTTTTCAGCAAAATGCCTATAGTAGCTTCGCCAGTTATTGATTGATTTTTTTAATAGACTTCTGTATATACCTATCCCCGTAGACCTACTCGTATAGTATTTTACTAGCAAATCTTATTGTTTCATAAAAATTATAAGAAGATTTTTCGCTTTAAAACTGTGTTGCAAAAAGGTACTGTGAAACCAAATTACATTTATATTTTTATTTCATTAAAATTCAAGAGACACACTGTATATTATTTTAGCGGCTGATTTTATATGTTTTTTTTGTGTAATATATAGGCTTTACTCGTTGTGCATGCGACTTGGCCGAAACAATGATCTTTCAATACGATTGATAATAGATTTTCCATTTCCAGATTGGATGAGCCCCTTCGATCGGGTCGTCTGCGGTGAGTTCAATGGTATTTATCGTTTCAAATTTATTTTCTTTTAGTTTTAAGTACCTTTATTTAGGTAGGAATCTTAACACACATTCGACCTAACAACGCTTTTAATGGCTTATCGCCATCTTAACTCTTTGGAATTCTCAATTTTGGAACTGAAAAGTGAAATATATCTAACCCTTAATGGCAGAACTTTTAAAACCACTTGTGATAGTGACACAATTAAATTCTGAATGTTAGAAATCGTGAATATCGTCTACTAAATCGTTTTGGGTAAAACAATGGCTTACCTATAGTTGGGCTGATTAATGGCTCTGTAGAAAATTTTGTTGAGGTTTTTCTATTGGGGTTTTTTTTTGTTCGAAACTAGGTTGCGTGATACGTAGATAAAATATTATTGTCTTTAGTCACAACATTGGTCTCGTATATTTCAAACTTATTTCAGTTCCTATTGAGAAAAATACCCACAGACAAAAAGTCACCATAATTATAGTCATTATAGCTGCATATTGTCCAATGTGTGCGGTGATTCAAATTATAAATCCTTTGGAGGCTGTCGTAAAATTATGTTGCAATTATTCATTTGATATGGCTTTGTGGAATTATTGCAATCAAACCTTTTTTAATCGACAAATAACTTTTGTCATATATTTTTGTTTCTATTTAAGGTTTTAATGTTGAACGAACTATTTTTAAATGATTGAAATTGTCTGCATATTTTTTACGCTGCAGAATTACAAAACAACCTTAACATCAAAGGTGCAACAACTAACCCTAAAACGCTACCTGTATTTTGCATCATGTATCACGTTTGTTTATACGGCTCTTTTCGCGAAAAAATCTCTCCGTTATTGTATTTTTTACTAAAGACAACTTTAACAATTGCAAATCTATTGTTCTATCGCAAAAAAGTGTCGAAAAGGGTTTAAAAGGTTCGCAATAAACACAAACTTTCTCCAAGAACAAAAGCTTTAATAGTGGGTCAATATTGTACAACCGACCATTAAGGTACAAAAATGGTCAGGGACCTTCAATTCTGGGCAACTCTGTTCCGTACAGATAAGCCGCACAATTATTTCCCTTAGCCGTTTTCCTTTCATATTTATAACGCGGGCGTATTTTCCTCCCAAAAGTAATATAAATAAGCAAACCGGGAGCACCCAAGTGGCATTTAAATCCCCCATTTTTAATAACTATAACAATAAATTTTTAGTTGATGGCAACATCCCGGTCCTTCAAACGCAATCTTGTAACGGAGCATGTTTTGTAAACGATTTACCATTTCTCCCTACGGAGTACACTTTGTACTTGTTTATAAAATAATATGTTATCTTATATCAGTATTGCACTAACGCATTGCACGGTTTTGGTTTTACATACAATGCGGCTCACGGAACCATAAAAATTAGGACCGACAGACAAGGTACTTTCACCATTTTTTGCAAATTTATTGCAAAATCTAAACAAAGGGTTCACGGCAATAGGGTTGTGCAAATTCTCGTTTTTGTTGTAAACAGCGATCCTTTGTGCTTACAAGATGTTTACAAATAAGGTATAAGTCAAAGGGTTTTAAATCACGGCGTCGAAAGCTTTTAAAACAAGCTTAGAAAGGGGTCCATTGTTTTGTTGGCACGCCCGCAAATTGCTTTATTACGGACGCTTTGCGGCAGTTGTGCGAAAGTCGATATCGCCAAAATCGTAGTCAAAACATCGTTTGTTATCATACGGTGTTCACAGGCCAGAAGTAAGGGCTGAACTCGTACTTGCCACAATAAACATAACCGTGACGTTAGCACGCGTTTATCTTGCATGCTTGAAAGAGTCGTGAACATTACGTTCATCTCCAAACATAAATCTATCACTTTAGGAATTCATTTTACATACGTTTATGCGATTGAGAAAGTGCGCTCTCAACACAATTTTATCATCAGTAGGTAGTATAAAAATACAAACAGTGTATCAACGTGAAAAATGGATAATCATAACAATTACAGAGTATATAAAAAGGAGTTTTATAGCGTCATAACAATTAAGGCTTAATCACTGTCAATCGTAACTTCACAGTTATAAAGTGATTGACGCTAGTGTTGTAAAAAAAGTTTGTCCGCGAACAATAACTGTTGAGAATTGACCATAAAGTGGCGACCTTGTGGCAATAAAAATTTAACGAGCCAAGCCCGTGGCGTAGTGTAGTACAAACACATTGTCAGATTCGTGAACGTGACTGTCATAGAAACAGCTGGGCCCACATCTGGGTATCGCCTCAACGACTGACGCAGTCATTAAAAAAGTAAAGAGTTGGGAAAACAACGATTGATTTATTCACGCCATTTTATATCTTCTTCACGTAAACTCGTTTAGTAAAACCAATCGAAGATTTATTGTTTTAGTTTTTCTAATATTTGATTTAAAATCGACTATCGTAGTTGTATTTTCGATATTTTAACGTCTCAGCACTTAACAGTATAATAACTTCGTCTGTAGTAAATTCGATGCGATCGTTATAGATGAGTATTTTAATATGAGCAGCGGACGTTTATGGTTTGTAGGCGCCAAAGTATTTTAGACGGAAATTAATTTCCATAATGGTCTATTTGACCACCAAGTCGCGTTGTCGTGTTGCGCATCGCGAATGCGTATAGAAGCACGACCACGACTCACCGTCGCGTCGCCAAATAAGTTACCTCTGTAAGCCTGTACATGCATAATATTGTAGATACCGATGCCTTATTCTGTTATCTCTTGGCTGACTCTACTGCGTTGATATTTTAAAGCATGCTTTTAAAGGCCTGTGCAGACCAGCGCGACTTATCGCGCGACGCGACACGAACAATACAATTTCTAAGAAAACTTCACAGTATAACAATAACCGGTGTCGCGTCGCGCGACAAGTCGCGCTGGTCTGCACAAGCCTTTAACGTTAAGATGTCTTATTTATTATTATCTTTCTTATTATCGCCGTCCGATTAGGACCAGGCCCGGGTCGACGGCGCGTTGCTCCACGCGCGCCTCAAAGAGATGTCAGCACCAACTGACGGGGTCCGTAAGGGCCAATGCCTGCCAGGGTTGCGAGTTTGTCCGAAAGGGATATCGCGGCCCCGGCACACAGGCAACGGAAGGAACACGGGTGGGTTTTAGTCAGTAAAAGTCTGACACTCCCTCTCGCTCCGCCCAGAGCGGGAGGAGTCATTTGATGATTTCCCACCCAAAAAAAAAAAAAAAAAAAAAAGATGTCTTATTTTGTACTTGTTCTCAGTGAAAAGATAGAGGGCGTCAAGTTATTAAGCAATGTATATGATACATATATATAACGATAACTATAATGTTTTCTTGTTTGTTTTATTTGTCGTTAAACCACTTTTTGGAATATACGTACTCGTATAATTCAGCGTTCTTAAGGTCAGCAGGTTTTATATTAATTAATAACTATAAATAACTGCATACAATCTTGTCATTCGAACGATCTGTTTGTATCATAGTTGTAATTCATGTGATCCGCATCAGAGAACGCTTTAATTAAAATTAAATATCATTGAGATAATTTCAGAGAGAAAAACATAAAATTTATTCGATAGCTTGCTACCATAAATTCTGAAACTAAAAAAATATCAAAGAATCGATTTCTTATATTTTTATCAGACTAAAGATCTTCGAGAAAAGTTTGTATTGGTATTATAAATAAATTTTATTTCAAGTTCGTCCAATAAATTATGTCAATGTCATACTTATTTCTTGAACATGGTTCGCGTTGTGCTCCGCTTACTCACACAGTATGAAATGCCTATTCATTAGACGAACAAGACAATTGAGCGCTTGCGCCTACTTTACAACCCAAGGTTGTATTTGTTGATGCTGCTACACATTGCGTAACATACTATTTTTGGTATAGAAAACTTGGAGTTCTTCGACCTCTCCTACTCGAGTGCAAACTGTCATATCTCTTGATTTAGTAAACATGTTTCGCTGTAACCAAGTTAAATACCGCAATGGCTTTAATTCTATTAATTTATGAGCCTAATAACTTTGTCATTAGTATTTATATTTACCTATAAATATTAATGTTTTGGTTTCTCAATTTGTTCTGAAGGACAGATTTAGGGAGTTGGTAGATCATTTGAAACTTGGGTTAAGAAAATTGATTTATGTGCTGCTGTCTAGATTTCATAAATTTATTACCTGAACGTTAATATTGGTAATAAATAATTATAATTTATACATATACAATAAATAATTATATACACACAAATATTGTAAGACAACAGTCATGTTCAATGTCCAATTTATTTAAGATGAGTCGGTGTAGATCTAAATAACTACAATACTTACATTTAAACCCGCTAATTCTCGCTGTCCTCACCAGTAAAAAAAAAAAGTGATAAATAATTGATACTGTAAATTTTAGACTTGGAACCGCGTAGAATATGAATATTCAAATTCATAGATTAAAATGATGGTATACACGACCAAACACGGCCGTGAACGGGTTAAATATTATAAATCCACTGGCAGTCTACAAAGTAGGTTTGGATATTTTTAATTAACACCAAAGTGAAAGGTTTTATTTATAATGTTTGTTGATATTAAATAATGTGTAATATTAGAACGATTTTCCTGTCATGATATACGTACATTTTAGTAACGTGTGAATCTTCAATCTTTTATCAAAGTGAAGACCAAATTATATCGAGGTCTTTATAAAGTCTTACGCTATAAAAAAGCAGTAAAACCATCTTACACTTCAACACCACCCGTAAAAAAACAGTTCCCCAACGCGTCTGTCTGTCAGTATGTATGTTCAGGATAATCTCGAAAATTACTCGATAGTTTTTGGTACGGTTTCAATCACCACTTAGACCGCCTCTGAGGAAGGTTTTGATATATTAACTGTACGCGTGCCGTCTGCCGGCTAGTTACTGTTATCCTACAAAATTGATAGTCTGATCTGGCTATGAAAACAAACAAAGCGTAGATTCATTTTTTTATTAGACTTTATGAATGAACCTGGTTCTTTAAATTATATAAACATTGCTGAATGTACTTGAGCCTCATATTACACTCATGGGTTCGAGGAAATGGAGCGGGCTAATGATTTTATTAATACCTACTGCAAACGGACCTCGTACGATGTCGACAATTTTTGGCTGTTACAAGTTTCTTGGAATATTGGTGGAAGAGGAAATCACGACAGAACATGCCTCCATCTTGAATTTTAGCTCTCGAAGCCGGCTACTATTTCAGCACACGTTTTGAATAACTCATTTCGCACATTTTTTTATTACACACCTTGTTAATTCGTAGAATTAAATAATGTTCTTAGAATGAGAAGTAAAACCATACAAAGGCATTTTGCTAACCTTGCCTTCTTCCTCTTGTATTATGCGTTGTACTTAATAGCTTGCTTCCTTATAAATGCCTGGTATTCAGCATTTAAAACATTCAATAGATAGGCATGTGATAAGGTGTTACACGAAAGTTCAAAACCTTCAGTTTATTTTATACGATAATGTGTATATTTAGAGGTGTCGCTTTGCAATTTTAATTTGCATCCTGTTGGCATAAAACTAATATTTTATTAGCTACCAGCCTATCGATCAACGTGTTTTGTTTAAAAGTCGCTAAATAATACATTTTGCACTCGAACCGGGTGCAAGCAATGCATTCAAACATTGCTGTGAATGTGAAGTACAGTCGCATGCACTGAATGAATTTACTATTTTGTTTAGTACCTACCTACTTACCCTACTATCTAAACACAGGGTTTTCTCATTGATTAAGGCAAGATTTTCTTGTGGAAATTTTCTTTTTTCTACTGAAAATTTCCTTCATTTTTCTAAGCTGTTGTTGTTAAGGTGAATTGCATAAGAGGTGAATAAGGATTATTAGATCATGTTAGACCAGCGAGTAAGTAACACAACAGCTGAGTCTTATGGTGTTCATCCATAAATGTATATACCTCTGAAATGGTAGATGTAATTTAACATACTTTCGATACTTAAATGGCAAAAAAATTGTTTCTTTAGTAGAAATATACCGTTGATCAAAATGTAACATTCTCGCTCATTCACTACGTTAAAGCATTGCCAAATACACTTCGCAAGTAAACCTATCCGTCTCACTATTAGCATCATGAATGCTAGCACAGTCACATAATACGGAATTATGCTATGAATACACTATAACTCCCATCCATACAAATAAACGTATTGTCATGAAAATATATCCATTTTGTCCATTCAACCAATATTTTCTTGCGATAGATTAATTGGAAATTGTATTAAATTTATATGTATTAACTGAAACAAATGAATAATGAATCTAGGCGTTCTCTTGTCTTGATCATTGCCAAGTTTTCGTGGATGTATGGAATCGAGATATATTAGACGTGATTAGCGATAACTTTTCGAAAAAACGTATCGTTTAATTACTGTGAATGTCACAAGGATTCGCAGATCGCTTAGGTAAATCAATATTACTTAAAACTTATAAAAACCTACTGTATAAATAGTGTTTGCATATAAATATTTAACAGTCAACACGTTTACCTGGAGCTCAAAATAAATAAATATTATAGGTAAATGTATAATACATTACTGTGCTGAATTAATGATACGTGTATTCTGTATGACTGATTTATACATCTTGAGATCAGATAACGTATTCCATATTTATTTATATGTATAAAACAGCTAATTTTCATTCGAATTCATGAAGTGAGCAACAATGTTTTGCGCAGTTATACCTAGGGCTATGTACGTTATACAGCGTGTTATTAGTACATAACGCTCACAGACGTGACTCAATAGCTACAAGAATGTGAACGGAGGCATTGTTCAACAGTCCGTCGAACTTTCTGAAAGCTTTAGTTTGCTCCGTTTATGCCAACTACGTTATGCTAATATAGATACGATGTCGTCTGCCAGTTTGCTACTTCAAATTTATTTTATTCGTCTGCTATGACTTGAAATTTAGGTACCAACTAATGCTAATGTACGTTCTAGACAGTTTATAGGTTATTTCAAAATTGACGCTAACATAACTTAGAACGTATGGCGCTACAAATAAATCGCGCGTTTTATGCTCCTTACTATGAACGAGATGTTGGTTTAGGATCGTGTAGGCTCGGAGTACCCCGGAGAGTTTGATCTGACGTTTGTTACACGTAAGCGCAGCCCAAAGTCAGAAAGTTCACATGTAGGCGATGAAACATCGTGGCAGCACGTCTGCTCCACCCGATAACGCGTCGTTTCATAACGCTATAGACGTCGATTGCTCTCAAAGGGATTAAATGGAATGCGTACAATTTATATCTCTATTAACGTAGAGTATTGTTTACACACGCCTGACCGCGGCCTCGGAGGCCGAACGCAGACGCTTGTGAAAACATTCGCTTCGAGATTAAAGGTGGACCAGGCCACCAGAGCCGGGTCTTACTGACCCGTATGGTACCTCCCAATTGGTAATGCGTCGTGGTTCCTCAGAGGTCAGCGTATATTAGTCGCGTTTAAGTTTGTTTACAGCGGGCTCAGCGTTTCCGACCAGTTTGCATACCTCGAGGGTAGTCTCTATAAAAACAAATTGGCTCGCTGACCAGAGTTGCGCATTACACACGTACGAGGAAGCCGGGCGACATGCCCGGAGGTGATTTACTGACATTTCATGCCACTAAGCTCGAACGGTTATGGAAAATAGATGTAAACTACGATTATGTTCTAAGCTCCCGAACATTCCTATAAGTATTATGCGATCTTGAAAGTTTATAGGTACACATTCTCTGACCAATAATTGTAGGCGTACAATGTTTACGAATATTTAATTCCTTATTGAATACTAAATAAGGAAAACATGTTATGAAACTCAACAATCATAAAACACAAAGCCGCAACGCGCATATATTTCGTTCATCATCTAATCATCTAAGTAAGTTGTATAATTAAAAACCCATTTCCGATCAAAACCTCAATCAATCTGCCTAGTCTTTTCCCACCTATGTTGGGGTATTTTACATGGAGCGACTGCCCATCTGACCTCCACAACCCAGTTACTGGGTAATAAGATACCCCTTGGTAAAATTGGTTGTTAGACTTTCGGGCTTCTGACGACCCGTAGCGACTGTCAAAGATCCACTAATGACAGTCAGGGCTAACGGCCTAACGTGCTATCCGAGGCACGGAGGAGTCACGGTATGTAAATATGGTCACTCATCCACGGACCAACCCCGGCAAGCGTAGCTTAACCTGATGGATCGACCCGTGCGGCTGGTATCTATTCCAATATAAACATAAGTAATACCTACCTACTTAATTAAATAATTTCTACATTCACCGATAGTTGGTTGATAACTGTTAATGGGCAGTTAACCACGCCATGTTATCAGTAATAATCAAATATTGTAGTTACGACAAGTTGCATTAAATCAGTAAATAAGGTGTAGAAAGAACGGCAGGTAATGTTACCTACAGGCAGTTAGGGCTGTACGGCACTCTTGCGCATTAATCTAAAAGATACAATCGCGGTCACAGCGAGCTTCGTAAATCTCAGATAGGGATCTTAATATATGGTGGGGGAGAGTGGGGGTACGTTTCACCTTTGTAAGGCCTTTTGCAGGGCGACACCTCAGGCTCGATACGGGCTCGGCATTGTTCGGATCGTATCGTGTGAGGTTGTTTTGTTTCTTTACAATACGATGGTGGACCATGGAGTGGCATCGATCTTAAAATTTTGTTCGTTTTGGTTTTAGGTTAGAATATTTGGTTTACCATAATGGATATTCTGCTTTAGCTGTCGGAAACCTATATATATGTAGTTAGCAATGTAGGTATATTAGTATCAAGTAACGATTAGACAGTGTATCAAATCATTGTATATTCAAAACATAAACGAATACAACAACATAAATTTTATAAAATCAGAAGTTATTGTAATCGCATAACATTTCAGTGATTCTTTTACAGCATAAAGCTTGGTAGTCAATAGATATTCATCCTTTTATAAAATACAATATGGCTGTCGCACACATTATTTTTACTTTGCCGCACAGACTATAAATAAACTTATATTTTTTTTGTTTCTTGTTCCGTCCTACTAGAGAGGCTAATAAAAATTAATGCGAACATTTCGTTCAGATTTATGTCAAAAGTTTTGTAAAATCAAACAGATGCCTCGATGACCATGTTAAAGAATTATGAAACTACATAATATACAACAACTTTTATGACGTCTTTACACCGTCAAATAGTCCACTGGCTCGTTACACATAACAAATGCCGTCATAATTAACCACATTTCGTGACCCAAAAATTTACATCCCCGTTCACAAAGTACAAAAGGAATACCTACAACATTTTTTGTTGTTTATTTACAAGAAAAATCACTTCGCCTCGTCCTGTCTGGAATAAGCAACTTTGGCTCGCTGCGGCCAATTACGGCGACGTTTAAAGTAATTTAATCGCCACTAATAAGAAATTAAAACGCGATTTTATTGTAGAGAAGCTTAATTGTACGATACGGAGATTTTTGACGCGCCTGCCTTTTGAGGTCAGCCGACTGAGCTCAGTCTTTTTAGTGCGTTCCACTCGAATTAATAATTAAAACAATTTAATGACTTTATCTAGGTATATGGCATCTGCAATGTCATTCTCATGTTGCTTTCATGTTGTGAACATGAATTATGGATTTAATCTAGGCCTCGCTCGTATTGCCTACGGTTTATGGAAATGAGGCTCGGAAAACTGTAATCAAGAATTGTTAATTACAAGCGGTTACCACCCACGACTTGTTACTTATTCGTAATTCTTATTATTTATGTAAAGGAAATTTTATTTGGTCCGGATATAAGCGATATACTCTATATCTTTACTTTTTTATATCTATGGGATCCATTACCTATATAAGTTGTGTTACATAAGTTTATGTTGGCAGTTAACATAAGTTTCCGGTAGACTTAACTTGGGTGCTTTAAGAGATAAGTTTATATTGTTTTTTCTTGTAAAGGAAGAATTTCGTTTGCTCTGTTGAATGTAGGGATAGAAGTCATTCCTAGATGTACCGAGAAAGATAAATCTCGCCAATTGAAGCTTTCATAAAATATGTATTGCGAAAACTCTTACTGCTTACATATGCAGAGATGAAAATTACGTCAATGTATATTCAGAAAAATAAGGAAACTTAAACGTATGAGTGTAGTTGTACTAGTGTACTGTATACACAAACATACAACGTATTTTCATCAGGAGCAGTCAAACATGATACGCGTGTTGCAGCTCAATCGTTCGATATAAATAGTAATGCTTACATCTGTAGGTAATCTTAAAATACGCTCTGTTTGATAATCGATAATGTAAACGATTTTATACATCAATGAAGCATGCCTACGGGTATGAGTGGCCAGCCCTTTAGCGTAATTAAGGCGATATATCTATATTTTTTCAATAATACCGGTTATTTAGCATGTTTCTTAGTATCCACCGACCGGATACAGAGTCGCGATAAATTCCATGTTTAACATTACGATATGTATCTGCGTTATGGACGACAAGATTTCAATGAGTCGGTATATGCTGCTACTTTGTAGTTGGGGGAAATAGTTGAGGGGGACTAGAATACTAACCCTTTCGCTGCAGATGATATACGAGGTGCCGAATCTGAAATTGTAATTTGACAATAAAATCCATGCAATTGATATAATTTTATACAGCCGTTAGCATTCGAGTGGTGTTGTGTAATGTATGTTGGAGGGATAGGAAGGGGCATCCGTGGGGTTTAGGGGATCAGGGGACAGGCGCAGGGTGCGTCTGACATTGAAGAAGTGCCAATAACAGAGGTATAAATAGCGGGGGCCGGCGGCTGAGGGCGTTACTTCGCTACGAGATCAGAATATTTTGTTAGTTCGCTCCGCATACTGTCCTAAACAACGGATTACAATGCGGGAAGGCGACTACTGAACGATACCGATCTGTATCTACTTGATAAATTGTAAAGCTGATACAAATTTATGGGTTTTACGTGTCGCTTGACACTTAATGTAAAACATTTACGTATGAGTACTTAACATTTAAACAGGCAGTGAGCATAATAATCGTTTTTGTTTCACACGAAGGTAACTTGTTTAACCTCGGACAATGATACCTAACTAATTTTGTTTTACAAATCCTTTTACAAAAGGTTTTTGTCAGAGTTTTGAAAGACTTCCTCACATTGTAAATCAGCTTGTTAACTGATTAACATTGGGAAGTGACCCGTAAAGTTAACCCATTTGAACGATTCAATAACTTCCAGTTCACAATGAGTGGAACAGGTTTCAGTAAACATCATTTGTTCGTTCGAAAGCTGGACACATGGCTCTAATTCCAAGGTGGTATTAGTCCGAAAAAAGTCATAATAAAACTCATAAATTTTCCCCTAAAAATTGGTCACCCTCGAACTAGACAAAAATGACCAGAATAAATTGGAATGGTAGTGGCAGCCGATAAAACATTCAGTTTATGGGGTGTCATATTTACATTCGGGAAGATATCGACGTGGGAATACAGATAACTACTTATTTTGGTGTACGTGGTGAGCACAATATGTTCGTATTCTTCTCCACATATATTTGTTTGAGTGGTATAAATCTACAGATACAACACATGAGATAAAGTGCACTTAGGGATAAAAAGACCGCATTACGTACGCGCTGGTTGAATTTTCCGCCTGAAATGTTTGTGGATGTACATTTACCTTTTTGGTTCATTACTTAAGGAAGTAATAGGGGCATGCCATTGGGCCTGTTAATCCAATCACGGTAGCACTCCAATTAAACAAAGCCCTCTGGCTGGTGCTAATCGATTGCCAATAAATTGGGATTCGAGCGAGCTCTGAACGCATAATTTCTTGCACCCTGCGGCTGTGTAATGTGATGTAGCCTTAGGGTGCAAACGCATGTAAATCTATGGATTAAGTACCAACCCTAGCTGTGAAGATACTGATAATATTCAGATGGGGCTTATAGCTATTCGAATGGGGTACTAATACTTACTAAAAGTAGGAAATAACTAGCTATATAGCATGTTACCATTTCCATATTTTAGACTAAATTCCCTTGTTACGAGTATTCCTGACTGTTTCTACCAAAATGTGCGTTATGTACGCAAGGTGCTCCTACCAAATATAAAACGTATAATTTTATGTTACACACTCTCGTTAAAGCCCCATGCGAACGCGTGTAATCTCCAGACATATTTATTCGAAAAACGCGCGAAAACACCCCTAAATGGTGGCTCAAGATTAGTCGGAGCCATTCCGACACGTTACGTGAATAGCGATGCTACCAAATAAAATGTTTAGGGTCATTTTGGCCGACAACGAGCGCGCCTAGCTCACCCAAATGCCAATAGGTCTATTTTACCCCCACGCCCCGAGGGGTGTATACGGCCATCATAAATTGTCCGCCGCAAATTTGCAATCCTATCTTTTTGGCCCGGTGAGGGAGGTCCGACATTAACATAACTGTATGTTGGGCAATCCCACGTGTAGCTTTATGAACATAACAGCTTACCCAAGCGCGTATGTGTGCTTGAAACTCTGCGTTAAGGGCCTTATATCACGACCCCGTAATGTAAGTAAAGGTGCGCCTTAAACAACTCCTGAAATTTGAATTTCTCTATCATTTTTGCATATTTTGGGCATCAAATAAATAGAAGAGATAAGCCAAAGAAAATGAGCGCAGTCTTTTAGAAGTGGGTTGTGTATTTTCAAGACTTTACATAACAAACAGACCCTAAAACACATTTTCATTCATATTAATGCCTTGATTTAGAACCCAAAAAATTACAAAGAAGAATTTTAATGAAACTTCATGAATCTGGATTAATTTTTAATTATAATTGCGGCATTGCAAATGGCGGACGGCGTCGCTGGAACGCGTGAGAGGCGCGATTTAATCACTCGTCTTATAACAAGGGTAGGGGGTGACTAGGGGGGAAATATTAAGCGCGTTCTTGAGTTATTAAAGCCCCTTAATTGCGCTTAGATATTTTCTGGTTCATTAAATACTTAAGATTTATAAGGAGATACTTGAATGGACGAGATAAGTAGAAGACGGGAATGAGGTATCTCATGGGTGATTAATATCAACGTTGGAGTTCCTTCTGTATTATCTGCGCTTTCCATCGAAACGAGTGTTAAATGAGGAAAAAAAACTGGACCGTGAGCTGCTTTATTAATTCTTTGGGAGAGCGATATTTTCCACTTCTGCGTCGTCAGACGTCCGGCGTCTATTAAAAATGTATGACGGACAGAATTATTTTAAACGATGAACTAAATAGGCACCTTCCTACTAATAAACAGTTAAATTATAGCCTCTTATAATTAACTGGGTAAACACTGTGACTGTTTAACACAGTAATACAAACACGAAACTGGCCCTTTTAAGTGGCAACACGCGTGGAACGTGGCCCTATCATAGTTTACAAGCACATAAGGGAGCTCCGTCGTCGGGCGGTTAAAGGCGCATTACACCCTTGGAATAGCGACTCCGTAATTAAAACGCTTTAAACTGACAATTACGAAGTACCTATGAAAATAACACGCTGGCCTCCTATGAGCCTTTCAACAGTTTAGATGCTGGAGAAATTTCTATGTAATTTCACTGCAGGGGAAACCGCAATGCAATAGACATCCATAGCCGTTTCATTGCTCATTCATAGTTACCAATTGTTCATTAGTTTGCAAATTCAAACTAAAACGTCTTTTATGTAAAATGGTATTATTCATTCGAAGCACGTTAGCGATATATACTTGTGTGAACTTTTAAACATTAAGTTCGTGCTAAAAGAATTTCGACTCTATTATTTTCAGGATAGAGTTACAAATTGAAGTTCTAACTTTGTATACAAAATCGGTATTCTTTGTTTGTCTAGATTTCAGCGATCATAGAAAGTTGGTTTAATATAATGTTTTTTATTTACTGTTTGATCTCTTACATATTTCGAAACATTTTTACTTAGGATTATTTTGGATGAATATTCCTTCTCCCCCTATGTGAGGTAGGTATAATATGTGGGTACATTATAATTGTTTACTAATTGAGATACAGCGAACCTTATCATTAATTAAAAAGAGTAGATATCCAGCACTAAGGATATATCTCCACTATATCTCCGCCCGCATTAACTTTCAATTAAAACAATTTATGCACCCAACGCACACTGTTCCGACGTTGGAAATTGTATCGCCATAAATTATACAGTTGAATTAATAAGTGTACAATAGACGAGCTAACGAGCTCAGTCGGCGGCGACCGCCTGGGTGCATGCGAGCAAATTAAATTTGCATGTTTGCAACCCCATAACACCCCTTCGCTCCGCCCTGTCCGAACGGGAGTTATTAGTAGCAGCCGCCATTTTTGGCCAGTCTGACCGTGGGGTGAACCACTGGGGGATAATGTGGTCGGCAAGCAATTTGTTTTCGGATTTAGTTTTGTAATTGGAAGCGTTTCACACTCGGCAGCAGTTACCTACCTACCGTGAAATAGACTCTAAAATGTTACGCACTTCCCCCAAACTTACGACTACTTACGATTTAAAGTGCTAAGTCTTGAAGTATAGACGAGCCCATTTCTGATCAACTAGATAGGTACTCGAGACCTAAGCAGATAGAATAATGCTCTCCTCTTCCAAAGAGTGGAGCTATTAAATAGTCGTATTCCGCAACACTATCAGACGAAACAACAATTTCTCCGCAGATAAAAGCAGTCATTTTTGTGCGAAAGCTCTCTACCTAGACATTCGGTACATTAGGGGGGTCTATTCTAAAAAAACATTTTCGCTTCTCGACAGGGGTGGGCGGGGTTGAAATTATAAAATATAACAGCATTGCGCCCTTTGTTTTTTAAAGGTATCGTACCTATGTGATGGGGCGCGAGCATCCAAGCGGTATTCAAATTTGGGAGCTCGGCAGGGGTAAACTAATTCGTTTTAAATTACGTTACGATATTGCGTTTCGACTTAAAATATAGCTGATATAAACAAGCGGGAGAGGGTTCGAATAAAATATTAGAAGGCACTCAGGTTCGCGGCGTAATTAGATTACCTATTAGATACGCACACGTATCGCAATTCGAGCCGGAGTGTATGATTCTGAATTCTTGAAATATATTCACATGGATGCCAGTTACTGTGAGTTATTTTTCAGTTATAAAGGAAGACATCGATGTTAATACAAAGCGTAGATGAACCGATAGTTTAACCTATTCAAATTAATAAGAAGTTAATTAACGGTTCTTAAAAGTGTTATAATTATTCGTAATAAAGAAATTGTTATTGTTAGCTGATAAGTGATAACGAACAAAAGAACCGCCTTAGCAACGTTATGTAAACAAACTATAACGATACTGTTAGTTAACAAACTTCTAAGAATTCAAATCATTTATTTACATTTTCTTTCACACGTTTAGTTTGACATTGCTCACAAGTTCGTTTCGTAACATCTAACCTTAAATAATATGAATATTTTAAAACTGACACTGAATCATTCCGAAATTCGGACTTAAAAATCCAAGTTATCCACCCACTGACATAATTTATAACTCTGAGAGTGTAGCCCTGTTATCGCAACACGTTCGCACTGATATTTATTAGACAGGTGCATATTTTATTAGCTTTCGAGCATAAAACAACACATAAAAACTATCACTCTGACGCTCTCCGAAAGAGTCCGGAACACAAATCTTATTCGCAATAAACGAGACGAAACGAAACGCGAACGTTAATAAAGATATAATAATAAATATTCGGAGAGAAAACCTTTCGGGATTCGAATTAAACTAAGGGTAGGAAAATTGCGAGAGTCCCCAAGGAGGTAAGCGAGCGACAGCTGCGAGCCTAATGTCCTTTCTATTTATCTGTGATCGGGGAAACGCGGCATAGATATATACTACGTCATAACAGTAAAGTATATGATACTCCCGATACGACGCACCACACGACAGATGTGTCGATATAAAATAAACGCGATTAATAACGTAATCGACGCCCTTCTGTGTGGCATTCGAAGACACGTCTCTTAGAAATCGTGCCAATTTCAACGAGCTCCACTAAATATTCATAAAAACATATCCGTTGTATATGATTTAAGGCTAATAAAAACTATTCAGCAAACAAAACGAATTAATACGACATGATCGCCTATTCGCACTGATATTGCGTAAGTCGTGATGACAATCTCTGTTTTATGGTGTAGACCTCGTAAATGTCTATTAATATGAATGGGCTCCAATTACTTTTACGATTCGCGTTTTGTCGAGAGACGTTCTTAAAAACTTTACGATCTTCCGCGCCCCTGGTCTGTTTGACTTTACGTCTAGCTGGGGGTGTGAGCCATTCAGGACGGATCGAAGCGTGGACAATCGGCCCGCTGGCAGATGTCGCACGGAAAGCTGTCACCTGTCCAAAACTGCCTTGCCTCTGCGAATTGGACCTATATGCTGATCTGTTAATATCCTCTAAGTGCTATCAGACTATTTACTTCAAGTTTGGCGTGGGCATTTTTGGCATAGACATTGACATTAGCATTGGGAAAACTTCAAAGAGTCTCCCGGTATTTTGGGACTCCACGATCATACACGTACACACCTCTTTATACTTACCAACAGAATGAACGGATATCAGATGATATTCAGAGCATATGAATGGTTCATTTATGTATGTTTCTCAAACGCGACGATGAAGCAATTACGATGCAACATGCGCCCTGTGAAGTGGCGAACGATTTTATTACAATTTAAATTTCATGTTTATTTACTTGCCTGAATTATTTTATAAGATTAGTAACTTGCTTTTAATGTTCGGATTCTTTCTTCACTGAAACCCTTTGGATATCGAACCATACCTGTGAGCCCTTCAGGTAGAAAATGTTTTGCGAATATTATACCGCAACTTATGAGTCATGGAGGTTGAGAATAATCGGTACAAGACTTGGATATTAGCTTTCAAGCGCATAAAACAAATAAAATCAGAATCTAAACATCTCAAATGTACAATAATTCCCACTCAGTGAATCAGAATGCGTCGAAGTGAATGACTATGGTCCAATAATGTAGTGCCAACTTCCTCTCCTGTGTGCCAGCGTGCCGGGCCGGGGCGTCTATCACATCATATGACCCGCTGAATGCGTCTTATTACACTTTTATCGGTCGTATCAGTCATAAAATGCTAATGAACGAGCGTTTCGGACCAAACATCCGAGCGAGAGATTCAAATGACGGTATAAAACGTAACCCGAAGTCGACACTTCGTTGGAAACGTAATCGTAATCGGTCTATGCGCTTTCAAAACAACGCGTAACACGAGCGTCTGTATGGCCGCAGAGATACCACACGATGTTTTTAAAAGCTCTTTTATTGTGCGACCGATATACCTAATACAATAATGTGCGCTCGGACGGGGCTGTGCTGTTGTATTCTGTGCTCAATTACGTGAGACATAAAAACGATGTTTGCTCAGAATAACATCGCTTCGAACAAACGGAGGCTACCTACATCGAGCGTCACTGTGATTCATAACTTCTTTCGGATTTTTACAACGTACAATGGCATTTAAGTGCTAATATTTCATAATATATGCGACGATAATATTTTTAATTACAATAAACCACTGTTGTAAAAACTGTAATTGGTTATAACACATTTGTTTATTGTGTACGGTCCTCGTTGTTGTTTTCCTTATTGCTCCCGTATAAGAGTTCTATTCATATTATTTTTATATTAATAATTCTCATTTTCTTTTTGCGTTTGCCATGTTATTTATTAGTCTGATTTCAGTAAGTCTGCAACTGGTTTGAAATCAATTATTTATGAAGTTGTTAATCAAATTTTTTTCTAAAGTACTTACAATATATTTTATGAATGCAATAATAATTTGATGTCAAATATATAATCTCATTCTATTAAAATGGAGGAAAAAAGTGAAGAAATCTAACGAGAGGTGTTGACTGTTTTATTTTGTGCAATCTCATATAATGGTATTATTATGAAGTAAGATCGTTTTCTAGTGCTGCTAGTTCATAAATCAATTACCACTGTCGCTCATTTAAATAACAATAACGTCACAAAAATATCCAGTGAACTGAACTGAACAATATTTAGTTACTTCAGAACTGTGCGTGACACTTAATACGAAGCATTACAGTTTTTTTGTGACGCCCCTGGAACGTTATCTGTGACTGATGGAGTCATTTTCAAAAATAAAACGGCCCTCTCCTCTTGCGATGAGAATATACGACCACTTCACATTAATATATTATCAAAATAACGCTTTCTGAGCCACGAGTGTGCTTACGAGCAAGCGGCTTATCTACAAACACGAATACTCACAAATAATATCTAATAAGAAATGAAGTATGTACTTAGCGCAGCAATTTGGTGTTTCAAACATCCTGTTATAGTGTTAACACGTGGGCTCTTAATATAAATAATGACGACGAAAAAATTAAAGCAGTGTAAGTCAATTGTTTCCGGGACTTGTATTTCAAACATTCGGGGCTTAGGTTTAAATAAAACAATTCCTTTGAACACATGAACTGCTTGCACGTAGGTTTAGCAACAGAGACACGGTTGCCTGAGTCAGCAGTGGAAGAATGCAAAAAGTTCTTAATTAAAACATCAGAGGCAAAGCGAATTAATCCCGACATTGCGGTGGGCGGTAGACTGCACCTATTTTATTTGTGTCGCTAACGTATATTTCAGACGTAGCTTAAAAGGGGGAAATCCTTGCTGAAAATTCCCCTATTACTTTTTACAGAGCTGAAATGATCCTTATGTATTTTGAGATAGGGGCTGGAATTGCTTGTGCGTCGGTTGGAGTTTTGACTTTTGTCAGGTGGGCGGCCGCCCTGTGCAGACTTTGTATAATTACGTTCTGTGGGATTCGGCGTTTGGAAGCAATGTAATTATAACTTGCACTCACATGCACCGACGCGGTGTTTTTTGTCTAGAGCGAGCATCGTTGCAGCAATTAGTGAGTTGCTTGAATGATGTGAACTTGCATTCGAAAGCAATTTAATGGCGTTTGTGTTAGTGCTTCCAAGGGATGAGTGCGTTAACGTACGTTACGTAGCTTTCAGTTTTATATTGAGCTACGCCGAAGGTTTTACTTTTATTATGACGTTTGAATATAGTTTTTACCGTAACTGAAAATGTGGCTTTCTACGCTATGTATTATTTTGAATGTAAGTTAATGTAAGCGCTTGCTTGCTAGCTTGTGAAGCGCTATGCATTATTACATAGCGCTTCACAAGCTAGCAAGCAAGCGCTTAGCGCGATTTCACAGTGGCTTTACAGACTCTTAAAACCACTGAAATATTTTCGTCATTTAATAAGAATAGTGTATCCAAATCCAATTCAAGTTTAGAAATTAGAACCAATTAATATTAGATTATTTGCTTTATTTTTAACACCTAGACTCAATAAATAAAACATTATGACAGTTTCTTTAATCTTTTGCATGAAATCTAAATTAAAAACACATATTTAAAATAAAAAAAATAAACCACATGATAGTCGTCATAAAACCACCGGATGCAATCAAAATGATCGTTTGGCGTAAACAGCTGCATAACTAGTTCATAAAAAACTACAATCACTAAAACACTAAAATTCGTGAGTCACAAAAATCTCAAAAAAGTCGTGCGTATGAGTTCCCCAGAAGCGTTCTTCATTGGTAATTCCGCAAACGTTACGAGTGTCTTCTTTACATACAAACCCGTTTGGAAGGCTACTGAGAACATTTCATGACAATGATCTATGCCTCAGAGATAACTTTCTATCAAAAGTGTGCGCTTGCGCTCCCCTCACTCTTAAACAGGAAGCTTGTTAAACTGTGACTCGCTGATACAAATTGTGTAGAGTCAACAAAAGAAACATGCAAGCAGCTCAAGCCCTCTTTTTTACTGGAAATATGTTTTACGCTCAAACTATTCCGGCAACATGTATTCCACAACACCACAACATGTTGTTGAAACAATGTTGTGCAACTTTTTTCCGAATTCCTTTTCTACAACTCATTTTTAACCGAAGTTGTATGCACTAATTTGTAAGACATAGTTTGCCTATGTATCTTATATTAAAAAAGTTATGACGGATCTACGTACGTTACGCTACGTTAATTTTATGTGCATAGTGTGAAGATGTTTATTTCTGACTGCATACCAATCTATTTTGTTGGCTGTACTCATTGTAGGTACGTTGCATATTATGGAGATTTTATCTAAGACCGAGTCTAGTGTACTATTCGAGTAGTTTTAAAATAATCAGAGTAGGTCAGTGATGAATTGATGATACAGTTTCTATTTTTTAAATAAGTTTTTTTTTTCAAGGACGTTCGGTTTTATGTGTGATCCAGTTTTGAATAACTTTTTCTCACTGGCCAGCTTTAACAAATTTTAAATTTGTTTTCGGGATAAGCAGTTTCAATTCTATTTATACAAAGTGTGTTCACCATTTTAATCCTTTAAATGTCTCCGTGTTACAAAATATTGTGTTTGAGAATCTTATATTTTTATTTCTGTTGGACTGTGACAATAAATCGAGACGTTGCAGCTGTCCCACTGTTTACCCTTTAAGCCTTGAGTTAAAGTTAAAGAATTATTCCCATAGTTAGTTTACTTATAAGAAAATTATTACCAGTATTAACTATATGTCGGTACGTAAATACTTGAGCGTTTATGTTGACT
This sequence comes from Agrochola macilenta, assembly GCA_916701695.1. Taxonomy (NCBI): domain Eukaryota; kingdom Metazoa; phylum Arthropoda; class Insecta; order Lepidoptera; family Noctuidae; genus Agrochola; species Agrochola macilenta. The sequence continues at coordinate 13,857,796 of OU753563.1, forward strand.
TTTCCTTTTTGTTAAGCAGATGTCCGCGACATACTTATTTACAACTTTTCAATTCATATTAAGAACTAAGAAGGTTACCGCACTAGGCAGTTGGATTGCAGTGGCTAATAACCACACAATATTGAAGCATTGTAAACAGGTAGAATTTACTAAATCTGGGAACTGGTTTCCTAACAAGTTTTACCGCGGCAGCCTTCCCACCGAGTGTGTTTGCTCTCTTTATATATTAAAAAAAATTGATTGAATACATAACTATCGAGAACTCGATCAAATATATAACCTAGCGAGTGGCTACTACAAACTGGTTTTATGATAGAAATACATTTATCTAATAGGAGATAAATCTTTAGTAATCGTTGCTAAATTCGGTATCTCGTAACATAAACTACTGTTTCAGTTCCAATAGTCATCATTAGCATATAACCGAGAGTTATTTGTTATTGATTTTGAAGGTAATGTCGTAGCAAAATGCGTAGCGTCCTCTACGACTTTCGTAGCAGATCGGCGTAGCAGGTGTCATTTGAGAAAACAATATACTCGTATTTTAGATTTTTACTAAAAATATCGAGAAATAATACCTGACTACTGACGGAGTCATATTGATTTAAAGGACAGAAATAAGTCTAAAACCGCCCATTACGTCATCAAACGTATCTTTTATTTTTTTTGAAGGAATACAGATTTAAAGTTTGAAATTTTGATGTACATAATAAAGAGTATTTTATTCTATATTAGTAGTTACTACTGATATTGTAATGTGCGACAAAATCAATAGTAAATCATAGATACGAGTTTCTTCCAATTAGTATCGTCTAAGTAAACAGTTAACTCTGTATCTACGTATTTCTAACCGGAGACCACACTGCATGTCATAGCTATAATACTAACTGACTTAGATATAAAACCTACATATAGAAGTATCTATTATAGTAAGACCTTCATCGTCGTCCCCTGCAACCCACACGGAATACAAACAGCTGATAGAATCAACCTTTCCTTTAATACCTCGCTTAGATATTACTGTAGGTACGACTATGTATAGGTGACTTGATAATGGAAACATTCAAGCTAATTAAATCGAACATTATATTATGTCGATTGCGATACCGCTTGACCTATTTATCTCGAATAAAGTCATCCATTTCAATAATGACTGTCATAACGTTCACAATGTATGGACGAAGTATAATAAATAGCGTTTTATAAGTACATATTATTATGTACTAGTACTAGCAATCTGCAGAACTCTTCTGTACCCACTGTTCATTATTATGCATAATTGAGTCATTGACGATTATAGTTGTTGGAGGTTTTAATGTTTATATTTACGTGATGTTTTATTGAGTTTTAATTACTTCGTTACTTCTCTTCTACTCTAGCAATAATACTTTGTAATTGTAACTTTTTATGTATTTAATACGATCTGCATGTAATTAGGGAAACTGCAAGAAAATTGAAATTAATAGTCGTTTACCGACAAAGGAAGACGCGAAATTTTAATTACTGGCTATTTATGATTTACCTTAATTGCTATGACCTACCGTATTTCGTATTTATAACTATGAAATATTGTAATTTAAGTCTGTGTAATTATTTATGCGTTAGATAAATTATAGCTGTAGAAATAGCATTCGAATGCGTTTAGTGGAGGACGCTATGTCACTTAACACAACGCTTTTAACTCGTTGTTTCTCACTTGTCTCTTGAACGAGTTTTGCCCAACTTTCGAATTGTTTTCATTTGGAGTTATTTCTAATGGTAATTATGAAATCATTACCATGCAGAGTTAACTGTTTACTCCGAGGTTACTAATTACTGTGAACGAAACTCGTATCTACGATTTAGAATTGATTTTGTCGTAAATTACAATATCAGTAGTAACTACAAAAAATATATATAATAATAATACAATTTGATAATGTTTTTGGGAAACAGATCATTATTACAAACGACAAAGATTTTTACAAAGTCGTCGCAAATATACGAAATAGTAAACAGTTTTGAATTTATTTTCAAGCAATGCTCGAAATAAATTACGATATAAATATAATAGAGCATGTTATCAAAATCAACAAACGTTTATTATAACCTTAAAACCGTAATAAGTACATATTACGGTTTTAAGATTATAATAAAGTACCTAGAAAATAACGTTAATACGATACTAATGTTCAAGCAGTCAAATTATTTAGAAAGGGAACGCAATCATAGTATACCATAACAGCAGGTAATTATCACTTGCTTATTATGGTAATCAGCTACTAATTAACGTGTATTTACAGTTGAAATACTTATTTTTATAAAGTTTATACTTGCGTGCCGTAATATCGGCAAGGAAAACGAACGTTCGCGAAAATTTATGATGAAGTGAATTGAATAATTTTGCTTGGTTTGGATTTGAAATACAAGCCAACACAAATCTTTGCGTTATAGAAAAACATTGTATTTATAGCTCAGGTTCTTACGTGGCTAGTAAAAGACGACTGAAAAAAGTTAAGTATTGCAAAATGCTGAAAACTTTCTTTGATATCTGTTTTTTTTTAAATCAAATCTTACACGGGTAATAAATCAAAACACAATATGGTTTAAATCTAGCGATTCACAATCAACGTTTTATTTCAATAAAGAATTAGGTACCTACCTATTTGTCAGCTAAATTAATTTTCCTAACACAACATTTTCATCACTTTACTCCCTATAAAAGACCACTAGTTTTTGCCAGCGGCTTCGCGCGCGTGGATGTCGAAAATTATCACACATGAACATACTACCGGGATAAAACATATCCTATGTTTTAATCCTGGTTATAAATTATCTGTGTGCAAAATTTCATCCAAATACGTTCAGCCGTTTTTGCGTGATTAAGCAACAAACATCCAAACATACAAACTTTAACAGTTATAATATATATAATATTATATTTATAATATAATATGTTATATATAAATAATAATATATTAGAAGATCAGATAGTAGGATATATCTATGTAAACATGCCTATAATTACTGTTTCAGGTACCAACCTATGTAAATCTACCTGCCTACACATTTTACCTTCTAAGACGTATGTTGAAAGATATTGCAGATACCTAATACGTATCGTCATGACTTATGTAATACTCCTAGGTGCAGGAAAGCGAGTCGGAAGCTTCTTATTCAATTACGTAAGAAGTAAGAACTATCCAATAGATCTCTCTGAATGCTGTAGGCAGACGGCATGGAACTGGGAATTATATATAGGATAGGTACTACATAGGTATACGTATCTACTTTCATTTCGATCTAGGTAATAAAAACGTGAGAAAGAACTTCGAGTGGAAGATGAAACTTTTTCTTTGATAAATTGCCCGATTTTCAGGGTTGATATGATTTAAATCACTTGATTAAAATCAAGTTATTTTTTTATAAAAATCAATGATTTAAATAAAAAAAAATTTACTTCGACCAAATCAGCCAAAATGTGTCAAGGGTCTTCCCCGGACATAAACTACAGCGCGAACACACGTGTCCAATGCTGTTTAACTAGAACGTTCGGAGATTCTCCGAAATTTAAACTCGTGACTGAATCCGTCCGTTTAGTCTTTGACACGGTAATTTCTGATTGATTACTGAAAGTGAATACAACAAGATGTCTGGAAGGAAAAAGATGCTGTATGGGTTTATTTCGATGAAAAAAGTCCACTTACGGCAAGTTTAACAAAGCGGTGTGTAAACGTTGTAAGAATGAATTAATGGGCTTAGTAGCGAGAATGAAAAAACATTTAGATACAACATGTGTGACAGAAATAATCAAAAAAATCCGATTTAAATCCAATTAATCCGATTTAAATCAAATAAATCCGATTATTTTGATTTTTTTATAAAAATCATGATTTTTATCAACCCTGCCGATTTTTGTATCGTTCACGAAACTGTCATGGTCTGAAAGTCTTGAAAGTCATTGTGACTATACTGAATTCGCGAGTTTTCAAATCAAATATGTATTATTGTAAAAGCAACTTTGAAACCCACATTTAGAGCTCAGCTTTCGATACAATAAATATAACAATAACGTTTTTTCAATAGTAGATACTAGTCATTCTGAAATTAAGTTAATCCACACTATCATAAAGTTGGTCAAGTCTTAGGTCTAGAGTTCGAACCCAAGGCCTCTGACTTTTCGGATTCATGTGCGTATTGTAGAATTATCACTTGCTTCAAAAACGGTGAAGGACAACCTCGTGAGGAAACCGGCATGCCTGAGAGATATTTCTCGGCGGCATGTGAAGCCAAGGCAGAGGCCAATAGGCGGCTTTAAAACTCTGACACCAGGTTAGTCAATAACCACACGAAAAGAAGAGGATCATAAATTTGATATTCGTTTAAGTAGAATTAACATCAAGATGATATAAGGATTTAATTAAACTTTAGCTGTCTATCTTCACCAATCTCCAAAACCTTCAACGCACGCCAAAAGTGACTACCACATCAGTAAAATCCATTCACACAACTCAAATAATCTGCCATTCCAAACTCAACGACCAATTACAATAAATCGATCTACTACTATTGTCTTCAATTAGGTAACTGCACAGCATAATCTACAAATCACTAACAGTCCCATTACTTCAAGCATATTTGACAAACTGGCTTGATCGTGAGGACTGAAGGTCCTTAAGTGGAGAGAGCAAGGGGCGTCGACCTGCTTTAAATCAGGTTGTCTGTGGCTGTTCGTTCATTTGTGCGTTTGCAAGATGCAGCTGCACTTAACTCGAGAATACAATATAATAGTGTGAATGTACTGACCCTGTATAGACTGTTGTTGAGACGAAAAAGGATTATGTTGAGTGTTGAGTTCCTTTCGCGGTTGAAGTGCTTTAAGGAATTAGCAAGGACTGATCTAAATCTGGTGTTTGTGTTTGAGAACTGTGTTCTAGAACAATACTCAATCAAGAGATCAAGTAGCTGATTTCATACTAAAAAGATCAAACTGAAATTCGTACTTCTTCGTTATTCGAATCCAGGAATTCGGATACTTCTTAATAAAACTCGTGTGTAGTAAAACCTGTTCAAACTAGTTTCCTCAAAATGCGTGAGCCTACTCCAAAAAGATTTTTCAATCAAAAGGCTTGCCGTAATCGTAAAATTTAATCCGTAAGAAGATAGAATACAATGCTTCTTACCTTTTTCAATCTACAATCTATTTTGAACTGTCTACAAACGCAATAGAGTTGGTTATTCCTTAAGGCTGAAACCAAAAAGTGTTCCTTAGTACGCTATGTATAAAATTACGCTCATGCCGTTGCCAACCCTTGCTTATATTTTCTGATGGTGCTCAAGGGACAACTCAATACATAAGGAACCGGTCATGTGCGAATCGGGATTACGATAGGTCCCAGTTGTAAATATTTTTGAGATCATCGTTTACTATGAAGTGAAAAGAAGATTTTATCAAGAAGTTAAAGCTTCTTAAAATGCGAACGAAAAATATTCAAAACTTCACTTAATTTTTTTAGGTATTAATTGACTAACTTAAATCCAAACAGTTCGACAGCTTATTATAAACTGCTTATGCCTCGATCCTGTGGGAAAATCGGGATAAAAAATTACCTATTCTGTATCCTAAGTCATGGTCTAACCATGCCAAACATCCTAATCCGTTCAGCCGTTTTAGCGTGAAAACGTAAAAACAAACAAACTCACTTTCGCATTTATAATAATATTGGTTACGATAGTTAGGATGCCAGACTGATGGCACCGAATGCTATCCATGATGCATTATAAACGATTCGTCTATAAATTATTCGATAGATTTCACGTCAGGTAATGCAGCTATTTTCGAGTCAATCCCTTATAGACAAACAGACAAAGACATTCGCAGACACTCTTCTATGCCTTCTAGAATAACTTAACACGACCTACAGCGACAATTCTTAGAAGAAATAAATTATTCAACAACATACGCACAGTCGCATACAAAGTGCATACAACTTCTTTATAAACCCAAGTATTTATTTTTATAATATTTTAATGACGAGTACGCACATAATAAAATACTAATTTCATTGTGTAATGTTTGTTTTATCTTTAGATTGTTAGATAAATGTACGAGTAATTAAGAAACATAAATTACGTATGCAATTAATGCATTTGGCTTCTGAGCGAATTATCATTTTATACGGTTAAAGGCTTGTGCAGACCAGCGCGACTTGTCGCGCGACGCGACACCGGTTATTGTTATACTGTGAAGTTTTCTTAGAAATTGTATTGTTCATGTCGCGTCGCGCGACAAGTCGCGCTGGTCTGCACAAGCCTTAACTCGTAAAATGTTTGATTTTCTCATGCTCGAGTGCTATATTCAAAAAGTGTTACGAAACTGTTCGTGAGTACCTAAACGTTACCTTCTAATGGATACTACCTATTGTAACCCACAGCGGTCGGTAGTTTTTGAGAACCCGGTATCTATCTATAAATACTTAATATTTAGTTCAAGCTAGACAATACAATTACGATCTCCATGTTTCGATTACCAAGCAAATACTTCTAGATTCTTGCCTATATTTTTTTTTTTGTAATTTTCCGAATTTTCACGATTAATCACGTTTAAGCTGAACACTCTTGTAAGCACGTTCCTTTTCTTGGCTATGTATTCACATCTTTAAAAAATGTAGGCACCTGCGTAGCTCACACGTACCTACGTAGCTGGGGTAGTCATGTGAATAAATGAAGCAATTTTCAGTAAAACAGTCGTCAAAGTCAGGTCGTAAATAAAACGAACAACAAACACATGACGTTATTTCTATTTTAATTTTAAACTATGTATGAGTAAGTCCTTCTACTACGATAAGGTTTCAGGCACACAGTCATTGAATGTGGTTTGCGTAACAGTTTCTTTTGTTTTTTTTCTTAGTTTGGAATTAATCAATGGTCTCAGCCTATCATTATTATTGTCACTTGAATGCCTGGAATTATCACACCTTATAATTATGGAAACACGAAAATACTATTGCGTTTCGCGAAACAAAAGTTTAACAAGCTTTTATTCAGGCATTCTTGTATATCAAAAGGTTGAATTAATCATATTGTGGTTTATTTTTAGACAATCAATTAGAAACCAACGAATATCTCGTTACAACTTAGTTAGAACACGTGAGTTGCTAGTTCTGTAACAATTTCATTACATCCCAGGTTCGTAAAACAGTATACTTCTAATGCACAACCTCTCACAATATTAGCCAGAAACGCCTTTATGTCACGACATCAAAGAGTACAAGAACATAGGAACAGCGTTATACCGCGTCCTATATTTTATCGGTCTCTGTATCCTTAGTTCCTTACATTGTTGCAAATGTACACATTATCTAAGTAATTCAACCTTTATAATTATGCAAATACGTGCCTACCTGCCTGGCAGGTACCTGATCGGTTGCAAAATAACAATATTATATCTACACAGTAGTTAGTGTTTGTAAGTATATTTATTTTATTTGCTTACATGCATACCTACAAACTGATTCCGAAGTGTTGATTGCTTGTCTTAGTTACTTCTTGCAGTCCTTTTACCCGTAATTTTATAATACTCATTTCGCGAGATTTTCCCATTCATGTGGGTAAAACCAATGGACAAGTTTCAATTTACTCGACATAGACAATATAGGTACGACATTTTGTCCTCGCATGCAATCTACCTCTGACTAAGTTCAACAGAAATCAGAGTACAATTAAATAGCATCGACCTACGAAAGCTTAATACTAAGTCCCTCTTGCACCACTATTCAATGCACTGCTAAAAGTATTTAAAATATCGTTCTGTTACTATCAATCGTTTGAAGATGACATGGACAGAATTATGCTTTAAATACGCTTAGCTCCAAATACATATTTAGTAGTGATGCAACGAATACTACTTTTACGAATATGAATACCGATTGTACTATTCGCTGGATACGAATACCTGATTCTACTAAAGCTGACCGTAATTATTAGTCAAAGTCGGTGAAAGGAAATTAAACACGCTAAGAAATATAAATACGAGTATTTACATGTAATTTTATAATTAAATATAAGTTTAGGTTTTTTTTTTATTAATAAACAATAGTGGTTGTAGTAACAGGTTTTGGTGACAAACGATTCCATTTTTGTGTCTATATATTTCCTGCTGTTGAAAATAGCCTTTCTGAGGCCACTGTGGAAGGTCGTGTTTGTCAACTGGGTCGCAACGCAATATCCATATGGGATTTCTAGGAACTCATTAATTACGAATGTCATGAAAGTATTCGGCGAATACGAATATTCGGTAATTTGATGGTATTCGGCGAATACGAATATTCGAATTCGTATTCGTCGCATCACTAATATTTAGTGATTGGTAGTGCAAGCGGGCCTAAATGTTAGTTTTTATTTATTTAACTGATTATTAGTATAAATAACAAACAAGACCAAAAGCACACGAATAAAATAAAGCTTGCAACACAAGAAAACAGGTAGAAGACGAAAAAAGCCACCATACTTAAAACTGACCACTTCGACCGACACGTGTGTTGTGGTCAATTTCCTGTGATGGTCTGTATGTGTGTCAGACTGTAGTTCATCTATCGTAATGTTTACACAATGTTGTCAGTTTGTTGCAAGCAGGTGAGCTCCAAGACTAAGAACTTGTTCCACTCATCGCTTCCACGTCAAACGTGACGACAGGTTTAATTACCATGTTTAATTGATGTTTTAAGAATCCTAATTTGTTTCTCATTTGAATTTAATTAGTAATTGATTATTAAGAAGTATCCTTGCACAGATCCTTTGCGAAAACGTTTTTAGTCGGTAGATACTTAGGCTTACCTATCTTTTAACTCTTGAATAAAACAAATCGTTTGTAGCTAAAAAGCCTTTATGGAATAACACTGAAGATTTTCTTGCAACATTTTTCCTGTCAATTGATCTTGCATGAATTATCTTCTAAGAAATAAGTCAATTATAAAATTGTATAATTATTCAATCAGTCATTTCATGGTAATTGAGCGCCTAATGAAATGAACAATGATTGGCTTCTGTTTGATTATTAACTGATCGCCTTTGTAATCGACGACGATCTGTCGGCATCTATTCATGTCCATTGATTATGATGGAGATACTTTTGTAGAAAGTGAGGGCAAATTTCACCAATGAAACTGAACGCGATCAACATTTCGAAGCGGTGTTCAATTTCATGAGCGATCAGTGTCAATATTCCACAACAATGATGATACTGACAGCTCTTGAAACGCGATTTAAATGTGCTGATCGCATTCCGTTTCATTAGTGACATTAACCCTTAGCGCAGTTTTTTATCACCGTGAAAAACTGAAGAATTGAATAACGGTCTCCATGACTATACTAATAATATAATATTATAAATATAAAGAGGTATAATTTATTGTTGAGAAGTTGAGGTACAATTATAAAGAGGTAGAGGAGCTCGTGGCTAAGTAACAACAGCCGCACTGGTCGATCCATCAGGTTAAGCTACGCTTGCCAGGGTTGGTCAGTGGATGGGTGACCATTTTTACATACCGAGAATCCTCCGTGCCTCGGAAAGCACGTTAAGCCGTTGGTCCCGGCTGTCATTCGTGGATCATTGACAGTCGTTACGAGTCGTCAGAAGCCCGAAAGTCTGACACCAGTCTTACCAAGGGGTATCGTATTACCCAGTTACTGGGTTGTGAAGGTCAGATAGGCAGTCGCTCCATGTAAAATACCGGTATTCAGCTGCATCCGGTTAGACTGGAAGCCGACCCCAACATAGTTGGGAAAAGGCTAGGCAGATTGAATTATAAAGAGGTAAAATTTGTTTGTTTGTAAGTTTATATGTAGGGGGCAATCTCCGGAACTACTAGAAAAAATATTTTTGCATTGGGTAGCACAATTCTTGAGGAATGTTAAAAACTATGTAACATCAAGTTTCATGAGGACAAAGTCGAGGACAGAGGCTAGTCTTAACTATATAAATTCAAAAACTCAAGACCGATTGTAAAAATTATTTCACCAGTAGGTATAATGCTCTATTATCACTGAGTTACATAGCCTATAATTTATAAAAATATCACGCGAGCGAACCCACTGGCGGAAACTAGTATAAGATATATCTATAACGTTAGGCATTCGTTAAACGGCCAACAATTCGATACTTAATGATCATTTATTGAATGACCAAAACCGTATCAAATATTAGTTTAAAGCACCAAATTGTCCAATTCCACGAATTGTGTTCTTATCAATTGATCAGATCTCCCCTACACACATAACACACCTACATAATGCATGTTTTTTAGTACTTAGTTAACAGTCAGTTAGTTGGGATGAATAATAGTGACGTCATGAAGGCGCGCCGCCCCTGGATCAAAGATCGTTTCGCTTGAACACACCAGTGTGCGTGTGCGCAACTGACATAGGGATGTCGCTTAACAAAAAATATCGAATGCATAATTAAGAGTGAAATATAGACAGGAATTATTATTACTTCCTGCGTCAAAGTTTTCAGAATTTTGAGTTTCTTGAGAAATAAATTAACGATACGCAAGAATTTTCGTATCAATATTGATAAGAAAACTCGAACAAACGAGAAGAGGTGTAGAGTAGAAATGTGTTTGATATAAAATATATTGGGTATTTCCATCTGGAATTTCTCAGTCGGAGCCTGGATTTGAGCTCGGTTGACGTCAATAGGCTCGCCCCCTATTACAAGGGACTTAAACATAACTGGCGAAATGTGGATGCACCTACTACAGGTACCTACACCTCTGCCATACCCTTCGGGGAATACGGGCTTGATGTTATGTTTAAAAGATATGTTAGTGTCACGATATAAACAATTTATTAAATCCGATTGTGTCATTCTTCAATTTCTGTGCCTACCATAATTTTTTTGCAAGCAACATGTAGATATATTTGTACTTTTACAATCGATTCAAGTAAAATGTTACCTCGAAGTTCTGCCCAAAATTTTGTAACGTAACAATCTCCACAGTTTTTGGCTTCATCTTATCCACCAAAAACTTATGATATTTTGTCAAAGGACAAAGTTTCTCGGAGTCGGAGATAGGGAAAATATGTTTGTGACTTCCCCCTCCGTTGTTTTCCTTTACTTCAATGACATCCTTCTCCACTTGCCTAGACACTCAAGTAGGTATAAGTTTACCTGTATATACATTTACATAAAATAATTTTACCGTATTAAAGTTTTTGTTTGTTCAACATTGAATATGGATAAATTTACTCGAAAACCCAGGTAGGTGCCAGGGCAAAGGGCACCGTTTCCCATCTCGTTTAAAGATAAATGCCCAGATACTGGTCACGATAAGCTCCACGATTCTGTGACACATGCCACGCATAACATAGCATTTGTACCACATAATTTATATCATTTGGAAACCAAAGAATCAACGATAATATCTATTTAAGTAGGACGCATTAAAATTCTGGTCACGATATTTGGCGACGTTTTTCGGATACCTTTTATGGAGGTCAGCCCTACGGTACAGGCAATGTCCTACGCGAGGCACAGCAACATTGTGATGATTTAACAGTCACTCACAATGAGCGAAAATAGTTCTTTCCGACACGATCAAGTGTGATATGTACTTGCACTCAGCATTTACATTACTAAGGTCATAAATCACTTAGAGCTTTGTTGTACCTAGTTTGTTTCATTACACAAAACATCCAGTAAACATTTCATTATTTAAATCAAAGGCTATAAATTAGGTACTTACCTAATTAAGCGAAAATAGTGTCAATAGGCGCCTGTTAACACAAATTAAACGCTCCTATTTTAATTTAAAATGTAGCACGTTAAATTAATTGCCTGTATACTAACGGAACTCCACGACCTCTTACAATGGACCTCCATAATAATTATACCGAATCAAAACTAGTTTTATATGCGATATACACATTTTGTCTTTTAACTACGATAGTGCGTGCCATCTAATCATTTCGTCATAGGATCGATTTACACTAATTGTAAGAAAAGCATCGATAATATCGTTACTCAGTTACGGTATCGATAATAACAATAGATGCAAGAAAATCGATTGTCACGCGTTGTTATTTAAAATAATTTTATCATGCGATATGGAAACGTTGTTTTAATTTGGTCGTTAAACTTTAGGTAAACATGTTTTTTACGATATTTTTGTATTTTAATGTGTGTTGTTTTGAAAACCATTGTGATAATGGACTTTAATAATACCTACCTATTTATTAGTCATGATGAAATAAGAGCGAAAGACTTCCTCAGCTACAATTAGATCAAAGGAAGATTTCGCATTGTATTCAAAACAGCACTCCGCATCTAGAACTTAAGCGCTTAAAGCGCAGGAAACTGCACATCACAACACTACAAAACGTCAAACATCGATCCGGTAACAATAGAGAGTCTACATTTGAATTTCGAACACGAACTATTTTAAGATGGCGTCCCGAACGCACACGAGAGTTTACGACGATTCGCGAATTACGAGCCAATAAAGTGCGGTGTCGCCGACACGCCGCTACAGCCCTTAAAGCTTTTAATGTTCGTTTAATTGATATAAGCTATACTTAATAATGCTATTGATTTCTTTTACAGCCGGTTTATGGCCAGCTTTTAATTATATGATCCAGTTTTATCTCCAAATTATTTACACATACTTGCATCACTCAAACGCGCTATAAACATAATTTCGTCTCGCATTAAGGCTTGTGCAGACCAGCGCGACTTGTCGCGCGACGCGACACGAACAATACAATTTCTAAGAAAACTTCACAGTATAACAATAACCGGTGTCGCGTCGCGCGACAAGTCGCGCTGGTCTGCACAAGCCTTTAACGCATCAAGCACCTCAGTAACATAACGCGTCTCTCAGAACATATTTTCTCTGCCTCAGTTAACTGCATGACTTCCACAAATCTGAGACACTGACCAAGGCTTACTCGTTCCATAAATAACCCTCTTACTGGACAAAAATTCTGTTATAATTCACAATCAGACCTTTAATATCCCGATCCGACGGGTGGGCATTAATCAAATACATGGAACGGGTTTGTACAAAGGCGGGCAAGTTAAATAAAATAATAAATAAGCTGCATTCCGTGAGATTTATTTCGAAGAAAAAAGGCAGGGTAAGAGCCGGGTCATGTCGCAGTATGTTTATTGTCCGCGCCGGTGTCGGCCCACAATGTACGGCTCTAATTAATGCTATACCTCGCTCTCAGAGATATATCGTGTCCATGCCAGTGTCTTTTTAACTCACGATCCTCTTTTTCTAATCTCAAGATTAGGTACCTACCAACAATTTATTATCAAGAGCCACAAACAAAACATTAAAAATATCCTTTTTATTCCTAAATAGACTTATCAGATCAGACGCCAATTACAGAAAAACAATGCAAATGAGGTTGACGTAAGTACTATATCCTGTGAAGTATTCGGTGTGATCGTTTTATCTTATCATGGGAACATTTGGTGGTTCCCAAGTTCCCATTAAAAAAGATGAGCTCTTACAGGTACAATACGACGCGATAGTCAAACCTCTTCGCGACAACAATACTGTAGAGAATAATGGAAGCCAGCTGACGGGAGGTGCCTTAACGTCCGTTGTCATGGCGACCGTACGAAGGGTGAACCTGCCTAACATATCACCGACCCCGACAAAAAACGGTCACACTCACCCTCCTGTTATCTGATTTTGGACTCTACCCCATAAAGCAGAAGGATCCTTTGCCGCGTCATTGGACATCACTTACGACCTTTCACTGTAATCGCATTATTGGGATACGTGTATTGTGTTTTGGGTTCCATCTTTGCTTTTTAAAATTAGAATGTCTATCGCTCTCTCGCTCTATCGTAAGAGCATTATCTATCCTTGCTCGTCTAACCACACTTGTATAATTATCCCATTGTCTGTTTATGACATTTTAAACAGTTTTTAAGTTTTTGTTGAAATAAGCACGGACCATAAATGATATTGCGGCAGTAAAAATGCAGTTTCGTTAATTTATAGCTCATGTAAACGTGGTATCAGACTTTCGGGCGAGTCACTTGATTTATTTAGTTGCTGCATATTTTTTTACTTTGTAATGAGCAAAGTGAAAAAGTGGAATAATATTTTAATTTTTTATCATTGAACATAAATTCACATTGTTACATAAAATATTGGGTTACTTCGTGCCCTCTTAAGGAATTAAATATTTAAAAGGCTTTCATTTAAGCTTACTACGAATCAATTCGAAATTTACATTTTAATTAAGTAAACGATTCGTTTGTGTTTGATTAAGAAAATACTGATATTATCGTCATTGGAATTAAAGAACGACCACAAACTTAATCGGATGCATATTTAATAGGTTATGGAAAGTGCTTTTCAAGAATTAAGTATAATGTGGGAATGAAACAGTCCGAAGGAAATAAATAAATGAATCGATTTTCTTCTTTGTAATTAAAATCATACAATAATTATAGCTCGTTCAAATAACGTCTAGGAATGATAGTTCTAGAATAATTACTTAATTAAGTTACATTTCAGACCGCCTTACTTAATTCAACGCGCAACAATTTAAAGTGTTTGGTACACCAATTAAAATAACCCATTTGCTATATCGTATCTGTTTTCTTTTTAAAGCGATCAGGTAACTAAGGCCAGCCTACACGACCGAGAATTCCGAGACACTGTTGGTCCGCTATCAATTTTATACACGGTGGGAAGGCTATTTATCTTGCCTTATTTATTGGCTGACTCGAAAACCAGTCTTGGGACCCGATCGCTTTGTGGAACTCGGTATTTACCTGTCTATGTATACTTGACTTTACGACGCGTATGCTGGATGAGAATTCGCCGTTCGTGAATTGTTAGGTATTATAATTAAAGTTAAATGAACCGTTAAAAACTCAAAAGTGTTACGTACGAGATTTTTACGACGCTAAAGGGTAAACTTTCACAATTTCTAAGAAAATGTCTTCTACAGGAACAAAATAAAAGGACACCTTACAAAGCATTAGAAAGTTGCGCAACCCTTCTTTACGCATCCCTGACTTTTTTGTAGCGATTTCTTTATAGAAAGGACACTATTGTTCGCGGACCGTTTGCTTCTAACCCTTTCCGTTACTTTTTTGCTTCTTGGCGATATTGTTTTTACTTATTTTTATTGTAAGCACAACCTTACGGGACAACACAGAACCCGTATCCATATCGATGGATACGGGTTCTGTGTTGTCCCGTAAGGTTGTGTGTAGCGCTGAAGGATGGCAGCCCTCACGGGTATCGACCCGTGAGGGCTGCCATCCTTCAGCGCTCTGTGATTAATTTCCATCGGGGTTGGTCTCAGTAGCGGATAACTCTAAAATTAACTTTACTGCGCTATAAAATATTAATGAGCCATTAAAATCTAAAATGGTATAAAAGTGAAATTTAATGGTTTCTCTCGAAGCCTTTTGCGAATCGAAGCAGTTGGAACGTGATATATGATGCTATAAATCGATTTTAAAAACTCCAATTTAACCGTTGCATATAGTTTATTTCAGATTAACTTTGTTTTTATACCGCAATATATTATTAATTTGTTAATAAAACTGAATGCCTAATAATGTTTTTCTCTTTGTTTCCAGGACCAAACGGATGTCCACGAAGGCGGGGCCGACAGACGTACACGAGGTTCCAAACGCTAGAACTAGAAAAGGAATTCCACTTCAACCATTATCTGACACGCCGACGCAGGATAGAGATCGCACACGCGCTCTGCCTTACAGAGAGACAGATCAAAATATGGTTCCAGAATCGACGCATGAAGTTAAAGAAGGAGCTGCGAGCCGTGAAGGAGATCAACGAGCAGGCGCGCAGAGACAGAGAGGAGCAGGAGAGAATGAAGCAGCAGCAGCAAGAGAAGCAAGCCAAGCTGGAGAGCCAGCACCACGGCCACCACGTGACCCACCATCACGACCCGATGAAGATGCCCATCGACAAGGGCTCCAACGACCTACTCAAAGTGAACAAGGTCCCTACGTAAGGTGTCCGCGACACCGTATAGGAAATCTTGACTGATTCTGTATCATATAGTGTGAAAGGAAGTGTTACGTCCATACGGACCTGCGGGCGTTAGTCGATTCGTATCCACTAGTTTTATGTTTTCGCGTCGGAGTCGCCCTCGTTGTGGAGAGCGGCTCCCGGTTTATGTAATAATGTTCCTTTAGTGCGAAGGACTTGCCTCGGTGTCGTTCGCTGGGTGGACAGGCTGGTGATGTGCTTTAAGCATTTATTTTGTTGCCATAACCACACCTTGTATTGCAATAATATTTTACTAAAATATACAAAAACGTGTTAGAATCGCTCTAAGGTTTAAATAGGAGCCCGAGTGAACTTCGGTATTGTTAGTTAAGATTTTAAATCTGTGAATCTCATAGTATTTATTGCTACCACTTACTCTTAATCCATTATGTTATATTTTTTATTAATAGATATTATATTATGTACATTTTGATGTATATTTTATTATTTGTCCGCTGTTAGCGGACTGGTTATGTTTTGATGGTCACATTTTTTTTATGATTGTAAAATTTGTTGTATTTTATCAGTTGATTTGGAAAGAGTTACTTCTTTATTTTTCTTTTTGACCAGATTGTGATTCACTTCAGTAATTTAAGTCCACAAATTGTTGTTGGTTTAATCCATTGATTTCGATAGTATAATATTATCAACAAATATTAAAATACCTACATAGCTAATTCCATAAGAACTTAAAATGTATATTTATAACAAAATACGTATGGAAGTACAATTGCAAATAGGTCTTCGTCACGACGAGTGTTGTGTTTTATATTTTTCGTCTTCAATAATTATGAATATTTAAATGTAGACGGTATTTTTTGATAATTCTAGTTGAAAATACCATGTCCATGAAGTAAATAGCAAACGAACAAACGAACAAGATTATGGAGCGGTACTGCATACGGCGAGTTGTCCATACATCCCGAGTCATCTGATGTTCAAAATTATATACGTAACGATGATACATATAATAAATTACAATAATGTGACTAAATATAAATTTTACACGTAATATTAAAAGTTGAGTAGTTTAAGTGTATTATACATAGGTAAATAGGTTCGACTTTGTATGAAGTATTGCTAAGACTAGGTACCTACAACATAATCCAATGTACGGCGGAATAAACAGTGGTCGCACTTTATCAGGCGCAAAGTCGATGTCATTAAGTTCCTTTTTTTTCAACGAAAGTTAAAAGACACCGTATTTCGAGTGAGAAACGGTGGCGAAATTATGTTTCCTGCAATTTTACGTAGCCATATGCACATTTGAATTTTCCAGCTCAGTAATTTCATACATAAAATGCCTACAAACGGTATTACTAAATGGAGCTCGGATGAAACTGAAAAATATACTTACACAGTTTTTTCGCGAAAACGCGAGCTTGTTTAACATGGCCGGTTTCAAATTATTCCACACACCATATTCGCTTTCAATTCCACGTTGTGCCAAAATACATAATTAAAATAATTTATTAACACGTACATTGAAATATTTGTTCCGCGTCCAAAAACCAGTTTTTAAATTCTTCGTTCTTTCAACTATACGTAATAACTGAGCAAAAAAATTAGAATTTTAAAAACTTAGTCTTGATAGTCACCATTATACGTAAATTAATGTCAGGGTAGAATTAAAAAGATAAATTAATAGATAACTGTATTAAAATTGGAGTCTTCGCTTAATTTTTATAAAAATCACCATCTCAATATCTGTCCACTGTGTTATTCGGAAAAATATGTATATCTGTAGGCTCTGTGTAAAGGCAACATGAAAATTTTATGTCGTGATATCATTAGGAAAGATTTAAGTCGTCGGTAGATATAAAACATGAAATCTCATATAGTCTTTTCACGTTTCATAAATTAATATAAATTAAATTACGGGTCACAATTTAAAAAAAGAATGTCATTGAGACAAAAACGAGTTTACTCAATTCATTTGCAACTTGTGTCAACATGGACAGTTGAAACATTAAAGTGTTGGTGATAAAAAACAAATTAAAACATACACATTTTATACTTGCTTGGTAACGCTAAAATAAAAGGAAAACGTTGTGATTATAAACTATCGAGAAATAAATCTGACATCACGTTCAATATTCCTCTTGCTTCGGTTTCAAAAAGATAGGTAAGTATAGTAAATTAGCAAAATAGCTACCAGAATTCTAAAAAATTAATATTTTGTCTATTTTGGTCCAATCTCGACGACTTCTATACATTGATTTTTTGTAACTGCTAACTTTTTGAATGTCGTGCACGTAAAGCAATGGATACGTAGTTAGAATATGAGATTTTTTATTGATTTCCATTACATTTACCCTAGTACGAGTGCAATAACTTCAACCCCCATTATTTCATTAAATCCGTAGTCCCCTTAAGATTACGTACATAATAAGGTTGTCGTTAGTTATATAACTTTATCCCATCTTATTTTTAAATATATATAAAAAATCGAGAATGAAAAATCGAACAAAATGTACTTAAGTAACTTCGAGTTAAGTAGGCTTTATAAATTATAAAACGCATAGTAATTAAAAATATCGTAGACACTTGTAATTAAAGTTAAGCGTAAATCCGATGGTTAGTAATTGAATTTAAAAAAAACGCTTAAACATTATTTAATATTGTTCATAGATGGTCATTTGGAAGGTGATTGGAAAAAGCTTCTTTATAAAGGGACGTACACACTGCAAACTGAAACGAAGTTGAACTTACACAATTACACGATGTGTGTATACGAGATAAATTGTTATTACTGCATTTGTGAACTAAGATAGTTGTTTTATCGGTTTTCGATTATTGTTTGGGACTGTGCAAATGGACGACAGATTTCGAAGTGTCAAGCATCTTCCTCTTAACTATTCATTAAGTTTCGTGTGTAACAATAGGTAAATCTTGTAACATAGTAACGATATTCGTGTGTAGGTATGTACGTCCGATGATTTATGTCAGGTACACTTTATTGTTTCTGCCTCGTAAAGAACTGTAATCCACAGTGAAACAATGAGCAATTTGCTAAATAGATTATATATGTCCTCCATCCATAATGCTGTCTTGCCATATTGCTAGTGTTTTGTAGACTGTAGGTATCTATATACCTAACCGAACATTATATATCAATATTAATATTAATTAAAATAACTTTTCACATTAGGTTATCACGTCTTTTCCGAGTTGTATTCCAAATTTGTCACCTTTACTTCGTTTTGTCGTATGTTTTGTTAGTTTTAATCTTTGTTGCGTTGTCCAAGTTATAGTATTTCCATTTTCTATGTTCTTTTAACTTTATGATAACAAGACTTCCGTTTATTAGTTATTATCCTAAAAAAACGATCAATTTTTATCTTTAATATAAATGTAGCTATGTATCTATGTACCTATATCTATATTTTTGAATATAGTTATTAAAATCGTCTTAAAGTTAAGTAACTGTAAATAGTCGTGAAAGTTTTATGTGGCGCATTATTTTTTGTTTATATTTTTTTGTTTTATGTTATGTATTTATGTATTGAGATGTGTCGTATGCCTGTGCAATTTGACCATGTTATGTGACATCAGATACCTTTTAAGCACCATTGTGTGCGGAGTTCAAGATTCTTTGGTCTTTTCGACATGGTTGTGATTCGTAAGCGACTGTTACGAAAAGGTCTGATTAAATTGGATTGTGTGGAAATCGTTTCACGTCCGATATAACTTGACCTGTCATTGAGTACACTGGTTGTCTAAGTTAACGTGGTCAAGTGTGAGCTGATGGTACGATTCAACGTGACTGTGTCGTGTTATATAAGCAAATAGTTGGGTGATTGTATATGAAGCCCGCATTCAATATTGTAATATTAATTTCAAAAATTCAAGAGAATAAAGAGTTAATAAAAGTATGGCTTTTTGATTTTTGTTGTTTAGATACCCTTCAACTAGGCTTTTGATACTTATGAATTATGAAATTAAATTACAAACATGAAATACGTAAAAACATTTTAAAGTAGACATGTAATTCTATGACCGATATTTATAAATAATACAAATATTACAAAATGCAAAATACTGTTTTTATTCCGAAAAAATACCTATCCCGCTTTACGATATTTATCATTTTAAATAACAGAAAGAAACATAACTTGCGGTTTTAAATCAAGCCTTGCTATGGTTATTACAACACTATAGGTAATACCATTCAATACAATCATATATAATGTAGGCTCTAAAAAAAGTTATAAGAGAATAAATATAAATATATTAGCAAAGATAATATGCCTTTAGATGCGTGACTAACATTAGTAGGCCTTGGAAATCCATTCCGTGTCGTATTGTTCTCATAACTCAATTCAGATATCGGTTTCCTTTCGAAGATCCTACTTGAATAGCCCCAATACTTGTCATTTATTTGCTGCAACTGGATTCTTGCTATGTTGATTTAAAATGGAACATTAATTAATCAACGAACAGCGTAAAATAAATTATGTAATAAATCTATCAAAGGTATACGTTACAGCAGCAAGAAACTCGTAGCTAAATTCTGGGCCGACTCTATGTAGATTGCATCGCACGAAACTGGAAATTATCATTATATCCAATGACTTTTTCCAAAATTTCCATTTTTTATTGTGAAAATTAGAGAACGATATAGTCATCTTTTCCTGACCTCTGAAGAAAAAAATGTAGTCTATAGTACCTACTTAATAGTTGATGTTGTAAGTTCACAGTAGCTACACACTAACTACAAATCAGTAGAAATACTTAGTAGTTAGAGCTAGAATAGTAGGTAGAGCTTTTTAGAGCGTGGTCAACCAAAGACTTTGGTAAATCCAGAGACTGTCGTGAAATATTGCATATACCAGGATTAGGTATTCTTTTTCGAACGATACTAGATGACTAGGTGTTATCTACTAAGTTTAGATATATCCGTTTTTACTAAAACTAGGCGAGACCTTGTCACTGAATATCTAAATAAAAGCGCGCTGTTTGATTTTCGATTTTAGGCGCTGTGCCGAGCGTTGGATACCTAACAGTGCGCTAAAGTTTGTGAAAACGGCTATTTGTTTTTAGGAATCCAAGTTATGGATAAAAGAAAACTAACACATCAACGCCACAAAAGCTCTACCTGAAAATAATAACTCAGCATCTAAAAGTCCGACAGAAAAAACGATCAGTAACAACAACAAGTTAAAGTGTGTAAATTTTTGCAATTACTGAAACTGTACTAATTGTGTGGTATTATTTTTCTGCAATTGAATGCATACCAGTAGACCAACTTAAGACGTGTCATACGTCAATAAAATTCAATTTACTCAAAGATCAAGATCCTTTCGAACAAGTTTATTGAGACTTTATTTGATTCAAAGCAGGCTTTTGACAACGTGTGCAATGTTTGTAAGCTCATCAAAATGTTTCTTCTATTGGTTAATTATTTTTATAAATCATTACAAGATAAGATAATTACGTTACATCGTAATGAGAAACTGAATTATTATTTAATGTTTCTTTTATGTGTTTTGTTGGTTTCCAGAAGGATACATTTTGGGGCCAGTCAATGTTCCTGTGTATGTTAATTATACTGACTTGCTGCACAGTAAAAATACTATAGTGATCTTAAATCTCACAGATGACCAGCCATAATAGCTGTGAACTGAAGCTAAATAGAACTTGATTTCTTGCTACAGAAGAAAAAATGCGTACCTTTGCACGCGTGTAAATGTGAGCGTATAAAAACATACGTACATTTAGTAAAGTTAAGCTAGTAAAAGGAAAGGCTTGACGTTTACTAAACAATACTTATATCTTTATCTTATATTGATCCGTATTGATTATCGGTACCTATGCCTATATACCTACTAAATTCTTGAACAACGCTGAGAAAAAATAACATTTTATCATTCTTCCTAGTCTTAGCGAATTTGACTTATGAAGTAAGAAACTGTAGATTTTAGTTTCATGCAATTCCCAATATCAACAGAATCTAAAAGTTTGTCTGTTAGAAACTTTCTCATTTTCTAAATTCCTTTGTCAATTCTCACGAATAGATGCGGCATGGATCTAAACCAAGCTATTGCATCATGAGAATTCCGTAGCATTTTATAGATTTATAGATAAATCTTTGTGTTAACCGCAAAAATATCTTAGTCATAGGAAATACCAGCACGGAAATAGGAATCCCCGTTAGTGCCTAAATATTTACTAAGCTATCAAAATAATTAATTCCCCACCTAACTAAAAAAGCTTAACTTTAAAAGCATTTGTTTTCCATTTTTTATAACCAAAGCTTCCTGTGATTCTTTCGTAGTCTTATCTCGAGTCGCACCACTTAAAACAATATTAATTTCCCACCGTAACTAACAAGCCCACTGTCGGCTACAACACTCTCTGTCTCATATATTATCAATAAAAAAGAAAAAAACCATTACCCCTAATAGTTAAATGGCCCTAAATACCAATAACGTTTGTCGGATCCCCGCCAAAAACAAACCATGAGTTATGTCCATAATGTATTCTGCCATTCCGCCATTTTCCATTCTCCACAGACACTGGGGCTGTCAAATAAATTTCAGACCTATGGAATTCACAATAGGTGGGACCGATCCACGCTGAACCGAGAATCGCTTAGCACGCCACTCCTATTTTAATACAAAAAGTACTGGCAAGCGCACCGAATTGCAAGCGATTGTGGACTTAACATACTAAACAATTTTTTACAGAGACCTTTCATCTGATACTTCGCCTTTATAGTTTTTGTTGATGGTTTTTTTCGAGTGCTATCTTTGACATTACCTTAATGGCGCCTGTTATCTGTTAGAGCAATCGTAGCAAATTCTAATGGCTATTAAAGCTCGCTAAAATAGCAAGTTACAACCAAAACAAATTCAGTTGCTATTAGATTAACTTTTATGGGAATTTAGATTCCTTATATGCAATAGACCGATCGATAGCAATACAGAACTGTTGAGTGAGGTAGTTACATTGTAAAACTTACATTGTAGGGAGTGAGCTTGTTCGTAGGTAGCTAAAGTATAACAAGTACAAGGGGAACCGGTAATAATAAACGTTCATTTAAATTTAAAGTAATTCTAAGTTCTGTATTTATGAATACAATACTATTAGTCAAATACTGATTGATGTTTTCTTGATGCAAATATGACACTGTTTTACAGACTTCGGTTTATACATAGGTATTCACCTATGTATATAAGACAGGTAAGAGGTTACATTACCACTTTGTAACATGATTATGTAAATCGTATCAAGCGCAGTGCCTCATGCTTTAAAATGGCAGTCAAATATTACTTAAAATGTCACAAAACTTCCACTATAGATTTTTATATTTTAATTTTAACTTTATAGAGACGTACCAAAACGACCTACGTTTTAAATTCGGTTATACATGGAAATAGCTGAAATCCTATCCACTGGTCGGCGATTAAACGTCGATGCGTCGCTCTGATGGCATAGACTGGGCCAATTTCATGGTCTAACGCTTCCACCCTGCATCAGAATCACTCACTACGTATCTCTATTGCTATCCCACAGCCTTTGTAGCTGTCAAAAAGTCAGGTCACTTACAAAAAAATTTACTACCAACTCGATATTTATTGCAATCGGATACAGCTTCTTCATAAACTTTAATTAGTGCTTTCGACAATCGATTAGTAATAATTTTAAAGACTGTATAATATTTCGTAAAACAAATTAAAATTTATGACGCATCGTAAAATAATATGATGCTTTGAATGCAAAATGTTTCTTTCAACTACATGCGATACGTAGTAGGTACCTACCCATCTGAATTGAACATGGTGACTGCGATCCGCTTGCAAACTATTCCGGATGCGATAGAAAACTCCATCCTTTTATTTTATTTCCCTTTTCTGTTTTTATTCTATTGAGAAAATTGTTTCGTTTCACTATAGGTACCTACGTATTTTTTTTTTAAGTATTTTTCTGTTTAGATTTATCTACTGCCACAATCAACAAAAAACGTTCGTTTTCAGTTTGACAGAGAAAATATTTTTTTTAAACTTGGCAAAGAAAATTAAAAGTTAAGAAGTAGATTTTTAAATGCTTTGCAATCAATTTAAGCCTTTTTTTTACAAAAGAATCATACATAAAACAAAATAAATATGATTATTTTTATCTTTATCATAGGCTATATATTTCTGAGCAGATAACAAAATATTAGTAATAATATAATAATAATAAATTTTATTCAAGTATAAAGTAAAATTATGATTTAGATTAATTACAATCGAGGAAAATTAAATTCTAACTGTAATGTAGACCTGCCTGATCTAGGTTTATGAAAAACCTGTGTTTCAGGCATTAGTGTCTTAAAATAAAGTATTACAGTCTGCTATTCTATTTACATTAAGAGAGACTAATGTTATGTTTGTTCGGGCCACCAAAAATACGAAACATTGATGGAAAAAAAATAACAATGAAAAAAATCAGGATGTAATCAGGGTGTGCACCATAATTGAATTTTAGAAACTATCCACATCATGCATATGCTATCAGCTAACAATAATGTGCAATTAATAAATTCAAACCCGTCATAAAACGTTCACAGCTGAAAATAGGCTACAGTTTTCCTCTCAGAAATCAAAGGCACGAGAACATTAGGAGAAAAATAGAGACACTAACATAAGTTCAACTATCTCACAAACATAGGACAGAGAATTACTTATTATGCACAATTGGACACGAACTCAACACATTTCCGTTCTTCCTTCCTTATATTGTGTTGCACAAATTCTCAACATTATCTTTAACGTTCCTTATTAGATAATCCACATTCTGCCCGGAACGCTGCCCATTATTTTTATTTCCCGTTAATAACGTTAACCCCCGGCAATTTTGATAATGAGAAAATTTCCTCCTTTCTACTGTCTTAATTTCTTTGTATATACTTAGTTTTATTATTGGATGTGACACAATAATTTCACAGATGACTGCTGGAAAGGTCTCTTGAATTGTTATTGTTAACATCAAACGTGACGTTTAAAGTATAAAATGGTTTAGAGAGAAGCGCTGTCTCATTTCTGAACTTGAAAACATCGATCGCGCTGAATGCTTTCTTCTCATGTTTTTATACGACGTATGGAAGTACGTTTGTTGAATAAAAATTGTATTTTTGCAGCTAGTTTGGCGCTTGAATATAGCAAAGGTCATTTAATACCTACTGGATATCAACTGAGTAACTTAAGAGCGTTTATACAGAAAGTGGGCAACGTCGCAAATAGCTGTCAAATAT
This sequence comes from Agrochola macilenta, assembly GCA_916701695.1. Taxonomy (NCBI): domain Eukaryota; kingdom Metazoa; phylum Arthropoda; class Insecta; order Lepidoptera; family Noctuidae; genus Agrochola; species Agrochola macilenta. The sequence goes on from OU753563.1 coordinate 13,883,065, forward strand.
TTCGGTGTTTTGATTAATTTGGCTGTAACTTTAAGAAAATAAGAAATATGGCTAACTAGTGAACTAAAATATTAATTATGAAATGCAATAATTAATATCGTAACACCGAATGTTTAGTTTTAGATGTAAAAAAGTATTTGGAAACTAAATGCCTCTTTTCTACCTAAAACAGTTACAACATCAAATTCAGTGTTATAATTGTAATTCATTATTAATATTCTAGATCACTAGTTAGCCATATTTTCATACACTAATATTGCCAAATTAATCAAAACAGGTAAACATTTGACAGCTATTTGCGACGTTGCCAACTTTTTGGATGAGCGCTCTTACTAGATAGTACAAGTATTACACACGTCTATCTACACGGAATTAATGTCAGGATAAATCTCCCTGAATATAGAAGAATAAATGGCCACAATGATGGTTGTTATATAGCAACTCTCTAAACAGGTAGCTGCTGCCACCCACCGTCCTCACAAAAACCCATCCCATTTAAAAAGTTACGGTGTGACCCCATTCAAACCAAGGTAAAATTGTCACCAAACTAATTATGTTCTGAAGGCATCTGGATATTTTTCAGTCGAGTCTCTTACACTTATACCCATGAAAAATGACCCAACTTTCAACATTGTACTTAGTGGTACTAAGATTGGGATATTTTTTGCTACTGTTCGATGGTCGTTTACAAAAGACAAATGCAAGTCACTTGTGTAAAAAACACGAGATAATTTTAATGACGATTCTGTTTAGTGGAACGTCTGGCTTATGGTCTCAGAGTAGCGAGGTTGTTCCTTGCATTAGGACCTACTTAGTCATTTTTCTACTTTGAAAGTAAACCTTTTGTGTAATTTTGAATTTGGTGTATATAAAGAAAGACTAGTGAATAACGCAATATAAGGCAAAGTTCGTGATTAAATGTGACTAGTGCAGTGAAGGGCGTATTCTCGATCAGAAGAGTTTTTATGGCTACATATTGACAAATCTATTTCTCCAATTAAATCTAAGGTAAGTACCATGCTCAATTTTTTTTACACAACAGGTAAAGTGTCCATCGTAGTAATTAACCAAAGCTCCTGGTTTTATGTCCTACACTTCATCTGTTAGTTGCAGTTTTTCTTCCAAAACAATTCTCACAACACATCAACTCTAGGTATTTATTTATTAATTATACACGGCAACCCAACGATATATTTACAAGGATAGTAATAATAGCTAATAACAAAGGTATACAAATAATAAATACACACTTATACAACCTCAAATTATACCAAAAACACAAAAATACAGCATTAACACAAACAATTTAGCGCTAACTCAAAAGTAGTGCGAACACACCTAAGTAAAGCGTCAAACACCGTCGTGCAGTATCGATTGAGGCATCGTTTATCGCTTCACATCCCTCGCCTCGCCTGAAGCTCGCAGGAACTTCCTTACATACGTATACCTAGTAACTATAAAAATACACACAGTTCTTGAAACACGTTTGAGTCGTATGAATGAGGAGAATTTGGAAGTGTAAATAGGTAAAGCTGTAAGAGGGTCAAACTCCAATGTAATCTCTCAGTCAGCAGTCTCTATATCTAATTTTAAAAGAACATACAGGTACGTGGCTCCTTTCACTTATTTGAGGAATCATTGAATATTCGTCTGATCAAAATTTGTAGATATATGTTGTGTAAACTGCTTGAGATAAGCTATTAAACATGTATTGACTAAAAACAGGGACACGGATACTTCTGATAATAAGTTGGTAGGTATCTATTTCGTATATGGATTCAAACCTTTTCATGAAACTCATTCTTTAAACCCACTGAAAAATGCATAAGTAGTTAGTAGCTCAAACAATAAATACATGGACGAAATTTAAACGTGATAGAATGCCAATTGGTTAATCTTGAAAGATCTTACAATTACAGCTGTTTGGACTCTTATGAAGAACCATACTTATATGAAACTTAATAGATGAAGGTTAAACAATTAAAACTAATACGAATAAGCTTTCACTTGACCGCATAAGCTTCAAGCTTTAACTTTATTTGATTCTTGATAGTTTTTTTTTTTTTGATAATGGTAGTTCTCTAATTCCTAGTGTGATCTCAAACTTAAAAAAATCGAACAAGATTTAATTCAAACTAATTGAAATTCTAATTATTATAATAAAAAAAATAAAAAAACAATTCAAATTGTACACCCGCTTTCTGAAAAGTATATCAGCCAAAGTGCCTCTTTTTAACTTAAACTTAAAATACGGGTGAGAATGGTATAATAATTATAAGCTATCGAAAAGTTATATGGTGTTGGATCAAGAGTTACCTATTTATGAAGAACAAAGCATTGTAGCAATGAATTTACACTTCCTGTGTCTGTGTGCGGGTCTTTGTCTTCAGTGGCTTATTCTTATAATTATTTAAAGCTATTAATTTTGTATTACCTAGTATGAATTTTTAATGACCGTAAGTACCTCACAGAACATTTAACAAGAAAAATGCATTGCAAGTTACAATAGATGCAGTAAAATTAACTCCACAATACATTCAAGTGTTCAGAGAGAAAGAAACAAACTTTCCACATATTTTTGGAAACAAAAAACAGAGATTCCTATTCTCTGTTGTAGGTACAAGTATTAGCATTTTTATCGTCGAACACGTCGTCTCATGCGTAGCAGGTACGTTATTATTATTGGCATCATCATCTTATGCAAAATTTATTAGGTGCCACAATTAAACCAATAAAATTGACAGACAACAAACATATACTTCTCTTTCATTCAAATCAATATAGAAACAAAGGAAGAAATGTTTCTTTTTATAAAAAAAGTTAGTCTATTTCGTCGTTTTAAAACAGCAGCATCTGCATAGAAAGTCGGTCCGAGTGGCTGTAACTTCTGACCGGTAGCGTTCCGTGAACGTTTTGCGACTGCGCGAAAACTTGCTAATGGCCACATTGATTTTGCAGATAGAAGCCAGGTCGGAGTGTACAATCCTACCTCTCGTTCCCCGAATGGGGCGCCCATTCACCGCATAGCTGCAACTGTCATCTATTGAACTCACAGTACGCAGTTTAATCGCGTCTGCCCGTTGTACGCACGCAATGGAAGTCGTAAAACTCGAAACGGTTGATGTGACTGCACGGAATCGGTGCTCGTGATACGAGGCTTAGGTTAAGGGAATGTATAACAATAACTATATTATTATTACGTATGTTCGTTTCGACTGAAGCTACCGTTCGTTCTTACTTTACGTCCAATAACGACGAATTGCCATTGGGAAGGAAAATCGTTATTATATAACAAAATGTAATATTACTGTCCTCGGTCGATTACGTTTTCCGAGGGAAAATACAGGAATATTGAAAGAAACGGTCGAATTGTCCTTTTCCTATTGAGATGGTTGTAATAATTTGAGGACTCCTAGCAATTTTATGCACTGTCGGCTAGAGTTAGCTTCATTGAAATAAAGAGGAAATATGAAAGGTTATGTGCGTGGGTTTTCTTTTATATCGGTTCTCTATACTTTATCATAATGGAAATAAATCGGCTACGAAAAGATACTCTACTAAATTTTCAATTTGCAATTGAGTTCAATAGGCTTTTAAATCGCTGGCACCTAAAATGAAAACATTCCGAGAAACATTCCCATTTTATAAATCCGACGTTGAGCAACTCTGTCCCAATCTGTAACCATTTGAAACAGCATTGTATCGATTACAAAACGTTCCTAACTCGCATTACTCCGTCGTTTATTAAAACAAACGAAATTAAGGACACCTCAGGGCGCGTAGTGTACACACATAAATTCTTAGCTATTTAATTGGATCGTATTACGTGGTGTATGGCGGTACGGAGCCGCGGGCGCAATATAGGACGTTATTCGTACACTTAACTATCCAACGCGAGTTACGACTAACCAGCTCGTTTTTGTTGTGCCACTCGCTTTGTGTGAGTCCGACAGCGTTTGGAGCATTCCAGTCTCCGGGCGAGTCACTAGACGTCACGAGAATTTTAAATAAGGAATTATATAAAAATCGCTCGATCGCTTGGCAATGATCGAGTGAGTTTGATTGGCTTTGTAACTGTCAAATTAAAATCTGTTATACTTAATTATAAATGCAAAATTAAATTAAATTTTAAATCTACTTCGAGTCCAATTATGTTCTGATTATAGCTTGTAGTCATAAACTAACTAGACATGTATTACTGCAAGCAATTTGTCCTGTTATTTAATTTCGTCTAGGCTTTCAAATTGACCAGCGATTGGCACCAAGAACTATTTATTGCCCTTTCGTATTATGTTCAAATTGTAACAAATCATCAAGTTACAGATATTGTTCCGAGTTCCGACCGTTATTCCTCTATTTTATTGTACTGCAATCATTTTGTATGACTCATTTCAAATTGGGTGTCAAGTCTGTGCACAAAGCACGATGGATTGCAAAATAAAGGGCTGTGACTAACTCTTGCTCTTAATTCAATTACTGAGTTGTGGAATTCCCGATATTTCATAACACATTCTCTGTAAGTTTTGCTTTACTAGCGCGAGTTACTGGAAGCCAGTTATGATGAGATCATCGCGAGTAGGAATTTAATTTGGTGTTTAACTTCATTTGAATAATGTAAGTAACTAATATTGAAAAAGCTTACAGGGCTTTGCAAAGAAGAGCGACATTATAGCTAACAATTTAAATTTGTACCAAAAACAATTCGGTAATCATTAAAGCTTCTGGTAATCCAGTTACAAGTTTATAAACTGTAGTTGAATCATAGAACCTAAACAAAAAGCAATTGCCGAGCCTTCGGAGTCCTACATTGCATCAAACTAGAAACTTGTTTTAGAATCTAGTTATAGTGACTCAAATTATAACTGAATAGCCTTTGTCATTATTTGAACCAGTTCCTATAGCAATAGAAAGTGTCAAGTCCCTTACAAGAAATATACAGTCACTGTCACGACTCTTAGGAGAATGCATCACAGGCAAGTAACTTGAATCAGTAAAGGCACCTTTTAGCAACCACCTCCCGTCTATCCCACTTAGCTAGACCTCTGACAGAATGCCTTCATTCCCCCCGTGGTCTGATTTTAAAGTAGCCTCAGGGGGCGGGGAGGGTCATGCTTTCCTGGTTGGTAGTTCTATGTGTGTGTGGGGTGCAAGCGTATAAACAGGTGGGGTTGTAATGGTGGGGGTACGGTGCATCGCTTTACAGCTGTGTACCTATACAGAACACTGGGACAGTTCACAGGAAAATCATCACGGCGGCTATTTTCTTTTCTTGATAAATATGATCTTCCTGAAAAAACTTGAAACACAGTTTTCTGTCTTATCTCACGCCTCAAAGTTAAATGACAATTTCTTTACAATACATTGGTATCAAAAATACCTTCAGGTTAGATATGGTTGCTGGGAAAAAAATATTGCAACAACTAAAAAAAAAATATCTATGAAAGATTTGAAAAATAGAGGATACTTAGAAGTTTCTTCAATCAATAGGATAATATAAAGTGGTGCAAGGTTATTTAGTCAGTTTATGTTAAAATGTTTCCTTAAGCTTAAGAAAAAGCTTCAAGAAAGTTTTGAAGCAGCATCGTTACATCCCTATTTCTTAACAAAACGATTTTACTTCCAAACAAACAAACTTGCAAGAAAATAACTCAACTACTATTTAAGTCACCTGTTTTATTTTGTTTTCCGATTTTTCCAACTCGAAAGTTATCGCTGCGGAATACAATATGTGATACTTCTCGATACGATTGTACTAGACGAGGGTCCGTTCATCGAACGAGTTCACCACTCGACAACGAAACGTCGTATAACAATCCTACATACGCCAAACAAACGCCATTTCACCCTCCCAAATAAAACCAATCCTTCTCCAAAATAAATGCCTCAACTCTCTTCAAATTTTCCGTCACTTACGCTGTTCTTATTCCAACTTCCCGCGAAACGTCTCGCGCAAAACCGAAATGTATTAAGTTACGACGTTCCCCGAACTCATACGACATTTGTAAATAGAATGTGTACAGTCTTATCTCGCCCGTAGCAAGGTGATTTACTATAATTAGAAAGATAGCGGTAGATGCCTTTTGTTATAATTTTCCAGGCTGGCTCACGAGAGTTTTCCCGCGCAAACTCATGAAAATGGCGGCCATTTTGTAATGTGCCTTGTTTTTTGATAAGGGTATTAAAATAATGGCGCTCTCGGACGGTTCTTTAGTCTGCTGTGGAAGGTATTTGTGTAGGCACCTAGGTACGTGATCGCACATTTTAAATGCAAATTGGAAGAGTTGCTAATGAAATGTAGGGAAATTAATTGTTTGAGATACCTCCTTTTGTTGTTCGGTGTGCATGAATACCTAATAAGATTATCTATTGATAAATTCAAAGCTATATCTATAACAAACCAGTATCTACACCTATTTATTTATTTATTTATTTTATTATTTACGTACACACAGTAAAATTGATACAGATACGACATAAACATAATTATGAGTACAAAGGTAGGTACTGCTTATTTCTTAAGAAATGTCTCCCAGCAAACCTGCGAAAGATTATTATTTTATTATTATTATTTTATTTTTGTGTTATTTATTTATGTTTTTATTATTAATTTGTTTTGTATCTCATTTTAATTCGATCTCTGATATCATGTTGTATGTTGTGATTTATTCATTGTTATATTTTCGCTTCGTCAAACTTAATGTTTTACCTAGATTATAAGAGAATGATGTGGACTCCTATAATTGGAAGCGCACACTGTATTTGTCCCTATTCCTAAATTGTAAACTTGCATGTAATTGTGTAGCCTCTGTTGGAGATCCAATAAATAAATAAATAAATAAAAACAAAAAAAAAAAAAGGAGAAATGAAAAAGAAATGTAGACAATAGTGTGTGACAACAAGAAGAGAAAAATATAAATATGCGAAGTCTTAAACTAAAATATGTAAATTAATGTTAATTTATATTAATTGAAGAAACTCCTAAATTAATGGCTTTAGTGAATATATTAATTTAAATGACTAATAGTTTTGTTTAAACGTGGTGATAAGTAGGTACTTTTACTTAATATAAAATATTCATTAGTAACAAAGTTCTTATTACTTTATAGCGTTAAACATAACTTCTAGTAGACAATAACAATTCTATCTTACTACTCTTTTTACTTAAACATATTAGAACTGTGTAGGTCTTACATAAAAGCGGCTATCAGCGCTTAATTCGATTCCTTTCTACAAAGGATCTCTCTAATTGGAAAAAAATATCAGTAAGGGTTTTTCCGCTGAATTAAATCGCTTGAAAATTCCGAGGCTAGCTCTCTTTGTCTGGCCGAAGCTATTGTTGGGCTGATCGACTTAAATGGGCTGAATGGATAAGCTCCGGAATACAGTATGAAGCCGTAAGATATTGTTACGAACGATATTTCGCTTTCCGTTCCGTTTTATGACTAAGAAAGAGAGACTACTTACTTCTAATTTTCGGCAGTTTTAAAGCGATAATAAATATAAGATTTTCTTATACTCGTATTATTGGTAGAAGACTGCACAAGTGCATTGGAATTTAAATTTTTGAATAAATCTATATGAATAGGTTCTGAACGATTTTCAGAATTACTTTAAAATCTTTAGTATAATATTATATCTTCTAGCCAAACCATTACTTGGGCATCCATTGTTCCACCGGAATAACAGCAGCAGTAACAAGGTTCCCTGAGGCAATTGCGACGCCATTTTTGTTAACCTGAAGACTCGTCCCCATACAATTAAGGAAATGATCTAACCTTCCACTTACTTATGTTGAGAATACAAACATTTTACCATAAATCCCACGTTTGCTACATGAAATTTGTAATAAAATGGTACTTAATAGTAAAACGGACTTGGAGACAGAAAATGCTTAGAAAATCGCTCATAATTTTACTTTAATATTTCTCTTATTATGCTCATAGGTTTACTTGACAATAAATCTAAATAACAGCAGATTTATCATAGTACGAATACTTCCATGTTGGAATCTTAATCGAGCAAGTTGCAGACAAAACTTCTAACCGTTAGAAGCTAGTTAGAAATGATACAAGTCTACTTACATCTCGCTTAAGTATTGTATGTTGTTACCCTAACCTACGTAGGTAAGGTTAGGGTAACAACATACAATACTTAAGCGAAAAATACCTTTAAGTAAAGCTACCTTTACTTAAAAATATTTCTTAGAACCCTGGGATCCCTGAGGTAGGCGTACGAGGAGCCGAAGCCCACTCGCAGAGGTCTGTTAGACGTTTTTAATAAAAATGAGGAACCACCGGACGATTATACCTGTATGTAATGCAAGTGCACCCAAGGACAATCCCCGGTTGCGGTAGGACTATTGCACGACTGGAAATAAAGATGATGGACTATGGGTTTGGGTGGCCAAAATGGACTGGTTACCTGGAACTACCGAGGGACTATAGCCCCTGCCTGAACAATGTTTTATATTTACACGGATAAAATAGTAAGAAGGGACTTGCACACAAAATAATGGGCCCCCGGAAACTATCGCACACATAGTGACGTTGCAATAACGTGGCAACATGTCCTGAGGTGTTTAAGAAGGGAGAGGTATTCCACGGCTATCAGGACAATTCTGGAAGTACGGTCAAGATCCCTACCAGCATCTTAATGGAATACTTCCTTCCTCCACGCACGTTTGCTCTTGCGATTCTCCACTCAAGCCAACCAATAAAGGCAAGAAAGAGGTGGGAGCTCTGTTCCTCGTCAGTGTTCACTCCCGCTGCCAATAAAGGCAAGCTAGAGATGAGAAACAAGACTGCTCCCGGGAGATAGGGTCCGTGGTATCGCTATGCCCAACAGCTCGCCAAATGCTGTCCTGCGGGTTGGCCCCTCCGGTAGGGTTTACTTTGCCGAAACAGGTCTAGCTGTTTCGGAAAAGTAAACTCTACCAGTACAGACCTAGAGCTTAGGAGCGAGCAAGCCCCACCACGCGGGACGCTGGGGTTCGGAACTTTTTTGAACGAGAGGCCGTAGACAACTTGCAGAGGCCCGTTGGACGCTTTTTATGAAATGAGGCACCACCTGACGTGGATTATCCCTGTATCTACTATGCAAGTGCACCTAAAGATAACCCCCGGTTGGTGCAGTACTGTTGTAAAATATGGAAATAATGCTATTAGTCTCTGGGTTTGGGTGGTTATAGTGAACAGGCTACCTAGAACTATGGAAAGACTATGGCCCCTGCCTGACCAATGTTTTATTATTATTTAAAGCTTACAAATTATAAGCACACAGCTTACTAATATTTTGGCCTGTACAACAATGTCAGCAGTAGGTATGGCAGCTGTTTCCTCACATATAGCAGTCAATATTAATGGAAATTCGTAAAAACTTGCAAACGCCACAACCCATTATATCAGTGCTACTTTAAACACATGCATGATAAGTCTATACACCAAACCTAATTAAAGATTTTGTAAATTTTCTCAACAAAACCCATGCCATAAGTGATTATTTAGGCAGTGAATGAGTTCTTGTGACATTCTAGGTACCTAAATGTCTACGAACGTTAAAGATTTCTCACAAAATCTATTCGATTAGGTTAAGAAGTCACTCAGTAGGTATACGGAAATTGATATTAACCCCAAGAACACCTTCCTTACGATGATTCCCCATCACACCTTACTTTCATCCTCAAATATAATCCCATATCAATAACCACAACAAAAACTCCATGGCGCTCCATACACCGGGTATTAATACCGCGATAATGCAAATACCGCCAGTGAACGACGGCGGAGGGCGTTTCGGCGGCCATTACTGAAAATTTCGCTACGTCTACCTCCCGTGAGCTTTAGCTAACACACTCGCTATCAAAAGCTTTTTGTTTTAATTTTAATAAAATTTTACGATATGTGTGTGCGAAAACATGGATACAGTTTGAAATTTAACAACTCGACGGAATTGTTGTGTGTGTATTTTGTCCTATTTGTGTTCGTTTCTTGTGTTCGTGTGTGTGTGTTCATTATAGAGGACTATGTTGTTAAATTGTTTATTTATGAAGTTGTTTGGTTAGTTACTTCCACGTATATAGATGGAATAATGTTAGTAGGTATATTGAAGTATCTTCATAACATATCCCTTAATCTCCGAAGTAGATTTCAGTTTCAAGCCATAATCTGCTCCACCAGCTTTCAGGATAAGTGTCTAAGTAAGATTGTAGAGTTAAATAGTGTTACTATACAATGTTTTGGACTAAGTCCAGGACATATTTCGCGTAATATAGCATATAGCGGTCTCTAGCGTGCATTTGCTGAAATGACTCTCGAATTCTTGATGTGTCCTGTGAAACTCTCTAAACTGTTGGCATTAACAGAACAGAAAATAGTGGAAAAGCTGCAGAAATTATCTAGGTGTTTACTCGAGATATTTTTAACGTATTTTTAGAATATCTTTTAATATGGCATGTACTAAAAATAATTAAAACATGTGATATACTATATAATTATGTAGTGTATATCTCATGTCTTCGAATTTTTGGTGCACCACGTGGGCCCACATGCCATGCCCACATGGGCCACTCCCTCTTACAGAGAGAGTCCAAGCAGTAGGAAAATGTATGCTAAGGCAATCAAGGAAAAGATATCCAAAACCTAAATACTAAATAGTACTGAAATGAATACTACTGTTTCACACTACAAAACCTCGACGGAAAAAGATCTACAGAGCTTTGGAGGTCCTAGCATTTGTTTATTTTTAATACCTTAGAACTTTTAGGAGCTCGTGGCTAAGTAACAACAGCCGCACTGGTCGATCCATCAGGTTAAGCTATGCTTGCCGGGGTTGGTCAGTGGATGGGTGACCATCTTTACATACCGAGAATCCTCCGTGCCTCGGAAAGCACGTTAAGCCGTTGGTCCCGGCTGTCATTCGTGGATCTTTGACAGTCGTTACGAGTCGTCAGAAGCCCGAAAGTCTGACACCAGTCTTACCAAGGGGTATCGTATTACCCAGTTACTGGGTTGTGGAGGTCAGATAGGCAGTCGCTCCATGTAAAATACTGGTATTCAGCTGCATCCGGTTAGACTGGAAGCCGACTCCAACATAGTTGGGAAAAGGCTGGGCAGATTGATTGAACTTAGAACTTTTACACAATAAGTTAATTGAATGCAGAGCAGTGGGAACATTATAGGCTGATTATGTGTTTAGTTTCATAAGGAAAACCTTAGAAACCTACCGGTTGCCTACTGAAAATAAAATGGTAACTTGAAATAATATTGTAAGGTTCCTGCAGCAGTGGTCGCATGCGATGATAATATAAATGACCAATAAAGAGGAAATCCACGAATACAGACTACATCACCCCCATTTAAAAAAAGACCCTGAACACCGACGTCAGTACACCCACTTTGTATCGAAATAAACTCGCTAAAATATATGTTTACATCGAAAAACTCGCGTAAAGTGCACAGAAACTTTCAGTTAGATATGTTATGAATTTTAAACTTGCCACCACTCGATTGAATGAATCGAGTCAGGCATCGAACTCGGATTACATCCGATTCGGTATATCGATAAAAATCCTACCGTGACGTCGACACACCGTAACGTCTTTTATTCAATTGCATGGAAAATCGGAGGGATTCTGTGTACCACCCTACTAGTTCTATCCCTTTCATTTTCGGTTTGTTGGATAAAGAGGTTCGATAGTAAAGGTAATTGAGGGTAATAGAGGAATAGATTTAGTCTAGACGGTAAGTTGTATGTCAGAATGATACCTAGGCGTGACTTTCCAGAGAATCTATTGTAATAGCACTTGTGCTGAGGATTTCTCGAGAGGATCTGCATAAAGTTGCGTTCGGTATACGAGGCATTGATCCAAAGTTGGAAAGTTAGATAGAGAGTTATTTTAACCTGAATAATACTAATAATAATACCAGCCTGTTACTGTCCCACTGCAGGGCAAAGGCCTCTTCTCATACAGAGAAGGCACGCTTGCTCAAGACGGGTTGGTGATTTCAGACTTATATTAGCTATAAGTCCCGGTTTCCTCAAGGTTTTTTCCTTCACCGATGTCTGTAATGTTCAAGATAAACTCAGAAAGTACATAATAATATGAATTGAAAAAGTCAAATTAGTACTTGCCCAGATTTGAACCCACAACCTCGTGCATGAGAAGCGAGGCCTTAACCACTGCGTCATCACGACATAATTATCTGAATGTAGAATGGATTTTCTTTCGATTATGAAATAATTCGCTGTACTACATTTCTTGCAGAAGGTTGAACATTCAAGAGTCGGTAGGTAATTGAAAGTCACCAATTCTTTTTAGAGGTCCACACTAAACGTAAGCCCCTCGTGACTCCATTATTTAAGTATATTTGGCAGGCAGTTTACGAAAACTTTTGTGGCATTTTCAGTACGTATAGATAACGCCAAATAGTTCTTATGTTCTTCTTAGTTCTCGTAACAAAAATATTGGGTGTCTAAAACGTTTTTCTGCTTTACTCCATAAAAGAAAATGGTCGTTGGATATCGTTTCATGGTCTGGATAAGTAGCTATAAGTACCTAAATACGTTGTTTTTTTTTTTTCTTCTCTTTACAAATAGATGCTATTGTTCAGAAGTGGAATTATGACCGGTAGGTATACCTATCAGGAATCCTTTACCAACAGCTGTTATTATCCTTTATTCGCATAATATCAGATTCTCAAAATAGTAGATTCTCAAAATATTTGATGCGCTAAATATTATATTCTCAAAATAGCCGAAATTGTACATATAACTTGAGAAGTGCATTTTGGATGCAAAAAAGTTTTTGTCAAAAAACTATTTGTTGACAGATAAATAAATAACCAGCAGCGTCATACAACGTGGCAATGCTGCCAGTATTTTGGGCACTTTTCCTATTGACAGTGACGCAGACGAATTGTTTGATGCTCTATGATTGTTGCCCCTCCACATTTTATATACCTACATGTACCATCAAAGAAGTTCATATGTAACCAGTTTCAAAACAAAATCCCGTGAACACGATGACCACACCTGTTACCGGCCCGGTGCTATAGCCGCCGAGCGCTGCAAGCAAGAATAGTCCTTACGGTGGTTAGATGTAATAGTAGTTAAATAAAAAAAACCCGGACCTTTGGAAGGCGTACGAGGGGCCGAAGCCAACTCGCAGAGGCCTGTTAGGCGTTTCACCCTTATTGCCAAAAGACCTACTTCTACTTTTTAGTTTGTTTTTTATTTTGTGTTTCACGAACTGTGTCCAAATAAACGTTTTCTTTCTTTCTTTTTTCTTTTTCAATGAAATGAGGCACCAACCGACGATTATCCCTGTATGCTATGCAAGTGCACCCAAGGACAACCCCCGGTTGGTGAGGATATGGAAACAAAGATATTGGAGTATGGGTTTGGGTGGCTTATGTTGACTGGTGACCTTGAACTATGGGAGGGCTATGGCCCCTACCTGATCAATGTTTTATATCTATACGGAAAAAATGTCAGGGGGTGACTTGCACACTCAATAATGGGCCACCGAAAACTGTCGCTAGCACATAGTGATGTAACGACAAGGGGGCAAAATGTCCTGAGGTGCTTGAGGAGTGGAGAGGTGTTCCACGGCTTTCAGCACAATCCCAGAGCCCGAAGGTGGTCAAGATCCCTACGAGCACTTACTGGAATACTTCCTTCCTCCGAGCACGTTTGCTCTTACGAATCTCCACTCAAACCGGCCAATTAAGGCAAAAATGAGGTGGGACCTCTGTTCCTCGTCAGTGTTCACTCCAGTCGGCAGTAATAAAGGCAAGCCAGAGATGAGAAACAAGATTTCTCTCGGGAGATAGGGTCCGTGGGGTCGCTACTGCCCAAAAGCCACATGCTGCCCTGCAGGTTTTTGTATGTCTCTTGGTCTGGCCCCTCATCCTAGACCTGTTCCGGCAAAGTAAACTCTACTGGCGCAGACCCAGAGTTTGGAGCGCGCAAGCCCCACCACGACGTCAACGTAGAGATATTTGGTTGGTGGGGTATTATTATTATTATTTTAACTCTGTTAGCGTAGGTATTACGTAAACACTATGATTAAATAAAATACCGTGTTAGTCATATACTTAACCAAATAAAAAAGAAATCAGTTAAAAAAATTAATAAATAAGGGTAAGTTCCTAACTGGAAAATTGGTTTGTAACAGAGAAGTTATTTAATACTTAACTACCACAGAAAGAAAATTTTGACTTAAAATACCTATTTTAGCTTTTCTTTAGCCACATATCCTTCTTTAGATATATATACCTATCTACTTGAGATAGGTAGGTAGGTAGGTGTGGTATGCCACATCTAGATGTTCAAAACAGTCCTTAGAGTTTATGTTTATTTCAGTTAGTACGCAGTTGCCTTGGGATATTGTCCTTTTCAACTATTTGCGAAATTGTTATAATTATACAACATAGTGTTTAAACTGCGAATTGCTACATTTGCCTAAAGTCTCTCCGGCCTATTTGCTGCGAACATGGGTGTAAGGAAAATGTTCATCCCTTAATTTTCTATTGCAAGAAACTTTACAGTTCATGTAACAATATCCAAAATTGTGTAAGACTTCCCAGAGGATACCTACTTACAAAAGTTCAACACTACAAAAGAAAATAACGAAATACCTAAGTATTTTCCTATCGAACGGTTTCTCCTCAGAATACGAAACATACAACACTTCTTGTGCAAAATGTGACCATAAAAACGTGCTCAAGATGCCATAAAAGTATATACTATTATCTAAACACAAGTCTTGTTCGTTTTTATAATGCCACAAAGTTATAAATGCCATCAAACGATAGCACAACACACCTGCGGTCAACTTAAAACAAATACTTTGGGTACTACATTCACCTGCCAGGACTTTATGCCCCTATAAAGCTCACAAGCACCCATAAAAGCATTATTACCTATTAATTTCACACCACATTAGCGAAACACACAATAAAACTTTAACATTTGGTTCGGTGACAGTGATTTGGAGTTTTGTGTTTAGCGCCATCTATCAGCAGAGGGCGGAGCCTCGCGGAAAAAGATTATAGGCATTATACGGCCGAGTTTACGACGTCGTAAAAGTATGTCGTAAAAGCGAAGGGCACGCACGCCCTCTGTTAATCGTTCAGAAACCGATATTGCGGTGAGGCCTCGAGATAGATTACTTTTAGGAACGTTAGGAATAACTTCTTGGCGTTTGTCTATTTATGGGCGCGTGCCGAACTGTGTAAGTACCATAACTCACTCGAGGGTAGTAAAATGTGTAATGGGATGTTTATGTAACCAGTCAAATGAGGTCACGAGATTACAATACGTGAAAAATAAGGTATCAGGAAGTAAAGAGCTCGAAGGACAAACATGACTTTGCAAGATCCTCGAAAAATTCCGTAAACGCTGAATAAACTGCGAAAACATTTTATTGAATAAAGGAACAAGTTTCTCAACGCCAATTGGCTTGTTTATTAGCTACAGTAATTAACTATGCGCACAAAGAAGACAAAAAATAGCCACAAACTACTGTACAATGCGTAACAATTTTATTCGTGCACCCTCGTAGTCGTTAAATTTTTATTGACTCCAAACTGCGTGACTTTAAAAATACACAAATTTATGGTCACTCAAACTGGAAACGATTATTCAACACGTCGTAACTATTTTATTGCATCAATGTAAACAAAGCATCAATTTTGTTATCTATTGGGAGACTTTTTTGTTGACGATTGGTGTGAATGTGACAATACCTACCAGTTTTATTTGTTTTTAATTGTTGATATTTTGATCGTTATCTTGACCTCATCATTCAAGTACCTCTAGGTCTTTATGTAATGCTGAAGTTTTTGGAGTAAGTCGTATAAAATCTAAAGTTTTCATCTTAAAGTTCGAACTGCTTACCTACTTAAGTAGGTAGGTACTTATTCGACTAACTTTTTCTTCTACTTCTAATTTACAAAAAGATAAGTACTTTGATTACCTACCTACCTATATCTTTATCAAGCAAAATAATATTTGAAAAGAATCAACTTTATAAAAAAAATAGGTACATCAAGTAATACTAAATAGTCAAAAACTAGTAAAACTAGTCCGCCATGTTATAAAAGTCTACCATGAAACTTGTAAAAGTAAATACCGCAGTATTTCACAAACATGCTGGTTACACTCAGCATTGCAACACTATCAGCCTCTTGCGTAATCTCGCGATACTAAACACGCAGCGAGTGCACTGAGGTAGCTGCGAATGCAAATAATGCGCGCGCATGACCATAGATGGCAGGCATTTAAAAAGTTTGTACGAGTTGTTAGGATGTGGTCAATGTAAATTTTACTATCGCCAATAGAGGGTGCTGTTTTATATTTTTAAGTTGCGTTGTCAGATTTTTATTTCAGTTATAGATAAAAGCCAAAATAAAGTGAGATTTGTAAATAGTAGAAATTCAAACTTACCTCATAGAATTAAGAACTGTACTGTTAATTCTTCAATCTCTTGTTGAATTTTTTAGCCTCTGGTTTTTCTTTTCTATTGCACTTTTCTACACTATTTTCCACTTGCACTACATTTGACGAAAAATATTTAACTAGCAGATTTTATAGAAATCGCACTGATAATGCTATTCTATTGATTTATCCTTAATTCACATCAAAAACTTCCTAAAATGACACTCACTTTCCAAGTCAAAACGGAACTAAACAAAAATTGGTAGAAATATTTTTCTGACAAATTAATACGGTACCTATGGGGGCTGTTTGAAACGGAAGGGTTTTATGACTAACGCAATTGTGTTTACAGCTTTCAGCTTTCCCCAAGAAGCCGCCATGCAATTGTATGACAAAAAAGTCCAACTATTTTCGAACTTTGTCCGTCAAACATTTTTTGTAAAATAAATTGTTAGTACCTAATTAAGTTGTAAAATAAAAGAACACGTTTAAATTCTATTTTATTTATTGTTTCAGATTATTGCGTCAGCCACTTTCAAGATAAGAAGGCCGATAACTGAACATTAAGGTAAACAACAATTTATTTTAACACCTATTTATTTCCTTAAGTGTGGTTTTATATTTATTTTATCTAAATAGCCAATCAAAAGATCTCTAAAAATACCTCTAGGCAATATCCATTTAAATTGTGTTATCACTAAGCTTCTGTTTGTTTTTTGTTTTAAATGTCAGTTTAAATTGAAAACTAAATCGAATTATTTTAATGAAGCTATGGGTGTAGGTAATAAAAAGTGATTGACCTATGTGTTCTATTAACAAGATGGAAGAAATTGTCATTAAAGTCAGATATCCCCATTATTGAAGTCATAGAATCTAGTTAAAGTTGATAAGTAATTATAGGTTCGTCTTTTCTTAGTTTACTTACCTGATTGTTTTTTCATCTAGATGTAGATAATCATGAAGTAGCGAAACTGAGGACCTAGACAAATGGCATTCGCTTCGGAGCGATTCTATTACGACAATCGCTATCGCTTCAACGATAACGAAGTTCAATTGGTAGACAAGGTACACTTCGTTTCGCTATCGTCTCATCCATTGGTTTGTTCGATAAAAATTACATTTTGTCTTTGGTCTTTCGTGAGCAAACGTCAAATTCCGCGCTGTCGCTGTCAATTCTTGTTGTCAGTTGAACTCCGATAGTACGAGAGCCCAAGACCAAAACCATGTCGCATCGTTTTACAGCCAAAACCGTATAAAATCGTTAGTTTAAGAAAAAGAAAGAAAAAGAAAGAAAATACATTTATTTAGCACAGACTAAGAGGCACACAACACAACATAATTATTTTACTACAAATAAAAACCTAATTAAAAAAGAAAGAAAACAAATAAAAAGTGTAAAAGTGCGTTCTAACATATTAGCAGGAAAGTGTGCCTCGCGGCTGCGCCAAATAGGCCTAGTTCAGCAAAAATGCCAAACAACTGGTGCCTGACGCTGGTTTTCAACTAGACCTGAAGTGTGAGGTGACAGATGTAAATCAGTTTTATACTGCAATGTGTATTTGTATACTTAAATATAATAAATTTGTGTAAGATTATAATAATAATGAATAAATAAGTCAATAGTTAATAAATTAAATTAAATTGCAAGACAACAAAAACAGAAACAGAAACCAAACTGTCAAATAAATGAGACGGACGCATGATATATCCAGAACTCACTCGAAACGAACAAAACCTGTTTTGAACGTTGCCATACTTCCACGTTCAAAACACATAATTTATTAATCCGTGCACTTCATCGCACAATACGCAGCAACTAGCCGATCGCGACGGACTATTTACGGACAGTTCTGCAACTTATTATGCTTTAAACTTGCCTTACATATAAATAATTTTATCGAATGGGTTGCATTGACATTTAGATGTCAGTTTAGATGATTCTGAACCCGACTCGGTGGGTAGTACCGGTCAGAAACGTCACAGTTTTATGGGAGCCCATTTCTGCTATATCAAAAGAAACAGGCAGACGGTTTCATTACGTATTATAAATGTACATAGGTTTCGTAATTTTAATACGAATAAGTTTGCAGACATTTTGCGTGTCCAATGTGGCCTGAGCGCATTTTCAAAAATTTAACCGATCGGTCTCCCAGTAACCTGGTTCAATTTTTTTTCTATCTTTTATACAGTTACCGGGGTTACAAAAATATGATTTCTTACATTTTATATGGTACCTATAATTCTAAAAACCAAAAGAACGTTTCGAAGTCGCCCGGAAAACGCGCGGTTGTTGTTACGCTCCTATCCCTCACGACAGGACACGAAAGTTTTTAAACACGTTCAAAATGGTTCAACTCATAAGAGGCTCACACTTTCTTCCGAAAAACAATTTATTCACATCAATTGACCAATGTTTACCTGAAAACAAGAATTTCAGACGGGTTGCTATGTATTTGCTTTTTTGACTCATTTTTAACTTTTCAACTTTTCAAAATTTTCAGACGGGTTGCTATGTATTTAATTTTTTGCCTCAATTTTTACTTTCTCAAATGGTCTCTTTGCTACGTGCGACGCTACTGCATTCTAAAAATTGTGTTTTTGGTATCTAAAATCTATCGTTGAACACCATTCTTAAAATCAGACAAATTGCTATGAAACCGGTCAGTATTTATTTTTGACATATTTCAGAATGCGGTCCGGTCAGACGTGACGCGAAAAATGTATGAAATTATGATTTTTTGTGTTCAGAATAACTAAATCTATCGATTGTATATGGTTTTGTTCGTAAAACGATAAGGCAAAAATGTTGGTCACGGGCTCTCGTACCACGACTCTTACTCCGGGACGAAAATTCAAAAGTGATAAAATTCTATAAATAATGCATTTCATCGAGACTTTCGAATAGGGATGATGATTAAAATTATTTTTTTGTCCGTCAGGTAGATTATATCAAATATTGGACACGTATTTTATTTTTTACGTAATCAAAATATTACGACGTAGCGAGTAGCGAGCCCCCACTCCCAAACTTTGATGCGTTTTATCTAAGTATTTTTTTATAAATATGATAAAGCAAGAAACACGTGTCTAATATTTTTTTGTTATCTGACAGACGGATTTAATAGAATTTCTCTTATATAAATTTTACTCCTCATAAAATTACCATACCCCCGAGTAAACTCCAAAAGTCGCCATTTTGTTTCGTTTTCCACAGGGTTTTGACGTTCGCTAATGTTTCCATCATAAGAATCGAAAACTAGCGATAACGCTTGTCAAAAAATGTCACTTGGCTACGCATTTCTATGGAAGTTATCGTTCGACGCTGTCGATTCGTTTGATGGAAACGAATGATGATGACATTGTCTAGCTAATTTCTATTCGTTAACCTATGATCACGTGACATTTCCATAGCTTAAGTCAACCGCATACATTTTTGACTTTTCTACTGGCGATATCGCTAATCGAATGTTACTTTGTCTAGGCCCTCTGGTCCTTAAGATTTGTAAATCTGCCGTTAAAATACGGATAAAATCTTTTGCCTTTGAGCACTAAACGTACGGCGGGAAAATATATATTCTTATACTAAATCAAGTATTTTTTTTAGCTCTTATCGACAGTTGTCCACGCCTTAAGTTTTTGCGTCAGTTTTTGTTGTTGGCAGGTGCTAAATGGGGCAGGTTATCTAAATGACAAGAGTAATGTGTGTAGATCAGCAGGCGATACAGTTCTCTATCGATGTGTATTTTATTTCTTCCGAAGATCTGTATTCTGGACAGTTTCATTGATCACCTAAATAAAAATTAAAAAGCTTAGATACTAGGTAGATAGGTATTTACTTGAGAGAAAGACAGATGCAGAACAGAAACCCTCGGGTCACCCAGATCTTTCACAGATGTTCTAAACACACCTGGAGACTTAATCAACTTCTGGAGGGAGGTGGGCTGGATAAACTCCGACGGCCGCAAGATGCAGGCTAGAATGATTTAAAATCAATCTGCCTAGCCTTTTCCCAACTACTTTGGGGTCGGCTTCTAGTCTAACTAAAGGCTGTATTTTACATGGAGCGACTGCCTATCTGACCTCCACAACCCAGTAACTGGGTAATACGATACCCCATGGTAAGACTGGTTGTCAAACTTTCGGGCTTCTGAAGACCCGTAACGACTATCAAAGATCCTCGCATGACAGCCGAGGCCAATAGCTTAACGTGCTTTCCGAGGCATGGAGGAGTCTCGGTATGTAAAGATAATCACCCATCCACGGACCAACCCCGGCAAGCGTAGCTTAACCTGATGGATCGACCTGTATGGCTGCTATTACTTAGCCACGAGCTCCTCTAACGAGAATGATTTAATGATTAAATTAACTTACATAAATGTCTTTGATGGAGTGGTTTATATTGAACAATTGACAATAAATTTTAACCAGAATAATGCTTTCAGATATTCTTTAAGGTACTTTTGCCCAAAGATTTAATTATCATAATCACCGCGCTTTTATGACGGATTGATGATCGAGTAAATTTAAAGCAAGAATGATGAAATGACATGAAATGAAAGTTCATGTTTCATGTACTTAGAGTATTACAAGAAGAAACTTTTCTTCTTCTTTTCGTGTGGTTGTTAGTGCCTAACCTGGTGGCAAAGTTTTAAAGCCGCCCATGGGCCTCTGACTTGGCTTCACATGCCGTCGAGGAATATCTCTCAGGCACGCCGGTTTACTCACGATGTTTTAGTTCACCGTTTTTGAAGCAATTGATAATTATACAATACGCACATGAATCCGAAAAGTCAGAGGTGCGAAAAAGCTCTACATAGCTACGAGAGCTTCTTACATGATGTTAATTCGCTTAAATACTTACAATTTACCCAAAGAACAGCTTGATTTCTTGTTTTGACTACTTACCTTTATTACAACTAGCCAAGATGTATCACTTAAAAAATATCATCAAACAACTTTTTGATCTTTTTTCAGTCTCGTACCCACCGTAAGATAATTATGTAGATACGCCGTATATATGGAGATAACGCTGTTATTGCCTGCAATGCGTATAATATTGTACCTACGTATAAAAAACATATGTACAAGAATTATAGTACATCCTCAAATAGGAGCCAGCTTTTATCATGCCCCGCCATCTAGCGGAGACTCTCGACAATTTTTATCGGTTGATTAAATCGTTCCTAGCTACCCCTTTATGGGCGAGGCGAGTGTATACTCACTTGTTTTGTTTTTGGACGAGCAGGGAGATACAATCTGTAGGTGTTTTGTTGCATATCAGAACATTAAATCAGGGTAATGTTCTGTTCCGTGTCAAAATATTGAGGAAATAACATTTTTGGACCGACTTTGCATAGGTAGGGAATTAATAATGGAAGATGTCTGTGCACATTGTTCATTTCTTCTAGAGATTGGCGATCTTCTGCAAATATCTTCATTAAAAATTATAAGGTGTACTGAGATTCCACAAACAGCGATGTCTGGGCTGCAAGTCTCGTTGACAACCTTCCATAGGTACTATGGCAGGTTGTCAACAAGACTTGCAGTACTACGGCAAGAAGCTGTGTATTGTTTATATTTAATAATAATCAAACATAGTATCCTAACTAATATTATAAATGCGAAAGTGCGTTTTGAACGGATTTAAACGGATTTGTATGAAATTTGGCACATGGTTAGACCACCATGACCCGGAAAAGGACATAGAATACCTTTGATCCCGATATTTCCACGGGATTGATACTTACGCGGGTGAAACCGCGGGACGTAGCTAGTGATAAGATAAGACTACCTGCCTACTAACTACTATCACCAGTCCATTTTTCAGTGTGGTGATTGTTGCGTCTATTGTAATCCTTGTAGAAATCCATGTGTAGTAAGTATTAGAGCGATAGAGGTAGGGGAATGTCCATAATACGAGGCTTACCTAATTGTTTAACAACAACAGCTTCCATTATAGGTACAAAAATTCAAAATTCAAAAGTCATTTATTCAAACTAGGCTGAGAATCAGCACTTTTCGAACGTCAAAATTACATAAGACAGTCCCCCAAAACGCCCACCCTTCACCACTTCCTAGTGCATTAGCTGGGAAGAAGAAGTGGCGCAACAAACTCCGGGAGCAGCACAGCTGTCTGTTCAGTTAGAAGAGTACCTTTTAGTCATATTAGATTTAAAATCTTATTGGTACCCCATGTTTATGCTATTCAATTGTTAAATAGGGTAAGTATTCTCATCGTCTAAATAATCATCCTATCCTGATATTCCCAATTCTGTCCATGGTCTGTAAAATTACTTCATTATCTTGCAATGTTTCTTACTTCTGGCTTCCAGTCTAACCGGATATGTAGTTGAATACCAGTCTTTTAAATGGAGCTACTGCCTATCTGACCTCCACAAACCAGTTACCGGGTAATACGGTACCCCTTGGTAAGGCTGGTTATCAGACTTTTCGTTTTTTGACTACCCGTAACAACTGTCAAAGATCTGCTAATGACTGCCGGGATCAACGGCTTAACGTGTTTTCCGAGGGCCGGAGGTGTCTCGATATGTAAAGATGGTCATCCATCCACGGACCAACCTCGGCAAGCGTTGCTTAGCCTGATGGATCGACCTGTACGGCAGTCATTAGCCAAGAGCTCCTGCAGCTCGAGCTAAAATATAAATATAAAATTTATATTAAAAAAAATTGGACTTATTTCAAAGCAGTTTTGTTTATAATTTTGTTTTTCATTTTAATAAAATAAAAAATATATTAAGTAATTTACACGACATTCACACAAAACAAAGCAACCTTTTGCTTTGTTTTGTGTGAATGTCGTGTACACCTTAAATTGGTATATACTTACGAACCCATATCTGTTAACGTTTACTATGTAATGTAATATTAGCTGCTGGCATGCCTATTTTAAATAAATAAATAAACGATCATCTACAAGCCAACCGCGGCAAGCGTAGCTTAACCTTCGTTCGACAAGTGCGGCTGTTATCATTTGGCCACAAGTTACCATGGCAATATTCCTTAGTTCCTCGAAACATATTCACCACCACCTTTACGAGCGTTTATACAGAAAGTTGGCAACGTCGCAAATAACTGTCAAACAATTCGTTCTTTTGATTAATTTGGCAATATTACTGTATGGAAATAAGAAATATGGCTAACTAGTGAACTAAAATATTTGTTATAAAATGCAATCATTAATATCGTTACACCGAATATTTCGTTTTAGATGTACAAAAAGTATTTTGAAACTTTCCAAATGCCTTTTTTACACCTAAAACAGTTACAACATCAAATTCAGAGATAAAATTGCAATTCATTATTAATATTCTAGTAGTTCACTAGTATATTATATTTGTTCCATATTTCTTATTTCCATACAGAAATAATGCCAAATTAATCAAAACAGGTAAATATTTGACAGCTATTTGCGATGTTGCCAACTTTTTGGATGAACGCTCTTAAGATAAATAAGTAATTAGTTATGCACCTACCTACTTCGATACATTGCATGAATCAAGTTAAGGGCCTCATACAAAACAGAAGTCGCAAATGAGGTACATAAACAAACATTGAACGACGAATATAACATCATTATCCAATGACATACTTACCTGATAAGTCCATTAAAGCAACGGAAGACGTATGCACGAGATAGCAGCTCCTGCGTACGCCATACATCTGCTGGATGTGGAAAAATCTTTGTTTTAGAGATGTTGTACACTTGAATTTGTTTGGCCAAATTGATTTGTCTGATCCTGTCAACTGTGGGTGGTGTTGGAAATATGGTTGTAGTATCAACTTAAACCTAGGAAAAGTGTTTAAGATGTAACATAAAATAAATAAAATTGATTTTATTAACTCCTTACAACTAATCAATTAGATTTTTACACAAAGTATAAGAACAATATTTTATGAATGTTAGTGTGTTAGTAATGAAACAAAAATCTTAACTTTGTATTTGTTAGTATTGTGTGTTAGTATCTCCAATGTTTGTTTCCTCTATGTAAGGACCACCTTATTTTTTATTTATTTTTGGGTGGGAAATTATCAAATAACTTCTCCCGCTCTGGGCGGAGTTAGGTATGTCAGACTTTTACTGACTAAAACCCACCCGTGTTCCTTCCGTTGTCAGTGTGCCGGGGCCGCGATATCCCTTGCGGGCAAACTCGCAAACCCGGCAATGCCTCCGTAACGGGGCCAATGGCAGGCGCCAGGGGCAGGCATTGACTCGCGCGCGCCTCAAAGAGATGTCAGCACCAGCTGACGGACCCCATCAGTTGGTGCTGAATCTCTTTGAGGCGCGCGTGGAACACAACGCGCCGTCGACCCGGGCCTGGTCCTAATCGGACGGCGAGCTACCCATTGACCGTCCGCAAGCCCGCGCCTACGGTGGCCGGAAGTCGGCTCGTGACTCCCGACGCCCGGGGCGTCTCCTGCGGCGACTAGGGGCGCGAAGGCGCGATTCTTGCCTCTCCCACATGCGTTCCGCCTCCTCCTTTGCGAGCATTACTGCTTCGCAGAAGGAAGTGACGGCCTCCCATGCACTCTCGCTCCGAACCATGGCCTGAACCAGGGCCGGACGCGAAAGATCACCACCGCC
The DNA here is from genome assembly GCA_916701695.1 of Agrochola macilenta. Classification (NCBI taxonomy): domain Eukaryota; kingdom Metazoa; phylum Arthropoda; class Insecta; order Lepidoptera; family Noctuidae; genus Agrochola; species Agrochola macilenta. The sequence goes on from OU753563.1 coordinate 13,908,104, forward strand.
ACCGCTCGCCTCCGTGAGGACACGGCGGTGCTCCACCCAAGCCGGGCAGACCTCCACCGTATGCTCCACCGTGTCCTCCGGGCAATCCACATAGTGGTGACACCCGCATTTCCTCCCGCCTTATGCGGAACAGGAACCTCCCGAAACAACCGTGTCTGGTGAGGACCTGCGACAGGTGGAAGGTGAGGACACCGTGGCGCTTCTCTAGCCACTCCTCAAAGAGGGGACTTATAGCCACAATTGTGGCGTGCCCAACCACGCGGGAAAGTTTTTTTTTTTTTTTGAGGTTGGTAAATTTAAAAAAAAACAAATAACTTCTCCCGCTCTGGGCGGAGTGGGAGGGTGTGTCAGATTGGAACTTTGGAAGGCAAACGAGAGGCCGTAACCAACTGGGCACGCCACAAATTGTGGCGATAAGTCCCCTTATCGCCACAATTGTGGCGTGCCCAATGTAAGGACCGCCTGAGGTGGTACAAGCCTCCTCCAAATGTTTCCATTCGTCCCGTAGTCTGACTGTTCTTGCTCAAAATTTGCCAAATATTTTTTCTATTCCGTCCACCTACCTTTTGAAATTCTTAGGAAAAGGTTTAAGTACCGGTAAGGTAAAAGTAAAAGAAGGTTTTTGGAGGACATACGAATACTTTTTTGTTTGATGATTGTTCAATTGTAGGTAAATGACAACAAAATAAATAAAGAGTCTAACACAATACGTTGAATTACTGTACCTACGTAAGTGAAACATTACCAAGTTACACTAAATTGGAATATATAGGTACCTACCAAAGCAAGCAACAGCATCTGTTAATGCAATTTAAACAAACCCAATAAAATAAGAGCTTATTTCAGTAAGACCTCAAACTTAAATCTAATACAAGACCGCACCAAATGAAACTATATTATAAATCGTGTAAATAAATAAATAAATTAAATAAACTTCACATATAATCCTAAAAAGACTGCAAATTCATTTCTAAAGCATAGAGCAGACTCAGGTGCCTAATAATCGGAAATCTGATCACCACCGATTTAGAAGACTGACAATTCAGTCTGGAACACACGAGAATTGGCACGCTAAGACGTGTTGCAATACTTGCAACACACCATAAGTGTAGACACAGCTTTAATCCAAAGATTTGTGCGGTGCACGTATAAACAGTGGCTATTAAGGGGCGGTCCGCGATTTACGACCAATTAAAATCTATATCGTGGAGCCAATTAAACCTCAAGTGGTTTATTAGTATTGAATGCTGTGTTTATCGACTCTGCGGCATTTCAACCGGTCTCGTGCTTACCTAGTACTGCCCTGCTTAAAGTTATTGGATTATCTTTACTTAACTAAGCCTCGCCTACTGAAAATGTACGTGTATTCTTTTTGTTTGCCTTTATTACTTTTGTATCTAATATGCTGCGCAGCTTGCGAATTAATGGGTCTTGTATCAGGAGTTAGTTTTACGTATCATATGTCGTGTGTTATTGTGTAATTACTGGGTATTTATTTGTTAGGTAGTATCGACCTTAATTACGTCATCTAGATAGATGAGTAATAGAAACATTGGAATTTTATGTACTAGACTGGATATTAAAGAAGTTGATAAGAAGGTTCAGCTTTTACCCTAACCAGACAAGCTATGTTACAACTATTGCAGGCCGCATGAGCACAAAAATGAAGCTCTTGAAAATTTGAAATCTTCGAGATAATCTTCCGACTTACTACCTCTCTTTACCGAATAACTTGCTGCTTATTATTGTAGATTTGAAAACTTGCTATTTTACACAAAACTACTCTCTAAACGAAACTACTTTCACCTATTTCATTTCGTAATAAACAAAATTAAGTAGGAAAGAGAAAATTATTAAACTTACTAAGAAAAATATGATTTAATAAACTGAACCACTTAAAATTAAAACTGTTCCCAGATCACCAGGAAGTGATAATTATAAAATTACAATACTTATCGTATTAAAATGGACAGATTAATATCAACATTCTTAATTATAAAACAGAGTTTCATAATGACTATTAATTATCCTTATCGTTTAGTTATCATATTTTTGGGTGTTGTAATTGGGTTATAATTTAAGAAATCTAGTTATTAATTAAGTATGTAAATATTTTGCATAAATTTTGGTGTCATCATAATATTGGTTCATAATCTAATGCTGGTCATGGGTATCAACACAAAAAAGGCTCTAGTGAATAACTGAATCTGGTAATGTATCCGCCATCACAAATGGCGATAAGTACCTTGCTTGGTATTTTCTTTTTCTTCTTTTCGTGTGGTTAGTGACTAACTTGGTGTCAGAGTTTTAAAGCCGCCAATGGGCCTTTGACTTGGCTTCACATACCGTCGAGAAATATCTCTCAGGCCTGCCGGTTTCCTCATGATGTTTTCCTTCACCGTTTTTAAAGCAAGTGATAATTATACAATACGCACATGAATCTGAAAAGTCAGAGATGCCTTGGGTTTGAACTCGAGATCTATGACTTGTCTTAAATTGGCTTTAAAAATACCTAATTAATTTTACCTTGAAATTAAAGCTGCTCCATCGAAACTAGAATCGAATTAGGCTTTTAAAGTCTTAAATTGAGTTCGAAATCTTATAAGAAAAATACTACTCTCTCCATCGTATTGGAAGACAGGCAAGACCATTCTAATTCAAGAATAAGTTAAAGCCCAAACAAAATCTATTTCACCTTACATAAACCTTTATTTCTATAAAATAAAATACCCCATTAAGGTCGCATACAGAAACAAAAAGTCCCCGAAAGTAATGGGGGGAACTCGCAAAACTAATCACTTAAAGTTTCCAATCCCATCGTAGGCCATGCAGGGCCAATACTACAAATTTTCAATTACCCCCAATGGTAGCAAATTCAGCTGAAATGTAAATTATTTCAGCGTGTGCATTATAAATATAATTGTAGGTGTTTCTGGGCGGGGAATGGCTGGCCAATGGCAGTGCTCGGATAGGTTTGGGCGCCGCCCGTCGTAAGACTGATGTTTTGCCCGCGAAGCCTTCGCCGAGGACGCTACGCTCGCACGGAACGGAAAGGCTACAATGTCGCATGTATTTTTTTTTTTTAATGTAGGGACTTGAAAGAAGGTAGCTGGGGTATTTTCAAGGTTTTACAGAAGTTGTTTTGAAACCTGTGAAATGAATTTAACAGATAATTTTTTTATAATTTTTATTAATGGGCGATGGAATTATTAATGATTCCGACGGAGACCGTTACCTGTCAATTGAATGTTATGCAACTAATAATGAAGAATGGCTTTCTGATAGGATAACTTCATAAAAATAATCATGAAGTGCAGCTACCAGTTTTTTCATTCAAACATCTTAAGTACAATTGCATAGACGCGCACTTAAGTATAGATATATTAAGTATTAAGTATAGATATAACTTAGATATAGCTGGGTATTCCAATAACAAAGAAAAAATAGGAATAATTAATTACCTACGACTAAATAATCCTATTTCATAATGTATAGGTATGCTCCACAAAGTCATAACCCGAAAGACACATTATTATAAATTAATTGTAATCGTACTGCATTGTATATTTTAACAGAAAGTACATTTTTACTTCGACACACTTAGGTCATTTGTAAAATGCTGTTTTAATTGTCTATTTTTAATTTTAATTCGCTTTTGACAAGTAATTAATTATCACTTATGTATCAACGCAAAATTAGCCAAGTGTTTTTTAAATTTATTTTTCATTAATAAAAAACGATGCTATACTCAAGGCATTCAAAATACAACTAGTGGCATAACATTTAGTTCGAAACACGATATTTTATTTACAGCACTTATAAGAGACAATTTCCCAAACTTGAATTAATTAAAGACAAGTTATTGGGAATTTAAGTAAATATCTCAGCGTCATGCTGAGATAATTCTTATGGGCCTTAAGTGAAATCAAAATAAAATGAATATAGGTTTGGCAGTTGTTTTACTTTGTATCAATATGACAATCAATGTTAATCGCGGCTGTAGGTATAATAGACCACAAAATGGTAATGAAACGTTTTTCTTTTGAATAAAATCTCAAAACTCAACCCAAAATGATTTCTAAATCCAATAGCAGCTCATCTCAAGCAACTTAATACATTATAAACATATGGACATTTAGTATCACCAAATGACTCATAAAATTGCCCAAATATCCCACAACACTGTAAATTTATCGTTGAACACGTCATTCAACTCGTAAAAGCGTCGAGGAGAATCATTCTCGGCTCGGAACAAACTCTCATGTCAATCATTAACGTCAAACAAAATATAAAAATCAATTTACGCGACATTCAAACCATTATGTGGTAGTGGAAACCGCTTCATTACCACTCATGGTACCCATAAAACTGCTCATGTTCCCCTCACACAATGCCGCCATGATTTAACACGCGAATATATCTCAATATGTAATAATAGTTTGCTCATTGTTAATTCGTACCACTCCATGCCCCAGAACAATAAATTTGCGATTAGATATAAAGCAGAAATACGTCTAGGATGATTTAAATGCGAAGGGAAGACCCTACCGCTATTTACCTGAAGTGTATTGAGCTTTCGATGAGATATAATGTGGACCACAATGTAGCGAAAATAACCATCTTTTTTTGTGTGTGAAATGCGATACTGCACGTTCATTATGGATTCGCCTTTCTTTTGTTACAGCCGAAAAAATGGATTGGAATTTCGTCTATGTTTTGTTACGGAGAAATGGTTCACTTTAAAGTAGAAGGTGAACAAAAAACGTTTAAAAAGTAATATTCTTTATGAGCTTTTTGAGCTCGGTGCGTATAAACACACAGTAAATAAAATTTATGAGTATGATGCGACAAATGGCAACGAAATGACTGAAAATATTATTTGTGATCCTGATAAAAGATTAACATTGTCTTGAAAACAATAGCATGATGACTTGATGAGTGTTTCAAATGAATACATAAATCCGTGAGTCTCATCGTCTTCAAATAAAATTACTTTTACGCAAACTTTCTCAGCTCATCGTGGCCATTTTCTTCACTAATGATTTTATTAAATCATCTGATTTTCACATAAAGACATACTTACTTTATCACACAAATTCCAAACGATGACTCAATCGGTAAAATATTGGAACAACTTGCCTGACTACTTTACAATTCATTGTACAAAAAAGGGACATTTACAAAAACGTCATTTTTAAACAGTCTTCGGCAGAAACAAAGCTTTTCAAGCAATCCATCGGATTTATAACATATAAACGGCCATAGAAGGCACTTGAATTTCAACATAATCTTTATGCCGCCATTAATATATTCCTGGACTTATTTATTGAGTCCCAAAGAAGGTCCAGGCAGGTGGTCCATACTTAATCAAGACGTTACCGAAAATAAAAAACGTGTAGTCATATTTTGTTTTTTGCCTGAATTATTGTTCGGCCCAACGTAAGTTATTCCGAGAGGGCTAGACCCCGTTTTGTTTAGTTATTTATATAATACCTTTTAATACGATGGGAAAGACATACGTTATAATGAATATATTAGCAGTAAAGTAAGGAATACACTTGGGAAACCAGTTGTGTGCAATAAAATAGCGTTATGACATGTTAATAACGTGAACAAATGCACGTTTAATAGTTGATCACCGGTTATGATGGACGGCGCATATAATGTGGGTGAAAGGTGTCTATTGCTATTGCTTTAAGTAGGTATTCACATTGTAAGGTATTTGAATCTTTTAAGGTGTGTAGAAAATAAATACACGAATTAACATTTAAATATCACGATGAACTCATAGTACGGCTTTGTATAGTAACTTTATCTTACTATGTATTTCGCTAATAAGGCAATAATTTAAGGTATTATCTACCTACCATTTACTTGAGATTGCAAAGATTTTTAGAATATTTATGTATCAAAAAGGTTAACAACCTAACCTCTCTATTTCAGTAGTTAATACGACGTCTACATAGTAAAATAATCACAATCTATTCTAACCACATTGCCTACCCATTTTAGAAGCTCACAAAGTCACCAAAACACAATAATACACCCTTAAAATAGTCCACAGCTAAAAACAAAACAGATAAGGAGAATCAAAACAGTTGTAGGTACGGGAAAGACGGCACAATAAAACAGCATCCTACAGAGATTCGTGTCGAGATAGCGAGTTGATTTAGCCATCTTACCAGTAAGATTTATTCAGTTGTGGGATTAGCTTTATGTCGCCGTTCGGCTGTTATGTGCGGCAGACACCGTGGTATATGATGACTGTTTCAGTGTTAAAATAGTTAGAATGTATGGGTGTGTTCGTTAAGTTATTGTGTTCTTGTTAGAATGTCTTGTTTTGGACTTTGTGGTGGGATAAATTATTATCGGCAGAATTTTTGTTCAAATTTTAATTTTGGAAGTTGAACAGTGGTGAATGGCCGCGACTTACGCGTTGTAGGTCAATCAAAGCAGGCACTTTACTTTGTGTAAATTATTTCATAACCAATGCTCTCAAAACGGTGCAGGAAAACATCGTGAGGAAACCGGCATGTCCTAGAACGAATCATTCTAAGACATGTGATATCTATCAACCCGCACTGGGCCCGTGTGGTAGATTACGGCCCACTCCCTCTCACTGAGAGGAGGACTGTGTCTCAGTAACGGGAACATTATAGGCTGCTTAAGCTCAGTTGTAAGGTATTTAATGGTTACTGTCGAAGAAATAATATTGCAGAAAATACCTTATTCCAAAATTTTTTCTTCTAATTGAATTCCTTACAAATACACAATGGCGGAGTTTTCCAAAAGAAAAAGACTTCTTGAAAACAAAAACAGATTGACAACGAAGTTCCCACAATCATCATCCTACAACTACAATCTAATCCCTGACACTGTCCACAGTCCACTGTATTACACCCCGTTTAAAAAACACCCCCTTTTTGGAAACTTATCCTCAGAGGGCGAGGGGCGAGCCAACAAAAGATAAAAGAGATATATAAGTGGCCCTCACAGTACCATCGAGTCGTTACAACAGCAGTAAAATATTTCAAATTGTACCCAATGCCGCGGAAAACGGAACTTACGCGTTTTCACCCCCCTTGCTCCCTTCCCGGACACTATGTGTTTTTAATTTCGTTTTCGATTTTGTTACGTTATTGGAAATGGTCATAATTAGTCGCTGATGCATTTTGTTTGGGTTAATGGTCGCTAATGGACTTTTAAGTTTTTGAATTGGCGATACTGGTTCATTGATACAGTCTTGTAATGTTATGCCTAATCATCGCTTGGTACTAATGGTGACATTATGGTCAAATACTTTTCTGTATACTTATCGAATTTACATTTAGCAGCATTTCAGTGTAGGATTAGCAACGTCTAATAATATAAATTATGAGTTTTTTAGAACAGCTGTTAGTCCTTTCTCTTACTAAATTACACAAGCCTTGATCACATTTCCAAGACTTAATTTACCTCGCCTATGTCCTGTATAAACCGTACTATCATATTCAGCCTTCAAAACAAGCTTCGGTACAATTTCATATCAACTCAAATATTATAATTTCAAACGCTATTCATACCGGACAGCCGTAACCAAACTGGACATGACATTTCAATAACTCCAACTATAAACCAATTACGACCCACGCTGTAATATTCATCTGTTCTATGTATTGACCATTGTATATATACATAACAGACCATTCACCATATACGTCCATTCCCATGATACAACAATGGCTTACAATTAGATGCAAATATTATTTGAATGGTGGTATTAACGGGCATAGGGTCAGTCATGCAAATGTTGGAAGCTGTTGGATTTCCCCAGTGGATATCCCTTCGGTATGAAGTAATAACTTTTGCACTGTAGCCAGTTTATTTGTTACACGGTCCAGTGAAGGGGTGGTCAGAGTTTTTGATGGGAGAACGCATTGTAAATTTAAAAGGGCCGGATGACTCAACAATTTGGTCCTTAGCTCACCACCGACGCAGTCCTTGGAAAAAGATCGATAGTAAAACCAAATTTTGTGAATGTATCACATTATGCGACGGTAAGGGTCAGTATTAAAAATGTTTGAAATTACAGTTGAAAACAATATAAAGTATCCATGTGCCTTCAGTATGTCATCGAGAAATGTGTCGTCAGACTGCAGCCTTTTCGTAATAATTTAAGAATAAAAAGTGTCCGGTTTACACAGAAACTACCTTCTACACTTAATTACTCATAAGGAACTACGGCACAAATGAGTAATATTTTTTGTACTCAACGTTTAACATAACTTTAATAGAAGGTTAATCAAATTAACTTAGCTCTGCTTTCACGAGGAAAATTTCAGTTACAGATTACGATAAATTTAAAAACCTTTCCACTCCTGATTTTCGTGTGGTTAGTGACTAACCTGGTGTCAGAGTTTTAAAGCCGCCCATGGGCCTCTGACTTAGCTTCACATGCCGTCGAGAAATATCTCTCAAGCATGTTTCCTCACAATGTTTGCCTTCACTGTATTTGAAGCAAGTGATAATTATACAATACGCACATGAATCCGAAAAGTCAGAGGTGCGTGCCTTTGGTTTGAACTCGAGACCTATGACTTGGCAGTCCGACAGTCACACCATTAGGCTATCACTGCCCTACCACTGTACCTACTATTATCTTTTGAGATAAACATAGACAAGTTTTGGGAAGAACTGAAATAGCAGTCACGAAAACTCAAAATCTCCCTAGCCTTTTCCTAACTATGTTGGGGTCGGCTTCCAGTCTAACCGGATGCAGCTGAATACCAGTATTTTACATGGAACGACTGCCTATCTGACCTCCACAACCCAGTAACTGGGTAATACGATACCCCTTGGTAAGACTGGTGTCAGACTTTCGGGCTTCTGACGACTCGTAACGACTGTCAAAGATCCACGAATGACAGCCGGGACCAACGGCTTAACGTGCTTTCCGAGGCACGGAGGATTCTCGGTATGTAAAGAGGGTCACCCATCCACTAACCAACCCTGGCAAGCGTAGCTTAACCTGATGAATCGACTAGTGCGGCTGTTGTTACTTAGCCACGAGCTCCTCCAGTCACGAAAACTCAAATAAAAATAAAAAACAAAATTCAAAAAATAATATATTGAAACTAGGCTCAGAATCAGCACTTTTCGAACGTCAAAATTACATTAGACAGTCCCCCAAAACGCCCACCCTTGACCACTTCCTAGTGCTTTAACTGGGAAGAAGTGGCGCAACAAACTCCCCAGCAGTAAAATGGAGAGAACTCTTCCGACAAAAATAATCCCGAAAGGATTCCATTGACTGGCAAAACAATCTAGCGTTCTACTTACCAACTTTAATTTATGTACCTACTCAATAAAATAAAATCGAATCCATCCCTATTTCAAAGTAGAGTACATATTACTTATCTTATTGCTGTAATCCTAAATGCAGAGCTTTTCCTAATCAAATGACGATCTGAAACTCTTGCGACGTTTCTTACTTCTATACCGAGAGACTGAAAGTGTATATTTTACCCTACTAAATACCCGAATAACATAGGTCCTATACTGACATCCCTACATAAACTAGATGTGTATGGCAATGTAGGTATAGTGACAATCATTGTCATCATCTTAACATATAACTTTGATTTTACTCTATACGTATATGAAACCGTTAGTAAAAAATATCTGCGTTTAGGAACACAGATCTTTTACCCAAACAACTGACAAACGCTAACTTGCTCTTGCGACGTTTTTCAAGGCTAAACTTCCGTTCGTGTACAGCCTCATACTACAAAGTACCCAAGCACCTATAGTTACTCTTACATGCCTACATGAACTAGATGTATATAGTTTATAGTGACGTCCGTCTTTCCAGTTAACTTTTATTTTACTCTGTAAAATACTCGTATATGAATCCGCCACTATTTACAAAAAAAATTGTCAAACAATTGGCTATCGCAAACTGTTGCGACGGTTTTCGAGGCTTTATATTCTAAACTTCCGTTCCTATATAGCCTCTTACTACAATCTATCTATCTATAAGTCCTATACCAACATCCCTACATAAACTAGGTGTATATAGCACTGTATAGAGATGTCCGTGTTCAACGGAGCGCGGGTAGTTTCACGCATGGTCGCCACTTGCGACCGTGCTGTTTGTTTTGTTGTTGTTATGTTTTAACTATGTTGGATCCGTGTTGGGATGTAGGTGGGTTGTAGAAGGGTAGTTTGGTAGTAGGTCGTGAAGTTGGAAAATGTTTATAAAAAATAAAAATAAACTGTCGAATAAATTAATTCAATATAATTTTGATCATTGTGATTTAGAAGTAACCTACACAAGACAAAATCTGGATTAGCGTTCATCTTCATACATTATCCATCATCTAAGTAAAAAGCTGTAAAGTATGGATACCATACCGGTTCAATCAGCTGATATGAAATAGGAAAACTTTTTTTAATGAAAAATGGCTGAAAACTTTCAAATATTTCGGAACTGATAGTATCTATCTATACAATAACATAAGTACCTACTGTAATTTGGTTTTTCTCATCAAGAGATCCTTTTGGTACATAATTCCACATTGTAATTAATTACTTACAAACCTTTCTTAGCTACCAATTATTTGAATAACGAACCAAAACAATCCATTACATACAACAACAACAATAGAGTAATCAAAACCACCTTAATTATAACCTTCATACATAACATTCAGTATAAAACCCAAACAAAGAGTGTAGCGTGCGAAGAGTTCGTAAAACCTCCCCTAGTATAAGTAACCACCTAATAGATGGCGTTACGTGCATCAACGGAAGATCGATACGTGGGACAAGGGAATAAAAATGCCCACAGAAGCAAGCTTTTGAATTGATTACACCCTCATTGCTGAGTGGTCGATTTTTGAATTTTCCATCGATTATTTTTTTGTTTCTTTCAGTTTACAACTTACCTTAGCTTATTCGGTTTCCTTAAGAAAGTTATTGAATATTACCTTGGATATTGCTAAAAGAGTAAAATATACTTATGGTAGACAGCTTCAAAAGTAAAAATCTGGTTCACAGAATACATAAAGGAAATATTTCTATCAATGCTATTAACTTATTTACTTTTTGTTCTACTATACTACAACTGCTGTGAAAACCCTGGGTTAACTATAACTAAAATAGTTCAACGGGTCAAGATTTGAACTTTTAACCTTTCGATTCTAATTCAATACCACAATCCCAGTGTCAACTCAAAGCATATTATTATACTTACCATCTTAAGTATCGAAATTCATGACCTGCATGTATTTTTCTTCAAACAGTATTTTTATCTTTTCAAACACAGTTTCTTCTGATTCTCAGCTAATCCATGTTACCTATGAACTCGTTATTATAAATCTTATACGCGACACATTATACATGTAAATGTTTTTACTTGAACACTGTAAAATTATTCCGAGGAGGCATTCGTTTGACTTTTATAGTCGTGTTGAATAATGTTATATTTTTATGTTTGTTTCATGAAAATGCTGAGCTAAGAGTGAGGTGAGAATGCACCGGAGTCATAATGTGTTTGTAGTTCAGGTTTTACAGGGCGTTAGGTATAGGTCAACTTTCCCTTCACCCATGATTTAGACAAGATTTTATAATACGAGTAGAGCGATAGATATATTTTATAATATATATTAGATTTTATATTAGATAGAGAAGATTTTATATTAGGTACGAAGTTAACTCTGGGCTACCTCTGGTAAATTACTAAATATAATTTAATGCAGTGAAGTGAGTAAATATGTAATAGCTTTCACATGCTTTTGACGACATCTAGATGAAGATTTAGACTGAATTGTAGCTACTCTAACAAACATTGTAAAAATTACTCAACATATCTACTTAATAATACCTATATTATTTCTAAGAGTTATACTGTATTTTACCAATTTTTATTTTTGAATAAGTTGTATTATTATTTATTTATTACTTATTATTTAATAATAATTATCTCATCTCATCGTCATCATCATTATATATCTTCCCACTAACAGCGCCCCGCAGTTTCATCCGCATAAGTCTCGATCCCGTCGGAAATGTCGGGATAAAAAGTATTCTATGTCTTAATCCAGATCATGGTCTACCCATGTGCCAAAGTTCATCCAAATCTGTTCAGCCGTTTTGGCGTGAAAGCGTTACAAACAAAAAAACTCACTTTCGTATTTATAATACCTATTAGTTAGGATAAATATAATCAGATTTTTGCAAAAACTTGCTATTTCCATCCTAAACTTACCTTACACCGAAACTTACCTTGAAGTAACCTTACATTCAAGTAACCAATATCCGTTGTATAGAAAAATATAATCAGATTTCTGCAAAAACTTGCTATTTTCATCCTAAACTTACCTTACACCGAAACTTACCTTGAATTAACCTTACATTCAAGTAACCAATATCCGTAGTACCTATAGATAAAATATAATCAGATTTCTGCAAAAACTTGCTATTTCCATCCTAAACTTACCTTACACCGAAACTTACCTTCAAGTAACCTTACATTCAACTAACCAATATCCGTAGTATAGATGTGTGCTAAAATAAATATATGCTTAAGGTCCCTTTGTGAATAGTCGTTGTTATTGAAATAAGGTGTCACTGCATCCGATCGTGGTTATCGATATAGCTTTATCCATAATCCGCGCGCCTTCCCGTCTTGTTTACTTCCTCTAAGATATCACGTTGTAAAACCTTGCTATGTTTGTTTTGAACATTCTTGAAGGATTTTGTTAAGAAATTGTCCATGGATTTTGCAAGGAAATTGCTGATTTTGTTGGTCGGTATTTTAAATTGCTCTTGATTTTTATGATTTTTATCCACTACCTTGATGACATTTATCAGTTTTTAATGCACAATAAAATAAGACACTTTGGTGATCAATTGTTTTTCTAGACATCCAAATAACTAGCATATTATAGGTATATATTACTAATAATACATTAATACATTAAATATTCAACAATTCCTAATGCCATTGTAATTACATCTCATAATTAAATCAACATGAACACATATGGGGTTCATACCCACCAATAACGTCCATAAAATACAAAACATGCAGCCAGACGTAGGAAAAAATAAATAAAGTCATATATCTTGAAAGTATTTTAATGAATATAATTTCAAAAGTATAACACGCATACTACGATTTACGTACAAATGTCACGCGACGCGAAATAATCTGCTAATGAACTGAAAGCTTTTAGTCTATTTAATGAGTTCTTATACTTTTTTTTGGAGTTGAGTAGGTACATCTGCTGGTCACAGGTGGATCTGAAAATAAATGGAATAATAAGAATGAATTTTATTAAAAACAATCGTTATTTTATTGCTCTTATTTAGATTGAAGATTGGTTAGCATAGACTTTCGACTAATTTAATTTGTTGATGACGATTTGATGGTAACGATAGCGCTGTATTATTAAAAAATTACTATGAATTCTGCATAGTACTGTATTAATTAAAAAAAATAGTAAAAAATCTGTAAAAAGTAATTGCGGCAACTTTGAATGACACAAATAACTTGGTAGGTAAGTGTTGATAAGTATTGATACAGAGTAAAAGCAAAATTGACCCGTTTTTACTAACTGATTAATTTTGCGTATAACCATTGTTTAAGCAATACCTTTTACCCTAAATCGTAAATATACCTATATGTAATATATATATTATAAATACGAAAATTAGTTTTTTTGTTTTTTTGTTACGCTTTCATGCCAAAACGGCTCAACGGATTTCGATAAAACTTAGCACATGGGTAGATCATGGCCTGGATCATAGGATATGATATGGATATGGACATAGGATACCTTTTATTCCGATATTCGCTCGTGGTCGTGACTTATGCGGGTGAACCGGGGGCGCAGCTAGTTGACTATAATCCTTATTCACTCTACCTACCTAATGAGAAATAGTATAAGTTATGATAGGTATTTCAAAACTGTTCAACCCAATTTTTTGCAGTTCCATTTCTCAGCATCCCAATAGCCAATACAAAGCAATTGGCATCAAATCATAACCCAAAACTAACAACAATAACAGCGAAACAGCTCAACAACTCACGCCCACAACTTGCAATACGTAGCGAAATACGTTTTCGGCAATAACTGGGCAACATTTCAACAATTTAATACGACATAAACAATAGAAATGCCGGTTGTACGCGGCCCGGCGCGTATGTAAGTGTGCAGCGCGTACGCGGCGTATGTTAGTACGCGGCGTATTTATTGCGTATGGTATTGTGGTACGCTCGTTACCGTATATCTGTGAGTGGGGGCGTATGGGAGCGCCCTATCATGAATCCTGATACACGACGACCGCTTTATTGGGAGCCGCGAGCTTTTTAACGATCGCTGCTACGAGGATGGACTTTCTATTCTGTATTAGGTGAGGTATATGTGCATTGGTGAAATAGGACTCAGACCCTAGAGGACTTTTATTTGAAAGCTTGTGCAAAATAAACATCAATAAACAGTTGAAAATAGCAATTACAAAAACTTTAAAATCAGCGAAATAACAAAACATTGGTATTATAATTAGTTAAGAACGTATAAAGTACTACTATTAGAAGAATCAGCAGTTAAGTCCTTGAAACTTAACACCAAAATCACTAACGGCTCAAAAGTACCAATCCTTTTTCAGTAGCTCAGAAAAACAAACAACCAAGACCAAGCTACATTGGCGGTAGCGTGAAAGGGTTTGTTGATTGGACGGTCCTCCCGGGTCCCCGTGACCCGTGCACCATGTTAATGGGCTTAATCGTCTGTACAGTCCGTCTGAACAATTTATGTATCATTTTCGATCCCGTTATGCTCGCCGGATTACGCGTACGTGCGACCCTCCCGTTTCGAATACGTAATGGTGATGGCTCGAGATATCTGAATTTATAATGTTATATCAACACTGTTAATGGTAGTACGGACCAAAGGACTAGGCACTAAGGACCAACATAACTTATGTATTGGTTGCTTAAGTAAGCTAGTGCAGAGTAAGGAAAGTTTGAGGAATAATTCAGAGGGCTCGGAACTGTTTGTGTCTTTGCGATGCGAAGGCATTTGCTAATGGTCCTTTCGGCTGTTCCGTTCGAAATATTTTAGTGATTACTTCAAACGACTTTTTGACTGTTAAAAATACAATTTGTAACGAGTTTTCAAAGATAGAAGAAAGGTTACAAATCGAAACTAAAAAAGCAATATTTTTGGGTAAAAAATATACGTGATAGATATATTATCCTACTCATCAAATTTAATTACATTTTACTGTCCCTTTTGAGTACAGCATTAACTAAGAAAATGCCTCTATCACCACCAACCCTCAATAGTGGTGCTCGCACCAAGTCGTTGTAAGTCCACAAGAGGACCTCTTTTTCATTAATTTACATAATTATTCAGCATTAGGTGCCCAAAAACACCTACATATTTATACTCAGACTTTACCCACAAATTCATAGCTCTAAATCCAACTATACCTACATTAAAGTGCCTACGAATAACAGGTGCGGCTTTTATCAGAATTTAAAATAGGGATTAACACCGCCCGGCTCGGTCGCAGCGTATCGCCGGCGCCACGCCCGGTAACCGGATCCGGGCGTATTTACCCGGATTTAAACCGGATTAATCCGCTTCGACGCTGCTGCCAGCTTTGTAGATATCACATTGTTTATTTTACGTTTAAAATTGCAATGGATTATTTTAATTATATGGGTACAGTGGTGTGATACGACCAGTAGTTATACTGTTATTTTTTTGAGTGTGGGGGGAGATCATGGTTGTAGACTATTTTAAATACAATTAAAAAAAACAAAATGTAAGCACTATCCAGTCATAACCAATCAACAAACAAATCAATTAATTAATCTAACAAATAATTTATAACATAACTAAGCTATAAATTATTTGTTATATATGTAAGTAATCATGTATTTACCAAAAGACTTAGTCCAGGTAACATCAGTGTTGTTTCAATAAGCGATAGGTATGTCTATGACTATTGCAGATGAGTAGACTTCATTAAAACTACGAAAATCCTGAATCTTGAAGGACAATACGAAGACAATTAGGTACGTCACAACATTAACAATTTTCCCCAATTTCTATGGTCATCTCAGCCACCTACAATAAATGAATCCATCAATACACTAACCTATACACACGATAGCATAACGTAATATAAATGAAACCAATACACATACATAAAACTTCAGCATACAATCTCCTGAATCCGGCCCCTGCTGCGACGTAGACCCGCTACGCCGTAGCACTAACATATAATCCTTTTCGCTACAATAGCAATTTCAAACTTCCTTAGGGGCTTCGGATAATCTTTCTTTATATCGAGCTACCAGTCGCAAGCGGGCTTATTTTTCATCTCTTTCTTACACCTAATTCTGTCGTAAGCGCAACAAAGATGGGTGACACAAAAGCCTGAAGAAAGCGGTAGACTTCTCAATAAAGAGGGGAGAACAGTAATGTGTATTTAAATTTTGGTTCAAGTGTAATAATTTTGTTTTTTAATTTAATTTCTAATGGCGTTATAAATCTAGGGTGAGAGTGAGAACCATAAATCGTTTTGGTGATCTTTATTTTTAATCTGAAGACGGCGGGGAACTTTTCTCGACTTTCCTTAAGTTGATGCGATATTTTTACACTGTTATAATTAAGGCTATATTTTACTTTGATTCCAAGTTATAATTATGGCTTTTAAAGAAATGTATTATTAATCGTAAAATACAAAAGGGAATCAAAAATTTGGTGACATTATCATGATAGTAAGATAAAACTTACTGTCGTTGCTGTTAGGAAATCATGCACACAAACATTTTCAGAATTAAACTATACCTACTATTACTTTATGTAGAACACGGCAGTATTTGTTAATCATACTGGAATTATTTATTTGCTGCAAGTTTAGAAAACAAAAATCCACAAGTATTAATAAATTAACAAAATAAACAGTAGGTTAATGTCGTGTCAACATTATCAATTAAATTTGGCATTTTTGTCAGAATTTTTAGAATTTTTTAACAAAGAAACGAACAAGCAATTCCAACTTAAAATATTCTCACGCAGAACAATGAGTATCGATCGTCTCGAATACGAGCACCAAATGCGACCTAAAAATAATCTATATCAATTTCCTTATTAATTTCGGGAGTGGCAAAAGCGTTACTTTCATAGCCACTTTAATGGGTAATTTTCATAAACAAAGTTGAGGATCCCTGAAGATGGGGCGAAGGGGTGTCGGGGAGGCGCGGGGCGGGTGGCACGGGTTCCTTTCTGAGATAGAAAACAGCTCTGGTGCTCGTATAATGGGTTTTTGGAATGGCGTCGTCCGTCTTGCCACACCCCCCGACCCCCTTTCCACCCGGGGCGAGAAAGGATGAATTCTTATTTCCTCATCTCGAGCCGTCCGGTACGAACCCTCCATGTAGATTGCCTTTTTCTCGTAGAACCTCCGTATAACATAACAATGGCTTGTTTTCAATTTTATTGGTGTTATTTCTTCTGGTTTTTTGTTTATTTGGACATTGAACACGCATTGGTTTGGAAATAGAGATAGTACTTTCAAGTTAATTTGACTCCTAGTTGTCTTTGTAAAAGGGTAGATGTATCTTGTCTTTTATCATTGTTGTTCATTGATGGTATCTGAAAGAAAACAAAACACAATTAATTTCAAAGCAAATTCTGTAAAAAATCTTGAGTTACGTTGATTTCATTATGACCTACAGTCATGTAGGTCATATTGATCAAAATTTCATTTACAAATTACATTAGTCTCATTCACAACAACATAATCTGTTCCTTTTTGGGGTACTAAATCAATCATGATCTAGAAATTGGTACTTAGGTACAATGAAATGTAACATTGGAAATCTGTTCAATTCTCTATTCTTTAGGTATGTCGAGCCTGATTCAAGTTCGACAGTAATTTGTTTAAAACATGCATTTCCTATGTTACAATATAATTTGAATTACATAACAGAATGAGGATACACTTTGGCCAAAATGTTCATAATCATAATATATATCGGACGGCAATAGCAACTGCATTCATGAAGTGTTCCGCGAGCCAAAAATACTTTGATACGTTGCCAGAACATGCAAACACACACATAAAGTAAGACTCGGCCACTGCTTGTTATGACGTGCTTTTTAATTTACTTTGACAGTGTCGCTGGCACAATGATTTAGTATGTTATTGTCTAGAAGAAATAGTTGGTCTAAAAGTAGGTGTTTTATTTTGGATAATGGAACGTGGTATTTGTGTTTGACAGTGGGGTTGAGTATATTTTTTATCATTTTGACCAAACAGACAGTAGGATATACTTTTTTGACAAAAGTTCATATGGCATGAGGTTATTGCTACACAAAGGGAAACGACAAACATCCATACTATTCAGTTTAAAAGTCAATATTATAATTTAAAAATACTGATAGTTATCTATTTGACATCTCTTCGATACATAACCAATTAACTGTATCAATACACCAAATAAAGCTATAATCACACAACAATACTACACAAACAAGCTATAAACAAACTGGTAAACATAACAAAACGTATTAGCACTCATAATCAGTTGCCGAAAATCTGCTTTCATTCGTGCGACGCCATTATGAAAACGTCTAACGTTGCAACCATTGTAACAAGACCCCGTATTTTCTTTTCTGTCGTACTTTTTCTTGAAGTTGAAGGGGGTGGGGTAGGTCAGGGTATGGTGGCGATTATATAGCAATCATAGCAGTTGTATGAAATGAGAAGTCTCCCTTAAAAGGATAAACAAGTCGCGTGTGTACGAAACAGCCGAGACGCGCTGAATTCATATTTTACTTCGGCCTCCCTTTGGGAGAGCGTGTTGCTAGAGAGGTATGGTTAGAAAGGTGCTCTGTTTAAATGTAGGCTAACAATATAATGTTTAACGTAGGTAAATCGATTATAGTAAGAAATGCAATGTGAAGTGAATGATTCAATATAATGTAAAGTGAGATTTCTTTTCAGGCTGATTCGACTCGAAGGACCAAAATATTTTATCACCAGATATTATGGCAATTATTTTTTTGGCAATACTGGCAATTTTTTTTAGCATTCTGTTATAAATACAAGGATAGTAAAATCCATTGACCAAGTGTGTAAATGAAACAAACAGCAACGTGTAGCACAGCTGAAATTCTAAGTCAGTATCTCAAACAAATCTAAACACAGCAAAAATAAAAATCCGCTACATAGAGCATCCATCCACCCGCATCTGAAAAGTAATGTACCAAAACGTTACAGTTGTACCATTCCACCATCAAAATTGCTTTCCTTATATCTTCAATAAATGTTTAAAACATCCCGGCAAGCATGTGTTTTATAGGCTTTAGGGCTTGTTATATTAATTTCACTGGTTTCTGTACTTATACCGCGGTTGAGGGATGAAAAAATATTAAGGATCGAGCTCCCGGCACCCCAAAGCACTTTTTGGTTTCGATACTTTTGACGGCCCAAGGACCAATTACTTTTGAAAGTATCTCTGACTTCAGTACTTCATAGTAGCTATATTTATGTAGGCTTCGTATAGAACTTGTAGAGATGAAAATTATGAAAACGTTCTCTCGAGAAAATTTATATTACTTTCATGCGAGACCATTATTATAAATAATGTGAAAAACTGTTGATTATTGCATTTTTCCAACTTCTCATAATAAAATGCGTTCCTCTTAAAGCGAATATGGTAAATACATGTGTATATCTTTATCTTTATCCTTGCTTTGTCATGGCCTTCTTTTCCACTTTTCTTCTAATATCTATAATTAAAAAAATATGTAGGTAGTAAAAGACACTTTTTGAAATCAAAATATTGAACACTAGGGCCGTGGGGTCCGAGTGCTCATCGAATATTTCGGGACATCGCCAAGCGGTTGATCGACTCTTCACGTGACCAGAGGGCTGGCCAATTCTTAGGCCAAAGAATCAGCATTGCCATCCAACGTGGCAATGCTGTCAGCCTTTTGGGCACTTTTCCCGCTGACAGCGATGCGGACGAATTTTTGATTCCCTTTAATTTATTTTCTTTACATTCTTGTACATAATTTATATAATAGTTGTAAAATAAATTGTATTGCAACATATAAAAAAAAAAAAAAAAATTGAAATCTTTTTAATTTGATCCTGAATCTGTAAGGGAAACAAACCTCAACATCAATTATTGTCAAAAAAAAACGTTTATTTTGACGATTGAAAGAATGCTATGGTAGTATTGATAAATGGAAACATGTCATTGCTGATCAATGTGAACTGCTGCTACCTACCCTCTTGACTAATCATTAACTTGTGACAACCACACTTTTGTGTGATCCTGCAAATCAGACATAACCAGTTAATTCTGAATCCACCACTTTCAGACATTTCCATAAAAAAAATAAAAAAACAAAAGTAGAGCATAATATTTGTCTTTTTATGTTAACTCAGAGTCTTTAATAAATAAGCTAAACAATAAAGTAGGTAGGTACGCTCTTCCGAGATTTATGCTTATCTCACGGACATAAAGCGGTATTAATGCATATAAATATGTCAGGAGCTAGGGTGGACATTGTTTTTCTTGTTCATTGTTGACCTTAGTAGAGTTGATGTTTATGTAAGAAAGTATATAGGTATCTATTGTGGTTTTATGTAGGTTAGCTGTATCGTCGTTCGGGTAGATTTGAGCATACCGTCCACACGTTTAAAAAAAAAAAACACTATTTAACTTACATTAAAAAGTAAATAGAATAATTAAAGCCAGACATGTAAACTATTGCAAAAACTGTGTATTCAGCTTTATACCATTTGTTTTTGTAGGTACTTAACTTCTTGAATGTATCACTCCCAAGACAAATACATTCGAATATGCAAAATAAATCATAAAAAACACCAGATATGTAATCATCTTTAATCATTCCAAAGAACCTTTGTTTAGACTTTGTTTCCAAAACGAATTCTAAAGGTCAACCACGCCGATACAATAAAACGATTACTTGAAAAAAATCGTCCTTTGCACCCCAAAATACACAGTTACCCTAACAGGACAGGAAACCCGGTCTCCCTTTCGCCGGTTGCGCGGGAAAGTTCGCCAGATCCGTTTCCTCTGTTTGCCATTTCCCCCCAGAGCACCCGCTACCCCTGACTGACTGCTTCCACAAATAAATACCACTACCCTCCGAAAATAAATCTGCTGTAACGAAAAATAACGTTTGGTAGCATTAAGGTAGTTTTTATGGTGGCAAGAAAATCCTTTTAACTTGGCTTTTGACTTTTGGCAAAAACCAACCGAGGTCTTTTTTTCATCAATTCTTTTTCAAAATCTGATTGAAACTGGCATAATGTGAGGAATAATTGTTTTATAATTTTGAGAACCCTCAAGAAATATGGTGATAACCTGTGACCTATGTGGCGTGTACGGTGTGGTAGAATGACGCGGCTACTTTGCCATTTGTTTAAGGTTGCAAAACAAATGAATGAAGCACAACACAGTAATAAGTTGCATGTTAATGGTGAATGGCACAATGCAGTCAGATCACCGGCTCAGTCTAATAATTTATAAATATTGAAAGGCAATGTCTCTGCTCATTTCTCAATCATCAATCGCGGCAATGTTTCTGCTGATTTGCAATGTTTTCTCCATTGTGAGTTTTCGACAGATTTTATATAGTAAATCTGGCAAAAACTCACGATCAGTGACCAATTACGTCTCATTTTGAATCCCCCACTTTCAACAGAAGAGTATCGAAAAAAGAGAAGCAAAACAAAGGAATAATAAATTCTGCAACACAATTCTGAAAAAAAAAACAGTCGCTCACTATCAATCTCACTCACATATATTTGCATGAGGGAGGCATTCTTGCCAATGCCAGGGGCTTTGTTTCTACTACAGAATTCAGAAGTGAGCTTTAATACGAGTAGTGACTATTTTTGCAGAGTACGAGTACGCACGGCTACACATCAAGCTATACATTTCCAGTATAAGTTGACCTCACATTTGTACGGAAATCCTAAACAATGCGAGATCAGCATAAACTGGAAATGTATAGCTTGATGTGTAGCCGTGTGTACCACTGCTGTACATTTATTTTAATCCTTCTTATCGCTCGTAATTGTCAACTTGCAATTGAAAAAACAAAAGTAATTGGACATAAACTCTTTATTCGTTGTCATTATTTCAGTTGCAGCGATATCGCGGTTATCAAGAAACATTAATTAAAACAATGCTGATCATTACGAGCTCACTATAAAATATATCCTTTTTGTGCCAATTCTACGTATTGTCATTGTTTTTTTATAAGAAAAGGATTTTTTTCTTTGTTTGTCTGAATGTTCAAAATTAGTGGAAGGACTTGGGTTCCATTTTCATAGCGTTATTCTAACTAATATTATAAATGCGAAAGTGAGTTTGTTTATTTGTCTCTTTGTTACGCTTTCACGCTAAAACGGCTGAACGGATTTGGATGAAGTTTGGCACAAAGAGAGACCTTGATATGGAGAAGGACATAGGCTACTTTCGTGTTGGATCGCAGACGAAGTAGCGGGCTACAGCCAGTAATAATATTATAAATGCAAAAGTGAGTTTGTTTGTTTGTTTGTTACGCTTTCACGCTAAAACGGCTGAATGAATTTGGATGAAATTGGCACATGGGTAAACCATGATCAAGGTTAGGACGTAGAATACTTTTTATCTCTAAATTCTCATAGGATCGAGACTTTTGCAGGTGAAATCGCAGGGTGCAGCTAGTAAACAATAAAATATGCGGCACTAAAAACCTAGCTATGCGGTAGATATGTTGTAGCACTGTGTGTACTTACAAGAGCGAATTAAATCACATTAGCCTTCCATTCTCTAGTTAACATATGATAATAAAACTCAT
Source organism: Agrochola macilenta (assembly GCA_916701695.1). Lineage (NCBI taxonomy): Eukaryota > Metazoa > Arthropoda > Insecta > Lepidoptera > Noctuidae > Agrochola > Agrochola macilenta. The sequence continues at coordinate 13,930,993 of OU753563.1, forward strand.
TAAACTAATGGAACTACTAACAAACAGCATGACAATGGTAAAGAGCCTACTTAAAATCGCTATCATAGGCAAAGGTGAATAACACATAACCGTACCCTTCAATATTCATATTTATTACTTCATTATAACACTACAGACCAACATTTGAATATTATCAGTCAGTACAATCGAATACTTCATCCCTAGGAAACATTAAAAATATGTAACAACACACATTTACATAAAAAGTGTTTCTTATAATATAAGTGTTAACTTTTTAATATACAATTTTAATCTGTCTTATAATTTTCATACAAAGCGTTTTATCTATCGTGTAAGAGATCAAAGGATGCGGTTGGTTATAAATATTAATGCTTACAAACACTCCATTTTAGAGACATAATTTGGAGGCAAATCTCGACTAGACTCAAATACCAAGATGTATGGAGTTGTAGATACTAGATGAGCTCGAAGATTTGCTCTTAAGTGTTACAGTCAGTCTTAATTTTTTTCCTAAAAAAGACTTTAACTTTAAATACCACTTTATTGGAACGAAGTTCCTTATCGCGCGTTGCGAAAGGGGGCTAGACAGAAAAAATTAAGACCAAAAGTTGTAACGACACTTTTTGCTATAGTTGTAAGCCGTGCGGCGTGCGCGTATTTCTCTGTCGGTCTATCTCTCTCTCTCATAGAAAGCAAGCCAGTTATTTTCGTTTCGTCTTTCTTTTTCGCATTGAACAGTGTGGTGTCGCGGCGATTATTTTTGTTGAGTGTATACAGGTTTTTTGTACATAATAAATAATAAAGAAAGGAACTTCGTTCCATCCGGGTGTCCCTTGACACCTCTCAAGCTTTTTTATTTATTTATTCACTCCAAACATACAAATATCTTTACAGGCTAGACCCAATGCTGATTTATACATAGAATGATTTTATAGTACACTTAAAAATTTAATAATTATGTGAGTTCAAAAGTTAAATTGTTAGTTAAAAAACATTTTTTATTCTTTCTTTTGCGTGTGGTTAGTGACTAACCTGTGTCAGAGTTTTTATGCCGCCCATGAGCCTCTGACTTGGCTTCACATGCTGTCGAGAAATGTCTCCCAGGCATGCTGTTTCCTCACGATGTTTTCCTTCACCGTTTTTGAAGCAAGTGATAATTACGAGTATACAATAGGCACATGATTCCGAAAGACCAAAACCATGGTAGTCCGACCACCACTAGGCTGTCACTGCTGTTTTTTAATTATTTATTAAAATTTCCGTACGCTGAAAATATGCTGAAATTAATTAATTTTATAAACCAAGTTTTCTTTATTAGCGGTTCTCCCTTCTACGTTAAAGCGTGTTGCACGATTATCAAGGTCATAAATCAACATAAAACGTCAAATTACATAGCACAGTCACGTTATTAAGTAATTAAACATTTTATGAGACATCGTATAAATTAAATTATTTGGCAGGATAGAAAACTCACAAATAAAACTACACTTCAGTACATTTCATTGTCTTCAGAATTTTGTAAAAATCACCAATAAAACTGAACGCTATCAGCATTTCTAAAACGCGTTCAAGAGCTGTCAATATCAAAATTGTTATGGAAAATTGTACACTGACAGCTCTTGAACGCATTTAGATGTGCTGCCGAACTAAGAGTCTGCTTCCTAACCCGGTTTAAATTAGATTTTGCTCAACAAGGGCAAATCGATCGATCGATAATGTTCACTGGGGTTTTATGGAATATTCGCCACACATCATTGAAAATAGTTTGATGTTGGATGATGGTAACGGTTTGCTTCTTAGCTAGAAATGCTTTTTGAGTGGGAATGGGAGATAGCCCACTCCCACTCAAAAATACCAAAAATGCGCATACAAACACTCCTAACTAAGTACGAGTATCAATTACATAAAGACCATCTTCCAAGCCACTTCTGCTCCATCAACATCTCGGTATCAGTCGCTACGTTGCAGTCAACAATGGCGCCCGATAGTGACACAATAAACCGCCTCAAATGGCCCGGAACTTTTTCTCTAATGGTTTATTTAAAAAATCTCACAATTTTCATTCTGAGTTTCCTTTGGGGGAGGCAGATAAATCTCTTTTATTCGCCTCCTGAGACATTCAGCTTTGATCTGAATAGCTTTTATGTGATGTTTGCGCTCTTCTTAGTATCTTCGTGATTTAATGTTATAGTCTGGTCGACGTGTCCTTCTTTCATAGACACGACTCCTTAGAAACTAGGAGTCTTGTGACCCTATTGAATACGTAAAGAATCCTTTTTTCATCGCCTTGTATTTCTTATTAATGGAGTCTGAAATCGGCGAGGATTTGGGTCAAGTGAAATTATTAAAATATTTGAGCGCAGATATTTTTGGCATTCCATAACTACGTATGTAAATTGCTTTTTTAATACATATACCTATATTTTTTGCCACTTTCAATGTCATTAAATACACAAAGTCCTATAAAAATCACCATTTATCAGGTTGTTTCGAAATAAAACATTATCATCCCAAGTAACATTTCCGGTGTTTACATTCCTGAGATCCGTCGTACACGTCAGAGAACCCCTCAAAAGCCGCGGTATCGAAGTCGTCAGGGTCAGGCAATCGCGTTTACGACGCATAAAAGTTAGTCTTTATAGGCTCTCCGTGTATAAAAGTGGCGTTTATGCCTTTTTAATTAATTGTCGTGCCGTTAAAAGCCATATCAGCTTTGTCGTTGATGGCTGATGCCCGGGAAATTGTTAACGAATAGTGATTTAATAATAAAACGTATTTGATGGTCGGACAGTTCATAAAAGTCTCGTAAAATGTTCGTTGTAAATCGTTAAGTTCGTAAATTTTCCCACAGCTGTGATTTATACTTCTCGTTACGGCGACTGATATGTTTTAGTGAAAGGATTTTATGATCCCAAATCGGTAGAGTCTTATTACACTCCATTTTAAAAGCGTTCGACTAATTTATTATAATTATTACGGCTCGGGTATAAAAATAGAAGAAAAAATATATTTATTAACATGTAAAGTTCATCGAAATGTATAATAATAAATTATTTGATCAATATATTCTGAGCACCGAAGTTTTTATAAGATAAAACACCCAATTAATCGGTTTCGGTGGGCGGAGCTGAGATATCTTCATTGTGCGATAAATTCAAACTAATGTTAACTTATACAAGATTGTATGAAAGCAGTGTCCATTAGTCACAGCTTGAAGCCCCATCTATTCTTGCTTACCGGTCGTTCTATCCGTGCAATAAATAAAAAGATTCTCCAAATAATTTTCCAATACTAACTTACATTTGCCTATCGGTTGGACCTTGTTCTCTGAAAAATAAATACTAAATTCCCTTGATGTGTATTGTGGCATTTAAAATTTATTAGGAATACATTATAGGTACAGCCTCTTATGGACAGTTATTAATAATAACGAAGTGACAGTCACAGTACGTATGGTACACGTGTCTCCTTGAAAATAAATTCACCAAGATGGTATTATCTTATTTATCGTAATTTCAGACATTCTTTTTACATTAGAATCCCTTCGTTTACTCTTACCCTAAAATGGAGTCAAGTTTAGAATGAAGTGTTAGATGTGTTTATTACAGAGAGGGTTATGGTAATCTATAGTCCCATAATGCCGTCCCCAAAACTAACATGGACTAACTGTCTAAGCCATTAACCTTTCATGATTGTTTATCGAGGATACTGTAGTGTTCTTTGACGTAATCAGACCTTATATACCTTATTTTAGTAAGCAGTTCGCTTCTATCTTCAGCTATACGTATAGACCGAAGAAAAATCTAAAAAAACATGCACATAAAAGTTATTAAAACATTCAATTATCGAACAAAAGTCAACCCCACGCCACCGCTGACGGTATTTACGACCCGCGCCAATTAATTTTTCCCTTCTTTTTTACTCCGTCAACAGTAAAGAGTACAAAATGGCCATAGACACAAATACAAGTGGCTATAAAATGAATGTAGCTGAGTCAGTGGCAGTGGGTGTCTCGAACGCGCATGTGCGGCACATTCCGGTACTTTTATTGATTTCAGTAGCACTAACGGTCCATAAAGCCGACGTGCCGGACCGAAGCCTCTACTCTATGCCCCTTATTAGGTACTCACGATTTCAACTGAGTTCTACTTGTTAACTTTTTAAATAGGTAATTACTTCTTGAAGTTTTTTTCGCATTTACGGATCTTTAGCAATTTGGAGTTGATTAAGCAAGTTGCGTTAGGATTAAGATCTTTTAGGACGATTAGGATTTGTAATTACTGTTAAACCTTTAGGAAAGAGTTAATGAACATAGATGTCAGCAAACTTTCTTTAGGTAATATGTAGGTACATTGCAGATATTTCCCATGCATATGAAAAAGGGTCAAAGCACGATAAATAATAATAATGTGCGTTTAATGCGTACGGACTACCTTGCGTTGCCATTTTCATTGTCTAAACAGTATGAACCCTCATTTTTCTCTTCAAAACAAACCAACCTGCAAATGCCGACGGCAGTCAATAAACACCCAGCGCACGTATTTTCGGATTAACTACGTAGGGAGTCGCCAATCTTAATTGCCATTCTCTACGGGCACAACACGCGGTGGTCATTGGGACCTACGGACCTGCACTACATTATTTTGTTTGTACGCCTCATTTACGAGGGTTGACTCCATGTTTCGGTATGTGCGGTTGCAGTTAATGTTCTTACCGTTATGGGTTTGAAAGGACTTAATTAAGTGGACTTTCCAATAACTAAGAAGGTAGCCGTAAGAACCAAACAATCTTAGAAAATATTGAAGCAACAAAATCACTGAAGCTGAACTGAAGAAAAGACGAAAATCCTGAATGTTTAAACAAGCGCAAGTATTCTACTCAACCATAATTCCTTACTTTGATCTCAGACACGGCATAAGCCAGAGATTGTCAACCCTAAGCACATAATAATGCTTCAGCGTAATATGAAAAGAGGACATTAGTGGGTGTTCGTCGTCTGTAATATCAACGTTGCGACGGCTGCGGTGGTCGCAATAGGGCCTTTATTAAAACAAAATTTCTACCCGCAAAATGTCCACAAGCTCTGTCGGAACATTTCTACTTTGCGACTTGGAATATTCGAATTTAAATTATTAAAAAGCTTTCTGATGCACACTTTTGCACTTTTATAATGTTAGCTTTGCGTTCTTAGGTATGCAATGTCTTTTGCATAACTTTGATATTATATTTAAGTGTTAGTAACAATGGTCTTTGTTGTAGAAATAGAACTAAGTTATTAGATGTCGTGTCTGAACTAAAAGAAGTTTCGGTAGTGCGGTACACTATATTATTAGCTTCGAACTACTACGATGACACAAATAAAGTTCACCGACAAACTAGAAATAACAAAACTCAAACATATTTCTTTTGGAACTAACAAAAAGAATTCGCACAAAATCAACCCGGCATCGTACAAACATCCCGTACAAGTTACTCAGTGATTTCGCTCCGGAACCGAAAGTCCAAATTGAATCAAATATACCCTACTATCTACTGATTACAATATCTACTAGGTTAGGTAGGTAGGTACAATATGTCCGTACGCCGCACCGACCGACGTTCGGCAGTGAAGCGATGATTTCGGTACATTTGCCGAGACCGTAACGATGCTTGGAATCGTCTTGATGGACGCTATGAATGAGCTCTCACAACATAAAGAAATCCCCTTAAAAAGGGTAGCGTTGGGGTGGAATAAAAGAAGCCAGCGACGCTCAAAAATGTTCTTTCAAAGAAAATTAAATAAGGAACGTTTCTTACGAGGAATGAACGGCTCGGAATTTAATTTTATATTAGAATAGTAACAATAGATGTTGTTTCAGATTTTGTACCTCTGTTTTGTTAGGAAAGTTGGTGTTTTTATTATGGAATATGTTGGGAACCGGTGCAAGAAAGGTTGCATTGGAGACGCAAGCCGGATAAGCTGAAGATGCCGTTTTATCTCGTCGCGCCGCCTAGCACTGTTCTGCAACGCTGAATACTTAAGGTTTTACTTGGGGAACTCGAAAAGATTGAAAACAATCCTTTGTTTATTTATTTTTATCCTGTAATATCAATCCATGAAATGTCCATTTAAATAACTTAAACTACTTTTTGAACATCACTTCGGCCGAACATTCAAAATGTCTATCGGACCTTTGAACCCATCTAACAGTTCCCTAAAGCAACTTCCTAAAATGATATCGGTACTAAAACATAAATCGACTTGTCGTTTCCTTTAGGGCAACTGAAATAGTTCCACAAATACCCGATAAATATCTGTTCCAGCTAAAATATTATTCTTTCAGCATTTTCATTCTTAGTATAAAAGTAGAGATAACGCCGTGAGTTAAATCCATGTTTACCGACGGGAACTCAACCCATTAAATGTCCACGTAGTAAAATAAACAACACAACTATTTAATATTTATTTTTATTCATAGTTTTACCGCTAACAGTACGTGTTATGCCTGTATATGGACTAGTAATTAACACAATTAATTTCATCATGACTCTCAATAAAACTGTACGAGTTGGCACTTTAATACAATTGTTACCTCGTTACGTTATAGTAGTTTTGAATATTTTAAACCACTAGCAAACAAACTCGGGTAATCAAAACGGTTCCAACATTATGCTTCATCGGGCACAAAATGGTTAAATTTTTCTTCACATAACATTTTGTTTCTCTCAAAATATGGAACGCAAGAACAAAGTTTCGCGAACTAGACGCCATTTCATTACGTCGTTAGATTTATAGTAACAAAACAAGCACAAATATCTCCTTTTGTTACATAATAAATCGGCAGACTTGCTTTTGGAGCGTATTTCTGACCTCCCCCGCGGAATGGGGAGTAAACAAAACAACATTTTTTTTCCAACTCGGATGAATAAATAAGACGGGAAGGGTCGCAGTTCGTAGGGGCCATCCCCAACGTCGGAATAGGTACTTGTTTGATTTGCATGTTTTAATCCTTTCCAAATCTTGCTCTCAGGCGGAATGGCGCAGAATTGTTTTAATGCTGATCTGGAGCTTCACTTAAGTTATTGTTAATTTATGAAAATTTCCATTCATTCGTTTTGTTGTTTGCAAATCTTGCTTTAATTGCAAACTTTAACTTCGTTAAGAACGCCTTCAGACTTACTACCGCACATAAGCTCAGAAAATCACATTCTAAAATTACATAATTCCACATTCTCCTTACATCTGAGTGACAAAATCCCGCGAAGCCAGGACTCGGCCCGTGAACCCCGGGCGATGAAACTAACGGCCCTGGGTATCAACAAAAGAGCAATAAGATATGCTTGGAAAAACTAGTGTATGCGTCCCGCGGGTACAGTCCGGGGCCTGGCAGGCCCGCATCGCCGCCGGGGGGTTAAGAGCCCGTGCGTACGGAAAGACGATCCGGGAAATAAACGACTATCGGTATTGCCATGAAGACATTTGTGGGCTAGAATAGATTGATTTTCATTCGGTTTCGGTATAATCTAATAATACGCTGAATTGTTCTACGTAAATTTGAAAAAGAAAATTGTCGACGAAAAGGTCAACAGTGATAATTTTATCTTTGATCTTTTTTGTAAAAAATTACAATCATAACTATGTAAATAAAAATTACAACTCGAAGTTATGCATCTAAATTATTTAAATATATTTTAAAGATTAAAATGGCAATCTACGTTAATTTATTATAGCAATGAATTTAAAATGTTTTTGATTAGGAAAATTGACTTTAAATCAAGATTAGATTAGTAAATTATCTATCGTTATGACAGGCATCGTTATTCAAAGAATTAAATCGTATTTAAATTTATCATTCAATAGGTATGGCTCACGTTTTATCCTTGTCTTGTAACCTTGTCAGATATTGTACAACTTTTCCTTATAAAATAAACATAATATATAATAAACTGCATAATATTTTTTCGTTCTTAGAGAAAACTTTACTGAAAAAATATAATGCCAAGCAACCTTACGTAACAGTCAGAAAAGCTGTAGCTTTTTGAGAGTTCAGCAAAACTTCTGAAAAATTACTGAGCCTATTTCACAAAACTACTATCTACTAATAAAAACAAATCCATAGTTTTTCGAGTCGTGCCACGTTTGCGATATATCGGAACGGGGTTGGCAATGCCGGCAATATGTATAATTGCCGGGCCGTACCCGGGACTAGGCCACACGTCACCGGGATTGCCGCGTATATCCCGGTAATTGGAGAGTAACCCGGGATTCCACTTTCTTTATTGCGAATAAACTAGTCCCGCACTGGTGCTGTTCTTGCATCTTGGTGTAAGAGTTAAGAGGACAGCGATTCCAAAGATGTCTTAATTAAAATATCTGCATAGAGTGTGGTTTCAGAAATCTAATAAATAATTGAGGGATGCAAAGTATATGATTATATAAACCTGTGAGTAACCCTTAAGTTAGCGTAACAGGTATTTGGTCAGTCATTACTCACACGATACGTCACATCTTTACTGGAAGTACTCAGAGCAACACTTTCATAAAGTGACTCATTACATATTTTTAACAGTCGATCTTTTAAGTACTTGAGGATTATTTTCAATACTCATGAATTAATAGAAAACTTTTTCATCCGATATCTACACTATAGATAATTAGATAGGCCTAGTTATCAATCACTTTGTCCATCCTAACTATATAATAATATTAGAAATGCGAAAGTGAGTTTGTTTGTTTGGTTTGGTACGCTTTCACGCTACGAGTAAAACAGCTGAATGGAATTGAAAAAAAAATGAAAATTGGTACTTGGGCAGACAGACCTAGAGAAGGACATAATTATGCTATTTTTCATCCTAGATCGTAGACGAAGTCGCGAGCAGCAGCTAGTCAGTTCTAAAATGATGTAACATTACCTACGATTTTAGCCATCAAAAGTTTGGTTCACCAAAAATAATAATTATAAAATAACTACAACTTTTTTCCCGCGGCTTAACTCGCGTGTAAGTCGAAAATTATCCTATGGAAACGTACTACCGGGATTAAGGATTAATCCAGGTTATAAACTATCTGTCTGCTTCATCCAAATCCTATTAGTAGCATAATATAATGATTGAATAATATCGTGAATTCATGCATGCCTAGTACTTTTTGTTAGGTTCCTGCTCAGGAATTGTGCACAACGTCTAATTATTGAAATATTATCTTGAAATTCATGCAAGCCTAGGTACTTTTTGTGCCATGTTTCAAGTTTATTAACTCAAGTAATAAGATTTTTATACAAATGAAATCCCCCCTTTTCGCCCCCTTAAAGGTGGAATTTTCAAAAAACCCTTCTTAGTGCTAAGTGCTAGGGGACATTATAAAAGGAAGAAAAAAAATCTGTGGGTTCACTGTCCTTGTTGTCTTTATTTAAGTTTAGGTGACTTCTTAAAGTTATTAAAATACGGCAGTGCTTTTTCCACGTTTCAGTCATATTAATTTTTTTTTTACAATCGTCTACAAGATTATTTATCCTCAATCCGATTTTTTCACTTTCTAGTGAAACTCTTCAACTAGCCAGACGTTATTTTTTATCGTGGCCACTACTTTAAGTTTCTATGTAAACTTATCAAAACCGTTAACACAATTTGCCTAGAAACGACCCTTAAAGCACTCTAAAATTACTAAGGAACATTTTCACCCGCTCCGCTTATTAATCTGCCCTCTACCTCCCACCCTTTACACCAAACAATCGGAGATAGCATTTGTGTAATTTACTGGTTGAACTTACGATCGTACTCATTACTGAAAGTGTTTTGGAAACGATTTGTAATGGCCCGTTTTATTTCTGAACTAAGTAGGCGTAGGCCATTCGAAATAGACTCCAACCAAACCCGTTTGTTGTGATATAAAAACGTTGTTACACCTACACTTCATGTTTTTTATTATGTAAATAGTTACATAATAAAAAACATGAAGTTAGAAATGCGCATATACTAATAATATAGTATATTTCATTCGTTCATAGAATAGAATCGTCTCAATGTTTGATTTGATGGCTTGTTTATTATGTGTTAATTTAAGATTGGAGTTAAAGATTACGTTTTATGAACTATAACGTTGGTTGTTGAGAACAAACTGCTACTTTGTTTGACATTAAGCGAAGCGTTTGAAGCGTTTTGTTGATGGTGATTTTGTAAGACGGTTTCTTTTATTTGTTAATGCTCATTGTTAGTAGTTGTTGGTTGTTAAATGAAGTGTCATTATACTTATTTCATTTCATAAGACCTGTAGTTAAAAATATTGTATTTTTAATCACTGCATAATAATTATAATCAGGAAATAACTTACTTGTTTGTTATTTATTTACGTCATTCCGTAGAAGATTTTCATATTGCCGTTTATGTCCGTGTTGATGATTAAAATAATATATTCCACACGACATTTAACTTATCAACCTACCTACCCAATAATGAAGAACTAACTAGGCTAAATTCCGATCCTTTATTTCTATACCAAAACCATATCTAAAATTAGACAACAACCCTGAATATTTCTAAATATTTTTACCACTCAAAATTGTATTGCCAATTTTACGAATTCTCTATACAATTCACAATAGACAAAGTTTTGTTGTAAGTAGGTGCATTTGATCGTTTCCCGTCGGTTCTTAAGCAGATGTCAGACGCTTCACTTTTTGTTCATTCGGCGTCTTTTACCTTCTGAACACAAAATTAATCAAAAGTGAAGATCGTATTAATTAGTGAACCGATCCAACGATGTAGGATTTCCGCAGTCGGGTCTAGCACTCGCCTACCGAAATATCAAAAAATTAAATGAAAGGAGCAGATGAATGTTAATGAAGAATGAAAAAAAAATAACATTCACCCGAGTTAAGCGACTGATATCAGCTTTATTAACTATGTAACAGATTTTCTTGTTTTTCTTTCCTGAAAATCTTTATGACTTTAAGGCCCCAATTACACTACCATGTATTTACCATACAAATATGATTTCATATCTGTCAAATTCTATAATTATAGTTAAATGATGATCTCCTTCATTTTTACATATTACACTTATATGATCATATAAACGTCATACATAATCAAGATGTATATCTATTTAGCCGTGTTTGATTTAGCCATTTTTGAGGTTCGGTTTGGGCGTCCAAATTTGATCATATCCGTCTGGATATGATCAAATTTGGACGCTTGCTGTCAAATAGGATCCCTTAACTATGATCATAGACAATATGAATTATAGGTAGTTATTAAACCGTCATAGGTTCTTCAGATAAAATTTACTCATACATCTCTGATCATATTTCTATGATAATCTAGTATGGCTCTAACTACCCTTTTTTATTTGTAGGTTATCTACTTAATATTTTTAGAACATTATAGTGGATTAAATAGCACCTAGGTACTGTAGAGGCTGTAACATGACATGCTATTAGCATGCAACCTCCGCCAGTTTAAGTTGATGGCATGAATACGAGACAAACATTTAATTTATATTTAGAATAGGAAAAAAGATCAGGCTGTCAGCCGCGCGGGTTGTCAAGCGGCTGTTAGAATAAAAATATGAAAATGTATCAATGAAATTTAAGACCCAAATAATTAACCAAGTTTTACTGCAAAGAATATATATCTATATCCCGGGTACCTTCAGCACTCCGCCGTGCGTTGACATTCCTTATTGTTGAAATACTTATCTAGTTATTTAGTGTGAAGTTAATGGGTAATTATTTAGGTAGGTTAGCTGTATGATTTTGAATTTAGACAATAGTAATCCAGGTTTATTAAACAACTCTGTTGTGTGTCAAGGAGTTTGCTAAATCTAAGTACCTTAGTACTCTGTGATTATAATCTAAATCCTTCATAATGCTTATGAAATTAGAATTAGTATTGCTTTGAAATCTTGTGAGTACCTATCATACCTATAGCAGTGCACTGTTGCATGCTTAACTATTTTTAATATGGAAATATTAAAAATAGTTAAGCCTGCAACAGTTTTTGATCAGACCAAATGAAAAACCAAGACAGAGCGCTGTCAACAGTGAAGTGAAGCCGGTTTCGTAAACATGGTGCACTTTGTGTGGGGGGTAGTTTGATTGTAGTGTCATTGTAAAAGGTTGTAAATGTGTGCGTGTGAGCGTGCACACAGAGCGGTGGTGTAGTTTTGGCATGCTTCACTGTATTGTTCGCAGCGCTCTGTCTTGGTTTATTATTTGGTCTGAGGGCTATCCTTAAAAAATGTCGAAAAGAACTTCCAGTAAGCCCTAACCTATTTATTGAAAACAAAACCGTCACCAAATCGTTCCAATGAATATTCCGCCCTATAATTATCTAAACAATAGATAGTATACAAGTATATATACTACATAGTGGAGCTCAATGGCCGGCAATGAATACTAATTTATACGCGTTTAATGTGCCAAACAATTAAACTGCTACTGTCGAGCGCTCTGCCTGACATAGCATATATATTGGTTTATATTATAGTATATATTGTAGGTATGTTAAAGGCTTACAAAAGTATAATTTTATATCAGTATACTTAATGTATACAAATACATACATAGACATACAAATAAATAAAATTTAAATGTTATAATTGTAATTATAAAATAACAGCTTTTTACTAAATGCATATGAAAGTATAATACGGTACCTATAATAAAAAAAACAATAAAAAAAAAAATGTCTGTCTGTTTGTTTGTTTGTCTGTCTGTCTGTCTTTTTGTTCCGATTTTGACGGGACTTTCACTGGCAGATAGCTTATGTCATAAGGAGTAAGTTAAGCTTTTATTTTAGAAAAATAAAAAAGAATTAGGGTTTTCGCGAGCGAAACTTTGGGCAGCTATTGAAATATAAATAAATAAACCTTATTCAAAGGTGTTACATGACTGTATTTTTCTTTTAATTTATTGCTCCTGAAAAGGGTGTTAAGTCAGCTCTCAGTACTGCCGGATGCTGATCAGTTTAAAAAAACTATCTTAACTAACTAAAGTAAAGGAAAAAAGAAAAAAAAATAGGTAGAATAGATCCTAATTTTGAAAGGATTTGAATATTAAATAAGTCCCAGAATAGAGTTCAAAATGAATAATATGAGGTAAAGAAGCAACAAAATATTATGAGAGCTGTTTTATGAGGCCAATTAAAATGATAATTATCAAACAAGTTCAAAAATGTTTTAAATAGAAAAAAAAAATGTTAGTCCTTTACTTAATTCTTTTTAGCAACCCTTAGTAAAAATAATGGTATTATTTCCATCTATCAAAAATATTAAGTTGACTATCACAAAACAAACCATCAGAAAAATATAGAACTATCACAAAACAAACTATCAGTCCATAGATCATGTTCATCTTATACTCTTCATCCTCACCTTTTCTTTATCTCTTCTTCTTTTTTCCTTGATTCTTCTTCTTCTTCTTCTTCATTTGGTAGATGGATTTGATATTTCATTAGGGAACAGGCACACCCTGAAAAATAATCAAAATCCAACTTAACAGATAAATAAGTAGAATTATGTTTCAGTGACCGAAAGCATCTGTCAAGTGTCAAGTACCTAGGTACCATCGCGGACACTGACGCCTGACCACTGTTCGACCTTATCTTACCTTGTCCGCGATAGTACCTAGGCTCCCAGGGAGAAAAAAAATATTCATTGGGTTATTTCATTAAAATACCTACAAAATAAAACTTGAAAAATGTAGGTCGACGTCCGATAAAAACATTTCTTAATTAGTATCGAAAAAACAAGTCACGAACATCGAAATTCAATAGAAACGCAAATGTAACTACTTCGTTAATTAAAATTCACGACGTGTATTAGCTATTATACAATTTCTAACAAAAAACGCGACGAAACGACATCGAATCTGTGTTAAAAAATAAAGGTATGGAGAAATTTATTTGTAATGGCCGCCATACAAGCGAGTTGATATTACAAGAAAATACACTCGACAATCTAAAAGTCCGTGAGCGCTTTTTCAAACAATTCTTTCTACACCCGGTCAGGGACTTTGAGACCAACGCGGTCTAAAAGTGCCTGGTCGGGTTTGTTAGTGAGCTACAAGGGGCGTCGATACGGGTCTTTCGGACCGCGGCATTCTCATATAGAGTTGTCAAGGGCGGGGTCTCGTGATGAATTGGAAACATTCTAAGCGGGCGAGGGAAGAGAGGGGGCTTTTTTGAGGGGATCTCAGTTCGGAGGAGCTTGGGGGGTGCGGGTGCAAGGGGGTTGATGAATGGCCCCCGCTAGAGGGAGCCATGTTCATTATACCGCCGGAACGATGTGTTACTTGCCTACTAATATATTTTGCTTTAGCCCGAAAGCTTTGGGTATGTTATTAGTTCATTATTTTTAGACATTTTTATCTCTTCCGGAGATAAAAAATGACGTCTCACTGATTACGTATCCTTTGAAAATATGTTATTTTTAGTTGTTTGGAAAACAATAATTTTAGACGGCGTCGTGTTGTATTTGAAATGGTAGATAATTAAAAATAATTAATGGCTCAATTTATAAAGGCATAATAGTGACTAATGATAGTCATCATGTTCACTACAATAGCTTGATTAGTTTCAACAACGAACACATCATGATTACCGATCTTTCGTTGAATTAACGAGAATATTATATATTTTTTTAATTCAATATTAAATTTGGTATGAATCAGCGAAAGTAAGGCTTAGTGCACACAGTCACATTTGCAGCGCACCTGCGTCACAGAGCACGCGCGCCCTCTCCGTCAGAAAGCGAATTATAAGTGAAATACTGAGCTAATATTGGGGCATATAATGTGGTGTAAAAAGGCAGCGCGCGTGGAATCGCGAGATAGGCACCATTGAGCCCTGCGCTTAGCTTTCATATTAATGACATTTATGAGCATAAGACGTAGTTATAACTTTTTGTTCTGTTATATGATATTTTTGTAGGAATATTTAACTTAGACAATATGCTAACACGTAAACTTACAACGAAATAAAGCTATCTAGATTTTTTTTACTTTTGTGACTTCGCATTCTGTTTCTGATGATGTGGTTGGAATAGACCAAAATATTGAAAGAACCTGCGAAAATAATAAATCATCCAAATGGTTAAGAAAAAAAAAGGATTTATTTTCTGGTTTTCCATCTGGATATTTTTTTTTGGTTTGCTTTGTGATAGGTACTTACAAGGGCAAATTTCCAGGACAGGCAATTATTCATCTAATATCTATAAATTTAATATCTTTGTTTAAACACTTTTTCAGACGTTTTCATGACAATATTCAGAAGCTGCAGGTTGGTACACACAAACGTAACAAAGAGGCGTCTCAAACTTAAGTATTCCATTCGCACGCCACGTTTAAAATAGAAACAATGGCGCCATTAAAAATCCGCTCTCGGATATTTTCCGAGCGTATCCCGTAACACAAATAAATCGCTAGCTTTCCACCGAAGCTATTTCCAAACGAGCATTTTCTATTCTGAACCGTGCACCCGTTTTTCTTAGACGCCCATTATAAGGCGAGGGAGGGTTTTACCCCGGGGTGGTCCCCGACCCCCCCGAACCCCGAAAGTAGAGGTTAAGTCGACGTATAGGCCGTTATGAAAGTTTATAAGTAGAATGGATGATAATTATACAGGCTTTATGTATAGGGCGTGCTTTTTACACGATATCACCTTAAAGAGTTTTCGGTGAATTGCAAATTTTGGATTACCCTGTATGTTGAGTGGAAGGGACAGATTTATTCGGATATGAATGTTGGTATGAATATTTTTGGGTTTAACGACGGTTACATTTGAAATACAGTTTAGACATTCATGAGAACCGTGGATCACGATTTTATGACATTTTCAAGATAGAATGAAAATAAAACAAACGCGAATCGATCTTACACGCAACTCAATCGGCAATTCCACGCCCCAGCGCATTGAGAGCGTTCAAAAACAAACTAATCTGGAATCACACGTTAATTCCCGACATACGCAAGTAAAGCCAACACAACACAGACTCGGAAGCGCCATACAACACCGCAAACTTCGAAACACCAGCTCTATTTACATGTAAATACTTTGAAAAAGTAATTTGCGCCGAGCGTCTCTCGCGCCGCCCTCGAGATTGCGAAAAGGCACATTAAGCTTCCTCCAGGTGATGCATGATAACTGTTATGGCCGAATATAATTTTCTCAGGGCCGCATCGCTCCCTTAATCCCCGCAAAGAGCCTTCGGAATTATTCCTACAGATATTTACGGTTTCGTGAATAAATAAAATTATGAACGGTGTGTACGGGGATCTAACTAAGTCGGTACGGCTTGGCTCCATCTTGTTTATTATTATACCTATATTAAGTTGTTTATCTTTTTAATGGTCCCAGAGAGTTATACGGGTCGATGCGATTTATGTCGTGTAGGATAAGAAACTCGGTAGGATAAAAAGAAGGAATGTCGGGACTCGAGTCTGATTCCATGCTGAGATTGGATTTTTAAATTTAGATGTGATGATATTGTTCCGTTTGGTTTATGTTTATGGATTTTTGTTTGAAATTGTTTAAGAGAAAATTGTGATTAAATGACTTGGCTGAGTACCTACTTAAGTGGTTTACAATTTCAGAGGTCTGAGTATCTTACAGTTTCAAAAATACAATAGTAAGTATTATGTTAGCGTTACCTGTGAGTTTCTGAGACTACAGTAGCACAGTCTATGAAATCACTTTAAGAAGATTTGCACTGTCACCTGCCAAACAGACATCACGTTAACTTCAATCGAAAGAAAATTGCACTCAAATGAAAACCCAACTAAAGCACAGTTCACAATTTTAAACACGGAGTCACGTCAGACGTATATAGCGTTCGATATTACACTCATAACAATTTCAATATTCACTGAAAGGGGTTGTAGTCTCACAACAAAAGTACGCTTTTAAAAAAGTATTTCTTAAGGCTTGTGGTCAACGCTGGACAATGGAACCAAGGAAATTCAAAAAATATTGCGCAAAACGGCACTTTGTGCAATATATCGTCGTAAAAAGAACAATAAACAAAGAAAGGGTAACAAAGTCAGTCCTCAAACCCTTTTATTGCTTTCGAAAGAAAAACAACCCTTCCATTGAAAACACAAAGAGCTTTTGTTTCGCCTCGCCCGTTATTTTGACGCAAACGCTTTTAAAATTTCTAGGAAAGTACTCTTTTGGAATGTAAACAAAGCATCTTCTGTACATTTTTTATAAACACCTAGCAGGTAATATATTGGTCTTTCAAGTAAAAAAGTTAACGGATTGCCATTAAAGAAGGTAAAAAATTGTTACTCTCTTACATTGAAAAATAAGTGTTTCAAATAGCCGACTTCAAACGGGACGTTGGCAATAAATTCGTTTACAGCTTGCCCACTGGGTGTTACATGAAATATATTCATTCCAATTTTTCTTGCACTCAAGAACCTATATTGGTATGCAGACGCATTGTATCTGAAAGACGCAGAAGTTTATCCTTCAACGAGTGAACGCTACTTCAAATTATCTAAAAACTTCACCAGATGGCGCCATGCGTGACGAAATTAAATGCAAACTGTGTACAAATGAACACGTATATCTAATAAACGTATCATTAGTAGACATGACTAACACATTGTTACCAACAATGCCAACAATTCGTCCCCACCTAATCATAACCAAATACCGGGGACTAAAATAGCGGTAAAGCTGAGTGCAACGACCTCATTGCAGACCCTACCCAAGGTCGGGCTAGTAAAATGTTTATGGACTATAAAACCTCGTCTGCACTGTGTCTCTATGTCAAGGACTCCAGACAATTTTATTGACCATTCTGACGATTCGACGAGACAGAATTTACAACCGACTGTCAACTGTCAACCCTTTATTGTTTTTAAAAACAGATGTTAGGCACAAGTGGGGTACCAGGAGGCCTATTGAAAGAATAAGGATGAGAATGCAGTTGACTATATAATAGTATTTTCATTGATTGTACAGATGTATGCATCTTTGAATTACCTACCCGTTTTGTTTTTTTTGTACCAACTACCTATATTATTTTTTACTTATAGCAGAATCCATACCTTTTTTTTTTTTAAATAAAATGTGTTGAACAAATATAAGGTTTATTTATTCAATCCATATTATTCTAGTGCTTGCGAGCAAAAAATAATTTTACCTATTTCCTGAAATGCTGTCTGAAACTGAAATATTTTTAGTAAGTAGAAATCACACTGTAAAACTTTGTCAAGCACATAAGAGCATTAAAGTTAAACAAGGCAATGAAAGTTAACCTGCTGCACGTCACGTCTGGAATCCGTTTCAGTCATGTACGCACATAAAACTTGCACAAGATGAAGGGTCGGAAATTCGAAATTAAATATTCCATAAAATCGCAGCACTTCTAAAAGAAAAGCAATATCGGATACGCAAGTGGCTAATGACAATTTGATGCCGACGGTATGGCGCAGTCGTAAAAAATCACTAGAAATGATCCCATTTTGATTAAAAAATCACGAGTACCCACCCTCAGGCGCTCACAAAAGGAAACTTCCGAATGATTTAAAAGTTTTAATAACGGAATTCTAGTGAAATGACATTATACTTTCAAATTAGGAGTGAAAATTTAATTTAAAGGAGAGACAACTCGCCGTTGTAGGGGCGAATGAGATTCACCATCGTAAAAATGTACAAGCTCTTCTTTCACAGTTTCTTTTCAGTGTGCAAAATTTATGCCGCTTAAATCTCTCCAAGGAAAATTAGAAGGGGCCTGTATTTATTAAACTGGATGGTTCTCACTCGTTAGAGGAATTTTAATAGGCGAAGTTTTCCTTATGAATGCGGCTTTCGCTATGACTTTCGAGTTATCTTTTATTAGACTTTAGTCCTAATTAGGGTTGTCAAGTGTTCTGGAACGAAATCTTTAATGACCACTTATTACACCGAGTTTCGGTCACGAAGCAATTTTTTTGTAAAACTAGAATATCAAAAACGGCCAGACATTTTACAATGTGGGCTAACAATTTTATTCTAGCTTTAAAGCAGAGTAGAATATCCAACATTACCAACTTTTCGCTCCAGACAATACACGAACAAGCTTTTTAACTTTTAATTTCTAATTAGAGAGGCGTATTATTAACAAAACAAACATTGTGTGTAAACTAACATGGCGAACGCAAGAGTGTGATATTGCTATTATAATTTTGTTCTAAACGGGGGCCCACACACGGGCCGTCTCCGTTTCAAAGCATTTTCATGTATAGCTAATGAAAATACGCTGTCGCAAATGTAAACGGCGCGAGCGGTCGCTTTACACGTTCCCAAATTATTTTATGCTTTATTAAAATTATTTTTTACGTACTTGCATTGTTTGTGAATGAAGCTGATGCATTTACAGAGTACCTATGCTTTTGAAAAGAAGCATAGCTATGCCTGAAATCGAGTGTGGTGATTTAGTTGTGGTACACCCTACACCACGGTACTATATTAAATCCGCATTATTTTCGTTGAAGGTCATCGTATTATTGGTACGGATTTTAAAATAAATAAGTTTAAAGATATTGTAGGTATTTTTAATTTAATGACATTATCACAGACACCTACCTACTCTAAAACGAATAATATCTGGAAACAAATACCTACCCATTTGTTTTTGTTTGCAACTTTTAATCAATAACTTATATTATTATGTCTTTTTGAATCAGGTATAAAAACAAAATGGTATTTTTAAAATTAATATATAATCGTTAGTAAACACTCAACTCAATATATCAGATTTATAATAATTTACATACCAATCTCAAGTTCTTTTTTTCATAAATCAAATTATGAACATAAAATCGTGTCCAAGCCATTTTCGATTTGAAATAAACTTTTGAATCATTACAATAAAGAATCAATAATTTAGAAAATATAATTTAATGTCTGGAAAGTTTCTAACAGAGTCGTTTTAAAAGATATTTATTATGTCAATATTTCTTTAAAATCTATTCTACGTTTATTGTAATTTTGAACTTTATCATGAAATTTTAATAGCTGTTCAGCAACTTTCACTATATTTTTATTTGATAGTATTGCTTGAGTAGGTGGATAATATTTTTGTTTACTGTGATTATATGATTTATTGTTTACTGCCTCTATTCATAATAATAATACTAGCCTAATATTGTCCCTCTTCAGGGCAAAGGCCATTTCTCATGCAGATAACACTGGGGTATTGATCGCCACGCTTGCTCAAGACGGGTTTTGGTTGGCGATTTCAGACTTATATTAACTATAAGTCCTGTAAGTCCTCTTCTGTAAAACAGTATTATTATGTGCATAATTAGATAATACAGCGTTAGTTGGTACGAAAGCATAAGTGCCGGGTATCTTCAGAATTCGAAAATTAAATTGTATTCCAAATGTATGAGGCAAATTATCATAATTCATTGTTATTGAGGCACGTGTCAACGTGTGTTGGGCCACGTGTTTTTTTTTTGTTTTTAGTTTGTAAAACTTTACTAACTTAGTTTTTATGTCATTGTTTCTAATAATATATGGATTGTGTGTACTTGTATGTGTACTCCGAATGAAAGAATATAATGACATATTGTCCCATAAAAATAAAATACCTTTTCGTATTAGCAATGACTGACTTTTTCTTGAATACAAAAAGCAAAAAAAAATGTGTAGTTCATGTAAAAATCTTCCTCCGGCATCAAACCACATAAAGAAACACCTAATTAAGCTTAAAAAATGTTTAACATTTCCATACACATTTCCTAATTTTCCCACAGAGACGCAACAATAAAATAAAGAACATGGTATCGTTTGGTGGCCATTTTAAAAACGTTAACAGCCACACTAGAGGAGCGTCTACGTTCAGTTTATAAGCCATTAACCAACCGTTTGGCCGTAAAGTTGACAAGTCTAGTCGTTAAGATTAGGTGCAGTACACCTCTATTAGCTTGAGATTGCTTGATGTTATAGTGATGACTAGAATGTAGGTGAAGTAGAAGAACTTTAAGATTTTCTTCCTGCTGAAGTATGTAGCTGGAATGGACTTCCTCTTACCAGACAGTTTAAAAAGGTATCAAAGTAAGGTAAAGGCCGTATCGTTGATTATTACTGTCCTTATTCATTTGTTATTGTATCGTTTAGTTACTCGTCGACTATCACTTTCCGGCTTTCATCTTTTTCTCTATAATTTATATATTCTTAATTCCTCATGTTTGTTTTTCTCTGTCGTTTTTAATACCTGCTACATTTTGAATAAGTTCTAGTGATTGAAGTATTTGTCTCTCATATTATTCATTTGTTATTTTATCGTCTAGTTACTCGTCGACAATCACTTTCCGGCTTTCATCTGTTTTTCTATAATTTCTATATTCTTAATTCCTCATGTGTGTTTTTCTCGATCTTTTTTAATATTGCTACATTTTGAATAAGTTCTATTGATTGAAGTATTTGTCTATCATAAGC
The DNA here is from genome assembly GCA_916701695.1 of Agrochola macilenta. Classification (NCBI taxonomy): domain Eukaryota; kingdom Metazoa; phylum Arthropoda; class Insecta; order Lepidoptera; family Noctuidae; genus Agrochola; species Agrochola macilenta. Next base: position 13,952,383 of record OU753563.1, read on the forward strand.
CCCTTCATTCTGCTTTGTAGGTCTAGACTCTGCAATAACCTAAGTACCCACTTAGTCACAACTGTAGGTATAACTGATTGCTCTCTTTATGAAACTTATGAGTTATGCTCATGGCTTCTGCAAAAGGAAAGTAGTCCTGTGTAAGGTGAAAGCTACAATATAGAGACCTACATAACTAGTCACTATATTCAATTAGGTATATACACTTCTTAAGTATGATCTAATAACGGTATCAAATTCCCTTTAATTTTACCGCCCATAATTAAAAACACAAGAAGAACGTAGGTACCTAAGTAGTAAAAAACAATAAAGATTTTATTCATTCTTACAAGTAGTTTTTTTGAAAAATATGTAAAGCATTTTAGTGAAAATAAACTTCAAAGAATGTTTGTATGATATGCGTTATAATTATTATTCTCATTAAAACCATTTTTATGATGATGAAGTGTATAAAATAGCGGCTCAGTTAAAGAATAGAAAATTAAGTTGTATGATTTTTTTAATGAGCCCGTTTTTATACTTTCGCATACCGTATGTTTGTACGATTTTATGTTAATTAGATTTTTTTTGTTTATAATTTAAGACGTTAAATAGTAAAGAAAGAATGCATTACAATGCTGTTTTTGGTTCCCAGAGTTAATGTGTACATTTTAACTATAACCGAATACATTTATGTGGTTACAGTTGTTAAAGTTTAGAAAAATATTCGTAGCAGTGCTACGAAAAATTTGTAGCAACATTCTGCTGAATCGTCATGCTCTATATTCGGCGGAGTTCAAAACCTTCTCGGCAAAGAATAGGTCTTAGTTTCCACAATAGCGTTTTTTTGTTTTATAACGCATTAGTGACCCGCTCAAAGTTCCCCACACATAAATATAGCCGAAAACCGCATTAAAATCCATTGTGTAGTTTGAGAGCAGTGGTGGCTCAGTGGTAATGGCCCCGACTTACGAGTTGTAGGTCATGGGTTTGAACCCAGGCAGACGCTTTACTATGTTTAAATAATTTCATCGCCACTGCTCTCAAAACGGTGAAGGAAAACAGCGTGAGGAACCCGGCATGTCCTAGAACCAAAAATTCGAAGACATGTGACATCTACCAACCCGTACTGGGCCCGCGTGGTGGATTATTATGCCCACTCCCTCTCGAAAAGAGGAGGCCTGGTCCCAGCAGTGGGAACATTACAGGCATATATGTATGTATGTGTAGTTTAGAAGACCTAAGCTGAAACCAAGTCGCTTTTCGTGTCTGGGCCGAGTCACACCGAAATGGCAGCGGCCGCCAGCGGCCTCCGGCGTCGCCGTTGGCGGCCTCGTGCGACCTCCAAATCCCACGTGCCTAGTCTCCTCTTGACTAGTTTTGTTTCTACATTACATACACACGACCGCCCGCGGTACCGCGAGCGGCCTCGCGTCACCGCTGGCAGCCGCAGGCAGAACCACCGACAAGATGCGCGTGGCGCGCAGCCGCTCGCGGCACCGCGGGCGGCGTCGAGACCTTTCAAGCTTTTCAAGCAATACTGGTCTTTTAAGTATGTAGATGAAGTTTAAAATTATTTCACACTGAAAGTGCTCGCCGTGTCGCTGCCGGCTGCTGCCATTCCGGTGTGACCCGACGCTAATGATGTTCACGAGCCCACTGATCCTCCTCCCCCACTCAATGGTGCAGAATCTTTCTGTCTGTTTATATATATAACCAATCCATTTGTCAAGTGTGATGATTAAGACAATATCCGTACTTTCATCCATTATAGAGGTTACTCTAAGACCCAAATTCAACCGAGTAGGTACCTACATTTTCGGGATGAGACGCTAATTATGAGATCAAGAGTAAGTTACTCATATATATTGACACTGTTTTGAAAACATTGTAAAAGCCATTTATTTTTAAAAGTAACCGTGGAGTTTCTTGCCGGCTCTTCTCCATAGGATACGACCAATTGTTACCGTGCACCATATAGCTTCTGACGTTTCATAAGTGTCCATGTAGGTATGAGTATATGTGAAATAAAATATATTGTTTTTTATTTTTTCTTAATGTATTGCATAACAGATCAGTTCTGCCGACTTACCTACATTAGTATGATAACAAAATCAAACTGCAGTTTTTCATCAAAGCGACAAAATAAAGTTATTTAAATATCCAATAGGTATTTAAATAAAAAATGTTCCAAAGATAACAATAAATTCACGAGGTATTTTGAGTTCATACAAACATACATAAATGTCACATCATACGTGATTTAATTGTTCTTATAATACATTAACAATTTTGAATTTGCTTTTTATGTGAATTAGCTCACGGGAATATCTTTTTAATTTATATTAGAGCTTTAACGTGAGACATAAGATACACAACATAATTCATAACTTTATGTTTTAAGATTGCTATTTTTATTGAGTTCATCGTAATGTGTCGTTGATAAAGCTTACCTAATAATAAATAGATATGCAACAATGTGGTGAACACAAATCATTGCTCATCTTATTTTTCTCTTTATTTTAGAATTAATTTTATGATATTGTTTTCAAGCAAAATAAGCTAGACACCTACTACATTTCTTTGATTGTAAAGCCACTTGCCTATCTTAAATTTTTTGAAGAACAATGGATCATCAAACTTTTTGGCAAAGATTGATTGATTGAACCGAAGTGATTTTCAGTTTCATGTTTATTTTTGAAGTAAAACAGTGCCATAATTTTGAACAATTGAACATCACAGAGCAGTCTTTTGAAAACCTCCACGTCACATACAACTCAACGTTTTATTAAAATCGTTTTCTGAATCTAATACTTGCTTCTCGAAATACGGTCCGACGGTACCCCATAACGAATGGGAATGACCCCATTAAGGGCACCTTTTAACGTATTAAATCGAAACTTATCGGGAGTTCTGTCCACGGTCTAACCCAAGGGTGAGCCTTATCGGGCATACCACTCACTTAGGGACACTAGGATAGTGGATGTGGGATATACGATTCTCATTTGCGGTTTATACCGGGGACATCTCTATAAATTAGTAGGTATCCCGGGGTTGGTATTTATGCATTCGCAAAGTAATGAATAGATTTTCTGTCTCTACCCCTTTGTTAAGTTTTAATTTATTCAGATTGTGTGGTGAAGGAAGTTGGTACAAGGTTGAGTTTACGTGTTCTTATAGTTTTTAAGATATGCCATGAGAACTTGTGTGTAGGATATAAAGAGAGAAAGACTAGATCTATTTATTATTCCATATTTAACTGATTAGAACAGAAACAAAATGTATAAATACTAACATAACTAACTGACCTAAATTTTAAGAACAGCAGCGTAAATATTTCCACCGAACTTATTATTTATAAAGCTACACTGAAATCAAAGCCTAAGCTTCTAAGTTAGGATAAGTACTTACCTATAATGTAGGTAACCGAACTCTATCTTGGATGTAATTTTTGCTTTTACCGCAAAACTTTACAGTTACAATTAAACAAAGTGCGTGTACCACTAAAATCTAAGCCACACAATTGTAACGAAAAAACCTTACAAATATGTAAATTGTAGTGATTGTAGTCTACTATATTGTAACTCATACATATTTGTAATTACTGTGTTATGCAATTTTTTTAACAATTTTGTAAAATTGTAAACTTTAAAGTTATGTGGTATGGGGCCCTGGTAGTTTTATTTGTGAAGTGACCATAATGAGGTTATAAAAAGGTGATAACTGCGTAATAATAACTAATCTCATGATAACTTAAGCAAATGAACCCAAGAACTTTAAAAAAATCATAAGGAAAAATAAACTGAACAATAAAACCGCATTCTAACCTTTTTTTTTCCATTAAAACATTTTAACTTCAAAAGCTCAACACTGCTTTCAGCGCCACAGGAATCAAAGGTTCGTGTTTCCAATCACTTTGATAGCGTAGAAGCCTTCGCCTCTACGTAGTTCCTATAAACACTACGAGATGGCAGCACAGGTACGAAACTGTAATATCGTCGTAAAATTAATTTCAGTGGTTATGTAATCACTTTCACGTCGTTTTAAATGTTTTAGTATGAAATTCAAATGAATAGAATATGAATTTACCTGAATTTGGTCCCCTTGTGTGTATTTAAATGTCATCGTGATGTTTTGTGCACTAATTTAAGTTTTATTTTGTATCCAATCGAGTACATAAGTAAGTACTTAATGCAAACATTTGTTTAGGTATTCATTTTGTAATAGTTACGTCCATTTTTTTTTACAGTTATGTCAAGGTAGGTTCTTATTCAATTTATTAACCTTGGTAACTTAGATTATTGTTGATATGATAGAAATGACCTACCATACGTTAATTATAACTCTAGACAAAATCAAACTGGTTGCTAATTTAATTGTATTTATATTTTTTATTTTTATTACATGACATTAATTTTACATTCTGTGATGACGTCCTCACACACTAACTTATTAATTGTAAAATTTTAGAAAAATCGCCTACACCATGTATCTATCACATAATTAATTTATCTGTCGTTGCTTCATTTTTAATTCCTTTAACCTATTGTGGTATAGTAATTTTATTCTAGGTGCATCGTCTTCACATATAATTATATAGGTACTGCCAATGGCATAGAGAGCCAACTGAATTTTAACTGAAGACCAAATGTGTTTACCTGTGTTTAACAAATAAATAATCATTCATTCATTCATAATTCATTATATAACGAATGTAAATACCTATACAAAATATTGTTAAACTTTTCAAAAGAGTAACGGTGGAGTTTCTATCCCATTCTTCTCCAGACTAAAACTACCTTTTGGAAGGGGCGACTAGAAACAATTCATTTTTTTTTGTAAATTTTGACGTTTAAAAGTGCGTTATAAGGGCCTAAGAAATAAATGATTTGACTTTGATTTTAACTTTGAATTAAATATTCGTATTATTATCATGAGTCATCATTTTAATTAAAGCTATACATAACAAAACTAGAAAGAACCAACTTCTATTACCTAATCAGTTTTTCTCACACAAAACATTATTCATTAAAAAGATTAATATTTATCGTTTATGTAATTAAAAAATCCATCCCCTTTATACAAAATGATTATTAAAACTGTTAGAGACACGGCCATTAACACTCATATACCACTTAACTTGTACACAACGCCCCTATACGATCGCCATTTCACATCATTGCTAAATTGGTGACCACATAAATCCTACTGTTTAATTTAATCAACACTGTTGTTCTTCACTTATAAGTACACTTTATGCCCACTCCATCCTGACCTCTGAATCATAACCAATTCACCCCTTTTACTGAAATAAAAATAGTAGAGGAGAGAGGAAGGGTAGGTCTCGTTATGTCGGTCAGTAGGTTATCCATGATTTCATTTATGTGGGAGCTTACCCACGCATGTTGTCTTTGACAAGAGTAAGATTAATTTCAGTAGGATAAGGGCTTAAAAAGGATGTTTTTTGTTGAGTCAAGCGAGTACAGAATACAGAAAAATACCCATCATTTGTTTTTGAAAAGAAACATTAAAATTATCATTGCATTAAGATAGCTCTGTACTCACAGATTTATTAATAGGTACCTACTCCAATAGCCAAAACACATCCAAGAACTTTTCCTTACTTGTGATAGGCATAATTAAAGAAAGGAAGGAAATGTTCTTACAATACCTAATTATACCTACTATAACTGGTAGCAAAATTCTAAACGATAAAAAAATAACAACCCACATGCTTCCCACAAAAAAAAACAACACTTATTAAGCAATAGTATGTGTAAACAAACTCATAGTTACGATAAGCATCAATATTTCGGTACTCCAAAGAGACATTACGGATCATTGTTTATCATCTTCCTATAACAATAATGACATTTCAAATTCAAATGTAAAATGGCGGCGCGTAGGGTGGGGTTCCGCCCTACCGGATGCGAAGCGCACAGTCGGAAACGAAGGGAATTATTTATGAGACTGTCATATATTATTTATTTTATTCCCAACTTTCGATGACATACTAATGTTCGGTACAACACATAACATTACCATTTCAATAATCAACGACCGTCACCATAATTATTCTCATCGCTAAAACTGAGTCTATGAAAATAAATAAAATAATAAAACACCCACGCTGTAACAAATACTGTTCATACATAATAAAGTTAATGAATTTATGATAATAATCTTTAATTTGGCTTTTTGTTTGTCATCTTATCTACGCACCTACCCGCATGACGTAATAAAAATCCAACTAAGCACAGTAGGAATTTATAAAAAATAGGCATCTAAAATGTTTATGTAAATATTATTATTTAAAGCAATATTCGAGTATTTTGGTTTATTTATTAGCTATTATGTAAAACAGCGGGAAAAAGAACAGGTTTCCGTCATTGGCTAATCTTTAAATGGTTGTGTTAGTGTAGGAGAGACGGTCGTACACTTACGGGGAGTAAATAAAGCAACTTAAACCAACAAAGAAGCATTTGGAATGGCAGATAATGAGTGTGACCAGCGAGAAGGAACGAAATGTCTGGCTGGGAGAGGTTACGATATTTCCGGGCCATTTGACACTTTGTTGTTACCCTACACAGTGTCATGGGCACGCGGCGGGGGAAGAGAAAGATGGTAAAAATAAAACTGTTTTATGTATGTATATGCACCAGTCTTAAAGATATTTTAATGTTTGGTTATGATAGTGTAAAGAGTCTATTTCATAAATATTCTTTTTATTTAATTTTTACTCTGATCTTGTTTAGGTAAGTATTATTCAGTTATTCATTGTCATCCACGAATTTATTCGCCCGTCACGGGCGAATTGACACTTCAAAAAAAAATTTTTTTTTTCTTGAGCCGATTCGCACCAAGTTAATTAATTTGTAGGCGAATCGATTTCTAGAGTTGTCGATTGACCTACAAATAAATTAATTTCGTTCGAATCGCCTCAAGTAAAAAGATAATTATTTATAATAGGGATGATGCTTGGGTTTTTAAGAAATTCTAATTAGTCCGTCAGTCAGATAATAAAAAAATATTAGACAAGTATTTTTTGCTTTATCATTTTAATAATAAAATACTTAGACAAAACGCATTTTAAGTTGGGAGTGAGGGTCGCTACGTCACAAGTACCTAAGTATTAAATCTACATACTCGTGACTTCATGACACATCTTTAAATTACGTAAAAAAAGAAAAAATATTTTTTACTAATCTCCAAGACGGATTTTTTTTTGTTGTCTTTATCCCTATTGTCGATTAGCCCGTTTCGGGCGAATAAGCAAAAAGCCGTCGATACTTCCTATTGTGATTATCGCTACGAGAAAAACAGTTTCATAAAATTATCTGTTGGTTCTGAAAACTGGTCTGATTAGTCCACACTCTATGCAAACAAACCGAGAGTTAGCTTGATATAGCTAAGAGAAAAAGGGAGCTCCTCACAAAATTGCGGGCATTTGTTTTGGTATTCAGTCAACGGTCCATTTACATGGCGTTTCGAGTGATTTTGGTCAATATAAAACGTCTGAAAGCCATTAAAGTTAAGCTACGGGCCTTTATACAAACGGAATGCAGAACATGTAAAATGCAATAGTTTTACAAATAGTCTGCTAATTTACTTGTGAGTCACATAGGACCACACAACGTAAAGTAATGTTAAATAATAAACAAATAGCGTATCTATTACCTACACCACACCCATTCGACGACACCAAATAAATTTTGTTGATACATATAAATAAACAGTGTAGTGCAGACAGACACAATGTTTTGTGGGTTCCGCATGATTTTTTTCTGTAAAAATACCTACGTATGTAACTACTGATTTAATTTTGAAGCCTCAAAGTACAAGCAAGTCTTTTATATCTTCGTCAGTTTTCAAAACTTTTCTTTATCAGGATACATCATACCTTTTGAAGTTACGGCACTGAGCAGACTATTATGCATAGAAAACTTTATTTAATTACTTGATAACAAAGATCAAAATAGCATACTTACAACATTGACCAAAGCCGAGTTGACATCAAACTAAAACCTTTTTAATGGTCATTGATGACATAAATCTTTTTTGATTTTTTATGTAATTGTCAGAGTCACATTTTTGATTCAGTCTGACATGTAAAGAAGATGGCTGAACATAATTCTGCGGTATTGACATTACGTCGTAATTAGCTATAATGGTGAGTGGGTAAAGCAGATTCTATCATGCAACGAGAAGACAAAAAAAATCCCTAAAGGTAAGTGCTGTCCACAAAATAAATACATTGAAAGATTGGGAAATCCCAAACTTTATTGACATTTTCAACAAGCATTTGTGTAGTAAAATTAGTTCCTAGTATTCTGTAGAAAAGTTCAGCAAGTTTTCGAAAGCAAGATGAAAATAAGAGATGACTCTTACCTGCATCTTGCTTCAACTAGGTATGAATCAACCTACAGTCCGGCCGTCGAAGGAATGCGTTCTTAACACCTGTCAGTTTCACACTAATTAATACAGGTTTTGCGAATTTGATCCTTATTACCACTAGAAATTGTACACCTGACAGGTGTCAGGAACGCATTCTTTCGACGGCCAGAATGTAGTTGAATATTTACATTCTAAGTAACATAAACTCACGCCATCTTACCATAGAGGTAGTCAGAAATAATAGAACGCCATCTGCTACGATCCTTACATACCTACTCCTTTTGCTTCATTTTCGTTTACGAATAAAAATATCGTTGTATATTTTCGTTAGAATATTTACTTAAGAGCGTTTATTCTGAAGGTGGGCAACGTCGCAAATAGACGTCAAATATTTCACTGTTTTGATTAATTTAGCAATATTGCTGTGTGGAAATAAAAAATGCGGCTAACTAGCGAACTAGAATATTGATTATGAAATGCAATAATTAATATCGTAACACCGAATGTTTAGTTTTAGATGTAAAAAAAATATTTGGAAGCTTTCCAAATGCGTTTTTTACACCTAAAAAAGGTACAACATCAAATTCAATGTTATAATTGCAATTCATTAATTATATTCTAGTTCGCTAGTTAGCCACATTTCTTATTTCTATTCAGTAATATTGCTATAAGAATCAAAACAGGTACATATTTAACAGTTATTTCCGCCGTTGCCAACTTTTAGGATAAACCCTCTTAAAATATAATTCGTTAGAGACTATTTATATCCGACTTATCTAAAATGAAGAAACAAACTATACAATGCATGTAAAGTAAGCTGAAGGAAGGTCATGTGAATAATTTATATCTCCACCAAGTGCCAACTTATCTTCTATGTACTACTTGTATTAAATTAGGTACCTACTTTGTATGTCAAGATCAGTTTTTAATTGTACCTAATAATATTAGATTCGATTTACACATGGCAGATTTATGAAGGTGTACGTGTCCTACTAAGATATGAGATCACCAAGCATGACGTTTTTTGTAGTAATTTAAACTATTGAAATTCATGAACACCAACCACACAACCACATCATTTTTTAAGTTATTTTTTATCTTTACTGTGCTGTTAGGTAATCTTAACTAACATTTTAAAGAGAAAAGATTTTATTTTTTTGGTTGTAAGGAACTAATTCGAAAACTACTGGACTCATTTTAAACATTCCTTTAACAGTATAATGCTATAAATCACTGAGTAACATAGCCTATAATTTATAAAGACATAACGTTGGCGAAGCCGCTGGCAGAAGCTAGTCAATACTTAAAAAGATGAAAATAATACAACACTAACATTGTAATGGCTGAAAAATCTGATACTTATTAGTCTGCTAAAAAAAAGGACATTTTGTAAACATTTCTGACAAGTCATTTGGTAAGTATACATATTTTACCAAAATCGAGAGAACACCTTTTTTGAGTAAAAGAAAGATGCTCCATAGAAATGAGTAGTACTCAAACGTTAATATTTTTTTTTTAGAGCTGTCTCGACATGACATGACTACGGGATTATCATAGGCATAGCACGACACGACTAAGATGTAGCAAAAAAAAAAAAATTTGCATTCATTCATTTCAATTTTACGAATTTAGTTGGTTTTATGACTTCACAAGTTATTGCGTTTGCGTAAAGATCATTTTCACCTAAAGATTTTGAAGGCGCACTCAGTTCAGATGGTGATCGGTTTTACGAATTTTGCCGATGCTTCATCTTAGTTGTGTTGTATTATTTTCTCTTTAAGGGGCCTATTACAAAAATGCGCGTAGATGCATGATTTCCTCGTTGAAATTGAATACTATTCGTTGGTTAGTATAAATAACAATTACTTGGTAAAAATTGTTCGTTTTCTCTTCTACAATAATAATAAAGAGATTTTTTCATTATTTATTTATTTATCTAGCAATAATCGTTCTCCTGATGCATGTTTTGGCAAAAACTCATGTAGAGCTCATTTGAGAGCTCTAATTTGCGGATTCTGTTGAATATAATTTATCAAAACAATTTTTCTCATATTAAACATATCCCATACTTTTATAATAATAGAATACATTTTTGTTATATGACTTTTATTTAAAGAAAAAATTACTGGACCAAATTCAATTTTTTACTAAAAAGGTTTGGAAACAAGTCTGAATAACCGAAGGTCTACATTATTTTCGTACGTAGTATTTATACTAAAATAATCTCCAACATTTGCTTAATAACAAACAATTTTTTTATTTTTTTTATTGCTATTTATATTTTTTTATGAATAAAATAAAAGTACCATATATTTCACTGCGCCGGCAATGTGCGCTCAGTATCGCAAGAATGCTTTAGCGCAGTGCCGAAATGTAAGAGGGCTCTTAAGAGTAGTTAGCTTACATTCGCTAATTGTTAGTAGTTGTACTTTTTGGTATTACTTAGTTATTCTTATTATCTATCATCCACTGACTTCGATCATTCGTTATTAATTACACTCTATACCTATACCAAAAATAAAATGACGATTAGCGGTTATGTGATTTGATGTGCAATCGTAAATTTTTATAAATTAGATTTTGACCATGCAAATACGAGTATACAAGACTTCAAGCAATGCCGATTGAATTAAAAATATATAGCAAGTTAACTATCAAATATCTCATCTCTACGAGGAACGAAGGAAGCATAAATTAAACATATGCGCAATCAAGATCATTAATTGAGCTGTAGCCAGTTCTTTGCCATAATAATATGCGTCAGCGTAAATTAATAACACATCAGTTGTAGGATAACTAGATATTATTTTTATATGACGCAATGCTTGTAGTTTTTTGAGGAGCTCGTGGCTGGGTAATAACAGCCGCACGGGTCGATCCATCAGGTTAAGCTACGCTTGCCGGGGTTGGTCTGTGGATGGGTGACCATCTTTACATACCGAGACTGCTCCGTGTCTCGGAAAGCACGTTAAGCCGTTGGTCCCGGTTGTCATTCGTAGATCTTTGATAGTCGTTATGGATCGTCAGAAGCCCGAAAGTCTGACGACCAGTCTTACCAAGGGGTATCGTGTTACCTAGTAACTGGGTTGTGGAAGTATGATAGACAGTCGCTCCATGTTAAATACTGGTATTCAGCTGTATCCGGTTAGACTGGAAGCCGACCCAAATATACAGTAGTTGGGAAATGGCTAGGCAGATTGATTGAATGCTTGTAGTTTTTTGTTAAATATTTTATTGAAACGTTAGACTGCCTCGCTCGTCGAGTGGTCGTAAGCGCTACTGCTGAGCATGAGTTCCTGGGTTCGATTCCCGGGACGGACTAAGTTATTTTGGGTTTTTCTATCTGGAATTTCTCAGGAGAGTCTGGATTTGTGCCCGGTTGATGAATAGGCTAGTCCCCTTTTTCATGGGACGTAAACATAACTGGCGAAATGTGAGCGTACCTTCTAGAAACAAGGCCATCTTACATTGTGTATTAAAGTTTCCGTTATATCCATACCTATCACTAACTTCTTCTTCGTCATGTTGAAAGTCGACACGACAGTACCTAAATTAGATTTTGATGGCTCCACGCTTCGCCACTTCTCCACGGTGTCATCGTCGGTGGCAGCGCAGATTTCACTATGGCCGCTGGGTTTCAAGAACCAAGAGTCAATTTCTTCCTAACATACGACAGACGATAGACCTAAAAGTATAAAAGTACCTTTTTTTTTTTGGTGGGACATCATCTAATGACTCCTCCCGCTCTGGGCGGAGCGAGAGGGAGTGTCAGACTTTTACTGACTAAAACCCACCCGTGTTCCTTCCGTTTCCTGTGTGCCGGGGCCGCGATATCCCTTTCGGAAAAAGTACCTACCTAAATCCAGGAACTCGCACACATGAATAAACAAACCGATTAAGTATGCAAATGTTAATCAGGACACGACTGTTTCGAAGAAAGTGAAGTCCTAGGCCGGGAAAACAATACGATGAACAAGTGACAATTACCGTGACTCATAAGAATTACACAATGGGGCGCTAAGTGGGTGATCAATCCAAGGAATGGCTAATGGCTTTGATTATTTAAATACATACGTGTCTACTACACGTATGAATTTAAATGATTGATGATCTATCTTTAATCGATAAACGCGCTTGATTTTACGGTCCATCGTCTATACCTTCATAGTGCAGCAATAAAAGGATGTTCTTCCACATTCAAGTCAAATATCGATCGGGAATCGAATCAAATATCTTTGGATGACATAATTCATAGAATAAAACGAGGTACAGTACGACACAACTTAGATGTAGCATCGGCAAAATTCGTAAGACCGATCAACATCCGAACTGAGAGCGTCTTCAAAATCACCAATCGTTATTACTGCTTTAGGTGAAAATGGTCTTTACGAAAACGCAATAACTTGTAAAGTCATTTATGCAATATACATTCGTAAAATTGAAATTAATTAATGAAAATTCTCAAATTTATGCTACATCTAAGTTGTGGTGTACTGTATTCAAATAAAATCACAAGATATATTGCACTGATTTAAATCACAAGATATATTGCACTGATTTAAATCACAAGATATATTGCACTGATATACTCGTATTTCACTGATTTAATTGTGTAGAAACAAAAAAGAGACAAATAAAAATTGTGAAATGATTATATAGAAAATGTAGCCATCAACGTCAGACTTTATGTTAAAATAAACTTTTGGTTAACACGTTAGATCAATTATTCAGCGATTTATCTTTCTCGGAAAAGAACTCTAGGCCCATCGGAGTACGTGATTTAACTCGATTTTTAGAATGACTCGAACGATCGTTTCGATATCTATCGCTTCGTAAAGCCCCCGTCGATTTTCACGTTTAACACCGTAATTGATATTCGTCCCGATGAACCTAAGTCGTTTGAGTACTTTTTTTTTAAGTAATCGAGCCTAATCGAGACTAATAATTACAATAAAAAAACACCGATTTAGCGAAGTAGCTAGTAGTAGTTCAAAAGGTTAATTAAACAAATAGTAGGTGGGACTGATGAGTGGAACCATGGGAGTTGCCTGCACCAGGGCAAGGTGATGCGCTGCTAACAGACCCGGCAATCGCTCTCGTATTCGCTGCCTCGGGGTCACCCGCCGAAACGCCCGCGTCGCCCGTCGAGGTGCCGGGACGCGGCACTCGAATCCGTACAACTCGCAGTAGGGCAGGACCGGCGATGGGCACAGGGAGTGGAGCAGCTGTAGCCCAATTGTACGGTCGATCGGCCGAAATCGGCCTTTTCTATGCGCTAATACGGAGAATACCTTTTGAGGGAAAATATCCCGGTCGTTTCCTGGGAAGGAGACCTAATAAAAACTGCGAAAGCTGGCAGGTGCCTGTTCGCAGAAAAAATTACTCACAGAACTTTTTTTATTTCATAATCAAATATCTATGAGAGGTGACTGACTACTGACTCAAACAAACACGAATCTTTTCTTTATTTTTGTTTCCATAAAATCAAATTTAAAATTCTGTCTAACGGTTTCAATGTTTTACAAATAAAACATGCTCGGCCTTTTTCCATGCGAAGAGGTTTAGTTAGCAGTGTAATGCTTCAATAGGTAAGTAGTATAAAACAGAGTCGCATTTCGTGTGTGTCTGTGTGACCATGTTGTTCTAAAGTACACAATGGATTTCGATCCAATCTTCATCATCAGGTACAGCATTTATTCCGGAAGGTTTAGGTGTATAAAAACATTAATATTTAACTTGGATGCAGCTCTTACAAAGCGTCAAAAGTCCGCACTTGGGGTCTGCCAACGCGCTATGGAGCGAAGCATACCAGGTGTCAAACTCACAGACCGCATTAGGAACTCTATACTTCGTTCCAAAACACATAGCGGACGCTGGCCGCACAGTTGCTGGACTAAAGTGGAACTGAGCTGGCCACGTCTGTCGCATGTCGGAGCAGCAATATGCAAAAATCACCACTCAGTGGATCCCAAATAGCAGGAAACGACCACGCGGCAGGCCCAGAAAGAGATGGCGGGATGAGCTGCTCTCCTCAAAGGATTGGCCCGCAATCGCAGTAGACCGGGAAAAGTGGAAAGAGGGAAGGGAGGCCTTTGCCCTGCAGTGGGACAACACAGGCAATAATAATTGGATACAACGCAGAAATCACGATGTTTTGTCACCATTGCACGCGTGTGAAGCAGAGGCGGATCGCTAGTTAATTAAAAAAAGGTCTGATTGTTTCAGGATCAACATACGCAATATACAAAAAAGCCAATTTAGTTTTACATCAATAACATTCATGAAAATGCATGAATCTCTGATGAGTTCGAATTTCGAACGCGGAACGCTGTCGAACGGAACGCACGTATCCCGAGTCCGACTATTTACGGCCCGCGATAGCTCTCGCCGTAAAAACGTCAACGTGCGCTCGATCCTCGCCTCCTATCGCGGCCCTATCGCCGTCATAGATCCCCAGCTATCTATAAGCCACGACTTTTGATATACGACCAAGAAACCATTGGTTACTGCGCCAGTCTGTGCGGGGTCTGGCTATCCGTGATAAATGCGCGGATTAGAAAGCTATGCCATGATTGCGCCGCTATCGCTCATCGCAACAGTTTCAAAAGGAAATAGGAGCAATAAGTAGATTTAGACCTTGTCAACCGTAATGATTAATTTTCCGAGAATAACATACCTTCGGCTTCCTCAGGAAAATTGTTTATTTGTAGATTTATGTGTTAAATTGCTATAAATTGTACATTTTATTGACACACTTCAAGCTAGAGTTCTGTATAAATTAACTGAAATTACCTATCGTTTATTTTACCTTCATTCATAGCAGACAAAACGATAATTATCTACTACCCAAATACCTATTAACAAATAGAGACACTTAAAAAAAATCTTGTTATACATCTGTTGTAGGTGCCAAACAGAACAAAATAAATGATTGGAATTAATCGTACGATGCAAAACGAAGTTATATCGATACGAACTTACGTTATCACAACATAATTACTAGTGCTGGAAAATAATAACTGCTTACGTCCCAACGTTTACATGCTTGAGAACATTTCAATAGTCCACATAATTATTATGCAGTAAGTAATTAGGTACGGATGTTCGTGTGAAAATGCAAATAATCGATTACAGTATCGAGTGAATGGTCTATTATGTGTATCGAACAAATTGCGATAACGAGCGGCTTTGTTTGGCTTGAAGAAGTTGGAAACGAAATGGTATCGCAGAACAAAAATGAATAAGTGTGGTAATTTTACGTGAAACAATGTGATTTTCTTCTATAAACTGCAAGATATGTATTTTCTTCCGAAAACCCAGTTTTTTTCTTTTTAAGCTGAAGAGAACATAATATTTTTACCACCATCTCATATAAATGTGTTCAAGTACGATATAAATCACGCTGAAGGTTGCCAGTGCGGCAGGAAAAAAGAATTGGTAGATTTTATCATTTAGATTTATTGTTTGCACATACTCATACCAACATGGATTAATTCCATGTTTACTCGTTTTTTACATGTTTTATCTTGAACGATAAACGATACAGCCATTTAAAAGTTTCCATAAATACCTATATTATGTAAACCATTTCAGTTTCGCACAAAATAAAAATATCGTTACACTCATTACCAAACTATCCTTTAATCATTTAACGCCTACAAGATCGCATTTGAATTAAAATTCATGAACTAATTACTATAGGGCGTTTGCGAAATGAAATAAACTAATTAAAGGGCAACACTGGCCGACCAATTACAGCAGTTGATTTATCAGTGTTGCCTGATCAAATAATTAAAAATACGCCGGCCGGTAGATGGCGGCACGGTCGTAAATCGGCAACGTTCGCGCATTCAATTTGCGGAATGAATCTGCCCGGCCTCAATATGTTCGTTGTATGAGAATTGACGATTTACTGCCCTCTGAAAGTCTGAACTGAACATTCTTCGAATAATCAAATTATTATAAATAAAACGGAGGCGAGTGTTTATGTCGCTAGTGACAATTTCTCTCAACATTCTTTGTCGAGAAGTATTTTTATTTCACATTCTTGGTGTGTTGTTGTGTTCCTAGGTTACGCCTATCTAATCCAGACAGTGAAGGTGGTGGATAAAACAGAGGAGGTGGGTCTCGGAGGTGTATCTGCAATATTCACAGAGGCTGAGCACTGTGTGACCTTTGCTTTAATCAGCTGTTATTTCTCCAGTTCAGACAGGAGTCAATTGGGTTCTATAATTTTAACTAATCGGTACTCTCAAACGGAAAATGAAAAGTGCTCCGAAGAATGGTTTTTAATTATATAAAGAACTCTTAATTGCACTTACAATAAAGTGAGATAAGGTAGTTATTACATACAGAGGTACACTTAAGAGCGTGCATTCTGAAAGTGGGCAACGTTGCAAATAGCTGTCAAATATTTAGCTGTTTTGATTAATTTGGCAATATTACTGTATGGAAATTGACGACACGGTTGGCGCAATGGCTGAGCGATCGACTGCTGCGCAACGTGTCGCGGGTTCGATCCCCGCACGGAACAAATATTTGTATGATCTGCAAGTAGTTGTTCCGGGTCTGGGTGTTAGTGTATGTGAGTTTCTATGTTTGTAAACGCACCCACGATACAGGAAGAAATTCTTAGAGTAGGGCAAAAAAAAAAAAAAAAAAATATGAAATATGGCTGACTACTAAACTAGAATAATGATTATGAAATGCAATAATTAATTAATACCGAAACTCTGAATATTTAGTTTTCAAGTAAAAAAAGTGTTTGGCGTTTTTTCACTCAAATCGGTTACAAAATCAAATTTAATTTAATTGCAATTCATTATTAATATTCTAGTTCACTAGTTAGCAAAACAGCGAAATCTTTGACAGCTATTTGCCATGTTGCCCACTTTCAGAATGCAGCTCATGCTTTTTTTCCATGGGGTTAGGCAGAAGCTACAAAATGTCACCTGCTCTTTAGGATCCTACTAATACATTATGTAATGCAAGAACAAAATTAAAAAATATTTTTAATTTTTATTTATAGGTAACATTGTATACCTATATTATGAATATCCACCTACATAATATATTTTTAATTGGGTTTAAATTATATTCATAGCAACCGCAGAGCGATGGTCACTTTGCATTTCAAGTCAAAGAATTCTCTTACGAGTATCTTCTTTATTGCATTGATACCAAGGCAATTTTAAGTACATAAATACATCGGGCCTACGTATATACAGATAAAAGGCTTAAATCATGTAAATATGTAAAATAAATTACCTTTATCTTTCTGAACATATAAAAATCTACGAACATCGAGAAATAATTTTCTCATAGGTATAAGTATAATAACACTAATGACTTGGTTACACAAGAATAATTATTATTGAAGTAGGTATAATTAACTGTGAAAGTTCAATGACATTCGTACGCACATACCTACATAGGTATGTGCCTATTTATAAATAAGATAAATAGCATACCTGCTTACTTAGACGACTCACTTGTACTATTGTATAAACGGAAATTTTTCCCAAAGTATTGACGTATTTTAATTGGAAATTAAATCATGTGATGTGACATAGGCTATGTCTTAAATATATAAACGCAAAAAGCCACACTTCTGGGGATAGTCCTGTTTATAGCTCTACCACAACACTAGTGCCCACCGCATCCAATTACCGAAACTAGTAAATCGCGCTTACTCATCACAGATAACTACCAAAACTAGTGACGTGCCATCACACTGGCGGCTAAATAAATCCCTCAAATAAATCTCTTCTATAATACCTTCGTTTGTTTACAGCAAGGCTGCTAATTGACGTCACAGACGTTAATGCGTTCCGCACGCAACGCGTTCGGAACTGTTTACGAGTGTTGCATTCTATATTTTTCCTGAAGGCATTAATGCGTGATGCGCGAATTGAAATATGGGACGGGAATCGGGATGCGGTGGTGCCACGTTCGATCGAGCGAGCTGGAATGGACACAAAGTCCGTCTACCTGCAGTGTTAATATATTTATGGGTTGTGAACGATGACGTTTGAAACGGGTGAGCTAGTGTATCGTTTTGTCATCCTAGTTTTGAAATGTTTATTTTTACCAAACTGAACGTTTCGAAAGACATTTTCAATTTATTGTTAGTTGTCAGCCACAACATTCCCATTTTGAAACTTGCTACTGGCACAAAAGTCAGCTTGATTTATTATTTATTAACACAAACAGTAACTAACAAATACATAGGACTAACATGATCTACAATCGAGTATTTCCCAATTCCACAGTCACAACAATCGTACTTCACTCCAGTACCGACAGCAAGATAATTGTCTCAAACTAAATCCTCAAGCCATAACTCTACTCGCCTACAATTGTAAATAAATCGTAAGCTAACCTAGTGGTGTGTAACGAGCTCAAACGGGGCTCCGATGCGATATCTCCACAGTCCAATGTTATATTGCTCAGTCGCCAGTTAAAGTACGAGTTTTTGATCAGTCTCGCCTTGAGGGCGATGAACTGGCTTGATTAATCATACTGCACTCTTTGTCTCTTTGAAGTATCGTCCAGAAATATATTGTATGTGCAAGGGCTATGTTGGTACACCTGTTTGTAAATAGTGTATAATATTTACGTTAATATTGTTTATTGTTGGGCATTACTGTAAATTCGCACAATTACATAAACCAAAGTAGTAATTTACACTTTATTTGTACTGTTTCAATTGTATCAGTAAAATATTGTAGGTGCTGATATTTTTTTCCCATTGCGGCGAATAAGTCGTTGTGCAGCTTATCCAATTTTCTTTGAGCTTTTCTGAGACCGTCGACCTTTTTGAATTATTTAAAAAAAAATCAATATAGAATTAAAGTAGCTAAAGTTCTACATAAAAAGCGATACCTAGCCCATTAAAATTCAGCTTAAGCCTCGCAATGTATTTTTAACCACTCAATAATTTATCGATTGAAAAATACATGAGTCTATGGACAACGACGTAAATATCAATTTGCTTTATAAGGAGAACTATAAATGGCACATAGGTGATGCAAAGAAAAACTAGTAGGTAAGAATATTTTTAATAGTAAGAAGTGCGACAAGGACTCTAGACTCATCAGAAGTGTTATTATAACTCATCTGTTGTAAAGATGAGCTTACATAGAAAGATAAGCGAGCAATGAGCGAAAAGGAAGCTAAAAGGCCAGGTCACCGCCAGCTGTCGCTGAAAATCAGCGCTGTGCCTCTGTCTCGCATAGTGTCACAGCATTATGCAAAGCGATGGCCGTATTGCGGTGGATGTGACGCATATTTTGTTCCAACTTGTTTTTTTTTGTGTTATTTCGTTGTGTCGTGTTTTACCGCAAATAAACGTGCTTTCTTTCTCTCTTTCCTTTTCTTTCAAAAGAAAATTAAACCATCTTCACCGTAGGTACATTTCTTTTCAGATAACCTACCATTTTTTTTCCAAGTAAAATACTACTTCATGTTCTATATTTCAGAAAGGAAAATCTAAGTCGTAGCATGAAAGCTGCTTTGCCACACCTTCATCTAAAATAAGCTACCTAGTTCTAGGTTTCAAAATGACTACGTCGTGCTCTACAACTGTCGCAAGTACAGAAAATATTGATAACTATGGCGCACAGGACATATTCTATATGCTTGTACTCGCAGTTATTTCTCTAGGTATGTAGGTCCCTTCACGGTTTTCATCTATAAGAGCTTTACAAACACTACAATGCAGAGAATTTTATACTGCATGTCTTGAATGTAAAAAATGCGTGCTGCGCACTATCCACTGTCCACTTGATACAGAACAATTTCTTTAAATACACGCATGCATTTGCAACTCTTGAAGAATATTGCATTTTAAATAGTCGCATAATAATATCATAGAATAGCTTTCAAAAGTAAGCGTTAACTGTAACTCCAGCCTTTGTTCTTCGAATGATTAATTAATAAAAAATAATGACGTTGACATTTCGAAAAGGTGCAATTAACTGTTATTGTAGGTACCATTCGCGTCACATCTCATGATCGTAACTATAATGGATAAGGCGCGAGGAACTGTCAAGATCATAACTTGAGCTTTTTGTTCAGAAATATTTCATACATTTTTATCTCGCTATTCTTGAATGGAAGTGTTAATGCTTGAGTTCTTCTGCGAATTAAAGTAATTCATTGAACGACGTCTGAACAAACAAGTTGAGTTAAAGTAGCGTTTTAAATTGCGGTAACGTTTTGAAGTTCCTAATTAACTATACAAGCCTGTATACGCATACATTGCGACAAAACAACCTTCATGATTTTGATATGAAACCTTAGTACTTGTCAAGTCTGAAAACTTCGCAACCAAAACTCTAAACAGCGGCGGGGGAACTTGGGAAGCTACAGTGTTGCGGTTAAACTTACGGGACATCCGCAATAAGTTACAACAAGTTTGCGGGGAGCCCAAAATCGGTACCTTTTCAACACAGAACCCCACAAAATGACACCGTGTCAGCGTGTGCGTTAACACCTACTTAAAAGTCAAAGGATTTCGACACTGTGTGCCCAGCTGAAACACGCCCATTGGTCGCAGTGGCCAGTATAAACATCAGGGTGTTACAAACTTATTTGCATTTACACGGGCCGAGTAATTGCGTTGCGCTACAGGGAGAACTTTAATTAAACTTAAGAGTCTTAAACTTAAGTAGATATAGCTTAAGTACGTAATAAGAAAAGTTTTGTTAATTACCTAGGTTGATACTAGGATTACCTACGTATGTACTTGGACGGAGTTTGTTGCCAAAAGCGGAATTAGCAAATTGGATGTTAGGTATATTTTAGCGAATTTCATACGTAAAGGAAACGGAGAATTTGCTTGGAGCAATTTGATATCATATGTATTGTGACAGAGAGCAGGGAGAGGAGCTCGTGGCTAAGTAACAACAGCCGCACTGGTCGATCCATCAGGTTAAGCTACGCTTGCCGGGGTTGGTCGGTGGATGGGTGACCATCTTTACATACCGAGAATACTCCGTGCCTCGGAAAGCACGTTAAGCCGTTGGTCCCGGCTGTCATTCGTGGATCTTTGACAGTCGTTACGAGTCGTCAGAAGCCCGAAAGTCTGACACCAGTCTTACCAAGGGGTACCGTATTACCCAGTTACTGGGTTGTGGAGGTCAGATAGGCAGTCGTTCCATGTAAAATACTGGTATTCAGCTGCATCCGGTTAGACTGGAAGCCGACCCCAACATAGTTGGGAAAAGGCTAGGCAGATTGATTGATGTATTGTGACATCATCATCATCGCCAGGATATGCGGGATTTATTTCTATATTTCACACTGTAATCGGTAAAGGGGGTAGGTAGTACATACCTACCAGTGTGAGTATACATTATTTCTCTTATTATGCTGATACTCGAAAGGCAGAAGAAGCAAAATACAATAAAATATCCTAATTATAAATTATACAAGTTATCTTAAGTAAATGCATTGCTAAAGACATTTTGTAAAATAATACTTTTTAGCCATTTCAATTTATGCTACACCGAAGCTATAACTTTGCCATTAGCTTAATGGATAGACTACTGCTACTAAAATAACAATTAACAAAAATGCCGACCACACATCAAAAGCTGTTTTCATAACAAAAGATTAGCATAAGAAATAAATAAAGTTTCGTTATTTATGAAATTTTTGCGTTAATTTTCGCGCTATAAAAAGCAGAAAACGCATTAGTGATCATTAAAAACCCATAGCATAATCCCGTTATCTATAACCAATTGAAATAAACTAAAAAAAAATACGGAGAAATCTAAAATACATATAAAATCGTTAGTACGGAGTAACAACGCTTTCGAATCAGCTGTGAAATCAATCAATTGATTAGTGACGGTATTAGATTAATAAAACACAGTTGGTACATAAATTGAAATTGATGGTATCAATAGTAAGTTATAATTTAACAAGTTGTAAGGCGGTGGGCACACTGATGGTAAGCGCGACTGTGCGGCGCCCGCGCCGCGCCGTTGGGCAAAGGTTGATTAGTTTTCTGTATCTGATTTTAATTGTAGGTAGCAAAACTGGTGTTAATCTTTATGTGTGTGTACTTTGGAAAGGTTTGTTATCTGTTTTTATATAATATAACGAGAGCGATACATAAAGTTACTTGTATTTCCCTATTCGGTAAGGAAACACGTCATAAAACTCAACTTTAAGGCGTGTATCTATTCATCTATTTTCAACGAGATTCACTGAGGAACGAATATGAATAGTCAATATCACACCCAATAATTATTATTGAATTAAAACAATTTTAAAGAGTACACCTGTGTAATATAAACGTAACATAAATAACACACAGTTATCTCCATCGAACCGATCAAATAAAAAGTCTCTTGGGAGATAAAAAATAATAGAAAACAAGTCAAATCTTTCGGTTTGGTGTTCGTGACCATTATATTTGTAAACAGCGGGAAATAACAGTTACCGTTACCGTTAGTCATTCGCTAGTGTGAACTAGGTATTACCTAGCGCTAGCGTTTATTTTTACTACCCTGTATATGTTTCTAGTGTCGGCCATTAGAACATAAAAATAGCGTTTTTAATATGAAATTAATAGATTTCAACTCACTGGAATTTCTCTTTTTTACAGATATTACTTTTAATTGGGTTTCTGCAGTTGCGGCAAATATTAAAATACTTTTTCTAGAAAAAACGATTTCTATTGCTATTTTTAGAAACTAATTTGAGGTATGTATGAAATTGTGTATGTGGAGGCAATGAATACTGAAATATACATAAGTTCTAACTTTTTATCGATCAATATGAGTAAGAAACTTCACGGTTTTCAAATTAAGTGTCTAAGTAGATCCTGATAGTACCTACTCCCAAAAGTACACAGAAAGAGAACTGTCACTTTTAATAACATTTATTTGGAAAAAAACATGTTTTTTTATTGCTTACATAAATCTTAGTTATTGCACAGTTCAATTATTTCAAAACAGACATATCTATAATAAGCAAGGAAACAACATAACAAAAACATATTCGTTACAGTTATTATGCCTTAAATAAATAGCCACTTATTACATTCTCCAATATTCATGTAATCAAAATTACACATACCTACTGATCTCATTGCAGGGATTTGTATTAGGTACCTTACAAATAAGTGTATAAAACTATCCCATATTATTCACATCACTAATCCATGTTAAGTAATAACTACTTGTATCCGATCGTAAATCATTATTTTGTACATTAACTTTATGGTCCAATGGGTACCTCTGCTTCTTGCTCTGTTGAGCCCATCCATGTTGAAACCTTTCCTTTAAAGTGCTTCACCACTGATATTGCTTGGTTCGTAATACCTCTTTTGCTATTATCGCCTTCTACATTTAAGGTTAGTAATACTTCGTCTACCACTTCTTCTGTCTCGATGATTTCTAATCCACAATGTCTGGTTTTTCTTCTATTGTTTTCATGCTGTCCTATTCTTGGCTTGCCCTATTAAGGTATTCATCATTCTCTGCCCCTTATACCAATATATTTGGGGTCAGCACAGAATATCATCTTTTTCCCTAAGTACTTCTCTATTTCTATTCTCCTTTCTACCCATATCATCTTTCACACAGTCCATCCATCGTTTCTTCGGGTTTCCCTATTCACTCTTACCTATAATAATAACCATCTCTGTCACCATCAGAGCAGTGTAGGCTACTTAATGGCTGTGACTTACAAGTTAGGTCGTTGGTGCGACCTCAAGCAGGCACTTTACTTTGTGTCAATTATTTCAACACCACTGCTCTCAAAACGGTAGAGGAATAAATTGTGAGGAAACTGGCATGTCTTAGAACAAAAAATTCGAAGGCATATAACATCCACCAACCCGCACTTGGGGTGCGTGGTGGGCACGCCACAATTGCGGCGATAAGTCCCCTCTTTGAGGAGTGGCTAGAGAGGCGTCACGGCGTCCTCACCTTCCGGCTGACGCAGGTCCTCACCGGACACGGTTGTTTCGGGAGGTTCCTGTTCAGGATAAAGCGGGAGGAAACGCCCGGGTGTTACCATTGTGTGGATCACCCGGAGGACACGGTGGAGCATACGGTGGAGGTCTGCCCGGCTTGGGCGGGGCACCGCCGTGTCCTCACTGAGGCGATCGGCAGCGGCAATCTCTCGCATCCGGCCCTGGTTCAGGCCATGGTCCGGAGCGAGAGTGCATGGGAGGCCGTCACCTCCTTCTGCGAAGCAGTTATGCTCGCGAAGGAGGAGGCGGAGCGCGCGAGGGAGATGCAAGATGCACGCCCTCGTGCCCCTAGTCGCCGCAGGAGACGCCCCGGGCGTCGGGAGTCACGAGTCGACTTCCAGCCACCGTAGGGGCGGGCCTGCGGACGGTGAGCGATGGGCAGGTCGCCGTCCGATAGGGACCAGGCCCGGGTCGACGGCGCGTTGTGTTCCACGCGCGCCTCAAAGAGATTTCAGCACCAACTGACGGGGTCCGTAAGGACCAATGCCTGCTGGGGTTGCGGGTTTGTCCGAAAGGGATATCGCGGCCCCGGCACACAGGCAACGGAAGGAACACGGGTGGGTTTTAGTCAGTAAAAGTCTGACACTCCCTCTCGCTCCGCCCAGAGCGGGTGATGATTTCCCACCAAAAAAAAAATGGGGTACGTGGTGGATTATGGTCCACTTCCTTTCAGAAAGAGGAGGCCTGTGTCCCAGCAGTGATGTGATATGATGTCAACACCTGCTAATTTTGTCATGGCTTCATTTGGGCTAGGGATAGAACTCATGGTTATAGCACTGCGCACTGCAACCAACAGATTACTCTGCCAAAACACTATTTGATCAAAGATGTTATTTAGATAGAAAGTGCCTCATCTACACAAATGCATGACACGAAGTGATGTAACATCTAGTTACAGTCATAGCTAGCTATAAACTGATTCTGATGCACATCGCACATATTTAAGGGGGCCGCGGACACAAATTGAAAATTATGGGTTGTCGCGTCAGAGTAACGAGTGCGTTAAATTATATTATGAAGCATGTTTATGTATAGTTTGGACTATTTTAGATTGGCCAGCCCTTTAATTTTTGTTGTTGGAAAAAGAAGGAAAAGATGGAACTTAATTTGCCAAATAAAGTTTACAGGATCATATTAATCAAGCATGTCTAACTTCATGCTGCATTGGACTACCAGGTCTATCAGATAACAGTTCCTTTTTATAATTGCCAGTTATAACTTTTTATGGGTTAAGTTTTCTATTATTTTATTTAAGGAAGTGTTTTGTTGAAAAGTTAGTCTTGAGACACACACAATTTTTTTAATTTTTTTAGGGAAAACCAAAAATTGTTTTTTCAACAATATTTTAAGGAAAATTTTACCTAAGGGAATAAATTCACTTTTTTTCAAAATATACGCTACAGCAGTAGGTGGGCGTAGGCAGCAAGTTCATAATATAAAATACTTTTTACGAGATAACGTGGCAAATGAAACAATAATTCTTCACCACGACTAAAATAATGAACACTAATCAATTTCTAAAGAAATAAAAACTGTACCTATCAGTACAATAACAAGTACAACGATACGGCTAGAAAGGCGTTTGGCCTCAATAACTCAGAATGAATAATTACATCTCTATTTGTTATAATAAGTCGTTTTATTGCTGCGGATCACTGTTGGCCTATGCGCAAATTAGAAATTATTGGACTCTGTCCTTTAATTTATGTTTTATGTACTCGTAAGTTTATGTCAATTGATACATAGTTACTCGTATTTATTTCATGGAAAATGTATTTATCTGAGATCAAATTAACTTCTAAAGAAAAATAATTAGTATATCGTATCACGTCATCAAAGTTTAAAAATAGAGTTTATCTGTTTATCTATCATTTTGTAGTTTGAGTAAGAAAAACATGGCTTTGGTAATACCTCCACAAAATAATGCAAAAATAAAAACGTTACAAGTTACACGTTTAAAACATCTACGCAAGGTTTTACACAATCTTACCTATAATAACTTTAGTTCTACCGTGTTTACACTAGAAAATTTTATCACAATAACTCATAGTCATATCACCAATCAAAAAAGAATCTTCAACCCCACACTTAAGGTCAAAATTACATTAAAATACAAACAGAAAAAATCTAAGAATTTTCTCACGTTCGCAGTGTGCTACCATCTTCAAGGTTAGATGTGACAGATAAAGCCAGTACACATAGGCCGGTGGTAGTTAAAATGGTCATTTTCCACATCAGTTGACCACATGGGTCATGTTCCTGTACGTGATATCCATTCTAACTAGTTTGACTATGCAAACGTAGCCTTAGGCCTGACTTACAAGAATGTTTCAATTATTTGGGTCTATTTTGGTGGCTGTTGTCGTGTTGGTACTTGTGTATTTATAGGTGTATTTATATTAATGACACTCCTGAAATGTCATCTATAGATTTAGAAATAGTCTCAGGTGGGGAAATACAAAGAGTCAATCTTAAAATTTTTCATCAGAATATACTCAATCTGCCTAGCCTTTTCCCAATTATGTTGGGGTTGGCTTCTAGTCTATTCAGATACAGCTGAATACCAGTATTTCACATGGAGCGACTGCCCATCTGACCTCCACAACCCAGTTACTGGGTAACACGATACCCATTGGTAAGACTGGTTGTCGTCAGACTTTCGGGCTTCTGACGATCCGTAACGACTATCAAAGATCTACGAATGACAACCGGGACCAACGGCTTAACGTGATTTCCGAGGCACGGAGGAGTCTCGTTAAGTAAAGATGGTCACCCAACCACGGAACAACCCCGGCAAGCGTTGTTTAACCTGATGGTTCGGCCCGTGCGGCTGGTATTACTTAGCCATGAGCTCCTCAGAATATACTAATATTGATAATAAATGTGTTGATCTTATTTTCAAAAACACAAAAATGTTTTGTTAAAAGATGCAAGGTTTCTTTAACCCAACGCTTTCAGTGAGTCATTGAAATACTTTGATTCTCTCAATATGCAGTACAAATTACGTAATAGACTGTTTAGATTACTTTTATAACTAAAGTATGTCACACAGCTGTTTCGCTCAATATAATGCCTACATGCACTACATAAAGTCTGGCACTGGCAAGCACGCAAGACAGCAAAGCATCGACAGCTGACTCACTAAGATGATCGACCTGCAGACTATTTACTGTATATCAGTATTATAAGTATACACTTCTTAAACATCTTCGAATTAATGAGGCAATTTGTGAAAAATTTGGCCATCTTTACTTCTTGCCTAGACTACGTTGACAAACAGATTTTGGCAAAACAACAACACGTTGATAAAGTACCAATTCATCTTTTACTGAGTCCATTGGACTCAGTAAAAGATGGAATTTCATTTGCCAAATAAAGTTTACAGGATGATTTTAATCAAGCATGTCTAATTTTATGCTGCATTGGACTACCAGGTCCATCACATAGCAGCCACAATTTCATAACTTTTTTCTTGTTTGAAAAAATTGCACTAAACCACGAGCATAAGACTGTTTTAATAACCCCCCGACATAAACTTATTAAAGCTATAACTAAAAACTCATGCAGTTATCAAAGGATGTATGAAAATCAGAGGCACATATAGGTAAATGAAGGCAAATAACAGTCTTAGTTATTCATTGGTGTGTGGACTGATTGTAAGTGGAACGTTGCTCGCGAGGAAACGTCAAAATAAACGCAAAACACGTGCCCGTACAGAGCTCATATAAATTCCACAAGTTTCATTTGCGAGATGGTGTGTGGTGTAAGATGAAAGGGTTAGCGGGAATTTTCATGAGAGTAGACAATCGAATTCGCAGGCGCGGCGATTGATAACACATTCGAAATGAAGCAAAACGTAGATATCATCATTATTATCTGCCCAAGACATATCCTGGTTTTTGGAGTTTCCCAATCAAATGACGGGACAAATGCCTCACTCAAAGAGTTCAGAAATAACCTGTTTCATGCCGACTATCAAGCGTATCAAGTATGTTGGAGAATTGAAGATACAGTCGTTACTTACACGAAAAATCTAAGGTGGAGAGAATATTAAGTGCCTTTTTAAAATTTGAACCACCCTTGGTCATTAAAATATTCATATTTTTATTAATTGCGGGTGGTTTAATTTGATACAGATCTGTAATTATTTTGATCCATGATCACCAATTAAAAATTAAATAATATACCTACACTGCGGCTACCGTTCTTCAAACCAGTTTTACAGGATACCAATTTCACACATCATAAACCGCACTCAGATTCAATTATTCAATGCCTAACATATCTTGCCATACGGCGAAATAAAGAACTTGGTCTAAATGTTCAGAATCTAACATCTTTTGGGCGTTTATCTTCACAGACAGCGCTACCCCAAAAGGTCAAGTTAAACTGGGTGCGATACTAATCCCGCTTTTGTCCATACCTCACGCCGCTGTTTCAAGAGGGGCATGTTGAACGCATGAGCGTCATACATTCATGAACATTTAAGGTGTCCGGATCAAAGGGTTTCTCTGACGTTAATTACAGAATGATCTCATTTCTGTTCCTTTGGCATACAAACCGCTGATATACACTCCGATGGAGCATGGAAATTCGCCATTTTAAAACACACTTTAGATATAATCGGTGGTTGATTTTTTTTGTCGACATTATGAAAATTTTTTGACCAACTAAAACTCTGATCAAATTTTTAATCTTGTATTCTAGAACGCAAAAACATGAGTCATCAACAGTGATGTCAGAAAGGTCCTACCAGACTGATCGAATACTTACGATAAAATTGGGACACTTGATAATTTGTTGACCTACAAGAAAATTGGCTGGTTGAAACAGACCTACAAAAAACTGTTCGTATGCTGTCTCCTTTATACCAGAATATACCCCTCATTAATGTTTCTACTGAAGGACGACTATATAAACGTAGTTTTCAGTCATTTCCCTCTGAAGTACGTCGTTAGAATGATTTGCTTTCATTATTATGGTTCTGAAATGTTCAGTTTGCGTTTCATGGTCATAATGCCTTTGATTTTAGTGACGACAACGTGTTTATTATTCGAACTTGGTTTTTCTATTTTTAGGTGAATTAAATTAAACTGTGTGTCATATTCCTTGATGTATTTACAGGCATAGGATAGATATATACGTACTTGTGTATATCTTTAATTCGGTAGTCGGCTACAAGAGAGATCCTACTCAAAAATCAAGTTGATAAATCGATAATCGATTTGGAAAGATGGTGGCAAAAAAATATTCGACACGATAATGTACAGAGAGAGTCTCCCTTCACATTATCATACAATTCCTTGTTAAAGCCCTATCAGGTATAACCAGACTATTGATTTAATCAATAAGAGACTTCAATGTTATGGAAGCCAACGGGGTCAATATAATTCGATGTCACAACTTTCGATCTTGCTGCACCAATACATTGTAAAAAGCGTTAAAATGTCAGGGTATGTGAAATATACGAAGCGGTTCGCATAATGATGTTTCGCTGCCAAAAGCAATGATTCATATTCTTAATGGCGTCAATTTCGCGTTTGTTGCCAAATGAAGGAGTATAGTAAGTAGGTATTATAGTACCTAATGCATGTGTAACAATTTGGCATTCGGGTTTGAATAATTTAGAGCATTGGTGTAGGTCGCGCATATTAAAAAGGCAGAGGTGCAATTAAGGGACCCACGAATCGGCAATTAATTCTGAAATGATAATGAATCTAGCTGGTTATACAATCAATGTGTTGGACGGTATTATATATGTCGGAGTGTCAACACTGATCCAAAAACGTCGTAGAGTACTTGGGTGAGGTCATTATAGGAAGTGGCAACACCGGGTTGAAAGCCGTCAACCCATGACGGCTGTCGATTGTCGGTTGATATTTGATATTATTGAAGCTTTTGAGAGTGAAGGTTAAACGTCAGAACTTACGGAACATACTTTTTGGTAGAGACGCCCTTGCGAGAGATTCCCTTTGCCATCCTATATTGAAATCACCGCGTTTCCATTTTATTTTCTAAATCTGATTGCATCCGCCTAGTTTCGTGATATTTTTGTGATTATTGAGCTGTAGTGTCTTAATAGACGCTTGTACCAAGCGCTTTGAATTTTATTTCGGTTACCCATCCAACATGGTCAACCACTCTGTTATCGAGGAGACCGGAATGCCTTCGTTATATAACATGTTGGTCGACTATATTACACTCGAAAAACTGGTACCAATATTTCTAGCGACAACAAGATAACATTATTCTATTTTCTCTTACAAAAGCCACACCTCTACAATGGTGCACACCCACTTTATTTGTCTACTCATAGTAGTCTAGATAGGTATTGCAGCCACATCTAAGATTAGCTGGGTACTGGGTAGTACACAATAGCCAGCTTCTATTCGTGCGCGCGTGGGCAAACATGAAAGCAATACTTCATAGGTTCTACTAACAAACCCTTTTGTACTCCCAAAGTAACGGCCGACGCGACTCTAAAGCATGTCAGTGTATATTTATAACACGACGAGTTATATCCATGAGTAATAGGACTTATGTACCCCGCTGCATTATACTGTTGTAAATCCAACGTAGTGTCGCGTTTACTATTTAAATGTATTCATCCCAGAGTTTATCCGGCGTCATGGCGAGAGGCTTTCGCGGCTGCAGACACCCATGAATAATTTTCGTATAAGCCTCATCGTGTCGTTTGGATCCCTACCTTAGCTGCGATTGCCTAAGTATATCCAAAATATTTTTCCGGAAATTCTTACGATGGTATTCGGAAACTATTTCAAAACTGCCTTCGAATACCTACCTACTTAAAATATGCCATCGTATCTGTGCTAAATATAAATCATTGACTGCTCTGCTATGAAAACTCGATCTATTCGAATATATATTACCATAACAACTACCGATATCTCCTACGCTTGGAAAATGGATGGAGGTTGATCAACCACATTAGGTTCTAAATATCACTGAGCATTCTCCTGCTCATCTTGACACTGCTTCAATTAGCAGACATAGCCTAGCCTATTATTATCTTTATGATTTCATGCAATTCCAGCTTATAAAGTGAAATGCGTAAGTAGTAGTGGTAATTTCCGCGGTTATTTCAATAGAAGTAGATGTTTATCTTCGAATACAAATTGCAAGTGTCATCCGACGGAAATTGTAATTTAATAGCACTGGAGGCGATGAAGTAGCGATTACTTACGTTCTATCGGAATATTTTAATCGATAACAAATTGCTTAAAGTGGCTATAATAATGGCGATGATGATAGTTTTCTTTTACCGTGAACTGTGCATTTTCAGAGACCAATAAAACCGTCCATTGTACTTTTCTGTTCCTTAATTCTATCCATCTTTGCGGAGGAGGCACAGGATTTCCCCAAGCAGCAGTGGACGTCTTTCGGCACAAATGATTCTGACGATCATGATTATTATTAAATTATAATTAATTAACTATTGTCAAATGAAAAACATCATGAAGGTGATTTAAATAAATTAGAATTTCAGGTTTAAGTATTGGAATAATCAAAGCACACAATATGTAAATGGAACTACAAATTGAAGTCCACAGGTTAGTACTTACGTGTTCTGATCAATTTGTTTACATTTTCATCAGATACTTTTGGAACCGACTATAGGTGCCATCGCGGACACTGGCGATGAACCACTTTTCAACCTTATTACTAAGTGTTTAAGAGTGAAAAGTGGTTCACCGCAAATGACTGCGGTTGAGTACCTACTTGTAGCTTGAACTAACATGTTCTACATACGTAAGTTTAAGTATTGGAATTTCATTTCCGATAATCATTTCACTTTTATCGATTCAATTGGTGTGTGAATAAAAGTGAAAATTATTTCATTACGAATACTGATGCGGACTGATTGTATCATTGACAAGTGTTAAATTATGCGTCTATTAGTTAATGGGCTTATAAAACCTTAATTTTATGACGGATGATTATTTTAAACGCGGTTTAACTGTTTTATGATACCGTTAATGGTGGATTAGTAGGTAATAATAACTGTAAACTGTAACTTAAATGATATTGATGTTTGACTAATTACTCGTATAAGTTTTTGTTTTTTATATTTTGACTTAAGTTCAAGTTCCAAAGTAGATAGTTTTTCTCGTTACATTAGTAATTTTTTTGGTAGGTAATTAATGTTTTTTTTATTTAATTAAATTATACATTTATAAACCAGAAGTACTGCATACCTACGCAATATCACATGTCTTATTTTTTTTTGTTCTAGGACATGCCGTTGCCGGGTTCCTCACGATGTTTTCCTTCACCGTTTTGAGAGCAGTGCTGATGAAATAATTTACACAAAGTAAAGCGCCTGTCAAGGTTCGAACCAACAATCTACAACTCGTGAGTCGCGGCCGATAACACTGGGCTATATATATACCACTTGACTGCTCTTTTTTCTATCTTCAGTAAGTACATACCTAAGTATTTTTTCAATTATAACAACATTGTTAATTTTTTATTGTTCAATGCCTCCCAAGTTAAACTTTTTCGTTACAACCAATCAGAAAATAATTAAAATTAAAACAAGCCACACCACTCACGACCGTAACGTTAGGTATGTGTTTAATTAATCAGTTAATTGAATACTAAAAGCACCTTAATTACATGCAGTGCTAATTGTCACTATGTCATGTTACCAAGGTATCTACCTATTGTATTAATTTGCGTAATTAAGCAAGCGCAGTCACTGCATAATGTAGGAAAGTGTATGTTACGATACATTTATGTATGAAGGAGTATGTTTATTAAACAACAGACTGGGTTTTAATTGCTTTATTATGTCATTTGTTCTAACTAAGTATAAACTAAACAATAGACAACAACATGTTGTTTTTGAAATTACTCTTAAGAGCGTTTATTTTAAAAGTGAAGCAACGTCGCAAATAGATATCAAATATTTCGCTGTTTTGATTAATTTGGCAATATTACTGTATGGAAATGTGGCTAACCAGTGAACTAGAATATTAATAAGCGTGTATTACGTTTTAGGTTAAAGGCATTTGGAAAGTTGTCAAATACTTTTTTTTCATCGAAAACAAAATATTCGGTGTTACTATATTAATTATTGCATTACATAATCAATATTTTAGTTCGCTAGTTAGCCGCATATCACATTTTTCCATACAATAATATTACTAAATTAATCAAAACAGGTAAATATTTGACAGCTGTTTGCGACGTTGCCAACTTTTAGGATAAACGCTCTTAGGCGGAACCGTAAATATATTTCGTGCAATTCAAAATCGTCATATTTTGACAAAATTGTCTTATTTGCAGCAAAATATAATTTCGAAAGCAATGTTGATGTTATCAATACTTAATTTTATTTTTCTTATTTTATTATAATTACCGCTTAATTCATTTTGTTTAACATACAACGTGAAACAGCGCCAAATTAAAAAAAAAAGTAAGAAACTTTGAATATCGCGGGCTATATAGAAGGAATTACCTTAGATAAGCATCTAGATTTTCATCTATTGAAATGTAATCGGTGAATCAGTCTTCATGCAGGTAACGGGTACCTGCATAATTTATAACTTGAGTGTATGTAGGTACGTCAAAGGTGAGTTGATATTTCTTATAATTCCCAAGGACTACCTATTCTAGTTGAAAGACCAAGTAGGTGGTCTTGGGACTAGTCATTATGGTTTTTACAAGAACTGGGTGTTAAGTTTTGGTTTTGTTGGGTTATAGAATTTGAGGTATTGTTGGGTTATCGGGCTCTGCACGAAGTTAGCAAATAGTGGATTATACAACAAGTGAAAAAAAGGGAATTTAATTCCAGGGACTAAGTTGAATCCCGAGAGCAGCAGCGGAGCGAGGGATACAAGGACCGAGATGATTTCTTTTTCACGTGTTGTGTAGGTACTCTACTTTTTAACATTGACTGCGAGAAAATAAACAGTAGTTTAGGGGTATGAGGAACAGGGTGTAAAGTTCACTCATCCCCCATAGAAAAGGGAGGATCCTCCGACCAGACGGGTGTGATGTCTGGCGGGCAACTGCCCAGCGGTTTGAAGTTGGGAGATTCTATATATGTTTATCGCGCGGTAAACTCTAATTGCGCGATGCAGGATTTGTGTGACGTCAGGATGTTGTGTGACGTCAGGTCTTTGATGCGTAGTTCGCGTATAGTATTTATATTTATCACATGATATTATATGATCGATAGTAAGAGAAAAAAGAATAATAGCCGCACGGGTCGATCAATTAGGTTAAGCTAAGCTACGCGACCATCTTCACATACCGAGACTCTTCCGTGCCTCGGAAAGCACGTTAAGCCGATGGTCCCGGTTGTCATTCGAAGATCTTTGATAGTCATTACGGGTCGTCAGAAGCCGGAAAGTCTGACCACCAGTCTTATGAAGGGGTATCGTATTACCCAGTTAATAGTTTGTGGAGGTCAGATAGGCAGTCGCTACATGTAACATACTGGTATTTAGCTGCATCCGGTTACACTGGAAACTGACCTAAACATGGTTGGGAAATGGCTAGGCAGGTTGAAGAGAACAAAGGATTCAATACACTTGTTCCAAATTCAAAACGCATGTACGCATTAATTACCTACAGTAATTATTTTAAACTATTAAAAAATACCTACAATTCGTAGATAAGTACAAATTAACTGCTTAATAAAAATAATTACTTAATTAAACACAATAATATTTACAACACACCAATCAATAACACTTAACCGGATTTTAACTCAATGTTCATTCAAAACGTTTCGTAACGAATTCAACCCATCACTACCGTACCTTAATCGCTTCATGGCTTTAAAACTATAATCACAAGTACGGGACCAATGATTACAACCATTTCAAGTATGCTCTCACACGGTAAAAGGTTTCCAAATCACTGATAAAAACCGAGAAATTGAAATCGTCTACGCTCAATCAAAACATAGTGAACCTTTAATTCAATCTGCCTAGCCTTTTCCCAAGTATGTTGGGGTCGGCTTCCAGTCTAACCGGAAACAGCTGGATACCAGTATTTTACATGAAGGGACTGCCTATCTGACCTCCACAACCCAGTAATATCGTATTACTTGGACTTCTTCTTCTTTTCGTGTGGTTAGTGACTAACCTGGTGTCAGAGTTTTAAAGCCGCCCATAGGCCCCTGACTTGGCTTCACATGCCGTCGAGATATTTCTCTCAGGCATGCCGTTTTGCTTACGATGTTTTCCTTCACCATTTTGAAGCAAGTGATAATTATACAATACGCACATGAATCCGAAAATTCAGAGGTGCGTGGCTTGGGGTCGAACTCGAGACTTAAGACTTGGCAGTCTAACGGTCACACCACTAAGCTATAACTGC
This sequence comes from Agrochola macilenta, assembly GCA_916701695.1. Classification (NCBI taxonomy): domain Eukaryota; kingdom Metazoa; phylum Arthropoda; class Insecta; order Lepidoptera; family Noctuidae; genus Agrochola; species Agrochola macilenta. The sequence continues at coordinate 13,988,099 of OU753563.1, forward strand.
TCTAAGTAAGCTCTTGGTAAGACTTTTTAAGTTTTTTTTTAAATCATTGTAATTTTTTTAATTTTTGATGTAGAAATTGCACTTATTTTCCCTATTATCCCTCTATTTAAATTAGTAAATTTTATTCTTTTACCAATTTTTTTTTTTTTTCCATATTAGGTATCTTATTGGTTCTCAGACTTTTTTTTACGAATGACAGCCGGGAACAACGGCTTAAAGTGCTTTCCGAGGCACGGAAGGGCTCGATGTGTAATAAATGGCCAGGTCACCAATCCACGAATCAACCGCGACAAGCGTAGCTTTACCTTCGATCAACGGGTGCGGCTGTTGTTTAGTCATGTGACCCACAAAACGAGTTCAATCAAAACAGAGTTAACCTTTAATTGACGACGCTATATTTTCACGAGAACTGTGACCCAGCAAAGTCCTACTTAAACAGTCGCATTCGCCTTATCAGGTTCGAAAATTGTCGGTGGAGCTTTCGAAATAATAAATCTTTCGATGGAGCTATGGAATGGGCGATGAGCAGAACGTTTAAGGAACAATAGCTCAGGAGTGGGCGGGATAGTCCTACTGTTTGATGTAGGTACCTCTCGAAAGCCGTATTGATTGCAGAGAGATCGTATCACACAGTACAGTTAGCTGCCAATGCAATCCGATCCGATCTGATAAATCTTAATGGGCAATTGTTGACACCCACGTTATGATGGTGGTTTCTTAATCGTCGTTTGAAAGTAATTAAATGTTTGTGGGTGTTATTTTCTTCTTTGATGTGAGGAATGGTGTTAACAAGGCATTATGAGCTTGAAAACCACTAAAGAAGACAATTATAGAAAAAAAAATGAACGAAACAATTACGCACTAAGAGCTCTCTGAGAAAAAAAAAAACAAAAATATCCGTTACCAGTGCATGTCAAAGTGATTAGCGATGTTAATCGATTGTTTTGAAAAATCGATAACAACGTATGACCAACTAATTAACAATGTCCAATCAATACACCACTTAAACTATACAGAAATAGCCAATCAGTCACGCTGATTTCTTGGCTCCGTACTTGAAAAAGTTTGTAAAAAGCGGGACCAGTTTCCCGTTAAGTAAGATAAAGTTGAAACTTGAAGCGGCCGTTTCAAAAGAAGTGGAAACATTCGAGAAATGCCGATAGCGTGTCTGCGCCCATTGATTCACTGGTTAACCAAACCTTATGGACCGAGAACGTAAAGGTTTTACGCTGGACAGCAAAAAAAAATGCATAGGATGATTTCCAATAAATCTCTATGCAAAAACAAATTCAGAGGAAAATAATTTTTCATTACTAATTTTTCAGAAAAAGAATAACTAAATCTAATGCTGAAGTGGTTATTTTTAGTAAGCTGTGTATTTTCTTTCCTATATCGATCTACTTTTTGCTAATACCGCAATTCTTTAGCCAGGCTGCTAATCAGATCACGTAAAAGGTCCTGGAATTTACACCAAAGAAAATAGACACTGTCGTTAAAGATTGGGCTAATAGCTTTTCTTTACTTATGACTTCATATCTTAATTGAAAAACAAAGTGCCCCAGTACCTCTTAGCTTAGTAAAAGTGTTATCACTAGATACAGCAAGCTTTGTAAAATAGTAACTTAATAAGAGTACATAGAATGAAAAATAAGCAACTTTTCTAAATACATATCGAATTTTGGAGAAATTATTAGAATATTATATTTTATCGCGTGCTACCTTTATAGATTATGAAACGATTTTTACAATCATCAAATGCTCAATCCCCTAAATAAATACACTACGTGCCAAAAAAATGGGTCATAAATTTTAAGGGAAAAATCAAACTTAATCTGTTACGTACTATCGGACATTACGTACAAACGTAAAAAGCATCAGTTTACCTATAGTATTTAGTCACCTTGGACAAAAAAACAACTGCTCATAATTACTTAAGCACGTCCCTACATGGGCTCCCGACTTGTTGGTATCCCGATGATTTGTACATAAATTCATTATTGTCACTATATTTTATTACCAAACCCATAATTACTTATTGTCCATTGTTTTTAGCTATTATAAAATGCCACGCTTGACAGTTTGTCTAGTTTGTGAGTCGAAAGTAAAAATGCCGATGAGTTTTTGTTTACCAAATGTACAAGTACCTTCTAGGTATATGTTTCGTGAAATTCACTTTCTGCTTTGGTCGTGATTAATAATTTACTTAGGTTATGCTGATTTATTAAGGTTGCTATCAATAGATTTCCCGATTTGGCGTCTAAACTTTATCGGTTGACGTTCAAGAATTAAAGCTTCGTTTTCCAGGTCAAATGGTTGGCTGCAGTACAAAGTAACATGGATTGTTAGAAAATTAATTAAATGAATGTTTGCTGTTTGTCATTCGTTTGCTTACCTTGTTTTTATTTTATTTACAGGTAAAGCGAGTAAAGACATCTTCAGAAGTTATTGATATACAAGGTAAGTTGTTATTTTTTTTTTTCTCTAGTATACCCACTTTTGTTTGGCATAATGTGTAAGCAGTTGCATAAATATCAGAGGGGAAATTCCCGTAATTTTTAAGAACGTTCGCATTCGCATCTCATTCGCAATCTGTCAAAAATACAACCAATTTACCAACATTTTTGACAAGTTTGACAGATTGCGACTTGAATTTGAACGTTTATTAAGTACGAGAATTGGCCTTCAGATAACGATATGACTGGTCAAAAAACAAATGAGGAAATACAGAACTCTACACACTCTGTCGATATGCATGTAAAGGCGGATACAGACATTGCGAGGCATGCATTCACGAATCATTTGCCACGAATATGAACGTCCACACATTGCGAAGCATGCGATGAGCGCCGTACCGTTGCGCATGCCTTGCAATGTCTGTATCCACCTTATGGTTAGCAGTATGGGTAGCAGTGTTCTTTTTCAAGAATTTTTAGTCCTCTTGAATTGTAACTCCATTTAAAATTTACTCTACCAAAAAACGGTTCAGTCTTCAACGTTACCTGAAGGAGTTATCCTTGTCTACAAAGTTCAATATCAACAAGACAATAAATTCTGGAATACGTCTGGATATTTCGAATGCTTTTTATTTACTGTCATCGGAAGTCACGTCCGCCATATTAATTGGCTAATTTTCCAGCAGCTGGTAGCACATGAAGTCCTGTAAATTAGTGCAAAAACATACAATTTATTGAGCCTACAGTGTAAGCAAGTAATATATGGCGTAGAATTTATAGTTTTTTGGGATATCGTATCGGCTTGTAAAGTAGGTATTTTATATACCTTTTGTGAAGCTAATTGTTTTTTTATCGAGCCTATTATTTTGATATTATCAACGAAATGTTCATTTTATTTCCACTATTCTGCTGACACGGTTGCTTATTTTACCCTTGCAAATAATACTTTTCTTGCACAAAAACTTTGCAAATTCTACACCTTGGAAAAATAGGAAATACAACATTACAATAATATTGCAAAATATCACTGAAAATCAAGATTTGAAACCAAGGAAACTTCAAGCATGATTCTCAATTGTATCCTACTTGTAAACTGACTGACTGATTCCAACCTTAATAAACCTTATTATGTGTCATTAACCGTACATCCTGTTAGACTGGAATCGGTTAGACTTCCGCATCCGGTTAGACTGGAAGCCGACCCCAACATAGTTGGGAAAAGGCTAGGCAGATTGATTGATGTGTCATTAACCATACACTATAATTTAACCCTTCCATGGGAACATCGAGCCCAGTAGGTGTATAATAATAGAAAGCCTGTTCAGAATAAAGGCTACTTATCTTGTTAATATACATTAATAATTTTTCGCTCACAAATAATACTAATCTTGCACAAAATCTTTGCAAATTTTATACCTTGTAAAAATAGTAAATAGGGCCCAACATTACAATAATATTCCAACATTTTACTGAAAATCATGATTTGAAACTAAGAAAAAACTTCTTGTAGATGATCCTCAATTCTGTCTTCATCCTAACCGACCTGATTCCATCATTAATAACCTTTATCGTGTTAACTTAACCATACTCTAAAGCTTAACCCTCCCATGGGAACATCGAGCAGTAGGTGTATAATAAGAGAAAGCCTGTCCAGAATGATGGCTACTTATCTTGTTACCGCTAATGGACATACATTAATAATTTTACGCTCACTTCTCTTACACAAAAACTTTGCAAATTCTATACCTTGTAAAAATAGGCAATATTGCCCTACATACCTACAGTAATATTCCAAGATTTTACAGAAAGTCATGATTTGAAACTAAGAAAAAAACTTTCTGTAGATGATCCCTCAATTCTATCTTCCTAACCGATCTCTTTCATGTTAAATTAACCATACTCTAAAGCCTAACCCTTCCATGGGAACATCGAGCCCAGTAGGTGTATAATAAGAGAAAGCCTGTCCAGAATAATGGCTACTTATCTTGTTACCGCTGATTGAACATACATTAACGAAGCACCCACTTGTCTGCACATCGGGAATCTGAGCTAAAGTTCAAGGCATTTCTGCTACCTACCATTAATTTTCATTGTATAGTGAAACTATGGGTATTATAGCCTACGGCTTTGCGTGAAGCCATTGTTTTACGGAATCCTTGGGGAAATGTCAATATTTTTCATCAAAAAGATTCAGTTCTCGAGGTTGATAAAAGTTGCCCAGACCCAGATGACCTAGATGTTTCAACCATATACAAATCTCTTTTATTAACTAAGTAAATAGGGAAATTAATTGTTAAGCAAAATCGCTACCAACTTAAATTGTCCGTATATTTAATTCACAACTGTTATTCTTTGAAAGTTGTATGAACACGGAAAATTGACGTGGAGTATCAATTGGCTCAATTAGGTAATAATAATAGTATTAAAACCTATGTAGGTAATGCAAGAGCCTCAACCAATACATTTCTCTAATCTAAAATGCTTTTTTTAGTCATGCCAAAAGTGGCAAAACGGAACTGGTGCAGTACGAGACAACTTAGATGTACCATCGGCAAATTTCGTAAAACCGATCACCATCTGAACTGAGTACGCCTTCAAAATCACCAATATTTTTACTGCTTCAGGTGAATATGATCTTTACGCAAACGCAATAACTTGTGAAGTGATAAAACAAATACATTCGTAAAATTAAAATAAATGAATGCAAATTTTAAAATTTATGCCACATCTAAGTTGTGTCGTACTGTAACTATAAATTTAGGATCTCAAATCTCAATACAAACTACACTAAAACAGTTTAAAAAAACACCTAAAAAAACAAGCTCATTCCACAGCTTTTTAATTCAAAAGCGTAGCACCGTAGGCGTTTATTAAAAAGCTCTAATTTGTTCGGAGCGCGCGGGCTAACTTTTGAACGATTGTAAATCGCACTCGCGCCTGCTTTATAACACCAAGTAGCCGCCTGATGGCACGCTATGCTCCAACAGCCACGCCAACTCCATTATTTTAAAACTTTACCAACCAACTGTTTAATCTTCGTCGCTTTTAAAGTTAAGCATAGTTCGTAGCTTGAATTTTGAGACGGGTGCTGCAGTTTTAAGAAAATGTTTCAGAGATAAAAGAATTTAAGGTACCGAGTTTGTCTTTGCAATCAGCAGAAAATTAGTGCCACCAAAATCTGTACCTTCTCGGAGACATTAGTCCGCAATTTTGAAGAATAAAAAATCACCGCTAATAATACTGATATCAGGCAGGTAATTCTTATAAAGTAGGTATGAAACCGAACCGCATAAATTCCGGGTCCTCAAAATTCGAAGAACACAATAAGCGCAGCCATCGACGCCTACCACGTTCGCAAAAAACGACAATTTCGGATACCGATGATAAACTGGTTTCCGAACGGGTAATTCGTCTTATCTTCAATCTCTTTCGCACTCACACAAAAACTATACGGAAAGACAAAGATGGCACCACCAGGTAAGGTAAAACCTGCGATTCCAGTTTTATTTATTTCTTAACTTGTTGCTGGCACATAAAACATTTTTCGATTTACGGACCAAAGCTTGGGTAATTGCTTTACCATCGGACTTAACTAATTTGCATGGTATGAATTTTAAATATGGCGGCTGTTAGGAACGTAAATAAATTATCTGTTGGCCGCTGCCTGTCTTTATATTTGCGAGTCGATGTGGACCCCGTAGTTGGGAATGAAAAATGTAGGGTGCGCATGATGTTAAGGCAAGTTTTTTTTAAATTTATGCTTTTCATTATTTACTAAACTCTATTTACCATAGACAGAAACGTTAAAGCAAAAGTAGTTTTAAAGGCGCCCGCAGACAAGCAGAACAACAAACAGCGGTTGAACAATTTTGGTGAAGTTTTCATAGGAATTGTTCTACCAGATTCACGTAGCGCCTGTCTGCGCCGAGAGCGCCTTAATGCTGCACACATACTTACCTAATGATCTTATCTGTTTTAGAGCGAGTAGGTTACCTACCTACCAACGTTCCTTACAAATTTGGAAATGGCACGAATTATTTAAGGCTAACTGAGAGCCGCGACGCGACGGTGCGACGCGATTCTTGTAGAACAATTTCCATAAAAGTTTTCAAAAAAATTGTTTTACTAAAGTCGCGTCGCGCCTGTCTCCGAAAGCCTTTATTTATTGTGGAGATAAGATGTAGAGCATAGGTACTAGAAACCATTATGTTTTGCATTAGCTGCATTCTGTTTAGGTATAAATTATTGTTGCAAGAGCTCGAATGTATCTTCTTGTTTAAACAGTAGTTATTTACGAACCGATAATAATAACGATAAATCAATGTTCATTGTTTTAGATTAGAAATTATATTACTTACAAATGTATTTCATGCTGTATACCTCAATTTATTTACACTATCATACGTTACAGGCACTTAATCAATCGGCAAATGATTAATATAGGCGGCAAAAGCACAACAAATCAAATACTCCCAGTACACATACGTCATCATTGCATTAAGCGTAGTAAATAAACCTTAGTACAGAACGTACACCACGGTCCGCAAATAAATCGCGAATCGAATTCCAAAGACGCTTTTAAATCATGACAATACCAGATACAGTGCGCGTTATCAATTAGAACTACTTAACAAGTTTATTTTTACACTCCAAACTTAGCTTTTGTTACTAGTTGCAGCGGATTAAGATTGGAAATCGCTTGGCAATTAGTAAAAATGTGTTGGTATAAGGATCGCTCGCTTCGGGCACGTAGCGCGTAATAAATAAAGGAGAGGAGAGTTAAGACTCGCCGTGAGCGGGACTTGTTCCTTATCTGTCCGACTGTGTGTACTAGGCCGGGTAACCCTACACCGAGTTAGATACTTAGGTACATCGGAAAGTATATTGTTGTATCTGTTTACTGAAGATAAGTGTTCAATCTTTAGGGAAAGCACTTGTGAAGAACTGAAGAAAGTTCTTTTTCGTGTGTTTAGTGACTAACATGTAAGCTTGGCATGACCATAGAAACAGGTTTTGTCTACGGAAGAATAGACAAAATTACACATAAACAACAACAATCTGTCATTTTGTCTATTCTTCTGTCGACAAAACCCGTAGAAAACCCATTTCTATAGTTGTCGCTACGCGTGCTGGTGTCAGATTTTTATGCCGCCCATAGCCTCTGACTTGATCTCTCAGGCATGCCGGTTTCCTCACGATGGTTTCCTTCACCGTTTTTAAAGCAAGTGATAATTAAACAATACGCATATGAGTCCGAAAACTCAGAGGTGCGTGTCTTGGGTTCGAACTCGAGACCTATGATTTAGCAGTCCGAAGCCGACGGTCACAGCACTAGGTTATCAAGTCACTGCTGCTTTTATTTTTTTAACGTGAATAGAGCTTTGAGTGAGCTGGTTTTATTTTCGTGTCAGTTAGATATATTTATCTGCGAGCTTACAGCATCGATATGGCCGTTTCCTGAAGAAATCTATCTTTTCTGATTACGTTCCCTGTTGGGAAAATACTGAAAATAGCCATACCTAATCATGAAACTTGAATCAAACTAATTGTGGGTAGACTGTTCATAAATGATTTCTATCAAAGATTAATCTCCCTAATGAGCCATAAAAACAGCCCCCGTAGTAGTTAGTCTATTAGGCTGGTTTTACAGCTGTTCTGGAGACCCGTACAGAACCGGAAACTACCGGGAACTCCCGGAACTGAGACACACGTGCGGTGCTAAAACATTGTTTCACAGTGACGTGGATTGGTCCGTACGTGACCCGCTCTGGGTAGAGCCCGTACAACGTATCGTACTACTCCTTCGTTTCAGAGCACTGCGAGCGCTACCCGTACGAGTCTCCCGTTTACGGACGGCCCGTACGGATCTCTCGACCAGCTGCGAATCCAGCCTTAAGAAATATGGATTCTTGGAGTCTTAACTTTTTGATTTTGTTTTTCTTGTGCTCGTCTGTTTTGTCTTTTGCAACGCGAAAAAGGGAAAAACACAGTACCATATGGTTCTTTATTATGAGTCAGAAACCACAGGATCAATTACATATTTATAAATTGCAAAAAAAATAAGCACAAGCCTTTAACAAGACAGACCACACCACTTTTAAGACTGTAACGTCGATATTTACGATGTATGAAACGCAGATAACGAAAATGCAATAAATACTCCTTGGAAGCGAGTGGTTATCAATAACAAGGTGCAGCTGGAAAACCTGCATTAGCAGATGTAGCGGCTTCTTATTTATCTCGTAAGTACCAACAACCGCGCGGTTTGTAGAGAAAAACTCATAACAATTTTTAAATAACCAAGTCGAATCTGAATTTCAGCACACCTACCTATCGTCTTACGCGTAGTTGTAATAAACCAAAATCCCAATAAATATCCATACAAAATGTCAAAGAATACTTATAGGTGACATTATTTCTAATAGATTCCCGACCGTTCTTGGAAAAACGACTTTCAAGATTGAGTCTTTGCCCCAAGAAATAAAACTTGAATTTGAATAGACGCAAGTTTGGCAAGCAACGGGGTGCCGGGCAGAGGGGCTGATTTATATTGGAGCAATGCAGCAGTGGAGTAGTGTGCAGTTAGTATTGATTTCCATTCGTAACGCCCATTCCCCTCCCCGCATGCATCTCACCTCACGCACCGTCACAATGGCAAAAGGCCAACTATCCAACACTGGCGACATAAAAAAACCAAATAAAGAATATGGAATGTCTTCGTTTAAATTGTGACACGCGATGTATGCCCGTGCACACGGTAACCACTGTGCTTCATTATCATCAAGCAATAACTACCTTTATTTCTAATTCGTTAACGTTTATAATTGGCTCAGCAGAATAACACATTCAGCTCGCGTGTAGGTGCGAGTCTAGTGGAGCCGTGAATTGCCTCAGTGAGTCAAAACTGTTTACCAAAGCAAATGTTCCTACTGATTGAAATCGGAGGAAAATTCGTTCACTAAGTAGTTGAACACTATTGAGCGAATGTTTATTTGCATTCTGATGGGCTTATTGATCGCATGAATGAAAATTTGCACGGAATTAATTGTTTAAGGAATGTGGTGGTGTTTTTCATAGTTTTTGCTTGAATTGATTTACATATTTATGCTAATGCCTCACTGAAAAATGGATGAAGTTTAAACTGGGTTGTTTATGCTTTACTGAATTTCATAACAGTACACGCAAAATTGCTGCTCGGAAAATTCGTTGCGTTCAGTTTCAGGAACTAATAATTAAAATAATTTCAGCGACTTTGAGACTTAGGCAAATAAAGGATAATTCAAAGTTACTCAAGCAAGCATTACGCCTTATTCTCCTAATAAATTAACAATACAAATAAAATAACAACAACTCACTTCCAAAAAAATATTTTTTATCTGAAGATCATCGGGTCGTAGTGATGTCAGCAACAAATAATTTACCAAGTTTTATGAACTATATCGCTATGATAAACGCTCTCAGTGGCCTCGACCAACCGACACACTCCCCGGTTGGGGTCGTTGAACGCCATTTCGGTTATGAAACAGAGTACACTCGACAACACACGGCTTATGTAATACGGATATTCTAAATTAGAATTTTGAATGGATTTTTCAAACGTTCAAAGTATAAATTATGTGTTCCAGTTTTAAATACACTGGCTGCAAATTACTATTTTTATTTTTCAAGCTATCGGTCAGGTATTTATTTAGTAAATGAGAAATGTATAGATCAACAGGTAAGGAATTCACAAAACTGTTAACATATGAGAAAATTAAGGTAAATACATAATTCTGTGTTTATTTTAATCGGGAATTAAGAAAAATTAGGCCCGCGGGCACTTCGTTTCGCAGTAAATGTATTAAGTGCTTTTGTCACTAAAAATATTTAGTGCCAAGCGAACTTAAGCGGGATCAGAATGGTTAACCTACCTATTGCAGATGATATGCAAAAAACTAATAAAAGTATATCGATCCCAAAGAAAATAGCGCAAATCTATAAACGCGATTTATGTGAGGTTATATTACAGAAATATTATATATAATTCAGGCGCAAGCCATCATTTCTATTGCATGTTGCAAATAGCAAACTGCAATAGCTATTTATTGGCACTTGTCAGTAAATGAAAAAATATGTTGCACAATTCATTTCTAAACAAGTTTCCCTAAAGCACGTTAAAAATGATTAAATTGCCGATTTATTTATAAACGTTTCCATGTTAAAAGCACAGGTAATTTATTGATATTTCATACATTTTTACGTCGGGAAATGTTTGAAAAATTCGTAGTATTCTCTTAAATCGTGTATGTTGAGTATAAATCAAAAGTCGCGGGTAAAAATAAACCACTTAAACGTGAGGGCACGAGCATTGTAGAATGACGTCACTGAGTGCTGTTTCACGATTGGTCGATATTTTTGTTGTACCTACCCCCTCATTCTTCAATACCTAATGGATAGCATTTTATTCTCACACACCTTATAAATTGTTCATCAAGGCCTTGCCATCCCTAATTGTAGTAATCTAAATATCAATGTTTAAATTAAAGATTGCTTCGCCCAAATTTTCTCTCTTCAAAGACTTCAAACACTTCTTGTACCTATATCTGTCTCGCTCACGCATGCCCCTGTCACATGACATAATTTATTAACCTACTCCTCTTCCATACTAAAGTTCTGTATTTTTGTCTCTTTCTTATATCAATATGACGTTTCATACCTACAGCTGCTTTAGTAGTTTGTTTTGTTTTTTTTCATACTGTCTTGACAGTGACATAGAATTTGTTATCAAAATCAAAACATACATATTTTATAATTCAAAGGTTTCATTATTACTTTAGGGGTCACGGCAAAATATTAACCTAGTTTTTATAAATTTTTCGGATTTCTTTAAAATTTATAAACAAAATGTTTTGAAAACTTTTGTCGACTTCTATACTACGGATCCCTTGTAGTAGTTCCGGTTTCCACGGGTTCATCGCCGAATGTTGAGTTCGTAATAAGCAGTGGGCCATAACACAATTTTGTGGCTACTTCATTTTAATATAATATCTAATGATTTTTTTTTTTTGTATTGATTCATTTCAGAATAAAACATGTGGGGAAAATGTAATTGTATCGTCTTATTCGGAAAAATGTTTTTTTTTCTTTTTATCATTTAAATCCACTAGGATCCAACATCTTATACTTTTGTACCAAGAGAAATTTGTATAGTTTTTATTAGCGACTTTTCGAAATAAAATAACCTAAGAAGATGTATAAATTTTCTAACTAATTAACTGCTATGGCAATATATGTTCATTAGCCTCGTTTTCTGAAATCAACTAACCCAATCGCCGGTGCTCAAAAGACAGTTTATTTCAGTCCATCCGCTGTTTTTTTTCACCAACTTAAACCAACTTCTCGCATAAAATATATAACAAACAAAAGTCGGTTAAAGTAACTACTTCCTCGGATTAGATCGAGGAACAAAGAAACAAACACATAAACTGTCTTCATAGCCCATATTAGTCTAGATTATGGGTTCTCACTCAACTCAATTTTGGACTTAAATCATTTTGGATATACTGAAATAGTTTTGCTGAAAGAAAATGATTTATCTCTATCTTCTAGTAAGCACTAGGAAGTGGTGAAGGGTGGGCATTTTGTCTTATGTAATTTTGACGTTCGAAAAGTGCTGATTCTCAGCCTAGTTTGAATAAATGACTTTTGAATTTGAATTTGAATTTTGTGTAGTTCCCGGCCAATAAAAGTCTACACGTTCCATTTCAACTAAGGGTAAAAATGAAAATACATAAGAGGTGTGTGTGCCATATTACACCTCTGTCCAACAAGAAGAATTATATTCTTCTTGTTCTGCCTTGTATCCTTCTTGTATCCCCATGAAATATATCTATATGACACAGCTCTAATAACCCATAGCAAGGACTGGCCGGAGACTCGTGAGAGGGCAGAATTGGCTCTGAGAATGGTTATAATGTGGTTAGCCTCAAATCTGCTCACGCTCAATATCTCTAAGACCAAGTTCATCTCTTTTATTCCGAGTATTATTAGTCAACCATCACTGTCGTTTAAGATCTGGGCACATGTGTGTACAGTGGTCAACACCTGTAAATGTGCCGAAATAGAATGGTCTGACAGCATCAAATATCTTGGGGTTATATTGGACAGTCTCTTGTCATGGAAAAAACAGGTTAAGTCTGTTCTCTTTCGAGTCATGAGATTGATTTATTTGTTTAAAAGCTTCAAGCAGCTGCTGATTTTCAATCCCTAAAAATGGTTTAATTTGCCCTTGTTCAATCAGTTCTCAGTTACTGTAAAACTACATGGGGGAAGGGGGGAACCCACATGACAACCATGTTGCGGCTAGAGAGGGCTCAGAGAGCAGTTTTAAAGGGGTGCTAATTAAGAATAGAATAGAATAGAATAGAATATTCTTTATTATGTACACCATAAAAAAATACAGATAAAAAAAGGCAGCAAGGCAGCTTCTTTAAAATGTAATTTTCGTCTTCAAATATATTTAGTTGTCTAATGAATTAATAGGTCAGCGACGAACTTTTAGCGTCTAATAAATGGTTTTTAAGCGACCATATATTGTAAAATAAGCTACTGTTAATATGACGCAGCATGGTGATAATTCTTAAGCAACAAAATTTGTGATATGTCTACTCATTGCCAGCTTCTAATAAGTGTATCAACTTCATCTATAAAATAATATCAACGTACTCTAATTTCATAGAGTCACCTTTATTTTTATACTTTAGCATAAGTAATTGATGAGTGAATCTACTATATTTGAACATAAAATTTCCTTATTATTGTCATCAAATAATGGTCAATGAAAGCTCTAATTTCATGTATTCACCTATCTATTTATAATGTTACCATAAGTAATTGATGACTTGACTATTATACCTACCCAATTGAACATACAAAAAATATTGTAATCAAAAACGAATGCGACGTAATGCACCGTGCGCTAATTAGCCTGCCTGGCTGCGAGCAACTCGGAAGTAGCGCGGTTGACACAGTTATAACCTAACCTAACCTAACCCATTTCATATTCCGTTATCTGTTCCATTTCGCCCAGTTCTCATTTTTCGTCGCGCCCCTCTCATTGCCAACGAGCGTCAGGTACAGTCCCGCGCTTGTGTTGCTAATTTTCACGAAAAATGAATATGATTTATTAATTTACTTGTTGAATAAAAAACTTTGATTGCTAATTTTGAGGCTGGAATTTGATTTTATTAGCAGACAGATGTTGAATCTCTAAAATATATAAAGTAGCTCACTTACAACATTAGTCGCTGAGTTATCAAATCAGAAGTAAATATATTTATCGGTAGTCATATTAATTTACGCTCGTAAATTGACGCTGGTTTTTTGATATTCTGTTGGAATAGTAAAGATGATGAATTAATATAATTGAAGCTGTTCTATTAACTCGTCGCCTACATATAAAAAAAGACGCTAGGTTGCAGGTGCTAAAGAAAACTTTTGTTGCCGCACATATAATTTCCCGTTTTAAAGTACTGGAAATACTTCAACCATACCAGCTATATACTGTACAATGACATAAATTTAATATTTACCCTATGACTATAAGTCTACTGAAGAGAAAAGTGACTGACTGGCTTAAATCCTTGTCTTATGAAGAAACTGAGCAACTTTAGGTATCATAACACGGTAAACACACAGACACACACACATACACACTTCACCCCACCTCCACTCTACACTTATACTACATACGTATATGTAGTAACCTCCACAGAGAGTGCATTCTCTTTTTAATTCTTAAAAAAAAAAAAAGCTTCAACTAATTATTAATTAACTTTCTTTGGGAAGTCTGGAATAATGTCTTTGTATATATTTTTGGGTTTGGCGTTATTAGCTGCGCCACAGTATTTTACTTTTGTGGCTATGTTCGTTTTCCTTTGTAAATTGTAAACTTAAGTTGTTCCAAGTAAACTTTATTTTATTTATATGGATACACCCTTCTATATACCAAATATGTAACAAGATTCGCACTCACCAATAAGTACGGCTGAAAAGCTTGCTGATTTATGGCCTAATGAATTGTCACGGTCATTAGCAGCCCATGTTAATTAAAAAGTCTTTTACAGTTCAAGCAGTACGGTTATGGAATGCCTTACCCGTGTCGATAAGGCGTGCTCAATCTTTGTCCACTTTTAAAATTCTGGTAAAAAAACACTTCCTCTCTCCTTAAACATCATCATTACATATAGTTCCTTGATCTTGTTTCATGTTTATTATTGTATATATATATATAGATAAGTGTATGCTTTATGAATGTATGTATTTATTGTGTATGTAAATGGTACACCACTGACTACCTGCAGTATTAGTCTCTCCTTCTCCCTTTAATCCATCCAAAGGTTGTCTGTAAAAGATCGCTTTTAGCGATAAGACCGCCCATTGTGTCACCCTATGTAAAATGACTACATTTTTATCTGTATTTTTTATGGTGTACATAATAAAGAATATTCTATTCTATTAATTATTATTAATAACAAATTTTTATTATTTACAGTTCTACACACATAAAAATAAAATAGGTCGCTCTACATCTAGATACGTACTACCTACGTATACACTGTTAGAGTTATAATTAATACTTTAGCAACACCTGGACCCAAGCTTGACGTAAATTAAACACGTAGGTTGAAACTGACAGTAATGCCTCCAGTGTGTGGTGTTATGTCGTTCTGTGTCTGTGCTCTGTGGCATGATTTCCGTGTACCTAAATTTTAAGTCATGTATGGGGTTGCAGAGCAGATGATAAGAAAGTAATTTTTTGTAGTTGCAAATCAACGTGAAAAAAATGATTTTTATTAAGACGCAGATATAGCCAGTGACTTTGAGTGGTTACCTTGCGTTTTCTGTACTGAGCTCACGCAACGCGTCGTACGTCCAGCCTGTAATAGGACTCGCCCATCAAGGAGCGCTGTCCCAAATTAGACGCATTTTTTATTTATAAAAGATTATTAATATTTATTTATTTACATACTAAAAGATCAATAGTTAAATTATCTTTAAAATGGTGAAGGTTTCAGAAAAATACGCTTGACAGATTTTGCGTTAGACATAACTGTACAAATTAATTTCACTATGTAATATAAACATAATCTAAAATATTCGTATATTAAGTTATTAAGAAAATGCTCTAATTTAACATATATTTTTTCAAAATCATTAACACTATTCGTTTAGACGTGTTCTTCAGTATAAAATCATTAAAAGTCGGTTATCGTCTCCTTAAATTTAAACTGTATTTCTCGTATTAACCATGGGACATCACAACATTTTGTCCATTCTCGTAAATTCATCGATAAATATCTCAGTGACAAACGTTCTTATACCGTTTCGATTGCGCAGATTACTCGTACATAATTTCATGGCTACTATATTTTCGTCTTGAACCTCTGAGGGAGGACATTTCGCGTTTTGTATGTGAGTTCGTCGTAAGTCACGTCGACCGTAGTTCAGATAACTCACGATAAATCAGATTTACGCGTATGTAAAACTGAAGCGATAATTTTCACGTCCAATAAATACGTGCTCTTACCTCCGTCCGTTTTCACTGGTGCCGTCACGAAATCGATGTAGAATTCGATATTCGAGAATCTCGATTGTCTTCATAATCGGAAAAAGCAGGGGCGCGTCGATTTATTTTTGAAAAGAGAAAGCATCGAAAATATCGAGTTCGTCGACACCCACTCTTCCGGGTTCCGTATTATATGCTAAGGTTTAAATAAATAAATACGTCGCGTGAGACGTTGATTCTTATCGCGTACCAATGAGATTTATTCGGGGCTTTCGACCGGATTTATCGTGTTTCAAGGAACCCGTTCCGTGCCTACTTAGCTCAGTAAATAATGCTCCACCGAAATTAATGGTGTTCTTTCTTGAAATAGATGACTAAATACCGTGGCTCACGTTATCTCGGTAACCAAGCCTTGTTTATATTGGTTGCCTTACGTAATCTAAGCTCTGGGTTCCATTAAGACAGTGACCCTTACTATTGCATTATCGTGTTTCGGTGTGGTCAAGTATTCTTGTTTATATTCTGACCGATAGTTTACGGAAGGACTACTTATGTCTTCGACGTAGGTACCTACTGCAAAGATATATTTATGTTTCAAAAGCTTATGTAAGTAGTAAGATTATCCGTTATCTAGGTATGACCTAATTAAGGGTCGTGGAGACTGGCAGAACACGCTAACGGTAATTATTCTACCGTGAAATTTTCTTAGAAATTATTTTATTAGAGTCGCGTCGTCGTGCCTGTCTGTCATTTAAACTAAAAGAAACAAAAGCATATACGTAGGTACCTACGCTTTTCTAAGCTTACATAAATATCAAATAGACATTCAAAAGATCAAATCAGTCTTCCATAATCCATCAATGACATACAACAGAGAATTCATAATTTTTATATTCCTCAATTTTAAGTAATTGCAACTACGAGTAGTAAAGTTTGTCTCTGCATCACCCAAAGGTTGACTGATAAAAAATGCCTATGGCATTAATTTCATCGTACATTTCTGTGCTTGAAGTATTAAATAAATAAATAATCTGCGGTAAACTGCCGAGACAATATCCCGTACCTATAAAAAAGGAACCCTAATCTCTAGTAAGGCCATGCTCATACTACTCTCTCAGCAGATGAGCAAAGTCAATGTCAAAACATTGAACACGGAACATCGCCAGCATATGAGAGACGAATATAACCACCAACCAGCCTTGAAGAACACTTTGTTTCTCAACGTTTTAAGGTAAGTCAGCACAGTGTGCGTTATCGCAGTTATTTGTAGCCTACGATATTAAATACGACGCACAAAATCATAATTCACTGTAATGTATGGACAGCAAAATGTTGGAAAGGATAAGCGTTTTCGGAGGCGAAATACTGTTTGGGTCATGTTGTCGATGTAGTGTGTTGCTGGTAATTAATTTAATGGGTTGTGTATGATAAATTGTGTTTTATTTTCTTTTGGCTAGTTATAATTGAGTTAATGTACGAGTATCGAGACAGTCCTTTTTAGGGTTCCGTACCTCAAAAGGAAAAAACGGAACCCTTATAGGATCACTCGTGTGTCTGTCTGTCCGTCTGCCACAGCCAATTTGCAGAATCTAATGGACCGATTAAGTTGTTTGATACACATAGAATTTCTGTGAAACAAAGACGGGCGTGTAACGTAAATAAATGAATTTTGAATGTAAGAGTCACTTATGGGGGAAAATAAGAAAATAAAAATAAAAGTTATGCGAACTGTACCGTGTGACATATCAAATGAAAGGCCTTACTGTGAGGGCCTTTATGTATAAAGTTATTTAAGAAAATAGACGAAAATTGTCCATTCCACCCCCTTTATCTCCGAAACTACTGAGCCTAAAATTTTGAAAAATTTTGACATTATTTTAAGACCATGGACTTCTTATAGGTATTTCTGAAATCTATAAGTACTTATAGAACTATTTTCTGTATTTTTTTTTTTCAACATTTTAGGCTCATTAGTTTCGGAGATAAGGGGGGTGGAATGGACAATTTTCGTCTATTTTCTTAAATAACTTTATAAAAAAAGGCCCTCACAGTAAGGCCTTTCATTTACGCTCTGTACGCACAATTTTGAGAGATTTACCATGTGGTAAATCTCTCAAAATTGTGCGTACAAACTTAAATTTGCACTTGGAAGGTATCAGAGAATATGTATTTTAACTACAATATTAAGTTTTTTCTTGAGATAATTCTTTCTCCATTCCAACTACGGAACCCTTCATTGTGCGTGGTCTTACACGCACTGGGCTGGTTTTTATATTTGACATTTTACACACTGCAACTTGTATTAAGTACCTACACACATACCTATAACGCCATTATTTAGTATTAATTAAATTCAAATACTGTTACCCCCAAAATGCTATTTTACAGCGTACCTACTCTGCCTACATGCATTTTGTATTTGTTTACACATGCTATTTTTAAACATCCCCACATAAATATTTTACAAGCACTTTCCCTATTAAACATTATTCTAAAACATAAACCGATTAAAAACCCTTATCAACACAACATCAGATATATTTATGATTGTTTAATAAATAATTTGACTAAATTTAACAAGCGCTCTACGCACGAGCGGGCTCATTTTCCCCGCAGTTAATTCCTTTACGTGACTTATTAGTTAGTTTCCCTCCAATAGTGCACGCACTATGCCCAAACATGAATAGATTTATACCCAAGCCCAACATACAAGAACGGCTTTGTAGACACGAAGCATTATTTACCATTTATTTTATAATCCATTGAACTTTCTCATCGATGCTCGGTAAAAGAAGCGATCTCGCTCGGAAGATATAGAGCAATGTATATTGGAATACAACTCGAAATTTCGCAGCAAGCAATTTCGCAGACCCCGCATTATGTACTCACATAGTACATACAGATTCGGTACAACACAGAAATCCACTTATCCCGTACAGTGGGGCCCTTAAGAGTATCACGTTAGCTGTTTACAAGAAGGGCTCAATTTATTTATTCGTTCATTAAGCAGCGAGGCGGGGGATCTCTGCGAGAGACGAATTTTAGGATAATGGCTGTATGGTGTGCTTATGAGCATAGATTATTAAGGCGTATGCGGTTGATAGTGGAAAATCCGTCGAACAAATAAAATTATACCAACGGCTTTCATTAACTTTTATCGTTATTTGGCAGCTTATAATTTTTTTGTACACCGATTTCTTTTCAAGTAGCAATTCCAAATTTTGCCCCGAAGCTGTGGAATAAAACGTGCGCGAAGTATTAAAAGATAGATTTTTCTAGACTCATTTTAATAGCCAAAAAATTCACAAATATTCAGATTTAAAAATCCGTGATCTGCCACAGAAATCGATTCAAAAAGTCAGATATAAAAACTATTACAGATAATAAATCAATTACACGAAAGGTTAACGAAACAAAAACGTGAGAAACAACAAATCGATTCACTGCTTTGAATGGCTAGTTAAAATCGAATCGTCGCATAAACGGTATTAAACAAATCGTACCAAAGATTCCTATTCCATAGAAGGTGAGAGACAAAAAAATCTTGACATTTAAATTGAGAATCTTGCAGTAGGTTGAGTTGAATTGAGCGTTTATGGTTAGTCTGTGGCTGTGTATCGAATCGAAGGCTATAAAACTGTACGCAGTTTTATAATTCAGCCTTACAAAGGCGTTAGATTGAATTTGGCGTGTAATTCAATAATAGTGTCGGAACACCGGCGGCACTCACAGTCTGGCCGACTATTATGTGCAATCAACGATTTGATACAGAGAGATTGACCTTTGGCTATGAAATCGCGATGCAACACCAAGAAGATATCGTTAGGAAGTGTTAAAGTGAATCGTTAAACGTTTAATTCGGGACTTTCAAAATCATAAAATTTTACAAAAAAATTGCTTTCTGAAAAAACCCCGTCACGAAAATGAAAGTTAATCAAAACTTATTTCAAAGTCGTGATGATTTTATAATTAGATTTGCGCAATTAGTTGTTTTACGAGTGTTTCATTGTTTTCGATAAAATCGAGACAGTTATAAAAACCACTTTTTCAACATTTCTAACAGAACTGTTTTTCAGTGATTCTCCAAGTCGTTGTTCTGCGATGTTAATAACTTAATCGTCCAACAATTTTGATGTTCAGCACCTAACAGTGAAATTAATAGTGTTGTCATGTCGTACAGTAGTGTGTGCGTAGCATTATAATCCTCTTACCGCCCGTACTTAGCTACTACATACTGTACAAGATACACTTCCAAAGAATTTGTTAGCAAAGACATCTCCTTTACGATAATGTTCGATTTTCTATTAAACTTGAAAGCGTTCCACGTCCCACATTCTTATCTCGAATGTTCTACGACATATTTTTCCAAAGTTTCCCGGCGCGAGCTTTCAGGCGGCCGCGTATAAAGCTCTATTCACACATGGCGGGAGATAAGGTAGCTTTCACACCATTAAACCGCGCGCTGGAGCCCGGGGCTTTTCCAGATTAGATTATACACTCGATTTATGACGTCATTAAAGCTTTGATAATTACTCGGGACAGGCTGCGTAGGCGAGACGCGGGAGGGGCGCGGTGGGGGACGCAGGGGGGGATGCAGGGTGCGAGAGGGGGGCGGGGGTGCTTGTACTGTTTGATTGGATTCCTGGTACTGCGAGGGTTAAAGGATTAAAGTTATGGAGATTAGTTCGCCGCCCGCGGCCGCGCTTCGTTTATGTTAAAAGGTCTATAGAGATATGTACGGATAAGAGATTGGTTATTGCCAATTGTGATACCGTGGCAGGTTTTAATTTCGCCTCGGTTGCATTCGTACGTTTGTAAATAAACTCCCGATTGGTTTTTAGTAACAAAACAATAGCTTACAGTGTGAATGCCGATATATCGCTGTGATACGATTCGCGAACACGCAAACGATATTATTTACCAAACGCTATCTGTGTATGGCTGAGTAACAGCGCGAGCTTCTACGAAAT
This sequence comes from Agrochola macilenta, assembly GCA_916701695.1. Lineage (NCBI taxonomy): Eukaryota > Metazoa > Arthropoda > Insecta > Lepidoptera > Noctuidae > Agrochola > Agrochola macilenta. Next base: position 14,009,068 of record OU753563.1, read on the forward strand.
TATCAATATTAATTACTAAGTAACTCCTAGCACGGAATTAATATGTATTGTCTCTATACTCGTGCCACTTAAGATTGTAGCAATTTACCATATTCTGTGTTCTTGGTAGTAATTGCACTTAACGAATAAATTCATGCTTGTTAGGATGGCTCGTTTAAACTGGTAGTGGGCTGGTCAAGTGGTCATGTAGCTCGAATACACCTTGACTGATAGGGAAGGACATGACGTGATGTGACTGACTGGACACCTGACGAGGGCATAGTCGTCAAGGTTGTAAAGGTCTGGTTGACTCATCCAGACCTTTGCATTCTTGGCGAAAAAGTTTTCTTCTTTCGAAAAATTAATTTTGATCGATTTTCGAAGGCTTTTTCCCCAGCACAGCGATAAGACGCGTGTCTGTGACAAAGAAAAGAAAGAAAGTAAAATTCGTTTATTGGAAAAACAAAAGACGTACTATAACAATCGATTATCATGTAGACCCTATAAAGACATTGCCACTGACAGGTGAATACGTTTTTGTATTCCCATTTCCCCATGATTTATTTTCTAATTCCCGTCAAAAACTTACTTTTACACAAATACCTGATTGCATGATCAAAACTCTAGGTCTAGTTGCATGACATTAATAACTGCACTTTGCATAGCTAAAACCCTTAGGCTGTGGGCACGCGATGTAAGTGGACGACCACCGATTAGTCCCCTAATTTATAGAGTGCATTGTTTTAAATAAAAACAGCAAACAATTACGGTAACAACTTTGAGACTTGAGACAGATGCCAGAAATGTGAACGTTCAATATTAAAAATGCATCATCTATTTGCGCTCCAATAAATTAAAATCGAATGATCTTCATAGTCACCAAGTGCCTATAAGACCGAACTCCAAGCATCATCCTAACAACTAAATAGGTCCAACGGGAACCCATCACAACACAGATATCTTATAAATTGTTGTAAATTGCTCTAAAAGGGATCAATTTTCCCTACACGTGCGCTGTTCAGCCCTTAATATTGTAATTCAAACAATTATGACCGTTGTATCTTATGTATTACAGGCAATTTTCCATCACATCGCCCTAGGGCGTTTATGAAAAATTTATATTTTCTCGGAAACAAAAGCTGTTAAGGCGACTTACTGTAAGGCTTATCTATTATGCCTGCACATATTTCCCTAGTCGCCTGAACGCAAAGTAAGCGAGAAATTGTTTTCCTTTTAAAGTGTACGTATAAGTTGAAATGTTTATGAACCATTGTTTGGAAGTGTGGACTACGTAATACCTACTGGAAAAATATGGGTAGCTTGATAAAAATTTAAATTGTGGTTTTGGATTTCATGGGCATGGGCCTGGCACTATTTCTACTTTAAAACTACACATTTTTTTATTACAAAAATACGTATTTTTTCAATACAATATGCAGCCACTTTGTAACAAATAAATACAGCTCAATAAAAACACTAAAATTACTTAAAACTATCCTAACACTAACACGAATCCTAATTGGTTTTTAACCACCCACTTCGCCTATCCGACCTGGTAAGAGGGTGTTTTAATTTTTTACTCACTAAATACTTCCTAACCGGTACCTAACTTTTTGCCCGGGCATTAGTGCAGCTATTTTGGCCTGGGACCACCCATCAAGGCCTAATGGGCGTCCGCGAATGACCCTACAATTAAGTGTAATGAGCCGACCCGAAATGCCGAAACGTAAATTTGAATATCTATGTATAGGTAGGCATATTTTGTGTCTTCTAAGTGCTGTAGTGGCCGGCATTGGATTTTAATTAAACTGATTATTCGAAGTAACATGTTTTAGTATCTTTAAATAGCCACTTAACTAAGCAATCTACTTAAAATTGTCGTAATAGAATCGTTTGAAAAATTCGAACTATTTTGGTCACATGTGAAATGTTTTTTATAGCAACAATAGGGATGATGCCTGGGTAAAAAAAAAGAAATTCTATTTAGTCCATCAGTCAGATAATAAAAAATATTAGACACAGATTTTTTCTTTAACATATTAATAAATAATGACCTAGATAAAACTCATTAAAAATGGAGTGTGGGGGTCGGTACGCCACAAGTAAGTATAAAATCTACATACTTGTAACGTCATGGCACATTTTAACTCAATGTATTGCCGTAATCTTTTAATTACGTAAAAAAAGAAAAATACGTATCCAATATTTTTTAATCAACTACATGACGGACAAAAAGAATTTTTAGTCATCATCCCTATTGGTGTGTGTAAGTGATTTTTTCCTAATAAAAATAGGTATTGATGAAACAAAAGACAGTCGACGTTGATTTTCACTTGTTATAAACAATCACTCCAATTTTAAGTGCCTAGTTCGAGACTGCCTCGACTGCACCTACATCCGCCTGAATCCTATGACAAAAGCAGATCAAACCATCAACTATAGTACCACAGCAACCCGGAAACCTATCATGCAATCCATATTTCAGCAACGTAACCCATTACGGTCTATTAGCGTCAGTGAATGGTGCATTAAAAGTGTCCTATCATAAGTCCGGTCGCATTTGGCAGCGGCATTGTGATCCTGATACGTCGAACAAACGCGCGATAATGATGGTCAGTGATGTTTCAAGTGCTGTAGGAGCATTTGATGCTTCTTGACTTGTTTCAATTGAAAAAACAAACCTACCTATTCATAATTTTTGCGCTTATAGGCATGTAAGTACTATTACATTACATTAAAGTAGGTAGGATAATGTAGAAAATCCAAAAGGGAAATGGTGACAAAACTGTTCATACCTACAATTTTGACAGTGATCCACTGAAAACGTAGGCAGCTCATTTTCACAGAAACTCATAAATATAACTTTGTCATAAAGAAAATGTAGAAAACCACCATTTCCAGTAAATATTGCTGCTATAGCACAATCCCAATCTAAATAAATACGACCGTAATTCTAACAGTAACGGACAGTTACAGTATCTAATCTACCGTCCGTAGTACAAGCGGCCCTGTAAGCTTCCAATATTGTCCAGTCAAAATAGGCGATAATTATGAAATGTGGCGCCGATTGTCGCTCCATTAGGCGGCTTTGTGGCTTCGACCAGTACGTGCCCGCTCCTAGATATGCAAATGTATCTACTATCTATATATTGCCAGTGATTTATGTACTGGCAGCACTATGGTAGCTAAGACTAATGCGTCCGCCAAAATAATGCGTCGTTTGAATATTAATTTTAATTTGATGGTTGAAAAAAACTTACCAAGGTATGTTGAAATAATGAGAAAAAATTGTCCGTGTTAATCACTGATCGGATTTTTTTTTAACTGGGAAACTAGCATAGCAAAGTCACGCACTGCATACAGCAAAGGTAAGAAACAAACTGAAATATGTAGGTAACACAAAAATCAAAATTTCTTTGTTGAATAAAGAAATGTCGTTATTGTCCTCATCACCTGCTAAATTGCGCGTGACAAAACATTCATAACAATTAATAATTTTGCACAATTTTACGCAAAAACAACAATAGAAGAAAGACTTTCTTCTAAAAAAGCTCCGAAGGTGTAATTATCTAGGTACCTTTGTTTTGTAACAAGCCTAATGGTCCAGAACACCTTTGTACATTGTCAATGTTTCTCTAACAAGGTACTTTTTAGTGGTTTACGGAGCAATAAAATCGGTACGGACAAGGCCAAACATTGCGGGATTCTTACGATATTATTCGCAATATATTAGAGAAAGGTGCTCTCAGTATTTTTTCTGAATATAAATTTTTATTACACTTCCTTTCAAGGTTACGTCACACAGTTAACCCATTTTGAGGCCCAAAAAATGGTTCTTTGTCGCTGTAAGGGTTACGTTTTTTAACAAAAACGTTGTTTTATTTTTTCGTAACAACAGGGTTCCGCGAACGCATTCTCTACAAAAGGCTAAACGGTTTTGTTAGCTAAGTTTTTGTTTTGTTTTATCGAAGTTAAATATACGTTTGAGGCTATTGTGTTAGGGCCAGTTTGTTGTTAGCCATTTAGTCTTGAAAAAATCCTTCTTGTGCACGCTTGCCTTCAGATATCTATGAGAGATAACAAAATTATAGTTCTACAAGATCAGTGAGAGTTTATAGTTAAGTTACTGTTTAACTAGGATAAGTTAATTAGTGTTAATGAGTGCCCTGATACGTATTCACCGTTAAAGGTAAGGGAAGACCGTTAATTCTATCTATTAACTTAATTTTGTAATTTTTCTACTCTATAATATATCGTTGCTATTTTATTTATTTTGTATCGCATGGTTTTTGTAGTCGTGAAGTCTTGTATTATATTTCCTTTGTAAAACTGATCTTCTATATTTTCCAAGAAAGGCACACTCAGTAACTGTAATGTTATTTATTAGGTTCTAAGTGCAGTTCAAATGGTCGCGACTAGTCGTGAGAACAATTCCTACCTTATTGTCACAGTGATTTACCGTATAAGGGAAGGTATTAGTTTCCTTAATAGTTACCTATGTCACGTCTTTTGTAGCTACCTAAAATTATTTATCAATTTAAAACCTAACCGTGCAAACGCACAAACGTAGGAGTTTGTACGTTTCAAGCAAATAAAATATGAAAAATATAGCTTTTTAAAACGGAATTTTCGTATTTACCATACCTATATTTCGTATAATCTATTGAAATATTCACAGATGCAATATTTATGCCTGTATCAATTTAGGCGACTACCCACAAAACAAGTTTTTTTCTGCCTTTTGATAGTCGAGATTCTAAATAATTATACATTACTAAGTCGATAGACGTTACTATCAGACTAGTAAATAAGCATTTTATCTATAGAAAAAAAAACTAAAATATATTACCTCGTTTTTACATAGTTTTCAAGCAAATGATTTATGTCGGTGTATTTGTGTAATATGTATCGCGTATCTTATGTGTTCGATTATTTATATTTATACTTGTGTTATTCAAATCCTATTAAGGCTTTAATTAATTGCATTTTAAGGCGTGGCCTTACTTAAGAACACGCCTGTAGGTAGCAGTTGGAAGTGTATAGGTATCTCTATCTCCCTAAGAATCGTGATAATCAATTTTGTAATGATTGGTATCTTAATCGTAAATTAAGGTGTTAGTTCAAATAGTCTAGTATCAACCCCAGTAACATCCATCTCAGTTAACTTGTTTCTAAATAATGGTGGGTACATATTGGTAGCATTGAAAATACTGGTATTCAGCTGCATCCGGTTAGACTGGAAGCCGACCCTAATATAGTTGGGAAAAGGCTAGGCAGATTGATTGATTGATTGACATATTGGTAGCAATGGCTATGCATAGTTACTACCAAATGTACCAAATCTACTAATGGTACAACCAATATCAACGAACATCGCAGATACAAAGAACAGAGGTTTGCTTGTGATAGGTAAATCGTCACATACCTACCTTCGAGTGTGAAGGATTGATAGACTGCTGCAATAAATAAATAAATCTGCCTAGCCTATTCCCAACTATGTTGGGATCGGCTTCCAGTCTAACCGGATGCAGCTAAATACCAATATTTTACATGGAGAGACTGCCTATCTGACCTCCACAACCCAGTAACTGGGTTATACGATACCCCTTGGTGACCGGTGACTGGTGTCTGATTTTCGGGCTTCTGACGACTTCTAACGACTGTCAATGATTCACGAATGACAGCCGGGACTAACGGCTTAACGTGTTTTCCGAGGCACGGAGTAGTCTTGGTATGTAAATATGGTCACCCATCCACGGGGCAACCCCGGCAAGCTTAGCTTAACCTGACGGATCGACTGGTGCGCTGTTATTACTTAGCCACGAGCTCCTCCAACAATAAATAAATATCAAACAAAAAATATCCAGAAATCGATACGAACATATGCGATAATATTTTATCTCAGCACCATTTGCAAGCTCCATCATAAATATTACCAAGTCCATATCAAGATCCTAATGGTGCACACATAAATAATGACAAGTTGTAAGTAAGTAAGCCTGCCACCTTCGAACACTATTAAATAACCCTTTACCATCTGCTGTGGTTTGGGTAACATGGGGGTAACCGGGCAAAGTGAAAGACTGAACATACCTAAGTATAGACAGCACTTAAAAATAGTAAAGGAAACAATAAAACAATGTAGCTATTGTGTCTATATTTTTCATTTATTTCCAAATAAAAACATTTAAAACGAAACTACCTAATGCTATTTTAAAGAGATAAACTGGTACAGGTACATAAAAGTAACATACTTAAATCTAATACCTACATAATTTTATATAGGTTTGTGGTGCATCTTGTTAAAAAATATTTTACACGCGAAAAAAAACAGAGAATTCGTCTCGCAGCATCAAAAAAAGGGCCATACAAAAACTTATTTTTAAGAAGCTCATAAAAAGGCCAAAAGGAGGCCGTAATTGAAGCCAAAGCCCGAAGCTATAAGTGCTCAATTACATTGCACAACAAAATTGAATCGGCTCTCGAACAAAAATACTACCCACTTATATTGAACGTCTATTACTAAATGAACGTTTAATGTATTAAATGTGTTTGTACTGACACATAAATATTGAGGTACTAGCAACTAGCTTAGCATTTGCTTGAATTTTTCAGTAAAATGACTCATTCGGGAAAATAGAGCGTAGTTTGAATTACGAGGAGGTTTACATTTGCCACAGAGTACAGTGTAAGTTTAGTAGGTTCCAAAAATTCCTGAAACAAATTGGTAAGAAATAATAACAATAATATTATCAAAATCGAAGAAGTCGATGTGTAGCTACTACAATAGTTTGTCCTCAAAAATAATAGATTTCATTTTTGAACTGACCTTTTGGCTCTTGTCATTCCAAAAATATTATCAAAGATAGTTCCTTGAAAACTTAAAGGTCAAGCTCGTTACTTAAAGCCCTTACTGACTTTAAATATAAACATAAAACAAACCCAACACAGTCTTTATATAATATCTCCGTCTTGTCGTGCAATAATTCTGGCTTTCTTTAGTAGTTGTGCATCGTGGCATTTGGTTGGCTCGGGGTGCGATGCCGGGTGGTAGCAGTGGTTTCCAAAGAACCATGACAGTGTTCAAAATATTATATCTCGCTTGCATTTGTCGTTCCAATAAAAAAAATATAAATTCACCCTTATCCACCTTCAAAACATCATGGTCTTATTTCGTGGAATGGCTGCTGAAATTACCTGAAAAAACGAAAACAGTTTTTATCGCATCGTCCTTCATCATCTTTTTTTTAAATGTTTGAGGGATTGTTTTTTTCTTTCATGATTTGATAATTTCGGGTTGTTTGTCCATACTTAATAAAATAGAAGAGTAGGTACTTATACAAAAATCTTGAGATTTTGTAACAAGTTTGTTTTTCCAGAATTTCAGTACATACAGGACCTACTTTAAATTTGATTTTGTCACTAATTGCATTACTCAACTTCTTAGCGATAACTGTTACAGTTACTAAGACCTTGAATTCGATTCCCTCTGTTTACCAATCAAATATGCATATCACAGTACTGATAAACGGTTACCACCACTCTATATTTCTTCCAACCTTCAGCAATAATTCAATCATAACAAGAAATTAATTTTCTTGCCACAGTGTAAAAACTAACAGTCTCACCTACAAATTCACACAGTTTTTCCACCCGTTTTTGAACCTCGCAGCATGTTCGATCATTTATTCATTGGGCATGAATTATCCAACCAGCGAAGTGGAAAAGCTAAATCAAAGAAGTGAACATCTGCATTCCAATGAAAGTTTGAGAATCAGCCGCGTTTAGCAACATTGTTACTATGGTAACACGAAGAATTGTCGTTCCTTTGTTTTAATAATGATATTTTGATGGTACAGAAATGTGTTTTAAAGTGTTTTATGGTATGTTCTGTAATTGTCATCATCGTAGGCGTGTGCGTATGTGTTTCCATGTCCTAGTCACAGAGCTTTCCATTTTGATATTTCAGCAACCCAATCATTTCAGTGTCAAATCAGAATGTCATTTTAATTTTGCGTTCTGACGTAGTTTCCTTTATAGAACTATCTAGTCGTTAAATAAAGTTCCAAGATACCTATAATATAAACTCGGCAACACCTTCACATTTTATTCTCAACAGTACCACAAAACCGGTATTCTCCCAATCATATCACAGCGCGATCCTAAATAACATCCAATATAAATCCTCGGGCAACCCTTAGTAGAGGTCTTTAGTCAGTCCCTCCATAAGTCAGGTCCTCGTGTCTGCCAGCAGATAGCGGCCCCCGCACCCCGCACCCCCCTGCCCACATAAACTTAATACTACATAACTCACACTTGAATAAATTATTGCCAACTTATTCTTGTTTGCAGAGCCCCTTTTTGTCTAGTCTTGTTTATTCTGTGGCGCGAATATCTGATCGTGTGCGTGCATGACTGATGGTGGTGTAAGAATAGTTAGCGTTATTGGTGCGATAATTGGCTGTATAGTTTGTATGAGGTGTATGTTTCTACCATGCAACTTGGTGGATTGTGGTATCTGATTTTGGACCTAATGTAATGCCTGAAGGATGAATAATAATCCTGAGGAGTCGCGTGTTTTTTTGTCTTATCTATTATTTCGGTTTATTTAAGGTTAGCTTTTAGGTTAATGAAAAAAAACATGTCCTGGCCGCCATTTTCGGTCAGTCAATAGGTTTACTTCAGTAGGTTTTTTTTGTAATTTTTTTTCTTATTAATTCCAAGTTTTTACTAAATATTTGTTAGACTACGTTAGTCACTAAAAAGCCAAGGGTATTTTACATATATCAGTTAAGAAACCGGTTAAACCAATTGACAGCCTCCATTTAATTTCATTTTCCAACTACCAGTATCTTTCATGGTATTTTATTACAGAAGTCACATATTTTATATTAGAATTATTCATGAATATTGATTGACCAAAGATTTATAGGATTTCCAAAGAAAAAACATACATTCCGTGACGTGTTTTAAATCGATATGTAAATACTTACAAATAAGTATACATTGGTAATTTATGCTGTCTCAACATGCGTGCATGTATGTTTACCATATACTTTGTGTAAAAACTTTTTCTTTGTGGCAACTTTTTTACTCACTGAACAACTAGCAATCAGTGAAGCAGGTAACATCGGTCAAAACATTGCATTATACCTCATTACGCCTTCTGACCGCTTTGCATGGTTATAACGTATCATTTTGTTGTTATAAAAATAAGGCACATAGTAGGTACTCGTTTACACACGGAGTGGTAACGAGTAGTTTTCATTTTACTCTTTTTAAAACAGAAGCCCTTTTATTCTGAGACAGGTTCAACAAATCATCCAGGACACGGTTTCGTTAAAATGATCTCCTGAAGATGCATGATCCAATTTTAAGGAAATATCGGGCCTTTGAAATATTTGAAAATGCTTGTAGCTAGGACTGAGAAATATACCTAGCCAAAAACATAAATCATGGTGCTATACCCACTTAATTTGGATTCAAGACTTGGCTCTGTATTTTTTCTTTTTGCTACTCTGGCTCTTAATATTAGTATCTTGATTTTCCAACAACAATAGATAATCCAAGACCTAGAGAACAACAAAACACAGTACTGAATCACAGTAAGTGCTAAAGAGCATATTCTCCGTTTTTTTTTCCAAAGCAGAACCGTGAGTGGGCACAGGGAACGATACGAAGGGCCTTTATCTCACCGTGATGTATACTCTGTCACGACTGGCTTCGGACGTGACCGAAATGCGAGCCGATTTATTCTGTTACTTAAATAACCGCTCGGACTTTGTTTTGATTCGTCATTCGAATTTTTCGTACGTTGTACATATATGTCTCTTGTTTTTTTGTTGTTTTTTTTATTTATTTATATGAGAATCTCAAAGTGGGGAGCGTCCGTTTATCGAATTAAGTGCTTAGATATGGTATCACGTTTTGCTTTGAATTATTCAGTGGCGTATGTCGTTTCGTTATTCTCTTGTTTTTTAAATAGGTACTTACAGAATTTAATTTTCTCCGTAGAATTCATTGTCTACACCTACCCTTAAATAGTCAACCGAAAAACAAGTCCCTTACGTTCAAATTTATCTGCCAATAAATAACAAGGCGGATATGCCGAACAAAGATAAAATTACCCACAAAATACATAACAATCTGCACCAAATACCGTCCTGAAACACAAAACCAGACAATTAGCAGTGTATAAATCAGAATGCGAGCATTCCTTTATCCTGCTCCATCTACAATATGGTGGTACTGGTGGTAGGCAGTAGGCTCGGTTGTTAGGCTGTGCCGGCAACTTATGGGTGCTGTAAAAGGGTGTTCCTTCACGACAAGGTACGATAAAGCTACAAGGCCCGAGGGTATTGCGACACGGAAACTGGAGCTTTTCCCTTGTTCTTGTACCTCGCATCTATGTAGGAACTATAGTTTAAGAGTGGATGTTTTGTTTAGAACACCTTGCGCTGGCACGAGTTATGGGGTTTGATAATGGCTTAGCCTTCCTAGGCACCTAAGTGTTTCAGGAATATTTTCATCGAAAAAACAACAAAGTTTACGGTTGAATTGAGGCTATACGCCGCATTTTTCAGTCGTTAAGGCATTGTGACTCTGTTTCTGGATTCTAGCTAAGCATTTTTTATTGTATTTTGTAATAAGATGATCTGAGAAGTGTCATATTTTCTCCCAACTTGTTATTTTTTGTGTTTGTGTTCTTTCTTGTCATTATGTTTACCTCAAATACTCGTTGCGTAGTAGGTATTTTCTATCTTGCTTTCGTATTAAAATGTAGAATGAGAAATTTGTCTCTTCAAAAGATAGCTAACATAATCCTTAGTACGTAAGTACTGTATAAATTATGGAAGGCTTTTAACCACAAGTAAGTATCAATATTCATTAACTGCACCTAGAACAACATACAACCTAAGTAAATATTTATTCAGTAAATTGACCGGATTAAAATTACAATCATAATCTTGATGGATAAATGTATTGATTAGCAAAACCATTTACATAAGTCATATTCCGTTTATGGCAAAATTAACCTCTATCTAGTGCCAATTCTAATTAAGTAAATGCCTAGTCAATTTATTTCTCATTTATTATCGAATTATCGTCCATTTAATTTGCCGTAGGCCTGATAAAATTACTGATATCTGTAAACGGTTTTTAAATTTTCATGAAGCTCTTTACTGATCAAATTCGTTGATTATATAAATAATTTACTCTCAGTGTTAAAAAATTTCAAATGAATAGCACTTCACACAGTCTCGACAAATGATAACCGACTACAGGTGAAAATATCTAAATGAGACAGGTGTAACATTTAGTTATGTAGCCATTACTTTTAAGAAAAAAATATAGCGTGTCTAGATATTTTTCTTCGCCCGTCAATTAGCAAAACAATTCAAGATATACAGCAGTAAAATATTAAACACGTACCTAATCAAAAAATATAAACGTACTATCAATAAGGCACTCTCCCTTCGAGAAATAACAACGCAAATTGCGATGCAATCAAATGCGTCCGCGCAGTTAATTCAACGACATTTAAAACATTGTTCGAACACATTCAAATATGTTTTAAAAGATACTCTAGGAAATGATACCTTTTAAGGAGAAAATAAGGTTCAGATTACATTGGGATGGACGGTGTTGTAGGCTGTTTTATATGTTGGGACATGTGTAGATTTATAAGACACTGAACGATGTGTAGAATATTGTCTGAGGTCCTGACACCCGTGTTTAATGTCTCTGTTCCAATGAGATTCCACTGCGCAAATTATGGGAACAATGTCGGTTGATTTCTGCCACCTCTGTCACTTAATAAAATTGCCCATAGTTACAGCGTTTTAGTGACTATTCTGTCTTAGATGCCTCTGTGCAAGGTTCAATATCTCCATGCACATACTCACATTAAATATTCAAAGATCAGTAGAACTATATTGCTAATTATGTTCTGATTTCTTTATTATTGATTTTAATACATGGGTACGCATTTATCTAATTAATTACAGGTTACCTATATAAGGCAGGTCTCTGGCATCTATGGCAAAAGAAAATCATTTGATGAAGGACGAGATGACCGACTCTAATTTACCCATTAATTCTCCTAAATGTGCAAAGTACTTAGAAGTCATAATAAGTAGAGTTGGTGCCTAGTACTTAGGTATTTTAATTACACCTACAGCATGTAGTATTTTTTAAATAGTGCTAAGTAAGTGCCTACGTGAGACTACGCACGTTGCTAATACGCCTAAACTCTGTCATGTCCTGTGGTAGGTACTTACCTACCTACTGAACAGTTATTTCGATATTATCAAACGTATGCCTGTCACGAAAATGAATATAAATGTATACCTTTCTAAATCAAACATTGCGTAGTGCGTAGCCGAAAAACCCCTGGACAAAAAATTTGCATGACAATCCACATCCTTTTCTAGCAGTCAATCAAAAAATGTTTCTATATATGAAACAATAGACAGACGGCCAGCATTATCATAACCCAAATAACATTAGCATGCCATGCTTAATTTAATCCAAGAGCAACGTAAACGTAGTATGAATCACAGCGAACTCGCTACTTAGGCGCGCGATAAATTCCTCTAGGCGTTTAAAAATAGCTGACACCGAATAAATCCACTACAATGTAGAGTAATCTCTTCAAGAATCAAGATTACGGGGTATAAAACCGGCCATACACGAACCTCAAGTGTTAAGTGATTAACGATTAAATAATAAGCCGCCGCACACTCGTAAAACAAAGATTAACATACAGTTACGGGTGTAAATAGCCTACAACTTTGATTTTTACGACTAAATAATCGTAAAGGAACCCTGGTAAAGCGGCTATATTAAAGAGGTGAGTTTGAATGCGGTGGGCGAGTGAAACTACACAGTTTTGGAGTCGGGCGGTTTTTAATCGCGGACAATGCAAACGGGAGGCCTGTTGATGCACTTTTATTTTACGACGCACTCATAACATAAAACGCTGAATGTCTCAACAAGGGTTATCAGCCGTTTGAGGGACAGGAATAGAGTTATAACAGCTATGTCTGGTATGTTGAGACTCTCGAATTTATTCGTTCACTAAACAGATGGCGCGAGAACATCAGCTGATCGTCCCATGCTGATTATAAGCACATTCTGTACCTACCTATAAATATGTGGTGGTCTTTCCGGGTTGGGACGCGGATACCAACAATATAACTCGTCCTAAACACAGAATGATATACCCTGTTGGTCTAACCACCTAATTTCGCTGCGTCCGCACACTGCGCCTATTACGGTTTCCCTGGGCCAAAATTCCGTGTAATTAAACAACTGAAATTTTAACAGTATCCAGTATAAATTTAATAAGGATGGGCTATTAAGAGTGTAAATGGACCAAATGTTTGGCTTTCGCCAAAAACCAAAATGGGGTCTGCGGCACGGGCCGCTGTGTAAGTTTCGATCGTAATGCGGTGGCACTAGAGGACAACATTGTGTAAAATATATGGTCGCATCAATTTTGTTGATATTTTTTTTTTTTTATTAGAATTTATGTTAATATATAAAACATAAAGTAGAACGTTAACCTTGGATTTAATTACAGTTAATTTATCATACACATTTGGGTATTTTCAGTACCAATTCCAGCAAAAACATAGGTAACAAAATTGGTCCAACTCCCACGCGTAGACGTGCAAAAGCAAGCAAAAAATAAAACACAATACCTACATCAAAAACGGAAACAATCAAAATAACAATCGCCTAGATTTTAATTGAACAACGGAACAGAGATTCTCGGCGAGTGCCGGGTAAACGCCGTGAATCGCCCAATAATAATGAAAGTGATGGCTGTGACGCCGTCGCTGTATGAAGCGGCAGTTTTGGCTACATAAACAGCCCGTATACTACCCTATCTTGTACAAATAGACACCTAATATAACCCTTACCGTGTAACAATACAGGCTATTTTCGTACGTCGCGTGTATCAAGTTATAGGAAGTCTTTGTATAGCGCCCCCCTCCAGTGTGGCGGGAGGGGCCGGGTCGGCTCACACGTAGACAAAATGGCCGACTTTTTTGTCGCCAGCGATTGGGAACGCGCGCATTGTGTGTAGGCCATACGGAGCGGAGTTTAGAAATTAAAAATATGGTGTTCAAATATTGGTTGTGGTTTAGATTTCTTATCTATAGGATGTTTGATTGGTAGATTGTCTGTGTCGTGTGATTTGTGTGTTGAGCTAAAATTTAAAGTTATAAAGATTTTAAATATGGTCTAACGCTTAATTTTTCTAATATTTTTTTTAGGTATTTGTAAAATTAAGATATCGTTATAAAAAAAATTACCTGTGTATTTTTTTTATTGAAAAATTGTGCCAAGCAAGCATAAAAAATTAAAATTATATTGTGTTTAAAATGCGTAGGTGTACTTAATTACTTCCCTATTTTATAAAATAAAAAAAAATACAAAAAAAACACCTTTTATTATTATTTTGATTGAATAAAATTTATATTGCCCCAAATAAAATTATTCAAGTGGCTTCAGATTTTTCATGTCCCTATTTACTAGCAGAACCTATAAATATTTAAGAACAATTTAAACTAAGTATTCGGGACAAATACTCCTGAAAAAATATAGGTAAAAATATATTCGTCGTCATGTAAACCAGTCTCATGAAGGGTGGGTGCGGGTATTTTCAGCCGACGCGACCGGCGCCGACTGCCGAGTCCCGACCGTCTTTTTTGTTCCTTTACCTCCATCTTCTACTTTCTAGTCTCTACTTCGTACCTACCTACTTATATCTACCTATTGTAACAAAGAATAGTGCTATTTGTTTTAGGAATTTTGAATCATCCTATAGCTTAATACAGAGGTCAAATAAAATACATTTCATCAAGATTTTGCTAGATTTAAAAACCGGGCAAGTGCGTGTCGGGCCACTCAAAATGAAGGGTTCCGTAGTTGGGATGAATTTATCCCAAGAACAATCTTAACATTGCAGTTTGAAAACATATTCTCCCATACGGAATGTTTATGAGAACATGTTTTTCAAACTGCAAATTTAAGTTGGTCGATTATTACTCGTTAACCTGTACAGCCTACTTAGCTGTGATAGTTTTGCTTTTAATTTCGTTATTAAATGTACTACTACTGTGATTTTTTTCACAAATCCAAGTACAACCATTTAGCTGGCAGGGGAGGGGGACACTTGACTCTAACAAACATTTGCAGTTAAAAGCTTTCTTTCTTTTTTAATATTTCGCAAACGGATCCGTAAATCCAAAACTCGTTTTAGCAAACTCACAATATTTTTGAACGACCTTTCTAACAATACCGCACACCATGGGATAGATGAGATAAAATAAAAAAAAACTTAATTTTATTTTACCACTTTGTCGGCGTGATTAATATGTATACCCATGCTAAATTACAGCTTTCTAGTACTAACCATCTCTGAGCTAAGCCACAGACAGACGGACATGGCGAAACTATAAGGGTTCCTTGTTTACTACGGAACCCTAATAAAAATGGAATAAACTGCACACATTGTTTCACGAAAAAACTGTAAATTATCTCTATTCGATTGCATTTACCTACTTAGGTATACCTACCTAGATTGTCTAAGTAGGACTAGATGACCACATCTAGGTATACAAATAAATAAAATTAAAGTCTATTTGTAATGTCAAAATAACAGCTTTATACTGAATGCATATGAAAGTAGGTATATCCGGTAGGTAACTACTTAAAACAAAAAACAATTTTTAAATTTTTTGTGAGTTTGTACGAATATTTGTACCTTACACTAATAACTATGTACTGGCACTATGTATTGCCATCTGTAAATAGACACTGGTATTCAACTGCATCCGGTAAAACTGGAAGCTGACCCCCACATAAGTAGTTGGGAAAAGGCTAGGCAAATTGATTGATAACTACGTCCCATTCGGAACGTAATTTTGCTACCTTAAGACCTAAAAGTCCCTAACCAAATAAGAAGGTACCTATTCTAAAACCACCCTTGTCATTCTCTACAACCAAACTTTACCTATTAATAGACAATAGGTACACCTACCTAACTAACAGGCATGATGACAAAAACTTTTTTTAAGTCCGGCTTGGAGATTATTAAAAAATATTGGACACGTATTTTTTCTTTTTTTACGTAATCTAAAGATTACGACAATACATTGACTTAAAATGTGCCATGACGTCACGAGTATATGTACATTTTATACTTACTTGTAACGAAGCGAACCCCAATCCCCCACTTAAAATGCATTTTATCTAATTATTTTGTTATTAATATGATAAAGCAAAAAATACGTGTCTATTATTTTTTTTATTATCTGACTAACAGACTAATTAGAATTTCTTTTTTTTACCGTATTATAGGTAATTTTATTAATCTGCAATTGTTTTTCTGAAGAATGCTACCATAAAGTCAATAAATATCTTGGCTACATTATGGATAAAGTATATCTTGGAAAAGTTTTTGAGTAACTGTAGCAGTAAAGTCATTATTTACTTTTATATGCAGGAATGTATAAGTTGGGAAATTCTATGGAAGCCCGTTCAACCGCATGAATTTATTAACAACGTACATTAACAATTCTATACACAAACTGAAATTAATTTCTCTACGACAACAATACGATAAATAACCAAAAACTAAACAATTGAATGTCGAGAAACAAGCCAACAAACAATGGTCTAACATAATCAATTCGAATAAATCTACTTATTCATTCAAGCCAAATAAATTGTAGGCGCGATACGAATAAATCTCGGAAATTAGAATACGGAAACTGATATTAATTTTCATGGTATACAAAGGCACGTAACCTATAGAATACTAAGGCAATAAACTATGGTGGTCCTATAGGAAATTATCTGCGAGGTAGCGTCCCATTGTACTGGGCCTGAAGACACCTATCGACTTTATTCCTGTTCCATTGGTGTTGATATGGTCCTAGTGTATGTAAAACACATTCAAACAAGAGTGGGATGGTACACGTCCCTATGTACCTAAATGGCGTTAGCAAGGAAAAACAGTTTGCTTTTTATTTTACATGTTTTCTGTTTCTTGGTATAATTTTCTGCCTGAATTGGTATGGAATGCCTGTTCCTATGATATCTGATATGGATTTGTTTAGAACAGTTTTTGTTCTCATTCCAATGCTTTAGAATACATGGCATTCCTCACTGATGGACCTCTTAGAAATTTGCTTAAGGCAGAGCAGGATTCACAAGCTTCCCAGCATCGCCAACAAACGATGTTGGGAAGCAACCAATATGGTAGAAAGTAAGGACGTATGTGAATGTCATCCTGAGACCTGAACCGTCACTACAGATGGTAAAAAATTGCCACTGATAATTAAAGTGGATAAAATGCCCAAAACCAAAATATAATACAGTCAAGTGCTAATGACAACTTCAGTGCAAAAGTGCTTTCTTCAAAACAAAGTAAATCTACTGCCTCAGTTCTGACTCATACATTCCCAGCATAAAGAAATTGACATTGAACCTTCGACACAATTACCATGCAGCCGTGTAACACACGTATTTGCAAACAATTACATCAGCTGATCGATGAATGTATTTTAATTGGCCAACAGACCACGCACTCTATCTCCAGGAACAAGTCAATTTGCAACTTGTAAACGGTGGAAAACTATTCATTGCATGCATCTCCACTTAAGTTAATAAAGTCATGTATTCCAGACAGCCTTGAGAATCGGTTACATCACAAACGACATTCCATCATAGGCATCACTCAATAAAATGCTCACGCGATCCAGCATGCTATCGAGTGTGAAAACAAACAATGCGCAGGAGTTGAATGTTAAACTACAGCGGCGCTGGCGCACGTGCTGCCGATATCCGTCGAAATATTTATATTTTTATTTACGTTTTATGTCCGGGGTTGCGCCGGCGACGACGAACGAACGGCGCGAGCCGATACGATGACACCCGAATAGAGCCGAGCTTTTTAGGGGTTCCATTACATTGTATGCTGATTGATTTCAGATTGTGAGGTCCATTTGGTTTAGTAGTTTTGTTTATTTTCAGCGCTAATTTTAATTAGAGAAGAAAGTGATGCTAAGGTATTTTCTTTTGAGGCTTCTTAAAGCTGTCTTATAGATCTAAAGTCAGCAAGTTAGGCTTCTACCATCGCAGAAACTTCAAGTCACAGCTAGAATCTCAGATAATTTTATTTCAGAACGAAGACCCGTTCAGCGTCTGTTGTGAAATGCAATTAGACTGTAATAAATTGACGATGGGATTACCTATATGGCCCTGAGTCGCAAGACTTTCAAATGCCAAGGTAGACACCAAAGGCTATTTTGACCATTACCAGCTGTAGCTTCATAGAATGACTTCTTGGCTAGGATTTGTATCTAAGTACATATTCTAACTTCTAAATTACAGAAAGATAGATGTGGACCTAAATCAGCGTCATCATAGTATTTTACAGTATATTTTCAGGATCCGTTTTGTTAAGGCGGATGCTGCATTTTCATTAAGTTCCTTAGTGTTAACCTACCTAACAGATAACAGTGGTGTAACCTTCATGATTAGGTATTCCATCAGGGATGGGTATAGCCTGAGATTTTAATGTGATGATTGCCATACCTAATGTAAATTGGAAGTTTTCTTTTCATGATGTTGAAAAACCAAATAGAGAGAATAGCAGTGTTAATATTCCACAACAATAATGACATTGACAGCTCTTGAACGTGGTTTAGATATCTAAACCGCGTTTTAGAGCTGTCAATGTCATCATTGTTGTGGAATATAGACACATCAGCATGCACATGCTGATCGCGTTCAGTGTCATTGGTAAAATCCGCCCTAAGTATAAAACAACACATTCTCAACAAGTAATAACATATTGTAGAAACATAGGTAGGTAATAAGATCACCAATATAACTCACATCCACTCGATATAAAAGCCATTAAAATAATTCTATTCTAAACGCGTGGGCAAGTTTTTAATCTGGAGCCACTTAATCCAACGCCCGTGTTGGTCGCACTATGTAAATAGAAACGGACGAATATATCAAGTAGGTATACATCTTAAACACAACTAGGAAAAAATATGTAGATACATACGCTTTCAATAAATGTACCGCAATGTGATCAGCAATAGAGGTCTTTTTAAAATGGTTACGTGTTACGGCAAAATTAGCTTTCCGACGGGGACAAGCGTGATTACGAATTTAAATTGCCCAATCAATTTTTAATTTTGTTGCAGTATACCCGAATATGTTTGGTTTGCCCTGTTTTAACTAAGAAATCATTTTAATGGATAAAGTAATTGGGAAATGTGTTTTCTTTGCGGAAAATTAATTTATGGCTGTTACTTTTCGTTGGCAAGTTCGGTTATGGATTTGGATTGTGGCCAAGATTGCCCTTGATGGGCTGAATAAGCATCCGGTGTTTCTAGTTACCTATACCTATAGGTGACTAGTAGGTATGTACAGTCAGCATCAAAAGTTGATGACCACATTTAGATTTTCAAAATCGGTGTACACCGTATTCACTATTAGCACTTCACTATACAGCGATTTTGAAAATCTAAATGTGGTCAACAACTTTTGATGCTGACTGTACCTAAACCTATTCACTCTGGTGATGTGGCCGAGTGGTACTTATAGTTTATTTTATGTCAAGGTTAGAGCCGTTTATGGAGAGATTCTGTAGTATTTTTTGTAATACGAGTAAATTAATTAAAAAACACATAAGTACCTAGTTACTTACATCTGACACCTGCCTAAAAATGGCAGGTAGGAACGGTACCTAGGTACTAAGTACTTAGGTAGTACCTAACGTACTCAGGTAAGGATACGGTCTACTTTAATATACCTACCTGTTGACAATTAAGGCCTATTTCACGATGTCCGAATAGCCACTACTTACCGAATAAATTTAAAAATGGAACAGAATTTGTAGCAAATTATCTCCCAAGTAAGTTAATAGGAACTTAATGGTAGGTAGTGAAACTGGCCCTAATGTGCCCATCTACATTTATGCCAATTATTCAGCTATTTAGGTAAAGGGTCGATTTTTTAATTTTCATATATTTTTTATTTGAGGAATATAAATTGCGGTTAGACAGCTCTTGTACCTACCTAAAGGTCGAAAAAAAATTGCCAAACTTAAAGTAGGTAGGTACTAGGTATTTATTTTTCAGATAAGTACTTAAGCATATTAATTTTTTGACAATTGAAAAATCGGCCCTTTAGATAGGTAAGTAGGCCACTATTCCTCGAAGTTCGGTATGAAAAAAAAATACAGAGTGATGAAGGTAGGTTTACTTACTTACGTTACCTTTGGCATAGAATTCTTATACTTACCTACTTAGGTAGGTAAGATAGTAAGATGTAGTCTCTACATCGCTCAAGTTAGCTACCTAAGTACCTAGCTCTACCCGAGCGTAGGTACCTAGCTACCTCATGTTCAATTAAAAACAAACATTAAAAATAAAAATTTATCGTTGTCAAAAGGTAGAAACTAACTTTAAAAAAAAATTACAACGCCATAAAAACCAAATAAAAGCAGCAGTCAAGATAGGTGTGAAAAAGGTTGTTACAATTTTATTACCGTACCAGACATTAAAAGAATATTTCGTACTTTTCATCAAAATTGTATCCAATTACTCCTTTACAACCGATTAAAAATTAATTTTATATTATTTTATAGCAGTCACAAAACTCGAATCGCTTCGCACTTACATTTTATTACCGTAAGAGTGACAGAGACAGATATAGGGCTATCGATCTCTACGAACGGCGACGCGTCGCCAACGAGCGTAATGGCGGACGATACAAACACGTTCGATATTTTAACGATTTAATTGATTATTTGTAATATTAACCACTTAACAATTAAACACAGTTATCGTAGCACTATATTTGAACACTATCCACTAGTTTCCTAACGATTTAACTGCGAAATAACACATTTCAAAGTAGATAAAATCACATTGGTCGTTCGTCGTACAGCGCATCAGTCGCCATATCCAAATTCCTATATCCAGGGACGAATTTGAGTGCCCTTGGGAGATTTATTTTTTATGTATGTTGTCACATGATCACAGTGTTTTGTGAGTCTCTCGTGAATAATATTAAGTGAATTTTAGTTTTTTTTATGCATTTTTCAAATAATAATTCCTATAGTTGGGTTTATAATCATTCATAATTATAGTACTTAGAAAGTAATTTTATATCAATTACTTAATTACCGATTGTATTGTTTTCCTAATTTTACTGCATTATTTTGCAGATTTTTTTTATTTTGCGAAAAATAATACTATTCACCATGTTTGTTAATTAGTTCGTTTGCCTGTGTCAATCTGACCGTATGCTGCTTTATTAGTGGGCCATTATAAAATCTATATTTTATCCTTGTTTTAATACTTTTTAAAATCGAAGATAGGTGTAGGGGATTTGCATTGAAACACTACTTTGATAATTACTAACGAGTATAATATGTCGCGCACTTAAAAACTAGGGTTTTACAATTTGGTTTGAGCTTAAGTAGGTTTCTACTATGGTACAAGTAGCGGGTGGTTCTAGTATAACAGATAGCTGTTTTATAATTCTTGACCAATGATAGGTAGGTGAGGCCTGTATATTTTAGTCAAGCATGAACTCGATTCTCGACAGGTTGTAACCTGCTCCCCGAATGATACCTTTTTGCGTAGACAAGTTGCAACTTGTTCTTGGGCGATGCCATCTTGGCTAGTTTCTTGTCGACAAGTTGCGACTTGTTCGTGAGTGATGCTAATATTCTGTTCATGTGTGTTTAGGTGACTGTTAGTGATTTACCTGTGTGTTATTGTCAAGCTAGGACCTGCTTGGTGGGCAATACAACTATCGCTTGTTTATGTATGTGATTTACCTTTACCTTACATTACCTCCGGTATGTGTTAGGGTGCTAACTACGTTCTTTAATCATTGTTCTTATCAAAAGGTATAGGTATCAGTCAGGCTTAAAAGTATGGGAGATTAAAACTATCCTTAAGCTCATTACAATACAACTGGGATTACTTATATCTATCTAATTAAAATGGTTTTTATTGTTCAATCAAAACTCTTAATATCTAATCAGTCGTTCTTCCTGTCGTCGCCAACAGTCTCCCTCTCAGTGCGTTGCACTCCATCTCGTTGGGGCGACGTTGCAGGTACAATCAGGACTAGGCGTGATGGCCGCCGCAGGATACCCGCTGCTGTTCGCACGTCGACGATCCTAGTTCTTCCGTCTGGTCCGAGATGAGTGGCGACTATTTCGCCGCGTGGCCACGATTATCGTGGCAAGGTGTAGTCCACGATCAGGACTATGTCGCCCAATGTCGGGTCCCGGTAGTGAGGACCTTGGTTGTAGCGAGGCGAGAGAGTTGGGAGGTACTCTCGCAACTACCTTGACCATAAATGATCGGCCAGGGGTTGGGATGTTTTCCAGTTGGGAGAACCGATGAGTTCTGTGTCGTCGAAGGAGCCAAAGAGAGTGGCTCCGCATGACCGCCCGATGAGAAAATGATTCGGGGTCAAAGCTTCTTCTTCTTCTGGATCGGTGCTTACGATGTGCGACAAAAGGCTTGAATCTCCTAGGGTCTGATTTGATCCATGTCATTGCTGTTCTCGAGTCGTTCCAGAAGTATTTTCGGGTCGCAGTCAGGTCCATTTCTTGGCTCGCACTATTGGCCAAGCGACATCCCAATAGACACGCTTGTAGCTCGAGTCGAGGTATTGAAGTTGGCTTGAGAGGTGACATTCTAGCTTTCGCCGTCAGCAGCTTTACTTCTACGCGATCGTCTGAATTTTGGGAGCGCCAGTACACCGCGCAGGCGTACGCCTTCTCGCTTGCATCGCAGAACGTGTGCAGCTCCCCCTCAGTCGCGTCGTATGTGAGGCAGCGAGGGATTCGAAGATTTTGAAGTTTTCTTAGATCTTCAGGCCACTTTCTCCATTCCTCTTCTCTGGATGGAGGCAATCTTTCGTCCCATTCTAGGTCGGACCTCCACAAGTTCTGAAGCATTAAAAGTCGCTGTATGGTTATGGGTGACGCCAATCCTAAGGGGTCGAAGACCGACATCACTGCGCTTTTTGCTTCTCTCTTCGTCGGTGCACGTCTTCTTTCTTTGACATATTCGTTGTTGATCAGGTTTTCAAATTGTTCTTCATATTTTTGTTCAAATTCTTTGTCCTTTAAGAACTTCTTCTCCATTCCCCTTAGTCGTCGTGCTGCAGCTACTTTGCTTTCAGGTAAACTTTCGTCGTCCGTCTTTACTTCTTGAGACACGATGAGATGCCAATTGTCCTGCCCAATGTGTACAGTAGGATGAGCGATAGGGTATTTCAGTTGCTCTGCTATCTTTACTAAGTGCTGGCAATCTTCCAGATCTTTATTGCTTACCTGTTGGGGGGATAGGTTCAATGTTTTAACGGTATATCCTGACATTTTTTCTATGTTTCGCTCGAACTTCCCTCTGATCTTAATGTCGATCTTCTTTGACTTCTGATCCATTCGATGACCTCCCACGCCTTCAATTCTTAACTCTTGTTCAGGACCCTGGGTTCCAATCATGTCCACGATGTCATCTTCTATAAGTGTTACCGTTGATTCTTCGTCCATGAGGGCGTAGACTTTGGCTTTGGCATCTGGCCCCCATAGTTTTACTGGCACGTTTTTCAAGTGGGCTCTTGATAGTGACCGTGTTGCGTTCACAGTTGATGCTATGGTTTGGGTCTCTTGTGTAGTTGGCTTCGTCTTTTCATCTGCATGTAGCATCACATGATGACCTCCCTTGCATTTTCCACACGGCTTTGCTTTGCAACTGAATCTTCTGTGTCGCCCCAGCAGACATTTAAAGCATATGAGGGCTCGCTTGGCTTGTTCCCATCTTTCCTCTATTGAAGAGTCGATAAACTTTTTGCATTTCAGCAGTGCATGTTCTTTTGCACATTCAGGACAGCTGATCTTCTCTGGCTTCTTTGTGTTATCCTTGCATGAACAGACTGTCACTGTTTGTGGTTCGGCTTCCTCTTCATCTGAATCCTCTTCGTTTGATGAATATTCTTCTTCATTTTGCTGTGTGACTCGAGTGGCATTCACGCCTCGGGAACCTGAAGATCGCATGCGGCTTCTCAATCCCTCTTTCTTCACCTTGGTCCCCATGAACTCATGCATCTCGAACTGATCCACCATCTGGTTGAAGAAGTTCATGAGGCTGATGAGGATTGGTTCATCATCTTCTTCTTTGGATGCTCTGTACTCGTACCACCTGAATCGCACCAGAATACACATCTTCTCAATTATTCGATTCGATATATCACTTGAGTGCAGGTAACTTTGTTTCTTCATTTGCTTTACAACGCTGACTGTATTGGCCACGGCTCCAGCGTATCGCACCAACTCTCTTGCGTCTTCAGACATGGGAGGCAGTTTCTCTATGTTTTCTATTTCGCTTCTTATCAGGTAAGTAGGTCTTCCGAATCGACGTTCTAATGCCGTTATTACTTCTTCTGGATCTACTTGTGTATAGAGTAGGGACTTCACCGCTTCCTTGGCTTTCCCTTTGATTGCTCTTCTTAATCTTCCCATATTTTCAATACCACTGAAGAGAGCCTGTGAGTCTTTGTATGTTGCTTTAAAGGCCATCCAGTCTCTTGCATCGCCGTCGAATTGATGTAACTCGCTGACATACTTCGGCGCACGTTGCATAATCGCTGTTTTCTTGCTGTCTGTGGCGAACTTGACTGCTTCCAATATTGCTTCAGCCAGCTGATTGGTGTGAGTCATTGTGGATTGCGTCGTTTCTGTAGTGTGTGGCGCTTCCTTGCGGATTTCTACTTCGTCACACTCTGCTTCCTTTGACTTTGACACCCAAGCATCAGTGGCCTTTTCAGCAGCGGCTTTGGTTGCAAGATCCTCTTCATCATCACTCAAGTCTGTGTCATCTTCATTGACACGTGTCAATTCCAACTTGGTATTTGCCAGCTTGGCTTTCATCTTAATTTCTTCCAGTTGTAATTTCTCTAATTCCAATCTGGCTTCTAATTCTTTCTTCTTATTGTTTACTTTAGTCGAAGTTGGTTTTGCCTTCTTTTTGTTTTCCACCAAGGTAGCGTCCGCTTCCTCGACCACAGTTGTGTCTTCAGTACGTGCGCTGCTCTCCGTCACCACCTCGGAGGTGGTAGGGGAGGTGGTAGCTGACGTCTCCGTAGTCTCTTCTTCCGTGGTCGAGCGCGTGCTATCCCCTTTACGGCTTCGCGTCATCATTATTTATTCACTTTCACAGCACTTATAGTCAATATTGTTCAGCAACTTACCAGTCTTTATGTTACAATCCTTCAGCAGAGGATGCGTCGAGGTGTAGGTATACACACCCTTCGACACACACAGTTAAAACTTCACTAAACAATATTTGATGTTCCTTATATATTCACTATACACGTTCTCATAACACCTATGTATTCTTGATACACGTTCACATAACACTTATGTATTCTCGATACACGTTCACGTTATTTTTATGTATTCTCGATACACGTTCAAATAACACCTATGTATTCTTGACACACGTTCACATAACACTTATGTATTCTTGATACACGTTCACGTTATTTTTATGTATTCTCGATACACGTTCAAATAACACTTATGTATTCTTGATACACGTTCACATAACACTTATGTATTCTTGATACACGTTCACGTTATTTTTATGTATTCTCGATACACGTTCAAATAACACTTATGTATTCTTGATACACGTTCACATAACACTTATGTATTCTTGATACACGTTCACGTTATTTTTATGTATTCTCGATACACGTTCAAATAACACTTATGTATTCTTGATACACGTTCACGTTATTTTTATGTATTCTCGATACACGTTCAAATAACACTTATGTATTCTTGATACACGTTCACGTTATTTTTATGTATTCTCGATACACGTTCAAATAACACTTATGTATTCTTGATACACGTTCACATAACACTTATGTATTCTTGATACACGTTCACGTTATTTTTATGTATTCTCGATACACGTTCAAATAACACAACAGGTCTTCCGTAGAGGGCCTGGCTTCGAGAATAAGCGATCTTCTAGTCGCCTATTCCCAGCAGTAATCTTCCGGCGGTGATGAGTAGTTAGTGCGCGGCACGTAGAACACGAAATACATAAGCTTCTCGTAGAACGCTGCTTATCTTCAAAATAGCGATGTATCTTCACGTAGCTTATGTATTCTTCACGTATCTTCAGACTCAGGCTTCAGTTCTTCAAATCCGGCTCGAAGGACCAATTCTTGTAGGGGATTTGCATTGAAACACTACTTTGATAATTACTAACGAGTATAATATGTCGCGCACTTAAAAACTAGGGTTTTACAATTTGGTTTGAGCTTAAGTAGGTTTCTACTATGGTACAAGTAGCGGGTGGTTCTAGTATAACAGATAGCTGTTTTATAATTCTTGACCAATGATAGGTAGGTGAGGCCTGTATATTTTAGTCAAGCATGAACTCGATTCTCGACAGGTTGTAACCTGCTCCCCGAATGATACCTTTTTGCGTAGACAAGTTGCAACTTGTTCTTGGGCGATGCCATCTTGGCTAGTTTCTTGTCGACAAGTTGCGACTTGTTCGTGAGTGATGCTAATATTCTGTTCATGTGTGTTTAGGTGACTGTTAGTGATTTACCTGTGTGTTATTGTCAAGCTAGGACCTGCTTGGTGGGCAATACAACTATCGCTTGTTTATGTATGTGATTTACCTTTACCTTACATTACCTCCGGTATGTGTTAGGGTGCTAACTACGTTCTTTAATCATTGTTCTTATCAAAAGGTATAGGTATCAGTCAGGCTTAAAAGTATGGGAGATTAAAACTATCCTTAAGCTCATTACAATACAACTGGGATTACTTATATCTATCTAATTAAAATGGTTTTTATTGTTCAATCAAAACTCTTAATATCTAATCAGTCGTTCTTCCTGTCGTCGCCAACAATAGGTACTACTGAGGTAAAAGAAGAGAACCTAATTTAAGGGTGTTTTAGGTAACTAGATACCTACTCATGAAAATTACAAAAGTGCAACATTATCACGATCAAAACTTATGTAACAGCTGATTGTTCTTTTCATGTTTCAGAGATGCTCTAATTGTAAAAGTAGTTAGTTTTCATGAGTATCTACTACACTCCCTTAAAGTACCTGTGCCTTCTTTTACCTGCCATAGGTAGGTACTGTCTGAATTGTGACATCTAGTTCGCCTTTTAACTGTTATCTTAGTATGCTGACTGCTGACTTACCTGCCTTTCTGTACCCTATGGCGGCTAGAGGTCACTTTGCAACCGCTGGAGCCCGGTATGTCTGGTGCGGATAGGAAGAGACTTTGTATCCACTCCCTTTTCGCTACTCTTTTGCGACCATCACATCCTCGCAAAGGAAAGTGACGGCGGCCTCCCACGCGCTCTCGCCCCCTCCACGCCCCAACCATGGATTAAACCACAACCGGAAGCGATAGGTTATCCGGAGCATCGACCACCGCCATTAGGGGCTGCGACGCCGGCGCCGCGGGCGCTGTACTGCTCAGGCTGGGCACTCCTCTAAATTCTGCTGCACCGTGTCGTTGAGGCAGTTAACCACAACGATGGCAATCGAGCAAGAGAGAAGAAACTTACCATCTCAAAAGAGACCGGTATCCTATTATCACCCTAACGGCCATCGCTCTCTGCAGTTTTCGCAGAATTGTGACGTTGCGGGCCATCAGATCAGCCAGTCAAAGCCGCCTGCAGGAGGTATCGGGTACCCCCAGATTGGGCAGCCCCCGCGAGAGGGCCTGAACGGTGCTCATCAAAGAATCGCTGAAAGTGTGGCCCGAAGTCCCACCGGCTGTCAAAGATGAGTTCCAGCTTCATCCTTAACTTGACACTGATGCGGACACCTCAGTTCAGTAATACGACGAACTTAGCCCACCGTTGCAATGCCGAACTGCCGTTAATACCGAAGTGGGTAATGTAAGCATAGGTATTATCGAAGTACTTACGTACTTCCTTTTATCATACCTACTCATTAAATTAAAGGAGGTATCTACCTACAAAAACATTTCAAAAAAAAATCTAAGAAATGGACCTAACATCTCGGTTATCATGAGAGGCTTGATTAACCACGCTAGGAATAAACATGTATTACAAGATAGTCAGCCAACCTTTTTACACATGAAATGACAACCTATAACAGGATGGACACGGCTGAAGACCGACATAAGATTAAGAAGACTGCTAGCGAAATCTAGAAGAAACCTGAAACGGATAGCAGCGAGACCTCAGACGAAGACATTTGGAAATAGCAAAGAGCAGATGCACCGGTGAAGCTGGACCTGAATCAACCTGGCGGCAACGTCGTAAAAATATGCCCATCCATAATATCGCCATCGTGCTAATCTTGGGGTTCATTTGATTTATAGAGTCTGGTGAATCTATTTTAAATTAATGTGACGATAATATTAATAATGACTGCATGTATTGTAAAATTTATAAATAATAGAAATATTAAAGCATGCCATTGGACATAAATATTATACTCTAGCATTTAATTTATATTAAAATTGAAATGTTTTGCATGTCAAATATCTGACTTTGTATTCGGTAGTTATTACTGACTTTAAGACCAATATTTATTGCAAATAAATGATTGATTGATTGATTGGTTAAACCACGCTGGAGTCGGTGCATTTCATTCAAAATGGCACTTGATACCTCGTATTTTTATTAGGTTTTATTAATTACGAGTAGGTATATTTCATCTAAAATTTCGGCAGGGAACAAAAAATTCAAAACTTATGACAACAATAACTTATAGACAATATCAACAGGTTATTTTATTAATATTCTCACCTGATTCATAGAAAATCAAAAAATTTTAGCGGTACAGAACAGAACTTAAAAAATGTCATCTCTTGCCAAGAAGATGAGTCAACTGAATGCGCCCCTGTGCATGCACGCTCCGCCCATTACAGCAACAAAAGTTGGCGGCGTTCCTTCAAAATATCTCGTTTGGAGGCCATTTTGACGATCGCGTGCGACAGAGATAGCATCATCGTTGTGCCGTTACGATTGCACGTGCGTGAATGAGACAATTATGCAAAGTTAGTTTAGTTTTAATGTGGCTGGGAAAGTGCGTGGGGACATTTGTGTGTGTGTGCATTGGATAAATTAGATTAGATTTCATTCGGGTGGTGTCGCGTGTAGGAACTAGTGTTCTAGCGTAGCAAAATCTAGGCCGATTTTTATTATTTAATTATTATTGTATTTTGTTTAGGTAAAGTTTTTACACTTTTTTTTGTGTGTTGTTTATAGGATTTTTATAATGTGTGAATTTTTTAATAAGTACGTAAGTAGTGAGTAGGTAGGTAGCTAGCTTCTTGCACACACCTTATCTCCTTTTAAACAGCAGGTTTCATTTTGTAACCTTCAATTTATTTTCATTTTATTATTACTTACCTATGATTTGATACTAAGTACCTACCTTCTCATATTGTTTCAAGGTCTTCTTTACTTATCTACTAAAGTCAAATTGTTTGTGTTCCGTTCGATAAATCATAAAAAATGATAAGCATATTTTAATGATGCGGCTATGCTATTTTTGTGTCCATGAGTCATCCGAGATAAGCAGACAGCCACTAAATTCAACGTTAGCATCAGTAGGAAAGGTCGACAGATAATCAGATGAAAATATCCACCGAAAATTACCATCAAATCCACCGCATTTTAGTAGGGTTACCCACACACGAAGTGTAGTATAGAAGTGACTACAAGATCGTACTTATACAAACCGCCAAATCCACATTTACGACACCTCCATTCATTGAAGAGTTGTACGCGTCGTAAAAGCTCTCACCATGAAGTGACGTCAGCTCAGTGCCGTGACGACGTAGTCCCACCACTTACAGCTAGATGGCGCTAAACACAACCGCACTAGCCCACCGCTCGTAAAAATAAATTTTATTGTTATGACGAAAATAAAACGCTTGTCGTCAATTTAAACATCATTTTACTGTGTAATAAGATTTATTTTACGATTAACAAGTGTCTTGATGAATTTATATAGCTGAATGATGAATAAAGCAATAAAATTCGCTTTTATATTCATGTTATCGCTTTTCTATTGGCAGTTATGTCGCTTTTTCATACGGAGATGAGTATTATGTAACATTATAGTGGAACATAAAACTAAATCATTACGTTATAAATAGCTGGTAGACGACTGTTTGTTTAAATTGACTCATTTTTTTTGATAAGATTTTAATGAGAAGTATTTATAGTCTGTTTTGCATCTTATATCTTCGTAACTTTATTGTTGTTCATCGTTTGATATGATTTCTCTTTTGTTTGCATAATAAAGTTATTTTTGTAAATTCATCGTTCGCTGACCTTTCAGAATAAACTTCGGAGTGGTTGTAAAGCTCCGCAAGCTTTTGTAGAGGTCGCGCAAGGGTGACAAGAGATGGCACTTTATCAACCAAGAGGAGAAACCTTTTTATTCAAAATTATTAAACGATAGAAATTAGTTTATTGGATAATTAATAAAAAAATATTGTTTTCTTCACATGCGTATTCACTGGGTGTAAGTAAGAGTGAATGTTAGTTGAACTCAGCTTTCCACTTTTCATGATAGATGGCGTGACTGTCGCGTGGTCGAGCTCCCATACTTGTCTTTAAAAATAGAGTCGAGTCAATCTTGATTATTGGCATTGTATTATTGATTCTAATATATTTCTTATTCAAATCTGACCTCGATTATGTGCATAAGTATAATATTAGGCATCGAGCTAATATTAATTCTTAATAATGTTGTATCAAAAACAGCTATTTTATCCGTTCACACATCGCTACCGGTATTTAATTATGGGACCATAGATATATTGCTAATAAACAAATATACTAACTATAAATTATAAATCCATTATACAAAATCGATTGTTATCAATCCTATGATCATCAATAACTTGCGAGTCAATAAAAAGGAAAATTACAGTCATAAAACGCCCGCAATCGAGTCAAACCAGACATCGAGACGCTGAGGAAGCGAGCAAATCGACAGACGTCGTTATATCCTCACACGATGAAGACATAAACTATCAACGACTCCTTTATCTCTATTAAACGGGTGATACTTTAAACAAGTCAATAATGGTTCAATAAACGTCTAAAGAACGGCATAATAACAATCCACGTGCGTTCACTGGCTGCGTCAATAAAGTTACCAATTTATATCGAGGTTTAGCCCCGGAGGCGTATACGAAATAATCTGAGCGGTGTTTACTGGGAGTTCTACAAACGGCGCAATTCACGTGACGTTTACGAGCATTCGAGTGGTTGTAAAAATGGTGTTTACGATGCGCGCGGGCACGCGTGCGCTGCGCCCGCGCCGCCCGCCATGCGAATATCATCACATCTGTCGCTGAATGTGAATGAGATGTGTTTTTTTTCGTTTGTTGTGATAACGTGAACTACTGTAGTCTGTAGTGGTTTCCCCAAATGGGTCTTTTATTATTTTTAGACTGCTTCCTGGCTTTTTCGAGTTCGTGGTTATTTTTTGTACGTTTAAGAGGATATGGATGACGTTGAGGATTATCGAGTGGGTAATAAAGTGGTTGGTGATGACACTCTTCATTTATTTTAAGGGGATAGAAGAGCTAATAAATTACTTTCATTCATAAAATACCTATGTGTTTGTTTCACCTGCCTTTGAATAAGTTTAAAAATCTAGATAACTTTAGTAGGTACAGTACGACACAACTTAGATGTAGCATCGGCAAAATTCGTAAAACCGATCACCACCCGAACTGAGAGCGCCTTCAAAATCACCAATCTTTATTACTGCTTTAGGTGAAAATGATCTTTACGAAAACGCAATAACTTGTAAAGCTAAATAACCAAATATATTCGTAAAATTTAAATGAATGAATGAAAATTTTCAAATTTATTCTAAATCTAAGATGTGTCGTGCTGTAAGTACCTACATTTTGAGAATTTTTGTATTTAACTAAGTATCTATTCTACTCGCATTTATTGTAAAAGTCGCAAAGATAATTTATCAATCGGCACCAGCCCATCGTTGTAGGTCCTACCTATTAAGATTACCAATCTGCTCTACAAGAGTTGTAATTATGCTTTGAGATCGTTCATGATTACGATCTATGTATAAAAGATAGCCCAAGATTTCCATTAATAGTCTACAGCCTGACTACATCAATTATATTCTACCTACTAGTGCATAAAACATTATGCATCATAAAACCATTTTTATCCTTTCTCTTCAAGGAACACAGGACTCTAAGGCTCGTATACCCGTCACTCAAGCCTCAATCATTACTTAAAACTTGTTTCAACCAATCAAAAGGCTTTAAACGAGTTTTAAGTAATGCTTGAATTTTGAGTAAGGTTCTGTACATACGGGCCTAAGTATCTTCGACCCAGACCTCAAGTCTTCGCCGTAAGAACCGCCTTAAGCAAACCCTTAATAGAAATAAACAATACGATAACTAAGTTATAGGTAGGTAACTTAAAAGTGCATAATTTACAAAAGCACTAGATTATCACGTAGGTAGGTTGCATGTACTTTGCAATATTCAATATTGTAAGCGGTGAAGAAACAGCTGTTATCTGCAAATGTACAGTCAACGAAAAAGATAGGTAGGTACCTTTGCAGAATGTATTATGGAGAAAAAAAGATATAGTGAGAATACAGGAACATGCGGGGTAATTGTGAAACACACTTACAATGCAATTCGCTTTGTCAATTCAAGAACATTATCAAATTTTTCAACCTCAAGAAGCTATGAATTAGGAATTTCTTTCAAAATCCTTCGGATTGTGATAGAACGTGTGTTACACAATTGGTGTGCTGAACTTGTAATGTAAATCTGAAAACATTAAATTAATAATGCGAAAAGGTCTTTCCCTGCAAAGGAAAAGTAAAATGCTGGCATTACCTATAAATGTAGGCAAGTATCTATGACTAGCATAATAGATATTCAGACTCAATTAATAGTGATCTCTGAATTTGTTTCAGGATTTCCAATCACATAATAATTACCGTCAGCTAAGAAATGACAGCGCCATCTAGTTTCAAATATGCTGTAAAAATCATTAGGTATTATGTAAAAGTTTCTGTTAGATAAACTTAGGTAATTACAGAAATAAATATTATCATTAAAATTCATTCTAGCTCATGATGTGAATAAACTGATCAGCCAAATCTTATGTGTTACCTATCAACATTAAAAAAATCAATGCACATGCAGTAACGATGAATTATTTTAAATGATGATTCGTGGTATTTTTTCATGCATACCAAACTTATTTGTTGTCTGTACATTGTTGAAGCTTCATGGGTTTTGGTTCCGCCCATTCGGCCGTAGAGGGGTAATTACAGAGTATTAAATACTACTAAAGCTCCTGAAATGTAATAAATTCATAGCAGTTTGTGAGATTGATCGCATATTGGAAATATTTGTAGCCTTATTGGAGAAGTCTATGGGAAATCTTATTGGATGAATGGATTATAAACATTTGACATTAGGTATAATATTAAGATCTAAGACGAAAAGTTTACACAAAAGCTAGATGAGGCGTAGAATAGGGATGATGCCTGGGCAAAAAAAAAAAAAATCTAATAAGTCCGTCAGTCAGATAATAAAAAAATATTACACACGTATTTTTTGCTTTATCATATTAATAAAAAAATACTTAGATAAAACGCATTTTAAGTTGGGGAGTGGGGGTTGCTACGTCACAAGTAAGTATAAATCTAAATACTCGTGACGTCAAGGCACATTTTAACTCAATTTATCGCCGTAATCTTTAGAATACGGAAAAAAAGAAAAAATACGGGTCCAATATTTTTTAATAATCACCACGACAACCTAAAAAAAATTTTTTTGTCTTCATCTCTATTGTCTCCACCAGTGATGCTTTCGACAAAAATAATAGTGAACAGTCAGCCTAATACTTTATAAGTAACGTGGCTGGCTTTTAGTAAGTTCAAGTATCAACGGCCAAACTGAGATGCAACTACTGATGAGGAGTAAAGCTCTTCGAATGCATGATCATACATAATCAGCCTATAATATAATGTTGGGAACTGCTGAGACATAGGCCTCCTCCCGGTGAGAGGGAGTGATGGGCCTTATTCCACCACGCGGGCCCAGTGCGGGTTGGTAGATGTCACATGTCTTCAAAGTTTTTGGTTCTCGGACATGCCGGTGTCCTCACGATGTTTACCTTCACCGTTTTGAGAGCAGTGGTGGTGAAATAATTTACACAAAGTAAAGCGCCTGTCAGGGTTTGAACCTATGACTCTCGTAAGCAGCGTTCATTACCACTGCTGTGTCTTCGAATGTTGACGACGAAATGATAAATAAATAGAGCATAAAATTCACACTTACAAATTAACAGACGATTTAACAAAATTAAATAAAAATGTATCTACTCAATCTGCCTAGCCTTTTCCCAACAATGTTGGGGTCGGCTTCCAATCTAACCGGATGCAGCTGAGTACCAGCATTTTACATGGAGCGACTGCCTATCTGACCTCCACAACCCAGTTACTGGGTAATACGATACCCCTTGGTAAGACTGGTGTCAGACTTTCGGGCTTCTGACTCGTAACGACTGTCAAATATCCAGGAATGACAGACGAGACGAACATCTTAACT
Organism: Agrochola macilenta; assembly: GCA_916701695.1. Taxonomy (NCBI): domain Eukaryota; kingdom Metazoa; phylum Arthropoda; class Insecta; order Lepidoptera; family Noctuidae; genus Agrochola; species Agrochola macilenta. Next base: position 14,043,767 of record OU753563.1, read on the forward strand.
TGCTTTCCGAGTCTCGGTATGTAAAGTTGGTCATCCATTCACGGACCAACCGCAAGCGTAGCTTAATCTGATCAACCCGTGCGGCTGTTATTAGGTACTAAGCCTTACCTCTTACCGACTGTCAAAGATCCACGAATGACAGCCAGGACCAACGGCAACGGCCAAGGCACGGAGGAGTCTCGGTATGTAAAGATGGTCACCCATCCACAGACCAACTCCGGCAACCGTAGCTTAACCTTATGGATCGACCCATGCAGCTGTTATTACTTAGCCACGAGCTCCTCCATAAAAATGTATCTATTAATACAGCCAATACATTGCAAATCAGTTAGTACAGGCCTGGGCCAATCAGTTAGTACAGGCCTGGGCCAATCAGTTAGTACAGGCCTGGGCCAATCCTTTGTGCAGTACAGGCGTAATTTTAGGTATATTTCTTATGGAAAGTAAAGCAGGTAGATCTCCAAATCCATTTTTTTTAATACGCTATGTACCTTACACGGCCAGTCTAGATATCGAAAAACAGCATACTCGAACTGAACCGTTTGCCTTCCATTCCAAGTCATTTCGGTAAAGGTCTACCGAAGTAGTCGTCTTTTTCTGTGTGTTGATGAATTTAGGCTCTGTCTAAGTGCAAAACTTTCTAAATTCTCAAGGGATTTCACTTCGGTAGTTCGGTAGGTTCCTACATGAAAATGAGTAAAAACAACATTACGAAATGGTAAAATGTGTGTGTACTATAGGTACACCTCTGCCTAATCCTTCGGGGAATACAGGCGTGATGTTATGTTACGTTACAACATTACAAAAATTTAAAATGTAAAAATTGTTACGTTACACATAGTGTTGTTTCGTAGCATTTTCCTTCGCTTTTTACTAGTACCCCAGAACAAATAATCTTAATTTGCTTAAAGAAATTACTATTAAGTTTAAGTAACGCTCATTAGTAAGTGTAAACCATACACACTTTACTCCTCAGTAGGTACTTAATTAATGACCTTAACTTAAACATGATCGTACTTCGTAGACCGCTACGAAAGACGATTCTGAGTAAAAATATAGGTACCTACCATCGAAGAAGTTCATATTTAACCACCGTAAGGACTATTCTTGCTCGCAGCGCTCGGCTGCTATACAACCGGGCTGGTAACAGATGTGGTCATCGTGTTCACGGGATTTTGTTTTGAAACTGGTTAGATATGGACTTCTTTGATGGTACTACATAGATACCCCATGTTGGGGTACTTAGGTCCATAATTTGGGTATTTACTTACATTATAAGTACTCTAGTATCCGTTGTTACCCCATCACCTATCGTAAAACAACACTGATTAACTACGTAACTCAGTGAAGGTGCTACGGTGATTGATGTTTTCGTAGCAGTCTACGGTTACGCGAGCTACGCATCTACGAGTTTTTATTTTAGTTTGGATTTTTCAACGTTGTCATTGGATCTTGTATTATGTGGCATAATTTTGTAGATAAGGGGATAAATCTACATTGCCTTATTCGTGAATTTCAAAAACCTGGATTTTCATTTAAAGGACAGTAAAAGCGTAGCCAGAATTTCGTAGACAAACGCTACGAGATTTGCATAATTCGAACGAAGTTCCTACGACTAGATTATTTTAACATTGGTAAAATCTATCAATTAAATTGCGAAACGTAGCCCTTAAGGTTGTGACCTTTTTTAAATTACCTACCTCTATATGAGGCTTAATAAGGTAGTATAATAATCATTATGAATGACCTGTAAACTCAAAGCTATATTTGAAAGTTATGAGTTTTAAATGTCATTCTGTGCCTGTTCTACAGTCTAAATTAGATTCATAACTTGAAGGCTACATACATAAATGTGGGTGAATAGCTTACAAAACAGTGGCTCTTTTGAAAACTGTTATTATCTTAATAATGTGAAACCAAAGAGTATTTAAATGTGGACCAGGTAGGTACTTCATAAATTAAAGTGGTTTCTGATTGTGAGTGGAACTGATTATGACAAAACTAAAGTCTCATGGAACTTTAATAAAACCCTACAGGTTGTTCCTACTGTAGCTAAGATAGCACTGAAGCTAAGGTATTATTATAATAGGCAGCCTTTCCAGCGACCTGCGAGGTAGCTCAGCGGTGAAGCTGAGCTACGAAACTATGTGTCTATATCCACCAGATCTGAGTGGTGTAGCAGAACAGGTAAATTCTGACGAGAAGATTTGAAGACGCGCTGAACTTCGTTGAACCATTTTTCACCAGAGCTATGTAAATGAAACGATTCTATTGATTGATATCATACCCAAATTTTAATAACACATCCTTCGCTTCGAAGCTTAGTAGGTTCTTACATCTCTGGTGTAAAGGCAGCTTAATTCTGTTGGCCAGTATTATCGCATCAGGAATAATCTGCAGACCAAAGTTGGGTGCTCCAAGGGTTTTGAGACCATGGGCAGCAAGCGTAAAGTTAGAACAAAAGCTAAGCCTTATTGTTGGCTTTTCCTATGGAGTCAATTTTTTTTTTACACTGCAAACTAGACTATGACTAGAAATGATAAGGTAGGAACCTACTATTTTTCCACTTCTGATAGGTACGCTTTTGCTCTTGAGCTGTATTTAGAACGTTGAATACTTTAATCTCTGTAATGGACTACTTAGTACAAAAATGCGGGTATTTCATCGTCCCTTTTAAAAGAAAACTAAATAAATTGGTCAACGTATCAGGCTGGCTAAGTAAAACAGGGTGATGTTTTCTGTATGTCTGGTGTACCTTTTTCTGAAAATCTTCTCACTAATTCAGGTTAGCAGTGACTGCTATGATGAAAGTACACGTCAGTAGCAAGCAACACTTGCTCTATGAAAACCACGGATGGTTCTACGTGGTGAGTAAAGAGTGGTGTTTCTACGTAAAAGAGGCACTGTCAGAGTCTAAAACGGTCTACAACAAAACGAGATCTCACTTTAGTCCTATCTTAAAACTTCGAGACAGTTTTTATATTTCTAACTTTATTTCGACCATTGTAAAGTTCTTAATACAAAACTTAGTACCGGATTAAGTTGTCAGTTTTGTATTATTTCGATCATACAAGTAGTTGGGTTCCTATTACAAAAAATGGCTCGATGGTTCAAAACAAGCCTCAAGAAAAACCTTTTAGTAACTTAGCAAGACACAAATAGTTTCCTAGGAGGTTTTCCTAGGGATTCCTGGGAGGGTTTCCTGTTCACTCAATCTACGTAGATGTCTGATATTTTTGACAAAAGGTGTAACTTACCTACAAGAAGAACGATTCTTCACGGGCTTACCAATTATTATGCAATGGCTTCTCAAGAGAGCAATGGTCTTTTAAGTATTCCGAAACGAAAAGACTTGTTAAGGGCCATTTGTTCTTCCCAATGTAGGGACAGACCTTTTTTTGTGAGCTTTTGGACATTACCGTAGCTTTTGGGCCTCCGTATTTTTTTTACCGTTACCTAATTAGTCATTTTGATCTATACTTTGTCCTTACTTATTATTAGTTTGCTGTATGAGAGAAAACTTTGAACTCAGTAGAAGTTCTTGGTTACAGGAAGTCTATGAAGAGGTATGAGAGACTATCAGATGGTCCATTTCCTATAGTATTTTTGGTATTATATTTTATGAACTGATTCTACTTCTTATAAATGTTTTGAGCTTTTCTTGTCTTCTCCTAGATAGGTGATGCCACAAATAAAGTGCTGCTCAAGTTCATTATTATTAATGGGCTCTCTTCAACATAGCTTTGAAGATGGCGTCTAGAAGATTTCTCACCGATCTATTTATTGCGTGGAGAATTGCTCCAGATGAAAAACTGTAGATTTCCAAGAATTTATCATTATGATATTTTTATCTCTTTATTAGTTCATCTTGATATAAAAACATTAATGTTACCTGTAATCTAGCTCTATATAAAACTACGTCGCCTAGGACGTGTTGATATCTTGGGTCCTAAATTGACCAATTACACGCACTCACAAAAAATCGCCACACAGGGCCCGTTCCCATCCTTTTTATCGATAAATATTTGTTTAAAGAGGTGAGTGCAATAAAAATGCGAGCGTGTCTCTGGGTAGGCCGCACTACCACAGCCATTCATTCGTTTGATGACTTCATTTGGACGCGCGAACTGAGTGCTTGCGATAATGCGCTATTGTTTACCCTTCGATAGTGCGCCTTCCACTGCACGCGCCACACTGCGCTAGAAAGAGACAGATATATTATTTGCAGCTCCGACGCCGCGATAAGCATTCCGCTCTCAACCTCCCGTCACTTTCCCCCCTATGCAACTCGCTTACGCGCGAGCGTAATAGCAATATCACTCGTAAAAACAGGTAGTAGAAGAAATAATAATCATCTTTACGACTTCTCACTCTATTCAGCACCTTGTTACGATACTGCGCGCTCATTGTGGCACGGTCGAGGAGTGGTTGTAAAATCTTTTCTTTACTCGCCCGTTTCACTAATTGTACGTTTATGAGTTTACGACTTTTGCGGCTTAACTTTTCAGTTATAGTCATTATTAGGGTTTTGTCGATGCTTTTTTTTATTTATTGTATTGCGTGGGCCGACAAGTTAAGTTCCGTTGCACTGCTGTCAAAGGATGACAGTTTATGATTTATGTTTTTCAGCTGATGATTGCTGGCTGGTGCATTTGTTTACTTAGAAGTTTAGTCGTAGAGCATACTCACATGTCCTAATGTAGTTGATGGAGTCGGCTGAAAATATGGGCTAGTCTTATAATCACAAAAGGTATGCACCACGTGCTTCAGGAGGAGTGATAAGAAAGGGAAAAGAGAGCGTAACTGATAATATTTATAGTCATTAGCGAAAAGGGGACGGAACAATCGTCGGTGTTGCGATCGCAGGCAGCGCGCGGGGCGGCGCGCGTGGCTCGCTCTCAGTAGATTGCGTGAGCCGAGCCGCGCCGGTCGCACACGGCACATAGTCGCGCGCTCCCGCCACACGCGACCAACAAACTTCGCTCGCGACACACGCGTCTGCGTCTCACACATCGCGAACTGAAAATTTTAATAAAAAAATCACAACACCCGCCACTTGTGCGAGTACTGTGAGACGAGCCGGCGCCGCATACAACCGCTTAAAAAGTCGTAAAACCCGCGGCACGCGCTCCCAAGTCGTAAAATAATCGTAAAAAGTAAACACACGTCAACTGGCCTTTATCGCCAACGAAGCCCATTATGACGCTCGAGTGACGTTTAAGAGGCAATAAAATTAATAAAATTAAATTACATTGTCCGTATTTGGAGTGACATTGGCGGAGGTCGCGTTATCACGGCGCGTGGGGCCGCGATGACATAAGTGTTCCCTAACTGAGTGACGTTAGTGTCGGTGACTGATCAGAATGAACTCCTATTTCGAGCAGGGTGGTTTTTACGGGGCCCACGGGGTGCACCAGGGAGGTGGCGGCGGTGACCAGTACCGCGGGTTCCCACTGGGCCTGACATATGCCCAGCCGCATGCCTTGCACCAGCCGAGACCCCAGGACTCGCCGTACGATGCGTCAGTGGCAGCCGCTTGTAAACTATACGCGGGAGAGCAGCAATATGCTAAGGCAGATTGTTCTAAGCCAGGAGGAGAACAACAGAATGGCTATGGAGGCAAAGAGGCTTGGGGCTCTGGTCTAGGGGCCCTCGTGAGGCCGGCAGCTTGCACCCCGGAGGCGCGGTACAGCGAGTCCTCGAGTCCGGGTCGAGCCCTCCCCTGGGGCCAACAGTGCGCGCTGCCCGGCGCCGCCACCGCAGCAACACAGCCCGTACAACACCAGCCCACCAACCACACCTTCTACCCTTGGATGGCCATAGCAGGTTAGTTATTTTCCAAATATCAGTTAATTCGTAGAGAAACAATAACAGAAAAACATTTGATCTAGTCGTTAATTTACAAAAAACTTTAAAACCTCAAACAGCACCATAACAACTTTTTAATTGCTCAATAATATGTAATAAAAATTTGAAACATCCATACACTGATAGTCTCTCAGTATAAGCCCTAAAATGCCGCTATCCGATTGGAGTGTGGCCCGAAATCGGAAATTCCCATTCAAGTCTCGTAGGAAACCAATAAGAAGAGCGGTGGCAGGTAGAGCCGACAACTCGACTCAAGTGTCAATAAAACGAACGACCCTCGTTAGCACCTTATTAGTCAAGACAGATTTGAGTGCCATTCATAACTTTATTGTTGCCATCAACTCTTGGAATCTTCATTAAAATACTAATTTGTGACAATAAAAAATAAATAAATGTAGCGGTAGAGTTTATTTGAGCAGAGTTTTATGGTTGGTTTTAATTTTATTTACTGCCTTATATTTCAATTATTTGATAGATATTGTAGTTTAATGTGCCATTTTATGGCGTTTATATGACATAAATTGTAGAAACATGCATTATAGAGACATTAGTGTTTTAAAAATCATAAAAATACTGCAAAGTTTTTATAAAACTGAAATCACCGAGTAAGTATGAGTAACCTACATCATACTTTATTTCTTAGATGTATAAAGTTACTCATGACGTGGTGAATAAAATGCATCCGCACGCACTAAAATTCCAATTATTTTATTAGTAAGTCGGTACTCATTTTTATAATCCTCTAAAACAGGTAATTAATTTAATCAACCATTACATCATATAAGTTTGAAAGTTAGATAAACAGCCTATTTTGCATACTAGAATTCACACAAAAGTGTAATACAATAGGTTAATGGATCATGAATGGATCACAGAAGGTTGTTAACATTGGGCGTGTAACCTGTAAATTACTACAATCAAGTACAAGGCTCTTTCTTGTTCTAGTTGTAGCACACTCGAACTAGCTACCGAATTGATTTCTTTTTGTAAGCGTACCTACCAATTAGAATCGTGAATTTTATTTTGGTATCAATACCAGATTTAAATGATTAAAGTATTTTTTTTAAACTTAATCACTATTTCAGCATAGTCATAAATTAACAGAACTCATCATACCTATCAAAACATATTCTCTATTACTTAAAATAATAAATCTATTCATTTTTAATTACTCATGATTTTATTTTTAACATCACTATTTTTTGCTAACATCATATTTTATGATATCGATAAAAGCGCTATTCTGATGAAGCGCACGATCTCGGTAAAACGTCTTCAGTAGCATTTTAGCGCTCCAAATTATGGCGGGAGTGCACGGCGCGCCCGCGCCGAGCGCCCGGGTCAACGCCCCGATCTAGTTTGGGCGCATTATTATTAACTTGAGGAGTGCCACTGACCACTCGACAAATGACCACTCGATTATACGTCCGATTCTTAAGATGAAAGCCCAAGACTAGATCATTTTGAATGACGAATAGCAGTAATAGCCCCCTGACGAAAACTTTAGTGATGTGTTAAAGACGCCGCAAATAATCCACGCGCGTATGTATTTATTATCACCAATAACTAACACTGAATAAAATTCCTGTTACGACTTATTAGAATCTTTTTTGTAACTACTAATTGGAGGTATGATTTAAAATAGAGACGTTCCAACTCTAAATTCAATTTGGAATGCTGCATTAAATAACTGGTTAGATTCAGGGATCGTATCAGATTTTTGTCTTCGAATCAATCATGGCCGCAGCATGGAGCGAGTCACCTGTACATTACTAACGCGTAATTAACGCAACGCGTGTGGTCCCGCCTCTCATAACTCATGCGACTTGATAAAATTAAGTAACACGGGCTAAAAAATAAAACAAAAATAAGTAGTCGAACTGTCGGCCATATTTCACTCGGTGTTCACGCAACACGGCCCGCGAAACAATACAAGGACGCTTGTTGGACGTGGGTTGTATGAAAAGTTCGGGCTTGTCGGGCCTGTCCGACCTGTCCGCTGTCCGGCGAACACGATCTGCCGACCTGTGTTGGGTTCGTGAAAAAATGTCACGTGTCTATGCTAAATACAAAAGCTTTCCTGTAAAAAAAAACATTTAAATTTAAATTATTCAACATAACATTTAAATTATTATGTTCTATCTAATTTATTCTTATATCTATTCTAGAGACTTCAACTACGATGATATTAATGTGGACATTTACCTAAACAATCCTTTAATTCAAAAACTTCTTCAGAATAGTGACAGTCCGTTTAAATCAGAAATTACTCAAGTGTAACCTGCATTACCCACTAACTGCAGGTAACTAAGTAAATAAGTATACAGTGCAAAGTACTACTAAGACATAACAAGCAGTTCTTTGACTGATATCGAATAACTGAGTGCACATTGACTGGCAATAAGCAAATAAAATTATAAACAAGCAATTACAAAGTAATATTTTCCATGATAAGTTGTTGCATTGCCCCAGTAGGTGAATACTTGTTTTATTTACCGGTTATCTAATAACCTTACATTTAATGTAATATTATTTAAAGTTAATACATACTATAAACCTAAATAAACAGTTTTTAATCTACGCTAATAGTCAGATTAAAATAATTATCTTTAATATTGGTCTACCTAAATAATCATACTGTGGTTTCTTTTGCTATAATTAATTATAAACTGAAATAACATTTAAAAAATAAAATCATTAAGTCTTAGGTGCATCAATAAGTTTTTGCTTCATTTAATTTTAGGTAATTGAAAACAAATTGAATAAAATTTTCTCTCCTATTATTAGAGCTTAAGAAAACAATTATGTACAGAACCCAGCCTTTTAACAAATGCATAATATTGCCAGCTTTATTTTCATTCTTGTGCTGCTTATTTTTCAGTACATCGAAGTTTTAACTCAACCTAAACTCATGCCGAGAGTTGTTGAACGTATAATTTCTAAACAAGTTCCCAAATTGGCGACTGAATATTGCCGTGGGCACCGAATGATTTTAAATGCACCTTTATTAAAGGGAAATGAGGTATTGTAATCACAAGTTACATACTTGCAAAGTATTCTGTTGTTACACGCTTGATTTCGATTTTAAACTTGTTTGTATATTAATTTAAACTGTTCGAGATCTTCATAAAAGGCAGGTTTTTTTTTTTTTTAACTCAACTTCTATCATCTGCCTTAAAAAAGCCAATAGAAATAAAAAAATATCGAATTATAAAAGTAAAAGAAAATCGTGTCCTTATTATTCTTTACGCAAAAAAACAATTGACTACTCGATAGTTGCAAAAGCAAAACAATGAATGTCAATAACATGAGTAATTATTCAAAACAATAGCGAATATTTAAATATTCTTAGAAAAGTCGATGAAATTAATTGGAATTCGATGCACAAGGTAGGTACTACATAACATTATAAGTTTGTATCGTATTCGTAGTGATGGGAACTCGTGAGTGTGCATCCGATCTGTGAGACGCTACGAAAGTGGCTCTACTTCGCTCGACGAATTTAGTACTGCGTTGATTTTAGTCCCGCTCTAAAGAAAATCGAATACATAGTTTGTATTGAATATTAAATTGCATATAAATTATTGTGTATGTCTTTAAATGCCTTCACTAAATTAAATATTGAATGAGTAAAATTCAAATTATTTTAAACTTGTTGTAATCAATCAATCGGGTAGTTCTCTTAACTCTAATTTAGCAAAGCTCGTTTTATTCTAACTTTGCACTAACATTTTCTACAGTTTTAAATTAATGATTTCGGCCCGGAATTTATGATTAAGTATGTTATAAAAACTTGTTTAATAATTTTATTAGTTAAACAAGTTCCCATAATGACAGTCAAAGTATATCTCGAACAGTCTCCGTTAAACAAATATAGTATAGGTACAAGGGAATACAAAAAGTTTAAAACAAGAATGATAATAGAGTCACTTAAAAACGGATAACAGGCACCTACTCAATAGAAGCATTCTGTAATGGTACCCCACAGTGGTAACCCAGACCGCCGCATACAGGCAAAACAAACACCAATACACAGAAAAATTACAGTATAATAGGCCCGTAACAGTCGCAAGCCATAAACTAATAATGGGGGAGATATGTTTTATGGGTTTCAAGTTTTGAATACGTTAAAACAGTTTTTTGTTAATTTAGTGCAAGGCAAACCGTCCGCGAGTCAGCACGTATTTGGCGATAGAATCATTATAAAGAAGAATAAAGTGTTCTAATTTCAAATGTGTCGGAAGATTGACGGGTCCGTTATGGCGGAGGAGGTGTGCATGCGCTTGTTTCCCGCCTGTTCGCGCGGCGCGCCGGCCGCCATCTTGGATAAGATCGATCATAGGTGCGCAGCTGTGAAGTGATAAATATGAATCCCAACTGCTTCGTGGTGTGGACTTTCTTTTTGTGGAATCGTTGGAACGAACTCACGGACATCTTCTTGGAAGCTCTGCAAGACAAAATTAGATAATTAGTCAATCTGAAGCTAAAATTAAACGTGTTTCGAACACTTGAACAGTGTCCTTGTGCGTAATAATGTGTAAAAACCTCCCATGTTTTTCTAACTTAATATTGTAAAATTAGAACAAACTTATTCCAATTTAAAATTAGGGTAAAGCTCTCCTTATGGTTTCTTGACAAAATCTAGCAAATCTACTTTGCCACCTAATTTTAATGTTATTCTTGAGCTACAGGAAACGCTACCAAATTATGATAATACTGATTTCTGTACCTCACGTAATTGATGTGGTAAAAAACCACGGGCTTACAAGCGGAGGCAATCAAAAAAATAAGTAGTGCCCAGTGTTTCCATTGCCGAATACGTGGTCCTACATAATGTCGGTCAAACTTGTTTAACGCAGTACGTAGGCACCAAAAAGTGGTTAGAGGTAGTTATAAAGTATCCCCAGTTCGCTAGTGTTCATAAACGGCGTGACCTGACGTAGGTTATTATGCATTACATTGAAAATCACGGGGCTGCATCCTATAGTTGCCGTCTTGTACCGCAATCTTTACAACTGCTCCTATAGTTAGGCATTTATTCCTATACACAACACCTCTTTGTCTACTGAAAACTTGGTTTTTATGTCTTATCTTAGTTTTACTGCCGTAAAGTCGTAAAAAGTCTAAGCTTTGTAATTTTAAGTATGAGAACGATGTGTTCATATTTTAATCAGTTTAAAATTCTTTGTAATTGTATGCTGTAATCGTATTTTAAACTCTTATCGAAGTAGATAATCTTTTGAAGTAGGAAGTAATGAAACAGGGTCGATTTTTTTTATAATTTACTGAATATAATTTTGGTTATTCTTTTGTTCTGATGCAAAAGCTTGTTAGGATGGCCAGAACTTTTTTCCGACGTCAAATTGTCATATAATGCCAACATGAGTTTTGAACGTACGTGTGTAATTTATTTTCTTTGCTCTTAGTATGTAAAAATGTATTATTACACGTTGATCGGGGGCGGTCGATCGCTTGCTGGGAACGTTACATTACTCCTGTCTTCCACAGACAGTCGGATACGTTGCTTATAAAAGCGATAAAACTTCATTAAAATTATAGAACATGAAACTTATAAATCCATTAAGATTATTTTGTTTGATTTTCTCTTCAATTATTTAACGTTGCACACCAAGTTAACGTTTGATACCTATTATCTGCAATAGCATAATTCAAACTACATTCAGAATGATCATAAAAAATATAATTACCTATTTTAAAATGGCCGTTGGTATCTATAATGGAGCAATAATTTAGATAGCAAGTTAACACGTAAATAATTCAGAAGCTACCGCGAACAGTCGTGTTTTATTTTAATCCTTTACGGATAAATGCAACCTAGAAATACGCCTAGAATAATTTGAAATAAAAACTTCCAACATTTTTTTTGCATATTCGTGACTACCGTTTACGATTTTAATCTTTAGATGGATTTTCTGCACTATTAGAAGTGTTAATCATTTCTCTTTAGCGAAAACATTTACTAACTTGTGATTGGATTAAATAGCCCCATTAGTTACATTTATCTTTTGAGCGATTTGCGTCGTTTAACAGTAAAAAAAAAGCTGTGGTAGCTGGTTATTCATGAGTATTATCGCTTCGCTTCGCATGGATGGCGGTCTGAAAGGAGTTGATGTCTGGCCGGCAATTAATTGTTGCACGATATACAACACTGAGGTGCCCTACCACGCGGTATTTGAATATTAAGACACATGCAGAAATATATCGATTTCGTTATAAATCGAAATGATGTGAGTAATGCCATCGATTTGAGCGAATATGAGTCAGAGATCTAAGTCTGTGTCACCACATTTACATAAGTGACATACAGATATATTGCAAGTTGATTTATATTCGATTTAAAATAAAATGAAACGTATCATAATTTTAAATTTAATTTGCTTCGAAGTATGTACTCCAGTATCAATATTGATTATACAAGCACACCACATCCGGCTAAGCGAAACTGCATCGTTTAATTTTTGCAACGCTAACCCGTTCTTAGTAAACTATTAAACCATATTTAATTTCACATAAACAGTGCACGGTAACATATACTCGGTATAAATAACTGAGCTGCATTCGCCTTTCATTCGATACTAAAAATCTCTTCAAACATTCAAATTTAATTTTTATTACCTTATCCTAAAAGTACATTTTTCATAAGCAAGGGCTGTCGTTGCCTTTCGCCCTGAAACCTTCCGTAAACCTTAAGTCTGTGGGATAAAGTTCCATTTAGGATATCAGGGATCGTGTTTGGTATTTTAAGCTTATTTCCCTGACATAGAGGGCTTCGTGCCGAAACTAGCGTTTTACAGAACAATGTGTCTTCTTTTAAAAGTAAGTCGGTTAATCGTGCTTCCATTATGAGTCTCTCATAAACCAGCCATGTTGTGTTATCAAGCTGCAATTGTTTGTAAGTGTTACTTACGCTAACTGCATAATATGATTGACACTTATTGACTATTTATAAATATTAATAAGAGTAGGCAATCATTATTTCATATCAATCGGGTAAACGACTTCAAAGTTACACATCGGTAGCGGTAGACATCTAAATCGACTATATTATCAATCTGTATCAATTGGTTTGAAAAAACGTTTTTCTGGTGATTGCTTAGTCTAAGAACACTAAAATATGAATGTTACAACAAAAAACATTAAGTGAGACGTGAATAGGCGCGCTCACCTCACTTTTATTGCACTCTCGCTACTTTTTAATTATTGTTGGTCAATCACAAGTTATATTACTGTCCGTAACAAATCTATGCGATTCGTCTCGCCACTCACGGATTTGTTTCGGCTCTCATTCTAACGACCAATAAAGTTTATCACACCATTTCAGTAGGAATCTCAATAATTATTCAACTATAAAACTTTATAGAAGTGACTGTTGTTGGTGTTTTATCACCTAAAGCCGGTGAAAGTCGGTAACCTTTTGATATTTTAACACTATAGCAAATGTTTTACGACAATTTAATTATCCACGAATTAAGAACGAATTCAAAGTTGTTAACATTAAAAAAGAATAGCATTGGAGTCGTTATGATATAAAATTGAAATATTCACGGCGGGAATCGATCGGAAAGCTTGCGCCGGCGCCGTTCCCCATGATGTATGGGCCCCACCACATACTTAACTAATAAACCCTTCCAGTTTAAGGACACACGCGGTGAAATATATCCGTCTCGGTCTGTTACTCCAATTTGATTGTTTTCTACGGAGCATTGCTGAATTTAAACTTTAATTAGCAAAATGTCTAGCTGTTAGAGAGAATTTAATTACTGTGGAAAATCAGTGAGAGTAGCGTGAACCAAAAAAATCATGCATCTCATTAAATTTTTTAAGTATGGAATATTCAAATTTAGTAATTTCTCTGAATTTTTTATAAGTAGACGGTTGCATTCACACACTTTCGAATGTCATTGTTTTAAAAGTAATATGTTATCTTCAGCCTCATAAAATTTTATTTCATATAAAATAAAGTTTGAAGAAAGAGATAACGATGTTTACCACAGCTCTTCCTCCTACCAAAATGGCCAAGGTCCGATACCGATCGAAAGCTCAACTTCGTTTAAACGTTACATGCGGGTGAAAAAAAAACGACGTTTCTATTATAGACGGCCGCTTTTTTACCATAGCCACCGGCCAAAAACACAATCGTAAATTATAATTTATTAACTCGAAGGACTAGGAAATTAAGATATCCACCTTTCAGTATCTATGGCGGTATCCTTTTGATAATACATTTTAGTGCAACGTTGTTTTTCGAGTGCGACAGACGTTACAAAGAGTGGCTACGTTACAGTGGTTGTGAGATGTTGTAGTGACCGATATGCAATCTGAATTGTAAAGCGCGGTGACCTACCACAGCTCAATTTGTCAGCGGAGTTACATCAAAGTGTATTGAGCATGCAATTCGATGCGACACACGTATCGGTAATTTACGCATCGTCCATTGGCAGCTGTCATCGTTCGACGATCATGTACCGCTGCCCCTGAACCAGCCATGCACTTCCGATACCGACTATGTGGGCCAGTGATTGTTCTCAGTTAACCCTCAGTGATATTTCCAAGTCTAGTGTTCTGACTTCTGATATCGTACAATTTGCTTTTACTTTTTCACACGCATGAGACGCGAGATGTATTTCACTGTCAACGCACGAATGTTGGAATCATCGGCGCTCGCGCAGAATTTAGATGAGAATTTCCTTCTGCACTCGAGATACATAAACATTATACGGCTCGCCGTCATGTTTACAACGGAAAATGAAATCGCGGACTGTTTGCTAAACGGACTTTTTTAATGCGTTTAAAATTACGAAAATAATCTGCGACCTTATTGTTTAGTTTGTAAGAAGACGTGGCGTGGTAAATAATTTATGGTCGATTGTGTGAGTACTGTAAGTATTTATGGTGCTTAAAATGTGTCAGTAAGTAATTTTAAGAGGTCAAACACCGATATTATGAATGCGAGCGCACGGAGCCGCCGCGAAAATATGTACTCACAAACAAGTAAAACCAAACACGGTCTTAGCGCTCCTTGAATAAGTAGCCTAAACAAAAACCTGCACTTGCATAATGCAAAACTGTGGTGTTGCCCTCGCTATGCTCTTATAATAATAGTACAAATTAATTTTCAATTAAGTCAACGGTAATTGTTCCATGAATAATTTAAAGTTATATGGCAGAATTTTTCTTCCATAAGACGTGTTATGTTATAAGTCACGACAGTATTTTCTGTAATTATTTTCAATATTTTGCTTGCATTTCTGATAAAAGCCTTAAACATTAATTAAAACAGCACTCCTTAAAACTTGCCATTTAATTCAATTTTGTATTTTTCTTGCCAATATATTGGAATTACTATATGTTAAAGTGTAAATATGTCCAATACTTAAGGCGTGATTGATGTCCATAAATGAAGTGAATTTCTTGCTAGTACAGTAAAGTTAACTATTTCTTAGGTGTAAAATTACAAACTAGAGCTAAATTCCTTCTTAATTAGAGAAAAATGCTACTCACAAAGTCATGAGTAAAATACTTCACATGAGAAGTAGCATTTATACAAAACTTCTTAGCAAAAAATGGTGAATACTAAAATTCCATTACACAAATTCGAACATTCATAGTTTCTTAATATATTATTAGTCCTGTATCATGTATGTGGTCTATTACTATGTATATATTAAATACATACATCATGGCTAGGTTATATTTCAAAAACAGTTTTAAATTAAGTCTAAACTTTTTTTCAAATTTAAACTTTTTTATTTCCTTGCTTTACAAAACTCTTAAACTGTCACAAAAACATCACTAAAAATACAAATTTTTCTACCAGATTTACAACAAATCTCAAAAACACAATTCTACAATCTTTTAGTGTTCAGTATCCAGGGCACAGGGGGCGGTGACCTCCGCCCTTCCGCCTGGCCCCGTGACCCTGCTGAAACTGAAACTAACTCGCAGACAACTCACTAATTTTCACTCTAACTTTACTTCTACGTTCGGACAATTAGGTGTTAGGTTAGTCTTGTTAGGGGTTGAAAGTATGGAGAGTTGGGTGTATTTTTTATTTAAGTTGTAGTTGTCTGAAATGAGTAGATATTGGTTTGGCTAAGAAACAAGTCTGAAATACTATAAAAAATGTGTGTGCAATTTATTATTTTCATTTCACGAACCTGCAAAAAAATTGTTATTTTTTTTAGTGTTCATACCTACATAATGAGTAAAATTATGCCTGTTAATTACGTACTAGACTGCAAATGCTAACTATGTACATTAATTTCAAACATTCTCAAAACTAAAGTATTCGGCACAAATATTAAAAGTAGAATTTTACGGGTTAAAATACAAATTGTGAAGTTTTGTAATGATCTGAAAGTAGCTCTACTTGGTAGGAATTACATAAAGCAGGGTTTACTTTTGTTGAATTTTGGATCTTGTCAGTGATTGATAAAATCCAGCCAATAAGTTTTATATTTAAAAGATACGTATCTTCACGGTTTATTTCCTTTATGATCTCATTATGCTAATCGTTAATGATTCGGTATTAATTAATAGAAAGAATTTATTGTATTAAAATTTTGGCAAATATAAGCGATGAGGACCTTATAAGATTGTGTTGATTTTGTACAAATAATCAGAAAATTATCGTAAGTTGTATAAATAAATATTTAGCTGCCTATAATCGGCTAACTAAAGATCAAAAATTTAAATAAAATATTAACCGAATAACTTTTTTTCTAATTCTAACTAACTTAATAAGAGTTAGTTCACCTTTCGTAAAACAGGAATTGGGCTTTTAGCAAAACAAACACTACAAAATTTCAATTAAAAGAGGAATTGATTTCACTAATTTAAATAAATTAACAATATATTGTTAATTCTCAGAACATTAAGGGGTATATACTCGTATCTGTCTACTTCACAAGTTTAGATAAGTTCTTTAAGGCTACGTTACAACATAAATTATGCAATTTTATTAGACTCGTGCTAGATATCGTTTTTTTTTTTGTTAATTAAAACGGTGTATGGTGTCTACCTAAATTTTAAAAATAAGAGCAAAACACATTGTTTTAATTTCTGATTATCCTCGCTTTTTAGAAAAATATAATGACACTAGCTTCTGCCACCGACTTCGTCCTCGTGAAATGATCGGTCGCCTGCGGTATTACTTCGCTTTCACTTAGCGTTCTTTCTGACTTTTTAACCGACTTCCAAAAAGGAGGAGGTTATATGTTCGTCGCGTATGTATATATGTATTTATTTTTTGTATGTCCGCCCATTTCTCCGTCAACTGTGGACTGATTTTGAAAAATATTTTTTTGTATGAAAGGGTATGCTCCCGAATTGGTCCCATATAAATTTTATTAACTTTGCTTGGATAGTTTTTGAGTAAGCTTCAATAATACGTATTTTTCCCACTTAGTATTATATATGTGGATGATATAATGATAACTTCCTGTGACTGTTATTTACATAGCAGGTAGTGGCATTCGAATTTGTGTGGGGTAGGTACCACAACTAAAAAGTGAAAAAAAAAAACTAAAAAAAAAAAAAAAACCGACTTCCGAAAAAAAACACTCCTACGTGAAAAGTTTTTTTTTCTCTTTGCTCGGCTCGTAATGGTAGTAGCGTGATGCTAAAGAGCCTATAACCTTCCTCAAGAATAGGGCTATCAAATGCGATAAGAATCCGACTGGTAGGTACTTCCAGACAAAAACAAACTCTTCAGCTTTATCATAAGAAGGGTATACGGGCAAAACACGGAATGTGACAAAAAATTCAAATATAAGTTAAGTATGGCAACACTTTTAGGTTTTTCGCGCGTATTTTTATGTAGCATAAGTAAAAAACGTAGAAACAATCACAGTCCTTCATAACTAAAATATTTCAAAACCCTGTACAGGTGCAAAAGTTATAAACTTTGAAACATTTGTTGATTACACAAAATCCTGTTTTAGTGACATTTATTGTTTTGCCCCTGTACCCTTCATATTTGTATAGATAGGTCCTTAATTAAAACGTAATAAACACAAGTAAGTTAACGTCTTCGATTAAACGGTTGCATCTTTTTTTTGCATACGAAACAACAAAACGAATGTTACAAATTACACTTTATGTAAATTTCCATGTTCCCAGGCACAAATTCCCTTAAAAATCTCGCAAAATATCGGTTTAAAAAAAAAATCTTCTTTTCAATTTGGTACGTTAAGTTCGAAGCACACCTCGATCGGTTCGGTAGCACTTGAATTAAGATAATGTTCACACCTGCTCGAGTCTGTATAAAACGTCACATTGTGAGCCGAACGCAGTAACCAAGAGAATTTTATGGGTTAGCTTTAGCTCCACCGGCTATCGAGGCGAAGCGATATCGCGACTTGAAACGATTTTTTTTTACGTTTCGACAAATTGTTACGCTTTTGTAATTGAAATGCCAATTACGAATTAAGGTGCGTTTATAACGAAATATTAAAGAAAGATTTTTTTTTAAGACATTACCTACGATGTCTTAAAAAATAATGTAGGGTATCCACGGTCAGTAACAGAGCCGATTCTATAAATAGAACCTACTTTGTACGTTATTCCGTATTTTGTTCTGCCATAAAGGATTTATATCGTGTCATAAATCATTTTATGATGAATTATTCACACGCGAATCGCTGTGTTACATTTTGTTTCTGGCAGTTACCAAGTCTTTGCTTCTTGTACCTAGTAATCCTTATGACTGGCACTCCTTGCTATTAATAATCATTTAAAACCGACTTACGTTTCAATTTTTTGAAAAAAGAGTTAGGTCTTTTCTGTTCCAAAAATGAAAATGTTCGAAATTTATAGTAGGTACGGTAGGTTCAGTATGCGTTAGTTGCTCCGTGCGTGTGTCGCCTTCTCTCGGTCCCTTTTTATTGCGGTTCTGTTTACAACGTATTTTATAGCATCAGCTGTTTGATTACGTCACTACAGCTGGTCGGATTAGGGCTTCAAGCAATCCTCTATAATGAACTCGCTAGGTGAGAAAATTTGGGGTGGAAAAATTTATCGTTAAGACGTAAACAGGATAATATCGCTCGCAATTAAGTGTAGGGACAATTAAGTTAAATTATTGGACAATTTACGTTGAGATAAGTAATTATTTTTGGTAAAACATCTGCTCCTATCCTATACTTACTTAACTTTTTTTTCTTAAAATATTTTTTCTTTTCATCTCCACCATGTGCAATAGAGTTGTTAAACCATATAAATTCTTGAACTCTAAAACGGTCCAGCAGGTACAGAACTATTGTTTCGTTTACCGTTGAATTACAACTGTTTTATGACTTATGGTTCAAAAAACGTTGCATAATTTTTATGGTCACAGGTGATTGTTGTTAATGAATGGGATCCTTTAAAACTATTATTTTGTTAAGGTTAACAATAAAACGGTTCTTGGAATCGTGTAACGGTTATATTTTAAAATGACAAGGCGTCCTTTTGCGTTGTGGTTCTTATTTTTTGAGTCAAAAACCGAATCAAGAGTGAATGAAAACGTAGGTACACATCGTTTTCCGTTTAAAACTGTCTCTATCAATTTTGTCACCTAAAAAGTTTTCTTATCGTTCGAGGAAGATGAACTCTGTACTAACTTATCTTTTAGTCATTTCCACTTCTACCAATCATAGTTCGATTTAATGCTTAATTTATGATCATCTACTTGCTCAGATAAATTCCCTGATACCACTTTTCCTCATCGTTTTGCCAACTTGTCCAAAGAAACATCTATTAGGCGTCTCATAAAACAGCACACTTGTAAACCACTGGATACAGGGTGTGTAAATCTCTCGCCATCCTCTCTGTATTTCGTTACGTTTCCGCCGAGCTTCCTCCACTGACCCCTGTTATATTTTGTTGCGTCCTCACACTTTCATAGATCGTACACACTGTAGTAAAAACTAAAAACTAAATATTTTTTTGATCTGAAAAAATCGAACGTTACGTTCTTCAATAAACTAATCGGTTTATTGAAGAGCTATGTAATTTATTGAGTCGTATAGCAATATTTTAGTAACAAAAATAAATAACGAACGCTCAACATTCCGCCAAAAAAATAAACAAGTTACTTTAATTATTTAATTACAAGCAACCAAGTTTGTTTGCGAAAACTAAAAAAAAATATAATGAAGCTCTTAGATTTTAAATTTAAACATAAATCAGATTAATTACAGGGTGTTTAAATGGTTGTGTGTACAGTAATAAAGAAACAAACTGTTAGAACTTGGATGGCGGCGACATTGTAACGACTCTCACGACGAAACCGGAAAACATTAAGGCGCTCACTGGACCTCCTATTAGTTAATTTTTATATCTTAACATCATAAAAGTAAAATAATAGAGCATCCACTTAAATGACAAATATTGTTAGACATCCTGTTTGTAGATACTTGTCTCTAGATACCATCAGAGGTAATTAAACCTCTAATTAGATGTCGGGAAAAATCTCAGAGCTACACAGTTACCGAGTTACCTACATCTATGAAATGCAATTACAGGAATCGTATTACTTAATTAGCGTTTGTGTTGCGTCACTTTATGATGCCAGCGATTTATGATGCGTATGTACGTAATTTTTTAGACGTGGAAACTAAGTACCTATAGACGAGGTGCTGAAGGTTTAATAATTATTTTCCGGGAAATAAGTCTTCATAATTCACCAAATTAGTACGGTAGGCTACACGTCAGTGTGAATATTCAATTGAAACTCCACACTACGCTAGGCCAGCTCAAGGTCAAAGATTTACAATCAATGTGCGGCCTACAGTAAAAAAAAAAAAATGGAGCAAAATTTCCTTCATAACCCAGCTTAGTTCACTTATTCTTTAATCACCGTATCAGGCCGAGGTCTTTTCCATCTCGTGGAGGTAATCAAAGCAATTTCTCGACCTTGATCTTCAAAACCCTAGCTAACCTTAAACTGCTAGTAATTTTAGCCGACCAACCTGTATTTAACCCGCATGCAAATTATAATAAATTACCCGTACATTACTTGGTACGTCACATGATCGTGGGCCGTGCGGTGCGTGCGCGCAAGATTATTGAATCTGCGACAGTCCCGCCACGTCATAAATCGGTTGCGTCTCCCATTGTTCCTGCCGATGTCAAAGATCAGTAATTTGCCATTGTGGAGGCAGAGGCAGGTTTTACCGTATACTCAATCGAAAATTGTTTAGAGAATTTCTGTCGAAATTGACAACACCTTTTATGTAGATGGTAGGAAAATAGATCGTGATAGCTGATTAGGTTTTAGATTGATCGGATAAATGCATAGAGTTAAATTGACTATGAAGAAGCTTGTCCGTTAACAACCTGTTAGATACCTACCTCCTTCAATATTTTTTCCAAGTTAAGCTTCGTGCAGACTAGCGCGACGCGATGGCGTCACGCGACTCGAACAATACAATTTCTATGAAAACGGTTTAACAATAACCGGTGTCGCGTCGCGCTAGTCTGCACGAAGCTTTACCCAGGCGTTCATAGACTCGAGGAGTTTTCCGCAGAACATACCTAAGAGATAAAATCGTGAGGTACACACATACTTTAATAAATTTTTGATATTACATTTCAAACCGCAAGCAATGTCGGTTGGCAAAAACAATGATTTATGTGTCTGACTCGGCAGTAGTTTTTTGAAGGTTAAAAAATCCATACCTTTCTGTTCTACGGCTGTGAGCTATTAAATTCCTACTTAAGTTCGTAATAAGTTTTTACTATTGTTGAAACTTGTATGATGTCACGCATGGGCTTTATAGCCCCCCTTGTTACCATGTAGGTACAGCGCTAATTACGTCATAGATATAATCTTTAATATTATCATTTTTAAGAATACTTACCAAATGTTAATAAGCTCATTCCATTCGCACGGAAGTACTATTTTTTATTTGATAGTTTTATAATCAACTTCTTAAAACTTTATTGGTGTAATTTGTAATTACATATGTAAATTGAATGGATTATACTAGCAGTTTATTGTTTTGAACGGATCTGATAATGTGAGTAAATAAATAATAGTTTGTCAGTCGGGTATAGCTGACCTGTAAGAAAGCTTGAAAGACTGCGCCCGTTAGGTCCCGAGGGCCTCGATACCGTACTGCTTGCACAACAGCTGATTATCCGTCATTACATTGTTACACGAAAATCCAATCATTCCCTTTACGAAAGAAATGAGAAGCATACCTTAAAAAAACTAAAAAAACACTTAAGTGATGGCTACGCACAAAAGGTAGCAATGCAGTTTTTCGTAATCAATTATTCAAAATTCTGCCTTTCCGCTCTATTTCACAGTAATTAAGCAGTTATTGTCACTGATATACATATAGCCTGTTGAATTATTAATTTATGTGCAGTAAACGATTTTAACATTCTCAGACATACCTATTATTAAGGCGATAACTGCAAAGTAGGTAGAGTTATTTGTACGCGCAGAATTACCTAAGAAAACATGGCAACTTGCAGATTTTTCTTATCAGTCTTTTGCTAAAACCATGTAAAAGTCAATTTAATAAAAGATACATAAATAACATCTTCCAAAAATTCCACTGACATGTGAAACCGCAAAAGTCTTCTCTCAATCCATACGAGTATATCATTTAATAGTGCCACTAAGAATGATATCACTCCATATAAATGTAACTAGAACGATTCATCTCCGGCGGTGGCAAAGCCGGCCGTGTCTGTAATATCGACCGTCCAAATTGTGTACAAGTTCAAGGCCCCAATAAAAATTACCCACGTGAGCTGTAGACTACGGGATATGACGAATGATTGCGCGATATTTTATCATAAAACACCGTGATACTGGCTGTTTATAAACATACAAATATTAACATAGTATAAGAAAAAAAAAAAGAGTAGAACACGTAATTAGAACAATGTGTTGTGAAGAAAAAGTGGTTTCATGATTCTAGTAATTGTGTCGTTTTTCTTCGTGTGACAACAGTTTCAATTAGGTAGTTTGTTTGATTGAAAATTATACAGTGTTGTCACGATTTTCTTGCGTCTATTAAAACTACAATGTACACAGTTTAATATTCTGTTGGAAACAAATACAATTTTCTCACTTTTAGTTAAATTTTGGTTGTTCTCTATGTCATGAACACAATAAAAGTATGCCGTCGTAATCATTTTGAATTATAGCTCCAAGATTGCCATCTTAATTTCTTAATGCGTGGAACTTAAATTACAATTAAACAAAATAACTGGTCTTAATTAACTAGTAACTACTCTGCTTTAGGTAGCCGATGGTAGGTACTTGTACTATAAAATATTTACGTCATGTATGAAATTAGACGCCGACTGAATTAAAAACTTTTTGTAAGCAGTCTGTATTGTTACGTATAATTTTAAGATCGGATCCTACTGATTCTGCTACAGCATTCGTAGCTCGGATACCGCAATTTAGGGATATCAAAATAGCTCTACATTGATTTGGCATTTATTTTGTAATTTAACGTCATATATTTAAAAAGTGTTTTTAACTGAAAACAATGTTTTAATTATCTAATTTGTTTAAATTTTAATACGTATACTATATTTATTGATCATATTTTTACTGAATGGCATTCGATAATTTGTAAATTCAAGCTGCTAGTAAGAAACAATGAAAGAGAAAACGACAACAATTTTCCTCGGTCTGTTTTTCCCCGTGTCGCGAGGTGACCCTAGCGTCCATAAGTAATGGCGGGCTGGCTACATTCTGTTTACAACTCTCCTACTGCTCACAGCATAGCGTCCGGGTGCATTCGGCCACTATGTTAAAACTATTGTTTATTGTCACCCTAGTGTCGACTGCCGCATGATTGATTATGACAATTTAAGCGATATAAACGCATTTGAAATTTAAATTTAAATTTCTGATTATCATTTGTAAGTTGTACATTTGGATATTTATTTAAAATGTTTTCTTGTATTGTTCTATGATAAGATTTCTTGTTTCTATGTTTCAGTTTTAGTGATTTAATGATTTAAGTAATTGGCATTTTTATTATTTATTTATTTAAACTTCTCACACACAATAAGGTGCCAAGGCGGTCTTTATGCCTATTTTTATTCTTTGTATCATACTATAATAAATTATTCGCTATATGTGACTAACGTAGGTATAGATTTATAAGTCTTTTAAAAATAACATTATTTTATTGAATGTACATTTCAATCATTTGACACTAATTACACTTATTGTCTGTAATAATTGCTATTACACAATTGTTTGTAAGGAAAAAGTCAATTCGTTTAAATGGACCGGGTTATTGTAACATTTCCTGTTCGAGGGCGACACTAATACTCAATATTAAATGTGTCTAGACGGAGAAAGATAATATGAAACATGTTTCACGGCAGTTGTTGAGTTTCCCACAGGCCACGAGACACTGCCACGCTTATTATTTGATGTTAAAATACAAACATTGTGAAAAATTCATCCGATGTTCTGTAACAAAAGACTGTAATGCTTGTTGATTTCTTACTTATACTGGGTAATACCAGACATGAGATTAAAAAAATTGTACATGAGTCACATGTTGTGTATGTGCTACCTCAGTATATTGAATAATTTCAGATAAAAAAATTTGAACAA
Source organism: Agrochola macilenta (assembly GCA_916701695.1). Lineage (NCBI taxonomy): Eukaryota > Metazoa > Arthropoda > Insecta > Lepidoptera > Noctuidae > Agrochola > Agrochola macilenta. Next base: position 14,068,239 of record OU753563.1, read on the forward strand.
TAATAATAAAAATAACCAGTTCAAGTTATAACATAACTCAAAGCAATTATAAATTTTATTTCCTAACTGAAAATTAAGTTGTAAGCAATCCAATGTACCTGAGTGTAATAAAAGGAAAAAAATCTGTGTAATGTATACATGCTAGAGAGATATATTTTTAGATTTAGCAATAACATTATAATGTGTTGCTTACATTATAACTAAGACTGTGTTTATGTTACTATGTCTACATATTCTTCAATAAAATTTTTAGTACTCTTGTGTTTTATTTAGATTGAAAAACCTTTATTGAATTAAGTATTAGAAAATTGTAGAAAATAATCTTTGTTAGCTATTATTTTTCACAATTCAATTTATTACTATCTATAATCAATTGATTTAATGAAAACAAAATACTTATATCATCCTATATTTTGATGCAACACTGTTAATAAAAATCCGTTTTATGATCATAAGTCGCGTCTGTTAAGAACTAATGAAGTGGGATTGACATTTATGCAATACAAGCAAGTCTTGAATTAAAATCAATTAAGCGAGTCATGATTGCGAACAACCAATTAGTTTATAACGTTGATTGTAGATCTTTCACAAAAAAATAAAGCCAGTAGCTCTCTAAAATATTTTTTTTTTTTTTCTTTCTGTTGATTTGTAATATCAGTTCTTACAACAAATAGGACGTGATTCGAAACTTGATTAGTAGAATTCAAATTACTTTTTTCTATTGCCAGCTAACTTTTTGCATGGAAATAATAATTGAATATTCACCTGTTTCCATTTGTATTCAAGTTTCTTGTAGGGTTGTCAAAAGATGCCACCTACACGCGATTATTGCACACCTGTAGTCAGAAAATTGTTGTAATTACAAAGACATTTCAGGTTCTTAAAACTTTTTCTGCAGAAGGCGTTTACGTGTTTCATTGTTTTATATAAATTGACAGATAACTAAACTGCACAATGTTGGACGCATATCAACGTCCATTTTTTGTATTGGATGCAAAATAAAGAAAAATGTGGGAAGAAACCTTACAAAACGCCTATACTCTAAATATTGTCATGAAAACGAATAAAACCATCATGGCGGCTCACAGTTTGCCGTCGTCACCCAAGCAAAGGAAGTAAAGTCATTCAGCCTGTGTCATAGAAGAGGATGAATATTTTACCAAATTTTACGTTCGCTTAGATAGTGAGGGTCGATGTTTATGTCTCTATACAGGGGTGCGTGTGTAATAGCAGTACCGTCCAACGTATCATGCGTCACCGGTGTAAAACCTCGTAGTTTTATCAATTAGGATTGTTTTTAAAGCTCGAAAATGTTCATTTTAGCCCTGAAAATGGAAATTCAGACGTAAAATGACTGATACTGCAAGATAATTTAGCTACAGAAATGATTTAGTTACTAAATAGATACAGACAACAAAGTTGCATTTATTGAAAATATAATATTTCCAAAATGATTTTGTTATCTTAGATTTAGGGTTTAGATACTCAATTTGTGTTTAGGTGCAATTTGCAAACTGATGCCTTGACCATTTACTGCCACTACTCTTTGATCTTAAATCGCGAAACCTATTTCTGTCCAGCAAATGGACTTCCATTATTATTTTGATGGTAATGTATCAAATAGATAGAGTTATCACTCATGTAGCGTGTATCGGGACTATACCACCGAGCGAGGTGCCCAAAACGGCTAATATAGCGACGGGTAAAGGGTTATTATCGTGAGTTATTATATTTTATCTTCAAGTATCGAGGTTTATTTAGTAGAAAATGGTGCCAGACAAAGGATGTTAACAAAAAAGCGAGGTGAATTCTAAGAAAAACGCTTTTTGTAATCAACTAGCGACACGACTCTGCTTCGCTCGCTTTTTACGAATTGACAAAATGTGATTTCTTTATTAAATGTAAGTTTAATATGAGTGTATTATACACATAAACCTTCCGGAATAAATTCTCTCGCTCGTGGCCTGATGGATCGACCCGTGCGGCTGTTATTACTATAACAGCCGCAAGTGTCGATCAATCAGGTAAAGCTACGCTTGCCGGGGTTGGTCCGTGGATGGGTTTACATACCGAGACTCCTCCGTGCCTCGGAAAGCACGTTAAGCCGTTGGTCCCGGCTGTCATTCGTGGATCTTTGACAGTCGTTACGGGTCGTCAGAAGTCTCAAAGTCTGACAACCAGTCTAAAGCTTCACGCGACACAGGTTATTGTTATACCGTGAAGCTTTCTTAGAAATTGTATTGTTCGAGTCGCGTCGCGCTAGTCCGCACTAGGCTTTACCAAGGGCTATCGTATTACCCAGCTACTGGGTCGCTCCAAGTAAAATACTGGTATTTAGCTGCATCCGGTTACACTGGAAGCCGTACCCAAAATAGTTGGGAAAAGTCTTGGCAGATCGATTGATAATGAAAATCGCACCAAAATCCGTCGTGTAGTTTAGGTATAAGAACAACGCGGTTCACACAGACACCCACGAAAAGGGAGAATGTATTATTTGTATATATAGATATCGTAGATTCCTTAACAAAATTAAATGCAAAAACAATCACAACAAAAATGCCAAAGGAATTCTATTTTTCCATTCACAAACACGAGAATCTAGCAGGCGATCGATCAGTAATTGCTATGGCATTTCCCGTGGTTGATTTACAACCACCATTATAATTGCAGCTTACATATACTGTGAACTGGTATCTTTAGCAGGACATTTTTACTAGTTTTATCAGTGTTGCCATATATACAGATTTCTCCGTATTTATACAGATTTTCGATTTATGATACAGGTAAGCACTGGATACAGATTTTTATACAGAATTTTCTAATTCTATTGATTAAATAGCCATAATCTGCTTTAAAACGGAACTTAAGTAAATAAATCGCGATTGGTAGTATATTTTTCAAACGGGGTATCCGCCAATTAAAGATTTTTGCGTGTTCTCCAAAATACTGTGCGCTCGTGATGCATTTATCGTAAATAATTAATATCGTACAAACTTTTACTGGTAATTGAAATTGATGCACAATAAAAAATCCCAAAAATGTGACAACCAGTTTTATCAAGGGGTATTGTGTTACCCAGTAACTGTGTCGTGGAGGTCGAGGTCGAGGTAGGTGATGAGTCAAATCTATTCACTTCTTTTTCAAAATAAGCAGAATAAAGTAATTTGACTGCATACGGTAAGTAGGTATATTATTCTGTTTCGGTTCTTTTGACCATACATACAGATTTAATACAGATTTCAAGTTAAAATAGCATACAGATATAAATACAGATTTTAGCAGTTTCTACTACAGATATTAGGTTCAATGCATCTGGCAACACTGAGTTTTATACAGGTGTATGGTTTAAAATTCATGACGGAACCAAGCTGGTTGGTAATTGATGAGAGCTGATGGTACACGCAGAAAGATTAACGAGACTATTCCTGACGTAATTATGTCAGGCGATGAAGTATTGTGAATTCTATTGAAGTTACTAGAAGAACTTCGTGGCAGCTTGAAGTTACTTTAGCTCTACCCAAGTTTATTTAAATCCTAAATCTTTACATAGTATTTATTATCGTTTTGATGCATATTTAAGACGTAGGTAGTTTTCATAAGATCAGATATAGCCTCTAGTACACACGGCTACACATCAAGCTATACATTTCCAGTTTGTGCTGATCTCGCATTGTATAGGATTTCCGGACAATGCGAGGTTGTCTTATACTGGAAATGTATAGCTTGATGTGTAGCCGTGTGTACATATTATGACAGAATTCCGTAGACTAACCTAACATAAATAAGTGTTCCGATAAGTAGATGTTTCTGTTGTTCAAGTTTTATAATCCACGAGGTCGTATTACACTTACACACCTGACCAAATAAATATATGGCTAATCCAAATTACTTTTAAACGTAACATATAGCGAGCCTTTAAAACATAGTGGAAGGCCTTGGGCACTTCATGTACCTACCGTTGCTAAGTCCGACCTTGTCATCGCAATAAATTTAACAGTTGCGACACGCAAATATCTACTAACTGAACATGATTTATTACCGACCGATGTAGATCGAACAATTTGCTACCAATTCCAACATTCGGTCCTTGATTCGTCAATACTTCCATACGGTAATAGATTTGATCCGGTGCTAGGGAACCCAAATTGTTTACGTCGTTTTTGGTAATCGGGTTTTGTGAATCACATTTGGGTATGCAATTTTCAAATTGAATATTTCTTTCATGACTGCCATAACCCCTATCTAGGCCAGCCGATATATAACCATTTATGTTAGCACCTATTTACGCCAGTCGATATGTTCTTCGATCACGTAATTTTTAATGCCTACTTACCTTGTTGAGATGGTCTGATAAGTAAAAATAAGCAAATTATTTCCTCGTACAATATTTCTTATGTTGTTTGAACTGTAAAGCTCAGCGGGCGATCATGCGCAGGCGCCGCATTACAACGTTCCCATTGGCCCCCGAGCGACAGGGCTGCCAATCTACAAATAACGTATGCCCAACACAGCCCGCTATTATAATTTAATTCAGGACTTACAATAATTACTGAGTCATGCCCCAGCGGATGTAACACAGCGATTATCCTCTTCCATTCTTAAGGCGACGCTGAATAAGTGCCCAGAACCTAATTTTATTCAAATTAGTCTAGCAAGAGGAACTGCGGATCACCTGCTAATTTAAATGAAAATCCTCATCAAGTACCTACTTATGGTGTAATGCGCATAAAGTTATCAACGCCAATTATTTGTTTATTTTCTTTATCAAAATGTGATAGATATTTTAAGCATCACTTAGAATATAGGTGACTGCACTAAAAATAGAGCATTCATCAATACAACGAGCGCAAGGCGAGTAGTTTATTCGCATTAAATCATACCAGCAATAAATCTCGCAAACCCGTTCTGCAGCTTATCAAAACAATACGCAGACACACTTCCAACTATGCATTGAAAAATGTCTTCTTCGCAACATCGCACAAACTAGTTTTTAATGTATTCTATTAAACACAAGGTCTCATTTCCGTTGTCATTGAAGCGCGGATCATATCCTTTAGCATCGCGAGGAGATCATTTCAAAATTAAGCCTCAAGTGTATGATAAATTTTCATAAATCAGAACGTTATTTATTGAAGTATGGACTTTAAGGTGTTAGGGAATCGGTTTAGTTTGGTATTTAGGGATTTGACGAGTTAAGGCCTGTCTTAACCGGGGAATTTGCGGAATAATCGGATATCGGATTCTCATCTCCCCGATATTTCGCTATATGGATGGAAGAATAAAATTGGCGGTTGTTATTACCGGGAAGATGAATGTGTGGTAGAATGTCTTGAGGTTATGTTGTTCTTAAACGTTTGTAGTATAAGAAAACCAATAAGCGATGATGAGTAAGATTAGTATTGTAAAGTTGAATTGTTTTCATTGCATGCAAGCTGCGAGGCTATTATTCTCCACGTGGTAGGTTCGATAGAGAGATAGTTCGCGTGGTGTTTTCACACAATTAATTTTCAATAAATAACAATGTAATATGAGTTACAAGCAAGCGGACGCCCTGTGAGGCAGGCATCGCGCATCCCATCGGACCACCACCACGATACTCAAGGCGTTTTTATGAAAATTCTCAACAACTTTGAATTACGCTGTATCTTTTAAACAATAGAGTTTAATATTAAATAAATTGAGGTTATTATGAGTCGATTATCACTATTTAATCGGGTAGTAAAAACATTGACCGGTTATTGTGGCAAAAAGTTTAAGTAGAGAATGGACTGACCTAAATGTTGCAGCGTAAATTTATGTATCGGCAATTTTATTTGCCACAAATAAAGCAGAATCTAGGTAAAATTATTATTTTACACTAGAACCTATTAAAGTACAAGGTAAAGTGGGCTAATCAAAGCCCATATGTGGCGATAAAGCCTATTATGCAAGCTCACACCCATTTCCCTTTAATGTGGAAGAAAATGTTCTAATACAGTAAATTATAGAGTGCGTTTTATTAAACTAACGTTTTATTAACTAAGTATTAAATGAACACCTTATAAGTATAGTGGTGGGAATTAAAAACCAAAAGGTTTTGAATTCGATTCATGAGCAAAGTGATCTTCAGTGGCTTAGTGAGTAATTGACAATCCGCTGCCCTTTTATTAAGGTAAATGAATGGCTAATACCGCCTGAGGCGATATTTGTACAACTAGAGCCTGCTTACCCTTTCAATGTACACTGGTGGTGATCCACTTTTCAACCTTATTACTAAGGGCATAAGGGTGAAAAGTGGTTCACAAATGATTAGCATTGCATAAATGTCGTAAAACAAATTAAAGGAGGTTAACCATTGCTTCATTTGGGTCTTCAACCTACACCCTAATCATGTAAACTCAATGGTAATCAGAATCGGTTACATTGAACATTTGAAACAGGGAAATCGTCAAAGGATCGATAAAGTTACAAGGAACCAGCAAGATGTTGGAGCTAGGGTTATGAACAAAAAAAGTAATCTTCTCCTTTTTTAACGAAAGCAATCGTTTTGTGCAACCGCGGACACTGGCTCGATTGACCACTTTTCACCCTTATGCTTTAAGTGATAAGGTTGAAAAGTGGTGCACCGCCTGCGTTCGCGATGGTACAATACACTTGCGTGCAAAAAGATTTGTTTAATAGCCATTTACATATTACGATCCCTATCTTAACTGACTTAATTCATTAATTGTCATTGCTAATGCTGCTACAACTCCAAGCACTAATCATCTTCAGACACACATTCATTATGAAAATTCCATAATAATGCGTTGATGCGTTATGCTTGCTTAACCCAAAGCAGACTTCCCACCACTATACTTATAAGGTGTTCATCACCGTGTAAGTACAGTAGTGGGAATTACAAACCGGGAGGTTTTGAATTCGATTCCTGAGCAAAGTGATCTTCAGTGGGTTAGCGAGTAATTGACAATACGCTGGTCTTTTTTAGGTAAATGGATGGCTAATACCGCCTTAAGCGATATTTGTACAACAAGAGCCTTTCAATGTACCATCGCGGACACTGGCGGTGATCCACTTTTCAACCTTATTAATAAGGGCATAAGGGTGAAAAGTGGTTCATCGCAAATCTCCGCGGTTGTACGTATACAAGCATAAATGATTTGCATTGCATAAATGTCGTAAGTACAAACATTAATGGAAGTTAACCATTGCTTCATTTGGGTCTTCAACCTATACCCTAATCATGTAAACTCAATGGTAATCAGAATCGGTTACACTTAACATTTGAGACAGGGAAATCGACTAATGATCGATAAAGTTACATTATTATGGAACCAGCAAAATGTTGGAACTAGGGTTATGAACAAAAAAAGTAACCTTTTCCTTTTTTAACGAAAGCAATAGCTTTTGTACAACCGTGGACACTTTTCAGCGCGATCGACCACTTTTCACCCTTATGCCTTAAGACGCAGATATATGCCAGTGACCTTGGGTGGTGAGCTTGCGTGTTCTGTACTGAGCTCACGCAACATTTCGTAGGTCCAGCCAGTAATAGGACTCGCCCATCAAGGAGCGCTGTCCCAAATTAGACGCATTATTATTTTATTAAACATAAAACAAAAGGTATTTTAATAAAAGACGTAAGTATGCTAAAAGATCAATATTTATATTATCTTTAAAATGGTGAAGGTTCCAGAAGAATACACTTGATAGGTTTTGCGCGAGTCTCAGTTTTTTTATCCGCATTAGACATAACTTTACAAATTAATTTCACTATGTAATATAAACATAATCTAAAATATTCATATATTAAGCTATTAAGATAATGCTCTAATTTAACATATATTTTTTCCAAATCATTAACACTACTCGTTTAGACGTGATCTTCAGTATAAAATCATTAAAAGTCGGTCATTATCGTCGCATTAAGTTATAAGGTTGAAAAGTGGTGCACCGCGCGATGGTACAATACACTTGCGTGCAAAAAGATTTGTTCAATAGCCATTTACATACAACGATCCCTATCTTAACTGACTTAATTCATTAATTGTCACTGCTAATGCTGCTATAACTCCTAGTACTAATCATCTTCAAACACACATTAATTATGAAAATTCCATAATAATGCGTTCATGCGTTATGCTTGCTTAACTCAAAAGAGACGAGGCGGGAAAATATAACCACTCAATGAAACCGATGCTCTTGTAAGTCACCATAATAAGTACGTAACTGACTACGTACTTAGTTAGGGCATGTTTCATATCTGTTCCCGATCGTAATCTTGATAATTGTGCAAAATTTCATTGTCCGTCTGTCTGTCTGTTCGCGTGTAGATACCGCAGATATGAGCCTTTGTTATTCATAATTTTTAATGTGAGCCTTTTAATTTTCTTTTATCTTTAAACGGATTAAATACTTATCCTGGCGTGGAGTGTAAAAATGCACTGACGTGTGTACGAAGCAGTCATTATGCGAAAAAAAAAGTTAATTAAACGTGAATTTGTGGTAGATTTTTGATACCGGTTAGTACTTACTTACTTCATTATTTTAGAAAATAAAAAACACTGAAAGGTTTGTAAAACAGCGCTATATAAAATAAGTGAATCAATCTGCCTAGCCTTTTCCCAACTATGTTGAGGTCGACTTCCAGTCTAATCGGATGCAGCAAAAATATCAGTATTTTACATGGAGCGACTGCCTATCTGACCTCCACAACCCAGTAACTGGGTAATACGATACTTACCCCTTGGTAAGATTGGTTGTCAGACTTTCGGGCTTCTGACGACTCGTAACGACTGTCAAATATCCAGGAATGACAGCCGAGATCAACGGCTTCACTTCGCTTTCCGAGGCACGGGGGAGTCTCGGTACGTAAAGTTGGTCATCCATTCACGGACCAACCCTGGCAAGCGTAGCTTAATCTGATCAACCCGCGCGGTTGTTATTAGGTACTTAGCCACGAGCTCCTCTATACAGGGTGGCAGGGACATCGACAGCTGTTCCATACATTTTGATCGCGTAGGTATTGTATATTTCTATGAAACAGCAGATTTTTGTTTAATAACCGACGAAAAATTTCAACTCAGTGGCGTTCAGAATCATGTACTGAATCCATGGTAACAGTATTCGCGTTGATGTTCCTGACATCCTGTGTAAAATAAGTAAAGATCTTAATTAAATTATAAACATCAGACATGTGATCATGTAGGTAGGTACTTCAATTTATTTATTAAGTCCAACAAAGTTAAACTTGAAAGCGTAAACTGCACGAGATCAAACGCCAAACTGCATTTTAAAGATGGCGGCTAATTGAACTCATTAAGTTATTTATAACCGCTGCATATGGTTCGGTGAGAGATTGAATTGCCATAATTTACTTGTAGTCTATACATATTATAAATTGAAGTCGCTTTTCGCATCTGTCTGTGTAACCAAACTGTTCTACTAAACTTCGCAACGAATTTTGATGCAGTAGGTATTCACCATCATTTAAGTACAGGATTTATTTCGGAAGGTTTGTATATATTTTACACGAATATTAAACTCGACAATCCCCACCTGCACGCGTAGCATGAATCGGGTTTTCTACGAGTTTTGTCGACGGAAGAATAGACAAAATGACAGATTGTGATTGATATGTAATTTTGTCTACTCTTCTGTAGACAAAACCCGTTTCTATTGCGATCATGCTAAGTGTGCTGGATATAAGTTGCCTTGGCTTACTGAAGTCTTTTAATAGACTCAGCAAGTTTTCCCTGCTTCGACCTACCAAGCAGGGAAAACTTGCTCAGGTGGAGTTTCACAGACGATTCCGCCCTTTTTTTTTTTTTTTTTTTTGCGTGGGAAATCATCAAATGACTCCTCCCGCTCTGGGCGGAGCGAGAGGGAGTGTCAGACTTTTACTGACTAAAACCCACCCGTGTTCCTTCCGTTGCCTGTGTGCCGGGGCCGCGATATCCATTTCGGACAAACCCGCAACCCCAGCAGGCATTGGTCCTTACGGACCCCGTCAGTTGGTGCTGACATCTCTTTGAGGCGCCGTCGACCCGGGCCTGGTCCCTATCGGACGGCGAGCTGCCCATCGCTCACCGTCCGCAGGCCCGCGCCTACGGTGGCTGGAAGTCGGCTCGTGACTCCCGACGCCCGGGGCGTCTCCTGCGGCGACTAGGGGCGCGAGGGCGTGCAGCTTGCATCTCCCTCGCGCGCTCCGCCTCCTCCTTCGCGAGCATAACTGCTTCGCAGAAGGAGGTGACGGCCTCCCATGCACTCTCGCTCCGGACCATGGCCTGAACCAGGGCCGGACGCGAGAGATAGACGATTCCGCCCTGGAGTGTAAATTTGGTGCTGTCCCACAAACAATGGGGCACTTAATATCGTGTCCTGCGTGTCCTGTTGCCTGCACAATGCAGGAGCTGATGGACGCTACTGAAGGTGTCAAACTCGTAGCCAAATTCTGGGCTGACTCTGTATATGTGCCATCGACACGCTAAGAAGATTAAACTTATAATATATTAAATATACGAGATTATATATTTAATTATAATAAAGAAATCTCGAGGTTTTGCAAGTCCTAAAAACCTTGCGAAACTGGGCGGCTCACTAGTCTATTTTATAAAGGTCGCATTTGAACATGGCAGGTTGTTCTAGTGAATTTTCTAAAGTGATAAATTAATATTAGGCACGTCTTATTATGTGCTCTTAGGTACCTATGTAATTATAATAGGTCCTTATTTTGTTGAACCTAACTCTGTTTTGTTCAAGATTTATAAGCATCTGTAGGGTTGCGACTTCAAGAGTTAGGTGACTAAATAAAAATTATTCCATGTAAACAAAACACATAATTTATTTTACCTAATATAAAAGAAAAGAGTTAAAGTTGCATGATACGTTATATCTATCTACATTCTCAGCACTTTTTATCGGCTCAGAAGTCCTGTAGATGCTCCTTATGAGCCTTTCCATAAGGGTGATTTGCCAGCGTGTTATCAGCGAGGCGATTGTTTAACGCGTCCGCTGCGTGTGCGTAGCGAGAGCGATTGACGTGAGTATACAAGAGAGAAGCGAGTATACAATATGTGAAAACGCGGCGCATACGTCGCGAAGTCGCGGTTTGCTCGCTTCGTAACCGTGGAGAGCACGTAAAGATCGCCTCACTAGAAACACGCTGGGAAATCGTCATTTTGATAACAGAGAGCGAGAGAAGCGAATATACAATATTGTGAAAACGCGGGGTATACGTCGCGAAGTCGCGGTTAGCTCGCTTCGTAACCGTGGAGAGCACGTTCAGATCGCCTCCCTAAAAATACGCTGGCAAATCGTCAGTTTGATAACACTAACGCTCCAACAGTGAGTTTGTTGCCTAAAGATGTTCAAACTCTAGGTTGATATAACGTCAAATTTGGTACCCCCCGGGATCCTCATTATGATTGTAAAATTAATAATTTGTCGAACAAGGCCTGGGGGGAGTTTCTTTAAAATATGAACATCTTGTCAGTTCGTAAATTCTTCAGCCGACGTTAAAGATTTATTATGCTAGTTAAAACTCACAGCTTTGTCCGTATCAAACTTAATAAATTCAACCTCTGAAGGAAATTATCTAAGAAACGGGAAAGCTCAAAAAAGGGTTAACTTTGACCAGACGTCACTAGTAGCCCTAGTAGGTACCACAGTATCAACATCAACCAGTAATGAAATGACGCAATTTTTTAATAGGTATATTAACTTGCTTCGTTCGTATGGGTTTCCAGTTAGTAGGATATCTCTTTTTCATCCATTTTTCAAGCACTTCTTGGCATCGGATTGGGCTGAAAATTAGCATACTTATTTGTGCAAGGAAAGGCTAATTCAATCACTTTTATTTTAGCGATTATTGGTATCAGCCCGTATGTACTGTAATTTATAATGATTCTTACTAACTATTTCTCCCGTCAATACCCACATTGCCATTTCCACATTAGGCATAGTTCACATAACAATCTCCGAAATATTCGGACGAAAAGACAGAACGTTTAGTGTTAGTAGGTATAATATAAAACATACCAAGAAACCAGTTTTACACTGTACCGTCCGCAAAAAGAATTATGGTAATCTATTCTAAACTAATATAATAAAGCTGAAGATTTTTGTTTGTTCGAACGCGCTAATCTCTAAAACTACCAGTCGGATTTGAAACATTATGTTTGTATTTGGTAGCCTAGTTCTTGTGGAAGGTTATAAGCTATTTATCATCACGCTGTGACCCTTAGGACCCGAGCAATAAAGTGTCAGAAAGAACGCTATAGCACGGGCGGGCGATATGATGCGACGACCATAGGAATTTTATAAAAATGTGGCTGTTATTTTACTCGTAATAGATAAATTGTGGTGTCTTACGACTTTCACGCAAACGAAGTCGCAAGCAGAAGCTAGTAGAATAATAATTTATGAACAAATTGGCGGACGTGTCAATACTGTTTCTCAACAAACATAATGATAAATTGTTCTTTTAGAATATTAAATTTGCCATTATCATTGTATCTTTTATTAATATGAGAATTATTATTGATTAGTGTTAATCGATATTGCCTTATATGATTTTATGTAGTGATCGATTATGATTGTTATTAATATTTTATTATAAATCTATTGTTGACATTTTATAGAAATGTGTGTAATTTATAGTGTAATTTGATGAAGTAAGTGGCAATTATTGTTGCCATAAACGAGGATGATAGTTGTAATAAACAGTTTATGAACACTGAGAATGATAAATAAATAATGAATGTCAATGAATTGTTGTTTTATTTTCATGCATTCGTTTACCTAACTTTGAGTACCTACCTACCTAAGCAATTCATTAAAATTCATAATATGAGCAGTTATAGTCTAGTGGTGTAACCATCAGACTGCCAAGTCATAGGTCTCGAGTTCGAACCCAAGGCACGCACCTCTGACTTTTCAGATTCATGTGGTTATTATATAATTATCACTTGCTTAAAAAATGGTGAAGGAAAACAACGTGAGGAAACCGTCATGCTTGAGAGATATTTCTCGATGGCATGTGAAGCCAAGTCAAAGAACCCATGTGCGGCTTTAAAACTCTGACACTAGGTTAGTCACTAACCACACGAAAAGAAGAAGATAATCAAATACTTTTGGATATTTCTCAAATAATTGAGTCATTTGAAAAAACCTCTATCGTAAAACCAACCTAATAGGTAGGTATGATGAATTTCGTATTCATATTCATGGATAATCAATTATTAATTTAATAAAAAATATAATATAGGTAAGTATATCATTTAGTTTTTAGTGGCCAACGTTGCCGACTCTACCGTTTCCCGTTCGCGGTCCCAAGATGATGTTATTTAAGATCAGATCAATTTTATTGAGATTTATTTTGTGAACAAAGTTTATGTTGATTTTCTCCTTTGTCTATAAATTAATGATTTTAGAATCCTGCTGTTGATTAATATTTAAATCATACGCCCTTATATGAACTTAAAGCCTAATAAGTTAAACAAAAAAAAACAATGAATATGATAATTACTGTTACTTATAACTACAAATACTGTTACCTAAATAATTTTTTGCAAGTTTAACTTACCTATCTCCAATTTACACATTTATTTAAAAAAAAATATAAATATAAATGCTTCTTTGCCATCAGGAAGTGTTAGGCAGTGCTTAGGCAACAAGCAAAAACAGTAAAATAAAAACATTTTCACCCTATAATTTTATTACGCTTAGAGCCAAGGTATAGCACTTAGGGCCATGCTGCGTTTACCTCGTTTCCTAATAAAATTGTAATAGAATAACTGACTACAATTTTCCAGTTAATATCAGCTTTAACTAGAGAAATGCCACGATAGCTGAAATTATCTTTCACTTATGTATAGTATGGGTATTATTTAGCGCCATTTTCTCCTCGTTGTAGTCCATAGTTTAGGAACGTTTAGCAGTGTACGCCGTGAATTCCCTGACGTGCTTCGTTGCACATGACTTATAATTTATGTAAAGAAAAAAGACAATAAGGGCGTCATCTAATGAGACCACCGACGTCAATGATAGGGCTGTCATACGGAGAATTCTTGAAGTAACAAGCACGGTGGAAACTGCAGTAACTCAGTTCAAAAGGTTATTCTGAAAAACAATACATTTCTGAAGTCTAGAATGAACGTGGATATAAAGTCCCAAACAAATCCCTTATAAAACCTATGCCAAACGTTTTTATTTGCGGAAATGTAACGAATTTTTCGCAAACATCGTCTAAAAAGGTTAATACGACAGTTTTTATGAACGTCGGCAACCCTATTACGGGCCGGCGGGCGTAATGCGCGTGAAACCGTTCATCACACGAAGTGCGTCCACGCTCTTCGAAATTCAAACCTTCGAGGTAAAGCCTCGTGTTGCTTACCTACTGTGACGTCATCGCGACTATAAGTGACATTTATGACTAATTAATTACCTACGTGTTTGAATAATTTTGCCATTATCTATAAGCACCTGTTCAGCCACTATTTTTATAGTTTTCTGTGGTTTTCACACATGATTTTGTTGCTGTAAGAAAACACTCAATGTCGCGGAAAAATGAAGTCAATTTAAGTAATGTCAACCATTCTTAAATTATTTATTTTCATTGCTATAAAAAGAACCATCCGCGCCAACCAACCGTACACCTCCGTACCGTATACAAAACTTAATATAAAAAATCGCTTCACGCTTGACCCATTCCGGCGAACTTCAGCATAATCCCGTGGAAGAGAGACGACGTGCCTTGTCTCGCTCGCACGTCGACCTTAAACGCTTAAAAAGCTCCATAGATGGCAGTAAAATCGTTGCAACTGTTTCAAGCGGCCACTAGTGTCGCCATCTAGCGTCGAATAACCGAACTTTTATGGCACGTTTATTGAAGAGGGTTCTTCGGCAGCTCGTAAACGATTTTATGGGCACTAACGAAGTCTACTCTCGTGCTCGATATTACCCGACCGAGTACGGTTGGGAATGCAATATTTGGATGCTCCTGTTGAGCAGCGTTGTATTCAATTCCACCGGTGTTCATGGGCTTTTATGTGCGATTCAAGGTGCGATTGGATGGCGTGCTCGAGCGTTTATTTGGCTTTATTGTTGGGGTTTGTTTATGCGATTGCTGTTTAACCAAGTACGGTGTTTGTACATGCTTTTGTTATGATTATTATGTTGTTGCGAATAATGAAAACGATACCGTGGGAAAATTTTGATATTTGGAATTTTTCTTTCGACCAATTCGTTCCATTTTTTTTCTGATAAGAGATACACCAACAACAGGTAATTATAAATATAAATTGTTTGTGTATCGGAGTACGGTAGGCGGTAACAAAGTTCGAATTAGGTACGAAACCCAATAACCATTTATCAGTGATTTATATTCGAGTTTTCCCCAAAACGTAGCCGTGAAAAAGGCAAATCATAAATAAGATCCGATTCAAATTTGTAGAAGATGGTATCTGTATGATTTGTAGGCTCGCACCCGAGAGCGCTTTGTCTAGTGATGTGCTAATTGCTACGTCACGTATCGATAAAGCGAATAAATGGCCGAACTATTGTATGCTTTACGATATATACAATATCGCTTGTAATATACAATGGTCTCGTAGCGAATAAGTAATAGAGACCTAGAAGTTGAAATTGAGTGAGATGGTAAAGAGAATGGGATTATTCGAGGTACATTGGAAATATATCACTGCTATCGAAGAAATCGCGCAAGATAGAAGTAAAAATCTGTCTTTGGATTTTCGTTTAAAAACAAAGTGAGATTTATATGAATTGGCAAAATCTTTGCAAGTATAGCAAAGATCCCAGCGTTTTGCTGTCACAAGTTCCCTACATCAGCATCTTTCGGTCAGATCTGTCGGTGAAATATCGCTCCGGGCCAGTTCTTTTTATTCACCTCTTATTTCTTATTGCGTTAGCATGACGCCTCGCGTATGTAGGCGAAACTTACGACGTGGGTCGCCGAGACCGCGGGAAGTCGCATCACTAATTATTATTTTTATTATTTTGCCGGATTGTTTCTGTTGTTTTATAAACTATTCTCGCGATCTGTAGCGTTGACTGCTGCTCTCAGGAATTTCATTAATTCAATACTTTCGTGCGCACGGGAACGCCTTTGAATAATAAAGCTTAGTAAATTTAAATATTAGATATGGATAATATATTTATCTCTAAATCTACGCATTTTGTTGTAACGTAGTTAGCTGTAAAGCTCGTCATGCATATAAATTAGTAGGATAAACGTAGCTACAGAATAGATACCCGGAAACTGCCGAAAATGGCCCTATGGCCCGACCCGACACGATCCGTGCGGACGCCACGTATCGATGTCCGAAACATGGCCGATAAATAATCGTTCATTTAAATTCAATACTCGCCCACACACTAGCGATATCATTATGATTTAAGACTGTAGAATTTGTCAAAAACGCATATAAAACTGCGACTAAATAAATACATTTGATTTTAAGGGATTGTCTAATATATTTTGTGGGATCAATATTTGGTACCTGGTTAATGTATTCCGAGCCGTGTACCACATAATATATGAGAGGACCGATGATGTAAATGCCACCCTGAAGGCAACAAATCTCAGCCATGTCGGCCGACAAACATTTTTTTCTAAACCACATACCCCAAACAATGTGTTATCTGTCCTGATGTGATTTAACAGGTAATTTTTTAAATAGATTACCATTAAACAGAGCCAGATTTATGTTTGGGCACAATGTAAATAGGCAAGCAGCAGAATGAGGAACTACATTTATTTTCATTTACCTCCATTTATATCGCGGCTCCACGTGGAGATTACGTGATTTAACAAAGGGAGAGCTATAAATCTGTGAGTCCTGTCTTAGTAGGCTTTTGTGGGCATTTTTGATATGTGCCTTTAAAAGCTTTTTTCTGTATTTAGATGAGAGTTCATTGTGTAATTCATTAGAGCGGGGGGGTAGGTCGCGTGGAGCGAAGTGCGGCCCGCGGTCGATATCGAGAGATAACGCCATATTTATTGCCGACCAATGAGATGTCCAACAAGGCCGATACTTTTAACGGCCGACGAATTAGTTGATACAAATAAGAACATAGCAATAAAGGCGATGCACACACGATCGGCAGGAGAGGTGTCATCCTGAGATACAGTGGGAATCTTGCATTCGCATGTTCTCACTTGGAACAATTCCCCAATTTGAAAAATAAAACTTTCATTCAGATACTTCTATTTTACTTGACGTCTAATGTAATCTGGGACATGTTTTAATAAGTTACCCATGTATTTAATCTAAGTATGAAATAGGTAATTATCTTTCATAACTTATAACTTACTAGCTTTCGACCGCGGCTTTACCCACGTAGAGGTCGGGAATTATCCCACAGGAACTTACTACTGAGATAAAAAGTATAAGTACTCGTATAACACACTACCTATGTGTTAATCCAGGTTATAAACTATCTGTATGCCAAATTTCATCCAAATGCGTTTAGCCGTGTTTGCGTGATTGAGTAACAAACATCCAAACATTGAATTTTCACATTTATAATATTAGTAGGATATTAGTAGAATAATACAAAGTGTGGATATTCAACAAGGTATATGAAATTATTGTTTAAGCGCATCACTAGCATTCTGATCACGTATTAGCCTGGACAACACAAATCTATTGCAGAGATCTACCGTGATGTATGGGTGAGATGTGTAGGCATAATAAATCTTATTGGCACTAAATCCAATACTACTAGATTCTCACTACCTACATATTATGTTACAAAGCAATGGTTTTAACAATTCAAAATATTCCCAGACAACTAAAACAATATTATTCCAAGTTCCAGCGTCTACAATGCAATTCTAATGAAAAAAAATCTATTTTCATATTTTTCCTATACATTGGAATCGTGCTACATATCAAACACATGCATTGCAGATGTGTGGGTGGTCCTATAAACTTCTGGTCGCATTGTCTATTCTAGAATCGAACTTGCGATTTGCATTGGAACCTACTCGGCATACATTATAATGTGGCGTGGTTTGTAAGTAATTAGCGCTTGAATGTCGATATCGATATTCTTATCAGGTACTTCATTAGTCGATGTTTCCGCCCTCTAGGAGAGTGCAGTAAAATATCATTAAAAAATAATCTTTTTCTTTTTATATATCTCAGTATAAAGTACAAAATTAAGCAATTAAACTTAACGTTACTAACTAACGACTGACCCGACCGACCGCCAGCCGAGTAATACGTCACGACTAGACATCTGCCCCCTCCCCTGGACCCCTCAAAGCTCCAGCTTGATGCCAGAACGGGATAGCGATATAAAGAATGGTTGTAGAGCGAAAGAGAAGGATGGGGCTCGTGAAACATGGCGTATAACGCCCCTTGATTTATGGTAGTGTGCCAAAGTTCGAACTTTATGTGTGCGTGACGCTCACATACCTACTACAATATAAATGTGTAATGTTATTGTTATTCACTGTTAAAATACCGTTTCTAATAAAAATCCTTTTCAAGAGATTTAAAAGTATTCCTTTTTTAAAGCCATTGTTGATAACTGCTTATTTTTAAGTATAGATCGAATCCGTTTTTAGCTCTCCTTGACCCCATTTCGTAAGTCCACGACAGAATACCGCTAATGACGTAGCACGCATTCAAACTGTCATAACCATTAGATGTCTATAGCTGGGAATTAAGTGTCCTAATGCAATTATATAATTGAGTTCGCGTGTATGGTCGTTCAGACTCAGTGAACTACATAATAACAATGTTCTAGTGTTGTCTATACGGCGATAACTATCCAGATTGTATTCAAATGAGCTATTACGGACAGTTCTTGAGTTTTGTGAATGGAGTGGCCGAGTCGCGTGCTCTTGCTTGAATTAATTTGCGTTACATTATTTAAATGTGATAATTATTTACTATTATATTATTAAAGGGGCGTTTTCTATTAGGTTTGTAAGACGATGATTCGTTTAATTCATGTCAAGTAAGCGGTGGTAGAGCATGTTAAGTATTATCTTCGCTTTTAAGGCGTATGGTGAAATGAGGATTTGCGTTTGTGCCTTATAGATTAGGTATTACTTATTGCTGTTTTGTAACGTATTCACTTTTTTTGTTGCAGGTAAAACACACTACTAAATACTACGCTGTCTTAGAATAAAATAGTAAGTAATGCAGGATGTGTGTGGATACGGTATGAATTTAAAAAAAGTTTGAATTATTTCGTATAGGAAAAGAGGCATTCTTTCACGTAAGGATTTTTTTAATTTATACATTTTGGTCACGCTGTATGCCCAATCAGTCCTTATATCCAATTTCCAGAGAACACACAAGAGCTTGTAGAGTTTAATAAGCCTCAAAGCTTACCTAATAAGTAGTTTACTTAAAACTTACAACTCAAAGCATATCAGACACTTATGAATAATAATTGTCAAAGAGCCAGTCAGTCAGAAAGTTAAGCCTAACTAAGAGCCTGTTGATACAAGCTCCACAGTAAAAAGCAGACTTAACAATTAGTCTACTATATTTTATCAATTAAAACACACACCCACTAACCATGCAAATGCCCAACTTAACCTTAAAACTCACACCCACAACTCCTCAACTTACAAACCAGCAATTACCTCCAGCAAAAATCTCCCTAATAAAGCAGAAAGAACATTAAACATCAGAGCTCTTCCTTCATTAAAGGGTTATTAGACACCCTGAGCGAAGCGAGTAATTTGCTAAGCAAAATATATAGCGTAGGTGCCCACAATACTGGTAGGGTAGTGCCGTAAACAAGCTCAGTTTCCTCGCTAGGTGGTCTTAACTCACAGTGTTATTATTTATTGGGTTCCGTCGGGGTACAGTAGCTCTTGGTAAGTGTAACATCTGTCAGCTGATATAAACTATGCTGCGTTTTATAAAGCGTTTTTGGTTTTGTATGAGTTTTACATTTTTGTAGGTGGGTATTATAAAGTTATTCTGATGTTATATGCGTATGGTCGAATATACAAGGCTTATGCTCGAAATAAGATATTTCTTACAAATGCCTTAGTTTTTCAATACTTACTACTGATCATTTAAATAGAAAAATACTGTAAGTACATGATTCGTAAACTTCAATTGACTTTTCACTTTTTCTTCAGTAAGCAAAGGTGATAATTTTTAAGGTAAGATGAGATACCTACTCTTGATTATGAAGCTACGCCTTTATTTTAATACAGTAGGCAGTAGTCATAAGATTCTGACATATTTTGATTTCTTTTGTAAGTAATTTATTTATTTTCACTTCAGAGACACAAACATCTGTGTAGCCCTGGCTCTTGTACTAGGAGTTCCTGTATCACAAGAGCCAGAAATATTTAGACATTAATAAACTTACATCAATAATAATCACTGGTATTTCATTTCAATCATTTTTACAGCATAAAACATTGTTGCGAACAGTTACAAACAGTCCGAATAACAGAAATACATTCGTTCTATCATTTTTATTTCACCTCCTCAACATTTGACCCCACAATTACCTACAGCTCTTAATGAACTTTTTCGCACACCATTATTATAATTGTTGACAAATTGCTATAAGATAGCCGATAGGTATGTTCCGAGCTCGCATTGTTCACCCAGTGACAAATAATAGCAGATAATACCACACTATCGGATGTCGGCCCGCGAATTTAGCACTGTGTTTCCAGCCAATATTCGCTGTTGATAATAAACATACATCATATACCTACATAGCTATTTAGTATTGCTATGCGTTAGTCTGTTTTGTGACTCTATTAAGGGAATTTTTAGTGTAGTTAAAATTTTTAGATGATGATGTTACAGAGCCTCTTAATAAAAAGGAGCTTGGATGAAATTTTACTAATATACCGCATAATTATACCTACCTAATATTTATTATTTATTTTCATTATTATAAAAAATAAAAGCACACACAATATAAAATTGTAGTTGCGTTAACCAATAAAGATCAATGTTGCTCATTATTATTACCTCTTTTAAAATATAATATAAATATAATATTAGATAAATTTTCTTAAGCCCGTTCATGCAGTTCCTTCTTTTTTTTTCATGTGTTGAGTGAGTGACTAGCCTGAACCCTAATTGCGTAATACACGATCAATCTGAATCATTTTGAAACAGATTGCTAATCCATTGCTTCATAAGTTCGAAAAAAGAATCTGCTCAACAAAGTAAATAACGCAATGAATGTTGTTGAACTGTCAAAATGAAACAGATTAGTCGTAATCGTTTACGAAAATATGTTACGTAATTAGATAGCTGATGTCAGAGTTTTAAAGCCGCCCATGAGCCTTTGACTTGGCTTCACATGCCGTCGAGAAATATCTCTCATGCATGGGTGCACTCATTAGAATAGTAAAAGTCTATAAATGTGTGTACATTGTGCAATAGAAAAATAAATTGCAACTTTACAAAATGTTGTTCAGGATATTATAAATTACTAGTACAAGACTTTTGCATTGCACTGTATTTTTTTGCCACATTTATCAAGCCCTTTCTCTATCTGTGGAACAGCCCGTTCTCCTATGTAGATATACTTACCCACTTATGTATATGTAATATAAGTGATAACTCAACGGTTCCTCTTCATGAAGCATGGTGAAGTAATAAATTAAATAGATATCAGATAATATATTAGATAAGGGTAACAACCGACTCTATCTAACGTTTGCAATAGTTAGATAATGTATTAGTTTGTTGGATAGGTCATTTTATCATGTTTGTTTATCGTTAGATTTACTGACTGAGGTAGTATTAATTTTACATTAGCCTTTTTTAGGACAAAATTCAATTAAGTACTTGCACGCTTGATGTCTAGAATACCAACCAATTTTTTCCCTATAAAAGTTGTTTTATTTACAGACATTTAATTACCTAAGACATAAAATATCGCCCTATTAAAAACCGCTCCATTTCGCCTTTCATAAAGACGTGTTACACAAGCTCTCGTGATGTCAGATTGGAGCTCAGTCACGAGAGTCACGATTTACCGTGTACAGTGTACACCCGGCCTAAAAGAACACGCTACTCAAACTTAGTTATCTCGAGATATGTGCAAATACCTCGTTAGTCCAATGCGGTAGCAGAATTTATTGAATATTTTAATTATTATTCATTTAGTTCGAAAGAGTCATGAAGTCGTGACCGAACAAGATGATACTGTAAATGAATCTTTGTAAAGTAATAATGTATTAGACTATTAGATGAGGAACTCGCCTTATCAGTTATTTGTCCGCAGATACATAATTTGCAGTTAATGTAGGTCATAGAGCGAAACCTTGACGTCAAAAGAGTAACTACATAATTATCTCAATATGTTATATAGTACCTAGGCCCCAATAATAATGATAGTAAACAAATACTTAATCTACATAATAATATGCAGAGAACATTAAGATTTTTATAGCCAAAATAATGCAATAAAAATATCACTAAACATCAAAATAAACCAGCTAATATACACCCAAACAAAGTTAAAATAACACGCATCAATCTCTTATATTAGCTCCGAGAGCGGCGGAAAAACATAAAAACTTCCCAAAGTTTCCTATACTGGCCCGTAAATCTCGCGTTTTTTAATAGATAAATAGGGCCTCGCACAAACGAGCAATATCGCATTATTTGGCCCTCCCTCAGGAAAGGCCCTCCTGATAAAGCCTCCTTGCCTCACACTCTTCATGCTAATGTACTGCGCCAGACGGTGACAACCATTTTTTGGCCCACTTGGCTACATTATGGGAGCTATAAAGAGTATTTCAAATTATATTTTCCGTGTCCATTAAAAAGGCGATGTGGCTTTCTCTGGCTTATTATTCAAACTTTTGTTACAAATTGTACAAACTTGTTTTTGTATTAAAAGCTTTATTTAACGGTGATAGTAACCTATGCTTTTTGTAATACTTACCGTTACAGGTAGCGGGTCCAGTTTTTTAAGAAATATAGTTTACAAAACAACAATTGTTCTACTGTTTCGGCGGCCTTTTAAAAGGTACAAAGTACCAGTTCACGGTACAACGTAATAAAATGTTGAAAACTTCGAAAAAATATGCCGTCATAAACAAAGCGGTTCGGATGCAAAGTTAGATAAAGAACATCTCACACACCTGAGCTAGAAAATTGCTTTTTTCTAAGCGCCTCCAGTTTTTTACGCAACTTTCTCCGAGAATAAAAGAAGTTTCGTGCAAGAACTTTCTTTTTTTTTCTTCTTGTTTTAGTTCGTAAATCATACCCATATTCCAGCGGCATGACTTACCGCAAACGCGCGAAATATGCTAACAATAAAAATATTGTGACATGTCAGAACAATTGCTTGCCATGCTTTTGTTTTGACGAAAGTTTTTGAGTTAAAACATTTCTATGTGACATTGTTTGTATTTTGACCGCAGCTGTTACGAATTTAATTCATCCCAGAAATCCAAGCATTAGTTTAAACTTATTACAGAGGGCGCATAAAGCACGGCGGACCCTTATCACAACTAGTTAAAAACTAATTACTGGGGTGACACCACCTTTCCATAAATCCCGGGACTCCTCCGAATTACTCTGACAAAAGTTATTTTTAAGAAAAAAGCCCTTGAGGCTGTGCCGCCCCTCCCCGCTCTCCCCTCAGTCTTGCGAGGAATTTATCACGATTTATATTCATGGCATAACAACAAGAGCTCCGTTTAGGGTGATCCCATTCAAACTGTAGTCTGCTAAATAAAACCTGTTGTTTCGTGATATCTGCGTTGATATAAAACACTATTAATTATATTGATATAACGTTGCATGTGATAACGCAATATGCCTAACTTAATACATCGAATGTATATTTATTTGGTCATAAATATATTTTTGTGTCAATGTTAAGTGTCTATGGAATAAATTATTCTAAATATAACAAGTTCGGGTGTGAACCCGTAGCATATGGTGGCATAGAGGAGAGTGTTTCAAACATTGCTAGCTAGTAACTCTTGGGCGGACGGAACAACAAATCAAGTGTGGTTTCGGAACGGAAGCATTTGGTGTCGGTACAACAACTGTCTTCGGGCCATTAGTTATTGCAAGGGTTAGCTTTTACTTCGATGAAATTATACTAATAAATTAAACAGTGTAATAATGTATTAGCTTTTTACTTCGCAATAATTGTTGCAGTTGTTTTACGTAGGTACATACTTAGCTACATGCATCATGCAAGCATGCTTACATGCATACCGTGTACGGATCAATGTAATCGCGAAGAACAGCTTTTGCCACTGAGACAGTTCTTGTTGTTTTTGTAATTATATTTGTTTGAAATTACTAGTTTATTTATATAAGTATTAAAATATGTATTAGGTATGTTGAAACTGTTTGTAATTCCCGTCACTTATCCCTAAAGGTTCATTAGAAAACCAGCGTCAGACAGCATCCTACTGCGTCCTTTTTGGCGCAGCCGTGAGGTACACATTATTGTTGTTATTTTTTTTTGAACTATACGTTATTTTTATATTGTGTTTCACAGACTGTATCCAAATAAACTTTATTATTTCTTTTCTTTCTTTCTTTTCTTTCTTTTCTTTCGTTTCTTTCTTTCTTTCTTTCTTTCTTTACATGAAATTACCTAGGTATTTTTCCAACCATAAGTTGGGATCACATAAATCGATATTTATGGATACTAATTATAATTTTAATGGATTCGGAAAATCCATTCCAATTAATTTGTAAAGAAACTACAACAAGTTAACTATTACCCTGATTGCACGACAACACTAGGTACCTACTTTAAGGCATACCTACATATAAAACCTTGAACATTGTAGCAGATCATACCTCAGCCTTAGACGAAGTATCACCAAAGTACCCACAATTGTTTAGCATCTAAACACCATAATACTTCTCATAGTATGAAACCTAGCACGATTTCCGTAGTGACTAGATCACGAAGGGGTGCACAACCTTCAGGCCACGGGGGTGGCTTCGCCATAATTGATGAGGATCTTAACGCAGCGGGGCGGGGAATTATCATCGCCCCGCGACACCCTGCTACAAGCTCTCATTAATTTGTGATTAGCCCTCAGTTAGGAGACTCTTGCAGAGGCTTTCTTCTAATTAGATAATCAGTTTTTCCACCAGAAGTGGGATTTAAACGTCTTGAGCAGATGTTATTAATGTTACGCACAAGGGGAGATAGCAATTCCGAACATTTTTAATGTTATACCCCATTTTACATCAGAAATAAACAAATTGTTCTAAGCTCCTTAATCACTGCTGCACGCGTAATATGACAACCATAGAAACGAGTTTTCTACGGGTTTTGTCGACGGAAGAATAGACAAAATGACAGATTGTGTTTGTTTATCTGTCATTTTGTCTATTCTTCCGTCGACAAAACCTGTTTCTATTGTGGTCATGCTTAGCGTGCTGGTGTTTCTTTATTCAAACTAATTTCTGTATTTACTGCAACTTGGATCTATTCAACTGCAAGTCACGGACTCACGTTCTCCCATCCATATTAAAGTGGCCTGTCTATTTGTAAGATAGAAAACTTAATAAATATTACAGAAAAAAAAATGCTGACACAACAATCTTCGGAACGAACGGAAAAATCGTGGCTTTATTTTATATTTCGCAAAAGTGAGATAAAAAATTCGTTGCAATATCTAAAAACTCAATTCATCCCCTAATAAATATCTTAAGCATCGTTTACTCAGAATGAGGCAAAACGTTATTTCCCCCATACTGTTTATTTAAAGGTGGATTTGTTGAATATTTATTCACGTACTCTACACACATGTTAAGGGGCGATACAGATGTATTTTATTCAACAAAAAGTTTACTGAAGTGAATTTTTAAGTGAAATAAAGTACACAACACAAAAAGATATCATGATACCACCGTTGTCGCGTTGTTGCGAAAATGGTCAAAGAATGTCAATACATTCTTCCCCCATGCCTTCCATACGTATATTTGGCATGAATTCATTAGGCACTATTTTTTGCTTGGTCTCGCGAACGTACAATAAATAATACAATTCGCATCAGCGTCTATTCGTGTTCCCTCTTGCTGTCCTCTATATTTCTCCATCTAAGTGGTTTTGTCTAAGAAAACCTACGTATTAGATTAATTCGGTTAGCGAGGGGTTTGGATGGAGCCAATTTGTCTGATTGCCGCCGATGTCAATTTATGTAACTTGCCTACCTATGTATGCCACTGCTCTTGGTTTTCAATAAATTCTGACCCTATCTTGTTACGTCCCCATCGATAAATATTTGCGCATGATCAATTCAATAAACTTGCGACGCAGTTGAATTATAATTTGATTTATTTTTACGCTTGTATTTCCTTGGGCAATCTCGTGTAATTTAATAAATAAAACTTATGCCTAGATGTTATTGTTTTGTAAAGTTTACATTGCCTCCTTTCCTTTCGCAATTCTTTTAAGTATTAATAAAATACCGAGACTCGGCATCCGAGATACAATAAAAGTAATTAATCCACTCAAGTGCTAACGAAAATACAACGAAGAGAATGAGAGGGAAGGAAAAAGCGGAACTCGTAAAATAATCAACTCTCACCTCATAGAGTGTAGGGCGTATTGTTAATTATAAAGGTTATGTATCCAACGACCCTACCGGCCATTACCATCGCAGTACACGCCTCTTTTGGGTAAACTTCCCAAATCTCGACACGAGGGGAAAAATCAAACAGTAAATATCGGAAAGCAATCCGAGGTGATTCTATTAGATTGAGTTAAGCGGGAGGTTTACTTTGCTTTGAGGTCTTCGGGCCTTACAAAATGGGCACTACGATTTATGTTTGATTGAGTGTTTTTAAAGTGTAACAAGTATTTGCTTTACCTTTATATTTTGCTATATATTCTCCGTTTATATTATGCCACATTTGGCTACTAAGAATTACTCAACTTCGCGTGCAAGTCGAGATACATCAGGCCTCGGTTCAGTTGGACCGACTGGCCAGCTATCTAGATTTCGCCTTTCAAAGGGGCTACACTTCTTAATTGGCATTTCTTGATTATTCGAGCTTACTTTAAAAGCGTATCTTGCTCTGATTTCGCACTTAATTAATCAAATGTATCAGCATAAAAGGTTTCTTTAGCTTTAACATATATCTTTAGATTGTTAGTTCTAAGTGTTGAATATTTCAATATAAAATTCGCTGTGTAATTTTCCTTTTCACAAAAGCGAAAAGTAGGTACCAAGTTCTTATTTAAAAGATTTAAATTTTTATACAAATGTCAATACCAGTGCTGCAGCGAGCACGGGTTAACTCCTGCGATCGAGATAAGCCATCACATTTAAGATATTTAAATCGATTTTCCCCAATTTTCCGCGGGCGGGCGCGAGTTAAGGCCCGAGTCAATTTATCCAGTGTCGCTGCGGGCTCGTGGGACGGGGCCTTTCCATTGTTCACCAAATGAAGTACGCGGCACGCTTACAGGGCCGTTACACTGCTTCCGTCATCGTTTTATGGTCGGGAACATCGACTGTTCTCTGTCTAACAGTGGATGTTTGTGTTCAAATTATTATTGAGGTAACAGGTTGCATTCGTTTTAACTCAGGGATTGGAGTTGACATATTTTTTTTTTAAATTTTATTTTATTTGTTGGTCATTGAAAACACATTCTCTTTTCTCTGTCTCACTCATTGCCTGTCTCTACCTATTTGTTGAAATATTTTTTTCATACATTTTATTTCCGAACAGTGGCAACCCTTCAGATATTCTTTCATTAAGGAGTTTTGCTTATTTCGCTCAACCGGAACCTATTTGTTGGGTTGCTATTTAAAACATTCGCCCCGACTGCTTACATAGATCAGATACGTTCAACAAAGGCTTTTGTAATTAAGAAAGATATTTTAAGTCGGCGGCAGCTTGACTTTATATACGCAAAATGAATTTACTGAATTTAGGGTGTTTCGAATTTTGTAAGACGAAATTGTTGATTGCCTGCAGTTAGCAAACATACAGACCAGTTTAGGTAGGTATCTAGTAAATGAGATTGATCAAAAGCAACTATTTTGAGAACTGTTTCCGTGTTTCAAACTGCCTATTTAGCGTATATTTTTCCCGTGCCCCATTCATTTGGTCGAAAAATTTTACCAGGGAAAAGCTGGTAAAACTCCACCGTCCAAAAATCGGTATCAAAGTAAAACACGCAAAGCAATACTTCGGTGGGCAAACAAAAATAAATTTCCGAATTCCAACCCCAATTTAGGAGTGCATTATTTTCGCTTTCACAGACATCCGATACAATTAAAATCTTCTTTAATTAAGGGACGAACATGAATCATTCGCACGTGGCGCACTGAGTTTTCCACTTGTATACGCAGGAACCTTAACACCGAGTGGCTTAGGGCTGTAATTCTTCGATCAAATTTCAACTTTCCAACAAGGTACTTAAAGGTTATATTGGATAGCCCCAGTTAAGCAGTTAAGGCGTAGCTCTCCGTACTTTTTGGGTATCTCTT
Source organism: Agrochola macilenta (assembly GCA_916701695.1). Taxonomy (NCBI): domain Eukaryota; kingdom Metazoa; phylum Arthropoda; class Insecta; order Lepidoptera; family Noctuidae; genus Agrochola; species Agrochola macilenta. Next base: position 14,096,683 of record OU753563.1, read on the forward strand.
TTCACTTTATCGCAGTGTCTCCGTTATTTACTCGTACGTGAGGGATGCTCGCAATAAATAGGTGCGCACAAACATATTTGACATTTACAAATACCTCCCAAATTGGTTTCCTTGGCGTGACTGGCCGTTATTACCAGTTTTGTTTACTTATTGCTCCCCGCACGGTGGCAACTTGTAATAGCATCAGAAGATTTTGTTGGGGATCATTTTTCAAGATTCTGTCGTATTAAAGCTAGCCGCCAAAGGCGGTGGTCAGTCCAATCTTGTTTTATTAGTTTACTACCATTAAACGAAATGTATTAGGGTCTTATACAACATCAAACTAAATCAATGTAAATATAGAATAATAACGTATTCTGTCACTGATGCTAAAATAGTAACATTTCAGATTATTTTGAATATACTTATAGGGAAGTTTATTTGCCTTCTAAAAATATATCGAATTTGATAGTAGGATGTATAGGTACCACCAGCACGTGGATCGCATTACTCAACGAGTGACTGAACCGGCGTTTTATCCCAGAGTCACTGGCCGAAATCCAGTGGAAAAAAATAGATCATTCAGCAAACGAGGTGCGAGTAGTCCCACAGTCGCACCATTCTGGGTGTCCGCTGGGAGTTGTAATTCAAGTGACAAATATCGAAAGCTACAATTCATATTTTTCTGCTATCTCCGCGTCCGTGTCGCCATCTGTGCCGGAGGGACACTCGCTATTGGTTCTCCATCAAGCGGTCGTGTGATGTATTTTTGTTGCGAATAAAACATTGTATTTTTTTTCCATCGGGAAATGTTTTATAAGTATTTTTATGGCTGCTACGTGACGTGTTATTTTAGGGTAAGGTATGTTTGGGGAGCAGTGGTTTGTCTGTAAATGGAAAAATGCATAAAGAATGCAACCCCCCTAATGCAACACACGTACCATCTAATAACTATCTACTTTACTCCGAATCTAAGTTATTGTAAGAAGCACTAAGCAAAATTGTGCAGCACCAAATGCATTTTAATAAATTAAACTGATCGATGTAAGTGGTCGGTAATTTAAAAATCGCGTTCATTGTATCGACCGAAAATAGTGTTGGCGGTACACTGGCCATGCATTATCGAGATCGAAAATTTCACATGCCCATATAATTTTAAGCTCGTAAAGCCCGGACAATAATTCACCGGGAGCATTTGCGGAAAATGCATTTTATTGTTAAAACGTGAATTTTATTTATCGTCGACAGCCCGCGGTGGGGGGGTGTAGTGGGGGGTTGATTTGCAGTAGCATCGCATCGAAGCCACCCTTTGGCACGGATTATTTATACTAAAGGTAATATCGACGGTTCATTATTGGGGAATGTAACATTTGCGTATTTCACTGACTATCGTTTGCAGTTCATTAAAAATAAGCTATGAGTGCATTTCGGTTGTTGAGTGATGTTAATGCTGTCTGTTATCAAATTTTGTGGAAATACATGTCATGCTTAATATTTTATTGTCAATTGCTTGCCGACATCTACCGGCACCCATCACTTGCTCAAAAAGGAGACTTTTAAACCTACAATGCAAAACCAACTCACCGGGAGCATTCGCCTGAAATGTAACGTTACAGATTCGATTTTTAGCATTACATTGCAATACTGCCTCCCTGACTCACGAGCATTCGCCTGTAATTTAACATTTCAGATTAAATATTACAGCACTGTAATGCTCGGTTCTCCTCCCTTTCTGATATAATGCTCGAATTGTATCATTCACCTTGCGCACTGTAATGTTCGGGTCTCCTCCTTCACTGATGTAATGCTCGAATTGTATCATTCAGGTTGCGCACTGTAATGCTAGATTCTCCTCCTTCACTGATGTAATCCTCGAATTGACTCATTACAGGTTCCGCACTGTAATGCTCGGTTGTCCTATCACTGATGTAATGCTCAACTCTGAACGTTACATTACAAGCGAATGCTCCCGGTGAGGGAGGACCTTAATAAAACAATTTCTAAAAAAAAAACACGCTAGAACAGCTTACCGGTGTCGCGTCGCGCCTGTTTGGGGAAGCCTTTAACCAGTAGGTGTCTACCAATAATTGTACCCTTTCTGCATACACTACCTTGTATTTAAAAAAACTTTTCCATTTTCACACGACGTGTTTAATTCGTACAACGCCATATTTCAACTCACAACACGGTCTGACATCGCGACCACTCCCCTCTTCACTGCAATCTGCAACCAAATAACATCCTTCATTAGCACCGTTCAGCGTATAAAATTACCAGTACGATTTTAAACAAGCACTTCGCACAATATAACTCATACAATTTCGCTGTAATACTTTATCTGGTGGTCTAGCACGCGTTAAGGCGGCCCTTTCCGGGCCGATAGGAATCGCGAGGCGTTGCCGCTACCAGCGATCTTGGCCAACCTTCACATTACACCGCGTTTAATTGCAAATCGCCTTTATTTAGTGCGTTTTTGTTACGTAACTCGTTTTATTTTATGTGGGAAAATCTTTTGGAGTAGCAGCTCTAGAAATCTGAGCAAAAAATAGAGCTCGATTGTGAAAAGAACCATAAATATCAATTCATAAATTCAGGATGAGCTTGTAAAACAGACAAGCAATTTTCCTGAAAGAAGAGTTGAACGACAGATGTTCACGTCCATTCGATGCTCGAAAGGAAAATGCAAACTCTTTTAAAAGCTATTTAGCTGCAGTCCCTAGATAGCGTCTACCGCAGTGGCTGGCTCGGACCGTTTTTTCCCCGCTGAAAAGCCAATTTGGAATGAATCACTGTAACAGTGGCGAGCATCTGTGCTAATTTACCTACGGGCGGACAGTCTAATGCGACTCGTTCGATCGTAAATATCGAATCGCGACCGAGCGCCGAATATCGAAAGCCGGCATTAGTCGGATACAGCTAATACACACGGGGGTTGCTCCGATAAATTATCGTGCGTTCATTTGGGCTCCGATGTTTAATCTATCTGTAGCGATACAGTTTCGCTTCGGGCTATTGTGAGTTTTGAATCGTGAGAGAATTATTAGCTGGCGATAATCTATCCTTTGGATCTCTGAACGGGCTGGGAAGGACTAGAACGTGTTAGCAAGGAGCTAGATGGCGAAAGCTTATACCCTACTTACAATTCTATAATTTTAAAGTAGAAAGATATAAAAGACGTCACGTTTGTTTAAAGTTATTTTCATACAATAAACTTCATGCATTATCTTGATATAAATAAGTCTATAAAAGTCAAATTCGAATCACGAAAACTTCAGTTCGACTGACTTTGCGATATCCGAGGGAATCTGAGAGCGTACGTTGTTAAATTGAACTGTGACAATAGTATCTATTGCCTCTATCGATACGTATCTATCGATATCGTATCGATGTTATATCCCCGCCGCTATGTTTGCGTCTACGTGCTAGTGATATAGAGCTGAGTTTGCAATTCGTTCTCTGCGTGGTTTATGCGTGTGTGTGTACCATGTGATACTTCATTTACGAATTCCCGTACAGTACATTATTTATCGTAATCAAATTTTCGTGTGAAATGCGTTTTTTTTTTGTTGTTTTATGAGGTGATGGCTGGTTGACTTTTGACCAGATTGGTGCTTTGTATGAGTTATTATTTCCGCATTGTTGAAATTTTTCAATGATACATTATGGATAATTGATAGAGCCTGAGCATTTTGTTAACGATTTTCATGAATCATACATATATTTCTTGCCAACCTTAGCATGTATCAGTACCTACCTACTACTGGATTACCTATAGGCGAATAAAAGAAAGGGATCCAACTGAAGCTTTTCCTTAAAACACTTCACATCTTTAACAAATCTCTTCTTTTTGTTTCAGGTATGAATCTTAAATGGAATCGACAGCGGCTTTCCACGGTACTTTATCTAAATCTAAACTATGTAGATCAGAACCCCAATAAAAAACCTCTGACTTTATCATCGCCACAATTTTATCTGAGTCCTTTGATATGCAATAATGGGGGCAATGTATCAAACTAGCTATCTAAGTTAAACGCAATTTGAAGTATGGCCGCCTCTTAAGTCTGCCACCCCCCAAAAACCGGGGGATGAGGCGGGAGGCGGGGTTGCCTTATCGCGGAACTGCAGGCACTTCGCCCGTTTACCTTAAGATCTTTAATATTAAATAATATACTACAGTTAAAGCCTTAAATGTAATGCTCGGCGATGCTTTATTGCCTTTGAACCATTCTAAATCTTCCGAGATTTGAATATAAATTTTAATCAGTCTAACGAATTAATCAGATTTTCGTTCATTTGGGCTAGTTTATCACTTTAGTCCATTATTAAGTAGCTTTATAACTGAGTCTAAAATAATTATTGAATTAATCAGTCTAACAGGATTTTCAATGGCCCTTGGCTGCGCCATTTAAATGGTTTGATGTGACCTTCCTAATATTCCGGTTTGTTCCGAGTGCTAGACCCCAATCGACAAGGTCAACAAATCGTTTACGGAAGTCCCTCTAAGGACCTCCTTGTAGAACTATTCACGTTAGGAACTATTTGGCGTTGACCTATGTTTCTAGGACCTTTTTTGTTTTGCGTTTCAAATTTGTTTTTTTTTTTTTTTACATTATATCGACCAGTATTCTTTAAAGCTTTGTAGTAGAAGGAGATACTTAAAAACGTGCCTACAACAGTTTTGTTGAAATCCTGTTTCGTAGACGACATTAAATCCACTGACAGCTGGCTGTGCGCCATTTTTCCCCGATTACGATGAATTCAAAAGACCGAAGGAGTTATTGCGCGTACGAATAAATGTTTGTATGGAAACCGATGAGGAAAAATTGTATAGTTAATAGTTATTTATCCATCTAAAACTGTAACTTGCTCTTAAGAATAAGGTTTACAATAAGGGCTAAAAATGGGAATCAAATCGATTTATAATACAACCAGCATATGCACCTATTCCAGTAGTACTTTATATAGATTAGGTAGCCTACACGCTAAGTCCATGTATCTTAACATCCGCGTGCTGGCATGCAACCTGCGTGCACCACAGGGGAATAAAGACGTTAAATAATTTAATCGGATGCTTGGATGGTTTATGCACGCATGCTCCAAGAAAACACGTTCCTCACTCGACTCCGCCTAAAGTGTAGGTGCGTATAACACAAGTACTTACTGTTTACTGTATGCTGTGGCGTCCGTTATCTTCCGCATAATGAACTGTCACATTTCATCATGCCATCCAACATTTAGTTCTTTGCCCGCCCTATGGCTTGCTGCTCTATTTTCAACTCTGACTATACGAATTTTGATCTTATTTTTCTGTGCACCACAATAGTCATTTCATCCATTATTTTGGTTGTTACTTCATTGTTCTGCCCACATCGCCGTCTTTAATAGAAGTATCTCCATGTTAAGCTGCAATGTAATGTAAACAAGTTAGACAAATATAAACAAGCTGAAGATGTTTACGTTTTATATGGACAATTTGACTGATCTTTTTAAACATAAATGTAGTTAATTTCTATATTAATTCTTGTTTTCTTGCAAGTTACATAGAATATTTATTGATGTGTAATCTTTGAGTGATTTCGTAAAAGGGACGGAAGTGTGTAACAGGAAGCAGGGAAGCGCGCGCTATTTGATTTGACCAATGACGGCGCGAGGTGTTAGAGTTGGCCATCAGATGGTACTCCATTTTCCGAGAGATTGGTACTATCGGCAAAGATGTCAGATGTTACACATGAACATCGCGACTACTGTAAGGCTCGCTAGGTTTTGAGTAAGGTTAGATATTGCTCCATATATTGTACTTTGAGAATTAATAGCTGGTGCCGGGAAGCAGGCACATTGCAATGTTTTTTTAAATAATACTACCTATCTCAATAAAAAAAGATGTATTTTTTATCGCAGGTTTGTAAAACGGCATCATAAAATATTATTATGTTAATTTTAAGTTTATCAATGTCAGTACTTAAAATCAGCCTTTACCGTTGAGGTTCGCCTTGTCACAGAAACAATGCACTTACTACCAGAAATTCATATGCAGACGTCAGAAGCACTTATAAAATTATATACTTGTGCTGTAAAAATAAAATTGGGGCTTTAACAAATTATTATGATCCGTAAATTAAATGAAGTTTTTGAATTGTGCGTGTGAAATAGATTCTACGAGTATAATAAAGTGATACTTTTTTTATAATTTATGTGCCTTGCCTTTGACCAACAGAAAGATAAATACTAAATAAATAAATATAGCTTTTTCGTAGGCACCTAATTTTTTTTTAAACGATTTTGTGTAAAACAAAGCCATATTATCAAGAATTGTCACTCTACTCATCAATTTCAGCACAGATGATACACAGCCATCTTGTGTTCCAATCTACCTCCACACCATCACAAACTATTATCAGTATTATTTTGTGTTGTGTAGGGTCGCCATAAACTAACTAGGGCTCGTGCTGAAGGCGCGTGGGACGTGATCTATAGTGCTTAAGCTATATTGTTTTCTAATGACTCAATAGTACAACTACAAACTTAGCATTTAACTATATCTGCGATATTAGCATTTATTAGATGTTGGACATTGATATGACTTCGCCTTAATTAGGGATTTGGGCAGTGGGGCAGTTTTTATTTTGGGATAGACAAAAACTTTTCTTGATTTTTCGAATAAAAAAATTGGTGCCGGTATCAACTCAGGCTTTTGCAACCCAATCGCAGATGTAAGCCCTTCCTTCAAAGGTAACGCCCCAAATCTACCGTCTACCTACTTTTTTACAGCCAAGGAAAATTATCTCTGTCTTAAATTCATATAGGTACTTACCCGAATTACGTGCAAAGTCTCAATATTTTATCAGGCATATCGCAAATCATGACATGTATTTCTAATTCGATTAAACGCATCTCAATTACTCCTAACGTCATGCACATTAGCAAAATTAAGATTTATCTACAGTACAAAATTAAATGCCTTAACCGCAATGTATTGCAACGCGTCCCTAATGTAGATACACGCATGATAAATAACTTGCCAAGATAGGGTGAGAAATCTTACTTAATTTAACTAATGGACTAATATAATACTGCGTCTAATATGTGGCGGCCATTGTTTGCCGAGAAAGTTACTTCGAACAAGTTTACTAACACAACAAAATTACTCAAACTTCATAATTGTTTCAAAGTTTTTTATATTGCGGTTTTATTTAATTTTCGTTGTGTTCGCGTAAATGTATTTTCTGAATTCCCGTGTTCAAAACAATACCTAAGTATATTTATCATTCTATTTATTTTCACTTCCGAAAATTAGGTGGGACTCGTATTGCCTCATAAAGTGTTCAATAGAACATCAATTTTCATTTGTCTGCCAATATTTTCCAACGCCCCTAATTTTTTCCAGCGTTATTGGATGTCGGCTCACTGTGCACCTAACTCAATATTGAAGAACACGTGACCGCAGTAGATTGACGACACTCCTGTGTCGATGTAATTAAGTTTTACCACACTGTGCAATACCATGCGTAGGTTACATAGCTACTACATATTTGTTGTGTATTAGAACGGTGAAGATACCTTCGGTTTATGGCGATTTATTTAGGTAGTATGTAAGTACCTTTTTTGCACTAAAGTATGTAGATTGCACAGGACTTAAACGTACGTAATTTTGTTGTACACGTAAAACATCTTCTCGACCATTATAAAAAAGAAAATCTTGTTAATAAACAAATACACAACGTTCATTTGTTTTAAACTCAAATTATCTCAAAAATCTTCCATATTTGAAAATGTTTACAGAAAGGAAATGACAGCTGACTCGAAAGATTCTATCGACAAAATATATCTATCCGTTAGAAGCTGTTGAGTGCAGATAAATAAACCGGCTTTCAATGGAATGTTCTTTATAGTAGGCAAGTAAACAGAACAAGCTTAGGTATAATGATTTTTTTTATAGTAATAAATAATATTTATATTTTTATGATAATGTACGAATTTGATACAACAACAAACAGTAAAAATGAATAATGCAAATGGCGCATGTTGTTGGTACAACACTAGTGACGCACTAAATTACTGCTGAACTACCGTACAACGTTGTACACCTTGTATATTCAGCTGTTTGCAACGTCACTACTATTATTATCACTAACATTTATCCCATATTCACCTTATAAAACACATTTTTATTATAATTTATGATTTGCCGATATTAAAAAAGCTTGCCATAAATCATGATCGATAATAATATTGGACATTCCAATATCTTTATAGACACTTAAGCTTATTATAGGCAATCCGATAAAAAGGTATACGCCTTTATAGCCAGTTAATGCAATAAAGGATAATATGCACTAACCCTACAATTGCGACTGCAGGCCATTCGGATTCGGACCAAGTGTTTAAGGAAATCATTCTGGGCCGAACGTGCCAATTCAAAACACTTATCCACTCGGTTGAGCTGACTGACATCATTAAGTTTTTACACTTATTATACGCCAATAAACAAAACCTTGGTATTGTGAGGATCGGTCGGTTCACTCGCTACGGGGGGAGTGGAGGAGGTACCACCCTCTACAAAATTATGTACGACGAACTGGGACTAATATATCACGGGGAGGACGTGCCAGACTAAGGAGACTGGGTATTATAGGGTGGGCCGGTGGAATACTTAAGAACCCTGGTGACACCCCATTAAAACACACGTCCCGCATTTTTGGCCAGACGTTTTAATTTCGGCCCAAACGCGAATTGGATTAGGTCCGGAGTTTGTGGTGTACATTTTAAACATGGGTGTGCGTTGTGAGGGTTAACATCAAGACTCGTAATTTAAATATTTTTTATAAAGTAGATAGTAGGTATGTTGCATTGATGAAGTGGGTCATTGTATGTCAAGGTTTGATGAGAACAACATTTACTTCACACTTGTAACGTGTAAAAATGCCAATTAAAACCTACATACGGAATGTTTATTCTTGGACATCATGTGGTGTCCTGTGAATAGACTTTATTTTACCATCATTGAGTCATAGACACAGCTTTGCCCGCAAATACGTTATTGCGTCCAAATGCAACGTAAACGGTTGCAACCGGCAGATATTACACGAAACGAGGCGTGAAACACGCGGCGCTCGCAGGACGCATCCGGAATCATAATTCCAAAATAACTTCCATCCGTTCCCCTTCCAACCCCCACTTCTCGCCCTCTCCCCGCGCTTTTTTTGGATAAACTGGATTCCCCGTCCCACCGTTAATTCCCAAGATAGACATAATTTGGAATTGGATCCATCTATCGCGCGTATACTTACGAACAAAAATAAGTTAGCGCGCGGTACACGGCGGATTTATGTGGGCGAAAACAAAGCGGCCAGTGTACTTACATACTTTGTGGGTTAGAGCGGGGGCTTGTCAATGATTTTAAACTGATGCACTGTAACGTTCTGTTCTCCAGTTAATAGTTTTGCATATCATTTAAGACTCAATTTTACGGGCTAAAAGGTGCACTGAATAACTTTAAACAAACTTTTTTCAGTAGACGGAAAATAAATTCACACAACAACAAGGTTTTTCGGAATTAAGGCGCAAAAGAAACATTTTTTTAAATGCTAACTCGTCAAGGGATTTGCAAAATTTCTTGGAGGTTTAATTTAACGAAAAAACAGCAACTAAAAGATAAAAATGGCTAGAGAGTAGCCATCAAACAATTTATTTTACGAGAGATCCTTACGCTTAACAGGTCATAAAACGACTCATAAACACGGGCTCGTCCATTCACAAAATACTCTGTTTACTTACCGTTTTAAATGCAAATACGATTACGGCCGGTGGTGTGACATTACAGATGTTAAAAAATATTTTATTCACCATTTTCAACCGTATTGTTAAATATTTACGTGAAATAAAATACGATTTTCGCATATCCAATATTGTGTGAGCACTCTTGAGAGCGCTGACGTTGCACAGACATAGCAGAAGATAAAGTATATGCGCCTTTTTTATTTCACCTTTGACACTTTAATCCAATTTGTTTCCTTATATCCCGCCCAAGGGATAGGGGAAGAATTTTGTCCTTATAATTGTTATTTTGAATTTAAATTTTCCATTTTTGTTTATAGACAGCCAAGTCCCTTAAGGACAGAAGCATTTTCATAAATTTTTGCGCGTTTTAATTTTTGCTACGTAAAAACAGACGTTAATTTACATATTTATAAGGACGTGATTACTCATCACGACAGTTAATAAGATAAGTTTATTTATGGTTGAAAATAAAGTTCGTCGATTTTCCGTTTTTATGCTTTGAGAAGCACAATATTTCATCAGTCAGAAGCGTCACGAATTGGTATTCAAATTACATGATTTATAATTTTGAATATTCTAAGTCATCGTAAAGTACAAAGTCAAATCATTTATTTCAAATAGGCCCTTGCAAGGCACTTTTGAACGTCAAAAATTACAAAAAATTGAATTGATTCTAGTCGCCCCTTCCAAAATGTAGTTTTCGTATGGAGAAGAATGGGCAAGAAACTCCACCGTTACTCTTTTAAAATGTTTTACAATATTTTGTATATGTAGGTATACATTAGTTATATAATTATATGTGAAGACGATGCATAAAAAAAAAAACAAATTTAGTTATTACTATATTATAACAACAAACTCGTAAGTATTAAATTAATCCTAGTAACCACCAACTCTACGGGTCAGTTATATTTTTTATATTTGCAAAGGAATGCATAGTTCACGTTGGCCAAAGTTAACCCGTAAGTGGTCGTGATGGCTTTCGAGGTCGGCCTACCGATTCTTTTTATAGCCAACTAAGAAAATTGGCTCATTAATCTTAAAGATAAATGTCCAGCCACTATTCGGCCCATCTTATCAGCGAACAGAATGAATGGAAGTGTGGTATACCTACGAATTTTGATAGCATTTGGAAACTTTTTGGCTGTTTTTCTCGTAGCCTTTATGGCTTTATGGGTGCTTAAAGCAGTTGTTCCTGAATCATAATGACCCTAAACGTCGATTAAATGAAATGTATTGCAAAAAGATTTGAGATACCTGTTCGTCGGAGAATTTATTAGAAATGCAGGTGGCTTTTTATGTAGGTACATAGCTATGTAAAGCAGGTCTACAATAAAGAATTCTATTACTTAACAGATGGTAGTTGTACATACATACGAGAGTGGTGTCGTGGCTCACGACCGCGCCCTGCCTCGTCAGATGTCGCGTAGCTAATTGTCAGCTCGCTGACACAAGTGTCCGACACTCGCAGTCGACACTAGACACGTATAATAAGTAACTTAACGCTGTGCTGCACCGGACATAAATAAAGGAGCAACAAAGTTGTGTTGCGCGGTATTTTAGACCTCCAACAACACTTTTTCGTACAAGAATTCGGTATCAACTCATGTTTTATTTTTGTTAATTTGGAACATGTTTTTCAAAGTCTGGTTTATCTAGTGATGTAGCCATGATGCTAAATAAATTGCCAACAAATTATTACATACCAGCAATTTTCGAAATAATCTCCACGTAAATGTGTAAATTTAAGTTTTATTTACTGACTGGTTACGATTAAAACTCAATTCTAACATAAGTAAACTGTGAAAATTCCGTGAACACGGCCGTTTTTTCTAAGAAATATAGATTTAGACCGTTAACGTTTGCAGAAGCGATATAAATATAACGTTTAATTAAGTCATAAAATGGTTGTTTTATGACAATAACATATTTAAAAATAACCATTTCAACGTGCAATGTTCTAAAGTTTACAGTTTTGAAGCAGTAATACCTACAGTTTTTCGTATATAAGGAGCAATATATATATTTCGACAAAATTTAGCGTGTGTATATTAAGAGTCGTTAGAGTAGTAAAAAGCCATATTTATGTAACACATAAATATTTCACTATTTTCCGTGGGCGTGATGGAGTGAAAACCTACTGTTGATTTTCATTTGGCCTTTTCTGGCATTCCTTTCACCTGATTAAATGCGAAAATTTTAACTTAACAATTTATTGTAACTGAGCAATGTTTGCATGTCAGTTAATTAATTTGTTTGTTTAGATATTTTTTTATTTATTATCTGCAATAAGTATTTTAATTAGACTTGCCGAGTTTTTAACATGTTTATTCTTCTAGCCTTCAATAATAAACAAGAAACTGCAGTACCTTGCGCTACACACGATCAATCACAATCTGAATCATTTTGAAGGATATTGCTAATCCATTGCTTTATATGTTCGAAAAATTTGTCTGCTTAAAAACGTAAATAGCGCAATGAATGTTGTTGAACTGTCAAAATGAAACAGATTATGATTGACCGTGTGCTACACAATGGTCAGGTATATTAAGAAACTAACCTAATTCTTTCCAAAGGAATCCTAAAGACTAAATGATGTAATATTAGCTTACTGTGGAATAAGCAAGGCGCCCTCTAATATTACATCGCAAACTTGCATTTATTATGTTGCATACAAATTACCGCTCTACATTTATTCCCAAAAATAAGACCCACACTCCATTTCACCCCGCCAAATAAACTTTCCACCAGGTATACCAACTGAAGCATAATTAAAAAGAAAGAAAATTCTTTGAAAAGAAACAATCGCGTTTGGAAAGGAAGCAAGTGTCGCGAAGGAGTCGTGAGCTGAAAGTTCTCCACATAAATCGGTGGCAACGAGTTAACCCCGCACTAGCCGGAGTTGAACAAACTCGGCCAACACACACTGATGCACTTTTTGTTTATTTTAAAGAATTAGGTATAGGCCTGGGTTTAGGGTTAAGATTTTTGTGGAACGTTCGTTTGTTTTGTAGTGATGTATTGATGTGGTTTGTCATGGGAGTGGTACTTTAGTTTGAAGAATAGAATTGATTGGACCTAAAGAATTAAAACAAAGTTTAATCCTAGTAATTATTCATTAAAGAGGATCAAAATCTATACCTACACTACACTAATAATATTCAATAAGTATAATTGCGTTCGAAATAAAATCAACATAAATATTCTCCCAAGTTCTGGGTCGTATATGAAAACAGAAATATAGTCTGGGTCTCTACAAACTATTGCATAAGCTTCAAATAATTGTCCGTGGAAACGTTTGAATAAATAATTATTCAATTTTAATTATGTAGAGACAAAATAATTATGAACAGCTCTTCAATCTACATAAAAAAAAACTGTTGTTAATAGGTGATAAGTCTTTTTACTTATTATGGTATAGTATTCTTATTCCTATTATTATATTCTTATTCGTCTTCACATATAATTAATGTATACAAAACATTGTAAAATATTTTAAAAGAGTAACGGTTGAGTTTCTTGCCCATTCTTCTCCATACGAAAACTACCTTGTGGAAGGGGCGACTAGAATCAATTTTTTTTTTTTTGTTTTTTAACCTACTTGAAATAAATTGTTTGACTTTGAAAACTAGGTAAAAGACCTTTCTCTACATAATTTAGTGCATACGCTAGTATCGCAGCGACATGCGTAAACCTTTCAGTCAACGTCTTCATTCAGCCAGAGATAAACCATATCTTAGTTGTTATCACTCGCGTCAGGTAAAGAACCAGTGACAGATTTGGAGTGAACAGTGAAAATTACTTGAACAGGACTAATAAATAAGTACAAAAAGCACTAAGTTTTACTTGATTGTAGAATATAATGCTCTAATAAGGGTTCCTGAAACCGACCTCAAGTGATGTGCCAACACGACAAATCAGGGCGGTTTTTGTCACCCAGCTGTTTAGTGAAGAGGGTGCAAGAGACATAAATCGTATAAGACAAATCCATACTTCAGATAGATGTCATAAAACCTCGAATGGCTTGCGAGATCTAGATTCGCTGATTCAGCAGTGCACTTGCTCTGGTCCGCATAAGTCACGGTGACCGCCCCAAACAACGGCCAGCAGACAAAAGTCGAAGCGCTTCGTGTTCAATCATTTCGGTTGTTTATTCGAAATTTATTCTGTCGGGGAAATACGAATGAGTAGTGGGCTAGTGAGGCGATAAATCGTGTCGATGTCGCGACGTGTCGCGCGTCGGGTTAAAAGCTCGATAACCGAGACGGGCACACACCTACCCGCGCCAACAATAACCTCTCGCTTTGTTTTATTTCTGAACGTTCCAACGCGGCCCGACCAGATATCCGCCAAGTATTTTATGCATAAAAATATCGATATATAATTGCTTCATTACGTCCCTGTGTTGGTGAGTAAAATATGTGGGAGTCACACACAGGTGGCTCTTTTCGTGAGCTTTTTCGAACCCTCAATTAAGCTCTTATCGTACTAATTAGAACTTTATTATCATTTTCCGTGACGCGATAAAGATTATATTCACGAAAATATACGCCGCTGTAATTACCTCGCGATAACTACCACACAGTTATATTTTATTTTATACAGTTGTAGAAATATAATCACAAAAAGTTTCGCGCCGTTGTAATTTAGACATTCATTCGTACATAAAACGAGACTTTTTGAATTGATTATGTGAAAACTGGTAGCCGCAACTTGCATAGTTGCCAAAGCAGTTATTTTTGTCTATTAAATATTTTACGTGCCATTGTCTTCTTTAATTAGAGTATAACTTTGAACTTTTTGTAGTATTTGGTGTAATTGTTTTGAGTTGTTGAGTGGGCGTAAGTATATAATTAAATAGTGGTGTTAAGCGGGAGGCAACACCCTGTAGCGTTCAGAAAGGCGAGTTCTGTGGTGTCTGTCGGTTCTCGCAGTGTCGCTATCGTTGTATCGCCTCTGCCACGCCGTTTGCTTTATGGTGCCAGCTTGGGTGTAATATTTCTTAGGGATCGCACGCCATGATTCATTCCGTGTCACTTTTTAACTTTCCGAACGTACCTGTAATGAAGGTAGAAGGCAGATAATAGAATTTAAAAATGGAACGAGGAATTTGTTTTGATTTTTGGTTTTCAACAAATTAATAGCTGTTAAACTGTAAACAGGACGCTTGAAATCAGTCAGAAATTGCATTCATTACTTGGAGTCGGATTTGTAATATTAATTTCACGATTTCGTTGAAACGTTCGTTAAAATTGTAATTGAATTGATGTATCTATCCTCTTTGTTTCAGCAATAATAATAACAACTAAAACATGTATCGTAGGGAAATACTAAAGTATGTGGCTTGAAGGCTTGAAATTGAGCGAGCGGCCGCGCCTGCGCCGCTTGTCAGTTATAATTGGCTGAACTTGTCGACCGAGTCGTAGCGATTTTTTTACTTTTTCTCCCTACACTGCCATTACTCTTCGTCTCCCGGGAGAGACGTAAATTGCGAACATACAGCCCGTGGAAACAAGCATTGATGTGACGTATGAATACCTACACGACCATTGTTATGTATTATTAAAATTCAAATTTCAGATGAAATTTCTAAACGCTGGGGGTTCGAATGTTCATATTAATTGGTTTTATGAAAACATCGTGCTGTACATCTCATTTGTAGGTTCCATATTTGAATATGAGCAGCCATATTGTGAACCAGGGTCTAGAATATCTGGTGCATTAAAATGAGATACCATTTTAGTCTTAATCGAATGTTAAGGCGAGGTATACAAAAGGGCGGCGCACGGGCACGTTGTGGTACATCGTTCAGTGTTCATTGTGCTAGTACCAGTGGCAGCTGGATCCTGGGATCCTGGCACTTTACATAATTCATACATAATCGCTTTGCATATCGACAACATGTGACATGTGTTGCATTCTGTACCCTGAACGGGGATTTGTTTTTGTTGACGTAGAGACAGATAAAACTGCGGAACTGAATAATGACGTGTTTGTTAATGTACTCCAGTGTGGATATAAAGAGGTTTTAAGTAGAACTGATTCTGTTACAAATAACGATGAGATAGATTGTGTAGATGATGAAACAAGACAAATACTGAAAGGATTTTGTGGGTATAGTATAGATAAGACTACAGATATAGTGTACCAGACGGACAATACCAGGCAAAGTGGTATATGACGATGAAGACAAAAACAAAACTAAAAGGATTCTACGTGAGTATTTAAGCTAGTAGCCTTAACAGTTGTAGAAGACATGGCTACTATAAATACCTAATTTAAGACCAGTAGAGAATCTAGTTTTAAAGCTGATAAACCTGTTTATATATTCGATAGTGAAACCAGAATCGATTTAGATACTAATTCCATATTACGTACTAGATAATTTATTACCTAACGCCGTCATAGCAGAACTGATGTAAACAAAAAAGCGCTTTATCAAGCAAAAAATTCAGCGTCTCAAGCAGGTTCCAGAATATATTCCCCTGATTTTAAATGCAACTATCTGGTGCTAGTATCATTAGTTTTCTTAAAGCGTAACAGCTTAACTTAAGCCCAAAGTAAATAGCAACGCGGCGAGACTCCAAAAATGCATTTGGTTCGTAATAAATAATACATGAACCTATTTATGAGGGCCTCATTAAGTTGCTGAGTTTTCGGATGAGTTCCTTTCTTTGGTTTTTCGAATTCTTTGATTATTTGGGAGATCAAGGCATGGAAGTGGCTTAAACTAAAGTTATAGTACAAGGAAAAGTGATGTAATTATTGAAATTAAGTTTGTCTTTGACTATTAGCAAGATTATTGTCTTTATTAATGAATTGTTGTTATTTAGTTGTCACAAAACTATTAAAACGGTTCGCTTCAAAAATAAAGTTCTACTGGAAATCGCACTCAATGACTTATGATAATATTCGTTACAAACTAAATCAAATCAATTCAGCTACTATTGATCAAAACCTTTTTTTTTGTATTTCCTAACCATTTTTGGCTTTACTCTATTAGACTTTTAAAATTGAATTCCTTGGCATATCCATCTATGCTAGTCAGTTCATTATCAAGTTAAAAGTTAAGTTTTCAGTTAGTTGTTCGCAATTAGTTAGCCGCTACCGTACTTTTAATGAGCATTTCATTGTTCTCAGGGCAATTGTTTAAAACTCTTTTGTTATTATTCTTTAATTAATCCTTGTTTTTTCGATGCGTTCTTTACAAACTTAACTACAGTTAATTGCGGTGGCAATTTCTTTAATTGGAAATCAATAATATACGTGTGTACTTTTTGTTAAGTTTCACTTATATGTATGTTGTCTTTTTGTTCTTTTAAAATTCGTTGTGAATGTGGAGGTTCCAGCAGACAGGCGCGATGCGACGGTGCTAAGCGATTCTGGTAGAAAAACATCCATTTTTTTTTTTTTTTTTAATGTTCTGCTACGGACGCGTCGCGCCTGTTCGTGTGAGCCTTAAAGGATAACATCTTAAGGAATTGTGGAGATCATGAATACTGTCTGAAATGGGGAAGCATGCAATTTTTTTTTTCTTGCAATATTGGCGTGTGCTAGCTGACATACCTATAGCAAATAATTTAATTTAATGTTTTATGTTGCATAATGTACACTATTTTGCATAACTACTATTGTATAGAATCAAGTTTTTCTAACTGAACAGACAGCTGTGCTGCTGGGGAGTTTGTTGCGCCGCTTCTTGTGGTGAAGGGCGGGCGTTTTTGGGGGACTATCTTATGTAGTTTTGACGTTCGAAAAGTGCTGTTTCTCAGCCTATTTTGAATAAATTACTTTTGAATTTGAATGTCCATGCCTTTCTCTGTTTGAGAAAGCATCTTTCTATACCGAATTTCCCATGTGAAATTATTAACTTATATTTTGAAATTAGGGATTTAGTTGCATTTTTAATCAACTTTCAAGAATCTATATATTTTTTCAAGAATATCCATAATTCCATCAATCGTTTTCCTTCATGTTTAGTGTATGTAGCTAATAAAATGAAAATTACCTCTATCAATCTGCTTATCCTTTCCCCAACTATGTCGGGGTCGGCTTCCAGTCTAACCGGATGCAGTTGAATACCAGTATTTTACATGGAGCGACTGCCTGTCTGACCTCCAGAACCCAGTTAATGCGTAATACGATACCCCTTGGTAAGATCGGTTGTCAGACTTTCGGGCTTCTGACGACCCGCATCGTCGCGCGTCGGTCAAAGTTCTACGAATGACAGCCGGGACCAACGGCTTAACGTACCTATACCTTATTGGTACCTATGTAAAGATGGTCACCCATCCACGAAACAATCGCGGCAAGGGTAGTTTAACCTGATCGATCGACCCGTGCGGCTGTTACGTAGCAACAAGCCCCTTAATCGTTTCCCCACAAAGTAGCTAAGAAAATGAAAATGAAATCTTCTATACGTATTACCTATAGGTATGAAGATTTAATTTAAACTAAGTACAGTATTGTACTCAGAGCCGATGTAGGTAATATTTCACCGATAGATGATTACAATCTCATGTTTATTAAGTAATAAATCTTTGGTTTAATTATGTATGCGTCTACAAGAATGATTACGTTATAAATTAGTTGATCTAATGAGCGATGAGAATACAATCGATGTGTTATCTTTCTATCGATTTTTTTATCGAGTTCTCTCTTTTTATTTAATTAGATGTAGTAGAGTTTTACGTGCGATTGAAATCTGGAGAAATGTCATTTAGGTTTTCTAATTGATGAAACAACCGTTTTAAAAATGGAAGTATATTTGATAAAATCATATAACTAGGTAATAGTGGATAATAAATATGTACTCATGTAGTAAGTAATGTGTTATGTTTGCCTTATGATAGGCATTCTGTACCTATGGAAAAAGATATAGACGTGTAGTAAGTACCTATAATTTTGCAAAACAACCTACCTTCTTGCAAAAACAATCACGAATCATATTTTTTCAGTATTTAATCCAAACGTTATCATTCAAACTTTTAAGCTGCTTACCCAACTTAGTTATCTCAAATTAGAAACAGTGAACGCATTCAGGAACAGTATGCCCAATCGTTTCCACTCGGATACAGCGGTAATTAAGAACAATTCATACAACAACATTGCGTTGTCAACGCATTCCCTATCAGCCTGACCTCAAGCCACCTTTGACTGATTTGCACTGAGATACAAAGACCAATGCATAATGATCTCCCTGCCCCCCCTTCCTCCTTTATACGTCTTGGGTAAGTAAGGATTGTGTGGGTGTTTCAAATGCCAGATAAGACTGGTCTCAAGTTTATAACGAGTCTTTAGAAATTGTGACAGATCGAAAGCAACGACGGGCGTAATCTTAAATTGACTGACGTTTAATTGTTAAATTAATTGTCGTGATATAAGAGCTCGTGTTTACGGGTTGAATTAATTTTAGAAATTGATGTTATGTAAGGAAGCGAGTTTGCTAGGACGATGCCCTAGAGTTGAAACAATGTTTAGATTTCTTTATTACTCACTAGAGATGGTTACCAACCTATATATGTTAGTTTTCTGCTTGTTTTTAACATTAATTATAATTTTTTTTTGACAAATCTTAAATACAATTGTAAGCTATGCTGGTCCTAAAGGGATATCGCGGCCCCGGCACACAGGCAACGGAAGGAACACGGGTGGGTTTTAGTCAGTAAAAGTCTGACACTCCCTCTCGCTCCGCCCAGAGCGGGAGGAGTCATTTGATGATTTCCCACCCCAAAAAAAAAAAAAGCTATGCTTAATGTAAACAAATCCCGGTGGCCTGAGGTCACCGGTCATCGGGTATTCGGGTGTTACCCTATCGGAATAGCAGACGTGTGAACTAGATTGTATAACTGTAATTTAAGTTTGAAAATGATTAAATAGAATGATACGAACAATTATCTTTCATTGCAAGACACGTAAGTAAAAAGAATCGCGAGACCGAGAATAAACTTTCACAATATACAAGCTAATACTAAAATATATATTCTACCACAACTTATTATAACATAACATCACGCCTTGTCTCCCCGAAGGGTTGGGCAGAGGTGTACCTGTAGCAGGTACACCCACATTTCGCCCGTTATGTTTAGAAGTCCCATGTACCATCGAAGAAGTTCATATCTATACACCGTAAGGACTATTTCTGCTTGCAGCGCTCGGCCGCCATAGAACCGGGGCGGTAACAGATGTGGTCATCGCGTTCACGGGAATTTGTTTTCAAACTGCTTAGATATGAAATTCTTCGATAGTACATGTGTATGGCAATAGACTTGCCTCCTATTATGTACATAATAGGAGGCAAGTCTATTGCCATCAACCGGGCACAAATCCAGACTCTACATATACAGGGTGGCAGGGATCGACGCGAAAACTGATACCATGGATTCAGTACATGAATCTGAACGCCCATGCGTTGAAATTTTTCGTAGTTTTTTTTTTAAACAGCTATTCCATAGGAAAGTGCAAAACCCAACACACTACCTACGCGGTCAAAATGTATGGAACAGTAGATTAAAAAAAAAATTACCGACGAAAAGTTTCAACTCAGGCTGATTCAGAATCATGTACCGAATCCATGGTATCAGTTTTCGCGTCGATGTCCCTGCCACCTTGTATACTCGTATTGTATTATGTGCTTAATTATTGATTGACTTCAAATAATTTAGTTTGATGATTTGAAAGTTTAAATGTTGTACTTTGAATCGGCTCTGTTATTTATGATAGAGTGAAGACAAGCAGTACTATTGCCAATCTGACCTCACCACACAGGAAAACCATAACCAAATCAAACCTGGCAACATCAAACAAGATACCGACCTAGCAGATAAGATATCTACGCTTGAGTAGGTAATAAGCTAAATGATAAATAAAATATCTTTACCTATACTAGTCTATACTTGAATATAACTAACAACTTAATTCAAAACATACATACATCATTTTGATTAAATTAATTTCTAAGGCGGTCCTCCATAGAAGTTAGAATGTTATTCTATCAATTTCTGAAGTTGAAAATAGGTAATAATAACCCGTGGGTAATTGCCATGAAATGCCTCTGATACAGGTAAGATAGTAGACTTTATTTCTATGATAAGGTAATTTTTAATTTAAGTAATGAATCTGATATACGACTACTCGTATAGGAGCATTATGTAGATGCCTATTTACTTGCGCTTATGTGCTTTGAAGAATATGATTTGTTTGATACGGTGTTTGATGTTCATTTATGAAGTTAAAAGTAGCTTTTTATGAAAATATTATAGTATACAGCTTTATACAGAGTGTATGAGAAAGGTGTGGTCAAATTTGAGGGTGAGGTTCGGACAGACCTTAGGGACAGACTATCAAACTGAACGACTTTCTTCATGGGACCAACATCGAAATAGAGAAAAAAATATCAGCTTTCCGGGGTACAAAGCTTCAATACCTTTCCTACTCGACCCAAATAGTATATTAGACGGCTGATAAATTATCAGCTCTCCCCTACAAAGCTTCAATACTTATCCTACTCGACCCAAATAGTATATTAGACGGCTGATAAATTATCAGCTCTCCCCTACAAAGCTTCAATACCTATCCTACTCGACCCAAATAGTATATTGAACGGCGGATAAATTATCAGCGCTCCCCTAAAAAGCTTCAATACTTATCCTACTCGACCCAAATAGTATATTGGACGGCTGATAAATTATCAGCTTTCCCCTACATATCTATCCTACTCGACCCAAATAGTATATTGGACGGCTGATAAATTATCAGCTCTCCCCTACAAAGCTTCAATACCTATCCTACTGGACCCAAATAGTATATTGGACGGCTGATAAATTATCAGCTCTCCCCTAAAAAGCTTCAATACTTATCCTACTCGAACCAAATAGTATATTGGACGGCTGATAATTTTTCGCGATAACGATGTTGGTCCCATCGAGAAAGTTATTCAGTTTGATAGTATGCATACTTCCCCCATAGTACCATATATCCTTAAATTTTACCACACTTTTCTGATACACCTATATCAGCGGCTCAGAAAATAACCGCTTTATTTTATCATTCGGTTGTTAAAAGCAAAGCAGCTATTAGGTACGTCATCTACATAAATTGATAACCTCACCGCAGTTAAAAGACAGACGTTCTGTGTTCAACCGCAGCCTCCTAATATTATAGATGAAAGGAACTAGTCGGCGGCTTGTTAATGAGCACATGAGTTCCCTTGACCAAAGCGAACCTTGGCAAACAGCCAAGAAAACGCTAAAGAAGATGCCACTAAGGCTGAGTAAGGGACAAAAGAGAATTTACTCAATACAGACTGAACTTGCAACTACATTAAACGCAACAAAACAAATTCGCTCATGCATTTATGCCTTAAGTCAAGTTACTTACCTACTATTTAATAATTCATAAGTAAGACAGTGCTCCGGACTTTTTCAGCGACAGTTTTCTTTTTGTGTGAAGTTTTATCGCGTTTTCATGTAGACATAACGAGTTAGGCGCGCCCTTATCGAAAAAGTATACAAATACGTAAAGGAGCCAATTTAAATTCAGCCAAAACGTATTCGTTGGAAGTTGTTCGATCCGTCACGCTTCCCCACAATAAATCTCTTCAGATACCCGCCCTAGTACAGCATAAATAAGGTGGATCTTGTTAAAAACTTGCGGGGATAAAAAAACGGGATATTTTCCGCCATTTTTAAAACGAGACGCTCCCCTTAAGGAGGCTTCCGTGGTTTCATAAATATGCAGATATGCCTTCACCTGGGCTAAAGCCACAAAATTTAGCTGAACAATTTATCGTAATAGAAATATTGTAAATACGTATACATCGTGCGAGCTTAAATAGATTTGTGTTGTGGCGTGCTTTTGCATAAGTAGCGTTGGTATCTCTCTCGTTTCGCGTTGTGTGCGTAGGCCCTTAGTAAACGATTCGTTATTATCTGATAATGACTTCGTCCCCGACCAACTAAAACACATTTTGAATTATGGTTCTAATTACATCGATTAAAAATTGCTGGCATACATAAAAGGTCACGTGCACTTACCCATTATAAATACACATGCTTTAGAAGACTTTGAAAATACTGAATGAAATGAAATACCTGGTAGCTCATGCGCCACTTCTTCTTCCCAGCTAAAGCACTAGGAAGTGGTGAACGGTGGGGGTTTTTTTGGGGAACTGTCTTATGTAATTTTGACGATCGAAAAGTAGGTGATTTTCAGCCTATAAATGACTTTTGAATTTCATTTACTTCAGATTTATTTTAGTAAAACTTACTCTAATTACTCATTCATATTTTTAAATATAAATGAGTAAGTAGATTAGTTTTATTCAGTCGAAGTCACGATATCCCCAAAGATAAATCACAAAGAACTTGTTTTTGACGCTTAAAAGAAAATAAAAACGTCACCTCAACTATCAAATAACACACAAAAGTCATCGTAACATCTGTAACTTAGTTATATTGAAAGAAACTAGCTACTGGTCCTTGCCAACAAGCAGAAATAAACTTAGTCTAAGTTGCTGAAGATTCAAAATCGAATGGTTTTGAAGAAATAAGAAGTCTGGAAAATGTAGTTGTATTTGTAGACGTTGATTGAGTAGAAGATATTAGTAACATTCAAAGCTTAACACTTTGTTGGTGGTTGTACCTACCTACTAACATAAAGTAGGATTCGATTTTTGCGTAGGTAATGGTCTGTTCGAGGCTATTAATCGCTTTCAGTCAATCTTGATCGTGTTTTGTTTAAGATAGACACTAATGTTTATAGACAGGCATTTTCTAATTTCTCTCTACTGTTTTCTTCGACGATTTCCGCTCAATCAGTTATTTATTTCTTACTATTGAATTGTTTTTCAAAGAGAAAACGAAGGAAAATGGAAACGGTATGCAGTCATTTAATAATAATGGAGACACTTTTAGCATATATATCTATTTCTAAAGTTCAGAACCTTAAAATTCGTTAACTACATCATTTAAAAAAAAAAAATGTTAAACCCAAGTACCTATTTCAAAATGATCAAAAAGTATATCCATTGATATCAAAGTTAATGTCACTCCCATAAATTATCTTAGTCATAAATATGTATCTAGTTGATATGCTGCTAAATAATTTCTAAGTCAATAAATTAAACGAGATCTTATCAAGACATTTGCGGTATAAGATAAGATATCTGTAGGTAACGTAGGCAGCTAGATAGATGTATAATTAAAAGCAGAAAGAGATATGCAATTATCTAATTAGTCATTAATTACTCAACAGGAACATGGGACATATTGAGAACATGTGCCATTCCTATTTATAAACAGCTGTGAGCTGGTAGATACCTACGTATCTATGATTTGTATTCGTTCTGCGTCAGAACTAAAATAGTATTGTTATAATTAAAATAGACCTGTCTTGTTTATTTGTTGCTATTTGCTAATTAATTATGTTTAATTAATTTGCTTAGAATAGGTACCTTGGTACTTGTCTTTATACTAGAAGATAATCTAGTTGCCATAAAGAAAAGCATTTCCAGAACTAAAAGCTAAAATATTGATGAATTTAAAAACCAATATCAAAATTAAAACAGATCAATTTGTAAACTAAAGCACCTATTGAAAACTCTAAAAGATGTTTTCCTCCAACAAATTGCTAAAAGTATTCATAAAACCGGTTTTATATGTACTTACTAAAATATATTACCTACGATGAGAGAGATTTTTCGAAGCGTCAATACGCATCAGTCAATCAGTGGTACGCCCACCGACGCCGACCTACTGGCCACATTTCATTCACCACTCCATACAAAAGCTACATTATCTCATACAAACATTACATAACTCCGAGTACGCAGGTGTTAAAAGCGTATTAGAGCCAACAAACAGGGCGCTAAGCTTCGGGATTCGGCAGACCATAGCTCGGTTAAAATGGCCAAAGATTAGCCGAGTGCGGGCCCCAGATATTAATGTTACAGCCAAAATATCAAAGGTTGGAACATAATTATGTTATAATTGGACCTCTGATAGCCCTACGATTTACATAAACGTATATCAAAATAAACGAAAATCTCCATACCGTTGAAAAACTCAAATGCCATACAACCATGTTGTGAATAAACAAAAGTCACTAAAATTAATGTAATTAATCGTCGTTTGAATTAATTAAAATATTTGTGTTTAATTTGCATACAATTTTGTTTGAAACAATGCACTAAACGGGCGCTGTTTTTGTGACAAATGTCGTGGTTCGATACGTAGGTTAGTCTCATAATTGTCCCGTAATCCCTTCACACATACATTTACCTGCATGCGTTTTGTCGTACAGGCGTGCCTAGTTTTTCTCAGAAACTAATAAATAATGTGAAGAGGTATTGAAAAGCGCACAAGTGCTATAGCGTTTACACACGCTACTCCTTTGTTAATTTTTTCGATTTAGAATGAATTATAGAACGCCTCTGCTGCATTTAATTAGACAGCATTGTTTATTGTTTCAATTTGGATTCATAAATTCATTTCTTGGTCGTTCTTCATTTGAATTTTAAGAGGATTCTGTTCAAAAACGTCAGTTTTCGGTTGTTTATTTGTCAACATTTTTAAGTGCTAAAAATAAATATGGTTTAATGAACGTCTCCGAATTTGGCCGGAGTCTCTCATATTACCTTGTTTACCCCCGTTAATGTTACTTGCAAACTTTGACAATTTGGGTGACGTACGTATCCCGGTCCGGTTTCGTTAATTCTGCGTACGCCGGGGCCCGGTTGAATTTGCATTTTGCACGCGTGATAAGTGGGCTGGATTACATGGGATTCCCACCAACAGCCTCTGTTTGTTCTGAAATAAAGGGCTGTTAAACTTTTTTCATGGTAATTTGGGTCACCTTCAGAAGAAACGATCGTTGTAAATTTGTTTAAGTAGGCTTAGGGCTGGTCGTTCGTTTAAATTAGAGGGAACATGCGTAAAGCTAATTTGGATCACTGGTGCACTCGTTTTTCTTATTTTACAAGGTTCATCAAGCATCCCTATAAAGGAACTTGTGGAATGAAAATGCAGAAAAAGTTTTGGACCGTACCTAAATAATTGACGTCCTGTGCGGAAGTTAGTTGGAAGTGGAGGGTATTTTTCTATCGAGTGATTAATGAAAACCACCACATAACAGTCCCGGCTGACTTCCAAAATTTCCACAGTAAATCTCTCCTTTCGTTTCGCTTCTTTTGCCCAGGAAGACTTGGCACCGTATTTTATCTCTGTAATGCAAGCGTTGCACTGTAGCTAGGTAAATAGTCGTTGTATATATTTAATGTATTGCGAGCGACATTTCATTTTTATGGCTCTCTTATTATTCGCGCCGTCCATAATCCAAAAAGGCACTGCATATCTCTGAAAACGGCGTTGAAATAGAGCTTTGTGGAACTAAAGATATATCTTTTAAGACCCGTAATAATGGCTCATATAAAATACCTACCTAGCATTTGTTCCACATTTATTAGTTTGCACATTAAATTACCTGATCCGATAAAATTCTTTACCAACAAAACATAAAATAAGAATCTAATATCTAGATAAGTTTCAAAAGGGGAAATCAAAAGTAAAAAAGTCGCCATCGTTTCAAGTTTTCTATGCAAGGCTATCCGTCAGTGGCCTATTTAGGATTCAGAGTACGCTCAACTTTCACAATATCGCACTGCAACTCCCATTTTATCTACTTCTTTGTCTTCAGTGAGCCAAAGAAATATACTGAAACTTTAGTCAAATGAACTGAATGTATTGCATTTGTTTTTTATAGTTAGGTGTTTGAAATTCAGTGTTCATTTTCAACTTACATGCATTGATAGCACTTGCTTTTAATATGTTTATAAAGTTTAGTATTGAGGGGCTTGTGGCTAAGTAATAACAGCCGCACGGGTCGATCGATCAGGTTAAGCTACGCTTGCCGCGGTTGGTCCGTGGATGAGACCCCTCCGTGCCTCGGAAAGTACGTTAAGCCGTTGGTCGCGGCTGTCATTTTGTAGATCTTTGACAGTCGTTACGGGTAAGTAGAAACCCAAAAAGTCTGACTGCCAGTCTTACCAAGGGGTATCTATCGTCTTACCTAGTAACTAGGTTGTGGAGTTCAGGTAGGCAGTCGCTCCATGTAAAATACTGGTATTCAGCTGTATCCGGTTAGACTAGAAGCCGACCCCAACATAGTTGGGAAAAGGCTAGGTAGATGATGAAAGTTCAGTATTGATAGGTAAGATAAAATAGGTATTGAGGCTGGTAGCTAAAGTAAGAATTAAATAGTTCAGAATGTACAAGACTTTCCGATGACTTTTTCAAGACAGCCTACCTTACTACATTGGCTAAATATTAGACAATTTTATACCTCAACTAAATAAATACCTACTAATTATTTCAAGTAGGCACACTAAAATATTTACTGAATACTGAATGCTAGAGTTCTTTTCTACAAAATGTTCGGTTAAAAGTACCTTCAGATATTTACTCTCTATACCTAATAATATAATGAATAATTATTAAATGCAATACCTAAATCCCTTTAAGTATATTGTATTTAACTATGTTTTATCAAGAAGCCTACAAAGTTAACGCATGCGCCGTCGGCGAAGCGCTGTTGCCCGTCCGTCGGTGTTCCAATTTATGTATTTTAGAATAAAATAAGCAAATCAGTGGTTAAATAAATAAAAAACGTTAAAATAAAGACTATTAGAATCAGTTAATTCAATTTTAGTTCTTAACTTCTGTTTCATTTGCAAGTTATTTCATAATTACAGCACACTTTGAGGTTAGAAAAGAAAACACATTTTATTCCATATTCTAGATATTTTGCCAAGATTTGGTTCTAATTTAAATTAAAACTGTTAATGAATTGCCTTTTGTTCAAGTATGCAACTGAAAAACTTATTTGTTTGAAAAGCTTGGGTAGATAAACAAAACAAAGCTTTAAGATTCAACGTTCCTGTTATTTTGTATTAATTGATCATGTATAGGTATTTAAGTAAATTGTTTAGCTGATTTGCCATTTAATTAATATAATTTTCGCTAACTTTAGTGCTCATTCGTTTGTATTTATTCTAAAGTATGAAAAGTTAGGTTATGTAGGCATCTCCTCACTAGTTTCTAATTGGATAGCATTTTTGGCATATTTTCAAATAATGCCCGTAAAACTAATGACTAACTACTAAAATTTACTAATTTTGATATGAATAAATCGAAATATATTGAAAAACAAACCCTCACATGAACTGAACTTAGCTTTAGGTATACGTCGTGGCGTCCTTTTGACATTCCTACGTAGTTTTCACACAAAATCATCATTAAAACGTATAAATGATAGCCAACAAAACCATAACACGCAATAATTCACTGATTATATGAAAAATAAACAAAGAAAAACATTTAAAACCCAGAAAAACACACAAAAACAGCGAGGAAAACACAAGGTACGTTTCGCATTAGTTCAGGCAGAGGGCATTGCGATCGGTGGATTCAATATGGCGATGGTTTGTCGGGCGCTGATTGGTCGGCGCGCGCATTGCCGTGAAGTTGGCTCGAGTGAGCGAGCGAGTTAGATTTATGTGATGTTTTGGCGCCGATGAAAGACGGAGAATGTGTCGGAACGAGAGTACATTTGTATGCCGGCGGCGTGTCAGACCGGTTTTGTCAGGGCGTTTACGGAGTGTGCGTATGTGCCGGCTATGTGCCGAGGGCAGGTAGAGTCCGCGCTACCTACTTATAATGATGAATTGTCCAGTTCGCCTGTATGAATTAAAATATAAATTTTTAACATCCCATTTTTATTGTTGCAGGTAAGATTTCACTTCGAAGGCAACGAGGACAAACCCCACTGGTATCTACTTACATATAGGTAAGGTACCTAAAGTAAGGAAATATAAACACGTTTATAATAATTAATCAAGGCGAAATTTTCCTGCTTCCTGAGCAGATTCATGCATTAATCTTCTTGATAAAAAAAATAAAACCTTCATCAGCTCAATTTTATGATACATATAATGGCAAATCTGGCTTAAATTAAATTAGTTAAGAGAATTTTGTCTATATCCTGGCAAAAAGACAAGCAAAACTGGTTTCAAAGATGGTTAAGAATAGTAAGGATCCACTTTAGGAAGACATGGCCAGTTTTACTAATCCACGAATGATAGATAACGGAGTCTTTATTCTTAGGCTGCCATAATAATTAAGTATTTAATGATGATCTATTAAATGGTATTAACAATTCATTAGAATAATATTGGATTATTGGCAAAAAGTGATTGAGATAAATTTGATTGAATATACATAGGTAGGTACCCAAAAAGCATAGGTATAAAAACTAAGCTTTTGGTTACATATTGATTTATGACTTTATGAGTCACACAGAGCCGTACTAGGAACCGAACTGCTGCCTTACTAGGCACTAGGTACTTATGTCCTGGGGTTGAAATCAAATCCCATCTTGGACAGAATTTTAAACCAAAATCCACAGATGGAGCATGAGATTGGAAATTGTAATAAATGATAATAAATTCGTCCCCTATTATATTCGAACGCAACATCGCCAAGGGCGATCCAAACTCAGGGAGCCAAAGCATAAGTAGCTCCACACCTTGGGGACTCTACACCTCTTTAGAAGCGTGATGTTTATTATGACGAATATCTTGGCAGTAAAGGTTGTTTAACGGCTGAGATAATAAACATCGCAGACATAATAAAGCTTCACAATAGAACCCCAGCCACACCCAGCATATCCGACCGGAAGCTAGAATATGTGAAGCAAAGAAAAACGCAAATATGGCCCAGGCCCAATGGCCTAAGATAAATTTATTTCGTCGTGTAACTAGCAATAAATATGCTAATTCAACACTATAACGTCCGTATGTCGCCTACCAGCTCCGCCATTGAAAGAGTGAAAAAGATATCACAAAATTGCACTGCGCATTGCTCTTTTCAGTCATACAACCTTCGAGTGGCATCACGCAAAACTTTACTCTGTTTCTTTCTCTCGTAGGTCGTATTTTTTTCTTTCCGATTTATTGAGATACGCCGTTCTGTTGTCGGTTTGTAGTTTTATCGACCTACGGCAACTACTAACCCAATAAATTTTGGTGTTTCGCTCAGTGAATCCGTTCGTTGAACGAATGCATCGTCCCAGATACGAACGTGCGGGATTTGACTGCGACGATTTATTGGCGCGGTATATAACTTACTGACCAAAATTTATAAGAGATGACCTTCGATTCGAATCGTGACGCTCACGTTTGTCGATTCGATACCCTCTAAATTAGAAATTCGAATCTATCTTCTTATTTACATATGTACCTACGTATAATTTATCAGCGACGCTTTTAGCATTGCAAAATAGCCTGACTCAACCAGTTCACGGACCCGCAGTGAATCTCTTAATTAAGAAACACAATTAATGTATAAATCAAGAGCACAACTTAATCTGCAAAATGAAAACAATCAAAACCAATATTTAATTGATGGGCAAACCTTAATTAACTTGTAGTTCGGCGGGTCCGGAGCCCCTTGGATAAAAGAAGCCATCTGCATTTCGGTATTCAAATTATTCTCCAAACGTGTTCTCCGTTCTAACCAAGCAGCCATTAACGAAATCGTTGCATCACGCTCACTCCTGCGCATCCAAAACTGGCGCGAACAGTTCAACCCTTTAGTTCGGGACTCACAGCTTTGAAACGACAATATAACGTACTCATATGGACCCGAATAAAATGGAACAAAAAATCACATCACAAAAGTTTGCCTAAACTAACCTCGTTAAGAGATTTCTGGATAAAAGAATACCGTTTTTCAGTATCATCACGATTGTGCCGTGGATCGGATAGCTCGATCGAAGACGCGACTAATACTGACTGTAAAATTATTGTTTAAAGTGAATCTTGCTCCTTTTTCTATTTGTAAAGTAACTGTTTGTTGCACAAATGCAAAGAGAAAGTTGGTTTTGTTGCATCGAGAGAACAAAAAGTATAGTTTTTTGAGTTATTGTTCGAGAGAAAGCCGCCATTGTTAAGGTAAAAAAGCTTTTGTACCTGCTAAAGAACGGAGCTATGAACGGCTTAAAGTTTTTGTAGTATTCGAATAACTTCGCTGTAGAACGTGCGTGTTTTGAGTTTGTTTGAGAATGTGATTGGAAGCTGTGTTGCGGGGAATAAATGGAGTCGTATAGAGCTTTTATACAGGTATATGTTCAAACATTTTCCCCATAACCGATGTTCTCCCAGATTAAACAACAGGTTACTTCGCACAGACATGATGAAAATTTTTCCTCCGGAAAAATTAATTGAGGGCGTCATGTTTGAAAATTTAATCTCACGGTCATGTTGTGCACAGTTTGTCAGTACAAATTAACGTTGCTTTTTTGACACATTCTGTGTTAGGCAATTTACGTTACGCAATTATGTGGACAGCTTGTACTGGCTCATATATAAGGGTTCATTATGTATAGGGGTTTTAGCTCGAAACTTACATGCTTCCATAAATTATATAAACTCCTTATAAATATTCTTAGAGTAATTAGTAAATGTCTACAAGTCTGACTTATTGTTGACTTTGTTTGTGTTCATACTCGTATATAACCTTCGTGATGGAGATAAATGTTTTATGTTACTTGTATAACTTTGATGCAAAAAAATACAGTTCTGCTGTTTTGCTAGGAAGGAATAAAGCTGCTTACAGTCCCTAGCAACTATTGCCAAACAAAACAAAAAGGATTCATCAACTGAACCCTTTAAGGAACGCTATATCTCCCTACCAAAAGCAACGGTTGGAATTTAAATTCAAACCGACTCGAGATAGCTATAGGTCGATAGAATGGGACAATGCGTCTCCAGTGGTCTCTAAGAACAACAGGGAACATGTTGAATGTGTACGCACATGCAGACACAAAGGAGGAGACGCTTAATTAAACTAGCGAAGCGGGGCCAGCGAAACGTAAGCATTTAATTTATATCCCTGCAGTAAACTCCGCGGCCTCTCCCTGATTGGGCCGAGCTCACAAGCGGAGCGGGAACAGCGATCCTGCGTGTGCACGCACGCGATTACAAGCCTGTATGCACACATCCGTAAAGCATGGAATTGTTTTTTTACTGAGTCATTGTAAGCCTCATAATTTTATCCACTTCAGATTGGTTTTTCATTTTCCATGAACTTCTGTTATGTGTGCTATGTGCATTTACATCCGTAATTTCTTTGTTGTTGGTAATTCCACTTCGATTATCTCCCCCTTGAGCATGGTGTGCTGATTTAAACAAAGTTTGATCTAAGTAAAACTTAAGTAGCAAAAATTTTCCGAATCAGCTGTCTTCCGAATTTCAATCGCTGATCGCTTTTACCAAAACCCGCACGATATTCGCAGTAGAGTCGTGGAAAAACTCGCCTTAGTTGAATACTGGATTAGAATAAACTATTTTAATTACGAGTTACGCTTGCCATTGACTCGCTAACACAATTATATGTGTACCTACCTACTTAATTGATTGCATTAAGGGAACCGCGGCTTCCTTTCTGCTTCATTTGTTCTGCTGAATTATTTATTTACTTTGAAAGGTAATGTGAAACCGCAGTTATCGATGTATTTGAATATAGAATACAAATAAGTAAGTGGCCGTTCTTCTTTTGTTTCTGATTTAGCTTTAATGTGTTGATTGCGAAAAAGTCAAAATTCCATATCTACATATTCGCGAATTCATATATTCTTATCTACAGTACCTAGTCTATGAAGGCTTGCCTTTATGTTTACTAGCTCTAATTAACAAAGAGTAAGTGCGCTCGACCACACAGCATCTCAAACTAACGTTCGAAATATTGTTTGTTATTCCCCACGGCCTGAACGGCGACCACTACAAGTACTGCAAGTTTACCATCTTGATTTCCCAGCAGCCGAATTTGAAAGCGAATAAACGTTGAGACGGCAAACATTAATATTATTGCTTTGAACGCAGACGTAAGGATCAATGTGGATAGACAGACATGCTTGGATCATAGTGAAGTTTCCCCAACAGAATGGCGGGAGTCAAATTGTCAATATGTCGTTTTAAAAAAGATAATTATTTCTTTGAAGCTACAGAATCTTCCTTATTTTGCAATTTTATTCTACTATTTCTATATCATTATTCGAACATGATACTTTATCTTCCAAGTTGGCAATCAACACCTCCGGAACTTCAATAACCAGGCTATTATAGGTACTTATTTGGTTAGCTTTACCAGCAGTGACCATCCTCTAAATTCCCGTAGATCTTTCCACCTATTCTACCCCTGCTTAATTAAGTCCATACTGGGTAGCGACAACAATGGCGGGCGACCGATGCGCGCCAAGATATTCAAATACGTCTAAGGCTACTATTATATTGCCAACATTTATCGAGATACTATTTCTATTATATACTAGATAATAGCGAATAACTTTATTCTAGCGAATGATTATTTTGAATTTTATTTCTGTTGTTTTTTTAATAAAAATATATATATAATATCTGTTTTATAGGTAGTTTCTAAACGTTGTTCGAATCTTCTGTTTCAAAAGAATGGGGAAATGACATCAACACGTGTCATTCTCATCACGAGAAAATATAAAACATGTATAAACATAATAAACTCATGACTTTATCTTTCCTATATTACATTATGTTCGCGAACGAAATTAATGTTTCCGCAATCAAGATTTCAAAAACCTTCACAAGCAATTACTTCCTATTTATACTGCCAATAAATCTGGAAAGTTCCATTACTATTTTGTAACAGTCTTTAAAACAAGATGTATGGAATATATTCTAAAGCCGGGACAGTTTTTCCGTCGTCACCCGGTCCAAGTTGGATCCCAATTGGGACATCGATCCTTACTTTAGCGCCTGTCTGGCGGTACACGCAACTATATTTTTCTACAATGTATTGTTCAAAAAGCACAATTTAAATAAATAGGTATTTAAAAATGGTTAAGCTTTCTGTTATTATTGAAACCGAACTTGATTTGTAACCACTAACTAGTCTAGGGGATTTTAAAACGAATGCTAGTATAGTGTAAATGTATTCTAAGTACCTACTTCTTACAACAAAATCACAAAGGGTCAGTCTCCATACTAAACGATCCAGTAAGCGTATGGGAGCAAAATAACAGCAAAATTGGAACCCCTAGCCGACTCGTGTTTCCAGAACTAACTGTACATAACAACGTGACTAGATAAAGTCGTTTTGTAAGCGATACCATCTGTTATGTGCCTTACTACACTGACGTAATGAAATGTAACGGTAGATTCTTACATGAATGTTTTGATATTTTGGGGCCTAGGTCGCACCCTTGTGGCACACTTTTTGTTTATCTACAGTAAAGATCTTTTTACATTTAAATAACATTTTTGGGTATAGGTTACATTAAAATAAAATGGTAATTTGTTCTCCTAATTAGAGTAAATATAAATGTTCCATAATTACATGAAGACGTTATAAATATTCCAACGTATAGTAAGTCAAATGCATTAGTAAAAGTAAAGAAGGTTGATAATTACTCTGAGTAATGTATGAAATGAAGTCGATGATAGCATTCATAGGAACAGCTAGTAAATATATTATTATAAAGGTTATATTAAGAAACATATTGCTATATACAGAGGGCTGATGCACTTGCAAAATAAAAAAGGAAAGGTAAAACGCGACATGGCTCTTGATTAATACTTTAAAGGAAACTTGTGGAGAGACCCAACCAGGCAGTCGGTAGTCCGCCAGTACCTACCTACCTGCTTTTTACATACTGTAAAGCTTAATGTAAGCGTTCACCTGGATTTAATTCATCGTATAAAATTATAGCTCGTTTTTAATGAAATTGATAACAATGTGACACGCTAGGTGCATTTTCAATTTCTGTTTTTTACTTTTACCTGTAAAAAGGAGAGGTTGGCTTAAAGCTGACTAAAATAAACGTCATGAAAGGTGTGTTGTTAAGATATAATAAAATATCCCGGAGTCCACCAGGTGACGATCTGATCGCGCAAAGAAACACTCCAGTTTTACATATGGCCGAGGTAAAAGTAAGATACTCTCAGGAGTTACCGCATAAATTGGCCCGTTCGTGATGCAGTGCCTCGTTGAATATGTATAGGTGCGCTCCCTTCCGTACTTCTCATTTTACTAATAGATTTCTCTTTGATTAAATTTGTATACGTTTTATTCATACGACCGAGACCACTATTGTTAGCTAGCCGGCCACTTAAATCACCGGTTACCGCATCGAATATACATACCTCCCGTTTATTTTTTATTGGAAACTTGGCGACCTCAAAATATGCAAACATTAATTCATAAATATTCAAATCAAGTCGTATATTTACTGTCTTATAAATTCGATCTATCATGCTTATTATCGCGTGTGTACACTCGTTGTTAAGGTAAAAATGGTTTAATTGAAAGGGAACGAAATGGCCGCAAAAAATTTAGGCAATCTTTTCTGAAATGCAAATACATTAACGAAAGGACTTCGTAACCATAATAGGCGTAGCACACGACTGCACGCTCGTTCTATGAATGTATCACGACGTTTTCATGCCCGAAACTAAAGTTCGAAATCGATATAAATATATATTTAAATAGGAAGTTAAATATGTCTTCGCCTTGGACTCTACAGGTAGTATAATGTTCCATGTCAAAATACGTATGGGTGTCGATAAGTAAGACGATATGAACGTCTCATTTAAATTATCCTTGTCTCGTAAAATATACGACCGGTAACCCTTTGGCATTTGGCGTCGAACGACTGGACGTACACCGAAGAATCAGATATTTATAATGGCTTTATTAAGACGAGCCATCGGCTGAGCTCACGCCCGCTTATTATTATAATTTAGACGACTGCCTAAAGCTTCGTTGGATGAATGAAGTTATCATATACTGTTTTGCATTCGCTAGTTTTTATTTAATTCACGTGACTACAATTTTATGTAGACTTTTCATTTGCTGAAGTAAACTCAAATTCTTGTGGCTCGGGTAAATAATTACTTTTATAACAAAGTGTTTCGAAGTTAAGTCGATGTGATAAAACGCAGTCAACAAATCATAGCTGGGTTTGTTATGCAAAAATGCAAGCGAAGATTCCGTGACGCAAAGCCATGGCGGTGGGCTGTTCATGTTTATAATGTGTTTATACTTTTTGCTGGCCCCAGGTACACGTGAGCATGGCTCTTCAAACTGTATAATGAGGGGGAAATTAAAATATAAATAGACAGTCCCTTGTGGCACGACATCATTTCAAATATGCTCGCCTAATGAGCGTCTGAAAATTACAAGAAATCTTTTTTCTACTTAATTAACAGCACTCACAGTTGGTTGCGTTACTCAACTCCCAGTAAGAGCTACTAATCTCACGAATGGGAATATTTATGGAAGCTTTACCTCATTGGAGACATTAAAAGTTTCCCAAGCCATAACGGCGGCAACTCTTACCTCTCATTGTTCATTCCGGGTGCGTATATTGTTGGAGTTGAAATTTGTAGGCACCACTGAAAAAGTGCCAATTCATCATTGCAAAGCTCCGGGCTCGAGACCGAAGTCCCCCACATAAATCTCACTTCCATACTTTCGCGTGGGGAAAACGACTGCTTTATGAGATCCTTAAGGCTGTATGGATTTGGGAAAATATTTCCTCTGCGTGCTGGCCCCCGACAAATGAAGGAGCATTGGGCACATTAGAATGTGTGAAAGGGCCTATAGGCGTTTTTATTGTTATGCGAAGCAATTCGTTTAAAAGCCAGTGCGTTACGGTAGTACATACGAAGTGCCTATTTCCTAATATTTATTAAGCTAAAGCACCTCTTCGGGTTTCGGGATCGAGAAAAAAGTGAATTAATGTTTATGTGAATACTTAAATTACTCACGCTCCTCAACCGTTACTGTACCGTTACTATAACTAGGTAGGTACTGAAATCACTTAAGTATAAATGGCAGAGATGTCATTAAGCAACTATTTCTGGCGGCCATGTATCACTGCTGTTTGGAAATCCTCACTAATCTTGATTTATGTCGGTCGGCCGTGTTTATTTAAATGTGATTTTGCTTGCGGCTGAGTTAAAAAACAAACTTGAAATTTTGACATTAATTCATACTTAGCCACTATATTGCGTAATTGAAATGGGCGTAGGTATTCATTTAAATTCATACCTAAGTACATAAATCGCTGGCGTGCGTGCGTGAGCGCAGCGCCCGCGCACACTGGGCGCGCCTCATTAGAACACGCTCCCGCCCCCCGCTGCCCCGCCGCGTCTCCTGCGCCGCACACCCGTTTATCCAGGCCCGACGACATTTCCATTGCCTGTGCGGAAAATAGACGTTTTAGGAGAGCGGCTACAAACACAGCAGATTCTTCTTAGATAAGTTTATTGTGTGCTAATACACTGCTACTATCTAGTTACGTACGATTCGTACGATATGCACTACCGTTTATATTACTTATACTTAAATAGGGGGCAAAGGTAATATGGAATACAGTGTATCTATAGCTATAGTGTGAGAAATCTCAGTGAGTACAATCGTGCTCCGTATAAGGTGCACCAGATAAATTGGAAGACTCGTGGGCGATGTGATTTGAATTGAATTAATTATGAGAAGCGCATGACTCGCTCACGAACTCCTGCAGGAAATGCAAACGAGCGGGAAAAATTACGAGATTATGGGATATTTTCACCGCTACTACGTGGAAGGTGCGCCTTATCTGGATGCGGAGTTCAATAAACCAGGGGACGCGACCGCCTCGCGACTGAATTGACGACAATTTATGCGACAAAATAACGCATACAGGTGTCGCCTGGCCCGGCGCCCCTTCCAATAGCCGCCGATATGGGAACGAAATAGGCAAGGGGCTCCTTAAGCCCGCGTATCCAAGCGTTAGACACGACCGATGCCGCGATAGCGCTCGCTACACATCCCCAATTACGATTTATACAGTCTGTAAAAGGTAACCAGTAATGACGGGCACCCCGCGAATGCCTTTTTCTCGCACAATCGAAATCCAATTATTTTCGAAAGTAACTAAGATACCGGTCGCGACAGAAGCGCAGAGGCGGCCCCGTAAATCGGCTCTGGATGTTTGCAGCGCGCTCGGAATATGAATTATTCTTGGTGATTGTTCTTGCGACCGCGTCATGGTTCATACATGAAGCGCGAACTAGTTTTTTCGAGGTTCCTCTCGTCCTCGGCTCGTAAATAAAATCGTATTCGTGAAAAGTAGAATTTCTGCCTCGTCGTTACAGTTTTTTATGTCTCCAAATTCGTCAGCGCTTCCGAGAGACTTATCAACTTATAATTTTCTCTGGTTTATAATTATTAACATTATCGACAGTTAAGTTTCGGTGGTCGCAATTGGTCTTTGGGAAAGTAACT
Organism: Agrochola macilenta; assembly: GCA_916701695.1. Classification (NCBI taxonomy): domain Eukaryota; kingdom Metazoa; phylum Arthropoda; class Insecta; order Lepidoptera; family Noctuidae; genus Agrochola; species Agrochola macilenta. The sequence goes on from OU753563.1 coordinate 14,134,794, forward strand.
TCACGTAGTGCCTGCGGTTCCCCTTCACAGATAACCCAAATTTGTTTGGGCGAATTTTTCGAAACTCTTTTTTATCAATCGGTGGGCTGGTTGGTAATTGGCAGAGCGGGCTGCGAGGCGGCCAGCCATAATTGACGGTGCTATCATTCTGAACTTTTCGCTCGGACATTCGGGGAAACTCTTAATTGGTCCACCTTTTGTGACGTTCAATAATGCCGCCTCGATAATAACACCGTCAATTATTAGCAGATCGTTGTTTTTAATTAGCTGTTTGATGACTGTGAGACGTTTTGCTCGATTTCGACTTTTGTTGAGCAATGCTTTATTAGTTCATAAACGCATACCTATTGCATTCAAGCAAGCCTGCTCTGAATTCCTGCAGCTCCATAAATATTGTCTTCCATCGAAGTAGCGTACGTTACTTTTTGTTAAATATTGTATTCGATTGTTTTATTAATGTTCCAACCTAAGCGTATATTTAATTTACACTCGTCGGTATTTATATTCCAAAGATTCCCAACATCAATACTGTATGTAGAAATTAGCGAAGGGCTTTATTCAGTTCAGACTACAGCCGCTTTAGAACTTCGGATAGCATTTTTTATATTTCCAATGCGAATAGCCATTAATAAGGCATTGTCAGTGGAGTGGAGCATCTCGAGTCTATAAAAGAAATAAGTTTCTTATTGGTTCACAATTAAAGCGTCCTGAAGGTGACCGTGCCATCCTTAAAGCAGATAAAAACCTCGCATTCGTCGAATACTAAAGGAGAGAAGCTCCGCTGAAATTCTGCACGTAAAAAGTTCCCAAACGATACTTATCAAGTGTTTGAAATGACACAACCGGATTCCGGCCCTTCGACATGTAGTTTTTTCCATACGGGTATAAAACTGACGAATTTCTCAATAAAAGAGAGATGACCGGCGTGTCGTCACGTACTAGGGGCTCAGTGGGTATTTAGAGCGGTGCAGCAAAAACTATTCAGGGGCCATTATTATGGCATTTTTGTCGTCTGACGGGGCTGGAGTGGTCGCGGCCATTACTGTGCGCGGTGGGGGCGGTGCGTCCCCCGACCCCCGCGTGCCTCACCCGCCCGCGCCTTGCCGCAGCGCACACTGCGCCATCCATCTTCGATATGCACATAAAGCGAACCGGGCCCGTAACGGCAGACCCACATTCCCGCTGCTCTTAAATTTATTTATCTCTTTATTAATTCTCCACTTGAATTTTAATGTTTCGCACGAAATTTAGTTGAGAAAAACTCGAATTAGTCGCAGGTAGATCAATCGAATTTTAAATTATTGGATTAGATACTGTGGAAAAACCGTTAACAAAAACCGCCTTGCGCCATCGACTTGGACTGCTATAAAATAAACACTTGAACGTATTAAGTTCTTTAATATAATCTTGATCAAATACTTGAGTAATATAATAATTATAAAAACATATTAACTTCTTAATTCATCGTTCATTGAAAGTCAATAGTCGTACTCTTATTAGAGGGAACTCAATTAAAATCACCTGTTGGTCGACTTAACAATGGGATAGTCATGAGCCCCTTATAGCTTGGACGAGGGCTCGCTAGGAATGATCGCTTTAATGACGTGCAATCCACTCACGTAATATTTTAGCGAGATAATTTCTATTCTCCTGAAATTGTCATTATTTTAACCGTCTATTAGGTACACACTTGGAATTTGTCTCAGTTCTTACTATGAAATTACATCTTTCGTATAGCTCTTTCCATAAAATATTAATTCCAGCTTTTCGTGTAACAGGCTGCAACTGTGGCATTATTTCAAGTGGATGGGCAGTAAGAGCATCCAATTCAACACTAATTACATCTTGCTGTTGTCGCCAATTTGCCTGTTAGAGCTATTAAGTGTCCCATCTAGTCCCATAGACAAAAAGCTTTTGGTTATAAATGATACTGTAATTTTGAGGACCTCTAATATTATTAGGAGCCTAGTAAACCTTGGGCTACTACCTACTATATTTAAGTATACCTACCGACAGAAATCACAAAGACAGAAATATGTTGTACAGAATAGCAACTTTTACAGAATATTATTCTCTGGACAAATTAACATCGTCCGCCTGTCCGTCATGCTTAAAAGAACTGGTCGTGAGGTCATTAGCAAATACAAGACCAGTCCCTCCTTCCATTTTAGAGCAAACTTCTTGTTTTCCGTGAAGCGACTGCATTTGACCTCCACAACCCTTAACAGAAACCAGCTTCACATAGTATGATGCTATCAGTATAAGTACAGTACACTGTTGCTTATTCTATCTGATAAAAAGATTGCATCTAAACATTTCCAATAAAAACATTCAATAACACTAAGCTGACCATATAAAACTGTTTGGAAGCCCTTGGGAGCGCAGTGGTGACTCTGACTGGCGGATTTACGAGCCTTGAGCGTCCTGGGATGGACTTAGATAGATTGCCCACTTCTTCGGGCTCGCCTCTTAATATATTAACCAATTACAACACGTGTTTTAGGCCAACCTTCCAGAAAATACTAACAGATTGTTTAGTCCTGTGAAAATCTCAATCTTAAGCGACGATAACCGACTTTTAATCATTTTCTACTGAAGATCACGGCTAAAAGAGTAGTGTTATATGAAGATTTGGAAAAAAAATATATGTTCAATTAGAGCATTTTTTTAATAAGTTAATACATATATGAATATTTTAGATAATGTTTATATACATAGTGAAATTAATTTGTAAAGTTATGTAAGATAAAAAACTGAGAATCACGCAAAATCTATCAAGCGTATTTTTGTGAAACCTTCACTATTTTAAAGATAATTTAACTATTGATCTTTTAATGTATGTTTTATATTAAAATACCTTTTCTTTATGTATAATAAATTAATAATGCGTCTAATTTGGGACAGCGCTCCGTGATGGGCGAGTCCTATTACTGGCTGGATATACGACGCGTTTCGTGTGCTCAGCACAGAACACGCAAGCTAACCACTCAAGGTCACTGGCATATATCTGCGTCTTAAGTATTTATTCAAGGCGTGTTCGGCCATTCAAAATTGTCGAATAACAGAAATTGTTATGCCCCAAGGAGTGTTCAATTACTCATAGATAAAATGGAACTGTTTGTTAATTAATTAACACAAATAATTTGTTAGTATTAATTATTAATTAAAATAGATTACTGAATCGTTGAAAATCACTATCTGTAGATCTATGCTATAAATCGCTGTGGTAGTTGGAGCGCAATCATGAATATCTAGCACCGGTAGGTGTCTATATAGGTGTCCAGTTAGTCTAATTTGCAATAGGGCCTTTGTGTTAATTGATCCCGGAGCGGCGTTGGTTACCGTAATTGTCTATAAATTGTTCCGCGCATTAATCTGCACATCAAATTGCTTCTTGTATTAACGACGCATTCAGTGTGAGATTGCATGAATTTATAACAACTTTATCTTCAAACACCATAAAATACTCAACAGTTTGTGATTTGAAGTAGGATTTAATATGTTTTGCCGCACCTTTTTTAATCCTACCGAGACATAATCTCGCGAACATACATCCATACACGCTTGAGAACGTGAGGAACGCACTAATTAACGTTCAACGTGAAACTTCGTCGTGTACCTCCACCAATCAAGCGTGATCTGCCGCCCTTCACATATTTCCCCTGCCTTTGTTCCTATCGTCAACTGCACGAAGGGAGAAGAAGGCCTTATTAAACTGGGTACCTCGTAATTGCGTGTCTTACGTTCCCTACACGTAACATGGTCTTTTATTAGGTGGAAATTCTGTATACGGCACTACACTCGAGCATCGGGTAGAGTCTTATAAACTCCATGTGTTTATAACTCACATGCAAATGCACAAATCTAAAGAACATACATTTATGTGTTTAAAAATGACTATAAAATTACCATCGATGAATAAAAATCACATTCTCTCGAACGGTGATGTTTAAAATTGTGAATCTATACGATTTTTTGTTCGATACGATTCGATTCGATTGATTTCTTAATCTGAATCGTCGATTCATGGAGCGTGTTTAGTTCAATGAGGCTTGATACAGTTGATGTGTTATTGTCGTGTTGGTAGACAGCCGTAAACGTCTACATTAGTCGAATATTATTGTTTATGGTCTATTAACAAGTATTTACTTGTACATTAATCACACTGCGCGGCTTCTTTATTGTTTGGTGTTATTTACTGCCCACTTGAAAAACACAACAAGTATAGTTTATTTGGACCATGTCAGTACTTCTTCACCCAGCAGTATTGTAAACTGGAACTCAGTGTTGTGATGCATTTTTGCAAAAATAAAATGATGATAATGATTAAAGTTCATTGGTAGAAATAAACAAAAAAAAATGTGTGGCAAATCTTGGACATATCATTATTCCTTAACAACACGTAGCTCTTGCAATAACTAACAAGTCACAAGAAACTTAAAGAAACTATCTAGCTCGACATTTTCCCTACAATTCTTTCCATCGCAACCAATGCAATGTAAATGTCTGCAACTGGAGGCTTTTTCTTCATCCGTACAGGTCTCAATACATATCTAGATATGCTCAAACGTGCATATAGCATTGTTCGCTAACAAGCGACTGTAACCGCGCCCCGGCACGACACTGAACCCGCACTTATAACTACTTAAAAGTATAAACTTAAGTACATGCCGTGCACGGTATTTATAACAGTTTATCGGATTTATTGTTTGTCTTATTTTGGTAATTATGGACCTAGAATAGTTAATATAAGTTGACATATCTGATTATGATTTGTGAGATATATATTATAACTTCGAAAATTTTAATATCGTCTACGTCCGTTGTAGATAATATGTTGCGGTACATTTTAAGTTCCATCATTTCATTTATGTCATTAATTCAATCAATCGATGCAGAGATGTGACCACCATCGATAACTGAGTTCAAACCTTTCGAAGTGAACATAGGTCCGTATTTTGGCACAAGTCTGAACTCCCACTCGAACTCCGAAGCAGTTTCTCAAACAGCAAACTTTCTTTCAACCAGAAACAGTTTTATACTGAACAATAGACAAACAATATCGAATTTTAGAAAGCTGACCGTTGTGCAACTTTCTCCCTTTATCTACAGTACAAAGGTAACTGTAAAGTTAAAATGTATTGTTCAGTTTTTTTACTGTATTCCCGTAATAATGTATCGGTTGGACTTTTATGATCGTCCTGACTTTCTAAAGTTCCTTTTTTAAGAATGTTTTGGGTCCGCAAATTGCTGCAACTAAATAGTTTTACGGTGTCATCGAATTTCGTTCCAAAGTCTGTTAATTGTTGGTTATTGTTTGAAGTAGCGGCTAATGAACTTGTTCAGTTCATTCATGTTTGGCAAACAATGGTTTTGGGATTTCTACATCTGTTATTTGAAATATGCAATTCTTTTGATTCCCAATTTCTTTTATGAGATTTCTCTTCATTATTACAACATTTATTTCAGTCATTACAACAGGATTTATAATGATAATCATACGGGAAACGTGAAGCATAACTGTTGCAGAAACTGGACGCCATTAGTAATCAATATCACACCAATCACCATGTTCATCAGCCCACCGAACCAATTTGCTTACGATCTGACGCACAATTTATACGTTCAAAATTGTAATTACGTGACTAAGAATATTTTATGGTGGTCCGGAATAATCATCGTATATCCAGTGAGATAGACATCTAGATACATAGTTAGGTATTAAATTGTCGTGGTGCGACGTTTACGAGCATATTGGCGGTGCAGGGTGCAACATGCTAACGCTATCATTTACCCCCGTCCGTGGCTAATTCACTGTGACAAATTAACAGCAGCTAAATTCTGGACCTACCTACTGGTAGTCGAGCCATCGGGGCGACTTGGCTGTGAGGACTTCGTAAGTTGTGTTTGTTTTAATTTCCTTGAGGATGGGTTCTTAAGACAATAAGCTATTTTAAATTGTCTGCATTTTCACTTTGTCATGTTTTTGTATTTAGTTTCTAGTTTCAAGTTGAGCTTTCCTTCTATGTAAAGCTCAACTTGGAAGTAGAAATAGTTTTAACAGTCCTCTACTTTCTTTATTGTTTCTTTTCATTCATCCTTCGCTACCTTTTCTTGGAGTCCATAATTTCTAACTTACAAGACGTCAAAAATATTTCTCTCATATTCCGTTTTATGTCAACTTCTTACATATACTGTGTCATCGTACATCAGTGGACTCCTCGTGGCGAGCGCATTGTTGCTGTCCTAAGAACTAAGCGGACTATATGAACCTAGCCAGACGGGCCTAGATACAGAGACACTGGGAGACGTACTCGCAAGTCCGTTGTCTAAACCGGATGTGTAAACTGAAACTTTGTGGTTTAAGTGAGGGGTTGAAAGATGGGAAGATGGTTAGTCATGTTTGGCTAATTGTTAGTTTCTTGGCATGTTTTCGTATTTCAAGTATAGTCTCCTGTCAGTTAGTTTCTTTAGCTAAGGATGTGTATAAATTTATCTACGAAAACATAAATTTTCCTTTCAACTTTTGGCTGATCTAGATTTTGAACGGAAGTTTTGCTTGGGTCTAGATATTCTATTGCTAAAAATGACTGACATGCCACTGAAAGCTGATTTTCGACAACTAAGTATGTACTATTAGCTAGAGCTAGAGATCTTCAACTGAAGTTTTCTTCGGTGTTGGTTTGATATCAAACAACTAAGCATTTTGGACCCTCATTACTTACTTTACGTATCTCTTTTTATATAACTAATTTCACATAATCGTTACTTATATACCAAACAGAAAACAAACCTAATTTAATATTAAATTTTCGCAATACAAAACTTGGTTTCCGTATGTAGATACACATATAAATACTAAAGTTAGCAAGGTTAATAACAAGCGGACTAGATGTATGGCTCGGTTGAAACTAATATTTCATATCAGCATTGTTTACAGGCTGCCCGTGGCCGCGGGGACTGCAGATAAACCCAATAAATTCTATACTGTATTAGTATTTAAAATTAAATGGGAAGCTATTTTATTTTAGCGTTTAATTATGAATGTAATTACATGTGTAAATTGGTTGTATTTTCTGTGGAGATATGGGCTCGAGTATAGTTGAATAGAATTTTGTTTTAGGTTTGCAGTGCATATTAGAAGGAATTTTGTATTAGGTACTCTAGACAATAAGAAGTTCCTGAAAACCCGAAAAAATATTACCTTTAATAAAAACAGGTGAAGCTTTAAACAGAATATGTAGGCAGGTCCTAAAGCCCTAACTATAAACAGACTCCTACACAAAACACTTGAAACATTTTCTCGCTACATTTTAAATTTAAAAATATAATTCTCTACATCAAAATTCTCGGGCAGACGGATGTAGCGACCAGTAGGTAGTGTGCCCCCTATTGTGAGGTTCTTTTAGCTGTCCTGCAAGACAAACTACGGCAGCCATCCGTAAACATGCTCAGAAAAACGATCTCAAACCGCGCTGCGTTTATTTGCCAAATTAGGGCAAATTGCCAAATCAACTTCAAATTATGATAGGCGAATTTATAGAGAGAAAGGTGCATTTTTGGATGCATGAACATTTTATGAAGGAGTTGGCTTTTGATGGTAGAGTCATCAGAAAAACGCGTTTATAAGTATTTTCATTTTCAAAGTAAAAATCAAATCGCTTGTCAGGAAAAATCGGGAAAGTTTCAGATCAAAATTAATAAGTATTTTAATGGTTATAGGTACCTATCTGTCTAGTTCCAGGATATTTTTTAAATAGGTTCATATCGATAGCATTATTTTAGGAGTTGGGCTGCAAAATAAATCATAGATTTTTTGATGAAACGACAAAAGACTACAGCAGAAAAAAAACCTCTTCACTTTGATATTATTCGTATCGACTCGCAATTTCCCTCCACGTTTAACAATACAATATTTCGGTTAGAACCAAACGAAACTCACGACACAAATAAATCTGAATCCTAGAAACGAAACGTAACCCTACCGCGACAGTGCACACCCAATTCGCTGGTCGTCGTTGGCGGGCGAACTATCGCTTCAATCGCTTGTCCAATAAACCTCTGACGTACAGACAGACAGGCCTTAACAAACGTAACTGATCTGCGGAGTATTGTTCGCGACCACATATGTTAACAGAGCTGGTATTGTAATGACAATGGTTTATGTGCTGATTGGACTGTTAAAACTATGGTTGGTGAAAAGTTGTGGGTTGGTTGGATATATGTGGCAAGATTTTAGTGAGATGAAAAAGGGTTGGTACCTACTAAACCTATAGGTACACCTTAAAAATAAATATAGGAAAATTAAGGATTTACAGGTAAAAAGTTTTCAGGACAATAGATACACGTAAAATGTTTTCAGCGAACTGTTCTACATTTATTTATTCATTCCTTTTATATTTTTTTAAATGGTGCACTGTGTAAAACATCCTGCTCTTTACTAATGTAAATAAAAGTTCAACCAAAAAAAATTGCTCTGTTTCAACAACAAATTCCGCTTGTTTGTTCGCTATCCACGGGGCGCTGATATTCGCATAAATCGAGCGAAAACGCCAAATTGCAGGCCACGGTTCACGCACAGCACTCAACTAAAAATTGCGATGTTTCACAAACAAATATTGCGTGTGCACACGTTGTTTAGCCATTCCTTTTATTGTTTTATGGCCCCTTTTTTAACTAACGTATAATTGCTTAATAGTCGTATTCTGCAACGGTACAGTACTCGGAAAAGCTTGCATGTGCAACTTCACTAAACTTGGGCTTATGCCAGACTAAGTAGCAGCCTAATAATGCATTATGGATTAGGAATTTAGTGCTTATCTAAATTCAGTAGCAAAACATGATGACATTGCTCCAGTACGATACAATGCGAAGTTTTTCACGAGTTTAAAGTAACAGTTTTATTCCGCACCACGCCGCTAGATTAATCCCTCAAAGCTTTGCAGCAGCGAGAACGCGCTGATAAACGGCAAAACTAATGCCACACGATTGCATTACGATGCAAACTTTTTCAGTAACTGGCGCACCGAGCGTAAATCGAATAAAAAAGAATCGAATAAATCGGTGAGTTTTTTCAGCGGTTCCATTCGATATTCGACGATTGGATAATGAATCCGAATGTAGTTACCTACAACGTTATTAGTTCCTGAAAGTTTTGGTATTACAAATATAAAATTATTCGAAGCCTTTGTTTTGTGAGGGATGTGGGAATAAATCGCGCTCTCATAGTGGTGTATAGTAAATTTCACTGTATAAGCGATGTTGCCAAACCGAATCAGCAATGTGTGTAGTTTGTGTAGTACATGCGTATAGAGCTGCAGTCTAATTACGCAACACATTTTATTTCTGTTTACAATTCTGAATCGAAAGCAAGTCCAGTTTTAAACGCCTGCCCAAATTCGAATTACGCAACACATTTTATATCAGTCGACCGTAATTGGATAGGGATGTTCTAATCAATTGGCTATAATTTATTTGGATGATGTGTTTTGTTACACCATGTAGGAATGATTAATTTCCAAATTATTGTGCTATATTTTTTATTTTTTTTATTACAACTGATACTCTACTAGTGCTTATAAATGAAAATGTACAATGATTGCCGAAAAATTAAAAACCAATTTTTAAAACACTTTCTACCAAAAACTACCATAATTGAAATACGTAACAAAACGTTTTTCTTTTCACGTTTTTGTTATCTGTAGCCAATGACAAAATCGTAGAAAAGCAGTGTTGTCAACTTAGTGGGATTTCCACTAAACCTGGGGATTTGGACACCCCTACTGGCGGAGAAATTTTGCTTTCAGTGGCCGGTGTTTGTGTCTAATGGTTAGTTTAATTCAATTTGTAGAAAACAATACAATCAAACTAAAACTTTGACTCGAGAAAATATTTAAATAACACGATAATGGCATATTTTATTGTTTGTTTAAAACCTGTGTCAGTGATTTTTCGATTTATTTCTTTCAAATGCCGAAACCACTGCGGATTCGAACGCTGATTTGGAAAGACTGACACAGCATGACGAATATATTGAAGTCACACAGAGGCTCCGCCCGAGTAGAGATCGAAAAACAACGTCATTTCAAAAAACATATCTCACGGCAGACGGGAACGTACTTACGGGATAAAAAAATCTGCCGTTAAGCCGTTTGAAAACAAACATCTTCACTAAAATTTCAATAATTATACTGCGGTTGCCGTTTGTCATGCCACCAAATCAATAGAAGTTAAAATCGGTTGAACGGACTGTAAAAAAGGTTTATTCAAATGTCAAATCTTATTTTATTAATCGAATAAAGTTTTTAACCAAACGGTTAAATATCCTATTTCAGATTTTGAAATCGCTTTCAAAATCCGTTTTTAGAAATCGGTTTCAGGAGTGGCTCCAGCTCGCAGTTTCAATCGTCTTTAGTAATATTATTCGGTTGTAAGTGCATCATTAAAAACTATTCAAACATAAACAAATACGTACTTACGCAAAGCTACTATTGCCGTGGTTGGTTTTGTGAAATTGGTTTGTCTAGTTCGGATAATCGATACGATTCGATTTCTGACTTAAATCTGATTTTAAATTCGTTTTGATGTATCTGACGCATGTCTATACCGGACTCAGGGAAAAAAATTGGCAGCACTGAGTAAAAGTTGAATAACCTCTTGAACGATCTGCCGACTTATTGTGAGGTGTTCAGAGTCGAATTAACTCGAATTTATTGCAGAATATTGCCTGTCTTTACTGCTCTAACTTTATCAGTTTGTAGAGAAAAGAACAAGAAAGGCATATAACACATATTAAACATCGATAATAATCTGCGCTGGAAGCTGGAATGATCATTCTTTGAAGTCTGTGGAGAATACGATATCTAACATGGCGAATTGGCGATGACTTTGTTTACATTTTAGTTTTCGGTAATATTTTTGATAAGCATTGTTTTGCCTTTAATGTTTTATATTTTTCAACATACAAGATTATATTTACTATTCTCTTACAGAAACATGGGCCTATGCTAAGCAGTTTTGGAACATTTTTCTTGTGGCTTGTGGAAGTCGGAAAAACTTTGGAAAATTCTCTCGTTCAAGACACTGAAGACACTGCGTGCTCTGTTTTCGTTTTCTACTGGCTGCACTAAGACTTACTTAGGCTGTTTTGCTCAATAGCGAAAAGTAACTAAGTCGATATTATCACTACAAGTAAGTAAGCCAATATAAATAGGAATAACGTGTGTAAGAGAGTACCTTTGTATCTCATTACATTATTGTAGCTGTAGGTACATTATTGGTCAATCTACCTATGGACAATCATTCTTTTGTTGTGTAGACACAAGCATCTAACTTTTTATTGTGGTTAAATATAGTTACTATGTCCGTCAACCTCAGTCTTAACTGAAATTGTTAATTGATATTTATGTACATAAGTAGATGCTGAAATAAACAATTACAACTAGCCAAATAATAACTAACTACACTAGCCAAATAACAACTAACTACAAAACATATTTATAATATTTTCACAGACCGTGCTAGAGCTGAAAATACAAGAAGGGAACGCAACCCAACATCAATCTTGTTGTTCAAACATGGATTGAATATCCAATCTTCTGTATTAATCATTGAAGGTAAGCTTTTTGACACATAGTTAAGAATAAAGCGTAGCAAGTCACATAATAAATAAAACTTTGAATATATTTCCTTGGCTGAACTTAGTACATAGACACAACATATATTTTGTGTGTACCTAACTAATGTTTAATATTATAATTCAGTATTATAAAATATCTGGAGACTGAAATATCAGCCCTAAATAAAGATGAAATTATACAACCAGCACCAATGACTGATGGGTTTTGTCCAGCCATGGGCTAATGAAAACCTAGTTGACCCTACTTTACTTTGCCACATAATTTCTAAGTAGGTACTTTATTTGAGCAAAAAATAATAAGATTTTGTTTTAAAACTATAGAGTTCCTGGGGCGTTTCACCTATGAAGACATGAGGGCAGCATGAAGGATGTCGCCCATGCTGCGTTGCCCCGTTGCTCTGCTACTTCAGTTTTCAAGCTTCTCAAGAACTAAAGTAAAAACTGAAGATTGTTAATGAAAGATAATCTTCTTTTTTTTTAGTGTTCAGTCTTGTACAACAGCAATATAAATATGTGTTACTATTTTGTTAATTGATAACAGTGTAAACTTTAATAAAGTGTTTTTATTTTGAACCTGTACTTGTAATTTTTATTTGTAAGTACCTATAAAGGTGCAAATAAAAATAACTTATAATGAAATATTTAAGAATTGAATACTATGCCTTTTATAAACACAGCCAATTGATTATTTTATTGATACTATTTAGAGGTAGGTACCTATTTGCCTAAATTAACTGTCATTTATTAGGTAACAGTAAATAGAGAGAAATAAATTATGGTAATCAAAAACGACTTTTATTATATCTTCACATTATTATGAAATATTTGGACACTACTGTAAGGATTAGTGGAATTTGGAATCTAATGTCCTGTGGCAGTCATCATGGAATAAGTATGTACTGCTTGCTAATTCTTGCTGTAAGCGCTCATGAGAGTTAAATTTTTTCCTGAATAATATAGTTGAGCCTGACACCTGAAATATAAAAAAAAAAATTAAGTAAATCCTCATTAGATTGATATTCCATGAACCATTACATCCATCCACAAAGTCTAATAGGCCTCTCCCTTAAACACTTACATGCACAATCTATCTACTTTATAGAACAGCAATATTCTGCTATAAACAACAATTAGGTGCCTACAATTGACTTTATTTAAATGTATGGTAAGTTTACGTTTGATGGTGCATTTCGTATTTACCAACAAACAATAAGATTGTGTGTAAAATTGTTGCTATGCTAAACACACAATCAATGTTCAACACTAAGAAAGAAAATAATATTGATATTAAGTAGGTACCTTATACAGACAATGATGTGGAAATAGATCTATTTATGGTGTGGTGAGTATGTTCACCGATGTCCTTACAGAATCCATTGACATAAAATGCTTCAAACTATATTATAATATTTGTTCTTCCTGTAATAAATTTGCTTTTCCAATGAAGTACAAGCCCGACTGAGTTGCTAAGCTTGTGGCTTATGATAAGTTTGATACGGTACGAGGTACGAATTTGTCTTTCCTTTAAAATGCCACCAAAATACCTCGTTTCTGAAATATCATAATATATATCTTTAGTTTAGGTTGTAAGCACTTGTAACAGAAGAAAACTTTCACAATTATTATTAAAAACCGACCTCGTTGCTTCGGTATTTTACAGACCCTAATACTGATCTATCATTGAGGTTTTACACAAAAACACATTCACAATTTATGAAGACGACGTTCACTTACATAATTTTGTAATAAGTAAGGAGATTATACGAGTAAATCCCAAAAATATTGCAAAGAAAATCGAATGCGACCAGTAGGGTGCCTTCTCTTTAGATTGATAGCTGAAAGCAATTTCTCGTTGATTTGAAACAAATTTTCAACTGTCAAAATGATTACGTAATTCCACTAATAGCCTTTTTAGACGAGTATCGTTCACTCTTTAGCGTTTGAAACAGAGTGCAGTTGACAACGCAGATTTTAGAGTTACGTAATTCGAAAATTATAAATTGAATGCAATTGTATTCAAATCGAAACAAATTTGACTCAATTGTAAATCGAAAATGTGTTGCGTAATTAGATAGCTGGATTCTCTTATGATGATTTAGTGTTGTACGCGACACTGTTGGATGGATTTACCGCCGTATGAACGGATTATGTGGGCGAGAGCAAACACGGGGCAGCGGACGCCGTATTGTGATTTACTGCCAACTTTTGATTCGCGGCTTTATTGCCTCTATGTTTCAGAGGGATGAATTAAAATTGCAATGTGGAAATTCACCTGCGTTTTGTTTTGACTTTAGGTGCAATAAATTCTAATAAAAATTGTTATGAAATACGAGCTTCAGGTGGAGGTAGAGGTTCATAAAACAAATGAAAACTTATGTAAACATTTTACATCGGATACCAATCAGTTTTGTTTTAACCCGGAATGAATATGAACAATACGTAATTTACATGCAATCCCATATGGTAAAACTAACTGTTGGTTATCACTGAGAGAGCATACAACTCGAATAAATTGCAATTACGCCACCGCAATCTCGTCGGTACATTTGTTAATAAACCTGGCAATACTTCCAATGTTACCCCTCAAATAATTTTTCTCCGCGTCCGAGATAAATAAGACAAACGATAAATCATAGCCGCCCATTTCCTCACGAGATACAAAACAACGGGCAGGGCGGGAGGCCGGGGAATTATGACAAATCATGCATTAAACATAGGGAATAAATGTTTTCTTATCACGTACCTATTCTTGTTTTGATATTAGTTTTCCTTTATCTTTATTGACACAGGTTTTGGGAGGGAACATTTTATTGGTGGTGTATCGTGACGCGCTGACTAAACAACGTCGACCCTGTTATTTACAGACTATTTTGAATTGTTCATTGAGGTTATATTTTTCATGAAAGACCAATATTTCCATACGTGAAATTGGGAATATTTTTGACTTTGTGTCTCTACGTTGTATTGTCGAGACAGAATCACATAAATACCTAATTCTCATTTATTCATTACTTGTACCCAAGTAAGTTCCTTGAAGTGCATTCGGTTGTATAAATCTGGTAGGTAGTCTTTGTTTCCTAAGAATTAAGTTGTGAATGAAACAGTAACGTCACGACATAAAACTCTAGACTGCAAATCTGGTATATTTATTTCAAATGCCTGTAAAATCTCGGCGCATCCTCGGCTCAGCGGCGAAATTTGCATTTAAGTACAATACACACTGAAGCAGAACTTTGTTAAGTTAAAGTAAGATAAAAGGCTGGCTTTGTCTTCATTTGTGATGGTTTTATTCATTTCATTCTATAAGCCGTCCTGCCGTACCTAGATAGGTGCAGTAGATGCTCAACTCTAAAGATTGTACAAACACTTATTAATATTTTTAAAGTAACCACTTGCCCCTCCAACATTAATACACCCAAATTTAAAAAAAAGCTGAGTTCGGCTTTTCATTTCAGTTTATTCAATCGAAATACAAAAAAATCTAGTTCAAAAGTCTCAAAATCCTTTCATATAGGTATTGTATCCAAGTCCTAACATCGTCTGAGATATAAGTCGGTCTTCAGACAACGCGGCGCTGTGGTTTCTTTACTTAAGTCTAACCTAAGTTACGTGGCTACGCCCAACTTGGGTTACCGAAGCTCCTGAATACCAACTCCTTTTCAGGTGACTTTGTTGTCTTTCAGCCGTTTAAAATTTTCGCAACAGGATTTCGGCGAACTCGCGGATTTAAAGTTTCGTCTCGAATGTGAATTCGGAATAAGATACGTATATTTTGAATAAATTTATGTTTGTTTCGTAGTCGTTATTCCGTTTCGTTGTTTCGAAGTCGTATTCAAATTATGGATGATATAACGAAGTTAATGAAGAATTTGAATTCCGGTAATGATTTGTATTCCTAACATAGGCCATTAGCTACATAAAGAAAATCTGGTCCTTTTGTGCAAATGGAATCACTTTAAGATCTTGAAAACACAAATCATTGTACAAACCAAGCGGATTACCAAGAACATTGAATTAAACCATCTCAACCACCGCCTCAAAGGACCAGTAAACATAAGTGCAGAAAAATTACACCAATTTGCAGAAGCACATTACTTTACAATTCTCAAAGAATCATAACAGAAACGTGGGACATTACAGTGTAATGACTAGTTTTATAAGCGGGCACAATGATGGGCTGTGTCAACAGTTGTTTTATATCTCGTAATGGATCGTGGTACGGGCCTATCAATTTAATAAACCTCACAGCGACTCCACGATTTTATTTCAAGTGCTAGTTTATTGCGTTCATTGAATGGCGTACTGTTTGCAGATAAATCTGGAGTGGACGGTCTAGATTCGATTTTGTATTGGGTATAAGAGCTATGTGAAAGATTTTATTTATTAAATTCTAGACTTAAATAAATGTTGTTGAATCTTCCAAATTGAATACAATATTAGATGTTTCTCTTGCTTATTTCTGGATTTTGTTTTAGAACTGCTTAGATATTAACTTCCTCGATACTACGAGTACTACGTAACATGAAAGCATTAAAGTCAACAATGACCTGACTACCACCAATAAAATTTGGAAGGAACGTTAAACTGACATAAACTCCTGAAACGTGCCTGAAAACAAGATGCATTCCATCCAATATCGTGTCTGTAGAATAAACAACGCCATCTATCGACAAATTAAAATCTCCAAGTTTACATCTGTCTTCTTTATTAACATTGACTGCTTTCCTGTCCCTACAATTGAGAATCACTATAATAACATGATATCTGCTAGATTAGTATCAGTATGATTCGCTTTTATGAACGCTAAATGGCAAATTGTCGGTTAGTTTCATCAGGCACTTCAATACTAGAAAGTTTTATCAACCTTAATGCCTCAAGTTAAAGTCTAAATTACACTGGCTGATATGCTATAACTCCTTGCTAATCTAATGATGTGCATATCTTGTGGTCTACCAGTAAAGTTGTTCGTATACATCTATAAAGTTTTGCGGCAAACCGCCGAACGCGACACTTTTTTGCAGGCAAAGAATTCTCTTATTATGGCGAATGACTATTAAGTGCGGTTTCCTAAGTAAATAATGTTGATCTCAACTTCGATTAACGAAGTTTTTCTTCATAAAAGGATGTGGGTAGGGTAGGTGTCATTTACATGCTTCTAATGTGGAAATACGAAGAACTACGTAGATATAAATTAACCTAAATGCAATCTTGATACTTTTATATTAATATCTGTCGTTTTTATTGTAGCAATAAATTAAGTTTACAACAAAAACACGAATGTTTTGGCTTAAAATGTCAAAATATAAATCAAATTCTTTATCTCTCAGTAGTCGGTGCTCGCTATAATTTTACACCTCGGGAACAAAACATCAATTTTTCAAAACGTCCCGTGAAATCAAAAGATTGGTCTTTTGTCTACGTTTTTTATTTCGAATACAAAGAGAATTATGTTTTTCAAAGCTGTGAAATCACTGGAAATAGTAGTTTGCAATTCTTTATAAGAAAATGATTCTTCATTTAATCTGCGATCAATGCGATCATAAGACAAGGCGCACACTAGAGAAAGCCAGCTGCAATATATCAAAGTTTGACAGCTACAAGCTCTGAGCAATATGGCGACCACGCCACCCAATGAGGCGCTGCCCCGTCACGCAGCGCGCTCCGCTCCTAACTTGGATACATTCATCACGACTGATTTATCGGGGAAGGAGTGACACATTTTATATTCTATTTTCGAAAACTCTAACGAGTTTTTCAAAATGGTCTCCGTTTGAGAGATCGCAACAGCTGCATCTTGTTAGCGTTGGTTTCAGAGGTTCGCTTTGTGTTAAAATTATTTGCGTCAGTGGCTTCGTGTAGTTTCGGCTTGTACAAGTGGCTAGCTACATGGCCCCTTGTTATATAATAAAGATAGAGACATTATTGATGTTCACATATTGTGCAAATTATACGCTGCATGACCTCGTATTTAATAACAGTCTATTATTGATTTATTGAGTCATTTATTTTGAGTAACAGCTGATGTATTCATCATCGTAATGTGCGTCGCGTCGTCCGCCCATTCAGAACGTCACATAAATGTCTTTGAAGCACATCAGTGTTTTAAGTGCTCTCTAAAATTGATTTTTAAATAACATACGCCCGGCATCCCCTTTGAAAAGAAATAGTCTGAGGCTTTCACATGTCACATATGTCAGGGTTTGGCCTAATCCTCTCGGGACGTCCAATTTTTATTGCGTTCTACCCTGATGTATGGCCTAATATCGGCACGATATATCGGAAAGTGATATGGAAAGGGTCAAACATTGTTCATGGGTAGTTTTACATGGAGCTTTAGAGTTTATGATTGGAAATTTAATGTTCTGAAAGAGAATATTATAATTTTTCCTGCGTACGTCTTGCGAGAACAAAATTAAAGGGCAGTAGGTATAATTAGGTACAAGGCTCGATTTGAAACGGGTTCCGTGATTTCGACACGACTACCGCGATTTCGATCTTGGACACCATCGTTGATAATTTACGTTTGCAGGGGCATTTCGAAATTATCATCTAGGGGCACGGAAAAAAAATCAGGTTGGCGACGCCATTTTGGTTTGCAAATTGTTAATTTTCTCCGTAAACGCCTTCAGAGCGTCATGTCTTGAGTGCCATGTAGGTACTCCTTCGCAATTACTTTAATAGCTGTCTTCGATATTAAACACATACGAGTACTTACCGGCTTGCCTCTGGTCCTTTTATTAATCTACCTACCTGTACAATATGTACCTATATGAGGTATTAACCGATAATGTGCAACCCTGAATATTTAGCAAGCTCTTAAAATAAGGGTTCAATTTACATATAAGGCCGTACAAAGTAAGTATTTTTACCTAAAGTGTATACTACTTAAGAAATATACAATTTATATAGGCTTTAAACCTACAACTTACCTAAAACTTTTACAACTTTTCCACTTCTTTTTCACTGTAACTGAAACTTAACAGCTCAAGAATCCGTAAAGTTAACTGATTAAGGCGTACAGCGGCACCGCCCCTTTCCGCAACGCTATTTAATCACATAGAATTTGCTCAGCGCATTGAAAACTAAATGATTTTAGCGTTTAATTAAATATATCTGAGTTAAGGCTAATAGGAACCGTAGATAACCTGTTACTAGTGCTGCAATTATTATGAATTTAATTGCATTATGTTATTTTGCTTTTATGTCTATGTAGCTTGTTAAAAGGTAATTTGTTTGTAGTATTAATGAGATGAAAATTCGATTTTCATGACCATGTGTGGTCTCTCTGATAGTCCTTTGTTTATGTTGTCATGTACTTACATCTTCTATGTGTCTGGTATGATATGCATCATAGGTAGTGGCATTTGTGTTTATGTAACAAATGCGTGTACTGACTGGACAGGTCCACTCAAATCTGTGTGGTTCTTTCCTCAAAAGACCATCTCAGACTCATCTGCATGGCCCTAATATGGCCTGATCAAGATTAAGTATCTCAGGACCTGAAAAGAGACTGTATTCGGGGTTTCTTCTTAAGAGTAGAATGAAAACACCAAACCCATCTAGTTTTATAACATCGTTTCATTTTGACATTTATATTTTGAGAAAACAATTAAAAAATCTTGTTTCTTCTAGGAGTTTTTCCAAGCAAAACCAAAAAGTTTCCACATAAAATGAGTGAAACGGTCATATTTAATGAAGTTAATTTATCATATAAACAGGAAATGGTCAAGCTTTTAACCGAAGCGGTCGCCACATAGGGCCTGTCAACGTTATGTAAATCTCGTATACTGCTATAACTCAGCGGTCATCAACCCGCAAGCCCAACGTGGTGAAATGGTGACACTAGTGTTATCGTAATGTCGTACTGTCATACGTAGTATAGGCACCATAAATATCCGATAGGCACTCATAATCCCTACGCATTACCTTCCATTTTTGGAAAAGTTAATGTAATTGTGGACTGCACTGAAAAGATGCTGCTGAAAAATACATAAAACTTTTCTACCTTATGTATCTACTTATGTACATTCGTAGTGCTGCGCGTGAGCAATATTTAGGAACTTCTGTCAGAAAAAAAACAAAAGAGGACCTTTAAATTATTGATGAATTATTTGCTGTTGCAAAAAATACATCCTCATTGCAATAACAGATAACAATCTCAATCCGTAGTTTCCCCAGAATGATTAATAATTTAATTTTTATTAACTAATTGGTTTCTCTGACCTTACCAACCCTTATACGCAATCTCACATAACCGATTTAAATTGATTCCGTTATGCGGTCCGCCGAGTACTGATTACATAAAAAGTTGCCGTATAGCCGGTGGGGGCTCAGTGCTCAGTGCTCAGTGCTCAGTTCGTTTCATTTTCAACCTTTGAGTCAATTAAGCTTTGCCAATTTAAGAGTGCGCGTACTCTTACACCGGCCACTAATGTATTATTCATATTGTGTTTTTGAGATAACAAGCAAGCTCTCAAGTCGATACACATCTAGTGAGCTGATTGGAAGTCGGCACCGCAGATGGCGGGAAAGCAGCGGCATCTTGGAAAGTACATTAAAATTACCCGACGATGTTGGCATCGTTAGGAACTGTATATTATTCCACCTTTGCGAGGAATTTAAGGCAATCATTCAGCAAATTAATTCTTCAGACGTACCTGTATAGGAATCGAGCCAATGTGAATTACAGCTTTTATATTTACGAAGTACACAAACATAACATCACGCCTGTATTCCCCGAAGGGTTAGGCAGAGGTTTACCTATAGTACATCCACATTTCGCCAGTTATGTTTAAGTCCCATGTAATAGGGGGCGAGCCTATTACCATCACCGGGGCACAAATTCAGACTCCGGGCTGCCAATACGAATTTACGAAGTTTGAATAAATAAATCGCACTGATATGCATTTTATTTCTTCTCAGCTACAATACCTACTTAAGATCTTAGTAACTTAATAACGTGGGCTATTAAAGCTACAAATCACTGTTATAAAACACTCTTAACTAAATAACCATTCCACATTAAATTGCCTTGCAGACCCTACAGCAGTGCTTTAATTACGGCGCGTATTGATATAGTAATTCATGTGAGCTTTTATTTTAACCAATAATTCACTGGGTATAGATATAATATGTGCGGCAGCCAATGTGGTATAGCGCGGTGTTTATATACTTCGTAATCGGTCAGTTGATTCCGAGACCACCCAGGTGGGAGCTACGGTGCGTCCTCTACCATACTACCTACATACGCAAATGCGCACACGCACGCATACGTATGTACAGTTAAGATCTCAACCTCCCCACCATTGCCAAAACATTTTTCTCGTATCAATTTTGTAATTTGCGTTTCAAGTTACCAATTTGAGTGATTATGTTTCGTCGAGCCCGTTGGCTGGGAATATGTAATAAGGAAATTCACTAAAATAAGCGGTCGCGATTATTTAAAATCGCTCAGATCGCGGGTAATGAGATGATAATGTATTAAAAAAGTGCATTGAACACGTTTTTGGGGTATGCATTCCATTATGGCGTCATCTTGTTCTGAAATACGAGTAAGTTTTAAGAGAAAATATATAAATAGGTACAAGTATACTTGGATGCATTTATAAAATTATAGTGATAGGTTGATTTTATTATAAAGCTTTTTAAGTGGGCAGTGTAAAGATAATGGCTGTATAAAACCTATATGCAAAGCTTAAACAAAAATACACATGTAAACTCCCACCGATTTTCAGCGCTTTATTGCAGTCTTAAACTTTGAGTACATCGCATGTCTATTATTAAAACATTATATGGCAGCAATTATGCGACTAAAACAGACCGTAATAAAGTAAAAATTATATACTTAGGTTCTGTTTATGTAATAGGGCCAGAGTGTCTCAGGCAAGCCCAGCCTCGTCTCGACTAGTCCTAGACACATTTATTGACTTGTAGAACATGTTATGCGCAGTCGAACATACCGTGTTATCTTAATTTGACTCATTAGACTTCGAGCGCAAATATCTACTTTACATAATTTTATCGAAGAAAATTGTGCGCGTGGGCATACTCGCCGACGTGATCCGTTTTAATGTCGCCCTTCCATTGAAATATGCTAAACAATGGTCCCGTTCCATCATGAACCCATCCGTCTTTGCTGAAACTATAAAACACCTTTTACAGTTAGTTTCGAAGCTAAAAAAACTTAAAAGCTATTGTTTTTGTCATTAAAAACCGTTTACGATCCCACAAGTGTAAATAACCGCTTCCCGCGTTGTCAACCGCGCCACATGTTCGCCGGTATCGGAAAAAAACACTCAAAAGCGACCGATCTGCTACAACAACACTAGTAAATCACGCTGAAAAGTTTTACGAATTAGGAACAATTAAAACATCGAAGCAAACAACAGTTGTTGCGAATGTCCTCCGCAACTGCGGGACCATTGTGAGTTACGAGCGGTTTACAACCTTATAGATCTTAGTCCGAAATTCTTTACGACTAATATAACTTGCGCAATCCTTTTGTCGCCCGATGGGGAGAGGGGGCAACTTGGACAAGTTTCTTTTGTTTGCGACACGTGTTGCAGAACGGGTTGTGCCCGACACTTGTAAGGGAATCTTGGGAACGGTTACGAGTCGATTTCCTTGAAAGCGTTCATTGTCTTTTTGCTTTTGAACTTGAATTTTTGGGAGTCAGATTATATTGTAATTTTCTCTGGTTGTTTTTCAACGAAAAATGTTGCGTTTTAATGCGCTGCGCCTTTCCGAACACAAATTCGTTTAACCTGTTTTTGAATCGACCGCCCTGGGCCACTCGACTGCAATCAAGATCGGATTGAGATCACACAGTTATAGCTTTATTATTGTCGTTTGCACATTCATTTTGTGCCTTCAATGTTGGTTATTTTGCTTGAAACCTCAAATTTCATCACTCTTTTTTATGGTTACCGAGCTTTAATTGGCAGTTTCGGGTAACGGGGCTTAAATATGCTACATAATGAGTAAAATTCTGGTAGGTCCATTTTTTATTTACCTCGTGAGCATAAGCCCGTAACCTTTGGGGTCCGTTGTGTCCCGCCCCGCGTTCCGGAACATGTAATGCGTCTGCGCAGATGATATTTTTCAGATTTGTGCTTAACGGAAACGTGCCGTCATTATATACCTATTAAGGCTTGTGTGTTACACTACACTTATTTTTTGCTAGGCCACAAACTCCGCCTTTTGCCTTAATGAAGCCATTTGTGTCATGTTTATTGCTTTTACGGCGTACTCCGGATTTTGAGGAGAATTTACAAGGCGAAAATTGACACTAAAATTATGGTAGTCCCTAATTAGTTGGCACACGTGCGATGTTGGTGATGTTTTCGTGTTTTTTATTCGAGGGGGAAAGTAAAACAACATAGATTTCCGCAGATTATGTCTTGTTTATTTACTTAGGTGACGTATTTATGGCCGTAAATAACATGATTTTGGAAAGGGCTTTTCACACTGGAGTATTTACGAACTTACTGTGCGTTCATTCCCGAACAAACTTGTTCATTTTATACAAATTATTTATTTATAATGAAACCTCTTTCGTATCCTTCAATATTGCCAGATAACTTCTGCAAATAATCTTCATCATTTATATCAAGTCATGGCTTCCAAATTAACCTTCATTCCAATCATTGACGTGGGTACCTATACAGATAATACCTTTGTATATAAAGAGAAAGCTCCGAATTAACATACAAGCGTGATCTGCTTCGAGTAATGAGTCTTAATACGCTTAATGCATTTGCTTATCAGAGCTCTGGTGCATTCGTCATGTTGAAAATTTTTTGGGTTAATCAATACCTACAGTGAATGCACACCTACAGTTTCATTTATTTACGAGTATTTAACTACCTTTAAAATATTGCTATTATACTGCTTTCTGTTTGATACACCCTTGATTTTTATCAAATTATACAGGGTGAACCTGTATAATTTGATAAAAATCAAGGGTTTCTTTGTAGTAGTCATAAAAAAAAAATCTTTTGTGCTCCAACGTTTCGTAATAAAAAGGACCTGTAGCGTATATTTCTATAAAACTTTACAATATAAAAAATATAAAAAAATTGGAAAATGCCAAAGGAAAGTTAAGTTACTCTTGTGTATTTTCTGAAAAAGCACGCTGTATAGTAGGTATAAATAAATAAAGATAAAACAAAATAAAGCTTAAAGCAGTATCGTTCTAAGCAATCATGTACCTAGTGGTTAGGTAGCCACAGAAAAGATGTTAAGATTGTCTGCTTAGCAAACACTACACAGAATCTCTGCTTAAATCTTTCATTCTGCAGATAGCCGGCCCATTGTGTTCTAGGAATTTTGCATTTAACTTAGTTCACCTTAGACTTTACATAGGAAACCATGGACCGAATTCTGAAATTCAATGTTAAGTTGCCCTTAAGTTAAACTTTGTCCTCACTCCGTCATCGTCATTAGCTGCATTTTAACGACTGATTTCTGAAAATCAATGCTAATTCAGTGCAACAGGATAACACTTTTATGTATTTTTTTTTATAAAGTTATTCTTTGTTTTCCACGAATAAAACCTAATGGCATAATTATTTTTCTCTAACCTTTTCGAAACCCTGAAAAATAAGTATGTATTACTCATTCAATTAATTACAATCGTAGGAAATAAACAACGATTTACAGTTAATCCTGTAAATAACTCTTACATAAGGAATGGCCCCACAATTCACGTGGTACCCCCAGAAGGCTTTTACGGGTTAGGTAATTAGCGTCACTCAGTTAACCACTATACAGCGGCCGCAAGAATTTTTGTTAATTATTAAAAAGGTTGCACTTAACTCGGTAAGGGGGAAATTGGAGGAAGGAAAGGTTTTGGTCTTATGTAATTGCTTCTGTTATAAATTCCAGTAGTAACTTTACACTCAAGTGCAGTTGGATGTGCATTGTTTGAGTATTGTTTAAGTTAGATTGTTTTTGAAGTCCTAACTTGATAAATTATAATCACCCATTTATCACTTTTGTAGGATAACTTTCATGAAGAATAAGGCTGAAATCTCCTCCCAAGCCCATTAAAATTCTCAACGTACATTATTAATCTTCATTCAAATACATTACAGTTATAATTCCAAATCTTCCTTACACATCGTGACTTAAAAATCAATTGACATTATCAGCTACTCCCAGAGCTTGATCAGCTCCCTATAGGCAAACTTCAACAAAATCATCGACCTTTACTTGCCTTTATATCAACAATAGGCATGTTTTCCTCGCTTTCTCACGATTCCGATTAAACCATACTCCATACAACTTAAGAGGATAGATAAGGATGTATGAAAAGAGCCGCTTGGTCCTTACGCAGCCTCCGATCTCACTACTTGAGATAATTAAGCCATTAAATTCGTTCGCGTACCCTTTAATGCTGTGAGAAGTACGGACGGATCTTGGTTTTATTTTGGATGTAACAGTAACGAAGGCAATGTGCTTGTTCAAGTACTTTATCGGTTATGTAGCTTGATTATGACATGTATTTAGTATGATTCATGAGTGTGTGTCTGCCTTTCGAGAGTGCCTGTTAGTTTGGTGGTGATTAAGTTAGAGACTTCATAGATGCATAATAATAGCTCAGGGATCAGGGATTTGTGTCCAAAAATTGCTTGTAAACCCAATGAACCGTACGAACAGTCTAACTGCGAAGCTGCCGAACTATATGCCTGCAGGACAAAATTAAATCAATTTTGTAGACCCGGCTGCCTCTGAAATGGCAAAGAAAATCAACATTCTCCACTTGAATATTACTGTATAAGCCCTTCAATTTCAATAAAACCGAAGACATTCGTTTGAATCGGAATTTCGATCTTTTCTCGCGTCACCGATCACTTGAAGGCTCATTTCTCAAAGATGATAATATCAACTAGGTCGAGTTCAATGCAAAAGTTCCAAATTAAATTCAGATACATTCTGATTGGTCTTAATCTGATATATTATATACCTACTGCGAAAGTTGGACACCGAAAAATAAAGAAATAAGCCGATCGCAGCGTGCGTTCGGCCCTATACATAATGTTGGGGAGCACGCAACGACCGGCATGCAATGAAAGCCTTCGAATAACCGTCTCAACAGGGCTGGCATTTTAATATTAATATATATTTGTAATAAATCGCGATGTTATTAATATTTCTAGATCCTACTGGTGTTAAAGTAGGATTTTCTGAAATGTCATTACTCAATATTCAGTTGTAATGAAAATATCTGGTGAACTTGACGGGAGAATCCTGAAAAATGTTTCTGTGTAGGTTTTATATCGAATGAAAATGATAACTATATTTTTGAATAGCAGCAGTCTTTTCAATATTTTGATCAATCAACCTATTCGACATCAATAAAGACCATTTTTGGGTAAGCTTATGTAGGTAGTGTAAGGTAATATATAAATTAAGCCAAGTTCGTCTTCAAAAAATAGGCAGAGCAGCCCTGAAATCAGTCGAATTTTCTCAAGTCACGGCTGTTGGCCCCTTATTCAGTTATGCTGTCGCGATTCGAGTTTTCGGTACGCAGTTGTAAGACATTCCGATTCGCCGCGATTGAAGTTCAGTATTGATTTATAACGTTGTATTTTCAATCTGTGCACCCTACTGAATCAAAGCTAGAAAACGGAAATTTCGCTTTAGTATGTTTCTCGAATTTCTTGTTCTTATTTATGTACCTGCATCTGCATTTATATTGCATCTGAAACTCAACAATTTTGCATCTTCGCCCACACGTGTTTATGTTTCTTAATCAAGTTTGCAACCAGTCTTAATTCCCGGTCGGTGGCTCTCAAAGGCTGCCCTTGCGCATATATCAATATCGACGTTTAAACGAAATGAAGCTGTCGTCACCGCCAATTGTAACGTCATTTGAACTAAGTTGCGTGAGACAACCAATCCCATTCAGCATTCAAACGCTTCGCTGAAAGCAGATCCGCCGGTTCAATGCACGAACTTTTTTCCAAATAACCATTACGTTTATGGTCGTTGATTTAAATGATTATTGATCATTAATGAAACCTTTTCTATTTTGTTTCAGGAGCAAATGGCCTGAGAAGACGAGGAAGACAAACGTACACTAGATATCAAACACTAGAGTTAGAGAAAGAGTTCCACACGAATCACTACCTCACGCGGAGGAGACGCATAGAAATGGCGCACGCGCTCTGTTTGACGGAGAGACAAATCAAAATATGGTTCCAGAATCGAAGGATGAAGTTAAAGAAAGAGATCCAGGCTATAAAGGAGTTGAATGAACAGGAGAAGCAGGCGCAAGCACAGAAAGCGGCGGCGGCAGCGGCGGCGGCCGCGGCCGCTGCGCAAGGCCATCCCGAACACTAAGCATGCCCGTGCGCAAAGCCTTGTCCAGTGATACTATCGCAGTCCGCCGAACACTCCATAGCTTTGTGGTTTTTTTTTTTGTAAATTGTTTGTAATTATTTTCTCGTTATTTAAGTGTTGTTCGGTTGTTGTGATTATTTTTAAATTAATTTTTAATTAGACACAATGTTTTCTCAAAACGAATGATGGAACAATAAACTGTTGAATGCTAGACTAGAAACGGGTCGTATTATTTTGTGTTTCGGGTTTTGTTTTTGTTGATTTATTGATTTTTATATACATTTATATTTTAATCCGCGTAATCGTCGAAGATGTTCGCGTTTGGAAACCAGTGCAATTTGTAGAAATCTCTTCCGTGTAACATAGTGTAGGTGTATCGTAGTGCGTTTTACTTTATGTGCGATCGTAGCGCTCCCTGCTCGGCAGCGTCGGCGTCACGAACTATATTACATTGTACAAATTTAATATGCCTACCAAAGAGACCCGGTCTCGTACCCTTAAAGCTAAGTAAATAAAGAGTCGTAAGTTAAATTAATTATCCGCTATCGGACAGTGTGAACAGAATAACCTTCCGCGCCATCTAATCCTTCAATACTCTCGCATAAGTATAGTGTAAACGTGATCGTGTTCCTGCAGTTTTAATAGTCGGTGAAGTTAAACAAATTGCCATAAATATAAGTAGTTATTATTTAGCCAGTAGCGGTGTAAATAGTTAGGGTAACGTCTGTAATGATGGAAGTGAGCGGTTCGCGATTGCGCCGGCGCCGTGGAATGGGCAGAAAAAGCTTCGGGGCGAGTGCGGGGCGAGGGCGCAGTGTGAGCGGGGCAGCTGCGGGGCAAGCGCGGGGAGCGCGCGCCGCCGGCCACCGAACAGGACTAGGTGAGTTTTTGTCAAAGTCACCGCCATTATTTATCGAGTGGAGACGGTCGCGAAAAACTTACTCGCCGTCACCAGTCGAGTCGACGCGCGATGCCATTTTTGAAGTCGCCCAAGCGCGACTTCTACGGTATAGCTGTTTTGCAATGTTTTAATTTACTAAGTCCGTTGCACCTTTTGATGTTCCCGACTGTCTCCACGCCGAGCATGTAGAATGTCGTAATAACACCCGCTTAAAGTATACCAACGATCGAAACACTTAAAGATAATTTACTGGTCCCTGTAATGAATTTAATGGCATCCTACATGTTGAGCGATTGTTAACGGCCGCTTTCCCGTCATAATTATTAAAACTAAAATAAAGACAGCCGCAATATACAATAATTAGGTGTCAAAAATAAAAATATATATAAAGGCTATCTTGACTTGTCAAGGTCTTAATATTTCGTAAGCATGCATAATGACTTCATCGGCTTTACCGGCGCGGTGGACGGTGAGCGGTGGGAACTATTAATTAAATTGACTATAGTCCGTTTCATCTCTGACGCCGAATATGGCGACTGAAGAGTCAGGCGGACGCTAAAAACTGAATTCCAAGCTCGCTCCACGTACAGTCTGCAAAAGAAAAACTCACGAATATCTTTCCACCTATTTGGATGTGCTATTCATGTTGAAAAATGCTGAATAGCATTATACGTACGTGTCAACTCGTTAAATCAGGATTTAAATCTCATTTCTTAAGACTCCAAGTGGGAAAAAACTAGATCACGTAGGTACTAAGTTGCGCTTAAAGCTCCCTGCGATATGGTGAAAGATTATAAGGCATTTTACAAACTAACAACTTTGTAGTTGCGTGTTTGTATTATATAAAGAGTTGTGTGGAAGTATTTGTCGCAAAAACTTCAGGAATTAATCTTTATAGGTTTCAAACATAATTCTTGTTTGTATTGAATAATGGAAACGTGTTTTAAATCATGATTCAAAAAATCTATCTACAAAGTAAATTGTTTTTTCCCTGATATATTATGTTGCTGTCGTTGCTCGGGTCGGCCATGTTTGCGGTCCTCGACCTGGCCTGCCAAATCGACGATAACAGATAATTATTTAGCCGATACGAAAAATTATTGGACATCGACGTATCGCGGCCCGAATTTTGAACATCTCAATTTTACTGGAGCATACCGGTCGGAACTTTGTTTTATGGAACAATAATTTGATAATATAATAACTTATTTATACTTTTGAAGAGCCAGTAATGTTCGAGTTAGTATAATATGGGTTTATGAATATTAATGAACTCGTAGAGCTGTATTTTAACATCGTCTGCAGAACGTTTTCACTTTTACGTCAGGTGGAATGTATTTTTTCCGAGTCTTCGTGTAGCCCGGAGCGAAATAGGAGTTGCTTCGACAAGCTCAATAGCAGTGTACGTTTTCAATTAAGAATAATGACTACTTCAATGCAATGTTTCTCACTTAATTAAAACATACCTTGGTAAATTATAAACATCATAAATGGCAGATGTATCGATAAAAACTGAATGTATTTGTCGATAATTCGCCCATTTCAGCACATGGGCATGCCTCCTGTGTCCTTAACGAAGTCATGTATATTTTTTCTAAGCGTTTACTTAAGTATAATAAGCAAGTTTTTCAGTCTTTTGCAGACCGTAAGTCAATTTAATCAGTCAATAACTCGACAAGATGTTTTTATTGGCTGCTAAATCAACTGGCTGGTTGTTTTTTTTCTATGTGGTCGGCCATTGAATTATAGACTAAGGTTTTTTTTTCCAAACCTATAATTTTTGTGTCTGTACCGAAACTAACGACCACGTGAGTGGATACTGAAAATTTTGTAAAATACGCAAAAAAAAACAAAAAAAAAAATGTTCATACCTGCGTCTGAATGCAGTATGGGATCACGTCATCAGATACGAAAATAATATACCTTGAAAAAAATATACTTACCTTAGTCTTTACGCTTAGGTGGGGAACTATGTGTGGGTTGGTACCTACCTACCCACAGCAAAACACTCTTTTTAACCGACTGCCACGAATTCACTAATAAAATAAATAGGTATCCACACACCTACACCTTATAATTAGGAACGTACTTTAAAAGCAAAACATATATAATAAATAAAATATTATGTATTATGGTACTTGAAGTACCAAATATATTATACGCTAAATTAAAATAGTCCCTCAGCGTTTATACATACGTACCTATACCTACATACCTAATAACTTTTATAACTTATAGGTAAAAACACTTATTATAAATAATTAAATATCCTCCAAGTAAACAACGAAAACTACCCGAATAATTTATACAAACTTACTGACGTTTTTATATTTTTATTAATTAATTATTATACGCTGAAGGTACCTTATTAAAATATTGCATATTTTTATGGGTAGACCCGTTTGTCATGTGAAGGCTAGAGGCCCGGTGTTCCTATAAATATATATCTGGGTACAGTCAAATAAAGACACACACACACATACACACACGTATAAAGTACACTAGTTAACTTGAAACTACCTACTTTCAAGTACCTAATGTTCTGAGTGTGCTAAGTGGCTTCACATCAGACTTTAATGTGAGTCGAATGGTTTAAAAAATATCACGCACAAAATAGATAGGTACTTATTACCCTTTTGGTTGTTTTTTTTTTAAATGTTGCATTTAATAAATGATTTATCTATCTAAAGCTGATATCAGACGCTTCACTCTGGTGAATAGTTTACTCGAGATAAGTTTTATTCCACATTCACAAGACACCGAAAAAATTACATAGGAATTATAATATAATTAATAATTTAATAATCATAATTTGCTAATTTGCTCCTTTTTTTTCATTTCCCGATCATGCGATAGGCGAGTAAAAGATGCCGTATGCCGAAATCCAACATCGTTGGGTCGGTTCACCAATGAATTCATTTTTCACTTTTGATTCATTTTGTGTTCAAACGATTCACTTCTAGTAAAATAATGAAAGACAAAAATGAACAAAAAGTGAAGCGTCTCATATCCGTATATTGGCCGGGTAGTGGAATGATAAACATTTTTTCCTGTATACAATTGTCTTTTGCTTACTGTACATTTATGTATAGGGTACCCTGGTACTTATGTGGGCAGCTGATGTGATCTCTTATGTGGCTAGTAGGTACTAGTAGCTACTTCATTCGTCTGCGTCAGGTCAGGCAGGTTTTCCTAAGGATGGAATATTTATGTGAGAGATTATAGAATTGAAAGTTTAAATTGATTTTTGTTGTAGATATACGAGTATCTTTTGTTTGATTTAGATTGTTTGTATAGTGAAAATGTGAATAAAGAAAGAATATCAGTTACTATAAGATTTACGTATATTTAAGTTTGTTAAGTTAAATACATACGTATAGGTAGTTTCTTTTATAATACACATTGTATACGATGAATAGTCTCATAAGTTTAGATTGTAGGTATCTGATTGTAATTTAAAATATTCTTACATAAATAAACAATTTTATATTATTTTCTGCATATATTTTTCAATTTTCCCAAATAGGTAGGTATCTCCTTCTCCCTTTAAACCATCCAAAGGTTGTCTGTAAAAGATCGCTTTTAGCGATAAGACCGCCCATTGTGTCACCCTATGTAACATTTCTAAATTTATTTCTGTAATTTGTATGGTGTGTATAATAAATAATATTATAATTATCTATCTAAGTATCTTTAATTAATTAAATTTTTAGTTACAATCTACTTCTTTTTAGCGTGTCGATGACAATTTATATAGAGTCAGCCTAGAATTTGGCTAAGAGTTAGGCAACTTCAGTGGTGTCCATCAGCTTCTGCATCGTGCAGGTAACAGGACACGCAGGACACGATATTAAGTATCCCATAGACCAAGCTATCAAAGTAACTAGGTACTAAAGAAAAAAAAGAGTACCTACCGTAATTGTAAAAGACTTACAGTAGAATGAAGTACCTAAGTACCTATTGGTGCCCCTTGATTTCCTTAAATGTTGTATCTACTATACATACAGACACATGTGTAGCAACATGTATCTAGGAAACAGGGTTGTCGACTTTAGAAAAAGTTCCGATGTTCTCTTCGGAACTTTTTCTTCTTTTTTTTTGGAATAGAAATTCAAATCGGAATCGACCGATTGTGATTTTGCACATAGAGAACGGTTTACTAACTTGTCTCTTTATAGAAGAACTAGCTGCGCCCCGCAGTTTCACGCGCAAAAATCTGGATCCCGTGAGAATATCGGGATAAAAATATCCTATGTCCTAACCCAAGACATGGTCTACCCATGTGCCAAATTTCATCCAAATCCGTTCAGCCGTTTTAGCGTGAAAGTGTAACAAACAAACAAACAAGCTCACTTCCGCATATTAGTTAGGATAGTTAGGATAACTGCAACAATAATTAGTACTCTTCCACTGGATAACCACATACACTTCAGTTCAGTTAATTATTATAAGGCATTCAAACAGACGAAAGCCTGAATATTTCAGGGAATTTGACACGGAGCAGAATCCTACCCAACCATTTTCAGGGGAAGTTTAGTTTTACTCGACCTACACGATTTTCTTTGATTCAAGCAGCATCATCATCATTTCAGTCGAAAGACTTGAATTGCTAGTCATGGCCTCCCCCAAGCGTTGACGCATCAACGATTTTGTTACATAACAAATTTTTTTTTTTTTTTTCGAGTCAGGGACCAGGCAGGGTACGCCCATATCGACCAATATTAGAACGTCTTTCTAGAAAAATGGCTTCGAAGACATTCGTCAATTCCAGAATCATCCCATCAAACTCAAACCTCAAAATTGAAATAAATATTTCAATGAAACCTTTGAATTCAAATTCAAAATTCATTTTTTCAAAATAGGCTGAGAATCAGCACTTTTCAAACGTCAAAATTACATAAGACAGTCCCCCAAAAACGCCTGCCCTTCACCACTTCCTATAGTGCTTAGCTGGGAAGAAGAAGTGGCACAACAAACTCCTATTGGCAGGAATTGGCAGGAAGTCAGTCAGTCAGAAAGATGAAGCTAGTTGCCCATTCCAAAGCGTAGTAGTTAGGTTCCTATGAACTTCTCCATAATGGGCAAGGAACATCCATCTTACACAAAACTTCTTACTTAAACAAAAAACTCAAAATACATCTCGGGACATTTGCCACTGTCCCGAGTCCCGTTCAACCCTATCCCAGGGAAGGTTCGTGATTCGATAGTATCGTTCACCCGACCTGCCCTGTCCTCTACACGACTCCTTTAACTGTGCGACTAACCTCACTGTTTCGTTCCTGGGAACATGCCTGAACCTACCTCGTATAGGTTTAGGGATTCGGTTTGTTTTGGTTGAGTAAATCTGCATTTTGGTGTAGGTAAATTATAATTTTATGGGGGATGGTTGTAAGAAAAGGGATTTTGTGCTTAATGTTTTAATTTTGAGGAAGCGTTTCTGGTTCATCAAGTTTTGAAAAGTAAAAGATGAGGAAAAATTTTATAGGAAAAGTTGTTTGTATAGACTTTTATATCGGAATATCTAATTGTGAACATTTATACCATTAAATCACTCTTATAAATCACCCTTTTTGTTGTAACATAATAGAAATATAAAAATATTATTTTTGTTCATACACTTCTTGGCATTTTTTTTTTATATTTTTTTTCAATTTTCTTTTAATAATTGTAAAAAATAAGTATAAATTGTATCTAGCCCACCCTTCTAATACTGATCCATGTAACTGGCGAAACCTCAGTCCCTGTCATACAGGATGTCCTAGTTCAGAGGTCGAGACCTCATTGTTGTAACGTGTAGGTACTGAAGTTTGAAAATAAAATTACTATTACTAAAACAAATTTTATCAAGAAAATGCTCAAAAACCAAAATGGTAAACGAAAATGACCTGGAACTCACACATACAGAAATAAATTGTTAAAGAGATATTCATACCCTGGTGGGCAACTTTTGTGTTTGTAATGCCAAAGTAAATAAGTAGATGACTACAACTTAGCCACCTTATTGGTCAATTTCAATAGAATTTAAATAAAACTGACCCTTCTAAGTAAAGCTTTTTGTAGTCAATCACTACTGAGTCGAATATGGATCTGTTGGAACTTTGAATCCGGTTTTAGACCGATATAGAGCACGGAATAGTGCTATTGAAAAGAGTCCTATCGTTTGCAGTTGCTGTGCGTAGTATTCTTCCGTCATACGGGAAAGGCCGTAACTAACATTTTTATCAAAATTTAGTTAAATAAGTATAGGGCTGGATACGGCATTAACCTCTCTATCTTTCTTTAAGATTATCGATTGAGCTTGAAACTTCACTACAGACAAAACTGACATTTTTTCAAAATCAAGTTTGAAATAGTTATGGCCTTTCACCTTATGACGATAGTATTGTATAGACAATGTGTACATAAGAGTTCGCTTGTCTAGAACATGCCTTCTGCACGTAATTCCCCTAATAAGCTAACTAACACATGCTAGTATTTCGACGATGCTCCATACCATGTCTCAATTCTAAGCCTCCTAAGACACAAGCAGCCGTACGCCCAGACAATAACATGTATGTCCGTATGTCACAGCGATAATCTCCGCTACATACAATAAACCTACCCCACCCGTTAATCGAGTTTAACCCCTATAAAATAACGAGACCAATTCAAAATTTACGAGATATACGAAATGTTCGCTTACCACAACAGTTATTAATTGCTGCGGATATAGCTATAAAGCTAGGAACACACTAGACGCAATAAACATACCGCTATCTATACCCAGGGCCTGTTTAATAGTCACTTTACAATAATTGGTGCAATCGATAGTTACAAGTGTTGTACAAGAATTATGATTAGTGGCCTCACGTTTTTATAGTCGTGCATCATGGCATTGTTGATCAGTAATGTGTTGACTGGCAGTTTAAGAAAAACTATCGAACGTATCGAAACGCAGTGTTAAAAAAAGAAGTATAAAGTGCTGCTCATCGCGTGCTGTGCAGGTTTGAACGTTAACCTCTAATTAACCTACTGTTTACTTAATGTTAACACC
This sequence comes from Agrochola macilenta, assembly GCA_916701695.1. Lineage (NCBI taxonomy): Eukaryota > Metazoa > Arthropoda > Insecta > Lepidoptera > Noctuidae > Agrochola > Agrochola macilenta. Next base: position 14,169,711 of record OU753563.1, read on the forward strand.
TTCAATGAGTCATTGCTCCCACTCATTTTCGCACTTGCCAATCAGAGTTTTGTTAACAACAAACAATAGAACGGCCGGCCCAGTATGGAGGGGCGGCCGCGCGTAAGTACGTTACTGTTACTCCGGCTAACGACATACAATTATTCACTTTACAATCACTCGGGGAGAGCTGTAAAACTGACCAATAAAAGTTCATTATCTATTGGTTTGTTCGCGCTTCCAACTTTTATTTTATTAGTTTACGACGGCACCCCGACTCCTCATAAAACTAGTTGTAACCAGCTCTGATTGTGAGCTTCTGCGGCCAAATTATTTGTACGTAATTTAGTTTGATGACTGAATTATGTTGTTATGGTATTTTTATTGGATCGTTTATTGGTAGCTATTCGTTTGGAACTCGTTTTATTTCCAACGCATAAGTCTTTCGGTTTAATTTTGAAGACTACTATTTGTTGTGATTCCCCTTTAAGTATGTTTGGCTTCTGTAAAATATTACTCAGTTCATTATACGCGTGCCGAAGGAATGCCCAGCAATTATACCTAAGTATTTTTATCTTAATGCGTTTTTGAAAAGAGTTATTTTCGTAGATCGTGTAATTGGTTGTTCATCACTGCGTTCAGTTGGTTTCTTTATTAAGGCCGAGTATATAATTAATTTTGATACTTGAGCGTAATTATATAGTTACCCTTTCTCACGATATAGCGTGCCGGCAAATAAATTTAATATTCATACACTCTGCGAACAGATAATATGAAGGACGTCGGGGGCTATATTTTAAAAATTAACATTTATTAAAAGCTCGCTGAAAACGTTATTTACTGGGTACAAGTGACATTTGATGGGCGTGGCGGTGTTTATGCAAAGTGCAGCAAGACGTGCCCAGCGTTTTGCGTATCGGCCGGTTTGTTCCGAGCGTTTTCCAATAAGTGGCAGCTACTTACCTAATTGCTTTAACACATAATTATTATGATTGGTCAGCGAAGCCTTGGATACGGTTATCCGTTATGTACCAGTTTGTATATAACCCCTTATTTCAATATTATCTTTAGTGTAATGATGTATTGAGTATTGAAAGGTCTAGATACTGCTGGGAGATAAACTAATTGCGCCTGCATCATATTATTTACTAGGTATCGTAGCTGGTGAAGTTATGAATTACTTACTATTTTATATAGGTGTAATTACCTGCTCACGTATAAATAAACTTTATTTATTCAAAGCAAGATGGGTTAATAAAACAAAAACGTGTTGATTGATTCTTCATCTTTTTTTTTTTTTTCAAACGTTTCCCCACACTAAGAATTTCTTCTTATAACGTGGGTGCGTTTACAAACATAGAAACTCACATACACTAACGCCCGGACCCGGAACAACTACTTGCAGATCATACAAATATTTGTTCCGTGCGGGGATCGAACCCGCGACATGTTGCGCAGCAGTCGATCGCTCAGCCACTGCGCCAACCGTGTCGTGATTGCATTGACTGAAGACAATAATTTGGCCTTAAGTCAAATATTTTGTATATTGAAAATAAATTACCAGTGGGTAAATTGGTATGCAATTTACCCGTACCACTCGGTAAAGTTCGTCCTAACAAAAGTGTACCTACAATAAATTGGAAACGTCGTAAATTCAGTAAGGCGTTTTAATTGAAATCCCGGCACTTAATTGAGTGGCTAGTGCGTTCTGCGCATGCGCTCCCACTGATTTATACCAATCGCACTTATTTATACCAATTGCACGTATACAGGGTGGCTCTGAAACGAGGTTCAAAGAAAAATTTTAGGAGCCTCTCTCCAAGGGCTTCCCGAAACATCCAATACTCAATACTTTATTTGCATTCCGCAATGTGTACTTAGGAGGTAACTTAAAGTTATATGTGATCATTATGGTCCCAGCGCACTGCAAAATAAAGAGAGAAAGCTTTGAAAAACTTAGCATAACAGTCTTCTGAACTAAATCTAATATTATTATTTTAGGGGATTTTTATACACGCCTTGCCATGACAATGCTTAGGTGAACACATAATAAAATGTCCGAAAAAACTGAGGGCACACTCCTGGCATATTGTAGATAGCCGCTTGGTGATGTTGAGTTCCTCCAGTACCTATGGATTCATTCGTTCTCATGGCGGTTTAATGGTATTTAAAGTAGCTTCCGCCAACACCACATCTCGAAAGCATCGATCTTACTGCTTTCGCGGCTTTTTCGGCACCACATTTCAGCGCCATATAAAAAGATATGCAGACTGGAAAAGTCAGCAGATAGGCATAGTCAATCTGCCTAACCTTTTCCCAACTATGTATAGGGGTCGGCTTCCAGTCTAACCGGATGCAGCTGAATACGAGTATTTTATATGGAGCGACTGCCTATCTGACCTCCACAACCCAGTAACTGGATAATAAGATACCCCTTGGTAAGACTGGTTATCAGACTTTCGGGCTTCTGATAACCCGTAACGACTGTCAAAGATCCACGAATGACAGCCGGGACCAATGGCTTAGCGTGCTTTCCGAGGCACGGAGGAGTCTCGGTTTGTAAAGATGGTAACCCATCCACGGACCAACCCCGGCATGCATAGGTTGACTTGTTGGATCAACCCGTGCGGCTGTTATTACTTAGCCACGAGCTCCTCGAGCAGAGGCATAGTACGAAGATTAAATTAATGTCGTATAGTACAGATTTATCGCGTCCCTCACGTTGTATTTTGATGTATTTCTTACAGCACATTGTATTTTGTTAAAGATTTAGACCGTTAACTTCACATTGATATACATAATATGTATTTAACCGAACCTCTAATAATTCAAAATATTATTGAACACTCTATTATAAATGATTGGAGGCTTTTTGTAAACGTCAAATAAATAGAAAATCATCTTCATTTTAATCACTTTTGATCAACTGTGCGTCCGAAAAAAATACCGATCGTCTACAGGTGAACCTTTATAAAATCATACATAATCATTTATATATCGTACATACACCTGCATTTCTAGCATGTAAATAGGGGATGAATTAGAACGCAGAGGGTGGTGAATAAAATTAGCTGTAACCTCTAGTTTCCTGGCATTTGCATTGCAGCTAACTATGCAGTTAAATTGCTTATAAGATTGGTCTTTTTGGAACTGAGTTGTGGGCCTTTGTGTGACAATGGACTAAATTTAGCTGTTGATGAGGTTTCCGGCAAGGCAATAGGATGTGAAGTCCTCAAACGCATATCATTTATTTCAATTAAATAATTTAAAGGCACTTTTGAATTGTCAAGTCTGTCAGTCAGAAACATGAAGTTATTTGCCCATTCTAAAAGTACTTTTCCTATGACTACTAGGATCTTGTGAGATATTCACGACAGTACAAGGATTTCAGAGCACCAATGAAGAGTAGTGTCCATTTGTTTTGTATTAGAATTTTCTTTACACACCATGATCATGACTGATTTTGCCAAGTGTGGTAATTTCGGTTATAACCTACTTATATGTAGGTAGTTATTAAATAGTTGCAATTGCTTGGTATCTAGAAGTATAGTCAAAAGATTGATACGAATATCCTTAGTAAACTTAGTTACGAATGCTGAGTTGCTGTTCAAAATTCAAAACGATCAAATTAACACCAACTCAATTTTAATCTTTATACTTGTTTATTTTTAAAGCATAAACAAAATTAAATAACGATTTAAATTATAGCTTCATTTGCTACTACCATTGACCTTAATATGGCTGTGAGCGCATAAATTGGTCGTGGCATTCACAATCATAAAGACATTGACTGACGTCATTTCTTCCTTAAAAACATCTTGTATGTCCAAAAACACTTATCTTTAACACTAAAATTCACCCATTCATTAGGCACATTTCACGCCTAGCATCTAGAATATAGTTCCTAATAAATACTATCGAAGAAAGAATGCAGGCAGGCCATAAAATATGACGTATAAAACAACGTCTGCCAATTTAAATAATTCACACATCAATTAAAGTCGTATATCTTTCGCCATTTAGATAAAAGTCTTAATTGGATATTAATGCCAGTAGATATACTTGATACATATGTACTTATAAATCTATATTTAATCTATAAACGCAAATTTAATTATTATTTAATTTCCCATTTTGCGTTTCTAAAATATTATTGAACACTCTAATATTATGTTTGCGCCTCTTTTTGTGAAGCTCTACTAATTTATATTTGGGGACCAAAAAATACTAAATAGCCAAGTAACTGCGAAAAATTTGGATGTAGCGCGGTTGGTCACAGTTCTAACCTAACCCGTTTGGCTTAGTTATTATACTGCGATCAGCTGTGAGAAAAGGCGAGACATTTAAAAAGAGGATAATTTATCAACAAAAAGTGATTATCATTAGAAGATCAAGAAGTTTTTAGAGGATCATTTAAAATATCCACTAATTACTATAGCGATACCTACATGAATGCACGTCCAGTGCACGCTCGGTATACCTACACAATACACAGCCCCGTCACCACCTTGCTGACTAGCTTTTTCAGTGGCTGCCGATACAAAACAAAAGACGATCTAGATGTTAAGGTATAAACAAAAACTCTATCAAAATGTAGCGACAGAGGGCGTTGGGAGTAAATAAACAGGGAAGGGTTGAACCCCTCAACTTTTTCCTTAGCCGGGGCCTCTCCGACCCCCATCAGTCTTTTCCAGAGATACGCTAATTTATTTTTATCCGAGTTTCTTTATTGCGCACGAGATTCGTTCCTCGTGGTATTGTTTAAGGGTCTGATTAAAGTCGGGGGCGTTCGCACCGGTTTTCCATTATTTAATAGTGTTATTGTACTGTTAGATTAGGTAATTGTCTTTTGGTGATGCGAATTACAGTTATCTTAATTGGAATGTAGATTATTTTGACGAATGTTCACCTTAAACTTTAGTAAAGTAGTTTTTTCATTAAAAAGCTCAAAAGTTCAAAACAACTGCCGCAATCGGAATGTCGATTGTGTGTTAACTGTCAACAAACTTCATACATTCTTATTGGATTCTATTTATATTTCGATAATCCAATATATTAACGGCTACTTTATATTCAAGAATTAATATTTATTTACATAATTATTCAAATTCTTCACAACAATCAGGAAATCTACGGTATATTTTAAGCTAGCCGGCTCCACGTAAGACGTGACAACGTTAATGAACAGAATAACGGGTTCGCATACTTACTGTAACCCTTGCATAGGGCTGCCAGTTACTTGAAATTCTCGAGAGCCGGTAAGATAGGGATGAAGTGAGTTTAAACTATGGTTTGGAATTTTCATTCTCCAGGATTCATGATGGAAATAACCTCCTAACTCCTTATTGCGGAGTTCATCAAAATGTCCAAGCATCTACTTACTAAGGGCGAATTTCATCAATGATCTAAACCGCGTTCAAGAGTTGTCAGTGTCATCATTATTATGGAATTTTGGCACTGACAGGTCTTGAACCTGTTTTATACCTGTGTGCTGATCGCGTTCAGTTTCATGAACCCTTAGTGCGGATTTCACCAATGAAATTGAACGCGATCAGCATTTCTAAAACGCGTTCAAGAGTTGTCAGTGTCATTATTATTATGGAATTTTGACACTGACAGGTCTTGAACCTGTTTTATACCTGAATTAAATCACTCTTAGTTACTACTAAGAGTGATTTTCACCTATGAAACTGAACGCGATCAGCACACAGGTGTAAAGAAAGTAGAATATATTCTACTTTATTTTGTTTGACATCTTGAATTTTAAAAGTGATGCGCTTTTGTTTGTGATGTCCCATAAAGTACCTACCTACTGAAGCGTATCTAATTTGGTCTAATGAAGTTATCAAATGGGACTGTCTTCTCAGTAATTGATACCATCCCGGAAATCTCAACCATCGAAGCGTATCGTTCGACTGATTTCTGTAGGGTTGTTCTTTATTTTTGAGACTGTTCCCCTTAGAAAGCACCTAATTGTTACATGTTAATCGAAATTTCAAATATACCCAACTATTATTTTCTGAATGGAGCTGGACTTATTTTTGAACAGTCAAAATCTTCTGTATTAAGCAACAACATTTTCTAATTTCAGGCCAAATTACCTACCTGAAAAAGAAAACTCACACAAATAATTCAACAGAATTCGAAAGGCAAAATCGACCCATATCTAAATTATGACAGTTAAAAATGATAAGTATCCTTGTTTTGGATCTCTTTGGGGTAACATTGTTTTTGCGTTCGCCAACCCTGTCATTACCGGAAGGTTGACCATCCCTGTGAGAGCCCTGACATATCGTTGAAACACTCCTGGAGTGCCAATAACATTAGTGTTCAGGAAATGTGCGGTAGTTCTCTTAATAGTGGTTGGATTCGAGTGTGAATCGTACTAAGGGTTGGAAACTCATTGGTCTAATTTGAATCTCATTCTGTTAACACTCATTTATTTCTAACTTGACACACACACAACTGTCTAATTGAAACTGACATCACATTTATTAAAAGGATGGTACTTACTTAATAAAATATCTAGTGAATAAGCTTAGTTAGGTGTTTGGGTGAAAACTCAGTGAAATAATAAAACTTACAATTCTGAAAACTCTGAAACCTGAACTTTTTATTATTTATAAGAAATTCGTATACCTAAAGTAACTCCTTAGAATGAAAAGCTGTTCTATGTTGCTGCTATCTTCTAAATCTTATTATATAAATATACCTACGATTCCACCTTGGAAACCCTGAATTGATTCCCAATAAGTCAATTTTGGGTTACTGTAATTTTATATAATATAAATTTTTATAAACTTTCAAGTGATAACCATTCGAGTTGCCAGCACCCTAGTAGATCCCAGGAGTACCAACTCAACCAAATAATTGCTATTCTATTCACACTGAGAGGACGATTTATGCCCGGAATTATTTCCTTGTTGTTTTATTCGGGGATTTGTCACTCACCCCCTCTTTTATAATTACCCTAGATATCGAGTAAGTTTTTAAATCGGATTTATGTTGTTTCAGGGTAACTTTTGGCTTGGATTAGTTTGTTACGGAATGTAATTATGGGATTTTAGAAAGTTTTGCTAAATAACTGTTTTGTGCATAATCTGGGCTTAATACGGTCTTGAGATTTGCCGTTGGAGTTGTATTTGAATAAACTAGGTCTAAACTGGTAGTAAATAAACTGGATTTGCTGTATTTAGCTTCATTTGTCATTCTGTTTTCTGATACCTACTTTGGTCGTTTTCCTTGTTTTCTTCTAAGATTGTGTAGTTTCCAATGTTATGGCATCTATCCAATCAGACAGGTAAATCTAAAGTCACTTTAATTTCTTTATGTTAAAATAATAGACGCTTAATTAGATTATACTAGAATAACAGAATAGGTGCCATATAATGGGAGTTTATTTTTTACTCAATTGATTTTCCAGTCTGTAACAAAAAAAAAGTACCACCTATGGTAACTTTTCCAATATTACAACATAATATATTATAACCTAAATATTTTATTCATGTACCCACACACTCGTACCTACCTCTTGTTTCAAGCTATGCCAAGATTAATTTTGGCACAGCTTCCAAAACAATCCAACTGCTTAGTTTGAAAAAGCGTGATTTAAATATTAATTGTGACTCTATTTAATACAATTGTAAATGTAACAGTATATTCTCAAAAAGCTGAATAAGTATTTTCCGGGTTAAAATAGGCTTTAAATAACGCGAACCTTCGTTGAAAGATTTAATCCAACCAACAGACGCTATAGTAGCGCCATCTACTGGGTTTGTAAAACTTTCATTTATATTTTCAAGCAAAAATTTGAGTAAATCTATAAACAATCGCTGTCGTATCTACTAATAATTTGTTTTAATGAACTTATATTTTTAAGCCATTATATTTTGTACGAAAACTTGTTGCAAAGTTTCGTAAATGGAGTACCTTACTCGTGGTCTAAGAAGTTCCAGCGTTTACCGCTAGATGGCGCGCAACAAAATATTGTCATGTCACCAGTCGGGTGCGGACGTTCAGTGTACTAAACGGTTGGAGCGAGGGAAAATCCGCCGGCGGGACACGAGCGGATGTTTATGATGTAATTTACAGTTCGTATATTGCCAGGCACTTCATATAACACGACAATACACTTCTGAATTCTCTTTCAAGTTGTTTGGGTTTCTTGAAACCTGCACTAAGAAAATTCTTTCGCAGTTCTTACGTTTATTATGAACTACCTGTCTAAGTTTTGTGTTATGACTATGGCACCACGTGGCTTACCTCTTATTTTTTTTAACTTAATACGAGTTCATAATACCTATCTTCATTTTCGTGGATCATAACTACTTTTTGTTTGTAAATTTAATGTTAATTATAGCATACCTAACAAAACTTCGAAAAAAGTCATTTTTGAACTAGTGTATTACGAATCTGCAAAAAAAGTGTTAGAATATACTTATTCATGCAATACTGCTTAAATAATAAATCATTTTCTATATTTGCAAAATAAAACTTATAGTATTACAAAATGCATAATAAAACATCTGAAATCCATACGGGAATGTAATTCGTCCGCAGTGCTACACTAGCGGCATCAATCGAACTCATAAAACATCAACTTTACGACGTGACGACCTCAAATGGCTCATAAAAAGCTTCACGAACTCACTCACAGATGGCGGTTCGGTCGTTGAGCGATGAGCGCCATCTACAATCGGCAACTGTGAGTTGCAAGTCGCTAACTTGGAGGACCGAGGTTATGGTTTTATTGGGTTATAAAAGTTACGAGTTACGACGTTCGGCCGTCGAATATGGAGATATCGGAGGGCGAATGGGCGTGTAAGACAAGAGAACGACTTTTATTGTTTGTAAATTGGCTGTAAAATTATGAGTTCGCTCGTATTGTGCGTAATCACGGCGATCAGCTGTTATTTTATGGGATAAATCACTTTATTACCGCAAGTGGTGGTTTATGAGGCTATAAAGCTTCATTCAAATGGGCGTCAGGTTGTCTACCGCGTCGATGTGCTAATGTACATATTAACTAATGGTTTTATAGGTTTACTAGGTAATTTATTGGTTTCACTCTTTGAATAACTTGGAAAAATTATTACTATTGAATAGCTATGTGTTAATGACTTCTGTTTGTAAATATTTTGATGCTATTTTTTTGTTTAGCGGTCGATTTCTCGATTATCAAATTACCTTGCCCTTTGGTTTATTTAAGTTTGCCCTGTTACCATCTGGAATGTATCGATGATCTTAAGGTTAATATTTTAGTGATACCTACTCACAACAATCTTTAGCCCTTCAACAAAAACTTCATCTCTGAGAACAGGTTTATTACACCATAAACCCAACCGGTCTCTTTTTTTAAACATTTTGTCGTTATCTTGAATACAAATACTGATGCTCTTTAGAGTTTAATAACCTAAAACATAATTACTTAAATTAATATTGAAGTGAATGTTATACTAAACTGAAAACTTGTATCGATTACTGTTTAATGATTCCGCTATTCGGTAATAGATGGCGCCACTTTGAAATACATTGCTAATTAAAGTTTGCTCACACAGATCTATGGTGGCAATTGACTATGCTTCTAATACTAAAAATTATATTTATTTGGAGAGAATGTTCAGCCAAAAAATATTTTTAATTATATTCCTATTCTTTGTATTTATATAACTAATTTTATTGATTGGAAATTCGGATAGAAACTTGGTTAGTAGGTAGGTACAGCACCTACTTACCTTAATCTATAATTGTATCCAAATATGTAGTCACAAAAACGGAAAAAAATCCCTATAAATATTCGAACATACACCACCCTACATGACAAAAAAATCGATATCAATACGAGTCGTTTTTTCCCCACTCAAGTGTTTTTATCTCGTCAGCCAGTAGCGTCGAAGTTAACAGCGGCTAATTATTTGTTTTACGACACGTTTACGATCATCGTCATCGTTAACTTGACGTTTACGATCAGTTAACACCTCGGCCCGTGATTGTTTAGCTCGTGGCTGTTATTGCCACGTTATATTAATATTGTAAACATACTCTTTTATTGATCGCAAGCGGTTTCATTGAAGTAGCGCGTATTTTAAAGTGGATAATTTTTTGGCCAATTTCTCGGATTTATTTGTCCGTTATTTTTCATCAGAATAATGCTTCATTCTCACAATGAGAAAGACGACATTCATTTTATTTTTCTTTATTACAAACGGTACGGCTGGCCACAAAACACATTGGCAACAGATTCCTAATACACTTTTTGATGTACAATAAAATAGATACAAGACCCAAGTGAATTGAGCTAGCCAGTTAATAAACGGAGGGAGAGAACAAGACAAAAAATAAATCAAGACAGAGAAAGAAATACTGAAGGAGAGACGTAATTTATGAGATGCACATTTGGGCTGAACAGCACCAAATAAAAAGTTATTTCCCGGTATGGTTATGATATTAATGTTCTGCTTTTATTTTGTTATTAAATACTCTTTTGAGTTGCTTACTCTAATTACGCAACATCTTTGCCTTTTTGCGTTTAACAAACATTTTTAAAAGTAGTTCACAGCTTTGTTTGATGTTAGAATAATGAAAATTCTGACTATAAATCTTAAATCCCAATTCAGTGATAAAGTTAAATATTTAATGCTAAAAAAAGTCTCAAGCTTCAAATAAAAAATAAGCCTAAAATATGTAACGAACAAGAAATTAAAAATAAGAATAATGTAGACATGTTTTTCGCGACCGTACCGCCTATCGCTATGAGTAAGTTATGGCCGCTGTAGGGTGAGTTACACCCTGCTTAGGTCACGTGGCCCGAGAGGGATGCCACCACCAAAAATCCGCGGGGGAAAAAAGGACAAAACAAGTTGGGGCGGCAAGTTATCTTCGTTTCATTCAACTCACACTCGCGCCGCCCGAACGTCCGTATAGATCAATAAAACTACTTTATCTCTTTTTGGCACATCCCCATCCCGTCGGCGACTTCCTAGAACGATACTTTGCTGTCGTTGCATCAAGCTTTCTCTATTGAAACAAATACACTCATCAAACAAAAGTTAGTTTTTTTTTTCGTAATTCTTTTATCTTTTCTTAATTTCAAAAGTCGATTGTCATGTTTTTTGAAAAAATAAATGTGAAAGCAGAGAGACGAATTTAAAAAAGGAATACTAAATTCAAAACAGACCGTTTGTTCACGCTCTTTTGTCTATTTTTCGGAAAAAAAGGAATCCCGCTAACGCAATTGTCGCCCGTTTTTTACGCGGTGAGGTCGCGTAAGAACGTTTTATCCGTGTTTACAAAGGTAATGGCCATAAAATATTATTACCGGGCTATTAGGAGCGAGCCACAGGTAGGTCCGGGTGGCAGTCGCTAGTTCATTGCCGTTGCGATAGCGCACCGGTAGTTGTAAGTAATTGAAGCTGTTAATTTGTCGTTAAAGTGCTCCTGTGTCTTGTTTGAGCGGCCGCACGTGATTTAGGTAGGTAGGCTTTTTGTTTTAATACTTTTATCTGACCTATAGTAATTTATTTGTTTTTAGTTTTTTTACGTTGGTACTCTACTAAGTACCTACTTCCCTTTCAAGCAGTTCATTTATTCTGCATACAATTCTGCCGTTTTCAGGATACATAATCCGGAAAACCTTCCCGTAAATATTTTACAAACCTCATTGATACTTACCGTTTACAGAAGTGGCCGTTTTTCAGTTGACTGTCACTTTGGCATATTTCGTGGCCGACCGTCTTCCGGTATCACCTAATAAAGTAATTACTAGGGTAAAGTCGGGTAACTCTCCGCCTTCCCGCTCTACCGCGACTTCACTAAATAGGGACGACACAAACGATTCGTGTCTGAATTTAAAATTGAGCAATTTGGCGATGTAATGACACTCCTGTTGTTCTGAGTTAATTTGGAAATTGAGTTGCAAGGGATAAGTGCAGTGCAATCTACATTTATACGTAAAAAATAGAAGAAAACTTCAATAATATGTGTAGGTAGGTATATTGAACAGGTAGGAGTACATTTACGTCCGCAGCAATCTGGCAGGTTTCAATCACACCAAAGACCACAGTTGGTCATAATTAAGTTTGTACAAAAACATCTTGCTCTTTGACTAATTTTACTAGTAAAATCACTAAACCAAGCCATAACACTCTTTCTTATCCTTCATTATTTCATATTGTTTTGGATATTTACTAACAAAAACTGTTAAAATAACTGACATACGCCAAAGAAAGTAAGTTTTCTTTTCATCAAACCACCAATCGCCACTCACTAACAGTAACCAACACTAAGAAAGTCGTTTAGAAACCGTAGAAGCGGAAAGAATATGTGATGAAGCGAAGAATATCGCCTTTATATGCCTTGTTAGTATACTATCCTAATACAATAAAATCGTTCTTGTATAAAGCGATGGTGCGTTAGGGGCAATCTACACTTTTCGACTTTCCCTGATCTCGGGAACTTACGAAACATATGTATGTATGGGGATGTTACCAGTTTTGTCACGAATAGTGATTTTCAGGACTATGAGAGGTTGGGTCCTTTCATCTTTTATCACTTTACTTTATGTGCATCGATTTTTATCTAATATCATCTTTGATGCAAGTAGTAATTCATTAATTACCACCCAGTTATATTTAAGTAGTTATAATGTGTTGCAAAAGATCTTCCATTAGTATGATTTATTACTTAAATTAACAACAGAACATCTTTAAATATGTCGCCCATGTGTCCCAAATATGTCATCACTATAGTGTCGGAGCTTTTAGTAGATATTACAGCTATATTTTTCGTCAATGATCAAGAAATATTTGTGGAATCCTATGCATTGCAAATTATAGCCAACGAGATAAATTTCATGTTTAAGAGCGTATAAACAGAAAGTGGGCAACTTTGCAAATAGCTGTCAAATATTTCGCTGTTTTGATTTATTTGGCGATATCACTGTATGGAAATAAGAAATATGGCTAACTAGTGAACTAAAATATTGATTTTGAAATGTAATAATTAATATCGTAACACCGAATATTTAGTTTACCTAAAACGGTTACAACATCAAATTCAGTGTTATAATTGCAATTAATTATTAATATCCTAGTACACTAGTAAGCCTTATTTCTTATTTCCACACAGGAATATTGCCAAATTAATCAAAACAGGTAAATATTTGACAGCTATTTGCAACTTTGCCAACTTTTTGTATGAACGCTCTTAAAACAGTCTATCTTTTGTACAAAATTGAAAGATCTAAGTTAAGGCTACATAGGGTAAGCATACGTAGAAGGAATTTATTTTGGGGCAAATTAAATTAGCTAGTGAAACTCCGCAGACGTGGTGGGTATCGATATCTAAACAGAATAAAGCAAAAAAAATATTTGATGATGTTTTTGGGATCATCCACAGTTTAAAAAAACTGTTTTTTTTTGGGTAAACTTCACACGCGTGATGTGTTTCGATATCTAAACCTGATAAAACAAAAAAAAAACAGATATCTTAACTCATACTTCAAGGTAATAACACTACTATAGTTTGTTGACCCCAACAAAGATCATCAAATCTTTTTTATTTTTAGATATCGATACCTACCCATCACGTCTGCGGAGTTTTGCTAGCTAATTTAAGTTGATCCTGTATGCTTAATTAAATTTCTGACTTTTCTAGTTATATTGCTGTCTTAATGTCAGAATGAAGATCTTCATCATATCAGACTTCCATTCCATTCATTGTCGCAAGTTTCTAATCTCAAGACTTTAAAATATGAACTTCAAGAAATTTTTGAACGCAAGTCTAAGGCAGATACAGCAATGCGCTCATACTTATATTGTCCGTATCAAACAAAAGTTTGGTCACGCTTAATGCCTTTACGACTGTCGAGGGTGACATAAAGAAAATGAAAAACATTTTGTATTATTCTTGTTGCGCTGTTACGCGAGTAACTTCAACGACCCTCCTTAGGAAGGCTGCACACTCGCAAATTACACCTGCGTTTGTCGCTAAGCTTCTGGGGAAGTAAGAATTAGTTTTGGGTTTTAGGGAGAAAAGTTGCTCATTATTTGTTAATCCTATGATAAGTTATAAACAGTTTTGTTAATTTGGCAAACGATGATGCATTTAAAACGAACAAACGAGCAAATAATATCGTAGTTACCATTGAAAAATTGTGTAAAATTTGTAACAGCTCCATAAAAGTGTGTGCACGTTGATATCTTTGTAATTGTATTCTTACACTACGTTACTGAGAAACACGTTAGTATAAAATTGCTTTCACCCAAAACATGTTCGTAAATAAGTGTCAACACAATTGCTTGCTGTTTGAAAGGGGATACCAAAAAAATTTGTGCCAAAATGATTACTAAGATGCTACAGTTCATTAAACTACAAATTAAAAACCTACTCTTACGGCCTGTTTCACCACCTACGATTTAGTTCCTTACGAATAATTTCATACAAATACTGTTCCATTTTTTTATTTATTCGGTAAGTAGTGGCTATTCGCACATCGTGAAATAAGGCATTTATATTTATCTATCCATTTATTATCTTGTAATTAAACTCTGCCTATTGTCACTGGATTTTTCTAATTGCTCTAACAATGCCATGGAGTGATTAGATACAATTATTGCTAATAACTCGTGTCGAATCTGTTTAAAGAAACATCATTGACTATTTCTATTTCAACAAACTGAAGACTTCTGTTTTGTGCCAGTTCAGTAAATTAGAAAAATGATGTAGATTTTGTCCAAAAATTAATATTCGTGAGCTACGTTTTGACTTTTTGTCTCTATTAGTTTGTCATAAAATAAATCACGTATCGATTAAAATGCACGTAGATTATGCAGAAAAATGGCGATAACAAAAAAAACGTTGTGTCTCCAGCTTGCCTTAGCGCTTCCCTCCGTATCCAACGGTTTTTGCTTAGACAAATATCCGCAGAAACTAGTTACGTGTTTGGACTTGTTTATGTCGACTTTTTAATATTTATTACCTGTCTTGATCCATCTTAGAGTAGCAAGTAATTTGGGATTGTAGGATATCGTCTTTTTTGTTTAATTAGAATAAAATTAGTTTGGATCAACATGATTCATGCTGTTACAGACAGATCTACTACCGCATTCTTCATTCCATACTGCATTGGATGTTTATTCTTAATTATCTTCTAGACTTATCGCTTGTAGCTAATTTGTTGTTGTAGTATAAACATTCTTAGATGCTGTACCGCTTGAAGAGAAACCAATTTTTCAAAAAACTAGACAAGACAATTTCAGTTACTAATGAGATAATATTGTTCATCATCTGACGTATTATCAATAACTTATTACACCGGCTAACTCTTTCAAAAATCTCTTTTTATTTTTTGACACTACCCACAAATACCTGTACAATATTAAAAGAAAACTACACTCCGTAACCCACTAGTACAAACAAACTAAGTGCGTCATTGAGCTATCAACATCAGCAAAACGCAAACACAGCGATACAAATACAATGTAAATCAGTAAGGAAGCGAGCGGAAAAGCCCGGGTGTTGGGTGTTGAATAAAATTCCTTCACTGTTAGTATAATTTCGTAACATAGTCTCGGGCGGGACGAGGCAGCTATAAACTTGTCAACTAAAACTATTTCTGGGCTGTTTGTTTTCCTTTTGACAAATCGTGTCGCGACGCCATCTTAGCTGCATAGCTGACTGTTTGATACCGCCTTCGAATTAAACTTTAGTTCAGGATGTAGTCTATTAAGAGTAGGTACTTAATGAAGAAATACCACAATTAAGTCATGTGAATTGTGATCATATATAATCTTCCGTTTGGGAGAATCTGGTAGGCTTGATGATGATTGTGGAGGTTAATAACGAGTTTTAAAATCATCTTCAAACCATATGGTTTTCACTGTGGTAAATTAACCGAAAAGTAATTCAGGTTAAACGGTCCGAAAACAATGACCTCTTCCTGTAAGGTAAATGATAATAACAATCAATATAAGCCCCAATATCGGTAACTCTAGAAACATAGATGAAAGATATTAAAATTAACTCTCTTAAACTGTCGAAAAACATTAAAATTTATACGCACTTACTCACGGGAACTCGATAACTCTTCGATGATGTATAGACGGTGTACGTAATGAAAGGGAGACAGTTATATGTAATATTTACCCAAAAATACCGGTAATAAATTTACAAGTGTGGGCTGTATCGCGGAATTTAACAACATCAGAAGAATAAGAACCTTTATTCACGTAGATATAAAACATCTTAGGTGGGATGGTTGAAACTACGTCAACGAAAAACAGAAATAGCATCAAAGAATAGATTGTATATGTTACTCTTTCAGTCACGTTGTATTTAAAAGTAAAATATTGCATTTGTTTAGCTAACGAATGATATATTTTTGTAAAACTTGCCATTAACAAGCAGGAAGACTTGATAATGAATGTTTTGGTGAAGGTGACGATGACCTGGTGATTAATATTAGTCAGGTTTTTCGTCTAACATGGGTTTAATCATCTAGATATGGTTTTTGTTATTAAAACACAGAATTTGGTATTGATTTACATAGGGTTTCAAGTTTAGGGTTTATTCAAAATCCCTGATATTAGGATAAACCTTCATTTAAGTAACTTCATAATTTTAAAGTGGCTTGACGTCGCAATGTTATCGGTAAGAAAATCTTAGATCATTACACAAAAAAACTTTTAGTCATTCATCACCTGATAGTGTCTACATTTAAGTAGTCCCACCTCCAAAACTTACTAGGTTTTACCAAGTATAAAACATAATTCATAAATATTATATATCGCGGTCACATAACTCAGCTCGCGTCCCGGGTTCGCTCGTAATTCGTCGTGTGTGGCTCGCGACTCTTCTCCGCATCGCCTTCGGAAATATCGTTCTAATACCCGATAGATGACAAACAAAAATGAAACCTATTTTCCAAGAAAATGAGTCCTAAATTGAATGAGTAATAAATGGTGGTTATGATCATAAACATGGTGAAGAAAACTAAAACCTTAGACAAGAGATCTATGATAAACGTGATTTCGGTAACGAGCACCGTCATCGTTGATGAATGGTCACGACTCTTATTTTTCCGTGAAAAAGGGGAGAAAAAACGAAAGTGTGAAGGGACGGCCTCACTAAATAATATTGTGAAAAATAGTTTATTGTTAGATCTCGTGATTAGATGTAATAAAGGACGGACGGGATGTAATCTTTTCGAGGGAAAATTGTTTTCATCTACTGGCCGTTTGTTGTGGAAGAAGGATTATAATTTGCCAATGCTCCGGGAGAGGGCGCCACAAATCAACTTTATGGAAAACATACATGTATAGGCTACATAGCGGATGGATTACTCGGGTCGACAAATTAATGTCTGACTGAGAGTGGCACTCAATCCAGTTTTGACAGTATTTTCAAAATAAAGTCGACTTGAAGTAACGCAGTATATAGTACCAAGTTGCGCCCTTAAATCTTTAGGAAAACTACTGAAATAAATCACGGGGACGGATATGCTTACAAATTGGAGATGTCTATGAAAAATATTTTAGTGGATGTAGAAAGAAAACAAAGTCAATACAACTTTTCCAATTATATACCCAAGAATACAGACCGTATCGATAACAGTTATAAGAAAAACCAAAGAAAATTTAGCAGTAGGAGTTCAGTTCTTAAATTGCTTATGGCTTGGATTTAGATACCCTAACAATCACTTGTCCCTATGAAACTAGTACTATAGTATAAACAAAAGAACTTTAATTTAATCGACATAAAGTACTCGTATCACGATTTAGCACTATGACTGACACCCGATTACCCTTTGCTCACCTCACGAATATAAGAGAGAGAAATTGCTATATTTATTGCATCAAAAAGACGAGAAAAACATCCACATAGGTACTTAATAAACGTCAGATACTCTACAAAGACGTTCGGTAAAGTGGCGAGGTTTTATTACAAATCATACGGAGATTTATAGTGTGTGTCGTCGACCACTAAGCACTCACAACTGAAATATGGGGTTTCAATACCATGAGTTCGCACTTAAATAATTTTGTTGAAGGTGGTAGTAGAGGCGAACATAGATATTCTCTAAGAAATGGGGCGTATTAAAATTTTGGCAGTAAATTTCAAGTTCGTTCTATATTTCAAGAACGTATCAAATGAGAAAACAAAATATATGGTTTCTACATTATTTACCTTTTTTGAGATTTGCTGGCAGTAGAGCTTTGGCATGTCGTCAACATACAACATAATGTAGTTTAACCGTAGAACTAATACCTACTAACGAATGTACTGGTATAAAAAATAATTTACTTGGTACTTAGTCGCTTTATTATGATTATATAAGGTTACAAAAATCATAAAGCATTTGCATATCGTCAACATAAACAAAACATCTATAGCAATTTGGTAATAAGCCTCAGCTGATTCTTATTTTGAATAATTTTCTTCACCTCCATCGCTGTGAATATTCTCGCTTCGTACTCTCGCCTCACGTCTCACACTCTCTCCATAACAATGGCAGCTCATCGCCAGTACACCAGTACTGTGCACCGTCTCCGCGATGTTGCCAATTCGATATCATCTTATTTCCTTGGCATCGACGCCAGCGACGACCGCTTGATTTATTCCCTACTACCAACCTACAAAACTTTACGGATTAAATAGTTTTTTCTCGTTATAATATTTGCCAATTTTTGTTTTCTCAATTTTTTTTGTCTCCTCTATAATTTACATCGTGCGTAGGTTCGCGGTTGCCTTTGCATATATTTGCATGGAGTATTTATTTTGGAGCAATAAAATGGTTTGCGTATGTTTTGTAAATAATATACGACGCTGTCTACCGAGGCGTGTGGACACATATAACTAAAGACGCATTGTTTTTTTCCGGCAACGAAATACAAATAACACGTGAGCTACGATTCGTTTCGAAGGAATTTAGCATTGCATTTATGTAAACAAACCTGAATTTACGTACAAACACAAATGTCAATAAAGGCGTAACTAAAGTGAGAACTTAAAATAACTATCGCTTGCAACCCTCAAATGCCCGATCTAATGGTGGCACATAACAAACTGTTACAGAAATAAATAGCAAGAAAAAGAAAGATTAGTCTGAGCACGTCGACCGCATTAGCCGTGCCCAAAAATAAAATTAATATAAATATCGTGTAGTGTGAAAGTTCACAGCGGCGACAAACGATTGCGCATGCGCCTAGTAACGGTCGCCTTTTTAAAACTTCCGTATAATTGGTCGTGTCTTGAGAGATGAGAATTTATGTGAAGGCCCTACAGGTTAGAATACCGTTGAGATTTTGAATAATGAATTTTAAATGTCGAAGACTTGTATCGGGTAACGAGTTACTGACCGTATTCTGTTTGAATAAACATTGATTTTTTATCGAACTGTTAAAAGATTTTAAATAAAGAATGTGTGAATCAACTTATGCGGATGTTGCTACATTGTCGCTGCTGGTTTTTAATGGTAATGAATACTTACGGCATGAGAAAATTTTCATTTTCATTAAAATTGGATACACAAGCAAACGCTTCGAGTAACTTTTTGGTCGTTTTTTTCACGCGGTCGTGTCATGTTTTGTGAAATTTACGCCCAGCTTAAAGCGTCCAAAATTTTAGCTTGTGCCGTCCAAAATCCTGATAAATGTCCCGGGCGGGGGGCGGATCGCTGCGGGAAAAAAATCACAATACCCCTTTTAATATTAATATTGCTTGCGAGGCAAATTGTGTTAGATTCTAACGTAATTTACATATGAGTTTTTTAGAAGATATATTTTGGTATTGAAGATATTATTATGGTTTTCACAAACAAAAATATGATGACTCCTTCTAACACCTTCCACAAAAATATCCTCCAATAATCACCATGTATTTTCATTTCACTATCAGTTTCTGGTAGCCATACCAAAGTCTAAGGAAGAAATACTTCTAACAATAGACGATACAGTAACGGCGTACATGGACGGAACACGTCACGGAGGGCCCGCACACGTCGGGTGGGGATGTAGATAAATTGATGGCCACTCCGCGCAGGTACGCGGGGAGGGGCGAGCTTGGGTGAGCTCCTTTTAAAAATGAACCCCTATTCCAATTTTTGAATTCGAATATAATTGGTTGTTTCAATTTCTTGGCGTTTTTGCTGCCAACATGGTGGTACTTTTCAAAATGGAACCCAAATCAGTTTAATATTCTAGTTTCTTCAACAAATATCCCATTTTTTTTTAAACCCGTTGTTATTTCAGATTGGTTAAGATCCAGGGTTAAATAAAGACTGCTGTGCCAATATAATTCAGAAAAATGGTAATAACTTTTCTTGTACTTACTCTTGTGAAATAGCTTGCGGTTATAATTTTTAAACCCTTTGTTGAAACCCTCCGTAATCCTTATAGAATTTACATACAAATGTAAAGTATTTTCACATTAATCTTATATGCGTTAACGAATGTAATAAAATCCTTACAGGCTGGGGTGGAATCTGAGACAATTTGCCAGTCTCGCCCCTTCGTAAGCCCACCTATGCGTCTTTCTTATTGCCGCCTAAATCTTGAATATACAACTAAGATTAATCCCGTTGAAAGAAAGGGTGATGCAATCCTTTTGAGGGATGTTTGCGTTAAAAAAACAGCTTTAAAAGGATTTGCTGTGCACATAAAAAAAATCACAACACTATCGGCTAAAGCATATAGAAGTGATCAAGTAGGTACATAATTTCGAGAAGTAAAATATTCCATGTTAACCGAATGCCATGGTAGCTTATTTGGATTACAATCCTGACACTCTTAAACTCCTTGTAAAAGAAAACATCTGGATCTAAGCTACATAATCGCCACCAGATTAGTAAAAATTCGTCAAAAATGCTCACGGCAGAACTACAGTAAATTAAAATGTCGTCTAACCCCGTGTAAACGCGATCTCCACGCGTCAAGTTTCATTTCGTGTTGGTTATTGAGGTTTAATTACTTTTTTTATTGTCGTGAGAAATACCTAGGTCGAGTTAATAACGGCTTCTAGGTGATAATTGCTTGGTTAATTACCAAACCAGATACGAGTCTGCGTTCGTTTGTTTTTAAGGTGTTTACTTTATAAAGTGCTTCTATTCAAATGGCTGTTCATTAAGTTTGATTGATGTTTTATGGATAGTTAATAGAGCTACAGAATAGTGGTTAAGTGCGAATGTGGATTTGTATGGATCTGTATAATAGAATTCTACCAAAATATTTCTTCATCATGAAAGAGAATGAATGTTGAGTCAAAAACTGTTAGTGTTCAAGTAAAGAAACATGGAGACTAATATTGATGATTGTTGTCTTCTACGAGTGCGTATTTCAGCGGTCGATATTCATTATTTCCACGGTAGAATACTCGCAACCCTTATCAAGGGAAGACGCCCGTTTTTTCTCGGTTTTCCCAAATAATTTATTTAGCGGCCCGCCGTCAATTTATCTCTGTGGGAGCTAATTTCGCGTCGGCCCGGTGGCTGGATGGCGCATGCTGTAATTCAACAAATTGCGCGTCCTATTGGATTTATGGGCTCTCGCACTTGACGGAGCGCCCGGCGCCCTTCTTCCATTGTTCTTGATGCTGTGTGCATACTGGTCAACATCTGGAAATAGAATAGAAATCGTGTTAGTCGCATTTGGGGTCGTCGTCCGTGGCGGCATCTCGAGCATTCGTTTTAGTTTTGCGCCGACTTAGGTTATGTCTGGATGCGTTATGTAACGATTTGCAATAAAAACATGTGGAATTAGCATTTATTCTGAACGTAAACGCGATTAAGCGTCAAGTCAGCGCGTTTTATTTCTTTATACGTTCTTCTATGTTCATTTCGTTCTTTCGTCCTATTGTGCACAGTATGCTGCCACCCTTATCTCCTCTGCAGTAGTAACACATAATCGTATCAATTATTCGGTTCGCGTCCCTCTTCTTTATTACTTTCCTTGACCGGGATGGTAGGTGAACCTTTTTGTACTACTTTGACTTTTTGTGCAAATTCCCCGGAGAAACGTAGGTGTATTCTTGTTTATAGCAATAAATTACGTACGTACTGATTGCATGGGTGTTTAATCAAAAGTTTGACCTACATTCGTTGAAAAAACCTACTTCAAATAAATTGTAATCGTGTTGTTTGTCGTCGCATAAATAAAATAAAAATATACATGAACAAGAAAACTCACTGCCAGCAACTAGTTTATATTGTTTTTTTTATTTTTATATAAACATGTTGTATAAAAATGAAGTAATTAAATCCCCTGAAAAAATAATAAAATAAGATATTGTACAAGTGAGTGGTGAGGCGAGCTCGAACGTTTCTGTTATGTGTTTCTTTCTGCTGACTGCGGATCGCCAGACAGTCCTCCCTCGCGCTGCCTCGCGAATGGGCCACATCAGCAGCACTGGAACTTTATAGAGATGATACAACCATTTTTTTAAACCTTATTTTAAGAGAAGACATAGATTATTTCAGACATATTTTGATTTCAAAATTTGGTTGAAAAAACTAAGATAACTTTTATTATCATAATTTTCATACCCTTATCCTAATTTATCTGGGATGGGTACATCATGTCTTCTTCTTCCATAGTTCTCTATCAACCTCGTCAACTCAGTAGTCACCCTTAGTAAAGATAACTTATTATATTTAAGTACTATCTTACCTAGAAACTAAGGAATAAAAGTAGGCAGGAATATGTCTTGAATACTTCCATAAACATTGTATATTTTTTTTATGTAAAGCGTAATTTGCTTTTTGTTTTTACACGACTCTATCGCTTTAAATGGAAAGCTTTGTTTGAATTTAAACTCTATTTTGCATCCAAATATCAGCCTTATTACAATCTTAATGTATGCCTAATTTAGTAACGTTTAACTTTATAATACACTGCCCTTGAAAGCCGCTCTATTTCCTCATACATTATGCTCTAAAATATCGTTTCACACAAATATAAATAACAACAAATCAAATAAAGTGACTTCTATAACATTCTGTCGATAGTTATTTAAATAACACACTTAAATGATAACTGACACACACGCAACCGCTCTGAACATATCCACCGTCTTTGTAAATCAGCATATGCAAAGTGGTATAGCAATAAATCTAGCTGCTCTTGCTCGTTCTCGCATCATGTTACATCTTAATTTCAGAGCCGGCTCGACGGAGCCTGCCTGCCAGAGATACAGCCTTTTATCAAATACGCATTACGCTAGAAATTAACTTTAACTGAAAAAAAAATTCGCCGTTCCGTGAGCGTAAGCGATAAATAATGAAAAGCTGTTAGAATGCTGAGTTTGTTTTAACATGCCCATGGGGCTCGCGCGAAATTATTTGCATTTTAAGTCCGCCCTTGTTTATGAGAACGTATTCGGATCTGATGAAATATCGTCGTGCGCTTTAGATTTTAAATTGTTACCGACTTGTGCCAAAGCGCGTATAAATAGAAAATACTGCTGAAAATCGTCACATTTATCTCCTTAGCAATATGCTGAAATTATGCTTCCAATTATCCTAAACCAACAGCGACGAATTTTTCATATATTGTTTAGCTAACGCTTAAATTATTTATCTCGAAAACGAATAAGCTATTTGCATTTTTAATTTTTTATGATTGGCGTTTTAATTAATTTCGCTTTTCCTTTTGTTTCAGGTGGTCGTCTCGTGTAAACGTTGTCGATGCTTTGGTAGGTCTTAGGGCCAACTAGTATGTAAGTTAGCGCGCTCCATGTATATGCAGCTTGTGATGTATGTGTTCCGATTGTCATATTGTCGCTCGGCTCCGCACGCCCCGACGCGGTTTGACGTCGCGAGATCAAGATATCAAAATCGACTGTCGAATAAATTTTTACGCCAGCCCACACGAACGCTTAGGCAATCGACTGTCAGAGATTTATTGTCAAAATTTCCCGTTAGTAACGCTTACCGAGCACACTCCGCGTATCACTATTTCACAAATAAAAGAACCAGTCGCGATATCATCGTCGACTATAAATTATATGAAGTTCGGATGAAAAATACGCAATTCGGTCTTCGCTTATTTATCGCTTAGCTTGACTTACATACGAATACATTATGTTAAAAAGGCGATGATATTAAATAGTCACATCAATTAATATTAATCGATTCCCATCGATATGTTGCGTAACTGTTGCGGAGTGAGACGTGAGCTCGCCGTATATTCTGGATAGAACCATTAGAAAGCGCACAGTTATTGTCCAGGCGACATGGCGTTAGTTGTGAGGCTGTCGCTATCTGTCGGGGTGATCTGCTATCATGTTCCATCGGGACGGTGGCTGCTCCACGCTAGGAATAGGTCGAGTTCCCGCGTACTGTTCCGTGATATATTGTTCCGCATCTCCGTGTATAAATCTTGAACGCCTGCTGAGGTACACGGGACACGGCCGCCGCGCCGCAACTCCGAGCTTCAAATGGAATTGTGTTTTTATTTATCGTGCGAATCGTGCCCCACTATCGCTCACTTGAAATCGCACTTTATCTGCCAAAACGCGGTGTCGAACCGAGGTGGGTTATACAGCTCTTTATAGTTACTATTTTTGTTTATATTATTGCGATGCCGTTCTTACGATTAGGGACATACAGGATAGGTTTATTTCTGATGGAGCGCTTGCCAATAATTCGTATCAAGATGAGTTCATTTCCTTTCAAATTGTTTGGTAGCGAGCTGAAATTGAAAATGCACTAGGAGTGTGAATACGTCCACTGCGACTACGGGAATATCATCTTTTCCATATTTCTCTAGTTGGTAGGTATCATAGATTGTGATGTGGAGTTTGTAATACTCAATGTTTTGACCAGAAATAATGTTATACGAAAATCGAATTTGATTAGTATCAACTTCGTTCTCATTAATGTTCATAATCCTACGTCGCAGTGCATGTGTCGAAACAAATTATTGTAATGTAAATATTAAGACTTAGTAATTATGTACTTGTAACCGAAATCTGATGTACAACGTCTGTATACGTCTTTGAAACGCATAATAGTGATACATTTACAGACTTTTACTTACAATATATTTTACTGGCGCGACGCATACGGCAAATGTATACTTACCATAATTTTTATGTATATTTGTGAGATATTTGACTAAATCGAGTGAAAATTGAAGACGATGTTTCGTGCCTACCAATTTTTTCTATTAATGTATTATGTATTTAAACATTTAAGTCCACTGCGTCTCGCCAGAAATCCTATATACGTAACTACAAAAGCTTTAGTATGAAAAAAAAAAATTCCATTTATTAGTCGATAGCTTAACTTATTCTTAGAGAAATAGATTACCTATAGTCACTTAAAAATGACATGAATCAAAACTAGTTGTGCCCAGTATACGAATAGCTAATTAAATTTAAGTAATAGATAATGTAATTTATTTTAAGATACAGTAGTGGTAATATTTTTGGATTCCTATAAACATATACGTAATTTTTTTCTTCTGTATAACGTAGTGACGATACGAATGATCTTGTAAGATTTGATCGAGATTCTTTCGGCAAATTTATTTTTAATTAACGCCCTTCGAAGTGCCAAATTCATTTTTTTATTAATCATCGATTCATCTAATTACCTCTTTATAGTTCCTTTTTAACGTTATAATGATTTTATTGTGTTAATTTAAACAACGAACGTATTGTTGTCGATTTTACACTACTTATCTGAAAGAATCTTGATGCAAGTTTTATTGATGAACTTTTGTTACATATTGTAAATATTAAAACCTTATTTATAAAGCTTCTTAATAAAAGATAGATGACAAACTTGTTGTATACTATCCACGGAATTCGAAATTCGTACACTTGTTTTAATATTTCACAGATATTTTGCGGCATTTTGAAAATGATAAGTTTACAGTTGAACGAAATCGTTAATTTATTTTAATTCGAAACGTGCTCATGAATGTAATACGTAAATTTTGTCCTTTTACGAAGCATTTGTCATACGTAAATAGGTAGGCCCAATTTTATTGTAATGTAAAATAATTATAATATAGAAATAAATGAAGAGAAATACTTAAAACTTGAGGAATTCTAGTGTAGAGAATGATTTAAATGTTTGTGTTTCATGATTGTAACTGTGTGAAAAGTTGTGTAATATTATATTACCTATCATTACCTATTATTATGAACGGAACGATATTATAATTTTTTGTACAATATCGGCTATAGTGCGAGATGGATCTGCATTAAATAAAATTCTGTTACTGTACAAGTTGCTTTTATTTTTATTCTGAGAAATAATTACCTCCATTCATACCCTATATCGACAAGCTCAAATCCTTTTGGACGTTAGGCCAAATTAAATGAAGATCACCGCTGAAAAAAGATAGAAAAAAATCTTTATAATTCTCGATTTCTTTTATACACAAAACACACACACACACACACGTGTAAGGTGGGTGTTTACACAAACTCACATAATTTAGTCAGCAGACTTGTAGTGTCTTAAAGTTTTTTTATAAAAACCTTATAATGTCATTGAAATATTGCATTGCTATCAATTGACGATATTATTATAGATTCTTAAATTCCTACTTTTTAAGGCTTGTGCAGACCAGCGCGACTTGTCGCGCGACGCGACACCGGTTATTGTTAAGGCTTGTGCAGACCAGCGCGACACGAACAATACAATTTCTAAGTAAACTTCACAGTATAACAATAACCGGTGTCGCGCGACAAGTCGCGCTGGTCTGCACAAGCCTTTATATTGTGAAGTTTTCTTAGAAATTGTATTGTTCGTGTCGTGTCGCGCGACAAGTCGCGCTGGTCTGTACAAGCCTTTACGGTTGATTCCAAAATCAAGGAGCATAATGGTAGTTTTTCATCAGACCATCACCCAAAATTCTTCGAACCGACTTAACATCCCGACCCTTCAAAATCTCCAAAGCTGAATATGAATAATGTCAGTTTAAATTCCTTACTGGTCACTAACCGAACAAGTAACATCTGGTTATTAGCCAATGAAGATAATTTATGACACTTGATAAAACATGAGGTGCGCTACGCTCATAAATTCATAACTGTTACGTCTCTGCCTATCCTGTTAAGAGGCAGTGTTACGATCGAAGGTTGTAGAAGCTGGTTAGATTTCGTGTATGATGCTGAAAGTTTTTTTTTTCGGTTGTTTGTTTGAATTTTCATGAGGTACTTACCTATTGGAATCGTTTAGACTCGTTCTTGCCAGATTGGCTGGAGAAGGCAAATATAAAGAGAACTGGAAAAATATGGAGAAACATTTCCCAGCAGTGGGACAACTTAGGTTAACGTAAAGAAAAGTGGAGTACCTACCTAATACCGTAACGTGTGCTAGGTTGAAGTTCAGTCTGGACCTTCAACAGGGTTACTGATTACAGAGTTAAGTCTTGTGGTTTGGTCTGGTGATTATTGTCTTTTTCTCTTGCTTCTCAATCCTCACCTGCTAGAGGAAGAGGCTTACCTCCAGTTTCTATTTGGTATTCTGTGTATCCTTCCTAATTGTTGATTCTGAAATCAAAAAGGCGTTTTCAGTTTTACAATCTACCTTCAGAATGTAAATATTATTTTCAGTGTAAACAAAATTGATTAAAACGTGAGGTAGGCGCCTAAAATTCATCTTAGAACTGCCTTTTTCTCGGCCGCCATATTTCCAAGATCCACAAACAAGATCCAAAATAATAAAATTGAACGATTGCGTGGAAAACCCTAATGCATAATACATACACACAGACGAACGGTGAAAATAAAGTAGTGTTCATATTGAGAAAAGTAGCCATGGTGTCGTGCCAAACAGGAAGCGTGCTTGCGAGGCCGCCGGGATATGGGGTTCGATTCTTTTGCTACGCTATTTTGGACCTTATTTATTTACTACATACACCTACATGTATTAAAAATGTTGTGCACATATTTTAAGTTTCTGGGGATTATTTTGAGATGGTATATTCTTGTCGAGAGTATTTGATTTAAGTTCATATAAATTGGTTACAAACGAGGCGTTAAAATAATGTTTTCATGTTTTGCAACAGCATATTACATGGTTTATAGGATGCATTTACATAAATGTGTAGACATAATCATTAACCTGTCTTATTATGTAGGTGTAATGTAAATGATACTGGTTGTTATGTGCACTTAAAGCTGGTTTTCTGAAAGGTATCGGGTAACTAAAAAGAGTTTCTGAAACTATTTTAGACATCAGGTTGAGATTTCTTCATCAAAAAGAAGACTTGTAATGTGCATTTGCACAAGTCAGGAAACCTGTCTCTATTGCAATTTCGTGTTTTATAAAACGCACAAATTCAGAGGAAATAAAGTTACAAGAAGATAATGCAACTCACAGAAAGCTATGTATAATTTTAGTCACTCATAAATAAAGGAAACTATTTTGAAAGAAACATATCGCGTCGCACACTTACGAAACCCCATTCCCGTTAGGGATTTCTAACATTATTTATAACTCAAGAAACTAAGCTCCATTTTTTATAAAACACCTAAATTTGGTGGTCCGTCTGCGGTACCCTATAAATCTGGGTGTATTCGGCGGATTACCGCAAGAGTAATGACTCCAGTCCACCTGCTGAGGGACTCCTATTATTTAGCTATTTGTTCAACCGTACTCTGCGTCCTCTTAGGGTATTACTTGTACCTTACGAACTAGACTTTGTCTTTACATCTCTTTCGGAGTCAATTATCTGTGCCTTATTAGAACTTTCGTCAGCAATCTAAGGATCGTCTTACTTTGTACTAAATTAAGCTTGAATTTGTTTAATAATAGATTTATCATAGCATATAAACGTAAATCATATTGATGTAGGATATGAGCGATAATTTATTGG
This sequence comes from Agrochola macilenta, assembly GCA_916701695.1. Lineage (NCBI taxonomy): Eukaryota > Metazoa > Arthropoda > Insecta > Lepidoptera > Noctuidae > Agrochola > Agrochola macilenta. The sequence continues at coordinate 14,198,516 of OU753563.1, forward strand.
ACATCGCAGACACGCGGTTTGATAGATAGTTTTGAGCAACTGCAAAATTTGTGCAATGAATACCCAAGTTGATACTCAAGCCCAAAACACACTTCCTGACTTGATTTGAGAATCTAGTCACTTACTGAACAATACCTATTCAAAATGACTGGAAAATTAAATTCGGTTTTGCATAAAGCACTCGTGAATTTTTCAACACACGACGAACAATGCCGTTTTTTTTGTGTAAAGCATAGCTGTTTTGAATACCAGTCACTCATCAATTTAGGTGCCATACTAAATCACAACACAATCTTAGACACGACAGTAAAATACAGTTGTCAAAAAAACAGAAAAAATTACGCTTTCCACCCAAAATTTCCACTAGGTCATCTTTAACACGAAAATCTAAATAAACAAAGCAAACGGATACACGAAACCAAATCCCTTCAACAATTGAGGGCGGCTTTGGATAGTGTTTTATGCAGAAATTAAGGCTCCCGTGAAAGCTTATAATTAACGGGCTAATTAGCAACGTGAGACTACTCACTTTATTAGTTGGGTCGCCTCTTGGAAGCCTGATATCGGATTTTGGTACTGGTTTAATTAGGCATTTTCTCGCTGCTTTTGTTTAGGTTATATGACCCTAGCTTGACTTGATTCTAGTCTTAAGGGAGATATATTATAGGCGAGTATGTTGTGTGTAAAAGGATATTGTATAAGGAAACTTTGCAAGGAGTTTCGCGTACGGATTTGACCTCGATAAATAGGGTTTGAGGTTAGAGAGAAGGTGGCTTTTTAGGTACCTAGATAGTTCAAGTTGTCTGTTGAGGAGACAGTTTGCAAAATATCAAAGATTGACAGATGAAATGGTGTTTCGAACTAGTCACAACTATTTTCCCAAAGAAAATACAATGGTGTCCGACCAAGAATACTTAGGTCTGATATATTACTGGCTTCAGAAAGCAATTTAAATAATTCAGTTATTCGCTGTGACGTCAGAAAGCTTTGAAGAATAAAATCTTTGTATGTCTGGAAAACCCGTGTAAGGTAGGTACGTATAAGAAGGTAATCTGTTCGTAAATTGCCCCTACACAGTACTGTTAACACCAAACAACAAAGACACAGTACAGAACTAGCCAAGTCCTGTACAAATCTTCACAAACATCTCAACCCGAGTCGAATGAAGATTACGACATTATTCTTCACCACATAACTCTTATTATTCATACATCCAGTGCATGTCATACAACAATTTGCCGCGCAAAATCTGCACACACAGCTATCTGCGTGCGCGCCGCCATATTTCGCGGTCAGTGGACATATTGAGTTATCTTAATTAGCTGGAGGCAACCCGCCACCCGCGATCCAAGCGATACCTAGCAAACTATGTAGGCTGTAATCTAGGTGGTATCTGGTAACCTAAGTCTTGTGCGTGGGTTCCGTTTAGGTTTTATAAGTTTTTTGTAAGGTTTTTTGTCAAAGCCATGCAAGTTGCTTAGGGATGTTTGTAAAGCCAGTTTTCACAAGGACTCTTATTTACTCGTAAATGTGTAGTGGTTTGTGCTAGGTCTTATTTAGAGTCAAGTGCCATAGCTACTGAAAGTCGTTTGCTGTTACAAAATTCAACTGAAAATGTCGGAAATTATGATTGTGTCGTATTATTGATACACACTAGAATAGAATAGAATAGAATATTCTTTATTATGTACACTAGCCTGCCAATTAGGCAATTATTAATACTCAAATAAATCTAGTTTAAAATTAAAATCAGCATAAATATTCAAAACAAATCTCCGCTCCTTAGTAAATCTAACAGTGAGATTCAAATACGTATGTACACTAAAAATATTATTATAATAATATTCAGATACGTGTAGTAAGGACATAAATCCTTCTGTCTACAATATCAGGCACGGCAACTCCTGCGCAGTCGGGGCTCGATCACGAGGAAATAAAGACAATATGGAAGAGATTATTAATATTTATATTGGGAAATATTAATGCAAAAGTCCAACAGTTTTACTTCAGGCTACAACCTTCTTTTTACAAGATTTTTGCATTAAATATCAATTAAATTATTGCTTGAGAAATTGCTTCTGCATTTTGCTACTGTAAGCTTTCAATAAGTTATGTAGGTTCGGCTTGTTTCTACCAAAGAAACCGATTCTAAATCTGATGTTCGATCGATCCTTCCATATTCAGCTCGAAAATGTTCACAAATAGGTATAGGCTTCTGATAGAAACAGTTACTCATCTTTGAAGATTTTCTGTCATAAATACTCTAAGGTTATCGTGTACTTAGTAGTTTACCGTTAAGATAAAGCAAAAAAATATTTAAACTGCACAATTACTTAGTGTAGTTAATTGCATGGCCTTTCCTAAAACCATGTCATTTTACACGCAACACAAGTATGCAAAATATTCAAATTAAATCACCAACACTGGCAACATAATCAATGCAGGTACGAGTAAACTACCTAGGTACTATGTACCTACATAGATTTAATTCCACAAAACCATTCTGTGATACAAACGCAAACAAACAATTCACTTCCACTCCACCATTAGGCAACACAATATAAATGGCCGACGACTAAGGCCTAGGCGCAGGCGCCATTCGGCCATAGGTACCCCCGTATTTTCATAAACAGGGTTCGTTGTCGTTCGAATCGTGCGCAGTCGAGATAAGATAGCCGCGCGTGCGCAGTGCCCCGCCGCGACCGCTAATTAAGTCTTTAGCTTCGATATGATTTTATGGTTTATTTGTTAATAGATTGTTACAAGTTGAACTGGATCTATGGCTCTGACGTTTTATACTGATAAATGAAGTTCTCTTGCATTGTGTTTTGTTGTTGAGTTAAAACCTGTTTATACAGGCTGTACTTGCCTACCTATTGGGAATTTAAATTATATAAAAAGCGACTGAAAGTAGTAACAATATTATGATCTGACAAGTAAAACTACACATTATCCAATGCAAAAAGTAAAAGACAAATAAAGCTGAGATATGAAATGCAAATTATCCTTGGTAGAAGCTGCTCTATCTGTAAGGTTTAACAATCACTTCAGCGTCTTCAGCCGTATAAGAACGTCCAATTTTTTATTCAGTTCTGAAGCAAAAAATAATCAATACAATTTCAATTGCATAAAAATACGCAAGGGTAATGTAAAGCTTTCTGAAATAATTGTAGCAACGCAAAAGCTTCAAAAAACGAACACACTGCTAATTTGAAAAGAAACAAAACGCAGGTGAATTCTTTAACTTCACACCAAAACTGAAAAGGTGTACCTACTTTTTATAATTCGAACAATGCGCCTAACTCTTGTTTACGTTAGTGACAATAAGACTGCTTGGTCCTGCGGGTATGAGGGTAGACAAAGCCGCTTGTGGCCGCCTGTCATAAATGCATGATTTACGCAATTACCTTGCAAAGACGACGATAAATTACTGTTCATTTCACTACAATAACACACAAATATCATTTTACACCTCCAATACCTCTGCTCTACATAATTTACACCGTATTCCTAAAACAATAAAGATGAAGATTCTGAAAATGGAATTTGTTGGGTGAATAGCTAAAGTTGTTAAGATGTAAGACCTGATTATTCACAGATATTGTATCGGTATTACCACCCGCTAACTTGAGGTGACGCGAAAGAAATTCTTCATAATTTTCCATTATATTTCAAAGGTACAATAAACGTTTTAAGCATTAACGATGCATGTTAAAAATTAAAGGTAATATTGCATACAGTGCGGTTTTTTGAAACGGAAACAATAATAAATGGTCTTTTTGTGCTTAAGGACCATTTTTTTATTTGACGTGGGCATTATTTGCACGAGCACTTTAGAGAACACCGGAGTGGTAGAATAAGATCAAAGCTTCGACAGAAGAATCAATTATGAACTTAGCAGGGAGGTCTTATTACTCCAGATGAAGAAGGACACTTTGTACCTCATGCATATCATTAAGCAGACCCTGGCAATCGTGCCTGAAATAAGAAGCAACACCCTGAAGCTATTTTTAAAATCAACAAATTACATCTGACTCCACAGCCACATTAAAACTTAATCGTTAAGCGTTGCCAAATCACGTTCTGTCGGCAATATTTAAAGATCTGGTCAACACGTAAGCGAAAACCGCTTAACAACATGCACATACAAAACAGTTTTTTAGTTAAACATGACCTTGAGAATACCTTGAGATCCTTCACCGTTTACAGGTTGTGCCATCCACGAAGACGCTGCCTACTCCGCGATTACTGTACTGTAAGCTGTACTTTAGATGGCACTATCTATAACTTTTATTGAAGAATTGTGGATTTAGTACTGAGCAAATTGGTGACCGAACTTGACTCCTACCCAAAGAACTGGCCCACATTACCAAAGGACTCAAATATGGTTTTATGTAAATGAGCTCTGTTAAAATGTTGGTATACAATAAAGAATAATATTCTATCTATTTATATACATACGTATATATGTATATAGAAAAGCCGCACTGGTTGATCCATCAGGTTAAGCTACGCTTGCCGGGGTTGGTCAGTGGATGGGTGACCATCTTTACATACCGAGACTCCTCCGTGCCTCGGAAAGCACGTTAAGCCGTTGGTCCCGGCTGTCATTCGTGGATTTTTGACAGTGGTTACGAGTCGTCAGAAGCCCGAAAGTCTGACACCAGTATTACCAAGGGGTATCATATTACCCAGTTACTGGGTTGTGGAGGTCAGATAGGCAGTCGCTCCATGTAAAATACTGGTATTCAGCTGCATCCGGTTAGACTGGAATCCGGCCCCAACATAGTCGGGAAAAGGCTAGGCAGATTGATTGATGTATATAGAAAAGGGACCGGCCCTAGGTCAATGCAGGCTAGTTATATAGAATTTTGTTGACGTAATTGTCACTTAGATACTAGCTAAGAAACACAAGAAGAAAATGTTTGTGAATTAAAAAAAGCTAAGCCTTAAGATTCTCCACATCCTTTATTATTCTTAATTCTAAATTAGGAATTATACGACCGCAAACTACGTTCCGACAATGAATGCAAATGTTAGTCCGTTTACGGTCATATCCTATTCAATAGGCCTGTTAAACTCGGAAAACCGCAGTCTAAACATGACCAAACATGTGTAATCGATCCCAAAACACAGTAAACGATCCATCAACATCCAGTACCACCATAATAATTATTCTTCAAACGAACAAATCAACATGACAAGCAAACTGATCTGCTTAGCAAGTACAAAGCTCAAACCTTCCTAATGTGTTGTCAATCATTCGCCTTCTAACCGTCCATGAATTGAATAACAACACGTTTTTTGTATGGACACTCGCTGCTGAATATCAATTTGTCGATGTGTCATGTCCTCATCATGTGCTAGGTGGAATTCTTTAATAATAGTGCGATAAACTCGCGTATGAAGAGAGATATGAGGGGAATTTCTTGGTGATGTAAAACATTGTTGGGCTATTTTATGATGTAGAAAAGTGTTGCAGCAGGATGAAACGTTTAAGAGATAAACAATATGGCCGATATAACTTGGCAGTTCTGAACATAGGCAATACGAACTTTCGCGCATGTTCTCTCACTCACACTCGCCTCATTAGGAACCGACAGGTCACCTGTCGGTTCCTATTTTTTTTTGTTGCGCAGCCTTCTGCGCAAAGTTCGATTGTAATTGTGTCGGAAAATCTTTGGAGAGTAGGATTAAGGTATTAAGTGATTCTTCTTGAATCCTTCCTTTCTTTTTTGTCTGAATGAACCATGAACTCATAATTTGGATGAGGAAAAACGTTTTCCTTAAGTGCTACTCATTATACAACTCCAGTCGTTTGACCTATAAATCACATCAAAAGGTGCGCGAAGACAATGCAATCAAACGCCAGCGTAGGTTTCAAAAGTGATGTAAGACAAAACAACCAGCAATTTATTATCAAAACAGCAGCCGATCGGTTAATTCACACAACAAATCACCATACAAAATGCAGAGCTTGTCGACTATCAAGCGCATAATTTGTCAAATAACTATTTATTGACTCATAACCTTACTATAGTTACCACTTATCCATCAATCAGCGATGGTTATCAAACGCCAACACTTCCCTAGTCTGCGGTAGGTATAGTGTGTTAGATTTAGATTTCCGATTGATATTGATAGGCGATCGGTCACGTCTCTGGCGGTTTGCTTCGCGACTGCTAATTAACAGGATTTTACTCAAGCGCCTTCGGTGACGTCAGGCTATTGTACGGTGTCACGCTTATAATAAACTGCGCGTTTTGGATGTTCGTGTGCGGTTAATCCGATATCCGGTTATGCAATAAATAAAATGGGAATTATGTGAAAATCGCCAGCTTGGAGGTACTTAACTAGTGCATTTGAATACTGCTTTCGGGCTTTTTCTTAGTTTTTTTTGGAAAAGCCATATGGTAAATGCCTATAGTATTTTTCCTACCTTTATATAACCCTTAGGTACTCTCCAATGTCAAATGAGTTTTGTCATTGTTTTTTTTCTTACATAAAAATAAAAATCTCAAATCACTATCTCATTTCTGAAAATAAAATATATGTAGGTGCATGAAGAAGACGATGTATCCAGTAAATAAATAACCAATACTGAAGGTTAATAAGAAATCATTCTCAAAATATTGCCATATCAATTACACACTAAGCAAAAGACAGTAATTTATAGCAGTGTGGTATCGGCCATTAATACTGTCAGGTATAAATAGTCAATATCCTTAATAAGGCATTATCCTTTCTAGAATGTCTTAGTCACCTTTTATGACAGTTGCAGGAAGGAATGTGGCGGTCTGTTCTAATGTTGGAATTGCATAAATATATTTCTACATTTATTTACATATATTTAAATACAATATACAATCTAACACCAAAATATTTATATTATTTATCAAGTATATGAAGGGCAAAAAAAGGGGGTGTGCTCATTGGCCATCAAAAGATTCGTCCGCGTCGCTGTCAGTGGCAAAAGTGAGATGGCAATGCTGATTCTTTGGCCTAAAAATTGGCCAGCCCTCTGTTCACGTGAAGAGTCGAGCAACCGCTTGGTGATCTCCCGAAACGCATCCGATCGAGTGTTCATTGAGTAGATGAACACTCGATCGGAACCCACGGTCCAGTGTTTCAACGCCAAACGGCTCAAACATATAGCTAATAAGGTTGTTATATTTGCGCCGTTAGAGGTTTTCTGCACCTGCAGCAGCCGCACCAGCACTACCCGCCGTGCTAGCAAGATGGCGCAAGGGTTTCGACACGGGTTGCAACCCACACCGAAGGCCTACTCAACTTCCAAGGCAAGGTCATTCCGTCTGGCCTCTTCCCATCGTCGCGTGTCAATGGGGTTCTAAAACAGCTGACATTCCGGCGGTGTCAAGAGCCCGACGGATGATGTCATTATTGCTGGTGTGCCGTGCCAACCGATCAGCGGTCTTGCTGCAGGATAGGCCATGGTGTGCGAGGCGGCGCCCAGACGCAGACTTGTAGTGAGCCTAAAACTGGTCTCACCCAGCATAGTACGTATTTTGGGTGACGTAGCATTCTCCCGCAGTCAGCAGGTAGGCACGCTCAGCAGTATTGATGGACTTATTAATGAGTTTATTTCGTACCAACCTGCAAAGCGGCTCATTCCATTGTCTCTGGGAAGACGGGTTTTCGGGCTATACCGTATCCGGAGAAGCCACTTTTCTGGCGTTCACCGCATTGGTCAAACACAGCACTTCAGAGTCAACCTGAGAAGTGGCCAAGATTCTTGTGGTTAACATTTCGGTGCTGTGGACCGACGACAGGAATGCGAAGCTTAGCTTACATTAGAAATTTAACTAAAATTGCTTCATTGATTGCTTGGAGTAATAGATGACAGGTAGTAGACAAGGGGAGGATACATTTTTCTAAGCTGAATCGATTTGAAAGAAGACTTTTATGAGTCAACGAAAGGTATGCCTTGACACCATGGCAGGTGTCTTAAAAGAAGTCCTAATGTTTAACACTGAGCCTATCAAAATAAAAAAGGGAAAATGCAGGGGATACTGTTGTTGTATTATTTTTACCCATTCAACTAGTTTTTGTATTCCCTCTATAGGTACTTACCCCAAAGGACAGCAGACAGGTTTGTATGGGAGTTGGTCTAAGAGTGGTCACGATTAAAACATGCCAAAAATGAAGGGGTCATCCAGTCTGCAGAAGAGCATCAAAATCCATTCCAGTGTTTTTGTGTACCTAATAGTCAGATAATAATATGTTTTGTGCTGTCATAAATCGTTTCCTTGAATTCATATTAGTAGTGTGCAAATCTTTTGCACATTTATGGAGATGATACGTTATCTCAAGTAGGCGCTTTTTAAGCAATCGGACGCTACACTTCATCGGAGAGTGTTAGGAGGAGTCGTCAACAAAACTTTGTTTTAGCTGTAAAAAAGGCATTGGGAAAGTTTTCAAATACCTTTTCTTACATCTAAAACGAAATATTCGGTGTTACGATATTAATGATTGCATTTCATTGTCAATATTTTAGTTCTCTAGTTAGCCATATTTCTTATTTCCGTACAGTAATATCGCCAAATTAGTCGAAACAACGAAATATTTGACAGTTATTTGCGACGTTGCCCACTTTCTGTATAAACGCTCGTTAAAAAGTAAAATAACAGTGCATCAGTTACTTAAAGGTAAACACCACATGTATAAAACAATGAATCAGACAAATAAGCTAACTTACTTAGTAATAAGCGCTTATATAGAAAGTTTGGTAACATCGGTAAAAAGTAAAAATATTATAAAATATATAAATATTAAAAAAGTTGAAATATTATAAAATTGGTAAAGATAAAATTGTCATTCTTCGACATTGGTAAAACTGATAAGAATTGCATAATAATAAAATGGTAAAAATTTATATTTATAAATTGATAAAAATTTGGAAATAAAAAGCTCTTAAGTGACCGGTATCTGTTTTTTTTTTCGGAAATACATACAATCTTTACAATAACAACCTAACAACGTCTACTAGAATAGGTGCAGAATGTATTTTTTGTTTGATCATTCACCTAATTTTAAAGTCTACACCAACATCCAATTACTCTGAACTAAACAATTGCCTTACCGTAGAATTCTTCGTCTTTATCTAGGTAACACAAACTTAAGTGCCCCAAGATGCACATCTTGTTAACATCAGTAGGTCGTATTTACACAACATTCACTTATGCTAACACAGTGTTCTTACCTGTTACTAAGCGCTTTACTAATTATTCTGACGCATACAAGGAATGTTAGAGCTTTCCCTTCTTATCTACATAAGACCTACATCTACATTAGTAATACTGCGAAATAAAAAGCACCTATTCTCGGTTTGTATGTGTTAACAAAAGAAGACTAAAGACCAGAAGACCTGGATACACTTGCACAGACAAGCACTCGTAGCATGACCACGATAGAAACGGGTTTTGTCAACGGAAGAATAGACAAAATGACAGATTGTGATTACAAATCTGTCACTTTGTCTATTCTTCCGTTGACAAAACCCGTTTCTATGAGGTTATTAGTCATGCTAAGTGTGTAGAGAAATATGACACAAAAGGAAGGAGGGCTATACTCAGCAGTGGGTGGAACAAGGCTGCCAATAATGATGATGATGATGATGATAACGTGTCAACAAATACACTAAAGGATTATGGTTATGAGAAAAATGTTGTCTGTCTTAAAACCCCCTGAAACCACCGGTCTTGTAATCACTAATGTCTTTGTCGAGCTTAGTAGGTTATCTAGATACTATCTCATACACGAATTCAACCTACAGTATACGAAAGACTCAAATGTGTTGCTGCGAACATTGCAGATACAATGATAGTTCTACTCATTTAGCACCAATACCTAAGTGCGAGGTTGTGGTTCAAATCCGCGCAAGTACCAATTTGACTTTTTCAATTAATATTATAAATTAATGATTCATATTATTGTTTCTGAGTTTATCTTCGACATTACTGACATCGATAGAGGAAATCTGGACCTATAGTATATACCTGAAATCGCCAACCCGTCTTGACCAAGCGTGCTGATCAATGCTCGTGCCTTCTCTGTATGAGCAGAGGCCTTTGCCCTGCAGTGGTACGGTAATAGGCTGTTAGTAATTATTAAGTAGGTACTTCCTCAACTCAACCCCACAAATTCACGCCACACCCAATAACTCAAAATATAGTGTATAATTGAAATTTGAAAATCCCAAAACTACTCAATAACAATACCCAAATATGGCATTACGGTCGGGACCGCCGCATAAGCCTTAATTAAATAAAATTGAAATGAAAACGCCAAATGGATTTTGCGTGCTCCCATTAATGGTGCGTTCCGTATTATTTTCGAACATTTATTATTGTGTTGTAATGCGCATGAGTATGATCGTTATTCATGTCTCGCTTATTAAGCTGCTTCAAAAACAACATGTTTTCATTAACGACTGTGTGCACCGCTAATATTGTTTCGTACTGTTTTAGTTTATGATTAAAATCTGTTGTTTAATGGAACTATGTTGTGAATATCCATTTGTTGTTTCATGTGATTATTTTAATGTGTTACGTGGTGGAGTGTATTGATGGGTACTTTATTCAAAAGGGCTGAGATTTTATGTTTTTTTATTTTTAATTTTCGCGAAACTGTTGATCACAAACTAATTGTGTAGTTTGATACATCTTACATCCCATTTTCAAGACTGTATCCACAGCGCTGTTGCTAATGGCACGAACAAGTATTATCTAATAGCCCTGAGTATTTAATTCTCAATATGTTTCTTGCAAGCACGCAGTTAGATGGAATAGCTTAAAAACTAAAATGTCTTTTAGGACCTTGCCAGAGTCAACTGAGAAGGACAGAGGAGCCGAAGAAACCATGGCAGGTCACTAGGAAAATGAACTATGAACCAAACTAAGGACATAAGAACCAAATTAACTTCACACTGAACCATGGCAGAAATCTTTCGCCGCATGAAACTTTCAACACTAAAATATTCCCAGTGAATATTTGAAAAAAAGCTACACATGTTGGTAAACAAACATAAATAACAGGGAAATTTAACTATCCTCGAGCACCGTTCGTGTTTATCATTCTAAATGACGTAGGAAAAACACTGGAACGCGAATACCTAGTCACGGACCGTATGAAGACTTAAAATAAGTAAATGTGCGGAATTGTTAATGTGGCCGGTATATTTAAATTCACCTCAACGGTTCGCCCAGTTGCAGCGGACAGGTTAAACTGACAGGCTTGACATGCGTTTTCTCTGTTACAATGTCTCATCGTGTAGATATTAGGATTAATGTTACTTGTTAAGCTTTTCTCTACATTATTTAGTTACTTAACACTAAAACGAACACAAGCTAGTCATAACTAATACGAATGACACCAATTGTGTTAGTAATAGCTGAGAAGTGAAAAGATTCGTCGACTACTAGTTCCTGCCTGCACTTTTCAGTAATTTTATTGTTTTGCAGAAAAGCAATAAAATTATTGTAGGTACTTAGTGCATATCACTTTCATTTAAAGAAGATGCAGAAAGAAATCGCTTAGCCATAATAAATTGTAAATTTTAATTAGGTTCCCAATTAACACTGTGCATTTGTCTAAATGTTTTACTTTATTTCTGTCTAACTCTAACGAATTATTTAATTGTAGCAAACATACCTAAAGCTGCCAGAGATTAAACATAATTTAAAAACGAAAATATAAATAAATGTTGTCTTTTCTCTTATTTAGGTATATGATAACAAACACACAAGAGTCACACAAAGATCTATTTATTACATTTTAAGTTGTTTACCGGCCACTGTTTGCTAGACAATGTCCCCAAAACATTTGTTAGGGAGAGCCGCGTAATTTTTTACGCGAAAAACACAGCAATGCGGTACGTTTTTACAAAAAAAAGGAGATGAGAATAAACAGACGAGGAATGGCGCGAGAGAGCGCTCGAATTTTGAATACAAATGTAAATTAGTATCTCCACTAATTACCTCGGTAGACACGTCCAGGGCTATGCGTCTTGCCGGCTTACTGGGGACGTTGATTTTTTTTTCAGTAGCGAAATCTTCGGCCATTTTTCACGTTAGTATCAAAGCGTAATTTAGCGCAGTGTGTGGAAATCGAGGGTAATTAACGAATTAGTTATAGCTATTTTCACGGGTCTTAGTAGTAATTCGGGTACAAGATTTGTTGGCGTACAGAAAGTCACCTAGTTTTACAATACTGCTTTTTAATTTGACCATACGTACTAAGTGGGAGCTATTAATTTCTTGATGTTTTTAATAGTTTGATTGTAATGGTTTATGGTATCTATCATAAGTTGTATTTAGTAGGACCAAAGTAAAAGGTTTCCTTCCACGTACTTACCTAGTAGACAAAATCTTTGGCTTCACAATTTTGCTGAGTCAGTGATCGAAATTCAATTGTCATAGCCGTGATTTCTTTCATCAATTAGTATGAAAGGTGGGTATGCTCTGTCTGTACCTAGTCTTACCCACGCGAAATTCCTCAAATGAGGCAAGCTTCATAATCAACACGTAGGTAATCAAGTCATAAAAAATGTCCAGCACTTCAACTTGGTATTCCACCGGCGCCCAGCCCTCAAGTGACGCTCTTCACATTTAACGCATTATTTATCATCGTCTCTGCCACCCTTTTCATCGCCGCTTCTTCTCTGGACGGTGATGTTAATATTTTTTAATTACATTTACAATGCACGATGTAGGTTAAAAATATTATATTGTATTTAGTATCATAGACATAGAGAATGGACAGAAAAGACTCCGTCTTCAAACAGTACTTAATGTGAAAGCGCGCGAAATTCAATTTTTTTTTTTGCGAAAACGTCAGGATTTTCAATTTCGCGAGATATATTGAAGTAGTCACCTTAAGTAGGTAATGCTAAAGTAGATTTTGATAAATTCTCAACTTTAAATACTCAATTTAGAAATCGGGTAATACGCCTAATAGGTATTTCGCGAAACAAAACTTTTTTGATTGTCGTTAATGCAACTAGCGTTGTTATAAGCAAAGGTCAGACGCAGTCAGTACAACTGACGGGGTCCGCTACGACCGATGCCTGCCGGGGTCGCGGGAAAAAAAAAAGTTCAGTCATGCAGTTGAGGTCACATATTTAATATTATTTTGAATCCTTTTATATTTATAGCATTGGCAACTTTGCTTTAATTAATCAAGAATTCATTAGAAATTACAGGAATAAAAAACTGCTTCTTTCAGCTTCACTATTTCCCACATTCTCGAACATAAGCCATATAACCTTATTAATGAAAGAAAATTGGAAAATTCGCCTAAGGACCACAGTGGAAAGGCTATGCAACATATTTCTAAATTTTCTATAAACGTGTAATTTCAAAATCGTAGCGTATAAAAGTCACAAACGCACCACGGCCGTCCCTCGTCCGTCGGAACTTTATAAAAACGTTATCATCTTTTATTTTTCACGTTCTCAATTTGCATGTCCCGCTTCAGAGATGATGTTCTATAAAATTATGCTCTAAAAGTTATTTATTGTGTCTGCGCATAAGTTAATGAACGAGCTTAATTAAGTGAATTCATATTTATTTTATTCGAGTAAGTGTTAATGAGGTAGCCGTTTAGTATATAGCATTAAGGAAATAAATATTCATGGGTATGCATGTGTGTTGACCTCATTATTTGAAACCTGTTAGGTAACTGGCTAATGCATTAGTATCTTGCCCCTGTAGGTTCCTTTACCTAGTCATACATAAAACTCGTTATTATCATGTCTTTTTGGTCCTTTGGATTAATTACTTAATAGTCTCTTTGGTCTTAGTATAGTGGTCCACCATGTCCTAGTGGTTGTCCATGTGTGGTACTTAAATAATGTTCTATCTCAAACAAAAACTGACAGCACTTATGTTTTTTCTTTGGTAATAGTGTTTCAATTTTCGGTTTCTGAGCCATTTACAAATATCTCTTAAATTTTCTACTTCATGAAGTCTGAACCTTTTTTTTTTTTTTTTTTTTGGGTGGGAAATCATCAAATGACTCCTCCCGCTCTGGGCGGAGCGAGAGGGAGTGTCAGACTTTTACTGACTAAAACCCACCCGTGTTCCTTCCGTTGCCTGTGTGCCGGGGCCGCGATATCCCTTTCGGACCAACTCGCAACCCTGGCAGGCATTGGCCCTTACGGACCCCGTCAGTTGGTGCTGACATCTCTTTGAGGCGCGCGTGGAACACAACGCGCCGTCGACCCGGGCCTGGTCCTAATCGGACGGCGAGCTACCCATTGCCCACCGTCCGCAAGCCCGCGCCTACGGTGGCCGGAAGTCGGCTCGCGACTCCCGACGCCCGGGGCGTCTCCTGCGGCGACTAGGGGCGCGAGGGCGCGCATCTTGCATTTCCCTCGCGCGCTCCGCCTCCTCCTTCGCGAGCATTACTGCTTCGCAGAAGGAAGTGACGGCTTCCCATGCACTCTCGCTCCGGACCATGGCCTGAACCAGGGCCGGACGCGAGAGATCGCCGCTGCCGATCGCCTCCGTGAGGACACGGCGGTGCCCCGCCCAAGCCGGGCAGACCTCCACCGTATGCTCCACCGTGTCCTCCGGGCGATCCACACAATGGTAACACCCGGGCGTTTCCTCCCGCTTTATCCTGAACAGGAACCTCCCGAAACAACCGTGTCCGGTGAGGACCTGCGTCAGGCGGAAGGTGAGGACGCCGTGGCGCCTCTCTAGCCACTCCTCAAAGAGGGGCCTTACCGCCGCAATTGTGGCGTGCCCAGCGCTGGGTTGCGACAATCGCACTCTCCATGCCGCCATGAGATCCCGCCGGAGCTCTGTCCGCTGTGCCGTGATTTCTCGCGGCAGCGGAGTTACACCCCGGCGTTTCGCCTCCTCGCGCAACTCCCACATGTGCGCGAGGACTTTTGCCTCCAGATCCCATGGCGGTAGTCCGGCAAGGAGGCTCGCCGCCTCACGGGAGACCGTGCGGTATCCTCTGACCAGCCTAATGGCCATGACCCTTTGGGATGCGTTCAATCGCTGGGCTGGTCGCAGCCTTAATGAACGCGCCCACACCGGTGCCCCGTAAAGGGCCATGGACCGCACGATCCCCGCGTAGAGCCTCCGGCAGGAGGCGTTTGGACCCCCTAGATTGGGCAGAAGCCGCTTCAAAGCAGCCCCAGCCCTCTGCAGTTTGGGAGCCAAACGTCGGAAGTGCTCCACGAAGTTCCACCGGCTGTCGAGGACGAGTCCCAGGTACTTCATCGTCGACTCGACACCGATGTGAACCCCTCCCGCCGTTATCTGGGAACCCGACAGCGGCGCGTTCCGAGGACCATAGAAACACATGGCCTCGGACTTGTGCAAGGCCACCTCGAGTCCCAGTTGCCGGATCCTATCGACGATTGTCGCAACCCAACGTGTCGCTAGTTCGGCCGCCGCCTCATGCGACCTCCCCTGCACCAGGACCAGCGTGTCGTCAGCGTAGCAGACTACGCTGACGCCGCTAGGGAGGTCGGCGCGCAGCACCCAGTCGTAGCCGATGTCCCACAGATGCGGCCCCAGGACCGATCCCTGCGGGACACCGCACGACATCTCTCGCCGGTTCCACTCTCCGTGGTGACCGGGGTAGATGACGGCCCTGTCCGTCAAATAGGCCTCGACCACTCGACAGAGGTAGGTCGGCATCCGGTGATACCGGAGTGCCTCCCTAATGCAACTCCAGGGCAGGGTATTGAACGCATTGGCGATGTCAAGAGACACCGCCAAGACCACCCCACCCCGGGCAACAGCATCCCCCGTCGTGAGGGCTCGAACGCGCATGACGGCATCCACCGTAGAGCGCCCCTTGCGGAAACCAAACTGGCTGTCCGCCAAATCCGGCCCCACTCGCACCAGCTGCCCGACAAGGCGGTCTGCAATTACTCTTTCAAAGAGCTTGCCCACCTCGTCGAGCAGCACGATGGGCCGGTAAGCGGACGGAGAGTCCGCCGGGCGCCCCGGTTTCTTGATGAGGACCAGTTTCCCCGTCTTCCAACGAAGTGGGAACTGGCCCCTCTCCAAGCATGCGCTAAAGAGCCCCCGAAGTCGAGGCCCGAGAGCCTCTAAGGCCAGAACCCAGGCTTTTCCAGGTAAGCCGTCGGGTCCTGGGGCGGCATTTTTGGCATTCAGCCTACGTACCGCCGCTCTCAAATCTACCCCGGTCACCTCCGGAGATTCGTCGTCGTCGTCGTTTCCTGTGTGGTCCGCATCGGGCACCGCAGGAGGCGGAGCCATGGGCGGGGGAGTATGTTCCCCTCGCGAAGGGAACAGAGCGCTCACCACGTCCTCCACGAGCTGGGGCCGGAGACTCTGCGTCAGCGGGGGAGCCCATGGGCGGAGCTTGTCTCGCACCCATTTATATGGGCGTCCCCACGGGTCTCTGTTCAGAGTCTCCAGCGACTCCTCGCGGGCCAGTCCTCTGGCCCGCTCGATCCCGGCTTGGAGGGCGGTCTTCGCCGCTCTGTACCCGGCGTACAGCTCCGCCTCAATGGCTTCCG
Organism: Agrochola macilenta; assembly: GCA_916701695.1. Taxonomy (NCBI): domain Eukaryota; kingdom Metazoa; phylum Arthropoda; class Insecta; order Lepidoptera; family Noctuidae; genus Agrochola; species Agrochola macilenta. The sequence continues at coordinate 14,215,044 of OU753563.1, forward strand.
TATCCGGCGGGCGGATACGAAGCCTGCGGTGCCTGGCGTACAGGTGGCGCGCAGCAACGCACGCCGCGCGTAAAGCGGTCAGCTCACGCGACCACCAGCACACCTGGCGCTGAGCACGTCTGGGCTGGACCCGGGGCATTGCCACGTCACATATTTCGGACATGGCCTCCCGGAACCACTCCGCCTCGTCGTTGATGTCGGCAGGCCTGTCCGGTGATGTCACCCAGGCCTGCACGATCGAGGCTTCCAGGAGGAGCTCCCGGTCCAGCTGCTTCAGCGCCCACCGCGGACCACTCGGGGTCTGTCTGACCGGCGTGCCCGAGGTCTGGGCGGAGACGTCAAACCGGATGTACCGGTGATCGGAATAGGACTCCACCCCCTCCATGACGCGCCAGTCGATGACACGTGGCGACAGAGCGGGGCTGGCGAACGAAATGTCCACCACTGACTCGCCCCGCATCCGCACGCACGTGGGAACAGAACCCCGGTTTAGGACGACCAGACCCGACTCCAGAGCCCAGTCCTCCACCATCCTGCCCCGTGTGTCCGTTAACCGGGAACCCCAAGCCACGTTCTTGGCATTGAAGTCCCCGAGGACGATCACGGGGAGGGGATGGTACCCGACGACGACGACTCTCAACTCCCCAAGGGAGTTGTGGAACTCGGCGAGAGTTCGGCTCGGGGAAAAGTACGCTCCCACCACGACAATCTCCCCGAACCATGCTGCTACGCAACCCCGTCCCTTCTTGACGGCCTCGAGGGACGGGGTACCGGCGGCGGCCGACCAAATAATGGCCACTGAGCCGCTCAGGTCCTCCACCCAGTAATCCCTGGGCGGGACAAAGTACGGCTCAGCGACCACGGCGATGTTAATCGACCACTGCGCCATGCTCTGGAGCAACAGATCCTGAGCTGCGGCGCAGTGGTTGATATTCGCCTGGAGGAGGCGTAATGGACCTATTGGCAGTCCATTTTAGCCCCCCCCCGAGCCCCTCGTGAGGGCCCCGCCACGGCGGCAACGGCCGCGGCGGCAACGACGGTGGTGGCGGCAGCGGCGGCGGCAGTGACGGCGGTGGCGGAGGACTTGCTCCTGGCTTTGGCGGGTTGGGCGCAGGCCTTACTCCCAATCCGGTGCTCGGCCGGCTTGCCAGCCGCCGCACACACGGCGCAGTGCGGCGTGGCTTCGCACGAGCCGGCCTTGTGACCGGGCTGACCGCAGCGATAGCAGTGATCGCTGCGGTCCACCTCCGAGGTGCATTTAGCTCCCACGTGGTTGCCCACAAGGCAGCGGAAGCACCTCAGAGGTCTGGGTTCGAGCAGTTTGACCTGCGCGGATACCCAGCCCACCAATAACCTTTGGCCCTCCCCGGCGATTTTCCTGGCCGCCGACACGGGGCAGCTCACCGTTACGGCTCGCATCCCCGTGAAGTCAGGACGGATGGTGCCCGCCCTAACCTGCTCGGCAGAGCACCCCCCAGTCCTGACGACAGCGGCCACCACCTGATCCTCCGCCACTGAGTCGTCCAGGCCCGAGATGCGCATTTCTACGCACTTGGTGGGCCTGGACACTCGGGCCTCGTCCGCATTTAAGGACGCCCTGAGCTTTTCAGCTAGGGCGTCAGCGGCCGGGCCACTAGCCGCTCCGGGGAGCTCCAGCATCCGGGCCCCAGTCGCAGTGACCCTAACCCGGATGCCCTGAGCGGCACCTATCTCCTTTAGGTCCACCGCCGCCCCAATCTTGGAGAGCACGTCGCGGTAGGACACGCCCTTCTTCTCCGCTTCCGGCTGTAGTGTTATCACTACAGCTGCGGACTTCGGGGCGCGGAGCCTAGCCGCGACGCTTTGCTCCTTGCGCCGCTGCCGCCTCGCCTTCTTTTTGGCCGCCCTTTTGGCCTTGCCCGCCTTTTTCTTCTCCCCGGCTATTTGCCACTCGGCGTCAGCCTGGGGAGATTTAGGAGGCATGGGCGGCCGTTTCGTCACCAGGGGCGGAGCCCCCGCTGCCAGGGCCAGGGCCAGGGCCGGGGCCCCCACCGCTTTGGCCGGGGCCCTCGCTGCCTGTGTAGCAGCCCCACCCCTGGTCTGCCCTGACGGGCCTGGTTTGGCCGCCGTGGCAGCTGCGGTGGCGGCGGCGGCATACGATGCCGCCTTCCGCTGGCCTGAGGCCGGCTGGCTCGCCGCTAACGGAGGGCGCAGGACCACGGCCTCCAGTGCGGAGAACCGGCTGTTGAAGGCAGCCAGCTCCTTCCGCACCAGAGCCAAAACTCGGTCCTCCGCCGGCAAGGGCGGGCCCTGCCCCTGCACCGCTCCACGTTGTAGGACAACGCGAGCACCGGCTCCACGGAGCCCGGCCAGGTCTGCTCGGAGCTCCTTGTTCTCCTTTTGGAGAAGCTCCGTGGCGGCTGTCAAGCGGGCGACCTCCGCCCGCATTTCGGACATACCGTCCGACGGAGGCCCGAGATGAAGAAGGGCCTCCGCTGCCGCCATAATGGAGGCCGTGGCCGCAGGTATGGCCTTGTCTTTCGAGGACTGCAGCTTTTTTAAGGCCACAGTCCTGATTGCGGCCACTACGACCTCCGCTAACCTGTCCGCTCGCTCCGTATTGGAGCCCCCAGCGGCCACTTTGTCGGCCTGGGGGCTTATTTTCGTGCCCCCCTGTGGGACGATGACCCCTTCCGACTCGGTTGAGGCCTCGGATGAGACCTCAGGGTCACTCTCCCCGCCGATTCCTGGGGGGGTATCGGGCCGCTTGATGCGACCCCGATTGCCACGCCCTGGCTTCGGGGTCACCGCCGCACGACCTCGGCCTCTCCTACCCGTAGGCGCCTTAGCGACCGGCAGGTTTTCCTCGCTTGAGGACCGTCCCGCCGATCCCGCGCGGTCCGTCTTTTCATCACGCGGGCGTTTCCCCCAGAAACGCCCCCGTCCACTGTCCCGGTCGGACCTAGCTTGGTCCCCGGAGGGACAGGAGTCTCCTCGACTCTTGTTGCCGTCGCCGACAAGTGGTTCCTCCGCCAATACTATTGGCACGTCGTCTGGGTTTTTTTTCCATAATAAATTTTCCATAATTGATCCCACGAGTACAAAAAATTTCCAACCAACCAACCAAAAAATAGTGGTTCGCACTAGTGACTAATTAAGCTACCCATTAGTCAAGCTATCAACCTCCCTCACGGTGCGCCGCCGCTTGGAGGTTTGGGGTGATTTTTTATAGAGGTTTTCTACCTCGCGGCCCGGGCGGTTAAGCCAAGACCCTCGACCCCCGTCAAATGCCAGAGACATGACCTTGACACTCTTCGGGGCTACGAGACTAACGGTGGCAGGGGAAAAGACTTCCTCCCGCCTGCCCGACGGCAGGGTAAGTGCACGCCGAGCCCGCTCCCACTGGAACGCTGCTCAACATGTACTCTCTACGAGTACACGTTAGAGCGTTCACTCCTCTGACAGGATATTGGCATACGGGCAACGGGACCCCTTAGGCACGCAGTACCTAATGGGGAGACATTGCCCGCACCCCAGGGTGCACCGTCCCGGAGACTGGCCTTCCCCACGGACGCATCCGTAAGGGAACTCCAGCCCCCAGGCACACGGGGAGGTTTCCTGTCCTAGCACCCCACCTAAAAAGTCTGAACCTAAGTTTTCGTTTTGAAAATCTGTATTTACCTATAAAATTTATTTTATTTTTTACTTATTTATTAATAACCAACTTATATTTACAGTTTGCACCACACATACAAGTTATTGGTCAATACTAGAAGCCTCAAATAGAGCATGCTTGCAAAGATACCTAAGTACTTCATGCATGAAAAAATACTTCACAATTAAATTAAAACAAAACTGAAATCAAAACTGACACATACCTCCAAGCATTTAATCATAGTTACAAACCTTTTGTTCTCTTTGTCCCAAATAAGAGACACAATTACAATTTTACAAACGCGTACCCGGGATGACGTCATAAATTTTGGGGTGAAATTTAAAATTTATTTAGAAGCAAATGCGGAGTTAATTTTTTAGTGAATCACCGGTGGCCCATTTCGGTGATTAACTTTTTTGGAACAGCTGATACGTTTTACAATTTAATGGAAATTTTAATTTCTGCTTATTGTTTGGGGATTAAAGTTTAATAGCTAGAGAGATGGCTAAAGTTAACTACGTAATCGTATAGCCTAAATGTATCATATGCTTGGTTCTACAGGAAACAAAACCAGGATCAGTTACGAATGTTACGATATATTATCCAAAATTTTCAATAGGTAAATAACGACCAATGTGGTGTGAAAAAAACACCACAAAGTGAAAAATAACTTTAATTTCGGAAGTCGGTGTCTTTGGTTTTGAATTTTCGTTTTTCGCCACCGACTTCCGAAATTAAAGTAATTTATTTCTTTGATGTTTTTTTTGGGAAGGCGTTTTTTTTTTTTGTTAAACGTTTTTATTTTTCACTTTTTAGTTGTGGTACCTACCCCACACAAATTCGAATACCACTACCTGCTATGTAAATAACCGTCACAGGAAGTCATAATCATATCATCCACATACCTAATAAATACTAAGTGGAAAAAATTCGTATTATTGAAGCTTACTCAAAAACTATCCAAGCAAAGTTAATAAAATTTATATGGGACCAATTCATGCATACCCTTTCATACAAAAAAAGAATTTTCAAAATCGGTTCACAATTGACGGAGAAATCGGCGGACATAAATAAAAAATAAAAAAAAACATGCATACGCGCCGAACATTATAACCTCCTTCTTTTTAAAAGTCGGTTAAAAAATAAATAATGCTTAGGCCTACCTGTAATTCTAGCCAATTTTTCAGCATTTTGTCTCGTAATTTTCATAAATATTACTTACATACGTATACGCCACCTGCTACGGTCCTCGTGTTGCCACGTTTACGTTCATACATCAGGTCATACACGCACGCCGGTTGCAAGTTCTACGCACCTGACTTTTCTGAAGACAATCACCAATAAGGTCAGTTTATGACCTTCTGGGGCGTCCCGGCGTTTCCAATCACATTTGTCTTGTAAATACCTTTTATTAAGAATATAATATTATTGTAATATTATTAATTTATTAACAAATACAACCTGTTAAATATCAACTTACTTACCTACTGGTTTCGGGACTTTAGTAAAACACCTTGTTTAAATTACCTACATTCTTTTAAAACTTTTCCACTACAATCGAATTGAAAGTAAGCCACACTAATTGCAATTAACATTTTACTAACTTGGACCCAAGTCACGCGTCACTTACGACAGCTTTACAACTCATCTATTTTTAGAGGCGCCTCAAAAAGCTACCGCACACTGAAATTTAAATACCTACACTTAACATTCTTCTTAGAGCCTAGAGCTGACTTGAACACTGATTGTAAGAATGTGGTATTCCATTATTTGGAACCACATCTTTTAGTTTGTTTACGTAGAAACACGTTAGTCTTTCTTTATATTATTATACTAAACAAACCTTTTGATTTATTTTTACCTATTGATATTCTAGGACACATGTACTTAACTCACTTTTATATTCTGTAGCACTGTTTACCTCTGTAAAGCATACTTTTAATTATCTCTTGTTTTAGCATCCAAATCGATTTTATAGTATTTAACTTTCCCTTTTGTAAAAACTTTAGAATATTTATATTCTGACGTTTTCATCTTAAACTGTAATCTGTCGTAATTTACTTTTCTAAAACATAGACAGAACACATCATAGATAAGTACACTCTATCTTCTCTCATAAAGTGGGTGTACACACTGAACCTTCGCAATAAGCTCTGTAAGCCGTTTTTATTAGTGCTGGTCATATCTAAATTAAGAATTAACTTGAATATTTTTTTAAAACGTTTAAAAATATGACACAGAACGATAAAAACGGTCTTCATATTTTTGGAGTCTAGTCTTGTCTTTAGCTTCGGAGAGTCGTATTTTTAACTTTAGAGACGGATTCACTGTTTTTCTGTCCTTAAGTCTTATTTGTTTAACAGTTAGCTACTCGAATATTAATCTCATGTAACTAGCATAACTAGCGTGCGCGGGTGTTCTAATCATACTGTGTAACTTGAACTATCGACCCTGAATGTATTATAATAATAAACATTCTAATACTGTGTAATACTGTGTTTAACTCTCTCGGCCCTCCTGCCTAGCTCTGTAGGAGGTGCTCACTTCTAACGAACTCTAACCACGCGGCGTGAAACGCAGCGAGAACACGCACACAAAGGCCTCCGACGCTAGACGACGTTACTCTCCGAGAGACCTCCGCCGTCACCTGTGACGCTAGCGCGGTCCTCCCGCTAGGTGAGGCGCCTCAAAGCGCCTCCGATATCTACAAAGTCTCACAACCTCTACTCCGTTCCACAGGCTGGAGTGTACCTCCAGGGGGGATAATCCTCAGCCCAGCCTCCTGCACGCTGCCTGCGGCCTGCCTGCCTGCCCACCTGTTCCACGGCCTGCCTGCCTGCCTGTTCCTGCCTAACCTGAGCCTGTCTTGTGCCTGTTCCTGCCTAACCCGAGCCTGTCCTGTGTCCTAAATTTACCTTTACTTTTGCTAATTTAACTTTTAATTTTAATACCTTTTTTATTATAATTTAATTTGTGACCTACGTTTCCCTCCACGGAGGAAAACGTAACGTTACAGTCAGTGTTCAAGTCAGCTCTAGGCTCTAAAAAACAACGATTTTTACAGAATTTCTACTAACGTCGGATTTGAATAAGGAAATGCGTCTAAATAAGGCCTATGACCCACTTACGAGTACATTATTCTTATAGTTAAAGCTGTGAAATGGTAGCCTAAAAGGTAACTCAATTTAATTTAGAAAACAACGATTTTTTACAGAATTTCTACTAACAGGATTACAATAAGGAAATACGTCTAAATAAGCCCAATGACCCACTTACATTATTCTTAAAGTTAAGGCTGTGATCTGGTTGCCTAAATGGTAACTGTGATTCAAATACGGACGTGTAACGTAAATAAATGAATTTTGAATATGAGGGTCTCCGTATTTAAAATTTGGCGGAAAAATAAGGAAAAAAAAAGAGTTTTGCAAACTATACCGTACATATCATAACAAATTGCCCCATTATCTTCGAAACAATTGAGCCAAGACTTTTGAAAAAAATACGGAATATAGTTCTATACATATATGGAAAATCTATAAGAAGTTTATGGCTTTAAAATAACATGGCAAATCTCTCAATATTGTGCGTACAAACTTACATTTGCAGTTGGAAAGTACGGGAGAACATGTCTTCAAGTACAATGTTAAGTTTGTTCTTGGGATAAAGTCATGGAACTAACAAACAACTAACGGAACCCTACATTGTGCGTAGTCCGACACGCACTTGGCTGGTTTTTACAATTTATTCCTCCACAATACTAAAACATTTTAAAATAATAAAAAATGGGGGGCGTGGGTAACTTAAATAAAAAATGTGGGTCTGCAAACCCTACATAACAGCACAATCTTCTATGTATCTATCTCAGACCAAATAAAAAACCAAGACGGAGCGCTGTCAACAGTGAAGTGAAGCCGGTTTCGTAAACATGTGTGCACTTTGTGTGGTGTAGTTTGATTGTAGTGTCATTGTAAAAGGTTGTAAATATGTGCGTGTGAGCGTGTATGCACAGAGCGGCGGTGTATTGTTCGCAGCGCTCTGTCTTGGTTTTTTATTTGTTTCGAGATATCTATTAAATTAGTAGTCACTAACAATCATACATGTTGTATGTTAACAGAGGCGATTTAGCCTATTTTATTTTACATTGCTCGGATTATGTTACTTTACATACTTATAAATCACGCCTTCTTTATATGGGGGTAGGCAGAAACTACAGAATACTCCCGTTGCCTCGTTTACGTTCATATATCTGGTCATACACGCACGCCGTTGCGAGTACTATACACCTGACCTTTCTGAAGAACATCACCAATGAAGTCAGTATACACGGTGGCAGGGACATCGACGTGAAAACTGATACCATGGCTTCAATACATTACATGATACTGAACCCCATGCGTTGACATTTTTCGTCGGTTAAAAAAAAAGACAGCTATTTCATAGAAAAGTAATAGTAATAGTAATTTATTTCCAAACTTCTGTACACATTACATCAATGAGGTCTCAACCCCTGAACTATCATTGGTTGAGACCTCATTGATGTAATGAGTAACTAGTTTGGTTTGGAGAAACCTCGACCCCTGCCTGTATAACAGGGGTCGAGGTTTCTCCAGTTACATGGATCAACATGAGAAGGCTTAGACTAGATACAATCTATACTTAATTTGAAAAATAATTAAAAGATATAACTAACAAATAAAATAACAAATACTCGTAATATAAAATGTTAATAATTCTAAAACATAGGTAATCTGTTTAAGAATTGAATAGGGCATGTGTGTGGTAAGATGTTGGATGGTGTGTGAATGTGTGTGTTGTCTGAGTCTGTCTACCAGGTTAGATTACTGATAATGTTTTCCGTATCATCATAGGTATAGTTTATAGTTAGCTTAGCTTATTACCTACGCGGTCAAAATTAGTAGAACAAATGATTAAAAAAAAAATAACCGACGAATAATTTCAACGCGGGGTTCAGAATCATGTACTGAATCTATGGTATCAGTTTTCGCGTCGATGTCCCTGCCACCCTGTATGTCCTCCTAGGGCGACCCTCCAGGCTCATCTGCCTTGTAAATATCTTTTGTTAGTCGTCTTTATCCTCTCAACATGACCAAACAATCTAAGCATATACTCTTTAAAACATTTGTCACTACATCTTCTCATAAACCACACCGTTGTGTTGCGTGTATTATATTAGTTTACATTTATATTATGATCTTTTTGTTAACTTGTGTTTATTTTTCTGTTTACTTATAAAAATCAAATCAACCTCAAGACTAATGATGATAGGCTCAAAACACCTGTCAAACAATTGATGGTCTACATCACCTGATTAGTATTCGTCAATAACTTTTAGCATAGTTGTTTATGTGCAACATAATGGACGTAAGAAGTCATCCATTTACCATAGAATGGGCTTATTTTCTATGGCTCATAAATTAGCAAGCATGGCGTCGTGCATTTGAAAATGTTTTGCAAAATAAATTTTACCGACGGCAACGGGTGTTAAACGAAGTTTTTCTTTTATTTATTTTCTTCGATGTCCATTGAAAGTCTTTCTCTATCAAGGTGGATGGGAAAGAAGGTACTTAGGTACCTGCTTATCTTACTCGTATCGAATGTACTAAATATGATAAATAATGTTTATTTCTGTAAGTAGGTCTAAATAATTCAAACTCAAACTCAAAGCATTTATTTCAAATAAACCAATTACAGGCACTTTTGATTTGACAGGGTTGGGTCAGTCAGCAAGATGAAGCTAGTTTCCCATTCCAAAGCGTAGTAGGTACCTATGGAGAAGAACTGGCAAGAAACTCCACGGATACTCTTTTAAATCAAAATATGGTTACCAAAGAAACGATGGATGGAATGTTTGAAAGATGATATGGGTAGAAAGGTGGTGACTACCGAGTTGAGGACTAATAGAGAAGTATTGAAGAAAAGGACATGTTGCGCCAACCACTAATAAATAGATAATAAGGGATAAGGGCAGGAGAATTATGATGATGATGATAGTTACAAAAACTAAAATAATCACTTTTACACGTCAATAATATTTAAAAATTGTAAAAATGTTGAGAGAAGATGCAGATATTTGAAAGTCTACGACGAAATCAGAGCTGTTATACTAATTGGTCCTTTTGTACGGGACATCAAATATTTTGCTTGACTAAGTAAAGTATAAAAGCAATCAACAAAATCTTCCCAAAAGTACATTAATTCAATATTATAAAATTTTGATTCTGAATATCAGTTTAGAATCTGCAGATACATACACCAGCTGATGTCAAAGGTCAGCATTATTTACCATCAGGTAAAATAACTAGGCCATTAGCAACAATTTACAATAAAAAATTATCGTCGTCGAGTTGGCCCGGGCGCAATGCACAATAAATTATTAAGCTGGTACTAAGAATCTTAATAAAGCTCTCCAGCTATTTGTAATAAATGACGAAACAAAAATAAGGACTGGAATACTTAATGCCCGCTAAAGGGGTCCCTACAATGTGTTAGCTATGTCAGTCGAAGGCAATTCTGAGCTACATACGGATTTTACTTTGGAAATATTGCGTAGCGCTTCTGTTAAATATTGGCAATTACATTTTAGCGATACGCGAAAATTCTAGCGATGTAATTTATTCTCCCAAATGCTTATAAATTTCTGGATTACTTACGGAGGTTTTGTTGTAGGTAACTAGAAGGTTTTTTCTTTAATGCTGGTAAAGTGTAAAAGCTGTAAGACTGTGCGTTTTTTAACCGACTTCAAAAAAAGGAGTCTACATATATTTACGATAATTTATAATCTATATATAAGATAATCTATAAATATACAAAATTTTATAGGTGTATATATGTTTGTATGTATGTATGTTTTTCCACGCATTTCTGTGAAACAAAATTAAATTATTTTTATTGGCTTACATTTACTTCAATTTGGGGAACAGTGTAAGTTTCATCAAAATCGGTTCAGTAGTTTTCAATGTGATGGTCTGGCTTATTGATACGAGCTACAGGTGTGGTGTAAAAGGGAAAACATCTCAAAACCTTGGTCAACCACAACTAAAAAGAGAAAAAGTAAAACGTTTTTTGCAAAAAAAAACAACCGAATTCCAAAAGAAAAACACAAAAATGTGAAAAATAACTTTAATTTCGGAAGTCGGTGTCTATGGTTCTAACCAAAGTTTATTTGTAAAAAAAATACTAGTTTTTTTTTTTGTAATTTTTTTTTTGTGGTAAAGCAAAGTTGCCAATGGAGTAACTTGGTGGTTCCTTAGAAACCCCATCTCTTTCCCAGTAGCGGCATCTTTTTGTTACACTGATAGAATCAAACTGCGAAAATCTGGTTTTCTTTTAACGTTGCTAAGATTAAACCGCAATCACTCCGTATGAGACTAAGAGGTCATCATGTCAATGGTGACATTTATCTTCAAATACAACGAATAGTGGGTCTGGATTACTTCCTTAACTTAACTTACCTACAATTTTAAAATTTCCTCGTTTTCGTTCAGTCTTCCTTAAGGCGATGATAACCGACTTTTAATGATTTTATACTGAAAATCACGTCTAAACGTGTAATGTTAATGATTTGGAAAAAATTATGTTAAATTAAAGCATTTTTTTTTATAACTTAATATACGAATATTTTGGATTATGTTTATATGACATAGTGAAATTAATTTGTAAAATTATTATAAATAACTGAGAATCACGCAAAATTTATCAAGCGTCTATTCTGTAACCTTCACCATTTTAAAGATAATTTCATTTTGAATCTTTTAGTATAAGTATTTTATTAAAATACCTTTAGTTTTATGTATAATAATCGTCTAATTTGGGACGGCGCTCCTTGATAGACGAGTCCTATTACTGGCTGGACGTACGATGCGTTGTATGAGCTCAGTACTAATTTTGATAAGTTTTTAGGGATGTTCGTCAAATTAAATCCTAACTTTTTGTTATTAACTAAATGCTGCCCACGGCTTCGCCCGCGTGGACCCTAACTCTTTAAAAAAAAAAGACGTGTGGCACTCGGAGACTGCCGCGGTAAAGCATAGCATTTTTTATCAACTTATGCAATTTGTGTCACAGTGATGCGCGCGCATCTTAAAATTTCACTCTATGGGGGTGTTAGGTTGTAGCTCGCCGTCCGATTAGGACCAGGCCCGGGTCGACGGCGCGTTGTGTTCCACGCGCGCCTCAAAGAGATGTCAGCACCAACTGACGGGGTCCGTAAGGGCCAATGCCTGCCAGGGTTGCGAGTTGGTCCGAAAGGGATATCGCGGCCCCGGCACACAGGCAACGGAAGGAACACGGGTGGGTTTTAGTCAGTAAAAGTCTGACACTCCCTCTCGCTCCGCCCAGAGCGGGAGGAGTCATTTGATGATTTCCCACCCAAAAAAAAAAAAAAAAAAAAAAATGGGGGTGTTAGGTTATTTTCGTTACGGAATTTCTGGATTCGAGCTCCACGCTCAAGGCCCGCGATAGAAGCTATGCAATAGCTTAAAAAAGTTACTCCTTATAACATCAGCTATCTGCGAGTGAAAGTCTCGTTAAATCGGTCCAACCGTTTCGGAGATTAGCCGGAACAGAAAGACAGAATTTAAAAAAAAACCGGGTGCGTGGTTGTCGGGCCACGCACAATGAGTGCACTCGTGTGTGTCTAGACACGCGAGTGATCCTATATGGGGTCCTATAAGGTTCCGTTTTTCCTTTTGAGGTACGGAACTCTAAAAAATTTGTTTGTTTGTTATAAGTACGTACCGAATATACTTTCATATGCATTTAGTAAAAAGCTGTTATTTTGACATAATAGACACTTCAATTTTATTTATTTGTATAGATGTTTAAATATTAAAAGGCACCTTAATTCCTCCAAAAATACTTAGTAGTTACCAAATATCTACTCCACATGGTAAACTGCACCACCAAACTCCAAACTAAGACGATTCCCAGTAATAGCAATGATGTTGGGACCGCAGGTTAGGTGGTCAGGGTAAGACATTAAAGTGCAGTAAAGAAACCACCTCGTCTCGAAACTAAGTGCTAGACTTATTTGCCAAGATACCGAAATAATGTGGTCGGGAGGACCAAGTATTGTGGGTAATTGTTCAGGCAGAGTTTGGTTGTGGGCAATTGTATTGTCTAGGATTCAAACTGGAAATTTTGTGCACTTATTGAAAACCGTAGTTTAATTATTGCACGAGTATGAGTGTCTCTATACAACATGTAAAAAAAACCTGTCCGATCCGAAAAAGGGCACATAGGTACTGTAATAACATTACCAAAAAGCAATATTTTTTATTATTATTATTGAAAACAAAAAAGTTATTGCTATTTAAAATTCACATTTTTAGTACCAATATTACCTCAAATCCATAAAAAAAATGTTTTTTTTTTTAACAGGGATTATAAGTTATAACTTGTAGACACCAGCTAACTGCCCGCGTCCCATGTAAAATCCCGGAAAAATTCCCAATTAAAAAAAAAAAAACGTGTTTTTTTTTTCTTTTTGCCTGAACATTACCAAACATAAAATAGACTCTTTGTACCATACCTAACAACAGCCTCACGAATCGGACAGGTTTTTTTTACATTTTGTATAAAGTTTTATACTTTTAGGGAAGAATTTACAGTTATCTTAAGAAAATAAAATCAGTCATTCGTTTCGGTCAGCGGTTTGTGGTGACATCGACAATTTATTAGAATAATTTTAAAAAAGTTTCAAAAAGCGATCTCTCTCTACTTAACTAACCTTATATTCCGCCCAAAATGTCAGAACCAATTCTTTATCCATTTCCATACCAAACAAATAATTATACCAAAAACAAAGGAAGACCCACACTTATCAAGCTATAGATTCACAGCTATTTATTCGAAACACAGTTGAAGCAAATATAATTCGCGTTAAACCCCCATAAAAATCCGTCGCCGGGGCCACAGGATGAATAGACCAGGCTACATTCAGCGAGCTCATGAAAAGAGCGACCAAAAACGAATATATTCCGAGAGAGAAACGGCTGAAATACGTCGACCGGTCGCCACTCGTGCGCCGTACAGCTCTACTGGATGCGGTAAGGGTGGAGTTGGGTTATCTAATGGAGCATGGTTTAGGAGTTGAAATATAAAGGACCAAAAAGAATGGTATTCATCTTAACAAGTTTCCTCATATGTAGAATATCGAGACATTATAGATATTTTATTGTCTTTGAAACACTTGAATAAAATATTGAAATTATCTAGGTACCTACTAATTATTTACCTAGTGATTTTCACGAAAAAATTAGGTTTTAGGAAACCTTTAATTACATTTACATTATTTTAGAATTATTCATTTTATGACAATGAAAGTATTAATTTACTAAGGAAGTATCTACCAATAGTCCGCGTGCGACTGCTAGTCACCACCTGATTTATGTGATCGGTGAAACGAGGGAGGGCACCATTGACAAAATTGGTAGACTGAGTGAGCCTTTGTCTACCTCCCCCGTCTCACCGCTCAAATACCCCAAGCGGTGACTAGCAGTCGCGCACGGACTATACCTATTTCTTCTGCTACCTTTTTACATTTAAGACCTCAAGATATTGCTACTGTTCCTGAAAGTAGCACATCTAGTAATCTTACGTATCATCATGCTGGCTAAGCTACATAGCAGCGAGAATACCTCGACGGGAAAATAAAAATATAGCCAGAATATAGAACGTAAACATGTTTACCGAATCCACGGTCCGATTAAAAACTGACGATTAGGTAAACATTCATTATTCATTGAAATAACTACTCTATACATCTTTCTTGAAAGGATTGTGATGCAGAAATACAATTTATTACGTACCTAAATACAGACTAGGATTGTCTTACATCTTTTGGATTGAGAGAAGGTTATGACTATGCTTGACTTTTCTATGAAAGGCTTTTAAAAATTGAAGAACTAATGTATGAAAGTATCGTTCATTTAAAAACGGTCACTTGGGCTACCAATTTATCTTTTTATATCAATTTTAATACCAAAATTAAGGCCGAGATTTAGGTAAAGCCGGTCTTACTTAAAGCTGGGTTACATTATGAAGATGAATGTGTTTTTACTAAAATATTTCACGATATCATTTCACTTGGCCACTGTTTAATAATTTTAATACGTATAAATAATAATTTTATCAGTTTATTAAAACTTCATGCACAAGTAAAAAAAATACTGTACATAGACGGAATTAATGACTGAGGCATTTTCTACCAGTCAACCTTATGGTGATGCAGAGACAAAACATGGCAGGTCCAACATAATTGATAGATAACTCGAAAAATAATAAATACTAATAAACAAATTAAACAGGAGTCAGGAGAAATAAAGATAGGATATTTTAATAACAAATATCTTCTTAATTCGTACCGAAGTACCTACCTAGCGTAGATGTGGTAGATAAGTTAACCATGTTCATCAGTCCATGGTTACGTACAGGACCAGGGCTCTGAAAAGTTCCACATTAAGAGGGTTTGTCCTAAAAGTTGGCAACGTCGCAAATAACTGTCAAATATTTACGAATAGAAATAAGAAATGTGGCTAACTAGCGAACTAGAATATTAATAATGAATTGCAATTATAACATTGAATTTGATGTTATACCCATATTAGGTGTAAAAAACGAATTTTGAAAGTTTCCAAATAGATTTTTTACATCTAAAACTAAATATTCGGTGTTACGATATTAATTAGTGTATTTCATAATCAATATTCTAGTTCGCTAGTTAGCAACATTTTTAATTTCCACACAGTAATATTGCTAAGTTAATCAAAACAGCGAAATATTTGACCTATATTTGCGACGTCGCCCACCTTCAGAATAAACGCTCTTAAACATTTTACTTACATACAACGTTGAACACATCACTTTTCTCCTAATCAAATATTTATATTTTATTCATGCCAATGTCAATTTCAAAGATTGTTTTAGAAACAAGGGCTTTTTAAACATTACATACAAATGTTTTTTTTCCTTTATACCTACTTGAACATAATAAATATATATATTTTAGTGTTCGATTGTATAATATATTTAAGATATATCAAGTATAAATACCTAATAAAAAAACAAAAATGAAGATATTACTTATATAGATAAGTTATGAGATAGAATAGGAAAAACCCATAATTCATTTTTCTATTAAAAATATAAATTGCGTTGATACTTCTCTATTATAAATATCAAATATCCTAAAAGTGGTTTGAACATTGAAACAGTGTATATTTCAGGGGGATATACTGGCGAGGCACTTAAATCGACAAATAGCTACGGTGCAATTGACAGTGTATTAAACAGCTGCCTGCATGCCAGAATACGACCAAGACTACGTGACGTGGGGGCTTCACACTGTCCTTACTTATGAAAATAATAATTCTTTAGTGAAAAGGTCGGATCGGTCCCAACATTAGATGAAACTGACCTTGAACTTGACCAATTAAATATTTTGGACATGCATATGATAGCACTTTTAATCTTATCTCGGAAACTTCACATAACTACCTGCACATCATGAGGAAATAACAAAGTCAAAGTTTTTCTAGAAAAAACTACGTGACTTCATGCATGTCTACGTTTAGTTTTCCCCGTCATAAACAAATATGGCAATGAACAATGATGACATAATTAATTGCGATCAACAATGAGGCGCCACGGTGCTGATTTGGTATCTGGGTACCAAGAACGCTCATAAAAGTATAGAGGAAAGCCCCAGTTACATCTACCTTGATAAGGAAGGACATGAAATGTGTATTTGAAGCATGTCACCTATTCGACATTATAGGTATCAATTTTTTTTTTTTTCGTGTCTAATTGCCGTTACATCGGATTATGAAAGTATAGGAACAGAGAGTGCACCTGTGTCTGCGCACACACCTGTGTTTGTCTACTATACATAATATCTCCTGCGTACTGTAGCCAAAGGGCTATTCTCCAATGAAATTGGCCGCCGTGACTGATATTCGGTCGGAGGATATTATTATTACTTACTTTTCGCCTCATTTTCGCACTACTTAAATCATCGTAGGTGTGCGTCCAGTATGTAAGCTCTCTTACTCTCAGAGGGGGATGTCACGGCGCCTAGCGGGTTGCCAGGGAGCTACAACTTTTTCTTTGATAGAGTTCGAATTTCAAATAAATTCAAGCCAAGAACAGCATTGCAGACGCCAGCGGACGACTAGAATATCGGATTTGCACTTTCCAGAATCATTTGTTACAAATAACAAACTTTTAATCTCACTTAGGTATTTGCATTAGTAAGCACAGATTTATCTTCTTTGTCGTATCGATGATTCCAAATAATATGAGTTTTGACCAGATTCCAGCCAATTCGACAGATTTATTTTGAAGTAAAGGGTGGGCGTTTTGGGGGACTGTCTTATGTAATATTGACGTTCGAAAAGTGCTGATTCTCAGCCTAGTTTGAATAAATGACTTTTGAATTTGAGTATGTATTTTATTTTTCATTAACACAAAAGGGGTAGTTTTTTAACGGACGTGACAGAAAAGTGTCGACTATTAATAATAACATTAATTCATATTTTCAAGAAATAAGACAATCACGATAAAATTCCAATATGGATAGGGTAGCTCTCTTGCTGAGATCTTCATAATATCATCCATCATAAAAGTGCGGTAATTAAGTATGCTTCTGGAATCTTTCAGTGCCTTTTTCAGGAGCACAGCAGTGGTACTTGGCGTCTAGGTTTATAAAGTCAGGAAAATTTATGTTTAAGTAAATTAACTACCAACTTAAATTGTTCGTGTATTAAAATCACAACTCACAAAATGACAAATGGACGTAGGTGTCAATTGGCTTAAAAATAATTTTCCTGATATGTCAGGAAAATTTTAAATATATTTATATATATTATTATTTTACTATGGACATTGACACTACGTCATTGATCAATGTAAACGTTGTTACCTTCACAGGAATCGTAACCTACTAACTACTACGTCTCTTTCGCCAATATAAAATACCAAAACAAGCTACATACGTATTAATCTCCATATAGAAAACAATTTAATACAAACTACAAGAATCTCTCATTTAGTCAGTTGGCAAAGCTTTAAGATAGCGGTCATCACATAAAGAAAATTCCTGCATTAAATTACTATTAAGCCATGCAATTTGAGTTGCAGTTACCACCGGTACTGCACTTGATATCTACATCTGACCACTTGAATACTTAAGAGATCATGACTGCCAGATTTCAGTAGATATTATTTTGTTTTACTGATGGATTGACTCAGCAGGCACCTTACTTTCTGGAATTTAGTTAATTACCATCGCTCTCAAAATGGTAAAGGAAAACATCGTAAGGAAACTGTCACATAAGGAAACATGTCTTAAAATAAAATAAAATAAGTTGTGTAAAATAAAAAAAAATCAAAAGTAATTTATTAATTATAGGCTGAGCATCAGCACTTTTCGAACGTCAAAATGACATAAGACAGCCCCCTAAAAACGCCCGCCCTTCACCACTTCCAAGTGCTTTAGCTGGGGAAAAGAAGTGGCGCAACAAACTCCCCAGCAGCACAGCTATGTATTCAGTTAGAAAAATTTTATTCTTTATAATAGTACTTACGCAAAATAATTTACATTACGCAACACAAAACATTAAATTAAAATTATTTGCTGTATGTCACACGCCAATATATCAACAAAAATCATCGAAATCTATAGCTACTCAAGCGAAAATTTTAAAATTCACCAACCCGCATTGCCCGCGTATATCACGGCCTACTCCTGCTCACAGAACGGAGTGGAGTGGCCTGTTTCTCAGCAGTTGAAACGTTATAGGCTGATAGTTTTGGTAGTTGAAACCTGTCAAAATCATGGCGGTAGAGGTTTTTGAAAGCCCATTCACATTTGGAAATATCAACAGAGGCACGACACGATGGGAATTACGGACAAACTGAAAAAGGGCAGCAGATGCGGATTGGTGAACTAAAAGAATATTCTTAAGACCCCAAAAAGGCACGACATCAATCTAGTAAATGGTGTCATCGAACATAATATAGACACTGTCCCTACTGTGACAATAAATTGTTTTGGCTTGATGATAGGAGCTTCAAAGAGTGAGCTAGCAGTCTATATGTAATATGAAGTTCGATACAGATAAATTAGAACTTCAAAGGAACCATTCGTAAGTTTTCCCGTGAATGAAAGACTAGTTTCTATGAACCTTTGTCAGAGGAAACCCTAGCTGGCAATGAACCAGAAGGGTGCTGAGATTTAGATAAGAAATAGGATTTCTTTTCTGTCAAGAATAATTTGATTACCCACAATAAAAAACCTTGAAATTTAAATGTTTATGGAGTGTTCATTTTAAAGATAAATTATGTTTTCTCTTTGGCAGCCTTTGATCTAGGACAGTTGGCACAAGAGGTATCTTTTCAGTGCCTATGGCTTAGCTTATTCCAAGACCTGAAAATGAAAAATACTGATACCTCTTGCTGAATGAACGTTTGTTTTGTTTGGCAGTATTTTATATAGTGAATATTATAGTTACAACAAATCAAATCTACCATAATACTTCGCGTCTAATACGAGTCCCCTAAATACAATATTTATGTATTTTCAGACAGTTTCATACTTTGTTCGCGATGTCCGCTCGAGCTGTATCCTCGACCAAATGAGTTTGAACCGCGACTTTCCCTCGAATTGAGTCTTTTCGTTTGTATTCTTGTTTTGAAGGCAGAATATGGGGATCTGCGTATACTGGTCATGTGTTACGCGGACTGGCGAGTATGAATAATGCATTTTTGTTTTGGATTTTTATGAGCAAAGTTTTGATTATTTTCAGTTCGGCACCATATAGGTACACGAGTTAGGCAAGACTCTTACGGTAGATAAAATAATTGTTGGGATGTTCCGTTACAGAGGTACAGGCTGTTTGTTTTGCGAAAGTTTATTTGTGGTGTATATTATTGGTTCAAAATTTTATAATCAGGGAACATGAATAAATGTGAACTCCAATACTGAAAATATTATATTTACGTTGATTCTTTTACCTATACCAATATTTTTGAAAGAACCGACAATACAAAGTAATTTCTTATAATTTCAAATAATGTGTTTGAAGGCCCATGATGTTATATGAAAAATTAAATCCATAGGTTAATCAGCAACAGAAACAACTTTCATAACACAACATAACATCACGCCTGTAATCTCAGAAGGGTAAGGCATAGGTGGACTTTATTGTAACACCCGCATTTCGCCAGTTATGTTTACGACGCAGATATATGCTATCAACCTTGAGTGTTTAGCGTGCGTGTTTTGTACTGAGCTCACGCAACGCGTCGTACGTCCAGCCAGTAATAGGACTCGCCCATCCAGGAACGCTGTCTCAAATTAGACGCATTATTAATTTATTATACATAAAAAAAGGTATTTTAATAAAAACAAGTATAATAATTAAATTAGCTTTAAAATGGTGAAGGTTTCAGAAAAATACGCTTGATAGATTTTGCGTGATTCTTAGTTTTTTATCCGCATAAGACATAACTCCACAAATTAATTTCAGTATGTAATATAAATTTAATCAAAAATATTAATATATATTAAGTTATTGAGAAAATGCTCTCATTTAACATATTTTTTTTTCCAAATCATTGACACTACTCGTTTAGACGTGATCATCAGTATAAAGTCATTGAAACTCGGTTATCGTCGCCTTAAGTCCTAAATGTAATAATTATTAACCCTGAAAAGAGCAACATTGCAGTCACCACTAAACAGTTCCACACACCAAAAAAAAAACAAAAATAATTGCACCAGCCACGTTCATACGAATTGCGTTGGAAGTAAATCTCGACGCAGGCACGGGGCGACTTGCAATAAAACTACAAATATGAGCAATAAATCGATCCTGCTACATTAATCATGTGTTATTGTTTATGTTCAAACTACTTTTGTCATAGTTCGGATGTGTTCTTAGATAAATTTTGTCGTACGGTGAATTTGGCAAAAGTTACCTGAATATGAGTTAATGCTTTAGGTCCAGGGTAATGTATTTATATTAACTTGGAATAATAGGATTTTGAACATGGAAATGCCTGCGAAGTAACTTTCTGTACCTACTCATTATGTTTATCTCCAAAAGGTTAACTATAGTTAACCTTTTGGAGATAAACATAATGAGTAGGTACAGACGGATATAATAGTCAAATGCGCGAAAATAACCTCTATGAGCTTAACGCATTCAAGGACACTGAACGAGACACAATAGAAGTTTTATTGTTATAACGCCTATGGGCCTTTACTGTCCCTCAAAGTGTTAATAATATGTAAATAAAAAAATAAAAAGTAAATGACGAAGTAGGTAGATAAATGATAAATAGGTAAATGATAGGTAATGAAGTGTCGTGATGGCCCAGTGGTTAAGGCTTCGCCTCTCACGCACGAGGTTGTGGGTTCAAAATCAAATACGGGCAAATACCAATGTGACTTTTTCAATTCATATGTACTTTCTGAGTTTATCTTGGACATTACTGACATCGGTGAAGGAAAAAATCGTGGGAAACCTGGACTTATAGTTAATATAAGTCTGAAATCACCAACCCGTCTTGAGCAAGCGTGGTGATCAATGCTCGTGCCTTCTCTGTATGAGAAGAGGCCTTTGCCCTGCAGTAGAACAGTAACAGGCTTTTGGCATTTTTGTGTGTGTTAGGTAAATGATAAATTATTTATTTCTGTAAATAGGTTTGTACAAATACGTTGCAATGGCGTATCCTATCTGACAACTTTGAGTAGAAAGTCTGAAACAAACTCAGATACACAGTTTTTGTAAGAATATTATATAATTTCAAAGAAAGAAATCAACACGAATTCTAATCACTAATTTTAGGAGTTTGTCAGTGTTTTGCTTACTTCATTCATCCCATAACTTACACAATGATTCCGCATACCCAATTCGAACTCCACAAAAAGCTTACTCATCCCACATACACGCACTTCAAATACCTACCCAGTAAATCAAACGCCCTGGATAAAGTGTGTGTTTATTTGTAACACGGTAGTCTTGTTACATGTTTGTACAAATCTGATAAACGTCGCAAACGCACTCTCACGCGATTTCGCGGTTCAGAAAAACATGGTACTGAAGTAGAAGACCCGATTTTATCCGTATTACTATTTTTAAACGTTAAATGTAGTGGAGTTGTTTCTGAAAAGGATTTTGAGGTTGAACTTGGAGCTATTGAAAATTATATTAAAAACGAAGTAATAAGTGTCTAGAGGAAAAATATACGTTTAGAGTTATGATAAAACCCAAACTTCAATAGCAGATAAAGTGACACGTACACAAAGAATATAAAATTGTGTAGTTGTAAGCATAACTAAAAGGAACTGCGAGCATCATCATCGACTTGCTTAAATCTACTTAATTCAAAGAAAAATATTTCATTACTAACTTTCCTAAAATTTAAACTGTTGTCAATAATTAATAAAAAAAAAAAATAACATAGTAACAAAACAACATATTTAAAACTAATGTAGGTATTAGTTTTAAATATGTTGTTTTGTTATTATATCGAATACAATAAAGTGTTTAATAAATGAATAAATAGAGCGTAACTACTAACTACCAATATACGTTCTTTATTGACCTTCTAGGGCCTCGAAAAAAGTGCTATACATAGGTACAAAAAGAGGCATCGCTTGATGCTGGCTACTGGCGTACTGAGCCCGTGACAGCGAACAGCGAAGGAACGCTGCTTGAACCAAATTTGTGCTAGGGCTGCCAAGAGGTAGAATATTTCATTAGCTTCTATAAGCTAATAAACTATTCTACCTCCTAGTTAATGATATGGAATTCCAACCAAAGAAAATTATCAAGGTAAAGAGCCCTTTATTATACAAACTACATGAATTCTTACAATTATCTTCTTCTTTAGGACCCCTGTGGTCTCTGTTATCTAACACATTATTTGGAGTACGACTTAGATTATATTGGGCTGGTCGTTATTCATCTACAGTTTTAAAATAGTTACCATAAATTCTTAAGTTTCCACAAACACAATCAAGTCTCAACTAGCCCTTACTCTATCTTCAACAACGAAAAATAGACGCTTCAAATTCAACCGAAATATTTCCTTCCCTAAGTCGACGTATGGCATCCCCAACATACACCCACCATCCAGATTGAACGATTAAAGAAGTAATTAAGTATCGACGCTCATTCTGTCGTGGCGACTCTCAAATTTGCATGTTAAACGAAGTTTAACTTTGGTTTTTGTTTTTTTCACTTATTGAGATGCTGGTTGTTCGCGTGCGTCGCCTCAGGGACATTTGAGCTGCAAATTTATAACTGCATCTTCTGTATCTCCTATTTTATTCATGTTAAAGTTGATATTGGTATGTGCTCTTGTGTTTGCTTGTCGTGTAGTATTGATGGACTTTTTAATTGTATTGTTAATGTCAATGTAAAGGCGTAGAGATCGCTTGCTTCGATTGTGTGCGGTCGATGCGGTCTTGTATTTGTCTTTGATTGCTTTTACCTGAAAACTGCATAGATTGTTATGTTAACTGATTTGACTGTGCGTGATTTAGTTACAGCAGTAATTATTTAGATCATCAGCTGCCTAGCCTTTCCCCAACTATGTTGGGGTAAGCTTCCAGTCTAACTGGATGCAGTTGGTTACCAGTATTTTTACATGGAGCGACTGCCTATCTGACCTCCACAACCCAGTAACTGGGTAATATGATACCCCTTGGTAAGACTGGTTGTCAAAGTTTCGGGCTTCTGACGACCCGTAACGACTGTCAAAGATCTACTAATGACAGCCGGGACCAACGGCTTTACGTGCTTTCCGAGGCACAGAGGAGTCTGGGTATGAAAAGATGGTCACCCATCCACAGACCAACCTGATTTCCTGACCTGATGGATCGACGAGTGCGGCAGTTATTACTTAGCCACGAGCTCCTAGCAATAATTATTTAGATGTAATGCGTTAATTTGTCAGTGCTTTCGTCTATCTAATATTAAAGTTACCAAGGTATTCTGAAACTGATTTCGAATTATTTCCAGAAGTTGTTTTTAGTGAAAAGTAGGCTTTAATGCACCACCATAGTCCAAAAACTTCTGCTGCTACCAATCTTAAAATTATAGCTTGAAACTTTTCGAGTAGTTAGGTATAAATGTTCATCCCTGAAACAAACAGAAAAAAGACTGAGCTCGTGTAATAATCTTATGACATTAAGAAATGTACTCCCAACTTTCACAGCCACCTACACAATTTAATTCCCACATACACAAACAAGTATCCAGGAGTTCAAATTACAATCACACCTTTATATAAAGTACATTTATAATACACCTACAGCACATAACTCATAACCGAGAAGGAAATAAATTATGTACTTACGTCGGTAAGCCATATTAAGCGACCCCAATTAGGCTAGATGAGATATATTGTTATAAAATATATATTTTGTTTCGGAGGGTGAACGGATCGATTCCCCGTTAGCGGACGGTGGTCAGGCATTAAAATATTAAGGGGACTCTAATCTGCCATGATTGAATTTTGCGTTACCGATGGCCGAGTGTGCGCCTGCCCTAACTCGGGAGCTATGTATCATGTGTTGGTACTATCGGTTATCGAATGAGGTTAAGTTCGATATAAGTTAACGTCTTTAGAAAAAAGAAACTGTGCTAACATGACATTAAAGTTAATAATGGTAATTTAAGAATAGCTACCTATAGAATTTGTAATGGTACAAGCAGTGGAACTAGTTATTTTTTTAGTGTACTACAATATCGCATTGGGTCTAGCCTGTAAGGATATTTGTATGTTTGGAGTGAATAAATTTTCGCTTGAGAAATCGAAACAAATCTTTCGAGATCTTCAAAGTCTTTGATATAGGTACAATGTCACTACTAACTAGTCTTCGTAATAGGAACTGGTTTCCAAGATTGAGGAATTTATTATCTGTTTTTAGTTCTTCTGAGCATAACTTCTTAGGTGAGTTTTATCACCCTAAGAACCCGACAACGGATCGAGTACCACTAGTTTCCCTCAAGCGCATGGCATAAATCTGGAGGTGGCACACAAAGCGTGCGCAGGACCGATAGCGAAGTATCTAAAGCCGCGGAGGAGAGCCCAAATTAGCATTTTAATAAATACACACCCTTTGAACACTCAACACTCGTAAATTTATACCTACGGATCTCTATAATCAAATACAAACATATAACTCTTGTTTTGAATTGAAAGTTGGGGAAAGTTTGCCGTTGGTTAATTTTTAATTTGTATTGATGACATGCGATATCTGGGGTATGGATATTTATGTGGTTCAGGTTTATTTCTGTAAACCACAGGTTTATTAATTATTTCACGGCCAATGAACCTTATTAACCTCACTATATCAAGTGCCGCTCTGCAACTCAGTTACAATTGACTAGTAGAATTATTTTTGTTACATACTTCAAATTATTCTTGTGACTTCTTATAAGGCATGGTTGTATATGAATCATCAGCGAAGAAATTATCACGGTCAAGGAAAACACATCTACAGTCGACATCTCTATGACCAAACCTTTAGTTACCGTTTTAATCTCTACAAACCTTAAGAGTAATTCTTGTATAACTTAAATCCTCTCTAAATCCATAGAAATAACTCTTGCATTGTTCACATGACACACGCACTCCACTTAATTACAAACACTGATGTTGCGAGTCTAAAGCTAAACAAGTGGATCGCGGTCATCCTAATCTTGGATAAGGGTTGGAGCATAAATCACGCGGGGCGACGTTGCCCCAGGCCTTTACTTTATCTACTGTGTGCGGGTGACGCTACTGGGGCGAAGAGGTTCGAAAACTGGATCGGCAAAGACTAATGATGGTCTATATTGTGACTTAGGACAGGATCATAAGATAAGTAATAGTCCTCAGTAATTTCGGCCATGGCGACCTATCTCAACGGAGACTAGCCTTCGGCGCGGGAGATAAGTATTATAGAGCACAAGTGTGTACAAGCACAGGTGCGCTCTCATAGTCAAGCCAGCCCAAGATGTTAGAAGGTGAAATCGAAAAGGAGGTAATTAAGTGGTATCGTGTTACTCAGTAACTGGGTTGTGAATATCAATCAAGTATTTGCATAATATCACGCTTTGTTTCTCAGAAGGGTTAGGCAGAGGTGAACCTACACCCACATTTCGCCAGTTAAGTTTTAAGTCCAATGTAAGAGGGGCGAGCCTATTGTCATTAGCCAGCAACAAATCCAGACTCCGGCTGCTTCTGACAAATTTCGTATTCCGAATTCATTGGTCGAACGGACTTAGCTTAGTTACCAATATGTGATTAATCTATGTACACACACTGCTTCTGGTCTATATCGTGAATTAAGACAGGAAAACAATAGGTATATTGGTAGGTAGATTCTCATTTTCAAAGACGTCATAGGAAGTGATATAAGAATGATTTAAATATCCAGCAAGTGGCTGGAAATTATACCATAAAATTAGACGGTGCTGATAAAATCATTACGAATAATCTTACTTAAAAGGATAATTTAAACGTTATTATTTAATAACAGGAACTTTTCGAATAATATTTTTATTTCGTAATTTTTTTCTTTTGTCTATTCTTTCTGAGCTCTTCAGATTCACACAGATCTACGATCTTTTACTTAATTTTAAACTTAGTATTTTTGAATTTATAATGTGCATTTCGGAACTAAATCTTCAATACCCACATGTCTCTTCCAGTCGCTCTACACGTTGGTCCCCGATAATTGCCGGCCGCCCCGCACCCCGCCCTGAGCACCTCTGACCCTCTGAAACTTGCAGCCGATCACAATAATTTATTGTACGTGCTACCCAGCACTGGAATTTCGCGAAAAGTAGTACATTTTGTATGTGTAATTAGAAAAAAACGTGGCTAAATTAAGCTTGTATAGTGGAGTGTTTTTCAGATAGTGGAGATTTAAATAAATAATTTGCATAGACTAAATGATGACGATTGATGAGAGATTTTTGAAAACTGTTCTGTTTAGTATCAAGAAAAAACCCTTCTTTAATTTGCCTTGATACAGCCATTTCATTTAACTGTCAAAGAATGACATTTGTGAATATAAAGACTTTTTATGTTAAGCAAATTGGAAGTCGATTTTGACAATGACAGAATTAATTGATTGACTCAAATGAATTAATAGTTTGTAAGAGTCATCTATGAGATGAAATGTAACCTTACCCAACAACTAACACGCCACACCATAACGCTTTTCCATACATCAAGGCTCCCGCAAACAGGCGCGACGGGACTCTAATAAAACAATTTCTAAGAAAACTTCACGGTAGAACAATTACCGGTGTCACGTCGCACGACAAGTTGCGCCAGTTTGCACAAGTCTTCATGCCATAATTAAATCAAATGAATTACCTAAAAAGTACGGCACACAATAAAACAAATGAAGTCTCCAATAATTTATGTCGTGGACTAGTGTTTGCCGCGCATGCGTCAACATTGCCTGATTTACACACAAAACACTACCCCGATCTTATCCTGGGACAGGGCGGTCGCATAAATAAATTAACTAATTCTGAGATAAACACTTTGTATACTGCCTATGTACCTAAGACTAAGGACTTTTAGATTAGAACGGAATCTTAGGAAATCTGAAAATAATGGCCGTTCTTGAAAGTATTTCCGTTGCAGCGACAGTTTCAGTCGATTGTAACAATCAGTCTTGGATGTAGAGGCTTGAGTCCCATTATAACCTTTTCCTTGTAATTATTTAATTTAAACCCCTTTTACTTTCTTTCCCCCGTTTCATACCCTCAAAATCAATATTAGTAGTCTAGTTTATTTGTTTATTTTTATTTTTTACAAAAGTACACAATATTTAATTGTAAGTAACTATTATAACATCCATAATGGACGGATGGATGACCTCTGTAACACAGGTTTTTTGCTAGCATAGGGGTCCATTGACCAATATTTTGTACCAGGCTATTTCCACGTTTAATTAAGTGTCATCCTGTATGTGTACTTTTTACGTCAAATGGTACAGGTTGATTATGTGAACATGTTTACACAATAATATAATTATATATGTATATACCTACTAGAGATATTACGGAGATTGTTTTACCGGAACCGGAGCCGGAGTCGGAGGTTTTAAATTTGATTGATCGGAGTCGGAGTCGGAATTGGAATTGGAATCGGAGTCGGAGTCGGAGCCGGAGCCGAAGTCAAAGCGAAGCAAAGTAGAAGCAAGATATTCAATATAACATATTTTTGGGCTTCTTATTGAAATTAACATCACAACAATTGAACTACCGCTAACCGCTCTTAACTTAATTTAAAAAATTAACGTGCCGCAGCTGACATACACAAAACAATAAACTGAGATTTCGAGCGCGAGCGTGTATAAAAATTACCCGGGCGATAAGTTAAACGTCTTTTGTACGCGCTCTAATCACGTGCACTGCTGCGTTTCGATCTTCGGTATAACTCCGATTCAAAATATCGGAGCCGAAGTCGAAGTTGGAGGTTTTATATTAATCGGAAGTTCCGACCTTTCAGAGTCGGAATTGAAGCTCCGTACGTAACATCTCTGGTATATACAGGGTGGTCCATGAAACGACGTCCAAAGAAAAATTTCACACGCCTCTCTCTGTCGGGAAGCAATTTGAAAAAAGCTTTTGATTTTTTTTTTCAGTATATATAAATAACGCTATAAAAATTGCAAACATATTATCAATGTACTAAAACCACTTTTAATATTTTAGTTGGTACATAAACCCGACCAAAACACAGCCTAGTGCTTCAGAATGCCTTCATTACCTTCAACCTAATCCTGAACTAAATAATTTTCCGATTTATATGTGCCTAGTATGACCATGGACTAGCTAAAGGCCCAAAATTAAATATTATACCAATAAAAAAGATAATAATGGCTTCCCCAACATCCGACCGCTGCGATAATTCCTGCTCCCAACCAATAAATATACCTTCGACGTTTTCAAGTTAACTTGGTATATTTCAAAATAACCTCAGGCAAGACAGGAACCTTCCTTACGCGATACGGCAATAAAGGGAATCCCTTTAAACGTATCCTTGGCCCTTCGACTTATAAATATCAATTTATCCGGGATGTCAAATACGGCGAACCCTGGCCATTTTCACATTACGAATTGTCTGCGATCCGTCTTGCTCGGGAGCGGTTTATCTCAATTTTTCTTGAAATTTTTATACAGAACAGACTTTGGCTGTAGTACTGAAAAAGTCGACGTATATTGCGGTTATTAATGGTGTTTGTTTTTAATTATTTTGTGTGAAATATAATAACGCATACAATTTTAAGGTTCTTTTTAATATAAGAATTTAGAGTTATTATGTCACCCGTTGAGTAGGTATTTATAAGAATTTGGTATTCTACCGAATGATCTAATAAAATCAAAGGTGCACCTCTATTTTACACACCTTTTTAAAAACACCTCTTTCCAGAAACCAGATAAATCTCAGGCTAGCCTATTTCCAACACGTAAAACAGTCCGAAACAAAACACGAGCGTTACAATTGTGAATGCAACTTGACATTAACATTCATTAAATAGCTGCGTCCCCTTAAATTTAAGTGTACCAACAAAAATAGAGCAATATATTAAGAGGATTTACGGTACAAATATATGTAAAGTTTGCTGGATATATTATATTTTGGGGTTGGGACGAGACGAGAGGGGGTATACGTGAAAACATTCGAGTACGTGCCTTAGCATAATTCCTTAAGGGCGCTAGGCTGGTAAGCTTCCGCAATTCGTCTTGGAGGAATCCCTAATTTGAAATGTGGATGAGTTTCGAAATTCCTCGAGTTAAAGGAAAAGCCTCAGCGTATTAAGAGTACCTTCTGTTGGGCGTCTAACAACTGTAGCTAAGATACTATGTGTATATACTTGGAACCCAGATCTAGATATGTATATATAATATATTTATATATGTGTGATACCTAGAATATGATCAAATTCATAATAATTGTGTGCCACAGCCCATTGATTTTTATTAACAATTTGAAGCAATCTTAGGAACGGTTATTAATACAACATGACTCGTCATTAAACGGTCAATAATTAAATATACCTCCATGTTGGTAATTTATATGCTTACATTGTTGTCTGATTAGACTATCGGAAAATTCCTTGTTTGTTCTACTGAAACACATTAATTCAAAGTACTTACATAAATAAAATTATATTGTAAAAGTCATCTACGTCGTAAGATATTATTGCTTAACGGTTGCACCGGCTGCTCACTTTACAAAAAAAATATTCTATAAGATTAACCCAAAAAAAAAAAAAAAAACAAAATAAAATTATTTTATACAAAGTACACGTACAATATTAAAAGTGCAAAAACTAAAAACAAACATTTCTCACTGAACTAAAAATCTCTCTCCTAGCACTCTGCCGTTTTTCTTCATAACCCCCAAAACGCTGGATTTAAATTTTTCGTTTCAAACTTGTTAGCAGATTAGCAACAAAGCAAGCGCGATATCTTAAATGTGGATCTGTTGTAAACAGATTCGCGAGCACAACCGCTATTTATGAGTTTATTTATCATTAACAAATTATATTAAAGCTCACGGGAACACAGTTTTTTGTTGTTCCACACTTTTAGCTTGTAATTTAAACGCGGTAACGTAATATGCGTTTTGATTCTTATCGTAATTGTTAAAGATTGGTGGTGTTAGTGGATAATTTGTGGCGTTTGTTACATGACTGATTTCTGAATTTGATTGAATTTCAGATGTGAATTTAGTTAGACTATCTTTATCATCGTTAGCTTAGTCTTGATTATCAGTAGCTTGGTCGTAACTATGATAAGCTTGGTATTTTCCTTCTTTTGCTTGGCCAGCATCTTGGTCTTTATTATCAGTAACTTGGTCTTCATTATCAGTAACTTGGTCTTCTATTCTTCTACTATTACTTAGTTAGTTTTGATCATTAGAAGCTTATGTTTCTTTCCTATCTTAGGTATCTTTACAATCATGTAACGTTTTATCATCGTCAGAATGTTTAAAGACTTTGATAATTGGGCTTTTCATGACTCTGTAGGATTTTCATGTAGGTTTATGGCTAGTAACTTTTAATACATGTCGTTAATCATTTACGGTTATGCTCGATATTAGGAGAGTTTACAACAAGACCTATATTTATAAAAAGTTTACGTTTCTTTCGGAAATTTTGGTACAGAATATTATAAAAATGTTGTTTGTCCTCTTTAAAAAGACAAACTCAAAACAATTTACAGACCAATAAAGCCCATTTCTTTAAAGTAAAACTCACCATCAAAGGTGTTTGATTAACCGAACAAAAGCGTCTCTAGCCATAAAATCCTTCAAAACAATATCTTCCTAAGAAATTCTTCCTGTAACAAACCGTTAAAAAAGGTAGGTAAAGGCCTTGTGGGGATGATATTTCCGAGGTCGACGATACAAAGCGGAGGTAACAGAAGCCTCGGAACAATGCGACCCATCTGCACCCACTTCCGACGTTCAATTAAATTTTTACTGGAGATTATCACGCAGACGTACGAACGGCCCGATTATGGATGTTTAAAATGTTATTTTAATATTAGAACCTTGTACGAGATTGGATAACGTGGGTTTTATTTTTAAATTAGGTTAATAAGGATGACTGTTTTGTATTTCGCTATAATTGGGTCGATTTTGACTTTTCTTCAATATAAATTTTATGCGCTGACGGTGCCGTGGACTCAGCTTAATAACTACTAATTGTAAAAAATAATTTAAATGTAGGTAGATACACTGTTTTCTGTATTATTAGCCTTCGATCACAAGAACTTAATTTAGTGCTTTTTTAAAGTATTTTCGGTTTGAAGTGCTCTTGAGTTAGAAGCTTCTATTTTTGGGCACACCGATCTCAAAAGGGTCGCCCTTTTAAGATTGTTTTGTCTAAGTTGTGTCAAGAAATCTATTCTTCTTCTCAGCGTGTCGAGGTAAAAAATAAATTAAAAATATGTGGGTAATTTACGTTTTACTCGTAATTCCGACAAAACTGGAAGGAGGATAAGCGGCGAAAGTTAGGACTGGGGGAGACCTTTTCCCAGGAGTAGGCAGCGCATGCTAGTAAAATAAATAAAGACGTCATAGCCCAAAATTCTGAATTAAAATAATTTAGATGTACCTACTCTGTAGTTTCTTTGGGATGCGAGCTAAACCGCGGTTATTAAGCTAGCTAGGAAATTGCTAAACAGCACACTGGTAATGGCACCTACCATTTTATCTCCCCTTTTCTACGAGTATCAAAAACATTTTCTGTCCACCACTCGAAATCTTCCCTCATTCCTATCATACCTTCCCTACGCGGAAGTAATAGACTTTCTCCTTCTATAGCGACACGTAATAACCCCGTAGCTGTTTGCAGTACTCGCTCGTAAATGAAAAATAAACATGCGTGAGCTTTATGTGACTATGTTATACTTATTAACGTTGTTTGTCGTTGTTTCATACTTAAATATTGTATAAATCTTGTTGTTTTGTTTTGTTTTGAGCTTTATAATATGGGATTTAAGTTTTGAAAGGATTTTTCAGGTTGAGAAGCACTTACCTACGTGTCATTATGCTTTGTTCGTCAGTCACAGATCCTGTTGTGCGATAGTACGTGTCGTCACTTATATCTGAAACGGATTTTAAAATCTGCACGTTTTTGATAGCAGCACAAAATACGGAATTCAAAGGGCATAAGTAGATAGTTGAAGGAAAACATAGTGAAACAACAGGCATGTCCTAGAACTAAAAAAATCGAAGACATGTCACATCTTCCAGCGCGCACTGGGCCCGCGTGGTAGATTACAGCCCCCTCCCTCTCGAAGAGAGGAGGCATCTGTCCCAGCAGTGGGGAACATTAAAGGCTGATTATACAAGTAGAAAAAATGTATATGAACAAGCAGCAATATAAATAAAAGAAGATGGGAGGATTTAATTTCCTGAAAATTGCCTTCAATATTCGGTAGGACGATCTGTCATAATATTTTGATGGCATTGAAGGAAATAATGTAAAGATATTGTAATACATACAATATACTACCTTATTATGTCGAATAAAGTACAACAAACACTAATATCTTTATAAGCGCACCCAAAACAAATTACCATAGGAAAGAGATTCAAAAAAACTTTCCCTACACTCATACCCATTATAAGTTTCCAAAGAAAAACACTTTTCGTGCACACGTCGGTCGCTCCCGGTTTTTTCTCGGCGCACTTTTCTAAGTGCTATAAATCTTTCACGTAAATAATTGAAGCTATATTTTATGCCAAAACATTCCGCGGGTGGGGATGTCGCACCACCTGCCTCCCAACTTGTACCACTTTCCACTTTAATTTGGTTGCGTAATGTATTTTCAATTACTTCCAAGGAACAGTGATTTGTGGTCGGTCTGGAAGAGATTGGAGAATAATTCTTCTCGCCTAATTTAAAGTTGCCTAGGTAACGCTGCGGTGCGGGAACTTTATAAGGTCTTAACGGCTTTTAAATCAATCACATTATACTTGTGGTTGTGAATAATATCAAATTACTGAGAATTCATTGTTTTAAATTATGACTTTCATAATAACATATTTATATCATTAATATAAGTAACAGATATTCAAGTAACTAAAATCAATTTTGAAACAAAGTAGTCGTAGAGCCTACATAAAATATGTCTAAGCAAGATTCATTTTTGCCTCTGGGCATAAATCGTGCAAAAACTAGATTTTAGGACAAACTACGTCATTTCTACGCGATAAAACCATCGAAACCCTCCTCAATGTGCGCTCCATTCACCTCTTCACTTAATTTATGACCGCAAAGGAGCATCGTCCGTCAAAGTGCAACCAAACGTGCATTTTAAATGCATGGCCCAACAAGATCTGATAACGACCTTTGTCGAGGCCACAATACACTGGCGTGTCATAAATAAAACCTCACTTTTTCACTTCCAAAGGGAAATTTATCATTTCGTACGACTTTTTATGCCCTTTTCCACACTTTTTGTACATCTTGGATCACACTTTTAAATGCCATTTATTTCTTCGCTCGCTCCATACCGTTCAATACTGATGAAGGTATCGTAATGCGGTATCTGATAATAAAATGCTTGAGTTGCTTGATTCGATTTGCATGTTTTAGGGCGGTTTTTTTGTAAGTGGTTTATATAAGTATTCGATGCTTTTGCTTTTGACGTTTGTGTTAAGATATTAAATGATTGGTGCACTGGTGAGTTATGACTGCTCCATTTTCGTTCTGATGTTTTTGTTTAAGAAAAGCTAAGTGACTCAGTAATGGTTAATGGGGTCGAGTATTCTTATAATGTAAGCTTTTTTGTTAATATATCCGTTAGACACCACTATACTTGATACTTGAAGAGTTACGATTGTGGTAGCACAGTAAAAAGTTAGCAACACAATAATGGGAGAAAGGTATAATTTTACGCAGCTGAACCCTTCTAAATAGCCTGCGTACAAGATAATGAAATATCATTGTTTAACGGCTGTCTAATACGTTATGTTTATGGCTTTTTATTCACGCTCTATTACACTTAAAAAGTATATCCAAACTGTCGATTAGCACAACGTTAATTTTTTGTGTCGTCGGTCCTCGCTGGAGCCCGAACGTGACTAATGAAGCGCGCGAACTCCTTTGTTCAACACAAGTTGTTTTTATAAATCCTTAACATCCATTGAGGAGACTCGATTCCATCTCTTTGTGTTCTCTATATAAGTGCATTATAAATTTCTGCCTCTCGCGGCCATAAGTCATACGTGTAATGAATAAGGGCGATTTGTTTTGAATCCGTCCAAATTTATGGACGATATCGGCGCTTTTTTACAGGCGTTCCTCGCCTCATTCCGCCATTGTGATCGCCTTTTTCTGCCCCTTTTTATCCCCGCCAAAGTTTTTTTTATTGTCCTCAACACTGACACTTTACGAGTTATTAATTGGTTGTCACGAGTTTATTTATTTCTCTATTTTGACATCGGAACGTTTTTCGTCGTATATTATGGAGGCCGGATTGAAAATCTATCATATTCAGGTTGTCGTAAATTTTACGTGATATAGTGCGTTACACGGTAATAATTCTGCGAAACCGTCGCGTAGTGCGGACGGATGTGACGCGGTTTAAATAACGACTTTGGATATTAAAATGGCCGCCGAGTATGCGTTTTTGTCATAAATTATATATTAATTTACACTGCGAAAAAAAGCCATTACGTTGTCATCGACGAAAGAGTATGAATGCGCTTTTAAATTTAATATAATACCGTTGAAATGTTTTCGGTCGTGTAAATTAGGTTTGGAAGTGTCTGTAAACATAACGATAGTTTATGCAGCTGCACTTAACAACCGATATCAAAAACACATCAATCCTGAATGTAAAAGTTTCGTTATTTATTCAAGTAAACAACGTATAGTCGTATATTCCACCCTTAACATGTCTGTTGGATCTATATTTTACTCACTGCCTTAACAAATATAATGGCATAAAGATTGACAGTTCATAGTTCTTAATGGCCCGAATACACACATCGTTCTTCAACATAATACCCAATTAATGGAAATTGGGTGAAAGGAAAACATTCATAGATCACCTTGACAAGTTTTCTCTCTCATCGTTCCTCAACATCCAAACATTTTCTCATCCCCTTTATCAATATTTCATCCTCATTTCTAAAACATTATCCTCAAAGATATTAGCAGAACTTCTTGAAAGTACCAGGAGTCCATAACCGGGCAACAACGCACCTAACCTGAGGTACATTACGAAACTTGAAGCTTTCTCTTACGCAACACTAACATTCATAATGTATGTACGAAGCCCTGTATGCTATTTCCCGTCTTATGTAGGTTCTTTTTTTCGCCCATAAAGCATTGTTGGCTGCTTTATTCCTTGATTTATAAGAAACGTTGGAAAGACAAATAGCCGGATTGTGTTCCAAATTTTTAAAGCCACATTTCGTTTCGCGCTCGCACCCCCCGTAGTAATACCTTCGGCGTAGTCTTGGTGCTTAGAGGATTGCTAGATTCAGACTCTTACTAGATTTGCTGGAACTAGTTTTGTATGCATGAAAAGTGTTGATTTTTGGATCTAGTTTCTAAAGTTTAATATACTTTTTTCATTAGGTAGATACCTACGTACCTACAGTGTTTGAAATATCAAGCATTGATGAGCCGATAAAAGCTAGCCTTTAACATTCGTTTCCGTCACTTTGAAAGATGACCATTAATCAATCAACTCTGAGAATCGCCGCCCACTGCAAAACAAAGAGTTGTCCAGTTAGTCATTCTAAAGGTGCACCACACACAATGGCAATTGACACACAAGAGTCGGCCAATTGCCATCTGTATCATTCATTATCCATCCTAAGTCCATGGATTTTTCTTCATTTGCTCCAAAATTCACCTCTTAAACGTATCAAAACGTGTCGCAAGACTGCACCAAAGTCCCACTAAGGTACACCCATATTAAAATGTGTTTTCCCAACGCTTTTCCACTGCTTAGCTGAAGCGCCATCTATCGGCCTGTTACAGAGATTTAATGGGAATTCCCTCATTTCTATCGGGTCTTACAGCAGATTTATAACGACATCGCGGATCTTTTTTCCATACGAATGTACTTCGTCGGATTTATTGGCGTTAGCAGGTATTTTGAATTTGGAAAATTACTTAAATTGTGATTTTTCTTTTGTTTTACGCCGTGTTAGGATGGAGGCTTGTATTGATGTTGAATTGGTCATTTATGTCATTTTACTGACCAATTACAGACTTCAGTTTCTCGAAACTCTTTCGTCCTACGAACATGTTACAGTGAGGATTTAATGACATTTGCAGAGCTCCTGTACCTTGATTAGTTTCACACTATTTCATAGACATGACATATCATTTTGACTTTTAAAGTTGATCATGGAAGTTAAAACCTTATTTGGCATTTAATTAAGACATAAAATAATACTTAAATATAAAATAACTTTACGTTCATAGAGCAACCCCACTTAACTTTGTTCATTGTTCCAGCATGTTTCGCCACCGTAACTGCGAGTAAACGCGGGCCAATCTAAAAACAATTGAATAAATGCCTTAAAACAATGTCCAATTCGACCGTTCGAACTATCCAATTGAAAATCAACACGTAACCGTTCGCCGACTTAATTTTTACCCCATAAACGCACCCCACGAATCGCGATACGATATGGAAATTCGCCGCCCGTCGTCGGTAATATTCGGCAATATTCGGGCGGACGTGAGCCCCGAACTAAATTGCCTATTTATTCTTAACTTCATATATTACTTTGCGCGTGTTGTCTGCGCAAAACGATATTTATTGTTTGACCGTTATTGCGTCAAATGACGTATTGGTTGTACGTATTAACGGATAGGTTACGGATGGTAGGCGCGTGACGTAGCCAACATTAATTTGTTGCTGTGAAAACATTGCACATAACAAGCTCAAAGAAAAAAATGAACTACTTTTTATTTATAATATTTACTCATTTCGCTCCCAAACATCAGTACCTATCTATCTAATAGGTATAACAGTTGTTAGTCTTTTCAGAAAAATCCAAATTTGTTTTTCAGGAGCCATCTTTTGATTTTCCTATATAACTAAGACACCAGACAATATGTCTGTTACTTAAACTTCGGACTTCAACAACGTTATGACAAACCCAGCTGTTGGACCCACGTGTTTGAACACGTGTATAAGTTATATCCAAACACATGCCGAACACATATTGAACTTCAGTTGTCTTTTTTCTTCGAAAACTTTGATCTTCATTTTTTTTGCTTCGACGTTCAAAGGTATGACGTTGTCTGGGGTATTCCTAAACTTGCAACTGGCACGTGCCAAGTCAATATGGTCATGTTTAGTAATCTCATGGATGATGGAGCCCTGCTTTCAATAAACAATCTAGTGGTCCTATATTTGGGGTTGACCTTTGTGAATGATATTGTCAGACTTTTATTATTAACAGGGAAAATCTTTGCGAAAATACCCGTAAATATCTGTGAAAACTAAAATACAGGATGACTCAAATATATATAGACACATTCACTTTCCCAAAATTCGCGTTCGCCACTGTTCTACTGCAGCATACATTGAAATTTAGCAGAAAACAATTATCAATGAACTCAGCAACTGCTGTTGTTCCAACAAAGAAGTTAATGAATGAAGAACAATGACTGTCTTATAAAGAAGAAAGAAAGCGAGCTAAAATAAGTTTATTTGAATGTAACGCATAACATTTAAAAAAAAAACCTTTGCGTCACATCCGCGTAAAACGACCATCGCTCAGCATAATACTGCGACTCTTGTGAGAAACAGAGCTACAGCGTTGGCTTTAAAGCACTTAGATAAAACAAAAATGTAAAAAAAAAACCTATACGTAATGATTATTGTAAAAAATATTATATTTCAAATAGCAATATATCGACGCACGCGCAGAGGCACAACAGTAAAAGGGTTGTGTTATCTGTGCGCACAGCGGCCACAGAAAACAGACTTTTTGAGTTTGACATTGATTAAATAATAAATTAATAACTTAACCAAGTTATCACCTAGTTCTGAATTAAGTTCAACTGATCATCGAATCTTCGATCATGTTTTCCAATTCACTAGGCAGAATGGTCAACATCGGCTTTGCTTGCAATACAATAGAATAGAATAGAAGTTATCGTCTATCTGGTCAGTGTTAAGCAAATTACGCAATACATTTTTCAGTATATGATAATGGATGAATTGTTTAGAGTTGTTGTCTTGAGCAGTGTGTGTGTTCTGATGTCGTCAGGCAAAACTGTTTAAAAAAAAGGTTGATTTACGGTATCGCTAAGTATAATAATATATCAGATTGCTAAGCTAAGCTAAAAACGTACCACTTTCAGCCCACAAAAGAAGTTCTACCATTTAATTGCAAGTTAATAGCTCTTCCCTATCTTCTTCGCCACTAAATATTTTCTAACACACACTCAATGGGGGAGTAATGAATTCGTTTTATTTACGAGCCGCAGACTGGCAGACGACCGAAACCGTCCTACCCAATATCATATCGCCATTACATTCGGTTACTGACTGAAATATGTCTCGGTCTAAGTTTTTGTTGAGCAAAATATGGTTTGTTTGTATTTCTGGGTGGGTACACGTGGGTAGAAGATGTGGGGTATTGTGTTTCAATGGGTACGATTCTGGGTAAGTTATTTTAAATAAAACCAGAAAATAAAACATAGTTTGATGTCTATACAATGTCTGTCTACTAATGCATCTTTTATTTCAGGGCTCTTTGAAGAACACAGCATCAATAAAGTAGGGTATAACATTAAAATTAAAACTACCCTCCTTTCACGCACCTCACGTTCAACATCATAAATAACAGCACAGATCAACTTAAAGCCGACCTTATTTAACTTACACAAACTATCTACGTAAAGTATAAAAAGTAAAACATACCCATTTTACGCTTAGGCGAAAGAATAGGAATAAGTTGACAGAGACTTCGCCCCTGAATTATGTTTCTCAAGATAAACGACGCGGGCGAAATGAAGTCGCACCCCCCACGCCTTGCACCCCCCCTCTTCGTCCCCCCAGCGCCCTCTAGAGGCAACGCGGGGACATAAATTTTGAAAGAAAAATCCACCACGGTTTCTCTCGGAATGTGTGATTTGGATTTTTAATTGAATTGGTTTCTGTTATCTGTTTTATGGATTTATTTGGTCTAATTTCTAGGTCGAGGGGTAGTCGGGTTTTGGTAAAATGAAAGGCTGTGCCAAAATAAAAGTGTTCTTGATAAGTATATTTTTCAGCGATATTAATTTAGTCAACAAATACACTGTAAAAATTTACAACAATTATCACTTCCAATATTTGATTACTTTCTTAATTCTAATGTGTTTAGGTACTGAAAGTTAAAACTAGGTACACGTATTTATCTTCGAAATGACTCGCAAAAGTCACAGAGTCTGGGCGACTCGATATTCCTTTAATGGGTCTATAAGACCATGGGTAAGCTCTATGAAAACTCGACTTTGTCCTCATTTTATACCATTAAGTGTAACTAAATTTTTATCCCCCTCATCAGATATGATTTGCTCATACACGATAATGAAAAAGTTGCACAAACTCGACCGTTAGACACTATCATATCACTATAAGCATGAAAACTCCATGCGAACTTCGTCGATATCCACCATTATTTTATCTCATAGCGATCAATCTTCTTTTTTTTCCTGTGTTTTTGTTACATTAATAATGCGTTACTATCTACAAAGATATCTATTGCTGACCTGTATTATTGTCATAGAGATATTTACAGCGTTCATTTATTTCTCGATGTCCCCTCTTATTTTCCGTTCGGGGCCAATCGGATAGAGGCGACTGTTGAAAATTTTTCGTAAGCAGTAATACATCTTGTCGCGACTCCTATCTCTCGGTGAACATTCGACGGCCGCCCCTATACTGTGGACAAAGATCAGAGAGGTTGACAGATTGGAATGTTTGAAAATTTTTATGGCAGCACGTACCCTAATAACCCAAATAACTTGTTTTTTTTTAATAAGTAATTAACGAATTTTTAACACCTTTTTAAATGTTAATTTTACTATGTATTTTGTTGTATTATTGGGTCGAATTTAACGTGAAACTCATTTATTAAGTTCATGTGTATGTATTTACCGAAGTTGTAGTACTCTGGCTGTAGGTTTAAGTAAGTTTTCTTAGTACTTAGTACTTTTATTAAACCTGTACTGTGCCACTGCTAGGCAAAGGTCTCCCCCACAGCTTTCCACTCTTCCCTGTGTGTTGCCTTCTGCAGCCAATCCATAAACGCCTCTAAGTTATCACACCAGCTTTTTCTAGGCCTCCCTAGGCCGACTCCCGTAACCAGCATAACATACTATACTTTTCAAATTGTTATTGTACTTTTCGTTTTTTCTCCTGATTTAATGCCTGCCTATCGATATACAATAAAAAAAAACACACAAATGTAAGTACTCATAAACCTCATAGAGGATTCCATAAATCACAGTCCGACAGTGTCCTTTCTCCATATAGTTTGATCTTAGTTCGCGCCCCGCGTCCCGCCGCGGCGCGCCGCCCGCCCCAGCTAAAACCACTTGTGCCAATTTTCTCGGGGACGCTTTCCACTTTACTTGAGCTACCACCAACACAACACCTAACGCCCTAACTTCACCTCCAACCCATTCAAAACTCACTTTTATCACCCACAATTTAATGCCCTTTTTCGTTCGCCGAATAACCGATACATTACTTGGTTGTTTACGAACCCTTCATGTTTCGGGGTACATTTGTAGGCCTAGGCATTTCTTTTCCCGCCCTTTACTAATGTCTTTTGGTTGTAATGAGAAGATTTTAGTGGTGGCTCTCATTTTAATTTGATTCTTGGCAGCTTTAGATTAGTAGTTCAGGGAATTGATATTAAAATGTTAGAGGGTGTTTTCCTGAAAAGAAACTGGGGCAGAGTGTAAGCAGGTTTTTTTAACGTCATGGATACTTAAGTCCCTTTTGAAATGATGTCATGAAGCGTCGACATTTCTTTTTCGACCATATTTTTTGTTCCAGTCGGCTAAAATAGAGAATAAGTTTATAGCCGGAACTTGTACAAATTGCCAAATAAAAATCTGCGCAAAACCACAAAGAGATGAATAGCAATTTTAATGTAACATGAAATGAAAAACTGAGAAATGAAAAAAAACTGACTCATCCATGCACGATCATTATCCGAGAAACTACTTTTATTTCTTGTCACATGTAGCTAGGGACACCATGACGCGAAACGCTTCAGGACAATTCCTGAATTCTAAGAAAATCTACAAAACATCGTAGTAATCAAGCGGGTGTTAGGTTCCATAGCATTCGCGTCATTTAACATTTTAATTTAAAAAAGTCACGTTATAAGAAGGGATTTTTTATTTTATTTACTTGTACGAGGCTCTTGATATTACTGACCTTTCTATTGCTAATTCTTAAGTACAAGGTTACAGCTGTTGTAAGAAACTTTAAAGTAATAATTTTAAATGTAGACTAACTTCTTTCAAGAACTCCTTTTACGCCAATTCCGATTGCATTAGTTTAAAAGTTGTGGCTTCTGAAAAAAGTTAGTCCAACCAATATAATATAACAATGGGTAGCTTGCGCGGAAGCTCCAACAGCATCCTGAAAACATTATTAGACAAAGTAGACAGTCCCTTTATAAGGCACTGGGTACGGAGGCATGTGCCAACGTGTGTTGGGCCACGTCAATTTTAATTGTTTTTAGTTTGTAAAAGTTTACTAACATAGTTTTTTAAGTCATTGTTACTAATACTATATGGATTGTGTGTACTTGTATGTGTAGTCCGAATTAAATAATATATTATTATTAATATTCCGCTCCTCTCTCCCTTTTTCTCGAACCCGACAATCCCGCTCCGCTCAAGTCCATGGCCAGCGCACGTAGGTAAATTATTACCGAGCGTCATAACTCGAGCTCGACCTTAGCCCGCGGCCACACTGAGCGCGATAAATCCTGCCTGTCTGGATCAGGTGACACCACCTTCTTTATGTTTTTTCCCAAGCCATTTTACGGGAAAGATAAAAATCTTTACATATTTTGACGCTGCCTCGCCAAGGCTTATTCTCAAATTACGCGCGTCCATTACGTAATACTGAGAATGAACCATTTTAAAGAGGTGAGTCTGTTAGTAACTTGAGTAGGATTTTTAATAAAATATTAAGTTTTGTCTAGCTTGGATGTAGTAGGCGTATTAGTTAAATACGGTTTTGTTTCTCGTGAGAGCGTTTTGATCTGTGTTCTGATTAAGGCGAAGGCTTAAGATTAAGGACCAGAGGTCGTGGTAAGATGGACTTTATGTGGAAAAATTGTATGAGCGATATACTGTTACAGTACGGCCACATCTTAGATGTAGCATCGGCAAAAGTCGGAAAACCGATCACCATCCGAACTGAGTGCGTCTTCAAAATCACCGACTTTTATTACTGCTTATGTGAAAATGATCTTTACGAAAACGCAATAACTTGTAAAGTCATATAACCAAATACATTCGTAAAATTGAAATGAATGAATGAAACTTTTCAAATTTATGCTACATCTAAGTTGTGTCGTACTGCACAATAATACTTATCTAATTTGCAGACGTTTCATAAAAAGGACCATAGTGAACCATAGTAATAGAACCCAACTGTAAAGTGTTGCAGTTTAGGGTTCATGGTCCAGTCAACCATTTTCCCTTTCACGGTGAAGCCAGCCTAACACACAAATATTTACGACAGGTCATTTATATCGAAACAATGAAGTATTGTCAACTATATGAATCACCAATCTTAATATCCCTCACAGTCATCCACATTTGCAAGTTCGTCTACTGCACACACCAATATTGTTAGACCAGCCAACAAATCCACAAAGTCTTTGAACGATGTAATGTAATAAGAAAAACAAACCCTATGCCGCTAGCGAGAAGCGTAGATTTCCCTTACAAGGCTCTCAGATAAAGGACTAAACAGTATGAATACACATGATTCCCACAATTGGAATGTTTGCGCGAAACAGTCGTAAACGAAACAACATAGGTTTTAGAAAATACGATCTAAGCAATGAAAAATTTACGACGGTTTTCCACTGCCCCCGATACAGCAACTAAAGCATAAAAGCTCGAAGCAAAACTGGCAATGTATAAAACATTAGTAGATACAGAAAAGTAGCGGAGCGTAGTGACTGGGCGTCTGTGTATGTACCCCACACCGCACTGGGCAAAACGAAAATATATTACTTTTCCGAAGATTTAGGAGTGTTTGGACCGAACAATAATGTCCGGCTTTTGTGGAAAAAGATAGATGGCAATGCATAGGTTACATGGAGCGGAGTTTTTCTTTTGTAACCGAATGAAACTTCAGTATGGGACACTGTTATTAATAATATTTATGTTTGCAATTTAATACGCGAC
The DNA here is from genome assembly GCA_916701695.1 of Agrochola macilenta. Taxonomy (NCBI): domain Eukaryota; kingdom Metazoa; phylum Arthropoda; class Insecta; order Lepidoptera; family Noctuidae; genus Agrochola; species Agrochola macilenta. The sequence continues at coordinate 14,258,654 of OU753563.1, forward strand.
CTATTGTTAGTGAGGAGAAAAGATTTTTCCGTAATTTTGTCTGAGAAAACTCTGAAAGCACTTACTACTTAGTCGTACCTCTATTACCACTGACTATATATACTCGGCTATGATAGATACTCGTAGCTTGTCGTGCTACTATTTCGTGTTCAACAACTTGTATATTGTCTATACATTTGTATCCAGGTTCAATAATAATGTATTTATTGTTATTTTCATAATATTTAAATAGTTTGTTAGTTGTTAATTAAATATTATGATATTGAACATTAAGCGATTTCAGGACCAACCCTGAAATCGCTTAAAACACATCTGCTGCATTTGCATTTACCAAAATATGCAGCTTGAATTTTTATTATGGTACCAATACCATAATAAAATTCGTTGCTAAGTAATAACAGCCGCACGGGACGATCCATCAGATTAAGCTACGCTTGATCAGCCATCCACAGACCAACCACGGCGGTTGGTCTGTATCCACAGACCAACCTGCTGACCATCTTTACTTAAAAAAACTATTATGAGAAGTGGATCTTTACACTTTTGACCTAGTAGTAGGTACAACAATAATCATAGTTATCTACCCGAGTCTCCACTTGCAGGTTCTGGTCATTATATTAACATGTTTCTGCTCTGCAAGTAGCTCGAAACCATTTCTTGTAGTATTGACTACAAGAAATCGTTAAGGTCCTAGTTCGAAAGATGCTCAGTCTAAAATCAATCTTGTGCTATGAGTTCTTTTTTTAAATTAAGTTTACAGATAATTTAAGTCTTCATCCATAATTTATTTTGCTTTGGTTTGTAATCATTGGGTTGTGGTACTAATATATTATTTATTCTATGAAGCCATCAAATTATCAATTCGTATCAATTCAAATGTTATCCGCCTCATTTGAATTTGGTTGCGCAAGTTCACTTCATGTTAGAAGTGGGGTACAATGATTACGGATATCCTAATTCAATAAATCCATGATTTATTGATTACGTATTCTAATATAGATTATGTTATTTAAATTTGGTTTCGGTTTTAATAAGCGTGTTCTACTTTTGCCTTGTTTTTTCCGTTATGTTGCGTCGTCCCCTCGCCTCTTTCGCTGCTTCTACTCAAGCCTCACTATGGTTATTGAGGACAGCTGCTTAAGGTACTCCTTGATGAGGTACCTACCTTACCTATTTCTTTGACTCTTCATAGCAACACAAGGCTTCGTAACAGAAAGTCCAGATGAAAACCAGCGTCAGTCACTAGTTGTCTGGCATTTATGCTGGCCTATTTGGCGCAGCCGTGAGGCACACAATATTATTTTAAAATATCTTTATTTTTTCTGTTTTTTTTTTGTTTTTATGTGAATATTATGTGCCTTAACCTGAGTCAAATAAATTTATTTTCTTTCTTTCTTTCATAGATCTAAATAAAATTTTACTTCGAATCCTGGATTGAGACGATGCGATGTTGACATAAAAGTTATCCACTTCTTCACTTCAACAAGTCTCTTTTGGCTTTTCGATGAAGTCATTACTATAAATATCATATTCTCTAATAGCGTAGGTACGCTATACGTCAATCAATTTTCCTATAAAACAGTGGCCTAACAATAAGTTTAAAATTTTCGACACGAATACAAAACGGACACAGTGACACCGGAATCCAAATGGTCAACTACTAAAAATAGACATGAAAAATAAATATAACCCAGTTACACGAGTCGTGTTGTACTCGTACGCACCTATGGCGTACTTTGGCGTGCCTTTCAATAGAATATAGACAAAGAAAATAATAGAAAAGGTCCACTGCGGACAAAGTGTTTAAAACAAGCCCGCGCACACATTGACAAGGGGCGCTACTACAGTATTGCTTCTAGACTGTTCTGCCTCACTTACTTATAACGTCAAATATTTATACGTGTGTGAGTTGTTCCATAGTGTGTTTATAGGTGATGGTTGGTCTTCTGCTCCTATCTACGCTTTGGTCCCAGTGAAACTGCGCCGGCGCACCGTGACTTGCAGAGGAATCACCAATTATTGTAGCGCGCGGTGTCTCTTCTTTATTAATCTGAATATTAACTTCATTCCCCTCGTCACGTATGCAAGTATTTTTATGGTTTTCCTACCTTTGTTTATATTTATGGTAATGTAATTTTTTGTTATGTCACGCAGAGTTTAAATATCGATTTCGATAACTGGTTGCGTATTGATTGAATTTAAAACGGGCTTCCGTTTTTGTGATTTATTTTTATTACTTTTGGTTCATGTTTAAGTGCTTGTAAGTAGTTGCGTTACGTCACGTTTTCAACTCCTAACAGTGATCTTCTTCTTCTTAGTAGCACTCTTGAGAGAGCGGTCGTGGTCTTCATATAGTTTCTTGTCCAGGGGCTGATGTGATTCGCCTCACGATTTCTCGCCAGATATTATATTTTGATATATTTTTGGTTAAAAACACCAAAAATATATCAAAATATAATATCTGCACTCATACATGAGTTCACCCACTGCGGATTTGATTTGGTCAGTCCATCTCATGGGTGAGCGTCCGAGTGGTCTAGTTCCCTCCACTCTGCCCTGCACGATAAGGCGCTCTATAGAGCCACCCTCATGCCTCGAGACGAGTCCGAAGTATTTGAGGATGCGCATTTGGACCAGAACAGAAAGACTCTTTTTGATGCCGAGTGCTTGGCGTATAGAGGTGTTTGTTGGTGCGAAACTCCATCCACGATACCTCAAGCATTCTTCTCCAGCACCACATTTCCAGAACGTCTATCTTCTTCTTCTTGATGTCACGCAGCGTCCACGTCTCAGCAGCGTTAAGGAACATAGGAAAAACCAGTGTTTGAACAAGCCGGATCTTAGTGGCTTTATAATATCTCTGTTCCTCCAGAGTCTTTTCAGTTTGTCCTTTGATGACAGGTCTAACGGTAATAGTGACATTATAATTAGTGTTGTCATAAAAAAAATCTAAGAAAAGTCTATGAAATATACAGAGATACTTAAAGAGGTAACGATGGCAGTTTTATTGGTCCTATTTTGTTATTGGACTTATAATAGTTCTAAATAAATCAAAGGAATTTCATAATACGAGTAGACAAAAGAGAAGGTGTAAGAAATATAAAGGTAAGTAAGGAAAAATCAAGAACCGTGGCATTCCTTGTGTATAAACGTTCATAAGATACCTACCTAAAAACTAGTGCTGTCAGAAAATCGTCGTTTGTGTACAAATTAAACAAACCGTCCTTTGGGTACAAATTAAACCGTACTAGTCACTGGAAGAAATAAAGTAGGAACACCTTCTTCTTTTCCTTCTTTTCGTGTGCTTAGTGACTAACCTGGTGTCAGAGTTTTAAAGCCACCCAAGCCCATGGGCCTCTGACTTGGCTTCACATGCCAACACCTTATTACCTATAAATAATACGAGTATGTCATAGTTCCATTGAAAATTAGGACCTATATTAATCAACAAGGCCTCGTTATGAATGAAGAATGAATTTAGACCAAAGGTAGAGATGACCAGCTATCTAATACGTAACACATTTTCGTAAACGATTACGACTGATCTGTTTCATTTTGACAGTTCAACAACATTCATTGCGTTATTAACGTTGTTGAGCAGATTTTTTTTTCGAACTTATGAAGCATTGGATTAGCAATCTGTTTCAAAGCTATTCAGATTCTGATTTATCCTGTATTACGCAATTAGGGTACAGATATATCTTATTGGAGGTGGTTAAGGCCTCGCCTGTCATGCACTAGGGTCTGGGTTGAACACCGGGCAAGTACCTACCAATGTGACTTTTTCGATTCATGTCTTCCTAAGTTTATTTTGGACATCACTGACTTCGTGAATAATAAATGAAATCTTCAACATTTCATTTCACGAGGTTTTCCTTCACCGTCTTGAGCAAGCGTGGTGATCAATGCTCATGCCTTCTCTGTATGAGAACAGGCCTTTAGCCTTTTCCCTAAATAGGCTGGTATTATTGTTATTTAGCTCATAGGATATTTTTAATAACATCAAAAACATCCGTCCAAGACATTCTAAAAGCCAGGGTTAAAACAGGCTAAACCTAGTTTCAAAACATTCAAAAATAATGAATCCTTTTATAACACAAAGCTTAGTCAACAAATAAAGGAACATTGCGGGGGGTATATAGCTCTAATTTATTGAGCATAGGGCTACTCTCATTAAGGGCTGGGCTACACCTTGCCACCTGTAGAATGATCCGTTCTATTAGATTTATTGTTTTTTACCACTTTCGCTTTCCTTGTTTTGATGTCGTCCAATTAATTTGTGGTTTTAATTAGATTTGGCGAGATTATTCTGATTTTCTTGGAACTTGAAAAAATTGTGGTCGTTTTAGTGGTATTTATGACGTTTGATTTATAGAAGTTTAAAGTTAAAATTGTTAAAGATTCTGTTTTCTATATCTAAAGCTTATTAGTAATTTTTCTGTTTTCTTTTTAGTTGAAAAAAAATATTGTCATCATTGAAGGTATTTCAAATGTTTGTTTTTGCAAAGCAGATTTGTAACTTTCCCCTAAAATTTTTATTTTTTGTTTCATGTTTTTTTTTTTTGTTGATTAAATTTATGTTTACCTATTTTATTATGTGAATATCAGCCATAACTGCATAGCATTATTAACTTCTCGAATTAAAAAATTATGGAATTTCAAAAATTCCCTCATAATATTTTATTGAAAATGCTTGGTTCTACGTCGACGCCATGCTCTCGACTGCCGTGGCTCCCACTCTTTGCATCGCACGCGGCATCGCACCCCGCCCATAAACATGTCACTCCGGACGGCACGCCGCGATTTACGACCTCTCGCTCTAACACAGCCATAACTCAGACAAACAAAAGGGAAAGCTATAACGTTCATCGGTCCCATGCGGATAGTTTAATTTACACACACAGACGTAACAAAATGAGCTAGTATGCGATTTGGGGTGATAGTATACAGGTGATTTTAAGATAAATTCAGACGATTAAAGGGTGCTGTACTGAAGGTTGGTTTTGGAGTATGATTGAGGAAAAGATGGCAAAGTATACCAAATGCTATATTCACCTATTTATAGTTTCTCATACTGAATGGTCATAAAGTATCTTACGATTTACCATATACTGCACGAATCTTGTTCTCGGAGCATGAACGAGCCGGCTATGTTCGAGTTCGCCGTCGGCCGAGAGTTTAATGTTTTTATCTCACTCTAACACACAATTCCCAGATCGTAAATCTCGAAATGGCCGCATGTAGGTTACGCACGCCGTCCGCGCTGTACCAGCGGGAGCGCATAAACTATAGTTTTCTCTGTTTTATTACGTGTTTTAGTGTGCGATAAAGGAGATGAGAGTATAGAGGAGAAATCAGCTGTTTAGGGCATGCTTTAAACGTGCTGAGGAATGTGGCGAACGAAATGTGCTGTTGTAACGCTACGAAAGTGGCTCTACTTTGACTTTTGTATTTCTTATTTCAAATTGTCAACTTTTCCTGTATTTGATAAAAGGTGAACATATTGGCGATGAGCATTCATGGTTAGCTTCATTAGTCATATGGCTTATGTGCCTACTAATGTCACCTCAAATTCTAATTAACGTAACAAACTAGATAAACTTGTTAGTTGATGACATCACGCTTTCGTGCACCATTCCATTTAAGTAGATAGGCGATATATTGGATGTGCCAAATTATGTGAAAAATAATAATTTAGGTAGTAGTGGACCATTCATTGGGCATCCAAACACACACGCAATACTTTAGACGTACAAGATTACCTACTAACATTTTATCTACAAGTATGACAACATCTTCTAGGATCGTGATGATTAGAAAACATTGTACATATATAAATTAATACAAAATTGCGTTTTACATTTGTGAAAAAGCAGGTTCCAAATAACCTTCAATGAGCGATGCGAGCGATTATTTGTAATTTACATATCACGATTTGGCAAGAGATGGATGATCTTTGATCACTTGGCTAAAGACAATTTGGTCATTATTATTGTGTTTATATACATACTTGTATATATGCCTTTTTGATACCTACGTCTTTAGTCTGTCTGTGACTATGTCTGAAAAAAAAATGGTTGGTAAATAAATTATGTATAAATTACGACACATTATTTGTAAATTTAAGATTTTTTTACCGTTAAGTAGTTCAATTTTTGCCTTTCTACTTACTCTTTGTACACTCTTTTTTGTGTGGAGTAGTGAGAACAACGTTGCGTTGCGCGGGATTAGGGTGCACTATGCAGGGGTTAATGTGCTGTGCCCGCGCAGATGGGAGTTTACGTTCAGTAAGGGTATAGCTTGTTGGCTCTATTGTCATTGTCAAGTAAGTTTTACACTATTATTTCACTTCGGAGAAGAATTTTTAATTCGTGTCATCACTGCTAGAAGTTAATAGTTTCAGCCAGACTCATAGTGTACCAGGTATATAGGATTTGAGGTGGTATTAGTTCAACACAAACCGATGGTGTCTTAGACCGAGAATCCCGCCTGAACAAGCTAGGGATAAATTCATTACCGAGACCTACCGTCGTAATTCGTACCTAACGTATTCCTCGGGCACGTACACACCCAAAATAAAATACCGAGCTGCTCAAAAGCATGACTTAATGATTCCTAAATTGAAATATTAAGTTTACCGCAAACATGGTGAAATCATTAACTTAAAATAATTATGCTCTATCATTTTGAAAGAATGCACATTATTTCCGGACACTGTCTTTCACTGAAAAACTTACTAATAGGAGTGTAAAATTTTATTCTGAATTCTAAAATACTAATCTTACCTAGGTTTATCACAAAGAACCAATCAAAACTTAATTTAAATAAACAGCCACTCGAATTAAATTTAGTTTGTACCTACTTATTACGGTAGGTCCAGCATCTTGACGTTGACAGATGTGACTGGCACTACCTCTCATCTCGATTCGGCGCGACTGGTGGGGGAAACAAGATGGCAGATCAACCGATGCTTCTGATTGGCTCGAACGCGAACCTTTTGTAGTCCATTCATATTGTTCAATATTTTGTAGGTGAACGGTTGCTTTTGTATTTGAGGAGTAGAATCTGAAAAAAAAATCTTGACGTTTTGTGCTCTTTGAATAGGTGCATTTGAGTTCTTAGTAGTTGTGAGTATATTAAAAGTATCTTCGTTTGTTAAAAGTTATTGTTGCGAGATTGTGACGAAATGACTAGGTAAGTGAATTTTATGTCTTAGGTTTTACTTATCTTAAATATTTTGGTAATTGTTTAATTACTACCTACCTAATAACCCTAATGATTGCCGATTCTTCTAGGAAGATCCAACCATGTTTCAACGAAGCAAGTGAATCAAAATAAATGCTAGCTCATAGACAAATCTCTTAAAAGATCTCCATGGACGAGTTTTGATATTTGTCATAACTCTTTAAGACTGAAAAGTGATTAGAAGCAGTCAGAGTTGGATAATCAAAATGAGAGTGAGAAAAAGAACATAGAGGTGTATTAGTAAAATAATATAATAATAATAAAATATTTATTCTCAAGTAACATGGACTCATATCGTTATTAACAATTTACTTACAAACTATGTTAGTAGTATTTATAAACAACTAAACAACAAAAACAAACAAAGTTATGATGTCAATCAATTAACCATTGGTAGGAATTAAGCCAGCTACATAGCTGGCTTAAAAAGTAAATGATAGGATAATCCGGTTTGCTAGCAATGACAACCAGGAGACTGTTGGAGCTGGCACGCACTCTGTGCCACAGGGATGCAGCACTTGTGTCTGATCGCAGCGAAGCCGTCAGTTTGCGTGTCCGCGAACATACCCGAGGCTCTACAAAAGCTGCGTTGAAAATCTTTTACAATCTGAAAAAACAAACCCTGCTAAATCCACTGTGTGAAAACAAATAAAGGAAGCTGAAGAGAAGGAACTTACAACCAGCATTTTATTAAGGCCGACTTCAAGTACTTATATCTAGTAACACTTGGGATTATCAAAGGGACATTCTCATTGCTTGTAGCTCATGAAAACGTGCAAATGTCTAGATTCGTTCTATTATTTCTACATCTTACCAGTTTCCATTCGAATATATATATATTTCTGAGCTAGTCCTTCCAAGTAGGTAGAAATTTGATAGGTAATTATCAGAACTACATTGTGCATTTGGTTTGATACTTACATATTTACCTTGCAGAGTTAACAAGCTGGAGTGGTAGTGGCAATTCAGCAGATACTGACTGCTTCAGGCAGTGATACGATATATGATATGATAGTGGACATATACCTGTTGGAGCAGGCAAATATACGATTGGATACTGCGTATCGGAAAGCGTAGGTACCTAGCGTAGGACACCCCCAGCTACATGAACCAACGCCTTTTACATACAAGTTGGCTGTGTTCGTCTGGATGCGGAAGGTGGAGATCCAGGTGTTGTGGTACGTGGAAAAGCTTTATAAACAGCAGCGAACCGTAATAGGCTATTTGAGTGATTGTTGAAGGTTGAAGGTTCTATCAACTTGCCTATAGGGTAAATTCGTTAGAGATGGCCGTACGGGAGAGTTGGCCAATCAATATGATTGGCTCATTTATTCACAAGGTGGCGCTGTATTTAAATGAGAATACTTAGTACACCGCCACGAACAATATCTGAACAAAACTTTGCGCAAAAATAAGTAAATTGGCCTTAATTGAATTTAGTAGTTGTGAAATTTTATAGTAGGTTCATATACCATCCGAAAATACTAATATTTTTATTACGTATTTGTGTTTTTGTGAGTGTATTGTGTTGGTTTATATTTTTCTTCGTTATAACCTCAAAATGGGAAAATAATTGTAATTCGTAAGTTTAAAAATTAAGGTGGCCATCTTACCCGGACAAAAAGAAGAGATGGCCATATAACGGCTGTCAAACAGATAGGAAGAAGGTCTGAAAGTAATATTAGTAAGGATAAATCAATATTATGTGACACATCTGGTGAACAAGACGCAGAAGATGAAGCTGATACTAGTGCTAGTCGTAGCGAAAAATACTATAAAACCCATCTCATGAAGATTGGCTCCAATGTTTGATCAGTAATCTGTACCTCACATGAGAATTGTACAACTTTTGATAACATGTGCTTTAATTATGGACAGAAGAAGAAAAAGGAACTCCAGCAAGCAGAAATTAAAGAAAAGGGGAAAGGCAGAGGCAAATCCAGTGCCGGCCATCTGTCCCGTACTACTACGGCCATCACTCCCGTATATACCTACCGGGTAAGACGGCCAGTTATGTTTTTTTTTTTTAATGTATGTTCCTTCCATTATAAAAATATATTTATGCTGATTTTCTAAAGACTGATTGTTGTTGATTTTCTTAAAAATTTCAGTTTAATTATGCTGTCAATATTTTCAGTTTTATTTAACTTAAAAAAACCATGGCAATCTCTAACGAATTTACCTTACATATAGCGTTTCCCCAACTACGTTAGAGTTGGCTTCCAGTCTAACCGGATGCAAGCTGAATACCAGTAGTGACCTCCACAACCCAGTTACTGGGGTAACACGATACCCCTTGGTAAGACTGGTTGTCAAAGTTTTGGACTCCTTGTGACTACCCTTAATGATTTTCAAAGATCTACGAATGACAGCCAGAACTGACGGCTTAACGCAGGACTTTCCGAGACACGGAGGGGTCTTGATATGTAATAGATGGTCACCCATCCACGAACCGAACGCGTCAAGCGTAGGTAAAATTCGGTCGACCCATGCGACTGTTATGATTTAGTCATGATTGAAGGTTGTAGTGGTGCTAATTGCCCAGGGTTTGAAACTGACAATAATAGAACCATTATCAATGGAGCTACAGATGGAGAAACAAAAATGGGTGCAGTATTCCTCACAATTCTTAGGCTTTGCAGAAATCCTGAGTAGACCGGCACAATTTTCTATAAACCCCAGAGATTCAACAAAAACTTTGGAAAAGAAACGAGAGCGTTTCGAGTCTTTTCAATTAACATAAACCTTAGGATTCGGTGTTACTTTGTAACTGGCTGAGTTACAAAGTAACACCGAATCCTAACGTTTGCAAAATGGAAGAACTTGTACAGAATGGGCTTCAGTGACTAAAATGGGTATGAAATTCCTCACAATTCTTAGGCTCTGCAGCATTTCTATGTGACTTACCACTAAGTATCTTCTTTGAAAATGAAACTTAGGGCAAGAACAATCGAGAACGTTTCGAGTCCTTTCAATGAAAAGAAACTAAATTAGAATCCTGTCTCACGGTATCGGCCATGCATAATGGAGGAACCTGCAAATAATGGGCTTAGACAAACGATACAAATATCGCGGAGTATGTCCCGAAAAGGAGGCATCTAGACATATTTCACTAAGTGTATCTTATCCTGATGAACTCTGCCTGAGACTTAAAACTTTGAAAAGTAACAGAGACAGAAACGAAAAGAAAAGAGACAGAGAGTTGCAAGGAGATAAACCCATACATGCTCAAGCCCATACCTACTGTGTTAAATCAGCACCTGTTCATTGCCTTGGCCGTTTTATGTTAAATAAATTGCTTAAAATACAATAAGTAGGTGTTAAGCCCAATCTAAGGCAATTTTAATCATTTTGGCTGCTATGTAGGCAGTAAGCATAGTTAGATCATCAGAAGTTCTTCGACCAAGACTTTGGAGTGTAGTGTGCGTTTGGGATCGTATCAGAAAAAGCAAACAAAGTATTACTTCATTAATTTTGTCTGTTACACACCTTGATGTGACTTTTTATTATTAAATAAGGTAAACGGTTGTCAGATCGACCGTTTGCAGTCGTAAATAGCTAATACAAATTAATGAAATGTAATAGTTAGTACAAATTAATAAAATATAATAATTAATACAAATTAATAAAATAAAATAAAAAATACAAATTAATAAAATATTTTATTTAATATACATAAATAAAATAATTTAATAACCTCAAGATATTAATTAAAATAACTACATATAATTAATACTAGGAATATTATTATAGATAATAATTATATTTGTTAAACAAACTTGCACTGGGTGTTTGTTTTGTCCAAATTATTATACAACCTACGTATATTATGTTGCCGTGCCCTAGCCGCGTTTCATGTTGAAACTTACTTACATAAATGTAACACCTGAATGTACACATGAATGCAATAAAGAGTTTTTGAGTTTGAGTTTGAACTTTTTGCTGGCCTACTCTTGTAACTGTATGGGCACGGTCAGTGACAAAAGTCGAACGCTGTTTTGTATTTAAATGATGTTACTTAGACACATAATCTAAATTGACATAAAATTATTTGATACATTGAATTACAGCATTTCATTTAACAGCAAAAATTTAATATAATTAAAATTCTATTTCAGTTCTTCATTTTATTTATATATTTTCAACTCAATAATTTAGATTAAAAAACTGAAATTTTAATCGACTTTTGTCTCTGACTATCACTAATCTACCCAACATAATTTAAGACTTCAAATGGGTAAAGATTTCGAAAACTCAATGTTTTGTGCTAGGAACTAAGTATACCTACCTACGAAAGAATCTTATACGTCCGTTATAAATTATGTCATAATATGAACTGGAATTACGAGTATTTTATTATTTGCGATACGAATCGTGTTGCGTAACGTCTATACGTCACGCACGAGTAACAGTTCACAACAAGCCATTGGCCTGCGCGTACGCATTCATCCTGCTGACCTAAAGTAAAACTAATAAAAAGTAAAAGTATATTCATTTGCTTGGAACAAAGTTAAAATAAGAACGTGTATTTGTGTTTGTCGTAGAATGATTGCAGATGTCTCTTCATTTACCAAATTGTGCAGCATCAAGATACTAAGACGATTTTAATGAAGAGACTCTACTTTTAAACTTAACAACTGTATTAAGCCAGTAAAAATGATCGATACTGCCAAATAAGTTTACATTTTGCTGATTAGCTGATGACTGAGAAAACGAAGTAGAGCATCTTTCCGACCGTGCGAACTGGCATCAACGTCTGGTGCATCGAACGATACACGAAGAAACTTTACGACGCCGCACTTGCTCGGATCGGCCGTGCTACGGCCAACCGCCGATACAATTCTATCGCGAGTCGAGACCGGACCGTTCAATTAATCGCTCCGATTAACGTTGTCTCTCGGACATCAATGGTGTTGGATTAACGGAGGGTGGTGGTGTCCTTTTCTGTTGGTCGCAGATTTAGTGCGGCGCCGCGGCGTTCGGCGTCGCTTGGCGGGGGGTGCGCCGTCGCTCGTAAAGCATCGGTCGCCACATTCTACTGACGCGCGCCTCGGCGACTACGCGTTGCGTAACAAACCGCGCCATAAACAACACGACGTGCTTGCCTCCGCACCTGACGGCTGTCGGCTACTTACCCACGTGCGCCCGACACATTACGTATTGCGCTCATGCCGCATCTAAAACGCTGACACGTGACTTGACGGAGTGAAACTCTCGGAACTCTTTTTATTCGGTAGAACTGTGAGTTTTGTGAAGAAGTTTTTAGCGAGCGGGATGGCGCGAGCGCGTTTGCCGACGGCGAGCGCCCGCCCGGCTTAAGGTAAGTTTATTGCCAATTTATGGCTCCCAACTTTACAGGTTCGCGGCAAGGGTCCGGCTATGTTCTGATCGACAAACTAAGTTTGCGAAGGGTCTACAAAGTGTTAGATGGCTGTTTCGTAACAGTTTAGAGCAATGATTGAATTGATTGTTTATGATATCAATAGCCTAAACAAATTATAGAACAGATTTTTCCTTTCTGATTCGGGAGAATTTATTGCTTTTAAACATAGAAACAGTAAGTATTATAAAAAAGATAAATATTCACATGAAAAAAGGAAAAATAAATAAATAAGTATCTACCTATGGATTTTCATTTTTTAGCACATAAAATTGTAAATACAAAAACAGAGTGGTCCGAATGTGGTGAGACAAATACCAAATAACACTGAAAAACCTAGTTGTAAACAGTGAACAAAACTCTTAATAACCGTCGACTTTTTACGAGGTGTCCAAAGCAAATTGTTGACTTTTAGTAAAAATCACTTCAATCCATAAAACAATCTTATTCAAGTATGTTCAGAATCTAAACTAACAGTAAAATAAAAGATTTGTATGGTCTAGTTATCCACTATAAAAGCAGTAACTCCGCTTACGCATTTTTGTGACCAAATTTGAGCCTTCACTTCATAAAATTAGGGTCGAAAATTGTGTGTTGGAAGCTGAATATGATAGAAAAACGTACCATTTATGATATACAGTTTGAGCAAAGATAAGTAAAGGTAACAGCTTCCTTGTACAACACTAGATTAAAATTAATTTAGAAACGGACCTACATTTTATCGCGTGTAATTGTAGGGTCGTCTAAATTTAATTGAACTCAAGTGTAATACCACATAATTACTCTGAATGTTATGTAAAATTTTGATTCTGATAATTGTTAATTACTGATTGACGCAATTGCGATCTTACCTACCAAAAATGGTAAGAGTGTAAATAATGATTATTAATAAAAATACAAGAACAACACAAGAACATTAAATGTTGAAGTACTCATTTAATGAAAGTATTAGAAACAAATAGTTAAAACCCATGTCATGTATTACACTGTTAGAAGAATTATATAAAAATTTAAGCACATAGAAATGATAATAATAAATCTTTGTACCTACTGATTTGTTTGTAGAGACTAATGAAGTTACTGACTCTATTTAATTCAAGCAACATTAAAAACGAAATGCTTCTTGTGCTGAAAAAGATAACGGAGCTAATAATATAAATGCTGATTTAAGTACCTAAAAAAACCACCCACAAAAAGAATGTAGGTACATTGTATACAGGGTTGATTTTTTCTTGATTCCTTAAATAATATCATATTATTATGACTGGCAGTAGGTATTGGAAATACTGAGCTAACCCCATAAGTATCTACAATATTAAGATAATTGTGTGTTATCATCCCATAAACTTAAGCAATGGATCTTTATGGGTCCCTGATAATAATGGTGGTTATTGTATGAAGCACAGCACTTAGATACTTGATGGATTTAAAAAGTAATGTATCTTATTATCATAAACATTGGTTTGTTAAATAAAAAGATAATATAGAGAGGTACAAGAAAACTGAATAGATTGTGCTTATTAAAAAATATAATGAGATACCTACAGATAAACATGAGTACCTATGAGATGTGCCCAGATTTAGTTCATTCCAAAATTCAACTGTAATTGTTGATAAAATATGAATTGTTATCAAAATAAAATTCATATCATTCAACCCATTGTGGGTTACTGAAAAACCATCTTTACATACCGAGACTCCTCCGTGCCTCGGAAAGCACGTTAAGCCGTTGGTCCCGGCTGTCATTCGTGGATCTTTGACAGTCGTTACGGGTCGTCAGAAGTCCGAAAGTCTGACAACCGTATTACCCAGTTACTGGGTTGTGGAGGTCAGATAGGCAGTTGCTTCATGTATAACACGGTATTCAGCTGCATCCGGTTAGACTGGAAGCTGACCCCAACATAGTTAGGAAAAAGCTAGGCAGATTGATTGGGTTACTGAAAAGAAAAATTCTTTGCGTCTCTATGATAATAAAATGACAAACCGAGGTAACGTTCTATTAGCTAAGTGGGCTTTTGGCACAAGGACTTGTTTACATTTTTAAGAACGCGTTTACATCATTTATAATATAAAATCCCTGTAAACAAACATACCAAGAACTGATTCTCATTAAATATAAATACAAAGTAAGACCGAAGTAAAAACTAAAATACCAAAGTTACTTGAAACAGTTGAAAAACAAACTGTTTTATGAGTCGAATTCGAAAATGGAACCGGCACAACTTGAATTTCCAACACTTGTAGTTTTTTCTAAAAATAGAGCAAAAACTTGTATTATATACTCAATTTAAAAACCTTATCAGTTCTTGATCAAAGAGAAGGAACTTCCTTAAAGTCCAGAAAAATAAAAGAAGTAGTTCAAGGAGTGTTTGCGCGGGCGCTGTATTTGTGATTCCACGCATGCGCGCCGCCATATTTGTCTTATTTCACATCACCCTGTTAGATCTCAATCTCTACTTATTATTCAGTGATGCTGCTGGTTGCTTTTTGTAATATTTAGCTTTCCTTGTATGCTGCTGTGACTCAATTCCTTGGATATCATCTACCTAGTTGTTTTAACTCAATATGGTAATTGCTCACAACTGCTTGAATATATTCCAACTTACAACATAATATTCTCTAAAGCACAGATTTTTTGAGAAAAAGAATAAATAACAATCGCAAAAATGATTCTGATCAAGTAATTTATAAATGCATAGTAGGTATAGTGTATAATTGATGGAAAAAGCAAATCTGAAGAACCTGCACAAACTATAAATGAAAAAGATAGAATTACAATCTCCAATCATTTTGTAAACCTGATGAAACTGTACACAAAGTTGCAATGTTTAAGTTGAAACATTTGTTTTGTCGTTTTCGTGGCCTCAAAATACCTTGTGCTATCAAATTAGATACAGGATCAAACAATCAAACAAAGAAAATGGTCAATATAAGGACAATAAATGAGCTTTCAATGCATTTTCGATCCAATAATAAGGAGTTTCTGGCTCTAAATACTTTGATGAGATTTCTATAAGTCGATGTCGATGTCTATAAGGTCTCATACACTTTTATTGTTACTGATCTTGCAGTCACAATAAACTACAATATATAAAATATACCTACCAGTATCAACCTCGTTTAAAAATTGCATAGAATTAATTAAACTTTTAAGAAATATACACAACTGTCACAATAATAATTTCTGAGTTTATAGAGTTACAGATACTTTAACCAAATCTTTTATGATGCTATTTTGCTTTGAAACAGTCAGTACAATTACCTACTTACTTATATGTTAGTAATTTGTATTTTTTTAGAGATGTCTCTGTATTAAATGACTTAGAATATAGAAATTTGATTAAACACACTGGCCAAATCTAAATTAATGTACAATCTTTGCATCACATTTATGTGTCTATTAAAGCTTCTACTTATAATATTTCAGTTTTATCCATTATACTTAGAGTAAAAAAATAGAGACACATTCATCAACTGTTGACATCATAAAAAAGGTTTAGAAATTACTTGGCAATGCTAATCAAAATAAAATTTCCATAAAATCATTGTTCAGATTATAAAGTCTCATAAATTGACGCTTTGATTGATGGTTTTATTCCACTTCTACTTCCCGTAATTACTATGTTAATGGATCGAACAAAACCTAAGACGCTTGGTTGCGCATCCGATGCTCCTGGACAAATTGAATACACCTAAACGACGCGAGAAGTTTCCGCGCCTTTTTTGTTTCAAGCAATCGTTTGATGAGACCTTTTCAAACAAAAAATTGAGAGGCACACATTCAAGTGTGTCAGTACAGCATGAAATTGTCTTATTCGCGGTCATAAATTATCATCTTAATAAGTTAATGACTGATTCGAGCAATACTTTTGTTTTTGTTACGCACCACGCAAGTGCCAACGCTACCGGTCGCCCGCGCACCCGTTATTGCCATAAAAGACGCGCGCGCCGCGCATCTGCCTTTATCGAATTTGATTAAACTTCATGTTTATTTATCGCGTATTTATTTATACAAGTAGGCCTGCGCACCGACGCCATTTAGAGACAATAAGACTTGAAATGACAAAAATATTGCTAGCTTTTTGTCCGACTATTTAATTCCTGAGGTCACTCCCGTTTGAACGTTAACGGCTCGCATGGGAAAAGTCCCGACTCAACAACTAGTTTGGTTTGGAATTTACGTATATAATGATGAGATTTCTCCAGTGCATTATGATGTTCTAGTGAAATCAAATGTTTATAATGCAGCTAGCTAAATGTATTTTCCACGTGATGCGTTCGCACATGTTGGAGATGACGTTGACGTGAGTTGTGCGTATGCTGGATCGATTCGCGGCACGTACCGCCGATCAGACGCTATCGAACTTTTAATTTCAGTAAAAAATCGTTTGCGAAGCGTCAAACATTACCCAGTAACAGGTGAGTCGGTTACCTCCCGCGAGCAACAAGCAAAAAACAACATCTGTTAGTGAGAAATTTATGCAAGCATCGGTCGTACACACGATCATATCTACTTGAAATACGTCGCTGGAGACAAATTGCAGTCACTTCAAACGTGGCGAGCGAGTCCCACTGCCGCAGCGGAATAAGCAAATAGCCGATTGTTTCGCTCCCGACCAGGGATGGCGATGGCGGCCCGAATAGATCTTAACCCCAGCGTAACAAAATACAAAGTCGTGTACTAGTCGCACGCCGTAAAGTACCGTAAACCTGAACGTAAAGCACCGCACTTCAGCTTTGAATCCGCATAATTATCGAATAGGCAATAAATCGTGCGGTGTGCGGCCGCGTGGTTCGTATTGTCTGCTTTGACGACATTATTGTCTTTAGTCTGAGGCAGAGTCGCGCGTTCCATGTCCAAGCCGTCATAATCCACCACCTTGCGTAAAAAAGTAGCCTTGCGTTATCAATATATTTAAACTGCCTGGCGCGCACAGATAAAAACTTGATGCCGATTAATTACGCTTTGGTAAACGCGAATAATTTATGGCACTGCACTAAAGATTCGCATGTTCCTTTTAAATAAGTACCGGTAATTTGATTAATTGTTGTGAAATATAAAAATTATGTCTGTTGGCACAAACATGATTTTAATTTTACGTGAACTAATTATTCAATGATAATAAATTCATTCATAAGTAGAGTGGTCAAAATTGTCCAACGTTTGCTTATCCATAATTTCATCTATGATTTACAGTGATGTTCCGACCTCATCGGTTCGATAATGAATGAGGTGGTCGTAAACGGCGAAGTCAAGAGAACATTAATGTCAATAAAAAAGCCATAAACCCTATTAGCCGTCATAAACTTCACCACATCTGGTCAATAACTCGTTTCGCGTACAAATAGTGGTAATTGAATAATTAAAGTTTTGTATGGTAACGATATTGGTTTTAGGTAGGTATAATATTTTGATTAGAAAAGATATAAAAGTTTTATTAGTTAAGTACATAATGGATTTACTTTTTCAACATTCACTGACTTTACTGCTTGTAATAATCTAAAGAAAAATACGTATTCAAATGAGAAGTTTTCTTTTCTACTAAATTCCCATAACTATCTACGTAATACGATTACATTGATATGATAATATAGTGCTATATAACAAAAGGGCGACGATCATTTCTTTATAAAATTTCCGAAAAAAGCCGTAAATTTTCATGTCAAAGATAGCTCGGAGTCGATAGAGAACACGGAAACAAACTTTTTGTTATAAACGCCACAGAATACAACAATAAATTACGTCAAGGTGTTACGTGTTTTTGGCCACAATTCTCCAAAACACATCACTGAGCACAAGTATATTGTTACTCGAATTACCATAATAATCGGTTACCTGCTCATTCGCAGGTGAATTGTCACTTTTGTCTATGCGTTTAATAGTTTGCGCAAGTTTTATTGCAGTTTCTCATTGTCGAATGGGGCCTTTCTTTGTTTTTTGCAGCTAACGGTAACAAAAAAAGGAATTTTGTAAACATAACGGTGCAAATTTGCATCTTTTCTCTATTTAACATCACAATAGGATAGGCCCGTTTTGTTTTGCTGCGTATAAAATTGCAATTTTTGGGAATTCTCTCCTCTTGATATTTATGTTTTAATATAACACATGTTCTTGTTTTGACTACTGTTATTCTTTCAAACAAATGTTTGTCTTTGTTCTATTGTCCCGTTTTGCTACCGTTAAGTTGTTTACCGTTTTTTACATGCTTAAATGTGTTTCTCTTTTCAATAAAACTTATAGTTTACAGTCATGTGAAAAACTGGTTATTGTTATTATTTCCTTTGAATATGTTATTGTGTAAAATCATGTTACCCAACAAATAAATTGGTAATTAATTACGAATGCATCCGTAACTTTTACGTTTTTTATTTGTTCCTCTAATTACCTATATTATTGTGAATATTTTCTCCTCCGATGGTGAAACTGTGGCACCTAGAAGATACCTAAGTATCTGTACATCATTTCTCTTCGCATTTCACAAGATTTTAATAGCATCTAAGGTATCCTTGATACTTTTTAAATCTTGCAAAACGCGAAAACAAAATGTTATACAATCAGGGAAATTAATTAATTCGCAGAATTAAACTAAAGAAAATCTATAGCCATTTCATACGACCATCAAAGAATGACTGCTGTGATTTGAATGCCTACTGACAATTTAGGTTGATACCTAGTCAGTTTGCTAGGCAATCATATTCCCTGTTTGTAGGTAGGTAAGTACCATCGTGGTCACGCATATCTAATCACTTTGTAAACAAAATCCCGTGGTCACGATGACCACATCGGTTTACCGCCCCTTTTTTTTGTAGGTAAGTGTTACTCTAGCGGCTAAGCGCTGCATGCAGGAATAGTCCTTACGGTGTTCAGTTATGCGTGTCCGCGATAGTACATATTATTCTTCAAACCAACGAAAAATACAATGCAAAACATAACTCACAACAACTCCCAACAAACCATTTTTTTACCACCACCATAACAGAACTTCAAAACCGCAAAAGTCAACTATCTAAAGTATAAACGAAGTTGCAAGTCCGTCGAAGAGTAGGGAGGCAGCGTGCTTCGAAAATTGTAATATTTCAAAATTACTCAAGAGTCGCGTTCGCTTGAATAATGCGATAACTTTGAGCCGGGGGTGGGCACACCCCGCGTGCGTGCCTCACCCCCCACCACTTGTTTTTGAACTTCTGCTCCTGAGTTTGATCAAAATATACTTGCGCCGCCCGCTTCATTTGAGCTCGTTTATTTGACCAAGACAATACAGACTGTTGAGTTGTTTTGAATTTAATAAACACTGTCTTAATTTTCAACACGTTAAGAATAATCAAAGAAACTTTCGCTAGGTCTATTTTTTATGTATCTACTGTCATGTTTATCTTAATATCTACTTTTCCCAATATCAAGTTTGGATCTCCATCAATCTGAGAGGCAGCTGAATATAAACATTTTACTAGAAACGTCTGAAGATAATGACAAATTGAATCGGAATGGAACTGATTGATCGAATGGTCGTATCATGATTGTTAAAAATATATATACTAAACAATTTGAATATTCTAAGGTTCATATGGAAACACGAGAAAATACCTTATTCTAAAGACTTATGAAGTACCGAAAACCGAATATTCAGGCACCTACCAGAATTTATCTCTGTTATATGCTAAACAGGATTCGGACTACACCGAGAAATAAAAATTGAGCAATCTTGAAGAACTAGGCAAGCGTAGGTAGTACCTTCTTAGATTTTATAGAATATAATACTCATATGTAAAGTCAGGAATATTCATTGTTAGCGAATTGACTACCAAAAAGAGTAATTATGTGAAAGTTGTATGAAATGGCTATAACGTAGGATGTCAATTTGCTAAACTATTAATATCCCTTACTATACAACACTAGTCGGGTGTACATTTGTCCAATTAGTTTACTAATACCAAGTAGGACCAACAAGCCTTCTAAACTAAGTTTTAATGAACCTCTACAGACCCGCTTGACCTTAGGTCAGCTGGTCAGTTAATAGATTTCTTTAACAATATCCAAGCCTGTACAAAACAGGCTTACAAAAGGCAGGTGTGTTCAAACTCAATAGATTCTAATTGATAGGCTGTGTTAATTTAATGAACTGCTAACAGTTAATGGCTTCTGGTAGTAAATATTCTATATTGTTTGTTTCCTACTGTCTCTGCCTAGGTGAGTAATGATCAATTGAATTTGAAACCTAGCAAACATAAACCTAGCTTTGTGGCAGTTCTAACAAATTAGATCTTCAAGTAATCATTGCTGCTGTCGATAGTTTTAATTTTAATCCGTTAATCATATTAGAAGAGATATACAGTGTGATGTGGATTTAGACATTTGCCCAAGAAAAGAATTGTAATAAATATTATCACCCCATCTAAAGCAGTCTGTGAAAACCTTGCAAGTGAAAAAATGAAATGAAATGAAATTGTTTATTCTGTAAATAGGATATTGGAATCACTTTTACACGTCATATAAAAAATATTAAAAATAAGCTAGATGAGTTTGGCGTTTCCATCTGACTACTCTGATAAGTCCACTCGCTTTTGAAGTCCAGACATAATCTTGGTCAGGCCATATGAGGACCAGGTAGAATAGTGTCTTAAATGGTCTTTTGAGGAAAGAACCACAAAGATTTGAGTGGACCTGTCCAGTCAGTGCAAGCATTTGTCAGTAATCGTGGAGCTCAACTCAGAACTGGAGCTCAACACGACGAAAAATACCAAAGAAAGTTGGGTAGGCCGCCGAAGATAATGACAGTCCATGACAATTTAAAATGGGAAACAGATGACAGTTTAAACAAAAGTAAAGATCGGGTAAGTAATAGGCATTGAAAGAGCGTAGTAATTATAACCCCAGCATCGGATAAAGATAAAAAAGTGGTAGTAGATGTCGATGACCGCACAGAGCAAGAGGCTTTAATACCTACGAAATTTTATATAAACACGAGTAGGTGCAAAACTTGCTGATGTAAGCGTTGTTGTTGATCCATACAAAAACGAGGCTTATTGCAACACCCGACCCAAAACACGTTGTGCAGCAGTTTTGAAGATTTAGGCAGAAGTGTTAATAACTACAAACATTGTAAGAAAACAAGATGTAGTGTGTGGCGACAAATTGTTGACTAATTTAATGTATCATGGCTAATAAATTCCCAAGCAAATAGAGACAGTTAATCAGATCTCAGGCGCAATAGCAAATGCTTGGCTAACACGCCAAATCGGCTGGTTGTCGAAATATAGCAGAAATACTATTAATTCTCTTATGCATTATAGCAAATTATAGAGAGAAAGCAGATAGATTTGACCGAAAATCAACAAAAGTTGTTGATGTATAAAATGTGATTAATACATCTGAATCTGAAGTGGAAACAGTCGTTATATCTTCAACATTAACAATTATGTGGTAAAAAAAACTACAGCAAGGAAAGTGGCGAATTTGCCTAAAACTCAACCGCGGATGATGATCACATTTTTTTTTTAACGGAATTAAATCTAGTTACATTATTGGGCAAAGTTGGTGCTGATCCATAGAAACGTGGTTCAGATGAACATCCAGTAATAATCTTTCCACTAGCCACTCATTATAGTTACAAATATGAATGTGATCATTACACCTGAATCTAAATAACTTACCAATTTTTCTGTCATAATATGTATTTATATCTTCAGCACCTCCTTTGGAAAAACAAAAACTTCATTCTTCTTAAACATTGAAATGGACTTTATCATACGGGATAGACTATGTAACTATGATTATATAATGTATGATTTATGCGTCATGTAAATAATTTCACATTCTTATCGACATCAGATGGCAACCGCATCCTGTACTTCAAGTTTACGTTTAAGTAGCAGGAGATAGCTATCTCCATAGATTTTACATTTCAATGATACCAAGTTATTACATATAAGAAATCTTCAAACAAAATCTTGAGGATAACAAGGTAAAACATCTGTTTGTAATTGATACCACCTTTTTATCCACAATGTAGGTACCAATTTACTTAGGTACTTACATTCTATACTTAGTTTCTAGTTGGTCTGCTCATTGAAGTTTGAAAACCATTTTTTATGTAAGTATAAAATTAGTATATTTGTAGGAATCTACCAGAAAGAATATGAAAAATTGATTGTTATCAAAGTAATCATTTCCCAAATAAAATATATGTCCACATTATTATTAGTCTTTAGTTACTCAGTATTTCAAAAATGTTAAATTTCATCATCATGATTATGAACCAAAACGATGTTTCTAAAAGGACCTCAAAAATGAACTGCAAACAGAATACGAGTCGAACGTTTTAACAACAGAATCCCGAACATAAACGAGGCATTTATAAACTCATAAAATAACATTCACCATAAACTTACTGACAATGCGTTGCGTCCTCGCCTCTACCTATACACATATATGGCAGGCTACATTTACATTCATATATAACTATATATAAATGTATAAGTGTATTCTGGAGGCCGCACGTGGTCCATGCCATGTGATAAACCGGTCTTGGGCAAGCCTAGTAACCTCTAAACGACACCGTACGTGAACACTCTTGAAGGATGCCATAGTCACACTTTTATTTTTCATTTAAAAACCGTGAGATATATTTTGTGAGAAACAAAATGAATCGCACACGCATATTTTTAAATACCTCTGCATTTTTTGCGATCTTCGTGTCGTATGGTATCGTCATAATGTTAACCAAGTATCTCACAACTTTGTCGTTTTACTGCTTAACATTTTTATATCTAACAAGCCTAGTGGTTAGTTCTTTCATGAATTATTTATGGATCTAATCTTAGAGGCCGATAAATCCGCTGTTATCAGCACATATCTCGGGGTGACAGCTATGCAAATCACTTCGACTGGTAAAGAAGATATCCATGTACTCTCAAAAAGGCGTTATTACGTTCTGTATTCGGAAAAGACCATTCTTTATTCCGTTCTTAGGAATAAACAGATGTCTAACACCAAATTACGGACCCATTTAACTTGTTCATTAACTACTCATTATATCAAAAAACGTATTGCTTTTGATCTCCCATAACTCTAAGGTTACATGCTATATGTAAAAATAATAATATAGTCCTTAGAACAAGTGCTCCAAAAATACATAGTTTCGAAGATAACACAACACTAAACTTTCGGTGTGTGTATCTAAGTTTCATTGATACGTACGAGTAAATCATTTTCATTCAAACCAATAATTCATATTTAAAGCTAATGAAATGCGACGCTGTTTTTTTTATTGACAAAAATTGTCTAAAGTAATGTGATATTAAACGGGACACCTTGTATAAGTACAGTGTTTTGAACTTAACACGTGCAGCAAACATAAGTGCTTTTCTTTGTTAGTTTTTTTCGAAGGTAATATCTACATTTAAAGTAATTATTCTGAGTAAAAAGAACACCATCTCAATATAAAATTGTTTCCTATTTTTTTTCTAGACCGAACAAAAACTGCCTTTTAATTTACACCTTTACTGTAAAGTAGAACAATGTAAGTGCTACATGACTGAAGTAAATAATTGTTGTCGATGGTTAATACCATTTATACTTACAAGACTTGTTGCTTATGAATTTATTGGTATGATACTCGTATACTGTTTTCTGTACCTTCGTTGAACGAATTATTATGTCGATTAAAAAGTTTTGTTTATTAAAAAATAATTGTTTATAATTTTTTCTGTTCCGCCAAGGCGTAATAAACGGGTCTTTAATTTACACCTTCATTACAAACTACAACTAAGTATACAACCGAAGCCAATAATTGTTTAAATTGAAAACGCCCGCTCCCCGGGAAGTCCGTGGATGTAACCGCACCTGCGAAACTTGGAGCCCCGGGCGACTTGAAGAATTCTCAACTCTTAGAATTCCCGGCTAGGAACTTGCTTCGTCTCGTTAGCTGCTTGCCGCAAAACCTTCTCTTATTTATGCCTCTACTTTATTCCATTTGCGGTTGGCTTTTACTATTTTAGCGGTATCTTTCATTTTACGTAATAAAATTTTCAAGATGTGCTGCGAATGAAAGACTGTCATCATATGCATCTGCTTAGTGCTTTTGTTCCTAAAGGAATGAGGTTCTAGTAAGTTTTAGCTAAAGGTCTTTCAAATACACCTAACTTCTAACTTAAATTCGAAGCACAACGTATTTTTTTTTAAATAAGTTGATATCTGGATGTAGGTACCTACCATTGCATCATATTCCATAGTTGAAACATACCTTCAAGCCGTATTACTCCATAAAAAAGATTAATAAATAATACCGGTACATGATATAAATTGCTTAATTTTCTTATTAAATTGTCACTCATCAATTTTACTAATGTCTACAGCAACGCCATCTATCATACGTAAAATATTATGTCGACAATATATCAAAGTGAAAAAACTTGATTAACGATACAATGCTAATGGAGATCTTTAGTTTTGGTCATTCTTGTTATGTAAATTATTCGTTGAGGTAATAATTTCTCGAGGCCGTAGATTTTCCATTAGCTTTCGAGCGGGCGGCGATTACTTAATAATAATAATGACGGCTATTAATAGCTAATGCAAGAAATTAGTGACAGACGCATGTTCTCTCAGCTTTGAGTAAAAATATTCATCTAATAAATGATGCGCCCAAGAATTCAATAGCTCATATCTACCCTCTTATTTCTTATAGAGTCATCGTTTTTAAAGGCCAGGAACTTGTCTTTTATACTTTACTTATTGCATTAAGCACAGCATACCGCAATTATATCATATCAATTTTTTATCTAACATTTAATAGTAATAAGATCTGTCATTAAAACCGTTCAGTCCGATATAGCTTTCTAGAATTCGAGTCATGCAATTGTAAGGTGTCGGAAAAACGCTGGCAATTCCATGAAAATGCATCGGCGCAAAGAAACCCGCCGAGGAATGCCACATGCCGTCTTTTAATCGATATCACTCATATCACGAACTAATTTAATCTTTGTGAATGATGGATTAATGTTAAAAATTTATTGGCGTCCATTTGGTTGTTACGACGTTTTGTCGCATAAGTATAATTGTTTCGAGTTTTTATTTGAGCAAGGTGCAGATATAAAATGCGAACGGCGACTAAACGTTCCGATTATAGCATAGATAGTGGTATACAGTTATTGTTTGTATAATGTATTTAACGAACCTAGCAATAAATTATGTGAAATTATTTTATAAAAATACAATGAATTTTTAGATGAAAGTAAAAACGGTATGGAAACAGCGCGTGTCATGCTGTGAAATAGTTGTTTTTATTGTAATAAAAATTCTTATTTTATTGTTAAATGCTAAGACAATGATGTAAGCTAAATATTTAGACTATAACTTATCATAGTCGAAATTAGAGACATACCTACTTACATTCTCCAAGAGTTCCAAACGAAATGATAGAACTATTCATAGTGATATTTTAATGGCAGTATTAATTTTCAGATATTCGCTTCATGAATCAAGGTAATTACATAACAAAGACAAGAATTAATCTTTTAACGAATAATCTTGCAAAATCATCACAATAATAACGTCAAAATAATGTAATCGTGTTAACGGGTCATTATGACCCTGGTAATTATTGTAATCAATTATAAGCTCCTTTTAATAAACAAAGTAACCCTCCAACCCCTATATCATTAGACGTTTCAAAGACGGTTATTAATACCCCTTACTTTAGTTTATTATCCGTAAATTGTTACTAATTTGCCGGCTTCGAACGTGTTAGCACGACAGGGTGTTCGCGAAATATTCGGGAAATTTCAACTTAGTCTGATACAGTTCGGTCGAAATAGATTGATCAAATGTGTAAACAACTATCTGGTATTACTTATTTTGATTGACAATAAATTAGGAAAAGTAACTAAACACAGTTAATAATCAACTTCAAAAACTTACAAATAATAAGTATCTAGGTATATTAATTACCTACTTAAGATGATTTTAAAATATATCTGCGGTAGGTATATTCTAGTGATTTTCGGTAAACAAAATAAACTGTACAACTATAAGCAGTCATGACGTGAAGACGTCATTATTAAAGTTTTTATTACGTTGAATATTAATATTCATAACTTACTGTACTTTAATTATATCATTTAATTTAATAAACAGTTCACACTATTGTCCGTTAGTGTAGTTATCAAGATTGTATTATGAAAGTTCGCGTAGATTCTTTTTCATAAAATTCTAGCTTAAAAAGTGAACAAAACAGTATTCGTGATTCCGTTCATTTTAATCCATTTTGGTTTCAGTATCATTTTTATTTTTCTAAAATTTTGATCACACTTCTACTTATGCTTCATATTAATAAATAAGTGTTTATTTACCATTTGAGCAGACAGACTTAAATTATTTAGTGGGACCAATGGGAATTAAAAATAAAATTACTAAATTATTCTCGTTCGTCCCACTAACATTTTCAGTGGTAATAAATTTAATATTATTTATTAAATTCCCGTTTGTCCCACCAGTCGGATGACGGCAGTGGGACGAACGGAAATACACGTTATAGAATCACTAGCTCTGCCCACGATTTCGTCCGTGTGAGATTTCTTGTTTTAACATAAACTACGACACGGCAATACTGTAGCTTGAAATTAGTGAAAGAATTTTTCTTCATTGATCGTTCGGAAGAATTACCCTCTAAATACTTTCATAAGTATAACTCACAAATTTTACCTTGTTATAATATATATATTATAGTATAGATTATGAAATAAGATGTGACTTAGGAACTGCAGTTATGGCGCATAAAATTTAAATATCCTGGCGAGACTTTCTTAGAGTATACCCATCATCTACATCTCAACAATTACATACATCTTTTTTAACGTCATCTATTAATCTACTTCTACAAAACGATGACACATGGGTTTTAGATGTTGTTTTGTCTATTTCCAAGGTTGATCTAAGTACCTACATACATACATAAGTTAAGTGTAACATAAGTTACGTAACTCAAGTTAGTGAGCCCGCATATGCAGGCTGTCTCAAGGACTAATAAAGATTGTTCAACAACAGTACAGTAACGAGCATAAATATTACAGTGTCGTAAAATTCAACAAATAAGAATTGCAACTTTGAGAAAATACTTATTTCATAATTGTATAGTTTCTCGAATTTTGTATTATACAAAATTCGTAACACCACAAAATGTCTACTAATACTTTCGAAGATAATCGCTTTTTAATCTTATGTAAGTGTAAGGTATTTACTTGTGCTCGTGAGTGTACCCACAATACCGACGCCGTTTAGACCCTATTTAGGGTATCTATAGATCTACATCTTATTGCCATGACCCTTCGTTTTTGGATCACTATTATTTTGATTGTAAGAATTTAGAAAATAATTAGATATGCAGCATAATACCTACTTACTTTTAAGTAAAGTGTAGAAACAGGCGTATCACCCGCATCAAACAAAATGGTTTTGCTCGAGTTTTGAAATTACTCTCTACTCCATATTCAAATCCTTATTTCCAATTTATATATTTTATACTTAAACAAATATCAACTTTTTCACAGTGTAAATTAAGTTGATTTCAGAACGACTGTAACTATTGAAAAAGTCATTAAAAAAATTGTTGGATCGTAAACTGAACTATTGTTGGTATGTGTTTAAATTTTTCGAAACTAAGTTGCGAACGCAGGATAGGTTTTCTCTGACTGACAGGACATTGCCTATATTCTCTGTTTTCCCGACTGTGATTCCCACTTTAAAAATGCTAGCTTGCCTAATGATAGAAACGGGGTTTGATTTTTATCCAAGTATTACCTACTGGCGAATTCTAGGGAATGAAGAGGAGAAACGTGATACAAAATGTCTACAGTAGGTTGTTAAATGCTATTGAGAATATCTTTCTTGTCAAACCAAAGGACAAGGTGAAGACCACTACACAGAGCTTAAAAGAAATGATAACTATCTACCCAACAGCTGTTATAAAAGCCAAGATGTAATAAATAGTTGTTTATGAATTATGTCGACATGATAAGTTTTTATTTTACAATATATTTTTGAAGATTAATAGCTATTAATACAAACATTAAGTAGACTAAACATAGTCGTTACGATAGGGACGACAAATCGCTTAATTTTTCAAACAAAATAAATCTAATAGCTCCAGAATATTTGTATATCTTCTTACTAATTTAAATATCATAAAGCTTTCTTGTATATTTTATCTAAAATGTAATGTAATTAGACCCAATGAAGCAAGAGTCAATAATAGTGGGGTAAGTAATAATATTATGATATAATTACAAAATCTCTAATATTTACAAGATATAACAACTGAATCGTTAATGGTCACTTTTCTAACCTAATCTGGCGGTCAGTGGCCGCTCCCGCGGCACGCTCGCTCCGCTCGCTCGCCTTCGCGCGTTAATGGTCTCTGTTCTAACCTAACCTAACCCAAATGATTCATCAACAATAGAGGGGATCTGGCGCTCGGCGGCCGCTCCTAACCTAACCTATCCGAGTCGGATTGCACTGAACCCCGGATGTTAACCATAATGATGGTATCAATATATGTTTTAAACGATAGACCTAATGATTTTCGATTAAATAAACGTTATCCAATAACGTTAAACAAAATAAGTTTTAGAGTATATAAATGTTGTATGTAAAGAAATTATATCAACAGTTGGTACGAGTATATCTCACGTTTATTACATGTTGTGAACGTTATTGAAATGAAAATAAACCAAATAACTTTATATGATAAGAGATACCCGATACCCGGGCAGTGAATTCTCCTGAAATTTGTATAAATTTATGTAACATTGTCTCTTGAGTCATTTTAATATATAGGTAACCAATTAAATTATGTTAAGCTCTAGTGTTTTTATCTTACTGAAAAGCATACTTAGGACCACAACGAAAATCTATTTATTGAATATGATTTCAATAAAGTCGCAACTTACCTAATCTCCTCAGCCTTACTAAACTACGGAGACTGTTTAACTATCAACTTTTCCAGCACCCCAATAATGTATCCTTTCACGGGGTTCTGGTCCTTTTCAATGTACATTGAAAAGGACCAGGACACGGTACCTTGCCTTCACTCTCAGATATTTTTCACAGCGTTTTCAACAAAGGAACACTGTCATAGTAACAAATTAGTCTTTGCTGTTAGCAGGTTGTTATCCCTTACTGGTTGACCTCCGTCTTCTGTCACCCATTCTCCAAAACCGTGATGCTACACACAAAATATAAAGTCGTTTTACTGACAGCCATTAAGCGGACCCTTAAAGCCAAAAGCATTGTACCTCGATACATTGTGGCTTATCAACAATCTCTACGGATAGGAATTTTAACTAATAGTAAGTAGTTATCTACCGTCGAGTATCAGTATAATACCATCATGGAGCTCTTTGTGCTGACACGTCATCATCATGATTGGGAGTCTTTACCGGTTTCTGTCCGGGAGCAATGGTATTGGATTACTTCTTGGGATGCTAGTGTTTTGTTTTTGGTTATAATTAGGTGAGCATTTTATTTGAAGGATATTCTTGGGAATTTTAGAAGGGTTTTCTATATAGCACGAGACTGTTGTGTCCAGATTTTAGTACAAGAAAATATATTTTTTTGGACTAATGTAAGAATTTGGCCATCAAGTTTATTAGTTCCTTAGGCTCCTACATAATAATGTATCCAATCCATAAGATAAAGTTCAGAGGTCCCCAATCAAACCGATCCCGCACAGAACCGAATCGCATGTGCGAAACCGGTTCCAATGGTCACAATAAGCTTTATTACTAGCAACTAAATGATCAAGTCTTAGAATTAACCGCATTGGAAGAATCCTATGAAGCAATACTATATCTGTGGTAGCTACAATCACGGTAGCAGTCTCGCAATGAACCTGGTCGGGCTTACATACTTGATTGATGGATAAAAGGACGCCGAGCACAAATTAAAGAACAATCCAAAGTCAACATGGCGATGGAAAAGTAAAATCAACAATTAAACTCGTTATACTATAAGTGGGTGTACAGACTGTGGTACGGTTTTGTTGGAGGAGAGTTGCTTATTCAAAGCTGTTTAACAGTGCCTTTTTATTTACATTGATGGTCTTGCTATATGCAATGTCGCCTATTGGCATGTGACCACCCGTATTTTTCAGAATATACTTCTTTTTTTTTTTCGAAAATTTTCTTTAAAAAGAAAAAAAAAGGAGAAAATTTCTATCTTTAATATTTTCATTTTTTTTTTTGCGTAGCGTTTGCCGTATCAGCTTATGAGTTATTTTATCGGATTAACTAACCTTTCTATATTAAAATTTGGTGGAGGTTGGAGGTGAAAACATTTTTTTCTTAAAATAATCACTATTTATTTAAAAAACACAAGTGTAAGTCATATAAAATCATAGTGGGATATCGATAAAAACATGAAAAAAATGACCTCCCTTTTAAAGTTAACGGTCACATGCCCATGGACGGCATTGTATATATTCAACTAATAAAAAATATACATATGTACTTTAGAAAAATTCAAACTTCGCTTTTTATATTAAGTCTTCTGTAAAGACAGCACCAGCACCTAAGTCATGTGAATTTTACTTTCGATTTGAAGATAGCTACATTTCGTAGTGACATCTGAAATCACCCTAACATAATATGTAGAATGCAGTTACAAAGTCTCTGAATAGATACAATCGGATCCAACTTTATGAACCACTAATGTACCGGTACACCGGTTTTGTACTCTAAGCATAGCACCGTGAATAATTTTGACATACAGTGTAATTAAATTTCATATATGTGACTATGTAATTATGAACGGTAAAAAAATTTAAAAAATTAAAACGTATCGTAAGAATTTGGCTAACATTTTTTCAGGTAAACCCACCTATTATTAACATAGTTAGTTCCCAATTAAAATGTTTTATGATTAACTCGAAGAACAAGTAGGTAGACGTATTATAAATTTGTGTAATTAGGTATTTTATGTATGTACAATTTGGATTTAAGGCTCACGCACATTGTAAAATGGAGGTAGATAGCAGTTTAGTTATTAGTTTTTATGTAATGCGGTGAGAGTCACATAAAGGCGTACATGTGATTGTTAAATACAGATAAAGAATACACAGTAGCGTGGTCGTTTTCTGAGAAATTTAATTTAATCTTTGAAAGTAAATGTCACAATATTTTTTTTTATCACTGTTAATGAAATCCTGGAATAGAAAATTATTTATATATTCTAACATTCATTAAACTGTTAATTTTGAATCTATAATTCAAAAGTATACAGATCCAAGTAAGATGAATGCGGAGTTTCAATATATTCTCTATTTAATGTTATTTCCTGAGCGTTGCGTGGTCAAGGCGCCTGCGCATGTCTGCGCTCACTCGTCAATCGCTTCGATCGAAGATGTCCTTAGCTTCAGCGACATACTTGAAAGTTTATTTACTGTGTACATTTAAGTTCTAAGTTTAATTTTAAAATGAATTAAAGGCATTTACTATTTTGGTCAAGACAATTGCTATAGAACTGAAATACCTTTCAACGATATTTAGGGATCTTTATTTTAAAGTCTCTATAAATCTGGAAAATAATTTTCCTCTCGGTTTGATCTCGCCTAGCTTCCGGCTTACAAAAGTTTCAATTCAGTTTGAACTGACTACAACTAGGTATATCATCCAAAAAGCTCTGCAAGTTAAGAAAATCTCTTGTAAATTTTAGCTTTGATCAGAGCACGTAGATAAATATTATTTCACGTCTCACCAGTTGAAAGGGGCGTAAAATGAAGACCAGAATATTTCATAATAAATAAGAAGGTGGCGACGAGACGTTCGTCCTCTCCTGTGGCCTCGCAATGACTGACGTCAAGTCAGCGATGATTTATGTATCGCGGGCGCAGTCTAATTAGGCCCAGGCGCATCTCATTCTATGTAAATTTGAGCCGGCCCACAGAATGAATGATATTCTCATCGGTACGATCTCAAACTTCGTGTAGGTTTAAACAAATAAACGTAAGAATAAGCCAGTCGTGATACGAATAAGTAATTGCGTTATGATCCTAATATTAATTATTTTAATAATGTTTATTTATATTTTTAAGAGAGCGCCTCGAGAGAAATAAATTTGAAAACACCGTTGATCAACTACAGTTGTACGTGAGTGAATGTATTTTCACACGCCAGAAATTAATTCAGAGTAATTTTAGTACACTCTCAAACCAAATAAATAGCACGTTCCCAGCGAAAGACTGCTCTTGAAAGCTCTGTACTAAGATCCCGTTGCGTTTGGGGACGTCGCGTCAAATCCACTGGAGCGTAGTTAGGCATCCAAAATCTGTGGAGACTACACAGTAGCGTGGTACGGGGGCCCGAGGACGAGTAATGTTATGAGCAAGCCATTATTGTCTCGCCCCATACCGTAAAACATTACGCAGTCGTGCCGGGACCGACGAATGCATTTAGAGCTGTCAAATACCCCTAAATACAATTTGTACTTTATAAATCACGAAGTTCTTGAACAAACAATTTGAGTGTTTTCTTCAACATTTCTAAAATGAAAGGTAATGTAAACGAAGTCTATAAATTCACGCACGTTTTTTTTGTTTTCAGTGCGTTCGATTTAGATTCAGGGGAATGTCCAAGCAAAAAGACCGAAAGGATCAAATTATAAATAAGTTAAGTGGAATTTCTTGGGTCAGTACAAGGCTAATTATCGTGCCTACACCGGTGAACGCCATTAATCTGAACGCGTTAAGTTCTTCCTGGGATCGTTAATTTGTGTGCTAACCTAATAAATTAATTGAATAACAGGAAGCGACAACAAAGTGTGTAATAAATAAGCACATCTCAGGACATGTGTTAACTGTCAGATATTTTTCATTTTATTTTTGAAAATTGTATTAACAGCTCTATATAGCGCGGCAGTCAAACCGCTTAGGATCATCTAGTGAATGTTTGCGTATAGTAAAAGATGCTACGATCTCATGGGAATAAGAGAGTTATCAATAAGTTTTATTCAATTGGAATAATTTAGTTTGGGATAAAGTGGTTGATGGCGGATTTTGGCCAGCTGTTGGTTTAAGACTTGTTGTAAATGTTTCTAATACCAGTTTTCTTAAGTTGAAGTTGAAGTTTTCGTGACATTTGCTGAAGGCTTTATTTACTTACTTAATTAACGATTTTTGGTAAAAAATAATCCTGCGGAACTATTTGGTATTCTTGGGTTATTCAGTTTCAGTTTAGCCTTGCCTTTGTAAAATACAAAGTGTGACAAAGTTTTGATTCAAAATAAAAGGCAAATTCCACGCACTTTACCAACAATGACAAACAACACAGTTTCCATGCACCAGATAGATGGAACTGCACAAATAAGATATAAAATTTTGTCAAGCAATAGCTTGACAAGCACGAAATCGCGAAACACAAAACGAGCGTCAACATAAACTAACATCCGGCAAACACTGATGTATTGCAGCCGCAGAACTATGGAAACAAATCTCTCGCAGTAATAATTTACGGGCGCAATATGGCTCCGCAGTTTGAAAACAAACAAACAAAACAAAAACAGAAGCGCGACCCGCGATAAAAGATGTCGCCACACTCGCTGGCCTCACTTTAAAGATAGACTAGCTAGAGCTTAGATAGCGGCAAATAAAGGACATGGACTTGCGCCTGCGACTGCACAGAGACCCGTGGCCAATCAGCGGCCGCCGCGTAATTATAGGTTGCGTTCGAATTAGGAACGACTGCCGTGGCTCGTGCTAATTGAAAATAGAATTCGCTGATTTATATCGTTTTGAGTCGGAAGCCTTTGCTGATTGTTTTTAACATGATTAACGAGCTCTCAAACTATATTTGAATTTAGATAGACTCCTAGTTTCGAGACAATTTATAAGCTTTACTTGTTGCCGCTACTGTGTTGAAAATGTTAATTGATAAATCGGCAACAGATTAATGAATTTAATATTACAATAACTGCTTCGATGTATTAAACATGTAGGTAGGTAGGTAAGTACTTAGTACTATTCATTAGCATACTAACACGCAATATATTAATCTCTAATGAATCTAATCTATCATCGAAATTACAGAAGGCTTGTTGATACAATCTTATGCAGTTTGACTTTGAAGTACCTAACAGGTAATAAGATGTTTGATTTATTGTATTTTAAGTAAGTATACCTACTTACCTATTAAAACATTACAGTGTTGCCTACCTCTTTTCAAAAAAGGCTTATTTGTCTTCAATAAAAAACGTTGTTTTGAATGTTGATTATCTCGATAAAGTAAAAGGTGATTACAAGCTGGACAATTAATAAACACAGATAAAATTCTCATAACAGTTATTCGAATTTATTTTAATACAATCATGACTCACGAGGAAACAAATTAAATGCCCACTGTCCGCGCTAGGGTTGCCAGCTCGATAAAATGCTTCGAATTGTCGGGTGCCTATCGTCATTCCTGACTCAATTATTTAAAAAACGAACGCCCGTTGCGTGCGGTTCCGTCCTTGTCCCGCGTGATTTTTGACGATATATCTGACTCTTTCACTCAAATGCGCCCGCGTCGTCGATAACTGGGGAATGTGCCGGCTGACTTCAGTCGGGCGGCGCTCATAGACAATTTAAATTGGAGAAATTGGTAGCCAAGTACTTCGAGGAACTGGTAATAACGGACAAACGTCAGCGTATGTAGATAGTGCGGGCACATCATCTATTACCAATGACATATTATTACAAGGAAACGAGGAACCCGTTTGTACTGTGTTATTTATTTACTTACTCAAATGGAATAATAAATACCTGTAGAAACGCAGTAAGCTTTATTAAAAAGCTTTGAAATAGGTAAACACAACATGATAGAGAAAAAACCTTCGTGGACTGGATTTTTTTATTGATGCTCAGCTTATCAATCGCGATTCGCGACAACAAAGTAAAATCAAAATCTGAGCAAAAAGTTTCCGATCGGCTCGGTGTCACAGCGCAACAAGAATTTTGAACAAACTCGAAATCGAAACTCGAACAGTGCAGCTATCGATAAGATATGCTATCGATATAACTGCAATAAAATCAATAAGGCAGCTAATCAATCCAGCACACGTAATGTGTCGCGAGTTTCAATTACTTAAGACTTGGCTCGCCAACAACTAGTTATTCGCGATTAAGATTGGAGATAAAAACCCTAGACCATCATAATAGGGATAATCGTATTCAGGTATATCATGACGTGTTGCAAGTTTTAATTGGTGTCCTAATACGAGCACCGTTTAAATAACGAGTCAGCGATCAATTCATTAAGATGCAGTTGGCATGACGAACTTAATCCCCAAGAGAGAAGTTCTTGCGGCCTGTCAGAAGACATAAAAACTCGGCGACGACACCGACCCTCGAAAAGGAAAAAAGTAAAATCCCCAAACTAAACCGTTTACTTCCCGAGAAAATTTTCAAGTAGTCTTGAGCGCTGTATTAAGGGTAGCATAATAAGGCTTTCTGGATTAGGTGTAGCGCTCTTGAGTGAGAATAAACCCAAGGGAAATCCTGGCGCGCAGCTTTCCTTCTAATTTATTACTCCTCCAACGGCCAGCGGCCTTTGTATCGGATCTGCCGGGAATGAGAAATATATTTCTAGATGGATTAACATGTTTGCCACTTAGAGGTTTGTAATTAGTGTTCTCAGGTACTTTCGGCTTTCTTGAGTCAGGTTTTAATGCTGTAGAGTTGAAAACAAGTGAATGACATGAACTTAGAACTCTTTGATCGGAAATGTTTCTTCCCTACTTACGAGTATCTATCCATTGATGCGACTAGAATCAATCCTATATTTATGTAAATTTTGACGTTGAAAATGCCTTTTATGTGCCTATTTGAAATTAATTATTTGAATTTGACTTTGATGATTTTTAGCGTGGGAAAATATATGCCATGATTGCGATTATTATAAATATTGGGAGTCTTTAGATACTTTTAGCAATTGAGTTTTTGAGTTTTAAGTTTGAGTTGAGTTTGCAACCTCCTAAGGAAGCTGTAATAAAAAATGATTAGCCTACCAAAATGTCAAGATATAACGAAATCTAGTTAGTGAAAACAGAGCGCACAGTAATTTACCCACAGTGCTATCTATTTCACCTATTTGATAATCTCCCGTTGAATAAAACCTATATATCTCTCACACGAAATCCCCGCTTCAGCTTAAAAGCAGACATAAAACTACAAGCCTTTTTAGTCACCACGATTTCGCAAGCTCACCAAAATAACAAATAGTTTGGATTGCAGCCATCGAAAACAAAGAGATGAGGATAGCTATATGTTACTGTCTGCTAAACAAATTGATTTAATGACTTCTTAAACTAATTGGATTTACCGGTCCACTTGTATTTCGTCTTTGCGTCGAGATTAACGCTCTGTTCACATCTTAACTTACTCGGATGTGTGGACAGCGTTGTTCGGCTATAAATTAAGAATTATATGCCTTTGAAGATAAAACATTTCACTTAAGATGTACACCCCACTTAAGCGTATAAAGCAGTTTTGTAAAACGATCAAAAGTATAAACAAGAGCTCATTTTGAGCTGTGCACTGAGTCGCTCAGGTCCGTAATTAAAGAAAGAGCAGAGTTAGCTTGCGTTGTATCGCAAGTGCTTCCTACTATTAATCCGTAGTAGTGAATTAGTGCGATGCACACACGTTTGTAGTGTGGAGACACTTCATTACGGGGGCAGGTCATAAATCAGGACTTCTAATATTAAACGTGCCTTCGTGGGGCAAATTGCGGCCCTGTCTGCGACTGTGCGGTCGATGGCAGCGACCTGATGAGCCGGGTTAAACCTCACTATTAATTACCCTTAGTAATTATGTGCACCGTGGTCCGACAGGCCAGCATATCATAATGTAACAACCAAGTTCTTAAACCCACTAATGCACTCTCCTACTCTTTAAGTAATGGATTGCCAATGAGAGTAACAATGTGCAGTGAACATAAAAATAATTAAAAAAATAATCAACTTTATCTTTACTTCCATACAATTTATTTTTCTTCTGTCATCACCCAAATGAAATATGAAATGTTTAAAGTATTTTTTATTAATTTATTTTTTCCCACTGCGCGAGATAATTTCGCGGGCCCCACCAAGATCTTCTACTAATGTCATTTTAATGTACTTAAATGTCTTCTCACCTATATTAGTATAATCTGTTTTGTGATTTTATTGTTATCTGAATTTTATTTGGCTTTATTTACGTACTTTGCTGAATGTAATTCATGTTTAAGTATTTTTATCATGCTCGTGTTTTCATAACAGAGCTTATTTAAGAGCTTGGTAAAATATATGGTCTTTGAATTTTGAAAACGTGCAGCAGTTAATGTTCTTCAATGACTTCAAGCACAGATTTCTGAATAAAACATTATTTTATCTCTGCATATTCTGCAGTTCTTGGAAATTCTAGGTAACACACAAATTATGTATGACTTTTAATGCGAATTTACTTCCTAAAAGTCGTGTAGGTATCTGAACATACGCATAGATATGTATAAGGTAATTTAAATAACGACTTAAATATTTCACTTAGAAAGCCATCTTCACCCATAGATAAATAAAAATAAATAATGGGGGGAGAATTTCAGAAAAAAGCGCAGTTTATAATATTTTTATCTTTTTTTGACACTATCGGTGCCTCCCTATTCTGCGTGTTCGAGACAGGGGCGTATCGAGAGTCATTTAGGATCTGGTCCCCCATCTGACCCCTTAAGAAATATGGGGTTGGAATGGGGACGAGACTTACACTCTGAAGTGTGAAACATCGATTTAAAAATAAAGGATTTATTTGATTTACAATACGCTGCTTAATTTTAAATACTTACAGCAGAACTTGTCGAAATTTAGTTTAAAACTTTAAACAAGAAATTTTAAGATTCACGAACACAGATTGTAATTAGGTTTTATGTGGAACTAAATGTCAATTACAAACCAAAATTGGAACCATGCCCGAAAATAAAAACAGACTCGCCAAATTGGAACCTAATACGACTATGATAGACTTCTGTGTTCTCTTGCTAGTTGTACCTACTATGTATAAGTAGGTACTGGCCTACATTCGAATTCCGTGATACATTTTTGCTTGCGAAAGGTGACAATTATATTAATTGTTATTGCATACCTCCATTTATTATTGAGAACATCGCTGTTATTGCCAACATGACGTCACGAAGTCTTGTTTTAGACCTCATTTGAGCAATTGATCGCCTGAACGTGGCTCAAATGGATCGGAAAATGCTCGGCATGTTTGAAATTATTTTTGTCGCGTCGGCTCCCGTGGCGCAGACGTTTATTCGCCAGTGTATCAACGCCCTACTGATGTATGGTGCGTTCTAACATGTACTGTATTAACTTTTTCATTCTATTGTTTCGCCGTATTTGTTTATTCGAGCGTTTTTTGTGAAAATTCTGGGCCTTTTTGTTTTTTGTATGATGAACGCTGTTGTTTTGTTTTAATGTTACGTGACATTTAACACGGTACACTAAGCTTACTTCTACAAATATGTATAAATATGTTAGGTAAATAAAAATAAGTTTTATCTGAGACCACTTTTTGAAATAATTATTCTTACCACAGCTTTGATTATGAATTAGTACTTAGATAATAACTTACTGAAATAACGAATTCACTTGCCAAATATTGTGAAGTCCGCCCCGTGATTTATCAATATTCTTGAAAGTGTCAACTAACATCCAGTAATTAACTCTACCTACACAAAACCAAACAGCTATCTCACATTTAACAGATAAACCACAAAAACGACTGTGTCAGCCAAAACCCGACAATTAGCACATCTTTTACCCAACTCTCGCCACCTAAACATCTTAGCTCCAACTTTACTCTAA
This sequence comes from Agrochola macilenta, assembly GCA_916701695.1. Classification (NCBI taxonomy): domain Eukaryota; kingdom Metazoa; phylum Arthropoda; class Insecta; order Lepidoptera; family Noctuidae; genus Agrochola; species Agrochola macilenta. The sequence goes on from OU753563.1 coordinate 14,298,142, forward strand.
CAAACAATTCAGTTCCCACATTCATGTCAATGGCTCGTTTGCTATGAACTTTAGAAAGGCGGCCGGGCCCTCGAGTACCAACCTACCTACGAACTCGCACATTAAAACTTTGCCCCAAGTACGGCCCTGGCGAGTGCGTTGTACAGAAAAATGTACTTAATTAATTAACATTATTTATGATGAGTCGTAAATTTATTTATTAAGATAGAAAAGTTCTGAATATGTCTAATTTTTTCGGGAGTATTTAAAAGCGTTGTTGTATTGTTAACAAGGCATTTTTGTTTATGTTGGTTTTATGGGGATCCGTATATTTTCTAATTGTTCTTTTTCATTAATTTAAAATGTTCTAGTGATTTCGTATAATCACACTTTAGCAGCTAAGTAGGTAGATATTTGTTATCCATTTTCCAAACTACCCTGTTTATAAAAAAAAAAACTAAATCAAATAATGACTTGAGGGTAGGTCGGGTTAGTATTGTTCTATACATATATTGGTACATACTACACACATGCAAATAAATGAAATTGAAGTCTCTGTTTTTAATGCCAAAATAACAGTTTTTGCTAAATGCATTTATAAAGTACCATAGGCAGTATAAAAAAAGAAAAAAAAAAACTTTCTTTATGACTGCTTATTCCGGCTAATCTCCGAAACGACTGGACCGATTTTAACGGGACTTTCACTGGCAGATAGCTGATGTTATAAAGAGTAATTTAGGCTACTTTGGGGTAAACGGGTAATTGGGGTAAACGCAGGTGAAACCGCGGGCAGCGGTTAGTCAAATATATACTTGAGGGTAGGTCGGCTTAGTACTTTATCTATCTGCCTAGCCTTTTCCCAACTATGTTGAGGTCGGTTTCCAGTCTAATCGGATGCAGCTGAATACCAGTATTTTACATGGATCGACTGGCTATCTGACCTCCACAACCCAGTAACTGGGTAATACGATACCCCTTGGTAAGACTGGTTGACAGACTTTGAGGGTTCTGACGACCCGTAACGACTGTCAAAGATCCACGAATGACAGCCGGGACCAAGGGCTGTGCTTTCCGAAGCACGGCGTTGTTTCGGTATGTAAAGACGGTCACCCATCCATGGACCAACCTCGGCAAGCGTAGCACAACGAGCGGCTGTTATTACTTAGCACGAGCTCCTTAGCTTAGTACTTTATAAAAATAATAATATTTAATGCACTGTTCTGCCAACTTTTAAGAGCGTTTATTCTGAAGGTGGGCAATCGTCGCAAATAGATGTCAAATATTTCACTGTTTTGATTAATTTAGCAATATTACTGTGTGGAAATAAAAAATGTGGCTAACTAGCGAACTAGAATATTGTTTATGAAATGCAATAATTAATATCGTAACACCGAATGTTTAGTTTTAGATGTAAAAAAACTATTTGGAAACGTTCCAAATGCGTTTTTTACACCTAAAACGGGTACAACATCAAATTCAATGTTATAATTGCAATTCATTATTAATATTCTAGTTCGCTACTTAGCCACATTTCTTATTTCTATTCAGTAATATTGCTATAAGAATTAAAACAGGTAAATATTTGACAGTTATTTGCGCCGTTGCCAACTTTTAGGATAAACCCTCTTAATAGAAAATCTAAGTACAAACAACTATTATTTGTACAAACAGGTGTATAACTATTGTCGCCATGATTGATAGCAGTCTCATAGGTGGTGTTTGTACCATTATTCAGTGCGTAACTTAAAACAGTGTCTACCATAACACATGGTGCAGACACATAGTTGTAGAAAGCAATAACTTATCCCCCTCATCCCAACTATTCCCTTGGCTCAAACATACATCTATGCGTAACCTTACAGACAAAGATACAGCCCTCTCTAGAAATGGTAGTGCTGTTCAAGGAACGGGGTAGCGAATATAGTCTATGTGATTTGTTGGAAAGGGAATTAGATATTGGATGGATTATAGATTTGTTGAAAGACCTACACTGTTCTCCCATACCTGTTATTTGAAAATATTGTAAAAGCCAATTATTTTTAAAAGAGTAACCGTGGAGTTTCTTGCCGGCTCTTCTCCATGGTAAACGACCAATTGGAACCGTGCACCTAGTTTCTGACGTTTCATAAGTGCCCATGTAGGTTTATGTGAAATAAGATAATAGATAGTTTTTTAATTTTTTATTTTGATGATTGTAGGTTCTGTCAGGCCGCGTCCTGTTTAAAAGTGATCGTCGCGCGAATATGCAATCGGTCGCATTATTATGTCACTTTTTAACCGGAAAATCGGAAAGCGCCCTCTGTCGGCGCGACCACGCATTCAGGTTCACCGAACAGAAAGTTCGAACGACCGTGTATTCGCGCGACGATCGCTGTTAAATAGGACGCGGGGTTAATAAAAGAAGTTGAGATGCCAGAAAATTAAGGATGCATTTTTTTAGGTCTGAAAAACGTTATTATTAAGCGGAGTTGTACAACTTTGTTGTTTTCCTGATCGCGTTATACAAAAGCGTTAATACAAAATAAAACAAAATTTAAATGTAAGTAGGTACCTACTTATTTTTTTTTATCGTACTAATAAATAAAACATCTATTGATCTAACTAGAAAAACCTTGATAAACCATACTTACCTAAAAAGAAAGTAAGAGAAATAGTTTTCACACCACCTGCTCGTTAATGTCAAATTATACCTACCATGAAAACCTAGCATAAAGCAAGTCATTAAAGCCCTTTAATGACTTGCTTTATGCTAGGTTATAGTTAAGTTGAGCCTAGGCTCTAGCCGGGCACTAATATTGTACTGAATTTCATTATAATATAAACCATTGGTCAATAATGTAGTTTGAATTTAGAAACAAAACAAAAAAAAAAGGAAACTTTAACTATAAAAAAAACTTATTTTCTACTAAAGTACAGTTCAACCAAAGAGTTCTCACTTCATAGGTTATAATTAGCGTCAGCAATTGTTTATTTAAGAAATCGCGCAATTTAATAGAGATGTTATAGTGGTAGTGTAAGTTACAATAATTTATATTAATGAAATAGAAATACAAAGAATAATTACAACAATAAATATAATTGTTTTCTGTTTAAGAACAAGTCCAAAGTTATTGAATAATGTGCATCTTAGGTCACTGGAAATGCTGATCGAGTGTTGTTGCACGTACCCCAGTGTTGGAACGTTGGATTTGGGCGTCATATTTACGATATTATTCGTTGTTTTGTATTGTTTTAAATGTTTTAGTCCAATAATCAATTCTACCTCGCTTTTTCGCACAACATTCTACTACCCCATCTAGCCCAAAAACATCCATAACCCTACCAAATACGAAAGTTACTCGCGAACACCGCGTGTTGTTCAATATATCACATTTTGATTCGGTCGCGCCATAAACAATACAATATATCAATATAAAGCAGACGGTGGCGAAATTTGAACGGAGCGAGTGCGTTATATTTATGTGCGAGCAACTGTACGCATTTATGTATTGCCAGTGTTTTGTGATGTTTTAAACACATATTCAGCAATTCTTGTTGTGTTTTTGTATAGTGATTTAGTACAGTAAGCATAACAGTTTTGTATAGTGGCATTTGGTACGACTAGAAGCTAACAACATAGTTGAAAAAATTGACGAAGGCTTGGTCATTTAGTACTCTGTGCTGCTGGCAGAACAGGCAAGTAAGAGTTGGGATTGCCTATTAGTAAGTTAGTAGTAAGCAAATAAACTTTAACCTACAAAGTACCTAGGTAGGTACTACGTACAGTCCGGCCGTTGAAAGACTGCGTTCCTGCATGGCACCTGTCAGTTGAACAATGTCTAGTTGTAATAAGGATCAAATTCGCAAAACACATATTTGTTAGTATGAAACTAACAAGGGTCAAAAACGCATTTTTTTGACGGCCGGACTATTATACCTCGACACCACTTAGATGTAGTATAAATTTGAAAATTTGCATTCACACATTTTCAATTTTACGAATGTATTTGGTTATATGACTTTACGAGTTATTGCGTTTGCGTAAAGATCATTTTCGCCTAAATAAATAATAAAGATTGGTGATTTTTAAGGCGCACTCTGTTCGGATGGTGATCGGTTTTACGAATTTTGCCGACACTACATCTACGTTGTGTCGTACTGTATCTGTATGTTAAAGACAAGTTTCACAAAAGATCGTGGACGGTAGAAAATTTCTAACTTTTACGGGAATAATCTGGAAAGTTTCTGAATACAAAACAATCTCACTCTCAAAGCTCATCATCATCTATCTAGCCTTTTCCCAACTATGTTGGGTCGGCTTCTAGTCTAACCGGATGCAGCTGAATACCAGTATTTTACATTGAGCAACTGCCTATGGGACCTCCACAACCCAGTTACTGGGTCACACGACACTCCTTGGTAAGGCTGTTTGTCAAGCTTTGGAGCTTTTGACTACCAGTAACAACTGTCAAAGATGTACAAATGACAGAGCGGTACCATCGGCTTAACGTTCTTTCCGAGGCATGGAGGTGTCTCGGTATTTAATGAATGGTCACCCATCCACGGACTGACCTCGGCAAGCGTTGCTTTACCTTGAAGATCGACCCGTGCAGCTGTTATTATTTAGCCACGAGCCCCTCTCCCCCATACCCTATTTTTCATTATGTCCCACTGCTGAAAGGAAATAAAATGAAATTGTTTATTCTGTAAATAGGATACTGGAATTACATTTACACGTCATATTAAAAAAATATAAAAAATTTTACTACTCTGAGAAGAAAGGCTGAAACAAACTCAGAGGTCGCAATCTCTTTTAAAGCCCAGACATAATCTTGGTCAGGTCATATGAGGACCATATAAATTAGTGTCTGAAAAGGTCTTTCGAGAAAAGAACCACACAGATTAGATTTGAGTGGACCTGACCAGTCAGTGCACGCATTTGTCAGTAATCGTGGAGCTCAACTCAGAACTTAAAGAGCTCAACTCGATGAACAATCCAAAGAAAGAACATTTGGGTAGGCCGCATAAACTACTCAAACTGCCAGACCATCATGAAAACTAACTGAAAAAGAACTAATTAATGAAAGAAAAAAACAAATATCCACGGAGCAAAAGCCCTCTTCTTTTTGTTTACAAATATTTCTGTTTTGTGCAATTTCTGGCCATGTTGGCGGCAAACATGATTAGAGTCCCTTAGACCTTCGCCGCAGTCCAACCCCTATAGTAAAACAAAATCTCAAACAAATTAACATTGTCCATAAAACTGGTTCTGGTCATCCCTTGAGAGAAAACTTGTACGAAACCAAAAAAAGCTTTTAAAACCACATGTAAGCGTGCATTACAGTACATAATGAATGTTCTGTCATACTGTGGCACATTTTGTTCGAGTTAAATCGCATTAAGTGAGTCAATAAGTTTGTTTGAGTCAACTTTGCTGAGAGGTGACCGGGCATTGATCTTGTTTACTTATAGGTGCTTATGAAGGAAATAACAAGCTTCGATTTGTATGCTTAGGTTTTGAGATTCGTAATTGGAATGATGCATTGTTTTCTTTTTTTGTCAAAATATGTTATACCTACTAAGTAGGTATGTGGCAGCATTTACATGGCCATATGCGAACTACGCATCAAAGACCCGACGTGACATAAAGTCCTGACATCACACAAATCCTGCATCGCGCAATTAGAGTTTACCGCGTGAACACAATAGATATAACAAAGTCAAAGTCAAATAATTTATTTCAAATAGGCCCTTGCAAGGCACTTTTGAACGTCAAAAAATTTAATTGATTCTTGTCGCCCTTTCCAAAAGGCAGTTTTCGTATGGAGAAGAATGGGCAAGAAACTCCACCGTTACTGTTTTAAAATGTTTTACAAAATTTTGTTTATGTGCACCTAAAAAAAATTTACTATACCACAATAGGTAAAAATAATTTTAAATAAAACAACAGATAAATTAATTACTTATGTTATAGATACCTACATGGTTCTCACATATTTACAAATATTGTAAAAGTATACGATTTTCATAAAATTTTACATAAAGTCAGTGTAATCACAGAATGTAAAATAATTGAAATAAAATAAAATACAATCATAGCAACTTAAATTAGCAACCAGTTTGATTTTGTCTAGATTCTAGATTATCCTATGGAGCAGGACCAACATGTTTCCAAGCATTCTTATCTTGGCTATAACCCTCTAATTTTAACTTCCCCGACACCAATAGTTGGGCAGTTGCCCGTCGTTGCAGATTAACCTTTAAATCAAAATTCAAATTCAAAAGTCATTTATTCAAACTAGGCTGAGAATATAAATCTGAAATGAAAATTACATAAGACAGTCCCCCAAAACGCCCACCCTTCGCCACTTCCTAGTGCATTAGCTGAGAAGAAGAAGTGGCGCAACAAACTCCCCAGCAGCACAGCTGTCTGTTCAGTTAGAAGAACAAAAAAAAAGATTCTATATAATAGTATTCAAAATAATTTACATTACGCAACACAAAACATAATTCAAATTATTAGCCATATGTTAGCTAGCACACGCCAATTTGATTCATTCCTTTAACAACTTTGATTTCTACGCTTGCTCTTTGCATTAGGACGCACAATGACGATTAGGTCCAGGTTTCCTCATGATGTTTCCCTAGATCACCAAAAATCTGTAAAAAAAAAAAACAAACAGTAAGGTTGATGGTGACTACCACGTTGATCTAGTGGTCGCAATCGCTACTGCTGAGCATGAGGTCTTGGGTTCCATTCTCGGGTCGGGCAGAGTGTTATTGAGTTTTTCCATTTGAAATTTCTCAGTAGCAGCCTGGACTCCGGATTTGTGCCCGGTTGATGGCAATAGGTTCGCCCCCTATGTCATGAGACTTAAACATAACTGGCATAATGTGGATATACTACAGGTACACTTCTGCCTAGCCCTTCGGGGATTACAGGCGTGAAGTTATGTTATGTAGTAAGCAAGGTTTTTTTTTCAGCTTTTATAAAGTGTTGTACAACAAAATTGCAGGGTTTACATTACAGATTGTTAGAGCCGACCTAGGTGTCAAATAATAATATAGAACGGTGTTAGAACGTGGCCACTATAAATTAAGTTTACCCTACAATTAAGTAGTTAACGTAATTTTTACCTACATCATACAATTTCAACGTAAAGGGCTTGAATTATAAATTCAAACTAATGAGAAATGTTTTAACTATAGATAAAGGAACAAAAGGAATATTCCAATTTCAAATGCATTAACCCTTCGATCGACAATACGAGTACATTAAGGCGGAGATGGACTTGCAATGTTTGTTTGTAATGTGTAATTCGAGGCGACCTTGGTTACAAAACCACAATACACAAGACGCGATGAATGGTCGCTTCGAGCACATTAAATTTTCGTTTCTCATATTTCCGTTTCAAAGGAGTTCACGAAAAAGCCGACAGTCAAGTGGAGGAACCGGCACTTGCATCTAGCGACTCGTTGCACTTGACTACTGTACGCATTACAAAAACTCGAAACATTACAAACTAACGTTACAAGTCAGTCTCTGCTTTAAATTTAGTGTTAGAGAGTCAAAAACGTATCACTTAGCCTTTTATTATGTGCGGTCAAAAATATAATAACCAAAAATTTATCAACATGTTTTTTCAACCCAATCAATCTGCCTAGCCTTTTCCCAACTATGTTGAAGTCGTCTAACCGGATGCAGCTGAATACCAGTATTTTACATGGAGCGACTGCCTATCTGACCTCCACAACCCAGTAACTGGGTAATACGATACCCCTTGGTAAGACTGGTGTCAGACTTTCGGGCTTCTGACGACTCGTAACGACTGTCAAAGATCCACGAATGACAGCCGGGACCAACGGTTTAACGTGCTTTCCGAGGCACGGAGGAGTCTCGGTATGTAAAGATGGTCACCCATCTACTGACCAACCCCGGCAAGCGTATCTTAACCTGATGGATCGACCAGTGCGGCTGTTGTTACTTAGTCACGAGCTCCTCTGCAAAATGCAGTTCCCGCGAGTGATTATTCACTCTCGGCCATTCTTAAAGGCATTAAGAACAGCGGCCTAAAGACTAAGGGTGCCTTTCCGTCAGAGATGTGCTGTGCAGCTATGTTGCGAGGATGTGAAAGTTAAACTACGAAACTATGTGATCGTTTCCACTAATGCTAAACTGTGTAGCGGAGCGAGTAACATGTGCTATGAAGATGCGGCGCCGCGAGGTAGGTAGCTGTGCGAGGAAGATGCGCAGCTCAAGCAATGCGATGCATCGACAGTAGGGAAGACACGGAGAGTGGCTGCGGCTGCTTCACACATAGCTACACCAGTCGCGCATCTTTAGCTCACATCCATAGCACGCATCGTTCCATATAAAAAAAACATAGCATAGTTGAACCCATTTCCACCAATGCTAGATAAGGTATGTGGAGGAATGAATATGATTGGTGTTTATCAAACGTATCCATAGCAACGTAGCATAGCACATCTCTGGTGGAAAGGCACCTTTGATCAGTGACAGTCACATGGCCGCTTGATAAAGTTGTAGATACGAACATTGTTCCAACCTACGCGCATCTATTTTTGATTTAGCCTATTTAGGTAAGCATGATGTACTTACCTAATTGACAATTTTGTCTCCAAAGTGTTAAGTAATCTATCCTAAGATAACAACAGCTTTTATTCCAAGAATGGACAAATTAATATCCTCGATAAAAACAAAAATATCTCTTCTACCCAACCCAGTAAGCCTAGAACAGTTTTCATATCGAAAGAAGAACTCAAAGTCCCTATCAAAATGCAGTTCCAGCGAGCGATTATTCATAACATCTTAAAGCCAAGTCGGCCATTCATAAAGGCACTAAGAACAGCGGCTTAAAGATTAAATCACTGGCAGTCACATAGGTGCTTGATAAAGTTGTACCTACGAACATTGTTCCAACCTACGCGCCGATATTTTGATTTGCATAAGCAAGGCTGGTTTTGAGGTGCTGCGTTTTGAGGTTAAACGGTCGAATTACTTTTTAAGTTGTTGTTTTGTTGTTCTTTTTGGTTTCGTGAAAATAAAACTTTTCTTGTGGTGTGTGTTTAATCTACTAATTAGTGCGGATTTCACCAATGAAATTGAACGCGTTCAGCACATCTAAACGCATTCAAGAGCTGTCAGTGTACAATATTCTATCACAATTTAGACACTGACAGCTCTTGAACGCGTTTAGATTTGCTGAACGCGTTCAATATTATTGGTGAAATCAGGGCTTAGTAGCTAACCCATAGTAAGTTAGTAATTATGCTAAAGGTAACTATTATACCTCAACGAAAGACTGCAAAAGCATAATCATTTTATATTAAAATCTAAGTTATTTATATTAAGTGGACTGCGTCGTTGGTCAGTGGACACAAGCGCTACTGCTGAGCATGAGGTCCTGGGTTCGATTCCCGGGTCGGGCAAAGAGTTATTGGAATTTTCCATCTGGAATTTCACAGTAGCGGCATTTTTTTTTTATTTTTTCTTAATTATCAAATAACTTCTCCGGAGGGCGTCAGACTCTTACTGACTAAAACCCACCCGTGTTCGTTCAGTTGCCTGTACATTGCCAGGGGCCACGGTATCCCTTTCGGACTTTCCCGCGACCCCGGCAGGCATCGGTCCTAGCGAACCCCGTCAATTATGCTGACATCTCTTTGAGGTGCGCGTGGAACACAACGCGCCGTCGACCCGGGCCTGGTCCTTATCGGACGGCGAGCTACCCATTGCTCACCGTTCGCAAGCCCGCGCCTACGATGGCCGGGAATCAGCAGCCTGGAGTCTGGGTTTGTGCCCGGTTGATGGTAATAACCTCGCCCCCTATTACATGGGACTTAAACATAACTGGCGAAATGTGGGAGTACTACCTATAGGTAAACCTCTGCCTAACCCTTCGGGGAATACAGGCGTGATGATTATGTATCGAAGAAGTTCATATCTAACCACCTTAAGGACTAATCTTGCTTGCAGCGCTCGGCGACTAAAGAACCGGGCCGCTAACAGATGTGGTCATCGTGTTCACGGGATTTTGTTTTGAAACTAGTTTGATATGAACTTCTTTGGTGGTATGTATGTATGCCTAAGTTAATTTCAAGAATTATTCATTACCTAAGTAACCTAAGACCTTTTATTATATTATTATTTACTTAAATTGAGCTCAACTACTCCGCTATTCAATTGTAGGTTACGAAGTATGTTTTGATTCTGAGAACCTCTCTCAATGAGCTAATCGCACAAGTACTTAATTGATTTAATTACGCCATGTTTGAACGTGTATGTCGCGCGGACTCCAGACATGTTCTACGCTGTGTTTGCGAAGACCGCCTCTTGTTTAGCCTTGTTCTGACTTGCAATGACTTTATTGTCACATTCTATAATAACCACCAACCGGCACCATCTAGTTTTAAACATTTACCAAAATATTTACGTGTACGCGTCTTAAGCGCCTAAAAGTTGGCAAGGTCGCAAATAGCTGTCAAATATTTACCTGTTTTGATTAATTTAGCAATATTATATTTAGCAACGTCACAAAATAGATGTTATTTCGCTGTTTTGATTAATTCACAAAATAGATGTTATTTCGCTGTTTTGATTAATTTGGCAATATTACTGTAAGGGAATATGAAATGTGGGTAACTAGTGAACTAAAATATTGATTATGAAATGCAATAATTGATATCGTGACACCGAGTATACCTACCGTTTTAGATGTAAAAAAAGTATTTGGAAACTTTACAAATGCCTTTTTTAGACCTAAAACGGTTACAACATCAAATTCAGTGTTATTATTGCAATTAATTAATAATATTCTAGTTCACTAGTTAGTGGCTAACTACCGAACTAGAATATGAATAAATTGGAAATTTCATATTTCCATACAGTAATATTGCCAAATTAATCAAAACAGCGAAATAACATCTATTTGCGACGTTGCCTACTTTCAGAATAAACGCTCTTAAAAGATCTATTTACAGATAAACATAATTTTATCATCATTTCAATACTAATACTTCAAACTCTATTAAACATAAACTAAGATATTTAGAAAAATTCAATGTAAAGAAAATTTATTCTCATCGTGATCCAAGTTCACAGCTTTTCTACAATTTATTTAACTTGCCTATTTAAACTTTGTTAATTTTGAACTTAATCAAACGAAGTCAAAATATTAATTTCAAAATTCACGCACATCAATAGAAAATTACAAGAACGATTTAATTACTAAGCGTGCCTTGTTCGGTCGTGGCTAGCGCGCAACCAACATGTCAGACACAACAAGTTGGGCGCATACAACATGTTCAAAGCATTGTGTTGTGCACGACTTCTCTTACTTGGCTTGCTTCAACGAAGGATTGTTCTACTTTTTTTTGGAGATGGAGCAAATATCTCAGCTCCTTGTCTATATATTTTACTAATTTTGATCTCTTGATTCTAATGAAGAAACTTTACCGTAAATTCTATAAAGCCTCTTAGACCCCAAAACGAAATTGTACCATAAGCCAATAAAAAAAAGGATTATCTACAACACTTAAGTACCTACGTAAACGCCTATGTAAGCATTCAATTGCACCCAATCTTATAGCATCTATATATTCAAACGCGTCTATAGACGCACAAACACAACATGTTGGGCGCACTAGACATGTTCGCATGTTCGTGCGTTGCGGTGTGTTCGCACTCGCGCAGCCCGTCTTGTCTCGCCCCGCCCCGCCCGCTACATGGAATTGTTTTAAACTTTGATTAATTCCTTGCCAGCGCGGTGATGTTGCCTTGTTTTCAGTTGATGAATACTGTGTCGAATAGTTGTTTACTGAAAAAGGGTTTACTGATTAATTTTCGTGGATTCGTTGTTTGTTTTTTTTCTGACTAGGTTTGTGTTGTTTTTGCTTGTCTGTAAATATGAACCAGTTACCCAAATGGCGAAAGCTATACAGAGGCTTTTTTGTACTTACTGGAAAAGTTTTCTTATTGTAATTGTGTGACGATAGGTTCAACTTTTTCTTCCAGAGTTCTCTGAATTTAACAGTTTACACCTGCATTTATCATTGTGCGAAAGTAAGTGATGGTTTGACCTGCCGACAGCCGTACAACGAAGCCACCGAGCTTGACACATTCAAAAGGCGAGACAGCGGTTATCTTGAGAATTACATTAATTAGAGGTGTGGCTATAATTAATATTAATTAAAGTCACCTTTTAGCTCGCGACACTGAATGCGTATCGCAGTTAATAAATTTAACGGCATTGGCGGACCACTGGCTAACGCAGATAAAGATGCACCAGAAACTACGCAATTTTATCAACAATTCAATTCCAATAAAACGCACCTTAGTCCTGTAACCACAAGGTCCAAAACGATCGCATCAAACACTTGGCAATTACGTTCGCTCGTTGTAAATTTTGCAAAAGGTGTTTATCGTCGCCGCAAAGAATTGTAGGCTTTGCGACATCGAGATAAGACAGTTGACAAATGAATGAATTTACTTTGTTTTATGTCCGCTGAAAGTTTACGATCGTAAAATGCAAGAGTGTAACGGGCGAAGAAATTATAAGTGAGGATTTTTGATCCATACAACAATCCAATTATGAGGTATTCCTATTTTTTTCTTAATCATGATAAGGAGTGTTGTTCCCTAATGAATGGAACGTGGAATGTTTAAAGTAGACTTGTGGAAGTTGTCAAACTTAATATTCGTGACATAAATGTCAGTATTAAGAGAATGTAAGCGACCTTTTGTAAAGGCACGTGTTTTAGTTACATCATTATTTGGACTAAAGGTTTGGGGGCTTGAGATATGAACACTATTTCTGTATTGATCGATTTGATAAGTTCACTTTCGCCTTCATCGCGTGAATGTCGACTGAGTTCATAAATTAACTAGGTACTTTGTGAGAATTCTTGTGTTATTCCTGATAAAATGCTAACCAGAGATTAGACAACGAAAAAAATACAATATTAACCATTGCGTTTACGTCAACGCCACTTTTACAGAGCACACATTCTGTAAAATTTCACGCATTCATGCAGAACTTCCCGCAACATTTAGAAGCAAAATTTTATGTGTTCAATCTAAATAAGAAATACTATATTATTTATAATGGTCGCACATTTGCATCACATAAACAATAGCACCTAATCATTCCTCGTAACCATTCCTGACTAACCGAAGTCTACATTAACCCGTAGCTATTGTCTAGCGTTACTGCATACATTGCTGGCTTTGTGAACAAAATGCAAATGTATCATAATGTTAGTATTGCATAAATCATCGCGCCCGGCCGCGCGGATGCCCCGCGCTGATTATCTAGCAATGGATTTCAAGATAAAAGCTTTATTTGTTTATTGCTTAGGATGGAGAAAGAAATAAAAAATAAAACAAAAGAGGAGCAATTTCTATCTCGGAAGAAGTAAGGGTCTTTTGGCGCGTGGTCAAAATTGGAACTAACGCCGGCCGCCATCTTGATTTTAGGGTTCCGTACCCAAAGGGTGCTTTTACTAAAGCTGCGCTGTCTGTCTGTCCGTCTGTAACTGGGCTGTACCTTTTGAACCGTAATAAGTATATACTTGAAATTTTAACAGGCAAGTACTACTATGGCCGCTATTACAACAAATAATAAAAATAAAATGAAGTGAAAAATTAACGGGGTCCCCTTACAAGAAAAGAAAAAAAATTATGTTAATAACAGTACGGTGGGACGAAACCCTTCGTGTGCAAGTCCCATTCGCACTTGGCCGCTTTTTAATTATTTTTCACAAAGTGGTTTCCCAACAACGCGGGGTCCTATCGATGTCATTCAAGTGCCAAAAGATCCTTGTAGCATCTGTGGGATGGTAGAAGTAACACAATTCAAAAAAATATATATCACTGGCAGCTGATAAAACAAGTGATTTGAATAATTTTGGAAATAAGAATGCCTTGTCAGATTGCCATTGTGGTTTTAAAACAAGGGGCGTAATCGACCCTAGATTTCCACAATAAGAGTGTTCATTACTCCCTACATCGTCCGTACATAGGTGTAGGTCCAACTAATAATAAATTAAACGGTTGAACAACCGAAGCCAATTTTGAAATAGAAAAGGGTTAGGTTATTATTCGGCCGCAGACGTATTAAAACCGTTCTCGTTTTATGAAAATTAAATACAGGGCCCATTCGACCCTTTGTATATGACCACATGTGCTTGGGTTATGCAAATGACGTATTGGATGTCGGGGTACAATACATACTTGATTAGAGATAGTTTTGTACATAAATTATTAACAAAGCTTCTAGAAAATTAACATAGTGGACGAAAATTTTGAAACTGTAAAGAAAATTGTATACAAGGAACGATGAAGATGAAACTGAAAAATAATTATAATAAGAGTGTGGGTCGTATCTAAAAAGAATTATTTTACAAACTCTTTTTCCTTTTAAAACCACTTAAAATTCCTACCGAATTTTAGAAACAAAACTGGTACCCACATTCAAACTATTTCGAATAAAAATGTCTTTCTTTTTCGCGTCCAGCCTATGGTGGGCCCGGTGGAATATCAAACATTTTGTCATTAGGGAAGCATGCAAAACATATTTATGTCGCGGAAATATCTCATTCTGTCAACTAAATGCGTTTTGGTTTAGCTAAAATTGCATGATAATTTTGATTTTAGGATTCAGCTCGACCGCTGTGATGACGGATATAAATTCTCTACCGCTATATATTTCACATGACTACGTTTCGTATTTACTAACGCTATTTATGTAACATGAATGGTCGACAATACGAGTAATTTACTATTTTTGTGGTAGATATAAAAAGTTTGTGTAATGGTTGGGAGATAAATATTGTTCTACATAATGCTCGTTAGTTTCTTACGTTGTTGCTGCTTGAAGAAATTTTGGCAGTACTTTGTAGTTGATGACGAAACTTGAGTGTGTGACGTTTTATATTATTTGTATAAGTAATGTCTGACTATACACGTTTACGATTATGAGCTGTGAAAGCAAAAGCTTCATTTGAAAGATCATCATATTCATCATCATTATCGTCATCATCATCATTGGCAGCCTTGTTCCACTCACTACTGAGTATATTCCACTTCCTTTTGTGCCATGCTTCCCAGATCTGTGCGAGTCTCATCCAGGTCTTCCCCACCATTTTCTATATATATTTGAAAGATTATAATTAAGAATTTCACATTATTATCATATAATGTTCATCATCATTCATCATTTCAGCCGAAAGACGTCCACTGCTGGACATAGGCCTCCCTCAAGCACTGCCGCTTCGACGGGTTCTCTGCTTCTCGCATCCAGCAGATTCCTGCGACCTTCACCAGGTCATCGTTCCACCTTGTGGGAAACCTTCCAATGCTTCGTCTTCCCGTACGCGGTCTCCACTCCAAAACCTTTCGGGCCCATCGGCCATCAGTTCTGCGAGCAATGTGCCCTGCCAACTGCCACTTAAGTTCGACAATTGTTCGCATAAAATGGTATCACACCTGACTATCCAAATACACTTTCATGTCCATTAATATTTACAGTGTTACTCTCGGGATTGTGTCGGGATTCCAACAACTGAAACAATTTTGAACAAAAAAAATAAAAAAACTAGTTTCATGCCTAAATGGAGCATTTATTATTGTCTATTTTGAGGGGTCTGTATGCCGAGATACAGGACTCGTCCTATAGTTTGACCGAGAGCACTGTACCGCACCTTAGGAATGCGCGGTGAGCCCCGCCTCACCGCGCATTCCTAAGGTGCGGTACAGTGCTCTGGCAGTGTTGACGAATAAGCGGCGGGGCGCCGCCGTCTCGCCGCGCACATACCTAAGGCGCGGTACAGCGGTATTGGTCAAACTATAGTTCAAATATAGATGCTCCCATGTTATATGTATGTTCCCAAGTAGTAGTAGCCTATAAGTACGTGTATTTCGTTGTATTATTTTCTGGTGAAATAAAAAATAAAAATAAAATTATCATGACTAAAATAACGCCACTTACTAAACAATGCCATTTTTAAAATGTTTGATTTTCTTATCTATATCTGAAGAAAATATAAAGAAAAGTTACTTTAACACCTTCTTTCTCCTTTATCCTCTCCATTCTTTAGACTTACGACGTTGCATGATTCTTAACTACGTCTTCCGCATTCATTGAGTGCAGGGTCAGTATTAGCTATTTTGATTAGGTCGTTAGCCCTTTTGACCTAAGTATCTACATTACCTACGTAGGACCATAAGAGTTTTACTCATTTACCTGAGTTAATCTAACTACCTATGCTAACTAATGAAAAATAAATTGTATATTTTTGTTGCTGGCTGCAATTCTTTCTTTAGGAAGTGTGTTTAACACAAAGTGATCTTAATTCAATTCTACTTTAATTAATAACCCCTTAATCATTTCTATTTGGGATTCCTCTTAAAATTTCGTTATTATTTTCCTTCATACAAATATCCTTTTCAATTCCTCACAATACGTATTTCCGCCTAACTTTCAACCGCTGTATGACATTTCGATTCTCATGTACCTACCTAAGCTCACAATACAATAGCTTCGTACATCATGCTATTGTGTAGTTTTAAATGGAACACGACACGAGCCTGTTCCACGAGTTGACATGTAGGTATCATAATAAGTACTGACAGCCTGTGGGTAGATGTTTCAAGCACGATATTAGAAGTTGACAGCAGTGGGTGTTCGAGTCCCGTGCGTGACCATTCATGAGCTACTCGGAATGGTTCATAATTTTTAAAAGGTTTTATTGCTTGGTTGTTTAACAGGCGATTTTGAATTCTTTTTGTAATTGATAAGGTTCATTTTTAATTGTAGAAGACTGATTCCTAATTGGGTTTCTGTACTAATATGGGAACATGTCACTAGGGCGCATTTCACCAATGAAACTGAACGCGATCAGAACATAAACCACGTTTAAGAGCTGTCAGTGTCATTATTTTCTTTGGAATATTGGCACTGGCAGCTCTTGAACTTGGATTAGATGTGCTGATCGCGTTCAGTTTCATTGGTGAAATTCGCACTAAATGCTTTTATTAATTTCATGTAAACTTCACTATTTTGCCTACTGATGAACGACATCTTTACGTAAAATGGTTTATAGACATGTAATCTAAGTTTTAAATTTAAAAAAAAGTTTGAGTATTTTTAAGTCATTTACATAACATCTGGCCACGGAGGACTTATCTGATGATTTAGACAGGGAGCGTAGAGCGTTGGCGGTTCAGTGCAATATGTTAGCCCGCAGGTTTTCACGTTGTTGTAGAGATGTGATGTATCATTTTAAGGCCTACTGTCAAACCTTCTACACGTGCAGCTTGTGGGTTAAATATATGCAGAGGACCTACAACGTCCTACACGTTCAGTATGGTAATGGGTTTAGGATGTTGATGGGGCTTCCGCACTTCTGCAGTGCTTCGCAGATGTTCACGGAAGCCCCTGTTGACGATTTTCATGTCATAATGAGAAAGTGGGCGGCGTCAATAATGCGTAGCTTACGCGGAAGTTCCAACAGCTTCCTAAAAACATTGGTCGACAAGGTGGTCAGCCCCTTTATTGGGGACTGGATGCGGAGGCACGTGCCAACATGTGTGTTTAGCCACGTGGTTATTAGTTGTTGTTAGGTTATTTTGTAAGTTTTACTAACATAGTTTCTAAGTCTTTATTACTAATACTACTTATAATTATGAAATGTATGTACCACTTTTATATACATACTTTTATGTGTGATCCGCAATAAATGAAATATAAAACAGGTTGGCAGGGACATCGACGCGAAAACTGATACCATGGATTCAGTACATGATTCTAAACCGTTGCGTTGACATTTTTCGTCGGTTATTTAAAAAAAAAATCTGCTGGTGATGCCACCCTGTATATTTACAATTTCAATCACAGAAGTAGAATAGCATCCCATTGACCCAACTACAATAATATAAAAGATATGAATAGCAGAACACTCTCATCCATTTTCTAGTAGGTACATCTCTTAGTTGAGTGACCTGAATCTAGGTAAATTGATCGACAGGCGACGAGGGCCGTCATTTTCAACGTCAATGCGTACAAATTGAGGAACCCACATATCAAGTCTCGTTGGCAAATCTGTGATGAAGATCTAGCTCTGAACGATAACCCGGAGTAAGTAGCCACTTGCGTCATTGGCATGAATACGAGAATTGAGTGATCTAACTAACTCAGACAGCAGTCACACAGATTAATTTAAATGTGGAGTGTATGATGTAAACAGTACCTAGAGTATGTGAAAATGTGGGCGATGTCTGGAGATGGTCGATATAGAGCAATTGAATTTATGAGGTTTAGAATTGTATTAATTGGATGATAGTAAATCATCTGAGATACGTATCTAGAGAAAATATAATCAACTTTTTCCATAAGGTGTTTTGATGTAAAAAACCCCTTTCCTTCATCCGTTATTGAATTCAGGTTATTGAAACTGTTTTATTTAAAACTAAAAATCTATTACTGGTTTGAGGGACCAGGGAGGAGATACAAACGCACTTATTATGGACGCTTTACTACATAACGCCACTGATTCTAACAAAAGAATTAATAATTGAATAGTGTTTTATCTGTCGCTGACAGCGAAGGGTTATCACACGGAGGGTAGGTACAGTACATATTTTTCAAAAACTTTTATTCGCTATCCCGAATTGTCTTAACCCTTCAACCCTTTCTATTCGGCTCATAAAGTTGGCGAAACGTACAAAAATACCGACATAATGCCATTTGCATAATGTTTCGAGCTTTGTTTTTTCATAGAACGGTAGGTTTGAAATGTCACCGCAGACTGGGGGTGCGAAAACACCCATTATGGGGTGCCGAGTGTATTAAAAATCGTTCGCGTCCTTTGCATTCTTGAGGTTATGGGTTTTCGTGCGAGGATCCCTTGAATGTGAAGAATGGACGGCAGTAGTACTGTGTACAGATAAATATCTATTTAGACGTTTATTACGTTAAAAAAGGTTGAATTATGGGGGAATGATAGCATGTCTTCATGATGGTAATAATTTGAAGGATTCATTGTTATTTCGTAGGTCATTAGCAATTCGATAATGACTTCCTTTTATATTTTATTTTGATTAATATGGGGCTATTGTTTCAACATTTTCTATTCAACGATTTTATTAAAAAAATAACAACTTCAATAATAACTACTAGCTTCCGCCAGCGGCTTCCTCCGAGTGATATCTTTATAAATTATGGCTTAAGTTACTCAGTGATAATATAGCATTCTACTGGTGAAATAATGTTTTAAATCAGTTCATTTGTTTTTGAGTTTATTTAACAAATATACAAAAAATATAATCTTTTCTCTTTTTAATATTAGTTTATATAAATTGTATTAGTATCTAACTAAAGACCTATGATAATAAGATTCAATTTTCCAACAGTAGGAATATAAATAAAACACTTTCTCCGGAAAATCCCAAGTAAAAGTAAACTTGATATTTTCCACAACCTGACTTAACTACAAATACCTAGATAGTGTTGCCACCAAGCATTTATAACTCTTGTTCTCTTGGAGCATAACTTAATTCTTGGTGTTTAAAATAGTTGCCATAAATTAGAGCTTTCACTGGAATGAAAATCTTTATTCTTGGGTATTTCTTAAGACATTTATGGAATAATGTGTTTCTCACTACCTGTTTCAGAATCATCACCAATATATAGAGTACCTTTTGATCTTTTATTTCCTTTGTACCTCTTTCAAGACTTTCACCAAGAACAAACAAATGCACTCCGAAGATATAGACACCATTTTCCATAAAACTGTTGCATTATCCCGATTCATAGTCCACGAAGGTACTCTCAAAAATGGCAAAGACAGTTATCGTCACCGGCGTAGACTTGAAGTCTACACGACCGGATGTAGTAGTCGTTCCGGCAATAACATTTCCGGTACCGACACTCGGCTTACTTCCGTCGTCTGCGAGGGTACTGTTTCCTTCCAATTGTTTATGCCTTCGACAAATACTAAACGACAAGTGCGAATGCATCATAAACACAAACGGTACAGTTAAGGCACCGTAACATATGAAATTTTAATTTTAATATCTAGCAGTAGGCAGACAAGCTTGAATACAGCAGACAACCTAATACTACTTCTTATAATGTCGAATTATATCCTAAACTAGATTATTTAATTTTTAATGATAATTTCAATGTTCTTTTTTTTTTTTTTTAATCATTGCCCACATTAAGAATTTCTTCTTGTATCGTGGGTGCGTTTACAAACATAGAAACTCACATACACTAACACCCAGACCCGGAACAACTACTTGCAGATCATACAAATATTTGTTCCGTGCGGGGATCGAACCCGCGACACGTTGCGCAGCAGTCGATCGCTCAGCCACTGCGCCAACCGTGTCGTCAAATATATATAAATAGATAATTTTTAATGTTTTTACTACTTAATTAATTATTTATTATTTTATTTTATTAAGGTACTACTTTCATTGAAGCAGTGCTTAAGGGGGATGCGTTAAGATAGATCGCGAAATTCACGTTTTTTGCAATTTGCACGTCAGTATCAAATTCAAATTATTATTCTTTATTGCATGTCACATGTGTTTACAAGGTTTTAATCAATCCAATCAATCTGCCTAGCCTTTTCCCAACTATTTTGGGGTCGGCTTCCAGTCTAACCGCATGTAGCTGAATACCAGTATTTTACATGGAGCGACTGCCTATCTGACCTCCACAACCCAGTCACTGGGTAATACGATACCCCTTGGTAAGACTGGTGTCAGACTTTCGGGCTTCGGACTTTCGGGTTTTAATAATAATAATAATAATGATGCCGATGGGCCACTATTTTTTATGTTTTTAAATGATTTTGTATCATTTTTATAAAAATAATTAAAAATGTAAATAATAAGTAATCAAAATGAATCAAAGGAATAATAATAAAGTTCACATGGACCCTGTCGGGCACAAAAAAATCATAAAATATGAGTAGAAGCATTAACATAAAAAAATCTAATAAAATTACATTATACATATAATATCACATTTAAATATGTTACACGTCTTTGCAAATTATACCTCTAGAAAACATTAGAAAGAATTAATTCATTCACATTAACCCATAACACAAATATAAATTATTTAAAAAAAAATTGCATTATGTATTCAAAGATCTATTCATTAGAAATAAATAATCAGGTTGGTTGGTCAGGTTGTAATATTGATCAAAATTTGATTCAGGATCGTAACAAATCTGTTTTTACAGAATTATGGTCATATGAATCATCAGTGCAACTCTGTTGTCTGCTGTCATGATTTCATGAAATAGTCATTCAATAGGGTAATGTGAACTTAGAACGATGTATCGATGATTTTAATGATTTTATGTCTGTAAATACATTTTTGTTACGTTCATATTTTGATTATCATACAAGCTGACACTGACCTTCAAATTACAAAAAACGTAAGAAGATTTGAATTTCGCGGGATACCCTGGCGCTTTCGCTTGAAGCACAAAATAGTACAGAAGGCGCACTCCGCATTTTGGGTATGAATGAAGCTACAAGTACGCGGCGTGCTCGTCTTGTCGGGCCAATTTAGTGAGCGTAACGTTTAACGATATAATAGTTACGTGATAAGTCAAAGTCAAACAATTTATTTCAATTAGGCACATAAAAGGCACTTATGAACGTCAATTTTACAAAAAACAGAATTGATTCTAGTCGCCCCTTTCAAAAGGTAGTTTTCATATGGCGAAGAATGGGCAAGAAACTCCACCGTTACTCTTTTAAAATGTTTTTACAATATTTTGTATTCATTAATTATATAATTATATGTGAAGACGATGCATCTAGAATACGATTACTATACCACGATAGGTAAAAAAGAATGAAAAATGAAGCAATTACAGATAAATTGATTATGTGATAGATACATGGTGCTCACATATTTACAAATATTGTAAAATGTTACGATATCCTAACATTTTAACGAGTAATACTAATAAGTCAGTGTGTGAGTTCAAGAAATCACAGAATGTAAAATCAGTGTTATGAAAAATAACAAATTATATAATTAAATTAGCAACCAGTCCGATTTTGTCTAGACGATAAAAGAGAGGCAACTTCTATGTGAAAATAACTGTAGGTAATTTGCGCTTTGCGACCTGAATTGCAGTTTATTGTGTCGTAGCAAGAGTCGGTTTTTATTTCATTGATTTTGCGGAATGAATCTTCTGTACTATTGCCTTACTTTCTTCTGTGCCTAATGCATGATGCACTCACTACATTGGTAGTATTGTTACACAATGCTTACTGTACTCCTTGAGGACTCTAAATGACAGGATATATTCAATTGCCTATTTAATACTTTCTAGTATCAAGCGAGGTTGTAGCTAAAGTGATCCGTAGTAATATTTTCAATCCTATATGGTTGATATGTTACGGGTCGTCAAAGGCCCGAAAGTCTGACAACCTGTTTTATCAAGGGGTGTGTTACCCAGTAATTGGGTTGTGGAGGTCAGATAGGCAGTCGCTTCATGTAAAATACTGGTATTCAACTGCATCCAGTTAGACTGGAAGTTGGAAAACGGCTAGGCAGATTGATGGGTGATGCTAGTCCTTTTTTTGTTGGACTGTAATTTGCTAAATTCTTAACTCGTAATTCTCTATTTTTATGGTTATGGTACTGGATGATTGTCAATGAATTGTTCCTAACTTTCCACTCTTGTGCTTATCCTACACTTTTCCCCTCGTTGTTCCTGAGCTATTTATTTCTCATCACACTTGACAAATCGATTTAAGAGTTCCCTAAAACCCCCCTCATTATTATGTAAGAAATTATAAAACTGCACTTAAATTTTTGCTATGAATCAACCATTTGATGGCGATGACAATTTATAGCTATTAGAATATGGAAATGGCGGCCGCGTGGAAGGGACTGGGCTGTTTTTAATTTGTCAAATTAATGAAGATTCTGCTTTTACAGTCGTGGTATTAGCTTGTTTTGTCCAGTAATTTGGTTTCGCTCTTAATTCAAGTCAAGTCAAATCATTTATTTCAAATAGGCCCTTGCAAGGCACTTTTGAACGTCAAAAATTACAAAAAAATTGAATTGATTCTAGTCGCCCCTTCCAAAAGGTAGTTTTCGTATGGAGAAGAATGGGCAAGAAACTCCACCGTTACTCTTTTAAAATGTTTTACAATATTTTGTATATGTAGGTACATTAGTTATATAATTATATGTGAAGACGATGCATCTAAAAATAAAAAATAAAATTTACTATTCCACAATTATAGGTAAAAATAATTCTTATTTAGTTTATTCTACTATGTTAGTTCAGTTGACAGAAAAGTCAGATATTTTTGATAGATATGGTTTAAGTCATCCTCAAGCCAAACTAGCTTAACTTTTAATCTAGTTCTGCTATGTGGCTTCAATTCAGTCCCGTCTACATCGTCCTTAGAGGATACTTCGGGATTAGCAAGGCTTTAAACTGTTCTAAGTTGGTCTGCATAGTTTCTTACAGTAGGTACTTACTGTGATTTATGATTTGATACTATATACAGCTTATTAAGGCCTATATTTCTGGAGGCCTTAATAAGCTGTATCTTAATTTAGGGGCCTAGTAAAGGTTTTGTTGTTTTATTCTATTCAGTAGTGGTATCCGACTGTTCTGTACAGGTCTTAATTTGGTTTTGTTTTTTTTCATCCTCGGTTTGAAGTTACTGTTTTACTATATATGTAGTTGACAAAATTGAAATAAGTACAGGTTATTTGAAGAGTGGCCGTTCTAGTATCTATTACTAACAAGTTTGTATATTCTCATCATTGTTGGAAACTTTGAAATGGTTATTGGAATAGGTAGGTAAATAATTAATGGGACTTACAAGTCACAACAACTTTTTCATTGAAAAATGTTTCAAATTTTCTCATATTAAAATAAAGTGTTTTCAAAACTCAGATGAGTCTTAGACGATAGTTCGTCTGGAGTCTGCTCATAATATTGGTGGACATAACATATCGAATAGGCTCGTCCCGAAAAGTTGGTATCGGGTGAGCTGTCCAATCAAAATACAACACAAAGCCATAACGAAATACTATTACTTGCCACCCCTTAGAAAACCAATAAGAACAATAATAAATAACTCTTATCATATTTCGAGTATGCTCCTGGTCGCATCGCGAGAGATCCGAACCTATATATCACTAGGAATTTACGAGGCCAGATACGACAGGAAAATTGCAAGAATGGTGGCGCAATCTATCTTAGTTGGGTTGCTTGGGGAGGCTGGGGTAGCGCGGGAGTCCCAGGGGCGCGGGGGCGGGGGCGGCGAGGGGGAAACTTCGAGAGGTTATTAGTCCAAGCATCTGTTGTTGAGCGGGGGCGTGATGAAACTCTTCGGGTAGGTACAAGCTAACAAATCTAATTGCTCAGTAGGCGCTCGTGTATACCAGCCCTGACAAAACGACCCCCCTCATGCGGTCGTCGCACAAGACTATTTGTTAAGCGCCCAGGTGACCGTGGAAGATTTAGGATTTTTCCTAACATACATGCTTTATACTTACTTTTATTACGAGTAAATTTTGTACGTCGTTTGTGAAGTTTACGTCGCATGAAACACTCGGATGTTTTTTACAGACGCCTTTTCTACATAACCAGTTTTATTTTGAAACGTAACTTTTGAAATATCACTGAGAATTTAGTAAAATATGTGCAGTCATTCCTGTGCGTAGTGACAATAATTATTCGCATAGTCGCTAGCTACCGGTTTAGTAGAAAAAATAGAATAAAAATTATTATGATGGAATTTGTGATAAGAAAATCTAAGTTGTAACAAAAATTGCGTGATACTTAACGCTTACTGAGAAATTTTGTATAGCTATGTGAGTTTGCTTTAATCTGTCGGCGTGACTAATCTACCTGGTCAGTTATGTAAAGTCTTGGTTCTTGGTCTAGTACCTAAGTGGTTTCGGGGAATAGTGTAGGCGTACATTTTTTGTAGACCCCGCTTGACGCGAGATAACAAAATACGAAAAGTTTAGTTCTACCGTGTACCCACCTCATACAATCTTTTTATGCTTATCTTTCTGTGATTTATGAGTTGTTCGGCGTCCAACAACGGGAAAGAAAGGAGGTATACAAAAGTAATTTATTTTTTACGTTTGTTTTTCTTGTCTTACCATCGGTGCGTGCGGTACTGGCCACAGGGCGAACATGTTTTTGAAGTTGGCATTTTTGAGATGTCGCAATATGATTTATGTTTGACCCCGCGCGTAGGCGGTGCTTACTGCTTAGTCCGATCGGTATTTTCGGCTCTATATACTATAAATCATAATACATAAATAAATCATATATTAAACGTCACCTCTTTATTATTGAGATTTATTTATGGCGCGATTTTTCCCGAATATGTTGTCACAGAATAAATATGAAAAGTAAACAGTCGCAGGCTATAATTTATTGTCTTTTGCAGGTAGGTAAGTATGTTTAATTTCGAGGTGTGATTTTTTACAGTGCATTTTAATCATTTATGAGATCCAGCTCGTTTGTTGTATGGACTTTTTAATATTAAGCTTAATATATTTTTATTCATCAGAGCACCAGGGCTCATTCTCGTCAGTACTAAGTGGTCACTCCAGTAAAAAATTCACGTCATAAATCCAAAACTGTCCGTTTACGAAACGAGGTTATTAAGACTCAGAAAAAAGTTCACACGATTTTATTCGACAAACACGTTGTTCTCTCAATTAAGCGTCTTTACTGGCCGGACAAGGCCCGGACACGGCCCGGACACGGCTGTACGGAATTATTCATGACGCAACTGGCCGACATGTCATTCGGCCAAATTAGAGGCTTGTCATAATGAAGTACACGGTACGAAGCTGAGGGTAGTTGCACGTATGTGGCTCTGCAAAAATGGTAATTAGTTCATTAAGCTCTTGCAGCATGAACTGAAAGTAGGAATGAAGGGATTTTAGTCTCGAGCAATGTTGACTCTCGAATCTCGATATTCCTGTCATTCGTGGTCGACAAACGTGATCGGAAAATTGGTTGTGTCCCGCATGCTTGGTTTCTTGCCTATCACTGAACAGATTAGGTTTCCATAGAAAGTCTTGTCTTGAATGTTCTCAAAGCAATAATTTCCTCATCTTTCTTATCGCCCAATCAACTATAAACCAGCTCATAATTAATTCTTTTTTTTTATTGTTCACAGGTATGTGTGTTAGTTACTACTGGTTACTACGACTTTTTACGAGTCCAACAACGTTACGTGAGTATCAGTAAAACCGTTGGCTTTAATATGACCGTAATAATGTCATAAACTTTCTACGCACTCCGAAACCGCTTTTTTTCCAAGAATTTTCGTCACTTGCGCCTTTCTCCACTTTTTATATTTTCCTGGAAAAACCGTTACTCATAAAAGTAAAGAAACATCAAGCCTGCTGTTCATAAATTTTTATATAAATATCTTAGTAGGACAGAGAATACAGACCACCCAGTCATCGAATTCCTCAAGCATTAGGTTGATTGCAAACTTATCAATAGACTAATACATTTCCCATAGATAAGTCGTCCTACTTCCTAATCGTAGAAAACAGGATCGAAACCTAGTCAAACACTCGATACAAGATCAAATACAATTATGTACTCTCGAACCGCTATTTACAACAATATAACTTGAGATAACAGTTCCAAATGCACAGGGCGAACCACTCTAGTGCTTACGTCACTAGCCACGTCAAATCGCCTCCAGCGGTATCATACAAAAGTGCATGCATTATGAAGATTGCATGCACATCTAGCTGAGCCAAGTACCGGGCTAAAGCTTTGTTGCCAAAAATCACACAATAAATAACACAAGGGGGCAAACTGCATGCATTATAGTCGTACCTTATCTTACTGAATTTGAAGCCAAGAATTGCCCATTAAATATGCATTAAAATTACCTGTCTCGGATGAAAAATAACGGGCAGTTTTAAGCTTTATTATTGGTTTGAGGACGCATTGACGCGTTTAATTAAGTAATTTGTGAGGTTGGACTTGATGTCTACATTTGTGGTGTGTTTAAATAAGGCTTTAATGTGGGACTACTGCTTGTTGCTGGTTTCCTGGGGAATCAGTGATTGTAGGAAAGTAGCTAAGGGATGTTGGTCGATCAGGCTTTCGATACTTATTCAGAATGTTAGACATACGAGTACAATGATACATAAAGTTTTCGTTAACGGCATCCTTCAAACTAAACACGTGCTTTTAACTTATTCCTCAAAGTAATAAAGCATTCACAATAAATAATTCCATTCCAATCCATCACAGGTTTCTTCATAAAGTTATTGTTCCAACAACAATAAAGAAATCATAAATCCTGTTCCCTTCACGACATCGATTAAAGAAATGATTGTGCAAACACGCAGACAAACAGGCGCTGCATTTTATATAAGGCAGAGATTAGTAAATTTCATCATGTAGCCACCGGTGACACGATGAATCACAATAATCGCATTCTGTATACACCACGGTCCCATCAATTAGACGAGTCGCAGGCAGATTGTATAAACAGATATTAGACCAACTCACCGTAAACGCATTATATAATTTGGGTTTTTTACTCAGAGTCCAAGGAATTCTAAACAGGAGAGTGGCGATATCGGATCATGCAATTCTATTTTAGAAACCATTTCGTAACCTGGGAAAACGGCTGAATTAGAATATTACGAGTACATCTTTAGATGTTTAGATGTATTTCTTTTAGTTGGAAGCATTACGGAAACTGGAGCAGTGTTTGATAGTGTTCCACAGAGATATATTGCCAATTGTAAAGTCCTAGAGGCTGCCAAATATTTTGTAACGAAAAAAATCTTCAAACGATCTATTGCATTCAAATTGGCTGCAATATTATTGGCGTGGCAGACATACTCGTAACAATTGATCTGAAGATTTCGACGCCATCACGATATCGTGACGATAGATTGGAAAGTGTAGGTATGTAGCTTAAGGTCATCGTTTTGAGCGATTTATTGTTACCTCAATGACCTGCCTGCACACTCAGTAATTCATCTCTGAAAGAATAATGTTTTACTGCGCTTCTGTCCTCTTAATCAAATTTTAGTTTTCCATTCTTCCTTTTGATGCTTTAGCTGAGATAATTTTACTCTGTACTTTTGTCAGTAATTAATCATTTTTAACCGACTTCGAATATGAGGAGGTTCACAATTCGATTGTATGTTTTTTTTTTGTATGTTTGTTACGTGATTACTCCGCCAATTATGATTTGATTTTGATGATTATTTTTTTGTTTGGTAGGTCATATTTCAGAAGTGGTTCTACATAAATTTTATTAACTTTGCTTGGGTAGTTTCTGAGTTAGCTTCAATAATACGTATTTGTCCTACTTAGTCTATATGGATGATGTCTATATGGCAAAAAACGAAAATACAAAACCGAAGTCACCGACTTCCGAAATTAAAGGTATTTTTCACTTTTAAGTGTTTTTTTTATTAAGTCGTTTTTTTTTTGTAAAAAGTTTTTAGTCGTATTGCTAGTATATTTTTTGTAATATTCTGGTTCGTAATCCTCGTCATTCCAACTTTCCACAACTACCAAGCCAAAAATTATTTCATGTTTTTGAGCAAACTCTGTCCATCCATCAGGGCTTGGTACATCGGGTGACATGTAACAATAAATAAATTTAATATCATCGCACATGTTCCCAGGGTCGGTACCGGACACGGCTCTCCAAGTGTCCAGCTCCGTTGTCCGTTCATTGCCAACATCACTGTCTCGGATACTCTTGTTTCCAAGATTGCGACTACATGACGCCTCTACTACTGGTTCTTGATGTACTTTATTTATATCTCGATTTTTTATTCATTGAACACTTTATGTTAAACATTAGGCTTTTATTTTTATTAAAGGACATAATTTTGTAAGGTTGCTGATTGATTTTCGATCGAATGACAAATTGATAGACAATTCAAGAAATAAGTAACTGTCCAGTTTTCAATTTATTGCATCTCTGATCAATTTAAGTAAATAATAAATGCCCATCGAAGCAGCCAACAATAACACTCTATTATCAAATCTAATGTTACACAAGTTGAATTTGAATAAAGTAAACACTCCCAAAACAATCTCCAAGTAACTGTTGACGCTACCAACTTTAGCTTTAACAGTTTCCACAATCTCACTTAGCAACTTGGCTAATCTCGCTTACCGAGTCCGTGGTAGGGCCCATCTCATCACAGGCTCACTGCCAACTGATCGTTTGTTATTCACTAGGACACCTCCACCTGACATCGCACGCATACAGAGAATACTCAATGTGGGGAATTTTCGCATACGATCAGGACCATGCGTTACGATGGAGTACCGACGGTTGCAGTCTTTATTTTGGCTTTGATCGATGGGTATATAAATAAAGGCAGGTCTCGTTTGTCTTGTTGATACGGTAAACTAAGATTAACAGTCGATTTGTGGCAAATTTATTGTAGAAACACAATAATGAGTGAACTTGTAGTACGCTGACGGAATCCGGATCCCTATAGACAATTGGGTCAGAAGAACAAGTGAATATCATATGATATTTGGAAATCAGGAGCTTAGGCTCTAGAATTGAATTTAATTACGTACAGAATAAACGGTCATGTATTTTACGCAATTTCGTTGGAAAGCCCTAGTTGGCGGCACTTAAGCGGACTTAACTCGGTTCGTAAAGTTCTCGCGGCTGTTCAGCTACATGCGTTCTGGTCACGTTTTTATCCATTATGGATTATTGCAGGGCACCTAGCAACTTGTACCATTATGCCTGTTAAAGCCATGTGCAGAGGAAACATGTAGTTTCACTATACAAACTTTAGTAAATATTATAACGGCCTGCTGTAGATTTATGGTTATTCATTTTCAAATTCCGACAAAATCATTGAACTTGTAGTTGCTTTAAATGTTTAAAAATCTATAAAATGATGTCATGCTTGCGATTTTAGTTCGATACTAGTGTTCTACCGATAGTATCAGAGCTTTCGTCTGCTCTTAAACTTTAAAGTATAACTAAAACGTTCCAGTTTATTGAATTAGCTATAAATAACATACATAGATTCGATCTAGATAAGTATATAGAAACCTGTCTCATTGCTTTCCGCTCTACATTTCAGCAAAAAAATATTATTGAGTTTTAAATTCTATAATGTTTTAATTTTTTTATTATGAATTTAGTGCTAAAATGGAAATGTCAAGTTTTAATTAAAATTGTAACATAATCAGTAGATTAAGATATAGCTAAAAGCTCAGGAAGTAAGAATGATATCATATCCACAGAAATTCGAAATCGTGGGAGTGAATTTTTCGTTGATTAAAATCGTGTGTGTCATTGTGTATGCTGTTCGTAGTATCAATAGGTATTTTGAAGTTTATTATATCGTTGACTGCCACGTTGGCCTAGTGGTCGTAAGTGCTGAGCATGAGGTCCTGGTTTCGATTACGGGGTCGGGCAAAGTATTACTAGGTTATTTTTTATCAGTAGCACCCCGGAATCTTGATTTGTGCCCGGTTGATGTCAATAGGCTCAGAAAGAATACATTGCGAGCCTATTAACATCAACTGGGTTCAAATGAAGGGTTGGGCAAGTTTTCCCCTACCCAACCCTTCGGGGAATACAGGTGTGATGTTATGAGTTATGTATTTTGTGTAATTTTTATGGCAATATGTCAAGTTAAATCATGTTCCTGGTCGGCCGAGCTCTGCTCGGGTGAAAATAGAGAATGCTCATTTAATAGTGTAGAATAGTTCATAGTAATTCCATGTATAGTACATACTAATTCCATGCTGCCATCATAGCAGGGTGCTTACTAAGTCCATGCTGCCATGTCATTATTCTAAGGTAGCCACCTCGTTCTAAAATTTGGGCGACCGTGCTCTGCTCGGGTGAAATTACGGAGAAAACGAATTTTCACAGTTATAGACCTACCTAAACCGATTGGTCGTCCCCGTAAACCCCTATTTTGCAACTTTAATCGAAATCATTAGCGCCGTTTTCGAGAACGTGATTACAAATATGTATATATGTCGTAGGATGCTTTGATAATTCATATTTTCGCGAAAACCTTAGGGATTTGGCGAAAACACGAATAATTAGAAAAGGGAAATAAAAGCTCCGAAAAAAATATTAAAATATGGTTATACTCAAATTATGAAATTTACTGTTTTAAATACAAATTTTCCGACAACTAATGTGCGAATGCAAATAAAAAAACCAACAAATAAAATACCGAAAAACCAATACAGCATTTGCTGACGTAATATTTTTCCACCAGCTTAAATTGCGTTTTAACGAAAACTACAGTTAGTCATTTTCATCCCAAAACCCGGATTAGACTGGTGAAAAAAATTCTAAGTAAATTGCAAGTATGTTAGGTTAGAACTGTGACCAACCGCTGCCGCGGCCGGCGAGCGCTACTTCCAAGTTGCTCGCAGAAATGTTTTCACCATTTTATAGTTATCCGAACAAATAGACCCCCCTCGATAATGTTTCATGAACATTTAGAAAAATACGGGCGGTCACATGCCGATGGGCGACATTGTATACAAATATTGCTCGTTTATTAGTATAGGATAAGCTAAGTATCTAAAATATTGAACATTGGTGCCTCATCGCTAGGTTCTAGTTACTAAATCTTCTATGCACTTAAATACAAGTAACTTTGACCTAAAGGTTAAGTCTCAGTAAATGGTGATTCTTATGTGCAGCTTATAGTCAAAGAGCTTTCGTTTGTATGTGTACAATTTTGTCATTGGTAAAGTATTAGCAGTGAGTAGGTTCCTATATTCCTATGATTTATCAGCAGTTGGTTGGTAATAAATAAAACAAATTTAAACGGGAAATAAAATGTTATAGAACATAATATTAACGGATTTAAATGATATTTAGCTATGGTTACTTATTCTATTATCTATGAGAACATATTTAGTAAAAAACTTAAATAAAATAACTATAACTAATACTAAGTATGATAACTAAATATGTTTAATTTTTTTTTTACAAAAAAAAAAAACCAAAACAAAACACTACGACGTGAAAAATTACTTTAATTTCGGAAGTCAGTGTCTTGGGATCTGTATTTTAGTCTTTTGCTACCGATTTTCTAAATTAAACTTATTTTGTACATTTGTGTTTTTTAAGAAGTCGTTTTTTTATAGGTATTGTTGGTACCTACCCCCGACCAATTCATATACAACTACCTGCTATGTAAACAACTGTTACAGTATGATAACATCATAAAGATACTCGTACACAAAGCGGATTAAATACGTATTGACGAAGCTAACTCAAAACTACCCAAGAAAAGTTAATAAAATGTATATGGGACTACCGCGCAACCTTATTCTACCAAATGAAAACAGAATTTTAAAATTCATTTAAAAAAATTACATACATACGACAATATAGATAGGTAACCTATTCCTTTTTTGAAGTCGGTTATACATGCCAGTACCGCGTAAAAGATAAGTCCTCGAGAATCACTCAATATTTTCTTTTTTTTTTAGCTGAGAAATTATCAAATATCTTCTCTCTCTCTTGGTGGGCGGGAGACCGTGTCAGACTCTTACTGACTAAAACCCACCCGTGTTCCTTCAGTTGCCTGTACGTTGCCTGGGGCCACGGTATCCCTTTCGGGCATTCCCGCAACCCCGGCTCCGGCCCCGGATCTTTCAATCACTTCACGAATCTATTAAAAACTTGAAATATTAAGAATCATGACATAATCAGTTATCTACTACATAGATTCAAACTATGTTGTCATTATTAATGGCTACGTAGGCAACATAAAAATTAAAACGAATTAACATAACCGGAAACGACGTGATTGGAAACCCTTTATCTAGTTACTTTTCTATTATGTTAAAAACTGATAACATCGAATAATTTATCTACGTTCGCCATTCGTATCGATTAAATTTATAACCGATAAATCGAATAGAAAATTCCCGATCGTCACCAAAACATTCTTCATTCATTTAAAATCGAGAAGTTTTGATACAAAACCGGTTTTTGAGATGTCGTTGAAAATACCGATTCGCGATAAAAAGGTATACCGTTTACAGAAAAAAAACATCTTCCGATGTCACTGTCCGAATAATGACGATAGAATTCAAAGTAGTTTGTGGTAAAAAGTTATGTTTAGTCTATGCCTTATACATATAGGTGCGGAGTCCAACAATTCTATGTTATTTATCTGACCTGTCACCTATATTTTGTCTTAAATGCATTTTCTTTTTTTAAACCCAAGGAATAAAGATGATTTGTATGATGCTGTTGATTCCGAAACTAGTATTTTATGTATTCTAACCAAATATAGCGGGCGTGAATAAAACTAAAAAAAAAACCTTTATCTAAATTAAATCAGTTTTGCTGGGATTTTCCTATAGGGTTTTTGTTAAATAAATACATTTTTAAAGCCACGGTATTTGGCATTCTAAGTTGAAAGTAGCTTATGGCATCACTAGAGGTATTCTAAAAGCATGATGACCTTAAATATCACAACACACACCTTGAAAACTAAGTTCCTGTTGGTAAAATTAAACTGTGCATAACTGACATGTAGCAGGACAATTAAATGAATTCTTGTCAATGTAAAATCTTCTTGAGGCTGACTGTACCTACACATAAGTACAATTTTCCTCCAGACCTCAACGACTCCGCGCGATAACAATATTTTCGTAAAAAACCTGTTTGAATGAATAAAGTCCGGTAATAAAACATTTAAATTATGAACAGTAGGCTCAAGGAAAAACATGGTTTTGCCATTATTTTCCACTCTCAACTTCCTACTCTGAGCACGAAAACTGTTAATACAGAAGCCTTACAAAGATTTGCACAAAACTAGTAATTAATATTGCACTACGAGCTATTCGTTCCCAAGTAAATTGCATTCAATTAATTGCCGTGACAGTCTATTAATAACTAACACTGTGAGACATCTTTCATTACATCGTAGAGCTCCAGCACTTGTAGGTAAACTAGAATCTAAGTTAGTTGTGACTATAAATCAAGCTTAGTATATACACCTGGTTTATTGAAAAATATGGCATCATGCTGTTGACAAATTGAAGGGAAGCTAAGTAAATCATAGTGCAAGCAGGAGCCTGTATTAAAAGCAATTTGCTTAGATTTTCGCAGTGAGGCGAAGTTTTGCATAAGGTGTTAGAGCCATAAGTAACCTAACTGCTGTAGATCAGATGAATACTAGAGCTATCAACAAGGTTTTCTAAAGTGTAGGTAATGTGGTAATTCTACGTAACTCAAGAAACTAGTTTAATGGAAAGGACATAACTAAAGGCACAGCTAACTTTTAAGCTAAAATAATAAATGCTAAGGAAAACGAGGAAAATAGCCATAAACTTGAACATCAATCAGAACAAAATCAAATAATCAAAACAGATGCTAAATTAAAACCTGATAAGCAACTATATCATTCCCCTCGATACAACAACGTAATACCGTCCAATAACCGCGACGATTAACAAACCGATTCGGTGCTTAATAACAAACAATTCAGCGTATACTAACCTGCACAATAAACCGACCAGTTGGTAGGAAGTCAATAAAATAATAGCGGATCCAGCCCACAATAGTACGGAGAGCAGAGCAAACAATGATGCTCGTAAACAATCTTACTGTGGAGCAGACTGGCGATTTTGCGACAACATTTTAGGGTCACATTTTGTTTAGACGAGGAAAATAAATGAAATATGAAGATTAGGAATCGCTGGCGTGATGACTTAGATGCGTTTACGGGAGATTGGCCAGAGAAGGCAACACACAAAGCACAGTGGAAAGTTATGGAAGAGAACTTTGCCCAGAACAGGGACAAAAGGTGACAAAAAATAAATGAAGATTAGATGATTTAAAAGAAAGCAACGGTATAAATATACTTATTTATTATACAGAAAAAAAAAAATAGGAAGACGTTTATTAATTAATTTATTTATTGACAGCTACATACACACAGTGATGGCTGACATGACAGCTATTAAATATAATAATGAGGTGCAAAGCCGCATCCGCGCAGGTGTTCTACGCTTTCATTAGAATACTTAAAAATAAACAGGTCGTAATCCTTACTTTTGTGTGATTTGTAATCAATATATTTTATGCAAAATATATATCAGGCTTAAGTTTTTTCATTGTTATAAAAATGCAATAAATACGTCTTCTACCTACTGTAGATTTTATGGATTTGTTTTAATAGGTAATAATTTATTGCTTTAATTAATTGCTATCAGCATAGATTATTTAGAAATATTAGATTACAGTTTGATAGTGCCATCTACAAGACTATTAAGTCTTTTTGTCTCCAATGATGCTATTGACTAACGACTAATCGCTATCGCAAAAATAACAAAATTTAAACTTAGTCGCAGGTCTGCATGATTTGAAGTATGAATTGTGAACTTAATACCCTATACTTTGTGGAAGCTCATTGAAAATCAATGTAGTTTTACGATTATCATTATTATTGTCGGATTATGCAATTATTGTTTACTCCTGAGGTTGTTTATTGCTTTATGATGGATATATTTTATTGATGATTTATTCTATGATTTCCACATTTACAAAATCTTTTATATCGTTTTTGAACTTTCATTTAGATATTTTTTTCTGCACGACGTTGTTTTAAAAGAAGACGAAGTCTATCTAGACTTGAGTAGGTATAGACAAAATTGTCAATACTTTATGTGCTGAATTATTTACTGACAGCTCTCCACATTCTATTGAACTTTATTCAGCGCTTTGTTAACAGTTTGAAATTAAACCCTCTCAATTTCATTTTTTATGACATGTATTGATTTTTAACAAACAGAATACATCACATACCCTCTTCAACAAAGAGACAATTTAAAAAACATAAATTAGATTTCACATAACGTATTCAAAATGCAGACCCAGAACGAATAACCTTGAGAATATTCAACTGCGGTTACGAGGGATCGTGAAATATAGTGCACAAATAATAAAATCATCAAACAACCATATCGACATTTTAAAATTACAGTCGTGACTTTCATTCTAAGACGTTGAAAGCTTACGGCGATGTATTATTTAAAGCCGAGGCGCGAGTTCCATAAATCATTCTACTGTCTCTCACTACAATCGTATCGATAATATTTTAAAGAATAAAACTTTACAGAATAGGAGCCTAATTGCGTGCAGTACTGACAAAAAGTAATGTAGGACGACACGTGAAGGGTTCAGCCAATTTCATGAAGTGTTTCACTAATTATAATCGCGCCAAAACGGTGTATAATTAATCTTATTTGCTCGTGCTTCGCGCAATTAACATCGGAATTAGGTGGAACTGGTTGTCGCCATTATGAAATTGTAAGAAATGGAGGTTTTAAAAATCCTGTTCTCATTACTGATTCAGCGAAGTGCAAAAGCTGACGCGAAAACAATCGTTTATTAATAAAGGCGACAGCAAAACATCGGTTGGACTCGGAATAAATCGGAAATGAAAATGCCGATTGTCCTTATAGTGCATTAGGGGCACGTACGGGTCTGAACGGACCTCGTCAGAGCGTACAGTTCTTTCTCCGGTACCGGTAGGGTTGACAACGCTCCGGAATATGTTGCTACTCGGTTTCTTACACAATGCCTTTGCAATTTTAAGTGTAACTTATTGTTTTTCGTGAAATTTTAAGCGTCGTAAAGGCTGAGAAAAGTATCAGTGATGATTTCACAATTTAAGCCGATGATGGATATCGTCCCCGTAACGTTGATCGTTTAAAACATATAATTAAGCTTGTAATTAAGTAAATAAATGTAACTTAGAACATTACGAGTATCTAAGCAGTTATCAATTTATAGTTTTTCTTGGTTTTTGTTTGTGGTTTTACAATTTAAAGATAAAAAGTTGGGTAATACGTGTTCTAGATGTGAGATTCTTTGACATGATATGTAAGCTCTAAATATGTCACCAACATCCGGAAAGCTTAGGTACCTACTAATCTTGATATTATCTTATATTGCGTTGCACTGGTTTCTAAAACCACAGATTCATATCTGAAGCTTAAATTCCTTAAAAACATTTCAAAAACAGTTTTGATTTGAAACTTATTTTACAACAAATTACTATTTTTAAATCACCTTTTAAACAATTTTTATGTTGAAGATAAAAAATATATTTTAATTTAAACTTTTCTTAGAACTTAAATTATTAATTTGCGTATCCCTTATCTGTGTCTCATTACAGCGCAACGAATTTCCGCTCAACCCTGCGCCTGCAACCAAAAATCTGATATTCAATAATTGTTGTAGGTACGGGTACGTAAGCTTAATGTCTTCATCAATAACTGATAATTTATGTACAGCACGATCGGTACAAGACGAAATTGCGGCCGCCGGCTCCCCTTTGTAATCAGTGCAGAATTATAAAGCCATTGCAACACCGCAGGGCCAGTTCTCCGTGTTATTATAAAAGTTATATCTCAATGAATGTACTGAATGATTGTGTTTTTAATCGAACGGAAATGTGTATGGAAAGGGAACACAAAGATAAAGTATGTAGGTTATTAAAGTAGCAAGTTAAACCAGTTCGTTTAAAAATATGTTTAGGGAAACTTGTTGAAAGATCGATGGGATTTACAGAGAAAACAAGAAACAATTTATGAAATAATTTTGCCAAGCCGTGGTAACTTAACGCCATGGATCTACAGAAAATGTATCTGCATCAATCAAACATAGAAAAACTCCTGACAAATGCCAGGACTAAGTAGCGTACTGATATTTTTCAGGAGTACAACCTAACCCAAAAAGTTATACAACAAATCTCCAAAAAAATACGCCCAGCAGTTCTTCACAACAGTTTATTGTACAAGACATTGATAAATCATAACATAACGCGAACGAAATGCCTTAAAATAAACGCATTCGGCTCCCAAAGTATTTACACTGACGAACTTGATTGATGTCTATCATTAGCCAGTTGGTGCATGGCTCTTGTTTACCGAAGATAAGCGCAGTATTCGAGCTCTTGAAAATTTTCGGTGGCTATTTTGAACGAGCTCTTTTATTAGTTTTAAAAAAGGTCGTTTAGATTACAGCGGCGTCCGAGGGTTGGGTGGCTTATTGGCTTCTGAAATATTAGGTGGTGGGATTAATGGGACTCCCGAGAAATATTGTAGTTATTATGAAGTATCGCTCGCTATATATTTTCTTTGAGAAAAGTCGCGTTTACTTTTTTTTGTGTGCTGCTCTTGACATAGTGAAAAAAGGTTGCAGGAAAATCTTTTTATGAAGAATCTTGAACTATATTTTAGGTAAAACAAGATATTATAAGTACCTGTGTTACATACATAGGTATCTACTACATAAACAAACCTTCATGAGCCTTTTTCCCATGAAGGTAGGCAGATTTTACCTGTGTTATTTATTAAAGAAAAGCTAATTACAAAATTGCCAAGTGCTACACCATTAGCCCATAACCAAAACATTACAGATATTCTGTACCTACTTTAATTCAATTCCCTATCTTACAAATGGACATTGCAAATAACTAATTATAAACCTCAAAGGAACGACTAAATAAACATACTAATACCGAGCTCTTACCCGTGACCTAACAATACCGGCGGCACCTCGCTGTACCTACGGGTAGGCATCTAAATGTGTAGGTTATGCATACCGGTCCAGAAATAAAGCTAAACCGGGCCCGCCGTAATATCTTCATCAAGAGGTGTGTTCAATCGATTATACCGCTGTGCCTTATAAACCATATAATGTATACTGTAGTATACAACCCTGTGTGTTCTTTGATTTTTATTTGCCAGCCTTGTAAAATGGTTACATTTTTTCATATCTCAATTGCGAGGATCTGGATAATGGACATTCTTTTACTGAATTAAGTACAGACTCAATTTCGTTGCCACTCATAATATTTAATGTAAACGTTGCTGTTCTCATGGGTACGATAAAGATGTCGCAATCGCATACAAGTATTAATTAATTCTGGGGTGTAAATCAAAGTTCTGTTTTTATTACTTAATAATATGTTAACGTTAAATCTTGGTTCAATCAACTTTATTAAATTACTTTTTTAATGAAGTCAGCATGAAAGTAATTCGTAGTAAGATGATATCTTTAATTTTTCATTACCAAAATAAATGCGGAACAAATAGTAATCAGAAACAGTAGTTTTGTTTGGATGACCACAAATTACATGTTTCACTTGTATCCGGTAGCGTACAAACATGTTGTTAGATTTAATTTCGCGAGCTAATAATTCATTTTGGAACATTTCACCAAATTATAATACAAGTATCAAAATTAATATACAAAACGGAGCAAGCATTAATTTAAAAAAAGTCCAGTAAACATTCAGAGCGTGTATAGCGAAAGCCTTTAATCAATGCGCTACGCGCAACCGCGAAGCGAATCGCCGACTTATGCGTCTTTTACTTTAGTATGTAGATGAGCTTAATTCGCTCGCATCCACTCTGAGTATGTTAAACACTCATCGGTGGTATTTTTAATGTGAAATCTCCTTCCAGATCCCGAGATAAACAGTAAAAATTACACCGTTTTAAAGCATTTCTCTCTCGGCCGCAGTTTGTCATTTAGCACACCCTTAATATCGATGCCAGTGCCAGATAGCCTCGTGTTTATGTCGCTTAAATTAAATTGCCTGTGTTGATTATTGTGACACTGCTTTTTGTATGTGTTGAAATTTATTTTACTCCATATTTTATGTAGTGCGGACTTAGCTTACATTTTTCTGTACGTAACTTTGATGACAAGGTTTCAGTAATATTGGCGGTTGTATAAATTCTGGCACGACAGAGACTATCATGGACGAACCCGCTTGCCAGCTAAGCGGCACCTTCATAAAATGATGTTGTCATAAAAATCAATATAAACACAATAACATTCTATAAGAGCGGCCACGATTTAGCTTAACGTCTTCATTAGGGCGCGCACGACCTCCCGATCGCAGACTTGCAGCGCAATTTTCGACTCGGCTCGATTCACAGTCGCGTCCATAATTTGCGTTGTTCGGGTCCCGATTTGTCGGTCGGCTCCGCAATTCTGAAAGCGTTTGCCCGACAATTTCCAAGAGGTCTTGTCGAGCAATTTTCGAACGCGAGCGATTGGTGCACTCGCGATATTCGAGGTGCCCGAGTCCCGCGTGGTAATTGATGCTTGAGGCAGGTCGCAATTTTAAAATTTACCATGATTGAGTGTTCACCTTTTATTGCAGCGAAACTTAAAAGCTTTTAAATTTACGC
The DNA here is from genome assembly GCA_916701695.1 of Agrochola macilenta. Lineage (NCBI taxonomy): Eukaryota > Metazoa > Arthropoda > Insecta > Lepidoptera > Noctuidae > Agrochola > Agrochola macilenta. The sequence continues at coordinate 14,338,384 of OU753563.1, forward strand.
ACGATGCCAGTAATTTTGGTGAGCGATTCATTAAATTGTTGTTTAAAACAATGAATTGATCGGATACGGCCGCGGTTTTTGTAATTCATTTTTTAAACGTAGCGAGCTGGTTCCTCCTTTCGATTATCAGGTAAAATCATATCAGATTTACAAAGGTAGGACGAACAAAACATAATTTGCGGATGTGGCTAATCCAAATATTGTAGCTCCAGGGTGTGCATTAGAGCCTACTCAAAGTTTTTTTCTCGCGCCAAATTGTGTTTTCTTTTCAGACCTTTCTGCAGTTAATGCTCTAATTATCTGTTCTATTCACTCGACCGACTAAAAAACCCCGCCATAGTTTTCTATAAGCGTCACCTTTCCTTTTTTCTGTAAAGGTATAATTGTACAACCTGAGCCTGCGCATGGATCAGTACAACAAAATGATTTATGTTCTCTGGCTAGTTAATTGTATTTTTCTCCCAAAAAAACATCGGGCATTATCTCCCGGCGGTCGACAGGTAACAAATCTTGCTTTTTAAATATTATTACTCATCGTATTCGATTTGGGAACGAGCTCGCTACGAATGCTTTATCACCACCTACTCGGCGTCCCGCGGCTCACGATTCTTTGGTCCCCCTAAACTTTATTCAAATGCGACACACATTCATCTATCTATCTCAGTCGCACGCGCCGCGATTAGTCGCCCTCAAAATATACCCGTCTCACATCTCACTAAAATAGACTGTGCCCAAGCGCAAAGTGTTCGTGTCAAAACTTTTGTATAGAGTCGGATAATGGCTTACGAAATTTTTCCCCTACCTCGTGACTTTTTTTTACAGTCGAGCTTGTATGCTGGGGTCGTGAAGTTGTGTAGAAATATTCTGGATCGGTTGATGCGGTGTTTTATCGTAGCTTTCGTGAAATGTCGGGCAGATGCCTTCTCCGTTCTATGTGAGCACAGAACACGACTCTGATATAGTATGGACAACAGTGTCAGTTGTAAATAAGGATTTGTATAGGCCATACGTATCGTAGTAGTGAACGCGGTCCGATACGCGCCTTATGTTTTAATACGAACTTAATCGGTACAAGTTCAAGATAATAGCAATAATTAATTATTGTTATTTTTAATTTATTGTGGTCCAACAAGAAACTTTGATGAATTTAATTCGTCTTGGTGTTTTTGATAGTGATATTGAAGATTGTTTATTGGTGTGCTAGTGTCATCGTTAATACAATTAAGTGATCCGATCGAGATTTTATAAGGATTTATGTTGATTGTAAGTATCAATCAAGTTTTAAACTATTCTGATTTACTTCCTTTTGACTTTATAAAGTTTATAAACTTATTCTGAAATTTTATATGTTTTATAGTGTGCTTTTAGATTACCTATTTACTTACCTTTAAGTTTATTGCATTTTAATATTCGCACATTTTTCAAACTATGACTTTTTTTAACAGTTCTAATTAGATATCTAAATCCATGAGAAGAACTTCATGATATTAATGAGTTTACGTATTCTTTAAAACTTCTTTACTACGTTAAAATAATTTTAATGGCAGCAAAAATACTAAACTTGTTAAAAATACAAACATAGCGGCTTAACACAAACTCTTTAAAGACCGTCGAGCGGAATGCATCGCGATAAAAGATGTCATCCCGATCCTCAGACCTAAAGGCGAAATCAAACCATATTGATATCACCCCATCAATCGATAACCGCCCTTATCTCAACAAGTCAAAGTTCAATATAGCTCACCCACATCGGAGGGTTGAATTACTTTTTTTATCAAAGGACCGAAACAAAAGTTCAGACCTAGTTTTGGGAATTCATAAAATCAAACCTCCATCCGAATCGTTTTGTTATTCCCCGAAGTCGAGCTCTTTTGTTTTTATCGAACATTTTTCATTATCATTTTAGTAAATTCTGGTTGTGTCGGTGGAGTCACGCTTCACGCTTTCGCTGAAAGCTTGTACGAGAGTACTCTATGTATGAACACTTACGTGCTTCGTTCTAACCTCAACAACAAAATAAAAGGCTCTCACGATATTGCCAACACCTGTACTGAATTCAGCTTTTATCACTTAGGTATTTTTGTCAGCGACTTCCTTAGATAGCGGAGCTCTTACAGCCTCGAGGAAATGAAATTCTTATCGTGCTTCTGTTGAAAGAAGCTCAGTCGTCTTATCCGTACAGGAAATATATCGGAGGGAAGAGAACCGCTTGCAATATCCAACATCTGATTGCCAAAAGGAATCACGGGGAAATCTCGGGATCCAGAAAAAAGGTATCGTACCAAATATGTGGGGTGAAATTGAATAGATCACATTGATTGAGGAGTTTTGTTGTACATGGAAGCCAATATATTTACTTGCGTCATGTTTTTGCCCTAGTCAATAGAAAGTTGGTATAGTAAGTAATTAAAGAATTCGCGATAAAATGTTTAATTGATTAAACGAAAATGCAAAAGTAGTTGATATTGATGGAATACGTTATCATGTAGACTAAATAAATGACGTGAAAATGCGAACACAAACAAGCAACGCGTTTATTATTGTCATGCAAAGCGACTCGATTACATACGAAATCACAGAATGCGTTCGAAAATTTTCAACAATGATGTCCCCTTTTTCATTCTGACGCTACAGAAAATTTACGATCGGTCCTCGCGACCGAGCATTTTGTGCCTGATGTTTCTAAAAATGTGTCAAACTTTTTTACAAACTTCTTTCATTTAGCGTCGTCCGGCCTTCCTCTTTAGCCTTGCAAGTTTTTATTTCTATTGTTTATTTTTTAGTCTCTATTGAAATGTCGCCAGGGCAAAGGATTCTGAGCAACACCGTAAAAACTGGGCACCCCGTGAGTAAATGAAATTTCTCTTTTTAAATGCTCTTTTGTACAAGTTCGTTTGGGATGTCACTTGTCTTTGTTGATTTTTTGAGATGAAACAATAAAGAATTCTTGGGGAACATTAGAATAAAAATTGTCTCTGCAGAATACTTTATTTTAAATAAAAAATGTTACACCACCACAGATATAGCCAGAATTAAGTTATTCAAAACAGCAATAGTCGTCTACATCACGAGATCTATATTCAGAAGTTGGCTAATGTCCCTATTTCGAGGCTTTGATTCTTCACGTGCAAACCTCATTTCCAGTGTTTCCCCAAACAGGAAGTTACCTAAATCGCTTCGGGGTTCGATCACAAGCCCTTATTATTTGTTCCTTGTTTTATCAATGTTCGCATAGCGCTTTGCATAATCGGTTTATTCAGAATTTATAAAGTGTCCCCGATGATTTCTTTGGGCTCGGCGGTCGCAAAACCGGTCTCTGCATTCGATGTTTTGGTCGTATCTTCAGGCAAACGTTTATGCTTGATTCTAATTCAAATAATATAAACTAAAGTGTCACATTTATGTATATGCACACTAATTTTGTTAAGATACTGGTGTTGGTGTGTTATTAATATAATTGTTTTTGATTTTAATTCGATGTACTATTTATATGCAATCTTTAGTTTTGTTCGACTTACAAAGTTTTAAAATAATGTCATATACCTATGTATAACAAAATGAAGGAGTAGGTACATTGGTTATCTTCCCGCGCAAATTGTAAGAGTCAATTGAGAGGAACGAGACAGTTTGCGAACGTGGGCGATGGGCTAGAGAACTGTCACAACTTAAGCTCTATATTGAAATCTTCTATAACTGTTTTGTAGCCATAGTTTTAACACCAGACTATAATCCACTTTTATTTTACTTTGGAAATTTCGAAGATTAAACTGACGACATTAAAGAACTGATATTATTTTCACCACCTTAGATAAAAACACATATCCAAGTGGACGATTTTGTCAATTCATTGGAAGAGACTATGATTAATGGTGTCCAATAATATCCAATTGGCAAACGACATCGCGTTAGGCCCAGACGCAGATGCCGAGATGAGCTGGACTCCATTAATAAAGGTTGGCCCATGGCAGTTCTGGACAGAGAGACGTGGAAAGAGAGTAGAGAGGCCTTTGCCCAGCAGTGGAATAATAATGACTAATGAAATAAAATAAAACTATCCAATTGTAATTCGTAAGTGACGATAGCTGGGTAAATGCCTAGAATTTTGAAACAGGTCTATATATTAGACACCAAAGAAAAAACAAAGATAAGCCGAAGACGTACCAGTATGAATCAGTATCCACGTGTAATAAATTACTCTTAACCTTGTAATTTGACTTGTTAATCCAATATTCAATGAGTTATCTACATATGGACAAGTAGCAAAGTTTATATGACGGAAAACGGAAAGCTTCTTAGAATATAATATATTTACAGCATCCAATTTATATGATAATATTCCGATATATTTACAAATATTAAATAATAATAAACTAATTGATTATTAGGTATAACATAAGATATATATCTGCGTTATTAAAAGTTTAGACTCATGAGTAATAAACTTAACGTTTGATTACTTCGTTGAATCATACTGAATACATAATGAATTTATCAATATATTAGAATCAATAGATTCATTAGATAATATAATAGATTCATCAGATAGTATAATTTATTTCCTTACGTGGATATTTTGATAAACATCGTATATGCTATGCTCCACTAGAAATCCAAATAACACTGAGAGGTTATTTTTCAAAAAGAAGATACGACCAAAATCATTATTTCTTACGTTTCTTTCATCAAGAAGACATCACACAAAGGCTCTAAAACAGAATTTAATAACATTTTCACTGTTACACAAACCACTTACAAATATTAAAAGACCAGTAACCGAGAGTCGAACGTTATTATCCCGTCAGGAGTAAAGGAAATGGATAATAAACAATACAGCCCAGCCCTCCTTCATATGGCCAGGCCATAGCCTCGGGCTAAGCTGGTTATAGAAAACAGATACCATAAGGTGAACACTAGGGCCATCACTTTCTAAGGGTCAAATTTTAATGGATTTTGCAACACGTTTTATAGTCAATGTAGTTTGATGTTCACTTAAAATTCCATTAAGCATCCATTTTCCACTTACTAAGTTATCTTTAATGATAAATTATTTATTGTTAAGCAGGTATAACGTTTGTCAAATGAAGTACAATTGATTTCTCAATAACATTTATAGGCAATGCCAATGTTTTTGTTTTTGTCACTTCCACGGGAAATTGAAGCTACAGTTTTAATGAGCTTAATTAAGTTATACAATTAATTTGCGGTAAGCAGCTGAAAATTATTCAATTCTTGCAGTATTCAAAAGGCTTTTAAAATTCTAGTTTCATTAAACACTTTACTAACTAAGCTATTGTAAGAATTCTCGGCTACATTTTAAACTGAATGCCTGTTTTTTTTCCTGCGTACACGCGTCTTTGAGTACATAGCTTAAATTAATTTAGTAGAGTAGATATTTCTTTGTTGCTATACACCTGTTGAATATTTTATAGATAAGAAATATACTTGGAAACTTTTTTTTTATCTATTATTTTAAGCCCTAATTAGGAAACAACGCCCACTTCCCGTGAAAACATGAATGTTAGATATAAATGCCTTTGTGGATAAAATAAATTGTTTTCTTTTAGATTCTTTTACGAGATAGCATTTTGTCTTTTTATTACGAAATAGTTATATTTTATTTAGTTGAATATCTATTTTAGGAAAACTTGTTCTAAGTTCTTGGTTGTTGAGTGTTTTGATGTTAAATTAATTGGCATTCAGAAAACCAGTGATGACAAAAACAAATATTTTTGGTACAACAGTCTGTGGGAGAAGAGAGGATAGAATAAAATATTTATCAGTTATTCATAAATTGTCTGATAAAGTAGACAAATAAAACTTAATTTACATAAGTATTGATTATATCAGAAACAAATATTTAACATTATTCATCAATATTTAGTGGATATGATAAAATATTGAGCCATAGGTATCTTACGTATTAGATAACGGTTTAACCGCGGTTAAATAATAATGTAAGTTACACTAAATTGTCTCATTTTATTTTATTTAACGCTTATAAACTCTGTTTAAGTAAGTATCTGATTAGACATCAGACACCGACAGAGGCGTGCCCGTCAAGTTTATGTGTGTATCTAGTAATAAAGAGTATTGAGTTATGGTCAATACAATGCCGGACACACGAAAATACATATCATAAAATAGACATGTCGAATTAGTGTCCACCATAAATGGAAAAACTGATTCCATACTAACAAACTTATGCTAATTACGAAACTTCCACATACAATTTTATATTTTTTAAAGACACAGCAAACCAAGGTGTTCATATTTCGGCGTTCGAGTTTAGAGTTGCGTAGGCGCACAAGAATTAGCCGGTGTGTAAAAAGATTTTAATCTGTCCCGAATGTGGGCAGTGACTTATAGGTTTTTTCTATTATACATTTTGCTTTCCAAGTCGAATATATCAACTAATGAGGTTGGGACACCGACTGTCCAGGGAAACTCGGTTTTCTTAGGTGCCTATATATCCCGGAACGTATATCAAAGTGACACGGTGCGTTAGTTAATTAATAGGATTTCACGCTTTGAGCACAAGGTTTAATTTAATAGGTAAGTTATATACGACTGTGTCAATTAAAATTTCATGGAATAGTTATTATATAATAACATTTCGAGTCGGTGTTTCATAGATTGGCTTCTGGATAGTAGTTGATGTCGGCGGTACCTAACAAAATGCATGCTACCTGGATAGGAAAGCATGTATGGAATATAAGGAAGGGTGCACACAGGCGCGCCGCGGCCACAGCTGCCCGCCGCGTTAACTGACAGCTTTTAGATTAGGGCTCCCACCTCCCCGCGCTTCGCTCCTGAGCCCCTCCCAAATTGAGAGCTCCATGCCGCGCCGCCTAAATTAGTAACGGTTACCAAATTGCTTTTTAATTTCGTGTCCGTTATTAAGTAGATATTTTTGGAGTAACTACGCTTTTTTGCTCCTGTGGCGTAATGCTGAAATCGTTGGAGATTCCTTCCCTTTATAAATTCTTGGAGCAGCTGAGCTTTCGGCTTACGTTTTAACAAATTTATTATTATAATTGTATGTTCATTATATTCGTACAAACATTATTAAGCAATAAAACAAAACGGTCTGAGTTCAATATTGAGTTACAAGTAACAAGAACAACGGGCGGACATTGAGAAATCTTTCATCTCATCTGTATCGATGCCCGGCAGTTATTCATTGTATGTGTGTTTTTTGGTTCGTTTTTTTTTCGATGAACCGAGCCCCAGGGCGCGCCGGCCTCGGCCCTGCCCTAGTCGCGGGTTTCGTGGCCCAACCCTAATTTTAATGGCTGCTTATTTCGTCACATCCGGGTAACTAAATATGGAATAGGTTTTTATTCCTTGGTATATTTGAGACACGTTAGGAATGTGCGGAAGTTAATCTAAATTAATTAATTGGATTTAGTAGGCATGCGTAATTTTGCGTTTAATAACACATAGCTCTGCATATTATGCAGGGTTAACGCAACCCACCGCGCTTATCTGCGTGTTGATTAGGAGGCGTATCTAATTGCAATAATTAAACTGCTATAAATCAATTACTTCTCAGTAATTTTGTAGAATTTATATGTCTGAGGTAACTCGACGAGCATTCTATTTTTATGGGTTTTGTGTTCTTGGAATAGAACCTATAAAATATACCTATATATGCGGCAAGAATTTTTTGAGAAAGCCGTACCTACATATCAAATTCATTAATTTATTAAGATTAATGAAAGTAGGTACTCAACGCTATTTTTCAACAACTTACATAACTTTTCACTTGTTGTAAAAAATTGCTACTTTATCTAATTAGGCATACCTTTTTAGTTTCATTCTTCAGGGTAATAACTTTTTATCTTTTAAATTGCTTTACTTTCTGAGGGTATTAAATCAGTAGCTTAATAAATATATGCATTAGACGAGTAGATCTATATCGTATTACTTAAATTATCCATTCCATAAATTACGAATTTACAATCCACATATTAAATGTATCAAGTCTAATTCTATTATTGAATAATCTAATTCCTTTTCCTGCATAAATTAATTAATCCGAGTCAGATTGGATTCCTGTGTTCGAAGCGTATTAATACAAACTATAAGTCATCGGCGCTGCACTCGCGGCCAACCCTATCCCGCAAGCTGATGCATGAATTACGAGTGAGTCGGACGGGCCTCACCGACCCCGCCGTGTCGGATCGACCGACGCTTTTTGTTATATTCAACCCGTAATTGCTGAAAAGTTTTCACGCCGTTGCGCTGGTCACGCGTATTTTATTACTATGAAATTGAATTATTTATGACGCAATGCCCGACAGAGCGACCATTGTGCGTTGTACACGTCGGCTGCTGAATTTTAATATTCGAATTATTATATTTTCACCGCTATAAAACGGAATTGGACGCGATTAGTATTATCCAAATCTGGATAATACTCGTCACAAAATGACATATCAGCGCGGAGGCTTAATTGCGTCGCCCCTAAAGCCTTGTCCGAGATTTATGTATATCCAATCCCGGCCGCCTAATCCCGCTCCTGGCCGGGTCAATCCGACCCCGGAAAAGGTTTTCCCGGTTATTTTCCGTGGAACTTTTAATCCTGCCGAATACCGACATACATCATAGAGGATTAAGAGGTTTAAATTGGAAGTTACCGACGTCCGAAATAAATTTAAATCGGCTGGCAGTCGGTATTGTGATATCGGTGCCGATGCTAAATGGGAGCCAATTTTATCCCACAAGTAAATCTTCTAAAGAACGGACGTTTAGAAAAGTTGATATAAATATATGTCGGTACTTATGTAATGAATGTTCATTTATACAAACGGGATAATACATAAAGAAAAGTGTAATCTGTGGATTTCCTTTTTGTTGAATTGTTTTTTGAATTATAGTAAAATCTTTCTTTCATCAAAGAGTGGCGTTAGAGTCATTTTGTTTTACGTTGTTTGTTATTCTCTTCATCAAACGCCCAAGCAGTTCATTCGATTCTTGAACTGCTTCACTGCATTAACTTCGACCATTATTAACTAACACCATGTTGTCAAACCAATCGATATTTCCTTTTCTAATATGCAGCAAATACCTTGCTACATACTTACATATATGCTCAAATGGAACAAAATTAAAATGGGTATCAATAAGGACCCCATAAATCATGTGAAAGCGTCTAGCTGGCAGGGGTCCCCTCTGGAGTGGACCTTTAGGGGACACCTGACCTGCCACAGTTGGGTCCACGTCGCATATGGTAGATGGATATTATAGCAACATATTATAGCCTATACATTTTTTGCTACTGCTTTTTTTTTCATTTTGCAGTATAGACATGTTTGAAAGCAGTGACAACACTGGACTTTTATAAAGTTGGGTTTACATGACGTCGTTTTTTTACACGTTCCAATAATTCAAATACATCTTTGTTCTCATGTTTGTTTAGCAATCTAACTATTTAGTATAAATATGACACCCTTTCTATCATTTATGTTCAACAACACAGGCTTTGTAGCCTTTAGTTACGAAAAAAACTACGAATGAAAGAAAGACAAAAACAGTTTGCAGTAAATCTAAAATCAACTCACTTATGAAATGCAATGATGCTTCATTAGTAAACATCCAATTAACCCTTAGAAATGTAACAGTTGCATAGGTAACTCGATCCCTAACATGAGTACATACAACATAGGTACTTACATTGTATACCCTCAGCCATATACCCTCGTGGACAACACGGAATTGGGTACGTAAATCATTAATCAGCCGCGTCATTTGTTCGCGCCAAAATTATTAATGTCCGCACTGGCGCTGCGCTTACGTCGCACTGCCTCTTTAAAACGCAGTTATTGCCTTATGTGTTGCTAACATTCCAGTGCTGAATAAATACGAATAAAATTATATTTTATTTTAGGGTTAAAGTCAAAATAGTTGGTAGTGTATGGGTTATTGAACTTTTTGTTTGAATAAATAAAGTAAATAGTAGTTATATTTTTCATTTAATTTATTACCTATTGTGAGTATGTAATTCTAAATTAAACTATGTAAAAATAAGTTGTGTTTTGAACAAGTAGACGGCATCACAGTGATAAGTATTTTATTTTGGTTAATTTGCATAGTAGTTTAAATCAAATCAGATTGACCGATAAGAATTTTTCAATGAGTTTAGTTGTTAAATTTTTTATTAAGTCACTGTTATGCCACTTTACCTAAAGTTTTGAATAAAAAAACTAAATTAATATTATTACACAAATTCTGTGAACTCTATTCTCAAAATATAAGTAAGTGAATATTTGACAGCAATTCATGTACGTATTGTGTGAAATTGAATTATTATGTGAGAATCTTGCGGATTTTTCCGCATACCGATGACCTTTTGTAGAAGTGTTTATGTTTCGCTTGCTAGGCGACTAAAGGTTATAAAAAAATGTTTCGCCCTTCCAACCTTCACATCTATCAACTCCTTGCCAGCTGCCTTTCAAGGCCTACAAAAAAAACATCCAAACTATTAATAAATTCGACAGGTGTTAAAAAAAATATATCACATATATAATAATTTCAAGCATTATGGTATAATAATAAGATTTCACGGCTAACACTTTAAAGCGCCTTAAGCTACTTAATAACCAAATCTAGAATTCAACCCATAAATTATCATACATTGTCAAAAGAACAGCGGATACACAGAACCGAACTTTTCCGAAGTCACCGTGGCTAATCAACTGTAAACTTGATACAAAGTTGGGTGGCTGTTGGAAAAGGGCGTAATTCAAGTTGGAAGGGTTGTAACCGCTGGAGGGCTGAGGGCCGGAGGCGCAATAAACTGTCGGAGGACTCCCTTGATTAATGGATGTGTAATTGTTCCCACATAATGTACAATAACTCGCATAGATAGACGCTGCGCCGCTGTGTCATTATGGATGCGGCATCAAAAATTGGAGAGGCTCTCTTATTAGAAGTTATCTTATTCCAATTTTGTATCACTGGAAAACTCTGTAGGTCACAAACTAGGAATAAAATGACAACAAAATAGCTTTTTAACCGACTTAAAAAAAGGAGGACGTTATCCAATGTTCGTCTAGTAAATATTTTATTTTGTATATTCATCGATATTTTCGTCAATTGTGGATCGATTTTGAAAATTCTCTTTTTCATTTGGTAGTTAACTTACGCCGTGATCCCAAATATATTTTATTTTATTTGCTTGGGTAGTTTTTGAGTTAACTTCAATTATACGTATTTAATCCATTTTGTGTAGGTATCTTGATGATGTTATAATACTTCCTGTCACTGTTGTTTATATAGCAAGTAGTGGTATACGAATTGGTGTGGTGGTGCCTATTCACCACACCAATTAAACCATAACGAAAAAGTGAAAAATAAAAATCTGTTTTCATAAAAAATAAACATTACAAAGTGAAAAGTAACTTTAATTTCGGAAGTCGGTGGTCAAAAATCCTTTAAATTCATTGATTAATTGCCAACTAGACTGACAGGACAATAAATTAACAGACCTTAAAAAAAAATAAAACAATTTAACGATGTGTTAGTAAAGTCATACCCACAACAAAAAGGTCGGCCATTCACCAACAAAATGAAACTGATATAGGAGGCTACATTGTATACAAATTGGAAACATTAATTTTTAGTCCCCTCTAATAGTCAACATTCCTCGACAGGACCCAAAGACCAATCCGAGGGTCGTGCAGACCTGATGCTTTATAATGAACCCGGAGAATGTTCCACTAACTAATGTCTTTGTAATTGTCCTTGTATAGTAATGTATCCCTAGATTGTCAAGCATAAGAAATTCACTAACTGTGGATGTAACGTGCTGGACGGATATTGCTTAATTTAATGGCGAGGAGATCACATTTAAATTAGAATGTAAACTATCGTCAGTTTGCCTAATAAGGAATTACTTAATAATTCGTCTGTTTCACGATTTGTGTAGCTACCTACTTAAATTATTAATGGAGTTATTCAGTCAATTAGTAACCTAAATAGTAGGTAATCTAATAAATTCGAATTTATCACTACTTTATCGACAGCTTCTTAATAAAATCCATTAAATCTATATCTAAAAGAAAATAATCGACACCAAAATAGAAATGATTATAATAATTAAATACATAATACCAAATTCTTATTAGAATAAGTTCCGTTCCGCATAAAACACTCTTCTCTCAGCGTATTAAATTAAATTTGATATCAGACGAATTAATCTCAGGGCTAGGTCACGCATCTATTGTCTCGGTTCCGTTTAACGCACACTTAATTACACGTGGTCCAACGTGAACACCTTAGCTAAAGGTGAAGATTGCACTTATCTTCCTTTCCTAATTTAGCTAAAGATAAATAATTCAATTACCACACGGTGGGGCGGAATTACTGGGTGGGCGAGTAATTGAACTAATTACGTCAGTGCCTCTGTGTTATTAGTAATGAATTATTGATGTGCCGTAGCGTGTGATAAATGATCTTCGCTTGTTAACTAGACAATAATTATTTTTTTCTGACATTCGTACGATGAATTCAATTTTTATTGTCGTCTTGTACCTACACGTAGCCTGTTTAGGAATAGCTGATTAGAATAAACGTATAGACAATTCTTCTTACATGTAAGCCGGCCATTAGAATTCATAGTATTTTTGTGGAATTAATTCATCTATTCGACGGCAGATGTCGCTGTTTCGAGTTGTTGGGTTTTCGCGACCAAACGCAGGAGAGCGCCACTTCCCGCCACAATAACTGTCGTGTTTTATTATTATTTTATTGCCGAGTTCAGTTATCAACGTTGTTTATTGACATTCTATTACAAAGCAGTAAATAAACAAGCGTGTAACCGCAATAAAAATGCTCGTTCATCATCCGAGCGAGATTGAGACGATAGTGAAGCGACTAATGTCCCGTAGTTCAACAGTGTACCGTTAGAGGGCGTGATTTATGTCAACATTGATGTTCGTTTATGGTTCAATTTGTTCTAATCGACGATTATGAGCGCATTAGTTTTTACGACGTATTAAAACTTGATTTTAATGGGCTGCTCTTCAAATATTTACTTACTGCGGAGCTTTAATCTGAACTAATAAACTTATAAGGATTTATTGAAGTGTAGTTGTAGGATCAACTTCTTAATTTTAGTATTGTAATACAATAAATCGACGGGTGTGTGCCAAGTTGTATTTCAATGAGATTTAAAATTTGTTTATGATTATTATTTCAGTTGACTTTGTTATTACTTCGGGTTTTTTATTTTATGAGGAGCTTAGAGTTCAAGAGCTGAAAAAATATTGAAAAGACCACAGTGTTTCTAAAAACTCAAGTGGGCCGACTGGCCTAATTTATTGCACAGACCTATCGGTGGGTTAAAGTAAAACAAAAGTGACCTACCTATTATTATTACACCTGCTAACTTTAACTAATTGCTTTAGAAAGAAAACTACACTTGTTTATCTACCTTAGAATGTCCCTTTAACTACTAATTAAATGCATGTTTTATCTATACTATCACTAACTAATGCAGATAACAGACACCTATCGGGGAAGGCAACTATCCTATACTAATAAATCAGTTATATTTGTATATACTCGTACATATAGGTATATACAATTATATTTGTAATCACGTTCTTGAAAACGGCTGTAACGATTTCGATGAAAGTTGCAATATAGGAGTTAACGGGGGCGAAAAATAGTTCTAGCTAGGTCTTATATGTGGGAAAATTCTTTTTCTCCGTATTTAGGGGAAGGTTGCGATCATTGAACCAGCTCTTTCATTGGACCACCAACGTATTTCCAAAACTGTGCATGATACCTGTACCTAAACTAGTCGAAACGAGTCCTTAGCGGCTCAGTTGCACCCCCCTCTTACCTCAGTGACGCTGCGGCACGTGGCGAGGAAGGACGCGCGTTGTTGTGTTTGCGGCGGTCAAAATCTAATAATTTCACTCAGGATAATTTGACGTAAGTATAATTGCATCCATATTTATCTTCAGGCAATGTTATGACATATTAGAGAATTTAATTGTGATTCCAAGAGTGTTATTCAATTTTGTTTTATCGTGATCATGTATATTTTAGTTAGTTTTTTCTTAACGAGTACCTTGTTGCCATCATTGGACTCCAAGAGAGATCCACCATTGGACCGGTCCAATCATAGCAACTTTTTTACTGTTATTTTCTGGTCATAATTATGGGAATAGATTTCGATTATTTAACTTTCTGGAAATAAATCATAGAAAAATCACTGTAAATTTGAAATTCCAGAATGTCGCTAAACAAAAGGAAGTACTTCGCATGGAATGAAACGAGTATGAACCTTGCCTTAGAATCAGTAAGGAAACAACGAGTGGGCTTAAATGAAGCAAGCAGAATATACGGAGTCCCGAAAGCGACTCTGAAACGGAGGTTAGATGGTGTAAACCAAAAGGCCAAAGAACACGTCCAAATACCAGGTTCCGAAAGTGACCTCCCTCCAGAATTAGAAGATGAGCTGTGTAAACACGTGCTTGAGATGGAAGGTTGCTTGTATGGCATTACTCCTACAGATATTAGACGACTGGCATTTGAGTTAGCGGAGAAAAATAAAATAAAGCATCGTTTTAACAAAAATAAACAATCTGCGGGAAAAAAATGGTACCACGCGTTTATGAAGCGACATCCCAATTTAAGTTTACGACAACCAAGAGCAACATCCATGAGCAGGGCTACAGGATTCAATAAGCCAGCTGTTGATGATTTTTTTAACAAATTAGAAGCAGTCTTAGACAAACATGACATAAAAGATGCGCAGCGGATATATAATATGGATGAGACAGGCTTGTCAACTGTGCAGAAAAAGACTAGAAAAGTACTGGCGTTAAAAGGTAAACGCCAAGTTGGAGCCATTACTAGTGGAGAACGTGGTGTAACAACAACAGCCGTATGTTGCGCTAATGCTGCTGGAAATTTCGTACCGCCACTCATAATTTTCAAACGCAAACGCGCTAAAGACGAACTGAGGGATGGGGCACCACCTGGCACCATATTTGCTTTCAATCCAGACAGTGGATATATAAACAAAGAGATTTTTAATCTGTGGTTGCAACATTTTGTTGAGACTGTGAAGCCAACACCAGAAAAAAAGGTTTTGCTTCTGATGGATGGCCACGCTAGCCATACTAAAAACCTAGAGGCTATAAATTATGCAAGAAGACATGGCGTAGTTATGTTTTCGTTTCCAGCACACACAACGCACCGGCTGCAACCCCTTGATGTGTCATTCTTCAAACCGTTGAGTCTTTATTACATAGACGAAACTGAAAAATGGCTCCGGCTAAATCCTGGAAGAACTGTGACTGTCTTCCAAGTGTCTATGCTCTTCGGAAAGGCCTATTTTCGAGCTGCTTCCATAGGCACGGCTGCGAATGGATTTCTGAAAACAGGCATTTACCCTCTCAACAAAGATGTGTTTGCAGACTATGAATTTATAGAAGCAGCCGAACAAGAAAACGCAGAAGATTATTTTGGAACGGTGTTGCATGTCCAAGATCCGATAGACCCATTGTCTGTAAATGCATCATCACAAGAAGAATCTATAGTCCCAATCATAGAAGAACCAATGCCCCATGCAGAGCCGCTACCTACAAAATCGACTGATTACTCACCTAGAGATGCAGAGGTGAGCAACGTAAATGTTGGATCTCCAGCTTCAGCACCAATTCAAATAAGGCGAAGTGACAATGTCCAAACGCCTATAGTGGAGAGTAATTCTACCAACTTTGAATTCCACATTCCACAAATATCTCCTGGAGCCAAGAAGATAGCACAGGAATTACGAAAAAGAAGTCGAAAAGCCCAAAGTAGCATAGAATTGACTTCGTCGCCGTACAAAACTGCCCTAGATGAGACTGCAAAGGTTCCAAAGCAGAAGAAGCCAAAACTGTCCACAAAAGAACCTCAACCATCAACCAGTAAGCAAGCTAACGAGAATATAGAAAAATGGTTTTGCAAAATCTGCTTAAAATGTGAAATAGAAGACATGATTCAATGTATGATCTGTAAAGCCTGGGTACATGTTGATTGTGCTTGTGTTAAGAAACATATAAAAAAGTATCTGTGCCCTCATTGCACATCATAGACATCACTTACAATAATGATTGAAATCTATTGTGCCTTTATAAAATGTGATTTTTATAACCTGTTGATCTTGTTTTATGTGACGTAAGTGACTATATTACCTCAAAGAGTTAGCAGTAGCTACAAATTTAAGACTTTATCTAGATCTTTATAAAAGTTTTGTTGATTTCATTTTCTTTTTTTATAAGATTTAATTTTTAATACTTGTTAACTTGCTATTACTTATATACTACAAGTGACCTTAGATTTTTAATAAGTTGATTTTTATATTTGTTAAATTAATATTAAGCAGAAAATATGATTTATTCACTCTTAATGTTACTTTTATTTAGATTGTTTCTTAATTTTGATGACGCGTTGATCTCATTATGTGCCAAAGTTAAAATTTAATTACTAATTAAGTATTATAAGACTGTAGTTTGTTTGTTTGTCGTATGTGTATGAGTATTGTTTGTCTCTTTTCGGTTGTCATAGTTGTGTAATATTGTTAATTATAATAAGTTGCCTCGATTGGACCTTTAGAACAAATTTCTCGAAGTCCAATGGTGGCAACCTGGTGGTCCATTGAAAGTGCCTATGGTCCAAAGAAGGCGACAGCCCAAGATTTTGTTTTCTTCGTATAAATTAAAAAGTATAAGCCTGAATTGTTAGTGCGTTTGATTATTATAAATAAAGGTTCTACGGAATAAAAATAATGAACTGCTTTCATTTTAATACTAACACTGTTTGACATATGAAGTCGTAAAGTTAAGTGGTCCATTCATAGCAACCTTCCCCTACACCCAAACGGAGCTCGGTCGCCCAACGTTTAGAACAAGATGGCTACCTTAGAATAATTGACATTTGACAATAGACAATAACTGACACACGTGGCAGTATGGAATTAGTAAGTACCCACTATCATGGCAGCTTAGAATTAGTAAGTACTATGCATGGGATTAGTATGAACTATCCTGTACTTTTAAATGAGCATTCTCTATTTTCACCAGAGCAGAGCTCGGTTGCCCAAATATACTTATTTTAATACCACCACTATGAAATAAAAAACAAAAAACTACCTACTCAGTCACTAACACCCATTAAAAAAATACCTACTATCCCCATTCGTCATGTTATCACTACTGCGCACACTTAATAATAATACTGGCAAGGGTGAACGCGAGGTACCCCTAAAAATTAAAAATGGCGGCTGTCGGGTGCGGCTCGATTGGTGGCTATAACTCATGCGGGCAGCAGGGGCGCTAGTCATTTGTCTGTGTCCCACCCCCGCCCGAGAAATGCTCGCAAGATGGGGGATGCGAGTGTCATATTGTTTTATTGTGTTTAGGAAACTGTTTTAATGTAATTTTTTCGAGGGTATTATTGTTTTTTGGGAGTTTGGTGAAAATTACAAATGTTACAACTAACGTACCTAATCTTTCAATTTCTAATAATGACCTAATGCAATTTAGTTAAACGATGAAGTTTCTTAAAGTTTCTGTAAAATTATTGTGGGACATAAATGTCTCCACGGAAATGTATAAATGTCTGATTAACCTCACTTTTAGGTTGAAACGTAGACTTTCAGGCAGAAATTTCTTTATTTGACAAAAGTTTCAGCATAGGTCGACGACAACAATGAGGTAAATTCGATTACAGTAGGCAATAGATACGTAAATAGAATTATTTTTATCATGACAACTGGGATTCAAATTACTATTTGAATCCCAGTTGTCATGACTATTTGAAAATTATTACCTACTATAAAAAGGATGATAAACATACTATGTATATATTTTTTCGTAAAAAAATATCTTCTCAAGTTTTGAAACATACTTATTTCAGAATTTGATTTCAGATTTTCTAATGGAATCTCTATCAACAAAAGAGCCTATAGGTATATAGGTATACCAACAGAGTAGGTACCTATACAAACCTGAAGTTACAGTTATCTTTCAAAATACTTTCTAACCATAAACAATCCATACTCCAACCAGTAAATAATTACATACCGACACAACTCATAAACGAAATTAAAAAGTATCGACGAGCAACTCTATGTAGGAGCCATCAGATAATACAAACTTAATTAGTTTCATCGTGTTACCTAAACGTAATTCTTATCTATCTATGTTTATGAATATACAAACCTATAACTTACTGGGACAGGTCTCACTGATTAGGTCTCCGTAATACTGGCAACTTACAAACTTATTTCTTCTTTTGAAAAAGGAAAATTTTGGGTGAAGGTTGATTAATGCTGAATTGAGTAGTACCAAAATAAGTTACCTTTGATTTTGTCAACGGTAAAGATAACTTTGTGGGTGAGGTTGCGTGTTCCAAGGCAGTATCGGAACCCACCTCACGCACTCTTCCGAAATTATTTTAATAAAACCAGGTTAGGTGAATGTTTTGATATTTTTTCCTCAAAAAAATAGGGAAAGGAAATAAACGTGGAAATTATTTGACGCAGCTTGTTTTATTTTCGTGAAAATTGTTGGTATTTTTGGGCTATTTCTAGTAGGTAGTTCGTTATCTGAATAATATTTTACTTACATTTCTTGAATGTTCTGTAAGAAACCGCCTGGTTTCTGGAAAAAAACCTGCTTTATTGAGCTTCGTATTAACAAGCCGCAATTTTCTATCAAACTATTGTAGGTTTGAAGAACTGTCAATAATAGGCTAGTCCTATTGTAGATAGTTCTTCAAACCTTTAAATAAGCTAGTAAAGTCAAATTATCGCGACATCTAGAAGTGGGCTAAATCTCAATTGCAAGATTGACCAGCATTGATACATAATTGCATTGCGCAATACTTAGTTATAGATCGGGTTAATACTCGTAAAACATGTTTTTATGAATCGATCAGATAATTCAATTTCAAAGCGCGTTAGCTAATTTATTTGAAAACTGACAGAAATTAAATGCATCTTACTGAGTAACTAAAATTATAATTAAGCAGTCACTCCGCTAGGTAGTGTACAGGCGTGTACAACGTTACTAGCACAATATAATAATTGAATATTTCAAACCCTTATTAAGTCCAACAATGGTTGACCAAAAATAAATCAACAACAACAACTCTATCTTTGAAACAACAAAGCACTTGCATTCGCAACGATTATTATCTCTAAAACAAACTTAATGCATTTAAGGCTAGTAGCGACACGGTCTAGAGACATTTTACCACTTAACAAACATAATTTCGCAATCAATTTGACCTTTAACTGGATTTAAATAGAGCCCATTTTCGGATGGTCTAATCGCAAATTTCTTAATCGTAACCAGCCAATATCCTTTTGCGGTTGGTTTAGACTTTAGCGTTGAAGATATAGCGTCTGTTTTCGGTTGTGGAGCTAATACAAATGAATAGTAGAAGGACCAGTCGTGATCGAGGATCGTGATTGCGACACCGTACTGCGTGCCCTTTGAACACGGGTTCCGTAGCCGTGAAAAATCACTTGAACATATGCAAGCTGCCGGCCTGTCCCTTGGCGACATTCTAATCCAGCGTAATGGTAGCAGCGACATTTATTACGTGTTTATTCTTGTAAATCTAAGTTTTATAGTCAGTTTGGAGTAAGGTGGACTTACGTTAGTTATTGTGTAAGACCAGTAAATATCCATGTTTGGGAAATTAAAGAAAATTATGGAATCATCATCTGCTTTAGAAGTGTCAGTGGTAACTGCATCTAAAGCTTTATTATTACCTATGGGTGATGAAAAAATAGGCTCATTAGCTGTCACTTTTATAATCTTAACCCTTAATCAAATACTGGGAAATTATTTCCCACTTAGTCTGAAATAACAAAATATTGGGATTTATTTTCCCACTTGATAATATTTTGATATGTAGTAACAAATAACGGGAAATTATTTCCCACCATTATTTCAACTTTATCAAAATTTATGAAATCTACAGACAAAACTTACCTATTAACAAATCTCAGTTTTTATTTATCTCTTGAAAAGCTTTCCGTTTGATTAAGGGTTAAACTGCTTTTTCACAACAAACGTGTCCATATTACTGAAAATTCCTAAAAAAAGTAATAAAAAAATGTTAAGAATAGTTTCTCAAAAACAGTAATTTCGGTAGGTATCCATGCTCCAACTTTTTGTTCGCACTGTACTCCAATGATCGTTAGGTTGAACACGCGAACATGCTGGCACCGTGAGCTGTGTCGAAAGAATTATTGCCCTATCTATCTCGATATCAGTTTCATGATACCAGCACGCTGTTAAGACAAATATCAGGCACGATTAAGTGCTTTTAAAAGTCAGAACTCTGTTAAAAGTTTAGCTATTTAAAGAGACAGCTTGTAGGGCAATTTCTCTATTGCATTTCACTGTAAATATTTTTGAAAACATTCAATCTTAGTACTCCTAAGTAATGTAGGTAGCTGGAAACGTTAAAAAATTAGTAGGAATTCAGAAAATTCGTAAACTGCGCGCGCAAAGCTCTAAATAATGTAATCTACACGTGTGTTACGTAGTATGATTAATAATACTAGTACATACTATAATAACAATTATTATTTCATAATATTAATAGCCAATAAAAAAATCGACTAATTATTTATCGACTCATCGATACTATCGATACATGCGCGCGCGCGTTTTGTTTAAAATTCGAACATCGACGCCGCCCGGTATGGCGCACAAGGGATCATAAAATATTATGGCTCTATTCTTTTCGATACGTGATAACTCCTGGATCAAGTGTTGAGTGAATGTTAATGTAGGGCTGTAGCTAATGTGACACCGATATGCTTCCGGGATGTATCGATATGGTGTTTCCCAGGTTTGTGTTTGAAGTTTTCACAACACTGGCGGTGACGTTTTTGAGGATTAATTAATTGTCGTAGCGCGTCTGCTACGCAGCCTTTGATTTGCTACGCGACCGTTTGTAGCGTTTGTGTTCTGTGTTTGTTAAACTTCTAAGTTGTATTAAATCATCGTAAAACAAAGAGTTTTTTTTAAAATAAGAACCTAACTATTAATCAGTTAACACTCTGTATTAAGAACTTTTCCTTAGTTCCGGAATAAAGTTCGAAATACAAAGTCTGGATCGAAGGCTTAGGGTCGGGCTAAAGTTAAATAAAAAGAAAAGAAAGAAAGAAAGTATTACATTTATTTAGCGCAGACTAAAAGGCACACAACATAACATGATTTTATACAAAAGGTGTTTAAAGACTGTAAGACTGGTTGTAGCTGGAAAGTGTGCCTCGCGGCTGAACCCAATAGGTCCAGTTCAGTAAAAATGCCTGACAACTAGTTCGTGACACTGGACCTGGACCCTTTCAACTGGACCTGAATCCTGGTCCTAAATCTCGTTTTCTAATAAGGCGGGATGCCTTCAACAACAGATCCCGAAGCTAAAAGACCCAGAAATGATTTCGTTGGATGTGCTTATTTTTTTTTCTTAAATAATAAATGAAGAGAAGTTCAAATCTTTTCTTCGCTCATAAAATACTTTTATTACAAACATTTCAATCATCTCATCGAATTTTAATTACTAAAATGTCATAAACAGTTATACTTTATTATAGTTTAATTAATAGACTATCGACCTGATATTACGGGTCATAAATAATTCATCTATATATCTATTATTTATTTAAACAAATCATAACGCCGCATACACATGCGTGTTGGTAATATATAATTTGTGGAGCACGTGTCATCTTTTTAAAAGTATTTTGGCATAGTAATGATGATCGAAGAAAAACTATAAAACTTCTTCGCATTAGTATTCTAATACAGCCTTTTTCTATTGACTACAATTTGGACACGTAGAGAGCTTTTTGTTGTGAACGGTACGGTACGTTAAAAATGTTGAAGACAGCTGTGAAACTTAATAAAATCATCTAACACTGTGATTAGAAATAAACGTAAGTTATGTTCATTCGTTTATAATTTTAATTTAAAAAATAAGTTACACTTAGGAACAATAAATATGATATGCATCTTTCAAAGACTTAGGTAGGTTGTATTTAATTTGATACACAGTGAAGCTTTACGAAACGTCATCATTCTGAAAACTGTTTATGCACCTTTAAAGTTATCAGCTTCCGCTCCATTACGGACAATGATGTGGCATCATTTATGAAACATGGACTTATTTGGCTTATACATAGTGAAAATTTTCCAATAAATCAGTATATTTTATTGGATAGTTTGAGCTTTCAGCGGTAGGCGTCACAAATCATTGAAACGCATCGCCCGCCCAAACTGACGTCAAATGGCGCAGAAACTTTATGTATTGTGCGCACCTAGTTTTGATGTGTGGTGACGTTTGTTTTACATACTATTGTAGTTTTATAAAACTTCGTAAATCGTGTTGAAAGTCCGTTAAAATATCTCTGAGAGTGTTATTGTTTGTCTCTACAGGACTGGATGAAACATTGTAATAAGAAATAGAACAAACAAACAATATTGAAATTCAGTGCGTGTCTATGATTCGGTTCAAAAAGCTTAAAAGTAAGTAACGGTCAAGTAATGCATCCTAAGCGCTATGTGTCTCTCTCTCTCTCTCTCTCTCTCTCTCTTTAAGAAGTAATGAGTTTGACGTGTTGCTCGCAGTGATAGCCCGCGAAATTCAAACTTTCTTATGATGTTTTGCAATTTGCAGGTCAGTGTCAGGTTGTATCTTGGTCAAAATATGATTCGCGACCGTAACAAATATGAATGTGTAGAAGCCGACCCCAACATAGTTGGGAAAAGGCTAGGCAGATTGAACAAATATGAATGTACAGAATTATAATCATTATAATTATTATTATATTATTAATACGTGAAGCAAAAACTTTGTACCCCTTTTTACGAAAATTACGCGGACGGAGGAGCATGAATTTTGGCACAGCTAAAGTTTATATGGAGAAGAAGTGCAGAAAGCTAATATTTTCATATAATATACATTAGAAATAAATTAAATGAATAAAAAAACATTACACACACTACCATGCATTTGACACAAG
Organism: Agrochola macilenta; assembly: GCA_916701695.1. Taxonomy (NCBI): domain Eukaryota; kingdom Metazoa; phylum Arthropoda; class Insecta; order Lepidoptera; family Noctuidae; genus Agrochola; species Agrochola macilenta. The sequence goes on from OU753563.1 coordinate 14,361,434, forward strand.
ATGACCTTAGAATCATGACGTTTAAATGAATTATGGTCGAATTTCGACCTCTGGGCGACCACTAGTAAACATTAATACATCTCTCTAAGTTTAGATTTGTTATACTGAATGACTTTTTCATGATATCGTGACATTTGAGAACAAATCTAACTTATAAGTTCATTCCTAATCAACTGTCAGATTTATACTTAGTGAAACTATTTTGATTATTTTATTTACTCAGTTATAAAGCTAAATTACAATATACTAGCTAACACTAAAATACATAATTGGGCATCCAAAAAAATTCGTCCGCATCGCAGTCAATGGGAGAAGTGCCTAAAAGGCTGGCAGCATTTGCCACGCTGGATGGCAATGCTGATTCTTCGGGTTAAAAATAAGCCAGCCCCTGTGGTCACGTGAAGAGTTGACCAAACGCTTAGCGATGTCCCGAAATACTCGATGAGCACTCAGACCCTAAGGCCCTAGTGTTTCAACCTCAAACGGCTCAAACATATAGTTCCCAATAAGGTTGTTATATTTGCACTGTTTGAGGTAGCAAGTCCTGTAGCAGCCGCCCCAGCACAGCCCACCGAACTAGGAAGATGCGGGCTCGCACGAGGGATGCATGAAACTATTTGGAACCAGTCTTTTAGTTATTTTATATGTATTTTGAGTCACTGGCACATCACAGTGATCTTTATTCCCATCGCAATAAGGTTGCTGTTGGGTTGCTGCTGTCAAAGTTAACATAACTGGGAAAAGACTGTAGATGACATGCATAATGACTTTGATAATTTCCCAGTTTGATACTAGTTTTAACGCCAAACAATTAGAAACAACAATGCAGTTTAAACAAAATTAAATTAATTCTCTTATCAGCCATTACATATCATAACATCACGCCTGTGTTCTCCAAAGGGTCAGGCAGAGGTGTACCTTCACACCCAGATTTCACCAGTTATGTTTAAATTCCGACTTATAGGCGGCGAGCCTATTGCCATCAACCGGACACAAATCCAGACTATGGACTGCTACTGAGCAATTCCAGATGGAAAAACCTAATAACACTTTGCCCGCCCGGGTATCAAACCCAGCAGCAGCTCAGCAGTAGTGTTTGCGACCACTCGACTAACCAGGCAATTCTCTTATCAATCATTGCAATCAAAACATGATTTTGATTTACCAAAACAGTTCCTGTTTGCCAAACAACCATCTAGAACCATATAATTATTATAATGTTCATTAAAATGCCAACAGTCTACTCCAATGGACCACGATAAATGCCAATTAATTCGTAGATTAGATTAAATTCAACCGTAATGTCTGTCTCAAGACAATCAAACGCAATGCCTCGTTTGATAGCGGAGGCAAGATTAATCAAGCATCTACTGGACGCCAGTAATGACGTGAAATGTCCTTAATTTAATGTGGCAAATAATATGTGCTACAATGATTAATATTGTTGATATTCGTTTATCTTAATTAAAATAATGCAATCAGTAGTAGACATGAATGACAGTGACAAGACATGTCACGGATACCTACATTCAAGTTTTGTATGAGGGAATTGATTAGATTTGTGAGTTATGTATTGAAGTTAGAGTAGATTTACGAGTTTCTCAATTTATTGTGGTAAACCAATAACCTAAATTGTTTTGTTTTCTATCATTCATACATTATTAGTTACCAGCTAAAAGCTCTACCAATGTGTAATTAATTCTCTGGAATAAATCTTTAGAGGTATGAGGAACAGGGTGTAAAGTTCACTCATCCTCTATAGAAAAGGGAAGATCCTCCGACTACACGGGTGTCGTATCAGGCGGGCAACTGCTCAACGAATCATGTCGGATAGTCTTATGTATGTCGTTCGCGCGGTAAACTCTAATTGCTCGATGCAGGACTTGTGTGGCGTCGGGTCTTTGATGCGTAGTTCGCATGTGGCGATGTAGATGCCACCACAAATCTTCTTCTTTTCGAGTCGATGGCGTAGGTAAAAATATTATAATATGTTAGATGAGTTGGGCCCTGTAGGTGGCCACACCAATCGCGGCATCAGTGCCGTTTTTAGGTCCTCAGAAGTGCAGGTGTATGCACACTTTGGACACTCCAATATATGGGACATGGTTTGGTCAGGAGCACCACACACTGCATCATATGGGACATGGTTTGGTCAGGAGCACTGTACTTACACTGGGTATCGGTTATAGGTTCTACCTTGTATTTCAAAACGAGGTTCCTCCATCTTCCAACTGTTATTCCATTGTGTAGTCATTTTCTTTACATAAGATTCAGTATCTTCAGTTTCAAACTTTCAATCGCCAGACTGCAAGGTCAGCATCATAATGCATCGCCAATAAATTTCATAGGTAATTACTAGTTGCCTAAAACCAGAAGATATGTAATTGGTATTGGTATATATTTATTGGTTTAAAGAAGCATATCGAATTTCAAATTAATTAATACCTAAGCGGCTGAGTAAACCCATCATTCAATAATACCGTAAAATTAATTAGTTATAATTTATTCTGGATCGAGCGTAAAATATGAAAAAGAGATCAAAAGTGGTATCTATTATTCAATTATAGCTTGAGGCCTTTTTGACGCCTTATCGGTCTAACTTGTGGACTTATACGTATTAAACAAATGTGTTTTAATTACAAATAAATTACATACAGCAAAATACGTTGTAAATAGTTTTCGCACTTGGCAGTGACAATTTAGCATTTAAAGTGTAAGTTATATTTTACAAAAGTTATTGACTTCTTTGAAATAATAAAAGAAACTTTTGAAAAATTTACACAATTCGTTGATGGTAAATTAGAAAATGACAGGAATTCTAAAAGCTGTTAGTCATCAATGTTTTGCAGACTACTTACTTCTTCAAATACATATCACAAAGAGGATGAGATGGTAGACATACCAATGGTCTATTTCAGTCCATATTATTTCCACAAATTGTAAACACTCATCAACTGGGTACCTACCTGAAGTAAAAAAGATCGTGTCAGGCATAAACATTTCCAAATTACATGAAAAGCAATCAATTTCAGCAGCACACGGCCCATCAATCCGAACACGGCATAAAATCTAAATCTGCGCGTGCACATGCATAGTTAATCATTCGTTAGCATAGCAATCTGCATGCGTAACGTACCCGCGATGTACACAGTAATTAATAATTTCGACACTCGCCGATTAACATTTAAATCAGAGTCGCATTCGGTCGGGATTGGTCGGGTTCGGTCGGGAGCTGTCGTGCCCGATCGACCATGGTCGGGGGGTGAACAGTGAAGTCTGACGGATTGATTTATATTTTGTTTATTCGGATACAAATGGCTTTGCTGCGTGTACGGATATCGTCAGTGTACAGTGCTGACTGCTGAGCGAGTTTTAGCATCAAAACCAAGATCAATAATAGGGTTTCAGTTTTACACAAATGTTTCTGAGTTTACCGCTTGATTTACGAAAGCAGCGATAAACTGCGGAATAGTTTATTATCACCGTAAGGTGTAAAAATACTGTACATAATTCATACTTTACTATTTCTCGATGCTAACTTTTCCAAGAACAAACTTAACTGTTTTTGCGCCAACTAAAAACGGAGAAAGAAATATAATTTACTGAATTCCAGACTATTTTTTATTTTCAAGAACTACATTATTCTCATTCTCACTAACTAAACTTGATGCGCGACGCATTGACAGTTAACAGTCAATTACCTACATGTGGGGTAAATGTACCGGTTGTACAGTAGTCTGCATTCTAAACTTCTTTAAAAAATGCCTATGTAAATCTTATTGCGGTTAACAACGTGTAAATGTGGTGGCTAATCTATCACCATACAATTAGCTTGCGTCTAGACGCACACGTACCTTCAACTGGTTGAAAGATAAATAGTGGCTGACAGCTAACTGGCCAAGCGCCTGCTTGATACTGATAACACTATCTGACAAATTACAGTTTACATTGTAGATACATTGCCCACCGTATTTCGAACTTGTAATTTACCTAACGAATGAGCCGTAGTTTTTTTCTCACTAAACAAGTTTTATTTCTTAATAGCATCGGTTTATCATTTCATCGAAAGTGTAAAGTTACAGACTAAAAACTAGAACACTTTGCCAAAATTCCATTCTTATTTACGCTAAAAACAGCTGGTATCCAGGCAATTACTTGGGTACTAATCCATAATTTTCCACTTATCAACTTAGTAATGACATAAATAATTGCATTTCTCGTACCATTAAAGTGACCTTCTAGGAGTTCAACCCTTAACTGCGTACAGGTATCGAAGCATGGCCTATAAATTACTGAAGGTAATTATGTTAATATTGTCACTATGGACGTGGTTTTGCTGGCCGTCAATCGTGGGTCACGCTCGAGTGCCCGACGTTTGCCCGACGTATGCCCGACGCTGCCCGTCATTGGGTGGCACGGCTCATAAACGAGACACCTTCTATCACCGTATGTATTAAGACCAGGAATGTATTAGTGCTAATAGGAAATTATTGGATGGACTTTAAATTGTGATAGTGATTATGTAAAATAATAAAGCATTTGAATTGATTGGTTTTCTGCGTCGTAGGCGTAGGGAGAAAAACTTCCTGTTTTGTTCGACATACAGTTTGGTCTTTGGCAAGAATCGAATAGATCAACCGAATCATGTCTATTCATCTGTATGTCGAACCAGAATCCAGAGTCGGCCATAAAGCTCTTCCTCTTTCCGGTGACATTTCAGGCTTTGGTCCGCCATCTTTGGCAAAGAGCTTCATCTTGCCTATATGTATATTGAAATAGGAACACACCATGAAACAACATGAAATATATTTCAATATTTAGATAGGTAGGTATGCACAGTTGATGCGTATTCGCAGATCTTTGAGGAATCTAATCACTAATTACTTAATGTTCCTTTAATATCAAATTCCCAACAGCTTTGCACTTTTTCCTTATCCAAATCGAATATTCGCAAACAAAAATTTCCCGATTTCAATTTCGCAATGTTTCGCGACTATTTATTCCTGTCAACCGATGGGTGCACGTGTCTTACAACACGTAGGCCATTACTTCAAGTTTAGCTACTACTTGGCTGGGCCATCCCACTAGAATACTTACCTACAAGGAAATGTAAATTCACTTTCCGATTTCGTACTACCTACTAAACTTTGTAATGAATCACTGCTTTGGTATGTTAAGGACAAAATTATGCGATCAAATCAAAATCTACTAGCACCGTGAACATAAACAGTTCCTGAAAACAGTTTAAGCATGAATTCTGTGATTTATTGTCATGTTAATTGGTGTAATTAGAGCCAAAGGCCAACCCAAGGCCTAATTACAGTATCCACAAATACTTTTACCCTCATAGTTTACGTTTTCGTTTCATACTGCCTGAAAAAAAAGCGATCGCTTCGACTTCAGGGATTTTTTTCACATTTTCAAACAAGATACCATCAAATCATTACAAATTTGGTCATCAAAACATAAAATGACGTCTACCAAATCACGTAACACAACAATTATTTCAAAATCGCGCAGAGGGCACACATAAGTCGTGTTCGACACGCGCTGCCCAACGTTTTTTCATCAATTTGTCCAACGCATTGATATGCGAAATGTAGTCGCGAATCGCACGTTGCATACATACGATTAAAAAATCGCCGCGGTAGGTGACCGGTGCGTACTCGGCTTTAATTGAATAGATTTAGCATCACAGCCCGACTCCTAATTGTCTAATTTGAAGCGAAAACAAGGTATGGCTGGCGGACGAATATATTACAGTGGTAGGTATGCAGAAGGACTTTCTTTTGGTGCGATATAAACAGTGGTCGGGAATAACAAACAGTAACGCTATAAGTACGACTTCTTGACATTGATATTGATTAGGCAAGATTTGATGAATTAGGTCTTGGCACACTTTAATGGTAACCCTTGCCCAAGACTTCAAACTCACGTTCTCTATCGCAGCACCTAAGTAGTCAGTTGTACAGGTAGTCAGTTCAGATATCAAACTTTACCTACAAGGGTACAAACAATTACATAGTATGAACAAAATGTACAATTCCATACTGAAGAACTTATTTTACTAGAGGTCACCCTGTATTTCAGTTCATAAATATTAGGTACTTACATCGCACTTGCATGCTGAAAGAAGCACAGCTATAGACATGTTTTTTTTTTTTCAGTCTGGAGGCTCTTTCCTTCCAGTGATTCCAGTCAATGACATTTCCATTCACATCTACGTTTCTAATAAAATTACGTCATTTAAAAAAATAGCTCCATACATTGTCAACATTTAAATTATTCAAAACACTTAAGGGCAAAAAGTAATCAAGACACTATTGTTTAGCCGGCCTTGTGTCTAGGTGCAGAATTATTATTCGTAGACCGGCGACCATAAACCTGAAGGTATGTAGGCAAGGCATGTGGGTGGCCTATGCTAAACCGTCGATACTGCCAAACGTCGGCGGACGGTTGCGGAATACCTATGACCAGCGGCTACCTCGGTCCACTGGAGGTCTTAGAAAGAAAAGTTTTGATGCGGATGTCTGGTTTTGGTTTGACAAAATTGGGGCGGGATAACGGTATGTCGGTTCGTTTGATTTTCTTTGTGGCCTTAAAGCCAACGGCGCCGGGTGCCGCCACCTTTCTATTTTGGATAATTTATGAGTGTCAAATGACAGATTAGTTCGTCACGTTTACCACTTACATACAAGACAAATATAAACAGCTACCTAAGCATAAATCAGTTTCATGCCGATGTCATCATTTTTAAACTGTCAGTACACTACGAGGCCCCCACGCCACCTGCATAACAAATGCAAGTCTTTAATTAGTTTTACGAGCCCTGTAAACAACTCAAGATATCTATCAACATACGCAACACACGTACTTAAAATGATCACCGTGTGATTAACTCCATTGATAACTTTCTTCAACTTTGTCAGAAAAAGCATCTTTCACGACACAACTTAGGAAAAGCGTCTAAATATTTTTCACAATTTATCATGACGAGCAATTCAAAATACGCAAATAAAACTAAAACAAACCATGTTCTCGCAGCACTAAAATAAAGACAAAAGACGACACCAATAAATTGTCGCTGAAAAGTAACCAAAGCATTATACAGTTGCATAACAGTACAGTAACAGTAAATAAAAACAGGAAAAAGGAGCAAAACTGTGCACGAAACTGTGCGCTTTTAAATACGGACGACGTTGAGCGCGGGTAAGGCAAAGACATTTATGTTCACTAAACAAGTAGTAAAAGTCACTACTTGAGCGTTTTTATGGCACTCATAAATGTCAGATTGTGCGCCGGGGGTTTAGCAGGCCCAGGCCGGCCCGTGCGCGGGACGGTGCCCGACCTACTGAATAAGGCATCCGATTTTAAAAACCCGACCACCGATACTTAATTGATTCTGTTCATTTCTCAATTTGTGTGTTTTTTTAATGTTTTCGTTTACACTCGCTTGACGTTTACGACTGTCATTCGTTGTATAATAAAGCGATTTCTTTTCCTTTTTCAGGTAACCATTTCTGCTGCTTAACAGTCCATAAACAATAAGGCGTCATTAAATGGTAAGTTGACGGCTGCGGAGAATGTTGAGCTGGTGCGTGAATGACGAGTGAGCACAACGAGATCGCGCCAACTCGCGATATTTAGCACAAAAGTTCACATAACAAGAGTTGCTACTGTAAAAGGAAACTTTATAGCCGAAGACAGACGTGAGAATAGGTCGCGTTTCTCAGCAACGGGCCCCTATGCAAATTATTGCATCATTAAACACCTCGTTGCGAGCTTTCGTGTTAGATTGACGTTTGGTACACCAGCCAGTAGTTGTCTCAAGTTTGAACACGATTTGTAAGACCGGATGCGTTTGACTGGCGTTAGTTTGTTCAATTATTGTAAAGAAAACGCGTTGTTCTTGCTGCGATTGACGGCTCTAGATAACACTTTATATATGTTTGGATACTTTGCCGGCCATGTGTGAGCGAGCAGGCAAATTAAATCGCCGTAATAATATTATGATTAAGGCGACACACCCATCTTGTTGGGTCGAGTCTTAATCATCCGTTACTAAGGAACTATAAATTGTATACTTTATTGCGACAACACGTTGACTCATTTGCAGCAAAATTATTTTAAAGAGCTGCTTAAAATTAAAACGGTTGAGATAAAACGCTAAATGGCCAGTGTTTCAATATTCTGGTATGAAAATGTTGACAGCATCCGTCTACGAGTCGCGTATTTGCATAGTACGTGTTTACGACCAGCTAGGGTTATCACTGTACTAAAGAACTTTTTTACTGTAAACCATTTTGCTACTGGTGAACTCGTAAAATGTATATCTCGATGAAGGCATAAGTGCGGTAGCGCAAATAAAATCTTTGAGTAACTGGGTTGTTTCAGTAACGACTTTTCGTGTTATGTATGCCCTTCGAGTTTTCTGGACTTGTTGGGTCTAAAATAACACAGATATAAAATTGAAGTATTGGAAATAAATAACCTTTAGTTATCACATCATTGACACCGAAATAAGAATGACAAGTGTGGTACAACATTTATGCGCATAACGCGATGTAGTTCATGGATTTTCAGCGATTAGAGTAAATTCGTTTACTTTCAAGATTTTCAACAGGAATCTATACACTGTTTAAAAAATTAAATAGGTGCTAGTTTTTGTACATAAGTCATGTGTTGAATTGCCATTCGTGCCAAATGATTAATGCTTAACTTCTCACTTTTTCTCTTTCAAAATTCTTGGACACGGAAAGTCCCATCTGTAACGAAAACATGACAGCAATTTTAATGGTTTTACAAATTAGGAACTCAATTTTCCCGTCACTTAAGAATGCAATTTATTATAACTCCTCACCATTAGTCCATTAGCAAGCAACCCTACTGCCATATCCTAGGCAGTACACCTGCTAGCGGGCAGTAGACATGTGTATGGTGGGACGCTGACTTTTATTGACGCGGCCGTGTTTATTACTCGCTCTGCCTTCTTCGGGCGAGCCTGGCGACAGTTTTGCCTTTCGGTGTACTGGGGTTGAAGGATAATAACGGCGCGAGTGATTTTGCATCATATTTGTTATGTTTTACTGTACAAAGAGACTCGTATTTGAGTACGAGGGTCAAACATTAGTGTCCATGGAACATTGACTGACGATTTTAGATCGAAAGCATCGTTACAGAACTCGGGCTTAAGTATTGATAGGTAAATAGATATAGGTACAATAGGATATATAAAAATATTAATTATTGGTTTCGATCATAACCACGACGTACAATTTTATTTTATAAAAACAAGGACCAATCCACCAAGGAGGAAGGAGGAAGGATTATTCCATATTAAGTCCATCAACAAAATAAATAATAATACTGTTTCAGTTGAATGAACTTTTTACTGTTTAATAATGCGCATAATGAATAAGAAAATACAAGCAAAAACATTAATATAACTTAATAAGAATAAAATAAAAAACGTTGACGAATCAATTTAGGTTTCCGCTTCCGCCTATAACTTGGCTCATTTAGCAAACTTCGTTTTATGGCTTTTGAATTACGTATGTTAAATAGAAAATGTGGCATGGGAATATTCTACTTAGTCGCTTAGCGGGGCCGTTGCAAAGGAATTTGATTGGAATGAAATTGAATTTGTTTTGAATGAATTTCACTGTGCGGTCTTAGTTTACTACATCAATAAAATATTTTATCTTGTTTCTTTTCTCTATTTTTTATGCCAGAATCGTAAAACCTATTTTATTACTATTCAATTAAGAGGAGACGTGTAAGTAAAACTTGGATTTATAGATGCTTAATGGCACATCAGCATAATTATCAAGATTACGAGTTGTTTCTTTCATTTTTACTTTCATTTGGTACTTCAATGTACGGCTTATCCGTCTAGTATTCTTCTTTTATGGCAAGGACATAAAAAAATTGTCAGTTCAGGCTTTTTATTGATGTTCATGGTGATATATTCTGAATGAGGTCAACACACCTTCCGTTGTTGCATAGCTAGAAGAATACTCTATATAATAATCGGTGCATTAATTATCTCTAAATGTTGTCTCCAATGACTCCAAAATGAGAAGCTCGTGGCTAAGCAATAACAGCCGCACGGGTCGATCCATCAGGTTATCCTACGCTTGCCGGTGTTGGTCCGTCGATGGGTGATCATCTTTACATACCGCGAATCCTCCATGCCTCGGAAAGCACGTTAAGGCGTTGGTCCCGGCTGTCATTCGTGGATCTTTGGCAGCCGTTACTGGTCGTGGAAGCCTGAAAGTCTGACAACCAGTCTTACCAAGGGGTATCGTATTACACAGTTACTGGGTTGTGGAGATCAGACAGGCAGTCGCTCCATGTAAAATACTGGTATAAAAGTGAAACCGTTACCGAAAGCGTCTCCTGATTTTTGATGTTCTAGAAAAACCATAAAGGATCGTTTAAAAACCTGTCGATTTTGAACGCAACCCTTTCAAAAAGCTAATCATTCTACCATAAAATAGGTGCGTATACGTTGAAAGCACCAATCGTAATGGCGCGAGAGGGCATGTCCGCGATCGTAGCGCCACGATAGCATTGTGCGGTGTGGTGCGCAAGAGTCGATCGCGACGCCGATTGCGAACGCCTGTCGCTTACGTGTCGCCTCCCGCCCGTATCTCAGACCGCATCGCACGCAAATTATAATCGATACCATTATTGTAATATCCGAGTGTAACATTCACACCACTATTGTTCCTTTTCTTTAGCGTAGTCTTAACTCTTTGTTCGCGGCCGTCTGATGCTGTTACAGATCTATCTAAAAAGTCGAGTAACAGATACATTGTTCAATTATAGCTTTCAACTGTGTAATAGTAGCTAATTAACACGTGATTTATTAACACCTCTCAAATGTTTTATTAATAAGACTCTTGGAAGAATTTCTCGTTTGAGCTTTTTTGCGTGTGTCGGTATGTTAAAATTTTCTTTTAATTTTGACTGAGGAATGAAAAGTTATTCATAATTTTCATGCACATGATAATTAAGAGCAAAGATTGCGGTGTTTTGTCGTCTTTTCGTGTAGTGTTTAAGTTTATTATCTTGTTTAATGATTTCTTGTGATCATTAACAAGGAGTTCTGACAGACCGCGTGCCGTATCGCCGAGAAGTCCAATTTAAGTGCCGACAAGGGGACACGTAGTCAACAACTGACATCGATGGTAAAAAGTTCATTTTATTCCAGCAGTGTTTAAATTTCGTTTCCAACTGTCCTTTCTGGTTTCGCACTCCGACCAAATTGTACCGAATGTTCGTTTAATCGGAATATTTTCTCGTTCCACACGAGTTATGACTTACGATAATATTTTTTTTTAATAGTAGGTAATGAGCTGTCAACTCTTATAGTCATTACGACTTTTCGATTGTGTAATTGGATAAACTATTCGATCTTTATCTTTTCAATTAGCGTCGTGTCCAATGATGTGAAGTTTTAATATTCATCTGACAAATTGTTGCCATTAATTTTTAATCAGTTTTTTTTGTTATTTATTTCCTTCAACATTGTTTGCATCGTGAACAAGCGATGTGACTATTGTATGACTTTATTATTTGTGCAGTACAATTTATAATTGTTATCTCAGGCTTATTTTAGATATTCTTATTGATTATTGCGAATGAATTGAGTTGACTCATGTTTCAGTGCATCGCTCTACCACTCCTGGTGAGCTTAGAACAAAAACAAGTGGTATTAATAATGAAACAATCAAATAAAGCTGTTAATTGATATCTATTACAATACCATTGTTAAATTTAATCACTTTCTTCAGCTTCTAGGTAACTATCATACAATCGTACCCTTCAAATACCCTGTTTCCGTTTCCCTTACACCAACCAGATAGAACTAATAAGTAGTAAAGTCATCTAAGACAATTTAACATTAGAAACATACATATTTATGTTAAAGTAATGCCTTCAATTTAAATTATATGTACGTGAGAAAATTAGAATCCCTGCATCGAAAAACATTAGAAACAAACAGAATAGAGCCCCTAACTTCGCTAAGCAACAACCTCTTTTACAACTTATTGGCGATCAAACTCCAATCCTGCAGCCAGCAACAACCATGCATTAATAAAAACAGATAAAATCCTCCTTTTTTATCCAGACACGGACTTTGGGCGTGTCCATGGTGGCACTGTACTCATAAATCACAGCACTTACGAACATTGTTTCATCTCATAAATGCGATACAGTGCTGTCTTTATTTGCAGCCTGTCCGATAACAGGGAAGATCTCAATTCGCTTGGATCCAATCTTGAGTGAGGTGTATTGTGCGATATGGAGATGAAAGGTTTTGTTCTGGAGTTCGGACCTGGTTCTTTGTGACTGGAGTTTTGTAGTGTACTGATGATCTCAGGATCTAAAAATAGAAATGAAGTTTAGTTAACACATATTTTTTTTGGTGTCTGAATTTTAGTGGTTGGAAAGCTTTTAAATAACTAAAACATATTCAATTTTATTACCACTATTTACTTCAGTATTCATTACCAATTTACAATGGGGTTAAAATAAAACAGCACAAGCACAATATTTAATGTGTTTTTCATAAATAATTTATTAATAATACCGTTACCTGTCATTTTCTGTGGTACATTGCTACTTTCGCCAAAGTTCATGAAATTCAATAGGTAATTATTTATCAATGTTTATGAGATAACATTAGGAAATTACCCTTTCGTAAGTGGCGCTTCTCATTTGGTCAAGAAACTCATTAATAGTTAGTTAACTTTCCAACAGCTGAAGAAACAGGTGAAAGTCCTATGCAAAACAGGGTCACTATGCTAAGGCATCACGCGAGACACAACAGCTGTAACGTAAAACAGCGTATAACGGCTCTAAAGCTATAAATTGACGCAATATAAGGTCAGGGTCCCCATATAAACGTTCAGTGTTCGACGTTGGATGCACTACTCCGCAAAGTGGTCATTCGTTTCAAATAAATTACCATGTAATGGCGCGTTAATTTGCATACTCTACTCGACGATACAACTGTCTCTGCAAACTAAACAGAACCTTAATTCTAAGAGCTAAACCGCATTTTCCTTCGCACATACGATTTCATTCAAAAGCTTCAGCGATGGTGCTGCCACAGCGGTAAAGCTCGGAACTACGAGCTTTCACGAAAGTTCATGCGCCATCCCAGAGATGGCGCTACGGTTGCGGGGTAAAATGGTTCCAGTTCCAGCCGCATTTGGATACCTACAGGGGTTGAAATTGTTAGCGTTTGAAGCTAGAGGGTGGTTTTGTCGCTCCTAAATGTTACGGGGTTGAATGAACAGATGGCGCTACACCGGGTCGTGGGAACTTTGTGAACTTTTTGGAGCTTTCGTTACCACGTGTGAACAAGTTAGTAAGATGGATGATTAAATGAATGGTTATAGTAACACTTCGGTTCTGTATGTACTATGTGTTTATTACCTAATAAATTCCTGAACCATTTAATTATAGGTTAGGAATTTTAGAGTTTGGAGCTTTAATCTTATTTTCATTAATACAAGTTGTATACATAGGTAGAACAAGTCATAACAATATTAGAGAACAACTTACACAAAAAGTACAACTTAATATGAGATTAGATCTATCGAATAGGCTAAAATATCTAAGCCTAGGTATTAGTGAAATCATAAAAACAACTTGAATAGTAATCCTATTTATTTCAAAGAGTTTTGTTTACACACAACCATTGTACTACCTCCTTTGTATGGAGACACTACAAATCTGAGGACGCAAAAACTTTTTCAAAAGCCTCTTTATTCCAATTTCTAACATTGAAAAGTGAAAGCGCGAATCTCTATGCAAATTATAATTCGTACAAATATACCTGCTTCCGTGTATTGTTCTCAATTGCATAAGTAAAGTTGACAATTAAAGTCGTAAATCTAATGTTTGACCCAATTCAAGACTTCTTTTGTCGACATTTTTGTTTCTTCAATTGTTTTGACTTACCTGTTGTTGAGAACTGTTGAGGTATTTTGATCTTTTGTGCAATTTGACTTCCTTGTGCAAGGTTTGCGAAGGTGGTTGTGTAAATGTTTAGCTACGTGAAGTTTTTTATATCATTTAACGTTATCAGATTCTTGTGAGATTTTGGCAGATCTAGCACAATTTAATCTTTTCAGGTTAAGTAGGCCGTTAGAAAAAGGTTTCCGATTTTTCAAAATGAAATTTGCAATAATAGGTACTTCTACTTCTGGTGCCATTCAACTGGAAAGTGTTCGCCAGCTCTGCGAAACCAGCTCTGTCTTCTGCCAGGTGGCATAAATGTTCTGCGTTGTTATGGTAGATGCAATAAGTACCTACTTACGATAGTTGTCCAACATGAATTTCCAAGCAGGTCTAATTAACCGAAAATTATTCTAAAATCTTACACCCTCCGAAACATAACCGCAGCCGAGAAATTTAGATGTCTCATGCACTAAGCAAACACATATGATTTATATCCAAACACGGGGTCCGATGACGTTTCCACGCCATAAATCGCAGCCCTCAAGGCGAGCGGACATATCGGGTGCTTTATGAAGAGCACAGACTCGACGACAGCACGGATACGACCAGCGTACCTAGCCGGGTATAAATTGGTACACGCGCCGGTCACAGGCCGGTACACCCGGGTACGCCAGGGTATAAATCTGGCACATCCGGCCGGCTACCGCGCCGGTAGTGGCGACGATTATTCACCCAATATCGAGTTTTGGCTTCACTAGCTAGCTTTCTAATCTTCGCTTTCGTCGAACTGGATTTATGTCGGACGCTATAAACGTTTTCTGTATTTTTAAGGCTCACCCGCCCCAGATTTCGTTTTCAGTTTCTGCTGTTAAACCTCGTGAAATACGACTGAATCATTTTCACGTGACAGCATCGCTAATTCAGTGTGCTCATCCATTAATTTCCATTACGAAACAAGAAAAAGTTAGTTTAATTTCTCGTACTTATCCTCTCGTGACTTTGATAACATTTCGCTTAGTTACATTTATAACAAAGAAAATGCCGAACAACTTTCGTTGCTGAGAGAACCTACCAAATTATGACGTAACTACTAAAAGCTTTGGCATCGACTTCTAGAGCGGAGCCCTAAATCAACGTCCATACTCATTAGGCCGCGTTCGGGAATCCTCGGAGTAAACAAGCTGCCCTTCGACTGTCGTTCGTCTAGACGTGACCCAGCTCACCTAGCTTTGCCTTTTTTCCACCGGCCAAATCCCCGAATCACACACGGCTAATACGCGAACGTTCGCAATAAATCAACTCGCCATTTTTGTTTTCAACGCACCGATAACTCTTTTGTCATAGGGTGATGTAGTAGTACGAGTAGGTAGGGGTCCAATGGAGTTATTTATATTGTCGTATTTTCCTTGGTGGAAGAAAATTTCCTTTCTGTTTGCTTCATGGGTCAGTGATCAGATTCGTTCGGCGGTGCCTGCCGCTGATGGCTGCGGCTAACAAGCATAAGGATGTAAGTGAAACATCACGTAATTGTTCGAGCAATTAAATGTACACATGCATGTTATCTTAAGACCTATCACGGCTTGAACAAAGCGCTGGTAAATTACCTGCTCATAATCTCCTTTACAACCAGTTATTAAAAACGGTATGGTATTATCGAAGTTAAAAACTGCAATTAATCTATTAAATCAATATTAAATTGTTGCAAGGAGGTACTTATTGGAAATTACTGTGTCATTAACTTGGAGCGCAATTTAAATTATATTTGCACAGGCGATCGAATGTACTTATTATTAGTTCTAAGATTGATTAGTTGATTGATTATGTAGTTATATTGACTGCATTCCATTTAAGATTGACTTGGGTAAAAAAAAGAGATAAAATCTAGCAAAGCATTTTCAATCATAAGAATTGGAATTAGTTATTTTTAAAACGGCATCCAGTCGATCATCTTTAAGCGGCCACTGCTCCTGAAAAGAGAATTTAGAACAGATTATTGAAACTATTATTTTCAAACCAATGAATTTACGACTTAAGTAAAAACGTTTGTTAGCAATTTTGAGTGTCGCCCTTCTTTACCGGGAGCGTTTGCACCCCACGACTCCTAGTTTGCAGGCTCGCTCCCTATAAGGGAAATAATTGTTTATTTTCGACAGCCACGCACTTAAGTCCACTGTGGACTAACGACTATGTACAGCGGTCACCCTTAAATCGTGATAAACTCGATTAGGAAATTTCATGAATTTTGTAGTTTCAAATCTACATCATGGTTATTGCTATTTTTAGATATACTCGTATGTAATGGAAATGTGACTGCCTCGTTGGTCTAGTGGCTGCAAGCGCTACTGCTGAGCAATGAGGTCCTGGGTTCGATTCCCAGGTCGGGCAAAGTGTTATGGGTTTTTTCATCAGGAATTTCTCAGTAGCAGCCCGGAGTCTGGATTTGTTCCCGGTTGATGGCAATAGGGTCGCACCCTATTACAATAGACTTAGACATAACTGGAAATGTGGGTGTAATATAGGTACATTTCTGCATAATTATCCCTTCGGGGACCACAGGTGTGATATTTTGTTATGTTACTTCAGTCACTTTGCTGGCTTTTCCTTTTTATTTACATCACCAATTGGATTCACTTCCTCTACACAAAACAATTAAAAAAAAGTAGGGTTACACAGAAGCTTTTAAATGTCTGTGGAGTGGTCGTTTAGCATATCCTCTTGCATTGCATTCCACACCCTTCTTCAATACCAAACATTCCAGATTTAAAACAATCTTCCCGCTCAAATAAAATGCGTCATACCGAACGCAATCAACGGCAATTCTAAACTTTTTTTTTGCACCCATAGACAGTAGCGACATAAATAACAGGGACATAGCGGGAAGCATAGACTATACAATGGCAAATGTCGGTGCTCACTCGCGACCATTGTAGCGTGGCGCGGAGGCGTTACGAATCAATGGAGGGAATTATCGGCACTGCGACTGGCGTGGAGATGACGTACGTGGAAAAATATGGGAGTAATCATCTTGTTAGCGGGTTAGAATGATCCTATATGTTGTAGCTTGGGTCTGTTATATAATTTGAGTTTATTTAGGATAGGTGCAATCTTTTTTGGGGTCTACAGCATGTCGTGCTTATCACATCTGCGCCCTCACAGTGTATGGAAAATCTCACTAGGACAGTATTGGATCTTGAATGAAATTGAATAAGTGTTTTTTTATATGAAAACTTCTTTAGCATCATTGTGATTTGAAAGTCGATGAAACGAAAAAGCGACAGTAAAAAGAGACAGACACATAAATTCATAAGATTTAACGTGGGAGAACATGAGATAGGAAGCATTATACAGTGTTTCTTATATTCGTGGTTCTCTTTGTGCTCTGCTTCGTACCCCTCCACTGGTGTTTACCAAGGCACAGTGGGAGTTTGCTTGGGCCTCAGCGTTGTACGTTTGTTAACCGCTATAGTTCCCCCCCCCCGGCGCGTGCCAAAGCGGTTCAAAATTTTTGAAGGTTTCACTTTTACTCGTACCACGTGTGAATTGCACACATGGTTTTTTTATTCGACAAAGTTTGTGAGGTTCTTAACAAAGTTCAAAAGAGACCTATATACAGAGCAGTGGGATATTGTCGATAAGTACTCGTATTAAGTCCCACCACGCTAGCGCCGACAGTTCCTGTGAATCGTCGTCTTCTAAATCCACCAAGAACTAACATATCTTGCTCATACTTTTCCAGATACTTATTGTTTTGAGAAGGTTCATAGTCCAAAGCGAGGTTTTCGATTTGATGGGGAATCTGAAAGTCAAATAAAATCAGTTCTATTTATATTTTGTTATTATTACTAGCTGCTGGCCGCGACTGGGTCCGCATGGATCCTAATTCGTTTTCTAAAATAAAAGTAGCTTAAGTTACTCTTCATAACATCAGCTAGCCAGTATAGATAGTGCGATCCACGAAGACGCGCCCCACTCCACTCCGCTCCGTAGTAAAATACAGCTTACAGTACAGTAATCGCGGAGTGGGGCGCGTCTTCGAGGATCGCACTATCTGTAACATCGCGTCAAAATCGGTCCAGCCGTTTCTAAGATTTGCCGAAACAAAGACAGACAACAGACACAAAAAACTTAAAAATAGATTTTTGTTATAAGTAACCTACCGTATATACTTTCATATTATTATGCATTTAGTAAAAAGCTGTTATTTTGACATTACAAACAGACAGTAATTTTTTTTTTTTTGTTTGTATATATACCTATAGATAGTATAATTTGGGATGTATTTAATAGCACTTTAAATTTGATGAAAACAGCTATAAAATTGTATATCAGCACTATAAAATATATATAATTTAATATTATCACTATGATAAATATGAACCTAACCTAGGTATATCACCCCGTTCAAAATGACGAATCATACAATCTGACTGCGACTAGATAATTAGACAATCCCAAGCTAAGCAAATTTATAATGGAAACCATTATTTTTATAGTGCATTCAATTAATTTTAAAGCGTTTATATATTCCCCATATAATTTACTACTCTGCCAAACCCAATCAATCAACTGACAAAAACAGACAAAAATTCATACAAAGTCCCATAATATTCATGACGACATCTCCATAGTCAATCTTGTGCCAGATTAGTTCGTCCCACGCTGCGTATCGGTTGAAGAGGTAAATGAAATGCTATCCGGAGGGGAAAAGTTAAATTACTGAATTTGAGGGTCAAAGAAATAAGTCTTCCGTAGACAGACACGCCTATTGAGTTGTCTATTGATTTAAAATGTGTTGTTTTGTTTATACCAATGTGTACATACTGCTTTATATGCATAGACATTGAAAGTGAAAAGGGACACAAAACTGGTACATCATTATCATCAAAATCAATTCAGACGAAAGACGTCCACTGCTGGACATCGGCTCTCCTAAGCACCGCCAGTTCAACCGGTTCTGTGCTTCTGGCATTCAGCGGATTCCTGCGGCTCTCACAAAGTCATCGGTACGCCATACGAGAGGCCTTCCAACGCTACGTCTACGCGGGGCAGTCGCCACTCCAGAACCTTCCAGCCCCATCGGCCATCAGTTCTGCGAGCAATGTCCACTGCCACTTAATTTTGGCAATGAGGCACTTGTTAGTAAAGTGTAAACTGACTAATGTGATCATCATCATCATCAATTTAACCAAGAACGTCCACGGCTGGAGCCCTCCCCTAGGCAGCCCTTCCCTATTGCCCAGCATTGCTTCAACGACCGGTTTTCTTTAAAATAAAATGATTATCATTCTGCAAAAGCTATGCTTGTACTGAAGCGTTAACTTCGATAGCTATAGTTAGTGAAATTCTTGAAAAAAAATATTAACTAAACGACAACTGCTGAAGTCATAGTAGGTACAACCGCGCACTTTTGCGGTTTACCACTTTTCACACACCACTTTTTACAAAATAACCGCCAGTGTCCGCGATGGTACTTACTTATTTTTTGCCAATACTTGTTCTAGAAAACCTTTTGTTTAATATTATTTAAGCACCGTTTTTTTTGTACATAAAGTTGCGTTGCATTAAGATTTAAAAAAGCTTTTGTTATTAACTTTGTGCAATATATTCACCTCCCCTTGCTTATTCGATGAAGAGTCAACATTCAATGAAAATCAAATATCATGCAATGAAAACTTATCTTTATTGCTATTATGTTAAAATACATTTTCATATTTTGCTTTCCTTTTTTGGGTTTTTCCACGCATAAGTGGTCAATTCTGAATTTATGGGAATCGAGTTTACTAATCTCTTGGGGTTTCCCTGCTCTATTTCTAAATTGTACTATATTGTTGTAGTAAGGGCGGAGTCAAAATAATTATTTCCCTGTCTCATTATACTAAGTAGACCATAAACCAACTGTTTTGTTTTTAAAATAAAGTTATTAAGTAATTGAAGCAATAAAATTCATGATATGAACGTTCAAAATGAGACATTTGACAAATATACCGCATTTACACAAAACCTCGAAATTGGGGTAGGGTCGTAGTAATGACCCCGTTTACTGTTATCTATGGCGATCACTACCACAGACCCTAAATTGCCGCCAAATTTAAAATTCGAACATCATAATCTAACTTCTTGAGGACGAATTAAAAAAAGGCCGGGAAACTTTTTTATTGTGTGTGTCCGTTTGATTGCATGTTTTATTTATTGGTGATTATAGTTCAAAATTGTTTGTGTTTTGACTTGTGACTCTGGGAATTGGAACATCTGCCGGTGTCTGGAAGCGGCTCGCGCGCATTTGAAATTTTGAAAAAGGCTCGACGCCAGAGCAACAGATGCGACATGGATTCCAAAAAGCAGATGTTTATTAAATACCCTCATAGATTAAAGTGGGGAGTGCTTTTGTTTTTTAATTTCTTACATTGGACAATATTGTGCCTTAACTGGTTTGACCCTTTGTGTTGATATGCGGGCAAGATAACATGATAATTGGTTTCGTCGTCTTTTGTACTGATGTACGATATGAAAATTGCTAATAATTGTGCTTATTACTTTGTATTGTGCGTTGAATTATGGATTCGTTTTTTGTCTAATCAATTATTGCAAATAAGGTGTTCAATATCTTGACCGAAGTCATACAAAAACTGGTTGTAACTGGATACAAAGGGTATTTGTAGAATTGCAATAAAAACTGGAATGGCAGAATAAATACCTACTCGATATCACATTGCCTAACTAAACTTTTTCATAGAGCTACTTTAAAATTGCATACCTATTGTGTTTTGTTACTTTTTGTGAACACTTAATGGTTCATGATATTTTTATGAAAATATTATATTCTTGGCTTTTTATTGTAAAGTAATTTTTTTTTCTACACAAGTTCTCAGGAAAAACAGTTAATCTCTACTAGTTGATAAGAACTATAAGCTATATTTACAAGACTTACTGTTCCATCATCCATCTTATCATCATCTTACTGTTCATCCAGTAGTTAGACATCGATATTGTTGTGTGGCACTTTGAATGTGTGATTGTGATTGTAGTTGAAATTAGTACGCGTAAAGGCTCAAACAGGCGCGATGCGACACCGGTAAATGTTCTACCGTGAATTTTTCTTAGAAATTGTTTTATGAGAGTCGCGACGCACTAGTTTGTGCGAGCCTTAATAAGAATAAGACCTATATGTAAGATGTATAAGATGCAATTTCTAAGAAAAATTCACGGTAGAACATTTACCGGTGTCGCATCGCGCCTGTTTGAGCCTTTACGCGTACTAATTTCAACTACAATCACAATCACACATTCAAAGTGCTTAATATTCCATCAATGAAAACTTACCTGTGTCCAACATACCATTAATTCTTACACACAATCACGGCGTTTTTAATCAAAAATGTTCGTTAGAATGAACACAAAAAAACAACGATCTTTTTAGAACGTTATTCCCGTAGCGAAGGTGAAATTTCACGGCCAATTTTTATATGATTCGTGGAGTTGGCACTGGTTTAATCTAAACTACGGTTAAACTGCTGTTTGACATGCAACTGCGTGGAAGGGAATTAGATAAAAGTTTCGAAACTATTTCATAGAAACATTTACGGAATGGGGAAGGTAAGGAAATAGACGGATTAAAATATTTTGCGTAAATTATAATGCGTGGTGGGTGAATAATTTTGGGTGGTTTTGTAATATCATAAAAGTTTCACCGTTAAGGCGCGGGCCACACAGAAGGGTCGTGAGACGAGGACGGGACGTAGACGCGGCGCAGACGCACGCCGCGTCTGCGCCGCGTCTACGTCCCGTCCCGTCCCTTTCACGTATCTTCATTGTTCTTCATACAAAATGTATTAACAGGAAAAGATGCAGGCGAGTCGCTTTACATAGTTTTTAGGTATTATTGCCGCATTTGCGTCCCGTCCTCATCTCACGTCACTTCTGTGTAGCCCGCGCCTTAGTTTTAGAGGAGTCATTGTACTAAAGATACCTACAGAATATGAATTTTACCGCCGAAGTGGCATATGAGAGCTTTTAAGTAGAGTGAAAAAATACATTAGTTGTTTTCCCTCCTCTTTCCATTTTCTCGTTTTATGGGTCTAAAGTCGTGCGCAGACTGGTGGACGGGACCACAGAGGATTTTAAATTTATCAAATGAATTTAATACTTATCCAATCGAAATAACGTATATATTTCAATGCTCGGTGATCGACCTTGGAGCATGGCAGCGCAGTTTTCTCTGGAGCATCGAAGAGCACGCTGGAGGATACCGCGGCGATATGCGCCGATATGTGCTGGAGTCTGCTAATCTGCCACATTCTTTCAAAAGCAACTTTTCGACTACGTAGTCGCTAGTGGAATAATCAAATCCGCCGGCGAACGGTGGCTACTCGGATGGTGGATGCTCCGGTAAGCTGGCGGACGCTCGCGGTGTCGCAAAGGATTTCTCATGGCAGATAGAGGAATCCTCCTCGATGCTCTCCCCTGCCGTCCGCCAGTGCGCGAAGGCCCTAACTTGGTCGAACTCAAAGCAGTTTTATGTGGCGGGACATCAGTGTCTGACTGTATGTCAGTGTAGTTTCTTCAATGTCACTGACTCAGAAGTGATTTCAGGTTTTTTATTGTTAGGGTCTTTTTGTTGTGTCGTTAATATTGTAACAAAAAGCTTTGCAAGGCTTTCCAAAGCTTCTGCAAACATCTCTGAACATACTTAACACAATACTTTGACCACTTCCAAAGCTCCCACTGCGCATTTTTCGTCTGCTATGACGTCATCTAACATGGCACGGTACACTCCAGTCCACACAAAAGAGGCCAGGGGCGATTCCGGCCTCGCCCCACTACCTCGGATATATTATTTATGAGGGGTACATTTTCACTCTATAATTACGTATCGATTCGTCCGCCGTGTGACGCCCAAATATTATTCATACGACCTCTTCAATTACTATTACGTAGGTGGACGGCCAGCCGTTATTTTTGTTTAGAATTTTTCGGTACTTATTTTGATTGGTTTGTGGCAGTTGTGACGGGTTAAATACGATTATTATGAAATTGTATCGTTATTTTCTTTGGCACATATTTTTTTAATAAAGAAAACAAGAGACATGTGCTCGGTTCATGGTCGATTCCAGAGCCACACTGAAATTCAGAATTATATTGTGACAATTTTATTTTTTTTATAAATAAGAACACAACATAACACTGATTTGTTATTCATTTAACCCTTGAAAACTAACCTCGGTCTAGTCTGCGTCTATTTCGAGACTATCCGTTTACGTCATAAGTTCTTATACAACCTGATTCATTAATTACAACGTATATAAATTGCTATAGGTCATTGTTTTGACATACAACAAGAGTGATACATGGAGATAGCCTTTTCATACTCAAGTAAAAGCCTTAAAAAAGTAATCAGAATAAGTGGCCACTATTAATTACAACCTTTATTAATTAAATGGCCGTCAGGAATTTGCGTGTGGCATGCCGCGGCCTAGTCCGGGCGTTTTTTTGTAAATATAGTTCCATTTTCACACAAAAGAGTATTTAGGTAGGTTATCTAAAAAGTGCTACCAATAAAAAGATCAATTCACAAAGATAATAAGCAAAAGTGAAAGCGTACACGTGATTGTGGAGTCCCGTTGGCACCGTACCTGTTGCAGTCTTATTTACGACCCAAAACAAACGCTTTATCTCGCCCCGTCCATATAATGCGACCATAAAACGCTCCACACCGATCCATTTACGACTTCTTGCATAACACCCTTTTGTTTATAAACAAAAAGATTTCAAGGTCCACGCTACCTTGCGATTTTAAAGTCGCAATTGAATTTAGTGACCGTTTTTCGGCCGTCCGGTGAGCTTGCTCGTCCTCGTGTGTCGAGTCGAGACAACTAACTGCAATTTCGTTTTAAAATGATAAAGCCGACGATTAAAATTCAGTGGACACGCGTGTCATTACCAGCTGATCGATAAATTGCGGTATTTAAATTGTGGTAGTGGAGTGGTCATAAACGCGAAATGGGTTATAAATAAACAATAAATTGTGTAACGTATCGCTAGGGCCGATAACTTGTGATTCCTTTTCACATCTATCTGAAGTTTACAAGCCTTTTTGTGTTTACGATCTGCCAAGTGATAAACGAAGATTAATTAATTTGACGTATTCATAATTAATTATAATTATGTGAGTTTTATGAGTGGTGTTGACGGATGTATTATGAAACAATGTTGTAGTGATGATTGATGGGCACAAAGGTAACAGATTAAAATTTCTCGTATCTATCTGTTAATCATTATTAATATTATCCTCTAGACAAATTGCTCACACCAAACAGTAGTACCTGGTCGACCGAGCTCCGCTCGGGTGAAAATAGAAAATGCTTATTTAATAATATAGGATAGTTCATATTAATTCCATCTATAGTACATACTAATTCCATGCTGCCATGATAGTAGATACTTACTAATTCCATGATAGTATGGTACTTACTAATTCCATGCTGCCATGATAGTAGAGTACTTACTATTTCCATGCTGCCATGTCATTATTCTAAGGTAGCCATCTTGTTCTAAACTTTGGGCAACCGAGCGCTGCTTGGGTGAAAATACGGAGAAATTTACTTTTCCCAGATATGACACCTAGGTAGATTGATTTTTCGCCCCCGTAAACCTATACCTATTGCAACTTTCATCGAAATCGTTAGAACCGTTTTCGAGAACGTGATTACAACTTTAAATTATATATATACAAATATTGCTCGGTTAATAGTATAGGATTAATTGAAAGTCAGTGCCAATTCTAACCAATTAGGTAATTCACCAACAATGAATCTTGATTTTATACATATTCTACAAATCTCAAACGCAAACTCTTCTCTCACAAACTCATCCAATCGCGTACTAAGCGCGAAGTATAAGTAAAAAAAATAGACAAAAAAGTGGTTGAACTAATGTGGGGAATGGCGGCTGAAACGCACCGGGAGGGGCGAGCGGGGCGGAGCGGGCACAAAAAACTAATAATAACAGTATGTGTCACCCCATCACTGTGGAGTGTGGTGTCCCATTCCTGCGTCACCCGACGTCACTCGTGTGAACTTTGTATGCCATTTTGGATCGAGACGCTTTTGGGAGCGAGTTTAATAATAGCGCAATAGTATTTGTATGTATTTAGATCGTGGGTAGGTATCGCAAACTGTCTGTCTCTCGAACGTCTGCTAATTAAATATGTAAGTTTTGCAAGAGATAATTGTGTTTATTCTGTCTCTGGGAAGCTGTTTAATTGGATAAGTTGTGTTCGCACTTTGACTTTGCATAGACTTAAAATGTTTTGTACAATGTAAATCCGGTCGCAATGTCGTAACACTTAAAAGACCGCTTCTTTTAAACAGTATACACCGTGGTAGGTATTTGAGATAAACAAATTTTAAATCCAAGCACGTTTTCTTTAAGACAGAAGGAATTTCAATCACTGTAATAAAGTAACAGTTCCAACTCTCAAGACCACCGTCATTGCCAAACAAACGGTCCACGTTCTATTAATCTCACACATACCTACACATGTACATTTTTCTCAGCGGATTTAAATCTCCGTTCACCTATCATTACGAGGGCGAAACTAATCCAGCGTGTAATCTTACGTAATTATAACATGGTGGGGCTAGTGTAAGTCACGAATCGTCTGCTATCTAGGCATGAGGCGAGACTTTTAAAACTTTGCTCCTATGTATATGCCCAGATATGTATATAGATACCGTGGCCGGAATCTGATTATCATCGCGGACGGAGTAAAGTTGCGGGCACATTGTGGACTTGTGTGATAAAGTTTTTGACAGTGGAGACTTTTTGGAACGTCGTTTCAAGCTACGGCTCCCGCGGACAGGCGCGACGCGACAGCGCAATTTTTTAATTTCAATTTCTATGGAAACTTCATGAAAATTGTTCTATCAGAATCGCGTCGCGCCTGTCTGCAGGAGCCTTTATAGTAATTTTTGGTGTTCGAAAACACGTCGCTTTAGTTTTTAAATTTTCCTATTTGGCGTAGTAGAAAAACTAAGTAGTAGAGCTAACTTTAACGCTTTAATAATTTGTTGAAACATATACGTGTTATTTAGTTACGTCAGTTGACTTGACCTAACTGAAGCACACGTAAAAGTATGATCGTGAAAACAATAATATACGCAACTTTCGGAACATTTTAATTTGCTACGACGCCAACGGAGCGCCTACGTAGTCGCCTTTTCCGCTTAGATTTGTTCATGGCCAAACTATACCACTTAATTTTTAAGGATATTTCATTCAAAAATATTATTTTAAGTGAGCACAATCATAGAGACCAATGCCCTTAAAGAAAACACCAACATCGAAATTCATAGCTCGTCGTAGCACCATTGTGCCCCCTGCCTAACGTTAAGACCGTGAGTTTAACCGGCTGATAATCCGGGATGTAAACACGCGAAACACGATCGCCTCCCGAAGCCCGCCACCGTCGCTAACTACGTCAAATAATACACTAATATTTATTTATTTATCTACATGGAATTTTGCTCTAATAGGTACATACGGCCAGTGTGGTGAAGACATCTTTGAGTAGATTCTACTGGGTACTACATTATTATGAATGATACATATATAATAGAGATGCCAAACACATCCTAAAACATCCTTCATTATTAAACAAGCAATATTTATATATTATATTTGTAAACACGTTCTCCAAAACGGCTCTAACGATTTCGATGAAAGTTGCAATATAGGGGTTTACCGGGGCAAAAAATCGATCTAGCTAGGTCTCATATCTGGGTAAATTCTTTATCTCCGTATTTTCACCCGAGCAGAGCTCGGTCGCCTAAAGTTTACAACAAGATGGCTACCTTAGAATATTAACATGGCAGCATGCAATTAGTAAGTACTATATATGGAATTAGTATGAACTTTCCTTTATTATTAAATAAGCATTCTCTATTTTCACCAGAGCAGAACCCGGTCGACCAGGTACTTAACATTTAAGAAATCACATTGTTACTCTGAAAATCGGTTTCTACAGTAGGTATCCCAAATCATGTTGTTAGAATGAGTCACAGTTGCACTTTTATTTTCATAAAGTTTATATTCTCATGTGTCACAGTAGGTAATAATTATGATTCCACATATATATTTGGGGCTTAATCAAAACAATTCTTAAAAGGATATGTGGGTCTATTTATAACTGCCAATATCTTCACGCAATAAACTAAAAAGCGATTACTGAAATTAAGATGCAAAACCTTTATCGGACCGTTTATTGGCATTTCATCAACGTCAAGCTGTGGTGTGTGATGGCCGACCATATAAGAATTATGGTCAATTTTCTGATGTTGTGGGATATTTAAGTGCTTTATCATCTTATCTGGGCATGCAGATTCAGAGCAAAAAAGTTGATAGTTTAAATGAAGGTGTAATTATAGTGTCTGTGGTTTTATCGTAGGCCTACCACAATTAATTTCTCGACCTAGGAAAGCACACGAAAATGACAGAACAAGCTTTGAGCAATTTGGTAAAGTTGCCAAAACAAAACAAGAGCCAGTTCAAACTATTCAACAAATTCCCAATACGATTTATGAATTTTGAATTCAGTTCGATGCATAAAAAAATGTGTTCCATTTAAAAACCGTTCGATTTGACAAAAGAAACAATGCAAAACGCTAAATTAAATTCAAATATCGAAAGAGGAAGTCGCCGCGCCGCCCCCGCGTCTCTGCGAGATTTATTATATTTGTCCTGCGCTTATTTCATTATTGCCAGTCGCGCGATTCCGAACAGGCCCGTTGAAATTTTAGGAATAGTTTACAATGTCAATGATCTCTGATAGTCACGATTATGCGGTAATTTGGCGTTGTTCTGTAATAATGAGTAATATTAAGTATTGGTATGTTTCCAAAAAACGTTTAGTTAATAAAGTTTTTTTTTGTTTCAGGTAAATTCAGCAAATATCAGACCGTTCACGAGAACGATTATTAATACCAGCAGTTTTATGAAGGTATATTTTTATTCCAGTATATTTTTCAGTTTTCAATATCAAGACAAACCATTAAATTAGAAAAGTGGTAAGGGCACGAGCAGTTAATGGATTGAACATTTCAAAACAAGAATAACTTGAGAGGGTTAAAACGTTATGTAAATAGAATGAAAATCGTTTTCTAACTGAACTGTAAAAGCGCGCAAAAACTTTTTGATGGGCTCCCGCTGAGCTTACAGTATATTCAAAATTTTGCAATAACTTAATTTAATTTTGTATTTAACCTGTATTTTAAAATTAAATTTTATTTTAGAAGGCCGTTATATTATATATAAAAACTTAAGTTTGATAACATCTTTTCAATGTTGCAAAAAACTTAACTCAAATGTCGATTAATGTTTGTAAAATTTTACGTATACAATCACTTATGAATAGAAAGCGTTCAATGAATATCTGTCTCGTTCACACTTGGGAATAACCTTATCAATCTAACACGAATCGAACAATAGCGTCGCATGTTTGATTTATTCAGTCGCTTAGTAGGAACATTACGGATAATTATAGTGCGACTAACTGATTTTAACGCTTGAAAACAATGAAATTATTTAAAACCGTGAAGTGCTGTTGATTGAAACATTAAATTCAACCGTTATTATCTGCAACGTCTGCGCTGGTAACACCAGATTAAAATTAAAAATTATATTTATTTCTCTTGCAACTTTTTCTTCCTGCATTTTCTTTAACCATTAAATAATGGAAAATTCTGCACGTTAAGAAGTGCCAAGGAGTCTACCCAAATACTCTAAATTTAGTTCATCGCACTAATTCCAAGCCTTCCGACCTTTAAAAAGGCAATTTCAAATTGCGAACTGTCAATTGGAGCGTTCACGACAAATCCCAAGAGGTCTCGTTCGAAGTACACCTCCACAAAAGCCGAACAGAAGTAGGAGCTCAGCTCACGAGGTTTTCAAGGGTGGTGGCTGCTTTCGGCGGGAAAGCAGCGGCTTGAAGCGGCCCGGGGGTGGGGGAGGGTGGCAGGGGGGCGTGATGGCTCGTATTGATTTAGTGCCGTCGTCGACGGAGCTATGTACTGCTAGGTAGGTAAGTATAACTCGATGTCGCTTGATGCGCTTTCTTTGAGCTATGAATGGATGAGTAGCGGGCGCGAACATAAATGATGGCCTGAAGTTGGTATTCTGTGTTGTGTGGTGAATAAAATTGAGATACTTAGGTACTTTTTATTATTTTGTACTGTAACATCAATCATAATAATTCATTTAATAAAATAGGTACCTTACTAAAGTTGAATTGTTACTTCTGTTTGTTAAAATAGGAATAAAATTTAATGGACCATGCCTCTAATAATGTTATTTAACTTTGTTTAGTGTAATCTAAATAATAACATCTAACAAGAAGCAGAAGATATAAACGAAAACGGATTGATCAAGCTATGTCAATAAAAATATCATATTTTTTGCGTGTGACTTTTACACGTGGAGACTGAGAGATTTTCGTTGTCTAGTAGGTAGGTACTCCATTCATTTTCCAAGTTATTTCCACATCTATACTAAAAATATTTTCCACAAAATCAAAAACGAATAAAAGCAAACCCACACAAAATCCTAGTTTAACACAATCTAGCAATTTTCCGGTGCAGTCAATGTAAAAGCGCTTTTCGCTGCTGCAGCGCTGTATGCCCCGGAGACCTTCAGCGTCGAAGATTTAAATGGATATTTAACTTTAGTCTCAAGGAACCTAAAGTCTATTGCCTTCGTCCTCCAAGTCTGTAGGTTTTTTTGCTTAGAGAAAAACTTGCGAAGCTCCTAGCAAATGGTTTTAAATAGTCCAGATACAGCGTTTTAAAACTTTTATAATGGTCTGTTTATTTAAGTTTGTACGTTTTGTCTTTCTCTTGGAGAGAACAGGGGTGGTTTATTGTTATTTTAGTTTAGCAAGCCTTTATATATTTTTTATTATTATATAGGCTATACTATGTACCTGATACCTATTGCCTACTGTGTAATATTTGTATGCCTTGCAAGGCAGCATATACAATATTTTTCTTTTATAACTTAATTATACTTACCTATGTGTCACAAATAAATACATTTGAATTTGATAGTTTGACTTAAGTGGACTTAGTGGACTTAATGCCTTAAAATGACATAAGATAATGTCTGTCGTTTTCGTCAAGTCAGACTTCGATTTCCATTCATCATTCACACATTGGTAGAATCAAAATCGAATAACGAGTTATCAAATAGACTTCGACTGTGTTTTTGATTGAAATTGTGCCCGATACATTGCGATAGGCTCGCTTCCGATGACTGAAACCGATAGCGTCATCGCTGAATGGTTGTGATAACAAATGTGCCAAGTTGGACGAAATATTTGGAGGTTTTCAGCTATTTTTAGCTTAGGAACCAAAGTTATTACCTACCATCAATTATGACTCCTGGAAACGAAATATACACAGTACTATAGTACTACAGTAGTGTGCAGGGTTAGTAGATAAGTTGATATCTTAACACAGCTATAAATGTGGGGTTCTTAGAAGAAAGGAAGAAAGAGTGAAAGAAAAAAAAAGGGAAGAAAGAAGAAAGGAAGAAAGAAAGAAAGAAGAAAAAAGAAGAAAGAAAGAAAGACGAAAGAAAGAAGAAAGAAAGACGAAAGAAAGAAAGAAGGAAGAAAGAAAGAAATATGAAAGAAAGAAGAAAGAATAAAGAAAGAAAGAAGAAAGAAAGGAGAAAGAAAGAAAGAAGAAAGAAAGAAAAATATATATTTAGCACAGACTAAAAAGCACACAATACGAGTATAATGCGTATATAGCGTGTAGTCGCTTAGTTTATAAGTCTTATACCCTGGCTGGAGGCCTCTATTTATTAAGGCATCCATAGGATAGCCCGGTTAAAAGCTGCTGACAACCTCCTAGGTTGACCTGCGCAAAGCCATACACAAAAAAAAACAGCTACATTTCAGTCACAGAGCCCGCGCCACTACTAAAGATCGGCGGAAAATTGTGGAACTACATTTTTTATAATACAATTTGATGCAATAACATATTATAGACACTAGCGCCACGTCAAAAGGACTTCAGAACTGGCGCGGACTCTACTTAGAGCGATATGTTTAGTTTAAAGATAGAAGAGATATTATTACTGCTAGTGCAGAGTAGAGTACCTAGAGTTTCCTAACACCAGCAGTAATAATATGTCATCTAATTCAAACGTTTGCAATAACCGGTGATCAAAAAGACCTATGTAAACACAAATTCTACAGTTAGTCCTTTTTCATAGATATAACCTAAATCTATTCGCTCAGAAGTAATACAGTAGTCTCCAACTCCATGATTAATGAGCATTTTTCTGAACAGAATATAATCTTTGTAATATTTTTATT
Source organism: Agrochola macilenta (assembly GCA_916701695.1). Lineage (NCBI taxonomy): Eukaryota > Metazoa > Arthropoda > Insecta > Lepidoptera > Noctuidae > Agrochola > Agrochola macilenta. The sequence continues at coordinate 14,392,782 of OU753563.1, forward strand.
GAGAACCGGGCTTTAAGGATTTTTGATTTATAAAAGTCAATGACAGTCTAATACAACTGGGACTATCACCGCTCCTTCGTCTTTTAGCAATTCAATTATAAAAACTCGATCACATAAATGTATTGTTAATAAGTACCGCTGCTAACATAAAAACAGCTTCTCGAATCCGTACACAGAGTAATCAAAAGACAGAACACCACACCTTACCACATACAAATACACCGCACTTTTCTCAACAAGATACATACCTAGTTATGTACTTATCTACTACTAAATATTTATCTATGTGACTTTAAGACTACGGCTTGAAAAAACGAATAAGATTAAATACACGTAATAAATATCAACAATAATTAAAAATACATGAAAAGGCGAAATTGAGGTGTAAGAATAATTGTTATGGTTATCATTTTCTTTCGCTTTTCTTCTCCTCAGGGCTGAAAGAAAATCAAAACATCTGACTCACTTGCACTCTCTGTTCACTAACCTAATCTGTGTCGACATAAAGAATTTTATGGTTGTTGCGGCGATGCCCGCGCCTACACTTTACACCAGGTTTTGGGTACGCTTCCTACTTATTTTAATTACCATTTTAATTGCTATACAACCGCCGATAACGATCGTTTCGTTACAAGCACTATTGTTTGAATTCGTTCGCACAACAAAAAATATACGTTCCTAAATATGTTAAAAGTGAGAAAAAATATAAAAGGAATAGTAACAAAGTTTTGACGCCTAAACGTGATGTTATTCAGAAGTCAGAACTTTATATACACTTACTTTAGACAGTTGGTATTTGCAATTCACAGACAGAAGTCGCTCGGCAGGTAGGACTTTAGAGTTATCTTTTATTTATAACTACGCAAAGAATCCCTCTCTAATGTCTAACCATAGAATGTCGGTTTGCTTTCCCCATTGGATTTGAGAGCGAGAATCAGATGAGTCTTTGAATAATGTTGGTCAACCCCATACATGACATTCAGAGGCAAACCATATAAAAATAAATTCAGTAGGTCTTCTTCTTTTCGTGTGGTTAGTGACTAACCTGGTGTCAGAGTTTTAAAGCCGCCCATAGTAGGCCTCTGACTTGGCTTCACATGCCGTCGAGAAATATCTCTCAGGCATGCCGGTTTCCTCACGATGTTTTCCTTCACCGTTTTTTAAGCAACTGATAATTATACAATACGCACATTAATCCGAAAAGTCAGAGGTTCCTAATTCAGTAGGTAATGTTATTGAACATCATCATAAAACCATGATAATTATAAAATTATTTGTGGACATAGAGACAGAACGTTGTTTACCTTTATTTAACTACCTAAACCTATGGAGTATACCTAGAAAAGAAATCTGTTGAGCAAACATGGCCGACAACTGAGTATTCAGACACACACACATACAGAGACAGCCCTTCAAAGAACAAAGTATTAAACTACTGGAGCCTCAAAGACTTTGAAACATCAAATAGGTTTTAATTAAAATAATCTTCAAGGAAACACTATCAACACCTTTGCCTTAACCAAGTATAAAGACAGTTACACATAAATAGTAGGGGGTCCACAAGTCCGGAAACCAGCGGGTGTTCGCTCTCATAATTATATTCACGTCTGATATTTTTGAACTTTCACGTGAGCGCTTTATTTCGACGCTTTTTTTTCTAAACTCTGTGATTTACGTCAGTTGGAGTCGGATTCTGTGAATGTCGAGTGTCGAAAGCTTTATGCAGGACCAAAATTTATTTTGTTTTAAACGATCCATAAGCATTGTCTCTATAATTTAAGTTGCGATGAAAAATAATGTGTTGAATGTATTAATGAAGATTCTGTAGGGAAATAGGGGTATGTCGAAAATTATGTTCAATATAAATTAGTCTGGACAGCGTTTAATCATTATATCATCTGGAAAAGTATTTCAACCTGCTCACACTATAAATTTTATCAAAACATATATCTTATGACACGTTGACACGTGCATTAATATCTCTTTAAAACATCAGACATAATATCTTTAACAATATTTATACGGTATGACATCAGAATTCAGAAGGCGGACCTAAGGACCAAATACGAACCGCTGAAGTAAAAATTCTTCGTTAAATTAATAAAATCAAAACACTTAAAGCAGCTATACAAAGTAAAAACAATTAGTTACCACAAAGTGTTACAATAAAAGCGAGCCCACTCTTTCCTGTTAGTTTTCGCTCCCTTGCACTTTTCCGGACCAAAAAGGAACAAAAGATTTACGTTGGCCACGTCTGGGCCTTTCTCTAAGACTACTTTTGTTTGTAGGTAGCTATCTACTTTAAGTACTTTAATGCGCAAGGTGAGATGCTTAAGATGTATTTTGTGATAATAAATCTTGTTTGGGCTTCATTTAGATAAATTATTACTTCTTTGGAGCAGTTGAAGTAATTGGAAGGTGATAATTTAGGTCATTTTCTGGTATTTTTTTAAACCCTTTACAAAAAAAACTTTTTTTCTTCGTCGTATCGATGGTTCCACATTAGTTTAGACCAGAACTAAGTCATGCCAACAGCGTTAATATTGGCCTCACTAAGTTATTTTATGCATGGTGCAAAATCCTTTTAAACTAGCTCTATGGCGACAGAGATGAAGACCTTAGTAATTTAACCAATAATCCTGCAAACTCACGTCAGTTTAGTACTAAAATTAATCTTTATGTAGCTCGTTTGTTACGGAAGTTACCACTTAACAATAATAGTAGTGGGATCACCTGATAAAGCTTCTTCAAGTCCATAATTCAAATAACGAAAGTAATTCATCTTTCCAAATTTTCTTCCAACTGAAAACAGAGTTAATTATGATTTATTAAATCTATTTCCATTTCTACAAAGCTGAATCACACCCAACAATGAGTTAATAATCCAATTAAATTTCCTTCGACTTCTGTGTCCTGGGCCATGTTTCAAATTCAAATAAATCACCAACTTGAACTCGTCCGACGGAAATAGCACTCCGTCCGTCCATAAATCCAAGTCTATTTAAGCAATCTCAAACGAAAAATCTGAAATAAGCCGCATAACATGTCACCTAGCACATAACTTTTTAAATTCCAAAAAGATTAAACAAAAGACTGCGTTTTTTAGGAATTTATTGTGGTTGCTCGAATTAAAAATATCCTAGCTATATATCTTCAAAAGAGATATATGCCTTTTAACGCATTAAGCTAAGAAATATTGCACAGATTGGATGTCACAGCCTATTTTATTTGAAGTCCAGCCAGTATGCAAAAAAGAACATGTGCGGTCGGGAGACCCCCGTTCGGAAACGAAGTTCCCTTGAACCTCGATACTCGCACGCACACGCACACTTATATATAATAGAAAGAGACAGAAAGAGAGAACAAATCGCATGGAGGGATAACGCTTTTTTCTTACGTGACGCTTTAGTAAACTCCTACCGCATGCAGCAATAAAGACCTACGTTCCAAAAAAAAAACTGTCAATTAAACGTCAAGTTAGCGTTCCGTTAATCGATACTGCCAATTCAAATTAGCTACATTAACGTAATAACCGGTTACAAAATAGACGTTTTACAGCAACAATAATTAATTTTTCGTGATTATCGTGCACACAATCAATGCGAACGTTCGCGCGCGATACGCATCGAGTTAAAATAATTAATGCAAATTTATGAAACGTGCGGGATTCGGAACGCACCGGCGCCAACGGTTAGACTTGTTGCTATGTTCTAGTTATTTTAAGAAGCTGGTTTCGAGTTTTGGCAATAAGGTAGGGGGACTGTTATCGATCCTATGTTTATTTTTAAGTGACTTAGACATTTTGGCCATAATAACGAGGTAGAGCTGAATAAATAATCTAGAAAAATCTTTTACTATACCTATATGGTAATAAAACTATGACTAACCCAAATTTGGTTACACCACTCAGTCAGGGAGCTACTAAATACATGTGACTATAGTATGATGTGTCATCTTGCTTAGATATAAAATATATCTATTAAAAGAACTCAAGGACACAAGATACAAAGCAATTAGAATAATTTTAATATGTCTTATTTTATATACACGCCACGCCAAGGCAACAACAGTCCATGTCACCATATTTAAATACATGTAAAAATATTTTCGTAAATATCATTAATAGCGTAGTATCAAGCGTGGGAACTACTTAATTAATTGAAATACTAAAAATTATAATGAAACAAACTAGTTTTTTTTTATTATCCCACAAATCTATGAATATCCATTCAAGGCTTTCTTATTATATTATTTATACGTCCTGAAGTTGTTTGTATAGTTTCTATCGCAACAAATTGGTTAACGATTTACTAATTATAAATCCTTTAATATTAATCCTATACCTACTAGTAAATTAGCAATATTTGTAATCACGTTCTCGAAAACGGCTCTAACGATTTTGATGAAAGTTGCAATAGGGGTTTACGTTGGCGAAAAATCGATCTAGCTAGGTCTCATATCTGGGAAAATTCGTTTTCTCTATTTTCACCCGAGAGGTCGGTCGCCCAAATAACAAAATGGCTACCTTACAATAATGACATGGCAGCCTGGAATTAGTACGAGTATGTACGTTTGTTAATTGGGCACTCGAAATTTTATAATCCTAAATCTAGAGCCTCTTTTAAGAGTTATAGAAACTGTAAAAGGCTGTGATTAATTAAGTCTTGATTGGACTAAATTAAAAATGCTACATGGAGTTTTATTTACGGAATAGCCTGTGGAAAGAATTTAGATAAAATTAGTCCATAGATAAATAAATTAATGTTTTTCCTTCTTTAAAAAATTACAACGACTCCTGTGTTTTCAAAGTTATTGTAACTCAAACCGACATTATCATGATTTGAAGCAAATACGAGTATCAATTCGACTTCACTTCACTTATCTTAAAATTGAGTGTTGTTGATCCACCAATGTAATTAGTCTCCATAAAACCTTTGATACATATTAATTTATCCCGTCAATCCGGTTGCAATACTTACAGTCTGAAATATACTGGTAGCAGTATATTGATAAACTGATGATCGATATTATTACACTGTGGTCAAATGACGTCACTAATATGTTGATAGAGTGCTGTACACGAGATTAAAATATTTTTTTTACGGTAATCGCGATATATGGGTATCATTTATATCGGTTTTCTTAATTTAATAAGTAATTGTTTCTTAATGACACATTTCCATCAAGTTATTATTGTATAAATAATAGCCTCTATAGGTTCTGATGCCAAGTTTAAATTAGCAACGGGTTCGTAATCATTCATTTAAAAGCGGCTGATGTTATTAAATGTAAATAATGATGTAATTAGCACGAATAAATTTAAAAACGAGGATTAGCACCACGATGAATTTATTAAGCTTAATACGAGTATTAAAAGAACCCCGCAAGGTTGAATTCATAGTAAGTCGGCTATTAAGTAATTTATCACGATCACTAAATAAGCTGTTTTGGACATAATATTTGCGAATATAAATTAAATTCCAGAAGCAAACGCCTACATAAATGATTATGGAACTTTAAACGAATGAGGTAAACACTAATAACACGCACTTTCATTTCATTATAAAAGTGTAAGACCACCTTGTATCGATTTAAGTATTCATTATCGATAAAGAATCGAGCACGTACTCAGATAAAGTATCGATGTTCGGTATAAAAATCGTCGGCGGCACCTATTTAATCATGTCGGCTGGCTGGGTGTGCACCTGCTTGCATACATATTCATTAGCTCGATATCGGTACGCAGTCACTATCAATGACGGTTTTCGCAACACTACGCTGTGATAAAAAATACGTTTTGGAAATCGAATTCGATTGTTTAATTTAAAAACACGTGTTTGAATGTCGTGTTCTGTATTTGAATCGTCTGGCTGAATATACGAGAAGTAAAGCTACGTTTAGACTGTTACAGAGTTGGCGACACAAGCATTGGGACCTCATTTTGTGTTGTTCACATTTTATGTTAATTTTAGTAGGTAGGTATGTAAACTGTTTTTGCTGAAGACTTATACATTAGGTACCTAAATTTTTTGTTATAAGCAATGTAGTATCCGGCTGTTGATTTAATGATAGAGTAACATTTTAATGAACACAATAACAGAATATGGGCCACATATCAATGTTTTTTTAACTGCATATCTAAAACAGTAAATGTATGCGGAAGAAAACCCGTAGCACAATTTGGTCGTGTAACAGTACTGTAAATATAGACGCCTGCAAATAATTAGTTATTTCTGCACTATTAACAGCGCATAGAGCGGTTATTAAGTCGATTTAATTTAATTATTATTTACTCATAAATTACTGTGTGGTGTATACATACATACTATAACACACTTAGATCTCTTACGGTGTAATGACTTGGAATTGGAGTTATCAGTGGTACATTAATATTCATGTAGGTGCGATATCGTCTTTTGCTCGTCGACTTGTTGGGTCGAAGAAATCCTAAAGTTTTTCAGGTGTGTTTATATGTGCCTGATATTTGGGCGGTAACGAACTTTATAATAAAATTCAGATTGGAAGAAAAGTCAAGTGCATGATCACTGTGAAATCAGTGTGCCTTTGCTGTGGTTAGACTTTCAAATGGTAAGTTTATTTTCTTTTGGTTCTATGTTCTACCAACGGTTCTGAATCTCCTCCGTAAGTGGTGAAGATTGCATTAAATTTTCAACTGCACAAAATCAGGGCAATAAAATCCCAATCCATAGTATCGTATTATGGGTAACCAACCGTACCCTCTCGGCCCCTCAACGGAAGGAAAAAAATTCTAATTTGCAAAAAGCTTTTTAGCTACTCAAAGACGACGTTATCACGCGATGATATCGATCAGTTTCACCGTCCGTATTTTTCCTGTTTTAACGAGCGTTTTCTAATCAAAACGAACAATGCTATCATGCAAACAACACCAATTAGAATTGTTACATAGGATCGCCAAAGAAAAATGCAAAGAGGAGACGAATTCAATTTAAAATGAGATCCGTCTGCGTTCCGCTTGGTCCCGCGTCGATCGGGGCGAAATTGAAAAAGAGAAAAAAATCCGAGAGTGGAATAAATAAAAATAGAGATCCCGCTACAGCGCAAGTCTCCGTTGAAATGAAAATAAAACAGCAAAAAGCTTTTTGTGGACGAAATAAATTAAAAAGTGTGTCGCGATTTTGTGAGCGCACCGTCCGCCATGCTTGCCCCGACTGTCTATGACTATCATACTCGTACTGCGAGTGTTTAATGTGTTTTCGATTCCGTTTTGAGGTTTTAGCTTTTCCGAATATTCTTTTTCAAATAAACTTCAATGATAAGTTTGCTTTGTAAGTAAATTATTAGCTCAAAGTCACCCTGGGGTGAATAGAGACTCAACTTTTCATCGAATGATCTTCAAAAGATGAACTCATTTGACAAGATCACATAAAAGGATCCAAATTTTCGATGTTATACGTTTGGGTTTAGTTATAAGCCAGCAGCATCTACCATGCTGTAGGCGTTTTCTCTAAAAAGCTCCTCAAGTGCAACTCTGAACCACCTGTAAAGTAAATTAAATACGTTATTACTCAAAGTCAATTATTTACTAACATGTTTAGGGAATGTCATGTATCACACCAACAACAATTAAAAGCAGGTGTAGCCGTTAACTTCCCCAAATTTTTTAGGACTACTCGACATTAGTTTTCACAATCGATGTGACGTCACTATTTCAGTCGCGGCTTACATTGTGAGCCGCGGTGCGATGACGGATGCTTGTCAAACGAGATGCGGACGAGCGAATGACGTCACCGACCAGTAAATACAGCCAAGATATTGGTTATTTATGGGTTTGATTGATTGCTGAAACAATCGTCGTGCCATGTTCGTTAGGCGTAGACAGAAAGGGGTCGTCACACATTTCTCTATGTTGTCGTAGTTTCTTTAAGCAGCATTCTTTCGACGATTTTTGAATTGTGTTGATTGCAATTGCTTGTCAACTAATAACTGTCTGTCATTTTACGTTTTCTTTTCGATCCTTTCAAGATTTGTCAGTATAAATTGCTGTTAGCGATGAAATTTCCCTTCGACACTTTCAAACTACTACGTAGGTACTTTTCAATGTAGGTACCTATTTACAGTTCTTTAGAAAATTCATCTCAAAGTTGCTTTCATTTATCCATAGAACGGTCTAATTCTAATTTATATCAATCATTATGGCCACTTTTCATCATGATCCATAACAATTTTGTACGGCAATAATTTCAAAAATAATTCACTTCCACCAAAATTACAAGCACTTACTTAAGTCATTAATCAAATACATTTTCCGAAGCATTAGCAACCCTGATATCTTAAAATTTTAATTCATCACATCCCTATAAAAGTACGTCACCTATTTAATGCACCCAAGCTCGGCATAACCATCGGGGGAAAGTTTTACCTAAAATTATATTTGTGGGTCGTCACGCTTTTCCGGGGGGTGAAGTGAGGGGGAGAGCCGGGGGGCGATTAGAGGGGTCTTTTGTGAGCTCGCCGTAGGTGGCGGGCCATGGCCGTATCTATAGGAAAGCATTGATTGATGTTCGATTTATTAATTCTCGTTTTTGTATGAAGACGTTTTCTTTCATTGAAAGATCCTTCAAGGATACCAGATTTCAGATTAGTAATAACTGAAAATAAGTACCTAATTATGTTTATAGAGGTCTACGGCGTAGCCTATTGCTACGCCGTAGACCTCTATAGGTATAACTTTTACACAATTTTAGAATTGTAAAATTAGAATTTAATCGAGTTGATTTCAATACCTACTTTCTCTTATTGCTTTGTATGAGCTTTTCAGGAGTTATAATTGACCACATGATATGTCAGTAACTAATGGCTTTTTGCTGGTTGTTCGCTGGGTACTTATATCTCCTCCATGAGTTATTACAGTGTACCGGACTACAGATACGGCACATTTCTAATCCAGCTGGCACTTAAGTTGCGGGGGCAATCGGGTGTAATGCGCGTTTACAGCGTTTCTATAGTTTTCTGTTGTAAACTAAACGTAAACGTTACGTGCCAACAAAGCCTTCGACCACCTTCTCCACGAGCCTCGTAAATGTTTTACAAAATTGTAATAAACTTAATGGCGCTCGACAAATACCTCATACCCGGCATTTATGTACGCAAATACATAAAATACATAGTTTACTAACATATGCATATTATAGGTTGCTAGTTTTGTACTAATTAAACTTTCTATAGAAAGTATTCGTGTTCTTACACCACTGTAATTTAATTTAACTGCTGTAATTACCGAAATTGTAGCATTTCTATTACACACATAGTGTTTAGCTACCGTATGTATCGTACGGTAGTAGGAAATTAAGTATTAATTTTAGCCAAGACTTTCGAGCTACCGTTTCAAACGGCATTCCTTGACGCGCCAACTTCCCAACTTTAAATGGGGATCCCGTCAAGGTGGAAGAAAGTGGCTTACAAAGAAACCATTTATGGGAAGTTGGGGGCTATCCCGAGAAGAAAGTTTGGTAAGAATTTTTAATCAGCGGTGCGTGGGGTGCGGGGTGGTGTGGGGCGGCGTCGCGGCGGCGGCGGCAGTGCGCCGCGCGCGGCCGACGCGCCGCCCGCCCACAGTCGCCAGTCGCCCGCCGCCATGCCGCCTCGCGCGACTCCACGCGACCACGCGACCACGCGCGCGCTATAAACTCGCGCGACCTCACGCACGAAACTGAATAAGTTCGACAAATCCTCCTCCTACCTGGACCACTACATAGACAAACGAGTGTCACAGTGATAGTTTCTTTCTTTTTCTAGTACAAAATTGTATATCTTCTGTAGAGAGAAATATTAGTATTTTTTATTGTTAAAGTACAAAATAATGTAATATAGCGGCACCGTAGCGTCTATAGTTTACATACGAATAAAATACAGGGTCAGTTTTTGTATGAATTCAATGTGATTGTAGTTTAAGTCGCCGAGTCGAGATCGCTACTGTTCATACCGCTTTAGATTACCTACCGTGAGTAATTCTAGGTAAGTAACTGACGGTAATGATACGTCTGCTGCCCGTCTACATCTCATTAAGAGTCATCGCCACTATCGCGATACGATCACTGTTACACTTTCCAGTCGGATCATAAATATTAAATTCGGTTTTATTACACGGTTTAAGCCTTATACATCAAGTTATGGTACATAAATTCAAGTAATACTCACGTATGTAGGTAATTACAGCTTAAAACACATATTAATAACAAATTATTGACCAACAACTTACAAACATGTAAGAATGAATTACATTAACATCTTCGGATACGGAACGTCTAAACAGAACCAAAACAAACCATATTTCTCGAGCGATGTGGCAACTGATGGCCGGTGCAACGGTGGCTACATTCAAGCTTTGTAAATGCAAAAAGCATACGTATTCCGGTCTCGAAGACGACACCGCTATGATTTAAGCGCGCGGCAAGCTCCTAAATCACGCTAGGTGGCAGAGGCGAGTGCCGACCGACACCACTCCGTTGCTCACAATCCGCAAATTGTTTGTCCCAAGCCTAACAATTTAAATTTAGCACGAACGAATGCCGATCGTAAATCGAACGGCTCGCAATTGTTTTGAATATAGCAACGAAACTTAGCAGCGAACAATTGAGATGCAGCGGAGTCGCGTCGAAAGTTTGATTAATCGTTCGCACACAGCCACCGGCTCGCGTTTTGTGTTTCACCTAATGTGTTGTGAGTTCATAAATTGTTTAAGGCTCCATAATACGCATTAAGGTTAAGTTTACGAGTACCACAAGGCATTTTCATGACAACTTTATGGAATGTGCTGTAGCTATTTAGTGGCGATAAATATCTCTAGTAACACTTTTTAACAATAAAGCTTGGATGTCAAATGACTAGGTATGTAATTTCAAACAAGGAAAAACGTATACAAATTTGAATTCACACATACAGATTACCTAATTTGCAACTTAATGTTGTATTACCGGTGTTCTGCCCATGAGAATTTTGTCCGTCACAGAAAAATAGTAAAAATTACCGCTTCTATCTTTCCTACAAAATAAACAATGAAGTTTAACTCAAAACAATTTGAGATAAAGTATAAAATATTCACATTTAACTTTGAACATATTGCATGTTAATGAAAGAATGGCAGTTGGTACTAAGATAATTTACGATTGGCATGGAATTCAATGAATGTGTCTCCATTTTTTATCGTTCACATCTCAATAAAAGTCTCGCAGAGCTGTCGACAAGAAAAATATATTTTTAAAAACTACATTTTGTCACAAAGGCGCAAACGCAACCGCTTAAAACAAATCCTCTTGAAAAAAAAAGTGTTTTTTATCAAATTCTTAAAGAATGGGACAACCACTAAATCATATTTGCCCTTTTGTTCGGAACATCACAAAAGAAAAGAAACTAGACTAGTTTTTATCTTTTGGACGCGTGTCCCTAACGGTACACTACGATATTACGAAAGCCTCCAAAAATGTTTATAACAATGGTTCACGTGAATGCGTTTGCGCAAGACATTGCTATGTTTTTGTACACGATTTTTCGTGGATAGAGCAAAATGTAACGTGTTGGCATTTAAGAGCTATTGTTAAGGGGTGGTCGGTGAAAGCGAGCGTCATTGAAGCTTTGTTATTTATCAGTTTACAATATGCCTTTGTTGTTCTACTTACCTTTATTGGACCGAGACCTGACGTAGGCCTTCGACAGCTATCGCTGAAATACAAGGCATAGTTTCTATATTGATTGTACAATACATTTTACGTCGAGTAAATCACATTGGAGACAAGATCTTTTTAAATCTAAAATTATATCTCAAAAACGTTTTTTTATTATATGACCTAGGTCTTCTACACAGAATGCCACAAGGTTGTATTCTAGGCCCTTGAATCAGAGTAGGCTTTTTCCTACATTTTATGTAAGTCGTAGAATGTTCCGGCATTAAACATATGTATTTAGGTACGTACTTACATATGTAGCTTATCAAACACACGTTAAGCAACTGATGCTGATGCCATGAGAACCCGAGGGCCGTGACCCCGTTACAAACAGTTTTATTTTTATTTTCTAGTCCAATTTCCTTTCCGACCGTGTCTAAACTTCATAAATATAACGACTTCCATATTTTGAAACACTTTCGAAATGGACACGGATTTCGTACGTTTCTACGAAATTTCGTAAATCTGTGTTTCATATGGTATCATGGTAGTTGATTGCTCTAGTTACCGGTTTTAGATACTTCATAATTCATGTAATTGTAATGGATACTTTAAATGCCCGCTTATCTAGAATAGTTTATGTTAATTTTGAGAACTTAATAACACTTAGATTTATTTCTTGGATTACTGGCGATTCACTTTTTTAGACGGTTCGGTGAAGCTGTCACTCATTGGTGGAAAGGCACGCTTAGCCCCTCTAAAGCCCACCTGGCTTCACTTACGAACTTGGACATTTTGCACTCTCAAAAATAAAATCATCACCACAACAAAGTCTAGTGCCATTCGCGTCTGTGTTGTGATATAAATCATTCTCGAACCGAGTAATTAAAATACTGGTGTACGCGAATCAGGCATTCGAATTTACGCGGCCAGCCTGTGTACGATGTAAAAACACGAAACAGATATTGTAGGAGTGGTGTCTGGATATGTGAAAATGGCGACTGAATTGCAATTGAAAATGGCTATCATTTTTTCAACCGGCTCTGAAAAAACCAATAATAGGTAGTCACGGTTAGTTTTTTTATCCATGGCTGTTTTTTTTTTTAAATAGTTACAATTTTTACTTTGGTTAAGCTTTTATTACATACTTTCCTTCGCGTTCCACAGTGTAAGTTCAAGTGTGAACGAAATGTACTTCCAACTTTAAGCACCCATGTCAATACCCAATAAAAACTTTTTCATATCACATACAAAAAAAAAACTACAAGCATTCTTATTTTAAACGCATTCTACAACTGTTTTAACGGCTTCATTTGTTCGAGTAATGAGCCATTTACGTATGTAAACAAAAACAAAAAGGTTCTTGCAAATCAATAGGCCGTTGAGAACGACTGTTATCTATAATACAAGCATAAAACAACCAATTACAAGACTATAATCTCAATATGCCAATTGAGGTTAGTATTACGAGTGCATAAACGGTCGCCGGTTGAGCGCGGTAAGTACGTCGTAAAGTAGGATTTAATAGCCCAGCTGACTACCGAGGGAATCCTCGCTGGTACAGCTTGTTTCAAGGACTTGGAACAGTTTGAGGGACATTATCAATCGGTTCCGGGTTAGTTTATGTTATTGGAGCTTGTTTAGTGGAAGTTTTATATTATTTTAGTCGATGATGTTGATGAATGATTTCAGAAGTTGCCAAGTTTTTCTGTTGGGTGTTTAGCTTATTATTTGTAAATCAATGAGGAGGTTTCTTCAGAAAATTATAATCTTTTTGAAAAATAAATGTTCTGTTTTTAGCTTTTCACTGAATGATGATTGTAAGACATTATTCAGGAACAATATTTCCTGCCTCAAAATTCAAAGCTATACCAAACTACAAAGTAATTAACAACGCCTAGAAAGTACATAAGACATAAATTAATGAGCTTATAAAGTTTGTGTAAACGGTTAGTTTGTCTAGTAATGATGTTATTTCTATGTAGACAACTTGGAATCCATCGCGTGACTGCAAACAGAAATTCTTACAGTGGGACACGCCAACTATTTTATGTATGTTATTTAGGATTCAAATGTATGTATGTTAGTAACTATCAAGACATTTATGAACATATTCATAAATGCTTAACCGTTTATTTTCGCAATAAATTCAGGTATTATGCTTTTGTTTTCTAAAAGTGGTATTTTGACTAATTTTATTGAGGCATTACTTTTATTCACAGCACATAACAAATGTTTTGATGTCGGCTGTAAAGAAGAATTAAATTAAATGTAGTTTACATTTAATTTAATTCTTCTTTGATGGTACTTAGTGAACACAAAATGACACAAAAATGTTTCATAAGAAACCGTAAATGGAGCAACAGAGACTTTGACATTATAAACCATTATAGAGTAACGGTTGATCTATAATCACCATGGTATTGAATATTAATAAAATTCGAAGCATTTGACAATGAAGGTGGTAATTAAAGTAACCGCTATACATGAATAACATAATAATATAATACACGATGCTGATTAAGAAAACATCAAATCAACTTTAACACAAAGAACAAAACAGACCTTTATTCTGGATTAACACAATCCCGAGGGACATCATGCCAACTAAAGCCGTCCGAAAACCTACATTTACATAGACACTTACTGCGACCCCAAATTGTACGTAATTTAAGAACTCCTTCGGATGTTAGTAAAACAGATCCAAAGTCTGACGATCACAACGATTCTATCGAGAAAACTGATAATTCAGATAACATTGAATAGTCAAAAGAAGATTGCAATCGTTTTCTCCCAACCACACAGTCAATGAAAATGTTACAGCGTGTGGATAGTCTCAGTAAAGAACACTTCGCAAAGCTATATACGATAATAATAACGATTTCATCGCACAAACTGATTATTCGCACTCCATTGAATAGTCAGAAGGAGATTGTAATCGATTTCTCTCAACCGCACAGTCAATGGAAATATAAGAGTGTGTAGATAGTGTGAGTAAGGAACATGGTGGGTTACTTCGGCCTGTTTGCTATGCAGGGCAGCGTGGTTCGCCCTGATTTTTGGCCGATGCCGACAGTGAGCCCAAAATGTATTAGTGGATTTAACGCCTACGGAATAAGAGGCACCTATCCAGAAATGTGACGAGAATACGATATTAGAATACGGAGGCTCTAATGCTAACGAAGTTGGATTCGGTTTTGTTTTAGCTGATTTATTTGTTTTTCGGTGAGAATGCAAAATATTGTTCTACCTATGTTAGAAAATAATTTCAGTGATTTTCAGAGGTTTTTTTTACTGCGACAGCAGTTACTTGAATTTGGCTTTCTAAATGACCCTATTGAAAGATAAACAGTTTCCAATTAATATTAAGAAGAAAAGAAACTAGAGTGGGATAAGTAAACACCAATTTTATATTTCTCGGAAAATACAAAAACTAATTTGTTTATATACTCAATTTACACACATGATTGCGTGTTTGATCGACGGACAAAACTACATTAAAATAGATTGGGTCTCTAATCAGTAGGGGAACCTAATGCAATTTCCTTTATTGTTTTCATCCAATAAGACAGGTGGGGTGGGACACATGGACAGAATATTTGGGTAAACGATATGATTAGCTTTAAATGGAACTTGGGGAAAAAATATGTCTTGTTTTGATGTTTTACTACTGTATCTTATATATCGTAGCATTTTCTTAGAGATTACGCACAAACATATAATGAAATGTTAAAACGTAATGCCAGTTTTTTACAAAAAGACCGTCATGAGTAAAAAGGTTTCCTATACCACTAAGGAAACTGTAAACTCCTGCCTTTTTTTAAATTACACAAACTTCCTCTTTATGTGTATATACTAGCTGCTTCCCGCGGTTTCACCCGTATAAGTCTCGATCCCGTAGGAATATCGGAATAAAAATAATCCTATGTCGTAACACAGGTCATGGTCTACTCATGTGACAAGCCGTTTTAGCTTAAAAGCCAAATAAACAAACAAATTCATTTTCGCATTTATAATATTAGTTAGGATTAGAATTTTTTAAAGTTTGTAGCTGGTAGACTTTGCAATTTACCTAACAAATCATTTAAATCAAATGCACATAGCAACACATTCATATATCCAATTATTCCCACGAACTTTCTAAAAAAACAAAAGAAAACTGCATCGAAAACACGGACCAATGGCCACCTGCTCTGCCATATTGTATTCCAATGAAAAATATGAGTAGGATGTGGGCGGTCTTAAGCTTAACGGTCAAAACGATCTATGTTCTGAACTTCTATTAAATTCACACGAAATTAGCAATTAAATTGCATAAAGAAAAAGTTGTATTGCTATCTACATTACTTTCGTGAACAATTTCATGTTCATTTGTAATTAATAGTTGGTAAGTATAAGCTTTTGACTTAGATACCTACAGATGCAAAGTTGACTATGTTTCAAATATTGTTTAAGTTATTATCACCTATTACGGCAACAATGACTTATTATTAACACCTTTGTCGTTACCATGTACCCACTTTTCTAAAAAGCGCTTCAAGCTGTTCCTTAAATTAATTGAGACAGCGCTTGAAGCGATCCAGGACTTGTCTTGATAAAGGTTACAGCCTTCAAGCGGTCTTATAAAATGCCCATAAACTTTCTTTTAAACTTCATGAGCTGAATTCATAATTGTATGCTTCACTGTTTCTTAAGACAGTAGCCCGTTGTAGAAAATTACTATTTAAACACTTGAACAAACTTTTTTAAATAATTATGAGTCGTAAATTCCTCTGAATGGGATCCATATAAAGTTTAAAAGGTGATTTTTAGTGCAACATATTGAGTGTTTCATACACCTTGTCTATTTATTTCAAAATAGGCCAGACACATATGCAAAACGCAGCGGTAAATAACAAAACACACATAAAGGTTAATGCTGACGAGCGTATATAAGGCGTCGTGCACACTCGCATCTCATTTCCCGCCCACGCCACTTCCGGTGACGTCACTCGATAGGTGCTCGCTAGGGACTCGGCTTACAATGCTATACACTAGAATAAAGTCATAGAGTTACCGAAAAAGTTATAACAATATTGTATGGCTTCATCTCCCGGCTCTCTTTCGGCTGAAGTGATGATGGCTTCATCGATTCATGTAATGTCAACAAGACGGGAAGCAGCATTCTTCAAAAAGTTAATGAAAATCAAAAGGACTATTAAGATCACTGAAACCATTGCACAACTTGGTAATCTAATGGTTACTCTATAGAGTAACCATTAGATTACCAAGTTGTGCAATCTTCAAGGTATACCTTGAAGATATTCCAAGGGCTGATGATATGAATGGTGATGATCACTAGCTTATAGCAACATATATATGTATTGATGATAATCAACTATCGTAATTTTATGACACACATGAGCACAGGCATATCAATACGACAGTAAAAGCCATAAAACCGAGGCGTTTATTAAATATTAATAGCCTTTCATTACTACCAATAAGCAGGTCCCGCAACAATGTTTCACAGGTAATATACAATTCCGATCTTGTCCTTCCAGGAGGCTCTTACCAAGATTCTGCGAAGACATAAATTTGTCCATCAAAGTGTGAACAAGTATTCCTTTGTCAGTTCAGATTGTGAGTCAAGGAACATAAAAATAGAATGTTTTAAAACACGTCCAGGGATTCCACTACTTATTCCGGATTTAAAGCTAATTGACGTAAAAAAATCGCCTGAGTAAATCGTTGAAGCGTTCGCGTTTGTTTCGAACGAAGCGTGTTTGATTCCAGGATGTGATAGTGGAGTTATCGCCTTCGCGATGTAATCATTCTTTATTTCGCCGTGAACCGGCCAGGTTTCGTCCTTCACTCAATCGTGCACGCAAGAAACGTTTCCAAAAAAGAGGTGTGGATACTTCCTGACCTTTCTGTTCGTGATTGCCTCTTTTGAATTCTGCTCTAATTTATTGGTTTAAGACCAAATTGTAGGCATCTACTAAGTTATCATTATTTACTGAATAAGTTTCGTAAATTTTTTCTTTCGTATCGTTGTTAATTCCTTCTTCATCAATCACGTCATGAGGTGATAAATAAAGGACTTGGTATTCGCATACTATTATTAATTTCTTCTCCGCAATTATTATTAATTCAGTCATTAGTCACTTTAAAACTGAATGTTTTGGCTTCTGACCGATTGACTTTAAAAGGCAATTCTTTGAAATTTGTTCCTCTCCTCATGCTATGGGACGAATCAGAAGTCATTCATAGAAATAACGATACGGAATCGGTTTTAGTGGTTTATCGGTTGAAGCCTTGCCCAAAATATATTGGAATTCTATGAGACGTGGGTATGGTGAATCAAGTTTTACTTAACCGTTAAAATAATATAAGTAAGTAAGTCAACTGATGGAACCTTTTCTAAAATCGCAAGAGTGATTTGAACTATGTAGAAGCTTTTTTTGAGCCACTTAAACAAAGCATTCTAAATCTAATACATATCTATATTGATATGACAAAAACCAGTAGCATTCGGTTACTTTGCGCCCTAATGCGATCTTATCGGCGGAAGGGCCTGAGTCGGCGCGCTTTGCCACTTAAAGCTACGCTATTTATATCTTGGACCTTTAGACAGATTGGGTGACCGAGCATCTGTCTGGCGGAGTTGAGTTTGAAAAGTTTTGAAAGAAAGCATATAAGTACTGAGTACTGTACTTATATTCAATAGCTTGTTAAATTATAAGCTGAGAGGTCTAACCACTATAAATTGGAAAAAGTCTTATTAAAGTGCCATGTAAAGATGAACGAAGTTCCATGGTTCAACATTTATCCGTTTAGATGGTTTTGTGTTTAAATAATTATTATTGATACCTACTCAAAGATCACATTTATATCTCGTCTCAATTGATTCTTTAAGAAATCTGTAGTGGTATATTTCGTCTTAACAGCCCATCAAAAACATCTCAAAGTTTAAGTAACAAGATTAGATATTTTAATACCGCACATAGCATAGCCCCTTTTTAACTCCACCATAAATTAATTTTGTGTGAGAACATTTTGACACTGACACCGTCCTATTTATTACGTACCGAAATTGACTCGGATCATAGATGACCATTCATTAAAAACAGATGCCTAATAACCAATTAAATGCAGTGCGTTAAATGCGTTACTTGATATCTTATCTATAGTATTAGGTCGCGTACACTGGTCGACATGCCGATGTGCGTTTGACATAATGTTGTAAGTGTGTTTATGTGTGTTACTTGCTTTAGACCATGACAAAGCTAGTGTGAACTTAGTTTTATTATATTTTTCACAACCAATAAAATAGAAATAAAATTGTAGATGTATGATTAAATATTTATCCACGACCAATACTTTGATTATTTTCTTATTAATGAATGGACAGGCAGACGTTTCATTAATTTTAATAACAATTGTAGATGTTAGAACTTTATTCATTTTGCTAATATTGTGGTTTTTCTTTTTCAGGTATGTATCCAGACTTACATGACAAGACTACATATATAATAATAATGGAGAGGATATAGTGGTCAGTACCTATTTATGTGCTTTAAATAAATATCACATTATTAGGTAAAAATATTGTTACAGACCCAAAACCATTGAAAACATTCTAGCGATTATCAACAATAATGTTCATAACAATACGATGCATGACTGCAGTCTCAACTTTTGTACTGAATTGTCAATAAGGAACGGAAATATCAAAAACTTATTCTATAAACAACAATCAGAACTCACCTTGAGATGTCAGTGCAGGAAATAATAGAAAAATTTCATAATACGTGATCGCGAAATCCCTGTCCAAACGCTTCTCACAAAATCTTTTTACATATAAACTGCATAGAAGCGTTGAACTTTTACAAAAGCACTCAGGTAAGTATAGCGATAGGTAGTGCCGTTTATAGAATAGGATAGAGTCTTATCCACCGTGTGAAATAGAAATACGCAAATACAATGAGAGTGAGGGGGATGGCGGTATGCAACTCTGTTGCGTCCCTGCAAAGCTTAGAGCTCAGCTGTCTGCCCCGAGCGGTGATGTTTGAAACACGGGACAGGCGGAGCTTAGCTACAAATCACTCAATGTCACATTTTGACATTTGAGATATTAGGTCTTTTTTTTTCTATAACACCGCCATCTCTTATTTCTCCGTGAGCTTTTAGGTATACATTGACAATATGGCTAATTAACACGGAGTTTGCGACTTTGTTTATTTGAATAAATAATTCGTTTAGAGGCGACTTGTAAAATTCTCGTAAGTGACCATTAAACATTCACACGGCTCATCAGTACAGCTATAAAGTTTACGACGTCAAAGTCATTCTTGGCTTTAAATTTTGAACACAACGGCACGGAACAAAGTAGGTACGGTCTTTTAGTGGTACCAAGTTAAAAAACTTTAGTGCCAGTTTTCTGGGACCCCTTAGTTGTTTGGTGATTATACTGAAGTCGGAGCTTAAAGAGGTCTTGCGTTAGCTGGTCGGTCATGGTTCAAGGAAGCGCCCTCAAATAGTCCAAATGAGGCCATAAAAGTCCCGCTGAGCGACGTCTCAATACAAGACGTGTTCAGTCGCTCTAATCATATTTTTACGGCCCACAAATTACTTAAGTAACAAAAGCCGCTGGCAACAGTAAATTGGACTGCATGCACACATGACAGCACCACAATTTGTAGAAATTCGCTTGTGTAAGCCTATACTAATTAAGAAAATATTATTAAGTAGATTACCATAAATATTACCCGGGAATTCTTTATTTTTAAATTCTACGACCGTGTTTTGTTTCTTCCAAGACTCTAATTACTTTTCGCAAGAACAGTATTCCGTATAAAACAGTGTAAAACTAATCGAATTTTCATTCGGATCCTGTCAATCGGCGTTACCCGCGACTTTTCCTATTACGGAGCTGGAACGGCTCCAACACGGCTTTACCTCGAACTTTAACGTAGCACTTGACGATATTAATTTTCTTTCCATAAATATCACAACACTGAACAATTTTGTACCAAGAATTAAGACACGTGCAACGTCTTAATTTTGGCCTTTTGTTCAAAACAATCCCCAAAATAAAGACCCATTATTGCCTGAAAAAATTCAAGCACATGACATAGCTGTTTTGTCCGCAAATTACGCAAAACGTCCAAACAAGTCCAGCTTTGTGAGAAGAAACAATAACCCGAGCTTTTGTTTGCATAATTAATTCTTCGTCCAAAACTCAGTTCGACCGCGATCCCATACCGTTATACTCGTAAACGCAGCAGGCTACAGAATACGGATCCACAACCTTACCGAAACACTTTACATAGCTCTTAAGATAATTCAATAAGGGCTATTTTCTTTTACTGAAATAGCATTGATAACTTTGTCTAAATACAGAATCTTTGTTTCACGCATTCTAATTCTTACACATTTTTTCCGCACATACGAAACAATGCTTATAATGAATAAAATTATTAAGTATAATTACAAGCCCGCCTTTATTCGGTTCGCGTTTTGTTCACAAGAATAATTCGTTACTTTAAAATTATTAATGGCGTTGTAAAGATGATCTTTGATAACGAAATTAAGCTCAATTTTAATACACAGTGTAATTAAGAATTCGCGAAATTTTGGACTTGAACGGGAAACGAGCATTCCCAATACCTTCTCCAATAAAAGAGAGTCAAATAATAATAACTGCCTATTATTGTCCCACTGCTGGGCAAAAGCCTCTTCTCATACAGAAAAGGCTCGAATATTGATCACCACGCTTGCTCAAGACGGGTTGACAATTTCAGAGTCCAGTGTGGTTTGATATTTTTCCCAGTTTTTTAAATCTTTACTATAAAAGTCAAAATCCTAAACTATTAAATGAGCAATTTTTGTATACATTACATATATATTATATACATATTTGTGGCTAAGTAATAACTGCCGCATGGGTTGATCCAATAGGTTAAGCTACGCTTGCCGGGGTTGGTCTGTGGATGGGTGATCTTTACATACTGAGACTCCTCCGTGCCTCGGAAAGCACGTTAAGCCGTTGGTCCCGGCTGTCATTCGTGGATCTTTGGCAGTCGTTACGGGTTGTCAGAAGTCTGAATGTCTGACAACCAGTCATACCAAGGGGTATCGTATTATCCAGTTACTGGGTTGTAGAGGTCAGATAGGCCGTCGCTCCATCCAACTGACCCCAATATAGTTGGGAAAAGGCTAGGTAGATTGATTGATATTATATACATATTATTTGTAATCACGGTCTCGAAAACGGCTCTAATGATTTCGATGAAAGTTGTAATATAGGGGTCTACGGAGGCGAAAAATCGATCTACTACTTGGTACTTATCTTTAAAGTTCATAAGTTTTTGAGTAAAATAAAAGCAACAGGCTGAAATACTATTACCACCACCTAGAGAAATACAAAAGACAAAGCAACATTCTCTAATACATCATTAATTCAATAATATTACCACCACCTAGAGAAATACAAAAGACAAAGCAACATTCTCTAATACATCATTAATTCAATAATATTTACCAATTAGACCCATTTTTATAACCAACAAGGCTCATAAAATATCATCACACTATAAAACGTAGTACCTGAGTAAGCAGTAAATAAGGAAAAACCTTTGCGTTGCGGGCTATGAGCTAGTTAGCTATCGGAATAGCCACACTCAACTTTTATAGCACCCATAAAAATGTTTTTACCAGCTCAGTTGGTTAATTAAACGATTACCATTGTTAATAACTGATGCGAAAGTATAATCAGTTACATGTTGTAGCAGTGTAACTGAATACATTAGATAATATCCGCACTGACCGGGCAATGTCAACAGTCCTTGCAAACTGTAACGGGTGCAACGATACTATTATTCATTTTGCACGCAGAAATATTTGCCTCGTTCCACAATATAAAATAACATATTTTTTTTTTACTTGTAAGAATCTAAATTTACATTTTAATAACTTAATTAGTGCTTAATCACTGAAAAAAAAAGAAATACTAATATAAGCGGCGTTATTTTTCTAGTTATTCATTAGGGAAAAATAAAATGGGTGCTTCCGGCGTGTTATTCGGTCATTGACCGGTCACTTACGACAATGGCCGTTTCTCTAAAGCTTCTGTTCACGTGTATGTAGGTACAGGTAAACCAGAAAAGGTATGCGCTTCGGTAATCTTCGTGTTTCCGAATAAGTACGAACGTCGCACTTCAGAGTAAGTAAGCCATACAGAGGCAAAGCTTCTAAGTTTTGTCTGCCACGCTTTGTAGTAGTGTACCTATCATTGGTCGCAGAACGTCATCTGTCACTCAATTTTTACAAAAAGAAATTGGAATTGCATAAAGTTGTTAATCTGTAATTTTCTAATCATCATTATTATACAAGTATTAATACGTGAAGCAAAAACTTTGTACCCCTTTTTACGAAAATTACGAGGACGGAGGAGTATAACAGATAAAGTTTATATGGAAAAGGAGTGCAGAAAGCTAATATTTTTATGTAAATTTTTATTTTTCATTAGAAATAAATTAAATTAATAAAAAAAAACATTATTTTTCTTTCTTTTCTTTTTTTTTAAAAACGTTGCCCCACTCTAAGAATTTCTTCTTGTATCGTGGGTGCGTTTACAAACATAGAAAACTCATATACACTAACACCCAGACCCGAAACAACTACTTGCAGATCATACAAATATTTGTTCCGTGCGGGGATCGAACCTGCGACACGTTGCGCAACAGTCGATCGCTCAGCCACTGCGCCAACCGTGTCGTCAAACACACACACACATTACACGCACGACCATGCGTTTGACACAAGATAGCTTAGAATCATGACATTTAAATGAATTATGGTCGAATTTCGACCTCTGGGCGACCACTAGTAATAGAAAATAGGCAAGTACTTACCTACTTCCATGGTTGTAACCGTTCTTTAATTTAGATATCATCATCGTACGTTCGTATTTCTGCAAATAGATGATGATTCCCGAAGCGCATACTTTACTTGGGATATTTGTAAGTACCTACGTATATTTTGTATCAGAAAGGTGTAGACATCAGCTGACAAAGGTTTTCTAATATAGTCGCCCCCTGTGGTGCTAAGACGGCTTGATGGATGGTCAGTATATTGAAAAGCAATGCCTAGCAGCTTCATTTGTGTTTTACACATAGGGGTTGGTCACGCAAGTCTTAGTGAGATTACTATGGGGCCTCAATTTCATCAATATTATTAGATTAGGTGGGTTATTGGAAAGCTTCTGTGGCGCCTAATTTTATTACCGGGTAATCCAATACTGGTTCTGGTAGGTATATCAGACATAAATAAAATTGAATTTCTATTATAAATATGAAAGCACGTTTGGCCTTTCATATTGTGGGTTAAAGTTGTACTATGTTTTTCTATAACTTTACTGCATAAAATTCAAAATGTGCCTATTTCCTAATATCTATTTTTGGAGCTGTTAATTCGCCCACAAATAAATTTACTCCGTGCGAATCACCTCAAGAAAAAAGTTATATTATTTGAAAGCGTCCATTCGCCTGTTTTAGGCGAAATCGTGCGAATCAACGAATGAGCCACTTCTACTCCACTTCTTCTAACTAACCCTACTTCTACCGATCATGTTTAATGTAATCAAACCATTTATTAAAATACAGTTACTTAGCAATGAGTAAAACGTAACCTTTTCACTGACGACTTTAGCTAGCATGCAACGTTTTTCCTATACTGAATCACCATGTAACAATACACTAAGAAATATTTCCTGTTTCAGAAAAACTGACTATAAACTAGCTTTGTAAATGGAACAGACATTTAAAGTTTTCACCTTAAATAAAGGAATAATTTATATGATAAAATAGTTTCCACCTTAATACAGGTATTGAAGTAAATGGTTAAGGTAGATATTTATTCAGCCTGTTAATTTATACTAGTTGTAGTGACAACTGAGGCAGAATGCCGCCATCATAAATTTCATGTTACTCATATATTTCATTTGATATTCAAATATGTAGGTGTTTGCAAAACGAATACTGATAGATGCATAATGTTGCTAGCAAACTAAATGTACAATTTATTCGTATTAATGGTAGGCACTTCTATGAATATTTCTATCTAACGACTTCAAATGCCATCAGTTTAACATTCTTGGTAAATTATTTCTAAGTCTATAAAACGCAGTGAAATAACAAAAAGCTTTTAATCAATACAATACGTTCTCAATTACAAATATACGGTGTATGCGAGCAGATGTTTAGTAAAACCAATTTTATTTAAAAGCTTGAGTGTGGAAAACATGCTGATAATCGCGCGGTTGCGATGTTCTTAGAAAAACAAAAGAGATTACTCATTCCGATGCTCGAACTCTATCTGAGAATTCTTCGAAGCGCACCACCGCACTGGGGCCTGTAGCGTCAGCACCGACATTCTACGATAAAATACCCACATATAAACTAAACACACTCAATAAATATACTTATACGTAAACTAAATAAAAACTTCCATAGAACGACTACATAGTAAATCATGATAAAGCATTTTCCTAACATTACCGATACCAAAAAGAAACGATTCGAAAACTCAACAACATTTGTGAGGTAAAAAAAATACAATTCAACCCGTCATCGCGACGTGACCGCGTGAAATAAAAAATGTACGTGTGAGGGTCTGTCCGTACCCACCCCTAGACCGAGACGAGAGAACGTAAGACGGAGTACAGAGAAAGTTTGAGTGACGTACCCCCTCCACCGCCCCATCTCCCCCAGCGAGGATTTACGGCGCCATATTGGATTGGGACAAGATGACACGAGGCCCGGATAATTTGGGCAACGGTATCACGTGACAGGACCCGAACTCTGAAACGGCACTTTAATTATGATATTCTCGAGTTTATTCCACTTTGAGTTTGCGAATGTTTAGTACAGACGTAGTTAAGTTTTGTTTTGTAGTCAATACTGACAGATTAGTATATAAATGCTTATTAAATTATACCTATTCGTTAATATGAAATAAGTATAATATTTGCTTAAAATTATTAGCCATGTAAAATACTAATTAGTACTTACCTAAGTTGGACTTTTATTGTTTCTGTAAAATTAAATCAATCAAGTTTTATAACTTCGGTTACCACAAATAATTAAATTATTTCACCGATACGAATCTGAATTGCGGTGTAATAAAATGTAAATGATTCCATAAAAAGTCAATAAAATATTCATTGGCGTTTTAAAAGTCAACCCTCAAATGAAAAGGTGCTATATAAACAAAACTAATTCATCAGTAAGGCAATAAATAACCCGAAGCGGTTGCACGCACTCGCGCGCAGCGTCTGATGTCTTGACACGCATGCGCCGTTTGGCGTGCCAAAGCACATACTCGTACTGTATCTACAACTCGGATAGACGAAGAAAATAATTGAGTGCAGAAGTTTTAATAAATCTCAGTTGAAACTTTTGTATACATTTTCACACATTGATGATAAATACTGTATTAACAATGTATATAATCAACTAATGAACGATGATTAATTGTTCAAGTATTCGAGAATTATGATGTAGCGATCGTTATGCTCTGGCCAGAGTCGTTTAACAAAAGCCGCTGACGTAACAATCTATGAAATACGAAACAAGGACGTCACCGAACTGCTAGTAACCAAACACTCGAGGGTGCGAATACTGCAAAAACAGAAATCTCGTTAAGATGACAATTTATGGGTTGTTTTTGCTAAATGAAAATAGTCGCAGGCTGTGAACTGAACAGACCTTTTTTGATTTTCTTAATGGAATCTTTCCGCTTGGGATTTGTGTCGAGCGATGCTTTAAGCTCTTCCGTTTACTCACAATACCCTATAGTGGCAGATTTGTACAAGCCTCTTTTCTTTTTCGTGAATATTTTCTCCTAATCTTGGCATTCACTCGTATAATTGACACCGTTACCAAAACGAGCTCTGCCATGCTCAGGGTGAAAATGTTGACACAAAAATGTTGTAAACAAACAACATAATAGGCACCTATACAATTAGCGGCCTTTTCATTTCCTCGTGGACAATAAAAGCTTCGTAACATTGATACAAACTTTCTTTGTAATAAAGCAACCAACCGGAAGCATTTCATGATTTATGACAAAGCAAATTTTTATTTCCATTTCTCTTCGTTCATTGTTTTTTTATTATTATTTTGCCACAATTCCTCGCAGCTTTTCAGTAGAAAAAAGTCACCGTGGAAAGTCGCTTTCGTTTTAGTGGAAATGGAAAATGGAGGAAAAATAAAAGAAAAGGCCGCATATGTGCTGCGAGCGAGAAACTTTGGCGTTATGATCGCCGGTTGAGTGGACTTGCCCCAGCATTTAAGGGTTAAATTTTTATTTTACATTTCTAAAACTATAATAAATTAAGCTTTTAATAAATTATCAAGAACACCAATGTTGTATAAAAAAAATGGAATCGTTGATTAAAACACCATAAAGGTATCAATTTACACCAACGGTGTGTCATGTAACACTTGAACAAGACAGAATAAATAAAGCGATAAAACAATATTTATAACGTTTGCATAATATTAATAATATTTGTGTAAAATAATATTGCTTGTTATAACTATTTGTCTGCCTACGCAATAAACTTTAATTGCTGATTATAGTTTCCGAACGTTTTGTGGTATAGATGTTTTTATCTAAGCATACTGTAGAATAGATGAATATGAGAAAAACTTGATTTACCGTGATAATTGTCTACGTATTTGCTACGTACGGCGTGAGTTCTGCCAAGTCCCCAGAGGTTTCACACAGCGCTGCCGAGGCGAGTACATGCCACTCTTTTTGCCTCGTTTTCCTGTCACGCTTTCCTTTTCAGATATTACTGTCTCGCTCACACTTTATACACGAACTATGGACCTGTAGAAGCGTTAAATTAGAAATTAGTTTTGTGTCTTCGCAACAAAATTCCTTAATTATTCAAAATTTCTTTATTCACTCCAAATAATTAATTTATAATAAACAAAAGTTCATATTTCCTCGCTTGATTAAAAAAGACTATTACCAAAAAAAATATGCTAAAACGAACTAAACATATTCACACGAAAGCTACTCCACGGTTCCTCTGTTCCAACACGCGTCATTCTATTTTCTTTATTCCACTCTGTTTTGTTGCGTCCCGCTGCTTCCGTACCGTGGACACTTTTGGTTAGTTTGTTCTGTTTTCCGTATAATAAATAATAAAGCCCATACCACTGGACTATGTAGAAAACATTCTGCGCTAACTGTGTCTTGACTCTTGTATCGTTAAGGACAAACGAGCCCTGTCGCACTTGGAGGGTCAGGAATGTAAAAGTTTGGGGAGCGGCTGCATATCGTCTTGATGCTGATGTAGGTATAAGACGATTTAGGAGGTAGAGGTGAACGACCTTTTCATTTTTTATTAAAATATCTCGGACATAAATTAATCTTTTCATTAGATATCTTGTGGTTTATTTTTAAATAATTGTTAGCGAGATTCTTTTCCTTTGTATATACAACCGATTAAAATCGGACAATGAGCATCCTAAAAAGATAAATTATTTCATCGAATCTTAAAACGAGCGTAAAACCGATAATCACTGTCATTATGTATGCAGATATAATGCAGACAAAGTCGTGATTTGATCTATGGCGCTTTAATATTCTATTAACCGATATTCAGTCGTTTATTAGCATCAACGCATTATTTATATCTGATACTAATATATCATTATTGAAAATAAGGGATTTATTGTCAATGATACGATTTTTCGTTGATCAATGGTGGGCACGCGTGCACTTTTATGTACAACTGATAAATAGCGCCCGTTTTATGGGGCGACACCATTGATATCGAATGTGTACCCATTGATTTATCGTTTCGGCGTATAATTCGCAATTTCAAAAACAAGTTTTTTAGTCATCGTTTTTATACGAGATATTTGATGATCCGGTGATGAAATATAGCTAGTTTATGTCACAATGTCGTATAACCGTATAACAGAATCGAATTAATTTGGACCACTTTGAACTTGATTAATTATTTTTTTAAATCGAATGTAACGGATGCCAGATTTGTGCTCATCATTCTTCGTGTCTACAGAAACTTAAGCCAAGCTAGCGTTAAACTTAAATTGAATTAGGAATTCGTAGAACGCTCAGACTGATCATTGTTTTCTCTGGGCTAACGAAAATAAAATTAATTTCCCAATCGAATCAACGTAACCTAATATACAAAAAAAAAAGAAACGCGAATTACGCCTACTATCTATCAATGTCATCGCCGAAAAAATAAAGAAAAGAAAAAGAAAAATATCTAAATTCAAAAATATAAATTTCGAAAAGTTTACGTTCGTTCGGCTCGCGATTCGCGAAAGAATCAATTTTATTGGTAAAACAAGCGGCGTCGGTGATTTATGTCGTACGAACGTGGCCGATAGCATGTCACCGGCCGGCGTGTTCGCGCCTCGCTCTAGAATTTGCTAGAATATTCTTTTGTGTTTACAAGTACAATGACTTTTTGGTGAATCGCATTTCTGTTAAACACACCTTTTTAATACTGATACTGATTTAATACTTGATACCTACTGAAATTCAGAAAGACTGAATTTTATAGAAAGATTTTCCTCGCTTAAAGAAAAGCCTAAGTCCCGGCAGTGGAAACATTATACCTAAGGGTAATTATTTATGTAGGTATTTTTAAAAGTAATTAAAAAAAGTAAAAATCATTTATTTCAACATTAAAATTACAAAATGGAGATAGCGTCGGTCCAAAACTAGGCACTACACGACATCTTGGGCACCATTAAATTAAGAAAGAAAGAAAGAAAAATATATTTTTTTTGCCACAGAAACACGTGCATAAAAATATATATAAAACTCGAGTAGATAACAAAATAACAACAATACAATAACGAGCACAAAACAGAAATAGTCGGCAGCTGCTGGCACGTCATGACTGTGACAAGAAGGCTTCCACTCAGCATGATGCTGTGCTATGGAGACTCACAGCACAGCGCTGATTTTCAGTGGTCACCCGAAAAAAAACGTACGGAAACCAAGTCAGGTTTAAAGAATTGTACATAAATATAAAATAAAATAAACAGTACATATAATATAATACTTATAATATAATGCTATTATACAACCAACAGTATGAATAAAATGATTAAATAACATATAAATAATTATCCGCAGGCATCACCGCGCGGGCATAAAACATGTTCCCACCTAAAACACCATTATCTATCAATACAATGTTTTGATATTTTAATTAAACATTTTGATATTTTTTGATATAAAAATTGAATTGGCGTCAGTTAAACTACATAATTATGTAGTTAGCCTCTTCGCGACTGCTTAACTAAAAATACAAAAATAAACTAATTAAGGAAGGAATACTAAAATCAATTCTTATAGTAATTTTCCTTGACTAATTGTTTTTAGCTAAACCACAAGTAAGATTTATTGCATTTATGATACAGCCAATGACTCAGATCCGGATTTGTCAATTCTTGCTAACAGGATAATAAAATAGTAGGATTTAATAAAGATAACTGCATATAAAATTGTCGATTTATATACAAATGTCAGTAAGATGCATCATTCTGTGCACTTAGAATCTCCTCGCCATTTAAAAAGTTGAAGGTTCAGCGAAACAAAGAATCGTATTGACCTTTAAGCAAGGTGTCCCGATTAGAATCTAAGCAAATGTAAAAATAAAAAAAAAGACGTGTGGCACTCGGTAAAGCTATTACGCGCATAGCATTTTTTATCAACTTATGCAATTTGTGTCACAGTGACAATTTGTGTCACAGTGATGCGCGCGCATCTTAAAATTTCACTCTGGTGAGTTAGGTTGGTCGGGGGTGTTAGGTTATTTTCGTTACGGAATTTCTGGATTCGGTCTCCACGCTCAAGGCCCGCGATAGAAGCTATGCAATAGCTTAATATAGAAAACAAATAATCTTTTGCAATTTATTTGTTGTTACTACGACAAAATTGTGCATGTGTCAATGTAGGGTACGAAAGATGGAAGAAATTTTATGCGAGAAACAAAGCCTACCATACTAAACAATGTAGAATTTTGATACTTTGTATTCTTGAATTAAAATTATTTATTCGAGATCAAAAATAAAAAAACTTGAATATTTATCTACGTTGGTTCTCTACTTATTTCAAACATGAGACTTATAAATATTCCTGAAAAACTGCAGAATACATGCATGTTTTTGCAAGAGCAAAACGATGAATAATCCTTTTTTATTGATCCGCAGTACACGAACGAACGCGAGAAAAACCGCGAACAAAAGCCAGTTCCCAATAAGCAGGTGCTACATTATCATATCGCAGTACAAAACCGACTACAGACGCTAATCTACCCGTCAAACATTTGTTCGCGGTCTATATATCATTATCGATCGCTATTACTATTAATTCGCACGTTTACCCATCAATTACCAAGAGTTTTTTAATCATTTGTCATTTATAACGAGTGCCGCATAAGTTTAAATTAAGTGCTTATTGTTTGGAATGGTTTTAGGAAACATTAAACTGTCATTGGCAACATGGTTGCCACCGTCCAGCGATATTCTTTAATAGTTCTATTTACATTGCCGGTCCCTCATATATCTTGTTTTTGCTCGCCCAATGATGTACATTTACGATACTACAATTCTATTCGATCGTTATCGTAAAGCAGGAGTAATGGGACTGTTTGCAAAGGTTAGAGAAACGTTTAACAACTTCTTGTAGTTAATTTAACATATAAGTATAAGTGTTAGTGAGTTGTATATCAATATTTAAGACCTACATTAACGCCTGGCCCTACTCAACTAATTGTCACAGTTTATTACAGATACATCTTGAATTACTGTCATTATTAACTTGCTAACGTATCAAAATTATGGGCTTGAACGTATTAGAAACAATGAATTACAAAGAAGCAGCTTTCTATACTTTTTAGTATTCTGTAGGAATATGTGAAAAAGTCAGTTAGTCAGGAACAGGAAAATTACGACGCATTATTTACATTAATATACTTAGTTAATCAACAAAACACATGTGCAGGTGAAGACTGAAGCTAGAAATTATTAGACTAGATAAACCTGATATGAATACAAAAAGCTTTCTTGTAATCAGTAGCAAACATAAAGATGTTGATAAAGATAATAAAAAACGGTTTATGAATGAGGGGGAAGAGATTATACTCGGCAAAGCTGATCATAAAAAATAAGACCACGCTTTCCATGATAACGAAAATAAAATAGAATTATCGACCATATTCACGATAATATATAAAGCTTCTCAGTTCTATATTACGATGCTAAACGTTTTATATCTACTTAACGGATCATTAAGATTATTTCGTAGCGACTTTCGGCGGTGGCTAACGTTGCGAAAGGTCCAAATTCGGAAGGATTGGGGTCACGTTCGTCGGATGATATTAAGTGGACTCAGATATGTTGTTTTCGTGACTTAGATACAATGGAGTCATTTTGTGATCTGTTATCTGCTTTACAGTTCGGTATAAACGTTGAACCGATTGGTGCAGCTTCAGTGTAATTTCATTATTCGTTGATTGGTTAGTCGGTATATCGTTAAAGTCTTTATAGATGGCACTGTGTATACATAGTCCTATATCTAGACTAAAAAGTGTCGATTCTTCCTTGCGATACATTTGCAATCGATTTTCATAACAGAGAATGTTAGAATTTATAAATAATATCAACACATTCAAGGGAAACAAGTATCCATAGAAGGCGTAACAAGTTTGTGGAAGAATATAAACACCGGAATCCAAGCGATGACTAAGTGTCTGCCGATCTACTATTTTGGGTAAAGCCTGATCAGCCAGCTCGACAGGTAGTCACAGAATAAATAATTACTCGAAATCCAACTGATATGTAACTTCCTGTGGTTAGGTTAATGGACTAGGCTAATGAAATAATGAAATATTGACCATTATTTTAATACATTCTAGAAAGCTCGGAAACAACAACATAAATTAAAACTAGAGCATTTTACGTTTTGAAATCAATTACTGTAGCAGATGACAAATGGGGACTAAAAAACTTTGATAAATGTTTTCAAATGCAAATTCGGCAACCACCAATGTTAAGCCGATATGATTATCATATTCTAATTGGCTTAACGAATGACACTAAAGCGTAGAGTTTCACTTCCTCCATAATACTTCTTCGTTCGGTTTCAATTTCTAACGGCAGAACACCGGGAACTGTTTAAATCACGCGCATACGCCGAAAATAAACTGCGCGCGATCACTCCTCCGCCTGGCCGTAAATTCACTGCTAATTTACAGCCCCTCAATGTTATAAATAAATAAATATTCGTCGTAGAGCGCCACATCCACTCCTGACACATTGTGCCACCACTTGGATGCTGCTGTCATAACAGATCCCTCGTTGCACGCCTAATGGATCGCTTCGGCTTCTGTTATGAAACTCCTTGTGTTTGGGTGCATTTCTTCTATAGAGTTTTCCACTGTTTCGTTTTCACAAAGAATGTTGGCATTGTAGAACACTGAGACTACTTAATTGCTGTGATTTTTTACTTTTTCAATAATGTTGTAAATAAGTCTGACAATAGTTTAATTTGTCACTTAGTAACAAGCAGCAACTGCTTATTCAGCAGCTTTACGGAAACATAATCACTTTCACCATTTAAGATAAAATCTATCAGCAACAAGATCTAATCAATTATCAACATAGTAGTGGCGAACTCACAAATTATTCTGCCACTCGCGACGCTGGTACCCAACGAAAGTTATTGAGTGCCAAGTAGACTGAAGCAATGGAACAGCCGCGCTAGCTTCGTGCCAGCGATCATTGGTGGGATTGTGGCGGCCATTGTAATACAAATTCCCCGCCGCTGTTACCATCTGTCTTGAAGCCGAAATTCGAAAAACAATAATAGAAGGAGAACTCCACTACGATGATTAAAATGTAGCGTATCCGAGGTGCATAGTGACGTATGATACTTTTGTCGATTCACCTGCGTCAGCGCCAACCGCAGTCGATAGAAAGCCGTCTTATATTTGCCATACGTAACCGTAACTTGAATACATTACTATGTTACTAACTTAATTTATAGTTGATTTGCACCTGCAGCGAATTATCAATGCATGCTTCTGTTTAATGGCATTCTTTCACTTCATCAGCTACCATTAATCGTCGCTTACATTCTTAAGCCGCGAGGACAATTAATCTGATTCTTCGACCAACAGTAATGTTCTTGGTTTCTTTTCGAATCACTCCCCACTGTCATTGCGCGAGAAACACCTTGGTTTACTAGCGTGGAACTTTTTGATTTGTGTCGGCTTGTAGCGTGTCACAGTACATTTAACGAATTGAGTTATTAATCATTTCAGCACTTGTCGTGACAATGATTGATTTTTCATTATACAATTAGTTTGCAACAAGAAAAAAGTTGTACTACTAATTACAAGAATGTCGATTTTATTGGCAACAATGCTGTATTCAAAGTTGTTGAAAGGCTATTGATTAAGTTGTTTTGTTTTATCGACAGATATGACGTGTGCTATCCATCACTATTAATATTTTGTGATGCGTTCTGGTTGCCAGCGCAGGCGGAGTTTGCATGGTGCCAACTATGGCGAGCGCGTTAATGTAGCGGCGATGCATGTGCATGTTTTTATTGTCGTCTGCGCAAGAGTCGTCTAGCTATTAGCCGACCTATGCGTTAATGCCACACACGGTGTTGCTTGGAAAACACAGGACTTTGATGTTTCAAAACCTGTTATTATGCATCATCAATCGATCGATGATTTAGAGTTTTTGGTCCAGTACAAGCTCTTACTGTACCAATATTTTACAAGAGACAATTTTTTTCAAACTTCTGTTAAGCTTTATTGTCAATTCGTGGGAGTTTGACTGTTGTGGCTCACAATAAATGTCACACTATTAAACAGTCGTAAAGTGAAACTCTGTCTGCATTGAAGCGATTGTTATTTATTTTTATTCGTTTTAGCAAGCACTTCGTTTACGACTTTTTGTGAGACAATATTTTATATTCGTTTTACAAAACGATGACTTCAATTGTTCCAATTAAACGTGATTAGAATTTAGATGCGTAGACGCACCCTGTATACATTCGGGCGTCTAGACTTTCATGTGTCGAATTTCGTAATTTGTATTAGTTATCGAAATAACATATTTAAGGTCACATCTCACTGCCGTCGTTAAGATGATTGGATCGTGCGACTTAACAAGTTCTGCAGTTGTTACGGTCTCTATATAGAAAATAATTGCGCCAGTTATCCGAAGATTTCCAAAGCTCGCGGTGAAAGCGTCTCAAATCACATACGCCGAATCAAGATCAGTTAACATCCGCAACACATACATAAACAATATGTACATATGTGTACGTGAGAAGGGCCCGTCATGTTTTATTTATTCGCGGCCGACTCGTAATAGAGTCGTGCCGTGAGAGCCACCGCCAAGTTTTTTGCCGACCGTAAGCCTCGTCGAGTATTGAGACGTCTGGATGCTGATGTCTTGTTGCCTGTCCATACTATGCTTTCGACATGACGTCGACATTTATTTTTCCAATGTTTTTTTAAACATCTGATACAGCATGTAAGCACAGCACTCGATGTAAAACAGTGATAGATAACAAAAAGTTCCATTTACTATCATTTTTCATCAAAGGAACCACTGAGTCTGGGACAGCTGCAAGTGGATATTAAAAATCCATTCATCACTGTAACAGCAAAAAATAAGAATTCAGATTCACACTGGAACACGGCGACTGCGAAATCTGGTGAGACGAGGAGGTATTTTCCCTCCCCCTCTGTCCCCCAATCTGTCCGGGGTGGGCGCACGCCTCCCTTTTGACAGGAAATGATTGTCTAATATTAGCTTTGTTATAAGGTCCCTCTTTTGGGATTTGAGCGAGTTTTTGGAGTAACGCTTCGGATGTATCTTCGTAATGCTTGTTGCCTAAGCCATTTGTTTTGAAGTTCTACGTATTGCAGCGATTCCTGTTTACATTTTGAATCTGGCAAACGTAGAGCGATTCGACATTGAGAACTTGTTTACCAATACTTGGGTGTATATGTGCAATTTTGTAGATCGGATTAATATTATGATCACGTGTTTCAAACAGAATTAACCAGCTGTAAATGTTTGTAATAATTTAGCTGACAATGAACACTAACTTACTCTACAGCTACTCGTTCTCATTAAAACGAATTTATAGTGTAGGTGCTTATCTACGTGCGTTAGTAAAAATACGCGACAAAAACTCGGTAATATTAGAGTGTTGGAACAAAAAATCTAATTCGTAACGTTGACTCACTTCAATAATTTAAATTAAACATCCAATGAACCGTAGGAAAAATTTCGGGTCGTTGGCCTTCACGGCTGAGAAGTGCGAAGAGATTTTTCGAACACCCCTGATAATCACAATAAAAAGTCGTCGCGGCTTCACAGAAATAAAACTGAAGCTTTATTTTCTAATTTATTGGTGTTATATCTATTTCGGTTCGGTTTTCGTCAACGGTCCGCTGGGAAGTAACTGGTGTCGCCTATGAATAGTCGCGCCTACAGCAACCGACTACCACCGCCTCCAGTGACAGATTTGTGTTTTACAAATGAATTCTGAGCGGGTCCGGAACACATCTTTTTGGTGTAATGATAGATTTAGTTTTGTTTTCTACGTAATTTATTCATATCACCATTAGTTTGTCTACCTATTACAAATACAGGTTTATTTATGTCTGTGAATGTCACTGTGGTACAACTTTTCCTGAAATTCCGGATCGACGCGCGACGTCAGTCTGTGCCATGTGTGTGCAACAATAATGCAGAAATCTATCGTTGAAATATACAAAATAAATTGACTCTTTATTTATTGAACACAAACTTTGCTAACCGACCGTCTGCGGTTTGCACACTGCAGTTTCACAATAATCCGTACACATTAAAACAAAAGGATATATACAAAATTAAATTACCAATATCCGTGGAGCGCGTTGCCACAAAATATTTTTGTCGTAACGGCAATAATGCGAAACTCGCATATTGTGCGATTCGCGCGTAGATAACAGAAATAATGGGGTTCAAAAATGAAATTAATTCCAGGTTGATGATTTCAAATTGAAAAGTCACATCGGCTCGCGCCATAATTCATGATCCTGAAACGTGTCCGGGCCGCCGGTGTTGGACGCCCGCGCCAACGAGCGCAGGGCTGTACAAAACAAACCAACCTTTTATTTACCAACACTCCTGCATAACGCTTTGATTCCAAATTAAATATGACAAAATTATGCATCGTAATTCAGGCTGTTTTTTTAATCATGCATTATTAATAGCAGCATAAATACACAACATAATAATTTCTATTCACGTTTGCCATATTAATAAAAAGACACGACTAAGCCCGTGTCACATATTTTTGCCGCGTATTGAATAGAACAAAAAGCGAATGCAAATATTGGCGTTATTATGTGCTATCAGCCCTATGGCGGCCCAGGCTCATTGTCACAGTCCTTTGTCGGAGGTCTCTTCCGCTTCACCACGCGCGATATCTCGCAGAGGTGGCGCCCTCAACCGAATATTCATGAACATACCGAGTTGTGGGATAAGTTTTATTTATATACACAACTGTCTAATACATAAACTGTACATAGGCCCGTATTAATAAACGTTACTCAACCCAAGAGCTCGCACTTGATACCAATCTTGAGGTCTCGACCGTATTAATAAACATAAAAATTGATGTACTCAAGTTACGGCTTAGGTTTACGTAATCAGCCGAGTGATAGACTGATTAATAAACGAAACTCGACACTTAAGTATACAATAGGTGAGTGTACTCAACATGCTAAAACCTGAGTGTAGGCAGTACGTGACTTCAGGTCGTGATTAGTAGCGCGAAACATGGATTTTGAAAATATTTTGGGTGAAATTAATTATTACGATCAAATAGATTACTATGACGATATTTTATGGCCATTGCGATATCCTTTAGCAAAAATATACATAAGGGCGACCTCAAATCCTTTTGAGTTAACAAGTGATTTTTTTTTTCAAACGATTCAGATTTTATCAAGAGTCAGTGTTGTATACAGTAACATTAATTAAAAGACTCATTTGTGAAATACAGTAACAGAGGTCTTTAAATTTCCCCAAAAATAGTCGTCGTAATCTTTAAGGTTTTATGCTACAGCATCATTTCCGGTAGGTACCTACCTATATAAATATTGTAAGTACAATTATATAAGTATCATTTATTTAATTACTATTTAAATAAATATGTAACACATAAAGACATTTAAATCCGCTTATGTTGTCGCCACTTATTTAGTTGCATAAAGTTTAATAAATAAATGAAGTTTAAAAGTAGGTACCTTATAAATCCAATTTATCTAATATTATTAGAAACAAACCCATTATATTCATATGAAAAAGTAATCTAATACATTTATATTTCATCCTATTTTTTGAGACTCGTCCTTGACCCTCCAGACCACAGAACTTAAATACTCTACGCTCCAGACGCTTTATTGCGTTATGTTATTTGTACCTGCTAAGTTGAGTAGTAAGCATTTCTGTCATATTGAGAAATAATTATACAACATTTTTAACAATTTAAGGTTTTCTTGGATAGACAACAACTTTATAACGTGATACAGCGCTATTCATATTTTTTTTAACAAAATACAAGTGTTTCAATAAATCTTACGACATAACAATAACGAAACGTGATGAATGTTATTCTAAACTTCGGTCAATGTGTGTGTAATCGTTCACGAGATCGGCATCAAGTACAGCGCATTGAGGAGCTAATCTTGGTAACTGAGATACTGTACTCATGTGTTTATTAATTAGCAATGATCTTGAGATGCTGATATCGTAATAATGGCGTATCAAATGATAGCGCACTTAAGTACGTTGTTGAGGGACGTTTATTAATACGGGCCATAGAGTTCATAGTTGCGACGATATGAGGAGTAAATAATTTATAATAGATAAATGTTGAGTGAAGTAAATAAATTATGTTGATTATTATTATTATATTTTTGGAGTTTCCACTTTGTTTAACTTGGAACTTAAAAGAACACAGATCTGAAGGCGCTAAACATCTCAGAAAAATAATTACTTGGAAAAATCTTGAAATAAAAAATGGCACCGCGCCGTACGGTATTAGTCGATTACATTAGACTACGTTACCAATTACCAATTTATAAGTGAATAATTCAAATAATATGAAATTGTGCACTATGAAATTAAATATGTTCTCACCGCGAAAGGATTAAAAAACAACTTTTCACGCCGCAGTGCCAGCCCTGAAAGGCGTAAATACTCGTCGTGTAAATACAAAAATAAATGTAGTTGGCTATACCAATATTTTATTCTTATTAAATGAATATTAAACTTTTTACTTCTTTACGTAATTCGAAAGGATCCTCTTGAGGCATTACCAATTCATATTTTAATACAACTAATTTTTTATCAAACAAGTAAATTATCTCTTGTGTTATTAAGCAAAAACATTGAATAATTTATATAAAAATGTTTTTTTTTTTAATCCTGAAAGCAACCCTAAACATTTCAAAGCCATATAATATGAAGTAAGTTCATTCTAAAAACTTTTTCGTTTACAATAAAAGTAGTGATCAATTTCATGTGACATTGGTACTCATAATTGTTTCTAATGAGTTAACGGTCTCGGAACCGGTTATTGAATGTTTTATATTTATAGCATTCACTGTAGAAATGTGGAAAGTAAGTTTTTTATATGTAAATATAGCTCGGTGGCAGGTCTCATGTTTAATGCAACCGGTATGTCATGAACATTTGTCGTTGCACCATTTCAGACGGCTGTAGGTACCTCCTGTTAGCTTAGTTTCCACTAAACATTTGCACAAAATGTTGTATTTCATTTCGAAATAATTCATCGTACATATTCCGTGTTTAGTTGCACATGTTCCATACAAATAAATTGTCTAATCCTTTCCGAATAATAGTTAAAACGGAATACCCACGAGCGTTTAATGAAGACGAAACCTTTTTTATTTCGACTCAGCTTCCGGAATAGCAAGAATTTTTAATTAATATTTCGGAGTTTTAATAAGCTCGGTGACGTTGAAAAATATCCGTGCTGAACATGTTAATCCAACTAATTATTGTACAGGGTAAATTAGAAACGGCATCGTAAATCATTCCATCTACAAGTCTCAGCCATGTAACGCCGCAAGGCTTTCAAGGAAACACAATAGCTGTGATGGTGTCCCTGTCTGGTACTCCAAGGACCGTAGTAGCAGAAAGAGACAGAGTCATTCACGAAAAACGAGCCCGTAATTTGCCTGCACGAAAATTTGATAATAAATCATAATAGTTTTAGACAGAGCAGAGGTAAAAAAATAAACCAATTTGGAAAGTGAATTGTAAGGCACAAGGCGAGCACCGCCGTACGATCTGTTATTAGAGCAATTATGTTATTATGTTCGCCGTATCTAATCCGGAAAACTAAATTGGAGTCGGCCGCTGCCGGCGAATGCCCGATAGGTTCAATCATTTCGACTTTTGGGTCGCACGAAATTCGTTGCGGAAGCAATAAGAAACACGAAAATTCCGAACGAAATAGTTAGAAATTATCCAATAATACATAGTTGTGAGCGAAATATCGATCGATGCACAAAAAACCGTCCCAACACATTGTTGACAGTTGAGACCCCATTTTGCTACGGTTCATAGTTTAGTACAAATTAAAAAAGGGTGCATTATTGCAGTACATATTTCAAAGTTCAAATGACATGGCCGGATCGTGCCCTCAGAATGAATTCAGAATAAATAAATGTACAGTAATTATTAATATATGAAAATGACTTCTTAAATATACTAAAATGAATCACAACAATTGCATTTCTCTCGAATAGGCGACAAAAAATACCAAAAAAATATGTGTGTTATTTGATTTTGTGTGGTTTTTAATTTGACTTTGCGTTTGGATACACGCATAAGACAAACACTGTATCTGTAGCTCGCCTGAAGATCAGTTAAAAAACACCCATGGGTGTCAGAATCGTATTGCTAAGCTAATTACCTATA
Source organism: Agrochola macilenta (assembly GCA_916701695.1). Taxonomy (NCBI): domain Eukaryota; kingdom Metazoa; phylum Arthropoda; class Insecta; order Lepidoptera; family Noctuidae; genus Agrochola; species Agrochola macilenta. The sequence continues at coordinate 14,433,499 of OU753563.1, forward strand.
AAAGTCAACCGTTTCATGATTATCGCAGACACCATTTTCGAGCTGCCGGAGCCCTTGCGTCATGATGCATCGACAATATATTCAAGGGTGTGTATCCGAACGTCCTAGTTAATTTGACGTTTGAACTGCGCGCGCTCACGCTGCTCGAGATGGGTTGTAACAGGTTAAACACGATATCTGGTATTACTGTTACTGTTACACAAAAATAACTGATCGAAATATCTGTTATTATATAACAGCCTGCTAGCAGCCTGCTGAGTGTGTATGTAAGTAACAGCCGTAGTAACAGTCTGTGCGGGGATTGTTATAATAAATTAACAGTAACAGCCGCGGTAACAGTCTTTGAGGGTCTGTAATTTTAAGTAACAGATAAGTTATATTTTTAGGAACAATGGTTATTTGTTATTTTTAAATAGGTATCTGTTTTTTATCTGTTACAATTAAATACGCCTCACTCCTACTCGTACCTGTGTCACCTGTCACTCTGTGCCCTGTGCTCTGTGCAGTCTTGCGTTGATCCTATCGCGTATTACTGTGTTGTGTTTGTGCTCCTCTGTTGGATATTTTAACTTGACCCCAAGCTAGCGTTTATCGGAATTTCGTTTACGCTTCTTATGTTAATATTCTGCTGTGCATATTGGACTTGCTTGTTTACGATTTGGATTCTGTTCTGAGGCTCACGATATCAAGGTGCCTGAATTGTAGTGTGGCCACTAATCGAATGCGAAGGCATATTGTAACAACTCTAACACCGCAGTTACAAAATATATTGACTGAATGGTTATCTGTACAAGAGGTATGTACCCAGGCAGTAATTATTTTCATATTTTACCAACTTCACCTGCCTTTTAAACGGCTGAGTTCTAAATTCCGAAAGATATTACTTTACTGAGTACAATATCTAATGTTTTTCAGCTTCTTTTAGATGGATTGATTTGCAATGCATGTTATGTATTGCTCAACCAATGCGGTGAAGAAGGTACACATAGCAGAGTTCTGGGCTACTCAATGGTGTGTATTGGTTGTGGATGCTCTGTTATGGGGAAGCGTTACTCAGTGCGACGTAAGTGTGTGCTGTTGAACTTATATTTTTTGCCTACTATCTTGCCCAGGCTGCTGTAAATTGTTATTGTATTGTTCCTATGATGAAGCAAATTCCTTATAATTCATGAGTAAGGGCAGTTCACACCGGGATGTGATGCAACGCGACGATTCTTGATGAGGCCAGACGTTTCGCGTTGCGCACCGCGGTGCCGCGAGACATAGCGCGGCGCAGCGAGGCGCCGCCCGCGCCGCTGTTACACGCCGCGAGGCATCTCGAGGCGCAGCGCAGCGTAGTGCGACGCCGCCGGATATTTTCAAATAATCTTAATTAACATTTCTACCATTTACTTTAAAAGGTAAAGATGAAGATTTTATATGAAAAATGTCAAACATTGTTACAGGATCGGAGGACGAATGTCCAAGCATGTCATCCTTGTTTGATGCGAGCTAAGCGCCACTTAGTACTGAATACAAACAGACAGGTTGAAGAACTAGATGAAAATGGACCTGGATTGCCCGAACCACCGCACATGAACCCCCACCGTCACCTTCACCAGCTGATAATCCTGCTGAAGCACGAAGGATCGACCATATGAATTATCTGCCTAGTTAAAAACGTGCTCCGAATACTTCTAGCCATTGTATTTTTCGGGAGTGTAATATAATCAATCAGGGCATTTAATTTGGAAATAACTTTTTCTTAAAATGTCTGTAAAACATTAACATAAACATTATTTATTTTTACTTCGATGGTCCTAGTTTATCATTTGTGACATCGAGTTACAGCTTTAATAGCTATATGTAAGCGGGCACGTCCTTTATAGGCTTTCATTCGGGTATTAAGTTCTGTTTACTTTTTATTTTCGCTTGAGTATAGATTTCAGTGATTTTTTGTTGGTATATTGGCGTGTGCTAGCTAACATATAGCAAATCATTTAATTTAATGTTTTATGTTGCATAATGTTCATTATTTTACATAAGTACTATTGCATAGAATTAAGTTTTTCTAACTGAACAGACAGGCTTGCTGCTGGGGAGTTTGTTGCGCCACTTCTTCCCATCGTTTATGGGGGACTGTCATGTAATTTTGACGTTCGAAAAGTGCTGATTCTTAACCTATTTTGAATAAATGACTTTTGAATTTGAATTGAATTAAGCAAATGTAATCCTAACTACTTAATTAGATACTTAAATAAAAAATCAAGTGCTATTTTAGTGTTTTATTGCCTATCCAATTGTATATTTTTTGCATCCAGAAATATCTGTAGACGACGAGCTCTTCGCTATCGTGGTCTGCCTATGACGACGATTGAAAGATCTAGCCAGAGACTATAACCAATACCTATATATATTCATCAATATGATAATCAATAAGTTTTACTTGGTATTTAGATTTTTGGCACTTTTTCACTAGCTGACTTGACGCGTAATTCTATGAAAATGTATGGAACACACTGATATGAATGAATGTCGTGTCAGCTAGTGAAGAAACGAACTTTATATCCATTGATAATGTTGTATTTCTTGTATTGTTTCGTCTATAAAACTCGGAATTAACGATCATTGCTATTCAAAATATCTAGGCACTTAAAAAAAAACCTATTTATAGTATCTCTCGCTTCTTCTCTTATCATAAAACTTAAACTATTGTAAAGACATACCTGTAAGCTTTAATATGTCGTACTGTATGTCAATGTACATGAATATTTTTTGTCAGGGCATAGCTCTCTACAAATTACGGCCGTGTCCTTTCATAAACAGCCTCGCGTCGCCCTTTGATATCCCTCACTTAACTCATATTTCATTCAATATGACCATAATTGAAGTGATCGCTGGGACTTCATTAGAATAGGACGCTTATTGCTTCAGCGGCAGAGTCCACAGTGGACCGGTGACGGTTCTGTAGATAAAGAAACATCGTATGAACGATTGCCTCTTTCACAATTTGTATCTTTAGCATAGTCTGTTGGTAAAACAGGTTTTTCTCGTGTGTTTTCGTTTCAAAATGCGTGGTCCCTTTGTATTTTCAAAGTATCAAATATGAATACCAAATAAGGGTTGGGACAAAAGAAAAAGTGACAACTTTTTTAATTTATGCGCAAACGAGTACATGAAAACGTAATAATAGGAGCGTGTTGGTAAATATATTAATGTAATAATTCTCTAAGGGCGTTCCCAAAGTAGTCGGGAGTTATTTTTCTATAATTTCACGGTAGATACATCATGTAGGGCTCGTGAAAATTGTTAACGTCTTCATTGAAGTGGAGTGCTTGTGTTGTGTTAGCTCCATGTCAGTTTCCACGATTTGGGTGACAATAGAGGTGTGGTGAAAGCAAATGAAGTTGTTCAGTTTGTCCAGTTCTAGCTCTTTGTTCAGGACTATAAAAGAGTAAGTGACAATGATCATAATTAATGTAGACACGGTTATTATAACCATAATTAATTTCATGTTCACACACATATCATAACATCACGCCTGTTTTCCACGAAACGTTAGGCAGAGGTGCATCCAAAGTACACCCACATTTCGCCAGCTATGTTCCTCAGATCAAATAAAAAACCAAGACATTGCGCTGTCAACAGTGAAGTGTGGCAGGTTTCGTAAACATTTGTGCAATTGTGAGGTGTAGTTTGATTGTAAATGTGTGCGTGTATGCACAGAGCGGAGGTGTAATTTTGGCATGCTTCACTGTATTGTTCACAGCGCTATGTCTTGATTTATTTGGTCTGAGTTATGTTCATGTTCAATGCAATAACATAACAAAACATTGGAGATTAAGATTACCATTTCTAGATGAAAGTTTTGTTCCTCCGGAAAATGCTAAGTTTCCGAACGGGCCTTCGCTTATCGCCTTATCTAAAACGTCAGTCGTTATTGAAAAAGCTGCGTAAAATACGTTCTGCGTAGTAATTTCATCAGGTAAACAATTTCGTCTCACATAAATTCCGGAGAAACCGTTCACCTCAGTGTTTACAGACTTTATCTAAGTGTTTATTTTTAAACTCACTCATACGCAGAGGATATGCAATAAAATATTTTTATATTAATTTATTCTCTTCGACTTTTGTTTACGAATTGCACACAACTAATTTATTCTATACATTTATCGTTTTAATTAACTTTGGAATGATAATTTATTATGTGCGTATGTATTTTTATATAATTTATTGCAAATAATATCTTGGTCAGTGTTAAAGGTTCGTAATTTAGATTCAAAGTAATTAATTATATTTTTGCTATTTGATAAAAGTAAGTGAAATAAATAGCGCGTTGCGTTTTTAGCAATAATGCTAGACTTTTTTAACGCTAATCGTCAAACAATGTTAACAAGAAATTTTATCAGGGGTTAATGAAATGTTCTAGGTACTAAAAAGAAGATAACTTCAACGAAAAGAATACACTAACCTCATGTATAATATAAATAACAAATATAAAGCACTTAAGTAAACGTAGACATTTTAATATAAAAATAAATCCATTGTAATTCTTCTATTTAGACATTAGACATCGGACATCACCAAATCAAAATAATTCACCCAGAAAACATTAATAAAACACAATAAGTACTACCTACGCTGTTAAAATATAAAATGTTCGCAAAAAATATTAAATATCCACCTAATTATAATAAAAAAATACTACAACCCCAATTTAGGTACCCAATTTTTTTTTATAAGTATAATATACTGTTGGTAATTCAGATAAAACTGAACTTGACCACAATACCAAATCTTTATACTTAACACTGTTGCACTGACCCACTTATCTGCCTACTCTACTCCTGACCCTGTGGTCATATCGCAGCCGCAATGATAATATATTGACATAGGTCAACGATAAGAAAAGGCAACGACTTTTTGAAAATATTTTTCCTTGATTCCTGATAAGAATGCACTATGAATGACGTTATTGTTCTATATTTGAATACACAGTTTGTACCTACGTTTAATGGCATAATAATAAATAATAATTAATTACTTAATTTATTAATAATTATTATAATCGTTAAGTATGATTATAGTTTAACCCATTTAATTATAGTGTGGAAAACGATGTTGGTTTTGAAGTGAAAATTATTTGCATTTTTAAGTGTGTAATATTAAAATTATGAGCTTTTTAAGATGCAAATGTAATCTGTTTTATTTAATGGCGTTATAAACTGTAGATATCTACATAATTGGTAGTTTTGGTCAACATAATAAATTGGGTATTAAAGTATAGTTATTTGAATTGATCACACTTATCATGTTTTGTACACATCATTTTGAGCGCGAATTCTTGTACAAATTTTAAGATTTATTGATCGAAATCAAAATTGCAAGAACAAACTTTTAGTATAATATGGTGCATTCCTACTAGTGACTTCTTTTATATTTAAATACAGTGAGTTTTTTTTTTGTTAGGTACCATTTAAAGTTGGTAATATAGGTAATGTAGGAGTTATAGAAATACCTACCTGATCGTAGAGTTCTTGAAAAAAAGCACAACTTTCTACGAAGCTCAATATCAGTTTAAATCACCTTCATTAAGTCAAATTATTCAAAAACAGAACAAGATAAACGAATAACGTTCCATTTTTAACTGACCGTTTTCTTTTTTGTTGCAGGTAAGAAAGAATTCCTGGCCGCATGGAACCTAAGGAAATATGTACGAAATTCAAATTGCGAATTATGTGCGCGTGTGTGTGAAGTGATCGTTTGTTTTGTCACGTATTCGCCATGCGATTATCAGTTCAATTGTAATTAACATAAAGTCGTAATTCAATTTTGCGCGAAGACGTGAACTGTGTATTGAGCGTGTGTTTGTACGACAGCTGAAAATCAAAGGGAAGGTTTCTGTCTCGCTTAGTCTGAGGTGACTTTATAATAAATGAAATCAATTGAATTGATGTTGGTATGTATTATATCTTCTTATGATTTAAACACGTTTCAGAACCTGTTATTTTTTGGTGGAACAAGAATTTCAATAGCAGTTCAAGTAGATAGGTAGAAACAAGACTGACATTAATACAGTAGACGTTATTATATCGCCTGTTATAAAACGAACTAGGAAACTGGTATTCAACATCAAATCCAACAGTAAACGTTTGAATACAAAACTAGTAAAGAACTGTTGCATCATAAAAATTGCAACTGTTTGCTGATGTGCAAATTAGGGTGACCGTGCGTTACTTAATTTTTTTACCTATAAGTTTTGTAAATTTATTGTACTAAAGAAAAAAGCTATATGTACAAAAAGAACTGCGGCAAGCCAACTGTGTGCAACATTGAACACAATTTAAAGAGTCAAACAGAAATGATTTGCTCGATTCCAATCATAGCGACAGCGGCGTATCTCTTCATAGTTTCCCGCCCATACGAACCGCTGCGCTACATGCATTCGCACGCATTCGGCTAATCTCACATGTGATCGGCCACATAGACGCGCACAACCAGCCATTTTATAAAACCGATACAGTCCCAACTCCGTTCTGCAGTTAGGCATCATTTCGTCTGGCCGCGTTAAAAGCACGCTGCATGTTCGCACTCCCACCCGCCACAACACAGACGCGACTCATGTATGAATCACGAACTGCTTATGTGCGAGTGCCCGTACGTTCGCGCTCCGCTGGAGGCTGTCAGTGTGTTGGTGACCATCGACACACGAGCACGCGCCCATGTGTGCGGGCCCACTCATGGCAGCGGACTATGACGGCTCGTAGATTTGACAGCTAGCTCAATGCGGGTTCAGACGTTCATTATACGCCGACCGATGTAATTTTCGTGAAATACTTGACAGTTTTATTTATGTACGATAAAGACATTAGTGTTGTGACGCCGCCTCTACATGTGATAGTGTTTAACGTTGAACTTAAATTTTGCGCGAACTTGAACTTCAGTGTTTCTCCCCGGTATTGGAGTCAGCCCAATTTGACGATTGATTTGTGACATGCCCGGTCTCAAGGAGCGTTTATGATGGTCACAATTAGATACGGCTCGTTGGAAATCTGTTCGAGGGGTAACGGAATGAATAAAAAATCATTGGACGTTTTGCAGTACAAACTAGACGGAACGAAAATACATTCCATGACTGGAAGATGTAAATAAAATAAACTTTACCTAAAGTGCCTAGAAGACAATAAAATTAATCAAATATGATAAAAAAGAGGTGATATTTTTATTTTACATTCTTTTCGCATTTAATTTTGTACGTTAATAGTGTAAATCAAATGTATTTTTATAATCAGTGAATATGACTAGGAGTTAACAAACGGATTGAGTGGTTCATTTATGGATTGTTTGGGAAGTTCCTCTGGAAACATTTTTTGCCGCGCAAAAATTATAGGTGAGTTTTGATAACTGTTATTTTCGTAACAAATTATATTTTAATAAAAAATGCAACTAATTCAAATGTTTTGTTTTCAATTCGGTGTTTCTGCTCTACCTAACTACCTATAATAATATAAAATCACTAATAAGGATAACCCAAAACAAGATTATCTGCATTTGAAATGGACTTGTTTTTGTTCATGCTACCTACTACTTTTAAACAAAGTGAAAACAATAAAAAATTAAATACGGAGATTCAACGATCTAAATAAATTCGTTTATTATAAAGATATCACTGACATGTTTAAAACCTGACTTTTATTTATTTTGCAATCGTAAACTTAAATTATTTGCAAATTTTGAACACACTATACCACACATCACAATTTAATTAAATAAACTACAATAAAAAGTCAAGAAAAATTACGCTCTAGAAAATAAAATATGTAACAAACGGAAATATAAAAATGCAAATGAAACAAAACAGCTGTGGCGGTAAATCCAAAATGAATATTATTAAAAAAAGAATAAGGTGCACATGTCACTAAGATTAATAGAGACATTAACGCAAATAAGCATACATTTTATTGTTTTCTTTTATATAATAATGGTAAACCCTGGTCACCTTTTTGTAGGAGTCGCCGACAAGCAGGTACCAAAAAGGTTTGGTGATCATTAATCAAAATCGTAGTGATATCCTTTTAAATGAGTCGACGAACGGCGAAATAGAGATGTAGACGCAAATGGGGATGAAGTTTGGCACCGCCCTAAGAACGGCCATTAATCAGTGTTATTTTCTTTATCTATGTATCTTTTACATTTCTACATATCTATTCAGTTCAAGTATTATTATTGAATGAAAACATCATTATTACTTATAACAATCATTTGTTTATATTTCAAATAATTTATTTTGGTCCATCACTAAATGATTAGTATCAATTGACATTTTATAATTTAGTGGTATTCTGCCGTAGATGTCAATTTTAGTGTTAAACGTTTGGTCGTTCACTTAATTTATGTCCTGACCATATTGCACCTAATAAAAATATTTAGATTGAGATGATTAGCGTATTTGATTAGTAAGTAAGTAATAAATTATTAATGTTATTTATCAGACCATTTGGGTCTATAACTTAATTTTAAACTATTTAGCTTTTTATACGAACGATTTGTCAATGATTTGAAATAATTATTCTAAAACAGTATTGTTTTGCGAATGAAGTTATAAATAAATACAGTAGTTTGGTGTAGAACCATCTTTAATCGTATATCGTGACATCATGTCCAAATTCGGCACAGTTGTATGTTTTAATTGTCTCATTAAACGAATAGGAATAAATGTATTCCGCATGTTTTTATCTATTTAAATGAATGCCTTGTTATATGGGTATCTCCATATCAAACTGTTGCTAAAATAACAGGCTTCACTAAATCAATATTTAGCTCCAAGACTCCAAATATTCATTACGCAATTCAATTGCTACATACAAAATGTATTTAAATACTTAATCATGTAGCCAATTAAACGGTGCAATGATATAAATCAACTGAAAGGTCAATGGCAAAAAATTGAGCCGTCAAAACTGGTACCATTAAATTGATCCAAATACATGGTCACAGCAATGAAACTAGGTGGAGATTTCCTAGTGGCTATTATTCTAACGGTCCCTTTCACCGCTATCTGCTGACCATCTGATGAACTGCTTTTTTCAAGTGCCTTAATAAAACGAGCAGCATGTAAGATTGTAATGTTCAGTAGACCCGTAGATTTGGTCGGTGCGATAATACGCCGTGACGTGCGCTCACGACTTTCTATGAGTGGACTTTTAGAGATCGAGCTGTAATTTTTTTTGGTTTAAAATTGTTGTGCCCTTTTGCGTGGTAACGATTTGAAAGTTGCTTACATGATTTTATCGTGAACAAAAACCCATTAGGTAGTCGTAGATAGTGCTATTGATATATGTATATTGTCACAGTAGTCAACGCTGATATTATACACCTATCTATTAAATCATCTTATAAATCTTCTTAAGTAGATGTCAATTCATTTAAAAAATTCGCCATCACCAAAACATCGGAACAAAAATGATTACGCCCACCTTTGTGTGTCGTTAATTTAATATCATTCGTTTATGTCATCGGCTCCCACTAACAGAGCGAGCTTCTCATTAAATATTTTAATTAACTTTCGACGGTCATGTAAATGTCAAAAATTTATAAATGTCCTGTCGGATATGTGGTCACATGAGTAATATTTTGACATAGGTTTTATAGACGACCTTTAGTTTAGACAATTACTTACTAGTAGTAAATTAAATTAGAAATGGAGATTAACACTATCATCGTGGAACAGGTTTTGTCGTGTATTGGAACTAGTTCATACTGTTCACAGCCTATTTCTATTAAAGTTGTAGCAGAGACAAATGTGTCACCCATTATTAACCGAATGATTGCTTATAGAAATAACGAGAGGGGTTTTTACAAAAAGGTGTGACCCTATCAATGAGCGAATTAACCTAAAGTTCAACAGTAGGAATAAAATTAATTCGATACAATCCATTATTTTCTAACACTTCCATAATTACAAGAAGACACATCTAATTAAACCCGACGCAAACAAACGAGACGACATAAGCCTGACGTTGAAAAATTTCCTCAAAATCGACTTTCTGCTTACAAATTAGTACAAAATAAAGATAATAACAAGTGAATTGGCGGTTTGACATGTGAAGTCAGCGATATTAATGTGTATTATAGGCCCACACCCGATCGTTGAGGCGAATTTGTAAAATTATCGGCCGAACGATTTGAATATTAATCTTGGGATGCGCCCGCGCCGATCGAGCTCGTTAGATTACGAACTTTTTGTCGGCCGAACGTTTTTGATAGCTTACAAGATCGATCATTAATCATTCAATGTACCTAGTAGTACCTACGTAGCTTCATGAAATTTTGTAACAAATTGTATTATTTTACTTGAACTTGCATGTCAAAAGTTAAATGTTAATTTTAAAATAAAACTTTTATCTTTTTTACAACAAGAAGCAGACACTTATCTCTAATTTTGTGTATTCTGATAAGTAATTGTTTTAATAACAACATTCTGGCAGTAACGTGTTAAATGTTTTGGGTAATTTGATATCATAATTATAATAACCATAATTATATTTAAAAAGGCAAATCTTTTAATATCAAAAACATACTTGTTATTTGCGTTAATAGTGTGATAATTTATAATTTATCAGCGTCGGTTTAAGATTAAGTTAAAATGAGCTGTATGATATAGCTATTAAGATTCACAAATAATACGAGTATTACTGAGCAAGAGAATAAAATTAAATATGTAATAGATATTATAATAAAAGACAGAACCGTTTTTACTGTCAAAATTATTTTAACTAGAATTTTTAAATTCTAGAACGTTCGGCCTCTCATATTTACAGAAATTGTAATATAAAGAGTATGCGTAATCTTTATTGTTTTACTGAGAGTTTTATTATTAATAAGAATGAATTTGAAGTGGTGTTGTTTTGACGAAATATTAAAAAACTTTATACTCACAAGAGAGTAATATTTTTCGATGTTTGTAGTTTTGTATCTGAAATTTAAAATTATGTCAAATAAAGAACATTGTTGTAGTGATTAAAATAATAGAAATCTGTCTCATAATAAGGCACTTTTTAATTGATTTGTCGGTTAGAGTGTTCATAATCATGATATCGTGAAACGGTTCACTTTGTATTGCAAATAAATAGTATTGGAAATAATAATCCTTAACGATATTACATCTGATTCATCATTTCATAATTTTTTGCCGCGGCAGCGGCCGCCGGGTGCAAGATTTCCACTTTTGCAAAGCAAGCATGCATGGTAGATTAGGTTTAATTTTAGGTTTCCTTGTTAATAAAAAAATCTGTATCGTATAATCATTTAATAATCAACTGAACTAGCATTGTTGTGCTAGTATGGGCAAATTAATATTATTGAAAATGAAAAATATAGCAAAGAAATTTATGGATTAAAATTATTATGAAACGATCGATTATGACCAATGAAATTAATGAAAATGATTTTATGTAATTTCACGATTATGGCAACTGAAGCGTTATTTCTAATGAAATTATGGCAAATACAAGTATGGTATATAAAATTATTTCATTTTAAATTATGGCAAACATTAGTAAACCCACAGTAGTCACTGCATACATGAAAATCCATATTTTTATAAGCCCTAAAAACTTTGAGTTACAATTTTCTTGTATAGCGTTTCTCTTTCTTGTTGTTTCTTGTTTTTATTTTGTGAAATCTGAAACTTAAGACTTTTCAGTTACAGTTCTTATTTGAAAACAGCGCCCAGCTTAAAGTTCCTTTTCACATTTTCTTCTTAAAAGTTGTCGTGGAGCTGCAATTTTTCTTTACAGGCCTGTATAAGTTATGTAAAAGTTGATTTCGATTTTTACTGTAAAAAGCATTTTTATTTTCAAAGCAGTGTGGTTGGTCGTTTAATGGAGAGTGAATAAGAGAGCTTCCATCATAAAAGCAGACTTAAGGATATAAATAATAATAAAGCCAGTTGGTATCAAATACCTAGTTTAGTAATAAATTCCCTCAATGTTCACAGAACATTTAATGACATCTGAAAATTAGGAAAATAGATACAAATTACATAAATCTTTTCTAACAAAGCTTTTAATCATTTTGAAGAGTTCAGGTATTTTCCTTATAGAATAGGCCATAAAAATCTGCCTCGCCTTTTCCCAATTATGTTTGGGTCGACTTCCAGTCTAACCGGATGCAGCTGAATACCAGTATTTTACATGGAGCAACTGCCTATCTGACCTCCACAACCCAGTGTCTCATAGACTATAATGTAGAGCATTAAAGAATATTTTGGGATGTGGCATATGTAGAAGAAAAACAATTTATATAAATGAATAAACAGAATTATAATACATAAATCTATATAATAAAAATGAATCGCAAAATGTGTTACTAAGCGCAAAACTCGAGAACGGCTGGACCAATTTCGCTAATTATTTTTTTGTTATGTTTGTTATTGTAAGGAAAAGGTTCTGAAGGAAAAAAAAAATTGCGCAGAAAATTGGAAAATTTCAGAAAACTTAAACGTATTTTAACTTCGCGCGTTGGACAGTTAGCGCGTTTGATGAATGTGAATTTAGCGGAGTAATAGGTTCGTAGGTATGGAGGTAGGTAGGTAGGTAGGCAGGTAGGGTAGGTAGGTAGGGTAGGTAGGTATGTAGGGTAGGTAGGTAGGGTAAGTGGGTAGGGTAGGGTAGGTAGGGTAAGTAGGTAGGGTAGGTAGGTAGGTAAGCAGTAGATAAGTACATAGTGCTACCCGAGCGAAGCCGGAGCGGAGCAGCTAGTAATATATAAATAATAGATAAGGGAAACGTTAGTATCCTATTCGCGATCTCCTGACTTTGATTATAATTATGTAAGTTAAAGCTTGTTCTCACAATAACAACTTAATGATCTCCTAAAACAGGGCTTCCTCTCTCCTACCCTCTTGCTGTGCCCTACAGGGTCCATAATGATCTAAATTATATAGTTACCACCTAAGTACACATTATGGTATAGCAATAAAGATATTGAGTATTGAAATGACGATGACGATAAAATATTTAGATTACTCCCTATTGATACATAAAAAAGGAGTATGTAGGGATCGTAGCAGTAGGTGTTCTGTAATTGCTACCTACCCCCATAGGGAGAAGGCGTGAGTTTATATTATCCTATATTATTAAATGACTAATATTTGTATATATATTTGTGATCACGTTCTCGAAAACGGCTCTAACGATTTCGATGAAAGTTGCAATATAGGGGTTTACGGGGGCGAAAAATCATTCTAGCTTGGCTTCATATCTGGGAAAATTCGTTTTCTCCATTTTCACAGCCTCGGGAATGTGATACAACGTTGGGATATCTGGACGATATGTTTATTTATTTTCACCCGAACAGAGCTCGGTCAACCAGGTACTGTTATGTTGTTCTACTCAGAGCACTGATTTCAACAGCATTTGTCCGAACCGCACCTGAACACTTCCACTAACCGCACTGAATCAAAAATTTTATAAGTGCGGTTCGGTGGAACAGTTCATTAAAAAAAAAGTCAGTCTCCGAACGGCACCTACATACAGTTTGTAGTGATGTGACATATGCTTTCTTTGTACAGGACATTACCAACTATGTATATCATATCGATATGGCAAGTGCGTGTCGATTACGCACTTGTTGGTTATGGTATATAGTCATGGCCATAACTGTACATACAAATATTTCAAAGTGCAGGGCTACTGGGCTACAGAGACGTCTAACAAAACTAATTAGACTTATGTAAGCATTGCCTAATTAGATACAGCGTCTGCGTCTCAAACGTTTGAGTTGGGTTAGACAAGACCGTTTTGAGGGTGACCGGACACTATTGCAGACCTGTTTATTTATATACATATAATATACAAGTACCTACATAGATGTATTGTAGTTGCTATGGCAATTTTATCTCGACTAAAATATGTCAAGGAAATACAAAATTGTAACGAATAAAATATTGTCAGTTTATCTGATGTCAGAAATGTTTGCTTTTTGATTTTTGATATAGCTTGAATTTTATAATCTCAAACTCAAAGCATTTATTTCAATTAAACAATTTACAGGCACATTTGCATTGTCAAAGAGTTGGTCAGTGAGTCAGAAAGTTGAAGCTAGTTGCCAATTCCAAAACGTACATCTCTATGGAGAAGAACGGGCAAGAAACTCCTATATAGATGCATGGATGTATTTTAGAAAGTTAGTTGTTGTCAAATAGGCAGTCGCTCCATGGAAAGTATTGATATTCAGCTGCATCCGTTAAGCCTGGAAGCCGACCCTGACAAGTAGGGAAAAGGCTAGGCAGATTGATTATTTGATAGATGTATTCTAGTTGCTATAGCAATATTATCTCAACCAAAATATATCAAGGAAATACAAAAAAAGCACTTGAATTTGCTAGTCTGTTGGTCATATTATTGGATTAGCTTTTGCCCGCGGCATCGGCCGCGTGGTTGTCGAAAAATATTCCAGGGGAACACCCTACCGAGAAAAGTACTTTATGTGTTTATCCAGGTTTCAAACTATTTGTGTGCCAAATTTCATCCAAATCCGCTCAGTCGGTTTTGCGCCAACCCGGAACATACCTACATCCAGACAAACGGACAATTGTATTTTGAAGCTTTTCATAAACATAGGATTTTTTTAGAAACAGGGTTGTGGAGATCAAATACTGATAATCAAATACGGAAAAGGCTAGGCAGATTGATTAGGATATGTACCTTTACTTCAGTTACGTGTACTACTACAGTTACTATTAACTTGATAATTTCCTTAATCAATGTTTGCAATTCCAAATTCACATGACCAAATGATTGCTAACTTTAAAACACACAAAACATTGAACTCTACAATTAGGTTTAACTAATTATCACATAGATAAAGCCCACGTATTCAATTCCTAAAAACAGGGCTGATTTATTACGTTTCGAATAATAATAATTATATGTACAGTATTGTTTAACACTCCCAGTGAGCACTTTGTTTAAAACTATCGCATCTACGAAAAACAATTGTTTTAAAATATATATTTTAAATGTAGTAATTGTTTATGCGTGTAGGTGACAATTGTTTTATTGTTTTAATGTTGATCAGTTGGTAGATTTGGTCAGATAATTGTTTGAATGAAATTCCTTGCGTGCATTACAGGATTTATTGTACTTCCTATTTGTTGTATCATTATGTTATTTATATAATTTATTTAAGCACAAACTGTTACATAATCGGAATAAAAGTACTAGTTTTCTGTTTTCACAAAAGTGTTTTCAGCGTCGGGATAGAGCTGGCTAGGTATGTTTCAAACATACCCATTGTATGAGAAATAAAGTACTAAACGATGTCCGTCGCGATTTAGAAACATACGTATAGTACCTATACTAATATAATAAAGCTAAATAATTTCTTTGTTTGCTTAAACGCGCTCTGGAAATACTAGTCGGGTTTGAAAAAATATTTTTGCATTTTATAGTGTTGAAATGGAACGCAACCAATAAGCAGCCAGTAGCTGGCATCTGTCAATATCAACGGCTGTCTTATTGACTTTCTTCTTTGTGTAATTCTCTGTACCTATTAATTAATGTTCATGCATTATACTGTTCTATTCCAAGTTCCATGTCCTTTATTTATATATCATAATCAGTTAGTTTCCCACATATAGCACAGTTCTCGATATAGGCTATTTAACATCAAGTTATGACTCTTAGGAGTCGAGCAAAAACAAAAAACGGCGGGTATTACGAGTATTATAGATTTAATTCGTAAAAACAAATAAAACTCATTGGGCATCAAAAAACTCGTCCGCATCGCTGTCAGCGGGAAAAGTGCCCAAAAGGCTGGCAGCGTTGCCACCTTGGTTGGCAATGCTAATTCTTTGGCCTAAGAATTGGCCAGCCCCATTGGTCACGTAAAGAGTCGACCAACCCGCGGACAGCGATGCGGACGAATTGTTTGATGCCCAATGAGCTCTTCCCTTTATTTTATGTTTTTATAGTATTCTTTACTTGTAAATAATACTCATTCGAATCAGACTAACATAGAATCCAATATGGTTAATCATCTCCTATAAAGTAATAGTTACCGTTACCAACGAACTCGAGATAACTAGTAAGAAACAAACAACTTGGTCATAAACTCATCTAAAATTCTGCACCAATTGCCCACTTTATAACCACAAAAGTGGTCGCTAGTTAAATGTGGTCACTTTTGAATGATTTGGCCTTGAAAGCGAAGCGATTCGAAAAGCGGTACCAACGTACAATGATTGTTTGATTCCGATTCCGACAGTCGAACGAGACAGACACTGGGTCATTTGAATAAAATTCACTCCCACTGATATCAATCAGTTTGTATTTTTGTATTCTAGATACAAAACTGATTGATTGATTGATTGACGATTGATGAATTTGCGAACGTAACTATAATGTTTACGGAATTTCTCTTACATGAAAGATTGGATAATATAAACAATTTTTTCATCGAACGTCTGGGTATTCGCCATTTTTATTCTTTCATAATACTTCGAATTATTTACTTAACAGTTTATTAATATTCTTTAAAAATTTCACAAGTGCTTTAAAAGAAAGTCTAAATATTACACCGTTGACGTATCTCGCGACTTGGTAAGTGAGAAACAAGTTTAATTAGCATTTGACATCTATTAATTGATTTACGAACACGTTTTATAGCTACGTCCGATCCAAATCTGTAATTATCTGTTTTAGAGTACCGTAAGAAAAAACTGAATTAAATCAACTTATTACCTAATTAAAAGTAACTGGTGAAACTTCTTTTTCTATCATGATTATATATTACTACATATTTTTATAAGTTTCGCTTGTTAGTTTAATTTGACCTCGTTTCAGGGCAGTTGAATATAATTTAGAGTGCAATATGATTGGTATCTAAAAATAAATTATTAACATGTAGGAGTATGTTTGACAAAAGTCCGTTATTTATTTTAAATTAGGAACGCCTCATCTCGAACAAGATTGTTACATTTAAACATGTGCATTTTCAATCCATCTCGTTCTTCAAATGGCGAAAGAAAACATTGTGAGGTAATCGCGCTGACACCTAATAAATTTTAAACATGTGTTACTGAGGGGACCTGTCTGCCACCTATGGTAGCTTTACTTACTTTCAGATTTATTGATGCTCAGCTTAATAATAGATATCTCACTGACCCTGCTTAATCCTGAAGATTACTACTGTTTACAGTTACAGTTTGTTCTCATTTCTATTTTGTAATTTAGCATCAATAAATAGTTGGTGGTCTGTGACTATCTAGGTGTTGAAAGTGTGTCCTGATTATAAACAGGTTTGAGAATCGTCTAGACTTCGAAGAGACTCCCATTCCTAATTAGGATAAGTTAATGATAACTCCAAATCTTTCTTAAAATGCTCATTAGTTAGATAACGATGATTTATCAGTAGTCATCCTCTGAAAAGATATATGAAGAGATATTTTAGGAATCCTGAAAACTGTCACTGACCTTAGTGTAGTGTTTAGGTATACTCACTCACTCAATCGTTTTGCAAATCCAAATTCATGATTCTTAATTATTAGCTCGGCTTCATGAACGCGTAGCGTGACAACCATAGAAACGGGTTTTCTACGGGTTTTGTCGACGGAAGAATAGACAGAATGACAGATTGTGATTGTTTGTCTGTTATTTTGTCTATTCTTCCGTCGAAAAAACCCGTTTCTACTGTGGTCATGCTAAACGTGCTGCAAGATGTTGGAGATAGAACCGTTCACCTTCTCACGAAGCACGGTGTTCGCTGCACCCCGCGTTAGCATACTGTGATCATTGATGAAGTGCTCAACCTTCTCTGTCAAAATATCCTTGACTGGGCAGATCTTCTCAGCGAGATGACTCAATCTGTAGTCATATCAAAAACCCAAAGCCCGTAAATGGTTATAGCCCTTTTTAATAATAGGTACCTACCTAATTTAGGTTACAACCTTATTTGTAGCTATATGTTTGAGCCGTTTGAGGTTGAAACGCTAGAGCCGAGTGCTTATCGAGTATTTCTGATCTATTCTTCACGTGACCAGAGGGCTATCGTGGCAAAGCTGCCAGCTTTTCGAGCACTTTTCCCACTGACGGCGATGCGGACGAATTTTTTGATGCCCAATGAGCTCATGTCCTTTTTTATATAGGTACTATATTTTATTGTTAGATTGTATATTGTATTTAATTCATATAATTTGGTTATAACTTAAAGTTTACTTCTCACTTAAAACTTCTAATAAATTAAAGCTCTTCTTCTTCTGATGCCTTTCCAATTTAATAATCCAATATTTCTTGGTGTCCTTCAAATTAGAATTAACGCTCTAAAATAAATCCACTTTACTATTGACTAGTTTCATTATTAGTTACTCAATACACAGAATAATCTAGATTAGTGGGAACAGTTTATGAGCCCAATATATTTTGCATGTGAAATTCGCACCTCGAACATTTTATCACCTAACGGTCGTTAGTGAAACCAGCCGGGTTTCCGTGATCAACTAGAGAATTAGATAAATAATAAATAGATAATTAATTATTATTAAGCTCAATAAAGCTGTATCATATTTTCAGGGGTAGATTTAAGGTACCTATTCCAGCGTTTATTCACTTATTATTATTAATATAGTTCACACATACTTTAATTAATTGATTTTTTGTCTTGAAGTAAAACATAGAACATAGAAGTAAACAATACAAGGAAATTATTAAAAAAATCTTAAACCAAGAAAACTAATTTTACTCATAAATAAAACATAACATTACCTTCTACCTGGAAACAATCATAACAACAACTAAAAACAATTGGCATCGAACACAAAAATATACATGGTTAGGTAGGTAGGTAACAAACCTACCTTAGTCAGTAGATAGATACCTATTCATAATATTCCGAAGGTTCTGAATACATAGCATAGAACGGGGTACATATCAACACATACATCAAAGTTACTCAAGCTAGGCACGATCGCCGGCGGCTACGATCATTGCTCTCGTCTCTATAATTTCGGCCTTTACTTTTTTTTATCGGCCCGATCTCCGATTGCCGCATATTCGGCGTGGATCCTTGGAATTTTATCCAACCAGTGATGGGATGATTTATAACCGAACATTAAATTAAGAATCGGGTTTGTACGTTAATTAAAACATAGAAATTTCCCGTTGTTTTTTTTGTGACTTGTTTTGTATTTGTATCGGTTTTAATGACATTGTTATGTCTAATAATATTTTGCAATGGTCGTTAGCGCATTGCATGTTGGCTAAAGAAAAGGTGTAATCAATATCATAAATTCAAACGTTTAAAATGTTAATGTAATTTAACTAGATAAAAATACAATGTGCTACTTTAAATAAATGGGTTAATTTAAATAAATAAAGTTTTTGTAGATATTGTTGTAAAATAACCTTTGTTTATTTCAGAAAGTAGGTTCAGTTGTGTTGAATTTCTTCTGCAAATTAAGATTTAAGTATTACCTAATCTTATTGTGGGACAAACTTACTTAACATTTTGTAGGTAAAACTAAGCTACAATAGGACCGTTATAACTTGGCAGATCTGAACATAGGCACTACGAACTTTCGCGCATGTTCTCTCACTGACACTCGCCTCATATCACCATTTGGTTCCTAAAAAATGTTATTGCGCAACCTTCTGCGCGAGGTTCGGAACTGCCAAGTTATATCGCCCGTATTGTATTTCTTCTTTCTACTACCAGTCAATGTCATCTTCCAACTGAACAAACAGTAACACATAATACTCGTACGAGTATGTCTCATACTTTTGTAATTTTATTTACATAGTTCATTATGGAACTACATCTGTTACCAATCGATTAGGTGATTTGGAATAACACCTACTTAAGTGTTGCCAAACCTACTTATTTTCTACGGTAATTTGATTGTAATGTTGGTAGATTATCTGTCTGTGAATTTAGAATCTCCCAGTGATTGTAAGTTGGATTTGATCAATGAAGGTCGTATTTTTATTCATGTAAGGTTAAAGGAAAATAAAAGGTCATTCATTTGTTTCTACTTTTGGTATTTGATTGACGGTTATCTTGCGTGAGATTGGTTGCAGAATAAAAACAAAAACTACCCATCATTACTGTCTGATTGCTACCTAAGCATTGCCTTTGTTTGTGTTTAAATTCAGATATCATTTAATTTGGTGGAAGCTTCGTGTGTTGCCTCATTTGATGCGTTATTTTTTACTTCAAAGTTCTTATTATTATCTACCTTTTCACTGATGTATGGGTCATGTTCATGTCATTGGCGGCAATGCTGAAATGTTTCTTGTATTTTCTTCTCCGTCTTCCTAGAGCGTAGGTAATTCCGGGTCATTTGGGCCAGTGGGCTGTTTCCGAAAATATATTACCTACTAAGATGAAGAAGCCGGTCTCACTTTTGCGCTCTCCTGCTTTTCCATTATGGTTTTAAAGTCTACTTCTCTTTCACAATCAAACAGACGTTACCTACTTTACGTTGGTAACGTTTTGAAACGCAACCGCGACCAACCGCCAACAACCGGCGGGCAATAGGCGTTGCTAGTGATGTGCCACGCGCGAGGTGTTCCCGCGCTAACGGCGCACCGTCACGCGAACACCGCTCCGCCCATCCTCACGCACGCTAATGCCTGATTTTTGAAACGCCAACTTAATTTTTTACCTTACCTACTTAATTATGCCTGTAATTCAGTCGATACACGGTCTGATGAAATCACACTCGATCAAGCCACTTACGGGTTTCAGGTCATGTTTTGATATAAAACCGACTTCCACGTGCAACAAATAATGTTTGTTATTTGTTCTATTTAAAGAAACAACAGTTTGAAAACAGTAGGTATTATTTATACGTAACGGTGCATTCTGCTTTCTGTCTACTTATTTATAGCGAAATGCTGAGCAATACAATGCTGCAGCCGAAAGAAGATAAATTCCTTCGCAAATAAACATTAAACATGTTTGCATTTGCTGGCCAACATTAAGAAAAAAGTTTTTCAATTCCAATAGCACGTGAATTGTGATTTCAATTCAATCCAAACACAATTATTCCTCACAACTTAGATACCATTCTTGTTTATTATCGCGAGGTAGTAACAGTCACAATGAAATAGTCCAAGTGCAGGGAACTAACACTCGTTCTTGATAAACGGCGGCCATCACTGCACGCCACGGCCTATTATGAGAGCATGACGTCACCGCCCCGCCCCCCACCTCCTCGCTTCAATCAAACCGGGGAACCCTCGTCATGCCCCCACCCCACGTTCCGCTTTACTGACTCCGCATTTTTTCTCATAATAATAACGTCGAAAAAATCGCACAAAAAATCTCGACAGACGCGGCGTTGCTCATCCCATCCCTATCGCCGCCGTCCTTTTTCGAATCGAGTCTCGGAATTCCAAATTTGAATTTAGATAGAATGAAATCTTTGTTTTAATTTTTTAAATTAGGAATACGGTATTGGCAAAATGTACCAATCTTGGTGTGAACCATAGATAAAATAAATATTTTAAAATGAAGATATTACCAACTTGCATAGTTGTCTGTTGGAAATCAAACCAAAATAAAAGAATCATGTCATTGATCTTCTAATTACTTACTAGCAACGTTGTGTTTTTTGCATCTCTCACAAAGAGGCATGTGTCCCTGTAGTGGGAACAATAAATGCTGATTACGTAAGTAGGTATCTATGTCATGTATTTAATATTAGTAGGTATTTATGGCTAACTGTGTTCC
Source organism: Agrochola macilenta (assembly GCA_916701695.1). Classification (NCBI taxonomy): domain Eukaryota; kingdom Metazoa; phylum Arthropoda; class Insecta; order Lepidoptera; family Noctuidae; genus Agrochola; species Agrochola macilenta. Next base: position 14,455,210 of record OU753563.1, read on the forward strand.
AGTTGTGTGTAACTCTCCGGAAATAATCTTATAAGATTTGAGAAACAAATTTTTAATGAATAAATTCGCCATTTTCTTGATAATTATTTACAAGCATTGTGCACAAATGCGCAAACAGTTGTTACAAATTAACGATAACAGAAGGTTACGCCAGTGGTCACAGGTGTTCCTTTATAAAAGTAAAGTAAATAGTCTTATTGGATAATATTATTACCCACCTATTTAGACAAATGTGTTTGTATTGGACTACCTATTAATCATTCTGTTACTCTTGTTGGTATAAGACTTTTCTTATAGGAATTAATTTTATATGTACTTACCAATTAGGTATAAAAGTCCTATAAGTAGCCAGAATTTTTCTTTAGAATAGCATTAACACTAAAAGTAAAGTTGCTTAAAATATTACTGAGTTATAGATGATCATTAAGAAAAATATCAAAATAAAATATTTTCTTCAAACTATCCAATAATGCCATCTGTCATCAAGTCGAATTCGTTCAAAGTTGAAGTCAAGGACTCCACGTAATACGACTACTCCACGGTAGAGGTCAGCAGTGTGCGAGTTTTTAAAAGTTTAGTTAACTATCTCTTTATTTAGTTCGAACCAACTTTCACAGATGGTGTTGATGTTAACATTAATTATGTTGTGTTTATTTTATTGAATTTTAGTTAGGTAAAATTAATAATGATTTAAAAAGTATGTCTGAATAATTAAAAAGAGTTGTATGTTTGTAGTAAAAGTAAATTTGGTATAGGTGTGTTTTTTATTTCAAGAAAATTAGAAAGATGGTATTATAAACTTTTCATTCTGAAAAACATACTTACCAAAAATTATGGGGGGTGGACCCGTAAACTCAGCTAGTATTTCTATAATATTGAAAGGACATTCAGGTTGGCATGGGAGAATTTAAATTCCATAATCGTAAAGCTTAACCCTTGTCAATGTTGACAGCGTCTAAATTAATAGTGCGTGAAGGTATTTAGCAAAATATAGACTTAATTTATGTATGAAAAGATTTATGACTACATAAGATTATTGCCAACAATATGACGTGTGTTTATTATAAAAATAAGTTTGTATATTATTAAAGTCCTATGAATATACCTAAAATGCGTACCACAGTAGCAATTTAAAATTGTAATACCTAATAATTTAATATCAAAATACTTACGTAACAGTTTAGGAACTGTGAGTTTGGAAAGTTTACGAGTTTTCAATCATATTCAGCCATAATTATTTCTACATGTGAGAAGCTTTTAAGTCATAGTTCCTTAGATAGGTAAAAACTACATACGTTTTTTGTACCATTTACACATACTTACCATTACCTGAACATTTGGTTTGACTTGATAACCCTAGACTCTGAGTATGGCATTTGTAGTAGAAAGTTACGATCATATCAACCTATCATTTAGATTTTACATATACTTAACCTTTATTGTATAACAAAAATCAAAGAACTAATAAAAACGATACTGATTTTTTATTTAATTTAAAAAACTTACTATTTACTCACACTCATTCGTTCTTCAAACTAACAAGGAATGAAAACTCAATTCCAAAGCGGTATTACCCCATAGATCTCACAAAGGAACGTTATTGAGAGGAGCGTGCTGCGACCGAAGCTTGATGAATGATTTTCATCGCTACCGGCGCCAGGGCGGAAACTCTCAGATACCGCCCGCCCAGGCCAGCCGCTGCGCGTAAATTAACCCACCCGCCATGCCACGTTTCCGTTTACATTTCTGTTACATTTAATGTAAAGCCGCGATTTACTGTTTCGATGACATGGTTATGATAAATGTTTTTGGAATTCGTGTAAAATATTTTTTTACGCACGTTAGGTACTTTCAGAGTAGGCTGAAAAATATAAGTTTCTGTCTAAAATTACTGCCCATTGGTGAATGTAGCATAGTATTTTAATCTATAAAAAAACGACAGGTAGTAACTAAAAAAAACAGCTTGTTACAAAATAAGAAAAACCTAACTAAGTATTGGATTAATTGATATCTTTTTTTAAAGTATTACTTTTTATGACTCGATGACTAAACGTGTATAACCTTTTAACACAGACAGTTTCCTCCAGTAGGTAAACTTAGAGAAAGGGAAACGCTGATTATTCAGAATGCGTCTCGAATTATTCAATGTAGCGGGAAAACGACCGTGATAGGAATTTTAATAGAGTTTATAGACAGTCGCTTTCCCATTTAAACCATTGCTGTTGCTCAATTCAAACTTTATTTTTAGTTTTTTATAGGTTATCGTGTCTTCAAAACATTTCCCACAGGGATCTCTGAATATATGTACATTTTGAACTTGGAAGTAGTTAACTGCTATTGATGGTAGTTCATTACAAAAAATACAGATGGCGTTGAGTTAAAAATGCATAATTCGATATACAGATGGTGTTGTTAAAAGTTTAAACGTTTCTACTTTTTATTTACTGACAAAACCTATACAGAAAACTGTTTTGTATACTAATGTAGGTAACAAGCTGCAAGCTATAATTACATTGATTGCGATAAATTGAAAATCAGTACCGCCTACTTATTGTCATAACATCTCACCCCCGCTCCTATTGTTCGTACGTATGCATGCAATGTTTGAATCACGTGTGGCAATTACAAAGGTGTCGGCGTTTGTATCTCGCCATAAATCAGCTTTGCGCGATATAACAATTAGCCGGTATGATAGCAATGTTAATTAAACGGGTATAACTCGGCGACCACAGCGCCGCAGCGGCCGAATTCGGAACTACAATGAAACATTGCGGAATTCGATTCAACTCTGTCCCGTATTTACCGATGACTTGTGTTATGGTAGGTAATCATTTTTTTAATCAGTAATTATCTTGCAAATTAAATTAAGTGTAATGAATGTAATTGGTAATTCAATTAACATTTCCATTGAAATACTTATGTATATCAACTTGATAAATATTTAGCAGTAATTAAGTGGACATTGCAGCTAGACATTCACTGAATTTTGACTTACCTAAGTGTCAAGTTATTTATACTCACTAAGAAAACGTTAAAGAAATTCTATGTCTTTTCAATAAACTAGAAAAATACTTCGTGGAAACTTGACTGTAGTTCTTGATTTCCATTTCCTGTTTTTTTTTTGAGGCAACCCTCCGCAGTACATACACGTCATAGTACCTAATTACCTATCAAATAAAAAAAACAATTGAAAATCGCAGGATATTTTACCTACATTTACCTAAATTAATTGAATCTCATTCATTTGTTTTTAAATAACTGTTGCCAAGCTCAGAGGCAACACATCGATATCGATACTGCCAACTAATTTCATCGATATAATCTCCACTTAATCGACACCACGACCACTCAACATGCAGACGTTTGATGCTGCCCCCGAACCCAGCGGAATGCCAGACATTTTGATTGCGATGCCAGTAATTGATAGCGTTCACTTTGATTAACAGATTCCAGCTTACTGTACCCCGTAATCGGTGATGTGGGACTATTTGCATCGTTTTGTAGGTATAATGGTAGGTAGATGTAATTCAATGTGGATAGGTGGTAAATAGTTAGGCTATAGTCTGTAGCCTAACTGCTAAACCGAAAGGCGGTATCTCTGAGATACGGCTTTTTAGTTTTTTTTATAGGTACCATTCAATAGCTATAACAAATTCGAATCTAATGGTTTATATCACTAGATTCGAATTTGTTATAGCACTTTGTTGCTATTTGTTGCGCTCTTTGACTTATGCCAAAGAGCGCTATCTAACTTAAAACATTAAAAAAACCACTAAGAAGTTTTTTTATATCCTAATGTTTCCGTAAGTACAATTTTACAAAAAGTAAATTTTCTCAAAACTTACTCCAATTGAGATAGCGTCTTTTGGCTTAGCAGGGCACAGTACTGATTAGGTAGTCTACATTCTTAGATTTCAGAAAGGTCAGGTGCATAGTACTCACAACTGGGGTGCGTGACCAGATATACTGATTGTTAACGAGGCAAAAGGAATACTTACCTAGGTATGTCAGGATCGTACCCCCATGGGAAGAAGGCGTGACTTTATGTACCATAGAAGAACTGCATATCAATACACCGTAAAGACTATTTCTGCTTGCAGTGCTCGGCGGCTCTATAACCGGAGCGGTAACAGATGTGGTGATCGTGTTCACGGGATTTTGTTTTCAAACTGCTTAGTTATGAAGTTCTTCGATAGTACCTGTGTGTATTCCTATATTTTTTTCATGAAACTGAGAATGATTTCTCAGTTTCATGTCAGTGTCTAGTCCATTCAATTGCATACCTATCAGTTTTGAGTGCAAGTGAAACATGCCTACTTACTATAACATTCATTAGGTACAAAAAGAGGTGAAAAGGCCTTCACGTTTTCAGTAATTCATCATTTTGAGCTGAAAAGATAGCAGTTAATATTATTATCTTTAATTGATTCATTCATTAAATGTGCAATCTTCTTCATTTCATTCTTCTTTTCGCTTGGTTAGTGAGTAGTGTCAGAGGTTTAAAGCCGCCCATGGCCCTCTGACTTGGCTTCACATGCCGTCGATACCTATATATCTCTCAGGCATTCCTCACGATGTTTTGCACGATGTGCAAAAGATAGGATGGAGACGAAGATAGGATGAGTAAATAACTTTATAATTTTCAGGGTCTAAAATGACTCAGGCTTATTCATCAGAGGAACTTGTAAACAGGATGTTATAATTTCCTAACATCCAAAAAATTGCAAAATCCTCTAAAACAAACCATCGATTTATCACCTCACCGATTTGTTAACGTTTACACAAAACGTCGTCGTATTTATTTATGAATTAATTGTGACATTTATATAGCAATATATCAGATTCATATCTATCCATACAATTTATAACGTACTGACATTACAAAGGTTAAGTTGTGTTTCGTTATTTACTTAGGTATTTATTTTAATATATACCGCAAGTCAAAACTTCCGTTGTTGAACATAGTATGGATGGAGAAATATAATTTGCATAGTGTTTGAAAGATGAATGATTTCCTTTAGGTTTAGAAGACAGCGACAGCAGATTTGATGATAAATTAACAGTATTTTTGTTTCAAAGAAAACAAGTGTGTAGGTAGCTTTAAAAAATGGTCCAGTTTGTGTTATGGTCCAATAAAATAAATAAAAATAATGACCTTTATATTCCCAAACCCTAATATTTCTTGTTTATACCGGGTATAAACAAGAAATTCAGAACTAGAATCTTTTAAATCCATGGTACATTTTCATAGGTAGAAACGGAAAATATTTAACAAAAATCAGTTTCCTAGTCCCCTAAACTACATAGCCATTTATCAACTCCATGCAAAAACTGCGTAGCACTGATGCTGACGCGAAACACAGCTTTTATGCGCGGCCACGGCACGACGTGACATAAATTAAATGACATGATACTACTAGTGTGAAACAGTAGCCACAGATAGCAATCTACTAACAGAGCACAGATTATACAGCCAGATAATTGCATAAATGCTTCGTGTGCAAGTAAGCAAGCGTTTCTAATTGAATTACCGTAGAAACGTTATGATTATGAGCACATTATCAACGGAACCGATTATTAGCTCATTATTTGATTAGACCTTCGCGCTGTAGCTAAGTTCAGATTTTTATATTCATTTTAAGAGAATTTTCTTCATGTTTTACTCTTTGACCTCTAAAAATGGTAGCCTAGAAACTTAAATTAGTCTTCCCGAGCGAAAGTCGCCAAATGCAAATTCGCTCATTGTTTTTCGCAAAGGACCTGTCAGTGTCATTGTTCACTTTTGCGAGAACAAAGTTCTATTCTAGAATTTGACTCCATTAAAGTTTCATACAATACATAATAAGGTGTAATTAAGTCGCTTTTCACTTTTCCTGCTATTTAACCCTCCACACGTCGGAGTAAACAGTGACATACTAACGCGGTAATCACAGCACCTCCCATCCCGACGGCGTCATGAAAAATTATGGACCCACCGCGAAAATTACACAAGTTGTCTGATTAAATTTAGAAGTTGGTTGGCATAATTAGCAGGAACATAGCTATTCACTCAGGGCACGCTTAGTGGCCCGGATTTACGCCAGGGGGGAGTTGGGAGGAGTTTTCGTGGAAAAATGCGCCCGTTTTTCAATACAGAGAGGACTCGTAATGTCACGTCGGGGAATATGACGTGTTTAAGGGTTAATAATGGAGCGGGTTGATGATATTTTTGGGTGGAATTTAATGAAATGTCTGGTTTTTTTCAGTATTTTCACGTGCGTGTACCTAAAAGAAAAATTGTTAAGGAAAATCTACTCTGCCATTCAGAAGCAATACAACCAAAGAAGTAGTGAAAGTACAAGAAAGGAAGTAGTGTAATAAAATAAAAGTTAGTACCTATACGTACCTAAGTACCAAAATAAGGTCAAAGATACGTACGTAGTTTTGAGAGTTGCGTACGTCCGAATGAAAAAACGAAACCCTAAATAGGATTACTCGTGTGTCTGTCTGTCCGTCTGTCACAACCGATTTGCTCCGAATCTACTGGACCGTATAAGTTAAAATTTAAAAAGTACACATGTATGAATTTCTGTGACCCAAACACGAACGTGTAATAAAGTAACTTCTATAGTAAAATAGATATGAATATAATTTTTCTTCAGTAATTTCAGACCATCCACTCAGTACTCAACTAAAAAACAACAACATCATGTCCAATTTCCTTTACAATTTCGATTGCAAAACAAGGTGTCTATCTAATTAAAGGATTAATTGAACACAACACAATAATAAGAACATCAGAGGGAGCCACCGGCAGATTAATGGACAGCCATGTTTAATAAATGGTGCGACCACAGCGCTCCTTAGAAAGTGGTGGTGCAACTAATATGCATATGACGTGTAATTAATTAGACTACCTGTGTTTAAAAGCGAGATTTAGTATTTCGTAATAAAAGGTAGGTTTGTGTCCTGCCAGGGTTGCGAGTTTGTCCTAAAGGGATATCGCGGCCCCGGCACACAGGCAACGGAAGGAACACGGGTGGGTTTTAGTCAGTAAAAGTCTGACACGCCCTCCCGCTCCGCCCAAAGCGGGAGAAGTTATTTGATAATTTCACAACCAGCCTTACCAAGGGATATCGTGTTACTCAGTAACTGGGTTGTGCAGGTCAGATAGGCAGTTGCACCATTTAAAATACTGGCATTCAGTTGAATTCGGTTAGACTGGAAGCCACCCCCAAAATAGTTGGGAAAAGCCTAAGTAGATTGTTTGTAACTACTTTACCTTTCTAAAAATATAGAAAAACAACAATCATAAAACCTTGAAACTTGAAAACATTGGACGTCTGAAATACTTGAAAATGTTGTTCTGTTATAAAAAAAAAAACCATATCCAGTAGGTACTTAAAGAATGATTGGTGATTGCTGTATCTTCCTCCCAGGTAATAACAACAATTTCCTGGTAGGAAGGTGCTGCCTCGACATAATTTATTATTCGATGATATTTCACAAGAGGAGTTAGGAGATAGCAGCCTTGAAAAGCTGGTCATTGTTGGCAATACCGAAGGAAAAAGAGCACGAGGCCGGTCGCTAAAACGATGGTCCGACCAAGTAAAAGAAGCTATATCCGCAAGCAAATTTCAGCTGGTTGTGATGGCAACTTTGGACCGGAACCGATGGAGGCAGATTGTCCGTTTAAAGGGGTGATCCTCATTAATGAGAGACCGATTGAAGAAGAAGATTTCACAAGAACACTGACTTGAGTGACTGTCGCTTTGGTCTAGTGGTCGCAAGCGCTACTGCTGAGCATGAGGTCCTGGGTTCGATTCCCAGGTCGGGCAAACTGTTATTGGGTTTTTTCATCAGGAATTTCTCAGCAGCAGCTCGGAGTCTGGATTTGATGGCAATAGGCTTGCTCCCTAATACATGGGACTTAAACATAACTGGCGAAATATGGGTGTACTATAGGTACACCGCTGCCTAATTCTTTGGGAATTAAAGGCGTGATGGTTATTATTTTTATTTCACAAGAAAAAAAAACAAGGAAAAAAAAATGGCCAAGTGCGAGTCGGACTCGCACACGAAGGGTTCCATAACCATCATACAATATTTAACGCTACGTTTTTTACTTAAGTAAAAAAAAACACGTTTCTTATATTATTGTTTGCTTGTACCCACTTTAATTTATAACTTTATTTAAATTTTATTATTTGTTGTTATAGCGGCAATAGAAATACACAATCTGTGAATATTTCAACTGTCTACCGATTACGGTTCATGAGATACAGCCCGCGGACAGACAGACAGACGGACAGCGGACACTTAGTTCTACCAACCCGTACCCAAAGGGTGCGAAACCCTAAAAAAGGTTGGTTGGTGACTAAAGATACTCACTTCTATAATTAATATAAAATTCGTGAATAGTTTTATTCAACACTATAATTTGATACAAGATATACAGATCTAAAAACATTGCAATTAGGACTCAAACGGTACCAATATCTCGAGTTGGTATCGTCTGGCGTTGCAAAGCCATCAGAGGCGTGAACAAAATGAACAAACATGAATCAACACAATTCATTTATCTGCAATCTTTAATGTTCTTATACTTAAACAATCTCAGTATTCATTTATAATATGCAAACATAAAAGGACGTTCGCAGATTCTGTCTTTGAGAATCAAAAATACCTTCAAAAGCTGTTGACCTTAAAAAGGAAAGTTTTCGTGGTAGAAATTAAACTGACATCCATTATGATCCAAAACGGGTTATGAAAAATCCCCTCTTGAGACGTAGTCCTCTTCCGCTCGCGCCATGGTATGTGCTCCACTTCATTAAATATTCCTGAAAAACAAAAAGAGGTGTAAATAAATTTGACAAAATATAAATATTACTTTGTAAATCTAGAATAAATATAGCTTTAGCATTTACGACAATACATCGTGTTTGTTTTAACGTTTTTCATGATAATTATCACACACCTTTAACGATTCGGCTGCATTATTTGTGACAGTCATCGTAAACGATGACACAAATTTTGTTTAAATCACTTTAATTACATAACGAACAACGATTAATGTCATCAGTCCTGTCATCTAACGCCGTCATATTTTAAATTAAAAGTACCATAAAATAGGTTTAAAAAAAACTTCGCGCGAACGATTCTATGTAAATCTACGTCAACAATGAGATTTTATTGAGATAGATGAGAGCGATTTCCCGGAACTGAAAATAGTGCAATAAAACAAGGTGGAGCAACTTTTCTTGTGTACTGTCGCATTAAACCGATATACAGGGTATATAAATCAAACTACGTTGTTCCCACAAATAGCTCTCTAATTGACAAATAGTAGAAATGATAAATACACGCGTTGGGAATTTTCCCAAAATACTCATCCTTTGATCGTGTCTTGATTAACAGCAGCCGACTTGTGGTCGCGAAATGTTATTAATTTTCTTTTTAATTTGGTCTCTAGTCTATTAGACGATGTATTTTTGTATGATTTATTATATATCTGCTATAAAACAAGACGCGAGATAGCCCATCGAATATTTCACAGTTTTAACGTATGATTAAAACATTTCGGAGTTGATTTACAGGTTAGTTCTTCAATGAAATTGTTAAAAAAAAATATTTGTGTGCGTATTTCGGATATTAATTCAATACAAACGTAAATCTAGAAACATTATTTTCATAGAAAAATTTCGACGCTTATATATACGCTGAAAGAGGCTTTAAATCATTTTTTATGTTTGTATTAGAGTGTTATCTGTTGCCAGTATCTCGGGTGGTATTATTATAGTAAATACAGAACTTATTCATTATGAATTTTCTTATATAATGATGCAGTTAACGTCAACGTTTCAACGTCATCTATAAGACTCAAAACTAGCTCTTCTGCTTCTAAAAAGCATGTATGGAATGTTACTGACATTCCTAATGTTGGTCGCTGTATCTTTGACATCAAAAGCATTAACAACGAATATTGCCACAAAAGTACTAGTAGTTGTTAGTTGTTCTAAAGACATTTAACGAAATTGTCTGTTTTCTCACGATTTCTGTTTAAATAGAGATCTTCTAAATCTCCGAAATAAAAGTAAACCGGTCTCTAAACTTAAACCTGCAAGTAACGTCTTCTGCCCAACGTCTACCTTCAATAGAATTTACCAAGAATTTACCTAGAAACAACTCATAAACATTTTGACACACACCTAATTACATATCCAGCTTTACTTAGAAGCAAGGGGCATGAGAACGAACCTCGGCTGACTCACAAACCAGTTATTTGAGAAATAAATCAAACCGTAGACGTCCGTTATGAAATTATCAAAAGCACGTGAGACTTAATTTCGACGTCGGTCAGTTTAAAGATTATATTCCATGAACGTTCAGGGTTGAAGATTTTATCTTGATCGTAATTGTCGGCTAGAACATTAGCCGTACGTCCACTACAGATCGAGCCACGACTATGAGATACTGTTATAATTATTACACATGTAATTTTAAAAGTTATTTCGCCGAATTATGTTAAAACTTGCTTTGAAGTAATTTCCTTAATACTTATTATATGCCATATTTTTGCCGACATTCTTGTGCGCTGATTGAACGAGCTTAGCCTTTATAAGAGCCGTTTTAAGTCTACATTAAGCAAAGCAATTAAAGTAAAACTACCGTATCTAGAGCTAAACATAGTCTATGTGGACGTAATTGTTCGTTCTCAACTAGCATAATTATTGGTTCTCTACATCAGGCGAGATAATAACGTGCTAACTTGAGGCACTAAGCGAAATAAGACCTTAGCGAATAGAACCTCGTAAATCAGTTCTCGTCTACATGTACTTACATCTATAGGGCGAGAGTTAGTTGTTGGAATGCAAATGAAAATTGAAAATTAAAAAAAAGCGAGGGTCGCGCCGCTCTGGGGGGTGGCGAAATCGTAAATTTAAATTGTCCAGCCCTGTACATGCAAATTTACAGAGTAGGCATGCCTTTCAATTGTTGTACCTACGCTCAGTTCACGCTCGCTTCAAAATTAATTAACGCTGTTATGTATTGTCCTTAGAATTTTCACGATTTCATGTGTCATCAACAGAGAGATTGAACCCGAATCTGGAATAGAATGGATGCTATTTTGTACTGATGGAACTCGTTAAGGAAGTGAAATATGGTTTTGGTATGTCTGGATGGTTCAGCTGATAATTTTAGCAGCAGATAATAATATTACATGTTCCCATGCCAATGTTTGTTACACAACAAAACAGTAGCATCTGTGAGTAGCATATTGTCTCGGAGTCGCCGCCATCATTAACTGTCGTTAATGAGGCTTGAGCTTTTGGTTTTAAATAACTTGCGACGGCCCTTAGGGGCGGCACTTCTACTGCAAGGATTTTTTACTCAGTATATGATATTAACAAAGCATATCGAAAATATTGCGACGTGACTTTGTAACGTTGTTAACTACGAGTATTCCGAATTTAAAGTTGTAGGCAGCAGTTACCTCTTACAATAACTTACCATAAATTGAGCAAAATATGACGCAAGCGCACGTTTGAAGTCGTCTTAACTCTAAAATTATTCTCGTTTTTTATTTGCTTAATTGAATTTTTTGTTCCATCATGTTGGCTACTTGGTAAATTCTAGTAGCTGTCGTATTAAGTACGTAATAAATTCTCTATGTTAAACCAGTAGAGCGAGATTCGGCGATAACGCGGTGGTTTCTGTGACACTTGTCCCTCGGCGCACAAATTAACGTCCGTGTAAAGTTATATCGTCGGGCGGCGGCGCGGTTGTCACTCATGCTCCATCAACTGCTGGGAAATGTCGAGGGTATGATGGCGGGTCAGCCACATGTCGATCTCGAGACGTGACACTATTCCATCTGCCGTCTCGCTTCTCAGGATCCACTTCCTTCAGCCAGACAAAGACAGATTCCAAATATGAATCGCGTTTAAGAATGTGCCGCTTAGTTATCTCCAGCGAACGGGGGCCCGTATCGCAGACAGGTTGTCGCTAATAGGCGTTTTACTCGGAACATGAGGTTTTATGACTTCGTGTGTGTCCCAGCTTTAGGACACGTGTCAGTCTGTCAGTCAGGTCGGCGGCGGCGCGCCATGACTCTGGCGCAGCTAACTGTGAGCTCGCCAACACAAACACGATCGACCGATAGGCGCTTTCTTACACCTGACCATTGACAATTTAATTATAGATTTATTAAGTGTATCAACCTCTCTTTTCAGATTCGAGGAAGAATCAGATGAGGAGGCACCGTCCGTCAACACCGAGCAGCCCGTCAGTGAGACCGATAGCTGTCGTGTAGTGAATGGAATCCGAAGTGTTTGTGTAGTGACTAAACTGTGATAGGTAGTGTCGGCCCGAGGGGCCGAGAATCTGCAACGGAAGATACGGACGCGAGCCGCGCGGGCTGCGGGCCCGCGATGAGCGCCAACAACTGCGATAGCATGACCTACTTCTCCAACGCCTACATGCCCGACATGAGGAACGGCAGCGGCCATGAGCACCAACAGGCGCACGCGCACTACGGCGCAGTGCCGCAGCAAGGCCACGAGCTGGAGGGCTGTGACCAGCAGCTCAGGCCGGCGCAGCACCATTACCCCGCGCAGCCGGCACCCGGCATGCCCTACCCCAGGTTTCCACCTTACGACAGGCTGGGGTATTACCAACAGATGGAGCAAAATGGCTACCGGCCGGATAGTCCATCACAGATGGGGCATATGGGTCCAAAGGCGGCGGACGGGTACGGGCCTAATGGTCACCAGCCACCAGCGCCAGCGGTCTACACGTCTTGTAAACTGCAGGCGGCGGCGGCGACGGCGGGGGGCGTGCCGGGCAGCCCGCCGCTGGAGCAGGCGCAGCAGATGCCGCACCACATGCACCCACAGCAGCACATGGTGCAGCACGGCGTGCCGCACCAGCAGCACCTCATGTACCCCGTGGACGACATGCAGCACCAGACGCAGATGCCGCCCATGCACCAGCAGTCCATGCACGCACAACAACCGCCCCCACAACAGCCCCCGCCAAACACCAACGCCTCGCTGCCCAGCCCACTTTACCCCTGGATGCGAAGTCAATTTGGTAAGTGTAACTTCTTCCTCTGTAGTTATAATACCTGCTTCGCCTTTAACGATTTAGCCATTAGGATTGAGTAGAGCTACTATGGCAGACTCGTCTAATCGCTTGTCAAATCCTCCACAAATCCAAACAGTAGCCCTTTTTTCAACGTGGAAAGCGAACTCAGTACTTCATAATACGGGACAACCGCTTTTGCGAGGACTAAACCACCAAAATGAGCAATTCTCTATCTATCTACCTTTTACATCTTTAATATAAAAGTCACAACAATAGGCTCGTACTATAGAACTGTTTATTGATTTATACGAGTATAGCTTCGAAAGCGAGAGCAAATTCCTGTGTCAACGTAGAATTTGCACAATATACGTGAATATACGTTACGTGAACTCAGGTAGCGAAAATAGATTCGACAATTTGCAAAAACACTTTCGCTCCACGTGCGCATTGATGAGAAACAATAAGTGCCAGAAACAATACCCTGCCTACTGTTCGGGGATTATTTATGAGTCGAACAGGCAGGCATTCAAAAGGAATTTCACTTTTCATAAAATTTACAACTGCCGACACAAAAGCGCTCACCTTCTGTTTAGCTGACGCCGATCCCGAACAAAGACCCTCAAGTTGTGCTACCATCTCCTACTGTTTTTGAATTTGTCTGAAATCTAATTTATGGTGGAACCGCCTGATTTAGGGTCCCTATTGTAATTGGCGATATCATTCGCCATAGAGATGCTGTTTAGAATTTCAAGTTTAGTTTTGCGTGCATATTTGCGCGGGATAGTTTGGCTACTGCCCGGGTCCGAGTTATAATTATTCGTGAAAGTTTTGAGTCAGTTTAAATAATTTTACCTTCCAGTGATATAATAGTGTATTTGTGAATATCATAGTGGCGCTAAGGTAACAATTCTCTGAATCTAAACTAATTTTTTAAGCGTTAGTTCGTGGTAGGGCGTCCCTTGTCTCGATTATACCTATTGGTAAGCTTCCTGATGTCTATTTTCAACCTATTGGCTAAGCACACAATATAGTCGTATGACTAGAGACGTTCTTTATTCATTAAATGCAGTCGCAGATTGCGGAAATACCAATGACGTGAAGGCTTGGTAGCGTCAACAACTACGACATTCTATGCGTATAGACTCTTTTATACCTCTTGGATTTATTTACTCTAGCTCCCACACCATTATGATTCATTTAAATCTTATTAAAGATGATCTTTTCGACGTCTTTCCCGAAGTTAGGTTGGACAGCAGTTTCCTCTTCACGATCGAAAAATCTTTATTTTTTGTGAATACTAACAAGATGGAGATCAGAAAGTGTAAGCCAGAGGTACATGATAGAATTGATGTTAATAATGCTTATCTTTGAATATTTGCATCTACGTTCTACGGTAAACAAACCTAGGAATCATCAGTCATCAGTCAGTATTAAAGAGAAATGCATTGAAATTGTTGCGCATGCCAAAACCGAGGCTTAATTTAACAGCACAGCAATTAACAACACAACTCACAAAGCATTTTAATTCGTATAAATCAAGTAATCATAAATCAAATCTGATGGTATCTGCTGTGTGCTCGCCAACTTTTACTGTCCCTACGTAGCGTAGGATGTGGACCGATTTACGTCCAACTACAAACTTACTAGGGAGGACGATAGATAGTCGATTATAATTAAATACAACTAAATAATCGACGAAAGACTTGAATCGATTAAGCGTCGTTGTTGATTGAAAGATTAGTACGTGACTGGTTTATGAACGATTACAATGCAATGCATTTGACATGAAAGTATTTTTTTACGTCGTTTTATGTGATTTGGTAATTGAATTCGTATTGATCAAATTTATTTTATGTTAAGTTTACTTCTTTCGCTTTTGGTGTGATCCCATTCAATTATGCAGTATCGAGTTACTCGACTATTCGACTACCAAGCTTCTCCCTAAACCAGTTAATACTAAGTGTTTCTAACCCATGTCATAACCAATACCAGCGCTAGATGCCAGATAAGTCGTGCCAATTTTGAGTTAGTTTCTGTTTGCCAGACGGACTGAGTTGGCTGTCGTAGTTAATTAATTCCCAACTTCGATGTGATTTGATGAGGCAGAGATAGATTGTTACAAAGTGGGATGCAAGAAGATGATGCAAGGTGGTTACACCTCTTGTATGATGATTGGGTGATAATGCGCACTTTCATTTGTAACTAGGTAGTTGGTCAACGGATTCTGGGAATCTCGTCTTTTAATTGCTTAGTGGTGTTTGTCAGGCGATTTCTCGTCTCTAATTTTATTTATTTTATTCTTCGTCTTGGTTAGCATTCTGGTCTTTTATTTTG
Source organism: Agrochola macilenta (assembly GCA_916701695.1). Classification (NCBI taxonomy): domain Eukaryota; kingdom Metazoa; phylum Arthropoda; class Insecta; order Lepidoptera; family Noctuidae; genus Agrochola; species Agrochola macilenta. The sequence goes on from OU753563.1 coordinate 14,470,609, forward strand.
TTGGCTTGAACGATGTATCAATGTAAGTAATGTGGTGCAATTAAGATAGGGCTGACATCGGTTCAGATGTTAATTTTCAATTAGCACAATAATGAGTAATATTTGTATAGGTACACACTCATATCTAGTAAACCATAAACCTAATCGATTTCTACAATACATGCCAAAATTCTACTAACATGTTTGTAGCAGCAATTAGCATCTTAAATATTAATTGAACAACTGCGGTTACGAAGCAAAAAGGGTAGACTTACTAAAACCAGTCCAGTAAAAAGTATATCTCGGATATTATCTCTTAAACACCAGACGTGCCTATTTAGCATATGAAAAATACTCGGTGCTTAAAGCATACAGTAGCAAATAGTCGCACTTAACCAGAAATCTCGTTAAAGCTCTTATGTTATCTACTTGAGAACGTTCCTTCATTAATTATCTTCAAATATCGGCTGCCATTTTGAAATAAAAAACCGACCAATAGGAACACCGCGTGCGTTTGTTTGAAAATAGAACGCCGTTCCGTTTGAAGCTTACGAATCATTAATCATTGGCCAACCGTAGCAACGTGTATGCAATGATTATGTACTAATACAATCTATGGTATGGTATGGTATGTCTGTACTTAATGAGCTACATGAAAGAATAGGCAGGAACATGCTGATTTGATCAATTAAATAAAAATAATTGATAGTTGCATCAAAATTTGGTTACAAAGTAAATCCGCAGGATGACATTAGTGTAGAATGACAAAGACAAACATTAAAGTCTGATTATACAGCTGATGTAGTCTAATGAGATATCGTGTTAAAACATATCACAAGCTTTACTGATAGAATTATGTGACTCATTAGTTTTAAAAGACAAATAATAAATCTGCATACATTTTTCATTTCACATCAAGAGGAAGCTGATGAAGATATAAAATGGGGAATTTTGGATGACGTCAAAAGGTGGTCAGTTATTGCAAGATAATTAATCGAATCACGGGAAGAACATTCATTAGGAACTGTAGTCTTTTGTTCATATGTGACACAGTGACATATTGGGGGTAACGAAGAGGAACAGGATATACCAGTAGCCCAGCAGGTCATCATGAGCAAAGAGTTAAATGAAACAAGAAATAAAGAGCTTTAGTTGTATTTAGTCATATCTAATTATATAATATGACACTATTCCTTAGTGTACATCCAGTGTCCATTGACTATATTATTGATAAAGCAAGCTTCTCATTTGAGACTGTTTATGAATATTTAGGAGCGTCGCGTTTCTGAAATATTATCTTGAAAAGCAGTAATGTTTCAACAAAGCCTCTAATTTCTTTCTAATTTCCTAAGCAGTTGGCGTTTCATTCCCTAAAATCCCTTTATCAACGCCACTGGACTTATTTTCTCCAGAATTCACACAAAAACACCTTTATTTCACCACATTTTGACATATAGCCGCACTGACTAACGGCATAGAAAGATAGACTTACCTAGTCCGAGAGGTAGGCCGCGATAAGTCGCGGAGAATCGAGGTGGAAATGGAAATATAATGGAAACCCCCCCTACGCGTCGCCTCGCCCCCCTTCGCATACAATGCCGGATAGACGACTTGTTACATTTCATTGTTCAGTTATCAGCCCCAAGGCCTTTGTGAAAGCCAGATGATTGAATACAAGTATTTGTTCTCGTGCCTGCTTCTGATTTTCCCCGCTTGCCACTGAAAGCTCGAATCGTTTCGTATTAAACATAGAAATGTATAATACAATTACAAATGTGTTACGGTTGGGTGTTTGTTTTTTCTTGTAAACATCTAGCAGGAATTTGGAAGTTGACAGGTTGTGAATGAAAAAGAGATGAGAAATCGATAGACAAGCCAAGGGCCTATTTTTGAACGGAGAAAAACCAAAGATTTGATCATTTGAACATAATAATTTTGAGTAGTTTAGTAGTTTTGGAGGAGCTCGTGGCTAAGTAACAACAGCCGCACTGGTCGATCCATCAGGTTAAGCTACGCTTACCGGGGTTGGTCAGTGGATGGGTGACCATCTTTACAAACCGAGAATCCTCGGTGCCTCGGAAAGCACGTTAAGCCGGCTGTCATTCGTGGATCTTTGACAGTCGTTACGAGTCGTCAGAAGCCCGAAAGTCTGACAACCAGTCTTACCAAGGGGTATAGTATTACCCAGTTACTGGGTTGTGGAGGTCAGATAGGCAGTCGTTCCATGTAAAATACTGGTATTCAGCTGCATCCGGTTAGACTGGAAGCCGACCCCAACATAGTTGCGAAAAGGCTAGGCAGATTGATTGAATTTTGAGTAGTTTTTAATCATCTTATTTTCATATTTCATGCCAGTACGCTCGAGTACTTCAAACTTATTCGCAGCGGAAAACTGACACATTTTCATCATATTTAACTGAGTTTGTCTGTATCTTGTATTCTCATACGAAAATTGTTTTCTCAGTACATAATTTAACATTTTCCAGTAATTTTGTCGCCATCTGTGACAAAACCTAGTGATTTTCAAAATAAAGTGCGCGATAAGTCCCATTGTCGGTACGTTTGACTTGATCGATTGTCGATTGTCGCGCAGTAACAATGACGATAAATGCCTCACTAGATTGGAGTTCAGTTTCTTTTTGTACCAAGCTTTCTACTTTTCCTTTGATTTTTATGCTTTTGGAAACTTCTTCACTGTTTGTGATCGCTTTTTCTTGTTGTATCAAGTTCTACGTCTCGATTGATTGTTTTTCCAATTTAACCCATTCCAAACAAAGCTTAAAAAATTGTGTTTCAATTATTTTGTCATACTTAAACAGCTTCATTATTCTAATTTAACTAATTTGTCGAAGGAAATTGTATTTTACATTTCTTGCATCATTCAATTCAAATCAATCAAACATAATCATCAAGAATTTAATTTGTTCAATAAGAATTGCTTTATTGCAAAAAGTAATAAACGTCACTTGAATTACCCATTAATTTGTCGTACAGATTCTGCATCATTACCTTTCCTACCCCTCCAACTAAAGAGATGAAGTTAAAAATTTCCGCAAATGTTATTATTTATTTAACACAGGAGATGGTCCGCATTTCCCCAACTTCCCCTTGTATTTACACGTGCTATTATTTGCATAAAGATTTTTTACACAGTAGGGTAGAGTGGGGTAGAGGGATAAAAATATATTTCTAATTCTGTTCGGTGGTGACTTTCCGGTTCGGCCCGGTAGCGAGACGTTGACGAATGGCGTTTATACTGTTTTTTGATATTATTTTTTCGATGTCGGCTTAGGAGTTTTGTTGGTTTTCAAAGTGTGAACGAAAATATTGAATAGAGGATGTTGCGTACTGCAACTTGTGCTACTTTGTTAAGGAACTTTTATTTAGGTTTTTAAATTTGATTTAGTTAATAATTAAGAAGTAGGTACTAGCTACTTTTCTACCCGCCAACAATATGTTTGGAAAATATATAAATATTCCCTTTTATCATTAAAAAACTTTCAAGTATCAATTTATTACCTACTATGCAACGATACATAGTAAAGAGGAAGAGAAAAGTTTTCAAATTATGGTATCATTTAGCTTACTTACCTACTAGACGGTTAAGATCCAACTTATATTTCAACTCATCTCTATCAAGATGCAATGATGTAAAACGATTAAAATCCGCTTCAAAATGACAAGATCAAAAGATAATCTACCTCAGTAACTTAGCATTGGGGAACTTGAAAGAGCTAAGTGTGTGCTTGTTAGTTCTTATGTTGCCTACAAGATGGCGTTGAATCAAACTTATTCGACCTTTATGTTTTGATGCTTACTGATTTTGAAGGTTATGTTTTATACCTTTATTACCTTACCTTTTCCAATTGTACATGAATAAAAATATATTTTTAATACTTGTATGTATTAATTTAGGTAGAAAAATACTTGGTTGGTACACTAATTCCATAATTTAAAAGGATAATTCTTTCAATTATTGTATAATGACAATATGGAATGATGTTCATTAATAGAAGTAGAACCTTATTTTAATATCTTAAATATTAAGCATGAATAATAATTTACATTTAATTTAATTTTAAACATGTGAGTAAATCCATTCACAAGTAATTCACACCCACATTGATTCATAGATAGATTCAACCAAATGTACACTTGGATAAAATATGAATATGATTACTACACAAAACAAAAAATATAAAAAGGCAAAAAGTTGGAAGCTTATTAAAAAACCATTATGGTCCTATAATTACATACACCCACATCGAAATACACCAATCCCATTAATATATGTCTAACGCACACATAGAAACCCAAATACTCACGAAGACACACGAATATTCACGATTACCTTCTCACGAATAGGACGGCACTCACACATTCGTGTCGAATGGTGTATGACGTGAGCTGTCAATGTGTGAGTCATGGAGTTGCCAGTTATTTTTGATACCGCTAATCGTTGGTAAAATTTTGTGCCAGATTTTTTAAGTAATTACATTGTTCATATTATTGTTGTAAAATTTTACGTGGAAAGTTCGTATTAATTCTTTTCAAACTTTTTTAAGTTCATACTTCGTTCGTTCTTCTTCTTTCTTACTTTGTTCTTACTTTTTTTCATCTCAGCTAACCGTTTTAGGTGATAATATAAATAAAGAATACATGAAAGCTTGACTCGAAATCTATATATTGGAATATATGCCGTTATAATTTTTTCATAGAATATAGATAGACATAAGCATAGGTTACAAATGTTACAATGAGAATGAATATAGAGATACTTTCTTGATATAAAACGAACATAATTATGTCTCGCTTCCAAGCTTTAATGAATGGGCTTGGTGAGTGATTTTATCTTTAAATTACAGTGACTAAACGCAGGCGGAGCCAAGCGTTACATAATTCATAATTAATGCATAATTACATAAATCTTTTAAAAACTGTTCAATAGTGAATAAACTCACAGTATTGTATAAAAATTCCCATCATTTGCATTGGTGTTGGTAGCAGATAAATCTTAATTATTTTACAGCTATCTTCCTTATCGTTTAACAACTTAATTTAACTTTTGTTGAAAACATGACTCTCAGCTAAAGGTTACGTACCTTTAGCTGAGAGTCATGTTTTCAACAAATGCTTTCGAAAACCAAGTAGAGAAAAACAAATCACTTATTTGAATACATTGTTACTGAGCAGGGATGAAATGTCAAGTTTTAGATCAGTAAGTTAGTAATTTATCAAGTTCCCATAATACATTCCTTCAGATTCCAACTTGAGTTAAAGTTCACTAAATAACAAGGTGCCTTTCTTGTACCCTCTTTCAAGTTACAAAGTTCAGACCAATAATTTCCCCGAACTTACGTCCTTGTACTTCAGAAGTAAGTTGTGTCCAATTAACTGGCAACATTGTCAGAAATCGTCTTTCTCTGTTCGGCCCGCTCTCCCCGTCCTTGTCTCACTCGAGGTTAGGATAGCTTGGCCCACATTAATTAAACGCCGGGATAGAACGCCAATCAAACTTTGACCACCGCTAAGCCGATGAAGCCGAACTTATTATGTGGTATTAAAATTCAATTTTCGAACACCAACCGCTCGAAATTGAAATGGATCCATAACATTATGGAATGATAGCCGCTAATTCAATAAATACTGGTGTACCGGCCATTAGTTGTTGAAAAAGATAGACGTACTGCTCTTTCCGGTCATAATTACCGACACAGCAAATTACTAAACTAATAGGTGGCTTGTTAGATATCGAAATTAAATTCTATCATCGCTCGATACTCATTAATGTGATATTAAGTCTGTTCCTATCATTAGTAGTGTACAAAAAGTGGCGTCACATGATGCGTGCACATGTGCGAGCCGACGGTGCCACATAAATCATAAACCGTATCTTTGTACTTGCGCCGGTAGGTAGGGAGTAGCCACGTCGATGGAGGAGCGGAAAAAAGCCCCCCCGTTTCCTGCCCGGGGATCACACATGACCGGCCTGTCTATCTGCCAGACCCGTGTCAAATATTCTCTGGAGCGGAGATCGCCCCCTACCCGGCTTACGGGGGCAGGAGCAGCCCCCTGGGGCACGCTGTCCCGCGGCGAAGCTCATCTTGGAGCCCTAATGCGTTTCACGCTCGGCATTATGTTGAGATGAATTTTTAGGCAGCCTGAGACCACTACTGTTTTTGTTACGTTCGCGTATTATCTAGACATCGCCCGAATAACATCACTAGAACCTTTAATATCGACGCTGAGTAAAATGATTGAATATTTTCTTTTTCATTAAGATTTTCGCTTTCACAGGGCGGGCGTTGAAAAATCACCACCCCGCACCTTTCATAACTTTTCACTTCGTGATCCAAGGCAATTACTCACTTTCTATCGCCTTCTCAAATATTCATTCGTGCTTTTCCTGCTGCAAATTATAGTAATGGCCCGAACAAAACTGGTAATTAGCCCCCTACGTGTAAGGGGGGCACTCATTTTTATAAAAGCTTCAGGTCATTACATTTCACTTGTTCATGTTTTTCAAAATATAGTCCTAATACCTAATTGATAGGTTTAATTTAGTAATGGAAAGATTAGTATTTTGATCCTCTATCGTGGTTCGTGCGCTATCCTGATATGGTTTGATTGTATTGCGTGTGTATGATTAGGCGTAGGTACACGATCCGTAGGTGTGTTGGTACAGAGGTCGGGTAGGATGTCGCGTCGACAGGCGGAGCCGGGCACAGAACAAAGCTGTGCGAGCCTAACAAAGACGTCACCGGCCGTGGCTGCGACGCGGAGTTATGGCACCCATTGTGCGCAACAATACCCAACAAACGAGTTTGTATAAGCTATTAGGTACGCGCATTAATATATATTTTTTGTTCGCCCGAAAATTTAGCATTCCATTACGAGGGAGAGAAATGAAACGCCCGCCGCATGAATTATATTAAAATATATTTGAATATTTCATTTGACACCTTTTTTGCGGGCGGTATTTCGTTCAATCCCGGGCGGGGAGAGCGTAATTTTTAGCATACACCAAAGCTAAATTTTTGGTGAATAACATTCCATTTCGGATGCGAAACACGACGGGTATCAGCGTCAACACAACACTGACTGATGGCTGTGTGTTCACGTTATAAATTCTTTTTGAGATCCGCTCGGATTTGTGATGAAGCCTTTCCTCTGTATGTAGATTTACATTCGTATAGGGTTATTATTAATTGGTACATTACAGCCTTTTAGTATTTTTAGCTAGAGACTAGATCGTGGACTCGCTCGTTTTATTCTCCTTATTAGATTCTATTCAAATTCCGTAAAACTCGAGTTGGGATATCTAGATTCTCAAACCACGAAACTAACTTAACAGAACCAAACATGGTTTACTATATCAGATATCTACACAAATGGTTCGAAACAAAAGTCATTAGGGCAGCATACATAAACCACTAGCAATCTTCAGTACATAATCTAGCCGCCGCCCAAACCTCGGCAATGATTAATGATTTATCAAAACTAAGGCAGCCATGATGTTTTTTTGACATGCGTCATTCGACCCTTTGTGTAAGATTCGTTAACGATTTTCCTATTGGCATAATCGAAATACTATTTGCATAAGTTCTTGTTATTAAATTTATATAATTTAAATTCCATATAATTTGCGGTATACGTAGTATTATGGAAAAACAAAAGAAAGGGTCATTAAGGTCAAATATTTATTTCTTAGCAAAGTATGATCTGATACTCGAAGGCCGACAGTAGGCCTGATCGTGGGAAAACACACATAGAGACGTCCCCAATTTTTTATATATTATCTACATTTTATTAAAACCTACTCGCATGTATATATGGTTAAATATGTGCGCACACGACACATTAATCATGCATGAGGTACTCGTAATTATTATGTCGCGTGTTTTGTCATCCATCGCATTTTGGCCGTGGATTTTATCAATGTACAACAAATTGTGTTCATGTCATTAGTATACCAATGTCGCTTTTACAATGCCATTGCCGTTTTAATGCTAAGCGATATTTTTTACGATATTTACCACCTGTTTAGTGGACGATCCTTTTTATGGGTTGCTGTGGTAAAAATTCATAAAGCAGTAATAAATAAAGGAGATGTCAAGATTGCTAGGAAGGAAAACATTCCATTAAATGCTATGCTCAATGATAGGTGTGAAGAAGATTCGTAGAGCCTCTTCCATTGTCCGGTAGGGTTATGAAGTTGAAGATGTTTTTTTTACTTGCAAAGTCACACATATCATTAGCTACATCTCCATCTTTATGACCAATGCTTACAATTCATAACACAGGTTTGCTAAGGACCGACAATTGTAAGATCACACGTAAATAGGGTCACTCAACTTTATTCCAATCTCCATTGAGAGATCTTGCTTGACCTTATCAGATTACAGGGTAAGAACTGGACCTTAAGTGCATTACAATGTAGGTATCAAAAGAATTGTATTTTATTAAGTGGTAGGTAACTGCACAAGTTTGATTGATTTCGTTATCAAGTATAGTCTTTAAGCTTCCTATTAGGGCAGGTAGATTTATTTTCCCTGACTAGTCCTTAATTCTTCATCGGCGACTGTAAAGCCGAACAATCGTCACTACGACATTTATTTATTTTTATACGATTGCTATATCAATTAAATACTATAAACATGGATCGACCTTCGCCATAGTCGTTGCGAACCAGCAATTTTATTTACGACGTGTAAGCGTTTAAGAGAAATTGCATTAATCTGAATACCCGTTTGATATCATGTACGATGTTGCAATACACTGAGTGATTTCAACATAGCTATAGGTCATAACAAACAAACGTTCATAAAACATTTTGAGTTCAGTCACGTTGAATATAAAGTCAGGATTCGATTGGTTTTCGTCGCCCAAATATAGCGTTGGCCCGAGTCGAAATGTATGAAATTGTAGGACATGAATTATGGATTGTCGATATCGCTTCAAGCTGTTGCTGTATTTTTTTCGTGTTCCTGTGGCGATACCGCAACGAATTAAATTAAAAGCTCTTTTCACTTGTCATCCCTTGATGAATTTGGTATTTAGGCTCGCACGCTTTGCCTGTTATTATTTTTTACTCGCGGTTGCGGAAAATGTTTTGGGGACTATTTCATTACACGACTGACATTGGAAGAGTTCTGTTATGTTCTGTTTTATTACCCAATTATTTTGCCACTGGTATTTCAACAGTTTATTTCATATTTTTGGATGTAGGTACGGATTACTTTCTTTCCAATTCTTACAATCCAATCCAACCATTCGTTATCGGAAATCGTTTAGGTGCTCTATCATTTTCTAGTCCAACCTTGACGACATCGTTAGGTCTCAGTAAATCTTGATCTAAAGCAACCAAAATTTCTTGAAAGTAAGGATCACGATACTGCAATTTGGCATTATTTTGCTTAAATTTCTTCGTTGTAAGTATCCAAATAACAGTCTTTACGAGTTAAACATTGTCGCAATAGTTTTTGACACACCTGCCTTAACCGCAGAATCTATTATACTTAATTGCTGCAGTTGCTGCAGTTTACCATGCAGTTGTAATGTTATCTGTTGCAATATTTTTAGTTCTTCGGTTACTTAATTCTAATGCATTTGTTGCTTTGTTAAACTATTGTGGCTATTACGCTGCAAATTCTTAAAAAGCGTTCTACAAAGAACTCCGCACTGCAAATAGCTGACCTTTCAAATTCAATAGATGTAGATATAACATTGTAACGGTTCCATACTATAATAATAATGCCATTAATCATCAATTCTATACACAAAAGAGTATACATCTCAATTCAGTTTAGGCTGGTTACAACCGGTTTGCGGCAGCTGACCGCATTTTCGACCCTTTACCTTTGTACACGCAACGCTGTAATCAGTACAAATGCGATGTGAGATAGCGCACGCCTTTCAATATTTTAGCACGCACTTTATCCAGATAAATGTGAAGCAACCTTAACTTCTCAGGGGATTAGTAACGTACCTATGGGTTCTGTTGCAATCGCCCTGGAAAACGCATTCGTGAACTTAGTATTACTAACGATAATCTCTTCGGCTCGATACATCAGATCTATAACGACTCGGCCAATTTCGAAATTCTAACAAAATAAAAACTAATATTTAAGTACAATGACTTCTTTACAGTAAATCAAAAGTTTTAGGTGAACTTAATTGTATTTTCCGACCAAAAGTTGCTTTAGGTTAAGAAATAGAACGTCAACGTGTTACAAAGCCATAGTATCAAGAATTGATATGATCTAGTACACGTCATTAATACATGAGATGTCTACGAGCGTAGGTGTTCCTAAGGGCATGTGCTACAATAACAACATCTAATATTATACTCGTACATGTAGCAATAAACACACGGAAATAGAATTCCAGATTTAGAAAATTGTATTTCTATTCTGAATCTCTTACATCATTACCAATCACTTTCCCCGGTCCATCGTAGCCAATTTTCAACAATGCCCGGTGTTTGTCCACATCGTCGTGAAAGTAAGCCCCTTCCCCTGCCCGAGATGATTTATAGTCGACCGACGACACATGCAGCGCTGCGCCCGGCGCTCCTAAAGCTGCGATTTCGTTTGGGACGGTCAGACCAGCGGCTTGGACGCTGCGGTTTAGACGCCCGTTTGTGGGGTAGAGCAAACGTCTTTTTAGGACTGTGTCGTTCAAGTGTCTTGTCTGCTTCATTATGAGAAATAAAACTTTTGTCTTCAGTGAACTATTTTGTTTGAAAACATGTGGAACAAAATTAATCATCACAATCACTATTCATAATCATAACATTAGGATTTCTCCATTGCATTTAATTATTTTCAAACGCGTAATAATAAATGTTCTTTGTCAAGACGTCTTCTTTAAAGACTTCCATCTCCATCTCGACTAATCTAGAGCCACAGTCATCAACATCATATCAATAAAGATCTCGTCAATCCCAAATATTCTGTACGACTAGTTAAAATTAAGAATTACCATTATCTAGCAGCTAGCATCTCGCTTGCCTCATGCCCTCTTTAATGCTCTTATTACGGACGGTTTAAATCTGACGGGGGGATCATGTTTTATGCATCTGAGTGTGCGATGAAACCGCTGCTGTAATATATAAAGCCGGCTAGGAAGGGGATTTCATGAGCTATATCGCTATACGACATTGTTTTGGAATTTTCGGCGCGACATGACCGATGAGATCGTGTGTTGTCTTGATGAAATGTAAGGTCTAGAGACGTGGTGAAAACTAAAGACCGTGGTAGATTGTGACTTTGATTTTAAGTGTTAATGTTATGAATTAATCACTGTATGATGATGAAACATGTAAGATTTTTAGCTCTAACAATAACAACAGTACTGAGGTTCATTTGATTTGGTAATTGAAGACAATACTTCATTATTTAAAGTCATCTTATCCTGCTGAGTACTGCTTATTCTTGCAATATGGAAATGCATATTTTTATTTTTTTGCAGGATATGGTATTTTATTAGTGTATGACAACAACTAATCTACATACTTACTACAGTAAAAAAAATACGTATCTACCCATTTTTTGCATTTATATAAATTTATAGTTATTATATAGATAAACATATAATAATTTAATACTGGTATCTAGAAAGAGAATTAATATAACATCAGAGTAGTCACAAAAGCTTTCAGTAGACGTTAACCTTGCTGCACCTCATTGCCCAATCTGACCCATAACAAACTCCAGACCCACGCCTGCTTCACATGGATTTTACGACTTCACAAAATATAGAGATTTCTTTATTATATGTATATGTTTAATATTGAACACATATCCTTTCCGAAATAAAGTCTCTAAATGATAGTGAAAATCACATCAAAATCTGTTGTGTGGTTTACAAGAACAACGCAGTTACACAGACAGGACCTTAAAAGCGACTTTAATTTATAATAAGTACTTATAGATAAAAATGAGCTCTAATGTCATTGTCTTAAACATCTCAAAATCTTATAGACTATTAACGGCAAGGTGGCTGTACTTGAATGCGTCCCAAAATCCGTCCACGACGATGAGGTTGTTATCAATTTCCCGAGCAACAAGTGGGCGATAATTTTGAATCCGTTGCACCAACCCTACCATTGCCTGACTCTTTTACATCACTCTGTTAAATTCCTCTAGAAATCTTAAGATTTATGTTGGCCGGTCAGAGGTTATCTATATTGATGACGTTATAGTCCTCAGTACCTCGTTTGTCAACTCGTAACAAACTGTCGTGTTTGTCATCAGCTCCTTTCTTTTTTCCAATGTTATGAATATTGTCGTTCTTGGAAATCGTTGGTAGTGTGATTCGCAATGTAATCCGCGATTCGTGTCTGTGTATTTCTTCGAAGTTAGCGTGTTTATCTTGTATGGCAAGCCGTTTCGCGTGTTACCGTTGAACCGAAAATAATCAGCTAACTTTTGCTTTGTTTCAACTCCAACTTCAACTGTTTCTATTTCAATTCTGAATGTATTTTGTGGTTTGTGAATATTTTGTGCGGGTTTTAGGATAATAACATTTTGTTGAAGTCAAATTTTGCTAATTTCTTTTATCTACAGAGGTCAAAGTTTCAAAGTTCAACTATTATTCATTTGGATTTATCGACAGACACTAAAGTTGACTATTTAATGTACTTATTCTGTTCTTCTCTATCAATTACTAAGTCTTCTGTCTTATCTATTTCTTTAATATCATAATCACGTTTGTTACGTGCAGTTTTATTCACAGATTTGTCTTTTTTCACTTCAAATAAATTACAGTTCAGTGCATCATCTAAACCGTGTATAATAGGCTTCGCATCTTCCACGAAGAATAATGATTACAAAATGAAAAAGCCCTACGGCATCTTAAATTATTTTAATTGGCTTCGGTAGCGGTTCGGAACTTCGGACCGAGTATTCACGCACAAACACACGTACAACTCATTTTACGTAATATACACTTAATATCACGCACACATACATAAAGTTGGTAATATATCAGAATTATTAAATATCTGTAAATTTATTACAGGCGTCTACTTACGTCTCACTAATAGCCGTATGTAATTATAGAACTAAGACCACTGTACGAACATTGTCGGTAGTGAGAAGGACTAGTTTGATTGATGCCAAGTTTGTTTTGCTAAAAATATTATCCTGATTTCAAATGCGAAAACATTGTATATAGATCCATTTTCTAGATTAAAGTGGTCCATGTTGCACTACGATGTCTACACCCAGTTTAATGCTAATTAAACTTTGTTATTAATTGAAAAGGCTGGTGAATTGATTAGTTTGCATTTAAACGAGCATGTTTTTAAAAGATAACTTAACTGATAACTTGATGATAAAAAATGTCTAATGTCTTCTGTGAATACGAAGCCATGTGTAATATCTTGGGTTACAGAATTTCTTGCCTTGGTCGATTGCGAATTAATGTTTAAAATTAGATTACCATTTCCCAGTACACTGATTTCTATAAGTCTCCAGAACTCCCGACAGTCGAGAGATGCAAAGAACAAGCAAAAACAATTAACAAATTGATAAGCTCAAAACAATTTTCAATTAACTCGGCGCGGGAGTGTTCGCAGTTTACAAATAACCCAACATTTATCAGAAATGCCTATGCAGTTTTTAACGTCTGCCGTCTGTCAGGGTTGCCCCGTGTTTTAAAATTAATGTTGTATTTTTTCTTGTTTCGTATTAACGTGTACCGTTATCTAATTTCAGAAAGGAAGCGGGGTCGGCAAACCTACACCCGGTACCAGACGCTCGAGCTAGAGAAGGAGTTCCACTTCAACCGGTACCTGACGCGGAGGAGACGGATCGAGATCGCGCACGCGCTCTGCCTCACGGAGCGCCAGATCAAGATCTGGTTCCAGAACCGTCGCATGAAGTGGAAGAAGGAGAACAAGACCAAAGGCGAGCCCGGCTCCGGGGACGAGCCGGACAACATGAGTCCGCCCACCTCGCCACAGTAAAGGCCTCTAGCTTAGTTCGCGCGGTCCAAGCTAGGGGTGACTTGTTTCAGATTTCCTCGCCCGAATCACAAACTCCGTTCTCTGCGTTTTATTTTGTGTAAACGATTATGTTCGACTGCTTCGAACACAAATCTGAAACAATACGCCCCGAGACCGAAGTTACTAGAACAGTTTAATTTGTATAAATTGTATGTTGGACTTTTCATGATAATATTACATTATAACTAATACGTAACCTAGTGATTTCGAGTAATGATAGTGTGATGAAGAGATTTTTACAGTTGTTAAGTATAAATTAATTTATAGAAACAATCTCAATACCAATAATTACCAAAAACGCAGTGTATATGATTAGTAAACTGCATCATTTATGTGATTATATAGTTGATTAATTGTCATTTTCTCGGTATTAACTACTGATTTGCAATCGGTCATTACGTTTGTATAAGTTCTTGACAAAGTGCTTGATACTACATGTCTCATAATATTTATTTCATAGCTACTATAAGTTGGCATCAATAGTATATTGAAATTCCAAAAAAAGAAAACGAAAATGTGACGTCCATAATTTATTGTTGAATTCTGTATCAAGCACTATGCCAGAAGTTATGTAAAGAATAACAAAATTCTCTAATAATTTTGAATCACAAAACCATAAGGACCTCTTATAATTAACCATTGATAAGAAGGCAATTAGTATCCATATTGTTATTATTTAATATATTTGATGTTTTATTTCTTAATTAAGCTATCTAAATACTATTCTGTACATACATACATAATAATTTTTAGATTATATGATGTACAATTGTTTTAGTGTGAATAATTAATTATTGAGATTAATTTGGGAAACAACGATATTATTCGTGTTTTGAGTTTTTTTGCGGTATGAGTGTTTTTGATTTGTGGATCGTCTTTTTTTTCTATATGCGTAACCGTAGTGCGGGAAGGCCAGTTTACAAGTGCAATGTATACGATTTTTGATGACACATATACGTAATTAATACTGATAATAAACGTCATAGGAAATCTATTATTATTGTAAAATGTTACGAGATTGATGCTTATAATTTAGAAAAATACTTAATGAGAACATAAAAGAGATATTCTTTGAACTTCTATTGTGAAAAGGTGTGTGTCACGTGAAGATATCTTGGACACGGTGAAAGGAAATGAAATGAATGAGGAAAATCACTTTATTTATAATGAAACAAAAGTTACCTTCAATATCGTAGGTGCAGAACTTGATACTTTGATTTATAAATCTCTTGTGGAATGTAGGTATGAGGTTACATGTTCACAGTATACCAAAGTTAGGAAATAAACTGGTGTTTATATGAACGAATATACGTAGATACGGAGGCGCTTGACGTTTCAGGTATAACCGTAATACATCATTTTGAAAAGGTATTTTTATAAAATCATTGATTAAGAAACCCGATATACGTAAAAAAATATCTAATATAATATATATACTCGTAACACGTTAGTTTTACGAATATTATTATTAAAAAATTGGCGAGTGAGAGAAAGGTTGATCTTGTCAGGATTCAAGTTATACGTTTTTTCGTAATAATGTATAAAAAAGTACTATTTGTAAATTATTTTTCACATAGATTGTAATTAGTGAATGTTTTTAATAAGAACTCAGTGAGCCGGTTCTATAATTTTTTTTATTTTGTGCTGTGTTCGTTAAGTGAAATGTAAATTGTAATAATTGTATATTGTCGATATATTCAATATTTATTTATTGATTCGCTAATTAGGTTCGCTTACGTTTTCTTCTATTGCAATTGGGTGGAATATTCGATAGCTGTCTGGCTGGGATGCATTTTGTTGAATTATTTTTAATTGCTCAATTCACATGTTTGTGTTGTAAGTTTATTGCTAGAGTTAAGCAGTATTTTAATTTGTTGTTACTTTTAAAAAGTGTACTACAATAAGTATGGTATTAACGACATTGTCAGTTATAAATCCTCTTAGATGGTAATATATTTTCAGTGCAATGTTCCACAAAATTTTCAGATCCCTTGCCAGATGGAAACTATGAGTTTGAAAAGTAAAATTTTAAAATTAGTTTTACTTATAAAATTAAGTTCTGATTCTTAAGTCTGTTGGCAACTGTCCTAAAAACTCAAAAATTAGGTCTGTAGAGAGACATTGGAACCTAATTTCAACGATTTTATTTACCATTTATGTCCTATCGATTCAAAATTTATGAAATATAACTATAATTAGTAACATAATAAGGTTAGGCGAGACGATATTGTCATAAATATATAAATACATGAAATTAATAAAGCATAATGATTGTACTTTGAGATTTTTATTACCTTATCATTATATTAAGATACACTGATAGTGAATTTGGCAGTCTTACGGGCATTGAAGACTCTTAGTTATGATATCATGTACCAATATTGATAAATATTACAGAATTTTTAATTATTATACAACCTAGTGTTAAGTTAAAATACGCAGTTTAAATACGTAATTCGCAACTGGTTGATATTTTATTGAATACAGAGAAAATGTGAAATCATATAGAGACATAGAATATAGAAATAGATTTGTTTTTTATTCATATCAAGTTTAAGATTCACACACAATTTTGGAAAAGTACAAAAAGGTCAAGGTTTCACACAGCTGTGCCTAATGCTGCACATATCTCAACTTGTGCTATAAAATAAAGGCTTTCTTCCAGATCGTGGTTCTAGATACCGTCATTATAATACGTCAGCTTAACGACAAAATAATGATTTTGCGTGATACGACCGCACCTCGTACCTTCCGTGTCAGTTACGGCTGATTGGTACCTCCCCCCTCACAAATCTCGAAATTACGTTTTTTTTTCTGTTTCACGAAAGCTATTTATACGACTAGGTGTGGCTTCTCTAATGCGTTTTTAATAATCCCTACGTCCAATGAACGCTGAAGGCGAAACATTATTCTCGTGCGCGATCTCTACTAATGCGATTTTGACAAGTTTGAAATTGAGGCAATTATGGTTTTGCAGGGTTTTAAATGGCGTGTATTTGTCTGGGTGATTTTAGCGATCGCCGGAAGTTATTATAACTATTTTTTGTAATTAGTCCAATGTAATTTTTTGTGTTGTTTCCCGTTATATACCAGATTGATCTGATAGTCGGTCTTCGTCCCACATAAATAACCATAAATTTTTTACTAAAATCATGCATCTATCCAATTATTTTGGTCACTGTTTGTTGTATGTTATTATTTCTTAAATACGCAATGAACAATTTGTCAATAGCGTTACACTTCATTTTTCTATTTGTGTGGACTTGATATGTATCATCAATATTATTTTTCATGCATCGTGTGTGGCTTTGGCAAGATTGTATTTACTTACAAAACATTGATATTGGCACCAACGTATTTACTATTTTTATCATTCACCAACGGATGTAAACAATCCAATTTCTTTCAATTCCACTACCAACGAAGCTAGATCCTTTATAGTGAAGAGATTTAGATTCAATTTGTTTTGTGATAGGGGTCATTGTAAAATGGCGGGTGCCTCCTCTCAGGGAACGATGATAAGTGTTATTTATGAGCTTCGTCAATGTGCCATTGCACTTGCCACAGATTGGGTTCACGGCCGTGCTCACATAACACAATCATCTACGTATGCCAAGCAATTGGAGCAATCACTCTGGTTCTGTCTCTTGGAGTATTTATTATAAAAATAGTTCTGCCGTCAGTGTTGTGGTTTGATTAACCAGTCTGTGTCATTGTTAAGATAAATTTTGTACTAAAAAGTATTCTTACTTGAATTTTTATTTGTAATGGGTATTTGATTGAAGCTGCATCTTAAGTCTAACAAGTTTCTGATAATGGGCTAATTGATATTTCTTGAAATCAGGGCTGAGTTTTCTTACACATGTAAGGTTCTTATTTCAACCAGTACCTACCCATAACTTGACGGCTCGTCATGTTGTTGGAAATACTTCTTTCTTGATAGTATACTGGTTGTGGTAATACATCATGAAATTATCTGCTATGCCTAATTCGTTAAACTCAGTGTGATAGGTATTGATTCCATGAATGTCAAACAACTTTTCAAATGTTCTGTCTTTATTGGTTTCCAGATTTTGGATAATCTGTATATCTAAATTTTTAGTTATTCTGGTAGCAAACTAAACAAATCACAAATGACTCATTGACAACAGTTCATGCATGCTGTTAAATTTTTGTAACCAAACATTTATTCGTTCTAAACCATACAAAAAGCTAAACAACGTCAAACTTAAACTTACTGTCCCAAGATGAAGACATAAATCATTGACGATTTTTCACTTACGACCTTGCCTCATAACGTTCAATTTTATTGACTGCAATAAACCAAAGCAATGGTTAAATCAACGCCGCTGTATCGATATAAACACCTCGTAAATATTCCCTGTCCCTTTCATGTCTATTGGAATTTAGACATGCTTGAGCGGGATAGAAAAGTTGCCTCTTCATTTAGCTGTTACTGAAAATAGTTTATGAGAGCTAAGGTGTCGCTCCTAAACAAATGATTGTAGACTCTATGGCTTGCGATATAAGGTTGGTATTTTAGTGTGTTGTAAAATTTATAGCTTTTAAATGGGTCCTTAAATCGCAATAACGATTTGTTTATAGATACTCGTGTTGTCGGCGATCCTTTGTAGGAATAAGTTTAATTTATGGCCTCGTGTTAAGATACAAGTCAACTCTGTAATTGATTTTATTGGCTTTTTGACACGTTTGATAACTTATCTGACATTCTGTTATTAATTGATTCGTCATCGCTGGTAATTCATGGTGGGAGTTGTATGAGACACCTAAATAACCATAAATCATAAGTTAAATATTTGGAAGTTTGACAGTTAGGTATATTTCTAATCTCACAAGACTTCTCTTTCTTAATAAATTGTTTAATATGTGATAAACAAAGTAAATCTTTTTACTTTATTTTTTTCATAACATTTGTTGCATTAAACTATTATGTAATTCACATTTTTGTCCCTAAATTTTAGAAATAAAATTTCTATTGCCATTTTTCATTAGTTTTAAATGCTTTAAATATGTCATTTTATTCAAAACTTTGAATGCCTAAAGAGGTCAATTGATTTTTAATAATTTTGTCCAACAATGATATAGTTTTCCCTGATTTTCATTACATAACTCTTTTATGCCGTTTAACAAATCCAAATTGAAATTCAAAATTGGCGCCCGCGCGGCCGCCATTTTGTTTGGGGCGGTGTCCCCGCTCGCCCCGCCCCGCAGCGCCACTCCCACGCGGCAGCCACTCGGACGCAGCCCAACTCATTTGTTATAGTGTACAGTCCACCCAACAGGTTGCTACGGCATTAGCAGTATATTTAATTTTATGATTTGTAAGGTAAATAAAAAAAGCAACGCTTTCGTAGACGATCTGTCAACAATGGTATTTAAATAATCTATGCTTAATTTATAAGCGATAAATACCCAACTACACATAAAATGAGTGCAATTTTTTTTAAAGAATAGGTATTGTTGAAGTAATAGGTATGTTACAAATTAATTACGTAACATGTATAAAGCGGCTCAAATGCCTGGATAGTATACTCGTATGTAGGCTAATCAAATGACAAAACAATTTTATTTTTTTTAATTAACGGGTCAAAATGGGAGTTAAGTTACAATAATTATAATGAGTTTTCTTACGGCAAAATGCAGATATTTTTTTTGCCACTATGCAGATATTTTTTATTGCTACTCAATTATTTTCCCAACATATTTGAATACAAAAAAAAAGACACTGGAATACTTGTACAAGTACGTTAGAAATATATTTTAATTCATCTAAGTTAGCGGAGAAACTTGTTACCGCTAGATACACGTCAGGCGTCGCATTGGAAGATGACACCGATAGAGATGCTACCGTCCTATTCCTATATATGGTAAGTTATATATTTCTGTCCTTTTTAATTAGCACTTTTAGTCAGTTCAGCTTGAAGCACAACAGACGCGGGGGAGCTGTTACGTCACTTAAGGGAAGCACGTATCAACTATACGTAGGTATATAAATAGGTATGTATATATAACTATATTGTGTTGCGATCTCTTGAATTTTTTAGCTCTAGCACAAATGGAATAGGTATAAAAGCTTTAAAGGATGATACAAAAATGGGTGTAGGTAATAACAAGAAATCCAAAAACTAAAAAATACTTAACTCACACTTAGCGTGAGGCATCCATTGCGAGACACGAGAGCTTGAAAGAGAATAAATATTGAAATAATAGACAGGACGCAAACCCAACTACGAAATTGAAATTTTGTAGGTACACAAATAGGTGAAGTAAAGCAATTAACAGACAGGTTATTAAAACAAACAACGAGTTACACCTTAGCTACTGTTTACTCTTTGATATCTGATAGGTAGGTACTTACCACTAATTGTACATTTTTCACACATAGCATTTAGATATTATTTACCTCTTTACGTAAGTACTGATTGCATCTCTTAATTGCCCATCTTTTGATGTTGTCAATAAATGAAGTAATATTATTATAATATCATCAACAGCGTTATTATAACGCAATTTGTTGAATATATCCTAAGAAGATATTATAACCTTTTTTACATTGACATGGTGGTTCTGTAAGTATACGTAGGTATTTCATGTATTTTCAGATTTGTCAGAACAAATAGATTAGAATTTCTTGAAGTATACACTATTACATGTAGCCAATAGAAACCTTGGCCCACTTTATTTAAAATATTTTTTTTTTAAATTATACTCCCTGTCAAAAAATATAAAATTACTATACCACTTCTAAGTATTGAACTTATCATTGCATCTGCACTTGTTTCTTTATCATCAATTTACCCATAATCAGCATCTACAGATCTCTAAAAAGATGATCTTTCTAAAATGACACGCGTATCATTTACCTGCTTCACACGCAAGTCATCAATCTCATCACCTAGCTCTCACAAACGATCATTATGACTGCTGGCAGACACCTCGGCTATTCTCAGCCTCTTACACTGTAGAATAATTACTTCATTATATTAACCAATAAATAGTTCAACGTGGGAATTCAAAAAAGAATTCTTTGACTGTTTGGCTGACAATGTTGCGTTCAGTGATCTTAATTAATGTAGGTAGATGACCTGTCTTCATAGATCAGTCTCCAATAGACATGTGTATTTGACATTAGATACCCAGGATTTCTTCTTCTACTTTGTAATCCTCGTCTGTTTCTCGATAATGTCTGTCTAACTAAGTGTTCTGGCCTTAAAGTAATTTTTTTGTGATTAAAGTAAATTAGACCTGACATTTTCACATCAGTCAGTTCTTCCTCAGCAAAATATAAAGACCAAGTTAAGTGATCTCATATTGCTTGGTAATAACGCAATTTACAAACCTTTAATTATTCCACTCCCTTCACTTAACAGGTGCTTCTGCTGATGAACTGATGTCCTCCGTAATTTCATAATCTTCTTTAATATCAATCCAATCTTGCATCATTTATAAGTAAGCTTACACCTTCATTTTTAAATTGATAAGTTCCAATTTTACTTGTTTTTTCAAGTTATTTTTCGGACATATTTGATGTAAAACTCTAGATATCGTAATCTAATTTCTCCTTTGGAGGTTTAAACAAAACTTAGATAGTAAGTATTACATGATAAAAGTTTTCAATTACTTTCATTAGGTATACATAAATTAATTATTGAAAATGAAGGACATGTAACACGTACTGTGCGATGTAATAATAAATTCCATAAACTGATCGACATCGAGCAATTCATTTCACCGTTACTCATTACATGAATTATTAATGGATTAACGCAAATTGTGCTGCTCACAACATTATGCTCGGACACTTTAAAAATAATTAAACTCTAATGAAAGCGTTGACCGTATTATATTGATTGGTAATTAGATTATTTTTATCTGACTCCAATTTGTTGGTATTTATATAGGATTGCTAATGTGACTTCCGATGAGCATGTCAATTTGTCTGTCAGTGTGCCAAGTTTTCATGTTTTATCACACGTTTGATATTTTATACTGCTAAACGACTTCTCGGTAGAAATAAGTAAGAGGATATATCTGGAGGGACGAAAAAGTTTAACTTTTTGGTGCAGGTAGCGTTGTGGCCGACGGATAGTCCCGAAATAGAGCACCGCCGACGGCCATTGGAATTATTCTTGGGGCTTTCTTTTCTATTTAGAATTTTTGGTGATTTTCCAAAAGCTCTAAGCCTCATTATTTATACTTATTGAGAGAAAACAGGTCTGATAGTTCAACGCGAATGCAGGTGCTGAAATACCAAAATTCTCCCATGCATATTACCTGCCTACATGCATAAAATAATGATTTACACCTTACGATTATACTTATCACCAGATAAAAAAATACTAGTGTAGAAAATGTTTTAATAACTAAAGCTATTAACACTGCAGAATATCTTAATTATAGCTACTTACCTAGTAACCTTTAGGCATCGCGTATTTCTTAATTTAATTCTTAATAAATCATATTATTAACTATTTTCAATAGATAGGTTCATATCTAGAAAGTTCGTAGTTGAAGACCAAAACTTATGCTTCATTGTATTTTAGCTTTGCTCAATAGGAACGCATTGAATCTTAGCAATCAAACCATAATTTTCGTTATGCATAACTAAGGATTCCACAGACATTGTTTGCTTTATATAAATATAAAGCATATATTATCAATCGATAAAGTTATAAAGACGTAAAGTCGTTGACTGATTAGATCAAGAGTTGCATGTAGGTTAATCCAATACAAGTTTCCGTGCTAATACGCAAAATACACACACGGATTTAAAACTGTATAATCTCACCATATTTCAAACGTTGCCGTTTTTCAAATATAAATAATCTTTAAATGTAATGTGATGTTATTTAACGGTATTCATTAAATGATTGATGATAGCGCCTCAAGAAACGACACAGTGTTCTTCTGTGTTAACCTGTCTTATACTTTGTTCGTACATTTCTGAAGTGTGTCGATTTCTTGTGTTGTTGGAAAACAATGGTCGGTGTCGGTTGAGGCTGCTTTGTTGGTCCAAGGTTGGTTCACATCATTTGCATAGGCAGCTCGTGATGCCAAGTGTACAGTCACGATCTCATAATGCCATTTTTATGTTGAGAAAAATATTGCACTTTCTAATTTGTTTATGTTGTTTTTGCGTTACGTACTGGTATCAATCTAGTTTTTTGTCGGTTATTAGGGAATTAAGTCAACTACTACTGATTCTATGGTATTTTTGCCATCCTAGTTTTAGAGTGACACTATCTAGGTACTACCTGTTAGGTACTCTCGTATTACGAAGGTCGAATTTAATTAAAATTCGAAAAAATTAAAAACATAAAAATAAATCATCAATCATGATTTCATGTGGAGTCGTGGATTCATACACATTTTTTTATAATACTCTGCAATTCATTTGATCATCATTTCAGCCGAAAGATCTCCACTAGTGGACATATATAGGCAAGCGTCGCCACATCGACCGATCCTGCGCTTCTTGCATCCAGCAAATGAATTATTTTCTACAATTAATTTAGGTATAATAATGCACATAATCTTCATTTAATAAGTTAAGTACTGTATTTCTATTCAACAATACCTATAGCGCTGTACATGATGATGTACTCATGATCTGTACATCATCTAGCCTAGCCATTTCCCAACTATGTTGGGGTCGGCTTCCAGTCTAACCGGATGCAGCTAAATACAGGTATTACATGAAGCGACATGCCTATCTGACCTCCACAACTCAGTTACTAAGGTAACACGATAGGTAAGTACCCCTTTGTAAGACTGGTTGTCACACTTGTCGGCTTCTGACGACCTGTAACAACGGTCAAAGGTCCACAAATGACAGTCAGGATCAACGGTTTTCAGAGGCCTTGGTAAGTAAAGATGGTCACCCATCCACGGACCAACCGCGGCAAGCGTAGCTAAACTGATCGATCGACCCACGTAATAACAGCCGCACGCGGCTGTTATTACTTAGCCACAAGCCAAAATACCTATAGCGCTGTACAAAATCACTTAATAGTCTGTTGTGCATTTCCTGAAAGCTCTCACTAAATAAGATTAGATAGTTCTTTCAGTGTTAGATAGCCAGTTTCATATAGATGGACGCATGCCATTAATTTCTAGAGGAAAATACGAACGTATCTATAAAATCGCGGAAATTCTTGGACGGAAATGGATGATTAATTATTTATTTCTAATCGAAGTCAGATAATTTATTTGCATTATATTAATTTCATGGATATCCAGATATACCTATAGCTTTTTTTCTCATTTCTTTATCATATTCGAAACCTCTTAATTTTTTTGTCATTCACCATTCCCAACTAACCTATTTATTATTAAGTTCCAATCAGAAGTATCTTTATTAATAAGTTAACTGACACTGCATACTTGTTATGTACTTACACGGGATAATATTACCGATTTTATTCTAAACAAAGCATCTCAGTACTCCGGCAGTCCGTCGAACATCCTCCAGCAAAGTTAATATCCGCCTCGGATCTCCTCATTCCGTTCCTCGATTCATCTGGACCTACCTACGCTTTTACATAGATCAAACAGACATTCAGTGATAGCACAGATTACTTAATAATAGAGATACTAACTACCTGATAGTGTAACGACTAAATAATCGTTGTTATGCATTATGCTTTATTGGACTAGATCTGGTAGCTCTTAAGCAATTGAGTCCTTAGAATTTTGTAATGGCCAATCAGATTTGATTCACCATCATTACAATTAGTTGTGAGCATGTCTGTTAGACAAAGATCTTTTAGATCCTCATTGAGCTTATTTAGATTCACTATTATTTTACCATAGATCTTCTGCTTTTTCGCTCAATAATTGGCAGACATCCTTAATTTCTCCTTCAAAACAGCTCTAAGTTATTGCCAATTTTGTACCTCTCAAAACCTTACCAACAAAAATGCTAGTTAGACAAAAATAACGAGATAAAGCCCTTATTGCACGGTCCGTAGTCTGCAGTAAGTTATGTTGGGCGGCGTGCTGTGAGCAGCGTGTGGCATTCAATAAAGATAATCCGCAGATACCAGCTGGTAAGCGTGTAATCATAGCGAAGATATAATCTTGTTCTAGGTGTGCAGGAATTTAGGATAGTTTTGTTTTGGAAGGATTTAATGTGGAAACGGATATTATTAAAGCCTAGAAAGAGACAATGGGAATACTAAAGACAAGAATTTGTTTACTAATGAAATATATTTTGCAGAAGCTGGACAGCATGCAGAAATGAAGAATGAAGTTGTCAATGCTGTGGGTAATACAGTGGCTGGTGGTGATCGAACTGTACATAAAAATATTAAACTCTTAGAACAAGCATCACTCATAGATTTACCTACAGGTAGAAAAGAAGGTAATGCATTGATAAAAAAGTATGATTTATTTTACTAAGATACTGAAGAGTCCTTCGTCACCACAAAGGCAATACAAGTTGGTGACCTCAAAACCAGTCTTCGGTGACACTAACACCACATTTTGATGAAACTTCTCGTGATAAATTCAATCAACGCAACGTAACATGTTACGTTAATACTTACGTCATTATTTAAGTAGGTGTTGAAGAGATAAATGAGTGAGATTATGTTCGTAGGGTTCGTAAACTTTATTACGAAGTTACTAATGCATACTCACCTATGGATGTCACCTTCTTGCTCATTTTACAAGCTATTTAGAGGTAGAAAATATTGTGTGATGTGCCAGTGAATTATTTAGAATGAGATAAGAAGTGAAAATATGCATAATCTAGAAGTTTTTGTAAGTTTTCTCAGGATTATCAAAGAACTTAACACTTAAAATTTTGATACTAGCTTTGATATTTAGTGTTAAGAGCTTTTTATGTTCAAATAATTTTCAGAATCACTATTCAGCGCCCATATATTGTCATTGATTGAGCACATATGAAGGTAGTTTCATTTGTGATAACATAATGAGATAAAAGCAAAAATCAACAGAAACAGGAGACTCTTCATGGTGGGAGAGGAACTGTATTTTTTCTTTCTCGACGACAAAACTTACGTTTCCTTCCTTGCTTGTACCGCTTAGTACAGCATTTCTTCGCTTCGCTTCGCTTCGCTTCGCTCAGCTCCACCGCTTACCGCTGTCATCGTATACAATAATGCGGTGTTCCGATTTCTCTAATATCATTGCGTGTCTACGGATAAGCTCAGCGGGGTTCCTTCATATTTTTGTTGCCCCACTTTTTGTTTATTTCCTTGCCCACATTTTGAAACTTTAGCCCGAGAGTAAAAAGAAATGAAATGAGAATTTAAATAATATAATTGAGTTTAAGACTTCCTGCTTGGATTTTGGTATGAGCTTTTGGTCATAATAATAATATTAGATGAACTTTGTTTTGTTTATATTCAATTCGTTTTTGTCATGAATTTCAATTTCAGAATGTATTTAATTTAAATTTATTTTATTTTATAATTTCATCATTGCTATCTGGTGGAATGTTTAAGTACCTATTCTCATGACGTCCATATACTTACGATATATCAGAAGATTCCTGGTGCAGCCTCACAAAGGCCTCTATCACAGTGTCGCGGGAAGCAATCTCGTCGCTCTACGACACAATAGCAAGTATTTCGTGTGTCGCTTGTTTCCTAGCTTTTCTCAGCCAGGGGAGGTCGGAGTTTTGAACTTGGTCTAACCAAGGAGTCTCGAAACCAAATAGACGATGTTCTTGATTGCAATCTATAAAAAGCTTGTCTACTAAGCCAGAGTAGACTAATGAGTATAAAGATCAACGACATTAGATATTGATTAACAACTTTATTAACGTACCTAGTTTGTTTTGAAATTAATAAAATTATTAAAAGTATCAGTAGCCCAAGGGCAGAGAAGGCGTTGATTGGCGATTGAGAGGTAATGACTCAATCTTGTTCTACGGTGAATGAACTCTTTTAGCAAACAAGTTTAATTTCGATACAGGTTCACGGAACCAAATGGTTCATGAAAACTATTTGTTACATACTTAAGTTCGTAACTAATAGGTACAACATTTAAATACCTAGATGTTAATCAGAAATCTTCAATACATGAATGGGTAAGCTGGGGTAGATGATAAATACACCCACATTCGCCAGTTCTTCAAGAATCCCCCGATAGCATTATCACTCAACGCTTTCGAGAAACCAAAGTAAACTTCTTGGCAATGTATAAGGGAAGAAGTGACAAGCTTACACAAAGGGGCCAGATATATGATGAACGCTAACTTTCCGAGAATTCAGTAATACCTATACATACCACATATCTACTAATGAAATTATCTGTCCTCGTTGAAGGAACCCTCGTGATTAACGAGCCGAGTGAAATGGTGGGGAATGAATGCGAGTGTCGTTAGGGATTTGATTTTGCATATCACAAATTAATTTTGGTTTCAGTTCGAACTGCGGTTTGCAGTTCCTGGTTTTCGGTGTTGGTCAGGAGTATGTGTAGGATGCACCTAAGGATAATTTAGTTCAAATATAAATATATAAACGTACGTTATATATTTACGTAATTGTATTTTCATCTATAGCAACAGTGACTGAAAAATACTTCCTCTTTCCTTCATGTAAATAATAACAATGACCAATCATTGTAAGATCCAAGAAACATGGTATTCCACATTTTTTATATCTTCAATCAGACTGTCATTGGGATAAGGGCAGGAATGATGATGATGATTATGAATTATTAGACTCTGTCATCCTTCATTTGCCTTGCTTCAGTGAATTTTACGTATCTTTTCGCAGCACATCATGTCTAATAACTCATACATAATTATAAATATTTATTCAAAATCAAAAATTTATTAACATAAAACCCAACATCTGGCACTTAAATCTTGAGCTTCCAATAACCACGTGGGTAGAATCGAATTGTCGTCACAATAACCGTTATCTAGTGTTGTGCTGTTGCCCACATTATGTAGATGTATTCACTTGATACACTTAACCAGCTTTTCTTGATCTGCAAGAGTTCTCAAGTCTAGTACTTCATAGAAGGGAGCAGGGTTCAAGGTAAATTGGTGAGATGAGTTCAGTTTGAGGTGAGCGGTACTATTGTTGTCCTCCATTGATTAATGTCATAGTTTATCCACGATATGACAACAATGGCGTCTTGCCCGAATACCTTAATGCGTTCTGCCTATAGGTTTTATTTACCCTTCCCTTGTTTTCATTTATATATGGTGTTTCTTTATTGCGTTGAATATTGATGTGTTTTTTTTTCACTTTTTCTTGCAGGAGATGCTGTGACGTCGGCTCCATGATCTGAAAAGATGGATTGATTATGTGAATTATTCGCAACAATGAATTTAAGAGTTATTACAACTCATTTATATATTTTTGTCCCGATGCATAATGAAGATGATATAAAAGGTAATTTCTTTGCTGTGCAAAAAAGTTTATTTATATGATCATGGTATCATTAGGTGCGGTACAATTATTATTTAAGCTGCTCATGGGAAAAAAATTGAGATAACAATTAATGATCTAAGACTGCGACATATTTCAAGGATCGAAAGAAAGGAAATAGTAGGAACATAGACATATCAATCTAAAAGCACCTTACGAAAATATCAAGCCGGTATAAAAAAAATGTAGCTGCACATAAGTATGTAAAACCTACTACCTATTATCTATTTAAGTGCGTAAGTTTCAAAACAGTTTTAAATATAGGAGGTGCCTGAACTTAGATAGCAGCTGTTGAAATTAGAAAGTAGGTTTCGTTTTCGTCAGTATCGCCTTCAAACAAGATCATGTAAGCACTTTTTAATAGAATTGTTATTTTCGAAATCCGAACACCCCGTACAAAGTTGGTGTCACTCACACAATTTGACGAATGGCATCGCATCGTACCATTATATGCAAATGTTCACCAGCGTGTACCAACACTGGGTACGATCGCGATATAACACTGATCACCATCTAAGTAGCACGCCACTGGTTTTGATGATGAATGACGTGACACTTGTGGGAAATATTGGTGATTGGTGAAGATGGGACGAAGACTGTCTTTGGGTTGTGCTAGATTTTGAATCCTGTTTAAGGTCGAGTTCAATCTATGGACCCTTCCTAGTATAAGATTGCATAAGCAGCCCCTACAAAGGCTTGTTCGGTTTTTGGCGAACACATACATATTAGGAGAAGGTCTAGTCTAGGGGATAGGTCCTAATACCGACCCAAACGGAATCGAACTGGTTTTAATTATTTCCTGCTCAGTATAGGCCTTCTCTCTTTTGTTTAATTATTTCCTAGTTATTCTTGCAGGCCTATGTAGATGCAATAATGTTGATACATCTACTGCAGCAATGGGCTGAAAGCATTTGGCTCACCTGACAACAGCAAAATATACTTCGAGCTATTTGAGTTCGTTTGTAACATGATAAGTTGATAACATTTATTTTGTCACAAATGTGACAGGGTTACTAACCCGCCTAGCTAGTGTAGGTTTACAATAGAAGAGGCCTATGTACTGCCCTAGGCTGAATTTAATCAATACATCTGAGTGAGATAAAAAGCTACGTAGTAATCCGTTTATTGCGTAGGCGCACCTCAAAGGTTTTGACAGTCTGTGCTGGGTTAAAGATCACATCAATAGAAAGACTGTGACATCAACCGCCTACAGTCATTGTAACCAGTTTGTCAGCGTTTGCGCAATTTTAAAGGCTGCTGATATTTTTTGTCACCATGGGTACCTAACTATGGCATTTACAAGGCTCTATGTACTGCGGTAATAAAAATGAAATACCTAAGGGATTAACGTAGCGCCTTACTGAGTAGTGGTTGATACTTAAGATATGTCTGATTATTAGCCTTTTATGGTTTATCAGGATCACTGTTCGATAGTTTTTCTCAATTCAAGACATTGTGAAGAAATGATCGTCATTTCGTGAAGCAAGAACCAAAATAGGTGAATAATTTTTATTAGTTACATCAAGATTTCTTTACAATTGATCGTCCTCAAAAAGTATCTTCTTAAATTTGCTTTCAAGATTAATTTAAAAATAAAACTAATTGCAAACGAATCCATTTTCATCTAGGTACTACAAAACATCTGCCAAACATAATTACCCACCAAAATGCCAACTTCATACGACAAACTGAAATACCAAGTTCCCGCGATATTTAAGAAGAAACAGGTATGTGTCATGGCCGCTGGGTGATGACGTGCGCATTTCAGCTAGGAGCGGGAGACCGGTGACATGTAACATGTGGAAATTTGAAGAAGCTGCAGGCACGGTGTTGATAAGTGATTAGTTTGTTTGTTATGTAAAATAATAAATAGAATGACTATGTTTGTTGGGAGTTTGGGAATGATTACGGTAATGAACTTGAGAAATATAAACATGGGAATTGATTTTTAGGAGATGGATTTTTGATGAGAGTTGAGGCAGCGTTGTTTACTGATCTCGATATGAAAGGTCTAAAATAATAGTCTAAGTATATGAACGCTGTGTCTCTTTATCCTAATCCAAACTTAGTGCATCTTCTCCTAGGATCGTCAAAATGCGGTAGATTGAACGTTTGAGTTGACAGTTATCTAAGAAATCAAAACTTTCTTTTCTCATGAATAACTTCGAATTCAATTCATAGTTTTTGAATAATAAATAAAACATTTAAAGACACGATTAATACGTTGCAGATTAGAAAGCTTACACGGTATCAATAATGTTGAGGTCATGGGGTCAAAAGTTAAGGCAGTTGCAGAATTATATTTATTGTATCTGATGACAAGTTTTATGATCAGTACAGTCTTCTTCTTTTCGTATCGACGGTACATCTACGTATATGTTACTTACACTGTTTGGAACCATTAGTTGGCCACATGTATTGCGGCGTCAGAGGCGTTGTTCAGATCGTCAAGGGTGCAGGTGAACGCACAATTGGGACACTCTAGCAGATGGGATATATTCTTCAGGAGCACTATACTGGCACTGGATGTTAGGTGAATCGGTCAGTACAGTGAATGATAATGTTACGCGCCTAGTTTATCAACTTCGCGACTTGTGCACCAAACTAGAAGTAAGAAATAGTAGGATATATCTCAGCACTACTTACGTTCGTGAAACGAAAGTGTAAAGGTAATCTATCTACTTAATTGAGTTGTCTAAAAACCTTTTACTATCAAGGAAATGGTGAAACTAATGATTACGAGATAATGCGTAAGAAATGGACGAAGGCAAGAACGCTTTCCTACGTCTATTCTGAAAAAGCGAAAAAAGGATCTGTGATGGAGAGACGAAAAAAAAGACCGAATTTCGTCTCAGGAGAGTAAGACTGCAGAACCTGAGTATATGATCACCCAAAGAAAAAGGTAATAAGTAGCAAAATAATGCACTTGAAATAAGAGCTAACGATTAAACAATTAGGGATTGTTTTCCTCTGATGAGATTAAGGTTTTAGAAAGATACTTGGCAACAAATAAAAACGAGATATCCGTGACTAGTGAGAGAGGAACGGAAGTACAAAAAGAGCGAGACAAAAATATGGCATTTTGATTAATACGTAGCCATTGCTCAGAGCGGGCTGTGTACCATTGCTAAGTAATGACCACTCCATAAAGACATGGTTAAGGTTAAAAGAAAATTACTTTATCAACGCCTTGTTTTAAATAAATATCCTGTTTCAGGAAATATTATTGTTGTTTCCAATACAAGAAATTGAGATGTTAGTGAGATGTTAAGATTCGGCCGCTTTATTGATAGCTACACAAATGATGTATTATGAGTATCGTTTATTTTGTTAGGAAGTTTTGTTTCGACCGTTTTATTTGAAACATGGCGGGTTAATTTTATTGCTGCTATTAATTACGCGATTGTGAATAGATAACGTTAATTAAAATGTGTTTATTGAGGTAATAAATAATATTATTGCTTGTTTTTTTATTAGGTAATGTAATGGGTGTCGCGTTTTATGTTTGTTGTTATTTAGTTAATGGTTCATACTGTTTAATGATTTTACACGTGTTTTTTTTCAAATTGAATAGTATTAAAGATTTGAAAAATGATGTTTACATTGTTTATTAAAATGTTTTCTTCGGGAAAAACTTTTAAAACAGTAAATGTAGCTGAACATTAAAAAACATTAAATACCCTCTACGAAAGTGACAGTTCCAAGTTTTACAAAAGTTTAAGGAAATAACTAATACTTTACTTACCTATAACAAATCCATAGGAAGGAATTAGTTAGGTAAGTAGGTATAGCTATGATAGACCATAAAAAATAAAATAGAATTTTCCCTGTCTACTTTCAAGGAAAACATCTGACTCACAGTCGTCCCCAAGAATCTAACCAATCACCTAACAAAATAATTAAATCCCTTCCTTCTAAACAGAAACAAAAAACAACCAGGATATTAAAACGTAATAAAAAAGCACTTAATATACTAAGCTGGGATGAAAAAAAAACGTCTCAATGTAAATCGTGCGCCTATGACATTCTCATTGGTTAAAAAGGGTTAAGACAGCTGTCAGATTGGTCCTCCACCAAAGGAAATGAATAATAGCTTGAGATAATCTGTGACAGATCCGTCTTAGTAAAAAAGCCGTCGTTTGACACAGATAAATAAGATTATTCAGCCATATTCCAACCTTGAGTTTTATTCCTGATTTAATTACCTGGATTCTCACAATGTGTGTCATGGGGGCTTTGTTTCATTTTTTTCTGATCAGATGTTTTAATATGATAATTTTGGGGGTTAATTCTTTTTGTTGCTTTGATTATTTCGTTAGAAGCTTGGGTAAGCAATAATTTGCAGCAAAAAAAATGCATCAAATGCATGTAAGATTTATTAATAACAACTGAAAAAGTTTTGAACTGTCTTTTGTAATAGTCTTGAAGTAACATAAAGAGATAAAACTTGGCGTAAACTTACGCTACGATCTGTCAAAATCGAGCCAAAGTGCACTCATTCTGACAGATCGAAGCGGAAGTTTATGCCAAGTTGTCTCATTCCCTTAACTACTGTTTCCCTGCAACGTTTTTCCTATTACTCCTTTTTGCAACCCTCTACTGCAAGAATTGCAACACGTGGTTCCAGCAAATGCCAACGCGACTTTCTTGGGATCCCCTGGGAGAAGTGTTTGCAGTAAGTTTCCTCTTACGGAGAACACGAAGGTAATTATGTAAAACATCGTTAAAGATATACACATAATGCAGGTAATTAGGTGCCTAAGTATATGCACGACATTGCATGACTGTGTCATTGTGTTGTCGAAGAGAATAAAATGTTATGTAAGTAATATATGATTTCGCAGGTACAATAAGTAAGGTAAAGAATAATTTGCTAAGGATTTTGTTAAGATAAACTAAATAGCAATCATTAAGATAGTGATCGAAAAATATTATTTCTTGAGAACAGTGCTCATCATAGTCAGAATTTTGCTTGATGCATGAATATGGAGTATGTTCGTCAATCAAACAACGAAACCTTTACGGCTCATCCACCATATTCAAATAATTCTTCAAAAACAGTCTAAAATTCTAAAACCAAACTTCCACCGAAGGGTTCAGTGGGATAATCAATTATGTATGTCTAGGTGAGCCACCAGGCAGTTAGGTACAATGGTCTCGCCATTACCAACTAATTCCTTGTCATTTGCCTGTGGCGGGCGCCGCGCGACGGTCAACCGATTGTGTACTCGCTATGTACTGCGATTTTACTTTGATGACTTCGGTGAGCTTGGTTATGTAATGTTTGTGGTCGTGGAAAATTTCAGGACGTAAGGAACATTTTGGATTTGAAAAAAAAAAACAAAATGCTGCTGCTTAACTACAAGTTTTTCAAACTGTTTATAAGTAGTAGATATGATACAGATATATGATAGATACAGAATCCTTTGAGTCACCCAGATCTTTCACGGATGTTCTGAACAGACCAGGAGATTTAATTTACTTCTGGAGGGAGGTGGGCTGGTTGGAATAACCACCTACGGCCGTCATGGCCCACGCACAATGATCCACTGAAGGTCTAAATGCGGAAACCAAACCCCATAACATAGAACATAGTAGTAGATATGCAGGAAACTTGGTTGAATCCTAACCCTATAAGTAATATTAAACATGCGAAAGTGACTTTGTTATGCTTTCGCGCTAAAACGGCTGAACGTATTTGGATGAAATTTGGCACATAAATAGACCATGACTTCGAGAAGGAGATAGGTTACTTTTCATCTTGAATCGCAGATGAAGTCGCGAGCAACAGCTAGTATACAATATTTCAGGAAAATTTATTTTTTTATCGTATTGATTCTGAAATACAATAGACAACGTATATTTAGTAACCTAATCCGCTTAACAGTTCTGAAAGAGTCATAAAAAACCCTGTAAGAAATCGACACGTGTTTCACCTCTCAACGAGGCATCCTCAGGATGACGATTGACTTATTGCGAACACGAACAGTGTGAGGCACATCGTCCGATAACCCCACTTATAAAGGATTACTGTTCGTCTATTGTATTTTATAATGGATTTCCGCAAAGTCACGCCTGATATAATTAACTGTATCGATTCTGCATTTTTCGCTTATTTGCCTGTTTTGCTGAGAGAAACTCGGAGTTCTGCTGATTCAGGATGACATCATACAATAATTTTAAGGAAAATGTAGGTACGGGTAGCTATGTGTAGATATGTGTTATATATAGGTAGATATTGTTACCTTGTAAAGGCATTTTCAGGGCTTCTCTATTCACCTTCTCTTCAAAATCTTTACCTGCACGCGTATAACGACAACCATACAAACGGGTATTTTCAACGGGTTTTGTCGATGGAAGAATAGACGAAATGACAGATTGTGATTGTTTATCTGTAATTTTGTCTACAAAACCCGTTTCTATTGTGGTCATGCTAAGTGTGCTGGTAAGTCGTAATGTTTATATCACATTGGTAAGTATTGGTGCTAATGTCTTTATACGTCGACTAACGATATAATCTACAACCACTTTACAAGGTGACAGGTGGCTGGTGGCTACCTTATAGCGGCCAGTTGTAGCCACTATGTAGCACAAACTAATTTGAGTAGGACTCACGATTGATTGAGGTACTCCCAAATACTTATTCCTTTGAATTTTGACATATTAATATTATTTAAAGCAGTGCTAAAATGGTTTTATAGATACATGAAAACTTGTTCTGGCCTGTTTCACCACCTCTGAATAAATTCCTGACATATAATTTGTCAGGAATTTATGTAAATATTCGGACATTATGAAACATACATCTTTTACATATCTACCTAATTATTATAAAGGAAATCTACCCCTTTTGTTTAGCTACGAGTATGATAAAGGAATAACCAGTATTTACACTCGTAATCCCATCACAATCCCTCCAAAAGTATTTAACAATGACCTATTAATATGCAATTTTCAAATGAATTCCTTAATCTCAGTAAATCCACTCAGCATAAGCGGTTGTATACGGCAGCAAGACAATCGATTATGTACGGTGGCCGTAGCTACGCCGCACTTAGATGGAATGGTCGCGCCATTATTGGATAATCCTGTCCATATGCGTGCGAGTGCAAGACATTCCAGTAAGGGTCAAGGTTTGTGGCAGCTGTGGTAAGTAATTGAGATTATATGACTGTTGTAAGGAGTAGAAAGTTACAAAAAATTACATGAACAGTTCCTTCTTAATTAATTTTTCTAGATGGTTGACGACGTATACAGTACGGTGACTGAGGTGCGCCGTACTCAAACGGAATTGTCGCGCCATTATTGGATAATCTTGTCCATTTGCGTGCGAGTGCAAAACACTCCACTAAGCTGTGAGGGTCAAGGTTTGTAAAGTAATTGAGATTTTATGACTAACTAAAAATATTAGTTATCTGTTAAAAGAAAACAAATAGGTAAGTCCTTCTTTGTAATTTTTGGTGTTTTCGCGATGTTAGATAGCCGTAGCAACGTCGCACTTAGAAGGAATGGTTGCACCATTATTGGATAATCCTGTCCATTTGCGTACAAGTGCAAGACATTCTTGTGAGTATCAAGGTTTGATACAAATATTTGAGATTGTATGGCTGTTATGTCGGCTTAAAAGAGTGCACAGTTTTGCAGTAACGAGAAAGTAGCTCTTAATATTTCTAGGTTCTTCTGACTACTGTTTGAATGATCTTTTATTTTCGTGTATTTGTTCTTTCTTTGCGTCATGTTTACCTTGCGGTACAAGCGTATTTTCTTTATTTTCATTATTTACGTAAGAAGTTACGCGACATAGTTTAAAATGTGAAATAAGCTTACCTATATCATTTGTAATTTTGAAGTGGCTTTTTAAATGTATGAAAATGAATCCAAATGCTACATATTTCATATTATTAGATAGAAATTATATCGCTCAGAGATACCGACTATTTGTTCAAAAATAAAACCCAGATAAATACAAAACATTAATTTTGTTGAGCTCATCTGATACTTTGTCACCTTCATTCCACTACAATCCATCAAACTCATTGGAATTTGCGTACAAGAAAAACAAAAGAGCAAAGCAAAGAAATGGCAGATCTACGGAGGCGTCTCGCCTCCATCAATCACCCACAATATTTGCTATTGGTCGTAATCTGTGTGCCCAAACTCCTCACTCAGGGGACACACACACTATGGGACAAAAATCGACTCTCACGGAAATTATATTGATATTCAATACACAATAAATGGGCCCTGTCAAAAACTTGCTGTTCGCTCCTACGGTCATCCCTAAGCTATCTGTGTCATTTGCTATTGGAAACGCAGCATCTATCCGTCCCTTTTCTCCCTCATACACCTCGCAAGTTAGAGTGAGATAACCATGTATAGTGGGTTTAGCTCGCCTTTGTCACGAGGACTGAACTAATTTTTCATCATAGGGCCCGCGACAGTTACAAATGCGGACCGAACTGTCTTCTTCTTTAATAATACTTTTTATATTTTTTCAAGGGTAGTTCACCCTCCGTCGAAGGAAGATTTTCATCTAGACGCCGAGAAAAAATTTAAGAAGCTTAAAATGCAATTTGTTTGTATAAACTCTTTAATGCCGCTTTAATTAGAAAAAAAAAACAGCCAATTACTCGGATGTTTGAATTTGACAAAACTGGTCCCTGTGAGGTACAGAGAGAATTTGTAATCTTAAAAAGTCCTACAGATAAATGACAGGAAAAAAATGGCGATGATAAATAAAATAACTAGATTTAACTAAATAAATAATTATCTGAAGTATAAGCAAAATGGAGTACCAAATTCAAACAAACATCATCAATTTCAGCAATACTACATTTTCTTGAGAGGTAGATAATAGGTTTAAAGAATTTATTCGCATATGAACAATATTGTTCACTTACAATGACATACAAAGTAACTGCTTAAATACCGTTTAATAATAATACCGTTTAATGATAATACCGTTTCTATTCTACATTACTTTAGGTTCGTCGTATCCGGAAGCTGTATTTAGATCCCAAAATAACACCCACAGGCACGACTCCCAATAACCAAAATAATAGAAATCACAGATGTTATTCTAAAACCTATCGATGAGCAGAAACGTCTTGGGGTACAAAAGACCCTTCGCATTATAATTCGGCACCCCATCAGATGAACTACGCTCGCTCGATCAATCTCTGACGAATCTGTCATGTTCGGTTTATGAGAAAAATTGTTAGGATGCGTCCGAAGATCCCCCTTCCCCTCTAGCCAAATGTTGGTTTATATAAAGGGTATTGGCATGCTAAATAAATAATGTACAGATACACAATATTTAGATTGGGTTGATGAAAAAATATTGGTGAGCGTTTTGCATTTGAATGAAAATTTATTTTAGCCAGCATGAAAGTTTTATCAAAACCAACCCTTAATCTAATGAAAGAAGTTGGTTAGATAACCGTGGTATTCACAATAAAAGGTGTACTGCGAAATAACAATTTAACTGCAAATTTAATAACTTAATAAGCTTTAGGAAGAGTCATATTATATTATTGTTCCAGTTTTTTTCGAGTAACTGATGAGCTTCCATTTATCTCCTTTAAAATATCTCAAAATAAAGACCAGCCTTAAAGATGTATTAAATAGATTTAAACCGAATCGCCCGCGGACTTCACGAAATCCCGAATAACATCGAAACGCAAAAACATTTGAAGAAAATACTTGGTTGGAAATCATTTGTCTAAGCATCGAGGGGTCAATGCGACGCGCCCGTTCCCACGCTGAACCTACGACTAAAAACCTCGCTCTATTTGCACTTAATGAAGCTGTCCACACCTTGAAAGTCATCCTTAAAATATAGCGGAGAGAGTAGTGTGTGTTGAAAAGAAAATTTTCGGGACTGAAAATGTAAGTTTGTTTCACTGTAGGTATTTCGAGAGAGTTTCCGCTAATCGTCTAGAAAAAATATTTGCCGATTCAGCTACGGTTCTTTTTCCACTGATAAATGTGCTCGGAATATGTATCTGGTAATTTGTGTTTAGTTCGGATCCTTTTGTTTCATTAAGTGCTTTAGTGGTGGAAGTTTTTTTGTTTTTCCTGGGAAATCTGCCATGTGACGGCGACGATGTAAGAAAGTGAAACATTAGTCTGTTTTTTTTTTTTGTAACAGCCTTTGTAGACGAGTGTACATAGATTTTGGTAGATAGTAATGTGTACGTGTGTCGATTACATTGAGGTAGGTACATGTAGAGGAAAAAGGTTATTCCGTTTTCGATATTTTTTAAGTTATTACATTATTTTTGACAAACACACAAACCAATTCTAATAGAGCACGCCACCTATTAAAAACCCGATACGTGTACAGGAAATCAGCTATTTCCCTATTACAAAATTGTTTGACCTTGTCCCGAAATTGTAGCAATTAAACCAAACAAAAACGACCAATGTTTTTTTTTGCTTCAACAATATGAACAAACGAAAAACTCGTAGTAATATTATTTACTAAAATAATATACATAGAAATCAAAAACCCACAAACATTAGGGCAGCGGGCACACCGAGCGGATAGATATTGAAATTCAAATGGCCGCCCGTGATTTAGTATTCATTTGACGTGATGGAGGCTTTACTTCGGTTTAGGTTTCGCCAGGCGTCGTCTTCTCGTACATCATAGCGCTACGCTTCAGATCATTCGGATGGGGGCACACTGAGCGGCTGAGATTTTTGTTTAGTGTTGGTGACTTAGTTTTTATTGGGTTTATAGATAAGCAAGAAGAATGAGTCTTGAGATTAGTGTTTAATAATTAAAAAAATGTTAATTAATCGGTGACTTAATTATGTGATTGGGTACAAAAAAAAAATCACAAGGTGGACCGATGACCTTGTGTGCCGCAGGAATCTGCTCGAGGCGGGAAGCACAGAATCGGTCGAAGTGGAGGTGCTTGGGAAGCCTATGTCCAGCAGTGGACGTCTTTCGGCTGAAATGATGTTGATCAATTCACTAGGAATTAACATTATGGTCAGTTATTACCATAGATCGGATAATCGGATGAATATTTACCAAAAGTTGAGATGTTGGCTATTATGGAGAGCACATTTGTATCGAAAAATGACTAAAATGATAACATCACAAAATATCTAGTGAGATTAGATTGTGCTTAGTGAAATTGGGTTAATTTAACTAAAATGTATGCATATATAATATGCATCCGAATAGAATCAGCAAGCAATCACATAAAACCGGCTTTTTTTAAAATTAAATAACTTTGTGGAGTCACTTCCATACTATGCATCCGAGTAGTTATGCATTCCCAAATTTCCTGGCATACTGGAATTAATTTTACAAAAAATATATTTTAAGAAACCGCTTCCATAATTTCATAGCGAAAAATTTACTTTAGGTAAATATGCATCCAAATATCAGATGTCTAGCTTATTACTGATCATAATGTAAATTCCTTCCTTGATTCGGTTATAATGTTTTCGAGCAACAATGAGTGTTTATTTTTTTATTAATTTCTTTAACAATCTTAACAATTCAAAAACTAGTTGCAATATGTTTCTTGTATTAACAAACCAAGTTAATTTTCATCTGTATAATAAAAGTTGGTAAATGCACTTAAAAAATACGGAGTTTACCTCAATTTTATTCAAGAAAATAAAGTCATATAAAATCCTATAATAAAGAATATATAAAATCCTCCCAGTACATCCACACCCTCGTCCGGTTGACGGCGGCGTAATCCCAAAAGATTTCCACTTGAAGCGAGCATCAAGTCGCGTCCCCCACCGCTACACATTCTAAATAATAAACAGCTTCTCTACCTACGCTCTACCAGACTCTATATGCTGATACCTATGTATTGGTATTTTCATGGAGAAATCAATTTCTAGACTCAGAGAAAGAGCTTTGTATTTTTTTAAATCTTTTATTATTTGAAAAATAAGGTAGGTTACATCAGGCTTAAAAAAATGGTAGAGACGTTTACGTATCTCTACCAGACTCTACATATAAACGTACTCGAATTACTGACTTTTTATATATATTTTTTATTTCTATATACATACATTATTATTGACTAAAATAATATAATAATGGTTTATATTAGGTTCCGTGGTGGTACATGGATCAATTAGATTGTATATTATACGAATATATTAATTTATATTTAAGTTTTTCATTGATTACCGAGGATCTCAGCTCCGGCCAGAGTTTGCATACACGAAAAACCGTCTTTTTACAAAGAAGATATTTTTCAGACTAAAATAACTTAAAGACATTTCAGTAAGTGATGTCTATATGAAAGGCGGCGCCTGTCATCCACTTTGGCGGGATAAGCAAACTGATATTGCTAATGAGTTGCTTGGCAACGCAGACAGGCGGATGAGAAACTCCAAAGACGCCAAAAAAATACAAAATGAAGAAGCGGAGGGCTACTGCAGTTAAAGTTTTTTTTTCTTCTGAAAACTATAACTATTTAAACTTTACTGCTTAGGTAAAATCTCATGTAAAACAGTAATTTCCGGGTATACAAATAAATCAATCAATCTGCCCAGCCTTTATTTTTACATGGAGCGACTGCCTATCTGACCTCCACAACCCAGTTACTGGGTAACACGATACCCCGTGGCTAGACTGGTTGTCAGACTTTCGAGCTTCTGATGACCCGTAACGACTGGCGAAGATCTACGAATGACAGCCGGGACCAACGCAACGGCTTAACGTGATTTCCGAGGCACGGTGAGGTTTCGACATAAAATGTATGGTCAACCATCCACGAACTGACCGCGGCAAGCGTAACTTAACCTTCATTCAACCCGTGCGGCTGTTATTATTTAGCAATGAACATAGTACCTTCATAACTAACCTACCTATTCAAACCTTTATTTATTTGTCCCTTAACAGCAGACAGCTAAATATATTAATAAAACCACTTTTCTGCTTTTAACAAAATTGTACTCAGTTTTCAAATATGTGAGTAAACTTACATAAAATATGAATTTAGTTAGGTATATTATATTAGCAAACTAAGTATTTAAGTACATAGTTTAAGTACTCCAAGACATTTTGCGGTCTAACCCGTCGGCTGCGGCTCGGTCGTATTGACCCCAAGGTAATTCTTAAGACGAAGGAACATTACAAGTAAATTGTTGTGCTAAACAAGTAATTTTCTATGTAGGTATAGTTATTATTGTATAGGCAGGTATCGGTAAGTATCTAAGCCTTCGTTAGTAACTAAGGCCCTGGGTAAAAATACCGATAGTTTTTGTATTCATGACTGCGAAACCGTACTTAATTAAGTATATGTAAGCTGGTTGTTCAAATACCGTTTCATATAGGAAGGTTTGACTTTGTCATAAGTTCATTAAATTATAAGGATTTTATCTAAAGTTTCTAATTTTTTTATTTATTTTTACTAAGCCTACGCTGTCCCACTCCTGGGCAAAGGCCTCCCTCCACTCCTTCCATCGTTCGCGAGCCCGCGCGTCTTCCTTCCAGTTTTGACGGAACCAATCCAGCTCGTACCACCATTTCCTACGTGGTCTGCCGCGACCCCGCCTCACTGTCTCAGGGCACCAGTTCTTTGCTATTTGGGCCCATAGTTTGTTCGGCATGCAGTTAAATGCCATTTAAGTTGGTTAATAATATATATACCAATAACATGAATCCTGATAAATCATGAAATCTCGGACATTGAATAACTTTGACTTCCATTGACAACGCAATGGTGAGATTTTTCGCAGTCAGGAATCGCCGTCAGGTATAAATGGTCGAAGAAGGACAGAAAACTACTTCTTTCGTTGACCTTAGGAAACAAATATCCTTCTAACATCCGTCTGCGGTTACATCGCCACTTTGCTTTCCATTGCTGATTCTCTCTACTTACAAAACTTCAAATTCCCAACTAAAAGACCAATGTATGTTAAAGACTACGGAAGAGTCGTGAAACAGAGGGGTGCCAGATTACGCAGGTTTGCTACAGTAGTCCATTGATGCATTTCCTCAGGGCCACTGTGCATTCGATTGATGCACCGCCGACGGTGGACGTATTGCAATCGTTATGTACCTAATGTCAATGCGATCGTGTCCGACTACTGTTAGTCTGTGTCCGCGTTTAAGGAGTTTTATTTTAGTGTTAGATTGTAATGCTCTGTCTGCAACCGGGGGAATATCCGAATACATGAATTTCGGATAAGGTTCCTATTTTAAATCTACATTTTGTAAATCTATTTTGGGTAAAAAACTTTAATGAAAATATTGTTGACTGTCACGGTTGGATTATATCAAACATAAAAAATAAGAGATGCTAAGAAGACTCTATTGGTTTACATGATTTGCAGGACTTCAAGAAAGAACCACCACAAGGACAACACAATATATCAATCAATCTGCATAGCCTTTTCCCAACTATGTTGGGGTCGGGTTGGGTTCCAGTCTAACCGGATGCAGCTGAATACCAATATTTTACATGGAGCGAATGCCTATCTGCCCTCCACAACCCAGTAAATGGGTAATACGATACCCCTTGGTAAGACTGGTTGTCAGACTTTCGGGGCTTCTGACGACCCATTACGACTGTTAAAGATCCACAAATGATAGCCGGGACCAACGGCTTAACGTGCTTTCCGAGGCACGGAGGAGTCTTGGTACGTTAAGATGGTTACCCATCCACAGACCAACCCCGGCAAGCATTGCTTAACCTGATGGATTGACCCATGCGGCTGGTATTACTTAGCCACGAGCTCACAATATATCAAAGAAAATAAATTTCAATGATGAAATACAATGCAAAACCAACTCAAACAGAAACAACAAAGAAATATCTTTTACAAAAGCTGATTCATTGTATATAAAGAGTCAATTTCAGCAAAAGCAATCTAAAACAGTTAGCAAGGGAACAGCGAGTAGTGACCAACAAGTTGTTCGTTTGGGCACAGAAACAAAAACTAAGTTATCGTAGGTAACTGTGTAATAGGAAACTGGAGAGCGAAGAATTAAAATCATATACGTTTTTGGGTCAGATGAAATATATTTTGTTAGTTGATGATGAAAACTGATTTTCAGATAGTCCCTAGGTATTATAGCTGCATTTAGTTAGACTGAAAGCCAACCCCAATATAGTTAGGAGCAGGCTAAGCAGAATGATGATGACCTAGGTAATAAATAGACTGTCAACTCTTTCCATAATTTTAGAAAGTACTCGTAGTTCCTAATGAGTGGATGCCCGAAGAGAGCCAGAACTGTATCTAAATGCTTTAGAATATTTCACTATCTGGACACTATCTTGGAAGTTATAATTTCCTTTTAGTATACCTAACTGCCATTCTATTATAGATCTATCGAACCGTAAAGTAACAAGCACGATTTTTTCTTCTTCTTCATAACATGGTTGAATACATTGGATCTATATAATATATAACAAGCTCCATGATAAAGGTACCCAATGCTTGGCCTGCAAGTATGAATCGTTCGAATATAAACACCTCAATATAAACGCCCTGTCTCCATAGTTGTAATACCATATAAATAAATCGACATAACCACTTTACAATCTCGAGACATTGTAATCACTTGAATCAGTTTACAATATTGCGAATATATTGTATAAAGTCGTTTTGTACAGAAGCAAGTATATAAAGCTTTTGAACTATAACAGGCGAATCTTTGTTTTTAACCGTTTAAAACAGGACAAACAGAATTAAATTAAAATATATGACATAGTTTCTCGGCCTAGAATCATTATCGAATTTATGAGTACAAAAACTAAAGCTTGCCTCAACTATCCTAATTTCAGATCACTTGGCAAAATAATGATACCTTACGCTTACATTTATAATTTTGCCAGTTGCTACGTCTCAATTCAAAACTATAGAAACTTCATCGTAATTTTTCGCATTGAAACCAAAACCCGAATTTTCAGCATTTTCAAGGTAGCAGGAAACAAAATTAGGTCCCAAACCCTTTAATTCCACAAAAAGGTTATCCTATCCCTTCCAGCCAGCCCATAGAGTAGCTAGAACAACGTAGGAAGCATTCACAAGACTGGTTGAAACATAAATCTGGCTCGGCGGCTCGGTCGCGCGGAAACTTTTTGAATTATTAGTTTTAATTTCCGCCTAAGATCCGCCGCGCGTCCCCGTATCTGTCAGCGGACATATACAATCCGCGGATATATTATGTTTGTGTAAACTACGCCTTACATGTGGGTTATGAAGCGAAGAATTTAATTACGTGTGGATTTTGTTA
Organism: Agrochola macilenta; assembly: GCA_916701695.1. Taxonomy (NCBI): domain Eukaryota; kingdom Metazoa; phylum Arthropoda; class Insecta; order Lepidoptera; family Noctuidae; genus Agrochola; species Agrochola macilenta. The sequence continues at coordinate 14,515,259 of OU753563.1, forward strand.
GTTATCGTTGGTTTTGGAAGGACTAACGGTTTTAGACGGTAGGTATAACAACCTTTAATACTTAAAATATTATGACCCGTCTGGTGAGCCGATCGAAACGAATCAACCTCTTCCTTATTAGGAGGTTTAAATCAAACACTAAGCAAGCAGGTTAATGACCGCAGACCGTTTCTGACGATTGAAATATTTATAATAATTATTCTCGTTTCCGTAAGATCATCTTAATGAATTCTGAAACACTATAGAGTTTAGCTGTGTTAGTACCGCTAAACAAAAAAATACAGTCTGTCCGACACAACCTCTCCCATACATCACAATCCCTCTACAAACCGACTCCTTCCCAACACTGCAGCATTATATCAGACATCAGCAACATTCTTAGCACTCTATTAAGATACCAGTTTGTTATTGAATGGTAGCGTAATTACAGAGTATGGAACGCCACCGGCTGGGGCGATGTTGATTTTATACTACTGCAGATCGAATGCAAGATACGTGGGCAAATAATGTGCATGTGTTAATACGTGGTGCTTGGATAGCGATCGTCTGACTCGAAGTAGGGTTTATCATCGAAATGATACCTTCTGGAATAACGAGATGCGAGAATACAGACGTTGGGGCAATGATATGTGATTTGCTTTGATTTGGTGTTACGAGCAGCAATTTGTGAGATTAAGTTCGATTGGTTGCTATAATCTTGCTGTTTTACTTACTAATTTGAATTTATTAGTTAATCAGAAGGCGGTTTATTAGATTACAAGTTTATAAAGGTATCGTGGATTAAGAAAAGTAGTATTAACACTCCTGAAAACTCACAAATTCCAAGTTCGATAGTGAAACAGAAACTGTTTAGCGACACTAAAAGGTACAGAAATAAAAAGCCGATACAATACACAAATAAAAGCGACCGGCCGATAGGATTAATAAATTTGTCTAGTGGAAACGCCACGCTTTCACCGTTCTCCCTTTTTGCGTGTGTTTCCACATTTTTCACGCTATAAATCATATTTTTTCACCGGTAGCGCTTTTTGCGCTGGCGTCCTTTCGGTTTGCCCGAGCGTACTGTCATTTTTTTCACTCGGACATGGGAGTTTGCACTTGCTCATTTCGCTTTTGTTTTGTACAGAGGATTTATGATTAATTTGTACCACTGATGACGCACAGTTGAATGACCCCGACATTGAGCCGCAGTTTTTACATGTGTGTAAATAAACTATAGGCTGTAATAATATCGCAGGCGTTAATTAAAATGTTTAATTATCGATAAACATAAACACAGTGAAGCAAATTCCCTTAACGCCGCCGACATGACAAATATATATTCAGTCGACAACGGGGGCGATGGGGCACCGCTTAAAATCTCTCATCGCTGTAAATTTTAATTTAGATACCACAACGTGAACAATTTAATTTAATTGCCAAATCATTAAGTTAAGCACGAAAATATTAGTCGGCACTAGTGCGACGGAATTAATAAACTCGACAGTACAAATAAAGAAATCAATGACGTATCTATCTTCGGAAAAAATGGCGGAGACTGTACATTAATACGTGGCCATAAATTAAAGCGTGGCTTAAAATTAAGACAACAAGCCTCTTTAATCTACAATAAATGGTGGTCGTCGCTCGGAGACCGGTTTCGAGATGGAGGCGCAAAAGAAAAAAGAATAATCCGGTCCGGAGCGGGTCCAAAATATGATAGGCATCCATAATACAACATGGCCGCTAAGCTCCTATATCCGTCTCTGTCGCACGCGGGGGACCTTGTGTATGGCTATCACACTTTATTAAGGTTGACCACATGTGGAGTGTTCCGCTAAGCCTAACCTTGATATCATACTCTCCGCTGTACGGGGTGTCCTTATGTCGATTTCATCTCGCGTTTTTACAATTTATTGCTCTACATCGTTTCCTCACGAGCTCTTTACTATATATTAATGAGTTCAAATGAGTCATATTTTATACGGAAACTTTATTCGTATCGCGTTTGAATGTCAATAAACTTTAGGGAAAACTTGTTCTTGCAGATGACCCGAAGAAAAAACGTTAATCTAAAGATATACCTGCATCTCAACGCTAATAAAAAACAAACCCGTAATTTAATCGTTGAATTGTATCATACTAACTAACACAACTAGGTATGAATAGCGACACTCATCTCATGTCCAGTCACATAAATGTCCCCTATGTCCTACAGAGCACCCTATAGAGTCGGCCCCCCTCCCGCGTCGTCCAACCGTCGGCGACCACAGCATTCCACATTACCACACCACCTTATAAATAAAACCGCTTATGTGAGCCTACCTGCCGAAGCTTCTCTCAGAAAAACATAATGTAAGTAGGCATCCCGTGTTGACATCAATAATGTTACGAACCTGCATGTCTTGCGGTATATTTTAATGTCGGACTTTTCCGCCGGCCGTTGATTTTGAACTTTTTTAGAACACTTTTTAAACTTTCGGATATTCAAATCTTTTTGCGCTGTGTGTCAAGTTCCTACAGACAAGCGCGACGCCACAGCGCGACGCAACTCTAGTAGAACAATTTGCTATGAAAACTTCATGGAAATTTTTCTACCAGAATAGCGTCGCACCGTCCGCGTGTCTGCAAGAGGCAAAATCGGTATTAATAATGGCGTTTTTGTTTAGGCAAAGAAATATTATCTAGTAGGAAAAGCTTGAAAATATTATGGTGTGCTACTTACTTAATTTTATTGACTCCATTTTCTTAACACCGTACTAGGTATAACATTTCTGTTAAAGATCACCTATAGTATAGGAAAACGCACAGGAGCACTCTTATCAATTTATGAATTACAACACAAAATATCAACTGAATTACCCAAAGCATAGAAACAAACTGAGCCGGTCAAGTGAAAACGAAACGGCATTCCTGTCATGTCAGTGCGAATAATATGCAAATTGTCACGATCAGCAGGTGGTCACTGTGACAGAACACTTTTGTCTAGTACTCCCCTATTCTTCTCCACGAAACAAGATCACTTTCGCTCGCATTCCTGCGAATATGCTACACCTTTACTTTCAATTCTTTTCTAAACAAATGTTTTGTAGTATTTGTTGAATGTTTGCAGCCGCAGTGCCCTTAATGCGGTTGTAAATCAGTAAACACTTTCTTTTAGTAAAACGTGAAAAGAAAGTACCTGTTACAATTTTGCACAGTTTTGTCGCAATGAATAATGGTGGAGATTTTTTTGTGTTGGCACCCTTTGGTTACCTTAAGTGATATTGCAATTAATTGTTTGTAAGTAAAGCGGAAAGCAGCCTCTTTGCCCGACTGCTGTGAAAAAAGGCTGTAAAGCTTTTTGTGAAAAAGTACAGGATTATTGTTCGTGATAATGGCTAAGCCTTTTACAGGAATAATCTGAGGTGAGGTGAAATTGTTCAGAGAGCAGTTTTTTCTAAGCTAAATAGAGAATCTGAAGATAAATACTTAACAAACAAAACAAATATAACAAATATGGCTTTACAGAATTATAATCATTAGAATCAGCAATGCAACTCCTTAAGTTAGAATAACCCTCAAATTTCGTAATTTCATGAAATAGTCATTCAACATTATTATATGAACTTAGAGAGTTGTATTGATGGTTTTTATGATTATAATTCTATAAATAAATATTTGATACGGCCGCGAATCATATTTAGATCAACATACAACCTGCTACTAACCTGCAAATAGCAAAAAACGTAAGAAAATTTGAATTACGCGGGGTACCCTGACGCTTTCGCTTTACCAAAATTACTGACGATAGCAAATTGATAGTCAGCGTATTTATCATGATCGTAAAACAAAATGATAACTTTACGAATTCAACCCAAGTTGGTTAGCAAAAAAGCTACCACACAATATTTTTTATTGAATCTTTTTTTATGAAGATTACTTTCACTCAATGAATTCACTGTTTAGCACTATTATAATTTTCCTTCCGGTAACAACAATATCTCTTTTATGTTAGTCACATCTGTTGATTAGGCTGCTACCGTATATATAGCGAGGCTATATGAAGCCTTAGCATAATAAATATATTTCTACAAGCGACTTTATTATCAAGAAAGATTGTATTACACCGTATCTTACACAGTGTTGTTATTTCATTGAATTAAAAACAGCGTCAAAAACTAATGTAAAATAATAGGTAAATGAACACTGAGAAAAGTAAAAGGTCCATTTGAAGTCACATAAAAATCCACAACTTTAACTGGCGTGCCTGAGAGAAATTTCTCGATGGCATGTGAAGCCAAGTCAGAGGCCTAGCGGCATAAAAACAACCACACGAAAACAAGAAGACTGGCAATTTCCACAATTATATTCCTATATTTATTGTAATTTACTTAGTTGTTTTTTTTACATTAATTTAATATGTAGGTACCTACTAAACAGTTGTTTCCCAAAGAAGTTATTTATTATAAAATGTAGTATCGCATAATATATCTACACGAGTGTATCGCGTACCTTATTCGATTCATTATCGCCGCCTGCAATAACAGATGTTTCACTGTTATTAATACTGTACGAATTAACTATTTGTTAACACACTATTTTGTTTTATTGCATAACTTTATTCTTTGAGAAGACGAAAGTTTGTCGAGTTCATTTGTTTGAAAAATATTCATCCATTGCTTGTAGGAGCTCGTGGCTAAGTAATAACTGCCGCACGGGTCGATCCATCAGGTGAAGCTACGCTTGCCGCGGTTGGTCTGCGGATGGGTGACCATCTTTACATACCAAGACTCCTCCGTGCCTCGGAAAGCACGTTACGCCGTCGGTCCCGGCTGTCATTCGTGGATCTTTGACAGTCGTTACGGGTCGTCAGAAGCCCGAAAGTCTGACAACCAGTCTTACCAAGGGTATCGTATTACCCAGTTACTGGGTTGTGGAGGTCAGATAGGCTGTCGCTCCTTGTAATATACTGGTATTCAGTTGCATCCGGTAAGACTGGAAGCTGAAACCAATATAGTTGGGAAAAGGCTAGGCAGAGTTTGCTTGGAGGAAATAGTATATAGGTAAATGAGTAGAGATAGATAAAGCTTACAGGTAAAGTTTGATCCTTTGAACCCAAGTTATTGATCTACCAAATTTACAGCTGAATGGCTGTTTTTGAAAGGTTATTTCTATTTAGTTTCAGTATTATCAAAATCTAACAAACCTCATTTCATTTCACTTCAATACTATTGACCCTGCTGCAGTCGCACCTCAAAAAAGTAAAAAAAGACTTCAAAGCTTAAACCTGCCCACCGTACGAAAAATACCACACCATCTTAGCCATCTATTTTCGAAGCCACGCTCAACTTAACACCGTCCGTATATTCCGTCATTTTATAAATACATCGTCGATAACAGTACCGTTATCTTCAGACAGGCGAAAGATGTATCTCGCGCTTGACCCCACCCAAGGGCACAAAGAACAAAGCTCCTAATTCTATTGAAACACCATTATCTAATAAGGCTGTGGACCATCGATCATCGTGAAACGTCCCCTCTTCACTTCCATATCATTAATCAGTATCTATAAATGTTACGCTGACACTTGTGTATCGAATTCTTGGGTTTTTTGGGGCTGATTCCCGCTAGAATGGTTTATACGTTGATATGAGGTAGGGCTTGGGTGTGTTTGTACTTTAATTATGCAGTTGCATGTAGGGTTCTTTGAATGGTATTAGCGCAGGAAATGAACTGTGTAATGTTTTAGAGATGTTTTGGTTTGTTTGTGTGTTAGGTAAGGGCTGAAAATCCCAAAAAAAAAGGAATTAAGGAATGTATACCGACAGGAGTAAAGCTACATTGAAGGTATTGTAACTAACGTTATGAATGCAAAGGGTGGCAATAAAATACTCAAAATATGAAATTTACTGTTAATTATTAATTTTCCGACAACTTGTATGCGAATGCAAATAAAGAAATGAACGACTAAAATACTGAAAATTCCGAAAAACCAATACAGCATTTGCTGACGTAATATTTTTCCACCAAACGAAAACTACAGTAAGTCATTTTCATCCCAAAACCGGGATTAGAAAATGGTGAAAAAAATCTGCGAGCCTCTTGGAAGTTAGTCACAGTTCTAACCTAACCTATTTCACCCACTTTTTCACCTTTGCAACGCAACTACCGGTAGCCGAACGCAACTACTGGTTTTTCATTAAAATTGAGAGTTAATAAAGTTATTCTTTATCTAATAGTAGAAATTAAGCTGGTTTATAAAGAGCTTAAGAAAGCGATTATTTTAGCAGAACATATGTTTACGGAAACTTAGTATTTTTTTCGGAAGTTTGGTAATTTTTTCGGTACTTAATTCATTTTAACACAGCTTATATAGTATTACAGTCAACCACAGATCACTGGAAGTTTATTTGTTTTTCGGAAGCTTTATTATTTCCCGAATCCAAATAAGTGGATTGGTTCATTGTGGTTCTGTAGAAGTAGATTAAACAATTTTCTAAGGCTTAACACTGCATTACAAGTATAATTATTTTAATTGCTTTCATTTTAAAAGTGCTGGTTCAAATTATCTGGTAAGTTTTTAAATAATTATTGACTTGGTCTAACTTTGAAGTAGAATTACGGACAGTGAAAAAAAAAAAAAAAGAAGAAGGACCGCAATTTACAATCCAATTCATTGACACGCAACGTTTCAGTCCTAACAAGGTTAATAAGTAACGATTAAATAATCGATTTGCGTCAATTTAAATGATCATTTAACAGCCTAATCGAATAACAATTTGCTCATCACTAAGCGAGCGAGCAATGACTAAATCGACATGCTAACTAATGCTGTGCATTTCTGAAAGCATTAACTGTAAGTGCCTGAACATAAAACTGATAGGTATGCGATATATCCGAGCGGCCATCAATCTGGGACTGATTCGAATAACATCTCGATATTTAGTATCGATAAAAAAGAGCATCGAGTGCGGTGCCTTTGTTCTTGTCTACGCTCGCGGTGATTCTTTAGTGTTGTGAGTTGTTGGCTTGCTGGAAAGGATATTGTAAGTTGTTATATTGAGAGTACTTGTTTTTATTGAGAGCAATTAGGACTCGCGTGCAAAAGATTTAGTCAGCTAAACGTTTTGTCTCAGCTGAAACCCGTAATGTAACACAGTTTTATTAAATCTTCGGTAAATAAAAATGAAATGCAGTTCGTTAGTAAGCGTATCACTTGAGAACGGCTGGATGATCGATTTGGCTTTTTTTTTCAAGAAATTCTAGAAAAACTGAACGTCCTTTTTTTTGAGGAATTTTTGCATGAACTATTGAAGTTTGAACAAGACGTCGGTCAGCTAGTGACATAAAAAAATGTTCAATTACAAATTGAGAATTAACATTTAACAGCTCAACTGCCCCCATTAAAACATTAGCCATATAAATTCTAAGCTAAACAAAAGTACAATGTCCAAATCATAGGCAGGAAGTTAGATTAAAATCGGGCGTCACACAGCGTCATGACTTGAATAATTCCGTCCAATAATAGGGTGGGGCCCTACGGCATGCGGGTATTTGACTCATGTACTACGGCACGGCATCGTATCGCGTTTCGTTACTACTGCATGCCGCATACCGATCGCGTGTACTTAGGCCTTATGTACGCGGACGATCTTTCTGACACTTTGGTTTTAAAATTGGAATTATTGAAATTGATGAAGTATTTTTTTTTATAATTTCTAATAAAAACGAAGTATGTTTGTTGTTTTGATTGTTGTAGTGTGAATGACTATGCAATATTTTTCGAAAAACGAATGATGTCTCTCAAAAGTTGACCCTTCAAATCCTTTTCTACAATATTTGAATTAATCCACTCAGTCTATCGCAGTCCACTGCTGATATAGCCTGTCTAAAGCTGGGCCACAACTCCCTGTCCTCCGCCTTCTGCATTCAATCTGTGCCAACCACCTTTTTAAGGTCGAATTATTTAAATACTAAAGAAAACTCTTAGAGAGTTTTCACTTCACTAACCCAACCATCGATTAACCAATCAATCGTCGCCCCAAATCCCATTAGCGCCACTATTTTTATCTATCACGACATTTTTGTCTCAAACGTGCGCGCGGCCGTATTCTTGTGTGTCGACATCCATTTGTCACCATCGATCGCATTCACCATCAGTCTACCTCCCAGACACGCCGATTGCCTTCACTATGTAATATACGTAATTGTTTTATTTGTTCTGGCAAAAGTTTGATATATCGCCAATTGAAAACTATTAAAAGATCGCCGTGGAACTTTAATAGCCCATTAATGTTGGACGAATTGTAAACATCGAGAAATTATTGTGTGGGATCGGGTTAAGAGATTTTGTGGTTTCAGAATAGACCTTTTGGATTAGAAAGTGGTGGAAAGGATTTTTGTTCTCGAATAATAATTATTTCTTGAAAAGCTCTGTATCGAAGTTAACTCGTACCTATATTGTTTACCTTCAACCTATCTTCACTACCTTCAACCTATATTTAATTGTACCAAATTTTTTGATACAATTAAACTCTGTATTATTTATTAATTTATGTGGTTTCACAATGTTTTTTGTTTTCCATCAATAAAAGAACTTTTATTACATTCAATTAATAGGTTCTTAATTTTTTTTATAACAGACTATAAACAAACTAACTGAAAATATAAACACCTGGTTCTAACTCAAGTTGGTTCCTTATATATTATTATAAAAACTGCAAAAATGTTCTTTTAATTACTTTGTGAAAAATAATCATTGCAACTAAATATTGTATGCGTAACGTAAGAAAATGTTTTAATAAATCATAGATCTCTTAAAACTCTACAATCAGGTAATATGGTTGGCTTGTGTGGCTTACAAAAATACTAAACATTAATTACAAAATAATACATAATCTACCAGTTTATTATTAAATCATCATTTTTACACTGGTATTACTATCAGAGTGTAAATTATTTCCTTGTAGATTGTTTCGCGAGACTAGTTTAAATCGTACAATTATAACGTAATATCTTGATTGCCGTCTTGGTCACGAATATTGCATCTCTTTCTTACATACAAAATGAAAAAGAGAAGGAAACAACACGTACGATGCATCGTACGTGATTGAAGAAAGTGGGTGTGTTTGGTATATGTATTGAGTGGAAATTATAGATTGATAACTCCAATCATTTACAACACCATTACTTCACTACCTACTGATTCGCGATGGATATAAATTGAAAACACTTAATTAAGCGGTTAGTTAATATGCTTTTTATTATGTTGCGGCCTAACTAACTTGTGCTTACCTGGTTGAATAATTATTCAAACTGTTTCTAGCTGTTGCAAATGAGAACTGATATTTTAATGTGTTGCAATTACATCTTAGGCCTGCAGAATATTAAAAGGGATAATAGCAACAACTAAATAACAACAATATTTAACAACTTAAATTAAACGAATACCCTACATGTTATTATCCATATCCTGAGAGGTCTCAGGATTCAAAACTATATCCCCCAACAAACTAAACAAAATACGTCTCAGATCAATTAAAGTACTGAAACTAGAAACATTCACAGGCTTACGATATAGTTCTCTCCTTTGAAGGAATTCTATCATCAATAATCCAACATTAGTTTAATATTGTTGTTAAATCATCATTCAGGCGCTGATATGTTTTTTTTTAAATAAAAAGCTTTTTGTTTAACTTCATATATACTTGAATGCATAAATTCTGCAAAATACTTAAGAATAACTCCAAGCAAACTTCATCCGACTTTCTATAATCACACTACTTAGTTTACGTAATAAGTCTTTCAAAAACACGTAGCGTGGGCGGTAAAAACTCCCTTTGTTGCCGCTCGAGCGAGCTGATTTCTTAAATAATGTCGGTTTGTGTAGGTAGAGGGCTGGCGAACCACATAGCAGGCAGGCATAGGCAAGCCCCGGTGCAATCAGTCTTATTCCACGCGGACGCGCCGCGATTAGTCAACGCCTGGTGCAGAGACAACCGTTCCCTTTCCCCCCGACCTCCTCTCGGGACGCGAATATCGATTGTTGGTAATCGATTTTGGTTTGGGCGTGTATCGATTGTTTTGATGTTTTAATTGAATATTTTTATGTTGATTTTGTTTCATTAATATTATTATAATTTTGAGTCTGGCAGTTGGGCTTTAAAACTGGATGAGGAAGGCGTACAATCGAGTTGTGTTACAGAATTCGGCGGCGGTTTGGCATTTTATTTGATACTTTGCCTCCGTCAAAAACCGAACCGTGAATCCATGATCATCTGAATTTACTTTTTGACATTAGAATACACTACATTTTTCAAACGAACTATGTAGAAAATAGATACAAAAGTTAGCCCACAATGCCATACTTCCGTCTTTCTAAACTCTAGGATGTACAGACAGATAAGTACATGCTATTAAGGACCAACCACCGCGCAGCATAGGTCACGTCAACCATAGCTATATAACCTAAACGTTCTCCGCATAAGAAAGGGGTAAACAACATCATCGGAGTCGTGCCCTAATCAGGGACTGGCCGGCCTTTGGCTCTTCCAGCAAATTACTGTTGTTGAGCGTACGTCTTCGTTATTATGTGAGGTATGAGGTTTCAAAATGTTTGGGCGTATATTTTGATGGAATGGTGTGTTATTGTGTTTAGTTGCGAATATTACGATGTTGTTCATAATTATAATTAGCTTATAATGTTCCCACTACTGGGACATAGGCCTCCTCTCTTCGAGAGAGATTGGGCTGTAATCTACCACGCGGGCCCAGTGCGGATTGATAGATGTCACATGTCTTCTAATTTTTAGTTCTAGGACATGCCGGTTTCCTCACCATGTTTTCCTTCACCGTTTTGAGACCTCTGTTGATTTATTCTGTTTTAAATAATAATTCCTCTTTTTGTCTACACATTCAACAGATTATTTACAGAAAAAAAAATAACAGATAGAGCGCCGGAAATATTTATTGAAAATTCTGATAGGTAAAATGCATGATTTTGGATTTTTCCGGTCCAGTAAAAAACACCAGCGAAGTCGTGCCCTAATCAAGGACTGGCCGGCCTTTGGCTCTTCCAGCAAATTACTGTTGTTGAGCGTATGTCTTCGTTATTATCTGAGGTATGAAGTTTCAAAATGTTTGGGTGTATATTTTGTTGGAAAATTGTGTGTTATTTGTGTTTAGTTGCGAATATTAAGATGTTGTTCACATGTGATCACGTGCGTGCTGGTACGGTATACGTGCTGTCGATTTAAACTGTTTTTAAATAATAATTAATGATATTCGGGTACAACTCTGCCTAGCCCTTCGGGAATTACAAGCGTGATGTTATATTTTGCGTAAATAATAATTTCTTATTTTATCCACGCATTCGACTGATTATTTACAAAAAATACAAAAAAATTATAGGTGTCCGGACATAGGTATTCGTTGAAAATTATGGCAGAAAAAATCAAAGAATTTTCGACAAAATTTTGAAAATATATTTTTAGTCCGATGCTTTTGCTTTCGTGTGGATAGTGACTAACCTGGTGTCAGAGTTTTAAAGCCGCCCATGGGCTACTGACTCGGCTTCACATGCCGTCGAACGTCTCTTAGGCATTTTCAGTTTCCTCAAGATGTTTTCCTTCACCGTTTTTGAAGCAAGTGATATTTATATAAAATACACATGAATCCGAAAAGCCAGAGGTGCGTGCCTTGGGTTCGAACTCGAAACCTATGACTTGGCAGTCTGACGGTCACACAACTAGGCTATCACTACTCACAACACACACACAGCTTTGCTAAAAACTAACCTTATGTAATGAAACATGTATTCAGCTATATTACGTATCCATAATCTCGATCGCATTTCCCGTAAACAACTTAACACGCCACATTATCTATCCACGAGCCTACCTTTATCAGAATTCATTACCTATATTTTATTCACGTGGCCGTCTGTTATCGCGACTTTTCTCACTGCGGCTTTATAATGAAGAGTTTAAATTTAGGAGTAATGGTTGACCAATAAGATAAAAGCGAGAGGGCTGCGCTTGCAAACGTAATAAGACACTTTACTGAACCCTAAAACTACAGTCTTAAAGATCAGTATTGTGTGTTTCAGGTGGGTTTTATCTTGGTATTTTGGTAATGACGGACGCTTGGACGGCCGCATACAAAGCAGCCGGCTACCAGAATAAAGTTATCTCGCGATACATCCCCGTATTAATGGGCAACTCGTTACTTGGGTATTGAGACGTTTCGGATCACTAAACCTGATGATTTTAAGGCATCGAACTTTTGAAAAAATCAACATGGCCGTCCGTTTTATTTAACAGGTCGGTGGGTTGGTGCTTCTCGTTTAAAGCGTGTGCTAAAAGTATGGTCCGAGTCAATCGAGATTATTTCTGATGGCTCTGTAATAAAATTAGCGGGTACAATAAATACGCGCGATGTTTTTTGTTGATATTGCCACAGGTTAATATAATAGAAGCTACCTAAGATATGATGTTATGGGGATATAGCTAAGCACTAAGCTAGTATATGTAAGTACTTCATTAAATGATTTAAGCAAAAGGACGTCACGCGAAGTTTTTATGTTCTTGAGAAGGTATGTAAACGGAATAACCTAGGTTTTTCCTGATAAGAAGAGTAAACAAGCGATCATTTTGACGAATACTTATATTCCATCGTAGCGTTTAGTTAAGTCACCATAATGGTCGGCTCACAATAGTCGAGCACGCAATCACCGCGATCTCTATCGCGCACCATGACCGCGGCCAATGTCTGCGGTCCCAGACTATAATTTGCCAGTTTTCGCCGCCTAGCTGCCTGTAATTTTATAACAACGTCGAACAACTTGAAGACTTCATTTTGATATTTTAAACTTTACCTTTTTTGCTGCGGATAGGCCCGTAATCATTGGCTTTCGGTTACGTAACGTCGGAGAAAGTCCGCCATAATGCCACAGGGACGAACATCATTTTTATCATACAAATGAGCAGTATCCTCGCTTATTGAGATGTAAACTAAAGTGACCGTTGTTTTGTCCAAGAATAACACATTAGGAATATAAGTTAATGAGTCAATGTGACTCGTTGTTTGCACACGTATAGTCTCGCCTCATAGAAAACTAATCTGGTAACCAAATGTTCATTCAAATGCTAAGGACTCGTGAACGTATTGCGCAGTGTCATTGGAAAAAATCACTATGGGCGAGCGTTAAAATGTGCAAAGCACAAGACGACGTATTTAAATGAGGCATGTGCCATAAACATCAAAGAAATGTCACATAAATCATAAAAGGTTTTGGAGACAAAGGCTCCTGGCGTCTCCAGTAGTCGCTTAATAGGATTTCGTGAAATCAGGTCAGGATAACATGTGCTTCTACTTCATTGTTCCGTATTGTGCAATCTTCCGGGTTCTGCGGGAATCCATTGTCGGGTTTCGGCATGCAAATTTTTTGTTTCATTTTCGAAAGTGTCTTCGCTTTTTGATTTTTGCATTGTTCAGTTTTTGCTAGTCTGTTTTGAATATCACAACCTTCAAAATGATTTCTATCCTTGTTGCGTAACAGCCCAAAAATCTTGACTACACGTAACAAAATGTAGATCCAAATATTCGGGTTGCATGTCTGATATCTATTTGTATTGTAGTGCCTAGACCCAAAGTACAGGCAATTTTAGGCACTTATATGATAATATCACGTGTTTCGCAGGTTCACTGAAGTCGCATTACCATAACGTAAGTACACGCAAGGAGCGAGAATCGAATTCGTGGGAAGTCTAAGGCGTCGGACAGAACAAATCACCGTGTCATTCCATCCATTTACTTGCAAATTTCGTGCAAAAGTATCGAAAAAACCCCAATATAAAGGTACAAAAGTGTTCTATTCTAGTCGCCAAATGAATAATTACCTTTCACGTCTCTCCTTTCAATCTGCGCTCGGCGATCGATCAGCGTCGAAGAACTCTTTCAGTGGCATCACCCTTGCCGCGCCTCAGGTAAGGCGCAATTAATCTGAAACATCCCAAATCAGTATTACATTAAAAACTAAATAAAAAGCCCGCAGCCTGCCGTTTTTTCGCCGCAGCGTTTTCTTTTCCATTCAGATTTTTTTGACAGCACGAAAAATGAGACTCATTTATTTGACTCGTACACAATGTAGGACTGTTTGAGTGCGAGTATTTGCTATAAATACGCATTATTCTCTACATCTCCTTCCTCCGTGGGGTGAGCATTAGCCTCGGATGAGAAGGGACTCTCACGTGTTCCCTTTGTTCGATTTCGAGATTTTAGGGGAGTGCTGATGCTTGTATTCTCATGGAATCCATCAAAATAATCGCACACTCATGTATAATGGATTCGTGGTGTCAACAAAGTTTCACATGATTAACTGCTGTCGTATTGGAAAGATGTGATATATTGGTTGCTTATGCGTATCAAGGACAAAAATAATACTTTTTAAGGAGTCTCAAAATTACATGACAAAGTACAAAAATATTCAGTCGTTTTTTATGTACTTAGCTACTGTAAAATTAATGTAAATATAAGCTGAAATTGATGTATATACTTTTATAATAATGTATGCGTCAACTACACAGTCGTGACCTGCCCCTCAATTACTCAAACTTTAAGACAACTAATCAGGAAGCCGTCTTTAATTTCAACTGCCTTTAATTGAAACGGCGTCGAACCCCAGACCGTGCCATACACGTTCACGCGTGCTTCAAATCGCTCTCATTAGCACACACATAAAAGGCAATTGTTTCTTTATACTTTTTAAATACTCTCTTTTGTTTTACTGAACACCGTGCACTAGCAATGTCATATTTCGACGTTCTTACATTTGTTAAATGCTAATAGTTTTTCTAAGCTCAATTTTAAGGTTCTCGAGCGTTCAATGTTCGTCAGTCGGCCGAAACATTGGCTCATTGTGTGATAAATTAGTGAACATAAATAGTGTTTTGTCTTTAGCCATTCAGCTGTAATTAGGTAGCACAATTTGCTCTGTTGAATCGTTAATGAGACTGACTGACTCGAGGACAATAAGCGGTAAATCAATTACACAATGCGTTCACTGATTTTTACGCTTTTGACAGTTGTTCGTTATGAATATGTAACGTTTGGGAGGCTAATGGGTTTCGTGATGATGCCCATACTGAGCAGGTATTTCAACTATTTTATCATTTTGAGCATGTGTTTCAATTTTCATGGCTATTCTCTTGTTTATCAATATTTTTGGCTAGGTATGTGGCAAATTATTTCAACTGAGACTTCAGAAAGAGTTTCCAATTTCCAATTGTGTTCCAAAAATTTATTTAAGCAGATTTTGTCTCAGTCACTACCAGCAAAATGCAAGTTTTCGAGGAGAATATAGTAAGAAGGAAATTACGATTAAAGTATGTAAAAATCACTTATGTCAGTTTTTCTAAAACAAAATTAAAGTGATTTTCAGGCTTCTGGTCAGATTTCAGGCATTCCCAGCAAAATGCAAGTTTTCGACGAGAATTTATTATAACTTATTATAGCTTACTAGCAAACCCTTGATTTTAATTTATCATTTTTCTTATCGTAAACTCAAGTTATCAATCACAAACAAAATAAGTTTGAACAAACCACTCGGCGATTTGTCCAAATGAAAAATTAATTTTGCCGATGATTAATATAATGACTTACAATAAACGTAATTGCTGTTTGGAAGTTTTTACATCTTCCTCTTGTCTAAATTAATTTGTTTCAACAGAACGGTGGCAGAATTTAACATTGTTTAACAGCGTGTAAAAATACCGACGAAATCATTTTTTTTGGATTTAAATTCGACCTTCTTTTAAATGGACTTTAGAGGTCGAATTTTGTGTTTCTCTTTCAAACTGTTTAAAGCTGTTTACTTTTTAGTTGCCTAACTTAAATGAAGTTTTGTTGTACTTAATTAAAAAAATTAAAAAATATATCGAGACCACTGTTCTCAACGAGTTACATTTTTGATTTTGGACAGTCATAAAACTCCACTGTATGATAAATCCAAATCCGCAAACCCCGAAATTCATTCAATTCCAGGCATAAACTAGAAGACACCTTCCATTGAAACCTGAACCAAAACAATCAGGTGACAGCATGAGATATGACATTTCGTAAAACAATGAGCGGGATCTCGCCGTAATAATAGGATGAAATATCTGTGGTAACAATTTATATTCTAACGCTGGATTCAACTTGACAATTTATTAATCAAACCGATTACCTCCCCTGCAAAACCGGGGCCTATTGTGAAAATATTGTCGCCCAAACAATCCTATGAATAATTAAGGATTTAAATTTTAACACAACAAAGGCATAAAACAATACACGCCCTTCAAAGTGGACAAAGGAATATCTGTGAGTGGCATTTTAGATGCCCCTCGTAAAAATTTTAATGTGTGGGGTGGTCAGTTGATTGTTAGCACGTAGTTAGTCACCACATTCTTTACAACATACCTATGTTTTAGTTTTGCAAAGCTAAAATAATTTAGCTAAAACTAAATTGTTGATATTCCATGGTAAGTTTTATTGTGAAACTTTTGCCTTTTGCGGCTTCTTTGCGTGACTTTCAAAATTGGCGAAATTGTAATAGTGTGTATTCAGAATGGGGTGATCATGTTTAACGGTTAGGTGATATTTTGGAAGTATTTGGTTCAAAAGTCACCTTTGACTACTAACATCAAAGGTATTTTATTTAGGTTTGTATGGGTAATCTGTACCTATTTTATTAACAATAATCTACGATGATTTATAAATTTTCTTGAACAAATGAAACACATTATTTAACGGTACTATATAATATTAGGTATTCATATAGTCTAATTAATAACAAAAATGTTAGATTAATCCAGAAATCAATTAAGGCCACCATCGGTTCGGTATACGTCTCCGACACATGTCGGTCCCCACTTCCCTCAGCTTTTTCCATAACGACCTGTGAGCCCCTCCCTTCTTTAGAGAGAAAAGCATAATCCATCACTGTACGTCACCCCTATTTTGGTGCTTGCTGTTTCACTCGCACGCTTTATCGGAAAGTATGTCTTTCCTTGTCTCGCCCGCTAGGGGTAGTTTCTCTCAGTCGCCGCTTGACGGGTGATCATTTTTCTTGTGGCGCGTTCAATCATCGCGTCACTATCGCCTTCCCTTTCGTCCGAGGGCTTGTTTTATGTCCCTCTCGCTCGCACGGGCCCTTCCTGTCTTTCTGTGTGTCCCTTATTTTCTGTTAGCGGTGCGTGTTCCACTACGTGCCCGTCGACCAAATATGGCGTCTTTTGTGTTTGATTTTGACGTTTTAATTTTTGTTAATAAAGTAGTCGGTTTTTTAATTACTTTTCTTTGTTGTATATTTTTATTAACATGACTGTAGAAGGACGGGTTGGGTAAGCAAACATTTTGAAAGACGTTTTTATTTTTTAAAGAAGCCTACCTAATGGTATGCAGTAGGTTTGTAATTCGATTATCCCATTAAAGTAAGATATAAACGCACTAACATGAATGAATCTTATGTAGTATCATGTTGATATAACACATGTTTAATTAATTTTTCAATTAATTTATATTGCATAGTAGTTTAATGTTAAGATTCAGATTACAGAGTATTAATCCACCAGTCATAGGTACTCCGTATAGAAACGTATGCAAATGCACTGAATGTGTTTAATGGACGTAGGATATGCAAGGAATTCAGATAGCATATTTTTTTGCCGAAGCTGTCGTTGGAGCGTTTCCAGCTCGTAGTAAAGTTAATTGCAATTTGAAACGTTTATACTTAGATACTTGATCATTTAAAGTACATTGGTATTATTAATAATACATTATTATGTAGTATTAACGATCCGATTCCGCAGTTTAAGCTTTTATATGTAAGTACCGGCAAAATACGACCGATTAAGAGGTTTTATCCTAAAAGTTGTCAACGTCGCAAATAACTGTCAAATATTTACCTGTTTTGATTAATATAGCAATATTAGTGTATGGAAATAAAAAATGTGGCCTAGCGAACTAGAATATTAATAATGAATTGCAATTATAACATTGAATTTGATGTTGTACCTGTTTTAGGTGTAAAAAAGGCATTTGAAAGTTTCCAAATACTTTTTTTACATCTATAACTAGATATTCGGTCTTTGATATTAATTATTGCATTTCATAACCAATATTCTATTTTGCTAGTTAGCCATATTTCTTATTTCCATAGAGTAATATTGCCAAATTAATCAAAACAGCGAAATACTTGACATCTATTTGCGACGTTACCCACTTTCAGAATAAACGCTCTTAACCCGTTAAATTAATGTCTGATAAATAGGTAAAACAGATTTAACTATCACCAACTGCTTTATAATGTAGACTATATTATAAAGCAGTACGTACACGCGCTAGTAGTATCTGAAGGGTCTGAATATGCGTACAATTTGGTTTTAAAGCTTTTTTGTTGATTGGAAAAATATTTATTTATAGAATGATTGGTTAGGTACTCAACTAGTCTACTTATTTCTGAGTCCCAGCAGTGGGAAAATCATATTTAACTTAGGTTACTCATAGATCATTTGTTTTTTAGGGTTCGGTCCCCACAAGGAAAAAATACGGAACCCTTATAGGTTCACTCGTGTGTCTGTCTGTCTGTCTGCCATAGCCAATTTACTCCGAATCGAATGGAGCGATTAAGTTGAAATTTGGTACACATATGTATTTCTGTAACCCAAACACAGACGAGTAACGTAAATAAATGAATTTTAAATATGACGGTCACTTTTCGGGGCAAATAATAAAATTAAAAAAATATCTTTTGCTAAGTGTACAGTGTGATATATAAAAGGACTTGTTACGAAGAGCTCATTTTTTTTTACATAATATTAAAATAAATACTTTTATAGATATTTAAGAAAATTGATGAACATTTACCACCCTTATCCCCGAAACTACTACTACTACTACTAAAATTCTGAAAAAAATACAGAGAATGGTTCTTTACACATAGATTACAGGAAAACCTATAAGAAGTCTATGGTTTCAAAATAACATGGTTAATCTCTCAATATTGTGCGTATGAAACTTACATTTGCATTTGGATCGTATGGGAGAACATGTTTTTCAACTACAATGTTAAGTTTTTTCTTGGGATAAGTTCATCCCAACTACGGAACCTTTCATTGTGCGTGGTCCAACACGCACTAGGCCGGTTTTTTTTTTACTTGTTGAAGGAAACATTTTACCCGGTTGGAGCCTAAATCAGTGCCCAGTGCGCATTCGTTTCTACCGCCTCTCTATCCTCATCTATTAGGGGAGCTGCGGATCCAGCTGGTTGAGTCACTTGTACTATCCAATCTAAACTATGCGGACACAGTTATTGGCCCTTGTCTACTGGCAAGAACTAATCAACTGATCCAGAGGGTGCAAAACGCTTGCGCTCGATTCTGTTTCTCAATCCCACCAAGAAATCACGTAACGCCATTTTAAATAAGCACTCAATTCTCAAGATAGAGTCACGTAATAATTTGTACTTATCATACCTACTATTTGGGGTTGAAAAGTACAAGCAGCCGACCTTCCTTTACAAAAAACTGAGCAGGATCGCTTATAGAACAGAATGCGTGTGGACAGTGCTTGCAGCAACTCTCCACTCAATCACGCAAGACAGCCTTCAGGGGAAGTTTTAGGTACACCGCATCCTGGAAATAATTTATGATTTATCGATCTTAATACAAACTGGAGGTAGCTCCAGTTTCTCGACGCCTAGTCAATTTTGTCTGTCAAGTCATTTGAAATTTCGATAAGACTACCATACGGTGGAAATTGACTGCAAAATATATCGCGATCAGACTTTCAAACCTTTTAAAAGCAAGGTTAAATCTTACAACAAAAATAAATAGTATCTTCACAATTTGCGTATACTATGCAATGTGCATGACGCTCCGCTGTCCGCTCCCGGGACCGCCCGGGAGCTCCGTAGATTGACTTGTCAGAATATTTGAATTTTAATCCCAGCCAAACGTTACATAAACACCACTTTATTTATTCATGAGCCTACTACTGCACTGGCTACGTTTCTTGTCAAGTGAATCTGGAATTTAGGGATGAATTGGATTGGAAACCTTAAAGAATTAGCTTTAGTAGATAGGTGAACGAAAAAGTTACATTATTATTTCGTGGTACAAAGCAGCTCTCTTAGACAATTCTGTTTTACATAATAAATATCCTGTGTCATTATCTTGTCACTTGTTTTTGCTATATCGTTTAAAACTAGTGAATTGGAAAATTAAAACTAATTTGGTCATTAGTGCGTTTATAGAAATTGACCCATGATGCGTTTGGTAACACTGAATTTTGCAGTATACTAGAGTTCAAAATGGCGACTGACAGAACAGTACTACCAATCACATGACTGCATGTAGTTCATAATTTTAGAAACGTTTTCATAAATTTAAAATGTAAGTTTCTAAATAAGTTCAAACCAAAACAAAAAAAGTATTGAAGCTTCACACATTTATCCGTATTGACATTATTATCGAAACAATAACATTTTTTTACCCAAAGCAATATTTTATCCGCAGGTCCCCCACATATCGACGCACGCTTCATGTGAGATGAACTGCAGTATATTAACTTATTGCAGTGGACTTCTGGTGTTGGTACCTAAATTTTTTACTATATTTGTAAGTAACTAGTATTTTTATTCTACTTACTTTATTATTACCAAGAAGGACATGTATTGACCTTATTGGTGATGTTCAGAAGAAAGGTCAGGTGCGTAGTACTCCGAACCGTCGCCGGCGTGCGTGTATGACCTTAAGAGATATATGAACTTTACGTTCAAAAGGAGTATGTAAGGATTGTAGCAGGTGCATGCAGTTTCTGCAGTTTCTGCCTACCTCCATGGGAAAAAGGCTTGGTTAATATTTTATGTTGTTAAATTAAGGGTGAGTTTCACTAATGAACGCGAGCAGTGTCAAAATTTCCTATCAATGATGACAGTGACAGCTTTTGAACGCGGTTTAGATTTGCTGATCGCGTTCAGTTTCGTTGGTGAAATTCGCCCTAAGAAATAAGGCTTCGGTCATGCTCCAATAAACGTGTACCGAAAACTCAATTATTATTTACAGCTTCTTACATATTTATTATTATTTTGTTTTATAATAAAAGGTTACACGGGCGTGCTGATTGCAAAATTCGCCTCTAGCCTCGGGTAAGGCGCGATGCGCGCAACTCTTCGCGGGACAATTGGTGTGTTCCTCTTGGCACCACATCTTAACACAGGTATGTGAACTTTTTATAACTTTTAGTTTTTTCCTCAAGAATTGCATATCTTGTAAAGCTGGTTGCGCAACCAGTTGGTAGCTTAATTTTTTTTAATAAAATTACTATTTTAAAATTATAATATAAATTAAAATCAGATGCAGATTATTATTAAAAATATAATGGATTAAGTACAATAAATTTATTTAAATAGATAAACCAGTCCAGAATTTGCCAGATAACTAAGTAGCTAGTTATCTTGCAAAAGTCCACCGAGCAAGCACCGCCGTCCTATACTTAGGTATAAATATCGTTAATAATCCGTCGAAGGTCTTAATTATTATTTAACATGAATTATTATTATAGAAAAAGCTAAGACCTGTTCGCATGGGTTGTAACCCATGAGAACAGGTCTTAGCTTTTTCATAGCCAATCTAGTAAGAGATGCTCAAAACATCTACGAGTATTAATTGGTGATAGTCACAGTATCTCATCCTAAATATTAACGGAAACGATCACTTCCTACGCTCCTAATAAAATTTATTAGTATTAAAAATCCCCATTATAATAAATTGGTAATCAATATGGTTCTCTATAGACTTAATTACAAAATAACCAATAAGTCACGTTCGTCATCTCTATTAGTATTTTAACGTCATAACTATTCCCATCAGAATTTTATTAATTGTTCCAAGTGGAACATACCACAGGCCTTTAAAGACGAGAAACCTTTAGGCGGTAAACGATTTGATGGCTTTTTAATAAGTTGCCTTACGCGGCCGCATGAAATTTAATTGAATGACCATAACGGATAAGTTGATGTGGCCAATCAGGAAGGCGAGACTAGAGTGTTAATTGTAAGGGTTTTATGTAAAATTAATGAAATGGTTTGCAGAAAAGGATGACATTTTGAAGTTGTCAATCCTGTCTAGATTAATTGGAAGTTAATTGCAACCCCTTCTTAAAAATAAAGCTAGCTTTTGCCCGCGGCTTCGCTCGCGTGTATGTCGGAAATTATGCCACGAAAACGTACTACCCGGTTAAAAAGTAATTCATTTCCTAACAGAGGTCATGGTCTATTTGTGTGCTGAATTTCATCGAAATCCGCTGAGGCGTTGAGGAGTTAAAAGGTAACAGACATAAAGACAACGCTACTTTCGTATTCATAATATTGTATGAATTTTATAGAAGTATGGATTTCGAGTGAAATTTTGTAGGCTACATTTTCTATTCAAGCTTGACCATGTTCCATGCAAACATCAGCACTTTAATGCTGGACAATGGACATAGGTCTCCAATTGAACACCCCTGAGTTCGTTTATGGTCAACTCTCATCTATTCAAACTTGATGGTTGATATAAAAAAAAAACATTTTAGTTTATCTACACCCTTAGTAACTTGAAGGTCGCTCGATCTTTTATCTTAGTAAAAATAAAAGCAAAGGCTGTTACTAGCTTCGTAGTATATAGGCACCTATTTATTACGTTATGTAAATACAACTCGGTGTCTTTCGTTGTAGAGTTTTGAAAATGGAGTACATTTTTATCATTTGTTTTCTTCTTTTCTTCGGATGGCCAGTTGTTTTTCTTATTGTAATTAGATACGCAGAGAGCCACAAAGGTAGGCCGCTAATCCAATTTTTTGTTTTTGTTTTGACGCGCACAGGGGAAAGATAGTGGCGTCCATTAGGGCTACAAGGCTGAGTAAAGAGCCGACACCAGTTGTCGTGGAGTATCCTACATAATATAAATATTCAATAGGGGTTTGAATATGTTAATACAACGTCTCCTCATTGGGTTGTAGATTGCGTCGTCGTTTTTATCTTATACGACATTTAACTCCGGTAATTCAATTTACTTTATTTGCATAATGTCGCCTGCTTTCTAAAGTAGGTGAGTATGGAAATCTCACTGAATGGGAACGCAATTCGTTTGTCCTTTGAAGTGTATAAATAGATTATTCATGTTGATTTTCCGTTTGATAAAGTAGTGTTTTAATTGGATACAATGTACATTTAGTTGTACAAATTTCAAATAAAATTGATTACAAAAAGTTTGTAGTGATATTTTACGCTTGTTTCAACCTACGCTATCGTTGTTAACATCCACCGAATCAAAAAGGTTTCATCACACTATTACGTATAGGTGAATGGAGATATCTAGAATTAATCGGGCTCTGAAGGCATACAAAGCCGTGAAATATTGCTCGCTCGTTATTTACAATGGCTACGTCTTCATCACGACCCTATTGTTTTTTTTCTTTGGGCACCACACGCGGGATTGTTTTCTGTTACAGCTATGGAGTTGGGAAACGTGTTCTGCTGTCTCTGTGCCCATTTATCAGGGGCTAGGCACATCGAAGGCTTAGCTTGCCGAGATAAAAATATCTCTGTACTTAAATATAAGATTCTTACATACTTGTTAATAATATTTATGGACGGTGACCCGACTACAGTGGCCTGAGGTGTGGGGTGTACGAACTATAATTTATTTTATCACAGTTCTGTGTGTTTGTAGCTGTAGGATAAACAGGTATCTAAAAACCATAAAATGTACCCAAAATTAGGGACAATAAAACCAGAATCACGTAACTACATATTTTTTAATTATTTATTTCAAATAAGTACTGTCTAATAAACCTAATTCAAATCGACAGAACCAAAAAAAGGTTAAAAAAACGTAAATTAAAACATAATTAATCAGAACCAATCAATCAGTCACGCTTCCACACAAATTCTCAATACAAACCAACATATGGGAAGGAAATAAGTTTTTATCACAAAATAACTACCTACCTGTAGATATGTAGGTACATACGTATACAAAGCCACAATAGAACGGTGCTCTTCATTCCCCGTTATCAATCTACCATGATGCCATCTGTGACGCCGCCATTACTCAATTTCCTTTGCCGCCAAAAAAGAGCGCGTAAAAAGAATTCAAAGAAAGAATTCAAACAACCGTTTAGAACACGGAATAGAGACGCGACGCTTCACTGTCGGTTTGATGTTACTCTATGATTTATGGCTGAATAAATAGGTATTGGAATATGATTTTGAACGGGTCTAGGGTTTGTTTACGTAGGTGTTTCATAGTGGGATGCTGGCTGGAAAGTTTTTATTTTCAGGAATGATGAGGAAATACCATACGTAGGTAGGTATGTAATATTTGATATGTAGCTGTGGATTTTCCATATAGGTAGGTAGGTATGTTTTTAATATCGAGCCAGAATTGTAGATATCTATGAAAATATTGAAAACGATAGTACCTAGTTCTGGAATAGTTTTTGTGCCGTTTTTTCAGGATTGTGACACGAATTTAAGGTAAACAAGAGACAAACTTCCTTGATTTATTTCATGTCATGAGCCGCTGAAGTAACTTTTTTCACAAATTTATATCGATGTTGAAACCAAACCAAACAACTATGGACCAATCGCAATCAGTAAACAAACACCTTGTCGGAAATAGATAGATTCTTATCAGATTTGCATATAAATTTTCGGTTTCTAAGCGGAATGTGGTGGTGCACCCACACAGAGCCGAATTTGGACTCTTGCACTGTGTGTTGGTACCACTGAATGATAATTTAAATTCATTCTCTCCGCCGCCCGCGCCATCATTTGGACAAATGCTGCGTCATTTGTCTAAGGGACTGCACTGAGGTACGGGGCGGGAAAACCACTTCCCAATATCAAGGAAAATCAACCTTGTATTCTCAACTTTAATGTTAGTTTTCCAACAACACCAACCGATCAGATTCCAAAATCTTCTGTTGATGTAAAGCTACGCAAAATTGATATTTACGTGCAAAAATATAGAGTTCATTCGGGTCCGTGCCACTGAAATCTCATTTTGTAAGCTTCCGAAAACATTTTCGCAATGAAAAATGAAACTTATAAAGAATGTTCGTCGGTTGATTTTTGATCGGCAAACTTTCCTTTCAATGGGTATTGAATTAAAACTTACCGTATTTGTGCTACGTTACTAATTAATTTAATTATTTATCTCATTGTGCGCTGTTTATTCAATACACATAATTTTAATGAATAGGTGCTTATATAGGAAGCTTCTGTATCTGTGTAATCGATGACTACAATATAATTTGACTACTTTTTGTGAACAAATATTTTAAAACTCAGAATAATTGTTAAAATAATTGCAAAGAACACTTTCAAAGAATGAATTGTCGTAAACAAATCAAAATATTATTACCTTATCAAGGCACTATTATTAACATTATCTATTTGAAATCGTTTCTTATAATCAAAGGTAAACATTTTTAGTTTAAAAAATTATCAACACATTTCCTCGTAGAACAGCCATTTTCACGTTGATCTCGACTCGGGTGTCTTACGTTCAAAAGCTATTTATCTCGTGCAGTATTGAAGAAAACTAGGTTAGTAAGGCAGAGGTGTCTTCGTATATTGACTAACCTTCTCTTGTCACTATGTATCTTGCAGGATCTGTGACCTGACACTATACAGTCAAGTTTTTATATCATCGATACTTTTGTAAAACTTTTTTGGAGCGACGACGTCACTGATCAGGCTATCGCTTAGAAAATTACTTGTTATCAAAGATTAAAATAGCATACACCTTTGTCCAAAGTCGAGCTGACATGAACCTAAAACCTTTTTAATGGAAGGGCCATTAAAAAAAAACATAATGTGAGTGTCACATTTTAAATTCGGTCTGACATGAAAAGAAGATGGCAGAATTTTATTCTGCAATATTGTTATTACTGTGCAATATAAGTATAATTCTGAGTCCGGTAAAGCAGATTTTATCGTGGATTAAGCCGACAAAAATAGCCCATAAGGCTTAAGGTGACAAATATAATTATGTTGGCTGACCTATAAGATCGTGGGGCAAAACTGAATGATAGGTTCTAACTCAGGTTCAGAATGTTAAGATTGCGCAAGTTACTACATATTAAAGATGTCAGCTAAGTAGAAAATCCTTAGTGATACTCTGACTCTCGGATTTTGCCACATAACTACTTATATTTTGTTACACTACTGCACAAAGACCTTATATCATTGGGCCATTTGTCATTTATTTTATCCAGTTCGTCTCGCTGTTTCCATCGTGGTCTGCCGCGACACCTAGATACATAATTATAATCATGATATTTGTTTCATCTTTTGCAATACTATTCTCTTTGTCGTGTCTCACGATTAGTTCAATCGTGATCGAATCACTGGTTAACATCCTGATTCAGATCTACAATATAATAATATGTATAGGCCATACTAATTTAAATGTTTGTCTCGATGCGGAAATCACTCTGGGGCGGCTCAAAGCTCAAAAGGCGGTTGGTAGATGGTAGAACCATTTCATCAACCACAGTGTAGATAGTCCAGTGCTGATCATGACATTTTCCTCTCTATTTCAAATGCCAATAACAACTGATCCGTAGTTTAAAATAAAATAATTCTTATTACTTTGTGTTGTATACGTTACGAGAAGGAAATGAAAGTCATAAATTTCCTCGGAAAACCTTAATCATGTAAAAAAGTATATAGGTACATAAGTACATTACTGAGGCTCATTTGTATCGGGGTAGGCAGTCAGTGTAAAATAATCGGATCCCGTAAATGTTATATTAATGAACGTCCATTTGTACGAGTGAAATAAATTTGATGAAATTAAAAGGAAAAAAAATCAGTATGAATAATTGGCGTTCGCTTGTTGTATGTCCGCCTTCTGTTATTAAATTCCACGTAGGTTTTATGTGAAATGTGGAAAGAATTTTGCCGTACAAGTCGGCCATTTATTAGCAACGGATTCTACGGTTTTTTTTTATTAATTTGTTACATGTTGCTATTACTTATGAGATTCTTCACAATGATGAAAAAGGCTAGAAGCAAAAATGTTAAGAAAAAAACCCATCACTTACATTCTTTCCTAATGAGACTCGTGATTAGATTTGATGTATAATTCTGGGTAGATATATTGCAAAAACTGATTAAAGAAGATAATAAATTCCAGACCCCAACAGAAGATGACGTAAGCACGGTAGACCAAAAGACCTCCTACAAGCTAATACTGCGAATTTGATTTTTATCTCGATCTTTCTTTTTTTTTGATCCACCAACCCTACAGTCCCGAAAGCAATCTAGTTGGGCCCAGGATTACTCGTTTCTTTTTTTTTATTTTATCTAATTGTGCCCGCGGTATGCCCCAGAGATGGGGCGATGTGTCGCGGAGTATCTACTCCGCTGCCCTGCGCGGAAACCAATTTCAAAAGACCCAGAAACTGTACAGAGTCGGATGGATTTGCGATTTTTTATAGATAAACTTAGGACAGTTGAATTGAAGACTTTTTGCGTATTAGCAGGGTTAACATTAATGCAATGTCTGCCTGCAGAGGGAATGTAAGTTACGTTTGCAACGTAACCTTTTTATTATCTAATGAATAGGAAGGTTTAACATAGTCATGTCGTATAGTAGAAATGCAGAGTCCTTGTCAAAGAATGATTTACGGCTCCAATGTTTAGTAAACTCGAGTCTATTTGCTTCGGAAATATTTGAGATATCGATCACAAACCAAACCTTCGACCCTTTACAAGCACGTAAAATCCATATTAACATACAGATGTATATCAGAAATCGTAGGGTAAATATTGTTCGGAAAGGATAGCATACTCCGGCCCTGTCGAGAGTGGCGCCCCCTTCAGCCCGCGAGTGACACTGACGGATCGTGGGACATTAGTCATAGTCGAGACCTCCCGCC
Organism: Agrochola macilenta; assembly: GCA_916701695.1. Classification (NCBI taxonomy): domain Eukaryota; kingdom Metazoa; phylum Arthropoda; class Insecta; order Lepidoptera; family Noctuidae; genus Agrochola; species Agrochola macilenta. The sequence goes on from OU753563.1 coordinate 14,543,192, forward strand.
CTCCCTTCCCGCACCCCCCACTACCCCCGCACATACCCTGTTTATTTACTTTTTGTAACGCTATTGATGTTTAATTATAGAGCACCCTAATGTATCTCGCCTAATTTTGACGCGTAATGTTTTGCTTGTAATATTTCATTGCATCACGAATATATTTTGTTAGTGCTATGTCGTTTGTTGAGTGCTATTTTGAAGCGATTTTCTGTCTGCAGTCGATATTTCTTCGGCAAATGTAGGAGCGTTTGACCAAGATACTTACTAACTACAGAATATACATACGTACTTTGGTCGCTGTCTGGGTTAAACTCAACTTTAAACCGTTCTTCAACTTAGGCATGGAGGCTTATCGATAGTACCTTAACGAGCAAACGCAATACTACCTGCTTTGTTTAAAAAAAGGTTTTTCTCAACATCTTTGTAGTTTGCTCTTTATAAATTTTGTTTTCCCCGTACGATCACAAATTCAATTAAAATCTAATCAATACCAATATGAATGACATTATATATCTGGTTCTTTACTCTGAAACTATTTTGCAAGCAACGCCGGATGACTCCAACTTACTTATACACATCGAAGTATCCACTGCCGGCAAGCTAGATGCAAATAAAACAATACAACCACCTAATACAAAAAAACAAGAGAAATACTGCATAGTTCTAACCGGAATGATAGTTTGTCTTACCACGATGATAGTTGTTCATTAATACTTGAACAGCTGTGTCATTTCGAGCTATCAACACTTCGTTTTGTTTTGCTGCAAGAGTTAGCCTATTCATTCGTAGATCAAGGATGGAAATAGGTTTTATGTGAGTAGAACATTCATCATTCAAATAAATTGTGATTAGCGAGACATAATTGCCTCCTCAGTGGGTGAATTCTGATAATGGGTGGATGTTTCTTAATTAACCTACATTTCGACTAGTGATCCTCATCATCTTTCATTGCATTTTGCAGTTTTTTCTTTAATTATGGACTCTATTTTAATGCTGCTAGCTTTCAGTTCTGCTTTCTAACTTTTATGGAGCTCTTTAATGGTACCATTCCGTAGTCGATCGCAGCCGGCAACTGTAAGCAACGTGTCGCCGCGACACGACTGGTTTCTATGAAATATCTTCCGTAGCAAGCGACACAGCGCATTCATAGAAATACATAGTCGTGTCGCGGCGACACGTCGCCTGCAGTTGCCGCCTGCGGTTGGCTACGGAATTGTACCTTATTTCAAGCCAACTATTCAGTTTTCAAGTTCGATTCGATTCGAATATGTCATCAAGCGACTGCCTTCTCGAATAAATAATTAGGGTAATGGTTTAGTTAGGTTCGTTACGTTTTAGTTATAAGATGGTTACGAGTTATTTTCACGATTTAAGAAAGATAACCTTAGTTGAATTAAATAAGTAAACAAATCCCTCCCCTCACTCCCTAGAACAAACACTCACCTCCAACAGTAGCAAGAGCAATATAATCATCAACAAATCGAATTTTCCATCAATCACTGTGACGTCATCACTTATGATATCTTTACCTGAGTGGTGGCGCCCCCTACCTTATCACATAGCGACATGATAAATGACTTGCGCCTATCTGTTAATTAAGATTTTCGCGGCTCTCACGTGTAGACGGATGTTGGTAATTTAACTTAGATGTTGTTGGATGTTGGATGTCGGATGACGAAAAATATTGAATTTAGATAGTGATTGTTAATGTGATAGTGGATTTTAGGTAGGTACTGAGTTTATAGTGGGTATCTACGTTATTTTCTTCTAGCTATATTATAATTGATTGGAATTATATTCAGTTACCGAAGATGTATTTTTAATTTTTTTATTCCATGTCTATCTGGACATTGCTTTTCCAACATCACTGACAGATTCCTTGAAAAGTTTTAAAATTTATTTTACATGCAAACTACAGGAACAAACATATTTCAGAGAACTAATACTAGTACTTACATAAAACCTTTTACCTGATAAAATAAGTCACAATCTTACTTTGGATGAAATTAAAATTTGCCTCTGAAAATAATGTAACACCCTACACAAACATTCTACACCTAAAAACCCAGCTGCAAGTGCAAAGTGTATCAAGACATAGTCGAGATAGTTCGCTGATCGCCGATAGAGGGCGTGCCCGAACACCCATTTGTCAGCGAGAGGCTCATTAGGGTCGAATCTGGTTGAATCTCCAGGGATTAAGGGTCTCAATACGAGGTAGTCGTCACGAGTGTACGGTAATGGATATTGAAGGAAAAATCTTACGTTTTATACTCCTGAGTTTATGTTCGTCTGATTTGATTTATGTATGGATGTGACAATTTTTAGTTCAGGGACATTTTATAGAATAATGAAATGCTTAGTATTGACTAAGCATTTTATTATTCTACTAGCTTTTGCCCGCAACTTCGTCCGCGTAGAAGTCGAAAATAGTTCTAATAGTATTTTTGGAACGAAGTTCCTTATCGCGCGTTGCGAAAGGGGGCTAGACGGAAAAAAATTGCCGTAATTTGCCGAGAGGCGTGCGCGTGTTTCTCTGTCTGTCTCTCTCTCAAAGTCGAAGTCGAAGTCGAAGTCGGAGTCGAAGTCGGGGTCGAGGTCGACGAAGTCGAAGTCGGAGTCGAAGTCGAAGTCGGAGTCGAAGTCGAGCTCGAAGTCGATATTACAATTCCTTCACTAATTAATAGAAAGGAACTTCGTTCCATCCGGGTGTCCCTCTCAAGTTGTTTTTTTTTATTGTTTTTTTACGTTAATTTTGTTATAACATATAAATTATTATGTTAAAATGTTTGAATAATTATAAAATATAACAATCTTTATTATAGTGTAGGGATATAAAGGATAAAAAACTTGAAAAAAAAAAAAACTATGAACACGAAGCTCGGCCTTTGATCTGGCGAAAGTTACACGGGTGTATTATCTTTTTACAACGAAATCGACATACTACACCTACCGCAGTATTTCTTTGTAAACAATATTTTTTGTTTTTTTTTCGGGTGCTAGAATCACCAGGCTACTCTGTGCGCTTACTCTGGAGCATGTTACATACAACTGGCCGTAGGAGAAGCAGCTTTCCCTTAAGTCTACTCCCGCTACCTTTTTTTTTTTTTTTTTTGGATGTGAAATCATCAAATGACTCCTCCCGCTCTGGGCAGAGCGAGAGGGAGTGTCAGACTTTTACTGACTAAAACCCACCCGTGTTCCTTCCGTTGCCTGTGTTAGGGCCGCAATATCCCTTTCGGACAAACTCGCAACCCTGGCAGGCATTGGCCCTTACGGACCCCGTCAGTTGGTGCTGACATCTCTTTGAGGCGCGCGTGGAACACAACGCGCCGTCGACCCGGGCCTGGTCCTAATCGGACGGCGAGCTACCCATTGCCCACCGTCCGCAAGCCCGCGCCTACGGTGGCCGGTAGTCGGTTCGCGACTCCCGACGCCCGGGGCGTCTCCTGCGGCGACTAGGGGCGCGAGGGCGCGCATCTTGCATTTCCCTCGCGCGCTCCGCCTCCTCCTTCGCGAGCATTACTGCTTCGCAGAAGGAAGTGACGGCTTCCCATGCACCCTCGCTCCGGACCATGGCCTGAACCAGGCCCGGACGCGAGAGATCACCGCTGCCGATCGCCTCCGTGAGGACACGGCGGTGCCCCGCCCAAGCCGGGCAGACCTCCACCGTATGCTCCACCGTGTCCTCCGGGCGATCCACACAATGGTAACACCCGGGCGTTTCCTCCCGCTTTATCCTGAACAGGAACCTCCCAAAACAACCGTGTCCGGTGAGGACCTGCGTCAGGCGGAAGGTGAGGACGCCGTGGCGCCTCTCTAGCCACTCCTCAAAGAGGGGCCTTACCGCCGCAATTGTGGCGTGCCCAGTGCTGCGTTGCGACAATCGCACTCTCCATGCCGCCATGAGATCCCGCCGGAGCTCTGTTCGCTGTGCCGTGATTTCTCGCGGCAGCGGAGTTACACCCCGGCGTTTCGCCTCGTCGCGCAACACCCACATGTGCGCGAGGACTTTTGCCTCCAGATCCCATGGCGGTAGTCCGGCAAGGAGGCTCGCCGCCGCACGGGAGACCGTGCGGTATCCTCTGACCAGCCTAATGGCCATGACCCTTTGGGACGCGTTCAATCGCTGGGCTGGTCGCAGCCTTAATGAACGCGCCCACACCGGTGCCCCGTAAAGGGCCATGGACCGCACGATCCCCGCGTAGAGCCTCCGGCAGGAGGCGTTTGGACCCCCTAGATTGGGCAGAAGCCGCTTCAAAGCAACCCCAGCCCTCTGCAGTTTGAGAGCCAAACGTCGGAAGTGCTCCACGAAGTTCCACCGGCCGTCGAGGACGAGTCCCAGGTACTTCATCGTCGACTCGACACTGATGTGAACCCCTCCCGCCATTATCTGGGAACCCGACAGAGGCGCGTTCCGAGGACCATAGAAACAAATGGCCTCGGACTTGTGCAAGGCCACCTCGAGTCCCAGTTGCCGGATCCTATTGACGATTGTCGCAACCCAACGTGTCGCTAGTTCGGCCGCCGCCTCATGCGACCTCCCCTGCACCAGGACCAGCGTGTCGTCAGCGTAGCAGACTACGCCTACGACTACGGTCGGCGCGCAGCACCCAGTCGTAGCCGATGTCCCACAGATGCGGCCCCAGGACCGATCCCTGCGGGACACCGCACGACATCTCTCGCCGGTTCCACTCTCCGTGGTGACCGGGGTAGATGACGGCCCTGTCCGTCAAATAGGCCTCGACCACTCGACAGAGGTAGGTCGGCATCCGGTGATACCGGAGTGCCTCCCTAATGCAACTCCAGGGCAGGGTATTGAACGCATTGGCGATGTCAAGAGACACCGCCAAAACCACCCCACCCCGGGCAACAGCATCCCCCGTCGTGAGGGCTCGAACGCGCATGATGGCATCCACCGTAGAGCGCCCCTTGCGGAAACCAAACTGGCTGTCCGCCAAATCCGGCCCCACTCGCACCAGCTGTTTCAAAGAGCACTTGTACTCTTACTCACGATTACTCTTTCAAAGAGCTTGCCCATGGGCCGGTAAGCGGACGGAGAGTCCGCCGGGCGCCCCGGCTTCTTGATGAGGACCAGTTTCCCCGTCTTCCAACGAAGTGGGAACTGGCCCCTCTCCAAGCATGCGCTAAAAAGCCCTCGAAGACTCCCGCTACCTTAAGAGTTTGACCTTGAGCTTTGTTTATAATCATTGCCAAGCATACTTTGATGGGAAACTGCACTCTCTTGAATTCGAAGGGGTAATTTGATCCCGGAGGACATGGTGGAGCATACGGTGGAGGTCTGCCCTGCTTGGGTGGGGCACCGCCGTGTCCTCACGGAGGCGATCGGCGGCGGCGATCTCTCGCGTCCGGCCCTGGTTCAGCTCATGGTCCGGAGCGAGAGTGCATGGGAGGCCGTCACTTCCTTCTGCGAAGCAGTAATGCTCGCGAAGGAGGAGGCGGAGCGCGCGAGGGAGAGGCAAGATGCGCGCCCTCGCGCCCCTAGTCGCCGCAAGAGACGCCTCGGGCGTCGGGAGTCGCGAACCGACTTCCGGCCACCGTAGGCGCGGGCTTGCGGACGGTGAGCAATGGGTAGCTCGCCGTCCGATAAGGACCAGGCCCGGGTCGACGGCGCGTTGTGTTCCACACGCGCCTCAAAGAGATGTCAGCACCAACTGACGGGGTCCGTAAGGGCCAATGCCTGCCGGGGTTGCGAGTTTGTCCGAAAGGGATATCGCGGCCCTAACACAGGCAACGGAAGGAACACGGGTGGGTTTTAGTCAGTAAAAGTCTGACACACCCTCCCGCTCCGCCCAGAGCGGGAGAAGTTATTTGACAATATCCCAATTTCAAAAAAAAAAAAAGGGAATAATTTGATGGTGTTAGGGGAATCCTAAGAATAAATACAGACCTCTATAAAGCTTACAAACCATTAAATGCGGTACTAATATGTATAGTACGGTGACTTTCGAGACATTCCAATTTTAAAGAGTATTTGCATTGCAAGCACCAAGCCTTTAAGTGAGTTCAACCTTTTTTGAATAAAATCGGATTGACTTTTCAAACATGTGTCAAAATAAAATGTAATTTAAATCAAAAGCACTAAGGAGTATTGATATCAACTTCGAAGCAAATCTCTCCCAAAATAACTTTCTACCCCTATTTAACGAATAGAAAATGAATTTCAATAAAATACGAAACAGGTCTTCCATTAATTCTGTTAAAGAATGATTATGCAAAATTTGAAATAGATTGGACCAAGGAATCACCTTCTCCCATACAAACTTTGCCCACCTTTTTCACCCCCTTAGGGGTAGAATTTCGAAAAATCCTCAAGAAGGTCTCTACGATCAGCGGTTTAGGCTGTGCGTTGATCCGTCAGTCAGTCATTCAGGACAAAGCATTTTATATATATAGATAAAATGTCCCTGAAAAACAAATGCACGTTGAGCACTACTTATTGTCGCTGCTGTAGGTAATTAAAATCACGCGGATTTCATGGGACCTCTGAAAATCATTGACTGAAGCAAATAAATACACAAATACTTAGGGTATATTAAGTAATACTATAATACTGATTCGCAAAACAGCCTCAAACGCTATCCTATCAGATCATCAAACCTGTTAAGAAGAATCTAAATGAGTTTCTGTAGATAATTGACATAAATCTGCGCTCATAAGGCTGCCTGTCCACTGGAGCGTAGAGGAGAGGAGTGTAGTAGCGGTGTGTTTTTGAATATTAAACAATCGAATTGCATAAAACCTCAGCTCCGTTTCAGTGGACAGGGATTTGCGAACTAGTTAAAAAATTCATACAAAACCGAGAAGCGGAGCGGGGAAACGGAGCGGAGAAGCGGAGAGGGGAAGCGGAGCGGGGAAACGGTGCGGAGAAGTGGAGCGGGGAACCGGAGCGGGGAATTATTACTCGTCGCGTGAACTCGGTCTAGCTCCGCACAGTCCGCAACACCGCTCCGCTACCTCGCGCCGCACAGTCCGTAACTCGGCAGCCTTACTGCAGTTGCACTCAAATGTGTTATTATTTGTTTTTGTCGCCACTCCTATTAGCAATCGCATTAGATCTGTCATATAAATACCTACATTAGATATCATAACACTAATCGGCCTTTAAAGCAAACATTCTTTCCCCAGAAAACGCTAGTTAACTCGGCTATAATTTACTATATACGATGTTAATCTGTGTACGACGATTATAAAAACATTACACGATAGATATAAACTTATCGCGACCGCCAATCAGAAACGAGAAGTCGAAATAAATCGATGTTACATCCAATCATTACTCTACGTCAGGATGTACTACAACTAAACAAAAAGCAACCCTACAATGCAAACTTTAGAGTTGTTTTTTACTCTGTCAATATTTTTACCTTGCAATGGTCATTATGGTAAATGTAGTATACTATAAAACCACGAAATCGGCGTGTCGGAATCGGAATAAAGGTAAAATAAACAGTCGGTAAAGCTGCGCTGGACATGAGGCGAGGTATTAAGTTTTAAATAATATAAGCAGCGGCCATTATAAAAATATCAACCTGTGAATATCATTTGGATGATGTTTATTCTCATGCATTTGATAAACTAGAGAAAGAGGTAGAGTATGATGCTGAACATTTAACATTAATTTATAGGGAATGAATTCCAGAATGAATCATTTAAAATGATTTCTAATAGACTACAGCTATGCTTTCAAATTTATCTTGAAAAAAAAAAGAAAGAAATAAAAGCTTAGATATGACCGTCTTCTATAACTTTCAGCTTCAGGTGGGACAGTCAATCAAGAAGTAAGATTTCATGCCTACTGCATTTAGTTGCGTAACTGCATTACCAATAGGGATAAAGGCAAAAAAAAAATTTTACCTCTTCGAGTTATATATAAAAAAATATTGGACACGTACTTTTTCTTTTTTTTACGTAATCTAAAGATTACGGCGATACATTGAGGTAAAGTTTGCCATGACGTCACGAGTATGTAGATTTTATACATACTAGTGACGTAGCGACCCCTACTCCCCAACTTAAAATTTTACCTAAGTATTTTTTTATTAATATGATAAAGCAAAAAATACTTGTCTAATATTTTATTATTATTTGACTGACGGACTAATTAGAATTTGATTTTTTTACCCAGGCATCATCCCTATTATAATTTGCAATAGGTTCTTCAATTAACTACATGTTTCATACATCCAATTCAAATTATAATGTCAGCTTACCATAACACTCTATAAAATTAAAATAACCACCATTTAAATGTTCAAAATCCATATCACTCTGATTTGTGTCCAGTACTCTATCAAATTATAATTCTAGTACATTACTGAACTAAAATGATTGCCTAGATTATCTATTTTTCATAATCAACGTAAAGTCGGTTGTAATTTATCAAAGTGTTTACCTAAAACAAATACGAGTTAAGTACTGTAATCTGTATTTTGTATAGTTTATATTTAGGCCCATGGTAATTTGCATTAGCTTCAGAATTTTATTGATACGAGTAGTTACTACATTACTGCGTTATACAAAATCAAGTATTATAATATTTCCCTATGTAGGTATTTTGTATATCCTTTTTGGCGCACCCGTGAGCCACACACATTAATGTCAAAAGATTATTTTCACTTTTTTATTTTGTGTTTCACGAACTGTGTCCAAATACATATTTTCTTTATTTTCTTGCTTTCTTTTCTATTTACTGTTGCACAGCTTGGACGTCTATTAGGTACTACCTTGTTATCCGCTGAATTCATTGACCATTCCATCCTGGATATCAATTTTGGTCAAGATGCAATGTATTTACCGTCTCCGTTCTTTTATTTTTACTTGATCTTTACTTTGATCAAATAGTAATTCATTGTCAAATTCATATGGTCGACTTCTAGTCGTTTCACCAATGAATATTTTCCACCAGTATTTGCAGACTCTGCAGCATCATCGATCATCTCTTCCCAAAATACGCTAAAACATTTCGACAATCTACATGAGTACTTTTTAAAAGAAAATATTTACAGTCTCCAGCGGTGTTATCCTCGTGTACGAACGATAAATTACTTGTAATTTCGTACTCGGGTGATACCTGAGCTCAGTGAAAAAACACGAGACATAGACGTCTTGGTGCGTCGCAAATTACGGTCATCATCTTCTCATCAGGAGCGTGGGTACGCGTTGATGTATCGCTGTTCGGCTGGAGGGTACCGGAGCGTACCTATACAGGGACTTGAAGGTGCAGAACGGATTTTTGTAAGGTTGATATTTCGAGAAATTCAGGAAATGTTTTTGAGTGTTGTCATACGATGAATACTATAAGTGTGTAGTTTTCTATTAAACCTGAGGGATTCTTAGTTTTAACTTAGTTATTTTCAAATAAAATGCCGTTTCATTCCCTTCGCGACTGTGAATCTCAAACAGTGCTGAGTTCAGTATTCCTTGAGATCCCTTGCGGAACAGAACTGTCAGCTCAGTGCTGGATTGCCCACTAACTTCAGTGGTTCAAAGTATACTTACCAATGTATGATATCAGACGAACCATGATGATCCATTAAGATTAATATATTGATGACATTCTGTATTACTTATTTGAAACTGCATTGATCAATAGTTTCAATCAATACTTCTATGAGCTCCCCACGCATCGGCTTCGAATAATCCTTGCCACATCTAGCACATCTCAACTCTGTGATGTAAATATGAGCACTTCGACATCAGAGAGTTGGCTTAAAGAGTAAATGGGCGTTCAGCGTTAGGTTTTAAACTCCACTAAAGTTTGTGCCTCACAAGAAACAAATTACGAGGAAACGAAATCACCGCGGTAATATCCCGTTACATTACATTATGTTGCGTATATCGCCACCTGTGAATATTGCTTTTGTGAACGTAAGATAAATTCTTCTGTAAATGATCGATATGGATCCCCTTGATGGAGGCAGGTTTCTCTAGGAGAATCTTTTTCATGACTTCGAATATCAACTCAATTATTTTCATGAATCCGGAATTTTGGAAACTTAAGAAGGAAGCAGTGAATTAAATAAAAAAATAATCTGGTACTTTTCCAGTTTGAATCCGACTTCCGTTTATTTTGAGCATCGCAAGCGCAGATTCCTTAAAACATTGATAAGTAAAGTTGATGAGTGAACGCGATTTTTCATCGTGCGTATTTTTATATTCTGAGGAATTTTCAAGTTCTAATATCAAAATTCAAACACATTACTTAAGCATAATTGTTCCATCTCTTCCCAGAAAACGTAGGATAACGCTTGCAATCACGATGAAAGAATTATGAAAGTTCAAGAAGTAGCTGTCACTGCGCATCCTAGTAATACCATATCGAAACCAGCTTCCAAATGCCATCATACTTAGCCCATTTATCCAAAACAGAAAAGCAGACAGGCATTACAATATAATATTTCAACTGAAGGTATTAGAAAGGCAGTAGTAAGCGTACGACGGTTACTAATCGCCGCGCATGCGTGGCCAATCGGAATTACTGTGGAACAATTGCTGGCAACGCTTTAGGTAGCCATGGGTGCTTGATTTGATGTGGGAAAGGGTACTAATGTATTTACAGAAATAGAAACTAAAATGTCAAATTTGTGGCGGCATCTACCTCGCCACATGCGAACTACGCATCATAGACCTGATGTCACACAAAAACCTGACGTCACACAAATCCTGCATCGCGCAATTAGTGTTTACCGCGCGAACAGCATATATATCCCCGACATCAATCGTTAGGCAGTTGCCCGCCAGACTCGACACCCATCTGGTTGGAGGATCCTCCCTTTTCTATAAAGGTTGAGTGAACTTTACACCCTCATGCCTCAAAAAATTCTTCGTTAACAGCTTTTACTTCGATAGCTTTAACATCATTCTGTCTGACATTGCTTTGCTGCGTAAGCACCTCTTTCTTTGCGCTCTTTGACGTTAAGATCATGGGAGTTCATTTACTTTCTATTTGAAAAAAAAAACTTATTTTTTAGCGTTCTTTACCATGTTGAATACGCGATTAAATGGAAGGGATATTTTATACAATTTGAATCAATGAATAAATAATTAAATGTGGCTGGAAATTAGAGACAGAAGGAGATAATTATGAAGAATTAAGCGTAAAATTAACTAAACTCTCACCGGCTATTTAGAAAAACCTTCACAGTAAATTCAAAGCCGTCCGACCCTGGAAAAGGGCATACAATTTTCCTATTTTTTCAACGTCCGCCCACACCTAATAGTTTTTACGCATCAAGCGGTAGTCGAGTAAAAACGTAAATTACCAAAACGGATCGCCGGTAAAAAAGTGGGCTGGCCGTCAGATCATTAGTAGGAGCCAATGGTCGTTACCTAAAAGTCATTAGCATCAACTTTTACCGTAATTTGAGGTTGTATACCAACCTACATAAGTGTACTATGTGATGGGCATTTTCATTATAATAATTTATGTAAAAGAACCAATTTTGTGTTATTAGTTACGACTTTCGATGATGACTTGATGGGGTGAACTTGATTGCGAAATTGTACCTAACTTGTTTTGTGACTTTCGATAGAGGTTTTTGCATATTTTGACTTCTTTTGCTCATCGAATTATAATCGAAGTTGTAAGGTTTTACATGTAATAACTTAATTTGTCGCTTCAGCCTTATTTTGTAAGATGTATACCTACCTTACCGATGATTAGGATCAACTATTAACTCAATTTCCATACCAGTGTGCATTTTAACATTGATGTCTGTGTGAAAAGGCATTTGAATAATTCCCTAGCTACCCTGTTTTTAGGGTTCCGTAGTCAACAAGGAACCCTTATAGTTCCGCCATATCCATCTGACTGTCTGTCCGCGGATTAAAGAGCTGATTAAAGAAAGCTGTAATTTGGCATGGGATATGAATCACACCAACAGTGGTAAAATAAAAAAAATTGGGTACCTCCCCTACACGTACCATCAAAGAAGTTAATATCTAAGCAGTTTCAAAACAAAATCCCGTGAACACGATGACCACATCTGTTACCGATCTGGTGCTATAGCCGCCGACTGCTGCAAGCAAGAATTGTCCTTACGGTGGTTAGATATGAACTTCTTCGATGGTACCTATAGTGCGGATGTTCTTTTTTTCTTTTCTTCTATCCCATGGTGTGGGTAGTTGTTGGAAAGATCGTTCAAAAATATTGTGAGTGTGTGAAAACCAATTTTGGATTCAGGGTCCGTTTGCGAAATATTAAGCTTTAAGGCTTGTGCAGACCAGCGCGACTTGTCGCGCGACGCGACACGAACAATACAATTTCTAAGAAAACTTCACAGTATAACAATAACCGGTGTCGCGTCGCGCGACAAGTCGCGCTGGTCTGCACAAGCTTTTAAAGAGCTCATTTCTGTTAGAGTCAAGTGCCCCCTCCCTGCCAGCTAAATGGTTAGTTTTGGATATGTGAAAAAATTCACGGCAATTGTATTACCCGTATAACGACATTAAAAGGAAAACTATCACAGCTAAGTAGGCTTTACAATTTAACGAGTAATAATAATCGACCAACTTACATTTGCAGTTGCAAAGTTTGTTCTTGGGATAAATTCATCCTAACAGAACATCCCTTCATTGTGCGTGTTCCAACACGCACTTGGCCGGTTTTTACAGAAATTACCTCCAGAATGAACTGTTTAAACATGAATAACTTTTTATCGTTTCCAAACAATAATAACGAATAAAATCATTTCCCTCAAGAAGCCAAGCAATATTGAAGCCAATTGGTATTTATTTTATTTCCATAACCAACGGACTGTGAAAAATAAAAACTCGATTTTCCGCCATCGCTTTACGATTACGAATCAATCAAACAAAAAGCCGCCTCCGTTTCCATCAATTTGTCGCCCAACTTTTACAATGGCATAAGTTTTTGCGCGAGCCAGTGCAGTCGATTGTTCTAATTGCGCGGTTCCATTACAATAATGTCTTATAATCACAGGGCTATTTGTAAACGCCGCGTCGGGCTGCAATGAGGTGTGGAAACGGACCGTTTTGCGGTGCGCGCTTTCAGTGGAGCGGGCGTGGTGGAAGTTAGAGGCGGAGGTGAGCGGTAGCGATTATAACATCAATATCGCGAGCATGAATATTCGCGATCGGGAGTACTGCTTATTCATTCATTCATTTATTAATTTTGTGAACATAGGGTAAAAAAATTATTATACAGATGTTTTATAAATAAATGTCGGTCCATACTATGTCCCGCCAGAAGGCATACAAAATTGTTACAAAATTGTTATCAAATGTCACATTAACAAAATGAAAATAAAAATATAAAATCAAGGTAATTTCATGCCAAACACTACTACTTAACAATAATAATAAAATGTCAATCAATGTCTTAGCTAAAACTTACATCAATCAATCAATCCGCCTAGCCTTTTCCCAACTAAGTTGGGGTCGGAAACAGTCTAACCGGATGCAGCAGAATACTGCCCATTTGACCTCTACAACCCAGTAGCTGGGTAATACGATACCCCTTGGTAAGACTGGTTGTCAGACTTTCGGGCTTCTGACGACCCGTAACTAACGACTGTCAAAAATCCACAAATGACAGCCGGGACTAACGGCTTAACGTGCTTTCCGAGACACGGAGAAGTCTCGGTATCGGAACCCCGGCAAGCGTAGTTTAACCTGATCGATCGACCCGTGCGGCTGTTATTACTTAGCCAAAAGCTAAAACACATATTATTTTTATATTTTTTTCGATTTTACTCTTCATAATTTGATCTTAAAAGGGTTTTGACTGTTTTTTCATAAAAAAATCTGTTGTAAAAACGATCTAACCCAAATGTGCCTACTTTTTCTGCGCTTTTTTATGGAAAAATTCAAATTTAGAATAATGAATATTTCGCTAATTATCATTAAGATTTTATAAATAGTCAGACTGGGTCTTTTTAATTAGGTAGGTGTAGGCTTGTGACCATCGACTATGAATCCTTTACCTAAAACAAAAGTTACGAGTGCGATATACAAATTTGCTGTCGAAAAGCACCTTAAAGCATTTTTTTACCGACAAAACGTTATGTCGCTGTAAAACTATTATAATATGGCACTAATTTAGCTACATATAATATATCGTCGATTATCTTGCACAGTCCACTAATCTGTTACAACTTGCACCACGCAAGCTCTCTGCATTACTGTAACATTGTCGGTCGCTGATGGCCAGTAGCTGTGCGGTTTAGAAATCGATTCAGCTATTCATTAATTTAATACATTTCCTGTTAGTGAGCCTTGTAATTGATATCTAGTTTAATAACGTACAATAATGCTTAATGTACCACAAATTTTGAAATATTATTTTATTAGTAAAAGCATTTCCTGTGTGACAATAGACAATAACTTCCAACCTTATTAATAGGAGTACGTTATGTTCCTACCCATTAATAATGCTTTAACATTTTTTATTGAATAATTATTTATGAATTCAGTTTTATTCTCAGAAAATATTTTCAATGCTCAAAGTCAAATCATTTATTTCAAATAGGTAAGGCACTTTTGAACGGAAAAATGTACAAAAAAATTGAGTTGATTCTAGTTGCCCCTTCCAAAAAGTACTTTTCGTATGGAGCAGAATGGGCAAGAAGCACCACGGTTACTCTAATAAAATGTTTTACAATATTTTGTGTAAATACATTGGTCATATAATTATATGTGAAGACTATGCACCTAAGTAGAATAAGATTACTATACCACAATAGGTAATTAAAAAAAAAAAAATAAGCTATGACATAAATTAATTATGTGATAGATGCCTACATGGTGTTCACAAATTTATGCTGAATCGTAATAAGTTATTTTTATATATGACCATTTAATATGCTTATCCTATTCGAAAATTCCGTTTAGAAAGATCAATGCTTTTCGATCTGGAAACTTTGGAAAATTCAGGAAGAATTATTGTGTCTCATACTGAACTTCACATTCCTAAAATTTTAAAGACATACCAAAATTTATAATACAAACATCAAATATGAAAAAACATAAATGATGAGCTAGTAGTGTGACCTGAAATGGTGTCGGGTGTTGGCAGTGAGACATTCACTCGTCACATATAATAATTAGTCAGTAAGACAAACGGGTCACGAACAGGGCTGTCGCGAAATATAACGAAGGAGTTGAACAGAATCGTCTTTCAAGATTTTGAGAGATGTTAAAAATATTTTTGTTTATGATCGGATTTTGACGTCTGATGAGTACTTCTTCTCTAGTGAAATGGAGCTCAAGTCGGGGTGAAAAGTTTCAATCAGCGAGGTTACTCAATACTTTAATGCATGACAGTTTTGTTGACGGTGTAGCTGACTGGGTTTACTAGGCGGTTTTATTTTTTCTTCTACTATCAGCGCATGCTATCTCGGTTTCCACTCAGATTAGTCGAGGATGACATAAATAGTGCCATCCACGAAGACGTATCCCACTCTTGTTCCTAATCGCTTACAGTTTATTATTCGTAGCAGTAACAGTAAAGTAATCACGTTTAGGATGAAGAAGGATGATGTGGAAGGAAGGATGGGGCGCGTCTTTGTGGATGGCACTATCTATATAATAGTAGTTACTAGTTCTTACATCTTACCCACAGAAACACAAAGGGTGGTGCTTATCGGAAACCATAAATTCTAAGTAGGTAAAACAAATCCCACCAAGATCATTTATAAAGCAAACATGATCAAAGAACTGCATGCCAAAAATGAAACAATACACCATTATTCATTGAAACATCTTGATGCTAAATGCAAATTCTTGACGCGTTAATCTTGCACCTTTTATGTTAATTGAGGACATGTAGAGGGGCTTCGAAGTCCCCTCGAGAGCCAGTCTAGGATTGTGATTAAACATTGAATAAAGACAACAATGACAGAATAGAAACTATTATGAATACGTGTGGCAGTGAAAAATTATGATTAATGATAGGGAAAATGTGCATGCGTTGCGTTAAGAAAGCCAATGTATTCTTCGTCTTTTCGTGTGGTTAGTGACTAACCTGGTGTCAGAGTTTTAAAGCCGCCCAAGTCAGAAGCCCATCTTCTGACTTGGCTTCACATGCCGTCGAGAAATATCTCTCAGGCATTCCGGTTTCCTCACGATGTTTTCCTTCACCGTTTTTGAGGCAAGTGATAATTATACAATACACACATGACTCCCAAAAGTCAGAGGTGCGTGCGTGCCTTGAGTTCGAACTCGGGATCTGACTTGGCAGTCCGACGATGACACCACTAGGCTATCATACTGCTAGGCAATGTATTGAATCGTAGTTAAATATATATCAATATCATTTATTTATTTCTATCAACTTTAGATCATAGGTACAATTAAACTAAATCATTTTTTATTTATCAAATTAGAAAATTACATTTAAATTGAAAATGATACACTAATATTTAAAAAAAAAATATGTGAACATTGTGACCAACATTTATCTTCTTTTTAGCAAGACCATAAAAAGCGTTTGAACATTGTGCACTATATTTCTGACTTTACTTTATGTAAAATATTTCATCACCACTGCTCTCAAAACGGTGAAGGAAAACGTAAGGAAACCGGCACGTCCCAGAACCAAAAATTCGAAGACATGAGATCCAGCAACCCGCAGTGAGCCCGCGTGGTACATTATGGCCCACTCCCTCTCACAGAGTCCTAGCAGTGGCCACATAATAAGCTGATTATGTTATGTATGTACAATTGAGAGAAAGAGAGGAGCTCGTGGCTAAGTAACAACAGCCGCACTGGTCGATCCATCAAGTTAAGCTACGCTTGCCGGGGTTGCTCACTGGTATGGGTGTCCATTTTTACATACCGAGAATCTTCCATGCCTCGGAAAGCGCGTTAAGCCGTTGGTCCCAGCTGTCATTCGTGGATCTTTGACAGTCGAAGCCCGAAAGTCTGACACCAGTCTTACCAAGGGGTATCGTATTACCCAGTTACTGGGTTGTGGAGGTCAGATAGGCAGTCTCTCCATGTAAAATACTGGTATTCAGCTGCATCCGGTTAGACTGGAAGACGACCCCAACATAGTTGGGAAAAGGCTAGGCAGATTGATTATGTTATGTATGTTCAATTCTAGGTAATGTTCATATTAATGACTACCGAGATGACAACTAATAGAGAAGTTTGGAAGAAAAAGACAAATTGCTCCGATCACAAATAAATTGGGATTAGAGCAGGAGAATGCTGATGAATGATGTTCAAATAGATTGTTTTAATTTATGATCCAACAATGTAAAAATCATTTAATAGAAAAAAATATTTTGACATTATTGGATCATAAACTCTTGGATAAATCCAAATAATTATTTAGTTCGATTTGATAGGCAAGTACTTAGATAATAGTAGTTTTGCAGGATAGGAATTACGTTCCCAAAAAAGCTAAATATATATCATACAAAATACAATAGACTAGACTATATAATGGATTTTCGCAATGTCACGCCTGAATCAATTAATTAACTAGAATATATATAGTTTCATCTCTAAATAAGTAATGTTATTATATATTTTCCTGGAATACACAGAACAGCCCTGTCCAGCATGGCATGTGACGTCACTAACGAGTCGACAGTGCTCGGACGTTAGCAAAAGGCGAACTGACCCGAAATTCCACTCAGCAATGCACAGACCGAAACTTGTATAAATGTACTTGGTGAAGTTGCTATTAAGTGTATACTACGTTGGTGGTTTATCTACACACGTACGTGTGTAGATAAACTAAGAAACTAAGATGAAACCAGTAGGGTTCGGAGTTTACAAAAGCTGTCATGAAGAGCTGAAGTCACATACAATGTTGTTGCAATGTCTAAAGTTGCGATCTTTTATTTTTTAGCCCCCGACGCAAAAAGAGGGGTGTTATAAGTTTGACAGCTATGTGTGTGTCTGTCTGTGGCACCGTAGCTCTTAAACGGGTGAACCGATTTGAATGCGGTTTTTTTTAATTTGAAAGCAGGTTTTCGAGAAATAGTTCTTAGACATGTTTTATCATAATCGGTTCAACAGTTTGTAGATTATCAGTTCTTTTCTAGTTGATGAATGAATGGGAGCGTCTTCCACAGGTCTGATTGATTTGAAATTTTGGGATTCTGATACTGCAATGATATTAGAAGAACATAGTAACCTTGAACTGATGCTGCAGCATCTCCTGGAATTTGCAGGATAACCAACTCCCTTACCAACTAACAGCACTGGTATCGTGTTTGGGCTCACTGGAATAGTCTCAATGAATTATCTCAAGGTTATAGTTATTTGATAATCAGGGTCTGGTGATGGAGTAGGAAAGAGAAATCAGGAAAAGTTTGTGTCGGGGTTTAATTTTTTTTAAATATAATTTCACTTGTCTAAGACAAGAGTTCATATTTTATTCAATTGCTGTATTTTAATCTCTACATAAAAATTATATCACACAAAAAAAGAATAACATTTATTTGGTACCAGTTCGTGAAAATCAAACCCCATTTTTTTTTAAAGTGAACATCAATACTCACTTTATGGACCTTCTATCAAAAATGGTCCAAAAAGATGGTCATAACAATAATTATCATTAATTTCAGTTCTGCAATACTGTAGGCAAACGTTACTAACGATTAGAAAGTGCAGACACGAGACGACCCGAAAATCCACTTAGCCTTCTAGGAAAACTTGGTAAAGGGTTGCGAGGGTTGCACGTAAGAGCTTAAAAACAAGGGGTGTTTATTAAATTATTTCGTCGTGCATACGGATTTAGTCAGAGCCACTGATAATCATTTGGGATTGGGATTAATGGGTGAAATGGTGTGAGGGATTTTTTTAAATTTTGACCAATGGCTAGCTTTTTAAGTTTATGGTTTAAGGTTTTCATTATTTCATTGAGATTGGATTTTTATTTGGCTAGTTTTGTTTAATCATAATTTATTTAATACTAGCCTTTGCCCGCGACTTCGTCTGCGATCCAGGATAAAAAGTAGCCTACAGCCCTAGGCTACCCCTGTGCCAAATTTCATCCAAATCCGTTCAGCCGTGTTAGCGTGAAAGCGTAATAAACAAACAAACTCCCTTTGGCATTTATAATGTTAGTTAGACTTTCCAGAAAATCAGGTAAATTTTTGTTCTAAGTAATAAGACTTTTGGCAGTTTCAGCGCTAAATTAAAAAAGGCTTAAGACGTGTCACGTATTCTAATCTAGTAATTAGGTCATAATCTTTAAATCAACATTCAACTCGTTCATCGACAAATCTCATCCAACTGCTACATCCAAGGAAGATCATAGCTCCTATTGTCTAGTTGTTCAGTATCTCCATGTATTCCACTTCCGTCTATACGATTATTAATTATTACGAATTACGACCAACCCTGAAATGCGAACATAAAAATATTTGTAGCAAGCCTAACATTCCACCAACAGCACAGGATCTAAGCGGACTCCACAATGTCTAATTAGACACAACGAGAACACGTCCCAACCGTTGTTCCTTGCATAATAGCTTGTTATTAAAACTTTATATTTGTGGCAGGTGCCTTAACAGAGTGCTAAGTTGCCTGCCAAATGACACTTGTTTTGAATTACTGAAGACTTTATCAAGAATTGTGTAACTAGGGATGTTGGTTAATTTCCCTTTTAGTTTTAAGGAGTTCATCCCCTGTTTAAACCTAGTTTAGAAGAACAGTGGATCATTTATATTTTCATTATTCTTTTTTTTCAATTTCGTGACTGTTAGAATCATACGAGTATTGGCAGATCATCCTTCAAAGCTTAGTTGTTTAAAACCTCAGCTTCCTATCCAAACTTCAGTTATCACTCCACTTATAATCACACTAGCTACCTACCATCCCAATTCCACCATCAATAAAACATCGATAAACAAATCCCAGACGTCACACGATCAGCTAGACGCGACATCAAAATGCTAATACCAAAACTACGAGCGCACTCGAATAAACTACATTATACTGGGATGTTCAGCTGTTCAGTTTTACAGCTCAACCCGCGTAACAATCCTCGGTGGAGCAGCCGCGCAAACTTTTAATTGGCGTGCCATTAGGACGGGCGGAGGCACTAAGCGATTTGTGGTGTACCGGCCCTCTCTCTCGAGGTTTTAATTTCTCTCGCACCTCTTGTGGGGGGCTTGTTGATTACGTATTCTGGAATCGGATTACAAGTGCCTTAGATGCGGTGGTAGATGTAACGGTTAAAGTACCTTGTGTAGATGCAGGTGTTAAGTTACAAAGTCAGGGAATCAAACGATTGTTTGTAAGCAACTTTAATGGGGTTTAATCAAAATATTTTGCAAAAGTTGCACTTGCTCTATTCTAGACCTCAGCGTCTGTCACAGTTTTCTGTCAGATTGTGCCACTTTAAAGTTGTTATTTTAGGAGTTTAAAAAAAAAAAGAGTAACCTAGAAACCTAACTACATGGCTGGTATATGCGGTAGAATTAAACCTAGAAAACTGTGTCTTAAGAAGACCTAAAGGTCGTACTTTTGTTACTAATAAATCACCTAAGTACGTTCACACATAAACTCCTATCATTGTTGACCAATACTTCACATCTATAGAATAATTTTACAGTTTCAGCTTACCAAATATGCAACAAATAAAAAAAAAACCATCTTTTTAAATATGGCGTCTTTAAGACAGATTTCTTAGTTCAAGACAGATAGAGGGTAACTTAAAGGCACGATCTAGTAAAAAAGTTTGCAGCAAAAAGTTCTCTCAGAAACTGTGGGAGCGGTTATAATTTCAAGTGTTTTTCTCGGACGCTTTCTGGAGCAAAAAAAATACGTTACGTAAGAAGAAATTGTTTGTTATATGTGATAAGTAAAGAAGAAGAATATATAATAATAATAATAGCACTTAATATCGTGTCCTGCGTGTCCTGATGCCTGCACGATGCAGGAGCTGATTGACACTACTGAAGGTGCCAAACTCGTAGCCAAATTTTGGAGTATAAATTGCTATGAAAAACAAATAGGAGAAGAAAATATCCCCAAAATAGATATTTTGTTAGAATCAAACAATGCAACTCTCGATTTTTAAATTAGTCAGTTATAACTTGTGGGTTTTGGCGGGGCTCTGGTGTAGCAGGACGGTCATGTCTTCAGCTAATGACACGTCGTTACCGCCACAAATCTCCGACATTACAACGTATTAAAACTCTAAAACTTTACTCGGCTCGCCATTTGGCTTCAACAAAAACTTTCTTACATCACAAGATTTAAATTCAAGTCTCGAACCGCGCGAAGTCTTGAAAATATTTTGCGCAAGGTTGTCTGGCTTACGAAAGATTATAGTTGTAGTGTACTCTTTGATTCTCATAATTCTCGTTTGAAACCCATTATAAATGTATTCTTCGAGAATTAAAATTGTCTTATTCGATGTCGCAAGTAGATACTTAAGGTAGTACTTACACTTACATAATGCTAGTAAGTAAATGTTAGAATCTAAATCTAACTAGATTTAAGTAAGTACCTACTCTTATTAAATGAATTTTATTAATAAGGTATAGTATTTTTACGGTTTACGGTTTTTGTGATTATTTTTTGCAATTCTTGGTAGTCGAAACTTTTTAATTTTTTACAGTGTCATACCAAGTTTTTTCTTATATAATTATGTACTTCAAACCCAACAAAACCAATGAATTTAACTAGCATGTTACAAAAACGCAACAAAATTATAGTACATATTTAGTTAGACTTGCATTATAGAAAAAAAAACCCTTCCGGAAAACCTGTTCATACTTCGCGCCATTTTCTACTTCAATAATATTCGCAAGTGGCGCCGTTTTGCAGATTTTCATTCGCAACTTCGCAACCCTTAGCCACGAGGGGATGGTTATCGTTCGTCATGCCTTGGGTAGATGGCGCACAGAGCATTTGTATTTCAGAAAAACTAGAACAGATGGCGCTGACAGAACTCCTGGTCATTATTTTAAAATGGGATCAAAAAATTAATCGTGCTCTCATTTGATGGAATTTGATTTATTTTGTAATAAATTATTAATAATTCATTAATTTAATTGATTTAAATAATTTGATACCAAATCTTATTCAATTCAAAAGTACATCGATGTAAAACAAAAGAAAGATACTCAATCAATCCGCCTAGCCTTTTCCCAACTATGTTAGGGTTGGCTTCCAGTCTAACCACATGCAGCTGAATACCAGTATTTTACATGAAGCGACTGCCTATCTGACTTCCACAACCTAGTAACTGGGTAATACTATACCCCTTGGTAAGACTGGTTGTCAGACTTTCGGGCTTATGACGACCCGTAACGACTGTCAAAGATCTTCGAATGACAGTCGGGGCTATACTCAGTATGTAAAGCTGGTCACCCATCCACGGACCAAGCCTACTGGGGTTGGTCCGTGGATGGGTGACCATAGCATAGCTTAGCCACGAGCTCCTCATCTCTTCCTCAGCTCTTATTGCTTTTAAATATTCGCAAAACAAATTCACGATCTTGAAATAGGTTGGTAAACAAACTCCGAATTTATACGAATTTCAATTGTTTTATTATTCTAACATTCAAATATACCATACATCTATTAAAGTTAAAAGGTTCAAGCGGCCGAACGCCGGCTGTCGACGATTAGCCACGCTAGCCGGAACAATTTTTTAATATCCCCAAACAAGGAAGGCAAGTCTATCGAGTGTTTGAAATGTGTGGATGAGGCGCTCTATTAAAACATTATTACACCTAACCTTATGAAGTATCCTATTGCCAATGGTTGCAATTGGGATGCAACGTTCTCCAAAATCATTTTGCTCTAGTTTGTCACTATCATGAAAGTTTTGTATGTACCTATCATAAGAAAATGTATATCTACCTAATAAAAGAGATCCTTTATCTTTTTTAAAGCAGAAAGAAGCCTTATAGCTGTAATTGTTATCAAATAATCCAAAATTCCTAACTAATCCTAACTTTAATATACCTACTCATAGAAATATAAATAACAGTACTCGTAATATTATATTAATGCGAAAGTGAGTTTGCTTTCACGCTAAAACGGTTGAACGGATTTGGATGAAATTCGACACATGGGTAGATCATGATCTGGAGAAGGAAATAGGGTATTTTATCCCTTATATTCTCATGGGCGCGAGACTTATGCGGGTGAAACCGCGGTGCGCTGGTTGTATTATCTAAACGAAAGTGAGTTTGTTTGATACGCTTTCACGCTTCAAATGGATGACCGGATCTAGATGAAGTTTGGCGCATGGATAGACTATGACCTGGAGAAGGACATAGACTACTTTTCATCCTGGATCGCAGACGAAGTCGTGGGCAACAGCTAGTATTAATTATCTGAAACTGTATGTTTAGGTGTTTACTGATTAATTCGGTTTGGTTTTCACATAGCTGTGTTACCGCGTTATGTTTTTATGTCCTTTAACGTTTGTCTTTGATTTTGCTTGTATTAGTGTTCCAAATGGCCCTGATTCATAATCCCTAGTCTAACTTACATACATATCTTCTATGAATAGACCTACAACAGCAATTCAAATCTGTACTCTAATTCCCAGTAAATTGTCATGTCTACACTAAGACAGCACGAAAAGAACATTAACAGTTCGCCAGCGAGTTTGACAGCTACAATACGTGTCGTGGTCGGAATTAGCATACACACTTGTCGCATGCACTTGGCGACTGACTATTTCCATCTCAGCCATATAAGCCACTTTGTATATGTGTGATAGAGATGGAACGATCGTGTGTGGTAGCTGCCTTGTAAGACATTGATGTAACATAGTAGGTGTGTGGTGTTTCTTCGTGATGGACTACGCATTGTTTGAGGTATGAAAGGAAAATATAATATCTTGTTGCGAAAGTTGTAAGGTCAACACGGTAGGCCAATGGGTTACCGACTTATAAAGACTGTACAGACTTCACATGTAGTTAGGACGACGTTATCAATTTGGCACATGTGTAAAAGCACTGCCACTCTTGCCCACTTGAGGGCCACTTAACGTCACTCATCCTTAAGGCAAATAAAATCGTATAAGGATATACTTATCTGACTTGTTACTGACAAACTGCCAGTTGGTCTTTGAGTTTGTTTTTTTTTTAAATTTATTATTTGTTGTTAACTGTCTCAATTATTTGAATTTAATTGAGACACTTAAACGCCAAATCGCAGAATAAACTTTGATGCAGAACGGGTATATCGTTATTACGATATACCCGTTCTGCATCAAAGTTTATTCTGCAACTTGCTTCTGCGACTTGGTTTTAAGTAATCGAAAATACCATAAAAACTGATTGAGTGAACATAATGAATAATCACAATGAAAACCGGAGGGTTTTGCACTTTACGAGTATAGTGAATTAGAAAGCTGTACATCAATTTGAAAGACTAATAAAGATTTTGCTATTAGAAGGCTAAAACTTCCGGCCAGCACTATACATAATTTCATAAGTAATTCTAACACCAATACTGTTCTCAATACTAAATAAATGACTATTATTCAAATAACCATAGAACGTTTAATTTTTAGCAACAAAGGCTGACGGGGAGTGGCTCCACAAACACGGATTTCCAATTAAGTTAGGGCCTGATTGGCAGGTCGTTAGTCAACGCTGCAGCGTGAATGTGGGCGCACGTCTCGGCCCGACCCGCGAAACATCGCGATTATTGATGGCTAATACACAACAAGATGTTTTAGAAGCGTATTTTGTAAAACAATGTTAAAGTAATGATACAAATGTTGAATTTGAGGGAATATGTATTTTAATATTCATTAAAGTGCACTAAAGAAATATTGACTGTGATCTACTGGCTATTTACTAAAACTAGGGGCGATTCAGTAAAGTCATCAAAGCTACTTCACACACCCACTAAATCATATTCGAAAGAATACTCAAAACAACTAATAAAAGCTACAATAATATCATTGTCTCAGAAATACACTCTCTACAGTATGTATCATGGTGTGATCATATGTAATGGTGTGGTACAAAACATCAAACTGGTCAACTTTCTCCATGCGACCAATAGAATAGTAATCCCGAAAAATTATCAAAAGTCCCATACACAAATTCAACACCTACTCGAGCCAAATTGTATGGGACGTGTGATTATAGCTACAATTTACCCTATAGGGTTAAATATTGCATTATTTAAAGGCGATAATACAAAACAAACTAATATCGAAATTAGTTCACACCATAAAAACTTCATAGTGGTAATCATTTGCAGACACACTTATGTAGCACAAAGAGATATGGGCACACCTTTCATCGAGTCTACTAGTTTATTAGCTTTCTATGTAAGGACTAAAAACTCGTAAGCTATAGACGGGAATACAAAAATAATAGGATCAATTTCTAAGGTGCCATCATCTCTATTAGCTTTACATACTCCTAGACATTTAAGTACATGATTGTATGTCGGTAGGTATGTCTGTACCGTTTGTTTCTTCACGATCATTATTGATTGAAATGTTATTTAAATTAACTGGGACCAATAAGACTATATCCTTGATGGGATCTTTATCACTCTAGAGTGCTCCATCTTGATCAGTATTATTGCACCTGTTTTAAGTTGCATGTTTAATACAAATTGTAACTAAGTATTTTGCGAGAAAGCTAGCATTATTGATATCGGTATATAAAACCGCTTTTCTACAACTATTTAAATTTATATACAATTTACTAACACACTCTATTTTTTATTTCAACGATTTAACTTTATTAATAAATTTATTAATTTGTTTACAAGTACCACTACCTTCCACTTCTCTTACCCAATTAATGGGTACTCGAAAAGTCGAAAATTTTAACATGATAATTTTAATTTTGGGGTCGAGTAAGTTTCTGCCATTAAAGTATTATTATCTGCTTTTAACAAAGAGCTTTTATCTCCAATCCGTCTATATTATTTTTAAAAGTCCATACGAAAGCTTTGAGGTTTCTGAAGTACCAATGTCTGCTAAAATATAACCGAAAACCAATATTCTAGAAACACCTCGCAATTTGAATTTTCTTTCACTACCGCGAAAAGCAACCAAGTCACGCATCACTACACAGTCGTTAATTATCGTCGACTGTCTCCGTATAAACATGATCGATTGACTGGTATGTACGAAAAGTGAAGATATCGGAGGGAAAGAAACATTAAGTGTATTCCTATGTCGGCAGTGATATCATTTTCATAGGCTGCCGAGGTTTCAGCAGCCCCTTGGAACTATTGTGAACAGGACAAGAGAGGAGATGTCACAGAGTATATTTATTTTGTCGAGACAGAAATTCGTCTAACTAAACTGCATTAAATTCGAAATCTTTTTGGAAGCCATATTCCAAAGATAGGTAGTTTCTTTGTTTGTCTGCCTGACAAACAAAGGAACTATAACTGACATCAAAACTACACGAAGGTATTTTACCTTACGATGTAAATAGCTTCACTATTTGTATCACAAAGTTTGATTGGTGAACTAGTTTAAAAAATATCATATTATCTCGGGGTTTTACCGATTTACCGATATCAAAGGAAATCGCTGTTGTTTGAATCGTTCAGAGAAATCTTGAAAACAAGATACACCTTCAGAAAATTACCATTGACGGATTGCATTCCATTTGATTTGCATTTCCAGTAACGACTTAGAAAGGCAATCATATTACCACGGACTCTAGTAGGTATTCTAAAAAAGGAACCAAGAGATAGCGACTATCAAATACCGACAAATGAACTAACTAGAAGGCGTAATAATGATAACCTTGGAATAGAAGGGATACGAGCAAAGCCTAGATAGTTTTGAGCTGTATACGCAATGAACGGAAAAGGCTTTTAAAATCAGGCATCTTCTGAGAATGAAGACTTCTTCTTCTTCTTATCGTAGACCTCTTCCATCGCTTTCCATCAGGCGAGATCGATGTCAAAAACAGGCTCAAACCGCAATAAAAAAAATCTCCATTTATATTTGCTAATACTAATACATGATATCAAAGGTTAAGAAAATAGCGACTCCACTGAAGCCTTATTCTGGACTTACGAAAAAGCAACTGAATAGTAAGGCGTCGAGAAAAAACAGAATGATTCAATCGGCCACTCTCGAATCTCGATCAGTCTTCGTCACTGTTTCGTGTGTTTAGTAGGATATCGATTTACTGTCGACACTTATGGAAAAACTGACAGTTTAGACGGCTAAAGTTTCACAGCGTCTTTCAAGATTTAGAGACTACGAACAGCTGATGATATTGAAATTGGTAGGTACTTTACTTTAAATGGTTTCTGAATAATACTCGCTTCTTAGATCTAACCGTTTTAAGTCAAGATTATTTATACTAGTTATTATTTTTCTATTACCGTATCTTGTATTTTGCAACCCAACAAATGAAGGCTCCGGTTTCGTTTTATTATACCTATCATCTATACTTAGTCACTATAGTTATTTCGAAACTAAATCTTCCTCACCCTCGCAGACGGTTGCATTGAAGGATTGTGAGGTCATTATTGTGTTCAACGCTAATTTGAAAAATAAATATTTCACGTTTCAGAGCAGCTTGTAATTTATTTACACAAAACTATTTTCCAAAGTTCCACTAACGTGTTTTCTTATGCAAATCTATGTTAATCTGGCATTTTCACGTTTAATTTTATTTCTGGCCACATTTCTCGAATGATATTGTCTCGTAAATCAGTCGTCGGGTGTTTTTCTTGGAGCGGCCGAGCCACCATGTTTTGTTTAGAATCACGCACACCCCGTCTGGGTTGCTTCTGCGATTGTGATTTACAACTCCTGAATTGTTTTATCACTAGTTTTACACGTAATTTGAATGTGTTTTTAAATAAATTTTGAAATTATTGTCGTTTCGAAATATAGCTGGCTACAAACTTAGCTTGTGTCATCCGTTTGTAGAGACAAATCTATGAGCCTTCAGAAACCAAAATTAAACAAAGGTTGAGGATCAAATTCCAATTGAATGTTTCTTCTGTTGATGGGTCTCCACCAAGACGTCAACAATCAAATTAATAACGAACAACACTGTTTGTTCAGCTCTGCCTTAGCATATTGTGCTCGTACAACTTGTGGTCGCAACTTATCAGTCTTCATAATATCATCGTCGAGATCCAAATCTGCATCAAATTCGTTGTATTCTTATATTTTTACTAATAATCATAAAATACTAGTGTCAAGTTCATTTCGTCCCTCAAAATGATCGCAATTAATACTGACAAGTATTCTTTAGTTTAACTTAGAAGCTCAACGTGTTTTTCAATTTAAATCAAAGCATGAGTCATACATTTATTAACAGGCAAACATATCAAATGACCGGTTACTTTACACTTTTGATTCGTTTTCGACCAGCTATGACGTACCCATGCCGGTAGAAGAGTAATTATTGTTATTCTAATGGATCGTACGGGCATTCTGAACATTCCCCATTGTAAGGAGTCCAGGATCGAAGCTCTGATTAATGATTGTGCAGCGAGGGACGACTTAGGGGCGACTTATAGTGCGAAATGTAGAAAAAAAAACTTGTTTTATAAAACCAAAGGTTGGTACAGAAAAGCCAGACATTTTTTTCGAAGTTAAGCTGATCTTAAAGGTATTTAATTTCTTGTGCAATAGCTTTGTTAACACCTGTTCTTTTTTAAGTTTTATATATTGTTTCGTAACCAAATTGTACTTTAAATAATTAAGTAGGTACTAACGCTTTTAGCGTGATAAACAATAGTTAATCTATGACTTGTAAAACTACATAAATTAGACTGCTAACGTAGAAATTACCTTAGTAGAAAATGTTTGCAGGCCATTGGAATTAGTTACTTTAAATTACTTACTTGAGGTACTTATACTGAAATTATTCACCATAATTTCTTACAAGTTACTTTGAGCAGATGTGAAATAGTAATTAATTATTTAAACGTGTATTCACTCTTGTCACAGATAAATTCATCTATGTATATAGGTAACACAAATTAAACCATTAGGATCCAAATTGTAAATCCTAACTAATATGATAAATGCGAAAGTGAGTTTTTTTGTTTGGCTGTTACGCTTTCACGCTAAAACGGCTGAACGGATTTGGATGAAGTTTTGCACATGGGTAGACCATGACTTGGGTTAGGACATAAAATACTTTTTATCACGATATTCTTATGGGATCGAGACTTATGCGGGTGAAACCGTGGGGCGCGGCTAGAGCTTTCATTAAACTTTTTTTTAATGTTTTAATTTATCGTCCTGACTTTGCATCGGATTTAGTATATTTATCGACTGTTTTTGCCACCACCAGTTCGACATATTGTTTTGCTCTACCTACATGTTCAAAAACAGAAATTAATACAACAACAAAATCAACACACAACCGAAGCCGGGAGCAAAAGCTACTGCAACAATGCGTTAGCTCACTGTGCGCCCGTCCTTAACGATGGTATCAGGGCAAAATGCCGCAGCAAGAGATTATGCCACACAGTTGACCGACCGGTGTTTGTTTGCTGAAATCGACAGGCATGGGGCACCGTCACCCATTGCAGAGCCGATGGGAATTCCATAGCCAGATAACCATGCTTTTATGTTTGCGCAGATATTTAGGCAGTTTTTGAGGGAAGATAAGTAGACGCCCAGAAAACGTCAATATTTTCAAAAAGAAAGAAAGAACATACATTTGTGGTAAACATGACGTAAAGAAAGAACACAAACTCAAAAAAAACAAGTTGAGGGAAAATATGCGTCACATTCACGCAAAACGGCCATCGCATCGCTCAGCATAATGCTGCGACCCTATGCGAGACAGAGCCAAGCGATGGTTTACAACTACGGCCGGCGTTGACGTGATGAGGTCGACTAGTGCAGCATACAATGATATTTATATAAAATAGTAGCTATACATAATCAGCCTATAATGTTCTCCACTTCTGGGACACAGGCCTCCACACAGGAGCTCGCTGTCCGATAAGAGCTCGCCGTCCGATAAGGACCAGGCCCGGGTCAACGGCGCGTTGTGTTCCACGCGCGCCTCAAAGAGATGTCAGCACCAACTGACGGGGTCCGTAAGGACCAATGCCTGCTGGGGTTGCGGGTTTGTCCGAAAGGGATATCGCGGCCCTGGCACACAGGCAACGGAAGGAACACGGGTGGGTTTTAGTCAGTAAAAGTCTGACTCGCCCTCTCGCTCTGCCCAGAGCGGGTCATTTGATGACTTCCCAGCCTAAAAAAAAAAAAAAAAAGCCTCCACACCGGGCACCACCGTTTTGAGAGCAGTGGTGATGAAATGATTTACACAAAGTAAAGCGCCTGTCTGGTTTCGAACCCACGAACGACCTTACAACTCTTAAATCGGGGCCATTACCACTGCTCCCGACCTCCTCCTCTGACAAATGTAAAGAAATATTTAAAAATCGCCACTTGTTGTTATCAAAGACAGTGCTTTATGATCAGAATTGTTACCTAGTTCAAAGAAGTTAATATCTTTATAGATAGATCATGTTGAGCTTAAAAAAGCTCATAACTAAAACAACAAAGGACCATCAAACACGTCGTTTCGCTTCAAACACAACTATTTTAATACCCAGCACTACACACATTATATGACGGACTCAGCAATCGTGCGTGTAACTCCGTGACAAATGCCCCTTAAAACAACACAATACGACAAAAAGATAAAGAAACATCTCATTTTCTCGTTTTGTTTTATAAAAAAAACCTTGTCTTTTACCTACTTTGAGAAACGCCGAAGCTTTTTCAATATTTTTTCACTTGCTTAGGAAGTCATAATTGTGTTTATAGATGTGTATTGTCGTATTTTTAAATTGTTTGTTGTGAAATTGGTCAGGGGTGCACAAAACAATGACGTCGCAAAGTTTCGCGAAAAAGAATATGACATAAAAATGGGTTTTGGCTTTCGGCAAATGGAGACTGTTGTCACTTCACTAGGTCAGACAGATAATTGAAGTATCGTTGGAAAATGAGAAATTGCTTCGAAGTTCAAGTTGCTGTTTTTTGCTATTGTCATAAAATATGAATAAGTGTCATAATTATGACTCTGGCACTAATATGTCTCTTTTACATGATGCAATCAAAAATATTTCCCATATTACGAATTTACCAGAAAAGGCTGGGGAACTTGGGAATCAAAGTACCAAGAATAACTGTTACTTCGCTAGCATTGAAATCGAAACCTTCCGCGTAAAACGGGTAACTTTTCCACATTTTGCCTGTAATAAGTTATAAACAAAAGAACTTCCGAAACGGTACGTCAATGAGTCCCGTTCCGAGTACGTTGGTCATAAATCTTCAAATTTACCACTTTAACCGTTCAGTCGACGAGTTGACAAAATAATGGTGTTAGACAATGTACTGATAATTGTCCAATTGTCAGCTTGAAGCGAGACTAAATCCATCTTTTTTTACATATTACTTTGTAATGAGACTGGAAGGTTAATTTTCGATTTGGAACTTTTGAACGCCGAGGTTCAAAAGATAGATGATAACAATAATATTAGAATTTGACACTAGTTGGGAGATCTGGCAAACTAAAAATAAAAATAAATTGTCAAAAGTGACCACCTAATGCGTCCGTACCATCTCATTACTATTTCAAAACATTGTGTAAGTCGCTAGGAAGCTTGCGAAATTTTGAAAACACTGCCAAATATTTAAACGCACCTTTTCGGCAAAACAAACCTTTCACGTCTGACTTTAGAAACCGGGAAAAAATTCGCAAAACATGAAAGCAGGTATAACACCCAGTTTTATCACAGGCGGCGCGCTTTATCAAAGAACCAGAACCAACTAGAAAGTATTTTATTGTTTTAAGGCCCAATAAAAGTAACATGTTTGTATTCAAGGAGCCGCCTACGCCTCCTGTTTCGACGTGCCGACGAAAAACAATGCTTGGATGTAAACTACTTTTGCAGGTGCGCATGGTTCAAAGGGAAATTCAGCTTTTGGGCTTTTGTTTGAGTTCTGCCGGTGAATGAAAATGGAAGTCGGTCTTCTTTAGTAGCCGATTGGTAAAAGATAAGTCAAGGTTTAATACAATAGCAAAAAGTTTTATTTCATCCATCATGCGCCTTTCTTGTTTTCGAAGCTATCAACAGAAATAGTCAGAAATACACCTGGCGTTGGTGCTAATGAGATTTGGATGATTGTGGTGCGAATATTTTCGAAATGGATCTATCTGCGTATGTCCAACAATTTATCTCAAATAATGATTTTTTAATGTCGTGTACATGCTTACTTGTGGTGCCATTGCTAGCGCAAACCTCTTGTTAAGAGTTCTCGGCCTTGCACTGTTCAGTATTATGTTCCTTTCAGGTGTCTTTCTGAATGTCCTTTTGTATTTTTATCATCACAGTACAAATACTAGTAAAGCGACAGATGTCACATTTTTTCGCGCAAACCATAAATTAGAGAAAAAGATCCAAAGTAAATATCAACCGAAAAGCCCCGCGGCAAAACCAAATACAATATTCTGAATAAGCCATCGATTGATTTCGTAAGATTAATGGTTGCACATTGTCAGCGCCACAGTATGACGAGAAGGTTAGCCGAATTTGCGCAACCAAAATGTGTTTTATAACCTTATATATAAGGGCTAACAAATTTCATTTTTGAAATCTTTTTGAACTGACAGAGGAATGAATGGTGTTCACTGTTTTTATTTCCAACGTAACTAAAACTCAGCTTTATTTTGTTAGTTACAAAATTCAAATTAGCTTTCTACATAATTTTTTATTTAAGTCTCTTTGGCATCGGAGTCTGAAAGTTGGGGTTCGATAGAAATTGATTTTGGAATTCAGTGTGAAATTGAAATAAAAGTTTTTTATTTGAAAGCATAGTCGACACAAAGTAAGATTGGCTCTACGGTTAATCTAACGATTAAATATTTATTTGTTTGGTTTTAAAAACCAATAGTGCTATTTGCCCCGATTTAAATGTTCGACCACATTAGAGTGTAATGGGTTGAAGTTATTATTGTTTTGATTTATGATCGCTTACTCCGTCTGGCGCCCAAGTTATTTTTATGTTTTATTAATATGTTACTAATGTTGGCATTGAGAGTAAAAGCTCTTTCCATTTCGATTTACTTTTCGTCTAGCCTATTTTCATATATATTTTTTTGGCTTATACTTTGAATTCTTCTTTTCGGTTAATTAAGAAAATATGCATAATAATAAGTTTTTTATTATGTAAGTAACTTAAATCAATTCAGTGAAAATTCTTTTGAATTCATTCCCAACCAAACTTTTCCGAGAACTGCCACAAATGGATCGATATCCCGAATCAAATGCAAGGCTCAAACACAATGCACTCAGTTGGTGGGTGTACGCATGTAACAGATGTGAATCGCTCCGGACAGGAGGTGTGTACTATGACAAAGAATGCATATGTCGCTCTCTCTGCCGATCGTTTGTACCGATGCTTACTATTGGGCGTTCAATAATGCGGACGTTGCATGATTAAGCAGTTTTAGTATTTATAGGTATAAAAGCTATGTACTATTTATAGAGTACAGCCCTAATACTTAGGGCGGTACCTATTCTAGAACGTAGTTCAAGCATTAAACTAGATTTGATTATGGATTAGCATGAAATCTGCTAGTCTCTGTGGCTTTTCTATGGTTTAAATACTGTCGTTCGATAAGTTTTAATTAAGTCTTCACTCTTCATTTGACTGTATGATCTATTTATATGCATATAAGGTTTAAATATCGATAGCATTGACAGTTTTTTTTATTTTTTTATTTATTCATGTTAAATTGGTATGGATAATTTAAATTGTAATCATGTTTGCGTGAGTAGGTACATATAGGTACATATTTATAGCTTGTAAAAATTAGGGAAACTAGCTCAGTATTCATTTCATTTTTACTTACTCAGTATGAATAATTTGTCTTTAATCAAAATAATTAGGACCGACATCTTTTAATATTAAACTGGCGCTAATAAAAGGTAAACCGTTCAACTTTTTCTTTAATTATCATCTATTCAAGCCAGACGTTTCTCCAATTAAACAATAGTATTTAAAGCTCCAATAAATTAATTACTTGAAACATCAACGACATTAAAAGCGCAAAGTCGTGTCGCATACGTCGCACGCGCAGAGTCGCATGCTGCGCTATTGTCGCGACCCCCGATTGAACTGTTACACGTCGAGATGAGTTATGTTCTAAACCAGGCCTGGGTTTATACAGGGTGCGGTGGGTTTGAGTCTCAGTTTCTTTTAGGGACGTAGTTAAAGTTGTTTAAATGGTGGATGAATTTGTTGTCTTTCGTTTGGTAATTATGACATTTAAAAAGGCTTTGCAATACTCCTTTTAGACAGAACCGGGTTTATCTTACTTGGACATTTACTACTGCTTAGCAGTTCAGCTATACAGTGTCAAATTAAATTAGCTAGCGAAACTCCGCGAAATGATGGTTTGGATATCGATTTATCCAAACATGATAAAACAAAAAGCTTTTATTTTTTTTTGGTGTTATCCACCACCGCTTGTGTAGCTGCTTAAAATATTAGTTGTGTAAACTTCACAAACGTGATGGGTATCGATATTCAAATATGACAAAAAAAAAGTGTTTTTTTTTCTTTCAAACACCAGTAGTGTAGTCGCTTGAAATATCTAATTTGGTTAGCTAATTTAATTCGACCCTGTATTTGTGTATGGTTTGCTACTAAAACTACTTAGGTACTGTAGATGTCTGTCGCTAAAATAGTGTGGCAGGAAAAGTGAATCATTTATTGCTCTAAAATTACTTGCCTTTATAAGAATCACCATTTCTGTACATGTGCGTTAATATTATTTTTGTAAGCGGTAGTTATAATAACTACTTAATGCGATGATTATTAACTATAGATATGATTTAGAATAGAATTATAATTCTGTGAATTGTGCTATGAAAGCATTTTTTTTATGTAATGTAAATCAATATTATTAAATAAAAAAACAAACCTTCGTATAAAATTATGTGAATTTACTTAAACATCCTGTATAAAATGCAATCGCCAATGCAGCACAGTGACACACATACGCGGCTTTACACTAAACCAATAATAGAAATCAATCCATACTCCCTCTCTCACTCATACAGTCACACCGCAATCAATGATCTACCCATGCCTACGCGCACACACACAAATCCAGTATTGGAAATATTGGCTTTGTAAACATTTACGGGATATTTGCAAAATGTTCCGCCAATCGGACCATGTATACCCTTCCCTTTCCTTTCGAATAGATGAACTAACAAAAGAGTGGGACAGCGCACCCGGGTTTACAACTTCGCAGAGGGACAATGGTGACGCTATTGTTGAAAGTACCCCAAACTTTTTTTAGGTCATAAAAGTATTACAATTGTTAGGGTCGTGCCGCCTGTATGCACTTACACCATTCGTTTCGCAGACAACTCCGGAGACGGGTCGCCGTCTCCTACACAGTCCAGTTTCAGTGCTAATTACTTGAAATCAGTGCAAGTAAATCAGTGTCAGTGGCAGATATTCGAATAACATTATGTCTTTAGCGGCTACTACTAATCGTGCTAGTGAAATGTGGAACAATCATGCAGATGTGAACGCTCAAAGTGCGAGACAACCTAAACATAACGGATATAAACAATACCCAACAATGCCGTCCGATTATTATACCTATCAGAACAATTATTATCCTCAAAACTGTGAATATTCTAATGTGTTAAGTGCTGGTTACGGGAAAATGTACGAACAGAATCAAAGTGAAGGAGCTGTGAAATCGGAACCAACTCCCTGGCAAGGTTACCACGCAAACTATATAAATGGGAATCATGCTAATATGGAAATGATAAACCGATGGAGGGAAATGAGCTACTACGCACAGCGGCAACAAGAAAACTATGGGTATGAACAAAGAATGAATGCAATGAATCAAAATAGTGTGGAAAAACCAGAAGACGTTAGATTAATCAATTCACCCGGTGAGTGTAGTATTCCTGATACTAATTACGGATCACCGCAAAGCGCATCAAGTAATTTTAAATCACCCACACCTGAAGCAGAAGATTCACCAAACTTGAGAGCTTTACTAACGAAACCAAAGGGCAAGAACCCATCACCTTACTTCGTGAAATGTGACAAATCGTATACGCAGGAAATGCTACAGCGGATGATGTTTAACACAGAAGAGGTGAGCGATTGGGAAAAAAACAATGAGAGCGCGGAAAAGGAATGCAATTTGTCGCAATTTCATGGTGGATTCGAAAGCGTTGAGGGTCAAACGTCAATCAAGAAAGATGCAGTGGGTGGAGCGGCGGAAGGCGCACAGTCATCACAGGACTCCGCGGAACCCTGTCAGGACGTGACGAGGGTCGAAGCAGGCGGGGACAATGCGGATTACGCAGATAACAAAATGGCCGCTGCGCAAGATGTGCAAGCGTTTTATCCGTGGATGAAGAGTGTTGGTGGTGGTAAGTTCAAATTTTGATCAACTTTCATTCTACTATATCATAATCTATGTATGTATGCAATTTTTGGATTGTATTTTTTTTTTTTATCTTTTAGCATTGGAAACTTGATTCTAATAATTGATTGATTTGCTCTGCTTCCAGGTGATGACAAAAAGGAAGGCTCAAAGCGAACCCGACAAACTTATACGAGATTTCAAACTCTTGAATTGGAGAAAGAGTTCCATTTCAACAAATACCTATCCCGGAGGAGAAGAATAGAAGTCTCTCATGCTTTGGGACTAACGGAGAGACAGATCAAAATTTGGTTCCAGAATAGGAGAATGAAAGCTAAGAAAGATGGGAAGTTGACTACGTCACCTGATCCATACGGTGTTGATGACCTAAGTGCGACTAAGTTAAGTGGTATGCCTGAGTATATGGACTCGAGGCAGCAGATGCCTAGTGTAAGGGAATATCCCAACTATCACATGAATGCTGCTCAGACAAATATGCCACCTCATATAGCAGCTGGGCCTGCTATGCCACATAATTATATGATGCCTCCATATGAAGGGATCAAAATGTGACCGTAAGAATAACTTTAATTTAAGTGATGTTTTTAATAAACGATCCATAATGTTACAAGTTTCCATTATTCATGATTTTGTGATGTCTTCATTTGCATTGATATTAAAAACTTGCACAGTATCATTATATACATTGTTCAAACGTGTTTTGCACGTCGCTATTTGCACTTAGACTGATGCTTTCGTAGTATCGATATTGACATGATTTGTATCAATTGTTGGCTACAGACTCTTGAATATTCATTACTGTTTGTTTTTTAACTTCTTTACGTCATAATGGTTGGCAGAACTCATTGATGCACTGTTGACTATTTGCACTTGAAAATATTTTGAGTTTTAAATTATACGGATAATTATTTCCATACCGAATCGATCTATAGCTGATTCATTTTCGATCGATGCTGAATATCATTGATAGTTATTTTGATTCTGTTAATTGAAAATCTGTATTAAAACACTTAAATGTATCTAACTTATTAGTTTTAGGTGTAGTTATGATGTAAATTTGTTTTATGCTTAGTGTAATAAAAATGTTCCTATTTAGACTAGATATATTATTTTAGAGTAGCTGATTATATTAGTTATTGTAAGATTGATTATTTATGAATAAAACATATTTTTGTACTTCTCTAGTCAATTGTAAAGGCGCTATTAATAAAGAGGAGTGGTGATTCCTGATTATTGAATGTTTGTTTTTTTAGTTATTCCAGATTTCCATTATAGAGTAGTTCCATTAAGAGTATACCTACCTAATGTCATTTCTTAAGAGCACTTATCTTAAAAGTTGGCAATGTCGCAAATAGCTGTCAAATATTTACCTGTTTTGATTAATATGGCAATATTACTGTATGGAAATACGAAATGTCGTTAACTAGCTAACTAAAATATTGATTATGAAAAGCAATAATTAATATCGTAACACAGAATATTTAGTTTTCGATGTAAAAAAAAGTACTTGGAAACTTTCCAAATGCCTTTTATACACCTAAAACGGTTACAATATCAAATTCAGTGTTATAATTGCAATTCATTATTAATATTCTAATTCGCTAGTTAGCCACAATTCATATTTCCATACAGGTATATGGCCAAATGAATTAAAACAGCGAAATATTTCACATCTATATTTGCGATGTTGCCGGGCGGCCTCGAGACCTTTCAAGCTTTTCAAGCGATACTGGTCTTTTAAGTACATAGATAAAGTTTAAAATTATTTCACACTGAAAGTGCTCGCCGCATCGCTGCCGGCCCCTGCCATTCCGGTGTGACCTTATGCTTATGGTGGATCCGCAAAGTTAGGCCGCGAAAATCAAATTTTCTTACGTTTCTTGATCAAAATAATTATGATTCGCGACTAGTAACAAATATGTTTTACAGAATTATAATCATTAGAATCATTAATACATCTCTCTGTAAGTCAGATTTGTTCCATTGAATAACTTTTCATGAAATCATGACATTTGAGAACAAATGTAACATAGACGACTATTAATGATTCTAATGATTATAATTCTGTAAATATATATTTGATATGGTGGCCATGGTTGTTATTTGGCCTACTTTTGTCTAAAACAGTTACTTATAGAGTGTTGAAAATATGGACGCCTTTTTGGGCTTTCTTCATGGATGAATGATCTACCAATCATTTGTTTATGGAGCAATAAATATTTCAATTAAGAATATATCCTTTCATACATAATCCTTAAAAAATAATAGAAACAAAATCCAGTGTCTAATTTCCTAAAACAAGAAGCTTAAACGGTCGCGCCAAACATCAGACTCAGGAGCAGATCCGTTTAAAATTAAAGTTTAACAACAATAGGATAATCGTTGACAATGTAACCCTTTCACATAGTTAAAAGGGTCCGAAGTGTAAACACAGGTCTCCAGGGATCGGTTGTAAATGTGCAAATGTTGTCAGTAAGTTTGACATGTTTTGACTGACTATCGGATTTAGAAAAAAATTGCTGAGTAATCCTGTTATGATTGGCTACCTGTGGAGTGAGCTTCTGCGGTTAGTTTTGGTTTTTGATTAAATTGATATTTTTCGATTCAGATTTTCGGTGATAATCTTAGGAAGCTCGTTTGATCAGTACCTTTTAAGCCATTAATTAGCTTCCACGATAAAGGTAACTACCGTGCAGAAACTCATTCACCCAGTAGTTGACACCTAAGGGTTTGAAGAGTACACAGGTCTCTAGGGATAAGTTGTAAATGTGCAAACGTTGTCAGTAAGTTGGACATGTTTTGACTGACTTGGATTTGGAGGAGATTTTAGAAAAAATCTGCTGAGTAATACTGTTATGATCGGCTATCTGTGTTGATCGGTTTAAGGGTTGAGCTTCTGCGGTTGGTTCTGCTTTCTGATTTTATAAATATTGTTTAGAGTTTCTTGTGAGTTGTTATTAACACGCTTTATTAGCTTGACCTGTATCTTTGTAACATAATTTTCACCTTCTTCTATTGTCGTCTGTTTAGGTACTTATATCGTAACTAATACAAATCAATTTAATTATTTTTAATTTATAATGCGTGTAAAAAGCATGTTATTTGAAGTAACTTTTTTTGAAAATCTTGTCTACTTATTACTTGCCGCTTCATTGCAGCAACTGAGTATACAAATATTTTTATGTTCTACTGGTTTTGCATAAGGAAGACCCATAGTGGTCTTCTATATGAAAATCCAGATTCTGCTAGTTACTGATTTTTGAGGTGAGTCAGTCAGATGGCAATTTTTTTTCTGTAAAATTAAAATATCCAGAAAATAGTGACTGAAGTAATGAATGTTGTTAGTAAAGAGATATTCTATCGGAAGTTGTTAACAATTTTAATGAATGTTGTTAGTAAAGAGATATTCTATCGGAAGTTGTTAACAATTTTAATGAATGTTGTTAGTAAAGAGATATTCTATCGGAAGTTGTTAACAATTTTAATGAATGTTGTTAGTAAAGAGATATTCTATCGGAAGTTGTTAACAATTTCATGGTCTTTTTCCAGAAATGCGTTGGTCAGACAACAGCTGCTCTTCGACCAGAGAACTCACATTGAACAACTATTTGTGTAATGAAACGTGTGTTTTCTTATAAAGGCACATAGATTATTTGCCAGTATTACGGTTAGATATCGGTAACCCTTTAATTTAATAGAAATTAACACCAAAAAATCAAAATTGGCCTTGGTATGATCAGATTCAAAAATGTAATCCTTTATCAAGTTCCATTCGTAGCTAACTTCACAGTATTCATCGCCCCAGCATTAGAAAGTCGACCCTCGTGCCTTTTGAATAGAGAATAACAATAGAATCCGCGTAAAAGAGACAACAATGCATATCTGACCCATATGC
Source organism: Agrochola macilenta (assembly GCA_916701695.1). NCBI lineage: Eukaryota > Metazoa > Arthropoda > Insecta > Lepidoptera > Noctuidae > Agrochola > Agrochola macilenta. The sequence goes on from OU753563.1 coordinate 14,583,464, forward strand.
GAGAAAGAGAGGGATACACAATCATCCCTTTATACAGGGGTAAGTTGGGACTACGCATGCGCTGCGGACGTTCAACCAAGATGGCTGCCTGTGTTTAGTTCGTATTTCTTTGGTTTTTCCTTTAAAAATACAGTTTTGTTTGAGTAAAAGTCATTGAAAACTACTAGGAAATAAGGTACTGATACCTACTTTATACTGACATTTTTATTTGAATGTATGGCTGTGAATACAAGTTAACCTAAACTAAAACCCTGGTAAGTTTACGTCATTTTACCTCACAAAAAGTAAACAAGCTCAAGAAGTTTTGTTCTGTTCAAATTCAAATCAATTGCCAACATTATTTAGGTACAATTTATTTCCTGTAAATCAATAAATAACTATTATAAATCCTTGTAATTGGTGTTATGTATTGACTAGTAAGTGTATCGATAGATTAGATATTAGATTGACTAGTAAAGAAGTCCTCAGAGTCTTCAGCAGTTCCGTGTTGGATTAATAATAAAGATTAATACACGTAATAAAAATCTAAAATATATACCTAATCAAAGAAAAGCATTTGTTTGAGTACTTTCTTGCTTTGCCTTAAAAATAATTTTAACTTGCATAAAAAGTGCTAAAAATTACTACATGAGAGAGCTCATTGATATATTTTCCTAACCATGAGCATGGCAAATATCGAAAGAGGCAATTTTTTTAATAATAATTAACAAATCTCGCAGGTACTTATCGTTGCTCCGGTTTATTACAGTTTTGATCGATAAAAAACCCTTTGTTACCAATCAAATGAAAACAAGAACATTTTGGTTGAGTAACAAACACACCTTGGCGTTACAAACCAAAATGTAAATGCAGTTCTGAAACTGATCGCTGTTCGAAATGACCATTAATATTAGCGCCCTAATGATCTCCAGATTTCAAAATTCGGTTCACCAACGGCAAATCTAAGTTGGTCCGTCCATGCATTGAATACGTTGGTTGAATGACGGGTCTAATTAATCCTAACGCTGAACGAGCCAGCTCTCATTGAAGACGGATCAAAAGAAACCTCCTAATGGGTATTTGAATGCCACTATAGTATTTACCTTTAGTACGAATCGACTAAGTAAGGTTTAGAAAATAGTGAGTCATTTAATACAAAAAACGTATGAGGCCGAAGTCTGGTGCGGGCCAGATTATGAGCCTGTCGAAATCAATCATAACATCTGTCTCTCACAAAGTAGCTAAAGGTAAAATGTATTCAGATAACCGAACACGGATGTGTGGGTATGTACACTATGTATTGTATATACAATTATATGTAGGCACATATTTTATTGTATTGATTTTTAGGGTTCCGTACGTGCGATTGCAAAAACGGAACCCTTATTGGATCACACGTGTGTCTGTCTGTCCGTCTGTCACAGCCAATGAAAATACATGATAATTTACTATTCTTTTTTTTATTTAGTATCTTCGAAACCCTAAAATTTTGAATTCGAATTTTGTAAAGATTACAAGACAACCTATATGAAGTCTATGCTTTAAAATAACATGGCAAATATCTCAATTTTGTGCATACAAACTTACATTTGCAGTTGCAATGTATAGTTAACATGTTTTTCAACTACAATGTTAAGTTTGTTCTTGGATAAATTCATCCCAACTACGGAACCCTTGTTATTTTTTATCGTTTTGGTGACGGATTTCTAAGTTATAATCTTTCCGAAGACGTTTAGTAGTTACATATATCTAATAGTCTTGATATACCGACACATGCTTTATGCTCCATTATTATTATCCATTTATTCCAATGATAAACTATACTTGCATGACTTGTCTTCACTTAGATATTTTTATGGAGCAACTACTAATTCATGAAATAATTCTTAATTTATTTCCGTCGAAACACAGTCTTATCGACACTCAGTTACACATGTAGGTACTTTGATCACTTTGAACGATCAAAGTGAGGAGTTATCAACACCCATAAATAACAATTTATAATTAAACATTACGACCAATTAGTATTAAAGATGGAGCTGGATTTATTACTCATGACAAATCACTGTGATAGGAATTGTGTTTGATGTTTCTCCATGTTCAGTGTCGATAGCATTTTATTGCTTTTGAAACACCTTTTAAAATACTTTTGGATTTATTGCACAAGAACTTTTATTCTGACAATAAAGATTTGAAAATCGGTTCGGAAAAGATTTGTTCGGAAATTGAAAATTTTAACAGTACCGATTGTCGTTGGTACTTATTGAAGTAATGATTTCAGGATTCAGGTACAAAGTACCTATATTACGGATATTTTCCGCCCTGAGGGTGCTAGAATTCGGAAACAGCGGCTTGATATAACTACGCGTACGCGTAAACCCAGAGATCAGACACTATGTCACGCACGTATATCTTACAGATCTCAGTGATGATGCCTCGATGTGTGTGTGTGTGATGTGCAGTGGTAGTGTGGTTGATGTGCCATGTAGTTTACATATAAAATTAAAAATATAGTACTTTCATTAACTATTGGACTGTACCGATACTTTTTTCAAATACCTACTTCGTTTTTGTAACAGCAAAACGAAAACCAAAGCAGTAGTTATTCAAATAGGTTCAAGACGGTTCCTTGCTTGGATCTCTTATTCGTTGTTCATATCGCAATTAATGCTATACCTAACTTGTTCGAAAAAAGAACCTCCTATATTCCTAACTTTGTCGATAATAGTTCAGAAAATGATTATTTTCGGTTCTTCCCGAACATTTGATAAAGCTACAGCTTTCAACATTACAACAGCGAACAGGACCCAAATCGATACAGCATAACACGTAAACATCACGTTTGGTCACATCACAGTAACATCAGTGGACACAAAAAGTGTGGGATCAACAAAAGAATCTACACGGCGCATTGTCCCAGCCGTTCGGATCATTTATCACCAACGCTCCACTGCCATCGTTCGAGAGCAGATCGTGGATCAATGGAACCAGCTTCGACCGCGATTAAAATTTTTGCATCGTTATTACAAGTTTAGGAAGATTGTTGGTGGTACATTAGAGTTTAGGAAAGTTCTGGGAACGGTTTTGAGAATTTCAAACAAATATTAGTCGATCGATAAATAACGCGATCGTGTCTTCGATGGTCAAGTTAAAATTAGGAGCCTTCTTTACCACAGAAACACCTAAATCGAATCCCAATTTTCAATTTTTTTCTCAACTAAATGAGGGTTTTGAGATTCAGTTATATTAGCTATCCGGCTAATATAACTGAATCTTGCTATTGCTAACTTTCGTTAACGTTAGGCATAAATTCAAATTCAAAAACTTAGTTGTACTTGACAAATTCACATATTGTTTAGTGAATTGAGTCGTTAAAAAAAACAATTAGTTTGCAACGTTCAAATACTCAACCGGTGTCTTATTATTATGATCGCATTGAAACAGGATATTTATAGACTTATTCAGTAATAATCAAGTCTTACATGGACAAGTATGAAACGGTGATCATTTGCCCCGCCACCGTATAATAGCCATTATTATAATTCTGCAATTTAACGCCTTTTTGCGAAATTTATAATGACTCAATTTATGAACTCCACATTTTTTCTTGAACAAAACAACGATAGACTCCTGTTGAGTGGCTCATTATATAAATTTGATTTTGAATATCGAATCAGCATTTTCTTATTCTTTTTTCAGAATTAAAAATTAAATAGAGTGGCATGAACCAAGAAGGTTGAATTTATAAGAAGTTTTTAATAGGATACCTACATCTGCTTGTTGATTCAGTAATGCTCGAGAAAATACTGTGACGACCTCTTTGACATTTTGTTATGCTTTTGTACATAATAATGGCGGTAATACTTATGTGCTGCCTAGTTATGAGTATAATTATATGAATGGATGTAAAGAAGGCCTTGTTATTTCCCACTTAGTGCCCACTAATGTATGTTATAAGTAATCACAAAGGACAGAATACAGTACCTAATAACATTATTATGTATTCTATAATAAGTCTTTCTAGATAACTGCCACAACACGATTAAACTGGAGACGTTTTACCTATACTTACTTACCTACACCGAAAAGTGGGCTTTGGGCTACAATCTTTTGTAGGTTGTACTTTTGTTCCGTTGGATTCCATATTTAGGTCGTCCGAAATTCTATTTCTGTACCGAACTTTTCCTTCACCTAATTTTATACACGTCAAAACTACAATTGTCAGTCTCTGTTCAAATCAAAATCGTAACGTCATTTACCTGACCGTAACATGGCATGACGTGCCCGCAAAAATGTCCATTGACCGTCCAATTTTATTTGATCTCTACTATGGAAGAATGAACGTTTAATTTGTTTTAGGATGAGAGCTCAAATGTTGCTGGTTGGGTCGGCGTCAATGTCACTTATGTGCTTAACCCGGCGAGTGGATGGAGGAAATGATGGATGGTAGCAACCCGGCCGTTGCTGTAACGTCAACTATTTGGAATTGTGTAGAGCTGATAGACCGAAAATAAGTTGATTCGATATTCTTATATTATGGTAAGTTAACTTTTGCATTGCAAAATTAGTAGATAGTTTTACAACGATATTCTGTTTTAATGGAAACATTGTTAATCAATAAAAAAAACGCTAAGGAAAGACATTTTTATGGGCATTCAATAAGTAGATTTGCTGTTCCTAATACTGAGGTATTTACGAATGATTTAGATGCGTTCACATATGTAACAATTAAGACGTAGACTTAGATAATCTATCATTTACCACAGCTTTCATACAAAAATATTTCCAAAACATGGTATCAACAGCTCTATGAGTATACAATTTTCCCAGCGCGCCGTCCGGACCCTCCGCGCGCACAAATTCCAAATTGTTTTTGACTGACAGCTAAATGTAAGTTAGCATTGTTTGAGCGACGCACCGCACTTCGAAGCCGGCTCTTTCTCTAATTATTTCTCCTCTGCCGGTTGTAATAACACTGTTTGTTGCTAGTTTTCAGACGTATTGAGGTTACGGGAGATGGTTTTAAAGGGTTAGTTTTGATGTTATAGATTTCATGATCTGTAGGGTATTGCTACAGTAAACTTAAATTATACTATATTTCGTTAGAACTTTGCTAAAACATGAAGGTGTATAGTTATTTTGGCAAATTCGCTTGTTCAACATAATATAACGTAGTACTTACCTAGTAGCACAGATGAATACAGATGGTTCACTCCGCATTTTAGGTATGGAGCTACAAGTACGCGGCGGACTCGTATTGTCGGGCCAATTTATAGGCCGGGTAAATTAGGTTTGAACCCTGCACTAAATTAACAGCAATTTTTCTTTTATTGTGTTCTTGAACTTAGATCCTCAAATAATATTTAAAATAATAACATTTTCCAGGGGAAAAAAAACAAAACGTATTTTTGCGAATCAAAATTGAGGCAAAATAGTTAACAGGAAAATTTTGGTTATATTATGGAAAAAATTGGTAAAACTAATGCTCGTAGGATATTATTTCAGAATTAAACATTTACCTCCACAGAAATTTAAATAAAAAGAAGACTCCGATTTTTTTAAATTGTACCCAAGCAAAAATGCTAACAGCGTTTTTGTTTGCATTTAAGTACCTAGTTAAATATTTGAAAAGCTATTCAACTAAATTAAACATATTGTACTAGCGCAAGATATTATTAAAAGTTTTTTTGCAATAGCACTTCAGGCAAGAATTTAACAGAAATTAATTTTGTTTAACTTTTATTTAGAGGGTCTATCCGACTTAATTACAAGAAAATTAAACACAATAAAGCATAAAGTTATATACCTACCTATCTATTAAAAAATATATATACATATATAATTTGCTTTAATGTGTTTAATCAAATAAGAGTTAAACTAAATTTAACTCTGTTCCATTTTTACCTGAACCGGTAATTGAAAAAACTTTGATTAATATCTTGCACTAGTAAAATATTGTTGAATAGCGTATTAAAATATTCAATTAATTAATTAAATTTTTTACTTTATTTAATATTTTTGCTTGAAATACAATAAAAAAATATCGTAATTTTAGTTTTATGGAAATTTCCGTGGACGAAAATGTTATATTTTTTACCTACTAGTGATACCTAATCTCTTCGACAAACACTCCTTACAAACATCTGTTAATATTTTTTTCTACCGCATTAAATTGAAATTAGTTGTTTTCTTAAAAAAAACGTACACGCGGCGGTGAACTTTTCGCGGTATACAGTTTAATATACTCCCTTGTCCATACCCTACACGATTAATGAAAAAAATTGCTGTTTTAAATTAATGCAAAGTTAGCCTTAAATTCGGCGTAACTTCTTATTTAAATGAGTATGCGGAGTGAACCCTCTGTATTTATCTGTGCTATTAGTAAATACACCTGAATAATAGATTGATATTTTTATTCTTGTATTAAAATAGTCAAAGCTGATCCACGCTGGAATGCAAAACATACTTAAACATATTTGAAATGAATACAAACAACTTAATTAATATAGTCATAGATTCTTAATTTAAGCTATCAATACAGAGCCTAGTTTTTTTCACGCCCAAATAAATTGAGACGTCTCAAAAAATCCTTGAGTGAAATTCAAGATTCTAGATAGAGAAATATATCAAGCTAACTAATAAATGACAAAGTTAAAAGCTAAAATTAATTAAGTAAAAGTCCACTCGCCGAATTCTTGAACCAACCCGCCATGCCTCGAAGGATTGACGGGCAAACAAACAAAACTCTTAACGGAAATTCTCAAAGTTTCCAAGCATTTTTATTTACCCAAGAAATCTCATTAAAGTGAACACTTGGTCGGTTATTTTTATTCTGGAAGTACAGCATAGTTTTTGTTGGCGATTTTATCTGTTATAGGGAAAGATTTACTAATGAAATTCAGTAATAATAATTGAATGGGAGTGGGAGAGCCTGAATTCAGGCCGCACAATTTTGATCGTGCTGAAAGCACTAGGTAAATTGAAAGTCTTACTTTCATGAACTTAGTTAAAAGTGTGTGTGGACCTTAGACCAAATAAAAAACCAAGACAGAGCGCTGTCAACAGCGAAGTGAAGCCGGTTTCATTAACATGTGTGCTCTTTGAGTGGTGTAGTTTGATTGTAGTGTCATCGTAAAAGATTGTAAATGTGTGCGTGCGAGCGTGTATGTACAGAGCGGCGGTGTAGTTTTGGCATGCTTCACTGTATTGTTCGCAACGCTCTGTCTTGGTTTTTTATTTGGTCTGAGGTACGGCGTAGTTTTTGTTGGCGATTTTATTTATATGGAAATTTACTAACAACATTCAGAAATATTAATTGGATGGGCGTAAGAAAGGCTGAATTCAGCCCGCACAATTTTGATATTAAGAACGAACGTGCTGAAAGCACTAGGTAAATTGAAAGTCTTACTTTCATGGAGTTAGTTAAAAGTATGGGTGGACTAATATGCAGCAGTTCACTGATGGTATCGATTTTGTTACCGAATTAAGCAACCATATCCTGGTAACTTACTATTATTTTTTCAAAGTTTGTTTCATAAAAGACGTATTTAATAAGTTCACACTAACTGATGTATCACTAATTAATTATCAAAAAACTGTTTTAGCATAACGTGTTTCATATAATTTTTAACGTGAGAATGAATATAACTTTTATAATAAGTACTACTTATTTTATTTGTTTTCTTGTAAGTGGAATAAAAAGATTTAATAACCGGTGTTTTACTTTTCTTATTGCAATTTTTTTTTTTTTTTTTTTTTTTTTTTTTTTTTTTTTTTTTTAACTTTGCCCCACACTAAGAATTTCTTCTTGTATCGTGGGTGCGTTTACACACATAGAAACTCACATGCACTAACACCCAGACCCGAAACAACTACTTGCAGATCATACAAATATTTGTTCCGTGCGGGGATCGAACCCGCGACACGTTGTGCAGCAGTCAATCGCTCAGCCACTGCGCCAACCGTGTCGTCAAATTAATTAATTAAGTGGTACAGTAATGTTTTAGTGTTAATTGAAGTGGTTGCCCATTTTATTTATTTTAAATGATGTAACTCTACTAAAATGCTCATAAATATTTAAAACATTGAAATTAATTCGTTATTCTTTGTTGCAGGTAATGGTGCCACGCATTGCACGGAAAAAAAATATTAAACAGCTTTAAATTATAAACCGCTTGTTTTATTTCTGTTGATTGCAATTACCTTTGTAACCCAAATTATTAAATTAAAATTGAGTCAAAGAGATAGGCATTGCATCAGATTTAATGTTAGTTTGTGTGAGACACAATCGGGTATTTTGCGATTTAATATATTTCAAGAGCAAAAAAAAACACCTCTACTTCGTAGTTTAGTAAATTATAGCCTGTTTAGGCCTTTCAGAAGAAAGATACGACTCAAGTTGAGCAGGAAAACAAATGAGCTGGTATCATAAAAACTGCTGAAGCAAAATAGTTTATAAATTCTCGAAAACCAATACGTGGCAGCCCTTGTTAAACCTCGCGCATCTACGTAGCGCCTAGGCAGCGTCTACGAAGCGTCTACGCAACGTCTTAAGCATCAATATCAGAGTCAATGCTGTGTTCTCCTACACTTTGGACAAACGCCCCATACCAAGACACTCATATAGTAGTGGTGAAAATTTTTCTGCAGGAAAATTAAATAACTGCTGATACTTTTCTTTTTCTGCAGGAAAATTAAATAATGTCTGTATCGAAAATTTAAATAGTATTGCTGGCACTGAGTGGGTAACATACGGGTTGGTGTCCGCAACCCCACGTCGTAAAGCGTATTTTACGAACGTAAAGCGGAGATATTAGTAATGATGAATTGGCTCTGGATGTAACCTTTGAAACATGACTTTAAAAAGATTTGCCAGAGCCACCAAGACCTTTTTCATTTCGTAGTGCAGGTTTTCTATCTTTTTCCCTATATTTTTTCTCAGTAAGATGTCTCAGTTTGCGGGGAGAGTGTGGTAAACTGTGGGGTGAGATCCCAGAACTATGGAAAGGATTTATCAGTAATTCCATTCTTTCCGAACTCAGCCCTTGGACCTCTTTCGGGGCTTCCTTGTGGAGTGTGTAGAAAGAATGTCACATTAAATAACATCATACGATGTCACTGGTTGTTGAGCGGCGGTATTAGTAATACTGAGCTGACTTTGCAGTAATACTGAGCAGTAGGTGAACAGTTATAGATTGTGCCATCCACGAAGACGCGCCCCATTCCGCTCCGCTCAATACTAAAGTAAAGCTTACAGTACAGTAATCGCGGAGTGGGGCGCGTCTTCGTGAATGGCAATATCTGTATCAAGTAAACGATGGTGGAGATTGAAACTGTAACATTTGAATTATTTCAAAATTGTCGGAATGTCCAGACTCATAAAACGTTAAAAAGATCTCCATATTTTCATCCGTATTTCAGTAAAATCTCTCTCTTAGTTAGGTATCGATGTGGCTGCATGAGGTAGAGATTGAAACGGTAAGCTATGAAATGGCTTCCAAACACGGCATACCCCTTTCGGGGTTTCACTATAAAGTTATGTTGGACTTTAGAATGACTTTTGAGCAATAGTTAGGTACGAGTACCCGTCAGGCATCCTACCTCTTTCAGGATTTTACTATGGGGTATAATAGAAGGAGTTCGGGGCTAAGTAATAACTGCCGCACGGGTCGATCTATCAGGTTAAGCTACGCTTGCCGGGATTGGCCTGTCGATGGGCGACCATCTTTACATACCGAGACTCCTTCGTGCCTCGGAAAGCACGTTAAGCCGTTGGTCCCGGTTGTCATTCGTGGATCTTTGACAGTCGTTACGGGTCGTCAGAAGCCCGAAAGTCTGACAACCAGTCTTACCAAGGGGTATCGTAATACCCAGTTACTGGGTTTAGGAGGTCCGATAGGCAGTCGCTCCATGTAAAATACTGGTATTCAGCTGCATCCGGTTAGACTGGAAGTTGACCCCAATAGTTGGGAAACTTTTTTTTTTATAGAAAAAATATCATTAAAAATGTGCACTTAATTACATCACACGCTGTCACTGGTTGTTTAGCGGCGGTATTGGTAAGGTGGCTCTGACCATTGCCTAGTTACGTCTTAAAGGAAATTCTAACAATAGGACCTTATATAATATTTCATCCCCATATTAATAATAATCACAGAACCTACTTGAAATAGAACTAATTCGAGTAGCTCAAGCTTTCAAGACCAGAAAGGGCATAAATATGTTGGGGGAGGATGGCTTTGGGATGACTCTAGCAATAGTTAGGTATCCGTCAGGCATGCTATCCCATCCTCTTTCAGGGTTTCAGTATGGGGTATATAGAAAGAATGTCATTAAACATGAGCACTTAATAACATCACACGCTGTCACTGGGTGTTTAGCGGCGATATTAGTAAAGTCGGCGTCGGGAGCAAGTTCGAACGTTTGACAAGGGGCGACACTTTGACTAATGGTGTTTCACGTCACTCTCTTACTTTCGCCGAGAAGCAGACTGTGGAGAGTTTGGAGTTGGGCCTTTTGGAGTACGTATGCAACAGTGTGCTGAAGCGTTGGTTGGTAATGGCAAATTCTGGTTCTGAGAGTCAAATGACAGATCTGATAGAGTACGAAATGGAAATTGGGTAACGTCACTACTTACCAAAATGCATTTTTTTTATGTGTAACTCTCACACATTTAGTTTCGAATTTAAACTCGAAACAAAACTGAAACTACCTCTTCGTCATCTTGAACGTGTGGCGATGGTAATTTCAATCCGATCTAATCGGGTCATCCCGAAACACACAAGGGAGAGAAACCTTAATAAAAGAACTAAGTAAACTTAACCATGGTCTACATAAATACAGAATATTTAGCAAGATTTTATTGAACAAGAAAAGTGATTGCAAAGGTCTATGCTAAAAAAACTAGCTTTGCGAAAACGAAAAAAAAACTTTTTTGCACGCCCAAAATGTCCTAAGTTGCAAGCTTACCCAGTCGGTCAGCACCGACTTCTTTCGGCGGCACCACTCGGGTAGCAGAACACATTTATTGGACTGAACCGAACGTGAGTGAACGCTATTGTTTTTGAACCTCAAGTTTGCATAATGTATTGATAGCCAAAGTTTAGACTGTGGTTAATAGGTTGGTTTTAAATGTTCGGTATTAGGTACATTATATGATGCGTCAACAAAAAAAAAGGAGACATGCTTCGTCGACCCCAAATCAATTGGGTTAAGGGTAAGAGAACACTAATAATACATAATAATAATATCATTGTGCCGATTCTCATAACGGCCAATGGCCTGATGGCCGAAAGCCTCGACCAACATCTCTCGAGGCTCTCGTTAGGCGGTTGGATCAATGGCCTGATTCAGAAGACAGTACTCCTCGATACGGCTCGCATTGTGAGGAGGTTCCTGTCTCTGCAGCCCTAACCACCGGTAGCTTGGACCCTGCTCCCGACACCGGCGGACATCTATTTTTTCATACTTTTAAATGATTTTTTTATATCTTTTTAATGTAAGAAATACTTAAAAATTTAATTTTTTAAGAAAGTAAATAAATAAACGACATAATAATACTTTATTGATATAAATCCTTACAATATGCATGATATCTAACAAAGCTCACAATAGTTAAGGCGTACAAAAATTGAAACCCTGACTCCTAAACTAGGAAAACCTGTGACTTAGGAGTCAGTGTTCTACTGCCACTTGGACACAATATACCTATGGAACTTGAGAGCTACACTATGATGATGATGCCTCAACTAAAGTATAATACAATTTATCTACTCTCATATCGTAATATTCGAATAATAAACTTCGAAACTAGTTTATATTGACATACTTTATCAACACAATACCGAAATTAAAAAAAAAGGATTATTTACACTTTTTCTCTAACAAAATAATACCTACAATAAAACTATTTTTTTTCTATTACGATACATGGCAAATCCAAGAAATTTATATCACCAAGGAGTTTCCATAACTTTTGGAAACGTTAACGGGGGACAGCAGCAGCGCTCTAGCGCATGCGCGGTGATATGCTGGGTGCAGGCGCCATTCATACGTGAAGTTGTACTGAATTTCGAGGGAATTTTTTATTCCTATGGTTAACTTTGATATTTTATTTAGTAGGTTCAATCCCAATGTATGAGAGTAGATAAAGTAGTGTATGAAACTGCACATAACTAGGTATTAAAACACTAGTGTGATACTATATGGTTGAGGATTCCGGATGAAGCTCGCTTCCACCTTCGGCCTGATCATCACTTACCGTCAGGTGAGATGCAGGCTAAGAGCATCACCATTGTGGTTAAAAATATATATTATTAAACAAGGTGGCAGAGACTTCGACGCGAAAACTGATACCATGGATTCAGTAGGTACATGATTCTGAACCTCTGCGTTAAAATTTTTCGTCCGTAATTTAAAAAAAAAAATTGCTGTTTCATAGAAAACTGCAACACCTACGCTGCCGAAATGTATGGAAGAGTTGTTTTTTTTTTAATAACCGGCGAAAGTTGTCAAGACAGTTTCAGATTCATGTACTTAATCCATGGTATTAGTTTTCGCGTCGATGTCCCTGCCACCCTGTATATAGATTACTAGCTTAGGGGGTTTTCACAATGCTAGTATGTCAATATTTCCATGTAAGTTAAGCTTGTGCCAATAGTGGATTCGGCGTTCGGCATGGATCGGGTGAGTATCGAATTAGCGACTTCTACCTAGCCAGTCCGCCAGTCACCCAACTAAATCGATGGGCTACTGCCACATCAACAATAGAATTACGATTTAGCGACTTCACTTCACTTACGAAGTGTAAGTCTTCCAAAAAAAAACAGAGAGTGGATTGGTGCAAAACATGACTTGGTCGATAGACGACCTAGTATTGGATTTTAGGTGGGTGCGTCGTTCTTACTTTATTTTTCGTGTGGTTAGTAATTAACCTGGTATCAGAGTTTTTATGCCACCCATAGGCCTCTGAATCGACTTCACATGCTGTCGAGAAATATCTCTCAGGCATGCCAGTTGCCTTCACGATGTTTTCCTTCACCGTTTTTGAGCAAGTGATAATTATACAATACGCACACGAATCCGAAAAATCTAAGGTGTCTTGGGTTCGAACTCGAAACCTATGACTTGGCAGTCCTTGGTAGTAGTAGATAGACCTACAACTTTTAATTGTTATTTTTTTTGGAAAAGTTTACAAATAAGAACATAGGTAATATCACGCCTATTTTCCTCGAAGGATTAGGCAGAGAAGTACCTATAGTACACCTTTTTTTGAGGGTGGGAAATCATCAAATGACTTCTCCCGCTCTGGGCAGAGCGAGAGGGCGTGTCAGACTTTTACTGACTAAAACCCACCCGTGTTCCTTCCGTTGCCTGTGTGCCGGGGCCGCGATATCCCTTTCGGACAAACGCCTGCTGGGGTTGCGGGTTTGTCCGAAAGGGATATCGCGTTTGTCGGGCATTGGTCCTTACGGACCCCGTCAGTTGGTGCTGACATCTCTTTGAGGCGCGCGTGGAACACAACGCGCCGTAGACCCGGGCCTGGTCCTTATCGGACGGCGAGCTGCCCATTGCTCACCGTCCGCAAGCCCGCGCCTACGGTGGCCGGAAGTCGGCTTGTGACTCCCAACGCCCGGGGCGTCTCCTGCGGCGACTAGGGGCGCGAGGACGTGCAGCTTGCATCTCACTCGCGCGCTCCGCCTCCTCCTTCGTGAGCATAACTGCTTCGCAGAAGGAGGTGACGGCCTCCCATACACTCTCGCTCCGGACCATGGCCTGAACCAGAGCCGAACGCGAGAGATCGCCGCCGCCGATCGCCTCCGTGAAGACACGGCGGTGCCCCGCCCAAGCCGGGCAGACCTCCACCGTATGCTCCAACGTGTACCTATAGTACACCAAAATTTTCCCAGTTATTTAACTTCCATGTAATCGGGGGCGAGCCTTTACTGTCATAAACTGGGCACTAATCCAGAATTCCTTATCGAAAAATCCAATACCATTTTGCTCGACCTGGGAATTGAACCCAAGACCTCATGCTCAGCAGTAGTGCTTACGGCCACTAGACCAATGAAGCACCCTCAAAAGCGTGGCAGTGGAAAAGCTTATGTTCAGCAGAAGGATTATGAATAAAACACAAAACCTGAAAAAATACTTTTGTTATCCTCATATAACTTGATACTACTTTCCACAGAAAAATGAGGAAGCCAGTTATATTTTATTGCAGTTAAAGCGTATCAACTGATACTATCAACGCTTTCCTTATCAACAACATGGAAACAGTAATTCAAATAAATTGATTACCTACCATAATAAAACTGGAAACTACTATGTCTTCATTATAACATAACAAATTAATACGGCGTTTAGCATCATTAAAATAATTTAATTAAGATGTTTTGTATGATACTTATTATTTATTTATAGTACCTAATGTAATTATGAATAATCACATCACATTTAACTTGTCAGTGGCATTGAGAGCATGCTTTTCGTAAATATTTGCTTATTGATAGCATTGTAACATCCATGTTAGTGTAAATTATGTACACACGGCTACACATCAAGCTATAAAGTTCCAGTATAAGCTGACCTCTCATTGTACGGAAAACCTATACAATGTGAGATTAGCTTATACTGGACATGTATAGTTTGATATGTAGCCGTGTTTACCTGCGTATTTCACGGTAGACCTGTATTCATAAAATGTTGGCTAAATATTTTAAGAGGCTTACTCAATAAATAGTAGTCAATTTTAGTAAGTCACAATCAAACGAAATGATGGGCTCTGAACTTAGTCACAAAGTTACGAAAAAACTTAGGTACTTACCTACATGCATACACAGCATTTCCTATGAGCAGTTTCCCATAAAACTGAAGTAACTACCCACCTCAATACTTCCCTACCTAAAGTTATTTTTTGTGACATATTAAGGAACTTTATTTTACTAGAACTTGCAAGAAGGCAAGTTCTAGTAAAATAAAGTTCCTTATTTTAATTTACCTACATGAAACAATAAACAGCAGCATACATTAATTAGGTATTTATTTTAACCTAAAGTATGGCACAAATGTTGAACAATTAAACCCACATCAACGCCATCTATATTATCGGACGATACAAATGTTTGCTGCTGAAACATCGACTGTGGCGCCTCTGTCGGCGAAATATTGTTTCGCTCTCGTTTTACTTTCAGGAACTTTCAGGCTTGGAGTTACATTGTGTGTTGTTATACGTATCGTAACTATACAAATACTTGAAATAATAAATGGTAACTAAGTAGGTATTTGTAAATAAGTAAGTAAGTAGGTAAGTATGTTGGTTTTGTAAGCGAGAAGGAAAAATAAAAATACCTATTAAAATCATTGTCAAAGAGAAAATGTCTTACTGTTGTGTAATGTTTTATCTTCTGTTATTGCAATAAACACGAGTTTTCAACAAAATCATTGTGATAAACATATATCGCAGTTTAAATGCGGCTGAAACATTAAAAACTTATTGCATTTGTGTAGCAAAAAATTCAGTTTCGAGTAATTTTTATCGAAAAAATAAGGATTTTTTCTCGTAAACATTATTTAACACTAATACTCAAGAGGGTAGGTAGCTACAAGGTACTTTAATATTTTCTTCAGTAATACTGATTGTTCGCACAATCAGAATTACTGAAGAAAATATTAAAGTTAAAGTTATTAAAAAAGAATTGAAGTTGAAAATCAATTGAACAGTAGGTAATTATTGGAAATTCCGTTTGCCTTCAAAATATCTAAATAAAGATTCCGCTAAGTGCAGGTTCTATTAGGAATCCAATTTAATTGAAATCCCCAGTTGCTTTTGGTCTCTGAGATGGGAAACTAAATGCCGAATCCTAATTGTATTCGAATCTGTAAAAATCTTACGGTAAAAACTTAGGTGAAATGAGCTGTCATTCCGCCTGAAGCTAGGGATTACAATTACCTATTGAAAGCTTACTTCACGCTCACTTCATGCTCACTTCACGGACATGTCACCTTAGTTTTCTCGGTGAGATATTTACAGAATAGATCGTCTGTTCTAGATGAGTTTTCATTTTCAATAACAAATTAATATTAGAAGCAGCCTTCAGGTTTCGCTTAACAAACAAGCTACATACTTGCTTACCTACAGAGCATACCTACCTAACCGATATGGTACGATTCCTTTCAAGTGCAAATACAACAGTACCTACTACCTTTATGCCTAGGTATATCTACTGTCAGAAGCCGAGGCTTCACTGAAATTACAGATAGGTACCTACTGTGGGAGAGGGACTTCAATAAAACAAAATCTTTCCGATAAAATAAATAATTATTACGGAATTGTTTTACGTTTTTTACGTCATGACATAGGTACGCAATGTCAGCTCTTCAGCCAACTCCTATAGTGCTTTTTCATCAAATAGTTCCTTTTTCGTAATGTTGGCGCCACTGTTAAACTTTAACATCTGACCAATTAGGTAGTGCCGCCGCCACTGTTGTGGGATGAACTGAAGGCCAATAATTCTCGTTCTTAAAAAACGTTCACATTCAATTCGCAATCTGTCACACTTGTCAAAAATGTTGGTAAATTGGTTGTATTTTTGACAGATTGCGAATGAGATGCGAATGCGAACGTTCTTAAAAATTACGGGAATTGCCCCTCAGGAATACGCTACGACGCTACCAAAAAAATAAGTTTAACAGTGGAGCCAACATTAGATACGGCTTAAGAACTATTTGATGACACGCACTCTACCGTTTTTCGTCTATTCTAAATACAAATAAATGTTTGTCTCGTAATTATGCTATCAACTTATAACGGACTCGCGGAGGTTGCGTCATGTTAAAACGATGCAGGTTAAAGGCTCTACATACCTGAGGTATAAGACTTTTCCATTTTGTTTTGTAGTGACACTGGCATTGCGGATGTAGGTAGTACGCGAAGGTTGTTGCTTGAATCCGGTTGCTCATCTGTTAGTTTCGTCCCTCAGTCACACAATTAATAAAAAAACTTGTTTCCCACAACACTGACGAGTACTTGCCACCAATATGACCAATTCTAGTAAGATTGAATAATTGCATTTGCATGCTTATAGGAATATTGCATGCTTATAGGAGGGGCTCGTGGCTAAGTAATAACAGCCGCACGGGTCGATCGATCAGGTTAAACTACGCTTGCTGCGGTCAGTCCGTGGATGGGTGACCATCTTAACATACTGAGATCCTTCCGTGCCTCGGAAAGAAGGTTAAGCCGTTAGTCCCGGTTGTCATTTGTGGATCTTTAACAGTCGTTAGTTACGAAAGTCTGACAAACAATCTTACCAAGGGGTATCGTAGTATCCAGTTACTGGGTTGTAGAGGTCAGATAGGCAGTCGCTCCATGTAAAATACAGATTTTATGCTGCATGCGGATAGACTGATTCCGACCCCAATCCATGTAGGTTTTGCCTAGGACAGTCAGCAGCTCGTGTCTAAATAATAACTGCCGTACGGGTCGATCCATCAGGTTAAGCTACGCTTGCCGGGGTTGGTCTGTGGATGCGTAACCATCTATACATACCGAGACTCCTCCGTGCCTCTGAAAGCACGTTAAGCCGCTGGTCCCGGATGTCATGCTTGGAACTTTGACAGTCGTTACGGGTCGTCAGAAGCCCGAAAGTCTGACAACCAGTCTTACCAAGGGGTATCGTGTTACCTAGTAACTGGGTTGTGGAGGTCAGATAGGCAGTCGCTCCATGTAAACTACTAGTATTCAGCTGCATCCGGTTAGACTGGAAGCCAACCCCAACATAGTTGATTGCTATGCTTATAGGAATATTTTAATTAGACACCTACATACTTAAGTAGGTAGTAAGTACTTCTGTAACAAAAAATATATCCCATAGAGTTGCTTTTATGGGAAGATATCTTATTAGGGATTTTGTTAAAGGAGCTTTCACCTCTGCTTTGGCTAATGCAACCTAGGTCTTGATTAAAATACAAAAACATCAACACTTTCTTCAGGCAGTCGCTCCAAGTAAAATAAGTACAAACTTCTGTTAGCCAACCCCATCACAGTCAGATGATGACATCGACATTTAATTCTAAGCTAGAGAAGAATATTAATAAAGATTTCCACATTTTCCTGAAAATTAAAAATGTATTTCCCTAAAAAAAATAAACTCTAGAAGCACTCATAAACTACTTACCTATAAATAATTATGATTATGTATATTATATCATTGCAGTAGCCGAGTGGTCTCTCAATCTGCGAAGCATTTTCGGGGGGCATTTTTTGGGGTCGGTTTCCAGTCTACCTAAACGAATGCAGCTGATTATCAGTATTTTACATGGAGCGACTGCCTATCAGACCTCCACAGCCCAGTTCCTGGGTAACACGATACCCCTTGGTAACTTCTTACTCTAATGAACACTATTGGACAGTGGATTGATGGACATTGTACCTAATGTTACATACCTACGACAAAAAGGTGTTGCTGTTCTCTGAAGATAGTAGGTATTTTCCTTTTCCAGTCGCCTTCAACGATACTCATGGAAAAACAGTGTGTGAAAGGCCTTTTCCTAACAGAGAACCAGAAGGTCTACAAGAAGAGCTACCCAATTTACTCCTCTACCATACGTTAATTAAAATTATAATATATCTAACTTAAAATTATTTCAGACACGCCGCTCCTCGCAGTTTCACCCGCATGAGTCTCGATCCCGGGAGAATATCGAGATAAAATATCCTATGTCCTAATGCAGGTCATGGTCTACCCATGTGCCAAATATCATTTAAATCTGTTCAGCCGTTTTAGCGTGAAAGCGTTACAAACAAATAAACAAACTCACTTTCGCATTTATAATAGTAATTAGGATTATTTATTATTATATTATAGTAAGGATGTCCCTAAACTAATATAGCACAAAAACAGGGCTAGAAAAAGTGCCGTATATAAAGTTGATCATAGATTTGGTATCTAATGTTTACCTGTAATAATCTGGTTAATTAAATACATTTTCGTCGTATATTCAATATACATGTTGTTCTAAAAAAGTTCGATCATTATTTTGATTGTCATTGTAATTAAAGCAAAATACCTACTAATTAAAGTTAACTAGAGTACCTAATCAAATCCTCCTTTTGTATGGCTATTCATTTGGCCTTACTTAATTAAAAAAACGAAATTATATTAAAGATTTTGTCAAGGTCACTTCAAATTAAATCTTTGGTTTGTTTATTTTTACTGTCAGTGATGTCTCTATCAGTGATGAGTTGATGACCAACAAAAAACTGTAGCAGGTATAAATAACAAGTCTGTCGCTTACCCTTCACTCGAACACGACAAACCATTATCAAATAAGTTCCACATTCCAATCACGTCACCAAAAAACGATAGAAAGTAGGAAATTTTTGTATAATTTCATAAAGTTTTCAACTATAAAACTGTTTGAAGTTTCTTCATTTACACCCCACTTCAGCATCTGTCGCGGCCAATCGGGAGCCGTCGGATCACGCAGGAAGCCGCGCCCACGGCCGCTGCAATACGCATGCTTCCACAACCGAGGAGCGCTCACTCAACCAACGTCTCACTCCCGCCCGTACTAAGCGACCTAGTGCGATAGAGACAGTAACACATTTGCCATTATGATTACATGCAAATTTTTTATTCATTTGCAAATTAAGTGTTGCATTAAGTAATTATGTGTTATTATGGGTATCACGGTTAAGCTGGTTTTTTAGTTGAAGAAACGCGTGACGTTTTAGTTACAGTCAAGGGTTGTGCAATAGCTGCTATTATATCTACAATTATAGACAATGAACTTCGAAGAATCGAGGAATACACATTAGTTTTGTTTATAATTATAGGTACTATTAGGGGTGGGTAAAAAGTAAATAGCAATAAGAAAATAAATTGATATCAAAATACAGTAAGTAATAGGTATTTACTTTCTATAACAGTTTTTCTTTCAATATAAATACTAAGGAAGTAATTAGTCGATGGCCATAGGATAGAAAAGAAGATAGTGAAAAATACCTTTTAATTGAGACAAATGTTCTACTGACCTTTATAAAATACGTATTACGAGTAACTCTACATATTTTTCTGTGTACCGTAGACTAAAAAGAATGTAATGATTTTAATTGAAACCTCATTAACAAGAAAAAAAATATACACCAAGTTAATAAGTGCAATATGTATCAAGTCATTGCCGGTTTATTCATCATCACATTCAGTTACTTATGTATACTTACTTATATATATATTTTTTGTCAAAAATTTCCGAAGATTCCAGCAGTTTATGATACCTAGATACACACCTACCTGCAAGGATAATATAAGTAATCGTACCTCGATCTTAGAGAATTCCAATCCTATTTCCAAAAATCCAGTAAGACAAGAGTCCTGTCAGAACACCTATCTGATACAACTCCTCAAATTCTCCACATTCTTGCACCAAGAAAATAAATTATTTAAAACCCAAAACCAGTTCCCTATTAAATACCAATAAACGATTTTTAAATAAACATATTAATTGGGCATCCTTTTCTTTCATTGCACAAAGAACAGAGACAGGTATAGAGTAACCCTTAAAGTCGTAAATTATTTCGAGGTTGTTGGCACACATGTGCATTTGTCGCGTGACTAGCCGATTATTAAGTTGTAATAAATTCTGTGGCCCACGGGACGTAGGGTAGGTGTCTTTTGGGACATCCGACAGACCTTCTAATTTTTTGTGTGATTAACAAAATAGTATGGAAAAACCTGAACCAGTAGGAGTTGGTGATACATAACTTTATGTTAATGTAAGAGCTAATCGTTGAATTTACGATAAATTAAATGGTAGCTAGTATAGACACAATGCTATTGTTAACCGTAGGTGATGAAGGTGAGGATAGCCCAGCTGCTCTGCTTCGATATGTCGTACTTCAAGCCGATATAATGCGTATCCTGTACCTTAGCAGAATCCTGGGTAAAGCTTGACGATCATGTAAAAAATGACCATTTTATACAAGCTGCGTTACATAGGTCTTGTTGAGTAGTAATTCATTGACCTACATTATATTTGTCAAGAAACCTAAGCCAATTTTCAAATTACAGATGAATGCAACTAAAACAAAGCAAACCCTAGTTTTTTTTTTTATAAGTAGATGATAGATATCTTTAGACATATTGGTAACGTTATAGACAACATCCCGATGGCAGAAGGCAGCACTCAGAATTATTTTCTGGAACCTATGCAAGCAAAAATCACCAGCCGACCCAGAGGTTGTCCCGAGAAACTTTGCAAGAGTTGATTCTAGACGTGAATAATCAGTAATAATCTTGTGGCTCTCTACATTAGAGAACCTGATTTCGATTAAAAAAAAACACTATAATCTGTAGAAGCTTTTCTAACATTGCAGGTTTTACACTTCATATTTGGGCAAGTAAATACCCCATTAAAAATTAATTATACTTTGACTGAATCATTTGCCCTGAGTTTAGACCAGAACTCCATAAAACAGCAAAACGATTGTCACTCATATTAAAGTCAGACAATATTGTACATCGATATGGAAACTGATTAAATTGCCACAAATCTCTAATCTTAATTATCTTGCAATTTATTACATATCAAAAATCCCTACTGTTAGGAACAAGATAATATATATATAATAGTTTTGTTTATGTTGCCGAATAACGTGCCCCAAGTCATGAAAAGTTTATTTTGTCCTCTGCCTCCACAAACTTACCTCTGGCTCCGGCATTATTATAGATAAGGTTATCAGTATTAAATTCTTTGAAAAATCGTCTATAACTAATTACTACACCCTATGCCCTATCTCCACTGTTGGACATAGGGCTCCCCCAAGCACCAATACTTTGACCGGTTCTGTGCTTCCCGCATCCAGTGGATTCCTGTACTACTTTTATTACATTCAATACTTTTCCAACGGTTTGCTAAGAGAATTCTGTGTTTTCAAAAAATTACTTTTCCTCATTAGTAAAAACAGTAACGTCTAACACGGCTTTCTAGTAAATTACACACAGTTCAACATAATAAGCAGGTATGACGAAAGCCATAGTTAAAATTTAAAAGCCTTACATTAAACCATGAACTTCATTTGCATTATATACCAAAACATATACTTACTTACGAAGAGTATTTGGTTGAGAATCGTGTGAAAAAACAATAAATCCAGCTGTAACATCACGCTATTAGTCAGTGGGGTCGTCAGCAAGTGGCGTACTATCGTCATAATTAGCAGTTAATTATAATTAAGCCGGTGTACAAGACGAATGTAAGTCGTTAGTGGATCGTGGCGACTTTACAAACCGTTTGTAATACATTGAATTTGGGGAATGCCATTTGAATTGATGGCGCCATTTTTGCTGCAGTCTGTGTGCAATGGTTGGCATTTTTGGCGATTTTGTTTTGTGTTGAACTGTTTGAAGTTTTTAAATCCTGTTTTATACGGAGTTTAAATTGATTTTTGTTGTATATAATCTACACCATTGTTGTTATTAATTTTGCCTAACATATTAGAACAAAAAAAAATACTTCAAACAAAGTTGTATTTACATTAGTGGACCAAGACAATCGTACAAGACCCCTATTAAGTATGTAGGGACTTTGTTTTTGTGGATAATTATTTTAATAAAGTTACCTATAGGAATAAATAATCTAATACCTACTTAGTTATCCATGTAGGTAAATGCAAATACTAAATATCTGAACTATCTTCTGTTTTCAAGCACTCCTCCAGTGACTGATACAACAGTGAATAGGGAGTCATTGTTGTCACATTTCGTCACCCTGGAAAATTGGGTTGAACTTACCAGAAAGATTTCAAAAGTCGAACAATTCTAATAATAAACCTGAAGGATTAAAAATCGGAGAGATAAAATCTGTTCACTTCATTATCTATTAGGATTAATTTATAAAGCGTTTCTATTTTAAAATTCCCATAGCCAAGCAGCTAGGCTACGGCCATCTACATGTGATTATGAAAATATAGGCTAGTGATACATTTATGCGGTGTGTGGTAATTTTTACTCCTCAGCAAGACGGCGTGCGTCAAGAGTGATGCATGGCCCTTGTCCGCTCATCTAGACTAGGACTAAGCACTTTGCTTGACGAGTTATGTTACCGCTTTTCGTATGTGTGTGTGTTTGTGATATTGTGATAATTAGTATATGTTACAGATAGCAAAAATAGGGAATTTTACAGTCGGTGTAAAATTAGTTTTTCCATATAGTTTCGATATAATGTTGGCCATAAAACAAAATGGAACTTATTTTCCAGCAAAGATTACCAACAGAGATTTTATATTATAAATATTCAGTCATCTGTTACCATTGTTACTTACCAAAAAAGGGAATTAGTACAAATCACAGTAAGTCTACGAGACCATGCTACGAAAGTGCAACAAAACGCCTACAACCCAAATAAAAATAAGCCGAGAAAACCCTTGAACCTGAAAGTCATTCAACAAAATTTCCAACGTAGAAAAGCGAACAAAAATGGTAAAAAGATTGCAGTTCACGGCTACCGACAATCGTTCACCATTTACCATCCATAATCATCAATCGGTCCATTGAAATCGGATACGTGGTGTTGCGACGGTGTACCCTAATTACGCTAATCGAAGGAGCGGGCGCGGGAGCGGGAGCGGTGCGAGTGGAGAGAGAGCGGAGCGGGCTCGCACGTGGCGGGCTCAGGTGCGCCCCGCCCCGCTCGCCCCGCCCGCCGCTAGTTTGACGCCGCGTCAACTCAGCCGCTCACCTCGTCGTCAGACGCGCGCTGCACTCGACGCTCGAACGCCGGGAAAACACGAGTCGTTTTTCGCCGCGACGACACGCACCGAAGTTTTCCGAATTTTGAAGTTCGAAGTTAGATTCTTGAATAGACTGTAACGGTCGTATTTGATTTTAGAAGATTATGTTGTTCTATGGTTCTTATTTTTTTTGGTAATTTTTTTTTGATGTGAAAAGTGTCTGCAAATAAACTTGTGGGATGTTTTGTGATTTTGTCAACGATTGGTTGTGATTGGTCGTAAAGTTGGCTGTTGCCGCTGTTGGTCACTCTAAACTTTGAATTGGAGTGAGTATAAAATTATCTTTATTGGTTGTCATATTTTTTTTCCCGTAGGTATAGAAAATTATCGTCAATTGATACAGTTAAAATTGAAAAGGCGCGAGTCGAGAAATCAAAGCGTGTCGCAGTAAATCTCCCAGGACACAGTGGATTCGAACTGTCCACTTGACACGGAACATTAAAAGTTATTATATCCCGAGAGCTTTTTGGCATTAGTGGATAATAAAATTATTTAATAGCTCGATTTATATTTATTTGAGTAACTTTGTAAGATCTGTTTCACTTATGTTAATTTTATTTTAAGCAATGTATTATTTTATGGTCACATCATATTATAGGAGTTAAGTATATTCCTACTCTGATTAATTTTATCTGCTCAAGACGGGACTAAAATTTAGTAGTGATGTTTGTGCACATAAAGAAGATAAAAAACAAAAGTAACTCTTCTTACAGATGATCCTATCCATGGTCACATCTTTAAAAATCTCATCATATCATTAAAAAGCTAGAAAATTAGATAACCTTCTGAAGTCCTATCAAATAACCACGACATAAAACACAGCTAGCAAGTTACCGTTAATACCAAACGACACAATAAAAGCTATCAAAGTGCCGAATTAAAATTAAAACAGACATCCGAGGCATGCTCATCAAAGGATGTCTGGGAATAAACAACTGGGCTGTAAGAAAAAAAAGTTTAAAAGAAAAAACAAAAGCAATGAAATCGTTCGGCCCATTTAATGCGGACCGGACGGGAGTGACAAAAATTCTAAACTGAAATAAACTGAACACATGTGTCTGTATGTCACACGATGTAGGATAGGAAACAATGGGATAAAGTACTGAAGAGGAATTTAGGGAAAATAGATAATATTTACTGGTTAAATGCTAAATTGGTAAAAAGGAAGAAACCTTATAGAGTTGGAAGAGGATCTATTGGTTAGAGTAAATTAGTTGAAGAACTAAAACAGTAGGTATACGTATATATTAGTTTGAATCAAGAAGGGTTAAACAAGATAAGAATTATGTATAAAAATATCTTCAGATTTAATTCTTATGAAGCCTATTTGAGGCCAGAAAGAAGCCTTAAGGAAGTCTTTGAAACAAGCATTAGGGAAGCTGTACCTATCTTCTATTTTCTCATACTTTGGAATCAAAATTGTAGAAGATTTTGAATGGTACCTTTAAGAGTTCTTTCTATGAATTCTTCTTTATCTGCAGATTGGTCAATATCGTTTTTGCAAATTAGTTCAGACTCCTTTTCAGTAGGATACGTGTTTTCCTGTGGCAGTTTTCTTTGTAATTCAGTATTTTTGGTTAAAACTTTGTCTGAAGAAACAGAAGCAATCAACTCCTGATACATAAAACAAATGTTGACTAGTTGACTTTATCATAAATATTGTAAGTTTTTCTTATGATATGATATCAATATTTTTAGTATTCTGTAGGTAACTTAATACTTTAATACATATATTTAGATCTCTTTTAGGTAGTTTTTCTTTTATTCTACTCTAAGCAAATTGATTATCTTGAACTTGGTCTGTGATCATTTTGTTTAATATTTTTATATATCCTAATCCTAATGATATTATAAATAACATTAATATGATAATGATCTACTTAATGTGTGATATATTTTGTGAACTGCTTAGTTTTATTATTTAATTATGAAGATTAGCCATTAAGCATATATTATACAGCGGCGCAAAAATCTATTAATTTTATGTTATTCAAAATGTCCTTATAGTGAAGGTAAAGTAACTTACAAAAAAAATTGTTATTAGCACAATACATAAGATGAATGATCAACTTATGACATTCATAAATCAGATAATTTTAAAAATGATTAAGAAAACTCTCAAAGTAAGAGCCCAAACAATTGATATTATCCAACAAATTAAAAAGAGTCTTATGTCAAGAGCGTATTACGCTAAAATCGTTATTTATGCACATAAAATTTATTATTACGGCGATGTCTGGCCGAAATTCACACATATATCATTCAGCGAGCAAATGCGACAAATAAATCGGGTGCACAATGACTGCTAATTTGCTCATAAAGATGTATGCACCGAGCGGAGTACATAAATCGGGAGAAGTCACATTCGGCCTACCGCTTACACCCATAAACCTCTGCGGACACTTTTATAGCCCTACCACGTGGCTGAGCCACAGTTTTTTCCGCACTTGACTTGACATGTGTACTGCGCTTTAGGAAGTCACATCCCTATATTAATTTATTGTTTTAGAATAGACCCCCAGCGTGACGCAAGTGGTACACGTGTTTAGTGATTTATGCAACTACTACTGAGTAGGTACCGTAAAAACAAAAGTGACCGTAAAATGAACCACGTTGCGAACTTTGCTATCGCAAATGATTATGGGCCACCCTGGCGAATACTTGAAAAAGGAACATAAAAAGTAGAGTTTTTTAAAGGGTTTTTGAAAAAAGTATTAACCCATTTCACTCTTCAAACTATAATTACTCATATTATACTTACAGATTTTCGAGGTTATTTTACGTGTTCAGAAGTTCATTTTATTTTTAGATTTTTTGACATTCAGATAAATGCAGAAGCGCAATGAATGTAATAAATATGTGGGAAGGTTAAATAGACATCACTTTACCTAATACAACAAAATATCTTTAGGTCATAGTATAAAACTTTTTTTTAGAAACCATTTTCCAAATCGAACAAAACACTATACCATATTTAAATCAAACACTCAAGATACGATCTGTATTACAACATTTATCAAGTATAACGAGACGACGCACTTGACCGACTAATGTGTCTCATTTTATCACAGGTCCATCAATCAAGCTCCACTCTACGGGGACAATTGAAACGGACCGCGAACATCAGTAGCACTTAACATGTCCAACTAGACTATTCAGTGCTCGTCCGAACGATGACAACTGCCGAGTGATCTTGAGAAGAAGGATAAACACACGCTGTTATCGATGAACGAATTAAATTATAACGCAGGGATGAGCTCCTACCAGTTCGTCAACTCGCTTGCTTCCTGCTATGGGAACCAAGCGCCTGGGCGTACTGGGACGCCCGTCGAGCAAGCTGGTCATCCCGGTCTGCCAACACCAGGAGCTGATTACTATAATCCAAATGCGGCAGCTTCAGCATACCCGAATACTTGCTATTCACCGCCGCAAGTTGGACATCACTATCCACAACACCCATATGGAACGCCCGCTACCGGAGCGCACATGCAACCGCAAACGATGATAGACTACACACAGTTACATCCTCAAAGACTGGGTAGCACAGCGAGTCATATGCATCAGCACTCGAATCCGAGTCCAGGAGCATTGTCGCCCAACCTGATGTCCACACCGCCAAGCCAAGCCGCTGGAGCTAGTTGTAAATTCGCGGATTCGACCTCTACAACCGGAGTTGCGTCCCCTCAAGACCTATCCACATCTTCTGGACCAGGTCGAACGTCGCCTGGTTTCGGTGGCGTCGGTGGACAAACCTCTAGTGGAACTACAAGTACTAAACTAGGCCTAACTACTCCCATCGCTTCTCCTGTAGAACACAAGGCTAATGTGAATCAGAATATATCGAGTCCTGCCTCCAGCACATCAAGCAACGAGAGCAATGAGGCTAATAATTCTAGCTCAAACACGAAGAATTCTAAGTCTTCAGCGTCGAACTCTTCGGCAAATCCTCCGCAGATATATCCATGGATGAAGCGAGTACATCTAGGAACAAGTAAGTGGAAACATTTTATATGATTTTATAGATTTAAGATGATAACGGTAAAATATTTTGTCTTATTAATGATTTTTCCACCGCGAGAATAATCAACATTATGAACGGCTCGATTCACACTTTTTTACCGCTAGCGTGAAATCATAAATGATTTAGCTTCGTCGGCTAAACTAATAACGGCAGCAACGGCCACGCCTCTATCAAAAACCAACAGTTTGATGTAATAGAAATAAAACAATCCATCAATTGGATGCCGAGGTGGAGACAAAACAAATTATATATCTATTTATAAAGCATTAGCATGCATTAATGTTGGATCGATATGGCTGGCTGATAGATGGTGTTCATAATAAGGCATAATGGCTTTGTTGGCGGGCGCTTACAACTGAACATCCGAAGCCTTTTTTCTTCTCGTATCCTAATGATGGGGAAAGTGTGTAGTCACCGTGATGTTTCATTTGACGGATCCTAACCTTTAAGCGTGAATTGGGTTATTCAAGGGTTAATCTGCTTTAAATTAGAATTCGGGAGCATCCAGTAAACTGTTTGTTCTTTTTCTTCACGGAACATTATTCCAAATTCTGGCTTTGTGTAACAATTTCGTAATTGTTTGAAAATGTTCTGTTTCAAATTGGGAACAGTCATTTAAAAGTCAGCACTTAATTGCTTTGAGTGGACAGTGTCTAGTAAAGATGTGAAAAACATAGAATTCGAAATCAAAACGTGATATATCAGCGAGATAATAGTACGTAACAAGACGCAGGATGCCACAGCGCCTGTCACGTAGATGTCCCGATATAAAGACACGAGCAGATGTCAGCGGCCCACCGTCTCGGCGAAATTATACAAAATTCGTATTGTTATAAGTAGCACAAATCTGTTTCGACCTTGTCAAAACTTACGATGTTCTCTTAATTGGTCTATTTTTGCATTTCTTACGCAAGTGGTTACTTGTCATCCCCATGATAGTGTCCGACTTTTTACCATTTATTTTAAGATACTTAGGTACTTCAGTTTCAAAGTATAAAACGGTCGGTTTATACATAATATTCTCATCACTTTTGAAACATCTTTAGTTACTAGAAAGGTACTCAGAAGTCGAAGCTAAGTTCTCATATTAACCAGATTGTTAGTTTACTAGATTTACGTTTTAAATCTTCATAACTGATTTTATCGATGACTTGCTACTATAGGTAAAAGGTAAGACTATTGCTGCTGCGTCAAATATACTTAAAACAATGTAAAAACGAGTCTTTTCCTATAAAGTACCTTTCGATACACAATTACGTTCATTCTGATGTTCCTCTGCCTTTATTCAACAGCGATATTATTATAGCTATAACTAGAATCAGTATTCGATTCAATGAAATAGTAAACAAACTAGACGGCTCAATAACAAAAAATATTGGCAAAGCGCACGACACAATTTCAGAACGAGAAAAACTTCCAAAGAAAATAATACGAGAAATGAATGCCTCAGTATAAATCATACCACTGCAACTGTCATCAGGGATGATTGCAGAGTTGCAGACACCAAGTCGGTACATGCCACCATTATAAATTGCCAAAGACTTGTTTAAGAAAATAAATAGTTCTCTTACAAGCATACGGTAAAACCCTGTTATTAAACACAACAAGTCTGTAGGTTTGACAAAGCCTTATTAAAATGTACATTTCAACCGATAGACCTATTGCAGACGGGCTACTGTCGCAGATTCGCAAGACATTGTAGTGACTATGGATTTGCTGCATATAACTTCACCTACACTTTACATGATCAAATTATTGGAGATTTTAAGACGAATTTTAAACGAAGCTCTTCCATTTATCAGCCCATTTGAAGCTTGTACCAATAGTCTTCCTCGTAATATAGTACACATAGATATAAACACACTACTTCTCATAGTTAAGTCACAGCCATAACATCGACGGCTTTTGAATTAACTTATTTGAAATCCGAATTTATTCGATGACACATGCATAGCATATCAATTGATTTAGTGCCTCTATTAAACAATGCTGCAGCAGATCATAATATGATAATTCATTATGATACTTACAACTCTATAAGACAGCAATATTTTTTTACAAATGATGCATGTCAGGCACACATGCGTATCGGGGCATATTTGTTCTCATTCAAGAGACTTACTCGTTCTTCCAGTAGTCTGTATTCAGTATCTGGTAAATTATTTTTCGCTGTTACTTCACCTACACTAAAGCCTTCTTTCATATTCTAGTCTTATTTTCTAGAAGAATTAGTAACAGTATGGAGCTAATTTAAAAAGTCAGAAACACAGTATTATCATTAAGGTGATAATACTGTGTTTCTGACTTTTCGGATTTATGTGCGTATTGTATAATTATCGTGAGGAAACCGGCATGCCTGAGAGATATTTGTTGACGGTATGTGAAGCCAAGTCAGAGGCCCATGGGCGGCTTTAAAACTCTGACACTAGGTTAGTTAGTAACCACATGAAAAGAAGAAGACTGTGTTTCTTGCCTTATCATTTTCATTCAACCGGAAGGCGTCCACTTCACAAAGTAAGCCTCCTACTTCTTCATTATTGTTAGAACAGCCAATTACCATCTTTGATAAGCATATTTCTAGCTATAATCTTTCACATATTCTTAATTAGTAAACCAGAGGGCCTACACAAGTGGTAATCGCTTTTAAACCGTTTCGTATTTCTACAACGAATTTCAACAGGATTGACATAAGCTTGTCGGTAGCTTATGTCAGTTCCATACATTTTTGACGTTTCCATCATCGTTGTCGCTTAGAGAATGTCACTTTATCAAGGCCTTCAGGTATCTTCAGAATGCTCATAACATTTCGGACAGATTTTAGTCGCACGACTGCAACAAGCCGAAGTATGCAAATAGAGTTGGCAGGCGGCTAGGTCATGTTACATGTTTGGTGGTCATAACTCAAGGAGAGGTGGAAGCCACCGCCCCTCGTGCGTGCCGTCTGACGACTTATAAGAATTCAATACACGGTTATTTAGCACTAGTTACATACCCCAACTGTGGTATTAACACGTGGAAATTAAGTTGTTTGGAAAAATCGTGTGAAAATTGTTTAAAAGAACCCTTAGTTCTTTCTTTTTCATGTGGTTAGTGACTAACCTGGTGTCAGAGTTTCTATGCCGCCCTTAGGGTCTATGGGGCCTTTGACTTGGCTTCACATGCCGTCGAGAAATATCTCTCAGGCATGCCAGTTTCCTCACGATGTTTTCCAGGTGTTGATGGCGATGTTTTAACCTTAGTTGAAAAGAGAAAATAATTATATTTATGAGGTAGGCAGACGCTAAGTGATAAAAGGATTTTTTAAATGTTTTATGCGAATTAAGAACTTGACCATTCTATCCTCGTGAATTACTGATTTCCAGTTACGTCTAAAGCTCCAACATTGTAGTAAAAACGTTAGGCAGTTTTGCCATTTATATTACAGCCCTGAAAGTTTCTGAACCTTCTTATAAGCAAAATAAAAGGCACAGTCATTGGGAACACCCATTGGAAAGCTGACCCTTAAGTGTTGTATCACCTCAGGTCATCGTGAAAGCTCATTGGGTTACTATCAAGAAAGCCAATTAATCTCATCGGATTATTAAGGTTTTTGCAGGGATTCACTTCTTTAAAATTAAAAGCATGCATGATTCTTATGAAACACAACCTGTGGCCGAAAGTTGAAACAGGCCAATTTTAATCAATTATTTTTAAAAAGAGCACCTCAATTTTTTTTATTTTGAACCCCGTAAAATCAATTTAAAAGCTATAAAATGATCCGTGATTCCATATAATTATTGATGTGTAGGCACTGTTAGGAATAAGCAGTTAAATATCGTATTATACCAACGTAATCTGATATACATTATTGAGTCATAGTAGCAAAGGTTTTCAATTATCTTGAAATGGACATTGAAAATACATTAGGGAACCTAGTCTCGTTAGATTATACCTAATCTTGTCAATGTAGGGTTTGTGTAATTTATTTGAGCTCATGTTTGGTAGTGACTGTTTATTTCTGTCTTTAGAGTAATAATACAGATTTAGAAAAGCTATTATTGCTATGACACAATAAAGTGCAATTCATGTCGCATAGCCGTCATTACCTGCAGTTATATTCACCTAGAAGTTGCCTCTCTATCGCGTAACTCTTAGATTTTCTGACTACGTTACACTCACTGAATTGGCCCAACAAGTCGAGTCCACAGTGTACTTGTAGCTCCATACCTAAAATGCGGAGTGACCCATCTGTGTTCATCTATGACAATACTAAGATTTGCAATAGCATTAAGTATTGAAATTACGCATTTATTGTTATGCAACTAATTTTAAGACTCATTGCAATGACATTAGATTCTATGGAATGTTTTGGGTGTGAATTTGGATGGCTTTAAGAGTAGGGGAAGACCAAAGAAACGATGGATGGACTGTGTGGAAGATGATATGGATAGAAAGGGAGTGACGGCCGATATGACGACTTGTAGAGAAGTACCTACTTCAATCTGCCTACCCTTTTCCCAACTACATTTGGGTTCGGCTTCCAGTCTAACCGGATGCAGCTGAATACCAGTATTTTACATAGAGCGACTGCCTATCTGACCTCCACAACCCAGTAACTGGGTAATACGATACCCCTTGGTAAGACTGGTGTCAGACTTTCGGGCTTCTGACGACTCGTAACGACTGCCAAAGATCCACGAATGACAGCCGGGACCAACGGCTTAACGTGCTTTCCGAGGCACGGAGGATTTTCGGTATGTAAAGATGGTCAACCATCCACTGACCAACCCCGGCAAGCGTAGCTTAACCTGATGGATCGACCAGTGCGGCTGTTGTTACTTAGCCACGAGCTGCTCCGAGAGAAGTACTTATGGAAGAAAAAGAAATGCTTCTCTGACCTCAAATATATTGTGATAAGGGCAAGAGAATGATGACAATGATCTTTGAAATGCACAGATTAGAACTAAGTACCTACAGGACAATATTTTAGTAAGATATTCAGTGCTAGAACACAGGCCTCCTCTCTGGTGAGAGGGAGTGGTCCTTAATCCACCACGCGGCCCAGTGCTGGTTGGTAGATAGTCACATGTCTTCGAATTTTTGGTTCTAGGTCATGCCGGTTCCCTCACGATGTTTTCCTTCACCGTTTTGAGAGCAGTGGTGATGAAATAATTTACACTAAGTAAAGCGCCTGTCTGGGTTCGAACCTGCGACCAAGAACTCGTAAGTCACGGCCGTTACTATTGAGCCACTGATCTGTTTTTTTTGTAACATTATCAGTTATTTATGAAAATATATTGGAAATTCCTCTAAAGGCGTTGCATATTTTCGAAAGTCACAAGTAAATATTGGAGCTTTTCTGTCATAGAATCCAAGTTGAGTTTTAACTTTCAGAACATTAAGTTTCCCTAGAAAAAGATCGTTACAACCAGATATAGACCAACTAACAAGCTAATATAAACCCAAATTCCTTAAAACGATAAGGTGGGCCACACGCGAATAATTTCGATCGTTAACAAAAACTTAACTACAAAACGGGTTAAGTTAATCTAGAGCAATTATTAAAATTTTATTCATAATAAATTGACTATTATTTATCACTTGATTCTAATAGCTGTTTGATTATATCCGTTTAGATGAATTAAATTAATATATATTATTATTTTGTATAAAATGTCAATACGGACAAGTAAACATGGATAATAGTTTTAGCTATAATAAATAAAATAAGGAAAACTAATAATACCTTATTTAAAAATGAAAGGACATCTTGTGTCATACCTAAATACGTCCTTTGACTACGGCTAAAAGAGCAACAACAAATGAAATAAAGAAAAAGTGCAGTTTTATTTACGTACTGGTTATGACGTAAACTAACATATACCTCATCATCTGCCTAGCCTTTTCGCAACTATGTTGTGGTCGGCTTCCAGTCTAACCGGGTGCAGCTGAATACCAGTATTTTACATGGAGTGACTGCCTATCTGACCTCCACAACCTAGTTACTAGGTAACACGATACCCCTTGGTAAGACTGGTTGTCAGACTTTCGGGCTTCTAACGACCCGTAACGACTGTCAAAGATCTACAAATGACAGCCGTGACCGACGGCTTAACGTGCTTTCCGAGGCACAGAGGGGTTTTGGTATGTAAAGATGGTCACCCATCCACGGACCAACCGCAGCAAGCGTAGCTTAACCTGATCGATCGACCCGTGCAGCTGTTATTACTTAGCTACAAGACCCTAAAGTAAACTAAATGAACTAACATACACCTAATTATAGTAATAATGTTTACCTAAATTAGTAGGTAGGTAGGTACCTTAGGTTATTTTCAGTTGTTTCATTTTTGTAAATGTTCCCTGAAAATTATTGATCAAGAAAATCCATCAATACTCGTAATCCGTAAATAATCTCCTTGTAAACTCTCTAATTAAGTTTTTGTTCATGGTTGCATCTTATATGTACGCACGGCTACACATCAAGCTATACATTTCCAGTATAAGCTGACCTCACATTTGTACGGAAATCCTATACAATGCGAGATCAGTATAAACTGGAAATGTATAGCTTGATGTGTAGCCGTGTGTACGAGTATATATATTTTAAATTAAAGTCGCTGTTCGTGTCTGTCTGTGTGACCGCTTAGTTGTTTTAAACTACAAAAATTACAAAATAGATATAGATGCGTTTATCACCATCATTAAGATAATTTATTTTGAAAGGTTTATATGTTTAAAACATTTATATTAAACTTACAAGTATATATATCTAATAAAGAAACTGCGATGTTTTGTCAAGTCGTAAAAACCATGCGGAGCAGGGACGGGTCGCTAGTGATAAATAAAGAAAGATTTTACATTAAACTTCAATAGTTTAAAAAAAAAATCGTACGAGGTATATTTAAAAAAACTTATATAAGTTCCCCTTACTACTTATTTCCATTCCCTAGCTTCCGACTTTCCTACAGAACCCACAAATCCCAAAAATAGCCTCCCCTTAAACCAACCATCTTTAATGACATGCATAACCCTACCTGTTCTACAGTTACTAGCAGCGATTAGTAAATAAATAACAAATTAAATTCCACTAAAGATTAGTGGCGGAGTCAGTATGGGCTCATAAATAAATCAAGCGTTCGGTCCCGGAGACCGCGGTAAATTATGACTCAAATAATATTATGCTAAAGGTATGCCAGTGTAGTCGCCACTTAAAGCCGTTCGTGCTTATAAAGCCTTTTTTGTGCTTTTGTAATTAGCTGTTCGATATCTATAGATTATAGTGTGTGCACTGCTTTAGCATGTATACCTGACTACTTGTAATTTGTGATACTGAAAAGTGCCAATCATAATATCTTGTTTTTTTAGCGTGACATCAATGATTGTGAAGCGTTTTGCTTTTTGCAATAACTGTTTTGGTTTGCCACCTGCTATGATTCGCCATAAATTAATAATTATTGTAAAGGAGGTGTAATTTATAGGACTATGCCATTAAAATGTAGGTTTTGCTTAGGACAGTGAGCCTCAAAAAGATGTAGGTACACATCGATAAGAATTCATTTTATCTATAATTTATATTCAAATATTATAACTCCTTAATGTGTAATATGTTTTGTGGCAATACATTAATACAATATTATAGAACAAAGATTGTGTCGATGTATTACCTAAACCTTTTTGAGGCCGACTGTACTTACCTACTACTACTAACTAAACAGTACGAACTTCTAACTAGCGCTATGTCCTCGTATAAACGCTGCCGCAGACAGGCGCGACGCGTCTGCGCGAGCCTTAATAAACCTAAAAATAAAGCTCAAGTTACCATTAAACATTAACTAGGCATACCTACCCAATTTATACCTATGATAAAACCACTATACCGTAACTCTAACCCCACAAAAAGCTAGCATACCTACGGCCCATGCAGTAACAAGGAACCGGTCCTAAAGAATTTCTCTACACATACTATAAATTACAAAAGACTTATATACCTACCACATACTACTTAGTCCGAACCAGATCACTTGATAACATCGCTCGCATCTCCCCGTCTGTGAGTCGCGACCTGCGTTAAATATGCATAAAGGGTACACAAAAATAAAACTACTAAAACTAGAATTGTTTAAAAAAGGAATAAATATATTTCGTGAAGGGATTAGCAGTCGCGGGTTGGTCCATGCTCGCAATGGCGGCGCGATGATATGGCAGAATTCTCGCTAAAGTGTTGCTATACATAGATGTATATATGTATACATGTATATGTACACTACCGTTGCAAGTTTCTCATTGCCGCGTGCGCAACTTTTGTATGCAGTGTGCGTCGTGTTTTATTAAATGGCACTTTTGTATTGGTTGGTTCAGGATAAGGCTTCTCGCGTAAGTATTCCCGTCCAAGGTTTTATATGGAAGCAGGTTTTTGCTCACAAAGAAGTTTTGTTTTTAAATAGCTGAACATTTATTAGTAATGCCCTATTGTTTTTAAATCAGCAATCAACTGGTTTTCTTAGTCCAAAAAATAAAAAAAAGATTTTTCTTGAATTTTTTTTACCGATCTGACATAAAAGAATTTGCAATTTTCAACTATGCACCCCACAAAAATACCATGTTGATTACAGAACTTAGATTTTTGTTTCTGAACTAAGTTCCGAACTAAAGCCACGTACACACCGTCAATATTAACTGACCCGCCAACTATAAGTACCCACACGTCAGGAATACTGGTAAGCCCTTCTCCCCAGAGACACAACTTCAATTATTGATGGCAACTTTTAGCCGCTATAAAATATAGGGGAAGAAAAAACTATTTTTCATCTTGTTTAGCTTTAAATAACTTGTAGCATGTTCTTGTTTTATTTTATTTTTTCATTTGCGAGTAATTTATATGTTGTGTTTTTAAAATAGGGTTTCATACGTAATATTAGTCGGAGTATTAATAGTGTACGTTGGACGAGTGTCAGGCGTACCGCAGGTGTATCCTGAGCCGTAATCAATCGTTTCTATGTTTTTATGTGTTAATGTTTTAATATCTGCGTTAATTTATATTGCTATCTTGTTTTTACGATAGCAGTGTACACGTAGAGTAGAAATACAGTAACATTTTTTCTTTGAATTTCTAAAATTTTGAAGTTTTTCTAATTATCGTTTTTACAAATTTAAGTTGGGTGGTAATTTTTTTATGGATCGACTATGAGTTTGTAGCTGATTTAGGTTATAAAAAACTACTGGGTTTACCCAGTAGTTTTTTATAACCTAAATCAGCCTTTACTGCACCGTTTATTTCCTTCTAAACCATGTCATATTTCTCAAAATCTTTTCTTTATACTACATCTTCTAATAAAGGTATCCAAAATCCTTTGGATAACTATAACAGAAGATGTAGAATAAAGAAAATATTTGAAGAAAATAAAAAGAAGAAAAGATTTGATCCGAAGTATGGATGTACCTAATTCTGGTACAGTCAATGAGTCAATCGTGCAACAGTGATAATAATTTGACATTGAAAGCTCTCAATGTCGTAGCAGAAAAAGAGATTTTCGTACCTAGTGCAAGTGAATCTACTGATGAGCTCTTGACTGTACATATTCTGGTTTTCATTGTGAAGTGGTTCCTTAGGTACCTTCCCTACTATCTACCTACATATTGGTATAAACTGTTTTCCAACAAGATGCAGTATTAATGAACAATAATATCAAAGTAATCCATCATAGATTTTATCCGCAGAGGACGTTGACAATCATTGATGCAAATTATCTCATTATAATTTTTAATTACATCACATTATTCATTCTACCCTTGTACATAAATTGCACAACTATTAAACTGTTGTTCGTGTGTTGCTAGTTTTATATGGATATTATAATTATTATACAAAAGACCCTATCTACGTTGTCTGAAAAATGAAATAAAAATATTCCTTAAGATGATGAATTCATAGTAGATAAAATAAAAACAGTCATTACAAGTTAAAATTATTGTTGCAACTATAACAGTGACAACAATTTTTATTGTTTTTTTATTTTTTGATAAAAAAAATTGTGGCATTACATCATATTATATAACATAAACTAATTCTCCAAAAAATTAAAACATTTTTTTTTTAATCTCTGATCCTACCTATTGTCCGTAAAAAGTAAAAGTTAAAAGTAAGTGAGTTAAAATGAAATCTACGCTACAAAACCTTCATATACCCCAAATGTGATAAGACCTACATTAAAGGTGTAGGTAAGAACATTGGAAAATAATAAATCTTAACAGACAGACAAATATTTGCTTCAAACGTATGATTTAGAAGGGATTTATAACTAAACAAGGCAACAAGTTTTCGCAGTTGTTTTCAATCTAACATGTTTAGACAGCATTTGTAGGGACCTTGCCTTATTTAGTCATAATAGTCCAATTACGTTCAAAGGCCCTTCACTCAGTTATTTTGCCTAGTTTAAGGTTTCTTGGCGTGTTGCTAATTTAATTATTACTAGGATTCGGTATGAGTCAAGTTCATAATAATAATACCATTTATTTCAGGCAACACAGGCCCATGGAAAAATACCTTAACCTAAACATATACGAGTATATTTTAATATAAATAAAACTTATGTTAATAAAATAAGGCTTAACACTATGTTAGTAGCACTTCACTTTGCACTAGCTTAACTTTGTGCTGTCCTGTGGAATTTGTACGCGGAAGCGACGGAACACCACGTTCTGGCCAAAACCAACTCTAACCCCTCCAAGAGATGCACCGGTGAAGATGGACATGGTCCAACCTGGCAGCGACGTCCTTAAAAGATGGCCATCCATAGATCATACATATAACCGTCTCTCCACTAGTCCATTGCTTACTCAAGGATGCCTATCCGGTACCGCTCGCAAATCTTTCCATATCCTAAGGGCACGTCTTCCGTACCATTACAGTGTCACCCGGTCTACTCATTGATATGCAATGGCCTCTGTAGCCCCATGAAACATGAGGCTCCAGGGGCTAGTGCAAATCTTGGGGTTCATCCGATTTATCCAGTCTGGTTAAACCACGCTGAGATTAGTGCATTTCATTCATTCATTTATAGAACCAAAGCATATCGTAGAACCAAAAATTCAAAGAAATGTGGCATCTTCAACCCGCACTGGGCCCGCGTGGTGGATTACGGCCCACTCCCTCTCACTGAGAGGAGACCTGAGTCCCAGCAGTGAGAACATTATACGCTGATTTTGCTTAAGCTTATGCGTTTGTAAGTTTGTTCTGCAGATTTTATAGTCCACACTAAAAAATGTGTACGATATTACAGCTATTTTCGTGTTCTAATGCATACTTTTATGAAGCCATTTAGACGCTGCAAATTCTCGAAAATTGCCATTTTGGTACATAACAGCCCAAGGCAAAGTTTCTAAATTGAAATCGGCTAAGAATATCACACAGAAACATCAACTTAGCCAGATTATAAATTACACATTAGGTATATCAAAATTACAGGGCGTTCATAAATCTAGCAATAAGCGAGAGCTCAAATTTTTTTCATACATAATTTTATGATCCACGTAGGTAATTATAGGACTAAACTGATCCAAAAAAAAAAAAACAATATTTCTGCAATTATTTCGGGTTGAAGTAAATCCAATTTTCCACACAGATGGCGCTACTGTGCAAGCTTATAATTACAAAATGAAGATTATAACAAAAAACGAAACATTTAATGACGTTTATCATTATTTCCATACAACGGTATTTTACTGAAGTTTTTGCAGTAATTACTAATAAGTATACAAATTGTATTGTGCATGTCGATGCGTTTCCTCCGCGATCGTTTAAACAGCGTTATGTGTGGCCTTTTCGAAAATTACGTTTTTGTTGAGAAAACGCAATCATGAGAACTTGCGTATTCTAGGAAATAATCATACTTAGTTATTTTCATTATACGTGTAAAAGGCACGGCTACATAATACTCTCTTAGTAAACAATATGGCCATGAAATCACATTTATCACATCAACTAACAAAAACAACTAGGTATTTAAAACTTGCCAAATGGATAAACATGAGTTTTTCTCGTAAATGGGCATGGCAACATCTAAGTTGGTCTAAGATTTTATACCGAATCTTGGTACTAACTTGTGCATAAGTATAATGTATAATCAGCCTGCTGGAACACAAGCTTCCTCTCTTTGAGGGGGAGTGGGCTATAATGCAGTGGTGGCCCAGGGTGACAGCCTCGACTTACTTGTCGTAGGTCGAGTTCAAACCCCGGCAAACGCTTTACTTTGTGTAAATAACTTCTTCACCACTGCTCTCAAAACGGTGAAGGAAAACAACGTGAGGAAACGGGCATATCCTAGAACCAGAAGTTTAAAAATATAGGTATGACACTTATCAACCTTGCAGTATTGTAATATTCTATCAAATAAAATTCTCATCAGCTCAGACCAAATAGAAAAACCAAGATAGAGCGCTGTCAACCGTGAAGTGAAGCCGGTTTCGTAAACATGTGTGCACTTTGTGTGGTGTAGTTTGATTGTAGTGTCATTGTAAAAGGTTGTATATGAGTGCGGGTGAGCGTGTATGCACAGAGCGGCGGTGTAGTTTTGGTATGCTTCACTGTATTGTTCGCAGCGCTCTGTCTTGGTTTTTTATCTGGTCTGAGTTCATCACAGAGAAAAACCAACCAACATTTTCACAACTTCCTTTTTGCAGGGCACAATCTTTCGCTCAACCTAATTTCATCTCTGTATTATCTTTGATGAAACGACTACCGCATACACAGAGCCTATTTCATTTTAATTAAAATACATACCTAACACGACTATTAAAACCACGGAGCCAGTGTTTTAATTTCGATTCAATAACCCGTGTCTGCGCAAGACACTGATTAAGCTTCCCACAAGAGACGTACAGTCGCCCGCAAATGCGCCGACGCAGAATTAGCATACCTACGCAGCTTTATGTCGTAAAGTGGTAGTAAATGGTGGTAGGGGGGGGGTTACGTATTGAGGTATAGAATTATTGTAGTTTACTTTAGAAATTACATTAATTTGACTATTTCTTTTTAGCTCATTTCGTTGTAACAATATCATCTTGATTTGATTAGCCAGTCAGCAGGGATGAATGTCCAGTACAATAAACTTGGGGGGCACCTCACCCAGTATCGTAGAAAAAAAAAAACATTTTTAGGATTTTCTTTTCTCTTTGCATGCTCAATCCCAGCCAGATGTACACTCGAACACAAATGCTTTTGTGCATGGGCAATATTCTCGGAATTAACATAGGAATCCTGAGCCGTTTATCAAACAGGACAACTATAAGTGTGAGATTAGTACCAGTATCATATAATAAGTAATTATTTGTTCACTATATTATATGCCTACCTACTTTAATAGAACCAATGATATTTAAATGTGAACGTGCACCTACCTTAGCTGCAACACTTGTTGAAGATTGTATTGATTTAAATATCCTAGGATTAATCGTATAAAATAAATTAAATTCTATCGTAATTGATTAGTCATTTCGCATACAATCGATTTCTAAAAGCATGATTGAATTATTTTTATTTGACGTCCCTGCATAATTATTTGGAATTGTTATTTCACTGCAATTTCTAACTTTTACGAATTTTCTCTACATAGTCTGACACAGCAAATTTTATACAGTTTAAAAAACAAAATTGTACTAAAGTCTGCCAACATTTCGATTGAAATCGTTGGCCGTGAATTCGAGATACAAAAAATTATAACGAACTTTATTAAATTTACAAAAAAATCCTCTAGCTTCAACATAAAAACAGTAAAGTCAATATAAAGTGAATCACACCACTTCACGCACAATAATATACTATTGTTGTATCGTCCACAGTGAACGAAACGTCTTCATTTTGGGGACAAAAAAAATAAATACAGTTATTGCTGTCAAATGTGATATAATGGTAACACTACAATTGTTTTCGAGATCATAAATAACTTTTTACAAAAGATTCGCGGTTTCCTTAAAAGCTAAACGGGCTGATAAACATTTTTTTTTTCTTCCGTCTCGGGCCGTCTTTCCTGCGGCGGTACGAAGCCTATAAATATTAATACAATCAAATGTTTTGACGTGGGCCTTTTTTAAACTTTTATCTTGTACCTTCGCTTATTTTTTGTTGGTTCGATTCCGTTTTTATTTCGTGTTAATTTGGACAGCGAATTCGGTCTTTTAACAGATCGTAAAGTATGTGGAATAATGCGAAGAGCGAAAAGTGGCGCCAGGTGCATTTAACATTTTGGGGGAAACTGTAGGAGAATAAAAACATTTGTTGCTTTATAAAATCCAAATCGACTTTACTGGCACTTAGTGGCTAGAAAAAATATGGGTAGGTACGTACTTCATTAAATATTTAAAAGAACTTTAATTAGTGAAATACGATCTAATATTTTGACAGGCTATATATAAGCCAAACTCATAAAGCTTATGATTACACACTTGTCTCCATAGATATGTCTTCAGATCATATCAGATTTACGATTAGTAAATAACGAAAATTACTCTGGAAGTGAGAACATTATAATGATTATGAGAATTTATGGTGCTCGTATAATATATGCGAAACAAACTTTTTTATTCATAATCAGATATCATTAATGCATAAAATTAAAATAACGGTGATTACTCACACTATACCATTAATTCTTAAATAAAAACATAAATCTTTACTCTGACTCTAAAAACTGTTGAACAAACACCCACTAAACCATCATAAAATTAATAAAATTCATCTTTATTGCTCTGAATATAAAGTTTAAATGACTTTGTCGCTGCTAATACAAGTTGGGTTTCGACAAGATCTGATCAAAGTATCTAAAATGGTCACAGTTAGTGGGTTAACCACTTTAAATTGTCATCTGTCTGATTTATTTCTGTATCTTTTGCGGCCAACACATTTTTGTCTCAGTTTCATTCTGAAACAACATTTTTTACATCTATTTGGAAAGTTTTATTTCCTGAATCACGTAATAAACATAATTTATTTGTGTCAAAATTTACCTGTTGTACAGAACATTGGCATTTAGCGAGTTTAAATATTTCGTTACAATAATTATTATTTTCATTTTGCATAAATTAAAAATATGAAGAAAAAAATGAAATATCATCGAAAAGATCGTATTTCCTCCTTTTTTGATAATTAACATCATTCATAACAAACTATTCAATAAAACAATATCATAAAAAAACAGGTTTTGAGGTCTGAAGTCTAGGAAGACAACACCAACACGTTTAGTAGAAAAATAAAACTATTTTTCGAGACGGTGAAGAAACCCTCACCGACTTGAATTTAGGTACCATGTCTGAGATCTTTAACGGAACCTAAAAACAAAATTAATTTTATCCAAAGTGTCCCGAATCACGGCCCACTGTGTACGCCAGAGGCTGACCTATCAAACGCTCGTAAACTATAATCATTCGCGGACCACATAAATAATTGCGCGGACCGACCCCGGTTTTTGTCGGTCGCGATGCGCTGGCGCAGGTAATATAGTCATAAATTTCCATAACCGCCACTCGATCTTATCAAACATGATTTTAATTTGATTTCGGAGCCACACGTGTTGTGGTCGTTTGGACTCCGAGTTATGATCTTAGGTATAATGTTACGGCTAAAGTGTTGAATGCTTTAAAAGAGAATAAATCGTGTTTGTAGCTACTATGGTCTTCCGGGAAATTGATTTTTATTAGGTAATTTACAAGTATGTTAATGGGGGAAAAGATTTTCTCGGTGACTGTATTTTATGACCATGATCAACTAATTAAAGCAGTATCTAAAATTTTCAAGTAAACGATGCGATCGGTAAAATTTAGATTGATAACGTTACCTGCAATCTGATATGAAATAGGTGTGATATAAAAGACTCAACAA
The DNA here is from genome assembly GCA_916701695.1 of Agrochola macilenta. Lineage (NCBI taxonomy): Eukaryota > Metazoa > Arthropoda > Insecta > Lepidoptera > Noctuidae > Agrochola > Agrochola macilenta. The sequence goes on from OU753563.1 coordinate 14,627,105, forward strand.
TATGATCTTTGAGTAGCATAAAGCTCCTCTATAGGTTAACTCCAAACTCTACAATTGCAACTTAAAAACTGACCGCTTCCTCAGGTAATTTACAACCCTATCATCTCCCAGACAACAGCATTACATCACATAGTGAAAGTAACACTCGGTAAACGTAGAATATTAATACTTGTCCTAATTCCCACAATCAAACGATACACCGATTATTGTCAAACGTAATCAATAACAGCAAAAAGGTAAATCGACTTCTAATGATAGACTTTAACAAAACGCGTGACGCCTCCAATGTATCAACGTATATTTGACAGTTAATATGTCATTGAAATCAAAACGGTATGATATAAGACTGGCTGCTTTTACACCGTATCGCAAGGTTGAGACAAAAAGCACCGAACGTCGATAATGGTCTTTCATGTTTTAGCTGTTATGTCATTAATATTATAAGGCATTGTTTTGTTTTGTTTGAGATAATCATTCAAATTGTCTACTAACAGTTCTTTGATCTGCTAAACACTTACTTTTTTATCTTACTTCTTAAAGGCAATCATTGCCAGTTTATCCCAATCACTATCACCCATATACTTTAAAGACCAACACATTTGATTTTCACAACACTTTTTTCTGCTTGAGCTCAATACAAATTAGCTATTTAATTCAGACACGAGAATTCATTTTGAATTTCTAACTTCATTAAGTCCGTATTACATTCGGTGATGATTTAAACCATCGACAGATGTCTTTAGCATGAATACATCTATCATCCCGAACTAAAGTAGAGTGTGACACACGACCGTATGACAGACGACCTCTATAAAAATCTAAAAAGTGACCACCGCTTACGAAACCACGATTTACAACCCACAGTTCTTATTATCTAGTATCAGAATTTAATCCATTTATCACCGCTTTTGTTTACGATCCTCGCGTATCATCGACTATTAATTATAATGCGTTCCTCACTTCGAACTTTGACGTTCTCGCTGTGTGACAGACCAGAGATAAGAATTTTAATGTTACTCGATACCACTGTACTTCATTTGTTACATTGTGCTACACGAAAATGAACATTAACGTAGGGCAAATAAGATTCAACAGCTATTTCTCGCAATACTACTCAATCGTCGATACAGTTTGAACTCTTTCGAACATGATTATAGGGTTGCTTATTCATTCTATTGGATAAAGAATTCGAACGCTTCTGCTGCAAAGCTGAGTTTAGAATTTTGATGGATGTGGTTATAATTGTTTCTGTATCGATTATGCCATTGATAAATATTTCGACTATTGCTCATTTTATTAATGACGTGGAAGCGGAAGAACGTTCTGGGCGATGCCCTAACGACAGCGTAATGTCACAATTAATAATATTGGAGCTGTCAAAACATCTGTCAGCCGGCGCTCATACAACGTCTGCTATTCATTTGTGACGCAATTAAATTTATTAATATCTAGACTCCTAACATACCCACAACTAATGGCAGATGATGCTCCAGCGTATTTTAAAAGTTCTTGTTTTTCTACATAAACTGGAAGCTAGAATTTTCCAATTAATATATCCGTCGTCGATACTTCAGCGCGAACTGAAAGTTTGAAATGGTCTGCTCCAAACACAAGATATTTTATTCTTGTGTTGCTAAAAATAATTATTACGAACTTCGAGCACTGCGGACCAATTTTATTATTGGACCGTATTTGGTGAATAAAAATAAATTTTCGCTCTGCATTGCAGTGTCAGTTTGTGTACCAAGATTCATTTTTTATTGAGTAAACGAATACAAAGTGTTTTGACATATTACTGAGCAATTTTATATGTATCATTATGTCGTTTAGTTCAACCGTTCAAGTCTTTTGTAAGCTTTATAGTGATTTATGTAGTAGGTACAATCAGTTACTTATCATCATCTGCCAGAATCATTGCTTGCAGCTTGTATCAAATGGTTCTCAATACTCTTTCGTTCTATCAGCAGATCTCTTTAATATTCAAAATTACCATAAAATTTATATAACCATTGACCTCGGATCCATCAGGGCTTGTCGGTAGTAAAGATACCATCATCTAACATCTACAGTTTGCCGATGGCGGTACCAGATCCCAATGTAATAGGGCAACCTAATGACTTAGTAAAGGGTAAAGATCCAATACCGAACTGAGTTTTACAACAGAAATGTTCAATTATATTTTTGCACGATCTGGAGCATGAAGTCAGAACTAAGAGATTAGAAATCGGGTTGGTTGAAGCAGCCTTGTTACCATTAGTCCAACGAGATGGTATATATAATCGTTATCTACAGGGTGTATGTTTGATCTTAGCAAGCTTTGTGCATGTAGGTGTTACCCTGAACCTGCCTACTGCTTCTGATCAAGGTATATATTAGTTACAGTGAAGATATTTTTTTTTATTAATAGCTCTAAATGAAGATACAAGATGCTTAGTATTATTTGAACTATGCGTCCACGTGTGCATCTTTGGGTTAGAATTTTATTACGATTACCACATTGTTTTTAAGTTAAGAATCGGACAACTCGGATTATACTATACAATCACCTTGGTCATGACCGTTATTGTTTTCAAATTCAGAATCAGCCTCACAACCTCGTTCATGAACTCATGACCGTTCAGGTTCAAATCCCCAACCTGTATAATACAAGTCCGCGTATATATAAATCAATGCAGTTGTTGGCCGGTCAACCATTGTTCTAAGTATATTTGTAGGTCCATCGATATTCCATAAGCTCTCGTCTTTACCTTTCTTAAACGTGTAGTAGCTAACATAGCTATAGGAATCATGGAACTGGTCAGATTACAGTAGTGTAGGTCCGGTACTCTCGTAGGGTCATGATCTTAGGCATACGCCCTCTTACGCCTGTAGACCTCATTATAGACTTCGCGAATGATTCATTACGTGTTCGTCGAGCATTTTGTACGTACTTAATTGGCTAGGGAATGTTTGGTGAAGGGTATAATTGAAAGGTAGTGAAACGTTTAACATCAAAATGGTTCTGTTAGTACTTCTACTAAGACAATCGTAAAAAAGAATACGAGTAGGTACTCGTACATTGGCAGCCTATGACATAATGTAAGAAACTACACATTTTCTTAGGGGGAGAAATAAAAATTGTCATTTGTTTCAAAATTATAATCTTTGATTTAAAAAAATCAAATAGAAAAATAATCAATTCCTTGGTCATTTATGCAAACACTAGAAAATAAAGTAAGTACAACAAAGTTCTTAACTCGAGATCGATACTGTCCCCTAGTTCAATTTCCACTAAAATTAACGGCACCGTATAAACCAGAGACGCAACGAACCGTAACGGAATTTAAATAGTCTAAAGACGCCTTTAATACCGCGGACTCGAACACCCGGAATCTATCGATACATAAATGATCTATCTCAATAACCAAACGTTGCAGTCTAACACTTCATTCTATCAAGATAAAGTCTACTTTCAACTGACCATGTCAGGCGAGAGTTTTCCAATATTGCTCTAGAAAAATCATTATTAAGTTTAGCGAACTCTTGTCTACTGAAATTATTATTAAAATTCTAGTGGGAAACTTTTCAATTTTACTGTTGTGGCGATTGTGTCAATTGATTAAAAAAATTCATATCTTTTCATCTATGACGGTAACGGATTCGTGTTCCGATTGATTGAAAATCTACTTCATAACGTATAATTAGATATACCAATTGATTTGCCTGTAGAAGGAAAATATTCAACCAGCAATTTGCTGGTACAAGTTGATTTAAAAAAGGTTTACTTCGATTCTGGTAAACGCCTTGAGCGACCTACTTTGCACGCTTTAGACGTTTTATCTAACTATGAGGTACTAACAGCCAGTAGTGTATATTTACAGGCTAAGGCTATAAAAGATCGGTAAATTGTTTACGTATTACTTTTTAATATGTGAGCCTATAAATGGCCACATTTCCATTTAAATTACGAGTACTATCACCATCCTTGTCTATACAACTTCACACTTTGCTATTAAACATTTCTTCATCTACAATCTATGATATGCCTGTTTTGGAAAGGCTTAGTTCTCGGTAAGGTAAGGATTAAAAATATACGAGTCGGTCAGTCTAGCCATTGCAGTGCTATGACCTTTGTATTTTAAATAGGTTTTCTTAACTGTTTGAAAGTTTGTTTATACAATGTTTAAGGAAAGTTTGTGAGTTTATTGGTCTATTTTCAATATTTTATTTGTAAGGGAATAAGATGCTTATCGATAGTTCTGTTAGCAAACACTAATGAGGAAAAATTGCTAATAACGTTTTTCTTAGCTGTTGTTAATTACAAGTAACCGGATCTTAACCGTTTAGTTTTTATCATTGTAGGTTTAATGCAGTTCCATGTCTCCATAGCCGATGGCTTCGATTCTCTCACCGTTTCGATTCCTTGCCTAGTATTAGCAATCGGATAGCAACTTATCATTTGCAATAAAAGTTAAAATTCCCAAGTATATTGCAAAAATGATATCGATAGATTATACAAGTAATCGTATTGCTTATGATGTAACTGACCAGACCTGGAATTGCTGACCAGTCGCTATGATTCATCCACTACCTAATTGACAGTTTATTTTAACTCAATGTGGAATTATTTAGCAGAAATGCGTTGCGACAATTTTTTGTGCAACATGACACTTATTCTGTCTATCCAAATGTTCGCGTAAAATCGTGTCATGGAGAAAAACTGTTTTGTTCAACAAAATCTTAACAAAATCTCAAGCTTAGGGAAGTGCCAATTTCATTGATTTTGTCATATAGCAAGTGCAGTTCTTTGTATTTTTCAAATATACCTTCAAATCATTGATGGATTTTAGTATATTACGATTTTTCAAATCAAACTCTATAAATAACTTTTCTGATCTCTTTAATATTTCTTACACGATATAAGGAAATTTCCATGTATTATTGAATCTCACTGCTCATCTTTCAGAAGGTGAAGATGATCCACAATCTGAAATAAATCATGAACGAATTAAACCCCCAGGTAATTGATCAATAAAACAAATCAAATTAAAAAGCACTTAAAACATTGAAACGTGTTGACATTCAAATATCGTCAAACAATAATCGTTCGTGTTCTCACTTAAAAAATACGTGAGAATTCGTACAATATTCAATGTATGAAGAATCTCGTGTTTGTGTTAATAAGGCGATCGGTCGTTGATATTTTATTAACTACGTAGGCAAGTAATAGAGCTGCATTTACCAACGAGTGTTATTAACTTTGTGTACTTAAATATTTACAAAACAAATAGTAGATTCATATTTGTATATTTTAGTCTATTTTTCTTTTACAGTTCTGTTGTTTCACGTAATTCCATTTGATTATTTCAATTAATTGCTCTTTCTTCTCCTAGACTTGTTCCACTGGGAAACATAGTATTATGTTCACAGAGTGCTACGCTGTTCTTCTTCCATGGTCCTCCTAGGTTCTATTTCGAAGTCTGAGAAATCAAGTCTACAAAATACATTTCAACATAGTCTTCAGAGATGCAATTTTCTGAATTGTTGTTCCCACTCACGACCTTACTCAATCATAGTCCCATGGTTTAGAATGGAAACAGAATATCTGCGTCATCTGTTTGGAGTGCTTGAAACTCATTAACCTGTGATAATTCCTTACTCCCACGCCAATCTGGAAGTAAAAGAAAAACATGTATTAGCTGTTTTTTATCATGCTCAAGTCATAAAGATCAAATGCGACAGGCTAGATTCTCTTAAACTTTATTATACACATATTCTAATGTATTAGCAGGTAGGAAATTACCAAGCTTTTAGAAAATAGTAAGAAGAGTTTTATCGAAGTTTGCTTTTAGTAGTTTTATTGAACTCTATGGTGTCTTTCAGCAATGACTTATAAAGAACTGTGTTTGTTAAACCAAATGTCAGAAACCGGCCACCCAGAACTATAAATACCCGTTTTTGTACAGCACGAAGATATACTTCGCCATAATTTGCCTAATCTTTTCCAAATTATGTTGATAGGCATTCTGTCAAAGATACCATCATCTAACATCTTCAGTTTTCCGATGGCGGTACCAGATCCCAATGTAATAGGGCAACCTTATGAATTAGTATAGTGTAAAGATCCAATACCGAACTGATTTTTACAAAAGAAATTCTCAATTATACGTTTGAACGATCCAGAGCATGAAGTCAGAACTAAGAGATTAGAAATCGGGTTGGTTGAAACAGCCTTGTCAGGTACCATTAGTAGAACGAGAAGGTTAGGTATAATCGGTAGCTCCAGGATCTTAGCAAGCTTTGTGCGTGTAGTCTAACCAGATGTACCTGAACACCAGTATATTAAATAGACCAACTGCCTATCTGAACTACAGAACCCAGTTACGGGTTTAGGTATAAGAAACCAGATATACCTAAAAAACAGAATTATTATTTGCATGTTATGGATGTGGCCTTTTTTTTGGATTTGACTTTGGACAAAAGGAGGCCAAAAATAGTATTAATTCAGCAAATAGTTGTGACACGTAGTGTATCGACATTCCGACAGAGGGTCCCGACATGTCCCAGAGTTCAGAGGCTCGACAGAAACTGACAGGGGTCGACGTGCTCACTTCATTAATTCTTGAACAACGCTGATCAATGGACGCGAAGAACATGCTATGTGACGTAATAAGTGAAATTGTTTCTATTGGAAGGGGAGGGTGGGAATATAGACTAGATTTTACTGTAGGATGGAAAGCCAATATAATAATGATATAAGTCACACTAGGTCGCTTTCTAGGAGGAGGTGAATAAACGGCGTAAAAGATTTTGTATTTATCAGAGCAGAAAACAATTGCGTATTTTATAGTACTTGTATTTTCTGATATAAAACTAGTCAGAATGTCGTAGGTAAATAAACCTCAGTTGGAAGACCTTACTGGTGGCTTTAGATTATAATCAAAATAAAAAAAAACTTATGAACCTAAGACGAACGAAAACTTCGAATCACTGAAAGTTATATTTCCATACTACAACAAATGATAGATTTAAAACTGAGACTCAAACTGTCTTCTAATATAATAGACAGTTAATACACAAAAGTAATCGAACGGAGCAATTGTTAGTCAGTGTACAACTGCCCCACCGCACAGTGGGGCGAGTTGCGTCCGCCGAGGAAACAAAACTGACAGATATTAATGGTTATATGGAAAAAATATTGTGTTGCGTTTTCGTTTCCCCAGCTTTTAAAGCGCAATAAACAGCGTGCAATTAAAATGCCAATAGCAGATTAATGTATTGATTAATTGGATTGACTGTCATTTTCTTTTTGTTTTATCTTTGAGTGGACACTACTAGAGCTATCTTTACGTTATCAAAAGTTTAAAACGAATAAATAATTCCGTTTCAATTACCAAGTGCTAATTGATGTTTCTAGTATTTTTAACTTTATTAAGTTTTGTTCAATTAGTTGCTCCTATTATTATTTTATAATTATGTTATTTTTTACTTTCACGGTCGACAGTTCCTCAAAACCAGAATCATACGTTTATGCGAGCGACATGCAATAAAAAAACCTGACAATCAGGTTCTGTATCAGGGCTTAGAGAATACCTAACATAAGCGACTATATGGTATATGTAAAGAATCACCAATAAAATTGCAAAACAAAAACAAAGCAACTATAGCTACCTGTTACGAACTCCAATTATAAGATACGACGTTGCACAGTGGTACAACTCGATCGCCATAACCAACAGATTTATGAACCAATGCATAGGAATCGCGAACCAATTAAAATGGTGGCGATGGGTTGTCATTCTATAATTGGTTAATTATTATCAGCGTGGCTGGGCGTGGTTGCACGTGCAACATTGCATTCGTGGAAAATGCAATCATAGAAGGTTCCTGTTCAATATTCGTGAACCTTAGTTCAGGCTTCCTTGCACAAATGTTCCTCCATCATACATTTATGTATTTATTACACCATCACTTCATCGGTTTTGTTGGTAGGTAATGATTCGCTCATTAATACTTCCTTCTGAGGTATCAATGCCTCCAAGCGATACCGACTCTTTAATTACAGATATTGCCGTGAAAATTGCAGTAGCTCACTTTAGACCTGTTTCTGGTGTAACCTGCAAGCACTTAGCACCGTTAAGAGATATTTTCCTCAGCCAACATCAGAATGTCATTTAGTTCTTCAGTGATTGAAAATTTTGAATGCCGAATCCAAGAATTTACATGAGCCGGTAGCTTATTATAGATTTATAAATTAATTATGGGATTTTATGTCGATATTTTCGGTCATCTATTTTGCGGCCACAAAAGATTGCTTAAGCTATTTGCTGGTTTTTTTCATTTATTTTTAAGTTACTCCTGGCCATCCAAGAACCTGCTAATTCAACAGATACAAGCCTGTCAATAAGCATAAATAAAAATTATATAATCGTCACAAACGATACGCTTTCATAACCTCACGTCAGGTTCTAAACACGTCATTAGGTATATGATTAATTATGGCTGGCCCACGGCCCAAGGGAGTCTAGGCGTCAGTGTTAATGTTCATTCAATTCATAATCGTGTTTTTTTATAGCATAAGTAATAGAGTTGACCACCCTCCTGTCAGCTGTTTTACCTTCGTTTTTCAAAGTGTAAAAAACAAAGTGTGAATTTATTTGAATAAAATTCATCAGTCATAGTAAGACTTGTAGAAAATTACATTTTGCACGTTAATAATGATTGACGGTTTCCTTATTTGTAATGGTGGAATTTACCTAAGTTACAAAAACATAGGCAAAAGTTAAAACTTTTTATTTTGTTTTACTTAAATTAACCAACTTACGCTCACAGTTTGCACCAGACAAGTTATCACCACGAGTTATTGGCATTACAAGAATTATTATTAAAATTAAACTTATAACTTAAAAATAATACATACCTACTACTTAAAATCTTAAATTATGTGCAATAAAAATCTAAGGACCAGAGTTCAGACTATTCGTCCCACTTTGCAAAACTCTCCACGTAAACTCCAGTAAACTAGCAATTTTATTCCAAACGTGCTGTTAATATTTTTTATTTATGTTTCCTAAAGCAAAGTAGTTAATTCATCGATTTAACCAGTCAAAATATGTACAAACAGTATCAAGATGGAGTCAGAAACACGCGTGGAGGTACTGACGTTGTGCTGCGAAGAAAGATCGGTTTGTTTTGAAATGTCGTGAGCCGTGCCGAGCCACTCGTTTCATGTCACGACATACGTTTACGTGTATTTTACTACATTATCAGGCGGTTATATTTGCAATTAAAATAATTAAAAGCTATTTCGTGTTTTGAAGACTTGGACTTAGATATGTATGGAAGAGACACGGTTTTGACTTGGGATTTAGATTCTTGGGATTATTTGATGTGTGTGTAGAGTTAGATTGAATAGGTGCTGTAATATTTATGATAGTAACACAGACATAACATTTACTGGTTATTCTCATTTTTGTTTATCCATTTTTGCAAAATAATAAGTTCATCAGCAACATTGGCTAAAAATAATTCAGAGCTCAACTCAAAACATTTACAAACATCAAAACATTTTGGTCCACATATTGCAACATTTAAATTCTGAATGACGATGTCCAATTTAATATAAAGTTAACTTTAACATATCTTCACGTGCCTACTGTCCGGCGATGTGAAGAGAGGCGCGCGTGCGCACCGCGCTGTCACTCGGCGACAGCATCTGCGCCGGTTCTACGCAGAAACGCGGATTAAATAAATCCACTCACTAAGATCAAAATCCCGCTTAAACTGGATAGGATCCACAGTTATTACTCCATTAAACCTTGTTATTAATAAATAATTTTCTATGAAGACGTTTAATATCGATCTGTAATTGCAAAAGCTTCGCTGCTTTAACAAATTAAAATTACTTTCGGAATTAACATTCTACCTCACCAGTGGATATATTAATTCAACCTTACCTACATACATAATATATTGCTCGAGATTGAGTTCTAGTTTATATATTTTACTCTGGGATAATCTGCTCTGCGTTTAGAGTTAATATAGTAAAACATAAACAATCTCTTTCCCCGCAGTTGGCTCATCAGTCGGCCAACAAATTAGTCGGTGTCACTACAATAATATACAATAAGGAGTGCACAGTGGTACGCAGGCCTCAGGCCGTCGCATAAATCGCTCAACACAGCCGAGTAATGTTTTGTATGGAGATTTCTTTCGACAATACCGCGCTAGCCGTGTGGTGGCCTTTATCTAGTCTTGGATAATGTTTGAAATTGATAAACGTTGCTTCTTTCTTATAGCCGACGTACTGTGCATTTTCACACTTGTTTTAATACTTTAGTCGTTTTTTGTTATAGCTATCGTTGCATTTGTATCATTGCGTTGTGTATCTTGACATCAAAACCTACGCTATTGATAGGATCATAGCCAAATTGCTTACTAGATATTATGATATCATGATCTATTCCTGGCTCGGAGTAGCGCACATTTCCATCCGCGCAAACGTCGAGGTCTTTATACTCTATAGTCTACGTCATCTTTGTTTGTAGATACAATGCAAACGACCGGGTACTTAATACATTCATTATGTTTTCCTTAGTCGCTTAGTGCCCATACGATTCTTTTAAAGTTTTGCTATAGGAACACCGCAAGTGGTCTTATTTAAAACAACTCGGTTTTACAACAAAGCACGTCTTTGAGACAACATAAATCACGAGTCTGTGCGAAAATTACCAAATGTTGCAAAACGGCGAGGTGGCGTGCATTTTGCAAGGTCAACTTGCATTCAAAATTGTTACATTTTTTTCTACGGTTCGAACCATTGTGCATTCAAAGAAAGTCTGAAAGACTTTCTTTCGAAAATGTGACGGTAATTAATTTACTAATGCGACTATTGATGACAGTGTGCTGTACTAATACTTTTACTTTCTTTAAAGCCAATGATAATAATTGGTTCAAAAGAAAAAAGCCTTTTGAAAATTTGCATGGCTCGGACCCACCGCGGGCAGGTAGTGTCTCGTAATCGGACGATTTGTCTTATTGTCGGAGATGTCGTGTGTTTGTGTGCATCGACCGCGACTGTGCTCGAGATAAAAGTAATAAATTAAGTGAAACGGAAGGTGTTTGTAATGGTCGCCGCGAAGGTGTGGCTCCAAACATTAGGCTTTAACTAATTTAAACAAAAAAGTTTTACAATTAAACTTTTTAATATATGTGACAACAATAAATCGTTGACCATTTAAATCTATTAAAATTGGTATTGCCGTAGTCGGAGTTAAGTTATAAATAAAAGAGGTATAGGCGAAGACTCGTCCGACCAGATTTATTATTAAATTAATATTCAATTAGCTTTCCGCACATGATGCCGTTGTGTTGGGCGTACGTATTATTAAATTTAATTTATGGCATCATTTACTGGGCGATATTTTTTAAATTATTATCGGTCCCACGGCGACTCCAGTAATTGTGCTGCCAACGATTAAGGAAGCGATCGGATCTGGGTATTAATTTTATTTGGATTTTCGAGTCTGTTTGACGTTACCAACTTGTTCCTCGATTTTATCTAGCCTGCTAGCGATTCGTGTAGTTTATATATCTGTGTGTTGATTATTGCACGCGAATAAATAAATATTCAACTCGCTTAGCACTCCTTCGAATTGTTTGTCGGTTTAGTGTTGGGAAATTATACTGATATTATCATGCACTCATCGGTTAGCATCCAATACGTGTTTGTAAATGAGCCAATAACTGTTCCAAATCGAATAGTTGTATGAGCACTGTAGATTTTCTTAACTTCATGAGTCATGATTTATTGTCTTAAATTCAAAAGTATTCTTTCATTGAAATTATTATACATATTGTAATACTGCAAACAAAAAAATGCAATTCATCAAAAAATAAAAAGATGCACAGTGTTCCAAAGCACATGTCTGTAGAAAAAAATAAACATATATTTACGATAATAATTATGATAAATGTTCCAAAGGACGTTTGGTTATAAATCACAATAAAATCGTAGGTACATACCGTTTGCCATTCCAAGGTTTTATACTTAGCTTCCTATAAATAACTTGGCGCGGTTACCGGTTTCGTCCGTTAAGCGACTAAGTAAACGTAGATAGATAGGCAATTAGTCTTCTAGATAAGCGATCTGAACTTAAGTCACATAATAATGTACTAGGTTTGTACATAAAGGTATTTACTTCTGTGATAAATAGTTCAGGGCGTCAGTATTTTGCATGATTCGCTGTGTTCAAGTAAATTGATGTAAATTGATTTGAATGACAGTTTATCAGTAATAGGTAGGTGGTGGGTGAGTTATGTTTTTAAATGTGATTAGTTTGTGCTAGTTTGCATAGCTATTTTATCAAAGTATCATGATTATTTATGATATATAGAAATAGTAGACACGATTGTATTCTAATAAAAAAAATTACAAAAGTATCAACTGGAACATTAACAGTAGTACAAAGAGAACAAACATAATAGCCACCGCATCGAAATAGTTCATCGAAAAAGCTCCAATAAGAATTTATCAACGGCGCCGTCTGCAACGCGCCGCTGCGCCCGCACATAGAGATTTATTGCGTGTTATGTAAATGTGTACAAGATATTAGTGTCCTTAATATTTCTACGTCGTGATTAGTGCTCACCACGAACGTGAGAAATCCACTCTTAATGCGAAGCTTCGTGCCCGCTCGGGATCCAATCGGGCAATCTTCGGATTCTCTTTTATGGATCGACGATTACGTAGCAGCGCTTGCGCCGCGCAACTGGTTCGACTCTATTTGTAATTTCACATTTCTCTGCTATAAATCTCGACTATTATTATCTTTACTGTATTAACTAATTTCCTCTGTATGTTAAAGTTAATAATCGTAAGGCAACGAGCCAAATAATAACTAGCGCCGACTAAGAGCCAGTGACATTTGGGTAACATAACACGATCCAGTGGGTTGGCTGATGACATAATTTGAAACATGCGTGCGAGTGGACATCATCGCTATAACTCATTACGTTAGGAACACTACCATGACTCTCAGTTATGTGGCGTCTTCATAAATGTGCAGTAAATAATAGCTTTAGCAGGTTGCTGCGCTGCTTCACTTTATTAAAACGCAAAATTTTAGCACGACAAATGACTCAAACATAAATAAAAGCAACCTACCAGTAAAAAGTTTCCTCTAATATTTATTTTTAACTTACATTACGAGTATTATTTGAGTGAAAACTGAAAATCATACCGGTCAGCAACTTCATCCTTATTGCGTAACACACTTTAAATCACAATCCGAGAGTTATGAAGGATGTTTCTAATCCATTACTTCATAGGTTTGAAAAATTTGTCAGCTCAACAACGTAAATAACGCAATGAACATGGGTGAACTGTCAATTTGACAATTGATCGCAAATGATTTGGATTTTATGTGTGTCACGCAATTACCTCGCTGGTCTAAATGAATGATAATTAAAGTTATCCATCACTCAAACGAAAACTACCCTGCCAAAAGTAATTCAGCAAGAACCTAACGCTCAAGGGATACCATTAAGAAAATGAAAACCCAAAACTTGTTAGTAAAGTAAATCAAAAGTTTCGTAAAGTGACACCGCGGGACAGACTGACACATTGCAGCGATACCTCACCTCAGATAGTGCGGAAAAAAGTCTTATCTTCAAATAAAACCTTTACACGAAGCGCGGGTAGCTTTAAAAAGCGAAGTCTCGATAGGTAGGCGACATATAATAATTACTTACCAGCAGAATTCAGGCTTCGTGTGAAGCCCTGCACTGGTTAAAGACATTTTCTGTTTAAAATGCAACTGTTTGCGTTATCGCGTTTATTTTTGAGCACCCTATTTTGAAATAATAAAGTTCTATGTGAATTTACTTCTGCTTACTTTGTTTATTTATTCCTAAAATAATATCACCGTAATTCATTGCCGAAAACTCGTTTCATGTATGGAAGTCAACACCGAATGATAAATATGAAATGAATGACAATATAACATGACTAATTCATCAAAATAATAAAAGATATATTTGCAGCAGCATATGCCAAATGAATTTTGCGTCTCAAATTTGGCTTTAAACTATATGGCGGTAGAGAAAAGAATGTTCATGTAGTAGCAAATGTAAGTTTGTAAGTCGCAAGGAACAGGAAGGCTGCATGTGTAAGAGTATGCTTGAGGCCACCTTGCGCACGTCAGTCATACGTCAAATATGCGCGCGCGCCGTAGCGCTTTGTTACAAAACGCAGGTGAATTTGCTCCGGTTAGTCTTATGATAATATTCCCACCAAAATGTCACGCTTTAAAAATATTAAAATAAACGGATAGTCATTTTTTATAGTGTCAAACAGATATAAATTTTCCTGTCACTATTGGAATATCATTTTAATAATGAAGCTCACTTGTAGCTTTTGGATGACGTTTTAGTATTCTTTTATGAGTAGCACTTTGGAGAAAACAATACATAGAGACCAATATCAAAACGCATTTTGGCATTCCCTGATTTTCCCACTAAAATAAATAATGCATACTTAAACTGCACGTGCACGTGTTTGTTCTTAGAATCTGGCCAAGGTTACTTCACAGTGTTTTATTTCTGTGAAAATTTTAAAATCACATACCCAAGTTTTCTAACAATACAATTTAAATTATTGACTTCCGTCACATCAGCTGCAGTGGAAGCTAAATTAATTGAACATGTAGTGGTTCATATAGATAGTGGGTTATAATGAACGCACTGTACCTCTACAACACAATTTATATCATAGTTTTTACATATTAAAAAGCACAAAAACATTACAAAAAAATCCGAACACCAGCTCAAAAAAAAACCAGTCTATGTCCCAAATTTAAAATTCACCCGCTATTCATGATTGATATGTCTAGTTATGTGTGTGAAGTCGTATGACCTGCTTGACGATGCACCGACTGCTAGTAATGGGCAGATGTTATTCATTCAGCTCAAACGCTATGGCAACTGATTTTATTGTCTATCTCGATATAGATATCTGACGTTTTTTGTATAATGTTTTATGCTCAATGAACTTAGCTTCCGCTGCAGTTGATGTTATAGAAGTGAATTATTTTGAATTTACTTCGATGACATCAGTACTTTGGCGAATTCGTCTATCTTGTCTACCTACCAGATTGCATTTTCATGAAAATTTTTCACCTAAATATTGTTAGGAATAAGCGTCACACAATTATACCTTATTTCTATAAATCAGAATTCGTCTAGGGTGATAAACTATACAGGTGCAGGGTGCTACTAAGTCTTTGACTACCAATAATTACTAGTAGGTACCAGCTCAACTCAGATAGTCATCGATACCAGAGTCCATAGAAAATTCATACTGCAGTCACAATCGTTTCGGGAGAGATATAACTAATATTATAAATGCGAAAGTGAGTTG
Source organism: Agrochola macilenta (assembly GCA_916701695.1). Classification (NCBI taxonomy): domain Eukaryota; kingdom Metazoa; phylum Arthropoda; class Insecta; order Lepidoptera; family Noctuidae; genus Agrochola; species Agrochola macilenta. The sequence continues at coordinate 14,642,502 of OU753563.1, forward strand.
GTTTATTTCACTTTCACGCTAAAACGGCTGAACGGATTTGAGTGAAATTTGGTACATGGGTAGACTATGACCTGAGTTAAGATATAGAATACTTAATCACGATATTCCTTCAGAATTGAGACTTTTGCGGGTAAAACCGCTGGGCGCAGCTACTTTTTTATATAAAGATCGTTTTAATATTCTTGACACAATTTGAAAGAGTCAAAAAAATGAGGCAACAATAGTTTTCAAGGCGAAAGACCATGTTAGTATTGACTCAATGCATACCTATTATGAATCTAGTTATTCTATACATAGCAAACAAGCAATACAAGAAGATGAATTGCTCCGTTTGAACTTTGAAGATACTATTACATTGTAAGCCAGACAGCTACCACCATTACCATTACAGAGACTACTTCCACCATACTATACCTATGCGTTAAATATAACTGAAATAATACACCCACAGGTATATAAAATCGAGTAACAAATTACAAAAAAAGACTAATTAGGTACATATATTTACAATGGTTGAAGCAGCATAAACATTGTACCACATAAATTACGCTTGAATAGCAGCTGATTAATAAAGCGAAGAAAAGTTTATTGGAATAGATATCTGTATATAAATGTTGCACTAGCATTTAGGTGATTAGGAGGAAATACATAGGAAAGACGCTACTGAAATTAATAATAAGCTTTATTTATATGTTTCGGATGAACTCAATGTATTTACAAGAATTGAAGAAAAATGTATCTTACTATGTTTATTAAAGAAACTATTTAAAGGTAGCTACGTTTTATTTTGTAACGTTGCGGTTAGATACCATAAGATTTCAACGAAAAATATGATAAATATAAAATTACAGCTTTCAAAATATGAAGCAATCTATTTGTAGCACAAGGCATCCGACTCAATTAGCGACTACAAAGATGTGCTCCAATTAATTATAGCAAAACAGTGTGAATACACAAACGATACAATCGACAATTATACGGCCTATGTAGACCACAGATAAAAATATATTTGTGACATTTTTATTGCACACTCTGTTCTCATCTAGATATCATTAGTCATAGCTTTGATCTTAAATCTCGGAACATTTTTATGTTACACATAGTGTAGAGTACAGTGCTGATTGAAGAATCCTAGCGTTTGATACAATAAATGTTTTAGTTGTTATTGCTGATTATATTTCATGTCCAGATTATTTCTGATGTTGAATAATAAATTATATAGGATGAGAAGAATTTTCTAATGGATAGCAGTGGAATCTTAGAGATCTAAAAGATTCTGGAGAAATGAAAAATGCAGAAATACGGATGATGTCACTAGAATGTAATAATATTGTTAATCAAAATTATGAATCACAAATAATTCTCAAATACGTACCTAAGGAGACTACTAAAACAAAGCATAGACAATGAGCTACCTTTTTCAATGCATAGTTAGGACGGAAAAGAAACATTAACAATAAAGAAACTAAATCTATTAATTATGTCCAAGAGGTCAAGTCAAAAGAATTAGCAATTAATTAGCTGTCGTTAAATAAGTCCCAAGTTGACACAGTAGCAAAGAAATTTATTCATGATTATAATAATATCAAAGACTATAGCCTCGTTTGAATTATCAAGACAAATGAACCGTCCAATGCATTCCCAAATTAAACATCTTTCACATCTGAATATCACGTTTTATCAAATACTGTCTCCAGACGTTACCTATTTTAGATTTCAAATTTTCAAGTCTCATCCATTGGTAATGCGATGTCATTCGTTTAAAATTCGACCATGCAATATGTCTAGACTATGGTAGACGGAATATCAATGGTCTGTGACCTAGAATTATCTGGTTTAGACATAAAGACGACTACCGTTTTCGTATATGTTACTGCAAGTATTAGATCACTTGGAGATAAGTTTTTGTCTTGCACAATATTGCGTCGGCGCAAATAATTGTTTGAGATGAAAGCTTTGCTGTACCTATTTGTGATCTTAAGTGTTGGTAGGTGATTTCTAATTATATTTCAAAAGACGCTTCTTGCAATGAACATTGTGTCGAGTCTTGTTGCATTAAAAATGTTCATCCTTTGAGAATGATCTAATCAATAACTGTTTCAAACTACTTCAAGGTATTGAGCGAATTAAATTAACTAGAAAGAATCGGTCAATCGTTATAAGAAATCTGTTATCAAAATCAATAAGATAGATTTCGTGTGCTTGAATTGAATTATATGAATAGTGATAATTCTCAGTTGCCTTAAATCAAAATACCATGTTTCGATGATGATGAGGTAGGTAATAGAATATACTATTGATTAATCAACTGCTAATAACACGGTTATAGACATCGTTATTCATGCAAAAAATAATTAATTGCAAAGATAAAACAATATTCATCAAACAAGAATCAAATCAAGTCAGAAGCTTTTTAAAGTAAATCGCGCTTTATAATTTTGCATGAGCGACTAATCCTACTATAATAATTATTATAAACGCGAAAGTTTGTGAGGATGGATGGACATCTGTATGATTGTTACTCTTTCACGTTTTTAATTCCGTTCTGTAGTTTTTACTACAGAATGGATTTGGATGAAACGCACACAAATAGTTTATAACCTGGATTAATACATAGGATACTTTTTATCCCACCACGGGATCGAGACTTATGAGGGTGAAACCTCGGGGCGCTGCTAGTACATAATATTTGTTAATTCTGATGTTATATTTTTCACATCCAGGAGGACCAACATTAATCAACTTGCAACTTTGGTGATATATTTAAAAGTTCAGTTCCTTTCATATTCCGTCCAGTCTTCTTTGGAATGCGCTTCCTCTTGATATCAGGACGGCCACCAGTCGGTATTACTGGCGGCGGAAATTACTGAGTTATATTAGAAAAAAATAGAGTAGAGTCATCTCGACACCTCTCTCTCCCTTGAATTCGTATATATGTTTATATATATAATATAGATATATATTATAGTAATTATGTATGTATACGTAGTTTGTAACCTATTTATGTACTGTTGTACCTATTTTAGTTATAATGCATTAGAATATATTTATTTAATTTTTTCTTTGTTCCTCTCAAATAGAGCACCTGCCATCTAATCTCTTCACCACCCTTGGTTGACTGGTAGAGAATACCTAAGGCATTAAGTCCGCCTTTGTACTTTTTTGAGTGTGAACAGTTTAAATAAATAAATATCGTCACAGTTCTCATTGCTCGCATATCATCAGCATCAAATGACTGCATGTCCTATGAAGGAAAGACCTGTCAATATTTCCATACACATAGCTTATCACTTGAACTTAAACACATTTAAATTATAATCTTGATGTTACCGTTTAATCAACATCAATGTATTCGTGTATTTATATTGAAATTCAAATGCTCCCGTATTGTATCCATTCGTTTCGTACAAGGATTATTTATGTTAAAATAATGCTGTACGTCTGTTGTTTGTGCATCGGCCTGTCACTAACATTTCAATCGGCTCGGTTTTTGCTGCAGCTTCACTCGTACGCTTTTAAACTCGAATGAAATCGAATATTTATACTCGTTTAAACATCTTTATTGACGCGGGTCTGACAACTGGAGGAATAAGGGAAAGGACTAAACGCCTTACTGAATCTATTTCTGAATTTATTATGCCAGGCAATTGGTTTATAATTACTCACTGCATCTGCTCCGGTTTATTTTCAATTGTAATTCACTGGGACAAGGCAACGATACAATCACAATAGCATGATTCAATCGGTTAATAATAATGATGTGGCTCACTCATTAGTGGACCAATCTCCTTAAAGAAATATAATAAATGGCGCGGTTTAATTTGGTAGACACACCCGAGACTGGCCGCGTATCTATCACAGGAACACTGGCGGCCGTCCAAGCCGGACCAAGTGGTGGGCCGGCCGCCGACATGCCGTGACAGGTGCGGCATGCAACCCATGACTCGCGCGCCGCCGCCATACCGCTCACTCGCTACTCCCCCTTTGATATTCATTTACTAACTGCACTTCATACTCTAGATGATTTCTAAATAAACACTCCTCAGTCATGCCCGATATGCGAGCAATAACAAAAAATATTCATTTTAAGCACACCAAACATGTGTAATATCATCAGAACCATCTCTCTCTCATGATGAACCCAACTAAAAGTTTATCTTGGCTGCGGTTTGTACCCGCAAACAGGAACAAGCATGTGCCAAAACAATCATTAGAGAAGGTGTCGTAGTGCGTCGCGAAACAAGATATAAATTAAGAAAAATGTGACAGCCCGGGGGAATAAATTTAAATTAATTGCACAATAGTGTTTATATTTCTGAATAGAAATCTTGTTCTTCGCGAAGCATGTTGCCGCGAGCTGTACATCACAATCGAGCAAGCGTGGCAAGGCACGAAGTCGATCGAGCCAACTATTCATTGGCGCTCAAACGAACATTCAGTTCTAAATATTAACGTGCCTCGCGTTTTGTGACCAGAATAATACTTAACGAATTTATACAACGAATGTGGACTAAATCATGGGTGGTTTGAGTCATACTAATCGATTCACTTAACTGTTTCAGGTACGGTGAACGCCAACGGAGAGACGAAGCGTCAGAGGACGTCGTACACCCGGTACCAGACGCTCGAGCTGGAGAAGGAGTTCCACTTCAACCGGTACCTGACGCGGAGGAGACGGATCGAGATCGCACACGCGTTGTGCCTCACTGAGCGCCAGATCAAGATCTGGTTCCAGAACCGCCGCATGAAGTGGAAGAAGGAGCACAAGATGGCGTCCATGAACATAGTGCCGTACCATATGAATCCGTACGGCCACCCCTACCAGTTCGACCTTCACCCCAGCCAGTTCGCGCATCTCTCCGCATAGGATCAGTGGAATTTTTCGAACAGCGGATAACTGATTTATTAATGTAGACAGTCGTCCGCAACGCGGGGTTGCGTGTAATATCGTGGTGTACACTGATGTTACAGCAACCAGACTGGGTCAGTTATTCGCTGTTTGAAAAATTTATCTTGTGTAGTCTAATTTTGTTATTGTTATTGTGACGTTACTAGTGACGAAGACAGTGTTTGTGCTGCAAGATACCGTGGAACCGAACAGGAGTGGCGAGCAAAGTGTGGTCATTGTGAGAAATATGTATAAGAAACATAACGTTTTAAAGTTTATTACAGTTTCCCATACCTGTACTAACGCATGAAATGAAATCATCAAAATTTCTTGTCACAAAATGTTAAATGTAAACATTAACTACAACGGTGTTAAAATTTAAAGTAGAATTGAATTTTACCTAGTCATAAGCTGTATCGATTTGCATTATTCGTAAAACTGTAAGATATAAACAACTGAATACCGATATTATGTACATTGTGGTGACTAGAAAGTGTCTATAATTAAACAACGTGACAGGAAAATTCTGGAATCGTTTACATTTCATAGATTTTTTCAACAGAGCGACGATTAATGATGTTGAAAAACCACTCAATGAACTGTTAAACGCTGCAAGAAAATTCGTGTAACGTGTTTTTATCGTAGACACTTGATAGAATTAAGATAGACGTTATACCCAGCATATTGTAGTCATCACAAAGATAAAACAAATTCGGAATTGTACAGGGATAGAGTAACGGCGTACGAACAACATTATTGTTAAAGACAAAATGTATCAGAAAATATTATATTTAGGTCTTTTCATAATCTAGTAACGAATATTAGAGAGGGCTTGTAAAAGCGCTGTGAAACTTAACGAAGTAAGCTCAGTAATAGATTGTGAATAAGTAAATCCTTCCTATTAATGTAAATAACTTGTCACGTAGTAGGTACGGTGAAAAAATTAATATATATCAGTATGTCTCCCGAACTGTTTTATGTTCCTGTCCTTAGTTTGTAAATAACAAAGTATTTATCACATTATAAATACATACTATAGTTAAAGTTATTAAGTAATAATTATTAGGGATTTTTTAAAGTTTCCACAAACGATACCATTTAAAAATTTCATGTGGCTCTATTGCGTACTTTAAAGTCTTTAATGTCGTATATGTAAAATGTACTTAAAATAATGCTAGTGATTAAAAAATATTTTCTTTTTCATGATTGTCTTCAGTTGTTTTAAAATTGTTTTCATTTTCATTGAAGTTTTGTGAAATTATCAGAAGGCCAATTCTCGTACTTAAAAATCGTTCACATTCAAGTCACAATCTGTCAAACTTGTCAAAAATGTTGGTAAATTGATTGTATTTTTGACCGATTGCGAATGATATGCGAATGCGAACGTTCTTAAAAATTACGGGAATTGCCCCTCAGTTGTTTGTTAACACATTTATTAATAACAAAAATATTTTAGTTAAAGTTCTGATTCAGACGCCCTTACAAGGTTAATACACCTCTCGATCTCGATGTCATACAACTCACGTGTTGCAGCATAACCTTGTCAGAATGTCCAATGATAAATTAATAATGTTCGATAATTTGACCTTATGATTTATAAATCGTCGCTTAAAGTTTTGTTGTCACATTTTTTATTAGAAAACGTCGTGGTCAACTGTGATATTTTGTTAAATTTTAATTCTTAAGTGAAAACAGCGCGATTTGAGTTCGTATATTTGATTTTATTTCAAGGAGTATGTTTGTAATGCTTATTTTCTTTGATTGGTACATTTGTTGCTTTATTTATTGTTTGTAAATATTAGATAACATAGTGTAAACTAAAAAATTTTCAAATTCTTAATTAAATAACTTCTCATTATTTCTTTTGTAAAAATTCTGTGCAATAGGATGTGGCCTGACTTTTTTCTGTCTTCTATCATTTTGTAAAATATTTTCCATCTAATTTAGTTATGTTATTTCTTTATTAACTAATAAAATAACGTTTATCGTTCATTCCAGTTTAAATGAGGACTCTAGTAAAGTATGCTACTGATCATTTAAATTATTGTATTGTATTAATAAAGTGTATTAAATTTGAAAAATTGGTGAAGATGATAAAATAAATTATGATGATAAGAATGCGTTTCATTAAGTTCAAAGAAACTGCACCACTCATTGGAGTATTTTTTAGGTAGGTATATCTGGTTCTTACATAAGACAATTAGATCGAAACTAAAGATAAACCTATTGCAGAAACAGAACTCAAGAGAAATCTCGACAAAAGAAAACAACAAACAATCAAATCAAAATGAGACCAAAAGCCTTTCAACAATCCAACTCTATAAAACAAATGATGACAAATACACCCAAACATTTAAAACACAATATTATCGTTACGATAGAAAGTATCGAACTATTCGTTCACAAGCGCCAGAGAGACGCCCGAACAGTTGATGGCAGTATTGACTTGAGCGATGATAAATGAGTATCGCAATGACATGACAGCCGAAACCTGCGAGGGCGCCAGCAGCTTACCACGTGCCAACAAAAGAGTGTTCGAAAATGTGAAGGTTGCCTTAGTTTGTAGGTCGGAGGCTGGTCCTATAAATCATGCTGTCGGAATATTTCGCTCTATACAATGTTTTGATATGGTAACTGGTGCTGAAAGGTTTAAACGATCAAATTGGTTGTGGTGGGAGAGGCGATTGTTCTGTCGTGCATGGACCTACTAGAGGTCTGTGAGTTTTATAGATATATTATCTACAGTTAGAAAGTTATATCATTTCAAAATCATATTCTTTGTAAACATTACCGTAGGTCTGATAAGAAGTTCGCATTTTTTCATCACAAAATTCTCTAATCATCAGTCAGTTCATAGGTAATTGTCCCAAAAGGCATTGACCTCTGCTAATACAGAGCGTAAAATGATAATGATAATGCTTGCTTATTGTGCTTGCTATAATATAATGTTTTCCTTGACTGCAATTCATTCAAGCAATGAATTAATAGTTATAGTAGTAGTTATAGTTACAGTCATAGTTACAGTTGTAATTCTTAAATCACAACGTTCAACTCCTCCATTGCTAAGCTCGGCTGCTAATCACAAACGCATACATCTTAGTTCATCACATTTATTAGATAAAACTACTTTATAAACCAGTTTACCTCCTACAAAACTCAAAACATCTCAGTAATTTCCCAAGAATTTTAAAGATACAAGCATTAAGGTTACTCCGGAGATGTGTATCAGCCGTGTCGCGTTACAATGAGTAATATTATTAATGTTCTGCTGTCCCCAATGTGGACAGTCTGTGATACACCTCACATTAGGTGTGTCGAAGTCGCGAATCATATATCATACTGCGATGTACCCACGACACTGTTTTGACAGAAATGATAAGATTTTAGGTTACTTATGAGTTATTGAAAGGATTTCTTGAATGAATGTGAAGGATGTTGATTTGAGATTGTTTTAACCGTTAGGATGAATTCGTTGATCCTTTCTCTGAGCCTTAAACTGATGGATATGTACAGTCGACCTCGTCTTTAATGCTTTTGACAACAATTCTCAGTCAATTGAAGCTTCGCTAAGGTTGAAACTAATAACAGTTACATAGACAAGAGACGTTGTCGTTTTACCACGTGCAAGTGATATTCAACCCTACTGTAAACTGTAGCAAAGCACTTACTAGGTCTATTAAACAGGAAAAGAAATCAATCAAAATATGTAAGATTTAAACCCCACACCTAGTCCAATTTCTTTATACAGGAGGTTCATGTTTGTTTCAACGCTTCAGTAGGACCAACAGATATAATATACCCTCGTGGACCTACTGGTAGGACAAAAAAGTAGGTCCACGAGAAAACATCCGAATAAACCGATATTTTGCAGCTAAGATAAAAAATTGTAGAAGCACTTCTTTTGGAAAATTCCATGCGTCTAAAAGATAAACGGTCAAATTGGAGAAATCATCTTTACCACCTTGAAAAGATCTTGAAAAGTAGTAGATGTTCACCAAAAGGGCCTTGAAGCGTGTAATTTACTCCAGAATACTCCAACAGTTTCAAGTATAAAGAGGAAATACTGAACAATAAGACTCCACTTTGAACGCAGTCCAGCGGTCATTGAAACATCACTAACTACTTGATTGAACTTTTGTATACGAATTGAGATATGAACGTTGATCTGAATCAAATATGGGTCACTGTGTTTATGATCTAGAAGGACCAGCCTGATAACATTGCACTATGTACCTAAATGATAAATTACGTCCAACCTACGCTTACTTCGCTTACATGGAGGTAGACAGATACTACAGAACGCCACCTGCTAATACGATCCTAAAGTAAACTAAGTATGTAGGTAAGTGTAATATAAAAACGACTACCATTTGATATCATTATGAACTGTAGAAATATAGATAACACGTCCATGTAGAACTAATTCTACCGATCATTGCATTCTACCATCGTCTTTACACATATATTGAAGGAAAGATAATAAGTCTGGGTAGCTGTCACCGGATACGGAAAGGACTTTATCACATAGATAAAGTTTCTTGTGCCTGTAGTTTACTCGTCACCCATTCTTTCAAAATACAAGAATGCTACTTGACGACAAAAAGAGACAGGTGGACCGGATGAACTATTTTCAAATTCAAATTTAAATAATTTATTTGCTTGAATATGGATAGGTACTAATTAAGTGGTAAAGATCTTCTGTTTATGTTTCACCTCATGTAGAAGATCTTTAACCATATCCTACCTTAATAGGTGTACAAATATTAATCATACACTTATATGTATAGCAAATATAATTATTGGGGTATTTATGACATTCATTTATTATACTCGTACCATTTCTCATTTATTATTTATTTTAATTAAAGGAGATGTTCAATTATGACGACTAGGATGCCACTGATGGACAGTCCTGCATCCTGATAACCAGAGCCTCGATTCACGAAGAGTCGGACAGCAATCTAAGAAATCATAAGAAAGACAAAATACCTATAGGTAACTAAATGTGACCACTGAAAATCAGCGCCGTGCTGTGGGCCTCTCATAGCACAGCATCAGGCTGAGTAGAAGCCTTATCGTCACAGTCACGACGTGGAACTGCCGACCACTTTTTTTCCGTATTTGTAATTTTATTATAACATTTGTTTGATTTTAATTACTAAGTAGATATACAACTAACTTGTCTTTTTTTTTTATGTACGTGTTTCGGTGACAAAATAAACATTATTTTTATTTATTTCTTTCTTTCTTTACTTTTCGTTTGTATGCCAATGGTAAGTAGGCTGTTGGTTCCAACAAGGCTGACCAGTAGGTAAGTACTTATTTATAAAAACCGGAACAGCTTTCCAGAATACCAATTTCCAAAACTGTCGAAGTAAAACGTTCTATACGAACAAATTCATTCCAAATAAACTGAGAAAATATTATCAGCGGAGAATACAATCGAGCGAGCTGTTCATCAATCATTGCCTCATACTGTTGGACTCAGCACGGAGGTAACACAAAAGTGTTTTTTTATTGAACGTGGTACATTATGTTTAATGATTGAATCACCTTTATAGGACACAGGAGATAATAGTTGTGATGGTGAGTAAAAAATTTGTTGCTAAAATAAAACAAAAAACCTCAAATGGTCTGGGTTTTCCATGTGGAGATCCTAATGTGTTTAAGAGACTTTTGTCTGGACAAGGCAGCGAGAGTATGAAGATGATCTGGTTATCATCAGATCATGAGGTTTCCAGCATCTCAAGAAGTCAGAACTTGCCAGTGCCATGGACTACGTTTTGGTCATGCCAAAGTATTTATTGTGCAAAATTCAGACGTGAATGGAATCGTTCTAGTCTTTTCTATAAAATAATTTTATTTGACTCTGTATCGAAATTCTAAACTAATAATATTTGCATACTAACATCTCAACAGTGCCCACAGCTGAATACTGTCTCATAGTCTGATGATTGAGCAATGGTAAGTAATTATAGTCACTGATAGCAAGATTCTCTCACTTATTTTCATTGAATAGGTACAAATAATCAAATAAAATTAGCAACCCATCAAACAAGTCATTGTTACATCTTCGGGAAAAAATATCGCGAAAAATGTTTAATAATTAAATTACATTAATTTAATTACTAAACATTTTTCGCGAGTGCTAAACTCAAAATTGCGACATCTTTTTAAAGTCCTTGGAAATTCTAAAGCAGCTTACTGGCCAAAGCTCTGTCAACTAGCGCCATCTCACGGGAAAAATTAGAACTAAAACGAACCCGTAGTGTGACGTCTGGGAGTGGTTCTGAATTTTTCCGTAGATGTCGCCATATGCATTCATTAATAGGAAAATTCTAAGTAGAATCCGCATCCGTGAGTTTCTGTTAAAAAAATCATTACAAGTTTCCCAGTGAGAATTATAAGTTTTCCATTTCATATTCTAGTTGCCAATAGATTATTTCGTATAGACTAATGAAGGCAATAAGTTTTATTGGAGATTTCGAGAGGTGCCCTTTTAGACACGCATTCTGCACTGCGGATAAAGGTAAGCTCAATATTTTATTCATTTTGTTAAAAATGTCATGTCATAATTTCAGGAATATCTTGTACTAAGTAGTGCTTGCAAAAGTGATATTTATTTATTCCAACGTCTGCAAGAAATCTTACAAGATTATTGATATTTTATTCTAACAAGCCCGACTTAATTGCTAAGTGGCCTAGTTACTCTACTCGCTACTAGATGGCGCTGTTCGACAAACTTGAAGATGGTAAAACAGTTCCGTCTCACTGTCAAGCTCGGGAGAGCTTTCATTCAAAAAGCTTTCATATTAGCGTACGGACGAGAGTTTCAGAATAGTTTTTTAGGAACATTTCCTAGGTTTTATTTTAAATTGACGTCAGTTGCTGTACTTACCGGTTGACTTCGTTCTGGTAAGTATTTTAATCTTAGTTTTATTTTATTCATTTAATATCGTCGTAACCGGTAATAATTTGTAGCCAAACTGATTAATTATTTATAATATGATGTTTTTAAACCTATAACCATACATTTTTTGTGAGATAATGCATATAATTATCCTACGTTGCCACTAGTACCATTAACAGTTCCATGATGGAACTATTGATGTTTTTTTTTAAATCACTAGTTCCATTTTAAAAGAATCTGAAAATAATGTGACTAATGTTGTATTTTTTATCACTAGTTCCACATTATTATTTTAGGCACAGTTATTCAAAAAAATACAGTTTTTAGTTTTAACTAATAACTACTTTGTTTCCTGCCAAGTTTTGGATTGAAGTTTAAGTAGGATGAGTTTTTCCTTTTAGACGGACTATAATCTTCTAAATATTTTTACCACAATATTAAATTGAAGAAAAAAATGATTCAGTGATAATATTAATTTACTTTTTACTTCGGAAAATCTACATATTCACACAAAATTTTGGCATCACACAATTTATGTCATTGAAGTCAAGTAGCTTACAAATAAAGCACAGGTTCAATTATGTCATTTTTCATTAACTCAAATCAATCCATGGGATTACCAGGATTAGTCAGAAAAAAACAATTATGGAAAAATCTAGACCTAGGCTATTGATTTTTAGCTTAGTGGATCGAATTATGAATTTGAGTAAAAATTTATAATAATAATAATTATAAAAGAATATAGGTAAGTTGTAGGTAGGTAGATAACATAAGTTTCTATTTATTTTGGGCGATTCACGAGCTCCTCTTTATTGTGAATATCACACATATTCACAATAAAGAGCTCGTGAATCGCCGCCTGCAATAACAGATGTTTCGCTGGTACCTATTAATACTGTAAGAATTAACTATTTGTTAACACACTATTTTGTTTTATTGCATAACTTTATTCTTTGAGAAGACGAAAGTTTATAGAGTTCATTTGTTTGAGAAAATATTCATGCATTGCTTGGAGGAGCTCGTGGCTAAGTAATAACAGCCGCACGGATCGATCCATCAGGTTAAGTTACGCTTGCCAGGGTTGGTTCGAGGCTGGGTGACTCCTCCGTGTCTCGGAAAGCACGTTAAGCCGTTGGGCCCGGCTGTCATTCGTAGATCTTTGACAGTCGTTACGGATTCTCAGAAGCCCGAAAGTCTGACAACCAGTCTTACCAAGGGGTATCATATGACCCAGTTACTAGGTTGTGGAGGTCAGATAGGCAGTCGCTTCATGTAAAGTTTGTTTAGCCTAGCCTGTAACTGAGTGTACATTATGAAACAATAAATAAAATAAAAATACTGGTATTCAGCTGCATCCGGTTAGACCGGCCTACCACAATATAGTTGGGAAAAGGCTAGGCAGATTGATTAATTGGTATTTACAATAGAACTACTCTAAGTATTTATTTTAATTTTAAATAGGTACCGTATGTTCAGCTAAATATTAAAACATTATGCTAAATCACTTTCACCATGAATTTACAAAACGTGTTATATGAAATTTACAAAATATGTAATGATCCGGTGATCAATCATATATTTACGGGCCTTTCAATATTCCTATTTATTTCTCATCGTCACTTAATATAAAAGCTTTGTCAACTATAGTAATGAAGTATTAATGAACTTGATAGGCATTATTATATTATACATTATGATGGTTCCGCCTGTTTATCTTCCTTTGTCTTATATATAGGTACCCGTAAGACGCATGCGTCACTTCATTAACTACCTATAACCAACATTTCTTGAACAATGCCAGCGAACCGTTCTGTATTTAAAAAATAAACGTGTTCCTGCTAATAGGCTCCCGTCATTAACACATAATCCAATTTCATAAAGCTCTATTTTCAAAACAATCTTTGTCTAACAAACTAGATCTTGACAAAAACCCTCCTAATCCCGTATGGCGAAGGAACCGAACGGCCGAACAAAAACATTTTTATACCTGACTTCTATGAATGGATATTTTTGTTCGTCCCGAAAAAAGGGGCAATAAAATATGGCCGCCACAAAGGCACCTTTGCGCCTGCGCCGATCTCAGACTTGCGCATTTGGGTAACGGCCGTACTTACTAAGGGTTCTCGAACGTAACTCGCATTGGCATACTTTATCTTTTACAAGTCAAAAATTTCACTGTTTCAGTTACTACTGAGTTTGTTCCTGAGATAATAATTTATACCTCGATCTTGAGAACTTAAAATCATGAATAAGTAATCATAGCTTCAATTTACAACATTTTTAATGTGGAAATTAGGGAATTTATAAAAAAAAAAAAATTACATAAAATCTTGGTAAAATACTGATTTTTTAAAAGCATCTCCACAAAATACTGATTTTGTGGAGATGCTTTTAAAAAAACGTGCTGAGCCGAACCCAAATAAATTGGGATAATGGCAGGTGAATGATGATGATACTATTGCGCTAATAAAGTAAAGACAAAAATCGAAATTGATTGTTCAAAATGGAATGCTGAGATCACTCCTCATACCTACTTAGTTCCCCATTTGAAATTATTTTAGCTTCGTTACTCTCTCTTTGATATCATAGCTGCATTTTCTTTATCACCTGCCTAGGGTTAATGAATTCCGTATCAATCAGACATTCTGACGTTATTGTTTCTACTATTTGGTTTTTTTGTCACTCTTGGTAAAAGAAAAAGGGAAAATAATATTAGGTATTGTAAGTTCACGATATTAAAATTAACAGAGCAAAGTTCGTGTAAATATGTCAAACGATCTCACGGTCGTTAACTATGTTCGTTCTATAAAAATTATTAAGTCATTGAGATTCCTAAATAAAATTATGAAACATTCCTAGGTGCCTACACGAGAAATGCCTTATAATTATGAAATAGCTTTGTTTGTTTTTTATTATGATTGGGTTAGTTAGAACTTATACTTTATGGCTACAGCTGTAATTGTGGCTCGGAAAATGAAGTAGGTTATTTATATTTTAACCAAATCATAAAGCAATAATTTGTAACAAAAAAGTAATTTCTTGTCTTTTTATTTCTTAATTTTAGGTATAAATAGGATTGACATAAAAAATCTGCTAGGTCATTAATGTACTTACCTAGTTTCGAAAACTATATTTCTATCAATTTGATTGCTATCAAAGAAATAAAACAGAGTTTTCATCTCACCTCTGCTTGAAATGACCACATGATAAACATTTTAAAAATTCTGTTTCCACACGGTTTATGTGTTCTACACGTAGGTACTTATGGAAATTTTCTATAATTATTTCTTTAGTTACTTAAGTAGGTACATATCAATTAAATTGTTTTAAAGAAACTTAAAAACTTTAACTTCAGAACTGGCTGACAAAAAAGTCGTTAATTTTCTCTTCCATCTCATCCATGTGAGTTCCATTCTTCGTGAGACAATGGTAGGGACATTTTCAACAAATCTTTTTAGCTACCAGGCTGGTTGCGTTTCGTTAATATTTTATTTAGTAGGAAACAGTAGCTATTTGTTCTTTTTATTAAAATGGAAATTAGGTTGGGAACGCGAAATGCATGAACAAATAATTTTGTACACAATTTTATATTCTTATTTCTTTCTGCACTTAGCATAATTTTATATGCCTACGAACAGCTTGTTTTATTGCAGGCAATTCGTGATTTATAAACTCATAGGTCGATATAAACAGTAGTCAGTATAATCACAACTATTTCTCGTGTCTTCATAGTCGATGACAGAATTTTAATAGCGTCTTCAGAATTATATTTCGTACACAATAATATCGTCACGTTAGAAATGATAAAAGCGCACATTCTCTTTCCCATTTCGACCCCAAAACAAAAAATTTCAAGACATGTGACATCTGCCAATCCGTACTGGCGCGGCGTGGAAGATTACAGCCCACTCCCTTTTGAAGAGAGGAGTCCCAGCAGAGGAAACATTATAGGTTGGTTACGATTATGCCCTATTTTAATCAAGAACATAATGACATCAGTACCTATTAGTAATTTGTTTAATTAGATCAAAACTCGCAACTAAAACGTGTGTATTCTGACAACAAAAGAGCAAACAGAGCCAACAGACAGAACAGAAAATCATCACCTTTAAAGACACAAGCTAAAAATATGTATAATGAAAAACCAATAATAATTTGTATCAGCTGGTTAGACAAGTTTACTATGAATATATTAACTAACAGATGTTTTATTACTATCGTGATCTCGTTTGCTCCTGAGATGGAAGCAAGTAGCAACGGTTTTGACATGATGATGACTCATGCACCTATAAAAATATAGGTACCTACTTATTAATATGACGTATTGAGCTATTACACAACTTGGTCTGTACCTACATATAGAGTTAGTTTACGATTTGTGAAATATTCCACTGCTCATGTGAAAATTTTGCTGAAATTTACAGATTTATTGGGTCAATATGGTAGTGTCATTTCGCAATAGATTGAAATTATTAGGCATTCTTTATCGTGTGGACACGTAGATAGTTTTTGTCCTGAAGAAATTAAAGACTTCTTTTGTTGTCTATCCAAAAATGGTAAAAAATCATCACAAACAGAATAATGCTCAACTATTCTATTTTCAAAATTAAAAAACGAAAACTTTCGAAAAGAGAACACTCAATAATCGGTTCGACTACGACACTCGGCAAAGCACCGCCTGTCAGCTATAT
The DNA here is from genome assembly GCA_916701695.1 of Agrochola macilenta. Taxonomy (NCBI): domain Eukaryota; kingdom Metazoa; phylum Arthropoda; class Insecta; order Lepidoptera; family Noctuidae; genus Agrochola; species Agrochola macilenta. The sequence goes on from OU753563.1 coordinate 14,658,991, forward strand.
TCGAGGGGAGCGGATTAAATTGAAATTCCTTTTTTAAATTCACCAATAAGGGGAGGGGTGACGTCGGATTGGCTGCGAGCGTCCGAGCAAAATAATCCTTCGGTTGAGTGACATGGGGTATTGCATTTGCAACTTATAATTTTTGAGTCATTTTAAATTGTTTTAATGCAATATCTGTCCATTTAACGAATAAACTTATAAATATAAATATCTTCAACTTCCATGTATATTTTCTACTTTTAGAATGTAGTAAGTACCGAAAAAATATTTGAAAAATATTTATAAAAATATTACTTCCTCACAGATCGCTGACCATATTTTCTCAAAGGTAGGTTTTACTTAATTATCTGCTTAATTGATTTAAACTCTTTACTTTTAAAATTAGCAACTTTAAAAGTGTCGTCTACCTACCACAGTACCTTGTTACTTAGTTAGATTTATTATCACAATAGGAACAGTCTCTCACGACAAGTGTCAATGTTCACGAAATGACGAAGGTTCCCAGAATGACGAATTTTTCGTAACGTCAAAGAAAACAAATTAAAACGTCAAACCAATTAGCACTTCATAAAAAAATGCGTAGGTATTAAATTAAAAGGAATGCTAACATTGCGTAGCGCCACAGATTAATGACAGATGGTTCACTCCGCATTATAGGTATAAAGCTACAAGGACGCAGCGGGCTCGACTTGTTGGACTAAGTCAGTGAGTGTAACGTAGCTAGAAGATCTAAGGGTTACGCGATAGAAAGAGAGGCAACTTCTAGGTGAATATAACTGTAGGTAATTAGCACTGCGCGACCTGAATTGTACTATATTGTGTCGTAGCAAGAGTCGCTTTTTATTTAAATGATTTTGCGGAGTGAACCGACTGTATTAATCTGTGGTAGTCCATCATTTTAATAACTGATTATTTTGGCCTTTTAGGTGTACGCCACATGTGCGAAGAAATCATTAATTCCAAATAGTAGAACAGCCAATCTATTCTGTAAAAATCTCACCGTGGAATTGTCATTACATCTGATATTAGCAATAATGATACTATTGGCAGCTCACTTTAAACTCACTTCCCCATAAAAAGAGCCTTTTATTTTGGCTGTTTTATTATTATTAATAATAAATTGCAATTATAACATTGAATTTGATGTTGTACCCGTTTTAGTCCTAAAAAAAGCATTTGGAAAGTTTCCAGATACTTTTTTTACATCTAAAACGAAATATTCAGTGTAACGATATTAATTACTACATTTCATAATCAATATTCTAGTTGGCTAGTTAGCCAAATTTCTTATTTCCATACAGTAATATTGCCAAATTAACCACAACAGCGAAATATTTGACATCTATTTGCGACTTTGCCCACTTTCAGAATAAACGCTCTCAAGTCTTCACAGTGACATTACTACAGATTATATAAATCGGCAGCTCTCTTAGCGCAGTATATCTTGTATCCTTCAAAATTTTAAGATTAGCTAGTACTTATAGTTATACAACAGTTTAGTAGAGACGGTTCACTCCGCAAAATCATTTAAATAAAAACCGACTCTTGCTACGACACAATAAAGTGCAATTAAGGACGCACGGCGCTAATTACCTACAGTTATGTCCACCTACAAGTTGCCTCTCTTTCTATCTCGTATGGGTCAGCGCAGACAGAACGGAGCGCAGCGCAGAGGATTTTATTAACGCACTTGAAAATAAACTTTAAAATTATTAAAATAAAGTGCATAAATCCTTGAACCTGACAAAAAATGCGCGCACGTTCTCGAAGATACGCGGGAATCCCCGCGCGGCGTCGCATACGCGTAGCATAGCATACGCGATCCGTAAAGAAATGCCCGAGACCGCGCGGGGATTATTCCTCTCTCTCTGCGCTGACCCTAACTCTTATATCTTCTGACTACGTTACGCTCGCTGAATTGGCCCGACAAGACGAGCGCGCCTCGCTTGTAGCTTCATACCTAAAACACGGAGTAGTGCGCCTTCTGTAGTATTCTGTGGTTATACTACTATTTAGGGATCGAGGTTTTTTTTATAAAATGACTAGCGACCGCCCCTGCTTCGTAACGTTTTCACGACTTGTCAAAACATCGAGATTTCTTTATTATAAGTATGTCAGTTTAATATTGATGTTTTTTTTACACACAAACCTTCTGGAATAAATTCTCTAAATGATGGTGAAAACGGTATCAAAAATCCGTTGTGGAGTTCAGAAGAACAACGCGGTCATACAGGCAAACACGAAAAGCGACTTATGTATAGAGATAATTATGTAGATGCTACAGGTCTAATAAATTGACAATCGACCTGGAATACATCAAGGTTCTCAAAAATAATCACCACTCGAATCAAAATTTAAAATTCGAACCAGCCGCCATGTCGAAACCCGCAACCCATATCCAAGAATTAAGGGCAAGCCGTACCATAAGTAATAAATCTATTATACATTACCTAATCGCAATGATATAAACGCATAAAATCGCACGCACCAACGGTTACAAAGAGTTACATACAAAAATGTATTGAGTCATTCGCCCGTGAACGCCATATGGCGTCTTGTTAGTTGGACATAGACACCGGACGGACGTGTCACGATGGATAAGCGCCGTTTAGAATGTAAATTCTTGTACTGCGACAGTTTTGTCGCACGCATTGTGCCGACAAAAACGGTAATTAGATTGTGTATTCAAAAAGACAAAGGATTTGCATAGAATGCATTTCACTTGAAAAATATTTTATTAATGTGAGATTGAGATGTTATGGAATGACGCTTTGTTGAATAGAGGCACCGACTAGGCGTCCCTCGAAAATTTACATTCTCAGTGGAAATTGTTTGAATAATCGCCTCTTGGGAGTATTTTGCTTTTTATGAAAATAGCTTTCATTGGTAGAATAATTTTAATTCAAAATAAAAATATTACGAGTCATTTAAAGCTCAAATAAGGTGATTGACACTGTCTATTACTAAAAAGGACACAAGAAGTCGGCAGTTAAAAGCATACGTAACGGATGTGCGAAAAAATTGGTGCCTACAGCCTTTATAGGCGCCATACTACAACATAGGAATACATAAAAGCCTATCACTTATGTCACCATACTCACAATAACTAAATAAAGAAAAAAAAGACTTAGGTGGTCACCTAAGTAAGTCTTTTTTTTTTCTTTTTTTAAATCACAACCACCTCTTCAATTCTACTATTACGAGTTACGCACACAAACTTGCCATAAAGCTAAAAAATGTACTGTGTCGGAAAACTCAATTTTCTACGGGTAATAATTAATCTTTCAACCACCAACATCCCTTATAAAATTCCCTCCCTCCTAAAAAATCCCTTATTAAAAACAAGCTAAAAACTGTCCAAACCGGCAGACACTGTTTAAAATAATAATAATCGTTCGGTAAACGTTAGGCCATGTGAACCCGTCCTCTTGAACCGGCAGGCTCGGTTACGTCACTGCACGCGTCCGACGTTAACGGTTTCACTGTCAATAGGTAAGCACGCATTTTACTTTTGTTTGTACCTACATCTTTGTACATACTCACACACATTTTAAGTTACGTAATTTTTCCGTCACACCTAACGTTTAGTTCCAGAACCTTTTGTTTTGAAAAGGTAACGATAAAAAAATCTTAGGGCGTGTTTCACTACCTCCGATTGACTTCCCTTTAAATCACTTGGCAGATATTTACATACAAATTCTGTTCCATTTTTGTATTATTTTGTTAGTAGCTTCGATCAATAATGCACTATTGATCGAAGGTTAGTAGTGGCTTTTTGGACATAGTGAAACTGGTTTTTAGATACGGTACTTATTTGTTTTTTCGCTCTATGTTGTTGCTAACTGCCGGAAAATTTACACAAGCGAGCCTAATAAAAAGTAATTAATAGGTACCTATTATTAGATCTAGAGCCTGTTAACTCCGGTAGCGAGGGGTTGTGTAGACAAATCTGTGAGGAGTAAGGAGTAGGGCGGGGCCGCGGGAGGGAGGGTGACGTAGTAGGCTTGTGTCGCCGCTCGCACTTCGCGCCGCGCAGCTGCCCCACGCGCCGCCCTACGGTAAGCGAAATTTTGAATTTTTCTATACCAACCTCGCGATATCGCCGCTCGATTTTCAAATAATTATTATTTTGTGGTAGGGAATGAATATCAATTACACGGCTGTTTGATTTAATTCCTTTGCGTGTTTAGGGTTATAAATTTTAAAGTTGTTTAAAATGGCCGCGAATTAATTGTTATTTGGTTTAGTTTTTGAATTTATTTGATTTAAAAATTTTGATGCAATACTATTACCGTAATTCTGTCGTATTATGCCATATTTTAATATTAATTGGAGAAAGGAAGGAAAAAGCTGTTTCTTTGACATTTAACCCGTGCGCTGCACCGTACGGTCTTGTCAAATGGTTCGAAACGCATCTGTTTCAAAGTGCGCAGAACAAATTGCATTTCTTTAGGGCGCTATAACGGTTCTGAGAAAAAATTATACAGCTTGTTCATATAATTATTCCACATCATAAAATAGACTTATTAGAAGAATGAAGACTGGTCTGGTTTGGATTTCAAGTCTATCCTTCTTGGTTGACATCGTTTGAGTCGCTAACGTTAAAGTCCCGTTTTTGTAACTTGAACAAGCTCTCTTTGAATATAACTAGATTTTTTTTGCACCTCAATTGTCATTTGCCGATACCAGTCGTCAAATCATATCTTTACTCGCTCAAGGCACAATCTAGTAACTTTTCCCTTGTCAATATTGAAACAAACACCCGTTTTCTGTCGCGACGAGGTCAGTCCATCAATTATACTGTCGTCGTAAAAAAGTCTTATAGTCGCAACAGAATCTCGTATCGAGGGCTGCTATAACAGTCCATCACGCTGACTCCGTAGGTACGAAGAACAGAAGACATTCAAATCGAGTGGGATTGTATTATTTTTATTGTATTATTTACGTTATCGGGGTAGGGGAGTCTGCGCGCGACGCCTGACGCTCGTCGATACCGGTGCGCGATGTACGCATGTGCGGAATTGGCGGTACACTGATAATATTCTGATTTTTCCTTTTATGCATGTTAATGCGTGATATCAAAAAAGGTTTGACCTTTCTCTTCTCCGCCCATTGTCATGGCATTTCATAAATACATTTTATTGGTCGATTTCTTGTTTTGTGCAAATGGCAGCGTCGTTTGTAAAGTTCACTGCTTTTTAGGAATTTTCCGGAAACTTTCGCTTGTAGGGATTATTTCCAATTGATTGCCTAATGGTTTCATGTAAATAATATGGAAAATATGTACTTACTGACATACCTACAGGCTACAATATAGTAAAGATAACTTTATTCTTGCTCTTACTTCTTGAAAACTAAAAAACTTAATAGATATAGAATAATGTAAAGTAAAATGTGCCACCCTATGTAAAATATCTACATTTACGTAGATAGATAAAACATCTAAGTAGTCTTTATTATGTACACGAAAATGTATAATAAAGCTGATTGAATCGTGAAACACCTTCCTCCAGCTTCAACACATAAACTAAGTCACAGTAGAGGGTTCTATGTGTTACTAGATAACAAGTCGGTAAACGGACAAAGGCTTCCGAGGCTTAAAGAGCTCTTCGGGCTTTAATCACTCAGACTGCTTAACTACTTGCTAAAACAACCACAAATGTTCCACCTTTCCTGATGCATTATACCCAGTTAATAGCCTCACAAATACGAGGTTATTTCTTTCACGAACAAGTAATATTACAGTCTGAACTGTAAAAACCCACTAAATTTAAATCATGCCACGTTTTGCCGTTCCCGTGAATTATTGTGCAATTATTAAAAACACCGCGTTTTTGCTGCCGTGGAAAATAACAAATAAAAATTAGCTTCGCGTTGCTTGCATGTAATCGGAGTATATTTTCATAACGTTTGATACCTTTTTATTATTAGTTATAGGTTTAAAATACGAATGCGACGTTTAACAAATAATAAAACGTTTCCGTTCCGTTTTTATTAAGTTTTCTTTTGTTTTTTTCCGCAATTTTATAATTAACGAGCTAGGTTGTTTGTTCTATTAAAATGATCCATTGTAGTGCGAGGGTTAACCGACAAGGTTTTTGACAAGCTTAGTTATAAAATTAGAAGTCTTATAATATTCATGTTTATAGTAAATAGTGTTGGGCCATATAAACTTCCCTGCGGGACTCCAACGCTGATTTCCTATTCAATGCCTCATATTTAGTTTTTCACTTTCTTAGTTTTGAGCACCTTCCTACTTAAGTAGGTATAGCTTGTTAGCATATCAAAAAACTTAGTTGACTGATAACTGTCACCGAAATAACCATGAGTAATTGGTCGAATAGATAACCAAGAACAATAAAGAATGCGAAAAAAGATAAACTAAGTTACTACTTTAAAACTATGTTCTCAATATGCAAACACGCGAATAAAAATTCAATCGTTCACACTTAAGTCTACGTGACTGGAATCGAAAGTTTTATGACTGGGTATCATGGAACCCAACGTGTACTTACATTTTGTCTGTAACCTGTGCCTGTATTTAATTAAAAATTATAGCAGCAATAAAAGTTACATCAGGTTCACATTCAATATCCTCTCAAGGATAGTCGTCATGTTCAAAGGACTGTACCTTGAAAAGATGCACTGATACCGCCGTTCTTTGAAAATATAATATAGGTACGCTGGTATCGGACCAGCGTACATTGAAAATATATACCGATACAACATACTTTGAAAATATGTACCGATATCAGCGTACTTTTAAAGTATGTACCAGCTTTAATATGTGTCTAATGATACCAATATGCACACTTTGTAAAAAAAAACTTTTTCGTTAATACTCGAAGCGGTAGCAGTACTTCCTTTGTCTATAATACTCGTATTCGCCCATTGTGTCACCCTATGTAACATTTCTAAATTTATTTCTGTAATTTGTATGGTGTGCATAATAAAGAATATTCTATCTATCTATCTATCTATCTCGTATATCATAATTTTTTCAAGCAACAACTGCGTTAAAACTTGCACCTGCGAAGTTTCCAAGCACTTCTAAAGGGAACTCAACGATCCTCGCGGGAAAAGTCGCGTGACAAACTTATATAAGAATTAATGTATTTTTATTACCAACGTAAGTTATTTTCATTGTCATTAAAAGTTCCCAAGTTCATAAACAGCCCTGTGAATAAATAATAATGTTCTCAAGGATTGCGTGTCTACGAGGATATTTTCTGTTTGACTTATCATGACCACATTTTATAGTCCTTAAATATTTTATTATAAAAAATCGTCAGTTTATCGTTGGCTCCATGCAACATTTATTTAGGGTTGGAGCTGCTCAGCTTTTGAAAGGGATACTGGAATTGCGTGATGAATTTGTAATGACTTCCTGTAATATCATAAAAGTGTACTTGTCAGAGTGAATTCTTCAGTTTTTAAGTTAAAATCAGCCTGTTTACATTCAGATCTTTGCCATATCTAGTCATCGTCAGATTGTGAATTCAAATGGTAATTACAAGCTGAATCATCTATTCATCAATAACAACGTTTCAAAATTCCGTCAGCAGAATCCGAAAACCGATACCTAAACATGAAGTTACGACACACAATTCCGCATTTCGTTTCGTCCTAATAAAATATTTCAACACGGACCCAAAACATTTCCACAGCATGTACAGTATTCCTATTCCCTCTCAAAATCTCGTCTACATTCGCGCAAAATTCGAAGCTTGCGGGCAATACGAGGTGCTTCGACTTTGCCGATCGATACAGTCGGCACGCCTCGGTGTTCGGAAGTCATCGTTGTCAAAATATGTTTTTGCTGATAAAACAAACTGATGGTAGAAATAAATGCATGGCATTAGATACGGACGATCGATATCGATGTAATTACCGACGACCATTAATGACGTTGGAATCCACTGGACACATTTCTGTTATATATAAGTACGGTATCTTTCGTGCTTTTGGAGCGGTTATTAATATGAGAAATTATTGGTCCAATTGTATTCAGGAATCGTTTAGAAGATTGGATATTTTTTCTATCATTTTTGTCTTAACCAACGTCGTATTTGCCTTAAACGATGCTGAAACGGAAAGACATGAAATATGTAGGCATCTTATTTAGCCTTATTTACCGGTAACAGGAAAAGGAATATAATGTTTCTTTCGAGTCTCTTGAAATTTCTTTGTTTATCTTAAAAGGTGCGATCCGTAACATCCGAATTTAATTACAAAATGGAGTCAAAATTAATGGTCCAAAAAGTTTTGTGCGTTCATTTACAGATTGAATTTAAAATCTTTTTGGTCTCATATCTTTGCGTGTAAAATGTTCCTATCTAAAATAGTATTCCACAATGTGTTCTTATCTTAGTTAAATAAAGATTTATCAGCTACCTACCGGCTACAGGTGACATACTATACAACCTTAATCTCAGTTGATACGATATTATAATGTGAATGCAAACACAGTGTGCGGCAGCTTCCGTTGCCTTAATCTCTTATCTATGATATTAAGTTTAACATAAACCAGGTTAACACAATAATCGTTAATCTTATCTTTTCTTAGAAGCCAGATAATTTTATTAGACGAAAAATTAATATGAAACACGCTAGGAATATTTTCATCGTACCAAATCCAAATACCTTTAGCAAAGCATAAACAAAATATTAGCATTTTTGAAGGCGGTGTAAAATTCGTCGGTATGAAAGCTGTAATATTCATGCGAGACTGAATTTCAAGTATTCATACTTGATGTACTCGTAGCTACTTGAAATATAGATGAGCGTAGTACAACTTCACACAGGGCAAACGCTGTTGACAGCACGACTGCGCAGGTGCGTCGACCAATCCGGTGGCCTGATGCAAACTTTATCAGCCAATCGGAGGTGTCAGGGATTAGGTCTTACAGGTTTGATAAAATGTCGTGACTTGTCTGCCTTATACGTTATCTAGCATATGGAAACGTTCTTTAAACGAACCTTTTTTTTTTCTGCGTTGAGAAATACTTCTGACGCCAAACGATGCAGATAAAGTTGTAAGTGATAAATAAGATCAGAGACTGCACTGCCGATTACTTATTTAAACCAGTCATTTAATTAATACCCAAACGATTATCGATCAATTATACAGCATATCGATATGGCCTAATACATAGGGATCGATTATCGATAGCTAAACTAGTTCGATTGCAAAAACATGCATCGATGTCTTAAAGTGTAAATGGCTAAATGAAACCAGTTTACAAAGTACGATTCGAATTATCATTGAACTAGAACAAATTACAGGTATCTAATATAGTAATTACTGGTTTTTGTCTTTTTAAAGATATACAGCAATTTGTAAAGGTTCCACAGTTGAATACAACTATTGAAGCCAGTTTGAGAATTGTTATTACAGCCGAATTTACCAATTAGGCAGAGGCCTAATTGGTAAATTCTGCTGTAATGATTCTTCGCTTGTAATAAGTCTTATTAAAGTCGTCATAATGAATGAGGAATGTGAATACCGCTCATTATTATTGTTCCTCAACGATAAGTGTACCTATTAATTTCGCTACTACTAGTATTGAAGATACCATTTAACTCATCCTGATATTTATGCTTGTGAACTTAAGATTAAGTTCGTAATTTTTATTATTATGTGCTTTTGCGTTTTCTATCATTATTGAATTACTTGCGCTAGTCTAAATATTAGCCTGACTTAAATCTGGAAACCTGTCCTGTTTCTCACACATTATAGAAAACCAACACTTGGCACGCGAACGCGCCGTAAATGTTTAACTTAAAGATATATATTTATGTTAATATCCTAGCACTAGCAGTGATAAAAGTCTTTAAGAGACAGATTCAGAGCTATTAATCAAAATACTTCGACTTGATTGAAATATTTCATCTATAACAGTAATCGAAAGTTGAAATGTTTTAATGGATAAGATACCTTTATATGTGTGTTCAGTACATTCCTTGAAGTTAATGTTAGATGAATTATGTCTTAATATACCATAACCGATCATATTCATTGGATTACCAACATATTTGCTTTTAATAGCATTAAATTCAATTGATTGCGAACTTGCAACAAAATGAATTAAAATCGCTATCTGAATTTCTATCATGATTTACTTCTTCATTGCCTTAGATACTTCCGGGCCATAGATTATCTTGCAGGTACTTAATCATCATGTTATGGTGTTTCTAAGCCAAATTGAGGCAAGGATCAAGGATTTTAAACCGTCTTAGCGAATAAGAAAATTTGTCCATCTGATGAATTCTACTTCTATATGTTGGAAGTCAAAGGCTGATTTAGCAACGTTAGCGGTTGATGATATCCTGTCAACTACACGCAACAAATTACTCATGGGTGCGTCTAAAGGTTCTACTGATCCTATAAGGAAAAGACGTGAGCGGTGTATACGACCATACATCACGGTTAAAAATAAAATACTTCGGTACAGTGAAGGATACCACACTCCCGATGCAATCTCAATAACATTTGTCCGTACGCGTATTTCTTGATGTCAAAGTCCAAGGAACTGTCGACTTTACGACATGGAATTAAAGTTTATTATAATAACGGGACGTCTTTGACCAAAAATGATGTAACTGATCGTGCATATCGTACTTAAAACCACTTATTGTACTTTTCGCCTAAAATAGAACAACAATGATAGTCCGAACAAATAGAAAGCGGAAGACACATTTGGTCGGCGAACTCGTGTTTAGGAAAAATATGAAGTATAATAAAACGGCAGGAAACCAACAATAAATCCCGAGTCAGTGACCCCGTGACTTGAATACAGCTAATTCTGTTATGCGAAACGTGTTTTGTTAGAACAAACATATCCACATGTTAAAATTATCATACTAGAAAAGAATTCCGGTTATATAATAAAAATACCAAATGAGGAAAATTGGCCTGACTTAAAAGACTAATGAGTTTTTTAATTACTCATATTAAATAATTAAGTTCAACATTACATTATTTTAGCTAAAATTGTAACAATAATAACGTCAGGACTAAACATTTCTGTTCATTCCCGAGACGATGGACGGCCTCGCAGCAATGTGGCAAAAATGTCGTTCAATTTATGCCCAAATTTTAGTCCCGAGGCTGGTCCCTTTTTGTTACCATCTGCGCGTCTCGCCGACCCGAAAGTCCAGACAGCTCCACCCTAAAAACCGTTTAGATGAGATTCTTATCCTTTCGCACTCCTGTCAAATCGCATATCGTTATCTCTTTCTAAAAGTTCGAACAGCCAGGACCTGTCGTCCGTCTCTTTTTTGCACGTGCGCACAGATTGTTCTATCCTTTCTGGCTCGTAGTAATTCGTGTATTTCCGCTTCCCACACGAGCGGCAGCCATGTTTGGCGGGACTGTCAAGTCAACGCCAGTTTGGCGCGTATCAAGCAGGATGAACAAGGTCGGTTTCCATCAGTGGAAGCTTTTTGTAATTCCCTCTACATTGAATTATGCTGCAGTGCTTTCATCTCTTGACATAATATTTGTAATAAATATTAATGTTTTATGTGTAAATCATTTCAGATGGCGCCAAACGAGGAGAGCTGCGAGAAAAATCGCTCCTTCAAAATGTAAGTACATAATATAGTATTTACTTTAATTACTCATCGTGGATGAGTTTTGATAAAATTGTTTCGGGCAATGTTTAAGTTCTCAGACGTTCTGGCATCGAGCCAAAGGACATGTTTAACCAGCTATACATTTTATGGGCAATTGTCTGCTTCCGTTATTAGATGTGGTGGAAACTGTGATGATATTTTTGTGATTTAGTGTATTGTTGTATGGCTTTCATTTCCATAAGTCTGTTAGATTGTTATAGAATTTGGATTTCATTCCAGTAGGTATACGAGTATAATGTTTTATATGGATGGAACCAAAAACATGTATTTCATCATTATCATAATTAATTAGTAAAAATCCATTACCTACCTACCATGGTTATTGTTTGATTTTCCAGATCATATGATTAGTCACCGAATGTTTCTATGGTTACAGATTTTTTGACAGCTACGTAAACCAAAACGAAAATCAATGTTGCAATATTGGCACCAATAAAATCGGTACCCGCTTCTGATGTTCCACCTCAGGTATCTAAGACAAACAAAGATGTTTCAAATAAACTCGTAAAGCCTATAAAAGGTGAAGATGCTCAAACAATAGATCCAATGTGTTCGGCTCTAAAAGATGTAACAAAGCGTTCCCGTTAATTGTTTGCGCTCGAACAAACTTTCTGGGTCGGTATTTATTAGCACTATAACTACGCTACATTAGTCATTGCCTCTGGTATTTTTGGACGTGATATTGAAAAAGTTCTACAATTTTGGAATATTTTGTTCCTGACACAGATCCTATTGTCTCATCTAAAGAGTATTGTGAATCAACAATGTTGAAACTGGCTGGAAGACTTATCACTATGGAGATGATTAACTTTATCAGGGTCTTTGACTTTATATAAATTTAAATGTTTGTCACCATCTATGTACGCGTCTCCCATGTCAATTGAATCTGCAAGCAAATCCTCGATCAAACGATATGTTTGTATATCAAGTACATACATTGATTTATCTTTCTGTATCTATGATTGCTTAATTTGAATGCTACCAGACGCTTTTGTCTGTCACCAAGCCCCAACTGTTCAAACACTATTGTAAATAAATTATTATCTAACTGCCTCCTCATTGTCTTGTCTTAAACACATTCAACGGTAGATATGCTAATGATCAACCGATCACCCACATCGTATGAATGTGTTATTAAATTCATATTTGTAACTTCTAATGTTTGACCGTAGTTCATGGTTTTTCCTATTATTTTAAAACATCTTGTAGGTACTTATTTACATAATTACTCAATCATGTCGTAATGAATAAATTAGTTTTGGCGGTAGTTGCTAAGACTGATTTGTGAAATATGTGTTCGTTGAATAGTGTATAACTATGTTGTAGGAAACACATACCTAGCTCATTTCTGGAGGAAAAATAGAGAAAGTCAATAAAAAAACTGATTGATACTAACTCCACAAGTCTTTCACAATCTATAGACACAGAGAACATTTGGAAGGTAGGTATCAAAGATGTTAATGAGCAAATTAGAACAATTTCTAATTTGCCTATTATCACCTTGAATTCATGCCCTCCAATTTTACGGTGTGCCTTGAAATTTTTTAACCGTTCGTGGTTGGCACATTCGTATCATCTCCCATGTAAACAGGCAACAATTATGCACGCCGGACTAACGAAATGTGTAAATGGGCCAATTACCGCCGCATATGTAGGCTGCCGTACAATTAGTGGCTTACTAATAGTTTTCATCACCAATAGTTTCAAGCGCTGCGTTGGACAGGAGCACATCATACCGAGATCGTCTCTCGTTGTGCTCACATCGTGTTTTGTTGTGTTTTTCTCTATCCTCGCTTTTCAAATATAGTGTCTAAAATATTCTATCGTCAATTCAGTTCTTGTCTGCTTTCGGATTTCAACGGTGAGTCTTCCATTTTCTCGTTTAATTATTTCAACAATTCGGTTCATAAATTCAACTATAGAGTTAAGCGTTCGCTAAGTTAGATTTATTTGACAGATCTAGGTCACCAGTGCAGGCTTCTAGGGTTGAAATATATTATACAGCTTCGCATTTAGAGCGCAAGAAATTTATGTTACCGACTACAAAATGTAGTTGAATCCGTTGTATAAATCTTTGCCTTTTTTCATTTATTTCACAGACGTCCTTTCCAATTGTTCTCCGCAACAGTTTTATTTCATTTGTTTATTTAGATTCTGTTTCTCATTTCTTCCAATTCCAACAGAATGTTTTTGTCTTAATAATGTAATACTGGACTCGGGCTGTCTCATAACTTTCAATACATTTAGCGAACCAATATAACCAACGTTAACACACAAAGAACTGTATATTATGAGTTTTATTTTGCAATAATAAGCTTATCATATATGTACTCCAGAAGCAAGAACAATATACTATTCAATCAAATCAAAATCCCAGAATCGATCAAATCAGAAGACCTCAGTGAAGTTAGAGCCTCTCAGCTTCATAATAATATCATAGATTTTTAAGACCTTTGATACAAAGACTTTTCTTACTTTTAATTTCGTTTGCTCTGTCAAAATCTTCCAATGACACAAACAAAAATGTATCCGCGTAAAGGTTTTCTTTCATAAAAATTTAGTAGGAAGTAGCTTTATGTAATACCATTCTAGAATATAAGAGAATGAAATGGAAATAACGCACATAAAAGAACTGAGAAAAGTTTGCTGCCTTCATAAATTATTCTTATGTTGAGAGCTATGAAAGGAAAGAAGATTGTGTTTGTTCAAAGGAAAACGTGATTATTGGAAATGAAAATGTAGAGAGAAATGAAATTACCTACAAAATAGTTAGGGAGTCTCTCCTTGGGTTCCTCCTTTTTGTACAAACGCAAGACAAGACAAGCGATAGGTAGCTGTCACATACTATTATGTACGGTGAGTGAGTTCATACTGAATTTGTATTCACGCTGAGCTGATTTTATCTGCTAGGCAATCATACTATTGAATATCCTTGCATTGAATAATTCACACGGGATAAAGCATCAATCTTAACCTTTCGTTTTTCGTTTATCAGTAGGCGTTATATTGTGTAGTAGCCATAATGAAATGCCTACACAGACAATAGACAAAATCAAACATCCCAAGATTCGCTTAGCAACTAGTAGGCTGAGCGCTCAACAGATTTGTACAACAGCTGCTAGGACTAAAGACCAGGCTAGTCGGAGCTCTTCCAGCCTTTGAGCCACCCCAAATCATGCTGTCATCGTAAATAGGATCCTAGGAAGGGGAGGTCAGGTTATTTTGGCTGGTAGGTCTAAAGTGGGGGGTCCGGGCCATTCATTCGAGGGCGGGGGCGGCGCTCATTGCTCGTGTCCGGAGCGCATGCGCGTCCCCTGACCCACTTGCCACCGCCGCGCCGCCGCCGGGCGTATAGCGACCTCGTTACGCCAAGGTTGGCGAATCAACCAACGAATTCGCGGTCCGCAGACGTAGTGACGCGCTGATTACTTAAAGTTCGATGAACAGTGATTAAATATAGAATCGATGTCGATGTCGACATTATCGACGTCCCGGATCGTGATTACGAGCGGATATTAATCGAGCAATTAAAATATTGCATTAAACTCGTAGGTAAGCGTTTTTATATAAAAAGACTTGTTCGGGGACGATTCTAATTTAAATAATAAAAGTTACCGTTTTAACTGGAATACCAGCTCAGGTTATTATATATTATTCCATAAAACCGGTTGATATTTAGGTATCTGAGTGATTCACAAAAGTTACTACGAGTTTTTGTGAGTCAGCGTGATGCAACATTCGCGAAACGATATTACGTGTGTGTAAAAACAAACCAATCTTTTTGTATTGATTAACATGCACCGTCTAAAATGAGTCCCTGTTAACAAGTTCCTTCCGTTGATGTGTAAAATGCCTACGTAATAGAAGTTTTTAACACAACTTTCCCTCACTTGCCTACTTTCAGTCTTGTGTTAATGTGATCACTAAGCGATTATTCATCTGCGGACAGTATAAGGCTGTTCAAACATGAATGTCCTTACCTGTCTCTGGTGTTTACCTTACTCTTGTCTATAGATAAACAGCGCAATTACGATGATCGATTACGACACTCGGCTTCTGTTACACGCTTATTATGGAATCCGATTGTGTGGCGCCGCTACCATACGGTGATATTGTAATCGATAAAATCTATCGCGCGTTGACAACACTATTAATTTTGATGGATGTATATTTTGACGTTAAGTTCAAAATGTTGCGTTTTTTAAATGATTTATTCGGTGTTAAAGTCAATTTAAAATTGTAATGTATGTTTCCAAGTATTTGAATATTATTTTATTTTTATTTCAGGTGCGAATGAACTCGGGCGGCGCGGCGCGGTGCAGGCTTCGGGCACCTTGGCAGATCCAACCTCGACGGATTCAGAGAAGTTTCTTTTGTTTCTCTTACCTTTAACATCAAACTAGCCATCATGCCTCCTGCCACAATTTGTCTAAAAATGTCTTAGATGGCGACAAAAACGATCTACTCTCCTCTGAAAATTGGAAGTCATTTTCACTGCTTCTACATAGCTACCTAGTATTTCTTCGAAAATAATGCATATTTTACAAAGCAAATTGATTCATATAAAATTTTATTACAGTAAAAGTAGGTAGACGATACTATGGATTACTGAATTTTTATTCATAAACAGAGTAACCATAAGTTTTTAGTGGACATTGTGAAATTTGTTTTGGAAACGAAATTTTTCGATGCCTATTTCACTTGTCATTTCAATACATATGTATAGAAATTTCCGTTTCAATACCAATAACAAGCCATAAAACTTCAACATAGCAAGCTAAGTAATCAGTCTGCAGATTATTCTAATGGGTTTTCGCCGATTTGACTTATCATATATCACAGAAAAGGCTATCTCCGTAAGTAAACGTCTGTAAAATCCACAGAAAAAGCAAACAATCTCGCCATTATTAGTTACATAAAATTTCCTAATAGGTAGCATGATGAGAAGCCATGTTACTTATTTTTTTATTTGAATAAGCTGCTTAGCCTGCTTAAGTTGCATGACAAGTAACTTAAGTAATACTGGGTGTCACTTGTAAAGATTTATGGCCAAGTAGTAAAAATATTATAATGTATCTACTTATTTACTTAGACTCTGTCGCACACAACTAAGATAATTTTAAAAATATACTCGACTTTATGTAGGCTACATGTGCCTCCAGTTTGAGGATCACACGCAAGTTCTATTACTAAATCAAAGTACTTAACATATAATGGAATGAGGTTTTATTTCTCTCAATAGAAACAAAAACTCACACCTTCTTAAATACCAAACACTAGAAAATGCCAATTGTTACCATTCCAAAGAGTCACGTGAAAAATTGTGCAAACAAAATTCTTCTGTTTCCAGAACGTCTCTTAGAAGACACCTTGAAGAGAACATCTTTGGTGCCATCGGCATCAATATTAGTGCCCTACATCTACCCTGTAGATCCGAATTTGTTTGAAGTGAGGCGACAAATTCGGTTCTAGAGAGGTTTGTGTGGTGCATGCACTGCGACGATTCAAGACCATGATGACATCACTATGAAAATATCCTTGTTTACTTGATTTTTGTGTGTAAGTCGCAGTGACGTAGCCTGAGACGAATAGTAACTCCAAATCAATAAGAAAATATTTTTGAAATAAAGCAATTCCTGTCATGTCTTCATTAATAGTAAAGGTACAATTCTGTAGCAATAGCAGCACACTACTGGTTTCTATGTATTTCTATGAAATCGACGTGTTGCTAGCTGCTGAAGGTATTTCATAGAAATACATAGACACCTGTTGTGCCGCGGCGACATGTCGCCTGCTGCTGCTGCTGCAGTCGGCTACGGACTTGTACCTTTAGTATGTAAATTCTTAGTAATTTAGCCCTGAAGTTACAAAATGCAATTAAAGCTAAATCCGTGTATATCCAGGCAATGTTACTGCGATCATTGTCTATCTGTCTGTTTCTTTTTGTATTATTATCGTATCTTTCTTTTTGTTCTTCTTCTTTTTAGTATTTTCTCAGCCTGATCTAGGTAGATAATTCTTAAATATTCATATATTATAGGTATTCTGGTAACTAATATCTTAAAGTTAGGCGTGATCTATGAGAAAACTCCACAAGACTAGGAATAAATAACTTTCCTCACAAATATACTTAAAGGGATGTTAGTCTCAAATAGGCTACATTTTTTCTGTGTAGGCACCGTATCCAATTTCCAGCTAGAAAATCCTACAATCCTACATAACACAAAAATCCTACGTAACACAAAAATGAAAATATTCCGTTTAACAGCGCAGAAAAAATGAAAAAACTAAGCACGTATTGTATAAAATAAAACTAAAGTTGTCTAGGAATATGAAATTCAGGACACGTTTTCGGAAAAATTGTATTCCCGACACTCATACGAAATGAGAGTTCCTTATTGTTAGCAATATGGAAATGGGCTTAGGAGGGAATCTTGTTTTGTAGGTACATATGAATATTTTCATGATTGAAATAAGATTGAAATAAACAATATTTGTGTCATTACGCGAATATTAGATGGAGTGGTTTAGGTAAAAGATTTATAAAATATCTAATATTTTCTTTTTAAATAGGTAGGTAGATAGTTTAACATAGACATTTTTGAGTATACTTAAGTATATTACAAAAAAAAAAAAAAAAACTGACATTTGGCTGTCATTCCTGGATCTTTGACAGTCGTTACGGTTCGTCAGACGCCCGAAAGTCTGAGAACCAGTTTTACCAAGGGGTATCGTATTGCCCAGTTACTGGGTTGTGGAGGTCAGATAGGCAGTCGCTCCATGTAAAACATTGGCATTCAACAGCATCCGGTTAGAGTGGAAGCCGACCTCAACATATTTAGGAAAAGGCTACACAGATCGGACAAAAAAAAAACGATTTACTCAAATATATTTCATTGCATTACCTACGGATTATACAGGGTGTATCAGAAAGGTGTGGTCAAATTTAAGGGTGTGCTACAGACTATAGAAATGAACAATTTTCTCAATGGAACCCACAAGATAATCGCGAAAAAATTATCACCCTTCCCATACATTGATAATGTTTTCGCGATTCACAGGAAGTCGAAATTTTGAATTTGTAAGGTACATAATAGTATCAACCTCCTAATGCTATTGTATGATATAAAAGAGTAGTATTTAAAAAGAGGCCCGCTGGCTGGACGTTTGTCTAAGTAACGAATATCTTCTAAAGAAAGCTCACAGAAAGTCGAAATTTTGGATTTGTAAGGTACATAATAGTTTCTAACTCCGAGCACTACTGGGCGATCTGAAAGTATAATAGCAATAAAAATAATCATAAGGGGCCCGCTAGCAAGACACTTCATAAAAACTCGTCATTTAATCAAAAACTGTCGAGGTACAAAATAATTATATCTTATTTATTTTCTATATGTAGAAAATAATGTCCTTATGTAAACCTATCACCTGTTGATAAATCTCGTTGGGGCCTGCCAGATAGACCCACACATTAAGATGTTGGGCCCATGGAGGAAGAAGTTCATTTTGATAGTCTGTATCACACCCTTAAATTTGACCACATCTTTCTGATACACCCGTACCCTAATTACGTAATACATGATCAATCAGAACCTGGATCGTTTTGAAACAGATTGCGAATCCATTGCTTCCGAAGTTCGAAAAAAATACTACTCAAGAACACAAATAACGCAATAAATGTTGTTGAACTGTCAAAATGAAACAGATTAGTCGTAATCGTTTACAAAATGTACTACGTAATTAGATAGCTAGTATTAAGGTATTTTAACTTAAACATGTCTTTAAAGAAAAACCTTGAAAAAAAAACAATAGGGCACCTATTGTTTTTTTTTTTTCAAGGCTTTTCTTTAGTAGGTACATAGACAAACATTATTACGAATGTACCAATCAATGTGTTAAAGGAACATTATTATAAAGAACACTTAATATTCATGCACAGCATGTCGCCATTTTCCTAATACGATGATTACGTACAAGGGAAGCATCACAATGCATTTATATATTGTTACAATGACTATACTTACCTACCTAGTAACTAGTGATACTTTATATAAATACCTACTATTATGTTAAAAAAACCTGCCAAGTGCCCTCGTACACGAAGCGTTCCCTATAATTTTTAACTTATTTTTATTTTTTGTTATAGCGGCAATAGAAATACACAATCTGTGAAAATCTCAACTGTCGGCCTATTACGGTTTATGAGATACAGCCCGCTGACAGACAGACGGTACCTTTAAACTCATTTAGGGGATTTTCTATATATAAAAAAATAATAACCTACAAGTTACTTTATGTATGTACTTTTAATAGCAATGAATATTTTATCTATACACCGTGACATTTTATTCGTCTTACAAAAAGCACACTTCATGACTTCAATGACTATTTTCTCATAATTTATTTTTTAATTTTTTATATCTTGTAACAATTTTTATATTGCTCCTAGAGGTAGGTTTTTTATGTCGGGTACATTGAGTGGTCCTTTGTAAGAAGACTAAAATATCACGGTGTATTAGATAGAGGTAATAGAGAACCATCATTATTCTGCTTTGCTTAATCATTAAACAGGCTGGGAAAATAATAAGATTAATTGGCAAAAATCTTTCTTTGTTTGGGATGGTACCTATTTCCATTTATTTGTGTAAATTTCTGCTTTCTTTAATGTATAACTGTCGTGCGTCAGGTTTTTGTTATTACTGATATCTTTGCAAATGATCAGTTTCTTCCACCACATATTGCAAGTGCATCAATTTTGACTTTATGTTCGTTGTACTTGCAAACTTATGTGTAATCGAATCGATTGGAACTGCTTTGTCTGCATTTGATATTCCTTATTTTGAAGTGTTTAAATATTATGTACAAACCCTGTTAACATAACTTTGTGTACCTACAATACGATAGTATAGTCGAAATAGTATTTTATCTTCGTGAATCTCCCAGCAACTATGACCTACATTTATGATATTCATATAATACTGAATTCTCGTTATTTGTGAGAATGACACCCTTGGAGTGGTATTACGAGTATGTAGGCTTAATGTCACTTTTAATAACGATTATTCATTTAATGTCACCAAACCTTTGTTGTATGACATTACATGAATAATCGTTGTTACACAAAGTAGAAAACAGAAATGTTTTACAATGGACGTAATTAGAAAACCCAATGATGCAACGTTAAGCTCCCTGGGCAACAAAATACTTGATTTTATTCTTAGTTACATAAAAAAAATTGGTTAGACTCATCATAATGGCAAGATAATTTATTTTTTGCTGTTTACAGCGCTCCTGTTAGGTGTTTATTTCCATAACACTTAATTGATGTTAATTGCCATTTAACGCTATGGCCTACGTACATCGTAACCTCGCTAAATACCTACTCATAAAAATGTGAAATGGAGGCGAGAAATGTCGGGAACTAGGTTTAAATTTGTTTTATACCTTAGCTAGTAGGTTTTAAATATAATCTGTGAGTATTAAAACTGAATACTTTTAAATCTATTCACCAAATGTATAGCGACTGAACTTTAAATTGACTGTGTCTGTATTTTTAAACCTTTATTTTTGCATTTTGTGGCTGCCTTAAAAAAATCTGTAAATATTTTACGTAGATAGGTACCTACTCACCTATTGTATTATTTGTATCAAGATGTTCCTTTATTCATCTATTTTCTTACAATGTCTGTGTAAAATAAATAAAATGACAAGATTTTCTTTGTACTTATGTATTTATTAACCTACCTATTACCAATGAAGACATTGACAAACCTCTTGCTTCGGAATACTCAAAACGAAATCTTATTACTTTACCAGCAGCATTATGTTGATAAAGTAACTTTGCACGGAAAGCAATCAGAATTCAAACTCTAAAAAAAGTAAATTTCAATTCATAGACATCGACACCGAAATCTTGCTACAGCGGCTACTTCTGAAATACTACTAAAATTAATTAAACCAACACGCTTGGTTAATGAATTGGTGATAGGAATATGCTGTTGATAGGAGAATAATCCTGTCCATTCTCATGGCAAATCATCCTACAATAATATCACGAATAAGCTTAGAAGCTGCTGGTGACCCGAAGAAACAGAGTAGAGCTGAAAATATGGATTAAAGAAAGTACAGTAAATAAAAGACTTTTAATTACTGTTAAGACAATATTTTCTAACATAAAAATAAAAATATTCTTAAATATTTAAATCAAAAGTTCAGAAGCTTTATGAAAGCTTGCTCACGTTTAGATACCTCATTACTGTGGTACCTAAGTACAACGCAATATAAAAGGCAATCGTTAAATTGCTTAAAATAAAACAAAATTACCACAGTGAAGCAGTAAATTAACAGACTGAGGGGTAGAAACGCACTAATGTATTCAAAGTTCTAAAAATCAATACTAACACTGCAGGCTTTAGTTACTCTATTCCTCACTAGATGTCGCTAGTTTAAGGTAAAACAGTTCAACGAAGCTTCTCTTGGAGTGTTTGTTCTATTTGATAATAGATGGCGCTAAAATCGTTATTTAGGGTGGAGTTTTAATTGTGTACTTGATAAAAATCGATGTAAACGCAAACCCAATAGCATCTTGTTGTAGATACAACAAGACGCTATTGGGTATTCAACGTTTCATTCTTTTAGTCAGCTTACGTCTAGTGTAGTCAGCTATATATATTTGACTTCGACAGCTATGATTCGATTGTACCAGTAAGGATACAATCGAATTAAAGACGCTGCTATTCTCATAGTTCAAGACTTCCCGACGTGTGATGACCTACCTTTATAATTATTAATTGAATCTCATACATACACCCACTCGTATATTTTATACCATTGAGTGTAGGTATGTATGAGTCTCAATAGCATGTACTTAGATAATAACCCTCCGCCGTAGTTGGGTAAAATAATAAGTAGGTTTTGGCATTTTATCAAACACTATAAGATGACATGTCTTATTTTTGTACAATGTGGAAAATTGCTTGAAAATGGAAACAACATTCCATTCCATAGGATGGAAACGAATACAAGTTTAGGATTTCTACAATGACCTAAATACCTAGGTACTCGAAAGGTTTTAATTACGAAATTCATAACGCCACAGAACATTCAGAAAATTTTAATTACAGTCCTAACTGCTCGCCGTTGTAGTACTGTTTTAATTGAACTTTGCCGTTACTAAATTAATCAAAAACTATCATCACTAGAAAGCATGCGTAGGTACTAATGCGCTTTCAAGCACGTTAGGATATGTTGTAAATATAAGTTTGTACTGGAAAGGTTGTCTGCAAAATAACCTTAAATCATGTAGGTTTGTAGAAAAATTACTGTGGTTGCATACGATCACTCAAGCGAATTTAGAATGAGTAAGTTTTCAAAATTGAAAATCCTCTTAAAATAAATAAATTGCGAAAATTCATGTAGCGCCTGCCTCATAAGGTTCCCGTAGAGTTAGCGTGACCCTACTAACTAACAAGAAAACTGAAAAGGTTCCGACATCAATTTCAGAATGTCAGTGATCAGAGACCCAGTTTCTTACAACAGTCAGCAGAGGTAGTTTTTATTCAGAACTCGTAGGAATAATGATTACTTACTCGTTTAAGCAAAAGCTTAGATCATTATTAGGTGCCCTAATTTTGAATTGTTTTAATATTATGGATCATCTTTTAAGATCTACTTTTTAAATCTCAATTATTTCAACATGGAACAAACCGAAACTAACACAACAAAAACGTTTAGTTTTTTTGGTAAAATTGATTAATACCAAAAAATCCTTTAAAACATCTAAATAAAACCTTCTATTTGTGTCTCACAATTTCATAGAGCGGAGAGCCGGTACCGACTCCGAGGTACCAGGAATGTATAAGGAAAGAAAAGATTAATGACTATCGCGGGACGGCAGACAAGCGCGGCCACGTTTGACAAGCGCAGGTGCGCTATTTTCATAATTGGCCCGACCCGAGACCTTTCAGCTTTCAGGAACTACAGTGAGTGTGGTCATGTGAGTTCATGTATGGTGATGTTTCTTTGTTTTAGAGCCAAGGTGCTGTGGAGTAATTAAGTTGATTATACCTGCCTAAGCTATTTATAACAACCTCCTTCTTTTCATAGTTTCTTTGTACTCATATTTATGTAAGAAGCCGATTCCTTTCAGGAACTATAGTGAGTGAGTTCATGTATACTGATGATATAATTTTTCTTTGTTTTAGAGTGATCGTGTCGTTGGGTAATTAAGTTAATTATGCTTGCCTTAAGGCTGAATTTTCAATAGTCGATAACTTTTATCTGAGGAATTAATGTAGCAGTTTGACAGCTTTTGTATGAAAAATAAGTCAAACTGTCATTATTCTTGAGATAAAAATGATCTGACTATTGAAAAAAACACACTTAGCTATTTATAACAATATTTTTCTTTTCATAGCTGCTTGGTACCTACTTACTTAGCTTTCGGGATCTACAGAGAGTTTCATGTGAGTTCATGATGTTTCTTTGTTTTAGAGTGATAGTGGTATTGGGTAATTATATTGATTAAGCCTACCTTAGCTATAACAACCACTTTCTTTACAGTACTTTACTCGTATAGGTAAAATATGAGCGTATAATTTGCAGTTTTTTTTTATATTTTTGCTTTAATTTTAGGTACCTTGGTATTTAGCCACAGGCAAGGTACCTACGTCAGTCAATTCTGAGGATATACCATGGTTCTAGGTTATACTACGAATTGCCATCATACTCAATTCAACACCATTATATCGCCAAATTATGTCCTAGAACCCGATTTGTCCATCGCTTTTATTGAAAAACCTATATTCAGCGATAGATGTTTGATTAAGTACTTACATTACTATCTTCAATGTAGTAAAAAAATTGTCTCATCCACATATTATCTTATTTCACTTCTATTTCAAGTAACTCCATAACTCCATACAAAGTGGATTACGTCACTAATCCTGCACCGGACAGGGCTGCCACGTGTGCGAACATGAAAATCTGACACACAGGGGCTCACCTTTCTCCGTAATGAGTACTATTAATCACGCGAAGACCCTATGTTGTTCGCTAAACTTAAGCACTACTTGACATGTATCTTCGCCCTGCATCTGTGCCAAAACTAACGACTTGTGATGGATTAGAAAAAATGTTTAAGACCCCTATTGTAGTTTTGACTGGTGGACTTTTTTTCGTGTGTGACGTTTGAACTGTCGAGTTTCGAGATTATACATTAATCTTTGAGCTTTTTTTCTAATAGTGGCGTAGTATTTTATTAATCAAAGGATCAGCAAACCTAGTAAAGGATTATAAATTAAAGTCCCTAATGAAACTCAATCTTTACACTTGCATTAATGAAAATGGTGCACGAAATAACACACGAAAATGTTATGATTTTCCTATACCACATAACAAGCGATGTCTCTCAAATACTATCAATTTATTCTCTTTTCCACAAACATCTCACTCAGAAATACCTCTATCGCAAATCAACCGCTCCCAAACCATAGAAAAATTGTGTAACTAAGCGAAAGCATTGCAAGCAGGAAGGGCCACGTCAAAAATTACTATTATACCCTCCGACATAATTAATGAACTGCTTATTCAAATACATTTAAAACTATTATTCATGCCGTTTACGTTTGAAACGTTCCGACCTTTTCTTTGAAAGGACTCCTTTATATTATTAATTAAAAAAACGTTGCCTTATGCGATTTTTAAACAGTCCTAGCTAAAGCCGTAACGAATTTTAAGGATAAATATATTTTTTTTCGACAATACTTCGTTATTAGATTATTATGTAAGTAGTTAATGATCTTTGCACAATTAAATGTACTTTGAATAGTAATAGGTAGCAGTTGAAAGTAATCATTTACGCCTCGTTACGCGCTTGTTTGTTACTTAGAGACATTATAAGAACTACGACATGGTTACGAGTTTGTCCATCGTTTTTCTTCGCAGCGTCGTGAGTTAAACGATCATCGAGATTTTATCTCATAAGGCAAAATTATACTTAACTACTGGCCAGTATTAAGGGATCTAGACGGCTACGACTCCGGACAGTCGAAGCCTTCTAGTGCTATTGTATGTTCTGCGGCTAGTTGGCTGTTGCGACCAAGCGCACAATTCGTATCAGTTTCTATAGTACCTGGTCGCTGGTCGTCGTGGCCGTTTAGTGCGCGAGATCCCTTAGGCTAAAATATTAATAATCCCATTGAATTGTAGACATATATACAGAAAATCACATTCCTACGGGTATTTCATAATTAATTATATCAAAAGAAATCAGACAATTTTCTACCTAGGTAGTCAGGAAAATAATCAGTACTAAGCTAATGAAATAACAATACACATACATTGGTCACAAAAAAAGACAGTGGAAAAAACTTCAGGAAAGTAACGACAAAAAAAAATTATTCTGCAAGAACAAAGTTCGCTCCATTCGTACAACTTTCCAGATTACTGTGACCTCCCCGACCCCTCTATATCTAAAGAAAAGTTGATGGAAAAGCGGTGTGCGGTTTTCCTCTAGCGTTCATTTTATAATGGTCGGTAGAGATTTCCCGAATGTTTTTTCCTTCTGATATTTTCGCTATTCGTCGGCTTAGTAGGCACCTTCTCATTATTATTACTGTCGCGAATCCCTGGGAAAAGCGACTGGTGTTTCTGATATTCGACGTAACGCTTGCATGCTCAGTCGCACGCTTTCGATTAGCCGTTTGCTTTGTGTGCCAGCCCTTATAAAGGCGAGTTGTTGTTATAATTTTGCTGATTGTTACAGAAGGGTTCCATTTTTGAAATTGGTTTTTGATCAAATTAATAACTTTATTAGTTGGCTCTCAGCTGTAGGAATCTACTGTGTTTTATTGAACTGGGACAGTTTAGGAGAAATATTATACCTCTTGAAAAACATTTCAATGAGATAATTATGTGCTACTAAGTATTTATGTAAACAATGTAGCCAGCTTCTCAATGTAATACTTCAGCTTCAAAACTGCTTCCTCGACTATTTATTTAAAGAATCTCAAAATATCAATCCAAGAAAAAAAAAAGTTCACAACAATTTCATCGTCAGGTTAACGTTTAAAAATATAACTATGTAGTATGTTTGAACAAAATAAATTATTTTTCGCGTCCAGAGACTTATAATATTGCAGTTTCCATATCGAAATCCCATTGCAACATTGCACAGCGAACTTTTAATCAAGTCCTGGAGAAACGATTTACTATGAACAAAGAGTAATCACCAAATATCCAGAGGCGACACGGCTGAACAAGTTGAGGTTTTTTTTTAAAGTTTTATCATCTCTAATGAAAAGTTAGCTTTAATTATTTATAGATATATTTATTGCATAACTGTGTACAGTACGACACAACTTAGATGTAGCATTATTTTATTTTATTATTTATCTACACACAGTAAAATAGATACAGACAGATACGACATAGGTAATCATAATCATGAGTAAAAAGGTTAAATTAGAAAATTTGCATTCATTAATTTCAATTTTACGAATGTATTTGGTTATATGACTTCACAAGTTATTGCGTGTTGCGTAAAGATCATTTTTACCTAAAGCAGTAATAAATATTGGTGATTTTAAAGGCGCACTCAGTTCGGATGGTGATCGGTTTTACGAATTTTGTCGATGCTACATCTAAGTTGTGTCGTACTGTACATCAGTTCTTATTTTAAACGTAAAAATGTTTAGGCTCAACAGTCTACCCACGTCGGATACGCAATAGTATTACAAGGCAAATAAATTACATAAGCTATAAAAGGCTTAGGTACCAAAAAAAAACATACACATCATTAACCCAAAATCTTTGTCATAATATAGATATCGCATGTATCTAAATTATAGAAAAGGACGACGAACATTATACAAAAAATATAAATAATAATAAAAAAACAATAAAATAAAAAATGCTTGATTCTCTAAAAGCAATCGTTGCTATTATTCTAGCCAATCATTGAGTGCAGTGACGCTTTACAGTTACTTAAAACTTCTACCAAATTCCCACAAGGGTATCTGAATCTATAGGGAAACGGTATATAACTGAAAATCACTGTTGGCGGTTCACACATTTTTTCACTTACTTAAGTTTTAGTCACTTGTCTTTGCAAGTTTTCAGGTGTTATTTGGGTACTTATATGACGTTAATAATCACAGCTTAAGACAAGATTCAAAGTATAGCTTGTCCACTCTGAAATGACGCGACCCAGTACCGCATTTTACGCACACGGTGGGGCGCGACATTTCAGAGGGGATAAGCTATATCTCTAAAACCAAGTGTCATAAATGAATAGCATATTATAAACTTAATTAGCTTATAATATTTCCACTGCAGAAACACAAGCCCTTTCTCTGTAAGAGGGAATGGGTCGTAATCCACTACGTGAGGATTTGGTGTCGTCACAATGACACAATTTTTCGGTTGAAGAACATGCCGGTTTCCTCACGATGTTTTCCTTCACCGTTTTGAGAGCAGTGGTGACGAAATAATTTACACAAAGTAAAATGTCTGTCTGAGTTCGAATCTACGACGTACAACTCGTAACTCGCGGCCGTTTTCACTGTGCCACCACATCACTACTCTCTGTAGGCAGAAATCTCTTCCAACTTCCCTATCTCCACGTTACCTAGTCTGGCCCGCCCGCAGCCGCAGTCGCCGGCCGACGGCGCCCGCGGCGGGCGCCCACCATTAATCACTAGTTTTAGCTCACGTTGAACGCTGACTAGCCGTACCTACTGCACTGCTATGTACAGCTTGCGGTACTGCGGAAAATTGCTTTTCTGTTATTTGCAGTGTAGTTGTTGAAATTATTTCAGGATTTATGTATATTTTTGGGCAGAATTTAGCAAAAATGTTTTTAGCTTATCTTTCTTTGGGTGTTGTAGAGTAAGTTCTGGGCAATTTTTCATAGATAGGACAAAAAAAACTAATCTAATTCATCATCGGGCTTTCGCGTATACTACGCATTACGTGCACGTAGGCACGAAGGAATTCTGACTTGGAACATAGGTACTTGGTAGCTATGTACCAAATCAAAAATCAATGCCGACATATAGATGAAAAGATATTCACTTAATTTATAAACGAAACGCTTCACCATAGGGTGTTTCATTACTAAACCAAATATATTCAAAAATCTTTTTCGTTTTGTTCAAATCTTGCAGTGTAAATAGAGATACTTTAATCGAATGTCAGTCAATCTGTACACGCTACGCCAACAGTTACCACTGACAGGTAGCTACAAATCACTGCAGAAAAGCTAGATTTGTATGTTATCGTAGGTTAAGAAATGACAACAATTTATAACGCAGATGAAGAAACATAGTCCAGCAGTGTGGGAAATAATCTTACTAAATACTACATACTTCTACTAATAGCTACTAGTTTAGATCTTACGAGTAAATTTAATCTATCCAATACACTGGAAAACTAAGAGTTAGGATACAATGCCACATCTTTAAGAGACGTAGTATTTAACGATCCGGATGGACAACAGCAATTCTCTCACAGTTATCCTAATCCTGACTAATATAATAAATGCGAAAGTGAGTTTGTTTGTTACGCTTTCACGCTAAACGGCTGACCGAATTTGGATGAATTTGGCACATGGGTAGACCATGCCCTGGAAAAGGACATAGGATACCTTTTATCCCGATATTCACACGGGATCGAGACTTATGCGCGTGAAACAGCGGGACGCAGCTAGTTTATTATATGTATTTAGTTAGAGTAGTTACTTACCACAATCACCAATCTGATCAATTGAACAGATTTAGGATTTCTTTCTCAACTTCTGTACCACAGCTACCTCAGTTTGCATTACATCTTGCAATTCCGATCTTTTCTCCAAAACAATCAAATTCAATCAAGTCCAATTACAAGTACAAACTCCCACTGCTCAAATCGGCAGTTGCTACCAATATAATAGTAATCTCTATCAACTTACAACCGATCGGTATGTCTGTCTGTACACTGAACATTGTTAGTAGTTGCCGAGTCATCTAGGGAGCCAGTATCGAACAGTAGTTAGCGTTGATCAGCGCCATATGGGGTTCCAGTCTTTGTACCAACGAATTGGATATGCCTTTGTTGTTCACGAAAGTTTGGGAAAAATAATAAATTAATTTTTGGATTGTGCATGTAAGCATAGCATTGTTAATAGTTGTGTTGATACGGGGATTACAGATTGGGAGAACTTTATAAAGTAGTTGTTTCAAGTTCCCAAATGATATATGTAGAAGAAAATAATCCTTCAGTTTGCAGGTCGTAAGTAGAGGAACTCGTATTTGCACCTTATCTCGTGGTAGTCGGTACAATCAGGAAAAAAGCTTAACTGATTCTACCAGCCAACTCGAGATAATGTTTCAGCCAACTCGAGATAATCTTCAGTCCCAGAAATTGCGATCACTTATTTCCATCAATTGAGCTTAAATTCAAACAATAACACTACTGACTTCAGTTGCTTCCTCCTCTTTGAGTTTTCTGGTACCCTCTAAAGGTATTATTAGTTTTTGCAAATCAAGCTCTTTCAGTAATTTGCATCCGCAAACACTGACGCCATGTATTTATGCGACTGCTTTTAATTATTTAACCTCTTCAAAAAAACCGTCATTGTAACCATTCGCAGACGTCTCAACATCATTATATCTAAGACTTTGCATATCACAAAGAACAGTAGCACAAAATGATTTATTGTTTTTAAACAAAATGTTTATTGTCACAATTTGCAACAATAACAACCCTTTTCTTGCAATTTTCGCAAACTACCGTTTGTAACTGTTACAATTTTTTGTCTGTTTAGAAATAATTTATGATGTCGTAAAGGTGGTCTGTGACAAAGGCTGGTTTTTGCAAGTCACTACCCTTTTGTAGGTCAGTTACCGTTTTCCTGTATCGATACTGTAATGTATCGAATGGACAGCGGTACTCAAACTACTGTGGGGGTTGAAGAGGTAGCCTCAGTATTTCTTGCTTAATGATACCTTTTAGTGCATTGCAACTGTACCTTTTCAGTACATCTCAAGCTGCA
The DNA here is from genome assembly GCA_916701695.1 of Agrochola macilenta. Classification (NCBI taxonomy): domain Eukaryota; kingdom Metazoa; phylum Arthropoda; class Insecta; order Lepidoptera; family Noctuidae; genus Agrochola; species Agrochola macilenta. Next base: position 14,689,658 of record OU753563.1, read on the forward strand.
TCGCGTCAATTCCAATGCCGCTTTGCAATTGACACCCTCCAGCAGACTGATTGGGTAGCTCACTTCATCTCGTGTTTCTATGAGCTATTTTGATAGGTTCATCACTGACAATTGATTACCTATCTCATTGCTGATTTCATTCTCTGAAGACCGGCTTACTGACTCAGGGCATTGTGAACTAGTCCAGCTCTCATTGTCTAAAAAGACGCACTGCCCCCAATTGAAAACGACAAGAAGACATGGCGTGGTTTGACCACCCACATATTATTAGCATGTATAGGTACATATAACAAGTGGAAACGTTAGGTATACGATGGCAAACAATACGCACACGCAATATTTTTTACCACACCAACGCTGTAACACCTACACAAGACAAACATTTTCCGCCATTACCGTCACACATGAAACAAATGATTCCTTTTAATTGAATTCAATAACCTCGCGGATAATAGTAAAATTAACCCTTGAGTACAAACGGCGGCATTCATTGCATACAATGTGAGTTTGAGAATCGCCGACAACCGACATACCGCGGCACAATGCCTCGCTAATGATCTTCTTAACATTCAAGTCGCCCACGCTCGTCTTTTGTCTCCAAAAACTGCTAAGTTTTTCATTCGCACGTCTATTTTTCAAGCAGCATGATACTAAATAAAAATTGCCAGTGATTGAAGGATCTGGGTCAACGGGCTACGTCTGAATGGGCGTCCGGTGTGTTACGACAGAAAAACTTTTAAAAAGAAGGTTGATTGGTTCACGGGCATTCGTTGTTTTGCTACCGAGTGTTAATTAACTTCCATAGACGAAGTTTAATAGATTCGTGTATGGAAGGCTGTTGTAGTGTATGCGAGGTGTAATGAGTTGTGTAGTTACAATGTTGATACAAACAAGGAACGTAATCATTTATGTGCAATTGTGCATCCTTACGTAAGCTTTGCAAATATAGATATGCGTGTACTTATGACTGCAATACGTGATATTAATCAAGTAATGACAAAAAATACAGTTTTTATCATTCGTAATAAAATAGCATAACATGACACCTAGCTTAGGCAGAGGTGTACAGTCACGATCACCAATATGTATCCACTTAGCAAAATTCAAAAGTGATTTTCGCAGGGAATAACGACTGCAACTTTGAGATGAGACCTATTTCAAATTAGTGTGGGTTCCAAAATACTATGTTCGTAACTACATAAAATTACGATCACGACAGTAGGAGAAAAACACTTTTTAAAGTTGCTAAGTGTATATTGGTGCACGTGACTGTACACACCAATCACCCAAATTTCACCAGTCATGTTATAATAGGGGGTAAGCCTATTGCAATCAACACAAATCCAGATCCGGGCTGCTAATGCTCTCAGTAGCAGCCCGGATCTGGATTTGTGTTGTGTCTAACTGGAAAAACCCAATAATACTTTCCCCGACCCGGGAATTGAACCCAGGATGCTCAGCAGTAGCGCTTGTGACCACTATACCAACGGGACAGTCATTCATAATGTCTGGGAAAAATTCCGTTTCTGTCTGATTAATGTTAAGTTAGAATTATAAAATCGTACTAAGTAATCACAACTGACCAGTATTTCCCATTGTATGGCATTTACATTAGTCCAATCAGCAATTATTGAACCAAAGTACTTAACTAATAACTTATTGTAGCCAATAACTCAACAGTTCTTAGTATTAAAAGTGAACTGATGTCAAGGCTGCAGTACCTATGTGCTTCCCAGTTATGTCATTTAAAATGCGATTTGCGGTTTTAACATAGGTAAATAACTGACTCCTTTATTATTTCCAAGTTTATCACGTAAATTAAAGGCCATCTAAATTAGTTTCACTTGACGTATGGAGAATTTTCATTTGAACATCATTTTAAAGCTGAACACTAGAATCTTAGAAGGCATTTTTGCAGTAACCATAACAAAGTCAGGCGTTATTGGAAGCAGCGTTATAAATCTAAGGAATACAAGGATTAGCAGAACAGATACAGCCACGTAACTTGGCAAGGTTTTGGCGTATTGGCAGTAAGTTTGCGCATGAACACTTAGTGCAACAACAAAAAATACACTTTTATTATTCTATGGTTATTGCCATAATTTATTATTGAACATTGATCTGTTAAGAAAAACAAGCGAAAACGAATTCTGCGCATCTACGATTCTTGACAAGTTATGTGCCGGCGACACGAACTATTGTGCGGCAGCAAAAAATGCATCCAATGGGAACCTAGTAAAAGAAAACCAAAATTCGACTTTGGTCGTATATTCCCTTAGGCTTAGGACATCCTGAGAGTAAGTAAAGAGAGAGAGTGAGCTAATGGAGAGGTTATAAAAATATTCGACTGAAATAAGTTATCGAAACGCTTACGTGAATCCTGTTGAAAGTCGTTGCAGAACTATGAAGCGGTTTGAATGCGATTGCCACTGGTCTGGGCCTTAGAAACTCAGTCTATCACAGTCTACTTTTACGGATAAAGGCCTCTCCCAAGCTGCACCACAACACCCGGTACTCTGCCTTCAATACCTACCCACTACCTACCAGTATAGCCGGCAATATTACGAAAATGGTGACATGCGGGCCTGCGGGGAACCACGCTAACTTTGCTTACCAGCCATTCTTAATGGGTACATGTAGAGAAGGGCTTAGTCCGATCGGATCCCACTATGCGATCCTACTTTGTGGGATTCGTTAGGAATAGGAATGAAATTGACATTTTGTGCCGAACTGATTTCAATACGAAATGATCCTCGTAACGAAACGATTGTTGGAAATGAAACTTAAGAGTACAGAATATCGACATACGTATACACAGTAAAGTAAATGAGAAATACAACTTTTACAAGATTATAAAAGTGAGGCCACACGATGCCTAGACGCCACATGGACCTCGGAACAAAATGTAAATTTTATTCACATTCCTAACGGATCCCAAATAGTGGAATCGTATTGTGGGATCCGATCGGAATAAGCATCACTTTCCTTATTCTTAATCATTCTTTTCATCGTAATTTAATTAGGTATTTTTCTTTCTTTTATATTTTCTAAATACATTGTACACCTAATCTTAAGTTAGCAAGTAAGCGGTAATCTGGCGTCGATGTTGTCAATGTTGTGTTTCCCTGTAATTGGCATATATATTAGAATGTTACCGTCTGATTTACTATCTCTATGTATATGTATGTGCTGTGGGTGAACCTTAAAGTAAATAAATAATCATGCCTATAATGTTCCCACTGCTTGGACCCAGCCCTCCTCTCTGTGAGAGGGAGTGGGCTGTAATCCACCACGCGGGCCCAGTGCGGGTTGGTAGATATCACATGTCTTCAAATTTTTGGTTCTAGGACATGCCGGTTTTCTCACGATGTTTTCCTTCAGCGTTTTGAGAGCAGTGGTGATTAAATTATTTACACAAACTAAAGCGCCTGCGTGGGTTCGAACTCAAGACCTAGAACTCGTAAGTGGGAACCGTTACTACTGGCCCACCACTGCTGTCCCTCTCATTTTCCTTTACCAGTGTAGTTAATTGCTTTCCTCATGGCTCTTTGTTCATTTGTCTAAGAATAACTGCAACTCCAAAAAGTTTTTCAAGCACATTCCTCCATGGCCGGTATGTCAAGCGGTTTCCTTGCTCTCTTGAAATAATAAGCTATGCGTGCCGAGGATGATCCGTGACGTCACTGCCATGTGACATCACCGTCTATTAATCATGAACAAACCGCCGCTCACGATCGGGGATGTAAAATCGTCCCTACATCCCTAGCTTAAAATATCTGCTGTAACGTTTCTTCAGATTTCAAAGTAATGTTATTTTATTTTGTTTTGCGTTTCAGGATTTATAAAGACATCAGTAGACAGAATAGAATAGAATAGAATAGAATAGAATATTCTTTATTATGTACACCATAAAAAATACAGATAAAAATGCAGCATTCCGATGGATGGACCACCTGCAATGTAACACAAATAAGGAATGGCCGTAAAGATCTAAGCATGACACAAAAGAGAAGCAACTCATTGAAAACTTGTATACAGTTTTCCTATATTGAAGGCCAGCAACTTCCATCGTACACAACAGTTTTTAACAATACAGTAGGTAAATAGTTTTTTGCATCATAGAGATAAAATATAAAAATACTAGTCTCTATTCAAAACAATTACATGGCCTGTCAACTTCGACATTTTACCATCATTACTTTAGCAAAATTCGTGAGAATAACTTCAACATAATCATTAACAAAACCGAATTGTATTGTAGCGGTGAAAATGGAAAACCCGTCGATATGTGCAAGAATTCATACAATGCTACAATGTCATGCGCCATAAAACATCTCTACAGCATCCGAACTCAACGCGAGATGAAAACGAAACGAGTGGCGTCCGTATCGAATAAAATAAATCGATTTATTTTCAAAAACGATTTCGTTATTTTCTTGACGTGGGATTGAGGGGCGCCGATGACAGCGTTTGTTATTTACCAAAAAATCTAAGATCGATGATGGTAGCATGTTTTCAACAATTGTCGTTTTTGGCAGGAATTCAAAAGATATTTATTGGGCCTACTCCCGAGCAATTATACTCTAAAGGAATTCGATAAAATAATCCCTAAGAAACATGTATATAAATACATATATATTCGTAGTTACATCCAATATTTGCAGCAACTCTAAACAATTCAATAGTTTAATAATTTAACCAATTAACGGGCTGAAATAAATTAGAATTGTCAGTGGTAGCTGAAAAATCTAATTTATGTAACAATAGTTCCTAAAACTTGTTTTACTCTGTATTTATTTGATGAAACACAGAACTCAATAGTTTTTACCTATCCTTAACTAGTGCAGTTCGAAAAACGTATTTGCTTCAGCACGTAACTCTGTATTATTTGAACCACGTAAACAAAGTCCAGTCCCTACAATAGTGTTAATTCCCCAATTCCCAAATGGCGAGTGGTCATCAGAGTGCCCTCTGTAATCCACTAGAGCTGTGCCAATCAGCACTGTAAAGGGACATGAGACCCATAGGGATGCGGGGACATAGGATCAAGGGGACATACGGCTAAGGGAGGAACAAGGACCATGGGGTCGAAAGGGGAGAGGGAGGAATGAACGATGAATGCGAGGGGCGCAAAAGAGGGAAGTTTTTAAAATCACTCGTATGGAATGGGAAAATTGTTGAAGTGTAAATTTGTCGCTGACGCAAAAAGCTGGCGAGGAGTTTTTTGTTTACATTTCAGGCGTTTTCGGATGTTTGAATATTTGCTACGAAAATTCAAAGTAAAGGTGTTAGGGAGGCTAACGCCTCAGCCACCAATTTTGCAATATAATCATGTACGAGTATCCCTCTTTTGCATAAAAGTAACCAGTTGTTTTAAGTTATAATACTGGTTACATAACTAGAAACCTAATTTGTTAAAGTTTACCTGGCGCTCTACTTCAAATGCTTATTCATACGCACGAGCTAGTTATTAATAGCAATCAAAACAGAACAGAAAGTGTTTGCTATAAATAAAGAACCAGCTAAAATTACTTTTCACTGAAAATCCTTTAACCCAACCTGTCAGAGTTACCTACCACAATAATGTTTCACCAAAAATTCAAAGTTTACGTACCCTAATTTACAACATAACCACTGGACACTTACTCAATTTTAAAACTATTCAGAAAACTTTCAACGTTAACCCAAAAACAAAACAAAATCGCCAACTTTGCTTTCAATGTATTCCAACTTTTAACCACATTCAAGTTAAGCCACCCTTTGAGGTGCTAATTAATTGTGAAAGTACCTAGAGACTATCCCACATAGTCCATTAAACATAAAACCCTAGCTTAACAGTTACTGTTGTTTTCCCTGACCCTCGGAGCGAAATCCCTAAAGTCCAGTCGATTGACCAGAGAAAATGACCCTCCCCGCCGCTCTGGAAGTTCCAAAAATATGATCTATCAGGTGTAATGCGGTGTAGGTTAGGGCTCAAGTGAATCTAGCTGGTGAGTGACCGCAACTTTTGTTTTATTCATCGTAGGTCTACCTGCTGAGAGGTGGCCTTTAATTGGATTAAAGATTGTTGATAAAAGGGCTTTTAATGTAAGCACTCTGAGGCGGTCGGTGGCCGTTGACATTTCATTAAGGGATAGCTATTGATTTTGACTCCTCGCACGCTATTGGTTGGTTTTGTACGCCTTTATGGTGTAAAAGAAGAAATTAAATTCGTTTCTATTAGTGTGTAAGGTCAATAGGAGCGGCCTTTATCCAGCAGTGGACTGATGTATGCTGGTGATGAGTGTGTGAGGTCTAAGCCGTGTTTTTGAGGGCTTATATATGTATTAATTGCACATGTGTATATACACACATATATACAAATAAAATGTCCGAAACTTAACCGTTATGGAGATATTAAATTTGAAAGATTATTTTTAAAAACGCGGAGCGACCAAAAAGTAAACTTTTTGGCCTTTAGTCGTTTTCTTTGGGATTAGAGCTCCTAGAGTCGTTTTTTTTATTATCTAGTTAGAAGACAAGTCCATTAATAAAAACGACTAAAAGCCAAAAAATAAAGGATTTTTAAAAATAATGTTTAAAATGTAATATCTCCATAACGGTTAAGTTTCGGACATTTTATATCAGAATCAAATTCATCAGAAATGACCAGAATAATAACATCCTTTAACATTCAGTACGACTTACCCTGTAACCCTGTATATGGTTAACTTATACATAAGTGGCTGTTTGTGTCTGTCTTTGTGACATCGAAGTACTTCTAAAGAGCGCACTGAATGTCGATGTGTTTTTCACCATGTTTTAGAGAATTTCTTCCGAAAGGTTTACGTGTATAAAACATTATTATCAAAGTTACTTAAAGTAAAGAAATCTGAATTTTTTGTCAAGTCATTTACACCGTATGAAACAGGCGGGGGTCGCTATTTTTCAATAAAATGAAGTACCAATTTGGATATGTATAGTTATAATTCAATCTAATGAATAATGCACATTACATCAGCAATCTCTTCCAGCACCTAACACAGAATGTCGTAAATAAAATGATGTATAGTCAGCAGCTGTAGATTTCACTTGCATAGCGTGTGTTGTTGATTAAAAGTAGTCAAAATATAAACCATCAATCTGCTATAACTTATATATTCATGTATAAGTTTATTGTAAATAGATGGTTCAGAGTTGGATAAATGAAAGTTAAAAAAACGCAAAACAAATCACTTTATGACATACAGGTTTAAATAATATTTACAAGTATTTTAAAAAGGGGGGGAAATAATCATAGGGCAACAAAAAAATCATTCACATCGCTGTCAACAGGAAAAGTGTCAAAAGACTGGCAGCATTGCAACGTTTTATGGCAATGCTGATGCCTCTGCCAGCCAGGCCTCTGGTCACATGAAGAGTCGGCACTCGGACACGAAGGCCCTAGTGTTTAACCCCAAATGGTTCGAACATATAAGTCCCAAAAATTGGAGTATTTGGCGCCGTTTGAGGTTTTCCGTACCTGCAGCAGCAGCCCCAGCACAGCCCGCCGTGCTAGGAAAATGGGATGGCGCAAGGGTGTCGACACACGTCGTTGCATCTCACGCCAAAGGCCTACCTACCTTTCAAGGTATTATGGTCATTCCGTCTAGTTCCCATCGTCGCGGGCCAAGCCATTGAATCCTAAAACAGCTGGCCGTTGGTGACAAGAGCACGACGTATGATGTCGACGGCTTGCGCTATTACTGCATGTAAATACGTTTCTATAAAGAAAAAAATAATTAATAAAAAATTAAAAAATTTGAACCCCGCATAGTTTAAATTTTCTTTTGAACATTTATACAGAAATAGGAATTACTTTGTCAACCTCTGATTGAAAATGTAGGATGTAGGAGCGATCAAAGGGACCTCGAAAATTTTAAGTAACCCACCCCAGATAGGTTTTGACTATTCGTACATAAATAGGAGTTACTTTGTCGACTTACGCTCTCTGCGTAAGTCAGAGAATGTAGGTTGCAAGAGCGAGCTAAACGAGCTCGAACATTTTACCACATTACGTTTACATATATAGCATGCGTAGGGGGCCGCAACGACAAACTGCCTTTTTATTTAATGAACATTATTTTAGTCTTGTTTGAGATTTGATTAAAAAGTATTTCTCGAGTTTTGGCACCTGAAGCCCCCCCCTCCCCTAGTCCGCCAGTGTCCAGCAGGGTAATTGCGTAACACACTTACAATTGCTATTCTGACAATTCAACAACATTCATTACGTTAAATACGATGTTAAGGAGACGAATTCTTCAAACATTATGAAGCAATGGATTAGCAATTTCCTTCAAAATATTTCGGATTGTGCAACCCCGCTGGTTCTAAGATACATATGTGGTAGTAAATAGGTACTTATGAACCTTAGGACAAAAAATGGTACTAAAAATGGTACATGAACATTAGGTGATGTCAAACTTTCCATATGAGAAGCCGCAAGGGAAATCTCGATGTTTATTCGGAACGGAAATCTTGACATCGTATAAATATAAACGCGTGTTTCAAAATAGACTTCGTGGAATGTCTGAGTCAATATATTGGGCGTCGCTGACGGTGGGCGTCCACGAACGATTTCAGCTAATTATTACACATTGAGATACGTATGCTGTGTCATGTGTGGTCCAGGGTTAAGAATAGACTTTTGACATTTATTGGCTAATGAAATATTATGGTTTAACTTCTTTGGTTTCTGCCTAGTGTAGTGACCACCTTCATCCCATTTGCTCTATACGACGTCCATCCCAACACTTTTGTGGGCTATTGCGAGGTCATGCGCATAAACCTTTATGTCTATTTATTTATATAAACTTTATTGTACACCAGATTATACGATTACGATTACTTATGTTTTTCTGAGTCTATATTTGGGTTTCTGTTAAAATGCCACTAGCACCTTTTCAACCTCCAATCTGTCATAGGATGAACACACGCACACAGCACACACACACACACACACACGCACACACAGCACACACACACACAGCATGTTTCTTACATGACTATATTATGATACTTTAATAATACCAAAAAACTCGACTTCTTTTCGTGTATTTTGTGACTAACCTGGTGTCAGAGTTTTCGTCCCATGGGCCTTTGACTAGGCTTCACATACCGTCGAGAAATAAAAACTCAACTGACTGATCAGTCATTAAAGTCGCATCGTACCAAAATTGTAACACACTTGTATTTCCACAAGATATTTTATGCATCTTAAATCTTTATACCTATCAAGTTTTTTTTAATCAAAACCTTTCTTCAACTTCAACCAATACCGCCTCTAAAAAACAAAGCCATCCCAAACTTTATTAATACCTATATACAAACGAAAACGGAAATAAATCCACACGATACATCAAGCCGTGGGCCCGGGCCGCGGAAGGCTCGCCGCGCGGCATGTCAAACAGCAGGATACCTCCAGTTAAATTGAAAAACAATCTCTAACCATTTTCGCTCGCCGAACGTAATAAATCTATGTACAAAAATTGTACACGTTATTTATGAAATGTATCAGACAGGGCGCCGAACTATGCGTTTGTTGTGGCGGCCAATGTCTGGGATGCAGCTTGGTGTTGTAGCTTTTTATGGGCTGAGAAAATTGTAATGTCGCTGAATGAATAATATTATTACTAATGCTAGTATGTGCAGTACAGGTTTACATTTGCATTTGGCGCTCGGCAAATTGTAACTAATTTACAACTAACGTTGAACATTAGTATTTTTGCAAAACTGCACCTGAAACCGATTATGTAAACTTCTGTTACCTACTTATATTGTATTTGCAAAAAATAGTTTTCGTATCATTTCGTTACCTATTAAAATATATCCTCCTGAAAGAGAAGGAGAGAAATATAGAACTTTCTTCTGGCGGTGAAAATATGTTTAGTTTCCATAATAGAAGCCAAAGTTTCAGAGCTTTTTTAGGAAATGTGTGAATGTATTTCTTGTTTTTTGTTTCCTTTTACAATGCATTCCAGTAACTAACGAATAAAAACAAAAGCTTTTAAAATTGGAACGCTACACATTCAAAGGCAGACAGTGTACTGCGATGTAGCCATTGTGGGATTAATTGCATTAATCATGCTCACTGACAGCTATTACATTTTTGGTGGCCGACTTTTGGCTCCAACGCGACAGACCGAGTTTCACTAAACAATACAACAATGTAACGTTTTCGTTTTGAAACAATTACGAATCTATTTCGATTGTCTGTCAAAGGTCTAAAATTGATTGAGATACGTTATACGTACGCTGTAGCGAGTAAGAGTTTGGACGAATGGTACGACTACATACTTGTATCGCATAGTTGTGATACCCATTCCACCTACGTAATTGTTCTTTTGTTTCGCCCCACCCTCAGCGCTGGAACTAAATAACATGAGGAAAGGAATAAAAAAGTTTAAAGTGCATATTTCAATATCAAAACTGCGAAAGCAAGTGGCGCCGTCTAGTTTTGTGAGGAAGTTACTGGAGTCAACAAAAAGGTCGAATAAGACGACACAGGCACTGGCTGGTGACACTAGCTGGTGACAGTTACTGTAGCAGACGGTCGCATCGATGGTTGTGTGGCATCTGTTGCTGTCGTACCACGACCACGAGGAACTGCAACCTATATTCCGGCACAATCCTGATGATATTGAAGCTGCTGAACCACTAATACGATGACCACTTCTGGTAAAGGCTATCCTGCGCAGTTATATTTATAAGAAGTCTGGCGCAAATCATTAAGGTACATAAAACAACACTTATGTACAAAACATAATTTACGCAACCATCTAAAAACTGAACACCTAAATAATTTTCATCCCCGCTAATAATACAGCGCTTACCTTTTCGCTTAAACTTAGAAGTAAAGTCCATAATTTTAAATTGCAACACGGCTCAAAAACATGAAGATCGATTATGATTTAAGAGCTTTTATCCATTAAGTTGATGGCTCCGGGATGTAATGACTTCATTAAGAGCAATTTTCCATGCGGTAATCGTCGCGACGGTCATCTAAAGAGGATTGAAAATTAATATACCTTGCACATAAGCACTACGCTGTAATTACGGTTTTACATATTGATTCTGTTCATGTTATAAGTATGGTATTAAAAGTATATTATGAGGCTCAGTTTTTGTTTAAATGTAGGTACAGTTTTCGAAATTGTGTTCTCTACTGATACATTGAAGATTTTGTGCAGAGGTATAAGTGATACTTATTTAGAGTCGTTGGTAATGGAGCCTGCAATTCGGGAGAAAAGTTTTCATGAATTTGAATGATTAGGCACTTTGCGATACACAACCGTTACAATGTATACCTAATATAAGAAAATCAGGTAAACGATTAAGAGCCAATTTTGATAAAAAATAAATCCGGACAAAATGGTAACTAATAACATTTACCTTGTCTGTATACCCAAAACCTTTGTAAAATTTCAAAAAATATGAGAATGGAATTTGACATGATCAAAGCAATAGAGGACTAACACAAGGTATTAAAATAAAATAAGCATGTGTTATATTAAATGTTTACGTACGCAGGTAGTTTTTCTTATAAAATTTTCTTCACCTGCGTGTTTCGTGGCGCGTAGTACAGGCATGCGCTAGCGCACGGCTCGACGTGACAGCGGCTCGCGCGTTCGATTGGTCTCGCATTATACTATGTACGGAGTAGCTAAGAAATGGAGTGATGATATCACATAAAAAATCATGGTTACAGTGCAGTTTAGCCTGAAGGACACAAATAATGTTTGAAATAAATGCACACATTTACTTCCAGTTGCAATGAAGTGAACACAATCTTTAACCGTAGAAACGGAATAAACGAAAGACAAAATGACAGGGTGTAGAAAGATTTCTAAGGTGTGTCAAAAACGAAGAAAAGAAATGTAATTTTCTATAGAAACAGATATCTCTATTAGAGAGAGTAAAATTGGAAAAGTAAAGTAGAGTAGAGATAGAAGTAAAGTGCTACACAGATCTTTTAGCGCTCGAGTCCTCGAATAACCTAGACATGGGGGAGCTGTTGGTAAAGATTTTGTGAAATGTATTGATGAAAACAAGATGGCGGCCGATTTTGGACACGCACCAAAAGATCCTTGTACAGCCATAGTCATGATACTCGTGCAGGTTTTATTTGTTGATAACTTTAGCGTGCTCATTCTACATGTGCAGTATTTCTACAACGGTAATCAGTCGCTACAAAAGTCGTCATCATACTTCTAATTGAAATTGTCAGGTCCACATGCGCAATGCAACATTTTTTATGTTAAATGTCAGTATGTTTAGGAAAAACATATGCACTCCCTTTATCCATCTTGTCTGTTGTCTCCATAGTTTCACTACTCCGTGTTCCCACTATATATGGAGTTGGCGCGCAATCATCAATTACGTCCGATTGTAACGGAGATCAAAGCGACCGACCACTCATGCGCAACCAGAATGTAAATTATGATATACATTGCTAAGAAGGATCGCATGAAAATTTCTTGTGTTGTAAACAAATCAATAAAGCATGCCTAATGTAGAAAAGAAAGGTATGTTTTGTAAATTGGTATCTAAGGATCGAAATCATGAATGTACTCGTATTATAATAATTATTGAATAGTCAATGACGGACATTAGGATATGTCAACGGTACGGTATCAAACTCAAATATTTGAATCCGTAGTTTGAATCACAAAATTGTCTTGCTGCTTCGGTTTACAATGACACTCTCCAATATAGCTGTCATGTGTTGACTGTCATACGAGTAGTAGATATTGAAATAGAAGCTGACGATTTACGATTGCCATCACTAAGATAGTTTTCTGAATTTTGTTCACAATTAATAAGTTGATAGGTAGTTTTCCTAGCACTGTTTTTAGTGGCAATTTGTTGCTCGATACTAAACCTTACCCGTAAATTCAATATTTATTTATTTATGTAACAGTTTATGTACACACATATAAACAGACAAGAAGAAAGGAACAGAAAAATACGTACAAAGGTGATGCTTATTTCTAAAGAAATCTCTTCCAGGATACCTGCGATAGGAAAGTAATTAAAGAGATGTAGACAACGCGTGTGTTTATATTATTACTAGCTAATTCCGCATACGTTGCAATGTCTTTTTCATTTTTTTTTGTTAGGAAATTCTTTCATCACAATCGGTCGAGTCGTTTTCGAGACTAACGCAATTGATTTCTCTATAATAAGATAGATTTACAAGCACATGTTTAACACCCTCCAGACAATTCATTAAAATATAAGATCAAGCGGTTTGAACTTTATAATTAAGTACTTCGCAGCTTAACCGTTCCGTTTATCACACTATTGGAAACTAGGTTAGCAGAAATGAAATCTCACTCTTTATATCATCATATCTTATTTATATTATCATATCTCTCACTCTTCGCAACAAAACAAAAGCTAGTGATCGTGAGGCACCAAGCTGATTTGATACATTCAGCGCTGCAGAATCGTGCGCACGAATGCGTAGCCTGATTTATTACCCGTCAATCCTGCGCACACGCATACAAACATACAACCATCCTCGTTTTCAAACCTACTGATAAATATAAACAGTTTTTTAGAAAATATCAAATATAAACTATTAATTGATTGGCTGAACTAAAGTAATGACAGGTAATAAATATTTTCTTTTGGACACATGATGTTCCGAATGATTGATCATGTAGTTTTTTCTGTAACTGTTCGTAATGCGCTTCTGGCTAGACTAAACTATATTTAATGTTTATTTTAGTGTGATATATTACGGGTCAGAGGTCAGGTTAAAATGTTATTGATCTTTGCAAATTCAAATTAATCGATGGTAGTTTGTAGGTAGTCCGAGTAGCTCTTCGAATAATGTCAGTTAATTTCGTATAAACTACTAGCTTCTGCCCGCGACTTCATCCGCATGAAGTTTTGGCCCCCGACCCAGCGCGTCGCATCCCATCGCCCACCCGCGCTATAACTTCGTTTTCGTTTAGCGTTTCTTTTTGATCAGCTCATTAGGGTCGTAGCGTGATATTATATAGCCTTTCTCAAAGATTGGGCTATCCAATGCAAAAATTATTTTTCAAATCCGACTGATAGTTCCGGAGATTACCCCCTACATACAAACTTACAAACAAACAAACATACAAACAAATAAATGTTTCCTCTTTATAATATTGGTAAAGATATAGATAGATAATTATTAAATACTGTTTATTTCTATTCAGTTACATAAAAATATTTTTACTGAAACGGTTGTTAAAGTGCTCATAAATATATCGATTATTATGTTACGGAAAAATGCAGCCAACTTAGATTTTGCTCAAATTCTACAAATTGCATTGGACACTTTCAATGTCAATTGATTATGATTTATCAATTGACATAGATATCTGATGCAATTTATAATACGTAGGTACTAATGAAAGCAGTGACAGTGTGACTGACAATATCCTCACATTTCATAAAAGGTACTCTCGTTCAGTCAGTGCGTCAGCGCAGTGCGTTTATAACTGAAAACAAACACTTGATTTTTTACTTTAATTCATAATGCGTTCTCAGGCTTGGTTTGTATTGGGCACGAAACAATTGCGGCGATAAGTCCCCTCTTTGAGGAGTAGCTAGATGGTGTCCTCACCTTCCGCCTGACGCAGGTCCTCACCGGACATGGCTGTTTCGGGAGGTTCCTGTTCCGAATAAGGCGGGAGGAAACGCCCGGGTGTCACCACTGTGTGGATCGCCCGGAGGACACGGTGGAGCATACGCTTGAGGTCTGCCCTGCTTGGGCGGAGCACCGCCGTGTCCTCACGGAGGCGACCGGCGGCGGCGATCTTTCGCGTCCGGCCCTGGTTCAGGCCATGGTCCGGAGCGAGAGTGCATGGGAAGCCGTCACTTCCTTCTGCGAAGCAGTAATGCTCGCGAAGGACTCAGGCGGAGCGCGCGAGGGAAATGCAAGATGCGCGCCCTCGCGCCCCTAGTCGCGGAGTCACGAGCCGACTTCCGGCCACCGTAGGCGCGGGCTTGCGGACGGTGGGCAATGGGTAGCTCGCCATCCGATTAGGACCAGGCCCGGGTCGACGGCGCGTTGTGTTCCACGCGCGCCTCAAAGAGATGTCAGCACCAATTGACGGGGTCCGTAAGGGCCAATGCCTGCCAGGGTAGCGAGTTTGTCCGAAAGGAATATCGCGGCCCCGGCACACAGGCAACGGAAGGAACACGGGTGGGTTTTAGTCAGTAAAAGTCTGACACTCGCTCCGCCCAGAGCGGGAGGAGTCATTTGATGATTCCCAACCAAAAAAAAAAAAAAGGCGTGGTTTGTATATTGCATCAGTAAGGTTATGTTGTGTTTGAAAACACATGAGCGAAGCCCGATGGTAAAAAAATATTACGATAAATCTAGAAAAAAGTACTCCAAACACTAAAATTGACCCATCAAATTCAACACTTACAATTTTTCAAGTGACCCAATTACACGGGATATGACCACTGAATGGAGGCTATGTTTACAAACATCCTAACCTAGGCTAATGATGAACGACAGGGCGAGGTAATCAGCGGGCCGTTGACCCCGATAATGACTACCCGATGACGTTGCATGTACGGAGCACGTGCTCAACGTTCTACACAATGGGGAATGAGACAGATGTGAGCTTTTTATGCCCATTCTGATTGGGTGTTATCGATTGATTTTTGTTTTTTTAGGGTTATTGATTAAAATAGCGATTTTTTGAATTTGGAATTTCGTATGTGTTTTCTTTTGCACACATTTGACATTCTATCAGCAATAACGAATGAAATGGAATGGAAAAGTCAAAAATGTATTTGATTGACTAATGGCCTGCGCAGAGTGGCGGACGGGACGGCAGAGCATTTTAAATTTATCAATTGAATTTAATAGGTACTTACCCAATCGAAATAGGGTAGATATACGACTATATATGCTCTTCGATACTCCACAGAAAACTGCGCTGATGCTCCAAGGTCGATCATCGAGCATTGAATTACCTTATTTCGATTGGATAAGTGTTAAATTCAATTGATAAATTGCGAATTTAATTGCGTTTTTTATTTTATTAATTGCGATTGTTGTTGTTTTAGAAGCGTGTTGAAAATTGTAGTAGAAATACGAAACGCTTTGAAAGCGATTGCCGTTTGTCTATGTCTAGGCTTCTAGCCAATAGGTACTGTAGTAAAACAGTTGGTAGTGAGTAGCGGTAGAGTAGTAGTAGGAACGTAAAAAAAAGCTAAGGTACACTTGCTAAGGCAAGTGTACCTTAGCTTTTTTTTACGTTACGTTACGTTTACGTTTACGTTTACCTTAGCCTTAGCGTTTTACCGGACGTGCCTTGACTTGGTCATTTGTGGAATTGTGTGATGTTACTCCGCCCAACAAATTGTATACTCATTTTCACAAAATAATATGACCCGTGCTACCGACATGCAGTGTTGCACTTAATACTATCGTCGTCATGTCCGCTGACGAGTGCAGCGTTATCGCGATCAGTGCATTCCATGCAATACAGGCGAACCATTGTCATTTATTACTGTACCTTATCTAAATCACGACTGATTACTGAGAATTTTTCTATCAAAATAACACTACAATTAATACAAACTATGAGGTAATCAGTACCTTTGCTAGTATTAACTCTCGTCTTTGACTTCAATTAAAATAAACGAATAATTTATTATTCTCGTACAGCGCAAGTCATAATCATGACAATATTTGTTGGTTTTTCTTCCAAACTCCACTAGATTAGCATGATAAGAGACTTTTCACCGAGCCATTTGTCTCAATATAAACTGACAGTCGCCATAGTTTTTATTATTTTTAATTCACACCATTGTCTCACTGGCTGTGTGTCAATTCTGTCAGATTTCTGGTCGTAGCGTTCAGCATTGAGCCGTCAGTCGAATGAAGACAAATATGTTGGCATGACTTTCAAAAAGAAAGTATTTGCGCAAATTGAATAGAGTGCAGTTATGGCGGTTGAACGTCTATATTAGTTTTTCGGGGCCATTTTAATGAACTAGTTTAGTAATGTTTGTATGGGACGCGTATGTCGTTGTGGGCATGTATTACGAAATAATTGCTTTGCAATATTTTTATTGAAACGAAACTTTTCACCTTGTTTTATTTGTGTTTAATGTACCTGTCCCACCGTCGACGAGCGAGCGACTAGCTATCAACGATTTTATCGCTCATGAAACGTACAAGAGATTGTAGGTCCCGTGTAAGTAAAAGTTGATTAATAGTTGGTCGCTGACTGTTCACACCGCCGCCGGCCGGCGTGTACTCGTTTGTCGCAGCGACAGAAGCTATTAAAGAGAATTCACGCTCAGCGACGCTCGCTTGGCGTGCAGAGTACTCGCTAAGAGATTCACGATTCATGGTACTTACGCATAACAATATAAGCCTTTATTTAACTTTATTTAACAAATAAATTAAGTACATTATTTGATTATTTTTTGCTTAGTTGAATACAATATTAGAGTTTTGATAAATATGACTTAGAATCAAGAGCGTTTATCCTTAAAGTTGGCAACGTCGCAAATAGCTGTCTAAAATTTACCTGTTTTGATTAATTTGGCAATATTACTGTATGGAAATAAGAAATGTGGCTAATAAACGAACTAGAATATTAATAATGAATTGCAATTATAACATTGAATTTGATGTTGTACCCGTTTTAGGTATAAAAAAGGCATTTGGAAAGTTTCCAAACACTTTTTTTACATCTAAAACTAAATATTTGGTGTTACGATATTAATTATTGCATTTCATAATCAATATTCTAGTTCGCTAGTTAGCCATATTTCTTATTTCCATATAGTAATATTGTCAAATTAATCAAAACAGCGAAATATTTGACATCTATTTGCGACGTTGCCCACTTTCAGAATGCACGCTCTTAACTGGCCCGACATCACCGTCTATATGACATGTCTCTCGTTGACAAAGGCCTCCTCCAAATATACTACTTACGCATACCAGCGAGTAATCACTCGTCGCCGTCGCGCACTCGCTGCTCGTTGCTCGCCAACTCGTTTTTAGTAGCTAGCTCTCTCTACTCTCTTCTCGTTAATCACCAGCGCGGCTGTGGGACAGGTGCTTAAGCTTATAATTGTCGATATAAGTCGTCGAATCGTAGTTTCTCACATACATTCCTAACTATGTAGAAACTAGTTTTGCGGCAGAACTTCCATTTTTTGTGTGTTATTTAGATAATCAAAAAGGCGTAGCCAGCTGTTATTTCGTTAACACATGTGATGCAGGTAACAAAAACTTCAACAATCATCAATATTATGTTGGAAATCTATCGTAAAAGATCCAAGGACTTGAAATGTTAATAAAATTTACGTTTTTCGGTTTCTAATACTGCGAAGAATATCAATCGGAATTAGGATGCTACTAAGCTATGAAAATGAAAGAAAAATGTTGGAAAATTCCTTTTCTGTTTGTCATATTCTTTCACTCAGAGGAGGAGCTCGTGGCTAAGTAATAACAGCCACACGGGTCGATCCATCAGGTTAAGCTACGCTTGCCGGGGTTGGCCCGTGGATGCGTGAGCATCTTTACATACCGAGACTCTCAGTGCCTCGGAAAGCACGTTAAGCCGTTGGTCCCGGCTATCATTCTTGGATCTTTGACAATCGTTACTGGTCTTCTCGTAAGCCCACATGTCTTACCAAGGAGTATCGTATTACCCAGTTACTGGGTTGTGGAGGTCAGATAGGCAGTCGCTTTATATAAAATACAGATATTCCGCTGCATCCAGTTAGACTAGGAGCCGACCCCAACATAGTTGGGAAAATGCTAGGCAGATTGATTGATATATTTTTATATTTTTGTCTATCCTTACAAAACCCTTCAACGACATTCTTTGTGCACCTAACGGCGACATATCGTATTATTTTGTTACTGGCTGGTGCCCATTGAGTTGTTTATTGGCTCAAATTGATATGTCCGTCTTCATAACGGAAGCCGTCGGATTACGTTCAAGCCCAATATTGTGAGTTGTAGGTAGCTAGGTTTCTCTATATTTTTGCTTTTTGGTTTCAAAACATTTTACTCTGTTTTATTAAGTCTTAAGCATCCTAAGTCCTAAGGCAGATCTGTGTAAACACTGTTCAGCAGAGCTGTCAGTGTCATTATTGTTGTGGAATATCGACAATGACAGTTCTTGAACACAGTAACATTTATATATAATTTTTTCACTATATAAATATTTTTGAGCTTGCTCTCATAGAGAAGAGGCCTTTGCCCCAGCAGTTGGAACATTATAGGCTGATTACCTATGTATGTAATTAGGGTTCCATACCCAAAGGGTGCCAAACGGAACCCTATTACTAAGCTTCGGCTGTCCATCCGTTCGTCTGTCTGTCAGCGAGCTGTATCTCATGCACTGTAATAGGTAAACAGTTAAATTTACAGAGTTTATGTATTTTTATAACAAATTAAATAAAGTAAAAAATTTAAGGGGTCCCCGTACAAGAAACGTGTTTTTTTTTGCGTTTTCGCTCGATTTTAATAATCTCACTTCGCCGGTTTCACATTTATATTAGTGATATTGTATGTACAAAAGGTGCACACCCAGCACGTTATGTATATCTTAGGCAATACCATTGTATCGCCTATATACCAAGTATGATATGTCTATGCCTTTACCAAGTATAATAAAAAGAAAACTATATCTGAAACATTTTTCAGATAATATAGTTTTTTTTATCATACTTGGTAAAGTAACAACGCTATGAGATTAATATATCACATGGATATAATGACTGTATTTCACACCTCATTTAACAGATTCATTATCTTTTCTTGCCAGTGAAAATGAACCAGTTTATTTGTCTAGGCGAGAAATATCATACATAAACTAAGTATACATATATTTACGAATTACATAGTAATCCTTACTAATATTAAGAATGCGTAAGTGAGTTTGTTTGTTACGCTTTCACGCTAAAACGGCTGAACGGATTTGGATGAAATTTGGCACATGGGTAGACCATGACATGGGCTAGGACATAGGATACTTTTATCCCGATAGTACGTTCCAGTGGGATAATTTCCGACCTCCGCGCGGGCGTAGCCGCGGGCGAAAGATAATTATTTCGGTATGTAAATTCGGCTTTAGATATGAAGCCGAAATTACATTCCGAAATCTAAATGCACATTCCACATTTCATTCTTTTGTTTTAAGAAATTCTGTGCAATTACCAAGTATATCGTTGTACCTGTTTGTTTGTGTTGCTTTTCAAGCTTTGCTTTGAAAGTTTTTGAGTCTTCTAGGAAAACTGAAGTTGTATTTAAAATCTGTGCTACTCTTTTGCACAGCATTCTTTAGTCATCTCTAAACCTTTCATGTGATGAGAGATTACTTAGGTAAGAAGAAGTTCATATCAAACCACCGTAAGGACTATTCTTGCTTGCAGCGCTCAACGGCTATAGCACCGGGCCGGTAACAGATGTGGTCATCGTGTTCACGGGATTTTGTTTTGAAACTGGTTAGATATTAACTTCTTTGATAGTACTTATCTGTGGTGGTATCGGGGTAATCCTATAGCTAGAGGCGACACGACCGAAAGGAACAACCACAATATCTCAAAAATCAATCTGCCTAGCCTTTTCCCAACTATGTTGAAGTCGGCTTCCAGTCTAACCGGATGCAGCTGAATACCAGTATTTTACATGGAGCGACTGCCTATCTGACCTCCACAACCCAGTAACTGGGTAATACGATACCCCTTGGTAAGACTGGTGTCAGACTTTCGGGCTTCTGACGACTCGTAACGACTGTCAAAGATCCACAAATGACAGCCGTGACCAACGGCTTAACGTTCTTTCCGAGGCACGGAGGATTCTCGGTATATATAGATGGTCACCAATCCACTGGTCAACCCCGGCAAGCGTAGCTTAAGCTGATGGATCGACCAGTGCGGGTGTTGTTATTTAACCACGAGCTCCTCACACAACAACCACAATATCTATATTTACCAAAACATCCTTATCAGCCATCCCGTCACGTACCTATAATACCACCAAAATCCGCATCACCATAATCGTATTCCGATACCGATACCAGAATGACTAGCATAGTTCAAAGTAACAATCGGATATCAAGCGGCGCGACTGACATGTAAATTGTGATCGACCAGGATCCGAACCCGCTACCACGGACTACCGGTGCCACTGCGCTGACTCAGCACTTATTCCACACCTGCCTTAGTAACCCATAGACGAAGTAATAGAATAGTTGATGGATAGGAGTTTAGGTCGTATGACAAAGGCAATAAAGGTTATTGTGCTGTGAATTGTTTTAGGATAGTTTCTGCAGCCTAAGTGAGATTTAAGCGATTGATACGGGTTATTAATTAAAGTATTTACAAGGTTATGTAGTTGTTTTTGGATTTCATTAGTATCCCCGGAAAATTTGTTCTGATGCACATCGAATATCATCGTGGTCGTAACACATGAAGTTTAACCAAAGTATTATCAAAGCTTACGTCCAGAATCAGATATACACATTTTATTTTACACACATACTGACATACATAAATAAGTCTTTATGGCTGAAACCATCTGACGATTCCGTCCAACAATCAAAACCGAATGACAGTCATAGTACATACTAATTCCATGCCGTCCTGTCATAAAGTGTGCATTCGTGCCGTCTAAAAATAAATCTGAAGAGTAGACGCAACAACAATACCCATATTCCTCATATTAAAAGCAAAGAAAACCTGGTACCTGCACGTTATATACAACAATAAACAAAATACATAACCAGAGATTCTCACCGACCTTCGTCAACTTTATCTAACGCCTTATAATCATCAAGCCGGAGAGTTTTTTTCAACATAATTCCTTGATCCTCTTAATGCAAAAAAAATCAAAGATGATGTTTTTAATCTAACGTTTGAAAGATTGACAGGTCGGTCGGATGCCCGCGGCCTAGCAGGTAGGCAAAGGTACGTTTGATTAAAAATATTTCAGCAAAAGATCGCTGGCGATGCTATCGTGTTTTACCTTTTATCTTCAAAATATTATTACGAGTATTATTCGTTCAGCTGTTCGAATTTTGAATATTTTTTGTATATTTCTTTTTGGCTGGAAAGCTGCCAGGATGTATTGTTTTTTTATTTAGCTGGTTTGTGGATAAGATGTCTTTAATTTACATTTGGCCGTGTTTTGGGATGTTAGCAGATAGTTGTTCTTGAAATCTGTCATAATAGGTCGGCCGAAACGAAACAGTTTTAAACTGAATACCTACCTAAATATTTGAAGACTTACAGCATTATTTCAATCTTCCAACTTTTACCTAAAGTAATTTCATTTACCAAAAAAAGTCCATCAAAACTTTAGGCAATCAATAAAAAAAACAAGAAGCCCTAATAAAATAAAAAATAAGCTAAAGGCTGCTTTGTATTCAACAAACGTCTTTATCTACACACAGTTGAACGATTTCAAATGTACAGAGTTAAAGGCACATAGAGCTCAAATGTGCGTAAAAGATATATCACAGTTGCAAACATCTCAACCACTAGTAAATGCACCCTACAGAAGCGGCCATTTCTCAAATTGTACGGACGCATTCAACGACCCTTCGTAAAAAAATATTGAACTAAAACCATCCCCTAAAATTATTTTAGTGAAAAGAAAGGAACTTAATACAGTCCCCACCATGCCGCGGGGCGCACCCCTAGTGTGTGTGTATGTGTGTAAGTGCCAACTGTATTAGATTGTAGGTGTGTGAGTGCCCTCGGAACGAGCGGCTGACAGCTGAGCATGGGAGCAAGAAAGTACTGACTGAAATGAAAAAAAAAACTGAAAAAGTGCAGCGGTAACGCACACACGGTACATTTTTGATTTTATATTTATACTGGGATAGTGATAATATTGTGAATATAAGTTGGCAATTGTTTATAAGGAATGTTCGTTTCCATTTTTAATTGATGATCATGGAATTTAGTTATTCGTTAAAAATAATTACAGTTAGAGCGTAACATGAAACGTACTGCAAGCAAACACAAGTCCAGAGGACAATAAAACTTTTATTTTAATTGTTTTTTAACAGAACAATCACTTGCATCACCCATTACCAACCGAAACGAACGAAAAAAAAGGATGACAGTTTAATCGTCAACATTATCGATATTAGATAAACAAGCATGCCTTTCTTGGACTAACTACTAAAACTATGAAAATAAAATCAATATGTTAAGAACTCATTCAATTCGCTTTAATAAACCAATTTAATTCAATAAACCTCAAGTACTTTCTTCTAACCGTACCTCAGAACCATACCGAGCGGGCGCGGCGTCGCGTCGTGTCGGGAAATCAACGCACACACACACACACACACCTCACCCCCACATACACACATATCGTACGTCGCCCCACAGAAGGGCACAAAAGCTTGGCCGACTGACTACCGAGATATGTGCTATACATACCGCTGTGATATATTGTATGTCTTTATAATAGTCTATGTAGTATATGGAGCGTCTTGAAACGCGTTTGAGAGCAAAACAAAGTGCGAGTGTACTTCGTTGATTTTCAATGAAGTACGAATTAGGAAAGAGTTTTTCGAGTTAACTTTACTTTTTTTTTACTTTGAGAATCCAATTAAAATTTTTTTTCGATAGTTTCAAATATTTATAAAATACATTTTATTCTTTCAATATTAAAAACCATAATTATAATAATTTACTTTAATTTCTAAATCATTAAGATGATTAAATAAGCTTTTAAGGACTGCTCTAATCTTATCTCACGTATTTACGCCCAAATCGGTGTGATTTACTCTAGTACTATACTGAATATGACTTACGTAAACGTGAATCATATGTGTACTTACAGTTGATGTGTATGATTCACCTTGTAAAGGTTGTCTGCAAGAATCCGTCCTAACGCGAAAAAAAGTGACTCTACAGTATGGATTATTTTTATTTTTAATATTCATATTTCAAACTATAATACGTACAAATTAAAAACATCCCAAAAATAGACACGTTAGTTGAATAGACAGTCAACGTTATCTCTGTCCAGTGATGAATCGAATTCTATTTCCAAAAATAATTCTGTAATTACTGTTACATTGCTCCGAAGATCTTATACAAAATCTTTTTCAAATTATTAATTCAAAACTTTATAATAAAGTATCAAATAACAAACTTTAAAGCTTAAATATCTTGAAACAAAATTGAAAATTATATTAATATCGTACTCCGCAAACACAGAAATCCAATATCTTGAGCGACCCCTCCGCATATGTCGGCTTCTCACGTACATTTCTGCAGCTCTCAAATCGACTCGAGTATGGATTACATACAGCCGACGACTTGAGCCACCCTATAGTATGATATACAGACACAATTTATAAGAAAATGCGTGGAACTGACAAATATGAACTGTTTTAATTTTCATTGAAGCTTTTTAGTAGTGTGAAATGGAGTAGACAGCTTCCAAAAGAATCTGCTCTTCATCTTCAGTGAACAAAGATTGTAGTGGCGTTAAAAATGAACTTATATGTTTGTAACTTTATAAGTTTTGCAGAAAATAGCTACTGGACCCTTACAAACGAGTCTGGGGTGCAACAGGGAAGCGTTTAAGGTTTATTGTTGCTTTTATTATTGAATGAGTTTTCTTCATAAAATCCTGCCTTTTTCCATGCAAAACAATATAACTTTAACAAAAATACGCAAGATAATTTTACATTTTTCACTTTATAAACTTGTACCACACGAAAACCATCCGCCATATTCAGTTGGGTGGCGCCCCTACGCAACAAGACGATGTATTGAAATTTGTCGCATCGTCGTATAGCCCTTTGAGTTCCCTTCGCGCCGCCAAAGTTGCTGACTGTTGCTGAAGCGTATACGTCTACCAAGTTTAGCTTAAATTTAAGACGTCCATTGTTCTGTATGACGTGTATTGCTAATTATGTAAGTTAGTTTTCAGCTTGCCTTGCTATAGCTATAGTTTGATCATCAATATTGGAGTTTAAAAGTAATAGTAGTGAATTACTCCACATCGCACCTACAGTCGAAAGAGACACTTAATAAGTCTGGGATTTCATCTTAATTTTGCATGATTATTCAAAATGTTAAGTCTTGTGTGGATATTTCACACTCACACGTCCAATTCTCCAAAATCGAAATTATATTTTGATTTAACTGCGATTCTAAAATACTAAGAATGAGAAATCTAAATCTTCCTTGCCATTCTTCACCTCATTTGTAGACAGTCATACTTACAGACTTACCTGAATACTTACCGATGTTTTCGCAGTTTGGCAAGTCACTCCACGGAGTAAGACTAAAGTCATCCACAAAAAGGTAACCGCACTCTACGAGTATGTTAACTGTCCCAGGAGACTTAAAGGCTCTCCTATCAAATTGTTTCCATTTTTAGGACATTTTAAGCTTATTGTTTTCATATGATCCGTAAGTACTAAAATAAATTTGACTGTTCAACTCCAAATTGTAAACTAATTTCTAGATATATTCCACATGTAAACCTGTCTTAAATTATGTAATTATTCGTTTTGTTGAAATGTCGTTCATGTTTTTGTAAAGTGTTCGATTGTTTGAAATCACGTTATTGATGAACTCTGGACTCATTGTGGCACTGTATTTGCTTAGATGTTCCAAAATTGCTTACTGACTGTCCACTATTTGTAACTATCTCACCTGACTTCTTACCTCCTCATTCCGGCAAGTCACGGTCTCGGCGGCACTTTTACTCCACTTCCTCAACCAGTCCCATGGGACTCACCTGCCGAAGCCTCCTCTCTCTGAGACCTTTTACTTTACCGCCCTTTGTTTCCCAAATGTTAGAAGGTTGCAAAATAATGCCCCAATCCCAGTGGAACGGTAGTCTGTAATTTTAGGAACTAGTATCGCAAGGAAACAAGCTTTTAATGTTGAAGATATTCACAAAATTTACTAGTGACTATACGTAACCTACAGTAAAGTACTATAGTTAAGGGGGGGTTGACTTAATTAATTCTAACGGCAGTGAAATAGTTAAACCATATAGAGGAAAAACTCTTAATTTTGAAACCAATGTCTGCCAATCGGGTATACGAGTAGTACTCCCAAACAACAATACTTACCCCAACCTAGAAACCCAGTCTCAGACCCTTGCACTGTATGGGTCAGTAATCTCAGTTTCAAACCTTCGTTCAGATGTTACTCAGTGTAAGAAACTAGCAAAGTAGCTACCGTCTGCTTTGACAAAGGGGCCTCATGGGACACGAAAAACACTAAACATTTTACAAGCGACAAAGCACAATAAATCCTTCAAATGGCGACGGTAGCATAATCTTGTTATTTGCATACAAATCTCAACAACAATAACATCTTTTGTCTACACCAAGAAGATCTGCAAAAATTATAACTCTTTAACGCGCCGTGCAAAAAAGGGTTATTGTGAAGAAACCTTGCCAGTGTTTTGCGAATGAATAAGAAAATGTTTCGGCTAATTTGGGAGTTTTTGCAATATTTTTTGCACATCATCTGCGTCTAGGACAAAAAGCAAAAATCTTTTCGTAATATACTGTTCCATAAATTCTGTTGGAGTTTTGCCAAAATCTTTATGTTAATTAATCCCTATTTGGATATCAGAACTAAAACTTCAACTCAATTTCAATGTCCATTTCTCTAAGCTCCCATTTGCCTTGTAATTTCGTGTAAGATTAGCGGTCACTTACTGTACAAATGAGGCACGCGATCAATTTTTTGTTGATCAGCAATTTGGTTAATGGCTTTTAATATCTATAATTGGTGCCCACGAATTTATGTATGTAAATTATAGGAAAATCCCTTTGGGACTGTATTACATAGGCGTTAGGCGTTGCAACAAATACTTTGGTCTATTTTAGAAAAGTTCTAAACAATCAAATTTAATAAAAGTAGAAGGAAGGCGAAGCCCATGAGACAAAGAATGCTACGTAAAATTTTGGTTGTAAAATCTAAATACGAATGGTATATTAAAATTGGATTATCCAAGTACCTACTCAATTTCACCCACTACAAAATCATGACTGGTATATTCTAATTTCGAAATTTCAAATTCAACAAAAGTGACCTAAAACAACAACAGCAGTGAATAATATCCAAGTGTGAAAAATCCTACAAGCGATATTAAAACTGTGAACATAAGTACAAGTTATATCAGAGTTGATAAAACCGTAGTCGTCAGGCTCGCAGGAGATGTTGCGTGCCGGCCACACAATGAGCCAGCGACTTTGATTAATGACCTTACATTCAACGAATACATTACGATTTTTGCTTTCATTTCGTTCGATACGAATGTCACAAGGTTATGATATCGATGCCAGAGAAACGATCACTGCGTAGGAGTGACTTGTGATGCATGCCGATATGCTTGGATGCGATTTTCGGTTGAATGTAAATTGGGTGCTTGCTTAACGATATGGCTTAGGGCGAGGTTATATTCATGATGGTTGTAATTGAATTTAGTCTTGATCATGTAATCGTTTTATACTTACTTTTGTTGTTGCTTCTGATTATTTTACAATTCAGAATATTGATAGCTCCTCTACATTTATTTTAACACGGCAGTTCATTGAACATTTTAACAAACTAGTCTTCGGCAATCGAGTTTTCTATTCAGAGTTTAAATTAAAAGCAGTAGAAGTATTTTTCATTACTATATTTATTGGTTTTGTATTCACATTTTTCTATTTCAGTTACAAAACAATTTCTCGTTAAAAATTAAATCCACATTTTGTACCTAAGCCTAAGTCATTGTCTACATCACATAAGTCATGAACATTATGAACGACATTTTTATCAATATGATTATTTTTTACATACACAGTACATCTACCCACCTGTATAGTGTATAATGTATTTAGGGACAGTACATTAAATAATTCAACTGAATACATTATTTTTACATAAAAGCTTTCAGCTAATCACCAAAGCATTTAAAAATATTTAAGGTTGTAATAGGAAACGTTTAATCTTTCCGTTCATCAAAATGAATGATAGCAGGAATCTAATATTCCTGCTAAACATAAGCTAGAATTTATAAAAGGGAAATTTCAATACCTACTTATGAACAGGATAAAAACAGATTGGTAGATGTCTCGAAAAATAAGGAACTACATCAGTTCAAATGGTAACTAAAAATAAGTAAACAGTTTAGCGCACATCGATGACAATATTATTATCCTTGCAACGTATACAAAGTTAGTTATTAATTTAATAAATACAATTGTTACTACTGACAATGACTTAAAATAAAATGTACAAATTCAACACTCAGAAGATGTTTACCTACCCTAAAATAATAATAATCACACTTTTGACATTGTAAAGTTTTCCACCTAACTATCCAAACATCCGATTATGACTGGTTACTCTAAAATACTTACACAACTTAAAAATAAACCTTAAATTAATTTAATCACTTTATTACACCTTAGACACAAAGGAATGGTAAGAATTACAGTTCGATAATGAAAAATAGAGTTTTCTTCTTTACACATCTAAAGATTATAAGGCGGTTAGACCGTAGTCTGATTTGATGACTGGTTGGTTTGATGGAATGCCAGTGCCGCAGCCTGCAGTGCCGACGGGAGAGCCGTGGGCTGCAAGGCTAGCGAGCAAAGCAGGGTCCATGCCTCCGTGCATGCTCATCATGTGAAGGTGATGCGGCGTCATGGGGTGCCCCGCGTTCATCTGGCTCCCTGGGTGAGACATCGGACTGATCGCTGGATCGTGAGACAAATTTTGCTGTGCCCCAACACAATGCAAATCGTTCATTATGTTATCAGTAACATTTTCTATACTGTCTGGTCGACCATTGTTGTTTGATTTCTTCTTATCATTGTTATTTGTATTCTTATTCGATCTACTCTTTGGTGTACCCTTAGTCGTGGTTGTGGTGACGCCGGCCGGATTGGTTTTTCTTCTTACGTTTTTGGTGTTCGGCAGCTTATTGTCCTTCTTCCACTTCATCCGTCTGTTCTGGAACCAGATTTTGATTTGCCTTTCTGATAAGACTAGGGTGTGAGCTATCTCTATTCTTCTTCTCCGCGTTAGGTATCTGTTGTAGTGGAATTCCTTTTCAAGTTCTAGTATTTGGTGTCTGGTGTAGGCTGTGCGTTGTCGCTTCGGTTCCATTCCAGGTTGATATTGGCCGTTTGCTGTGAAAGAAAATAAAATATTTTAAATGTCGTGTGTTGGTGTTGTTGAAAGTAGGGAGAAGTCGGAGTTTGTCTTAGCTATGTAACATTTGGATTCATTAGTGAACTATAGTTTTTGTAATATTTTAAGCTAACTGCAATAGATTGACATAAGTCAGCATATAATTAAATAATATTGTAGCATTATCATCATATTCCTCATATTCTATGTTGATCTGAAAATACTAAGCTTTTTACTAACTCCAATATTCATATTCTCAAACAAAACACCTCAAATAAAACTGTACCTAACAAAATATAAATAAGGCCGTACCTACTCTATCTACATCAGTAGCGTTGCGTGCTCGACACAATAATTTATGTACCGGCCCGTTGTGTTAATTAATGTGCATAATAATTACACATGCATGCGCCTGAGCTTCCTTTTTGTTTTGATTAATTGCGCCTAGTAAATTAGTTGTACAGACACAGTAGACATTGATACGATTTCGTACACCTTGTATGGCATGTTACAATTTTGCATGTAATACGTACGCACATATTAGGAAGTTATTTACATTCGTATATACGTGTTGGTGAGTATGTATAAAGGTTAGTTTGGTGATTTCAATTTCGTTTGTTGTCAATTTTGATTGATCATTTTGCTGTAAGACACTTTTACTTTTTTAGATTAGTGAGTCAAATTGCTTGTCTAATACAGTAGTTTTTTATTAACTCTCGTCTGTAACCAAGCAGTAGTAGCTAAAGTTAAATTTTAACCATGATTGGTTTCATATTATGTTTTTTTTTTATTAACGTTTAGTACAAGTAGGTATTTGTGCACATTGTAAAACTGCTGTCGCTTCTAAAATATTTTAAGTCACTAGACTAAGTTTCAATAGTAAAATCATTGCATGACTGGACACTTTGAAATTTAAAAAAAAATACACACACGAACATTATGTTCGTCTGTATGTATATTTTTTAAATGTTAATCGATATTTTCATCAATTGTGGGCCGATGCTAAAAATCTTTTTTTGGTAGAGGAAGCTTGCGTGATGGTCCCATATAAATTTTATTTACTTTGCTTGGGTAGTTTTTGAGTTAGCTTCGATGATATGTATTTGTGTACTTTGTGTATCTTGATGATGTTATAATACTTCCTGTCACTGTTATTTAAATGGCAAGTGTGGGGTAGGTACCATAACTTAAAAGTGGAAAATAAAAAAAACGACCAACTCGTTTGAACAGCTGTCTTTGGATCTGCATTTTATTTTTTTGTTACCTACTTCCGAAATTAAAGTTAATTTTCAATACGTAGTGTTTTTTTTCGAAAGTCGGATGATTTTCCTTTGTGAAAAAGATTTTTTTGTCACTAAAACTTTGGTGTGTAGATAATATTACTAACAATAAAGTATTTTTTTGTATAGTAGTAATACGTATCATACCTAACTTTGGTCAAATATGTTTCTAGGCAATTTTCTACAGATTTCGCAAATCAGTAATTCTAAAGCCTTTCTAAACATAGCGAGGTATAAGTAAGGTTGCTATCTGACGTCATCCTCACCCTCCTCAACTCCATAAATCAAGTTTCATATAATTCAGGTTTAATCAACGATTTCTATAGTCCCTTTCAATTTCTTTAATACACACCTAGGTTATAGATTAATATTAGTATTTCAGTACTGAAAGATTTAATGCCTATCAAGGTCGAAGGCCTTACTTCAAAAAGCCTTGTATTAAACCTCACTTGAATGTTCAATGGGGCTAATAGTCTTGACAGAATAGTTCCATTGTCAGCCAAGTCCTAGTAATTTTGTAATTTCCTTTCCAGGAAATTGCCTTTATATTTGATGTCAAAGGAGCTTTGTCAATGTTACGTCTTTTTTATTTATAAGTATAGGAGGGAATGGAAAATTCTGGAATTCATTAGCTTTTCCATATTTTTTTAGAGTTCAATGACATGGCAGAATCCGATAACATCGGAAATTCAAAATAACTATGTTTTTTTGTACATGCATGTAAGATTTAACTACATACTAGAATGTCGCATTTTATATCTTTTATTGCGCAAAACCTACCTTCTTATTTGCAATTATATCATGTTAAGAGCGTTTATTCTGAAAGTTGGCAACGTCGCAAATAGCTGTCAAACATTTACCTGTTTTGAATAATTTGCCAATATTACTGTATGGAAATAAGAAATGTGACTGGAAGAGATCGCAGTAAGCGATAAGGCCGCCCATTGTATATTTTGTAGTGTATTAATTTTTCTTTATGTAATGTATAATCTGGTGTACAATAAAGTATATATAAATAAATAAATAAATAAAATAAAACTTAAACTGTTGAACAGAAAAAAGTAATCTAGATTCTCAGCACAGTAATTATCTCATTCAACATTTTCTCACTAACATAACGAAACGGATGTAAACAAATTATTATTTAGTTTCTTGTAGCTAAAATATTCAATTTATAATTTGCAACGCTACCTTTTTCATGATCAGGCACCTCACTACGTCTATCAGTAAGTCTTCGAAATAATACACCTACAAGATAATATAACAACACAATAGAATCTCACTGATGACATGGATATCGAGAAACTCCATCCGTCGAAATTACCCAATAGTTATAACTATAACATAACGCACACACAACCAACCGAACTTCCTTTTATTTATATTGATAAAACAAAAAGATAATCTGGAACGAGATCACAAATCACTAATCTATACATAAGAGCCTTCGTGAGAGAGGGATAGAAACGTTTCTGTGGGGTTCGTCGTGGTATTTCTTTGAATCTCCGCGGTTCTGGTATGTGCGGTCGCCGGGTTGAGCCGAGATTCCCGCTGACCACTGACAAGTCTACATTGAGCAGGGTCCAGGGATCGCACCGAATAAATATGGAGATATAGTCGGCTAGTTTTAGGTATATTTCGTTCCCGATACCAGGAAAACAGGGGAAATAGGAGGCGTGTCTGTTTTTGTGGACGTGTATGCAGTGTGTAGATGTTCTGTAATTATACTTTTTGTTTCGGATTTTGCTTTCGCTGATTCTGTATTAGAGAAAGCAGTTCCATCTATTCGTGAAGTTGCGATGGCTAATTTTTGATAATTTTTCTATTGCTTGGCTTTTTAAAGCAAAAAAATATAACGTGTAGAGTGATACAATCTTCTATTCTTATATTTTTTGTTTTGAATGAGTAAGCGTGAACATAGACAAATTATTTTACTGTGAGAACTTTCTCAATCTCACCGTATTGTTAAAACAAAACTTAACAATGAGATGTTAGAAACACCTGATGTAAATGGATGCTAAAAACATTAAAATAATATGGCTTCACAAGAAGTTTTTCTTAAGACATCTGAGACTTATTATCATCTCTAAAGAAATTATCATGAATCTTTTAAACTGCATCAACGCTAATAATTAATACTGTTTATTCCGTACAAATAGATCCTTAGTTTGAAAGACCAGTAGCCAGTAAGTTACCAAAGGTTACTGTTTGTCCACGTAGCCGTAGGTAATCAATTACTTACCGACAAATTATTTAAACGTCCGTGGCGACAAACAGACTTTGTTGACTGATTAGCCGTGAAAACTATTAGTGTGTATTTTTTGTCCAGTAGTAAAGCAAACGTAAATTCAAACCAATTAATCAGAGCTCTAAAAATAGGTATACAAAGATTAGGCGTTGTTACAGTAGATTCTCAGATTCAGACCAAACGATTGTAAACTAATTCCAACCTTGTAAATGTTCAGGTTGTAAAGTATTAGTCAGTCCCATTTACATTAGCATGTTGAAAAAACACGTTTGCAGCGTGTAGATGTTGAAAAAAAAGATAAATATTCAATCACAAAATAATACGACATTAGAGATGACAACGTATCCCGAGACAGTGATCAATGTTACAACATAATAAAACTTTACAGCATATCATTTTAATATTCTTTTAAAAGCTTGTATCACCTGCCAGAGAGAACCAACAACTCATTATTTTAATCATCATTGCAGAACCGCTACTCGCTACCGGTGCTCGATCTTCGCTTCGTTAGCCACTATCACGTCATCGAGACGATGACAATCTCAATTGAATTACGAGCTACCTGCGACCAACGTGTGGTCCATCTGTTAATCTCGAGTCGATCTTACGACGCATGCGCTATCGGCCCCTCGAGGTGGTCCCGCCTCATTACGTCCAACTTACGATGGATCTAAAGCCTCTTTGTCCCACTATTGTGTACCATGAAAAATGTTAGTCCAATGACAGGTGTCGATAAGCCAAGTCTCTCTTTTAAATTCGGAATAAAACGCGCGAATGTGAGACTAGCAATTCCTTTGACGATCAATCAATGAGACCGGTTCATTAATGATGTTACAATGGATGAGGATTCCTTTAATGTTTGTCATATTAATCGTGAAGGATTTCACTTTTGGTGTAACTTTGTATGACGGTTTATCGAGTTTGTTTATTTTTGGAGATGATAACAAGTTGTTCGCGAGTAAGAATGGTTCGTGATCTAATAATTATTTTAATATGCTAGTGGTAGGTGAGAAAAGGCAGTAGTAATAAACAAGGCAAAACGATTAGATTAACTATCAAAAATAGTTTTTTCTCAAACATTCTTGGAAATTCGAGCATTATTTTGACAACCTTCTTCGAGATAAATCGAAAATGCTGTACTGGTCATATACATGTGAGCAGGCGGCCGACAATGTTATGTAGTATGAAAAGCCATATCTGTAGTGTATACTTAATGGGCGAATAATTACCTACTATGACAACTCATATCGGTTGCGTAATTTAAAAACAGAACGAACTTTTTACTTCGACATAATGACAAACAAGGAGAAACTTAGAAAGATTTTATTTAAATTTCAATTTGGCTGAGGTGTTTAAAGTAACAAGCTAATAAAAGCGTATTCAAAAAGAAACAAATGAACATATTCGCGCGTAAAAAATTATCGGTGATCGTCATTGATTCTGGAATTTATAATTAATTTACTTATTTTGAATTTCCGCACATTATTTGAGAAAAGTAGGTACTATACAACTGCCTTGGCCGCAAACAGGCATTCATGTATGGGTGCGTTCGTTCATCTATGCGGGCCTTTTGCAAGCCGTGGCAGTAATGCAGTAATAATAAAATGTTAACTCCTCTCTCTCTCTCTCTCTCTTTAATCTACCTACCTGAATCCTAAGTTCTCTTTATTTTTGACAATCATACAGCCAATAATAGCTTTTGATCCAGCTCTTATTCAAACAGTCTCTAAAAGGCTGGCGACTTGAAATATAAAATTCACATCATCACGCACCCTGTCTTTTCTCGTAGTAAGGGATGAGTATTACAAACTTGCTATATCATGCTCGAGGGAACCTGGTTGTGCATTTGCTAATCGTATTTCTTTAGAAAACGGAGAAGCAAAAATGCCTTTCTTCAAATTATTTGGGCAAATTTTTTGACAGTAACAAAATGGACATGCTGATGGAAATAATATTCTGCAAATTAATATAAAGAACATTTTACATACGGGTAAATAAAAAAATATGGTTAGGTTAGGTTTTTTTTTTTATCTATACATATCAATATCAATCACGCATAAAGTTTCGCTAATTAATTTAATTTGAGCCTGTATAAGTTAAAACTACGGAACCCCCAGATATATAGTTAGACAAAAATTCCAACATGCATATACTTACCTACATCCAACTTTTTGCTACAAGTGAATACAATATGCATAATTTAGAGTCATGCACAGAAAAAAGTGTCGACAGCAGGTTCATGAGACATAACTAAAGGTCACTGGTGTTATAATGACATATGATTATTATGTGGCAGAATAATGTATGTATCTATACA
This sequence comes from Agrochola macilenta, assembly GCA_916701695.1. Lineage (NCBI taxonomy): Eukaryota > Metazoa > Arthropoda > Insecta > Lepidoptera > Noctuidae > Agrochola > Agrochola macilenta. Next base: position 14,724,675 of record OU753563.1, read on the forward strand.
TTCTATAAATTAAAGTCGCTTTTCGTGTCTGTCTGTGTAACCGCGTTGTCTTTCTGAACTACGCGACGGATTTTGATGCGGTTTTCACCATCATTTAGAAAATTTGTTCCGGAAGGTTTATGTGTATTTAACACTGTGAGGGACACTAAACGCACATAGGTGTAAAAACAATTAAACTTCTATTGTGTCCCTTCCAGTTTCATTCAACCAAATAATACACAAACTTACATATAGTACGGACCACGGACTCTGGATGTTTGAACTCTAATCCAACAAACGACCTGTTAGTGGACGAATGGACGAAGATTTTATTGGCATGTCTGAAGTACTGTGAGAGGGATTTATAAAAGTGATATTAACTTTTTACCTGTGAACTTGATGATTTTATATTTTCACAAAACTGTCTTTAATTTTCGAAATTGTTTTTAAACCGTCGTAATTAAAGAAATAAATCCCATAAAAAACATCACATGTAAAAAATGCAAGTCTCGCAACGCAGTTCTCCTACCGTAAAAAGATGTGAGATAATCGCAACGGAAACATAATCACATAAGAATAATGTACTATTTTAAATAGTCCTCATTAAATAAAGCGCAGCGCTACTACGAGTATTCGGTAGATTTTGTTGTATGTAGAATGTTGATTCTGTTGCCGTGTGCGATTGCCAAGTCATTCTATTTATTATAGAAATAAAGCTGACAAATAGATAGGTACTGAATAAAATACGCTACAGGCATGGAACAGAGGTGTGGTGGTACTCTTCATTAAAAAGGGCGACAATGCCCTGCTTAAGAACTATAGGCCCATCACACTTCTGAGCCATGTTTACGAGCTGTTTTCAAGAGTCATCACGAACCGTTTCGCGCGCAGGTTTGACGACTTCCAGCCTCCCGCACAAGCCGGATACCTTAAAGTCTTTAAGGCTAAGACCACATACATACGCTGCGGCAGGTTATACAGAAGACCAAAGAGATGGACCGATGACCCTGTGAAGGCCGCAGGAAACAGCTGGATGCGGGAAGCACAGAATCGTTCGAAGGGACGGTGCTTGGGGGAGGCCTATGTCCAGGAGTGGATGTTTTTCGGCTGAAATGATGATGGTGATGAATAAATTAACAGACTTGGTTTTACATTAGATCTCACATCTTTTTACGGTAGAAGAAGTGCGTTGCGAGACTTGCATTTTATTATATGTTATGTTTTTGATGGGATCTCATTTCTTCTTGTCGGAAGATACCCCGATGCTGATACTGAATCTACATCAGTTTAATAAAACGTGTGGATTTGTGTGTTTATCTCCGGCATCTAAGGTAGATCCCACAGGTTATACCCAAATATTATTGCTACTTCATTCAATTTCAATGCAGTTTAATTGACAACTGATTTCATTTGTTGCCCATTTTACAAGTAACCTTCGAATAGACTGATTGTGCCTACCTTTATATTCCATTAGATAAGTACACTAGGCACCTAGTCTCTATCTATGTAAAAAGGGTATAGGTAGAGCACGTGATGAATCATTGTACAAACTGTTTGTTTATATATGAAACTAAATTTTACCCACCTATCTATTTATTTAGGTAGTGTAACTGACGAAAACTTGCATGAACTGCAAAAGTGGGTAAAAAGTTAGCAAGTAAAAATAAAAATATACCGCAATATCAGTCTTGTTTTCTAGATACGTGACCTGCATAAGTAACTTTGTAATCCCATATAAATAATATGCGATTACAAAGTAACTTATGCAGTTTGTACATCTAGAAAACGGGACTATAGGCTAAATACTAATTGTATTCAAAATTTGAGGCTTGTGTGTGAATTTTGATGATCGGTGGGTGAGTCAGTGACCAAATTAGGGAACTTTCCCCTGCAATAGTACTTAAACAGGTTCAAATTGAATGTAATTTGGAAATATACCTAGTTATACTAAGCCCATTTGGTCACTGAAAATTCTGGCTTCTAGCTTCATGCACAACGATTTAAAGGGGGGTCGGAAATGTCTAGAATGGCTTCGAGAAAAAATGGTACGGCTGTGTCTTTGTGTTTGTTTTGCTCGACTTGGCGAATATAATAATGAAATTTCGATGTTCTGTCAAGACGTAATACAAGTGCAAAGCAGAGGCGTATCGCAAGCATAATATAGAAATAATATTAATGTTTGATTGTAAGCAATGCAAGCTTTAACAAGTACCTACCTAAACAATGTAATGATCATGATCAATGATGGATGTTCTGATGTTCGCATGCGCACTAGCAAAGATGTTCTTTAGGTGTATACGGGCATAGAATACTTTATCGATTCTATGATATGGGTATTCAAATTGGCCAAGTGCGCTCTCCTTCTCACTTACGGTATGTCTGTAAGTGAGACGGAGAACGAAGCGCCCGTAATGACGGCCGAAGCTACGGATTTCGTTTAGGGAGTAGGGCCCCAGACTCGCACAGAAAGGGTTCCGTACCACCTTACAATATTTAACTCTACATCTTTTACTTCAGTAAAAAACACGTTTCTTTTTCGGGTGCCCCCATAAATTTTTTACTTATTTTTATTATTTGTTGTAATAGCGGTTATAGAAATACATAATCTGTGAAAATGTCAACTGTCTACCTATTTAGGTTCCTGAGATACAGCCCCCTGACAGACAGATGGACGGACGGACAGCGGAGGCCTCGTAATAGGAATCCATTTGGCACCCTTCAGATACGGAACCGTAATAAAAGATGCTAAGTTCATTACACTACTTCAACCTTTTCATGTAAAATATTTTCTTGTTTCTTTGCATTAACATTAAAAAAAAAGTTTTATCTCACTCCACTTCTTCCAATGATTAGGTATTCACATAATTTAATTTCATGTTTGAAAGGATTCTTCGAATTTTGTTAGTAGTATTAATAAAATAAAAAATCTAATTCCTACCTAGTTAGGTACCAACATTTTTTTGACGCAGTTAATTTGTGAAAATGGCTATAGCATAGTGCTATCGCAAACTAACAGTATAACTTTGTGTCTGCCTTTCATGTGTTTGAAATAAATTTATATTATAAAGTTTTAATGCATCAGTCATTTTACTAATTTTGATTTGTGGCTTAGATCACTGCGTAGAATAATTTGTCCAGTCAATGGAATAGTCACAAGACAAGACATGTATTATACGTTGCCTAATTCTTTCAGCAGGTATACCTATTCAAAGATTAGTACAATAGAACAACTCTACGATTCAACTCAATCTTTAGAAAAATACAGAAATTATATTACAGAAATAAATTGCAAAAAACCATATACATCGATTAAAAAAATAAAAGAAACTTCGAACACACGTATTTAACCGCGATTGACTTATGAAAAAAGTTAATATTCAGAATTTAATTGACTTACAATTTACTAAAATTTGCAAAAAGCCTAATCAAACTTTCAACTATTATTACAGTGTCATTGGAACCTACTTTTTGCAGAAAAAACATTTAGGTACCTACGAGTATAACGGTGCTCAATGCAAATTTTTACCCGACTGCCCCAGACGGAGGGTAATGTTTTTCGAGAGTATGTACCTATGTTTATTTTGGTAGTAGAAGAATTTTTGCTCTGCAGTGTCTGACGATTGATTTTATATGAACAGAAAGACCCGGTCTTTTGTCAGTCTCCAGAGCCTAAGCAACCAAACAAGAGACAAGAGCTGGATGATGTGAACGTGGCAGAATTTCTTCCTTCGTTTATATTTTTTTTGAATTTAGAATAACCTTAGGTATATCTACCATATGGAGACAATGATACGAAAATAATTTAAAACACTGGCCAAACTTGCAACTATAAAGTACCTAAATATAACATCAAAATTAAAAATGTATCTATTAATTGGATATTACGAGTATATGTTTGATAGAGTTTTTGTTTGTAGAATGAAAACGTCATTACTTCATTTGTTAAATATGCTAAGTCTTTACGTGAGGTCCCACCCAGTTTCTTACGCGATATTCAGTAATGAAAAACAAATAACTTGCACGAGCATGCTCTATAGTGTCAAATTGCAAAGGTTACGGCATCGTATAAAATTAAGGACACCTGAAACCAAACCACAACAAAGCTAAGGACGACACAAGGGAGACAACATGCAAGCAAAAAAACTAGACATCGATAATCTCTACGCCAAATGTAGAACCACAAACAGCTATTTAAAAGCTATAAAAATAAATGACACTCATTAACATGAGTCTTTCGTCCTTTGTGGCGTGACAATGATCCTGGCGTCTTACAGGACCACTTTAATGACATCGCATTAGTAAAATGTCAAAACAGAAAGGACACACTCGAAGACGAGTGGTTGAAGTAAACATTTGAGGGTTATTAATTGGAGGTGATTTGTTAATTCTTTCATGTACGCACCGCGAACGTTTAATATGTTTAAAAGTTTTCGCATTGATTGTACACAATGGTAGAATTAATGTGTCGGTATTAATCTTGGAGAAATGTATATTTTATATTCATTTGTAAGCCATTAGGCGGTTTTAACTTGTAATTTGGGTGCATTGTGGTTTTTTTCTTAGTCTTCAATATTTGAATCGGTTTATAAAAGCTTTTTTTAATTTTAAGCACACTCACGTGCATGTTATTTTCATGTTATGTTGATTTATTTTAGTTGCTTTCAACTAAGGAGAAATTCCCGACAGATTGCTCAAGTGATGAATTACAAAGGTTAGCATCAAAACAATCATTGGGAACAGAATATATATTCTACGGGATTTGTCCTATCATAACCGATGAAGAATAAATTCTGTAAAAGTAAATGCAAAGGAAGAGCACACAGCCACAGTTAATCTATTAAAAATTCTAGGGTAGGTCAGTGGCTAAGGAATAGAGAGTGATTAATCTACACGAATTACCCGCAATCCAGTTTTTTAACCTCAGATATGCGAGAAAGAATGGTTTTTGTCCTCAAGAATCCCAGAGCTCTCACAGATCCGAGCAATGATTTCAGCAAACCCACATAATGTTTTTACCTACATATAGCGGAAATTATTTTCAGGCGTTTAAAATTTCATTTTGTTTCTTTCAAAGTTTCAAATCATTAGAAAAAGCAATTAAAGAAACCCAATTCGGAATAAGGAATAAGGAAGGATGGAGGAATAAGTAGTCTTTAAGTAGTAATTTAGAACAAATGCAAACTCTAGTCACAAGAAAAGCTTAAGTTTGAACAAATGCAAACTCTAGTCACAAGAAAAGCTTAAGTTTGAACAAATGCAAACTGAAAAACAAGATTAGAAGCGTTAAATGGTGGTGATAATGAAGACTACGTAACGCTAATCTAAAGGTGGCGGTTTAAAAATGTGTACTTAATATGGATTTCACCACAGTTCCCAACTCCTATGTTTTGAAAGAGGACTCAACAAGAAACTTGTAATATAGACCGTTTGTTATATCTTAACTGTCTTTCTCTTTCAACAATGTCTCATGTTCCGTTCTGAGTAATTTAATTTCATGCTTTTCTTCAATTGTATTCCTTCTGTTGATATGAGATATTTCAACACTCTGGACTCGGGATGAGTAAATATGGAATAATGTTTCAACATCATGATGGATACTTGGCAACCGAGTGTGCGTTCTTGTTCAAAGTCAACAATTTGAACTAAAGCTTTGTTTCTCATTTTCTGCGACCGATCGTATAGCCGTTCTTAGACTATTTTGTGGTCGTGGTTTCATAAGTCAGTGCAATTTGTGCAGCCAGCTTTATGTTTGAGCTTGTTAATATTCAAAATCACTATGTAGGGGTTTCTATTTTTTATTTCATCGCGCCACAATAAAATACTTTTGCTACTGTAATATGTAGGTATCGGTCAGTTTAACAATATTTGTTTGAAGCCACTTGAACATTGCCAGCATTAAATGCGGTATTTTTACTACTGCAGTATATGTAGATATATCAAAATCTAAGCTTTTCTCAAAATAAAACTATGAACTAGCGATCGGTCTACCTTGATCAGGTTTTAACATTGATCAAAGTTTTCCGCCTGTGAAGAACACAACGCTATCTATTAATTTGAATATTAATAAGTCGGTACCAAGGATAACGCTTTCCTTACCATCTGCATTGCAAAATGCCTTTTGTATATATACTTAGATCCTAATAAATTATACTGATATATAAAATCATTACTGTAAATATATCATGTATTGTGTTACCAGCTAGATGCTATCAAGATGTAGTTTCATAATGTAGACTCTAAGGACTTCTTCATAAGAGTATCTCGGATAGTATAGGAATATAGTCCTTGGAGACTACATTATTTCTCTAGGCACTTAGGTGTTTCCAGATCAACATAGAGTTCGCTTTTTTCTTTATCGAGGTAACTTCAACATCAGCCATAATCAAAGATAGTTCATCATTTGATTGGATTGGTTGTAGCCTAAATATCTATGCATTGTATTCATTGTGATGAACAATATGTAAATAGTTATGAAGGTAACATCTATTATTATTTATTATAACATCTATTTGGTTTTAAAGCAAAATATTATCACATATCATACTTACAGACGCCAGCAACGTGTATCTTCTTCATCCATGGATAAATTACCCTATCAGTATTGTCTGAACATATAGAGGAATCATCGTCTTCTACAGGCGGAGAATCTAGTAGAAGCCTCTCGTCATCTAGCTCTGATCCAGGGGAGCCTTCTCGCCCTAAAGCATGTAGCTTTCTTCCAGCTGGAGCTGCCTCTTCAATATGTCTCTCTAGCCTTAAACCAAGTTCTGCCAAACCTGGGGCGGTCTCAGGATTGTGAGAAGGGTATCCGTGGTCTGCATCGGATGGATGAGAAGGCTCAGGAGGCCTTGGTGGCGGGGCGACAGGTGGGTGCTGCGGCAAAGGATGATAATACCCTCCATACCCATAACCTGTCCCAATCTGAACTGGAGCATATTGGTGCTGGTATCCATACTGCAAATGTTGGTGTTGGTAGTATTCCCCCGGTGGTATGTAGTCTGCTTGGCTGTATTCCTCGGAGGGCGGGAATTTGGGGTCTGGCTGCGGTTGGTACCCACCGTTGGTGAGGAATGAGCTCATGGTGGGCGTGGTCCTCTCCGCGCATCACCTCGCACACAACACGCCTGCTAATATGGCCGCCATTCAATTTAACGACATTTTACAAAGTTTTTTCTTTGTCACTTTGTTTTATGGACTATGGTCATAACATGTATGAGAACAAATATAGATATTATATTCTCCTACCGTGAACTCTTTTGCAAAAGCAAATGTAGAGTCAAACTCACAGGTCTATTGGTTTTCAATGAGTTTCTTCAAATAGGGTGTGGATGGAGATCCAACACAAAAACTGCTACAGAAGTTTACACCAATTATTATTGATTCCTCTCAAATCAGTTTATCGTCACAGCAAGTATGAAGCTCTTCTTAAATCACCGAAGGACAGTTTGGATGATACACTATGACACAGTACCTTACAAAAAAAAAAAATCTTACAAAATGTTTGTCCACAGATTTTCGTCCACCTTGAAGATCTTAAATAAGAAGTCTAAATATTATTAACTCGTTTCAAACGTCCACAAACCTTACAATCAACGTTCAGTTTTTCTAATCATTTGTTGTTATAATTATCACATTTATTAACACTGTTAATCTTCACTATCTACAGCGTTTGTCCACTAAACACTATCACAAACCAGTCAGTTCATTTCACAGTTTTGATCGCAAAAGTTTTAAAACAGCATTATTGCAAAGTCATTTGATTTATCACTTTTTGATAATAAACAATGGTGCTGGAGGCGCGCTGTCCTGCAACATTTTGAGACAATATACACTGCCCAACACGCCAGCACACTCTGTCACTTTAAGGACTCCTATACATGTTCATCAATTTTTACATACCACCTTCCATTTTTAAGGCGGAGCTGTTCTTCTTGCTACTTGCTTATAAACCAACAAAGAACTTTCAACCTTTTTCCTTTACGATAAGTACTCATTTTGCTTGCAGTCATACTTGAAAGCAATAACCTGCAACCACGCTTTTCCCCCTCCCGCTTGTAAACATACGAATGCGTGCGAAAGAAATAGACGCATAAATCGTTCGTCGACGCCGCAACCAACATCATATAGCTGTCTCATTCTATCAGGTAAAGTTTTAGATTAGAGCAAATGAGAACAAAGTTTAAAGCGGGCTTACTATAGAAGAGATTAAGAAGCTGTTTAATAATAATACAGAACGAACATGGTCTCTGTTCGTAGCAACGCGGCGGCGGGTTTTAAATATTTAATATGCAATTTCCTTTATTTTTCATTATTATACTGTTCATTATTTTAATGGACGACAAGTGAGATATAATTAGGTAGAAATTAATAGTTTTGATACTAACCGTGTACGGCCATCATACGGTCATTTGCATTTTAGTATCCGTCACTCATGGTCAACGCAATATTAATGATTTGGAGTGTTTAGTTCTGTTTTACTTATCTCTAATTAATTACGTTAACATCATGTTCTGTGATAAAACTTGCGTAAAGCTATATTCAGTTACTCACTTTTTAATTTGCGTGGTATAAAAATATATTCTTTGCGTTTATATTTTGAGTAGTGCTCCATTTATTCAATTGTTATTTTTACCAACATACAATTAATTAGGGACATAATATCAAGATCATTGAACATGGCAGGTTTTTAATTAGATTTTACAAATGAGTAGGTAATTCTATTGGGTATATAATATAATCATAGTAATTTAATAAATACCACAACATAACTTGATAGAATTCATAAACATAATTACGTTCACAACCTGAAGATGAACTATAGATAGAGCAAAATGCCAAATTCATGATCGTGACCAAAATATCTGAAACCAAGGAAGATAAAAACAATACAGAAACACAAGACAATAACAAAACACATGACGTGAACCAAGATAGGTATCTATCACAAAAGTCACACGACAAATCCGATCAGTCCTTACTCTCCAACAAAAAACAAAGCAATCACTAGTCATGGTACTATGATACCGTCTAAGCCGCTAATACTACACTAAGACCCGACAAGGGAGCCGACTTGGACACCAAATAAACAAAAATGGTGATTTTATTGAATTAGATGATCACAATGGCCCACGGTGAAGTTCTGCTGAGTCATGCCAGCTCCCGAGCCGACCACAAAAGGTGGTAACACCCGATCAATGGATGTTTGATCAATAAATAGACGTGTATCTGGTCCGGCCCGGCCTTTTTTGATACTGATTCTGTTTTGTGTTGCTGGGATAAAGGTTCAGCTGCTTCGTGTGCCTTTTGGGCGAGTTGGGATTCAGATGGAGTAAGATCTTCAATAATTTTAAGGTCTATGGAACGAGATTGATCAAGTCTTGTTTTATTATATTTAAGTCCCTTGATATGAATAGCTTCATGAGTTTTCTCTTGTCATTCCTTCAATTCAGATCAACTCTAACTTTAGTCTTATATTCGTGTTCTTTAGAATTCATGCTAGTTTTGGCCAAGTAGTACTCTACTTGACACACGAGCTTTTAAAAATCAAAACTACCTCTAGATTCTGAAATTACTTATTAATGATGATGAAAATAGTTTTAAAGGGGAACACCAAAAGAAAGGCCGTTCTTAGGATTACAATAATACATTTATAATCCTTTTCATTATATATTGGAAGGTGTGTTTTACTAGTATTACGTGTGATCCTAATATTTCTTAACTGTAGATATTTAGGTAGGTACCAATTTTAAACTTCTTCAAAAGTTTGAACATTGTAGGTAAAAGGTAGCTGTCTAATATTTTATAAGAAAGATTCTGATGATCTATAAATATAATAACTGACATTTCCTAAGTAGATATGGATAACAAAATAGCAAAATAGGGTTTGCTACAAGTACTTAAATAACAATATTTTTATTTACCAGAGTGTTTGACATGAAAATTATTAAATCATTATGGTGTGGCGGCATCTACAATCGCCACATGCGAACTACGCATCAAAGACCTGACGTCACACAAAATCCTGACGACAGACAAATCCTGCATCGCGCAATTAGAGTTTACCGCGCTATGGACATATACGAGTATATACGTACAATCTCCCAACTTCAACCTCTGGGCAGTCGCCCGCCAGACACGACACCCGTCTGGTCGGAGGATCCTCCCTTTTCTATGGTGGATGTGTGAACTTTACACCATGTTCCTCATACCCCTAAAAAGGTATTAGTATTCTTCTTGAAAAATCAAGAGAGATCAAAGAGTCATGCTTGACTAATGACGTTGGTCTTTAGAATCGTAGGGCTACAAAGTCCATCACCAACCATGACGATAATGATTTGTTATTGTCCTCATGACCGTTAATTACAATTATCTACGGGGGATCCCCGATGATTTGTTGTAACCCAGGCACCAACAAGCTGATGATGACAATCATAATTACAAAGCTACTAGATACAAGTAACTAACCGGTACAAATATTACATAACACAAGGAAAACGACAACCATACGTTATACTCCTCTACACTAGATCGTGTCTAATCACTGTGCAATGTGTCGATATGTCTGTCAGTCTGTGCTATCGCTGATCTTGACAAGCAATAAATTGTTTTAATCTCAGTCGTATGCTTTATTTCTTTATTTTTGGTTTGCGTCCACTCAACGCTGACTATTAGGTGCGTATTTTGGAGCTCACATGGCAAACTATGCTATGCTTGTCTTCAAAAAGAAAAATTCAAACCGCTACAAAGTTAATGCTAAAAACGTAAGAATCCATATTTCCAATAACATTTTGATAGACTCCCAAACTTTTAAATTAAAATTATTTGCTTATGAGAGATAAATGTCCCCCATTGAAGACATCCTTATCGGCGCAAAGTTTCTTCAACAAACTTGCTCACTCCCGTTGTGTTTTTTCTCGTGACGCTAACTGCCTGCCAGCTCGTTCTATCCAGCGCAAACTTAATCCAAGTTTAATGAACAATACGACAGGCCCTTAATCAAACTTTGGACTTCCTAACTTTGCCTTCAGGCGATTTCCAACTTTAAAAAGTGCAACCACAGGTTTCAATTCTCCTGTACGCTTCAATGCGGATAAGTCGTTTTACCTTTCAAATTCCCAGCTGGAGAAAAACCTATTTAGCTGACTTTGATCGTATTATTTGTTTCTTGTTTTGCCTTTTAGATACAGTGTCGGAATAAAGAGAGTTTATTTGAACGGGATCTTATTAAAATTTCAACAAGGTCGTTTATAATATTCAGATTTGATACAAATACAGTTTAATTCTGATAGAATTTCGAAAATATTTTGTTTTCGTTTTCGGGCGATATAAATGGGACTGTATCATTAAAGTTGAGAACAAAAAATACAATTTAAAATTTCGCAGTTCTGTTCCCAATCACATGTTGTGAAGGGGATCGTATAGCCAATTTTCTGTAATGGCGGGTTGCGTTTCCTATCTTTGTTGGGCCGAGTGCCGACGTTTTTTGCAAAGTCTCGCCCCTCCCATGCCGAGGGCTGGCTTCGATGAAATTTATGGGGTACACATGTACGAATCTATATACTTTTTATTTTTGGCTGACGTTTCTACTTCTTATGTGGATTCTGAGGCAGCTATAGTCTCTTTGAGAGCTTCAATGTCATTTACAATCTTGTGAATTTTACAAAAACAATCACCTAGATACATTCTCATGTCACGTCTTTATAATTTAATACTAACAATATCAATACACACCTACATACATTGTGTACGCGTCTACTTCGGAGCGAGCTACTCAAAGCCACGCACAAGTTTCTGACGCGGGTACGTCATCGTATGTCAGACGTTTGACAGCCGACACCACTCTCGCCTCCCTGCCACCTCCCACGCCCCCCTAGATGACGTCACCCATCAAAGGGATTCATTCTGGATGGAAGCTCTGTGTCTAGAAAGATTTGGATATCGAAGTCTGGACAACTTTTTACTATGACGAGACTTCCCTGTCGAATTTGATTAAACAATTTGTGAGATTTTAAGTTATCAGTATGAACACCAAAAATACTCAAAGCAAAAAATGTGCTAAAGTAATTATTCTATATTGCAATTCACCAGTAATTAGGTATATCTATTGGATCTCTTTTGAGAGAAATATTTAGGGTTAATACAAAGTAAAGAAAGATAGACCGTACAAAATTGTCATAATAAAAGGCCTCTGATTCTTACTCCAATATTTTCGCTGAAGCGTGTATTCCTAAGATTTATATGGCATATTCTACCACAGCCAAAGTTCATATTTTGCCATTTTATGTGTATGTATGCCTCACAAAAACGTCAAATGTTACAGCTTTGAGGGGGAACGTTTGGTATTTTTGACAAGCCCGAGCCCTATATCATAACTTCTAACTTCTTCCACTCGACTTACAACCTTAGTTACTGTTTCATAAATACCATTTTTCCCTGTTTCTTTTCTGGCGTTTTAGATGGTTTCTAGCTGAGTGAGCAGATGTTTCATTAATCAGCGAACAGTCGCGACAGTGCAGCAGCGCTGGCGTCGCGGTTCAATTTTTTTCCTCTTGCGCCCTTAGATTGGATATTGGACACGATTTCCTGGGAAACTTGGCAGAGACTGGGTGGTCGCTAATCAATAGTAAGTATATGTATCTATTACTTATTATATGTACTGAGACAGATTATTATAATTCATTGTTTCCTTCTTTAGGTATTTGTATTTGTTCTTACCATATTTCGTCTAGGAAGTCGTGCATAGGATGTTTAATTAACGAAGATTAAAAGAGATATTGCTATTATCCGAGCACCTACCACTAGACTTGTATCTGGATGTGGATCGAGATTTGCCTCTACGTTTATTCACATGTAAAGTCATCAAAAAGTTAAGAACAAAAACATTTCGTTCCCAAAATTATTGATGCCATCGAACTTAACCGAACGACGAAACATTAATCAGAATACTTACCAACAGAACAATACAACCGGCTCACTACACATCTCCTCAAATTAAACATCTCATCTCAACTAAACGAGAGCCTAAACCCGAATCTTTTAACCCTCTTCAACTTTATCTAAAAGCAAAAGCAATTTGCATTTCAATGCATAAATTTATCCGACACACGCTCACCCTGTATAAGTATTGCTATCTCCTCCCCTCTGGGTGCACTCTCGGAATTATTCCTCCGTGAATAGGGGTGCTTTCGTTACTGCATTTTGATGTTATGTAGGTGTGGGTACTATGTGGATCTTGGTGAGCATATAAGTCAGTGGATGTTTGAAATAATTTTACTTGAGCACTGCTTCAATTGATAGCAAGTTCCTTCTGTTTTTTTTTTTTTTTTACATTTTCTCTTCTTCTTCGGTAAAAGCTAGTATCTAGTTTGTTATCAGACATAATAAGCTTTTGAAAATTTTGACTTCACCCGGAGGCTAGTGACGTTAACAATACTGCTTCTCATCAGAGCCTAAGGTGTCCGATTCTGGCAAATTGGTTGATGATTGTTGACGTCAAGACTACGTTGGCTAATTAGCTGGGTGCATCCTGCAAAAACAAGATTAGCTTTTGAAATCAAAGAGGAAAACAAGGATAAGGCAAGTAATGTAAGAACGTTAAAGACAGTGCTACCCTATTGTAATTTTTTAGGATTGGTGACAGTAATTTCTGCAATCAGAGACTTCTGCACAAAAGAAAGTTTATTTTCTAACGTTAGTTCCAGTAAATCAAATATAATAATGGAACTAACAACGCAATATCATGACGCTATAAATATTCATAACAAGCAAATAACAAAAACTAATGTGCCTGTAATACCGATCGATCAAACGCTGACTGTTACATTAAACTTAAATAAACTAAAATTTCACGCTTACATCTTACTTTCTAATGATCGATCGCCCGGAAAATCGTACTGATTCGACGTAAATATTTTGACATCGAAGAATCGTATGACGAAACAATCGCTTTCGTATCTGAGGGGAATGTTAGAAAACTTAATATCTGTAGACGTTTGATAGATCGGTCTCGGGGGTGCTAGCGAGCGTTCGGAGGCCGAACAGTAGCGATTCGCTTGTGCTATAACAATGGTGAGTTTAGAGACAACTCGTCGCTTGGGACTTCGATAGGATTGGCAGCGGGATGGTTAAAAGCTATGCGAGGTCTTTGTATTGAGGTACTATTACTTAGATACTACTATGGTTTAGTGATCTGTCTCTTAGGATACAGGCTATCCTAATCTAAGAGACTTATTGAGAGGATTATTGTTCGGTATGGAGGTAACTTTGTAATTTTTTTCTGCCCAGAAAATTTCGTGGAATCGTGTTTTCGTCAAACTAAAGTAGTACTTAACACTAATCTTCAATTTTACCATACATGTATTTATTTTAAATGAATGCTACAGTATTTTCTATATAACTGAGGATCATGCTAAATAATTTGAGGTATTATAAACTCTATTTAAAATTTGATTCTGACATCTGCAAATAATTGCCAGAAATAGAAAGATCATCGCACAGCGCGAAATGCATTTTCTAATGTGTGGTGCAAGTGAGCCGTAATCTCATCTACTATTACAGAATAATGAATTTAAAACCTGCTTTCTCTTACCAATAGAGTACCACCAAAGAAGTTCATATCTAACCAGTTTGATAACGAAATCCCGTGAACACGATGACCACATCTCCTACCGGCCCAGTTATGTAGCCGCCGAGCGCTGCAAGCAAGAATAGTCCTTACGGTGGTTAGTTATGAACTTCTTTGATGGTACTGACTGAAACCAAACTGTCGAACAAAACCCATCTCCCCAATGCACGTTGTTTCGTTGCATCAGTATACATCCGCAAAAACCGTCTCTCGCCACTACCTCAGAATGACTAATGATGCTGTGCAGTGCGGATATACCTTGCACTCGTATCCGTAGACAATGAAGATTGAAATACGACTGTAATTGTGTAAAATGTTCAAAGATGCCGCGGGTTTTAGAAAATATCTTAAAATATTTCAAGATTAGGATATTTTTTTTAATAAAATGCTTTAGGATTTCAAGTAGTTTTAGCCAGAAACAGTGACTATGAAACCAAACTGCTGTATTTTCATACTACCATGCTTTGATCGGAGGAATCTGCATAAGTCTAGTACACCTCATTAACTGCAGTTTCGAAAGATCTTGGAGGTAGGTTGCCAGGTGCTTTTAACGGTTGTAGAGTATAATAGATGCTTAAGTCACGTCTGAACGAGCAAAAAAGATCAGAAAGAAAGTAGGTACAAAACAGGTAAGCATTCAATATGCACCTGAAATATCGTTTTTTGTTTGTTAATAGCTATGTAATTTCTTAGATTCACGTCTAATATTCAGTATTCACGAGTTATCACCACCAAAACTGCGTAGAGTTTTGGTTGACAATTGGTGATAATTCACAAAGTCACATGAACAATCAAGTCATCGCAAAACAGCTGAAACCTGAACAAAAATACAGCTAGAAATCAAATTCACACAAAACGACTAGGACGGTAGGTAGGTAGGTATAAGCCGATCCTTTTGCACCAGTCAAGAAAAATAGTAGAAAAACCATTAATAACTGTCACAGTTGCCTTGTTAAATGCATACAATACTTGGAGCTTTTTAAAAGGCTCACAATGGAGACTTGGCTAAATTAAAAGTTTTTCGATACAGCCGCTCGCGACATTGCACGCAACTGGAGTCGGTAATTATTGTACGTTACTTGTACGGTTAGCAAATTCAAGATAAGGGCTGTTTTTGAATATTTAATAAGACTTTATTTAAATAAAGTAATGTTTAACTCGTGGCAACATACAAAAAACTCTTCTTTGATCTGCGGGGCAATTCCCGTAATTTTTAAGTACATTCGTATTCTAATCTCATTCGCAATCTGTCAAAAATACAATCACTCTACCAACATTTTTGACAGATAGCGACTTGAACGTGAACGTTTTATAAATACGAGAATTGGTCTTCTGTAAGTACAGATATTTTTGGAATTTCAAATAAATGAAATAAATTTACAATTTTTCATATTAATATTCACGTGTAAATTGCTTGAATGAAAATAATATACAGTAAAACACGGAATTATGAAAAAAGATGGGATGAGTATAAAAATAAGTGAATAAATTATTAAATTAAAATATATATACAACGTGTCCCAAAATTCAACGAAAAGCGGGCACCAGACGGTGGACCTGCTCATCACTACCCGAGAAAAAATAATGAAAAAAAAAAACATTATTTTTTTGGAAATTACCAAAAATGCATTGAAATCATTCAGAAATTGACACCCCTTAAGATATTTTTAACTACCATGACCACAATTTTTCTAATATTTCTGTTTTTTTCAATTTTTTTAAATCTGCAACCTAAGTAGCACTGCTATCCACCACAACCCTTAAAAATCCCAGAATGCCTGTAGGTTTTACACAAAAATCAATCAAAATTATTATTTTCAAAGTTTTTTACTTTCTTTTCCACTTTCAGTTTCTTCACTTTCAGTTTTCAGTCATCGTGGTGTAAAAAAAAAGTATGAACACTACTATGGCAAGTTTAAAAAATAATTGGCTCCAGGCAAAATAGCTACAAAAAAAAATGCGTACTATATATAAACAAGATTCCCTGCCTTGCCTGTAGATTTTTGTGTAAAAACTACAGGCGTTCTGGGATTTTTAAGGGTTTTGTATTTTCGTAATTTTTTCTCGGTTTGTGATGAGTAGGTCCACCGTCTAGTGCCCGCTTATCGTTGTATAAAGACTCCTAATACTAAGAAGATACAAATTAACTTAAAGTTCTGAGAAACTTTATATTAACATTAAAATATAAATAGACTTATAACCGACAGGCAATTTACTTGTCATCAATATTTATATACCGTGGTAAATTAAAAGCTAGGTAAATATCAAGTTCTCTGAAACGTAAAATCATTAATAGATGATCTCATATTCATATAGAACAACAATGTAATATGTGGAAATAAATAATTAGGTACAGTTAGGAAAAATAATTGTGGAGAAAATTTGCCATGTTATAGCTGTTTCATGCAATTGTCAAAGAATGACAGTTGTGATTTAAACATAATCAATAGTCAATTTGCTTAGCAATTAATTTCCCAGACTTCATATAATATCTTTACATAAATAATGAACGTATATTTCTTCCTTAGTACTTTAAACCTTATGTTACACAAAGGCTGGATTTGCGGTGTAAAGTTTGATATTCCTTAGGTAAGTACCATACCTATTCCAATTTTGAAATCGAAGTGTATCAAGTAAAAAAAATGAAATCATAGTTAAGGTAGATAGATGGCGTCGTAAAATCCATTGTTGAAGCCATTTTGCATTTAAGTACCGACCAAGTTTAATTGCGCCTTCCTGGTGCGCCGGTTGCACCAACCCCTAAATTATACTGCAGTGTATCGCGAGCAAGCTGGACTGCTTGTGCGTGAATCGCTGCTGCAAGCTTTCTACATCGGTGAGCTTGTAGCAGCCTTTCTCATAACTACGAGTATATGGTTAAGTGTGTAGATTAAGTTTACTAATATAGTCGATAAGAAATATTGTTACTAACATATTAAGTCTATGTTGTTGATTACTTGTTCATATGACATATTAATGAATAAATAACTGCTAAAACTTGTATTTCAATTTATTAAGTTCGTACCCATGTTAAGACCATCGTAAAGCAACTTTTTCTGCGGACCATACACCCTAAGGTAGGTACGTCAACTGACACTGGTTTGTAAAGACACATTTAAGCGGAAAAAAATCAAAATTAATGATATCGGTGGCAGCTACTAGGGCACTGTTGAATACTCTTCTATAGTTCCACCTCAGTACGCACGATTTGTGAGCTTCCTTGTCCTAGCCATTTTTGTTCAGAGTTCAGAATACGAAGGTAATTGACAGAAAAACTGTTTGTATTCAAGCAGTTTTGGTAGACAATGGTTGGAGACAAAAAGTAAAGGATATGAGGTCATTTTTATGTTGACGGTAGGTGGTGGAGGTTATTTTGTTTTTTCCAAAATATTATAGTAAAAGAGACAGGTATTTTTATCACTAATATATTGGCAGTGACAATATTTGAAAATATTGTAAGTGTTAAAATGATCATAAATAGTTCTATACAAACTTAGACATCAATAAAATATTATCATATAAACTGTTCATAAAACTTAGACATCAATAAAATATTATCATTTAAAATGTTCATAAAACTTAGACATCAATAAAATATTATCATATAAACTGTTCATAAGTAATCGTATGTTACGGTAGCGTAGTCAAAAATATCTGACTACTCTTCGGAACATAAATATCTAAATACTCTAGACTTCAATATATTTGGTGCAACCTAGGATTCGTAAATATCTATGCGGCTTTGAAAATTCAACTACATGGCCTTTACCATTCAATTTATTTTTGTTTGCCGGAGCAGTAGTAAGTAATAAGGACTGTAACAATCTGACAACGTTGAGAGAACGGTATTATTTGATTAATTAAGTTTTAGGAAATCTTAGGGTCAAGGGCTCAACGCATAGGGAATGATGATGTCACAGATTGTTTACAATTTATTGTAAGGCAAAACTGTTTAGAGTTTTATGAAACTTACCATTGCTAGTATTATATTTCATAGAAAAATTGCATAGGTAGATATTTGTGTACCTAACTTTGCGCTAAATAATATGATCAATGGATTGCGCACAATTTTTAGATTCTTTGTCTGTAGCAATATTATTGATATAATGTAGTCACATATTTATGATGACACAGATTGTTTACAATTTATTGTAAGGCAAAGCTGTTTAATGTTCTATGAAGCTTACCATTGCCTAATTATTTTTGATTCATGAACATGCTCGGCTATTAAAGAACTCGACTGTACCTAGACCTACTTAACTTTTGAAAGTTCTTGTAGCGGAAAAGCTTTTTCCTTCGTATCGTTGATATGTAGAGTGGCAATAAAGTAGTTTTGCCTTTCTGCGTAGCTTATTCTATATTAAAAAAAAAAAAACGTCTACGCTTTGGTTTCTAGTTTGTTTTAATTTTCATGCTCACACATGAATAAGCAGGCACACACCTGCTTTCTCCAATTATTCACCTCAATCAGCACAAATACTATTCACGAAACACCGACTATCCTATCACACGAGATGGATAGCACCTTGATTGAGTTATCATTTCAATCTCACTGACTACCACGAGAACACGAAACGATATCACTACGCTACAACAACGATACAAACTCTTCATACACCTTCCTTTGCTTTTTTTGTTTAGCGTCCATAGAAACACTACTATTGTGAACACGTAATGTATGATGAATAATTTAATACGTCGAAGAAATTAGGGGTTTCTTGGTAGGGAGTTAACGCGGGGGCGCTTGCCTCCGCATCATCAGATGATAACATCTCCAGACAGTCAGTGTGACGTCGAGACCTGATCTCCCGTCAATGTTTTGACGTGGGATTCAGTACCTAAGTATAGGTACTATGGTATGTATGTACCTGTAGGTAGGTGGGTTAGTGTTCTTTGTGGAGAAACGGGTATGAGATGTTTTGGTCTTGTTTCGCGAGTTGGGTTCATTTGGTTGACTTTTTGGGTCGTTTGGTTGCGTTTAAGTTAGTTATCATTCAATTTTTTAATTGACGAGTAAAACAATACTTGACCTATTTGACTAAAATGGAATAGAATTAGGTTTTTAATTATGTAAGTATCTTGTAAAGAATGCCTATCAGCATGGAGGTTGTAGGACAAAATAACTAGTAACTAAATAGTCCAAAACAGCATTTCCATAATGCTTAGCAAAATAAATCCAGCTATCAAAATAAAACAACACACTGCCGAAGAAAGCACAATCCAATTCCAACAAACGAACCCAAAGAAATTGCATATCGATCTTGAAATTTTAATTACTCTAACAGTGAGGCAATCAGGCGAAACCCTGTGACCCATTTTAAAAGTTTTATACGTACCGAAGCAACGAGGGGAGTGATAAATGAATAACATCAATCAGAAGAATAAGTGTTGCAAATTTTCACCCGGCAAGTTATCGTGGAGTAAGGCCCGACTTGTTTTAAACGATAAAAATGATCGAGTGCGTTGTATTCTGGTCAGAGAAGGCTACAATTTTGGTGGATGCAGTGTGTATTTACGAAAAGAGTTTTTTTTGTGTTGTGTGTGCTCTGTGGTGGTCATTGTTGTAACGGGATTTAGTTATATAATTTCGGAAACTTTTAAGAAAAATATTTGAGGTACAGACATGAAGATTTTATGTTTTTTTTTATGTGATCCTCCATTCGCTCTGAGCCGAAATAATTGAGTCATGGGAGAGGTCTTTGAGCAGCAGTGGGCTGATGAAGGGTAAATATACCAAAGTAAGTAGCTGTCATAATACAAGTAACATAAGTAATCTATTTTTAGTTTCCGATCAAACACTTCTTTTTCTGATATGCATCGCTGAGTTGACCAAGGTCCTCATGGTTAAGAAAACAGATTCACTACTCAGATTTGCTTCTTGGCATAAGTAACCATATACCTCGACATTATCTATCAAACAAGCAAAGCAATCAGATTCATATAATATCTTACTCAATAGCTCCAACCCTAAATTTGATATTGTGTCTTCACTCCAGTAGATACATTTCGTAGAAACTTTTAAGTGAAACGTTGATTCCAAAGTGGATCGAAGATCCGAGCTGACGGCAGAGCGATTGTTTTGAAGAGGGGCGAAACTAGTTAAGAAGATAAAATTGCATTGATGTGGAGGAAACAAAATTAATGGAAGGAATATCGATTCTATCTATCCACTGCTAGCACCAAGATATTGTAATAGTATTAGATATTTGACTTTGAAAATGAATTTTATCATTACCGATATAGATATAACAGGCATTTAACCTGCAGCCTAATTGGTAACACACATTACAATGTTAATGTCCTTTTGAAAATTCATCAATATGCATTGCATTATTTACGTTGTCAAGCACACAAACATATGAAGCAATGGATATGAATTTCCTTCAAAATCCATCGGATTTATAATTCTAAGTGTGTTACGCAATTGAGTTGTTGAACAGTCATGTGTTCTAAGCTTAGATGGGGTGGGATAGAAAAGTCGATTTGCTAAAATACAACATAGTTCGGTAATGGAATTACATTCTCCATCAGCATATAAACTCAGACCAAATAAAAAACCAAGACATAGCGCTGTCAATAGTGACGTGAAACCGGTAAACATGTGTGCACTTAGTGAGGTGTAGTTTGATTATAAATGGTTGTACATGTGTAGGTGTGAGCGGGTATGCACAGAGAGAGTCTGAGCATATAAAGTACTGGTCATGATCCTCTTCTTGAACAGCATGATCCAACTTCATGGGAGTATAATTATTGCCATTATCCACCGAAGCTGATAAATTATTGACCACAGCATTTTGTTTATCAATCGGAGCCCAGTTAATCATTTGGATTCCGGAGTTCCTTATACAATGCCTCGTTCGCTAGCAAGCGAAAAGGAACAAGGAACTCCGGAACTAATATTTTTTTCAACACACATGCTCGAAAAATGGCTCTTATTGCAACGCTTGTGCTCTCACGCTCGGCTCCCTCACCTTCAGCTAGGCCTGCAATCCAACCTCTACTGCAATGACAAACTTTGCCCACTTGTACTTTATCAAAATATACTATTGTAATCCTCTAGAAATTTTAATCCTCGACCTAAAAATCCATATAAAATTTGATAAATATTCAAACCTTTTTTTCAATGTGTACTAATCAAACACGTAAGATAAGACGAATTAGGCGTGATACCCATCTTGTGTCCACGAGGGTTACGGAAGGTGTTCTCATCAATAATGTGTTATCTGCCGGGCTGACGACCGGCTACTGTGGACACGGTGGCAGTGGACACTTCCGACAATCTATAGAGATGTTTGTTTTGTTGCTGTGAATTTATAGGTGTTGGATATGCTACTGGATATAGGCACCAAACGAAGTTGGATCGTGCATGATCTTGCGAAGTAGTACCCAGACAGTAAAATGATATTGATTTGTTCACGGCCCAATACTAAGCACGCCAGAGCGTTTTGCAGTGTTTTGTTTGATCTTGAATCTGGTCTCGGCAAGAAGTAGTAGACAAATTATCACCATCATCAGCATCACTATCTTTGACAAAAGATTGCTGGCCAATCTGGTCATACGCCTCCCCGAGCATCGCCACAGCCTTCAGGCGAAGGTCACGGGATCATGAGTCATTAGTATCCAGACCTTGAATTTGTATTTGAAGGACTCCAAATGTAACTTAATAATATACCTCGACACTTCAGATAAGGGTCGATATTGAAGTAAACCCAGACTTTATTAATGGCACTTTAATACGAAAAACTCCAAGAAAAGACGTCACATCCACTCATTACATTTCTTATAGAAACACGACTCCAGATCGGGGACAGTTTTAGGCAACTATTAAAAAATAACCCTGTCAAACGCTATTAATCAATGTTCGATAAGGCAGCTCAAAATGGGCGGTCTATGTTGTAAGGTAATTTATTTCATAGGTTCGAATGCGATTGAAAGACTAACTGAACCAGTTGGACATGACCCCTCCTTTGCCTCTGCGATCTCCTCTTGCTTCTATATTTTGTATGGATGTTGGAACGGGGGAAGGTCATCAATTCTGGTCGTTTTATATTAGCGATGGGCGATAGTGGTTGTTGTATTGACAACGTTCTATGGACAATGGCCAATAGCCTTATCAACACATCACATGATTTTCTGAGTACGATCGCATGAAGTGAATCGGTACAGTATTTATTAGAAACAAGTTTCATTTGTGGATTACTTAGTGAGCACAATATTTAACTGTCCTCTGTTATCTACTTTCATATCAGATCGTATGGATAGTAAGTTACCTGAAAAAATATATCTTCAGAAGAATATTAAATCAGGTACCTACTATTTATACAAAGGGTTTCTAGTAAAAGAAAAGAATCCTCTGGTGTTGTGAGAATAGATGAGCAAGCAGATACAGTAGCGAGTTCGCCACACATGGTGTAGATGTCGTTGTCTCTTTAACAAGAAACAAAAATATAAAGCACAAGTACCTTAGTAAACAGTTTTGTTTTTTAAATTTTTTTATTCAGTGCTAATTTGTGAGTTTAAATAAACTCATTAACCGATAATATCCGATATCCGAAATCGATTCGCCAGATTTGATTACAAAAATATAAAGCACAAGTAGCTTAGTAAACAGTATTTTTTATTTTTTATTCAGTGTTCATTTGTGAGTTTATTTATTTGTAGACGAATCGATTTCTGGAGTTCATCTACAAATAAATTACTTCGTGCGAATCGCCTCAAGAAAAAATAATATTATTTAAAAGTGTCGATTTGCTCGTTTCGGGCTAGTAAATTCGTACGAATCACCAATTTACTTACTTTATTTAATTCACTATTTGTATTGTAAACTCTTTCTACAATCTTTATTTTCTCTGTAAATAAAATCTACTTTCGCAAAGGTCGTGTGAGGTTCAATAACCAGGTTTCGTCCTCGCCATATAGGCTTAATATAGAATTGGTCTAGTTGAAACAGAATACGTATTTGATGTGCTCTTAGTCAAGGTTAAATTCAAATTGATAAATAATTAAATTACCTAACTTATCAATGTCAAAAGGCCATCAAATTTCAATTAAATCTTGACCATATTGAATATTCTAAAACAGCTTAATCAAATCTAGTCTGCCTACTTACTTATTTATTTTAATTAACATTACTCGTATGTGTTTAAACTGAATTTACTCATTATGTCTTTTGCTGCAATGCGTTATCATTTTTCGGAAATTGCAAAGGTAGGCTGTGTAGATTTAGCAACAAATACTTTAAACATTCGCATTTGTTTACCGTTTCTCAAAAAGATCTTACCGAGCATAAATAAAGAACCAATAAAAATACATCTCACATAGCCGGCATTCAGCTACGCAACGCCACCTATTGTTAACAAAATAGAAGTAAATAGTAAGCTGGCCGTAGCCAATGACTTCGCGATGATATTGTACTACATAGAGATGGTGAGTGCCATCTACCGTCGAGTAGCATGCGTTATGTAGTTACATAGAAATCTATACAAAGTTTATGAAAACGTAGCAGTGTAGATATGGTCTGGCGGAGACCCACGTTCTAGCTAGGAGGGTTCAATGTATATGTTGCAAGTCACTGCAAATCTATAAAACTGAATAAGTATAATGCATTTTTTTTTTTTTGTCATGTTATGTTTGACACCTTTGAATATCTCAAATATCACTACTACTGCGTATCTGTACTACCTTTTATCGTCAAAATATCTACCCGTATACCATGACAGCTTGTAGATAGGGTACTTACATGGGCTTTGGCAACGACCATTCCATTCTGAAGTTATTTCCAAACTTTACTGATAGATTGGTTATCCAAGGCAAAAAGATTTGAGTTCAGCCTACGAATTGTGTACGTGATACGGTTTTTAAATCAAGTCTTTTAGAAACCTGTTTTATTTTGCCAACGCTTGAGATAGAGTCATAGAATAGGAGTAAGACATAGACATAGACAATAGGAGTACATTTTAAACCGTCGAGGTAAGTTATAAACTATTAATATTTATCCAATGAATGTCTATCCTGTGAAACTAAGCTTTGATTTTGGAATGGATGATTGAAATACTTAGGTATGTAGATTGTAGGTGCTTGCTTTCAGCTGCATTCTAATGCAGTTGGCGTGACATTAGCGTGCAGTTGTAATGCACTCTGTTAGCAGTTTTCATGCAGTTATTCCTACTGCAATAGCAGCAGTTGATATAAGTGCACCTTGCATAATTGCAGTTTGCATTCAATCAAAAATTTGCAGTGAGATTGTTATTGAAATGCAGACAAATCTAGACCTTATCTACCTACTAATCAATTTACTGTATGCTTTAATACATTATGTAAAATGTATGTCTAACTAACATACTAGGTAAGTACATACAATAGATATTATAATAATTTTCTTCAACGAGAAAATATCTATGAATATTTATCCATCTAAAAGAAACTGAACACTTGAAATTGATATCTGTTTTTCCTTTCAACTGAATTTACTTTTTATCAGATATTTAAAAAGGAGATAGTAGTAATTAATTCAATTTCTTGATAGACAGGTCAGTACACAATTTAGGAAAATAAATTTAGGTAAATAAGGGTAATAACATTTTTATTTAATTTATTTAAGAGGTCCTCTTGTTATTGAAACTGCAAAATCAAATTTATCACTGCTGAACATAGGCCTTTCCAATTGCAAGCCACTTAGCTCCATCCTCGGCCACTGTCAACCATCTAATTCCTGAAAGGTTGATCACAAATCTGAAACAAAAACTTTTAGAAAACACACACAACGCACAATGATGCTTTATAAAATCAAAATTCAATCCAGATAGGCAAATTAATCCCATCAGAAACATGTCATGTTAAAAAAATGCAAGTCTCGCAACGCAGTTCTTGTACCACAAAACGTTGTGAGATCGAATGCAAAACCAAGTCGGTTAATTTATTCAGTACCTATCTATGGGAGCGTCTATCCAACAACTTTGTCATAAATTGTTAGATAATTAGGTAACTAACAACATTTTATAGTGACCGTATTAACATTAGACATCTTTATTTCTTTAATCAATAGAATGACCTGGCCATCGCACGGCAACATAATCACATAAGAATAAGCTACTATTCTAAATAGTCCTAATTAAATAAGGCGCTCACAGCGCAAATTTTGATGATGATCGGTGATTATGTAAGTGACAAACTGAAGATATCAGTACAATACGGTATATCTGTAAGTGAGACGGAGAACGAAGCGCCCGTAACAACGGCCGAAACTACGGATTTCGCTTAGGGAGTAGGCCCCCAGGTTCAAACTGAATGTTATTTGGGAATATACCTAGTTATACTAAGTCCCCTTGGTCACTGAAAATTTTGGTTTCTAGCTTTAACCACAACGAAGTTGCAAGGGTTCGAAAATGTCCTGAATGGCTTCGAGAAAAGATGATAGGGCTTTTTTTTTTTTTTTGGGTGGGAAATCATCAAATGACTCCTCCCGCTCTGGGCGGAGCGAGAGGGAGTGTCAGACTTTTACTGACTAAAACCCACCCGTGTTCCTTCCGTTGCCTGTGTGCCGGGGCCGCGATATCCCTTTCGGACAAACTCGCAACCCTGGCAGGAAAGATGATACGGCTGTGCCTTTGTTTGTTTCTTTTGCTCGACTTGGCGTGGGCCAAGGGCTTTTAGAGCTTTTATATGAATAAAATATTCCCTTACATTAAAACTTAACTATGACTTATTATTGCTCGCGGCTAAGTAATAAAAGCCGCAAGGGTCGATCCATAAGGTTAAGCTACGCTTGCCGGGGTTGGTCTGTGGATGGGTGACCATCTTTACAAACCGAGACTTCTCCGTGCCAAGAAAAGCACGTTAAGCCGTTGGTTCCGGCTGTCATTCGTGGATCTTTGGCAGTCGTTACGGGTAGTCAGAAGCCCGAAAGTCTAACAACCAGTCTTACCAAAGGGTATCTTATTACCCAGTAACTGGGTTGTGGAGGTCAGATAGGCAGTCGCTCCATGTAAAATACTGAAATTCAGCTGCATCCAGTTAGACTGGAAACAGACCCCAACATAGTTGGGAAAAGGCTAGGCAGATTGATTTTGACTTATAAAAACGTGTTTCTTGTTTCATTAACTGTTTTTATTTCAATACATTTACCTACTGTTCACATTACGTTGTAATTACGTTGCATTCGTTGAAATCTCTGGTTTTGTCTAGGTACGATAACGTATTAATAACCAGAAATATGTAATTTATTTATTTGTTATTTTTAAGCTCACTGTTTTAAACTTTCGGTAAAATTTTGCACCTGACACAACGTAATAGATTCCATTATAAACATCTTTATACCTAACTATATTATTTTAATATTATAAATACGAAAGTGAGTTTGCCAAGCTAAAAGGCTGAACAGATTTGGATGAAATTTGGCACATGGGTACTCCATGCTCTTGATCGAGACGTATGCGAGTGAAACCGCGGGCGCAGCTAGTTATGAATTAATTATCAATTACTACACTTATGCAAAGTCCTTAACTTCTCAATTAATTATTTTAAATTGTTATTTTATCGGAGCATTGCTTTGTTAACTACCGTGCTTCATATACTGTTACGTTAGTACGTGAGACATCTATACTTCGTAGTTATAAACTGTGCCAAATCATGAACCAAAAATTCACTCCGAGATAAAGTTACTTTTATTATCAGATCCACAACTAAACTACACTCGAAAAATCGTAAAACCGAAACAAAATCTCTATCTGCTACAAAAATGTTCAAGCCAATATTCCCACTATTTCATGAAAAATAGCCCGCGAATGGACATGAAGCAATAACAGAGTACCACTAAAAGCAATCAAGTGCATATCTACGCCTCATAAATTGCCCTGAAGCCTTTACTTTAGTACCGCAATAGCGCAATACGGGGCAATAAACTATTGACATACTGCATAGATAACACATTGTCTCTTTATGGGGCATAACCAGGAAATGTTATATCTAGTGGTTCTAACTAGGTTATGATAAAGTGGATTGGAGAATAAAATATAGTGTAATATGGGATTGATGTGTAATAAAATATGAGCAGGTAGCAGAGATTCTTACATTGTAGCTAAAAGAAATACAGTTGTATTCTTTGTGGTAAGGTACTTTTATTTTGTGTTCGGTTTCTTGCTATGATCCTGGAAAAATATAACTGTATTGCAAAATCCTCTTTAAACAAATACCTGACTGCTGTTCATAATTAATGCACTGACAACATCGGTAATTATTAAACTGTATTTCGTATAATTATTGTTTTTTTTTTAAATATAAACGTCGTATTCAGATTCCTCTTAAGACTTTTGAAAGACGTGAAAACGGTCATGACTACTGCAGCGCGTTACACAAGATTTTTTTTGACGAAAAAGCTTGCTCCAAAATTCACTGAAAAACCGTTTCTGTTTTCATTCAAAATTCAAAAGTCATTTATTCAAAATAGGCTGAGAATCAGCACTTTTCGAACGTCAAAACTACATAAGACAGTCCTCCAAAAACGCCCGCCCTTCACCACTTCCTATATTTCTTATCTCCCAGAAATCTCAAAACACAAAAAACAAGTAGGCAAAAGACATAGGAAATGAACAAGTCGGCATAATCTTCGGCCAGTCATCTTTATTCCCATCTTCAGAAACCCCTACCACAGGTGTTCGGTCTTCTCCCTGCCGTCTTCAGAAACCTGTACCACAGTTCTTCATTCTTCGAACTCGTCGACGTTCCGTAGCGTGGTCTTCCAGCCGTGAGATACCTGTAGAGACGAGCTTCTGATGTGAACTAAACTACAAAAGCCCGGATCTACAGGGTAGATCACGAATGTGCCATATAACCTTCGAGTTTCAGTGGTAGGTTTCGAGTTTCGGACGAAGTTTTCGGTTACAGCTGTCGTTCGCGATCTGAAACTTTGCAAATTTTTTTTGTCTAAAATTTTCTTTCTTATCTTTGGCGATTCATAAAAGTTGTTATGAATAGAATTTTGTTCTTTTAGAAGTTTTTGGATATAGAGGTTAATAATAAAGTTGGAACACAGCTATTAAAATTCATGAAGTGTCTTTAACAAAAGAAAACTTCAGTAGGTACCTGATTTCTCACAAAATCTAATTTCTGCATAAAATATTAATTTTCTTTTAAATACAATCAAAATTACACACTTATTTAGTATCTAGCATACTCTTTCATATTTAAAACAACCCAAAACTCAACGAAAAATTAATAAAACCCTTTTCCTAAAAAGTGACTTAATTAAAGCCCGCTAAAATATAGCAACAATACCTCCAGCTCCCGAGCGGGCAACAAAATTTTAATATGACGTGTAACCCCATACGTCACTTTTAACAGAAGCTATATGATATAGGCTAAATGTATAATTAACATGACAGCCGCCAGCATCCGTTTAATATGGAAATCTCGTTATACACGACACACGTTGCCTATCATTTATTACTTGGGAAAATGCGGCGTGAAACGGTTGCTTACGATGAGAAATTTTCATTAGGGTTCGTGTTTGCGAGTGTTTACGATTGATCGGGTAGTGTTTAGTGTGGTAGTTTAGGGTCAAAATTTGTGTTATACATATTCTGAAGTATCGGATAGTTTGAACGATATATCTCTCAGAATTTGTTGAAACACTTAGGTACCTAACCTTCGGCATCGTGTTTGAAGTCTTAAGGCTCTAAAACCAAATCATTAACATTTCTACACTGATATTATTTTAACCCATCGAAACGTTTAATTGAATAAGACTCCAAAAACATTGCGAATTCCTCCGAAGAAAAACAGTTCCCACACAAAAAATCTGCGCCTTCCAGAATTCAATTTACGCTCAACAATACAACACTTTCACCCTAATCTGATAGCATGACGAGGGATCACAAATCAGAGGAATCAGCATCGAAGCCTCGCGGGATACGCCACAAAAAAATAATCTCGACGTATTTCCGCAAATCATTGTGACCATTGTATAGTCGATAATGTAGTTGAGGAAAGCGGGCCTAACAAAAAGGTTCACTTAATTGCACGAGGGAAGAACGCTGAAAGGCGAACGGCTTTTGTTTCCCGCGAGGCCTTTGTACGAGCTCAGCCGATCGTCTGACTCATCAATTTCCCCAGATTGACGTAAACGTTTGAGTCTTAGATTGCGCTAATACGGATAGACACGTACGGAACTACGGGTGTTCAAAGAGATGAGACATCGGATTTAGGGGTATGTTCTTGGGAAAACTCAGTATTGGATATATTTTATACAAGTCAATGATGGACAAGATAATAATAAATTACGTACTCTATTTGGATTCTAAAGGAAACATATTCAGTATGTGTAGCAGATCTTACCAAAGGTACATTTAACGTACTTAAATCAATTTCTAGGTTGTGAAACACTCACTCGAATCTAATAAATAGTTCTTTACCTACGTTGAATAACTCAACTAAACATAAAGCCCAACACGAAAGCCTCATAATAGAACCATTACACAAGTCAACCGAGCAAACACGATGAAAACATGGCACTTGAACTATATTAACTATCGGGTCTAACGAGGCGCATCGACTAAGCTTAATCGAACCTCATTTATATAAATCTCTCTAAATATCTACAAGCAATTAGCGCAAATAGAACTAACGTATTACAACGTTTGGGGAACTGAAGCCCCCGTAGGTGGGACCGGGGGAACTAAGACTCCCCCTAAGTTCCCCCGGTCTGCGCTGTGTCGTCCCGCCATCATTAATCTTGCCGCTCAGCAAACAGTCCTCCACAAGAGCAACTTTAGAGCTGTACCGTGTCGATAATGTAAGTAAACTATCGCAGATATGAGCGATAACTGCCTAGAGGCCTCCCCATCCCAGCGACGGTGCTTAATTAATTGGATTTTAGATACAACCCCGAGAAATTTGCCTTCAACAGAATTTAATGGCAGTTAATTTTGATTTGTTTAATAAAGCTTGCTAATAAAAATATATAATATTATTATTTGTGCGAGAACCATTTTCGAATTTGTTTTCGTAAATAGATCCTACTGTGCAATTTTAATGTTATCAGGTCGTAAAAAATATAAGTGAATTATTTTTTACGACTACACTTAGTTGATAAAGCTAATAGGAATCTACGGCTTTAAACTAGAAAAGCGGAAAAGCTTTAGGTCCGCTCAACGCCAGCACGGGGGACATTTGAAGGTTATACAAATATCTTAGAAGAAATCCTTACAAATTGGAGCGATCAGTCTTCTTAATTCTCGACTCATCGATACAAATTCGTTTGCTAATGGAATCCCTATCCGTGCGGATTCCATGGAAATATTCAGCTGAAAGATTTCGCTTTAGATTCATATCGGAGCGTATTGAAGACGATCGTCCTTTATCTATTGGAACCGAGGGGTAGCCTGCTGATATAGGTATTTTAGTGAGAGAAAATAGATGTATTTTTTTCTTAGGACCATAAAATTCACACCCTAGTTTCGCTGGATTAAATCAATCTCGAAGTAATCACAACAAAAAATCCGAAAACCTTAATTTAGAAACAAATAAACATCACTATTTTTACGTTTATTCTTTGTCACGTTGCCATTTCAACTTAGAACGATCTCCAAAATGAACTTCTCACATTGCAAACAAAACACAATCGAAACTCAGCAATCAATCAAATATTAAATTATATTATCATGTAATGATTGCATTATAAATTCGATAGATCTTTGAATAGGCAAGCACTTAAGGATACAATCGGTCACTATAGATTCTTGTGCTTGTGAAGTATTCAGAACCAATCCGAAAATCTTTTTTTAATTAAAAATTTATATTTTTAATTCTATTCATTTTCACGAAGCCCTTTCAAACTTAGAACGATCTTAAAATTGAATTTCTCAAACTGAAAAACAAAACACAGCCGAAACTCAGCAATCATCCATGTGTTCCAACGCGATGATAAATACAAACGAACATAGAACGTACCTGCCATTGTTTGTTCCAAGCATTTCTCATATCAGCTTGTTTTCCCTCGAGCACCGCCTGAAACATTCAATCCCAAATGTTACATTTCAATATGCTGACTAAAACAGCCTAACTTTTACTTCACCCCTTTCAACGCGTTTTATTTGAAAGCAATATGTCTCCATATGTCTGAGCACATAATTTCACATTTGTGTTCGGGATATTTTGTTGGGCGCCATTATGTATAAAGAACCGGATTGTTAGGTATATAACGGTAACGCATAAATGTTATTTATGACGGTTACAGATAACATAAAAGGGTGATCAATTTAGCTATCTAAAAGCCACCAATGAAAAATGTGGACCTCGGCCTTTATTTATGCTGGCAACTCGTAAACCCAACCAGCCTCTTTAGATAAACCATCATGAGATCTTATTTAAAGAGAATTATAGGTCACATATGGAGAGGTCTATGCTTGGAGTTCCCTACGTGATCGAATCAGAAATGAAGAGATCCGTAGGAGAACCAAGGTAACCGACATAGCCCGAAGAATTGCCAAACTTAAGTGGCAGTGGGCAGGGCACATAACTCGCAGAACAGATGGCCAAAAGGTTCTGGAGCGGACCGATGACCTGGTGAAGGCCGCAGGAATCCGCTGGATCCCAGAAACACAGAACCCGTCGAAGTGGCGATGCTTCGGGGAGGCATATGTCCAACAGTGGACATCTTTCGGCTGAAATAATGATGATGTTAGGTCAGTTTGTCGCATCCTGGCCACGCTAACAATCTAGCTAACTGATATTTCCACAAAAGTATGAAAACATTCCGAATACCTCGGCAGAAATGAGAGTAAATTACTCAACATTTAAATAATAGGTATGTAACTTTGTCCGACTGTTGAATCATAATAATTTACTCTTTACAAACAAACAGAAGTTTTAAATGTAATTAAGGGCAACAGTTCATTAACGCGCTTTTAACGCGGTCAATGTGAAGTGCAAAGTTCGTTTCCCCCTATGCGCAAAATGCGTACGTGTACATTTTTAACGGAGATAAAAACATTAAAGTGAATGACCCAATATTGTTCAGGTTATTACTGTTACCGGACAACACTAAAATTGTGTTGAAATTACAGTGATAAAATAGTAGAGTAATAAAATGCACGTAGACTTTGTGAAAAAGAAAAATACTTGTAATAAAAAGGGACATTATAATTTTCTTCTGCATAATTACAAAAGTTTTGCATAATATTATGATAATGTCGAGTGTGGAGTGAACATAAAAATGTACTTGAGTACTACAAAAGGCTTAAATTATGTATCCGTCTAGACTTGGTTTCGTCTTTAAAATGCTAATATCGCAAAAAGACTTGGTTTTCCTCTGGTCCTTGTAGCATTATCATGCTCTCTATTAGTAGAAGATAAGAAAGTATTCCTATTCTATATTCTCTATTCTTTTCCGTTACAGACTTATATTTAAACTTGTGTAGGTAGCCATTTTAATGAGCCGTTTCATGAGCATGAAACATTTATATTATTGAAACTTGTGAAAATCTGTGATTAGAAAATGCAACTAATCAAAATGAACTTATCCGATTAATGAAGTTTTTATTTGAAACACGAGGAAAAATCTATGTAACAAAAGACACACCAAAAAGTCGCAAATCAAACCTAGCATATAATTGGCACGATAACTCCCTAACGTCAGTATAACAAATTAAATTAAATTAGTTAGTTAAAACGAACAATCCATTACGTCAGTGCATGCGACCCAGCATCAGCGACTCCTACATTAAACTTGATCCCATTAAACAAAAACTTTGCTCTTAATATTCCGCCTAACGAGTTAACTTCGGACATACGCCCTTTTGACATTAACTTTTAAAATTTGTCGAGTAATGTCAACGTTAAAGTTTATAGTGCACATTTGAAATGTAATAGAGGTGTGAGGTAGAAATAAAATAGAGTAGCTATATCTCTCAGTTAGTGGTACATAAAGTTTAGGGTGCTGACGCACTTAGACGGCAGACAGTAGCCAGGCTGAGGAGAGTCTAGACCGAATGGTTTGCTCGTTAAATTCTGTATCATGTTTCATTCAAACTTGTTTGCCAGACTAATCATGTTGAAAGAGCGTAGGTTGAAAAGATTATCGTCATCGATCAGCTATTTATTGCCCTGATTACCTACTAGAACATGGCAATTCTCGAACGAATATGAGATTGCGTAACCATGCAAATAATTTGAACAAGCCAAATTACTGCAACACATAAAATGAAAATCGAATAATTTCATGCTCGCACATAGGGTTACGCTGCCAAAATTATCAACATAGCCCAACTGTGCCC
Organism: Agrochola macilenta; assembly: GCA_916701695.1. Taxonomy (NCBI): domain Eukaryota; kingdom Metazoa; phylum Arthropoda; class Insecta; order Lepidoptera; family Noctuidae; genus Agrochola; species Agrochola macilenta. Next base: position 14,758,545 of record OU753563.1, read on the forward strand.
TGATTAACCATCACTTAAATCAAGAACTGAGGGCTGGGCTTGGCTCGGGGCCAGCCGACCGCTACAGATTTATATTTCCAAACATATTTCCATATACCCGCGATCAATATGCCTATCATATGGGGTGGGTGTATGGAGCCAAGTCGCGCGCGCCAGATGAATATTTTACTGCGTTTCCGGGCCTTGCTGTGAAAATGCCAGGCGTAAAATACTGGAAGCAGTAAAATGCTGTTCATTTGCAGCGGTAGCATAAATATGTGCTGGCTGTTAATGTCGAAATTTAAATTGAGTGCGACTTGCATAATATATGAATTTCCTCGCAGGTAAAAAAGGAATTAAAAACTCTACCGGAATGACCGGAATTTTCGTTGAAACATTTATCCAAAATTACGTTTCTCTAAACAAATAATCCCACGACACGATTCTGAATTTTCTATCTTCGACTAAACTATTTTCATTCCAAATACTTTTGTAAAAACAGAAGATGCAAACAGCGAACGGAAACCTTTAAAAAACTTCTAATTTATTCTTCCGATAAGCACCGGCCGGAATTACAGCGAAGTTACACGGAACATTTTAAACATCGCAAGTCCGTTTTTTACGGAAGAAGCGAAGAGCAAAATTCAATCCGGAAAAAAGCGACAGCTACTAGTGGAACTTTCAAATTGTTTTTCTTTTAAGCACAAACAAAGGGAGACGATGCCAAGGAAATTAAAGGTGGCTTGAAATAAAATAAAAGTCCATCGAAGCGGAGGACTTTTTGTCGGATAACACGGCTCTCAACTCCGAACTTTAAGCTTTTTTGATTGCAAAACTAATTGGAAGCAATTACATTGTTTTTAACTTTTATTATCTTGAGGACTTTAATATACGTTTATTTTAATTTCTTTTTAGCAGGTGCAAGTTGGAAGGATAGTAGGAAATGTAATGTCGACTAATAGTTCGCAAACTGCACAGAAACTCATATTATGGGGTGCTTCCCGTAGTGACAGTGACCACAAACGATCGAAGGGGATGGGGCTATAAGCAACACACTTGCATGGCAGGGGAATTAGTGATGCCGATGCAATGTGTCGGTTGACACCAGTGCGTGTTGCTACGTCGTATTAATAGCTGTTATGTCTGTTTGCAATTTTAATGTTGCTCACAAACTATACAGTTGGTAGTTTTGAATAAATAGGTGCATCGCTAGATGTGTTACTTAATACTTTAAGCACAAAAATGTCCAATACCAAGGTCTGATTGTTGCTGTCGGTCCATACAATCCTGTTACTTTCCCCAAAAGTAGTAATGATATTTGTCATCATTTCAATTTATAACATTCTCGGTTAAATTTCATAAAGCTTGGCTAACAAACAAAACAATCTTTATTGGTGCAACATCCAACAATTATCCAACGCAACTAAAACCCCGAACAATAGCAACGAACATTAACCGTTGCATTAACTTGAATAAACACTATTATTCGCACTTAAAGCCGTACAAAGCGGCGACATAACTCAAGCCAACTTCCAGAACAATCTCACTACATATCTACAATTGTTGGAACTTAATTTAGTTTCAAACTGCAGTCGCTTTATCTGCATAACGGACCTAACCCAGTTAAGCTGGGGACGTTTGCGCTGTCGCAAACTTGGCCGTGTGTACAGGCCTAAGGTATTAGAGCTACCTGTATATTTCAGTCAGACTAAGCCTGCTAAATTAACGGGTAATATCCTGAGAAATGTACGTGTGTTTCATTTATTTCGTGGATATTCTCAATTTCGGGAATGTTTTCAGCTGTATTTTACGGTAGTTTATTGTTAGCCTGTTTGAAATCCAACTTAAAGTATTCGTAGGATGAATAGTCTAGTACCTGGTCGGTAGAAATACAATTTAATTAGTGAAAACCTAAACAAACTTTAACGCTCAGAAGTGTTCTAAACATTGGAAAGTTCCACAAACAAAACGTTAACTAGTTTCATTTCATTAAACCAAATTACTTTACTAAGACAAAGAGGTAATAAATAAGAACCACTAGCTCATAAATCAGACTGCAACTACTCGTAGAAATCGTAGATTATAACGAAGACTGTGAAAACCCGGCTTTATTCTAAGCACGCCTGAGCTCTAGAAGTATATAAAGCTGATGACACAATACAAATTAAACACGTAAACGAAATAACTTCACTAACACTGTCTCATGATGTAATGCAACTTGATTACATTCATGACAACGGATGCTAAGCAAAACGTCTGTCTGTAGATCAAAGAATTCAAGTAAAAACTTTGAGCAACTCAGCTTGAGTTTAGTTAAATTCAGTGCTGTTATGTCATAGATGTTTTTCTTGATTTTCAAAATATTGTACTGAATTATGTGATACGACGTTGGCCCCGTGGAGAAACGTGTTCAGTCTGATGGTCTGTACTCTTGAGCATACCTTTCTGATAGTCGCCAAAACAATAGACTCAAAAATCAAATAACAAAAAGAAAATAAATAGTTAACGAAGACGAAAACCAGAAAATAAGAAACCACCATTAACGAGTGTTAGTAAAATGGAACTCGAACTGGTTCGTTATAAACTATGTTCTAAGCACGACAATCCTATATAATGTGAAAATATATGGTCCATACAATTTTCAAATATAGTTTTTAATATGAAACTGACTTATAGCCTAGCACTAAATCTAGTTGTGCTAGAAGTAGTAGTAGATGATGTTATTACATCATCTAGCACAAGAAAACGGCAACATTTGTTAGTTTTATTCCAAGCATCTTATTGTCTTCTGCTTTCATAACGCCACAGACTACAGAAAATAGGTCGTCGTGGTAAAAATACGGCTGTTGTAAAGCAGCATCTCTTCCCGAAAATTCCGTTTAATTTAAACTTCTAGTAAATAAGAGAATTCTAACACACCCTAGGACAGCTAGTTTACACCCCCTTCATAAACCAGTGGACGCTGGAACAACCCTAGCTCTATTCTCAGCACGCTAGTGCTGTTACTCCAAATTGCATTTGCATAACGCACGGACGGTGGTGTGTAGCGCGAATTGGAATACATTAAAAATATACAACACTATTCGTAAAAAGTTGGACTTTGTTTTATTTGGATGCTGTTGTTTGTTTCAACTAGTTGGTTTATTTCGTTTCCATGTGTTTGGTATTGGTCGAGATTTAGATGTAACGGTGGAAATGTATTTGAAACTTATTACCGAAACGGCAATAAGATGTTTTTCAACAATTTCAACAAGCATATACACACAACATCGACTAAAGCCAAAGACGAAAATCTATATTTCACTAAAAGTCCCTTCCCAAAGACAAACAAAGCAAATCATAACTCAGATATCCTCTGTGCATTTCTATGTAAACATAATATTCTATAATCATGAAAATAAAAACAGAGAAAGATATTACTTTACATTAGTAGTCGAGTTGGAAAACTCGTTATTCATATTTATGCAAGTTTCTGAGCGCCAGCTAAATTAATGTGAGACGGCGACCATGTAAAGTTGAAATAATACAGCTACAAGTGAAATAATTTACTGTTTTCGTACGTTTTCATATTTTCCTTTTTCCCTGTTTTTCCTGTATGTATACACAGCTTTATTTGAAGAAATGGTCCGGCTTTCTGTTGACACGAAACGTGATAGATGGCCAAGAATCTATACGATGACAGAGCTGAAAGATCGTCCAAATGTGAAAATGTCGCAGAAGTTTGATCGTGGGATTAGTTACTTCTTAAATGTAGACGTGTTATAAAATTCATCGATCATCTGTGGGAGCGATCGAGAAAATGAACTTACTTGAGTTTAGAAGAAGATAAAATACCTGACAATAAGCGTTTAAAGTAGGTATTTCGATATGAGACTCGAAATGAGACTTGAGGTTCGATCCGATTATTGAGTAGATAGGACAATAGCGTTAATTACACACGGTCTCTCTAATGCAAGTTCAAGTAGGAAAGAACCAAGAGGTCGTAATGCATTATTATGAAATAAATTTTAATACCGAGAAATTGAGATCACAATTTTTCTCGGTATTAAAATCAATTAAATTATTTTACTCATAAATATGCCACCTACAAAAACAACACTTGTGAGCGTCTAAGTCCCCATGCGGCAATAGACAAAGAATCTCGAGGAAAACTAGCGAATAAGGACTTCGGATAATAAAAACATGAAATTTGGTCTCAAAATGGTCCGTCAGAGAATTCGTCTCATGTTCCAAACAATTTTATCTACGCCGCCACCAGAAATGAGACTACAACCAAAATGAAAAATTCACAAGTCAAGCCCTTCTATGACACCCCAGAGTCTTGATCCTACCACAACATCGCTGCCAGAAAAACCTGAATAATATAACAAGGAGAATATATTTCCAGATTAAAATAAAGTGAAAAGAGCGAACTAAAAGGTATGAGTCATTTTAGCAATGTTAATTTAGGGACTGTTCGCAAATTTACATGATAATCTGCCCCGAAGAATTTATTTTTTGTTAAAGCAGAAAGCCGGCCTTGGGCTAAGCCGGTTAAGTAAATATCAGAATTTACGCGGCCCTTTCCCTGCCGATTCGGTAATGTAAAGGGTAGAGTAAGCTGCGTATCCTTGCAAATTAGTATTAAATTCAGTAAAGGTTCCATTTGAAGGTCTACGGCCTCTCGAACGTATCAGGTGAAATTCGGGTCGCACATTACTAAAACATCAGTATATAAATGAAGCATTTTTATGAAACTTTGTACGTCAGTTAAGCTTAGATAAATATGTCAGTTATGCTTAGTCAAAGATATTAGTTACACATTAATAATCCGCATCCAGTTTTTGTTTTGTAACATTTTAGAGCTTAACTAGTTGTTAAACCCATTCCAACAATAGAACATGTAAACTGCATTTACCATTTAAAATAAAGGCCAAAGCATGATGTATAAAACAAAATACCCCTAAAATTATAACGGCGCAAAATGCGGACAAAACTTAAGCCTTACAACTGGATGCTGCAGACAGAATTCTACATACCACTAAAAAAGGACATTAGCACGCTAGTGTAGGTGGTTTACTGCATTTTAATTGTGCCCGCGCGTCGAATCAAATGGCAAGATGGCCGCCACCGAATGGCGGGAGCAGGGGGAAAGGGGCTCGTAATTTCGCGCCCGGGGCGACATCTATAATTCCAGAGAGCTATCATAAATTAGCATACGTATTAGATTGCGCGGGCCACGGGCAAGGACAAATTCCGTGCACGATTGTACATAGGCACAAATCCTGTACCTATCTGGTAAATTAAAGCGCAATCGGAACAATTTGAAAAAAAATCGCGTAGATAGAAAACCAAATGTTTCGAGATATTTATGTATTGACAGAGATACTAAAGTTAGTTTTTTTATATTTCCAAATAGATCAAAGCAGGCATTGGCTGTTTCAATTAACACCACTCTTAATACAAAACTGGTGCAATGCCAGTAGCAAAAGGTTTCTTCTAACGGAAGCTGTTCAAAAATGGTTGCTTCAAGATAGATCTCTAATAGAGATAGATTTTCCGGAAGGAAAACCAAAAACCCTTGAATACTAAAATACCCTTTTACTGCCTCTTCTAAAAACTCATAATACATCTTCATTTGATCTTAATTTATAAAGTGACCACAACCAAGCCGATGAATAACTAAAACAAATTCTACGAAACCTTAAGAATTCAAGACATCTGAAATCCGGCTGAGTCAATCCATTAGCAGGCATTCATTGGCACTCGTTAGCGAGGCACGCGAAGACTGGTTCAATTTATTTTACATGCCATTTGCTAATAACGTCTTTAAGATTGGCAAAGAAAATGTTTCTTTTTGAAGATGTGTTTCATGTGTCAGTAAAATAGACTTAGGTATATATACGGAATGTCATTGCAAGATACTGAAGATGACTTGGGATGATAGAATTAAAAAACTGACCAACGACAAAAGAACTTGCGAAAAAAAAGGTATTCATCCAAAGGTTGAAAAAAGAAATGCCCATAATCAGACGTCAAATGAGATAACCACGAGGCTTTTATGGATGATCGATACGTGGAGTAAGAGACATTCCCGTCAAATGTCCACCAACTTCACTGATCAATGACTCTTCGGAAACTATTTTATTATTCAAAGTCGAAAGGTCAAACAAAAGAAGACATAAAAACTTGCAGCCTTTACGCCGGCTGGGGACATCATGAGGGCAATTTACGCTAGTTTAATGGTTGTCAGCCGAACAAATTACAAAATTAATATTTAAATTCAGCAATATAAAGGGCGAACTCATTTAGTTCTCAGATTAAAATAAAAGTCTGGAACTGTTTTGAATAAGGATAAGAGCAAGATAAAATGAATTTACGCTGCCCCGTAAGAGAGATCTTGTAAGACTTGTTGAGCATACTCATTAGTTATTCATTTTCATTTTCTTAGATATAGCTGTAATTTTATACGTCTTGAGTTTTACGCCAGTGAAGTGATACAATTTTAGTGTAATAATAAAGATAGCGCTATGTGAACTACTTTAAGAGCGCAGCTGATCTCCTGGCCGGAAAATGAGCTCGTATAAACGATACTATACATTTCCTAAAGGAAATCAAATCTTGGCTAGTAACGCCCTGGACAAGATTGAAGATAAGTGTACCCACTCTATTTTTAGACCACTTTGCTTAAAATATCCCGAACATAAACTGAATAGGGATATTCTCGCTGCCTAACCTTTTCCCAACTATGTTGGGGTCGGCTTCCAGTCTAACCGGATGCAGCTGAATACCCGTATTTTACATGGAGCGACTGTCTATCTGACCTCCACAACCCAGGGATATTATTGATTATTTCTGTAAGTATATAACGACCAAATTTCGTATAGCGAGTGGTTCTGTAAAACAAGACGTGGTAATAAACCAACTGAAGAAAATCTATTTCACCTCAAAAGATGAAAAATCTTTTGGATAAACCACCGAATAATTTCATTAATTTCGTCGCTTACAACAACACTCAACCTTGACAGAATATAGAATAACTAAAACGCCTCCACAAAATCATTGGCGGCCGCTAAACTCGTTACAATTCTCCACTACAGCCACAAAGCTCCACCAAGAGAGACGTAAAACCTTGTTAGTATTGTAAATTCCCCTCATTCTTCTCTCAGTAAACAAAAGGAATCCACCGAGTCTTATAAACGCGGTGCGTATACCAAATTGTTTCGGCCATATTGCCGGCCACCCGAGGATTAACTACAGGGTTGCTACATTACCGGTAGGATGGGACACAGCGGTATTTCGGCAATAAAGAAACGAAATAATTCGTTGTTGGTGGTTGTAAAATTTTTGTGCTGAGCGAGTTTTTCGAGGAAAGGCTTTCTATCGAAATAAAATTAAAGTAAACTATCTCCAGGATCAAATCTGGTCTTAGTTAGTGAGTGAAAATCTATTTTCAGTTTCAAAATTATCAAGACTTCATTCAAGCTTTTATACAAATGAGCTTTACAGCTTTGTGTAATTGACTCTATTATGTGTAGATTTTTTTTTGCAGAATAAAAAAATACCGGAATTTAAAACATCTTGGAGCTACAAAGGCTCTTATTCGAATAATCAATAGAAGATAGAAATTGATTCTTAACCAAATTCATTTCCATTTCTTCGAAATTTTCAAGTAAGAAATCTTCGAACTCGACCGCAAATTCAAACGCAATGTCTTTATTACTTCCGATTGTCCTAACACCATACTTTTTCAAGCACGTTCAATGGCGTCGTTTTCCGGTATTTCGAGTCTCACCCCGATTGTGTGCAATCTTGAAAGTGTGTATTAATCTCGGCCACTTCCCGGCGGGGCACTATAATGGATAGTCGCGAAATCGCACCCAAACAACCTCTTTTGTACCGTTGAAAACTATTCTTTGTGTGCTCGTACATTATCCTTCTCGTGTGTGGTAGAAAATGTTTTATCAAAACTTGCTTACAAGTTGCATGATATATTAACTTTAAAATTAATATTTTGTGGTTTGAGAAAAATATTCAAATACTTACCCAATTGAAATAAATTTTAGAAACGAAACATATTTTGTTGTAATTGATGCATTTTAAATACTAACTATTTCATAAGCTCTGTGCTAAATTGAGTGATAATTTCAAAAGGAAAATTTTGTTGTCGATGATCATCCATAAATGTCCATAATCGTTAATTGATTCAATATGACGTAGCGTGAGGACTACAACAAAAAAGAATTAAAAGAAAACTTGAGTAACTGGTGAGCGATGAACAAAAACTTTTGACAGCTAAGAATCATTAACGATCAAATAGTCTACTTATATAGACGCAGACGTGACTCGAAAGTCACGTCTGCGTCTATACGTCTTTACGAAAACGATTAAATCCTCCCTATTATCTAAAATATTCCACGTCCTTCCCCAAAATTAGCATAGAGATTATTAATAAAAAGAGAAACCTAATTATGTATACCATACAGGACAAGAATTCTCACCAAAAGTCACGAGTACCTATACCTAATACTCGGTTTACAGAAGTCCGTAGTCGCAAAATCCTTATTTGCTTTTGTTATTACATTCTGCTCCGCCTTCATAAATATGGCCCTCCTGGGGCCGTTTGCTACAGTCGCTATGATATGAAAACGGAAAAATACCTATTTACGCTTTCCTTATATTTTGGTCCTTTGATACGGGGGAATAATGTCGGTAATTACGGATCGGATAATAACGAACCGGAACGTTCCGAAAATGTTTGTGACTCCGGTTTCAGATAATAATATGGTTTTGCGTAGATGATGGGTTGTGAATAGCCTACACGTCTAATATTGTTAAAGAGGAGTACTATTTCAAATGAGTCTATAACTTTAATAATATTATTTTCAATGTCCATGTTTCTCATGATAACATTCTGACGGTTTTTAATTCATAGAAACAAAGGAAAATCAATTGCTGTTATTGTTTTTTTTGCAATGAATATGTATATCTGAAGCTATGTACAATTAGTTATTTAATTAACAATTACTAACTTAATACATAAGGATTTATACGATACTCAAAGTGTTCTTTATTTTTTCTTTGAGTCTATTATAAGACGCTCAACGAATGTAACTTTTTCCGAATATTTTTTACTAAAAATTACATTTTATAAGATCTTACTTGAATGAAAATCAGCTTTTAATTAGATTTATCCCGATAATGGCTATTAGTTAGGAAGTGTGGCAAAAAGTTTTAATCCCTAACTTCAAGTGTAGCTTAGCGGCGGGTGACCGAAATTTCACGACGGTAAAATTACTTACAGGTAAATTAACAGAACATAAATAATTTGCACAAGGAAATAAATACATAAATTATAAACTATATGAACAAAAAAGAAAAACAATAAAAACAAATATAATATTTTTTAAACGTCCATAATGACAAATAAAACACATAAAAAGAAACATAAAATTTATACGTTACCTGACACAGAAGACAGCACGACGCGACACCCAACCAGAGATCTGAAATAACAAAAAGACCAATTCACTACAACCGCACTGCAGAAAAGGAACAAAAAGTTTGAAGAACAAAAAAGGTGCAGATAAATGCCAGTTAGAATCCAAGTCAAAACAAAATAGAAACAACAAGTCAACAACACTTGTCCGCGTCACGACTCACGCGGGGGAAAAGGTGAGGGCACCAAATCGCATTAAGGGAGCGTTTGACGCAATCAAATTATACGAAAACTTCACCCCGCAAACGTTACACGTACTGGACACAGAAAAACATTCACAAATACATACCTCAGATTTTCCAGTTTAGTTCTAGATTTTCTAAAATATTTAATTTTAAATTCTGAACTGAATGTAACATGAAGTGTCGTTATCGGCAGGAGCTCAGTTGCGTCTAACTTTGCGGCGAGCCGCGCCCCTACACGCTACTTGTACTGAATCTCTACCCCTATTCCGGGCTTCGGGAGGCGAGCGCGCCTGTGTGCTTTAGGTCGTAAGCGAAGCAATTGTAGCCGGTCAATACAAAGCTCTATGCTCGGTGAAATAAGGTTGAATTTCGAAAATGAAACTGTAAGCTTCAGCCATTTTGGAGTCTGCGGACTGCGTTTGGGTACCCGGGGATGCTGCGCAAAATAGGAACACGAAATATGAACGAGACTGCGAGGCGCTGGCGGGTGAGGAGGGGTGTGAACAGACAGGGGATATTTGAATAGACCTCTCCAGCTCTTTCCCGCGGCGGGGGGGAGCAGCGCGCGCGGGGGACGCGGGTAACGCTGTTGTGTCGGAACCACGCTCCGCGGTACAAATCGCCAATGTACACTGAGCAACGAATGTGCACTTTACCAAGACCTTGCTTTGGCGAGGGAAAAACAAAGAGATACTGTAATTGAATTCTCTCTCATTACATTATCTGCGAAGCAAGATGTTTTGCTGGGGGAATTTATTCAAGTATTTTGTACCAGACAGGAATACTTACAGTATTTCATACGCAAATTTCTAAAAGAACACTACGCAGACGTCATTTGCTAAAAGAGCTTTTGGAGCACTGAGATTTTTTGTAGTGAAAATATGTCTGCAAGATGTTCGTAGGGTTGAATACAAAGGAAATACACAATTGTAAGTCGCTATAGATTGGCGAACAAATAATATGACTTGAACATTCCAAACTAAATAAGTTCCCGAGAGAACACTGAAGTGGCATGGGACAAAGTCGTGACTTTGCAACTTTAATCCCTTACATGCCAACGTTCAGCTTTTCTTAATGTACCCAATGATACCGACTTACGGATTTACCAATAGCACTATGTACATACTCAAAGCATGTATTTAAAATAAATGAATACAAGATGCTTAAAATCATGAAAGAATTCACACGCAGATACGAAAATTCCGAGGTAAATAGTTAATTACACCGCGGTATTATGATAGCAACGACTGAACGGAATCATAATATCTTTTGTAAATTCCTAATTACAGAATATTTGAGGAGAACTTTTAACAAAATCATAGTCACAAAAGCTAGTAAAATGGTGAATGTGAATAAGCACAATGAGAAATACATCACGATGCCGCCAAGCATTCACAAAACATTTTCTCCGCCAGACTACCGTATCCGTTTTAGGTACTAAAATATCGCTTACAGCTGTACTTTTTCACTACTGTTATTTAATTCCGATGCCGTACATTTCCATTGTAAAACATAACGAAACTAGTTTCTTGGAATGCAGCAAAAATCCTGCTGAATTTACTAGCTTTCATAACTACAGATACAGTTTTGTCGCTATAGGCGTGCCGCAGGGTATGTTGATTGGGCCATTGTTGATCCTCTAATCTAACACCTTAATAAAATGTATGTTTAGGGATTATGTTGTTTTCAATCATCGAAAATACTAAACAAAATATTGCAAAAAGAAGAAATATTTTTCTAAAAACCTTACATAGCTCTAGGACAACACAGTTTTGCTCGCGACAACCTCACGTGAACTAGAAATAATGGTTCCCGCGATGTTGCTGCTGCTGCTATCAATTTGTCAATCTATTTCTTGACTTCGCCTCAATGGATTGAGACAAACTCGCTGTTTCGTCACTTTAATTACTAAGACATTTTGTTGAACACAGTTAAGTTGCTAGAAAAAATACTCGATAATCGCTGTTAACTGGAAAACAATCTTCAAAACTTTCGCTCTTGAACCTTGTTATCGTTTCGGATTAATAACTTTCCAATATCAAGCAAACAACAATGATAATTGGTTCCACAAAACGATTTTTCGTAAAGTGTCTTAACAACTAATTCTATATTAAGTACTAAAGTGCTTTCTATTCAAGCGCGTATTGATCGTGTGTCTAACAAAGGCCGATGATAAATCTATCGGTATTACACTGGTACGAAGGAAGTTCAACCCTAAAATGCAGTGTAGTAAGTAAATCCGCGCATTGTCCAGACGGGTAGGTCGTGTGGAAGCCCAAGATATCTCACAACACCTCTCAGCCAGCCATGCAGCGTGTGCACTGGGCGGATGCCAATACATACCACTTGGATGTTTGTTTTTTGTTCATGTCTTATAGATTCATCGGTTTTTAGAAGCATTTGGACGGCTATGTAAAGATGACTTACTAGTACATTGCAATGTGATTTTTAGATAATGCACTATTGTACTTACATGCCTAGCTGATGATAAACCAGGGAAAATTAAAAACCTTCAGTTGTCCAAACCATTTCGATTGAGCGTGGTCAGTGATACTAGAGCGTTTTTCTACATTGTCTACTCCTACGCAAAATACGCGCCTTGGAGGTTTAGTTGCAGACGGGTGCGTCTCACCATATAAAGTTATTTGGTAGATATATTTTCATTTCAATAACGTTCACAAGATGTAATAAACGTGAAATATACCAACTGTTGATATAATTTCTTTACGTATAACATTTATATACTCTACAACATATCGTATAACGTTATTGGATATAAAGTTCATTTAATCGAAAATCATTAGATAAATCGTTTAAAATATATATTGATACCATCATTATGGTTAACACCCCGATACAGAGCAATCTGACTCGGATAGGTTAGGTTAGAAGGCTAAGACGGGAGCGGCCGCCGAGCGCCAGATCCCGTCTATTGTTAGTGAATCATTTGTTAGGTTAGGTTAGAACAGTTACCATTAACGCGCGAAGGCAAGCAAGCGAAGCGAGCGTGCCGCGGTAGCGGCCGCCGAGGGTCAGATCCCCTCTATTGTTGGTTAATCATTTGGTTTCAATGAATAAGTATTAAAAAAGTAGTTATTTTAAAATTATATCAATCGATTATTGTATTAACTGATAACTGACTATATCTAATAAATTTATAGATTCAGTTGTTATAACTTGTAAATATTAGAGATTTTGTAATTATATCATACTAGCTGTTGCCCCCAGCTTCGCCCGGGTGGATGTCGTAAAACATCCCACGGGAATGTACTACCGGGATTACATACCTAATAGCCAATAGCCGAGGAAAATGTCATTGACTCCTACCGCTGCGCCCGCGTAACCGTCAAACATAATTATTTTGTTACGCGTAATTTTGAATCTGTGATATCTTTTAAACTATTCATTTAAGTGATATGATGTCAAGGCATATTTTAATCTAAATTAAATTGCCAATTTAAATAACATATATATAATAATATATTTTATTGGATAAGGATTAATATAAAACCAGTCAAAATAGCTTCGGAAATAACAATGAAATTTTTATCAAATACTGAAAGAATAATAATGGTTACTGTGGGTCATCCTTAGAAGATAGACTTAAACCATCGCGAACTTTTTTGTTGTAGTTTTTAAGATGAACCATTCTGTAAAACATATTTTTTATGTATCTTTTACGGTTTACGCGGTCGCTTCTAACGTGCACGTCTCTCTACATTGTTCTCACATGTTTAATTTCAACATGAATGATGTAACCGATATTTTGTAACAATTAATCTTTTTTATTTAAAAGAGTGTCCGTGGAGTTTCTTGCCCGTTCTTCTCCATAGGTACCTACTACGCTTTGGAATGGGCAACTAGCTTCATATTTCTGACTGACCGATTCCTTGACAATTCAAAAGTGCCTGTAAATGGTTTAATTGAAATAAATGCTTTGAGTTTGAGTTCAGTTTGAGCACGCAACTAAAGCTCCCAGTCGGCATGATTTTTTCCGGCATCTTCAACAATAATCGCCTTAATTCAGCCATTATTAAGTCATTATACTATGACTAAATCATACAGATTGGTTTTGAAGGGGATGGCGGGGTCTAGTGAGCGAGCGAAGCGAACGAACAAAGACCCCGCCTTCCCTAACCTAACCTGTCCGGGCCGGGGTGCCCCTAGTCTCAAGCTCGCTAGGCTCGCTCTTACAGTGTAACTATATTAAGCTATATTTAATTAAGATCAAATAAACGTTTATTACGTTGCATCCGTATGCATCCGTAAATAAGTAGGGTTTTTTTTAAATATCCTAAACAAATAAAATAAAATTATAAAAGGAAGTTGCGTCTCCGGCAAAAAAAATGTTGTGGAGGGTTTAGGAGAAGAAGAAAGAAAACCCAAACCGTCGACACTACTGCAAAGACAAAAAACCAGTTCAATAAAACAATCAAAATAAATTCTATCAACTCCAACATAACTCCAAAACAAATAATGAAAACGATCTATCGGAACATTAAACTAACAGACAATAAGAAAAACGATGCTATATCTAATTAACAGCATTTCAAATACTAGCCCCGCTATGTAAAGGCCCATTAATTGGGCACAAATGTGATTTGCTTGGGCTTCAGCCAATTTAATGTATTGCTTGGCACGAATGCGCTTTAATCCGATGTTGAATAGGAATGATGGTTGTGTACAGTAACAATGTATTGAGAGTTGTAACCTGGCTGTGCCGCCGTGTTCGTGTTGGTAGGAGAGTTATGCATTGTCTCGTGTTTGACATTGATTTAATTAATACAAACAAATTTCTAGTTCCATGTTGTTTAACAGATTAATAGCCTTCGTTACTTGGGTACTAGGTGGTATTTTCCGTCTATTGTCGCGAAAGCCACACAGAAAATATACATATATAGGACCGACTTAAATGCAACTGTAGACTCAACCTTACCTAAAGAAAATCTCATTACCTATGAAACTTTATAATGTTAAAAAATCTTCTTAAAAAAAGAAAACATAATAAAAGGGGCGAAATACAATAAAATCACCGTGTAAACAGGGTGAGCAATAAATTGTATGTTATTAGCTTATAAAGCAGCGACTTACACTCCGCCTGCTATTTGCCGACCGTAAAACGTGGAGTGGGCAGCTGCCCTTCACAATCTATGTTATACCACTTACAACAATACTAAAATATCGATAGTATACATAAAAGATACATAAAACCACAGTAAAGAAGGAAAAGGAAAAACTACAGCAATGTTTGTTGAACTCAATAAAGGGAGTGAATGTTACATTTTGTGTATTTTTTTCACGAAAGAATAAAAAATGCCAAAATGTACATGAATAGAGAGAGACCTTGTTTTAATTAAAATGTTATAAAGAAAAGAATAACAAAGAACTAAAAATCTGAAATTCTGTTTTGAATTTTTCCACTAGGGAAACATCAAAATACCCGAGAGAATTTCGATTCCCTCCGTGACCGTTCAAAAATAATGTCTAACAAGAAAAACCTCACGTTCAAGAGTGCCCAAGCTGACTAATTACACAAACATTGCACCCTAACGTTGGCAACGAGACTCGATGTGGATACTGCTCAATGTACAAAAACCAGCCGTTAGTTTTATTATCAACATGTTAATTGGACCCGAAGGCACTCGTTTGGTGCCCGGCCAAATGGCTGGAAGGCGGACCTATTCTATGATGTGCAAAAGATCCTCCGTGCTATTCTGTAAACATCTCACCGTGAAAACTTGGGTGAAGTGAGTTTGATGTGAGCTGTCATTGCACCTAAAGCTAGGGATTGACACTATTGGCAGCTCACTTCATGCTCACTTCACCTCACTCTTCACGGGGATCGACAGGCCTGTATAGATAAATTCTGAGATCAATAAATACGTTTTTCAATGTGGTGTGAGATTCCGATAATGATTTGTTTCTTCATTCATAATGTGCAGACACACCGAAGTTACTTTTCGTGGAGAAACGTTTGTAAGTCTAAACAGCGGATTTAAAAAACTTATTTAGTAAAGTTATTAAAAGTTATAGAAAGTTATGATGTTGCATAATGTTGCTCTAACCCTAGCCAATGCAGGAGACGCCCTGGGCGTCGCAAATCGCAGGCTGATTCCCGGCTACCGTAGGCGTGGGCTTGCGGATGGTGAGCAATGGATAGCTCGCCGTCCGATAAGGACCAGGCTTGGGGCGACGACGCGTTGTGTTCCACGCGCGCCTCAAAGAGATGCCAGCACAACTGACGGGGTCCGCTAGGACCGATGCCTGTCGGGGTCGCGGGAAAGTCCGAAAGGGATACCGTGGCCCCTGGCAACGTACAGGCAACTGAAGGAACACGGGTGGGTTTTAGTCAGTATGTCTGACAAGCCATCGCTTCTCCAGAACCTTTCGGCCCTATCGGACATCTGTTCTGCGAGCAATGTGCCCTGCCACTGCCACTTAAGTTTCGCAATTCCCTTGGTTCTCCTACAGATTTCTTCATTTTTTGATTATCAATAAATGAAAAGAAGTAATTTTTAGTACACGAACTTCTGGTTGATCAAATTATTCGTAAAATAATGCATTTACGAGAAGAATCTAAAGTATTGAAAAAAGTGTAATTTTTACTCAAACTCTTCAATCTGTAAGAACACTTGAAATCACTTGATAAAGATGAAAATCAGTACCCAGTAAAGGAAAATTTCAACAATCACATTTACAAAAACTCAGATCCTACGGAGTATCATTCCGCAGTCAAAATTGTACGTCGGTTTTCGCAATGAATCGAACAACCGTTTGGATCGTTTTAATCGGCGAATGATCGAGTGGAAAGCATTTGACACGTATTAACCCTCAATTATACATCGCTCCCTTTCTGTCTAAAATAGAGTCAATGAAATTGTGAAATATCTTGATATTTATTATGTTTTTTTTTTTCTTTCATTTCAGGAAACGTCGTTGTGGAACCAACCTTTTAGAAACTATAGTACCAATACAAATGATATTATGAAAATTACGATCATTAGCTTATCAGATCATGATTTGAGAGTTGATAGTGTTTAAGCAATCATGAAACCTCTCGTTTTTGTATTAACAATTTCACCCAGTGCATTCGCCTTCAAAAACATAAAGTTCTCAATCTGCACTAACAAATTCAACCTCTCGTATAATTCTATCGATTTCATTGATTTTCCTTAACCTTCGATTTTTTTTACAATCCTTACTGCCAAAATATTTTCGTTCACAGAATAGGCTTGCTGCAAATGAGGTCACACCCACTGTCAATGGAAGTTGGAGCGGCACCCGGCACTTAAATGCTTTAATTTTACATAACGTACGGTGTAACATGCAGTTGCTTCTGACAGATCATATATAAAGCTTGCGGT
Organism: Agrochola macilenta; assembly: GCA_916701695.1. Taxonomy (NCBI): domain Eukaryota; kingdom Metazoa; phylum Arthropoda; class Insecta; order Lepidoptera; family Noctuidae; genus Agrochola; species Agrochola macilenta. Next base: position 14,775,551 of record OU753563.1, read on the forward strand.
TGGAAGTCTGTGAGGCAGACGTTTAGCCCTTACTAATCGATTATGTTTCAGGTTGGCATTACAGGTTGAATAGATATTTTAGTTCGATGTTCTGACTTCGGGTATTCTAATCTTTTTATCTTTATGGTTTTATTTTTAGTACCCGTTAAATATACTTGATGTTCTGAATTCTGCTTGGAATTCATAAGAGTGAATATATACGTATAATTTACTTGACCTGACTTGCAAAGGTTCCTTATATGTTAAAAATCTTTACACACACAATTTATAACATGTTAAACATTCCATACATGATTGTTGGCTAACATAAACTACCCATTTCTTCCCCTTACAATCTCCCAATTAAAGATCTAGAACCTGATGACACCCAAAACAAATGAAATTAACCAGATGTCATCCCTACCACTGTTATCCCCACAAATACTTACACACAAAGACAAGAAAGCCATCCTAGCTCAACATACACACACATCCACATCCACATCGTACAAGATTATATGGAATCTTCGGAAACAGAAGAAGTTTTTGTTATAACAGTAACGAGGTTAGTGGCAGCGACTGTGGTCTCGTCTCATAATAAGTTGCTAACTGCCGCCAAGAGCGTAAGTACCAACTTACAAAGTAATACTCGTACAAGCGTCATGTAGTTTTTCCTTTAGCCGTTCGTACGGAACTTAGTATCGGAGATATTCGTAATGTTTTGAACTCGGGGAGTATTTGCTTTTGTCTTTCGGAATACGAAATGGGTATTGTTTTGTGTTGCGTCTGTACTTTGTGGTGCATTTCTTTGTGTGGCTGAAATACAAACTGTATTTGGATTTTCAAACTTTGTATAGGAAAATCTAGGAATTCATTTTATGTACCTATCTGTACGTATACAATGTCAACTTGGCTAAATTAAAAAATATTGTCTTAACCATCAATGCTGCAATGTCATACGCAATTCAAAAAATTATTTGTATTATCCTTCTAATATTATAATCATTCCTACTTAATTATAATATACACGGTGTCCGGTAATTAATGGATAACCTTAAAATGGTTAATGGTAAAACTAATGGCCATTCAGAAAAAAAATACAGTTGGTACCAAAGATATAATTTTTCAATAATAATCGGTGTTTTTTATTACCTTATTTTACATTTTTATACTCCACGGCCACAGATTATGGAATTCTTTATATTTTTTATTGTTATAGTAATTAACGTTAACTGAGCTGATAGATAGGCAATAAATAGTATGACTACTATTACACGGTTTTTTTTTAAAACAACGTGAATGTTTGTTCTGGGTAAAAATTTGTGAAAAATATTCAATTTGACAAAGTTTAAGCATCCGTAACTTAAAAAAAAAAACTTTTTTTTCTTTTATTTGTATTTTTTTCTGAATGGCCATTAGTTTTACCATTAACCATTTTAAGGTTATCCATTAATTACCGGACACCCTGTATAATCCTACTATATAATATTATAAATGTGAAACCTTGTATGTTCGGATGTTTGTTACTCAATCACGCAAAAACGGCTGAACGGATTTGGATAAAATTTGGCCCACAAATAGTTTATACCCTGGATTAACAGATAGGATAGGACTTTTTATCCCGGTAGTACGTTCCCGTGGGATAATTTCCGACCTCCACGCGGGTGAAGCCGCGGGCGAAAGCTAGTTGTTTCATAATATTATGGCAAACTTTACGACAGACTTATACGATGGTTAGTTGTTTAGTGAATTAATCACAATAGTTATATATAGGAGATTTTTATAAAAAATCTGTTTAATTTTGTGAATTAAACAGATTTTTAATAAAAATCTCCTGTCAAAATTCATGTTAGCTTTTTCAGGATATTAAGAGTCCTGAGAGACTAAACCGACCTCCTCCTAAAACATACGGAACTGAAAGCACAACACATTATTCCAGTACCCATGTTCTAGAATGTTCCACATATTTCACGGGGAAATCTCAACGATAGCGAAGTTATTAGGAACACGTTCCTAACTTTCGTGTAGCTCGCAAACTGCGCATATTGTACAACTTTTATTCATTCGCTTTTATATTGCACATACCGTACCTACATATTGTTTTAAAAGATTTACTTACATAAGTGTTTTTTGTAGTAAAATATGTTGTTGAATTTGGGATACATTTACGTATTTACGTTGTTGGAAAACTGATATAATTAGGTAATAAGTTATTCGCATGTATTTACTTGAGATAGAATATTTTCACTAACGTTACAAAAATCAATCTACACCACGGTAGGTAGATAATGATGATGATATTAATTTATTTTACTTTAACAAAATATCTATGGTCTTTTAAAGAAAAAAAGCAAAAGTCAAACAATTTTTTTCAATTTCATATTAATTGACTTACAAAATGATACGTGTATTAAATACAACTGATAACCAATCGGTACACGTAGATAACATTCCAAATAACCAACTACCTAATATACATATTCTATAGTCCTCTTCACCGTATCCAGCGACAGCGACCCAGACTAATTTTCCTTCCTTTCATTAGCTTTTTGATGACTAGCAAAACCAAATTCGGTCTTGAAAACCCGGTCACACCGTGTACAGAAGAGCTGATACCAACCTAATCACCATAAACCTACCACAAAAAAAACCGTAAACCTCCAAACTTTAATATAAATCTCGTATCAAACGCCAGCCAAACATTCGTACCACGTATCCTTCATTCCGCAATCAGTTGGGAGCGCACAAAGTTTCGAAGCTATCAGAGCGCAGCTGCAAGCTCTGCGATATGAAAACTCTTTGCCAAATAAGCCTGCATCAAGCTACCGTCATGGAATTTATTGAAACTACGGAAGAGTTTGGTGAAATTCTATTTGGGAGTTTAAGGAATCAGTTTATAGTTGAAGTTTTTATATGGGCAGGTATGTTCGTAAAAAGTTGTCGACCTGTGACACCGTGAGTTGATAAAGAATAGGAAGTGTAGACGAAGAGTTTCAGTTTAGTCCTTTAATACGAAGATGTTTACGTTTTAACGATGTTACTATGTACTAAAGAGCTAACATTTACCGGGTAATACGTCTTTTATTGACTTGAATGTGCCCTAGCGGCTGTGAGTATGTCATGCTCACTCAGATGTCTCGCTGGTGGTGGCGCGTGTGTTGGATCATTTAGCTCCCTTCAGAATGGCTGAGCTGAATGCTGCTAATCCATGCGTCATTTTCGTGAACGGGCGCCGTCAGTTGGGACTGGTCAACTCTTAGCTGCCTTGGCTGATTTTTTTTTTTTAATTGTTCTTTGTTTTATATTTTTATTACGGACGCTTCTAACGTGCACGTCTTTCTACATTGTTCTCACATGTTTAATTTCAACATGAATGATGTAACCAATACTTTGTAACAATTTATTAAAAAAAGTGTCCGTGTAGTTTCTTGCCCGTTCTTCTCCATAGGTACCTACTACGCTTTGGAATGGGCAACTAACTTCATATTTCTGACTGACCGATTCCTTGACAATTCAAAAGTGCCTGTAAATGGTTTAATTTAAATAAATGCTTTGAGTTTGAGTTAATCTGAACATTTGTGTGAACGTCGATGGCTAGAAGAGTAGGGAACGATGGATGGAATGCGTGAAAGATGATATGGATAGAAAGGGGGGGACTACCGAGATGACGTCTGATAGAGAAGTATAGAAGAAGAGGACATGTTGCGCTGACCACTAATAAATTAGTACAAGGGTAGGAGAATTATGATGAATCTGAAGAAAAATTTTATGTTTTAAGTTTTTAGCTTCTACACAGTTTCCGCTGTTAGTCCTTTACTGCAAACTCATCACGTTTAAATCATAAAACAAGAAGAAATACCTCTGAACTGAAAATCAGTCCCATCCAAAGAAGAAAGACGTCCAAAGGAAGTCTCGAATACTAATGCAACGACATTCATTTACTCCGAGCACGAAACACGACCTGCATTCTATGAGCCTTCCAATCTCCTCCAGTCTCTCGAAGCACCTGAAAAAAAACAAAAGCTGTTTTACTCAGCAAAATTAACAGTAAAGTTTTAACTGCTCAAATTAAATGGAGAAACGAGAATAAATCACAAGAAAAGCTAATAACTATTCTACTAATTAGTTTTATGTCGCTATATTACTGTTTATATCTGGCCAAGGCACATGCAGCCTGAATGTAATTGAGAATTTATGACGTCATTAAATTGATGCAGAAATAGTGCAGCGCCAAACATCAAGGACGGTCAGCAGAATAATATTGCTAAAGTTTCGGAAGGTAATAAAAATTGTTATTGCTGATTTTTATGTGTTTTTGCAGTAGTAACTTTTCTGAAAACGGTGAGTTTTTTCATGCTTTTCCGACAGTTTAAAAGCATTCGGTGAAATTAAGTAATTTAATGAATATAGTCGAACTATTTCAGGTCAGTAAGGAGCAGGAGACAAGAATACGAGAAAACAAATAGCAATTAATACTGCTGAATCTTTAAAAAAATACAACAGGTAAATTTAACAACTGTACAGAGTTGGCACACATTTTCTTTCCTCAGGAACTAGAAATATACCTACATGTTTTTGTTAATGTATTGTGCGATACATCGTTTTATCTACACACCTCACACAATTCCCACATACCTTTACCACAAACATCTAAGCAAAAGCCAAAACACAATAACGACGCTCATAATCAAGGCTCCATACGGAAGGTAGCCATAATGTTACCGTTTATATTCTGCTAACGGTACCTCGGCTATAAATCAGTGCGATAATAATTATACATCGGCCATTTGTAGCCGTGTAGCCAGAAGGGTATCAAACAGAGGTGTCTGATAATATTCGACGCATGACTTCGGCCAAATAATATAATTAATTGATGTGTTGACAAACAACGGTTTAATCTGTGTTTGTTTTGGAGGATTTGAATTTCAGGAATGTTAAATTGGCGCATGTCATGCAAGTTTTAAGCTTGAAATGTGAAAAGTGTCGGATTTCTTATGTCATTTTGAAACATGTTGCACAAATACGTTTATACATGCAGTTAGTATACAACTAATGTTTTCATACAATAATTAACGAAGAAATAATGTTATTATTTAAATCTTCGGGCCGAAGACGGGCATCGTCACCAAGCCAGGCCTAAGAAACGCTAGCGCGTCGACCTAAACTCTTTTTTGACTGATTGGCCGGAAAAGGCAGGCAAAGATGAATGGCGAAGTCTGGGGAGACCTTTGCCCAGCAGTGGGACATATAGGTTAAAAAAATATATACAGGGTGTTAAAGAAATTGCGTGCCATAGCTTAGGGGTAGGTTCAGTATCGATAAAGGAAACCAAGAAAAAAAAATCCTAATCCTAAACCTAATTAGATTAACTAGATTAATTAGATTTAACTTGGAATTGTAATTTACGTACCTAGTTACCTATCCTTCACCCGGCGTTATCGAAGTGTTCGGGCGTAGGTATTTCATTGCGTTCGGTAACTCTAGGAAATTATTAATTTGCATATAAACAAAATAAAAACTTATTTTTAGCAATTATTTTATCAATTCTAAAAGATTGCTATTTAATTAGCAGGTACTACATTAGGTTCATCTTATGATAATTTTCGTTATTTTTTAAACTTTTTCTAAAGGTTTTTATTTTTTACGGGTTCCTTTATCGCCTTTGAACTCACCCTGAAGCTATGGCACGCAATTTCTTTAACACCCTGTTTATATGTTATGTATATGCTAAAGTAAATTAAGAACTAATCGTTGATGTAAGTACGAGTACTATCCCAGGAGAGGTTTATATTCATAGAATTATTACTTTCTTCATTCATTTTAAAACAATGAGTTGACGTTATTGGAAATCAATAAGCCGAACACTGAAATCTCAATAGCTATTCATACTTTTGTACCAATTCACACTACAATCAAAATTCCCCATCTCTTTCACTCCTACTGTTTACAAAAAAGACAGCATCAATTATACAGCGTGTAGAATCGGAATACCAATGGTAGCTGTCACTTTAGCCGTGTCGGCTACGGAACCCTTTTCCGAAAGATTACGCGTATCATAGGCTATAGGCTAGCGCGGGTAAATAGCTAGCTACCCTCCTTACATTTATCGGGACACTCATGTAAATAACATCGGCATCGGGATTCGTGTCCTTTCATATTCTCAGAGACTGAAGTATTAAACTTATCATATTGTAAATAATTCAACGTTGTTGTGTTAAATGTATTTGGAGCATATTTTTATTTGTATAGTTTAGAGGGTTGTTGTTCCGATGATCTGTTATCAAAGATATTGTTATCTATGTCTTATCCTAAGGTCTGATCACAACTTAATAAACTAGATTAACGAATGTATCATAATTATTATCTATGTACATATTATTTCCAGACATTTTAATTTAATTTAGCAACGCAACATGCTTCAATTTTGCCATACACTTGTCCCAAAAGGAAGGAAATAAATAAATATAACAAAAAACTTCAGGACAGCTACTCCAAAAAAAAAGAAACAAAAGTCGCAACTTTTCCAGAACAAAAAACCCAAAAAAAAAACGTTGTTCGCACCATACAGTATTCATAGCGTATCTAAATACGCACTCAGTTAAAAGACAGTGAAATCGTGAGCGTCGAAGGACGCCTGTACCATAGCCCCGCATTATTATTGCCCCACTCTGCTCGCACCCTTTTTATCTGAGCCCGCTCGACCCTCACAAACTTTCTCAGGAATCATCGCTTCTATCCCACCCTTTAATATTGTTACATAATATTTTCAAGATAACCCAGTATCTACACGATTTATGAATACTCCAAAAGCAGTAGACCGAATAATGATCAATAATAATACCTATACAAAAATCAAACGCTTTAAAAAATCCGTCAATATCTTTCTGAATTCCACGTCTGGGTCTTTCACGCCGGTACAAAAACCATTTACCGCGCTGTTTTTCACAAACTTCGTGACGATAAATATATTGTCGAATTCAAATCTCTGAAACGAGCGTCTTCGTAGAATCATCTCAACTAAGTAATCCGTTCTTTTATCAAATATGCAATACATTCTAATACCAATAAAAAGTCGTTCTCTTTCCTAAACTAACGTTTTCGATAAAGTATTCGATAGGTTGGGGTAACATTTTTGAGCGATTTTCTTTCAAGCATAATGTTATCTGAGTATTCAAATAACAAATATGTCGCGATATATCTCAGTCAGTTATCATTGGCGGTATAACCCCATGTTTCCACGACATGTCAACGTATTCCTTCTTGCAAATAGCGTATTTTTATAGCGATGTCTGTCGGATCGACCAAATAGGAAATTGTTGCCACTCCCAAGACGCGTACCATGTCACGAGATATGTACGCGAATTATTCAGTTTTTTACCTCCTCAAGGGATGATCCGTGTCGCATGTCAAGCGACGTAACCATTAGTGCCTCAGTATTGAAAAGTAAACTCTAATTTTGGGCGTTTAGAGAAGAAATTCCTCTGTTGATAAGCTAAAACATATTTTGTTTGATAAGTGGCGCGTGAAGATTCCTTGTTTTTACTTCTGCGGTGGGATTCGAAGAGCTTTTGTTAAGTGTTCAGCCAGTACGGAATGACGGAACGGGAAAATATCCTAGCTCCGTAATGTCTGGAAAAAACTAGTAGATGTTTCATTTGAATTTAATTTACAACGATTGCAGAATCTACTCATTGAATTGGTAAATTATTCTAAATAGCTTTGTAGGGATTGGCAAATTCCAGGAGACACAGTAGCGAAGAAGAAAGACTAATACCCGCCGACTACTTTCTGTTCTATAGGTAAGTATCTGTATCTATGGAAGATTTTTTTTCGTTTTCTTTACGGAACTGGTAGCCATCAGAATCGATGAGAACGGGCAATAAATCGGGCAGCTCCGTGCCCGCACTAACTCTTCGATTACTAGCGACCCGCGAACGACCCTAATGTAAAGCTTTAATGAACATATAAAATCGGATTCGATTCACGATCGTGGACTAGAGCAATACAAATTGTCAAGAGATACACACGTCATTAAAGTAAAAGCGTTAAAATAACAATAAAGTAGAAAAAACGGTGGCGATCGTAAAATCATTTGTTAGTGAAAGGGACAGTGAAACAAGGTTATTTATTTAGGCTTTTAAAGCACTAAGGTGTACATATTTATGGGTACTAAGTACTTAAACTTAATTTAATTTCAAACACGTGCTTAATATTTTAGTACGTAAGAAATATGCACATGATAGTAAATTAACTCAAGCGTGACTCTGCGGAAATCCATGATAATATACAATAGATGACGGATATTTAACACGTCGTGTCCGGGTTCGCGACAAGTCAATCGTCATCCTGAGGATGCCTCGTTGAGAGGTGAAACACGTGTCGATTTCTTACAGGGTTCTTAACTCTTTAGGAACAGTTAAGCGGATTGTTACTAAATATACGTCATCTATTGTATTTTATGCACATGATTATGAACGTCATTATAAGTTATGCATAAGTAAGTCTTTCACTACTTCTATTTATTTCAACAATACAAATAAGCCAAGCCATCTGGAAATACCTCATTAAACTATTTCACAACACGTAGCTACAGAAACATCTTATATTTTCGTCTCGTAAGGGACAAAAACTCCAGTTTGTAATAAAATGTTACTTTTCATCGTGCGTCTGCACAAATTGCGGACCGCTCTTTCAGCTCGCTCTTGCTCTGTGTACAATAACAGTATGTTTTGTATTTTCCTGACGTACCGCCCAGGATTAGATTAAACAATTGGCGATAAACAACCTCAAGAACCTACGCTTCCCTATTCCCTACGGAGCGTGACTAAAAATGGTGTTATATCAAAACTTACGACGCTGTGAACATCACTAGCACTTATGTTTTCATCCTGTCTCGCACCTTTTTATGTAGCTTGTTTTAAATCTGGAAACATAAAGAACGTGTGCTTACTTTATGTTTTACTGCCGCGCATTAATTCGTTTAATCTCAGCTCAAACCATGCTTACAAAACATCGCAGACAGGCAACCTACAAAGTTTCGGCACACCTATAAATCAACGCTAATATTTCCTGGAGTTTTTACAACACAATTTTTACGCAGGCCATGTCTAAATAAATTTTAAGAACCTTTAATAAATAATGTTTTTCCACGTCGCCGCTGTATTAAATGGATAAGCAGGAACGAGTTTACCTTTAATTTTTGATAGCTTTGGTTAAATCGTCTACTTTGTTATTTTAATTCCGGGGAGAATGAAGCAGAAGTTCAATTAACAAAATTGCCAATTAAATGTTTACACTCCGTAAAATAATTTTAAACGCTCGAATTTTCATAATCAAGCATTATCTCTAGGCCCGACGTAATGACATTCACCGCAAATCGCTAATCGCTTTACAAGCATAACGCGCTCGTCTAGAACTCTAAAACGTCCACACGTCGAGGAGCTCGGTGAAAATTCGCAACTGAAATCTGTATCTTCATACGACATATCGAAACTGTGATACGCCACTCCGACTGACAGAGACAGACGTAGAAAGCTAGTGAGTGCGACTGGGACAGGCTCACCTTTTGGTAGGTCATATTGATCTTTCACCCGCCATTTTAGACCGTGCCATTTTCGCTTCGGGCTCCACATGTATACCAGGGCTCGGCGCACTGAAAAAAAAAAGAGAAAACCTTTTATTCGCCTGTCATTTTGTGTTTTAATGAAATATTCCGCAAAAACGAGGATGAAGGTAGAATTTGATGTACAAAAATTAGCATTTTTGATGCCGTGAAAATGAAGCCTCGTCAGGTTTTGTGGCGTACTCCTACTAAAATAATTTACATAACTTTATGTTTAAGCTACGCCTTTTGGCAAAAAACTCATTTTCCGACAATCACAACTTTATTAAGCCAATTAATACTCGTAAGTACGACAAGTCTTCACAAATTATATTCCAATACTCAGATAAACTGACCTACCATTTACCCACCAACTTTTAACACAACACCGAAAATCAATTACACTTAACATTGCAAATGTGAAGAGTTATATGTACTTTAATACTGATATCGGACGGGCTCAAATAAACTGGGGTTAATAAAAAATAATGCCAATATTAAACCGGTAACATGGACCTCGTCCCCTGGGAGGTCTCGCCACGGATATAAGCAATTTTACATTCGTAAACTCGAAAAGGTGTCTACAGTGTCGAAATTTATGAAAATTCTATGCAATTTTCGTTTAAAAAAACAGCCTTAACATTAATCTCGTTCGAAAATGGAATGGAAAAATATATTGACTGAACTCTGTTCTTTGTTGCGCGGAAAAGGAGATATTTTAAAATTAGTATTTGATTTATTTTCGACCCTAAATTGCCGAGTCCATTTATGCTCTTGCTTTTTTTTTGGTAATTAATAAAGCTGATCTATATTTGCTGCGAAACCAAGGTTCTCTTCAGCGAATTTGTCATTAGCATAAAAACGGTGTTTTCGTATAATCTTCTTCTTAGACCAACATAATTCAGTTTAACTCTTACCCTGTGTCGGAAACACTCGGAAATATCCGAATATTTATCTCCTAAGAGGGTTATTAAGCGGCATTTCATCGCTACTAACACCAGGTTCAAAGAAATAGCTACCATATTGTAATAATACTCTTTAAAAATATTACAGACAGACTATTTTAGACCTTGCGCTCTTATAATAAGGTGGTGGTGTTTATCAAAATATTGTCAAGGAAGCTGTGAAGACTTGCAATACCTACAGAATTAATTTCTATTTGCATCTATTTAGAACTGCAAATGGTTTTCTCTATTTGAAAACATTATGCTTAAAACTAATTGGAAAGGCGTCAGGATGCTTTAAGACGATGCTTTAAGTGCCAGTGGCCTTGCGTGGTTAGCTTGCGTGTTCTGTACTGAGCTCACGCAACGCGTCGTATGTCCAGCCAGTAGTAGGACTCGCCCATCAAGGCGCGCTGTCCCAAATTAAACGCATTATTCGTTTACTACACATAAAACAAAAGGTATTTTAATCAAACACGTATACTAAAAGATAAATAATTAAATTATCTTTAAAATGGTGCAGGTTTTATGAAAATACGCTTGATAGTTTTTGCGTGATTCTCAGTTTTTTATCCGCGTTAGACCTAACTTTAATCACACTATGCAATATAAACTTAATTTTAAATGTTCACAGATTAAGTTATTAAGAAAATTCTCTAATTTAATTTATATTTTTCCAAATCATTAACCCTACTCGTTTAGACGTGATCTTCAGTATAAAATCATTAAAAGTCTGTTATTGTCGCCTTAAGCATTTGGTTATCATTTCCTTAAAGTCATAAAATCTACATAAAAACCTTAATTAATTGGTTTAATCATGTTAATCTGTCATTGAAATCATAATACGTAATTCTATACGAAATTAATCCTAAATTAAAACGAACTAATGCATGAATACAATTAAACAACAGATCACCTTATGCTAATAACCAAAATGGCTGACAGGGCTATTGTAGTGTACAATCAGATATCTACTAAAATGTTATTACAGAATAATATAAAGAGCCGATATTAGGCAGTTTCCAATTTCCAGCGGGATGGTTTTGCCAGCAGTTGCGACAATTAGTCGTGATTTAGCGCGACTAATAAACATAACGTCGATACTGCGATAGGGCCAAACGTGACGTAAATAGGAAATGTCCAATTCCAGCTATTAACGGTAACGTACTAACATAATTCAATTAAATTGGTGCAATTGATGATCTTGCTATTAATTTGTAAGCATCTTAGTTATGTTTATTAGATAACATTACAGATAATATAGTGTCCATCCATCATTGGAAAAGCTGTCTTGAAATTCTTTTAAAAGATTTTAAATCTTCAGATTCATCCATCTTCATCGTTTTGCATCCATTCGACGTCTTCCCTTGTGTCTGCATGAGATATACTCGTGAATAGCTCATGCGATGCCTGAATAGGATTAGCCAAGAAAAGTTGGTAGCGAGAGCTTTATGTCCAGAGAGCAATGGACGTATTTCAATTTTAATATTTGTGTTTTCCATCTGAAATATGAGCCTGTGCCGTTGCTGTTGTTGTTGTGCGTGTGCCGTGTGTGTGTGTGTGTCGTTTTCAGATCTGAAAACAAATTTTTATATTTTATTTTTTGATTAGGTACTTATTTACATATTAATTTCTTGATTTACTGAAACTTTTATAAAAGCTGGCATTACCTTTATTCTCTTACAATCCTATATTGATGTAGTGACAATTGTGATAACCTTCAATCTGCCTAGCCTTTTCCCAACTACGTTGGGGTCGGCTTCCAGTCTAACCGGATGCAGCTGAATACCAGTATTTTATATGGAGCGACTGCCGATCTGATCTCCACAACCCAGTAAATGGGTAACACGATACCTTGGTAAGACTGGTTGTCAGACTTTCGGGCTTCTGAGGACCCGTAACGACTGTCAAAGATCCACGAATGACAGCCGGGACCAACGGCTTAACGTGCTTTCCGAGGCACGGAGGAGTCGCGGTATGTAAAGATGGTCACCCATCCATGGACCAACGCCAGCAAGCATAGCTTAACCTGTTGGATCTGTGTGATAAACTTAATATTTATAATTTAGCTTGTTTCTAAGCTAAATTATAAATAATAAGTTTATCACACTGTTCTAATAGTGCCTATGTGTCGTTAACAAAACATAACATCGCCTGTATTCCCCGTCTAGTTAGGCTTTAAGTAATTTTTGAGAATAAATGTCTTCAAACCTAAACCTAAAATAAATTATATCTTTAGTTCCTGACAACACCCGCGATATTTCATTTCACAGCTTGTTTTACAGCACACACATTTACGTAGGGTAACGTGTCCATAATTACAGTTCAACTAAAAACAAGCATAACTAACACTATTTGCGGAAGTTTCGTTTCAGATCGTTGAGTACAAACACTAAAAAAGGTATAAAGGTTGAACCGTTGTCCTAACAGCAGCGGCCATTTTAACTTGACCTGCGGAGCTGGCCCCCCAATTTTGTATGAAAGCTTATTGTTATGGAGAGGCAGGGGAGGCCTTTGTCAGCTGGTGAGATAGATCCTACATTGGCTAGGGATGAGACCCTCAGATAATTGTCACCGTCAATGGGAACAATGACCCGAAAATATGGTTAGGGTATTTAGTATACACCTTGTGTTATGGAAACCATGTTTGTAATTTGCATAGCGACTACTGGGTATGTAAAATAGAGCCACAAGATAATATGGCAAGGTGGTAATAAGGATCAAAATTGTGCATATTTTATCGTTTTGGATCTTAATTAAGGATCTGGGTGATCAGATCGATAATACGAAATAAAAATAAACCTTATTAATAGACCGAAATATCTTTCAAATCCAGAAGCAATTTAAGATGTCAATAAATCTTTATATTTTATTTACTATTTACTTCAGTTAGTCCCCGCCGTAAAAAATGAATCATACTTCGTATAATTGGATGGCAAATTTTACAGCTGTCGTAAAATTACTATGAGACAGTGTTAACAGCGCCTCAAATGAAAGTATTTATTTAAGACATAAAGAATGCAGCTGTTGATGGCACTTCATCAGTACCATAAACGATATGTGCCGCGTGCTTGTCTATGCAAGCTTGTCTCGAGAACTACTAATCGATTGAAAGAAATATGGCTTTAACTAGGTGTCGTAACTTTCCAGTTCTCGTATGATGATACCATAAAACATTAATACAGCTTTTCCTAACTAAGCTATTCCTTTTTAATGTTGAATATTACTTCGATACATAATTACAGAATTATACCGATTAGACAATGCCTTATATCAAGTTATTTATGCCAATAAATGTTTCGCCTTAAGCTAGATTCCACCCAATTTCTAGCACACTATCCCGTTCCAATTTCTAGGCTTATGTCCAAAATTATTATAATAAAAGTGGCTATGGCCCATCTCGTATCAGCGGCTGGCATGAGTTCAGAACTGGGCGTTAACAGGCACATTCCCAGCATCTGTCTGGGCGCAAACCTTTTTAATATAAAGCCTTCTGTGTCTGCGTGTGTTTGTATAGTTTGCACACCAACTAGCGTAATGATGTGATAGTTTTGTCAATTTTTTTGTTATAAGTATCGATTTTTTAAATTACTATCAAGAGTTTAATACAGCTATAATTTTTTAGGACTATAAATAGCTTGTTTGTCATGATAATATCGAAATATATTTTTATTCAAAGTGCTGGTGGTTTTACATCAGAGATAGAACTTTTTAAATCTAACTTGCTTACAGCTGGACTTACTTAGCTGTTCTTGGATCTTGGAACAACTTCTCTAATAACATTTTGCTACTGGAAAAGATATATGGTTATGTAGGACTGATTACATAATGCTTACAACGTACACGCAAACAGCCAGCTATATTCTACCACTTCCTGTCAAATTACCTACCACATAGACAGAGTCCAGCCAGACATATCCCTCATAAACAACCCAACTTTGTACCTATCCATATAACCGTTGAAGGACCATTCCAACTTCTCCTAGAAACTCAACACAACTCGAACATTGTAAATTCGCTAGAACAAAATTAATTCAGACGCCAGCGGTTTTACCGAGCACTTGAAAATTTCTTTCGCGATTTATGTATAGCGAGAATGGACCAACTTGTACAATTACTGTGCCAACTCGCAAATCTTGAACTGCAGCCACACTTGTAGGACTATAGATAGAAATATTCAAAATATTTTTGCTTGTTTTTTAAGGAGATGTTTGTCGTAGAATGTTCTTCCTTGTAAGGAAGTGATCGTGGAAATATTTAACTTGATGAAAAGAAACAAATGAAGCACTAGGTTATTTAGTCATCTTCACATTACAAATGAGAAATCAGGTTTACCCAATAACGTGGGATAGACTTGACACCACGACACAGAGAATCCTAGAATTCAGAGAATTTGTATTTTACAATTTGTACAATCCACGTGTAATCTCCGTAATTATTTTAACAATTTGGAACAGGACAAAGTTATGATTACAGGAGGTTACTAATGAAAGTGGTAACTTACCACTTCTATTAGTAACTTACCTACTGAAGGTAATTTGAATTTCATTTAGACTGAAGACGGCGTGACAAGGGCAGCCAGACGGAAGCCATTTCAACGAACACCTAGTCGTACTATAGCTAGTAAGGTATAGCACGTCGATTTGGCTAGTCGCAGTGATACTATGGCTAAGTATGCGTTTATGTAGCTGCCTAATGTGTCTATAAAGTTGTCGGTGTACACCTAATGGGATTCATTAGAAAAGAACTCAATACTGAATTATGAAAATGACAAGAAAAGGGTTTATAAAACCAAATCGAACAAGTCACAATACGAATAGGTACAGTTAGCAATAAAAGCCGATTAAAAATTCAGTTTTCTTAAATCTTAATTATTACGCAAAATATTTTATTAAAATCGGAATAGAAATAAATTAATAAATCGTAGCTATTATATGAAATGCTAAACATCTGAGTTACGAGTGATTTTGTGTCAATTTAGATGTGTAAAAGTAGCTTGTAAAAGTGGCTTCGTGTGTCGATTGTTGTCACTACAGAATCGAAATACGATGAGTCAGTCAGTTCTATAAAAGTTGTTGTAAAAGGTGTAAGGGTCCGATGACACGTACCACAACCACACCACATCGCAGCGAAAAAATGTGGGCAAGCAGTGGTTACGTGTGAATAGTGTCGCTGTAGCTTCTTACAGTTGCGTTGTGGTAATTATAAAATTTCGATGTAGTTGCGTTGTCGGTATTAGTTGCCTACGTTGTTGCTACTACAACACAGAATTAATGCTGCTGCTTTTTGTTTTTGGCTCATCGGGGGCTCGAGGGGGGAGGGCACAGGCGGGACTCGTGCGCACAGTGTCGTCGCAACGTTGTGTTTGCGATGTGACCGCCCGCTACTGCGCGGTCTCGCTGTTGGTTTGCGCTGTGGCTGCGATGTGGCCTTGATGTGGTCGGTATCGCCCACACGGTTGATTTTTACGGCCAAATGTGGTCCGTGTGCATGAACTACACAGATTTGAGTGGACCTGTCCAATCAGTGCACGCATTTGCCAATTATCGTGCAGCTCAACTAAGAACTTAAGGAGCTCAACGATTCGACGAACAATACCAAAGAAAGGCTTTTACCAAAGAAAGAAACTGCCAGACCATCATTAAAACTTACTGAGAGATAAAAAAAATACTGACCAAGTCTGGAGACAGGTCAGTCAAAACAATAAGCAGCATCTTATTTGCCAGTAACCATTTTTACAAATAATCATAGGCATTTCGTAGCATCAATAATTGAAAATCCCAATCCCACTCATAGACCGATGATATCATAACGACGAAGGAACATTAATACCAACAAACCTTCAGAAATACAATGGTAAACAAACAACAGCATTCAAATATTATTTTTCCACAACCTCAGCAGCTAGTCAGTAAAAGCCATTACATCTCCGAGCCAAGTACAAAGTTAACGTAAAGAGCTGTGCAACGATTCGTATCGTCCGCACGCGAAGCACTTAGCCCTATTATATTATAACATGATTTTAAGTAAGTGCATACTTAAGGAACGCTTACTTCCGCGTTCAGTGAGATGGAACGGAAAATACACGTCTCTTCTAGTACTAAATGAAGCTGCAGACAGTAGATTGGATGGGTGTAAGTCTGGACTTTCCACGAAATTCCAAGTTTTAGCCTACGTAAGTAAAGAATGACGAATTTAAAGTGAGTGAGACAGACTTAATGCAGTATGTGAAGAGTCGACTTTTAAAAGTAATTGCGTCCACAGTAAACCACAATACGTACGCAGATTTGAATGATTGATACCTTCTTTGTAGAAGGCATCGTATTACAGGGGTCCGTAACTTAACTTCGAGAGTCATATGTTCGATTAATGGAAAGTCGACTGAACGATTGTTCGAAAGATTTTTCATCACATATTATTTCATTGGATACATAATCAGGAAAATCAAACACTTTTAAGATATCGTACGTTCTTCCCGTAGATTAAGAAACATGAAATTTGGTGAAAACGAAGATAATAAAGCACAAATGAAGGGAAAATTGTTTATTATAAAAAAAAACATTTACGTTACGATTTTTGCACAAAATTAAGGTAATCAAAAACCTTTTCGGTAGATTAGGGTTCTTTAACGCTCTGAGTACTCCACTAATAATCCAAACATAAAATAATAATCACTAACCATCAAATTATAAAAATTAAAATTTGTTTTATTTTTTTAAGTGGCAAATGTAAGATGCCAGAGAATGAGAGATGTGGTGTACCTTTGAGCTCATGAAGTAAAGCGTGTCCAGTTTCTTCAGTCTGGACACTAACATACGCATATTTAACTATACATATAGTACTAACAAAATAAAGTCACATCTAAAGTACTTAACTGAAAGAAGAAACTATTAACATTTCACATATTAGTACCTTAGATACTACCTTCATAAAACATATTGAGGTAGGTACTTACATATAGTAGCAACTGTGAAGCACCATGAAACACTACGTAGTAACTAAAATTCACGGAAGATGGCGCCATTAGAAACCATTCATTTCTTTACACCAAAATATACGCTTTTACAAAGTTTATGAAATTTTACAATAAAATAATAAAGACAGAAACAGTAGGACTGAAACACTGTTGCACAGCTGTGTTGTTACAATTATTATTATAGCTAAAAACGTCGATGTTCCTACTACCGCCATCTTCACAATCAATGAGGCGACTACAGCACTCCTCTGAAGCCTTAACTTTGAAACCTCCACATGAACCTTCAATTAACTGGTCAACAGTTCAGGAACGATGCACTAGTAGGTATGATTTCAATATTGAAGATGGCAGAATTTTTGAAATAGGAAATACAAATTTAAAAATGCACACTAACCTCATTGATATCCTTGAAATAATTCATATTTCTCACAGGCGCAGGTAAGCGACGACGATATATTTCCCAACACAAAATCTTATGTATGCAGTCACTGTATGTTGATGTTTCCACACATGAACTGCAGTCATCACTAAAAGTATTTTTATTTTGTAATATTGCCACAAACATCACAACCAGAAGCCTAAAGCAAACTGTTGATAGTGATCCACACCAGCTCAGCTTGAATCACTTTCCTCTTTGGCGGGAACAGATACGCTTATCCTCCACCCTTCTCGCACTCGCAGAACCTCCTATCTCCGTCCTTCACCGGTGTCGATTAAAGTAAAACCATTACGGCGAGAACAAAAAAGGGTCCCCTTTGAGCAAATCGTAATATATCATCGCTTTGACGTTATGAGCTTGGGGTCTTCGTCCGAACCAGTCCGCTTTGTCCAGGAGCAGTAAATTTTATTGGAGTTAACGGTTTCTATGCGATTCAAGCGAATTTTGGACCCGTTTTGAATAAGAAAAAAGTTCCCATAAAATGACTTGGAAAAGACCTGTTGCACCTTGTCAAATTGAGAATAAAACTTGCTCTAGTTGATAATCCTTAATTAAAATATCATTGTTGTATATCGACATACCCGATCGACGAAACTGCGACTTCAAAAGCCGAATGACTGTAGTATTAAAGAAAATAATTTTATGACGCTTGGCTCCGTACTATTTTTACCATTCTCAATTCAACTAACAAATAAACCATATCAAATTCTATCAAACTCACTACTTCCTCATCCAATATTCTCAACGACACATAATACGAATTTATGAGGTCATAATCTGTCTACTCAGGATCGGAACAAACGTAAGCTGCGAGAGCTTCGATCCCTCACGGATGGGGCTCATCCATCATACAAGACAATGGCCAGGGTCGGCATTCGATGCCGGAGCAGCTGATTCTGTACAATCAAATGCTATAGCCGATATAGTGCTATTGTTGTGATGGTCATAAACTAGGATTTTTAGTTGTGCAGGATTTCGTTTGTGTTATGTTAAGATGACTGTAAAAATTGGATAATTTAAGTTATCGTTTTTAAATATTGGGTAATTATATTTTTGAACAGTTGTGTTTGTTTTAACTTATCCTTAGAATATTTATTTAGATACATTCACGAGCATAAATACCTTAGACCACCTTACGCAAGATTCAAAAGCGAGTACGAGTATCTCCTAAAGTAAAGATTTTTTTTTTAAACTTACTATTATGAAATAGGTTAGGTTAGTTAGGATAGGTTTCTCGAAGTCGCAATCGTTATTTCACGAAAAAATCGCTTTTGAATGTTGCGTATATAGATTAGATTTATGCTCATGACTGTACTTCGCCAACGACCACAAAAGGTTTGGCAAACCCAAAGCTAACAATTCGCGATTATGAATTATTTGTAGCTTATTTTATCATCTATTTTTATAGCTTTTTCGGGCCTAACATAAGATATAGTCTATATTGATTTCTCTTATTTCTTCCAAGTCCACCACGTTGTAATTTTTATTTTTTTTGCAAATTGAAGTAATACTTCAGCACGTGCCACCGTGTTAAGTATCTGATACAAGCTCAATAGGTTTCTGATTGTCTGAACGAGAAACATTTTAAACTATATTGCTTAGCACGTTACCATAATTGGTATGACCATTATAATCCATTTTAATTTCCAAACCACTTATTAGATTAGCGAAATCTATACCATCGTTATATTCACACTTTAATATTATAAGTTTTGAAATGTAATATTTATATTTTAGACAGTCTGTTTGTAGGATTCGCTTCTATCTTAATGGGTTTAGTATCAGTAGGCACAAGTAGGTAGGGACCTAAATAGCCTACGTAAAAACTTGTGGTTTCAATATCTATTGGTTTTTGTGGATAGCCTAATTGACCGATGACGAAATCAATAACATTGGTAAAACCACACCTACCACCATTTGTAATATTAAGATCATTGGTGATAATAGAATTGCAGAAGCGCAATTGGTATCTTTTGTATTATTTTATTACGTGAAGCGGAAGTCAAGGTTGGATATTTCACCCACCAGCGACAAGCTTTGTGTCCAGCTGGGCAAAGATCCCGGGCTACAGTGAATTTCCTAATGAAACAATCTAGTAACACTGTCCGTCCTGAAGTCGCGCTTCGACCACTAGAATAATTAGGCAGTCATAATGAAATCATTGTCGACCCAAAAACGGGAATATTTTGAGGCAGACGATACGATACAACACAACATACCTACCTAAGTTTAGTAGCATCAACAACTTACAAAACTATTTAGAATAAATAGTTGTGACAGGCGAGTTGGCTACCGAAACAGATTTTAAACTTTTATCTATTGTATGCACACTATCGGAGACCCGGTATGTTCCGCTTATCTGTTGCACACAGATGCACTAGCCCTTTAAAAATTATACACACAAACAAACAAAGTCATTACCAAATTAACGACGTACAGGTGACGAAAAAGCATTTTGTAAACAAGCCTCATTCTGTACGGTCGCGTAGGTGCTTAGTGATTGAACAATTTTATGTGCAGATATTAACAGCAACCATAATTGTGTCAAAGTATGTAATTGTGACAACGCTATCAGTGAAAGAAATCGTAACATGTCTACGCCCACCCCATCGCCACCGAGCCTACACTCAGATCAAGATAACTCTCGAGATACAACGTCATCCGAGTTCTCACATCCTGGTATACCAAAGTATGACCCCATTGAACTATCTCAGAGAAATTATTGCAAAACTAATGCAGTAACGTCACACGGGGTAGAAGATATATTATCAGAGGGTGTCAATTATAACGTCAATGACAATGTATTTTCTGATTGTAAACCAGAAGTGCTGCCTTCAATACCTAATTCTTTTGTGCAAGATTACAACTCAAGAGACTCAACCGGATTTAGCATTCAAGACATTCTTGGCTTGCATCAATCATACAATGCAGCTAATTCTCAAGATGACTTAGAGTCAAGATATGAGTATCAAATGCCGAATTACGAAAATATCAGCAACAACTCCAATAACTACGGTTCTGGAACGGAAGAAGTGATTACCGAAGATTGCATTGACAAAAGTGACAACATCTTTAGTGCGACCACAACGCAGGGAAATCAAGTTATTTACACAAGAAGCTATACTGCTAATGAACTTGTTCGATATCATGAAAGAAGTGGTTTAGGCAGCGATGTCGCAAAGGATCCTGCACGAGAAATCAATGACTTGCACGATTCTAGTTTTCCCAGTCAGGTAAATGCTACACAAAAATGCGCTTTATTGAACTAGCTAGCAGAAGGAAACTTCTATTTTTGGCATGCATCAAAACGAGACAGTGACGATAGTAATTTACCGCAGAACAACCGGATTCCTAATTGCATTTTAATTTTCTGGTAGATAGTAGCAATTAAGAATTAGGTCGAACTCACCTTATTGTAATAGTGCACATTGTCAAAGTTAGACGTATTATTTATGTGATTATTTATATTTCAGAGTCCTTCTTGGAATAACAAGTCTGCGTCAAGCACTCCTATTCGAGCTTCTTCTTCTCTATCAGCTACTGGTAAGTCAATATTTAATACTTTATTTTATACTAAATTAATATCAGACGTTCTCCTAGTATTTTTTAGTGTTTTAACACATTGATATTGGTATTGGTTTATTATTTTGGGCAAAGTGGATCATAGAAAATCAGTGAAATTGATATTTCCTTATGACACAACTATACAAAAAAAAAAAATTAGCTTTCTATAAGTCATAATCTGTATTTGAAGAGGACGTTCTAGATTCAACCATTCATTTTCACTGAAGTGCTCACATAATATTTTGGTTTTTCCAGAAATGTCAACCGACACAACATACCAAAAAGGATTCACGAAGCGAGCTCGCACTGCCTACACTAGTTCTCAGCTTGTTGAGTTGGAAAATGAGTTCCACCAAAACCGATACCTCTGCCGCCCGAGACGTATTGAACTCGCTAACTATTTACAGCTTTCGGAGCGACAAATAAAAATATGGTTCCAAAACAGGAGGATGAAGTATAAGAAGGATAATAAACACAACAAGCCGTCCTCATCCGTGGACGACAGCAGTCCGTCGAGCTCTAAGGACATGTCGCCGAGTCAAGACCATAAGATGAGTCACGGACGAAGCTGCGGTGGACACGACCGGCACAGGCGCCTCCTCTCTGACAACCATGTAGCTCATCATAAAATATATCTCCAACCAAACGAAAATATATCAAGACCTCCGGAATACTCCTCAATCAATCCATTGAAATCTGTGATAAAAGGACCACAAAGTACAATAGAGCTACCATCGTATACACCGAACTTGTCTTATTCATCGTACTACACGGCGGGTTCAAGCAGGGCCGCTTACTCACCCATGTCTGAGGTTTATCGATACAGCAACGATGAGTCACTGCCACTGAATTCTAACACTTTGCCTTCGTTGACATCTGATAACTACGTGCCGAACGGAGCTAACTTGAAGTTAAACGATGATTTGGTCAGATTTAGTGCTGGGTCGACTTATTACAATCCATTGCCGAGTGGTGTAGTTATGCCTCCAACTACAACAGATAGCTATGGATTTGGTTCATCTATGTCATCTACTACGATCCCTACTTATGATGAAAGCAGTCTCCAGACTAGGACATCTAACTTGGGATTGCCGCAGGATCCTTACTTCTCATATTTGGCACCTTCAGATCCTGCTACTCAGCATTCTTCTTCTGCTACAAGCAAGTATTCGTCGTCGTACATATCTTTATAACATTAACTTTGTCTTATATTTTATACATTTTTTTTTCTTTAGTTATGGACATTTAAAGTTTCTTGCAGACTGGTGCAACGCGACAGCGCGACGCGACTCTTACAAAACAATTTCTAAGAAAACTTCACGGTAGAACAATTACCGATGTTGTGTCGCGCCGTTGCGTCGCACCGGTCTGCACGAGGCTTTATTCACCAATTCTTTTATTTGTCATGCAGTGTATAAAGTGTGCTAATAATATTTTGAATTTTGCCAAATGGTTTGCATATTTATAGTGTAAATAGTTAATAATACTTCTCATTATGTGTTGCTACTTAATTTTTAAGTTCGTCTTTTTATTTGAGATTTATAAAATTAAATATTGTACTATTGTAATATGTATATTATCAGATTTGATTAGAATATTGTTTATGACACCTATTGCCTGATGTGATTAAAATAATACAATTTACACAATAAAATCGTTTTCTGTATTATGCCATGCTGTTTCATTTTTCATCATAATTAATTCATCATGATTAATTATGTTATTCAACTTACTGGCAATTTCTAATGGGTTATAATTATACTCAGGGTTCTATCACTCTACATCATTTGTCTTAAATACAAGCATTGTATACACAATTTTAATCCTAGTTATCTTTCAACCATATACTCCCATATTGGCAATGACTTTATTCAGGGACGGTACAGCATACTAAAGCTGCCTACAGATTTGCTCGGTTGTTGACGGTCGGTACGTGTAATCAGACAAAATCAAGTAAATGTGTAGGCAACAACAATGATCGACGTCGTATTTTTGTACGCAAATCTATATGAAGATACGATCTGTCGATCGTATTGATCGTCAAACACAGCATAACAAGTGACAATAATGATCGTCAAAATCCAGCAAATCTGTAGGGGACTTGGTGACGACTCGGACAAATATATTCGGACAGTTTCCGAATTGACACATTTTAATTTCAATATTTTTTTCACTGACCATTCAGACACCATCAAATTATTGAAGCTGTAGTCAAAAAAAAAGTTTCAAAATAAATTATGTGGAAAAAAAGCGTTACCAAAACTATTTTAGGGTGGCTTTAAGGTGGCGTCTTTCGGTAATAAATTGCTTTTGTGGACGTGTATCACTGTAAGTCACCACTTTAGACTATATTACATACATGTTGAAAAATATAACAAAAATCATCAACCCGTATAATTAGTATAAATCAAAATCTTATAAATATTAGTCTACAATATAATAACATAAAAAATATCTCCCTATCAGTCCCATTGATTGATTTGGCATTACTTATTATTTAAAAAAAGTCATTACCCTAATGTATAAAAATCACAGATAATAATCAGTTCAAACATATACTAAATACTATATAACTACTACATATTTGTTGTTAGCGCTTTTTCGCTCGGTACTGCACTTGAGCAAATCCTTATTACCCGACTGCCAAGGCGCGTATGTGGGTTTGTATATATTACAAACTGTTTTTTTACAACTACAGGCTGGCTGGAGGACGGATTTCGACGCAGATATACATATGTCAGTGACGTTGAGTGGTTAGCTTGCGTGTTCTGTACGGAGCTCGGTTATAGGACTCGCCCATCAAGGAGCGCAGTCCCAAATTAGACGCATTACTAATTTATTATACATAAAACAAAAGGTATTTTAATAAAACACGTATACTAAAAGAGCAATAATTAAATTATATTTAAAATGGTAAAGGTTCCAAAAAAATACGTATGATCTTGCGTGATTCTCAATTGTTTATCCGCGTTAGACATAACTTTACAAATTAATTTTCCTATGTCATATAAATATAATCTAAAATATTCTTATATTTTTCCAAATCATTAACACTACTCGTTTAGACGCGATCTTCAGTATAAAATCATTAAAAGTCGGTTATCTTCGCCTTAAGGTATCGTTGGAAGTTTTATATCTGACTGTACAAAACAGCTTTTTTTATTGGTGTGCGAATCATCAGTGAAAAAAAATCTGATTCAGACACTGTCCGAATATATTGTGTCGGAGTCGTCAATATTTTGTTACAGATACTTTACTACTTGTTATAACTAACCTACATAATTTAATGAATGAATTGATTTTTGTTATAAACCAAAGTCCGATTTTCTACTGTGAAAAGTAATTTCATATTCAAAACTTAATTTGCATTCCATAATGTTTAAAGATCTTACAAATTAAATAACAATTAGTTACGGACTCTGTAGGGTACAGCAAACAGTATAAAATTATTTTCTGAAAGACATTTTCAAATAATTGGACACAATTTTTTTTGCGAGAAACTGAGCATCTCAGACCTGTTAAAGGGCACGTACGTAAACATATTTTTACACAAATGCAACACAACCAAAAAATTAACAATGTAAAAATATTTTCAATTTATGAACCCTAATTAGGTACCAATAAAAGGATTATAGACGAACAATTGCAAGACACCCCACCTGTGGAAGGGGTAGCTAATTACTAATTAGCCAAGGATATGTCACGTATAAAAAGGAACAGGATATTGCTAATAGACATCATTTTAACCCAGTACTTATAACAGTAATCATGGCTTCATACCAGAATACTAGTGAATATTACTGTGGCATGCCTAAAATGGATACTTATCCAGAACATTTTGAAGATGCAAATGTATTTTTTGATCAGTATCCTACTAATTATCAAGTAAATATCGCTTCTTATACAAGTAATTCTAAAATAATTAATATTTTCTAGACATAATGTATTAATTTATTTTACCTTGTTTTCAGATGCATGAAATTGATTATTCCCCTGAAAATCATGAGAAGCAGGGAGTGTATCCAACAGTGTCTCCACATGTCATAACTTGCGATCCAGCTCTTTATGAAAGCAGTCACTTTTATGAAAACTCTTCAGCACCTCAGTATAACTTAATCCAGGTAAGAATCAGTTTGTAATCAAGATATTAAAGTTGTCTTGAATTCAAATAGCACTAGCCTGTGATTTAAAACTAGGTTTTAATGTACTTTTTACCTTTTCAGTACACTCCACTCACACCTGAGCCTGTGTCATATCCAGTATTTCACCTGGAACCACGACCACACCATAATAATAATTATATGGCAAAAAGACATCGTGCTCAGATTACAAGTGAGTATTAATAATATTTTCCCTTTGGTCATCCTCTATCTCTATTATAATCAAACCAATTTATGTTACTGTAAATTTATTTGCTACTTGTAATTGTAAAAGTACTTGTTATTTTTTTTTCAGTTTCACCATCATCTAAAGGAACCTTCAAAGCTGTAGTCAAACGTAAACGCAAGCGCACCGTCTTTACGACTGAACAAATAGAAGCTTTAGAAGAAATCTTCAAAACAAAGCAGTACGTCAGTCGAGAAGACAGGCAACAGATAGTGAACAAATTGCAACTCAATGACAAAGCTGTCAAAATATGGTTCCAGAATCGCAGGTTGAAAGTCAAGAGGATGCAAGGCCCGAATTCAGAGGAACAAGAAGATTGTTCTAGTGCAGAACATTTAGTAGAAGAACGGAGCTCTCCAGACATTGCTCGTCTGAACTCAGTTGAATCCCAAATAAGTAAAAAGACTGATGAATATGGTTTTGTTACTCTTGATGATGGAGTCATGGGAGACCTGGTTATTGTTATTGATGATTTCTTAACAAAAACCAGTACAGATGTTCCTATTGAAGAAGTTGTAGGAAGTGATAGCAGTCCTGTTTATGAACCTATTTCTCCAGCCAGTATTAGTGATAGTAATGAGGAAGATAGTTCTGCATGTTGGAAGCCCTCTGAACCTAATGAATCTTTGCAAAGACTTTTTGATTTACAAACTATGTTATCATTGTAACCTGTGTCTAAATAGTAATGTAATTTATGTTTAGTTTTAAGTTATTTATGTACTTAATTAAGATAATTATGTGAAAATAAATGTTTTTAATTTCATTTCTGAATTTTATTAACTGTGATCCAATCCAATCCTCTGAAATCATCGCTAACTAGAATGATAGAAAGACGAGTATTTTGATAAAGTTATTATTATGAAAACAAAATGCGAGATTTTGTAATTTTGCCGTAGAATGGAACGTTACAAAAGTTTTTACTTGCACAAGAATCATGTAGATATCTACGTACAAATGTTGAACATAATTAAGATTCTTCTAGTACATAAAGCTCTGCTTAACCTTTCAATAGCCATAAGCCTGATATTACGAATATCATTTTAGATAATTATGCTGAATGACAATTAACCTTTCTCATAAAATGACGGTATATGAGAAAAGCTACCAGCTAAAACTATACTTACGTATCGTAAAAATCATGACACCTCCACAATAAAAAATTCAGTCATAGAAAGAAAAGATCGCTTGCTGCGTAGACCAGTGATTTCTAAACCCATAATAATTATTCGATAATACATTATTTGATCATCATGATACATAACGTTTTGTTAACTTCATTGACTCCTTTGAAGAATATGAATGAGGTATGTAAACATTCCTTAATTTTATTTCATAGTTGTGTTTTTTCGTTGCAAAACTTTTGCAGCCATCTTTGCAAACGATATTTGAATTCTAACAAGAATTAAAGGTGTTAACAACGTTATAATGTAATTATGAAAAAGTATAGTGGTTTATTTTGTTAATTGTAGATTAACTGCTGGGAAAATCGTCCGTTTACAACGGTGTGGCCAGGAAATATACAGCAGAAGAAAAGAGGTTTGTAGCTTTTTGAATTATATACTTTCATTGATCCTATCAGTATTTTTAAAGTCAGTAATTGCAATGGAAGTGTGTCTGTTTACTTATACATCGAGACTTAATAAATAAACTGTGATCAAACATACCAAACCTCCCATTATGAACAAGAAAGCAATATAATTTCTTGTGATTGTTGTTTAGTTTGCATTCTGTAATTTCAGATATAACCACAACAATAAAAAAGAAAAAAAGACGGGTGCGAACAGCCTTCTCAACCGACCAACTGCGGGCTTTAGAAAAGACGTACTCTCGCCACAAGTACATTGATTCAGAGAAACGTGCTGAGCTCGCCAACACCTTGAACATCGGCGATAAATGTATCAAAATCTGGTTCCAAAACAGGAGAATGAAGGAGAAGAGAGAATCATCTGAGTCCAGCTACGATTCTTCAACCGAATCTGTTAGTATTAAATCCCCACCAATACCTGCTTCACCCCCATTGCAGGTAACTATTGATCAACCTACCACTGAACAGCTCAACAAGTTTTCTCATTATACTGACAATTCCTACCAACTACCCACTTACTTTAATACTAATCAAGTTCAGTCTGGCTATGGAGCTATGGCTCCTCCTGGTTTTGCTACATATTTTTATAACGAAAACGCTGTTTATCCTACTCAATATTATCCATATGATGTTAACTATTCGAATGGCGAAGGCAATGGGTACAACCAATATGGCAGTGAAATAAATAACTATTGGACAGGGAATCAATATCCGTATTACTCGACTGTATAATTTTTTTAATATTTGAGAAATAAAAAAAATAAAAATACTATATGGCCGCTATACAACCAAAACCAATTAAATTATATTCTGTCATTGTTTGTTAGCTTTGAACCTATGCTACGCTCTTTACAAAGATTATCGACCTGAAGATGGTTACGTCAATCCAAAATTATATACTGGTATTTAAATTATAAAAATCTTTTATGAAGTCACTTACACGGTTTTGTATGTGAGATGGAAATTCAACAACTAATTTATTTTGATGTGTGTTTTTAATCATTTACTTATTTTAAAGATCACCTAGACCTATTGTTAGGTAACTCTTCATTTATATATTTAATTAATTTTATTACTATGTTTTCGTAATATTATTAGATACAATTTCCATGATATTGGTTTTTCAAACAATATAATGAATACTTTACATTATAATTAAATCTATCTATTTCTACGTATGTATTTGTAAATAAAGTTTCATATTACTTTATTTAGTGTGTTTTATAAGAATCCAGTTTGGCCAAATGATTGGTAATATATAGTATTATTTAAATAGTTATTATTTGTGTGTATTTTGTAATGCATTTATTCCCAAATTGAAAGTTAATTGGTTTTGCTTATCTATCGGTTAATTATTGTAATATACGGTTATATTTTAAGCAATGCTATAGTTACTCTTTTTATTTTTAAGCAAAGGTAGGTGAATAGTACGGTATTTTTTTTAAATTATACATAGGTATAATTTATTGTTCATAAGATTATTTTTGAATATGACACTTTAGAAATTTAAAATATTTTATAATTATAGTGTAATATTTAAAAAAATGTGTAATAATACTATTTTGTATTAAATAAGCAATTACTTCCTAGATATACGCTATTTTTAAGTAAGGTGACTTGCTTGGATAAAATCTTTAATATAAAATAAATAAAATTAATATATTATTCTTGATTCGTTATAACTTTAAGTTATTTATATAAAAACTTCATTTTAACTTATTCTAAAATACTTTGTTATTTTTATAATTTGATGTTTAAAGTTTTTTGTGGAAAGTGTTGGTTGCGAGTTAGAGTATTTATAAATTTATAGATACTTACTATTAATATGTACTTTCTTTTCTACGTCTTGTTATTTTTCTGTTTTATCTTTAAACTATGTTAAAAATATCTTTATTTCTAACAAGTTGGCTAGGTGTAAATTAATTGTGTTATAATTAAGTAAATAGTGCTATACACTTTAAAAATGTACTACATCTCAGTGTGAAAACTTTTCGAATAAAATATCAATAAAACTAAATGGGTTTTTTAATCACATAACGCGCAAAACAATTCTTACATTTACACAAATTTACAGGCAATACTTTTTGTAAAATAATTTAAAAATATTCCTTTTAAACGATTAACGCATAGTTTATAATTTTTACTTATTATATTAAAGACTAGAAAGACATTCTGAAAAAGTCATGTATGCTTATATATACAAGGTTACATAAAATGTACAAATAGACCAAACAGTGTAAAAATAGAAGCACCTCAAAAATCACAATTATTAAAATTCAAAACTTTGTACTGGGATTTTGAAAAGGCACAGCAGTAATAATATATTGAGGACTCGGAGATTGCTGCGGAAAATTGTACGGAACTTGATGCATTACTTGCTTAACATGACAATCACAATTACATGGTCTTTTGGTAAAGTTTTCTTGAACTGTAGACATATTCAACAATGGATTGCACGGCGCAGTAGTAGGTGATGGAGTAGAAGTGACAACGGGCATGACACTCACTGGCTTCCAAATAACTCCATTGGCAGACATGAAAGGCTGCGTATAAAACGGTGAAACAGTTGGCACCAGAGATACAAATCCTGGATTACTAGAAGCATTCCCTGAAAGAGTTTGTTGCGAAACCATCCTAGGAATATTCATCTTTCGACTTGGTGATAAATCTTCAGGTATCATCTGTTCTACGATACCTGTAGACCTGCTTCCTTCAAGCTTCTTTAGATCTTCAGCTTCCTTTTTGAAAGCCTGTTGTTCTACATACGACGGTTTTGCAAAAGATTCAGTTTTGTATTTCTTACATAAATCGATAGAGAATTCAGCAGATGTTTTGAAATCCGGAGATGAATGGCTAGTTTTCACAAACACAGATGGAGGATGAATCACTTTAGCTGTAGTCACTACATTTTGAGTTGCTGGTGCAGCTATTTTTGCTGCAGAATCTTTGTTTTCAACTCCTTGAACCATTTGCCTTGTTCCATTATATGCAGGTTTATTTGTGCCCATATTTTTGTAACAGTTTCTTTGAGTCAAATTAGTAAGTGATGGTAATGAACGCGGTTGTTCATTAGCTGATGGCACAACATTATTTAATTGATCTTTAGTGAATTCCAGAGACTTTCTAATACCTTGTTCGTCATCAAATTCTTTATTATTAGTAGTATTTTCTTTCTTTTCCTTCATTCGACGATTCTGGAACCATATTTTGATAGCCCTTTCAGCGATGTTCAAAGCTGCGGCTACTTCCTTGCGATGAGCATTGCCGATGTAAGGAAACTTTTTGAACTGCTTCTCCAGATAGTTCACTTGGTCTGTTGTAAAAGCACTTCGGAATCTTTTCTCCTTTTTTGGACTCTCATGTTGTAGATTATCCACCTGAAAAAGGAATAATACAATATGTTATATTAAAATTGAAAAAATAGTTTCACAATATTTTTTAATTGCTTGCACGGTGAATGTTCAACCTAAAGTAAGATAGTATAGTTTATATAATATTACTTTTAAATTGATAATTCATGAAAACGCCTTTGATCACAATCTTCTTATTTTAGGATGCTGTTGATTTATTAGTGTTAAAAATTAATTTAACCGAAATTAAATCAGTGTTATTACTATTATTTATTTTAATAATTTAAGAATAAAAACACTGCACGGCACTTACCACTTTGATGTGATATTCCCTTCCGATAAAGTCAGCACTAGCTTGCATACTTATACTATCTGTTACACCGTTTTGATTCAACCACAGATATTTCATTATCAATAAATGCTGACACGACCTATACAAAGCAACTAAGAATTCTCAACTGATTATGTCTTATATATAGTTATGATTGTAAAATCATTATTTAATGACAATATGACCTAATCATGTACACTATTAACTAATTATTAACGATTATTAGAATATGTACCTATAATTAATATTTGAATTACTTAATGTTCCTTGTGGCTTAAAACATGTACTCTGTTTAATTAGATACCAGTATTGACACTTGATTCGTAATGATTTAAGTACTTATCAGCAGTTTAAATATGACTTAAAATATTGTAATGTCTCATGGTGCATCTACTATGCAAATAAGATTTTTTAAAGTGGTTTATTTCCAATTAAACTCAGACTTTTTCTAATGATTCAAAATGGCTTCCCACTGTTTGCCAGGTTGCATAAAATTTGTGACATTCAAGCACGTCACAGACGTAGCTATAATATATATTAATGTACTTTGTTTTTGCTTTTATTGCGTAGTTTTTGGTGCCGTACTAGAAATATATATTATAGCTCAAAAAATACACAATATTATAGAAAATATATCGTATTATGTCTCGTTATAGCTACGTCTGTGGGGTGCTTCAAGTCTGATTCATTTATGAGGTACTAGTGACCCACCCTACACACTTTAAAATTACGTTTGCTTGTAGAACTTTTAATTTGTTTTCTTGGTAGTTCAATTCACACATCGGAATAAGTAAAACATGAGGTCCTAGGTTTGATTCCCTAGTCGGGCAAAGTGATATTGGGTTTTTCCGTCTGACATTTCTCAGTAGCAGCCCGGAGTTTGGATTTGTGTCCAATTGATGGCAATTAGGCTCGCCCCCTGTTACATGGGACTTAAACATAACTGGCGAAATGTGGGTGTACTGTAGGTACACCTCTGCCTAACCCCGCGGAATACAGGCGTGATGTATGTTAATGTGGAATTAATGAAATAATGCTGTTGAATATGGAACTGTCCATGCCGAATGTTAGTATATAATTTGCGTTTGCAATTTATTTGCCAAACAAGTAAACAAACAGTTTTAGGAAAAAGAACTGTAATGCCTAAACTTAAGGTTCAGTTTGCACTACAACTTCATATTTTTTTATGACTTTTTTAACAGAACTAAAATCAACTTTATTTACGTTTGTTTAAGTGGAAATAACATCAATTTGGAAACAAGTTTATAAATAGACCTTAGGTAGAAAGGGTTACCACAGTACCTAGCTTTATACAAACAATGTAAGACAGGAGAGACGTACCTATGAGGCAAGAGGTTTTGTGGGCAGCCGGCAGTGGGTTAAAAAAGGGCGGAATCAAAAAAAAAAACCTAACGTTTTACAGACACTCCTGTTTGTCGTGTTACAAAGTCTTTCTCATCGTTGTCTCAGTGAGTTTAGTGCTTCAAAAATAACAACAATAAAGACAATAGCCTTGATAGTGTAGCTATAATGTTATTGGTACAGGCATGTCAGCTAAATCAAGCCTGCCCATACTGGTATAACACATGTTTCTGACTGTTATGTTTCAGGTATTAGCATGTATTGTAAAACACCGAAGTTACTTTTTGTAGAGCAACTTTTTCAACATGATAACATTAAGTAAGTTCGTATAACTTTTAATACGTTCACTAAACTTTTTGTTATCCGTTGTTGCCCACTATCACTTGCAAACGTTGCTTCACAAAAAGTAACTTCGTTGTGAATGCACCTTTAAGAGAACTCAGTGGATGAGGAATCTACTTCTTACCATTCTTTATGTACCGTTCAGTCGAACTTCTTGTTTCGAGAAAAGGATGGTACGGCTGTGCCTTTGTTAGTTTGTTTTGCTCGACTTGGCGGGGGCACTACGGTGCCCCCAGATCATGTGTTGAGGGCCCAAACCCGCGTAGTAAACATAACGTAAATTCGACTGAATTAAAAATAGTAGTTCCACACCACCATATTTATTTACTTTATTCATATCTTTGGAGAATAGATACATATTGCGCTTGTCGCAAAAAAAAATATCAATATGGTATAGCTATTTTTGCTAAAATAATTGTTCGAATTTACGTGTTTACGCCACGCGTTTATGGTAGGGCCTCAGAGTTGTGTGACTGTTAGATGTATTGAAACAGAACTTAACTATTGATTTATGCTCGGTTCCAACAAACAAAAACGAATAGTTTTACTTACCAATGGTAACACTTTTATTGCCAGACTGGGCATATAAATAGATTCGTAAGCTAATTTTGCCTGTGATAGCTACTTC
The DNA here is from genome assembly GCA_916701695.1 of Agrochola macilenta. Classification (NCBI taxonomy): domain Eukaryota; kingdom Metazoa; phylum Arthropoda; class Insecta; order Lepidoptera; family Noctuidae; genus Agrochola; species Agrochola macilenta. The sequence continues at coordinate 14,809,038 of OU753563.1, forward strand.
CATATGGAAGAGTCTAATATGCAAAGCTATGAGGTATTTGCTTCATTATTGGTAAAGATACAGTCTTAATATTAACCAATAACGATCCGTAAATTATAGGAATCGGCCATTAGTGGCTATTCTAATCAAGCGCGGAATACTATTTTATTTCAGTATTCTAACAATTGAATCGATTCTATATGTGTGAATGTCCTATTATTCATAGGCGTAAATAAGAAATAATATTTTATGAGCACCATTTTTATTTAGCATAATAATTACAGAGAATATTTACAATCATTACCTTACAATTAAAACTACATATAACTATAACACTAATAATCGTCTTCATACTGAATACCTGACCTGATCCAGGACAAGTCCCAACTCTTCTCTATGATATCACTAGGAGCACTAGGGGTCTGCGGTTCCAACTTTGGTTCAGTCTTTGGTTCCACTTCTGTGGACAACGACAACTCCTGGACTTCAGTGTACGGAGGCTGGTAAGGCTGCACCTGCAAATGTACCTGCTGATACTGCGCCTGGCATTCCTCTTCCGACATGAAAGTCTGGTACATACTCTGCACCGAAGTCTGGACTGGCACCGACGTTGGTTGACTCGCTGTTGGCATTGAAACTGCGGTGGACACTGCTGGATACTGTTCCACATAAATGTTTCCCTGATTGTAGACCTCGTTCTTGATACCCGAATACTGCTCATGCATTAGCATCGGTATGTGAAGGTTACCCATTTCGAGAGATGACTCAGATGTGCTAGCTTCTTCGGAGTCTTCCATACTCTCGGCTCTGTCTTTCTTCTCCTTCATGCGGCGGTTCTGGAACCATATCTTGATGGTGCGTTCGTTGAGACGCAAGATGTCTGCTAGTTCAATCCTTCGAGCACGATCTAAGTAGCGGGTCCGAGCGTATTCCTGTTCCAACTCCAGCATCTGTTGGCTCGTGAACGCTGTTCTGACGCGTTTTTGTTTCTTGACTCCTCCAGTTGTTTTGTGGCCGGTCCAGCCAGGTGGCTGAGAGATGAATCTTCCGAGAGCCGGTTGATTGGACCAGCCTGGCCCTCCAATAATCTGACCATTTTGAGTGCGTAGAAGATTTTGTCCGTGTATGATTTGCGGGTTAATTGCTCTGGTAGGGTTTAAAGTTATATACCCATTGGGTACTGTGTTCATTGGATAAGGGATGTTCATGTGATTCGGCGGGTTGTACACGACTTGGTTGCTGAGAACGTTGATGTTGTTGACGCTGCTGGTGACGTGGTACTCACTAGTCACATTGTTGGTAGACACTGGTACTGACACAACGCTGTGTGGTGGCAACTCATTCCACCCCGGAGGCTGTGAACAATAGAACGATTTTATTAGTTATCAAACATTGGATTTGGATTGGGCAATAAATGACACTAAACAAGGAATTAAAGTTTCAATATTTTAATCTTAAATAATGAGGACAAATATTGAATTCTGAAACTGAATTGGTACCTAAAGAATATTATGGTAAGGCTTGATTGAGACTCGCACATACCAGGGCAGCATGGCACAAAAAGGAAGAGGCCTATATTCAGCAGTGGGTGAAACAAGGCTGTCAATGATGAAGATGATGATTATGAAATCAAATTACCGTAGTATTCTGCAACATATTGGTGCTATTAACTTGGTTCCAGCGACCATCACTGGAGGTAACCACACCATTGCCAACGTTATACGGGATTGGTGTCGAAGACTGACTGGAAGTGGTATATTCCGGCATTTTGGAATATACAAAATTATCACAAGAGGAAGTAACGTTCGCTACGAAAGCTCAGCTAACTATAAAGTCTGTCAGGATTGTGCCTGGTTTTATATGTCCACAACAACCCCATAGTACGGGGTAATTAGCAAATTAGTCAAAAGCTGTGGCCTTCGATTAGGTAATTAGATTAGCAAGTTGTTATGTTAAAATTTTGTTATTATTGTAAAGTTTTTGATTTTAGTTTTATGGTAACGGTTTTTGGTTATGACAATTCCTATATTTTTCTTGCCCAGTTTAAGATTTTTAAGGAGTTACCCAACTAGTAATTTTCTTCAGATCCCATAGGAAGATACCAAAAATTACTGATGACCTTTCCTTTAAATTGTTACTATAGTGCTTTTTAAGTACCTTTTCATATCTCGAAACGCTCCTTACCTACTTTTTACCTAAGAATCTTTAGGCTTTTGATATATGCTATTTTGTTAGATAAAAATAATAACATAAAAAGCATAATTACCTAATTATTATTGGTTGTGAATATAAATTCTACTTCCATAAAATCTTAAACGAAAATCGTCTTTAAGAGCGTTTATTCAGAAAAGTAGGCAACGTAGCAAATAGATGTCAAATGTTTCGCTGTTTTGATTAATTTGTCAATATTACTGTATGGAAATATGAAATGTGGCTAACTACCGAACTAGAATATTAATAATGAATTGCAATTATAACACTGAATTTGATGTTGTAACCGTTTTAGGTGTAAAAAAGGCATTTGGAAAGTTCCCAAATACTTTTTTTACATCTAAAACTAATTATTGCATTCCATAATCAATAGTTTAGTTCACTAGTTAGCCAAATTTCATATTTCCATACAGTATTATTGCAAAATTAATCAAAACAGTAAATATTTGACAGCTATTTGCGACGTTGCCAACTTTTAGGATAAGCCCTGTTAGAAAGCATTCTTAATATCATTGCACTAGTACCTCCCTATTATTTACGTTAGGTATTCCCACAGTGTTCGGTACTACAGAACTAAATGAATGGCGCTGAAGCACAAATCTTTATACCAGATATTTATCACTAATCTAATGAACAATTAAATGCCATAAGTTTATTTGGTGCTTGTTAACTAGCATCATCTAATTGACAATTCATTAACATATATCTTTACGATTTCTATGACATGGCAATACCTAAGTATATATGGCTTGTTAATGCATTAGGGTCACTACTGATTTGTCTTATCTGGGGCTTATATAAAAATCAAATACTGATACAAAAACGAAAACATATGTAACCATACAACATTGTCATAGTTGCATTTTTTTGTATATTGTATTATTTATACTACATTATAATTAAGAATATATATTTTAGTGATATTTATTTTAGAAGTATGTATATTCTCATAGTGTTTGTTTAATTTAAATTAATGAATAGTTAATTATTTTTATTTTATGTATTTTATTTTCACTTCTACTCTTACACACGTTGTCTACATCTCTTTAACTACTTTCCTATCGCAGGTATGCTGGAAGAGATTTTTTTTTAAATATCCTAAATATTAACATCACCTTTGTACGTATTTTTCTGTTCCTTTCTTCTTGTTTGTTTTCTTATGTGTGTACATAAACTGTTAAATAAATAAATAACAAAACAACAATAACATTCCTTCAATTCGGAGCTGAGGACTGTTATTAAATCTGTTTTTATTTTATAACATCTTTCTACTATCTAGGGCATTTTCAAAAGAAAACACAGCAAATTTCATTGATTAATTACCCCATAGATACTTCAACTACAGAACATATCTCTTCTCGTAATTAAATTGATAATTTACACCTTTTAGTCTCATAATTTAAACTAATTACTTGTTATTGCAACCAACAACCTGTTTCATTAATGAGTTATCAAGATTACTGAAACTATACACATTAATGTCCATTATTTACTTTTTGTTTTGTATAATCTGAAAATAAGAACAGCGCCATCTAGTTACAGACTTCGTTACTTCAAACAGGCTTCTGAGCCAACTATCTTATCCATGGTTCAGGGGACAAAGTTTGATCTCTGTTCGTGAGCGTTGAATGTATCTTTCACGGTCAATTTCAAACCTTTGCTAAAGTAAGTAAAGTTTTTCTTTCAGTTAAGCTATACCTAATAGTTTATAGATATTGTTTTAGACCGAATATATTACATGAAAACTGTATAATACAAACAATAAAAGCTTGAGCTCCTTTGTAAAATCAATAGAAAAGCGACTACGACATGTGCAACGCGTTTCAGTCTAGTGACCCCAGCATCCGAGTTAACCTTACTGAAAACATACAGATGGCGTAGTAAGTATGTGGCAATCTTTGTGAAATAAGACGAAGTGGGAAAACTCAGTACCTAGTAGACATAGAGTTCTGGCTCTTATTTTTATGAAATAAAACGTTTCAGAACACGGAGGGCGTTGCTTGTCTTTTGTTTCATAATATTTTGAATGTCTCTAGTGTACGTAGTCCTTTTTTTTTTTTACTAGCGCTCCTTTGGTAGTTAAGGAACTATGCTTTTCTTTGAATTTTATAATTGGGTAAAATATATCTGAAAGATATAAGAATAATTTGGGTACATAAATTCTTTATCTATCTAAATCATTGATAATCAAAAGCTTGTTGTTATGTATATTGTAACACAATACAAGGCATACCTACTACTTTAGGTACTAACTACCTAAACTAAAAAAACGTTCTAGGCAATGAAAATATCTTATAGGTCTAGCCTAAAAACAACCTTTACTTTAAGTATTCACCTACAACCTTTCCTCAACATTCATATACTTAGTACATAGTTTTATACGTGCCTACCAACGTCGGCATCGGAATGGTAACAGTATGACGAATGTAGAATATTTCGCCAAAGTACTTTTACTGTGGCCTATGCCTGAGTTTGCTTATATTGAATAAACGTGAGTTGAATAGACACCTAGGGTTGCCGCACGCTTCTGTTCCTTATTTTTTTACGATTTTTATTTTTACTCTGTGAATTAACTTAAAATGATATAATTAATGTATACAAAATATTGTAAAAACATTTTAAAAGAATAACGGCGGAGTTTCTTGCCCATTCTTCTCCATACGAAACTACCCTTTGGAAGGGGCGAATAGGGTCAATTCAATTTTTTGTAAAACTGGCGTTCATAAGTGCCATAAATGTGCCTAATTGAAATAAATTATTTGATTTTGAATTAGAATTCGATTAGCTAGTTTTATCAATTCCATATTTATTCCAAAATCTATTTTCAAAATCGATTTAGATTAAATTTGGCACATTAGTAGACCATGACCTGGAGATGGACATAGGCTACTTTTCATCCTGGATCGAAGACGAAGTCGCGGCTAACAGCTAGTAAGTATATAAATATTACAACTTAACTACGAACAAGACTACATCACTAACCCTTGATTTATACATAAAAGAGTACTTAGGTACATACATCACAGTGTCCCTATTAGCACACAACAAATTGGAGGCGGAGTCCAAATCAACAAAAGATTAAAAAGAAACGGAGAGATGAACTGTCAATCACTTTTACAAAGGGGATTATCCCTTCATTGTTAAAAGATATTTACGCCATGCTGCGTAAATTCAGAAGTATTTGAACAGTTATCTGAGTCAATAACAACAGATATGCTACTTACTAATCACTTTGTTGACGGGATTTGGAGATATTTTTTCTCTTAATTTGTTTATTGTTTACGGTTGAGGAGATAAAGGTCTGAAGTTGATATCTTATTTCTGTTTTGTTACCTGCTACTGATTAGGATTTCGTTTTTTTTTTTGCTTTTTGTGTTGATGTGTAATGACTGGGTATATTGCACGAATAATATCAGAAACAAAACAAATTATTTGATTTGCCTTTAGTCTTGTCTCTTTCACACAAACATGAAACCAATGGAATGAAAGAGAGCAACGTCGTAAACTTTATTCGTCTTCGAAACAGTAAATAAATGTTTAATGAAATATTAACAAGCATATTAACAACTAGGAAGGAGTTAATTGACTGAAACATTAATAGCATTAAGCTGTAATAAAATTTGGCCCCTTATTGGTTGTAACGCGGAGTAAAGCTCCAACCAGTAGGTAGGTATTGACAGTCAGTTTAAACATTTATTTTTCTTGGTTTAGGTTTAAGTTTGGCATTTTACTCTGCGTTTAAAAATTGTGGTGGTTAGAAAATTGTAGGTAGGTGAGTTTAATATTTCGATTTATTGTTGGCGAAATTTTTAAAAGCTTCTTATTGTTATCTTTTATTACAGATGTTATACTTCCAATAATCAAATTTAAAAACAATGCCAAATAAAATAATATTCCAAAAAATATTCTCCGAAAACTTAACTCCGCACAGCCCTACACCACAGCCGCCGCGAAAGATCATCAATCATCGCAGCAAGACAATCACAACCGGCGACACATCTGCCACGCTCGCACCGTGCCGCGCCGCGTCGACACCGCGGCGGTGCAGCTCTGCATCGATACCGCTCGATAATCTTCGTTAATCATCGGTAATTTTCGGAATGATATGCACGAACTTGTGAAGCGTTGATACAGTTGATTATGGTGCAGTGTTCTATGTAGTTAAGAGTAGGTCGAATTAAATCTTTATTTCCCGTCGGAGCGGCAGCAAAGACAGGGTTATTTATCCAACGAGATACATTACAATTATCTACTACAATATTAAAACTTGTATAGTATACATTATCCTGTAATGCACAGCTTCTTTCACGCTTGCCTGTAATATATCTTTGTGAGTAGGATTATTTATACCCTCGAAGCATCCTAACGGCTGCTGGATGGATTTCAATAACTGCTCCAAACTCCATCAGACTGCTTGAAAAGTGAGCTTGTTTTGCACTTTTTAATTATTGTAGTCGGGTTTATTTTATTAGTTCTTATTTATTGAATTTTATTTTTATAATTTTTTATATTGACTATGGAATAATGTGATGAGGATATCTGGTTGTTTCTACCTGTGTACTAACTGTATCAAATTGCAATCAGCATTGCGCGTCTGTATAAATTGCCTTTCAAGTCAAAGGTTGTCGTTGTAGCGATTGTTTAGTCATATTTGCGTAACAAGCTGTATTTTATAAACTGAAATAGATAATAGGGGGTTTTAGCATCTCACATTAAAAATAGCATCACATTTTAGCGTCTCACATTAAAAATAACATCACATTTTAGCGTCTCACATTAAAAATAACATCACATTTTGGCGTCTCACATTAAAAATAACATCACATTTTAGCGTCTCACATTAAAAATAACATCACAAATTTCCTGCTTTGCGTAAACAGAAAAGTGAATATTGCACTTCACACATGGGCATATGCGTATGAGAGAAGCAAAAGTGTTTTGCTTCTCTCATACGCGTAGGTATCCATATCTTGCCATCCTATATTTTTCTCCAAGACGATATAGGAACATAATAGACAACTTATATTTTTATCTTTTTGTATCAACAGTTAGGCTGAACCGCCTGTCATACTTTAGTAGGCATCCAACGAAGTTTTAAAAAGGTCGGTAGCCCTTCAAAATTTTGTTCGACATAGAAAACGCTATTGTATACTATCTATTGTTCTTGGATCGCAAGCTTCTGTATTTTAGTTGTGTAGTAAAATAACTTTCAGATGCTATGTCGGGCTAAAACATAGTTATTATAAAATGCCAGTACAAACATGAAAATGTATTATTAAAAAAATCTCGATTCATGAAAAAAAAGAAAAGAAAGAAAGAAAGAAAATACATTTATTTAGCACAGACTAAGAGGCACACAACAAAACATAATTATTGTACTACAAATAAAAAGAAAAGAAAGAAAATACATTTATTTAGCACAGACTAAGAGGCACACAACACAACATAATTATTGTACTACAAATAAAAAGAAAAGAAAGAAAGAAAGAAAATACATTTATTTAGCACAGACTAAGAGGCACACAACACAACATAATTATTGTACTACAAATAAAAAGAAAAGAAAGAAAGAAAGAAAATACATTTATTTAGCACAGACTAAGAGGCACACAACACAACATAATTATTGTACTACAAATAAAAACCTAATTAAAAAAGAAAGAAAACAAAAATATAAAGTGCGTTCTAAGATATTAGCAGGAAAACGTGTCTACTCGACTCAGAATCTTCAAGACTCCATCCATATTCTATTGATTTTATCGGGACCTAACCATAGTGTGATTCTCATTTCACCTACGAGTATAGTCAAATTATAAAAAGTTATAAAACTAAAACCGAACTACGATAAAACTCATCATAAAAGGTATAATCGAGACGAGAGAGAGCGCCCGAAGTACAGTTCGCGTTATCGCGAGAATGTAGTCGTAGCATTAGGTACATGTATATATTAATATAAGTCTGAAATCGGCAACTCGTCTTGACCAAGCGTGGTGATCAATGCTCGTGCCTTCTCTGTATGAGAAGAGGCCTTTGCCCAGCAGTGGGACAATAAATTTCATACATTTCTTTATCCAAAACCTACAAAATAAACATAACTTAAAACATGACATACTCCATAAACCGAGTTTTAATAAAACAGCCAACTTACTAGCTAACATAAACATTAATAAGGCCAACCCTTCGCTTTTAATCTCACATACACACCTTGTTATATTCTCGTAAAAAATCGCTTTCCATATTTCACTAGTACAATATTGTAATATTGCGTAGGCGTCGTCTTAATAAACATTTTTTTTCGACATATGAAAATGACATTGAGGCGTCACGTGTGATTTTGATGAAAAAATATAAAAGAAATGATGGGATCGACGGCGAACTTCCCATCCGTTGGTTATTCCTTGTCTTTATAAGGGCATCCCTTACTTTATGTATGTGTGAGTGTTAGTTCATGTAGGTGTGTATTTGTGTAAAGTAGATACCTATTATAGTGTTAGTAGTAAGAAGTAAGTTTGTATGTTTATTTGAAAATATTTATATCATTACAGCTGTTTCTGCAACATACTCTATACATAGGCTTAACGTCTTATTGAGTTGATTCGGTTAGGAAACAAAGAACTCATCTAATTTTAAAACATAATTTCGATGTGTAAATGTGTTTTTTTAATAATATAATTTATCATAAATCACAATGAATACTATATTCTTACTTCAGGTAAGCCATAATATAGTGTAAGGTCATTTAGGCCCCAGCAATACTGTCACACACCACAAACATGCAAACAAAACTCATAAACAGAATAGCCTCACATACCTACCCAAAGCCACGGTATATTTGATTGAACAACTTATACAGTATAACCACAGTAAACTCAAATAAAGAACATCGCGGTATCCCGATTGCGTTTGACAAATGAGCATCATTATTTGACAGACGGCAGATCGGGCGCGCACTGTCGACATGCTGTGTCTTTTGTTTTATTAAAGTCACCCTCCATTGATGTTATGAGGGATGACGGTACATGATGCGAACATGTAAGTATTATGAGCTAAGATCGTTTGGTGGGCCGTGTGGCCGTTTAGGTACTTACTTACAACTTTAGTAAACGGTTTAGTCTTTGAAAGCTAAATCTTTCTACCAAATTGATCCTTAAAGCACATATAATCTCACAAACCGTACTGCAACTCACAATTTGTTACAGTCGGTAGTACTTTAACACACTACCACAAGTGCCTACATCGCAACACGCAAACATAATTACTCATCATCCAACAAAGCACCTAATTGAAACATAAAACCCTATTAAGCATATTAATTAAGCTAAAACAACTATATAAAACCCTGAGAACGCAGCATGAATTCATTACAGAATCGAATCATCGGCTGTCTATTACACCGAGGGTTGCCACAAAGCCGGATCGAGCGACAAAAGGAAACGCGAGCCCGAGGCGAAATCTCGCGAGCCATAAATCATGGACGACGGAAGCAACCCTAGCGCGATTCTGAAACGCTCAAGGGGTTCATTTTAATGCTCTGTTATATTTATCTGTTATTATTTTATTTAATAATGCGATGTTTTTTAGGCTGTGGAAATTGAGCTTTGGTTAAAATATGAAAATGGGAATCAGATACGTAAAACTACCTAAGTACTTAAAGGAATACACACATATTTACATTATTTCTTTATTTAAATTATCTATAATTATTTTTATGAATGTATAAATTACATTAGATTATCAATGGTATAGCAATTTATTATGATATTTTAAAAATCTGCATTTTTAAAATGCAGGGAACTCCTCCAATGACAAGTAAAGAATTTATTTGAAAGAAATGTTATTATATAAAAGTATGACGTATATTTTCTGTAACTGCAGCTTATGAAGTTAATTGTCAATTAAGTGAATTAGGTATTTTTATTACTAATAGAGCTTTTCATAGAAAATAATTATTCACAGGCATGTAATAGATCGATTAATTAGTAACATATTTCTGCACATTAAGAAATACGATAAGTAGGTACTTAATGCGACTATAATTTGTCTAATCGATGGACAATTTTTTTTAATTAAAGAAACCCTATGACTAATAATATCCATCAGCATTACATTCGAATATCAATTAATGTTACTACATTTTAGGCAATTAATAAATTAGAACGTAATTAAGAATCGTTTAGTCATACGGATGCACTTGCACATCATTACGAATAATTATAACTGCTTACTTAATTATAATGAGGCAAAATTATGAAATTATGCGTGTAGTAATTAGGTACGTAGTACATACTAAATACTCATACCAAAAATATTAAGTAAAGATTTCAATATTTTTGCAGAATTAACTAATTAACGTTGTACTTTGCTATAGTTTTAATTAAAACATGTATTAAGTCACGTAACAATGTCGATTACGGGACAAAAATAAAAATACAAATAAAAAATAAATCAAAATGAACCTACTATGTATTAATAAAAACATCGAGTGAATCATAAAATAATAAGTCTGGGTTTAAAAATAATACCAATATCAAGTAAATGTTAGGCCAATAAGAAAACAACTCGATAAAATTCACAACTTTGATGTCATATAGAGTGAAGAGTACCACCACTTCGGGATTATTAATCTCTAGTGAAGTGTTTCAGCTTCACTCGGGTATTTTTGGTTTGGTTTTAGTTAAAGGGTAAATCAAAAGTTGTATGAAAATGTCAGAAAAAAACCGTTTATTCCCACTAGTTCGATCGTCGAACTAGTGAGATTTTTTTTTCTCATTTGTCCGACCGTCGAACTAGTGATATTTTTTTTTTCTCAGTTGTTCAACCGTCGAACTAGTGAGATTTTTTTTCCTCATTTGTTCGACCGTCGAACTAATTAGATTTAAAAATAGTTCTACTACATTTAAATGTTTTACTAATTTCGTAATAAAATAAAAAACGCTTGGTTCGTTAAAAAATATATATTCGTGTACTTATATTTGTACATCTATAATAGCATATCATTGATCAAATAAACAGTTGAAAAACTTAGAAATTATAAGCTGGCTTCCTAACAAAGTAAATAATAGTAATAGTAAATAAACAATACATACAGATTACACAAATCATCGTCGTATCACCCGGAAGTCGTCCACTGTACATTTCCTTAAATGCATCTATACCTACAGCACCTAGGTAGGTATCTGCATTAAAAACATTATAAACATTTAGCTAAACACCCCGTCAGAAGGAGTATGGTTATACTTTTTATTTTCATTTTGAGGGTAGATGCTGTTTGAGCCTGTTTAACTATGCAAAATGATGGATACTGGTTATGCGCTGCAGTTGCAACGTTTTATTTGGTGGTGCCTGTTTAGTTTACTGTTCATTTTTTTTGCAATGACGTCTAAAGAATTAATAATTATTAAAAGTGGTCGAGGAAGAATTTTGCAATTAGAAGGACATCAATATTACTCAATGCGTAAATATAAAAATGGTCAAAGCATATGGCGGTGTAAAAATTATAAAAGTTTAAAATGTACTGGATCCGTAACATTGAATATGGTAAGTCTTGAGTGTTTTATATGTATAATATAATTTATAACGTGTAGACATAAGTATATATATTTTAAACTAATACAATTATTTTGTTTAAGGACCTCACTGAAACTTTACAAATAAAACCTCACTGCGGCCAATGTAATCCAGATGAAACACGAAATTCAGTTAATATTATTATAAATAATGCTTGCAATGAAGCAGCATTGGGAAGAGAACCAGCTCCAAGAATCTATAACAGAGCTCTAATTACATTAAAAAATCAAGGCCTGCATTTAGCTTCAAAAAGTAGTATACCTGAATTTCAACAAATAAAATCAAGCATTTATAGAAACAGAAATAAGCTAGCACACGTAAAAAAAATATGCGCGAAAACTGTAGTGGAAGTCGAGGTTCCCAATACTTTTTCAGAATTCTTACTTGCTGATTTCCGTCACAAAAAAATGAGAATATTAGTGTTTTATTCAAGTGACGCCCGAGAAATTATGAAAAATATAAAACATATTTTTATGGATGGGACCTTTAAATCATGTCCAAGTCCTTTTCAACAACTTTCTACTATTCACGGGGACATCGGCAGTGACATAAATAACACGAATGTGATCCCTTTGGTGTACGCGTTCATGAGTCACAGGACTAAAAAAGCTTATTCAATTTTATTTGATTTGATTGTGTCCCAAATTCCAGAGTGGAAACCTGCAAAAGTCACGATAGATTTCGAAGAAGGCACAATGAAAGCGTTACAAAAAATGACGGTTACAATCAAAGGCTGCTATTACCATTACGTGAACAGTTTGTGGCGCAAGGCAAAAACCCTGGGTTTAAGTAAAGACAAACGGAACAGAAGAATAATTTCGCTATGCGCCAACTTAGCATTGCTTCCAGAAAATGAAATTGTTTCAGGATGACAATTCTCCGTCATTTCATTTTGAATATACACCATATTCAAAATGAAATGACGGAGAATTGTCAATCCATGATGAAGTTTAAAGAATATTTTGATAATTACTGGATGAAGGGTGATTATCATAGAATTTGGTCTGCGTATGGCGAACGCCACCGAACAAATAATGCCGTAGAAGGGTGGCACCATAAAATAAATAACCTTGTAACAAAAGGCCATGTAACCCTATTGCAAATATTGCATATTTTACAGGACGATTCTGTATTGTCTTCATATCGAAATGATATTCTTCAGAGACCTTCCACATCAAAGAAAAGTTCTAAAAGGAGGAAAATTGATTTATTCAATGACGATTATATTATTGATGCTCAAATGCAATTAACATGTGGACAAATTAGTGTTGGACATTTTTTTGAAAAAATGCGCTAGTTAATTACATTTAGTATTTGATTATTACATTTTTAAATTTGATTATTAGATAAAAATCATGGTAATTATATAATATTTAATATATATCTTTGATGGATTACATGTATTCGTAGTTCTTTTTGTCTCTGCTTATTGAGATAAGTAAGACAGACAAAATTATATTTGATCATGTATATTTCACCAAAGATGTACAAGTATGTTTCTATACGACACTAACAACAATTGTGACATGTCCCATTTGATTTTTGATCATTTATTATACATATAAACTAATTTTTGTTCTTTCTGGTTAAGCTTGTTGAGATAATTGCTTATATTGTCTTGCGACAGAAAAATATTAGATTACATTTAATATTTCATTATTACATTATTTTTTGATAGGTGAGGAAGCCAGCTTATAATTTATAAGTTTTTCAACTGTTTATTTGATCAAAGATATGCTATAGATGTACAAATATAAGTACACGAATATATATTTTTTAACGAACCAAGCGTTTTTATTTTATTACGAAATTAGTAAAACATTTAAATGTAGTAGAACTATTTTTAAATCTAATTAGTTCGACGGTCGAACAAATGAGGAAAAAAAATCTCACTAGTTCGACGATCGGACAAATGAGAAAAAAAAATCTCACTAGTTCGACGATCGAACTAATGAATCGAACTAGTGGTAATAAACGAAAAAAACAGGCTCTTCAGAGACCACATATTGTATGTTAAATAATTTTGCTCAGTCCATTAGAAACAAGCATGATGACTCAAGATCTTAGAGGACATACACTTTATAAGCATCCAGGCCGGACAGAGACCTATTAAGTCTAAACATAAGCACATGAAAATGTATGTAATGTATTATACATCGCTTAATACCCCTGACTTGCTCAATCTATGGTGAGTGTGTGTGCCTGTTATGCTGTTTTAGAATTGCACAATTGAGTTGCCTGTGTAAGCAGTGCACAGATAATAGAAAAAACAGTGATCGTATTATAATCTGCCGTTAAAGAAGTCGCAGCTGATCGTTAGCACGCATTAAATGACTTCACACACATACACATCCAGAGAGGGAAGTCAGCACCCACCACCAGCCGATTTCGTTCAGCCCCAGGAGCATCTGCCACCCAGACGTGACCTGCAGTGGCCTATATGGAAAACAATCAACTGCGGACCCAAGTAGGCCGCTGCAAGCACAATCTAGCAAAATGGAGGATAATAGAACCCCCGATACCCAGTCCTTATGCGGTGCTCCTGACCAAACATGTCCCATACGTTGGATAAAATGTCCACACAACTGCACTTCTGAGGACCTAAAAAATAAACACCTGATGCCGCGATTGGGGTCACCTATACTGGGCCCAACTCGATTAAAATAATACATGTATTTACCATCGACTCGAAAAAAAGAAGGGTAACATTTTATTCGCCGAGGTGTCAGAAAACAACATAATATCGTCTGTAGATATTCCCCGAAGCGTTAGGCAAAGGTGCACTTATAGTACACCCACATTTCACCAGTTATGTTTAAGTCCCTTAAAATAGGGGGCGAACCTATTGTCATCAACCGGGCACAAATCCAGACTCCTCGCTGCGACTGAGAAATTCCAGAGTACATTAAAAAAATTGTCACACATTCATGCCACTTAGCACAGCTCCGCAACTCTATACAGATCCGGTATCGATGATTAGTATCCTTGTAAACCGTCGAGTGCGGAAAGCTCTTGATAAATAGTCAAACGCTGGCGATAGGCCAACCTCGCGGAATAATCAAATTTTGTACCCAACGCTGCCTCTGCACTGCCGTGTCTTTTATGGATTTTATTCCCCCTAACAAGATGCTAGAGGGTAGCGTTGCGGTTGCTTGAATTAAATTGTCGTTGATAAACTCTTATGTGCTCTTTTAGTTGAGAAGTGAAATATCAACGCGGATGTGCCCTTTGCAGGTTCGGGCAGAGTCGAGCTGCTTAGTTAGTGCTTTGTTTATTCCTAAACGTATCCACGCTACGTTTCATAAATTAAGGAGGAATATCGTTGTACAAGTTGAAGAGTATCATGGTGATGCAAAGAGAACCGAAAACGTAGAGAATTTCCAAATTCCTATTAGAAAATACGGATAATAAGCTGTCAGATTTATTCTTAATGATTCCAATTCGAGTCTCCCACATTCATACCAGATTTGCATTCCAATCAGACTTCCCGTCATTTTCCATATTCGAAGCTAATCGGAAATTGGACGGTATTCCAATGGGACTATTATCTACATACGTCAATAGGAACGACGTGTTTATTTTCCACAGAAGTTCACTGGGCCCGTGTTCGGGCTAACAATCTTTATAAATAAAGCGAGCCCATTGCCTATTCATGACCGGGCAGAATTCACCCCCCTCCCCGCTGTCAGCTCACCCCCGTATCAAACAAGCCCCTTCATGTCAAATACTCCGCGCCCCGCGTCTGTCAAACTCTTCGCCAGCGTTTGACAGGGATCCTCCCTCGCTCGCGGGGAGGTGGAGTGCCACCTTTCACTGTTCTTCAACACTGTAATTCCAACCTTATTTATCCACAGACACAGTTGGTTTTCGGTTGTGTTTTTGAGTTCCACCCGCGCTGTCACGAGTCTAGGTGCAGGCGCCACGTCGAATGATGGATGACGTCAGGGAAGGTCGGCAGCATCACGCGTCATTCATGTGTACACAGGCGTAAGGGATACGTTTTTCGCGTGACGATATAATATTGGTGATATGCAAATTTGCTGTCGGCTCGCGTCGAACTGACAACGATTGTGTGCCTATAATAGTTGGACATAGAATCGGGTTTATTAGGGTCAGTTTTTCTTTAAGAGCTACGTGGGAAATATCTCTTCTTTATGAAATTATTGAACAGGGAAATAAATAACCATATTATTATTAACCACTTATTTGAATTCAATATTGATAACATCACAGCTCCTCCGATAAATATTGAAAGAGGAACAAAGGGAGAATTGTCACACTAATGTAACAAAGTATAAAAAAAACATCAGAAATGTGAAGGAAAACAAAGGTACATTTCTTACATTCGCATTTACAACATTTCAGTGAATTTCAGGTCCATTACAAACTTAATCTAAATCACATTTAAACCGCCATAAAAGCCAGCTTTTTAATTAATACCCAGCGTCTTCAAAATAGGTATATTATAAGTGTTTCTGCGGTTCAGTTAACAAGGCAGTGAGTCCCCCGACTTGTTCCTCTAATGTATACTTTATGAAAATTAAATATTTCACTCCCAGCCGGCGGTTCGCGGAGTGGGGATTACAACAAATTTGCATTATTTAATGGATACCGTGCGTGAGGATTTGTCAACAAGTTCACTTGTTTTGAACACGACTCAATGTTTCGGAGACTCTTGCTGGCAAAATTGAATTTTGCTGAGAAAAATTGTGTGGGCAAAGTGGGGATTGTTAATCTCTCAAATACAAAAATATACAAAACTTGTAATTCACATAAGTATTTTTAAGGCATAGGTACAGCAGCGATGGTGTTCCATAAGTTTCATGTATTGATACAAAATACAGGCTATAACAATCCAAGATTTCAAGGTTTATTTTTAAGCATCTGTTATTTTCCGCCACACTTTTCATGTCATCGTACAAAAGGTATACTCATAGTTCACCTGCTTTCAATTTTAAGCACTAAAGTTCTAGGTATCATGTTTGCCAGCAAACTTGAACTTAGTTTCTCAAACAAACCGCTTGGCATTCCACATTTTTCCCTTCTTTATTTTTTCATGAATAAAACAACAGATTTCTACTTCCGCCGGGTAACTTCTCCCTCCCACCTTCGATTTATTCGTCGGATAAAGAAAACTTCTTTTAAAAATGTAGGTAAACTTCCCTTTAATATTTTCCTTCTGTTAGATATCTCGCGGCCTGCCGTTCAAATTATGTGCATTTATAACTGTGTTTTTATTTTGTGTTTGAACGACAAAGTTTTTCCTTTGTTCAAGGTTAGTTTTGAACGTGACAGTTTTATAAAAATGAGTATAGACTGTAGATCTTGGATAGACCCGCCCACCCACTCCAGCAGTAGGTCAATAATTTTATAGTGTTTGTAAGAATTTTAGAGTCCAAGTTGGTGCCACTCAAATGTGTGGTGGATATTCCAGTTGAAAAATAAGCATTCTAGAGTTTAAGATTAGTTTCCATAAACAATAAGAGTCCAAACCTCCTTGTTTTTTCTATAAAACAAAGAGGTTTTAAATTAAGCTTCAATAAAAAAAAAGTGAAATTAACCTTTTCAAACTATATTCAAAACCCTTTAGAAATCTAAAATGCAAACCTAAAAGTAAACCAGACCTGCGCGTATCTATTTATGAAGGATTATGTTCTCTCGACTCTCGATACAATCATCGATCTATCAAGCTCCGACATGAGTGACACTCGTTAGATAGAGACCGTTGCAATTTAAATTTAAATCCTAGGAAAGCCCACCCTCCCCTATTCTAATGGATACACAATCGGTGATACACATCGCTTTTTAACTAACAAAATGTTTTGCTTGTGTTTTTAAATATGACTACGATAGTTTATTGTTGTAAATTGTGAACAATAATGAAAAGCGTTCTGGATTTGTATATTTCTGTTTTTTGACCTCAGTCATCGATGATATTAACAGACATCTAATTATCTTTTTATTTGATACCGTAAGTGAGCATTGACCTCATTATACCCATTTTACTCTTGCAACTTTTGCGTGAAAATTATTAAGTATTATTTACATTCTTCGATAAAAAAATAAAAAACATGCCTGAAAAATCAAAAACCCATGATTATAGTGCAGGACAAAAAGAAACGAATTAAATTAAAAAGTACGAAAAAAAATCTTGATCCTATAGATTTTTTTCCATACTGTCGGATCACGTTTATAAATATTCATCGTGCAGTATTAGCATGCGGGGAGGACGTGGTAAAACCCGACGCGGTACGTACGCCTGTCATTATTTCGCCATTTGGACGCAAAAACCTGCGCACCTTCGTTTCGCCTGCCTTGCCTGCGCGTTGTGTATTGTATTTTCTATGAGTCGTGTGATATTTAAGAGAATATCATGTTCGTGATTCGTGTTTGTGTAAACACAACGTTTTGGTTGTGTTTGGGGTAAAAATGTTGCATTTTTGCTGTAGAAATTGAGAAGTAGCTGCCTAATGACCTTAAAATCCAGTGGACTTTTCCCATAATTAAAGAAATTGTTGCAACTCAAAAAAAAACAGTAACTCTTTCATTTTCATGAGATTTCCTGTGCAAAACCAGCAGGTGAATCATCATCGCTTGAATCAAACCAACACCATAACGCCATTGTCTATGGTTAACACGACCACTTCTACAGTACCATGAGAATCGTCGACGGTAGCGCCATCTGTCATGTTGAGCATGAATTACAGGCGCGATGAGCATACGTCCAGTGTCACGCATTCACGCATTCACCACGATACAATGATTAATTTGTCAGGCAACTACATTTATTCCTTAATTAGGGAATTGTTGTTAAGATTTCTAATTATTATGAAATTGGTAGGTTCAAAAAATATTTATTAAAGTTTTTGTTTTATTTTATCAGTGTTATTTGCGACTTGTAAATAAGCAAAAGGTGCCTGCAACACAAGCATCTAGGGACTTGGACGGCATACTGCATGCACTGTTTCTAAAACAAGGGTTTCATTGGGAAACCAAAAATTTCTTCTAAATGAAATCAGTTAGGTATCAAGACAGTTTAGTTACCCTACTCTTTTTAGAATCCCAGGAGATTTAACATTAAGTAAAAAAAAACAAAACAACCCAAGAACATAATTTCGAGGCAAGACCAAAACTTACGAGCAAAAGTGAATTTATAAAATAAGAAAAAAAAAATCTTAAACAAGTCGGTTGAATTAATAAAAGATCCCCGATTCGGCCAGAGTAAAAGAAATTATAATCCTTTGTTTTAAAATGCAATGAGGTGGTTGTTAAAAACGTTTGCGGGGATATTTAAAATGCCGTCCCTTCCCTGGCAATTAGTGATGGCAGTGAAATTAAAACAATGAGAGTAGGGAGGCACGCAACCATTGTGGGCGATGAATGGCCATGCTGGTTCTTTCAGGAAAACTTGTTATAGACACGGTTATTGCACCTTATTGTCTATTTGTTTTTCTTAATTTTTTGTATGACATGCAATTTTAAGCTGAAGGGAAATATTCCTTGTCGTCAGGTTTCTTACAGATAAGAAGCCATGATAGCTGATGAATTTAGTATACCGATGAGCCACTCGGTTTACGTTATTTTAGTAGCACTTCAGTCCAGGGATCGAAACCAGCGCTGGAATGCCACTGGATTAATGTAAACCGGAACTGGAACGCACTGGAATGTACCCATTCCAATGACAGTCTACTTGGTCATTCCGGCTCGCCCATTCCAGGCCAATCCAGTGCTGGATTAAACATTGAACACGCATTGTTGTTTTGTTGTTTGACTGACTGAATGATGTAGACGATATGATCCAGTCTAGTACTGGACTGGATTGACATGCTGGAATACTGCACTGGAATAGTGGAAACCGGACACTAAGGAAATTAAAAATCTATGAATAGGACCCAATATTATGCGATAGTCAGTCAACATAAGCCTAAAATAAAACCCTCATTTTGATAGTGAAAAGTCCAAGGCTACTGAATTTTCCTCAATTTTCACGTAACCTAATCTACATACCTCGTAATCTATGCTAATAACATCATAATAAGGTATTCCTCCATACCTACAACCTCCGTGCTCATATCTCGAAGGTCTATTCTCAAAGTTCGACACCGTGTTATCAGTCGACGACGGGTTTATGAGCAATCAGCTGCGGAGATAGCAGCTCTGACGTCACATCCGCTCTGCACCTCGACTCGACCAATCGTAGGAAGTGCCCGGAGATATTGTGTATTTTATATCTGATGTAAACGAAGGCGGAATACTTTAGTCATACTGATAGGTATGCTCTTCTTGTGGCAATAAATATTTCTACTGTTTTGTGTAAGATAATGCGAGTTGATGAATAGAATCAACTAGCAACAGTAACGATGTTTCTCTTGTCGAGTTCAGCTTCAAACTCAAATTCAAAGCATTTCATCATCATCATTTCAGCCAAAAGACGTCAACTGCTGAACATAGGCGTCAGCACCGTAACTTCGACCGATTCTGTGTTTCCAGCAGATCCAGCGGGTTCCAAAGCATTTATTTAAATTAAACCATTTACAGGCACTTTTGAATTGTCAAGGACTCGGTTAGCCAGTCAGGAAGTTGAAGCTAGTTACTTCAGAGACGAAGACTCAACTTGTGTGCGTGGTATTGCATTTATATAAAACTAAGTACCTACTAGTTTCTCAAGAAATCCTCAGTAGAATTTTGAATTTCTCAGTAGCAGCTTGGAGTCTGGATTTGTGCCTGGTTGATGGCAATAGGCTCGCCCCCTATTACATGGGACTTAAACATAACTGGTGAAATGTGGGTGTAGGTACTAGAGGTATGTATAAAAACCCATTGTTGTTGTTGGTTGACCGAAATGACTACAGCCAGTCAAATCACTTAACATGAGCTTTGTCATCAGAAACCGGTGTGGCGGTGACCCACTTCTCACAGATTTCATTTACTCCTGAAGGTATCACTGTTATTCCCAAACTCCTGACACACACAGTACCTCTTTAGCACACATAATTTATTATTCCAGATACAGGATGATAAGAACATTAAAACAATTTGCACAAGATATTCAGTATTCCGCTATGTCATCGCGTCATCGTGTCTCCTCGCAATATCAGTATTGTGGAGGTATTCATAAATTTTCGTACACAAATCTGCTCGTGGGTGCTCGTGAATGCTCGTTATCTTTGTCTTGGTGGGGAGTGACGTTTAGTGACGTCATCATCTCACTGCTCACTGTCAAGCTCGATTGACATTGTTTTGTGTCTTTGCTTGAGTATAGTGGGGGAGTGGAGGATTGGCTGAATATTTTTTTTATAATTTATCGATGGTGTTGAAGGCTGTGCACAGATATATTCGGACGAATTTAAGTAGGTAGATAGGTGATTGAGAATGTTATTCTACAATTTAAAGAAAGGCCATGCCGAAAAAAATTACAAACCACTATTTATAGTTTATTTAGAAAATTATATAAATATACCACTTACATTGAACATAAAAACCCGCGTTGCACGTGGCGAAGCGCGTCGCTCGCTACGCAACGTAGCTACACGTAAGTACGCTACATACTGAGCTAGGCCTTGGCACGCGTGTTGTGTTCAGTCAAATTTTATTTTCGAGACAAATTATACCTTAAAATGATTTGTTCGTAAGCTCTTCGAGTGATCGAATTCAAGATACAAACCGATTATCTCAAATCATATTTATGGAGAAGAATAATGATTTATTTGCAAAAATATGAGTAGGTACGAGTACAATAAGTTGACAAATATATTTAGAAGGTTTCCGCCATATTCTAATAGGTATCAAGTGTGCAAATCATAAGTGATGGTTTTTTGTAAAAGAATAAGTACCTACTTAAAGACAAGGATTTTTTTTTGATAAAAATCCAAAACATAACAGGTGAATTTCTAAAAAAAACTTTTTGTCGGTCCTATCATTTCAGGAATGCATTGTAGATACTACACTACCACTACTACTATGATTGTGGTACTTAGAATATATTATTAAATCAGCATTTAAAGCAAATAAATGACTTTGACTTTTGACTTTTTAATAACATTAAATTTAATGTTAAAAGAAAATGTCATCATTATTCTCCTGCCCTTATCCAAATTTGTCTTTTTATTCCATAAGTAATTCTTTCTCTATATTATCTATTAAATTTTAAAATAAAAAACAGAAAAAAGACAGCGCGGCCCAGTATCGTTGCATATCATCCTATTTAGTTATACCTGCAGACTTACACTCAACACTTTAGTGTAAAGTGATTTTAAATCAAAATAATGACTACCCAATCAATCTGCCTAGCCTCTTCCCAACTATGTTGGGGTCGGCTTCCAGTCTAACCGGATGCAGCTGAATACCAAAATAATTACTGCCTATTGGTAAAATATTTTATCATATAATAAGTACCTACACTATTCTACGCCAACTTGCGTTAGCCGCACTATAGTGCCCCGTCTCGCCGAGGTACAGCGACGGAGCGTACACTCTGCAGTCATTTATCATGGTTCCCCGTGCAGCGTACAACGTAGACATACCAATCACAATTTTACTATTATCTATATCGTGATATTTTGTAATTGGGGTAGTTTTAAATATTATTATGAAACAAAATAAAATAATCACGCAATAATTTTGTTCTAACTTTCATAATGTAAGTACAAACAAGGATCTTTTGGCGGTCGAATGATGGCGACAGGGGACGCTGTTGGTCCAATGTCACCTGAAATGTATTCAAAAACAAGATTGCGGTGCTTGTTCCGATTTTAGCCACGCGCCAGAATAACCTTGTAGCGTGAGGATATTACGTGAGGTACCGACCATATTTAGTCACGCTCCTTTGAATTTGTATACCTATTCTTAATTTGAACAAATTCTAAATTGTTTTTCAGACTTTCGGATAACATGAAGGGCTTATGGCTAAGTAATAACAGCCGCACGGGTCAATCGATCAGGTTAAGCTACGCTTGCCGCGGTTGGTCCGTGGATGGGTGACCATCTTTACATACTAAGACCCCTCCGTACCTCAGAAAGCACGTTAAGCCGTTGGTCCCGGCTGTCATTCGTGGATCTTTGACAGTCGTTACGGGTCGTCAGTAGCCCGAAAGTCTGCCAACCAGTTTTACCAAGGGGATATCGTATTACCCAGGAACTGGGTTGTGGAGGTCAGATAGACAGACGCTCCATATAAAATACTGGCATTCAGCTGCATCCGGTTAGACTGGAAGCCGACCCCAATATAGTTGGGAAAAGGCTAGACAGATGATATTGACTTTCGGATAACATCGATAGACTTTTTGAAACGAGTTGAGAATACGTCTTCGAAATCTCAGAGTTCACAAAAGTTAACATGAACATTGTTTATATTAATGTTTAGTATCGAATACATCAACGGTGCCTTTTCAATGAAACCCGTAATTCTAAAACATTTTCTTAAAATTGCTAGAAAATAATGACTCTGACTTTTCAATCAATAACCATCCTGCGAGCACTGTGCTTAGTTATTACAGAACCCGTGCCAGTGCACAGGCCAGGCAGTGCCCATGCGCAGTGCAAGCCATTAATTATGAGAACCGTGCCTTAGGGCGGGCAGACACACGACAGCCTAGCAGACTTATATCTCAAGTGGTATCTCCTACTATTTTTAAATGCCATATTAATTATGTTATACTTAGTGTGCTTGGTGTGTTGGGTAAGTATTGTGTGTTGAACGCTGGTAAACCCTAGGCAGTCAGCTTTTCTTCTTGTCTCATGTGTTTTCGAGCTCTTGTCGTGATTAGCCAGTCAGCAACGTTTGGTGGAGGAGATGACTGAGTAAAGTGTGCGTAACTTACATTTTATTAGGTATGGGTAAAGTATATTTTAACAGAGACAACTGCAGGAAAGATCGAGATTTTTTTTTTGTAAAAAAACTGAGTCGTCGTAGTTAAAAGTTTTGAAGGATTTGCGTGCCTTAGATGGTTCTACCAGGATGGGCGCAAAGGTTTTTCTGATACTCAACTACTGGTTTGACCACAGCTACAAAAAAACGTCACATCGAGACCTTCATCGACGTCGAGCTCGCTGATTGTATAAGTATTTAGACACATAATTGCAGGTAACATATTTCGGTTATTATCTCACATACATCGCTACCGTGTATGAAGTTATTTTCAAATCCGGCCATTTTGGCTAATGTTTTTACGGCTGACATCACAACATGAAAACCTACATGCTTATTATAATAAAGACATTGAAATAATTGTTTTAATGGGCTACTATTACATAAATTATTATGATATCTTCTTTTATTTAAAATAACATTACACAGATAACAGAGTCTAGTTGCTCGATTGTTATTCGAGATTTTGATCGTAAAAGCACTGTATCATTGTGAGATAATAATGGCGGATGACAACGTATTATTCGCGGTTATTCATTCCCACGAAGGCCGGTTCGATTCAACCAATCTCAGCGGGACTTCGAAAATTTTCCCGAAAGGGATCCGACTACAATTGGATTTTTGGTTACGAAACCGGAATAATACAATCGGGTATCGTCCTGAAATCTCTGATTTGAATCGTTTCAACGAGGCTTTGGCGTGAATTGGGGCCGGGAAGGTGTTATTTCGCGGGTTTTGCTGCGTCACGGCAGCGGGCGCCGACGATCCAGGCGCGGCGTAGGCGGCCCGGCCGTGAATAAGATATCTGTACCAACAAAATTGTGCTAATGTATAGTTCACACTCAATAACATGTGTGAGGAAAGGGGCGGGTAGACACATGACACCAAACATTCGCTAATATATTCTGATATTCCTACGCAACAGAAATAAAGTTCACAGTTCTGTTGAGAGTAGGATACTTTAGACCAAACAGTGAGCTTTTTCATCACACCATGGCGAGTGACATTTTCGTACCTAATGAGGCTTACCTACCTATGTCTATCACTTAGCAGGATTATCAATCCATTGACAGCTATTAATTTCCAGCTAGCTGCTTAGCTGTACCTATAAAAAGAAGCGGGTACGTTGAAAATGTAAATTCCTTATTCTCCTAAGTTACCTACTATGTCTCCAAGAATCTCTCACTCTATCCAAAAATACTTCGAGAACAAAAAGCCTTACCATTATAACCTGTATCACACTTTCCACATACTTACCACGCAATAGAAAATATTCATAGATTACAATATTAAGCGCATTGTGTATCGCGCGTTTATCTGCGCGCACAATGGCGCCGCTCAAGTAGGATAACGCGGCTTTGTGACGCTGTGTTGATTTCATATGCTGCTGTTACGTGGGAGGATTACAATGGAGTTTACTTGCTTTTATATGTAGTAGGTATGTGGAAATGTCTGGGATAGTTTTCATAACAGAAAGTTATGAAAAGCAAGATTTTAAGGTGCGTAATACAATCGGGCTTAACAGCATACTATTGCCTATCGATCTCGAAAGAAACTTTCCGAGAGTCTTCACTGGCGACGGATACTCGTCAAAATATCCGTTCAATATGCCAGTCAATATACTCCAGACTTGCATAAGCAGCTTAAACACTAGTGCAAGAAGATTTCCTGTTTTCTGGATCCACTGTGTAAAAGTCGACTAGACTCACAAAGATGGCGCCCAGGTAGGATAACGCGGCTTTGTGATGCCTGTCTTGATTTCATATGCTGCTGTTACGTGCAAGGATTACAATGGAGGTTATTTACCTTTATGCTAGGTGGAAATCATGTTTAGTTTTCGTAACAGAAAGTCACGAAGAGAAAGGTTACATATTTATGTTGTGAAAAACCTCTGGGCTCAATGCGGTGTATCACAACAATGTTTTCAAGGGTCAAACGAATGAAAACAATTTGATTAACCCGCACTGTCTACCTTACTTCAGACTATGATAAGTAGCAAAGGCAGAGCCACAAGCCTGTCTTTATTCTGGACACGATTATATACACGGATTTGATTTATGGATTTGTTTCTAAAATATACTAATTTCCGTTTTCACCTTCACTAAGTGACACTTAAATGAATCCCTAAATAAAAGTGCATTAACAACTCTCAGCGCTGAGCCTAACGTTGAAAATCCAACAGTGCACTTTTATATAGGGATTAGTTGCACATATTCTAGGTACTGACAAAATCCCTGTAACCGCAGTAAGTAGTTTTATTAGTACAGGATTTGTATCATACCTGTTTATATTTGCCAGACGAACCTGAATACCTCAGCATAAGCTATGATTCACGTAACACTTTTGATCTAGCTGAACACTCACAAACACTTACCATACCCAACATATTCACATCGTAACATAATAAAGACATCTTCAAAACTATTTTAGAAAGTATTTCCCATGAAATGCGCAGTGAAACAGGCAGAAGGGCGTCGAATGAAATATTGCATAGAACCTCAATACCGTTAAAGGTATTCCATTATTCTCATAAGCTAGTACACGTTGGGTTTGTAATGTTGCGCGGCGATGGTCAAAGTAAGGCGTGACCTCAGAGGCGTGAGAACAGCCCGGCACCGCCCGCGTAGAGATGCATCCTCCCCCCTTGCCCCCCTAGTCCTCTACTACACTACATAGATTAGATACAGAAGACCTGTTTCACAGGTAGTAAGGACCTTGGATATATTGATGGCGAAAAGACCAAATTTTCGCTTGTGATATTCAACTGCAGGGCTTCAAGTTTTGAAGCTGCCAGTTCGTCAGCATGACTAACTATTTACGTCTTTGTTAGGTGGTGGGTCTTCTGATAATTTTTACTTCGTGGCCACAAAGTCTTGCACCTCGTCTGACCTCAACACCCCCCCGCCCGCCTGACCACTCCACTAGTCACGAATAATACAGTCCAGAGGTGAGCTGGGAAATCTTTTGTGTTATTGCACAAACGCATGAAGCGTTGAGGTTTTCAAGGTGGTTGGGTAGATACCATCGTGAACAAATTGTTTTAGTAGTTGTTGATAGCTGATAACAATAACTTGAATAGGGTTATTTATAGGAAGTGGCATGTAGAAATGTTGAAAGGAAAGGGTTCCAAGCTCATTGCTCACGTCACGGCTTTGTCAATGATTGTTTGTTCTGAATTCTGTCTTCAAAATCTCATATTTTCTCTTCTTACATATACATATACATATGAACTCAGTTCCCTTATACCATTGATGTCGTTCTACTTTGCCAATATGATGGCCAACATTTTACAAACCCGAATAAGTGCACTGGGTATTTCATAGATATCGTTCTGCTGTCGATCTAGATAACCTACTAACTTTTACGACAGGCAGCTGAGAAGTAAACCACACGCAAACTCAAACTTAAACTCAAAGCATTTATTTCAATTAAACCATTTACAGGCACTTTTGAATTGTCAAATAGTCGGTCAGTTAGTCAGAAAGTTGAAGCTAGTTGCCCATTCCAAAACGTAGATCTTTATGGAGAAGAACGGGCATGAAACTCCAAGGACACTCTTTTAAATATTTAAAAATCCTGGGTACATTCTTTTTGCTTCTTTATGTTAGAACAATGTACAAAAAATTATCAAAACAATTCAAAATATAAGATTAAAAATAAGCCCTAGCAGATAAGAGATGACCAGTCTCAACTGTCGGCGCCCGTTCACGAACATGCCGCGTGGATCAGCACCATCCAGCTCAACCATTTTGTAGGGAACCGAATGATCCAACACACTCGCCACCGTCAGCGAGACATTTAAGTGAGCATGACATACTCTCAACTGCCATGCTCTTTCAAGTCAACATACATCTTACTAACATTATAAGCGGCTCCATGGTACTCACATTTACAAAAAATTTAAAGATGCTTCTAAATTATGCAAAACTATAGTTTGCAATGTATTTGAGAGATTAATAGAATGTTACTACCAAAACGAAAGAAAATCATTACTATCTATATGAGTATTCAACAATGAAAATATGGTTAGATAAAATAATAATAAAAACATTAAGTTCGTAATGTCAGAAAAAAATAAAGGGGAAGCAACACTTCCAAATTTTTTTTTTTTAACTAGTGAGCCCAAGTGGCTGTGGAGCAGGACCAGCATTAAGCCAAGCATTTTTATCTACGATAGAATCATCCAACTTAGAATAGGTATGCTTGTCTACATAGTGTGCGTTTAATGCATGTTTTAAATTTCTTCTCATTCAGTTGAAGAATATCGAGTGGTAACACTTTGAATAAAAGCAAAATTGATGACTAAAATTTCCAATGACACGTAAAATTTTACGCTTCACACACTACAGGAAATAGCGTCATCACAACCTCAACCGTCACCGCGGGGCACTATAGTAACAAATGGTCACACCGTCGCATACCTACTAACCCTTCCGCGGCCAGCTTTTAATTCTATTAAACGCTGTCCGACCTCATTAGGCGCGGGTTAATGCTCGGACGCGCGACGCGTATTGATGAGAGGCATACGTCATCGTATCACCCTTTACGATTGTAGCTTCAGTGTGGCTAAGGATTGGTTTTAAATCTAGAACCTGAAGGTCTTTTGTTTCTGAATTTATTTGTAAAATTGCAGGCGGACCAAAGGACCAAGTTATTATTTTCGTTTATCAAAAATATTGATTAAGTTACATAAGAAATAATTAATTTCGTACATAAAGCTGTCACAGGTAAAAAAAAAGTAAATATGGTGACCAAATAAGACTGACTATAACACTTTGAATTTAAATTACTAGACTGAATAAATCTAATAGTTTTGGCACTATATATCTTAAAAATCTGTGTTGTCTTGACCACTGACGTCACATGAAGTTAGGTCAGAACGAACGTTATTTGACTAATGCAGAAATATCAGCAATTAATTATATAATTAACAAAAATATTTTTTCAATTTATTTTAAGTTCAAGTTATATGTTATTGCTTCCAACACAAGACATAGTTCAAGAACAAAGAAAAAAAGTAATTTAATTTCGCATCTTTCTATGTTAACGTATAGGGGAGAGTCTCTTAATAAGCCTACAAGATAATAAATGATGCCCGTATTGCCCATGTTTACACCTGACCTAATTATAACAGTCATCTATCGCAGCTAAAATAGAAACACTTTATCAAAAGGTAATTTGCTATACTTGCATTTCACCTGTCGATTTTTTCATCAGGTAAATGTAACTGCGAAAACATCATGCACCCTAATTTGATGCTGATAATGTTTGAGTTGAATTAATAGTTTTATCAGTAACAAAACTATTCATTCAACTCAAACATGAGTAAAATGTATACATAGTTCTATAACGAACGTAAAGCTTATTTAAAAAACGGCTAAAATCAACAGGCAATCCTTAAAGCATATAATACAGTATTACGGAATTTATATCAGACAAAAATCTATTGACAGAATGGTGACACGTAGTAAAATATACTTAGGTCAGTCCTGCCTGCGAAACATCGCCACAACTTTTTTCACACAGCGTTTTGAAATGACCCGCCATAGTAGTTATTGTATTATATTAAAATACCAATCTGATAACATTTATATGTGGTTGTTATTGGTGCTTGGACCAGCTTCCTTACATTTTTGCCGATTCTCCTTTAAGGGACTTTCTCCATGGGACCAACATCTTAATCGCGAAATAATTTTCAACTGTCCCATACAAAATATCACTACCTACTCGATCCAAAAGTATGCGACGGCTGATTATTTTTCACTACAGGTCCAACTAGGAGCTTGGCACATATTACGTGGTGGACCTCATGTTAGACGGGACATTCCTTAACACAAATCTAGAGGTCTTAAAGTTTTCGGAGAAGTATACACTGCATCGCTTCCCCCAGAGTGATATTAACCCATGTCACCAGAATCACTAGTTTTTTCAGCTTAGGCACTAAATAATTCACACATTTTTCTACTAATATTAATAATATTTACGTTTCATCGTTTCGATTTGTCAAGTAACATATTTTATAAAATTTATTATTTAACGCGTTACGAAATAAATGGCCGACAAGAAATCGTAACGAATTTATACACGCGTGACGATACATCCGCGTTACCGAAAAAATATATTTTTGTGCTTGGTTCCGCACAAAGTGTTAAATTAAATTCTATGATAGATTTTTCGCTGTTGTGGTTTCGTATTTAAATGATTCAGTGTGTAACCGATTGGTGTTTCTTATAAGAAATGTCAAGGATGAAATCTTAAGTGGAGTTTATAATAGGACTACAGAACCCTAAAGTGCTAGCGTATTAATGAAATTAGTGACGGTCTCTAGACAAATGCGTTGCTTGACAGTCCGCCTTTTTGTTACAATATCATTTAATTCATGTTTTTATTACATACTCGTCCGTTCCGTTTCGTGTCAATATTTTGTCACGAATCTCATTTGTGGTGACGTATACTAACGACGTCATTAATATGTTTCTAACGAAATTAACAAACGGCGCACGGCTTTGATGTCCTTTATCTGTGTTCGGACATTAACTGCGCAGCGTGCATTTGATAGAAACATTATGTAAGTTACGGGTGAACCGGAAAGTTGATTATTTGTACATATTTTTAAGTGTCCTTTATTTCAGCTGGTATATAAAAAACGATAAAATCCCCCAGCACGTGTACACGTTATCTCTAGATCAAACAACAATGATAACGATCAAGTTCCGTAGCAGTAAAATTAAACATCAACCGTACCAACTTTTAATGATTTAAAAAAGAAATTCCCAACCTTACCCATTTAATAAGGTTAACGCAAGTTCTGGTAATGAACAAAGATTTTTGATCGAATTTCGGATAGCTTCGTTCAAGTTGGAACGACCTAGCACCGAACAATGTTTTAATTGTAATCGCATGCCACGCCTCACCGTCACGCGAGATCGCGTTTGGCAGCACTACCTAAAATATATCCCTACCAACAAAAACCACTGTTCAGATATCGTGATAAACTAGTTCTACACGAAACTCCCCACAACCGAATAAGAATTACAATTCAACTCGAATAATTACATCAATTATCTTGCACATATCGATCTCCAACCCTATTGGACTCGAGTCGACCAATCGCAGCGATCGATACCCGATTCCAATCGATAACACAAATAATCACTACCATTCCACCTGCTATAAATTTTATTTCGTCTCAGACAAAAAATTTATAATTTCCTTGCGGCCAATAGGAAAAAGTTTATTAAGGTTGGTCTAAAAAAATACAAAAAAATTGACGCGGCCGCATGCAGCCGCTGGGGGCGGATCGAATGTTCACCGCGGCTCGGTTTCAACTATAACCTGTTTTTTGTTTTAAATGTTACCTCGAGTATACATAAAATACACTTTTTTTTATGGATACGAGACTATAGAATTTTGTTTATAACTTTCAGTGCTGAAATAGCTATGACAACTGAATTAAATAGCTCCCATGCAAATGAGCATTTGTGAAAGCAATGCACAAGCAAAATGCTAAAGCTTTGAATTAAACATTTCAAATTCAGAAGATCCTACTGATATTAGTGCAAATACTTATTTCGCCAGTTATGGTTTTAATTCCTAGGGACCATAAATTGGTCCTTTGTACCTACTTATTCGAAGCTAGAACTCCGATCAGTCTTTTTCTATTTATATTCCGGGAGTATTTCCAATTGGTCTCCTGAGGCGCTATACATAATTTACCAATTAGATCGATAACCGGACGCACCATTACACTAGGGCTGGCAGGAATCTAGCCCGCTTCGGGTAAAGACTGATGGTAGAAAATTATAGATAATTGACCGATTACAGCGGCCCTAAGGCGGCACGATCGCTTCGGGACGAAATGTACTGATTATAAATGGGACCAGACATGTAATAGCATCGATTTCGATTCAGCGATGCTTATTATATTAAGTGGGGACCGAATACGAGTTTGGTGACGGGGTAATCGTCTATAATCACAGTGAAGAACAACTGCTGCATGTTCTCAGGCCTGCTCACCTATCATTTGGTAAATGGTCGCGTCATTCGCTGTTATGTGGTATTTATTGTTTGACGTGAATTAAAATAAAAGCACATCGATCATGTGTATTATATATCAGGAGTAAGTAAATTACGAGTTTATGAGGATGTATTAAATGATTCAATCTGCCTAGCCTTTTCCCAAATAAGTTAGGATCGGCTTCCAGTCTAACCAGATGCAGCTGAATATCTATATTTTAGATGGAGCGACTGCCCACTGACCTCCACAACCCAGTAAGACGTGGTTAAGAGTTGGTAAGACCGGTTGTCAGACTTTCGGGTTACTAACGACCCGTAACGACTGTCAAAAATCCACGAATGACAGCCGGGACCAACGGCTTAACGTGCTTTCCGAGGCACGGAGGAGTCTCAGTATGTAAAGATGGTCACCTATCCACGGATAAACCCCGGCAATCATAGCTTAACCATCGAGCCGTGCGGCTATTATTACTTGTACTGCTGGTGCATAAAAATGTGAATTTGGAACCTCAACTAAAAAATTTGTATGGAAACTTTTAAGTACCATTAAGAAAAACTGTAGGTATTAAATTCTAAGTTGCTATGTTAACCAATTCAAACATGTTTTATTTTTAATCATTCTCAGTATTTTGCTTGTACATTTGTATAAAAATAAGATTTGTCTACGCCGTGTAAAAAACCCACTCTGCATAAATCGATTAATGATAGAACAACCACGTTTTTTGTTTTATCTAAAACTGTTTAGAGGTTACGGTCACCTACACATTTTAATAAAGAAAAACCTTTAGAAACATCCTCGATAAAACATAATACAGTCGAAAAACTGCCTTTTAAAAGCTCCTCTAATATAGTTGGGCAGATAACCTGCGTCCCCGAAGGGTCATCCCTTTATTTCTGCAACAATCGCTAGGAAATTGATATTGATGTGGAAAGGGCAGGTTTTCCATAAAAATAGGGTTTATTTGAATAAAGGATGGCCGGTCGGTACGGGCCTTGACGTGTGATGGTCCGGGTACTTTATAAGATTGTCGGATACCCTCCAAGCTGGTGATGCATGGCCCAGCCTTGTTACAAATATCGACGATGACGGAACTATAACCTATATCTTCAATCATGTTAGTCTGGAAATTGGGTTGGCCGTATTGTAGGGTACAGATTGATTTAGGGTCATGAAATATTCTCTATGCCTTGGTAATTGATTATTTTGTAGATGATACTTAATGTGTTGATATTCTAGCAATTAAGTAATTTTTAAGAAATTCACTAAGTAAACGTGTGGGTACCTGGAACTTTCCATATTATCATTACTACTATTCTCTTTCATCACTACAACTTCTGACAAAATAGCTATTAGGTATGTTACTCCTAAGATTTATGACAAGAGTTCACATAGGTGGGTACACGAAAACGAAAAAGCCCGTTGAACTACCAAGTTCAGTACAAATGACACATCAAGTTGAAACAAACTCACGCAGAGGGACGACGTAATGAACTCCCAAATGGACAGAAATCCACGAAAATGAAAATATTGACGGGAACGGAAGATATATCGGCGAATAATAGGCGTGACATTACAGACGAGCACCCCCGGGAATCAAACCCGGGACACATGGCGAGCTTGCACTGACCGGGCCCGAATTAGTTTTACCCCATTTCACGGAAGTTTTGTTATGGTTCAAACTTATATCTGACGGTATTTTAACACAATTATTTGAGTGGTCCTTGGAGCGCTACTTAGTTTGGTAATTAAAGCAATTAAATTATTTTTTGAGGACAAAAAATCGATATCACACAAATTAATTCAAGGTGTGTATCTAATATACCCGCATTCGTTACGGAGTAATCAAGGCTGAAATGAAACAATGGGTAAGTTCGTATGTAGATCATAAATAAGTATGTACTTACCTATACAAACTTTTTATTGCTGGTGTCTTTGTGGTCTGAGCTTCTGAAAAAATCCTGCATTTTACGACAACCACGAAAGCACCTTCTGCTGCTTTTATCTATAACGAACCATGCTTAGCTAAATGTTTACTTGGCTTACCTATGTAGTAGCGTATAGCGTGGGTTTGAACCTTTAACATTTAAACAAAACATTAATTCAAAAACAATCTCCTAAAAAGCTTCCACCGGCTGACCTAATTTAATAGCTCTTCGTCCCAACTTAGCCATTACAGCTATTTAAACTTCCAATGCTTTTAAAATTGTTCGCATAATAACATTATTCACTATAGAGCGTTTACACAATATCTTTAGTGAATAGTCTAAAGTTTAAGCGACCGAATTTAGAAGGTCCTTTGTGTACGCCAATGGCCGTGGCTATGAAAAGGATGTGCGTGTCAGCAGACGTGTTTGTCAATACACCACTGTACAGTTGAATAGTAGAAGTCTTACCTTGTGAATTCTGACTCCTTCGTCTATACAAATAGTGCCATCTACGAAGATGCGCCACACACCGCGATTACTGCACTATAAGCTGTACTTTAGCGCAGAGAGAAACGTTACAAAATAATAGACCAAATTGAGTA
Organism: Agrochola macilenta; assembly: GCA_916701695.1. NCBI lineage: Eukaryota > Metazoa > Arthropoda > Insecta > Lepidoptera > Noctuidae > Agrochola > Agrochola macilenta. The sequence continues at coordinate 14,843,205 of OU753563.1, forward strand.
CAACCACAACAATTTTTTTTTATTTGATAATGTCATAGCACGTTCTGTCTGTTGCTAATTCAAGGTTTCTTGCTAAACGGTTGCAATGCCAAACTTTATCAGACTCTTACGTTTGGTCACGGCAAGAACTTGCCCTCTGGCATCAATGTCTTAGTCCACTAACCTATGCAACACCCTATAAGTACAGTATTTACCCTGTGTAGATAAATTTACAGTGCCATGTCAGAACGATAACTTCTCCATAACGTTTGCTCATAGATCTCACGGTTTAATTTCTGTTATGCAACAATAAATTTAAATAAAGCAGTCCAGGCATGCTTAGAATTTAGTGTGAACTGAACCTACTTTCATTTGTTTTTACAGCGGAACGTTGAACAAAACGCGTGTTTACAAGGGGTCCGCTATTGACGCATCCTGATCACTCAATTCACTGTCTAAGTACAAATAAACCATAAAATTATAAATATAATTATGTTCGAACTCCTTTTAATAATAATAAAAAATAAAATAAAAAATGATTATTGACATAAAAAAATTGTTGTTACATGATAATTTGAAGCCCTGACTCCTGAGGTAGGTGGTACCTGTGTTACAGGAGTCAATACTTATCTGATGAAGCGGTCTTCAGAATGTGTAATGTGAAAATTCCTTTTCTACATTTTCATCTAGTCTCGCTTTCAGTAGCTTGGTCCTTTTATCCGCATTTTATGCCTACTGGAAAAAAAAAATATCCTGAAATATATATTGACACATTATCTTATGACAAAATTACGCCCAGTACTATAGAATAGGTTTATATTTTTATTATGGCTCTCTACTTTACTTCGAAGTAGGTAAATATAGGGATGGGTAAGTGTATTCTTATATTAGAATGGTAAAACAAACACAAGTAATGGTTTAGGTAGTCAGAAAGAAGTTTGAATAAATAACCTGAAAATAAGTTATCATAATTATGCTACTTTTCCACCTAGTTTTCTTATTTGCTTTCACTCAGACAGAAGCTTGGGTAAGTATAATTTTCTTCTATGATTTCTTTATTTTCATGACGTCAATTACTCAATTTGTGTTCGATTTATTTTAACGGAAACTGAAAAAGAAACCTTGATAGTAAATATTTTAGGAAGCTTAGGTATAGGAATTAGACACTTATGCAAAACGTTACAAAGTATGCCCCTCATATCATTAACATGGTGCTAACTTTACCACGACCAACACGATCTGAAACAGACTCTATTTCTTAAGTTCTAAGGTTGTAATTAGAAGTTTAGTGTACTAGAACAAGAGCAAAGAATTGACATGTACACCGCAGTTCAATTAGGGTAATGGGGTAGGGCTCGAAGGGATTAAATTAATTAGTAAGAAAGTTTCGCTCCATTTCGTAACGCCGCCTTTGTTTGCCGCCGTGTCTTGGATTTTTGTTTTCTGTAGCAAATAAGATACATCGCTATTTCTAGAATTAGAACAAATGAGAAGTTTTCTTCGGCTAAGTTTTTACGGTTTTTTTTTCTGTGGAAATATGTATCATCTCAATGCAATGTGCAACGGTAGCCGTTGCACATTGCATTGAGATTGAGATGATACATATTTCAATAAAATATTGTATTTTTTTTTGTCCAGCGAAAGTGAGAAAAATAAATTAATATACTTAATAAGTGCCCCGTTGGTCTAGTGGATGCAAGCGCTACTGCTGAACACGAGGTCCCGGGTTCGCTTCCCGGGTCGGGCAAAGTGTTATTGGGGTTTTCCATCAGGAATTTCTCAGTAGTAGCCTGGAGTTTGTGCCCGATAGATGGCAATAGGCCCCTATTACATGGGACTTAAACATAACTGGCGAAATGTAGCTGTACTATAGGTACACCACTGCCTAACCCTTCGGGGAAATATAAGCGTGATGTTATGTTATGTTACTTACTGCTACTAGGACCACTGACAATAACTTTAATTGAATTACCGAATGAACATTTAATAGGAAAGGGTTTGTAGGTATATTTTCAAGGTATAATTTTTGTCAGACAAGCAAAAATTCACAACAGACATTCTAGCAAAATAAATTCTAAACAAAGTTACTCCTATTAGATCTTTTCACGTACTCGTACACCCAAAATTCATGTTCACATTATCCAAAATACAAAACGTTTACGAGCACTCGAGGCTCCGTAACACCTAATTAACGATATTAAAATACGTCCACAACCGCAAAGGAGCGTCACAAACATTGCATTCGCACATTGTAGGCTATAAAACGCAAACGTTACCCTCCTTATTTATCCGAGTGAGAATTTTAAATTAACTGTGTGTAGCAAACCCTGGGTAAGCGGCCGCTGCCCCGGAGCATGGCGCCGACCCGGACTGCGGGTAGTGTTCTGCTTGTGACCTGTTATAAAGAAGATGCAAAATCATTAAAAAATATTTTTAAGTTAAAATAATATTTTATTGGTTCAAAGGACTGATCTGAAGGACCAAAATGTGAAAAGGAATGTAAAACCAGGTAAAAGCCAACATATACGTGTCTTTACTTTCTAAAGTGAAAATCTATTCCTGAAATAACTGAAAACAATCAATCCGCTATAATCAATAAGCACCGTACAAATCTTATCTGTACTTCTCTCCTGAACCCATAAAAGATAAGTAGATACTGCCGAAATACTTACTCCCATAAAAGACTAAGGGGTGACACGAGGGTTCCGTATAGAACACTCCGATATTTTACACGGAGGCCATTATGTCGCGTTCTTGTAAACAGCTCGCGACCACTTGTCGCTGATATATCTCCGCTCACCGTATTAAAGCCCGATCGCAAGTGCGTACCGGCCCTTATACCGGTTATCGAGATATTTATGCCCGTATCGTAAATTAGTGGGTACGCAAATCGGTAAATAAGTAAATAATTACTGCAGCTTCGGCGTATGGCGTATGAAATAAGTTGGATATTCGTTTGGGAATAAGTTTATCATCAATCATGTGTAAAATAGCTTTAGTATCGAAGCTTAAGATAGTTTTTAAAGCCTCGCCTCGTCAAGAGGGTCTCATCACTATGCGCTCGTATTAAATAGACTCCTGAGAGGAGTTTATAAAAAAAATTGCCGTAGCTCGTAGTTATAATACACAGAAAAACATGCTAATTACAGATGTCCTTCTAATATCTTGACTGCGTTTTCCTAATATGAAAGTGTTTGAAAGACGTTGCCATACCTATATGTATCAATACCTTTCCTTTTTTAATTCAATTTTAAAATAACATTTGTATCAAGTTGTAGATTGTAGAAAATGCTTACACAAGCGAACTACAACCCTTCCTAAGTTCCGCGACACTGCGCAATACGGAAGTGCGACATGTGACAGTGGTACCTACACACAGTACACACGTCAAAGAGAGTATTCCAGAGAAATCAATGATCCATTTTATTGAGTAGCAAGAGTTATGCAACGGGAGAGGGCGCGCTCCTATCAATCATTGGAGGCTTTTTTTGAATTTAATAAAATAAAATTTGTATTTTGTCATCGACGCTCCCTCGCGTTTTGTTGCAGGGACGGATTTGGGATGCAAGAAGTTTTTGCGCGAGTCTTTTTATTTGTATCGTGATTCATGTCTTATTATGAATGCCGTAACCATCAATCATATGATAATTGTAGCGTATTTTGTCTACTGGACCTGTACATACCTTGTGTTCACCTCTTCCTTGCGTCTTCTCGCCAGTTTTATTTCAAACTATCACGTTAACCACCATGTTCTGTCCTACGTTGCGATGAATTTTATGCCGCTGAAAGCGCATGTGAAACTGAAGTTTGGTTGACCATACGATCCCTTGACGTAAAACTGTTTGACTAGAAAACCTCCCAAACTGATACATCAGGTTTCATGAGAGACTGCAAAGGACAAATGAGGGATGAGAGCACAATCTGGGGTGCTAACCATATATATGCTATTATGCTTACTTAATTCATCATGGTGCTTAAGTGCTGACATTCATGGCATGGGCATACGTGGAATTAGATTATCTTGTTTCGTTTTTCTAAAACAAAATCTCATTCGAAGTCCGTCCCTACCGGCCGTCAGGAGTTGGCGCGGCGGCAATGCAGCGCATCTGTTACCGCGCGCCCCCCGCCCCGCGCCATCCGCGACGCTTGCAGCACCCTGCAACTATACGTGTGTTGTACACCTTCGAGATTTGTTCGACAAAGGTAGACGTGGAGGATAGTGTAAGGATGTGAAAGTGTATGTATCTTTATCTTGCGAAGATATCGTTAGCTTCAGTTAATAAGCGTATCACTGATAGGCTGACTACAGGCACTGTAAAGTCGTCAAGTATGTACACATTGGAGTTGCGAGATTTTTTCAACAGAAGATGAAGAGTAGAAACCTTTTTTTAAGTTTACATAACTTCGTGGTTGTCTCCTGCAGAAAAAGTAAAGGTATTGTTACTTTTAATTAGTGCGGTAAAGGAGTTTTTAAAAATTCAGACAGTATAAAGTTGCCTTTATAAACCTAATAGTCAAATAACTACGTAAAATTTTCAGAGTGGCACAAAGATACGGACTACTGAGAAAAATGTCTGAAAACCTTAAGTTTAAACAGTAGGCAGTTTATGAAATGTAGCCCGTGAAAAATACATCTGTCAACAAAAGATTATGAAATAACACTCAAACGAGCATCCAGATTAAATTCACAGAAGACACTTCATCTTCGTAGTACATGCAATACTGCGAGTTTATTGCGCCAGGCGAAGAGCTGTCCAAATGTACGGGCCGTAAAGACGATGTTCGTTTCCATACACATCGCACCTGCGCGGCATCTGCATCTTTATGAAAATATACTGCGGCTTGGTACCGGTCCACGCAAGTTTTCGTACGTGATATATTCCTTGCAGCTTCTACATGTTTCTCTTTTATATACTTTGGATCAGGTATCGGAAATTTACATATTCTTCAGCAAGTGTGACCCAGTATTTAAACAATATAATTGTCAAAAACTTACAGTACAACTATTTTCTTAATGTCCCTCGGCAAACTCCGTGTTTCGTCAGTCGTCGGATTTCTATCAGTTGCCCGTTGCCTATTGTTAGTTGCACTTAGTAATTATGGTTGACGGCAACGCGAGGGCAGCAGCAGGAGTCAATACATACAAGCACAACGTGCAAAGGGCAACTAATAGAAATCCGACGACTGACGAAACACGAAGTTTGCCGAGGGACATTAAGAAAATAGTTGTAGTATACGTGAAATGAGCTGTTATTCCAGCTAACGCTAGGGATTGACATTATTGTCAGCTCAGCTGAAGCTCATTTTAACTAAGTTTTCAGGGTGAGATTATTACAGAATATATATGCCGGATTAATGTAAATATCGTTTTTAAAATGAAAGCCCAGCGTTGTAACTCAAACGATATTCCATCAAATGCTCGTGTGTTGAACCCTTCCCTTTTTATTCGGGTAAGTTCCCCTAGCGTCTTTTTCATGAATTTTCTTCCTTCAATGAACTAGTATTAATAAAAAAGAAGATCCAATTGTGCCTTATTGTGTTCAGAAACATATAGAACGAAAGTACGAATGATTCATAGTGTATTTGCATATTAATTATTTTTATTCAGTGGCATGAATTCATCAGATACTGGAAGCAATATGGCTCGATTGTGTGATTGCTTTTACGATTTCGAAGAAACATTCATAATGAAAGCGTACACTACTGTTACTAATGCAATGCTTTACTTTCTTTCCTTATCTTAATTGATTTTCTGAAGCATTTTAGATTTCTAAAGAACTAACAAATTTCTTAGAAATTTAATGTTTATTTAAGTATCTTTAAAATGTTAACAATAATTTTTTCTTAGTGATCCATCGCCTAACTGAACGGTTTTGACTACACTTAAATCGCATTTTGAATAAGTAATATGTTTTGGATACAGACGAGTTTCATCACAAAAGAAATTTGGATCTGAGTACCTAATCCAGTAATCACATTCGTGAAAGCGGATTCTTTCAGGGTCAATACTTGGACCGATGGTGAAACAGGTCAAGGTAAAAAAAACCGGCCAAATGCGAGTTGGACCGCAAACGAAGGGTTCCGTACCACTGTACAATAATTAGCAATAAACGTCGAAAAAAACATATTTATTGTATCAGGACCCCCTTTAATTTTTAACTTTATTTTATTTTGGGAACCCTAAATATATGTTTAAATTCTACGGTACTACCTACGGAACCCTTCGTGTTTGAGTCCGACTCGCACTTGGCCTGTTTTTAGTTCAGTTAAATGAAAATACTAAAAGAAGTATATTTTTCATCTCAAATTTTAATAATCGCAAAGATTAATTTGTATTTCATAATGATACTGTGAATTACAGTTATTTTTTGCAGTTGCAGAAAATCGCCCATATTTAAATAAATTATACACAGTATCAATCAATCTGCCTAGCCTTAGCCTAGGCTTCCAGTCTAACCGGATGCACCTGAATACCAGTATTTTACAAGGAGCTACTGCCTATCTGACCTCCACAACCCAGTTACTGCATAATACCCTTTAAGACTGGTTGTCAGACTTTAGGGCTTCTGACGACCCGCAACGACTGTGCAAGATCCACGAATGATAGAATTGTCACCCATCCACGGACCAACCCCGGCAAGCAAGAGATACAGTAACTATATGGTACATGATATACAGAAGTTTAAAATTGCTAACTTGTTCAGTTGTTGCGATAGAGCTCGAAATGCCATAAAACTGACAACTTTTACAGCCTTTTCTTCATTTTTGAAGATAATAAATAATAAAAATTATATTTATACTCTACTCGATGAGTTCTTAACAATATAAATACCCCACATGCTAGGCAAAGACTTATATTTTTTCGAAATCAAAAGTTTAATGTATTCATTTTTAATTTTGATAATTTTTTGTTATAGCGGCAATAGAAATACATCCTAATCTGTGAAAATTTCAACGGTTTACCTATTACGATTCATGAGATACAGCCCGCTGTACGGAACCCATAAAAATGGACCAAAATGGGTACCTTAGTAATCATATTACATATTGAATTTGTCTTCTTCCTGTACAAGTCCCAGTAAATACTTATCCTTTCTCTGTATCTCATGAGCAATAAATAGTAAGACGGTAAAACTGCCTCCAAATTAATTACTTTTAACTGCACCCGCTTTAATTGGACTCCAATTAAAGCGGAACATTTAAAAAAACCTGCGATTTTAATTAAAATTATGCATACACAACAATTTGCGTATCTGAACACAATCGCTACGAGAACATTGCAGCTAACAACATTGATACTATCGTACGAACAATAACTAATATGAGCGTATCTGCGCGCACGCATCGTAGTCGCATGCACAATGAAATATTACATCAGGGAAAGCATGTGCAGCGGTGATACATAATGCCAAGATTTAAATGAGTAGTTACTAAACTAAAAGGGCACTTTCTTCTTTTTCATCCCGTGTAGCTTCCCCAATCAGTTTTTCTTGATTAGCGTTACGTTGCTACGTTTTCTGCTCTCCCTTTACGTAATATGCATCAGCTAAGTTTGCGGAGACCGAATCTCATTAACTTGGTTTGATATCGTCATATCAATAACTCTTTAATTTACTGCTGAACAAGAACATCGGTACAGACTGGATCAAACGTAAGTGGTAAAAAATAGGACTTGCTCCTACGTAATTTGATTGTCTTGAAATGTTTGGTACCAAGAGAAAATACCTATACAAATTATGCACAATTTGCACTCATAACCAAAAACTCAAAAGTGAAACAACAGCTAAATCATATTATAGTTACCTGCTTCTCACAAAACAATGCAAAAACGGACGGACGAGAGTTTCACTAATGTCATCCTTGAACCAATGAAACGGATGCAAGTCATTAGCGGCTCAAGGCAACGTAATTCAATCAACACAACGGAAGTAAAAACAGGACCTGATACATCATATGTTAGAAACTAAAGTCAAATTCACACAGGGAACGCACAAAATTCGCACTGATTTGGAATTTTGGATATAAAATACACGTTTACCCATACCACAGCACATGATACACCCATATATCCAACCTTCTTGGTACGTAATTTAAATAATGTGCACGGCATGCGATCGCCACGCTCTGAGGACCCGATGTTATTGCAAACCAACTTACTTAAAACACAAAAAAGGGTTATTTTCTCAAATTGTGGAGCATACGGCGGTCCATCGCTGGGCCGAAATAATGATTAATGATGGCAAATAAGCGGGTGAGCTCCACGCCACAAAAAGCGGTGGCGAGGTGCACTGAACTGCCCCGGGAGACAGTTGATACATTGAAACCATTTAAAATCTGACAATAACGAAGAAATATGTTGGGAAGGACGTGAGGGTCTTGTAGTACTGGTGTTAAATGTTGGACAGGTTTGATGACAATTAGTTAAGGACGTTGATGGAAAAGAGGAACAAAATAGAATTTGTAGTCACCAACGGATGTGTGGAGGCGATTTAGTGATTATTAGGTAGATGTCAGGTATACACCTGTATCCTGTCCTATAAATACTTACCCATTCACCTGCTAAGAAGGATAATGATAATGAAAGTGCAAGAAGAGCATTGACACTAGTAAACGCCAAAGGTGGAAGAATACCAGAATAAAAAAATAGAATAGATTTTTTTAAACTAAACCATTTCTAAAATAACAAATTAAGATTACAATTTGTTCTAATTTCAAATAACCGCTCACGAACCACAAAAACGCGCGAAATAATTTCTCCCCATAATTAAGTTTTGGCTTGGCGGGTATTAATCGATAGCGGTAATTAATTCGAGAGGTAGGCGCTAGGTACGTCAGTGGCACGCCACGACAGGTGGCAGCAAATGTACAGGAAACCCGGGCTAATTAGACGGAGAAACAACGGATCCGAGAATTAAATAAATGTACCGTTAATATAGGTTTAGTTTTAGAGATATTTCTGCGTGGATTAATACATTTTGGTTAAGAAAATACATTTCGTTAGAGGGTGGTGTTTTTATTTCTGGATTGGGAATTATCACAGTTGGCCATACTTTATTCACATTATAATCTAGCCTGTTAGCTAATGTGATGGGTACTTAGTATTATATTTATAAAACGGATTTTTCTTTTGTTACTTTGATCTTGACGTTGTGTCTGCACGAAAATAGTATTCGTAAATGTGGAATTTTCTTTAGTGCTTACTTTTGTAAACGTTCACTACTCATGTTTTCAATACTTAAGCATAAGTATAGATAAAACATACAGGTATATACTCTACTCATATTAACTTTGAGACAATTTCTGGGCTGACACAATTTAGATAGTCTTCGACACACCAAGAGGATCTTGGAAAAATATAAAACCATAAAATTGAATAAACATAAGTAACTAGAGCAAGAACTTATCAGAAAAATGATGTCAACGAAACCGTTCACCTTGACTCAGTGCAAGCAAGACGTAACCCGTTGACTGCAGCCTCGTCAACGCTTGACAGACGGTCGCCCCGACCGAGAGCATCTGACACTAATGACAGCCAACCCTCCCGTGCACATGTCACGTAATATGAGGCTAAATTATACCTTATCACTTGACGGGTTTGAAGCTTTCTATTTTTGTTTTTGCATCAGTGGGTAAACCGTTGTCTATGAGTGTGAAATTGCTTATCGTGTTTGTGGGAACTTCAAAATTATTCCCAGTATTTAGATACATATAATCAGCACTTGTAATATGAATAAGCATTTATAATGTTTGAGGAGCTTCTGGCTAAATAACAGCCGCACGTGTCGATCCATCAGGTTAAGCTACGCTTGCCTGGGTTGGTCCGTGGATGGGTGAATATCTTTACATACCGAGACTGTGTTGTGGAGGTCAGATAAGCAGTCACTCCATGTAAAGTACTGGTATTCAGCTGCATCGTGTTAGACAGATTGGGCATGTTAGGCAGATTGATTGAATGTTTGAACTGTTTCTTAGCACCCACAATACATTTTAAAATTTGTAGAATCTCTGGAAACCAATGAGCAGGTACTGGGAAATAATGAGGAAATGATTGTCCAAAATATCACACTTTACCATATGAGTAAAAAAAACTTTACTGACAATATTTTTAGTGATCTATTTACCTGTTAAGTAGACCACTTTTCCTATTATAATAGTAATAAGATATGACCACTTGCACTCGTCTTATCCTTTAATACGTACCCAGTCATGATGATATAAATTCTTGTCCCTGTTCAGGATAAATGCTTGTTTCTAAGAATTGTGCATGGGTATAGGAACGAAAGGATATTCTGCTTGTCAATGAAAAATTCGACATTGTGTCCAATGTAATTCTCTGTTGGAACAAAAGAGAGGCAGAAGCCGCCCGCCATTGACCTGGTGGTCAAATATAAAAAGAGACCTCAAGAAAGCCCAACCAACAAACCAAGACAGAATAACTTAGCACAGAAAAGTGAGGAGATCCGACTTCAAATAACGGGACCAGAGACGGTAGGATTAATATAAATAATTACATTGGACACTCTTGTGTCCAATGTAATTATTTATATTACTAAAGTTGATAATACTGGTTAATCATTCAGGAATAGTATAGGAAAAAATTCCTCATAATTCATCTTATTTTTCTTACCAAATCAACGCCAGCTTTTATTTCTCTACAATCCCACATTACGTTTATAATTACAGCATATTAACGTTTGATACACTCTAATTAACCGTGTATCGCGATACTAACATCAATCATTGACAGTCACCGATCACGATCTAACACTAACTTACAATTACTATAAACGTTCTACGTTATTGATGCGTTTTTTCACTTAGTAAGTATAGTATTCTTGCTTCAGTTACTTAGTACAGAATGTTTGTACTCTGTGGTGTGGGTTTCTTGGTGTACCTACTACTGAGTATTCATGGTTATTTGCAATATGTATGTCAGTTTATAAGCTGTCAGCTGTCAAGCTTTCACTAATGGTGATGACTTACTTTTATCTGACTGACTTTAACTGACTGTGAAGAAAAAGTATTGATTTATTGCGGATTTTAATTTTTGGCAAAGTTAAGGCCGAGGAAATGATATGATAGGATCTTGCACATAAACAGAAAAATAAACCCCGAAACTGACAATCCCAAGCTGTGAAATGTTTGAAAAGCTTTGGCAGTTTTTGGAGGTTCTTGCTCTTGAAGAGAAATGTAAACAAAAGCGCTCGCGGTAGGAAGAAAATAGAATTCAAATACTGATATAGACCTACTGCTAGAAATCAGAAATATTTTTGTTCTCAATTCAGTTTTATTTTTGTCTTGACTGTTCTCTCTCTGTAAGAAGTCTGTAAATCGAACTGCTCGGAAGATTCAAATACGACCCATACCTTCACCCGCATAAGTCTCGATCCCGTGGGAATGTCAGGATGACCTAACACAGGTCATGGTCTACCCATGTGCTAAATTTAATTTAAATCCGTTCAGCCTTATTAACGTGAAAGCGTAACAAACTCACTTTCGCATTTATAATATTAGTTAGGATGTCGTTATGAACCACTTGGACATAGTACCCATGCCATAGGCATACCGTAAAAAATATTCCATCAAAGTAACTAGATATAATAATAGCGAATATATGTACGCAACTAATGAGTAAAACAGGTTTTGAATAGCTGATGACCACGGATCGTAGCTCCGTGGAATATTTAAATAAGTTTTTAACGTCATTTAATTATTCCTTTTAAGTCTCCTCGTGAATATTCAACGATACACAAAGCCACTGCCTGAAGGCTATACTGGGTGTACTTACCTACACATTAATTTTATATGGTAAGCGACCATATAAAACAGTGCGCCGTGGGAGGGTTAATAAAGAAAAATGTGTAAGTAAATGAAAAAAGTGTGTATGCGCGTTTTAAAGGCTACGTACCAAAGGACCAAAATATAAAATTTTGTTTTGGATAGATGGGTTCAGAATCCCATATATTTTAATCAAATAAGTAGTGATTAAAAGCCAGCCTTTTCTCTTTAGTCTTCTAGAGTTTTGACTAAGAAATAAAAAAACTAAGTCCGAAACCAAAGTTCAGTTTCCTCTAGAAATTATATTATTCCCCCATGGACATTGCTTAATCATAAAGTTGTGTAACTCAAAAAAACAAGCCCATCTTGATAGTCACACGTCTCTAGCCACAAGAATGTACGAGTAGCCACGAGCACTCGAGCAACAATGCACGAGAAAGAAGTCCTAAATCGTAGGGTGTAATTAAGGCGGCCACCCACCGCAGCGACCTCGAGGCCTTGACCGACAACCGTAATGAGTTCACCCGCCGAACAGACGCCAGACGAACCTCTTGTACCTACCCACTACTTGCACCCACCAGATATCAGCCACTGAGAATGAAGATAAGAAAATATAGAGCTTCATAGAAAAGGCGAAATCAATATTCATACACGCTGCATCGGAATATGGAATAATACGTATCGTTATCTGTATTCATTTTTCAAAAAGCTCAATAATCCATGAAAATTGCATACGTACAGTAAAGATGAATACGACGCCATATTGTTGCATTGCATTTCTCATGCAATGTCCCGTTCACAAAACAAAAATCAAACAAAAGGAAAATACCGACAAGCCGGTTACTAAAGTTTTTTACTTTATTTCAGCGGGACTAGCTTCACACGGCCGCGGACCAAAAGGTTCTATCTCTCTTCGAACGCTAAACTTAAAACTTCCGTACATAAAAGGCTTAAGTTTCTCAAAACAGGTTTTCGTTAAAGACATTTTGTTTTTCAATATAAAAGCTCCAACACGAGAGCTCCGCCTACACTTGATTTAAAATTAGAACTCTTGCGTGACAAACGCCGGTAACTCGGAATTAAATGGTAAAAAGTTAAACTTTATTCACAAGCGATAGAGTACAATATTCCGCGCTAGTTTATATGCCGTAAGGTGGGTTGCTCCGTAAATGCTATTGGCCCAATCGTGGGACGTGAAACAAACAAGAAATATGAGAGTAAATGAGATGGCGCTACTCGGCCGGTAGGTGATGCGCTCCTACAACAACTTTTATTCATTCCAAAATCGTATTTCTACCTGCAAGACAGAAAATCGAAGTATCATACAAGTTACAGAACTAATTATTTTGTCTGAAATACCCCAAAAAAATGATTCTGAAATTAAAAACAAGCCTCTATTTTAAAACTAACATTCCAAACATGGAATGATAGAGACGAAGAATTACTTTGTACTCTAGTGCGAGCAGTATAGCAAATATATTTTATAGAAGCGCTTCTTACTCATATTAACGTAACAGACGAAAGAGTGGAGATCAATTTGAAGCCCTATGCCGAGTAAATAAGACAATATTTGGTTTGTGTGATTTTGTTTGATAAGTTGTATGGCAAATGATTATTGTATGGAAGTGGGCATGGCGGCAAGCACGCAGTGACGATTCGTTTAGTAGACAGTTGACAGTCGCCACGCCACACTGACATTCCGATAGTAACGCTGATAACAATTTTCTACTGAATCATTTTTTTGCTGACTGTTCGTGCCTAGTGTTTTATGGACGAAGAGACCTGTGTACTGTGAATACATATTAATACTCAAGTTAAAGTGTAGTGCTGTGTTTTGTGTTTGTTGGATAATGACTAAGATTTTTGTGTTGACTGTACCTAGTGGTCTTACGTCGTGTTGAGGTGTAAGTAACTTTTTATTAATATGTAGTTATTAATAAATAATTTGCATGAAAATACGTTCTCAAAGTTACCTTAGACGTGTACCTAGTGCTGAAATATAACCTACAGTTTGAAATACCTTTGTAAACTGGTCCAGGTATCAAATAGTAAATGTACATATTTGTCACTTAGTATGAGTATTAAGTATTTCAGTAGATACCTAAAATCATGATTTTATTATTTACTTGTAAGTACTTTAGCAAAAGCAAAAGGTGTATGTAAGGCTTGTAGCAGGTGACGTTCTATAGTTTCTGCCTACCCCCCATTGGAAGAAGGGGTGATGTTATGTATGTATGTATGTTGTACTTAGATGAAAAGAGTGTCCGTGAAGTTTCCTGCCCGTTCTTCTCCATAGGTACCTACTACAATGGAAATGTAGATTTTGAATGGGCATCTAGCTTCATCTTTCTGACAGACCGACCCCTTGACATTTAAAAAGTGCCTGTAATTGGCTTATTTGAAATAAATTCTTTGAGTTTGAGTTTTTTGAGTTTGAGTTTGATATGACATATTTATTAATGGTTTTATATGAGGTTATCTATGTATTATGATATATATGTTTTAAGTTAATTTATTGAAATAAGTACCTATGCACGTATTTATTTTAATTCATTTTGGTGTTACGACTCTATTCGTGTTTTGTTTATTTTATGTAACAAATTTATATGATTGCTAATTAATTATTTATTTATTTATTCAGTAAGAACATCAACAGCATAATATGTGTAATATTACTAGCCCCTTGATTGATTTATTGATTTATGGATATTATAATTAACACACACACACCTGTACCTACATATATAATAACCGCTTATATTTTTTTTATATATCATTATATTTATGTGTATAAATTTAAGATTTTAAATGGGTTTTTTACGGACTTGGGATACAAATAATAACTTGGAATTATTATTTTTAATAAAACATTAATAAACAACTTAATAAGACATTAATAACAATTATTCCTTGGTATTTAACCTCTACGCTTTTTCGTAGCAAAGGTCTACGCCGTAGTAGGCAATGTATCGTAAAACATTATTATTTATCATCACAAGCAATATCTTTGTCCTTTGTTTTCTTATTATCTATAGATATGTATCATATATACATGAATAACCAGTTAGGGTTAAAGGGTGAACACCAAAGACAAGACCGTTCTAAGAATTTCAATAATACATTTATAATCCTTTCTAAACTAATAATATAAAGAGAAAAGATATGTTTTTTTTTTGTGTGTTTGTTTGTAATGAATAAACTCAAAAACTACTGGACTGATTTAAAAAAATATTTCACCAGTTGAATGCTATATTATCACTGAGTAACAAAGGCTGTAATTTATAAAGATATCACGCGGGTGAAACCGCTGGCGGAAGCTACTTTCTTTATATATTGGAAGGTATGTTTTACTAGTATTGGTCTTTTTGGTCTTTACAATTAACCCATTAGAGGATCAGAATAACAATACTTTTTGTTTCGACATTATTGTTCCCTGAAAATGTATACTTTCTGAAAGCCGAACACCTTTTCACATTCGAAAAAAGAATACGTAAGTGGTTTATCACTGTGCTTGCTCGCCGCATCTTAGTGATTTCTTTTATAATTTCAAGCTTCCTAACGGTGTTTTCCTTCCCATAAGTTTGTGGCGTCTTAGATAATCTGAGAACATAGGTAATAAGGTTGTGTAGCAGGTTCGATCACTTATAGTTAAGGCCCCTCGATAGTTTATTGATTCCTTATTGGTAGAGGTAGGCTGTAAACATTTTGGATACTTCTATGCGTGGTTCTCTTCATTTTCATATTCTCACAATTCAATTATCGTACTTAAGATCCATGTAGGTAATACGTGATATATTAAATTATAGTGCTGTAGAAGTCTTGGTATTGGCAACCAATATCCATTGAAAGCAAGCAAATCAAAGTCAAATCTACAAAAAATCTTTATTTTTATTTTCAAAAACTTGCGAAGTCTATAAACCAATACCAAACCTTATCTGTTCAAAACTAATTCTCACCTATCCTAGGTATAATTCAGTAGAATATTCCAAGGCTTTGTATCTAGGCGATGCTATAGGGCGGTCCTCTGGGCGGTCGTAGTGCCGACACGCCCACTCCGCCGTCGCTACTTGGTACGCCTTACATAGCCGACGACGTGTGAATATATTCCAAGTTTTATGAAGTATATATGTGTTTTGTGAGCTGCATAGAAGCGTGGGATTAGTAAGGAATTGTGTGTATTGTTTAACTTGTGTATTTCTTGTTTCTGTTGCTTTCTGTGCTTTCGTTTGTTTTTAAAAGCATAAGGACTAAAAATACTAAATGGGAAATATGTGTTCTCACGTTTTACCCTGTGATAAAATGTGAGTAAAGTAGTTTTTTTAGAAATATTGTGCTATCTTATTTTCTGTCACTCTTTGCACTTTTTATGTTAGTGTGTTAAAATACATAAGAACCAAAAACACCATATCCTCAGTGCATTCGACTTACAGGACCATTTTTGTGGGTACTTAAATCAATAAGTGTAAACTTGGGATTTTTGTTACAATTAATTGAAATTGAAACCCTTGATATTTCTTACGGGATAGTAGCTACGTAGATATGTACTATACCCAAATTTATAACCACAATTAAGTACTCCGTTTAGGATATAACCAGCATGTCAAATCAACCTAAGTTTGAATTTTTAGCTTGAAAAAATATATTCTTCTCAATTATCAATTATTCTCGCTCCTCTTTCTTTTCTTTTTTTAAATCATTGGTGCTTATTCCTTTTATTTCCTATATATTTAATTTTGTAGATATCTGTAGCTCCGATCACAACATACACGTGACTATGTACCTGAGGTAGTACCTACATTTTTGGTCCTTTTGTTCATTGCAATTTATTAAAGTTTTGTTGTTGGTTACCTTAGCTGTAATATTTTCTCAATACCTACATACTTAAAACCTTGTGTATACATATTTAAACAAACCAGGAATCCTAATAAACTGCCAAGATACTTAATCGTTGACATATTCACAGAACAACCTCAATAAAACACCTAATATAATGTTCATAACAAGCCTCCCAACTGTTAGTGCGTGCTCCGAATTTATATTGAAACATAAACATGTGTACCATATTGTGTTGTTTCGCTGAAGAACATTGTGTAGTTGCTTTTGTCTCTTGTAGTTTTATTTTACATAGCCCGGTAGGCAAGTTAAGTAAGTTAATATGGGTTAGGTCAAGACACTATGCTAATGTTTTCAGGCGGGTTTTGTAAGTTTTAACTCTTTCGACTCCACCCATTTTCATAGAACTCATACGCCATGCCGCAATACATATTGGAAGTGAATTCTCCGGGAGGGTTGCCGGCATTACGTTTGCGCTAAAGTGAACCATCGCGAACGGTCAACAGCATAGAGCTTAAAAACCGTATTAAAACACTATGAAACTAAGTAAAATAGTGTTTTCAGGGGGTCTTGTCGCTATACGTAGTTTCCAACCTTATAATTTTTTTGTGAATATTTGTGGGTAACGGTGAACAATAAAAATTTTAAAAATATTAAAATGCTTGGATTTTAAAACCAACGCATATACTAATAAATCTTGTAAAAAATATACATCGCATTTTTTTTCGCGGTTTTTAATTCACTAAGAAAAACCTACATTTAAAATGAGCCCTCCGCGAGGGATCCCGGCATCCCAAATGAGACTAGGCAAACCCTCCAGGAGGGTACCCGGCACTGAACGTGTTAAAATACGGTATAGTTAAATGTAGGAAACAGGATGCAGCCTGATTAGGAAGCCCCTTGCTGATTTTTTCCAATAACTAATACATTTTTTTAAGAAGAATTCGTTTCTAGTGCATAGCATAGCATAGAATAATGAAAGAAAAGTAGGAAAAGACATCGTAATGTAATTCATGTTCAATCTTACATTTAAATCTGTCTAATTCTTTGAATTCCTACGACAATATTCCTTGAAATTTGTAATCATTTCCTAAACCAAACATCCTGAAAACCAAAACATCAATCCCCACACCATACATTTCAGCACACTTTCCCACAACAGTATAAAGAGTAAAGACAGTACTTGTAAGTGTATACCGCTGTTAAGTAATAACAGAGGGTTGACGCACACACCCCTTCCGTGATCCATCACCGGTTCAATCTCGATGGCACTCTTCCGACGACTCTTAAAATAATTAGGAGAGTAATACAAAAGTTCACTATAATCTAATGTAGAAGGAAAGTTGGTATTTATTATTGTTCATTTCATAAATAAAATGTTATTAATAACGGAAAAACCACCTGGAAGATAATTTCTTTGACTAGCTTAATTTTGATATGCATAGATTTTGTCATGTGTTTTGAAATGTATATACTTCCGTTTTATTTGTGTTTCACCAAGGCTACGATTTTACATATATCTAAAACTTTTCCTAGAACATACCTACGTATTTTGATTATCTTCAACTGGTTTGGTGTTCCTTTGTATTAAATAAAGTTTCTGAAATAAAACGCATTCATTTGCTTCGGTTAGTTGTTGTTTTTAATACTTGTAAGAACAATAAATTATTATCTACTGAAACATACCTACTACACACATTGAAATTTAAATCGTATCAAAACTCATAATTATTATGATTGTTAAACACAATCGTTACGCCACAGACGTAACTAAGTATATGATACAGTCTTAAACATACATGACGTACCTCCATTTTCAATGTCTTATGTACACAGTAATTAAAAGGACATCGACCTTAACGTTACCAAGTATTCTCGTAAATAGTCATCTCTAAAAATACATTAAACTGGCGCTAGAAATACTCATTTACCTTTGTTCTACTAACTATTTCAATACTATCTAAATTACGTTTCTAAAAAAGGCTATTTTATGTTAGCCTTTTTAGGCAGTCCCACTGCTGGGCTAAGCCCTCCAACAAATCCTTCCAAGTAGGTATTCTTTTCTTGCGCCACATCGAATCAGGCAGGCCTAAGTCAGGCAAAAGTCTGCGACAATTCAAATTAGGTTACAATTTCTAAATAACCTTGTTTTCACTCTGATTATATGTCAACCGTATAGTTTTCTTTTAAATATTATTTTCGTTATTCTCAAATAATATTTATTTTAATGTATCAAAGACAAATCTGGCTACAGCATTTCGTATAAGAGAACGATCCATCACACGAATCACGACCGCCGCCGGCGACCCCAAAATTCTTCGGACTCCAAGTTAAATTATAAAGACCTGCGATATATTCTTCCTTTTAGACAAGTTATTTTAGTAAAAGACTCTTGCTCTATGGCAAGACTCTTTTACAGGTAGGTTCAAGTTCAATGATTAGGTAAGCATGCTACAGTACTCAATATGTTTATTGCGTTCCACAATGTGAAATTAAGTGGTAGGTTTTCCAAAGACATGATCATTGTGGACACTGTCGGGCACAGCAAAGTAGGAGACAGGACTTACTTTTAACGTCTTATAATGTTATTTTGAAGACCTACATACCTACAGCAGTAAAAATGATGCTTTTATCTAGTGTCAATGCCAATCAAACAACGTAAATCCAGGCTTGGGTTCATCTAGGTATATGGAAAGTTCACCATTTTTCCGAATGGTATTTTGTGTATTTTTTTATTTTTAGAATGCTTATTCATCGAATATCAGTTCTAGCCATTCTGTATGAAATCAGTTTAAAATCAAACTCACAGCATTTATTTCAATTAAACCATTTACAGGTACTTTTGAATTGTCAAAGAGTAGGTCAGTTAGTCAGAAAGTTGAAGCTAGTCCATTCCAAAACGTAGATCTCTATGGAGAACAACGGGCAAGCAACTCTAAGTTTATTTTTTCAGTTGTTACGATATGATTGAGTAACAAAATACATTTGTACAAACCAACATCCGTGTCCTGTATATTAATCACGACCTCATATAATTTTCCCACAGCAGTTTTCCAATGTAGCTCTGTTTCCCTTCCCGCGATCCATCACGAATCACAGCCTACCCCGGCCTCGCTGATGTTCCTCCGACGTTTACGAGCAGAATTATGATGCATACCTTCCGCCACACCAACTCCACACACTTTGTCACAATACACCCTCATATTGGCCTTGTTAAACTTTATTTATTACCTAATATCGGGATCGTAGGTTTGGCAGTAAAGTCTTCTAGTTTTTTCATTGTTCTTGTTTTTTTTTTGTGTTTTAGTCAGGGTTTCTGGTCCTTTGATTTTAGTCTTTGGGTACGTACCCGAAGCAAGTCAATAGTAATTGATTGATGTATCTGAGGTTGCATTAAATAACTAATTCTGAATTAGATGATCATAGAATGCTTTACAATCATCTTACCTTAAATCCAGATCCAGATCAATTGAGACTAATGAGGTTTTAAAAATGCCACATATTTTTACTGTAACAAAAGCATAAAGGTATGTGTGTCTGTTTCGCAATGAAAATCACAATTAATTAGTTATTAGATGTTAATACATATAATATTAATCTAATGGTTTGATACTGTTCTTATTCAATGTATCTACAGTTAGATAGAATATGTATCTAAAATGACATAATGTAATGTCAACCTTGAAATTCTTTATTTATCGCTTAGGGCACTAGTTAATGAACGCAGGTGCATCCTAATAGATTGCTATAGCAGGCCACCTACTTTTTTTTTTGTCTCATCAACCGTAGTTAGGGTGTAGTCACTTGAAATATCAGTTTAAAAGTCAGTCAGTAGTTGTGTCAGCTTCATTGACGTGGTGGGTATTTAAATATGATAAAACAAAAAAATACAGATTTTCTCACCTCATACTTCAGAGGTGAGAAAATCTGTATATTTTTGTAACAGTAACAACACTAACAGCTGTTATTGATTAAATATATTTTTTTTATATTTTTTTTTAAATATATTCTATTTAGATATCGATCGATAACCATCACGTCTACGGAGTTTCGCTAGCTATTCAACTTGCTTTTTTACTGTAAGACATAGGATACCTTTCATTCCGGAAAAAGCTTAACATGCATGTAGAACAGTTAGTTCATTTATTAACGAAAACACAGACACCTTTACCAGCTTAGTCTCACTATAAAATAACTTTAATTGAAATGCTAATATTTGGGTTCCACACGTCCAAATGGAAAAACGGAACCCTTATAGGATAAGTCCTGCGTCTGTCAGTCCGTCTGTCACAGCCAATTTGCTCCGAATCAAATAGACCGATTATGATTCACATGAATTTTTGTGACCCAAAGTCGGACGTGTAACGTAACGGTTTACGGTTTTGCATTTTAAATGAATGCATTTTGAATATGGGGGTCAAATTAGAACATAAAAAAAAGGTTTGCAAACTGTAAAAATAAAGAAATTAGTTCTATACTTATACGAGTAGATTACAGGATAACCTCCTACCTACAGCTAAATCTCTCAATATTGTGCGTACAAACTTACATTTGCAGTTGGAATGTATAAGAGAACACGTTTTCGAACTACAATATTAAGTTTGTTTTTGGGATAAATTCATGCTAACTACGGAACCATTCATTGTGTGTGATTCGACACGCACTTGGCCGGTTTTTTACTAAGAAATTGCAGTTGTCAAGTCGGTTTTCATGTCAACCGCTTTTTGTACCTCAACTCAGGCTCTCAAGTAAGTACATAACATAACTAGTATAATTTGCGAGCCCACAAAAAAATAATCATTCCCCTGCTTATTAGCCATGGTCAGATCGGAAGAAAATAGAAAGTTAATACCACATGAAATAGGTAAATTTCTAATGGTGGTGTACCACTACCTTTTCGTTTTCTTACGAGTAGTTTCACCCGATGTCATATGTTAAATTACTATGTTTTTCTTAGAAGTAAGTGTCAACGATATGACGGATTTTTACGGAGTAATACATAGATGTGGTCTCGTGAATGGTGCCTATATGAGCTTCATTGGTATGTTCGTCTATACATATCTTTAAATGGCGGTGTTTGAAATATACATGACTTAAGTCAAAAATTTGATGTTCATTCGAAACTTTAAAAAAAATCTACAAATTGGAATAAGTTCATAATAAAACGAATGGATGATATTTATATCTTTATTGTACTAAAGTTGAAAGTACACAATTTATTTCAATTAAAACATGCTATAGTACAGTACTCAGTATAGTACTCGTATATGAGTTAGTGTTACTTATCTTTTGAAAAGTCTAAATTAAACAAAATGATGCAGTTATCAACATTTGAACAAACATCAACCCTTCACTTCTTTGCCTTTTCCTTATGGGTGATGTAAAAACAGAAAATGACAAATTTTGGACTGTAATGTAAATACCAATCACCACAATACCATACATATCATATAATGGTACATATAGTTAAGACTACACAAAACGGCCAAACAACCAATAGCATAATTTGCATTGTTTCTTCTTTACGCGTCATTGGTTCTTCGTTCTTCACTTCTTGGCCACTGCCACTTATCGACGCTCATGTTTCAGTGTCTCTGTATCTATGTATTATATGACTCCGTCTCATTCAACCTCTTCATCTCCTATTTGTGCATACTCTCTGATCATCATCTGTCTAGCCTTTTCCCAACTATGCTGGGGTCGGCTTCCGTATAACCGGATGCAGCGATTGGCTAACTGACCTCCACAACCTAGTTACTAGGTAACACGATACCCCTTGGTAAGACTGGTTGTCAGACTTTTGGGCTTCTAACTACCCGTAACGACTGTCAAAGATCTACAAATGACAGCCGGGACCAACGGCTTATCGTGCTTTCCGAGGCACGGAGAGTTGGTATGTAAAGATGATCACCTATCCAACCGCGGCAAGCGTAGCTTAACCTGATCGATTGACCTGTGCGGCTGTTATTATTTAGCCACAAGCATACTCTCTGATCTATTTCTAAATTACAACGCACTCAACTCATTTTCTTCGTACATTTCCAAATCTACTATAAATGTAAGTACATCTTATTTTGTGGTGAAGTCATTGCACACATTGTTCCCGGTATCATAGTAAACGCTATGCTTCACAGAATGTTGCGTCTACTCATAATAGCTTGTCTAAATGACGTTGTAATTATAAAGCTTCCGTTTGCAAATTACATGTTTTTTACCTTATTAGCGAGCACTGTTTGTTGTGCATCGGGTTACTTTTTTATGTTTTATATTCATACCAGTTAAGAATTATTATCACATGCTAGCTTCGAGGGATTTTACACAATAAATTTATGACGTGCTATGTTATATTGTACTAGCTTTTGCCCAAGGCCTGGCCCGCGTGGAGATCTGGCCCGCGTGGAGGTCTGGCCCGCGTGGAGGTCTGAAATTATGCCACGGGAACGTACTACCGGTATATCCTATGTCACACACTGATGTATGTCAAAACATTTTATTTGATTTTGTGAGCTTTTCATGTTATCATATCGTTTACTACTTACCTTTAATTTATTCTGTTAATTTAATTTATTAAAACGGACACACACTTCCCTGTCTTTATTATTCTAGCCTACGGCACTCGTGGGTTGCAGCTGAAAATCAGCGTCAGGTGGTACTTTGTGTTGCCATCTGACATTTATGCTGAGCTGAGGCCCTATTGGCATTATAATCATTGTTTTTTGTTATTTTTTTTGTTATAAGGTGTATTTTTCTGCTGTAATGCCAATAAACGCAGTTTTGTTTCTTTCTTTTCTTTCTTTCTCTGTCCTAATTCAGGTCATAGTCTACCCGTGTGCCAAATTTCATCGAAATGTGTTTAGCCGTTAAGACGTGAAAGCAAAAAACAAACGATGTCAAATCTCACTTTTGTATTTATAAAATCAGTTTGGATTTTGGCATAAATTTTATATTGACTTTTCAGTATCACTTCGGGAAAATAACTATTTAAATCCTTGAGTAATTTCACTATGTCTGATGACATAGTGAATATACTCACTTTACTTTCAAAAACTGGTTTAAAGGTGATCCTTTAAACCACTTTTTAAAGATGTACCTAATCAATTTAAATTCTTAGAAACATTCTAAATACCGTAACCCCACAACTTAAATTCTTATTTAGTTATATGTATGTCATTTTGGTTCCATATTATGAAACGTCGGAAACTGGTCATGTAATAATGCAACTTAAAATTCTTGCACTGTCGAGATTAGCCATCCTGTCTCAAACGATCACCGTATCGAAGGACCACATTTACAATCACTGTCTCACTATTACGATTTCAGACGGTTTATAATTCACCTGTCAGCTCAGTTAGTAATGTTGCCATTGTTGGATAAAATACCGAGGAATTCCATATTTTTGACTCAACTTTTCGATTCAATTCAGGTGCACTTTTACACAACATATAACTCATAGGTATATCAGTAAACAGAAATATATTATTTACAACAGGTGAATTTCTATTTATCAGTTAATATACAAAGATATAACAAACATGTACTTACTCACTAGCAAGCAGGTCTTGTGTAACTGAGAGTGAATTTATCATAACCACGTTTGCTTTAAGCGACGTTTTTAGGAACACTCGCGTTGTTTCGGTTTCTGCAATCACCTGCTCTAGATGCGGTTTCTGCCATTGATGCAGTAAAAGATGTTATTTAGAAAAACGAAATAATGATGATGATGCTTTCAGAAAAATAAATGAGAAGTTAGAAATAATGGCAGACAAACACTCTATGCAACATGCAACATGCGTCAAGCCTTAAAAATAGTAGAGGAATGGTGCAACAGGCACCAACTCTCAGTGAACCCTACAAAACTGAACTGATTCTCTTCACAAAAAAGAGAAAACTGACAACACTACAGCTACCGCGATTCTTCGAAACAACCCTAAGTCTATCAACTGAAACTAAATACCTGGGCATCTTTTTGGACAAACAGCTGAACTGGGCAAAACACACCAACTATATCAATACAAAAGCCAGCATATCCCTGTGGCAGCGCCAGCATGGCAGAAACTGGGGAATTAGCCCCAGAGACACCTACAGGTTATACACCACAATCATCCGACCAATTATCACATACGGCTCACTGGTCTTGTGGCCCAGGACAGACACAGCCCAAAGGGATCTCGAAAAACTGCAACGGTGTGCTTGCGTTGCAATCACTAGCAGTATGAGAACTACACCCACAGTCGCTCTACAGGAAATGCTTGTGCAGCCTCCTCTGCACCTCATCGTGCGGGAGGAGGTGGCCCTAGCCGCTTTTAGGCTCCATGTACCAGGAACCATAAGCAAAGACTCCAGAGTTAAGCACACACGTATAAAGGAAGATGCGATCAAACGACGACCAATGATGGCATCCCCCGTGATAAAACCCCGAAAACACACCACTTTCAATGACACTACCCCGAAAGACATGAGAGTATACTCCAACGGATCGAAGACCGACTCCGGGAACGGAGTCGGAGTCTTCTCACACGACGTCAGCATAAAGATATCCAGCCCGCTGGGAATGTTGAACATTCCCAGCAGGCTGGATATCACACACACAAGCGGAGTACTGGTGGACCTCAACACCAGGCTGCAGGCAGTTCAAGGAAGCTATGCCATCCTTGGATAGCAGGCTAACCTGGCGTTTACTACGCCTGGACAGGAACGGCCTGTGCCTCGTGACGGGGACCATCACGGGACACTGCTCGCTATACGAGTACAAACACTTCCACACAATGGGCATACCAGTCCTCTGTGCAGGGCGTGCATGGAGGCTGAGGAAACCGTCACGCACGTGCTTTTTGATTGCTCAGGCGTCACCAGATTGGAACAGAAACCCTCGGGTCACCCAGATCTTTCACAGATGTTCTGAACAAACCAGGAGATTTAATTAAGTTCTGGAAGGTGATGAAGGTGGGCTGGATGGAATAACCATCAACGGCCGCTATGGCCCACGCACAATGGTCCACTGAAGGCCTTAGTGTGGAAACCAAACCCCATAACATAACAACAACAACATGGCAGACAAACTTGAAATTGATATATCTAGACTTGAAAAGCCCGAAGATCAGTATACAGAGCTAACCATCATACGCAGTCGTCGGAGATCAAGGTCCAGAAACATATTAAAGATAATCCGTCTATATCCTTTTGTTGGACTAAGTTCTAAATGACCTAATAATTCTTCTCTCTGAAGAAGTACTTAACACCTTCGAACTTAGCCTGCTTATGCCCGTAATCACATTGAAAACGTCGAAGAGAGAAATAATATAAATGCAGTGAAAGGTGACCTCATGAGAAGGATTTCAATGCTCAGTCAGGTCTACACAAATGCTTTGGGTAACCATGGAGTCAATCTGGAGCCAGAATATCTTTTATGGATGGAAAAGTGGCAGCGAACAAAAAGACAGGATGAGTATATACCAAGCACTACTCTGGATGTCCTCAAGGCAACGGATGGGCACATGTGCCCTAGGATTAAAACGCTGATGCATATTTTAGCCACATTGCCAGTGAGTGTTGCCATAACCGAAAGGTCATGCTCCACTCTATGCCGCTTAAAACATGGCTGCATACACGGACAGGGGACGAGCGGCTTTGCGGACTTTTACTAGGGACTTTTATCCTTTTTTTAGGGATGTCCCAGTTGACAGTGAGCAATGGGCAGCTCGCCGTCCGATAAGGACCAGGCCCGGGTCGACGGCGCGTTGTGTTCCCGCGCGCCTCAAAGAGATGTCAGCACAGCAGATGTCCGCTATGACCGATGCCTGCCAGGGTCGCGGGAAAGTCCGAGAAGGATACCGTGGCCCCTGGCAACGTACAGGCAACTGAAGGAACATGGGTGGGTTTTAGTCAGTAAGAGTCGGACACGCCCTCCCGTTCCGCCCAGAGCGGGAGAAGTTATTTGATAATTTCCCAATTAAAAAAAGGGAAGTCCCAGTTGCAGTTGATAAAATTATAGATAGGTTTGCCAAAAGCGACACAAAGTGTGACATTATTTTGTAAAACTTCAAGCTAATATTTTTTGTTAACTTGTGATTTTAACCGTAGCTCCGAACGTTGTGAGAATGCAGGAACAAATCCTGGATCTGCCCCTGAATGTTACTGACGACATTATGGTGCACCTACTTACATAGATTCTTACACATCCGTGAAATCTCTGCCATATACATGATATTTGTAGGACACTTCCTACAAAGATCATGTATATGGCAGAGATTACACGAATACCAAATCCACTGATTTGGTATCTCATACACTAAACAAAAAACAGTCACCGTATCGAAGGACCACATTTACAATTACTGTCTCAATATTAGGATTTAAGGCGATTTATAATTTGCAAGTCAGCTAAGTTGGTAGTGTGACTGACTACGTACGGTGTGCCGGATATACCATTTGAGTATAAATAGGTTTTCTTCTTTTTTTTCTTTTTTTTTAGTGAATGTTAGAACTTTGTAGGCCTTGTAGACTCATAGATGCTTCGATTTGTTGACCATTTTCTATTTTGTTTGTTAAGTAAGTACCTAGTAATTGTTGACAGGCCTACGCTGACCTACGTAACAGTGTAATTTGAAAACATTGTAAAACCAATTAGGTATTTTTAAAAGAGTAAGTAACTGCAGAGTTTCTTGCCGGCTCTTCTCCATAGGAAACAACCAATTGGAACCGTGCACCTAGCTTCTGACGTTTCATAAGTGCCATCTGAGTTTATATAAAATAAAATACCTATATTGAATTTGAATACCATCATCATAAATTAAAAACTGTAAAAACAAAAACAATAGAAAAAAACATATTTCTCAAATGTCATGATTTCATGAAAAAGTAATTTAATGGAACAAATATAATTTAGAGAGATGTATTAATCATTCAAATGATTATAATTCTGTTAATGAATATTTTTGTTATGGTCACGAATTATAATTATTTTGATCAAGATGCAACCGACACTGATCTGCCAATTGCAAAAAACATAAGAAAACTTGAATTTCGCGGGCTACCTTTGCTGATGTTGCTGGTGTTTGCTGGTGATGCATAAAGTGAAAATATCTCTTCCATATACATGACCTTTGTAGAAAGTAGATTTGGTATCTCATACTTTCAAACAAAAAACATCCACTTTAGAAGAACAGAATTCCTTGCTCATACCTAGTTATTCGCATCAATTGACTCAAGCCCTAACAACTAAGCCGAGGCCGGCTGCATTCCTACTAAAGTACTAGATACAGACAGATGACACGACGACCAATAATACAGATTGACAAATACGCAAGCAGGCGGTCAATTGTTGTCGCTGATTGTACGTGCGTGTTGCCTGAGAACTGGCTAATAATGAGCAATAACGGGCTGCGATGTACTTGTTGTGTTGTCCATGGATGTACTGGATATTTAGATCCAGTACATCCATAGATGTTCTTGTTTGTTTGAGTGTGCATTTTATTTTGGTCCTTGTTGCTCAGTACTAAGTATAAGTAGGTGGAATTCTTTTGACATAAGTTCATCATTCCTGTTCTCGATAATATGAGATAGAAAAAATTTATTGTCTATTTCTAAAATGAGTTATCTCTTAACTGCCTTTTCAGTTTCAAGAGCAGTTTTATAGAGTGAAATAAAATTTGCAAAAGAAACATGCATATAAAAAGATAACTTAGCTCCAATAAATGATACTTACAGTCTGCATGCAGTATTTAATACCATACTTACCTACTTCTATTTTCTTGTTTTTACCCGTTACTGTTAGCTTCAGGATTGGTTCTTGTCAAATAAAAAAATTACATTTACTATCTACACGGAATTATTCATTGCAGTCACTATTATACTTTAAAACTGATTTTTATTTGATAACGAACCTATTTACTCCATTGTGCGTCTTTCAAAACCAACCTCAAACATGCTAAATCAACAATAATTGGTCCTTTCTTCGAGCATACCGTACATCGAACCACATCGAAAGCCTCTTACTGTACTATACACATTTCTTCGTGTTTACGTATGTATGTAGGTGGGCGGCATCCGGACGCACGCCATTCGATTCCCCGAAGAGGAAATCGTTACGGCCAGCAAATTGGACCCTAACCACTAGTTTGGACACGCCGACACGCAGATGTTGGCTTATTTACTCTACACCATGTTTAAATAACAAAATTGACAATAATAGCTACTTATCCCTTGCCTTTATTACATAGCTTTTTATTGTTCCCTACGTTGTAGATGACTTTCAAAAAAGATTGTTAATTTTTTGGTGTCATTATATTACAAGACCAATGCTTTGATACCAAGATACATCTTTTTTATATATAAACATACTTATGATTTTTTTCTCTTTATTTATTTGGCCTTTCAACCATTTAGAAGTTATGATCCTAAAAAATGGCTAAAGGTCAGACATATAAGGAAATAAATAAATACAAGAACCACCACAAATCAGATCTAATCTTCTTAGTTTTTTTTTTTAAATATAAGTGGCTGCTCAAAAGCTGCCACTTATATAAAAAAAAACGTAGGTACTACGTATTTAATTACCTATAAAGCTAGTTCATGACTGAAAATTAGAGGACACAACAAAAACGTAAGAATTGGTTACCAAGTCACCTATTTTGATAACCAACATAAACTGCTCGTATCAATAAAGATTTAGAGGCATTAAATTAGGAATATTGTTATTTCGTAAGCTCCCAGATTTTGAAGTTGGCGTCTTCTAAAAATGGGGCCATAAACAAATTCATAAGTAGGCTCTGTTCACGTTTTATGCTTTTTTAAGGGGGCCGCTTGAGGGCGCCGGTAAAGTGAAACGCGGCGTAAAACCTGCGGAACCCTGCTGGGAAACAAGGGGAAAGGGGACTTTTAAATTTTCCTTTGCCTTCTTAAAAGCCCTGGTTTAGTGAAAGAGTTAGTTGTGGGAATTGTAAATTGAGTTTAGAGGAGGAGAAATACATTAAATTTTTGTGGTTTATTTTGAACCGAGTAAAAAACGTCTTTAAAATTACGCGAAAATGTTTGATCCTAACTCGACTTAAAACCAAACTGTGTCAGAAAAATAATCTAGATAAGTGGCACAGTCACCAGCATATACAATTTCCTACACACGTACAAATAAAAACAGCATTCTCGAAAAGGAAA
Organism: Agrochola macilenta; assembly: GCA_916701695.1. Taxonomy (NCBI): domain Eukaryota; kingdom Metazoa; phylum Arthropoda; class Insecta; order Lepidoptera; family Noctuidae; genus Agrochola; species Agrochola macilenta. The sequence continues at coordinate 14,872,947 of OU753563.1, forward strand.
TTACATTTCATTGTCCATCCGCGCGGACAGAGCACAGACACAAAATTTTTAATTCAAAACACACAGCAACCCATACGCATTAAAATAGGTTTAACCGCCAGCCGTTCCATTTTCAAAAAAATAAAATAAAACAAAAAGGCGCGTTCCCGCCATTTCTCCGGGCCGCACCGCAAATTCCAGTGGAAAAAATCGTATTTCGAACGCGGTTTGAATTTTAATTGACGTTGAGCCAACAACGCGATCGGCGTTGCGAACATTTTCGAGTTTACATCTCGTTCGGTTGGGGCTGGTGGTGCCCCACAACATGTGCGCTATAAAAGTGACGCCACACGTCCGCAACCTCGACCTCCCGGGATTCAGCGGTGCCATAGCGGTGCGTAGCTACGCGTAGGTAAAAGTACCGCTTGTCACTCTTTTAAACCTCAAGCCGTCGAGTATCTCACAGGTGCTAAAGAGGATCTTTTTATCATCTGTTAGGTTCTTGACATGACGGGATACTGAACTGTAGTACTTAGTAGAATCCCACATTATTTACTGTAACACCTTTGATACTGACTCTATTGAAGTTATGTAGCAGCACAATAATGACATATAGGTAACATATCAATGACACCACTATGAATTACGCTTGAAATAAACATATACGATTATGTAATTTCCATTCTATCTACATCTGGGCATTATATTTTCATAATTTTCAGCGGTGTTCATAAAAATGTAATAGCTTCATTGTCGTCGGTCACGTGCAACAGTTCATGAGGCCTGTAAATTACAATAAACAATTTGGTTCGCTCATTATTCACGGGTTCATCACGGCTTTACGTACAAATTATTCGACAAAGGCGCGTAATGTCGAATGTCCGCGGATAATTGCGAAATAACCGCGAGACAGCCTTCTCCCGTTACATTTAATTTGGCGCCACTCTATTTGCGTCAAATTGAGGACGATGAGACATCGCTGCGGCTTATTGTGTTCTTAGTTCTTTTGATTAAACATTACCCGCTTACTAGTCCTAACTGGTGCATCAAGTTCTGAAATATTTTCTGCATAAGGAAAACATTTATGTAATTTGGTTTCAATAATGTAAGATGGTATTTTAACAACAAAAATTTTTTTCCAGATAACATGCTGCTACTGTCAACATCCAGTGCAGCAATCATAAACAAAAACCTCCGTTTTAAATAAACCTGATGTGTGACCAAAAATGACGCATGCGGCCAAACGTAAGCCGAACACGTCACGTGAATGATCAGGCGTTGGGCAGCGTGGCACACACACAGCGATGCAAGAGATATGCAACACCGCTGCCTTGCCGCTCGACACTAACCCGCTGGTGCGCAAGATAAAATGCGAAGAGTTCCCCGCTATCAGAGGGAAGCAACACACGAGAGTTGGCATGGGGGTGCGCGATGAGATGGAAGAGGACTTCGCCGTGAAGACGAGGAACACGCCGCCGATGGGGCCAGCGCCGGGGCAGGAGCACCCGCGCATGGAGCACGGCGGCAACGGCTTCTGGTTGGCCGCCGTCACCACCGCCGGTGCGCCGCACCCCATGCTCGAGACCTGCACCGAGACTGGCTTCATAAACAGCCAACCTTCCATGGCCGAGTTCATGACCGCCTTACCTCAACTAGGAGGCGGAGAACTTAGCCCCCAACATACTCCCCCAGGCTACGCGCCCGACCTGCCCTCCCCTGGTGGAGGCCTCAACGTACCCGAGTACCCTTGGATGAAAGAGAAAAAAACTACAAGAAAGAGCAGTCAACAAGGTACGTGATCATTTCTGTAGAAATAGAAGTAGGTAATCAGAATTAAGCTTTCGAAATTGCAAGTAGCGGTCAAGAACATTTATTAAGCCCCACCATCACGTAGCGCCCACCAATAAGAAAATGGCTCCTCCATCAAACGCGGACATTTTCGTTTCGTAAGTGCGCCTAACTGCCGCATGAATAACAACTTCGGAATTATTATTGTGCCTTTCAACGGCAACAACAAATGGCTATTCAACCATTGTACTCTGGTTCACGGTCCCAGAGTTTCTTTAATGAACATTAAATTACTCCGAAATATATTGAATTGTGTGGAGCGACGACGCCGACGTTTTGTGTCTATAACTGTAGTTGGTCGTGGTGTGGGAGTGGTATCGCTACGCGTCGGCAGACGTATTATCCGAGCCACCGACCCGCTCCAACATGCCGTGTAACGGAACGGAATACCCGACATGCACTATAACCACAAATTATAAGTGAGAACATTTTAGAACATAATTTTTACATGCTGACAAGCTTGTAGGTAAACATCAAAGAACGGAGTGGGGACCTGTCACTGGGCATCACTGACTTTATTGGTTACACTACGGTTGTGCTTCTTCTTCGTGTCTATGGTACTGTTACATTTCATTGGCCTACCGTTGTGCTAAGACGCACAGACAATCATCCTACGTTACATATACATATGTGTTGGCCTGCCATATTTTTAGTATCAAATATCCTATTTCCTCAATTATTTACTTTAGCAAATGGAAACGAAATTATCCAACAAATAGATAGAAAAGCTGTGTAGACAGAAAAACTAAAATGAAATACGTAACAATATTTTTTCTCTTAAATCTGATAGAGACATTAATTTTTTGTACAATTAAACGATAGATAAAAGACGGACTGACCCCAAATTTGTCTCTGGGACAAAAAGCGTGTTAGGGAGAACAATGAGCGGTGGATGATCCATCACCATCCGTCGTGTGAACCGACCCTCACCTGGTGAGCGATACATCATGAGGATGCGATATAAATTGCGACATATCTGAACCGACCTTTAGCTTGGGAAAATATTGATACAATTTGCGAGGAATTACGACAACATGGTTAAAAAAAGTCCCTATGGATATTTGCCAGAAAAACTGAACAGACTCGAATCAGGGTGTTTGATACACCCCGATTCGAGTCTGTTCGGTTCAAAAACTGCCACTTACACACAGTCTTTGAAATGGCGTCTGTCAGGACAAAAAGAAGATTATAGCGTACAGCCTGCCGGTGTAGGTTACCGACACCTCCAATTCTAGGAACCGTTGCAATATGAACTGATTACCCGTTCACCTTTCTATAAATCACAAGACCAATCAGACTCGATGATTCTACACTTTCGTCTCGGTCGTTCACATTTGCGACCTTCCCAGTTTTTTGTGGACTATTCATATAAAAGTTGAGCAGTTTTACAACGTGTAATAGATAATATTTTCATATTTGAGGCGATTAACGCGTGGTGTACAGGAGCGATCTCCCGCGGGGCTCGCCGGGGGGTCCCGCCGACAAAACGCACGCGTTAACATCGTTTTATGGATGCTACTTCTTTGCTAAGCGGGTCTTGAAGAATTCGTTCGAAAGAGCGACGCTGTTGCTTTTGATTTCCTTGCTGATCTAAGATGGAAGTAAAGTATTCAGTTCTATAATTCTGATCAGATCTTAGTCTTTTTAGTATTCAAGTAGATCATCCATATTCCTAATTACTTGCCTGTTGGCATCCCAATCTGTGCCACAAAATCACGCCTTCTAGTTGCACCAGTCTATTTCAGAGTCTAATAAAAGAAGATCGATTTGCTTCTTAACTGTACTTTTAAGTCTTGATCTTCCAAGACTCGTACTACGTGGTCTATGATGAAACCCAAATAGTTCAACCAGTTCTACACAATGTGGTGTCTGAGCCAAATGATCTTTGATACAAATAGGTATATCTTAGTCTGGCACCTGACCAAAACTATAATATTTAAACTTTTGCCTTCCTCTGCCAATAGATCAGAATCAAGTGCTAACAGATCGTGCCTACACCAAAAACTTATCACAAAAAAAAAGAAAAATAGTTTATTTTGCACAAATATACACAAAGCATCAAGAAAAGAGCAATTTACTAGCATTTTTAGTAAGTATCTAGGTAACAAAAATATCACAAGAATGAAAAGGACAACAGTACACTGTTATATTATTGCAGATATTATTATACACAAACTTGCTTATAGGCACCCTGATGATACCACTCCAAATATAAGTTTGCACAAACATGTAGGGTTGCCAAAGTCTGCAACTTTACCATCCACATTTTTCTCTCACATCTTGTTAATCGCTAACTTTCAAATACCGGATAAATACGAATATTTTGTGGAACGCACTAAATAGTTTTTCCTTTAAAAGAGAAACCATCGCCCGCCCGCGCTATTACTTGGTTTTGCTTGGCGTTCTTCCAGATTTTTTCTTTTTGCTCGGGTCCTTAGGGTCTTAGCGTGATGCTACGTAGCGTATAACTTTCCTCAAGAATTGGGCTATGCCATGCAAAAAGATTTTTTAAAATATGACTGGTAGTTTCGGAGATTACAAACATTGACATACAAACTTACTAACAAACAAACAAATTTTACCACTTTATAATTTTATTATATTATTATTATAGATTATAACTAGGAATCTACATCGTCTTTTTAGGAGGTAAATTCATTGAGATATTTTATTTGAAAAATAGAGCGTCCATTTTTTTTACTCGTATATTTCGAGTCAAATACTTAAAATTTAGATCTCAATGCTTTCAAATATTCGACCAAAATGTGATGTGACCAAAATGTCACATCTTTCGTCACACCGGGATCTGTCGGCAACCCTAGTACACAAGGGCTGCAGAGCCGGCCGTGAACCGGGCGCTACCGGGGTAATCCGTCACTGTCAGCGCTATCGAGCGATGCACGCCCGCGCGATGCACTGCCGCGTCGCACCGCGCCGCCAACGAACGCGCCTGTGCGCCGTGCGCCTAAACTTAGATATTGCCTTCACCAACTTTGACTTATCCCGACTCCGCGTCTATTTCCAAATGCCGCATATCCGGCATTTTCTATACCGTTTCCTGATTTTTTCGTTACTCCTCTTTAGACACAAAAGAACAGTTATGTAAAATGAAACCAGCGACCATAAAGAAGCAACAAAAAATGTCGCTGAAAATCCCGTAATAATTTTTCGAAACCTACTTATTTGCGGTGAATATTTCAAGGATTTATAAACACAAAAGATTTTGCTAGAAACTTAAAACATTTCTATTGTTCGCCGTTTGGCGAAAAAAAAATAACGGAACTGCGAACCAGCGACCACGAACACGTCGAATAGAAGACAATTCTCAATAGAATCTGGAGATAGATATAGGTACGTATTAGGGACATGAAACAAATTGTTCGCACAACCACGCCCCGGGCCGATCTCGGAGATCGAAATTAAAATGAACGCCCTGACACGATCGATCATTCCGATTCTTTAATACAATGCCGCGTTATTTCTGCACTGTCTCAATTTGTTCAGACGATCGTGAGTGACGTGTGAGGCACTCGCGATTTCACGTTCCTTGTTCACTGTAATGACTTTTGAGTAACAAAAGGTTTTATTAAATGTAACCAAGGTTTTTGAAGGGTTCGCGGAATGTGAAGGATGAGACATCAACTCGCGAGATGCGTGAAATATCGTAAATGTCAAGAGTACGGCAGTTCTATTTAATTCAAGTGACGGTTAAATATTTAGTTCAAGTCATCAAAATATACTGACTTCGAAAGTTGGTTGCAAACATTTGTAAAAAATAAAAACAAAGTACCTAAATCATAGTCTGCCAATCTATGGCTTAAAAAAATAAAAGACAATTTCCGAGATTATTTTTAACTCTAGAATTTATCGGTAGAGCCAAAATCAAAAATGGTATCCAAAATATTTTAATATACCTACCTAGGACTTTACCCGAGTTCTAAAACATCAAATACGGAACACAGACTCGGTCGCTAACAGAATCGCGTGCGACGTATCGCGTTCTGTAAATAAGCAGCTGAAATATTCACTGTAATACGAACCTATTACACGTAATGATGATGGCATGGGAACTTTGTCATTCTGCCTGCTTACCGCTAACTAACATTTTTTGTTAGGCTTGGTTTTTATTTTTTAAATTTGATATGCAGGAAATTCAAACAAGACAATATTTTGGGTGCAATCTTTTTAAAGTAAGCTCATTATGTGCCAGAAAACATACGACAAAATTTGTCAAACATTTATTCCAAAAAATTCTATCGAAACGCCGTCGTTATATAAGCTCGGGGTTTTGTTATAGACAGTTTATAGTTGAACCGCCTCCGTGGTCGAGTGGTTTATACCACCTGTCTCAGACCCAGAGGTCCCCGGATTCGATTCCCAGTGGGGGCAAAATTGTATGCTCGGTTTGGTTGGTGGGGCTTGTTCTAAGCCCGCCTGGCTAGCTACCACCATCTTATCTAAGTCTGCCGCCATAACAACAATGTTAACAGCATTGTTGTGTTTCGGCAGTTAGAGGTAAGATAGCCAGTTCTTCTGTTCTCGCTTCCACCTTCGGCCTGATCATCACTTACCATTAGTGAGATGCAGGCCAAGAGCTTCCCCGGTCGTGGTAAAAAAAATTACAAGTAGGAAATATCGAATTATTTGTATGTAAGTAGAGAACGAAAGGCCCTAATATAAATAGGCATGTTTGTCTCTACATCATCCTAGGGTAGATTAATAGAAAACACCTAAAGTATTAAGTTCGCCTTTGTACTGTTATTTTTAATTTTGCACAAAGTTTAAAAAAAAAAACGAAAGTACATTGTAACCACTTTCCATCAAAACAGGTCCTCAACCCTCTAATGCGCAAGGTGTGCAAAAATAGCGCCACTTTCAATTTCAATGCAAAAATAAGTCGTAAATTGTGAAAATTAGCCACGGTCGGAACAAACGCCAAAACTCAGGTAGTCTTTTATCTAGCACAGTTGACCACATCTCGCAAATATAGCAATAAATCTTTAGGTCGGCCCGCTTTGATTTATGTGAAAAATGATCGTAAATTTTAGGTTAGAATGATATCCGAAAGGCGGGCTATTCTTGCTCACCACTTAAGGTACCTCTCGCCTATTATGTTTTATTGAGTTCCAGTTACTTATTATTAGGTTAAGGTTCTACTTTAGAGCCTTTGTTGCTGCTTAAACAGCAATCATTTGTGGCTTGTTTCTAGGTGTAATTTTATCATTAGTTTGGTACGTCAAATAACTTACTATAAACGTAACCAGCACGGTACAGAGTACCTACTAATTATAGAATAATCAAGCAACAATAACAAAATATAGTAACAGGTTCTTTTGTAAATACTTGTATTATTTAGTTTATGTAAAAACGAATTCGCAGTTATGAAAAGTGTAATTTTGTAATGAGTGTATTCACCTCTCTAGAAACTCCACATAAACTTAAGAAGACCGTGCTTCTTCTTTTCGTGTGGTTAGTGACTAACCTGGTATCAGAGTTTGAAAGCCGCCCATGGGCCTCTGACTTGGCTTCACATGCCGTTGAGCAATATCTCTCAGGCATGCGAGGCAGGCCGGCAAGCCAAAGTATATTGTATGTGTATAATTTATCTACGTTTCACATGCCCAAAAGTCAACGTTCCTAGTTCAAGGTTCACCTGACTCATTTATTTGACAAACAATGTTTCTCCGTACAACCCTTCACAAACTATTATACTATTAATAAATCATAAACATTATCAAGCGTGAAACTAAAACAAAAATATAATAATTTTTCGGCTATAACAACCGTATTCATTGGCTGTCAATACATTCCCGGCTATGATTTACGCTGCCCGTAACACTTTCGCTGCCACCGGCTATCATCGCAGCGACATAAATCAATGCGGCGACAACTGGCCCTTTGTGCCTTTATAGCCGATTCCAAATAATACACCCGACACCCGAAGGTTAAAACGTTAATGCGATATGTTTTAGGATTTATTTGACTGTTTAAATCGATGTTGAGCTTCAAGTGTGTTTTATAGAGTTAAGTGATTCATAGATTTACGTGCTTGTTATTTTATTTTTTTGCTGATTATTTTAATGATTTTTATCTGCTTGTGCTTTTGTCTTCTTTTTATCTGAAGATTTCTCAGACGACCAGTCTTCTTGAAAAAGTTTTCTTCAAAGGCACCTAAGGTTGTGTTTGGTGTCTAAGCCCACTTTTAGGTGCCTGTGAAAATAACTTTTCTTTAGACCTTCATGATCAAACGAGCGAATGACCATTTCATCTCTTGGTCTAAACAAAGATAGAGCATTTTAACGTTGTTCTACCTATACAAAAATATATTTAAAAAATCGAGAAAAGAATGCTCTAACTCTGAGAGTAGTTCTACAAAGCGTTTTCATTGCTGTGAAAACTTCTGGCACACTGTATTATTTTGCAACAATATTTAATTTCAGTACAATTTACAACACATCAAATCCACAACATATCAAATAAAAACCTAACTACAAACGAAACGGGAGCCGCTGAGTAACTAACAAACAAACAAACAAACAAACAAAACATAATCCTAAACCGACATAAAGAACGCGCCAATCAATAAATCACTCTCACTAAGGGCGGGCGCGCACTGGGCGCCTCTTTGTGGCGTATTGTCGGCGCCGATTTTTACAGCAATTAGAGACACTTACCTGCCACGGTCCACTGTAATCCTATTAGGTGATTGGTGAGAGGGACAGAGGATCTGCGTGGGCGGTCGTGGGTGCAAGACGGAGATATTGCTCAGCACTTTTCTGATAGTAAGACTTCGAATGGACACCGCGATGAAATTGTTGTTTTTGGACCGGTTACTTTATGTATGTTGTTTGATCTTCATTTGTTCTCACACTCGCTTTCGATGAGGATTTCGAGACAGGCTTCTATGAACATCTTTTCTATTCAATCGTATTTTTTGTTTCGATGTAAAGCTTCGTGTTCCGGGCGCCGAATAATTAATACGACTGTACTCTTTAATGTCGTATGCCGTGTGAATGACCACACATACTGTAGATATTGATCGGAGTCGCAATGAAAAACATACTACAAAGTTGATTAAAACATAACGGATTCCCACAACCCAGTATTCACACCACAATGTAAACAATTCTGCATAATCAATTTGTTCATTTAACACAAGATTGTTTGGCATTTCGCACCCCTCTATGAGTCTCGAGTGAGCTGTTTGGTGGTTCTAAACTGATTTATCATATCAGCGAGAGTTCCAAACAAGCATCATCTTACACGCATAAACCGTGGTATCGCGGTCGGCAACTATTGTTGCCGGCTACAAAACATTCTCGACAATATGCACTAAAACTTGAAGCACATATTTGGATAACGTTGCTAGATCATCTTTGCTTCGTGTGCTAATTTAAAACGTCGTAACTCTGTTTACCCAGTCATCAAAATCTAAACTCTTCTGGGTGGGTCTAGGGTTGAAATTGGCGTGTGTGTCATGTGATGTTGTTTTGTTGGTCGCGCCGCGGCTGTCGACAAACAGGAGCATGTCTGAGACGAGGGTGCGACGCCCGACGTATCGTGTTGTCCGGTTTCCGGACACGAGTTTGCTTGGTCGCGGGTAATTAACTAAGTTTCTGTACTCCATAGCATAAGTGCTTATTGATAAAACAGTAACTGTATACCACTGTAGCTAAGTTCATAGAACTTGAATTGGAATCAAGACCGCTGTATCGTATGATAAATGAAAGCTGTGAGCTTGACAGGTTAAACTAAGTACAATCACGATAACAATTCGTCACATTCAAAGTAACTGTGACTGACTTTTTAGATTTATTATTATATGAAATACATGTACACGAAATAGGTATAAACTTAAATTTCATAACTGTACAGCTAGACAACAAATTATTAGTTAGCCGTCAAGTTGCGATATAAAATATTCACGCCGACACATATCTCAACAAAGCCTCGACACCGCATATTAAGCTCTAACGTATAAATCAAAGGCGAACATCTTAAAGCTAAGCCGCGAAATCCGTTTAATCACCTCGCGAGTTATTAATAACGCCTTTGAAATTAAACAATAAATTTAGCGGGGCTAATCGCGCGACGAGACCGCAAGCCAACCGCTCGCTGAGTCAACATTTATAGAGACAAATTGTTGCACCACTAACACGGCCTCTACGATGTATTAATCTTGAGACGTAGCTCGTAGCGGCGCTACGCCGTAGCTGAGGGAGATCCCTGTGCACGCTCACACTACGACACTTCGCGAACATCCCGACATGACAACGCAGTAAATCCTTATCATTCATATTCAAAAAAGCTCTCTTGGACGGTAAATTCATGAAGTATGAACGCACACAAAAGTGCTTTATTTATGCTAATGCTAATGTGACCGCTGACTTGTTTAGACACGAATGTCATTTATATGATGCGTGTCGTTATTTTAATGCTGTTCGTGTTTAATACTTTATTGCATCAATTTTGTTCACTATGCGCTCTGTGTAAATGAAGTGAAGATGGACGTGATATTATTTTTGAATGAGAACTATTTGTATGATGATGCAGAGTAATACATTTTTGTCGGAAATAAATAATGTGAAAGTTACTGATTTATGTACAGCAATGAGTTTTAATAACTCATAAAAACAGCTATTTGATGTAGCATGATAAAATTACGAATAAACATTCTATCTCCAACAAAAACACTCACACTTTTTCACCCACACATCACAGTCAATAAAGCGAAAATTCGGAAAAATTCGCTAAAATATCTGTCAGGACAAACGATTCTTGACCTTATCACGTCCGAGGGTGATAGGACGTTTTCCCCCCATTACCCTCGCATGATATATGGCGCTGGCGCTGGCGACTGCGACACAACTATTAGTGCATCCGTCATTACTCACCGTCAGAGCTACGTTTAGCCGCAGGAGCGTCGCTGCATAAACAACTACATCTCTTGGGGCGAGAGTAGCTGTGTATGCTGCTGTTACAATTTTGTTCGAGAGTGGACGACGTATGTTGTTGTAGAAGGTGGAATTCTTAAATAGAGTGAGATATCACATCAAATACTAGAATACCTGTCCCGCTTGATATAAAGCTTCAGATCAATCAGGCAACTCAGTCTTTCTCTAAAGCAACAATTAGTTCTAAGTTATTTTCAAATTTGTTAAATGATAACAAATCTTGTAGGTGCTTCAATAATTAAGTTTGAGATAGCTTTCTTACAACCAGCTATTAACAAAACAAAACATGAAGAAATTTAAAAAAAAAAATGTTAGTCTTAGACCGGACCCATAAAAACCATCGTCCAAAATACAATTAAAGACGATCCCATGATAAATGTCACGATAAAGATACGTATAGTTCCAAAATAACCATTAAGTATAGCGTTAACGTGAGGGTAGTCTGTAAGTGGACGAGCGACGTCGGCGGGTACCCGAGCCTCGTCCGTCTCGTCACGAGGGTGTTAATTTGCTAAGACCCTGCTAATGAAACCCGCGACTTACCGCTGACGCGCCGATCCTCGGCAAGATAAACGCTCACAAGAATCCCGCAGGAAATTGACGCTTTAAACCAACTCTAACTTCTCCCGATAACATCACACTATTACATCTCATGATGCTTATGTTATGGTTAAAAAATGCAATGTTTAATTAAGCGGAACATGCATGCTAATTCAAATAAAGTGGGTCTCGCCACCCTCAGCTCGTAATATTGAGAGTGCGATCGATTGCGAGGGAATCACTCCGCTTTGGAACTAATTTGATTTTAGCATATTAAGGGGGGTGTACATCTAGATATAAGGAGCGCGTCTTGTGGCCCCTCAGCCCCCCTGCCCCGCTCGGGGGACGAGCGGTGGGTAATAACGCAAATGATGTAAGGTGTGCCCTTAATATCCATCACACGCGTCCCCGTATTTGCTTATCTATGGAAACACGGAAGTGTAAAAATCGTCGTGAAAAAGCTAGGGGTTTCAAATGTTATGTTCAACATACAATACACTTAAGATTATTAGATTCTTGGGACGTATTACTTTTCTTTGCATTGAAATGTTTCATTGTGGTTGAAAACAAGAGTTTCCTTGCACCCAGACTTAACTTTCATTGACAGTAAGGTACAAAAGAGTTTTGTTATTTTGACAGTTTCAATAGGAAATACATAATGTTCATGCTATATTATCTTTACTAAAGTATCTAAAATTAACATTCTAAAATAAATAAATATCAAAATCAAGCGGAGCGTATCGACAATTTTTATCAGATCCAGTAACCCAACAAAGACGCGATTACCCGGTGCCAACAAACTCATTTAACTTTACGGAACTCCCGCTCAAAAATATCTCCTTAAACATTTCCCTGTTTTGATTCTATTGTTCTCTATCCTCTTTTATACATTCCTTTTATTTACCAAAGAGATTTAAGTTTTAAATCAAGAACGTTATTATTTTTCGCAATTTCAAAAATGCGAACACTATTCGCTATTTTGAAAGAGCCAGGTTTTTAGGCAAGGTAAGCACAATCAGCCTGTGGGAAGTTCGACGGAAATAAATGTAGGGTCGGAGGGTAGATAAGTGTTCCCGTGTAAATGCCCGGCCTCTTTCGTCGAGCTCTCAATCGGATGCTGGGCTACATAAATAAGAGTGGATGAAGGTGTCCCTTATCTGAACAGTTTTGTCGCCTCACTTCTTACTTTTGAATGCGGTTGTTACCGTATCGCCTTCTTAGAAGGGTTTCCGTTGTGTTAGTTGTAAACGTGTGATTATGTGATCCTTAACAAATGATATTCTGAATAGAGTAGCCATGTTATGCAGAAAAAGCGAATATTCATCATGTTCTCTTTGCTTATATTATTATTGAATTATGGCCTCTCATCATATTATTTTTACCAAGGATGTCGTTCATTGTTGTAATATGATTTTCCATTACTCAATGGTTTTTGCTCATGGCATAATGTTATCGGCTAAGGTCGACGTAGCAGTAACGCATTAAAATTATGCATATTGCATAACTACACCTATTATCTGCTAGTGCCGTAATTTCCCTCGGCTAACTCATGCATAATAAAGATAAATAGTAAACACAACATTGACACTAGAAACATTACTAAATCCTCGCTTATTTTAAAGAAGTCGTGGTAAACGTTTGCCGGTAAGTAATTCGTCTAAGACGCTGGTTTCCTCCAGTGGGTTGTTTATTGAACCGCGAAGCATTTGTAATCGTTTAATACCCTCAATTCTTTATCAGCGCGCCAGGGGTGTATCACACTGGGTCGGATTCACCCCCGGTCGCTCTAATGTATAGCTCGACGACAGCCATCTGATTATCTCTTTCGATACAACATTGAAATTTAATTAAAATCACACTTTACTACCAAAGAAACACTTAAATTTTATTTTTTGTCAACCAATAACGAGATATTTTTATTGGTCCCGAGACGCCTCTCATTTCGCGAAAGTGAAATGGAACGCAAACGATACAAACTAAGGCCGACTCAATAATGACATCATTTGCTTATCAGCTGACCATTACCGAAAATCGAATGCTACATTAGGCACGCACAGTCCGAAACCTAACTGTCCCTAAATCTAATAAAAACTCCTTATCGAAGCTTCGCCATTGTAAACTGCCATCGATTGCAATATTTACTTTTAAGGCGAACATAAATTCTTTCCATTTAAAAAAATAAAAACATTTCGGCTCTTATCGTGTTCGATTTTTAAATAACGGTGTGCCATTGGTAGCTAAGTTGAGGACAAGGTTTTGTCCCCGGTTCCCCTTTTTTCCTGGGGAGGAATTTCTTTTCGGCAATTTAGAGGCGAGCAGATAATAAAAGGGCTCTAACTGCCCCGATCGCACCCTAATGAAAACTGGAAAAGTCCTCATTTCAGTATCGATAACTTTTCTATTTACACCGACACACGCGAAGTGTAACTCAAACAAAATCTAATCACTAATCACTCAATTTGAGAAATCAAAGTTGGACACCCAATGCGTAGCGTCTATCATTTGAGTTTTGTAACAACAATAAACAAACTAATTTTGTGGATAAATTATACCTCGCTCTATATGAGAACTTAATACAATTTTCTGCTTTCATTATAATTTGAATGTGTTAACTTAAATTCTGTACTCCTGACTTTTTTTATCTACATATTATTTGCTACCTTTATAATCAAATTATTTGCCTTTCTCTTGTAATTCCTAACATTATCTCCTTGACTTATTTCATCACCTAAATCTTGCCTGCCCCGTTCTTAATCCAGAACAATACTATCCAACCAAAAAAATCCAAAAAAAAACCAGCCTTTCAATACAAATACACCATAAAATCGTATACATGAGGCTGCGTGCAGGATCAGATCAGAGTGATCCTCGGGCACTTGACCTAGTTCGGATGCAGCGGGTGTAAATCGAGAATCGATATGGCAACGACCCTTACTTCTTGGTGACTCCCGCGCGCCTCTCGCCTTCTATGATAGCGATGGAAGCTGACGTGTTGTGTGAGGCTGTGACGTCAGTGTATATGATTTAAATTGAATTTGGAATAATAATATATTCTGTATTTCGGACCATATACACAATCCATATAGTATTTGTAACAACGACTTAAAAATTATGTTAGTAACTATGGTTGATGGCGAATTGTTGGAATTCAAATCGATTTATGAGTTAGTGAATACGTTTTTGAAAAATGATTTTTCAAATCAAGGTTTCCGAAACCAGGATTCTTGGCTGCTCTTGTTAATCACAGTTAATTAGGTAAAACCGACGACCATTTGTAAAACCTGATTCACATTTCCTAATAAGAGATGACACATACTCACCAAAAAACCTCAAACAGCAGAAACCGCAAGTAAAAAGTTTACACAAAACAACAACACTAAAACACTATAATATAACACATCTACATGTCGAAAATTGAATGTACTTTATCAGTAATTATCGTGTACATGGTACAGTTGTTGAAACCTATAATAATCTACAATGGGGCGTCACAATAATTTGGTCAGCAACGGCGTACCTTTTTTCCGTAGACGCGGTTGTTCCCCCGGGACACGTGGTTCCACTAATTGCGCAGCTGGGACAACCCACACCAGCAAATGTGAGTTTTCCACTTAAATAAATACATATATTTCATATTACTGTAACATATATAGCTTCTAATTACGAAGGGAAGGACGCTCTATGAATTACTGGCTCATAATTAAATGAATGTTACCTTACATATGTCATAATTATTGTGGGTTTTAACAAAATACAGTAGATGCTTCCGTATTCTATAAATGAACATGTTCTGATTTTCATGTTCATCTGTATCTCTGAGATAAAGCTGAGGATTTAGCCTAGGTAGGGTAGCTATCGGAAATCACGTGGAAATCGATCAACGCTGTAAGCAAATAGGTACATCTCAACATAAAACCATTTTCCCAACGCAAATTGTTTTAAAACATTGTTCGAATCCACCGCCCGTAAGTTAACATCAAACAACGAGAAAATTAACGCACACCCGCCATATTGAGATTGTTTAAACTTGGATATTATGTACAAGCAACCACCACATGTCCTTCTCGGAACCCGGGAACTTCTTCACGCGTATTCGAATTCCTGTATGGAGTAGAAATACGGCTTTATAGGAGTAAAATCATACTTTCTCCTGGCGGGCGCGGGGCCCGCGGTACTAATGACCGCGCGGGGAGAGGGAGTATCTACCTATACCTACACATGGCACGACAACCACACTTTATATTGCGTTTAGCAGGCTGCCTACCCACGCTCCTGTTACACACACAGTCAAACCACCAAGGTTTGTTTTTTTTTAGTTATTATTCCGACGTGCACTATTTTCTTTTCTGACCGCCACTCTTGTGGGCTGCGGGGTTCACGACGCTTTCGCAAAACAAAGGTAGCTTATGTTAGGGAAATATTACGAAAAGCGGTTACATTCCTAATTAGGATGATTTTATTTAACTGCCTAATGCTTTTTCGGAAAATGGGGTTTATTTTTTTGTTTTTATGGTCGAGGTTTTACTTTAATATCAGAGGATTTGGATGATTATTCTGGTTTATAACTGTTATATTTTATTTTGACTGCGGAGCCGAGCGATGAGAATAAAGACTAGAATTACGTAGACCGATGACTCAATATTATTTTTTGTTCGAAAAACACAAGGTTTGCGATTTTCGACATGGAATTAGAATTACACAACACACGTCGAATTGAGTCGTTACCAGTAGCATTGAATTGTCTAAGCTACAAGCAATTAAAAAATGCCTGTCAGAGTTTCCTGCCAGTCATGTTCCGTGCATGTGTTGAGCTCGCTGCCCGAAGTCGGTGGTAATGCTGACTCACTGACCCTGTGTCAAATCTCGATGGACAGTCAACCCAGTGTTTAGCACATGTGTTGAATTTTACATGTTTGTGTTGAGCGTTGGTTTTAGTTCGATAAGGGTGGGTCTGGCTTTGGGTTTCTTCTTTCAACGTAGCTAAAACTTTTGCTCTCCCGTGTATGATTCAAGCAATTTAATCTGCAGGCAAAACTGTGAGGTTTGATAGATAGTTTACTAATCAAAGATTTGATCAGGTTTTCGATTTATATTTTGAATGGTCTTGTAAATAGGTAAATTGTATTCACATTATCTCACTTAAATACAAAACCTCTATGTAAAGCTCGTAAAAAAATCAATTAAGAAATTCAATCTATTTGATAAAGTAATCATGTTAAAAGATTGAAGGAAGCGAGTGAATATTAGTTGTAGATAATAAAAACCGATAGCATCGACAGTTCATTTAGCAGTGAATGTGTGACAGGTATAAAATGCCCGTTCGCACGGACTCACACGATTACTGAGAACTAACGTGCTCACCTCATCTACTTACCGATCGCCCATGCTTGATTACTCCACACCACAACCACTATTCTAAGGAAATTGCATTTGTTGAAGTTGAATAATGATAAACATGTATCACAAGTAATTTTACACTTCTTCTTAATATCAGCTTACCTGTGCACATACATTGACAAAGTGCTAAACTTCAACAACGTGATATATTATTAAACGTAGAAAGCGCATCCGAACAGCAGTACCCATTCATATAAAACACATTTCTGACTTTCAAATATTCAACATACGATATCCAAATTGTTATTGGAATAACGCATCATCCATCAGACATCGCGCGCGTCTGTGGGGTGAACGTAACGTCGCGAGAACGGGAGAGCTACATACGTATAATTTGAACTAGAGAGGGACAGAGATTGAATTTGAAGAATTTGCATAATCTGCTCGGGTACTTTATCATAGAACCACGTGGCAGTGACTAGTGCACTCGCGGATTACGCGCGCCGGATTAAATCGACACGTCTCCCGTCGCCGAGCAACGAGGTCGTTCAGATCACGCGTCTGCTGCCGATGTTTCAGCTTTCGACACAACTTCAAAACTAAAATATTACATTCATAAATTTAATGATGCGTAAGAAACCACACACGATTAATCGAGCCAACTCACTATTTAATTCGAACTCAGTGGCCGAAATCAAAGTAAGAACACAATTGGAGATCCGACTTTTATATCAAATGATAAATATCACGCCGCCAGGCTCGGCCGTCCAAAAAACGCTTAACTTGTCCCGGTACAAAAGGAAAAAGCCAGCGTCTTCCGTTCGGCCGGAGCCAAAGAAAAAATCTTCGCGAGGGATCCGAGCCTTCCATTTATCATATTCCATATTCATTTATTCGTCAAGTTCTGGATTCATTTATTCGTCATGTCTTGATTTCGTCTCATTTATTATTAAAAATGAACTGTCCAGAGCAGAACGTGAATACGACATCGGCCGGGGGGCCACTGTTTCAATCTTAGTATAATTTCATGCTGAATTAGGTCACGGTAGTGGGACGGGGCAGTATTTGCTAGTCGCATTTTTATGACATGCTTCGACGTAGTAATTCGTTTGTTACCGATGGCCCCTAGGTCCACGACCTTGTTGGTACAGGGTGATCAGTGGGTCAGCGATATCTCAGGATCTGGGTCGCTGCTGACCCGAGACTTCCGAGCGGATGATGTATCACCTGAGCGATATCTCGCTTGTTGTAGTAACTCATGTGGATGTGTAACACCGTTTGCGGATTTCGAAGCTCTTTTGTAAGCATTTGTAAAGTGAATATTTTTTGTTCCATCAAAATGGACAGATTTTATTTAATGTGCTAGAAATAATGTATTTTTTCAAATTGATGGAGCAATAATTTTTTATATTTGAAACTTCGAAAGTGAAGGTGAAAAGACTACCTTTATTTATTACAAACCTATATTTAAACTACCAATTTTTTTAATAGCTTGATCAAGGTCTTTGACTAAGCACCACTTTCAATCAATACACAATATTTGAAATGGTCTTTTTTTAGTTTCAAATTAATGGACAATTTATAAAAACATTTAATAAAAAATAGATAGAAAGTATCTTAAACGAATAAAACTATATAAAACCTTGTAGTAAAGGAATTAAACATGACCTTTCACAAATATCAAAACACCTATCAATACTTTCAGAAACTATGAAAACACGAAATAGCCACACGGGGCCAAATAAAGAATATATACGATCCATTTGTAGGCAACCTCACAATAAAACGTTGTCAGTCTTTGTGTCGGTTGTCGGCGGGAAGTAATACGGCCATTTTGCAAACATAACAAATGAGGGCAACACTGACCGAACCTTCGCTACATACGTCATACCGACCCATAGGGAAGTGCGGAATTATGATAATAGATAATAAAATTGGACTTTGCATCTATAGGTACTATTGGGGAAGTTCATAACTAAGCAATTTTAAAACAAAATCCCGTGAGCACGATGACCACATCTGTTTTACGCCCCTTTTTGCATCGACCAATGAAATAAAAATGAATAATATTTTGTAGTTTTTGTGTTTTTGTTGTTCGTGTGTTTTTTGTAGGCTCTGTTACAATGATCACAGATGTTTGACTACGGATTTATGGTGACCCTTTCTCGACCAAATGGAACCGACCGATGGAATAGAACAAAAGAAACAAAAATGAGAAAGTTTTTAATTTTAATGTTTTTATACTTTACATTTTACATCTTCTTAGCTTCACTAATTAAGAAATGAGCCCATGTTTATTTTTAAGGAACAAGGCGACATTATTTTGTAGATTTCAAGTGTTTGTTTATATCCAGCTTTGCCTTGTCGTTGAAATTGTAACCTAGTATTATTTACATTTATTCGACAGTTTGTAATTTTTGGGGTTCATGAAAAAACGGAACCCGTACAGGATAATAATTATTAATAATTTTTCATACCACTTTCCCCCTTGTTTATAGGTGAATTCATATGAAAATTGTTTAGGTTTATTTTATTTTTATACTACCTATAATAGTTTTCTAGCTTCTCTACTTAACCATTGAGAGCCAGGAACATCTGTCGGAATCGAACGCAGTGCGGTTGTCCCTGCCAAACAAATATCGACCTTGCTGTTGTTGAAATAAAGTTGAGAATAAATAAACTTCTGTCAAAAGGGAAAAAAAGTGCACATTTTCGGTTATTACTAGACTTCTATTTATTCTAGACTTTATTTTTAGGCGTGCAATGTTGATATTTGTTTGGCTTAGAAATTGGTATTTTAACTTTTATGACACTCATTATTTGTGTATACTATGGGATGCCGTATCCGGGGTATCCCAAAAATGAAAGTGTAAAATAGATTTTATAAAATACGACATACTTTGTTTTTGTCTTGTCCCAAACGTTCTCGAACTACGACCGAACGAGGGTTCCCATTGATATTTATTTCCATTGAAAAAATATGCACCACATCAGCTGGGTTTTTACTGTCTTTTTTTTTCATTTACAAAAACAAGGGACACAATAATCTGATAGTGCGATGCTATTGGTTGACGAGATTTCTATAGCGGCCGTGCGCTGCAAGCAAAAATAGTCCTTAAGGTGCTTAGATATGAAATTCCTTGATAGTACATTACCCGGTCGTAAATATGTCACATCGAGCTTCAAAAAAACGCCAAATAAAAAGGTATAAACATGACATTGATGTCGATTTTTTAAATTATGCATGACTTTTTATAAATAAAACTAAAAACAAGTAACTGCAGTTTTCGTACAGCCTGTTAAAATCATAACCCTCCTTTGGCTTTGCCGTATTCGGGTAAAAAGAGAGAAAGAGACTGTCACACAGGTAGAGACGACGCTCTACAAAGCCGCCATAATGCAAATACTTGCTTACGTAAAACGCACAATTGTCATACATACGAGTATTAAAAAAAACGCTTATACTAATAAATCTTGTTAAAATATACAACTGATTTTATTTTCACAGTTTATAATACTGTATTCGCTAAGAAAAATTAAAATGAGGGTCCCACCATATGCGACTAGAGTGAACCCTTCAAGTGGACTCCCGGCACTGAATGTGTTAAAAAGCCGAGTTTTTCTTAAACTCGATGTGCCATATACGGCCGATACTTTGCTTACGTAAAACGCAGAGTTGTCTTACTTCAGCAAGTTCAAGGTCCAAGTCATTTCATTACATCACCTAGTGGTGTTGACCGTCTCCGACACATCACTCGATCGTTCAAAAAACTCGGGCTTCGTTTGATGTGCGCTCCAAACAAACTCGTTGTGCCATATTTACGGCTGTATACAACATGTCCCGAAATTAACGCACACCACCAAACACCCCAATTAGAATATTATGTTATAATGTTAATACATAAACTGAATTTCTATTATTATGTGTATTGTTACATTGTTTATTTACTAAGTTATACGTAGTTATACTGTCTGATGGAGAAAATTGTGGTTACAAATAGGTATTACAAATCTACGTGCCCACACAGTCTCACACGTATATGAGTCTAGCGTAGTAGGTACTTCATCCAATTTAGTTTGTTTTGACTGTACAGTGGAAGTGTGACATTAATTTACGTGGTTTTAATTATTTTTGGGATAAAAAATTACGTATGACTTAATTAACATGACAGAAATCGATTCAGTAGACGGGAGTCAATTCAGTTACATATTGTATATTCTGTAGTTGTTTACGAGCGTTAGAAAGAGACTGACAATCAGGCGCAAAACGACAAAGAGGTCACTATAATAAGCCGACTTTTTCTGAAACTCGATGTACCATATACGGCCGATACTTGCTAAAGTATTAAACGCACGATTGTCTTTTGTCTTACTTCAGCGAGTTCAAGGTGCAGGAAATTTCATTACATCACCCAGTGGCGTTGACTGTCTCCGACACATCACTCGATCGTCCAAAAAACTCGGGCTATTTTGATGGGCGCTCGGGACAGCCTGGACCCGCCCCGGGCGCCGCACAGCGCACACCGCG
Organism: Agrochola macilenta; assembly: GCA_916701695.1. Lineage (NCBI taxonomy): Eukaryota > Metazoa > Arthropoda > Insecta > Lepidoptera > Noctuidae > Agrochola > Agrochola macilenta. The sequence continues at coordinate 14,894,133 of OU753563.1, forward strand.
ACAAGAACAAATGACCCCGACGCATCATAATAAATAAAACAATTTGTTCTTAATTAGATTTCGTGAATTTAATTTTCATGCCAGTAATTGGTCGGTGGCCACAAAGAGCGGCTCTCTATCAGTGATGGATGATCGAACAGCGCCTTCATACTATTTACCTTCGGTCTCTCCACAGTAATTAGGGGGTTCGGAAGTTTACTTTCATTATTACTTATGAACCTATTACTGTTTCTAATATAGATTTCATTTGCTGTCGGACTATTTTATTTTAAGCGTGAGAACGTCAGGGATAAGACATGGCGGTAAAAGGATTCCAAGGCGCCATATTGAATTACATAATCCTTTATTTCACTGACCGTATTAATCACCGATCTCTTTGCTGAAATGAAATGTTCGAAACATACCTACAAAAAGCAAACCTATTCCTCGAGTTCCCGTAGCGTCTATAAAAAGAAATGGAACGAAATAAGTAAAAGAGGAAAACAAAAGACAAATCGGAAAACGCTCGCTTTTATATACTCGCTACAGAGCTGCGCCGGGCGTAAAGTTTAAAAAATAAACGCCGAAAAAATCTTGAAAAGTCACGGACGCTTAACTTTCTTCCCCTGTTTTATTTTTCGTTCCCTCTTGTGCACTCTTTCGTCTCCTTCTTACTTCAGAAATGTAATAAAGCTGTCCCGCTCTTCTTAACTGATAAGTTACTTTTTTAAACTGCAGGAAAATCGAAGTCGTTCACTGGGCGAAATTAAAAGCTGGCACTCGCAGACATAAGTCATAAAAAGAAAATATGTAAGACGTTAATCTGGTGATTTATTTTCGAATCTATTTGTTGTTTTTGTTATTTTTACAACTGCGGTAAATGTTAGCAGAAATTAAACGCATTTACTTGCCACAATACTTTATTTAATCGTTTTAAATCTTAGGTAATTATGATGTAGGTTGGTGTACCCAAAGTTGCTAAACGTTTTAAACATTCAATAAAACTTCTACCAAATAATTATTTCGTAAGCATGATGCCATAATAATTCAATACAGAGAAATAAGACCACGTTTGATTTTTATTTTGCAAACAGACACAAGCATTAGAGTAGGTTGGGGTCAAAAACGCCAAATCACTGTGGGCTAAGTAAAGACAGCATGCAAAATTAAACTATAAATAAAAGGTACTTTTAGCGGTTTTTAAATCGAATTCCATGCTAAGTTTATAACTTCAGTAACATTTATTTCGAAAGTTTTTTTATTGTAACCAAAAACCGCCTAATGTGAAAAAAAATCGGTTAAGACTGTCCGTCCGGGTGGTTTTAGATAATTATGTAAAGTAGTAGACAGTGGAAACTCCGTACCTAAAACGTAAAAATACCTAGTATTTCTTCAGCCAAATAACTTTTAGAGTAATAACATCATTGATGGATTGATCACCTTTCAATAATTCATTGATAAATTACATTTATCGATATTTTATTCTCATATTCACAAATACTTACATGACATATCTAAAAATATACCAAAATATATACATAAGCTTTGTAATCGAAGTAAGAAAAAGCACACAGAAACACTGACAAAAAAAACTATAGATACCTCTCGCTTACGGACATTTTTGCCAACCATACCAGCAATGATGCAATGCAAATGTAACGGTGCTCCGTCACCGCAATCGGATGCCTACCGTCAAAGCGGGGAACTTTACACAAGTAGAAGTAGTGCAGGAAGGTCCCCCCCACCCCCCTCTCCTCACCTACCCGCCATTACGACAAATAGAGGAAAAAACTCGAGAGCTGCACCGGCCGCGCTGTGTACCGTTTGTATGCCATCCGACGTCATTACTCCACTAATATCGAGGTGAAAGTTGATGTGAAACATCTTTTTCTTTGTAATCACGGTAGATAAGTATATAAGTTTGAGTAGAATACTGGCTAGTTGAAGTTGTTAGAGACTTTTACTGAGTGTAAATTTAGTTACGGGCTGAAAATGAATCTAGTAGGTAGTTAAGCTTGCTACTCCGTCAGTGTACATAAGTAATTGATTTTCTATACAGGGTGTCAGGGACATCGACGAGAAAACTGTTACCATTGATTCAGTACATAATTCTGAACGCCCCGGTGTTGAAATTTTTCATCGGGTACTAGTAAAACGTGGTTTTTTAATAACCCATGAAATATTTCAACGCATGGGGTTTCAGAATCATGTACTGAATCCATGGTAATAGTTTTGGCGTCGATGTCTCCGCCACCCTGTACAGGTTTAATTAATGCTACTTCTAAAATGCATGTGAATGACTCTGTGAATACGACACAATTCTATCACTCGACAAAAGCGTCACTAAAACCCGAAATAAACTACCCTTATCCCAGAAGAGCACATCAGTTTGTAGCGATAACTCTTGTTACGAAGTTTAAAACGGAGCCACAACTCCACAAGGTACGCAAAAAGTGGTGAAACAAAACGAGGCGATGCCCCCAATGCCCCCTAGCGGCCTGATATTGATATGAGTGACTTGCACTTACCTCCCCCATCGCCGCTCGATGTTATGGACAACTAGCGCCCTTCGACCCCCAATGTTTGCCTTACAAATATTGTCTTTACAAACACAATGCTCACGTCGTAATCTTAGTTAAGTGTGGCAATAATGTGTTAATCCGTTGATTTGACGTCGATTATTGAATAAATGATGGGTGAAAAAGTGTAGTGCATTGTTGGTTTTTTATTGCCATTTACTTAGCTGTTGAGAGTTATAGCCATTTGTACACATCATGTTTCGTTATAGTCTAGATTTCCGGTATTTTACTTTTAATGAACAGAGGAAAATAGAGAACATATTGTGATAATATTTGAAGTTTCAGTTACAGACTATTAAGCCTCATCCCATAATTCGGTATCTAAATCTTACGGGACGACACTCAACTGGCCATTCGCACTAACTTGCGCAACCACAAAAACGGGGGCGAAACTGCCTCCATAAACAAGTAGAGGCGGCGCGAGAGGAATATTCAAGAGGAAAGTTGGTCCAGTTAGCCCGCGTCCACTCAATGTGCGACACTTGCATCTAACGGGCCGAGTTGGGCCGAGTTGACCACCGTACGTCACGCCATGCATTGCCCCGTTGTCCCCTTAATGAAGCCTGTCCCGAAACAAGTTTGATACTAACTTATTGCCATCTAAGCACGGTTTGATGGCCACTTAAATGTTCTGCCACCACTTAATAGTTCCTAACTTTTGCCATTATAAACTACAGATTTTGTACTATGATAACGTGATAAGTTTGTAAAATAGTTAATACTTATGATGCTTTGTTAAGATATCCTTTAAATTCAGTAGCTATCTTGTGTTGTCTTGTTGCTATTTTACAAGAGTAACGATTGAGTTTCTTGCTCGATCTTTTCCAACTACCTTTTGGAACTGGGCGACTAGAATCAGTTTTATTTTCTTGTAAATTTTGACGCTCAAAAGTGCCAGAAACTCTGATAATATTTTTTATTTTCCTATGAGGGAATGTAAAAAATTCTAGGAATTAACAAATTGTAATACCTACAACGTCCCTACATGACTTCCCAAAACATTTTTGTTATCTATAGTTACACCATCTTCAAACGCGTATTTTATCGGTTAACCGACTTGTAACACACCTATCATCAACATTTTTTCTTTATCTTAGGTATATTGTAATGGATACGCCGAAGTGAGAAATGTTATCTACAAAGGATATACCTACGTAAGGAACAAAACATGCTGCTCATTCACGGTGCGAGTTAGTCGGATTATAACCGAATGTTGGGAAGTTTGTCGCACACTGCGCACAGGCGCGACCACGCGAAACTTTACGAATACGACCGAACTGTGAATATGAATCCTATTATTTGCTGCAATAAAAAGTTTTCTTAGCACATTGGGGCCATATTAGATATACCTATACGTAGCTATAGAGAGCCTACGTGTATTTGTATTTGAAGAGGCAGTGGGCATTGAATACTGTTATGTAACACCTTTACATCATGTTTGATTGGTAATGTTGGCATATCAATAGTTATTGCAAATCCTTACGTTATTTAATAGTCTTGTCCATTTAATACTTAAATACTTTAGTTTTGACTATAAAAATAGACATAACACCATTAACACATAACAGAAGAAAAAATAAATTGTCGTTAGCGTTAGATCTCGATAACAAACGGTAATTTTTCAGCACTTTACTGTAATTAAACGTCAAGAAAAACTGCTACAAGACACGTAATTTTTTACGTCAAAAGTCTTATGTTTTACGTTTTTCACATTTTGATGCTCAGATGTTTAAAAAAAAATTGGTTTTGTAGAATGTTGATTTCTAGTAACAATTTCAGAATATCATATGTTCAGTTGGTAACCAGATAATCCGCCAAAAGTGACAAGCGATCAAAAACTGCTACAAAGCATGTTATTTTTGTCACAAAACGTCGTAGCAACGCTGACGTATCTGACGTATTTCCATCGAATTGAACAAAATGTTGAAATATCTTGTTATGAGTGTGTTTGTGACAGCAGGACGCGTCGCCCGCGCATCAATCGTCGCGCCGTCCGACGCTGCGCCTGCGATGGCAGACAAGTCGAGCCGTGTGTGTTTTTAGCCCTTCACATCCAAACAAATAAAAACAATATGTCACTGCGATATCAGTCTGTAAGTTCATGTGTTAACAACATGGACACATTTATAAAATTAAATGTAATGTGAACAAAATAACCCCAATGGCGATGAAACAATTTCTGTTTTCTGCGTAAATCGTAGGTGTCAATTGAGAACATGCGTTATTGAAGTGATGCGAGTAGACACGCCATCGGACTCTTAATGTAGTGATCCAGCAGGGTCTACTGTAGATATGTATGGGATAAGGCACAAATAGCTATCATAACATTGAAATTCTCAGATGTATTACATGAAAATGCCTACGCCAGCACTCCAACGTAGGCTTTTCGTAGTCCGTAGAACTAAACCAATTAACAAAATAAGAAGTAGGTACAGCTCTAAAATCGTACAGTTTTATACATAGGTACATTGATTACGAACAACTCTGTCTCATTGATGTGTAGGTGACACTGCGCCCGCGCCAGCACAATTCGTGTCCGGAAAGTCCTCACTGACGCGTCTATTGACACCTCGCTTGACAGACGCAAAAATAACCTACGTCTAGAAAAAAACAAAAGATCGGATATAGTTCTCTTGTGTGTAGACAAATGTCAAAGCGTTTAAAATTAAATAAGTTTTATTTCGCGTTATTTTTGTTCGCGTTTTTCGAACGGTGCACAGTTGGCAGTGTGGCGTATGAATGAAGATGTAACGGCAAAGCTGAATAATTTAGTTACAATTAGAAACTGTGGAATAATGAAAATTAATTAATCAAGGTCTGTCATTAGTTCGCCACAGTTTACCGCTGCACACTTTAGTTAGAGTGTTTGTGGTGCTTTTGCTTTGGTTTATACATCTACAAAAATCGGTGATCCCCAAATAAAATCAATGTATTTGCTGTAAGCGTTGGTACAGTATTGGTGTTAACATTAGTACTACCTAGACATTTGTAACACTTAGTCATAATTATTGTGACTTGTAAACATTTCAAAATTATACGAGTCATTTGTTCAAAAAAACTAAGTATGTATTAGGTTTAGAAAATCATCCTGCTCTTCTTTAAATACTGTCTAAATCGTATAAAAGTAGGAAAACTTATTCGGATGAATTCCAGCTTCTAACTTTCCGTACCTAAAAGCTGTACTATACTTGAGTCTGTATTCTGCATCCAGTCCAGGTATGCTCTCATCAAACCTACTGGTTCACAATAGATCCAAATTTCTAAACTGTGTTTTTCAACCTTTTTCATGACGCGACCCCTATAGCACGAACATTTTTTTTCGCGACCCCCTTCCCTCCACTGTTTATAATCTGTATTTTATTATAATACAAATATCAAATACGTACAACTTTTTATTATTTTTATAATGATGTATCGGCTAATTACATAATTAACAGACATATTAGGCTGCCTGTCCACTGGAGCGGAGAGGAGAGGAGCGGAGTAGCAGTGTGCCAATATTAACCAATGGAATTGCATAAAACCTCCGCTCCGCTTCAGTGGACAGGGATTTGCGAACTAGTTTAAAATTTCATACAAAACCGGGAAGCGGAGCCGGGAAACGGAGCGGAGAAGCGGAGAGGGGAAGCGGAGCGGGGAAACGGAGCGGAGAAGTGGAGCGGGGAACCGGAGCGGGAAAGTGGAGAGGCGATGCGGAAAAATACGTGAACTCGGTCTAACTCCGCACAGTCCGCAACACCGCTCCGCTCCGCTACCATTCTCCTCTCCGCTGCCTCGCTCCGCTTCAATGGACAGGCAGCCTTACATCGCCAAACGCCTCCACGGAAGCGATACGATGAATTTGTGGGGACAGCGTATCTCACTCGCATCCTAATTAAATCCTAAGTAAATTTTATATCGTATAATTGATGGATTTATGACGATCATGGCTACGAGGGATTTCCCAGTAGAGTAATTACGTTTTTAAATGCTGCTGTAGATGAGGCAAGTTTGGAACCAACCTAAAAGCAAATCTATTGGAATTATCTAAAGCAACAATACACACACATACAATAAGTTTTTTTTTTTTTTTTAAACTTTGTTTAAAAAAAAAATCTTTTACTGAGGCTTCGCGACCCCCTTATAGAAGCTTCGCGACCCCCCAGGGGGTCGCGACCCACTGGTTGAAAACCACTGCTAATGCAATCGGAAACTTGGACAATCTCACGCTTTCAAGAAATATTTCAAGACTTTATTGCAATCATTGTATCGTATAGATACAAGTATTACTCATACCACAATTTGCCATAACCGAATATTTTTCAACAATTACCTACAAAGACAATATAAGGAAAAAATAGATAAAACGTTGTATGCCGCCGACTCTTGTATAGACTTCCGTTTCGTTGTCTCGGACAGCGGTCGGATTGTTTCTTTTAATCTCTGCCTTCGTTGAACACAGAACAGATATAACACAGAAGGTCGACAAAGCATGAGTCGTGCAGTTGACACCCCTAACCAAAAGAACAACTGGCCACTTATAGCACTTTCACCAGTCTTTTGAATAGGGTCAAATTAAATAAGCTAGCGAAAATCGACAGACATGATCGGTTCCGATACCTAAACATAATAAAAAAATTAAATAAGATTTGATGTTTTTCAACCACCGCTGGTAGTGTAGTTTACTTTAAGTGCTCGGCGACACGACGCCGTCGCCGCACCGCAACCGCGCCGCCACCACGCTGCCGCCGCGCCTATTCAAGTGTATATGCAAGGTCGCCACCCCGGTGCCGCACCATCGCGTCGTCGCGCCGCCGCGCCGCCGCGCCGCCGCCGCGGTCCACATGGTTACGCGGCGCGGCGACGGCGTCGTGTCGCATAAATACGGTCGTTGACCACAGAAACAGAAAAACAATTTTTTTTTTTTTGTTTTATCTCATTTAGATATGCCCATCAAATCTGTGGAGTTTCGCTAGCTAATTTAATTTGACCCTGTATAGTAGTATGGTAGCAGACTGTGTGAGGTATCAAGGTGGTTCCTTGTCAAATGTGTCTCACACATGGTAGCAATCAACAGGGCTACGGTATATGGCTGGCTCTACTTTATTCTAAAATGTTAAGTTTCAGCTAATTCGAAAACCCATTCATCTTCCATGATGTCTCTGACACCGCGATTTTAGTCCCTAGGGATGGGTCTATGTCCACTATGTCCAGTTGTCCAGCAGTGGCTAAAGGTAAGCAGAACCACCGCGGTCTGATCGCCTTTTGTTAACCGACTTCCAAAAAGGAGGAGGTTATATGTTCGACGCGTATGTTTGTTTTTTATTTTTTTTTATGTATGTAAGTCGATTTCTCCGTCAATTGTGGACCGATTTTGAAAATTCTCTTTTTGATTGAAAGGGTATGCTTCCGGATTGGTCCCATATAAATTTTATTAACTTTGCTGGGATAGTTTTTGAGTAAGCTTGAATAATACGTATTTTTCCCACTTAGTATAATGTGGATGATATAATGATAACTTCCTGTGACTGTTAATTACATAGCAGGTACTGGTATTCGAATTTGTGTGGGGTAGGTACCACAACTAAAAAGTAAAAATAAAAACTTTTTACAAAAAAAACAACCGACTTCCGAAAAAAAACACTACAAAGTGTAAAATAACTTTAATTTCGGAAGTCGGTGGCAAAAACCGAAAATTTAAAACCAAAGAAGTTTTTCGGAAGTCGGTTGTTTTTTTTTTTTAAGTTTTTTTATTCTAAGTAGCGACTAGTATGCTAGCTGTATACTAAGTACCCAGGTACTTGTTGCTGTTCGATATAAACCTTCTGTTCCCCTCCATACAGTGTTTAAGCACAGCTAATGATGACTGCGCAGACGCACGTAACGGTCGCGCTCATTCATCAGCGCTGTCAGCGACATCTATTGACAGCTGACTTCTGTTGCTTCTGTGTCACGCTACCGGTTCAAGTTATTGTTTTGTTTTTCAAATGCTACGTTTTTAATCGTCTTTAAGACTCTTTAATATGAGTAACCCGTTAGATAGATACTTATTCTAATCAAAAATGTATTGCATACTTCAGGTATGCCTATTTTTTCTATTAATGTTGAATGTGTAGATACTTACTTTATGATACTGCACTTGTGATTAGAATTATAACTCGATTTTTATTACTGTGCGCTTGAAGCTGTAAAAATCATAGGTTGTTAGTATTTAATTCACACGTCTCTTAATACGGTCTACAGAACTCGTGTCGTCTCCACAGGTCTGTATTATTATTAGTTAAGAGGGTTTATCCTGAAAGTTGGCAACGTCGCAAATAACTGTCAAATATTTACCTGTTTTGATTCCTATAGCAATATTACTGAATAGAAATAAGAAATGTGGCTAACTAGCGAACTAGAATATTAATAATGAATTGCAATTATAACATTGAATTTGATGTTCTACCCATTTTAGGTGTAAAAAACGCATTTGGAAAGTTTCCAAATAGTTTTTTTACATCTAAAACTAAACATTCGGTGTTACGATATTAATTATTGCATTTCATAATCAATATTCTAGTTCGCTAGTTAGCCACATTTTTTATTTCCACAGTAATTGCTATTGCTAAATTAATCAAAACAGTGAAATATTTGACATCTATTTGCGACGTTGCCCACCTTCAGAATAAACGCTCTTATTATTATTTAAATGCACTGTAATATTTTGACGTTCACAGGCACAAAGTTATAAAAATCGGGTTATATCACGAAATTCCTTAGTATTAGTACGTATGTCGAGCCGTAAAAAACACGGATAAAACTTAATGATATTAATGAAAATCCTTAGAGAGGTCTGTACATACCTACCTACCTTGCCGACCATAACAAAGAATATCTCCCGCCAACGAAGCAGTAGGCTAAAAATTGAAATTCAAGAATAGAATCTCTTTGTAGATCCACACACGCCGCTAGCTACCAACTACAATAGTTAGTGATAACAATGTTAAAGAAAAATAAACCATTAAAATATCATCAGTCATTGCGGCGACCCCCGCGGTGGGCAGGTCAGCGGCCAAGAAAAAACCTCCGAATTCAAATGAAGAATGATTCATTTATGAAAATGAAATGACAGATTGAATGAATGGTAAGACGGGTACAAAGGAGAGCGGCTACTGGCCACCGCTTTGTGGTATTGTGCCACGTGCTCCTGTGGACTGGTCCTCTGGGAATGAGGACCAAACGCAAAGTAAAAAAAAAAAATGAGTAGGTTTTTCTTGCTACAGAAAGGCTGAGAAAGGTTTGTAAGTTTGAACTTACTATTTGATTTCCATCTAGAATGTCATGTGATATTCGCAATTGATACGAAAAGGGGACAATATGAAGATAGTAGACATAGAGAAATTGTCTTTGAGAAATCCATTAATCTATTTCTCCTCGACTTCTTGCAGGTTTTTTGTTTCGGGGATAAAGTACCAGGCCACGTCACATTTATTAATCGATGTCGATCGTAACTAATTTGTCTGTCTAATGCCAAAATTTATAGGATCAAAGGACCAAATAAACTTTCTTTTAAATACTAGTCTTATCACGTTATGTCTAGAACCAAACCATTTACGTTTTTATTGCAGCAATCAAGATGGAATTTATTTCTTATTGCTCCTCAAAATTCGCTTTAAAATTCTTGAATGTGATATAAATATTTCGTTTAACACAAAAAACTGCCCCGAATGCAACATAAAATATGTTCGACATTCAAAGTTGTGACCTTATCTCGTAAAAATGGCAATTACAGCTACCCTTGCAATCTCGTCGGGACCAAGAGTTAGTGAACTCCGACAAACACTAAGAAAGAAGGAATGGGCAATGAAATTAAAAATATGTCTTAAGGGCAATTAGCTTTAACTTTTACAGTAAGTGCCCTATCTGCTCGCCGGAGCTCCCCCGCGCTTTTCAATTGTGGGGAACGCGACCAGCTTTTCGGTCGGAGTGAATTTTATGAACTCGCCAAGAGTGGCGACTTTTGAACGAGTTCACTTACCCTGCTGCGATAAACTCATTTACTTTTTGAATTTAAAATGACTCAAGTCAAAACTTCCGACTTCACGGAATATTTCAACTTTTCAAGGTTTCCTTGTAAACATGACTTCTAAATAATCCACATAGTTATATCGCGGCGATTCAAAAGCTAACTTTGCTGTGAGATCAGCATAATCAAACAAAGGGCTGTGAACGAAGCAAAGCCGACTAGGCATATTGTTAAGCGTTCGGCTCTTCGTCTGACGAAGTGTTTAACAATAAATTTCCATTTAAAAAGCCACAAGGTGTCTGCGGGGAACGAAGGAAGTGCGGAGGGGAGGGGGCCGCAGCTTCCGCCGCTTTTTTCCTTCATTTCCTTAAGGCCGCGTGGCTAGGGCGCCGCCCTACCAGAATTAAAACGTTCGTTTATTTTTTTTATAATTATATGTACATATAGACATGCAATAAGGCACTTAATAGTTGGAAATGACGCAACATTTATGTACTAACAGCATATAAAAAAAAAGTAGGTACTGACCTAAATTATTCGCTATCAAGTTTTCAATCGATTGTGATGAAAGGATTTAACAAAAACCTGACTTTATTGCCTTCAATCTCTTATTTTATCCATCGAATTTTATTTCCATAATACTCGTAAGTTATGCAAATTAATGTAAAATTATACACTTTATCTGCAGCGCGTATGGTAAAATATCAATCATAACAAGTACCAAAGCTACGTTTAAATTATTTTCCAAAATCGTATGGAGGGCTCCCGCCGAAAATCTACTTTTAATAGTCGCACCATTTAAGGGTGGGATTTATAACGGTACTACGGAACCCTAATTTTTTGCTTTACGCATCGGGCACAAGTACAAGAGGAGGCATAGTGTACTTCGCATAAATATCGGCGGGATAATAATTAAAAGAAGCGATAATGTCTGTAGCGCGGTGAAAAACGAGCGGGCCATCCTTTTTATTTGATAAATAAAATTTATTCCCCGCCGCCTGCCTTCCCCGCTTCTTTGTGGGTTTTAGCGTATAAACCGCTGTCTTTGTTTCTAAACTGTTTATGGAAAATACGAATTAAGTGAGAACGTAAACGAATAATGTCTGAAAGGACCAAGCATTGAGCTTTTCTTTTTTCTGAGTCTTTCTTTATCTACGGCCATCTTATGTTGATTAGATTAGATATTGAACAGTTTTTTTTTGTATGGCTGTGATTATTATACCTTATTTATGTTACATCATAAAATTCAAGTCTTTTATTCAAACTAGGCTGAAAACAGCACTTTTCGAACGTCAAAATTACATAAGACAGTCCCCCCCACCCTTCACCACTTACTAGTGCTTTAGCTGGGAAGAAGAAGTGGCGAAACAAACTCCCCAGAAGCACAGCTGTCTGTTCAAACCTATACCCAATGTCAATTTTGCACTCATTTTGACTACGTATGCAATCAAATGCTGCCCACGAACACTTCGCCACCCCATCTAACAAGACATCCACCCACCTGTCATTTTTAAGGAGTCGATAAGGTCATGCACTTGCATCTCATTACAGTACTTCTTCCCCTCAACTATTAACCTACCCCAGGCATCCCCAAGGATCGCAATCGGGCCGGTTTTACGGCGCACTAAATATTCTCCCGGCGACAATTGCGATTATGAAAAGTGCACCGTTATTTATACCCCACCATCGTTTATTTTTTGTCGCCCCTTTCAAGGGCAATTAAATACCACCAGTCTTAAAACGCTTTGCATATTCCGTAGAGTTTATTATCGACCTGCTAATAAAGATAGTAAATGTCGCAGTAAGTCACGCAAAAATGTCGCAGGATGTTTGTTTGGTCTTTATGGGGGCAGCATTTTTCAACCGTGCGAAATGTTGTAAATAAATCATAAATACATAGGTCATTGGGAGGTAGGTAACTTTGATTAATCCAATTTAAAACACTTTAAAGTAAAGGTACAACTTTATACCTAGGTAGGCGCACCTTAGCGAAACAGTCTCAAAACTTAAAACAAACGATTAGGAAAATAGAACTTCTTAATAACGGGATTAATGAAATTTCCCAGTCGTCGGAATCGAACCGCATTCCCCGGGGACGAGCTGTCAAAGTGCTCCAAACTCGCGCCGCCTGTCTCAGCGACAACTTTTAATAACCTTCTGTATCACCCAAATGGATTTGGGACCCAGCACAATCCGACACTCGTTACGTTTCCAACAAACTTAATGTGAACGGAAACTTTCATAAAAGGGTGGAAGTACCTACCTGCTTGTGTATACCACTTTAATTATCCAAATAGGTACGGCGTAGCACTATGCTACGCGCTACGGCGTAGAGGATATAACTAAGCTTATCGACGAACTCCTTGGCTTTTTTAAATAGATACCAGCTGTAAAAATATCACCATGAATGAACTGACTTAGGTGAACGGAGCAGACAATAGTGTCAATCCCTAGTATTGTTGAATAACAGCTTACTCCAAGCTCACTTCACCTCACCAAGTTTTCACTGTGATATTTGTACGAAATGGCTCAGCAGAATACAATAACTCCACATTGGGACACCTCTCAACGTACCTACCTACTTAGATATTTAGAACTTTTGACTTTAACTTTGAACGGAACATCGCTACAGCTTTAAAAAAACTTATCGCAAAACCCCACAACCTCGAAACACGAGCGGATCTTTCCGAAGCGTGCATAATGGGGAACATCAGGCCTTCATCAAGCCCTGATAAGGCAATCTCGAGTCACTTCCTGATATCACCCTTCACGGAGCCCCGCTTCTTCCCCGCACCGAAACGAAATTGAACCGTCTTAGATCTGTCTCGGCGTAATCCACGCTTATAATTGATGCGACAATGTCAAACAAGGCCCCGATACAGCCGGCTAATCGGAAAAATACAAATCCGCCACAACATGATCGATTGTTGCGACACTGACACACTCAAGTACAAATTGATAACAGACTCGATTGCTTACCGTTTATTTTGACAGAAGACAAACTTTGAAGCTCTGAGATTTCATTAGTTTGCGATACAAGCTAAGTATCATCGACATTGATCGTGCTTGTTTCTTTCGTTATTCTAAAACTTAATCGAGTGTCAATCATCGAAGTAAAACTCGAGCGCTTTATGTGTCAATACAGCATGTTAAATCTTGCAAGTAAACAAAATATCACACCGGATCACTTTTTCCCCATAACGCGCGAAACGACATTGTTACTGGCAAGAAATTGTGGAAGAATTTCGCTTTTTTTCTTTTGAAATATTGAATTTTTACATTTATGCCTTTCACACCTCATAACGTAATAATTCTTGGTGCGAGCCCCTCGTGGAACTTTTCCATTGCAGCGGCAGCATTCAAAATAAATGTTTGGTACTTTATCATCACCGTCAGTGTGTGGCACGCGACTCGCATCTGCAGTCACTTTATTGTCAAACTTGTGTTTACTTTATTGTGAAACTTGACTAGTCGTACCAGAATCAGCTTCGATAATTCTTTGCCTGACTTTAAAATCTATATCTAGACGTCTATAAGGTATTTCGCTGTTTCATACTATGTTCAATTAATTTTTTAAGACTTTGAGACTTTAGACACCGGATTTAGATTTTCTTTTTGGTTGTTCGTAGTGACCGAATCTTTGAAACTTGGTAGCTTAGAGCACAATTAAAATCCACCAAAACTTCACCCAGCTTATTAAAATATTTTACAGCAATTCCATGTCACATCCACATGTTAAGAAAACCAATTAAGCAGTTCTAACCCTCGATTCCTCGCGCCTCTGACACAAATAATGTGACCGCAGCATTTAGTCTCTCCGGCCCTCGCAGGGGCATCGAACGATCTCTAATGGCATCCAACCACCAACTGGCCACCGCATTAATCCTTTACCGGCTCTTGATTAATTATTTAAAGTTGCCCGAGGGAGTGCTCTCGGCAACTCCGCAAATTGTTTACAACTGCTTGTTACATTACATTTACACGTCGGGGATCAAATGCTTGGGTTTACAGCCGTAAACCCAAGCATTTGATCCCCGAGTTTGATCCCAGGTAGCCACCTGTTTTTGGATTGCTAAAAACCATTGGGTAATTACAGAGTAGTTCTTACTTCAAGGAATCTTAAGATTCGTTTTTAGAGTGATCGTCTGCTTTGTGGTTACATAAAGAAAGGTAAATTTCGATACTTCTCAAAGTGTTAACTTATTGAATACATCCCATAATTGGTTCATTTTGAGTTTACAGTTCCTTAGAGAAGGTAAATCCCACTTACAAAGTAATAATTCAATTCCAACATGGGCTACAGTGATATTATCAAATTAAGTGCGGACAAGCGGACTCTTGACTTGACCGATGTAGTGACCCCTAATCCGCAGTAAATCTTGGGACCAACATACCCTGTCCGCAGCCGGAGGGTTAAACAACCTACTTCGCAATCATTTGTTACCTACACGCTGTAGACAAGACAGGGGTGCGCAATAAAGAAATATTTACATTCCTTCATAATTTAATACCGCCCGACCTTTTAGATTGCCCCGCACGGGACCGCGTGGGAGTATGCGAAAATAAAATCGAAATAGTACGTCGTGATTGATTGAGATACCTGTTATTGATGTTCTTGCTTAGATATTTATTAATTTGGAATATAGTAACGCTATAAATATGCATATGAAATTAAGTAATAGCCACGATCGATTCTTTTCACCTGTTAAGTATAATACATTTGGACAGGAACGATCAAAATTCTTGAAAAAAATACGAGTATGTATCGTTACACTTAAGACCCAATTTGATCACCAAAATCAATTATATATCTATTTAACACCAACGATTGAATTCTACCAAATATTCATGAAGCATCCCAGAATAGGAACGCATAAGGGGAAGACCACCACCACATCAAAAATGGTTGTTCAGTGGTTCGGAAGTGTACACGGAGATAATGCGAACATTATACGAACTCTCGAGCCCGCATAATCGTGCTTATTATGCCGTGGAGCAAAAACTTACTAACTTGCATCTTTCGCACATTCATCCTGGTATATGCGTGCACACAAGTTATAGTGACTGAATGTCGGAATTCTTTATAGTTCTATTTACGTATATATTGACAGTGTGTTTATATAAAAACTTTTTACAAAAAAACAACCGACTTCCGAAAAAAACACTACAAAGTGAAAAATAACTTTAATTTCGGAAGTCGGTGTCTTTGGTTTTGAATTTTCATTTTTTGCCACCGACTTCCGAAATTAAAGTTATTTTTTACTTTGTAGTGTTTTTTTCGGAAGTCGGTTGTTTTTTTTTTGTAAAAAGTTTTTATTTTTCACTTTTTAGTTGTGGTACCTACCCCACACAAATTCAAATACCAGTACCTGCTATGTAAATAACAGTCACAGGAAGTTATCATCATATCATCCACATAAACTAAGTGGGGAAAAATACGTATTATTGAAGCTTACTCAAAAACTATCCAAGCAAAGTTAATTAAATTTATATGGGACCAATCCGGGAGCATACCCTTTTATACAAAAAAAGAATTTTCAAAATCGGTCCACAATTGACGGAGAAATCGGCGGACATACATAAAAAAAAAACCTCCTCCTTTTTGGAAGTCGGTTAAAAATGGGTAGTTTTCGTCGTGATACTGAAAGATTCTGGATATAGAAATACGACATTATATGCGAGCAAAGGAGTGCAACGAGTCTTTTTCCCAGGAATGGGACAGAGCAGGCCATTAACAAAAAAAAACAAAGACAAACCTCCTCTGGCTCCCAATAGCCACCAACTAGGTCCAAAAATTATATGCCTAATCATAAATACTAACTCAAACGGTAGAAGATAAATGTTTTGATTCCAGTAGGTTAGGTAGGTACTTCACATAAATGTAACACAGGTAAACACTTTCGTACCCCTGTATACTAAGACAAGATAATTTTGCTGGATGACCAAGGGCTATCGAGTTTCGGGTTCAGTAAACCGATAATTTTGGAATGTTGACCAAGTATACGAACTTATGCACGTTAGGTGAATTAATTCCACTTGCACTGACTTTAGAGAATCTGCTAGCATCACCTATTAATTATTCTTAAGAATTTAACTCGTAGGTAAGGCACTGTTGTTAAGTACCTACATAGGTAAGTAAATAAGGGTAAGCTTTTATTTGTAAAAAATAAAAGCAGCATTTACTTCAGTGCAACCAAGCGGAACCAGGGGCTGCGTTACCATTTGATTGACAGCTGCCCTTGTCCAATAGCAATGGCGAGACCTGACGAACACGTCAATCAAACACGAACCAACCCCACCTTATCAACAAAACCAACACCACATAACAACCCTTACCGCTTCGAACATAAGAGCCACAAGCAGTGCACAGATGACATCGCGAGCCCCGCGGCCGAGCCATCACGCGAACGCGATCGCCCCATTATTCGCCGCCCTTTTGTAATTTGAATTTCGAATTCCAATTCGTATTTTGTGGTAAAATAAAAAGAACACCGTTTCGACACAATGGCGTCAAGGGCGGTGTTCTGACATGCGATCAAGTTATTACATTAAAGGAAAGCGTACCCGCGAGCCCGGACCCGCCTCACAGCCATGTTATTGAAAGCTTCCAGGAATAGCATTCTATAACATTAATTTGAAATCGGCCGTTCATATTTTACGGAACAAAGTTAAAGCTGTGGAATAATTTGAAGCATATATTCAAGCAATAATTAAGTTCGATTGTTTTCATTACAGAGAATGGACTGCCCCGACGACTACGCACTGCTTACACAAACACACAACTGCTGGAATTGGAGAAAGAGTTTCATTTCAACAAGTATCTTTGTCGACCGAGAAGAATTGAGATCGCAGCTTCATTAGATCTTACTGAGAGACAGGTACGTATGAAAATACAAAGAATAACATCTCATAATATGCCCTTCCATCTACATTATGCCTACCTATTTAGATAGATCTCATCAAAACATCCACTTATAGACATCCCCATAATTATTTATTCATAGTTTATTTATTGATCTTGAATTTTAATTCTACTGAGTACCGAATGTTCACCGCCAACGTGATAGATCGCGTCGTCATGCGCCTATAGTTCTGATACAGTTAGTTAATTTTGAATGACATACGACCAATACGTCCATACTACGTTGAATACACCGGTTCTCGTCCGATCACCGAAGTTAAGCAACATCGGGCGCGGTCAGTACTTGGATGGGTGAACGCCTGGGAACACCGCGTGACGTTGGCTTTTGGCTTTTCACATGTTTATTTTGGTCTAAAAAAGTTTAAATTCTTTTATTTTACCAGGAACACCCTCTAGTACTTTGTGATTACAACTTTGTACTCCCCTTTACTGCGTAAAGAATCTAATCTAGATTTTTTTACTCTACAGGTAAAGGTCTGGTTCCAAAACAGGCGTATGAAGCACAAGAGACAAACACTCAGCAAAACTGAAGATGGCGACGACAAAGACTCCACCACATCAGAAGGAGGCAAGAGCTCTAAGACGGGGCTTGACAAATTTTTGGACGACGACGGTCCGCTATCCGGCAAGAAGAGTTGCCAGGGTTGCGAGTTACCGCCCGGCGCACTTTGTTCCCCTGCTGAGGACCTACCAGAGCTAGCGTCACGCACACGGAATAATAATACTCCGAGTGCCACCAACAACAATAGCTTTGCGAGCGATGGAGCCTCCAGCGTGGCTTCCTCCTCCTCCCTCGACAAACTTGCCGAAGACGACTCACGAGACGGACACCCTCCCCTCACAGCAATGACCGCCGCTCCTAGGAACTTGACCAAGAGGATCAAGCAAGAATCGAGGAAGAGATCACCTTCACTGGATGCCACATGTAAGGTGTCACCGTCGTCCTCTAAAGACGGACTTGGCCCAGTAGTTGGTCTTTCGGATAATGGAAAATTCTCATCAGTTAACTTGACACCGTCTTCGACGCCAGGCACTCCATCGAGTATGCATCCGAGTCCACTGGGCCATTATCCTAGACCGTCGCCTCCAAACGCGCCGCCGGGCCCGCCGCACCCTCAAGCCGTGCCCAACGCGATGCCTCCCTACGTCATCAGAGGTAACGCGCCACCTGGACAGTTCGTGCCGCACCCTGACTTCCGCATGGACTCCAAACAGTTCATTGGAAAGCTTGCGCAATACCCCCAAGGTAACAGAAACTATGAAGGATACGGAACCACAATTCAGTCTGCTGCTGAACAACACGCTTATGTGCGAAATCAGCAGCATACACGACAGGAGGGATCCCCCTCTACGAGAGCGACAAACGGTGTAGCATCAAGGCAAGCGTACCCTCACGAAATGTATCAAAACTATGGATATCCTGCGTATGGAAAAGATCAAGTAGCCTACGGGCACCCGGGATATGACCAATCGCAGAGTTACAGTGGGGAGCATATGGGGTATGCAAACAGCCACTATGGGTACCACTACCACGAAGGTGCGCAACATGATCACGGACACAACTATTATGCTGCTGAAGGACAAAAAACTGCACACGGGACGGACTATTCGAAGAACTACTATGATGGGAATGCTTACTCGCAGCAGGCAGCTGGGTACGCGGCGGCAGGCGCGCAGGCGGGCGCGGCGGGCGCGGCGGGCGCGGCGGGCGAGGCCTACAGCGGCGCGGAGTGCGCCGACGGCTACGGCTCCTTCCAGCAGTTCTACGAGGCCACGCACGCCGCGCCTGCCGGAGACAACTCCAACTCCTCCTCAGACTTCCACTTCCTCAGCAATCTCGCTAATGACTTCGCACCAGAATATTACACCATTTGAGATAAGGACTTCGCCGAGCAGGCGAGTGATCTGTTCGTGTAAGATTACTTATATAATACTGTGTATGGAACGTTTATTATAATAAGGGTTATGGTGTTGACACTCCAGTGTTCGCCCAAGGCGATGACGTACAAGATTGCTATACACTGCTAATCCTAATCCAATTTAAGTTTGTTATATTATAGTTGCTATAAGAAATGATAATGTAATAAATTGTAAATAAATACTTATTTCTTAATTATTGTAATAGATAATTAAACTAAATTTTTACTCTGATGCGTACAGTATAAAGAATAGATATTGAAATTGATTACAGACATTTAAAGAAATGCCCAGTTGCGACACTTATTCGAGAAAATATGTTAGTTATTGTAAATGAAACATAGCAGTTTTTCCAATCTACAAGCCATTGTTTGATACATAAGCGGATAACCAATATCTACTGTTGATATAACGTTTAAATAAATTGTAATTAAAACTGGTACCAATGTAAATTTCTACAAAAATAATATTTAAAAAGTTTATCTTATATCCAAACACCTTTTCACGTGTTCATGATAAGAGATATTTGAATTAAAAAATCATTTTACGACACTTAATAATAGAAATTGTTTACAAACTTAAGGAATAGTCGTTGCCTTATTTAGTTTATATTGTTTTGTGACTATAAGACATACTGTAGATACATTATAAGATAGTTTATTGTAAGTCATTATTATTGTAGATATCATCAGCTCTATCATTTTGGCCTATTAAAAAAATAAATCATTTGGTGTCACATGTTTTCTGCTTTTACTCCAACTACCCAAAGATATACCTATTTGACATGAATCCACTATCCTATCCTCCCTAAATTATTTATAAAACAATCTTGCAGTCAATGCTATGGTTTCTCTTCTACGGTATATAAAATACCACATCTAAAAGCCAGATTTAGAGCAGTATACTAGTGTTCAATCAAGGCTCGTGCCTTCTGGTATAAGAGTGCAGTGGGACAATAAAAATATGGTTATTATTTTTAAATAGTATGCAAAGAATGAAAATCTCATGAGATCTCAAACTCTTTTGCTCTATCGTGAAGAAGGTGCTGTAAGCATGAAGCAGTCTACATGAATAAAGATATAAATTAATTCAGGACCACTACAAAAAGTAAGGTAATAGGTAGGTAATACGGGCTGGTATCCGCAACTCCACGTCTAAGCGCGTATTTTGCGTACGGGTGGGAAAATCGGTTATTCGATCCACCCCAACTCCTCAAAGAAGGCCAGCAACGCCTTGGTGTCACTGACAATCTCACGTAGGGTACCTGGGTTACCGAAGTACTTTGCCCTGTATGCGGCGACCGCCGGGCAGTATAGCAGCACATGAGCTGCTGTCTCGTCGTCCTCCATGCAGGCTCTGCACAGCGGACTGTCTGTGACTCCTATTACAAAGAAGTGTTTATTAAATGACCCATGGCCAGTTACAGCTGCTGTGACTATACGCAGCTGTTGTTTCGTTAGTCGGAGAACCTTTTTCGTGAGGCGGCCATTAATTGTAGGGAGTGCCTAGTAGAGAGGCTAAAGGCCTGGCTGCACTCACCGTGGTCCAACCATAGTTTGTGATGTTGGTCCCTGGTTCGTTTCCTTACCAGAGTGCGTAGGTACCCGAAGGGGAGTGGCGCAATGGGTTCGGAACCCACTGGTGCCATGCTCGACCCCCTTCTGGCAAGTTCGTCGGCTGCGTCATTGCCCCGCGAACCGCTGTGTCCTTTAATCCATTGAATGGTAATGTTATTGAGGCAACCCACCTGGTTAAGGCGCTGGTGGCACTCGTATATCAGCCCAGAGTCAACAGTGTGGCTGTTTAGCGCTAGCAGAACAGCCATGCTGTCTGAGAGTATATGTATCGCGTACCTAGTCCTTAACTTCCCTGGCCATGATGGCTAAAGCGGCAAGAGATATACCCATGCATTCGGCCTGGAACACTGTGTTATGGACTCCCAATGGTGTGGCTATGTAACTACAAAAAGTAATAAAAATCCTAATTTACAGAGAAATAGTAGTGAAAGCCTTCTTTTTTTTGGGTGGCAAATTATCAAATAACTTCTATCTCTGGGTGGAGCGGAAGGGCGTGTCAGATTCTTACTGAATAAAACCTACCTGTGTTCCTTCAGTTGCCTGTACGTTGCCAGGGTCCGCGGTATCCCTTTCGGACTTTCCTACGACCCTGGCAGGCATCGGTCGGACCCCGTCCGTCAGTTGTACCGACATCTCTTTGAGGCGCGCCTGGAACACAACGCGCCGTCGCCTGTGCCTGGTCATTATCGGACGGCGAGCTACCCATTGCTCACCGTCCGCAAACCCGCGCCTATGGTGGGCAGGAATCGGCCTGCGTTGGCTGCTTCGCAGAAAGAGGTGACGGCCTACCTTGCCCTCTCGCTCCGTACCATGGCCTGGACCAGGGCCGGACGCGAGATTTCACCGCCACCAACCACCTCCACGAGGACACGGCGATGCTCCGCCCAAGCCGGGCAGACCTCCACCGTATGCTCCACCATGATAGTAGTAAAGGCCTAAGGCATCACAGAGGTAGGCTCTGTGGTGCAGTAGATCATTAAATAATATTTGATTAAATAGATACGAGAATACTTCTATTAATTTATTATCAGAGTAGCTCATGTGAAATAGAGAGAGATTAGACAAAGACAAAGTTGTAATCATTTAACTAAACAATGTTATACACTTTTTAATATCAATTATTCAAAAACAGAAATGCATTAATATTTGAAACAGTAAAATTATTTGAAATAAGAACATTAGAATCTGGTTAGTTTTATAAAATTTGGTTACATTTTACAATGCAACTCCATGAAATAGTTGTCTAGGAGAGGTATATAGTTCTCAAAATTTCCTATTTACTGGAGAATATTAGACATTCCATATAAAATTTGTGATCAGAACATCCCGGTAAAGTACTGAGTAGTGTTGATACCAAGATTCTAATGCATACTTCAGTAAAGCCGTGTCACAAGACTATAAAATGTAGTAAAGCAATTGTTACTTAAATAGTATTAAAATATTTTTATGAAGTAGACGGTTTCGCTGCTTGCATCTGGGCTTGCAGCTTCATTTCAATCATCATGCAAATAGCTTTGTGAACCTTTGATTTCTCTATGCCTAACATTTTTATTTTATCCATTTGTTCCGTTACAAACGCCACTTTCCTCTGGAAATAGTCCTTTGCACCCGGAATATCCTGAAAAGACAAATAGACTATTTAAAACACAGGTAAAATGAGTATAATGAACAAGTAAAACAGCAAAAGGAACAAACTTCAATAAAGAATAGGAGTTAGTCTTTACCAAAAAAAAAGGAATCAAAAATAAATAGTCGGTGATGAACATGAAAAAAGTTAATGCACTGACTTCACAAAAATTTATAAAATTATGACTTTCTGTTTACACATAACTTACTTTCTGTGCATAATATCCAGTTCCTATGTCAATAAGCACATGCTCAGTATCTGATATTTCGCCGGGGATGTACATAGATCCAGTCAGCGGTACCAATATACTTTTGCCTTTACACTCAGGGGTCATTTTCTCAACACATTCTCCTGATTCCATAAACTTTCCTTGAGCTATCTTCAATGTTTGTAAAGAGTCTTGAAATACGGTCATTTCCTGGAAAAAAAAAGGTTTAAATGAAAATATCTCTTCGAAACAAATCATTGTAATTAGCCATAACCTAAGTATATCTGACAATAATAAATTTGTTATTAAATAGCGAAATTACTGAATATTATGTAAGCTAATAACCAAACTGAGAGATATTTCGTAGGCATCCATTCATTTGCCTTGTATATTTTTAACTTACTTGATCCAATTGCTGTTTGAGTTGGGCCAACTGCTGTAAATTGAGCTTGGATAAATCGATTTGATGCATTCCCGGCGCTGGTGCACTTGATACAGTAGCCATTGTTAATTAAGTTGATATCTCACACCTAGTTTACTAAGAATAGTGACTAATTTAATATAAATGCAAGATTTCTCAGCATAATTCGCAAGAAGTAACCTCAAATATTTGCTCGACAGCAAAAAAGACAGTTCTAATTTTGACATAGAGAAATAGCTGTCAGTGTCAAATCAGAATAAGTAAGGATGTACATGGACATTGATCACTGAATTGATATCGACAATCGAACTATTTCAGGTTGCAGGGGCTGCGGTAATGTAGCCCATGAAATTCGAATTTTGTTCCGTTTTTGCAATTTGCAGGTCAGTTTTAGGTGGTATGTTGATCAAAATGTGATTCACGACTGTACAAATGTGTGTTTACTGAATTATAATCATTAAAATCATCAATACAAATCGATAGGAAACAAAAATAAAACATTTTTAAGAAATTATTCCGCAACTTTGTAGGCGTGATTACTATGTTTATCCATGCCAAAATACAACTTTTCAGTACCAAGGGTATCTGAGTTAAACCGCAAAAAGACAGATGGAATTACTGTGCGTTTACACTGGTGAAACATTCACAACAAAACATGTTGAAATCTTTAGTTCCTGTCACTGTGCGTTTGCACTGGCGAAACTTATCAACAAAACATGTTGGAATCTCTAGTTCCTGTCAAAACTTGTTTGGAACATTGACAGAAAATAGAGATTCCAACATGTTTTGTTGTAAATGTTTCGCCCTCAGAGTAATAATATTACTCATATTACTCTTATTACTCAGAGTAATAATATTACTCTGAGGTTTCGCCTGTGCAAACGCACAGACATCATGACTTGTTTTACACAAAAAAAAGATCCTGTTCCACGAAATCAACGAACGAACAGGCATGCATAGTCGATTTTTAATTCATAAACAGTGGAACAACTCGTGCACTCATTGTTTAGTTGATTCTGGTAACAACACTACCAAACTTCATACTTCACTACAAAAAAAAATAGAATTTATTTGCGATTCGAGACCGGAGACAGCAGATTCCTAGATTATTTTGGAATTTATTTATATGTAATAGCACGGAATATCATAGTCTTGTGACGTTTCTTAAAAGTGTCGCATAATTTAAATAACGAGCAAACAGTTTCAATTTATTATTTGTTCTAAGGTGAAACTTAACCCCAATCCAACCTCGTCATGTCTGTTACCAATTTGGATACAATCGAGAATTTTCAAAATTTTATTAGGTAAGTAAATGCTTTTCAATTAATATTTCCATTACATTTTATCAGAAGATTTGAATCCTTCAGTGGATACTTTGAATGACTAATCTTTTGTTTTATAATTCAAACATTCTACAGCTTCTGTTGTACCTATTAGTAAATTAATTATTGTAGTTCACTTTTAAGAATTAAATTAAAACTTCATAGATTTAAAGTCCTTTGACAGCTCCGTTTTGCAAGGACCATAAATTGTTATCTAATGTTGTAAAGCTAAAATATCTGTTAATAATTATTTTCAACAGTAATTATTATCAAATGTATTTCACCTTTTCCTAAGGTCACCAAAGATAACAAAATGCTATTAACTTTACTATGCCTACCTCATGGCTTTGATGCGACATGCTTTGTTTATTCTGATAAAACCAGATTATCCGTCTAAACAAAACGCTTATATATACAGATAAAAATTGTGATAACAGCAATCGGCCTATGCTACTGAACTACTGATGTCTAGAACTTTTGTGTTCCAAGTCCAATGATAAGCATAAAAATACTTGTATTTTCAGGACACCTGTGCTAACAATAGTTCATTTTTCTGCTGAATGGGCAGAACAATGCAAGCAGGTAACAGAGGTCTTAAAAGAACTGGTAAAGTTACCGGAAGTACAATCCAGTGGAAGTAAAATAGCTTTATGTGATGCTGAAAAATTATCTGAAATCTCATTGCAGTTTAAGGTAAAAAATAATCCTCAATTTTAAATTACAAAAATACACAAATGTAAATTAGAATGATAATGTAAACTGTAAATAAAAGGAACAGCTGTGTAAATACTGTAAGCACTTCCTTGAAAAATATTTAATGTGTCTGAGAATACAATTAACAATCGAGCAATGATGTAGCAGAATCCAAAACATACATAGCGGAAACAAGTAACTGAATAAATAACTTATTAATTTTCAGGTGGACTCCGTACCAACAGTCATTTTATTCAAGAATGGTACGCAACTCGACAGAGTAGATGGTGCTGATGCTGCACAAATATCTTCCAAAGTTAAGGCCCATAGTACAAATAAGACTGCTCTGAGGGACGTAGCTCCTGTGAAACTAGAAGATAGACTGAAAGCTTTGATAAATAGACATGATGTTATGGTGTTCATGAAAGGCAACCGAGAGCAACCTAGATGTGGTTTCAGCAAAACTTTAATTCAAATCCTTAATGGAACTGGGTAAGGATACTACTAAATTAGATGGAGTATGTTTTATTGTAAACTAGCTGCGCCCCGCGGTTTCACCCGTATTAGTCTCGATCCCGTGGGAATATCGGGATAAAAAGTGTCCTATGTCCTAACCCAGGTCATGGTCTACTCATATGCGAAATTTCATTCAAATCTGTTCAGCCGTTTTGGCGTGGAAGCGTAAGAGCCTGTGCACACGATGCGTTGCGGCGTTTTCCCTACAAATATCCATAGTATGGCACAGAGTTCTTTCCGACGTCGCACCCGCACGTACTCCGGACTTGCAGCCCGCGAGACGAGGAGGCGAGACGTGTACGCGTTTCAACGCCGGAACGGCACCGCTCAGTTGTTTGTGTGACCGCCAGTGCGACGAAATCTTTACGGAGCCGCGCCGCTACGCATCGTGTGCCCTGGCTCTAACTGTGCATTTGCACTGGTGAAACATTCACATAAAAACATGTTGAAATCTCTATTTTCTGTCAATGTTCGATACAATGTTTGACAGGAAATAGAAATTTCAACATGTTTCTAAATTAATGTTTCGCCAGTGCAAACGCACAGTAACAAACAAACAAACTCTCTTTTGCATTTGTAATATCCCACGATACAGGAAGAAATTCTTAGTGTGGGGGCAACGTTTAAAAAAAAAAAACATTTGTTAGGATTATGAGTAACAGTGATATCATGTAATTATATAAGAAATATTGTGGGACAGGAATGTAATAAAAATAGATAGATGTTTTCCTGTAACTGTCTCTACCAGACCAGCCACCACAAGTACACATCTTTTGGTGTTAAAATTTAGGTGATTCATCAGTAGTTTATATTGTAATATTAAACTACAAGCACATAAAACTGGTGGGAATGCTTGTATAGTATTGATAGTTATAATCTAATACAATGGCACACTCTATGCCATAAGTTTAGTGTAATATAAATGTTTTGAATAACATTGCTCTTGATTGTTTTTTGTTCTGCCCTATTTACACTTGGGGATATACTTACAATAATAATAGTGGCTTGTCATTGTTTTCTAGTGTGCCGTATGATACATTTGATATATTGACTGATGAAGAAGTACGTCAAGGCCTAAAGGAATATTCAGACTGGCCTACCTACCCCCAACTTTATGTTAAAGGAGAACTAGTGGGAGGCTTAGACATCATCAAGGAGCTACAATCTAGTGGGGAACTAGATGCTACATTGAAGCCTTAATAAATGGTTCATGCTATTGTAGGTACATTAATTTATTGCAATAAATGAATGATTTTAATAAATAACTGTTATCATTTTATACTTTTTGCTTCTTAACTTTGAATAGCGCGATTGTAACTTGTAAGGGGTACTAAATATGAATGCATATCATTGCTACCTATACCATGAATCGTGTGATGCACACAATAGTTTCAGTAGGAAGAAAATCTTCCTACTGACTATCTCTTCAAGATCAAAACAAAATCTTATTTAGTCCGAATCCAACTATCCCAATTATAACTGAAATGCCTGAATGTCCTTGGAATCCTTGCACACATTCAAACGGCAAAGCATAGGTGAGCGAAAGGAATCAAGCAAGGGACACGGCTTTGGCCAATCCAGTTTAATCTTAGAGAGTTTAATAGTAGAAAACGCTTAGAGCATTAAGAAAACGGAAAGTGAAGTGAAAAGCTATAATGGAAAATAAATTGACTAAACAGCACACAGTCTAGTATATTTCTCGTGGAAAGGAGTGATATTTTATGTCTGTGTTTTGCTGACGTCTGTTACGACAGCTGACAGTATTGACACTGACAGAAGACCGAAACCGAAGACCAACCAAAACTTTGCGAACCGTAACAGAAAAGCAAAACGAAAAGAGATAATATTATATTATAATAGAAACTTGGTAGATGCTGTATTTGTGATTATATGATCTGATTTCCCTGACTTTCTTTCTCGTAGATATGGATAAATTATATACTTATAACCCAAGTATGCACATCCTTTAGTCAACCTATTTATTACTGCATTCGTGTACATTAATTTATTTATGTATCTTACTGATTGTGTATCTAATAACTTTATCTGATTATTGTCATAGTCTAATTAACTTTTCTATTGTAGAAATAATGATTAAAACGAGGACGGCAGGCGATGGAATGGAATCAGACGAAAACACGTCAGAAAGGCAATCAGAAAGGGTTCAAAATGTGGAATCTAAGATTATCGCTAGCCCAACTAGAAAAGATAGTTTGTTACCCGTTCGTTTAGTGCAAGTGTACGCTACTAAAGTGTTCAGATCAGAGAAAAGGAAGTCATTAAACGGGAAGACAACGAAGTTTGTGCCTTACGAGCCCTATCCAGCAGCTGTAAAGCCTATGACACCTACGCTTGTTACAAAAGACTTGAAAAAGTCGAAGAACAACATGGATATTAACACCTTGATAACTCAGATGTCTCAGATGAGTACAAACTTGAATGAATTCAAACCTCGTCCAAAACTGAACTCCACAAGTGATAAGTCTGGTCCAGATGTTGATAGACCCAGTCCAGAGGCTGTAGAGATGAAAAAAAAGATTGATAGCTTGACACGTGAAAATGAATCCATAAAAGAACAGTTAAAGCAACAAGTTCAAGTATGAATATTTATATTAACTTTCTATTATCATAACAATAAGTTGTTTAACTGTGAAATCTGTTTATACCACTGTGTACGTAAATTAAAGAGATTCATAGGATAGAAATTAAAACTAAAGTCTTGTTATTTCTGTCAAGTCATACATTACATGACTATTGTTAACAGATTATATACAATATTTCTCATACAGTTTTATATATGAAAACTTCAAAACAAATGTTTTGATGCAAATTTATTTTATTGCTTTTTTTTTAACATCTTGGACTAGTGTATGTACAACACTAATCTGAAGTGCCCTGTTGATAAATTAAAATAATAGTCATGAAGGGACCTTATCAGAATGATTATAAAACATGACACAAGCCTCAACAGTGTGTAGTGTGCTTAACTTATTATCTTCCTTACTACTATCTCAGCAGCAGAATTGCATCATTACTATGATTTAAAATATGGTGTTATCTGCAGGTCAACAAAGAACTTAAAACGATGCTGGTGGCATCTATGGGTGAGGACCTTGAGACACAAGTACAATCTCTGAATGAAGATAAGAAACATTTGGCGAGTGCTTTGCTAAGTTCAGCACAACATTTATCAACTCATCAGGTATGTGTAGTAATAATAACTGAATTTCTGAGGAGTTGGGGTGAACATGCAAGATACTGGATACCAGGATCTATGGTTGAGCTTTTGAGAGGTCCAGCACGCATAGCATTACAAGCATAGAAATGGGTTTTGTCAACAGAAGAATAGACAAAGTGACAGATTGTGATTGTTTATCTGTCATTTTGTCTATTTTTCCGTCGCCAAACCTGTTTCCATTGGGGTTATGCTAAGCATGCAGTAGACTGCACATTTAGGTTGTAACTGATGTCTTACATTTAAACAAGACATGATTATGGTATAACATTCCCTTTGTTATTAATTTTCCCATAACCGTCACTGCTTGGCAAAGGACTCCACTTGATGAGGAAAAAAGTAGAACAGTGATCTACAAAGTAGATCCTGGCTGGTATTCAAAAGTCGAAACCCCTTTTAATATTTATTTGTTTTTTTAGGAACAAACTGAATGGCTTGCAGGGCAGTGTGAAGTATGGCGGAGTAAATTCCTTGCAAGCAGGTAAAATAATATATAATATATAAAATAAATATATTTACGTCAAATTCAATTATTTTTATGTAACATAAACTTGTTTTCAACACTGTGTTTTGATGATGCATAAAGGATTTCAAAACATGTTTTTGACTCATAATGACTCATAAATAATTAATTAAATGACTAAGATTGTTTTCAGCTTGATGGTAGAAGAACTAGCTCAATGTAAGAAGCTATTAAACGGAAAGACTGAAAATTTAGAACAAGCAATAAAACAATTACTTGACGAGCGATGCAGGGCGCGGGACATGATGCTATGTACTTATAAGAACTTGTACAGCCTCCACGAAAAATGGCTTGAAAATATCGCAATAACAGAGTATGTGGGCAACAGTAAGATGTACAACCGTCCTATTGGGAACCTCAACTTCAACGCGACTATTCCGCATTCGACAAATATACTGGATATGACGTCAATCAACCTGAAGCTGTCGGAAAATATCAGCAGTTCTGTCGAAAAGCAAGATATCAGCCATTTGAATAACTTGCCCACTATCACTGAAGGGGAAAAGAATGCTGAAAATGTAAGTATAATTCGTGAATACTTAAATATTTATGTGACCTGACATGACCTCAACCCATTAGGTAATCTAAGCTTGGTTATGCAACTCAAACAAACACAATAACTATCGTCATAATATATCTTGTATGTGTGTTCATAAAACATGTTTAAGCTTTATATCAGCAACAAGTTTTGCTGCGACGCAAAACGATGCAGATGTTTTGCGGCTCACCATTACGTTGCGGTTGCTAATAATTTGTTTTCGCCTTCAAATAATTATAATAAGATCATAAAACATCTTCTAACAGATAATGGCGACGCCTATAGACATCAGGAAGTTGAGCGAAGAACCAGTGAACGCGTTAGTCCACCATGCCTACAGCAGCAGCGGCAACACACCGCGGCCAATTGCCTCCTGCGTACACTGCCACGGCAAGGTTCAGCTACTCTAATTGGTTGAAACGTGATGCCGTTGAGGGACGCGTTACTGTAGCGGATACAGCACAATATTAGGTATACAGGAACGATGTCGATACGAATCCTTAAGGTACCTTTCCCACTACCGATGAGGAAGTGACTAGCTATAAACGATTTTCTCGGTCAAGAAGGTTACAAAAGATTGAAGGTCCTGTGTCAGTGAAAGAGATACAAATATGTATTAATAGTTGATCGCTGATTGTTGAGTTCACAACGCCGGCGAGTACACGTTTGTTGCAGCGAAAAGAACTATCAAAGAGAGTACTCGCTCAGCGACGCTCGCTTGGCGGGCAGAACACTCGCTAAGAGACTCGTGCTTGGTATATACGCCTACCAGCGAGTAATCGCTCTGCCGTCGCTCACTCGATGCTTGTTACTCCCCAACTCGTTTGTAGTTGCTAGTTCTACTCACTTCTCGATAATCGCCGTCGGTGACAGGTGCCTAATAGTATGGTTTGCATCACTACTTTTTACGGTTTGGCAAACTATGCAAGTACGTGTGACATGGCCTTTACGGCATTATTATGCAGGCCACTCACGTTACGATATACTTGCGCAAAATTGGACTTGCACAAGTATACATTAACGTGTGAGGGATGAATTTGCACAAGTATCCGAGCCATTCGGTGTCACGCAGACTTGCGCAAGTATATCGTAAAGTGTATGGCCAGCATAAGTTTTATTAGGTTATGTATAGGTAGATTGTTGACGATATTTTGCAATAAATAAAACGATTGGCTGTAGATATAAATAAATGCCCAAGTTATTCCATTGGATATACAAACAAGCATGTAAATAAGTTGTGTGTGTGTGGGCCTCTGCCTCCCCCTTCGGGGCATACAGGCGTTATGTTAACCAAAGTTATGTGTCTTTACTTAGCTTTGGTAATCATCTTCACTAAAACATCCTTTTGTATATGTGTTGCAGAAAGAGGCTAGTGGTAAATTAGTCTAAGAGTTATGTTAATTCTATTTAATATTTATAGGTATTATGGTGCTCTGTATTATTAGCAATAATATAAATTGGCTTGTTAAATTTTTTAAGTTATAAAATGACTCAAATGTGGTCGATTTGAAGTTTTTCTCGCGTCGTCTAAAATGCAACTATCACATAATAAATAAACTATGTCCGGACTTTATTTGGATATTCCGTGTCATTGACTCTGGCAGGGCCACTAACAGGGATTTTAATTTTGATTACACAAAAATTTTGTCGCAAATTTGTCGAAATTTGTCGCCAAATATCAGAATTTGTCGGTCACTGGTTCAAAAGATATAAGGGTTTATAGGTGGCCAATCTGGAGAGAGTCTCCCCAGCAGGGCCACATTTATATCTCAAAAACTAAGGCACCTAGCAAGATCTGTTTTCTCCCATAATTTGTCGAAATTTGTCGCCAAATATCAGAATTTGTCGGTCAATGGTTCTAAAGATATAAGGGTTTATAGGTGGCCGATCTGGAGAGAGTCTCCCCAGCAGGGCCACATTTATATCTCAAAAACTAGGGCACCTAGCGAAGATCTGTTTTCTCCAATATTTTGTCGCCAATTTGTCGAAATTTGTCGCGAAGTTACAGATTTTGTCGGGTCTTAATTTGGGAGATATAATTAGTTCAATTAGTTAGGTATAGTCCAACAGCTAGATCGAAGAGTTCACGAAAAATTGCCAAGAAAAAATATTTCTATTAATATGTGTAATATACTTCTAGTTTTATCGGTCTACAGTCCTTAGAAATGTCCGAGAGACATAAATTCTCAATTAAATACATGTTTTTTATGTTTTAAATACTAGGTTAGAGTGGCTTAAACTTGTTTGAAAACATTAAACCTTGCTCTTGGTCTATTTGGTGTCAAGATGTACAGTCGCATGCAACTGTTTTATGAGTGTGTTTTTTTTTGTGTGATGTTATGTTATGTTAATTTCACTACATAGGTACAAAATCTTAAAGTTTCAGATATAATCTTAAAATTCAATAGATACCTATTAATAAGGTAACTACTACTACTACTACTAAATGGTTCGTCCTAAATGAGCATATCCTCGCGAGGCATATACAACATGTAACTGGAATAATGCACACCCTGCCCGATACACCCCAATTAGAAAATTAGGTTACAGTCATAATTTATGCACTGAAGCACCTAAGTAGTGTTTTTTAGGGTTCCATACCCAAAGGGTAAAACGGGACCCTATTACTAAGACTCCGCTGTCTGACTGTCTGTCATCAGGCTCTCATCTCATGAACCGTGATAGTTAGACAGTTGACATTTTCACAGATGATGTAGTTCTGTTGCCGCTATAACAACAAATACTTAAAAACAGAACAAAATAAATATTTAAGGGGGGCTCCCATACAACAACCGTCATATTTTTTTGCTCGATATTGATAACGGCAACAGGTAGACGCTTGAAATATTCACAGAATATTTAGTTATATATTCACTTTAAAAAATAATTAAAATAAAACATTTTTAAGGGGGGCTGCCATACAACAAACGTGATTTTTTTGCCGTTTTAATACATAATGGTACGAAACCCTTCGTGCGCGACTCAGACTCGCACTTGGCCGGTTTAAAAAAAAATTGCTATCCTAATTGTAGCCAAATAATATATGGACATCGACGGACTACATTGGTAGGTAGCGCCTCGGTATTTGTATCTAAAGACACACACACAAACACGCTATTGACGTGAAAAATCAAGGTAACTTACATATTAATCTGCAATCATACGGCGCGGCGGCGTCCTCTTTTCAAAACAATCAAATTGTCCACCACCTTGTTCAATGCACTTAAATACCCGCATTCGTAATTGTTCTTTCAATTTTTTACACAAACAAACCTCGCTGTACTCCCGGTGGAGGAATAAAGAAAAAATCTTGTAGAGCAAGTTTGTTTATTTACCTATTCTTTTTCAAGTACTTTGAGCGGCGCGAACGCCGAAGCGCCGCGCCCGCCGGTGACGTGCAGCAGGGGAAACCCTCGTTCTATCTCGCACTTTTCCCCGTTTTTGTATTTGCGGAATACCTTTAATAGAGATAACAACACTCGAGTTCGTAACTATTCATAATAAGTTCCACTTTAATTAAACTGGCTGACTTTAACTTACGTGACGGGTAACTCGTCTGTACACGCGCATCTATCTCTTTCTTACTTATCGTAAATGAAACGGAGCGCAGCGATCTATCTGCCGGCGACTAAGTGGTAAATGCACATTGTGTTAGATAAATAATTGCATGTATTTATTGTAGATTTGTGTATAGGTAACGAATACAGTTTTCCTTTGGTGGTTGAAATTATAGAATAAGTTAATATTTATTTAATTCGAAACAAACATTCCTCAATATGACGTCATAGATACTGTCTAGAAACTACATAAAGTATTTTGTACTTGCTTGTACCACTGGGAAGTTGAATTCTTTAATATCTTTTTAATTACACACCGACTAAATCTGTAATTTCGCGACAAATTGGCGACAAAATATTGGAGAAAACAGATCTTCGCTAGGTGCCCAGGTTTTTGAGATATAAATGTGGCCCTGCTGGGGAGACTCTCTGCAGATCGGCCACCTATAAACCCTTATATCTTTTGAACCAGTGACCGACAAATTCAGATATTTGGCGACAAATTTCGACAAATTAACGACAAAATATGGGAGAAAACAGATCTTCGCTAGGTGCCTTAGTTTTTGAGATATAAATGTGGCCCTGCTGGGGAGACTCTCTCCAGATCGGCCACCTATAAACCCTTATATCTTTTGAACCAGTGACCGACAAATTCTGATATTTGGCGACAAATTTCGAGAAATTAGCGACTAAATTTTTGTGTAATCAAAATTAAAAATCCCTGTTGGTGGCCCTGCCAGAGTCAATGACACGGATATTCCGTCAACGAATATTTATTTGACTAATCTTAACTTTCGTAAATATTATTTATAACATGTTTTACTCTTTTAATTACTATAAACAAGTGCGTGAAGCAAGGGTAATTTTATTTAGTATTGTGTTTCCTTATCGCCACATGTACAGACCTATTCTGTTTAGCGGAAATGTGCACAAAAATGGCTAATGACCACCATAATTGGAACCACGTATCTGGAAAATATACGGTTGCCTTATTATTTAACCGTGTCGTCGATATTATTTTTAAAGTGTATTATAAAGTAATAAAATCTCTTTTTATAATAAAATAATATGGGAGTGAGCTGAATATCTCTAAAAATCATTCCAAATAAAGCATTTTTGTGTAAAAATGTACATAATCCTGATAATAAAACTATTTATTGTTACTGTTATGTTTTTATTTCGTAATAATAAAGTCTGTTATGATTATGATATAATGTTAAGTATACGATAAAAATAGTATCTACTTATTGTTTTCTTCGCTTATATCACAGGTTTGATATTACTATTTTATCATTACATAATATACTGTTTACTATTATCAAACATAAACAAGGGCACGAGTCTTCCTATCAGTCTGCCGGTGAAAATTATTTGTGACTAAACAGGATGCGAAATAACTACAAAAATGTACTTATCCATAACAATTCGGTACTTTTCACCAGTAGAAAGCAGTCTAGTTAAGGTCTTCTATACATACACACTAATTTTTTTATTGCCTACACTATATTTAAGGCCACTAAAGATCTTTACACACTAACTACCGTGGTTCTAACTTGATTCTTAAATGAAGCAGTATAAGTATCAAAATCGACTGCCGCGCCCAGTATGTGAAGCTCCTTTGTCTTCGCTATTTATTTAGGGTAAAATAGCTCTATGTAAACGTTGATTGTGGTACTGCAACATTTCTGTGCCAGTGTAGTTATATGCTAGGTAATCGCGGACAGGGATGTACTTGGCGCCGCCAAACCAGTCAATCATTGCTATTTGAGCGATCTTCAGCTTTGCTACGAACCAGTTGTGGTCTGAAAATGTTAAAAGGGAAATAATTAAGGTAATTTCTTTGAGTAACAGATTATAATGCGAAATAATTTCGGTTGTATGGCGAGTATTTACGTTTAAGAAAGTTTACTAGACACAATAGGGAAGATGACTAAAAATTATTTTTTAGTCCGTCGTCTTTGAGATTATAAAAAAATATTGGACACGTTTTTTTTTTACGTAATCTAAAGATTACGGCGATACATTGAGGTAAATTGTGCCATGACGTCACGAGTAAGTAGATTTTATACATACTAGTAACGTAGCGACGCCCACTCCCCAACCTAAAATTTGACCTAAGTAATTTTACTAATATGATAAAGCAAAAAATACGTATCTAATATTTTTTTATTATCTGACTGACAGACTAATTAGAATTTCATTTTTTTTACCCAGTCATCATCCCCATTGGGGGGTTTCTCCTACTCAACAACTGGTGAAATGCGCGGTAGGTACATTTCACACTTCTGACTAACTCTTCGGCTAATACAGGGGTGATGTTATGTCTGATCTGATCTTCTTCTTCCCAGCTAACGCACTAGGAAGTGGTGAAGGGTGGGCGTTTTGGGGGACTGTCTTATGTAATTTTGACGTTCGAAAAGTGCTGATTCTCAGCCTAGTTTGAATAAATGACTTTTGATTTTGATTTTGATCGTAAGATATATTATTATCGGTGGAAATCCATAGTTTAGAAGAAAATTGCCCTTAAGCCCAAAAGCAGTAAAAAAATTAGATAGACCATGATTCATATGTAGTTTTCAAGGTAAGATAGATTTAAACACATACCCGGAGGGAAGTTAGCCATAGACGGATGTCTTTCAAACAAAGCTGCCTTTGCGAAGTCATACTCTGGTGTCTGCTCCTTAACCTAAAGAGATAATAACATCATTATGGAAACAGAACAATCATTGTCAAGTACTTAATGGATTCTGTTGTTTCGATAAAACAGCACTTCTCTATCTAACTAAGTGCATAGATTATCGATATCGAAATATTTTGCAAATACTTGTGTGAGATATTTATATTGTTAAAACACTTTTATTTTATCAGTAAGCTGATAAGTTGGCTGTTTACCGAGAGAAAGCCTCGTTAGATTTAGATTGGTGACTGGTTTGTACCTACTGGTGTTAGGTAAGATTAATTTTAGAACAGATATGTAGCTTCCTCCCTCGGCTAATTTCTATTTGGAGATCAAAATACGTTTAACAACGTTATTTTAGTACTTTTATGTGCCGAAATACAAATATTAAAATCAAAGTTTTGCGAAGCCTCGCCTAGTATATTCTTATTCAAATACCTACTATTTACAGTTACGCGAGTTCAGTATTTCATAAACATTACATAAGTTGTCTTATAGCATTTAATCGTCTTGCATTTTACATGTTCGGACAGCCAATAAGCATAATTAGCCAATAATGTTCCCACTGCTCTGCTGGTACATAGGCCTCTCCACCGTGTGAGGGAGTGGGCCGTACTCCACCACAGGGCCCAGCGCGGGTTGGACAGTCAACAAACGGCGCGGCGGAATAATCATAGAATCCAACTTATCGCTCCCCCCAGCCTACACCAAGACTTCCTTGGTTAAGGGGGATGCGCTAAGGTAGCCCGCGAAATTCAAATGTTCTTAACTTTTTTGCAATTTGCAGGTCAGTGTCAGGTTGTATGTTAATTAAAATATGATTCGCGACCGTAACAAACATGGCTGTACATAATTATAATCATTACAATCAAGAATACAACTCCATAAGTAAGCATAAACGTTAAATGTCATGATTTCATGAAATAGTCATTCAATGGAATTATATGAACGTAGAGAGTTGTATTGATAATTTTTATGATTAATTCTATAAATATATTTATTTATTTATTTATTTATTTGCTAACATGTAAAACACTGGTAAGTAGGCATGCATTCAAATTTCATGACACAGTATTAAGACATGCACCCTGTAAGGGCACTGCAAATGTTTCATATCAATTGATTAAATTATATAATATAATATTGTTTCTAATTATTACAATACATTACATTTTAATAAACATTAGTTATTTAATTATTAAATTTTATTTCAAATAAATCATTATTATTAATTCTTTCATGCATTTTAGTCATTGTAGGTAAGCATAATATATTAAAGTCATTTATTATTTCACATATACGTAAGTGCGTCAAGCATATTGTTACAAGGTCAATCAATTCACAATTTGTCAGTTTTAAATTCCTCAACGGTATAGTAGCCTTTCTTTATTAGCAGAGATTTCAACTGTTTCGAGAAAATTGAGTCATTTGGTAGGGATTTTAAACTTTCCGGTAATTTATTAAATATATTAGCTAGTCTTGAATATGGGCTTTTCCCGATAAATTTTAAGTTTGTGATGGGCAGTATTAGTCTATTCTTGTTCCGTCGGTTATAGTTTTCGTTTAGCTCGATATTAGATTTGAGAGGTGCCTATTTTTCCTAACGAATATACAACTTTGCAGTATATATATTGCTGGTAGTGTGAGAATTTGTTGTTTAATAAAGTGTGGCCTACAACTCTCTCGTTGGTTTATGTTTATCAATATTCTGATACATTTCTTTTGCTGGATGAAAAGGTCCAAAAAGTCAGTACTGCCTCCCCACAGAATTATACCATAATTTAGCCAGGAGTAAGCGTACGCATAATAGGCAGATAGGGCGGTTTTATAGTCTGTGTTGCATTTCAATATGCTTAGTGCATAAATAAATTGGGACAATTTTGCTCTTGTACTTTCTACATGCTTCTTCCAATTTAGGTTTGAGTCTAATGTTAGGCCTAAAAGTGTAAATTCGTTTATTTCTTCTAATTTAATTTGTTGTGTTAATGTATTTAGGTTTAGTGGGGTTCTTTGGTAAGTTCTGAATACTATACATATATATATACTATACATTTGATACGGCCGCGAATCATATTTAAATCAACTTACAACATGATACTGACCTGCAAATTGCAAAAAACGTAACAGAATTTGAATTTCGCGGGTTACCTTGACGCTTCCGCCTTAAGACTTTATCCGGTACAAATATTGCCCCATGGCCAGCATTATAGTCCAACCGTAGATTAAGAAAAGGCTGTTGCATAAATACACACCTTCTTCATTTTCCCGGACAACATCAACCTGGTGCATCGTGGGTCTTCAGGGTCAATCTTCTGATTCTCGCAGTACCTCGTCTCTTCTAGCGACACAAGAACGGTAGCGCGGCTGTTTTTCTGTTGATAACGAATTTGTTTTAATTGGGTTTTAAACAAGTTCAGTTATGATTAATAGGTTCTGAAGCTGATAAGGCACAAGGAGGAA
This sequence comes from Agrochola macilenta, assembly GCA_916701695.1. Classification (NCBI taxonomy): domain Eukaryota; kingdom Metazoa; phylum Arthropoda; class Insecta; order Lepidoptera; family Noctuidae; genus Agrochola; species Agrochola macilenta. The sequence goes on from OU753563.1 coordinate 14,932,871, forward strand.
AACCTCAAATGAACGAATTTTGGTATGGTGTTATCAGCTTTCGGGAAACGTGCTTTACTAAAGCACGTTGTTTAGCGCAGGGTAAATTAAATTAGCTAACAAAACTATGCAGATGTGATGGGTATCAATATCTAAACACGATAAAATGAAAATCAAAATATTTGTAGTGTTTTTTTTTGGGGTCTTCGACTGCTGGTAGCATTGGCGGATCCAGGATTGTCGTTTGGGAGGGGCTTGACCCCACTGATTTAGCAAAGTAAACATTAAAAAAGCACACAACATTTTATTTTGCTTAATTAACGCCTAACAAGCCTCCACGGATTACTTTTCGTAAATTCCTCAATGGAAAATATCATGAAAGCATATTATTTTTTAAGTTAAGGATAATTGAAGACAATTGTACCTTAGGTAGAGTAATGCTTGCTAAAAAGTTTAATTAGAATAATATCAAGTTCACTTTAAGATTTCTCATGGAAAAAGTCAAATGCGGTGATTTGGAGGTGGGCTTGAGCCAATTAGCCCTGCCCATCCACCACTGGCTGGTAGTGTTGCTACTTGAAGTAAGAGTTGAGAAAATCTGTTTTATCGTGTTTAGGTATCTATACCAAAATCACCTATGTGAAGTTTACACAAAAAAAACTGATATTTGAAGTGACTACATTAACTACGGTCGATGACTTTTTTTTCATATATCATGTTTAGATATATAAACCCAATATCACGTCTGCGGAGTTTTGCTAGCAAATTTATTTTGACCCTGTATATTCTTTAAAGCTGCCAAATGACCAAGGTTGCCTGGAAAAGATCGCAGTAAGCGATAAGGCCGCCCATTATATATTTTGTAGTGTATTACTTTTTCTTTATGTAATGTATAATGTAGTGTACAATAAAGTATATATGAAAATAAGTGACCGTAATCTATAGTTTTAACTTCGGAACTATTTTGTTCGTTGGTGATGGTGAGGAGTGTGAGTACTGTCGTACGCAATGCAATGACCTGCACTATTCGCTAGGAAGAACTCGACTTGCGTAGTTTAGTTAGGAAAAGGTGACAATACAGTGCTGCAGAGGTTAGTGATCTTCCTCTTGTCACGTATCAGTACGAATTGTATAGGTACTATCGCGGACACTCATATCTGAACACCCTAAGGACTATTCCTACTTGCAGTACTCGGTCGCTATAGTAACGTTAACCTACAAAAAAGGGGTGATAAATAAATGTGGTCATCTATGCACGGGATTGTGTTTTCAAAGTGGTTAGATATGCGTAACCACGATGGTACATTTAAGTAGATAATTATGTACCATCGAAAAAGTTCAAATCTTACCACTGTAAGGACTATTCTTGCTTGCAGCGCTCGGAGGCTATAACACCGGGCCGGTAACAGATCTGATCATTGTGTTCACGGGATTTTGTTTTCAAACTGGTTAGATATGAACTTCTTTGATGGTACCTATTGCTACTCGTGGTGACTGTTATCCAGGATGATGTTCAAACTTACCGCTAAATCGCGAGCACTGAAGTCCAGCGGTGACATGTAGAAGTAAGGCACACCAGTGGAGTTAGCAAGGGAGCCATCTGCTATTGACTTCACGTTTGAGAACGGGAACCCTTCGATGGCTGGTAGAATTGATATCGTGGCCAATGACGCCCAGTCTGGTGAATATAAACAAATGCAAGAGGTAAATAGGTAAGTTATGTAAATATTTAAAGTACGAGACTAAATACACGTAAGCATTTGCTTGGTAGGTATTATGATGAATTTACGCATTGCGGTATTGGTAATTGTAATTTACATATATACCTACCTACCTATTTTAATGGACGATTTTACCTACGTATATCATACAGTATAATAGAATAGGAAGGTACCTTCTACCTTACTATTTTAACTACCTAACTGTAACACTTGCGACTCCACCCACTTCATAGAACTCATAGGTACGCCATGCCGTCATACATAAGTGAACCCTCAGGGAGGGTTGCCGGCATTACGTTTGCGCAAAAGTCAATCATCGCAGACGGTCAACGGCATTAGGTTTAAAACCGTGTTATAAAACACTGTAAAACGAAGTAAAATAGTGTTTTCAGGGGGTCTTATCGCTAAACGTAGTTTCCAATAGAGTGAATATTTGTAACCGTGAACTAACATTTTTATTTTTTAATGGTCGATTTAAAACTAACGCATTAACTAATTAAAAAATTAATCTTGTTAAAATATACATCAGACTTTATTTTCACGGTTTATAATACTGTATTCGCTAAGAAAAACCTACATTTAAAATGAGCCCTCCGCGAGGGCTCCCGGCATCCCATATGCAACTAGGTGAACCCACTTCACCCTAATATAGTGACAAGAGTTATAAAGGGCACCATAATATGTTGTAAGCATGATGTAAAAAAAATAGTATCATCCACATTCATCATAATCATCCGGAAGACGTCTACTGTAAATACTGTGAGACATGTCCCTCAAGCATCGCCACATCAACCGCTCCTGCCGCCTGCGCTGCCGAATCCAGCACACAGCACGTATTACCGTATCTTATATTATAATGCGGGAAGTATACGCTTAATTTTAAATTATAAGGTTGGAATCAAGCTATCTCTCTGCCTCTCCTCTCTCCAGTTAGTACAGGCGTGATGTTTTATTTACTAAGTACTTAGTGTATTATTCATCATTATCATATTTTTTTCAACCGAAAGATGTCCACTGCAGGACAGATTAGTGTGATTAAACTAATAAAATAAAATTAATAAATTTACCTGCATTGTGCAACACGTATCTGGCCATAGGAATTATCTTCGTGTGGTCAGGGGGGTCTGGCCTATAATTTGCCTTCGTGGTCACCTCATTGGCATTTTCCCGCCAATTGTTTTCACGACGCTCATGTTTCCACTTGCACTCCGCGTAGGAATTAAAAAAACACAAGCAAGCAAACAAAATTACTTCCCACTTCATTTTGCTGTCCTACAAGAAAAGTATCACTGCATTAAAACAAGCTGACATAGGAATAACAAAAGAAAATATTTAAAACAAAATATTCAGACTATGAAAAGTAAAACCGAATTTAACACGTCGATGGAATATTTGAATACAGTGCCAAAAACACAAGTCACGGGTAACGTAATGTATGTTTATTTATAACTAAAGTAGGCGGAATATGCGCAAATTATAACTAATCACGTACGAAACAAGTAAACACGTTCGTTTTCTATCGTCGCCAGACCGCGACTGAATGAGTTTGCAGATAAACACACGAAATAGGTATTATTTTAATTAGGTACCTAACAAATGGAGGATAAGCTCCGAAAAGGAAACCTATTGATAAAAAAAATATAATCAATTGGCGTACCTTATCAAAAACAGTATTTAAGAGTTCAATGCGTCGTAAATACGCACAAAAAGAAGAAAGTCATTCCTGTTTATTGTCTAACAACATCACGAAGTGATTCACAGTCAGACAGGTGTTTGACATTTAAGATTTTCATTATAGTCCAAGAGACGGGGACGCGACGACTACCTAACGTAGTTGCAACTTGCACTTCATAAATAAATAAATATGTATTATATGTAGGTATCCTATTTACATTATTTTCTGGATATAATTTTACTGATTTTCGCAACTAAAATGTTAGTGTTTGAAATCTAGACTGATTTTACTGGAGTAAAATATTAGTTTGATTTCGCTGGCAGATTTAAATGAACTATATTATTCTGGTGATTAAGGAGTAAGTGTAAAAAATGCCTACCTAACGTGCACTGCCCAACAGCAAGCCACCGAATGGCTTAGCAGACAGCCAGCAAGAATCATCAGTAATTGTATTACGATAAAAACATCACGTACGCGATAAGAGGCTGATTGATTTGACCTAAGTACGTGATTTAGCACAACGCTTTATAATAGTTGAAGTAATTGTTTATCTTACATAAGAGATAACAAATGGTAAGGTGGCTTTTACGATAAGGTAAATGTAGGGAAAAAAAACAGATTTTATTTTATGAAATATATTTTATTTGACCCAATTTTTGACGATTTTACAAAGTAATTAAGGTTAAGTTAGATGTCACTTTAAGGCTTATGGTAATTCTATGAGAGTAAGATCTAGTGCACAAGCCCTGATCGAGAGTCAAGGCGGCATTTAAATAGAATGTCTTTGAAAGATCAAAGTACTTAAAAACATACATTACCGCAAATTGTATTTTAGATGTGACTGTATTCAATCACATCTAAAATTTCAAACATGTATTAGTTTCAATGGTATGTAAAATTTATCCATCCTCTCAAAAATGCATTACACTGTTTTATCTTATACTAAGAAGACATTAAAAGTATACGTTAACGCTGCTGAGTGCTCTTTGCGATTTGCTCCTTGAGCATCAGAATACTGGCTCGTTGTTCCGGCGGTAACAGAGCGATTTGCTCGTCCGAAAGTTGCAGCACTTGCATGATGAGAGCGGCCTGTAACAAATAAAATACGTATTTAACATTTACTTAAAAAATTTGATAAGTACAGTTATTAAATTAAACCAAAAAATATGTCGAGGTCGGTTTTTCCTTGGTGCAGGAAACACATAAAAAATACCGTGCATTACATTTTGAGATAACAGTAGGTAACTACTGATAATTAATAATGTAACCAAAATAAAATATTAATAGTTTCCTGGTTACGTATTAGCTCTTAGACTATACTGGTTTCCTGGTGGACTGACTGGTTTTTTGACGGGACGGAAGTTACAAAGTACTATTTCTGGAAAGTCGGATCTTTATCTGAAATTTGGGAGTTATTAATTACACATAATATTTAGGGGAATTAGGCTCTAATCGCTTTCGATTAGAGCCTAATTTAGAAAGAAAGAAGAAGAAAATAATAATTAATAATAAAATTATAATAATTAATATTATAATTTAGAAGTTTTAATTTAGATTTAGAGGTAAATTGTTATACTTCGTTTTTTTTTTACTTTGCTCGACAATAGGAATTTATCATGTATCGTGGGTAAATGCTATTTGTCGGCGATAACCATCCAACATACGGTCGGTAATATTGTATTTAACATAAAATATAAGCGCTAGTTGTAACTACCCCCCACGGGTTCCACTTCCTTTACGTAATATTATCAACAGAAGATAAAGATGGGCAGGACATCATTATTAAACTGACCTTCTCTTGATCCGAAGCGCCTGAAGGAATACCCTGGATAGTCCTAGCCTGCGCCGCGCTCGGCATACCAGGCGGCATTTGTTCTGAAAACAAATATAAGTTTAACATTTAAAAAAAATAGGAAATAAATCACTGCAGTTTTTTTAAGGTGTTGATCACTTTGGTCTTGATACATTTATAAGTTTTTGCAGCGATGTCAAGTAAACCGTTTTTGAATATTTATTTTGGTATCTACTGTGATTTCCTAACGAGGCAATTGACCTAAGTATGACTCGAACTTGATTGGCGTCAATTTTAAACATTATTCACTATCATTTTGAAACCTCGATTCATTGTCAAAAATGAGTTTCACAATCTTTATCTTTGAACTCAACATTGTAACCTTTGCAGCATTAAAAATAATAAATTGTAAAATACATATTATGACCCCTTATCTAATCCCCTTAGCTTTTAAAATGTGATGAGTGTATCTATATTTACATTACACATTTACGTCATACACAAATTAATTAATTAATTAGGTAATATGTTATATAATATGCCACGATGTCATAGATCGACCACAGTTTGATCCCTAAGGTTGGTCATCACCTGAAATAGCATGAATTGTATAGTCGTAGGCGCGTAACTTGGCAAGAGTCGTAGATGCGCAGAATTCAATTTCGCTTGTTTTTCTTAACAGACATGTTCAAAAATAAATAATGACAATAACCATAGAATAATGACATGAATAATAGCATGCAATAAGAGTGTCCATTTTTTTGTTGCACTATGTTTACATGCACAAAGTTACTCCCAAAACGCCAAAACCTTGCCAATTGACGTACTATACATACGACTATACATTTCATGCTATTTCATATATTATGCTATATATATTATGCTTATACAGAGAGTGCCATTCGCGAAGACGCGCCTACTGTACTACTGTAAGCTGTACTTTTGTATGGAGCGGAGCGGGGTGTGTCCTCGTGGATGGCACATTCAATGCGCGGGACATTACTGACACCGGTGAATGAAAAACATCGTGAGGAAACCTGGACCTATAGCACAGAATAGTACAGGTGGGACTCCGTATTTTACGTATAAAGCAACAAGTACGCGGTGGGCTCGTCTTGTCGGGCCAATTCAGTGAGCGTAACGTAGTCAGAAGATCTAAGAGCTACGCGATAAAAAGAGAGGCAACTTCTAGGTGAATATAACTGTATGTAATTCGCGCTGTGCGACCTGAATTGTACTTTATTGTGTCGTAGCAAGAGTCGCTTTTTATTTAAATGATGTTACGGAGTGAACCATCTGTACTATCTAATATCTGTACTATCTAATATCTGTGCTTAAAGTCAATATAAAGTGTGAAATTGCCAATCCGTCTTGACCAAGAGTAGTGAGAAGAGGCTTTTGCCCTGCAGGCTGCAATGGGACAATATTATTATTTATACATACGCTGCTGAATCTTCTGCTGTGTGCGCGGGTCGTTGGACCGCACGCGCGGGTCCGAATTGAACGATTGCGTCTGCATGCCCGCTAGCCGCGGGTCGCGAGGGAAGCCTCTGTTACAAACAAACATTATTAAAATATCTCCTGTGACATTGTACAACCGACATTGGCAGTCGACCACTCTTCATCCTTATTTCCTGAATTACAACGTTGAAAAGTTATCGACCGCCAACGTTCGTACTTTTTTTTTTGTTTAATGGCAGTAGGGTGTTCATTACGCAATCAAGGTGTTCTCAGATCCACAATTTGTTCTAATTTTCCCATCATTTATTCATTAATTATTTTATCGACAGGACTCCATTTATAATGAATTAGTGAAGAGTACTCTCGATCAAATTCATTGAGTCAATACAACATTTTCTACGATTGTCTGATGACACCTAGATTGCACAAAATACATTCAGAAATTCTCATGAAAGTAAATCAAATAATTGTATTATTAATCAAATAACTGTGCCGACGAGTGCAGTGGAATAGACCAATAAAACATAAAAAATAAATTCTATAATGAAGAACAAAAATATGTATAACCTAAGGTTGGGTATACAACATAACATCCAAGTCAGAACAAAAACTAAAAGAAGTATGTGTACTGTATTTAAGTTACATCATAATACCACTTACGTCAGTTCCGTTGATTTCTCCACTGGGGGAGCAATACTTGAGAGAAAAACCGAAACATCAGCAATATGTACCATCAAAGAAGTTCATATCTAACCAGTTTCAAGACAAAATCCCGTGAACACGATGCATCTATAGCATGATGCACGATGCATGCATCTATAGCCGCCGAGCGTTGCAAGCAAGAATAGTCCTAACGGTGGTTAGATATGAACTTCTTCGATGGTACATCATCTACATTAATTTGAAGTACTTACATAACATCACGCCTCTATTCCCCATAGGGTTAGGCAGAGGTGTACTACGTATAGTACTTACACCCACATTTTCTCATTTATGTTAAAAGTACTTACAAGAAAAGTATGTATATGTAACAAGCTGCTTTTATGGCGCATATAATATTGAACTCTAGAAATTACAAAAGTTACAATAATATTTGTAGATCATGCACAGCCCCGGATCTAAAAATTTTTGAGGCGGGGCAAATACTGCCATCTGTCGCCCCTCGCGAATCCTTTATGGGGGATGCGCTAAGGTAACCCGCGAAACTCAAACTTTCTCGAAATTCAAATTTTGGCAGCAACATATTAATCAAATTTTATCGATCGATAATGCGCCAATTCAACAGGAGCGCCAAAACTGTTGTAAAAAGAATAAATAGAAATATTATATATGTGCTGCGCGTCTCATTTAATGCAAGGTTGTGGTGTGCTGGCTGGTGCACTTGTCTGCTACGTTTGAATTTGTCACCTCTTCTTGAAGTTAGCGCCCGGGGCATGCCCCCCCCCCCCCCCCCCCGCAGGTCCGGGGCTGATTGTGCAATACGCGGCCAGAATATATTATTGTCTCGGTATATTGAGAGATGAAGCTCTTTTGAAAACAGCAACATTTTATTATCCTCATAATTTTTAAAAGTCTATTTTTGCAGACTAACAAAGTTTACATGTAAAATGCAGTCCCTGTTGGTTCGTTCGGGCTCTTTCTTTCAAGAGAACCATTTATCTGATTTACGTGTTTTTTTTTCATTCATAAATATTTTCTTTGACTACTTTCATGTATTAGTAGTTCTGTTTCGTGCTGTAGCCGGGGTTGAAAGCTATGCTGAACGCCAGAACTCGTGGTAGATGGGGTCATAAAACGTACGAGTAGGATAATTTAGTACACATCATATTGCACGCATTTTTCCACTTTTTTAATTTTTTCTCTTTGATTTGGTTTTACCACTAATCTGTTAGTTTATCATTGATTTTTATTTTATCCCTTCATATTTATTTAATAACTTATTTCTTTATTACATTTTTATACATACAAATTACATTTTTAAATATTTTTATGAAAAAGAAATAAAATTTAAAAAAACATTTAAAAATATAAAAAGTAGTGGTCCATCGGCATCGGGAACAGGGTCCAAGGTGCCGGTGGTCAGGGCTCTAGAGAGAGGAACCTCCTCACGATGCGTGCCGTGTCTAGGAGTACTGTTTTCTGAATCAAGCCCTTGACCCAGCCGCGCAATGAGAGCCTCCTGAGGTGTTGGTCGAGGCTCTCCGCTATTAGGCCATTAACTGTTACGATTATCGGTACAATGATTACAGAGTCCACGTCCCACATGTCGACAACCTCGTGTGCTAAGTCGAGATACTTGATTTTTTTATCTTTCTCAGCTTTCACGAGATTCTCGTCATGAGGGACAGCGATATCAACAATCATTGCACGGCGCTCTCGTCGATCTATAACTAATAACTTATTATTATTACGGTGATCTGCTATACATGTATTCCTATCTACTACTAAACTAGTGTCACGTAGTTTTTAAGCTTTAAATACAGGGTGGCAGGGACATCGACGCGAAGCCGGTTACCATGGATTAAGTACATGATTCTGAACTGCTCCATACATTCGACGCATACGACGAAAAATCTCAACGCAGTGGGGTTCAGAATCATGTACTGAATCCATTGTAGCCGGCTTCGTGTCGATGTCCCTGCCACCCTGTATAATATGATTTCATTGATGGTAAAGAGAAAATGAATAGGCATGTTGACAAAAAATTTGTTCTTCAGGTAGATTATTAAAAAACATTTAACACGTGTTTTTTATTTTTTTACGTAATCAAAAGATTACGGCAATACATTGAGTTAAAATGTGGCATGACGTCACTCCCCGATTTTATACTGACTTGTGACGTAGCGAGCCCTCAGTCCCCGATTTTAATGCGTTTTATCTAAAACATTTTTTTATTAATATGATAAAGCAAAAAATATGTGACTAATATTTTTTTATTAACTGACTGACGGACTAAATGGTTTCTTTTTTAAATCCCCAGTCATCATCCCTATTGTTTGAATTTGAGTCCGGGATTTCTAGTCTCGTGTCAGCTTGCCGTCACGTTTTACAATCCCGAACGTTGGCGTGTAGTATGTGTAATATAGTTTTATTTTTTTATTTTTTTTAAAACGTTGCCCCGCACTTAGAATTTCTTCTTGTATCGTGGGTGCGTTTACAAACATAGAAACTCACATACACTAACACCCAGACCCGAAACAACTACTTGCATATCATACAAATATTTGTTCCGTGCGGGGATCGAACCCGCGACACGTTGCGCAGCAGTCGATCGCTCAGCCACTGCGCCAACCGTGTCGTCAATAGTAGTAGTACATACGAGTCCTGCGCGTGGTGCGGCGGCGGCACGGGGTGCGGCGCGGGCGGCAGGCTGCGCATGTCCTGGTCCAGCAGCGCGCCCGGCCCGCGCCCGCGCAGGTCCACGTCGCCCATGGCGGGCCGGGCTAAGGGTAGCAAACGTATATTAAAAACACATTATATTTTCGCTTTATTTTGTAACTTGGTCAAGTAACGGTATCGTCCTTTAATCATTAAGTTCTCTGCTAGTGCTGTGCATAAGTGACGAATTCACAATTCCTAAAACTGTATGTAATTTTTTATTTTATTTTAGTCAGTATGTCATTGAAGTGACTCCATAAATATATCCATAACATTTGATTGTGTGCAAATACAAGTTTACAGGGATTACAGACCCGTCCAACACCCAAGTTAAGTGTGCCGTCCAGAACATCACCCACTTGCTGGAATGTCCAGTGTCCATACACTTACACTTTTAACATCATCTTTTATTAACGTGGTAATTTTAAAAGCACCATCGTCTCGAAAAGAAGAAGTATACCATTGTTTAAGTACATTCTTACACAAACTCACTTTTTCCCAAAGTGTAAGCTAAGCTAAAAAAATCGGGAGATCTTTTTAACGCGCCGATTTTTCATTGCGCTCTGAATTTTCAACTTACTACTTAGCGCCGAAAGTAGGAAATCTATCAGAGCGCTTTTTTGACGCGCTGGGATGCGATCAGTTGCATTCTCAATGCTCGGCTCAATACCAAAAGTTAAAAATCCAGTGTGTATCACAGCTAAGTGTGCTTTCCTAATGTCTATTCTAATCTGGAACTTGTTCAAGAGTGGAGAAATAAGTAAGGTAAATAGTGGAAAAAGTAGAACTCACGCGTATACTGAGCTGGTGGCGGCACGGGCGCCGCAAGCAGTGGCGGCATTTGTGGTGGTTGTTCTACAGAAACCAAATAATAAGAATTAAATATTGAGATATTTACAAAAAAAGAAACAACTATAACGAGGTTCTGGGTTCGATTCTCAGGTCGGGGAGTGTTTTTAGGTTTTTCCATCAAGAATTTATAGCCCGGAGTCTGATTTATACCCGTTTGATGGCAATAGGCTCGCCTGCTGTCCTATTACATGGGACTTAAACATAACTGGCAAAATCTGGGTGTACTAAAGGTGCACCTCTGCCCTACCCTTCGGGAATACGGGCGCGATGTTATGTTTACAAACATGATGATTTGCCGGTCTGTCGTTCAGTACAGTCTTTTTTTAACCTTATACAAATGAGAAAAAATTACTCACCGCGAGGTGGTGGATTACTCGGAATATAATGGTTTGAAGGTGGAATCTTGTCTCCCGGCTGAATCAATGGTGGCAGTGGGTTACTGGGATGTAACATACTCTGCAATGTTTATGTGAAGGATTAATTAAGTTACACAGACATACAATTTCTTAAGAGATGTATTTTGTTATCAATACAAATAAATAAAATAGAAGTGTCTGTTTGTTATGTCAATGTAACAGCTATTTACTAAATGCATACGAATCTATATACGGTACTTATAACAAAAAAACAATTTGAAAACAATAAAATAAATAAAAAATTGTCTATGTCTCTTTGTTCCAGCTAATCTCCGAAACGGCTGGACCGATTTTGACGTCACGGGCAGATAGCTGATGTTATAAGGAGTAACATAGGCTACTTTTTTTTTTTTGTTTTAAGCAGGTAAGTATAATAATTAATACTTACAACTGCAGTGGCTGGGTCCACAATCCTCATTATAACTTGAGCCTGCAGTAATGCATAGGCCAGTTGTGGATTTTGTAACATCATGTTCCTGGCTTCATTTGGATTGTTCTGTAAAAATAACATAACATAAAAGGAAGTCTAATAATATAAAGAATTATTGTTGAACATATATACAAAATATGACAAATTGAGAACCTCCTTTTTTAGGAGTACATAGGTTACAAATAACAGCACAACAGACTTCTGATTTGATTTCGTAACTTTGGATTAAAGTCTGCCCTAAGTGCTGCCTAAGGCACAAGACAAAGCAAGCGCTTGAGACGCGCTCTCTGGGCGCAGCATTCCGTGCGTTCAGTCAAATTGTATAGAATTGCTTGTGACGAAACATAGGAAGCGTCCGAGGCGCCGCCGCCGCCCTGTTCTTATTGGCATTTGATACGCAGCTCCCGCAGCCCGCGCCTCGGGCGCTTGCTATGTTTCATCATCATCATCATCATCATTTCAGCCGAAAGACGTCCACTGCTGGACATAGGCCTCCCCCAAATAGGGGGGGGTTTATCAAAATCGCTACGCTTGGCAGGCGGGTTGGCGATCGCAGTATGGTGTCAAAATGCATAGAGAACGCGGCCCATTCTCTAGTTAGTCGCCTTTTACGACACCCACCCACGGGAAGAAATGGGATGGTACTGTTCTTTACGTCCAGCACCACACGGAAAGTTTAGTATCCAATAATGTTTGTGTTCCATTTATGAATAAAATAGCTTCAAGCTTCCAATAAAAGTATCACTTAAGAGCGTTTATTCTGAAAGTGGGTAACGTCGCAAATAGATGTCAAATATTTAGCTGTTTTGATTAATTTGGAAATATTACTGTATGGAAATAAGAAATGTGGCTAACTAGCTAACTAGAATATTTATTATGAAATGCAATAATTAATATTGTAACATTGAATATTTAGTTTTAAATGTCAAAAAAGTATTTGAAAAATTTTCCAAATGCCTTTTTAACACCTAAAACGGGTACAACAAATTTATTTATTTATTTATTGTTAGGAGAACCAACAGCTATAATAAATGGATAACAGTTGTATATGAAACATACAGCCAATTACAGGTTCTCACAGGTAAAAACAGAATAAGTATTAGAAATCTTAGGATCACTAACAAGCACGAAAAAAATAAACAAAGTATATATATATATATATATATATATATATATATATATATGTATAAGGTACAATAAGCACTATGTACTTTTAAAGAAGTCAGCGTTCAGCCGAGCGCGTGCAGAATAGGTATTGATGGTAAATGGGTCAAATGAAAACTCTTTACAAAGAATATTAAAGTCCTTACTCGCTCGCACCATGTATGAGTTTTGCCTGTAGTTAGAAGAGGAAAAGGGAATGGAGATAGGCGGATTAAATCTAACTGATCTCTGAGGAACATTGAAACGTAGTTTATGTAGGAGATCAGGACAGTCAATTTTGTTTGACATAATTTTTAAAAGGAAAGTGCAATCTGCTAGTCGACGACGATTTATGAGTGGCTGTAAATGAAATTTCTTGCAAAGATTTATGTAACTATCAGAATGGTATGGTATACGAAGCCGAAAACATAGAAAACGAATAAATCTTTTTTGTCTATTCTCAATACGATCAATATACTTGCCATAACACGGGTTCCAGATTTGTGACGCATATTCAAGATGACTTCTCACAAAAGAGCAATAAAGAATCTTAAGGGTCTTGGCTTTTTTGAAACACCCTGCGAGTCTCATAACAAAACCCAGTGACTTCGAAGCTTTGGCCACTATTTGCTCAATGTGTACGTTAAATAAGAGTTTGGAGTCATGAAAAACGCCCAGGTCGCGCACACCGTCGCATCTGTTTAATAGCTGCCCTTTAAGTTTATAAGTTGTAGGGAGAGGGACGCGTTTTCTGCTAAAGGAGATTAATGAACATTTAACAGGGTTCAAGTCTAATTTATTAGTTAAAAAATAATCATCCAATCGCGCCAGGTCAGATTGGAGAGCATCCATGTCATCATCTGATGATATTGCAGAAAATATCTTCATGTCATCAGCAACACAGAGCAAATTTGAGTTATGGAAACACGAGTCGATGTCGCCCACATAAATGATAAAAGTAACGGACCCATCAAGGAACCTTGAGGCACGCCACTTGGAGCTGAAACCCAGCTCGACATGTAGTTACTGACAACGACAGCTTGAGATCTGTTTTCAAGATATGAAGTAAACCAACGAAGTAGATCACCTCTGATACCATTATTAAAAAGCTTTGTTTTAAGGATTGTGGTCAATTCTATCAAAAGCCTTACTGTAATCCGTGTAAACGACATCGACCTGTGCCCCATTGTCCATTCTGTCCGTTAGGAAGTCATTAAGCAAAGCCAGGTTAGATACAGTTGAATGACCCTTACGAAATCCGTGCTGAGAAGGGCTAAAAGACTGACTCAGTGCTGCGTAATTAAATGTTATCATTGCAATTCATTATTAATATGAAAGTTCCATACAGTAATATTGCTAAATTAATCAAAACAGGTAAATATTTGACACTTTTATGCGACGTTGCCAACTTTTAGGTTAAACACTCTTAAATGGATTCGTGAATCAGCCTTACATTGGGACAGTCAGCCCAGTGACCACCTTACTGACTATGATATGTTTCAAAAGTATCTTATGAAAATGTAAACAAATGGATCAGAAAATGTACTGATGATTGAATTACAAATTGTTACTAATTTCGCTTTAGTGAGTGATTTCACAAGAATATAACCTGAACGGGGTTTGTTTACTTTCATCAGATACTTTTGGAACAGACATTAGATAATATTGTTAATTAGACACAAGCTATTGTGTCAATATGAGAGTAGAAGGTTTCATTTATACCTGAATACACAGCTTCATTTGCTTCATCAGTTCAAACATCTGCTCTGGTGGAAGGGTGGCTACCGCTTTGCTGATAGCCTCCGGAGCTTTCTCGGGTTCAACAGGTTCTCCATAGGGATTCTCTATCTGAAATATTTGACAAATGGATCATCTTAACATTATGCAGTTTTAAACATTGAGTGCATTACAGTTTATTAAAAGTTTATTCCTTAGTTTTTAATCACCCATAAGGTGATTAGAATAATACTAACTAATATTATAAATACGAAAGTGAGTTTGTTTGTTTCTTACACTTTCACACTAAAACGGCTGAACGGATTTGGATGAAATTTGGCACATAGGTAGACCATGACCCGTAGAATGACATAGGCCACTTTTCATCAACGCCACGTATATAATATTTGCACTTAATTCAAACTTTCAAATTTAGTGTGGTTGAAAGTGCTTAGTTAGTATTTTTATACCTTCTTCTACTAACATCTTAGTACTCTATAGGTAATATAAGATAATTTAACATTTGGAAGGACATTACTGAATATGCCTTACTGTTAGGCAGCACACTACCTACATAAACTAGTTGAGTGGTTACCTGAGGTCCCTGCATCAGTGCTTGCATTTCCATCCTAGACTTCTCAGTACAAGCATTGTCGACGCGAAGGGATCGCCCTCCGATTTCATACCCGTTAAGGTTTCGCATAGCGCTGAGAGCAGTCTCCTGATCCTTATATTCACAGAATCCATAGCCTTTCGGTTTGCCGGTCTCTCTATCAAATACCAGCTTGAAGGAAAGCACAGGGCCGACCTCACTGAATATATCTTTCAGTTTCTCTTCTGTAGCCTCGTAAGGTATATTACCCACTAAAATAGAAACAAATACAATAATTTCTGTTGAATACATTACCGATTGTTAGGGATATGACAATGTTGTTGTGCTTTCATCTTACCGAAGACAGATCTCATGGATTTGTCCATGATACTTTGTTCCTCCTTTTCTTTGCTTTTATCCATGGTTGATATCTTTTCGTACACTGCAGTAATTACACAGGAAAACTCTCAGTAAGTTAGAAAATCTAACCTGACTTTCCAAATTAAATGTTGATAGTTCGAAGTTGACAGACAAGTCAGCGACAATACAAAATGAACGCAATGCAAACCCAAAAACCACAGATTAGTAATTTAGTATCAATAGACAACACATTCATAGTGTTGTAAGCGTGTGAATCATCTGGAATTATCGATATGTCTATCGATGGAACTACTGCAACACCGAAAACTACAAATTGTTCCTAATGTGAGATACACACGCAGCACCTTTATTCGTCTAAACTAATGTCGCTGATTGTGTATTTAGCATAAGTAAAAAAATCATTAAGGGGTGATAGACGCACGAACAAGTACGCGTACTTATGTGTATCATACAAGTACGCGTACTTTAAAACCACTGAGTAACACACCAACACCAACAGGTTTGAAATTTTGCTTGTATCGTAGTTTCGTACGTCGCGCGTCTGTCACGGCGATCACAGACGTACGATTCACGAGCCACCATTTGTTTCGACATTTGTGTAATATTTGTTTAGTTTGGTTCAGAAAATTCGACAACATCGCGATACAGTGTGAGCAAGCTTCACGTGTATCACCGACGGTGCACGGTGGATCGAAAATCGGCTGTGGAAGACATAGGATCTCGATTTCTTAAATGTTATTTTTTTTGCTGGAAATGACTTCTGCTGATCATTACTTATGTACAAAAATGACACCCGAGTTAATTCTTCCCAAAAACGAAGGAAATATATTTTTTTTACGAAAAATTTGTATGAAGCTAGTATGAAAAATCGAATTATCTCCTAAACGGCATGTTTAACCGTAATATCCTTGGAGGTGGTCATAGTGCTAATTATTTATGATTTTTTGGTTGCCGTTTTGACGAAAAATTTAATGCCGTTTTTTTAAAAAAATCGTCAAAATATTTTTATTTATTTTTACATGTAAAACGATCCCTTTTAGTGTCCAAGTTAAAAAGTTCGATATGTTATTAACCCAAATATTAAGAACACACAAAACAAGAAACATTAAATAAAAAAATTGCTGTTTTTTTGACACATTTTTATTAATTTAAATAAAAAAAGATTATCAAACTCTTATTTAAGTAACATATAAAGTTATATTATATACAAAATAATTTAATTTAAGGAATTAATACTACGCATTTGTAAAATAAAGTAAAATAAATAAAAAAAAAGACAAAATATCATTAAATATTACAAAAAAAAAACCCAAACAGACTCAAATACAAATTTACAAATAAGTACATATATAATTTTTTTACAAATTTTCCTTATCACTCTCGTTGTCAGACTCCAATTCTGAGTCAGCATCCAGATTGGATATATCCAAAAACTCGAACTCAGTTTCCTGAAATTGAATTAAGTCGAGAGTTTCAGCAAAAAAGCTCTGCTTTTTCTTGGCATCTAACTTAGGCCTTTGTGCACTTAGCAAAGGATCCGAAGAAACAACAAGCATATTTAAAATGTCTTGATTGGAATCCTGCCTGCTTCTTTTCCGCGAATGATGTTCTCGAAACCTCCTAAAATCTTTGTTTCGAGACTCTGAGGCTTCTTCCGAGAGAGTCCCAATCGGCACAATATTATTTTTCTCAATTATGTCAGCCCCATGGATTAATAATTTATGAACGGTTGACATGTAGTACCAGTCGTATAATAATTCGTACTTTTCTGCTGTTTTGCGGGCATAATCTCTAAATTTTATTATATCGACCTGCTCTCCAGACGTAATTGCTTGTAAAATTACAGCAAATCTTTTAGATGAGGTCTTCATCCAAACCGGTTATAGCTGCGGTTTTATTAGGAAACTCAAAGAATTTTCTTGCAGTATTCCCGTCATTGGTGGTTCCCGAGCCTTGTTTTACTATATCAATCAACAGATTGAGCTCATCTTTGAATTTATTTTGAATTATTTTCTTCCTTGTCTGTAGCATTTCTTTGTGCTCATCACTTCTCGCTGCCCACCGTTTGAAGTCGAGCCTGTATGCAATGTGTAACAGACATTCCATACAATTTATACGGGCGTGTAGGGATGACAAGCCAAATTCATACAGGTCAGAACACACAATTTTTGATGTTACAGCATCTAAGCGGTTCATTTCTGTAGGCTTTGCTAAGCACAGGTAGCACGATGCATTTGATCTAGCTTCAGAAAGGTAAGTGCAAACTTTAGCGTCGATCATCGTCATCATTAGTTCATGAGTCACCCTATTACTATTATTGCACTCTGTGGGGATAAGGGCCTCAATTTCTTCATCCATTTGTTTTTTCAGCTCAAGGACAACTGCTTCACTCTCCTTTACAAAAGTAAACTGAACTGGACGACAATACAAAACTGAGCATGGTTTTGGGTTCGTCCATAAGATGATGTCGCCATCTGTCAGTTTAAGTGGCACCAAGGAGGTCATGAAAATGCTCGAGTCATCTTCCTCACCCTCCATTTTCTGCTTGTATCGGCTTTGGTTAGAAGCACCATCAAATCCCCACTTGGATATCAGCTTCAACTGCTTGTTATGCTCTTCCTTAGAAAGGCTTTGAAGGATTCTTGTAACTGTGATATCAAGTAAAGCTTGAAGTGTAATCCTAGCCGATGAATCAGTAACTGTCACTGATTGCTTCGGAGGGCAGCAATCAAGCTTAGTTTGTTGCACTTTATAGTAAGATGGATAAATATCCTTAGCACCTTCCCGAATGGCAGCCTCTCGCAACGTAATATATTGCCACTTTGAGAGTTTTAGCGAAAGAAGCAATCCAAGCGCCTTTTCTGACGTAAATATGATTGTTTTCGCTGGTTTCTTAAGCGTTTCATTTAATTTAGCGGCTGCTTCAGGATTTTTCATCATGTATTCGATGACAGAGGCGATATCTCCATGCCCTTCTTCTTTTAAACGTGCTGCAGCTGCATATGCCAATTCACTGGAATCTTCGCCTGTGTGTTCATCAGATCTTCTCTTTTTTTTGTTTACTTCCCAGATCTTCGAATGGTTTACGGGATCTTTTCGTCATTGTTCCAATGGATGTTGATGTCGACGGTTCTGGAGAGACTGAGGGCGCTCTTGGTATCTCATCAACACTTGGTTCTTGATTAACTAAAGTTTGCACAAAACTCGGCCAATCAATATTTGCTCCCAACCAATTCTCGTACTTTCTCCTGAAATTATCAAGGAATCGGTTGGATTTCTGCCACCTTTGTAAAGCGGCTCGCGTAAATCTCCGACAAAATTCTTTGAGAACAACACGATCTTCGTCAGACAGGCAATCGCCTATGCGGGATACAACTGCACTGAACAATACTTCATGATCAAATGAAGTACTCTCACTTCGTAGAAGAACAAACAACTGACTAAACTTTCCATTCTAAGATTTTATAGTCGCAGATTTAGTGTTAGCAGTTACACAGTTGTGAACAAACTAAATTATAAAACTAAACTAGCTAATTAGCCCTTTTATTGCAAAACGCCAATAATTAGGTAACTACCCTCATTAGTTATCTTCTCATTAGCTAATGAAAATTTATAATTGTCACTAACTATTCTTAGAACTCACTGCTAATTAACAAATTAGCTTACTTATCAGGAAAAGTTGAATGTAATCCATAGTTGGCATTGTCGTGAGATATTGAAAATCATTAAATCACCTATAAAGACTCATTAGAAGACCTAATCAGTGTAGTTACTTAATCACTTCTTTTCGGACTCATTAGAAGAGAAAACAATTGGTAATTTGGTTGTATGAAAAGTTTTAAAACTCATGATGTATTGATAAATATCTAGCTCAAGCATAGTTGTCTACGTGTGGGTGTACTATAAACCTCTGCCAACTCCTTCGGAAATATAGGAGTGATGCTATTTTATGTTACGTGTAGTTAAAAGTCCGTGTTCTTCAACATAAACACTAAAAGGAATCGTTTCATATGAAAAAACAAATGAAAATATTTTGACGATTTTTAAAAAAAAACGGCATGAAATTTTTCGTCAAATCCGCAACCAAAAAATTATAAATAATTAGCACTATGACCACCTCCAAGGATATTACGGTTAAACATGCCGTTTAGGAGATAATTCGATTTTTCATACTAGCTCCATACATTTTTTTCTTATAAAAATTATAACTCTTCCATTTGTGCACACATTTACTTCATATGACATTTTATAGAACAGTAATGATCAGCAGAAGTCATTTCCAGCAAAAAAAATAACATTTAAGAAATCGAGATCCTATGTCTTCTACAGCCGATTTTCGATCCACCGTGCGGCGAGCCGAGTAAGTTGGGGAACTTAAAAACCGCATACTTTAAGTTCGCACGTCTATCACCCTTTTAAAAGTGAACCATGTCCAACCTTCCACTGGGCCCACAGTGGAACGACTGTATGGGAGAGGTTGGATATAGCCATTTTCGAGAAAATAAAGTCTAATTTTGAAAAACAAATAATGCCATGTTATATAAGTTTTCCAATTCCTCAAAAAGTTGTAGTCTTTACTATCAAATATATACAAATACCAAAAAACGTATTTTGTCCTTATTATTTTAAGTATACTGGATTCGACAGTGTCGAGCACTGGGCCGTGTTTAACTGTCTCCATCGCTGCCAGATTGACGCTCGGTATGTGGATGTATTCAGGGAGAGAGCAGTACGATGCGGCAACAATGAAAGTCAGACTACATGAACTTACGGCCCCAATACCGATTAAAAGGGGAGTGCGACAAAGAGACATTTTGCCACAAATTTTCACTGCTACTCTGGAAGACGTGATGAAAACGCTGGAATGGGACCAACATCAATGGTGTGTACTTGTCGCACCTTCGGTTTGCGCATGACCTAATTTAATTCGCCAAATCCCTGGAAGACCTCCAACGCATGTTAAAAAATCTTCATGATACTAACAAGTTGGCTTTGAACAAGTCCAAGACGAAGTTGGTGGTAGACGTTCCTGATGACTCAGTTTCAGCTATTATGGTTTGAAACGAGCGTCTAGAGATGGTTGACCATTGCGGTTATATGTTCTATCTTTTGACAAGGAGTACCCCAGCAAAGAGATTTCCAGGAGAATACAGCTTGGGTGAGCGGCATTTGGTAAGCTGGAACATATTTTTCGATCCAAAAACATCCCATAGTGCTTGAAAACCTGCCTTTTCAACCAATGTGACCTGCCTACAATGACCTACCTACGGTGCCGAGACATGGATGCTCACAAAGTAAACTATCCACCGCATACGAGTAGCACAAAGGGCCATGAAGCGAGCCATGCTTACCATAATCCTACTAGACAGAGTGCGAAACACCGAAATCCATCGTCGGTCGAAAGTCTATGACGTCAGAGACGCCACTTCGAATATTGGATTTATTTACGACATTCGTTCGCGAGCACACCTATTAGAATTTGTTCTTCTTGTGTTTGCATTTACATACTCACTAAATTGTTCGTATCGTGAAGGAATGTTTGTTACGTAACAAAAGCTCGCGTAATGAATATATGCGATGCGAATGCTCGGGGTGAGTACCCCCCTTAAGCCTATTTTGAAAATTTTTAAGGCGAAAGCGCCAGGATGTTTTTTTTAAATCATTCTATTGCGAGTGGTGTTAGCGTTGTCGAGTTTTGGGCCAAACAGGAAATTAAAATTATATTTGCCTTGACACTATGAAGAAAATCATCAATACAACTCTCAAATTTTAGCGCCCCTTCCGGGAAAGGTTAGATTTTCTTTTATTAGATTTTCTGTATCTATACAGAAACAGGCGCTACTATGTCGAGGATGCAAGAACCGAAAAGAGGAGCGAAATGAGCATGAAAATGTTTGGACTCCGTTTTGGATAAGTCGGATTTTATTTTTTTGCGAAGTGGCATGGGCGGCGCGCGTCTATAGGCGCCTTCCTCGCAACAGCCAGGCGAGGAAAAGGGACAGATAGGATTTCTATATATTATCGTAACGGCACGCGATGACGCGACCACGGCACGCTCTAATTGGCCGAGATTGTGGGTGTGGATAAGTAAACAAAAAAAGTGAAGCATGTAAAATCGCATTTTGCGTTTTTTTAACAGAACAGCTATCTAGTTACGTAACACATTTTCGTAAACGATTACTACTAATCTGTTTCATTTTGACAGTTCAACAACATTCATTGCATTATTTACGTTGCTGAGCAGATGTTTTTTCGAACATAAGAAACAATGGATTAGCAATATATTTCAAAACGATTCCAGATTGTGATTGACGTGTATTACGCATTGCTTGCCCGGTTCCGACGCGACGGGCCTAGCTCCCGTTATTATTTGGGACCTTCACTAATAAAGTTATGGCTGTGTGAATAAATCAACCGATGGAGTTACTCTAAAATATTTTTTGAAGTAAAAACTTCTTTAGGCGCGTTGAGCGATTTTTGGTAGGGGAAAATCTCATGAGTTCGCGTCACCGACATGCTAATGTTAACAGTACATCTGTAGCTATGAGTATGTGTAGTATGACGACTCGCGAGTTGTGCTTGACCAGTAGTTAAGGGTGCTTTAAAGTTTATACTTCTGTCGTCTGTCGGCAGTTCATGACTGACTGTGATTTTTTTAAATTCTATCTCGGGACCATGGGGTCCCGGACCTTTGGTAGGCATATGTACTGTTCAGAGTGTTCAGTCGATCGCAGGATTCGTAGGTCAGAGTAACACTTTGGCCTGGAACTGGAGTTTCAATAGATTACGATGCCAGGTTTAATGGTTTTGTTGTCACAGGTGTGCGGCCTACTGTCAGTGACATTCATGGGGCCGACCGAAGGCAACTCGCGTAGTCCAGATAATATTATAATAGTCGACTAACAAATTTATCGATTTTATTGTTGTTGGTTTGATCGAGTTTGTATTGTCAACCCTGCTTGAAATGAAATCTGTCTGACGGAATTCCATTCCATTTTTGCTTGACTTGAGTCTGTTTTCGAGAAAATCATTATTTTTGTGCACATTATGTGCTTTTGTGGAATTATAAGCCAAGAATACAATTTACAGTTTTATTGTTAGGCAAAATTGCTATTTATATGCTTGTGTTACTGTGGATGAATGCAGGAAGTCGTTCATTTCATACCACTGAAATAGGGTATTGATTTGTGTCTAATACGGTGAGATGACAAAACCATGTCAAGTGTGTTTTAGTAAATAATCCAGAGAAGGTAACAGATTCAAAACTTATTGTCAGAGATAGAAAAGAACGGTATGAATCTCGATAATTCATCGAGAGAAACTCCTGAAGCACTGGATTCTGTTGGTACCGTAAGCCCGAAGGAAAAATATCAAAGCATGAGAGAAAAGAAGTTATCGACTGCGTCGCTGACCAACGCCGAGGGTGCACGACCGAAAGTCGTGACAGTCAAGCACCCGGAGTCCAATAAGCCTAAACCAACTGCCAAGAAGAATAAACCCATACAGGCTGACTTAGATATCATCAAAGAATTCCAAAGATGCCGTGACGAAGGATTTAAGCGCCTGGATTTGAGCAAATCTTCCATAACATGTCTCCCACCAAATGTCCGAGATCTAACACACTTAGTGGAATTTTATTTATATGGAAATAAGCTTGCATTACTGCCTGCTGAGTTTGGATGCCTGGTGAATCTGCAAACATTAGCATTGAATGAAAATTCATTAACAAGCTTACCACAGTCCCTTGCCAACCTAGGGAGCTTAAAAGTGTTAGACCTGCGACACAACAAGCTCAATGACATACCGGACGTGGTATATAAACTGACATCGCTGACAACATTATTTTTAAGATTCAATAGAATCAGAGTTGTTGGTAATGGAATATCACATCTGACTAATTTGACAATGTTAAGCTTGAGAGAAAACAAAATTAAAGAATTATCATCTGGAATTGGCAAACTGGTGAACTTAGTAACATTTGATGTTTCACATAATCATTTAGAGCATTTACCTGAAGAGATTGGAAATTGTGTTAATTTATCAACACTAGACCTGCAGCACAATGAACTACTAGATATTCCAGAGACAATTGGCAACCTTCAAGCTATAACTCGTCTTGGCCTCAGATACAACAGACTGACTGCTATCCCAGCTACACTCAGTAACTGCAAACATATGGATGAATTCAATGTTGAAGGGAACTCAATATCTCAGCTCCCTGATGGTCTCTTAGCCAGTCTGAATGAACTGACAAGCATCACTCTTTCTCGTAACTCATTTGGCAGCTACCCATCGGGTGGTCCAGCCCAGTTCACAAATGTCTTCTCTATAAACCTGGAACATAACCAAATTGATAAAATTCCTTATGGGATATTCTCCAGGGCAAAGAATGTAACAAAACTGAATATGAAAGAAAACCTACTCACATCTCTTCCATTGGATATTGGAACTTGGGTAAATATGGTGGAACTCAACTTAGGAACAAATCAGTTGGCAAAATTACCTGATGACATACAATGCCTGCAAAATTTGGAAGTGCTAATATTGTCTAATAACTGCTTGAAGCGCATACCACCCAGTATTGGAAGCCTGAGGAAACTGAGGGTCTTGGACCTTGAGGAAAACAAGTTAGAAGTTTTGCCAAATGAAATTGGATTCTTGCATGACTTACAGAAACTGATAGTACAATCCAATCAGATAACGTCCCTGCCTCGTTCCATCGGTCATCTGACTAATCTTACAACCCTCAGTGTTGGTGAAAACAACCTGCAATATGTTCCTGAGGAAATTGGCACATTGGAGAATTTAGAGTCATTATACCTAAATGATAACCTCAACTTATGCAATTTACCATTTGAGCTGGCTCTATGTGTGAGCTTACAGATTATGAGCATTGAGAATTGCCCATTGACAGCGATCCCACCAGAAGTAGTATCATCAGGGCCATCACTAGTAATTCAATACTTAAAGTCACAAGGGCCATATAGAGCTATGTGATATCAGGAAGATGATTTTTTACCAGCCAGTGAAGGCTAGTAAATTTTTTAGATGCTTGAAGTGGCAAGCTTTTCAAAAAATGTATACTCAAAGGTTTCTGTTGTGAAATACTACACCCATTGAACAACAAGTAAATTTTATATATGTAAGAGTTTTCCTAATTGTGGGTTATAATGTTTTATATAATTCTGTCTATCAATTTGTTTCTAAATAACTTTGTGTCCAGTTTGTTAGATATATAAATCCCAATATATACTATTTAATGTTTTCATTATATAGATGTTTAAGATTTAAGCAATTGTTTTATTGGTATCACAAAAATTATAAAAACACAAAAACAAACAGATTAGTGTTAGTAGGTAAAAGTATATTGTAAAATGCTGTATATAAAATGCACAATAATTATATTATCCATGTTTTCCAGTCCATCAATGGATTTTTTAAATAGTAAATAATGTTCTTTCAATATCAAGTGTCAAAAAAGCTTCTAATTTCTGATGGTTAAATATTGTATGAAGATGATCCAAAAAAGAATGTGCAATCTATAGAGCTTAGTGTCATAATATACCAGTTAACTATGATTAAGTAAATTGTTTGGTCAAAATAATTTTCAAAGAAACTGTTTGTTGGACAATATCTAGTGGTCCTATCGAATCTACCTATCTGAAAATATAGTCTCAGAAATAGGTATTCCTTTCATTGAGGGGATTTAAATCATTTATATATCACAAAAGTTTGTAATCAGTATTTTATGTATAATTTAGAATTTGGTGTTTATAGATGAGTTAAATGTGTACTTTTACAAATAGAGATTGAAAACCTATACAAAGATCTCATAATAACATTATTGGAGCTGTAGCAGTGTGTATGTTGCTGTTGATGCTGAGGAAGTTCCTCATTTATCATGACTAATTTACATTATTTACTATAGGTTTCCTATCAGTTGCATTTAATATTTTCTGTATTTATAAGTGTATGTTATTTAGAAGTTAGAAACTATTGTATTCTTTTGGGCTTTATTCATGTGCAGAATTGTCTAATTTTTTATTATTTTTATCGATTTTTTTATGTGCGCAATTCAGTTCATTACGATCTACGGATCTTTTAAGTACCTATGACATCTTTACAATTTTTATAATCCTAGTTCTAAAAGAAAATCGATGTTAATATTTTATACGATAAAACATAGTTGTCTAGTCACAGTAAAATTGATTTCTTAATGGCGATTTAATGTATTCGATGTATTCCATGACATACCTTACCTACAATAATAAATATGAACCTACCAATGTAATTCTTAAAGAGATTGCTGTTTTTGCAACTTGTGCTAAGCGCTCTGGTAAAACCTATCTTAATTTTAATGTTGATCCGTGTGTAGGTATTTGTTTATAATCAATGTTTCAATGACATGTAAACGTGTTATATGAAATAAATAAAATATATAATACTTAGTGTGTATTTTATTTATAGCATGAGCATGAATCCATAAGTTTGTTCCCACTCCCAGCTCTCAGTACTTATTTACTATTCAGTCATAATTCCCACTGACTCACTATAATTATAGCAAAGTCCTATTCTGAGCCAGGAATCGAACGGACATCAAAGACAATGATATTCAGAAATCGACACGATATTCCGAGTCGATGACCAGTCTCCGCTCAGCCGCTGAGATTGACCGCTATGGCCGAAATTCGGTCAGGATCTAGTTTTAATAATACATCTATGGTCAGGATAGGACCAGCACAGCTATTCACATCCCCGTTTTGGAACTCAGCGTGGTATTTCGTATTATGTCAGTACTTTTTACGCCTAGGATCTGAGCCTAGGATGTTGCGCTCCATTGCCCATTGGCCATTGATATTTAGCTTAGTACTTCGATCAATAATGCACTAGATACAATATCCCATACAAAAGTTCTCTTAAAACTGTCGCCAATTTTGTTTACGTAATTCTAGTTTAAATAAATATACCTTAATGTAAATTCAACCTTAAATGCAATGCTTAAAGTTGTATTCACAAAGCTATGTACAAAAAACAATAAAGTCAAACATACATCAAAACAAATTCAACCTTACACCCTTGTTTTAAAGTTCGAATTACAAAGTGCTAATAAAAGCAATAAAAATTATGACAGAGTGGAGTCGAAATGTGTCTATATTTTTATTTATGAAATACAGAAAAAATAAATTATACTAACAAATTCAGTTTATTATAAGGCTTGACACTCAAACATATATAAAGTTATATAAAGTTTAATTACAATGGCAAAATTAAATCGTTCTGTCGTCGGAGAAACAAATACGTATAATGTCATGTAGCTTGAAAATTGAAAGTAATTTTTATATACTTAAGTTCAAAAATACTTATTGTTACTGTTGTACTGTTTTTAGTAATCTACGCCTTTGTGTGTTTCCAGTTATGTCCAATCTATTCAAATGAATCGAACAAATTGTCAAATTTTTATAAGGCTTATATATTTCTTTTCCTCTTTCTTTATAAAATAATAAAATAACAATACTACACCATGCATTCCCTTGTTCCAGAACAGTCGATGTTTGTTACAATAGTTGGTAGTTGTCACAAACATTGGTCAAACAATCATAATATTTGGTAATTGATTTATATTTACTATTTAATTCTGTTTTTATTTTATGAAAAAAAACTTACTGATAATAAACTTACTGAAAAAAAAAGTCCTTCCAAAATCTTGGTGTTACGGTGGTTATTTACAAATTTTTTGAACGCGTACTGCGCCATTTTGACGTCTTAACGTTGCCGTTGGCTATGATTGGACCATACTAGTTTGAAATAAGACCACAACCGAATCTGTGCTCTTATTTTTTGTTCCGTTTTTGAAGCGCTTACCGGGAATCTAGTGCATTATTGCCTGTTGTACCGTATGCACCATTGACCTGCACCATCAATGGTGCAGAGGAGACTAATTAGTTTCGTTTGCACCATTAAGGTGCAAATGAAACTGCATTGATAGTATGGTCTCATCTGCACCATTGAGAATGGTGCAAACCAAACCGCATTGATAGTATGGTCTCATCTGCACCATTGAGATGACATCAATGCGGTTGTAGGTATTTCCTCGAAGTATTTCCTCGTTGCATGTTCTAATATTTTTTAAGTGTTGACAACTTAACTATTTTGTTTTAATTCTGTAATTTTATGTCAATAATTGTCCGTATGCACCTTTGACCTGCACCATCAATAGTGCAAAGGAGACTAATTAGTTTCATTTGCACCATGAATATTAATACAACTACAGTGAAAACCGTTTATAACGACGTACCGGTTATTACGACGAAATTTTGAGGTCCCAGCATTTCTGTTTACTTAACATAGATTTTAGTTATAACGACTATTGGCTTTATCAACCGTAATCCGACGGTCCCTTCAAACTCGTTATAAACGGTTTTCACTGTACTTCACAATACTTCCCTAGTCATAGGTAAAATAAAAACCAACAATAGGTCGTATTTTGTTTGTGTGCGGAACCACTTTTTCATATAAATAAACAACCAAAAATCAACAACAATAATATGTTTTACAAATAAATTTCACAACTACTTCATGTAATAATATAAAAATAATGACGCCACTCAAACACTTATATTTTATTTTTGCCTTAAATTAAAAAAGGGAAATTTATAACAACAACACTGAGTTTACCTTAACTTTTCTAAAAATAACGGCACATCAATGTCGCCATTAATTAATTGCATTTGTACATGCAATATATATTTATTACGTTTCTTGACGTGTTTTGCCCTGTTATTATATGGGTACGTTGTTAAAGCGTTAACAGCATTAAAAGCGGCATCCTGCTTAAGCACGGCTAAGCATTTATTAACAGTCGGAGGCCTTCTTTTGAAGCAGTTATTAATATACCCATTCCATCCCTCACAGACGTTGTTCGTACGATGCCGCTCACCGAAACAGCACCACAGTGTCTTCTTGGGCATCCAAAATCTTTTTACCTAATTTAGAAATTTTTGCATATTAACATCTCCTTCTACAACATCATTTTCCGAAACTTACATAGTTTCCCATCCATCATCAATACTTGATACAGGCAGAAGAGGCAGGACAGTGCATAGAGATACAATTTTACTAATTTTGTTATTGTACTTCTTTAAATTAAGATGTTTTGCTTTTCTCCATAATTGGTTTTGGAAATGGTAATAACATCCATGATGCTTTGATAACGGAAACACACTTCTTACGGCACTGATAAACGATTGTTCGTAGTCCGATATAAATTTAGAAGGGTTCCATTCTGGAATTTGCGACTTAATCATTTCCAACATTAGAATATATGTTTCCTTTTTTTTATTTCCCAAAAGTATATAAGCAACCGGCACTACAAAGTTTTTATCCTCGGTGCTTCCTAGGTCGCAAAAGATCACATACAACTGTTTGAATGGTCTAGGACACTTTTTGAAGGTACCGTCGCAAAAGAAGATTTTCCCGTTTTTAATCATTTCTCTAGCTTCTTCCGAAGCAAAAATTAAAATACGTTCGCGTTCGTGATGATAGTCAGCCAAAAGGAAATCTTTATGATGGTTACCAATTTCGACTTCAGTTCCGACACTATAAGCCGTCTTTTTAACTGCCTGTTTTTTATTTATCCGTCTATAGGCAACCGATTTATAACTTTCGTACCGTGGTAGTTTTGTTAAGTTTGTTAAGTTTAGACCCATATCTTTGAAAGTGGCCACGGTCTTTTTATAAATGGCAGGTACTGTTTCTTCTGAAGTTGTCGCGGTATCTATACTCGAACTAATTAAATGGCATACGACATTTTTGTTTTCATCAGGCATACAGTTATTGGAATGCTCACGTTTTTTCACAACCTTTGATTCATCCTAAAAAATTAAATGTCAATGTATACTTCCATAATTCTGGTAAAAATAAGCTTGTGAAAAATAAAAAAAACTCAGCGATTTTCTATATCATAAATGCTACGTACGTACCTCTGTAATGGTAATCGTTCCTGTGCATTTGTTTTTTTTGAAATATCTACACCTCCATATGCTATTTAAATTTTTGTACTTTGTTTGAAAATGGTATTGATACCCTTCGAACAATAAAAGTCTTCCTCGACTTTGTGCAACAAAAGTTAAATTAGTTTCGCTCATTGTAATTTTTTCTTTATTAGTCTAAGCTTGGCTCCAATTTTACAATTATTGACATAAAATGACAGAATTAAAACAAAATAGTTACCTTGTCAACACTTAAAAAATATTAGAACATGCAAAGAGGAAATACTTTGAGGAAATACCTACAACCGCATTGATGTCATCTCAATGGTGCAGATGAGACCATACTATCAATGCAGTTTCATTTGCACCATTAATGGTGCAAACGAGACTAATTAGTCTCCTCTGCACCATTGATGGTGCAGGTCAATGGTGCATACGGTACAACGGGCATTATTGATCGAAGGCTTAGTACTTACTTTTATAAAAAATGGTAGGACTCATCCTTGTTAAATAAAAAGCCAATGATAAAGTTCAATAATTTATGAAGTGCATATTACACAAGTTTCATTTAGCTCTTACATAAATAGGTATATACACGAATTATTTTTGAAGCTTTACATGTAAGTAAATCAAAGCAGTCTACAAAATAATATCAATAATTGAAGGTGCATTTATCAACACGCACGCCGTTTCCTTCCCTGTGCAATCCCACTTTTTATCCTCATTTATGAGTACTTGAGGGTCGACAAACACCAGTCTTACACTACTTCCTTGTTCGAGAACGCATGAGATACTATGTAAGTTGTTGTGCTTGACTTTCATTGCGAAATTAGTATTTTTTAAATGCATTATATTCCTTAAATCTAAGATTTCCACATACAAAAATATTTCGCCCTAATAAATCACTATAAACACACTTTGTATCTAATCACAAACATTATTCGAGATAAAATAATTAAATTAGTAATAATAGAGAATTTAAAAGAATCCGTAAAATAATGGCGATAAGACTAAATTTCACCACCACTAAAGCTTACAACAGTCATGTCAGCTGCCGATACAGTTTATAAGTATTTGTCAGATTTATATTACGTATGTAATAAATGGCTATAAAATTGTCGCAAAAGTTATTGCCTTTAGAAATTGTTAGCTTATGAGAAATCAGCATCAATTAATAACACTTTATTCAACCAGAATAAAGTAAAACTACTAATTATTATAAGCATGGATATGAATAATATATCTAAATAAAATACCGCTTAACAAATACGTCATTCACTGGATAATAAATGCTTTAACATCTGCAACTAATTCAAGTTTAAATTGAGTATGTTAAAAACTAGCATCTACAGTCAGTCGTTATTCACAAGTTGCATAAGAATATATTTCAAAACTTCGAATATTGAGGTCCAGTTGCATATACAAAAATAACATTATAGTCATTTTACATAACAGTAACAATTTGTTTCTAACCATTGAAGATTTCTTTACAAAAACATACTAAATAATATACTGAGTCTTACATCTATTTATAAAATCTTTGGCATTTTCATATGCTTAAATATAAGCAGAAAATATAACTAAAATAGTTGTGTGATGATGATCCGGATACAGATAACATATTATAAGGTATCACTATGCAGTATGAAGAATGTGTTTTATGGCACTTATTGGCATGCAATGACTGTAATTTTGTTCAACATTATCAATGAAAATTAGTGCTATCTTGGAAGAGCATACTGGTATAGAAACACATTATTACTGTCGTCGAGAGTTTTCTGCATGTATAATTGTCGAATTTGTCATGGAGATTTTCTTATTTACATAATTAAACACTTCCTCTGATGTCTCTTCTGAGGTTCAGGTCTTAATACCGCGCGTACAGCTTCATCAAACACCTGTGTAACAATGAAAAGACAATGTTATTATAATGTACTGAGATAAACTAGGTTGGGCCAGTTTGGTTTCGGGCCTGTTTCAGTGTCCAGCTAGACACTATAGTTTGAACGGGACCGCGCCTTAGGAATGCGCGGCGAGGCGGGGGACAACGTTGACGAAAGAGCGGCCTGCACTGCCCCCCCGTGTCACATACCTAACGCGCGGAACAGCGGTCCCGCTCAAACTGAAACTAAATATCTTGGTACAAGTTAACAAGTTTTTTATTGAAGTGAAAACTTCTTTAGCATCGTTGTGATTTGAAAGTCGATGAAACGAAAAAGCGACAGTAAAAAGAGACAGACACATAAATTCATAAGATTTAACGTGGGAGAAAATGAGATAGGAAGCAATGATACAGTGTTTCTTATATTCGTGGTTCTCTTTGTGCTCCGCTTTGTACCCCCTCCACTCGTGTTTACCATGGTATAGTGGGAGTTTGCTTGGGCCTCAGCGTTGTTAATACGTGTTTGTGCGCGCATGCGTAATACAAAGCTTGAGAAAAGGCATCACAGCAACCGTGGTGTTTTGTATATATATACGTGTACGTATTATACGTTTGTAGAGTTTTTATGGAGCAGTGGTGACCCAGTGGTAACGGCCGCGACTTACAGGTTGTAGGTTCAAACCCTGACAGGCGCTTTACTTTGTGTAAATTACACAAAGTAATCATTACCACTGCTCTCAAAACGGTGCAGGAAAACATCGTGAGGAAAAATATAAATGTCCTAGAACCAAAAATTCGAATACATGTGACATCTACCAACCCGCACTGGGCCCGCATGGTAGTTTACAGTCTACTGCATAGAAATATATTTTCTTATATCTATGGTCCACTGCCTGTCGAACAGAGGAGGCCAGTGTCCCAGTAGTGGGAACATTATAGGCTGATTATGCTACCTAATAGGTTTGTTGTTAAAGTTTAACAGTGGAACCAACATTACGGCTAAGGAACTATTTGATGAAATGCAAGAGGGTCCGCGCCACCCCCACCATTCAAGTCTGATAGATGGGGCGTTAGTGTCTACTATGTCATTGCATCAAATTGCATTAAAAAATGTAGTTCCACAATTTTCCGCCGGACTTCAGTGGTGGCGCAGACTCTTTATGAAAACTCGATAGCTGTCGTGTACAAAATTTTTATTTCTAAAGATGACAACCAAGGAGGTAATTTACTAACTTATCAAAGATTTTATTTAAATTTCGTTTTGGCTTGCAAATAGAGCTGTTTAATAAAAAACAAACAATTGCACACATTGGCGCGTAAAAAATGTCGTTGTTCGACATTGATTCTGGAATTTATAATTAATTAATTTAGTTTGAATTTCCGCGTATTATTTAAGAAAAGTACTATACAAGCATTGGCACCAGGCATTGACGGACTTTTTTTTTTTTTTTTGATGCTGGGAATTTATCAAATAACTTAAACCTTAACCTAAATAACACACAGTTGGTGCTGACATCTCCTTGAGGCGCGCGTGGAACACAACGCGCCGTCGACCCGGGCCTGGTCCTTATCGGACGGCGAGCTACCCATTGCTAACCGTCCGCAAGCCCGCGCCTACGGTGGCCGGAAGTCAGCTCGCGACTCCCGACGCCCGGGGCGTCTCCTGCAGCGACTAGGGGCGCGAGGGTGCGCATCTTGCCTGTCCCTCGCGCGCTCCGCCTCCTCCTTCGCGAGCATCACTGCTTCGCAGAAGGAAGTGACGGCCTCACATGCACTCTCGCTCCGGACCATGGCCCTGAACCAGGGCCTGAACCAGGGCCGGACGCGAGAGATCGCCGCCGCCGATCGCCTCCGTGAGGACACGGCGGTGCCCCGCCCAAGCCGTGCAGACCTCTACCGTATGCTCCACCGTGTCCTCCGGGCGATCCACACAGTGGCGACACCCGGGCGTTTCCTCCCGCCTTATGCGCCACAATTGTGGCGTGCCCAGCGCTGGGATGCGATAATCGCACTCTCCATGCCGCCATGAGATCCCGCCGGAGCTCTGTCCGCTGTGCCGTGATTTCTCGCGGCAGCGGAGTTACACCCCGGCGTTTCGCCTCCTCGCGCAACGCCCACATGTGCGCGAGGGGCATTGATGGGCTCACGTATGTTTGCCTCAGCCCACATTTTCACGTTGTCCATCAATGCTCGTTTTGCAGGCCGCGGCAATAATGTACTATAATGATTCTCAATGTGTGATACATTAAAATTATCTTCTACAATGTTAAAACTTGTACAGTATAAAGCTGGGAACAAATTATCGGACGCGTCCGTAAACCGCGGCTTATTTGTATCTGGATAGTACATTTAGCACTACACTGTGCAAACTATCGGTCGTAAGTCAGACTGTCAGTCGCGACTTACGGACGCGTCCAATAATTTGTTCCCAGCTTAATAGTTTGTAGGTATTCATTATCCTGTAATGCACACTCAATTACAGGTAGCCACAACTTACACATTATGGAGTACACATGCTTGTGCATACATAATTAAATTAAAAATTAAATGCGTTCCTTACGTAGCATGTGTGATATAACAATGAACAGGCTAAGGAATGATGTGATAAACTACTCAGTGTAAAGGAAAATATTGTAAGATAACTCGGTATAAAACAGTATTCTATACATTGATGATAGCTGAAGCATGTGTGTTTTGTATAACATAAAGGTATTCACAACAATGAATAACATTTAGGTTTCAACTTGAGTTGCACAACCAATTGTTTTCCTGTAATAAATATATTTTGTAGGAGACTTATTTCTGCAGCTTGTAGCTCAACAGTACTTAGAGCAATGATAATCAGTTTTTTTGTGCGAATGGTGGGGAAAGGCCATTGAATGAATCCTTTGTTTAAAAAACTACATGTTAAATCATTTCTTAAAATATTATTATGTATAATTATGTTGTTTGTATGCAACCAAACAAGATGAAATATAAAATAACTTTGAATAAATTTAGCATACCTGTTTGAGTCCACGCTGAGTCAATGCAGAGCATTCCATATATTTTACAGCTCTAATTTTATTTGCCAGCTTTTGTCCTTGTTCTCTCTTCAAGGGAGACATTCCTTGTTCAGACAGCAAACTGAGGGTTTCACGGTCATCCCTCAAGTCAATCTTTGTACCTGTAATTTGAAACAAAGGCTTATAATTTAAACAAATAACTATACCGGGTGCTTAAAAACTAATCGTCTTTTTTTATGCCCTTGCATTTAAATTTTACGTCAGTTATAAAAAAAGAACTGAATCCATGGTAACAGGTTGTGCGTCAATATCCCTGCAGCCCTGTATACCGGTACTGCTCAATATAATTATTGGTCTGATCTTTTGGTCCATCCAAGGCTTGTATGGAGGAGTTTACTTTGTGCAATTAGACTTCCTATTTTAAATTTGATTTAATTCCTGGCGCCTATATTTTCCCGTGCACAATAATTATAAACCACATAAATAACTAAACACCACTTTATTATAAAATAATGATTTTATGTGTCATAAACAGGATAATGATAATGTATTCTATAAATGATAACTAAATTAAGAATAATTAAGGTGATAATTACTGTCATCATCATTATCTTTTCCACCCAATTTATTTGTGGTTGGCGCAATATGTTGTTTTCTTGCATAATAATTAGTGAAAAAGTAATTACCATAAAATAATGTAGAATCATGTTAATAATGTTTAATTGTTGTTACTCACCAACCAATATTATGGGTGCATCAGGACAGTGGTGCTTTATCTCTGGGTACCACTTTGAAGTTACATTTTCATAAGATGATGGGCTAAAAATTGTAAAACATATAATTAGTAAGTTTCTATTGATGAAAATATTGATGTAGATACTTTTAGGTGTATTGTGTGTTCTAGTTATATTTAGAACTAGCTTCAGCCAGCGGCTTCACCCGTATGACATCTTTATAAATTATAGCCCATGTTACTCAGTGATAATATAAAATACTACTGGTGAAAGAATTTTTTAAATCAGTTCATTAGTTTTTGAGTATATTAATTACAAACAAAAATACAAATATTTTCTCTTTATAATATTATTATTATAGTGTAGACATAGTTAGTGCAAATAAGTCTCAGTTTAGCGGTGAACATTAACAGGATAAATACACAATTAGTGTGGGATTACTAGATTAAGTGGGAGTAAAGACAATCATGGGCAAAAACTGGATGAAACCAGTTATGAAATTGTGTTCATGATGGTGAAGCACAAATTAATATAATAAAGTTGTGATAATTTTAAACTTATTGTGGCTAGCTAAGACGGGCTGATTAATGTTAATTTGTACAGTAATTAAAGGCATTTAGCATTGTACATACAGAGGAATAGATTGTAAATGACTACATACCTTGTCACACTGAAGCATATAAGGAAGACATCTGTTTGTGGATAACTTAATGGTCTAAGTCTGTCGTAATCCTCCTGTCCTGCTGTATCCCACAGTCCTAGAGACACTGCTACTCCATCCACAACCATAGGCGCAGAATAATTGTCGAATCTGCAATAATTACATTCACCATAACACTATGTGAAACATTCCAACTTTACAAACACTTGCTACTTCCATTCAAGCAATATTTACAGTTTACAGTACATTGTGAATACAACTTACACTGTAGGCACATATTCTCCTGGAAAACTATCTGTGGTGTAGGATATTAACATACAAGTTTTACCGACAGTACCGTCGCCGACGACCACACATTTAATCGGCCTTCCTGATGACATCTATGGAAGAGAATATTATTGATAAATAAAGGCAAACCTATGAGTCATTGTAAAACCAAAACGTATGTTGAAAACAATCAGTTAATATTACCGTATAAAAAGATTTTGTCACTCCCTTTGAATTACAAACACTATAAGAACAACAAAGAATTGAAGCACTGACAAACTATTTATAGAAGGAGCAAGTTTTTCAAAATTTTACATCGAATTAGAATAGGAAACGCATTGAAAGATGGATGGGGACATTACGGAAGGGCTACAGATTAAAAATGTAACTGAGTTGACGGATGATGTTGCGTTCATTTATATGCATTATTTAGTCTCGCTATTCGTCATAAATAATTTTATAAAATTATAAGAATTTCAAGTACCTAATTAGAATACTTTAATTCCTAAATAATATAAGTAATTAATGAAAATGTTAATTTGACGTGCTACATTATGACCCATTATGTATTTTTTTGCCAGTTATAATGTAAAAACACTTGATCGGTAAATTATAATGTAATGTTTCTATCCGACCAGCATCAGAAGGAGGGTTAAAGTTAATATTTTTGTAACACCTAAAAAACTTCCAGTACAATGTGTCAGTAATCGTGCAGCCTCAGAACTTAGTAGCTCAAAGATTCGACGAACTATACCAAAGAAAGGACTTTTCGGTAGGCCGCAACAAGATTTCTAAAATTATAATAATTTTTTGACTCTAAATTCGTAGATCTAATCATTTCTTTTTACTGTTTAAAAAAAAAATATTGGAAGTATCTAAAATTATCGATAAATTTTACTATTCTATCGTACAGCGCTGCCCTGATAATGTCACACGTACGTCATGATGTCATGATATTTTTTATCTTTATCTATGTTCGCAAAGTATGTACTTTTATTTAACTCGTTTCTTCGTTTAAAATTGGCTTGAGTTTAAGTTTTAGATAAATATTAATCACAATTTCACAAGCTAGTACATTCATGATATACAAAACTTTTAATAAAGTGCGATGTCTAAGTTTCCGGACAAAAAGGTAATTAAAAAGTTTGAAACTTTGTGTTTACGCGATGAACTAACTTTTAAACTCCGTGATAAATAATTGATAACATAAAATATGTCCCTTTCAGATGAGTGGGTCGTGTGTGGAGACTCCAGAAGCGCCGGCTTGGCTTTCAAAGCTAGAAAGCCAAAGAGAAAAGTTAAGCAAAGCTCGGCTTGGTCATGATAGCGGCGCCGGTGCACCGTGCAATTCTTGCGGTAAATATTTAAGACCATTTAATTAGTGTTGATTAGATTAAGTTTTTTTCTATGGATAGGTATATATTAGTTTCATAAAGTTGAGATGGTTACTAGAATGAGAACATTCAAGCTATAATCGTCGTAATGACGTCATTAACAACAATGAAATCGTTATCATTGGTATGAATGGTATGAAT
Organism: Agrochola macilenta; assembly: GCA_916701695.1. Lineage (NCBI taxonomy): Eukaryota > Metazoa > Arthropoda > Insecta > Lepidoptera > Noctuidae > Agrochola > Agrochola macilenta. The sequence goes on from OU753563.1 coordinate 14,970,479, forward strand.
GGTCAAATAGTAAGTATTCTTGAAGCAATATATGATTTTGGATTATTATTTCATCTGGAATTATTTTATGAATGAATATTATTATTTCTGGGAAGCCATAACTAAATGATTAATATTTACCATATAAAGTTTAAGTTAATTAAATTATTTGACTCCTGAATCACCTCTTGCAGTTTTCTATTGTTATAAATAACTGTCCATTTGTCATAATTTGTAGTAGGTTCCCGGAAGCTATAGTGAATTTATTTATAATTTTCCTGGGTGATTCATGTGCCGTAGTATTTCTAGGTGTGGAAATATCCCTAATGACTAACTAATTGTATTCTATTATTCCAGTGTTAATGTTAGTTGATAATACACACACGTACACATCAGTGTATTTGTTAAATTCCTTACGAAATCAAAATAGTTCTAGGAATTTGTGAAATGTGTGTCTTATGCCATTTCCATGTATGAATTTTAATATTAATAATTGATAGATATATTTGCATACAATGTTTAGGCAGCTTATCACAATGCACGGTGCCCACCCACATAAACTATATGTACCCTGTAATCTACTATATGTACTAAAATAATCAAGCTTCCGTTTTGCTAAATTATATTGAAATTGGTTAACCTTTAAATCATATCAGACAGTTCCTCTTAAATATAATAAAATAGTAAGTCAATCAAAACAGTACATTGAATATTTTGGAAAAAAAGTAATTGCTTTGAGGCATGGGAATGAGTCTGATGCTAAAAACATAGTTTTTAGAACTTTTGTTTGTTTGTCTGGATGTATGTTCTGGATGAAATTTGGCACACAGGTAGTTTATAACTTGGATACATAGGGTAATTTTAATCCTTTTATTTCTAGCTTTTTCTGGTTCACTCTTGGAAAAAGGCTTTTATCAAATATCTCCCCTAAGGATTAACCATATTACTTCATATAAAACTTTATTTCTATTTGATTATGTCTATTCAGGACCAACATGTCCTGGCTTGGACCTTCACTTCTGGAGGAAGGTGTGCCGGTCATGCCACTGCAGTAAAGATGTACACGATGTTCAAGATGACGACCTATCAGGATGGGCTCAGTTTGAACTACTGGGCACTGCCAGACCTAAGAAAGCTTCAAGTGAGTATTTTTGCTTAATAATATTCATAACATACTTATAAATGGTTTTTTGTTGAAATTAGACCACCCTCTATTAGAGGAAGTAGAGTAGCCCTTCAGTGAAATTTTGTGTGTTAAAAACAATAAGCCAAGCAATATACACGCTGAAATTTTAATGGTTGTTTTCCCGCGGCAGAACGATTTGCCCTAAGTAGCGCTAAACTTTAAAAAAAAAAGTTTTTACTTCAAATAACTTAAAAAATTGTAGGTAAAAAAGTATTTATGACGGTCCTAAGCCCGTAAAAGTATGAAGGGAAAACTGGATTATCTTTTAGGTAGGTAAGTAGTCGCAGTCGGGCGTTTCCGCTGTATCACTCTTGGTCGAGATCGCTTTCGAGTTTTGTTTATCACAATTCTAAATCTGCCATTTTTCAATAAAAAAACTATAAATCTATTGTACGACAAAGACAAAACCATTTCGCTGCGGGAAAACAACCACTAAAATTTCAGCTTTTATAGGTAGCTATTATTGGATGAAGTGAGCAATAATGAGGTTAAATAATTTCATAATCAAAATGTTAAACATCGCATTTTTATTTTTCAGTGCCGCTGATCAAAATTCGAGGAGTAACTGATAAGCCTGTCAAACTTGATTGGGTGCCTCCAAATGCTTCAACAGAGTTGGTAAGTAATGCTGTAACACTTATTCTAAATAATCTAATTAGATTTACAATGGCAAATATTGTGGATTTCATAACAATTAGTGATATATCTTATCACGAATTATAGAAGAACTGGATGGGACACGTAATACTGCAGAAAATGCATTTTGATCTTGATAATTCTTATCATGTAAATTATTTATGAGTCTTTACTTATAATAGTATGGCTAGGCTAACCTTTGCATGCTTCTCAATAATATATCACACTTTCAGCAAGTCCATGCCATGAAGGGAGTACAAATCAAGACTCTAAAGACTTGACTGCTGTGCTTCTAAGAATTTCCCTATGGAAACTTAAGGTTAATTTTGCCTGTCTTGTCACACTCAAGTCCCCAAGCTCAGTACTCATGCTTGCGACCACTATACCCACGAGGCTAAACAATATACACATAATTATATAAAACTATTTACTTTTGCTTTATGTATTCTAGGTTTTTTATTTGGTCTGAGATTCTAAGCTGATTTTTGTGTGACCATTTGTAACAAAAAGGTCCTAAAATAATTTAAACTTTGTCATAAGTTTTTTGTTTTTGTAAACTTGACAATCATCTTAGATTCTGCATATTTAAATACATATATATAATCTCACATAATTTTTCATCAGGTATCGGAGTACATGTCATGCCTGGGTCCCTTGGCGCCGGTATCCGGTTCGGACGCGGCCCGTCGCAGGCGCGCTCAGCTCCGGACGCAGCTGCCTCCGCACGACGTCGCGCCGGCCGTCCGGCAACACGCCAGTGACTTTGAGAAGTCTGAACATACTGTAAGTACTGATACTCACTTAGGTTTTTATTGGACCAGATGTATAAAACAGTATAGCTTTTTTTGCTACCCAAAGATGCTGGTTTTGTTGGAAAATCTTCATAGACGGTTTTATAAATATCTTCGCGTGGAGGTCGGAATAAGAAAACCTATACATATACTTATAACCCTTCTCCATCAAAAAGTACGAATACATGCCAACTTTCATGGTGATTGGTTGAATGGTGTAGGAGTTTAATAATCTCATTATATTCCAACATCCATTTTTATATTGCAGTATTGCTGCAGCAGTTGTGTGGTTTATGTAGGCAGTGAGCAAGGTCACAAGACCTTTGTATATCCCCAGGAATAACACAAATTATTGCTTAATTTTATCAAACCCAATAAGTTTATTCAATATTTCCCAATTATAAACCTGCCTAAACACTACTTGCAGTCTCATACATGCTACATAATAAAGCTAACCAAAAAAACCTGTTTGCATCAGTAGTATTATTTTATTATACATTGTATATGACATGTATGTTAGAATATGTTGCACACAGAATTACGTCATTTAATTTAGGTCAGTCTGCCGGTGATAACGGCAGTGATAGTGCGCCTATTTACCCTTTAAAGAGAATGCTAGTGCATTATTTATGTACACACGGCTACACATCAAGCTATACATTTCCAATTTATGCGGATCTCGCATTGTATAGGATTTCGGTACAATGTGACGTCAGCTTATACTGGAAGCCTCAAAGAGATGTCAGCACCAACTGTCGGGGTCCGTAAGGGCCAATGCCTGCCAGGGATGCGAGTTTGTCCGAAACATCGCGGCCCCGGCAACAGGCACCGGAAGGAACACGGGTGGGTTTTAGTCAGTAAAAGTCTGACACACCCTCCCGCTCCGCCCAGAGCGGGAGAAGTTATTTGATCATTTCACACCCAAAAAAAAAAGCTTATACTGGAAATGTATAGCTTGCTGTGTAGCCGTGTGTACTATACATATTATAAATTAAAGTCGCTTTTCGTGTCTGTCTGTTTGACCGCTTAGATCTTCTAAACTACGCAATCGATTTTAATGCGGTTTTCACCAGTATAATATGATAATTCATTGTATTTACCTTAGATATAGCACGGAAGTGATATGTCGCCATTGCACCCGTGCAAGCAGCGGCTGGTTGCTAGTGTATCAAATTAAATTACCTAGCGAAACTACGCAGGCGTGACTGGTATCTAATAAAGAAAAAATCTTAAATTTTATGTTTTTTTGTTGTGCAGTCATCGAGCGCTGTTAGTGTAGTTACCTACTTGAAATATCAGTTAAAATAACAGTTTTTTTTGTGTAAACTTCACAGACGTGGCGGGTACGGATATCTAAACACGTTACACTGTTCTCACATTTATATAGAAGCAACAAGAATAATGTATCCAGGATTTTGTAATATCTATATTTAAAAGAGTTGGAGTTTCTTGCCCGTTCCTCTCCAGAGAGATCTACGTTTTGGAATGGGCAACTAGCTTCAACTTTCTGACTAACTGACCGACTCTTTGACAATGCAAGTGCCTGTAAATGGTTTAATTCAAATAAATGCTTTTAGTTTTGAGTTTTTTTTTGTTGATAAAACAAAGAAAACAGATTTTCTCAACTCATCATACTTCTTGTAACAAAACTACATGCGGTCCTTGAAACTTAAAAAAACATCAAATCTTATTGTATTTTATCTTGTTTATATATCAGTTGGCAGTGTTTCGCTAGCTAATTTAACTTGACCCTGTATTGACTTATGTAATTTTTTTTTTTTCAGGAATACATTACGCGCATCAAAGACCATGTCGTGGGTATGGGTAATGTCGTCAGAGTAGGACCTCTACAAAATGGAGATGTCTTCTCGGTCGAGAGCAGCAAAACACATTCCGCCCCCAAATCGTACGCACTGCCGCTGAAAATATCCAACGTATCCAGAGGAGTCAAGTACAATATTGTTCCCAAGAATGCTTCAGATAAGAAGTTGGTTCTAGATACACAAGGAAATGTTGTAAGCAGTGCCGCCAATCTCCCAGATTACAAATCCAGTCCTATTCTAAGTCGCATTGTAAAGGACAAACTCCATATCATGCGTATTGAATCAGATAGAATCAAGAGTGCGGTTGAACACGGCCCTGTCTACGATAAACTGTTCAAAAACTTAGAGGACTTGAACATGCCAGTTGAACATGATGTTTATCTGCAACCAATCAAACTCTTCCGTGAGGAGTACAATAATAATCCTCAGTTCAAGGACGAAACTAACGAGTTCTCCAGCAAATCTCTAGGAGCTCAAATCATGCCAGACTTGTGGTCTAACAATAACAATGTCATAGGCACAGCTAAACTGATGGACAGCAGAATACAGAAAGGAACCATATTCGCTCCAAATGGAGAGATATGGAGCTGGAAACATGAGCCAGTAACTCCTGAACACAGTGGCACTCTTTGCTCTACAAAGATCAACCCTCAGTACTCCACTGTGACAAAGCCTATTAATCAGGTGGAACCTCAACAGACTGCGCCTTTGAGGGACTACCTCAGAAGTCACTCTGAGGATGACCTACCACCTCCGCCACTGCCGAACTACAGCACATATCCTGGCGGTGTACCACCATCTCCGAGCTCTGTGCCACCTCCTCCTGGCACAGATTGGAACAACCAACCTCTTGATAATATGCATCCAGTTGGCGAAAATGCTGACTACCTAGCTCTTGCACAGAACTATGGTGAAAATCCTGATCAGATTATTGACCAGCTTGCAGACTTGTCGCTGAGTCCTGCTGAGGTGGAATTCAACAGGAAGCTTTATAATGAGGGAGTGCCATGCCAGCGTTGTACTAAGTCGATGTTCGCGGGCGAAGTCGCCGTGAAAGCTGAGAGGGCTGGCCACGAGGCAATTTGGCATCCACAATGCTTCACATGCAGCAAATGTAATGAGCTGCTGGCTGACCTTGTGTACTTCTTCTACAAAGATGAGATTTACTGCGCCAGAGATTTAGCCGACGTATTGGAGATCCCGCGTTGCGCAGGTTGTGACGAACTGATATTTACGCGTCCTTACACAGCTGCGGAAGGAAGGGCATTCCACGTGCAACATTTCTGTTGCTATCACTGCGACGCACCGCTTGGCGGCAAGAAGTACGTCCCGGATGATAAGACTGGTCTCCCAATATGTTTGCAGTGTTACGACCAGTTCTACGCAGAACGTTGTCGCGCCTGCAGTGGTGTGATTGGACCGGAGCAACAAGGAGTTTCGTGGGGCAATATGCACTGGCATGCTGAGTGCTTCATATGCTCTGGTCGGATGTGCGGGAAAAGTTTACTGAGCGGACGATTCGTCGTCAAACAGGAGATGCCATTTTGTAGTGTGCCATGTGTTCAGAGCAGAATTAAGTAAGGCATCTGATATGAAATCCTAGAAGTTAGGATAATCAAGCTAGGATGATAGTGTTCTATTTGTGGTAGCAAAGAGTATATTTTATTCCATTTACATAAATGTCATTATTATATTTTTGATATTAAGTATTTTATATACAAAGTACGGTTTACATTAGTGCGTAGTTTTATGGATTAAATAGTAAGTATACAAGTTTTGGGATGATTAAAAGTCTCTCTACATGGGCTGATAGTAATAATGTTTGTTGTTAAAGATTTGATATAGATAGTCACTTATGTATAGTCATTTAAGACATGAATGTTCCTTCACTTTGGGGCCAATAGCATAGAAAGGTATAGTTTATTAAGCATTTCTGTGCTTTATTTTCATTGTGTTGCTATTGCTATATTTAAGTTGTATGTTTATGTAAGCTTTATGACAAATGTGGGATTTATCTGTAAACAACATTTTAATTAATAATTTATTTTCATGTTATTCCAATGCAAAATTTTTGATTATTCCTTAGAAAGTAAGAACAGAGTGTAAGTTAGTCCTATTCATTAAAATGTGATAATTGTAAACGAAAATGGCGCTCTATGGTCTTATAGAAAACAATTATTTTTAGATTAAAACGATTGTGGGATAGAAATATATTTATATTTAGTATTATTGGGTGCAACAGGAATAAAGTGCCATCTGTATTATTTTTGGAAGATATACAAATAATAAAGATTCTATGTATAAAATATTCTTGTTTTAAATCGTCCATCTATTTGACATACCATAACAGGTAGGAAACTAGAATTTGGCTGTTCTGTAGTAGTAAGTGATCAGAACTCATAAAAATGCAAGTTTTGGACAGAATTTAACAAGAAAGAGAAAAACTACAAGACACGGACTGTTATTTAAAAAAAAATACTAACAGTCAGTTCCATGTTTTATGGTGAACACAGAGAACACAGAAAAAAAAGATTAGATTAGATTGTAAGATCTACTTTTTAATATCTTGTAGTTTTTCTCTAAGGGATTATGCCATGATATGTCATAACTATTGTATGATCATGAGAACAGTGTTTATGTTTCTAGATAAATAATTGTGAAAGAAATTTGCTATACTTAATACACTGAAATAGTGGAGTGAAAAATTTTTTTTTACAGATGCAGTTTAAGCCTTTTTTATTACATGTAGGTATTAATAAATTGCCCTAAGGCCTGCTAGTAAGTATCACATTACTAAACATGTTTAGTTTTAAACAAAAAACATCATACTGTTTATGTTGAATATTTAAAGATGACAGGCAGAAAGGTATTTTACATGTTTAGCAATAAGAGTATTTAGTGATACATGTGAGGTTTTTATTGTGCAAGTGGGTCTAAACAACAATTATAGGTTAGAACCCGATAAGATTTTGCAGTTTTTAACAAAAGGTACATAATCTACAACTAGCCAAATGTGAATAGTATTTATTATATTTATGGGAAAAATTTATTTAAAAAACGGTGATGGTTATTAAAAGTATAATTAGTTAAATACACATAATGCAAAAGTAATATTAATAATTGCAAACTGAAGCGTTTCCTGGAGGTATACAAAGAAGTTTCCTCAAGCCTTTATTTTGAGTTTGTTAAGATCATTCTTTAGCTTATTCAGGTTCTCTTGTAGGGCTTCCTGTTTGTTCTCTAACGCGGATATGTGATCATCGGCTCTTTTGATCTCTTTATTGATGTACTCCATTCGCTTTGTTACATTTTGAGTGGCTTCGTCTAATTCTTGCTTCACTAACACGGGTCCAATCAGTTTATAAACTTCCGAGTCTTTTTTTAACAATACTAACTCTTCTTTTACGGCTTTGTTTTCATTTAGCTGACTATCTAATTGTTGTTTCTGAGCGACCGCCTTACGGTATTCTTTTTGTATACCACTCAACAGTTCCAGCTCTTTCTGCATCTTCCTTTGGATTTCTTCAGACATTTTGACAAAAAGTTTGCTTTACTATGTATCTGATCGTTAGAATTTGCTTTTTAATTAATGAAATACAGCTTTTTCAAATCACGATTGCTTCACAAAATGTACTTTTGACTAAAGAGAAAAATTAGGTTATGTTTCTGACATTTGGCAAGTGTCATAAATGTCATGATGTGCTACGTTTAGTTGAGCCTTTCAAATGTAAAACATTTATGTACATTTTCTAAAAATATTAATTCTGAAATAATTAAAACAAAGGGCTGTATTCAATAAAAATATTGTACCTACATGTTGTACCTCATTATACTGATATGTTGCCAAATTATCCGGGCGACTCGGATTTGCTCTTATCTAGCTACACTACACCGAGGCGAGAGAATCTCACACGGAAACGCGAGTCTCGCCTAAGAGTGGCCTAACCTAATAATTAGGAAGTCACGCGACTATCCGCGCCAGTTTTAACACCCCTTCTAACCCCACGTACTATTTAAAAGCGATCGTCGCGCGAATACACGATCGTTTGAACTTTATGTTCGGTTGCCGCGCCAACAGATGACGTTTTCGGTTTTCCGAACAAAAAGTGTTTTAAATACGCGATCAATCGCGTATTCGCGGCGCGGCGCTACGATCGCTTATAAGACGCGGTCTAACAAGAATAGTTGTAGAATAGTTTATTTGCTGAAATTACAGGTTTTACCACACGGTAAAACCTGTAATTTGGCTGTTTAGACACCTAAACAGCCAATATATGGACTGTGCATAAGTCCATATTTTGGCTGTATAAGACATGCAAATTAGTTTTTACATGTAGATTATTTTTTCAGCCTGTTTTGTTCCACTGCTGGGCAAAGGTCTTACCCACAGCTTTCCACTCTGCCCTGTGTGTTGCTTTTTCCAGCCATTCCTCCAGCCATTCCTTCCAGAATTCCGGAGGAAAAGCTGTGGAACTACATTAAAAAAAATGCAATTTGATGCAATGACATAGACACTAGCGCCGCGTCTGTCAGACTTGAGTGGCGGCGCGGACTTTACTACCAATGCAAAGGCAACCTTTAGGGACTCATAACAGTCACTACAGTGAAACTACAACAATGAATAGATACCTTTTATGCCAAGTGATCCAACTAACATTTTGCCCAGAATTGTGGTTATCACCGAAAAAATTACGACGACGTAAGACGACGACGACAAGCGACGACGTAAGTATTGACTCGTTCAGAGCGGGCCGCTTCCGACAGTTTCGAGACCAATGGGAACAAATGAATGCTCCAGATATCATTCTAAAAATGATAACCGGGTATCCCATACTGTGTATACGCCTTGTATACAATACAATAATATTGCCCAAATAAAACACTTTTCTTTCAAAGTATAGTTTTAATGAAACGTTCTAGTGAAGCGGACGGAAATGGAATTTTACTGGGTTGCTAGCCCTACATTTCTTTTATTTTCTAAATGGTGTTACCAGTAAATACACTACAAAATATACTACAATACTCCCCCTTTACAAATTCAAACGTTGAGGTGCTTTCCTCTGTCTATCAGAACGCCTCAAAGTTTGATTCTCATTACTACAAGAAACAACGGGTTGATTACCAGGTAAGTGTTTGTATGTACTGTTACAAGTTTTTGCATCCTGGTAAGTATTTGAAGTGTGTGGGCTAACTTCAGAGACTTTATTGAAACCTTCTGGTATAATATTAACATTATCATTTACTTCTTGCAATATCTCTGAAATTGGCTCATTTACAATAACCTGAGATTCATCATTAAGAACTATTTGCTTATCATAATTATTATCTCTTAAATCCTTAGAATTTTGCAATAAACTATCATCTACTACAAAACTGGTTTCATTTAAATCTTCCTTTTGGTCTTGAGGCCAAGAACTTATAATCTGGTCTAAATGACGTTTCCAAATTAAGTTCTCTTCTAAAACTCTACATAAATAAGTTCTTTGTCCCAATACCTCATCAATTACACATTTAACAAATTTCTTTTTATTAGGATTCCTATAATCTCTACAGTAAGCATACTCTCCCTCTTTAAACTTTTCTTCTCTTTTTCCTACATTACACTGTTTTCTATCTTTCTTAGTAGACAACAAATCTAGTCTAGATCTAAGTTTTCTATTAAACATAGCTTCCGATGGTGAAATATTTGTAATGCAATGAATTGAATTTCTGTAATGAAATAAATATCTGTTCATTAAAGTTACAAATGACACATTTCTATTTCTAATATCATTTAAAGACTTGTACATAGCATTTTTAAAACTTTTTACAGCATTCTCTGCAAACCCATTTGTTGCAGGATGGAACGGTGGAGAAGTTTCATGTTGAATACCGTTTTTAGATAGAAATTCAGAAAATTCCTTAGAACAAAATGTAGCAGCATTATCTGTAACAACTACTTTAGGCAAACAGAATCTACTGAAACATTCTCTGAATTTTTCTATAGTTGTATTAGATTCTAAATTCTTTACTATAAATGCTTCTGGCCACTTGGTGTAACAATCTATTATTATTAATATCATTTTACCACTTATAGGTCCTAAGAAATCAGCATGTACCCTTTCATGTGGAAAATTAGCTTTTGGCCATGTTATAACTTTAGATTTCTGTGGTTCTGGTCTAGCAGACATACAGACTTGACAGGATTTAACAAAATTTTCAATAGTACTGTCTAAATTAGGAAACCAAAAATAAGATCTAGCATTATTTTTCATTTTAACAATACCTTCATGTGAAACATGAAGTTCCTGTAACATATTTTTTTGTAATTTATTAGGTATTACTACTCTATAACCCCACATGATAACCCCGTTTTCAATATAAAGTTCACTTTTTCTGTTTATGAATGGTTTCAAGACTTCACTATTCACATGTTTTGGAAATCCATACCTGATCATGTTATAAACACTACTCAAAACTGGATCCTTTCTAGTTTCTGAACGTACTAAATTTAAATCTATAACATTCTGATCTTCAATGAAATTAATGTAATCACATTCCTTCCTGTTATCTGGAATAACTGATGGTAATGGCAATCTTGACATACAATCTGCTTTAACATTTTCTATGCCTTTTACATGTTTAAATATATAATCAAAACTTGACAAATATAATGACCATCTTTGCAGACGACCTGCTGCCATTTGTGGTAAACTCTTGTGCTCCCCAAATAATGCCAATAACGGTTTGTGATCAGATAATAACTCAAACTTTCTGCCAATTAAGTATTGATAGAATTTTTGCACTGCCCAATAAATTGCAAGCGCTTCTTTATGAATCATTGAATAATTCTTCTCAGCCTTTGAGAAAATTCTAGAAATGAAACTAATTGGTCTGTCTGACCCATCTGGCATAATGTGGCTTAATACTGCCCCGATTCCATTTTGTGAAGCATCACAAGCTAAACGTAAAGGCATATCTCTACTGAACGTAGATGACAACGTAATGAATTAAAATATTGTCAGAAATAATATCCTTTTTAATTGTATCGAAACTCTTTTGACATTCCTTATTCCAATTAAATTTGTAATTTTTTTGTAATAAATTATATAAAGGCTTTAGTTTTATAGATAAATTGTTAATGAATTTACCATAATAATTTACCATTCCTAGCCATGAACGAACTTCTGAAACATTCTTGGGCGCAGGTGCATTAACAACAGAGTCAACTTTTGACATATCTTTGGATAATCCATTCTTTGAAATAATATGTCCTAAATATTTTATTTTAGGTTGCATAAATTCACATTTACTTTTATTTAAACGAATACCTGCCTCCTTGAATCTTCTTAAAACTTCCTTTAAATTTTCTAAATGTTCAACATCATTAGTACCTGTGACTAGGACGTCATCAATGAAATTTACAACACCCCGAGCCCCTAACAATACTTTCTCAAGTTTGTTTTGAAAAATAGCACTAGCTGGCTTTGTACCATATGGCAATCTGTTTACTCGGTATATTCCTTTTGGTGTTGACCAAGCTAAGAGTTCACTACTCTCCTTACTTAAACATAAATGATTAAATGCATTTCTTAAATCTAATTTTGAAAATGATATACCACCCTGCAATGCAGTAAAAATGTCCTCAATTCTAGGTAAAGGATGGTTAACATCTTTAATGTGTTTATTCACAGTAATTTTGTAATTTGCACATAACCTTATTTTATTATTTTCCTTCAAAACTGGAACTAAAGGTGTCCCCCATTGGGATGTTTCTGCTTTTGTAATAACACCTTCTTTCTCTAATCTAGTTAATTCGGATTCAACCTGTTCTTTAAAAGCATGAGGTACTGGCCTCGGTTTGTGAAAAATAGGCTTTACATCTTTATCCATTAACTCTAATGTAATTTCCTCACCTTTAATAATACCTAACTCACTTTTAAATAATGTTTCAAATTCCTGTAACAATAATTGCAATTTCTCTTCTGTACTTTGCACATAGTTAATTTGTAAAAGTTTTGAAATATCTACATTAAATTTCTGAATTAAATCTCTACCAAATAAAATTTTACAACCATTTTTAACAATAACCATACTACAATCCACCTCTTTTTCTTTTACCTTAATTCTAGTTTATTTCTCCAACTGGTTTCAAAATATTACCATTATATGTTTTTAATTCAATATCTGAATTTTGTAATTTAATGTGAGAAAATTTAGATAAATAAATGTTTTCAGGTAAACATGAAATTGCAGCACCGGTGTCCAGTTCCATTTGGACCGGTTTGTTGTCAATACAACATTTAATTGATATTGGTAAAACATAGTTAACATTTTTCTCTATTGCAAAGATATCAATAGAATTATTGAAAGTGTCTTCATTTACCTCTACATTATTAGTTTGACCCTTACTCTTACATACAATAGCTAGGTGTCCAATTTTGTTACATATTTTACATTTAAATGACTTAAATTTACATTTTGAAAAATTATGGTTCGGTTTACCGCAATGAATGCATTTTAATAACGATGACTCACCGTCCTGTTTCTTCTCAGTCTTTTTAAATGTGTTGTGGGAACTTCTATTCGTCTTAGCATGTCCGTATTGAGCTACTTGATGTACTTCCTGCACCTCCTTCAAAGCCATTTCCTTATTCAGTGCTGTATCTACTAAGAATGTCACCGACTTGGAGACATCTTGTTCACACAATTTTTCTTGGATTGGTCCTGGACGCAGACTCGTAACGAATTTATCCTTAACACGTTCTTCTAATGTATTCGCAAAATTGCATCCCGCAGCAAATTCTCTAACACGAGCATACCATTTGGCTATACTCTCCCCTTCCAATTGTTGTAATTTTTCGAATTGAATCCTTTTTCTAAAATGCGAAATTCTTTTCTCGAACCTTAGTTTTAACAAATTCTGCAGCTCCATATATGACAACTCTTTGGGCATCTTTGGATGACACATATTCTTTAGAATTTTATATACATCTTCGTGAAGACTTATTAATAATATTGAGCATCTTTTTTCAGTTTTAGTCTCATTCGCTTCAAAATATTGCTCTATTCTTTCCAAAAAACACAAGATATCGCCATCTTGTTTGAAAGCATCTATACGAAAATCGTTGGCCATGTTTCAGCCGTAAAAATGTACCTTTTTTGCTTCGAAATTCTTGTTTATCCTCGTCGCCATTTACTGTGTATACGCCTTGTATACAATACAATAATATTGCCCAAATAAAACACTTTTCTTTCAAAGTATAGTTTTAATGAAACGTTCTAGTGAAGCGGACGGAAATGGAATTTTACTGGGTTGCTAGCCCTACATTTCTTTTATTTTCTAAATGGTGTTACCAGTAAATACACTACAAAATATACTAAAAACGTTCACATTGTAGTCACAATCTGTCAAACTTGTCAAAAATGTTGGTAAATTGATTGTATTTTTGACAGATTGCGAATGAGGTGCGAATGCGAACGTTCTTAAAAATTACGGGAATTGCCCCTCTGTTATAAACAAAATGATAGAACAGGGAGTTCTAGGACGGTCTGCAGTTTCGCCAAGCTTCCTTTCATCGATGTTTCTTGTTCTCAAAGGCGACGGCTCCACCCAACCCATATTCAACTAAGCACTGAATTCTTACATCGTAACAATTAGATTCAAGCTAATCAATCTGAATCGCTTCCCGACTTTCCACAACCGCAGGATTGGCTATGCAAAATCGATCTCTCGCAAGCGTATCTTCATTTTTCTGTGACTCGCACCCACAGAAGGTTTGTGCGCCTTATTTATCGCAACGAATAGCCACGAATGACTTTCCTGCCTTTCGGACTTAGCACAGCGCCCAAGATTTTTGCTACGCTCACAAATTGGATAGCTCAGATTCTCAGGCAACGAGGTGTAAGAATAATAGTTTTCCTCGACGATTTTCTGGTAACTCATCAGGACGAAAACAGCTTCGAAGTCATGTGAGCATTGTGCTCGAAACTTTGAAAACGATCGGCAGAATAATCCAATCATGAAAAGTCGATTATCACCCCGTCGAAAAGACTAGTGTTTCTAGGAATTCATTGGGATCCATGGTCGAATCGCAAACGACTTCCCAACGAGAAGATTCCTGTACTTTTACTTTTGTACAAAATAGGTTAGATGCTGCAAAAGCATGCACTATCTACTAAATCTTGGCAGCTTTGCAGTTCCGAAAGGAAGACTCAACTTTCGAGCGCTTTAGAACAGATCAGAGGACACTACACACCTTACCTCGTGCTGCTATAGACAATCTAACGTGGTGGCGCCAGAATTGTCAATATCCGCCGGCCATACACATGCCGCCGCCTTCTCATTTCCTCACAACGGATGCGTTCAACATCGTATGGGGAGCTCGCCTGGACAATCTGTCACTCTTGGGTCTTTGGTCAGAGGTCGAGAAGGATCTCAATTGCAACCAAAAATAAATGTTAGCAATCCTAAGAGTTTTGCAAGATCACTGTCATCTCCTGAGGCACAAGACACAAGAAGAGGACAACAATTGTGAGAACAACAACAGTAGTCGCATATCTCCGTCACGAGGGGGGCACTAAGTCGGCTCTTCTCATGGACTTAACCTACAGATTTTTCCAAATCACAGAGAACTGCCACATTCATATGATCATCTTTCACATACCCGGTATCTACTACGGCCATGCCGATCACTTGTCGAGGCTTTGGTTAACTACAGAGTCGAATCTAACTCAAGAATGCACGAACAAAGTGTTCTCCAAATGGGGAGTTCCACTGATCGACCTATTTGCTTCCAACCGAGCGTATGTAGTGACAAATTACGTGTCCCTGGATCAAAACAACGACCAAGTCTTGTTCTGCGACGCGTTCTCTCAGATGTGGAATGACAACCTAGCGTGGGTGTTTCCTCCACGCTTTCTGATCCCCAAGGTCCTGAGTTATCTCAATCAAGCACAGGGAACGTACCATCGAAGAAGTTCATATCTATACACCGTAAGGACTATTTCTGCCTGCAGGGCTCGGCCGCCATAGAACCGGGGCGGTAACAGATGTGGTCATCGCGTTCACGGGATTTTGTTTTCAACCTGCCTAGGTATGAAATTCTTCGATAGTACCTACTAGTAGTTCCACGATGGGAATGGGTTTTTTGGCGACCCGACATCAAATTGCGTGCCTTAGCAGCTCCATTCATTCTACATCACCAAGACAAAGTCCTGATCGACACGACAACAGGACTACCTCCATCGAACGTCCACGACATGACTCTGGAAGTGTGGAAATGTGGGGGTGGTCTGAGATGCTAACATCTTGTAATAGCAGTCAATTAGAACTTCTTGGGAAGTCATGGCGTCCATCGCCACGTGAAGTTTATAGCGATGCTTGGAAGAGATGGCTAGCTTGGTGCGAATCTCACCAGGTTAATCGTTAATTTTGACGTTTGAAAAGTGCTGATTCTCAGCCTATTTTGAATAAATGACTTTTGAATTTGAATCCTTCGAATCTAATAGCAAGTGATTTAACTAGATTTTTGTTTGGTCTCCATTTAGTTCATATTTTATCGTACAATTCTATTTTGTTACACAAGTCTGTGGTTTCCACACTTAGCAACCCAGAAATATCCGGCCAGTTAAGTTCAAATGTTCTAGTAAAACATGTTCTAAAATCTATAACATTACATAAACCGATCATCCATGCCAAGCCTCCAGTTTGGAATATTGACGAACTCGCTGTTTTTCTAGAGGGAAAACAGAAAATTATATTTTTCAAGTGCAGAGACATAATGTTACTCTACTTCTCCTATGCTCCGGAAGACGAATCCATGATTTAACTTTGCTAGAGTTGAGTCTAATAATTATTCTATTCAAAATAATATTGCATTTTTTTGGCCAGTGTTCGGATCGAAAACTGATTCTGTGAATTACAGACAATCCGGTTGGAAGTTAATTTTGAATCAAAATTACAAAAACTTAGACCCAGTCTACTGGGTTAAGCATACAATTTCGCTTCTTGAGAGTCGTAAAAGTGCTGCAATATAAAATAATTTGTTTATTAAAATCAGAGGGGAACCTAAACCTGCATCGAAGACCCTAATTGCGGGATGGATTAAGTCCTTATTAGTAGAAACTGGTATAAAGGCATCTCCTGGGAGTAGTAGGTCAGCTGTGACCTCAACAAATTGGCTCGATAATTACCCTCTTGATGAGATTCTTGCTAGGAGTAGGCGTAACTGGCGTTCGCAAAATACCTTTTTTGCAAATTTTATAAACATGTGGTTATGCCTTCCACTGTTAACCGACTATTTATTTAATCCAGTTGATTAAAAATTGTATCTTAATAATAATAATTGTAAAAAAAACTACCGTAGATTTATTGTGAAAGACGGCACGGTTGACATCTGTCGGGCATGCCACCGTCCAGGAGAATCAATCCGACACATTATCTCCGGCTGTTCTCGTCTAGCTAACGAAGAGTACTTGCATAGACATAACCTTGTAGCCAGGATTATCCATCAGCAACTTGCTCTGAAATAGAATCTTGTTGAATCGGAAGTAACGTACTACAGGTATGTGCCCGACCCAGTTCTCGAAAATGGAAATATCACGTTGTACTGGGATCGATCCATCATCACTGACAGGACTATTGTTGCCAATACACCTGATATAGTGGTGGTGGATCGAGTAGAGCGGCGCACAATGATTATTGACATAACGGTCCCGCATGACGGGAACCTCGTGAAAGCTGAGAAAGATAAACAAATCAAGTATCTTGACTTGGCTCGCGAGGTTGTCGACATGTGGGATGTGGACTCAGCGATCATTGTGCCGATAGTCGTATCAGCTAATGGATTAGTTGCCAAGAGCCTCGACCAACACCTAAGGAGGCTCTTGTTGGGCAGCTGGATCAAGGGCTTGATTCAAAAAGCGGTACTTCTGGACACGGCTCGCATTGTCATCAGGTTCCTCTCTCTGGAGCCCTGACCGCCGCGCCGGTAGCTTGGACCCTGTTCCCGATACCGGTGGGCTACTATCTTTTATATTTTTAAATGTTTTAATTTTTTATATTCTAATATTTAAAAATATAATTTATAAGTATTTACAATGGAATAAAGGAAATAATTGTAAGCCCAAGATGTGTATTTGCTTGATTCAATAAATCTGTGTTATGAATTTCAGATTCTTTTATTTATTCAATAAGTACCTATAGCCTCTAATCGAGATAGATACCTACCTATCTCGATTATAAAATACTCACTGGTTTACATATATCACATAAATAGTAGGTACATTCATACTATGGTAAAACCATAACAAGTACTCTCACACTGTGCATGCGTTTCCGTCACACCGGTCAAGTCAAATTAATAAACGTTTTACCTACCAATATAACGCTTATTAATGTACTTACCTTATTCGAAGCTTATGGTCAAACTCTGCCTGGTAATTAGACTCAATGAAATCAAAATGGCAAGGCTCGCTTCACAAGCCTCCCTCTATCACTGCCAAGTGGAAGTGACGTATTAGAATCAGATAGAAATATAGGAAAAAGACAGGAATAGCAAAGGCGGGAACCGTACAGCCTATTTAATTAAATAAGCTTCGAATAAGGTAAGTAAATTCATAAGCGTATTATTGGTAGGTAAAACGTTTCTAATTTACTCTTTCTAACATCACTTATCGCAGCATCTGCCAGTGGAAGTCCTATCAAATCGGTCCAGACGTTTCGGAGATTTTTCGGAACAAACAGAAAAACAGTTTTTTTTTAAACTGTTATTTTTGTTATAAATAAGTAACGTTTATACTTTCTTAAGCATTTAGTAAAAGCTCTTATTACATTACAAAAAGACACTTCAATTTTATTTATTTGTATAGATGCTGCTGTTATTTCTAAGTGGGAACCAAGTATATTAAAACGATGCAATAAAGTTAAACATATTTTATTTAAATATAAAAATGTGTATTTACAATATACCGTCAGTATAATTACAACACGAGATCCTATTTTTATTTTGTGTTCATTTTATGCTAGGACAGGATATCAATATCTTTCTTAGGTGAAAAGGTGGATTTTTCTGTATCATGAGTGCGTTTATAGCATACAAAATCATACAAATGTTTGATTTACAGTACAACATTCAACCTACCTTCCGTTCTTCTCAGCGGGAATCGAACTCGCGCCACCCATAATCATGACAAATACCTAGATCGTTTACATTTTAATAAAATGTACCCATCGTTCCATGATTACTTTAAAAGTCTTGTTAAATATAAAAAAGTGAGTTATAAATAAGCAGGATCAAGAAATATGCCTGTGCATTGAAGCTATTTTTTTGGTAGGAAATATATTTTGATCGATTAACTAACTTATACACTATCAGCCTATGAAAATATTATCTAGTGAGATAACATAAATCCTCTTGTAAATAAAATAGGGGGCGTCCAAAAATACTTTGTATCGCTTCCAGTTATGATACAGGCAGCTCGTTTGGTTGACTTGTTTTTACCCCCGGATTGTTTGTGTTATATTACACTATACCTTCTCTCCATATTCTAGGGTCCACATGTAACCTGCGTTAGGATCGCCGCTCTTCTTAGCTTGTTCATCAATATCTGCAGTCTTTTTTAGAATATTTTTAATAGTTTTATACAGTTCAGGATTAGTTGGCGCCACCGCTTCTAATTTTTCAGATCTTTTTTCAAAGGTGCCTTGTTTCCCAAATCTTTCCCTTACAAATTTTTCGTACAAATCTTCATCTTCATCACTCTCTGCTTCAGCGTTCTTCTTTTTATAGTTTTGTTTTTTTTCGCTGTCATCATAGTATCCGTAATACCCAGTATCAGGTGTGCGATCGTCATCATCAGAATTGTCGTCATCCTTTTTATCTTTACGTTCACGTGATTTTTCTTTGTCGTTATGGTCATCATAATAATAACTTGGTTTGTATCTGGGGACATCTGGTTGTGTTTCCTTTTTGTCATCATCATAACTATACGGAGAACTGTCTCTTGTGTAAGCTAAAATATCTTCCGGTAATTTTATTTCTGGTAATTTTATCGATAAATCATCGAATTTAATATTTAAATGTTCATCATATTTGACATCTTCAGGCGCAAATATATCAAGTGTGCCATCCTTTTGTGTCACTTCTGTGTCTTCTTTAGGAGTTTCAGTGGAAGGGCCGTTCTTGTTATCAGTTTTCTTGGCATGATTATAATTTACAGGAATTCTTTCAAATTCTTGTTTTACATCTTCATTTTGTTCGACAATTTTGTCGTTTTGACTACTATCATCGAAGTTTTCTGGTTCTTTTACCCCTAAAATTGATTCTAAGCTTTCAACTTCATCACTCACATTAGATTTTGTAATTTCTTCATCGTTATCACTTTCGGGATTGATTTCAACGACAGGTCTTACTTCTCCGTCATCTATGTGAATTAGTTTGTTACCATTGCTCTCAACTTCTGGACTTGCTAAAGTGTTTACATCTGGTAAAGAATGTAGTGTTCCATGGTTTTTGATTTCTGGGCCAGGTACAGCTGCGGAATGGGGCAATATTTCCACTGCAGTTTTGGGATCTGCGTACTCAAGATTATCTTTTTGTGGTTCTAATTTTCCATCATTATTTACGT
Organism: Agrochola macilenta; assembly: GCA_916701695.1. NCBI lineage: Eukaryota > Metazoa > Arthropoda > Insecta > Lepidoptera > Noctuidae > Agrochola > Agrochola macilenta. The sequence continues at coordinate 14,990,503 of OU753563.1, forward strand.
GTACTCGCTCAGAGTTAAAGTCGCCTAAGTCGATATCTCGCAAGGGAACTGGTGAGTTTTCGTTTATGTAAATTTTTGGATTCGTTTTGTGTTTTTTTTGGAGTTTTCTTCTTTTTTCAATACTTTCGTTACTTTCATCGCTACTTTCATTTGAAGAATCAAGGTTCTTTCTGGGATATGTTTCAATTTTTTTATGTTTAGAATTATTAAGGACTGGGGCGTCATAGGATCTGTCATCCTTATGGTATCCTGCATTTTTACTTTCTTGAACTGCATCATGACGTGTCTTTTTATCCCTGTCATCCGTTTCTATACTCTCCTTACTGTCAGAACTATTGGGATCAGGTTTTCTAATTTCATCGCTTTCGGAACTTTCTTTGCTATTTCTATTTTGCGAAGAATACCTAGAGTTAGTTCTGGGATTATGTTCATTACTTTCAGCGCTATTATAAGTATCTCCAGGACCATTTCTCTTACTTTTATAGTCTCCACGTTCACTGCTGTCATCGCGCCCGCGGCTAGATTCACTGTTTTTATAAGCATCGCTTTCTCCACTTTCACCTCTTTCAAGGCTGGAGTCACTATTTTTATAGGTACCACTTTCAGCACTATTATCTTCTCTGAGATTAGATTGACTATTTTTATAATCCACATGTTCCAAACTATCATTATTTTCACGGTTAGATTTTTTGTTTTGATAATCTTCGCGTTCACCACTGTCATCTCTGCTATTGGCAGAATTTGATGTTCTATAGTCACCGCGTTCAGCACTGTCTTGATCTTTACGGCTGGGTTTTCTATTTCGATGGTCTTCACGTTCATCACTATTTTCGTTTTCAAGCTGAGGGTTTCCATTCTTGTAATCTCTGCGTTCACTGCTCTCTTCACTCTCACTACTGGATTTACCATTACCATAATTTTGTTTGCTTCCTCTTTCATTACTTGCTTCATTGAGGTTTTCAGTTTCACTGGAGTCTTTCTTGATATTAGGAGCTATTTGTTCATCCCTTTTAACATCAGGATTAAGATGACGGGTCTCAATATTAAAATCAGCTAGGTTGGCTCCTAAAATGTTGTTTCCGGTATTTCGCAGTGGTGCCAAAATTTCTCCAGATCCATGCACAGTTTCATAATTGACAATTACGGGTTTTTGAAACTTGCTTGGGAGTGGGCTTTTTTCATGTATTTCTCTAGTCGATCGTTTTCGCCGTAAGCTGTTCTTGAAATGACCTTTATCCTTTATGGGTATTTCCGCCTTGTCACCTTTCTTATACACATATTTTAAAACCGTATTTTTATCGACAACTTGATTATCTTTTGTATTATTTGTACTATTGTTCTCGGTTGCGGTGATGGTTTCGCAATCGGTAGTGGTAGCGTTGTTATTGGTATTATTAGAACAGTGGTTATTCTGTGTTTGTAGGGTATTTACAACACAATTTTGTGTTTCGTTATCTGAATTTGCGGTTTGGTTACATGGTCCTTTACTTATTTGACCATGGCTCGTGCTGTTATTTTCAACTGTGGTAGCATTGGTCATCTGAGAAATAAATTGGGATAAATATTAGATACATTTATATGTTCTATCTACGTCTCTACGATATTATCTGCTATTGTTATCAAGAAAAATATATCTACTTACCATTGTAGTGTACGTGTGTAAGTGTGTTATATATATCTATAGAGGTAGTGTTCAATAAAACCAGTGCTATATTCTAACATTTATTACAACATACTTGTATTTACACAGTCTACTACAAATTAACCACGCATAATTACAAATTATACATTAATTTGAACTAAAAATAAATAAAAAATAACAAAAATGATTAGGTACATACATTAACACCGAATTCGATGAAGATAAATGCTAATGAGATTTTATGAATTTCAATGTCCCGTACGTAAAAATATTACCGTTTACATAGTACCGTCGTCTATCCCAGTTTAAATTGACTATCTGAGTCTGATTCTGAGTTAATTCCAAAAAATGGTGTCTTTAGTTACTACTTTAACAGCTAACACAATAGCACTTATCTTCACAACAGCTTAAATGGTGGTCTAAATAACAACATCAACCAATTTACAAAGTTTCTATGTTCAGTAGTTATACTTTAATATGACATTTTATGTTACAATTTTTTTTTTGACGATGCCTTTATGTTCGAAGAACTCGAACTGAACATACAAACTAAAAATCTAATCAAATACTAATAAGCATGAATCAAGTCTACTTATATTGTTAATTTGCTTTACTTACTAACTACAGTGATAATCTGATGATACTGGAGGATTGATAATACTAAGTAAATTAGACGTTATAATTGAATTGAACAATCAGAATCAATTTTAGGACGACTTGCACGACTATAATAACGAACTATATAAACGAATATTGAACCTTTTTAAAATATAATTCGATCTCTAACAATTTCAAACGATTGAGAGAAATGGAATTGGTTTTTGGGAATATTTTCGGTTAATTTTATGTAGGTACGCTATCGTGTAAGCCGTCCTAATGATCAGCGCATTCAGATATTGACTATATCAGGGGCAACGTATACCAAACTACCAGCCTCCAGCAGGCATAAATTGACTTCTTTCTACTACAGGTGCTTTATTAACTACAACATAAAATGTGAATAGGTTTTTTAGATCAAAACTACCGTAACTTAATTATATGGCAATTAAAAGCACTTTAGCTTCGACTAAGCCATCCTTATTTTTTTTGTACAAACTTCCTATTCTATTTATAAATAGTTTTTTTCTTACAATTAACTTGCTTGATCGATTGATTGATTGCACTTTGACACTATTTTGGCACATTTGGAATTAGTCGATCTTCATTTTTGATGACGAAGTCAACGACCAAATGTAATTAGGGTTTATATTAAACAGATGACTTGAAAGTACACTACGATAACTTAAATTAGACAGCTTTGATTTAATCAGACATTTTATTTAATACATTGGCAGCTATCTAACTGAAGCTATCGTCGTGCTTCGTGTATAATTCTATGATACACTATAACTGTCTAGGATACATTTTAACAAGGACCTCTACATTATACAGCAAAGACCAAAACGTGGAAACAGTACAAAATGACGATGTGGTCAATGTTAAACATTCAAGCTAAGCAACCTTTGTGCAACAACCTGAGACTCATAAATAAGGATCAATTATTAAAAAAAAAAACGAACGAGAACGAGAAGTTTTTTTTTACAACAGCGTTCGCTTTTCGAACGCTGTTGTAAAAAAAAATTGCAGAAAAAGATTGCGTCTTTTTTAAATCCAGGTATTTTGGCCACCTACGATTTTAATGCCCTGCCCACGGTCAAAGCTTCTCAAAAGGTAATTTAGCTTGAATTTAGCAGTTACACCGTTGACTATAACGTTACTCTATGTGAATACTCTAGGAACTAGGTGCTGGTACAACTACTTCTTGCCCAAATACGGGTCGTATGAGAAGCTACTCACGAATTGTTTCGCGGCGCCACGGAACGGCGCGGGCTCGGCCCACTTGCTGAAGTCCATTGAGGGAATGACACCGCTTCTGCAGGGTACACGGGGGTTTCTGAAAAAGGAGGAAAATAATTAAATAAGTTATGACTGGATTCTAAGTAGGAAAGTTGACAGTCCGAAATGGCTGATGAATATTTGCGCAAATGGTCTATCCAAACTGTTCTAGCATTTTGAACTGATAAATACTCGTACCTAGTAAACGACTTGGTTAAATCCATTTATCCATCCTTGGAGCCATTTCATAAAAAAATTGTACTAAGTGGTATACTTACAGTTCATGGTCAGGCAAGACCATGGGGTATAGTTGGACAGTGTCGATGATGTCCGTGTTATCACAAATGACACGCGCTAGACGGGACTTCCTGATCTCAGCCATCTGCTCAGATGTGAATGACGAAGGCTGGTTGGGTAGCTCGAACCTGAGAAAAAAAAACAATTCATTAAGCAATCATAGAGAGTAGGATTAGTATCAGCAGAGTGATAGCCTATGGTGTGACCACCGAACTGCCAAGTCATAGGTCTCGAGTTCGAACCCAAGGCACGCACCTCTGACTTTTCGGATTCATGTGCGTATTGTATAATTAACAATTGCTTCAAAAACGGTGAAGGAAAATATCGTGAGGAAACCGGCATGCCTGAGAGATATTTCTCGACGTCATGTGAAGCCAAGTCAGAGGCCCATGGGCGGCTTTAAAACTGACACCAGGTTAGTCACTAATTACACGAAAAGAAGAAGAGTATCAGAAAAGAGTAAATAATATAAAAGATTAACTTACCAGAATCTGTCACCTCGTCTTGAATAAGAGAACTGAGTAGCAATGATGCAAGCGAAAGTGGGCCCCAACATAGAGCCAGGCAGAGGTCGCTCAGATACACCGCCGGACCAAAGATCGACATCAATTGGATGATCGAAGATAGTCTCGTATTTCTGTACAGTGGCGTTGGGCATGGATCCGAACAGATCTTGGAAGGTATCCGCGTTAGGAAGACCACAGAACTTTCTGAATTCCATGTAGCCGGGAATACCGAACTCGCGACCTCTTTGCATGTTAAATGACACCAAGTCCATTCCAAATCGGGCGCCGACCTTCTTGAAGAGATGGTTGGTTACTTCTTGGGTAATAGAGTCGTCCATAGCCTGGGCAACCTGGTTCATTAGACCCATGACGTATTCGTCGAGGACACCAGCTCTGTACAAGTCGTATGGTCTACGGATGAGATCCGAAAGTCTCTTCGATGCTGGAAAAATAAGGTCATTATTTGTATTTGCACGAAACTGAAGATCTTCATCTAAAAATTAAAGCTGCCTGATAGTGTTCTTATCTTCCTTTGAATACGAATACACAAGAACAGAAAATCATTAATCAAAGCTTACCGATGAATTTGTGTGCTTTGGACCATCTTTCAACAGCGGTAGGCAACAATGAGTGTCCAAAACGGTAAGCAGCTGAAGCAAACGAAGCGATGACGTCAGGGTTCACTTCTGGATCGTATCCGTCCCAGTAACCCTGAAACAAATCGATCAATCAGTCGCTGCAACTGTTAAGTAGAGCATCGCGAGATGACACAAGTTCAATTACCTAGCTGTGAAACTGTTACATCACTGTGATCGATGAACAACATCGATCGACAGAAAATTTGCAAAATTATATTGAAATCTTACTCAGTTTATTAAGAAATCGCCTTTCATAGCCACAATTCGTCAAGCTTTTTAGAAACCCTGTGATATTTTTATTATAATTTCAAAGATTCTTACCTCTTTCTCGAGAACTAAGCCGAACTTTTCCATAACGTCCTTTCCGAGTAGGATGGGCAAGAATTCATTGTAAGTAATGTGTTGTATCTCGGCAATGTTGATACGCCTTGCTTCTTGGAAGAGCGTCTCGTCGTCCCAGTGAGGATTGACCGCGGCCAGACCGTTGGCGACTCTGTTGTGTTCACGGGCCATGAGAGTGTGCATCACGGTTAGAACTAACTGCTCGTTTACACGGATTTCACCTTGAATAGAAAAAATAAAATGATGAGATCATTTGCTCATTGCAAGTTTAGTTTTAGCAAAATTTGATTTCGATACCAGGAACATGTGACTTGAGAAGGTGGACCAAAGAAAATATGGATGGATAGTGCGAACGATGGAATTGGTAGGAAGTAAACATTGACGTAATATAACGAATAATAGAATGTAAGAAAATAATATGTACAATGTCGCCCATAGGCATGTGACCGCCCGTATTTTTCTGAATATTCATGACAAATTATCGAAAATTAACTCTATCTTAATTTCTTTTTAATTTTTTTTTTTATAATTTTTTTTTTTTCTATATCCTCCTACGATTTTATGGACTTACACTTGTGTTTTTTAAATAAATACTTTTTTTTTTAATGCCTTCACCTCCGTATTTTTTTTTCATAGTCGACAATTTTTTACAAAAATCCTAAAATATAATTCACAAGCCTTTAGATATAATAAACAGAATCCAAATCGCACCAATAATATCGGAGATATGGCAAACGCTACTCAATAAATAAAAAAATGAATAACATGTTAATTTTCGAAAAAAGAACATAAATATTCAGTAAAATACGGTCACTAGCCCATGGGCGACATTGTATTGCACCGTCGGCAAAAAAATGGAATATGGGCAAGAGGATAATAATCAGGTTTCATCCTGATTATTATCCTCTTGCCCATATTCCATTTTTTTTAGGAAGAAACTACAAGTTAGAATGATCTTCTAAAAGGTCATACAATATTATTCTTACCCGCTTCAAAGCAGTACATGTTCTTGTTGGGTCTGGTGCATCCTTCATCAGGGATGTCGAGTTTGAGAGGCAGCAAGTCCTTGAGACCATACTCTTTGAACACTGGGTTCATACGCAATAGACCACCAAAACCAGTTCGCAGCTTTCTGTAATTTGTCAAATTATGGCAATATTAATAAACAGTTTCACACGGTGTAGAAATGTGCTGCAATTTGCAATTCTAGATATCACAATATTTTTATTGACAAATTAAATGCTGAATATAGAAAGTGCCTATCGGCTCACAATTTCCTCTTCTTTTTCCGTTAGTAGTTAATATTTACAGATTGCGGTCATCGGCCAATTGTCACTGACATTGATTCTTGAGCAATGTGTTTAGATAATAATTATGTAGTAGTAGGTATGACAAAATATTTTACCTGGCGAATTTCTCAGTCACACCATACACAGTGTTTCCATCTATGGTTCCAGTCAGAGTGTTGAAAGGAACTCTTGATCCTAAAACATAAATTAACATTCATAAATTGTTATGGACCACCAATATTATTTTATAACAAACGTGTCATGTCACATGTCTACCATGTCGTGATTGGCTACGGTCTTATCTATGCAATTACGGACAATCAAATTATTAAAAAGGTATATTATCCATCAAGTGAAGTGGTCAACCTTCAGCTAGTGCGCCAGATTTGCCCAGTCTCCCCATAATGTCTGTATACCTACTATGCGGTAAGTAACGAATTTATTGCATGGCGTCGATAAACATACAATATTATCATAAAATTAACTTTGCAATGTATTGCAATCGATTTCTTAATAACATGTTTGCAACAGAGAGGTATTACCAACAATTTAGTAAAGTGCCTTTTAGTAAAATACTAGTATGAAATGTGATGTTGTATGCTTCATTTGTTTTATTTATCGTGAAAGCGACGCGACGCCTCGTGGCGCTATGGACTCGCAAATACATACCTACCGACTTTTGGCAAGATAACTGTGAGTAACAAAGATCTCTATCGGTTTTAGATCGCAAACTGGTTTATTAGGCATTCTCCATTTTATATTAGAATAGCAATGAGGTTTAATTTATTGTTTCTAGTTAATAGTGAAACTCTTCTCTGAAAAGTTACAAGCCGATTAATATACGGTACACATTCTCTTTGCGTTTACCAATCCATTGATAGGGCACACCCTAATGATAGCTCCGGCCTGCTCCGGTGCTCTCTACTTAGGCAAACGGCACAATAACTACACTTATCTTTGAATGCCAAACACGAACGGACAGACAACGTTCTGCACTAGATTACGCAATATCCGAACAGAACGTGATCAACACTTTCCCTGTCCATAGGCAGATGAGATTTCAAGATAATCGTCAGATCTAACATTAAATGTTCGCGAACAACAATGGCCGCTGAGGTCACTTTGTGTCCGTCTACGTGCTTCAACGGTTCCGACATAATGTGACTTAATACCGCGCTTTGTATGCGGTTTCCTTAATACAAAGCGTAGGTAATCGTAAAACGAAAGTGAAGTATCCTCTGGTTTATTTCCGGAACTGAGAAAATTTATTTAGATTGGTTTACTTAAATTAGCTGAAGGTAAATAGAACAATGTTCTTGGAGAGTTTCAAGTGTCCGCAGTTTCATTTTGTGACGTCAAGCAACCACAATGAGAGCAAACATTCGTTATGAAATTGAATATGATTTGCATTTTCAGAACAATAGCCGCGATTTAGACAAATTGGATTTGCTTGTTAACGCGTTTGATGGTCGGAGACAGAATTATGCGAGCGATTTAAAATAAATCGCGTGTGAATCTAAAATTGAATTTAACCTTTAGTTACTCGTATGTCCAAATTATAATTTGAAATTTGGGGAGCTGAACTGTGAACCTTAGATTTTTTAAAGTCTCAAACCATAAAGTTTAACAGATTTTCTAAACCCGAAGATTTTCAATTCTTACAGTTTTTTTTTAATATCTAGTTTATTTTGTTTAGTTTACTTTAGAATCTTACCCAGACGGCAGCCGGGCCTTGGCGACGGGAAACCACGCACGAAGTCGATGCACTTGACTCCAAATAGACGGTAGAAGTAATCATCATCAGGGATACGAATCTCATTGCAGTAAGGATGCTTCAGGTGAGGGGGGCGCTTGCAGCACTCCTCGGGGTCGTTCCTGCTCACAGGGTCTATTGGGAAGAAAAAACAATAAAACACAAGACGGTATGTGCAATGTGTACCAGACCTTCATGCATTCTCAGCGTTTAGCCTGATTACAGACATTGAGTTCATCTTCAGAATAATGAAATGTTAACTAACCATAAAACATGTTCGGGTTTTTGTTATCTTTTGTTTTAAAGTTCCAATTGAGTTTAGCATTGATGTGAATGTTACCAGATTGGATGTTTAATTTGTTTCATAAACTGGTTCTGCCATTAAACTTACCAAGTGGAGTCCCAGTTAGCGTGTAATCGTGATCCATGAACTGTCCCCAAGCGATGACCATGACGGTACCAGCGTGGTCGTGGAAGCCGTCATCCGGGTGCATGGTGCGGGACACCACACGGGAAAGTGGCAGCTCCTTACCATGATGAGCAATACGCGGCGAGTTTATGCCGTCAGCGAAAAGCGGCCCTATTAATCTAAAAAGAGGAAACACATCACATGACACACAAGGTCCATATGTAAGCGGCTATTTTATACACTTGCTCGTACGGGGCTTTGCACTGCGAATTTCACTTTCTCGTCGAGTCAGAAACGTAGTATAACTTGAATCTTGATTTTGTTTAATTCTAGAGATATAGCTGATCAGGCGCTACTTTAGAAACTTGGACAATAAATGTTTGAATTAATCATTGTCGTATTGTCGTAGTTTCCAGAAAAATTTAGAGTGTTATCTATGACAGTTACTAACTCTTCATATGTTTTGAGAATATTTTTTCAACGCTATTTGGATCTTAATGTGAGATTGATTTAATATCCAGGATAATGTTGTCAATCATTGTTCGAAACCAGTTTAGGGTACCTTTTAAGGATCTATGAATCATACAGTAGGTACTACAGAGGCTCTCGAACTGCTGCCACTGGGGTCCGTTAAAGGCATGAGTGAGTGCGAAACGGATATCGAAGTTAATAAACCGTTTATAGATGTTTAGTCGGCGCACCCTGGGCTGTAACTGGCTATAATAATATTCTAACTACGGCTCGAGTTCATTTTTATGTTACTGGATGGCAAACTATCCCATGGCCCAGTAAAATTTCTCATGAGGAAAAGCTGAAATGTCTCATGTGGCTGTAATTATACCGGCGCCCATTATACCTAATACTCGGCGGCAAAAATATGAATGATGACAGTTGACAGCTTCACTGAAACTAAAGTTATGACATTCTTCTTCTCTTCTTCGTAGTTTAAGAAAGCATTAAACTAGTTACTGAGGTTTCCCATCAAGAATTTCTCAGTACAAGCCCGGAGTATTGATTTGTGCCCGGTTGATGCCAATAGGATTGCCCAAGAAATGTGGGTATACCTATTTCATATAGGTACAGCTCTGCCTAACCCTTCAGTGGTTACAAGCGTGGTGATATGAACTAGTTACCTTTGGAAGGGAGCCATGGTAGCGCCCCAGGTCGGGTTCTGCAGGTTGTTGCAGAGTCCGTCGAATCTTCGGTACTTGCCGGCGCGACACTCCACGTGGGAGAACACCGGAGGACATACTTCACGAATGAGGGTGCGAGACGTGTCGATGAGTGGCAGACCCTTCTCGATCTCTTCGTAGGTGAGGCCGTACCTGGAGAAGACGAAGACAGTTTAGATTTTACATAATATTTGAAATAGCAGGTATAGTGAAGGTATCATCGGGGTTTTGGTTGAAAACTGATAATTGAATCCCGCAAAATGTAGATAAAAAAGAAAACACTCATAGTGAACTAGGATATTCCGAGAACACCGCTTTTCAACACGATATAATTAAAATGAATATAACTTAGGTAGATATTAGATCCAAATGTCTCTGCATGAAATGCATATAAGTACGATAAGATACATAAGTAATTTTCTTCTCAGTCAATTCAAACAGATTGAACCACAAAATGATTCCGTGAAATATTTAAATTCAAGCATAAAATTTGTGTTTTATTTGCTAATTTCCTTAAAACCCTAGCCTAACCCGGTAGCCTATTATGGTGACGAAAGCATGCCTTTGCATACCTATAACTCTATTAATTTCTTATGTGGAATTTTCCATATGAAATATTCGGACGTAAAGTAGTGGTTACAATGCAAAAGAAGCATCGAATCGCTCTGATAGGGGGATCAAATCTGATCATCGGAGTATGTTAATAAGAATTAAGTTATGAGATATATAGGATATAGATTTAAAAAAAAAAAGTTGAACAGTGAAATCTTCAAATCTTAGAATGTAGCATATCGAATACCAATTAGAAACGAACATAACGCGCCATAGGAAGCAATAGGCGTTTATTGATAACAAAATAACATAAAATGCTCAAGTAATTGATTGATACACTTCACAAACGTTTATTGCAATTGATTCGGTAACGGATATTCAAATGCCAAGGTTTATTACAAACATAACGAGAGTTTGTTCAAAGATTTATTTGAGTACACCAATTATGATGTTAGTTGTAGGATTAATTGGGACATTTGGCATTTTAAATGGTATGAGATCATTTGAATTCTATTTCAGTGGGTAATTGAGTCTCGATGTTAAATTTATCGATTTGTCGAGGGTATTCGGAGGACATTACTCAATATTCAATTCAAATTCAAAAGTAATTTATTTAAACTAGGCTGAGAATCACCACTTTAAGAACGTCAAAATTCCATAATACAGTCCCCCAAAAAAGCCCACCCTCCACCACTTCCTAGTGCTTAAGCTGGGAAGAAGAAGTGGCGCAACAAACTCCCCAGCAGCATAGCTGTCTGTTCAGTTGAAAACACTTGATTCTATATAACAATGCCTTTAATATTCTCACCCTAATAATCCTCGAACGAAAAATGGATAGGTACGAGTAGTATAGGCCTATAAGCCTATATGCCTATAAGCATTGGACATAGTTTGTTTAGTGCTTATAATTGAAAATAAATAAATATGTAATTGTCTGTATTACCTTCAATGTTCCTACCTATTTAAAATGTAATAACTATAGCGATTTTTTGTAAAAAGGTGAAAATTAAAGCACTTGATCAGGAAATTAAGATGGGTGTGCCGGCAGACGGTAGATGTATAACATGTATGTTACGCCATATATAAATAGAGGTCAAATATAATCCACATGTAGTTCAAGGCACCCATGTACAAGTTTTTAATTGAATTAAATGTAAAACAATGTGCTCTAGGTCAACCGAGCAAGAGTCAGTTAGAATTTGTAAGAAGATTTCGTACCAATTGATTTTAATTGAATTAGGTTATTTATTTAGTTAAGATATTAGCAAGAACTTTCTTCACGCAATGTACAGTCGATAAAAGAGATATGTTTGTACATATATGGCCAGCGGTATCCGTGGTGTCAAGATAAATCTGCCTGATTTGTTAAAATCAATCATGCCGTTTAGGCGAATATTATTGAAAAAACTCTTTTTTTATTAAGCTTATAACTTTTCACAGACCGTTTTTTTATGGGTGTCTTAGTGAAAGTTATTCCTAATTTAACTAATAGACTATTCAGTGACATAGTGACTCTTTGGTGGACATTTGGACCAAGCCCAGCGAATTTTTGCCCAATATCCTTTACAGGCTGTCCTTTCAAATCACATGTTGTGCCTTTCTTTGAGACTTTGGAATTTTTTGTCAGGGTGTGAGTTTATACCTTATTTCACACGATGAATATTGCTTGCCATACCCGGCTTGCTTGTCAGTCTTACCAAGGGGTATCGTGTTACCCAGTAACTGGGTTGTCGCTCCATGTGAAATACTGGTGTTCACCTGCATCCGGTTAGACTGGAAGTCGAACCAGAATATTGGTTGCGTAAATATTTACTTTTTGTCTGCATATCTAACTCGGTTTCTGATTGTACTAATAAAATATACTCACAAGATATTTAAAAATCATTGGCAACTTTCAAGGGTGCGCATTTAAAACAAAAGCTTGCAATAATAAATACTGTTATTAATATTGGCCTTCAGATTGCGAAAGATATGCGATTATGCACGATTTAGATTGAACTTAAACAATAAATTGAGAGCAATGTAATAGTTGCTATGTATAAAATAAATATTCACCAAAACAATATAATTTTATTCTGTTATATAACATTATTGAAAAGTTTCATCACAAATAACGCTTTGAGTTCACAATAAAATGATATACTTAACCGAATTTGTGAACGTTATTCTCCCTTTAATGCCATTTTTATGATAGCAACGTGTATATCATGAGGCTTTAAAATCTCCATAATAGTGAATTTCAAAACGATTACTATAATAAAAATATTTTTACACCCACCGACCCCACTGTTCTCTTTCATCTGCTTAAGTTTCGATGACCTGCCATTTCCGAGGGCTCAGCAGTTTTTTAAAATCATTTGACAAAAGTACATGTTACAATTTCAAGTCTATAACGAAGGTCCTATAACGAAGGTTCTTTATGTTGTTCAAAATATCACGATCATGCGTGGACCTTAGGCTGTCACAATTTATCCTTCTGTTGTATAGGTTCATTAGAAGAGGACCTAGTATTCATTCTTTAAGTACTCCTCTGAATTAACTTATAGAAGGATAATTTATCAGCCTTCAACGTTCGCAGTGCTCTTCAAAAAATACTGCGCCATTATACGCCACGCGGGACCGAATATTTTGGTTCTAGGACGGCGGATTTCTAACAATGTTTTCCTTCACCGTTTTGAGAACAGAGGGGCAATTCCCGTAATTTATAAGAACGTTCACATTCGCATCTCATTCGCAATCTGTCAAAAATACAATCAATTTACCAACATTTTTGACAAGTTTGACAGATTGCGACTTGAATGTGAACGTTTTTTAAGTACGAGAATTGGCCTTCAGCTGTGATGAAATAAATTACACAAAGTAAAGTGTGGGTTCCGTACTGGGCCACCGTAATCATATCTACGGGGGTCTCAAATTATACCGTTAACATTAAAGCCGCCTTTAGATGGACATTTAACTTGTCAAAACTATGGCTGTAGCTTTAACAGCATTTGACATTTCACCTGTGTATTATGATGGCATGGCGCCATAGATAATAATCATAATACTTAGCAGACCAACGCAGTTATAAGTTATATAACTCGATAACATTCGCCAAGAAACTATAATTGCCACCATCTTATTGTTATTAAACCAATTATTAAAACACAATACAAAAATTTGTTATTTTTTGCCGTTCCATCTATTTCTAATCTTCTACAAGATGTTAAATGATGCTTGAGAGTGCAAACACAATGCTGTAATTTTTTATTATTTTTTATTATGTAGTGACTTTCTTTCTTTACACTGAATTCGATGTTAGAGCACAAGAAAGTAAAAGTGACAACACTTCCTAAAAGAAAGGTTTAAAAATGTCCAACAAAAAATAAGAATGTTTAGTTCCTATAAATAGAAATAAGTTCACGTTCACGTATTATACGTACATATGAATGAGTAATTAAATACTTATCTGTATCGATCGTTCAGTAGCCATTTGACAAGTACCAGTTACATTGAAACAATGCGAGTATCTAATATCGACCTAGATCCGTCAATCAAAACAGACAGACAGACGTGAAATTAAATTCTTTGTTCAGCAACCTTCAAGATGATAGGTAATGATAACTTAATTTTTTATAAGTTTATACGTAGGTCAAACTCCGTCAATCAATTAAATAGGATTTAAATTAACTCAATAAGGACTTACCTACGGAATTCAAGCCGTGTCTATCAATCATATACATTCCCACGGCGTAATCTACGGTAGTATTGGCTTTCATTTTGACAGTTCAACAACATTCATTGCGATATTTACGTTATTATGAAGACAATTTTTTCAAAAATATGAAGCAATTGATTAGCAATATCATTCAATATCATATAGATAGTTATTGAACGTGTGTTACGCAATTTTAAGGACTCCTAAATCAAGCAACCCTGCATTTATTAATTTTATTATAAATTCAAATTTGGAACATCAAACATCAAAGTGATACAATAAGTCGGCTTCAAAATTGCATTAAAACTTTTTCTTTGAATCATCATTATTTTGATGTCGCCTTTATATCCTACATGTATGTACGGTGGCTTGATTTAGGAGTCCGGGAGTGTAGTATAGTAGTGCAAAAATATAGCCAAAATAAAAATTACTGTTATGATTTTTTTTTGTATGCAAATCACCACCCATTTACACAACGTTATAAGTATAATTTGTTACAGTATTACCTGCCACTAAAACAACTAAGCAACCTTGGTGTAAGAACAACATTAATCAAAATCAAAACAGTGATTTCAACGCCCAGTTTCTTCAGAGATTTGCAAACTGCGTACCTACCTACTTCAAGAAACATACATACATCGCAGTTGGATTATATCTTTCTGTTGATTTGTATGTAGGTATGTCCAATCATCCAACCTTGTATTAGTTGTACTAATTTACATTTGCATAGAAGCATCGCGGATGTCGTAACAATTAAAACTTGTAAAAAAAATATAAATCCATTACTTACAACAAATTATACACAAGATTTGCATTATAAATTGGTGTTACACCAAATAAAACAATAGTTTAAATGTTGGAATAAGCATAAAATTTGCAATTTTAATTTAGATGGAGAGAATGCCAAAAAAAATGTTAATTCTTTTTAATATAGTAGTGAGGGTGTACAACACTTTTAATAATTATTAATTTAGTATTTTTAAATAAGTTGTCTGATGTGTTTATTAATGATTGTTGCTAAATATAGATCGGGACTTAAATATAAAACTTGTTGCCATGTAAGATGCAGTAAAGATCGGTAGATCATAAATCAGTGTATTGATACGGATACAACGCCATTTAAAAAAGCAGTTAAAAAACAAAGCGTTCCAACGACTAAAGAGGTTTCAAGAAAGCTGCTGCAATCAAATCCCGGTGTACAGTCCGTTTAGTAGATAGGTAGTCGGTTATTATCGAATATCGATACAATAAGTTACCAATTAATATAAAATAGCCGGACTCCAAAGCTATTGAGGAGCTTTACAATACAAAATCACCTTTCAAACGAGTAATGATGATCGATTGCAATCACCAATCTCTATTCGATAATCGCCCTTTACTATCAGACGAGGAAGTGAACGGCCATCGCACATCGGCGTACAAAGGAACAGCGCCGGCGCAGACCACTCTCGCTCTCTTCCGCGCCGATGATGACGTATTCACAACTGACGGTGATTCAGCTATTGCTCCGGTTACCGCTAATGAGCTGAGATGACATTTGCGCAGGACATTCACTACAAAGGTCAGCTACACCTCGTAGGCGACCGTAAGATCAAGGTTTAGGTTTAACACCATTTCAATGAGCACCGGTCTACATACATGTTCGCCGAATAATTAAAAGAATCGATTACTGCGTGCATATTTAGCATTTATTTCATATTTACGGTTTTGTCATTTAAGCATAATAAGGATAGATTTTTTTATCACCAAATTGGTTCAATTAAATTCTTACTTCCTTACGTCTATTTCATGTTTAATGACTCAATGACAAACTAAAGTCGATATGTTTTGCAAGTGCACACATTGTTGCGGTTGAGGTTTCAAATTAAACGATCATTTTACGGCTCCTTGATCGTGTATCACTCGAGTAGCTTGCTATTCGATACGGGGTCGACTAGAATTAGGGCCATGACAGGCTGAAGAATAAATGTTAGTTGATTAAGTGTAGTATACCACAATAGACTCTTCGGTATCTTTCCGCGTCGTGAGTGGACGCTGGCCATGAACAAATTGTCAGAGAAGACAAAAGAACGGATTTGAAAGAAGACCAGCCTTGGAAGCTCGTGTTTTTTCGTTTTTGTTTTCAATTAAAACTCGTGTAAGGATAATGAGATCATGTTGTAACCCCTCGTAATGATAAGAGTTCAGTAGGTGAATGTCGAACGAAAGTTCATTGCAAATCGTAATGAAATCCATGACTTTGTATGCATTACCCCAAAGGTCGTTATGTATGCAATAAATCCTGTCTAGTTTACCTTTGTTGACATTAAGGAGCTGTCGAGACGGATGTAGAAAGTAGTTTTGAGTTTGAATATGTCGCTGAAATGGAAAATGCTTAATGTCAGTGTAATTTGAGCTTACCTTCGAGCCAGGTTGATGGATATGTCGAGTATCAGCTCGCCGACGCTCGCGAAGTGCTCAGCCTTCCAGTCTCCTTTTGGTTGCGAGACCACTGTGGAGACAATTGAATATCAATCTTTATAAAGTTTTTGTTTGCACTTTGAAGACTAGCTTCCGCCAGCGGCTTCAACCGCGTGATATCTTTATAAATGTTACTCAGTGATATTTAAGGAATTCTACTGGTTAAAGAATTTGAATTTTAATGTTCAGTAGTTTTTAAGTTTATTCATTACAATAAAAAAACATTTTTTTTCTCTTTTTAATATTAGTGTAGTAAAGGTTTTTGCTCAATACTTTAACGTTAACGTGAGGTTAAACGTTTGCCCCTGTCACATTGCAATTGCCAAAGTTTAGAGAACTCTTTCATACATAGGATGATTTAGCATTTAATATTTTGACATGATGATGTAAACAGTAATGTTTTGTATTATTATAAAATGTTGCTGCATCGAAAGTTCTGTGTAAGGTGGTAATAATATAACGAGTCGAGATGTCTTCCGGTTCACGCACTTGATGACATAGTAATGTGAGTTGCGTGTTTGCGCTCACGAGTAATTTTATTTCTTTTTATGTCAGAACTTGTGACTTCGTATTTAAGCATACCAACATTTCGAGTACCAAAAAAGGTTAAATTAAATGAAACTTTTCTGGTGGGCTCGTCCATCGGTTATCCAACAACATCACAAATTGTTTCGTGGATTTTCGAAAAAAGCAAACATTTAAATGAAACTGCCGATTTCAACGTTGTACTTACAGATTCTGTTTCTGGCTTCAAGATAAGCTTGATTGATAGCTTCGTATGTGATGCAATTGGCCTGTCCTTCGTATCCGCTGGAACAAACAAAAAACACGTTTAATTACTTTGCGCCATAAACTTTATTACTCCGTGCACTCGTAAGTATTTTTCTATAATTTTATTGTAAAACAAATATTTGTGACATTTATTGGCAGCAGTCGGGTCATATTTGTCGAACGTTGATGTAATCTTCGAATGTATATGTTTCGGTTTCAACAATTTCTGAACAGCCTGTAAGTAACTCTCGTATATATTGGGCAAGTGAACGATATACGTAAGTTCAATACTTTTAAAAAGGTCTTATGAATTTTATTATCTCATTTATGGGGAGGATTTCTTAAGACTTAAGAGCAGGTTAAACAATAACATCTAAAGTTACGACTCTCATAACATCTTCAAAGTACGCCCATGTGTAGTACTGTACTTTAATCGTAAATTAAAGATGCTGCAAGTACCCATTAACAAAGCATATTCCAAATAATTAATAGCAATAATTCACCCAATATGAGAGCTCTAACATATTTATTCGCAACTGGCCTCGTGGCCTACATTTGATGGCAAGTTAAACGTCTAAGGCCATCGGTTACTTAACTGCCAACGTGATAGTAATCGCGGTTATTCAACAAGTTTTAAGTGTTTTCACGTGATTCTAAAATTTGGTAACATCTCTATAAGATGGCACGACTGATAGCGGAGCACTCATTACCTTTCTAGATAGAGAAACAAATGGCGTGTTACGTGAACGAGCTTGTGGGAAATTAAGACTATTATTAACAGTAAACAGATTTAAATTGTTCTCGTAGCGAATAATGTAGTGATTATCTCTATGAAAACATCAGTTTTAGGTTCTTCATGAAAATAACGAGATACAACTTGTGTGTTGTAAGGAGATTTAACAAAACAGTTAACAAAACAGTTAAACTGAATCAATTTAAAATATTCAAGCTACTCCGTGGACTTCTCACAAAATTGAATTACTTATGTGGAAAAACTACGGTATGGAAAACTGTATGATTATAGGTAGGGAGTAAGTTGGTAAAGTTAAATTTGGGATTAGAAAATGTCTCTGGATTCAGCAAGAATATGGTTTATAATTTGCTAATAATACACTACGTCACAATCATGTTATACAACTCTAATCGTATATTCAAATTACTTACGGAAGTGGGACACGCACAAAAATTTATGGAAATTAAAACCATCGAATTATTATTGAGTAGCGCGGAGCGCCTCAGAGCCTTAAAAGTTTTTGTTAATGTTTTGAACTTTTTGGGATCCTTAAAAACATGCGTAAAGCAGACGCGAAAAAGAAATAGGTGTAAAGGAAAATCCTTTCAAAAAAAACGAAACGTTGCATTCAAATGCAATTTATTGCTTTTTGATATATTTCTTATAAAACATCCTCAGATGAGTCAGATGAATCAGAATAAGAATAAATAACTCTCGTTTTAGTTTTCTTTGAATACTTTGAACCTCCCGTCAATATGAATTTCATATCTATTTTATTATACGGAACCATTATATTCTTACCATAACTACAAATAAAGATGGTAGTCCAAATTTTTTATTATAGTTTGATATTTGTTCCGGTTTGGAGTCACATGACGGAATATTTTTACATAAATATGCGATATTACCAAAACTCATCTAACAAATTGTTATTGTATTTATTAGAAAATAACTTTCATTGTGTTTTTATAACAACTCACGTGACTATTGGAAACGTTTCTAGATTATTAGGTGATTGTCTATTGTATTTTTGTTTTCGGAGAGATCAGATTTTATAGATAAATCATTTTTGACATTAAATCTTTAAATGTTCTTCTTCGATTTTTGCATATTCATGATTTAATGCTTGTTTTAGGAATAGATTATTCCAGCACGCGTAGCATGACAACTATAGAAACGGGTGTTTTACGGGTTTTGTTGACGGAAGAATAGACAAAATGACAGATTGTGATTGTTTATCTGTCATTTTGTCTATTCTTCCGTCGACAAAACTCGTTTCTCCTGTGGTTATGCTAAGCGTGCTGGGGTAAGTTCTCCAATGATAGGAGTAAAGATTAGTATATAAATACCTTATCAAGCAGATCAGAGACCTAATTACACTGATATTTACTTTTACTTTTAAATATGTAGAATACAACTGTTGCCTATTCTCATCACTACTATCTCTAAAACCGAGCACATCTACAAAACATAGCTCCAATCTTGACAATCGTTTAATTATATTGTTGGTTTACAACGTGTAGCAATATAACACGTTAATGCGTATTGACGGCGGTTAGCAAACGTCTCGTTCCCACGTCCACGATACACTTTACCGAGCGTCTTCGATTCTCACCATCAAGCCTTTCTACATGGCTAGTAGGCGTTATATATTGCAACAGGCTTCTGTCTGCGCTTACGCTACTTTTGCGTGACAGGCGAAAATAAAAGATGTTTGCGTAGCGGTTGTTTAACGTCTGTGTAAGCTTAATGTGTGTTTTTAACCTGATAGATGAATGACTGAGCATTTTCTCGTGTATTTTTGTAATAATGTGATGTAAATATTTTCTTGTATAGTTTGACTATTGTTCCTACAAAATTTGCTATTCTAACTTATACAAAGTTTGTTTATGTTAGAATAGTAAATTTTGTAGAACAACACCCTTAAGTCCGCCTGAAAGTGATCTATTAGAGCTTTAGTATTGATAAAACTTGCCCTTAACACGTTCAGTGCCGGGAGCCCTCCTGGAGGGTTCACTTAGTCGCATATGGGATGATGGGAGCCCTCGTGGAGGGCTCATTTTAAATGTAGGGATTTCTTGGGAATTACAGCATTATAAACCATGAAAATAAAATCTGATGTACCTATATTTTAACAAGATTTGTTAGTATTTGCATTGGTTTTAAAAACCAAGCTTTTTTTTTCTGTTCACGTTTACAAAAAAAAAAAAAAGGTTGGAAACTATGTATAGCGAGAAGACCCCCTGAAAAAGCTACTTTACTTCGTTTTACAGTGTTTTATACAACGGTTTTAAACCTAATGCCGTAGACCGTCCGCGATGGTTAACTTTAGCACAAACGTAATGCCGGCGACCCTCCCGGAGGGTTCACTTCCAATATGTACGGCGGAATGGCGAATGAGTTCTATAAAAAGTGGGTGGAGTCCCAAAGTGTTAATACCCATGTGTACAGTTTTTCATAAATCATTGACATTGTAGACGTAGATCATTATCTCAGTATCAATATGAACCTGACCGGGATTACGTGTCCTCTATAAAAGAAGTTTTGTCCTTCTCTCTTCCAACTTTTAGTAGGTCATAGATATATAGGTAAAGGTACAACTATCAACATACTAGAAAGTAAATAAAATCGTAAACAAATCATTTTAAATCGCGATTTCTTCACCAAACCGTCTAGGAACATTCAATTTGTATCTAGCCTCGGGCTACAAACAGCTATTCAGTCTAGACTTTACCTAATTTATTCTTAACCCACTCATCTCTATCTCTATATTTCACAAATTATAGATATTGTTAAATTTTTCCTTGTTAAAATGAAATTCTATGCCAAAAGCGGAAAGGTAGATAAACCGGTAGTAAGTGAGATAACTCACACAGTTTCAAGCATCTATAAAATCTTCGTCTCGTAAACATCGGTATTTCGATTGCCGTTTCATTTAGCAGTGATTATGATGAGTTCGTGAGTGGTTTACCGTTTTACCTCGATATTGTCAATGGGAGGACAGGCGTGACCGAGAGCTATACAAACGAGAGGGTACCGGTATAGAATCAGATGGTACCGGGAACTGGCCATACCGTTACATGGACACACATCTCTCGGACAATGTTTGCTAGTGATCCATGCGTTTGTGCCTGATTGACGAGACCTGCATAGACTTTATGAAGATCATTTCAGTTTAAATTGTCAGGTAGGTAATGAGATAATAAATTCTTACGGCGACATTCAAACATAAAAGAGACATTTTTAAAGATTGAATTTTTTAAAATGGTATTGAATTAAATCAAGTCATTCATCGAATTGCTATATTTCGACCAATAGCAATCAACTGAAGGTGATCTTGAATAATTTAATTTCCAAGTTTGGACATGAAAACTGGTGAAGTTATTCAACGCGAACGAATGCAGATTGAATAAGAAAACAAATTAAATATTTCATTTCTTACTCACATTATTTATGTTCATACAAAAGGCTTTTGAAGGCAGACAGGGTCATTGTTACATTGTGAAGTTTTCTCCATTATTTATCTACTCACCGTAACGCAACAACATTACATTGCCACAAATCGAGATACATTGTCGGTTTTACGGCGTAATCGTACTAAAGGTACAAACAAATTAAGCGAAAGGATGTTGAAAGTGAATGTGATCCGTCAGTTAGCTAATGCTACGCTTGGTGGAGATGAAAGCATTCAAAAGCATTGAGACCTATGTTATAATGTTGCGTTACGACATCAGAGGTCACTCCGGTGAGCGAGCGTGGAGTGCGAAGAACAAAAACATTTTGACACTCGTATAATTATAGAGCTGATAGTTCCTGGTAATTTATTGTTCGGAAGTGCATGGTAGTAAGTAAGTTTTATTTTTATAGTTTATGTCAAAAGGTAAGCTAGGTTATACACAAACTTTTCAACAGCCTTTTTGCTGTTAACAATATCTACTAAATATTATAAATACACAAATATGAGTTTGTCTGTCGGTATGTTTGATTTTACTGCTTAAAACTATCGAATCGATTTGAATGAAAATTGGGAGTGATGTACCTAAATAACTCTGTTCCTGAAGAGTGATACTTTTCTCCGCGAAAAATATAAATTGCACGCGGGCGGAGTTGCGTGGGTCAGCTTGTTCTAGTAGCTACAGTAGAAAGTTCTATTATTCTCATAAAATTATTCAAAAGCGGATGACAAAAGCTTCGGATACACAAATTAACGCCCGCGCAGGTCATTGACACTGCTAATAATTTTCAGTTGATCGAACAATGTTTGTAGGCTCATTTATCACGTATCGTAGAGAAAGATAAGTGAGTTCCAAGTGTGCCGCGGAAGTGTGTCAAGTTTGTGCCGGTGCGTGACGTAACGGCGACAGTAAAGATACTCCCGCGCAGGTGACATTGTAGATTGTACCGGCCGGCTGCTGTAGGGCTGGCGAAAGTCAGTAATTCATTTTGGGAAGATTCATCGAGAAGGTGGTAGTTAGTACTGGTAATGACTGAAAGCAGGTCTCGTAGTTGTGAGATACCCACAAACAGGGGTGGTAATGATTTTTATTTTTTATTTTTTATTTATTCATTCATTCAGTAACTACTTACTTACATCTTTATACATAATAAGTTGGTGCTAACATAAACTCATTAGAGTTTTACCGTGCACCAAAATCATCGACCACATAATTTAGACAATCAAAACAAACATATTTTCATAATTATAAAATGATACAGTAACAAAAACAACAACGAGGGTAATATGCGAAATATTTATCTATTACTTACGAGCGAACATCGATGACCAATCTGACCGTCTTAAAACAAAAAGTACTTATATATATCCATTCTAAACACTTTGTTTTAAACGTAACTAATCCGGTCTTCTTTGTAAGATTACGTATAGTTGCTCTTTTTCAAAATGCTACTGTGCCTTGTGCGAATATCTGTCATTTCAGTTTTCAATGAATAATGAATACTTCACTGATGAGCAGTGGTTGAAAGCTAGTACTGTGTATTGGCAGCAAGATACAATGCTTGTCATTCACTTCATTTCTTCCATACTTTATGAACAGCAACCTTCAGTTGTTACTTTCTGAGCTAATACTATTGAAGATTTCATGCACATGATAAAATAGACCGTGCTATAGATCTTATTGTGTATCTGAGCGAGTACAAGCGGTTGCGAAAGCGTGACATTCGAAGCATGTTCAATGGGACGAGTGACAGTGAAATTGAACATTCTCAACGTAATTTGATACTGATAGATATCTAAAGACCACTCCCGATCGATCAATCTGGTTGGATTTATCTATAGCACCATCAATGACTTTTGCATGGTCACCTTCTGAGATCCATTACTTTAAGAGCGTTCATCCAAAAAATTGGCAACGTCGCAACTAGCTGTCAAATATTTACCAATTTTGATTAATTTGGCAGTATGGAAATGAGAAATATCTCTTACTAGTGAACTAGAATATTAATAATGAATTGCAACTATAACACTGAATTTGATAAAAAAAAGCATTTGGAAAGATTCCAAATACTTTTTTACATCTAACATTTAATAATTGGTAATTAATTAATATTCGGTGTTACGATATTAATTATTTATTGCATTGCAAAATGAATAATTTAGTTCACTAGTTAGCCATATTTCTTGTTTCCATACAGTAATATCGCCAAATTAATCAAAGCAGCGAAATATTTGACAGCTATTTGCGACGTTGCCCACTTTCTGTATAAACGCTTTTAAGAACGTGCCATCGACAATATAAGAAGAAAATCATCAACTATTACTGCTCACTATCAATACTGCTAACAAAAATTTTGATCACTGGCTTGAGCTGATTATGTTATTATTATTATTAGCTCATGCCCATACGAGAGAAGACAAAACCCGATTATTTACAAAATCTTTAGCAAAAAGGTAATTTTACTTTTCAGCAATACCTTTTTGTTGACCCTCAATAAGGTCTCAACACCTTAAGTGAACATTATTGTTGAACAGGTTTTTTTACTCGACTTCGTTAATATCAACTTAATTTAAGGTAAACAGGAAATAAATAGCATGCCACGCAATTTTACTGACAAGTACATTTCAGTCTGATTGAAATACGCTTAAGTTGTCGTTTAAGTTAAGCCAATACATTATTTATGGTAGAAATGGTAATTTTAGACCAATTTAACCTGTCGCCGCGAATGTCTGTATACGTAAATGATTTTATACATACTGCCGCTTACTTAAATGGCCTAATAGGCATGCAATAGAGGTATCTATCATCGTTAATGTTAAATATGGATTGAGAAATATAGTATAGATATAATACGGAATTAAATTATTATGGTACATTTATGTAGGTTATGAATTAATGACCTACGTTGATTGTATGATTGTTGTTACAATATCAAACGATTGGAAACATGCAGTCGCCTAGAGGCAACGGTATTTGTTTTGTCTTAAATCTAAACGCTACTATCCTAAGTCCTATATCACAAAACCCTACCGATAAAAAACAACGATATGAACCTATTCAGTAGATAGGTATCCAGACATGACATAAACACTGACGTTCTCCAATCTTTTTAAACATAGCGGGTGATTGGATATCTCTCCCCAGGGCATCGCTTTTAACGACACCCACAACTGATTTGCAATTACGAAACTGATTGAAAAAAACAAGTACCTGCTTATTGCGTTACTTAATTGAAAAGTATAAAACTATTGCAGTAATCCAGAGTACTTACAAGTTGCCCTTGAGCAGGTTGATGCTGTAGTCGTAGGCCGAGGTGCGGCCTGGCCCGTTGAGGTAGAGGGCGCAGTCACTGTTTTCGCCCGCGCCGTGCGCAGGAGCGAGAGGTGACAGCGCCGCTGCGTACGCGCAGCATAGCGCTGCTATCAACGTCCTGGTAAAGAAAGATGGGAGGTTAGGTGTTGTGGAGCTAGCAGAAGATGCAGAATTTTTGAGAGAAATCCTTGGTTAGCAAGACTTTAGTTAAGTATGTTCTTGCGGGTCCAGAATGATTGGCGTCATTTTAGGAGATTGAACATGAAACGTACCTACAATTTCATGATAATTGTGCAAGAGGAAAAGTTTTAGTTAAGTACAATAAAATACAAAAAAACTATCTGCCATTAATAAAGCGGTCACATTAATTTCTTGGTAATTTGTTTGCTTTTTGATTGCAATCGATTTACATTCACATTCAAAGTTTGCAGAGAATCAATTTAAATAAAAATCGATTTGATTACAAAGAAATCCTAGTTTTGAAAACGTAATTGAGTTGAATCGGTTGCATCGGTTTCGATTTACAATTTATAGTTGCATCGTATTTGCCGATGGCGCCACGCGCTTGCAGCGTCACCTGAAACTGGGTCAATTTAACCGAGTGTAGAAAACCGCATCGCACCTGGTATGGTTAATTTGAGATACTTGTACAGTACTTAGCTATGTAGGTATTTTTTCATAGTGTAAAAAGTGGTTAGAGGTAGGTATTAAAATTGACGAAAATATTATCGTCCTGTAGAAAAAAAACCAAAATGAACGTTGATAAGTGCTTATCGGAAGCAAGTGTAAACTCTTTTCTTCCTGAAAATTGGAAAGTTTTGTTTTTTTTCACTTTTCCCGAGTCAAAATAAAATTTTACATACTTAGGAAGAGATGTCTCTACGTTCGTTTTTTTCCTATCGATGGTTTTTGTCTTCGAGAAAAAACGATGGCAGCGCGAATTGATTATATTATAACTATAACGGGCTCTCTAACGTTTAGTGTAGACATAGTGCACGTCCTTGTACCTTATAAGTTACCACACTAAATATCACGTTAAATATTTCTTAGGAAAATTCCAGTTACGTGATGAAAGATTTTCTCGGCATCTGATGTTTTTATTGATATTCGGTATTCATAGAGCAAATTTAATGCATGTGGTAGGTTCTTTTCCCTCTGCTATGGATCCATCTCTTGGATGCTGTTTAAAGCTCAAATATTTTGGTATTGAGCTTTTATCGCACTGACAATATTACGGTGGTTTTAAAAGGTGGTAATTAGACCTTTCCCTATCCCATGATTCACATGTGGTTCAGACAGGTTGCTTAACTATTGTCAGCTTCGCGGTCATGAAAATCTATTTCAAGATCAATTACATAAGTATAAGTTGTAGGTACTAAATAGGTATTGTCACTTGATAACTCCATTCAAATTTTAATGTCTACTTCATGCCTCTTAGTAACTTGTTACAGAGTAATGAAGTGTCAGTCAGGGTATGTAGTGAAAGCTCGAGCACTGACGAGGTGACCATCCAATACATTGACGTGCCGGTAGTTCACGTGTTGTGACTAATATATACTATATATATACATTTAGATGTCTACTTCATTGCCCCTGACCCTTAGTAATAAGTTACCTACATAGTAATGGAGTGTCTGCCATGGTATGTAGTGAAAGCTTGAGCACTGATGAGGTGACCACCCAATGTCGATACATTAGGTGGTCACCTCGCCGGTAGTTCACGCGTCGTCACTAATGATGACTCTTGACACCTCTAGTAAAGTAACTTCGTTTACATTTAGATGACTACTTCGTTGCCCATGGCACTTAGTAACTTGTTACAGAGTAATGAAGTGTCAGCTAAGGTGTGTAGTGAAAGCTCGAGCACTGACGAGGTGATCATCCAAAATATTGACGTGCTGGTTGTTCATACGATGTGACGTACTTATGATGACTCTTGATACCTCTAGTAAAGTTACGTTTAGGGTTGCGCTTAGCACGATCCTTGGAATCTAATAAGTACTTTTTGTTTTTGTGTTTATTTGTAATAGTTTTCTAATTAATTCAGTTTACAAACAGTAGAAATAAACACTATATACTTTTTACGCAAGTCTCCATAGGTCGGTAGCTGTCATAAGCGAGTTTAACTAAATTGATTTTGCAGAGATGTTTCAAACTCATGTCATCATCTGTTACACATAAGTGCTTCTTATTAGTTAATTGTGATTCGAAGTATTTTATTTGGCGTGATGCAGCCATTTTGCAAGTGATCCAATATGCATGCTCATTAAGAAGCAAATGTAATGTGTTTCAAAATTTGAGTTATTATTTTGCAAGTTTAACTAGAGCATTGCTTGAATCCTAGTCTGTATTTATATTTCAAAATAAAGAAGGTTTATGTTCACGTGAAGCAATATAGAAATAATTAATAGATGTAGTCTAACAAGCTCGCGGTTAAACTTTAGCTGACGTCAAAAACTAGTTAAAAATAATTATCCAAAACTAAATGCAATTACAAAACGCAAGGCATTCCTGACACAGATATCAATAGAATTTCTTCAAGGAGGCGAGTTATTATATTTATAAATTAAGATTCTGCAATCACGAAGCTGTAAATATTATTTTATGGCTCGGCAATTTATTTGAGGAAAAATAATATTAAACTTATTAACACTGTCTAGGCGAAGATAAAAGCTACCTTTCATGTTTTATGTGTGCCTCTAGTCTAGACTATCATACAAGAATATATTTAACTAGCTGCGCCCCGCCGTTTCGCCCGCATAAGTCTCGATCCCGTGAGAATATCGGGATAAAACTATCCTATGTCCTTCTCCAAGTCATGGTCTACCCATGTGCAAAATTTCATCCAAATCCGGTCAGCCGTTTCAGCGTGAAAGCGTAACAAACAAAAAAACTCACTTTCGCATTTATAACATTAATAGTTAGGATTATAATTTTAAACTTTGTACCAGATGTTATGTTCGGTGCACTAGTTTTGATATCCTTTCAAATTCGAAGCCAAGCCTTGCAATATGCCTATCATTAATATTTATGCGCGCTTATGCGCGCATAAATATTATGATACTGAGACTACCTAAGTACAATATGCTTAAAACTATTCGAGTTATATCGATAAATAATAATGTTTTAGATACTGTCAAGGGTACTAATTATAATTCTCATTATTCTACTGCAAGACTAAAGCTGACAGAGACATGAGAAGACACCTATAACAATCTCAACCCGTACGTTAATTGCGTAACACATTTTCAATATCAATCTAAATGATTTTGAAGATGATTGGCTAGCCCATTGCTTCATATGTTCGAAAAAATTGTCTGCTCAACAACGTAACTAACGCAATGAATGTTGTTGAACAGTCAAAATAAAAGCCATTGCTACTGTTAGTGTGTTACGCAATTACCCCGCCGGCTGTGCAAAGGTTCTTCGCCTTAAAAAGGTCGCAAATATAGTTTAGTTCCGACGTTGGTCTCAACTATACTCCATAGATTTAGGTAGTTAAATAAAGGTAAACAAAAAAAAACCATGTGACGTAACCGACTAAATGTAATAACTGTCACTTCAGTTGTCATGCTAAGTCACAGTTGTACTCTTCAATTTAGCAACGTTATAATTCGTTGACGTTTAGAGTTTGGGCTATTTACAATAGACAGATTACAAAATATAACATTATTATTATAAATCTTACAAAATGCAAAACGTGCTCAAGCAGTTACATCTACGAAGAGTAGTTTAACAATAAATGATAAAGTTTAACATACATTAATAAAAGAGGAAACTATTGTAAAAATCTAAAATTAATTTAATTTGGTTTTATCGTATTTTTAAACAAGAAAGTGTCATCTATAAAAACCCTTTTTACGATTTGTTTACCTTTATTTAACTACCTAAACATAAGGAGTATAGGTGGACTGTTTTATATGTACAGCAAGCAGGACGCACCAGTTATACTACTTTGCCATAAATAACGAACCACTAAGTTTTCCTGCAACATTTGTCTTACCTATAATCCACAAAGTGGAAAGGTGAGAACTATCCATCACCCATCGGAGATTACATAACGTTTCGCATAGGTACAACTTTCCGTTGAATAAAATGTAATAGTTATCTACGGCTATTAATTTAATTACGTGTATTCAAAAACATGGCCAATTATTTGAGGATATCGAGGTGATTCACAACTTTCTATTGGCTTTCTGCCTTTCGGCGATATTTATTATTATTATTACAGACGTTAAATGTTTATCTTATCATAACTGTGCACGTATATTGATCCATCTCAGTCTCATTGGTAATGGAAAATGTTAATGTTTATTCATGTTAATTGATATATACGAAAATACCTAATCGTTTTAGACGGAAATACATGCAAAGCATTTTTAATATACTGATTTATTTATACATTTCTAAGAGCCTTGTATAAACAATAGGTATAATACTAGTGCTTAATGAGATATCTCCCGTAATTAAAAACGTTCAAAATGTAGTCTTAGATTAATCTCATCTCAGCTACAAACAATGTCATAAACTTTTCAAAATTGAAGGAGGTTTTTTTTGACAAATTGAGACTTAAAATTAGAATGCGAATGTTATTAAGAATACGGGAATTGCACCACAGAAATGCGGTTATAAAACGTTAACAGCTAAATGGCTTTTATTTTTGGACTAGCTGCGCCCGCTGTTTTACCCCCTAACTCTCAATTCTGGAAGAATATCGAGATAAATAGTATTGTATGTTCTAACCCAGATCATGGTCTACTCGTGTGCCAAATTTCATCCAAATCCGTTCAGCAGTTTTAGCGTTAAAGCGTAACAAACAAACAAACTCACTTCATCATTTAAAATATTAATTATATGTACATCCTTACTTTTAATTGATAGTAGTAGTTAGCATTTTACATTAATATACAGAGATGTTTAGAGCGACATGGACTCTTCCACCTTTCATGGTAAAACAGTTCTGCGCTGTTACGCACGGAATTTTATACACATGCATGGTGCATGCATGTCGTCCGGCGTCCTAAGTTAAACTCAAGTATTTTAAGAACTGCACAAATAAAATTACAAAGTAAATTAACCATTAGTTACAGGAGACTATTAATGTGCACTCATTTGTAAAAATGGATCGTTTCCGTTTGTCATGTCCGTCGTGACTCGGATTACTCGACGGCCTCGCCTCACTAAATGTCATCAGTAAGTAATCCCGTCACCGGGAATATTGATACTTCGTCCTTGATTAAGGTACTTAATTGCTCTATTTTACATAGATGATTGTGTGAAGTGCGCGCAGTTAAGACGTCTGACAAATTATGTTGTTTATCGAACAATAAGAGCACTTTGCAAAGCGTTCGTAATGACATTTGAGCACGAACCATTAGCTATATATTTACGTTTGCGTAGTATATAGATTAATATGTTGTATTTTCATTGTCTAGACTTAATAGGTACTAGGGCCGTTATGATTAAATTCATCCTATGTTAGAGCATAAGCTAATCAGCCTAAAAGTTAAAGTTATCAGCATAAGCATAACACAGCGCAACATAGCTTAAGTGTTAGTAAGAGCATTAATCACAAAAGCTGCCAATAAAAAAAATAAAGAAAAAGTTTGTCGTTTTATTTGATAGTTCTAAAAGTAGACATAAACATAAAAAATCAACGTGGTGTATCATTACTCGTAAAATAGATTAAGTAAAGAAAAAAGTCGAGAAGATTTCGTTAACACTTTGCATTAAAGTTTTTGCAACAAAATCATTGAACCTAATAAAATAAAAGCCGGACAATGTTTTTATTTTTTGTCTCAGAACTCTTACACAACATGGCTAACCCAGTGACTGCGTTGTCGGCGCCCGCGCATCTTGCGTGACCGACATGACGAGTGGTTCGCGAGCAAACATTTATAGAAAACAAACAATTTGAGAATACTCCATTGAAGTTTATGGGTACGGTTACGTGACTTGCATATTACTGTGTTTCGGTAAAGTTGAGTTGGTTTCTAATTTACACAATGTTGCTTATGGAAAAGACGTGTGCTGAGAAAAGCAGTTATTGGGGACGTGTTCGGCTTTTCCTGGTGGAACGTCCTCTTAAGACAAGAATACCAAAGAACTGCACCTAGGCATATGGATATTTCCAAATAGGTACAGTTCTAAGATCTTTCTTCCAAAGAGGCAAAAAGAATTAATGAACATCTTTTTGCACTAGAATTCAATGTATTTCATCCTAGCCTTACTTAACCTGATCTTTAAAGCAGTTAGGTTAAATTATGATACTGGCTGTGCCGCAGTCATCAGTACATTTTTCTTAAAAATATCTATTACTACACGGTTTCGCATCGAATCGAATCTGTATGTGAATTATTTCGTCGGTGAAAAGTAAAAGGCCAATAGGCCACAGAAATCTAAAAACAACAAATGCTTCCTGAAACCTTACATAATCAGTAAGCAAGATACTTGTTTTATATTTCATGCCGTTAGGAGTGTCTGCATCATTGCGTCATAAGTCATGAATGAGAAAAAAGTCGAATATAAATCGCGTACTTTTCTCCGCGTGTTGCCGTTCCCGTGTTGCGCAAGCGACGGTCATCGCGATGCGCGGCTTACGTCATCGACCCCTCACCCTTCACTAACGGTATGTTTGAAAGAACTTTACTATCTATCTATGATATTTAATAGCGATTGCCCTTTTTGCCTTTCTAAATAAATAAATACATTACTATTTGAAATTGCTTTAATTTGTAATCAATATCTACTAGTTACAATAACAGTTACTGATTCTGTAGTATTTTTGCGGCAGGTTTTAGATTAGTAAGCGTCATCATCTAACCATCTGTGTTTATGAAGAAGTTCAATAAACTAGACAGACAGACAGACATAACTGTCACTTCTTCTAATTATGAAGATGATCACCGTATGTTAACAATAATGGCCATGACTGACCACCGTCATTATTTATAACACTACTAATCTAAAAGTTAAAAAATAAACAACGAAGTAATAACTGTTCATCCATCATATCAAGATTACCGAGGAAATATTACGTTAGGTATATTAAAACAATTTTTTTGCAAACCATTAGAGAAGATGCTGTAGCTTCTAGTTCATTAGAAAGCAACTCCGAACCGGTGACTCTTTGGATCATCCAATTAAAATAAGGTGTATTACTTGAAGCCAGTCTGTTACATCACTTACCTACGTTTGTTACATACATATTTTTTAAATTTTCTGTACCATTAATAAAATTTATGCGGGCCTATGTTTAAACAAATAATACTTTTATTTTCTCGCTAATAATTTTTTTTCCTGACGATACAGAAGCTATAATAATACTTCTTTGGAAAAGTTGCCAAAATCAAACAAACCGGTCGTTCTTTGTCAGTCTTAAACATAACTGGCGAAATGTGGGTGTCCTATAGGTACACCTCTGCCTAATCTTTCCGGGATAACAGTCGTGATGTTATGTGTTGTCAATCTGTTTGTCAGTATCTTAGTTCAACGCGCCGTTCTTCAAATCTACCTGGTCTGAATCATTTTTTTTCGTGTGGTTAGTGACTAACCTGGTGTCAGAGTTTTAAAGCCGCCCATGGGCCTCTGACTTGGCTTCACATGCCGTCGAGAAATATCTCTAAGGCATGCCGGTTTCCTCACGATGTTTTCCGTCACCGTTTTTGAAGCAAGTGATAATTATACAATACACACATGAATCCGAAAAGTCAGAGGTGCGTGGCTTGGGTTCGAACTGGAGACCCATGACTTGGTAGTCCGACGGTCACACCACTAGGCTATCACCGCTCTTTCTGAATCATCAATATAATCATTTTATCTAAACGGTATTTTATTGTTAATTCTATCGTATTCTGTTACATTATAAGAACGGTTTATTTACAGTTAGTGATAACTTGTGACACAATGCTGTTTTCCAACTTCATTAACGAACCAACAAGTTTCTACATAAAAATCTCAAGTAGGTATGCTTCTAAGCAAATGTTGAAGTTTAAAAATATTTGAAAAGACATTACAAAGTCATTTACATTATTAATGTGATGCGCTTCTGTTTCATAAGACCTTAACCTTGGATTCAACGGTTATGAAAAACTTCATCATAGTAAGAAAATAAATGGCTGTTTAAGATATTTACTTTGATTTTCGTAAAGTGGTGAAATACATTGATATATGGGTTAGTTAAGTAAACATATAGGTAGTAATTTCTAATTAGGTTATAGTTACAACTATAATGTAATTTTGCAGTCACTATAACTTACGGGCTTTCAAAAATAAAAAACCGGCCAAGTGCGTGTCGACCAAGCAGAATGAAGGGTTCCGTAGTTGGGATGAATTTATCCCAAAAACAAACTTAATGTTGTGGTTGAAAACATATTTTCTCTCATATATCGTTATACGTCACGGTCAATTCTCCAACTGCTAATGTAAGTTTATAATCGTATTTTTAAAATTTTGTGTGATAAAACTACAACTTAATGATTTTCGGACTTTTTCTTTATATGTGCTGGGAGACCTTGCTTCTTTCCAAATTTCATGTTTCTAGGGCAACGGGAAGTACCCGGTTTTGATTTACTTGCGAGTATATGTACGAGTATATGTCGCATAAATGGCCGTATTTTTTTATTGGGTTGACTTAGGAGCTTGATCTTACGTATTAAATTTTAATTTCAACTTGATACCTCCATGCGTTCCTGTAAGGGTTCCGTGTTTTCCTTTTGAGGAACGGAAATCTAAAAATATAAAAGGGCGTTTTGAAATCAAAACTCTTCGGTAGACTGTACAAAAAATTCAAGTTATTTAAGATCTGACATAATAAAAATATGACCTCTCATTAAACTATGATAGAATCTAACAAGTGCAGTTCAAATGTCGAGTTAAACAACACTATATCAACCTACACGATATAATAAACGAGAACAAGACTTTCGACGATCATTACTCATACAGCACTAAACGTAACGAGTATAATGTAATCTATCAAATCTTGGCTAAGCTTTCGCTTTCGACGAACCGTCGTTTAACCAAGCGTAGTTATAACGAAGCGTAGTTCGTAGATGACGTCATGTTCTCCGTCATGAGCCATGGCATTAATCATAGAAGGCATAATTACTGTTCTTATATACAACATTGTTTTATTATTAATGGTCGCGAATTCATATGTCACTGTGGTTTGTTTAAATTGTTTTTTTTTTGTTGTTGAGTCATATAATAGGTGTTGTTCTGCTTTCATTTTCTGAGGAGTTTAGTAGGTGTACGTTTGCTTTTTTTGGCTTCCTTTTCACTTAGATGCAAAATTGAAAACATTTCGTTTGCATAAGCTAATATTTAATATTTCAATTGCACTTCTAAGAACCGTTAAGTTCTTCCGGATTAGTCATATTAACATTGTTTACTTGCTACATTTTACTGTTAAATTACTGAATCAATATTTTGATTTTGGGAGAGATATAACTCGATACCTCTTGAATGCTTAGGGTACCCTTTATCCTAACTTTTAAGAAGAAAAGCAACGCTTCACCTAACTAATGTATAGCTCCATTTACAAGATGCAAGTTTCTTGTTTATATTGAAGCAGTAAATGACTTCATCTTACCACTTTAAACGGTGCAACTTTTATTGTTGTTTTCAACTTATGGTATGCCACAGGCAACTACAAGACCAGGCTTTGAACATAGCCTGAGCCCCATAGGTACATATCAGTTTTAAGTTTCATCCCGGAAAATGAAAGCCATTACCCTACACTCTTTATAAACCACGAGTCTGCTTGTGTAAAAAGATATTGTATAACAACAGTCTTCTTATCCATATAAGTACTAAAGCACTTTCCTTTTCCCATGAACCTCGGTCCACAGTCCATAATAGCGTACCTTTAAGGCAGACGGTAACGGTACAAGCTAATCTTATTATTGATGAGACCAGTTCACGCACGTGGCGCGCCGGTTTCACCTGCTTAACAGTACTATGCAGTTATGTATAGTTCAGTATAAGCGAGCGTTGATCGCTGAGATTTGAATATATTTGGTAGATAGTTTTATCAGAGACGCGTTTGTTTCGGAGTGTTTTATATAGTTACCACCTAAGTACACATTATGGTACAGCAATAAAGATATTGAGTATTGAGTGACTTATAAACTATATTGTTGTTGTTGTTTCCTATGGTTTCCTGAAGTTTTAGTATCCAAGGACCTTCAAAGTCAAAGTCAAATCATTTATTTCAAGTTAACCATTAAAACGCACTTTTGAAGTCACATTTACAAAAGAATTGTTTCTAGTTACCAGTTTCGTATGGAGAAGAATGGGCTAGAAACTCCATACTTAGTTATTCTCTTTGGCGAGCTACTTCCATGTATCTTCCTTATACCTAATCCCTATCATTACCGTTTGCAGTTCGCTAATTATGACCTACTAATTACCAACCAAACTTTGGAAGTTCGGAGAAAGAAGAAACTTAGAAAACTACAATTTGGAAGAGTGACTACAGTTTCATCTGCATTTTTTTGCACTAAAATAATTGCCCTGAACCGTTTCATTAAACTAAATTTTAATTTAGAAAATGAGATTTTTTAAGGGACTTTACTGTAAGCAATAGCTTTCGCCAGCGGCTTCACCCGCGTGATATCGTTATAAATTATAGCCTGTGTTACTCAGTGATAATATAGTATTCTACTGGTGGATATTTTTTAATCGTTATCGCTAAATCGTTGCAGTAGATTTTGATTTTATTCACCACAAACCATGATACAAATCTTTTCTCTTTATAATTTTAGTGTAGACTATAACAACTACTAACACTAAGTTAAAGGCAATAAAATAATTTATATTTCACTAATATAAATTATTTTATTGCCT
The DNA here is from genome assembly GCA_916701695.1 of Agrochola macilenta. NCBI lineage: Eukaryota > Metazoa > Arthropoda > Insecta > Lepidoptera > Noctuidae > Agrochola > Agrochola macilenta. The sequence continues at coordinate 15,026,254 of OU753563.1, forward strand.
TTAACTTAGTGTTGTATTATACAATGTTGCCCATGGGCATGTGCTCGCCCGTATCATTTTGTTTTTTTTATATTGTTTAACTATACGCATCTTTAATATTTTTAAGTTATTAAATTATAATTTTTTTAGTTGCGTTTGCTATATCTCCTATGTTATTGATTCGATTTGGATTCTGTTTATTATTTCTAATAGCTTATGAGTTATTTTATCGGATTAAACAAAAAAAAATGATAAAATTTGTGGACTATGCAAAAAAAAACGGAGGTCAAGACATTTTTTTCAAAAAAAAAACACTACTCGTATTTATTTTACAAATAAGTTTGTAATTCCATAAATAATAGCGGTAAATTGAAAAAAAAAAGTAAATAAGTTTTTAAGCTTATTTTCGATAATTTGCCACGAATATTCAGAAAAATACGGGCCATGTGCAAGGCATGTGCCTATGGGCAACATTGTATAGTTGCCCTGATATAGTTACTATAGAACATAAAAAACGGTTTAGCAATTTACGGTACCAACTTTTTAATGCGCGGGCGCCGTAAATTACATCATAGGGATTAAGCGGTCTCACTGAATTAAGTGACAGTTGTAATGAAATACGACCATATGGATTGCTTGGTTACCGCTACTGTTAGCTAGATACAACAAGTTAGAAATAATGCCTTAAAAAGGGAATAAAGGCTAGTCCAGTGGAAATTGAATCGGGAATTATTAATGATGATTTATTGCGCTGTTTGTGACGAAATTATCACCCTCGTTGGATATTTTTTTCATTACGTACTACTTGTTTCAAGGCGTTTCAAGATTATAGGTACGATTTAATGTTGAACTCTCATAAGGACGTAAGACAAGCATAAGTGTATGTATTTTCACCGACAGCATCCACAAAGATCATGTCTTTATAAAACCACAATGTTCACAATGTGAAATGTAAAAATAAATATTGAGTATTAATTGAAAATCTTTGAATGAGGAGCTCGTGGCTAAGTAATAACAGCCGCACGGGTCGATCCATCAGGTTAAGCTACGCTTGCCGGGGTTGGTCCGTGGATGGGTGATCTTTACATACCGAGACTACTCCGTGCCTCGGCAAGCACGTTAAGCCGTTGGTCCCGGCTGTCATTCCTGGATCTTTGACAGTCGTTACGGGTCGTCAGAAGCCCGAAAGTATGACAACCAGTCTTATCGAGTTGTATCGTATTACCCAGTTACTGGGTTGTGGAGGTCAGTTAGGCAGCCGCTCCATGTAAAATACTGGTATTCAGCTGCATGCGGTTAAACTGGAAGCCGACCCCAACATAGTTGGGAAAAGGCTAGGCAGATTGATTGAAAATCTTTGAACATACTTTTATAATCTTAGTTCAGATGGTCAATATGATCGCCATAACATTATTGTTGCTCATGTTATTTCAAATGATATTTTTTATTTATTTCCAAGCAAATCCATAAAGTTATTAAATTACCTAACTTAGAAAAATATGATGAAAATTTTAACTAAGTTATAACCGTAACCTCATTAGTATTAAAATTGTGTTTTAATGAATTAATGTTAATTCATACGACCCAACGTAGATCACAAATACATTCCTATGTAGATATATGCAAACGTACCTAAGTTTAGAATACAAAGATATCGAACCTTCTTAAAAACTATGCCAAGAGGTCAAACAGCTAAAGCTTGCTAAATATTAATATTCTGTATTATAATTTTATCTTAATTGCACAATATGTTTTATTGAATGTTATCGTAAGAATCGTATTTTGTAGGTATTGTAACTGTAGTACATTATACCTTAAAATATCCCAACAGTGCAATATATGTATATAGTGTGAGTATCACAAGTAAAAGCAATAACTGCCGATTTAAAATTATTAGTTTATAAAAAAAAATTGTATAAAATGCATACCTACCTAATAAGTATTATATTTTTGTAATCGCTTTCAATAAAAAAAAAAATTGCTACTGTTATTGAATAGATACCATTTATTGCTGGGCCAATCATACCGTGGGCCTTCAGTTACAGCTTTTTAACTATGCAGAATAAACATATATAAATTAGAACACCGAATGCGATATTAGTAAGCCGATGGCGAAGTTATAGCATTACCTACAGTTCTAGTCACCCCCTTAAGAAAATCAACAGTAGTATTGTACTTTAGCATTACGAAACATCCGCAAGTCTACGACTTTACACATATTCATTAATAGTATGCTAAAAAGCTGCACAATAACGCGCTACGCCATTGTTCGTAGCACGCCGGTTCGTAGCCGCTACGATCCATACAAAAGACATCAACGAAAAGGTGTGAGGAAAACTTTTAAGCACATCCCTTATATCCTTATAGTAATTATATTAATTCAAGTTCAAGTTGAATATTATAGTTGTATTGGATTCTCAACATATAATAGAAAACGTTTATGGGTTACATTACAATCAAAAAACTTAAAGTACCCAAAAAACTTGAAGTACCCGTAAAAATTAAAGTACCCAAAAATATTTTTAGCAAGTACAAAAATATGAAAACCCTAATTACCTCGTTATTATCATCATGTCCCCTCACTGTCCAAACAATAGTCCGACACTTAACACTTATACCATTAGGCACAAAGACGAGCACTAAGTCCAGTTTAAGTTATGTTCATAACTTCAAACTTTTTGAGGGTAGATATTTTTTTAGGAGGTAGTTTGGTACGCGTGCTTGCGTCGGTGCGGCGAGTTTGACACTGAAGTCGAGAGCCTGTGCCGCCGCGTCGAAGCCTGCCACCAGCCGATGAAAGTCGCTTAAAACTCGTGACGCGCCCTCGTGCCAGAAGGACGATGGCAGACTAAGTTTACTGATAGTACGACTTTATGCTAAATATAGTGAGAATTCACGGTGAATCTGTTATAGTACTTGGTGGATTAGTTTTGGGTTTGAACTGTTTTGAGGCCTAATTTGGGTTACTGTGTCATTTGTTTTGCAATGGCGACCATAACTAGTGGTGAAGCGCATGCACTTTTTGTGGTAACAAGGGCTTTACCTTAAAAATAAATGATACATATTTCAATAATAATTAAATTATGTTGGAAACTTTGTTTCGGTATCGGCAAAAAACGACATGAAAATAATACAAATAATTCGGCAGGGGGCCTAAAACGGCCACTTTAGCAATTCTGCTGAAAGCGATTCATTTCCTGAATTCCCAGCAATTCCTCTAATTTTCGTGAAGTGGTGACACATTAGCTGAATAATATGTCAATTCAATTCATATCTGAATCATATATTTTTTTTAATTATTTTAATCATCATAGGTGTAAATATTGCCATATTGGATGAAATGAATCGCTTTTAGCAGGGCGTCGTTGTACCTGCCCCTAGTTTAAATACATTGCGTTACTTGCGTCTTTTTAAGGAATACGTTATTTACATTCGACACTACGTATTATGGTCATAGTATACCGTTCCGTACATTCAGCCTACTTAGTTTACTTAGATATATTTAACATCAATTCACACTATTGTGCGAAAACCGCCTCTATTAGACCTCAATAAGCTTTTGGTTCGGTGATAAGTCGATGCTCTTAGTAACATTCATACCTATACTGTCAATCTGTTGTGATTCCTGAACATACAGTTACATACATTGCAAATGTCAAAGGAAGAATATACACAGTAATATTGCCAAATTAATCAAAATAGCGAAGTATTTGACATCTATTTGCGACGTTGCCCACTTTCAGAATCAACGCTCTTGTTCAAATTCAAAGGTAGTTTCTAGTAACAAGATGTTCAAACCTCAGTCTCGCGTCATTTTTTGGAAAACTTTTTGCGAATATTAGTGATGGCATAAATAAATACTTAATTTATTTGAAAAATCCCTTTACCACATGCAAAATAAAGAACTCGACTTTGCAAATCACAAATAATTTTGTTTAATTTTTTTTTGTCTTTTTCACAAATGATCAAAATTGATGATGAATTGATCAAAATCAGTAGATTTCGTGCACAGCCCCTTAAGAGGCATATTTAGGCTCCAACGGTCTTAATTCTGATTTCAACTGGTACAGACCTAAGCTTATCTTTAGCTGCGAGGTTCGAATTTTAGAATTAGGTTTAATATGCAATTATGTAAATTTAAATAACAGCAATAATCCACACACAAATTTAGTTAAAACTGAATTGGTCAATAAATTATTAAATTACTGCTATTTTTAAAGCTCATAATCTTAAAATATTTTGTAAATTTTTGACACACAAAATTCAACAGAGATGTGTCTCGAAATAATTATCTGAAGCCAAACAAGCAGTATTGATTATGATAATTATGTCTAAACTTTAATGGCGCAAGATATTTTTAAAAGATCTTTCAAAAAACTCTGTCTAAATAGTTAATGAAGTTACTCGTATTTAGAGGGTGTGTCGGAGATGAGGCAACATGTTCACGTGATCTAACGAAAGTGGTTATACACGAGATACGTACGTGTTATGTATACCTACATCTACATAATTACCCGTAACATTGACTCATCACTCATTAATCATAGTAACTATTCAGTTTTGCGAAATATATAAGATTTAAAAGTTATACGCTCTTCAAAAGTTATGTTATGTGAACTGTGAAATAGCATATATTTATATTTTTATCACATAAATATCTTGTTGACTGCCTCTTGTCACGGTTGTCAACTCTGGGGTCTTAGGATTTGGGTCCTCGGGTCACACAAAGTAGTATTGGGTTTATCCTTTCGGAAATTCTTAGTAGCAGTCCGTTTAGATTTGTGAATGGCAATAGATTCGCGTAACGGTCAAAATACAACTGGTTGTAATATACCTCTGTCCATCTCTTTGTGGAATACATACAGATGTTCCCTAAAAAAGTAGTCTCACCAGAGGTATATTACACCCAGCTGTATCAAAAAAACGTTTGCGGTCGGGGGACCCCCGTCAGGAAAGAAGATCCTTCTCACATATGATTTAAAACAAAAACAAATACTTTTGACACTTTAAACTTTTGACCTTGGAACTGATTTTTTTGAAGGTACTTTTCTCGCATTGACTCTTTTACTTGACTTGACTCTTTTACGCACAAACGCGTTTTTAATACAGAGCCATCTAGTATAAGTTTATACAAGCTCTTATAAAGTTATCACACACGTGTGTACCGTATTAAAATAACACTTTTTCTCTCTCTCTGTCTCTTTCTATAATTTATAATATAAAGAGACAGAGAGGCAGATGCTTCTTCCTTACGTGAAGATTTCTACCAGTTAACTCCTACCGCAAGCCGCATTCAAGAACTTTGTTCCAAAAAACGTTATTTTGCTCTTTAAGAGAAGTTCATCGAAAAATTAGAATTTATCATTACAGTGATAAAGTTTAAAAAAATAACCGAGTTAATGAATAACTTAAAGATGCACTAAGTTAAAACCAGTTTAGTTCATTGAGTAATTTGTTCGTAAGTGATGTTTATAAGTGAGCTTGCTTGTAAGTGATCGGTAAATAAATGTATGGGATTTAAATGGGTGGTTGGGTACTGGCGTTACCGTAATATGCACGTCAATGCGAGGTTGTTGATGTGTAAATTAACTTTTAACTTAATGCTTACGAGTTTCTATTTGTAAACGCGTTATAGTATTTTTCTGAAGATAGATTTGGTTTCATAAAAGTATGAATAATAATCTACGGTTGTGACAAAAATTGAGAGAGACACAAGCATATCCAGTTGAGGAGATGTATTTTAATAATACTTTTAACTATGGATTTGAAGAATCTTGCCTATCTCATAACATTTATTTTTTCTGCTTTTCTGTATAAAGTTCAGTCGCGAGGGAGTTCCGCATAAAGCCTGGAAAAATTACTGTCTCTTTGCTAATAGTTATTATACGTAAGTCCGTACTGTGAATAAACCATAGGTCAGTACATCAGACTTGAAGAAGATTGTATGACTATATTATATACATGTTCAGAAACCGCCCAGATACGATCGCTCTCGGGACTTTGCGATGGTATGATTTATATCAAATGTCGAAAATCGTGACTTAAACCTGTAATTTATATCTAAAAGCGATTTTGCTAGCGTAGATTGACAAATTTATTTCCTTTTGTATTCATAATTAAACCTGAATTTACCTACACAAAATGCAGTTAGAGAGTCAATGCCCCAGAAAGTCTGTGACCGTTCCTTGTCTTTTTTTTATTGTCCATAGCAGTCTGTAGCTAATTTTATAGACTCAAATAATTAACAAACTCTGTTTCCCAATATAATGCACAGCTATAGATTCATATCAATTGTTAGTATACGTATAATACTAAATAACCAAATTACGTTACATCTACTAGAACGAACATATTTCACATCTCACACACCTACGGTCTACATTTTGAAACCGCAAAGCTATTGCGGTTATCTTAACGAGTATCTGCCTACCCAGAAGGGATTTATGGTCGTGATTGTACACACTTTTGCTGGCAACATATGGTAGGTAGGTAGATGTTAAAAAAATAACAACAGCACCATGGTATTATCATCGTGTAAATTTCAGATTAATAAATCTCTGAGTTTATGTGCCATGATCAGCAGTATCGTGTTTATAAAAGCATACGATGCAACGGTATGTTTTGAATTTATTTATTTTAAAAGAAGTTTTGAATTAATTAATTATATATTTATTTATCAAAACTTTATGCACAAGTTAAAAAAATACTGTACAAAGGCGGACTTAATGCCTCAGGTATTTTCTACCAGACCACCTTAGGGTGATGCAGAGACGCAGGAGACGCCCTGGGCGTCGGGAGTCGCAGGCCGATTCCCGGCCGAGTAGGCGCGGACTTGCGGATGGTGAGCAATGGGTAGCTCGCCGTCCGATAAGGACCCGGCCTCGGTTCGACGCCGCGTTGTGTTCTACGCGCGCCTCTGAGAGATGTCAGCATAACTGAAGGGGTCTGCTAGAACCGATGCCTGCCGGGGTCGCGGGAAAGTCCGAAAGGGATACCGTGGCCCCTGGCAACGTACAGGCAACACTGAAGGATCACAGGTGGGTTTTAGTCAGTAAAAGTCCGACACGCCCTCCCGCTCCGGCCGTCATCGGTATTAGTAGTAGTGTAAGTTACGAGTATTTAATAATTTGCCACCCCCAGAAAGAAAGGGTGATTCAGAGACAAAACATGGTAGGTGCAACATAAGGGACAGATACTTAACTCGAAAAATAAAAATATATACAAATATGTACATATAAACATACTTACATATCAATCTGCCTAGCCTTTTCCCAACTATGTTGGGGTCGGCTTCCAGTCTAACCGGATGCAGCTGAATACCAGTATTTAACATGGAGCGACTGCCTATCTGACCTCCACAACCCAGTAACTGGGTAATACGATACCCCCTGTAGAAACATACTTACATATAAACAAAATAAAATTATTTTTTTGTCCTGGCGGTCTTTCTTTAGAATGCGCTCCCTCTGAACATTAGGATGGCAACCAGTCGGTTATCATTTAAAGTGAAGGCACGTGAATATATTCGTAACAAGTTGGCAGAATCATCCCAGCGCTGATTCATTTTATCCTCTACAGTGAGGGTGGAGGGTCAAACCTAAAAGTAGAAATAAACTTTTTTGGGGTGCGCTGATTCCAAATCTGCGGTCCTTTTTTACTTGATAATATCATTTAGGTTCTCGTCTATATGTATGGCTACCCAATGGGACTCTGACTTATCATCGGTATCCAAATTGCTTATCATATACGTACTTGGTACCTGAGTATGTACTGGTAATCTGTTTGCAGCATATACATTACTTTCTAGACTTGGATGAATTTGTTTTAATTGTTTCCGTATTTCTGAAGGCCAATTCTCGCACTTGATAGCTCCTACACACTATGCCGGCGGCCCGGCCGCCGGGCAAGCCGCGGCGCGCCCGGCCATGCCGCACAAAGCCGCAGAAAAGAAATGAAGGCGAAAAAGCCGGTGGTACGTGCCGCGCGGCAAAAGCTATGCTATCGGCTATGCCGCCGGCATAGTGTGTAGGTAGTATAAAAAAACGTTCACATTCAAATCGCAATCTGGAAAACTTGTCAAAAATGTTGGTAAGTTGATTGTATTTTTGACAGATTGCGAATGAGATGCGAATGCGATCGTTCTTAAAAATTATGGGTTGTATCACCTTTGTTGTATTCATGTTATGTCATTGTGATATGAACCAATTACAGTACCAATCTATCCAATGGATCTTAAAGGAATGTTGTTATGATTGAGCATGATTAAACAACATTACAAAAAAATTAAGCTAAATATGGTGTCCTATCGTTTAAAAGCACATTAAACAACATTAAGTATAATTTTGCTAAAGATGTTGACCTATCATTTAAAAGTATTTAGTATATGGTATAAATAAACCCCTGCAATCGCTAAAACCATACAGTCGAGTCGGCGGAAGACAACAGTTTGGATTACTTACAGTGCAACAGTCAATTGTAACTCTCAACATACAGCAATAGCAATGGAGGTAAGCGATTCATTTACTTTTATATTTCTAACTAAATGTGTGAATAACTGTTCAACTGATGTGTACTGTACTTACGAGTCTAAAATTATCATCGTTTTGTTACAGAATTCATTCAATATAATACTTACAAACATTATTACTATCCACTCTCCCCTCGCGTAAAATATACGTAAAGTTCAACTTTGATTAGGTATGTTGACTGGTTTCCGTCGTCTGTATTAGTTGTTATATAAGACACTCCTCCGGCTACAGATCCAGCCACTGTTGATGATAGTGTTATTTTCTATGTATTTTCGGTTGTACTTTGGAAAAATTCTTCTAAATTGCTCGCTGAAGAATTTATTTTCCTTGTAACAATATTCGTTTTAATCACCATATCTCCACTGTCTGTTTCATCGCGAGGGGAGAGTGGATAGTAATAATGTTTAATCACCGAGATCACACATCAAGTGAACAGTTATTTACACACTTAGTTAGAAACATAAAAGTCAATGTATCGCTTACCTCCATTGCTATTGATGTATATATATATATATATATATAGTATATATATAGTCACAATTAGATATTGATGATAAGCCAGGGTCCCATTGGGTAGCCATACATATTGATGAGAATGATGTTGGCCAATATTTCGATTCATATGGACGAGCACCTAAAGGATATTATCATTTTTTTTTAAAGGAATTGTAAATGAAGGGACTGGAATACGGATAGAATCCAAAGTGATTTTACACCTGTAGTTTGTGGCGAGTACTGTGTAATGTATTTATTACATAGATTTTATGAATGTACAATGTTTAATTTTGTAAAATTATTTACAAGGGATACTGTATATAATTATATTTTAATAGATACAATTTTTCATACATATTTTAAGAAATAACACTGAAATGTAATAAAAGTAATGAATACAGAAGTATGTAGTTTTCTTGTGGATAAGTCAAAAACCATTAGCCATCATTAGCAAACCGTTGTAAAGATGAGGTATTAAACTAGTAATTAGTTGCGGACGGTGAGGTGACAATAATGCTAATGAGGGTCGAATGCAGAACAATACAGCGGAGCTAGAGCCTAATTGATTTCAGTTTCTTTGTAACAGAGCATGCTACGTAAAAAAGGACTGCAGATTTGGAATCACCGCACCCCTAAACCGTTTTTTTTTAGGTTTGACCCGTCATGGCCTAGTATATAAAACGAATCAGCGCTGGGATGATTCTGCCAACTTTTTACGAATTCATTCACGTGCCTGCACCTTACATGATAACCGACTGGTTGCCATCCTAATGTTCAGAGGGAGCGCATTCCAAAGAAAGACCGCCTCGACAAAAAAGAAGAGTGAATGAAACCAGAGTGCAAAGAATGACATCGTAGAAGACGATTGCTGGTGGAACGAAGATTTTTGAATAGATTGATTGGATGAAGAATTATGATTTTTTGTTTGAAATAGTTGGATTGTAGAGGCATTCAGTGTGAACATGAAAAGAGTTCCTAATTATTAAATATGCATACCTGCTACTATTAAGAAGACATTTAACAACATTTTAATTTAACCAACATTTTCATAAGCAAAATGTAGACTGATTGAAAAATCGTGACTTCGAAACAACCCCACTGAATCACGAGCAGAACTACGACTTGTGTAATGAACTGAAATATTCGTCGTGTATTCGACATTATTTTATTTAAAAAATCGATGATTGCCATAAAGTACCGAATCGATTGCCAAACATTTGATTACGAGCACTATAAACTTAGTAATCATTTTCAAATCGATATCCTATTTGAATTAATTTCATGCCGTATTATGGATTCTGAAATACGAACGTCTGTTGAGCACATAGCTTTTAATCATGGATCAATGAACACAGTTTCTCAACACATCCATAATCTTGTTAAGTGGATAACAATAGCCGATAGTTATGTGAGCGGATCGAATAATTTGTCTCTTACCATGGAATCGATTACGACACCACTGATCAGTGACTCGATTTATTTATACAACGAGAACCGAGCATGCAACGCCCGATGTTTTCGTAACCGCAGATGCAACTGTGTTCAAACAGTTTTATTCAACTCGAGTCCTTAACAGTTGCGCTAAAATAATCGGTTCACTGTTATTTGTGTCACTTACGAAATGACTAACGTTCATCCGCCGATGTGCCTTGTTAGGTTTGAAGAATCTTTATTTTCACAAGATCATTAAGTCTGCAGTTCACTTTCATGTGGTTAATTTAACAGATTACTGAATAAATACATCGTCGCGCATCGTCTAGCATCATCATCATTTTCTTGCCATTATCCCAATTTATTTTGGGTCAGTCTAACATACAAAGCAGAAATTTGTTTTTTTATTAACATTTAGTTATCATATAATTACCGTGTGACAATTATAATTTTAATTGTGTTAGGAATAAGAGCAATGATAAGCGTGATAGGCTTTTTAATTAGGCGAAGAGCTAATAAACAATGCATTAGCAACATACACATTCCGTCATTTCTATACTAAATAGTGTGCAAAAGATTTCTCTGTTATGTATGCGAATTTGTGACTTTCACGAAATCACGAGCTTAGGCATACGCCCTCTCTAATCATTAATACATATATAATGTAGTATGTAGATATGTTTGCGGCCGTATATATGGATATATAATATTATGTTACAATAAGTGAGTAATTAATCGTATTGCTGGAGGATGTTAGAAAGCGAAAATGTCGGGCTCGTTTTACCGCTATCCGGGCAATTGGAGTTGTGAACTATCAAGTCAGCGTTATAGGCAGGCTCCTCTTCTCTATTGGGCACTCTGGGCAGATGCCCAGGGCCCCGCGAACGACGCGGACCGCAGCCTGCCCTAAAAAAAAAACATTATTTATTTATGACAAAATAATTGATTTGCAGTGCGATTAACTATATGTTTTTAGCCCCAAACTTATAAAATATTTGTATTATGTTTCTTTTGTTGGATTTATTTAATTTAATTAGGTTCAATTGAACATTGACCGAAATTAAATTTGCCAATTATCAAAATAGGTCAAATGTGACCAAATGCGGCAATTACATTGAATAATCATCCAACTAGCATACCTTTTTTTTTTTTTTTTGGGTGTGAAATCATCAAATGACTCCACCCGCTCTGGGCGGAGCGAGAGGGAGTGTCAGACTTTTACTGACTAAAACCCACCCGTGTTCCTTCCGTTGCCTGTGTGCCGGGGCCGCGATATCCCTTTCGGACAAACCCGCAACCCCAGCAGGCATTGGTCCTTATGGACCCCGTCAGTTGGTGCTGACATCTCTTTGAGGCGCGCGGGGAACACAACGCGCCGTCGACCCGGGCCTGGTTCCTATCGGACGGCGAGCTGTCCATCGCTCACCGTCCGCAGGCCCGCGCCTACGGTGGCCGGAAGTCGGCTCGTGACTCCCTACACCTGGGGCGTCTCCTGCGGTGACTAGGGGCGCGAGGGCGTGCAGCTTGCATCTCCCTCGCGCGCTCCGCCTCCTCCTTCGCGAGCATAACTGCTTCGCAGAAGGAGGTGACGGCCTCTCATGCACTCTCGCTCAGGACCATGGCCTGAACCAGGGCCGGACGCGAGAGATCGCCGCTGCCGATCGCCTCCGTAAGGACACGGCGGTGCCCCGCCCAAGCCGGGCAGACCTCCACTGTATGCTCCACCATGTCCTCCGGGCGATCCACACAATTGTAACACCCGGGCGTTGCCTCCCGCTTTATCCTGAACAGGAACCTCCCGAAACAACCGTGTCCGGTGAGGACCTGCGTCAGGCGGAAGGTGAGGACGCCGTGACACCTCTCTAGCCACTCCTCAAATAGGGGACTTATCGCCGCAATTGTGGCGTGCCCAACTAGCATACCTAATAATTAAGTCGAAAAACTTATCCAGGGTAAAAAAATTGCTAATATTTTGTATTTCATTATAGAAAAATAACATAATTTTTAAGCACATTATTTTATTTATACACGCTTACACAAAGAGCGAGCCTGTCCATAGGCATTCTTCTTAAAAATTATTGTTGAATAATTTTAGAATTTAGCTTATCTACTCATAATTACACATGGGCACCGCCCGTGATCCTCATGTGCCCAGGACCTCCAATAGGTTAATGACGGCCCTGGTTATAGGTACCATCTACAAGGTGACCACGTTTTTTTCTTTTTGAGGGATGAGAAATAATCCTGAGAAGATTTTGTAACAAGACTGAGCTTTCAAACTTCTTTCAATGGTCTAATCTAGATGTCGTTCGTCACAATTATTAGTTTGGTAAACACTGGAAATATTGCTAGATTATCGCAAACGGATCTACTTTTATTACTTATTGCTAAAAGTAATAATGCGGTGGTGTATCAACAACATTAGATTTATCAAAAGTATCTCCAATAAAATATATTTATTGCGTGAAAGTTTTATTGGTTTTTGAGATGCGTATAATTAAACTACATCCTCTATCTCACACTTCAAGTATAAACGAATATATATTTATTAATGTATACTGACTACTATGTTGGTCTAGTCGTCAACGTAGAGTGACTGCTGAACTGGGGGTTTACTTCCTAAACGAAATCCGCAGTTACGGGCGCTTCGTACTCCGTGTCACTTACAGTATGTCCGTGCACTTATAGTACGCCCACATTTCGCCAGTTAAGTTCAAGTCCCATGTTAGGGGGTGAACCTATTATCATATACAAGGTCAAAATCAATTAGCTAGCGTTTCATCACCACTGCTCTCAAAACGGTGAAGGAAAACATCGTGAGGGAACCGGCATGTCCTAGAACCAAAATTTCGAAGACATGTGACTTCTACCAACACGCACTGGACCCGCGTGGTGGATTACGGCCCACTCTCTCTCACAGAGAGGAGGCCTGAGTCCCAGCAGTGGGAAGCTCATTATGCAAACGCCAGCAGCTTGTATGTATATTCTCTATTGCTATTGCATTTCTGCTTGTCAAGATATTATGTGTCCGTTAAATGTTAATAGTCTCGCCCTCATTACATGGACTTTAAAAACAATCCTGGTGAAATGTATACCATAATACTTACCTCTGTCCACCTCAGCGGGCAACACTGACATAATATTCTTGATTAATAGTTATTTACGATTGCAGTAATTTTTAGAACACCTGTGGGACCTGTCTGTAGGTATAGAAAGTACCTATGTCTGTTGCGGTCCTTAACCTCAACTCGTTCTTATTGTGTTCTTAGCATACACTAACTACGCATGTGAAAGCGAAATTGTGATACTGTAATCTTCTTCATTTTTAGAATTCATTATTTAAGTATTTTAAATAAGTTTCGGGGTAGATAAATTAATTCGTTTCTTATCACCGTCATCGTTAGTTCATAGTCAAACCTTGACTTACTTTTGACATTTTATTTGGTATAAACTATTCTGAGACTTATTTACAATGTTTACATTAACAAAATTGTATTAAAAATAATATTGTATAATACTTATCAGTTAATATTCTAATTGGGATGTGTGAGGTGTTATTCTTTTACTGGTTATAGACATGTTATCCTTAGTAAAGCGTAAACGAATAGTCTAAATAGTGCTTAAATTGAACTTTTCAATGTTGTACTTACTTGCAGATGACGAACGGTCATCATTATGCACTCGCACATTCCATGACTTATGGAATAAATTTATAATTAGTAGAGGTACCCACTTGTCTATATAATGTGTATTTTTTTTACCCATATACGTTACTAAATCGTTGTAAAAAATTGAAGGCAATCATCGGATTTTTCTGAAATCTATCGAAAAGAATCTCGCATCAAACTAGCAACATAAAAAGTAGTTCTAATACTGGTCATGCTTTTTTGGAAATTATAAATTCTATTCTCTAGTTGGCTTGCTTGCAACGACAACGTGTCTATGTAAATATTCCAATGTATTTTTTCTCAAATTATGACATACTTAATTCGCACAAGTTACGACTTTGACTTTATTGCTTTTATGTCCGACTTATTCTAATTCTAATGAATTTGTAATATATAATGAACTTTTAAATGTTACGTTAAGTCATGTGATCGCCAGATAGGTCGGCGGCGGCGGCCGGCAGCGGCGCGGGCGCGGTGATCGCGGCGATTGTATGAAGAATTGAAGATTCGCAACCACTTACTACATCCGCTCTGCTCGCTATTTATCACGCATCAGCAAAAAGCTTCCATTCTTCTAAATCAATTGTTACTATTGTAACAATAGTTCACACTTTCTTTGACATTTTAGGTAAGTTGATTTTAAACTAAACGTAACATTGTTTAAAAAACGATTGTTACGAAAGATTGTTTTTCAGAACATCACTAATTGGGTCCGACTTGATGATCAAAATATTGCTAAACGGAATAACTAATTGGCATCTGTAGATTGTCTAATTGTCTTGCAATACCTACACAGACTAAACGGACCGGAGCGCTTAGGTATTTCTAAGCAAATTTTTCACACAAAATGAATAACTAAAACACAATAAAGATCTTAAGAAACCGAAATATTTCAAAGAGAACAATGCCCCATAAAGTCAATACTCAATCAAACATTTTGGCATAACTATATTACACGGGTAAACCAGAGATTGTTCTGAAAGTGCCTACCTATTTAAATTGAAGGATCATGTCATAGACAAACATTAAATTCTGGCATGTATACATGTTGCCAGCCTGATAAAATCGGTCACAATTCAAACAATGTTGTATAATTACGGCTCACATTCGACATTCTCACATCGACGTACTCGCGTGCTCATTATGCATATGCTACGAGCATTGTCTCTCATTATTAGCCCTTGTAGATCTAGGACAATTATAACCTTTGTTCGGATACCTAGAAATTAATGTAGTAAGTACTATGGTGTGCCGGATTTTGGCTTCTCAGGACGCGTTACGGAACCGAAGTCACTCCTAGATAGAAGCCGCTTATGACAAGTCGAGGAGTATACCAGGCCAAGTAGATTGGAATACCGGAAAATTACAGTGAAATGATTCAAAACAGTTTTTGACGATAAAAAGTTAGTTGACCAGAGGGCCTAGACAAAGTGACACTGTATCAGCGATAACGATGATGGAAAAGACAGAAATGTACGAGTATGATATCTGACATAAGCTACCGGAAAGCTTTTGATAATCGTGTCGAAAGTCGTTGTAGAAATACGAAACGCTTTGAAAGCGATCGCCGCTTGTCTATGTCTATGGCGATGGCCTTCAGGACAATACGCAACATTGTTTCTGCGAGTGAAAATCTGCAACATTATTAGTTATATTGGTGTGAGATATAAATGGTCACTTTTGGTCACAAACTCACTCACAGACACACTCTCTCATACTCGGTTAGGTTGTTGTTGTGGATATCATATTTCGGTTTGAGGTGAGGAAGAAGTCGAGTACTGTAATACTCATAACTAATGCGTTATAAATAAAATTCCATTTCAGGTTTTGTGAGTAAGTTAAAACAAATAATACACGACCACGTACTATATGCATAATTAACTAGTGACTCTTTTTTTACACAGCTATAGGCTGCGTTTTGACCAGAGATGAGCGAGGATGTGTAGCGAGGGATGTGTGTGAAACTAACCAATAACATCGCTTTACTGTCATAGTTTGAGCTAAGCTAGCGTTGTTATTGGTTAGTTTTACGGACATTCCTCGCTACGCATCCTCGCTCATCTCCAGTGGATACGCAGCCTTAGGGGGAGGTCTCTTCGGCCTGTGCAAAAATAGCCACTGATTGTACAACCTATAATATATATGTATAACAATGGGAATAATCAGATGAGTGGGTGACTACTACATTAAAATGTCAGGTGACTCGGAGGCTGTCAACCTGGTTTATCAATAATGGAGGATGGAGGTCTCAGAGTAATCACTAACAATGGAGGTAGAGCTTTATGTAATAGTTTTCTCGTAAAAACAAGGCTTACGTGTGGTCTATGAGTAGAAAGCGGCGCCTAGCAACAGTTTTTTGTTAAAAAACTATGCAAAAATCAAAATTAATATCTATATAATTTCTTATTTAGTGTTGATTTACGAATGGAATTAGAAAGAGGCTTACGTCAGTGCAAAGTATTTATTTATGTAGTTTTATATTTCCATTCGTTTTTGTGTTTTATGTGATGTTTAAGTAAGACGTTTTCCTCTTCAATGTTATAGCAGCTAATTTAGACATAATTTGCATGAATCTGCATATAAATTAATTGCTGTATAAATATTTTACAGCCAGCTTTAATTATAAGAGTCGTTACGTCAAACACTTGTCGAAAACATAGGTTTAGATTTAATTTAAAACATTTGCAACATCTGTTAAGCTCTTAGTTACTATAAACATGTCTAAAATAGAATGTGCATTATGAGCGTTTATTCTGAAAGTGGGCAACGTCGCAAATAGTTGTCAAAAATTTACCTGTTTTGATTTATTTGGCAATATTACTGTATGGAAATGAGAAATATGGCTAACTAGCGTACTAGAATATTGATTATGAAATGCAATAATTAATATCGTAACACCGAATATTTAGTTTTAGATGTAAAAAAATATTTGGAAACTTTCCAAATGCCTTGTTTACACCTAAAACGGGTATAACATCAAATTCAATGTTATAATTGCAATTCATTATTAATATTCTAGTTCGCTAGTTAGCCACATTTCCATACAGTAATATTGCCAAATTAATCAAAACAGGTAAATTTTTGACAGCTATTTGCGACGTTGCCAACTTTTAGGATAAACGCTCTTAACAACGCAATACTATATCTTCAGTAACATTATATGATCCCTGCTTTATTACAATGCAATTTTAGGAATGTTTTTTTTTTCGTGTTGTTAGTTGTTACACACAAAAATTGAGATTATTCGTAATTTTGCACGCCATGTCACAACTCAGTCTGCATTCTAAATACTCGTCTCAAAATAGGTACTTAATAGCTGTCATCTTAACTTTTTATTTCTTTAACTGGCCTTACTGGCCAGGAAAGTATCCTGGCCAGTTTCACTAGACTTGACTAACTAAATGATGCAACGAATCATTGTTTCATCAAGAGCACGCATATTGCTTTAATAACAATTAATAGATTTTATCAGACTGTGCCAATATTAAGTAGGCTGTCAATCAAAAGATCTTATAACAAGTTCTAGACTTCAACTAACAGACTTGTATTACAAAGTTGTATTGAGTATAGTTGTTTATGGAAAAGTTGAACGAAGAAAACATCTGCGATAAGACTGGCATCAGGTCTGTTAAAGAGCTTTTCAGCTAGAGTATAACCAGATTAAAAAACCTGGCCCCGTCCGTTTTCTGATTATTTAAAAAAAAAAAAAAAAACGGGCTGCCAATATCTGTCATTTAAATCAATTGCAACTCAGACCAATGCATCTAATTTACAGAGTCTTAACAATAAGCGTGTCAGTTATCAAATGATTACGAACTCGATAACATCGCCTCAGCTATGATTTGAAGAGCACTCACGAGGGAAAGGAGCGAGCATCCATTCACAAAGGAAAGGCCTTGTCGTAACGAGTGAGTTGCATCGCATCATGTGACTCCAGCTAATAGAAACTACGTCATGAGAACGTCAGTTATTCACACGATGATGAACATTATTAGTGTTTCAAACTTTACTGCTTCTTTCGCACACAAGCTCATGAAACTGGGTCTGATTGGGAAAAGTGTACGGAAGAAGTTCAACTTGGAGCTCGTACCATATGTTTTCCAATTTTGTGACTTCAATAGCAGATTTATCCAACTAATTGGGTATATTTTATTGAAAGGGCCAATTGAAACTTGAAGTTCAGTAGATATCAACAAACTCATACGAAAGTACCTCTCCGCATCATTAATAAAGTTGACGACGACTTTAACGATTTAACACATTGCTTCAACAAATAGCTGACCAACAACCAACTATATGTTACTACACCAACAAAACGCTTCGTTGCGTAAAACAGAAGTCAACGCATAGTAATTTGACAAACAATGGAACAGTCATCATCATACATCAAATCATTTCATTCATGAGCTGTTCGGACGTTAAGGTTCACGCTTTAAAGTTGTAACAATAAATAAATATTTATATTTACATTTGTAACATAAATGTAAATTGTTAGTAGGTACTTGATCGACCTTGCGGCTTTAATATGCAACTAGTGTTAGTGATCCATGGGTTTTCTTGTTTTGATTTACGCTTAGCAGGCCGCAATAAACGCCTAATATATATGTAGGTATAATATAAATTTTGCATTGATTGCCGTAACGTTCTCTGACATGTTGATCAATTCCATATCTACGGTTCGTCGTAACTCATTTGATCAAATCATCAACGGCGACAGATTAGATTGCTGTCATTGACGCTGTCATGTATTACAAGCTGAGACACTGCCATAACAACCTTGACGAATCCGAACAAGCATTGTGACTACAATAGTATTGTAACAGAGATGTGTTCCAATGAGTTGATGTGTTCATCAGGGTTGCATACCATTGTTTTTCAATATAGTTCGTTATTATTACGAAATATTCGATTTGCTATCGATATATCGTGTTATAATAAACTGTTGATGATAGCCGCTCCCGGTCACGACTGCTTATCGACCGCAGCTTGTAATGTGAGGCTGTGAGGTGTTCGCCCGCTCCCCACATCTATGTACTACAAGTTACAACCTTCATTGAAAGCTCGCATGTGTAATTCAAATAGCTCACACACGACTCAAATCGGCAATGTAGTTCGAGGTCGATCTCTTATTAGAGTGTTGAGTTGATCTGCGGTATTGGTGTCGCAATCCCGCCCCGGGACTGCCCGCAAGTCTCCCAGCTATCATTAATCAATCGTTTAATCAAACCATTAATGTCGATAATGAATAATCAATGTTGAATGTCTCCTTGGCGGAAGCTTTAATGTTTATTGTCCCGATGGTTGCACGTCTGCCTCTAAGCTGCCTTTGTTTATTCTGGAACTGATGTAAGATCGAAAAAACTTTTGGTAAGTACTGCTGGAATGGCAAGAAAACACACAGGATATACATTTCCCACTAAGTGATAACAGATGTGAAATGCTTCTAGATCCTGCTGCCTATGTACTTAGTTGTGTAATAAATATACAAACAATACAGAAAAAGCTACATAAACAAATCTAGAGTAGAGGGTGATTTCCCTTTTTACTCTTTTCGGGCATCTTCGCTTTCAACATTAGGTACTTAGGTGCAATGAATAAAGGTGTCCCGCCAGGGGCACACCTTGGTCCAGTCTTCTACTTTCGTAGAAATAATTTCACAATCGTTGCCATTTAACTTTACCAATATAAGGAAACTGCAGTTTCAGTCACGTGCCCAAACAATATTTTATTTTTTAAGTCTGCAGTCTGTAAGGTTGGCTGTCGTTTTAGTTGAGCTGCTCAACAGCTTGCATCGAATGTTAAACAGTTTACTTACCTTTCATTTAGAGACCTATACAGAATACAAATAGTTTTTAATATGTTGTCTCTTTTCAAACTGGACTTATATTCAAGAGAGCAAAATAAGTTCAAGTGTCAATTACACTTCAACAACTTCTCTAAAGCTTGATGTAATACCTTTTATGTCTTAGTTGAATCCACATAACCCTATATGGGCTGTTAATGTGATTTCTTTTATTTAATAAGCGTTTATACTATGTTTGGTTGTCTTGATTGATGAAGACATTATTTGTATTTATTTACATACTTGCTATAAGTATTAAGGGTCGAAGATAATCGAAATGAACAAAAAACGGGGTAATTGATACAAAATCGTGAGGTAAACACAAAAATTAAACGTATTTAGCATCCTATTACGACATCCTGTCAATTACCTGTCGTAAAAAATGATTACATCTAAATCATATACGGGTGCGGCTTCAATTCGTTGCAAGTGGCAGGTTGTGATCAACTGTCGTTGACATTGGCCTTCTTCCAAACTATTTTGAACCAATTAGTAAAAACCTTTACCACCTATTACATTATAAATGTATCGTTACATGGCTCATGTCAAACTTCACTAAATTTTATAGCCAATAAGGTGTAATAGGCAGTAAAAAATTCATGTGACCTGAATATCTAGGTAGAAATAAGCTCTAAAAAAGGTTGTATGAATATATAGACTCAGCGCATATTTTTTTGTTTATTAATTATTTAGGCATGCTTGTTGCATCATATTTTGTAAATGAATATTGAACTTAAAGAGTGAAAAAAAATGAACTTAAAAAACAGTTTTTTGGATCTGCAGTGTGAAAATGTACATTTATGTTGCGTCAGCGCCTTAATATAACCTCAGTAAAATCTTTCATTACATGGACCAGTTTATTGTACGTTTCTTGGATCCATTCGTTATCACCGGATATAATAAAAACTTTATATACTTCAACTCAATGTACATATGAGCTCTTAATTGACCTTCTGGCTTATACGATATTTGGAAATTATAATTAACTTGTAGATACAAATACTAGGGTCAAATAAGGAATTCTTACTAATTTATATCTGTGTCATAAATGTTTTTTTGTGGTACAAATCTTAGCAACGATATTAAACTGTCACGTAAGTTACGTGGGACGAATTAGTAAATCAGATTTACACGTTCTAAGTCCTAGTAGATTATTTGTAGATTTAATTTATTCTCGAAAACCCACTATCGTTGCAGTAAGTGTGAATAAAACCAATTGCTGAATAATTGATGCTATCGACAATATTCTAACTCCAATCAATTAAAATACAATTAGTTATCGTCAAGTATAGAGCTGCCGATGACAAATAAGTATAGCAGAATGTATTTTATGTCAAACATGTGTCGACGAGTGGATAATTAGATCTCCTTACAAGCTATTCACGATTATGTTTTCAAACAGATTGTAAATATTTATTACATAGGTAATCTACATTTATGAAGGCAAATACGTATAATTAATTTACGAGTAAACATCTAAGTCTGTTCGCAGACTGAGTCAACATAGACAGACTTGTAACGCTTTATGAAAACAATGACGGCACCCAGACTCACAACAGTGGCATAAACAGTCTCAAATTATCAAAAAAAACGATTTTCGGACTTTTTCCTTTACATGTGCTGTGCTGTGAGCTTGCTCCCTGCAAAATTACATGATTCGGTTGCAGTCAACGGGAACTAACCTGTAACTTATTATTTACTTACGAGTATCAAAATATGCCGCATAAATGGCCGTATTTTTTTACTGCGCCGACTTAGAAGCTTGATTTTTTTAGATCTCCAAGGTATCATAGACCTACGTACTTGGTAATAATTTGATACCTCCACGCGTTCCTGAGAAATAGGGTCTTGATAGACTGACGGACAGACAACGAAATGATCCTTTAAGGGTTCCGTTTTTTCCTTTTGAGGCACGGAACCTTAAAAATGCCCTAACTATCTGTTTTGACACAAGCCAGAGCACAAGTTTTCACGGATTAGATTTTTACAGAATAGACCGGTTGTTTTTCTCTAGTGTGCACACTGTCCAATAGTTTTCAAAGCCAAGCTTGTTGTTTAGTAATAATAATAATTTCATTTATTGCGGATCATACATAAAAATTACATATAATCCATATAGTATTAGTAACAAAGACTTAGAAACTATGCTAGTAAAACTTACAAACTAACCTAACACAACTAATACCCACGTGGCTCAACACATGTTGGCACGTGCCTCCGCATCCAGTGCCTAATAAAGGGGCTGTCCACCTTGTCGGCCAATGTTTTTAGGATGCTGTTGGGGCTTCCGCGCAGCCTACCCATAATTAACGCCGCCCGCTTTCTCATTATGGCGTGAAAATCGTCAACCCGGGCTTCCGCGAACATCTGTGAAGCGCTGCAGGAGCGCGGAAGCCCCATCAACATCCTAAATCCATTATTATACTGAACGCGTAGGACGTTGTAAGCCCTCTGCGTATACTTCACCCACAAGCTGCACGTGTAGAAGGTTTGGCAGTAGGCCTTAAATAAATACACCTTCACATCCCCACTACAACGTGCAAACCTGCGGGCTAACATATTGCACCGAACCACCAACGCCCTACGCTCTCTGTCCAAATCTGCATCATCAGATAAGTCCTCCGTAATCAGTGATCTCCGTAATTAGTGATTGCATAATTTCGCCAATACGATGCCTTTAATAGGTTTAATTAAAGTTTATTTGTAAACCAATTAAGTTTGTCGGTATGTGAGTCAGCTTGTTTGATTAGTGGTGTCAAGTGCGAATATTATATCGGTAATAAATATTGCGATTTGCATCGATATGGTTAGATTTCATGACAGGTTTCTTGTGTGTTATTCTTATTACATTACTAAAGCCAGTTGACGGTTGCAGTACTAATTATTATTATAGATTTTAAGAAGTAATTGTAGATTTTAAGTAATTTAAAAAATTCTCATATGAAATTAATCGAATGTGTAAAGAAACACAGGCGAAAATGGATTTAAGATAAGCTAATACCAATATTTATATATCCTCTCGTACTCGGTAATAATTTTACTGCAACCGGATGAGCTGCACCCACGTTGCTGGATATTAACTAGCTAAACCAGGTAAACTTACAGCTTCTTTGGGGTTCCGTATGTTCGAATGAAAAAACGAAACCCATAAAGAATCACTCGTGTGTCTGCCTGTCTGGCTGTCCGTCTATCACAGCCAATTTTCTCCGAATCTTATGGACCGATTAAGTTGAAATTTAGTACACATATAAATTTATGTGACCCAAATACGGACGTGTTACGTAAATAAATGAGTTTTGAATATGGTTTACTTTTGAGACACATAAAAAAAATAGTTTTGCACAGTGTACCGTGTCACTTAACAAATGAAAGGACTTACTGGGGGTCTCAAGTATTTAAAAAAAATAATTTTAAAACAAATAGTTTTAAAGTTACTTAAGAAAATTTATGAAAATTGACCATTCCCCCCTTATCTCCGAAACTACCGAGCCAAATTTTTTTTTTCAACTACAATGTTAAGTTTGTTCAACTACGGAACGCTTTGTGCGTGTTCCGACACGTACTTGGCTGGTTTATTACTATGACTTACCTCATACATTTCTCACGCTAATAGAAAGGTAACATTCAAGTAACAACATAAGACGATCTCATTTTCCGGTTTGTCTCATTTTATTGGATCATTTTCCGCAATCAGTTTGGGTAAGAGCATGTCTGAGTGGCGAAACGCCTGGTGAACAAATACTGTCTTGAGACAGATAGGCGTTATGCAAGATGATCGAAGAGCCACCGGCGCCGGCGTCGCTTCACTGCGAACCATCAACGTCCATTGTGTGCACCCTTTTGTTTGAACCACTAATTCCACACAAAGTCAAACTCAAACTCAAAGCATTTATTTCAAATAAACCAATTACGGGCAGTTTTGAATTGTCAAGGTGTCGGTCAGTCAGAAAGATGAAGCTAGATGTACTTCCAAAGCGTAGTAGGTACCTATGGAGAAGAACGGGCAAGAAACTCCACGGACACTCTTTTAAATCAAAATATGGTTACAAAATATTGGTTACATAATTCATGTTGAAGTTATACACGTGAGAACGATGTAAAACGATGAAAGCATCCCTAATAGAACAGCTAAACATTTAAAAAAATTAATTAGGCCTCGTGCAGACTAGCGCGACGAGATGGCGCGACACAAATCGAACAATACAATTTCTAAGAAAACTTCACGGTATAACAATAACCGTTGTTGCGTCGCGCTAGTCTGCACGAAGCTTTAAATTTAAATAAGCCGTGGCAGCTAAGAGATGACCAGTCCCTACTGACGGCGCCCGTTTACAAACATAACGCATTGATTAGCACCATTCAGCTCAATCATTTTGAAGGGAGATAAATAAGTACCGAGTTTTAGTAAGCTAGATACATGGGCCATGGACCATGCGCGTATTACCTGTGCCCTCGTAAAGACATCTTTGGTAACATCGCGTTCCCCAGACGAATACACAAATACCTGAATAGTTGGAATACATTCGTGAGTGGCATATGTAAATGTTCAAGTAGATTACATAGAGGTCTTGTTTTTAACCGTCATTACATCCGTTTCGGATATAAACTATGTTCATACACTTTTTATAGTCGGTCGGTATGCGGCCTTCGGGTCAGATCAATAATATTAATAAATGAAAATACCGTTTTTATAGTATTGCGCAAGTGTCTATAAATTCATGTCTGTTTATAATTTATCGGTACACCTGATTAAGTTAATTGCGAAATTATGACTCGATAAGATTGGTTTTTCTAAGACAAGTTTACTCGCATTCTGAATGCAGCCTACGCGCGAATGTCAGTTCTATGAAATAATCGTATATGATATTGTACGACATATTTCGCAGCTGTTGTTTGGACATTGCTGCAAATGTGGGTTCCGAAATAATTTAGGCCATTGAAATTAGGTTTTAATTTAACATTCGTTATTTGGAAATAGAGCGACCTTCTATGCTCAGTTTGGGATCTTATTTCTGGACGTTATAAAAACATAATTTACAAAAAAAAAAACGATAGAAGAAAGTACAGATGCCTATCGATGTGGTTCTTCTCAATCATACTCCGATACAACTTGAACTCTTTCAGTATTTATTCCCGAATTTTCGTTTCAGTTTTACCGATGTCATTCAAATCAAATCAAATAATTTATTTGCTAGAATGTAGGTATACAAATAAGGTCGTGGAGAATTCAAGTTGAGCCATACATTCTGCCCAAGATTCGACATGCAAAGTTTAAATTAATGAGTACGATGCTATGATAAAAATTAAAATAAACATTGTTTAACAATTATCAGATAAAAATTAACAGTTCAATATAACTAAAATCAATTCAGTCAAAATGCAATCAATAAATACAAATTAGTCAAAATAAGATCAAATGTAAAAAATACAATTAAAATGTCAAAATACATTTCAAAAGTCAAAAAAACAATTTCAATGTCAAAATACTACTAAAATTTATAAAAATACTATTAAAATGTCAAACTAAGTAAATTAAATAAACTAAAAGTCACCTTAGTCGGTAAAAATAAAATATTCAAAATTTTATTTATTTAATTAACAAAATTTCAAAATGTCATTGCCTAATGCTTATCCTATACTGTCACACAGACACACAAGACACAGAATCATTTACGATACATATACTTAGTTTGAACCAGTTTCGTAAATCAAAATTGTACTCGTATTTAACTTACTCGTAATTCCATACATATGGTTCTCGGTTTAGACACTTGTTACCTACTTCTGTGAGTTACAACTAAGGCGTGTCTTAATGGCTGATACAATTTAGTTTACATGCTGTATGTAATATATCTTGCGGATAAGTACGTACATTACTTTTGTTTATATGTAAATGTAAGTGGAATGAGAGCGGCTGATACTGAATGAATGTACTAAGGTACCTACAAAATGTTGTGTCTTGAATTCTTGATGTTAGGTTAAATATATAGGAAATAAAATTATGTAATATTGCACGTTTTAGGGACTTTTTTTGAGTCTAGTAGCGGCTTAAAACTAATATTAAACATCCTCTCTAGAAAATCTACGCAAGTAAATATTTGCCTGTAGAGTCCAATTAATATAAATCGACTGAATGTCCAGTCGTAAATTAAAGTGGTTTTCTATTAAGGATATAATCAGAATAGTCGTGACCATCACATAAACGATATGTCCAGCCTGCATCCAAGGCCGACTGGGATTTATCGTATTAGATCGTGGGATGATTCTAAATTTTAATAATCCCAATTTAAATTGTGCGTAATAAATATTCACACCCATAGGTACTGAATAATAAATTATTAAAGTACTAATGAGTTCGTTAGTATTTAAAGAGGTAATTCCTGGCATAGCACATGATATATAATTTTATGGCATTGGTTTAATTTAAATATTTGAATTATGCGTTCATCATCATGTAATGATGATTCTAATTTATTCATCGATCGGTATAAAAGCAGCTCAGATAGCTTAGGTTTTTTCAGTTTAATTTCAGTGCTGAACATTGACTTCTTCTTGTAAAAGTCAATGTTCAGCACTGCAGCCAGCACTTCTAGACCGATCGATCTTAGACTCATATTTATGTAGAGTAGTCGTGACTCTACGCCACTTAGGTCTTTACATTTGGAAAGTACGCTAGTAGAAATCTGTCTTCAGAAACTTCGAAATAATCCACTATAAAAACTGACTCAACATTGAATCAGTTTTACAAAATAATTCCTGACTCTTTTATTGTTATAATGTACCAATGTCACAGGTCAATAGATCAATATATAGACATCAGCAACAGCAATTTCACGAGAATCAGCATTTCATCAATAGCTGACTAATTTGTACCAAAATATTTTCCACGAAGTGCTGGTTGCACAGTTTACATCATTTGCATCCGATACTTCAGTAACTAAATCAGCATAAAATAGACCATAGCCGTTTCATCAATTGCACAGATAATTTAGGTAAATTAAATTTTATTTCCTTTGCACAGTAATTCCAAGGGTATAGATCGTTCGTTCGAGTAAAGCTTATAACTTCCTGAAACCTGTAAAGAGTTCAATGACAGTTAGTATGATCTCATTTATTAGAGGGCAAGGCAAAATCACGTCTCACGTTTTTAACATTGACCGTTTTGTTTCTCTCCAATTTCATCAATGGCGTTAATTTAATAAAGTCATGGGCCTAAAATCAGAACGTTCAACATAATAGGTAAATGTAAAAAAACTTACTGTTGTTCACCTACTCGTGTACAAAGCTGGGTACGCAAAGATCAAAAGCAACACGATTCTACGTCATACGTAACTATCACATGTGCAAAATCTTAATGGATGCATCAGATTTTTTCGCCTTATGGCATAATCTTAACTAGGTATATTATATACAACTACCTGCCCGCCCCGGCTTCGCACGGGTAGCAGTAAGTATTTATCTACGGCGTACCTATCTACCTACACTACCTACCTACCCTACCTACATACCTACCCTACCTACCTATCCTACCTACATACCTACCCTACCTACCTACCTACCTACCCTAGCTACCTACAAACCCATGCTACACCTACCTACCTACCTACATACCTAGGTAGGTGTGTAGGTAGGTAGGAGGGTAGGATTTTTTGCCGAATAATAAAAAATAAAAAATAATTTGTCCAAAAATTTAAATTTTTTTTTTTTGGTGAAGACCGCCTTTTAACACTTAGAGGACCTACTGAATAAACGCACAAAATTTTATAAGAAACGGTTAAGCCAAAAACAAACACTGTGACACGAGAATTTCATATATTAGAAGACTAGGTGGGCGCCCCAGCTTCGCACGGGTAGCACTAAGAAATTAATTACGGCACACTTATCTACCTACCTACTTACATTCCCACCAAGATACCCACCAACCTACTCATCAACCTGCCCACCAACCAACCTAACCACCAACCTACCCACCAACCGACCTACCAACCAACCTACCCACCAACCTACCCACAAACCTACCCACAAACCTACCCACCCACCAACCAACTTACCAACCTACTCACTAACCTACCCACCAACCTACCCACCAATCAACCTACCGACCAACCAACCAATCTACCTACCAACCAACCAACCAACCTACCCACCAACCTACCCACCAACCTACCCACAAACCTACCCACCAACCTACCCACCAACCTACCCACCAACCTACCCACCAACATACCCACCAACCTACCCACCAACCTACCCACCAACCTACCCACCAACCTACCCACCAACCTACCCACCAATCTCCCACTAACCTACCCACCCATCAACCAACTTATCAACCTACCCACTAATCTACCCACCAACCTACCGACCAACCTACCCACCAACCTACTACTAAACAAACTAGCTTCGAACGGGTAGCACTCAGTACTTATCTACGGCGCACTTATCTACCTGCCTACTTACATTCCTATCAACCTACCCATCAACCTACCCAACAACCAACCTACCCACCAACCTACCCACCAACCTACCCATCAACCTACCCACCAACCAACCTACCCACCAACCAACCTACCCACCAACCTGCCCACTAACCTACCCACTAACCGACCCACCAACCAACCCACCAAACAAACAACCTACCCACCAACCTACCAGCCCACCAATCTACCCACTAACCTACCCACCAACCTATCCAGAAACCAACTTACCCACCAACCAACCTACAAACAAGCCTACCCACTAACCTACCCACCTACCTACCCACCAACCTACCCACCAACCTACCCACCAAACAAATAACCTACCCACCAACCTACCAGCCCACCAATCTACCCACTAACCTACCCACCAACCTATCCAGAAACCAACTTACCCACCAACCAACCTACAAACCAGCCTACCCACCAACCTACCCACCAACCTACCCACCAACCTACCTACCCAACAACCAACCTACCCACCAACCTACCCACCCACCAACCAACCTACCCACCAACCAACCTACCCACCTTCCCACAAACCTACCCACCAACCTACCTACCAACCAACTTACCAACCTACCCACTAACCTGCACGGGTAGCACTAAGTACTTACCTAACCACCCTAGCTACCTATCTACCTATCTACCTACTTACACTACCTAAACTCCATTTGAAATAAGATTAGACATTTAAACAAACCTTTTTTACAGTCCGTTCAACCGATTTTGACTTGTTTAGTTAAATGTCTTATATTATTTCAAATGGAGTTTACCTACATACCCCACCTATATACATACATACCTACCTATTGAATTAGATACTACTTTTTGTTAGTTTGGATTTATTGCCATAAATCCTAGGTACACTAGCTAGGAACAGTTTGTATGGGAAAATAAAATCGTTATGTTTAGTATTTCCCTCGCAAATTTTCCATATTTTCTCACCGTTTGAAAATTAGCCAAATTTGTCCAGCCGTTCTCGAGTTTTAGCGAGACTAACGAACAGCAATTCATTTTTATTATATAGAGATAGAGATATTACGAGTATAAATGCGAAAGTGAGTTTGTTTGTTACGCTTTCACGGTAAAACGGCTGAAAATATTTGGATGAAATTTGGCACATGGGTAGACCATGACCTGGATTAACACATAGGATACTTTTTATCCGGGTAGTCTGTTCCCGTGGGATAATTTCCGACCTCCACGCGGGCGAAGCCGCGGGTAAAAGAGTATAAAATAAGTTTATTTTTACTTCCGAGCCGTTGGAGGCCATAGTATAATAATTTATTTACAATCTTTGACCATACAATTTTTTTTTTTTTTGTGTCCTTCATGGGCGTCATAAGGAACACGGTCTGAGACCAAACTATTGGGTCACTATTTCTACAAACGCTCTGTCTGAGTGAGTCCTCAGTAGGTACAAACATGCCCGTACCCACTCAACCGGCAAATCTGAAGTAGACGAACAGTTTCAGTAAGATGAAAAATTATACAGTCAAACATTAACTTCGGTTTACTGACCTGAACAAACCGAACAAGAACAAAAAGCAATCACTTAGGTATCTTTACTTAGGTGCAAACAGTAATACTACCGTGAAATGGAAAGTAAATCATTGTGCAAATAACAGTGATATAATATTATAAAAACCTCACGATTTATTGCGAATTGTATGAAATTATTTGTTTGAACGAGCTGGATTTGTTTTGATCTAATGGAACACTGATTGTTTGCTATTTGTAAGAATTAACTGCTATTTTCATGCCAATCCATGAATGGACACAAAACGGTTACTTGGTAATGATCAAGCAATCTATCACTGCTTTTGACAGTTTGTTAATTTAATTAAATAGCCTGAAACTGCACGAAGGTTGTACCTAATCATTTTATAAAGGTGCTTCAAGTTGTTACAAATATTTAATAGGTAATGTATTAAAATTACTGGAAACATTACTCGGTACCTACAGTACGACACAATTTAGATGTAGCATACATTTGAAAATTTGCATCCATTCGTTTCAATTTTACGAATGTATTTGGTTATAACTTCACATGTTATTGCGTTTGCGTAAAGATCATTTTCAGTTAAAGCTACTATAAATATTGGTGATTTTGAAGGCGTACTCAGTTCAGATGGTGATCGGTTTTACGAATTTTGCCGATCTACGTCTAAGTTGTGTCGTACTGTATTAGAAAGTGAAAATTAAGAAACAAAACGAAGTGACGGAGTTTAGCGCAACGGTGGTCCATTGTGTGCTAATAAAGAAAGAACTTACAATCGTAATGAAGTAGTCATAGTGAGACTATCTACGATCTCCATTCTTATACAAATTATTCACACCCACACGTCATGACATTTACATAGGTGAGCAGACTTGTTAAACAAATGATTTATAGTGAATATCAATTTAGTCGTGCAACCGAGGCGTACATAATGATACCCGTCAAAACCAACGAAATATAAAATGTTCCAATTATCCACGTAGATTACCCAAGTTGGCTAGATAAGTATCTTCTACGTATACAACCAAATAGTCTAGTCCAATCCAAAGACTCTATTTAAGATCATATCTCGCCTTATTGCTTCTAAGATATAGTGAATTAAAAGTATAATAAAGGTTATTAAAGTGTGTTCAATGTCAGTTTAATAAATGTCAGAACTTGTCGGCAAGTAAGTGATAATAGCTCTTTAGCTTACCGGATTTCTCTCATCTAAATGCCAACATTATGACCGACCGCAAAAGATGTCTTTTACCTAACCGTGAAACGTTCCATTTCATAACGTTACAAAATTAAAAAATAAAGGAACTCAGAGACTCTTGCTGTAACAAATAAATAACGTTGACTAAACATCGAATCACTAGTTTTTCGTGTAAGGTAAATTCTTATCAGCATCGTGCGTCGTGGAGAGATTCCTCGCACCGATTAGAGTGCCCGTTGAAGGGCATATAATTGCGTACTGCCTGCGAGCACTAGAAAAGTAGATCAATACGAAGCTCCGGAGTCATATGACTGCGAAGGTCGGCGTACGCGCACCCGCGATGATCGCGGAGGGGATGGCATCGACCGGCCTTTCAGTTGCCTTCCAATTGCGAATCTACGCTTCGCTATAATTCGTCGATTAAACATAAAATTTTATCATTGAGAAACAATCCTGATTGGACCATAGTTTTCATTCTAAATTCCGCAACAATTGCGAAACAAAACGAGTAACAAGTCTTCGTGAAACTTTCGTCTCAGCATTACGCACTAAATTGAATATTTTTGTAACATAATAACGAGGAGGTTCATTGTGTAACATTAGAACATGAGGAAAATAATATCTGTAATCCGTACATCATGTTATGTCAATTAATTGTGACCTACATTTACGCAATTTGATTCTCTGCCCATCATTGGATGGTAAAGGAAAAAGCTCATACGATTCACGAACGAAGATATTATATGTAACCTTGTATTCATTCTTACATAAAGTATTTTATAAATATACTACATAACAAAGTGCAATGTTTCATATCCTTTATCTGGGTTAAGTTTTTTAATTTCCGCATAGCTGTCACACGTTTTTATTGATTACACCAAAAAAGGTTTTGCGGTCTAGACCTTACAAAAAAATTAAAAGGTTATCTTAACAGTATTAAAAATATCCTTAACTAGCTGCGTCCCGCAGTTTCACCCGCATAAGTCTCGATTCCTTGGGAATATCGGGATAAAACGTATCCTATGTCTTAATGCAGGTCATGGTCTACCCATGTGCCAAATTTCCGTCAAGCCGTTTTAGCGTGAAAGCGTAACAAACAAATAAATAAATAAACAAACAAACTCACTTTCGCATTTATAATATTAGTATTCTTAATTATTCACTTTGATCTGAGGACCAATTCCCGTACTTTTTAAGAACGTTCGCATTCGCATCTCATTCGCAATCTGTCAAAAATACAATCATTTTACCAACATTTTTGACAAGTTTGACAGATTGCGACTTGAATGTGAACGTTTTTTAAGTACGAGAATTGGCCTTCTGGTTATTGATGTTTTATTGTTAAACAGAGCCCTATTTGGAGTTGGCACATTGAGAAATAATTAAAATTTTCAGGCAATCTGGCGACAAAATAAAAATAAATCATTGTCATTTATTCGTCTTATGACCAAAATAAACCATTTCCGATCTATCGAGGCTAAATCTTATTACATGTTTTTTTTTTGTGGTATTCCTTGGTTTATATGTGCTTTAAAGTTTTTTAGATTCAAGGCATTCTACTACACACGAGTTCACACAACTAATAGGAATATATCAGGAAATATACCTTTACTCTTCTTAAAATATACGAGTTACGATTACCTACGTAATTACGTATTGAGAAAGATCCTGCACTTTAAAAAAATCGCTTAGTAATTTTTCGCAAATGGATATTTTCTCCAAATAATTTTTCCTAGATTCTAAGGGAATTGTTGTCTTACTGAAATACAGCCCATTTCACCCGCAAGTTATGTAAGTAGATATTATGCTGGTGCTGGCGAGAATTCTATCCGTTGCAGACAGACTTGCCCGCCAATGACGTATAGGCTTTCGAAAAGATATATTGACAGTTAGGTACATTACTGATACACTTATAAACAATGAGTTCATATAGATCATTGGCTACACGTGTGTGTGCTGAATTGTCACCGAGGGCGCGGCTCGTAGGCGGTCGGTGCATTTCGTAAATGGTCGGGTCACGGCATGCCCAGGCGCATGGCCTTAGCCTGACTAATTGCCTAATAAGACAATATATCCTACCATATTAATGACCCGATACAATAGTAATGTGCAGGCTTTGAAAAATTGTTCTCGTGTGCTTTAACTAATTTATTGATTGATTGTTCTGTGACCCTCACGTACCTATAGTTATTATTGTGTATTTGGTTCTGGTTTAAAAGATGATTAATTGTAGGGGCTCTATGTTGGACAAATCAGTGGCCATGCTACTTTAACCTCGTGACGAATTGGACAGCGACAGCAAAGATACATTTAAAACCACTTTATCTGATATATTTATGTCTCACACATTATGAGATATATATTAAGTTAGTTTGCGGAAACGAGTAGGTGCATATCACAGTCAGCCTTTCGAATTACCTAAGCAAAGTTCGATTATAAGCAAACATAATAGATAATTCGAGAGACAAGTTTATGTCTGCTTGCCCCATGTATAATGTCTGTTAAATGTCAACATATATCTAATAGTGCAACTGTATGTCAGAGGCTCTTACTCCCAATAGGTAATTGGAATTTTACTGCAAACGAAACTAATGTAGCTATGAATTTATTATTTAGGTACCAAACAAGCTTCTAATTAAACAAATTAGCAGTAGGTAGTTTACACGGAATTCAAATTGCAAGCAAATTGGTAACGACTTTACATATTTTCTTATAAGTAATAATATTTGACCAAGTTCGTGCATGGGCGTGACCGCTGACCAATATTTATTTTAATTATATTATTCCCTTTAGGTTCAGCCATCTTGATACGGTCGGCGCATGAGTGGTTCATAATCTCATCTGTCAAAATTGTGGTTCCGCCATAGCCGTGCACGCAGCCGATTCGTTAATTTGATAAATCCCATTTAACACAACTGCTGGGCAGGGATAAAATCTACCGTGTAACTTCAAAGCGTCAACCTTGAGTAGATTTTTATGTTTTTTTGTCCTATTTTGGTTTCCGACTTTGGTGATATGGTCTGCTACATAAATAGCACAACTGATGAATGGCGTCAGAAGCATTAGAATTAATTTACCTACCTACTTTAAAAATCTTTAAAATAATTACCAGTGCCACTAACAAGATTGTTTTACGTTTGTCTAAAACTACGGTTACAGTGTGCATCTTCATTAATCAAAACCGAATGTTTCATAAGCGAGTGACTGGGCGACAATAACTAACGTGGTCTAGTCTAGACATAATAATAATAATAATAATAATAGCTTGGACCCTGCTCCCGATACCGGCGGACATCAATTTTTTATATTTTTAAATGTTTTTTTTTTTTATATAGTTTTTTAAGAAATATTTAAAAATGTAAATAAATAAGAAGACAAAACGAATAAACGAAATAATAATAATAAATCGTTTATTGACCAAATAAAGAATCTTTACATTTCCTTAAAAGTAATACAAATAAACTATTCCAAAATATTATTGTCTTAAAGAAAACATAATTTTAATATTTTAACCTATGGACTCCATACTAGGTCGAGCCTGTCTCATGGAGTCCTTGAGAGTATTTACCAATTTAACATTTCAGGGTCGATACCGTATTGTGTTTATTACATATTGTTTTAAAAATTTAAAGAACAAAATCTTTAAAAATAAAATAAAAAACTTTAAAAATAAAACAAAATCGTTAATCAACTATGATTTTTATAGTGAGTGTAGTTAACAGGCAAGTGTAGGTATTTATACTTTGATGTTTAGCAAGGGTGCGTGCGAGAGAATGATTATGTAGGAGTATATACATATATGTAAGGGTTTATTTAGGTGGATGTGTGGGAGTGAAGTTGTGATTGAGGGTAAGAGAGTGTTTGTGGTAAATATGTTATGATAATCCTCGAACGAAAGCTTCTGATTCTGGGTAGGATTGAGCTAAAAGCCATTGTTTAATAATTTTTTTAACTTGGTTGGTCGTACAATTTCTGATGTCACTGATTTTTGCAATTTTGTTATATAGGAAACTGAGCATAAATTCTTGCATACGTTGTGCAAAAGCGGTTTTTACTACAGTAAGTGGACATTTGAAGATTCGTTGTTTCAGTAGATGGAGGTATCCTGTGGATTGGATTGTTGTTTTGTGTTGTTTTAGTACTATTTTAAAGATGTATAACTGTCGGACATTAAGGACTGATGCTTCTTTATACAGTTGGTCTGTAGGATAACGAAAATGTTTTCTATACATAACTTTAAGCACTGATCTTTGGGCTCTTTCCAATTGTATCATTGAGGTAATACCAACCCCACCCCATACTGTAATGCAGTAGCAGAGAACTGACTCACATAATGCCACATACACCAAGTGCAAGATCTTTTTGTTGGCCGAGTTACGTAACAGTTTCATTACGTGAATCAGTTTTCTAATTCGCTTTGTTACTAAGTCTATGTGGGGTCTGAATGAAAGATGTTGATCTAGCAGAACGCCTAAGTATTTTAGAGATTCGACCTTTTTAATTTCCTCACAGGTGCAAGGGACTGTGCTGCAAGTTGAAGGGTGGATTTTAAGATGTAAAGGGAGTTTTGGTGCTGATGAAAGTGTTTTATGGAAACAGATGTAGTTCGTTTTTTTAATATTTAGTGACAGAAGGTTAAGATCGAGCCATTTTTTTATACTAGTTAAACCATTTTGGGCTTCTTCGCGGACTGTTTCCCAAGATTTACTGTGAAAAATAATAGCCGTGTCATCTGCATAGCAGATGACTTCTGCATTTTGGGTAGTGGTGTGATGAATATCATTAATATAGATGATAAATAGTGTCGGGCCCAGGACACTACCTTGAGGCACTCCAAATTCTACGCTGCTTTGACAACTGGTGGTATCCCCTATTTTCACACATTGCTTTCTGTTAGTAAGGTAGCTTTCGAACCATTCAAGTGGTTGTCCTCTAATACCAATTGACTCGAGCTTTTTTAGGAGTATGGGAATGGCAACGGTATCGAAAGCTTTTGCAAGGTCTAGGAATATTCCTATACATTTTTCATTTTCATCTAAATAAGACGTTACAAGGTTGGCTAAAAGACTTACTGCATCTTCTGTGGATTTTCCCTGTCTGAAGCCAAACTGCTTGTTGGATAATAAATTGTTGGAATCTAGGTATAAAGTGAGTCGCTTGTTAACTATTTTTTCGAGAATTTTGGAGAATATTGCTAACAGTGATATGGGTCTGTAATTATTTGGGTTTTGTTTTGAACCGCTCTTATGAACTGGAGTGACCTGTGCTTCTTTCCATATGTTAGGAAATGTGCCTGAGCCTAAGCTAAGGTTTATAATGTGGGTTAATGGAATTATGATATCGGATTTAATTTCTTTTATAAGAGTTGGTGTAAAGTTATCCGGGCCTGGGGCACTGTCGTTTCTCAGATTTGTGATTATTTTTTCAATCTCAAA
The DNA here is from genome assembly GCA_916701695.1 of Agrochola macilenta. Classification (NCBI taxonomy): domain Eukaryota; kingdom Metazoa; phylum Arthropoda; class Insecta; order Lepidoptera; family Noctuidae; genus Agrochola; species Agrochola macilenta. The sequence continues at coordinate 15,062,811 of OU753563.1, forward strand.
AACATCAGTAGGTTGCATAAAGAAATTTGTGTTTAGAGGTTCTCCTAGCTGTAGTTTGTTAATAAGTGATTCCTGGGTTTCATTACTGTCTGCGAGAATTTTACTGGCTAGGTTTTTGCCAACAGAGGAGAAGTAATCATTGCAGTTGTTTATTGAAGTTTGTGCCGATGATTCGCTTTGAAGTAGTTCATTAGGGTTACTTCTATTGTTCGACTGTTCACTGATATTTCTGATGGCTTTCCATAAACCTTTAATATTGTTTTTGTTATCTTCTAATTTTTTGTTGTCGTGTTCGCGTTTAAGCCTGTGTACAATATTTGTAAAGAAGTTCCTGTAACGATTGTAAATTAGTTTTTTTGTTTGGTCATTAGGGTGTTTATTTGATTCACGATGAAGTTTGTCCCTGTGGTTCATACATCGAATAAGTCCGGGAGTAATCCAGGGTTTTCTGATGTATTTAGAGCGGCTAAATGTCTTTTCTACGGAGTGTTTTTGTACTGCATTCGTTAAAATGTTGTGGAATTCATTGGTTGCATTGTTTACGTCTATTTCGGACACCACTCTAGACCAGTCTGCTTCTTTAAGTTCCTCTATCAGAGCGGGGAAATTGATTTTATTTAAACTGCGTTGTTGATATTTTGAACCGGCAGGCATGTCGTACCCCATCATTACCATACGATGGTCGGTGATATCAATATCACAAACTAAACCTATAACAGTTTGATATCTTGATTTAAGGAATATGTGATCTAAGCATGAGTTTTGACGAGTTGGTTTTGAAATAACTTGTTGCAGTCCATGTTCAGACATTAAACATAAATAATCCGACTTAGAAACGTCTGTCGTCGATAAAAGATTGATATTAATATCTCCAGTTACAATAATTGTTTGATATTGGCTTATTGAGGTGAGTACTTCATCCAGAGAGGTTATAAAGCTATCCGATTTGCGTGATGGGGATCGGTAGATAGCAATTACAGAGATGCTATTAGGCAATACAACTAAAAGAGATTCAGCGTCTTGAAGCTGAGGTTCTGAAACTGTCGCGTTCCAGCAGTCCCTAATATAGGTTACAACTCCTCCGCTCTGGTTAAGGTTGTTTACTGTGTGGTATGAGGTGTAACCTTCAATCTGTCCAATTATAGAGCCATCTGTTAACCAGCATTCCGTTAGAACAATAACGTCATACATGATATTAAGCCGTCTTAACGCAATACAAAAGGTATTGAAGTTACGCTGTATACTGCGGATATTGAATGTCAAAATTTTTAAGTTATAATTCGCAGTCAATACGTTCTGACAGTTTTCAGCTCTGTCAAGTTCCTGACACACCAAGTCAATACTGTTGTCTAGTTCATCGGATATAAAGTTCGTCATTTTTTTTTTGTACATGAAAAAAAAAATATTGATTAGGGCTATATGCAAATTTGGTGTCAGTAACTTGGTAGGTAGAGTTGACAATATTTGACAGAATTATAACTTTATTTGTCATGAAGCTGTAATGTATTATTAGAACGCGTTTTTTTGGACTGTTATTGAAAGATGTGATGTTATCGTGTTTGAACAAAATAAGGCAGATTAAGAAAAATAATATTAAATAAATTGTATGTTTATAACATGTAATTATGTTAGAGTTGAGTATATGTTTGCACTGTTTGCGGGCATAAGATATTATTGACCTAACTGTAGTTTGTGCATTTAATAAAAGATTTGATACTGTGTCTATTGTGTAGGAAAGTAACATAGTATTAAACTTAAACAGTATACCAATGTTATACAAGATATAAAAAGTTTTCAGTATTAATAAGTTAAATATTACTTGTAAAGTAAGTAATAAATGGCAATTTTTAAAACATAGATAAATTATACTAAACCACAAATGCAGCCGTGGTTTGGGAAGGTCCCTCGTTAACATCCAGGCAGACGGAGTCCACGGCTTGGGAGCGACCAACTTTATCATCCAGGTCAAGGGGGGTCCGAATAGGGATGGATGCCTGTTTTTCTGCTTTCCGCACGTAAATGGTTCCATTGCGTACCCAGCAGAATTGAAACCTGTATAACTGCGCTCGCATACGGGCTTCACGAAATAACATTCTGTTGTTTTGTGACAGGCGCTCGTTTATGTAAACTCTTGAGGAGGGTCCTTGGGTGATGTCTTCAGAGGTGAGGGGTCGTCTCTCTTTAGCAGCTTTTAACATAGCTGATCGTTTAGCTCGACGAGTAAGACGCAGCACAATAGACCTTGGTTTTCCCACAAAGTTAGTGCGACGATTGCCTGTAAATGTAAACCTGTTGAGCAATCGAAAAGTAGCGATATACAGCCTCCTTAGTGCTGACCTAAAAGATTTTAAGATAGATAGATAGATAGAATATTCTTTATTATGCACACCATACAAATTACAGAAATAAATTTAGAAATGTTACATAGGGTGACACAATGGGCGGTCTTATCGCTAAAAGCGATCTTTTACAGACAACCTTTGGATGGATTAAAGGGAGAAGGAGAGACAATACTGCAGGTAGTCAGTGGTGTACCATTTACATACACAATAAATACGTAACGCATAAACTTAACCACATAAATATAAAGCCGTATCTTACAAGTTCTATAGACGTATTCGGAGCTTATATCGGAGAAGCATTGCAATGTTAAAATGGGTACCTGCGCAACGTGCGCAAGACCAGCTTATTTACAATTTCCCATTAACAATATCTGTAATCCGCATACTAATATTATAAATGCTTCTGTCTGTCTGCGTGTTACCTTTTCACGCCAAGGCTGAATAGATTTCGATGCAGAAAGTCCTGGATTAGGAGATACGATACTTTTTATCCTGGTAGTACCTACTTACGTTCAAAAGTTAGTATTTTATAATTCTATGCTACGAACATTTTTGATTGCATTCGCTTGAATTGAAAGGCAAACCGTGAACCGTGTACTGTCCTTACTGACGGCTAACGATGCAGGATTGTCAGGCACTTTTAGATTAGTATTTAGATGTTTGATGGACTTCCCATTCTCACACACATTAGGGACTCTAAAACCAAAATTATAGCAGTAGTCCTAATTCAGTAGCAGTTGCGTTTTACTTGGTTTGGAAACGTAAAGTATTAATTAATGGATGACAGGCGTTCAAGATTTACTTCCATAATATGAATATCTACCGTGGCACGTGAAACATTTATGCAATGTGCAAGCAAATAAAGTATTTCGGAACACCGGTGTGCAAATTAAATGAAATACGACATGGGAAACATATTTTATGTTTAGCAGCTTTTGGTTAAACCCGTTCTAAGCGCCGAGCGATTTGATTAGGACTTGTTTTGGATATATTGACTTGTTTAATTAAAGTGAAATTCGTAGAGTAATTTATTTGGCTCTGACTAATCACATTAATTACCAAGCTTTTACCAGCGAATTCGTTTGCTTATAATCATCTACTCGTCGTTTGACCAGCTTGGAATCAAAGTTTCTTTATCTATCATCTTCCAAATAAGGATATACTCTTTAGTGGTTTATACTTAGTACCTGGTCGAACGACCTGCGAGCGGGTGATAATAGAGAATGCTCAATACATAGTATAGGATAGTTCATACTAATTCCATGTATAGTACATACTAAGTCCATGCTGCCATGATAGTAGGTACTTACTAATTCCATGCTGCCATGTCATTATTCTAAAGTAGCCATCTTGTTTTAAACTTTGGGCGACCGAACCCTGTTCGGATGAAAATACGGAGAATACGAATTTTCCCAGATATGAGACCTTGCTAGATCGATTTTTCGCCCCCGTAAACCCGTATATTGCAACTTTCATCGAAATCGTTAGAGCCGTTTTCGAGAACATGATTTATTAACACAAATTTATACAGGTTGTTAAAGAAATTGCGTGCATTGCTTCAGGGTGAGTTCAGAGTCGATAAAGGAACCAGTAAAAAATAAAAAATAAATAGGTACCTTTAAAAAAGTTAAATAAAACGAAAATTTAAAAGATGAACCTAATGTAGTACCTACTTATTAAATAGCAATCGTTTAGACTTGATAAAAAAATTGCTTAAAATAAGTTTTTATTTTGTTTAAATGCTAATTAATAATTTCCTAGAGCTACCTACCTACTATCGAACGCAATGAAAGTAAGTAATTAAAGCATTTAAACAAAAATAATAATTTTAATTCTAAATAATTGATATTTTATTTGTAGGTAAGTACTAAATTAGGTTGATCTTGCAATATTTTTTTTTGTTTTTTTTTCTCTGGTTACTTTATCGGTACTGAACCTACCCCTAATCTATGGCACGCAATTTCTTTAACACCCTGTATATAAATATTTATACAAATATTGCTCATTTATTAGTATAGAATTAAGCGTTTTCTGTCAGGGTGACACGAAATTATTTCCTACGGAAAATACATAGTTCCAAATGTACCGACGGCTATAGAAAGAAGGAGATTTGATGCGGTAACTACTTCAAAAATTGTAATTCTTGCGTTTGGTTAACTAAGGTTCTGTATAATAGGATTAGACATGTCGATCAAGTATTACAATTTGTAGCCTTCAATTACATTGCGTCACGGATCACAACCGGCGATGTAGTGTGGCATGGTACTGGCCTGAGAGTATGTCATCATAACACTATGTCAAGTTTACAACTGTCCACACGAGACAGTTCGATATAATTAATTATATCAAGTCCTTGGGGGTTAAGCAATCAGTGATAATGATCTTCATGCATTGCCCTTGTCTCTGGCAACGAGATCTGTAATATTCAGGTACAAGACAATATTGATAGATCGTATCGCTCTGCATGAAATAGTATTCATTTGTAAAGTGACATGTTAAGAGTTTCAGAAGACCTATTTATGTACCAACATACAGCCCAGACATTTCAGTGGTAGATAGAAAATTCACATCCAAAGAGTTCCTACATTTAAGAGTTCTTACATCAGTCATAGTGTAGTCTACTGCTACATTACCTCTTCTAGTACGCCACTGAACTTGATCCTCTGTCACTCCCATGCCATCCATCACAAATCCATTATTTATTAATTTTCTAATCTATAACTTAGTTAAACCTACCTACTATGGACGATAGCCATCACGATCAATAAAGTTCGTACGTAGGCAGTTAAATATTGCTTATAACTTTCCAAACTATAATGTAGGCGGAATCGTCAATAAATTGTATTGGATTATCGCAATCCAATACAATTTATTTATTAATAAGCATAATACCAAAATCTGTATAGGGAAGTAGGTAAGGTACACACATAACTTTCCACTGTATGGTATGCAACTAGGAAGTCATCAGCCCTTGAACAGGTTCCATAGACACTGAAAGTACGTCACGACATTCAAACGCGTATGCGCCATTATTAAACCATTTGTGAAGCTGCAATTAATCACTAGAGTGTACGCTAATAAGGTTCACTTCAACTCACGCGGCTTATAACCGGAATAGTACTGTTTCTGCCTCAAAAACATCTGATGTAATTTGTGTGGCTTATGTATCATTAATTCATAGCAAAGAGAATGTAAGCAGTCCAAAGGTATGATAGTTTTCGAGGTAAACTATTTCGTGTTTTGATCTGTTTTAGTCACCGTCTCCATCTTTTCATAAGTTAGGCCGCTGATCTGTTTCTGATACCATAAATTTCACCTGCCGTTTTTTCTTTTTAACTTTAGATAGTGTTTGTTTTAATCATCTGGGCTGGGCAGTAGCTTTATTAGGCCAATACAGGCGTCCAAAATAAAAATTCTAGGCACTCACTATGTATAGGTTATGTGAGGTCCATGTAGTTGTTTTTCTGCTGCTGCTGCTCCTGTTTATCCTACCTATCTTCTTTCTTTTTCGTATGGTTAGTGACTAACCTGAGAGTTTTTATGCCGTCCATGGCCTCTGACTTGGCTTCCCATATAATACCAGCCTGTTACTGTCCCACTGCAGAGCAAAGGCCTCTTCTCATACAGAGAAGGCGCGAGCATTGAACACCACGCTTGCTCAAGACGGGTTGGTGATTTCAGACTTATATTAACAATAAGTCCAGGTTTTCTCACAATGTTATTCCTACACCGATGTCAGTAACATCCAAGATAAACTCAGAAAGTATACATATGAATTGAAAAAGTCACATTGGTACTTGCCCGGATTTGAACCCACAACCTCGTACATGAGAGGCGAGGACTTGGCTTCACAAGCCGCGTCGTGAAATATATCTAAGGCAGGCGTTTCCTCACGATGTTTTCCTTCACCGTAATTGAAGCTAGTGATAGTCATACAATACGCACATGAATCCGAAAAGTCAGAGGTGTCTTGGGTTCGAACTCGAGACCTATGACTTGGCAGTCCGACGGTTACACCACTATGCTATCACTGCTATAAATTAGGTTTACAATTCATTTTGAAGATGTAGGTAGATGTTTTATAGTACATCCATCCCGCTTACATTCTTTAAGATTTCACAAGTATTTAAACTTCAAAACATGGTTACCATGTTTTGAAGCCAAAAGCCAAGTTTACCATGGCATAATTTCTATAAGCATTTACCTGCCATATAACATGAGTTGTACCTACAGCTATCTCAGTTAGCTAACTCAATATGTGCACAACGGCCTAATTCTAGCCAATACTTTCAAATAACGACAGAAAAAAAGATCAGATAAATTAAATTCAAATGAGATCAAACCATTACCTGATTGTTTGCATGCAAATATCGTGTGCAATAATAAACTGAGATCGGATAAGGCTCGCGAACACGTATGTATGTCGCAAATGTAGCGATCGTAATGAGTGATAACTAGAGTCGTGGATTGTTCCCTAAGGCCGGACACCATTGATTGATGGGCGGGCGCATTCCACTGTAACACCTTGCGAGCGGTGACAGGCATTACAGTACAGTTCTAGGAATCGACAAGTATTGTAACAGGAAAAGTGGTGGAAAAACTTTGAGTGGGAGTAGATAAACAAGACAGGAGTGCTTTTAACGAGCTTATTGTTAAAGCTTTCTGGTAGGCAGCTTTAAAGCTTAAAATCTCTCTCTGAATATAATCTACTTATCTCTGCTGTGAAGCTGTCCAATGAGACTATGAGAGATCAAGAGAAAACATGAGGGCAATGGAAAATTTCCTCTATAACCCTTTACATAGCAGTAGGTACTTTTTGTTCTTTTATACACCTAACACCAGTTACGCCTCAAGCCTCTCATTGACATGTCAATCCAAAATTGCACAATAAAATAACATGTTGTCCACAGAGATAAACATGTATAAAAACTGATTGCGATTATCAAAGTTAAAGACACTGATTGGCCGCGGTTTGAAAACAGATAATCAATTAGATAATTATACGTACAGGTAGGTATTAAACTCCATTAAAGCTTACAACATGTGAGACAGGTTGGCCGGATGTGTGACGAACAACAAGTAAATTAGAAGGGCCACTTCTAAAAACCAGTGAAAAGAACTTACACTCATTCAGCTTCAAGTAGGTACTTCAGCGTAAGTTACCTGCTGAGTTTCTGAACTTAGGATTCCGTCAAAAATGGAAGCGAAACCCTAGAAAGAAGTAGTTACCCGGGCTCAGCCAATGAGTAATTGTTGAACGTAGCATTGATTGAGTAAGCTACACTTTCCTGCCTGTCGACATGCGTCTGTATACGACGTACTATCGAAGAACTTCATATCTAAGCAGTTTGAAAACAAAATCCCGTGAACGCGATGACCACATCTGTTACCGCCCCGGTTCTATGGCGGCCGAGCGCTGCAAGCAGAAATAGTCCTTACGGTGTATAGATATGAACTTCTTCGATGGTACCTACCTATTAGAGTACTGTTTCTGCGTTCATTTATCCTGCAGATAAACATAATGTAGTGGAGTGGAGTCACTGCCTTTGCACAGCACCGTTAACCTGTAGATTTTGCAACCAATTCACGTTCTTAAGCTCATGGTATTGAGCTTATTAAGTTGCATATAAAGCTAATGCTTTGGACATACGAATAGACGGAACTTCTAAATCTATCTGTCTACACGTAAACGCAAGCGCGCGCCTCGCCCACCGCTCTCGTGTGTGCTTCTCGTAAATAATGTCAGCGCTAAATAACCGCACATGCCGCGCGTAATTTAATGTTCTCGACTTACTTATGGGTTTACGTTTGTGGTAACCTGTTAACATTGTCTTTTAACCTCTTTAAACTTAGTAGTAAAGTGATTGTGTTCATTGTTCAGTTTCGAAATGACTGCTTCATACTTCGAATTTTATGTAAGCACCTAGTTTTTTAAGCTCCTAGGAAGCATTCGAATTTCAGGCCTCTCCTGGCCAAAATATGCTCCCCAAAAATACTCTACCACAATGCACATATATACCTACTCTATTTATATTAATACCTAATAGGTAGAGAACTATAGATACTTAAAGATACAATTTTCCCGAACAATAATAAAACAACTGTAAAAGTCACGCCAAATAAATTTTGTAATAGTTGCTCCATAGAAATATAAATAACAGGAGAAGTGGTATGGGGGCGTGTCTGTGTCCGCGCGTCTTGATCACAATGCTCATGCCTCAGGCAAATGGCCGTCTCCGCTAACTAGTGCGCTTTCGAGCGCGATCGTGATAACATTTAAGAATACCGTGTTGTTCAGTGGTTTCTTGTAAAAATCGAAGCTAAACTATAAACTTTATAAATCGTAGAACCACTTTTCATAAATCAGCACAAGTATTTTGCTATATTTGTGTTGAAAATCATGAAAAACAACAAATCGTAAAATATTTCTTGCCTTTACTACGTTATTTTTGTTTTCATATATCACAGCGACTGTACTTTTATTGTAGTAAATACATTGCTTCTTTACCACTACCAAAGTATGTCGCTAAGTAACTGGACAAGCAATGTAAAAATTACAAAACGATATTTACTTTAAGCGGTTGCATCGTTAGTACGGCCGCAGCGTCTTGTGACGGATTAGTGATGTGGTTGTGCAGATCCACTAACGTAGGCTATCGACAATAATGTCGATTGTCGTATGAATTTATATTACTATTAAAGTTTATTCTTCAATTTGTCAACAGTTATAGCCTGATTGGAAGACCGATGTGAAAACTTGTTTTATACTCATTTAGATTTTCTCATAATGTTGTTATTTTTTTGGTTTACTTAATATTTCTTTTTTTTACTTACTTATTGTTTATTTATATCATCTTATTATATGTATATCGTTTTTTATTTATAATTTTTTCAGCAACTTCCAAAAATTTTAATACAAATATAAATGGGAGAATCGATAAGTTTCCGATTTAGTCAATAACTAGCGTATATGTAAAATAAATGGCTTTTGCACAGCACAACGATAGCGAACGATGTTTTCGTGTGGGTGAGTTGTACGGTGCATGGTAAATGCACGCTGTGTTTGATGGGATAAGGTTTATAATTGATTATGTAGTACGTTCTGATTTGTAAATTGCAAGTGTGAGCAAAATCCTCGTATTTATTGGGTTTACTGATCGCATGTGTGATCGCAGGCTAGAGAGTAGGGATAGATAGAAGACATTGGGTTTCGATACATTTTCAACTACCGGGCATATCTCCTTCTTTCTTATATCTATGAGTTGCTCAATGACATCGCCAAAATCACTCTGACCCCGGTGAACTACAAATAATGGTGAGCGGATTGAATCAATGCAAACCAATACAATAGATAATATTGAATGAAACCTAATTTGGCAACGTATATAAATCTTATCTCGATAGATTTACAAATAACAACAAATAAGTTCGAGAACAAGGTGGATTTCACCGCTTATTACTACCGACCAAAAATATCCAGATCTATTTGACGAGTAGATGTTACAAGTTAAACTCTTTCAGTGATTGATGGATTTAAATTCTTTTCTATCCAACAACCAACAATCCTCATGCGGACTAAACCGATTTGTGGCTTAAAATTACTATAATAACAATGTCCTCAATAAAAACACCAAGTAGTGGCCTCCCGTATTTTTTTCTCTACCTGATATTCCAGACCAGTCTAGCTTTGGCAGTTCTCCAATAAGTGAGACATGATAGGAACATAGACAGACTTGTGGTGTATGAGAAGAAGTTGTGTTTTGTAGGACTGCATGAGTCCTGCAGTCCTACAAAACACAACTTCTTCTCATACACCACAAGTCTAGGGTAACCTTTAGGTACGGTCAGCCAGCAACAAGTTCATTAACACTGTAATTTTTACATATCATCAAAATTGACACAAAACGATTCGATAAACTGCTTTTTAGCTTTTCATATAGGTACCAACTACCAAATAAAGTTAATATTCTTTAAATAGTTCTGTTCCGATTTTAATTGAATATTTTGCTCGGTAACTAAGCTTAAAAAAACTGAAGTGTTAATCGAATTTGTTGCTGACTGTACCATCCAGGCATGAGTTTAAAACGAATACAATTATTTAACCCTTGACCAGACTGAACACTACTACAGGTTACAGATTGTTATGATATTGCAATTAACCAAGCAGCACAAGCCGGGGGTCAACCGGACCACTTGATCGATTCCGCAGGTACGTTAATGACGCAAGGCAGAACAGATTGATTGCTACATCATAACAAGTAAGTAAATACGTCTTTACGCATTGCAGTCCTTACACTAACTTGTTGTGACATTAATTTTCTTCAAAAGAATTAAGATGTCAGGTCAGTTATATACGACAAAACAAGGCGTGATGCGGTGATGAGATGATATGTGAAAAAGTTGATTTAAAAAACCACACTGGTATGAAGATTGAGTAATGATATACAATATCACGAGCGAATCCAGGGGGGACACAGGGTCACGTGCCCAAACGGTTTAAGAAAACTGGCCTTAATGCATATCTATCAAGACAGTGCTTCAATGATGAACGCTGAAGAAGTACCTACTATATCTTCAGTAGCAGTGGCGTAACTACTAAGGTTCAAAGTGTTGCGTTCAGTTCGTTCTCGGGCCCAGAGATCTGCTAAGCCAATGGTCAAAAGAAAATCTATTCTATCCGAGGCGGGGTGCTGAAATTGTATTATTTTTTGTAGTTATTCTTATGTCATTGTAAAAGAATGACTCCCAAAAACAGCACATGTCTGGCCCATGAGCCCCGCCCAGAAATAAATCCTGGATCCGCCCTTGTACAATATACATACTTGACAGTTTGAGAGCATGCGTGTCTTCCATGATGGAGTAGGCAGAGGTATTACGGTAGTAGGTACACTGACGTAACCCCAGTTTTGTTAAGTCCCACGCACCTAATAGGCCCTGGCGAAAATCTAGACTCTGGGATGCTACTGAGAGAAATTCTTAAAGGCAAAGCCCTATTACACTTCTCAATCTGCACCCTAATTGCGTAATACACGATTAATCAGAATCTGAATAGTTTTGAAACAGATTGCTAATCCATTGCTTCGTAAGTTCGAAAAAAAACTGCTTCACAACGTAAATAACGCAATGAATGTTGTTGAACTGTCAAAATGAAACAGATTAGTCGTAATCGTTTACGAAAATGTGTTACGTAAATAGATAGCTGGGGATTGAAAACTGGACCCCACCTTCAGACGTCACCCACTAGGTAACCAGGGTCTACACTAGGCCAACGACGCAGCCACCATGGGCATAGAAATTTGACAGTTAAATATGAAACCAGCTATTCATCACAATTTACATTTAAACAAAGAGACTGCAAATTAACTAAAAGTTCACAACTGAGATGTCTCAAGCAACATTTAAGTACATAGTTACGTTATGTCCGAGACAATCTATGCGAATTACAATGAAGAAAGATCTTATGAAACTGTCCTATTAATTATGGTGGCGCGGCCTACTTGGTCGAAATGAATGCGAATTTTCCGCAAAGATTATAGATAAAGATAACTAGACGAGATAAATTGTTGAATAATCATGCGCCACAGTTAGGTAGACAGATATCTAGCTGATAAGCAGTTAGGTCATTGTTGTTTGTTTAGGGCATCACGTCTTTACTAAGACTGAACTATAACTTCTTTTTATGATTAAAGAAAGGACGCCCTTTTTTTTGCATTGAAAATTATAGAATAACTTCTCCCACTCATTCATGTCAGACTCTTACTGATTAAAACCCACCCGTGTTCCTTCAATTGCCTGTACGTTGCCAGGGGCCACGGTATCCCTTTCAGACTTTCCCGCGTCCCAGGCAGGCATCGGTCCTAGCAAACCCCTTCAGTTGTGCTGATGATCTCCTTGAGGCGCGCGTGGTACACAACGCGCCGTCGACCCGGGCCTGGTCCTTATCGGACGGCGAGCTACCCATTGCTCACCGTCCGCAAGCCGGTACGGTGGCCGGGAATCGGCTTCATACAGACTGGCGTGACGCGACTCTAACAGAACAATTTCTAAGGAAACTTCACAGTAGAACAATTACCGGTGTCAAGCGGCAGTCTGCACGAGGCTTTACTTCTGTTGTGTGACGCGTCACTACTGGTCCTTATACATTTTCTATATTTATAAGAGATTCAATTCCGCGCACGGCAGCAATGCTACGCGACATTTCTGCGGGACGGCAGCAATGCCGCTTGCGGCGTTGTTCGGAATCATACCTTAAGGTATAGTCCTCGCGCGACTTCTAGTCACTGCCTGAGGTAGGCGAGACGGGGGAGGACGCCATTGACAAAATTGGCAGACTGAGTTAGCTTGTCTATCTCCCCCGTCTCACTGCTCACATACCTCCGGCGGTGACTAACAGTCGCGCGCGGATTAAACAATATCCAGTCCAATTGTTTTAGGTACTTTCAATAGGTGAAGAAAAATGCTCGGTTTACATACAGTGGTTCACTGGATATCGATCAACTGAATCTGAATTCTGATGAAAATTAAACCATCGTTTTCTCCTTGCAATGTCCAAAGAAACATAGCTCGTACTTAGAGACATCTCGCAAGCCATTAGTTTTTTAACTCTACTAAACATTCTGAGGTAATACCTAGTCCTCCAGACCGAATTTCGGCCATGGCGACCAATCTCAGCGGCGACCAGTATTCGGCGCGGGAGATATTATAGTGCACAAGTGTGCGCGTAGATTTTCCAATTTGGGACAAATGGGAAAATTTAAAAAAAAGTTTTTCAATTTGTACCGCGTGACATATCAAATGGAAAAGTGCAATACCTACGCGGTCGAAATGTATGGAACAGCAGACTTCTTTTTAATAACTGACGAAAAATTTAAACGCAGGGGCGTTTCAGAATCGTGTACTGAAAACATGGTAACAGTTTTCGCGTCGATGTCCCTGACACTCTCCATACAAGCACCTCAGCAGATTTCAGGTAGACTGAGTCCGTCCCTTTTTTATTCCGCTCCTCCACTCGGTAAATTAAATCATTTATCCAATACTTTAATATCAATTTACCAGCCATATACCTACGTCTGCTATCCGTTAGTCGCATTCTCTAGCCATTTAAGGGTCGATATAAAGCGTTGTTGCAAGATCCTATATGCCCGGTAAAAGTTACAGGCTGGCTTAGTAATGTTAGAACGACACCTGTTTCTGACGGGTATATCCGTCGAAGGAATTCCAGTCAAGCTATTAGAACTAGATCGAACGTTTTAATATAGTTACTTGTGCGCTAACGGTGTGTCGATAAATGCCTCTGTCGAAACGGCCACATAGGTTGTTAAGTGCACTTCCATTTTGGATTTAAACTCTTGGAAATGCACTAAGTATTATTCTGTAAAAACAGGAACCGATTATTTCCTTTGAAAATAATAATATTCATTTTATTTGTAATTTTTATTTTTATTACCGAACACAAAAAAATTACAGTATGTACAGCTTGTCAAAAAAGAGTTAAGAAAAAATGTTGGTGCAACTATTGCACTGAGGTCACTTAGAATGGGAAATTAATTGTTAATATAAATGTGCAACAAAAAACGCTGCTTGTAGCCTGACTCAAATCAAAACCTACTAGCACGGCAAAGTAGTGCCATCATCATAGGTCTGCATTATGTAAAATATTTAGTTTCATTTATCACCGCGTCATACTCATTTTCGCCAAGCTGTACCTACGCAAAGAAAGATTGTTTTAATCAAGGCGTGCGATTGGAGGGCTTCGTAAAGAAATAAAGAAAATATGTTTATTTGCGGTAAACATGACGCAAAGAAAGAACACTAACACAAAAACGAACCAGTGGACTGTTGAATATGAGAGGCTGATGATGATGACCTGAATCATTAGGTAGATAGGAAATCTTTTAAGAGGAAAGTACCAGTGTTAGGGGTCGTCCATAAATCCCGTGAGGCTCGGAAGGGGGGGAGTGGGTTCGGAAAAATTCACGAAATATCACAAGGACGATGGGTGTAGTGAGATATCACGTGTATTTATTCGTTTAACGGGCATTTCTAAACCGAAAAGCGACCCCCAATCTATTTAAAGACAAAATATTCTGTATTTTTTAAGATAGTTTGCACCAAAATAACCCACGTGACTTTGGGTAGGGGGGAGGGGTAGTCGAAAACCTCACCACGTATCACGAGGGGGGTTAAAAAGTTGCTAAAAAACATCATGTGATTAATGGACGATCCCTTACTTACCTTTCGAGAATAATTTGCAACGATTATTCAATACAGTATCATCGTGTGTTGGGTAACGTTGGACAAAAGGTCGGCCACCGTGAAATGAGTTAACTATTTCTTCGGGTGACCAACTATGGACCAATTACCCGTTCAAACTAGGCCCTGGTTCAAGATTAATTGTTCTAATCGGTTGTTTAGTATTTTTTCTTGTCGAAATCGTAATAGTTATTGTTTTATTTTATTTCAAGTTATAGTCGGTTGGCTTACAGTAGTTGCAGTTAAGTAATGTAAGAACAAACTGGAAGCATAGAGGTTTCTACTCGTAATGTGCTGATTAATGAAGATATTTCTTCATTAATCAGCACTTTCTATATAGCAACGTACGAAACAACAGAAAAAAGAGCTTTATTAATAAGCAAACACTAAAAAAACTATTTGAATAACCAATATTTATTGATATAAGGCACTTGTTTTGTAGGAACATTTAAAAAAGTAACAATCCGAATTGTAAAGCATAATTATTATAAATTATATTTTCAATATAACTTTTGTATCTAACAAACTGGGTAAAGCGCTTAAAAACATTACAAAGAATCTCTTTCATTGTATTCTTACTCTATATATAATAATAATAATAAAAACCAATAATAAAGCATAAATAAAAATAATTATGTTGTTTAACAAAAATTGCAAATATCATACGCAATTATTCAAAATATAACAAAAGCTAAGGAGCTTTACTTTTCCTTATGTAGAAATGCTAAATCTATTAATATTCACAGCCCCCATTTACACGTTTTCAGTTTTTAGTTACAGTTCATTTTTAATCCCAGAGACTAATTTGACAGGAGCAAATGTCAAACACCAAAATGAAAAAAACAAACAACAATCACATGAAATGTCAAATTAGTATCTGGGATTAAAAACGAACTTTAGCTGTTTATGATTATGGACACAAAAATGCAAACGTAATCCGGCAATTCAGTAACTATTAGGTAAAAGCATAATTATTGACAGCAAGGAAACTTGCACTAAATACTGGCAACATGTAAACCAGCCTCACAGGTTCAGTAACACTAAACTCCACTTAAACTATCATACATTGCAAATAGCCTGGTATACTTCAAGATGGTTGCCCTCAGACGGAGTGAGGGTCAACTGTCTGCTTGCTTTCAGAAAGATGACGGTTCCAGGTTTGGCAGGTATGGGTTCCGTGTCACAAGCCTCGCCTTCTCCTGATGTGATGATGATCAGGCTTGGACTGGGACGGTTCTTTGTGTTGTAGTAGTCGCCGCTTTCCACCTAGAGGGTAAATTAAAATGCATTCTATTAAATCGCTATGTTACCTCTGTAATATTGTCGGTCTGTCAATTAATTCAGCAGTGAATGTTAGATTATGTATCGCAAACGAGGATGTTTTGATTAAGAGCGTTTATTCTGAAAGTAGGCAACGTCGTAAATAGATGTCAAATATTAGCCACATTTCTTATTTCCATACAGTAATATTGCCAAATTAATCAAAACAGGGAAATTTTTGATAGCTATTTGCGACGTTGCCAACTTTTAGGATAAACGCTCTTATGACATTACAAAATGACGCAACTTCTTATAATATTTATGCAACCTACAAAACAATAGGTACTCGAGAAATAACTTTGTCCACTGTAACCACAGTTTAAGCAGAGTTAAAGCGTCGAATAACTTCTTGCAAGAGTAAAGATTTTCTTTGTTTGGCCGCGTCCTATTTCAAAGGGATCGTCGCGCGAATACGCGATCGGTCGCTTGCATAAATATGTCACTTTTTGTTCGAAAAACGTGAAAGCGCCCTCTGTCGGCGCGACCATACGTTCAGGTTAACCGAACAAAAAGCTCGAACGAACGTGTATTCGTGCAACGATTGCTTTTAAATGTAACGCGGGATTTGACATAAAAGGGCTACAGTCAAGAAGTCAACAATTCAAAACTACCCAAAGCAGATTTACTCGTACACACATCTCGTTATACCTTTATCTTAACTACGGCAAAATCCGGTACAGGTGGTCTCCAAATACAGGAGTTGCCGTCTTCAAGCTGAGGGTTGAACAACAGCTGGTCATGCGCGTAACTGCTGTAGTCCAGCATAGCGACCAGGGTCGGTACATCAATGTGCTTGGGAGTCAGGCCCGCGCGCACTACGTTGTCGGAACAGGCCATGCATTCTACGCAATCTGGGGGAAAAAAGCAGAAGAATTTAAGGAAGGTCGGCACCCGCACTTGGATTTAATATGCATGTTCTTATAAAAGGCGCCTAAGAACTTTCATCTACGGAATCAAAGACAAAAAATAAATGGATGAGCGAAATATATTATGTTTTTCCTAAGTTTATCTCAGCTGACCATAAGAGTGAGTTGACCGTAGACAAACACTTTTTCTCGGTAACCGTATTTTAAAGGACGTTTTTTACATGACTGATTTTTGTGGGACATTTGCGGATACCATTCAAAGCACAATATGCTTCACTCTGGACAAACCTTAATCCTAACTAATATAATAAATGCGAAAGTGAGTTTGTTTGTTTGTACTTTCACGCTAAAACGGCTAAACGGATTTTGATGAAATTTGGCACATACGTAGACCATGACCTGTGTTAGGACATAGGCTATAACGGCTATATAGGCGATAACCGCGGGGCGCAGTTAGTATATTATATTAATCTCGTAAAGATGATAAGAGAAAGGTGATAAGTCTGAAGTACATTTAATTAATCCACGGATAAGTGATCTTTAAACAAACATCAATTGAAGTGGTATTCACGTCAATAATTATGTTTGTTATCATAATTACGGAGCTATACGTTGATACTATAATTACAAGATATATCTGGGGAAAAACCGTCATCATAATTTTTGAGCCCATATACTAATTTATTTGCGGTCGGCGTAACATATCTTTTTCTTCCATAATTATTTATTAGTCGTCAACTCGGTAGTGTTCTTTCTAAACATATTAAGACAGTTCATCCATCGTTTCTTTGCTTACGTTACCTTATAGCCATCCAAAACTTTCCTCACGGCATTTTCCTCACTCCGCCGCATTGCATGCACCACAGATTTCCACACAACTTTTCAGTCACTGGTGCCACTTTCAGAATTCCTCTTATATGCTCATTTCGTATTCTATCCGTTTGCGTAACACGTTACGCGAATGGATAGAATAAGTTATATTGATCAGAACCAGTGCTTATTATTAAAATAAAATAAAATCTTTGCAAATACAAGACAGCTTGATCAAACATAGGTCATTTACAGACAAGTCTGCACAAAGAAAATATGAAACAATTGTCGTAACTTAAAAAAAGTACAGTTTATATACCTCCACTCAAATAAGCGTGTGGCAAGTTAGCCTTGAGGAAGATGGCTTGTCCTGGTCTGAGCAGCATGTAGTTCATGAAGTACGGTGAGAAGCAGCCCACGTCGCTGGGGAAGTCAGCATGCAGCCGTTGTAGGAGTGGGTAGAGTAGAGATGACTGTGTTTCTGCATCTGAATAATATTGGATGATTTTAGTTTTACACAGGGTTACAGTATAAGGCTCCCTATCTCATAGTAAGGAAGTGATGTAAAAGGTGATTCAAAAGTTGTTGTTTCAAAAAGCAGAGGCGAGAGCAGTAGGAGTCTTCCGGGTGCCATAAAGTTACTGTAATTGCCATTGAGTTTGCAAGCATTCACTGTAGAAGAATATAGCAAATACTATTGCTGCAAATTCAAGTGTTTTATGTAGAGATTGTATAGGTTTACATTAACAACATTTTACAATAATGTATAAGCAAGGTGAAGTAGCTGTGAACGGTGAGCAATGGGTAGCTCGCCGTCCGATTAGGACCAGGCCCGGGTCGACGGCGCGTTGTGTTTCACGCGCGCCTCAAAGAAATGTCAGCACCAACTGACGGGGTCCGGAAGGGCCAATGCCTGCCAGGGTTGCGAGTTTGTCCGAAAGGGTAATCGCGGCCGCGGCACACAGGCAACGGAAGGAACACGGGTGGGTTTTAGTCAATAAAAGTCTGACACGCCCTCTCGGAAGTAGCTGTTGGAATTTGCGATACCTTCTTTCTCCAGTCTATCCAGCAAGTTCGTCAAGCTGCTAGCTACCACAGCCTTGTCGCTGGTCATCAGAGAATGGAACACTGGTTTAAGAACAGACTGGCTATCCCCTTGTTCTTGATGTGATAACAGACTGTCTACACTCTCCTTAGATAAGAAGCTGGTTAGTTCTGGCAATTCTGGAAAGTGTTAAAAAACGTATTTAATTATTGCAATGCTGTGAGCATTTTTTTACATGAATTTATGATAATAATAAAATGACAAAGGCCCATTTAGGAAATATTCAACCATGATCCCAGAATTAGTTTTTCAACATTTTTGAATACCTGATGAACAAACACCCAAACCAGTATTCCTTATTATCTGGACTGTAGGTAAATCAAATAACAAAACAAGTAATTCTATTGTTTCAATCTTTAAACCATTATTCACACTATGCCAATTTACTATTCAATTCTATCTAGCAAGCTGTGTTTTCAAATTATAAACTGCCAATAAAAAGACAAATGCATACTTTTAAGAAAGGTCTGGATCTCCCCTAGTGGCCTGAAGCCGCAGAGAGCCTCAAATGGAGTCAGAGCAATAGTAAGTTCCGGCTTATGGTTCGGGTCCTTGTAAATTTCTGGAAAATTCTTATGAAGTTCCTCTGCATGTTCCTGTAATCATATTAATGAAAGAGTTTTAATATAATTAAAACTCAAACAATCCATTATTCTTTATTTACTTTTGCACATTAAAACAATTGGAATAATGTAACTTATTCATGTTGCGGTTTAAAATAAAAGCCATACAGTGACAGTAGATAATAAAATTTAAAATGTTGCTTTATCATTGTTTAGACAAATGTTTTACAGTCTACAATGTACAGTATTTTTCATTATCTACAATCGCAAATTTTATTGCATAACCAAGGCAAGCAGAACAACTGACTCCACAAAAAAAACTTATGCAAAAGATAAAAATTACCTTCTTAGGATGAGCTTGTATAGACAAGGCCTTTCTTATAGACAGTATTTTGAACAAGAAAGGCACACCTACACCAAACTTTTTCTTAACTTCAGGTCCTATGGCATCCAGATTGTCTTTGATATACTCAGAGAGCAGTACATCCCTGTCAATGATGATTGAAGGTCCGTTGGGATGGGTGCCCATCCACAGCTCTGCATACGGCTTTGATTGGTCAATGGCTATGTCCGGATGAGCACTGGACATCAGTTTAGCCACTGTACTGTCCAGGCCCAATTTGCCCCAGTCATAATTTTGAACTTTGCACTGTAACTCCATTGCTCTGAAAGGATACTATAAAGCTTTTGATATAAACTTTTTGGAGACCACACCAAGCATTACTTCGGTATACAATTACATAGATTCAAATGATTGATTGATGCATAAAAAAAGAAAGTTTTAAAACAGTATTAGTTATTTTTTAAAGATATCTTACTGTTTCTAGTTTATTGCATAGTTTAAAGGTAAGTACTTACTATCTATCTGTAATGCTTTAGTAAGCAATAAAACTGTAAATTAAAAATAGAAACACATCACTCTTTTTAAACGAAACGTTATGTACCTTTGATAAAGTACGAGTAACTAAAGACTAATTGTCCACGTTATCACTATCCATTGGTCGAGGCGTTCCCATTAAATGATATGACTGTTCCGTGACGACATAAAACTGAAAATAATTATTGGTTCAACAAAAAGAAATCAAGAAATTAAAATTGATGCACTTTTGAAACATGTAATCAACAAAACGTCAAATCACTGACGTGACTTTCATGTTGGGCTGCGTTTTTTTTTTTTTTTTTTTTTTTTTTTTTTTTTTTTTTTTTTGTTTTGGCTTCGCACGGTTTGTGCATTAGCCAATGTCATGTTTTTTAGTTTGAAGAGACAAAGTTAGGGAAACGAAAATATTATTAGTATTAATTAGATCGGAATTTAGGAAAGGACGGATATAAGATCAGTAAAAAAAAAGGAAAAAGGAGGAATCAAAGGAGTGAATAATGAGCAAATTACTATGACGAATATTTACAACTTAATATTATTTAAGGTAATGAATGAGACTATACATTTATATACAGGAAAGCTTTTTGTACAAAGTAAGGAAAGTATTGAGGTAGGAAAATGAATACGAAGGGACAAGAGGTTACTAAGAAAAGAAGAACGGTCATATAAGGGACAGGAGAAAAAAATATGATTTAAGTCGCCTACGTCTGTGCCACACGAGCAAATGGGGTCGTCGATGATATGAAGTTTGGCAAGATGGGCTGGGGAGCAAACATGACCCAGTCTCATCCGTATAAGAACGGAGGTCTCCATCTTGCCAAACTTTGCCCTGCCAAACCACGGTTTTTCCGGAATGTCGGGTTGAATAAGTGAAAAATAACGGCCCTTTGATTTGCTTCCGATATCCCAGGCCACCCTCCAGGTGTCCCGGAGAAAAGTCTTTGGTAATATCACAAGGTCTATACTAAAATTCTGATATGGAACTAAGTCCCCACACTGCACCGCATCACCGGCGATTGTATCTGCCACTTCATTGCCGTGGATTCCAGCATGGGCCGGGATCCACGCAAATTGTAGTGACGCACCTTCAGAAATGGTTCTGAACGCAAATTCCCTTATTAAATAGATTATAGGATGCTGCGATTTGTGTTCGAAAGGGGATTTATTGATGGCTAGAAGAGCACTTTGAGAATCAGTGAAAATTATAGTTTTCTTGAGCTTTAGAACCCGAATATATTCAATAGCTTTTAAAATGCCAAAACATTCCCCCGTAAAAACAGAAGTCTCCGGAGGCAATTTTATTTTTTGTACGATGTTGTATTGAGAATGGTAAGTTCCTATCCCAACACAACCCGTCGCAGAACGCTTGGCAGCATCCGTAAATATGTGATGGTACTCTATGTGTTCAGCCAAAAAATGATTAAAACTTAAATTGCAATCGGGACCTGATTTACTTACACAGTATTTAATGGTGGGGCTGAATTGTAAACTCTCGTAACTACTGCTAAATAGGGGAAGTTTATTGGAACGGTGAATAGGAGAAGAAAGAGAAAGGAATTTTTTATAGCTTTCAACTAAACAAGGAGCACGTTTATGGGACCAGTAATCTGAAGATTCAATCTGCAACACTAAAGAGTCCAGTTTAGGAATGAGAGGGTGAGTTGAGAACTGAAGAATCCGGAACAAATATTTGTCAGATAGGAATTGTCTTCTAAGGTATAAAGGAGCTTCCCCGCATTCAACTTGGATTGCATTAATGGGACTAGACTTCATGGCTCCAGAAATAATGCGTAATGCTTTAGACTGGATGCGATCCAATTTTTTAAAAGCCATAACACTACCAGGTTCTAGAACGAACAATCCATAATCCAGAGTGCTTCTGATGATTGCATTGTAAATAAGTTTCAAAGAAAATGGATGTGCACCCCACCACACACCAGAGAGGCATCTAAGCATGTTAAGGTGATTTTCACATTTGTTTACAATATAATCACAATGAGGAACACTACTTAATTTACAATCTAGTATTATACCTAGATATTTGAAATTATCTTTAACTGGAATAGGTATTTCCCTATAAAAGATGTTTATTAGGGGAATATTTCTCTTCCGGGTGAACAAAACAGCTGCGCTTTTAGACGTGGATAAATCCAAACCATTCAGATGTAACCATGACTCCAAAGTAGATAAAGCAGAATTGATAGCATAGCTAGCTTGTTCAACAGATTGGCTTGAAGAATATAATACTAAATCATCGGCATATTGAAGAACCTTAACATGATTAGCTAAGGATGAGTCTAAATCAAAAGTGTAAATATTGTATAGGAGGGGACTGAGCACAGAACCCTGCGGGAGACCTCTCCATACAAGATGAGATACCTTATGATCTCCTATTATCATAATAACAGAGCGTTCAGTCAGGATTTTAATAATGAAATTCGACAAATTCACTGGAACTTTTAAGGCTTTTAATTTATTATGTAAAACTGATAATACAACATTATCATAAGCTGCATTAATATCAAGAAAAACTGCAACGGTGGAATGGTTATTAGAGAAGGATAGCCGAATATCGGATGTTAAAATACTTAAACAGTCAGTTGTACTTTTACCTTTTCTAAAGCCATATTGTGAATCTGCCAAAAGACCCTTACTTTCAACATACCATTCAAGACGATTTTTTATTAGGTGTTCCGCTAATTTCATCAGAATTGAAGACAAAACTATGGGACGGTATGAAGAAGCATCAGACGGAGTTTTATTTGGTTTTAGGAATGGCAACACCATTTGACGTTTCCATTCGTCAGGGATGTTTCCTGTGTACATAATAGAATTAATAAGCTCTAAATAGTAACTGAGGACGGCATCATTTAAATTAGCGAAAAAGGAATACGGGATGCCATCAAAGCCTGGTGCAGAATCCTTAGTTTTATGGATAACACCCTTTAATTCAGTGAGAGTGAATGGGAGATCTAACGTCGTATGAGTGTCTTGGATACTGGATACAAGAGGCAGGTTAAGGTTAATAGCCTCAGGAACCCAAGGTGGAGCTAATTTATCTAAAAATTCGTTGGCTAAAGAATCCGGAATAGGAGAAGGGTTTTTATAAATGGACCTAAATCTACGAATATTGCGCCAGACAATCGTAGGGTGAGTATTCGGTGAAATTGATGTGCAAAAGTTACGCCAAGATTCAAATTTTTTCTTCTTAAAAAGTTTATAAGTTTCGTTAATTATGTTAGTAACGATTTCAAAATTACTATCAGACATATCGAGGTTATAATTGTATTCAGCCTCTTTACGGTTGTGAACCATTTCTGTGCATTCAGAGTCCCACCACGGAGGCGAGGGAATTGTATTAATATTGTTATTTTTTACAGGAAAAACTTCATCTGCTGCTGAAATTAAAATTAACGCTAAAGCTTCCGCACAACTATTTTCATTGCCATCAGAAATAACAGGCAAGGAGCAAAGCTTGCTGTCAACAATGTTTCTAAATTTGTCCCAGTCATTATTATTTCTATTAGGTAGCTTATGTTTTAATGTTGATCTCCTTAATGGTGCGTTTGGTTTGGAAAGAGGATAAGAAATAACTATTGGAAAATGATCACTACCATAAGTAGAGGATAGAGTTTGCCAAGTTAATGATGAGGCTAAGTTTGGAGAACAGATAGAAAGGTCAATTGCACTTTGGTTCTGATTGGGATCTGAACGACGAGTGACAGCTCCTGTGTTCAAGATGCATAAGTTATGTAAGTCCAATATATCTAATAATTCATCGCCATAACAATTAGAAGTTGAACAACCCCATGATTGATGATGGCAATTAAAGTCCCCTAATATTAAGAATGGCTTTGGAAGAGATGAAAA
Source organism: Agrochola macilenta (assembly GCA_916701695.1). Classification (NCBI taxonomy): domain Eukaryota; kingdom Metazoa; phylum Arthropoda; class Insecta; order Lepidoptera; family Noctuidae; genus Agrochola; species Agrochola macilenta. The sequence goes on from OU753563.1 coordinate 15,086,819, forward strand.
GAGACTATTAATCTCTTGAAGAACAGAAGAAGAAGGGTGAGGAATGTAAATAGAAACAAGACAAGTTTTATGCACTTTAATAGCTACAATTGAAATTTCCTCACTATGAGGAGGTAATGTAATGACAGAGAAAGGTATAGTATTCTTGATAAGTATAGCTACTCCACCATACCCATCAGATCTATCCTCTCTAATGGTTAAATAACCATTAATTTTAAAAATATGGTTAGATTTGAGCCAAGTCTCTGCTAAGGCAAAGGCAAATGGCTCATATTTGTTTAAAAGATGTATAACATCACTCTTTTTATTTACTAGACTGCGGCAGTTCCACTGGATTATTTTGGATGTGTTGTCCATTATGAAGGGATTGAGATACATTGAAAGAAGGGGCAGCGTTGGACGGTGAAATGTTAAATTGAGAAAGAAGATTGTGTAATGCAGTAAGAAAATCATTTATAGAAAACGTTGTGTAATTTTTTTCATTATTATGATTATTAGAAAAAGCACAACCATTTGATGGTTGGGGAATGTTGAAATCTTTAATAATGGCATTGTGAGCCTCTTTATTATATCCTTGTACAGATTTGGGAGGGGAACGTGGTTTGAGAAAGACCGTCTTTTTATAGCTACTTGAAGCAGGTATTTTATTAGGAGAAGAGATGGATGGAGTATCTGCAAAGTTTTTGGAAGGAGAAGATGAAAGTGTATCAGCATACGATTTAGTAACAAGGGGATAAACTTTTGCTGCTTCAGCATAGGATACTGAGCTTTGTGCCATGTATGTTTTTATTAATATTTGTCTAGAAAACTCTGGGCAAGACTTATTAGTAGCATAGTGATATCCAGAGCAAAGGCAGCAAGATGCACTTTCTTGTTCTCTTTCACAACTGTCCCCAGTGTGTCCTTGGCCACATTTATAACAACGAGGTTTAGACCTGCACTGAATTTTTGTGTGACCGAAACGACAGCAATTGAAACATTGTACAGTAGGGAAAATATATAATTCTACAGGTAATGCATTATAGCACATAAAAACTCTTTTTGGTAGAACCTGACCATCAAATGTGACAACTATGGTTTGGGATGGTTTCCAAATGGTAGAACCATCAACAATGGTTTTAAAATTAAGGCGTCTGATTTTTAAAATTGGACCGCAACCAATTGGTACTGTTATGTTATCAATAATATCCTCCGGAGACCAATCTGCAGGAACGCCACGTACTAAACCCATTCTGGTAACATTAAAAGTAGGTATAAAAGCTTTATAATTATAGGATTCTAGACTATTATGGGTAATAAAAGAGTTTGCGTCCAGGAAAGTCGAAAAGGAAAGGGAAATTTTATTGCGCCCAATTTTTTTGACGCTACCATTAACTATGTTTTGGAAGGCATTGTGTTTAAGGAACTTGCCAAATGTGATTGGGTGCAGTGTCGTTCCATCATCTGGTGAAATTAAGTTTTTTTGTACATGAATGACAAAAGGCGCGCTGTCAGTTTTGTCATAAGTTTTACGACCTATCTGAGTAGGAACAACTGAGGGTGGAGCAGGAATATCGGGTACTTTGTTAATAGGTTCGTTAGTCATTATAGTAGTTGTTGAGCTGTTAGGTTCTGATGCAGTAAGTTCTGGTGTAAAATCCGTGCAACCGCAACCCGAAGACACGGTACCATGGCTTTTGCGGGTACGGCGACGCTTATTGCAGTGCTTACAAATATGAACACGGCTTCTTTTTAAATTACGAGCCGATGCCGACCCATCGGTATCCATGCCCGATTCGTTCGATGCTATAGTGACGAAATTGCCTGCCGGGGGAACGGAGTCCCCCGGGTCAGGCGGGTCTTTCATTTTCTCGCGCTAATAAGAAATAAAAATAAAAAACTTACCACTACCGAAGAAACTATACAAACTAAAGATAAATTACAAGAAAACTAAGACAGAATACTAAAACTACGGTTATACTGATCTTATATTACAACGTTTTAAATTTTTCAATTTTATCTTTAAAGGGACGCGTCCGCCAAGTTTGAGGTTTCCCGCGCTTTTCCGTTGGGCTGCGTTCCGAGTTACGCTATAAAAGATTTGAACAGTGTTGCCAGTACCTGCGTCGACTTTCGGACGATTCATTATCTGAAATGGGACGATTTTTGGACAAAAAGGACGGCTGGAGAAATATTAATTTGTTACGATTGAATGAGAAAAAAGTATACCTAAAATGGCATGAAAACTGTTATATTTTTAGGGCAAACAAATAAAAGAAAAAAAAAATTAAGATAGCCCCCCAACCCGGGGGGCATGCGGGGCCCGCCAGCTAGGTTTTGTTTTTTTGCATGTCTTTGGTCGGCTCAAACTTTACGAAATCCTTGATTCTTGAACTTGTTGCCATCAAGGATACTAAGGTGGGTATTACACTATCAAATCTTTGATCAAAGTTATAATGAAAATGAAAATAGACATAATATTATGGGTAATTTGTGAGCTTTGCAGATAGTTATATGATATAATAATGATAGTTTAATATCACCCTGAGGGGGATATACTCATAATATGTCTATTTTACAATTTCATTATAACTTTGATCAAAGATTTGATAGTGTAATACCTCCCTTAGTAATGAATTCAGCTGATTATCCGAATGATTGTGGTTGTGTGTGTGCGTGGAAGGCAAGCGATACGGGATTATACGGGAAAAAGGATCTGCGAGTGGTCTGAAATTAATTGCATTCACACGCCGCGCGTTTCATTTTTACGATTTTTTGTAATTTTTAAAACTGTGTTTTGTTATTTGCATTATAAACGCATTTTTGTATTAAGAAAGTAAATGATTGTAGTTGGATATTTGAAAAGGGACGGAAAAGGGATTGAATATATGAACGGACATCGAAGGGACGTAAAGATGTCTAATAATAATAATATCAGCCTGTTACTGTCCCACTGCAGGGCAAAGGCCTCTTCTCATACAGAGAAGGCACGAGCATTGATCACCACGCTTGCTCAAGACGGGTTGGTGATTTCAGACTTATATTAACTATAAGTCCAGGTTTCCTCACGATGTTTTTCCTTCACCGATGTCAATAATGTCCAAGATAAACTCAGAAAGTACATATGAATTGAAAAAATCACATTGGTACTTGCCCGGATTTGAACCCACAACCTCGTGCATGAGAGGCGAGGCCTTAACCACTGGGCCATCACGACACAAGATGTCTAAACGGACAAAAATCGTCCCTTTTGGGACGTTCTGGCATCACTAGATTTGAACGTGCTAACACCCGTTCGGAATAGGAGTGAGCGCGATAACGATGTCCAGTGTATCGTCGTGGATGACGTTATGACATGCGCCATCTTGCGATAACGCCGAATATGTTCCAAAATAATATCACCGTGAGCGCTATTAAAAATGACAGTTGTGCTGTTCTGTTTTGAGTCACATCATACCTACCTACTAACATGGCATTTTCAAAATTGTGCTTCTGGCTACAGTCACCACCTAACCGAAGAAGTAGACATTTGTAGTGTATAAAAAAAACTGTAATCCAACCATGTTGTGTCATCTTGTGGTTTGGGGTTATATTATAGGTTTTAACGTTGAGCGAGGACCGACAACTGTGAGCGCGTTCACGAGCGTTCTGAATTGTTGACAGCTCTCAGCTGTCGTATACGTGATATCTCAACCGGAACCGGCTCAGTATTGAGGTAACCTGTGAGCGAATGGCGTAATTCGTAAAGCGGCCTTGGAAATACCAGGAAATACCGAAATTGTGACACTGACGGCAGCTGTAATGACAAATATTCTAACGTTTAGAAATCATAGCGTGAAAGTGGGCAACGTCGTTAAATGTCAAATATTTCCCTGTTTTGATTAATTTGGCAATATTTCTGTATGGAAATAAGAAATGTGGCTAACTATCGAACTAGAATATTGATTATGAAATGCATTAATTAATATCAATAATTCGTTACTCGTCGCCGAATATTTCGTTTTAGATGTAAAAAAAGTATTTAAAAACTTTCCAAATACATTTTTACACCTAAAACGGTTACAACGTCACATTCAGTGTTATTAGATTTCTGACAACAATAGAGTATCACATTATAGGAAAGGCTGATTTCCAATTCACAAATGCTGGAGTTGCTGAAGGAGATCACGGGTTCCAGACCAAAGGACTAATTGGTATAAAAGTCATAATTGTGAGACCAACTCTTGAAATTGAAAGATATACCACGTATATATTTAGTACCTACTATTTTGTACCGGGCCTGAAATGTTTATACCTCACACGGCATAAACGGAATTTCACGATAGCACTGGTCCCGCTATTATGATGCCTCATAATGCCGAGACCATGCCTGAACTTACTCCAAACCAAAACTACAACGAATAACATCATTCTGATCAAACCACTATTTATTACCTGATTTAATACCTCCATAAATTAACAGTGGGTGGCGGAGATCCAAATATTTTTTTCATTTTTGTCATTTTCTACGCCTGAATAATTTAATATTATTATAATTGTATTCTCGTCATTGTATCATTCTTAACTGCGACGTTGGTCTAGTGGTTGCGCTACTGCTGAGCCTCATGCTCAGCAGTGGCATGGTTTCGATTCCCAGGCAAAGAGTTATTGGGTTTTTCCATCTGGAATTTTTCAGAAGCAGCCAGCTACTGGTTGTAGGTAGGTACACCTTTGCTTAACCCTTCGGGGAATACAGGCGTGATGTTATCGTTATGACATTAGGCAGAAGTTTTTTTTTTTTTTTTTTTTAGTTGCACCTCCCTTGATTTTGTATACTGAATTATGCATTAATTTTAGAAAAACCGCTCTGCGCGGCCTTTAGTGTTGTACCTATCATGCAACCGACTTTAAAAAAGGAGGAGGATCCATGTTTTTTTTTTTGTATGTATGTTCATCGATATTTTCGTCAATAGTGGATCAATTTTGAAAATTATGATTTAATTGAAAAAAACAAAATTGGTCCATAATTGACGAAAAATCGATGAACATACATACTAAAAAAAAACCATAGATCCTCCTCTTTTTATAAAGTCTGTTAAAAATACGCGATCGCAGCAGTATTATCAAACTATGTAAAACACGTGCGGGGTCCATTTCTGATTTGTCCCCCCTGGGCCAAAAGCTAGGTACGCCCATGTTGCTGACCATACCTACTTATGTGTTTCATTAGCTCAAAGAGAATAAAACTATAATGGACATTTGTATAAAGTAGCTACAGTCTGATATGGATCTAAATGAAACGTGGCAAATGGGAAAGTTAAGAGCGAACGAAATAGAGGACATCTTTCTTGGCAAGTTGCGCCCTTATCCACGTTAATTTGGTTACCCATATTACTATTATTTTACCCATATTGGACTGTATTTGCTTTTATTCTACATTTTTTCTTCATAATCCACAATGTCATTACGAAGGCTTTCCGACACAAGACCTGCTGAAGGTTCAGCAAATTTTATGTTATGCCTAAATCCACTGTCGACAAGACCTTTTAAATTGTTCAGTTTCAACTTGGTTTCCAGCAATTTTGTATTTTTAATTATTTTGGCTGGTATTGCAAATCCAGTGAGACCTCTGTTAATAATTTCAACATTGGGTGCATCTTCAAAGGGTTCACAAAAACTAGGATCACCTACGTAGGAACTTCCAGCGTCATACTTGCCACTTTGTCTGGTATTTTTATCAGAAGGACTATTATACTTTAATTCTATCTCCTTAAGGTCTAGATAGGGGTACTTTTTCATGATCACGAGTTGTTCATACTGACGGAGATCTTCTTCACTTAGATAATTCTTATCATTCCAATGTACCTTAGCATTTCTAGAAATGTCTTGTTTAGAGTCTAGTCTGTTAAATGCGTCGTCGGCCAACTTCTCGTGATTGTCCGTGTGATCGCTCCTGCCACAAATCCGTGAACCTGTAAGTAATAGAATGTCTTTTTACTCGTATAATTTCATTTGGGCAGGTAATAGGTAATTTTTATTTTTAAATCTCTGCAAAATCAGATCAAAGAGCTGACTATATCGCACGTGGAAGTAATAGAATATTTTATTACTAGCTTCTGTCTGCGACTCCGTCCGCGTGAAATTGCGGCCCCAGACCCACGACGTCGCGCGTCGCATCCCATCGATATGAATTTTATTATGATAAAGTTATCTAATTTTTGACGACAGTCCTTTGTTTATTGTGCTACCATGCCAATTTTAATAATATTTTAAACACTATTGTATAAATCTTTAATTAATTTTAAACTTAATTTCATCAAATCGATTTTATTATTATTTGATCACAACCCTTCCCAGTATGGTATTCAGAAGGCTGTTGCGCTGTGCACGCGGCGCATCAGGGAGGCCACTCTTTTTCTTACTATGTCTATTGCCCTAGAGCAGTCGTCTTTTGGAGGGCAAAGAAGAAAAAAAAAAAGTGTTGCTAACTGTATTAAATGAAAGGGTTTATTGCGAAGATTCCCCTTTTTTTAAATTACCTAAATATTTTAAAGATACCTATTTAAGAAAAAATATGAAAATTTTCCATTATCTCTGAAACTACAGAGTCTAAAATTCTGAAAAAATATAGAGAATGGTTCTTTACTCATAGATTACAGGAAAACCTTTAAGAAGTCTATGGTCTTAAAATAACATGGTGAAACTCTCAATATTGTGCGTACAAACTTACACTTGCAGTAGTAATTTGTGGGAGAACATGTTTTTCAACTACAATGTTAAGTTTGTTCTTTATTGGGATAAGTTCATCTCAACTACGGAACCCTTTATTGTGCGTGGTCCGACACGCACTTTGCCGGTTTTTTTTGTTGTTTAGATGCTGAAAATTGCTGAGGAAAATACTTACGATTGTCGTAAACATCTACGAACACGTTAGAGCCTCCCCTGTGCAGCGGAAAAGTGTAGTTGAAGGTAAGGCACAACAGTATGCACAGAATGGTTAAAACCGCAGCATTTCGTTGCATTATATTGCTGCTTACTAAATATTTATACATTGAATTCAATCAGAATCAATGAGAATCCCGAATCGACTTTGTTCATAAGTTATGACAGACATAAAATTTTTTCAAATGTCACTTGCATGTGAAAAGTTTGGTAGCGGTGTGGTATGTTGTGTGACGTGATCTTTTTGAAGAACAATATTCAAACACGCATGCACCCAATGACTATAGTGGTTTAATTCTCTTTGCATGCACCGGTCGGTTGTTTAGTTTTAGCTTGCTACATACCTACCTAGAACATAAGGCTATTATACAACCTTAGTTTTTGTTTACCCTAAACCTCTTAAGGGGTCACTGTACTCATCATTATGAACAACTTTCACTATGGGACCAAAGCTGAAATCGCGAAAAAAAAATCTGCTGTTCCCTACATTTATGTTAGCATAGCCCGTCGAAATGTAGGGAACAGCTGATTTTTTTTTCGCGATTTCAGCGTTTCCCTAATTGCGTAACAGACTTTAGTTAGGCCCTAACTGAACCCTAATTGCGTAACAGACTATAGTTAGGCCCTATCTGCACCCTAATTGCGTAACAGAGTTTAGTTAGGTCCTATCTGCACCTAATTGCGTAACAGGGTTTAGTTAGGCCCTATCTGATCCCTCATTGCGTAACACACTTTCAATCACAATCTGAATGATTTTGAAGGATATCGTTAATCCATTGCTTCATATGTTCGAAAACTTTGGTCTGCTTAGCAACGTAAATAACGCAATGAATATTGTTGAATTTTCAAAATGAAAGCCATTGCTACTGTTAGTGTGTTACGCAGTACCCCGCTAGTCTATCAATCAGCTCAAGAGAAGTTGTAGCAATTTATTTATTTACTTATTTATTTATTTAATTCGAACACACGTGATTCATATTTTGTTAGTAATACTTATAAAACTATGTCAGTAACACTTCTAATTAAAATAAATAAAACACACCAAAATAAAATAGAAACAACAACTAGTTTAAAAACCTATAACTATATCCGCTTCCCGCTGCACCAGACCTGCAACTGTGCATACGGGTCCAGTGCCCCAGGAACGGGCAATCAGGCTTATTTACTATCACCTTTAGAATGCTGTTGGTGCTCCCCCTGAATCCTCCGCATCAGGGATGCTGTTCTTTTGCGCATAATAGCATGAAAGTTATCTGTATCTGCTTCAGCAAACATGCCCGATGCGCTACAGAACCGCGGGAGCCCCAACAGCACCCTAAAAGCGTTGTTATACTGTACGCGGAGAACGTTGTAGGCCCTCTGCGTATGTCTAACCCACAGGCTGCACGTGTAAAACGACTGGCAAAACGCCTTGAAAAGAGTGAGTTTCACTTCTCTAGTACATCGTGCAAACCTACGGGCCAGCATATTACATCGGATCGACAACGCTCTCCGCTCCCTTTCTATGTCACTATCAACATTTAAGTCCTCATTTAATATGTGGCCAAGGTACTTAAAATGTGATACTCTATTTAGTGGTACACCATATAGAAACACCGGAGGAACTTGCTCTGTCCTAGGCTTTTTAGTACCTGCCCTAAACACCACAAGCTCACTCTTCCGTACATTGTACAATAAACCATGAGACGTGGCGTATCTATGCGTGGCGTGGCTATGATAATGGATTTTCTTGGAAACTATGTCTATATATATATTTAAACATATAAAATGCTTTGTCCTGAATGACTGACTGACGGATCAACGCACAGCCTAAACCGCTGATCGTAGAGACCTGAAACTTGGAGGGTGTGTTCTTTATATGACGTAGACATCCGATAAGAAAGGATTTTCCGAAATTATACCCCTAAGGGGGTGAAAAAGGAGGAAAAAGTTCGTATGGGACAACGTGATTCCTTGAGTTAATAATAATAAACTTGAAACTTGGCACAAAAAGGAATAGCCTTGCATGAATTCAAGATAATATTTAAATCATTAGACGTTGTGCACAATTTCTGAGCAGTTACCTAACAAAAAGTACTAGGCTTGCATGAATTCACGATAGTATTCAATCATTATGCTATGCTACTAATAGGATTTGGATGAGGCAGACAGATAGTTTATAACCTAGATTAACACATAGGATACTTTTTATCCCGGTAGTACGTTTCCATGGGATAATTTCCGACATCCACGCGAGCGAAGCTGCGGGAAAAAGCTAGTATATATATATATATATATATATATATATAAAGATCAATGTTTGTTTGTTTGTCCTCTACGGACTCCGAAACAGCTGGACCGTTTTTGATGAAAGTTTGTTTTTTTGCATTGCAACTAGGGTTGCCAACTTTTTGTACAAGACATAAAATATAATATGGTCAAAGTAGGAAAAAAAACAGTATTTCGGAAAAATAAACAGCATCGCGGAAAAATTAATTGTATTTAATTTTCATTAGTGCTACTCGCGTAACTCATCAATTTAGCACCAATTTTGAAGGCTTCGTAAGCCTCACCGAATAAAAGAGGGGAAATATTTTTATCAAATGTATTGAAGCTCTATTTCTGTCGTCCCACGACTTGGCATTCATCTCTGAAAATATTCATTCTAGGAATACTGCGGTGGTGGCAGTAATAACTCTATTACTAGTACCTACCTAACAACAAACTTCCCATTGACATTCGAACCTTACCCATTAAACGATTTAAGGCTGCCTGTCCATTGAAGCGGAGCGGAGTAGCGGTGTTTCAATATTAACCAATGGAATTGCATAAAACCTCCGCTCCGCTTCAGTGGACAGGGAGTTGCGAACTACGGAGCGGGGAAGCGGAGCGGAGAAACGGAGCGGAGAAGCGGAGAGAGGATGCAGAAAAAAATCAGCCGCGGAGTATTGCAGTGCGTGTGTCGGCTGGGCGAGTATATTATGTGGCCTCTTTGTTTCGACTTAGGGGAAACCGGGTACAAAAGTAAACCTTTGTACTTTGATACTGGTTTCTAGTTAGTTATCATATTTTTGATAATATGAATATAGCCACATATAAACTTCGATTATGCTCTCCTTTGTATCTAAATTTATCTCATTATTTGCTGTTTATTGTGAATTACAGAGATAAAAAAGGCCTCTCCTCCATGAACTGTAAAGTAGCATCGGAAATCTTAAATCTTTAGACCCGATTGTATGGACAGTTTTCATTATAATCGCCCACGGAGCTCCCTAGATACTCGAAACGATTCTGAAGTTCGAGCTGAAAGCTTTCGGGGTTTTGGATTTGGATCGGTGCTGGACGGAGCGTAGACGTCAGTCCTTAAGACCCTTACCATACGGTGATCACTCTGGTTTTCAACGCGTTGATCACAGTATCATCATTTAATATTTTGCTTCTTTGTCAACATAATGAAGTCAATTTCATTTTTAGTTGCACCATCAGGGCTCTGCCAGGTTCACTTTCTAAAGAAGGAGCTCATCATAAAGAGGCCTTCCTTCTCCATAAAACTGGCCAGTAGGTGACGACGACCGTCGTTACTTTTGTACCCGATCTCCCCTACAATTATTTATTTTTCCATTATGTCATGTCATCCTTTTTGTCACTGTCACTGTGCACAGTCCGCAACTCCGCTCCGCTACCTCACTCCACACAGTCAGTAACTCCGCTCCGCTACCTCGCTGCACACAGTCCGTAACTCCGCTCCGCAGACTCGCTCCGCATCAGCGGACAGACACTGTCCGCAACTCCGCTCCACTCCGCTGCCATTCTCCTCTCCGCTACCTCGCTCCGCTTCAATGGACAGGCAGTCTAAAAGCTGTATTAAAACCAAGCTTTGTAAAAAAGGGTACTATAAAATTTCTGATTATTTAGAAGATAAAAAAAGCTTGGGATTGAGCTGCTCGCTCTGCTAAGCCTTGTGAAAACCATAAAACTTGACATTTTAATTATTCATCACAATAAACCAGTTTTATACAGGGTGGCAGGGACATCGACGCGAAGCCGGCTACCATGGATTCAGTACATGATTCTGAACCCAACTGCGTTGAAATTTTTCGTCGGTTCTTAAAAAAAATATCTGCCGTTTCATAGAAAAGTTCAATACCTACGCGGTCAAAATGTATGGAGCAGCTGTTTTTTTTTTTCAAAATAACCGACGAAAAATTTCAACGCAGGGGGGTTCAGAATCATGTACTGAATCCACAGATATATAAATACATATCTGTGACTGAATCATGGTAACCGGCTTCGCGTCGATGTCCCTGACACCCCGTATACACATTGACATTGTTGAAAATTATATTCAAAATGACACGATTACTTTGTAAAGTATTATATTATTTTAATTATAGTGAATGGGAGGAATACGTGGATATTTTTAACCGACTTCCAAAAAGGAGGAGGTTGTATGTTCGACGCGTATGTATGTTTTTTTTTTATGTATGTCCGTCGATTTCTCCGTCAATTGTGGACCGAAAACTTTTTACAAAAAAAAAACAACCAACTTCCGAAAAAAACACTACAAAGTGAAAAATAACTTTAATTTCGGAAGTCGGTGGCAAAAAACGAAAATTCAAAGCCCAAGACACCGACTTCCGAAATTAAAGTTATTTTTCACTTTGTAGTGTTTTTTTCGGAAGTCGGTTGTTTTTTTTGTTGTAAAAGGTTTTTATTTAAATCAATTTTTTTCCTTAATTTTTTCTTTCTCAGTTAGTTTTAATGATGGTCTGGCAGTTTTGAGTAGTTGATGCGGCCTACCCTAAGGGCCTACCCAAATATCCTTTCTTTGGTATTGTTCGTCGAGTTGAGCTCCCACGATTACTGACAAATGCTTGCACTGACTGGACAGGTCCACTCAAATCTGTGTGGTTCTTTCCTCAAAAGACCATTTCAGACACTAATCTACATGGTTCTCACATGGCTTGACCAAGATTATGTCTGGACTTTAAAAGAGACTGTGACCTCTGAGTTTGTTTCGGCCTTTCTTCTCAGAGTGTCAGATAGGAAACACCGACCTCACCTAGCTTATTTTTAATATTTTTTATATGACGTGTAAAAGTGATTCCGATATCCTATTTACAGAATAAACAATTTAATTTCATTTCATTTCTAAAAGGTATCTGTTTACTACGTCCCGAAAATTCGAGATATTAAACAGTTTATTTATTTATTTACGCAGTTTCATATCCCTTCCAATGACAACCTTCGTGCTACGGCATGATAGAAGTCATAGTCTACTAATACTGAAATTCAGGCTGAACAACCGCGCCTATGCCTAGTGCATGCATGATGTGCTCCGTAGTAAATGAAGCTTTTTATTTAGGTATAGCTGTGGATATCAGTGAAAAGAGTATATTCATATACTTTATTTTTGTTGAACAGTAAACAGTATTTTAGAGAGAAAAACAGTACCTATAATACTGATTTTAACAATATAGAGTGGGCAGAGCGGGATATTTAAAAAAAATAAAATTTTGCTACTTATACCTAGCAACAAACAGGATATCTATATTTTACGGTACTTACCTAAGCGTTCTTATCTACCTACTGCCTTAAAAATATGTCGGTACTTGTAAAGTATGTAGGTACCTACTGAATAACTTAAAATAATACTTAAAAGATTGTCTGTAATTAACTTATTTGTTTATACCAAGTTGGGACAAGGACTAACTTTGTCTCACTTGTAATCACGCCTAGAGGGTCGGGTTTATAAAAATCAACCGTCCCCATTGGTCGACACTCACCCTTTCCCCCGTATTCCCGCACGGGATGAAGAGGGAGCGAGCAGGGGGCGGGGCGGAGTTCCTCGGGGATGTCAGTATGCACCTGACGCTGTCAATTGACCAATCTCCCGTAATCGTATAACACGTGTGCTGTAAACACGATGAGTGAGGAAGTCGAGGAGAATGGTCAGACAGACGCGAAAACTGTGCAAAAGCTTCAAGCACCGAGGCCGTCTTCTCCGCGGAAATTCTTTGCGCGTATTTACGGTCACCTGGAGGAGCCTAAGAGGCCGAGTGTGGTGGAGAACGTGGTTCGAGGGGTTCCGGGGTTCGAGAGCGACTCGTCTTCGGACGTGGAGATAGGTGGGAGTGAGGGATCCCCTGAGGTGCAGCTGGCGAGGGATCCCCCGCTGTGGCCGACGCCGCCGCCGCTGCCTCTGTGTCCTCGCCCGATGCTGCTGCCGCATCAACAGCTGGCTTTTGGAGCTGGTCTTGCTGCTTTCTGTGAGTTAATATAGCCTCATCAATATTTCTTTCATTTTGAGTAAAGTTAAGCAAGATCAAAGTAGGTACCTAATAAACGCAGCATCAAACTACCTACCTAAGTACTTATAAGTTTAAACCTGTTTTATAAAAGTAGTTCGTTCCTATCGTATTAATTAGGTATTATTTAGGTTTACTGGAACCTACGACATAATAATCGGTTATGAAATAAAAAGTAGTTAAAGGCCGACCTACCTAATTTTAGAAAATCATGAAAGTTTATTTTATTAATTAATTCCGCTGTATCTGTTTATACGTATTGCTTTTACATCTCTTCGAGGTATATAGGTATTCCTTGGCACTTAAGTACCTACTATCGCCAATAAAAGATAGGTCAGCTATCTAATTACATAACATATTTTCGTAAACGGTTACGACTAATCTGTTTCATTTTGACAGTTCAACAACATTCATTGCGTTATTTACGTTGTTAAGCATTTTTTTTACTAACTTATGAATCATTGGATTTTTATTTCACATAAACCTACATGGGCACTTATGAAACGTCAGAAGCTAGGTGCACGGTTCCAATTGGTCGTTTCCTATGGAGAAAAGCCGGCAAGAAACTCCACGGTTACTCTTTTAAAAATAATTCAACGTAGAAAACAAACAAAAATAAATCAAAACAAAAGAAAATACATGCATGCTATACTTTGGATTATTAATAGGTACCAGTGTTTTATCATTTAAGTAATCATCTAGGGCAGGGCTGTCCAAACTACATAGGTACCTTCGTGGGCTAATTAAATTTACTACAAAAGCTGGAGGGCCGCAGAAACAAACATTTCAGTTTTCAAGTAAAAAAAATACAGGGTAGGTAATCATTTCTTTATACGTTTAATGGTTCTTCGTTAATTTATCTTTAACAATTATATCGATATCAACGTCAACATTCGTTGTTGCCAGACGCATTGCATGAAGAATTGACTTATCTGACGGTGAAGATCTATACTTAGATTTTATAAAGTTCATTGTTGAATACGCACTTTCACATAAATAATAAAATAAGTGCTGCCCATCATCATCAAAATCATCATACTTTCCGGGAATTCCCCCAATAATAGTAAAAGATAGCTTCACTATTAAATGATGTCATGCGAATGGAATGTTACAAGAATAAAGATAAATAAATTATACCAAATATTAATTATATGTTATGTCCAAAACTATTTTCTGATTAATTTACTCTTTCAAACTTGCTTCGCGGGCCGCATGGAAACAAGCCGCGGGCCGATGCGGCCCGCGAGCCGTTGTCTGGTCAGCCCTGATCTAGGGCATAGTAACATTTCTAAACTAATCATTTATGACAACAATTTTTGTTTTTTTTTATGGAATACTTTAAGACATCGGGTATTTTATTATAAATTTTGGGAGCAACACCAAAGGAGCTCTTTTTCATTAATGATGTAGGTATTGCATTTTGTCGTACATAGAGTTTCCGTACAATGCGAGGTCAGCTTATACCGGAAATGTATAGCTTGATGTGTAGCCGTGTGTACAGACAAATACATTTAAATATAATATTACAGGTCAGATAGTTGGTAGAATAATTTTTAATTAACATGATTATACGTAAAGAAAATTAGTTCCTTTTATTAAAAACCGACTTATGTGCTAACCTACAACATACCTAAAAACCGGCCCAGTACGTGTCGGACCACGCACAATGAAGGGATGAATTTATCCCAAGAACAAAATTAACGTTGTACTTAGTTGAAAAACATTTTCTCTCATGTACCTACGGAATGTTTTTGCAACTGCAAATGTAAGTTGGTCAGTTATTACTCGTCAACTTTTAGAGCCTACTTAGCTGTGAATTTCGTTATAACTATACAGGGTGGCAGGGACATCGACGCGAACACTGATACCATGGATTCAGTACATGATTCTGAACCCACATTTTTTTTTTTTTTTGTTTTGGGAAATTACCAAATAACTTCTCCCGCTCTGGTCGGAGCGGGAGGGCGTGTCAGACTTTTGCTTACTAAAACTCACCCGTGTTCCTACATTTGCCTCTCCCTCACGCGCTCCGTATCCTCCTTCGCGAGCATTACTGTTTCGCAGAAGGCTTCGTGACGTTTTCCCATGCCCTCTCGCTCCGTACCATGGCCTGGGCCAGGGCTGGACGCGAGAGATCACTGCCGCCGATCGCCTCCACAAGGACACGGCGGTGCCCCGCCCAAGCCGGGCAGACCTCCACCGTAAGCTCCATCATGACCTCCGGGCGATCGACACAGTGGTGACACCTGGGTGTTTCCTCCCGCCTTATGCGGAACAGGAACCTCCCGAAACAACCGTGTCCGGTGAGGACAGCGGCCTGTGTCAGGCGGAAGGTGAGGACGCCGTGGCGCCTCTCAAGCCACTCCTCAAAGACCCCGACTTATCGCCGCAATTGTGGCGTGCCCAGCACGGGGTTGCGACAATCGCACTCTCCATGACGCCATGAGATCCCGCCGGAGCTCTGTCCGCTGTGCCGTGATTTCTCGCGGCAGCGGAGTAACACCCGGCGTTTTGCCTCCTCGCGCCACTCCCAAATGTGCGCGAGGACTATTGCCTCCAGATCCCATGGCGGCAATCCGGCAAGGAGGCTCGCCGCCTCACCGGAGACCGTGCGGTATCCCCGGACCATCCGGATGGCCATGACCGTGGGACGCGTTCACCCGGCGGGCTGCCCGCAGGCTCAAAGAACGCGCCCACACCGGTGCCCCGTAAAGGGCCATGGACCGCACGACCCCCGCGTAGAGCCTCCAGCAGGAGGCGTACACACGTACACGTAAACAGCTGTACCGTCCATTTTGACCGCGTAGGTATTGCACTTTTCTATGACACAGCAGATTTTTTTTAAATAACCGACGAATAATTTCAACGCAGGGGGGTTCAGAATCATGTACTGAATCCATGGTGTCAGTTTTCCCGTCGATGTCCCTGCCACCCTGTATACTACTGCTGTGAATTTTTTCACATATTCAAAACCAATAATTCAATTGGCGGGGGGACACATTTGACTCTAACAATTTCGCAAACGGATCCCTGAATCCAAAAATGGTTTTCATTAACTCACAATATTTTTGAACGACAATGACACCCCACACCATGGGACAGACGAGGAAAAAAAACATCCCCAGTTTACGTATTACACCTTTCTAGTACTAAGAGTCTCTGAGCGAAGCTGCGGACAGACAGACGGACGGACATGGCGAAACTATATGGGTTCCTTGTTGACTATGGAACCAAAAAAACAAAACCCAAGGGAGCTGATGGCAAGTAGGTATGAAAAGATCCGACGTTATAAAAACTGAACTATTACTATTTTTCGAACGTGTTAATTTGATCTTTTTATCCCTTGATTTTTTGAAGGCCTGGATTTTGGCCTGGATTTATCTTGTGTTACAGTGGGTGCCTATTAAATCATTTAAGTAGTAAATATATATGTATATACATAGCATTTACAGTGCTCTTAAATAATTAATTCTAGCCCTATTATAGATCTCAGATGAAATTAAATAATAATTTCCAGAATAATCCTCATTTGTAGCACGGTCTACGACGGCGTGCTATGAAGCTACGAAATATCCAGCGAGCGGGTTAAATGGTAATTACGTAACACACTTGCAGTAGCAATGGCTTTTATTTTGATGGTTCAAAAACATTATTTCCGTTATTTACGAACATTAAGAAGCAATGGATTAGCAATATCCTTCAAAATCATTCAGAATATGATTGAAAGTGTGTTACGCAATTAGGGTTCGACATTCTCTAAAATAATTAATTCTAGCCCTAAAAAAGAGCTCAGATGAAATACACGAAATAAAATAATAATTTCCAGAATATCCTCATTCGTAGCGCGGTCTACGACAGCGATTTGCGCAGCTACGAAATATTCAGAAAGCCCATTTTTTATAATATTTGCCTAATTCTGTCGATATGGCTTAGCTCAGCGACTGTTCCAATTTTAATATAGTTTAGCTCAAATACTGTTAGTACTAGAAAGCTGTAATTTGGCATGGATATACATATTAATCACGCCGCATATCATTTTTGGTGTGTATGTTCATATGATAAAAATAAAGACTGGGTGTTCGAAAAAAGACCCGTGTATTTTTTATTTGTAATATTTTTTAATCAACAAACGCGATAATTCGCAAAATAATATACATTAGGTACGCAACTACGCAACACAAAACACTAAATTAAATTAAATGGACACGAATTAAAAATTTAATTGGACACGCCTATATACCAACAAAAATGTCTAAATCTAGTATAACAAATAAAAAAGCGAAAATGAAAAATAAACTAACTAACTGCGTATACCACAAATTCCACACAATTACCAGTTTAAGCGCGTGCAGTTGAGAGCGTATGCTTTGCGATGATTATCAACATGTTACAAGGGCCGACACAGAAGGCTGCGGGTGTCGATCTCAGGATCAGCTGCTTCTCACACGGACAACTGTACGTCGACTTGCTCCCGAGTCATCAGTCCTGACGCTCTGAATATTTTGGCTGCTGAGAACAAAACTACTGGGTGGCAAAAGTTACGACGGGGTATTAAAAATAAAATATGACCATTGTACTGACATTTACCATTCTTTCGTTTTACCAAATTATAAAATACATTTTGGAGATTTATCATGGATAATTTCACCGTAATCCAACGAACGTACCAAAATAATATTCCAACTGGCTCGACAAAATAATGATTACATTGATCATTTCATAATGAGTGATGAAGCTCATCTTCATTTGAACGGCTTCAAATTGCAGAATTTGGGGTACGGAGAATCCAAGAGGCGTCCACTCCACCAGCATGAATTACATCCCATCAAGTGTACAGTCTGGTGCGCAGGAACACCACAAAGGTTTATATAGAGCCCTACTTTTTTGAAGATGAACCTATTTTATCGTTAATTCGCTGATTACGTAGACAGATACCTTTTTCTTCGTTAATTTACAATCTCTCTCAAGCAAAATATCATAAGATTAAATAAAAATAAACAGCGCACTTTTTCAATCCGTCTCTTCAGAAGAACAGAGATCAAAGATATCTTTTTTGCGTCCAGAGCTTACTCGTAAAAATAAAATATCACTAGAAAAATATTTGAATATAATGGAGGGTGTCCATAGATAAGCCTTTTGCGCCGTAGAACCTCCTTCCCTAATCCTTTCACACAACTCTTTGCCGGACATCTCTTTATGGATTCAATGGAAACACATTTTTTCAAAGTTCTCAAAGAATTTTTATATTTTCTTATCGCGTCGATCAGCAGTAGTTATAAAAATCTTTTTCAGTTAGATTATTACAGCTATACGCGTAGGTACCTACGTATTATTAATAGAAATGAAAAATAACAAATAGATACCTAGGTAGGTATTTATTTGTTATTTTTGGTACCCATAACTACAATATAATTGATTATGCATAACAACAGTTTCGTTTGCGCATCGCTTCCATTGCCTGTAGGTAGTTGTTTAAATATTCATAGGACCAGTAGGTAGACGCTATGCGCCACACAATTGTGTCTCCAACATTGATCCCTCAGTCACCGGTTAGATATAATTATGAACGTGGAAGTCTTGACTCTTAATGTCACATCTTAATAAATTTAAGTGGAGAGGCGCGTATCTAATTTTGTTTCGACAAACTATACCTAACTAGTAGTCTTACTGAGCAGTGGTGGCCGAGTGGTAACGGTCGGGGCTTACGAGTTGTAGGTCGTAGTTTCGAACCACGACAGACGCTTAACTTTTGCGTAAATAATTTCATCACCACTGCTCTCAAAACGGTGAAGGAAAACATCGTGAAGAAACCAGCCTGTCCTAGACCTAAAAATTCGAAGACATGTGACATCTACCAACCCGCTCTGGGCCCGCGTGGTTGATTACGGCCCACTCCCTCACTGAGAGGAGGCCTGTCCCAGCAGTCTGAACATTATAGGCTGATTAGTGTATGGCGGCATCAACAATCCCCACATGCGACTACGCATCAAAGACCTGACGTCACACAACATCCTGACGTCACACAAATCCTGCATCGCGCAATTAGAGTTTACCGCGCAATGGACATATGTACGAGTATACAATCTTCCAACTTCAACCTCTGGGCCGCCAGACACGACACCCGTCTGGTCGGAGAATCCTCCCTTTTCTATGGTGGATGAGTGAACTTTACACCCTGTTCCTCATACCCCTAAAAGTGTAATACCCAACTAGGTACCGTATTTTGTCTAGCTTCATCGCCCAAAAAATGCATAAGTGCCTCTGTGCAATAGTCATTGTTGTACATAAAGCATTTAGAATCATGTAAAGTAGTATACTCAAATTAATCACAAATTCGTTTTAATGGCCGTGGCCGTGTCATTACCCAAATTAGATAGACCTACATACACCTGAAGTTATCCTAAGCCCAAAAGGCTCACATCCAATTTTAATTCTTGAGGAAATAGGCCCGGAATACCTCTACTACCACTTAATCAGAGTTGTTACTTACATGCAATGGTTCAGCATGAAAAACTATTCAACCGGATCAACCCAGTCAAAAAATTAACTACCTAAAGATTACTTAGCATCATGATCGAAACCAAATTCATCGCTACTTTTAAGCTAAGTAACTCTACCCACTCATAAATAAAAATATTCAAAGCATTTCACCAGAATTACAATGACGTTACTCCGACAATAAAATCTCCATTTACCTCCACAACAATGGCCGTTATAATTTAGATTTAAACTTATTAGCATGAAAATCTTTTTCTGTGGGGAGTCTTATTGCCATGAAAATAGAATCATAATGGTTTGTCGCGTCGCTGAAAAAGGTTTGGTGAAGAGTGAAGAGTCTGTGGGGAGGGGGGTGTGGGGGTGTGGGTGTAGTGACGGCCCGCTTGTCGGCACTGCCATGATGCGATTATCACACCACGTCTCGCTGCCCCCCAATGGAGGCGTGCCGGCACCCATTCGAACTCGCTCTCTCGTTAAAATTGTCGGCACTGTTCCGCTACGCTATAAAATCCATTGTTCAGCTCTAATAACTATTGCGAAATAACAGTCCATGAAACTGATTATACAAATGTTATAATTTGTTTGCATTATGTTTTAACGTTTAATTATGGAAATCTGGGTAAACAATGGTTAGTTTGGTACGGAGTAATTAATGGTCTATCAATATCGATGTACAGAACATAATTTCGTTTAATTTAATGAGTATATTAATAACAATATTATGTCTGATTCACAACCTCGCACTATGAAAGCTGTAGGTAAAGGCAATATTGCCTTCGTTTGTGCAGTTGGGGCAGTTGGTGAGCAATTGGTTTCAGCACTTTCAGCATTAGATCCCGCTGCAAGACATCATGTGGCTTGGCTCCAAGATATTTTAAACTTTTGATGAGTAAAAGGTATTTCTAAAGGACCGCAGTTGTATAACATAGGGCACTGCGAGCTTGGTATAATAAATTGTTATTTGAAGGACCAGTATATTAATTATGAGTATCGAATCATAGCCGTGCTAGCTATCTACTCAATAAATGTATTCTAGGTAAGTTAAACAAAAGGAGTATGTAGGGTCTCAGAGAAGAAGGCAAGGAGGTAATGAGATGAGATAAGTATTTTATGGTATCGCAATTAATAAGAAATAGTGATCAGTTAATAATATATGTACGACCTCTTTCGAATATTGCCATAATGGGTAAGTAGGTAATCAAAGCATTCAGGCAAATTGCCCTACCTATTTGTCCCAGATTGATATGCGGACCCCAAACAATTTTTATCAAACATGGACACACTCAAATCTTCATTGTGCAGTGTTTAGCGTACATCGATGGGCTCGTGGGAGCTCACACGTGCACGGCTTGCGTTCACCGACAACATAGCAATTCGATTTATATTAGTCGCAATTTATATCGCTCTCGTTTCACATCGCATTTGACCGATGTGCGGTTTCATCGAGGATTATGTTGAGTAAAGCTTAACAGCCTGTTACAAATTCAAAAATCGATTGTTAAATAGACACGGTTCTGTTTAAATTTCAATTCATATGCTTCTTATTTATTATAATAACAATTACTCAGATTACCGACGCTATGTAGCGTTTGTGGCTACGTGTGCTACGACACTACGACGCGTAGCAGTTTACCCTACAAGTGCTACGCTCCGTAGCCACATAGATACAGGTATCCTGTAATTAATGATAGTATATTCATATTATCGAGCTGGATTGTATCCTAAATGGATTGTTGAATTATTTTACAAATAATTATATCAGAAAGGTATTCCAATGCCAGTTGCTCAACAATAAGTTGTTAAATTAGTTAGCTGGCCGCAATGTAAAGTAAGTAAAGTACCTATAGCCAATATAATATAAAAAATCCAACAGACTGAATATCTTTTCCACATCACTACTTCTACTAAGCGGGAAAGAGCCAGTTGGCAATAATAAGAAGACGATTTCACTACGATTTTTCTGTATCTACGAGTATTGTGCTCAATTGAAATGCAGTGAAGCGTAGATTTCGTAATATCAATATCTGGCGAGAGGCATCGAAAACAAAACACGAACAAGTCAGGTGTGGCACTTCCATCTCTAAATGCCCTCTAGTGAATGGTCGAATGAAGCTGTAATTAGGGGATATTTCCTAATGAATATTAAGGGGCGCAACCCTAACACGGCCAGCTCCTTTTGTTAGCATTGTTGATTAAACACAATCATTTTTTTAATCGCTTACAACAATGGTATTTTTGTAGTAAAGATAAATCTATGATCAAAATGGGACTGTTTTGTCTTTTATTGAAATTGAGGCTTTATTTTTAATTAAGTAGCCGTTGAGACAATTAACTTGGCTGTATTGGAGGAATGGATAAGGAATAATAATTAGATTTTACTTAATGATTTGATTAATTCAAAGTATCATCGCCACATTAGAGATAACTAGGTACCTAAGGTCTATGTACCCTTGTTTCCACTTAAACAAACATCAACTTTACGACAGTGTAAATAAAGTTGATTTTAGACTGACTAGTTCTGAAAAAGTCATAAAAAAATATGAACTTATAGCGCAAACTAAACCTTATGTATAAGCATTACGGTTGTTTTTCTTAAAAATCGTGTTTGTTTACATGTTTGGCAAATAAATTGCGAACGCAGTTTAGGAGGATGATAACTATAAAAATGAGATGGAATCATAAAGCGAACGAATTATTTAGCTCTGTCGTTTCACTTCACATAGTTTAATGAACTAGGTACCTATGTAAATACTTATAATAGTGGATCAAATTAAATAAATTAAGCAATTTTACTACTAGGACTTCTCTCTCTCTCTACCTCATCCAGTTCCCCATTAAATACATCTAAATAGAAAAAAACACAAATCAAGCTAAGCTCCCCAACCGCTAACAACACTCACTTTCGACTCGATTAAGCGCATGACGATTTAATGTGACAACGCTCAGTCAGATAATACCTCCATTGTGGTCCAATTACATACATACGGTGCTTACGGCCAGGGAGAACAGCTGACGACTCTCAGAACATCCACCCTTTTCTCTCGCTCTATCTAATTGAACCAATCTTGTTATTAGTAGATTGAGTGCACTTGATTTTGATGTGGATTATTGGCTTTTATTATACTCAGCTCTTGGGTAAACACCTGCAGACGGACATGACCTAATGACCGCCTTTCTGAGTGTATAAAAGGAATTGATTTAAACACTAAGACTACGGAGGTGCATTTGGCTGTCGGATAAGTAGATAAATGTAGAGCATAAGATTAGGTAGGTACCTCTCTATTGTCATTAGCAGACAGCTAGGAGGACAGCATTGACTTCTCATCCTTTTTAACGCTGCCGTCGTAGATTCGTCGCGTTCGGAATCAAAACTGCAGCGGCACGCAGGCGACAGCGCCTGCGCATTTAATAAACGCGTTTATTAAATTGTCAACTTCAACATCGCTGCTGTGGCGTTCGGTATTGTACAGTAGACCGTACTTCTGTGGTAACATTTTGACCTTGAGCTGGCCTAGCGTAGTAGAGGAGTTAGTAGAGTAAGAGGCCAGCTTATACCTAGGTACTGGTTCTGTTACCACTTACGTGCGGCCTACTGTCAGTACCTTTCATAACTCGCCGACGCCTGTAGGTCAGATGGAATTGTTTTGCATAGGTTCTTATTTTGAGCATCAAGTTGCTTTTCCAGTTCTCACAGGAGATTTATGACGCTACCATTCTCTTCACGTTCTTCCACACTTACCTAGCTAGGCAGGTACCACACCGAAGCTCTTTGTCTAGAGAATAACCGTACACAACATTTTTATCCAAACGTATCCACACAAAACTATATTTGATATCTCTCATTAGGTCCTTACGAACGTACCTACTACAATAATGATACAATTCAAACAATAGTAAGGTGCCTTCAATAGAAACAAACGAAATGAGAACAATCTGGCACGCATCCGCGGACCTCGCCTAACGAGACGGATCATGCGAACTTTTATTTCTCCTTTATAGAAATAATAAAGTGGGTATTTTCGCTAACAGAAATTGCAATGTTTAGTTGAGTTGTAAATGCTAAGACGTGATTGTAAGAATATAATAAAGACTGCACGAGAAATATACAATCAAATTAATTTATCTCTACACTCTACACCTGTTTTACCTACCAGGTACCTACCTATCCATTAGCTTAGGTAGCTGATTTGTGGTCATACATATAATTACCTGGGGCCTTGGGCATCTCATCAATATATATAATCTGACAATACCTATCCATTAGCTTAGGTAGCTGATTTGTGGTCATACATATAATTACCTGGGGCCTTGGGCATCTCATCAATATATATAATCTGACAATCATGGTGAATTTCGAGGATCCCAGTTTCGCGCAACCGACTTAATTAAAGATCATGCAACTGAGGCCGTTTAATCAGCCTTATCTTTCCGTAGATACTGAAATTCGTCAACGGTAGGTAGGTAGGTACTGGTTACCTATGCGCTATCAATACTTACCTACATTTTAGGAAAGGAAAGTCATTTTAGGATCAGTACTTACCTACCTATTATGCCTAATAAGATGATTCCTTCAATGCAGTTCTCCATGCATTCACATTTACAATTCAGTACCTAAGTTACAGTTTACCTACTGATACCTGATTATAAATCACAGGATACGGAAGGCAGTGAGCATCGGCTCGTGAATCAATCACTAATTGACCGGACATTATTGTAACGGACACCAATCCTCGCCATATGTCGCCTCTCCTGCGAAGCGCTTCAATCCCGACGATGTCGCACGCTCACTTTGAACACGAGGGTTCTGTCCTGTGAGTGAACTCGTTGCGAATTTAAAATGATTCGTATTAACTAAGTAGAGTTGTAGGTATTTCTAGTCTATCGCCACCGGTTACATGATTGAAAAGTAGGTAAGTAGCTAGTTACACACTACTTACCTACACCTGTTACCCACATGTTACCTTACCTGCGAGTATACTAAGGCTATAAAATAAAATGATAGGTACCTATTTATTGTATTGGCAGAATGTGTCCTGCTCTTAAGATACCTGCAACATCCAGTTTATTTACAACAATAAATGCAAATAAAGATAAGTACTTACGAAGAGAGTATCAATCTATCAACTCAGCCTATCGCAGTCCACTGCTGGATATAGTCCTCTATTCGGAGGACAGGGTGGGTGTAGCGCCACGATACCCGGTCCGGCGCATTCCGCATTTGAAGAGAATACCTATAGCTTGTTACAAGTGTCGTAGTAGAATAGATCTACATTAATTTGCATACCTAATTACCGAAAAGCTATCAAAGTTCCTTTTCTAGTAACATGCCCGTTTAATAAAAAATCTAATATGCGGAACCCCAAATATATCAGTGTCGGAATAATTTTTAAGCAATATCGGATAGCAAAATTATGAACGATTAAATAATCGTGATTCACCCTTGTGGCGCGGACAGGGTTTCACTCCGAGACACTTCCGGGACAATATGGTGCGGAATCGGAGCTCTTACAAGCGTAGTTTTCTCATGCCTCAAACAGCGTACCCGGCACAGGAATTGCAAGGAATCCTTACTTGATTCGTGAGTTTTTTTGTTAGGTCTTAGTATTCGCGTGGGAAACTTGAGTCCGAAACTCAAGTTTAGGTTTTGAGTAGGTACTTCCGACTTTATTAAATTACTTACAATAGGGATGACGCCAGGGTAAAAAAAAAAAAAAAAATATTAGACACGTTATTTTTCGTCAAAACATCATATTAATAAAAAAAATACTTAAGTAGTTAAAACGCATTAAAGTTGCGAGAGTACCTAAGTATAAAATCTACATACTCGTGACGACATGGCACATTTAACCAAATGGAATTTAAAAAAAAAAAAATACATGTCCAATATTTCTTAATAACTTATAGGACGGACAATTTTTTTTTCATCATCCCTATTGAAGTAAATGCCCAAAAAATACCTAAACGGGGCAATGGGACAGGGTTAGTTCTTTGCAAACTCAAAAATATTACCGCTAGTTGGGCTGTGGAGCCACATGATTTACCTACTCTACTCAGGCCTTTTTTGTGAGTCGACTTCAAGACGATTCCAAATTCCAATAATTCTGAACATCGGGCGCTAGATTGATGACGATTGACTTTTGTTTTCGGCAGTGGCTCGCAGACGACGTAAGGAGAGCCGGCCTCGTCGACAGCGCACCACCTTCTCAGCACACCAGACTCTTCGACTGGAACTAGAGTACGCGAGGGGCGAATACGTGGCTCGGGCGAGAAGGTATGCAAGGTCAGGTGGGGGAATACTAGCACGGGCACTGGGTGAAGCGTAGCACCTTTGACTCCTCGCCGAGCCATGAACTACTTGAAATAAGGCTTGAATCCATAGTTGCACTAGTTCTTTTTAATCACGTGAAGACTACTTAATTAACATTTTTCGTAACTTTGCCAAGCCCTAAATGATAAGCCCAACAGCCTTGGGTGATTGAGTGGGTTTGTAATATCCGATATCCAAGAATTTTGACTGAAGCATTCTATTTCAGGTGTGAATTAGCATCTGCTCTGTCGCTCAGCGAAACACAAGTCAAGATTTGGTTTCAAAATCGAAGAGCTAAAGACAAAAGGATTGAAAAAGCACAACTTGATCAACAATACAGGTAACTAGGTACCTTTAGGCCCGCTTGCGATGAATCACTAAGTACATTTAACGCATTTAATGATTTGTGGTGCATGTGCAAGTGGGCCTGTAGATTAGGGCCCACTTACACCACAAATCATGATCTGAAAATACCAACAGTCAAAGAGGAAATAAAAGGCTATATCACAAGTCGTATACATATCAAGTCTTCATCGTAAATATCAAGTCGTATTTAAAGAAAGAATAACTCTCCACCCAAATACCCGGCAAACCACCTAATATATTAGGATAGGATTTAATGCGACAAACTTAGCTTGTTGCTTTATAATACTAGGATGTGTCATGAGACGCATCAAGCAAGACATCAAACAATTTACTGAATGTCCTAATAAAAATTGAAAAGTGACAGATTGTAAGGAAACGGAGACCCAAAAAAAAGAAGTATAAGTACTTACATAATTAACATATTATAACAATAGGTTGGTACTAATTATGTGAACATTTTATACAAGGGTAATTAAATTCTGCTCACAGAAAGATAATGACCTGGTAATGCATTTTTAACAACTGTTTTTCTCTAAAGTTTAGTCTGTACTTTAGGTAAAACTTATAAGTTGAAACTGCATTATCTTAGGTAGGTATTCATTATAGTGGATTGCCCAAATGGCATCCATTTATGTAACTGCCAGCGACCACCAACACCAAGTCTCTAGGATGCCAGGCTCTCGTATATAGCGTTCCAGTCCATCAACATAAAATCGATACTAATTGCCATATTACCTGTGTGCTCTTTCTCACGGAATTATTGGCTTTCTTATTGGAACGTGAGAAATCCCCCAGACTGCCTTAGCTATTCATGGTATTCACACTACTCACCCTTATTTACCAAACTTTGCTCAAGCGACTGCTGTCTCTAAATCTCTCTCTGGAAGTACAATTTGAATCTGTATGATTTCCTGAAAATACCATAATGCAATCTACCAACAAGCCAGATCCCACGACAAAACTGTAGGTGGGAAATTAGTTTTGACCTTCCGTATGACAAGCGCTTTTAAACCATGACTGGGCAGAATTACTGAGTGAACAGTATCGAACAACAAGAGTAGGTACGTCAGCGTCGAAAGTCCATTACCACTGCCACTTTTACATATCATCTAAACTGACGCAAAATTATTTGATACATTGTATTTCAGCATTTCATAAAATAGCTAAAAGTTACAATTAAGTATTTTTATTTTACTTCTTCGGTTTTAAAAGATTAAAAACACTGAAGTGTTAATCAACTTTTGCCGCTGACTGTACCTAACAGTATCTCAAATGAGTAAGCAACGACATAATTAAACTTTGTTGTTGTGAACCGGTAAATGTGAAGTTGAAAACGGAAATCGACGAATAGTTAGGTCCACATACTTAAACGCTTTTTCCTCATGGGCACGACGAATAGTTAGGTCCACATACTTAAACGCTTTTTCCTCATGGGCAAGCAGTAGCACGAGGTACGGTCCTTATTTTATTACATTGTCCGTTTACTACGTCTAGGTTTATTTATTATCGGTAACACACACCCGGTTGCGAACTTACGTACAATACTTCAGTATAAATACAGTTCCATATTTTGCACCATTAACCAGAAATGGTTTGTGTTGGTACAATCTAAGTAGGTATGTAGGCTGCGCAACTTTGTGAAGGACAATGAATACATACACCTACTGCCTACGCCCTTTTAAACATCGCCGTATCGCTACCTAAGTACCTACTACGGTATAAAAAAAGCTCTTAGCGAAATAATTTTTTATCCTACTTTGCATTAAGTTTGGTGGCAATCTATGCTAGAAACCTAAATAGAACACTGCTTACTATTGTTTTTCTTCAGGTTAATAAGCTTTAAGTATACCTATTGAT
This sequence comes from Agrochola macilenta, assembly GCA_916701695.1. Taxonomy (NCBI): domain Eukaryota; kingdom Metazoa; phylum Arthropoda; class Insecta; order Lepidoptera; family Noctuidae; genus Agrochola; species Agrochola macilenta. The sequence continues at coordinate 15,115,034 of OU753563.1, forward strand.
ATTTATATTTTTCCATAGACACTTAGCGGCTGCATCAGGCTTGTTCCCGACCGTGCTATCGCCTTCATACTGCGCTCCGCCCCCGTGCCCATGCCTGCCAGTGCAGCACCCGCCGACAATAAACGACAAATAAATATCTACATAATATTTATACTTAGTTGTAAGTAGTGGGCCTTTAGATATGGCTCATAGGTATCGGTTCTAATCAGACCAAGTCTGGGTTTTAGGGACTCGCGCTCTAGCCGGCCACGATCACGACTAGTGGTCGCAGCGACCAGGTAAACTATAGAAACCGATACGAATCGTGTCAAAGTCGTGGCCGTCTAGTGCGCCAGATCCCTTACAACGAACTTTTAAAGAGGCTATTGAACTAGCTCAATGATGCGACACGTTGTTTTGTTTCATAGGCTAACTAACGGTTCATTTGTTAAAGAGAACTGCGCGGAATTTTAATGGTGTTTAAAGAAAAGCCGAACTTTGCTGGGATGAATGGCCGATGTATTTATATCCACTTATAGTTTCTAGTGTAGCAGTGCCACAAAGGCAAGTGCACATACAAAGAAAATAAAAAGTATAATTTAAAAACAACAGTTGCCAGTATAACTGTAAGCCATATCTGGCCGCGGCCCAATAGATTTTATAAACAATTTTATGTGAGTGACCTACTTACAGGTCATTATAATGTTATTTTAGTGAGATTGCTTTTGATAGCATCCACAGTCATGCCAAAAAATTATTTAAACCATTTTACGCTGAATTAAATGTCAATTAATGTTATATTTTTGTGTTATTTTCGCTTTGTGTTCAATAAATCTGTATTATCTATCTCAAATAAGTAGATAATAAAATGTATTGTGGGATATAATTACTTAATCCAAACATACGAAAAAATTCGTAAAACGTTCCTAATTAGCTGAAAGAATATAGTATGAATGTAATTTAGAGTAGTGTAAATAAACTTATATAAAATACAATAAAGGAAAAGAGGATGTTGAAATTAAAAAATGCGTTAGATTTTCAGTGGTTTTATTTGGATAGAGTCGACTTACCATGGCCTATTCCACGGTGGAAGGCTCGCGCACGTGTAGAACAATCCATGGAAAATAGTGTTTATTTAATTGTATGCACACAAATAAAAACAATCATAACTCTACATTAAAACAACTTAACATTAGAAAGATAACACATATCTTTAAGACATATAAATGATTATAATTTTTACTTTTAATGCTTATACAATTCATTTTGCTGAATTAGATAGAATACCTATAATAATATTTTTGTAGTGTCACATAATTCAATTTATTGTTCACGCTACAATGTCAACTGACAAACATTTTAGAAATGCTTTATAACAAATTCATTATGTTCATTTCCTATTTCTAACACCAAGATAACTCAATTTGCATTTTTTTTTAACTCAATTGGTGCTCTCAAGTACACAGTCATAAATACTGTAACACAACACTGTCATTCAATAATATATTTAATTATTTTGGAATGTTATAGCTATCTCTATCTAATCATGGACGATATTATTGAAAATAAAATTATAATCTACAATAAACATTAAATTATTAACAGAAATAATATAAATCTCCTCACTTATTACTAAAAACGCAAATATTAATCTTATGCCACAGCTTTTACAGTATCATCCGATTGGACTTGGACAGATTTTAATTTAAAATTGCATTACCTGACTAACACATAGCCGTGCGGAAAGTAATTAAAAAGTGGTAATTGAAATGTAAAAACTGTGATTACGTGCTAAACGACTAACAATAATAGAAAAAAAATGAATCTAGTGCCTACACAGTACCTTATTGTGAACAATCCTTAATTGAAGGAGAAAAATAAAATCGTAAAATGACTATGTAATGCAGTCGCTTCACTAAGTCCGCTTGTCCCTCACTAGCTAGCTGACCTCCTGGCCTACCTCCCGTCACTACTCTACCGTCTGCCTGCCTAGCTTCAACTAAGCGCAACTTGAGACCTACGTGTTAAAAAATACCTTCGTAAGTATACACCATACACATTCAAAATGTCAAATCCATGAAATTGTCAGTGACATTATTACAAAAGAAAATGTATGACACTGTTATAATGTTAATAAATGTTGAATTAAATTAGTTATTGTAACAAATGGGATTTGGAATGTTTAAATTTTGAATAAAGGTGTCCCTCGAACTAATCGCCGCATTGTTACGATTCGACCGATGTCCAAATCGATCGCATACTTATTATAATCTGCAGCATGTAAGTTGTGACACATGAGCGAAACGTTAGAGGATTCCGCGTCGATTAATTTAGAGACACCTGCAGGGCCTTATCAAGTCACGCATGTTTTGCACGCCGATGAGACGAACGTCACGTGCATGCAACGAAACAAGTACTAAGCGATCAAACGCTCTTGGCGGTATGCGAAGCACGCATGACTTATATGGGGCACTAAGTCGTTATTGCCAATATGCTCTTTCATTCAATAGATTGAGAGAGTGATAATAAGATTTGGAATCACGTAAGTTAAATGCAAGAGTAATGTAATAGAGATGTAGTAAGGACATGGGGATGTACTCACAAGAGGACTGCAGAGGCCTAGAAGCGGCGCTGGTTGGTGGGCTGCGCCTGGTTGGGCATGTTGTTGTAGCCCGCACCCGCGCCTGCGCCGCCCGCAGCGCCGCCCGCACCGCCGTAGCCGCCGCCACCGCCACCTTCGAACCCATCGGCTTCTCAATACTTTAGTAACTTTGAACTTTTCAAAATTTTGGCACAGCCAAAAAGCGTAAATTTTGAACTCACAGCACATAGCAGTAATAATTTTGTAAATATAGGTACATAAGTATATTTTTGTGGTATGTAGTATTTGTTTTGGAGACAATGATTTTGAGGCTTTTCGATTCAAAGAAAACAAACTGACATAATAAACTGATCCATTCGAAAAGTGTACTAACTTGAATTATTATAAGGCTGAGGTCTGGACGTATTGTAGTTTGGTCTCATCGGCCCACCCCCATATCCCTGCTGGTATCCGCCGCCAAAATTGCTATTAGGCTGGCTCCAGCCCCCTTGATCCCCGTATCCCTGGTTGCTCCAATTTCCTCCAGAATTGCTTGAGTCCCATGGGTTTTGGTTGCTCCATCCACCTTGCCCGTATCCTGAATTGTAGCCGCCGCCATCTGGTTTTAAAACATATGATAAAATTATTTTAAAGTTACCCATATGAAATGAATGTCACTTTTATCTAAAGTAGGCTATATCAGACAAGAAAATTGAATTGAAACACATTTAAGTGTATTTTATAATCAAAACATGATTATTAATTAAAATGATTCTGACACAAGAGTGTGTTCTTATGGTAAGCAACTAGACAAAACAATACCAAATAATCTTTTCTTCTCTATGCTTCATAAGCCAGTTTTTCAATTTAGTGTAGTTAGAAAAGTATGGTGTACCTGAGTTACCCCAGTCCTGGTTCTGCCGGTTGCCCCAGCTGCCCTGGCCGCCGCCGCGCCCGCCGCCGCGCCTGCCTCCGCCCCCACTGCCGCCGCCCGGCCCTCCGGCCGCCATCTCAGACTTCGATAGGGCTTTCTTAACATCCAAGCGGTGCCCTTTGACTTTGTGGTTAGGATGCACTTGGAACAAACATTTATTTAAGAAGCAGTTTCTAATTGTTAACATGAATTGATCTGAAGTGTGAAACAGCATGAGAATTAACTTAAAGGTTTCATAGTTCTATAATATATGATAAGTTAGTATAATAATTAAAACTATGTATAAACTCACAGCATATCCTGTCGACCGGGTCATAGTCATCAAACTCCACAAATCCAAAGCCCCTTTTTTTCCCTGTATCCTTTTCAGTCACTAAGCTCACAGAAACAATGATCCCATAAGAGCTAAAATACTCCTTTAAATCTTCTTCCTCTATATCTTGTTTCAATCCTCCAACAAAAAGTTTCTTAACTGTAGCTGCAGCATCTGGTCTCTTTATTTCTTCTCTAGGCACAGCTCTTTTAGGTTCAACCACTCTGTAAGAATTGTTTAGAACTTTTAGACTTGACAAATGTATTCATATTCACATTTGAGAAACAAAATATTTTTACAATGAATTCATTTGGTAAAAAGATATAAATAGATAAAAAAGCACAACACAATTCAAACTAGCATAATCATAATTATCTAACTTGTTTTATTACCTTCCATCTATTTTATGTGGTCTATTTTTCTGTGCGTCATCCACCATGTGTGCCCGGGAATAAGTGATAAATCCAAAGCCCCTTGACCGTTTGGTCTGAGGGTCTTTCATAACTACGACGTCTACAATTTCGCCCCATTGTTCATAGAACTCCTTCAGTGAGGAATCATTAGTTCTGAAGTCAAGGCCTCCAATGAATAACTTCCGCAAATGCTCCGGTTCTTCCTATAGTAAAATATGAAGTTGACATTAAGATATGATTTTTGTTGTTATAAAACAATCCTACACGTTTGTCCAATTGTGTAGGATCACTAAGCAGTTACAGTGCGCAACCTAACTTCAGAGCGGCAAAGTTATTTAACGCGAACTATAGTCTTAACTGCTTACTGCAACGGCATTCCTGAATTTTGAATATTTTGTATTTTGTCATGAATGTATTATAGGTAATTTTTATCAGTAAACTAGCGCCTCGCCCATGCTTTGCATCTACTGATATGGCGACATTTCAAAACATCGAGATTTCTGTGCTGTTTTTAAGCGAAAAATTAAGAGTTCAGCAGTCTCTTCAGACATCTTCCAGCTGAAATGATGACTACATAAACCTACCTGAGTAGATTTTCTTAATTATCATTCAAACGGACTAAAATCCATTATTAAGTTAAGAATGGATAAGCAGTCACACAGACAGGGTTTATCTTTATATATATATACTTTTTCTTTGAACCTGGTGTGTGGCGCTGTTTGGGCAGGACAATGTCTGTCAGGACTGCTAGTCTCCCTAGCCTTTTCCTAACTATGTTGAGGTTGGCTTCCAGTTTAATTGGATGCAGCTGAATACCAATATTTTATATGGAGCAACTGCCTATCTGTCAGGGCCACTAGTATAGTATATAATTCTTTTGTATGTGTGTATGTCACTGAACTCCTAAAAGGCTTGACCGATTTTGATGACAATCATAATCTTGTGTGTATTTGACTGGGTCCCTGGATAGTTTAAATTCACGATTGGACCCGGTAGGTCGCGCTGCAATTGAGTTTGGAGACAGTATTCTGTTCAAGACATGTGTGCACAATTTCTGAGCAGAAACCTAACAAAAAGTACTAGCCTTGCATGAAGTCACAATAGTATTTCCATCATTAGTATTAAATATTCTACCTTCTTTTCGTTTTTGTAATAGTTGCTATCAATTCATGATACGAAAAGGGTACTACGTCGATAACTTCAAAAACTTAGTTATATTTTTATAATAATATAGAATTTTAGATGAATCATCTAGTTAAAGGTTGGATTGGCAAAAGTGACTTTCACAAATGCAGGGCCGATTATATTAGAATGCGAACTTTACTACGAAAAAAAAGAAACGGGTAATAACCGAAGCCTTGCCACGGTGGTCACGTCAGACCAAAGTTTTTAAGTGCGACCTTTTAATTTAAATTTGTAGAAGTTACACAAATATTTTAAACTTGGCATCATAAGTATACTTCTGCTTCCTTATATAAATAAACTAAAGATAAAAAGTTCATATTATAATCAAACAAATAAAATTCCATAATCAAAAATTACTTACGTAGTCATCACCACCTCCGCTAGGTTTCATTGCTTCTGCCACAATTTACACCGACAGGTTTACAACAAAAATTAAGAAATATTCTTTGTTAATAAGTTTCGGTATGTATTTGCATGCCAATTACTTGTAAATGCAGAAATTTATGATACCGCAAAATCAAAATGCACTAAACAAAATTGAAATGCTGAATGAATGAAAGGAAAAAAATAACTGTCAAGCGCAAAAATCAAAATGTCAAATCATAAAACGTCACGTCATTAAACATAGACAAGAAAGTGTATTTTTTTAAAAAGCTTCGCTTGGTGGCCAAAACGAAGTAATCAAAGGAGTAAAGAATCAAACCCGATTTTTTTACAAAAACATGTAAGTGCAATAACGGATAGTGTAAAACCTCGTGCAGACTAGCGCGACGCGACACCGATAATTGTTTTGCAGTTTGCAGCAATTTGGAGGTCAGTGATCAGTGGTAGCAATTCTCTTGTCACAAATGCCCCTAAAAATGGGGAAAAAACTGACAACTTTTGCCGAGGGTGTCGCTGGTAACGCTTGGTTGACATTAGCTGTCAATCTGCGGGATATAGCTGCTCCCGAACATTCGGAATGAAACCATTCACTATGATAGGTTATATAGTTTAATCAGCCAGGAACACTCACAATATTTTAGTACACTAGGTAGATTGATACAATCAGGAAAACAAGTGATAGTCGCACAATAGAAATAGTGAGAACCTGGATTAATAATTTATCAAACACCAGAAAAATAACCGTCAGAGTTTTCGTCCAAAAACGTAGTGATGTGTCACTATCGTAGGGATGTTACATAGTCATTCAGGTGAACGATGTGTTCATCGCCACACCACCCCCCTACAGAGAGGACAAAACCAGGCTAAAATAACTAATAATGTACACAATTATAGCACATCAAAAAACAATTAAACAAGGAATTAATCAAAATTTTTAAATCTAACGCGCCTACCCGAGCGTGTGGTATAGGGCTGTTTTACCGGCAAATGAACCTGTACTGACTGTTGCGGGATTGAGGGCTCGGGCGACTTATCCCTCACGGCTTGCCGTGGAGGAGGATCAGCCGGGGCGGGCAGTTGCATAGTGTGAGTCGTTTGCAGATCGGGATGATCAATGAAGGCCGGTTTGAGTCTGTCGACGCTTACGACGGCCTTGTTGCCCTTTACCATTAGGGTGAATGTTTTCCCATCACACGAACGCTCCAGGACCTTATATGGACCCGTATAGGGTGGCTGCAACGCTCTTCGGATGGTATCGTCTCTAAGGTATACATGAGTCGCGGTCGACAAACTCTTGAATATAAATGAAGCTGGTTCACTATGTCGACTAGCTGGTAGTGGTCGTACCAATGACATTTTGTGACGCAACTGTACAACGAAATCAGTCGGGTTTTCTAATGTTCCTGATGTTAAAGGTGACACCAAAAGTTCTCCAGGGAGCCTTAGAGGCTCTCCGTACAGTAGTTCTGCTACCGTGGCTTCGAGATCTTCTTTATACGCCGAACGCATTCCAAGCAGAACCATCGGTAGGGACTTCGCCCAGGAATCATTATGGCACATTAACGCCGCTTTAAGTTGCCGATGCACGCGCTCAATCATCCCGTTTGCGCTGGGGTGATATGAGGTGGTTCTAATGCGCTTGGTGCCGAATTGCTGCAGTAATCGTTGAAACAAACCCGACTCAAATTGAGAACCCTGGTCTGTAGTAATAACCGCCGGAACGCCAAAGCGAGATACCCATTCCTTGGTAAAAGTCTCGGCTACCTCCTCCGCGGTAATGGATCGCATGGGCCAAACCTCGGGCCATCTGGACACTCTGTCTATTGCAGTCAAGCAATAACGGTATTCGTTGCTGACGGGCAATGGACCAACAATGTCAATGTGGACGTGCATGAAACGACCGGATGGTGTGTCAAAATTACCGACAGGGGTAGAATTGTGTCTTGAAATCTTGCTGCGCTGACATGCTTCACAAGATCGGGCCCAGGCTCGGCAATCTTTTCTGACCGAAGGCCAGACAAAACGCTCTGCCACCAAACGGGTCGTAGCTTCAGCACCGGGATGGCTCAAATTGTGTAACTTATTGAAAGCAGCGCGGCGGAAAGAAGGGGTCAGATAGAGACGTGGCTTACCAGTAGAGATGTCACAGTAAACCGGAGTGTTGGTCGCTGATGTACTGATTTTGGTGAGTGTTAGACTGGAACCACCTTGCAATAAATTAGCAAGTTCTTGGTCTGATGCCTGCGACCTAGCCAAAACTTCATAATCTTGATCCAGAGTGATTGTGTCTATGTCAATGCGTGACATAGCGTCGGCCACGATATTGTCTTCACCTTTAATGTACTGGATGTCAGTCGTGAATTGGCTAATGAATGATAGCTGGTTAAGTTGTGGAGGTGGAAGTTTCTCACGTCGCTGTAAAAAGGCGTACAAAAGGGGCTTATGGTCTGTGAAAATTGTTGCATGCTGGACTTCTAAAATGTACCGAAAATGTTGGACACTCTCATAGATCGCTAATAATTCACGGTAATAAGCTGGCCACTGTGCCTGTTGCGGAGTCAACTTTTTGCTGAAAAAGGAAAGTGGATACCACTGGCCGTTTAGATTTTGCTGGAGGCAGGACCCGATGTGAACGCTAGATGCGTCAGTAAATAAACCCAGTCTAGCGTTGCTGATTGGATGTTGTAGCAGTGTTGCGTTGGAGAGGCTCTTTTTGCAGGCTTCAAATTGTTGCAAGAGTTCGGGTGACCATGGAAATGGCTTTGCACCTTTACTGTTAGTTGAAACTAATGCATCAATCAATGGAGCCTGGGATAGCGCTGCACGAGGCACGAATCGACGATAGTAATTAAGCATACCTAGAAACCGGCGCATACCTTGTACTGTCTCAGGTGGTGGAAAATCCAGCAACGTTTGAATTCGACCCTGAGGGGGTCGCGTACCATCACCACAAACGTGGTAGCCTAAAAATACGGTTTCGCCGACGCCTAAGACACACTTAGAAGGGTTTATTACCACTCCGTACTCTTGCAGGCGTTTGAAGAGGACACGCAGGTGCTGAAGGTGGGTAGACTCGTCTTTGGAAAATATGAGGATATCATCTACGTAAGGAAAACAGAATTCGAGACCCCGTGTGACCTCATCGATGAAGCGCTGGAAGGTTTGGCCGGCGTTCCTTAAGCCAAATGTCATATACGGGAATTCGAAGAGGCCAAACGGGGTCACGATGGCAGTTTTTGAAATATCCCCTTCAAAAACCGGAATTTGGTGGTACGCTTTAACGAGATCGAGTGTGCTAAATATCTTGGCACCAGCGAGGTTATGGGCGAAATCATGAATGTGCCGAACCGGGTATCGATCTGGTATGGTTCTGGCGTTCAAGGCGCGGTAGTCGCCGCAAGGGCGCCAAGTGTTGTCTTTTTTAACGGTCATATGTAAAGGTGAAGACCAAGCGCTTTTAGACGGCCGGGCTGTCCCACATCTTACCATTTCTTCGAATTCTTTTTTAGCCGCAATTAGTTTCTGCGGCGCCAAACGTCGAGGTCGACAGGAGACAGGGGGTCCGTCTGTGGTCTTGATGTAGTGCACTGTGTCATGCTTGATGACTCTAGGAAAGCCGGGAGGTCGAGTGATATCTGGAAACTCCGCCAGGAGTTGAGTAAATATTGACTTACCCGACGCTACTGCTCGTACGCTGGGCTGGTCAATACTAGCGGTAGAAGCAGCAGATGTTAGTCCAGTAGTACCATCGACCAATTTCTTATTTCGGCAGTCGGGTAAAAGGTGATAAAATGCCAAAAAATCAGAACCAATAATGGCTGTGCTGACGTCGGCTATCACGAACTGCCAAGTGAAATCGCGGCGCAAACCAAAATTTAATTTAAGGTTTACTGTACCAAAAGTTTGTATACTACTTCCATTAGCGGCACTAAGTTCATAGTCAGTAGGCTGCCTGCGTGACGGTAACCAGCGATGCGGAAAACAACAGAGGTCTGACCCAGTGTCAATTAGGAACCGGCGGCTGGTCACGTGGTCTGTGACAAAAAGGCGGCGGCCGATGTTATCGCAATCAGTTGCCGCCGCTACTGACCGCTGGTTGGGTTTTCCGACTCCCAGTCACATGGCCTAGTACATCTAGTTGCTTTAACACCCCATCTCCTGTGGTACCAGCATCGCTTGAAATTGTTCGCTGACCTACTGGAAGATGCTGACCTGCCGGAAGATGCGGACCGGTCACGTATAGGACGGTGTTGCTGCTTCGAGAGTGCAGCTACTTGGTTACTCACAACTTCTAATTGTTGAGCTAATGTAGCTAACGTTAAAATTGAAGTTGCCGTTGTGGAACAAACAGCAGGTGATGGGGCTAACTCTACGATTTTATCAGCTAACTCCGACACTTTATCTAAATTAAGATCAGCCTGTGCTGCTAGTATTGCTTGAGCTTGTTGTGGCAGATGACGCAACCAAAGTTGGCGTATGATATTATCATCTGATAGAACCGTCCCGGCAAGTGAGCGAAGGTGACGAAGAAATTGGGACGGTTTCCGGTCACCAAGCTCTTCATCGCTTAGGAGCTGTCTTACTCTTTTCTCTTGGGAAGTTGATAGTCGTTGTATAAGGACTTCTTTCAATTTCTCATATTTCCCTTCGACTGGAGGATTCGTTATTAGATCCTCGACCTCACCTGCCAGCCTCTGGTCTAGATGGCCTACTACATAATTGTATTTGGTGGTATCACCAACAATATTGGCAATTTGGAATTGGGCTTCCACTTGTGCAAACCAAATTGCAGGCTTGTCAGCCCAAAATGTGGGTAATTTAACAGCTACCCTACACACCTTTGCCTCAACTTCATTCTGGCCTAGTCGCTTTTGTAATGCTGCATTTTCTGCCATCACTAGCTCAAGTTGTGCCTGAAGCTGTTCATTCACCATGATGCAAAATCTAAATACAGCAAGTAGCAATAATATACCACACACCCGAGCACCGCAGAACAAACAAACAATAATAAATATATATAGTACAGTACCAAACAGTACAACAAACACAAAAGTAATTTAATGTTAGCAGTAGGTAGGCATTCAAACAATATACATAAAATTTACAACATCTAAATTCAATTCATCAGCTGAGTAATATTTTTTATATGATGCGGGTTAGATATAGGCACTTATTACAATGATGTAGATATTATTATGTTATTAGGTATTAAACGCAAGCAGGCAGGTAGACAGACAGTTAGTAAGTCCCTGAGCACTAGGAAAGTTTGTAAACGAATTTTGAAAATTATAATTTACCTAGCAGTAAAGAAAAATAATAAATTAAAAACTTGCTTGAGGCGGTTAGGAATGTCCAATGCTGCATACCATTGTTTCAGATTTCACTTTACACTTGCACTCAAAGCACGCGAAACATGCAATCATGCACTCTGGGCAGTTGTTCTGGCGATTGCAGTCGTACCAAAGTACCAACTGCAAGTTGTAGTCTGCACGTCTGCAGAAACGCAATGAAATTCTCGTAGCGTAGATGTACCGTAGACCGACCGGCGCAGCGTCGGGACTGTGGTTGAGCGTCGGCAGCGTCGTAATCAGCGTCGAAATGATTAATTTTCTTGTATGCTCTCGTTTGAAACGCGACGACAGACGCAGGGAGTGGGCACACCGGCGCCGGCGTTGGCACTTGTTTGTCTAGCTACTGATAACAGGTAGCGTGATATTATAGTCGCGGTCACCAATGCGGGATATAGCTGCTCCCGAACATTCGGAATGAAACCATTCACTATGATAGGTTATATAGTTTAATCAGCCAGGAACACTCACAATATTTTAGTACACTAGGTAGATTGATACAATCAGGAAAACAAGTGATAGTCGCACAATAGAAATAGTGAGAACCTGGATTAATAATTTATCAAACACCAGAAAAATAACCGTCAGAGTTTTCGTCCAAAAACGTAGTGATGTGTCACTATCGTAGGGATGTTACATAGTCATTCAGGTGAACGATGTGTTCATCGCCACAAATCTACATACAAAACTTGATTCCAAAAAGTTTGGACGGCATCTGACAAAAAAATGCCGCGCTGTATAATAATGTTATATAAATATAATACACGTTTATTAACCTCATCTTAGGTACATACTTATTCATTGTGTTAGGTGAATATGTTGATTGTGAGATGTGATTGATAGTGTTGAGGTATGACCTCAACACTACGGTAGTCTCGTTAACATTTTTACTAGAGGACATAATCGCATGTCAAGTGCGTGTAAGTTTTGCTGATTTGACGTATATTAAAGTATTTTGATCTTTACGAACATAAAAACGAGATGTAGCGAGACTCGGTGACGTCACAGAAGCAACGTGAGTAAAATACTCGATTCATGCTACGTTTTATATTGAATCATGGTTGAATCGAATGAAAAATCAAATTGTATTATGAGGTTAGGATTTTAAATTTCAATAAAAACATGACTAAATCTTAGAAAATAAAATTGCATATGGAAAGTTATTCAGTTCTTTATGTAAATTTGACGTATTTGAACGCTTTTTACACCATTTAACAGCACAAATAAGCATTTTCACGGAGGTTCGCGCGCCTTTAAAACGATTTACGAAGTGCGTTAGAATCGATTTGAAAGTAGTTTTTATGAACGTACTAGAACATTTGTTCTTGTACTTTTACAGAGGGGAAGTGTTCGTAAGGCTTCTCCAGTGTTATATACTCTAAGGTGACAAAATAATTATGGCTGCCGACAACGCTGGCGCAGCGGTAGGAATCAACGACTTTTCCTCGGATATTAGGTATGATCTAACTAATCCCGGTAGTACGTACCCGTGGGATATTTTTTTAAATCCACGCGGGCGAAGCCGCGAGCAAAAGCTAGTATTCAATAAACTCTTCAAAAGACACAACGAAAATCGGATGAAATACGCTTTTTTTGGTTACAAACTTTCTCAAGGTAGATGGCGACCGCGACGTACATACCTTTTATTTGACAGTTGGTTTCTCAACTCAAACTCACTTCGAGTGAGGAAATTCTTTAACATGACGAGTAAAATTGCAACTATGAATATCAAACTACCTAAGTGAGGTTGAGTCGAGTCGAAGAAATCATGAGGTTTTGACTTAGAATATAGGTGTTAGACCGGCCACATATATTCAGAATTCCCTTTGAAATATCGATTCGGAATTTCGAAGGCAGCAAATCCATACAAGAGGCTGGTCACATGCAGATGGAATTCCGTTTCGGAATTTCGAATCGGAGATTTCCAACGGAGTCGAAATTCCGTCTGTATATGGCTACCCTTACTTGACTATCCATGGAAGTCTCAAAAGACTGAGATTCAGACAGATTGACACTGGCGTGACGTTGTCGTCGCACGTCGTCGCCAACTTCGCTTGTCGTTGTTTCCTTATCCTTCTTTTTGGCGTGGCTTCGGTAGAGAGCGGTTGTGCTTGTGTAGTAGCATTCACATTGCCGGTCTGATTTCGCGTTTAAAAAAAAGAAGTTGAGTTATTTATTTATTTGAAATAATTGTGTGCTAAGAAGAATAATCCAACATGAGGCCGCAGCAAAACGGTGGCGACGACGGTTTTGTAAGTATTTTTATCGATTCATATTCTAACCTTGTGTGCCGTTTTGTCCACTGATAATATAATTTCCTTAAGACATTTTGCCTTCTATAAAAATGGTTATTTAATGAGTATTCGTTCACTTTCAAGTTACGATGGGTAAATTCTTCGTGAAAATCGATTAATTCCATGTTGTCCCCGAATTCACGCTGTCCGCCATTTTGTTGACGCCGCGTCCTACTTTCAGGATGAGCCCGAGGTGCACCGGAAGATCTTCATCGGTGGTCTCAACTACAGAACCACTGATGAGTCCCTGAAGTCACATTTCGAGAAATGGGGAGAAATTGTGGATGTCGTCGTTATGAAAGATCCCAAGACCAAGAGGTCGCGTGGCTTTGGTTTCATTACTTACTCTAAAGCGCACATGGTGGATGATGCGCAAAACAACAGGCCGCATCGCATCGATGGCCGGTGAGTTATTAACAGCATTCTGTAACTTTATTACTGCAGCCCAGCTATATGAAAGCTTGAAACTTCTCTTTCATATCGTTTTATGCTGCAGAGAACATATGACACTGCTTGGTGAATGTCGCGTGCAATTTTGTACACATGGCATTTTCTGTGGGGTCGACATTTCATTAACCTTACTATTTACTTGTCCTGTGTTAAAAGTGTTTAACCATTTCTAAGTAAGATATCTCTTCCGACAGTGTTGTGGAAACCAAGCGTGCTGTAGCAAGACAAGACATTAAAAACCCTGAAGCTGGCGCTACTGTGAAGAAACTGTTCATTGGTGGCATTAAAGATGACCATGATGATGAACAACTCCGAGAGTACTTCTCAAGCTATGGAAATGTCCAGAATGTCAGCATTGTAACTGATAAGAGCACAGGAAAGAAGCGTGGCTTTGGTTTTGTGGAGTTTGATGACTATGACCCTGTTGACAAAGTATGCTGTAAGTATTGTTTTACTGCACAATTTTTGTCATACATTCATTCCCACAATTTTGCCCCAGATCTGAACTGTTAAGTGGCAGAGTCTGGCTTCTCTAATTGTGGATATTAACTATTGATTTTAGCTATACCTGACTACCATTTTAGTGGTAGATTATGGTACGCAAGTCAATATACATTTTATCAATATAAATTATGCATATTTTCTTAGTTGAAATGATTTATTTACTAATGATTCAATCTGTTTACAGTGAATGGCCCACACAAAATAAACGGTAAACAACTAGATGTCAAGAAAGCCCTTCCTAAAGATGGTGCTGAACAAAGGGGAGGAGGAAGACAAGGCCCAGGTGGCAGAAATGACAGCTGGGGTAATGGCGGTATGTATATTCAATATCAAATGATTCATCTTTTACTAATGCGTTTTTTCAGTAACTAACTTATGGATGGTATTTTCTTTTACAGGTGGCTATGGCGGTGGGAACCAAGGTGGTTGGAATAATTCTAATCCTTGGGATAACAACCAAGGAGGAGGTTGGGGGGGCAGCCAGGGAGGGGGCGGCGGCGGTGGCTACGGGGGCGGCGGTAACGGCCGCGGGGGCTGGGGCAACCAAGACTTTGGCAATTATAGCCAGCAGGCTTACAGTGGCGGTCCCACTAGGAACCAACAGTACGGCGGTAACAACCGCGCCGCGCCCTACAACATGAACCAGGGCGGCGGCGGCGGCGGCGGGGGCGGCGGCTACGGCAGCGGTGGAGGCGGCGGCGGCGGGAACAACTACGGCGGGGGCCAGGGCAGAGGGGGGCGTTTCTAAACTATGTAAGTATAGATTTCTCATGGTCACAATCACTATCCATCTCACACCACAAGAATTCAAAAACTACTCTTAGTAATGATCCCTTTACCATCTATAGGAAGTTGTGTGGATTTTTTTACTGAATTCTCTATTGACCTTAGGTATATGATTAAGCACTACATAGCATTAATTAAGCATAGGAAATGATAGCTACAGATATTTAGTAATGAATAGTACTGTTAGTTCCAATGATTAATGCTATGAAGGTAGCCTGTAATGCTAGTTTGTAACTGTTACGTGTCTGATTAAAGGTTTTTTCAATCTCTAGGTTTCGTGCTAAGTACACTAGTAAAGCAGTGTTAACCGCTAGTGTAGGCAGTACGCTCCGGAGCACTAGATACACACCTCATGGTCCGCCCGCGAGACCACCTAGGAGAAGGCGTCAGGAAAACCAATAGTATTGTAGCTGGAGCTCTTGACTCTTTTTAACGTTTAGAAGAATATGATTAGAATACTTTTAAATGTGTACTGAATTGTAAGATGGTCTTCTATTTATTGTAGTACCTAGGTACTTATCGTGACATACTTTTAAGGATATAGAAATGTAAAAATGAGAATTATTTACGTTTTTTACGAATTAAGTACAATTTAGGATAATTCTGTAAGAATCCCTCATATAGACGCTAGGTGAACGAGATCAGAGTTTAGTTGACATAGATTATGAAGAATCATGATTATTTTAATTTTCTGACCTTACTCAGTATTAAGTTCTCAAATAGCTGTTATATGATTATTAGGCTTAGAATTATGGACTTTTAGGCTAATGTAATGTAAAAATAAACTTTAATACAAAAATAGTAGGGTTGTTTCTTTAGATCTGTACATATTCCTCTTTTATTTTATTTTTTTCGTCAGCACTACACAAGTTGTGCAAATACTATGAAGTAAGTAACCTTACTAAAATAGTTATGCTGACTTACTTAATTATAGATATTGATGTAGATGAATAAATAAACAATTTTTATGTCTTACATTAGAGTTATTATTGTACATTTTATCTACTTATTTCGACCCTAGAACTTGCAATGATTAGTTTACTGTCTGCATTCGAAAGAGATGTTATTATTGGAACTGTTGTGCTTCTTCAAACAGTAATATTGTATGATGTTATGTATGTAACGGTATTACCGTTATATCTAACGGCATGTAGAAGTCGGTAGACCTCGTACACCAGTGTACATTGAACGCGATAGATGTCAATGATACGGATATTTCCGAGCAAGACCAAACTAAGCACGAGTAGGTAATGTATTTAGAAAGGTATGTAGTTTTATTTAGGTGCCCATTTTCGTATTATTTTTTGTGAATAGGTAGGCATTTATTTCTCAGTAATTATTGTCTATCCATTCGTGATTATATACATTGCAGTACTTGTCAGCATACAATTAGTTGCCGATTAAATGAGTCCGATTACTTGGTTAGATTGATCTACAAGGCATTGAGCATAGGTGTCCTGTCAACAAATTGTACACCACAAAATTATTTAGCTTACCTACCAATTTAGATTTCTAAAGACTTGTCAGATAATCTTGCAATGATGTTATTTCCATGGTTTCATAAATTGGAGTACCCCCTACAAACTTATTCTCGCATAATTATATCGCATTCTTCGACACGTTGAGGAAACTGAAATGAATAATTTGGCTATTTAGTAAGACTTAAAAGTTCAGAGAATGGTACTGTAAGCTCAGTTTAGACGTGACCTCACGAAACAAACCGCACTGACGAGAAGCTCTACGTCTGCTCGTCTCCCACAACTTAGATTAGCACAAAAGAATTGCAAAGTATATTTTCAACAGACTTTTTTCTACCTACAGTAGTAGCTCTTCGAATCTTATTTTTCCTGTGATCAATCTTACTTTTATTTCAGTTACCAGTGATCAATTTATTTTTTATTTTTTTCAAGTTTTGTTTCATCTTGAGATAGATTGTAGGCATTCCATTTACTTTTCATTTCTAATCTGTTCATTTTATTTCCATGATGAACTTCGGGGGCATCGGGGTCTAAACGATCTGCGAAGTTCCTTTCCTCGCAGGTAAGTTGTTTGATAAGTTAGCACATATTTTAATTATTAACGTCGCTGGCGTTGCATTATCATGTTTAAAAAAAAAATAAAGATTACAAAAATACCTATTTGTTTTTTTTCTATGCTTCCGAATGACAACTTAAATTTTTGTCTAGATATAGTTAGTCACTTAGCTCAGAAGCAAGTGACTTGGTTATTATTAGCCCATACATAACTCACTGCGTCTGGGCATTTTCCAATCGCACGCTATTCTACTCTATCCTCGGCAATTCATCTAGCTGCCATCCTGCAAAGATCGTCTGGGGGGAGCGGAGGAAAATCAAAAGGGGCTAAAGACCGGGTTATTTATTAAGCTCTGCTCAACCTTAACTTATGACGTTAAAGGTGGGAAGATCGTTATAATGTACCTAGTTTTAGTATCCGGCCATATTTAATCTATACCTACTTTGTGGCCGGATACTATAAAATCTAGGCCATCCTAGAAACCGGATACACTATCCAAGCAAGCCCATGAAGTGCGGGACTCATGATCAGACTGATGTGAGCCATTGCTCACATCAGTCTGATCATGAGTCCCGCGAAAAAGAGCCCTCTGAAAAAAAGGGGCTGAAGGACATTTCCTTCAGCCTCTTTTTTCAGAGGGCTCTTGTTCGCTATTCTTTTTATGCTTCTGATTTCGCGTTTTGCAGTTAATTCTTATGATTTCTATTTGGCCGGATACTGAAAATCCGGTCATCACATGCCTCAAATTATCAGATGGGTTTGAGCACCTTCAATGAGTTGCTCTCCGCTCATCCCTTCTCAAGGGTCGTAGTGGCATGATCCCTAAATTTGTACTTAGTTCTACTTAGTTACTAGTAATATCCCGGTATTTTGTAAATCCGGCCATCCTATAAGCCGGATATACGGGCGAACTAGCCTTACATGAGCGACCCTATGAAGGTGAGGCTGAATAGGGATGTCGACTGATAAAAAAGAACTTGTCCGTCAGTCAGTTATGAAATAAAAATTGACTAATTTTTTTGCTTTATCATATTAAAAAAAACAACCGAGTGCGTGTCGGACCACGCACAATGAAGGTTTTCGTAGTTGGGATGAATTTATCGCAAGAACAAACTCGGGATTCGGTCGTGGTCCACCTGCTTAGTTCACCTGGGTGGACCACGGGCACTTTTTCTTGCCGGTGGATCACCTAACTGATGAGGAATATGCAAATAAAAAATGTCTATTGGCCATGGTCCACCTAAAATTAATTCCACGGAAATAAAATACTCTTCCTGATACTGATTCTGTCATTTTACTCGAATTGAAAAATTAATGCCCAAAGAACAAATGAAAATCGAAAAAACAAATGAATACGGAAAAAAACTTAATTAATAAAATAATGATTTATCGTTGACACAATCAACGTAGCAACCAAAGCGAGTCCTACAGAAATTTCTTTGTTTAACAATTCTAATTGTATTTCTATTATATCGTAATCATCAGTTAAACAGGATGTTCGGCAGAAGGTTGAACATACGAAAATGGTGGATCCGTGGGGCCGTCTACTACGTTTATAGGCCCAATAACAAGACCCAGGCCACAAGGGTTTTTTTTAATGTTTTTTTTTTTTTTAATTTGTCGTTGCCAAAACTTCAAACGTAAATAATTTCATATAAAAACAAGAAAACGGGCAACATTTTATTTTTATCTTCATCTAAAGTAACTGTAAAATCTTATAAATCGTATTTGACGCAGATGATGGCTAGAAAAGTAAATACGAGCCCTTACAACTACAAACAAAAAATTAAAAATACCGAAAGCCAGACTGAACTGCGTTCAAAAAAAAACTAACAGTGATAAAGCAGTTCTAATTTTAGAAAAACATCTTTGGTTCATGCCCAATTTAACGGTATGCAATATGCACAATTTCTGTTGAAACAACTAGAACAATTCGCCAATTTTAACTGCCTGGGACTTTTTTCACCGAAAGGATTGCGAAGGAAATTTGCGAAAAGTGAAATAAATTAATATACGAACCAAATTTTTTTTTACATATTATGTTGTGTTGTGTTTAGGCTGATGATTGGAAATTAATTTATACGTATCTCAGCGTTTTTGATAATTCAACCCCCGAAGGGTTAAAAAGGGGATAAAGTGGAAAAGTCCTTAATTTTCTAAGAAAAATCACAAAATTTACTATCTAGGCTTATGGTTGGAAGCTAACGCAACGGTGTTGTTAGAATTTCAACCCTTAAGGGGGTGAAAGGGGGATGAAATTTGGTTTTTAATTAAAGTTCTTTATTTTTTAAGTTAAAATCACTAATATGGTTGGAAACTAACACAACGTAAATCGTTGTTTTTTTTTTTCAACCCACAAGGGTCCGGCATCATGGAGAGTGCGATTGTCCCAACCCACTGCTAGGCACGCCACAATTGAGGGGATAAGTCCTCTCTTTGAGGAGTGGCTAGAGAGGCGCCACGGCGTCCTCACCTTCTTCCTGACGCAGGTCCTCACGTTTCGGGAGGTTCCTGTTCCGCATAAGGCGGGAGGAAACGCCCAAGTGTCACCACTGTGTGGATCACCCGGAGGGGACATGGTGGAGCATACGGTGAAGGTCTGCCCGGCTTGGGCGGGGCACCACCGTGTCCTTGTAGAGGCGATCGGTGACAGTGATCTCTCGCGTCCGGCCCTGGTCCAGGCCATGGTACGGAGCGAGAGGGCGTGGCAAGCCGTCAGCTCCTTCTGCGAAGCAGTAATGCTCGCAAAGGAGAAGACGGAGCGCGTGAGGGAGAGGCAAATGTCGCGCCCTCACGCCCCCTAGCTGCCGCAGCAGACGCCCCGGGCGTCGGGAATCGCAGGCCGATTGCCACCGTAGGCGCGGGCTTGCGGACGGTGAGCATTGGGTAGCTCGCCGTCCGATAAGGACCAGGCCCGGGTCGAGGGCGCGTTGTGTTCCACGCGCGCCTCAAACAGATGTCGGCACAACGGAAGGGGTCCGCTAGGACCGATGCCTGCCGGGATCGCGGGAAAGTCCGAAAGGGATACCGTGTCCCCTGGGAACGTACAGGTAATTGAAGAAACACGGGTGGGTTCTAGTCCGTAAGAGTCTGACACGCCCTGCCGCTCCGCCCAGAGCGGGAGAAGTTATTTGATCATTTCCCACTCCAAAAAAAAAAGGGGTCTGAAAAGGGCGATGAAGTTTTGTATTGAAGTTGTTCATTCGCTGAATTTTGTATTCAAGTAAAAATAATATAAGTACACGTGTACTGTTTCTAACTTTACAGTATTTTACATAGAGCTACTGCCTATCTGAACTCCACAACGCAGTTACTGGGTAATACGATACCCCTTGGTAAGAATGGTTTTCAGACTTTCGGGCTTCTGACTTTCCGTAACGACTGTCAAAGATCCACGAATGACAGCCGGGATCAACGGCTTAACGTGCTTTCCGAGGCACGGACGGGTCTTTGTATGGTCACCCATCTACAGACCAACTGCGGCAAGTGTAGCTTAACCTGATCGATTGACCTGTGCGGCTGTTATTATTTAGCCACGGGCCCCTCCCCCGGAGAACCCCCCCACACCCTCCTCCGGGAGAATCCATATAGATATAGATAAGGATAGTAAGAATACGAACAGAATGCGATACTGCTCATCCCTCATAGCAAATATCGTGATAATTTGTACCCTACAGACTGACCACACTTATAGGGAACATCTATGCAATGTTATTGAAGTACTAACTGGATCTGCCAGAGGAGAAACAGTCTTCGTGCCGCGTATACCATTGATACCAAATGACCTTCCGTTTGAATTTAAAAGATTGCAGTTCCCGATCAAGGTTTGTTTCGCGATGAATATTAATAAGTCACAGGGACAAACTCTAAAATTAGCTGGAGTTGATTTGCGGCAAGACTGTTTCTCCGTCGGCCAATTTTATGTGGCTTACTCACGTGTTAGCTCTCCAACTAGCTTGGTTGTTTTAGTGCCCGCTTCCGAATTAGTGAAAAACATTGTATATAGAGAAATACTGTAAAGGATTTAGGTAGATACCGGTCCTTTACAGTAGGTATTTCTTGACAGTATTCCTCAAATATCACACATAGTGGAGGACAATTAGCCATGAACAAAGCTCTATATTGTAATTGTTATAATAATTCCTATTTATCTAGAAAAAAAGAATTTATTCTCTACGCAGACGAAGTAAAATAAAATAGTAACCAAGTCAAACCTTACATTGAATATTCGAGTCTGATGCCGAAAACATACTCGTAGTTTTTAGAATTTTGGTCTGTTTGTTTGTACGTATGTTCTGAGGGCTAATTCTCGTACTTAAAAAACGTTCAAATTCAAGTCGCAGAGCCGCAAAAGTTCCAAACTGTCACAAAAGGTATTCTGCTAAACCAAAAAACTAAGTCAAACGTGACGTTTTGTGCCATGAGATTGCGAATGGAATGAAAATAACAAATGTTCTAAAACGGTATTCTGCTAAAATTTGACTTGACAAAGAAAATAAAATTGGTATTCACGTAAATATAAGAACGTCAAAATTGACGTAAGCATGAGATTATTTGTTGACTGAACTGTGAAAGAAAATTTTTGCTTCTGCAGTTTCACATTTCTCATTTTATTTCGATTTTATCCTTGAAATCATCTTGAAATCCAAGATTCATGAAGAAAAAACTTATTCAGTAACAGTGTTGTAAATAATTTTGTGTTTGTGTGGTGAAATAATACAAAACCAGTGGGTTCGGCCTGTGGGAGCAACTTTCATTCCTCGCACAACGTGCAGACGACGAATCGGCCGCAGAACAACGTAGAGAACACAGCAGCAGCTGCTGTTCTCAGCATCGCCGGCCGCGGGGTCTCACATCAGACGCATTTTCCATTAAAGCGACCGTGCGTTTGTAAAAACATACAGACTAACCAAGTCTTACGAACTGAAGCCGCATATCCCGCAGAATAAGCGAAGAAATGGACTGGGTATTGCAACCAAGGTAGGTCTACTAAGTACACATTATAATACTTATATAAAAATATTATTGATTGATATGCAAGAAGGCAGCTATATTCTAAGCATCTTCGTCATCACCGTATCTATTTTTTCTCAGTTTTGATAACCCCTGCGTTTTGCGCGAGTAGCTAGTAGCTCCTGCCACACTTTCGTAGTGGGTCAAAACTATATTCCTTCAGATTCACAGCCTTGTAGAAAGTCACACTGGCCCTGAACCACCCACGTGTGTTCAAAACACATGTGCACTACCCTATGACAAGAAAGGCCCGAGAATAGGCTGAAACTGTGCCCGTTATTTTAAAAATTATGCGAAATGAATGTGTTTGTTGATTCACTATTATGATACCTAATATCATATATCCTTTTTAGATTCCATACATTTAGATGAGATACGGTCGAAGTCCCGACCTATTTGCGGTCACGGCGGCCAATTTCAACCAAGACAGCCAAGTAAACAGGAGGTACTATAGACAACAACGCAAGTGTGTGCGCATACACAGCACTCCCTCTTCCCTCACTCTCATAGTCCGATGGGACGGCAATGCGACGTAACCGGGAAGAAATCAGTTGGTGCCAACGGCTGTACGTGCTTTCCTAGGCACTATTTGGAGGAATCACGCGGACGACACACGGGGCGGGAAGAATGAGCAAGACAGACGTTCTGATTGCCGGATACCTAGTATAAGAGCGAAAAGCACGATCCATGACCGATAAAAAAATGTTTACAAGCTTGTCCCATTACTTATGTTGTTTAGTATAATATTTAATATGTTTGTATCGACAAGTTAATAAATAATATTCGTTTTAGTACCTAGTAACTTTATTTTTCTGCAGTCCCTACAGTTCTGTGAAGCACAGGGCCCGTCGATGTGGCGACGCTTGGAGGCCTATGTTCAACAGTGGATGTCTTTCGGCTAAAATGATGATGATGACTCCACTTATATAGGGCTGACGTAATAGTCGGTATGCATTTGGCCTGCAACTATCACTGCACGCTTGCTTCCAAACTTACTACACAATACCTACATATTTAGGATACACATTTATGAAATCCACACGTGAGACCAGACAATTGAGACATGTATGACATATGGATTTTTATAAATGTGTTACATTTATTCATTTACTTCTTTATCTGAAAGTATATCCAAGCTTCTGAGTAAAATAATACTACTTTATATTATGTACGAATTTAGCAAAAAAAATCTTTAAAAGTCAAGTCCACACAGAGGTTAATATATCATCATCATCATAATTACTGGCAGCCTTGTTCCGCCCACTGCTGAGTATAAGCTATACCTACATTATCACGCTTTTTGCTAGGGGGGACAAAGCAATATTGCATTTTGTTCCTGTTCTTCGATAGTTTACTGCGGGATTGTAATAAGACGAGACAAAATTGTAAATTAGGTACGGATGTAAGCTCTGAAATGAAAATCATTACGCTGTACCTACAAGGAGCTATGTTAGAAAATAGTAAAACTGCCTTGTGGATTCTTCTTAGCAAGTGTTTGCCTCTTACATATTGCAGGCGTCAATAGTTGTTTGACATATTATTAGTACGAGAGCCCACGACCAAAACCATGTAACATCGTTTTACGGCTAAAACCGTTTAAAAGCGTTATTTTAAATGATTCGGAACCCGACTCGGTGGACAGTATTGGTCAGACGGTTTTATCACAATATGTCTGATATATAAAAAAATGTACATAGGTTTCAAATAGGTTACAAATGTATTATTTTTTTCTATATCTGGGCAACACCACCTGAAAATTTAATCGTTCAACTACATTCTGAAAATCAGACAAATTTCTATGAAACGGTTCGGATTTTTTTTTGACATATTTGAAAATGTTGTCAGGTGAGGCGCGACGCACCATCATTCCAAAAACGAAAAGAACGTTTCGGAGTCGCCCGGCAAAAGAACGGTGCTTGTAATGCTCCTATCCCTCACGATAATGATGATGAGTCCGACAATGATTAAAAACGATGCATTTTTTTCTAAAACATTATTTTTCAAAATAATGTTATCCTAGTTTCCTTTTGTACATTTTTGAAAAAAAGGCCCTAATTTCAGTTCAATCGTTTCGGGTGTTAATTAATCGTACGTAAATACGCCGCAATAATATAATTTATGTCTATAAAAAACTTGTCTGATTAATCGTTCAACTACATTTTGAAAATCAGACAGATTACTATGAAACAGTTCGGTATTTTTTTTGACATATTTGAAAATGCGGTCGAGTCAGACGCGACGCGGAAAATTCCTGAAATAAGAATTTTTGGATTCAGATTATCCAAATCTCAGTAACTCAATAAGGCAAAAATGTTGGTCACAAGCTCTCGTACTTATAGAAAGTGTCATGTGTCTTTTCAAAATTAGCTTTTGTATTATGACGTGTAGGTATAAGAAAGGCTATTTTATTCAAGCTTAAAATGTGTACCGTACAGCCGGGGTGGTTCGACGTCTGCCTTGCATGACGTTGATTGTAAGTTCGATCCCAACTATTGTTGTATTTTTTGATGTTTTTAATTTATTTTTGTATTATTTTAATACAATAAGATTTTTAAATTAGGTACTTATAATAAAATAACTGTATGCTCTTTAGGGTTCCGTACCCAAAGGGTGCCAACGGGACAATATTCATGCAAAATTAACAATGAATAGAAGTCGACTATTGGTCTACACATTCGAGCTACGCTAAGAGTCTTTGTCAAGTGAAACAATATAAAAATAACATAATAAAGAAATGAAAAAGGCTAATGAAAAATATACTTTTATTGAATTCGTTACAGTCATAAGCAGTACCTAACTGTACTAGTACCTACCCAGTAAAAATTATTTTTACAATACATTCTTCAGTTTGTGCCGAATAATTGGTATAGGTAGGCCCCTTCATCTGCAAAGGATTATAAAATCCGCTGTAAAGCTTCATCTACCTTCAGGGTATCGAAGAAACATTAATGTTAACAACAATCGTTTGTGTTTGTTGTAGGCGCGGTACGGAAGCTTTACATCATAGCAGCACTTTGAATCAGTATAATTTTTCCTGTAACTCTTCACTCAACGCACCAGAACGACTACAACAGTGGATATTAATGATCCTGGATGCTATGTTCGGATTCTGTTCCTAAGCGATGATATTCCTCATGGATAATATAGATAGGTACTGAACAAAATTCTAATGGCTGGTGGTAGGTACCATATTCGAGAAAATCTCTTTCTTCCTGTGATAGTTCAATAAATCGTTACAATAATTTCAGCTATAAATCAATAATAATAAAATTGATATAAAATTATATGTAGTTTGACATTCAATTTAAGACGTCTCTTCTTGACATCTTAAATCATCCGGGTCGCGCTTGCGCGCCGCGGTTACCAATACGTTCCAAGTTAGCTTTATATCCAATTATTTATTTTAATGGTTTTGTATTTTATAAACATTAAAATAAAAAACGGAAAATGAAAATACTATAAGTATGTATTTAACCAAGCGAACTAATCAAGACATTAAAAAGATCATAAAATAAGGTTGCTAAAAATTAAAGTATCACTAATTATCACAATATCGTCTGCATACATTGAACCACCGTGAAAATATGTTTATTTTCGTAAACGAAAACAAAGTTGATTGCCATGAGACTAGGCTGCGATGATATTGCGACTTGAATGTGAACAAACCCAAATTTAAGGTTAGCAGAATACCATTTTTTGGTCTATTCACAATGTCATCGCATTCCGGTCGCATATTTTTCAATTTGCACGTTAATTAGTAGAATTGACCTTCTGGTTTGCACAAAAACGGATGAACGGATTAGGATGATATTTAGCACACAGATAGTTTATAACCTGGATTAACCTATAATTTATTTTTTAATCCAGGTAGTACGTTCCCGTCGGACATTTTTCGACATCCACGCGGGCGAAGCCGCGGGCAAAAGCTAGTATTATTATAAAGGTGGACCACCGGCAAGAAAAAGTGCCCGTGGTCCACCTAGGTGGACTGAGGTGATCCACTGGCAAGAAAAAGTGCCCGTGGTCCACCCAGGTGAACTAAGCAGGTGGACCACGACCGAATCCCGAACAAACTTTGTAGTTTAAAAACATGTTCTCCCATACGGAGTTTAGGTATGGAGGAACTTGTTGGTCGATTATTACCTACTCGTTAACTTGGTGTCATTGACTGGCAGGGATTTTAATTTTGATTACACAAAAATTTAGTCGCTAATTTGTCGAAATTTGTCGCCAAATATCAGAATTTGTCGGTCACTGGTTCAAAAGATATAAGGGTTTATAGGTAGCCGATCTGGAGAGGGTCTCCCCAGCAGTGCCACATTTATATCTCAAAAACTAAGGCAACTAGCGAAGATCTGTTTACTCCCATATTTTGTCGCCAATTTGTCGCGAAGTTACAGATTTAGTCGGTGTGTAATTAAAAAGATATTAAAGAATTCAATTTCCCAGTGGTACAAGCAAGTACAAAATACTTTATGTAGTTTCTAGACAGTAGGTAGGTGATGTCATATTGAGGAATGTTTGTTTCGAGTTAAATAAATATAAACTTATTCTATAATTTCAACCACCAAAGGAAAACTGTATTCATTACCTTTAAACAAATCTACAATAAATATATGTAATTATTTATCTAACACCACACACCACTACCACTTAGTCGCTGGCAGATAGATCGCTGCGCTCCGTTTTATTTACGGTAAGTAAGAAAGAGATAGATGCGCGTGTACAGACGAGCTACTTATAACGAGTTGCCAGAACTTATTATGAATAGTTACAAACTCGAAGTGAATATATAACTAAATATTCTGTGAATCTTGCAAGCGTCTACCTGTTACCGTTATCAATATCAACAAAAAAATCACGTTTGTTGTATGCCGCGAGCCCCCTTAAATATTTATTTTATTCTGTTTTTTTTTAGTATTTGTTGTTACAGCGGCAACAGAAATACATCATCTGTGAAAATTTCAACTGTCTAACTATCACAGTTCATGAGATATGCCTGGTGACAGACAGACAGACAGCGGAGTCTTAGTTATAGGGTCCCGTTTTACCCTTTGGGTACGGAACCCTAAAAAACACTACTAGGTTACAGTCATAATTTATGCACTGAAGCACCTATGCTTCAGTGCATAAATTATGACTGTAACCTAATTTTCTAATTGGGATGTATCGGGTAATTATTCCAGTTACATTTTGTATATGCCTCGCGAGGATATGCTCATTTAGGACGAACCATTTAGTAGGTACCTTATTAATAGGTATCTATTGAATTTTAAGATTATATCTGAAATTTTAAGTTTGTGTACCTATGTAGTGAAATTAACCTATGGTACACACGATATGGTATGTACGGAAATCCTATACAATGCGAGATCAGCATAAACTGGAAATGTATAGCTTGATGTGTAGCCGTGTGTACATAACTTAAGATCACACAAAAAAAAAAACACTCATAAAACAGTTGCATGCGACTGTACATCTTGACACCAAATAGACCAAGAGCAAGGTTTAATGTTTTCAAACAAGTTTAAGCCACTCTAACCTAGTATTTAAAACATATAAACATTTATTTAATTTAGAATTTATGTCTCTCGGACATTTCTAAGGACTGTAGACCGATAAAACTAGAAGTATATTACACATATTAATAGAAATATTTTTTCGTGAACTCTTCGATCTAGCTCTTGGACTATACCTTACTAATTGAACTCATTATATCTCCTAAACTATGACCCGACAAATTCTGATATTTGGCGACAAATTTCGACAAATTAACAACAAAATATGGGAGAAAACAGACCCTCGCTAGGTGCCTTAGTTTTTGAGATATAAATGTGGCCCTGCTGGGGAGACTCCAGATCGGCCACCTAATAACCCTTATATCTTTTGAACCAATAACCGACAAATTCTGATATTTGGCGACAAATTTCGAAAAATTAGCGACTATTTTTTTGTGTAATCAAAATTAAAATCCCTGTTGGTGGCCCTGCCAGAGTCAATGACACCTTTTTGTCACTGTCACTGTGCACAGTCCGTAACTCCGCTCCGCTACCTCGCTCCACACAGTCCGTAACTCCGCTCCGCTGCCTCGCTCCGCATCAATGGACAGACACTGTCCGCAACTCCGCTCCACTCCGCTGCTATTATCCTCTCCGCTGCCTCGCTCCCCTTCAATGGACAGGCAGTCTAAAAGCTGTATTAAAACCAAGCTTTGTAAAAAAGGGTACTATAAAATTTCTGATTATTTAGAAGATAAAAAAAGCTTGGGATTGAGCTGCTCGCTCTGCTAAGCCTTGTGAAAACCATAAAACTTGACATTTTAATTATTCATCACAATAAACCAGTTTTATACAGGGTGGCAGGGACATAGCCTTAAGCTTAATATTTCGGAAACGGATCCCTGAATCCAAAGTGTGCGTTACGTCACAGATAATTAGTACCCCATCTCGTGTAAATGTGCCCGAAATTTAGAATTTGTGCGTCCAGCCGATCTAAAGATATTCACGAAAAACAGATTCCGCTGGAGTATCGTTACCCCAGCGGCATGTGTTTTAACCGGTGGTCGTAGCTGAGTACAAACTAGCTACTTAGATAGATGACATTTGTGCCTAATTGTGCCCAAAAAATGAAATTTGTGCGTCTTGAGGTTTCAGAGTTATTCAAGATGCCGCTGGGGTAACGTTTAGCAAAATTGCTGTACCTCTCAAACGGCATGACATACAACTACGATTTTTTTTACTACGGTGGGTCTTAAGAGCGTTTATTCTGAAGGTGGGCAACGTCGCAATTAGATGTCAAATAATTCAGTTTTGATTAATTTGGCAACATTACTGTGTGGAAATAAAAAATGTGGCTAACTAGCGAACTAGAATATTGATTATGAAATGCAATAATTAATATCGTAACACCGAATGTTTAGTTTTAGATGTAAAAAAACTATTTAGAAACTTTCCTAATTCGTTTTTTACACCTAAAATGGGTAGGTACAACATCAAATTCAATGTTATAATTGCAATTCATTATTAATATTCTAGTTCGCTAGTTAGCCACATTTCTTATTTTTATTCAGTAATATTGCTTTAACCGCTCTCGTACTGTTAACGATTCGAATCAAAAGCAAAACAGGTAAATATTTGACAGTTATTTGCGACGTTGCCAACTTTTAGGATAAACCCTCTTAATTTGTCCATACGCTGTGCAATTTTATTTTTTCTTTAATCGACACTTGGAAAATAAGAAATTGATTTTCAAAAACCCTAAAATCGATCCTTGCGTCTCAATGAGAAATCCTAGAAACTTACCAATTTTGGTGGTTGGTACCTTTTATGAACTCTATGGGTACCTAATATACGTGTTCATTAAATAACAATTTGCGAATCAATATACAATATATTTTACACACTAAATTCTCATCATTTTTATACAACGAATTGACATGTCAGTTTGACATACTTTTTGTGGTAGTCATCATAGACTCTCACCAGCCAGTGTTCCGCCTGATGTGCAGGTCGGATATACGCTCGCTGAATGCATTGTCCCACAGTATCCCCCTTCAAAAAAATACGTGATAAGCAGCTTATAAGCTTACACTCGAAATTGCTGAACTACAGAAGCACAATTACAATAATTATCGCCGACCTCCTTACCGTCCAAACAATTTTCGCTCAAGATCTCGTTCTCGTTCAAGAACTGGGCTTGGGAAGAAGCCGGGAGATCGAAACTGGGAATGTTATTATCATTACCGATTCGGAGACAAAGCCAAGAAATGTGAATCTCCTTGTTCACGGAAGCCGGCGGAAAACTGAAGACCACATCGACTGTGGCGGACGTCGGTGTTGCGAATACAAATAACCGCCTATGCATAACTGACAGAACCACGAGAGAACGATTCCTAGTTGACACGGGAGCAGATATATCAGTGCTAGCTACACGAAGTAAGCGAACACCGATATCAACGTCGTTCAAACTATTCGCCGCAAATAACACACCGATCAACACTTATGGAGAAAAAACACTACAATTGAACCTGGGATTTCGCCGCAATTACAAGTGGACATTCATTATGGCCGATGTGAAGATGTCGATCATCGGTGCTGATTTTCTCAAATATCACAGACTGCTTGTGGATCTACATAGCAAGAAACTCATAGACAGCGTGACTGAACTCTCAGTAAACGCTATGGCAATACGAACTGCTCAAGACACAACGCTCTACGTAGTTGAACCAAACCACCGGTACCACACACTATTGCACGAGTTTGCTGATGTACTCAAGCCTCTGACACTTACGAAGGAAATCAAGCATAATGTGAGACATCATATTGAAACTGTTGGACCTCCTCTCTTCGCAAGACCTCGACCGCTACCACCGCAAAAATACAAAGCAGCAAAGGCAGAATTTGAAGAAATGATGGCCAATGGAATTTGTCAACCATCAAAGAGTCCATGGGCCAGCCCGTTACATGTCGTGGGCAAGAAGGATGGTGGTCTGCGCGCCTGTGGGGATTATCGCCGTCTAAACTCAGTAACGCTTCCTGATCGTTACCCAATACCCAGAATTCAAGATTTTACTTACCAATTGAGTGGTATGACGATCTTCTCTAAAATAGACCTGAAAAAAGCATACTTCTGGATTCCAGTCGCAGAACAAGATATAGAAAAAACAGCAATTACAACACCTTTTGGTTTATTCGAATTTCGTTGCATGCCATTTGGTCTTCGAAATGCACCACAGACATTTCAACGATTTATGCATGAAGTCTTGAGAGGCCTGGACTACTGCTGTTACTGTTTTGTCGACGATATTTTGATATACTCTGACACAGAAGGAAAGCATATCGATCACCTACGTCTTGTTCTGAAACGTTTGTCTGACTACGGAATCGGGATTAATATAGAGAAGTGCATTTTTGGTGAGAAAACACTCAATTTCTTAGGCTACGAAGTCACAAAAGACGGTATCAATCCCACAGCAGAGAAGATAGAAACAATACTTAATTACCCGAAACCAACAACCGTGCAAGACCTTCGACGCTTCCTGGGTATGGTTAATTTTTACCATGATTGCTTACCTAAGCAAGCTGAAATCCAAATAGCATTGAATAACCTCCTACATAATAAGAAGAAGAATGACAAGACGCCTATCATCTGGAACCAGGCAACTGAAGACGCTTTCTATAAATGCCGCCAAAGCATATCGGAGGCTGCTCAGTTGACACATCCAGTGCAAGGAGCCCCACTATGCATTATGACCGACGCTTCGTGTCTTAGTGTAGGCGCAGTCCTACAACAGAAAGTAAACAACATCTGGAAACCGCTTTCATTTTTCTCGAAGAAGCTCAGCTACACACAGGCGAGATACAGCGTATACGATCTCGAGCTCTTAGCGATCTATATGGCTGTCAAGCATTTTAGAAGACTAATAGAAGGGAGCGATGTTGTGGTGTATACGGATCATAAGCCCCTCACCTACGCCATGACTATGTCTGGAAGCTCAAGCGATACACCTAAGCGAGAGAGACAACTTCATTTCATATCTCAATTTTGTAGCAAGATCGAGTACATCCATGGAAGAGATAATGTAGTTGCTGATGCATTATCGCGCATTAGTAGGTACCATTGATTGCCCCTCGGTTATCAATTTTAATGACGTGGCTGAGAAGCAAAAGATAAACGAAGAACTAAACCGCCTGGTAAAGCAAGACAACCTTCACTTCGTCAAAATATCGTTACCTGGATCACTAAAAGAAATCTACTGTGAAAACTCAACCAAATTTCCACGTCCGTACTTACCGCAACCATTTCGTGAGATTGCCTTCAAAGCATTACACGAATTGAGTCATCCTGGTATCCGCACGACAAGGAAGATGGTCAGTGAAAAGTACTTCTGGCCTGGAATGAACAAGGACGTTTCATCGTGGACACGATGCTGCACTTCATGTCAACGTGCTAAAATTCACCGTCATACTGTTACACCACTAGTACAGTTTCCCGAGTCGAGAAGGTTCGAACACATACATATGGACATCGTCGGACCTCTCACTCCATCAGAAGGATACCGATATCTAGTCACAATCATCGACCGATTTTCCAGATGGCCCGAAGCAGTACCAGTTAGCGACATAAATGCGGAAACAATTGCCCGAGTCATATACGACACATGGATTACTCGCTTCGGTTGTCCACTGCGTATTACTACAGACCAAGGACGGCAGTTCGAGTCTACATTATTTCAAAAATTAATGAACAAACTGGGTATATCGAGAATTCGCACGACTGCCTACCACCCTCAAGCGAATGGACTTGTAGAAAGATTGCATCGTACTCTGAAGACAGCAATAACAGCAAGAGGAAATAGTCAACAATGGGTACAAGAATTACCAACAGTATTAATGGGATTACGCACAGCCATTCATAGAGAAACAAACTACAGTCCCGCTACAATGATATACGGCACCTCATTACGATTACCGGCAGATATTTTCGCACCGATAAAGTCAAACACTGAAGACCCGTTATTCTTACGTCATTTAATGGAATCAATGGAATCGCTTAATGAGCATGTCACTGCAGATGCATCAATGCGACACCGCATGACCAACACCTACGTACCGAAACAGTTATCTACATGCACGCATGTCTTTATGCGTGTAGATCGCGTGCGGAAGTCTCTTACACCGCTGTACGAAGGCCCGTATGAAATTATAGAGAAATACGACAAGTATTTCAAGATACGATTACCCAACCGAGAAGCAGTGGTGTCATTGGATCGATTGAAGCCTGCTCACGTATTACAAGTAGCCACAGATGAAAAGATGGAAGATGTCCCATACATTACTCGCTCCGGAAGGACAGTTAAACCTACAAGAAACGTACGGTTTTTTTGAAGGGGGATACTGTGGGACAACGCATTCAGCGAGCGTATATCCGACCTGCACAACAGGCGGAACACTGGCTGGTGAGAGTCTATGATGACTACCACAAAAAGTATGTCAAACTGACATGTCAATTCGTTGTATAAAAATGATCAGAATTTAGTGTGTAAAATATATTGTATATTGATTCGCAAATTGTTATTTAATGAACACGTATATTACACAAACTCAAAGCATCATGCGAAATCAGATGTTTCTATTCCAACTCCTCAGAGAGCTATTCCATTTTATTTAATATCTGGCTACGTTAAAATTTAACACTCCAATACATGCATGAGTTATTATTAAGTGACGGTAATTATGATTCGACAAATAATTAGTAGGTACCTTTATTCAATTACTTATCCTTAAAGTTTCAGCTGAAAAATCCTTGTAACTACACAGAGATATAAGAAGAAAACCATAGGAAAAGAAATTTCACGATTTTAACTGAACAAATTTGAATGACTGTATAAAAGCGGCCGCGCAGTAGGTACATTAGGTAATACGGGCTGGTATCCGCAACTCCGCGACTAAGCGCGTATTTTGCGTACGGGTGGGAAAATCGGTTATTCGATCCACCCCAGCTCCTCAAAGAAGGCCAGCAACGCCTTGGTGTCACTGACAATCTCACGTAGGGTACCTGGGTTACCGAAGTACTTTGCCCTGTATGCGGCGACCGCCAGTATAACAGCACATGAGCTGCTGTCTCGTCGTCCTCCATGCAGGCTCTGCACAGCGGACTGTCTGTGACTCCTATTACAAAGAGGTGTTTATTAAAAGACCCATGGCCAGCCACAGCTGCTATGGCTGTACGCAGCTGTTGTTTCGTTAGTCGGAGAACCTTTTTCGTGAGGCGGCCATCAATTGTAGGGAGTGCCTCCTTAGCCTGCCTGCACTCACCGTGGTCCAACCATAGTTTGTGATGTTGGTCCCTGGTTCGTTTCCTTACCAGAGTGCGTAGGTACCCGAAGGGGAGTGGCGCAATGGGTTCGGGACCCACTGGTGCCATGCTCGACCCCCTTCTGGCAAGTTCGTCGGCTGCGTCATTGCCCCGCGAACCGCTGTGTCCTTTAATCCATTGAATGGTAATGTTATTGAGGCTACCCACCTGGTTAAGGCGCTGGTGGCACTCGTATATCAGCCCAGAGTCAACAGTGTGGCTGTTTAGCACTAGCAGAACAGCCATGTTGTCTGAGAGTATACGTATCGAGTAGTCCTTAACTTCCCTGGCCATGATGGCTAAAGCGGCAAGAGATATACCCATGCATTCGGCCTGGAACACTGTGTTATGGACTCCCAATGGTGTGGCTATGTGTATGTTGAAGTCTTCCGAAAAGATTCCAGCACCTGTGCCACTACCTGTTTTGGATCCATCCGTGAAGATTCGTAGCTCTGCGGGGCGCAAACCCTCGCATCGGCGATCCTCGTGAAGTTGGATCCTGTATTTTTTATCGAAGATAAATTGTTTGGTTACCCGGTCATTTATGGCCTTCGTAATAGGGAATTCAGTATTGAGTCCCTCAAGCAGCGCGGTGTGTTGTGTGTCTCTCTTACCCCAGAGATTAATTGTAGCCGCCATTGTCGCTTCCTGCTGTATAAACAGGTGGAGCGGGCTAGACTTCGACCCAGCATGGCTTCGATTGCTGCAGTCGGAGTAGTCCTCATGCAACCACGGCCCCGTAAGCGATCATGGGGCGGATCACAGCTGTGTACAGCCACAGTATGATTTTGGGGGATAGGCCCCAGCGCAGTACATTGTGCCAACCTTCTTAAATTTGTAGTATTATAATTAAATTGGGTTTTAGGTTCCGTAAAATGGGGTGAATAGATACAACTTTCAACTTCTACACTGATTTTCTTACATATTTTGTATGAAAGCTGTTATTAAAGAATTGTCAAATTGCGAGTCCCGTTTTAATTTATCAAATAGTTATTCTTAATCATGCATAAATTTGAGAATTATTTGTGAAATAGGAAAAAGTAGGCGGTTTCTATTTACCTTGAAACTGGGGTCAAAAGATACGACAGAGGGGTGAATAGAGAAAAAAACGTTAGGGTTGTCAAAATCAACTTTTATTGTACCTATGTAAGTACTTACGCGTACCAGTTAAAATTAAACAAGTAATAGTAAAGTAGAATTTAGAATACCTTATATTTAAATATATTAACGAACATTATAATAAAAATGGGGCATATCGAGAATATGTATTTTTAAGTGTAAGTCATTCTGCAAATGTACCCACAATTAGGGCATTTTTGGAATGAGCCTAATCGCAAATATACCCTTATACGGTCTTAAATATTTATCTCAGAAATCCAGAAAATGTTAAATTAAATTGACCAAAACCGTTGAAGATAAAAAATCTAAATTTCAAATTAAAGTGTCATAGAAAAATATGTTAATATTTTTTTTTTAAAGAAAACTGTCATACCTAATGAAAAAATACTCGATTGACAACCCTGAAAATCATGTTTCTATTAACCTCTTTCTCGTTGCTATTAACCCCTCACTCATATCTATTCACCCCTTTCTTCGTTTCTATTGACCCTAAAGGCGTTTCTAATCACCCCCGACTCGGTTCTATTCACCTCGAATTTAGTAAAAAAATACTAAGTCTCGATTTTACTAAAAAATAAGAACAAAATGATGGAATATTGATACTAACCTTTTTATTCCTAATAGATGAGAAACTTAACTATCCAAGTATGCAAATTGACTGAGAGATAACTGTGAAGAACTTGTTTTTTTTTTTAAAGTTTTACACAGTCAATAAACACTTGTACGCAGACGTTCACTTCAACAGCTTTTTTCTTTGTCATTAGACTTGACGTAAATTTTAGTGTTGCCAGAATAAAGGAAAAATGTTGTAGTTTTATTAATAGTGGGAATAAAGATATTTTAACAGACTATAGAGCAACTAGAACGACCATAATCAAACTCTCAGATTTGTTTCTATACACCCCGCGATTTCTATTCACCCCATTTTACGGTTCCGTAAGTCGAAAAAACGGAACACTTGTAGGATCACTCATGTGGACCTGTGGCTGGCTCACTGGCTGTTCCGTCCGTCTGTCACGTGTGCGTTACCCCAGCCAGAAACAGTACCTAATAGATAATTAGTAATTACGAGTACATCAGCTTCTGTAATATAGCAGCTTAGATTTTGAAATTTGAAGTTTTTTAGTTACCTATTTGACAAAAACAGTTCAGTGGCGGATCAAGGATTGTCGTTGGGAGGGGCTTGACTCCGCTGAGGGTAGGTTTTAGCAAAGTAAAGAAGGTAAACATTTTACAAGCTTCCTCGGATTACTTTTCGCAAATTCCTCGATGACTTCGTTAGGTTGTAGACGAGTGATATACCTAAGCAATAAGGTCGAAAAGTAGTCAGGCGCCTGTGTCCTCGATAGTACCAGTCTCGTAAGACCAATCTGAGGAGTATAAAACCTAACCTAATGCCTACGCTTAAGGGGCCGGCGAACATAGCTCGCAACTGCAAATCGAGATGTGTTCAAAATTCGTTTGGAATATTGCTATCTCTGTTTGACAAGGCGAAGTCAGACACGCGTGTGTGTGTGAGCGGATAGATACTGTGCGACCACGCACACATTGACCATATTATTTCTTGACGCGATAGCACTACTAGCTATCGAAAATTTATGATAAATTGGATGTGTTCCGTAATACCAAAAATGATGAATTAAAACTAAATGTTTTTCCATTTTTTTTTCGATAATTTGTAACTTGATAATATAAGCTATGCTGCTGCGGAAACAATATTACAAATATAGTTTTTTATAATACAGAAAAAACGATATGAAAACATGTAATTTACGCTGTAAAAATGTATGAAATTCAATTTTCTTTAATTTAATTTCAGGTAAGTTTTTTGGAAAAAAAAAGACGTACAGGACTAGATAAATACTGTCTCAATCCGAATATCAACATAATATGGTGGAAATATGCTCAAAGTGCAAATGATTTTGGTATTACGTTTGTATGGACAATTCATCCGTCGCCGCATTCTTAAACTAATCACGCCTGTGTTCCCCACAGGGGGAGGCAGAGCTGTTTAGTAGATATGTTACGGGTAAGGTTGGAAGTTGGAATAAATGTAGGTTTACCCGAGTTTACTTAGTACCTATTACCCAATGTTTTTGGGTAATGTCCAAATGATAATGAAAATAAGTTTTAATTCGGGGTTTACCCACTCATTTACTAACTCACCTAGGTGTATCCAATGCTTACTGGGTAATGTTAGATTAATTACTGAAATTAAATCCTAAGGTAAGGTTTTATTTTTACAAACATAAGAAAAGAACACAATAGCTCTAAGAGCATAAACAATAGGTTTAATAGCACAATATATTAAATTTTGTATTGTCAATTAGTTTACAAACATACTTATCATTATAAACAAAAAACTTTTTACAAAAAAAAACAACCGACTTCCGGAAGTAAGGAGCTTTTTTTCGGAAGTCGGTTGTTTTTTTTTTGTAATAAGTTTTTATTTATCACTTTTTAGTTTTGGTACAGTCAGCATCAAAATTTGATGACCACATTTAGATTTTCAAAATCGCTGTACACCGTATTCACTATGAGCACTTCACTATACAGCGATTTTGAAAATCTAAATGTGGTCAACAACTTTTGATGCTGACTGTACCTACCCCACACAACATTCGAATACCAGTACCTGCTATGTAAATAACAGTCACTGGAAGTTATCATCATATCATCCACATACTCGTATTATCCTAAGTGGAAAAAATACGTATTATTTATTGAAGCTTACTCAAAAACTATCCAAGCAAAGTTAATAAAATTTATATGGGTCCAATCCGGGAGCATACCCTTTCAAACTAAAAAGGAGCTTTCAAAATCGGTCCACAATTGACGGAGAAATCGACGGACATACCTAGGAACATAAAATAAAAAAGAGGTATGCGTAGTCCCAGCGGAAAAATGTCGAATTTCTTAATTTCAGTTTAGCAGATATTTAGTGTATGACGTCGTGTAATTGTGTATGGTAAGTTCAAATTTGTGCATCCAACCATTGGGGAGTTATTCAACAAAAACTGTTTCCGCTGGGACTACGTCATCCCAGCGGAACTTTTTTTTTCCTATGGACGTACAAAAAAAAAATACATTCAATAATTAGTGTGTAACGAGAGGTAAATGTGTATGTTTAAATGAAATTTGTGCGTCCTTTATTTACCAAGTTATTCAAGTTTCCGCTGCGCTGACGTTTGGCAATTTGATGAAAATCATTTATAACGGATAAGTGCAGAGTTGTAATTTTTTAGGCACGTTGCTTTGAATTTTCGATAAAACTTTTCTTGGGGATCACGCTCGACTCAAGGCTGCAATGGGGTCCTTATTTAACATCTCTTGCAGGACGCCTAAGTTCAGCAGCATATGCTGTAAGAAAAATCCGTCAATTTACTGATGTAGGTACCGCGAGGCTAGTCTATTTCAGTTACTTTCATAGTATCATGTCTTACGGTATTTTACTATGGTGACGGGCTGCAGATATCGAGTCTATTTTTTGTGTTCGTAGTCCCAGCGGAAAAATTTCGAATTTCTTAATTTCAGTTTAGCAGATATTTATGACGATAGTGTATGACGTCGTGTAATTGTGTATGGTAAGTTCAAATTTGTGCATCCAACCATTGGGGAGTTATTCAACAAAAACTGTTTCCGCTGGGACTACGTCATCCCAGCGGAACTATTATTTTTCCTATGGACGTACAAGAAAAAAAAATAAGTACATTCAATAATTAGTGTGTAACGAGAGTTAAATGTGTATGTTTAACCCTTAATCAAACGGAAAGCTTTTCAAGAGATAAATAAAAACTGAGATTTGTTAATAGGTAAGTTTTGTCTGTAGATTTCATAAATTTTGATAAAGTTGAAATAATGGTGGGAAATAATTTCCCGTTATTTGTTACTACATATCAAAATATTATCAAGTGGGAAAATAAATCCCAATATTTTGTTATTTCAGACTAAGTGGGAAATAATTTCCCAGTATTTGATTAAGGGTTAAATGATCATTTCATTATTGTAGTAGTAAGTATCTACGTAATTTATGATCTTACCTTGTTTATCTTTCAATCATTCTCACTACTGACTCACTAAGTATGTCACAGTCACTTACACTATGTCAATATCCGAGTCCGATAAGTTCCTTATATTACGTTGATGGCAAAATAAACAGCACATACGCACATTGTCGTTGGCTGCACATTTGTGACTGACAAACAAAACAGAACAGGAAGCGCGCGCTAAGAAAATACCTACCTACTTTAGATTATTCCCTATTATACCGTTAAGTTTATAAATTCGACTTTTGAAATGACTACTGGGGTTAATGTTTTTTTCTAATAATAATAATTATTATTAGTATTTCTATTTAATTAAATTGTATCGTGTAACATCAAAATATTTGTACGCTGGCACCAGCAGAATATTAAGGACATAATAATTACCAACTGTAACAATTTCTTGTAATATTCTGACTAATAAATGCATTTATTAATACGATGCAATTATTATTGTAATAATTTCGTAAGTATAAGAGAAAAACAAGTGATCTACTATTTTTATCACGAAAGTTATTAGTTACTTGTTCAAGAATTGTGTGCGCGCACCTGTACGAAACTATTAAACACAATAACGATACTATACTGGAAATTTTAGAACGTTAGCTCTTTATACTGCACTGCCGCTTTTTCGTAGCCATTCAAACTTAGTCGGTTTATCCATGTATTGCAGTTGTTCTAGTATTTTCATTATATCTCTTTAATTATTTAATGTAGTGAGCTGAAATTTTACATGTGAATAGTAGAATTAATACACTAAATATTGGAATATGTTTCATTTTGCTATTCCATAAAACAGTCCTACAATCGGATGTCTTAAATATAGTGGTCCAGTCGTAGTAAATTATGGCATTGCTCGTTAATTACTAAGAGCACATAAATTAAACTTGGCAGGATATTGTAGACCCTTACAAGATATAAATAAACGTTATAAGTTAGGCTCTAGAGTTCCTATTTTAAGTACTTGGACCTAATAACCTTATTTTACTTTTACGTGTATATCTTCTGAACGGTATGTTTTTTCAAATTCTGTTTTCACACATTACACACAAATTCAAATCAACGTGCGTAAAAAATTACAACTCTGCACTTATCCGTTATAAATGATTTTCATCAAATTGCCAAAGGTCAGCGCAGCGGAAACTTGAATAACTTGGTAAATAAAGGGCGCACAAATTTCATTTAAACATACACATTTACCTCTCGTTACACACTAATTATTGAATGTATTTTTTTTCTTGTACGTCCATAGGAAAAAAAAAGTTCCGCTGGGATGACGTAGTCCCAGCGGAAACAGTTTTTGTTGAATAACTCCCCAATGGTTGGATGCACAAATTTGAACTTACCATACACAATTACACGACGTCATACACTAAATATCTGCTAAACTGAAATTAAGAAATTCGACATTTTTCCGCTGGGATTACGCACACAAAAAATAGACTCGATATCTGCAGCCCGTCCCCATAGTAAAATACCGTAAGACATGATACTATGAAAGTAACTGAAATAGACTAGCCTCGCGGTACCTACATCAGTAATTTGACGGATTTTTCTTACAGCATATGCTGCTGAACTTAGGCGTCCTGCAAGAGATGTTAAATGAGGACCCCATTGCAGCCTTGAGTCGAGCGTGATCCCCAAGAAAACAGTTTTATCGACGAATTCTAATTTCTCCCTATTCAATACAATGTCACAATCACTATTTTTAACATTCGCTTAAGCATATCTAATGCATTTAGTTTTATTCCCATTTAATACTAAATTATTAGCAGTGAAACCTCAAGTAGGGTCTTCGTGCTGACTATTTAGGTAGGATACTTATGGATTCATAATACGAAAACATCGTCATCGTCTCCAAGCTCCATAATCTGAAGACGACCAGCTCAAAGCTCGCGTAGCACCACAACCATAGAAACGGGTTTTCTACAGGGTTTGTCGACGGAATAATAGACAAAATGACAGATTGTGATTGTTTATGTCATTTTGTCAATTCTTCCGTCGACAAAACTCGTTTACATTGTCGTCATGCTAAGCAGGAAGTGTAGGACGGTAGGTCAATAGTTTTTCTTAGGCTAGGTAGATGGTAGAGGTTGACAAGGCATGAAAGAGCTCTAATGATGTCAAAGACAGCAAAAAAGGAATGACTCCGGTAGGTTCAATAAATATTTTTATACTCGCAAATAAACAAAATCTATAGAATACTTCCCGTTGACCTATAATCATGAAATTTGGCAAGAAGCAAGGTCTCACAGCACAAGTAAAGAAAAAGGAGGTATATTGATGTATGGGAGAATATGTTTTTCAACTAAGTACAATGTTAAGTTTTATTTTGGGATAAATTCATCTCAACTTCTTTCATTGTGCGTGGTCTGACACGCACTTGGCCGGTCTTTTTCATGTGGTAGAATAACTTACTCTACTAGACCGGTATGTATTTAACCAGTAGACTTATTCTGAATAAGTGCACTGGATAAATACCTACATACCGGTCTATCTATTGAAAGTTCACGACGTCCCGTAGCGTAGTCTTCGAGTGGTTGTATAAACTATATAAACATCACGATTACGTGTCGGTGGAAGGCACGCTCGCGCTGCGGAAACAGCGCGACCGTTGATTTCACTTTCATTTTATCAGTGTGGAAAATCCAGCGTTATCCGCCGCTGATTCCCACAGACATAACTTTTTTATTTTTATTGTCTCGCGCTTTTTGTT
Organism: Agrochola macilenta; assembly: GCA_916701695.1. Classification (NCBI taxonomy): domain Eukaryota; kingdom Metazoa; phylum Arthropoda; class Insecta; order Lepidoptera; family Noctuidae; genus Agrochola; species Agrochola macilenta. The sequence continues at coordinate 15,156,986 of OU753563.1, forward strand.
GTTTGGTATGTAAAGCGGATGATTGTTGAAAAGTAAGAGTAGGTAGGAAACCAAAGTTTTTCTACCAGTAAGGTAGTTACCTTAGCGGGGACAATTTTATATTTGATGTAGGTACTAGGTAGCTATATCCAATCTTTTATTTTAGTTTTATTCTTTTTTAATTAGGGAATTTTATAAACCCAATGCGTATGAGAGTACCACCATACCTACCCTACATAAATAGGTATTAATACAATACACACTGCTACGGATTAAATTTGGGCCATGAACCTGAACAGACTCTTCGCATCGTCACCACTTGGTTGAGACAGAATTTTATGAAATGAGCCTGAATCAAGTCGGCTTAACCTCAAGACCCCAAACACATCATTTCTATCACTTTCATACTTATCAGTCTATCAGCAAGTGATATAAGTCTTCCACAACTCCAACTCCACACTCCACACAATTAGGCGAGTTCGTTTTTTTCATCATGGACGCAAACTTATTACATGGAATGTGATCTGAGTCTATGATCTGTAACAACTCTAATCTTTTCTATGAAGAGTTAAATCCAATCTTTTTAACCGACTTCCAAAAAGGAGGAGGTTTTATGTTCGTCGCGTATTTATGTTTTTTTTTTATGTTTGTCCGCCGATTTTTCCTTCAATAGTGGACCGATTTTGATTTTTTTTTTATGAAAGTGTATGCTCCCGAATTGGTTCCATATAAATTTCATTAACCTTGCTTGGCTAGTTAGTTTTTGAGTAAGCTTCACTAATACGTACTTTTCCCACTTAGTACCTATATGTGGATGACATGATGATAACTTCCTGTGACTGTTATTTACATAGCAGGTAGTGGTATTCGAATTTGTGTGGGGTAGGTACCACAACTAAAAAGTGAACATAAAAACTTTTTAAACAAAAGTGTTGTTTGTTGTTTGTTTGTTTGAACAACAGTTTGTTCAAAAAACACAAAAAAAAAAACAACCGATTTCCGAAAAGAAACAATCATATGGTTGGTAGGTAGGTCTACCTAATGGAAAGACCCTACATAGAAAAAAAAAACACTACAAAGTGAAAAATTACTATATTTTCGGAAGTACCTAGGTGTCTTTGGTTTTGAATTTTCGTTTTTTGCCACCGACTTCCGAAAATATAGTTATTTTTCATTTTGTAGTGTTTTTTTTTTCTATGTAGGGTCTTTCCATTAGGTAGACCTACCTACCAACCATATGATTGTAAAATAAACTGAAAAAGTGTTTCGCAAAACTTCAGCACAGAAGTTGTACCCTATCCATGCAGATAGCACGTTCTATGTATCAAATGTGTACGAAGCTTAGTCTTCGTACACATTTGATACATAGAACGTGCTATCTGTAGTAGTTAGTCCTTGCTATTAGCAGGCTGATAACTACTTAGTCTGCCTTCTTGTGTAGACTTGAATTTACTTAAGCTATTGTTCTATGAACCTCATCTAAACCATTTCTAATTACGTGGAAAGTTGGTATAGGAATAGCATTTAGTTCCTATAATATAGACATGCTTACCAGAATATCACTGACTTAGATAAATCACTAAAGGGTCTTTTTAATATTAAAGAAGATATGTCAGGTAATCTTTTAAAAGCCTGACTAAGGTTGGTACTTGGTAGTAGGTACCATCAACAGCGCTGTTAAGAAGACTGCACAGTGCACGTGCGTTGTAGCATTGGTGCAGCTCGAGGGCGCGAGTGGGGGCTGGATCTCGGCAATAGGTTTTTGGCGCGGAGAGAAAGTACGGTTGGTGGTGGCCGAAGACCCCTGCTCGACGCACTCGGTGGAAACCGCGCGGCCGCGGCCGACACTCGGCCGGCGTTTCATGGGCAGTCCGTTTGCGAAATAATGCCATTGAATCGCTGACGCCGAATTTGCCAGTGACCGCGCTGAGCGCGGAGATGACGCGCAAATAAATAGTGGTGCGCACCAATGATAAAGAGCTCTCGACCCCGGATACCCACTACAATGTGCCAATGGAGTATTGTGACTATAATTTACGTGGTCCTTGTATTGAACTCGTGCGATGCCAGGGAGATCAGTTCGCCAGATGCTGCTACCCTTCACAACCATGTGAGTAGAGGCTGACTATCATAGTAATGACGCTATCAGACCGTGGACGCGGTATCGGTCACAGCTGCATGTGCTTCGGCGCATTGACTTTGAATGCACTTTTACTTTCGTTAGTTGTGTGCATTTCTTGTTTGCTGTTTTTCAACAATCGACATTTTGATCAAAGCGTGTATCTGTATTGACATAAGGTTTTCTGAAACTTAAAAATAAGAGTGAAATATTCGTTTATTTGAAATTGAGATCAGTGAGGCAGTCGGTCCCCGTATGTCACGTTAAAGTATTTTCTTTTAACAAAACAAAACATACTTAGATACCTACATCCCTATAAAACAGGTACAATTGGGCGGCAATTTAAAATTAAACGACCCTTCATGAAATAATACGATTCGTCGAAATGGCACAGTTCATAAAATATGTATGTCCTAGTTGTTCAAAGATGATTTATGTATGTGTGATGTGATGTAGGCTCGTAATTTTTTTGTGGGTACCTAGCTACTTTAGGTACCTATAGCCAGTTGAGATAAGTACCTAATAAAAAAAACAATTAACCTTTTTGCGTAAGTAGCTTAGTGCGCAGTACTTACGCAAAAAAACATAGAAATGAAGTTACTGCTTCTGCTACTTTTACCGTATTTTCACGGTTTATTTAACATTTCTTTCCGGATATTTCGAGTATTTTCTTACTTATTCATCCGCAACTACAAGCGTTACATTCAAATTAACCGCGAAAAACTATCTAAAACTACCTACTTATTTGCAGTGTTACTTTTTTGGAGTTAAGTTGTATTTTATTTTCTAATGCTGTCGGACTATATATATATATATATATATATATTCTATATTCTATTCTATTTTATTCTATATTCTGTAGTATAGGTTCCTGAGATCTTTCACACTTTTTTTTTGTTCATTTGAAAATCAGCGTCAGACCTAATTTCTGTCTGGCATTATTGCTGAAAAAAACCTTGTTGACGCAACCGAGATCACACACACATGTAGTATCACATGATCCTGTTTTTAAATTAGGTAGGTAGGTATATGTTACTTTTAATTTGTTTAAATGTGTTCCTCGCAGGTACTGTGCCAAATACCTAAACGTTTTTCTTTCGGTTTCCAAGGTAATTCTGTGATTACCTATTTACTTAATTTTTTACGACAAAACAACCTTTGTGTCAACCTTATAACATCGATTACGTACGTAGATATAACAAAAGTTACCTACAGAACTGTGTTGGTTGCATGAAGGCTATAAAACAGGTGTTATTGGCATGGTCAGCATGAGACCGCATAATCGCTGTCATTGCCGACCGATTGACACAGTTATAAGTTAACAATCAAGTATTGATTATAACAACTTATGTCAGAAGAAACAGTCTGAAATAAAATAGATTTCCGCCGCTTGATCCTTGTCTATAATGGGTATTACGTACTGTCTTATGTAGGTAGGTAGGTAGGTAGGTAGTAGAAGTCCTTTTTTGACAAAAATTATCAAGAAGCTGCGGGGTAATTGTGTAACACACTTCAGTAGCAATGGCTTTCATTTTGGCAGTTCAACAACATTCATTGCGTTATTTACGTTGCTAAGCAGACAAATTTTTCGAACATATGAAGCAATGGATTAGCAATATCCTTCAAAAATCATTCAGATTGTGATTGATAGTGTGTTACGCAATAGGGTGCTTGTTAGTTGAAATAGCTTCTTGATCATTTAAAGTCCCTAAGTAAGTTAATTAAGTATATTTAAAATTATACCTATCATCATCATCATCACCATTTCAGCCAAAAGACGTCCACTGCTGAACATAGGCCTCCCTCAATAATACCTAAGCTTCGAATAAAATAATAATGTTGAGATAAATATGTAAGTAGGTACCTAAGTATAAAATCGATAGAATCTTTTGCTTTTCCGAAACATACTTACAAACAACTTAAGACATTCTCAATCTTTTGTAAGTAGACGAAACAAAGTCAGTTTCTCTTATATTTTTAATGATTTCCATTAGCCAATTCCCAATGACTCAGTAGTACTTCCTGTTCGTAGGTTATTAAATAAATAAAGATGAAACCTTTCGACTGAGGTAATGACGCGGATATGCACTACTTTCGCTGATTAAGTCTCTCTCTGTCTTTATTATATAATTCTGAATTCTATAATTTGGGTACTAATTTCCAACGACCTTCTAGAGAACAATGGCAATTATAACTATGATGAAAATAATTGCCAACGAAATTGGTTTTTGTCCAAACGCTTCCAAAGTTATGCTATGACAGAAAAATTCTGATTTCAACTTAGACACCTTTTTAAATTTCCCGCATTTTGGGAAATGCATCAAAAGGAGTAGATACCTAGGTAGATATGTAAAGCTGACCAGACATTATCAGTAATAATAGCGTGGTGGTTGGAATGATGATGTGATCTAAATATTTTAATAGAGTCCGCGCCACCGCTGAAGTCCGGCGGAAAATTGTGGAACTACATTTTTTAAAATGCAATTTCATACAATGACATAGACACTAGCGCCGCGTCTATCGGACTTGAGTGGTGGCGCGGACTCTAGTTTTACGTCATTATTGGAAGGAATGACAGTAGTAATATTGATGTCATTATTATTGATAGTGTCTAGTCCGCATATGGATTGTGGCAGGTTGGCGTTCTGTGTTCTGTTTTTTTGTGAATTTATGTTTTACTGGCCGCTGCCCGCGCTTCACCCGCGTTGTCCCTTTTTTTCTTCTAAGTTAACTCCTTATAACATCAGCTATCTATCAGTGAAAGTCCCGTCAAAATCGGTCGAGCCGTTTCGGAGATAAACAGACAGATAAAAAAAATATTCTTTGTTATAAGTACCGTATATAATTTAATTTTTCACTTCAATTTTATTTATTTGTTTTCAGCTAACTTATTCACACGTAAAGTAAAATCCTAATACGAAATAAGTACTTGCAAACGTGACCTTTCGGGTTTTTGTCTGTTTCAAAATCGGTTGCGTTGATTTGCTATGAATGAGTATGACTAATGAAGTAGGTAGTTATCTTGACGAAACACTGGCTGCGAAGAGAGACGGGATGTGATGTGATGTGCAATATGAAACCAACCATTTTAGAAATGATAGGATTTACATCTTTAAATGTCATGAATATGATAAATGTCTAATAATATTGGTTCTGTTTTTACATATACTTAACATAATATTGATGTTAATAGGTGCATATGATATTGCATGCAGTGCATATTATTAAAATTCAGGCCAACCCCTGTGTTAGCCTGAATTTTAATAGGTACGTTGTTACATTAGATTATGCTTAAGTTAATGCTACTTACCTAAGTAACTTTATGCATATGTATATTTTAGAGAAATATCATAATCAATAAAAAGTTTGCCGCAGTTCTTCAGTTTTTCCGGAAGATACCTAGGTACCTGCTATTATAGCTAGGCACTTCGATGTTAGCCTGCGTTATCTTAAACATGAAGAAAATCTTAAAAGGTTATCCACAGGTACCTTTACATCTTGGTCCAACAACCCTCATAGGAACTGAATAGATCAAGACCATGACTTACATTAGAAGACTTTTATCAGACCTTTTTAAATATTCACTGAACTGAAATCATCATAAAAATCATGAACTTAATATTAACGCAGAAGTAAAGCGTTGATAGCACTCAGAAGACAGCCGTTTAATGGTCCTGTGGCGGCATCTACATCGCCACATGTGAACTACGCATTACACTGATGCCACGAAAAATCCTGCATCGCGGAAGCAGGTTTTACCACGCGACTAGCATGTATGCAACGTCTCGACATCAATCGTCAGGCAGCAGCTACCAGATACGACACCCGTCTGGTTGGAGGGTCGTCTCTTTTCTATGGAGGATGAGTAAACTTTACACCCTGTTCCTCATACCTCTATAGTCCTGAACTATTGAATTGGGTACCTTGGATTTTCTACAGTTCATCTACTAGTTTCCTGTGAAAAATCACTGTGTAGGAGTCTGGGCAGAAGGATGGCACTTTCATAATACTCGCAGACAGAAGGACTATATTACTGATCCTCATTATGCAATCCCAAAGTCATCTTTTTGAACGATCTTGGACGGAAATGGGAAAGCATATTTTCCGGGATTGGTCAAAATTTCCAATGTGGTTTAATTCTAGGAAATATGCAACTACCTATTACTTATTTGATAAATCTTAGGCCAGTTTAGATGGAACCTGAACCCTAAGCTTTCTTATTTTCATTCCAATTTCTGTAAGTAATTTCATTTTCCGTTGTTAGCTTGTCGAAGAAGTTGTACCTACTATGTAGGAATCCTTAATTCGGGCTTTCGAGGCGCTTTCCATTCAACATTATTGTTTTTGTGGGTATTACTGATGTAATACCTAACTTTCTACTTTGTCAATCAAAAGTAATTATTACAGCTTTAGAAACATACATTACTTAATGCCTGTGTAGGTATAAAAAATAATAGCAGCTTCACAATCATATTCTTACGTGTTATAGAATTTGTGGATCGCATCGCATTGACCGATCCTTGGTTTAGATTCTGTAAATTTCTCTAAATTGTTCAGATTTACATTGTTCTGATAACGATTTATCTCATATTATATCTAGTACTTTATGTACTCCTGCCATAAATAACTTCTTAGCTATAATCACCATAAATCGGTATCATAATTTCCTACCATGCATTGTCTGAGCTACAGTTATGAGTACGTACCGATACAATGGCTGAAGGTATTTCTATTTTCCTTATTATTTTCCGCCGGCTTATAAATCCAGCTTGTTCGAAATATATCGCCGTGGCTACTTACTTTCTTACATTTGATAAACGGCTACGGATAACAAAAACGAGAGCACCACAACAATTACATCGAGAAAGGCGCCTCGCAATCATACTTTGGAAAGTAGTTTACTTGCTGACCTTACGAATTCACCGGTGTATCACAATAAAAGCGAATGCGGTGAAAATGACGCCAATCAGCCGTAACCACCTACTTCGTTGACTTTGATTGTGTCAAGTCAATAGTCAGTTGTTTTGGTTTAGATAACATTCTATACACCATTTTATTTTCAATGGCATGTAATAAATTGATTTCGAAATAGTTTTTGCACTTCCCATTTTGTTGCATTGTTATTTTCACAGTGGGTTGAAAATAACAGCTAAGTTTATCAAAGCGACAGTCCACAGAGAACTGGAGAAAACCGATTGTTATGACGCTCTTTGATATTATCACTAGTCATGGCGTTGAGACCTTTGAAATCAAATTGTCGTGCCTTATAGCCGTACAACGACCTTACGTTAGTGCAGCCTCTCTAAACATAATGGCTCTCAGGGCTTTGAACGGCAATTGTTATGCAAAAAGGAATTGCATTACAGTAGATATAGTAAATGAATCGAAATAGAATACGGTTTACTGTAGGTCACCAGTTTCGTAGATGATACAAATAGAAAACTGCGATCCCTTCAAAGAAGTTATTTGTAAACCCATTAAGTAGCATACACTCCAGTCAAAAACAAAGTAACAGAAATGCAAGGTTCTGAATATGCTGCATAAAGAACGGCTTTGGAGATTTTTTATCCCGGAAAATAATTTTCATTGGTTTGACGATTACAGATTTTTTCCAATAGATTCCAATTGATCTCAATATATTTTATTGCTTGTGTTCCTTATTATCTCCTGTGTCCAAAACTACTTACCTACATATTATTCAAGCTGGGTATTCAAGCTGGGCTTCGCAGTGTGTATTACCGGGCACCGGCACAACGGTTACTTGTTAACTACTATCAGTATCTTGTTTAATTTTGCGTGCAGCATTAGGCAACGTGTCATTGTCTCAGTTCCATTGTCCGGAGTCCTCGCTACCTGACATTGAACTTCAGACGTCAAGTGGACCAGTAATTGCTGCCATGGCCAATTACGACACGAATTCATCACTAATAGGGTCACGGAACAGTCTTTCAGGCAAATGTGTAGTGATTTCTAGATTTTATTAATTTTCAATTAAGACCTTGACATTATTCGGTTATTTAATAGATATTGTTGCTGTTGTACCTATCTACAATGTTACGGTGTTGTACTGTAGATTTCCATTTCGTTATATTCGTCGATTCTTATAAAGCCTGCAGTCTCAAAATTTTCCCCGATTTATAATTTAAACCTACTAAGTACTAACTATATCTGACCTCATAAAATCTGCTGCATATGGAAATTGGTTCCATTGATATTCTGCTAGTGAATTTGCTCTATTTAAAATCAATCGCGGCATTCGATATTCAATACAAACATTATCTAACTCCCTACCCAGTGGCACTGATGACCGTATAGGTAAGTGGCAGTGTCCACATGGCGCGTGGACAACCTTAGCCTCATAAGTGGTTATTATGTCACGATATATTGTTAGCTAACTAGCGACAAACAACATGCGGTATCACTTTCGTCACAACATTACATGAGTGGGTCACCAGAGGGAAAGTATCATAGCGCATCCATCAGTCGGAACCGGTGACGTGCAGCCTTCTGTTATTCTAGGTACTGATTTGACTGACAGCCCTGTTTGGCAAATTGACACAGTTCTGCTGAATAAGTCGGATGCTGTAAAAGGTAGTTGGAATTCCCAGTATGAAATTTTGTTAAAGCCAAATTCATGTCCATATTGGTGGCATTACGAAAGTCGCAGACAGATTCGGTATCAACTCTTAATAGCTTAAAAGTTATCAAACGACTAGGCCTTGATTTCTTTTTCAAATCAAAATGTAAGGCATTATCCATTCAGTGACGTATTCAAATATGTACATTCGAACTAACGATTTCCTAATGTACCTACTACAAATTACCCGTCATCGTCAGTCGTGAGATCAGCGAAAGTTTAAGTGCGTCTGAAATTAAAATGGAATAAAAAAAGGATAATAACGTACCGGAACACGGCTGTTAAGATTGTGAAAGCAACATTGACATTAGTCGCCAATTAACATCGGGCATTGCGTAACCATCATGGCGTGCACGATACCTACCTGCGAAAGTAAACCGCGCTGCCAACATTTAAATGGTAAATAAAACTTATGTAAGTGCATTTCCGACGGAACAATCAGATACCAGTTTTGTTATTACATAATATGCATAAAAGTCAACACAGCAATTTACATGAACCCTTACGAAATCCAGCACGATTACCTACTTCCGAGTGCAGCTATAACATGCAATGATGACAGACGACTTAAAAGTTACATGTGATGTAACAACATGCTAGCTAGAAACATTGAGAATACATACTCTCGTCAATCTTCGTCAACACGTAAGATTGATGGGGCTCGGATGTACTCGTTTAGTACATCCGAATCCCATCAATCTTAGGTTCACTTGCACTACAAGTTAGTTAGATAAAATATATGGAAATTCTAACAATCCATAGGTCATTGAATATATTCAAAATCTTGAATTAAATTAGCATTACAAAGTGTTGAAACAATCGAACCTTGAAGAATGTAAAGTAAAGAACATTTCCACAATATTTTCAGGTGTCGTCAGGTAACAGAACTCAGCGTTTCCTGTTCGATGCAATATTCGGGCTGGAGGTGCCGATTCTGGAGGAGCAGAGCGTCGAGGATGAAGAAGAGGACAACCAGATCAAAGAGTGCTCCTGTGGTATGTAGAAAGATCAATTCGTCTGTAAATATTATGCAAATTCTACATTTCACTGTTTAGATTAGAATAGATTTGAACAAATCTGTGTCATCGGAGGATTAAGGTTTCTATTTTTTATATAACTTCATCATTATCATTATCATCACCATCATTATTATTTTAGATTTTTATTCGAAAGCTTAAGTCACATTCATATCTTTCGTAATCAGACATGGAAACCTTTTTGGGATTCAGAACATTTAAAATTTCAAAGTTTTACCAAAACTTTATTCAAAATTTTTGTATTTTTCTTTATGAGAGAGAAACTACATAATACAAATGAACACGTCACAGTAGTCTGTGACGTGTTCATTTCTGAGCTAACTGTATATCGCATAAATGTATGTAACAAGTCAACCTGAAATAGTTTCGAATGTTTATGCGAGTACTCGTACACCCGATATAAAGCAGGCATACCTAATTAATTAGAATAGTGCAGCACACACGTTAGCAGTTGCTGTTTCTAGTTTTCCAATCTTAGTCTTCTAGTTAGCACTGCAAAACCTATTAGCCACTATAAGGGCTCGAGCTTACGATCGAACCAAATTGGTCGGAGCTAATGAGCCAACAAACCTTGGAAAACATTGCTTTGGTTCAGCCAATGATTGTACAGTTTTGACTATCAACAAATCTGCTGTTTGTTCCAAATTCGATCGTGAGCCTGTTCCCTTACAATTTCAAGCAATTCTAATGATCTTCAACCACGTTCACGTTTTAGAGTGCGGCAGGGCAAACCCACTCCCTAGAAAGATGGGTAAGTTGTATCAGTGTACAGCACGTGATTTGTATGTACCTATGTTCACCTGTAGAAGTAGACAGCACTTCTGTATCTACCCTTTTAGACCCTGTAGTCTGCACGTTGGCGATCATTGTCCTTTTCTCATCATCACCGATTATTTTATCATCGTCTTACCATTTCTCCAAGTGTACTGGTTTTATGGCTTTCAGTCTTGATCTATCTGGCTGAAAGTCAGGATTAATTTAATGTATTACCAATTATAAGCTGTTAATTATGATCGCCGATGTGTGTTTCCTTTATTGAATGTTGTATTTAATATACTTAGATTAGTCTCGTAGTAACCAAATAACAATTTCAGTAATATTACTTCTAGAAACATGTACATATCCAGTATTGTAGTAATTTCCTATGCACGTTATCTATAAATATTTCATTTTGTTTTATTTACCTTTATATTTGGTTCCTTGTTACATTTATTTTATTATTATTTGTTATTGTGTGTCTTTAACCTTTGAATGGTAGTTTTGTTTATTAATCCTAGAAACATAATATTGTGTTATAATTATGTATCCACCTATTGCCTACCGAAACTTCACTTCTTCATCTGATAAAATATGTCGATGTCTATTTTTAATTTTTTTTTTTTGTTGAGTCAACTAGGTATATAGGAGTCCTCATAACATCACATACTTCATTTAAGATAACATGTACAACAACCTTATCTTTATCTATTCTCAAGTAAGAGCAGTACATTGGTACCTAATTATTCATTAATTACTATGTAGGTGACTATACCACCACTACTACCATCACACATTTAGAAGAGTAAAAGTGTCAAGTCGTTAAGAAGTATTTAAAAATGTGCTTAATTAACATTGACTAATGTAACGTACTTAATTTTAATTATACAACATTTTTCTGTTTAATCGAAGGAGAAGAAATCTGCTATATATAATCTGCTAGTCAAATTGGTTTCGTTTTGACTAGAATTGCTTTCAAAAGTTGTAAATTGAAAGCAATTCTAGTCAAACGAAACCAATTTGACTCAATTGCAAATCGAAAATGTGTTGCGTAATTAGATAGCTGGTTTCAATAAGAGATATATTGGAAACGTTTGCAAACAATTGTACTTACTTACTTACTTACTAGATACTGTAATTCCCGTCCTACTATACTACTATCTAATGATAATGAATTGGCGAAACCGACAAAGACACTACAGATACTAAGTACCAATTCCATTTTATAATTAGAAAATAGAACTCTTGGAAAATCTTATTTAAGGACCAAACCATTAATTTGTTAGACTCCTCTAGATATAAAACAACATGTGGAAGGAAAAGTTTATTAATGTTTAACAAAGCAATACTATTGGATAAGAAATATTTGTATTACAACTTATATAATATAATAGCCACCATTAATAAAAACATTACATTATGCAGTTGCTATGAACTCAACCACCTTCCTTCCTGTAGGCACAAGTGCAAAGATAAATAAAGTTCTTTAGAAGCATTAGTGTTAGTGTTTACACGTAAACAGCTGTTCTGTGTAAGTAGTGGGTAGCTCTGAGCGTTGAACTGCCGTTCATCACAGTGAAAGTGTAATGGACTCTATCTGCGCCCGCGCTGCGCCGGATCGCGACCAACTCGCTATTAACTGCTATAACTCGTTATTTAGATACTATTATTTCCCGTTCCTGTCAACGTACAGACGGGAACAGAACTACTTTTAAAGACAAATAGCTGAATGTTTGAATTGGAATATTGCAGGTCGTAGACCTCTATGGCTGAGATTTGAGGTGCTCCGTTCTAGTTCAACAATGTTGAAGTGGAATGTCAACGCTTTGGGACCAGTCACACTGATTACAGCTTATTCAACCAATCAATTCATTTATGATTTAGTTCAAAATTAAAATAATAGTATTGCCCAAAGTTATAATACTATTCCGAAGACATTCAGTTCTTTAGATGAAATGCTTCTTTCGCCACGAATGGTTTAAGATTCTATTAAGTAATTTCTTCAGAACATGCAAATGTAAGGTTAATCGCTAGATAATTTGCAGTCGTAAATTATAGTTTAAGTATCGCTTGTTGTAATTAACTTAATTGCACCACGTAGCATTTAGTTTACGTTGTCTCAATTCACACTTGGTTATACTGACCGACCATATTGTGGGACTAGTGATTATAAACCTGATTGGATGTGGTTGATAACTATTTGTAAATTGTTGTAGAATATTATTCCTTGTAATTAAAACCTAGTAGTCATTTCTTAAGTAGAATAGCATTTAAGTTAGTGCTTTAAAAAATACCTTATACAGTCCCCATTTTTTAAATTAATTAAATAATAAAAAAGAAATCACAAACATCACACTATTCATTAACATCGATGTCTGTGGTTGTTTTTATTGGATAAAGTTAAAAGTACCTAAAAGAAGACAAAAACAAGAGACAGTATTTCTGAATAAAAAAAACAAATGCAAAATATTCACAAACTGATCTCAAAGAAAAACAGTGATATATAAACAAACCATCAGTCGCCAATGATACAGCCACACAGCTAACAGGAAATCTGTAGCAAGTACTAGCAATGACGTTGGTTCAACAAACTGCGTTCACTTTCTAGAGTGTGGCGGGTCGAATCAGGAGAACCGCATCGTTGGCGGGAGGCCGGCAGGCGCCAACCGGTACCCTTGGATGGCGAGGATCGTGTACGACGGGCAGTTCCACTGCGGAGCCTCGCTCCTCACCAAGGAGTATGTGCTCACAGCTGCTCATTGTGTCAGGAAGTAAGTACTTCATCTTTATCATACAGTCATAATATATTATGTCCCTTTCAATCCTCTCTAACGTGTGCATGTCTGGTTTTGTACTCGTATATGTCAAATGTCAGTCCCCAGAAGATGATTTTTATTCACAATAAGTAGATTGCCACTAATATGTGTATTCTAGATTTTGATCATCAAATAATATTGGTTTCGAAATAGGTGAGAAAAAATCAATATCTTTATACTTATAATTCTTCAGTACGCCTGTATGTCCCTGAAGTCTTCCTAAACGGCTAGACCGATTTTGATGATTTTTTTGGGTCTTCGTCCTCCGATGAACTTCCTGTATCTACGTATACATACTCGTAATTTGCTGTATTGACATTGCCATTACCGTGCAAGTATTGCAACGAAGTATGCTTCATGCAATATGTTTATTACTGACTTGTTGAGGTCGACTTCCAGTTTAACCAGGAAGTTAGCAGATATGCAATCGAAATGATAGGTTCGTTGCGGCCAATTACTGTTTAGAAATCGAAACGTTCAAGTTATATATATGTTTCTTTAAGGGAGAAATTTGTTGTTTAATCATTTCATGTTTCATATTTATGTGCCACATGATAATCTCAGATATTGGATTTTAATTTAGATTAGCTTTAACTACAAAATATTAAAATAGATGAAGAGTGAATCCTTTCTACTTACTGATTGGTATCTTGGCAGATCTGAGAAGTAATAATGATCATTTCTACAGAAAGGCTAACATACTTCTCTGATTATATCTTTCGGATGAATATACTGTCCGTCTGTCCATCAGCAGTTATCCATTTATATATCTTTGCTCATAGGGGAGCTCGTGGCTAAGTAATAACAACCGCACGGGTTACTCTTGCCGGGGTTGGTCTGTGGATGAGTGACAATCTTAACATACAGAGGTTTCTCCGTGCCTCGGAAAGCAGGTTTAGCCGTTGGTCCCGGCTGTCATTCGTGGATCTTTAACAGTCGTTACGGGTCGTCAGAATCCCGAAAGTCTGACAACCGGTCTTACCAAGGGGTATCGTATTACCCAGTTACTGGTTTGTGGAGGTCAGATAGGCAGTCGTTTCATGTAAAATACTGGTATTCAGCTGCATCCGGTTAGACTGGATGCCGTCCTCAATATAGTTGGGAAAAGGCTAGGTAGATTGATTTTGCTATAAAGTTCATAAAGTGTATTATATAAAACCATTGTATATTCAATATTCGTTTATGCCTAACGCCTGGTTTTACCTACGTAAAGTGCACTTGCTATGAAGTGCTCATTAAGCATTGGCTTTGCTGTAACAATTGCGTGTTGGATAATTGAACAAATTTGTATTTACTTATTAAGTGCTTGTCTGTACCTACTCATCGAGAACTATTTGTTCAACTTAGCACATGATATATCACTCGTCGTATAACCTCATCCTCTTCGTCTCTCCTATCCTTGTCCTATGTTAACATGGGGTTAGCATAAAATGTTTTTTCTTGGATTCAAACAACTCATCTATCTTCTTCATCTGTATTTGGTTTACTTACCTCTTTTCGTTTCCTCAATTATGTTCATCACTATCTCAGATACAACTTCATGTATTCTCAAACGCTGAAACAATAATAAACTATAGATAGATGCAACTACTTAATACAAATTGTTATACAATATTGTTATATCGTTGCTACGTGGAACAGTGCGCGACTACACGCAATGTTGCATTGTGCTAATTCATAGTAGGCCTATTTACCATTCAAATACCTACCATGCTCATGTTTTTCCGGCTCATATTTCGCATATAATCATTATTTCACTACATTGTAATTCAAATACTGAAAAATGACAAATTGATTTCATTTTCATAAATCTTTCTTGTAAAATGTGAAGTGCGTTAATTTACAAAACATTTCCATACAATGTTATCTGTCTAATGTAAAATAACGCAGTCATTCATAAAAACAATATTAATTCATAATTTTTCATCATTCGTCGTGGTATGATTTTCTACCTGATTTACGCATTTTTTTTTTCATAATCATGCGAAAAACGTTGCAAAATCATTTTCAGGCACGACGTTTACAAATCCATATATTAACATTGTTTTATGTGTTTTGTTAAATGTCGATAGAGGAAAGTTGTAAAATAATATGAATGTATTCTTATAATAATAATAAAAAATGTTGATATAACTTCATATTTATTCCGACAATAGTAAAATTATGAAAGTTAACAATGATGCAACAGCAGAAGCATAATAACTACCAGTTTGGCATCTTTATGCCTTTAAGTACCTCTCTCGTACACCATCTTACGATAAGTCCGGTTAACTTATCTGTAAATAGTGTTACATCTATTCATTTAGATACCTGTTTGATTCTGTTAATCTGGACTATGAAATATGCCCATCGTTTCTCATAAAGCTTTTATTCCTTCTTTGAATCCCCTTTATTGTATACTAGTTTGAAACATGTACAATTTTTCTTTTACCATGTTCCAGACTGAAGCGTTCAAAGATCCGCGTGATCCTGGGCGATCACGACCAGACCATCACGACGGAGAGCGCGGCAATTATGCGCGCCGTCACCTCCATCGTACGCCATCGTAGTTTTGACCCTGACTCCTATAACAACGATATTGCACTCCTCAAACTGCGCAAGCCTGTCAACTTCTCCAGAATCATCAAGCCTGTTTGTTTGCCGCCTACTAGTAAGTTACACTGCACTATTTAAATATTTTCAACCACACGAAATAACACGATGGGCCAAAACGTAAAATATTTTGTCTGATGGCGGATGGTGAAAATTATTACTTTCCTTGTGTCCATTTTCATTTAGTCTTGCCAGATATCAATCCAGTTTTTAAACTCTTTGAGACTGCATTTTGGGAGTTCACAAAATCCTTAATTTGTGTCTGAGTCGTTTATTTCAATAATATGTTTCCAAAGTATGCATCGGTACGATTCTCGATATTAACCAAATAATTTTTGTTCTAGGCGTAGATACATCTGGCAAGGAGGGTGTCGTGGTGGGTTGGGGCAGAACATCCGAGGGAGGACAGCTGCCTGCAATCGTGCAGGAAGTGCGAGTGCCTATCCTCTCGCTCAACCAGTGCCGAGGCATGAAGTACAGGGCCTCGCGAATTACTAACAACATGGTGAGTATCAAGAGTCCAGAATGAACTAATAAGTATCAACTTGTCCAGCAATTTCCCAAAGGACCTAGCTGAGGTGTTTAGGGGTATTTAAAGTTCACACATCCTCTACAGAAAAGGGAGACTCCGCCGATAAGACGGGTGTCGTCTCTGGTGGGCAACTGCCCAACGATTGATGTCGGGGAAGTTATATATATGCTGATCGCGCGGTAAACTATGTTTGCGCGATGCAAGATTTTGTGTGGCGTCAGGTCTTTTGATGCGTAGTTCGGATGTGGCGATGTAGATGCCGCCACAGGTATATTAACTGCTGAAATTCAGACAATATCAGGAATAGAACATCGTTTGTTTGGTTCGGTTTGTTATGAAGTTACAGGGTATGACTAGGCTAAACTTATGAGTACATGATTCTGTGAGGTCAAGTAGAAACATTTTTACTACCTACGTAAGAAAGCATTGTCTCATCAATTAATTGTTTGGTTTATAGCTATGTGCTGGCAGAGCATCAACGGATTCGTGTCAGGGCGACAGCGGTGGTCCTCTTCTCTTACAACAGGGAGACAAATTCCAAATCATTGGTAAGTATTCTACTAGCTAGCAAATAAAAATAAATTTTTCAAAATCCGACTAAAACTGTCTAATTAGGTCAAAATCATTGCAATGGTAAATTAATGTTTAAAGTGGAAACCCATAATTATAACAAGTCATCAATAATATGACTGACTACCTACCTGCCTGGGAATGCGGAACCAATATGGCACCAGCATACGACTAGGATCAATTCAATATTTTTGTTAATTTTAACGTTCAAAATGTTCCTTTTATGTGCTTAATTGAAATAAATTATTTGACTTTGACTTTGACAGCGTTGGGTACCTACCTACCCCATCAAAGAGATTTATCACGTGAACCTGAAATGTTGAAAACATAGGCCATAAAGTGAAACCGACGTAGTTTGGTATGCTGCTTGGCTAAAATTTTAGTGACAGTGCCATCTTTTGTAAAGTGTCTACATATCGGTATGAGTATGACCACAGGTAATCTGTGGTATGACAGTGTACTTGACCGCCGCGATTCACATAGATGTCGCTAGTGTAGCTACATTTCGTATCAAGTTCATCGATTTTGAATCAATCAAATCCTATGTGCATTTGATTGATTCAAAATTGATGAACTCGTGAATCATTACACATAAAATTACATCTTTTTCCTATTTGGTAGGCAGAAACAGCAGAACACTAAGTAGATTTCTACATACCCCTTTTGAAAATAATATGTTTTTTTCCAGGTATCGTTTCATGGGGCGTGGGTTGCGGTCGACCAGGCTACCCAGGTGTCTATACAAGGATCACAAAATATCTACCATGGCTTCGAGCTAACTTGAAGGATACCTGCCTTTGTGGCAACTAGTATGTTACCAAGACTTCGAAAACGACAATCAAACACTAAGATATGTACAAGACTATAAAGGAAAAAAAATAAAGGGAAGAGGTCATTGGGCATCGAAACATTCGTCCGCATCGCTGTCACTGGGAAAAATGCCCAAAAGCCTGGCAGTGTTGCCACGTTGGATCGCATGGCTGATACTTTGACCTTAAAATTGGCCAGCCCTCTGATCACGTGAAGAGTCGACGAACCGCTTGGCAATTTCCCGAATAAACATTTAAATCGAGTTTGATTAACTTTAAGTTCTTGGTA
This sequence comes from Agrochola macilenta, assembly GCA_916701695.1. NCBI lineage: Eukaryota > Metazoa > Arthropoda > Insecta > Lepidoptera > Noctuidae > Agrochola > Agrochola macilenta. The sequence goes on from OU753563.1 coordinate 15,175,122, forward strand.
GTTATGTCATATATTTGTACATAAAATTAGAGAAAAAATAACAAATAATTTGCGAGATCTTTTTATCGACAACTAAGTTATAAGTTTAAGTAGTGACATTCACTTAATTAACTAGGTATATGTAAATATATCTATATATCATTGTTATAATTGTAGTGCCAAGTTAAAAATATGTTCAAATGTATTGAGTACCTAACATTTCATATGTTTTAGAGTCAAGACCTAAATCTGATATAATACTCGTAGTTTAGATGTTCCAGTTTAAGTAAAAGTTGTGAACTTGTGAAATACGAAAGATCTTAGCTGATGAATATTTTAGAAACTGTTAAATGATAGAAGAAAATCTATGATGATTTGGGCACCATAGATCTAAAGTTAGAAAAAAAAGACGAGCGAGCCTTACAGTTGCATAAGATGTATAACATCTGACACCTCACCTTGGTAATAAGCAACAATAAAGGGGCGGGGCCTCGACAAGGTCGTCAACAGGTCGCCAACTCTAGCACCGCGCGCGCTCATTGGTCAAATCAAATAGCGCGCGCTTCCCCGGCTTCCTCTGACACACTTCCGTCCCTTTTCACGAAATCACTCCCACAGAGTTGATTATTCTGATTTTTTTAGATTTTGATTTTCAAGGCAGGAAAGCGAGAGGAAAGATGTTACACATCAAAAAAACTTATCCTACTAAGTTATTAGTTAAGTATAATAAGAAGTATGGTGGGAATAATATTTCAAAATTGATATAATATTAAATTGTACGCAGGTGAATTTTCCATGGCCAGTGAAAACAATGTCACTTGATTGAGTACTTGTAGTCAATCGATTTTAAAACCCCGAAAGTAGAATTCTTTTTAACTTCATATATAATTCTTGAAACTCTTTATTTATCATCATTTGGTGTTCAGAACAAATTAATCTGAACGGAATATGGTTTTCGGTTTTTTTGCCTATCGTAATTAATTTCGATTTCTCATAACGTTAGCTTGATTTTTTTTTTGTATACAGTGGTTTCGGTATATTATTTTAATTAAAAAAATGACTTGACATTATTTATTATTTATAGATAACTTTCTGTTTTTATTAGACTATAAACTAATAGTTATTTTTAAATTAAATTAGTAGATATTTAATTCATCGCGTGCTACTCGATGTATTTAAAAAATATCGCCTTGTGTGACAAAGTCATGACAATTAAGTTTTATTACTGTTATTTTTAATTACTTTTAAACATCGTTTAATTATTCCTAAGTTAAATAACTTCGGACAGGCCGGTGGTGCAGATTACCATTAGAATTTAAGACGTTAACTGCCTAAGTGTTCATTACGTTTTTGTACATAATATTAATTTATTCATTATAATTTAGTCTCTTTTGGAACAAAATATTTCGTGTCTTTTTGTGTTTTTATCAGTTTTTGCTCGAAACTTTCGCATGTACGTTTAAATGACAAGTCGTGAATCTGTGACGTAACGTGGAATGTGCCAAGTTTACAGTGAAAGGATAATAAACTCGAAAGAGATGAATATTTTTGTTCGTAAAAGAATTTATTTAGTTTTGTATTGACGACATGTTACCGCTACATTTGCTTTTGGCGTGGCGCCAATTCCCGTTGGCCTGTTATTTTTCTTGGGTTAGTTATTCAAAGTTTTCCTCAAAGGTCTGATCAAATAGTCTTTATTAGATTGACATAATAAAAATAAAATAAAAATCTTATAAACTCATACGCATGATTTCAGAAGCGCCATCTATTTTTACTACGCAGAACTATCCCTTAACTTGATCTTAACTTTGCCGTTAAAACTCGCCATTAGTGATGTAGATGTAGCACATTTTAGACTTAACGCTAGCTTAGTAATCAATGCTCTTTAGGCTACGTCTGTGATCCCATCACGATAAAATTGTTATCATTATAACGATAGTTATTTATTTTTAGATTTATTTAATAAATCCATAATGTAAGACAATTTATAAAATAAATTATTACGTTTTAAATACAAATTATCTCGAATTACTAATTAAATTAACTTTGTTATAATTTGATTTTTGTTTTTTCAAAGATGTTAACTACCCTTAAATTGTTATAGAGGTGCTCGCTCTTATAAATTAAACAGATTAAAAAAGTTTATTTATGACTTTATTTTTATCATAAGCCTTTAAGTGTGGGGTTCGAGATTTTATTACTACCTAAGCCGTGATATTTATGTGATTGGATCGAGTTGTAAAAGGTGTATTAGGGAAAACCACAAGCTTTTTTGGGGAGTTGTACCTAAAAGTATGTATGGAAGCAGTTAAGACGCAAAAAATAATTACAAAGTCTTGGGTATTTCCAATTTCTCAGTACTAATTTTAACCCTGTGCAATTAAGTCATAATAAACACAGGATAAAGTTAATTATTAAAAATACTTTTAGGTTTCTGTTAGGTACTCAATCAATCAACTCAGCCAGTCATAGTGGGGTTGCGGGTTTGTCCGAAAGGGATATCGCGGCCCCGGCACACAGGCAACGGAAGGAACACGGGTGGGTTTTAGTCAGTAAAAGTCTGACACACCCTCTCACTCCGCCCAGAGCGGGAGAAGTCATTTGATCCTAGAGTCCCATCCTCAAAAAAAAAAAGCCAGTCATAGTCTAGTGCTGGACATAGGCCTCTCGCAGGCTGCACCCTCTAAGGCTGCACCACATCACCTTGTCCCCCGTCTTCCGTATCCAGTCTGTCTCAGCCACCTTTTTAAGGTCGTCGGTCCATTTAACTGGGGGGCGTCCCACACCGCTTACCGTCTCCACTCCAGGACTCGTCTGCTCCAACAGCCTTCGGTTAGGTACTAGGAACATCTTATTCTGGTTACGTGACCATCACACAATAAGTACTTAAGTAGGAGTATACATGAGACACACAGACATTGCAGAGAGATTATATCAAAATCTTACCAATGTGTACTTAGCAACAAGTCTGAAGTAGACATGACCTTTTAGAGCTGGTAAAACCGCGCTCATCGACATAATTAAGGCTCTTTAGATGTACGCAGTGCTAGTGAATGTGCAAAAAGACAGCGAGCCATTGTGACGTGGTTCGAAAGTGACACTTTCGCCGCGACGCCAACCGGTCGCCGCCGAAACGATCGCACATCACTCTATCTCCTTTATCACTCGCAGCGACCTTCTTGATAGGCGATTTTACTGGATTTATAAAGGAGAGCATCGAGAGGAGGATCCTACGTTTTTTCAGCCAGAAGAAACACAGGAAAGTATTAATCGCCTAATCCATCATTTTTGGGGTTGTAGAGTCCTTTCATCATTAGGCTGCGTCTTGGCAAAGGATCAGATTCAGTCTAATTCAATGTATGAATATTTTGCAGGTTGGTACTATATTTCACAAACAAATATTTAATCCCCTCCTAAAACTTTCAGGCATCGCGGATTTCAATTTAACTGCCTCACCAAGATTTGTTTTCAGAGTTGTTTTTTATTTAATTACAGCACGGCGCCAAACCGCTATTGAATTCTCTTTCTGGCTTGAATCATTCATGGAAAAGGCTGCTCCAGTAATAAATATTATTAGTACCGTTATTCTTTGAATTAGTAATTGGCTAGCTATCTACTCGATTTCAAGTATAGAATACTTAAATGCGCATTAGTCGAACACACCTTTTTTGGCAGACATGTTTCTTGATCCTGTTTGAGCTGCCAGCATTCATTCTGAACCTGACCTGAAGAATTTGTTTGTCCGTTCTTAGGAAAGACGCTATAAATTTATTTGCCGCACTTTAAGCGACAAAGCAGTAGGTACCTATCTGTTTTACGTTTTCAAACAGATATTTGACAATAGTACCAATTACCTTTTATGCAGTCATCATAATCTCAAGATTTGCTAAACTACAAGTGAGCTCTTTCTTCTCAAAGATATAAATGTTAGGCATCGTCTATTGCAATATAAATATTGTCCGTTTGTCATACAATCTTATGCCAAACCGCATACTGTGGTCTAATTGAAAAGCCTTACGCGTTTAATTTTTAAAGCGATAAGGCATTTTTTTTAAGCCTAACGTAATGTCACAAAAGCTTTGGTAAATTAAAGTGTATCGTCGCGTCATGTAGCATGTAGGTATGTAGGTATATTTCGTCAAGTATTCTTATAATAGACGTAAGCTTTTTTTGGAAGATAATGACTTCAATTTGCACTTTAAATAGGATATATGAAGACACCTCGTGACGAAACTATCAAAAGGTGACTGACCCTACTGTCCAGGCTATAGATACCTACTTGTATGGCAATATTTTTAAACTGCTGCGCACATTTTTCACAAGTTACTTAGGTACGTAGGGTCTACTCTAAGGCTAGACCCGCCCAAAGGCAATCAAGATGCCTGTCCTGTTCCATACCTATTTGTGGTCATTTTGTATTATCGGTCTGACATTGCGCCTGATTTGTTTCCTATCGTGTAAAATGAGCATAAAGATGCTATTGGACTAGTGGGGTACAAATTGACGTATCCAAAACACGTCCGTTGTTTGAACACGGTTGTGGACGCAACGCATCTCAGTGTGTGTAGTGAGCGCGCGCGACAAGTTCTACCATGCGCCAGCCGAGCGCCAAAATCTGAATTCGAATTTAAAATTTTAACTTTTTTTTTTGTTTATTTTTTAAAACCAGAATCAGAATGTGGAAGTGTTTATTTATTTTAGTGTGTGTGACTCTGACTTTCACTTGCACTGAGGTTGGTAGCATTTTTTACTTTCGTTTGGATCTTGTTCATAAAATGTCCTGTGCGTGTTTAATCCTTTGATATCAGACGGCAATCATTTAGCGGCCAATATAATGCTCCATAAATCCGTCTTGCTGGGTCAGTTCGTGGCGAAAATAAATTAATTGGCATTCAACATACAAGATTTTGGCAATTCTAGATGTGACACCAATATAAAATGCTTCATTATACCTAAAACCTGTTGCGAAATTGTTTGTTTACAACTGTAAAACTCATGATTGAAGGTGTGTGAGGCTGGTTTTTAGATAATTATTTAGATTTCCGATATTCGGAAACTACTGTTATAAAGCAGTAGGTGAAAAATAAAATATGTGTCATTAACACAATAAAGCGAATATAAAGGCACTTCATGAAAAATCGTACGCCAACCATGTTAGGGACTAGAAAATGGCAAGCAATAAACATAATGGCAATCATATTTTAATGTTTTAGAAAAAATACATTTATGTAAAAAGAAAATCACATACTCTAAACATAAAATTGCACAACAGTATTAAAAAAAAGGAAATGATCAAGAAGCTGAAAGTTTTATGCAAGTTGTACCTACTGCTGTCAAGTCAAATGACTTTTTTCTTAAGTAGCATTGAAATGAGATGTTGGAAAAGAGGTTTAAACTCTCTACACTCTCATTTCTCACCCGAGAATGTCCTTAAAGGTCTAAGGTCTAAGTTAGAAAGGTAGTCAGCTTCATTCACGATGCCAAACCAAACCGCACTGGGCCCGCGTGGATTTCGGTCCATTTCTTCTCACAGAGAGGAGGCCTGAGTACCAGCAGTGGGTACAATATTTATCGTGGCTGCCCAATCATCTGCGGTTGATGCTGATGATATTGTATGAGCATTTCGATTCAAATCTGGAGAAATTCTATGATAGGTACCTACTTAACCGGACGATAAACGCAATAACGACTATGCACAGAAAGTTATGCAGTCTGCAACAACTATCACACTTTATTGATGACAACTTAGTATATACTCGTAGAATGTCGATAGATTATATATATATACACGATTCGATCTGTCGTAAAGAATTCAAATGGTACGTTTACCAATATATTGCAAATGCTAATCTATGGAGAATACACCAGTAACAGGGATGATGCCTGGGTAAAAAAAAAAATATCGAATTAGTCCGACAGTCAGATAATAAAAAAATTGGTAAATATGACACGTATTTTTTGCTTTATCATATTAATAAACAATTTGGTACTTAGATAAAACGAATTTTAGGTTGGTGAGTGGGGGTGGCTACGTCACTAGTATGTATAAAATCTACATACTCGTGACGTCATGGCACATTTTACCTCAATGTATCGCCCTAATCTTTAGATTTCGTATAAAAAGAAAAAAATACGTGTCCAATATTTCTTTATAATCTCAAATACGGACTAAAAAAAATTTTTAGTTGTCATCCCTATTGTAATAACTAATAACCATTAACGATCAGTAAGTTATAGAAATGGAGCTTAAAAAGCACAATGTTCTGCCTGAAATAATGAGGAAAAAACACAATGTGAATGAAATTACTAATAAAACGGAACCTAATAAAACGGAACCTCATAAAGGAAATACTTCTAGTTAAATGCCATGCTTTTGTATCCTGCTGCTTTAAATCTAAATTTGACCCATTAAGGAAGTTTTATGTTTGTCACAGGCAGATGTGGTCCGGGATGCAAGAGATATGCACTCGAAGAACATCTTCGGTGGCTTGTGGGGCAACCGGCCGCCAATGATGGAAGCCAACCAGCCGAGGACCACGTGCTCATGCAGTTAGTATCATCTCATCTGTTTATGTATTGTTACACAGCATTTCTTGACAAAATCTATATTACTAAGCTGTGATTATAATATACTAAGGATCATTAATTTTCTTAAAATCTGGATGTCTTTTGTGTTCGTTATATAGGTGACTAACTGCGCCCCGCGGTTTCACGGTCTCGATCGGAATATCGAGAAAAACGTTATCCTATGTTAGGATATACATGGGATCCAGGTCATGGTCTACGCATGTGCCAAATTTCATCTCAATCTGTTCAGGCGTTTTAGCGTGAAAGCGTAACAAACAAACAAACTCACTTTCGCATTTAATATATTAGTTAGGATGAGTTTAATTTCTGGTTTATGTTATTCATGCTTTAACCTCTGCTTTATCCGTGCCTCGGAAAGCAAGTAAAGCCGTTGGTCCCGGCTGTCATTCGTGGATCTTTGACAGTCGTTACGGGTCGTCAGAAGCCCGAAAGTCTGACAACCAGTCTTACCAAGGGGTATCGTATTACCCAGTTACTGGGTTGTGGAGGTCAAATAGGCAGTCACTCCATGTAAAATACTGGTATTCAGCTGCATCCGGGTAGACTGGAAGCCGACCCCAACATAGTCGGGAAAAGGCTAGGCAGATTGATTGTTATTCATGCTTTAAATCTTTGTAATACATACATAAATAAACAAGGACCAGAAAAGTAATTTAAATTTACATTAGCTTTAGATACTTCTACGAGAGCGCCCCTCCTTTTTTTAGAGTGATTCATTATATTTATAGGATTGGTTATAAATTCATCAGTACGTATGTTGTGGGCTTTTAAGGGTAATTGAATAAGAATGAAGTAGTCGCAAAATATTCAAAATGAAACTTTAACTGCAAAATGTCTTTTACTACTCCATGGATTAATCATGTTTAATATCGCATAGTTAAACAGATTAGAATGTATCAAAGAACACCAGCATTGGTAATGCTTCTGATGTACAGTCAATGATTTCATTAAGGGGGAAATGGGAGAATTCGCTGTTTTTATTTGGCTGTTTCACATTATAAACTTTGCCTAGCAAACAAAAGAAATTAGGTACAATTAGAGACTGTTCGTGAACTCTGTCAGAGTTTTATGATCTACGAGAGAGTGTCCTCTATTACGAGAAAGGCTTTGTATATATTTCACGCCTATATTTCAATGAGCGTTTCCTGATTGGCTTGGTATCTGCGGGAGCGGGGCGGGATCGTTTCAGTTTACCAAATCTCGGTAGAAACATCCAGTGCCCGTTCGGTGTTTTGAACTTTTGAGACACGTCACGCGGTTTAATTGAAAATGTATAATATTTTTTCCAATATACGGATGTCGCCAATAGCGGTTTCGTTTCTTTCATAAATGGAGATAAATATAACACGCCACAACATCTTCACCACTCGAAGACGACATTTCTTCATTCTCAAGAGGAATTAAGCGGTACTGCAGAAATTATACCGAAAACAAAAGCAATGCGGTATGGTTTCGGTATACGGAGCATAAGTACTATATACCGCACTGCTGCTTACTGATCAATGAGGAATAATGAAAGCAATGCGGTATCGTGTCGGTGTAGTACGCACGGTATACCGAAACGATACCGCATTGCTTTTATTTTTCCACCGACCAATGATCAAACTGTCTTAACCCGGAAAGTAGCACAAGGAACGAGTATCCCAAATTAAGGTGGTGACGAGGGTGGAACTATCATTAAAAGATGGATGATCCAATTTTACCTTACCATGATTCCAGAATGCGGTGAAAGGAACGAGGTGTCCCGTATCGTCGGTGGTGACGAGGCTGGCATCAACGAGTTCCCCTGGATGGCTCGGCTGTCGTACTTCAAGCGGTTTTACTGCGGAGGCATGCTCATCAATGACAGATATGTGCTCACTGCCGCGCATTGTGTAAAAGGGTGAGAAAATTTGAATAAGATATCGTATATCGCCCATACTCCTGCTGGGGCTGCGGGTATGTCTGAAAGGGATATCGCGGCCCCAGCACATAGGCAACGGAAGGAACACGGGTGGGTTTTAGTCAGTAAAAGTCTGACACTCCCTCTCGCTCCGCCCAGAGCGGGAGGAGTCATTTGATGATTTCCCACCAAAAAAAAAAAAAAAATTTTTATGTACTATTAAACAAGCAATAATTTGTAATCACGTTCTCGAAAACGGTTCTAACAATTTCGATGAAACTTGCAATATAGGGGTTTACGGGGGCGAAAAATCTATCTAGCTAGGTCTCATATCTGGGAAAAATCATTTTCTCCGTATTTTCACCCGAGCAGAGCTCGGTAGCCCAAAGCTTAGAACAAGATGGCTACCTAAGAATAATGACATGGCAGCATGGAATTAGTATGAACTACTCTATTTTCACAAGAGCAGGAGCTTGGTCGCCCAGGTACTAGTGTTAATTACATGAAACTTGTAATATAACTAGAGAAGAAGCTATGTTGTGGCAACTGTAGGTCGGTAACTCGGAACCCACAAACGAGTTCAAAGTTAACTTGAACATAATATATTGGCCTTATTCTCTCATATCTCTTCCGTATAAAAAAAAAAGGTAGCAGTGCATTCTCAAACTGTGTGCTGTGCTTTGGTTGCGTTCTTTTTTAAATAACCAAACTTAAGTTTTAAACAAAATAAAGGCATTTAAAGATTTACTAAGTCTTAAACTGCCTTTAATTTGTTTAAAACTGCAATTGAAATATAATCTCGAAAACCTAATAAATTACGAGATAGGTACAGTTACGAGCACCAATATGCACCACTTAGCAACTTTAAAAAGTGATTTTATCCTACTGTGGTGATTGTAATTTTATGTTGTTATGAACATAGTATTTTGAACCCCACACTAATATGAAATAGGTCTTATCTCAAAGTTGCAGTCGTTATTCCATGCGAAAATCGCTTTTGAATTTTGCTAAGTGGATACATATTGGTGCTCGTGACTGTACACATGCAACACTTGGATTAGATTTCCTATTTAAATACTAGATACCTACTATTTAACTGTTATTTATCCATCTAAACTTATTGACGCAGTAGTGTTTCGATAATTGTTTGGGGTTTTATCAGGCGACGAATGAACTACACGTCATTAAGAAGGTCCATTATGGTTATATTCGTTGGCATGCAAAAACAAACAATACCTGCCTAATCTTCCATCAAAATATTTTACTTTCAAAATAAATAGTGTCCTAAAAACGGATTTTAAATGGAATTATTATTCAGATCTTTAGTATTATTATGTTAGAAATAATGGGTATTTTTCCATAATCCTACTTTTCTATATGCCTAGCTGTTTATAGAAATAAATCATTTTTATGTGCGAAGTGTCTCAAGATGGCGCAGAAGCGTGAACATGTTTGTATGTTAAGTGTTTGCTCAACGAAGCACTTGGCAGGATGTTGACTCGAAACACACCTACTACACCTACTTCATATTTCATAGGTATATTAAAATGTCAAATTTTTATCTACAAACTATTGTGAAGGTTCTCTATAATTAAGGGTAATCGAAGCAGTGACGTAAATATTAGTTAGAAATCAACAAAATAATTATTTGAAAGGCTATTGACATTTATTTAGAAGTAGGTTAATGACAATATAACGATTTTATTAATGATACAGGAAAATCACTATTAAATATTACACATTTTCGAGGTTCTATGTTTGTATACGGATAGTAATCAAATACGTTTAAATACAAATAAAAATGCAAATTCACAAATGTATGTCCAAAATGCTGATTGCTCTCAATATGTTTTATGACTAATACCGACGGATCAAACTGCAGATGACATCGTTAATCATCGGTATACGAGTCCGATAACCTGCGAATTGGCAAACAAGTCCAAAATAAATTCGTGGTACAAAATTGTGAATACCAATCAGTATTGATAAGTACCATCGAAGAAGTTCATATGTATACACCGTAAGGACTATTTCTGCTTGCAGCGCTCGGCCGCCACTTGAACCGGGGCGGTATCGTGGTCATCGCGTTCACGGGATTTTGTTTTCAAACTGCTTAGATATGAAGTTCTTCGATAGTACGTTCACCTTGAAACCGGCCCAGGAGCAGGCTCCAAACTTAAAGTTCAATATCCCCGACATGTTACCATTTTAGGCGCTTTGTGAAGACTTTTTGTTTTGGTCGACAGCTTAATCTCAGGTACAGAGCTCATTTTCGCGCAGATGGCCGCAAATGTGCGGAGGGTTCAAAAGGTGTCCAGTTCCAAACTCCTCGGCTCATGAGTATATTGTTTGACGGTAGCGGGGACTAATGTACCCAAGTGAAAGCGTAAATGAGGGACATTAATAGTATGCATGACCGTGGCCCACCGAAACACTGACTGTCACTTTCGCTCAACGTCGACATAAACTTGACTTGGTTAGTGTCGCGAGGAACAATTGACGTCGAAAATAAACAATAAATTACACAATAGATGCACACCGAGTGAATTTATTATCTGTCACGGAAACAGAACTAATACTGTTTTATTGTGGAATTTCCAATCCGTTGGGAAAGTTAATGAAAACTTTTTTTTTGTGGTGTTTGAAAAGGTTATCATTATGAGTCAGAATAAAGTCGACCGTCCACTGATACGTAGGATGTGCACGGAGAGGTCATGCGCGGCATGGCCGTGGGTCGCAGTGGACGACGCCGCTTACAATTTTATATAAAGCGAAGCTAAATACATGTGCGTAGCTTAGCACTGCTGTGGAGTGGCACGTCAAGTATTTAGGTAATATTAATCATTGTTGCACAAATATCAATTTAAATATCGACGAAGCTGCGGTGCATGGGATGAAAACAGTCAAAATGCCTCATCGTAAATATCTGCTCGAATAAGGTTTTTAGTTTTGGGTTTAGTGATCTCATCCTTGTTTTTATATTAAAAGCTTAGGATCGTCATTTGCTGCTAATTTATGAGCTTGTTTTTGTGAGCTGCAGGTCTAGTTTTAAACTACTTTTTGTCGTTGAGAATTTCGTTCAAACTACTTTTGTAGTACCACGTAGAAAGACGTGTTTATCTACTTCCACAGCCTAGTGCCATTTCTGAATTTATGACCCCCATCATAAAATATATGGGTGACTTTATAAATTGTAGCAGTTTTTCTATAAAGTAGCTCATCGTATTATAGCTAAGTACTTACATAGGCCAATCTACTACCATGCTACAACTAAGCTCCCAAAGTTCGCTCTTCAAGAGTGAGATGGCGGGCTGAGCAGGTATCGTTTGAGCGCTCAGTTCAAACAGACGCAACTTTAAGCTTTCGGCTCCGAACTCGCGCAGCCCTGACACATTCCTTTTGCTCGCGACCTGCAGTTATCATGACTAATACATTTCGTCCCCGTGTTCCAGATTCATGTGGTTCATGATCAAAGTGACTTTCGGGGAGCACAACCGTTGTAACGCCACCATACGGCCGGAGACCCGCTTTGTGCTGCGCGCCATCGCCAACAAGTTCACACTCACCAACTTCGATAACGACATAGCTCTGCTCAGACTGAACGAGAGAGTGCCCATCTCAGAGACCATCAAGCCTATCTGTTTGCCTACTAATGACAGTAAGTATAAGTAGCAATAAAAGCGCGCTGTTGAATTATCAACTTTCGACGCTAAGCCGAGCGTATGCACGCGTAATCATGACACTAATTAAGGGGCTTCATTAGAGCGCAGATGAAAGTGCCTGTGGTTGATATGAAATGAGTAGGGATATAAAGGGTGGAGGGACATCGACGCGAAAACTGTTACCATGGATTTTCAGTACATGATTCTTCTTCCCCTGCGTTGAAATTTTTCGTCGGTTATTTAAAAAAATATCTGCTGTTCCATACATTTTGACCGCGTAGGTATTTCACTTTTCTATGAAACACCAGATTTTTTTCTTTAAAGCGATCGAAAAATCATTTACAATGCTGAGCTGTCACTGTCAATATTGGTATTGTTATTAAAATTATATATTATATTAAATATTTTAATAAAGAAGATAAGACAGTAAGGACCGAACACATTATCAGATTTGCAAATAAAATACTCACGACATTGTTACGGAGAATTGTATCTTGATGTCACACTATGTTACTTTGGCGTAAGTAGCATAGTGTGACATCAAGTTACACTATGATTCAACGTGAGTCCAAGAGTTTGTACTATGAAATAAATAGTTACCATTAAAAGAAGTTACTAATATTTTCGGCTTTCCTAAATAAATACGCGTTAAAGATTAGGGGGTATAACACGAAACGGATGTACTTTAGAGCTGAGCTGATATAGAAACTATTGTTTGTATGGAAGTACTCTACACATCTAACAAGGTGGCATTAGTGTGCGATAAAAAAAAGGCACCAGTTGTCCATACATTTCAGCAAAGTCCTTTTTATCAAATATTTATTCCGTTGTTCATAATTAGAATATCTCGTCAACTCATGTCATACCCACCACAAAAAATTAAAGTATCCACATTTAACTATTTTCTTTGAAAGAAAATGATTGGTGATAGTAATATTCTACCTTCAAGTCTGCCCATGTTCAAAATGCTTATCTCCTAGACTTATATCAATTCTTTTACCATGTCATAACTCATAACATAGCTCGCCAAAAGCAGTAGCTGTCTGTTCTCACATGGAGACATAAGAATTACTTATACCAAAATACACCATATTAACGAATAATACCACGTGTCAACAGAGAACCTATACGTTGGCGTGAAGGCTGTTGCATCAGGCTGGGGTACCCTCACTGAAGAAGGCAAGGTATCGTGCACCCTGCAGGAGGTAGAAGTACCAGTCATCAGCAACCAGGAGTGCCGCAACACCAAGTATACCTCCTCGATGATCACCGATAACATGCTGTGTGCTGGATACCCGAAGACTGGGCAGAAGGATTCTTGTCAGGTACGGTGATTGTTTTAACAACATTATGCAAATTGTTGATTGATTGTCTCGATGGTCTAGAGGTCGTAAGCGCGACTGCTGAACAAGAGGTCCCGGGGTCGATTCCCAGGTCGGGCAAAGTGTTATTGGATTTTTCCATTTGGAATTTCTCAGCAGCAGTCCGGAGTCTGGATTTGTGCCCGGTTGATGGCAATTGTAGGCTCGCCCCCTATTACATGGGACTTAAACATAATTGACGAAATGTGGATATACCTCTGCCTAACCCTTCGGGAAAACAATGCGTGATGTTATGTTATGTTGGGGATATTCGTTTGGACGTATGTTTCTTCATATGTTTGTACGACCATTACCAATAATTATAATACTTCGTGTTAGTGCCACTACGCCACTTTCTGAGCATTGATGGTTTCACAAATAAAAAATCACTTAAGAGAAACTGCTTTTAGTCATGACTGATTTTTTACCAGCTTCTTGGGTGCATTAATTTGTTTTGCTAATGCATCCAACTATTTGTCATCACTTTCGATTCAATGCTTTCTACTGTTGACGTAAATGAAACAAAAAATAATCATTGGTGCAGTGATTAAGCGTATTGCGGTAAAGTATGTCAATGGACTATTTGAGATGAAAACATGGTAGTATTGAAAATATTTATCTCTATTTATTTCTTCCATAATTAGGGTTCCCGAAACAGCCTTGGCTAAGCCGATGACTCATCAGTAGTTAGATGAAATTAAGGATAATGAATCCTAATGTCAATAATAATAACACATAATGAGGCTGCTTACTATCCTCTTAGCATTAATACCAAGAGAAAAGTTGTAAGAGAGTCAAGTACCAGCTAAGAGTACCAGCGACTTGACATATACAGGGCTGATGAGGCGTGACAAGAGAGCTTCTTGCACTAGCAGGCTGCTGCAGCAGCTAGTAGGATAGACAGGGAGTGGCCCAGTCCCATTTTTGTCTGGAAATAATAATAATAATACCAGTCTATTATTGTTCCACTGCAGATCAACATCCTCTTCTCATACAGAGAAGGCACGAGTATTGATCGCCACGCTTACCCAAGCCTAATCAATTTCAGACGTTTATTTCGAATGACGTAGTATGAAAAAAAAAGATTTAATAGAAGAGAGAATGCAAAATAATATTACTTGCAAAAACCTGAATGAATACGTTTGACTAAGAAATATCTTTATATTACAGGGCGACAGCGGTGGTCCGCTGATAGCTGAGAGAAAGTACGACAAACGCTACGAACTGATCGGTAATGAATATAGATATATTCTAATGTATGCCTAATGTGCTGTCCCGTTGAGTCAGTCTAGCTGTAAAGACAATACTGCGACGTAACAATTTGACGTCATAGGTACAATAGGCCACATGACAATGGTAACAAAAAAACAGCATAAGCTGGCCTCATATTTTATTGAAACTCCTTACGACGCTAGGCCAGATCAAAGTGTTACCACAGACGTGCGGTCGACTGTACCTGCCGCGTACACAGTGCACATACATAAGCCTTACAAAAGTTACTTATCTGGGTTATGAAGAGTATTGGTGACTAAGGACCGGCATTATCGTACTGGTGTCGCCTCCTCCACACCCTGGGGTATTTACGTTGCTTTGTTAAACGGTTATCCCACACACATTACTAGATAATCATCGGTACCTACGGTGCATTTCTAAACTGTTTTAATTAAACTGCAGTTTGGTTGCAGTTTCACCAAACATTAAAAAAAAATAAGGAGTATTCTAAACACTAAATTATTAATCGAAAGTAGAGAAAATATTTATTTAATCATACCTTTGTTTCTTGTTTTCTAGTGAAAACACATTAGGACAAAGGTGTTAATATTTTCGCTGCCTAATGTTTTATGTATTTTAATTTTAACATAATTTGTAACTTTCTAAAGTTAACGTTTTTTTGCAGGCGTAGTGTCATGGGGCAACGGTTGCGCAAGAGCAGGCTACCCAGGTGTGTACACCCGCGTCACTAACTACCTTGACTGGGTACGTGAGAACACGCAAGACGGCTGCTACTGCACCGATTAGAGTGTAAAAAACCCATCAGTGCGGATCACTGGTGTAAAATTAATATGCATTTATTTCCTGCGATTTTAGAATAGGTTAACTGGCGCCATCTATGTTAAATTCGATGAAAGTAAGTTTCCTGTCGTGTCGGTATCACAGTAGATGGCGTTATAATTTAGATTAGTATAATATTATCGTGAAGCCGTATTTTACTTTAGTGTTAATTATAAGTAATTTATAACCAAATATTTGGAGGAAATTACATGAAGAATTATTTAGATACATATTTATTGAAAAAAAAAGTAAACGAAAATTAATAATTATTTATTAAAATTAACCTAGGTATTGTGTCGATAACTTCTGAAATGTACAAAAATATCGATTAATAGAATAAGGGGGTTATATTTTATTATACTTTTCTAGGAAATTATCATGGTCTAATCATGTCAAAGTATTGCCATAAATATGTAACATACCTACAGGTATGACTATTAATAAGTTGTCTTATTCTTAATTTTGTACGAATTTTGAGCCAATAAAGTACCTCGAATCAATATTATTTGGTGTTTAATTCTTCCAATCGTCATTTCAGTAGAAGAGCTTCCTAAGGCCGCGTCCTATTTAAAAGCGATCGTCACGTGCAATATGTCACATTTTTTCGGTGAACCTGAACGTGTGATCGCGCCGACAGAGGGCGCTTTCCATTTTTCTGAACAAAAAGTGACATTTAATGACTGCGACGCTCGCGTATTTGCGCGACGATAGCTTTTGAATAGTTCGCAGGGCTAAAGGCAAAGACTTGGGTAGACCGTACGTTATGTCTACTTCCTAATTGAATTGCTAATCGGCACGTAAGTTTCTTGACAAATGCGCAGACAACAGATTCCGTGCAGAATTTGTACAGGTCGACATAAAAGAGTCTGACGTGGTGACATTTGGAACTAAATATTTATATTTATATACCTAAGTAATGCAGACCTATGATGATGGCACTACTTTTCCGACAAGTGCTAGTAGGTTTTGAGTCACCCACAAGCAGCGTTTTTAACAATTTGTTTAAATTCTTTTACTAATTTCCCATTCGAAGTGACCTAAGTGCGATAGTGGCGCCCTCATTTTATCCAAACTCTTTTTTGCCAAGCTATACAGTCATCATCAAAAGTGCAGTCATACTTCAGTTAATCATAGTTATTGAGGAAACACAATATTTAAGAAATTGAAAGGACTACTCACTACAATAATGATCATGGTATTACTTTACAAAGTCGTAGCTAGCATGTATCAGTTTACTCCAGTGAACTAGTAATCATAGTATACTCATGTATACTACGATTCATGTTTGATTTAAGACAAATCAAGAATCAAGAAAAAAAAAAACTATTGGATTGACATAATTTAATTTAACCTTTATTTCAGACATAGGTTAGATACAGTTCATATTTTTTATAAAGATAGCGTTAGTAGGGGTTGTTAGTAGTACACACAAAATACAAATAAAAGGAGTTAGTAATTTGTTAGTAAACAAAACAAGTTACACAATAATTACTAAAGTCTACTTCCTATTTCTGTGCAGGTGTACACTTGCCCAGTACACATTAAAAAGACTGTCGATCTTGCACATAAGCTACCGACAACCTTATGTCAATCCTGTTGAAAGCCGTTGCAGAAATACAGTGCTTTGAAAGCGATTATCACTTGTTGAGGCCCTAATCATAATAAATAAAGTCATTTGACTTTCATTCTGATTCTACCTATTAGGTCAGGAACGGACCGCACTAGGTCAGGAGGACGCTGCGTTATCCTAGTCTGGCTAAACCAATATAAAACTACGGTTATAAGACTCAGACTGTGACTGTGATATTTGCTGAATTGTCCGTCAAGTAGTAGTTCAACAAACGTTCGAGTTCACTCACAAAAAAATATCAAAATACTTCAGCATTTAAATGAAAACGCTAAAATGCTACTCGACCAAGAAATCTAGGGAACTGTCAGTCGTGAATCCATATTAAGGATTTTAAGCTTCAAACAGCTTAAAATCCTTAATATGGATTCGCGTTGATGTCTTTTATTAGAAAAAAGTTTGTGGTTGTCTAGGGAGGATTTTTGAATCAGAATCAGAACTTTATTTGCTAATTCATAGCAGCTACATTTATAAGATGTTGTACATAAATTAATGAGATCGGCTACAGTCTGCCTTACGGTCTGCAAATTATTACATAAATTAAAATATTAATATAAACAAAATAAAGACAAAAAAAAAAGAGTACAAATTTCGTCAAATTATTATGAAAACTTATATTTCACTCTTTGCTATCTCACATGCATCCAAAATGTTTTGTGTAATTGAATTGTGTTCATTTATCTTCTTTTTTTTTGTACAAAATATATTATGTTTCGCTCTGGTTTCTTTGAAAAAGCACATGAAATAGTCTTATCAGTGATGGTGTAAGATGCAAGAGCTTATTGCCTTGTTTCAACGACACAGCAGGCTTGCAACATTTACTTTTTGAACAAATAATTAGGCAACGTAATTTATTCGGGGGTCATTTAATTTCGTCGCCGTAATTAAGATTCGGCACTCTTTAAAGGTTCACATAATCGAATGCAATAATATCGATGCAAAGGGAACGCAACCAGATATTGATTGGTCTGTATTGCGACATAATTGCTTTAAAAAATTATACAGATAAATGCGCCCTTGTCGTGCAGTTAATAAGACTCAAAATGATAACATGTTTTACGTGTGAATGCTCCGCGGTGTGAATGACCGCAGAGGTCATTGCCAAATAAAGCGTTCTTTCGCACAGCCCTCGGAACGCTAAAATGACGCATCTCAACATTAGAATATTAACTAGAAAGTCAAATGTATTATAACAAATTGACGGAAGACTCGCTACTCCAACATGGCTAGCGGGGAGTAGCGGACAGCTGTCCAAAACATTAGCACGAGCTTAAAAAATTGAATTGTTGATTTAATTTTGGATGCGTCGTTGCAACATTTTAAAGTCTCTTTACCCATAAAGTGCGTCGAGATCGAAGACATGACTTAGTGTATCAAAAACATTGAACCCTAAGCACATCTTACTTTCTAAAGAGAGTTCAATATTTAAGTTACGGAATAAAGTTGTGTGTTGTTTGACTAAAATAAATTAAAATAAGTATAGCAATGTGGTGGTGTTATATGTTCTGTTTTATATGTGCGTCGACCAGCAGCTCTCCGCTCAGTCTAAATAAGGTAGGTTGAATAACAGTAGTTGACAATATTTATCTTCAAATTCCAAACGGTTTTACCCCCCACGCTACAGTGAGCGACTTTTTGCAAATAGGTAACATATTGATGTCTAGAATGTCCTGATTTACATAATGTACCCGCTATCATGTGCGGTTACGCACACTAAGTAGTAATAAAGTGATTCATTCTACATATATTTACGTATTATATACCTATTTATAATTTATTGGGGAAGGTTCAGAACTTACGATTCTGTTGTTTGTGTTTTTTGGACCAATTAAAATTTTACCTAGTTACATTTTTTTTTTTTTTTTAATCATTTATTGATGCAGAATGGTTAATTAAAAGACCATTCCTCCTATTTTAATAGCAATCTGTAAAACGCAATAATAACGGCCATAATGACAGAAAATAGTCACACTCACACATAGTCGAAAAATGATCTTCTTAGACTATATCACTTACAGAAAGGATTTCTATTTAAACAGTGCTGAAAACACAAGGCTAATCAAAATTTTGGTGCATTTTCTCCTCTATCTACTTAATAAAAATGCTTAATTAATTAATTTACTGATAGACCACAGCCTAAACCGCTACGTCTAGATGCATGCAATTTTGCACATATAGCGAAAGGAGGCTTTCTGTTTATAGATAAAAGTTAGTTGTAGCATGGTTTATGGAAACTCAAACCACTAAGGTTAAGGTAAAAATACCGAACTTCCATACTAACTTTCAGTCACTAAGACTGAAAGTTAGTATGGAAGTTCGGTATTTTTTAAGTTAGAAACGTAGAAATTAATATTTAGGCTTGGCTTCTGCTTTAAGTAAAAGTTATTTGTATCATCGTTTTTAAACACTCATAATCAACCTGATTTATGAAATACATTTGTACCCCTTCTGTTAATAGGATGACCTCAGGATTTCTGAAGATTCTCTCCACGGATCAGCACGCGTTGTTAAAAGAGAGTTACTTCCATGCGAAGATTGTGGTAAGTTGCGACAAAATATCTCGGGAACCACGAATTCTCATCACAAAATGTTCGTTTCATTACACCAGCCGGTCTATTCTTTAAAAATCTCACTGTGTAAACTTAGGTGAACACATAACATAACATAACCACGCCGGTATTCCCAAAGGGTTGGGCAGAGGTGTCCCTATAGTACCCCCACATTTCGCTAGTTATATTTAAGTCCCATGTAATAGGGGGCGAGCCTATTGCCATCAACCGGGCACAAATCCAGGTTCCGGGCTGCCAGTGAGAAATTTCAGATGGAAAAATCCAATAACACTTTGCCCGACCCGGGAATAGAACCCAGGACCTCAAGGTCAGCAGTAGCGACCACTAGACCAACGAGGAACTTACGTTCAGTGAGCTGTTATTCCATCTGATACTACAGATACACTATTGACAGCTCATTTCAATGTCACTTCACCTAAGTTTTCACGGTGAGATTTTATAGAATAAAGAAATAAGACATACTTGTGAACCTTTTATAACTTAGAAAATCTTATAGCTCTAGTCCCCAGCTTTTAGTATACCGAATGTGACCATGCGAAATTTGAACAATTAATTTTCTTCCAGCCGATTACCTATTATGTTTTACGTAACCAATTTGTATTTTGGGTGCACAACTAAAAAAGTATTAAACTACATGCATATAATAGAGTCCTATTAAATAAATCTTCAACCGGGAAAGCATAGGTTACTACCTATACTAGACTTCGTCGTTAACACCACAAGTTAAGATTGTTCGCGTAAAACTGGGTCGAATTGTAATTCCCGCGCCATTGTTTTATTCTTTCATGAATACCTACAAAGAGATAGACATAAAAGAAAATGTCTGATTTCACTGTCTTTCAGTACACTGCTCTGCGTCTTGAAACTGTTTCTTATTAATAATAGAATTCTTAATCTTCGCAACAGCTTGCGTACGTCTACGAAATTTCTTTAGAAAGAACTTGAAAAAAGATACCTAGTTCGTTCGTAGGTTTTTCTTTGACTATTAACAACACTAAAAAAAAACCCAATCCTATGTCATAAAGTATATCCACAATCTTCATTTTGATTTTTCTTATTGCGTATTACAATTTAACTTTTTCGTAGACACCTAAATCATAGAATATTATGGCAATCGTCTTGTTATTGTGCATCGTGTGAAAATATATACAAGGTCCCATTAAAATAGATGGACTTTTAACACAGCGTTCAGTACGTCTAACCAAAGATAACTTACCAAAAAAAAACACTGATTAAAGCGATTTTATTTTGATCTTAACTAATAAATGCCTTTAGGTAACCAACATTTTTGTGTATTTTCGTAAACAATTTTTTTTTCTTGTAAGTATCTAATGCGTTTTTCTTATTTATTTTTTTACCATGGTCCTTATTTTGGTGGTCTGAATGATTTCCAAAAGTTTGTCCATCTATTTTAATGGGACCATATATATTATATCATTAACCATTCACAGGCCCCTTGCTTTTCATGATGAGTAGGACATAAAACAATTAAAATCCTTCATTTAGGTAAAACACACGAAACTTTTATAAAATCAAGTGTTTGTTAAAAACCTTAGGTATGTTTTTCTTTCGTAAAAAAATTAACGATATAAATACTTCAGGATCCTTTGGAACGTCAAGTACCATTTTCTTTAAGGTGTAATAAATATTAAGGTAAATATACAAAGTATCCGTTTCATGTTTGACTAAGTTGCTACCTCTCAATAGAGCACTTCAGACTGTAATTGCCTATTTGTTAACGAGATGAAAATCTTAACCGCGAGTTCAATGGACGTTGATGAACCGATGTGCAGGTGTGTTCCAAGATCACATCACCACTCAGCAGATGGTACTGTATTTCGATCATACTCGTAATTCATCACTGACAACCGCATTTTATGATATCTAATTTAGATTAGAACGATGTTTCTAACATTGACCCAGAATTAGCCCTTTATCATCTGTCTAACCTTTTGCTAACTATGTTGTGGTCAGCTTCCAATCTTACCAGATGCAGCTGAATCTTTTGTTCCTGAAATCTAGAAATAGATACAGAGAGGTCTGATTCAGGTTTATTTTTATTTACTTTGATAAACAACCAATTAATGCAGACGACAAAATAAGATACAGTTGAACCCCTGAAGTTTTAACTGAAAATGTAGTTTGCAAATAAAGACATTTTCAGTTAAAACTTCAGAGGTTCGTTGAAATGTAAATATTACTATGTCACCTCTCAAAACTTACAAAGTTTCAAAGTGCGTAACTGGTATAGCATAATACGTATTATATGGAGGGCCAGCAAGACAATTTTTTTTAAAGGTGACAAAAATTATGTTCACTCTTTGAGGTTGTGGAGAACGCAACGAGGAGCCCCGGGTGGTAGGTGGTCTGGCCTCCAACGTAAACGCATTTCCCTGGCTGGGCCGCCTGGTCTACGAGAAGGCCTTCGGATGTGCTGCCTCACTCATCAATGACAGATTCGCCATCTCCGCCGCGCACTGTGTGAAAGGGTAAGGCTTTGAAGATCTCAAATTATGAATCTTTATTTAAACAAGCCACCGCAGCAGTGTCAATCTCTAAATAAGTAAATCCAGCACTTAATTTCGGCTACATTTTTTCTGACTAGCTAATCTATAAAAACGAAGTTCCAGACAGCTGTTGCTAGGGAGTTTGTTGCCACAATTCTTTTTCCCACATAAAACACTAGCAAGCGGTAAAGAGCGGATGTTTTGGGATCTATCTCAAGTATCTAACCTTTGAAGATCAAATGAAATAGTGATCCTCTTTACCAAACATACCAATCTGCTTAGCTTCTTCCCAACTATGTTGGGGTCGGGTTCCGGTCTAACCAAATACTGAATACTATATGCTGAATACTAGTATTTTACATGGAGCGACTGCCTATCTAACCTCCACAACCCAATGGTTGTCGAGGTCAGATAGGCAGTTATAGAACTGGGTAATACGATACCCCTTGGTAAGACTGGTTGTCAGACTTTTAGGCTTCTGACTACCCGTAACGACTGTCAAAGATCGACGAATGACAACCGGGACCAACGGCTTAACGTCCTTACCAAATTATACCAAACTTAAACGATTTTTTTGGTAACTTTTTTTCAACATAAGATTTGCAAGATTCTTTGCTTTATTTACCATCTATATTTTTCTTTTCAGGTTCATGTGGTTTTTGTTTCGAGTCAAGTTCGGTGAACATGACCGATGTGACAAAACACAATCTGCAGAGATTCGCTACGTCGTGAAGATGATCGCACATAGCTTCTCACTGAGTGACCTTAGCAACGACATCACGCTTTTGAAGCTAAACAAGCCCGTTGAGTATAATCATGCCATCAGACCTGTGTGTCTGCCGAAGAGCGATGGTAAGTGCATGTATGCTGGAAGGATGAATAGATAACGTGACATTATATGCACGATGTTGTCATCATGAAGAATTTTGTTTCATCAATTAGGAAATGATGGACAGCATGCATCAGCAGAAAACAAATTAAATGCTACTGTTTTTGGAACTGATACCTAAACAGAAAGAGACGCAAATTGCTTGCCTCCTTTAAGTTCCCTTACCTGTATTAAATATCACAAAGTAAATACCGGCTAATCGAAAGGGACGTGGTTCACGCGAAAAAACAAAGATAACAATCGCTACAGGCTACAAGTCTTTGTCAGATTCTAATAAATCTGAAGAAACCGGTGTACTTAATGAGCTCTGTTTTATTGCAATCAATTTAAAGGTTCATTACATTTATAGCTTAATACTGCACGCAACATTTTTAAGGCACATTTATTTCCATGAAACCTTTTCCTCTTTTTACAACTTCTTTATCGAAGACTTTTACGATTTTGCGTCATTGTGGAGCCCAGTTTTATAACGTGTAATAATTGAATGACTAGTAAGGGCATAAATAAATTAGCCATGGTATAAAATTTTGACTGTAATGGCCGAGTTTATTTTTTCGACTGTTCTTTTTTTGATATAAAAAATATTGTTCGTTGGAATTCGGTTGTTCTTGTGCCTAAACCGCCTACGGCACAAAGTTGGAGCTTAGTCTGAGGTACCTAATGGTAACAACAGTGAATTTATATTCGTGTATCGTTGCAACATGTTGTTTTTACTATCTTAATTTCAGAGCGTGTTATTCTACTTCCTAGACTCAATAAAGTCAACGTTTATCACTTTCCAGTTGAATGTTTACCTATTTATCAGCTTTATGCCTTTTTTTATTTTCAGATAACATCTACAATGGTACAACAGCAGTAGTCGCTGGTTGGGGAGCAATGATCGAGACAGGCAAGTGGTCGTGCAGCGTGTTGGAGGCCGAACTGCCGGTGTTGAGCAACGAGGAATGTCGCAACACCAACTACAATGCTTCCCAGATCAAGGAGGTTATGATGTGCGCAGGATTCCCTGAGACTGCGCATAAGGATGCTTGTACTGTAAGTTTGAGGAATGGTTTTGAATGTGATTCTTTTGGTAGTTGTTGTTACAAGTTAAACATTCGTTTCACACGTCTGTTTGAGATAGGTGGACATGATTATATATGGACACCAACTCTACATAAAATGTGTTTTAATTGGCGATTTGCAGGGTGACAGTGGAGGTCCATTGATTGCAGAAAATGAAGAGCACATGTATGACTTAATAGGTAAATATTTGTTTATCAAATGTTCACAAGAAACGGAAGTTCCTAATTAAAAGTTTTAAAATCTGTTGAAAGACATTGTGTCTACAGACGATAACGATCTTTAAAACAAAGTTCACTTGACTTTTCAGCTCAAGTTTTGCCTTACCTTAATACTAATTTATATATTTGAATTTTCAGGAGTAGTGTCATGGGGATATGGATGTGCCAGGAAAGGCTATCCAGGAGTATACACAAGAGTCACGAAGTACCTAGACTGGATCAGAGACAATACCCGAGAAGGCTGTTACTGCAAATACTGAGATAATTTTACACATTAAAACGTACTAACCTGTGTTACTAAAACACATTTTAAAATCGTAGATTTTAAATTGACATCTGAAGATCATGTAATTTTTTGTATTGATTCTGGGGTCGATCCCGCGATAAAGCACATAACTTAAGGTGCTTTGCCACTGTGCCATGTGAATTGTCTTACTTTGTATAGTCTAGCCTCAGAGTTACGTCACTATAAGGCTATAGAAAACTATGTAGATCATGAAAGACCAAATGTCGAACCTAAGGGTAATAGATAAAGAAGTGTGGTTTGTGATTCTATGGGCAAGGTTATAGCTATGATAATTTTGTAGCAACGCAGATTTAAGTAGCAGAGGAAATCGAGAATTTTGGATAAAGTGAAAAGGCTAACGACACTGCGTACAGTACGACACAACTTAGATGTAGCATAAATTTGAAATTTTTCATTCATTTATTTCAATTTAACGAATGTATTTGGTTATATGACTTTACAAGTTATTGCGTTTTCGTAAAGATCATTTCCACCTAAAGCGGTACTAAAGATTGGTGGTTTTTGAAGACGCACTCAATTCGGATGGTGATCGGTTTGGTGGTGAGTTGTGTCGATTGCGTAATTCTGAGTATCACTGTACAAAGTAATGAGTTCTTCTCGAACCTCGCTATTAGTTACTTTCAACGATTGTGACAGAGAAACGCAATAAACTTTATTTTTTACTACCTTACAGTTTCTTACTTTATTTTCCTTCTACTAAATAAACTATGAAAAGACCGTTACGGTTGTAAATTCATCCACTTCATCAAATATTCGTTTATGATTATTACTATGAATGGTTATTTGAATACTTAATTATTACTTTGTTGTTATAGCAACGGTTCTTCATTGAAATTCTTTTTTTTTTTTTGTCAGTGGTGTGGTAATGTTGTCATGACATCACCTTTTATTACAATACGTGTGCGGAAGTAACGGTTTATTCATCTTTTTAGTTAGCGGTATTGATACAATGTTTATAGGGAAGTATTATAACAATATTGGATTACAAATCGATAGCTGTCTTTTTGAAAACGTTGGCAGTTTCCGAATCCATTGCATCTTTACAAAGACTGCTTTGTTGATGTCTTTGATTTGAACAAGCAATGTATGCTCACATTTGACTTTAGAATAGATTCCTAAGCATAAATCTCTATACCTGTATGATGTAGATGTCTTGGTATACACTGAATGGTACAAGTTCAAGTTTATGGAGCTAGTTCGATGGAGTGCAACGACCCCATTCCTGTCTACAGCATCCCGTTGTGGGATCTGCACGTCTAGCCTGGTTTTGCAAATTAGAAATAGTTCGTAAATAAAAAGGTTAATTTCGCCGATATGTGGAAGTTAATATCAGTGATAGTCATTTGTGTGTGCACAGCGTATGTGGTAAGTCAGAAATGAGTATTTTTGTGATAATAGGTCATCATTCGGCAAAACACTTGCAAACCTGATATAATAAAAATAAAAATAAATATTTAAAAAGTTCAATTAAGTACTTATATGAAATAAATCTAATAAACGAATGAAGAAGAATGATACATTAAATTGCGAATTAAAATAGTTGAAGTAAAAATTAAAATTATTCAAGGTGGGAGCAGACAATGACACTGAAAGTACAACAGAAGCTATGCCTGGTGCTGATGAGTATGGACGAAGATGTAACTGTCGTAAGGACTTATCTTTTAATAATAATTAAGGATGGCCTATATTTATACACGTGTCTTTGCCTCCAGGATTTTCCTTTACCTATTGAAAACCGTTAATTGAGGATGTGTTTTGCTTAAGGCAAAAGTTTGGTCCAAACTGCCGTATGGCCATTACCAACTGCGACATTTATTTACAAAAAAAAAATCCTGGTACAGTTTCGAGTTTTGCAATCTTAACAAGTTTTCGAGACACGAAACTGAGGTATATAATTATACCTTCTTACACTGTTAATTTAGTTTCTTGGTCTGAACAATTTATGACTCGAGTATGGAGTAATAAACTTGATTAACAAAATTAATTAACTATCTCGAAATCACAAAATAAAATGTATGCCACTAGCTTTAATCCGCTAAATTAAGCGGTGTTGTTTTTTTTGTTTAGATATTTAATTCATATTCTTTATGACGTCTCGTCATGAGATATCCGAATATCAAAAAATATTAGGCGCGTGAAAATTGATTCGCTGTTACAAGTTACAATAGATATAATATTATGTTTTGAAATTTGGATAGAAAACTAGAAGCATAAGAAATAATGATTGAAGAAGAATAATGAAAGGAACTGAGGCTGTACGTCCATCAAACCTACATATCTACTATAATGTACCTATATTTCTGCTTAAGTGATAGTAGTTACCATTCTCTACTTATATTTTTTCCCCATGTACTTGCTGCATTTACATTCGTAGGTTGTGGAGAACGCAATGAAGCTTCCCGAATAGTAGGTGGAGTGGAGACAGCAGTCAACGAGTTCCCCTGGGTGGCTCGACTGTCCTACCACAACAAGTTTTACTGCGGGGGCTCGCTCATCAACGACAGATATGTGCTCACTGCTGCACATTGTGTTAAGCCGTACGTAGATGTGGTATTGTTATTAGTTTATTAAAATCTTTTTTTTTTGCATAACACACGTTTATAAGATGTTATAGAAGACAGCAGAACTTATCTCTGTAATTTGGTCCTTGTGAAGAGTAACCAACACTGTGTTACTGAAATGAACAAGGGGTAGTAATGTATGACCTCCAAGAATGAAAGCCATACTTCTTGAATCCGAATCAATTATCCCGTTCCTATGTTCTATATCTTATTAAACGCATTTTTGGGAGGACGTGGAATGGGGAGAAGTATGAATGTTTGGAGTTGGACCTAATCTCTATCAAAGAGTTGAAGTCTATTTAATTTTCTAAACTCTTCTCCAGAATCATATACCATCCTGTCCATATTCTGTCGTAACTCGTAACCTTTTAGTACCTAATCAGCTTCCAATACTGTTTCAGGTTCATGTGGTTCATGATCAAAGTCACCCTGGGCGAGCACAACCGCTGCAACACCACGCACCGGCCAATAACCCGCTTCGTCGTCCAGCTGGTCGCCCATAACTTCACTTTCACCAACTTTAGAGACGATATCGCGATACTGAAGCTGAATAAGCCAGTGCGGGTAACGGACAGCGTGAAGCCCGTCTGCTTGCCGAGAAATGACGGTAGTATTGATTATTTTTTAAAGTTTCGCATAGCACAGTATCACGCTGAGTCGAAGTCCTATCGTAATTCTAAGTTATCTTATCTTTTTATATGCACGTGTTTCTGTGGTCATCAATTGAATTAATTTTTGTATGAAAGTAAACGAAACAAAATGAGGATGAAAAGATTTCAGCGCTCAGATGGCGTTCTGAAGTTTCCGCCAACCCCATGGTAAAAAGACGTGAGTTTATGTATGTATGTAATTTAAAACAATTTTTGCTTCATTCTTTCAATTTAGTCTTATGGTTGTTGCTCTTCTACAGTCGTATATGCACATACGACTTTAGAAGAGCGTTAAGTTAATTCTCTCAATGTCTCCGCTACAAACGCGCCCGTTCTATTATGGGTTTTCTGATACCTATTTGCATTCTGAAATTCTAAAAAAAAAATGGTTTGGTAAATATCAACGATCCAATGGGGTCCAATGTCCTCGAGGGAAGCCAGTTCTCGTCGAGCTGGCCTAATTTGACGATCCTTTAGATGTACTCCCGAAAGGGCAGTAATTCTCGAGTCACACAGACGACGCGACCTCCGCGACGTGTAGCAATATCAACGATCTTGTGTACGTACATTAGTCATACATCAGTGAGTAATTTAGGGTTTGAAATCACACTGTATTATTGATTTGGTCGTGGGCATCGACCTTGTGTTAATTGTTTTGTAATTCACTGCCACCCACATATTTAACGTCCATATAACATATCTGAGAATTATATTGACTATCCATCCACAATAAATAATTCACGCAAAATCCTGACGTCACGTCAGGATTTTATGTGACATCAGGTATTTGATGCATAGTTCGCATGTGGCGATGTAGATGCCGCCACAATAGTAATAATTAGTCGATAGTTAGCTGTAGATACCCAGCCAGCTTATAAGTATTTAGATTTCGTTGCTTTAAAAAGATCTTCAGGACGATGATGTCATACTTCAATTATTTCACAGATAAGTTGTACACTGGTGTCAAGGCAATAGCCGCTGGCTGGGGCACCGTGGCCGAGGGTAAGGACCACTCCTGCTATCTTCAGGAGGTGGAACTGCCAGTCTTAAGCAACGAGGCGTGCAAGAAAGCCAAGTATACACCGAATATGATTGGTGACGGCATGCTCTGCGCTGGTTACCCTGACCAAGGGAAGAAGGATACTTGTCAGGTGGGTCACATCCAAAGACCTAGTATGATTCAGATATCAATCTCTAAAATTAACACTTTTTTTTTTGGTCTCGACCACAGTTTTCTAAATATTTTGTATCCCATCAAAATAGAATTTGTCTTTGTGTTATTCAAGAGACGTTAAAATACGAGTATGTTCATGTGGTCTGTTGTTGTTTTCGTTTTACAGGGGGACAGTGGTGGTCCTCTTTCAGCTGAGAGGGGTGATAAACGACACGAGCAATTAGGTTAGTATTTCTACTATAGATTTAAAGTAATATTTGTTTAGATTGATATAAATCTCATCATCATTTGTAGATTTGTTTCTTTTGGTGGCACTATTCTGAATTTAAATACCTACTGTTTTAGCAAGGTTGTAGCCAATTCTGATATCTGAACGCGTGTACGAACAAGGTGAACACGAACATCGAACACAGACATATTACATATATTACATATAACACATTTGATTTGTACGTGTGGACGTAAATAAGCGAAGCGAACACGAACACCATACGAACACAGTTCGACTTGAGTTCGCGTTCAACCACCCCACTCTTTTTAATAGCCATGGATTCGTCGTCGGAAGTGGTCAACAGTAAAGTAGCATCTTTTTTCGAACACTGACACAGAACAACGAAATTCTCTCGCCACGAACATTTTTGGCGAACACAGTGTTT
The DNA here is from genome assembly GCA_916701695.1 of Agrochola macilenta. NCBI lineage: Eukaryota > Metazoa > Arthropoda > Insecta > Lepidoptera > Noctuidae > Agrochola > Agrochola macilenta. The sequence continues at coordinate 15,204,870 of OU753563.1, forward strand.
GATGTTCGTGTTCACAAGGTTCTTGTTCGTTCGTGCGTACACACCTTAAGGCCCACTTGCACCACAATCCGCTAAAGGCATTTAACGCTAAACATATTTAAAACATAATTCTGTCTCTATCATCTTCAAACGGTTGACAGGAACAGCGATGTTTTAAATCCGTTTAGCGCTAAACCCTATTTAGTGATTTGAGTATAAGTAGGCCTTAGGATTTACATATTTACTTCTTTTTAAATATTTATTGAGTTCTAGGTTCTGTGGTTGTATGTAACTTAGTATTTGATAAATTATTTTGTAATTTACAGGAGTGGTGTCCTGGGGCATTGGATGCGGTCGCCCTGGCTATCCAGGTGTTTACACCCGGGTCACCAAGTATCTGGACTGGATAAGAAACATCGCTAACTCTGGATGCTTTTGTATTGACTGAATTAATGTGTTTTTACTTATAGTTTGTTATAATTTTTTTATGAAAGTGTTTTATATTTAGTATTTATTTGTAAATTAATTTAATTGATTTTTATTGAAAATAAAAAAGTTTTTTTGTACCTAGGTATAGTACGATAACGTTTAGTTTTTTGCAACACATTTTCACAGATCAGTGTAGGAATAAATACTTGTGTAAGCTGTATCACAAACTCTAATGGCTTTCGGCAGTAATTTTATTATACCTATGTTATAACGTACAAATATTTTACGATGCGATCCAATTCAAAGGCTTGTACAAACTAGAGCGCAAAATCAATTATAAACAGTTCGCAACGAAAAAGGCAATTTAAATTGGATGGCAATTTAAAAGTGTCCGTATGGATTGAGGAGCCATGTCTCATATTAAAAATATATCGAAATAAAATGATTGTATCCATAACCTTTCACATAATTACTTTATTGTGACTATGTTAAAAATCTTTTTATGTTCATTGACGCCATAATATATTCCGGTGTCGATAATCATTGAACTTTCTTGCATTTTGATTCAGTGGATTTCGTAGTACAGTCTGTGCATCGTCATTTAAAATTATTTAAATATTCATTGTTTTTATTTACCTAATTAGCCTTACAGGAAACATAAATATTTTAGTACACATTCTACTTCAGGAAATGTAGTCTTATCTTACTAAAACAGGCTCTATTATTTAAATTTAGTTTCTCACTAATCTCGATCGAGATTAGTGAGAAACTAAATTTAGTAGTAGCCTAATTGTTTCAAACAATTAGCAATACATGACACCTTGTGAGAACAAAAGGGATTATATAAAACAAAAAACGGAATTTGTAATTTTTCTAAAAATGGTATTTTGCTATAATTAAAATAAAATTATATTTATTTACTAAACGGTACGCAAGATAAAGTTAAAAGGCTACCTAAAGGCGTAAGGCACAAGGCTATCTCATACTAGAAATATATTAAATACTTTTAACTACTATTAAATTAATTATTAATCTAAATTGACTGTATAAATTCAATTGGCATAAAATTACAAAATCAATTTAACCGCGACTCGAGTTTCTTTTCATCAAGTTGAAGTTGAGTAAATCTTTTTCATGGTTCAGTGGAAGTCCTTCAGGTTTGAGTATAGCATCTGGTGCCTTGAGCGTGGTGGTGTAGGTAGGGTTGACTGGGTGCAGCGGTCCCCACGCGGTCACCGCCGCACGCGCCTCCTCGTTGCCCAGCTTGTAGTGACTGCCATCACCTGTCCTAATTATCCTATTCCCGACCTGTGATTACAAAAATCATTAAAAATCACCAACTGAATGCAACTGTTAATTTAATACATAACAAGCTGCTTTTGCAACTTACCACTTCAGGTGAAGCAGTTTTCAAGTCATAAGCCATTCCGATCCTCTCGAAAAATCGGATGATACTCGCGGACTGGTTGAAATGCATGTTCAGTTCAGCTGCCTTGTAGTCCCAGGGGAACGCGTGGTGGTAGTTGTGCCAGCCCTCGCCCAAACTTATCATTGACACAAACCATGATTCTACTGGCTGCAATTTTCTGTAAAGTTATGACAAAAATGTTAAATAAATTAACATAAATCTACACAAATACTATGGAGTGAAAAGATTTTGATTTTTGTTTGTAAGTAAAAAAATTTAAAAAAAATGTGCCGATTAGAAAAAAAACCCAGGAGAATGCAATATTATCACTGAGTGATAGACTATAATTTATAAAGATATCACACGGGCGAAGCCGCTGGCATGAGCTAGTATTAAATAAACAAGAAGTTTAAATGCATGATGATTTACACAATAATGTTTGATAGTGTTGAGTCCATCAACGAAGGTATACTTACTGGTCGTAAGGCCGAGTCCCATACAGATGAGCGGCACTATTGACGAGCCAAGTTCCGTTCAGTTGTAGCATGTAGCGAGCGAAGTAACAAGCTAAGATAGTTTGAAATAGAGGCTCGCCGAAGAAATGCACTGGCACCCACACAGGCACTACAAAGGCTAGCATAAAGTATAATTGATAATAATACCTGAAAAGAAAATAGTGAAGATATTACTGAACTGAAATGAATCACAGACAAACTGCTAGAGGCAGAAATGGTTAATGAAAAATGTAGTTTACTTCTTTTGGAACATGACCATCCAGTCGGCTTGCAAGTCACTCATGTCTATCTTCCTGCCAAGCTCGATGACGTAGGGGTGCTTCTTGTGCATGAGCCACCCGATGTGACAAAAGAAGAAGCCACGCTTAGAATTGTGAGGATCAGCGTCCGTATCCGAGTAGCGATGATGCAGACGGTGGTCGCGACACCAGATAAACATAGAATTCTGTAAATTAATGATTATTTAGAACCTGAATTACGAGTGACGTCATACATGTTTTATGTATTTTCAGCTTCATTTGATTACCTGTCCAGCGATGGTTTGAAATAGTAAAAATACAACTCTCAGAAAAGTATTTGCTTTAAAAGATTTATGAGTGTAAAAACGATGCGCCCCGATTGTGACACCTTCAGTAGCCAGGAGCGTGACGAAAACATCTGAAATAATAAAGTTTGGTTAGAAATCATAATATTAGCAACGCAAATATAATAAAATAATGCAATTTGTGACTTACTCCATAAAATTGTCTGCCATTTAAAATAGCCCGTTAACATAAGACCGAGTCCCCAAAGAGCAAGAATATGCATTATCAAGAACCCGATGGCATTTTTCCAAACAATTGTATGCTTGTAAGAATAATCTGTCCCAATTACTTTAGGTATGGAAATTGATTCTACTGCAGTTGTGTTATTATTTTCATTTTTTGAGCTTGTTACACTGCTTGTATTTGAAGCAGGAGTTTTGCTTTCCAAGTTTGCAGCTGTCATTTTTGTGTTTTTGCTACACACTTGCTACGAGCTCATCAATTCACAACTGGATAATTCAGAGTATGAGTCTACTTATAAAAGGAATAGTTTAAACCTGATTCAATGAAAATAATGAATGTTTGAGCAATAGAACGAACTTGAACTCGGCTTTGTATGCAAAATGGGGTATTTACAACATTGTTTATATTGTTGTCTGGTTGGTACCTTGTGGTGATAAGTTGGGTCAGATTTCTTTGATCGATGCTGTCTATCAGTGGTTAGATGTTAGTTCTAGTTTGTATAGACTCACAAATAAACCAAAATAAACAAACAAAACAGTGATGTGTTGGTAACTATTATTAGTTATGTACTATGGTATCGGATTTAAATAGAAATATTGATTTTATCAGTTTAAAGACGGACCATTTTCATGATTTTGAGACTACTTTGTGATACTATCTGATGTGTGGTGGGTTAATGCTAATAATAAACGACAAGGGTCCGAATTCAAGACCGTACGTTTGCCAATTCTACGCTTTAGAGGTTTGACAATATTACCTATATTTTCCTTTGATACCGTTATCCAGGAATATAATATGCCATTTAAGGGGTTCAATTAAACTTCATATAATGCGTAGGGGAGAGCGGGGTCGTACTCATTTTACCGACAAACGAGAACAGTTACATACAATATGATTTTCGGTAACCACTACACTATTTACGCCATCTAACGTGTTCCGATTTATCAGTATTCGGTCAAGCTTCAGTTGTCGGAGTTGTGCGCAGCGAGCCCAGGTTGACAGGTAAACGAACTTTTCGTTGCTTGCAATAATTTTTCTCAACACGAAGCTATTCACGTTATCGAATACTAGCTTCTGCCCGGAACTTCGTGTCGCTTAGCGTTCTTTCAGACTTTTTCTTTTTGCTCGGCTCCTAAGGGTGATAGCGTGACGTTACATAGCCTATGTTCTATGTTATGGGGTTTGGTTTCCGCATTTAGTCCTTCAGTGGACCATTGTGCGTGGGCCATAGCGGCCGTTGGTGGTTATTCCAACCAGCCCACCTCCCTCCAGAAGTTGATTAAATCTCTTGGTCTGTTCAGAACATTGTGTAAGATCTGGGTGTCCCGAGGGTCTCTGTTCTAATCTGGGTGACGCCTGTGCATTCAAAAAGCACGTGCGCAACGGTTTCCTCAGCCTCCATGCACGCCCTGCAAAGAGGACTGTCCGTTATGCCCATTGTGTGGAAGTGTCTGTTCGGCGAGCAGTGGCCCGTGATGGTCCCCGTCACCAGGCGCAGCCCATTCCTATCCAGGCGTAGAAAACGCCGGGTTAGCCCGGTATCCAAGGATGGCATGGCTTCCTTGGACTGCCTGCAGCCCGGTGTCGAGGTCCACCAGTGATCCGCTTGAGTGTGGGTGAAATCCTGTAGCCACCTTCGTATCTGGGTGAAGGGGATGGGTACGATAGGCTCGGGTCCACAGACAGCCGTGCTAGATCCTCGTCTAGCAAGTTCGTCAGCTGCGTCGTTACCTAGCGATCCGCTGTGTCCTTTTCTCCATTGCAGAGTCACCGTGTTGCGGCTAGATACCGTTATTTGTTCTAGTGCATTGTGACATTCTAGTGTTAGCTTTGTGGTAATATGTTTTTTCCGTAAGGATTGAAGAACTGAGGCGCTGTCGGAGAGTATGCGTATGTGTGTGTCCGTAACTCTCCTGGCTTTTAGAGCGTGGACCTGGCTTGTATGATACCCACACACTCCGCCTGGTAGACGGTGTTGTACATTCCCAGCGGGCCCACATCTTTATGTTGAAGTCGTGTGTCTGTCTGTCGTGTCTTTATGACTCCAACTCTAGTCCCGGAGTCGGTCTTCGATCCGTCGGTGTATACTCTCATCTCTTTCGAGCCTGAGTAGTCACACTTTTCTTCTGTAAGTATTATGTTGTAGTGCCTATGAAAGTGGTATGTTTTCAGGGCTTTATCACAGGGTGATGCCATCATTGGTCGTCGTTTGATCGCATATTCCTTTATGCGTGTGTGCTTAACTCTTAGAGTCTTTGCTTAGTGTACCGGATACATCGAGCCTAAAGGCGGCTAGGGCCGCCTCCTCCCGCACGATGAGGTGCAGAAGAGGCAGTCCAAGCATTGCCTGTTGGGCGGCAGTGGGTGTAGTTCTCATACTGCCAGTGATTGCAACACAAGCAAACTACTGCAGTTTTTCGAGATTCCTTTGGGCTGGGCTCAGGTCTGTTCTGGGCCACCAGACTAGTGAGCCGTATGTGATAATTGGTCGGATGACTGTGGTGTGTAGCCAGTGGGTGATCCTGGGGCTAATTCCCCAGTTCCTGCCAAGCAGTCGCTTGCACTGCCACAGGGATATGCTGGCTTTTGTGATAATATAGTTGGTGTGTTTTGCCCAGTTCAGCTGTTTGTCCAAAAAGATGCCCAGGTATTTAGTTTCAGTTGATAGGCTTAGGGTTGTTCCGAAGAATCGTGGTAGCTGTAGTGTTGTCAGTTTTCTCTTTTTTGTGAAGAGAATCAGTTCAGTTTTTGTTGGGTTCACTGAGAGTTGGTGCCTGTTGCACCATTCCTCTACTATTTTTAGGGCTTGACGCATTAGGTTGCATAGTGTTTTCGAGGGTGCCGTTTATTACAATGGTTATGTCATCGGCGTAGCCTAATGTGAAGTAACCTTTGTCATTGAGTGTTTTGATGAGGCTGTCTACTACAAGGTTCCATAGGATCGGTGAGAGGACTCCTCCTTGCGGGCAGCCCTTCGCAACGATGGCCCCCGTAGTGTCATTTACTGTCACTTGTACAGCTCTCAGTTTGAGCATGTTGGTGATCCAGCCACTCAAGGTCGGGTCTATGTTGTGACTGTTGAGTATCATGTTAATGCTATTGAACATGGTTTTGTCAAAGGCTCCCTCGGTGAATGAAGGCGGCCAGTGCTGAGCATTTGTGGTCCACTGCACATTCAATTTTGGAAACCACGCTGTGCAGCGCGGATTCTGTTGATTTGCCTGTGGAATACGCATGCTGGTATTTGTGGAGTGGTTTTACCCGAAGAGGTCCGTCTCGGATGTGCCTATCACAGAGCCTCTCGACAGTTTTCAGAAGAAAGCCTTGGGTTACGTGTAATCGGTTTTTCCTGGTTTGGGTATGAAAATGACTTTTACCTCGCGCCATGCGAGAGGTATCTGTCTAAGTGCTATGCAGGCTCGATATATCTCCACCAGCCATGGTGTTAGATAACCTACCCCCCACTGCAGCAGGGCTGGGAAAATGCCGTCCAGCCCTGCCGACTTGTGTGGCTGAAAGGTGTTGATAGCCCACTTTAATCGGTCTTCTGTTACTATATTGCGGGCACTTAACCAGTCTTGATCCGTTCGGGACCATTCTGGTTCAGCCTCCCACATTCTGTCCTCCAGGATTTTACAGTCTGGTTGTTACATAGCCTATAACCTTCTTCAAGAATTGCGCTATTCAATGCAAAAATAATTTTTCAAATCCGACTGATAGTTTCGGAGATTACCCGCTATATACAAACTTACAAAAAAACAAACATATTTTACCTCTTTATAATATTTTATATTTATCCATTATCCATACTAACTATACTTAATAATAATAATTATTATTAATAAGATAGTATGGTTATGTATAGAAGTAGCTAGGTAGTGTTATTCAGAATACGCTTCATCATATTGATATAATTCCTTTGGCTCCACTGTGGTTCATCGGATGAACAGGAGCTGTACCCCCACCTGACTAAGTTCTACCCGCAGCGACCCACCTTGTTCTTTAGTCGGTTAAGAGATTTCAGGTGGGCCATGGTAGTTGGTGGCCCGCCGGTAGCTAGAGAATGTTTTAGCTGTAGGTACTATCGCGAAAACAAAATCCCGTCCACACGATCCTTTTTTTGTTGTTGAGCGCTGCAAGCAGTAATAGTCCTAACGGTGCTCAGATATGCGTGTCCGCGATAGTATTATCACAGCTACTTATACCATCGCAACACTATGGTGCCTGTAGAATTGTTTTAGGTATAAACAAGTAGCCCATGTCTATAGTGTAATACTCTGAGAAAAGTTGACTAACCCTCTGGAACCTTGAATAATAAACAAATTGATGCAACATGTTGGATTACAATGTTTGATGACAGTGATAATGACCTAAATACTAATTAGGTAAAACGTAATGTGTTTCTATTGTTAAATAAATAGTCGTGTTGAAGTTTGATTCGATTAGTTTTATTTCATTACCGACATTTTCTGAATGTTTATATGGTGGTCTTCTCTGGTTTAGCATGAAATAAGAGTAAAACAATATGGATAAATACAGCTAGCGGCAAACTAGCACATCAGAAACCTTGGCGGAATACTCGTAGTGTATAATTTTGATAGCTCTAAAGTAGGTCATAAATAGATTATATAAAGTCAATAAAGAGTTCTCTATGTTATGCCAGAGGGCGTAGAAATGTATGTAATTAAGGAATCAAATCAGTATAAACATGGCCCTCGAGCCCTCGACTGACACAGTTTAGACTCGACCCTGAGTGGCTGTGGATTACCAACATGCTAAACAGAGAGCTGTACAAGTCACAGTAAATGACACTACGAGGGATCGTTGCGAAGGGCTGCCCGCAAGGGGGCGTCCTCTCGCCGCTTCTATGGAACCTGGTAGTAGCCATCCCATCAAAACACTCAACGACCAAGGTTACTGCACCGTAGGCTACGCCGATGACATAACCATAATAATAAACGAAAACTTTCCGGACCCACGAAAACGCTCTATGGATCCTTCTGCGACAAGCCCTGAAAATAATAGAGGAATCGTTCAATAACCACCAACTCTCAGTGAACTCTACAAAAACCGAACTGATTCTTTTCACAAAAGAGAGACGACACTAAAACTACCACGATTCTTTGGAACAACCCTAAGTCTATCAACTGAAACCAAACACTTGGGCATATTTTTGGATAAACTGCTGAATTTGGCAAAACACACCAACTGCATCACTACAAAAACCAATCCCTGTGGAAGTGCAAGCGACTGCTTGGCAGGAACTGGGGGATTAGCCCCAAGGTCACCTAGTGGATATACAAAGTTGATACGACAGAGGGGCTTTCCTTTAAACTGCCTATACTAGGTACCATTTTCAAGCTCTGTACCAAAAATCAATTAAATAGGAGCAGTAGTTTAGTCGCAAATGATTTTTTAAGTTTTTGCCCCGTTTGAACACGATGTATCTTTCCTAACAGCTGATTATGTCTATACGCATAGGTCATGCACCTTAAAACGATAAATCTGAGTATAACCTATGCGTGGTTGCCGCTGTGACGCAAATCACAAGTACAACCAAATATTCTCGCTAAAAAGATGACAATGCAAACAAGGAAGCAATAAATACACACACACTTGCATTTTCATTACGAGTGTGAAAATCATAGCAAACACCCCGTGAGTAAAAGAAATAGAAATACGTCAGTGTGTTGCTATTGCATCCTAGCGACGAGGGGCAGGGGTTGCGATCGGTAAGTGAGTGGGGCTTCTAAAAACTGTTTTTTTCAGTGCGCCGACGCTATTCTTTCGGAACGTACTTATGTAACGTAACACGGAAGTACCTGCGCCGCCTCCGTATTGTCGAACTCGCGCGCTGACAATTGGGATTTAGTTTTATTATTGTGATAGGACACTAAACAAGTTTAAGACAGTATTTCTTTTTTTATTGTGACAGGACACGTAACTTGGGATTATTATTATTTAGTGTTAGTGTTTTTTTTTGTGATCGACTGCTTTTATTGTGATACGACACGTTTATTATTATAATTTTGTGTGTGTGTGTGTGTAATTAAAGTGTTCAACAATGCCTCGTGTAACTTACACGGCGTTAGAATACACTGACATGATTTTTAATTAGAAAAATAAGTAACAATATTCTCCGTCGGTATAATTTGTGCATTCATGTGAATGAAGGACACATCGAGAATTTAAAATTTTAGTGTTTTTGTTGTTGCGCGCGTACTTCAAAACCATACCTAAAAGCCGCGAGTGAAGGCCTAAGCCGCCGCCCGCGCCACCGCCGCCGGCCGCCCGCTTTGAAATGAGATAAAACACGCCGCGCGGCGCGGGCGCGGCGTTGCCACTGTTACCTAGGTATCTTCTAAGGTCAGTTAAATTTATTTACAAAGGGTGGTTGCGTTTTACTCTGATTCATAAGCTATTTAGTTTGTTTGAAAAAAAAAAAAAAAAACACATTTTTGATGCTTTTTATTTTTATACCGTATCGAATTAATACTAAACACGTATAGTATACGTAGTGTAATTTAATGCCCCTCTGTCATATCAACTCTGTATATCACAGTCATTCGACCAATTATCACATACTGGTCTGGTGGCCCAGGACACAGGGTCACACAGGACTGAGTGCAGCCCAAACTGATATCGAAAAACTGCAGCGGTTTGCTTGTGTTGCAATCATTAGCAGTATGAGAACTACACTCACTGCTTACAGGCAATGCTTGGTCTGCCACCTCTGCACCTCATCATGTGGGAGGAAGCGGCTCTAGCTGCCTTTTTTTTCATGTTATTAAACTCTCCACTGATTTTAATCGAATTTTTGATTTTGAGGTCCCAAAAAAAAAAAAAAAAAAAAATAAGCCCCCTAAACAACCACACGTCCTGATTGACCATCTAATCACGTGGGGGGCGGACACACGAATGAGAAATTACTGGCGTGGCTAACGTGGCTCTGGAAACCCACTTAAAATGGAGACTCGTTCAAAAAGAAAACGTATAGGACCGCTGCCCGGGGGCGATCGCCGGGGCGCACCTGGAGCTGACGCTGGGTTTCTCAGCATGCGAACCGTCAGCGGTGAGGAGTTGAACAGGCGGGCTCCCACCGACAAAGTTGCTACAGCCGAAGCCGACGATGGTGATAGACTGACAAACAGGACAGACACCCCTGTAGAGCCTTATAGTCCAAGTACAGTATCGTACGCACCCTCAAGAACATCATCACCATCAATACCATCTTCACCCATACCATCGTCACCTCACATATCTAGTATTAATACAGTTACACCCACTCCGGCCTTGAATGTTGCGCGGGAGGTATCTACCTTCTTACCCGCGTCCACCAAGGCTGGGAAAGCAAGAGTTCGCATGAGATGGAGCAAAGAAGTTAACCTATTTATCATGCGAATTTATCTATACATAACTAAATTAGAGACCGACATGACCACCTACAGACAACAACTGCATGAACTTTTTACACGTCAATACCCAGAGATTACAGTTACAGAACAAAGAATTTCTGATCAAAGAAGAACAATAATAAGAAATAAGCTACTGTCTCGAGAAATAATACATCAGTTAAAAGACGAAGTACGTACACAACTACTAGACGAATCAGAAAATACTGAAGGCGCCAACATCATCACATTAACACAAAACGCAACTGAACATAACCCACAAGAACCACCACAGACATACACTCAATCACAACCAATCACACAATTCCAACCATACTTTCAATCACACGCAAATTCACAAACCACGCATACATCCACGCAAACCGAAACTATAACAATAATGTTAGAAAATGAAATAGAAACCCTAGTCGATACCAATCAAAATCAGTTCACAGACACGCGTATCCAAGAAATACACGATAAATTAAAAACAGCTCTCACTCAATATTCCGGCATGGACCCGGCAGCTCGACCAAAACTACCCAAACTCAGGTACACACCAAAACTTTTTCACCTCGTTAATTTATTTAATCTAAATATTCTTAACCAATATATTAGCGAAGAAACTCAACTTTTAGCCGTACATACCTTGATATATTGCACAGCATTAGTTATTTCCGAAGAACTTAATTTTAAAATCACAGAATACACAGGCAACAAAAAACAAGGAAATGTTAACAAACCAGCATGGCAGCAAAGACTTGAAAAAGATATAGAAAAACTTAGAGCAGACTGTAGTAGACTAACTCATTACATTAACAACAATAGATCAAATAAAGTAGTAAAGAGAGTAGAAACAATTTTTAAAAACATGGCTACCCACACTAGACATGAAAATGACAATAGAAAACCAGAAGAGTTTTTAGATACATTGAAACAGAAATTAGCCCTAAAAGTACACAGGTTGAGAAGATACAAAAAAGCACAAGAACGTAAAAAAGATAACTCCTTGTTTGCTACGAACGAAAAGAACTTCTACAGAAAATTACAGAAACCACAAACTGATACCGAAACACTGACAGCCGAAAATAACTTAGAACTACCAACAGCGGAACAACTAGAAACATTTTGGTCTAGCATATGGGAAGAGCAAGTGCAACATAACGCACAATCTGATTGGATAACGGACGAAGAAACTAAATGGAGCTCACTAGAAGAAATGGAATTCGTTGAATTAACTGAGTCTGATATAGGTAGTATTACAGCGAGACTACACAATTGGAATTCCCCTGGTATTGATAAAATACATAATTACTGGTATAAAAAATTAGACTCATTACACAAAGTTTTAGCTAAAAATTTAACAGAAATCATATTAGGGAAACAAAACATTCCTGAATTTATTGCTATAGGAATAACGTATATGTTGCCAAAAAATCAATACTCACCACAACCTTCTCAATACAGACCAATCACATGCCTCAATACAGACCCCACAATATACAAGATCCTAACGTCAGCAATAAGTACAAAAATCAATAAACACATAGAACATCATAACATAATAGCAGAGGAACAAAAGGGATGCAGAAGGGGCCACATGGGATGTAAAGAGCAACTTGTTATAGATTCAATAATCCACAAACATGCCTCCACAAAAAATAGAAACCTACATTGCACTTAAATAGATTATAAAAAAGCATTCGATAGTATTCCACACTCCTGGCTCATTCAAATATTACAGATATATAAAATAAATTCAAAAATAATAGACTTCTTACAGAACATCATGTCCCGTTGGAAAACTACACTCCAGTTAAATCATCGACACAACACTATCACTACTCAACAAATATCCATAAAAAAGGGTATTTATCAAGGAGATTCTCTAAGTCCCTTATGGTTTTGTCTCGCTCTGAATCCTCTGTCCCACCTTCTACATCGCTGCGAAGCCGGATATTCCTTTAAAAATACCAGAGAAGAAACAGTAATCTCACATCTTATTTATATGGACGACATAAAACTATACGCAAAGTCTGAAAAAGAGATGAAAAAATTAATAGAGATCACGACAAAATTCAGTAAAGACATAAACATGCAATTCGGATTAGATAAATGTAAAACAGTTCATATAATAAAAGGCAAAATAAAACCGGGTGACTATCCTGTTAATAATACAGACACAATCACAGCTATGGAACAAACGGATTTATATAAATATCTAGGGTACAATCAACTCAAAGGAATAGACCACACAGCAATAAAACACACCTTAAACACCGAATACAAAAGAAGAGTGACCGCAGTATGTAAAACTCAACTCTCCGGAAAACATTTAATAAAGGCATTGAACACCTATGCGATCCCTATATTAACATACTCGTTTGGAGTGATTAAGTGGTCAAAGACTGACATCCAGCAGATAGAGAGATCAACACGCACCACACTCACTAAACACAATAACCTGCACCCTAAATCTGCAATAGAAACACTGTCCATCAAACGGCAATACGGAGGGAGAGGCCTTATAGACGTCCATAGCCTCTGGCAGAAACAGATAGCCAAACTAAGAACATTCTTTCATTCTAAATCACACACAAGCAACATTCATAAAGCCGTAATTATGAACGATATCAGATATACCCCACTTAACCTACACGAACAGATAGATACACAAGACACTAGCAATAACGACCCACATAAACAAAAGTTAGAAGACTGGAAAAAAAAAGTGTTGCATGAACGGCACCCCCATGATCTAGAACAATCTCATATAGATACAATAGCGTCAAATAAATGGCTTAAAATCGGTAACTTATTTCCGGAAACCGAGGGATTTATTATTGCAATACAGGATCAGATCATAAATACTAAAAACTACAGAAAATTCATTATAAAAGACCCCACAATAACAAACGATAAATGCCGCAAATGTCACAGCCAACCAGAGACCATACAACACATAACAGGGGCATGCACAACACTCACACAAACAGACTATACACACAGACACAATCAGGTAGCAAACGTCATCCATCAAAAACTAGCACTTAAATATAAACTCATACAAGATACAAACACTCCTTATTACAAGTACATACCACAAATAATCCTAGAAAATACCACACACAAACTTTATTACGATCGCGCCATACTAACCGACCGGACCGTTCACTATAATAGACCAGATATAACCCTTCAAGATAAAATTAATAAAGTCACATACCTTATCGATATTGCAGTCCCTAATACACATAATTTACAAAAAACAATAGGTGAGAAAATTAGTAAATATGCTGAACTGAAAGAGGAAGTGACCAGAATTTGGAGACAAGAAAAAGTCTACGTAGTACCCATTGTTGTCTCAACAACGGGTGTTATACCCAATCACCTCCACCACATCCTTAAATTAATAGACCTGAAAGACTCAATTTACATAACACTCCAAAAAGCCGCAATTTTAAACACCTGCAGAATAGTCAGAAAGTTCATGCAAATTGAGGAAAATGAAATCACTCCTCATAACATTAATTCCACATAAAACTTCATCATCACCACACACACACACGCTACATTGACTTGGCTTGGCCCGTTAATGTAGCTTAAACTAGCCAAAGAGCTAAGAAATAAAATTTCTTTACCAAAATAATAATAATAAACTTTATTGACATAAGTACATTTACAATATAATAAGATTCTCTAACACCTGCGCTAGTCAAGACTGTGTTGCAGGTGTTAGTGTCTTCCCCTATGGTGAAAATATTCTTATGTCCTATCGAATTTAATAAAAGAAAAATAAAAGGTTAAAATAAATTAATAAATTAGTTTACAAAGGTGCTGCCATGCGTATGAGTGCGTGTGTGTGCGTGTGTGTATTGGTGGGTGTGTGTGAGTGTGTAAGAGGGTGAAAGTGTGTGTATGCGTGGGTCAGTGAATAAAAAATGTGTATCTGTGTGTGTGAAAGTGCAATGAATTATGTTTTTAAGAGATTTTCTACATCTACATAATCCAAGGTCTTTAACCATTCAAATGTAGTAATTTTAAATTTATTATTACTCAACTTCCTAACTTTTTGGGCTTTATCATATTTACTATAGGAATGTGGAGCTAAATAATAGTAGAACCTTCTAGCAAATTTTTATCTAGTGCGAGGCACAGGGCAGCTTTCTACGCGCTTTCGTGATATGGGCAGGTCAGGGACAACACGCTTGTGATATCTGCGCAGCATTTCGTACACAAATATTTTTCTGACAGATAAGACTCCTGCCAGTTCATACACCAAAGATGTTGGATGCCGATATGGTAAGTACAAAAGTACTTTTAGCACCATCCGCTGTGCCCGCTCGACTCCAATCATATGTGTTTTTGCTGCACCTCCCCAAGCGCAAATACAGTATCTGATGGTGCATTCGCACAAAGCTCGGTAAGTTTGTATCAGAAGAGTCCCAGTTGCAACTGTCCGCAAGTTTTTAAATATATAAACTAGTTTCCTTAGTCAAGCTATAGTCAGCGATAGATGCATAGTCCATCCAGCGTCACACCCAGATATCTAACAGAGGCGACTCGAGATAGTGTCGCACAGTCACAGCTGGTATGGAACTCTCCTCTATTGCACGGGAAGGTATGTATTTTCAGGTCGTATGACGCAGTAGGTTTTCCTGCTGATGTTTTACTAAAGCAGACATATTTTGTCTTGCTAGTGTTCAGCGATAGAAGACTGCTCTCCAACCAGGTGGTCACCTCTGCCAAGGTGGTCTCAGCTACTCCAAATACCATGTCCCAAGTGGGACCATGAAACACCAATACCGTATCGTCAGCAAACATAAGTAGATCCATGTACGGGAGGCTGGCGGCTATCTTGCATAGGTTATTTATATAAACAAGAAATAGTGTAGGCCCCAGCGTGCTTCCCTGGGGTACGCCATATTTGCATATGGAGTCGGTACTCTCGTAGCCAGCTACTCTAACACGCTGAGACCTATTTGTTAAATAGTCCTTAAACCAGTCCAGCGCTAGACCTCTTATGCCAACGTTCTCCAAACGTGTTAAAAGTATTTTAATCGACACGGTATCAAATGCCTTTTGAAGGTCTAAAAAGACCCCAAGACACCTGTCCCCCTTATCTAGACATGAAACAACAGTTGTCGTTAATGCCAAAACTGCATCCTCGGTAGATTTATTTTTTCTGAACCCGAATTGGTAGTCGCTAAGCAGTTTGTTACTTTCCAGGTAGTTAATGACTCTCTTGTTGACGACTTTTTCTAAGATCTTGGATAGCACTGATAGAAGAGAGATAGGGCGATAGTTATTTGGCTGGTCCTTATTCCCAGATTTAAAAATAGGACAGACAACTGCCTTTTTAAATGAGGATGGGAACCTGCCGGTTGACAGGCTAAGATTGCACATGTATGTTATAGGTGGTGCGAGACATACAACATTCTGCTTCAGAATCTCTGCAGTAATTTTATCCCAGCCGGGTGCGGTATGCGATCTTAGCCCTAGAATAATACCCCTCACTTCGTAGGGATCCGTAGGTGTGAATGACATAGAGTCTGTTGGTGAGGTATTCTGGGCAGCTTCTCGCGATAGATCCTGTTCCGTTTTAGTTCAGTAAAAAAGTTATTGACCCTATCTAGAGACTGTTTTGGTGAAGCATCAATATCTAATAGTTCGACAGTGGGTTCAATATTTTTCTTAATTTCACAAACTTCTTTAATTATTTCCCAAGTTTTCTTTATGTTGCCTTTGTTAGTATTTAGTTTTTCTTGGTAGTACTGCTTTTTCAAGTTTTTTATTATATAATTACACGTTTTTTTATACCTTTGATAATTTTTATGTAAAAGTATATTGTCCGGTGCCTTTGCTGCCGCTTTGTGTAACCTGTCTCTCTTTCTAATGCACTTGACTACTCCTTTTGTTATCCACGGTTTTATTGGTTTGTTTCTATTTGGTTGTTTTATAGCACTAGTATTATTTGTAATAATGTTTATTAGTTTTGAAGTTAGTATTTCTGTTGTTACTTATATCCGTTGTGTTATATAGGTATTCCCAAGTCTCTTCACTGAGTATTTTATTTATTGTAGTATAATCTATTATTACTCTGTCGTGCACCGTACCTTTTTTTGGTATTTTAGAGCTATTAATGTATAACAGTATCGGACAGTGGTCTGTTATAGGCTGTTCAAAAACTGCTGTTTTCCATCGCTGTGCGCACTTAACCATAAAATGATCAATGCATGTCTTGATGCGTGTTGGTTTGTCAACGCCCGGTCGTAATCCATGCAAAGCCATCAGGTTTAGGTACTCTTGGGTTACACTAGAGAGATTTTGAGGTAAAATGTCAATATTAATATCTCCGGTAAAAATTACGTTTTTTGTTCGGGATTTACATAGGATATCATCAAGTGATTCAAGGTAGGGCTTAGGATTTTTAAAACTTGGTGGCCTATAGGAGCAGATTATTGTATAGTCAGGCTTAATAGTAACGATTAGGCAATTTCCCTCACTAATCCTGGGCTTATAGACACATGCCACAATATCACTGCGAACATATACCACCACACCATCGTTTTGGTTTAGGCTAGTGTGGGTCCAGTATCGGTTGTAATCATTCATATTTGGAGGCGGATTGTTCAAATTTGTCCAGCACTCAGACAATACAATAATGTCCACGCGCATATTTAGAGCGGAAATAAAAGCTACCAAAAGGTCAAAGTTACAGTTAATACTACGAATATTAATACTTAATATCGTTATTCCACTTTGCTTTTGAAAATTATGGTCAAGTAGTTTCGAGCAAAGAGTGGTGTCACTAATTGATATACATTCAATTGGGTCAGCCGTATCTACTTGTTCTGTTATATTTAGATTAACGTTGCAATCGAATGTTAAATATAAAATATAAAAATGTAGCAACATAAATTACCACCACATTAAATAAACTAAGCAAAAACAAAGCGGTCACGCATTTATAGTACCGTTTATAAATTATGTATATGTATATGAGATGTAGAAGGTATAGTGAGATAAATGTAGATGTGTTTATTGAAAATTTATGTAATGTATCTAATGTATTGCGTTTGTTATTTGTTGATATGTGTGATGATTGTATGTATTGTGTAAACAGGGTTCTGATATCTAGTTTTAGTGTGTTGGCATGCACGTACAAGAATATAAAAATCAAAATAGAAAATCTTAAATCCATGCTAAATAAAAGAAAAACAAGGCAAGTAATTTTTAGATGAACCATTTGTGTTTCAAGTAGGTCGCATTTTAGTGAGTTAATAAATGACTCTAGTCATTTGTTTTGTTGTTTCAGCCGTTCGAAGTCTGATTCCTGGGTAATTCTCTTAGCCGGCGCTCCGTCTTCCTTTTTAATATAAACTTTACCATGTGATGTCCAGTGATATGCATAGTCATTGAGCTTGGTAAATTCTCTTGTTTGGTAAAACAGCTTCCTGGCTTTAGTGGTAAGACTCTCTGAGATAAATATAGGACTGTTGCCTGCCATTTTGATGTGTGAGCAGCTAAGTCGGTTGGTCTTGTGGTCTCGGTTGTATTTTTTAATGTTTGCTAGAAATTTCTCCTTGGTTATGGTAGAAGTAAACTCGGCAGTTATAGGGCCATCGGTTTGGGGCTTCCTGTTGCTAGTGAGACGATACACATCTCGGAAAATGTCCCAACACTAGTACGTACTGATCTGTAGGTGCCATTTTTGGAATAAAATTTTAAATAACAAATTATTCCACTAATGGCACCTGCGAAAAATAAAGATAAGTGCCGTATGTGGAATATCTCTGGTGCCATTTAAACGGGTGCCCAATGTGGACTACGTCCTAAAACAGACTCTATTATTTAAATTTAGTATCTCACTAATCTCGGTAGAAACAAATAGCCATACATGACACCTTGGGAGAAAAAAAAAACCTCAATAAAAATAATAAAAACTTTTTACAAAAAAAAAAACCAACCGACATCCGGTTTTTTTTCGGAAGTCATTTGGTATTTTTTTTGTAAAAAGTTTTTATTTTTCACTTTTTAGTTGTGGTACCTACCCCACACAAATTCGAATACCACTACCTGCTATGTAAATAACAGTCACAGGAAGTTATCATCATATCATCCACATAATACTAAGCGGGAAAAATACGTATTATTGAAGCTTACTCAAAAACTATCCAAGCAAAGTTAATAAAATCCGGGATACCCTTTCATACAAAAAAATATTTTTTAAAATCGGTCCATAATTGACGGAGAAATCGGAACATATAAATAAATAAACATACATACGCGTCGAACATATAACCTCCTCCTTTTTGGAAGTCGGTTAAAAATAAAATATTTTGCTATAATTAAAATAAAATTTTATTTATTTATTAAACGGTCAATCTGCCTAGCTTTTTCCCAACTATGTTGGGGTCGGCTTCCAGTCTAACCGTATACGGTTGAATACCAGTATTTTACATGAAGCGACTGCCTATCTGACCTCCACTACCCAGAACCTGGGTAATACAATACCCCTTGGTATGACTGGTTGTCAGACTTTCGGGCTTCTGACTACCCCTAATGACTGTCAAAGATCCACTTAACGTGCTTTCTGCACGGAGGAGTCTCGGTATGAAAAGATGGTCACCCTACCACGGATCAACCCCGGCAAGCGTAGCTTAACCTGATGGATCGACCCGTGAGGCTGTTATTACTTAGCCACGACCACCTATTATTTACTTACTAAACGGTATGCAAGATAAAAGGTAAAAGGCTACCGTAAGGCGTAAGGCTATCTCATACTAGAAATATTAAATATTTTTAACTACTATCAAATTAATTATTAATCTAAATTGACTGTATAAATTTAATTGGCCTAAAATTACAAAATCAATTTAACCGCGACTCGAATTTGTTTTCATTAAGTTGAAGTTGAGTAAATCTTTTTCATGGTTCAGTGGCAGTCCTTCAGGTTTGAGTATAGCATCTGGTGCTTTGAGCGTGGTGTTGTAGGTAGGGTTGACTGGGTGCAGCGGTCCCCACGCGGTCACCGCCGCACGCGCTTCCTCGTTGCCCAGCTTGTAGTGACTGCCATCGCCTGTCCTAATTATCCTATTCCCGACCTGTGATTACAAAAATCATTTAAAAACCACCAACTGAATGCAACTGTTAATACATAACAAGCTGTTACTGTAACTTACCACTTCAGGTGAAGCAGTTTTCAAGTCATAAGCCATTCCGATCCTCTCGAAAAATCGGATGATACTCGCGGACTGGTTGAAATGCATGGTCAGTTCAGCTGCCTTGTAGTCCCAGGGGAACGCGTGGTGGTAGTTGTGCCAGCCCTCGCCCAAACTTATCATTGACACAAACCATGATTCTACTGGCTGCAATTTTCTGTAAAGGTATAACAAAAATATTAAATAAATTATCAAAAATCTACACCCATATTATGAAGAGAAAATATTTATATTTTTGTTTGTAAGTAATAAAATTAAAATAAATGGGCCAATTAAAAAAAAAATCAGCAGGACAATGTTATATTATCACTGAGTAACAGGCTATAATTTATAAAGATATCACGCGGGCGAAGCCGCTGGCATGAGCTAGTATTAAACAGACAAGAAGTTTCAAAGCATGAGGATTTACACCACAATGTTGGATAGTGTTGAGTCTACCAACGAAGGTATACTTACTGGTCGTAAGGCCGAGTCCCATACAGATGAGCGGCACTATTGACGAGCCAAGTTCCGTTCAGTTGTAGCATGTAGCGAGCGAAGTAACAAGCTAAGATAGTTTGAAATAGAGGCTCGCCGAAGAAATGCACTGGCACCCACACAGGCAGAACAAAGGCTAGTATAAAGTATAATTGATAATAATACCTGAAAAGAAAATAGTGAAGATATTACTAAACTGAACTGAACCACAGACAAACTGCTAGAAGCAGAAATGGTTAATGAATAATTTCGTTTACTTCTTTTGGAACATGACCATCCAGTCTGCTTGCAGGTCACTCATGTCTATCTTCCTGCCGAGCTCGATGACGTAGGGGTGCTTCTTGTGCATGAGCCACCCGATGTGACAAAAGAAGAAGCCACGCTTAGAATTGTGAGGATCAGCGTCCGTATCCGAGTAGCGATGATGCAGACGGTGGTCGCGACACCAGATAAACATAGAATTCTGTAAATTAATGATTATTTAGAACCTGAATTACGACTGACGTCATACATGTTTTATGTATTTTCAGCTTCATTTGCTTACCTGTCCAGCGATGGTTTGAAATAGTAAAAATACAACCCTCAGAAAAGTATTTGCTTTAAAAGATTTATGAGTGTAAAAACGATGCGCCCCGATTGTGACACCTTCACTAGCCAGGAACGTGACGAAAACATCTGAAATAATAAATTTTGATTAGAATTCATAATAACGACAACGCAAATATAATAAAATAATGCAATTTGTGACTTACTCCATAAAATAGTCTGCCATTTAAAATAGCCCGATAACATAAGACCGAGTCCCCAAAGAGCAAGAATATGCATTATCAAGAACCCGATGGCATTTTTCCAAACAATTGTATGCTTGTAAGAATAATCTGTCCCAATAACTTTAGGTATAGAAATTGATTCTACTGCAGTTGTGTTATTATTTTCATTTTTTGAGCGTGTTACACTGCTTGTATTTGAAGCAGGAGCTTTGTTTTCCAAGTTTGCAGCTGTCATTTTCGTGTTTTTGCTACACACTTGCTACGAGCTCACCAATTCACAACTGGATAATTCAGAGTATGAGTCTACTTATAAAAGGAATAGTTTAAACCTGATTCAATGAAAATAATGAATGTTTGAGCAATAGAACGAACTTGAACTCGGCTTTGTACTAGTATGCAAAATGGGGTATTTACGACATTGTTTATATTGTTGTCTGGTTGGTACCATTTTTTTTTTTTTTTTTGTTATTGGAAATCGTCAAATGACTTCTCCCGCTCTGGGCAGAGCGAGAGGGCGTGTCAGACTTTTATTGACTAAAACCCACCCGTGTTCCGTGTTCCGTTGCCTGTGTGCCGGGGCCGCGATATCCCTTTCGGACAAACCCGCAACCCCAGCAGGCATTGGTCCGTACGGACCCCGTCAGTTGGTGCTGACATCTCTTTGAGGCGCGCGTGGAACAAAACGCGCCGTCGACCCAGGCCTGGTCCTTATCGGACGGCGAGCTGCCCATTGCTCACCGTTCGCAAGCCCGCGCCTACGGTGGCCGGAAGTCGGCTCCCGACGCCCGGGGCGTCTCCTGCGGCGACTAGAGGCGCGAGGGCGTGCAGCTTGCATCTCCCTCGCGCGGTCCGCCTCCTCCTTCGCGAGCATAACTGCTTCGCAGAAGGAGGTGACGGCCTCCCATGCACTCTCGCTCCGGACCATGGCCTGAACCAGGGCCGGACGTGATAGTTCGCCGCCGCCGATCGCCTCCGTGAGGACACGGCGGTGCCCCGCCCAAGCCGGGCAGACCTCCACCGTATGCTCCACCGTGTCCTCCGGGCGATCCACACAATGGTGACACCCGGGCGTTTCCTCCCGCTTTATCCTGAACAAGAACCTCCCGAAACAACCGTGTCCGGTGAGGACCTGCGTCAGGTGGAAGGTGAGGACGCCGTGACGACTCTCTATCAACTCCTCAAAGAGGCGACTTATCGCCGCAATCGTGGCGTGCCCGTCTGGTTGGTACCTTGTGGTGATAAGTTGGGTCAGATTTCTTTGATCGATGCTGCCTATCAGTGGTTAGATGTTAGTTCTAGTTTGGTATAGATTCACAAATAAAACAAAATAAACAAACAAAACAGTGATGTGTTGGTAACTATTATTAGTTATGTACTATGGTATCGGATTTAAATAGAAATATTGATTTTATCAGTTTAACCTCTTAACCGTCGCGGGAACCGCATAGGGGCCTGGGCCCATGCAAAATAATGCTTGTCTAAAGTATACCTATGCTGCTCTAACTATAGCAGTTTGTAGGGAAAAGAACAAGAAAGGCATATAACATCAAATTCGTCTCTGAACACGTCTCAATGAGTCGGCAGACGTTTAAGAGGACGATAAGATACGTTTAAGAGAGACGGACCTTTCTCGTGTTTTTGAGACTACTTTGTGATACAATCTGATGTGTGGTGGGTTAATGCTAATAGTAAACGACAAGGGTCCGAATTCAAGACCGTACGTTTGCCAATTCTACGCTTTAGAGGTTTGGCAATATTACCTATATTTTCCTTTGATACCGTTATCCAGGAATATAATATGCCATTTTAGGGGTTCAATTAAACTTGAAATAATGCGTAGGGGAGAGCGGGGTCGTACTCATTTTACCGCCAAACGCCAAACGAGAACCGTTACACACAATAATATATGATTTTCGGTAACCACTACACTATTTACGCCATCTAACGTGTTCCGATTTATCAGTATTCGGTCAAGCTTCACTTGTCGGAGTTGTTCGCAGCGAGCCCAGATTGACAGGTAAACGAACTTTTCGTGGTTTGCAATAATTTTTCTCAAGACGTAGTTATTCACGTTATCGAATACTAGCTTCTGCCCGGAACTTCGTGTCGCTTAGCGTTCTTTCTGACTTTTTCTTTTTGCTCGGCTCCTAAGGGTCATAGCGTGATGTTACATTGCCTATAAACCTCAAGAATTGCGCTATTCAATGCAAAAATATTTTTTCAAATCCGACTGATAGTTTCGGAGATTACCCGCTATATACAAACTTACAAAAAAACAAACATATTTTACCTCTTTATAATATTTTAGATATATTTATCCATTATCCATAATTAATATTAATTAGATAGTATGGTTATGTATAGAAGTACAGATAGGTAGTGTTATTCAGAAAGACGCTTCATCAAATTGATATAATTCCTTTGGCTCCACTGTGGTTCATCGGATGAACAGGAGCTCTACCCCCACCTGACTAAGTTCTACCCGCAGCGACCCACCTGGTTCTTTAGTCGGTTAAAAGATTTCCAGGTGGGCCATGGTAGTTGGTGGCCCGCCGGTAGCTAGAGAATGTCTTAGCTGTAGGTACTATCGCGAAAACAAAATTCCGTCCACACGAACCTTTTTTTTTTCGTAGGTAGGCGTTACTATAGAGGCCGAGCGCTGCAAGCAGGAATAGTCCTTACGGTGGACAGATATGCGTGTCCGCGATAGTACTATCACAGCAACTTGGTGCCTGTACAATTGTTTTAGGTATAAACAAGTAGCCCATGTCTATAGTGTAACACTCTGAGAAAAGTTGACTAACCCTCTGGAACCTTGAATAATAAACAAATTGATGCAACATTTTGGATTGTAAACATTGTAATGTTTGATGACAGTGATAATGACCTAAATACTAATTAGGTAAAACGTAATGTATTTATTTTTTTATATAAACTTTATTGTACACCAGAAAATACATAGTTAATCATAAATTTAACACTACAAAACATACAATGGGCGGCCTTATCGCTTTCTGCGATCTCTTCCAGGCAACCTTGACCGTAATGTGTTTCTATTGTTAAATAAATAGTCGTGTTGAAGTTTGATTCGATTAGTTTTATTTCATTACCGACATTTTCTGAATGTTTATATGGTGGTCTTCTCTGGTTTAGCATGAAATAAGAGTAAAACAATATGGATAAATACAGCTAGCGGCAAACTAGCACATCAAAAACCTTGGCGGAATAGTGTATAATTTTGATAGCTCTAAAGTAGGGCATAAATAGATTATATAAAGTCAATAAAGAGTTCTCTATGTTAAGCTAGAGGGCGTACATATGTATGTAATTTAGGAATCAAATCAGTATAAACATGGCCCTCGACATACACAGTTTAGACTCGACTCTGAGTGGCTGGATCACCAACATGCTAAACAGAGAGCTGTAAAAGCCCGCTCTTCTTCTCTTCGATCAATAGCTCAGTCATCGAATTTATCAATTCTCCCTTTAAGTGTTCATTTTCCAAACTGTAATCCCTCACTTTTGGACCTACTCATTGTTTCCTCTCCTCAACATGTCAGTAAGCATGGTCAATGCCCCGCTGACATGTTTTCTTACCATGATCTATTATTCCTCTCCTACAAAATTCGCCCACCTAAGGCAAAACCTAAAATTCTCCTGCAGCGCAACTTTAGTGGCATGAATTCAGATGGTCTCCGAAGAGATGCTAACAGCATTGACTGGACTCCTTTAGTCAGTGTTGAGTCGATTGACGATAAAGTCAACCTGCTGACGGACTACCTTGTAAAGCTGTACGATGTCCACGCTCCCATTCGTCCTGTTAAAATTAGACATCTTCTGGCACCATGGATTACAGACGTTATAAGAGGTATCATGCACAGGAAGGCGGTAACCAAAACTAAATTTAAGTGTCGGCCCTCGCCGTCGAACCGGGAGATCCTTGTGGATGCTCGCAATCGCTGCAATAAGGTGTGTAGAGATGCCCAACGCCGCCATATCCACACTTCAGTTGAAAACGGAGATACAGCTAAAGTCTGCAAATTTCTTAAATCCTTGGGAGTTGGAAAATCGCGCCAAGAATCGATTCCTAAAAACTTAGATATTGATCTACTGAATCAACACTTCTCATCTTCGACCCACTACGATAGGACCAGGAAGGCAGCTACAATAAACTATCTTTCGAACTTTCTAACTCCAGACCATCCCCCATTTATTTTTAGTCAATTCTCTGATTGTGATGTTAAGAAGAGCGTAGTTTCAATCACATCTAACGCAGTTGGTAGTGATTGTGTAAGTCGGAAAATGATACTCCCTGTCCTCGACGAAATCCTTCCCATCCTATGCTATATGCGTTGCGCGAGGAGGCGAAACGCCGGGGTGTAACTCCGCTGCCGCGAGAAATCACGGCACAGCGGACAGAGCTCCGGCGGGATCTCATGGCGGCATGGAGAGTGCGATTGTCGCAACCCAGCGCTGGGCACGCCACAATTGCGGCGGTAAGGCCCCGGTCTTTGAGGAGTGGCTAGAGAGGCGCCATGGCGTCCTCACCTTCCGCCTGACGCAGGTCCTCACCGGACACGGTTGTTTCGGGAGGTTCCTGTTCAGGATAAAGCGGGAGGAAACGCCCGGGTGTTACCATTGTGTGGATCGCCCGGAGGACACGGTGGAGCATACGGTGGAGGTCTGCCCGGCTTGGGCGGGGCACCGCCGTGTCCTCACGGAGGCGATCGGCAGCGGCGATCTCTCGCGTCCGGCCCTGGTTCAGGCCATGGTCCGGAGCGAGAGTGCATGGGAAGCCATCACTTCCTTCTGCGAAGCAGTAATGCTCGCGAAGGAGGAGGCGGAGCGCGCGAGGGAAATGCAAGATGCGCGCCCTCGCGCCCCTAGTCGCCGCAGGAGACGCC
The DNA here is from genome assembly GCA_916701695.1 of Agrochola macilenta. NCBI lineage: Eukaryota > Metazoa > Arthropoda > Insecta > Lepidoptera > Noctuidae > Agrochola > Agrochola macilenta. The sequence continues at coordinate 15,230,734 of OU753563.1, forward strand.
CCGGGCGTCGGGAGTCGCGAGCCGACTTCCGGCCACCGTAGGCGCGGGCTTGCGGACGGTGGGCAATGGGTAGCTCGCCGTCCGATTAGGACCAGGCCCGGGTCGACGGCGCGTTGTGTTCCACGCGCGCCTCAAAGAGATGTCAGCACCAACAGACGGGGTCCGTAAGGGCCAATGCCTGCCAGGGTTGCGAGTTTGTCCGAAAGGGATATCGCGGCCCCGGCACACAGGCAACGGAAGGAACACGGGTGGGTTTTAGTCAATAAAAGTCTGACACTCCCTCTCGCTCCGCCCAGAGCGGGAGGAGTCATTTGATGATTTCCCACCCAAAAAAAAAAAAAAATTCTATGCTATATCCTAAATTACTCTATATCCTATGGTGTTTTTCCATTGATGTGGAAAGAGGCAAAAATTACTCCTTTACCCAAAAAATCGAATCCTACTTCCATTTCCGAATACCGTCCTATCTTTATCTTGCCTTTCCTCTCCAAAGTCCTAGAACGCCTTTTCTACAATCAGCTTAGTGATTTTCTTTGTAAGAATAGTCTGCTGAATCCTTTCCAATCCGTTTTTCGTCCTGGTCACAGCATGGAAGAAGGAAATCTGACGGTTCTTTGCTTACTGGATTTTAGTAACGCATTTAATAATGTCGATTTCGATATCCTGCTTGACATGCTACGCTCGCTTAACATATCTCCAACGGCGATTGACTGGTTTCGTAGTTACCTGTATGGCCGCCGACAGCGTACATGCATAGAAGAGTCTTGCTCTTCTTGGTGTTATACTGCTGCCGGTGTACCTCAGGGCGGCGTTTTATCTCCTTTACTCTTCGCAATGTTTATAAACTCTATTTCCAAAAAACTTATTCCTTCCTACCACCTTTATGCAGACGATTTGCAAATATATAAACAAACTCCCCTTTCGGGTTTGGCTGATTCAATAAATATTGTAAACAAAGATTTGGGTTCGATTTGCGAGTGGAGTGAGGCACATGGGCTGCAGGTTAATCCATCTAAGACTCAGGTCATTGTTGTTGGCAGCTCAAGGATGATCCCCAAGATAAACTGGTCGCAGCTTCCCCAAGTTCAATTTAACGGAACTGCTATTTCAGTAAGCGAAAAGGTTAAGAACCTTGGAGTCTGGATCGACAAACATCTTTCTTGGGGTCCCCAGCTACAGGCCGTAAGTCGCAAAATTTTTGCATCTGGTATGTCCCTGAGACGTTTGCGGAACTTTCTTCCAACTGCCACTAAAACTGCGCTTGCACAATCCCTTTTACTTCCCATCCTTGACTACGCTGATGTCAGTTATCTCGATCTCACTGAAGCACAACTAGATAAACTTGAGCGACTTCAAAACTTTTGCATAAGATTTATATTTGGCCTGCGCAAATATGATCACATTTCTGAATTTCGTACAAAGTTCAAGTGGCTTCCCATACGTCTTCGCCGGAATTCTCATATCTTATTTCAGCTCTACAGTATTCTGTTTAATCCTACAACTCCCTCTTATCTTAAAGAACGTTTCCAGTTCCTTCATGACACACATAATAGATATCTGAGGTCATCAGAAAACTTGAGACTAGAGATGCCGATGCATTCCACCAGCTTTTATGACAAATCTTTTACAGTTCAAGCAGTACGGTTATGGAATGCCTTGCCCGTGTCGATAAGGCGTGCTCAATCTTTGACCACTTTTAAAACTCTGGTGAAAAAAACACTTCCTCTTTCCTTAAACATAATCATTACATATAGTTCCTTATTCTTGTTTCATGTTTATTATTTTATATATATCTATGTATATATATATGTATATCTATATATTTATGTGGTTAGGTTTATGCGTTATGTATTTATTGTGTATGTAAATGGTACACCACTGACTACCTGCAGTATTGTCTCTCCTTCTCCCTTTAATCCATCCAAAGGTTGTCTGTAAAAGATCGCTTTTAGCGATAAGACCGCCCATTGTGTCACCCTATGTAACATTTCTAAATTTATTTCTGTAATTTGTATCGTGTGCATAATAAAGAATATTCTATCTATCTATCTACAAGTCACAGTAAATGACACTACGAGGGATGGTTGCGAAGGGCTGCCCGCAAGGGGGCGTCCTCTCGCCGCTTCTATGGAACCTGGTAGTAGCCATCCCATCAAAAAGGGCACAAAAATGAAATAGTTAATTACAGACCTATTTCCAAACTGTGCATATTAGCTAAAGTCTTTGAGAGGGTTGTCTACGACCAAGTTTACGCAGCACTGAGTCAGTCTTTTAGCCCTTCTCAGCACGGATTTCTTAAGGGTCGTTCAACTGTATCTAACCTGGCTTTGCTCAATGACTTCCTAACGGACAAAATGGACAATGGGGCACAGGTCGATGTCGTTTACACGGATTACAGTAAGGCTTTTGATAGAATTGACCACAATATCCTTAAAACAAAGCTTTTTAATAATGGTATCAGAGGTGATCTACTTCGTTGGTTTACTTCATATCTTGACAACAGATCTCAAGCTGTCGTTGTCAGTAACTATATGTCGAGCTGGGTTTCAGCTCCAAGTGGTGTGCCTCAAGGTTCCTTGATGGGTCCGTTACTTTTTATCATTTATGTGGGCGACATCGACTCGTGTTTCCATAACTCAAATTTGCTCTGTTTTGCTGATGACATGAAGATATTTTCTGCAATATCATCAGATGATGACATGGATGCTCTCCAATCTGACCTGGCGCGATTGGATGATTATTGTTTAACTAATAAATTAGACTTGAACCCTGTTAAATGTTCATTTATCTCCTTTAGTAGAAAACGCGTCCCTCTCCCTACAACTTATAAACTTAAAGGGCAGCTATTAAACAGATGCGTCGGTGTGCGCGACAAGGGCGTTTTTCATGACTCCAAACTCTTATTTAACGTACACATTGAGAAAATAGTGGCCAAAGCTTCGAAGTCACTGGGTTTTGTTATGAGACTCGCAGGGTGTTTCAAAAAAGCCAAGACCCTTAAGATTCTTTATTGCTCTTTTGTGAGAAGTCATCTTGAATATGCGTCACAAATCTGGAACCCGTGTTATGGCAAGTATATTGATCGTATTGAGAATATACAAAAAAGATTTATTCGTTTTCTGTGTTTTCGGCTACGTATACCATACCATTCTGATAATTACATAAATCTTTGCAAGACATTTCATTTACAGCCACTCATAAATCGTCGTCAACTAGCAGATTGCACTTTCCTTTTAAAAATTATGTCAAACAAAATTAACTGTCCTGATCTCCTACATAAACTACGTTTCAATGTTCCTCGGAGATCAGTTAGATTTAATCCGCCTATCTCCATTCCCTTTTCCTCTTCTAACTACAGGCAAAACTCATACATGGTGCGAGCGAGTAAGGACTTTAATATTATTTGTAAAGAGTTTTCATTTGACCCATTTACCATCAATACCTATTCTGCACGCGCTCGGCTGAACGCTAACTTCTTTAAAAGTACATAGTGCTTATTGTACCTTATACATATATATATACTTTGCTTATTTTTTTCGTGCTTGTTAGTGATAAGATTACTAATACTTATTCTGTTTTTACCCGTGAGAACCTGTAATTGGCTGTATGTTTCATATACAACTGTTATCCATTTATTATAGCTGTTGGTTCTCCTAACAATAAATAAATAAATAAAAAACACTCAACGACCAAGGTTACTGCACCGTAGGCTACGCCGATGACATAACCATAATAATAAACGGAACCCACGAAAACGCTCTATGGATCCTTCTGCGACAAGCCCTGAAAATAATAGAGGAATGGTTCAATAACCACCAACTCTCAGTGAACTCTACAAAAACCGAACTGATTCTTTTCACAAAGGAGAGACGACACTAAAACTACCACGATTCTTTGGAACAACCCTAAGTCTATCAACTGAAACCAAATACTCGGGCATCTTTTTGGATAAACAGCTGAATTTGGCAAAACACACCAACTGCATCACTACAAAAACCAATCCCTGTGGAAGTGCAAACGACTGCTTGGCAGGAACTGGGGGATTAGCCCCAAGGTCACCTAGTGGATATATATCACAGTCATTCGACCAATTATCACATACTGGTCTGGTGGCCCAGGACACAGGACTGAGCGCAGCCCAAACTGATATCGAAAAACTGCAGCGGTTTGCTTGTGTTGCAATCATTAGCAGTATGAGAACTACACTTACTGCTTACAGGCAATGCTTGGTCTGCCACCTCTGCACCTGGTCGTGCGGGAGGAAGCGGTTCTGGCTGCTTTTATTTATTTATTTATTAAAACTTCATGCACAAGTAAAAATATACCGTACAAAGGCGGACTTAATGCCTGAGGCATTTTCTACCAGTCAACCTTAGGGTGGTGCAGAGACAAAACATGGCAGGTGCAACAAAAGGGATTGATAACACGAAATTAACTATAAAATACAAGAATAAATACATACATAAATACATACATATACATAGTATAAACAGAAAAATCTTTGTCAGGAGAAATAACGATCGGTAGAGGAGAAATAACGATCAGTAGAGGAGAAAACGAATCCAGCAAATCACCGCTGGGATGTTTCAGCCAACTTCTTGCGTATATGCTCACGTACCTTCACTTTAAATGACAACCGACTGGCTTTTAGGCTCTTTGACTTAATCATTGGATATAAAAGATGTGACAAGCTGTATGTACTTACATAAATCGTAACTAATACAAGTCAATTTAATTATTTTAGTTTTTTTTTGTGCGTGATAAAAGCATGTTTTTTTGTGTTTAGGGTTCCGTGCGTGTTTTTTTGTTTTTAGGGTTCCGTACGTCCGCATGAAAAACCGGAACCCATAAAGTACCCGTGTGTCAGTCTGGCTGGCTGTCTCTCTGTCCATCTGTCACAACCAATTTGGTCCGAATCTAATGGACCGAATAAGTTGAAAGGAGAAGGCTCAAAAATACCCTACGTCTGCCAGCAAAGAGAAGTATCTCAAATTATCGCAAAAAAATTATATACTTCCGGTTTTAATCCTTACTGGCTAACATACGAAAAAATTGCTCTGAATATTATTTTAGGGGTAGTATATAATTTAGTAAAATCTGGAGACTTTAGTTTTAGAACGACTGCCTGCCGTTGGTCTAGTGGAAAAGGTTCAGAATCATTTACTGAATCCATGGTAAAAGTTTTTGCGTCGATGTCCCTGACACCCTGTATATGTAGGTATACCTCTGCCTAACCCTTCGAGGAATACAGGCGTGATGTTATGTGTGTATAATTAAAACCGAAAATATGTTTTTATTGCATTTCTAGTCGTTCTATAACTAAAATTTGCAGATGTGACTAAATAATATAGTACCTACCCCTAAACGAATATTCGGAGCATTTTTTTCGTATGTGAGCCAGTAAGGATTAAAATCGTAAGTATGTATTTGTTTTTTAATTATTTTTTAGCGATTTTTGAGATACTTCTCTTTGCTGTCAGACGTGGGGTAATTTTCTATGGGAGATGAGTCTTCTCCTTTGGTGCACATATGAATTTCTGTTAACCAAACAAGGACATCTAACGTAAATAAATGAGTTTTGAATGTGGGGTCACTTTTGGGCAGGGGACAAAAACCTTTATAAAGAGTTCCCTACGTATCAAAACGTCCGAAAAGCAAATGGGCCAATGGCTAAACGACCCATAATCAAAACGACTCTTTAGCAAAATGTCCTATTATTATAATTTTATTTATTTCAATCAACTTTGGATCATACAATTAAACGAAATTATAAATTAAATTAAACTAACATTATAATAAACATTAAAATTGTGAATTATACATACTTTTGAATTTGAAACAAATAAACTATATTTGAATAATATCTTAACATTAGGCACTACGCACTTAGAGGCGCCACGGCGTCCTCACCTTCCGCCTGACGCAGGTCCTCACCGGACACGGTTGTTTCGGGAGGTTCCTGTTCAGGATAAAGCGGGAGGAAACGCCCGGGTGTTACCATTGTGTGGATCGCCCGGAGGACACGGTGGAGCATACGGTGGAGGTCTGCCCGGCTTGGGCGGGGCACCGCCGTGTCCTCACGGAGGCGATCGGCAGCGGCGATCTCTCGCGTCCGGCCCTGGTTCAGGCCATGGTCCGGAGCGAGAGTGCATGGGAAGCCGTCACTTCCTTCTGCGAAGCAGTAATGCTCGCGAAGGAGGAGGCGGAGCGCGCGAGGGAAATGCAAGATGCGCGCCCTCGCGCCCCTAGTCGCCGCAGGAGACGCCCCGGGCGTCGGGAGTCGCGAGCCGACTTCCGGCCACCGTAGGCGCGGGCTTGCGGACGGTGGGCAATGGGTAGCTCGCCGTCCGATTAGGACCAGGCCCGGGTCGACGGCGCGTTGTGTTCCACGCGCGCCTCAAAGAGATGTCAGCACCAACTGACGGGGTCCGTAAGGGCCAATGCCTGCCAGGGTTGCGAGTTGGTCCGAAAGGGATATCGCGGCCCCGGCACACAGGCAACGGAAGGAACACGGGTGGGTTTTAGTCAGTAAAAGTCTGACACTCCCTCTCGCTCCGCCCAGAGCGGGAGGAGTCATTTGATGATTTCCCACCCAAAAAAAAAAAAAAAAAAAAAGGCACTACGTGAACCATGCAGCAGTGGTTCACGTACTTACAGTCAAAACGTTGAGTAAAAGCGCTCAGGATACTGTTGGTTACTATTAGCAAATCATCTTATGATCGAATGGTCCTAAAAACAAAAGAACGGAAATGGTACAGTCGTACCACACATAAATATGAGATTTTTAAAGTAACCAATATTCAAAATTCGAGGAGCTCGTGGCTAAGTAACAACAGCCGCACTGGTCGATCCATCAGGTTAAACTACGCTTGCCGGGGTTGGTCAGTGGATGGGTGACCATCTTTACATACCGAGAATCCTCCGTGCCTCGGAAAGCACGTTAAGCCGTTGGTCCCGGCTGTCATTCGTGGATCTTTGACAGTCGTTACGAGTTGTCAGAAGCCCGAAAGTCTGACACCAGTCTTACCAAGGGGTATCGTATCGTATTACCGAGTTACTGGGTTGTGAGATAGGCATATGTCAGATAGGCAGTCGCTCCATGTAAAATACTGGTATTCAGCTGCATCCGGTTAGACTGGAAGCCGACCCCAACATAGTTGGATAAAGGCTAGGCAGATTGATTGGTTACTTCTACGACTAAGGTTACCGCTATCTGGGTTACTAAGAAGAAGAAACATCATATACCTAGTGCGGTTTCGCAGCTGTATGGAGTGAACCTTCTGTAACAATTCTGTGCACAAAATGCCAGCGTACGTTTAAAAAGACATTTATATTTGTCGTCCTCTACGTGCTATTGTAGTAAATAAAGAAAATAAAGAAAAATTTTGTTGTAGTGCTATTCGTTATAAAGTCGACACGACAAATGGTGTTGCGGTATTTTTAAGCTGGTTGTGGTATTGAAGTGGTAACAGCTGTTAGCTGTTACGTTTACAAGGAAAAGAAATGCTGAATGAATGAAATGCACCGATCCCAGCGTGGTTTAACCAGACTCGATACATCGAATGAACCCCAAGATTTGCACTAGCCCATGAAGCCTCATGTTTCATGGGACTACAAAGGCTATTGCATATCGAGGAGTAGACCGGGAGGCGCGGGTAATGGTAAGCATGAAAGGTGCCCTTAGGATAAGGAAGGATTTGAGAGCCGTACCGGATATGCATCCTAGAGTAAGCATTGGAATAGTGGAGAGACGGATGTTAATTATCTATGGATGGGCATCTTTTTACAACGTCGGAGCCAGTTGATGCTTTTATAAATTGACTTACATTATGGGGATACCTATTAGGTTACCGTTTTAATACCGGTTACAGACATCAGGCGATGTGCGCCCTTTGACTAATGCTGACGGCACGTGTAAGATAGAGGTGATTTTTATTTCGGTAACCGATATTAATTCTGGTTGTATTCAACTTAAGGAGAAAACATTACTTAATCGAAAAAAATTGTGCTTGGTACGACACGCACTTGGCCGGTTTTTTTATAAATATTGTTTAATTCTTACTTTTTAGTCTAGTACTTATATTCTTCATTTAGTTAATAAACTGTCTAAAGTCAACGAAGTTATTACTGGACCTGGTTAACTAGTATCCACTAAACAGTTCCACTATACAACTCCTGGCTCCGGCATCAGACCTTCGACACCAAGTGCAATATATTGGACTCATAAAAACGAATCATATGTTATGACCCAAAACTCGAGGGGTTTACTAGTAGCCACTGAAGAGTTCCACTATTCCCCTCGTGGCTCCATCATCAGATCAGCTCCAAGATACCAAATTATAGTATTGTCATCCGAACTTTTTTTACGGTTGTAAAAAGCATTATCCTGGTCATCCTGGTGAGGTTATAAGCCCAAAGTTATGAAATTATTATATTTGTCATAAATATTTAATACATGTTCAAAGATGTTTGATATTATTTTCATATAAAATGTTTAGGTAGTTAAAATCTGTTATTTTTAGTATAGTTGATTTCGAGTTAACAAAACATGTTAAAAATCCAATTAGCATTAAATTACAAAATCGATTTAATCGCGTTTCGAGTTTCTTTGCATGGAGTTGAGTACGTCTTCTTCATGGAACAATGGCAGTCCAACATTTTTGAGTATAGCATCTGGTGCCTTGAGTGTGGTGGTGTAGGTAGGGTTGACTGGGTGCAGCGGTCCCCACGCGGTCACCGCCGCACGCGCCTCCTCGTTGCCCAGCTTGTAGTGACTGCCATCTCCTGTCCTAATTATCCTATTCCCGACCTGTGTGTTACAAAAATCATAAGATGGCAAGAAACTAGAGTAGATTCATTTAAGTACCTACGTAATATGCAAAGTATAAATTTTTGCTTATTTCCACAGTATTATGTATGTTTTATGGGGTTCTGCTGTGGGATTGGTAGCTGACGTAGATTCAATTTTCATTTTACAAAAGAAGGCAATCCGCACGATCTATAAAATGGGTCCTCGCGAGCCCCATAGAAACAAATTTAAAGAAGCTGTTTATATCGTAGAGAGTACTTTTTATGTTCGCAAAAACTTTGGACGTTTCAAATTAAGAAGCGATTTCCATAACACGAGAAGACATGAAATGACCCAAATTTAGATAGAGAACTAAAACAAGAAAGTCATTTCTTACAAAAAGTATTCGCTTTTATAACAAGTTGCCAAACTCAGTTACAGAACTTATGTACATTTCAAAACCCACATCAAACGTGCCCTTATCAAAAAAGTATATTATAAAATAAAGACAATGTTGAAGACAAGGAAGTTTGGCAATAATTCCATGCACCCTCATTAACGCCATAATTATGTAATTGTCTATCTGCTCCCAAATTACGATGTTTGTTTTTTAATTTTTACATTCTTCCTTGGCATAATCATCTCATTATTTAATATTATAATAAAGGTACCGACAACTTAATTTCAACTCTTTACTATTAGCTTTTGTGGACATGATATTTTATTCAGGTTTGTTCTCTACAGTAGTAGCTACCATCATGTCATTTGGATTAAATACGTTTTTATAATATTTTTAAAAGAGTTTTCGTGGAGGTTCTTGCCGGTTCTTCTCCATAGGAAACTACCAATTGGAACCGTGCACCTAGCTTCTGACATTTCATAAGTGCCCATGCAGGTATGTGAAATAAAAGATTTTTATTTCAAAATCACCAACTGAATGCAACTGTTAATACTTAACAAGCTGTTATTGTAACTTACCACTTCAGGTGAAGCAGTTTTCAAGTCGTAAGCCATTCCGATCCTCTCGAAAAATCGGATGAAACTCGCGGTCGCGTTGAAATGCATGTTCAGTTCAGCTGCCTTGTAGTCCCAGGGGAACGCGTGGTGATAGTTGTGCCAGCCCTCGCCAAAACCTATCATTGACACGAACCATGATTCCACTGGCTGCAATTTTCTGTAAAGTTATAACAAAAATATTAAATAAATTAACAAAAATCTACACTAATATTATGGAGAGAAAATAATTTTGTTTTTAAGTAAGTAATATAAAAAAAAATTACAAAAAAAAACAACCGACTTCCGAAAAACAAACAATACAAAGTGAAAAATAACTTTAATTTCGGAAGGCGGTGGCAAAAAACGAAAATTCAAAACCGAAAAAAAAAACAACCGACTTCCGAAGTCGGTGTCTATCGACTTCGGAAGTCGGTTGTTTTTTTTTGTAAAAAGATTTTATTTTCACTTTTTAGGTGTGTTACCTACCCCACACAAATTCGAATACAGTACCTGCTATGTAAATAACAAGTCACAGGTAGTAGTCATCATATCATCCACATCTACTAAGTGGGAAAAATACGTATTATTGAAGCTTACTCAAAAACTATCCAAGCAAAGTTAATAAAATTTATATGGGACCAATCCGGGAGCATACCCTACAATTGACGGAGAAATCGGCGGACATACATAAAAAAAAAAACATACATACGCGTCGAGCATATAACCTCCTCCTTTTTGGAAGTCGGTTAAAAAAAAAAAAATGGACCAATAAAAAAAAAACACCAGGAGAATGCTATATTATCACTGAGTAACAGGCAATAATTTATAAAGATATCACGCGGGCGAAGCCACTGGCATGGGCTAGTATTAAATAAACAAAACTCCGTGACTACTTTCCGTGAGCATATCAACAAAATATGTAAGAAGGCATACAGAAACCTAGGTTTCGTACTCAGGCAGTCCCAAGGATTCACCAACATCACGACACTAAGGGTACTATATGACGCATTAGTCAGAAGTCACCTCGAACATAGCGCATTCATTTGGGCTCCTCATGAGGCGAAATATAGTGTTATGTTGGAACGTATCCAAAATAAGTTCACGCGACACTTGTATTACAAGTTGTATGGGGTATATCCATTATACCCATTGATGTACCCTACACTATTTGTTCTGGGTATGGTAGGGTATAACACTCTAAGAGTACGACGGGAGTTTTCGCTCGTAGCGTGTGTAGTGAAACTACTACGAGGTGTGGCGCATAACCCGGGAGTGCTGCGACACCTACAGCTGTACGTGCCCGACCGGTACGTGTGGAGGCGGCAACGCCCGCCCCTGCTCGCTGTACCTGCAGCCAGGACCAACCTACTGGCGAGAACTCCTCTCACTAGAGCCATACGCGTGGTGAATGAGGTTCACGGGAGGGTTGATGTATTGTGGTGCAACTTGAGTGAATTCGCAAAAGTTACACTGTATGTAATAAGTTATGTAGATTAAGATATTTTTTAACTAGGTATAAGGTGTATATTTAGGATTTAGTTAGTAAGACCACTCTGTCGCATTGGATCATAGATCTGTAATGATAGTGTAGGTAAGATTGTTATAAATAAATAAATAAATAAATAAATAAAAAGTTTAAAAGCATGATGATTTACACAATAATGTTTGATAGTGTTGAGTCTACCAAAGAAGGTATACTTACTGGTCGTAAGGCCTAGTCCCACACAGATGAGCGGCACTATTGACGAGCCAAGTTCCGTTCAGTTGTAGCACGTAGCGAGCAAAGTAACAAGCTAAGATAGTTTGAAATAAGGGCTCGCCGAAGAAATGCACTGGCACCCACACAGGCAGAACAAAGGCCAGTATAAAGTATAATTGATAATAATATCTGAAAAGAAAATAATGAAGATATTACTGAACTCAACTGAACCACAGACAAACTGCTAGAGGTAGAAATGGTTAATGAAAAATTTAGTTTACTTCTTTTGGAACATGACCATCCAGTCGGCTTGCAAGTCACTCATGTCTATCTTCCTGCCGAGTTCGATGACGTAGGGGTGCTTCTTGTGCATGAGCCACCCGATGTGGCAAAAGAAGAAGCCACGCTTGGAATTGTGAGGATCAGCGTCCGTATCCGAGTAGCGATGATGCAGACGGTGGTCGCGACACCAGATAAACATAGAATTCTGTAAATTAATGATTATTTAGAACCTGAATTACAGGTGATGTCATACATGTTTTATGTATTTTCGGCTTTCGTTTGATTACCTGTCCAGCGGTGGTTTGGAATAGCAAAAATACAACCCTCAGAAAAGTATTTGCTTTAAAAGATTTATGAGTGTAAAAACGATGCGCCCCGATTGTGACACCTTCATTAGCCAGGAACGTAAAAAAAAAAACTGAAATAATAAAGTTTGATTAGAAATCATAATATTAGCAACGCAAATATAATAAAACAATGCAATTTGTGACTTACACCATAAAATAGTCTGCCATTTAAAATAGCCCGATAACATAAGACCGAGTCCCCAAAGAGCAAGAATATGCATTATCAAGAACCCGATGGCATTTTTCCAAACAATTGTATGCTTGTAAGAATAATCTGTCCCAATTACTTTAGGTATGGAAATTGATTCTACTGCAGTTGTGTTATTATTTTCATTTTTTGAGCTTGTTACACTGCTTGTATTTGAAGCAGGAGCTTTGATTTCCAAGTTTGCAGCTGTCATTTTTGTGTTTTTGCTACACGCTTGCTACGAGCTCATCAATTCACAACTGGATAATTCAGAGTATGAGTCTACTTATATAAGGAATAGTTTAATCCTAATTCAGGAAATGAAAGAACTTGAACTCAGCGTATGCAAAATGGGGTAAGGTCGGGCGGTGGCGGGCTAAGTGCGCGCTGGACTCGCACACGAACGGTTCCGTACCAGCGTACAATATTTAACACTACGTTTTGTACTTTAATAAATAAACACGATTGTTGTATGGAACCTCCTTAAATTTTTGACTTTATTTTATTATGGACGGTTAACGGAGGATTAGTACCGAATAGTGTCGTTTGGCACCATTCGGGTACGGAAACCTAAAAACTCTAACGTCAGCATCAAAACTCTGTGCACTCGTCTTTGAATACATTATGGTAGATTACATGAATTTATGTTATGAAAGCTTCACTTGAGATTTTTTTACGTATTTCTTAAACAGAATCATCTTATATAAATATTCAAACGAACCATGTTTTTGAAATTGGGAAGAAAAAGTATTTTTTTTTCGTATGGTCAGTGACTAACCCGGTGTCAAAGTTTTTATGCAACCCATGAGACTCACATGCCGTTGAGAAATATCTCCCAGGTGATGGATGGATGGATGTTTTCTTCCAACGATTTTGACGTAGTCCGGGTTCAGTTCATCCCAGATTTCCGTCAGAGTCTTTGCAAATTTACTTTTGGGTAGTTTTCCACCAATAGCTTCACAGATGTTCGCGGAAGCCCTTGTTGACGATTTTCACGCCATAATGAGAAAGCGGGCGGCGTCAATTATGGGTAGGCTGCGCGGAAGCCCCAACAGCATCCTAAAAACATTGGCCGACAAGGTGGACAGCCCCTTTATTAGGCACTGGATGCGGAGGCACGTGCCAACATGTGTTGAGCCACGTAGGTATTAGTTGTGTTAGGTTAGTTTGTAAGTTTTACTAACATAGTTTCTAAGTCTTTGTTACTAACACAATATGGATTATATGTAATTTTTATGTATGATCCGTAATAAATGAAATTATTATTATTATTAATAGGCAGCCTCTGCCATTGGTTTTTTTTTTCCCAGAGATCTTTTAGCTGCATTTTTAAGAATTCTGCATACTGTAACTTAAAGATGACGAAGAAGAATGAAGAGACTTGGTGGGACGAAGCTTTCGTTGTAAGGAAAGATTTGAACATGTTGTAACGGTATTGGCATAGCAGCCTATTCAATGAAACGCTTTTGAAAATCAAAGCGCAAAAGAAGCGGATCAGCCGTGTAGTGGTAGAAAAGGGGACGAGAGGCAATACAACTTGTTTACACGTTTCACAACCGTAGTGAAAGATTTGATTAACATTTTATAATTTACCAAGTGGTATCACTCTACAGTTTATTGCAGAATGTGCCAATGTTTTTGTTATGCATAGATTATCGATATAATGAGACATCAGTAGTGTTTCACAATGCCATACAAAAATTAGCGAAAAACAACTTATGGTTTATATTTTGACTATTCTCTCTATTTACTATTGTAAAAACAAGCGTTTTAAGTCCGAAGTTTTCTGCATATAATAAACCATGAATTAAGTTTTTCACATCAAAGTGCTATAATTGCTTTGACGGTTTGTTAGGCCTAGACTTACATAACGGAGCACAGATTGATCTTAAAAATAATTATTTAATTACGGAGTTTACAACCATACCTATTCGTTGACAAGAAGAAACCATTCCCGCGAACTCATCAAAATTATTAAATAAGTATTCCTTTCTTTAGTCTAGACTTCCAGACGGTGACGCATGACGTTTCCATAGCATGCAGGCATGCATTATTCATGAATGCATTACTCGTGTTACCAACTGTACTGAAATTGTACCTGTAACTGTACTTAATTGAAATTGAATACCCGACCGATTATGGCATAATTGTTACATTTGAACGCCCTTTACAAGATCCGTGTAGGCGCGTTATAGTAAAAATATTGAGGAAATAACTCATTTAGAAACTTTGTGTGGCCGTTTTGTTGATTTATCTCAGGCAAATGGCCGTCTCCGCTAACTAGTGCGCTTTCGAACGCGATCGTTACATAATTTAAGAATGCCGTGTTGTTCATTGGTTATTTGTAAAAATCGAAGCCAAACTAGAAACTTTATAAATCATCGAACCACTTATCATATCAGCACAAGTATTTTAATATATTTGTGTTGAAAATCATGAAAAAACAACAAATAAAACAAACATCATTTTCCTGCCCTTGTCCCATGTCACTTGGGGTCGGCGCAACACGTTTTCATTTTCCATTCTCCCCTGTCAACTGTCACGCTATCATTCACTTCCTTCTCTTTCATATCATTCCTCACACAATCCATCCATTTTTTCTTAGGCCTTCCTCTCCCGCTCCATCCATCAACATTTATATTCATCACTTTTTTAGTCACATGCGTTTCCTCTCTCCTCATCACATGCCCATACCAGGCCAAACGATTTCCTTTTAACTTTTCTGTCACTGGCGCAACTTTGAAACTTCCCCTTATATACTCATTTCTTACTTTATCCAGTTTCGTCACTCCACACATCCATCTCAACATTCTCATCTCCGCTACATGCAATCTTTTTACATCCGTCTTCTTCACGGCCCAACATTCCGATCCATACAGTACGACAGGCCTTATCACGGACTTATAGATTTTCCCCTTTAACTTGAGGGGCATCCGTGAGTCACAAGTTGTTTATGTGACCTGTCGCCATTTTATCCATCCTGAGTTGATCCGGCGTGTTATGTCTCGGTCTACTCCGCCATCCCCTTGGACAAGCGACCCGAGGTACCGAAAGTCGGAGCAGATCGGTAAGGGCGTTCCGGCGAGAGATATGGACACAGGACTGGAAGAACCGCCAAAATCGCAAAACAAGTATTCCGTTTTGGTCCGACTTAGTCTAAGACCAACGGCCTCCAGTCTTTCCCACCACACCTCCAATCTGCTCTGGACCTCTAACAAATAAAACAATCATTTTTTTTTAATACTAAAGTAATAAATGAACTTTCCAATTTAGTCAATCACTAGCGTATATATATGTAAAATAAATGGCTTTTGCACAGCACAACGATGTTTTCGTGTGAGTGAGTTGTACGGTGCATATTAAATGCACGCTGTGTTTGATGAGATAAGGTTTATAATTGATTGTGTAGTACGTTCTGATTTATAAATTGCAAGTGTGAGCGCGACCTCGTATTTATTGGGTTTACTGTACTGGATGTGTAGTTGTGGCGAGGTAGTGGGGATGAAGTGGAGACATTGGGTTTCGATATATTTTCAACTGCTGGGCATATCTCCTTCTTTCTTAGATCTATGAATACAACCATACCTACTGGACGCTGCAGCGAGTAGGATACTTGCTCAGGGTAAGTACTACACGTGACATCGTCATACGTACAAGTAAGAACACGTCGCCACAACTACGTGAAGTGTTGCTGCAATTATTCGACTTGGGAGCGTTGACCACTTGGCCCTTACTTTACTATCAGATAGCCACGCGTCTGACTAACATTACCAAGGGGTATCGTGTTACCCAGTAACTGGGTTGTGGAGGTCAGATAGGCAGTCGCTCTATGTAAAATACTGATATTCAGCTGCATCTAGACTGGAAGCCGACCCCATCATAATTGGAAGAAGGTTTGGCAGATGAGGTATTCGCGCGTCTTTTGTACGGTGAGCCGGTAACAAAATCAATTTAAGCTCGCCTCTTATTATATTCAAATTCCGTACTACGCGAGGCCTGCAAAAGGAGACTGACGTGCTATCAACTGTAGCAGAATATTTATGTTTTGTAGAATAATCAGTTATTATTAAATCGAAAGGATTCAATTTAGGCTGAGAATCAAGATCGGATTCCAGTCTAAACGGATGCAGCTGAATACCAGTATTTTACATGGAGCGACTGCTCATCTGACCTCCACAGCCCAGTTACTGGGTAAGACTTTCGGGCTTATTTATATTTCGTCCGGAAGGTTTACTTTTATATTTAACTTAGTAATAGCACAGAAATCTGGACGTCTTAACATGTCGCCATATTATTAGAATATACCAATGCGAGGTAAGGACGGGTCACTTTATTTATACAACTAACTTCTGCCCACGACTTTTTCCACGTGTTTTACTCGCTCCACTCGGCACTTTCCGAATTAAAAATTAAATATGTACGGGGTAATTAAAATTACCCCGTACATACAAACTCACAAATTTTACTCCTTTATAATCTATCCATATAAAATGCTTTGTCCGGAATGACTGACTGACGGATCAACGCACAGGCTAAACCGCTGATCGTAGAGACCTGAAACTTGGAGGGTGTGTTCTTTGTATGACGTAGGCATCCGATAAGAAAGGATTTTACGAAATTCTACCCCTAAGGGGGTGAATGAAAAAGGGGGGCAAAGTTTGTATGGGACAACATGATTCCTTTTTTGTTTTTTTTTGGTTGGGAAATCATCAACTCTGGGTGGAGCGAGAGGGAGTGTCAGACTTTTACTGACTAAAACCCACCCGTGTTCCTTCCGTTGCCTGTGTGCCGGGGCCGCGATATCCCTTTCAGACAAACCCGCAACCCCTTTTTTTTTTTTTTTTTTTTTTTTTTTTTTTTTTTTTTTTTTTTTTTTTTTTTTTTTTGGGTGGGAAATCATCAAATGACTCCTCCCGCTCTGGGCGGAGCGAGAGGGAGTGTCAGACTTTTACTGACTAAAACCCACCCGTGTTCCTTCCGTTGCCTGTGTGCCGGGGCCGCGAAAACCGAAAACCGAAAACCCGCAACCCCAGCAGGACAACATGATTCCTTGAGTCAATAAACTTGAAACTTGGCACAAAAAGTACCAGGATTGCATGAATTCAAGATAGTATTTCAATCATTAGACGTTGTGCACAAATTCTGAGCAATAACCTAACAAAAAGTACTAGGCTTGCATGAATTCAAGAGAGTAATTCATTAGTTTCATTAAGTAATTCTTTTTGTTTAAATTTGTATAATATATAAGCCTATGTCCATCTAGAATAATGTACCTTTCAAATGCAGTTTTTTTTTAAATAGGACCTGTGATTCCGGATATTATCCTCCACATTTATACTATATGTACACAAAATTCGCTCTCTCTCTTTATAATATTAATAAGTATAGGTATTGTATTTTTAAACTGCATAGTGTTTATTTACATCATTGGAACATAAGATAACATGACATATCATAACATAACACAAGCTCATTTATCTATCGTAATTTATTGCAATCGACGTCTTCTCAGTTCATCGGCTACATGTACGTCAGTCTTGCCTAGATGGGCTGGTCCATCGTCGAAGCCGAATAACTTAGCTATTGTTTTTTTATGCTTTGTGCCGTGAATGCACATGTATGCTAAGAGCACAGATTATTGAGATGATGATTCTTGATATTAGCCAACCCTTCACTACGCTTCTGGGCCTATTCACCTAAACATCTTAAAGCTGCAATCGCTGACCACTGGGGTCAGCGATTGTAGCTTTAAGATGTTTTACGAAGCTAGACATTTGTGGGGCGAAGAGTCCGTCAACAGATGCAACTAGGGGGTGAATGTCGCATGTCGTATTTCACTAGCGTTTGAAGTACATTGTAAGGTTTTCTTTTTTCAGGGTTCCGGAGTAAAGGTCATTTACGGACGAGTGCCAGTTCAGGTCATACTAGTGACATCTTACGATAAACCAAAACACTGAATCTTGAAGAACCCTTGCAAAAAAACGTCCGTTTTACTAAAAGAGTTTGACCATACATAAGTGGTATCGCTATTTGTTCTGTCGTGACTTAAGTTTATAATGTTGATAAATCTTGTTTTTAAATATAATAATTTTATCTAGTAATGCGATTCCTTAAATTCTCCGTATAAAAAACACCATAAAAGTATCAGTTTTTATTTCGATTTCCTATATTACCTCTAAATTGTTTTTTCACTCACGTAATGTCACATGTCATTGGCTTCAAAGAGTATGTAAACAATAAAACCTTCTTGACTTACGCAAAATAATTAATTTACGCATCCAATTATTAAAATTATAGTTGAATAATTAGTAACAACAGATATTAATAACAACTAATTATTATTATTACATCGTAGTAATAATCTGTTATGATGTTAAAAGTACATAAGCAAACCTTTTGGTTATGCGAAAGGCAGAAGGTTTTAGAGACCTTTGCCTGTTTCATTCATCAAAAGAAACTCTTTGAAAACAGAACAAACATGTGCTAAGATTCTATGCGCGCGCATCCTGAGCAGAATATGCTGGCGACAGAACGGCGGGCTTTCTCTTTCTAGCATATATGCACGTCCCATTCGTTTAGTTTTAAGTACAGTCTCGACTGATAGGTATTTACTTTTAAAATTGTTTATTAATATTGTATAATTGAGAGAGGAGCTCGTGGCTAAGTAACAACAGCCGCACTGGTCGATCTATCAGGGTAAGCTACGCTTGCCGGGGTTGGTTAGTGGATGGGTGACCATCTTTACATACCGAGACTCCTCCGTGCCTCGGAAAGCACGTTAAGCTGTTGGTCCCGGCTGTCATTCGTGGATCTTTGACAGTCGTTACGAGTCGTCAGAAGCCCGAAAGTCTGACACCAGTCTTACCAAGGGGTTTCGTATTACCCAGTTACTGGGTTGTGGAGGTCAGATAGGCAGTCGCTCCATGTAAAATACTGGTATTCAGCTGCATCCGGTTAGACTGGAAGCCGACCCCAACATAGTTGGGAAAAGGCTAGGCAGATTGAATATTGTATAATTAATTGAATGATTTCATTTATATGTTTTGTATTAATCTCTACTACTAGGCCATTATTATTTTGCAATTTGGATTTAATTTAATTAGCTATGTTTATAAGTTTATGTCACATAGATTACTGAAAAATGTTCAGCACTTTGATCATATGGTAGTAACCATGGTGTAACGTATAGGTACCATTAACGTGAACGTTTTATGATTATAAAAACATTGTCGGAAATTAATGTTGGAATTGACGAGCATTGAAAATTCTCAAACGTTATTTTGACTTATTCGTATTTTGAATTTAACAACATACATTGTGACAAAAAATCGAGAGATTCGATTCTAAACCTAGATTTTGAGACCGAATTACCGTGTAATGCCGAGAATTATGGTAAAATGGTAAATTACATCTGAAAGCCCTATAATTATCCTTTTAATTAAACCATAAATCTTTGAGTCACTGCATGTTTCATACCGATACTAGGTTCCTTAGTCACTTGGTCATTGTCCTTTGTGAACTGCATAACTGTACAGTCGCGGAATGAAAATATTAAGCACTTGTTGGGAAATTTTAACTTGAACAAAGTCAGTTTCCCATAATTAAAAACGCACACAATATCTCAGCAACAGTCATAGACAAAAACCTGTCAAAAATGTATGTAAATTAGAGATATTTTTGACAGATTGAGACTGACATTAGAATGCGAACGGTGTTACAAAAAAGAGAATTGGCCCTCTTAATTTGAAAACGGCTTAACTATTTTGTTCCTCGAGTGTACCTGTAATCGATGTAAGGATTAACCGTATAGTTCGGAAGCGCCCCCGATTGGACCCGAAAACACAAACCTAGCATATCCAATTGGACCCCAGAATGACGACATACTACACCCTAAATTGATGATGTAAATATTTATTTTGCCACCCATCAAATTATACGAATGTACGTTAATTAAGAGAGTTGGATAAAAAACTCATATGTTAACGCCATTAAATCTTTCATATTAAACGCGCAAGTTAATTAATTTACCTTTATAAACTTTTGGTCCGTAAATGCGATAATCGCCATTTTGATGACAATGAAATATAGTAAGGTAATACCACTTTTCAAATCCGGGGACAGTAAAGACACTAATAATTATAGACCCGTATCCGTGTTGCCAGTTTTAAGCAAGGCGTTTGAAAAGGTAATGCTTAATCAAATGCTCAATCATTTTAACGCCAATAAAATCTTACACGATCAACAGTATGGTTTCACCAAGGGACGTTGTACGACCGACGCCGGTGTCACCAAGACGCCATAGGATTTTTTTGTGACCTCTCGAAGGCATTTGACTGCGTCGACCACGAAACCTTAATCTTTAAACTTGAGCATTACGGGCTTGGAAAACTTACGCTCAGTTTAGTAAAATCATATTTAAATGATAGACAACAGCAAGTTCAAATAAATGGTGTCAATTCAATCGGTTTAAAAGTAAAAATGGGTGTACCACAAGGATCAATATTGGGTCCTTTCCTTTTTTTAGTTTATATTAATGATCTACCCCATTTGTTAAAAACTCTACCACAAATGGTGTTATTTGCTGACGATACTTCCTTAATTTTTAAAATGAATAGACGTGCATCAAATCTTGACGACGTAAATAACGCCCTACAGCAGGTTCAAAATTGGTTCACTGCTAATAATTTAGTATTAAATGGGGAAAAAACGAAGTGCATAAGATTTTCTTTACCAAATGTAAAAAGTAGTAGTTGTGAGATAATATTGAATCAAGAAAAACTAGAATTCGTCGATAAAACAGTTTTCCTAGGGATCACGCTCGACTCAAGGCTTCAATGGGGTCCTCATTTAACATCCCTTTCAGGACGGTTAAGTTCAGTAGCATTTGCTGTGAGAAAAATCCGTCAATTTACTGACGTAGGTACCGCGAGGCTAGTCTATTTTAGTTACTTTCATAGTATTATGTCGTACGGTATTCTACTATGGGGACGGGCTGCAGACATCGAGTCTATTTTTATTCTGCAGAAAAGAGCCATAAGAGCCATATATGGCCTCCGCAGGCGCGACTCTCTAAGGTAACTGTTTAAAGATATTAACATCATGACGGTACCTTGTCAATATATCTATGAAAATATTATGTACGTAAGGAAAAATCTACATCTTTTTAGTAAAATAGGTGCAAAACACAATTACATCACTAGGAATAGGGACCAATTAGTGCAACCGGGTTTCAGGCTGGCTAAAGTGGACTCGTCTTTCATGGGTACTGTTTAAAATGCTACAATAAAATACCTCCCAACATACTTCAACTGAATGAAACGAAATTTAAATCTTATATTAAACGCACACTATGCAGCCAAGCATATTATAAGTTGGGAGATTATATCGCTGATAAAAATGCTTGGCTCAACACTGGTCTTGCTCCATAAGGGTGCTTAAACTAATTGATTAGCATTTGAAAATACTGTTGGAGCTGCTGAAGATTTTAAAAACTATCTTTGCATTGTATAAATTCAATCTCTTAACATTATATAATTGCATAGCACATGTTGAGTACTATGTACCGACTATAAAGCTACCATTTAGGTGCTGGTCATCTCTTAGCTACCACGGCTTATTTTAATGTAATTTAATTTTTGAATTTTTATTTTTATTACGGACGCTTTTAACGTTTTGCATCGTTCTCACATTTATAACTTCAACATGAATGATGTAACCAATATTTTGTAACCATAATTATGATTTAAAAGAGTGTCCGTGGAGTTTCTTGCCCGTTCTTCTCCATAGGTACCTACTACGCTTTGGAATAGGCATCTAGCTTCATCTTTCTGACTGACCGACCCCTTGACAATTCAAAAGTGCCTGTAATTGGTTTATTTGAAATAAATGCTTTGAGTAAAATTTGAGTAAATGGTGGTCGAGGCTAAAAAACATAAAAATTGGGGATTTCGAACATCTAAACTCCACCACAGGGGCAGTGGAGAATACATCATTTAATTATTTGTCGAATTCATCCATTGTTCTAGTTAAATAAGTAGCGGTAATGAAGTTTTTTGATAACCAAAGTCGAAGTTTCGCGCCAATCGTGCGTGTTTACATTTTTACTTTTCACAAATATCACACATAAACATGTTGATATGATTTAAAATGTGACAAATATTATTTAAAATCTTATAAACAACTAGAAAATGCCCAGATCTTAACGTAATACACGAACACAGGTCCAATAACACGTAATATTCATTACCACTACTCAATTTGTGTTAAAAATCACCGACTGTAATTGTTTTTTTTATTGTAATAATGTGCGAAAACGATTATGCCAAACAATTTTTTTTAAATTTTGTTCGACTCGATTAATTAATATGTGAGAAATCGATACTTGGAAATATAAATAAATTTGTTTTCAGCATTAAAACAGTAAGCATTATTTATTATAATATTATATACTTTTCTAATGTAATGTTAATGGTTTTTCAGACATTTATGAAACAAGCCAAAAGACAGGACCTAGATTTATGATCGGGATTGTTTCTATATTTGAATTTAAATTCGGAATGCGCTCGCTGTTCAAAATTATTTTAATGTATTGGACCATTTATTTACTGTGCATTTTATTTTTGATACTTTCTGATAGTTTGATAGACATGACTACAGAATGCCAAGTATACATTCTTTTTTTTTGGTAGGATTAACAATTTTTTTTTGGGAGTGATGATAAATTAATTCTATAAATTGGGAAGGTATTCCGGAAACATTGTGAAATGACGTCCATAGTTTTGGGGTTCCGTACCTGAAAAGGAAAAAACGGAACCCATAAAGGATCACTTCGTTGTCTGTCAGCCTGTCAAGACCTTTTTTCTCAAGAACGCGTCGAGGTATCAAGTTGAAATTAATATCAAATACGTAGGCCCATGGTCCCTTGGAGCTCTAAAAAAGCAAGCTTCTAAGTCAACGCAATAAAAAAATATGTACGGTAATTTATGCGACATATTTTGATACTCGTAAATAAACAAAAACTTACAGGGTACCTACTTCCCGTTGACCTAGATTCATAAAATTTGGCAAGAAACAATCACAGCACATATGTATAAAGGAAAACGTCCGAAAATCGTTAATTTGTAGTTTTATCACATATTTTTTTTTTACGATTACAAACTTTTATTTACAGTTGCAGGATTGACCGTGACGTATATCGATGTATGGGCGAACATGTTTTTAACTACAATGTTAAGTTTGTTTAGTGGGATAAATTCATCCCAATTACGGAACCCTACATTGTGCGTGGTCCAACACGCACTTGGCCACTTTTTTTTTGAGTTTGGTAGTTTTTGTTTATTAGATTGAGTAGTTTTTTTTTGTGGTAGTTTTCCAACGACATTTAAAAAAACTGGCCAAGTGTATGTCGGACTACCCACAGTGATGGGTTCCGTAGTGTGAATGAATATGTATGCACGCACATAGCACAGCATCAATTTTATCGGCTGCAAAAATAAGTTTCTATTTCTCGATAAAATATGAAGAAGAAAGTTAACTCTGTGGTTTTTGAGATACGGGTTATTTTCGGTTACAAGCGATACCCCAAAATAACCCGTATCTCAAAAAATATTGACTTAAAAAGCAAAGTCACTTATTATTATTGTCTTTATTGTTTTAATTAAGACAATTAGAACGATAAAGATGTGTATTAAGTGGTTTTGCTTCTTTTCGTGTGGGACGAACCTCAGAAATATATGAATAAAAAAAAGGAAACATATATTAATTATTATTAAATAATGAGATCCAACAGTACACGCTATATGAGCATTTTTTTTTTTCATCCATCGGTTACTTGTATTCGGAATGCCATACCTAATTATGTTTATCGTAATTTCACGTGCGTGTCGGACCATGTACAATGAAGGCTTCCGTAGTTGATAAAACTTTGTAGTTGAAAAAATGTTCTCCCATACATCGATAGACGTCACTGTCAATTCTCCAACTTTACGTATTTCGATGTATGGGAGAACATTTTGTACTCAAACATATGAGTATGTAATACCAAAAAAAACTTTTTTTATGTGATTAAACTACAAATGAACAATTTTCGGACTATTTCCTTTAGGTACTTGTGCTGTGAGACCTTGCTTTTTGCCAAATTTCATGATTCTAAATCAACGTGAAGTAGGTACTCTTCCTTGGCTTTGATTTATTTGCGAGTATCAAAATATCACTTAAGTAAGTGGCTAGGACAGACTGGATGCGGAAGGTGGACGGCAGGGTATTGTGGCGCAGCTTGGGAGACGCCTACGTCCAGCTGTGGACTGCGATAGGCTGAGTTGATAGTGGATTGTCTGTCGGGATCGTTACAAACGTAGATTTCGCATTTTGTGTGCCTACTTGAGGTCAAGTCAAATTGGAACTGCTGCTTTAGGAGTTGGAGGTCTTTTAGAACAGACTCTACATCACCATCAGCCCATCTCATCTCCCCATTTCATCTCAGAATACCAGATTCTCAAAACAACCAGATTCTCTGAATATCAGTTTTTGAACAGTCGAAATCAAAATATTTATTATGATATTATGAAAAACCTAGCTACTTTTTGCAGGAAATTATTATATTTATTTATTTATTTATTAAAACTTCATGCACAAGTAAAAATATACCGTACAAAGGCGGACTTAATGCCTGAGGCATTTTCTACCAGTCAACCTTAGGGTGGTGCAGAGACAAAACATGGCAGGTGCAACAAAAGGGATTGATAACACGAAATTAACTATAAAATACAAGAATAAATACATACATATACATAGTATAAACAGAAAAATCTTTGTCAGGAGAAATAACGATCGGTAGAGGAGAAATAACGATCAGTAGAGGAGAAAACGAATCCAGCAAATCACCGCTGGGATGTTTCAGCCAACTTCTTGCGTATATGCTCACGTACCTTCACTTTAAAAGACAACCGACTGGTTGCCGTCCTGATATTCAGAGGTAGCGAATTCCAAAGAAAGACCGCCTGGACAAAGAAAGAAGAGTGAATGAAACCAGAGCGGTGAGAAGGACATCGTAGAAGACGATTGTTGGTGGAACGAAGATTTTTGCTATGGGCAGAGCATAAGTATTGAATATGGGAAGTCAGGTAAGAAGGAGAGGTGGGTTTGTCGAGAATAGAGAACAAAATAGACAGAGCCCTCACCTCTCTGCGCTGTCGAATGGGTAACCACTTTAAAAGCAATCGGTGCGCGGATACATGGTCTTACTTACGAAGATTGAAAACGAATCGAATGCAATTATTGAGAAGGCGGTCAAGTTTATTGAGGAGATCTGCATTCAGGTCATAGTAACACACATCACCATAGTCAATTATGGGAAATATTAGGGACTGTACAAGCATTGCCTTTATGTGTGATGGGAGAAGATTTTTTAACCGATAGAGCGACCGCAACGTTCCGGTAACTTTTTTACTGACGGTTGTTACCTGCCTTCGCCAGTCAAGACAAGTGTCGACATGCAGGCCAAGATCCTTAACATCGGAGCCAAACGGAATGACTGAGGGGTGTCAAAGATTACAGATGGCACAGTTAAGCCATTCAGCTTCCTTATGCTGTGTGGGCTCCCTATTATGATAGCCTGACACTTGGTACGGTTAACCACCACCCCAAATCGATCAGACCAGTTTTTTACTACACCTAAATCCCGATTTAGCTCCGTAATCGCATCAGAAATGTTATCAACACTTGCCTGACAGTAAAGCTGTAAATCGTCAGCATAGAGATGATACGCAGTCCGAAGCACGGTGGTAATGAGATTAATAAAAATGGAAAACAAAAGAGGAGATAATATACCGCCTTGAGGGACGCCAGCTGCAAGATCACACCAACTCGACGAAGAGTCTCCAGCATGAACAGACTGCTGACGCTCCCGAAAATAAGAAGAAAACCATTCCAGTACCTCCGGGGAGACCATAAGATAGGAAAGGATGGATAAAAGGATTTCGTGACTGACGGCATTAAAAGCATTAGAGAAGTCAATTAACACTAAGACAGTAACTTTAGTGTCTTCCATTCCCCGCCTTATATCGTCAGTCACTTTAAGAAGAGCTGAAACGGTGCTGTGCCCAGGCCTGAAACCGGATTGAAAGGGACTGATGAGGGAGTTGTGGTGAATAAAGTGGGAGAATTGTTTATGATCACTGGCCTCGAGCACTTTAGACAGAAAGGGAAGGATGGAAATTGGGCGAAAGTGACTAGGAAGAGAGGGGTTGGGTACCTTAGGCAGGGGCCGAACAAGTGCTTTAAGCCACAGGGAGGGGAAAACACCGGTGTACAAGGAGAAATTTATAATGTGGGTGATAGCAGGAAGGAGTTGATCAAGAGCCGTTACGATCATATGGCGGCTGATTTTATCGCAGCCCACGGCTTTTGACTTAATGGAGAGGATAATCTTTCTGATCTCTCCCGGTTCGACTGGGGTGAAGACAAAGGGGTTAATATTGGGACGTGTCAGACCAGCAAGGTAGTCGAGGGTTTGACATTTGGTTAGACTATCTAGAGTGGGAACAGTGGAAAAATGGCGATTTAGATCGTCTAAGCCAATTGTGTTAGGAAGGTCTGAATGTCGCGATTTGCCGATGCCTAAAGTTCCAAGGAACTTCCAAATATCGGCAGGAGAAGAAGTAGTGATGTTATTTAGGATGTGGCGGCGTTTAGCGTTGCGTATCATCTGATTACACCGATTTCTAGCAGCCTTAAAGAAGGTCCAATTGTCGTCCGAGCGATTATATTATTTTAATTATATTGCTTATTGCGCATTATTTTCTCGAAAACCAAAGTATGTAGGTAATGTATTCAAATACCTAACATGACCAGAGCACTTTTGTTGCATGCATAGACTTAGACTTACTAAATTTGCTTAATTATGCTTTAGTATATTAATGAACATTACATTTTCATATTCAAATTATATGTACATAAATAATAACATATGTATAAGTTATTATTTATGTACATATCCTAGTTGATTAATAAATTACCAAAAATAATTAAAATAAATTACCGATAAGGTTAACGTCAAAGTCAAGTTCAAAGTCAAACAATTTATTTCAATTAGGCACATAAAAGACACCTTTGAAGGTAAATTTTACAAAAAATAGAATTGATTCTAGTGGGCCCTTCCAAAACGTAGTTTTCGTATAGAGAAGAATGGGCAAGAAACTCCACCGAATTATATGTGAAAACGATGCATCTAGAATAAGATTAATATCATGATAGGTAAAAATAATGAAAAATTAAGCAATGACAGATAAATTAATTATGTGATAGATACATGGTGCTCACATATTTACAAATATTGTAAAATTATACGATTTTTCTAACATTTTAACAAGTAATACTAATAAGTCAGTGTGTGAGTTCAAGTAATCACATAATGTAAAATCAGTGCTATAAAAAATATAAAAAATTAAAATTAGCAACCAGTTTGATTTTTTCTAGACTCTAAATTGTCCTATGGAGCAGGACCAGCATGTTTCCAAGCATTCTTATCTTGGATATAATCTTCTAATTTGTAATATGCTTGTTTACAAAGTGTACTTTTAATATGAGTTTTAAATTTTCTTTCATTTAATTGTAATATATCACAAGGTATTTTGTTGTAGCATTTAACACGGTACCCCATAAAAGATGTATGTACTTTAGATAATCTGAAAAATTGTTGATCTTTTTTATCATTATTTCTAGTATTAAAATTATGTCAATCACTTATTTTATTAAAAATATGTAGATTTTTTCTTACATTCATAATATTTTCATATATGAATTGGCAAGGTACAGTCATATTTTTTTTTAACAGTTCTCTGAGCGATTCACGACGATGTAGATCATAAATGGCTCAGACAGATCTCTTTTGTAAAATAAAGATGGATTTAATGTCAGCAGCCCGACCCCACAGTAAAATGCCATACGACATAATACTGTGGAAGTAGCTAAAATAAACCAAACGCGCGGTTTCTACATCTATTAACTGTCTTACATATCTTTCTAATAGCTAAGCTGCCCCGCAAGAGATGTTATATGAGGTCCCCATTGTAATTTCTCGCGTGATTCCTAGGAAAACCAGTGGATTAATAAATTCCAGTTTTTCTCCATTCAATATGATGTCACATTCGCTACTTTTAACATTAGTTAATTTAAATCTTATGTATTTGGTCTTTTTTTTATTTAGTACCATATTATTTACGGTAAACCAAACTTGGACTTGAAGAATAGAACTGTTCACATCGTCAAGATTTTGTGAAAATAAGCCGACGCGTCGGTTTATTTTAAAGATAGATGATGTGTCACCTGCAAATAACACCATCTTCGGTTGATTTTGAAGTAATTGGGGTAAATCATTAATATAAACTAAAAAGAGTAATGGACCCCATATCGAACCTTTAGGAACGCCTATTGTCATTTCAGACCTCAATGAGTTTACGCCATTTACTTGAACTTTAACTTTTCTATGTTTCAGGTATGATCTTAGTAAATCAAGAGCTGTATTTCTAATCCAATAGTGATCTAGTTTCAGCAGAAGTGTCTCATGGTCTACGCAATCGGACGCCTTCGAGAGGTCGCAAAAGATTCCAATGGCATCTTGTGCTTCTTTCAAGGCGTTAAAAAATGTATTTATTAGTCACCGGCGTCAGTGGTATAACGCCCTTTGGTGAAACTGAACCGTTGTTAATGAACGATGGATTTTTTATTAAAGTGAAGTAACATTTGATTGAGCATTAACTTTTCAAACACCTTACTGAGAACAGGCAGAATTGACACAGGCCTATCATTGTTGGGTTTCTTATTATCACCGGATTTGAACAAAGGAACTAACTACTTTACTGTATTTTATGAGATCCGGAAAGACTCTTTGGTCTACACTGGTGTTAAATATGAAAGCTAAATAAGGCGCAATGATTTCGATGATAGATCTACAGACTTTTACAGACATTCCCCATAGATCTTCTGTTGACTTTGCAGCTTTTATAACAGCCTGTGGATTTGTATGCTGATACCCAAACTCCAAAGGGCATGTCTTTACATTTTTTCTAAGGCAGCAGAATGCGCGAGTGAGGAATTTTAAGCTTCAGTAGTTTTATGGGGAATATTAGCAAAAAAGTTTTCAAATTCCTGAGCTATTTCTACATCTGAGTTGATAGGGCCACGTGCAGTCTCTAAGTTAAATTCAGTATTACGCTATTTTTTTCCTACCAGTTTCATTATTTATTATTTGCCAGGTAGTTTTTATTTTATCATCAGCTGATTTTATTTGATTGCTAATGTAAAGAGATTTAGCCATTTTGCACACCCTTTTAAAAGATTTAGAATATTTCGCAACATACTGATGAAAGCTTGTATTATTCATATGTTGCTTTAGGCCATAAAGTTCAAAAAGTTTTTCCCTGCTTTTACGAGTACCTGAAGTCGCCCAATCACTAAATAAGAACTTTGTGTAAATAGTTTTAGTCTTTAATGGAAAAATGACAGTAAATTGCTCATTTAATAGTGAAAAGAACTCGGCGTAGACCTCATTTGGGTCACATATATTCAGGGTTGGCATAAAACAAACAAGTTGTTTGGAACACGTATTATAAACAGTGTTTAAAACAGTTCGAAATAAAACAATGATTTTTATTAAGTTTTTAAAATCAAGGTATAAAACAAGTTTAAAATAATTTATTTATTTATTTATTTATTGTTAGGAGAACCAACAGCTATAATAAATGGATAACAGTTGTATATGAAACATACAGCCAATTACAGGTTCTCACGGGTATAATAATGATTTAAACATTAAGAAAAAAAAATGTGTGCTGGGACACATAGTAGAAGTAAAACTTCAACGGACAAGTGGAAAAACGAATCGCAACGGACAAGTGGAAAAACGAATCGCAACGGACAAGTGGAAAAAAGAAGGGCAACGGACAAGTGGAAAAAAAAAAATGTGCTGGGACACATAGTAGAAGTGAAACTTCAACGGACAAGTGGAAAAACGAATCGCAACGGACAAGTGGCAAAACGAATGGCAACGGACAAGTGGAAAAATGAATCGCAACGGACAAGTGGCAAAACGAATCGCAACAAAATTTTAACTTGTAGTTTTACGGGCAGGTTTTTAAATTGGACAAGTACATTAACAATCTGCCCGTAAAACTTCTAATTAAAATTTTGTTGCGATTCGTAATCTAAACTTATACACAAACAAAGGAAATGCACATCTTTCGTCCACAATCTTCATTCGGCTCATCTGCGTTATAATCAACTAGCTGCCCGCCCCGGCTTCGCACGGGTAGCACTAAGTACTTATCTACAGCGCACCTACCTACCTATCTACCTACCCAACCTACCTACTCAACCTACCCTACCTACCTTCTTGACATTAACTCCCCTGCCGTACGGCCCGTACCCCAGTGACGCCTACATTGCTTATGGTGCTGCCTAGCTAGCCGAGCAGGGTAAGCGGCTACCACGCAACATTTTTCTAATACTTACATTTTTAAAGTCGTGATATCTTTTGAATGAAATGTCCGAATTGAATAATTCAAAAAGTTATCTAAAGGTATTGAAGCAGTCTTGAATATGAAGTATTTTGATAAGGATTAATACCAAGATACAAATAAAGAGCCTTTTTTAGCAGCGGTATTTAAATTATTTGTTTTAAATAAAAGAACACTTATTGTGGCATAACTATAATAAACTCAAACTCAAACTCAAAGCATTTATTTCAATTAAACCATTTACAGGCACTTTTGAATTGTCAAATAGTCGCGTCAGTTAGTCAGAAAGTTGAAGCTAGTTGCCCATTCCAAAACGTAGATCTTTATGGAGAAGAACGGGCAAGAAACTCCAAGGACACTCTTTTAAATATAGAAAATTACAAAATCCTGGGTACATTATTCTTGTTGCTTCTATATGTGAGAACAATGTACAAAAAATAATCAAAACAATTCAAAATATAAGATTAAAAATAAGCCATGGCAGATAAGAGATGACCAGTCACAACTGACGGCGCCCGTTCACGAACATGACGCGTGGATCAGCACCATCCAGCTCAACCATTTTGTAGGGAACCGAATGATCTAACACACTCACCACCATCAGCGAGACATTTAAGTGAGCATGACATACTCTCAACTGCCATGCTCTTTCAAGTCAACATACATCTTAATAACATTAAAACGGCTCCATGGTACTCACATTTACAAAAATTTTAAAAATGCTTCTAAATTATACAAATCTCAAATTAAGAGACGATCCTAAGTTTTCCTTAAACGAGGTAAATCACTTCCTTGGTAATGTAGGTAAAAGTTTGGCTGCACAAATTGTGTCACAGGCACCTGGACAGACAACAGCAGCATGTGATCAATGTCCTTCTACTCAAACTAAAAACAGTCCTCATAACCCGATTGTCAGTTCTCTTGTCGTGTTGGAAGTGGATGAAACAGAGGTGGAATCTCTCATTTTGCAATTACGTCATGACTGCGCCGTTGGTTGGGATGGAATATCATCCATATAGTTAAAAACATGCCGACATGTATTGGTTCCACCTATAACCTATCTCTGTAATCGCAGCCTTCAAACGTGTGTATTTCCAGATGTTCTGAAAAAGGCAATAATACACCCAATTCACAAGGGAGGGGACAGAAGCTGTGTTAGTAACTATAGGCCAATTTCCGTTTTGACTGCCATTTCCAAAATACTGGAGAGAATCTTGGCAAATTCTCTAAGGAACTTCCTGGACAAACACCACATCATTGCCAAAAACCAATACGGCTTTCGTACAGGAGTGTCGACGGAAGATGCAGTCTTAGACTTTACGCAACAGGTTGCCAGGAAGCTCGATAGTAAAACAAAGTGTCTGGGGATCTGTCTGGACCTCTCTAAAGCCTTTGACACAGTTTCTGTTCCCAAACTTATTGACAAGCTGTAACGTATTGGATTGCGTGGAATGCAACTTGACATTTTTAAAAGTTACCTCAATAATCGAACGCAGATTGTCAAGGTGGATGCATATTATAGTGAAGAGGAGCTAATAACATATGGCATCCCCCAAGGTAGTATACTCGGCCCCATACTCTTTCAAGTCTACGTAAACGACCTTTGCAAGATGAACCTGCCTAACTGTGACATCTACGCGTACGCAGATGACACTGCGATCCTCGTTTACGGACCTTCTTGGGACATGGTGAAGACTACTGCAGAAGAAGCCTTCAACTCAGTGGATTTCGACATTTTATTAGGTATCCTCAAAGCTATCAATTTCTCTTCTTTCGCTTTAGCTTGGTTCAGTTCTTATCTTCGGGGACGCTCTCAGTGTGTTCGCCTGGAGGAGTCCTTCTCTGACTGGTGTAGCCTCACTGAGGGTGTTCCTCAGGGTAGCGTTCTCTCTCCTCTTCTTTTTTCAATATTTATTAACTTTGTTACCAGAGTAATCTCCTCTAGTTTTCATCTTTACGCAGATGACTTGCAGCTCTACCGACATTTTACTGTAGCTGATGCGGGTTCTGGAATTGCTGCTATGAATCATGACCTGGCTTGTATCAGCGTTTGGGCTAAGTCATTTGGTTTGCAAATCAATCCAACTAAATCCCAGGCCATGATCATAGGCAGCAGATTCGTCCGCAATGCGGCTGATGTTACATCTCTAATGCCTTTATATCTCGATGGTGTTCGCATTGACTACACCGAAACCGCCAAAGATCTGGGTGTAATTCTTGACTCCAATCTTTCGTGGCGTGCTCAGGTCAATGAGGTTAGTCGAAAGGTACATTTCTCCTTTCATTCGTTGAAAAGCCTTCAAAGTCTTCTGCCCTTGAAGACTAAAATTTCTTTGGCACAAACACTTATTCAGCCGATTATAGATTATGCCGACGCCTGCTACCTGGATGCTACTGAGGAGCTATTAAATAAGCTTGAGCGCTTGCAAAACTTGTGCATTCGCTTTGTTTTCGGTCTTCGAAAGTATGACCATGTTTCTCACCTTCGCAAGGAACTCAAGTGGCTCCCAATCCGCCTTCGCAGGAACAATCTTACACAACCCGTCTTATCCTTCCTACCTGCGTGAGCGTTTTTCTTACGCACGCCCTAGCGACGCTCCGTGTAGATCACACCTTAGATCCCTCCTTAAATCTCATCCTCATAAGACAAGCTACTATTCTTATTCCTTCTCTGTCCATGCAGTAAGTCTGTGGAACTCACTTCCGCCTAGCATTCGTGATTTAAAAACTGTTTCACAATTTAAATATCGAGTAAAAGAGCATTACCTTTCCTCTCTACTGTGAGTATTTATATACCTATATGTACGTTTATTTTATTTAAGCTTTATGTATTTATTTAAGTATATGTTAATTTATTACGATATACGTGTAGGTATATTTTATATTATTTTTAGTATAAGACTTCGCAAATTCATATTTTTCTCTTTTTGTTCTCACACACTATTGTCTACATTTCTTTCTCATTTCTCCTTTCGCAGGTCTGCTGGAAGAAATTTCTTAAGAAATAAGCAGTACCTTTGTACTCAAATTATAATTATGTCATATCTTTTTGTATTTTACTGTGTGTACATAAATAATAAAATAAATAAGAAGCCTTCTCCAAGATAATGAAATGACTGAACTCGAACCGTCTGACACTCAACTTAACCAAAACCACTTACATTCCATTCGCAATCCGACGTAACATGGGGCCGTCACATACCTTTAGTATTACAGCTCACTCATGCTCAAATCCAGTACCATCGTGTGACTGTCCAACTCTTACTAGATCTGACAATATAAAATATCTCGGAGTTCAGATTGACGATGGACTAAGATGGGACAAACAGATTGACACCCTTACCACAAGAACAGTGCGCCTTGTGCACGTTTTTAAGTCACTGTCGGCCAATCTGGATACTCTGAAGATGGTGTATTATGCTCTTTGCCAATCTGTTATTGGGTATTGTATTACTGCATGGGGCGGAGCAACGAAAACTAAAATGTTAAGAGTAGAAAGAGCACAAAGAGCAGTACTTAAAGTTATGACTAGAAAACCCTACAGATTCCCAACAACTGAACTATACTCTAACTGCAAAGTCCTTACGGTACGTCAGCTTTTTGTGCTTCGGTCGATTTTAAGAACTCATGCTAAGCTGCCGCCGCCAAATCTAAATAAGAGATTACAACTCATCACCGGATCTCAACATAAAACCACTTTCGCAACGCATCAATTTTATATACTTAGTAGTAATATTTACAATAAAATTAATAAAAATTTAAAAATCCTGAATCTCAAAACTCACGCGGTAAAAACTAAAGTAACAGAGTGGCTACTAGAGAGGGATTATGCCTACACGGAGTCTCTCCTTACATACATCACCTAATCTTTCACGCACCACGATCTCGATAACATACACACAATACAACATGGGCGCACGCACCCTATTTCCACCCCACCTTCACACATACACAGACACACACTCCCACACAATACTTACCTTTCACTACATGCACACACACCCACACACACATATACATACAATCACCTAAATTACTGCAGCGGTAGAATGACACCGTTCGTTAATAATTGTTGTAACAGTTATAGTGTATAAGAATTTAGTGGCCGTACACTGTTTCCCAAAATACAGGTTATAACCTAGTTTGAGAGGCTGGGTGATTAACTTTTTTTAAACAGATTTTACAACAAACATAATTACTCGTATATGTATAACTTCCTACCCACTGATTGTTTCTGTAACTATCTGTATGTATTTTTTTTGATGAATAAACAATTTCAATTTCAATGTATTTGAGAGATTAATAGAATGTTACTACCAAAAAGAAAGAAAATAATTATCCATTGGAGTATTCAACAATTAAAACTTGTTTTAAATAAAAAATAAACATTAAGTTTGTAATGTCAGAAAAATAAAAAGGGGAAGCAACTCTTCCAAACATATTTTTTTTTTAACTAGTGAGCCCAAGTGGCTGTGGAGCAGGACCAGCATTAAGCCAAGCATTTTTATCTATGATATAATCATCCAACTTATAATATGCTTGTCTACATAGTGTGCGTTTAATGCATGTTTTAAATTTCTTCTCATTCAGTTGAAGAATATCCAGTGGTATTTTATTATAAAATTTTACGCAGTACCCCATAAAAGAAGTGTGCACTTTAGAAAATCTGAAACGTGGTTGATCTAATTTGTTCCTATTTCTAGTGTTAAAATTATGCCTGTCACTTATCTTACTAAAAAGATGTAGATTTTTCCGAACATACATAATGTTTTCATATATATACTGACAAGGTACCGTCATGATGTTAATTTTTTTTTTTAAACAGTTTTTTAGAGGTTCGCGTCTGCGGAGGTTATATATGGCTCTGACAGCCCTCTTTTGCAGAATAAAGATAGAATTAATATCTGCAGCCCGTCCCCACAGCAAAATACCGTAAGACATGATGCTATGAAAGTAACTAAAATAGACCAGTCTCGCGGTATCCACGTCTGTTAGTTGGCGGATTTTCCAAACAGTGTAAGCGGCTGAACTTAGCCGCCCTGCAAGTGATGTTAAGTGAGGACCCCACTGTAGTTTTGAGTCAAGCGTGATCCCCAGGAAAACCGTTTTATCGACGAATTCTAGTGTCTCCCTATTCAGTACAACATGACATTCACTACTTCTAACATTTGGTAACGTGAATCTTTTATTTAGTTTTCTTCTCATTTAATACCAAATTATTTACAGTAAACCAATTATGGACCTTAAGCATAGCGTTATTTACTTCGTCAAGCTCCTGTGCATGTCTATTTATCTTAAAAATCAGTGATGTGTCATCAGCAAATAACACCATTTGTGGTCGGTTTTTCAGTAAATGAGGTAAATCATTTATATATACTAAAAAGAGGAAGGGACCCAAAATCGAGCCCTGTGGTACACCCATTTTGACTTTTAAACCCAATGAATTTACACCGTTTATTTGAACTTGCTGCAATCTATCATTCAAATATGATTTTACTAACCCTTCGACAGTCAACTGTCAAAACGCATTTCAAAAAAACTCTGATCGTGACTTTGACGTGGCCCCGCCCCTTTTGGGTTTGCTTGCGTTAAAACCCCGATTTCTCGCTATTTTACTATGAAACCCATATAAAACAATAACTGTTTCGTAATCTGTACAATATTTCCAATTGGATCATATAAGACTTATAAGAATGTGTTTTACAATAAAACGAGCCTGCCTACACTAAAAAAAAGTTTTGTTATTTTCACCCATTTTTCTCATTCAAGAACATAAATACCAAATTTCTGCATATTTTTACATTATAAAATCATTTTTCTACGAAGATTATTAACTTTCCAATAAGAAAGAACAATAATTCTTATTGGAAATTTATTATTATATGTTCAAATAACGAATTGAAACGCATCATAGAATTTCGTGGCGCTAACCCGACTCACTCAACGCTCTGTAATTATTGTAAACATGTCAAAGTTGTTTATGTTGACAGATAAGTTGCAAGTTTGTGGGATTATCTAAATGTTACAAACGCTTAAACGTTCAACTAGATTAAATATTACCACTTAACATCACAAAGAAAAACCACTTGACCACGATAGTTCCGACTCACAATTTTTTTTTATAAACAAATAAACTTTTTGTTTCATAATTATTTATAAATTTTAATAAAAACTACATTAAATTACCTCCCTATTGAAAGCAGTTCTATTTTTATGATTTATTTGAGAAATAAAATATAAAAATATTAATTCGCAACATTTGCGAATTGCCGCCATTTTGTTTGCAACATTCGGAAGTAACTTCCGAGTGCCATACATTCGTTTTAATGCTTAAAATGTTGATAGCATGTCATGTTTTATTGCTAGCTCTGTCTTTCATGCTCACAATACCACAAGATCGATAGAGATAGGACGCTTAGTTTCATAGATAATCGCAATATAGTGTGACCATAATCAACCTGCCGTAGCACGGCAAGTGTCAGTTGACTATAATTTTGACAGCTGCCGTGGTACGGCAGTTGTCATTTGAAAGGTTGCTAAGCGCAAGTTTATCCAGTCCGTAATGCTCCAGTTTCAAGAGCAGTGTTTCGTGATTCACGCAATCAAATGCCTTGGATAGGTCGCAGAAGATGCCTATTGCATCTTGTGCCTCTTCCCATGCGTTAAAGATGTGTTTTAATAAGGTGACACCGGCGTCGGTTGTGCAACGTCCTTTGGTGAAACCATACTGTTGATCGTGTAGGATATTATTACGATTAAAATGCTGGAGCATTTGATTTAACATTACTTTTTCAAACACCTTGCTGAAAACCGGCAAAACCGATACGGGTCTATAATTATTAGTATCTTTGCTGTCCCCGGATTTGAATAGTGGAATAACTTTACTGTACTTCATTAGATCCGGGAATACCCCTTGATCCACACACAAATTAAATATTAAAGCTAAATAGGGTGCAATTGTTTTAATAATTGATTGACAAACTTTAGTAGACATACCCCACAGATCTTCGGTAATTTTGATCTTGAGTTGCTTATAAGCCTTTACAACGACCACAGGGTTTACATGTTTAAATTTAAATTCCACGGGAAAGGCTGAAACAGTCTCATTCGTTTTATATACACATTGACATTGTTGAAAATTATATTCAAAATGACACGATTACTTTGTAAAGTATTATATTATTTTAATTATTGTGAATGTGAGGACTATGTGGATATTTTTTTTTCCCTTTTCATTTCTTTTTTCTTTCTCAGTTTTAATGATGGTCTGGCAGTTTGAGTAGTTGATGCGGCCTACCCAAATATCCTTTCCTTGGTATTGTTCGTCGAGTTGAGCTCCTTAAGTTCTGAGTTGAGCTTCACGATTACTGACAAATGCTTGCACTGACTGGACAGGTCCACTCAAATCTGTGTGGTTCTTTCCTCAAAAGACCATTTCAGACACTAATCTACATGGTCCTCACATGACTTGACCAAGATTATGTCTGGACTTTAAAAGAGACTGTGACCTCTGAGTTTGTTTCGGCCTTTCTTCTCAGAGTAGTCAGATAGGAAACACCGACCTCACCTAGCTTATTTTTAATATTTGTTTATATGACGTGTAAAAGTGATTCCGATATCCTATTTACAGAATAAACAATTTCATTTCATTTCATTTCATTCGCTCTTAATAAATCAATAGCAAGTAAGGGGGACGAATTTAAAGTTTCTGTAGTTTTAATTGGAATATTGGTAAAGAAATTTGCAAATTCCTGAGCAACATCGATGTTGTCGCTAATGAGATCGCGGGAAGTGTCAAGTATGTAATCAGTATTATGACTTTTGTTCTTGTTCGTTTCATTGTTAATAATTTTCAAAACTGTCTTTATTTTATTGTCTGCTGATTTAACCTTGTTACTAATGAAAGAAGCTTTAGCTGCTTTGCAGATATTTTTAAAAGTTTTAGAGTAAGTAGCAACATACTTATTAAAAGTAGTTGTGTAGTGTTAATATACGGCTTAAGGCCATACAGTTCAAATAATCTTTCCCTACTTTTCCTGATCCCTTTAGTTGCCCAGATTTTTAAAGTTGGACAACTGCCCCTAGTAAAGACCCATGGTCCAACTAGTTGAACAGAGCAGTTGGACCACTGCCCCGGACTGATAAAAACTTAGGGCAAATAGTTTTAGTTTTTTTCTTAAATGAATTATTGAACTCTGTTTGCACTAATGAAAATAATTGTTCATACAGAATATTGCCATTGGACAAATTTAGGCCCTGAGCACTTAACTTGCTAATTAAAGTGTTGTTAAACTTATTTTATAATTACCCGATGTTATTGGTCTAATTTGAATCTGCACTTTTTGTATTGGTGTGCTGGACTCAAAACTAACGGTTTGACCGCTGTGATCAGATGGGAGATAGTTCACAATGGCTTTATCTAAATAGTCGCAGCAACAAAAGACATTATCGATACATGTAGCAGTAGTCGAAGTTATTCGCGTTGGTTCTAAAAACACATTTGACACATTTAATGATTTGAAGAGGCTTAATAATCTACTGCTATTTGAATTATTTTCTAAAATATTAATATTAAAGTCACCACAAATAATTACTGATTTATTACCAGTTGCAAGTTTAGCTAAAACATCTTCCATTACTGACTCAAATATAAAGAAAAAAGAAAGAAAGAAAGAAAATACATTTATTTAGCACAGACTAAGAGGCACACAACACAACATAATTATATAGAGTAGTTTTGATAATTTGGAGGTCTGTAAACGCACACTATAAAATGCTTATCTAGCTCAACACAGGACAGTTCAATGCTATGTTCCACCGATAATTCAACTATGTCATTACGAGTCTTAGATTTTATACAATTTTTAATTAAGATTAGTGAACCTCCACGTAGCATGGATTTTCGGTTAAAACAACTGCCCACACTATAATTCTCAAAATTAA
The DNA here is from genome assembly GCA_916701695.1 of Agrochola macilenta. NCBI lineage: Eukaryota > Metazoa > Arthropoda > Insecta > Lepidoptera > Noctuidae > Agrochola > Agrochola macilenta. Next base: position 15,270,488 of record OU753563.1, read on the forward strand.
TTAGCATTTCATAATCTTTCAACCAGTGTTCAGTTATACAAATAATATCAAACATTGTTTTTTCTAAAAAAAAATTAATTTCTAATTGTTTGGAGGAAAAACCTTGAATATTTTGATGAAACAATTTCAAGGAATTCTGCTTAGCCCCGTTTTTACAATTAACTAATTGAGTGCCAGAAGATAGCTTGTTGATGGTGAGACAAACAACATTGTTACTAGTACCTTCTGTTGTCTTACTGACTAGTTTAAATTACTATTGCTAACCACCTTAATATTAGTATTATTACTAACCTTTGTGGTGCTAAATACATAAGACTTCGACATACTACTTATGTCTGAGTTTATATTAAAAGCTAATAGCCATGCTATTTGACGTCTAAAACTAATAGGCAGATACGCAGTAGTCGATTTTAATTTCTCAACAAAAGTGTTGGTGTCAAAAAATATAAGTTTGACACTGTAGTGATTAACTAACAAATGCATATGGTTATTTAGCAAATGTATATTATGATTTTGCCTACTTGACAAGTGCTGAAAGTATGGAAAAGCACACAATATTATTTTCTGACAATTAATCTTCAAGATTTCAGTGACACTGACAGTGATGTCATCATTTTTTAAATTAGAATTATTGCCTACAAATACAGAAATAATGGCTTTCGGATCATATTTATTCCCTGTTATAGATGACATTATCTCTTTGTAGGATTTCCCTGGCATACAATAGTTAACAGCGGATTGACTCAGGTTGTTACTCAATAATTTACCTAACCCTCTCCCTAAACTATCTGAAAACATAATAGAACAATAACAATCTTTACTAGAACAAGGGAGAGAACAAGTATCTGTCTGTGCTACTTGAGATGAACCTTGTACAACATGTGGTACACCTTGATCAGGGATACAGTCCTGAGCCTCTCCAGACTGGGACGGGTCCTCCGTTGCCTCAGGTTGAAGAGCCTCAAGGTTGGATTCCCTTTGACAAGAACATTGAGTGGTGCTAAGAGTCATCGGGACCACTCTGACAGTCTCATCGTTACACATTTCTACTAACTTGTTTGCAGCAAGGATGTGTTCCTTTATTTGTTTTTGAGAGCTCACATACTTCATATAAAGAGAATGTAGTGACTCTTCAAGAACCTCAATCCCAGACTGTAATCGTTGGGTGTCAATTTGATAAATGTTCTTACTGTCTTCTAATTTAATTTGTAGTTTTTTAATTTATTTATTAGAAAAACACGTTCTTTCCTTAGTTTAATATTATTGGAACTGTGTTTATGTTGTTTCCTGAATTTATTGCATTTATTTATGATTTTATTTAGTTTTGCATACTTTTTAATTTTATTTTGACTTACTTTATAACAACTATTATTATGTTTCAATATAGAATCTTCGGTTAGGTCTATTGTTATTAAGGAATGAGGGTTGCAATTAGTATGAAATAATTCATCGTATAAATTATTAGTTTCCTTAGCCTGAGTACAATTTTTTTGTTTCTGTAACTTAGTAATACATAGATTAGCATGAATAAGTTCTTCTTCTAGGTCCCTGACCTTACACAAAGCCTCCTCATAGAAGTTACTGCAGTTATTAAAACCATCCGTGACCAGCTGCAGTTTGTCCCGTTCATCAACAACATCCAGGTATTGTTGATGTAGGTCAACTAGCTCCTGTTTTAAGCTTGTATTTTTGTAAACGACCTTCTCGACTTCCTTCTCACTATCATCTATTTCCTGTAACAGCTGTTCACATTTACTGTTTGAAGCCTTAAGATCTTGAACAGTCGTTCTCAATTTAAGCTCCAATTCCTGAGCAGCAGCCTTACGGGTCATCACAGGCATGGTTTCAAGAAACAGTACTGAAAGTAGAATTAAAGGAAGGGTGAGAACTAATTAGACAGACAAAAGGAAAGCTATAAATGAAAGGAAAAATGGGAGAAGTTAGTGTTGGTTTATAGAGAAATGGGGTAGGCTGCTGAATCTAATTGAAATTCAACTATTATAATTAGATCAAGTACAATTTTACATTGATTCTATTGTCTTATGTGTTGTACTTTTGCTTATGTGGGTAGGATGCCTAGATAAAAAATAAAAAATAAAACTAGTTTTGCATAAAGACTACAATTTAAAGTACGGATAATCAACGTCATTGTTGTTATGTACAATAAAACACTAATAGAATTAAGTACAATACTTTGATATTTTACAATAGGTACCTACTAAGTTTCGTTAACTACGTAAAAAAAAAATGACTTAGACCCAGTGCAGGGCGCCAAATCAACCAAAAATGTTGATACTAATGCTCAATGAATGTGGTACAGTGATTGTGTGCTAATTATAGAATAAAGTAAACAATACTCCCCGTTTAAATCCGCAGGTCCAACATCAGCTGTTCATGATAGGTTACCGGTGACGGTGGGTAACCAAAAACTGTGTTTTAGTACGTAAATTTGCAGGAAAACAAGAATTCCGAGTTGTTATGCAGTTATTTTACATTTAGTTATATTATTACACCTTAATTACACTTGAAAATTAAATAAAACTATTAATAAAATACGGAATAAAATTTTTCTAATAGTTAGACATATGCTGTCGCAACACTTTTTGTACATAATGATGTGTTGTTCAAAGTAGTAGTACATTATTTTATTCTATCATCAATAGTTTTCGCAGCGCAGGCGATGTAAAGAATATTTTAGGGGTTTTTTTTACACCTTGGGTTACATTATTGGAGTTTTAGTAAGGATCCTCAATTTTTTTGAAAATATAATATAGCTTATGTCACCCGGGATAGTGTAGCTTCCCAACAGTGAAAGAATTTATCAAATCGATTCAATAAAAAAACTTGAGATTCCAATCTATGCTCTCCCTCCGCCGCTGCCGCCTCTCACCACGCGATATATCGTCTACCCCCTCCACGCGGCCGTAACGCTTTTCCGTGACAAAAAAATCCTAATACCCCCCCCGTCTATATAGAAGTTTCACTTCAAAATTGCATAAACGCATCAAAAGCAATCGCGCTGTCTTTGTTCATCCTACCTTTGTACTCCTCCCACTCACGATAGGTCTTTTGATCAAGCTTGCGAGCAACAATGTAAATTAAAAGTGTGTCCCAGTGTTTAACAGGCTCCCCTAACGACTCTAATGCTCGCAAATCTTGATTTAATTGATCGATTAAACTTTTTAATGCAACAGAAGGTTCCCTTGAGATAGATTCGATATTGAATAATGCGTATACATGATTCTGTACCAGGATCCAGGATTGTTATCAAATCGATCACATAAGATAGATAGATAGATAAAACATTTATTCAGTGCATACAAAAGACACACAAAAGCACAATTAAAAGATAACAAATTACATGAATATACATAAAAACATGATGCCAATATACAAAAAATAAAAGCATAAGTTTAGTACTTAAAGAAATAGAGTGACATTATGACATAGGTACTTTGTTTAAATGAAAAAAAGGAAAAACAAGGTGCGGTGTGCGTCTCAAGGTTGCACCAAATGGGAGTCCAGCTCAGCATGTGTCAGGCAAATATACCTAACGCTGATGACATAACAACGACCATGCCACAGAGTAATTACTCGAAGAAAACTCAATAAATTTGATTACTACTGCAGCTGTTCCCTCAAGTGATGCTCTCAAGTAATGAAACTTATTGATTGCGTCTATGTCATTGCTACATTGAATTAGGCTAGGCATTAAATCCGCTGATCTCCTTAACACGATTATACGTTAATCGGCTCGTTACGGACCATGTGCGGGAATTTAAGGGATATGCCAGATGAATAAACTCAGGATGCTCGATGCAAGTAAAATAACTCTTAATTAGGTGTTAACAACATGTTTTGAAGTATAAGTGAGTTAAGTGCAAGTTTCATCTAGACCGGCGGCACACACGACTAGAAATATGTGCTAATTACGTGTATTGCTGCTATGCGATATTGATCAGGCTCCAACATAAGTTATAAATATAATATATCTTTATATGTAACCAAAATTCAAAATTAACAATTTTGGTTACTTCTACGACTAAGGTTACCGCTATCTGGGTTACTAAGAAGAAGAAACATGTTACCTGTATTAGGTTACCGTTTTAATACCGGTTACAGACACCAGGTGATGTGCGCCCTTTGAGTAATGCCAACGGCACGTATAAGACCAAAGTAATTTTTATTTCGGTAACCGGTATTAATACTGGTTGTATTCAATTTAAGGAAAAAAGATTAACCGAATAAATTCCCGTATTAATCATACCGGCTTCAGTCCCTGGATAAGGCGCCTCCCTTATCCAGGGACTGAAGCTGATAAGAAAAAAAGAAAAAAAAAATGCAAACTGTACCGCGTGACATACCAAATGAAAGTAAGAAATTAGTTCTATACTTATAGATGACAGGACCTTTAAAAAGTCCATTTTTTTTCAAATAACATGGTAAACCTCAGAATATTGTGCGTACAAACTTACATTTGCATCAGGAATGTATGGGAGATCATGTTTTTCAACTAGGTACAATGTTAAGTTTGTTCGTGGTACAAATTCTTCCCAATTTCGAGACTCTTCATTGTGCGTGCTACGACACGCACTTGGCCGGTTTTTTTATAAATAATATTGTTTAATTTTTACTTTTTAGTCTAGTAGTTATATTCTTCATTTAGTCAATAAGTCTAAAGTCAACGAAGTAATTTTTTGGCCGGTTTACTAGTAGCCACTAAACAGTTCCACTATACAACTCCTGGCTCCGGCAGCAGACCTTCGACACCAAATGCAATATATTGGACTCATCAAAACGAAATATATATTAAGACCCAAAACTCGAGGGGTTTCCTAGTAGCCACTAAAGAGTTCCACTATCATCCTCGTGGCTCCATCATCAGATCACCTCCAAGATACCAAATTATAATATTGTCATCCTAACTTTTTTTAGGGTGGGAAAAAGCATTATCCTGGTAATCCTGGTGAGGTTATAAGCCCAAAGTTATGAAATTATTATATTTGTCATAAATACTTAGTTAATACTTATGTGTTCAAAGATGTTTGATATTATTTTCATATAAAATGTTTAGGTAGTTAAAATCTGTTCTTTTAGTTAAGTTGATTTCGAGTTAACAAAACATGTTAAAAATACAATTAGCATTAAATTACAAAGTCGATTTAATCGCGTTTCGAGTTTCTTTGCATGGAGTTGAGTACGTCTTCTTCATGGAACAATGGCAGTCCAACATTTTTGAGTATAGCATCTGGGTCTTTGAGCGTGGTGGTGTAGGTGGGGTTGAGTGGGTGCAGCGGTCCCCACGCGGTCACCGCCGCACGCGCCTGCTCGGTGCCCAGCTTGTAGTGACTGCCGTCTCCTGTCCTAATTATCCTATTCCCGACCTGTGTATTACAAATATCATTACATAGCATGAAACTAAAGTAGATTAATTTTAAGTACCTACGTAATATGCAAAGTATACATTTTGCTTATTTCCACAGTATTATGTAAGTCTTATGGGGTTCTGCTGTGGGATCGGTAGTCAAAGTAGATTCAATTTTCATTTTACAAAAGAGGGCAATCCGCACGATCTATAAAAATATCAGATTTGTTAACTACAGTTGTATCTACAATCATGTCATTTGGTTTAAATAGGTTTTTATTGTATTTTTAAAAGAGTTTTCGTGGAGTTTCTGGCCGGCTCTTCTCCGTAGGAAACGACATTTCAAACCGTCATTTCATAAGTGCCCATGTAGGTATGTGAAATACAATATTTTTATTTCAAAATCACCAACTGAATGCAACTGTTAATACATAACAAGCTGTTATTGTAACTTACCACTTCAGGTGAAGCAGTTTTCAAGTCATAAGCCATTCCGATCCTCTCGAAAAATCGGATGATACTCGCGGTCGCGTTGAAACGCATGTTCAGTTCAGCTGCCTTGTAGTCCCAGGGGAACGCGTGGTGGTAGTTGTGCCAGCCCTCGCCCAAACTTATCATTGACACGAACCATGATTCCACTGGCTGCAATTTTCTGTAAAGTTTTAACAAAAATATTAAATTAACAAGTAGTTTAAAAGGATGATGATTTATTAAAAGCTTTTATTTAACTTGCAATGTATGTATGTATGTTTGTTCGCGTGAAATCTTGCTACTCAATTTTGAACCAGATATCTTCGACCGATTGAGCTGAAATTTTGTATACACGTTTAGTTTGGATGACAGTACACGATAAGCTATGTAACGTCATTCTAAATCCAATATGGCGGAACATCCAAGATGGCGGAATAGTTATTTTTTATGCACTTCTGCAATATGGGTATCAAATGAAAGGGCTTGCCGAGAATAATTAGAAAAAACTAAAAAGTAAAAAATAAATTAAAAGCAAAAAAAGCTTTTAAAAAAAAGCTTTTATTTAAATGCTCTAAAAAGAAGAAAATAACATTTTCTTTTAAAATTTTAACTATCAACTTATAACCTCATTATACACAATTTATATGATCATAAAAGCTTGTCGCGAGGTTTGCAAAAAAAAATAAACGCGCGACAAGCTTTTATGATCATATAAATTGTGTATAATGAGGTTATAAGTTGATAGTTAAAATTTTAAAAGAAAATTTTATTTTCTTCTTTTTTGACCATTTAAATAAAAGCTTTTTTTTTTAAGTTTTTTTGCTTATAATTTTACAATAATGTTTGATAGTGTTGAGTCTACCAGCGAAGGCATACTTACTGGTCGTAAGGCCGAGTCCCACACAGATGAGCGGCACTATTGACGAGCCAAGTTAAGTTCGCATGTAGCATGTACCGACCGCAGTAACAAGTTAAGATAGTTTGAAACAGAGGCTCGCCGAAGAAATGCACTGGCACCCACACAGGCAGCACAATGGCTAGCGTAAAGTATAATTGATAATAATACCTGAAAAGAAAATAGTGAAGATATTACTGAACTGAAATGAATCACAGACAAACTGCTAGAGGCAGAAATGGTTAATGAAAAATATAGTTTACTTGTTTTGGAACATGACCATCCAGTCGGCTTGCAAGTCACTCATGTCTATCTTCCTGCCGAGCTCGATGACGTAAGGGTGCTTCTTGTGCATGAGCCACCCCATGTGGCAAAAGAAGAAGCCACGCTTGGAATTGTGAGGATCAGCGTCCGTATCCGAGTAGCGATGATGCAGACGGTGGTCGCGACACCAGATGAACATAGAATTCTGTAAATTAATGATTATTTAGAAACTGGATTAACGGTGACGTCATATATGTTTTATGTATTTTGAACTTGATTAGATTACCTGTCCAGCAATGGTCTGGAATAGTAAAAACACAACCCTCAGAAAAGTATTTGCCTTAAAAGATTTATGAGTGTAAAAACGATGCGCCCCGAGTGTGACACCTTCACTAGACATGTACATGATAACGGTACCTGAAATAATGTTTGATTATAAATCATAATAAATAAGCAACGCAAATATAATAAAATAATGCAATTTGTGACTTACTCCATAAAATTGTCTGCCATTTAACATAGCCCGTTAACTCAAGACCGAGTCCCCAAAGAGCAAGAATATGCATTATCAAGAACCCGATGACATTTTTCCAAACAATTGTATGCTTGTAAGAATAATCTGTCCCAATTACTTTAGGTATAGAAATTAATTCTACTTTAGTTGTGTTATTATTTTCATTTTTTGAGCTTGTTACACTGCTTGTATTTGAAGCAGCTTTGATTTCCAAGTTTGCAGCTGTCATTTTTGTGTTTTTGCTACACCGTTGCTACGAGCTCATCAATTCACAACTGGATAATTTAGAGTATGAGTCTACTTATATAAGGAATAGTTTAATCCTAATTCAGGAAATGAAAGAACTTGAACTCGGCGTATGCAAAATAGGGTAAGGTCAGGCGGTGGCGGGCTAAGTGCGCGCTGGACACGAACGGTTCCGTACCAGCGTACAATATTTAACACTACGTTTTGTACTTGAATAAATAAACACGATTGTTGTATGGAACCTCCTTAAATTTTAGACTTTATTTTATTATGGACGGTTAGCGGAGGATTAGTACCGAATAGTGTCGTTTGGCCGAATTCGGGTACGGAAACCTAAAAACTCAAACGTCAGCATCAAAAGTCTGCGCACTCGTCTTTGAATACATTATGGTAGATTACATGAATTTATGATAAGAAAGCTTCAATTGAGAATTTTTTTACGTATTTCTTAAACAGAATCATCTTATATATTCAAAGGAACCATGTTTTTGAAATTGGGTAGAAAAAGTTTTTTTTTTTCGTATGGCCAGTGACTAGCCCGGTGTCAAAGTTTTTATGCAACCCATGAGACTCTGACTTGACTTCACATGCCGTTGAGAAATATCTCCCAGGTGATGGATGGATGGATGTTTTCTTTCAACGATTTTGACGTAGTCCGGGTTCAGTTCATCCCAGATTTCCGTCAGAGTCCTTGCAAATTTACTTTTTGGGTAGTTTTCCACCAATAGGCAGCCTCTGCCATTGGATTATTCTTTTTTCCCCAGCGATCTTTTAGCTGTATTTTTATGAATTCTGCATACTGTAACTTAAAGATAATTGGTGGGACGAAGCTTTCGTTATAAGGAAATATTTGAACATGCTGTAACGGTATTGGCATACATAGCTTCTTCAATGAAACGCTTTTGATAATCACAGCGCAAAAGAAGTGGATCAGCCGTTTATTAGTAGAAAAGCGGACGAGAGGCAACGGCACGGTTTCCCAACCGTGGTGAAAGATTTGATTAACATTTTATAATTTACCAAGTGGTTTACTGTACAGTTTATTGCAGCATGTGCCAATGTTTTTGTTATGCAGAGATTATAAATTATTGATTTAATGGGACGTCACTAGTGTTTCACAATGCCATACAAAAATTAAGCGGGGTTATTATGATTTCAGGTTAGTCGATATTACCCTACTTCTTGTTTTCGTGGGGCTAAAATTCAAAAGTCATTTATTCAAACTAGGCTGAGAATCAGCAATTTTCGAACGTCAAAATTACATGAAACAGTCCCCCAAAACGCCCACCCTTCACCACTTCCTAGTGCTTTAGCTGAAAAGAAGAAGTGGCACAACAAACTCCCCAGCAGCACATCTGCCTGTTCAGTTAGAAATATGAAATAATATTCTTTAAAATAGTATTCAAAATAATATTAACATAATTTATCCTTAAGTTAGCTAGCACACGCCAATATACCAAACAAAATCATCGAAAACTATACTCGGGCAGAATTAAAAACTAAACGTAAACAGAACTTAATATCTAAATAAAAGCCTCCAGGTATAAAGGGCGTGCCCACTTACATACTCTAACTGGAAGTTATAAATGATAAACTAGGACCATCGAGGTAAAATAAATAAACAGTTAATTACTAATAACAATAAATAATATCATCAATTGTCGAGGTCACTAGCTAACCACATATTGCAATACAACTCATTAAAAAAAAAGCTATTCAAACTAACGAAAAATCACTTCAAAAACGTATCATTGCAAATAACAAATAACCGAAAAACTACTCTCTGTTTACTATTGTAAAAGCAAGTGTTTTAATTCCGAACTTTACTTCATTTAACCCTACGAATGTTAAGTTTTTCATATCAAAGTTTGATAATTGCTTTGACGGTCTGTTAGGCCTAGACTTACATAACGGAGCACAGATTGATCTTAAAAATAATTATTTAATTACGGTTTTTTTTTTTTTTTTAAACGTTGCCCCACACTAAGAATTTCTTCTTGTATCGTGGGTGCGTTTACACACATAGAAACTCACATACACTAACACCCAGACCCGAAACAACTACTTGCAGATCATACAAATATTTGTTCCGTGCGGGGATCGTGTAAAAAGTTCAGTTATCAAGAAGAAACCATTCCCGCGAACTCATCAAAATTATTAAATAAGTATTCCTATCTTTAGTCCAAACGGTGACGCATGATGTTTCCATAGCATGTAGGCATGCATTATTCATGAATGCATTACTCGCGTTACCATGATATCGTAGATATTGAATATCCGACCGATTATGACATAATTGTTACATTGTATTTGAACGCCCTTTACAAGCCGAGAAATTTAATAACGAGTGCACTAAACAAGATCCAAAGCGCGTTAAAGTAAAAATATTGAGGAAATAACTTTAGAAACTTAGTGTGGCCGTTTGCTAGAGTTACCTATATGTACCTAGCAGAGTTTGTTCTCTCTAGAGAGAGAACCGTTAAATTTTACAAAAATAAAATAAAACCCCTTAATAGAACGACTGAAGAACTTCCAGTAAATACGAAAAGTTATATTTACCCTTTTGTTCACCGACAAGAAGTTAGAGACCAGATCACTAAGATGCTGGACCAAGATATCATAAGACCTTCTGAATCAGCTTGGAGCTCACCTAAGGGGTCGTGGTCGGTCATTCAGAGAGATGAAGCTCATTTGAAAATGGCTTAACTATTTTGTTCCTCGAGTTGTAGCAGTATTGAATATCGATAGGTTCTCTGATTTTTCAAACAACCAATTACGCGTTTCAATAAGTAACGCTGGTCTGATAGTATGACTTACTAATTCCATGCTGCCATGTAATGACATTCTTGAGACATCTAGTTCTAAAGTTTAGGCAACCGAGCTCTGCTCGGGTGAAAATATGGAGAAAACTAATTTTCCCAGACATGTGACCTAGCTAGATCGATTTTTCGCCCCCGTAAACCCCTATAGTGCAACTTTCATCGAAATCTTTAGAGCCGTTTTCCCGAACGTGATTACAAATATATTGTATATATACATGCAAATATTGCTCGTTTAATAGGATATGTATGTGTATAGGATAAGTAAATATTAATATTTTAAATTAAATATTAAATGTGTTAAACTTATTTGCTTGGTATTTCTCACATCCCCTGTTAATTTTTGCCCTTCTTTGACAGTTTCAAGGTAATTTATACTAATTTAATAAAAATGAAGAGTTTTTTTTGTTTGAACGCGCTGACCTCTGGAACTACCAGATGGATTAGAAAAAAAAAATTGCATTACCTATAGCCCAATTCTTGAGGAAATTTATAAGGTTATTAACATCACGCTACGACCCTTTGAAGGCGAGCAAAAAGAAAAAAAGGCAGAATACGCTAAGCGGAAACGAAGTAATAGCGCGGGCGGACGATGCGTTGCGACGCTTTGGGTCGGGGGCCGAGGGAGTTTTATAAAAATGTAGCTGTTATTTTAGTATATTGTGTATCTTATGACTTCGACGCAAACAAAGTCAAGGGCAAACGTATTTTTTTTAATACATTTAGCAAATTATAAAAGCTCCTATCTGCTAAACTAGCAGTCGAAACTGCAATGCAAAAAAAAACATCAGATTTTTTTTTTTTTTTGCTTTATCATGTTTAGATATCGATACCCATCACGTCTGCGGAGTTTCGCTAGCTAATTTTATTAACCCACGACAAAAAAGAAGGGTGTTATAAGTTTGACCACTATGTGTGTCTGTCTGTGGCACCGTAGCTCTTAAACGAGTGAACCGATTTGAATGAGGTTTTTCTTATTTGAAAGCAGGTTTCCTAGCGATGGTTCTTAAATGATATGATATGTGTTATAAAAATCGGTTCAGCCTTTTAAAGATTATCAGCTCTTTTCTAGTTGATGAATGGATGTGAGCGTCTTCCACAGGTCTGATCGATTTAAAATTTGGTATTCTGTTACTTCAATGATATTAGAAGAACATAGTAATCTTGAACTGATGCTGCAGCATCACCTGGAATTTGCAGGATACCCAACTCCTTTATCAACTTACAGCACAGGTATCGTGTTTGGGCTTATTGGAATGGTCTCAATGAAAAGTTAAAGATATATGATGAGCAGTGTCTGGTAATGGAGTAGGAAATGTTTGTCGGGGGTTTTTTAAATTTTAATATCCTATTGCCATCAGCCAGGCACAAATTCACTCTTATCTGCTACTGAGTTTCTAATGAGAAAGAAAACAAAAGAAGAAAAAAAATGACAGGACAAATTAACAATAACTCTTTACTGGACTTCGATATCAAAATACCCAGAGAACGCATGCGCAGTATTGGTAAAAACCGGCCAAGTGCGTGTCAGACCATGTACAATGAAGGCTTCCGTACTTAGGAAGAATTTATCCCAAGAAAAAACTCAACTTTGTAGTTGAAAAATTGTTCTCCCATAAATCGGTAAACGTCACTGTCAATTCTCCAACTTTGCAGTTGGAGAATTGACTATCACGTATTTGTTGCATTTATTTTGTACTCGAACATGTAAGTATGTAATAGCAAAAAAAACTTATTTTATGTAATGGACTTTTTCGTTTAGGTTCTTGTGCTGTGAGACTTTGCTTTTTGCCAAATTTCATGATTCTAGATCAACGTGAAGTACACTTGGCTTTGATTTAGTTGCGAGTATCAAAAGTGGCTGGGACAGACTGGATGCGGAAGGTGGAGGACAGGGTGGTGTGGCGCAGCTTGGGAGATGCCTACGTCCAGCAGTGGACTTCGATAGGCTGAGTTGATAGTGGATTGTCTGTCGAGATTGTCACAAACGTAGACTTCGCATTTTGAGCACCTACTTGAGGTCAAGGCCGATGAATTGGAACTGCTGCTTAAGGAGTTGGAGATCTTTTAGGACAGACTCTATATCACGATCAGCCCATCTCATCTCCCCATTTCAGTTCAGAATACCACATTCTCTTAATATCTGATTCGCAAAACAACCAGATTCTCTGAATATCAGATTCTCCAGATTTTGAACAGTCGAAATCAAAATATTTAGTATAATATTATGAAAAAACCTAGCTACAGAAAACCAAAATATATTTAATGGTATATAGGTAATGTATTTATGACCAGAGCACTTTTGTTGCATGCATAGACTTAAACTTACTTAATTTGCTTAATTATGCTTTAGTGTATTAATGAAAATTACATTTTTGTATTAGAATGTACATAAATAATAACATATTATGTATAAGTTATTATTTATGTACATATCCTAGTTAATTAATACATTACCAAAAATTATTAAAATAAATTACCGATAAGGTTAAAGTCAAAGTCAAATTCAAAGTCAAACAATTTAATTCAATAAGGGACATAAAAGACACTTTTGAAGGTCAATTTTACAAAAAATAGAATTGTTTTTTTTTTTTGTAAAATTGACAAAAGGTAGTTTTTGTATGGAGAAGAATGGGCAAGAAACTCCACCGTTACTCTTTTAAAATGTTTTTACAATATTTTGTTTATCTACATTAATTATATAATTATAAGTGAAGACTCTGCATCCAGAATAAGATTAATATACCACGATAGGTAAAAAGAATGAAAAATGAAAAAATGACAGATAAATTAATTTTGTGATACATGGTGCTCACAGGGATGGTGCATGGTGCTTACTTCATAGGGATTATCAGGGCTGAGAAACATGGTGTTTTCTGTAGGGCACATCACAGGGGCTCCTTTTACTGGTGAGGTGTTTTCCCCAATAGAAGCAAAGAGTCATTGAAAATATTTGCTATTTGCTTAGGTTCATGTATCAAGTTATTATTTTTATGTAAGTTTATGTTAATTTTTTCGTTTTTTATTGATTTATTTGTTCTTTCGTTTATTATATTCCACATAGTTTTTACTTTATTTGCTGACTTTTTTATTTTATTTTAAAATTGTAGTTTTTTTGCTGGGTTTTTTCGTATTTTTTATAATATTTTGATAATATAGGATTGTTTGTTTTAATGGTAAGTATTTTAAGTAGTCTTTTGTTTTTGCAAGATAATTTAATACCCTTGGTTAGCCAGTACTTCTTATATATCGTTTTTATTTTTATTTGCTGCAGCGGAATACACACATTTAAAATTTTATTTAATATATTATTAAACGCAATGTAGTTTTTATCTATATTTTTATTTGATTGTATTATTACATTCCAATTTTGATCTTTTTCTTCAGATTTAAAGTTTTCTACATTTTGGGTATTATATAATCTTTTTTTCGCGAACCAGTTTGTTTTTTTATATATATAATATACAGTGATCTGAGAAACCTAATTCTTCTACGGTGGTATAAGTATGTCTATAATTAAAATTTGTAAAAATTAAGTCTAAGCATGTTGAGGTAGTTTGTGATTCGTCGACCGTAGGTTCAATTGAGGTAAGGGACAAAATACCCAAAATGAGTTGAGTATACAGTTTTGTTCAGAATTTTTCGCTCTTTCGATTGGTGTATATGAAAAAATTCTAGCTTAAGAAAAATGTCCCTTACCCTACTGATTTTTTGGATCCAAATTTCGAATCAGCCCTATAACAATGTATCTGAAAAACTATGCATTATAGCAACTTGAAATTGTGTAATTACCGCTGCCAATCCACTTCAAATAAAGTAAAGGTCTTCCCAATCAACCAATTACCATTACGGATTACTCAGTACGTCAAAAATGTGTACTTCATTTTCTGTCAACAATCTCTTTACACTGTATTTTTTTTCATAAATTTTTTCAACAATTCCTTTACACAATTTTTTTATTATAAGATTGGATCCAACGTAGAGGTCAATTTAATGTAAGGGACGGGACTACGAGATACTTGGTCAGTAAGAGAAATTACTAACAAATTACGTAAGGGTCGTCTATTTTCTTAAACAGCTAACTTATTTAAATAAATGTTAGATAGAGCAGTAAAATACAAGATTATGTATGAAATCAGATGCAAAAAAGGTTATTAACAAAAAAAGTTATGGGTGATTTAGTCCGAAAAAAAACTTTTTCGACCTCTCCTGAAAAATCGTATTTTGTCCCTTACCTCAATTGAACCTACGGACGACGTATACGTGTAGGGACTTTGATAAGTTGCACGAATTTACATTCCAACATTAGATCTAAGGACAAGTTAGTTTTTAAACAGCTGTCTAGGATATTTATATTTAAATCTCCTCCTAATATCACGTTATGTCTTAAATATTTATTATTAATATAATACATCATTTCCTTTAATTTTCGAGTAAATACTTCCTCCTCTCTTCTATTCCAATAAATTGTAACTATAACTACATTCTCATTAGGTAATTCTATTGCACATAGTTCTATACAATATTCAACCAGACATATTACTAATATCACAAATTTCTTTGTACTCAAAATGATTTTGTAACAGGATACAGACGCCGCCGCCTCCGGTTAGTACCTAGTACGGCGACAGAAAGAAAAAAAAGAAATAGTGGCTGTTATCAACAATGTACTTAGTACACGCTTACGTACTTAATGGTAAATCTTCCTATACGAATTGTTTCTTCTATGTATCCGTTTAGGTCTACATGCAGAAATTCATAATACATTTCAATCAATCTGCTGTGTAGTTCGTATTCAGACATTCAGACTCATTGTAGTATTCGGAGAAGCCATAATTAACTATTTTCTTGGAGTAGTTTTCAGTGTATTTAATTTCTGGAGTAGGTGATAAATGCTCATATTTTTTATTTCAGTTTTCAGGGTTTCATTTTCTTTGCTTAGGTTTTCAATTTTTTTGTTTTTTCTTCTATTTCACGAGTTGTTTTATCGTTTTGTTTAAATAAGAAGTCGGGTTTTTCCTTTAATATCCTTCTATCTGGAGCTTGGTAATTGCTTTATTTATTTCAACTTCAATAGTATTTTGTAGTTCTGATATTATAAATGTATTATTTTCTTTTAAACGCTGTATTATAATTTCACTCAAATTTTCTAGTGAAAAGGTCGCTTTTAAATTCGCGTTTATATTAATATCCGTATCTTCTTGGTGGATAGTATCACCCAAAAAGCGCGAATCTTCAGATATTGTGCTATCATTGTTGAAGTTTGTAGTCTTTTTTCTGATCGTAACATTGTTGGTAGTATTTCTAGGGGGGAATTTGACAAATTGGCTCTTTTGTAGTCCTGAGGTCGTATAGGAGCGTCGATATTGCCGGTTTTTGGAGCCTTACAGCGGCATGCCTGACATTGCCATGATTTTTTATACTCTGGCGTCATGCTCTTAAAGAAATCAATTGTCATGTTCGCACATTGTAAATCATATTTATCTTGACAAAAATAGCAGACAAGCATTTCCATGTCTGGTGGGTTTGGTTGAAAACCTGCACCTTCGATCAATAATGCACTGCACACACAAACGTAGATGGCATCTGGAGATATTTATAAAAGCGCCCTCTAGTGTCTAATGCGTGTAATAGCGTCGAACTCAAATATGTAGCTGAGCGTTGATAGCATTCAATATATCGTTAACGATAGTGCTTTTGCAATTTGACGCTAGATGGAGCTACTAGGACTGGAGAATGATTTGCACTTTCTATTGTTTGAGTAACATTCAAAGACAAAAAGTAAAACAATTTTCAAGAATGCATACACAACTTACAAACAACTAAAGTGAAGATGGACAGGGCATATGATAAGAGAAGAGAAGGAAAAATGGACAGGACTAAGTAATAACTGCATGGTACCCCCGAGACAGCAAAAGAAACAGAGGTAGACAGACTCACACCTATATTCTAAACCATCACCTCGAAAGGTCCTCGACTCACAACTCAGTCAAGGAGACCTCAAGGCGTGCCTCGAAAGATCCTCAAAATCGGTATTCATAGTCGTAAGACTAAGGAAATTATGAGGTTCCTTGAGTGAGTGTGAGTCGAGGTGATACGTCACGAATGCGTCATTATTTGGAGGAATATTCCGTTTATTATATTGGCTAAACTTATTTTTAGAACAGTCTGTGAGCGCGTTACCTGTGGTTTTCTACTTGAAGTGTCACATTTGTCAAATGATAATAGCTCAGAGTAATAACTATTACTCTGAGGATAATAGAGTGATAAAAATAAACAAACTAATAATTTATCTAATTCAACCAAAAACCATGTCCTGGGCAAAAAATAAGGTGATACTTGAGAATTGGATGGCTTGCGAACATAAAAATACTTCTTTATTAGCGGTTCCTAAAATATCAGTTCATCTTGAAAGTTTCCTGTTGCATAAAATCGTAAAGCGGCTAATGATACTTGGGTTATGGGTGGAATTGGCAATCCACGTCTGTTACCACCACCAATATCTTGAAACAATAGTGGTAACAAAAAGCTCACCACAATATATTTAGTAAAGCGAAATCTCATTTTAAATTAATTTTCATCATAAAACTCAATTGGATTTTCTGCATCTCATAAGTAGCGTCGCGATATGTAATTGTATGGATTATCGTACAAATATTCAATAATCTCTTCAAAAGACATAACGAAATCGGATGAAATACGCTTTTTTTTGGTTACAAACTTCCTCAAGGTAGATCGCGACGTACCTTATATTTGACAGTTGGTTCCTCAAGTCAAACTCACCTCGGCTGAGGAAATTCTTTAACATGAGGAGTAAAATTGCAACTATGAATATCAAACTACCTAAGTGAGGTTGAGTCGAGTCGAGGAAATCATGAGGTTTTGACTTAGAATATAGGTGTAAGAGATGGAAGGATGACATCATAAAAACAGCGGGACCGATATGGACTCGTACAGAAAAGGACAGGACAGAATGGGAATATTTAGAGGAGGCCTTCGTCGCAAGACAAGCTGTATCGTTTGCCGATATTTATTTTCCTTAAGTACTTACACTTCATATTTTATCATTCTTATAGTAAGTATGGCAAACCCCCCCATTTGGGGGAGGCCTTTGTCCAGCAGTGGAAATTTTTAGGCTGAAATGATGATGATGATGATAGTAAGTATGTAAAAATAAGAACGGGGTTTTTTTTTTTTTGGAACTACTATTAACATAAGTAGTTATCATTCTGAATTATATAAAATAAATTGGCATAAAATTACAAAAACGATTTATTAGCGTCTCGAGTTTCTTTGCATGTTGAGCACATCTTATTCATGGTTCAGTGGCAGTCCTTCAGGTTTTAGTATAACATCTGGTGCCTTGAGTGTGATGTTGTAGGTAGGGTTGAGTGGTTGCAGCGGTCCCCACGCGGTCACCGCCGCACGCGCCTCCTCGGTGCCCAGCTTGTAGTGACTGCCATCGCCTGTTACAAAAATCATCTGTTGCAAGTGATTGACAGTGTGGGGATCGGCAGCTGACGAACATTTTAAGGTCTTCCGCGCGATCTTTAAAATGGGTCCTCGCGAGTCCTTTCGAAACAAATTCAAAGAAATTGATTTACTGTCTCTGCCTTCTCTTTTCTTCACATAGTATATTACTATCGCGGCCTGCAACAGGGGCATTGATTGACAACTTTACGCATACGTGAGCCTATCAGCACTTTTTCAAGAATATTTTAAGCATATTATAAAATTATAGACTACGTTGAAGACAAGGAAGTTTGGCAATACATCTCATTAACATTAATATAGCTACCATTTAATTTCAACTCTTTATTAGTGGCATTTACGGACATGATATTTATTCAGATTTATTACAGTTGTAATGGCAATCATATCATTTAGTTTAAATAGGTTTTTGGGGTTCCGTAGTTAACAAGGAACCCTTATAGTTTCGCCATGTTCCTCTGTCTATCCGCGGCTTAGCTCAAAGACCCGCAGTCTAATTACGCAACACATTTTATTTCTGTTTACAATTCTGAATCGAAAGCAAGTCCAGTTTTAAACGCCTGCCCAAATTCGAATTACGCTACACATTTTATATCAGTCGACCGTAATTGGATAGGGATGTTCTAATCAATTGGCTATAATTTATTTGGATGATGTGTTTTGTTACACCATGTAGGAATGATTAATTTCCAAATTATTGTGCTATATTTTTTATTTTTTTTATTACAACTGATACTCTACTAGTGCTTATAAATGAAAATGTACAATGATTGCCGAAAAATTAAAAACCAATTTTTAAAACACTTTCTA
Organism: Agrochola macilenta; assembly: GCA_916701695.1. Lineage (NCBI taxonomy): Eukaryota > Metazoa > Arthropoda > Insecta > Lepidoptera > Noctuidae > Agrochola > Agrochola macilenta. The sequence continues at coordinate 15,289,363 of OU753563.1, forward strand.
CCAAAAACTACCATAATTGAAATATGTAACAAAACGTTTTTCTTTTCACGTTTTTGTTATCTGTAGCCAATGACAAAATCGTAGAAAAGCAGTGTTGTCAACTTAGTGGGATTTCCACTAAACCTGGGGATTTGGACACCCCTACTGGCGGAGAAATTTTGCTTTCAGTGGCCGGTGGTTGTGTCTAATGGTTAGTTTAATTCAATTTGTAGAAAACAATACAATCAAACTAAAACTTTGACTCGAGAAAATATTTAAATAACACGATAATGGCATATTTTATTGTTTGTTTAAAACCTGTGTCAGTGATTTTTCGATTTATTTCTTTCAAATGCCGAAACCACTGCGGATTCGAACGCTGATTTGGAAAGACTGACACAGCATGACGAATATATTGAAGTCACACAGAGGCTCCGCCCGAGTAGAGATCGAAAAACAACGTCATTTCAAAAAACATATCTCACGGCAGACGGGAACGTACTTACGGGATAAAAAAATCTGCCGTTAAGCCATTTGAAAACAAACATCTTCACTAAAATTTCAATAATTATACTGCGGTTGCCGTTTGTCATGCCACCAAATCAATCAATCAATCATATCAATCGAATCAAAAGAAGTTAAAATCGGTTGAACGGACTGTAAAAAAGGTTTATTCAAATGTCAAATCTTATTTTATTAATCGAATAAAGTTTTTAACCAAACGGTTAAATATCCTATTTCAGATTTTGAAATCGCTTTCAAAATCCGTTTTTAGAAATCGGTTTCAGGAGTGGCTCCAGCTCGCAGTTTCAATCGTCTTTAGTAATATTATTCGGTTGTAAGTGCATCATTAAAAACTATTCAAACATAAACAAATACGTACTTACGCAAAGCTACTATTGCCGTGGTTGGTTTTGTGAAATTGGTTTGTCTAGTTCGGATAATCGATACGATTCGATTTCTGACTGAAATCTGATTTTAAATTCGTTTTGATGTATCTGACGCATGTCTATACCGGACTCAGGGAAAAAAATTGGCAGCACTGAGTAAAAGTTGAATAACCTCTTGAACGATCTGCCGACTTATTGTGAGGTGTTCAGAGTCGAATTTATTGCAGAATATTGCCTGTCTTTACTGCTCTAACTTTATCAGTTTGTAGAGAAAAGAACAAGAAAGGCATATAACACATATTAAACATCGAAAATAATCTGCGCTAGAAGCTGGAATGATCATTCTTTGAAGTCTGTGGAGAATACGATATCTAACATGGCGAATTGGCGATGACTTTGTTTACATTTTAGTTTTCGGTAATATTTTTGATAAGCATTGTTTTGCCTTTAATGTTTTATATTTTTCAACATACAAGATTATATTTACTATTCTCTTACAGAAACATGGGCCTATGCTAAGCAGTTTTGGAACATTTTTCTTGTGGCTTGTGGAAGTCGGAAAAACTTTGGAAAATTCTCTCGTTCAAGACACTGAAGACACTGCGTGCTCTGTTTTCGTTTTCTACTGGCTGCACTAAGACTTACTTAGGCTGTTTTGCTCAATAGCGAAAAGTAACTAAGTCGATATTATCACTACAAGTAAGTAAGCCAATATAAATAGGAATAACGTGTGTAAGAGAGTACCTTTGTATCTCATTACATTATTGTAGCTGTAGGTACATTATTGGTCAATCTACCTATGGACAATCATTCTTTTGTTGTGTAGACACAAGCATCTAACTTTTTATTGTGGTTAAATATAGTTACTATGTCCGTCAACCTCAGTCTTAACTGAAATTGTTAATTGATATTTATGTACATAAGTAGATTCTGAAATAAACAATAACAACTAACTACAAAACATATTTATAATATTTTCACAGACCGTGCTAGAGCTGAAAATACAAGAAGGGAACGCAACCCAACATCAATCTTGTTGTTCAAACATGGATTGAATATCCAATCTTCTGTATTAATCATTGAAGGTAAGCTTTTTGACACATAGTTAAGAATAAAGCGTAGCAAGTCACATAATAAATAAAACTTTGAATATATTTCCTTGGCTGAACTTAGTACATAGACACAACATATATTTTGTGTGTACCTAACTAATGTTTAATATTATAATTCAGTATTATAAAATATCTGGAGACTGAAATATCAGCCCTAAATAAAGATGAAATTATACAACCAGCACCAATGACTAGGCTGATGGGTTTTGTCCAGCCATGGGCTAATGAAAACCTAGTTGAGCCTACTTTACTTTGCCACATAATTTCTAAGTAGGTACTTTATTTGAGCAAAAAATAATAAGATTTTGTTTTAAAACTATAGAGTTCCTGGGGCGTTTCACCTATGAAGACATGAGGGCAGCATGAAGGATGTCGCCCATGCTGCGTTGCCCCGTTGCTCTGCTACTTCAGTTTTCAAGCTTCTCAAGAACTAAAGTAAAAACTGAAGATTGTTAATGAAAGATAATCTTCTTTTTTTTTTACTGTTCTGTCTTGTACAACAGCAATATAAATATGTGTTACTATTTTGTTAATTGATAACAGTGTAAACTTTAATAAAGTGTTTTTATTTTGAACCTGTACTTGTAATTTTTATTTGTACCTATAAAGGTGCAAATAAAAATAACTTATAATGAAATATTTAAGAATTGAATACTATGCCTTTTATAAACACAGCCAATTGATTATTTGATTGATACTATTTAGAGGTAGGTACCTATTTGCCTAAATTAACTGTCATTTATTAGGTAACAGTAAATAGAGAGAAATAAATTATGGTAATCAAAAACGACTTTTATTATATCTTCACATTATTATGAAATATTTGGACACTACTGTAAGGATTAGTGGAATTTGGAATCTAATGTCCTGTGGCAGTCATCATGGAATAAGTATGTACTGCTTGCTAATTCTTGCTGTAAGCGCTCATGAGAGTTAAATTTTTTCCTGAATAATATAGTTGAGCCTGACACCTGAAATATAAAAAAAATAAATAAGTAAATCCTCATTAGATTGATATTCCATGAACCATTACATCCATCCACAAAGTCTAATAGGCCTCTCCCTTAAACACTTACATGCACAATCTATCTACTTTATAGAACAGCAATATTCTGCTATAAACAACAATTAGGTGCCTACAATTGACTTTATTTAAATGTATGGTAAGTTTACGTTTGATGGTGCATTTCGTATTTACCAACAAACAATAAGATTGTGTGTAAAATTGTTGCTATGCTAAACACACAATCAATGTTCAACACTAAGAAAGAAAATAATATTGATATTAAGTAGGTACCTTATACAGACAATGATGTGGAAATAGATCTATTTATGGTGTGGTGAGTATGTTCACCGATGTCCTTACAGAATCCATTGACATAAAATGCTTCAAACTATATTATAATATTTGTTCTTCCTGTAATAAATTTGCTTTTCCAATGAAGTACAAGCCCGACTGGGTTGCTAAGCTTGTGGCTTATGATAAGTTTGATACGGTACGAGGTACGAATTTGTCTTTCCTTTAAAATGCCACCAAAATACCTCGTTTCTGAAATATCATAATATATATCTTTAGTTTAGGTTGTAAGCACTTGTAACAGAAGAAAACTTTCACAATTATTATTAAAAACCGACCTCGTTGCTTCGGTATTTTACAGACCCTAATACTGATCTATCATTGAGGTTTTACACAAAAACACATTCACAATTTATGAAGACGACGTTCACTTACATAATTTTGTAATAAGTAAGGAGATTATACGAGTAAATCCCAAAAATATTGCAAAGAAAATCGAATGCGACCAGTAGGGTGCCTTCTCTTTAGATTGATAGCTGAAAGCAATTTCTCGTTGATTTGAAACAAATTTTCAACTGTCAAAATGATTACGTAATTCCACTAATAGCCTTTTTAGACGAGTATCGTTCACTCTTTAGCGTTTGAAACAGAGTGCAGTTGACAACGCAGATTTTAGAGTTACGTAATTCGAAAATTATAAATTGAATGCAATTGTATTCAAATCGAAACAAATTTGACTCAATTGTAAATCGAAAATGTGTTGCGTAATTAGATAGCCGTTGTACTAGAAAGCTGTATAGTATGTATACCTATGCCGAATTACAGCTTCACGCCGACAAAGACACGGCGATAAAACAAAATCATGAAAAAACATTTTTTTTAGGTTACCTCCCCTACACGTAAAGTAGGTAAGTATGTTTTTTTTTCTCTCGTATATCCCATAGTGTGGGGTGTTGTTGGAAAGGCCGTTCAAAAATATTGTGTGTGTGACCATTTTTGGAGTCAGGGATCCGTTTGCGAAACATTAAGCAAATATTATGCAAATTTTTGTTAATGTCAAGTGTGTCCCCCCCCCCCCCTATCAGCTAAATGGTTAGTTTTGGATATGTGAAAAAATTCACGGCAATAGTATATGTAACGAAATTAATAGGAAAACTATCACAGCTAAGTAGGCTCTAAAAATTAACGAGTAATAATCAACCAACTTATTTGCAGTTGCCAAAATATGTTCTCCCATACGTTACGTCTTACGTATGGGAGAACCTGTTTTTCAACTACAATGTTATGTTTGTTCTTGGGATAAATTTATCCCAACTAGGTACGTTATGCATTTTGCGTGAACCGACTCGCACTTGGCCGGTTTTATTTTTGTAACTTTATTAACCTGTTTTTCAACTACAATGTTATGTTTGTTCTTGGGATCAATTTATCCCAACTACGGAACCCTTCGTTGTGCGTGGTCCGACACGCACTGTCTATCTCGATTGCGTATAGACAACATTAGTGTGAATATATATAGTGAATATATATGGTGTATGAAAATAAATAATGGAATGTTAGCCTATACTCGTCAAAAGGCCAAATCAAAATATAGAGATCGTATACGTTAGGAAAGGGCTTCTAAAGAACAATCCAACGATACCCATAAAACACCATATGACAGAGTGAAGCGGTGCCGAGGGTTCTCTATTGTGTTCCCTAACTTTTATATCCATAATCTAAAGTGCCATATTTTTTTTTGTCCTAATCATCATTTGTCCGAATGATAACTTGCCCGAAGCATGAAACCAAGCATACACATTGCATGCAGCATGTATGCAACATGTAGCATGCAAGCAAGCATGTAGCATGCAAGCGAGCATGCAACATGTAGCATGCAAGCAAACATGCAGCATGCAAGCGAGCATGCAAGCAAGCATGTAGATTGCAAGCGAGCATGCAACATGCAACAGGCACGGTTTCTGTCACGGCTCCGGCGCTGCGGGGCTCCGGCGGTCCCACGCGAGCTTATCGTCGCAGATGGTTTAACGCTCACCGAAGTCGAAGCGAGTGATTATTTGATTGATTTAAAAATCACCAACTGAATGATGATGATGATGACTGGTGGCTTATCAGACGATAAGATCATAGCCAATAGTTTTGGCAATATATTCTACCAACCTGCACCCGCGAAACAACTTAATTTTAAAACAAAATACACTTATGACGACAACTGTATAACAATATCTGTACAGGACGTAGCGGATGTTGTGAGACAAACAGCCGGCGGTAAATCGCCAGGGTTAGATGGCTTGACAATTGAACACATTCGCTACGCAGGTCTAGGCATGTACCATGTTTTATCGGTTCTATTTTCTGCCATTTTAAAATCTTGGTATGTGCCGAAGGCCCTCACAGACACAGTTATTGTTCCCATATGCAAAAACCGAAGAAAGAACATCTCCAGCGCTAGTAATTATCGCCCCATTTCACTTGCTAATATTATAGCCAGACTGTTGGAGAAGATTTTGCATAAACAAGCAGCACCTTTTATAATATTTTCGGACTGCCAATACGGCTTCAAAAGTCACGTATCTACAAGTACTGCTATATATGTACTCAAACAGGTTGTGGGATATTACAAGAGTATAAATACATCTGTAATAGCCTGTTATCTGGACCTCAGCAAGGCTTTTGACCGTGTTGACCATGACCTGCTGTGGCAAAAGCTATACGACCGTGAAGTTCCCAGCCAGGTGGTGCGGGTACTGAAAAACTGGTACCAGCAGCAGGAAAATCGAGTCCGATGGAAGAATGAGCTATCGACGCCCTCTGGCCTTAAGTGCGGAGTGAGACAAGGTGGAAGCATGTCCCCGGCACTATTTAACGTCTACATGGATGGGCTATCGGACAACCTCAAACAGACAGGTGTAGGCTGTTCGATTAACGGGACTCTAACAAATCATATTTCATATGCAGATGATATGGTTCTGCTAGCTCCGTCGATATCGGCGATGCGCAAGCTATTGTCTGTGTGTGAAAATTATGCGAAAGACCACAACATGTTGTACAACCCGGACAAATCACAATACATGGTGTTTGAAAGCCCGAACAGCTGGTCGGATCTGCCGCCACTTAAACTTTACGGTACTGCGCTTGAGAAAGTCGACGTGGTCAAATACTTAGGTCACGTTATAACATCCGACCTCTCCGATCACGCCGATATAGAAAGGCAGCGAAGAGCCATATCGGTGCGTGGCAACATGCTAGCTAGGCGGTTTAGCCGCTGTAGCGACGTGGTGAAGGCGCAGCTGTTTACCAGTTACTGCACAAGTGTCTACACAGTCGAGTTGTGGACAAACTACACCAAGGCGGCGCTGAGTGACATGCGAGTGCAATACAACGACGCGTGGCGAGCTATGTTTCGACTGCCTCGGTGGAGCAGCGCGAGTGCCATGTTCTGCGCGGGCCGCGCGCCCTGCTGGCAAGCGCTGCTGAGGAGCCGGTCGGCCGCCGCACGCACCGCCATACATCGCTCGGCCAATTGTTTGGTGGCCGCGGTAAGACATTGGAACCAAAGCCCCTTACATAAAAGGTCCTACCACACACCGATTACATAAAAAACAATGTGCGTGTGTAATAAGAATTTTATATTTACGTATGTTATTGTATATTTATTATGTTATTTATGTGTGAATATGTATTATTGAAACTTGTAGTTAGTTATGTGGATTTTGTATCTGGTAATAAAAGATTTCATTTCATTTCATTTCATTTCATTGTAACTTACCACTTCAGGTGAAGGACTTTTCAAGTCATACGCTATTCCGATCCTCTCGAAAAATCAGATGTTACTCGCGGACTGGTTGAAACGCATGGTCAGTTCAGCTGCCTTGTAGTCCCAGGGGAACGCGTGGTGGTAGTTGTGCCAGCCCTCGCCCAAAGTTAACATTGACACGAACCACGATTCCACTGGTTGCAATTTTCTGTAAAGTTTTAACAAAAATATTAAATAAACAAGTACTTAGTTTAAAAGTATGATGATTTACACAATAATGTTTGATAGTCTATCAAAGAAGACATACTTACTGGTCGTAAGGCCGAGTCCCATGCAAATGAGCGGCAGTATTGACGAGCCAAGAGCCGTTCATCTAACGAGCGAAGTAACCAGCTATGATAGTTTGAAATAGACGCTCGCCGAAGAAATGCACTGGCACCCACACAGGTAGTAGAAAGGCTAGCATAAAGTATGTATAATGCCTGAAAAGAAAATAGTGAATACCGTGATATACCGGATGAATAAACTCAGGATGCTCGATGCAATAAAAAATAACTTTAATTAGGTGTTAACAACATGGGTTTTAGACATAGAAATATAAATAACAGGAGAAGTGGTATGGGGGCGTGTCTGTGTCCGCGCGTCTTGATCACAATGCTCATGCCTCAGGCAAATGGCCGTCTCCGCTAACTAGTGCGCTTTCGAGCGCGATCGTGATAACATTTAAGAATACCGTGTTGTTCAGTGGTTTCTTGTAAAAATCGAAGCTAAACTATAAACTTTATAAATCGTAGAACCACTTTTCATAAATCAGCACAAGTATTTTGCTATATTTGTGTTGAAAATCATGAAAAACAACAAATCGTAAAATATTTCTTGCCTTTACTACGTTATTTTTGTTTTCATATATCACAGCGACTGTACTTTTATTGTAGTAAATACATTGCTTCTTTACCACTACCAAAGTATGTCGCTAAGTAACTGGACAAGCAATGAAAAAATTACAAAACGATATTTACTTTAAGCGGTTGCATCGTTAGTACGGCCGCAGCGTCTTGTGACGGATTAGTGATGTGGTTGTGCAGATCCACTAACGTAGGCTATCGACAATAATGTCGATTGTCGTATGAATTTATATTACTATTAAAGTTTATTCTTCAATTTGTCAACAGTTATAGCCTGATTGGAAGACCGATGTGAAATCTTGTTTTATACTCATTTAGATTTTCTCATAATGTTGTTATTTTTTTGGTTTACTTAATATTTCTTTTTTTTACTTACTTATTGTTTATTTATATCATCTTATTATATGTATATCGTTTTTTATTTATTTATTTTTTCAGCAACTTCCAAAAATTTTAATACAATAATAAATGGGAGAATCGATAAGTTTCCGATTTAGTCAATCACTAGCGTATATGTAAAATAAATGGCTTTTGCACAGCACAACGATAGCGAACGATGTTTTCGTGTGGGTGAGTTGTACGGTGCATGGTAAATGCACGCTGTGTTTGATGGGATAAGGTTTATAATTGATTATGTAGTACGTTCTGATTTGTAAATTGCAAGTGTGAGCGGGGCCTCGTATTTATTGGGTTTACTGATCGCATGTGTGATCACAGGCTAGAGAGTAGGGATAGATAGAAGACATTGGGTTTCGATACATTTTCAACTACCGGGCATATCTCCTTCTTTCTTATATCTATGGTTTTAGAGAACAAGTGAAAGTGTCATCAAGATGGGCACACATGACTAGTAATATGTGCTAATTAGGTGTATTGCTGCTATGCGATATTGATCAGGCGCCAACATTTCCCCGGGCGTTGAAAACAACGGTTTCAACCAGATTCAGAAGACACAGGCAATGGGCAGATTCTGTTAAATGCCCGCCGAACGACTCCAGTGGATGTCCGAATATCAGCTACACGTGCGATGCCATCTGTTCCCGGGTGAACTGTCACAATTCGTCCAAGTCTCCACTTCAGAGGAGGAAGATTATCCTCCTTAATCACGACTAAAGAGTCTAACTTCAAATCATCCTTGCAGGAACGCCATTTTGAACGCAGTTGTAACTCTGCAACATACTCCTTGCTCCATCTGCTCCAGAAATGCTGGCGGAGTTGCTCAATCCTTTGATAGCGAGATAGATGGTTGGCAGTGTGATCCTGGTAGTCAGGCTGAGGCAAGGAAGTCAGAGGCCGCCCAACAAGAAAATGTCCCGGCGTGAGCGGTGTATAATCTGCAGGATCTGAAGACAACGGCGTCAGTGGACGAGAGTTCAATATAGCTTCAATCTTGGTTAGTGCGGTGTACAGCTCCTCGAAGGTCAAATTACAATTTCCCAACACTCTATGAAGATGGTGCTTTGTTGACTTCACACCCGCCTCCCAGAGTCCGCCGAAATGCGGGGTGTATGCGGGTATAAAATGAAACCTTATTCCGTCGTTCGCTGCACTTTCACCCAAGGACGAACTATTACATTTAAAAAATTTGGATAGGTCGTTGCACGCACCTACAAATGAGGTACCGTTATCGGAAAAAATATCAACGGGCTTACCTCTCCGAGCAATAAATCGGTACAAAGCCAGTAAATAACTATTGCTAGTTAAATCGCCAACGAGCTCCAAATGAATGGCCTTGGTTGTAAAGCAAATAAAAATAGCGACATACACCTTTACTAACCTACACCCACGACCTTGACGACTTGCACACATAATCGGGCCGGCATAATCAACGCCTGTGCTCTCAAAGGGATAACCTGGACGAAGGCGTTCTTGTGGTAAGTTACCCATTAAGGGAGGTACAATCTTACCCTTCATACGGTGACACAGAACACACTTATGATAACAGGCCCTCGCCAAGTTGCGACCTCCTATTGGCCAGTAAGATTCCCTAATAGAAGCTAGTAATAATTGGGGGCCAGCGTGCATTAGCCTTTTATGCTCAAAGTTAAATAGTAATTTAGTAAATTCATGAGTGGACTGTAATAAAATCGGGTGTTTTTTACTATAAGCAAAACTAGAATTATCGAGACGTCCTCCTACTCGCATTATATTTTTATCGTCCAAATAAACATTGTGATCAGTGCTCGTGCCTTCTCTGTATGAGAAGAGGCCTTTGCCCTGCAGTGGGATAGTAACAGGCTGGTATTATTATTATCGGGAGTGTTTCTTGTTCTCAGCTCTAAGGCTGGTTTTAGCTACATTGACGGGCCAAAGCCAAGTAAATGCAGCGTGTGGTGTGTAATTAAGATGAGGGTGTACTTTCGTCTAACTGCATAAATTTTCTAACGATTCGGCATGTGTTTAGGATGGCTGCTTTCTGCATATTGATGTAAAGGGATTCTTCTAGATCTATTAATTTCAGGCTACGGAGGAGATGGTTGGGAATAACACCTGTCGTGGAGAGAACTACAGGAACAACATAAACTTTTTCTTGCCTCCAGATTCTTGTAACTTCTTCTTTAAGCTCAGCGTATTTGCTTATTTTTTCAGCGATGGTTTTTTGTAGGTTGTGGGTGTTGGGGACTGCAATGTCTATGAGGTAAGTGGTTTTTCTTAATTTATCCTGTAGGGTTATGTCTGGTGTATTATTATTATTATTTAGGTATAGAAATTTTGTTTCTTAGCTCTTTGGCTAGTTTAAGCTACATTAACGGGCCAAGCCAAGTCAATGTAGCGTATGTGTGTGTGGTGATGATGAAGTTTTATGTGGAATTAATGTTATGAGGAGTGATTTCATTTTCCTCAATTTGCATGAACTTTCTGACTATTCTGCAGGTGTTTAAAATTGCGGCTTTTTGGAGTGTTATGTAAATTGAGTCTTTCAGGTCTATTAATTTAAGGCTGTGGTGGAGATGATTGGGTATAACACCCGTTGTTGAGACAACAATGGGTATTACGTAGACTTTTTCTTGTCTCCAAATTCTGGTCACTTCCTCTTTCAGTTCAGCATATTTACTAATTTTCTCACCTATTGTTTTTTGTAAATTATGTGTATTAGGGACTGCAATATCGATAAGGTATGTGACTTTATTAATTTTATCTTGAAGGGTTATATCTGGTCTATTATAGTGAACGGTCCGGTCGGTTAGAATGGCGCGATCGTAATAAAGTTTGTGTGTGGTATTTTCTAGGATTATTTGTGGTATGTACTTGTAATAAGGAGTGTTTGTATCTTGTATGAGTTTATATTTAAGTGCTAGTTTCTGATGGATGACGTTTGCTACCTGATTGTGTCTGTGTGTATAGTCTGTTTGTGTGAGTGTTGTGCATGCCCCTGTTATGTGTTGTATGGTCTCTGGTTGGCTGTGACATTTGCGGCATTTATCGTTTGTTATTGTGGGGTCTTTAATAATGAATTTTCTGTAGTTTTTAGTATTTATGATCTGATCCTGTATTGCAATAATAAATCCCTCGGTTTCCGGAAATAAGTTACCGATTTTAAGCCATTTATTTGACGCTATTGTATCTATATGAGATTGTTCTAGATCATGGGGGTGCCGTCCATGCAACACTTTTTTTTTCCAGTCTTCTAACTTTTGTTTATGTGGGTCGTTATTGCTAGTGTCTTGTGTATCTATCTGTTCGTGTAGGTTAAGTGGGGTATATCTAATATCGTTCATAATTATGGCTTTATGAATGTTGCTTGTGTGTGATTTAGAATGAAATGTGTTTAATTGTCGACATGCCAAAAATGTGTTTAATTGTTGTATCATAGTTTTAACATTATTTGAGACTGATATTTATTGATGATTATAATTATTGTAACCTGATTATTTGAGACTGATCAAAAGCTGTGATATTCACTTATTTTTAATTTTGATAAGATTTTTGAGTTTATTATGAGATTTTAATTGATGAAAAACTAGTTTGTTTCTACAAAGTGCAATGTGGCTCTTTCGTAGCACACGGTAGCTCTTTTTTTAAAGAGTCCGTTTCCCTTTTTTTAAGTGGCTATATTTCAGACTTCTTACATTGTTACCTATTTTTTTTGTGTTTGAGTACCTACTATAATTATAAAACAGTTTATTGAAAAAAGTTTATTTTATTTTATCGGCCTATATTGTTATTTTTATATTTTTAAAACTGGCTCTTTCATGCACACTATCCCCTATGGATCTTTAATTTTAAATTTATTTTGATTTTATTATTTTATGGCAATAGATTACTCCATACACATCTGTGAAAATTTTAAGTGTCTACCTATTAAGGTTCATGAGATACAGCCCGCTGACAGACAGACGGACGGACGCTTGGGAACTTCCCGAAAGTTCCCAAGCGGAACCCTATTACAAAGCGTCCGCTGTCCGTCATACTGAACCCTAAAAACACAAACGTCAGCATCAAAAGACTGCGCACTCGTATTTGAATACATTATGGTAGATTACATAAATTGATTTTATAAAAGCTTTAATGATATTTCATTTTATAATTATTTTCAAAGGAATTATGTTTTTTAAATTGGGAAGAAATAGTTCTAATTACCTCACGGTGGAGTTATTTCAACTATGTCACATATTTTTCATACTAGAGCCGTAATCATCTTAAAATTGAAAGCCAGAGTATATTCATACCATCACCTCATATGGTTCAGTTACGCAAAAAAATACCTTTACTACTTTGGAGAGCTTTAACATTTCGCGCACAATATTTTCTTTAACAAACTTTTATTTAAAAAAAAACGATATGTAAGACTAAACCTCATCAGACGTAGACGTAGCTATAATAATTATATAAGTATTACAGCAAGACATATTACGTACGATATATTTTCTATAGTAATCTACGAGTGACGTCAGACGGAGCTATATGATATATTTCTAGTACATCACCAAAAACTACGCAAACAAAAGCAAAAGCAAAGTATTTTAATATATATTATAGCTACGTCTGTGACGGACTTTATTCAAATAGAATTGAAAATTGTTTATTTTATCTTCGGTTTTTTTTAAGCCATTTTGCAGAATGACCGGATTCAGTTCATTCTAGATTTCCGCCAGAGTCCTTGTGAATTCTCTTTTTGGGAGTTTTACACAAATATGTTGCCTCGGCCATTGGATTCTTTATTCCCATCTTTTAGCTGCATTTTTATGCATGCTGCATACGAATAATTAGTGCGACGAAGCTGAAAGGCTCAATTGACAACATTAACGGGACTGTTGTTAGGAAAGATTTTAACTTGCAGTAACGGTATTTGGCAGAGCAGCTTATCAATGCTAGAGCTTTTGAAAGCCAAAGCTCAAAAGAAATGGATCAGTCGTGTAGTACCTAGTAGAAAAGGAGCAGGTTAGGATCAAAATCACCACGTGTAACTTAAGCCCGCGTAGGCGCGGAGGGGCAGGGCGGGCCGCGAGCTGAGGAGCAGGTGGTCTTAACGCTCACCGCCGCGGCTGAGGCCAGCAAGGCGAAGCTGCGGTGGTGAGCATTAAAACCATCTGCGACGATAAGCTCGCGTGGGACCGCCGCGCGCCGGAGCCGTGACAGAAACGTGTAAGCTTGTTTGCATGTTTGCATGCTTCTTACAGGAAAAAAAAACCACATATGTTCACAATCAACTGTACCTCCTACTACAGCAAAAGTAAAAATGATTTGATTAACGCTTGATCAGAAAGATCTAGCATTAACCGTTATCCTCGAAAGTCCGTGTCGAAAAAAAAAATTGTTCATTAAATTTTATTATTATGGTAAGAAATACAAAATTATTCTAACTATGAATTTTCTGTAATGTGATAGATGAGTCTTTCAATTATTATGGATATGAAATGTATGCCAAAAGATGATTCTAACTGTAAACTTTCTGATATATGATAGTTCTGCCTTTTAAAGACTATCGATATGAAATGTATTCCAAAAGATGACTCTGACCGTAGACTTTCTGCGATATGATGGATCTACTTTTTAATAATTAAGGATATGAAATTTATGCTAAAACTTACAAAATTATGAGTTTTGAATGAATGATAAATGAGTGTATGCCAAACGATTATCTGCGAAATGAAGTTTACGCTATCCGCTGTTATGCAAAATAATATTATGACTTAAAAAGTTCTGCTATAAAGGGTGGACCCAATTTAAAAACATTGCAAAAACCATTTACTTTTAAAAGAATAGCCGTGGAGTTTCTTGCCGGCTCCCTCCATAGGAAACGACCAATTGGAACCGTACACCTAGCTTCTGACATTTCATAAATGCCCATGCAGGTTTATGTGAAATAAAATATTTTGAATTTCAAACAAAGTTGGAATGTATGGGGGAACTTATTATTCAACTAGAATGTTAAGTTTGTTCTTGCGATAAATGCATCCCAACTACGGAACCCTTCATTGTGCGTGGTCCGACACGCACTTGGCCGGTTTTTTATCAAACTTTTTTTTGTAACTACTATTATTTATTTATTTGGTTAGCCAACAATTGTTTACACAATGCATTAAAAATAATTTCCTAAATAGTAAGTACATTTGTAAGTGCAACAAATTACTTACAGGCCAACACAACATGCACCATTTTATCTTTTTATGTGTGATATCTTTCTTCACGCCTTCCTGCAATCTGTGGGAGAGGTTTCGTGAAAAGGGACGGAAGTGTGTAACAGGAAGCTGGCGAAGCGCGCGCGTGTTTGATTTGACCAATGAGAGCATGTGGTGTAAGAGTTGGTTGTCAGAAACGACTTTGATGAGGCTCCGCCCATTTAATGTAGCTAATGTTCCTTATTACCTAGGTGAGATGTCAGATGTTACACACGTCATAATGCGACTACTGTTCAGGCTCGCTCGTACATTTTTTATATTCTTCCTTGACATACCTAATCATCTTATTACTTGACTTCGGTATTTTCTAGTTACAAGTAAATCTAATAAAAACATCCGGTGATCCCGGTGAGGTTATAAGACCAAAGTTATTATATTTGTCATAAATAGTTAATACTTATGTCTTCAAAGATGTTTGATATTATTCTCATATAAAACGTTTAGTTAAAATCTGATCTTTTTAGTAAAGTTGATTTCGAGTTACCAAAAGATGTTTAAAATCAAATTAGCATTAAATTACAAAATCGATTTAATCGTGTTTCGAGTTTCTTTGCATGAAGTTGAGTACATCTTTTTCATGGTTTAGAGGCAGTCCTTCAGGTTTGAGTATAGCATCTGGTGCCTTGAGCGTGGTGGTGTAGGTAGGGTTGAGTGGGTGCAGCGGTCCCCACGCGGTCACCGCCGCACGCGCCTCCTCGGTGCCCAGCTTGTAGTGACTGCCATCTCCTGTCCTAATTATCCTATTCCCGACCTGTGATTACAAAACAAAAATCATTTGGTGTCAAGAAGCTAGATGCCATCACAGAAACAATTTTTTTTTTAGGAATTACTTTAGATTCAAAATTGCAATGGGGCGCTCACATTTTAGAACTCTTTCAGGTAGATTAAGTTCAGCTGCATATTCAGTAAGAAAAATAAGGCAAGTGACTGATATAGTCACAGTTAGGTTAATATACTTTGCTTATTTCCAAAGAATTATGTCATTATGGCGTTTTGCTGTGGGGATCGGCAGCTGACGTAGATTAAATTTTCATTTTACAAAAGAGCCGAGCTAAAAACGCTGACATATCTTATGTCATTCTGTTAAGGCTCGCTAGTTTATTTTTTATATTCTTCCTTGACATAATCATCTTAAAAAAGTCTTCAGTAAATAAAATTATTTTTAATCTAATTATATTCAATTCTATCTTCAATTCAATTTCTATTATTTTAATTAAACTGAAAATGAGCGTAACTTAATTTGTACGAGTACTATTTGTATCATAGTTATAGTAAATCATGGTTGTAGGAGGAAGGCGCGGCGTGTCTGTAACACAGTTCATACTAGCACAGACATCGTCGTTAACTCTATCTTCAATATGCTCAAAATGCAAATGAGTTGTAACATTATTGTTAATAAATAAATTATTATTAAATTTAAAATCTTATTATTTGATTTCGGTATTTTCTAGTTTATTCAAAATTTAAAAGTTTTCTGTTACTTACCTCAAAAATGTCCAGATTTTTTTTTATAACACATCCTCGGAACTAAGTTTATTAGATTAGGTATACATCAGTCAAATGAAAAAAAATTACAAAACAACTTTAACTGGGGCACTGCAGTTAATTGCCAACAATTAACTATCAGAAATGGAGTTATTTAAAAAATACAAAAAATAGCTGTTAAAAAAAAAAAAAAACTGAGACATGTATGGCTCAAAATGCTCTAAATGATGTCGACTATCACCCCTTAAAGGTTTGCACCCAGCTTCCAAACACCCAGTATCGGCTGATTTTTTTTACCGTCTCGAGAATAATATGGTGTGTTGTGTAAGTGGAACAGAAGCCATACCCGGGAATATTTGCTTAGTAGCATTGACCCCGCGGGCTGGCGGCGATGCGCGAGCAGCTTGCCTGCGAAAGGATATCAAAGAGGCCGACGGCAAGACGACGACGGCGACCTATGGGCCGCTAAGGAAAGCTACGAATTCATTGATAAATTCCGCGTATTTAGTAGGGTGCGTATCATAGATATAAGAAAGATATTTCTATGGTGCGTATAATTTGAATTTCGAAATTTCTTATTGTTTAAAAAAAAAAAAACTTTGCCATAGGTTTCTACTCCGTTCACCTATTATACCCTATTTTTTTCGAGACGGTAAAAAAAATCATGCGGTATATATTTTTGAAAAAGTTTTCGTGGAGTTTCTTGGCGGCTCTACTCCTTAAGGAGCAATTAATTAGAACCGTGCATCTAGCTTCTGACGTTTCATAATTGCCCATGTAGGTTTATGTGAAATAAAATATTTTGACATTGATTTTTTGATTGATTTAAAAATCACCAACTGAATGCAACTGTTAATGTAACAAGCTGTATTATTGTAACTTACCACTTCAGGTGAAGCAGTTTTCAAGTCATAAGCCATTCCGATCCTCTCGAAAAATCGGATGATACTCGCGGACTGGTTGAAATGCATGTTCAGTTCAGCTGCCTTGTAGTCCCAGGGGAACGCGTGGTGGTAGTTGTGCCAGCCCTCGCCCAAACTTATCATTGACACAAACCATGATTCCACTGCTTGCAATTTTCTGTAAAGAATTAACAAAAATATTAAATAAACAAGTAGTTTAAAAGGATGATGATTTACACAATAATGTTTGATAGTGTTGAATCTTCCTACGAAGGCATACTTACTGGTCGTAAGGCCTAGTCCCACACAGATGAGCGGCACTATTGACGAGCCAAGTTCCGTTCGATTGTAGCATGTAGCGAGTGCACCAACATATGAAAGTTTGAAATAGAGGCTCACCGAAGAAATGCACTGGCACCCATATAGGCAGTAGAAAGGCTAGCAGAAAGTATAATTGATAATAATACCTGGGAAGGAAATAGTGAAGATATTACTGAACTGAACCGAACCACAGACAAGCTGCTAGAGGAAGAAATGGTTAATGAAAAATGTAATTTACTTCTTTTGGAACATGACCATCCAGTCGGCTTGCAAGTCACTCATGTCTATCTTCCTGCCGAGCTCAATGACGTAGGGGTGCTTCTTGTGCATGAGCCAACCCATGTGGCAAAAGAAGAAGCCACGCTTGGAATTGTGAGGATCAGCGTCCGTATCCGAGTAGCGATGATGCAGACGGTGGTCGCGACACCAGATGAACATAGAATTCTGTAAATTAACGATTATTTAGAAACTGAATTACGGGTGATGTCATACATTTTTGATGTATTTTGAGCTTGATTTGATTACCTGTCCAGCGATGGTGTGAAATAGTAAAAACATAACCCTCAGAAAAGTATTGGCTTTAAAAGATCTATGAGTGTAAAAACGATGCGCCCCGATTGTGACACCTTCACTAGCCAGGTACGAGATGACGAAACCTGAAATAATAAAGTTTGATTAGAAATCATCACATAAGCACCGCAAATTTAATAATATAATGCAATTTGTGACTTACCCCATAGAAAACTCTGCCATTTGACATAGCCCATGAAAAGAAGACCGAGTCCCCAAAGAGCAAGAATATGTATTATCAAGAACGCGATGGCGTTTTTCCAAACAATTGTATGCTTGTAAGAATAATCTGTCCCAATTACTTTAGGTATAGATAGTGATTCTACTTTAGTTGGGTTATTATTTTCATTTATTGAGCTTTTTACACTGCTTGTATTAGAAGCAGGAGCTTTGCTTTCCAAATTTGCAGCTGTCATTTTCGTGTTTTTGCTACACACTTGCTATGAGCTCATCAATTCACAACT
The DNA here is from genome assembly GCA_916701695.1 of Agrochola macilenta. Lineage (NCBI taxonomy): Eukaryota > Metazoa > Arthropoda > Insecta > Lepidoptera > Noctuidae > Agrochola > Agrochola macilenta. The sequence continues at coordinate 15,307,668 of OU753563.1, forward strand.
GCATATTTCGGAGTATGAGTCTACTTATAAAAGGAATATTTTAAACTGGATTCAGGAACTGAACGAAGTTGAACTCGACTTTGTACGCAAAATGGGGTAAGGTCGAGCGTCGGCGGACCAAGTGCGAGTCGGACTCGCACATGAAGGTTTCCGTACCATCGTACAACATTCAACACTACGATTTTTAGTTTAAAAAAAAAAAACACGTTTCTTTTATGGGGACCCAGTACCTTAAATTTTTTACTTTATTTAATTTTTATTGTTTGTTGTTATGACGGCAATAGAAATACACAATACACAATTTGTTAACAACTGTCTACCTATTATACACACGGACAACTGTCATACGCTCGAATCTGAGTAAACATATTTATTTTTGCTCCGTAGTAAAAAATATTTTTTTTGTAGTAATTAGTGAAGTCTGGACTTTGAAGAGTGATATTTGCGGTGATTGTGACCATAACTTTATGTATTCCAAATAAAACAAACTGTGTAAATTATAAAAATATAATAAAAATAAATTATAAAGTATCAGTACAGTGGAAGGTGTTAGTGTATTTGAACTAGAAAACAATATCATTACACCCTCACTAATTCTGGAATCGCCATCCGTCTGCTATAAGGTCAATTAATTTAACGACATTACTAAGTGTCCAAATAGCTAGAGCAGTTAAGGCCGTGCTTCCACCTGAGTAACTGCGAAGGGTGGGTTCAAATCCACGCCGAGCATCAGTCTCTTTTTGTCATCCTTACATTTGCTGATTACGTTTATTTTAAAAGATTTTTTAATCTATTGATTAAAAAATCGAGAATGCCGAAGTGCGGAGCTTGCGAAAAATTTTTGGCAGTGAATGACGGCACAAAATGCTCGAAATGTCCGGGATTTTATCACAGGGTCTGCGTAAACCTTGCCCCCACAGCAACCTTCTCGGCAAACTGGATGTGCCCTGGATGTAAGGCAAAGGTGCCTCGGGTAGACAACTCCCAAACTCCTGTGAAGGGAACGGAGGAGACGAGCTCATCCACCAGTCCAGCAGCGGTCAGCCCCACTGATAAGGCTGTCATCACAGGTTCAATAAAAAAGAACACATCGGACACTCAAGAGATTAGCCTAGTGATGGAAATCCGTGGTCTCCGCAATGAGGTTAACGCCTTGCGAGACGAAATTCGGCAGTTTCACGTTGAGTTCTCAGGTCTCGATGATAAGGTGACTAAGTGCTATAACCGCATGGACACCCTGGAGGGTCGTGTCAAAGAACTCGAAGACAATACCGAGCAAACGAATTCCCCTCGTTTAACTCAACTGGAGGAAACAATTGGGGAACTCCACCAGCGCCTGAATGAACATGAGCAAGAGTCACTCCTACACGATGTTCAACTGTCTGGCGTTACTGAGTCTATTGGGGAAAACCCGTCTCTGCTGATTAACACCCTTGCACTTAAACTAGCGATTAAGCTCGAGGAACGGGACATCGTTTTCGCTAAACGTGTTGGGAACGTTCGGCGTGACCACACCGAAGGTGAAGTGTCCCGCCCTCGAATCATCGTGGTCCGACTAGCGAAACGCGCGACGCGTGATCATTTGCTGAATGCCGCGCGCGTCCGCCGCAACCTCACTACTACTGACATCGAAGTTCCGGGAGCGCCACACCGCATTTACCTCAACGAGCGCCTGACTAAATCTAACAGCCAATTGTTCTACAACACTCGCCAAGCTGCTGGTCGCCTGGAATGGAAATACACCTGGACCAAGGATGGTCGCATACTTGCGCGTAAAGAAGAGGGAAAGTCTGTTGTGCACATCCGAACGGAAAAGGACATCTCGCGTTTTTTCAACTGTCAGTAGGTTTGTTCGTGCATAAAGTAGAAATTGATAAACATGTTTTTTATGTCTCACTGTCGGATTACACGGTGTCGCATAACAATGTTCAAACTTGCCCGTTGTTTTGTTTACTGCCTAGCTTATTCTTATTTCATTGTTGCATGTCGTTGTTAGTTACATCCTTTCGGTTTTTAACTTGTATTGTGATACATTTTACAAAGTGTTATACATGTTCCTGTCAGTGTCATCCTTTTAGAATCTTTAGGTTTTTAATTTGCCATGTTTTACTTATAATTTGTCTATATAGGGTATTATATATGCTTATAATCTACGCTGTCCACGGTGCCGGATCATATTTACACATTTTTTCTATGCCGTTTGCAATATCTCACTACACTTTATTTATTTACCACAACAAACTTGTTTACTTGCATCTTTTATCAATCTGTAAGTTCTTTTATTACCGACTTCGCAAAAAGGAAGGTTATTTTGTATATTCTGTGACATATTTATTTATCGGTTGTAAATTATCTATTCAATGATGTCTACTACATACCTTAAGGTTGGTTTTTGGAACGCGGGTTCTTTGGGCACGAAGCACGACGATTTCATAGCAGCATTACTGGATTTGGACCTCGATATTATGGCCATTAATGAGACGTGGCTGCGAGCAGGTGAAGAGGGGCGCGCGCCTTCCGTGCCTGGATATAGGCTACGGCATATACCGCGCCCATTGTCTGTCAAGAAGGGACGTGGTGGCGGTGTAGGTTTTTATATCAAGCACGGTATAAATGTTCGAAACCACTCGTACTCTGCTAGCCCTTTGCATACCACGGTCGAGCAGATGTGGGTCACAATTAGTGTTCGCGGAGTTAAGCTAGCAATAGGTACTGCCTACCGCCCGCCCTGGCAAGATGTTGATATTTTCCTAGACGCCGTATCTGGTTCATTAAACTCCCTAACGCAATGTGAGTACACGATATTGATGGGTGATTTTAACATAAACATGCTTAGTGACGCGGACTCAAAGACAGACAAGTTAGTCTCATTTTTGAACTGCCTAGGTCTTAAACAACTGGTACAGTCACCCACGCACTTTACAGTGCATGGTAACTCTCTGATAGACATCATCTGTACAAATGTTAAACCACGCTCTGTATCAGTTGATGTGATACCGGATCTAGGTGCGCACGCGTTGATTTCCAGCGAATTTAGTTTTAAACGACTGAAATTTCCATCGCGAACCATTACGTATCGCCCGCTTAAGGACATTATTATGGAATGTTTTGATCAGGATCTCGAGTTACTTAACTGGAAAGCGTTAACCGAGCTGCAAGATGTTAATTCAATGGTCAGTGATTTTAACTCGAACTTAAATTAAGAGAATTTTTATTAAACCATCAAAAGGATGCTGAAAATGTTAGGGCCGACATATCTGCCATATATTTTTTTTTTTTTTTTTTTTAATTTAATATTAGAAATATATTCTATCTGCTTTCATGAACGGAGCATGTAATCCTGTTAATGTCCCGCGGGCAAATCATGTCACTCCATACAAGGGCCATCTAAAGTATATTCTTTGCTACATGGTAAGCCCACTGTCTGTGCAATTTCACAGAACAACAGCATTCAGGGTGCTTCAGGTTCGCAGCCACACACTGTTGGAATGATCGCCCACCACCAATGCGATGCCTGAAATCAATACAATCCTTAAAATTCCAATATAAAAATAAGTTACTCAAACATGAGCGAATTTCCCTTCAACCTCAATCATGTTCTCTGGTATTGGTTTACTGTACCTCAGGGGTCATGGCCAGCAGGCTCTGGCTTGGGATCTCCTGGGGTGTGGGCTGCTGGGAGTTGGCTTTTCTGTGAATAAAACGAATAAAATGTATTAGTGTCTCGTGTTTCGCATCCGTCCCTTATATTTGAGAGCTCATACCACCTTGTTTCTGTAATTATGGTTTTACGGTTAACTTAATTAATCAACCTAATAATTTTATACATATAATCAATCCAATCTAATTTAATTTATTTAATGGTAATTAAATTCATTATAATCAGAGGCTTAAATCATAATATAATTTCTCACTTACCATTTTGTCATGAATCTGTTGTCTAATTATATATACACATCGGGTTCTGTTTGGCAACCTTCGGGTATGGAACCCTAAAAACACAAACGTCAGCATTAAAAGTCTGCGAACTCGTTTTTGAATATATATTATGCTACGAGTAGATTACATAAATTTATATTATAAAAGGTTTGATTATATTTCATTTTATACGTTCAAACATGACACATATTTTTCATACTAAAGCCGAGAAGACGATCTATATCTCTTTTTATAAATACGAGTATTTATGCCATAATTCATAGCAATCTAATTATCACCTAGTTGGGTTCAGTTACGCAAAAAAATACTTTTAACACTTTGGAGGAGTAATTTCGATTTTATCCAGTCAGTAGTGCAGGAGCGGACGCAACATTGTCGATAACAAAGTTTTATTTAAATAAGCGTATGTGTCAAAATCACATTACATTAATACTGTTTTTTTTAAATTAAATTGTTCGCAAACCGTCTTTTTATTAAGTCTCCAAAAGAATTTCCATTGATATTTGATATTAGATTTCTCAATTACAGGGAGAAACAATGTTGTAACAAAGTGGACTACGCAGGGCTTCGCCTATTCAATAGGTTATGAATTCAATTTCCAGTTCAATTCTAAATAACTGAAATAAATATTTAAATGTGCCAAAGGAGTTTCACAGAAGTTTTCTATAGTAAAAGCGAACAGTAAAATGATAATCAGTGACACTCATAAAAAAACAACCAATAGAATTGATATCCTCTTCCTCAATGAACTTGGTTTATAAAACTATTAACTTTGAATGTTCGTTTTTTGCCACCAACTTTCGAAGTCAAGTTATTTTTAATTAAAAAACTTTTTTACAAAAAATTAAACCAACGAAAAAGAAAAATTAAAAACGGAAAATAAAAAATAACCTTTTAGTGTAACTAAGCTCCTAAACTTATCTAAGTAACAAATTTGGAGGCGGCGCCCATCCAACAAATTAATTTCTTAAAGCGTAAAATGGTAACGGATGATGTTGATGTTGTTGATGGATCTTCGTTTAATGTGTTTGGCACCGCCTCAAAATTTGTTACTTAGATAAGTTTAGGAGCTTAGTTACACTAAAAGGTTATTTTTTATTTTTCGCTTTTCAGTTTTTTTTTTTCGTTGGTTTAATTTTTTGTAAAAAAGGTTTTTATTTTTCGCTTTTGATTTACCATTTAATTTTATTGTTTTCCTCAAGTTAGGAATTTCCTCAACAGCCTTTCGTCTCCATCGTCAGACCCTCGATGTCGGTTATACCCCAGCTAGGTCTAAAGTTCTCATCAAGGTGAATGAAATAAGCCCAAACACTATGTAGCTGCAGCAAACTGCTGAGGAGCTCTCGCAACTGTCTTTCGTCTCCATCATCAGATCTACTCCAAGTCTTATTCTATGGTTGTGTCACCAGAACTACAACATGTGCGCAAAATTACAACAGACTCGGTTCGCAATTGAAAATTCAGCACGTGAAAAATCAATCAACCCCAATTTTTTTACCCTTAGGGGTGTATTTTAGTTTTCAATTTTACATGGGACCAACTTCGAGGTATACCCTCCCCAATAAAAAAAGAATCGTTCAAATAAGACTTCTCAATAAAAAGTTATGTGTGGTCATACATAAAACAAAATAAAAAAAAATATACGTGTCAACTTGAGAACCTCCTCCTTTTAATTATCGATACGATACGATTTGTGACTGAAATCGGATTTTAGATACGTTTTGATAAATCTGACGCATGTCTACTAACTTTACCTTTGATAGCTACTTTCATATGGGATACTATGCAAAGCTATGAGGTCTTTGCTTCATTATTGGTAAAGAAACAAAAAAGTCTTAATTTAAAAAAAATAACGGTCCGTAAATTATAGGAATCGGCTTTCAGTCGGCAGTCAATCAGACGCCGACTGTTAGCTCATTTGACTAACGCCGCATGTGCGTCGAAGGAGACGGCTCCGCTCGCTTAATAGCTCTAGATATGAAAATACAGTAAATACACTATAGGTACCTACGTTGCACGCAGCGACATGCATGTCATTTCGCCAAAACAACCGAAAAAGTAATAAGTACTACTGTTTGTTTTTATTATGACTTTACGAAACAACAATCAAAATTAACAATGCATTTCCTTTTGATAATGTGCCAAAGTATTTTCTACTTTAACTTACTGACAATAAAGGCGTATGTCGTATGATAAGTTTACAATGACGTATTGTGCCGGAGAGCTATTCGGACAGCCGAATAACTCTCCGGCACAATAATTACGTCATACGACTTAAAACTAAATTTTGGAACAACCTCATTGACTAAATTCTAGTAACTTTAAAGGGTATGTAAATAAAATAATCATTAATTGAATACAAAAGTTTATTAATTCATAAAAACTGGCCAAGTGCGTGTCGGACCACGCACAATGAAGGTTTCCGTAGTTGGAATGAATTTATCCCAAGAACAAATATATCATTGTAGTTGAAAAACATGTTCTCCCATACGGAATGTATGGGAGATCATGTTTTTCAAACTGCAAATTTAAGTTGGTCCATTATTACTCGTTAACCTGTAAAGCCTATTTAGCTGTGATAGTTTTCTTTTTAAATTCGTTAAAAATACTACTGCTGTGATTTTTTTCACAAATCTAAGTACAATCATTTAGCTGGCAGGGAGGGGCGGGGGTCAATACTTGACTCTAACAAAAATTTGCACTTTAAAGCTTAATATTTCGCAAAAGGATTCCTGAATCGAAAAATGATTTTCACACACTCGCAATATTTTTGAACGACCTTTCCAACGATACCCCACACTAAAGGATAGGCGAGAAAAAAAAAACATCCCCACTTAATGTGTTGGGGAGTACCTACCCTAAAAAAATATATAGTTCTTTATTTTATTTTACCACTTTGTCGGCGTTATTAATATGTATACCCATACCAAATTACAGCTTTCTAGTACTAACTATCTCTGAGCTAAGTGTGCTGACCATAAATATAAGAAAGAAGTATTTATATTTCTATGGTGCTGACGAACCTGAATGGTCCTTTTATAACTTAATGTCTACTTTTTTGGACGATGTTTATAACCAAAAACAACGAAGAGTTCTGAGGTATTTTAGATATTTATTTTAATTCAACCATTACATTATCCATACGCCATAAAATAACCATAAATACACCATATATTATGACATTATAATTTGTTTGTAAAACAAATTTGCCAGTAACATTTTTTTTTTTTTATAATTATCAAAATAAGGATCTGGTAGGATCAAGGGGGGATCAAGTAAAATAAAACATAAAGCCTCGGGCAGACTGGTGCGACGTGACGGCGCGACGCGACTCCGATAATTATTATCGGAGTCGCGTCGCGCCGTCACGTCGCACCAGTCTGTATTGTTCCACCGTAAAGTTTGCTTAGAAATTGTTTTGTTAGCGTCGCGTCGCGCCAGTCTGCACGAGGCTTGATCAATGCTTAAGGGCTCGTGCAGAAGGCACCGCAGCCGCGCGGATACCGCTTCGCGTAACCATGTAGACCATAGAAATAAACAACTTTCACTATGGGAGCAACGCTGAAATCTCGAAAAAAAATCAGTTGTTCCCTACATTTCGACGAACTATGCGAACATAAATGTAGGGAACAGTTGATTATTTTTTGCGATTTCTACGGTGGGCCCATAGTGAAAGTTTTTCATAATGATGACTACAATGACCCCTAAAGAGGTAAGCAAAAACGAAGGTTGTATAAGTACTGTATTTTATCAACAAATAAAAAAACACAGATTTTTATGGTATTTTATTTCAATAAGGGTGATTTTCTGCAACTGCAAAAATAACTTTGTAATTCACTGTATCAATATGAATAACAATTTATGCTTGCGATTTTTTAAATCTTAAGATTTAAAAAAAACATCGTTTAGAATTTTCATCAGGCTAGGTATGGGATGTGTAGCTGTCCGTGGTCGTGTGGGCTGATGGATGCGCGTGCGTCCGGAATATCGCGAACCGTGGAAAGATGTCGTGCGTGGTCGTGCGCCATTCGGGCTGGTGTGCGTGCGTGCGCAATATAGCGCACCGTGGGAACCCGCCTTAAAGATAAAGTTGAAATTACGGAGTGTTAAAAGTTTTTTTTTGCGTAACTGAACCATATCAGGTGATAAGTAGATTGGTATGAACTATGGCATAATTATATTCTGGCTTTCAATTTCAAAACGATAACGGCTTTAGTATGAAAAATATGGGTCATAGTTAAAATAACCTCAACGTGGGGTAATTGTAACTATTTCTTCCCAATTTCAAAAACATCGTTCCGTTGAAAGTATAAAATTAAATATAATTAAAACTTTTATAACATCTACCATGATATATTCAAAGACGAGTGCGCAGACTTTTGATGCTGACGTTTGTGTGTTTAGGGTTCCGTACCCGAAGGTTGTTTAACGGAATGCTATTACTAAGCCTCCGCTGTCCGTCCGTCTGTCTGACAGCGGGCTGTATCTCATGAACCTTAATAGGTGGACAGTTGTTCATAGATGGTGTATTATGTATTTCTATTGCCGTTATAACAACAAATAATAAAAATAAAATGCAAGTTATAAATTACAAAAAAAATACAAGAAAAGTGTTTTTTTTTTATTAAAATAAAAATCGTAGTATTGATTATAGAAGTAGTACGATGGTACGGAAACCTTCATATGCGAGTCCGACTCGCACTTGGCCCGCCGCCGCCCGACCTTACTCCAATTTGCGTACAAAGTCGAGTTCGACTTCGTTCATTTCCTGAATCCAGTTTAAACTATTATTTTTATAAGTAGACTCATAGGTACCTACACTGAAATCTCGGTAATATGCAGTTGTGAATTGATGAGCTCGTCGCAAGTGTGTAGCAAAAACACGAAAATAAGGATGCAAACTTGGAAATCAAAGCTCCTGCTTCAAATACATGCTCAATAAATGAAAATAATAACACAACTAAAGTTGAATCAATTTCTATGACTAAAGTAATTGGGACAGATTATTCTTACAAGCATGCAATTGTTTGTAAAAATGCCATCGGGTTCTTGATCATTCTTGCTCTTTGGGGACTCGGTCTTACTTTAACGGGCTAGGTTAAATAGCAGTCTATTTTATGGGGTAAGTCACAAACTGTACTTTATTATTAAATTTACGGTGCTTATGTTACGATTTTTAATCAAACATTATTATTTCAGATTTCGTCATCTCGTACCTGGCTAGTGAAGGTGTGACAATCGGGGCGCATCGTTTTTACACTCATAGATCTTTTAAAGCCAATACTTTTCTGAGCGTTGTGTTTTTACTATTCCACACCATCAGTGGACAGGTAATCTAATCAATTTCAAAATACATCAAACATGTATGACGTCATCCGTAATTCATCATTAATTTACAGAATTCTATGTTCAAGTTCTATGTTCGTCGCGACCACCGTCTGCATCATCGCTACTCGGATACGGACGCTGATCCTCACAATTCCAAGCGTGGCAATTTCTTTTGCCACATCGGGTGGCTCATGCACAAGAAGCACCCCTACGTCATCGAGCTCTGCAAGAAGATAGACATGAGTGACTTGCAAGCCGACTGGATGGTCATGTTCCAAAAGAAGTAAACAAAATTTTTCGTTAACCATTTCTACCTCTAGCAGTTTGTCTGTGGTTCAGTTCAGTTCAGTAATATCTTCACTATTTCCTTCTCAGATATTATTATCAATTATACTTTCAGCAAGCCTTTCTACTGCATGTACCCGCCAGTGCATTGCTTCGGCAAGCCTCTATTTTAAACTTTCTTTATTAGCTGCACTCGCTACATGCTACAATCCAACGGAACTTGGCTCGTCAATAGTGCCGCTCATCTGTGTGGGACTAGGCCTTACGACCAGTAAGTATGTCTTCGTTGCCGTTGGTAGACTCAAAACTATCAAAAATTATTGTGTAAATCATCATCCTTTTAAACTACTTGTTTATTCAATATTTTTGTTAAAACTTTACAGAAAATTGCAAGCAGTGGAATCATGGTTCGTGTCAATGATAAGTTTGGGCGAGGGCTGGCACAACTACCACCACGCGTTCCCCTGGGACTACAAGGCAGCTGAACTGAACATGCATTTCAACCAGTCCGCGAGAATCATCTGATTTTTCGAGAGGATTGGAATGGCTTTTGACTTGAAAACTGCTTCACCTGAAGTGGTAAGTTACAATAATAGCTTGTTATGTTAGTTTTTAGTTAAATTGCATTCAGTTGGTGATAGAATAAATTCAAATTCAAATTCAAAAGTCATTTATTCAAACTAGGCTGAGAATCAGCACTTTTCGAACGTCAAAATTATATAAGACAGTCCCCCAAAACGCCCACCCTTCACCACTTCCTAGTGCATTAGCTGGGAAGAAGAAGTGGCGCAACAAACTCCCCAGCAGCACAGCTGTCTGTTCCGTTAGAAGAACAAAAAAAAAAGATTATATATAATAGTATTCAAAATAATTTACATTACGCAACACAAAACATAATTTAAATTATTAGCCATATGTTAGCTAGCACACGCCAATATACCAAACAAAATCATCGAGAACTCAACCAATCAATCATCGATACTCAGGCCGAAATAAAAAAAACTAAACGTAAACAGAATTAATATCTAAATAAAAAAGCCTCCAGGCATAAAGGGCGTGCTCGCTTACATATAGTTGTAACTGGAAGTTATAAATGATAAACTAGGACCATCGATGTAAAATAAATAAACAAAGAGTTAATTACTAATAACAGTAAATAATATGATCAATTGTCGAGGTCACTAGCTAACCACATATTGCAATACAACTCATAAAAAAACAGTGTGATGAGTAGATATTGTCAAAAATAATAATAACATGGTAAATCTCTCAATATTGTGCGTACGAACTTACGTTTGCAGTTGGAATGTATGGGAGAACTACAATGTTAAGTTTGTTCTTGGGATAAACTCATCCCAACTACGGAACCCTTCATTGTGCGTGGTCCGACACGCACTTGACCGGTTTTTTAATTTCTCAATTTCTGATAGTTAATTGCCAACAGTGCCCCAGTCAAAGTTGATATATATATATATTTTTTTAATTTTTGTGGTTTGACTGATGTATTCCTAATCTAATAAATCAATTTCCAAGGAACTGTGATAATGAAAAAAAAAAAACTGGATAGTCGAAAATAACTAAATCAAATAATGAGATGATTATATCACGGAAGAATAAAATTTAAAAAAAATTAACATCGTAATTTGGGAGCAGTTAATATACGGTTTACTAATGTTTGCCATAATTTAAATGCAATAATTTTATATACCATACTTGTATTTGCCATAATTTCATTAGAAATAACGCTTCAGTTGCCATAATCGTGAAATTACATAAAATCATTTTCACTAATTTCATTGGTCATAATCGATCCAGTGTCATAATAATTTTAATCCATAAATTTATTTGCTATATTTTTCATTTTCAATAATTTCGTTTTCCATTACATTTATTCACCATAATATTAATTTGTCCATACTAGCACAACAATGCTAGTTCAGTTGATTAATATATGATTATATGATACAATTTTTTTTATTAACAAGGAAACCTAATCTACCATGCATGCTTGCTTTGCAAAAGAGGAAATCTAGCACTCGGCGGCCGCTGCCGCGGCACGCTCGCTACGCTCGCTCGCCTTTGCGCATTGTTTGGTCACAGTTCTAACCTAACCTAACCTTTTTTTTTTTTTTTTTTTTTTTTTTTCCGGGGTGGAAAATCCTCATGGATGTCCTCCGCCCTGGGGCGGGCGGAGGGGTCTGTCAGACTCTCTGACTAAAAACCACCCCGGTGTTCCAACTCACACCTACGCCGGGGGTCGCGGGAACTTGAAATCTTCCGCAACCCCCGGCTGGTGCCGGCCCGCCACTGCGGGCCTCCTCGCGGGTCAGGGGGGGGAGTGAGGTGTTTGACTCCCCCCGCGACGTCTCAGAGGGGCGCGCGTGGAACACTACGCGCCGCCACCTCGGGTCCTGATGTGTGGGGGGCGACGGACGTCCCCGAGTCCGTCACCCCTGGACCCATTTAGGGGGGCTGGAAGACGGCGTTATCCGCCCTCCGCCGACGCCCGGTGCACCTGCTGCGGGCCGGGTGAGTGGACGAGATCTCCCTCTCCCTTTCCGCAGCCTCCTTCTGCGAGACGACTGTCTCGCAGTAGGAAACCACCGCGTCCCAGGACTCGCCGCTGCCGACCATCGCATTCACTAGGGCCGGCAGCGACAAGTCACTGCCTACTTCTGAGATGAGGGCACGGCGTGGCTCCTCCCAAGCGGCACACTCTGCCAGCGTATGCCGCGCCGTGTCCTCCCGGCAGTCGACGCAGTGGTGACACCGGGCGTCCGGCTCCCTGTTTATGCGACACAGGTACTTCCCGAAGCAACCATGCCCCGAGAGCACCTGCGTCACCCGAAACGACAGGGAGCCGTGCCTCCTCCCGAGCCAGCGGTCGAGCATCGGCCGGACCGCCTCGACGATGTCGAGGCCGGCGGTAGGGCGTGAAAGCCTGTCCCGCCATTCCGCCACCAGGACCTCGCGAAGCTGAGACCGATGCAGCTCCATGTGTCGCTGCATCGGTCGCTTGCCCCGCGCCCTCGCTTCCTCGCGCCACTGATACGATGACGCGAGTACTTTCGCCTCTAGGTCCCAGGGCGGGGATCCGGCCAGTGCACAAGCCGCCTCGTAGGAGATCGTGCGATACCCTCTGATGACTCTGACGGCCATCGCCTTCTGCGGCTTGCGCATTACGGCGATGCTACCGGCCGTCAGGTCAGCAGCCCAGATTGGGGCCCCGTAAAGGGCCATCGATCGCACGATCCCCACGTAGAGCCGCCTACAAGCGGCGCTCGGGCCCCCCCGATTGGGAAGCAGCGTTGACAGCGCCCCAGCGGCGCCCAGCAACTTGGGCGCCAGCCGTCGGAAGTGGGGCCCGAAGTCCCACCGGCTGTCGAGCACCAATCCTAGGTACTTCATGGTAGACTTGACAGCGATCCGAGCCCCCCCGACCACGATGTGTGAGCTGGGTGACGGCGCCCGCCGGGGGCCATGAAACACCATGGCCTCCGACTTGCTGAGGGCCACCTCCAGGCCTAGGCGACGTATGCGGCCCACCACCTGTGAGACCGCAGCCGTCACCAGCAACGCTGCCTCCCTGTGCGAGCTCCCCCGGGCAGTGACCAGAGTGTCGTCCGCATAACACGTCAGGTCTACCCCGGCACAGAGCTCGCCCCTCAGCACCCAGTCGTACCCGATGTTCCACAGGAGCGGCCCTAAAACCGAGCCCTTTGGAACACCGCAAGACATGCGGCGCTGGTTTCCGCCATCACGTCCCATGTAGGTGACACACCTCTCCGACAGATAAGCCCCAACGATGTGGCGGAGGTAGGGAGGCACCCCATGATACTGCAGTGCCTCCCGAATACAACTCCAGGGCAGGGTGTTGAAGGCGTTGGAAATGTCCAAGGACACCGCCAACATCACCCCGCCCCGGGACACCACTTCCTCCGCCAGGACTCTAACCCGCGACACAGCGTGGATCGTGGAGCGCCCATGCCGAAACCCGAACTGACTGTCGTCCAGGTCCAGCCCCTCTCTGCACAAGTGGCCGACGAGGCGGGCTGCGATTATCCGCTCAAACAGCTTGCCCACCTCGTCAAGCAGCACTATGGGCCGGTACGCGGACGGCGAGTCCGCAGGGCGCCCCGCCTTCCTGAGCAGGACCAGACGACCAGATTTCCACAAAGTGGGAAACTGGCCCCGCTCAAGGCACGCTGTGTAGAGTCCTCTCAGTTGGAACCTAACCTAACCTAACCGTTTCGAATTTGACCAACTGTTTATTATCTAAATATTGTTTGCTGTAATAAATCATTTGATTAAAGGCAATAAACGTTTCTAAATTATATTAAAATTTGCTCATGTGAAGTATCAATTATGTAATGTGTTACTTATAGAAACATGATTATAGCACATGTTATTATGGAAACTTATTTTATGGCAAATAAAAGTTATGGTTAATAAGTTGATATGATAAGCGTTAAATGATAATAGTGCAAGTAAATATTATGAGGGGGGACGATTATGGAAAACAATAATAGTACAAATAATTTTATGGAAAACAAGACAATACCTTAATAGACACTTACATAATTATGCCGCTAAAGAGGTACTAGGAAAGCCACATGTGCAGGAGGAAATATTTCCAAATTTCCTTGTCTTCAACGTAGTCTTTAATTTTATAATATTCTTTTTTGATAAGGATACGTTTGATGTGGCTTTTGAACTTTTCATTGTCAAGTTCTGTAACCGACTTCGGCAACTTGTTATAAAAGCGGATACTGTTTATAAGGAACTAACTGCGCTCCGCGGTTTCATCCGCACAATTTTCAATTCCATAGGAATATCGGGATAAAAAGTATCCTATGTCTTAATCCATGTCATGTGCCTACCCATGTGCCAAATTTCATCCAAAGCTGTTCTGTCGTTATAGCATGAAAGCGTAACAAAAAAACAAACCAACTCACTTTTGCATTTATAATATTGTAGTTAGGATGATTTGCTTGTTTTAGTTAATCTAAATTTGGGTATCACAATTTCATGTCAACATGCGAGGTCGGTTTGGCGGGAATTCACATGCTCAAGAATTCTCCGATGTTCTTCTAAGAGTTGGTGAAGGCACTCTACGAGAGGAGAGCGGTGTCCCAGGTGACCCTACCAGAGACTCTTGGTAGAGTAGCTCCCACTTTAGTAGATCTGATTCGTCTGGTGTACGGAGACATCAATCGAATACTGTACCAAGAGAATTCTTTGGCGTGTTTTCATTTTAACGCCGAAAATTATCAAGGTGCAGCGATCAACCACAGCATTCTCTCGCAAATCGAAGTGATATACATCTCTATTAATACTGATGTGGAGGAAGATGCTGCCACACATTACCCCGTAGAATTTCTGGATTTGCTAATGACAAGTGGATTTCCGGCGCACATCATCCAGCTAAAGGTCGGTATCCCAATTGTGCTTCTTCGGAACGTAACTTCACCGAAGATGTGTAACGGAATTCGGCTCAAAGTCGTGTCTTTGCAGGGACATGTCATCGAGGCGGAAATTCTAACAAGTTGTGTCATTGGCGAGACAGTGTTTATACCGCGTATACCAATAATTCCCCACAATTACCAGTTTAAGCGCGTGCAGTTCCCTGTGAGCGTATGCTTTGCGATGATTATCAATAAGTCCCCGGGGCTGACATTGAAGGCTGAAGGCTGCAGGTGTCGACCTCGGGACAAACTGCTTCTCACACGGACAACTGTACATCGCTTGTTTCAGAGTCACTAGTCCTGACTCTCTGTATATTTTGGCTGCTGAGAACAAAACTACAAACGTAGTATATAGGGTTTTTTTTTTTAAATGTGGCTGTTATTGTAGTATATTGTCGTGTCTTACGTCTTCCACGTGAACAAAGTCACGAGCAGAAGCTAGTTATGAATAAATTACTTGACTGTTTTTCTCTTACATCATGAGCACTGCCCTTTATTTCCTTTAGGTTACTTTTATGTAACTGTGACATAAAAATAACATAAATGAGAATGTAAAAAAAAATGTGTTGACCCGTAGAGTCTGGTTTTCACACCTATCGGCACTCCGAGCAACAACAAGCGCAACACGTCATACTCATAGCATTTACTTACATTATAGGTACTTACTGATCTTTTGATTTAATTGAGATAGACTAAAAACTTAGAATTAAGATAGATACACCTTCTGAAACCTTAAATAATAAAATACCCAAGACAAAACAGCTCTGGATTTACTATTCATTGACCGTGATACTAGTCTATAAATAATAATGAACAAATTACTATTCAGGTTCTATTGTTAAATAAGTAGTGTTTAAGTTTGAATAGTTATTTAATTTCAAAATGTTTTGACAAATATTCAGTCTAAAACTACAATACCTCGTACTTAGTTTGGACTTTCTGCCGCATGGTTCAAACAATGTTTCTTGCTTATGAAACATAGCTCGTCATGAGGTAGCATCTTCAGGATAACTATTAAGATTCATGTTCTACGATGAAAGGAATTCGGTCTGATCGAATGCATAGAAGCACTAGTATTTCTCTGCGATACATTAAGGTTAAATCATCCTTTTCATGAAACAATGTAAGTCCTTCAGGTTTAAGTATAGCATCTGGCGCCTTGAGCGTGGTGTTGTAGGTAGGGTTGAGTGGGTGGAGTGGTCCCCACGCAGTCACTACCTCTTCTTTGTTGCCAAGCCTGTAGTGACTACCATCGTCTGTCCTAATAAAATGTTTTAATATTAAATAGTTGGCCCTTCAATTTGCCTCACTGTGCGAATGTGAGTTTTACCCTCTCGAGGAATTGAATGAAAGTTGCTGTATGATTGATGAGGCCACTCAGTTCAGCGGCTTTGTAGTCCCAGGGAAACACGTGGAGGTAGTTGTGCCAGCCCTCGCCGAGCGTCATAAGAGACTCGACCCACGACTCCACTCACACAGAAATCACTACACTTACTTCCATGAAAGCTTTCCTCTTTTTACAACTTCTTTTTGAAGACTTTTACGATATTGCGTCATTATGGAGTCCGGTTTTATAACGTGTAATAAATGAATGACGAAAAAAAAAATTTGCCATGGTATAAAATTTTGACTGTAATGGCCAGATTAATTTTTCGCCTAAAACGCCAACGGCACATAGTGGCAGCTCACTCTGAAGTACCTAATGGTAACAGAATTTGTATTTGTGTAGTATTGCAACATGTTGGTTATTATTTTAATTTCAGAGCGTGTTCCCTTTTACTTGCTAGACTCAAGAAATACACGAGAAACTCAACTCAACTCAGATAGGTATATAACATTTTGCTTTAATATGTTTCATTTTCTTGTAAGTAATTAGGTTGGATAGAGCCTATAAATAATAATAATATAATAATAATATTTATTCAAAAATTACAAGGCATGAAAATTTGTACAGTAAATTATATTCCTAAGACTACGTGCCTGAACTAGGTAATCCTGTGTTTCAGGCGAGAGGAGCTAAAACAGACTTATAAAATAAATAAATAATCAACAGGTTGACAATAGATCACTAATTACATGTTGAGTAGCTTAACTCTTAGTTTTTAAATTAGATAAATACTTAACGTAGGTGAAATTTGTGCATTTCATTTCACTTTAGCACAGTTAGTAAATTCTCTGTATCTTCGTAAGACATACTTTGGAGAGTATTCTTGAGAATTCTTTTACAATTTGTGTAGTTCAGAGAATAAATGTTTGCTTTCGAGTTTAGTCTATTATAGAGAAGAGGACCGAGGTACATGTAAAATTTGGATACAAAAGCATACTTTGTTGTATTTTGTGGACAAACTATATCTTTACGTTTTTATTAGTTTAAGCAGTGCTGTAGGGTAGAGCTCTGTGTTGTTTTAATACAATACCCATTATAAATAGCTGTCGAACTGTTAATACTTCACAAGATTTGTATAGGAGGTTAGTAGGAAAACGGAAAGGGCGGAAAGTAGACACTTTGAGCTCTCTCGATGGTTAGTAACATTGGTTTACCCGCTCCACTCCATGTGGTAATACAGTAGGTTTTAGGATTGATTGACATAGAGCAAAGTAAACTTGCCTAACTAGTTTTGGGTCAGCAATATAACGTAACTTTTTTTTTAACAAATATCAACTGATAATTCTATTATTTAAAGCTTGTATATGTTGTTTGAACGAAAGTGTTTCATCAAATATAACACCAAGGTATTTTGTTGTTTTTGTCATTTTAATATTGAGACAAACAGATTGGTTATCTGTAGGAATTGTGCAATAATGAGCATATAATGTCGAGGTTGTGCTTGTAGATGTTTGCTTGCGCATCGAAAACTTAATGTAATTTGTCATATCTGCATTTAGTGTTAGTGAATTGTGTTGAGCATTAACAATATTGAACCCATGTTGCGCAAGCTTCTAGACTTTTTTTTCTAAGTCAGCTGAAAATAGACGGGCAGTGTCGTCAGCATAAGAAACAATTTTGCCGTGATCTAGATTTAGGTTACAAAGATCGTTTATGTAGATCAAAAATAGTGTAGGCCCTAAAATACATCCTTGGGGAACGCCGAAGGACGTGTTTTTTTTACTATCACTGAGAACATTACCAATCCTTACACATTGGGTACGGTCTTCTAGATAGCTCTTAAATAGTTTCAGCTGGGTGCCTCTGATACCTATGGCTTCAAGCTTGTGCAACAGAATAGGAATAGAAACCGTATCAAAAGCTTTGGCGAGGTCTAGGATTTTTATTATTTATTTATTTCTAAAACACTTAGCCTATTTTACAATTTGGTTTTAGCCACACAACGAAAACCTCACAGGGTTTATCTGTGTGCCGGCGAGCCGCTCTTTTAAAGTTTACATATTATTTTTAAATGTTCTATAATGATGATAATAGTTCAAACGTACACTACTACATACATACATTAGGAGACTTTTTATGTAAGGATACGCTTTGATTTGTACTTGTAACTTTTCGAACTCGTTTTGTATAACGTTTGCAAGTCCTTTGGGAAGTTTATTAAGAAGAAAAGGTACTAAATAATCTGCAACTCTCATCCCGTACACATTATTACATTTAGGTAGGATGTATTTATTTGTAAGTGGTATCGTTTAAAAAAAATCAGGTCTTGTTTTTTCGATTGAGGTTAGGTCTATTGACTTCCACAATAATTCCTACTATGTGATTACCATTATCAAGTTCTTGTGCTAGATAGTCAGTCAAATGGTGCACGGCATCGTCTGTTGACATTTTAGGCCTAAATCCAAACAGCCGTTTAGTTAAAATTGATTTATCCTCTAAGTATTTGTAAAGCCTTTTATTCATAATTTTTTCTAATATTTTAGACATAGTAGGCAGTAAGGAAATAGGTCTATAATTTGTTACTTGATCTTAATATAGTTGTTTGATTATGACTATAGTACTATTGCAACTGTTTGGCCGGCAGACGTTGGTGCTGTTGGTTGTGTAATGTTAAGCGTGCGGTATTTATGTATTTTAATCTTGGACACAGTATCAAGATGATGATGATGAAGATGAGAAATGCTCGCGCCTTGCACCTTTTTAGATGAAATACTATCTATTTTAGTCATCTGACATTGAAATTGATATACTTACAGTAATAAAAACGCTTTGTTACATACATAAGTGATTTTTGATTTCATGAACCGTTCAAAACATCTATATTCCTACTATTTACTACTGAACAGTGCACTGTTTTACTAAATAATAATATCCGCGAAGCTAACCTAATCTCTAAATAACAATAGCGCAAATGTTTACGCCTGCATGTTAATTGTGAAGACGTTCATAGAGTGTGTGTGTCGCGTTTGCCATTCTAAAAGGCCAGGCGCCGTACGGATTTTTGTTTGGTCACAAATTATGATTTTCAAAGACACACACTTTCGGCACAGCTCGTCAATAACCGCCTTATGCTCCACACAAGAACACATCTTATCACAACTCTCATTCAATTCTAAAGGATGGTCAGTGTGTGCACGTATTTGAAATAGATTTATCTCTCCCCACATGGTATTATTTTGTTCATGTAGATACACTATGACATGCCGACTTCACTGTTGTTACATGCAGATTACATTAAATTTGAAGTGACAAGTGGTCTGACCAGCATGTCATGACGCACAAAAACGTAATTTATTGTAAAACGCGCAACCTCAGTAACCACGCAGTGGTCGAGCCATCACCGACACCCATGCGCATCACTTATAAACATATAGTTATTACTGTCACTACCAAGCATGGCTATGTCAGCACACAATAAACCCTGCTCGTCACAAAAATGTGATAACTCCCTACCAAAACATTCGCCAGGATGGGCATTAAAATCTCCCAATTTATGTATAAACATTTTCAATATTGCACGTCTCGATTGTAGCTACGTATACAATTTCACTCAGGCACTCATTAAATTCTATAATAAAGTCAAAATTCAAAAGTCATTTATTCAAACTAGGCTGAGAATCAGCACTTTTAGAACGTCAAAATGACATAAGACAGTCCCCCAAAACGCCCACCCTTCACCGCTTCCTAGTGCATTAGCTGGGAAAAAGAAGATGTGGCGCAACAAAATCCCCAGCAGCACAGCTGTCTGTTTAGTTAGAAAAAAATATATTCTGTATGCAAAATAAGTAACATTACGCAACAAAAACATAATTTTAATTATTAGCCATATGCCAGCTAGCACACGCCAATATACCAACCAAAATCATCGAGAACTATACTCAGGCAGAAATAAAAATTAAACGTAAACAGAACTTATTATCGAATAAAAGCCTCCAGGCATAAAGGGCGCCCGCTTACATATAGCTGTAACTGGAAGTCATAAATGGTAAACTAGGACCATCGAGGTAAAATAAATAAACAGTTAATAACAATAACAAAACCATGATCAGCAAGACGACCAGTCACCCCGACACTCGTGTTCTACTATAGATGGCGTAATTCTATGAGCTTTATTATTTTTAAACTTAGTGCAACGACTAGCTGCATATTTTGATGATTTTCTGATTCTGCAGGCCTGCATTCTATTTTATGCGGCTTTTTATGTAATAGCATTGGGAAGCTACATAGCTAATAAACCACAGTGGTCAGAACACCTGAACATCATAGTTCTCCATAAAACTCAAGCTTTTTGCTGGACAGACCCTGCATATTTTGATGAAAAACATTCAAAATATGCGGCTCACCCGTTGTCGCTCCTAATAGTTTAAACTATAAGGCGTATCAAAAGTAGTGTTAGTACCACTACTAACAGTAATCGATGGTACAATACAGGTACCAGTGGCACTGTGTATATTGTAAGCAATTTCTCTCCTACAACTAAGTGGCAAACACATTGTATAATTTGTCAGTTTATGTATAATCAGTAATAAATTGATTATAATCAAAATATAAAATAGCGTTACTGTGACGACATGTCCTATAAATTAACATATTTAAATTATAAATGTGCTTATTTTGCTCATCAGACAAATATTGAGAATAAGGCAAGGCACAGAAAATAAATTTATAACTATTGGTCTCATTGAGATGTAACATCAAATGGACACATTCAATGATGTCCTTTTTTCTTACAGTTAAACTATCTCTATATAATAAAATAACAGTTGAACTGGGGTTTATTTTTGTCAATTTAATTGGCTAATACTGGCACCGGGTAAACAATTATTTATAACATATTGTTGTGAACACTGATTAAATATTCTACCAAAACCATGACCAAATTTGTCAGAAAATACATAAATGTTGTGTTATTCAATGTTATCTGCAGAATCCGTAGGCATGTATAAACTAACAACTAAAACTAAACTAACTACATTGTTTCACTTTTTATATTTTTATTTATTGCTTAGACACGAGGCTTTTGGCTACTTTTGTATACATGATAATCGGAATATAATCGAAATTCCGGAATACATGAAATCCTCATGTATCCCTGCAAGCGTTGGAATATCTGGCTCCAAAAGCCAGGTTTCTTGTATCGCCAAAATGTCCGCTGTTTGACACAAAGACCTTACGCAATCGCGTGACCTTTACAGTTGAAACTAATTAATCTAAATGGCAACGATCCTTTACTATCTATTGATGTGTATGTTATCCCCCATTGTCATAGTACGACTAAAATTTCTTGTCTTATTTTTGGAAAATATGTGTCGCCTAAATGACACACCTTCAGGCCATATGTCCATGAACTGGGATAACTTTCTATATAGAATATCAAACCTATATGCTTCATATTGTTTCGGCTGCCTCATTCTAATCTTAGCCGGTTTGACAGTCACACCTGTTTTTTCAATAATATGATCCACATTATCGTTTGTCATTGCACCCTTATCAATATTGTAGAATAAAGATACCCTTCTACAGACTATCTTTATTTCTGCCGCTTTAATACTACCAGTAGAACTAGTCAACCATTTCTCTTTCATTTCCATTTCTCTTCCCGGCGAAACGATTTCCGTTTTCCTTCTTAGGAGCCTAGATAAATACTGTCTAAATCCGAATATCAACATAATATGGTGGAAATATGCTCAAATTGCAAATGATTTAGGTAAAATGGCACCTACACACTATGCCGGCGGCATGGCCGCCGGCTTTTGCCACGCGGCACGGTTTTTGCGCCTTCAGTTTCCTTTGCGATCCTTTGTGCGGCTTGGTGCGGCAGGGCCGCGCACGCCGCGGCTTGCCCAGCGGCAGGGCCGGCGGCAGTGCCGGCGGCCATGCCACCGGCATAGCGTGTAGGAGCTATTACGGTTGTTCTTTTTTTAAAGTTTAATTCGTCTTAATTCTTAAGTTTACAAGTATTATACATTTTTGGAATGCTTATAATCTCCTCATAAGCTTTCGTAACTAATACTATACAAAATTAATGTTTTTTTAAATAAAATAAAATTAACCAATTTATGTAGTTTAAAGTTGGTATGTTTTTTGAATTAATTTACCCATTGCCGCTGCTTGCCGAATGTCCGCATTTTTGTTGTATTATCTTTGTACATTAGTTTACCTTTTCTGACACGGTATTAAAAATAGGGGGGGGAGGCCTACATAATATGTAGGACTCCCCCCCCCTATCCCTCCCCTCTCCACTGCTGAACATATTATGTTCAGCAGTGGACGTCTTTTGGCTGAAATGATGATGATGATGATTAAAAATATATCGTGCGATTTATTTTTATTTCTCATGAAACCATATATGTACTAGTCCATCCAAGGATATGTGTGCAAAATTGTAGCTCATTTAGTTTTAAAAACTGAGATACGGAGTTTTGAGACTAAACATACCTACCCGATTTTCCCATAGTGCGTCGGGCTGAGGACGGAGTTAAAAAAAAAAAATTAACGGGCCTTTAGGTGTCATTCCACCAGTGTGCGGCACAGTCCAGCACTGTGCCGCACACTGCACAGCATGAATGTTTCTCTTATTGGACTCACGCGAGTGAACATTAACAAAATGTGCGCGCACTCTATTATCGGCAAGTTTGCGCGCAACCGTGAACTTTTGTTCGCGCAGTCGTTCAAGTGGTGGACTTCCCTTCCCCCCCCTTTTCACGAAATCACTCCCACAGATTACAGGAAAGCGAGAGGGAAGATGTTACACATCAAAAAATAAAATGGAGCATGTTGTGTTAGCCTGTAAGTAATTGTAGCACTTATAAATGTACCTGCTATTAAGGAAATTATTTAAAATGTATTGAGTTGTGTAAACAGTGTTGGCTAACCAAATAAATAAATAATAGTAGTTACAAAAAAAAAGTAAAAAAAAAAACGTTAAGATGATTTATTTTTTACTTGTTAAATGGGTATTTATTTATTTATTTCTCCTAGTAGGATATTTTATTATTATTTAATTATGAAACAATTTAAAAACTAACAGACTTAAAATAATAATAATAATATGTACAAGTATATAAGAAAGGGGTGGGGGGGAACAATCATAGGGCATCAAAAAATTCGTCCGCATCGTTGTCAACAGGAAAAGTGCCCAAAAGGCTGGCAGCATTGCCACGTTGTATAGCAATGCTGATTCTCTGGCCGAAGAATAGGCCAGCCTTCTGGTCACATGAAGAGTCGACCAACCGCTTTGCGATGTCTTGAAAGACTAAGTGGGCACTCGGACCCCATGGCCCTCCCTAGTGTTGCGACCCCAAACGGCTCAAACATATAAGTCCCAATAAGATTGGAGTATTTGCGCTGTTTGAGGTTTTCCGCACCTGCAGCAGCAGCCCCAGCACAGCCCACCGTGCTAGGAAGATGGGATGGCGCAAGGGTGTCGACACACGTTGCATCCCACACCAATGGCCTACCTACCTTCCAAGGCATTATGGTCATTCCGTCTGGTCTCTTCCCATCGTCGCATGCCAAGCCGTTGGGTTCTAGAACAGCTGGCACCCCGGCGGTGACAAGAGCACGACGTATGATGATGTCATTAATGCTGGCGTGCTGTGCTCTCCGGCCTGCGCTTTTACTGCAGGATAGACCATGGTGTCCGAGACAGTCGACTGCTTCACCGCATTGACAGCGATGCGGGGCCACACAAGGAGTGCCCAGACGCAGACAGGTAGCGAGCCGGAAAGTGGTGTCACCCAGCATAGTGCCTATGTTGGGTGACGGTAGCGCCTGAAGACAAAGGCCCGACTCCCACTCACCCACAGCCAGCAGGCGGGCACGCTCAGCAGTATTGGTGGACGTATTAATAAGATTGTTCCGTACCAACCTGCAGAGCGGCTCATCCCACTGCCTCTGGGAGGACAGGTTCACGGGCCGATCTGTATTCGGGCAAGCCGTTTTCCAGGCGTTCTCCGCATCAGTCAAGCACGGCACTTCAGAGTCGACCAGGCAGGGGGCTAAAATTTTCCCGGTCAACTTTTCAGTGCTGTGGACAGAGGACAGGAACGCGGGTAAGCTAATACTTGTAATTTTGCGGACACCGAGGCCACCGAAACGGATGGGTAGTGTGGCTTGCAGCCACGCCCGGTCGTCCAAGGCCACATTTAAAATGGATGTTAGGGTGCTGCGAATAATTTGGTCAATTTTGTCCAAGAGGTGTGGCTGCTTCCATAAAGGTAAAGAGCGTAGAAAATATATGAAATTTGGACTAAAACAGCAGTATCTGATCAGGGTGAAAACCGAATGTAAGTTAATTTTAGAGAGTCTGTCCGAAATGTCGTTGAAATTTTTGATTTTTTCGTTGATGAAGGGAGAAAAGCTGTCTTCTAAAATTGGGGAACCTAGGAGCTTAAGTGAACTTTTTTTTTTAATTTTGATTTGTGAGGCTATTTTTTACTTGTTAAATTAATTATCATTCTAAATTGACTGTATAAAATCAATTGCCATAAAATTACAAAATCGATTTAATCGCGTCTCGAGTTTTTTTGCATGAAGTTGTCTACATCTTTTTCTTGGTTCAGTGGCAGTCCTTCAGGTTTGAGTATAACATGTGGTGCCTTGAGCGTGGTGGTGTAGGTAGGGTTGAGTGGGTGCAGCGGTCCCCACGCGGTCACCGCCGCACGCGCCTCCTCGGTGCCCAGCTTGTAGTGACTGCCATCTCCTGTCCTAATTATCCTATTCCCGACCTGTGTATTACAAAACAAAAATCATTTGATGGCAAGAAACTAGATGCATTCACAGAAACTATATTTTTAGGAAGACTAGATTCAAAATTGCAATGGGGCCCCCACATTATAACACTTTCAGGTCGATTTAGTTCAGAGCTGCATATGCAGTAAGAAAAATAAGGCAAGTGACTGATATAGCCACAGCTAGGTTAGTATACTTTGCTTATTTCCACACAATTATGTGTTAACACGTTCAGCGCCGGGAGCCCTCCTCGAGGGTTCACCTAGTCGCATATGGGACGCCGGGAGCCCTCGCGGAAGGATGGGAGGGTCCCGGATGGTTTACTTCCAATATGTATGATGGCATGGCGTACGAGTTCTATGAAAAGTGGGTGGAGTCGAAAGTGTTAAGTGGGGTGGTTTAGGAAAAAAGAAAAATATGAAAATTTATTATTTTTCTATAAAAAGAAAATTAGGAAAAATCCAAAGGAACAGCCGAAATATCGAAACTATCGAAATGTTGTCTTACGTGGTACGAAGTTCACCGGGTCATCTACTTAATTATAAATTCTAGAATCAATGACGAACAATGATAATTTTTCACGCGCTAATATGTTCTTTTGTTTCTTATTTACGAGTACTTTAAACAGTTTGCAAGCCAAATTGAAATTCAAAGTTCATTGGTTACCATTTGTCGAAGTAAAAATTTCGTTCCATATTTAAATTACACGACAGATATCAGTTTTCATAGTAATTTATTTGGCCGCTAAACACGACAGTTAGGAGTTTTCATAGTAATTTATTTGGCCGCTAAACAGATATGGGTTTTCATACTAAGATTGTGGGCCGCCTGCTCGCATTTATTTGACTTACCAGTACAGTATTTTCGATTTATCTCGAAGAAGGTTGTCAAAATGCTGCTCGAATTTCCAAACATGTTTTAGAAAAAGTATTTTGTATGTTCGCAAAAACTTTGGGCTTTTCAAAATAAGAAGCGATTCCCATAATGTAAATACACGTAGTAGACATGAAATTGTGATACCTAAATTTAGATTAACAAGCAAGTCATCCTAACTATCCTACTCAATCAATCTGCTTAGCCTTTTCCCAACTATGTTGGGGTCGGCTTCCTAACTATCCTACTATCCTTCTAATATTATAAATGTGTAAGTTTGTAAGTTTGGATGTTTGTTACTCAATCATGCAAGAACGGCTAAACGGATTTGGATGAAAATTGGCACACAGCTGATTGTTTATAACCTAGATTAACACAAAGGATACTTTTTATTCTGGTATTACGTTCCCGTGAATAATATCAGACCTACACGGTGGCGAAAGCTAGTAATATAATATTATAAATGCGAAAGTGAGTTTGTTGTTTGTTACGCTTACACGGTAAAAAGGCTGAACAGATTTTGATGAAATTTGGCACATGGGAAGAACCTGACCTGGATTAGGACATAGGATACTTTTTATCCCAATATTCCCACGGGATCGAGAAACATGATGGTGAAACAACGGGGCGCAGCTAGTATTTATAATATAATCCTAACTAATATTATAAATGCGAAAGTGAGTAACCAAAAATAGCAGTTAAAAATAAAAATAAACTACTTCGTAGACATGTATGGCTCAAACTATAACCCCCTTAAGGTTTGCACCCAGCTTCCAAACACCCTGTATATTTATTTTTAAAAGATTTTTGTGGAGTTTCTTGCCGGCTCTACTCCATAGGAAACGATCAATTGCAACCGTGCACCTAGCTTCAGACGTTTCCTAAGTGCCCACATAGCATAGCAATTAATTAGAACCGTGCATCTAGCTTCTGACGTTTCATAATTGCCCATGTAGGTTTATGTGAAATAAAATATCTTGACTTTAATTTTGTGATTGATTTAAAAACCACCAACAGAAAGCAACTGATAATACATAACAAATTGTTATTGTAACTTACCACTTCAGGTGACGCAGACTTCAAGTCATAAGCCATTCCGATTCTCTCGAAAAATCGGATGATACTCGCGGTCGGGTTCAAATGCATGGTCAGTTCAGCTGCTTTGTAGTCCCAGGGGAACGCGTGGTGGTAGTTGTGCCAGCCCTCGCCCAAACTTATCATTGACACGAACCATGATTCCACTGCTTGCACGTTTCTGTGAAGTTAAAAAAAAAAAAAAAACAAGTAGTTTAAAAGAATTATGACTTACACAATAATGTTTGATAGTGTTGAGTCTACCAACGAAGGCATACTTACTGGTCATAAGGCCGAGTCCCATACAGATGAGCAGCACTATTGACGAGCCAAGTTCCGTTCGATTGTAACATGTAGCGAGTGCAGTAACAAGTTATGATAGTTTGAAATAGAGGCTCACCGAAGAAATGCACTGGCACCCACACAGGCAGAACAAAGGCCAGTATAAAGTATAATTGAAAATAATACCTGTAAAGGCAAAAGTGAAGATATTACTGGATTGAACTGAACCACAGACAAACTGCTAGAGGAAGAAATGGTTAATGAAAAATTTAGTTTACTTCTTTTGGAACATGACCATCCAGTCGGCTTGCAAGTCACTCATGTCTATCTTCCTGCCGAGCTCAATGACGTAGGGGTGCTTCTTGTGCATGAGCCACCCCATATGACTGAAGAAGAAACCACGTTTTGAGTTGTGAGGATCAGCGTCCGTATCCGAGTAGCGATGATGCAGACGGTGGTCGCGACACCAGATGAACATAGAATTCTGTAAATTAATGATGAATTACGGGTGATGTCATACATGCTTGATGTATTTCGAACTTGATTACATTACCTGTCCACTGATGGTGTGGAATAGTACAAACATAAACCTCAGAAAAGTATTTGCTTTAAAAGATCTATGAGTGTAAAAACGATGCGCCCCAATTGTGACACCTTCACTAGCCAGGTACGAGATGCAGAAAGCTGAAATAATAAAGTTTCGTAAGAAATCACAACATAAGCACCGCAATAATGCAATTTGTGACTTACCCCATAAAAACGTCTGCCATTTAACATAGCCCGTTACAATAAAACCGAGTCCCCAAAGAGCAAGAATATGCATTATCAAGAACCCGATGGCATTTTTCCAAACAATTGTATGCTTGTAAGAATAATCTGTCCCAATTACTTTAGGTATAGATATTGATTCCACTTTAGTTGTGTTATTATTTTCATTTATTGCGCGTGTTACACTGCTTTTATTTGAAGCAGGAGCTTTGATTTCCAAGTTTGCAGCTGTCATTTTCGTGTTTTTGCTACACACTTGCTACGAGCTCATCAATTCACAGCCGTTTATTTCAAAGTATGAGTCTACTTATAAAATGCATGGTTTAAACCGGGTTGAACGAAATTTAATTCGACTTTGCATGCAAAATGGGGTTAGGTTAGGTCGGGGGGTGGCGTGCCAAGTGCGAGTGGGACTCGCACATGAAGGTTTCCGATCTATCGTACATTATACAAAACAATTTTTGTTTGTTTTTTTTAAACACCTTGTTTGTATGGGGACCTCCTTCAATTTTTAACTTTATTTTATTTTTATACTTTGTTGTTATAACGGCAATAGAAATACACAATACATAATCTGTGAACAACTGTCTACCTAATTAGTTTCATGATTACTCTAAGGTTCATGAGCTATACAGCCCGCTGTCAGACAGACGGACGTGCGGACGGACAGCGGAGGTTTAGTAATAGGGTTCCGTTTGGCAACCTTCGGGTACGGAACCCTAAAAACACTAACTTCAGCATCAAAAGTCTGCGCACACGTCTTTGAATACATTATGATAGATTACATAAATTTATGTTAATTATAAAAACTTTAAATAATTATATTTCATTTTATACGTTTATAGGAACGTTTTTTTTTAAATTGGGAAGAAATAGTTAAAATTACTCCACGGTTACTTTAACTATGACAACTATGTCGTGGGGACCTGTCCTTCACCCCACAATCCTCACTTTTGAAAAGTTCATGAAAATCAATTTTGAAAACGCCAAAAAATAGTCAAGAAATAGTCATAAATAGTCACCAAAGTTAAAAAAATAGTCGCATTATGGTTCCGAAGATACAGCTATAAGTTGGTGAGGATTGTGGGGTGAACGTCTCCACACAATCCTCACCTCAGTGCAAGCAAACGGCTGGGAGTACTGACTTGGTTTCAATTCCAAAAAATAGTCAATAAATAGTCATAACGCTATGCCAAATCTCGAAAATAGTCATTAAGGGATTCCAGAGATATAAAGGGGTCTTGGTGAGGATTACGTGGAGAGCCTTTTTCGCTACAATCCTCACCTGATTACCGCGGAACGCCTAGGTTTTTGAATTTGAATTTGGTGTCAAAAAATAGTCAATAAATAGTCGTCTCGAAGCCATGATAATTTCGACTTGGTTTACTATGTAGAAGTATGTTAAACTTCCACGTCAACTTCTACATACATTTTGTTTTGGTACAGTCGCGAACAGTAAAATTGTAAATCTATTTTAATAGTATTGTATATTAATTTAAAACAGTAATACAATATTGTAGTTACTTACGTATAATTTTTTTTCTGTCAAAGTTTAATAAATACCTACCTAGCTGTACATAATATTCCTCCAATTTTTCCGGTTGGCTTTATGAGACCAAATAAATGTCTTTATTTCAGATAAACTTGATTGTAGTATGAGTAATTAAGACTATCTATCTACTTATATATTATGTACAGTTAGGTAGGTATTTATTAAACTTTGGTTGGTGGGTGTGTTAGTGGTAGGTTGGTGGGTAGGTTGGTTGGTGGGTAAGTTGGTGCATAGGTTGGTTGGTGGGTAGGTTGGTAGATAGGTTGGTTAGTGGGTAGGTTCGTTGGTGGGTAGGTTGGTAGATAGGTTGGTTGGTGGGTAGGTTGGTGGTAGGTTGGTGGGTAGGTTGGTTGGTGGGTAGGTTGGTGGGTAGATTGGTGGGTAGGTTGGTGTTAGGTTGGTGGGTAGGTTTGTTGGTGGGTAGGTTGGTGTTAGTTTGGTTGGTGGATAGGTTGGTTGGTGGGTAGGTTGGTGGGTAGGTTGGTGTTAGGTTGGTGGGTAGGTTGGTTGGTGGGTAGGTTGGTGGTAGGTAGGTTGGTGGGTCGGTTGTTGTTAGGTTGGTTGGTGGGTAGGTTGGTGGGTAGGTTGGTGGATAGATTAGTTGGTGGGTAGATTGGTGAATAGGTTGGTTGGTGGGTAGGTTGGTAGGTACAAACTAACCCAAACATAAGGAGGCTATCTTGGTTAATTGAAGATATCGTATGGCGAGCTTAATACCAGCTCATTCATCAGATCCTGGATTACACTCTGGGATAACGTACGTACTTGTCAAAACAATTCCAAATGGCCGAAACAAAACAAGCCTATCTTGTTTAGTAGTTAGTTGTTAGGTATTCCTCAACTAAATAAGATAGAGTCGTTGAGTTTGAACTCGTTGGTTTTGTCTTGACAAGAACTATATCCCAAGATGGTGTCCAGGGTCTGATGATGGAGCAGGTAAGTGGCTATCGAAACTCCTCAATCAAATAAGATAGCACCATCGTATTTCATTGGTTATGTATTGAGAAGTGCTATTACATTAGGTGGTGTCCAGGGTCTATTCGGGCATTTGGAATTGTTTTAACAAGTAGATACGTTATCCCAGAGTGTAGTCCAGGATCTGATGATGGAGCTGGTATTAAGCTTGCCATACGATATCCTTTATTAAACAAGATAGCCTCCTTATGTTTGGGTTAGTTTGTACCTACCAACCTACCTACTGACCAACCTATCCACCAACCTGCCCACCAACCAACCTACCCACCAACCTACCTACCACCAACCTACCCACCAACCAATCTACTCACCAACCTACCACCAACCTATCCATCAACCTACCCACCAACCAACCAAACAATCTACCCACCAACCTACCTACCTCCAACCTACCCACTAACCAACCTACTCACCAACCTACCACCAACCTATACACCCACCTACCCACCAACCAACCAACCAATCTACCCACCAACCTACCTATCTCCAACCTACCCACCAACCAACCTACTCACCAACCTACCACCAACCTACCCACCAACCAACCTACCCACCAACCTAACCTACCCTACCCACCAACCAACCTACCCACAAATCAACCTACCCACCATACTACCCACCAACCTACCTACCAACCTATCCACCAACCAACCTACATACCAACCTACCTACCTACCTATCCACCAACCTAACCACCAATCTACCCACCAACCTACCTTCCAATTAAGCTACCACCAACCCGCCCACCAACAAACCCACCAACCAACCAAACAACCTACCCACCAACCTACCTACCACCAACCTACCCACCAACCAATCTACTCACCAACCTACCACCAACCTATCCATCAACCTACCCACCAACCAACCAAACAATCTACCCACCAACCTACCTACCTCCAACCTATCCACTAACCAACCTACTCACCAACCTACCACCAACCTATACACCCACCTACCCACCAACCAACCAACCAATCTACCCACCCACACAGCAAGCCCGACCAGTCAGAGCGGATCGGAGAGGGCCCAGCAGAAGGCAGCCGCCGAAAAAGCTGCAAAGGAGCAGCGAAAAACCGTTAACCCGGAGGACCGGGTCCGGTTGAGGAGTCGCCTGGAAGCCGTAGGCACTTTCCTTAACGCACTGCTCCCAAGTACCAGCCATACGTCACCATCCCACAAACAGGAATCAGCAGTGGAAAGGTTCTTTAGTAAGAAGTCCAAGGAACCGCCCCAGCAGAAGCCTATGCCTACAAGAGCCGACAAAGGGCAAGTCAGCCCGCCGTCCCTCGCAGCGAAACTGGGCACCACGGACCACGTGAAGAGCGCTTTCCTCGAGTACGTAGCGATCGTGAGAGCGACCAGAGAGGTCAATCTCATGACATGCAGGAAGATCCTGCAGACCTTCCAGAGAAATACAGAAGGTCTGCTAAGGATACTACTCGAGGAAGCAGGGGCAGCGGTGTACGACAACGTCAGATCCCAAGTCATCACGGGGGATATGACGGGATCGTACATGGCAGCCTACAGCGCGAAGAGCGGTTTCGTGACCCTGGACGAGGAGAAAACTAAGCGCTCAGGCAAACTCAAATTCTCAGCACCCGACGACCACCCGATACTGGTTACCGCCAAATGTACCAAAATCATGCTGGACGACAAGATCCTTGAAATGGCGCAATCCATTTTGGAGACTTCAGACAATCCAGCATCGCAGGAAATTTGGGCGGTGCCCAGTATCAGGTGGGTAAATGGAGTTCCGGGTTGCGGCAAGACAACCTGGGTGGTAAAGAACTTCGACGAGGAGAAGGATGTTGTAGCCACCACGACGACTGAAGCTGCCAAAGATCTCCGGGAGAAGCTAGCGCACCGCTTAGGAGACCGAATAAAGACACAGGTGCGCACTATGGCCTCAATCTTAGCCAACGGGTTCAAAACACAAGAGAAATGCTACCGCCTCACGGTAGACGAGGCTCTAATGAACCATTTTGGGGCCATAGCCATGGCAGTAAAGTTGTCTGGAGCAAGCGAGGTTGTCCTTGTCGGAGAAGTAAACCAGCTTCCATTTTTGGACGGAGAGAACCTTTTCGAATTAAGGTATACCCGTCCAAACCTGGTAGCTGGCATCACCCAGGAACTGCTCTGCACACACCGCAAACCGATGGACGTGGCGTTTGCGCTGAGCGAGATATACTCTGGTATATACTCCTCCAAGTCGTCGCTGTCGCGGGTCCACTCCCTGGAGGTGAAAGGTTATACAGGAGCGCAAATACCGAGCACCGCCCCTAATACCCTGTTCCTGGTTCATACGCAAGAGGAGAAAACTTCTCTTGGGAGCCAGGGATATGGGTCCGGCGAAGGGTCGCGCCTGTTGACCATACACGAAGCCCAGGGTTTGACCTACGACAGCGTCGTTATCATCAACACAAGGTCCAGGAGGATACAGGTTCACGACAGCATCTCCCACGCGGTAGTGGCGGTGTCCAGACATACCATCAGTTGCGTCTATTACACCGACGACGCCGACGACGCCACGGGCCGCTTTGCAAAGAGGGCGATGGATGCGCCGACTAAAATGGTCGTCGAGTACAACCTAAAGATGGCCATGCAGCATCTAGACACACCTGTCGTGGAAGCCCTGCTAGGGCTAGCGAAATCCCTGGTCAGCAGACCCCACTAAAACATTTCCAACAAGTCCCCATCCAAACTCCAAGTCATAAAACAAATAAGCCCACCAAAAACTCCAACATAAATCCCTGTTCTGTTAAGTAAATTGTAAATTTAAGTAAATTGTAAATGTGCATGGCGGTGTGAGTCAGTCATACTCACGTAAACGTCCTGCCGATGGCGGCGCTGCACGTCCGGTCGCTTGGTTCCCTAAAAAATGGTTGAGCTAAGCGGTGCGGATGTGTACGTCATGTCCGTGAACGGACGCCGTCGGTCGGGGCTGGTCGACTCACACTGCCACGTACTTATCCCTTAAAAATTGTGTTAGTAATTATAGTCAGGATTAAGTAAATATAAGTAATTAAATCGTAAAAAGTAAATTCTTTCAGTATCAAATAATAAAAATTGTATCCATTCCTTTTTTCTCATATATTTATTGTAAGCCTGTGCATCAAAAAAAAAAAAATATGTATATCTATAAATAATCATCCTGTCATCGAGACGTCAAATAGTACGGTCACGTTAATTCTGCTCCGTAACTTAAATTCTTAAATCATAGTAAAAAGTTATTTTACGACTGTGTGCTGTCTAGACACTAACATAATTACATAAAAACACATAATTCTATAAACGATTAAAGTGTTTTTAAATGTGTTAATAGTTAAATCCTAAGTGTACTGTGGCGGTGATCTAACAAAAGTAATAAAGAATTTATTTCCAATCTACCTCCTGTTGTGTTAACTTTGTGTTGTCACCACATATGATCCATAATTTCGTGAATTATAGTAAAGTCTAGTTGGCTCTGAGTGCTAACGTGTACTATAATAAATAATAATAATAATAATAATAAGGCCTCGAGCCGGGTCCCCGCTATCGCGTCAAGCAATAATTGTCAATGCGTGCGTGGTCGCACCGCTCACTGTAGGTGTATATCGCTCCGACAGCCACCCACACTAGCGCAACGTGCTTGGTTGGAATTCGTTCGGGGTATATTTTGTCAGTATAGACGATTAGGTACTTCACTGTGCTGTACGTGCGAACTTATTTGTTTGCTAAATTGTATTATAATATTTCTGACACTATTTTATTTTTATTGGAAATTTTTCTAATTTTTCATCATGGGTATCGTTTTC
Organism: Agrochola macilenta; assembly: GCA_916701695.1. Taxonomy (NCBI): domain Eukaryota; kingdom Metazoa; phylum Arthropoda; class Insecta; order Lepidoptera; family Noctuidae; genus Agrochola; species Agrochola macilenta. The sequence continues at coordinate 15,342,126 of OU753563.1, forward strand.
TTGGTTTCCGAAGGTGCGGAAGTCGATAGTGATGTCAAAATGAAATTCCAAAATGGCGACTGCGGACATTTTCAAATATTTTCGTCATGGGTGTCGTTTTCTTAGTTTTCTCGGATACTAAAGCCGATAGTGAGGTCAAAATGTAAATCCAAGATGGCGGCAGCGAACATTTTCAAATATTTTCATCATGGGTATCGTTTTCATAGTTTTTTCGGATGCTAAACCCGATAGTGAGGTCAAAATGTAAATCCAAGATGGCGGCTGAGGAAATTTCAAATATTTTCGTCATGGGTGTCGTTTTCATAGTTTTCTCGAATGATAAAGCTGATAGTGAGGTCAAAATGTAAATCCAAGATGGCGGCTACGATTTTTTTTAAATTTTTCTTTATGGGTGTCGTTTTCATAGTTTTCTCGAATGTTAAAGCCGATAGTGAGGTCAAAATGTAAATCCAAGATATCGGCTGCGAAATTTTTTAAATTTTCGTCGTGTATCGTTTTCATGGACTCCGAACGTTGGGGATGTATCTCACAACAAGTTCCCCAATTATATAAGTTAGGTACCTATTTACATTCTTAGCTACTAATTGTTTACATACTTTTAATTCAACCCACGAAAAAAAAAAAAAAAAATTGGTCTGGTTTTTATATTAGGGGTACGTATATTTTGTATTTACATCCGTATCAAGACAAACGAGTATCCGTTTCATCACTAATATTAATCGACAGGCGCCTAATTTTATGCGTCTAAACAGCCTAAGCGAGTGATGACTGATGATAATACAGTACATGTAAAGAAGAGCAGTAAAACCTCAAATTATACCTACGATATAAGCAAAGGTATCTTGAGATTTTATTTGGCTGTAGCACATTTATTTATTTATTTATTTATTTATTTATTGGTAAGGCACCTCAACGACTTACTCACTAAAACATACACATACAAAAATCACATAGAGTTTTAGGTATTGTGAATTCGTCACTTACAGAAGTGCACAGCACTAGCAGAGAAATTAATGATTAAAGGACGTTATAGTCATCGTTAGTTGATTAAGTTACAAATTAAAAAGAAAAATTAAATAATTATGTTCACAAATATGATGGAAAGTACAGAAATATTTAATTAAATAACAAAAAAGACCTAAAAAGAAAGAAATGGAAGTGTATACAATTTTATTAATAGGCGGCTTGTGTCGCACAGAGGTCTTGAGACTCCGAGCTAGTTAAAAGTCTCGTACGGAATTGACAAAAAGGGTTAGAGAATATGTCTATGCTATTGGTTCGTGTAGCGATTTTATTATAATTTCCCATTAGACGGTTCATGGGTGCGGTGCCGCCTAGGTTAGTACGACTTGCAGTTGTGGCAAAGGTAATGGTCTCGCGACCAGATCGAATAGTTTTCTGTCGAGGTACAGCTATACTTAATTCTGCCAAAAGATCGGGAACATTGAGTAAACCGTTAACGATTTTGTAAAGAAGGATCTGGTCTGTCACGTCTCTTCGGTGTTCAAGAGAACATATTTTAAAATGACTGAGTCTTTGACTATAGGAAGAAACTCGTGGACAGCTAGAGCTTCTAAAACGAAGGTATCTGGTGAAACTTCTTTGGATACGTTCAATCCTGTTTACGTGAACACGGTAAGTAGGATTCCAAACTGGAGATGCATAGTCCAGTAGACTTCTCACAAGACTATTGAAGAGCACCTTTAGGGTAGAGATGGACTGGAAATCCCGACATATTCTTTTTATAAAGCCAGACATTTTTGCGGCTTTGGCAGTGATATTATCGACATGGTTGACAAATGTGAGTTTTGAGTCGAGGTGGACTCCTAGGTCACGAATCGTGTCCACTGTTTGTAGTGTTACCCCATTTATTGAGTAAGACGTAGGTAAAGGTTTACGTTTTTTGGTAAATTTTATGTGGTAGCACTTTTTCACATTGAGAGACATGTGGTTTTTTATACACCAATCGTGAACTGCGTCGAGGTCAGCCTGGAGTAAATGAACATCGACGGATGAGTTTATCTCTTTATAGATCTTTAAATCATCAGCGAAAATAGAGCAATTGCTGTGTTTTACTGAGAGAACTATGTCATTGACGAACATTAGAAAGAGAATTGGGCCCAGGTGTGAACCTTGAGGGACTCCAGATATAGAGAAATAATCAGGCGACTCATATCCCTTTACAACCACTCTTTGTTTTCTTTCCGAGAGATACGATTTAAACCAAAGAAGCAACTGGCCAAATATGCCGAAACCTTCAAGCTTCTTCAAGAGGATTTTATGGTCCACCTTGTCGAACGCACAGCTGAAATCAGTGTAAATTGAGTCTACATGGGCACGAGAGTCCATCAATTTACTTACTTCATTGACGTACTGGACCAGGTTAGTAGTCGTAGACTTACGGACACAGAAACCATGTTGTTGGGGTACTAACTGAGGATTAATATGTGATGTAAGTAAAGGACATAGCAGGGATTCAAACAGTTTAGCGAAAACTGAAAGGAGTGAAATAGGACGGTAGTTCTGCACGTTTTTAGAATCTCCCTTCTTAAAAATCGGTACGACATTTGCCATTTTCCATTCCGTCGGAAACTGTGATGTCGCAATCGAATGATTGAATATTATAGTAAGCGGTAAGGATAGCCTAGTAGCACACTTCTTTATAAATACCGGCGGCAAACCATCTGGCCCCGGCCCTTTGCAGATATTAAGTTTTTTTAGTGCTTTCAAGACATCTCGTTCCGTAAATACTACCTTGCCTAATGCATGTTGATGATATTTGGTTTCTGTTTGAGCTGCAGCAGGTGGACCAATCGAGGGAGTAAAGTTAGAGGAGAAATGCTTAGCAAAAAGGCTGCAGACTTCATTACCAGTAGATACTGTTTGGTTTCCTAGACACATCTCCGAGGGAATGTCGTTAGATTTGGACTTTTTCGCTTTGACGAAGGACCAAAAGAGTTTCGGATTATATCTAATGCTCTTTTCAGTTAAGCACATGTAGTTTTTGTAACAGCTGTTCATAATGGTTTTAGATCTCCCCTCTAATAGTCTGTATTCAAAGTGATCCCTTGGGTTTTTATATTTTTTATACCGTTTTCTAAGTTTTTCTTTTTCATTTAGGAGTCTAATGAGAGTTTTAGAGAACCAGGAGGGATACTTATCACTCGGTTTTTTTGACTTTGGAACGTGCTCGTCAACTACATCATTAAGGTGCTTATATAGACGTGCCACCATGATATCGACATCGTGCAAGTCTGAGAAAATATGGGTCCAGTCAATTTCGCCAATTATAGCGTTGATTAAAGTATAATTGCATTTTCTAAAATTGTATCTAACAGGAATCTTACTCTTTAGCAACGCGGGAGACGTGTTTTTTATCAGTATTTCAAGGGGTGGGTGGTAACCATCTACATTTGATAACGGGTTATCGCATACACTAACAATTCCTCCATAGAAGTTACACAATATTAAATCTAAGGTTTTGTGATAACAATTCTTGACAGAGTTTATTTGCTCAATGTTATACAATGACATAAAGTCTATCAGTGAGTAGCCCAATGCGCTAGCATAGTTAGAAGCTGTGTTACTGGAAGTGTGGGAAAAAGTTTTGTCTATTTCCCAGTCAATGAAACTCAGATTAAAGTCTCCAGCTATCAGGGTTTCGTCACCAGTTATATCAATGACAGAGGAGACCCTGTCAAGGAACGAGTCAAGTGTCTGATGTTGAACTGGAGGGGGAAGATAAACCGCGCAGATATTTAAGTTGTGGCATTTATTCCCTTTGACAGTCTTGAGCTTGACCCATAGGTTTTCAATGTCTGTTTCCCACTGCGACATCCTGGCAGAATCTATTGACTTCAAAACAGCAATCAATACACCTCCTCCTCTTTTGGCGCTATTCACGGTTGATACTCTGTCTCTACGATAAACGTTATACCTGGAGTCAAATATTTCGCCATCACTTATACTGTCATCTAGCCAAGTCTCTGTGCCGATAATAACATCATAATTGCGCGATCGGGTGGATAATTCAATCATGTTTAATTTTGTTTTCATACCCCTGAAGTTTTGATAGTAGACGTTGAATAGTAGATGTTTTGTGTACGGTATTTTATCAGGATTTTTTGTAGAAGGTTTCAGAGTAGTGCAACAGCGTCCAAGCTTCTTATATGTTTGGCTTGCTCTCCATCAGCCTTTCTTACTAGAATTTTACCGTCACGAACCCACACGTATTTGTATCCCTTCGTAGTAGCCGCCTTTCTAGTAGCCGCATGAATTTGCTTGTTAAGGGGTGATAAATGTTCAGACACATATATAGGCCTAACAGGACCGCCATACCCTAGGTGTTGCGAATTTAGTTTTTCAGTAGGGTGTGCCTTGTTAAAGTTCATGACCGAGGTTAATATTACGTCACGCGTTTGAGTGGTGCGCAGCTTAACAACAACCGCTCTAGGGTTACTATTTCCGGGGTCTAATTTACGCACTCGCACAGCCGTCAGTACATCTTCCTCTCTGATTACACTTGCCACCGCGTTCCCCATTTGCGCAACCGTCTTCACCAAATTTTCTGCTTTGTTTTCTGGTACGCCGTTAATTTCAATATTTTGTTGGCGCGAGTATTGTTCGATTAAATTAACGCGCACAGATAAGTCAGAAACCAACTGCTTAAGGGACTCGTTTTCCTTACTGAGACTTTTGTTATTTTCTGTACATATTTTTAGTTCAGATTGTATGCGGTCGTAATCATCACTCATAAACTTGACAGATTCCTTGAGTTCCCGGAATAAATCCTTCATCTCGTTGAATTCTATCGCAATACATTCTTTTATAGCTATTGAGATCTCAGTAGATATAACCGCGCGTATCTCTTGACGGATGGTGTCGACAAGTTCGGTTGGTTTCGGATGGCGATGGTCAATCTCGGGAGAGCTGTTCAGACGTGGACGCTTGGGCCGGACACAGACATTTGCGACTTCAGGCGAGTTGGTCGAGGAATGTAGCATATCGGGTTCCGACTGAACATGACTTAAGTTTGCAATGTCTTTTGTTTTTGGTGGGGTGCGTTGAACACGAGGCATGATGTGTTAAAATAAGCAAACACAGTTTGCAAAAGTAAACAAGAAGAAAAAAAAGAAAAAAATAAATCCAAAAAGTGTACGGTGCGACTTGGGTTCGAACCCCTACTTCAAGCCTGTGACTGTCGCGGTTAGTGCGCCACGCTACGGAGACGTCGATAATAATGACGAAATTAGCTGCTGCAATGATGTTTTGTAGGAAGTGCGGGCACCAAACTCAGGAGTCCAAAGGTCAGTCCTTTGTTTAACTCGAACGGTCCAGATAAGGAATTTGAAATGTAACAGTTTTACTTTGCACTTTTATTCAATTTACCACTTCAAAACATTAGCACTAAGTGATTATTTTTAGCACAATCGAGAGTACAGTATTTACTGATTGTTTTGGTAAAACTTTTTAGCAGGAATAAACACTTTTTACCACTTTTATTGAATTTTGTGTCAGAGCTAACGAATACGCGAATGACTTGCAAAGTTGTATGATCTTCTGCACATACCTACATAAACATTCTGCATCGAGCTGAGTACAATACATTTCGTATTGTGTCGCATTTACTTTGCTGGATGGGATTTTAATATTATTTATAATATAATAAAAATTACGGTTGATTAAAATCGTATGTACCTACTGCAGATTACCTATGGTAACAAGCCATTTTTTTTTAAATCAGCGTGTTTTAATGTGGATCTTTGACACTATGTATTCTGATTACCATAAATAATTGTATTTTTTTTTAACTTGAACGAGGTCGAATATAATGGTCACCCTACACGACTTTATGACGTTTCGACTCATATTTTTTTTAATGATGAATATCTTCTAGTATATAGTTAGTTATCTGTGAATATCTTTATCAATATCTCTGAAGTAAGAACATAATTAATAAGTGGATAATCAAAATCCTTGTTTTTTATTATTCTTAGCTCGGAAAGATGTTATTTATCTGAATTTACGGACATCGCGTAAATATAAATTATAGGAATATTTGTCTTTTACTAATTGGTACTTTTCATAAGCCCACATTCGCACGGACGTAATAATATCACGGTGGGATTTTATCGCGCACTGGATTTTCAACTTTCGGTGTTTAGCCGAGCATTGAGAATGCAACGTGCTAGGACGCACTCTCGTCCCAGCGCGTTGAAAAAACACACTGTTGGATTTTCAACTCTCGGCGCGAAGCAAAGCGTAGAACATCCAGTACACAAAAAAAATCGCTGCGAAATTTTCACGTCCGTGCTAACGTGCGCCAACACTTTTATTATTTGACATGTATTCATTACATAGTAATAACAGTATTTGAAGTTTAGTAAAAGGCATAGGTACTGAAATAATACAGAAAAAGCATTATTTTTTAAAAGTTGAGACCACCCTAAACGAAATAAATAAACTTAAATAGGTTTAAAATAAAAAAAAGACAATAATACTCGTAATAAATATCCCAATAATTTATATTTACGCGACGTGCGTGTGAATACTCTACTCTAGCGCCGTGCGTCGGCTGAATTTCCCCCAAGGCGGAAGGCCATGCTCGACAACAATGTATGGGTACCTGCCCGTATTTGTATGAATTATCTACTAGATAGATTTTCTCTACAAGGCCTAAATCTCGAGATTAGTCGAAATATCCTAATATGTTGAGATCTCGGCATGGTAAAGAAATTTCCAAAAAACGCATTACTAATCTGTACATTCACTAACGATTCCCCATAGTAGTCAACAAAAATAAAGCAAATAATGAACATACCTACCTAATTTCTAATAATAAATATAAATGCTGTCGACTCGTTATGAATGAATGGCAAGTACCTACAGCTAATAAAAGCTATAGTATCTATCCACTCACAGACACACGCGCCCGCATTGTTTTGTCAAACAGAGATAGCAATATTCCAAACGAATTTTGCACACATCTCGATTTGCAGTGTGAGCCGCGCTCGCCCGGCCCTCTCGCACGTTTTTTTTTTCCTCGCACAATGCATAGTAAAACGTTATATGATACACGTGCGTAAGATGATTTCCGCGCTTGTAGCATAAACAACTATTTTCATACGAGCTAACAATTGGGAAAACAAAAACAAGCCTTACAGTAGTTGCCTATGATATGTAACATCTGACATCTCACCTTGGTAATAAGCATCATTAAAGGGGTGCCCCGCCTCGTCAAGGTCGTTTCTGACTACTAACTATAGCACCGCGCGCGCGATCATTGGTCAAATCAAATAGCGCGCGCTTCCCCGGCTTCCTGTTACACACTTTCGTCCCTTTTAACGTAATCACTCCCACAGATTTGATTATTTAGATTTAGATTTAAATTGCAGGAAACCGAGCGGAAAGATGCTACACATCAAAAACCGGCCAAGTGCGTGTCGGACCACGCAATGAAGGGTTCCGTAGTTGGGATGAATTTATCCTAAGAACAAACTTAACATTTTAGTTGATAAAACATGTTCTCGTGAGATCATGATTTTCAAACTGCAAATTTATATTGGTTGACTATTACTCGTTAACCTGTAAAGCCTACTTAGCTGTGATAGTTTGCCTTTTAACTTCGTTATATACGTATATACTACTGCTGTGAATTTTTTCACAAATCAAAGTACAACCATTTAGTTGGCAGGGGGGGGGGGGGACACTTGACTTGACTTGAAAATTATTTAGGTTTAGTCAAAACCGTTTTTGTAATTAACTGGTTAATCAATTAACGGTATTATAACGGTTTATGAACAATATTAACCGGTATTTCAAAACGGGTTTCGCGTCCTGATCTATCAATACAAATATCAGCCTTGCATCCACCATTCCCTTAATCGTAGGTAAAAATACCGACCTACGTGCGCATGTCTGCGTCCCTGCATATTCTTTGACCGTCGTTTTAGTGTAGCACGCCACCACGCGCATTTTTCGTATTCCAGGGGTAGGGCGTTTAGCTCCGCCCACATGAGCAAGGTCAGTGAGCCCACTATTCACCTTAAGTGAACCCGAAAGAAGCTCCCATTCAAAAGACTGACGATTCGGCTTAATGTCCTAGGCGTGAAAATTTGGAGGGATTTCCTATTCTAACTAGGTGCTAGCTAGAATAATAAAATAATTAATCCAATAATATAACTGTAGTTATTGGATAATAGATAGTTACATCAATGGTAGCATCGGCTTTGCATGCCTTTTGAAAGTTTTGTTAAATCCAACTTATTATTTATTTATTTATTTGCTAACATGTAAAACTCTGGTTAGTAGGCATGCATTAAAATTTCATGACACAGTATTAAGACATGCACCCCCTGTAAGGGCACTGCAAATTTTTCATATCAAATGATTAAATTACATAATATAATATTCATTCTAATTATTACAATACATTACATTTTAATAAAAAGATTTGATTTGATTTGATAAACATTAGTTATATTAACTTCATAACTTGTTGTTTAAAGTTTCAAGCATGAATATCGAGAGCTATAAGTTTACATTGAAAGAACCGCATGTTGGCGACCCCTTTTGGTTCTAAGAATATTTGTAGAAAGTGTCGGGTCGCTTCTCATAAAATATATTATAAATGAAATGGGTTTGTGAGAGGTTCAATATTGTTTTACAATTCTAAAGAAATAGCATTTGCCACAAACTTATTATAAATATAAAATAGGCGCGGTGACATGTGTTTCTTAATAAATTCGAATGCTGAAAGTTGATGTAAATTCCTGAATTTCATGACGTAATTCGCAACACCCCGTCGAGTCACCTATGTGTCACTTGTCAAAATCTTGTCGAGCAGAGAGGTTTAGTATCAGGCACACTTCATATTTTATCATTCATAAAGTATCTGTAAAACTAAGAACGTTTTTTTTGTTACTCCTATTATTTATTTGTTTATCCAACAATTGTTTACACAACATTAAAAATAATGTCCTTAATAGTAGGCTGTACATTTACACAACATGCACCATTTTATTTTTTGTGTGTATAATTTTTCCTCCGAAGTGGGAGGCAAGATGACCTTCAATCTATGGGAGTGATTTCGTGAAAAGGGACGGAAATGTGTTACAGGAAGTCGGAGAAGCGCGCGCTATTTGATTTGATCAATGAGCGCGTGTGGTGCTGGAGTTGGCTGTCAGAAACAACCTTGACGATGCCCCCGCCCCTTTAATGTTGCTTATTACCATGGTGTGATGTCAGATGATTTTTTTTTACTTATCAAATTAATTATCATTCTAAATTGACTGTATATAATCAATTCGCATAAAATAAAATAAATGATTTAATCGGGTTTCGAGTTTCTTTGCATGAATTTGTGAGTACATCGTTTTCATTGTTCAGTGGTAGTCTTGAGTACAACATCTGGCGTCTTAAGCGTGGTGTTGTAGGTGGGGTTGAGTGGGTGCAGCGGTCCCCACGCGGTCACCGCCGCACGCGCCTCTTCGTTGCCCAGCTTGTAGTGACTGCCGTCGCCTGTCCTAATTATTCTATTCCCGACCTGTTTATTACAAAACAAAAATCATTAGATGGTAAGGAACTAGATGCAATCACAGAAACTATATTTTTAGGAACTACTTTAGATTCAAAACGTACGGAACCCTTCGTGTGCGAGTCCGACTCGCACTTGGCCGGTTTTTAAATAATGCTCAAAAATTCAAACTAAGTCAATCAATCTGCCTAGCCTTTTCCCAACTATGTTGGGGTCGGCTTCCAGTCTAACCGGATGCAGCTGAATACCAGTATTTTACATGGAGCGACTGCCTATCTGACCTCCACAACCCAGTAACTGGGTAATACGATACCCCTTGGTAAGACTGGTGTCAGACTTTCGGGCTTCTGACGACTCGTAACGACTGTCAAAGATCCACGAATGACAACCGGGACCAACGGCTTAACGTGCTTTCCGAGGCACGGAGGATTCTCGGTATGTAAAGATGGTTACCCATCCACTAACCAACCCCGGCAAGCGTAGCTTAACCTGATGGATCCACCAGTGCGGCTGTTGTTACTTAGCCACGAGCTCCTCGTCACGAGTTTGAAATTCAAACTAAGTAAATTAATTATAAATTCTAGAATCAATGACGGATAACGATAATTTTCACGCGACGATATGTTCTGTTGTTTAAATTTTGCTTTTGTACAGGTCTATTTGCAAACCAAATCGAAACCTCCTTTGTTACCATGTGCCGAAGTCAAAAGTTCGTTCCATATTTAAATTACACAAAAAATATGAGTTTTCATAGTAGGTAGATCCACCAGTGCGGCTGTTGTTACTTAGCCACGAGCTCCTCGTCACGAGTTTGAAATTCAAACTAAGTAAATTAATTATAAATTCTAGAATCAATGACGAATAATGATAATTTTCACGCGACGATATGTTCTGTTGTTTAAATTTTGCTTTTGTACAGGTCTATTTGCAAACCAAATCGAAACCTCCTTTGTTACCATGTGCCGAAGTCAAAAGTTCGTTCCATATTTAAATTACACAAAAAATATGAGTTTTCATAGTTGTGAAAAATTTTCATAGTTGTGTAAAAGTTTTCATAGTAGGTAATTGATCTCTGACTAGTATATAGTTATCTGTGGATCGAGCCAGCGAAGCGTCTCTGCTTCAAGTCTGGCAAAATTAGCTTTCGTGTGTCAATTTGTACGTACTCCTCTACATTTTACAACCGACTGGACGAAACTTGGTATACAGGTTTTACGACTTCATATAATTTTTGTCTGTTTGTTTATTTTGATTGGACGCTTCCTCCAAAAAGGGGCGAAAACCAAAAAGGTCATCCTCCAAAAAGGTCAGGACCAGTTGACACGTTGCATGACGTCATTTGGACCGTCGAACCTGAGGTCGAACCTCACGTCGAACCAACGTCAAACAGTTGTTGTGTCATTCGTGATTGTGTCAATTACGGAAGGATATAATAAATATATTTTTTTACAATTTAACTGTTAGTATAAGTTGGTTTTTTAAATAAATAAATAAATAAATTTAAATAAATAAATAAACAATATGTGTTACGGGTTCATAGACATTTCATAAGACGCTGCGATCGCCACAACAAGCAAAAACACACGCCTCCGCCAAAAGTGTCAAATATACAATGTGGCGTCGATTGATGAGACACACATCTGAGAAACAGAAGTGGAAGGCACCGGCTTCATAAACCAGTGAAATGGACGAGGAGGGTCTTCTCTTTACTCGCTGGTTGAGGGCAAGAAAGACCGATCGTGGTGCAGCCACAACAAACACCGTACCAAGCCTCCTGCAAGCGAGGATTTTTGAGTTGTAATGCTCACCATCCTCATGCATATTTCCCGGTTAGACCCACTGACATTGAGAGAAAAGGAGCCAAGTTCTAATCAGTGCCGAAGGAAGAGTGTTGCAGTCGAGCAAGACTATTATACATTTTAATTCCGACATCCTCCAGGTTCCCGCGCTGCAAAGGCCTCAGCCCAGATTTTTGGCCTGGCTGGAGTTCTGTTTAGATGTTACAGAGAAGCATGACCAAAACTAAACTCTCATGGGCTTCACTGTACTATATGGACCGTGCAAAACTTCCAAAATGCAAAATTGACACAGCTAGCAAACGCCTAGTTTTCGAGAAAAAAAGTTTCAAAAAATTCAACTTATTTACGTAATTTAATTGAAATTTTACCACAGATAATGTAGAAAATCCACTCCTAGGTTGTTCCGTTTTACGTTCAGATAACGTGTCAGCGGGTTTTAATGGTTTTTAGTATAAATATGATAAGTTGAAAAAAACGTTAATTCAGTTTTAAATAGCTGCTACGAGTATTTTTTTTTTTTGTTATGGCAAGCAAAGCCGTTGTCGACCATTCTGCCAATGTGTAAAGTGAATTTGAAAAAGTAAGTGTGCATTGCTAAAAAGTTGCTACTGTAATGAACTTAATTATGAATTTATGAAGCAAATAATATACTACAGGATGTTCGGCAGACGGTCGAACATACGAAAATGGTGGATCCGAGGGGCCGCCTGCTACGTGTTTAGGCCCAGGCCGCACAGATTTTATTTAATGATTTTTTTAATTTGCACAAACTTCAAACGTCAATAATTTGTGTGCGTCTATCTGGCAGGCCCCAACGAGATTTATCAACAGGTGATAGGTTCACATAAGGACTTTATTTTGTACCTATATAAAAATAAATAAGATATATTTTGTACCTATAGAAAATAAATAAGATATATTTTGTACCTCGACAGTTTTTGATTAAATGAAGTTTCTATGAAGTGTCTTGCTAGAGGGCCTCTTATGATTATTTTTATTGTTATTATACTTTCAGATCACCCAGTGTTAGACACTATTATGTACCTTACAAATCCAAAATTTCGACTTTCTGTGAGCTATACTTTAGACGATATTCGTTACTTAGACAAACGTCCAGCCAGCGGGCCCCTTTTTTAAATACTACTCTTTTATATCATACAATAGCATTAGGAGCTTGATACTATTATGTACCTTACAAATCCAAAATTTCGACTTCCTGTGAGCTATACTTTAGAAGATATTCGTTACTTAGACAAACGTCCAGCCAGCGGGCCCCTTTTTTAAATACTACTCTTTTATATCATACAATAGCATTAGGAGCTTGATACTATTATGTACCTTACAAATCCAAAATTTCGACTTCCTGTGACTTCGTGTGTGTGTACTTTAGAAGATATTCGTTTATTTATTTATTTATTTACGGAAAAATAAACAGTAGCACAATAAGGTTACACTTATTTTCTTGAACATTAGGTACATTATAACAATTATGCTACCCACTACGTTCTCCACAGATTACCATTTAAAGTACTTACAAACTAGCTAGTAACACAGACAATATCTAGCAACGCATACCTAGGCGTTATCCCAGAATTCATATCTGGATTTTTTTAATTTAAGTAAATTTGTGTGCGTACATTATTAAACATTAAACATTAGTAAGTACGTTAATTATATAATACTTTACAGATCCTTTAGGGTAGCTTGGATTTGCTTCTTAAATACATTTTTAGTTAGCAACGTTGTTTCAACTAAACGACGAAGTGGCGAACGCGAGCCAGCATTGGATTTACAGGGGCGAGTAGCAAATAGACGTCGGGTGCGTACCTCACGTACATGAACTGTTCGAGGAACCAGGTAACACAGACTCCCAACTAAGTCCGGACAGTCAAAATTATTGCGGCACACATTGAACAGAGTCATAACTTCCAGAAGTTTCCGTCTTGATTGGTCAGAAGATCATATTTTTTAAGAAGTAAGTGATATGACATTTTATTCCGAAAACATCTAAAGTTCATTGCACGAAGGTATTTACGTTGTACTAGTTCTAATTGTTCACTATATTTGACGTAAAAAGGGTTCCAAATAGGTACTGCAAACTCTAACTGTGGCCTAATTATTGACTTGCATAAGTGCAAAAACGTGGAAGGTCGACGAAAATCCCTGGAGGATCTCATGACAAAACCAAACATTTGGTAGGCTTTGTTAACAATTTTTTCTATATGAGCATCCAGATGGAGCCTCGAGTCTAGCAGAACGCCAAGATCGCGGAGAAAACCCACTTTACTAATTGGCGTATAAGCAAGACGATAGTCGAACTCAGTAATATTTATCTTTTTGGTAAATGTTATAACATGACACTTTGGAAGACTGAGGTAAAGTTTATTGGAAGAGCAGTAGCTAGAGAAACGGTCTAAATCCTGCTGGAAGTTGAAACAATCGTCTCTATCAGAAATAATTTTATAGACCTTTAAATCGTCTGCGTAGAGAAGAAATATTGAATTTTGAAAACAGTCTTTTATGTCATTAATGTACAAAATAAATAATAATGGGCCCAAAATGGAACCCTGAGGTACACCGGAGGTGACCCGAAAGGAGCCAGATTCAAAGCCATTTAGAACCACCTTTTGTGTTCTATTAGTTATGTAAGATATAAACCACCGTAAAAGGTCCCCTCTGATTCCAGCAAGCAATTTTACTAAGCAAGAGTGTGTGGTCGAGTTTATCGAAAGCCTTCTGAAAATCTGTGTACACTGCATCAATCTGCTGTCTATTATCGAGGCTATCAAACAGTTGGGACGTGAAAATGAGGAGATTGCTAATGCAAGATCTGTCCTTAACAAAACCATGCTGTTCTTTTATTAAAACACTACGAATAGCAGGATATAATTTACCATGTACCAGTCTCTCAAATAGCTTGGAAAAAGCAGATAGTATAGAGATAGGTCGGTATGTCGCTACGTCATGCTTGGAACCACTCTTATGAACTCGTACAATATTTGCATGTTTCCAAACCTCAGGGAAAATACCACATGATAAACATTTATTAAATAATATAAGCAAAGGATAGCATAATGTATCGCACGTGTTTTTCAGAAAAACCGACGGAATCCCATCAGGACCAGGACCCTTGGTTGAATCAATTGATTTTAATTCTTTATGTATTTCATCAAGGGACAGTTGCAGTTTGCATAGGGAGACATCGTGGTCGGCATTTCTAGGAGGTGGGTCCCAAGATTTGTAGTCAAATGTTGAAGGCTCATAAACAGACTGGAAAAATGTAGCAAACAAGTTGCAAGTAGTAATAGGGTCATTGGATGACGTTTTATTGTAATGAACCGTGGATGGGATTTTACTTGTCGTTTTACGGCTAGCAACGTACGTCCAAAATTTCTTAGTATTGGTAGCTACACTGTCTTCAATTGCATTCATATATTTACTATAGCAAATGTCAACAATTTTTTTAATTTTTTTCTGTTACTCGAGAATACCTCATAGTCACATAGATTCGCATACTTCTTCCACCTAACCCAGGCTTGAGTTTTCTTTTTGTGGGTATGTATGAGAGATTTGGAAAACCAATTGGGGAAATTAAAGTTTTTTGGTCGAGAAGTGGGTGTGTGTGATTTTATAATTGCATAAAGTTTTTCATAAAATGTAGAAACAGATTCATTACGTGTTAAGTCATCCAATAAGACATCCCAATCCTCGATACTTATATCAGTATTTATTTTATTATAGTTGGCTTTGTGGTAATTTAGTTTGATATCGGCAGTACATTTAGGAATAAGTGCGAGGTGAGAGAGAGAAATGTGTACATAGAAGGCTGGGTGATAGGTGTCAATAGGTAAAAGGGGGACATCAGGAGAGAATGTGACTGCATGAGTATTACAAAAAAATAAGTCTAAGATGCGTTCGCTTGAATTGAAAAAGTGGTTATATTGTTTCATAGCATGTTGTGAACAGAAATTTGATAAAAAACGAGGTATGTTTGTCAGTTTGTTATTCGTATTCGCGAATTCCATGTACGATAACTTTTTTACCCAAGCAAGTGAGGGTAAATTAAAGTCACCTGCTAAAATAATATTTTCCACGGAAGAGTCATCACACAACACTGACAGAGAATTAAGAAACGTCAGGTATGTATCATCAACAGTGTTAGGGGGTATGTAGGTAGCACAGATTATATGATGTTTATTGCATTTCGCGGGAACTCTAACTATTACATGCTCGGGCAAGGTTAATGGGGGCAACAACGAAGTACAGGAGGGATTTAGTTCTTTAGATACGGCTATAAGGACACCACCGCCATCCTTTTTGTTTGACAGAAAACGGTTACGATCGCATCTAAACACCAAATAGCGTTGATCAATAAATTCATTATCAGATATGTAATGAAATGAAATGAAATGAAATGAAATTGTTTATTCTGTAAATAGGATATCGGAATCACTTTTACACGTCATATAAAAAAATATTAAAAATAAGCTAGGTGAGGTCGGTGTTTCCTATCTGACTACTCTGAGAAGAAAGGCCGAAACAAACTCAGAGGTCACAGTCTCTTTTAAAGTCCAGACATAATCTTGGTCAAGTCATGTGAGGACCATGTAGATTAGTGTCTGAAATGGTCTTTTGAGGAAAGAACCACACAGATTTGAGTGGACCTGTCCAGTCCGTGCAAGCATTTGTCAGTAATCGTGGAGCTCAACTCAGAACTTAAGGAGCTCAACTCGACGAACAATACCAAGGAAAGGATATTTGGGTATAGCGTCAACCAGGTCTCGGTCAAGATAATGACGTCATATGCATGCGACATAATATTGGTATTCAGTTTAGTCCTGATTCCTCGACAGTTTTGATAATAAATGGATATTTTACTATTATTAGCCATTTTTTAAATCTGAGGGTACTAGAAAATAAACCAACGGCAAAAAAATATTAACTATGAAACTCATAAGTATACTCGTACTTAAAACATGCGAGTCATACACAACTGTGACGACATAGAGAAATGTGAGGGTATAACAAAAGTAATCAAAAACAAAATAACCTACACTTTTAAACCTATAAGTCTTAGCATACCTAAAAGAAACCAACGCTGAAAGCTCACACGATTCGTTCTCGGTAGACAACAACAAAAAGTAGATATAATCGACAAAATGAATTATAAAACTCTCAAGCAACAATATAAGAATTGTTTTCACGATTTGATTGTAAGACGCACTAACTTTAACATCGTACATTAAAACTAAAGAGATAATTAGATATTGTAAAGATTTAATCGTAATCTTTAGATCAATCAATTTATTTTTTTACATGTTAAGATTCTATAATTATTTTAGAAAAAAAAAAATGTTGCGTAAATTTTAAAAAATCATTACAAAAACTCCGTGTGGCCTGGATCTTGTTATTGGGCCAAAACACCAAGCAGTCGGCCCCACTGATCCGCCATTTTCGTATGTTCAACCATCTGCCGAACAACCTGTATACTTATTTAATTATTTTATACTTAATTTAATTTGTACTCATAATGGAAAACGAAAACCTGAACGTAATCGAATGTAAATGACGCTAACGATTGACTTTTGACAGTTGTTATTTGTTTATGCTATCCTTGAACATCAAACCAACATAATATACGTAAAAAACAATTATAAAAATTTATTTTAATTTATTAAACAAAAATAACACATCTCGACTTAGTAAAAAGGCAATGTGATCTTAGGATGCAAGAGCAAGCGAAGCGAGCTCGGAACTTGGGGCATTATCCCAACTCGGACAGATAAGGTTCCCTTCCCCTTCGCGGTATTTTTTTTTAAACCACTTATTGATAGTAGCCCCGTGAACTAGGGCTCCATCAACTACTCCTTACTAAAAAACCTTGAAAATTACATTGACCTTTTAGAAGTATGAGGAACAGGGTGTAAAGTTCTCTCATCCTCATTAGAAAAGGGAGGATCCTCCGACCAGACGGGAGTCGTGTCTGGCGGGCAACGATCCAACCAACGATTGATTCAATGTTGGAAAGTCTTCTATATGTCGTTCGCGCGGTTAACTCTAATTGCGCGATGCAAGATTTATGTGACGTCAGGATTTTGCGTGATGTCAGGTCTTTGATGCGTGGTTCACATGTGGCGATGTAAATGCTGCCACAACCTCAAAGCTTGTTACGAGGTGATATTCCAAGATTTGAGCTTGACTTTTAGGTTGCTGACCTTTACTTTTGGGGTGTTGACCTTGACCTCAAAGATGTCATTGACATAATTATTGCTTGGAAACTGATTAAGACCCGCTACGTGAACTCCCCGATTTTTGCCAGAAAGGTTAAATGGAGACATTTATTTAGATTTTTTAATCAATGAGCTACCCGAACTCGTGATACCAGTTTTGGAGGAAGGTGTACCGATGGTATTTCAAGATGACGGCTGTCCGGCACTCTGCCAACTGGCCGTGCAAGAGCATTTAGATAATGCCTTTCCAAACTCATGGATTGGTAGAGGCGGCCCTATTCCTTGGCCCGCACGGTCCCCAGACCTGACGCCTCTGGATTTCTACGTTTGGGGACGTGCAAAAGAATTGGTTTACCAGACAGAGGTGCCCACTAGGGAAGTTCTTATTGAACCTATAACCGGCGCGTTTGAAATAATACAACAACCGTTGAAATAAGAAACAGATGTCGAGCATGCATACGAAATTTAGGAGGTCATTTAGGAGGTCATTTAGGAGGTCATTTAGGAGGTCATTTAGGAGGTCATTTCGAACAAGATTTGTAACTTTCGTTAATAAAAACATAATACTCGTATTCTTAATAAGTCTTTTCTTAACCCCGACTCTTCTAATTAGTATTTTGACTACAGAATGAATTGTTTACTAGGTATGACATGTAGCCTAACCTTAGAAAGGGTATAAGCTAAAAAACTTTTAATTTTTGGCTGGCTTTTAGTTTTTTTTATACTGAATTTAGAAGTTTCAATTTTTCACACATTTAAAAACAAAATTGATTTTGGTAGCAATAAGTATTTTTTTACAGATCAATTGCATCAAATAACTATTTATTTAGAATGAAAATACATTTGAGAATACAATAAAAGTTATTTCGTGCAATTACCACCATAAAAAAAAAAAGTAATGACGATTTAAGGTCGAGATTCCGGGTAATTTTGGGAAAAAAATCATATCTCAATAACCGTGACACTTAGGACATGAGTCTTTGTGTGAAACCTCGCAAATTACTCTCCCAATCCCCTAAAAAATTGTGTCGGTCCATGCACCAAACACCCTGTATAATTATTTAATTTATGTACCTAGTTAACTAATGTAAACAAACAATAAAATTATGACTATAATTAGACTTGACAAATTTCGTTGACATTGACAAATCAGCATCAGCCATGCATGCCGTTGCGCACGCCACAATTGCGGCAATAAGTGGTCTTTGAGGAGTGGTTAAAGAGGCGCCACGGCGTCCTCACCTTCCGCCTGACGCAGGTCCTCACCGCACACGGTTGTTTCGGGAGGTTCCTGTTCCACATAAGGCGGGAGGAAACGCTCAGGTGTCACCACTGTGTGGATGACACGGTGGAGCATACGGTGGAGGTCTGTCCGGCTTGGGCGAGGCACCGCGTTAGTTCACGGAGAAGTTATTTGATAATTTCCCACCATAAAAAAAAGCCATGCATGCCGTTGTAGCAATAGTAAGGAGAACTTATTCGAATATAAATAATGAAATAAAAATGGGGTTACGAAATCAATAATTATAATAGGTAATATTGACAAATATTTATGAAATACGTATAAAATGTTGCTCTAAACCTTTAATACGCTTAACAGTCATTTTTAACCCCATTTATACTCAGCTCGCTTCCACGGCAGTGAGCAGGGAAATAGGCAGGGAAGTGGGCAGGACGAGAATGTAAACACGATACTTCTCATGGTGCTGCCACTGCTACTAGCGCTGCCCAACGCTCCCCAAATGAGCAGTTTTTTATGCGGAAGTTAAAGGACAGGCAGCGCGAGTGGCGTGCGTGTTTAAATTCAGCTCCGTCGCTCACTTCTCGCCGAGCGCTTGGACGAATCGGATATGCGTGCCGCCTTGTTTTTTCACGATCTGCCAAAATGCGCTTCGACTGGAGTAATGAAAACACTATAAAGTTTTTAGAACTGCTGTAATGCGAAAAAGCAATATGGGATAAAAACGACAAACACCAAAAAATTAAAACATAACGTTCACGACGCCTGGAAGATAAAATACAACGACGTATTTTCTTTTTTCGAATTTGTTTTTTTTTTTTTATATTGAACATAATAAAGCGCTGTATCTTTCTGCATACATAATACAGAAAGATACAGCGCGGACGCCGCCGTAATGATTTAGACGTCTCCAATTGCCGAAAGTCGAAAGCGATTTGAGTGGCAGGGCTGAATGTAAACACACACTTCTTTCGATCCTTGTTTTCGTGGAGTTTCTTGCCGGCTCTACTCCATAATTATGAAACGACCAAGGAATCGTGCACCTAGCATCTGACGTTTCATAACTGCCCAATTGCCCATGTAGGTTATGTGAAATAAAATATTTTAACTTTGATTTTTTGATTGATTTAAAAATCATCAACGGAATGCAACTTTTCTAACTAAACTAATATAACAAGCTGTTATTTTAACTTACCACTTCAGGTGAAGCACTTTTCAAGTCATAAGCCATTCCGATCCTCTCGAAAAATCGGATGATACTCGCGGACTGGTTGAAATGCATGGTCAGTTCAGCTGCCTTGTAGTCCCAGGGGAACGCGTGGTGGTAGTTGTGCCAGCCCTCGCCCAAAGTTATCATTGACACGAACCATGATTCTACTGGCTGCAATTTTCTGTAAAGTTTTAATAGAGATATTAAATAAACAATTAGTTGAAAAGGATGATGATTTACACAATAATGTTTGGTAGTGTTGAGTCTACCAATGAAGACATACTTACTCGTCGTAAGGCCGAGTCCCACACAGATGAGCGGCACTATTGACGAGCCAAGCTCCGTGCAGTTGTAGAATGTAGCGAGCGAAGTAACAAACTAGGATAGTTTGAAATAGAGGCTCGCCGAGATAATGCACTGGCACCCACACAGGCAGTAGAAAGGCTAGCATAAAGTATAATTGAAAATAATACCTGTAAAGGAAATAGTGAAGATATTACTAAACTGAACTGAACCACAGACAAACTGCTAGAGGAAGAAATGGTTAAAGAAAAAGTTTACTTCTTTTGGAACATGACCATCCAGTCGGCTTGCAAGTCACTCATGTCTATCTTCCTGCCGAGCTCAATGACGTAGGGGTGCTTCTTGTGCATGAGCCACCCCATATGACTGAAGAAGAAACCACGTTTCGAGTTGTGAGGATCAGCGTCCGTATCCGAGTAGCGATGATGCAGACGGTGGTCGCGACACCAGATGAACATAGAATTCTATAAATTAATGATTACTTAGAACCTGGATTCTGGGTGACGTAATACATGTTTTATGTTTTTTGAGCTTGATTTTATTACCTGTCCAGCGATGGTCTGGAATAGTAAAAACACAACCCTCAGAAAAGTATTTGCCTTAAAAGATTTATGCGTGTAAAAACGATGCGCCCCGATTGTGACACTTTCACTACCCAGGTACGAGATGAAGAAACCTAAAAACAATAATGTTTCATTAGAAAAAATAATACATTATAAGCAACGCAAATATAACAAAATAATGTAATTTGTGACTTACCCCATAAAATAGTCTGCCATTTAATATAGCCCGTTAACATAAGACAAGTTCCCCAAAGAGCAAAAATATGCATTATCAAGAACCCGATGGCGTTTTTCCAAATAATTGTATGCTTGTAAGAATAATCTGTCCCAATTACTTTAGGTATAGAAATAGATTCTACTTTAAATGTGTTATTATTTTCATTTTTTGAGCTTCTTAAACTGCTAGTATTTAAAGCATGATCTTTACTTTCCAAATTTGCAAGTGTCATTTTTGTGTTTTAGCTACACACTTGCTACGAGCTCATCAATTCACAACTGGATAATTCAGAGTATGAGCCTACTTACAAAAGGAATAGTTTAAAAACCTTGAACTCGGCTTATGCAAAATGGGGTAAGGTCGGACGGCGGCGGGCCAAGTGCGTGTAGAACTCGGACACGGAGGGTTCCGTACCATCGTACAATATTTAACACTACGTTTTGTACTTTAATTTTTAACTTTATTTCATTACTATTATTTGTTATAACGGCAATTTTGATACTCTATTCCTTTGTTTTTTTTTTTATTGTAATGATGTGCGAAAACTATTATGTCAAACGAGTCGATTAATTAATATGTCGAACGACAGAAATCGATACTAGGAAATTGAAATAAAATTGTTTGAAGCATTAAATACAGTAAGCATTGTATATGACACGACGGAGTATCTACTCTATATCTACTCTGTGCCGTGTCTGACTAGTCTCCGGTGTAATTCTTCGTTGATGGTAGATATAGGTAGTTGGTTTTCAATCACACACAATTCTTAACTCAAACTCAAAGCATCTATTCCAATAATAACGTTTACACTTTTGAGTTATCACTTTGTCACTTAATTTAAGTTAGTTGAGTCATTGAGTTTAAGTTAGTTGGTGAAGCTACTCGCCCATTCCAAAACGAAGTAGGTACTGTACTTTTTTATCAAAGCATTATGTTAGAGAGGTTGAACACGCGCCATTGTTGTGTCTGTGCCCTTTTTTTTTAGTCAGCGGATATATCGCGTATTCCAATACAAAATCTTATTACTTAGTTAGTTCAATAAAACTTATAAATAATGCTAAAATGCTTATCAGTTAATTATTTTATAATTAAACATTGTTAATATTCACAAATACAAAGGTCATTCAGAATTAAAGTTAAAATAGAACCTTCATTACTTTTTACACCTTCATTCTTACTACTTTTGACAACACTTCCTGTGATACAAGGAATTTAATCAAACAACAGGTTCTCATTAGTAAATTGCAGTGTAAAATAATCTTATTACTTTATAGTTGGTTTTCTATTATTGAAACTTATTTATTTCTCGTATTAAATTATTACATTCAGTTATTGATCATAATATTCGCAAATCGCGCCATCTTCTTGACATTAGGTAGCGCTTCGCCATAAACAAATTTACTATCAAATGACCACTTGTCAATATGACTAAAAACCCAAAAATCATTAATTAAATGTTCCGTTTAATTCCAACTATAGTTTTGGCTCTAACATCGAAATTAGTTTAATAATTTCACTATCAGTGATATCGCCTACCACAGGACTGAGTTCACAAGTTTCGCAGTAGATGGCGTCTGATCTCAAAGGAACTGATACCTTGATTAATGCTTGTGACAGCCATAGACGTATAGTGACAGCAAAGCACTTTATGGCTACGCATAGGATTATGTTATAATCTGTACAGGTTGATGCCTTCGCGGCGACATATATAATAATGATTTATAATTTTATATAACGTAATTTTAATCTTTTTTCGGGCATTATATGAAACGAGTCAACAGACAGGACCTATAATGACCTGGACCTAGCTAACATGACAAGCGCGAGAACGCTCTTTTTCTCGTTTTGTTTTTTAGTTTGTCGAAGATTCTGACGTCATTCTAATCCCTAACATGACCGTAAACTCTAAGACCGTAAACGACGAGTAAACTGGAAAAAGGCACTTTGACACTTCTTTAACTCGCGACGAGAAACCGATGTTGCAAATTATTAAAAACAAATCATTTTTATGATAGCAACATCGGCTTGAGATTCCGTTTCATTCATTCAATGGTGCCGATTCTCTTGTCACAAATGCTTCTAAACTAGACTAAAAATCACCAAAATTTTGTTTATTCCTGTCAAACGACGTTTAGCCACTATTATGGCACTGAAATATTAATTTTGTGCAAACTGAAATTTTTCATACTTTCTGATAGTTTGACAGACTTGACTACAGAATGCCCAGAATACATTTTATAGGTAGGCTAACAACATTTTGTTTGGGAATGATGATATATTAATTCTGTAAATTGCGTCGGTATTCCGCAAACACTTTTAAATGACTTCCTTATTTTTAGGGTTCCGTACCTCAAAAGGAAAAAACGGAACCCTTATAGGATCCCGTCATCGTTGTCCGTCCGTCTGTCAGTCTGTCAATACCGTTTTTCTCAGGAACGCTTGGAGGTATCAAGTTGAAATTAAGAGCGGGTAGTAACTAAAATTGCCCGTCTCTAATTCTATGTTTCATGAAGTTGATAAGACTTAGGTATAAAATAAAAATAATACGAGTAACGGACATGATATTTACAAACTTTTTGTGGAATAGAAGTTTATGTTAACGAACGTCTAAACTCAGACAAACCGCCAGTTATTTTATCACGCTCTTCAGGCAGGGAGTCAACACAAATGAAAGTACGTATGGACGAGGGAAGGAAGAATCTTAGCTCGCAGAGAAAATCACCAAAAACCAGAAAGAATTAGGTGTGAAGATGATATCTGTAGGATTTTTGGTTGATGGTTGGTTTAAATCACATCCGAAAGCGTTCTGTAAACTTGTCTAGTTTGCCTATTGCTCCTATGGATGTTAACAGTTTGATCTCTTTATTATTTTGTTTTGCACATAAAGATTTTCGTTTTTTGTTCTATGTTCTAAGTAGTGTCACAAGGCGGTGTGTGTATCCTGTGGTACTGAGTGGGAATCTATTTTGCTATTAACGACAGTGGTCAACACTACGCAAAATATATTCTAAGAATGTAGTTTTTTTTGGTCAATTGTGGACAGATAAGCTATTTTATCAATTACTATCGGTTTACAACAAATTTGTAGTGTTACTATACACAGATTTTGTAGTGTTACCATACACAGATTACTTGAATTTTAAAACATATTATAATGCAGATATTATTTACAAACACATGATTGATATTTACACGTTTAATACACGTATTTAAAGGAAATACGTCGTCTTTATCAGAAGAGGTCATATTGTCTCTTATACGTGTGTTTGCGGGCTAGGAGATGTAATTATTTGCAAAGACTTATATTTATACAACTATTGTTTATAGGTAACGGACAATTATTATTTATAATGTCTATTAAACAATTTATATTTACAATTATTTATTTATAAGTATTATTTACAATCACTTATATTACATAATTATAACCTATTATTTTTATTTTTTTATCTTTACGAACTTGTTTTAATTTTTGAATTTATTGGCTTTTTATTTATGTGTTTGCAGTATTTCCATAGAATTAAACATTACTATTTTATTTATCTCCCTTGACAAATGCGAAAACGTCAACACTTTACGTCACGTGCGACAGTGCTTCTCTGTTTTGTTTATATTTCATTATTACTCTGAGATTTCATTACATAAATAATTAGGCCGGGGAAATTAGGTTTGAACCCTGCACTAAATCCTAACAGCGATTTTTTTCCTGAATCGTGTTTTTGAACTTAGCTCTTCAAATAATATAAAAAAAAAAAACATTTTCCAGGACCCCATCAAGGTAAAAAAACCAAAACGCATTTTTGTGAATAAAATTTGAGTATAAATAGTTAACAGGAAAATTTTGATTATATTATGTAAACATCGTAAAACTAATATATTTAAGAATTAACTAATATTTCAGAATTAGAGATTTACGGGTGAACTTTTCGCGGTATACAGTTTAACATACTCCCTTGACCATACCCTACAAAAAAAGTCGCCATTTTAAATTAATAGCCTAAAATTCGGCGTAACTTCCCCGGGCTAAATGCTTGAAAAATACCTAAAAGTTGATTTGCTAAACGTGGGCTCTCTTGGCACTAACCACGATGATTTTATAGCAGCAGTGGAAAGGCATTCTTTCGATGTGTTAGCAGTTAACGAGACTTGGCTACGATCAGGCGAAGAAGCCCGGGCGCCCACTGTGCCAGGTACCGCTTGCGCCACACGCCACGACCGCTGACTGTACACGGGGGTCGGGGGGGTGGTGTGGGTTTTTATCTTAAACGCGGTCTGACTGCTCGTATCTGAGGGCCCCTCAGATATATATATATATATCTCCCTAAGCGAAATCCGTAGTTACGGGCGTCGTTTTGGGCGCTTCGTTCTCCGTCTCACTTACAGACATACAATTAGTGAGAAGGAGAGCGTAGCTCCCGTAACGACGGCCGAAACTACGGATTTCGCTTAAAGAGTAGGCCCCCTGATCCACCCCCATTGACCCTAGATACGGCACTGTCGAACAAATGTGGATTACCCTAACACTAAATGGACTCAAAATTGCTATAGGCACAGCGTATCGTCCCCCACGCTTTGACTTGGACCTCTTTCTCAACACTATAATCGACTCCATTAGCTCCTTAGTAAAATGTGATCACTACATACTGCTCGGCGATTTAATTGTTAACTTACTGAACTCTAACGGGCAAACTAAGAAAGTATGTGAATTTTTGAATAGCCTGAGCCTCAAACAACTGGTAAGTTCGCCCACCCATTTCACAGACCATAGCGAAACATTGATCGACCTTGTCTGTACGAATCTCAACCAACAAGAGATATCTGTTGAGCCCTATGGCTCAATAAATGGTCACTCACTTTGTTCCCGCAAGCGCCTACCGAAATTCGCATACAGTTATTGTTGAGGCTACGTAGATTATGGCTAATCGTTTTTATTTTTAACGTCTGTCGACCTTCTATCTATAATATTGTCAGAATAAAAGTGCACGATCACATCAAGCAACGTATTTTATCATTATTCCCGTAATTACGATTTGCTCGAAGGACCATGTGCGGGATTGATCCAGGTAGATCAATCCCGCACATGGTCCTTCGAGCAAATCGTCTCTGCTTCAAGTCTGGCAATATTTGCTTTCGTGACAGTTTGTTGGTACTCCTCTACAGGTTGTATTTTACAACCGATCTGGACGAAACTTGTTATACAGGTGTTACTATTATTGTTATAGATTTTTTTGTGGGATTTTTGATTGCAGGGGTACTTCCTCCAAAAAGGGGGCTACTGGATATCTTCACCTTATGAGATCCGATTTCGCTGGTTCTTTTTTAATTTGAAAATTAATAAAACTTTGGTGAAGATGTTATGAGGATCTTCCGCGTGATGAGAAGAATAGCTCCTCAAAATGCAGTAAATTGCTCACTTTTTGATTTCTACCAATTGATGGAGCACCTGGGACCACCTTCTCATCACAAAACTAGAGAATTTTATCCTGCTTCTCATACGGACAACTCTATGTCGCTGGCTCCCGCGTCACCAGTCCTAACTCTCTGTATATTTTGGTCGCCGAGATCAAAACTACAAACATAGTGTACTTACAGTGAAGTTTTATAAGTCGCGGACAGAAACTAGTTTCAGATAAACATGGCTTTGCTGTAGGGTATATGTTTAAAATTGCAATGGTTCTGGGTATCTCAAAAGTCACGCAAAATTTAATTTTGATAGAAAATACAAAGTCGTAATTTCGTTCCTTATAAAAGGAACTCTTGTCAATGACACTTCAACGAGGAGCTCGTGGCTAAGTAACAACAGCCACACTGGTCGATCCATCAGGTTAAGCTACGCTTGCCGGGGTTGGTCAGTGGATGGGTGACCATCTTTACATACCGAAAATCCTCCGTGCCTCGGAGACCACGTTAAGCCGTTAGTCCCGGCTGTCATTCGTGGATCTTTGACAGTCGTTACGAGTGGTCAGAAACCCGAAAGTCTGACACCATTCTTACCAAGGAGTATCGTATTACCCAGTTACTGGGTTGTCGAGGTCAGATAGGCAGTCGCTCCATGTAAAATACTGTTATACAGCTGCATCCGGTTAGACTGGAAGCCGACCCCAACGTTGTTGGGAAAAGGCTAGGCAGATTGATTGATAAAAGGAACTCTTGTGTAAAATTCTCTAGTAAGAATTTTATCAAGTAACTGAATTTAAGACAAAAATGGCAAATTTCCATACAAACTTTCATCTCCTATTTTAACCCCTTTAGTGGCAGAATATTCAAAAATCTTAAATTTTAAATTTTTATAAGTAGAATGGGCTAAAAATGGTCTTACTGTTTCGCTTATAATGAGACCATATCGTTTTGATTTGATTTTTCCCAACACTCAAGAAGATCCGTAAATATTGACAGCTACATATGAAGACTTAACTTAATTGTCAAGTGATGTACCTATTGCTACAGCTACAATTTATCGAATCTATTATTTTAGGATATCGACATTTTAGAACGACATTTTATCGTATATAGTAGTGCTGGCGACAGTGACTTATTGTATTCAAAACTGAATGTTGAACAACTTTCAGTTTTGCCACACACAACACAGAGCCAATGCGATAAAATCACGGATTCAAGAAATCTTGTGTTGCTAGCTCCTCTATTCGAAAAACATCATAACGATTTTTATCGTGTTCCATACATTTGGTCGTGTTAGTATAGCGCTTGTGTTTGAAACAGCAATTGTTTCTAATTTTCAATGTTGTGCCCAGAGTGAAAGTTGTTTTAAATATTAATATACAACCGACAACTGGACACATTGTATATTATGTGTTTATTAATGTAGGATAATTATGATAGTAGCAAAGACAAAAAAAAAAGAAGTGAATATAGTAACATGGATGAATCTAATTAAAAAACTTAGAAAAATGTGTTTTATTAAAACTTCTTCATAAACGACGATAAAAATTGTATACGACTCGGACTTGACTATAATTTTATCGATAACAATTTGTAATGTGTCTAACACTATTGTAAGATGACAATTAAATGTCATCATATTACATAGAAATAATCACACTTTCGAAAAAAATATATGAATTAAAACTATAATATAATTACGAGATAGTTTTTTTGAGCTCTTATTCTACACCGTGGTGTAGAATAAGATACTATTGCACATCGTGATGTGCAATATGTGCATACGCACACACCCTTGCGTACGCAGTGCAGCACGAAACAATACAAGTAAGAACTGACAAAACTATATATCTCTTTCGCACGATTCTCGTTGTAGTTGCTCATAACGCGTTCAAGGTCAAAGTGGGGTAACTTGATGTGCAGCAGCTGGCGACTGTACATTTTCATTTATAAGCACTAGTAGAGCATCAGTTGTAATTAAAACAAAATTAAATTATAGCGCAATAATTTGGAAATTAATCATGCCTGTAACAGAAATCATTGTGTAACAAAACACATCATCCAAACAAATAATGGCAAATTGGTTTGAACAACCCTTTCCAATTTCCGTCGATTGGTAAAAAATAATTTATCGTAATTCAAATTATGGCATGAGATTAAAATTGGATTTGCTTTCGTTTCAGAATTGCAATCAGAAATAAAATGTGTTGCGCAATTAGACTGCTGATCTCTATTTAGCATATTATGTTCAGTGATACATAATAAGTCAATGTTTTGTCCCTTGCCCCATAATTCTTGTATATGGAGAGTAAGTATTATAGGTCCAACTTACCAATCAAGCCATTAATATTTGGATGGAAGATATTTACCTATTTATACCAGCTTTAGGCACTTTGTCCATACACATAGACAAGTCGCAGTTAATAATGTTTTCATCGGGAATGTCACTAGTTGTCACAGACAGTAATACAAACAACGGCGCCAGTTATATATACACATTTGAGTTAATTCGATGACGATCGTCAGTCTTTAGCTTAGTGAGAATTCGATTTTGCTCAAATGTCACAAAGGACAATTACCAAATTAGTACGAATACTGGTGCGTTTTGTTTTTTTGGCGGCAGTCGATCAAATATGGAAAAAACGGTGCAGAATAATACTCGTCTTATGTATATCGAAAACTCAGTCCGGACTGAGTTATATCAGTTTAAAGATTAACTATAACTATTTTCATATATTATTATGAAATAATTCTTGTTTTTTAACCTTCCCAAGCGACATTCACTATTTAGTTACTACTTGAATCTTCAAATAAATGTTTATACATATATTTTATTTATTTATGTATTGGTTAGAAACAATAAAACTGTGAACTTTTTATTTAAAAACATTTGGACATCATCATCGCTAGGTTTATCATCAGCCTCATTTTCGACGTCGTGTCTCACAATTATACTGTCAAAAATAGGGCTGGGGGACTAAGATTAGGTTGATGTCTGCCCCATCCTAAGTACCAGACAATAGCCATCGCGTGAGAACAGCAGCCGAAGGTTCTTTTTCCCACAATACAGCTGCAGTATTGGCCTATTATGGCTTCTCTTCCATGCGCGTTTTCTTCATACAGTACTTATTGGCGAGGTTGTCAACAGCTTCGGACCGGACATCAGGGCCTGTCTTGCAGCCGAAGTGCGGGTTGCTTAGCGCGGTATGCGAACATTAATGACATCATCCGACGAGCTCTTCACCGTCGTCGGCGTTCCAGATGTATAAAAAACCAGTGGCTTGGCACGCGACGATGGCAAGAGATCGGACGGCATATCTTTATTTCCATGGAAGGTGGGTAAGCCTTTAGTGTGGGACGCAACGTGAGTCGACATTCTTGCGCCATCCCACCTTCTTGGCTTGGTACTGGCGCTGCTGTGGTGTGCGGAAAACCCCAAGCGGTGAAAGTATAATAAACTTATAGGTAACTATATTTTCGAGCCGTTTGGGGTTGAAACCCTAGGGCCATGGAGTCCGAGTGCTCATGGTTTGTTCAACGAAATCTCAAAACGGCTGGTTGATACTTCCCGTGACCTAAGGACTGGCGTTTACCTTGGCCAGAGGCTAAGCATTGGCATACAACGTGGCAAAGCCGCCAGTATCTTGGGTACCAGTCGACAGCAATGCGGAGGAATTTTTCGACGCCATATTTTAGTTTGTTAATAGTTTTAGTTAGGTTAGGATATTGTATTTTTATTTTATTGATGTGTGTAGGTACTACTAAATAATGAAGAAAAAACAAGAAAAGAAAAGATTGTTTTTCAATTTGGAATTTGACATTTGTACCTGTCAAGTCTACGAGATAAAAAAAACAAACTTTAAACAAAATATTGGTAGGTAACCCTAAGCACACGGGAATGACAGCAGCGCGTCGTTTTGAAGTTAGAATGATTATTTAGCTATTAAAATAAAGACTAAAATTAAATACATTTATTTCGAGCAACCTTAACTCATATATGGTACACACGGCTACACATCAAGCTATACATTTCCAGTTTATGCTGATTGCCAAGACGGCATTGGTGCTGCCCCACACCCTGCGCACCTGGGACGCGCCCCGCTTGTGCATGGTCGCGTGGAAGCAATCGGTACGCACCTCAGCAAACATACCTGAGGCGCTGCAGTAGCGACCCAGCCCCAATACAGCCCTGAACGCGTTGTTTAACTGGATGCGGAGGGCTCCGTATGATGCACACGTATACCTTGCCCACAGACTGCACTTGTAGAGAGACGTGGAGTACGCCCTAAATAGCGTTATCTTCACCACCCTCAAACACCGCGCAAACCTACATGCGAGCATGTTCGCCCGCACCAACAAAGCCCTTCGTTCCCACCCCATGTCAGCATTATATGAGGTCGGTCGTAACTAAATGCCTAAATGTTAAATTGATCCACCCTTTTGAGTGGAACACCATTTAGAAAAACGGGTGGATAGTTTAGCGAACGTTTCGTACCGGCCTCAAAGACCATGCATTGGCTTTTGGTCACATTGTACTTCATCACATGACAAAAGGCATACTCCTCACAGGTCAGCACCAGCTTTCTGAGGCCACCGACTGACGTGCTCAACAGCACCATGTCGTCAGCATAACTGAGGTTATTGACACAGACTCCACCGACATGGCAGCCGACATGCTGGCTGCTGAGCGCGACGATCAAGGCATTCATGTACAGGTTAAAAAGGGAGGGGGAAGTCAACCCCCCCTGCCTCACCCCGCACTCCAGCAGATACGGCTCTGACATTGTACCCGCCCACTTAACGCTGTTGACCTGATGACTGTACCAGTATTTAAAGACGTTGACAAGTTCTCGTGGTAGGTTTATACCCTCGAGTTTAGCCCACAGGATGTCGTATGACACCAGGTCAAAAGCCTTGGGCAGGTCAAGGAAGCAGGCGTGCACTGGAGTCTTTCGATCTGTGTAATATCTGACGGTATGCTTAAGACAGAGTATTGCGCTTTCAGCTATAATACATTAACTTGTTGTTTTTGTTATGTGTTGTTTATATCCCACCTAACAGTAACGAAAATGAATACATGGTATTATTTCGGATTATTGAACAGTTGTGTAAATGTTATAACGACACGATAGTAATAGGTGACTTCAACTTGCATTCTTGTCCTATAAACATTCTCAATTATTTTCAATGTTTTCAAGCTTATTGTGGATTTACTCAGAGTAACAAAGTAGACAATTGCAATGGTCGACAATTAGATCTAGTGTTGAGTACATTCGCGGAGGAAGGGAGTGTGGGGGTGTGCGCGGCGGAGGCGCCGCTCGTGCCGGTGGACGCATATCACCCGCCGCTCGATGTATCGGTCAATCTGCGCGTGCGTCAGCACCTGTGCGCGGGCTCAGCGGCACTGACTGCGGATACACATGAAACTGTAGGCTGGAATTACAATAAAGCCGATTTCTTCGTTTTGTACGCATCAATTGCGGCCGTTGATTGGACTCCGATGTATGAGTTAGATTTGCAAATGAGTTTGAATTATTTCTACAATATTATTAAGTCGATTTTTGATGACTGCGTTCCAAAGAAAAAGCGAAGTCGTGTAAGCTCAAGGTATATTTACCCTGAGTGGTACACTGTTAAAATAATTCGCAACATAAAATTAAAGGCTGTACTACATAAACAGTACAAAACAAGTGGGTTGAGGACTGATTACGAAGCGTTTGCTCAGTGTAGAACCGTAGTTAAAAATTTGATTTTAGGCGCTAGGGAACAGTATGAGCACCGTGTTGAAAACCAAATGCTGGAAGACCCAAAGTCGTTTTGGAATTATGCAAAATCTAGAAGAGGTAGTAGAAGTCAGCAAAAGATTTTAAATAATGGCAAGGCGTTGACTGACGAACAGTGTGCTCAAGAGTTTGCTGAGTACTTCTATGCGGTGTATAGTACAGAGCAGGCCGAGCTGGATGTAAGTGTGGCTATGACGGAAGCGGGCGGGCAGAATGGAGCGGCGCGGGTACATCTTGATCACTTAGAACTGTCGGACGTATGTTGCGCGCTTCAACAGCTTAAATCGAAAATGTCTTCTGGGCCGGACGGCATACCACCTTACATCTTTAAGGATTGTCGGTCGGTGCTAGCCAAACCGCTACAATACATTTATAATAAATGTCTGGATGGAGCAATTTTTCCGGAAGAGTGGAAGATTACCCGCGTCGTTCCGGTGCCAAAGGGAGGGTCAGGGATGACAGTGGATGGCTACAGGCCTATCGCAGTGCTGTCGACTCCGGCAAAGGTTTTCGAAGCGGCTATTCATAAGAGCATATTTCAACAGGTCAGTGGCCAGCTTTCAGACGTCCAGCACGGTTTTTGACCAGCAAGAAGCACTACTAGCAATCTCATCAGCTACATGGCTGATCTTGTGCCAATAGTGGACAGTGGGGGACAAGCTGATGCCGCTTACTTCGATTTTAAAAAAGCATTCGATCTAGTAAACAATGATGTTTTGCTCAAAAAGTTAGCGGCCGTTGGTTTCACTCCACAGCTACTAAGGTTTTTTGCAAGTTACTTGAGCGGTAGGCAACAGTACGTTGAGTATGCGGGACATAAGTCAGAGCCATATTTTACCAGATCTGGGGTAAGTCAGGGCAGTAACCTTGGGCCTTTGCATTTCATTATTATGATTAATGACTTGCCAGAAGTTGTTAAAGAAGCCAAATGTTTACTGTTTGCTGATGACCTCAAGCTGTCGCTGGAGATAAGTAAATTAGAGGACTGCGACAGGCTTCAAAGAGACATAGACAGAGTGGTGACCTGGAGCAAGGATAACCTCTTGCAGTTCAACATCTCAAAGTGCGTAACAATCACTTTCTCTCGCGCGCGTACTCCTTTTCTATATACCTACAATATAGACGGGTTGCCAATCGCTAGGGCTACGGAAGTTAGGGACTTAGGGGTTAAATTCAACACTGGGTTAACGTTTCGAGATCATGTCACAAGCTGCTGCAGAAAAGCCTACCGTAATTTAGGTTTCATGCTTCGTATGGTGCGTGGTTTTAATAACATTAAAGCGGTTATGGCCCTATATAATGCATTAGTTAGAAGTCAATTAGAATGTAACGCAGTCATTTGGGATCCACATGAATCTAAATATAGGCTCATGTTGGAGAGAGTACAAAACAAGTTCGTGAGATACTTATACTTGCGCTTGTATGGTGTATACCCATTTTATCCGCTTATGTACCCAACTTTATTTATTTTGGGTATGGTCGGATATAACGAACTGAGGGTCAGGAGGGATCTCGCACTCATCTGTACGAGATGAGTGCGAGATCCCTCCTGACCTATATTCAAAGTACTTAGAGGGAAGGTACATAATGCGGACATTTTAGGGCACATAGGTTTGTGTGTTCCGGACAAGTACGTGTGGCGACGTCGGCAGCCACGGCTGCTGGCGGAGCCGCGTGCTCGGACCAATCTGTTAAGTGAGGCGCCGCTGACGCGTGCACTCCGCACTCTCAACCTCATAGCTAATGACTCGGACCTATTCTGTTGTTCTCTGAGTGAGTTCACAAAGAATGCATTATTTGTAATAACTTACAAAATTTAATTAAAATTATAATAATAAAATAAATAAATAAGTTAAAAATAATTTTGGGTAAAACTTATATATGTACGCTATCGCAATAGGTTACCCTGTAATGATAGATGTAAGTTGGAAATAAATAAAAAATAAAAAACTATAAAACTAACTTCATCTACCTAGCCTTTTACCGACTATGTTGGGGTCAGCTTCCAGTCTAACCGGATGCAGCTGAATACCAGTATTTTACATGGAGCGACTGCCTATCTGACCTCCACCACCCAGTAATTGGGTAATAAAATACCCCTTGGTAAGACTGGTTGTCAGGCTTTCGGGTTTCTGACGACCCAGGAGCCAGGATTTCAAGATTGAATCCTGGCTGTCATTCGGGGATCCTCGTAAAGCACGTACGTACGTGTTTTCCGAGGCACCGAGGAGTCTCAGTATGTAAAGATGGCCACCCTTCGTCAGACCAACCCCGGTAAGCGTAGCTTAACCTGATGGATCGACCCTTGTGGCTGTTATTACTTAGCCACGAGCTCCTTCAACGATGAAACTAATTTCAAGTGTTAATTATTGAATTATTTACAATAGTATTTTTTTTTTTGAGTTTATGATTTAAGACCCCGTACAATATTTAATTTGTTAAATTTATTTATTTATTTATTTGCTAACATGTAAAACACTGGTAAGTAGGCATGCATTCAAATTTCATGACACAGTATTAAGACATGCACACTGTAAGGGCACTGCAAATGTTTCATATCAATTGATTAAATTATATAATATAATATTGATTCTAATTATTACAATACATTACATTTTAATAAACATTAGTTATTTAATTATTACATTTTATTTCAAATAAATCATTATTATTAATTCTTTCATGCATTTTAGTCATTATAGGTAAGCATAATATATTAAAGTCATTTATTATTTTACATATACGTCACTTACGTATATGTAAAATCGTCAAGCATATTGTTACAAGGTCAATCAATTCACAATTTGTCAGTTTTAAATTCCTCAACGGTATAGTAGCCTTTCTTTATTAGCAGAGATTTCAACTGTTTCGAGAAAATTGAGTCATTTGGTAGGGATTTTAAACTTTCCGGTAATTTATTAAATATATTAGCTAGTCTTGAATATGGGCTTTTCCCGATAAATTTTAAGTTTGTGATGGGCAGTATTAGTCTATTCTTGTTCCGTCGGTTATAGTTTTCGTTTAGCTCGATATTAGATTTGAAGAGGTGCCTATTTTTCCTAACGAATATGCAACTTTGCAGTATATATATTGCTGGTAGTGTGAGAATTTGTTGTTTAATAAAGTGTGGCCTACAACTCTCTCGTTGGTTTATGTTCATTAATATTCTGATACATTTCTTTTGCTGGATGAAAAGGTCCAAAAAGTCAGTACTGTGTCCCCACAGAATTATACCATAATTTAGCCAGGAGTAAGCGTACGCATAATAGGCAGATAGGGCGGTTTTATAGTCTGTGTTGCATTTCAATATGCTTAGTGCATAAATAAATTGGGACAATTTTGCTCTTGTACTTTCTACATGCTATATAAATAAATATCAGAATATATAAATTATTCTGCATCACTTGTTTCATATGCAATCGACTGCCGAAAAAGCCAAAGGCACCAATTTTACGCAATGGCCTTTAGTGTTGAAATCAATATGAAATATTTCTTTTAGTAAGTATCTACAAATATTAACAGTAAGATGGCGCTCTCTTCGTGGTACAGACCGACTATATCCCATATTCACAAATATACCATTATATTTATTACTTACCTACGTGGTGTAGCGAACTATTTGAAGCTTCTTTCATATAGATGATTGTTGTAAGAGACTTCTGATATGAATGTTGGCATGTTTAATATTTCTAAACCAAACACCGAGGTCAATTTGAAAATCCAGAGTATTGGTATCATTAGTACCTGACAATATATTAATATGTTAGATATTGATGGTTTTGCCGCGATTATTAGAAAAAGATGTGCATCCCTGATGTCACGGGTACGTGGCAGCACCAACAGTATTCTCAGTGTGTTCGCAGATCGGTGGGATTCCTCGATAATGCGGAGGTGGATACAGCTCCACGCTGAATTTTATTTTTTTATGTTTATCCGTGTCTGTACCTATTAATACTAAATATTAAGTAAAATTGTAACTAACCCTAAGCACTCTGCCCAAAATAAAATGATTCTATTCTATTCTATTAACATAGTAATTTTTCGTTAGAGAATCAAAGTTATAAGAATTGATTAAGAAATCTTTGTTTTTGCACCAGGCTTCCTGTAGCATAAAAAGTACTTGAAATTCATTGCCCAGCAGGGCTTGCAAGGTGTATCGAATATTTCGCCCTTGGTCATCACCTAAAACAAGTACCTTCTTCTGTTGCACAGGTATGGTTTTGTGGGTTGACGTCATCTTTATACTGGATATACATTCCTGTGGAAGAGTACTAGCGCTTGAGTTCACACTATTTACAGGTCCTGGGGTCTAGATAGCTCCTGATGCTGCAGTGCCTTCTGTCAGCATATTATTGATAACAGGAGACTCATTGACAGGAGTATCCAAATCACATTTGTCAGTTACGATATTGTATTGTAGGATATTGCAACATTTTGTGTAGCGGACGAAGTTATTAGGGTTGCTCTGTTCT
This sequence comes from Agrochola macilenta, assembly GCA_916701695.1. Taxonomy (NCBI): domain Eukaryota; kingdom Metazoa; phylum Arthropoda; class Insecta; order Lepidoptera; family Noctuidae; genus Agrochola; species Agrochola macilenta. The sequence goes on from OU753563.1 coordinate 15,378,878, forward strand.
TGTCATGCATGGATAGCCTTTTCTTCTTTCTATTTGATAGGGTTGTCGATAAACCAGAGCAATCTATTTCGCGTATCACTATGCGTTTGCACTGGCAAAACATCGCAACAAAACATGTTGAAATGTCTAGTTCCTGTCAAAAATTGTATGGAAAATTGACAGATCCGATAGATTTCAACATTTTTTGTTGTGAATGTTTCGCCAGTGCAAACGCACAGTTAATAGAGGTGTCCAGCAAACTTAACATTGTTGAGTCAAATAACGTTGTGTTAGATATTTCGTGGAATGATATAAATTATGTAGATCGCCTCATGCGTCGGAACGTTACATTCTTCTGCTCATTATTATCCATTATAATAATTATTGTGTTACGAATACAACAATCTCTTGAGTTTTGTCCAGAAGATGCGGAGAATTATGTGACAAGAAAGTTTTCAAAATACAAAATACAAATAACTCAAAGTGTTAGGACGGAACTCGAGACATCGAGCGCACAAGGTCGCCGTCGTATCCACTGCGCCAACTCGAAGTTAGGAGAGAGTGTTGAAATAAATGATGTGTTTTTTGTCGTTTCTATAAATTATTTACCGCAACCGTCAGTTTTATTTAATTCTCGCAAACACAATATACAAAATATTATTAAATATAAGTGAAACCATAAATTATTTACAAAATAAAGGTATTTTGTAAATAATTTATGGTTTCACTTATATTTAATAATATTTTCACTGAAGTTGTATTATTTAAATGTTATTTGTTCGTAGTCTTAGATGTAAACATCTGTTGTATCACTTTATTTAAAAGTAGTATTTTATACACTATACTTCCACATAACACTTAGATAACAATAGTACTTGTTATTTACACTATTATAATTACATTTGAAAAGATATTTCTTATTTAAATTCGATTTAAATATTTTTTACGATTTAAATACTTAGAGACGATGTTGTGCGTGTGCACCATCGATAAAAATAACATAAATGAAAATGTCAAAAATTTTGGTTTTGACCCTTATAGTCTGATTTTCACAACTATCGGCACTCCGAACAACAACAAGCGCAACACTTCATACTCATAGCTACATTATATATTAATTGAGATAGAATAAAAACCAAAAATTAAGATAGACACACCTTCTGAAACCTTAGAGACAAAACAGGTCTAGATTTACAATTCAATGGCCGCGATGCTGATCTATAAACAATGGACAAATTACTATTCAGCTGGTTCTATTGTTAAACAATAAGTGTTTTAAGTTTGAATAATTATTTAATTTCAAATAATCATGTGAAAAAAAAAACAACTTTATTGCAGACCACATGATCCATAAAAATTGTTAGCATCTTAAGAATGATATGAACATTAATGTTCTACGATGAAAGGAATTCGGTCCGATCTTATGCATAACAGTTTAAGAAGCCCTAGTATTTCTCTGCAATACATTAACGTTAAGAACATCCTTTTCATGGAACAATGGCAGTCCTTCAGGTTTGAGTATAGCATCTGGCGCCTTGAGCGTGGTGTTAAAGGTAGGGTTGAGTGGGTGCAGCGGTCCCCACGCGGTCACCGCCGCACGCGCCTCCTCGGTGCCCAGCTTGTAGTGACTACCATCGCCTGTCCTTATTATCCTGTTCGCTACCTGTAAAATGTACAATAATGTTTTAATATTTGCCTTTTCAATTTACCTTACTGTGTGAAGGTGAGTTCTATGGGACTTACTACTTCTGGTGACGCAGTTTTCAAGTCATATGCTAATCCAATCCTCTCGAGGAATTGAATGAAAGTTGCTGAATGATTGATGTGGCCACTCAGTTCAGCGGCTTTGTAGTCCCAGGGAAACGCGTGGTGGTAGTTGTGCCAGCCCTCGCCGAGCGTCATAAAAGACACGAACCACGACTCTACTGGTTGCAGGTTTCTGTAAAAATAAATAAATAACTAGATTTATACCTATTGTATCGTATTGTATTTATGACTGTGTAGGTAAAGCAACTGATAAAAATAGAAATTACTCCTACTTACTGGTCATAAGGTCTAGTCCCATAAAGATGTGCTGCACTATTCACAAGCCACGTCGCGTTCAGTGAAAATACATATCGGAAGAAGTAGCAAAAAAGCAATGAGTTCCACCAGTGCTCTTCGAAGAAATGTACTGGTATCCACATTGGGATAAATATTGCAAGTAAGAGATATAAAGGATAGTAGTATCTGAAAAAAATATAATCATCAGTACGAAAAAAAAACAGAAGGATTGGAAGAGACGGGTAAACTAATCGGAATTTCGAAAACAGAATATTTGTGATATTTTAGGTGGATATTTACTTTTTTTGGAACATGACCATCCAATCCGCCTGCATATAACTCATGTCAATCCTCCTGCCAAGCTCGATGACGTAGGGGTGCTTCTTATGCATGAGCCAACCCATGTGGCAGAAGAAGAAGCCACGCTTAGAGTTGTGAGGGTCGCCATCAGTATCCGAGTAGCGATGATGCAGCCGGTGGTCACGACACCATATGAACATACAGTTCTGTAAAATTACAAGATATTTTAGGAGGTAAGGCCCAACTTCTTGCAGTAATCCAGGCAAACTACGCCTATTGCAGGCCTTTTAGATTCATTGACTACAATTTATTTGGGAAGTAAATAAAAATAAAGCGCAACGTAAGCTGAATTAGGTACCTGTCCAGCTAGAGTCTGCAAAGTTAGTAGAATAGCTCTACAGAGCGGTGTAGCTTTGAATGTTCTATGAGTATAGTATCTGTGGGCCCCGGTAGTTATGCCTTCTGCCGCAATATACGTTACAAACATACCTGAAAAGATTCTGAGTTTAGCTATTTGATGTGTAGAATAAAGAAAACCATGTTTATTCGTTGTTTTACTTACTCCATAGTAAAGTTTTAACTCCAATCCCTCCAGTCAGTGCCACTATCAATCCCAATAGTCCAAGCAAATGAAGGTTCAAAAATCCTATTGCATTGGGCCAAACTACTTGATGCTTGTATGAGTAATCTGTTCCTATATTTTTTGCGGTCAGGGTTATGTGGTGTTTATTTTTTTCTTGTATATCTTCCATCTCGTTTTCGTTATGTATTGCTAAAAGTTTTGGTGCACTGGTTTGTGAGCTCAATGTCCTAAGAATTTACTTTCCTGATACTTTATCACTATTGACACTCCTCTCTAAATACAAACCCTTTTAAACAAAATCTATCAAACCTTAGGCAATGTTGATATGTCATTGTTTTCAGTGTTGTAATAAATAGAATTTGAAATCTTGTTCTTGTATGCTAATAAGTTACAAGTATGTTTGGCATTGCTTAGTTTGGTTAGATTGTACGAGAGTTTGTTTTACACACCGCCCGAATGACATCTCTATTTTTTTCCTGTAATTTATATTATTTTTGATTAGTAATTAAGGTGAAATTTTATGTGTGAACGTAATATAATGGCATAAATACTCTGGATTATAATTTTTCTGTAAATATATGAAGTAAAACAGAGTGTTTGGCTACACACCGGCAACCTAAAACCAACAGCTGACGTTCGAACTGCAGATCTAAACGGGTCAAAGTCAAAATCATTTATTTGCTTTAAATGCGGTTACAAAGGTGATATTAAGTTAAGTAGGCATTAAGTCCGCCTTTGTACTTTTTTGAGTGTGAAAAGTTTAAATAAATAAATAATATTCTTGTGCGACGACACATTTCGCCATGTTTTGGCATGCAAATATTAATTGTAAGGCTTATTGAAATAAGCAATTTTCTATAACTAGAATAAAATTATATCTACAATCACAGATTTAATATATTCTAAGTTTAGTCTACAATGCATTCCTGTAATGATAGGACCGACAATAAGTTTAAAAAAATAAATTACCTATTGAATAATAGCTATGTGAAATAAGCCATTTTTTTAGTACTACGCAGAATTTTCTGTAAGGAAGATCAATTATAAAATTTGGAATTGAATTACAAATAAGTGGTGCCATATATACGCAACTGCACCAGAATAGTTCGATCCTAGGAACAGGCATTTTTAATAAATATTGTATGGCTTTTCGTTTATTTGTATTATGATTAAGTTCAAAAAGTGAATAATTTGTTTTAACAAACTTAGCGATTTCATTTTAAATGCAAGGAACTGTGAGAAGGTGTGTGTGATTTATACACTGGCCTGCAGGAATCAGTCCAGTACATATTGAAAATTGCTCGTATGTATTTTTTTTTGTGCTAACATAATTCAGAGATTTCAAAATATGTAGTTTCCCCATACAATTATACCATACCGGATGATGGAGCAAACATAGGCGTGATACACCATTAAAGCAGTTTGTCTGGATGTCTCATTTTTTACTTTCTTTAATGCAAAAACAAACCTATTGATTTTCATACATATTTCATCGATATGCTGCTTCCAGGTGAAATGTTCATCACTTGTTATTCCAAGAAATGTTGTTTTATGTAATGGTTCTACTATTTGATCTCCATGCGATATTTTAAAGTGGGTATACTTACTTTTCTGCGTTTTGAAATTGATTAATTTCGATTTTTCTACGTTAAATTTTAGAGTGTCTATCCAAATAATAATTTTATTCAAGGTGTTATTTATACCAGACTCGTATGATTCCTCATTTTTACAATCAAGGATAACCGTTTTGTCATCAGCAAATAGAACACAATCCTTTTCTATAGCTTGAGGGAGATCGGTAACGTATACAAGGAATAGTGGTGGCTTTAAGATGCTTCCCTATGGAACTCCGAAGTAATTTGGTTGGGGCTGAGACTTAAAGTCGGTGATAATATTTACTTTGTCATCAAATTTTGTGATTCTCGTGATCTGAGTTCTATTTGATAAATAAGATTTGAACCATTCTAGGGGTCTTATACCCATTTTACTCAGTTTATCAATGAGAATGGAGTGATTTACCTAATCAAAAGCTTTACTAAGATCTAAAAACAGAGCTGAAGTTATAACTTTCGAATTGATGTTATTTAGGATAGATTTGACTAAGTTAAACGCTGCTAATGAGGTGGATTTGCTTTTCCTAAAACTATATTGCTGTTTTTGCAAGCATATTATACTTGTCCAAGAAAGAAAGGACTCTCTTGTACTTAACTCTTTCAAAGACCTTTGTTAGAATTGGTATCAGCGCAATAGGTCAATAATTATTTTTGTCTCTTAATATTAACTTTAAATCTAAGCAACCTAACCACATAAGGAAAAATTTAATCTTAAGATAATAAAGACATCAAAATTTTACATTCAATTTGATAATATAGCTTTGATAATAGCTGTTCACGCCAATTCAGTCGCCTACCTCATTTCTCCACTAACTTCTCCCATTTTCCCCTTCATTTTCAACTTTATTTTATTTATCTGTCCTACTTGTTCTCACTGTTTCTTTTATTCTAATTTCAGCAACAAATCCTGAAACTATACCTGTGATGACCCGTAAGGCTACTTGCTTAGGATATGGAGCTTAAATTGAGAACGGCTCTTCAAGACTGTTGAAGCATCGAAACTTCGATATTCGATTGTTACAAGAGAATTATGAAAGTGAGGAGGAAGTCAAGAAGATTGTCAGTAGAAACTTAAGCCTTAAATGGGAGCTAGTTAACCTACATCAGCAATATCTGAATGTTGTTGATGATCGTGATTAACTGAAGGTGGTCACGGATGGTTTCAGCAACTGTAGTAACCTTGTATGAGGAGTCTATAAGCAAACGCTATATAAAAAAAGAAACTAACCACTTATGCAACGAATTATTGAATACAAATTGCAACCCTCATTCCATAATAACGATTGACCATACTGAAGATTTCTTGCTGAAACAGAATTTTAGTTAAAAATTAGTCATAGAAAATGAAAAAATATGCAAATCTGAATAGAATAATTAAAAAATGTAATCAAATTAGGAAACAACAAAAACACTTTTCTAGAAATATTCCACGCAGAAAAGAACGTGTTGATCTATGTACTCAATAAATTAAACAATTACCAAGTTCAATTATAAGATAGAATAGAATAGAATATATTTATTTGCACATGGTACATTAAGGTCTTATAATATAGTAATGATCTTATATTTAAACATGTTATTTATAAATTTTATACAACACATTATTATTATTTTTTACACTTTTCTAATAACATTGGTTATAAGGGTTTCGTATCTATTTAAACACTTAACAATAATAAATAGGTACATAAACTAATTTAATTAAAACTCATTATCTTATTTTATATTTATCTGTTACTTGTTACGATAGAAAAAATTACTATGAAATCTATCTATATATATAAAATGCTTTGTCCTGAATGACTGGCACAGCCTAAACCGCTAATTGTAGAGACCTGAAACTTGGAGGGTGTGTTCTTTGCATGACGTAGGCATCCGATAAGAAAGGATTTTTCGAAATTCTACCCCTAAGGGGGTGAAAAAGGTGGGCAAAGTTTGTATGGGACAACGTGATTCCTTGGTCCAATCTACTTCAAATTTTGCATAAACATTCTTTAACAGAATTAATGGAAGACCTGTTTCGTATTTTATTGAAATTCATCCCTTAACGGGGTTAAATAGGGGTAGAACGTTATTTTGGGAGTGATTTGCTTCGAAGTTGATATCAATACTCCTTAGTGTTTTTTATTTAAATTACATTTTATTTTGACACATGTTTGAAAAGTCAATCCGATTTTATTCAAATAAGGTTGAACTCACATAAAGGCTTGGTGCTTGCAATGCAAATCTATATCTATAAAAATCAATGCCACTATTCGTTGTAATTTTGTAACTCAAGAACGGCTGGGCCGATTTAGCAGATTTTGGTTTTGAAATGTTTGTCATAGTCCAGGGAAGGTTTAAACGGTGAGAAAATTAGGGTAGGGTAGGTAGGGTAGGTAGGGTAGGTAGTGTAGGTAGGTAGATAGGGTAGGTAGAGTAGGTAGGGTAAGTAGGGTAGGTAGGGTAGATAGGGTAGGTAGGGTAGATAGGGTAGGTAGGGTAGATAGGGTAGGTAGGTAGGGTAGATAGGGTAGGTAGGTAGGGTAGGTAGGGTTTAAAGCTACCCGGGCGAAGTCGGGGCGGGTAAAGCTAATACCCTTAAAAAATTGGAATGTCTCGAAAGTCATCGTACTATACATATTAATAGGTACCGCATTTGAAGGTTTCTAAGCTTTACAGAGGTCTGTATTTACTCCTAGGATTCCCCTAACACTATCAAATTACATTATTAAATTCAAGAGAGTGCAGTTTCCCATCAAAGTATGCTTCGCAATGACTATAACCAAAGCTCAAGGTCAAACTCTTAAGGTAGCGGGAGTAGACTTAAGGGAAAGCTGCTTCTCCCACGGCCAGTTGTATGTGGCATGCTCCAGAGTAAGCGCACAGAGTAGCCTGGTGATTCTAGCACACAAAAGAAAAACAAAATATATTGTTAACAAAGAAATACTGCGGTAGGTGTAGTATTTCGATTTCGTTGTAAAAAGATAATACACCCGTGTAACTTTCGCTAGATCAAAGCCGAGCTTAGTGTTCATAAAATATATCTTTTTTTTTTTTCAAGTACACTACACTACACTATTATAAAGATTGTTATATTTTATAATTATCCAAACATTTTAACATAATAATTTATATGTTATAACAAAATTAATAACGTAAAAAACCAATAAAAATCCTATTAGAACCATTTTCGACTTCTACGCGGTCGAAGTCGCGGGCAAAAGCTAGTTAATATATATAGAAGACTTACTTCCCTTTACATTAAATATATGGGCTCTCAGAACCAAATTAAAGAACATGTTCTTGCTGCTAATTGATTTCAAGGTAAATGAATCATTAACAATTGTTTCACATGACCTTATGCCTCATTATTTTAATTTAAGCAGCCACAGTTTTAATCGTGCCACACTAGAGCTGCCGTAATTTTGTGGGATGGATGGAATTTTCCAGAAGCATATGCAATTTCCCTTAAAATCTCGTAAAGTGGCTATTCCTGCAAGAGGGTAAAGTGAGGTCCAAGGTATTAGTTTGTGGCAACCTATATATTTTTTCTTTTTATTTCTATTTGCAATCGGTCGTCAGACCATAAGCGAATTCGTTCCATGTCAAATGGCGTTGTGGTGGAGCAGCCAGTGCTGCGCCTCCCACTTATAGAAGGTGGTTCCTCTTCAGCCTTTTTACCACCGCTGCAGCTGTCGGGTTTAACAGTTCCGGAACTAGTTACGGAACTGTATGTTTTGATTTATTTGCGAGTATATATGCGATATGTCACATAAATGACAGTATTTTTTATTGCATTGACTTAGAACCTTGATTTCTAGGAGACCATAGATCTACGTATTTCATATTAATTTTAACTTGATACCTCCGCGGGTTCCTGAGAAAATGGGTCTAGCAGGTTGACAAGACAGACAGACGGACAAAGAAATGATCCTCTAAGGGTTCTGATTTTTTCTTTTGAGCTACGGAACCAAAATGGCGGCAAAGAGGATATTTAAAATTACAGACCAAAAGCCTGATGTCAAATGTGTAATTAGAGGTATGAGGAATAGGGTGTAAAGTTCACTCATTCTCTATAGAAAAGGGAGGATCCTCGGACCGGACGGGCGTCCTGTCTGGCGAGCAACTGCCCTACGAGTTGAGATGTCCCCTCGTGGGGGCGTGGCGATCGGGGTCAGGGCTTCGCCTCTCGCCTACGGATGCAGCACGGTGACCCGCTAATACGGGCCACTCCATAATTATGTTTGCCTTGAACGGCCTGTGGGATTGACGCAGGCAAAGTGCGGCTGTGTGAATGGTTGCTATAAATTTTGTGTAGGCGCACCACGACGCTAAATCCTATAGCGTCGCTTCTTCACTACATCTCGGTGGTGTGTCCCCACCAGGTCAGACTCCCAGTTGCCTGGGGGAGGCTCAACGAAGACGACCAGTGACAGAGATGCCGACTCGACGCTCCTACAGGTAGATATGTAACTAGCTTTCCTTCGCCCCGCTTACAGATCTAGCCGTTTACGGATTGAGGGATAAGCAGTCATGTTTGTGTGAGCGGCTCGTATATTAACCTAGAAACGCCGCGCAACAGATGTACATCTGTAGAGTCTTATTATACCGAGTGAGCCGCGTGTAACCTGGGTGCGGCTTACTCGAGGGGTCATAACTGCCCAACGATTCAATCGTCTAGTCGTCTCTGCGCCGTCTCGGCACGAGTAATCAGTTTTGGGGCTTTATTGGCCCCTTGCCCGAGGAAGATTTCTCTCGGCCCACGAAATCGGGGGCCCGTCATTGGGTTCCCCTCCCCATCCTAGGAGGGTTCTTAGGAGCGGAGGAGATTGGGAGTGTTTTAGTGTACACCTATTCGGTGACCACACAACCCCAGGGATTGTTTAGGCCCAAGAGAATGTAATGTTTTGGGAATGTGGTGTTTTCAGTGAACTAACCTCAACAATCAAACAAAATTACAAAGTGACGGTGACAATGACAATGCAAAGCTTACGGCACTTTAGCCGGGCTGACGGAACGCCACTATTATGCCGCTAGCGGCAATCTATACACTGCCTTTTAATAAAACGAAAACTAACTACTTGAAGAAAAAAAAAAAAAATTTTGTCAACATCCCTATTATCCTTATGACCTCACAATTTTTATTTAAATACCTAAACAGAATGCAAATTTAGTCAGGGCACATTGCTTGCACAACAAATGCCTGATGGGCCGAAAGATTAGCGAAGGAGTAGCGACGGTGTACCGAAAGACGTAGCGTTGATAGGCCTCCCGCAAGGTGGACCAATGAACTTGTGAAGGCCGCAGGAACTCGCTGGATGCGAAAATCACAGAACCGGTCGAACTGGCGATGCTTAGGAGAGGCCAATATACAGCAGTGGAAATTTTTCAGTTGAAATGTTAATGATGCAACAGAATGAACTAACTAGATGCTGGTTAAACACAATAACAGATACCTACTTAAAATAGTAAAATTCCTCAGACTCTAATTTGTATAATGGGAAAAGATGAACGATTGGGCATGGCAATAAGGCTGCATAAGAGATAAACCCTAGCGAAATAAATTAGTTTCAATGTTGTCTTTTTATTATTATTAAAATAATCCAATAAATAACTGATGACTAAAATTCGCACCTACAGACATACTCGTATATTATGTGTTTAGCACTAAGGTTTACAGGTTATCCTAATTAATTCTCTATTTAATATCGCCTATAAGGACGTCATTTTCATGGTACAGTGGCAGTCCTTCAGCTTTGAGTGTAGCATCTGGCGCCTTGAGCGTGGTGTTGTAGGTAGGGTTGAGTGGGTGCAGCGGTCCCCACGCGGTCACCGACGCACGCGCCTCTTCGGTACCCAGCTTGTAGTGACTGCCATCGCCTGTTCTTTTTATCCTATTTGTTACCTATACGGAGAAAAATATTGATTTATACAATGTGCCGCTACAATGGTGACATTAATTTAACACACGGGTGGGGTTAGTGGCCAGTAAACATAAAAATATAATAAGAAAAAAAAAATCGAACAAAAAAAAAAAATCTAACGCTCGTCAACATAGGGGTCTCTCTTTTCTTCAATTCGCCTTCTCTTTGCTCGTGATTCGTTTTATTTTCTCACGTTTTCAGTTTTTAAATGACCTCTGCGCTACAGTTAGTGCAAGTTGCTCCAAGATGCTATTTTAGAAAATTGAAAATAAATAATAACGTTTAATGAAATAAAAATATCGTGTTATAAAGAAAACGCTAATCCGTATACGTGTGTTAAATTAATGGCACCGTTATTTTAGTTGAATAAAAATCCGCTATAAACTGTCTTCATCTTACCATATCTGGAGATGCCGATTTTAAATCGTAAGCTAATCCCATCCTTTCGAAAAACCTAATGATACTCGCGGACATGTTGAAATGCATGGTCAGTTCAGCAGCCTTGTAGTCCCATGGAAACGCGTGGTGGTAGTTGTGCCATCCTTCTCCCAGACTCAATAAGGACACAAACCATGATTCAACAGGTTGCAGGTTTCTGTAGAAAGTAAATAATTGCGATAATCAATATTTTAATCTTTATGAGGTCGGGACGTGCTCTTAGAGCTTAAGTTTGATCGTGTTCATGAGTTGTTGAGGGACGACCGCGTCGCGAAGACGCTGCGTGCGTAAGGTTCACCGATGACATGGTGAAGGTCGCAGGAATTCGCCGGATGCGGCCAGCGCAAGACCGGCCTTTGTGGTGATTTTTGTGTGAGGCCCCTGTTACCATGTCAGCAGATATGATGAGGATAATGATAATATTATACTTATAAAGATTTATAAATTCTAGGGTGATTAAACCTATAGGTACCTTCAACTTACTGATCATAAGGCCTAGTCCCACAAAGATGTGCAATGCTGTTGACAAACCAAGTGCCGTGTAGTTCACATACGTAGCGAGCGAAGTAACTCACTAGCAGCGAGTCCCACCACGTCTCCCCGAAGTAATGAACTGGTACCCACACTGGGAGGAATATTGCCAGCATCGAATATAAAACGTAGTAGTATCTGAAACAACAGGGAATCTTTAGTTTGAAATTCGCTAAAGCAATAAAAAATAAATAGCTTTTAATTATTCTTGGGAATCATCCTGACATTCTCGTGTAGAGCAACGTGGTAATAATGTGATTGTGTTTCACAATTATAAATGATCTAGATAGTCCATTATGGAGTTTACACCTATTCTTCGAACGAGAGATGTAGGATAGAATTGGTAGAAATAAAATGAATATCGACAAAACGGGAAGGCTTAATTTAATACATTGAAACATAATTTTCACAGGCATATATTTATATTAGAACTGGTGCACTCAAGATACTGAAACGTTGAATATGAATAACTGTCGCGCAAAATAAAATACCACAAAAAATACTTTTTCTGAAACATGACCATCCAGTCGGCTTTCAAGTCGCTCAAGTCGATCCGTCTGCCGAGCTCAATGACGTAGGGGTGCTTCTTGTGCATGAGCCAACCCATATGGCAGAAGAAGAAACCACGCTTTGAGTTGTGAGGGTCGCCATCAGTATCCGAGTAGCGATGATGCAGCCGGTGGTCGCGACACCAGATGAACATAGAATTCTGTTAAAATTATTTTTTAAAGTAAAGATAATCGAGACTGAATCGACAACGAAGACCAGAATAGTTTTGTAGTAACCTGCATGTAGTAACGTTCTACGTTTGAACGAAATCCTGTGACAGACAGGCATATTGGTTCTATTACTTTTGTGATAATTATAATAAGAGTGTGGGTTATAATCTAAGGAGCTAAGTAAAAAAATTATGTTACGATCATAAATAACCTACTAACATAGTTTATAAGCTCCTGTTGTTACTAACCATAATGGATCATGTTATCTGACAAATTAAATAAATACTTAATAATAAATATACTACAAATGGGTTTTCTTTGGTGTTATGTAACGCAAATGAATTACAAACATCAAATTACAGATTGTGAAACACCACTGCTGAACCTAGAAGATTAACCGCAAACATCTGGTGTTATAATTTTTGTGGTTTAATAAAACTGCACAGCACGGTGTGGCTTGGCGGTTGTTGATGATTCCAAACTGAATTCAACAAGATTTTAAAACCACGTTTGGCATGACTACACCTGTATAGTATGTTGGTTCTAAACCCTGAAATTCCTCCTTGTATATACCTATACTTTTATGGTGGTGGTAGTTTTTACTTTTTTTTAAAACGAATCCTTATAGGATCACTCGTGTGTCTGTCTGACTGGCTGGTTGTCTGCCTGTCACAGCCAATTTGCTCCGAATATACTGGATCGATTTAGTTTAAGCTATGAATTTCTATGACCCAGACACGTTCGTGTAACGTAAATAAATGAATTTTGAATGTGGGGGTCACTATTCGGGGGCAAATTTCAAAAAATTAAAATTCTAGTTTTGCAAACTATATCGTGTGACATATCAAACGAAAGGGTTTGTTGTGTGGATCTCAAATATATTTTTTTATAATTTTATAAATACAATGAAAGTGGAACATTCCTTTATCTCCAAAACGACAGAACCAAAAATTTAAAAAAAATACCGAAAATACTATACACAAAGATTACAGGAAAACCTATAAGAATTCTATGGTTTTAAAATAACATGGCAAATCTCTTAATATTGTGCGTAAAAACTTACATTTGCAGTTGGGATGTATGCGAGAACATGTTTTTCAACTATTGTAGTTGAAAACATGTTCTCGCGTACATTCCAACTGCAAATGTAAGTTTTTAAGTTTGTTCTTGGGATAAATTCATCCCAACGACGGAACTCTCTGTTCGTGGTCGGACACGCACTTGGCTGGTTTTTTTGATTGAGTTTTTCCATCTGGAATGTCTCAGTAGCAGCCCGGAGTCTGGATTTGATGGCGGCAATAGGTTCGCCACCTATGACATGGGACGTAAACATTACTGGTCAAATGTGGGTGTTATATAGGTACACCGCTGCCTAACCCATTGAGGAAACCAGATGATGATGTTATGTTTTATGAAAAACAAATAGGTTACTCACCTGTCCAGCTAGAGTCTGTGTAGCTACCATTATCGCTCTCAAAAGGGGCGTGGCTTTAAACGATCTGTGAGTGTAATATCTGTGAGCTCCAATAGTAACACCTTCCGAGCCAATATACAGCACACACAGCGCTGAAATATTCAACATGAAAGTAATGACATAGAACATTCATGAGAAAAATATAACAAAACGTATTTTCACTTACCCCATAAACTGGTTTTCCATGAAACTGCCCCCGTGAATATGAAAGCAAGCCCCCACAATGCAAACACATGTAGTATTAGAAATCCTATGGCATTTTTCCAAACTATTTGATGCTTAAATGAGTAATCTGTACCTATATATTTTGTAACTAGAGTGACATCTGTTTTATTAACATTTTCGTGACCATTTTTTGTTTGGTTACAATCCCTTATTTTATTTGCCTTTAATTTCTTTCGAGGGTTATCACTGGCAGTCATTTTTTATTAACTTGACTCTACTCGGTTAGTATTTTTACTAATGGAATGTTATGAAGAGGCTACATTTATAAGCGGTTTGCTCAAGGGCCTTTTGTATTTTAATAAGTGTATTGTTTTCAAGGAGAATGAACTTTTATTATTTTGACGACTTTATATTGACTTACTTACTTATCCCTTCATCAGACACATCATGCAGAGTGACAATGTTTGTTTAAATTAACCCGGACTGTTCGGTCCTTAAATTTATTTTCATTCTTTCTTTTTTCTTAATGTCTTGAGTAGTTCTTGTGAAAAGAAGTACCTACTTAAGTTTTTTCTAGATATAAATTGAAATAATCAAGCTATCTTTGTCCAGATAACTTTACTAGCACTTCTAGTTACCTGATGTTCTATTTCAGGCCACTATTGGGTGTCTATTAATTTTTTCCTTTACCTAATGGATCAGCGTCCCAAGTTTAGTTAATAATATAAAAAGTGCATGTAATCATAATTCATAATATACCAAATTTTCTTACACCTAACTACAAATAATAGTTCCAACATAGAAGAATAAATTCCAAAAACTATTCAGAATAGCAATTCTAGCCACCCACCCTCTCCACCTCTTCACTACCAACAAGGCTGGTCCCCGCGGGAGTAGTACACCAAAACTCAAGAGGGAAGAAAAATTACCAATAAATCAACTCTAAAATACAGACAATGAATGGAAGTAATGTTTTGAACTTTTTTTTTTTTTTTGTGCAATTCCGCGGTCAGTTATTACTTTCAGCGGATGAGTTAGATGTAAATATTGGCGGGAAGAGCGTGACTCCAGCGAGCCATCTACTCCGTATTCGTGCTTAGGTCCACACAGGTGTGGGTGGACTACACGATGTCTTTCCTTTTAAGTATTTTCATGTAACTTCTTGTTTTCAGTGCGGCAGCCAGATTGTTGGGGTGCCTTTCCAGTCTTTCCTGGTATCTTTTTGTGATGTTTTTGATCTCGTCCATGACGGTGTTCATTGATAACTCCTTGTGTATTTCAACGTTCGTGACAAGCCAAGGAACGCCACAAATTGACCTCAAAATAGCATTCTGCATTGTTTTGAACATAGCAACATAAACGCCCGAACTTTGTAGCCGTTTGATAAAGAAAAACCCAAAAATATAGAATGAAAAACATAAAAAAAGAACGCTGGTCAAAGGACCAGAGTTTTTTCTTTATCTTCTTTAGATCTGGAGGGGGCTTTCACCTTCCTACTACGAGACCTACTTACTAAGAGGGGCTCTTGCTACAAAAAATGAAATTGTTAAAATAAAAAACTATACCAAAAGAAAGTAAAAAAAAATTGAATAGAAAAAGCAACATATATGTATTATCATTATTTGATGATTTAAATAAGTATAGATAAAAATATTGTGATATTGTTTAAAAAATAAAAATAATGTGTTTATATGAATTAGGAATGTTATAATATTGGTTTAGACCCATTATTGATCTTTAAAATCAACCGACGGTCATAATTTCTCGACGACGTGAATAGCTCTATTCTTCAGGTCCAAGATTCGTTTACCGTATATAATTTGGTACTACATAAAAAAACAACAAATACATTAGATTTAAATTACCTAATGTTGAAAGTAGTGAAAGTGGCATCATATTGAATGGAGAAAAACTGGAATTTATTCATCAAACAGTTTTCCTAGGAACCACGCTCGACGAGAAATTACAATGCGTCCATTGTAATTTCTCGTCGAGCGTCGATCGAGCGAGCCTCATATAACATCTCTTGCGGGGCGGCTAAGCTCAGCCGCTTATGCTGTTAGAAAGATAAGACAGTTATCAGATGTACAAACCGTGCGTTTGGTCTATTTTAGCTACTTCCACAGCATTATGTCGTATGACATTTTACTGTGAATTCGGGTTACTGACATATAATCCCTCTTTATTTTGCAAAAGAGAGCTGTCAGAGCCATTTATAATCTAGGTCGCCGCGAATCTCTCAAGGAACTATTTTAAAGGTTTAATATTATGTATGTAAGAAAAAATCTACATCTTTTAATAGTATAAGTGATAGACTTAATTTTAATACAAGAAATAAAGATGAAATATATCAACCATTTTTCAGATTATCTTAAGTACCTACATATATCTTCTATGGGGTACTGTGTAAAATGTTACAACATTGAACTTGTGATATTTTGCAATTAAATGAGAGATAATTTAAAACTCATATTAAAGTACACTTTGTAAACAAGCATATTACAAATTAGAGGATTATATCCAAGATATGCTTGGAAACATGTTGGTCCCGCTCCATAGGATAATCTAGAATCTAGACAAAATCAAACTGGTTGCTAATTTAATTGCTTAATTTTTTTTATTTTTTATTATATGGCCTTGATTTTACATTCTGTGATTACTTTGTCACACACTGACTGATTATATGTATGTTTTTTTAGGAAAATCGTCTACTTTTACAACGTTTATAATTAAGTGAGCACCATGTATTTATCACATAATTAATTTATCTGTCTTTGCTTCATTTTTAATACTTTTAACCTATTGTGGTATAGCAATTTTATTCTAGGTGCATCCTTTTCACATATAAATATATAACTAATGTACCTATACAAAATATTGTAATAGTTATTTATGCTATAAGTGCGGAAGGTAGGTGATTTCCGATGAGTGGCATTTTATTCACGAGCGAGCGCAGCGAGCGAGTTTATAAGTCGACACGAGTCGGAAATCATCTTACGCACGTGTATCATACATACAACGTTTTACTATGCATTGTGAGAGAAAAAAAAAACTTCGACTTCGACTTCGACTTCGACTTCCACTTCCACTTCCAATTCCACTTCCACTTCCACTTCCACTTCAACTTCCACTTCCACTTCCACTTCCACTTCGACTTTGTCTTTGACTCCGCCATTGCCATCGCCATCGTCATCGATATCGTCATCGCCATCGCCATCGCCATCGTCATCCCATCGCCGTCGCCATCGCCTTCGCCATCGTCATCGTTATCATCATCATCTGATTTGTAAAACTCTTCTCAAATAATAAAAACTCTTTGCAACGGCAACGGGCTGACGACGGCCACCAAAATTAAAAAAAAACAGAAAAGTAAAAAGTACTAGTCAAAAAAAGTGACACTTTCCGCACTAATTTACTGCTTGGAAAAAGCTCTTTTCGAGCAAATGCATTGTAAAATATTTTAAAAGAGTAACGGTGGACTTTCTTGCCCATTCTTCTCCATACAAAAACTACCTTTCGGAACTAGTATTAATTATATTTTTTTTGTAAATTATATAGCCCTGAAAAGGGCCTATTTGAAATAAAGGATTTGACTTTGATTTTGACGCAACGCGTCGTACGTCCAGCCAGTAATAGGACTAGCCCATCAAGGAGCGCTGACTGTTTCGTCAATTTGTAGACTGAGACTCGGACATTGTTGTAGCCCAGTGTTCCTGAACAAGATCCATGTTCAGGACAATTTATTATGCGAGTGTGGCCTTGCGGACGGTACCTTAGATCATATATTTTTCTCCTGCTCTTTGAACACCAATTCCTTCGACTTCTATCATAAATTTTCCAAATATAACATTACTCTCCTAACTAACTTCCATTCTCTAAAATTCAAAATTCAAAAGTCATTTATTCAAACTAGGCTGAGAATCAGCACTTTTCGAACGTCAAAATTACATAAGACAGTCTCCCAAAACGCCCACCCTTCACCACTTCCTAGTGCATTAGCTGGGAAGAAGAAGTGGCGCAATAAACTCCCCAGCAGCACAGCTGTCTGTTCAGTTAAAAGAACAAAAAAAAAAAAAGATTCTATATAATAGTGTTCAAACGTGAACAAGCAACATCAGCATCGCACCTTCAGCGCTAAGAAGTGACCTACTGAGATCTTCGCTTCATCGGCTCGATACACACACAACACACATACAAAGAGGTATCAATGTGTATTAACCTCAGAATTAGTATATAATTAAGTTAATTATTGGAATAAACTAGTCATCAAGCTGGAGTCGAGTGTGATTTATCTCCTGTATATCCTCTTACCGTGGCCAAGACACCTTTAGCCATCATCGATCCTATGAGTTTGTGGGATCGGCAGTGAGAAAACCACTTCCTGTGTACATTGCACGACGTACACAAACTCCTATTCCTTCCCACATTCCGTCTGTTACCGTAGGTCTCCTTGTAACAGACTTCCCGCACGTATAACCAACGTAACTCACGTTTGGTATGGGTTGGTAAGGGCGTTAGGATAACTAGGGTGCTAGGTAATTTTACAGGGCTAGGTTTAAAGTCAGTAGGGTTTTAGGTAGCTTTTAGGTACCAGGCTCGATTGTCTTAAACATAGCCACACTGCACGCATTTGGAATAAGGCCGTACTAAGCTGTAATTCCTGGTGCGTACAAATAGTATTCAAAATAATTTACATTACGCAACAATCTGTCTAGCCTTTTCCCAACAACATGTCAAAGATCCACGAATGACAGCCGGGACCAACGTCTTAACGTGCTTTCCGAGGCACGGAGGAGACTCGGTATGTAAAGATGGTCACCCATCCACTGACCAACCCCGGCAAGCGTAGCTTAACCTGATGGATCGACCAGTGCGGCTGTTGTTACTTAGCCACGAGCTCCTCCTAATTTACATTACGCAACACAAAACATAATTTAAATTATTAGCCATATGTTAGCTAGCTATCTATCTATCTTCTATCCCACTTCTCTCCCAAAATCATCCTAATTTAAGCCACCTTTGACCGGTTAACTTGTGCGAAAAATAACCATGTATTATATTTTATTTACGTTTATGTTGTATTAGTATTTTATATAAGTTTGTAAATTAGAATACATGTTTTACTAACCCTTGTGTTCGTCTTTGCAGCTACTAACATTTATCTACCAACAAAGTACAAAGTCTCTGCCACTAGCTTGCCACTCTGCGCTGCCGTCTCAACGTGACACTGGCAGAATATCCGACACCGGCTCAAAAAAAAAAGCCGCTAAAAAAAGAGCGCTGTCCCAAATTCGACGCATTATTAATTTATTATAAATAAAATAAAAGGTATTTTAATAAAACACGTATACTAAAAGAGCAATAATTAAATTATCTTTAAAATGGTGAAGGTTTCCAGAAAAATACGCTTGTTAGTTAATTTCACTATGTAATATGAACATAATTGTCATAATCTAAAATATTCCAATATTCATTTATTAAGATAATGCTCTAATTTAACATATTATTTTTCCAAATCATTAACACTACTCGTTTACGTGATCTTCAGTATAAAATCATTAAAGTCGATTATCGTCGCCATAATTGGTTTACGAATCAAAGTAGTACATAAGATCCTATTTGTTACAGTGATGATGGTGGCGAAATTAGGTACAGAAACACTCTACTCTGAAAAGGAGCATAGGCTTCTTTTCATCCTGGATATTTGCTTTGAAGGACATAGGTCCTTCTCCAGGTCTCAGGCTACCTTTCTGTCAAACATAACGACCAGCTCAGTGGTTAAGGCGATAACAGGTATTAGACAAATAGACTTACTTTCGCATTTATAATACATATTACTAGCTTTTGCTAGCATCTTTGCCCGGGTGCATGTCGGAAATTATCCCACGGGAACGTAGTACCGAGATAAAAAGTATTCTATGTCCTATTTCAGGTCATGGTCTACCCGTGTGCCAAATTTGATCCAAATCCGTTCAGCCGTTTTAGCGTGAAAGCGTAACAAACAAACAAACTCACTTTCGCATTAATAATATTATACTAGCTTCCGCCAGCGGCTTCGCTCGGGTGATATCTTTATAAATTATAGTCTATGTTAATCGGTGATAATATATCATTCGACTGGTGAAATAGTGTTTAAAATAGAAAAATAAAAAAATTCAAATATTTTCTCCGTACATATAATTTTAGTTTAGAAGTTAGGATAATGAACCAGAAAGTATGGATTTTCATTAATGAAACGTGGACATGCTAAGGTAAAAGTAAAGGTCAAATTCGAAATAAAATAACTCTACATACTTAATTTCCTTTTTATTTGTGCCCTTTATTGTTAAACTTAAATAAGTACGTTTTCATTGGGACCGGAATAAAATTATTCAAATTTAAATGTTGTTGACGTTAGTACGTGGTAGGTAATGTAAATCGTACCAATGTTTAATTTTAATGTGTTATTCTGCAACTCCGAGCTCTCGTCTAAATAATGATAAACCGAAAACTCAATCAAAATCAAAATTAAAATATTTTATTTCACATAAACCTACCTCCACGGTTACTCTTTTAAAAGTAAATGGTTTTACAGTTTTAAAAGGTATGAGAGGACAGTGTAGGCCTACCAAGGTACTTAGCAAAATATAAAATGGTCCACAGATCTACAGTCTGTTAAGCCTACAACGTTCTCACATTCACAAAATTTTGAAGAAACTAGGTATATAAAAGATAAATAAAAATAAAGACCTATTTAAAACAAATGACATGATTGCCACTACAGCTGTAACAAACCAATTTTTTTTTTTTTTAAATATATATATATACTTAGAATATTGTAAGTATATAATGTCAAATAATAAAAAGATTATGTCAAGGATGTAAAAAAATAAAAATAAGGGTAAAATGAAATAATTATCGTAATTTGGGAGCAGTTAATAGACATTTACATAGTTATGCCGTTAATGAGGTACCAGGGAAGCCACATGTGCAGATGGAATTATTGCCAAACTTCCTTGTCTTCAACGTAGTCTTTAATCTTATAATTTTATAATATGCTTTTTTGATAAGGACACGTTTGATGTGGGTTTTGAACTTTCCATCGCTAAGTTCTGTAACTGACTTTGGCAACTTGTTGTAAAAGCGAATACTGTTTATAACAAATGAGTAAGTCATTTGTTATAAATAGTTTTTGATAATCTAAATTTGGGTATCACAATTTCATGTTTACTACGTGTATTTATATTATGGTAATCGCTTCTTATTTTGAAAAATCCTAAGTTTTTGCGAACATACAAAATACTTTCCAATATATAAAGAGAAGGCTGAGTAAGTATATCAATTTCTTTGAATTTTTCTCTAAGGGACTCACGAGGACCCATTTTATAGATCGCGCGAATTGCCCTCTTTTGCAAAATGAAAATTGAATCTATATCAGCTGCCGATCCCCACAGCAGAACGCCATAAGACATAATACTGTGGAAATAATCAAGTCCGGACCATAATCTACGCACGAGTGAGCTTCGATATCCACACAGAAATTTAATTAATTTCTTATGTACTCCTATTACAATTTATTGGCAAAGAAATCATTCCAGCAATGCCGATGATGATGGAATTCTTGACGACTGTTAACCTGGGGTTAAGTACGCCCATAAAATGATACTGAAATTGTGCGTACTTTGTCTTGTAATCAGTTGGGTGAGTACTTAACTCTTAATTTACATCTACATAACCAAATATAAATAATACGTAAAGCCTCTTTATTTTAATAAAATTATTTAAAAATCTCATGATTGCCTGAAGCGCTGTAATAATATTTTTCCTTTGTGACACACTACTGAAATTCATAATACATACGTATTATACATGTCAAGTAAATCTTAGCATTGTTTATTTATGTACACACAGTAAAATACATAGAGGTTGTTTCATTATTTTCTGATATTTTTTTTGTTTTTAGGCACACGCAGGCAACGTAAATGCATCGTGTGGTAAGTTTTAAATACGCAGGACTAAACGTGTTTAATGATCTGTAGTGCAAGTGGGTCTTGAAGTCGTCAGGCTTTTCCTAATGCTTGCGTTTTCCTAGAGTGCGGTATCGCCGGGAGCAACCGGCGCATCGTAGGCGGCACCACTGTTCAGCCCCACAAGTACCCCTGGCTGGTCTCCCTCATGCTGGGGCCCAAGCTGCATTGCGGGGGAGCAGTCATCACCGACTTGCATATTCTCTCAGCGGGACATTGCATAACTTTCGGGTTAGATTTTTTAAAATTTCGATTGAGGATACATTAAGTGTACAAATAAAATAGACATTTTTATTTATTTTTCCTTTGTGACTGTTATTTTCAGCGTCCATTTCCGTGAATTGACGGTGTACGTGGGCATGCACGATCGCTTGGACACGTCATACAAAATGCTGCGTCTCGCGAATGGTGTCAAACACCCTCACTTCACGTCCAATGCCGTTCGAGACATCAACGACATCGCAATCCTGACTCTCAAAGAGAAACTCAAGTTCACAGACAAAGTTCGGCCAGTATGCTTGCCAGAGCCAAGTAAGTTCGTCGCCAAAGCACGAGCGTAATAATATAGGGTGAAGTTTTTTTATAAGTTCTCTGGTTAAGGAATTCTGAAATTATTTACAACATTACGATGAGCTTCAGCTTTTTTTTAGCGATGACTTACCTCTTTCTTTTTTTACTCCTTTACGAAAAAACTTTAAAACCAGGGTCACTTTTAAATTATTTGCTTTTATTTCCAGCTATGGATTTTAGACATTTGCCTTTGACCGTGGCCGGCTGGGGCAAAACGAGACAAGGTGCATTGACATCATCGAGATATTTACTTGAAACCAAAGTACAAATTGTGGATGGTAACACATGTAGAAGGTCAAAGATTTATAAGGATAATTTGGTCAGTGACACTATGATGTGCGCCTACAGTCTTGGAAAAGATGCTTGTCAGGTAATCATTGTACTTTACTACCTATTAGGTACGAGTAGAGAGATCAACAGCAACGCTTTGAGATTTCTGCAGGCTTTACTATCCGATATCTTGTTTTGCGATAGTTAATTGATTCAGGCGTGACCTTGCGGAAATCCATAAAAAAATACAATAGACGTAGATACATGTCTGTGTCTCTGCGTCCGGCGCTCGGCGTGGCAACACGCCGTGTTCGGGTTTGCGACAAGTGAATCGGGTTTTTTATGACTCTTTAGGAATAGTTAAACGGAATAGGTTACTAAATATTATATCTATTACGTCTATTGTATTTTTTTACTTATTTTACATTAATTCTAGGGAGACAGCGGTGGACCATTGTTTTCTACTCACAAAAAATCACAAAATCAAAAATGGTACCAAGTCGGTGAGTTTGCGAACTTGTTTATAACGTATTCTTTTGTATCACGTTATGTTATGTATCACGTTATCACGTGTAAGTGCTCCAAAACCAAAAAGGCATGAACTTAATATGAAACTATCTGTTCTAGGCATTGTATCTTGGGGCATAGACTGCGCCATGCCAGACTATCCAGGTAAAATAATTAAAATCTTTATGTATTTTTTTTAACTTTGTTTTTTTTTACAATGATTTAAATTATATGTTCAGGTGTCTACACAATCGTGACAAAGTTCCTTCCCTGGATCAAGCAGCAGACAGAAATGGGGTCGACTTGTGTATAGTAATAAGAATTCACCATTTTGTAACATATGGACAATAAAAATTGAAAAATATAGTATTATTAACCAATAAATAATAATCCTTGCCTAATTTGAAATTTCTAACAATTTACCACGATTTAGTTTATATTTGTTTATGATGCATAAAGTTTAATAACGACAAAAAAATCTCATTGTTAGTTCTGGGAGAACTTATCGATTTGGCGATAAGAAAATAGTTAAATTGGCTACAGAAACAAATTGAATCGTGAGTACGATTTGACAAATTTACGACCTAAGAAACATATTACCGAAATACTAAGGAGGGAATAGAACGCTCAGTTGATATTCTATTAGATTCTAGTGGGCCAAACGAAAAGCTTCTAATGGCTAGGGATTTGATTTAATTATGACGTTTGGAAATTATAGTTCTAATGTTCACGATAAAATTTATAACCTTCAGCGTGTTAAATTTACAAGGATATTATCGCGTGGATAATTTCTGCGTTTTAAATCCGTGTAGAGCGTAAATAAGCAAGCATCGGTTGCAGAAAACAGTGCAGTGGTAGGGGCTATGAGCGAGTGCAGTGTCCAACATACATACTGAAATGTTTACAATACTAAGCACTATTTACTTGTTAATCGGGCTCGGTCAGGTCTGTATAATTATTCAAAATTATCGACGTAATTACTGTACACGCGATATCACAAAGTGGTCATGTTTTAGGTGGTGCTGGTGTGCGGCTCAGACTGTCGTAAGTGAATTGATAACTATTATACCGTAATGAGACTGGAATTAACCCAAACGTGTGAGCGAAATTAAAAATAAATACTTTCGTTCTACCTTAATGAGTGGAAAAACGTTAACGTCGATATCATCGGAACTAATATGAAAAAGTGAGACGAAACCCCTGAAATTAGTCCAGCCTTAAATTAAATTAGCGGAATTGATTTCGGATTGTTCAAAAATGTTGGTATTGGAGACACATTTTTGCTTGGTTTGTTGTTTGAAACGTAATACTTACCTAATGTTAGTGTTTCTGAATGTTGTTGCTACGTAGGGGTCGGTAGGTGAATTGTGCACGTGTTCGGTACAGTCGGCTCACTTGAATGTGCAACACACGTGCTGCTCGCTGTTGCTATTCACAGGAGCGACGGCGAAGCCCGACAAACGTATCACTGGAACCCGTTCCGATTGTGACGGACCAGTTAGCCGTGCGAATGATCTGAATGACCTACCTTATCCTTATTTTGTAATTAATGGTACTTTCTCCGAGCCAAGCTCTCACTGCAGCTGCCGCAGCATGTAAAAAAACGCAATATACGCAACACTTATGAACACCAAAAAAAATATGGCCGATTCCTATAATTTACAGACCGTTATTGGTTAAAATTAAGGCTCTTATATCTTTACGAATAATGAATCAAAGACCTCATAGTTTTGTATCTGTAGACCCTCTCTACAGATACAAAACTATACTGTTGCTTTTTGTTTTAATATTATTTGGGATGGGATTTAAGTGAGTCCGTAGATGTGTCCGTGACATCACAGTGGGCCCTATCAGAATACCAGCGCTGCGGTATTTATTTTTAAATATCGCCGCATTATGCTGAGATAGTGGCCTTTTTGGCCTCGCACAGGTCGTTACTATGTTTGTATTTTCATTTATTTTATTATTATTTACTGTTTGTATTTCCTGTGCGTGTCCCAAATAAAATATTTTTCTTTCTTTCTCTCTTAGGGAAATAGCTATCACTAGTAAAATTCGCTTACGAATCTATGTACGAGTATATGCCCAGTATGGCAATAAAAACGCTACCAGTGGTAACAAAAACGATTCGTTTTTGTTTATAGGCACCGGGCATTTAATTCTTGTTTGCCTTACCTACTGGTAAATTAGAAATAAAACCCTAATTGCAACACCGCATTCATTCAGTCGTACCAAGAAGTATTATACTCATATTACCCAGTAACAGGGCTGTGGAGGTAAGATTTGCAGTCGCTCCATGTAAAATACTGGTATTCAGCTGCATTCGGTTTCCGGTTAGACTGGAAGCCGAGTTCAACGTAGTTAGGAAAAGGCCAGGCAAGTGATGATGATGATTCATTCACAGGATGTTTATTTTAAATCAACAGCGTCAGTTGGTGTTAGTGTTTGCTCAGAGCGATTAATAGTTCGTTTCAATTTTCGTGGCTAGTTTTCGTGCAAACGAGCGTAAAAATGCTGTGCCACCGTCTAAGTAGGTACAAAAATTATACCAATTCCCCTTAAGACTGCGTTTGGTAACTGTTTACTTCGACGTTTAGTTGCTCCACATTAGCTTCTCTCTATGTTTTTTACGACTTGCCGCATAAGTAGGTACGTTAAGAATTTAATACCTACAATCCCATTGACGCTGTAATGTGGAAAGAAACCTATATACCCTATTACCACTTTCCATGCTCTTATTATTGAGTCAATCTAGAATTTTGATCAATGTGAGAGCGTATTTGAAAAACATTTAAAATAAATTATCCCTTTACATTATGATTTACGTTTTAGAATCATTTATTTATCATTTCACTTACTTATTATTTTATATTTTTTATTTAACCCTAAACAATGTCGCCAATTGGATGTGCCCGCCCGTATTTTTCTGAATATTCATGACAAATTATCGAAAATTAACTTAAAAATAGTTATTATTATTATAAAAACTAAATACTTGAATAAAGATAATTTATTTCGAACACTTAAAAATATCTCTATCTTATTATTTATTTTTTCAATGTCCCGCTATGAGTTTTTGGACTTACACTTGTGTTTTTTTAAAATAAATACTGATTTATTTTAGAAACAAAATGTCTTCACCTCCGTTTTTTTTTCATATTCGACAAATTTTACAAAAATGTTAGTTAATCCGATAAAATAACTCATAAGCTTTTAGAAATAATAAAGAGAATCCAAATCGAGCCAATAACATAGGCTATATAAATACATAGGCTAGATATAGCAAACGCTACTAAACAAATTAAAAATTGAATAACATGAAAAATATCAAAGATTTGAAGTTAATTTTCCATAACTTTCAAGAATATTCAGAAACATACGGGCGGGCACATTGTATTATACACACACATATAAACAGACAAGAAGAAAGGAGCAGAAAAATACGTACAAAGTTACCTTATGTTGTAACAATTGTTTTAAAATTTACTTCTATGTCTGAATTCAGAGATATTTAGTTGATTTCATTTCACGGTAAAATACTAAGTATAGGATATTTCGAGGGGAAAAGATTTCATGTAAATCAGGATTTCAAATCCATAAGTTAACATAACTATTGGAAATCTTATGATGAACAATAAACAAGCAATAAAAATGTGTCTGCAATATAATATTAGGTATAATGCGATAAAAATTTACTAACCTGACATTGAAATTTAAATGCTGTGCTTACTAGGTAGGTATACCTCGAATTTTAATCCAAGCTCTATTCTATTTTTAATAAATGGCAAGCAAAGCCGTGGTCGACTATTCTGCCAAAAATGTAAACAAAGAACTGCCACTGTGAAATTGACAGTGACAGTTCTTTGTTTACTGTCAATGAGATATTTCAGAGGCAATCAACATCAAGTCCTAAATAAATTGGGAATAAGGCAGGAAGATAAATCAACAACAATTTGTAAATAATTGTTGTGAATTTGAGTCATGCAAAGTCTTTTTTACTTAACTATTGTGTTAAAAAAGAGGTTATTTATATTACAAGCTGGCTGGAAATTGGCTAGAAAATTAAATCTGACATTATTTTGTTAGTACTGTACCTATTAACTATTTTTTTTCATTACAACATTCTAAAGACAGACGTACTAAAGACGACTTGCGTGTTTGTATAATTTATGTGATAACGTAGAATAAGAATCTTCACGCATAATGTTTTTGTAATCGGAGCAGAATGTGGCAAGCCTTCAGACAGTGTGGTATCAATGAGGATAGTGGGAGGTAGGAGAGCTGCACCACATTCGTTCCCATGGACTGTGGCCATCCTGAAGAATGACCGGATGCATTGTGGTGGAGCGATTCTCACCAACAAGCACGTGCTAAGTGCAGGACATTGTTTTAAATGGTAAGTATGTTCACTGCAAATAATGCCTACATAACATAACATCACGACTGTATTCCCTGAAGTGTTAGGCAGAGGTGAACCAATAGTACACCTACACTTTGCCAGTCATGTTTAAGTCCCATGTAATAGGGAGCGAGCCTGTTGCCATCAACCGGGCACAAATCCAGACTCCGGGCTGCTACTGAGTAATTCCAGATGGAAACAGTTCAATAACACTTTGCCCGTCCCGGGGATCGAACCCAGGAGGTCATGTGAGGACATGGTCATGTCAGCGGCGCTTGCGACCCCTAGA
This sequence comes from Agrochola macilenta, assembly GCA_916701695.1. Taxonomy (NCBI): domain Eukaryota; kingdom Metazoa; phylum Arthropoda; class Insecta; order Lepidoptera; family Noctuidae; genus Agrochola; species Agrochola macilenta. The sequence continues at coordinate 15,406,670 of OU753563.1, forward strand.
CCAACGAGTCAATAAAGAGGTCAATAACATATACGCCAAGGAATGTATGAGGATTGATTTTCATTGTAGGGGAAAGTGTGATGTGAAACAAAAGAATGAGGGAGAACATGAAGGTTGATTTCCTTTCGGTATGACTGTCGATGGGTAGTATTGGGTAAACGACGATATGCTAGTGAGGGGTGAAAACTGAGATGACGGCAGATAAATATAGGTAACTTATAGAAGGAGAAAAAAATACGCAACTGCACTATAAAGCTAAGCTAACGAATCAAATTGTATGATACGGATTTCGTTTTGCTGAAGCTGGACGACGTCCTCTTCTTTGCATATAATTTATTATTATATTGGATACTGGACAACGTAAATTACAACCAATAGTAAAGAGCTCTAACTTTAAGCTACGTTCCCCTGCACGAAAATCAAGAAATTAATACTAAAAATAAACAGAAATTGATGTTCAGTTATGTAAAATTCGGCGCTGAGTTAGCCGAGGTACGCGCGGGTGACTTTTTATCGCGTTCTGGATTTTTAACTTTTGGTTTTGGGCCGAGCATTCAGAATCCAACAGAGTACATCCCAGCGCGTCAACACTGGTGGATTTTCAACTCTCGGCGCTAAGCAATGCGTTGAAAATCCAGTGCGCGATAAAAAAAATCACCGCGTTAAACAATGAATATAAAAATAGTTCAATGAATATTTGGACCTAGTACAATATATTTTTTATTTCAGGGACAATTTCATTACAATGAAAGTGTTAATTGGATTGGACACTATGGAAAATTTAAAGAATGTGGAGAAGCGAAATATTTCGAACGTTGTGATTCACGAGTTGTTTACGTCAACTGCGGTTAGAGATGAAAATGATATTGCCATAGCTACCTTGAACCAACCAGTCGCATTTAATGACAATATTGTACCTATATGTTTACCACAACCAGGTTTGTTAAAGAATTCAAAAGCACTTTTAATTATTTTTTTGGTAAAACTTCGCAAAGCTTCACACCGCGCAAACGCCTAGTTTTTGAGAAAAAAAAAATCAAAGAGCCGCCATGTGATCTTTCCCGCCCATAATACTCCCACTACCCCACCAAAACCGAAATAAACTTTGGCGATTTTTTTTTTCTTGTCACCTTTGATTTTGCGCACTTTGGGGTTTTCAGAGAATACTAAAAAAGGTATTTTCTATGCAAAAAAAAAAACTAGTATAAAAAAGCGACTGGTGTTAAAGTACAGTGGTTCCCTTCCGTTTTCCAAAATCGCTATTTTCTCATCCTTCCAAAAAACATGGTGCCTATTTTTGAAACAAAACACTTTCTTTGTGCCGAACAAGCTTTCCAACTATTCGTAATGTACTTAATGCTGATCACCGTTTGTTTAGTCGGTAAAACAAGTAAATAATGGTTTGTTTCTACAGTTATATAGGCTTTCCTAATAGCTTGTTAATTTGTTTCACAGCTACATTTCAAATTAACAGTGAAAATAAAAATATTTAAACATCCTACACAAAGTGAAAGAATACTGGAATTTCCATGGAATTAGTATGTACTATAGAAGTCCAGGAATTTCTGAATAAGTTAATAAAATTATTTAAAATAAATAAAACTTTAATCATCTGGCTCCATTGGCCAGCATCACTGGCTAACCAATGATCTCAGAAAATTGTGTAAAAATTGTTTTTGAAAAACAGTTTTTATTTTTAAATGGCTTCGAACCAGTTTTTTTGGAACAACCTGCCATGTTTGATTGATATATTTTTATTTTGTGCTATTTATTTTCCTACGTTATCGATTTTATTTGGATCCATTTTATTACTTTTATAATGACTTACAAAACAAAAATTATTTGAATTAACGCTCAAACTAAAAAGCACTGAACAGAAAAAAAAATCGAAATGAAAATAAAAACTGTTTGGTGTATTCTTTATTTAATTTTGTTTCTTTTGATATTGCAGATAAATGTATTTTAAGTAATTAATTTAATTAATCTATAATGCTTTTAGGTGAAGATTTTACAAATAGAATAGGAACGATTGTTGGATGGGGACGAATCGGTGTAGATAAGCCGTCGTCAAAAGTTTTACTAAAAGCTAGCCTTCGAATTCTGTCTGGTGAAGACTGCATGAATTCACAGCTTGCACAGCATCTCAAGCCAACAATGATGTGTGCTTTCTCGAAAGGAAAGGATGGTTGCCAGGTAACTTTAATGGAATCACTTAAGAGGGAACAGGGCCTGCGAGAAATTTGAAAAATAAGTATTTGAAGAAACTATTGTCTTACCTCAAGTCTGCCTCCGTATAGTGTGATAGGGACAGCTGCAGCTCAGACCGATTATATCACAAAAAAAATTACGAGATCGACGTTTCGTATTCCCCTTTTTTGTCCTCCAAAACGGCTCCGTTTTGGTTCTTATCATTTTCTTAAATGTTAAAAACTTTTCGAATTTGTGTGGTACTCCTCTAAACATGGCGGTAAAAATGGGGCATTTTTGTAATTTTTGGAGGGTCATATTTTCTTTACCAATAAGTTGCTGAAAAAAAGGAAATACCAGGGACGTGTCTACAGCAGGCCTTGATTTTATGAAGAAAAAAAAAGATTGGATCTAGAGGCATTATTCAGGAAGGAAAAGGGGAGTACATTTATATGGAGAATCGCAGGCCCTGTTCCCTCTTAACCCTTGTGTTTTGAACGTTAATTTTATTGTTAATCTAAGATTCTCTGTAATTAGGAAAAAGTTTGATAGAAATTTTCATTCAATTTGTGAGAAACGACGAGACTCGATCACGCGATTGGTAGGTACTTACAGCGAAACACTTCGCTCTTTTTTTGTCGTTTTCCTTCTAGGACGTGATAATGTGACCCATTTGCAACAATTAAGCACCCCATAAAGCCTAGGCAAAAGTTCATGGGATTCGAGAAAATCCAATTTTTATGTTTTTTTTTGAAAATTTCCCAGAATTCTTCACTACCACCTTTCTCTAAACTCTCAAATTGAAAGGCCTTCACTGCGATTCCGCTGGATACCTAATACTTTAATAAACCTTTATGTCAAAAAGGTTTCTATAAAGTTAAAGATTACTTAGACGACAAAAAGGCTTGGGACTAATTAAGCTACTCCAATGTACTCCCACCAAGCAACTAACAAGTATTTTAGACTACATGATACTGAGCTTATATAATTTGTTTGGATTATTTTATTTGACTGTAAGTCAATTTATTTTAATTTTGTTTTTATTTATTGTTCACATAATCTACTCATTAAAATGTCTTTTCTTTATCACCAGTTATCTCAAAAATTTATTATTATAAAATTAGGTATAGAATCGAACTACTACATTGACACGGGTCACACACAAGTGTACGCACGTTAGCTGCGGGAATAGTAGTCAAGTGAACTAATTTTGATACTTGTTTTTTTTTTTTTTCTTATTTCTTTATAATACATTGGTACCTTCAAAAAATATTTCGTACTGTTCTTTAAATTTTTACTAACCTCCCCGGACTTGATGGAGTGATCTGAAGGTGTACTTCGGTGACTGCTACTGGAACTTCTCGACGAGTAGAATTAGGTGTCCGAGTTTTGGCTCGTTTTGTTGGTTATGATGAGACCTAACCTCCGGACTTGATGGTGTGACCTGAAGGTGGACTTCGGTAACTGCTACTGGAACTTCTCGACGAGTACAATTAGGTGTGCCGAGTTGGGGCTCGTTTTGTTGGTTATGATGAGATCTTACCTCCGGACTTGATGCAAGTGACCTGAAGGTGTACTTCGGTGACTGCTACTGGAATTCCTTGACGAGTAGAACTAGGTGTGCCGAGTATGGGCTCGTTTTGTTAGTTATGATGAGACCTTACCTCCGGACTTGATGGAGTGACCTGAAGGTGTACTTCGGTGAATGCTACTGGAACTTCTCGACGAGTACAATTAGGTGTGCCGAGTTGGGGCTCGTTTTGTTAGTTATGATGAGACCTTACCTCCGGACTTGATGGAGTGACCTGAAGGTGTACTTCGGTGAATGCTACTGGAACTTCTCGACGAGTACAATTAGGTGTGCCGAGTTGGGGCTCGTTTTGTTAGTTATGATGAGACCTTACCTCCGGATTTGATGGAGTGACCTGAAGGTGTACTTCGCTAAATGCTTCTATTAGTAAGTGCATATTGTGTAACTTTCAAAACTGAGGCTTCTTTCGAAATATTGGTGCAATAAATCAAAAAGACCAAAAATAAAATAACTCTTTAATGCAATCGATTAAGATTCGAGAGGAGGAGCTCGTGGCTAAGTAACAACAGTCGCACTGGTCGATCCATAAGGTTAAGCTACGCTTGCCGGGGTTGGTCAGTGGATGGGTGACCATCTTTACATATCGAGAATCCTCCGTGCCTCGGAGAGCACGTTAAGCCGTTGGTCCCGGCTGTCATTCGTGGATCTTTGACAGTCGTTACGGGTCGTCAGAAGCCCGAAAGTCTGACACCAGTCTTACCAAGGGGTATCGTATTACCCAGTTACTGGGTTGTGGAGGTCAGATAGGCAGTCGCTCCATGTAAAATACTGGTATTCAGCTGCATCCGGTTAGACTGGAAGCTGACCCCAACATAGTTGGGAAAAGGCTAGGCAGATTGATTGATTGCAATCGATTAAGATTCATCCGTAATAGCAAAACATGTGAAAAAGTTAGTTTCGGTTTTTATTTTGTTTAGCGGCTATTTGTGACATTTTGAAACATTTTTTTCCAAAGTTTTAGATTTAAAATATGTCTACCTACTAATAGTATTTTTAGAAATCTTAAAATATATTGATAATAGTACAAAAAATGTACCTAAACAACTCAACCCGGTATCGTTAATTTTGTGGAAAATGGCAACGGAAGATCGTTTTTACAATATAAAAAACTATAATTTTGAACAAAAAGTTGCAATCATTTGAAGATAAAGAACCAACCTGTTGTTGTTGCTGTTGTGTTGTTGTTGTAGTTATTAGTTATATTTGATACGGTTTAGTTTATTCACAAAATGTACTGAAAAACAGCATAATTTTGTCCGATTTGCAAACGCGCCCTAACTACGGAACCCTTCATTGTGCGTGGTCCGACACGCACTTGGCCAGTTTTTTTAAATTTAATCGGCACCTCTAAATATTTTTTTAAGTTTTGCACCTCGTTAGATAGCTGATTAAATGAAGATGTCTTTTCCGTAATTTGTACGCTTATCGCGATAGTAACATTTTGAGATAACTGGTATCAAAGTTCAAGAATGTAGATGATTTTTGAAAATGGTTAATAAACTTATTTTTTTACTTTTAACGGTTTGATGTTTAAGAAAAGTTGGTTACATAAAAAGGTTTATTAAAGTATTAGGTACCCAATGGAATCGCAGTCAAGGCCTTTCAATTTGAGAGTTTAGAGAAAAGTGAATTTAGTGACGAAATGTTGGATAATTTCAAAAAAATATTAAAATTGGGTTTTATCGAATCTCATGAATTTTTGCCTAGGCTTTATCGGTGCTTAATTGTTGCAAATGGGTCACACTATCACGTTCCAGAAGGAATAAGTCAAATTACAAGTCAACCTGTTTACACCCTATGACCAAAACAAAGTACCTAACCTATATGTCTCACAATTATGTATAAAGCTCAGGTATAAAGTAATTCAAAAGTTCAACCTTGAGAGGTTTTAGAAATAAGTATTATGTAGTTAAAAATGCGATGTCATTAAAAAATAGCATTTACCACGTCAGACTGGCATATTATTATTGCCATGACAACGATCACACCACTTAAGGTAGTCACTCACCGGGAGCATTTGCGTGTAATGTAACAGTTCAGATTCTAGTATTTCATCAGTGAATGCGTCCAGACGAGCATTACGACTGAATCAATGTTACACGTACGAATACTCACAGTTCTAGCGGTTACAAAGGCGAATGCTCCTTAAGGTACCAGTTCGTAGCCGACTGCAGGTAGCAGCAACTGAGCAGCAACAGGCGATGTCTCGCCGCGACACTACTGGTTTCTATGAAATACCTTCCGTAGCTGGCGACACGGTATTTCATAGAAATACTAGAAACTTGTAGTTTCGCGACGACACGTCGCCTGCTGCTGCTGCCTGCAGTGTGTAGAGCTGGCGCAGTATTATAACGCAGTGCTCAAAATCAAATCATGGAATGGTTATTTCACGCGAATACCCGGTTAGTGGTCACCTTAAAAACCCTAAGCAACATTCGTTATGAACATGATTTACCTATTTGTATTACAAATCAAAAACAAATGACACATCAGCAGTGCCGTAATTAGCCTTTTATGCGCCCGGTGCGAGCTGCTATAACCGCGCCCTTGAAATATATTCTAATCTTAACCGGTTCTGAAAAATTAAGTTTACAAAATTGGATTCAGTTTTGGATGGTGTCCGTCTGGATTGAGGAGCCATGTCTCATATTTGAACGAGGGTACTATCAATATTTAGTAGTAAATTAGCCGATTTTGTAGGCCGGATCCTGGAATTTGTAGTAAAACCCTTAAAAAGTTATAAGACATTAAAGGTGGGTCCTCAATCCAGACGTCTGAATTGAGGAGCCACCTTAGAACTCTAAAACTAGCCAACGGATATCTTTGAAAATTTTGTAGGATTTAGTAGTACTTATGCGTAGCCTGTACAAAAAAAATGGGTTTTGTATGGGTTCTGTTTCTCGGAAAGTAATCAACCAATTACAACAGATTTTTAGTATAATTTAGTAGCAAATGTGATTGAATTTGTACAGTAAAAATGAAATGGAAAAACTATATAATTTCGCTGATACAACACATTTTATGTGGCTCCTCGTATATGTACGTAGCTACTAAGCTAGTTGATCAAATCGGATAACAATAGCACCAATATTTAGTAGAAATTTCTACTAAATATTGGCATAATCCAACATCCTTCGCATTCAGTATTTCCAAAGAAATTAATAAAAAAACATTCCTTAACAATTTAGTGTGGTACGAGAGCCTACGTTCAAAACCATATCACATCGTTTTACGGCCAAAACCATATAAAATCGTTAGTTTAGATGATTCTCAACCTTACTCGGTGGGCAGTACCGGTCAGAAACGTACCAGTTTTACGGGAGCCCATTTCTACGAAGTCAAAAGAATGGGCAGATGGTTTTATCACAATATGTCTGAACATTAAAAATGTACATAGGTTTCGTAATTTTATTAGGTTCAAAAAAGATTGTTTTCAGACATTTTGGGTGTCACACGTGGACTGAGCGTTAACAGTATAGTGCATACGGTGACCATAAATAATTCAAACTATGATCATAAACAGAGTTTTATTTACACATAAATAATTCTTCATCAATCAGCACTTAAATAATGAGCACTATACAGGATGTTAAAGAAATTGCTTGTCACAGCTTAGGGGTAGGTTCAGTATCGATAAAGGAACCCATGAATTAAAAATATATATAAAAATAAATTGCAAGATCAACCTAATTTAGTACCTACTAAAATAGCAATAGTTTAGAATTATAATAATTTTATTTGTTTAAATGCTTTAATTACTTACTTTCATTGCGTTCGATAGTAGGTAGGTAACTCTAGGAAATTATTAATTAGCATTTAAACAAAATAAAAACTTATTTTAAGCAATTTTTTTATGAATTCTAAACGATTGCTATTTAATTAGTAGGTACTACATTAAGAATTTATGGTTATATGTTTTTTTTTCATGGGTTCCTTTATCGATACTGAACGTACCCCTAAGCTATGGCAAGCCATTCCTTTTACTTTTTTTAAATGATTTTATTTATTATTTTTTACGGGTTCCTTTATCGACTCTGAACTCACCCTGAAGCTATGGCACGCAATTTCTTTCACAGCCTGTATATGAAAAACAAATAATAATAAAAAAGTGCATTATCCCAAAATAGTGGCATTTAAAAACATCTCTAATCTCTAAATATTATCTCTATCAATATATTCTCTAATCTCTATCTGTAATATCTTCTCTTCTCTAATCTCTAAATATTATAAAACAAAGTCGCTTTTTGTGTTTGTCTGTGTGACCGCGTTATTCTTCTAAAATTCCGACCGATTTTGATGCGGTTTTGGTGTTTTTTTTTTGATAATTATGTAAAATTTATTCCGGAAGGATTTTTTATTTAATACTTCAGTAATCTTTATGTCTTGTCAAGTCATACATTTTTCGCTTCACGTTTGACCTGAGCGCATTTTCATACAATGTCGCTCATGGGCAATTGGGCATGTGCCGCCCGTATTTTTCTGAATATTCATGAAAAATTATTGAAATTGAACTATACAAGGGGGTTCTATCTTCAATATTTTTCATGTTATTAAATTTTTAATTTTATTAGTAGTGTTTGCCATATCTCCTATGTTATTGTCCCGATTTGGATTCTGTTTATTATTTCCAAAAGCTTATGAGTTATTTTATCGGATTAACTAACAGTTTTTAATAAAATTTGTCGACTATGAAAAAAATACGGAGGTGAAGACATTTTTTTTAAAAAAAAAACATTATTTATTTAAAAACCCGAGACCACGAGTCCATAAAATCATAGGGGAATCCTTTTAAAGTTAATTTTCGATAATTTGTCATGGAATATTCATTTCAGAAATGGCAGCAGAAATGGGCTCCCGTAAAACTGGTACGTTTCTGACCGGTAGCTCCCACCGAGTCGGGTTGAGAATCATCTAAACTAACGATTTTATATGGCTTTGGCCGTAAAACGATGTGATATGGTTTTGATCGTGGGCTCTCGTACCACACTAAATTGTTAAGGCATTTTTTTTTATTAATTTCTTTGGAAATACTGAATGTGAAGGATGTTGGATTATGCCAATATTTAGTAGACATTTCTACTAAATATTGGTGCTATTGCTGTCCGATTTGATCAACTAGTTTAGTAGCTACGTACATATACGAGGAGCCACATAAAATGTGTTGTATCAGCGAAATTATATAGTTTTTGCATTTAATTTTTACTGTACAAATTCAATCACATTTGCTACTAAATTATACTAAAAATCTGTTGTAATTGGTTGAATACTTTCCGAGAAACAGCGCGGTGAAATTTATGGATTTTTATGAAAAATCAAAGCATTGTAGCTATCTCAAATTCAGCCCTACAAAACCCATTTATTTCGTACAGGCTACGCATAAGTACTACTAAATCCTACAAAATTTTCAAAAATATCCGTTGGATAGTTTAGAGTTAGAGTTCTAAGGTGGCTCCTCAATTCAGACATCTGTATTGAGGAGCCACCTTTAATGTCGTATAACTTTTTAAGGGTTTTACTAAAAATTCCAGGATCCAGCCTACAAAATCGGCTATTTTACTACTAAATATTGGTAGTACCCTCGTTCAAATATGAGACATGGCTCCTCAATCCAGACGGACAGATTTATTTTTATGGATAATCCGTCTATAAAAATAAATCTATCATCCAAAAACTTGTAAACTTAATTTTAAGTAGGTACTTGGTAAAGTTTTGATTATGGAAGTTCAAATAAATTGCGTTTTTATATTAGGTGAAAAAACGTTTTTTCGAAAATATTTGTCAAAATTCACAATTAGACGATACACAAATGATGAAACATACTGATCAGTACCTACAGATATAGTAAAGAATCAGATTCAGATTTCTGCGCCCCTCCAGGGTCTGCGCCCTGTGCCTGGGCACCGCTGGCACCGCCCTAGTTACGGCACTGCACGTCAGTGACGTCATGCATGAAATGAAGAGGACAAAAATAAAATTCTAGTTCTTCTATTGAACGAAGCTAAAGACATGTCATTCGATATTAGTCGTATGACAAGCGTATGACATTGTCAATATTGTTTAAGACCTTGTTCTGGAACTATCTAAAAATAATAAAAAACAAAAAAAAAAGTGATGTTTTGAACCCGACATAGGAAGGTACTGGCCATCATTTTGGTGTCATCTTAATATGTAAGAAATATGAATTCACGATCGTCTAAAAAGTTTCAGACCTTATTACAAAAAAATGCAGGGTGACTCGATTCAGGTGTGGTTCAGGTGTCCGGAAGTGTGCCTATATAAGAATAGTTATAACGTATTAAATACAGCTATGTACCTATTGGTAATTATGTAGGGAAACCGCAGGCTCATCATTTTATTGACATCATGCTTGATCATTTTAATAGCTTCAACTAAAATGTTGCATTTTTCAGGGCGACAGTGGTGGGCCGTTTTTAGTCTTCCAGCCTGAAGGAAAATATGTCCAATCAGGTAATAAAACCTCCTATTATTTTCTTATCTATTACAGCAGCTACATCGAAGTTAATCGCTTGAATGCCCAATAGTTAGTACTCGTATTTTGACACGAGGCCGGGGTTCAAAGTGCCGATTTTCAAACAATACGTAAAAAACCGTGAAAACGAAGTCTGATTTCCAAAACTTTCGGATATGTAATAGTCCAATCAAGTTAGCCCAAAAAATAGGGGTAAGGTTTCATTAATTCGCATAAAGCTGAATCTTGGTTAGATTGTTTTTAATATCAATATAAAAGAAATGTCAAAAGTCCCCATCGACCGCGCATGTGCAATAAAAGTTACCCAAGGTCACAGTTAGCAAAAATGTTTTTTTTTTGCCTTTTTCAAACAAAAGCTGGAAGAAGAAGAAGGCAAAGACACTGCTTTTGAAGTTCATTAGTTAATCTCCAATAGTTATTTTTTAAGCTATTGCATAGCTTCTATCGCGGGCCTTGAGCGTGGAGACCGAATCCAGAAATTCCGTAACGAAAATAACCTAACACCCCCATAGAGTGAAATTTTAAGATGCGCGCGCATCACTGTGACACAAATTGCATAAGTTGATAAAAAATGCTATGCAATAGCTTTACCGCAGCAGTCTCCGGGTGCCACACATCTTTTTTTTATTTAAAACAACATTATTTTATTATACAAGACTACAATAGACCGTGGAATAGGCGTACCGGGCAAACCACGTTAAAAAAAGCGCGCTCACAGGTGACGTGGAAACGTGTGCAATTATTATGGAGATTGCAACTTTTGAATCACTCTAATTAAAAAATGGTGATTCTTATGAAAAAAGTGTAGAGGCCAATTTTGGATTTAATTGCATGCTTTAAAATTTTTGTCTGATGTATTTTTATGATAAAACTTACCGTGTAGCTGAATAATTTTATTCAAGGGAATAACTTTTTTTGCACATACCAACGCGATCGATTAGGACTTTTGACATTTCTTTTATATCGATGATTTATACTTTGATCAATTATTGATCGAAAGATTTATACAATCAAACTAAGATTCAGTATAATTTTTTTAAAGAAATTGAGATAATTCAGTCTGAAAGAGACAATTTCCTTAAGAAATCAGAAAAATAAACACAAATCAAATTAAAATGATAACTACACAATGAAACTATGTAATGATACTCTTCTCTAACAATTTACTGATAATAATAACGATATTCCGGTTGAATTTTTTTAATTCCTCCTTGATATTAACTTTGTTTTTTGACCGACACAGTACTATATTTCCAATTCATACGTGGCACCTCAAAATCTGGAAAAACGTGACCCTTTTTTAAAATTTCAATCTTCGATCCGCTATATCTTCAGTCCATGTACAACAAACAGCATTTTTTTGGATGTTCCGTTTATAATATGAATGAATACCCAAGTTATAAAAGCAAAGTTATCGTAGATAGAATGCCTTGGATGTAGTTATTTTGTCAAAGGCATTGTTTGCTATAGATCTACTACTTCTTTTCGTGTGGTTAGTGACTAACCTGGTGTCAGAGTTTTAAAGCCGCCCATGGGCCTCTGACTTGACTTCACATGCCGTCAAGAAATATCTCTTAGGCATGCCGATTTCCTCACGATGTTTTCCTTGACCGTTTTTGAAGCAAGTGATAATTATACAATACGCACATACTCGTAAATGCGAAAAGTCAGAGGTGCGTGCCTTGGGTTCGAACTCGAGACCTATGACTTGGCAGTCCGACGGTCACACCACTAGGCTATCACTGCTATTATAGATCTACTGTAATTGTAAATTAATAAAGCCATTTAAAACCATACCCTTTATTCCTTCCAACAGATAAGTGCAACTCGTACATTGCACAGCTGTAAAATTGATTGAAGTAGACCAAAAAATGTGAGAACGGAAATATTTACTTACGTAACAATTAAGTACCTACCACTAAGCGAAAACCAAACTAACGTCTTCACAGCGTCACTATAATGGCTGCCGAAGCAGCGCGATGGTGCAATGTTCAATGATACATTTCAAATTTACTGCTATCTCTTTTCCTAACGAAGTTATTCGTGCCGGAACAATTTACCCGCGGCACTTTAAACCCCGGCCTCCCCTACACAATATTTTACAATAAAACCTAGACTCAACCAAATTGTGCTCTGATGGTTTATTTGCTCGTGTTCTTTTGACTGCTCGATATTTGTTATGTATGTTTAATTGAAAAACTTATTGAATTTAAATTGCACTCCGATTGCGTACTATATCGTTACTTAAACGGAAAGCACCGAACTGATCCAGTTATTATTTTTGACTTGTAAAAAAAATAATCACATAATTAGGTAGGTATTATAACAATTTGCACTACAAACAGATGCGAAAAAAATCTTTTACAGTAGGTACAACTGTTTTCTTAATGTCTCTCGGCAAACTTCGTGTTTCATCAGTCGTCGGATTTGTATCCGTTGCCCTTTGCACTTGGTAATTATGGTTGACGGCATGCGGGTGCAGCGGTAGGAGTCAATACGTACAAGCACCACGTGCAAAGGGCAATGATAGAAATCCGACGACTGAGGAAACAAGAAGTTTGCTGAGGGACATTAAGAAAATAGTTGTACTGGGGGCCTACCACCGCCTCTAAAGCAGTATTATTTTAATCTTACTTCAGTGGGGGATAGAGATGGAGTTATACGTCCTATAGAGCTTCATCTCTTTCCCACACTAAATTAATACTGCTTTAGAGGTATTGGTAGGCCCCCTGTACACTACCTGTATATATATCAGAAAGGCGCCTTATTCTAACAGACAGGTACCATACTTTGACCAAAGTGCATCTGTATATAAGTTTTATCCTCGGTTACTGAAAGTCTGATTAGAATGTAAGAGCCTATTTGTGATGCGTACCTATTGCGCAAGTGCAACTGATCCTCTAGGAGGTAATCTCTTGCTTGATGGTTGCGAGATCATGTGCTCAAGATGTATAAGAAGTACCTATTCTTGATACAATTTCGACACGCCTCTTATAGAATCCGTTGTAAATTGGTTCATTTCTGAATTACAGTTATGACTTTGACGTTTAATTGATAAGCGACTGCAATTTTGTTAATTAACTTACTGACATCACAAGCACTCGGCTGGGTTTTAAATAATAAAAAAGAAAGTAATTAATGAGACGATTGAGAGTACGTAATGAATGAATTTGCATGCACGTGCATGGCTTGCAAGTAACAGTCAATCAAACCTTGACCCTGTTTAATGGGACTCTCTGTTTTGTATGCAGGAATCGTGTCTTGGGGCATCGGATGCGCGGATCCCAGGTATCCCGGTAAGTATCACTATACTCTCAGCACTCTTAGCATGACCACAATAGAAACGGGTTTTGTCGACGGAAGAATAGACAAAATGGCAGATAAACAATCACAATCTGTCATTTTTTCTATTCTTCCGTCGACAAAACCCGTAGAAAACCCTTTCTATTGTTGTCATGCTATGCGTGCAGGAGGAAGAAAGAATTCTTGCTTTTAAATTACTCTTCTTAGTAAATTATAAATCATATGAGTCACATATGTTGTAGGTAGGTATGTGATCACTGATTCACTGGGTGGTGTATTACGGTAAATTTTTCAAACATCAGATAACTTTTATTTGCGGAATAAATATGGCGGTTTGACAGCTTTTGTATAGAAAATATGTCAAACTGCTACTCGTATATTTATTCTTCAGTTTTAAGTAATCTGACTATTGAAAAATCAGCCCTTAGTAGATCGTCCCAAGTTTCTAGTTAGAGAACCCAAAAAACAATTGAGTTAAAATTATTTTAGGAATCGGCTCATGGTCTACCGGTAATGCCTAGGCAGTTCTGGTTTCCTATGGTTCCATCGCCCTTTTACAGTGTGCCTATGTAACCATTTAGTGGTTACCTAATCATTGATGCAAAGGTTGCACAATATAGGTACTGAGTACCTTAGTATATACCTACGAGGGTTTTACGTAACAGACGGTAAGATCCAACATTCGGCATTGCAGGCAAATCTAAAATGAGGATACACTCATCATTTTAGATTTGTAATGTCATAAATAATGTAATTTGTAAAAAAATTGGACGCATATCAAGTCCTCACTGAAATATTTTCTGCGCTCGCGCCTCTCAGCTGTAGATTTATTCGATCACATTAATGCAGTGTGTATTATGTCACGCTTGTGCGCCACCCAAACAATTTACATTAAATTACGTCATGGTTACACGTTACTTACAGCCATTTTAAATACTCCTTCAGATTTAAGATAAATGTGAAAAAATCCGGCATTTATTTGCTTATTGGTGGAATTTAGCTGGAACAATACTTGCTGGAAAAACAATAGGAAAATCATTCTAAAAGCCGTTATTCGAATACCTCGTAGGTACCAATATTTTATAGCCATGTTGAATTTGTAAACCGGACGTAATGCGCTATGACGACGCTACGCGACGTCGTATTTTTCTCCAGCTTCGTCATATACCTAAACGAACTGAGACCTTGATTGGCCTGATGAATACCATGGTTTTTTTTTTTTTAATCCGAAAATAAGTTCGCATAGATTTATGGTTCGAACCTGCCATTTCATGTTGGAACTGAATAATCCTGTAGATAGAGAGGGCTTGCTTAGTAGCCTACAAAATGTGGAAATTTCCCAATCTATCTAGCTAGGAGAATGGCTCAGTTAACGAGATAGGTTAATACTAATGGGCTAGATTTTAACAGTACGCGTACTCGTAGCATGACAACCATAGAAACGGGTATTCTGTGGGTTTTGTCGACAGAAGAATAGACAAAACGACAGCTTGTGATTGTTTATCTGTCATTTTGTCTATTCTTCCGTCGACAAAAGCCGTTTCTATTGTGGTCATGGTAAGCATGCTGCAGTCACACTGCTGTTCGTCCTTAGCCTGGAGTATCTAAGCCACATCTTCCATCAGACACTTTAGGGTCATCAGAGTTATCTGTGATTGGGGTTGCAGGTCTATTTCGATGTTTACGGAACCTTCAATAATTAGGCCTTAGGAAACAAAATAATTGCCTTGGCATAGACCAGGAAAGCATGGCGCAAAAGGGAGGAGGCCTATATAGGCCTCAACAGTGGGTGGAACAAGCCTGCCGATGATGATGATGATAAGTAAATAAATGAACGAGACAAAAAGTAATGATTTTCCTAACAAGTTTCCCATAGAACTCGTGGGTCTTGTGGCTAAGTATGTATATTAGTAGTAGTAGTATATAACAGTAGCACAGGTCCATCCATCAGGTTAAGCTACGCTTGCCGGGGTTGGTCCGTTAACGGGTGACCACATCTTTACATTACATACCAAGACCCCTCCATGCCTCGGAAAGTACTATAAGCCGTTGGTCCCGGCTGCCATTCGTGGATCTTTGACAGCTAGTACGGGTCGTCAGAAGCCCGAAAGTCTGACAACCAGTCTTACCACAGGGGTATCGTAATACCCAGTTACTGGGTTGTGGAAGTTAAATAGGCAGTCGCTCCATGTAAAATACTGGTATTCAGCTGCATCCGGTTAGACTGGAAGCTGACCTAGATGGGAAAAGGCTAGGCAGAGGATGATGTGTCTCTCATAGAATTGTTTATTGCAGGTGTTTACACGAAGGTCAGCAACTACATCGACTGGATAGGTCAGCACACGGCAGATGGAATCAAATGTGGATAAGCATTTTTAGATAGTTCAAATTAATAAAATATTGTATATACATATTTTATATAATAGTAATAAATAATTTTATTATAATAGTGTCTACCTATTGTTTTTATTAAGTAAGTACCTAAAACTGACACGAAAATCTTTAAATAGCTGATGTACTTCAACTGAACCTGTCGACAGTCGGAGTCCCACTGGATATACGTAGGCCTTCTTTAATTCTGAGACACAAAATCCTATATTCATGTTATATGTATTTTTTTTTAATCATGTTTAGATGCGTTTCCTACATAGGTACGAGTATGTACAGTACAACTATTTTCTTAATGTCAATCGACTTATAAGTCGATTGACTTACGAAGAGCGTCCGGTCTGCACCTCTGAGGTCTGCACCAAGTGCAATGGTAACTGATATAAATCCGACGACTGACGATCAAACACGATGTTTGCTGAGAGGCATAAAGAAAATAGTTTATAGGTAGGTATATTTCTTTATAGGTAATGGATTAGCACCAAAGCACAAGATTTCCGTGCTTTTCTTCGGGGCCTTCGAGGGAAACGGTTGCTTTGCAATCTACACGCAACGATGATTTCGCTGTAGGGACAGTGGCTGAGCAGTTTGCTGCTGCGCTTCGTTTCGCGGGTTCGATTCCCCAAAAATCTAAATCGTAGGTAGGTACCTAACCTACTTACCCGAACCTGCGAGTTTTGAACACTGTCATTACTTCAGTAGCCCAGATGAGCCAATAGGTAGTTACCTATCTAATCCTGTGACCTAATCCAATCCAAACAAACGATGTGAATAAAATTAAGTTAGTAGGTACTTAAGTAAGTTACGGTCCACTAATATCTTATAAACAATACTAGGTACTAACACAAAAAAAAAAAAACGTAAACCTACAAGGGCACTGAAACGTCACGCCTATGGAGAAGAGCCGGCCAGAAACTCCACGGTTTACTCTTTTATAAGTAAGTAAATGGTTTTTTCACTGTACTATACCTATACTGCTATTATCAAGCACATCACATCCGACAGAGTTAGGTTGTACCTAATAAAACTAAATAAGTAGGTACTATACGGTAGGTACCTACCTATTAAAAGCTTTTCAGAAAAATGCTTTGACCAATGATTCTCAATGGACTGGGCTCTGGGCTTCATATCTGTTGGGCAGCCCCATAGAAATATAAATAACAGGAGAAGTGGTATGGGGGCGTGTCTGTGTCCGCGCGTCTTGATCACAATGCTCATGCCTCAGGCAAATGGCCGTCTCCGCTAACTAGTGCGCTTTCGAGCGCGATCGTGATAACATTTAAGAATACCGTGTTGTTCAGTGGTTTCTTGTAAAAATCGAAGCTAAACTATAAACTTTATAAATCGTAGAACCACTTTTCATAAATCAGCACAAGTATTTTGCTATATTTGTGTTGAAAATCATGAAAAACAACAAATCGTAAAATATTTCTTGCCTTTACTACGTTATTTTTGTTTTCATATATCACAGCGACTGTACTTTTATTGTAGTAAATACATTGCTTCTTTACCACTACCAAAGTATGTCGCTAAGTAACTGGACAAGCAATGTAAAAATTACAAAACGATATTTACTTTAAGCGGTTGCATCGTTAGTACGGCCGCAGCGTCTTGTGACGGATTAGTGATGTGGTTGTGCAGATCCACTAACGTAGGCTATCGACAATAATGTCGATTGTCGTATGAATTTATATTACTATTAAAGTTTATTCTTCAATTTGTCAACAGTTATAGCCTGATTGGAAGACCGATGTGAAATCTTGTTTTATACTCATTTAGATTTTCTCATAATGTTGTTATTTTTTTGGTTTACTTAATATTTCTTTTTTTTACTTACTTATTGTTTATTTATATCATCTTATTATATGTATATCGTTTTTTATTTATAATTTTTTCAGCAACTTCCAAAAATTTTAATTCAATAATAAATGGGAGAATCGATAAGTTTCCGATTTAGTCAATCACTAGCGTATATGTAAAATAAATGGCTTTTGCACAGCACAACGATAGCGAACGATGTTTTCGTGTGGGTGAGTTGTACGGTGCATGGTAAATGCACGCTGTGTTTGATGGGATAAGGTTTATAATTGATTATGTAGTACGTTCTGATTTGTAAATTGCAAGTGTGAGCGGGGCCTCGTATTTATTGGGTTTACTGATCGCATGTGTGATCGCAGGCTAGAGAGTAGGGATAGATAGAAGACATTGGGTTTCGATACATTTTCAACTACCGGGCATATCTCCTTCTTTCTTATATCTATGGGCAGCCCAGAGCCCAGTCACCCGAGTGGCAGTTACGACCCAACACCTGCAAATCTGATCTGGCCAATAGGTACTGGTCAGTCCCTTATTTCTAAATAGGTACCTACTGTAACCGCACCAAATGGATATCGTGTGCTCTGCCCTGGTCAGACTGAAATAGATACAAGAATTTTCTCTTTGAGATTAAAAGAACATCAAAGCCCCTTGAAGACCAAAGTATAGAGAACCTTGGTCATAAAATTGAAATTTTAGATCACATCTCACCACAAGTGCTCACTACTACTATGGTTTTTGGGATTCATCCATCCACTTTTGAAGTCCAAACCCTCAGTCCAAACCTTTCTAAAAATAATTAGCAAATGTCTGTCAACTTGTTGAATTTCTGTGAGTATTGGAATGTCATTCAAATGTGTTGATAATGCGACCAAAACTGAGAGAACCATTTACATTGTTCCATTTCATCCTTTGTCTCGTTCTAACATATGAATAGCATAATAACTTTGACGTTTACAACAAGGCTGTAAATGATTTTATAATTTATCCTTATAGTTCTTCCTTTCTTTTGTTTGACGGTCGTTCACTCCACTCGCTCTCGTTGAATTGGCCGATGTTTGGCCTAGTTGCTAAGTTTATTAGATTTTAGTTCTAATTTTCTTAAATGTAGTGTTCAGTCCTACTTTTAATTATACAGTGACAAGATTATGTGATACTTAAAATGCCCGGTATAAGGAAATATCGACGCGACACCAGCGAAGTCAGCTGTTGTTTGAAATATGTTATTTTTGGTGTGAATGTTTTGTTCTGGGTAAGTGGAGACCGTATTGTATAATTTACATATTAATGACGGAATTGACATTCGCACATATCTTGCTTGTCAAGGTTTCTATTATGGTCATAAAATGTAAAAATTTTGAGATGCAAAAGTTAGTGAATCAGATACATTGCACTCATATTACTTGTAATGTCTGAGTGGGTATTGATTTCATCTCACCTGTGCAAATTGCCAGGCAATTGGGGTCACCTTAGACTTGTTTAGAGGCACCTACATATAATTGCTATAACAGTACCTACTATCTCTCTGCATCCTGCCAATATACTGTAAAGATTTAATTCTAAGAAACTATTTTAACAATAGCCTTGAATTTACACACAAGTTTCAACAAAAAAGTTGTAAGTTGGTTTACTCATTCATAAAAACACAGTTTGCTACCTTTAAATTCGCAAGGATTTTTTTTTTTTTTACTGATGATGAACAATGTTTAGATTTAAAGCCTTTATCAGTCTATGTCCAATGCCACAATCAATCAAGCTACAATCATTGAATTGAATAAATGGATTGTTCCATGAGTTGTTAAACACTTCACATATATTTCATGATCATCGGGTATTCTTTATTTCTTTCTTCCAACTTTAGCACAAAAAGTGCAGGAATCTATAAGTATAGTCTGAGAAACATAATATTATTGTTTGATTAGTTAGATAATTAAATCGGAATATTTATGTATTTTGGGTGAAATAATCTATACATACTACAAATAAATAAAATTAAAGTTTCTGTTTGTAATTTCAAAGTAACAGCTTTTTACTTAATGTATATAAAAGTAGGTATAATATACAGTAAGTACTTATAAGAATATTTTTTTTTTTTTGTAAGTTTCTGGCTGTTGTTTGTTCCGGCTAATATCCGAAATGACTGGACCGATTCAGACGGGACTTTCTCTAGTATATCGCTGATGTTATAAGGATTAAGAAGGCTAAGGCTACTGTTATATTAGAACGGTTGTCGGGCAGCAGCTGGTATTTAATAAAACAATATAACTATTGTTTCTGTGCCGGTGTTTATATATTTTAATAATTTTTTCCTGTTAAAAAAAACCCAGGTAAAACAGAAATATTTATAACCAGTGTGTTTATTACGAAAATTAATACATTTAATTATCAGAAACAAGGAAAACCTAAATGTGATCACAACAGGATAGGATAATGAATACTATCAAATGGAATGCTAATTTTGTATAAATAGGTTACAAGGAAGGAAATATGTTTTAATAATAAACTGAGATTACATGTACAGTTTTTGTAATTTGGGATTTATTACTAATCACATCAGTTGTACATCATATTGTTGTAAAGATAACTAAATGAACTATTGACTCTACATTTAAAGATAGACAAATATGTTGTAAAATATGCCCTGCCCTGTGACTGACACATTGACAGACAGATGGCACCATGGGCATAGTTATAGGTTTCCATTGGCATCCTGGGTGCGGAAACCCTTAACACAAACAAGAGAGATAGGAGACCCTTGATTGATTTGTTTACTTACGAGTATATTATTCTATTCAAGTAATTTAAAAAATACAATAGACGTTGTATATTTAGTAACCTAATCTGCTTAACTGTTCTTAAGGAGACAAAGAATGCTGTAAGAAATCGACACGTGTTTCACCTCTCAATGAGGCATCCTCATGATGACGATTGACTTGTTGCGAACCCGGACACGACGTGTTGCCACGTCAAGCGTCGAGTCGAGAGCGACTTCTTTATGACTCTCTATGGACAGTTAAGCGGATTAGGTTACTAAATATACGTCGTCTATTGTATTTTATGATGGATTTTATTCTTTCATCATTTTTATTTGAAATTCTTCCATTTCAGTTTCTTGGTCTGATTGTGTTAGCTGTTGGAGTGTGGGCATGGACAGAAAAGGACACATTCAACAATTTGTCGAGGCTCACTAACATTGCATTGGATCCAGCATTTATATTAATATGTGTGGGTGAGTACACAACGTTGAGTATTGGAGGTGAACTTATTTTATCTTTAATTTATTGGCTGCAGATTTGCTTTATAAAATAGAGAAGTTTTTGCCGAGTTTGGTACATGTCAAGCAATAATAAAAATAAACATTATTTTAGTTATCCAAAGAAGACGTACATGGATACCTATCATCTATTTAGAAAGGACATCTTTCTTTTT
This sequence comes from Agrochola macilenta, assembly GCA_916701695.1. Classification (NCBI taxonomy): domain Eukaryota; kingdom Metazoa; phylum Arthropoda; class Insecta; order Lepidoptera; family Noctuidae; genus Agrochola; species Agrochola macilenta. The sequence goes on from OU753563.1 coordinate 15,427,873, forward strand.
CGTGTATTTAGTAACTAACCTGGTGTCAGAGTTTTTATGCCGCCAATGGGCCTGTGACTTGGCTTCACATGCCGTCGAGAAATATCTCACAGGCATGCCGATTTCCTCGCGATGTTATCTTTCAAAGAAAGAAAGAAAGAAAGAAAGAAAGAAACAAGAAAGGACATAGTGCAAAGTTGTATGAGAGTGAATAGCCAATAGGTTTATATATTTTTGCGATTAAAATCTTAATTTTAATGCATCTGCTGTATTTTTGTACTAGTTTACACTGTAACACTGTTCTAATTTGGGCGGGCTGCCCAAAATTGCCAGCCCAGTTGTTCTGGTGTGAAACTGCACTAAATGTAGCCACATTCACTCCTTACTGTAAACATGACCCAATCATTGATTGCTTACAGTAGTTTTATTACCAGCAGTCAGACATATGTTAGTATAGTTAGATGACCAATGGGTGTGGGGTACACAAAGGGGCCTTGTTCCCAAAGTCATATAGTGCAGAAGGCTTGGTCCTATAAAATTAAATAAATTGTGCATTTTTCTAGGTATTAGTTAGGCCTTGGGCAAAAATAGAAACCTTTAATGTTGTAAGAGAAAATTACTGTCGAGTTATGTCAGAAGTTAAGTTACATGCTTGTACAGTCATCAGAAAATCGCCCTTACAGTTACGACATAAAGTTCAAATTGTTACTCTTGATGTGCAGTTGACAGTACCATTTAACATACTTACTTTTTGTTTTGTAGGCGTCCTGCGTCATTGTGATTGTACCTACTGACTTATATTTTACAGTATCATGGTATTGATTGCTTGATGATGTGATTGCAGGCACAATTACTTTTATAATCGGGTTCACGGGCTGCGTCGGCGCACTTCGTGAGAACACGTGCCTGCTGGCATGCGTGAGTATTACCATTATTATATTTGTATAGTTCTAGCCACAGAGTAATTAAAGAATGGAGGGCGACTCCGTTAAATGGAGGGTAAATATGTTGATCTGAAAGGAATGTCAAGGTTCGAATACACTTTGATAAGGGTCTTGGGAGAGTGCCCTGTTGTCTTTTTAGTAACAAACACGTTGTGACAACTCTGTTTAGAATTCCTCAACTTTTATTAAATAATATCCTATCTAGATACCTACTTAAAAAATAAACCGATCAGACTACCAATCAAAATTGGTGTGATCCATGCTTTATTGATTTTGTATGGTGCACCGTGCGTGCGGAGATATCACGTGTTTTATTGGATGATAAGTCATGGTCACGGTATAAAGTGTTTCCCTCTAAAAACGAAATAATACTTCGTAAACAACTGAAACTGATCGTATCATGCGCCTAGAAACTAGAGCGGAAGTTTCGATACGTATTAATACATTTCTGTTCATTAGGTACCTTTTTTTTGTATATTCTCACATAATTTACTCCATTTTTCTATTACTCCAAGCCTGTCATATAGTAAATCGGAATTTGATTATCATCATTATGCTCGCATGTAAGGCTTGTTAAGATTTAATGAACCTTCACTTAGATTGCAGAACAAAGGCATTTGTTACCATACTGCTTGATTATCTTAGACAATATAAAATGTAATGAGCGTGGGATTGGTAACTGTGTGATATGGATACTTGGTCTTTTATATATTACTTTTGTGGCTGAATTCACTTAATTATTAATCTAACATAGCTCTAACTAACAACGTTATGTAGGTAATAGATGTGGTATGGCAATCTGATAAAAAAAAAACTTAATAAATAATAAAATAAAATAATTAATATATAATTTATTTATTTATTTATTTATTTATTTATTTATTAGGGACAAAAAACAGTTACATGCTACAAATTACAGAAAAATACTTAAACTAGGATTGAACAAGCACGTAACCCACACCATTGTCCACGTTTTAACTTAAGGTTAGAAGTGCTAAATACATTTAAAAAATAAAATATTTAAGTAAAATAATAGTCGCTGCCACAATAGTATAACTATGTTAGGTACTTAGCTTAGCTCAACAAAAACAAAAATTACTCGCTAAACAAAATATCCATAGCCATTTTCTTAAATGCTAGCTTCGATAAACAAAATATGTCCAGTTCAACAAAATGCGTGTTGTAGGAGTCAACAAGGCGACGAAGAGGTGCACGTTCCCCAGCGTTAGTCCTGCAAATGTCTGTATGGAATAGTTGAGGGACACGGACCCCCCTTCGAATAACACTTCTGGGTACCTTGTAGCACAATTTGTTTGTGAGGTCAATACAATCAAATTTGTTACTGCATATGCCGTGTAGTGTCATGACATCAAGTAACAGCCGCCTAGATCCCAAATCTAGTACGCCATACCGCTTCAATAGCTGCTCGTAAGGAACCTTTGACCGGAAGCACTTATAGTTCATGCACCGTAAGAACTTCTTCTGTACACTTTCAATTCTAGTGCCGTATTTGTCATAGAAAGGGTTCCAGATCGGGACGGCATATTCTAACTGGGATCGTACCAAAGTCTTATAAAGCAGCAAGAACGTAGAGGGCCGCACAAAGTCACGTGATGATCTCATGACGAAACCATACATCTGATACGCCTTGTTTACTATATTGTCAACGTGTTTGTCGAAGTGCAAACTGTCATCCAGTGTAACACCTAAGTCACGAACAAAACTAACTACATTTAAGAGGGCGTTATTAATTGAATAATTAAAGTTTATTTTAATTCTCTTTTTGGTAAATGAGATCGCATGACACTTGGGTAGACTGAGAAAGAGCTTATTGTTCTCACAGTATGTGTACAACCTATCTAGGTCCTCTTGAAGAAGAAGACAGTCTTGTATATTCTTGCAAGATTTGTAAATTTTTATATCATCTGCGTACATTAAAAACTTAGAGTTGATAAAACATTGTTTAATGTCATTAATAAATATAATGAAGAGAAGAGGGCCCAAAATGGATCCCTGTGGCACGCCAGACGTAACAACTATAAGGTCTGACTCGTAACCATTAACCACAATTTTTTGGGACCTATTATAAATATATGACACAAACCATCTAAGCAAATTACCACGTATTCCGTTGAACGCTATTTTTTCTAAGAGCAGTGTATGGTCCACCTTGTCAAAAGCCTTCTGGAAGTCTGTGTACACCGCGTCCACTTGAACTTTTTGATCCACTCTTTCAAACAAGTAGTTGGTAAATACTAACAGATTAGTTGTGGTTGAACGACGTTTGACGAAACCGTGTTGCTCGGGTAAAATAAGCTGATGAATGTGGGGGTACACGGCGCCATGCACAAGACGTTCAAAAACCTTAGACAACGTAGAGAGGATAGAGATGGGGCGATAATTCTCTACATTATTCTTGTCACCACTCTTAACATAATATAATATAATATAATGGCGTTTTCTCAACACGTTCACTGTGCGAACTGTTAAAGAGTTAAAGGTCTTGCCGGAGTCTGGTTTCCTGCCTTTACTGGGAGTCTTCAAGTGTCAAGTGAATTACTTAGTGCAAGCGTCCACCATCCATCGACACAGATAGTTCGGTTACCATCCATCTGACGGAGATAGGATGTAGGTATTCAGTACTCTGAGATATGGGTAAAAAAAAAAACCCGTAGGTTTCACGATTGACGCCCAACAACGGATGTTTGGACTCACAAGTATGACTAACCTAACTAAATCGGGCATTTTATGTTCAAAACAAAACATGCCAGATAAAAAAACCCAATTACATTTAAATTATATTTATATTTGATTTAAGTATTCCTAATCAAATCTGTTTTAATAATTTACTTCCCCATTGGTTCCAGTACGCCGTTTTCCTCGCTTTGTTACTGTTGGCGGAGATGACGACAGGCATCCTTTTCTTCGTATTTAAAGATTGGGTAAGTTTAAGTGTGAGTAAGGCGCCAAATAATTAAGTCTTAAAGAAAGCAGGAACTTTTGTTTAAAATGTTCATTGTATAGTCGACCTCGCTCTATCATCCTAAAGTTGAATTTCACTTGCACGTCATTAATCGACAAGGTCTATTTTGTCTATTTGACAGTTAGGTACTATCAGAGAAGTTCATATCTAACCAGTTTCAAAACAAAATTCCGTGAACACGATGACGACATCTGTTACGGGCCCGGTTTTATACCCGCCGAGCGGTGCAAGCAAGAATAGTCCTAACGGTGGTTAGATATGAACTTCTTCGATGGTACATAATTTCAACATTAGTGAAGTTTCATTTTACTGTGATTCGTTGTCAGAAGTGTTAAAGCACTTACGAAGTCGAATATGTTTAATAGAAGAATATACCTAGAGTGTCGCAAACATATTCATTCATTAGAGATTTTCTCAATTTGCCTGATATCTGTCTAACAGAACACCGCACTGGTGAAATGTGACAATGCTTCTTTCCTTAGATGAAAGTTTCAAATTGTGTGAAACATTTTAATTACCTAATTATTAAAGAGGTCCTTGTCTTTTACAGATAAAACAACAAGCAACTACGGGCTTCCAAACATTCATCACGCATTATAGAGAAGACCCAGATCAACAGAACTTAATTGATTGGATACAAGAAGACTGGGTAAATACAATTATATTACTATTCTTATGTATAAATCGTAATAAGTTATCACTAGTACAATAAGTAGTATCATTACGTAATCCATATTTATCCGAAACAATTCAAAGATTTTATAGCAATATATTTCATATTGGTGGTATCAGATTTATTACTAAATAATATTAAGACAGTATCATTACGTAATCCATATTTATCCGAAACAATTAAAAGATTTTATTGAAATATATTGGTGGTATCAGATTTATTACCCAATTTATTTTCATGCAATTATGATATGGTATTAGTTGATTATTAAAATTCATTTACCTAACAGGATAACACAATTCATTATAATAGTTGACACGAAACAATGGAAGGAAAAGTTTTATGTTTAAAATAAATCATATTTGATGGCTGTCAATCCACTTGCCTATTCTAAATTCGATTAACAGCTACGTGTTGAGGAAACAATAGTCTATTGTATTACATAACTACAAAATTAACATATTTGTGGTCTACATTACTTCCTCAAAATTTGCTTCCAGCAAGTCACACATTAGCGATTTTTTATGATAGGAAGTGTAGCGGAATAAAAAAGTATTCACCACATACACGTAATAAATAAATTGTTTTTAATTGTTTGTAATAAATAAAAAAATACACCGAAATAAAATAAAAATTAAGGAATAAGCATTGCAGAAAACAGAAAAATCCAGAAAGGCTTGTCGGCATGGTATGTTATATAAAAAATAATTGTACTAGGAAAACTTAGACGCACTAGATCTAAATTGGCCTAACAACTGACCATTTTTTTCTGCATGACTTGTAACAAAACATTGCACGTCAAGGCAACAGTTCTAAATTTAAAAAAGAAAACAATAAAATTAATCGCCGGTCATCAAACAGGTTGAATATGTTTTAAACGAAAGAGGATTATTATATAAAAAAATATGCAGGTGTATAATATCGCAGTACCTAGGAAATATTTATGTAAAATTTACCTCATGTGTTTTACAGTTTTTTAGGTATATACGTAAATAACATTTATTAATAGGAATTATTACTCATAGTCATTCTTTGGAATTGCAATGAACAGGCGACTTGTTTATGAAAAAACATGTAACCATAAACTTGGATTAGGTTAAGTTAGGACCCCAAATAAATCACACAAACGTATCGAGAGTGATTTATACTCATTCTGAATGCAGTTTAATCGAGAAATTATTGATCCTACGTTATTCATTACTACCTGCGCCCCGCGGTTTTACCCGCATAATTCTCGACTCCGTGGGAATTTCGAGATAAAAATAATCCCATGTCCTAATCCTGGTCATACCTGGTCTACCCATGTGCCAAATTTCATCCAAATCTGTTTAGCCGTTTTAGTGTAAAAGCGTAACAAACAAACAAACTCACTTTCGCATTGATAATATTAGGATATTCTAAATCGACAATGATGTGAGCGTACAAATAGTTAATGTAAAAAATAGTTATCTGACCAGGAAACGTATTATCTGTGAAATATAGTTTGTTGGGTTGCTACTTTGCTATAAATAAATAAGTAAGTGACAATCGGTGTGGAATTATAGTTATCGTGTGGAGTTTTGACACTAAACCTCAATCTTAAACTTGTTTTTTTTTGTGTTTGTTTTCTTATTGCCTCGTTGGTCTAGTCGCAAGGGCTACTGCTGAGTATGAGGTTCGCTGAGCTGGGTTCGATGCAAAGTGTTATTGAGTTTTGTCCATCTGCAATTTCTCAGTACCAGCCCGGAGTCTGAATGTGTGCCCGGTTGATGGCAATAGGCTCGCCCCCTATTATTAGGTATTACAACACAAAACACACTCATGTACCTATGCCACAACATTTTATTTTATTTTGTGAGCTTTTTTATCCTATATTTATTTATATATACTTTATTGTACACCACAAAAAAACATAACAAAAAAAAAAAAAAACAAACACCCACAAAATATACAATGGGCGGCCTTATCGCTTTCCGCGATCTCTTCCAGGCAACCTTAGAATGGACAGTGATTTACCTGGACATAAAATGGGGCGGTCGTTGGTGCAAATTATAAGTATACAATATACTAGAATAGATACACAGATAAATACATATCCTAAATAATAGATACATAAATACTAAATATATAAGCAGCGAAAATAAATGAACACTATAGATAATTACAGTTATGAGAACAAGATCACAACGACAAGTAATGTTCCTTCACGAGTATCTTATATATACAATATACCTTTAATTTATTAAAACGGACACACATTTCCCTATGTTTATTATTCTAGCATAAGGCACTCGTTGGTTGCAGCTGAAAATCAGCGTCAGGTTGAGGGCCTTTTCGCATTATAATCAGTTTTCTGTTATTATTGGTGTCTTTTTCTGCTGTACTGCCAATAAACGCATTTGTCTTTCTTTATTTAATCGTAATTTAGTGACTACACTAAAAAAAAAAAAAAGATGTGTACCTCTATTAAGAGGTACACATCTTTCTTTTTTTTTTTTGGGGGTTGGAAATCATCAAATGAGTTCTTCCGCTCTGGGCAGAGCGAGAGGGCGTGTCAGACTTTTACTGACTAAAACCCACCCGTGTTCCTTCCGTTGCCTGTGTGCCGGGGCCGCGATATCCCTTTCGGACAAACCCGCAACCCCAGCAGGCATTGAGGTACACATCTGCCTAACCCTTCGGGGAAAACAGGCTTGATGCTTATGTTATTATGAAACTAAAAAGTTTTTTGATTGCAAGCTCTCTTTTTATGAAGTTTGTCCGGTCTTGTATTTATAATGTTGAAAAAAAATATGTTTTTTTTAAGAATAGGTACTACTCTCTTATGCCACGATCGAGATAGGTAAGCTCACCTGTGGTTAAAATACCAACCGTAAGGTCGTAGGGGTACTCATGGAGTTTTGCTACCAAACCTCGGTGATTTTTTATCAAAAACATATCATATAGCCTGACCAAGATTATGTCTGGACTTTAAAAGAGACTGTGACCTGTGTGTGTGTGTGTGTGTGTGTGTGTGTGTGTGTGTGTGTGTGTGTGTGTGTATGTGTGTGTTTGTGAGTTTGTTTCGGCTTTTCTTCTCAGAGTAGTCAGATAGGAAACGCCGAACTCATCTAGCTAATTTAAATATTTTTTAATATGACCTTTAAAAGTGATTCCAATATCCTATTTATAGAATAAACAATTTCATTTTCATTTAATAAATTGCTGTCTTTTATATCGCCGATAATTCCTCCATTCCAGTTACAATGCTGTGGTGTAGAAGGTCCCCGGGATTGGGACCGTAACGCGTACTTCAACTGTTCGAGCGGTGCAGTGGGCTCGCGGGAAGCGTGCGGCGTTCCCTTCAGCTGCTGCAGGAACAAGCCGCAGGACGTCATCAGGAACAAGCAGTGCGGATATGATGTCAGGAAACCTACTTATGTGAGTACTGCTTTATGGTTTTCTTGTTAAAATAAGTTGGAAAGTTAAACTGTACTTCTTAACACTCAGTTTCTGGAACGAAAATTATCGCCGTGTCAAGTCGTAAACGCAATTCAAGTGATCCGATTGGATGTAGATAATTCTATCAACCAATCACAGCAGTTGACACGGTTTTTACATTTTCTTTGATTTTTTTTGTGGTAATTTTCGTTCCAAAAACTGGGTGTTAATTTGATGTTTTTTATAACAGTGTCGGACATGGCATAGAATTATAGCTCATATTGATAAATTGAGGCGTTTTATAGTTACTGGAAGATTTTTTTTCGGATTTTCTATTGCCACGATTGAAAGCTAGGGTCTAGGCAGTAACGCTACGAGTACGCACGAATTTAGTCGACTTGTTCTGAATATTTCCAAAATAGGGATGTTGAAAAAAAAAAATTTTGTCCGTCAGGTAGATTATTAAAAAAAATTGGACACGTATTTGTTTACGTAATCAAAAGATTACGGCAATAAATTGAGTGGGCAATGCGTTAAAATGAAGCATGACGTCACTGACCGGTAGATTTTATACTGACTTGTGACGTAGCGACTCCCCGACTTAGATGCGTTTTATCTAAACCATTTTTTATTAATTTGATAACGCATAAAATACGTGTCTAATATTTTTTTATTATCTGCCTGACGGACAATTTTTTTTTTTTTTGTCAACATCCCTATTCCCACAGTGTATCTTGGTTGCGGAAATCACAATGACCAGTAGATAAAACGTGCTTGTTGATATTGTGCCAAACATGATGCTTGAGTCTTTTTAAATTGAATCATAACTTTATTTTTATAAGGTTCATAATAGACGTCACAAAGTGTTTAACTGACTCGCTAATACCATTACCAGTTAAGCGAGCGAGTGCTTAGTATGTCCACAATTGAAACGGGTTTTGTCGACTGTAGAATAGACAAACTGACAGATAAACTATCACAATCTGTCATTTTTTCTATTCCTTCGTCGACAACCCGTTTCTATGGTTGTCATACAACGCGTGCTGCACCGCAGGGCGGCTGTATAGAGTCGGGGACTGCCTGCAGAGACACTTCACTCGGGCCCAGCGCATAAAAACTTTTGAATTCGTTTAAATTATCTATGTTCGAGTTCTAAATTGAATCGTATTGTTCCGTATTCAAACTTTGAAATATACGAAGAGTATTCTATTCGCTATACAACCTTGCTATTTGTACTAGCATCTGAGCGAGCGAGTGATGTACGAGCGCGTCTGTATGGCGGCGGGCGAGGACGGGCTGCACAGACACTTTGCTCTTAGGGACCAGCGCATAAAGCGTCATTCGTCTAAATAACCTATAAAACCCATTCCAAAAGTTACTGCCAACTTCTTCGAGTTCTAAATCGAATAGTATTGTTCCGTATTCAAATTGAAAATATATGAGACGCATTCTAGCCATTATACTGACTTGCTACTTGTACTAGCAACTGAGCGAGCGAGTGATACACGAGCGCGGCTGCATGGCGGCGGGCGAGGACTGGCTGCAGAGACACTTCGCGCCAGTGGCCGCACTGCTGATCGGTCCCTTAGCGCTTAAGGTTCATTACAAGTCTTTTGGTTGACACTGGCGTTGTATTTATTTATTGAGGTGTATTTTGGTATCTGAGATAATGTAAATAAAGATTGCGTTGGGAGTCGCGAAGCGAAATAATTGTCTCGAGTTTATATAACCCTTGCATAAATAATACTCTTATTTACATTTTCCCAATAATTTGTTTGTAAGTCTGGTAGACCTGCACACCATATTTTTGCTATAACTTGCGTACGTGCGTTTGTTGTTAATCCTAATATATTTCTTGGAATAAGATATAAGCAATGACAGATTTCTCAATCATTATCTGCCAATGGATTGAGGAGCTCGTGGCTAAGTAACAACAGCCGCACTGGTCGATCCATCAGGTTAAGCTACGCTTGCCGGGGTTGGTCAGTGGATGGGTGACCATCTTTACATATCGAGAATCCTCCGTGCCTCGGAGAGCACGTTAAGCCGTTGGTCCCGGCTGTCATTCGTGGATCTTTGACAGTCGTTACGAGGTCAGAAGCCCGAAAGTCTGACACCAGTCTTACCAAGGGGTATCGTATTACCCAGTTACTGGGTTGTGGAGGTCAGATAGGCAGTCGCTCCATGTAAAATACTGGTATTCAGCTGCATCCGATTAGACTGGAAGCCGACCCCAACATAGTTGGGAAAAGGCTAGGCAGATTGATTGGATTGAAGGGGGCTTGCGTGGTATAACTCCAATTTGTGTTTTTTTAACAACTATGTTACCAAAGACAACCGCCAAGAATTACCCGTACCTTTTACCATATTTTTGATCAGCCGCACACAGCTTAATTCTAGTTTCAAGGAATGTATAGTATCTAGCATGTAGTGGCCTCCCGTTGATGTTTTTCATTTCTTTTTGTTCTAGAATTATGATAGAACAAAGATAATATATGACAAGGGCTGTTTAGAGGCCGCTGAGGAGTGGTTCGACCACAACCTGTTGATAGTTGCCACGTCCGCTGTTTGTACTGCTTTTGCACAAGTAAGTTTTTGTTTGTAGATGCACTTTTGGTATGTATTTGTTGTTTGTTAATGTGTTGTGCTTTTGTCAAGCTTTTAAAGTATGCATTAAATCTCTGTTTCACGAAAGATACGAAATGCAGTTAAGGATTTTGTGATAGAATGTAACAGAATACAACATTGAGTATCTATTCCTTTTGAGGCGGAAGTTGACTGGACTTTTGCGTGAAACAGAGCGTACTAGATAATGCTGTCATGTTACATTTGAAAAGTATAATTTACATGCTCTACCTGTTTCTTGTATTTAATGAATAACAACTAATCTGATCCATAATTCCCCACAGATCCTAGGCATCTGCTTCGCCCAGAATCTCCGAGCCGACATATTCGCGCAGAAGGCGAAGTGGCACTGACAATCAGCGTCTCCTGCAGCCGTGTGACGCGCACGCGCCGCGCGACCACGCCCGCACACACGCACGCACACACACACACGCACACAGTACGACCGTAGGGGACTGTACTCAAGTTGATGTGCTGAACTTACATGAACTATGACACTCCTTCAAAGAAAGTTATACTTGTAAACTTTCAGTTTTCATGCCTTATTTTTTTTTTTATATACTTATTTTCTTATGATAATGGGGAAGTTACGTACGTAACAAAATTTTTACTTTGCGCAAAGCAGCTAAACTATAAAACAATTGCCGTGAATCCATATTACGTCCGCGAACGCATATAATATCCTCGCTGTATCAACAATTATAAGCAAAATCAAAACCCACTGCATATAGGACGAACAATTTGTGGAGGATAAGGACAGTATTTCTATGTAAATTACTAAAATTCAATGTAATTTGGTAAGACAGGAAGCTAACTTCAAAACAGTGGAGAAAAGACTAGCCAGATGATGAAATAAACACTATTGTTATCCATCCTAAATCTTCATAATACTCTATTATATTACGAAATATTGTTCAGTCTATTATAACATCCGTACTTCTCCATTGTTACTACTAAGTCAATACTGAAGCTTCCGCACATCAACTAAAATAAAACATGCATTTATTTGCATAGTAGTTTAATATTTATGTCGTGCAGATTATTTATATTATACACCACAAGTGCTCATCTTACTGTCCCTAGGCTTTCTGAGGATAAACTTTCAAATCTACTAAAACACAGAGGAGTAAGTAAATGGAGTGCTTATTTGAGACATTCGCGCAAACCTATCAACAGTTGCCCATTGACGTTCTTTGACATCACGTAGTCACAGACGATTATCCGTAGTATTTGTCAAAGTTGCACTAAAACTATTGTTTTCAAATGCAACAACGCGAGGTCTTTTATTTCAATATGCATCTTAATCCATTGGTTTAAAATGGCCTTTCGAATAACCTCCGATGCATATTCTTAATTAAGTGAACTAGTTTATTTCGAAAAAAACAATAAACCCATGAGCACTCTATTTATTTACTACTCTGTGCTTCCCTCCCACTGGCACTCTGTCATCTTTACCTCCGATCATTCTTGGATACTCTTGAATCTCTGTCTTTGTAAATAACATTATAACATGTTGATACTTGTTGATAGAATTATCCAATGCGTATATCCTTGTATAGTGGAGTTAGCTCCGGAATATGGCAGCTGTTAATATTATAATAAGCAGTTATTTATTTCAGATTAGGCACAGTATTGTGTCAATAGAGACAATTGACTCAACGACATTAAATAATGTCCAATTTAAGACGTATAGCGATACAAGGTTATTTTGGCGCGTGGTCGAAATCGGAACTAATGCCGCCATCTTGTTTTTGGGATACATTTCAAGTGACATTTCACAAAACAATTGCACAAATGTTTACCAACAGTGCCCCCTTGTTAACGTCATTCGACAGCCAAAAGATCTTTGTAGTACGGTAATTAAAAAAAAATATATTTTTGAAGCTAACTCCACTCTGAAGCGATGTGTTCAAATTGGCCAATTAGCCTTAACGGGAGCTGTGAGATGAATTTAGTATTGGAATATATAAGTATTAGAAGGTTAACAAGTTTGTTCATGAAAGTGAAGCTATTTAATTGTTATATTCCTTACAGATATTAAGGGTTGTTACACAAGATGTGACCAGAAAAAACAGACCACTGTAATTCCATCCAATTCCAGCGCGCTTTTTATTCGTGCAAAAAATCCGGAAATATTGTGGGTAGCACTGGTCACTTAAAAAGTTTCATTTTTAAATATAATGGTGCTGGCATCAGTGGCAACCCTGTTGTATTGCGCAGCTCGTTACTGAAGTAGGTGACGTCATTGTGTGCTTGACAGTTGTAGGCGTCGTGTTAGGGTTGTGTGTTTTGCAGCAGGAGAATAATGGCTGACAATATTTTTAGGACGGAGTTTCTGAACAGGCGGCGGCAGTAGCGATCTAGAATTATATTTTCTCTATTTCGTCCAGTAATACTACCGGTAACTATAGTTTTTTTTTATTAGTAATTGAGTGCTATGTACTTGCATAATATTATCATGGCAACTTTTTATACTGTAATTCGGTTTAGTACATTTCCACCGACATAAGACCGCCGCCTGTCAAGGCTCTGCCTAAATTGTAACTTGTAAGATAAAATATTTTTTATTATAAACTCAAATTAGTGATAAGTAATACTCATTTAGAAAACAAAATTATTATTATAAATTAAAACATGATTTACTTAATCATATAATCCAAAAGTATTCAATGTTTAAAAAAAAGTATCGCTTTGGTATTTGTTAAAGACCTCTTTTGAGGTTTTATGCACAAATTATAATTAGACATTATGTATTACAAAAGTCTACGTTTATTATGGATCTTGTTTTTTATTAGGGTAGGAATTAACGCTGGTTTTATAGATGTCTAAGTACGTGTTCCTCATTGCGCTGACATTAGAAGGTATACTGTATAATCTCACTCAGAATCGTCATTCCTTACGTTACTATAGTTGACACTTATTTATGTGTTATGTGCCTATAACTACATAGAAATATATCTTGAATTGTTTGATGAAATGTATATTTATTAGCCATAAATATCACGGGTGTGTAACGTTTGATATAATAACAAAAGTTCTAATGATCATAAGACCTAATTTCATTGTTTTTTTTTTTTTAATATAACTATCAAATGATATAATGAATTATTGATATAATTTCATATGGTATATTGAACAGTTTTTATAATGCATATTTAAATAATATTCAATTAGATAATATTCAGTTGCTATAATATTCAAAATCTATAAGTAACGTTTAATATAATTTGGAAATGTCTACTTTTATTTTTGGCAAAAACTGATTAGATTTTAAACGCTTGCCACTTTCGTGCTAACAAAAACAAGTGGTGCTTGTTTTTGCTAGCACGTAAATTGCTGGCGTTGTTATCGTTGTTATTAGTTTGCTTATAAGAGGGTGGACGGATATTTTTTATTTTTGTTTCTGTCATACATAACATAATCATACACCGGCTTGTAGTTAATAGGTTGAATCTGTTCCAAAACTGAATCGGGGCATCCCGAATTTACGCAGTCTTTTAGCTCCTACCCTAGAGTGTATATAAAAACCGGAGGCGCGAAGGTGAGCATGGGTGCTTATCCTTTGTTACGTAAGGGCGAAGGGTTTGCACTTCCCGCAGCGCCGGAGATGATGCAGAAGCAACTTTAATGTTTTGAGGTTAGGTTACAATATAATTTGCTTTTCTCAAGAACGCTGCGTTACCTTAGAAAATTAGTTAATATGAAAGTTAGGTCAAATGAACATTATATAAAAAGAGCATTATACAATTTATGAAATGAACGTTATACTAATGAAATTAGAGAAAATGAAAATTATATCAAATGAAAGTTATGTCAAATGAAATTAGACTATCTGTTATTATACCAAACATTACACACCCAAATATCACTGCCTTATTGACTGCGACAAAGTATTTGTTTGTAGTTGAATGAAATCAATTTAGATAGAGGTTTTCGGGTGCATTTTACTAACCGCTTAAAAGTATTTAACTGCATAGATTAAGACGTAATTTTTTTCTATTTCTATAATTTTTATCAATTACTTTAATGATCTTAATTAAGTTATTTTTCATTACTTTCTATAAGTGCCGAATTTATACTTAAGTTGCCACAATTCAAATAAGTTTGGTTATGAATTTACGGTATAGAAAACTAGTCTTTGAGAAAAATATCTTTGTTTTTTATTAGAACCATAGTCTCATAGATGACAAAATTATACAATGTACAATCTAATACTAAATTAAATGACTAACTATATCTAACTATACAAATAAATACAAAAACAAAAGAACGCTTAGACGTCGAAGTACTCGTCCGCATCGCTGTCATCCGGAAACGTGCCCAGAAGACTGGCAGCATTGCCACGTTGAATGGAAATGCTAATTCTTTGGCCAAGGAACGACCCACCCATCTGGTCACGTCGCCAAAGTACTCGTCCGCGTGGCTATCATCCGGAAACGTGCCCAGAAGGGCACGTTTCCGGATCATAGCGTGGAAATGTTAATTCTTTAGCCAAAGAACGCGCCAGCCCTCTGGTCACGTGAAATGTCGACCAGTCTGCGACAAATTTTATAAAAATATATACTCGACCTTTTTAAAATATTTTGTTCCAAATGACATTTAACAACAGTTTTTTTTTAAATCTAATAGTTCATGATGACATTGTAATATTTTTGAAATTGTATTTTTATTTTATTATACTGTCTTACAGTGTAAAGTATTAAAGAGTCTGGTATTCTTTTATGATGCCAGATGTAAAATGTCCTTGTATTTATAACGTAGGTGTAGTATTAAGTAATTTTCAAATGACTTAAAATTAAAATCGATATTTTATATGGAAATATAAGGATGTACAAAAGTTATGATTTTTAATTACCTAACCATCGTTCCTGTAATAATAAAACCTGAAAAAAAGACTTAAATTTATTCCGTAAAACTCTTACCATGAAACTTACCTGTGAAGTGAGCAGTCATTGCACCTTATAGATTGTCACTATTGACACTTCACTCGAAGCTCACTTCACCTCTGTTAACACGGTGAGATTTAAAAAAAATAGCTCGCTCAGCTGATCCTGAAAACCGAAGAAAGTTTCGTTTCGTTTGCAAAGAGGGCTCAGAGGGTGACAGTTAGACAAAAATATATTCAACTAACTTTTTATGGTAAGTAGGTAGTATACATATCGCAGCCATCAGCTAATTAGACGCCTAGGCCGTTCATTAAACGCTAAATCCAATTAAATAGTTGAAGGACAACTAGCCAAGTCATTGAGCGCAACGTTTAACCAGATGGCTGACTGACATGTGTAGTCATATAATTAAACTGGGTGAAATAGGTTAGAATTGTGACCAACCGCGCGCGAGCCGAACGAGCGGTGCCGCGGCAGCGGCCGCCGAGCGCTATTTCTAAGTTGCTCGCAGATTGTTTTTCACCATTTGAATCACTTGGCTGTCTTGGCCAGTCATCTTTAAAGGGCTGATTTTGAATAGGTAGGTACGCCAAATAGTTAAACGTTGAATGATTCTAGTTCAATTAACTATCGGCCTAGGCATCCAATTGGCTGCCGGCGTTTAATGAATGGCCTAGGCGTCCAATTAGCTGGCAAATTTAATCAGATGGCTGCGACATACATACACATACATACTAATGTCAGCGAAAAAAGTCGACTAACACTGCTACATATCCTACCTACACATCATCATTGTAAATTGACATAAAAGACATCGAATCACGAACGAATCTAACGACATATCATTCATCAAAATCGGTTCAGCCGTTTTAGTAGTTACGAGGGAACATAGGGACGACCATACATCCTACATACAGGTCAAACAACCACCACACCACATAACTTCCTTTTTTGAATTCGCCGCAGTCGGGTAACAAGTGTCATTCGAAGCGTGTGGCAGGTTAGATATAATTTTAAATATAATATTTTAAAAAAGTAACGAAACGCTAACATACTTTTTTTTTTTTAGGTGGGAAATTATCATATAACTTCTCCCGCTCTGGGCGGAGCGGGAGGGCGTGTCAGACTCTTACTGACTAAAACCCATCCGTGTTCCTTCAGTTACCTGTACGTTGCCAGGGGCCACGGTATCCCTTTCGGACTTTCCCGCGACCCCGGCAGGCATCGGTCCTAGCAGACCCCTTCTTTTGTGCCGAGAACTCTTTGAGGCGCGCGTGGAACACAACACGCCGTCTACCCGGGCCTGGTCCTTATCGGACGGTGAGCTACCCATTGCTGACCGTCCGCAAGCCCGCGCCTACGGTGGCCGGGAATTGGCCTGCGATTCCCGACGCCCAGGGCGTCTCCTGCGGCGGCTAGGGTCGTGAGAGTGTGAAATTTGCCTCTCCCTTACGAGTTCCGCCTCCTCCTTCGCGAGCATTACTGCTTCGCAGAAGGTGACGGCTTCCCACGCCCTCTCGCTCCGTACCATGGCCTGAACCAGGGCCGGACGCGAGAGATCGCTGCCACCAATCGTCTCCACAAGGACACGGCGGTGCCCCGCCCAAGCCGGGCACCGCCGTGTTCCTCCCGCCTTATGCGGAACAGGAACCTCCCGAAACAACCGTGTCCGGTGCGAGGACCTGCGTCAGGCGGAAGGTGAGGACGCTGTGACTTATCGCCGCAATTGTGGCGTGCCCAGCACTGGGTTACGACAATCGCACTCTCCATGACGCCATGAGATCCCGCCGGAGCTCTGTCCGCTGTGCCGTGATTTCTCGCGGCAGCGGAGTTACGCCCCGGCCTTTCACCTCCTCGCGCCACTCCCAAATTTGCGCGAGGACTTTTGCCTCCAGATCCCATGGCGGCAATCCTGCAAGGAGGCTCGCCGCCTCACTGGAGACCGTGCGGTATCCCCGGACCATGCGGATGGCCATGACCCTTTGGGACGTGTTCAACCGGCGGGCTGGCAGTAGCCTCAAAACGTGCTCACACCGGTGCCCCGTAAAGGGCCCATTGATCGCACGACCCCCGCGTAGAGCCTCCGGTAGGAGGCGAACGCAAACATACCTGAAGTATAGCCGCCACAATGGCTCTGACTGAATCATTTCGATGCCACTCAACGCCCATCGACCACTGTGTAAGAACGTATAGGAACGACGTGGCGCAGAAAATACCTACACATACCCCTACCCCCCCCTACCTACTTACCACAACGCCCGCGCCACGCCTCTTGTGTATGTTCTGCACCACGTCGTTCCTATACATTTTGTATGAATTATGAAACGGGCGGCGCAACGTCTGCGCCACACCGACGCCACGCCCGCGCCACTCGCCATTTGTGTATGTCCCGCGTCTAATGGCTCCTACACACTATGCCGTCGGCATGGTCGCCGGCTTTTGCCGCGTCGCACGTACCGGCGGCTTTTTCGCCTTCATTTCCCATGTGCGGCAGGGCCGGGCGCGCCGCGGCTTGCCCGGCGGCAGGGCCAGCGGCAATAGTGTGTAGGAGCTATTAAATACCATGTACATATGAGGCCAAACAACATGACAATAACGCCTCGTTACGAGACAAAACTGTAGTTGGTCTGAGAGTTGACGACGTATTGCATAGGTACTGAATAATATGCAATACGTCGTCAAATTCGATTATTTATCAGACCGACTCGACGTCGAGTCGACCACGAGCAGACGCCATACATACTCGATGACTATGCGTGGTCTACTATTGAATGCCGAGTTGCCCGCCTAGTGGACGCATACTTGATGACTTGTTGACGCTGAGGACAGCGCTGTTTCCTTTTTTATATCTGGCATATCGCATTTGACCTCTGAGGAGGTCGTAGCTACTTAACCGGACTTTCCTGTGGCTGCCGTAAAGTTAAAGCCAGGCAGGGCGTAAATATAACTTATAAACTTGGCGAACGCTCGCTAAGGGCGCGAGTGTGGGGTACGAACCTCTGCTTAGGGCGTCGCTCGGGGGAGGACAGCAAGTTGGGACAGGCTGGATCAAACATGGATAATTATTATTAACAGCTACTGGCTCAGCTTCGATGCCGGCTGGCGCATCGTCGAGCAAGGGTCGGGAGGGGGGTGGGCGCTGAAATGTTATCGAGTTAATATAGGTACGGTGTGCAAAGACCAGCCAATAGCATTCGCTTTTAGAAGCCAAACCGTAAATACTTATAAATCAAAACACTGTTCCCCATAGGTACCTACCAACAAAGTACCCACGTTGCCACCATTAAAACAAGATTTACAATCACATTAAGGTTAGCGTACATTACCCCCAGTTGCAATACACAACAGACTTATGAACCTAGTTGTTCGACACGTGAGCCACGTCTCGGGGGCGTAAACTTTAATAAGTTGGACAGATATGGTGCATTAGTTTCAGTTAGGACGGTCCAAATGGACTCGGACAAACCGGATTGTGACTTAGACGCTAGGACACATAGGTACTGATTGAGGGAATGAGGTCTATATTGAAACTATAAAGAAAGGGCATGGGTCAGACAGACGGTAAGCGACTGTATTTTAGCGAAGTTAGGTCCAGACAAAGAGTCTACTAACTTCCAAAGTTGCTGCGTTGTTGGTAACTTTTATCTTACAGTAAAATGTTGTTCTGTACGAGTGTAGTCTAGTACCTACTGTGGACAGATAATAAGAGGCTGGGGGGCTAAATCAGCTTCTAACCTACGTGAGGCTAATTTGTCATTCGCAGAAAGTGCGTCTGCAATACTTCGTCAGACTCAACCCCAATGTTCTCAGGCCTCCAGCCTCCTTTCGACAGCCTAATGATCTTTTTTGTCAACACAAACCATCGTTGGCTTAACGAAAAAAACAGCATCAATTTGCACTCGTTCTTTCGTTCCATCCAATTACGGAACGTCAGCTAAATTCTAATCGGATCTCTTCAATTTATTTTTTATTAGATTTTTATAAAAGTAATCCATCTTATGCTCGTTTGGACGAGATGTTCAGTAGGTAGGTATCTGTTTTGCAATGATGATTTTAATCCCTTCTGCGGCTTCACTTTAATTAGGAATAATAATTGGACATAAGTACCTATACATTATTAGTCATATTTATCCATATTTTTTTCGTTTATCTGTGTGACCGCGTGTTTCGTCTAAACGAGACCACATTTATATAATTTAGTCCGGAAAGTTTATGTGCAAAATAGGTACAGGTACAATTAATACTTAGATAAGTACCTACCTTTTTTTCTAATGAAGTCTCGATGTTTTGTCAAGTCAAAACCGGTTTTTGGCAAAAACCGTGCATAGCTGTGTATCTTCATATTTATAATGGGCTCTGGTGAAGTCCGAAACTAATCGGTTATTTGGAAAAAATCCTATGTGTTAAGGGTCGTGCAGACTAGCGCGACTTGGCGCGCGACGCGACACTGGTAATTGTTCTACCGTGAGGTTTTCTTAGAAATTGTTTTGTCATGAGTCGCGTCGCGCCGGTCTGCACGACGATTTAACCCCGTTCGACGACGATTAGGTTCTTTTCAATTTGTTATCGTGGTTGTTTTAATGTTATCGGAAAATCTAGTAACATAATGATAATAAAATGAGTTCTTCTAGTGACGAAAAGAAACACTGACCTGATCACCACTGACTCCGGAATCATTTCGTTCTCAAGCAGCAATTAAAGTAGATAATTTTTTGACGCCAAAAATGTGATAAATATAAATAACCTATCACGTAACGTAAAAAGTAGAGTACCTACACAACTCGTGAAAAACAAAAAAATCTCGGTCCATGTATCCCTCGCTCCGCTCAGGACTCAAATCCTTCGTTGGTCTCGGGATGCAACTTAGTCCCTCGAACTAAATTCCCTTTTTTTTCACTTGTTGTATAATCTACTATTTGTTTGGTAGGCGATTGTTCCGCCAATTATGAATTAATTTTGATGATTCTTTTTTTATAGGTCTTATTTCAGAGAGGGTAGTTTTTGAGTTAGCTTCAATAATACGTATTTTACCCACTTAGTGCGCATTTCACCAATGAAATTTACGCGTTCAGCACATCTAAACGCGTTCAAGAGTCAGTGTACAATATTCCATAACAATTTTGAGACTGTCAGCTCTTGAACGCGTTTTAGACATGCTGATCGCGTTCAGTTTCATTGTCTATGTGGATGATGTTGTTATAAGTTCCTGACACTGTTATTTACATAGCAGGTAGTGGTATTCGAATTGGTGTGGGGTAGGTACCACAACTAAAAAGTGAAAATAACTTACTTTTGGAATTTCGTGGCAAAAAACGAAAATTCAAAACGATAGCCTTCTTCCGAAATTAAAGTTATTTTTACTTTTTTGTGTTTTTTTTGGAACTTGGTTGTTTTTTTTTTTTGTAATAAGTTTTTATATTACATTGGGTAAGTATACCTAGTACCTACCTATCGACCTTAGGGTTCAGGTGCATTTCAATATTTTTCATTGAAATAATAATCGAATTGTGTCTATCTATCATCCATGCATGATTGATGCATCGATGGCACCTCAAAATATTCCATTATGAATATTGGAACAGAAATCTCTAGAAAAATTGTCATAGGTGGCAACTGTGGCACTGGCAATAAATAAGAGATTTCACTCACCCGAAATTCGATTACGCGCGTGTCGTATCGGATTCGCGTGACGTCGCCGTGTCGCTGTCACAGCGAATCCGTTGGCGTCACGTCGCGCGTCATTTGTTACGACAAGCGCGTTGCCCGATGTGAGATTACCTATGTAGGTACGTGCCGATGAATGCATAGTTGGACGGTTCAGCTGTGAAATGGGAACGGGAAACAAGCGATTTTTAACCGACTTCCAAAAAGGAGGTTATATGTTCGTCGCGTATGTATGTTATTTTTTTTTATGTATGTCTGCCGATTTCTCCGTCAATTGTGGACCGATTTTGAAAATTATTTTTTTGTATGAAAGGTTATGCTCCCAAGTTAGTCCCATATAAATTTTATTATCTTTGCTTTGGTAGTTTTTGAGTACCTAAGCTTCAATAATACGTATTTTTCCCACTTAGTATATTATGTCGATGATTGATGATACTCGTAACTTCCTGTGACTGTTATTTACATAGCAGGTATTGCTATTCGAATTTGTGTGGGGTGAAGCTTATTTTTCACTTTTTAGTTGTGGTACCCACCACAACTAAAAAGTGAAAAATAAGCTTGTTAATGTGTCGATAGCACGAGAAGATTTAGGTAGTTAGGTATTTTATTTCGCAAATTTTACTAGTTGTAAGTACCGAAACCACACCTCAACGGTGAAGGAAAACATCGAGAGGAAACCGGCAAGCCTGAGAGATATTTCTCGACGGCATGTAAAGCCAAGTTAGAGGCCCATGGGCGGCTTAAAACTCTAACACCAAGGTTACTCACTAACCACATGAAAGGAAGAAGACCTACCTATAAATTGTTGTAGTTATAAACTACATACGTTGGGTACCAGTAGGTATACCAAGTAGGTACCTACAAAAAATGGGTACAATTTATTGTAAACCACCTACGCAAAATATTCATCCAAGAATAACCGACTTTAAAGCCCTGTCAAAAAACAGTTCACAATACCTAATAGATAACTTATAAAAAATGACAGCAAAATTGAAAAGAACTTAAGCTTCCTTATCTAATCGATCAACAGCTAATAATAATTTGTCCAGAGAAAGTTGGCGTACAAATGATGACACGACCTCGTCAAAGGGTACAATGGGGGACAGATCACAAGCTGGCCGAGGGGACATAAATCATTGTTGTTTCGCAATGAGTGACGTCATGACTAACGATCTATTAAGCCGACAGTATCTGGATACAAATTAATTTGTTTGTCTGTAAACGCGAGTCAGGGGTTCCGTCGTACCTCCGTCACGACGAATTTTGACGTTTAGTGTGGTTACGATTTATTTTAGCGGATAGCCTTAACCATCGTTTTAGTGGTTTGCTGAACCAATCCAAACAACTTGAATATCATCAGGATTGTGCCGGAATATACTAAGCAGTTCGTCGTGGACGTGGTACTACAGCGGCTCCACTGACATCATCCGTCCTCAGAAGACAGCAGTGACGTAGCCAGTCAAAGGGGCCCTGTATCAAAATTTGTTGTGGGCCCTTTTTTACCCCATTTGGGGTGAAGCTTATTGTTTTTTGCAAAATAAATAAAATACCATCTTGACTCGGAAGGGTAAGCTGGCATTGTGATGTTACTAAAAGAATGCAAGAGGCTCGTAAATTTGAGCATCCTGACGCGATGGGTTAGATTTTATGTGTGATTTTACTTAATGAATGCAATAGCATAAGAATAGACCGCACTTGTAGCTTGGATGAAGCCTTTGTAAGCCTTAAAAACATTACGTTAATTTTCATATTTTCATTAAATATCTATTAATTACATGCCTCTTATCAATAAGAATTCGAGGTTGTGGATAACAGTTTACGAATTTTCATTTGGGGGCCCCTGTAACCCGGGGGCTCCGTATAATGGATATAGCTGATATGGCGATAGCTACGCCGCTGGAAGACAGCCGCCACGTAACTATCGATGCGACGCTGACTACGCTGCTAGAGCGACAGTCTACAGCCAGTGCATACCTCTTCGGTGGTTCCTAGTAACTTCTTAACAAAACTAAATGCTGCCACCGATGAATACAGATGTTCACTCTGCATTTTAGGTATGAAGCAACAAGTACGCGTCGCGCCCGTCTTGTCGGGCCAATTCAGTGAGTATTACGTAATCAGAAGATACTGGAGTTACGAGATAGAAAGAGAGGCAACTTCTAGCCTCGTAAGGCCCAACCTAAATTTAGGTCAATATACCTACATGACGACCCAACCCAATCTACTAAAAATAGGTGCAAATAGTTGCGGCCCAGAACTTTGGTTTAGTAAAAAAGTGTTTAAATGTACTCGTAATTCTTTTGGCTAAATTCTTTTCTTTTTTTCTATAGGTAGGTTTCTAGGTAGGTAGGTTTCTATAGGTAGGTTACCTAAAGTTAACTATTTCATGCAAAGGAATATGTTAAAATAATTTGTCGTTTTTTCAGGTCACTGAGCCATAGTTTTTATATAATATTAGTTTGATTAAATCAAATCTATTCAATTAATTAATATGGAATTACAAATTATACCAGAAATAAAAAAAAACTTTGTGAAAATATTTTTATTAAGTACTTCGCCTTTCATTTTAAACCTTATATATAATAATCATTTTACGTAGCAAAATCAGTCTCATTTTTAGAAAACCCACCGATCTTATTATGGGACATAGTTTTTATCATTCGTATATTAATTAATTAAAATGACTGCAATAAAAAAAATGCGTGGGAACAAAATGTAACATTTCCACAACTGTTTGCAATACATTTCAGACAGTGATGTCTGAAATGTATTGCAAACAATGAAATGTTTGTAAAGATATGAATAGATTCACTCGCGCGCGCCGCCCGCGCCGCCCGCGCCGCCGCGCGCGAGAACTGTTCCTTCACTACGCAATGCAATTTTAGTACATTGATAATAGAAAATTTCGCCTAACTAAAATTCTCGTTGTTTTTAGATTTCACAGAACCTGGTACTGAATTAACACCAATCTATCTCCACGAGGCTTCCGTTCACATGAGATGAAACGTCAAAAAGACGGATTCTTGGTTCTAAAATGTCAAGTTGACATTGTCAAAAAATTATTAACCTTGAACGCATGTGTATGTTATTAATTTTTTATTGGCAGATTTAAATTGGCGGGATTATTTAAACCAAAAAATACGTTTAAATATCACGTCATAAATTTAGGTCGCGGGGCCGTAATTTTATGATTTTAAAAACTGTCTTGGGCCGGAGTGTCAACATAAATTTGTCGTTAAATTAGGTCGTTGGGCCTTACGAGGCTAGGTGAATATAACTGTAGGTAATTAGCGCTGTACGACCTGAATTGCACTTTATTGTGTGGTCGCTTTTTATTTAAAATAGATTTTGCAGAGTGAACCATCTGTATTTATTTATCTGTGACGCTGCGTCGACATATTCTTTAAAAATACCTAATTATTCCTCGGGTAGCTATCGTGGGTTCTCT
Source organism: Agrochola macilenta (assembly GCA_916701695.1). Taxonomy (NCBI): domain Eukaryota; kingdom Metazoa; phylum Arthropoda; class Insecta; order Lepidoptera; family Noctuidae; genus Agrochola; species Agrochola macilenta. Next base: position 15,452,474 of record OU753563.1, read on the forward strand.
GGCTCCTGTTGTACAATAATGGATGGTCTCTTGCAGTGGCTATTGTGTCAAAAGCAAAGTTCAGAAACAGGGAGATTAAGTAGGTACTAGTACCAGAAGCTCATCAAAATGAGCATTCTAGCTCTTCTAAGGACGAGTAGCAAAGGTGTCCTCAATCCAGAATCCGGTCAGTTACCCTAGCAGGACGCCGGACGTTAGTACTATTTCTGTGCAGCAGGTACCTACATGAAAGCTGTCTCTGAAGGCTATGATTGAGCTTTCAATGCTCACAAATGTCTGGTTTAGAAAAAGTACCTTACATCTGCATTACAAATAAAAAAAATAAACAAATTATTTCGGACTACAGGACGATGCCGCCATCAGCCGTTGTTAGGGATTTCTAACTTTTTACTGGTTCCTGGAAGCCTTTGTGAACTGACTGAAACTCATTAATAGAAATGGTTTTCTAGCTTCACATCTGTAGTTACGGTTACTAAAACTTTTAGTCCGTTTGATGATTGAGAAGTTTTCAACTTGTTTATAAATTAGGTTTAAACGCTGGGTATCTAGGGTACAATTTGTAGCTACGGACCACCGTCGTAGTACGTAGTTATAATTCTAAAGCCACTTTTACGATACCCACGGCAGTGGTCAATGCAGTAACTCCACGACAATTTTATACCAAATAGTCGAATAGCATGTCTGCTAAGAAAATTCAATATAAGTAAACTTCTGTTATCGTGCACGCGGGAGCGTTTAAAAGTATACAGCGACACACAACGTCGCGTGTTACAGTTGGTAATACGCAAACGACTAGGTATACCTAACAGCAGCAATAAAAAAAATGCGGTAAAACTTCGTGCAGTGAAAAAAGAAACTGCAAATAGGTAAAGGTAGGTACAATTACAAGGTACAGTGCTTCCAACTGAAATGTGCAACGGAACGCCAGAGATTTTACCGTATCACCGACTTATTTAAATAGAGCCGTGGCCTTAGCTTGTGAGTTGTTGTTTATGAGTAGTTCTTGCAGCCGCGCGGGTCAGGGCAGGCTGGTCGGTGGTAAGACCTGAGGACGCGAGAAGGGCTCCTTTGTCCGCGTGGCTCGGAGCGCGGGAGGCCGTCGTTCATTTGCTGAAAGCCCCCGCCTGAAGTGTCGTCAGAAATCCGGCCATTTTCGTCTCGTTTTGCATTTCAAAAAAGCCTTTTTAAACTATTTGCTCTTTTAAAGATGGCTTTTTCAAAGATAATTTTGAAAAGGGATGTTAAAATAAGAAAACGGTTTTTGTTGTCACAAAAGCTTTGTTCATTCAATCTCCATTAGCCAAACGAGACATCGTCGTAGACGTCTTTAGTACTCTCGATATCTAATACAACATTCAATAATTCGATTACAGTACAGCGAAGTAAAAAGAAAAGAATAGGAAAAAAATCTAGTTTACTGGGCTCGGGTTACAAAGTGGATCGAACAGATTGCTAAAGTCTGGGTCACCGGGAGATTAGTTTGCATTATTCAATTTAACCGTAATTGGGTCTGACACAGTGAGGAGACTAAGTTTCAGGTCTGGAGACATACGGGTTGGTCTTGGTGTTGCACTGGGTAATCTGAAGTAGGAAGGTGTTCGTAGAAGCTTTGCATGAATGCTTCGACCAGTCTTTATTTTTAGGAAATTTGACAGCCAACGACTCAAAAAACAAAACAAGATATTTTGTTTCACATAAACCTACATGGGCACTTATAAAACGTCAGAAGCTAGGTGCACGGTTCCAATTGGTCATTTCCTATGGAGAAGAGCCGGCAAGGAACTCCACGGTTACTCTTTTAAAAATAAATGGCTTTTACAATGTTTTCAAATTACAGTGTTAATAGGTATGAGAGGACAGTGTAGGCCTGTTAACAAGTACCAGGTACGTAACAAAATAGAAGATGGACAACAAATCTACAGTCCACTGAGCCTACATAATCACATTCTCAAAATAGAAAATAATCTAGGTATATGAAAGATAAATAAATTAATAAAAATCTATTTTAAACGAAATGACATAATTGCTATTACAACTGTCTGAAGAATTATCATGTCCACAAAAGCCACTAATAAAATTGAAGGTATATAACTGACATAGACATTTGTGCATCATTCTGTTTTTATGTGATTCCCGAGTCATTGAACTCGTGAACGGTTCTCCATCTTTCCAGGAAGGAACTGACCGCGACAAGAGCAGCTTTAACTCGTGCTGAGCATTTAATCCGATTAGCAAGGCATCTGATATTACAATAATAATCATTATTCCATTTCTCGGCAAAATAGCAATTTCCTCACAATAAAACAAATAACAACCTTTCTGTTATTACGATATTAGTTTTCCTCGGAAAAACAACTTTTTTTTGCGAAAAACTGTTGTACGGTAATCACAATAAATGTAAGTATGGCGCTTGAACAATTTTCCAATAGAATTTCTAGGTACCTGTTGGTATATATAGCTAGACAGATTTTGCGCAGTGTCTTTTTAACTAGAGAATGTGGCAACCTTGTTAGGATTCGCGCATTTATTTCTGCAAGGCTAGCGGAGAATCAAGACAGTGCGAATTAGCAAGGACTGTGCTAGTTTTCTAGATAACATGAATGCGGCAGTAGGTATAAGATCTCTTTCAGATGATTGTACGACTCGAGATTCGATAACTAGATGAGTGTTCAGAGCAATCATTATGTTCTGGTTGATATTATTTTCTCTATTATTCTGTTAATGACACCGATGTATGGCAAAGATGAAAGGCATCTCTTAGAGTCTGAATCTTCTCAATCAGCCTATAATTTTCCCACTGTCGGGACTCAGGCCTCCTCTCTGTGAGAGGGAGTGGGCCGTAATCCACCACGCGGGCCCAGTGCGGGTTGGTAGATTTCACTTATCTTCGAATTTTTGGTTCTACGGCATGGCATGCCGGTTTCCTTCTCTGTTTTGAGAGCAGTGGTGATGAACTAATTTACACAAAGTTAAGTTAAGTCACGGCCGTTATCACTGGGCCACCACTGGGTATTTCAGCATAAACAGAGTAAAAAGAAGTCTAAAAAACTAGATATGTAACCTTCATGGTCAATCTGCTACGGAAACAATACTTTCCAAACAAAAATATACAAATTGACATTTCTGAAACAAACAATTTATTTATATCCATAACCTTTTACGTAAATAAAGCCTTGATATCCATCAGTAGCAGAGGAAGCCATTAGAATCGCAACAATCACGTTTATATAAGAATATCTCGGGTCTGTCTGGAACGTCATTTGCATAAGGTCGTGGCGGCCGCGGCGGGCGCCCCGTCGTGCGGGACTAGTGCTGTTAACTATAGTGGCCCGGGACCGGGACTGAAACGGGACATGAATATTTTAGGACGACAAAATTGTGGATTTAAGTGGGTACTTACTTGTACTTACCTCAGGTCCTTTAGGTTTAGACAGTGTCCGAAAAGACGGGAAAATTTACTTATTTCTAAGTAGTGTATTATTTTGGCCATGTCTACGTGCTGCAGTGCTGCATAAAGGTCTTAAAATAGTTCAATGTTTAGAATTTATAAATTATTGGATGTCAGTCACTAAGGTACAGAACCACTACGCAACTTTATTGCAAGACAAGTCATTATCATCATGATTTTCCTACTTACTACTAAACTAACTCTAAAAACGTACTGCTACTAAAACTATTAAACTTACTACAAAAAAACGGAGACAGAGCGATGCGAACAATACAGTGAAGCATGCCAAAACTACACCTCCGCTCTGTGAATACATGCTCACACGCACGCATTTACAATCTAATTCAAATTCAAAACTCATTTATTCAAACTAGGCTGAGAATCAGCACTTTTCGAACGTCAAAATTACATAAGACAGTCCTCCAAAACGCCCACCCTTCACCACTTCCTAGTGCATTAGCTGGGAAGAAGAAGTGGCAGCACAGCTGTCTGTTCAGTTAGAAGAACAAAAAACAAAGATTCTATATAATAGTATTCAAAATAATTTACATTACGCAACACAAAACATAATTTAAATTATTAGCCATATGTTAGCTAGCACACGCCAATATACCAAAAAAAATCATCGAGAACTCAAGCCGAAATAAAAAAACTAAACGTAAACAGAACTTAATATCTAAATAAAAAGCCTCCAGGCATAAAGGGCGTGCCCGCTTACATATAGTTGTAACTGGAAGTTATAAATGATAAACTAGGACCATCGATATAAAATAAATAAACAAAGAGTTAATTACTAATAACAGTAAATAATATGATCAATTGTCGAGGTCACTAGCTAACCACATACTGCAATGAAACTCATTAAAAAAAACATTGTGATTAGTAGATTTTGTCAACAATAAATTAAAGTTAAATTAAAATAACTTGACTTAAAAAGTCAAATAAAATAAACAATTATATAAACTCATATAACTTGTCAGTACGTAAGCTGGAGAAAGAACATAAACATTGTCTTGAGGTAATCACAGCGACCAACTATTCTTATCATTTAAGTAGTCGTTGATAGAATAGTATGCCTTTGAACAAAGCTTGGATTTTACTTTCGTTTTAAACGTATTAAAAGGCAAATCTAGCAAAGAAGAGGGTAGCTTGTTATAAAAGGTTATACCAAGCCCAAGAAAAGAATTATGAACCTTATGAAGCCGGTGAAAGGGAGCTCGTAGTTTGTCCTTATTTCTAGTTTTAACATTGTGAAAATCACTGTTTTTAGTGTATAAGTGTATATTTTGCCTAATATATAAGATGTTGGCGAAGATGAATTGAGATGCCACCGTGAGGATACCAATATCTTTGAAAAAATCTCTCAGAGAAACTCTGGCACCTAGCTGGTAAACAGCTCGTTTTTGTAGGACAAATATATTTTGAATATCAGCAGCTTTGCCCCACAGCAGAAGACCGTAGGACATAACGCTATGAAAATAACTAAAATAGACTAACAGAGCTGTATAGACGTCAGTGTATTGTCTTACTTTCCTGACGGCGAAGGCGGCCGAACTGAGCCTTCCCGCTAGGCTCGATATATGTGGGCCCCACTGAAGTTTGGCATCTACTGTTATGCTCTGAAAAACTGCCGAGTTGACAGATTCAAGCACCTCTTTATCTAAGACGATGTTGGGTCCTAGATTTCTAACGTTTGGTAGGGCGAACTTTACACATTTCGTTTTCTTGGCATTGAGAACTAGGTTATTTGTAGTAAACCAATCCGTAACCATTGAGATCAAACTATAAGCCCAGGTTCGCACGGGGGATTTTTTCCCGCGGCGATTTTTTTTCGTGCACTAGATTCTCAGCGCGGAGCAATTTTTGCGTCCGTGCGAACGTGGGCTAACTCACAAAGTGCACACATGTTTTCGAAACCGGCCTTACGTCACTTTTGACAGCGCTATGTCTTGGTTTTTTAATTGGTCTCAGCCCTTACCTTAGTATTTGGGGTCGGTTAATGTCTCCTTCCATGCATCTCAATTAGCCGACCATCATCTCATTGACGAACGACCTAGAGAGAGACTGAAGTTGTGGCGAGACAGTGCTTCCTTACCCAAACCATTCGTTTCTCCTGCTGATGATCTCCCACCTGGACATGAGTTGCCTTGGGTAACCTGGAAATTTGTAAACAAACTCCGGACCCAGGTTGGCCGAAACAAGGAAAATCTGTTCAGGTGGAGGTTCACAGATGCCTTGGAGAGTAAATGTGGTGCTGTTCCACAAACAATGGGAAACTTAATATCATGTCCTGCGTGTCCTGTCAGCTGTAGGTCACAGGAACTGATGGACGCTAGTGATGGCGCCAAACACGTAGCCGAATTTTGGGCAGAGTCTATTTAGATTGCTATCGACACGCTAACAAGAAGAATTAGTCGTGAAAGTTGCAAAGACCAGTATTTTCTCGAGCCAAAAGTAAAAATAAAGAGATACAGACCTAAGTACCTATAGTAATTGTAACAAAACACCTGTATCATTCGCGGGATAAACTTAACCTGGGACATAAATCAGGTAAGTATCGGAAAGTCCCGGGAAACCGGGACACTGGGCAGCATTATCTCGGCTGCATGATGTGGCAGGGACTGGCCCTTTTTACGACACTTCATTGCCAGTTTTATACAATCCCGACCTTTTTTCCAAGTAGCTTTACTCTTTCAGATTTTACCTTTTTACCGTTTCTGCGATTTTTATTCAGCGTTGAGTTATTTCGATTGAGCAACTTTTTTATTGAAAGCATAAACCTAGTAACTCTTTCATTATGATATATAAGTATTTTGGCGTGACAACGTCTAATAAATCGATGAACGCCGGTTGCACGCACGAAAAAGTGTCCCGTTACGTTCATTGTCCCGTTACGCTCATTGTAACGTTACGATCGGTGCGAGGGAAGGGAATATTTTGTTATGATGTTGTCACGTTAAACTATCGTCCGTAAACCGACTTTACAGACAACCAATTTTTTCATTTGAATCATTGATATACTAAATTTAAATGATAATAATTTAGGTAACAGACGTAATAGAATAGAATCAAGTACAGGGAGCCTACCACCACCTCTAAAGCAGTATTATTTAAATATTACTTTAGTGTGGGAAAGAGATGAAGCTCTACAGGACGTATAGCTCCATCTCTTTCCCCCACTGAGTCAGATTAAAATAATACTGCTTTAGAGGTGGTGGTAGCTGATGACGGTATAACTGCCAACTAGCTAAGACATGTGTGTAGATCAAAGTCCAATAATGATGGCTTCCAAATTTTTGCTAATCTATACTCGTCTTATAGCTCCTACACACTATGCCGGCAGCATGGCCGCCGGAACTGCCGCCGGCCCAGCCGCGCAAAGCCGCACAAAGGATGGCAAAGGAAATGAAGGTGCAAAAGCCGGGGGTACGGGCCGCGCGGCAAAAGCCGGCGGCCATGCCGCTGGCATAGTGTGTAGGGGCTATTAGAGTGAAAACCTCATAGAGGCGAAAAACTGGTGGGCAATTGGGAAGTTATAATATATATGCTGATCGCGCAGTAAAATCTGCTTACGCGATGCAGGATTTTGCGCGACGTCAGTATGATGCGTAGGTCGCATGTGGCGATATAGATGTCGCCACAAAACTGCATGTGCTGCGAGGTTTTTTTATCCAAAAATTAAAAAAAATCAAAAGTCAAAGTTGCATTCCCGAGTTTTTCACTCTAAGGCGGAGATACGTTGGGCACGCCACAATTGCGGCGGTAAGTCCCCTCTTTGAGGAGTGGCTGGAGAGGCGCCACGACGTCCTCACCTTCCGCCTGACGCAGGTCCTCACCGGACACGGTTGCTTCGGGAGGTTCCTGTTCAGGATCAAGCGGGAGGAAACGCCCGGGTGTCACCATTGTGTGGAACGCCCGGAGGACACGGTGGAGCATACGGTGGAGGTCTGCCCGGCTTGGGCGGAGCACCGCCGTGTCCTCACGGAGGCGATCGGCGGCGGCGATCTCTCGCGTCCGGCCCTGGTTCAGGCCATGGTCCGGAGCGAGAGTGCATGGGAAGCCGTCACTTCCTTCTGCGAAGCAGTAATGCTCGCGAAGGAGGAGGCGGAGCGCGCGAGGGAAATGCAAGATGCGCGCCCTCGCGCCCCTAGTCGCCGCAGGAGACGCCCCGGGCGTCGGGAGTCGCGAGCCGACTTCCGGCCACCGTAGGCGCGGGCTTGCGGACGGTGGGCAATGGGTAGCTCGCCGTCCGATTAGGACCAGGCCCGGGTCGACGGCGCGTTGTGTTCCACGCGCGCCTCAAAGAGATGTCAGCACCAACTGACGGGGTCCGTAAGGGCCAATGCCTGCCAGGGTTGCGAGTTTGTCCGAAAGGGATATCGCGGCCCCGGCACACAGGCAACGGAAGGAACATGGGTGGGTTTTAGTCAGTAAAAGTCTGACACTCCCTCTCGCTCCGCCCAGAGCGGGAGGAGTCATTTGATGATTTCCCAGCCAAAAAAAAAAAAAAAAAAAGGCGGAGATACGTATTATTGTAATATACGTTCAGCTGCTATAATTAAATATCTACCGACTAAGTATTCCTGTAAAAACTGAAACGGAAAACCCATTCCAATCGAAAAAATTAATGTCCAACGCAGGATCGAACCTCCTTCCTCCGCCAACCTACGCGTCCCACCCCTTCCATATTGGATAGAAATTATAAAAAGGGGATGCGCGGGTTAACCCGGCAGTGGCGGCTGCACCGGCTATAAATCCCCACCGTCCGCGAATCCCGCGATCCTACGTCCTGCTAACTCATTAGTCTTAATAAACGGCAACAAAAATGCGGGAAACATTTATATCAATCCTGGCTCTGCTCGCCGTGGCCCCTTGCGCGAAATGCTCAGACGTAGGCAAAGACGGGTTCAATTTCTATAAAGGTACGTTCTCGATCATTACTCTTGTTCTTTTTGCGGTTTTTTCGCGGCTGTAATAAAATTTTGTTAGAGCTTGAAGCTTTTTGTCGTATTTTATATGATTTGTGGGTACTTATAGGCGCGTAAATAATTTACCTACTTACTTTACTCTTACGGACACATAATTTGAAGCTAATTGTTTTTTTTTTCTTCTATTTTCGTAACACACATACTATACCATCACGACTCTTCGACTCGACGTAATCCCAGAAAGGTTAAGTAGAGGATTACCTATAGTACACCCATGTTTCACCAGTTACCTATGTTGAAGTCCCATGTAATAGGGGGTGAGCCTATTGCCATCAACCGGGCATAAATCCAGACTCCGGGTTGCTACTGAGAAATTCCTGATGGAAAAACCCAATAACATTTTGCCTGACCTGGGAATCGAACTCAGAACCTCATGCTCACCAGTATTGTTAACGACTACAAAGCCAATGAGGCAGTCAAACAACAATCAATCTGCCTAGCCTTTTCCCAACTATGCTAGGGTCGGCTTCCAGTCTAACCGGATGCAGCTGAATACCAGTATTTTACATAGAGCGACTGCCTATCTGACCTCCACGACCCAGTAACTGGGTAATACGATACCCCTTGGTAAGACTGGTTGTCAGACTTTCGGGTTTCTGACGACTCATAACGACTGTCAAACATCCACGAATGACAGCCGGGACCAACGGCTTAACGTGCTTTCCGAGCCACGGACGAGTCTTGGTATGTAAAGATGGTCACCCACCAACCCCGGCAAGCGTAGCTTAATTTAATGGATCGACCCATGTGGCTGTTATTACTTAGCCACGAGCTCCTCAACAAACAGCAGTCAAATAACATGATTATTATTTAACATCACAGATAAATAGTTTCCTATGGAGGGAGGTTAATTTTAATTACACCGAAGGATATCTCTTTACGAGCCGATTCATCGGAAGCTTTCACCGTTCGACGGCGAAAATAAAAGATGGCAGGTTTATTATGATTCAAAGACAGCCTTTCAGCTTCGTAATGTGAAACGGAATTTGAAAAAGTAAAATAAAACATATTTTTTAATAATACCTTCGTTCCTGGGTCGTGGCAACCGTGAAAAGGTTTTTTATACTTTTCTGAAGTGCCTGACATAATTAAAGTATGTTTTGATCTTGTAGCGAGGTTTAGAATTTGCAAGTGCCTCGGTAGTTAGTGGGTTTACCTGGTTGACCACAATAGTTAGTGGATTTATCTGGTCGACCACAATAGTTAGTGGATTAATCTGGTTGACCGCAATAGTTACCTATGGGTAGCAGCAAACTCCGTGAATTCAACATTCAAAATGTTGAATTCACGGAGTTTGCTGCTGTGTTGGACAAATTGTGAACTAACGACTCGAAATGCTAGTCATTAATTTGGCCAATTTCATACTTAGTGCTGCTCTAGTTAGTCCCTGAACAGAGTACCGAGACAATAGGAATGATGACTAAAGCTAACCTTTTTAAACTTTTTTTGTCCGTCAGTTATATTATTAAAAAATATTGGACACGTATTTTTTCTTTTTTTACGTACCTATTCAAAAGATTTTGGCAATACATTGAGTTAAAATGTGGCATTACGTCGGTAGATTTTATACTGAATTGTGACGTAGCGAGACCCCACTCCCCAACTTTAATGCGTTTTATCTTAATATTTTTTTATTAATATGATAAATCAAAAAATACGTGTCTAATATTTTTTATTATCTGATTGACGGACTAAATCGTTCTTTTTCACCCAGGCAACTTCCCTATAGCCATAAATAAAATATGATATATTTAAAACAGTGTGTGAGTATTTTCTTGCCCGTTCTTCTCCATACGAACCTTCTACGCTTTGGAATGGGCGACTAACTTCATCGTTCTGACTGACTCCTTTGAGAAAGTTTATTTAAATGGTTTAATTTAAATACATATTTTGAGGTTGAGTTTGAGAGAATAGAATGTCAAATAAATAGGTAAATGTAGATAGTGTTCTTTGACTTGGACATGTGTTTAAAGTGGACTTTCTAGCATCCATATCCATTCGGCGATATTTCTCTGTATCTATACTACATTTGAAATAAGATTGGACATTTAACTAAACCTTTTTTACAGTCCGTTCAACCGATTTTGACTTCTATTGCGTTGGAGGCATGAGAAATGGTACCTGCATAAAACAGTTGGTATTGTAACCACTTTTTTGCTTATAATGCCATCTTTATGCCTACGGTATAGAAGTCAGAATCGGTTGAACGGAATGTAAATGGTTTGTTTAAAAGTCTAATCTTATTTCAAATGGAGTATAGGTACCTATAATAATTAAAAAGTGTTTATTAATTTCAGATTACTTGCGCGCACGGACTGATGACGTCATGTCTGAAGGACCCGCGGCTGGGGAACGCATGCTATGTAAGTATACCTTTTATAACTAAAATAATGTTTTGATTCATTGTCTATAATTAAGGAGAAAAAAAAAATGTTGATTTGTAGAGTTTGTGACAGCAAATAGCATCAACAACATTTATTTTCATAAGAATGACTGAAAACATGCTGGTCCTGCTCCATAGGATAATAAAGACTCTAGACAAAATCAAACTGGTTACTAATTTAATTGTTTGATTGATTATTTAATTTAATTGATTTTACATTCTGTGATTACTTCCTCACACACTGAATTATTAATTGTAAAATTTTAGGATAATCGACTACTTTTACAATAATTGTAAATATGTGAGTACCATGTTTCTCACAACATAATTAATTTATCTGTCGTTGCTTCATTTTTAATTATTTTTACCTAATGAAATTATTATTTAAAAATATTGTAAAACATTTTAAAAGATTAACGGTGGAGTTTCTTGCCCATTCTTCTCCATAAGAAAACTACCTTTTTGACAGGGCGACTTGAACCAATTTTTTTTTTTGTAAATTTTGACGTTCAATAGTGTTTTCAAAAGGGCTTTTTGAAATAAATTAATTGACTTTGACTTTGAACTGACATATTTATTTCTGCGCAATCGCACTCCGATCCCTACGATACAAGCCTTGCTTAGTTTGGGGGTCAACGGTCAAACTTAATTGTGTTTATGTAAGATCATTGTCTGTTATCACCTTTACTTTAGCCAATAAACTTATTTTTGTTATACCTACCGTAAAAAAATAGAAGTTTTTTAAATTATTTGGATACAACCTTTAGGTATAACTACTTATTCAGTTATGTGGTGTCTAGTAGGTAGTCAGTTATATTTGCCTGTTGGTTGCTAAGTCATTATGTTAATTTAATAATAATGAACGCTTCAAACAGAACAAATGCCTTACAGGCATTGCAGAACCTTGCTAGCCTCCAAACTTTAATGAAAACATAACTATTTTTATCCCAATATTATTTCTGTTAAAACTTATCTGCTGCTTATTATTTCGTTAAGGCTTGTGCAGACCAGCGCGATTTGTCGCACGACGCGACGCCGCCGCGCAGGTTATTGTTAAACCGTACAGTTTTCTTAGAAATTGCTTTGTTTGAGTCGCGTCGCACCGTCGCGTCGCGCTGGTCTGTACGAGCCTTTAATTTATTTTGAGCTCGCTATCACAAAATGCTCCCCTGAGTCGTCAATTAAAATAAAGGTATCGTGTATAATATTTGGATAATTAGATACTTTAAATAAGCCAAATGTAAGTATGTGGTACGCAACGGACTACTAAGTATTTACATTATGTATAAAGGGCTGTATACACATGAGTAGTCAGCGAATAATTAAATGTAGAGTAGGTACTCAAAACGTTTAGGTAATAAAAAATTGCTCGAAAATTTTCTTTTTGAAAAGATGTAGAGCTTAATTAGAAGGCTTAAGCCCCCAGAAGGATACATATTTAATAGCAGTGAGAATAGATTGTCACTGAAAAAATAAAACCTATTTTCCGAAGGCAAGGGCGTGTAGTAATAGTCAGCGACAAAAGTCGATTAAAACTTCAGTTTTTAAATCTTAATTCTCTCTCACACACTTATCAATTGTAAAATTTTAAGAAAATCGTCTACTTTTACAATGTTTGTAAATATAGTGGACACCATGTATTTCATAATTAATTTATCTGTTGTTGCTTCATTTTTAATTATTTTTACCTATTGTGGTATACTGGTACAGTAATTTTATTCTAGGTGCATCGTCTTCACATATAATTATATAACTAATGTACCTATACAAAATATTGTAAAACATTATAAGAGAGTAACGGTGGAGTTTCTTGCCCATTCTTCTCCACACGAATACTACTTTTTGGAAGGGGCGACTAGAATTAGTTTATTTTAGTTATTTTTTTTGTAAATTTTGGCGTTCCAAAGTGCCTTTTATGGGCCTATTAGAAATAAATTATTTGACTTTGAATTTTTGAGCTAAATATTTAAATTAAAACCGGAACAGAAGAAAAATTCTAAGAATATTACCTAACTCTTAGCTACTCAATGAAATGCTGAAATACGATGTAGGTATATAATAATTTTCTGTCAATTTATATTATTTGTAAAAGTAGCAGTGCTAATCGACATTTGTCGCTGACCATACACAAAAACAAAATGCAAAAACATCATAAAGGAGACAAAGTAAGTAATGTTGTGTGTTGTAAGGGGTAATATGCTTTCTCGCAGGTTTGCGCGATGCTCACGTGACGTTAAAGTCACACTATTTAAAAGCTATTGCCAATCGTTATACACGTGCAACCTGTGGAGCAATTACACTAAAAAAGCCTGCAATGCTCTGCGCGTCCAGTATAACAATGCGTTCAGGAGTTTGTTGGGGCTCCCATGGCGGTGCAGCGCCTCCGGCATGTTCCACAGCGCGGACGGCTTCCAGGCGGTGCTTCGCAAAAGAACGGCTTCCCTGTGGTCTCGGGTAAAGGGTAGCACCAACACCCTTCTGTGCGTGGTGTCGGACAGAGTGGACAGCCAAATCTTGAGGCATTGGTCGCTCATGCATGTCCAAAATAATAATAATTTTAAATTTTACTAACATAGCTATAAGTCTACCTTCTAACATAATATGGACTATTGTATCAATTACTGTGTGCTTGGTCTAAAATAAATACTTTCATTTCATTTCATTTTCATTTCAATGTGGGTATGCCCAGCTAAACAGTATGTTTTCTTATCATTCCAGACTTCTACCGCACCCCTCTGTCGCTGTACCCGGGTCTCCTGCCCGCCGTCGAGCAGGAATACAGGAAGAGAACAGGGAACGCCTTCAAGAGTAAGTTATTTTGTTTTCTAAGTTTCGTCTTTTAGGTGGTTTGTCTTATAAGACGTGCTACACACTTGTTTGGGGCTGCATGATCCGGTATATCCTGGCGGTAAAAGACACATTCGAATTTGCCGTATAAACATAGACATGTCTAACATTTCATACAATATTTTAAGTTAGTACAAATCTTTACCGCCCCAGCCGATGATCGATCTCGACATCTTTTTAAGTTAAAATAAAAGCGTCTTGAAACAATATTCCAATAAAATAATGAGATTGAAATGAAATTCTCTTTTCGTGATATTTTATAGACGTTGCTTTAAGCAAAATTGAAAACGAACATAAAATGGATGAAATATGAGAGAGACGGTACGATTAATTTTAAGATACCTACAGATTACAAATTGGAAAGAGCATCTGTTTTACCTACCTACCTAAGCCGTTTTAGCCATGAGATTATCTCTACAAATAGTATCCGTAAAATAATAACGATGATAATATAATAAAATGCTGAGAAAAATCCAATCAATATTCCTACATCACTATACAGCTCTCTTTTGTGAATTCCATGTCGATGTGATACAAGCTGTAACTTCAAGAACGGAATTTGAATTGAATGGAACTGCAGGTAGAGAACGCTTCGATTTGATTTCTCTTATATGAAATACTAGATTCTGCCCGCGACTTCGTCCGCGAGCCTGTAACTTTCCCCTGCAAAAAGATTTTTTCTAATTCGACTTTTAGCTCCGGAGATTACCCCCTACATACAAACTTACAAACAAACAAACGAACCAACAAACATATAACCTCTTTATAATAATATTAGTATAGATATAGCAGTAATAGATTTTACCACATCGAGAACTACATACCCGAAAAATTATAGACAATCCAGCAGTTTATATATAACCTTGTTTCCAATTGATATTATTTCCACATTGACAAACATCAACTTTCAATCTGCCTAGCCTTTTCCCAACTATGTTGGGGTCGGCTTCCAGTCTAACCGGATGCAGCTGCCAGTATTTTACATGGAACGACTGCCTATCTGACCTCCAGAACCCAGTAACTGGGTAATACGATACCCCTTGGTAAGGACTGGTGTCAGAATTTCGGACGACTCGTAACGACTGTCAAAGATCCACGAATGACAGCCGGGACCAACGGCTTAACGTGCTTTCCGAGGCACGGAGGATTCTCGGTATGTAAAGATGGTCACCCATCCACTGACCAACCCCGGCAAGCGTAGCTTAACCTGATGGATCGACCAGTGCGACTGTTGTTACTTAGCCACGAGCTCCTCAACAAACATCAACTTTATGATAGCGTAAATAAAATTGATTTTAGACTAACAATAAAACTCATTAAAAAAAAAATGAAGTTGAAGCGCAAACTGAACCTTATGTGTAGGCGTAATGGTAGTTTTTCCTAAAACTCGTGTTTGTTTACATGTTTGGCAAATAACTTGCGAACGCAGATTAGGTAGTAGCTCATGTAGTAGGTATCATAGCGACACACATAGCCTGCTGTAATCCACCGGATTATGTTTTCTATGTAAGGGTAATAAAAGCAACCTTTCCGTGGCGTAATTTCCGTGAGTTGCGACACCACTTAAAATCGAAACTTAACACGTCTAACTATTATTTTCCTCCACATGTGCTTGAGAAAATAATGAGCAATAATCACACGGTCATAACGGTTTAACCATTATAAGTGCATCCGTTTTATTTGCAATGTGTTAGAAAAGCGCTGCAGCTCAAGTCAGCGTTTATTTGTTCCATTTAAAAGTGTTAGCTTATGGTCTCCTGAGTTTTATTTTGGTTTTATATAACTGTTTCTTTTCCAGCTTCGCTATTTTCTACATTTTCCACCTTAGTGGGAATTGTGAGTTGCATTTTTAAGGGTCGGTTTAGCTTGCGGTTTAGAATACTAAAGAGAATAGGTATTTATTGAAATTCTCACTGTTTCATAAAAGGATTTAAAGAAAAAATTTATAGAAAGTTAACTAAAAACTATTGCAAACTAGCTTCCGCCAGCGGCTTCATCCGCGTGATATCTTTGTTAAGTTATAGCCTATTAGCTGTGTCCCGCGATTTCACCCGCATAAGTCTCGATCCCGTAGGAATATCGGGATTAAAAGTATCCCATGGCCTTTTACAAGTCATGGTCTACCCATGTGCCAAATTCTATCCTAATCCGTTCAGCCGTTTTAGCGTGAACGCGTAACAAACAAACAAACAAACTCACTTCGTATTTATAATTATTATTATAGTTAGGTTAAGACTCAGTGATAATATAGCATTCTACCGATGGAAGAATGTTAAAATCGGTCCAGTAGTTTTTGAGTTTATTCATTTAAAACAAAAACACAAATCTTTTCTCTTTAAAATATTACTGTAGATTAACAGTTGATCGAAGTTTAAACGATAAAAGATCCAATCCTTTAAACTGTTGTGTGCAGATCCTTTCCAGCATACCTATATTCTACTCCTAAACAACAGCTATCTTTTGGACAAGTGCTCAAATTTATCTAACATTTTCTTTGACTGATCATAGCTAAAATTTTACAAACTTATCCGGGACAAAATAATTTGTCCTATGGCTTTCAAAAGGAGACTGTTCAAATTTGTATGGTAAGTGATCTATGAACCAATAGCGATACTATTTTGATATTTGTGTAGGAATACTTCTACGTACACCGTTGTGCAAAGGGGCATCAAAATCTGACCCGGCAATTTCGAGAAAAATATACTTTTAGAATTTACACGATTTTCAAGGGCCTTACCGTTGTAGCTACAGGAAACCGAGACTGCCCTTAACTTTTTGAGTAATTGCTAACTGCATTCACAGATTTTGTAAAAATGATGCAGTCAGCTAAAAAAATGACAATCCTTACGTTTTATTTTTATTGTGCCAATTGATGCAGTTTCGTGTATGGATTAAAATACTCTTCTATACGTACAGCACGCGTAGCATGACCACAGTCGAAACGGGCTTTTTGTTGACGAAAGAATAGACAAAATGACAGACGTTTCGTTAGTGGTCCATTGACCACTTTTGATCAGTCTCCTTTATAGTGGAAATCCTATAATTTCCTATAGTTTATTTTTTTTAACTCTTTTTTTGTAGAGCCCAAAAGTTATCGTATACCAAAGGTTATCGTATTACTCAGTTACTGGATCGTGGAGGTCAGATATGCAGTCGCTGCAAGTATAATACTGGTATTCAGCTGCAACCAGTTAGACTGGAAATCGACCCCAATATAGCTGCGAAAAGGGTAGCCAGATTGGTACTCTTTTTTTTGTAAGTTTACAGTTATATTATATTATATGAGGATGTTTCTCTTCTTTTCAGATCACATGTTAAGTAAGGAGCTGTGGGCTGGCGACGCACTGGGCAAGCGCGGCACCAAGACTGCTCTCTCACTCATCATGCAAGGCAAACATCCGTACTATGCGTAAGATTTACCAATTCACCTTTATCGAAATATTTATTTATTTATTTAACCTTTTCGCACTCAAAAATGTACAAAGGCGGTCTTAATGCTTTAGGCATTCTCTTCCAGTATACCAAGGGTGGTGAAGAGATTAGATAGCAGGTGCTCTATTTGAGAGGAACAAAGAACAAAACATTAATAAAAATATATCATAATGCATTATAATTAAAATAGGTACGACAGTACATAAATAGGTTATAAACTAGATACCTATTGTCGATTGTTTTAGAGTATCCAAAGGAAACATAGTTTCCAATGCCTGTTTACATTACTAGAATTGAAAACATAGTAAGCGGGCCAACCTCTTGCGATACCGATCATTCTTGGCAGTTACCGATAATTTTTGGCAATTCGTAAAAAAAAAATGAAAGTGAACAATGAATACACCAGACACCTATTGATCTAACAGTACCGCATATTATCATGCAAGCAGCCATTTTTTCCACACAAGCTCTCAAAATAAGCTGCCAAAAACTGTTGCGTTTCATTTTCTTCTTTCGTTTAAGTAAGTTTTTATCATAGGTTTTATAATAAAAAAGTAAAAAGAAAGTAAAAAGTGAAAGTAAAAGAAAAGTTTTTAAATATAAAAGTATTAAAAATGTGTAGGTATTAGGTATGTTGAAACTGTTTGTACTTCCTGTCTGACTTGTCCCTAAAGACTCATTAGAAAACCAGCGACAGACAGCATCTGTCTGGCATTAATGCTGAAATGAACCTTTTTGTCGAAGCCGTGAGGCACACAGTATTGTTGATATAATTTTCACTGTTTATTTTGTTTTTATTTTTAACCGACAAAAAATAGGAGGAGAATCTCAAGTCGACGTGTATGTTTATTTTTATTTTTTATGCATGACCACGCCTAACTTTTTACTGAGTAGCCTGATTTAAACGATTTTTAATTTATTGGGGAGGGTATACTTCGAAGTTGGTCCCATGTAAAATTGAAAACTAAAATCCACCTCAAAGCGTAAAAAAATGGGGTTGATTGATTTTTCACCTGCTGAATTTTCAACTGTGAACCGATTCTGTTGTAATTTAGCACACACAATATGTGGTTCTGATGACACAATCACATAATAAAGATCTGATGATGACAGTTGCGAGTGCTCCTCAGTAGTTTACAGCAGCTAAGAGTACATTAAGGTTGGGCTTATTTCATTCACCTTGATGAGAACTTTAGACCTAGCCGGGTATGACTGTCATTGAGGGTCTGTCTGTCGATCTGGGTCTGGGTCTGACGATGGAGACGGCTGTTGAGGGAATTCCTAACTTGAGGAAAACAATAAATCATAACTCAAACGCGAAAAATAAAAAACTTTTTTACAAATAATATAAAATAAAATAAGTTTTTTTTTCGTCGGTTTAACCAACGAAAAAAAGCTGTAAAGCTGAATATAAAAAATAACCTTTGATGTTTGGTGATTTGATTAACGTGACGTGATTAATGTTAATGTTATTTTTTATTTTCGCTTTTCAGTATTTTTTCTTCGTATTTTTTTTTGTAAAAGTTTTTTTCAGTTTCATGAACTGTGTCCAAATAAACGTTAAAGCTCCTACACAGTGCCGCCGGCTTTTGCGCCTCCATTTCCTTTGCGATCCTTTGTGCGGCTTTGTACGGCAGGGCCGGGAGCTCCGCGGCTTGCTCAGCGGCAGTGGCATTGTGTGCAGGAGCCATTATTATTTCTTTAACTTTTGGAAAGACAAAGACCATCTCTAGCTACGAGTTACCTAGTTGACTGGTGAACGAGCTCACTCAAGCGCAGTCAGTGCTCACATGCTCTAAACACATTTGAAATAGCACTGCGTATGTATGTAACATTCAAGCATTCCTGCACGGAACTTCCACACGAAGAACGCCGCTGCATTGTTATCGAACTCAACAAGTCACTTAGTAAGCCAGCCTGCTTCGTCTGCAGAATATCCATGTCTTTAGAAGGTTAAGGTTTTGATGCTTAGCTGGGATATTTAATATTCTGTACTAATGTACAGAATATTAAGTCTTTAGGGGCATGAGGAACAGTGTAAAGTTCACTCATCCACCATAGAAAAGGGAGGATCATCCGACCAAACGGTTGTCATGTCTGGCGGGCAATTGCCCAGAGGTTGAAGTTGGGAGATTGTATATATGTCCATCGCGCGGTAAACTCTAATTGCGCGATGCAGGATTTGAGTGACGTCAGGATGTTGAGTGACGTTCGGTCTTTGATGCGTAGTTCGCATGTGGCGATTGTAAATGCCGCCACAAGTCTATAAGCCACACGTTGCATTATTGTTTTTGTGTGCATTTGGACGAATGTATGTGAAAGCTAGAATCGGTTAGATTTATTCGTTAGAGCAGTTAATTAGGATAATTTGTGTGGACCTGGGGTGAAATGACTGATTGTTTATGATCTAATACCTACTTAAAAAGACATATTATTTCATTCTTAATTAGATTTGAAAACCATATCTCGTGTTTTCTCTTTTTTATGGCATTTTTATCCACTTGTCTACTTGATGCTTTATTCAATTCTTTAGCATTGGCTACTTTGCTAAGAAGATTATGATAAGACTTGATGCCTCGTCGGTCTAATGGTTACAAGCGCTACTGCTGAACATGAGGTCGTGGGTTCGATTCTCAGGTCGGGCAAAGTGTTATTAGGTTTTTCTATATGGAATTATTCGGTAGCAGCCCGGAGTCTGGATTTGTGCCCGGTTGATGGCAATAGGCTCGCCCCCTATTACATGGGGCTTTAATATTAGGTCCCCACCTATGAAATCAGCGTTTTGTATGGAGAATTTTAAAGAAGTTGCATTTTTCACACTAACATTTTCTTAATTTATTTATCAACCATGAACACGAATGTTTTAAAACTTTTATACACTAATGTTTAAAAACGAAGTTAACGTAATATGCCACTTAGATTAAGCGACAAATATAAGTCTTTTCTAAGTTAAAATAAATAGTGGTAATTTCTGCTAACAAAATGAGGAGTAATTTTCAAGGTATTTTTTAAGTTTATAAAACTGTAAGTAATAAGTTTTTTTTACTATCGGTAGTTGTCTATGATGGTTATTATTCGATATAATACCAAGCAATTGATGAATATTTTAAATCATAGAAGTGACGAGGTTCTCTATTTGTGAGAAAAAAAACGCCAATTTCATAGGTGGGAACCCAATATAAATGGTGAAATGTGAGTGTGCTATAGGTACACCTCTGCCCAACCCCTCGGGGAAACAAGGCGTGATGTTATGTATAATAAGACTTCTTTGTTTTTTATTGATTTAATGAATTGTTATTTAATAAACACAGGTACATACATTTGGTCTTCAGTAAAAATTCAGTTGACTCTCTAAGTTCTGCCAGCGGCATACAAATTTTAAATTTAAACTCTTTAAAAGCAGTGTATTCAAACATCCAACCTTTTGTGTGCAACATTTTAGTACTTACTCTCATTGCAAAGGAAGTGAAGAATGAAGCCAAAGAAAGCCAAAGCTGCTCCTAAAAGGAAAATTTTAATACTTCCTCTACTTTTCCTAAGTTATTTATAATTCAGGAGTTTTACTCAATTCATGTTATCGTGTACATTGCAGGGAAGAGGGACACTATTGTCCGTACGGCAAAAGGGGCGGTGGTGATAGGTAATTCAGACTTTTTTCCTCATTCTGTGTTGGTTGAGCGCTTTTGTGAGTCTGCTTTCTTAAAATTTGTTTAAAACTAACTTCAAAGATCACCTAAGGTGCTTTCAGATGTATCCAATTAGTTACAATTTTTATTTAGAAGTAAAATTTGTACTCATACTAATTAATCCTATCCTATACTTTTAAATAAGCAATATTTGTATAGGTATACAGGGTGGCAGGGACATCGACACGAAAACTGTTACCATGATTTTGAACCCGCTGCGTTGAAATTTTTCGTCGGTCATTAAACATCATGTAAGTACTGAATCCATGGTAACAGTTTTCGCGTCGAAGATTTATGTATATATATTTGTGATCACGTTCTCGAAAACGGTTCTAACGATTTCGATGCGATCAATCGAAAAATCGATCTAGCTAGGTCTCTTATCTGGGAAAATTCGTTTTCTCCGTATTTTCACCCGAGCAGAGCTCAGTCGCCCAAAGTTTAGAACAAGATGGCTACCTTAGCATAACGACATGGCAGCATGGAATTGGTATGAACTATCATGTACTATTCAATGAGCATTCTCTATTTTCACTAGAGCAGAGTTCGGTCGCCTAGGTACTAATATTATAAAGAGGTAATATTTGTGCGTTTGTACGTAGCGTGTAATCTTCGTAACTACTGATCTGATTACAAAAATACATACACTGAAAGAAAGCTACACTATTGCTCAGTACAGGTACACTCGGCTACACATCAAGCTATACATTTCCAGTTTACGCTAATCTCGCATTGTATAGGATTTCCGTACAATGTGAGGTCAGCTTGCACTGGAAATGTATAGCTTGATGTGTAGTCGTGTGTACTACAAGATATATTTTAGGTTAAAACGAGAAATTTCACGCGAACGAGGTCGCGGGCAGAAATTAGTATATTATAAATCGCTGTAAATTATTAATATGCACAGATGTTAATTATAATTATCTAAACCAATCTAATATCCTACTATATTATAATATAATTATATTATATAATATAATCCTAATAATATTATAAACGCGAAAGTTTGTGAGTATGGATGGATGTATGGATGTTTGTTACTCTTTCACGCAAAAACTACTTAAGAGCGTTTATTCTGAAAGTAGGCAACGTCGCAAATAGATGTCAAATATTTCGTTTTTTTTATTAATTTGGCAATATTACTGTATGGAAATAAGAAATGTGTCTAACTAGCGAACTAGAATATTGATTATGAAATGCAATAATTAATATCGTAACACCGAATATTTAGTTTTAGATGTAAAAAAAGGATTTGGAAACTTTCCAAATTCCTTTTTTACACCTAAAACGTGTACAACATCAAATTCAATGTTACAATTGCAATTCATTATTAATATTCTAGTGCGCTAGGTAGCCACATTTCTAATTTCCATACAGTAAGTAATATTGCCAAATTATTCAAAACAGGTAAATTTTAGACATATATTGCGACGTTGCCAACTTTCAAAATAAACGCTCTTAACGGATTTTGATGAAATTATAAAACAGATAGTTTATAACCTGTATTAATACAAGGATACTTTTATCTCGATATTTCCACGGGATCGAGACTTGTGCGGGTGAAACCGCAGGGCGCTGCTAGTAATATTATAAATGTGAAAGTTTGTATGTTTGTTACTCAATCACGCAAAATCGGCTCAACTGATTGGAATGAAATTTTGCACACTGATAGTTTACAACCTGGAGTAACACATAGGATACTCCATTTTATCCCGGTAGTACATTCCCGTGGGATAATTTCCGACCTCCACGCGGGCGAAACCGCGGGCGAAAGCTAGTAATTATTATAAAGAGAAAAGATTTGTTTTTTTGTGGGTTTGTTAGTTTGTAAAACGACTTGGATGGACGCTGAACCTATTTCGATGAAATTTAATACAAGGGTAGACCATGAACTGGGTTAGGACATAGAATACTTTTATCCCGATATTTCCACTAGGTCGAGACTTAAGCGGGTGAAACCGTGAGACGGAGCTAGTGAATGATAAAGCTCTTTGTTATGATGGTGAAAGTGGTTAATTAGAAACGTTGTGCCAGTTAGCTATCAAAGGTTAAAATAGGAACTAAACCACATTCATTTTACTGTATGAAAGCTTATTTCAGTACGTTTTGGCGCATAAAAGGCCAGTTAAAAACTACAATTTAGCTGGAAACAATTTTATGAACAAAATATTGGAATTTTGAGCAAAAACTAACTTAAAATTATTAATTAATATTATGTTGGCAGGTACAGTCACGTCCAACATTATTATCTACACAGCTAATATTAAAGACCGTTTTGTTTTTAAGTATATTAGGAACTTAATCCTACGAACTTATGTACCTACGTCATAAATGTCATCCCGAAACATTCATCTCTTTGTACATCAACTTGAGAATGTTTTCATATTAAGTATTTTTGTTTCAGTACCGAGAGTCCTAGGGGAGACAACAATATGGAGCCAGTAGAATAAAACAAAGTATATTATATACTGCATATAAGTATATAACTGTTATAACCTCACTAGACAAACAATATATAGTAGCTTGTAGCAATATAGAACATTATTTGTGAACTAAATATTATTTCGACTATGTATGAACAAAAATTTATAAAGTGCAAAATGTTGGATTGAATAAATTTGTGAAAATATAGCGTTTGGGAGTCTTTTATTTCCCATGATGCCCTGTTATTTCGTCTTCATATTGGGATGGGTGTGATATGGAGAAATATCTTCTGCACTTTCTGATTTAGTCAACCTAATATAAGTCGAAATCTACTGTTATCAAAAAGTAAGTAATGGATTTACAATGGTAGATCTCTATTCAATCAAGAAATTCGGCGTACCAGCTTAATATTGCAAACCCAGATGTCGAGCATTTCGTTTCGGCAATAAACTATCTGTTACAACCTGCTTGGACAACTGATCTCAAAGAAACATTGTAAGCATACAGCAATCTACAGAAGTCATAACAATGTATTAAGTAAGTATAAGTACAATCGTCTAAAACAACTGCAGGCGTTATTTTGTGTACGTACACTTATGCACAAACTTGTACTATAAAAGAAAATTATGTTTAGTAGGTACACGGGCATTCGGAACTGTTCGCTTATGCATTCAGACTCTAAGACAATGTTATAAAGTTTAGAGAGCTCGTTGAGCACTTTCACAGAGTTAAGCGGAATGAACGCGAGCACTATTTGATTTGAGCGGAATTGAAAATTTTGTTCACGACTGTACTTTGCGTGGATTTTCACATGATGGCCAGTTAAAGCTTTGTCTGTTTACGGATTTTCTGTTTATTGTTTGCGGTTTAAATAGTAACCAGAACCCCTTGAATTCTGAATATCGTAAGAAAAGGACCAAGCTTTCACCATCTGCCTTGCCTTTTCCCAACTATGTTGGGGTCGGCTTCCAGTCTAACCGGATGCTGCAGAAAAGGACCAAGTACCTACTAAAATAGTATCTGCAAATAGACAATTTTCCTCAGAATAACATAATTTATTTTCAGATGGCGGGATAAATGTAAATTCTGGAATATTCAGAAAATAAAATATCCTAGATTAAACCCACTACGAAAATTCTATTCCGCATTTTCCATTCCACGGTCGGGTGTATTTTCTCAAATATTTTCAATTCGTGGCTCGCAATAACCGGAAATTTCGCTCCAAAACCTTGGTAAAGGTTGGTAGATCTGCCTAGGTACTTGTTGTTAGCCACAATCAGTTTGGGGAGGATAATATCGAGAGTGGCTCGCTGTCTGCCAGACCC
The DNA here is from genome assembly GCA_916701695.1 of Agrochola macilenta. Lineage (NCBI taxonomy): Eukaryota > Metazoa > Arthropoda > Insecta > Lepidoptera > Noctuidae > Agrochola > Agrochola macilenta. The sequence continues at coordinate 15,477,007 of OU753563.1, forward strand.
CCGTAATTTTATCCCCCGAGATGTTTCGCAGAGGCTGTCAGCATCGATTTCCTCCCCCATCCACTTATCAGTACCTTCTACGCTTTTTTGGTTTCTCGATAAATTGGAGTAAGGTCATCTAGGTAGTAAGTTTGAGAATCGCAGAATAATGTTTATGGTTTCAAAGTTTTGAAAGTCTGCGTTTGGTATGGTTTTTATTACTGTATATTAGAATGTGTATGTACAATTTTTTTTTCCTTTTTATGATTAATGATCATTATCTGGATGGTCTAAGGCAATCTATATTCCTTGCTTTCACAATCAAAGTGTCAAGTATGTGACTTTCCCCATAGTATACCGCTCTCAAATATTGGTTGATAAATCCTCACAAAACACTTCAAAATCCCAAATCAACATACAAATTAAATAAAAGAACTTTTAAATTAAAGACCATACCATAATTGAAACTTAGTCTCGGCAAACAATTTCTCTAATTTGATTCTATTTCGTTGGAAATTAATAAAGGGCGTGCGTCGCGTACCAAGTCGCGCCGGCAGTCATGACGACTCGCTCAATTCGTCCGGCTGTTCCCAAATTATAGCGCCTTATTAATTGTAGCGGTTAAATAATTATAACGTGCCGCCTGAGAAACTTTCTTACCAAATTGCAAGACTTCGCCAGAAATGTAATAATTATACTCCGATAAATTTCCCCCCCGGATGACAGGAGCGAGTGTTGCTAAAGTTTAGTTCATAGTTGGGCGCGCTCGACCACTGTCTTTATTAGAGCAAAATAACGGAAAAGTGCCATTTACCGACGCAGCTCACGTACTTAGTATTAATTTTGGGTTTATTGAATAATACGTGACCCACATAAGCAATCTGTACACTACACTTGATAGAGGTTCCGCAAAATTGCGTCCACTCAAGTGGATTGGGTCACTTATTCCTAATAGAAGGTGTTTCCCGACCTGAAGACCTTTTCTGAAGGTCTAGTTACATAATCACTGTCCACTTTAAGTGTTTCGAACTGAAATTATATTAGTGGAGCGGCGTGCAGAAATCAATAAAGATACAATAATAGCGGTACCTGACCCCTTTAGGAGACACAAAACGTCCGAAAAAATTTTGTGTAATGTAAAAAATTCCGATGAGGGTGTTCGGAGTTCGCCTGTTGTGTACTTAATGACGTTAAGCGTTCTCAAACGCGACAGGGTTAAAAGCTTGTTTGATGAAAGCGTACCTAATGTCAAATAACAACAAGAGCCCTTCGTGAGAGATGAAAAAGTAAATTGTGAAGCTGGTGGAGCGTCGGCGACCATTTACTGTGGAACTTGTGAAACGGGACAAGCGGGTTTTAACGATGTCTGACGATCGACGAGCCTCCCCCCCGTGCACCGCGCCCTCTGGCGATCCCTCTCTGCGCTACGCACATTACTTGTGATGCTAATTTCATCGGTCTTGTCTTTTGCAAACTTTTAAATAACCCACTTTAAAATGCATCATCATTAATAATTTTAAATACAACTTTGCCATAATAGAGGTTTGGATAGGCAATTACAACCAATGTTTGTTCAGACCTGCAGCTGAAAGCTTTCTAGGAAAAAGGGTTGTCAATATTTTATCAAATATTAAGAAAACAAGGTACGTGAATCTTACTTGGAGACGGCCAATTCCCGAATAATACAGTACCCTACGCAGCTACTCGACATTGTTTATTATTCTCATCAGCATCGTAAGTAAGGGACATGAGGGCAAACGTCGTTTGACAAAATAGTTCTTTATCACTTTCCTCTTAAATTCTCTTTAGTGATTCTGTGTACGGAACCCAAAATGAGCGTCATCGAATTGAGTGGCTCACGTAGTCTGTATCAATTTGTAGGGACGTGCTCGAGATGGCAATAGTGTGCCACCGACCAAATTAGAGACTTATTCTTTTACCCTACGGTAATGATCGCCGTTTAATTAAACTAATGAGGTATCTGTAAAGGTTTTATTAATTTCGGTACGCCATTTAGGAACCACTAATGGACGGAGGGCCTTCTATTGAACGATTTGTTGCTCATTATATCGATGTATCGGAGTGATTTCGTGCAATTGCACAGTTAAGCGTTGAGTTGTGTACATTTGTGTTGTAAATGGGAATTTTGTGAGTTAATACACTCTGTAGGCCGATGGCGATTGGAATTACATCAAAATTGCTAATATACGAAATTGAAAATTTCGCGCACAATTTAATGATTCACATATTAATTAGCGTTTGTCATTTACTATGGCTAATCAGAGTACAGTATTACTGGCGCTTTGGTATTCATGAATATGTAATGAGGAGATTGTATTATTTTTAAATAATCCGAACCAACAAACAATGAATTTCAAATCTTAACAGTGGTGCTATATAATGCTACGACCCTTTTACGATATAACACTGCTGTTAAGCATTAAGAAGTCAATACAATCGTGAAATAAGAAAAAAGTTCAATAAAACAATATAATTTCCTCTACAGTAAATCTATGGAAACGAGTGAAAGAACTCCAATAAATATTGAACAAAGGGACAAAATTTGCAAAGGGTTGAAAGTTGAAGTTAAGACGAGTTTTCATCGATAATAATCTTGAATTCTTGGACCTGGAACAAACGAGTTCAAACCTAGGAACAGATAAGAACTTCGTCTCTTGATATAAACTTTTAAAGCTATGACTCAAAGAAAATGGCCACGACCACAAAGACAAAGCTATAAACATGAATCTTGATAATAATAATATGGCCGACGACTTGTGGCTCACAGACGGGGCTGTTAATAATGTTTACGGAATTTTAGGAAGATTTATTTTGAAATTGAACTTGTAGAATAAAAGTTTTGGGAAAGATTTTGTCCAGATTTTGTTTCGTTACGTAGAACAATAATAATAACTTTTTGAGACGACTAAAACAGCAATTTAACTGACTAATGATTTTGAAAAAGACATGCCTTGTGACAAACTAATTTGGTAACAAGAATAACTTAGATTTTTTCAGGCAAAGGTCATCGTTAGAAAACTTACTGAATCGTCATGAGAATGTCAATGATGAAGAAGAAAATTGTAATGAAACAGTGTACTATAAATTAAGTCGACATTTAAATCATCAATCGTTATACTACCTTTAGTCTTAAGTAAACGTACAGTCAGGGAATCAATTATTTATCAAAGTGACAGGCAACTTCAATTTGCTGTCATTTCAAAAGAATATTCTTTTTTTTTAATATTCGTTTCCAAAGAATGATAGTTGTGATTTAAATAAAGGGGCAATTTAAGTTGCTAGTCATTTCATAAACATTATTAATTTCCTTGACATTACTACCAACGACGCATTGTGGATCGAAAAAAGGCTTTCGACGACTTTAGAGCTTCAATTTTAAAGTGTCGGTTTTTTGCTTGAAAAGGCTTCTAATAGCCTATATTATGCATAAATATACAGGCTGTTCGGCAGACGGTTGAAGATACGAAAATGTTCGACGATTAAAAATTGCCAGTTTTGGTGTTTTTAAATGAAATTATTGACGTTTGAAGTTTTGGCAACGACAAATTCCGAAAAAAAAACATTTAAAAAATCCTTGTGACCTGGATCTTGTTATTGGGCCTAAAACGTAGTAGACGGCCCCACGGATCCGCCATTTTCGTATGTTCAACCTGCTGCCGAACACCCTGTAGGTATAATAGGATACAATCTGGTAGGCAAATGGGCAACATATTTTTTTTTTTGCAAAAAAGACATTAAAGAGGCTATTCATGCTATTCATATATATTTATATTTTTAATTTTTTTTTTGCTATTTTTTTTTGCTTGCTATTCCTTGTTATTATACTTATATTTCGGAACGGAGAGAATAGCCGGTATATCCGCACACGGTGATGTAACAATTAGTAATGATTTTTTGACATACTTGAAACACATACAAAAAAAGTATGTCAAAAAAAGTATAAATAAATAGTTACATCACCGTGTGCAAGGATATAACGGCAATTCTCTCCGTTCCGGAGATACTTATTATGTATAAGCATTAGCTCCATAATTATTTTTGCAAAAAAATAATAAGTTGCCAATTTGCCTACTAGATTGTATCCTATGATATATTTATGCATAATATTGGATATTCGAACCCATTTCAAGCAAAAAATCGACACTTTAAAATTAAAGTTCCAATGTCTTCGAGAGCCTCCAATACATTGTGCGACGTCTAAGCGTTGACCCAATAATATTATAGCCGTAAGTATACGTAGTACAGAAGGTGTAAATTAATCAAGAAGGCTATATCCACATGGTAAAGTTTCCAGTATTAATGTCGTAATTACCGCGAGATGGCGCTGGAGTCCACCGTCTAAACGCGAATATTTGGCCAAACGCGGTGGCAATTAATATTGCTTTCTGGCGTTATTCGCATTAATTTAACTTAACAATACAAAGTTGGCGTTTTGCGTGACTAAATGGTACCAATGAAGGAGCGTAGAGTAGAACAGGGAGGTTAGTTAATGTGATTAATCGTTGTCGTATAGAGGCTGTGATTTCGGTTAATGGGTAATATTGAGAACATAATAGATACTAAGAGACAGATGAGTGGCTAGGAATGTGATTAATATATGCCTAGTCGTAGTTGAGCTTTCAATTTGCAATATTAATATAAGTACCTGGAGGACCGAGCTCTGCTCGGATGAAAATAGAGAATGCTCTTTTAGTCGTATAAGATAGTACCTACATACTAATTCCATGCTGCCATGATAGTAGGTACTTACTAATTCCATGCTGTCATGATAGTAGGGTACTTACTAATTCTATGCTGCCATGATAGTAGGGTACTTACTAATTCCATGCTTCCACGATAGTAGGTACTTACTAATTCCATGCTGCCATGATAGTAGGTACTTACTAATTCCATGCTGCCATGATAGTAGGTACTTACTAATTCCATGCTGCCATGATAGTAGGTACTTACTAATTCCATGCTGCCATAATAGTAGGTACTTACTAATTCCATGCTGCCATGATAGTAGGTACTTACTAATTCCATGCTGCCATGATAGTAGGTACTTACTAAGTCCATGCTGCCATGATAGTAGGTACTTACTAATTCCATGCTGCCATGATAGTAGGTACTTACTAATTCCATGCTGCCATGATAGTAGGGTACTTACTAATTCCATGCTGCCATGATAGTAGGTACTTACTAAGTCCATGCTGCCATGATAGTAGGTACTTACTAATTCCATGCTGCCATGATAGTAGGGTACTTACTAATTCCATGCTGCCATGATAGTAGGGTACTTACTAATTCCATGCTGCCATGATAGTAGGGTACTTACTAATTCCATGCTGCCATGTTATTATCTTGTGCTAAGCTTTGGACGACCGAGCTCTGCTCGGGTGAAAATACGGAGAAAATGAATTTTTCCCAGATATGAGGACCTAGGTAGATCGATTTTACGCCCCTATAAACCACTATACTACAACTTTCAACGAAATCGTTAGAGCCGTTTTCGTGAACATCTTTACAAATATATTTATTTATTTTCTTTATTTATAGGCAACCAACAGCGATACATATAGTATGTTACAGAGTATGTGTGTTACAGTATTGTATGGCTAATAATAGGTTTCCCTGTATAACCAAGATAAGTATAAAACATGCGAACGGACTACTTAGAAATATATAAATTCAAAAAGTGCAGTTTTAGGTATATTAACATTTTAAAGAAAAACAATAAAAGTTGGCGATAAAAATAAAAGTTTGAAAATTAAGAGACTTAGTTTATCATTTGCCTTCGTTTATGGTTTTTATTATTTGATTTTGAATGTAGGTTTATTACAGTTAAATAAATCGACTTGAGAGAAATCTGTGTTATAAATTCGAGCAATACAGGTTAATACACAATTTTTGGCGTAATTATATGATAATTATAGGATAATAATGCTAATTAGCAATAATTTATTAGTGATAGTTTGCGCTCTTCTGCTAATAAAAAGTGACTCAAATCAGCTCTCAAACATATGTTATGGAAATGGTGACTTAAGCACTTAAGTAGTCCGGGGAGGGCCAAAGGTTATTGGTGGGCTGGGTATCCGCGCAGGTCAAACTGCTCGAACCCAGACCTCTGAGGTGCTTCCGCTGCCTTGTGGGCAACCACGTGGGACCTAAATGCACCTCGGAGGTGGACCGCAGCGATCACTGCTATCGCTGCGGTCAGCCCGGTCACAAGGCCGGCTCGTGCGAAGCCACGCCGCACTGCGCCGTGTGTGCGGCGGCTGGCAAGCCGGCCGAGCACCGGATTGGGAGTAAGGCCTGCGCCCAACCCGCCAAAGCCAGGAGCAAGTCCTCCGCCACCGCCGTCACTGCCGCAGCCGCAGCCGCCGCTACTACTACTGCCGCCGCCGCTGCCGCCACCACCGTCGTCGCCGCCGCGGCCGTTGCCGCCGTGGCGGGGCCCTCACGAGGGGCTCGGGGGGGGGCTAAAATGGACTGCCAATAGGTCCATTACGCCTCCTCCAGGCGAATATCAACCACTGCGCCGCAGCTCAGGATCTGTTGCTCCAGAGCATGGCGCAGTGGTCGATTAACATCGCCGTGGTCGCTGAGCCGTACTTTGTCCCGCCCAGGGATTACTGGGTGGAGGACCTGAGCGGCTCAGTGGCCATTATTTCGTCGGCCGCCGCCGGTACCCCGTCCCTCGAGGCCGTCAAGAAGGGACGGGGTTGCGTAGCAGCACGGTTCGGGGAGATTGTCGTGGTGGGAGCGTACTTTTCCCCGAGCCGAACTCTCGCCGAGTTCCACAACTCCCTTGGGGAGTTGAGAGTCGTCGTCGTCGGGTACCATCCCCTCCCCGTGATCGTCCTCGGGGACTTCAATGCCAAGAACGTGGCTTGGGGTTCCCGGTTAACGGACACACGGGGCAGGATGGTGGAGGACTGGGCTCTGGAGTCGGGTCTGGTCGTCCTAAACCGGGGTTCTGTTCCCACGTGCGTGCGGATGCGGGGCGAGTCAGTGGTGGACATTTCGTTCGCCAGCCCCGCTCTGTCGCCACGTGTCATCGACTGGCGCGTCATGGAGGGGGTGGAGACCTATTCCGATCACCGGTACATCCGGTTTGACGTCTCCGCCCAGACCTCGGGCACGCCGGTCAGACAGACCCCGAGTGGTCCGCGGTGGGCGCTGAAGCAGCTGGACCGGGAGCTCCTCCTGGAAGCCTCGATCGTGCAGGCCTGGGTGACATCACCGGACAGGCCTGCCGACATCAACGACGAGGCGGAGTGGTTCCGGGAGGCCATGTCCGAAATATGTGACGTGGCAATGCCCCGGGTCCAGCCCAGACGTGCTCAGCGCCAGGTGTACTGGTGGTCGCGTGAGCTGACCGCTTTACGCGCGGCGTGCGTTGCTGCGCGCCACCTGTACGCCAGGCACCGCAGGCTTCGTATCCGCCCGCCGGATACGGAAGCCATTGAGGCGGAGCTGTACGCCGGGTACAGAGCGGCGAAGACCGCCCTCCAAGCCGGGATCGAGCGGGCCAGAGGACTGGCCCGCGAGGAGTCGCTGGAGACTCTGAACAGAGACCCGTGGGGACGCCCATATAAATGGGTGCGAGACAAGCTCCGCCCATGGGCTCCCCCGCTGACGCAGAGTCTCCGGCCCCAGCTCGTGGAGGACGTGGTGAGCGCTCTGTTCCCTTCGCGAGGGGAACATACTCCCCCGCCCATGGCTCCGCCTCCTGCGGTGCCCGATGCGGACCACACAGGAAACGACGACGACGACGAATCTCCGGAGGTGACCGGGGTAGATTTGAGAGTGGCGGTACGTAGGCTGAATGCCAAAAATACCGCCCCAGGACCCGACGGCTTACCTGGAAAAGCCTGGGTTCTGGCCTTAGAGGCTCTCGGGCCTCGACTTCGGGGGCTCTTTAGCGCATGCTTGGAGAGGGGCCAGTTCCCACTTCGTTGGAAGACGGGGAAACTGGTCCTCATCAAGAAACCGGGGCGCCCGGCGGACTCTCCGTCCGCTTACCGGCCCATCGTGCTGCTCGACGAGGTGGGCAAGCTCTTTGAAAGAGTAATTGCAGACCGCCTTGTCGGGCAGCTGGTGCGAGTGGGGCCGGATTTGGCGGACAGCCAGTTTGGTTTCCGCAAGGGGCGCTCTACGGTGGATGCCATCATGCGCGTTCGAGCCCTCACGACGGGGGATGCTGTTGCCCGGGGTGGGGTGGTCTTGGCGGTGTCTCTTGACATCGCCAATGCGTTCAATACCCTGCCCTGGAGTTGCATTAGGGAGGCACTCCGGTATCACCGGATGCCGACCTACCTCTGTCGAGTGGTCGAGGCCTATTTGACGGACAGGGCCGTCATCTACCCCGGTCACCACGGAGAGTGGAACCGGCGAGAGATGTCGTGCGGTGTCCCGCAGGGATCGGTCCTGGGGCCGCATCTGTGGGACATCGGCTACGACTGGGTGCTGCGCGCCGACCTCCCTAGCGGCGTCAGCGTAGTCTGCTACGCTGACGACACGCTGGTCCTGGTGCAGGGGAGGTCGCATGAGGCGGCGGCCGAACTAGCGACACGTTGGGTTGCGACAATCGTCGATAGGATCCGGCAACTGGGACTCGAGGTGGCCTTGCACAAGTCCGAGGCCATGTGTTTCTATGGTCCTCGGAACGCGCCGCTGTCGGGTTCCCAGATAACGGCGGGAGGGGTTTACATCGGTGTCGAGTCGACGATGAAGTACCTGGGACTCGTCCTCGACAGCCGGTGGAACTTCGTGGAGCACTTCCGACGTTTGGCTCCCAAACTGCAGAGGGCTGGGGCTGCTTTGAAGCGGCTTCTGCCCAATCTAGGGGGTCCAAACGCCTCCTGCCGGAGCCTCTACGCGGGGATCGTGCGGTCCATGGCCCTTTACGGGGCACCGGTGTGGGCGCGTTCATTAAGGCTGCGACCAGCCCAGCGATTGAACGCGTCCCAAAGGGTCATGGCCATTAGGCTGGGCAGAGGATACCGCACGGTCTCCCGTGAGGCGGCGAGCCTCCTTGCCGGACTACCGCCATGGGATCTGGAGGCAAAAGTCCTCGCGCACATGTGGGAGTTGCGCGAGGAGGCGAAACGCCGGGGTGTAACTCCGCTGCCGCGAGAAATCACGGCACAGCGGACAGAGCTCCGGCGGGATCTCATGGCGGCATGGAGAGTGCGATTGTCGCAACCCAGCGCTGGGCACGCCACAATTGCGGCGGTAAGGCCCCTCTTTGAGGAGTGGCTAGAGAGGCGCCACGGCGTCCTCACCTTCCGCCTGACGCAGGTCCTCACCGGACACGGTTGTTTCGGGAGGTTCCTGTTCAGGATAAAGCGGGAGGAAACGCCCGGGTGTTACCATTGTGTGGATCGCCCGGAGGACACGGTGGAGCATACGGTGGAGGTCTGCCCGGCTTGGGCGGGGCACCGCCGTGTCCTCACGGAGGCGATCGGCAGCGGCGATCTCTCGCGTCCGGCCCTGGTTCAGGCCATGGTCCGGAGCGAGAGTGCATGGGAAGCCGTCACTTCCTTCTGCGAAACAGTAATGCTCGCGAAGGAGGAGGCGGAGCGCGCGAGGGAAATGCAAGATGCGCGCCCTCGCACCCCTAGTCGCCGCAGGAGACGCCCCGGGCGTCGGGAGTCGCGAGCCGACTTCCGGCCACCGTAGGCGCGGGCTTGCGGACGGTGGGCAATGGGTAGCTCGCCGTCCGATTAGGACCAGGCCCGGGTCGACGGCGCGTTGTGTTCCACGCGCGCCTCAAAGAGATGTCAGCACCAACTGACGGGGTCCGTAAGGGCCAATGCCTGCCAGGGTTGCGAGTTGGTCCGAAAGGGATATCGCGGCCCCGGCACACAGGCAACGGAAGGAACACGGGTGGGTTTTAGTCAGTAAAAGTCTGACACTCCCTCTCGCTCCGCCCAGAGCGGGAGGAGTCATTTGATGATTTCCCACCCAAAAAAAAAAAAAAAAAAAAAAAAAGCACTTAAGTAGTTCTAAAGTCGCGTACATAAAAGCCTTTAGGATTATCACTTCGTAATCTATCCGCTTTTTAAAGTTTAAAGTTCTTTTAAGTTTTTGTGTTTCGAATTGTTAGTTACTTTACATACAATTGTATAGAATCAATTTATTCTAAGTGAACAGACAGCTGTGCTGCTGGGGAGTTTGTTGCACCTCTTCTTCTTCTTCAGCTAAAGCACTACGAAGTGGTGAAGGATGGACGTTTTTGGGAGACTGTGTTATGTAATTTTGACGTTCAAAAAGTGCTGATTCACGGCCTAGTTTGAATATATGACTTTTGATTTGAAACAAAACCGGAAACATCTGACAGGTGAAATTACCTATACCAATATATTCCTCTACATGTTGCAACTTTTTAAAAGCTGATATACACGTTGTTACCGGATTACCTTCCCGGTGATTACCTGTCAGGCTGAGCGTGGATGGCCACCGCATCAGTACGCAGTGACACCGGTGACACGATGATTGACAGGCCATCAGCTATCATGGGTTTATTGGCTAACTTCTATTATTTTGTTGCGTATTTGTTGTTACTGTTCGTAAAAGCAAAATAAAGTCAGTACCACTTTGAATTTGTACCACTTTAGTGTTATAAATAAAAAACTACATTATGATTACTCAGAAAAAGAAATACTCAGTAATCTGTGTTGTTTTCGACGTTCATTTGTGTTTAGTAAAATTAAGTTAGTGTTCATTTTTTATACTTATCGGATTTTGATGCGTATTTATTGTTTAGGTAATTTTGATGTATTGTTCTTTAGAGGTGGACAACGTATTTAGCATCAATCAATAACACAAATAAAAGTAAAAGGTTTTTTTACTTCTTTCTTTCATAAACGCTCTGTAACCATAGATTGTTTGTTTTGTTTATCTACACAGTAATTGTTCACAGCATAAAGCTCTACACTACTAATTTGTAGAGGTACCTTTTATCTTCTTAACTACCAAGCTAAATACAGTTACAACTTTATTCGCCGTAATCTCTCGGAGTTGCAAAACTTTTAAACATAGACATGCATTTAATTCCCTTCCTGTAACTAAATACATTTTTGCACAGTAAAGAGTTTCCGGCTGTGAAGCGAAGTTGGATTGAACTGAAGTCAACGTTTTTATTTAATGAGACCCGTTGTTTGGCCACCATTTTGGGAATTATTTATAAACACTGGTTTTTGTTCGTAGTTTTATAATTTACGGCGCGAATAGTCGACAATTTTGTAAACAAATTTGACACAGAATGAAAAATCACATTTTGTCGCATCAATAACACACTAAGTATCTACTTCTTTTTAACCGACTTCCAAAAAGGAGGAGGTTATATGCTCGACGCGTATGAATGTTTTTTTTTTTTATGTATGTCCGTCGATTTCTCCGTCAATTGTGGACCGATTTTGATTTTTTTTTTTTGTTTGGTAGTGTATGCTCCCGGATTGGTCCCATATACATTTTATTAATTTTGCTGGGATACTTTTTGAATAAGCTTCAATAATACGTATTTTTTCCGCTTAGTATAATATGAGGATGATATGATGATAACTTCCTGTGACTGTTATTTACATAGCAGGTACTGGTATTCGAATTTGTGTGGGGTAGGTACCACAACTAAAAAGTGAAAAATAAAAACTTTCTACAAAAAAAAAGGGTGGCAAAAACGAAAATTATAAACCCAAGACAACGACTTCCGAAATTAAAGTTATTTTTCACTTTGTAGTTTTTTTTTCGGAAGTCGGTTGTTTTTTTTTGTAAAAAAGTTTTTTAGTATGAGTGCTTAGTGGCACAGTTAGAGAAATTAATATAAATAACACGGCAAGTTGAAGTAGGGCGCAAAGCAGTTAATACCTCTGACTTTACATTATATTTGTGTACCAATTATGACGAGTAATGAAAAATACACTTTAGGTACATGCATCAGTAAAGTTTTTTGTAGCAATGTGTTGTTTATTTTAAAGTTAGTTCGATGGAGTGGTTCGTTTCAATCGAAAGAGAGTTGTTTTCCTGTTTGTATTGCTGCTGTTGTTTGCTGTTGCAGGTATCCAGTGAAGCCTTTTAGCTGTTATAGGCGCAGTGCTGTGGATACTTTGTCATATTATTTTTTTTGTTTCGCTAAAAGCGTTTTAACGATTTTACTGTAGGTAGATACACTTTTATCTAATGAGAGAATTGGCATCCATTCCAGGATCAGTAAATAAAATCTGTGAAATTATGAGAAATGTAAACAAACTTAATTATGTGCTTATTTATGTTACAGTTTTATTAAGTTTAATTAAAATTATTGGACATTAGTTAATTGACTCAGGTGAGATTTTGCGGAAATTCATGATAAAAAACAATAGACGATGTATATTTCGACACCTCCATGCAATAACATCGTAACTCATTTTTTGTGATTTTACAGGAGAGCGATTTTAAAGTTAGAAAAATAATAGCAAACTCAAAACACCCCGCACAATTTTTGAAGCTGGCTCTATTTAATATAGTTTAGGCGGACTACAAATAGGTATGGTTCAGTTGTAAAAGAAAAATTGTTTTCATGGGTTTTCATGACTTACGTGAAAAACAAAACAGTGAAATGACATATTAGTTACGAGGACAAACATTGTATGTCTGAGTTACAATTTAGTTTTTTTGTAGTTTAATTTATTTTTGTGGTCAGATAATTGTAACTCCAAGGTGGAGGTTTTACTCTATAAACACCGCAATAGTCACTTTGTACACCTTCTCACTTCTATTTACCAAGCAACGTAACAACACCGAAATTCTATGAGCGGGAGTAAACTACTAAATAGAACATCGCAACTCGTCTTAATTTGTCGTAATGCACTAAAAACTAACGTAAAGATCCGTGCAACATCATTGTAACTCAACTTACAATGCAGTAACAGTACATTTTATGATCATAAACCGTAATTTTATCATGTACATATATTGTATCTAATGTTAAAATTTTGTTGTACTTGATAAACAAGCTACTCATAACATTTTCTATAAATTGTAAATCAAGTTGCAATTATATTGTTGACAAAAAATATTTTTTGGATTAGTTACAATACTTTGTCGTTGGTTTATTTTAGAAACGAAAGGGAATAGAATTACAATGATAGTACAGAAAAAATGCATTTTTTTTTTACATAACAATGCCGTTGTAACTCAATTTTTGGAAAAAAGTGAGTTACGATTACGATTGCATGGAGGTGTCGATTTAGTGACCTAATCCGCTTAACTGTTCTTAAAGAGTCAAATAGAACCCTGTAAGAAATCGTCGACGTGTTGTAGATTTCTTACACGGTTCTTTATGACTCTTTAAGAAGAGTTTAGCGGATTAGGTATTTTACACTTAATTAACTCAAAAATTACATTATTTTACTGCTTTTATATTCACAAAGTAAAACATCATTTTATCTTACAATTGTTTCCCCAGCCTTACAAAATGGTATGGGTAGGTAAGTCAATCAATCAGCCTAGAATTTTCCCAACTATGTTGGGGTCGGCTTCCAGTCTAACTGGATGCAACAGAGTACCAGTATTTTACATGGAGCGACTGCCTATCTGACCTCCACAACCCAGTTACTGGGTAACACAATACCCCTTGGTAAGACTAGTTGTCAGACTTTCGGGATTCTGACGACCCGTAACGACTGTCAAAGATCCACGAATGACAGCCGGGACCAACGGCTTAACGTGCTTCTCGAGGCACGGAGGAGTCTCGGTACGTAAAGATGGTCACCCATTCACCGACCAGCCCCGGCAAGCGTAGCTTAACCTGGTGGATCGACCCGTGCGGCTGTTAATACTTAGCCACGAGCTCCTCCATGGTATGGGTAGGTAAGTGATAGTGTATAATAACGGATGCCAGCTAACTTTGACCCGTATTCACAAAGTTCCTAACGATTACAAATTAAACTCTTTGCTCGAGCACTGCAGTACCGTGGATTCAGCTTTGCTTGGAATTTGCTCTGTAATTTTGTCTGTGTTATTCCAAAAATCAACTATTCCTTCGACGTTTTGATAAAACGCCGGTTCTGTGTAACGGTTGGTTGTGTTAATACTTTGTTAGATTGTGCTTTATTTATATAGGGAGCAGTTCCAAGTCAAATTTGATTTAATAGCTGACAAAGAATTAAAACAGAATTAGTACTTAAATACGTAATTGATTATTCAATTTTATAGAGATTTTCTTAAAGCGGAAGATTTAACACAATGTGTCCTAATCGTTATTTTTACACACGTTCAGTGTCGGGAACCTTCCTGGAGGGTTCACTCAAGTCGCTTAGGGGATGCCGGGAACTCTCGCGGAGGGCTTATTTTAAATGTAGATTTTTCTTTGCGAATTAGGCATTTCGAATTTGAACTGTAAAAATAAAATCAGTTGTATATTTTAACAAGATTTCAAGTATAATGCCGGTGAGACTCCTCTAGGTTAACTTTAGCGCAAACTTATTGCCAGTAACCCTCTTGGAGTCAACTTGCAATATGTGTGGCGTATGGGTGGCGGCATGCGGCATGGCGTTTGAACTATATGAAAAATGGGTGGAGTCGAAAGTGTTAAAGGGAAAGCAGTGGGATAGTATAAGCATAATAAAAAGGGATATTTTTCTAAACGGAACTCCTCCTAGGATCCGAAGTAAGATCGACATTCACCCATCTGTTTACTGGATGAAAATGATTTGTTAATAAAATAAAATATGTTTACAAATATATTGTAAATGAGTTACCTACATAAATAAGGTCTAGCCAAGGCTGTAATAAGTATTTTTTTTCCTTGACTTGATTATCAAACGAATTAGATTACTATTGAAAGCATACAGAACATGTACCAGTTCGTTTGCCTACCTTTTCTATTTCCGGTTTGCCAGTATAAACAGGTGAGTTTGGTTAGGACCTACCTATCTACTACTAATATATAAACAGGTGAGTTTGGTTAGGACCTACCTATCTACTACTAATATATAAAGAGGTGAGTTTGGTTAGGACCTACCTATCTACTACTAATATACCTACGACTGGCTTAGTTTCCGGGCTACGGCTATGCGATGCCTAAAATAGTTCGAATACCTCATTCATCATCATCATCATTTCAGCCGGAAGACGTCCACTGCTGGATACAGGCCTCCCCCAAATGGGGGGGTTTGCCATAATTGCCACGCTTGGCAGGCGGGTTGGCGATCGCAGTATAGTGTTAAAATATATACAGAACAAGCAAGCTGCAACAAGTACCTAAGTCGGATTCTATACAAGCGGTTAAAGCAATATTTTCACGAAAGATAAACACGGAACTTTATCAAAAGTTAACGACACGATAGCCAAAGAATCAGCATTGTCATACAACGTGGCAACGCTACCAGCCTTTTGGGCACTTTTCCTGTTGACAGCGATGTGGATTGTTTCCCGCCATTTTTTTATATACTTGTACATATTATTATTTTAAAGGACATCGCCCAATAAAATAGCACCGGTACGCCCCGGAACCGTCTCGAAAAATATAGTCACTAACGCGCCGTAAGCAAGGCCACCGCTAGTCGCCAACGCGGCGTAAGCAAGGCCACCGCTAGTCGCCAACGCGCCGTAAGCAAAGCCACCGCTAGTCGCCAACGCGCCGTAAGCAAGGCCACCGCTAGTCGCCAATGCGCTGTAAGCAAGGCGACCGCTAGTTGCCAACGCGCTGTAAGCAAGGCGACCGCTAGTCGCCAACGCGCTGTAAGCAAGGCCACCGCTAGTCGCCAACGCGCCGTAAGCAAGGCGACCGCTAGTCACCAACGCGCTGTAAGCAAGGCCACCGCTAGTCGCCAACACGCCATAACCAAGGTGACCGCTAGTCGTTAACGCGCCGTCAGCAAGGCGACTGGTCGCTGCCAGATGCCACCGGTGCGGTGACAGCTTGCAGTTGTTCAGCATACCGACTCCAGGCGTTTCTTCGCCGGGGAGCGGGCTCCTCGCTTGAAGCGTGCTTTCTGCGCGAGGTGTGACGGCTACAGCGGGCTGCTCACTGCCCGCGACCTGTCCACTATTCTGTATAGCCATCGTAAAATAGACTTTAATGCATTTGATTAAAATCTTAACTTGAATGACAAGATATTTGCCGTGTCAGAGCGGTGCTGCTATAATGAGCGACGTCCTTTAGTCTATAAGCGTATATATTATCTTGTGTAAAATAAATGTGTCTACCTAGCGGCCAAAAAAAAACAATGACAACACAAACAGGAAAAGTACAATAAATAAACAGAACTACGCTAAAATGACGTCATTAGAGGTACAAACGGTTCACGAAAACGTGTCCTTTTAAAAATACGCCTACAACTTTTTCCTTATAATGTAGTACGGGAAGATAAACAAAAACAAAAGAACATCCATATTGTTTTGACAGTAAAGCCAGGTGAAACTAAAGTTCTCTATGGCACAGATTTCGGCTTTGATTTTCCTGTAGTGGCTTTTGTTCAAAGGAACTCTCGAACGTAGACAATCATGGCTCATGCACGTCAATACAGTTTTGTGTGAGATTTGTTCTTATTGCTACGAAAATTCATCAATCATAATGGTCGATAGTCTTTGTCGATTCTATTGCTTAGCGTAGTGACCTATAAAAATTGTAGTATATTAATTTTATTCTGTGTAAATCGTCTTCACATATAATTATATAATTAATGTATACAAAATATTGTAAAACATTTTAAAAGAATAACTGTGGAGTTTCTTGCCCATTCTTCTCAATACGAAATTACTTTTTGGAAGTGGCAATTAGAATCAATTCTATTTTCTTGTAAATTTTGACGTTCAAAGGGCCTTTTATGTGCCCATTTAAAATAAATGATTTGACTTCGACTTTGATTACAATTATTTTAGGAACTAACTTTTTGGCGTGAGTTGTGTAGGGGTACCAGGATAATGAGTTATGCCAGAAAGTTAGTTAAGAGTAGATTCAAATTCATTTGGGATCGGTGTCTCTTATCTTCTTCCTTACGTCTCCATCAGAAATCATCTCTGTAGATATTCTTCCCTATCTCCAGCTATATCATCTTTCGTACAATCCATTGTTCTATCTTCTACTATTATATTAATCTAATAATTGGGAAATATTTAAGTGATCCTCTAAAAACCTATTGACCTTCTAATGGAGGACACTTTTATTTTTTATTTTTTAAATTAATGAACCTTTTAAAACTTTTAGCAGCAATAATGAATTACCCCTCGTTTCAAATTCCTGGCCTTTTGTCACAGTTGGTGTCAGTTACTAAGCTAGGGTACCCTGACCTAACGGGTTATGTTAGGTTGGAACTTTGACCAACCACGCGCGAGCCGAATTGGTCGCGGAAACTAAGCTAGGACACCCCGTCTAAATGGGTTATGTTAGGTTAGATCTGGGACCAACCGCGCTACATTCAAGTTGGTCGCAGTTACTTGGCCATTTTGTATTTTAAGGACACCAAAATAGGAATTATTTGACGTTCCCAAAAAGAGGCGCAATCATTATTTAGAGTGTTCAATAATATATTTAGGAGCGGGTAATGGGAATTATTAGAGGTTCGATTAAATACATGCCATTCATAATGATATGTCTCTAAATACTTCCATAATAAGAACTGTCGAGTTAAGATAAGTGAGCAAACAAATTCAGTGCGAGCGGTTACTGAGCGAACCTCGAGGGAAATTTGCGGCGACCCAATCGGCCATATACAGCTCATATTTCTGCATTACGTGCCTATGCGTTATGTATTGATTTCAACTGGAGGCTTTGTCGTGTTTGGCAATCTGGGACCTAATGCAGTTCGGTTTAATTGCTGTTTTATGTAAGTAGGTATTTGTTTTTGTCGAGGAGCTCGTGGCTAAGTAACAACAGCCGCACTGGTCGATCGATCAGGTTAAGCTACGCTTCGGGGTGGGTCAGTGGATGGGTGACCTTCTTTACATACCGAGAATCCTCCGTGCCTCGGAAAGCTCGTTAAGCCATTGGTCCCGGCTGTCATTCGTGGATCTTTGACAGTCGTTACGAGTCGTCAGAAGCCCGAAAGTCTGACACCAGTCTTACCAAGGGGTATCGTATTACCCAGTTACTGGGTTGTGGAGGTCAGATAGGCAGTCGCTCCATGTAAAATACTGGTATTCAGCTGCATCCGGTTAGACTAGAAGCTGACCCCAACATAGTTGGGAAAAGGCTAGGCAGATTGATTGAGGTATTTGTTTTTGTAGAAAACTTTGTTGAATTTTATCACTGTAGCGTCTATATGAATAATAATAAAGTAACTAATAATTACGTGTGTACCTGGAGATGGACGGCGCCGCCGAGGCCCAGAATGAGAAGGCGAGATGACTTGGACGCGTATCGTGAAGGCTGGTTTGAGGTGGCGCGGGAAAAGAATTCCTGGAAGAACTTGGGGGCCTTTGCCCAACAGTGGGACAGTACAGGCAAAACAAAATTTAAAAAAATTGTCTGTCTGTATGTTGCCCACGACCATTACTATTTATAAAATTTGAAATACCACTTCACTGTTTTTAAAACTTTGTTCAACAATTTATGAATTCCTGAGTGATTCCTGCCTGAGTATTCATGTGAGCAGACATGTAATACTCGTATTTGTGGCCTGATGGACTCCTATTAAGGTTTGCAATATAGTGTATAGTTTGGAAATCGATTAATTAAACGATTCCCAAACTATACGACGTAACAAAAACATTCTTCTTCTTTTCGTGTTGTTAGTGCCGAACCTGGTCTCAGAGTTTTCAAGCCGCCCATAGGCCTCTGACTTATTATTTATTTATTTATTTATTTATTAGACCAGAACGAATAAACATGTAACACAATTAGTCTTAGCTACTTAAAATTATGCTTAGAAGTAATTCAGTTACAATTGTGTCCTATTATTAGCATCTGCTGCCGAACTAGGTTTACAGCCCGTGTTTCAGCATGCAGCGCCTCAAGCATATGTCAGTAATGTCCAAGATTAACTCAGAAAGTAAATAAATATGAATTGCCAAAGTTTTTTGCTACCTACACCCACTTACTTTTATTCGTGATTGGTCTGTTTCCCATGCTCCTCATCTAATGTACGATACCAATATAGAAGTTTATCAAGAATCAAAGTTACAATAAAACAATATATTTTCTCATAGACTATGGTAAAAAAATTGATATTACTACAAGTTACTTCGCTAATTTGAGTAGTCTCTATTTTCCCAAGAGGATATTAATACTTTGATCTTATTATATTCTTTTCCCCGGGGCACGAAAACAAGTCCTACGAAAAAAGTAAATAATTCGTTTTGAAATAACATTCTACAAAGCCGTTTAATTAGCTATACAAACTACACAACAACGGACCATGTTTCCATGTCATTCGCAAAATTAATATTCAAACAGAACACAATTAATGTTAATAATTATTTAATGTTGATTGATTAATTCAACGGCACAACACAGGCTTGTCAGTCGCCAACCAATCAGAAACCAACAAACCAGTGCGTTTTCATTTACAATGCTGTTAATAAATCAGTTTTCTATGTCAGCATCGACGGATTACGCAAATAATTAATCTGTGATGCGACCAAAAGCAAATTTGCTGATAGCCATTAACAGGAATAACAAGCTACATCGAATTTCAATTCAGCTTTTAATATGTTTCACTAATGGATGAAACAGTACCCTGAGGCATACGTCATTATTTTGCTTTCAAAATAATCCCAAATGTTGCGACAGGCGACATTTACGGAACAAACATAATATTATAATTACATTTGCGGAAAGTATCAAAGGAAAAACGATATTCATGTTAACATACGCGGATGGTAATCATAATGTTTATTTATCTTTTTTTTGTCCCGTGTGGATTCGTAAAAGATGTTTAAACTTCGAATATTTTTTAACGAACTGGAAAATGATGTACCTACCTATACAAACTGCGATGGTTTATCTAATGCAAGTATTGAAATTGCAGCATTTCTCAGCCCAATTTCACTGTTAAATGACAAATACATTTTGGTAATTTGCCTAAATAGATTTTAAAATCGAAACACGTCACTTTTGAGCAAGAAAATGCAAACAACCTACAACTTACATTGGACAAGAAAATGCATACAACCAAAAATAATGATCTACATAAAGCACCAGCAGATATCAATTCCGTCTAACAGATAGTATTATAATTTCATCCCGCAGCCGTATAAGATATACACAATAATGCTGGCAACACCAAACACGTAATAGATACTTCAGAACGTGTACCGCCACCTGCAATATACCTGAGAGTACCTCGGAATATACATAGATGTACTAGTATTACGTGTATAATCTGACTTCTAGGATTGTCGAACGTTCTGTATAATATTATTCTCTCTGGAATATTCTCTTAGCCTAATGAATGTTTATTTAAGCTGTGTGGTAGTGGTCCTCTGGTTTGGCGAACGAGAAAGGACTTAACATAATTGTATTGAAAATTCAGAACTAGGGACTGTTGGGATCTTTGTGCCTTCAGACTTTCTCATCATCACGGGTGTCATCAACGGCAGTTAAGGTGTTTTTTTATTTTTCTGAAAATAGCAACATACATTCAAATATTATGGACGTTGATAATGACAGCTTACGACAAAGCCTTTCCAAACCCACTCAGTGTATAGTGGACTTAAATTGTTTAAAGAAGTAGCAGAAAGCAATAGACTTTTATTCAGGCCTCTGCATACTCCAAAAATACATTTTGCTGGCATTATTGTCGAAATATTCAAAACACTGTCTGAATAATTCACAATTTGCCGGTGTATACAGTATACTGTTGCATGAGCTATTTTTAAATTACATTTTTGCAAACGTGCGCCGTACTGGAGTGCTCATCTTACTGCGCAAAGTTGCACAAGCTGTTTCTATTCATTTTGAAAAGTTTTGCGCGTTATTGCATGTCTGCGGAATAAAAACAAACGTTTTATTATAAGCTGTGGTGTTTCATTAAAGTTCGTACTGCAGGCTGGGGTAGTAAAAATTGCAGTGGCGGCAGACGTCAAGAGTGTGTAGGTATCAGGCTGGGTGGACAA
Organism: Agrochola macilenta; assembly: GCA_916701695.1. Taxonomy (NCBI): domain Eukaryota; kingdom Metazoa; phylum Arthropoda; class Insecta; order Lepidoptera; family Noctuidae; genus Agrochola; species Agrochola macilenta. The sequence continues at coordinate 15,498,031 of OU753563.1, forward strand.
TAAAAGCTGTCTTCATTATGAAGCTTTTTAGTTGCCACCTACAACGGATTCTAAAATCTGATGAAAAATTTGCTTTTACAAATGCACATAATAAAAAAAAAAACAATTTTTCCCTCTTTATCATGCGATCAGTCTTTTAGACTATGAACAGAATTGAGATGGTTATATTGGCATGTGAGGCGCTACTCTGAATGCAGTCAGCCCTATATTTTCGAAGTCATTCTTCGCACTGACTATTCTGGTCGAAAACGTCGCGCCGTTTTTTTATTCAGAGGATGCTTTCTGAGATATTAAGCTGCCCTGCAAACTTATTCGGATGCTTTAGCAGTCGGGATTTGTAGTTATCGCCACGTGTACTTATCTCCTTGCTGACCATCGGAATATTGATGATTTCATGAATCTCTGTTGTGATAAAATAAAAAAACTTACCGTGAAATAAGCCGCCAACATTGCCTCAAGGGTAACTTTGCCCGAAGAACCATTTAAAGGCTTCTAACCTTAATGTGCAAATTTTAGTTGCTTTGATGTGTATAGTTTATTTCTAACTTCAACATCCTCTCTCTTTTGTAGAACGTTAATCTGATCACCAGCCAATTTAAACCTTTCATACTATCTTCCATACGAGTTTTCCCATATCCTCATACAACAGACAGTAAGTCAATATCATGGACTGTAAATAAAACTTTTCACTGAAAATAACGTAGTACATTTTACCAGTTTATTAATCTTTGTGTATTCAGTGGCTCGGCTTTGAATGGTCCCCTCTGATAGACTAGTATTGTCCTAATGTAAGCAACCATTTTGTAGGTTTATTATGTTACGTTAATGAATGGAAAGGTGTAGTGAGTGCAGCTTACGCTATTATTTTTTTTATTTTACCAACCTGCCATAGAAGTTTTGATGCGTGATGATATTTGATCCAACTCTGTAACGATGTATCCATCTTTCTTAACCCTATTATGCTACATACAAAACGTGTAACCGTGGAGTTTCTTGCCCGTTCTTCTCCATAGATACCTATTACGCTTTGGAATGGGCAACTAGCTTCATCCTTCTGACTGACCGACCCCTTCACAATTCAAAAGTGCCTGTAATGGGTTTATTTGAAATAACTGCTTTGAGATTGATTTTGTACCTACAGACCAAACAAAAAACTCTGCTTAGTACTTCCGAACGAAAGGACCAAATGGTGCGAAGGCCCAATAATCCAAATTATTTACTTTAATTTGTTTATACACCAAGGAGCGTTATCTAAAAGAAGCTCAAAATTAATTTCCCACCGGTGTGGCCCATGTCTCAAGCATCACGTGCTCCAAAAAAATTTGGTACTGTAATGAGAATAATAAATTTCTGGACGAAAAATAAATCATCCTAAGTATTATGGAGGAAGAAAAATGGCGATGGCGCGGTGTGAAAAGACTCGGCCACCGTGTTTATATCGTGCTTTCTGTGTGACAAAAAAGTAATTCTATTTACATAGGAATGTGTTACGGGGTTGAATTTGAAATGTATTACGGTTATGGGTTGAAATTGAAATAGGCATGCGTTTGGATGTTGTTTAAAAAAAAAAAGTTATATGATGCTGCAACTGCTCTAGTATCGATGCAATCGTTCTTTAAATATAATTTACATTTTCAAATTTCATACAATACAATTGTAAAATAGTATATAATTAAGGTTTCACAAAAAAAAAAAGTTTTTTGATCTAAACTCTTATTTTACTTTATCTTTTCAGTATTGTCAAAAATAAATCGTTACAATGTATACCAGAATAGAATTGTTACAAACTATCATTAGGACATACCGAGCTCATTATTAGAAATACTTCGGCGAAGCTCGTCAGATGTCGAACAAAACAGTAGTCTTGTACGTGTTGCTCCCACTTTAAGTGTATCACAAAACAAACTGTGCAAAAGTTGTGACTTTTCAGAAAGTAAGCAAGTTTGTCGTTCATTGGTTACTCGGGAGATATTTTAACTGTGTTGTAGGTACTTTACGATAGTTAATTTTTTTTTATTGGTCAATGGAGAAAATCTTTGTTAATTATAATGGATGTGACAAGTGATGATGATAAATATTGAAGTTCTAGCGGATTTTCATCTAGGTTGGCTAAATTATTTTTTTCAATCAAGATGATTATTTGTCCAAAATAATCAACTCAATATCCAATAATATCTAATATCTTTATCAATTTAATCGCTAAGAATATTCTAGCTAATTAGTACGTTGACCCTATACACTATCTGATTATCCTAATCATTTTATCGGACTATATTAAATATTCATCCAGTTTTTTATAGACTACAATTTACTCAAGCACATTAATTAGATTTTTAAATAAATATTTTAAAACGCCGCAAGTGAACCGTGGTGGGTTAAATTGAGGGGTGAAAGGGTGGGGGGTGAAGAGGGGGCCAATTCAATCAAGTAAAGTTTGCGGTAGGCCAGCTGAGATGCTGGTTATCTTTGCTTCAACTTTCGAAATTAATAGGAATGACCGGAATGAGGGTTTTCATGAAAATTCACGCCACAGTTGGCGCCACTGTGACAAGAGGTCTTCGATTTCGACACTGAATATAAAATATGGCGATTCTTTGATTTATAAGATGGCGTTCATCATTTGTTTCATGCATTCGTTCATCGTTCAGTCACGACATATAGGCGCTTTGAAACTTTTGACAGGTGCCCGGACCTGACGTGTCAGTACCCCACCTAGTGAACGCTATTTCAGAAAACCCTCATTCCGCAAGATACCGAAAAGTTATGAAAAGAACACACCATTTTTTTCACAATAAAAGATATCTAGAAATGGAAAATGTGTTCTCACTAAATCTTAGTAGATATCCCCATCGGAAAATAGGTTTTTCTCATTTATTTTATTGGGAATCATTTATCTAGTCGCATTGAAATGGCCAGTGCTTCATTTTAGAAAAATAAAAAGGTTCTTTTGAAGGTCTAGGCCTGTTGAGACCTTAATCCAATTTCCCTTCATTGCTAGTTACGTCGGAGTACCGTTATCAATTTAGTCCAGAGTATTGGGGACAAATGAAGAATTCGGAGGCATCTCGCGTGGAAAATACCCTTATTGTGTTACGTCTTGGGGACGTTAGGGGCGTGTTACCTATCACGTTGTTATCATATTAATGAGGGTGACGTCTCACGTTTCGTATGATACCCTTCCATAACGAATTCGAGAAGCCTGGCAACAATGTGCCATCTAATTCCCGCTACATTTTCGTCGCTAAATAAGCTAATATCTACGTTTATTTTATCTGGAAAGCGGTAGGATTGGAAGTATTTCTCTCACCTAGCCTAAAAGTTAAACAATCAACTTAGATAGAAAAGTTTTTGATTTGAAAGCCCCGTTTACAATTTTATTGTCCCAAAGACTCACTGCACTTAACTCTTTTCAAGTTCGTTTAGTCAAAGAATAACGTATAGAGCAACAAACACTGCCGGAGTTATTTTTAAAATTAAATTTTTCGCGTACATAAGTCTCTCTGAGTCCCGCCGCTGCGGAAATCCTCACGGAATGGATTTGCCAGGGCTCCGCTCAGGTCGCTTGCATGATACGCTTCCAAGCTTCAGAAATTTCATTTAATACTTACTTACTTCCAGTTTTTTACCGACTTCTTTTAAACAACAGATTAGATTGGGATTCTTTGAATAGGTAAGTTTGCTGTTAATAATGTTGCTTCGAGACTCAGGAATTTTGCAGATTGTTTGCAATGTTTTTTATCGATCGCAAAGCATTCTGCATGTACCTAAAGATATAATATAATAACGTCCTGAAATGAATAGGTACTCACTGTTCTGGTGGATCTGCCATTTTAAGCGTTACAAGACAACAATGCAAGAATCCATTATCTCAAACATACAAAATTCTAATCTAACCACATTTCATATACACTTCCCATTCCTACCGTAAACATTATTTCGTCGTCCATTTTATGAGTGCCTACATTTGAGTATTGTGAGAAGGATACTCTTTCCATTTATTTTGTGAAGATTTCGTGAGGCATTAAATTGGGTTTGCGGATGGCCGCAGATGTCTTCGGGAGTATCCGGGGCTCCGGAAGCATATGGCCGACCCGCGCGGATTTGAATAGGCTGTGCTCCTGCGCCCCTGGCCGCCCGCTTTATGCTCTCGAGACGTTTCCGTCTTGGCATTATAAAATTGTGATTCAGAAATATTTTTCGAAGTAACTTTTGTACGTTAGTTACAAAATGGAAACTTTTGAGAAGATTGCACTGATTTAACAATGCAAATGTACTATATTTTGTTGTTGTGTTTTTTGCGGGCACGTTTTTCTGTAAAGGTAGGTATTTTCTTGTAGGTACATAATACCAGCCGATCTATCCTGTAAAAATCTCACCGTGAAAACCTTAGGTGAAGTGTGCTTGAAGTGAGTGTCAATGTTTAGCATCATGTAGAATGACAGCTTACTTCAAGCTCACTTCATCTAAGTTTTCACCATTGTGGTTCACCGCAGACACCGCGAACAAAATTTTTGCGTACCATTTTGTTGTCCGGGACAACAAACGTCTCAGTCTACAAGACTCCTCGTTCGCAGTGACCTGAGTACGCACACACCGTGGTTGTCATATTTGACATCCGCGAGACACATCTTTTGTTTGTATCTCAAAAATCTCGTTGTGAAAACCATTGAACCTTAATGGTTTCCACGATGAGATTTTCACAGAATACATCGGCTGGTTTGGTAAGATCTGTGATGTATGCACTTATAATGGTCATGTTCGCCGTTGTATTTGCCACAGATTACCAAATAGAAAACGGGTGAGGTGCTATGAAGCAACTAGTATAGTAGTAAAGGCAATCATATAGAAGTTTCATTCTAGATGTAAGCCAAAAGGGTAAGGAAATAATCCTCAGAATATGTGTTCGGTGGCCGTGAAACCCTCTTCTAGTTTTCATTATGGTATTAGGACTCGTTTTATTTCGAATACGTTTGTCAAAGCTTTGGGAATATTTTGATGTGAATTGAGGATTTAGGGTTCTTATTTAGAGACCATAGAAAAGAGAAATATAGACGTAGAAGTTATGAATAAACGAGTGCAAGATTAGTAATGACTAGAGTCTAGTCTAGAGTGTTAAAATTGTGGTTTAATGAAGTTCTGAGGTTCATCATACCTTCCCTGGCTTCTTTCATCATCATAAGAAACAAGAAAATGCGAAATCCATACTAATATTATAAATGCTAAAGTAAATCTGTCTGTCTGTGTGTCTGTCTAGTACCTTTTTCACGCGTAAATGGACACGGATAGACGATAGCTTGGGTTAGGACATAGGATTTTTTTTATCCCGGTAGAATGTTCCAGTGGGATATTTTCCGACTTCCAAACGTGCGAAGTCTAAACGTAAGAAATAATAAGTATAAATACATAAAGGTCGTTCGTTCTACGTCTACAAAATTAAATAAAGTAACAAGGTGTACACTTGACAATTTTTTTCTTCTCACAATAAGCTCAACAATAATATTTATTAGGTGTTGTTTAAAACAAGATGAATAGCCCCTTGACTTCCTGAAACTTTTTCACGACTGTTGTTGTTTACAGCCCTTCTTTTTTTGCGTGTAGTAAAAATAGGTCGGTACTTTTTAATAAACTGTGTCACTGTTGTTAAAGATTAAGAGCGCTTATCCTAAAAGTTGGCAACGTCGCAAATAGCTGTCAAATATTTACCTGTTTTGATTAATTTGGAAATAATACTGTATGGAAATATGAAGTGTGGCTAACTAGTGAACTAAAATATTGATTATGAAATGCAATAATTAATATCGTAACGTCGAATATTTAGTTTTAGATGTAAAAAAAGCATTTGGAAACTTTCCAAATGCCTTTTTTACACCTAAAACGGTTACAACATAAAATGTTGTGTTATAATTGCAATTCATTATTAATATTCTAGTTCGCTAGTTAGCCACATTTATTATTTCCATACAGTAATATTGCCAAATTAATCAAAACAGCGAAATATTTGACATCTATTTGCGACGTTGCCCACTTTCAGAATAAACAGTCTTAAGACGTAGATACGCGAATTTAGATATAGGTTATTAAACAGTTAAAGAGTCGGTACGTACCAACCTACTTAGGACTTAAATCTAGGTTTTTTTTTTTTTTTTTAAGTAAGTCTTGCAATAAAGCTCCAAAAACGTTACATTATAATTAAAGGCAAATCCACAGTTATAAAAGTATCTTAATAAACCGGCCAGGTCGGTCGTATGTTACGCGTCTGGGGAAATGTCAGCACTTTCCTGAGATTTCCGCCAATCGCGTGCCCCGGAAATGGTAAAACATCGGCAACCCCCGCTGTTATTACAGTGTAAAATGCATTTTTATGAGCAAAACGCCATCCCTTTGTTTTAGAACGAAGTATGAAAATATCATACAAAAGTGAAAAAAAAAAACCGGGAAAATACTTATTAAATGTGTTTGTGCAATTTTATTGTTTGGAATGTGAAGGCTTCTCTATCTGTGTTCCTAGTTAGTTGTACTTAGTTGTTGTAGTTCCTCCAATACGGTAGTTATTTTAGTTCCATCTCAGATTTGATGCCTCCATCAACTGCATCAATCATACTGCTTGAAAAATGCATTTGTTTTGAACTTTTTAGTTGCAGCTGGTTTTTTTTTAAGTTTTTGTCTGTTATATTTTTTTCCACAAGCGTTGACGTCTTAAATCCAACATTTTGATTTTATGAAATAAAAACGAGTCGATAGACACCTCACGTATAAACAGGGTTATTGGTAATATGTCGGCAATCCATTAATGGGGGAGAAGTCATTCACAACCAAATGACCCCTTTTAACCCTTATGCAAATGTCAATCATTTGCATAAGGGTTTTTGACATTTTATAATTATTTTGAAAAATAAACAACCGACTTCCAAAAAAAATACTACAAAGTGAAAAATAACTTTAACTTCGGAAGTCGCTGTGATGACTTCCGAAATTAAAGTTATTTTTCACTTCCTAGTGATTTTTTTTGGAAGACGGTTGTTTTTTTTGTAAATAGTTTTTATTTTTCACTTTTGAGTTTTGTACCCTCACAAATTCGAATACCAATAACTGCTATGTAATTAGCAGTGACAGGAACTTATCATCGTATCATCCCTGGGAAAAATACGTATTATTGAAGCTAACTCAAAAACCATATACCTAAGCAAAGTAAACAATATCCTAATAATAAACAATATTTATTTGTTCAAGACTTAAAACTCAACCTATTTACAATTATTGTACCTTATAACTTAGTGGCAAGATACAAGACATGTACAAAAGGGCTTAAACCAGGAGGACTCCTATGCTATAAGCACCAGTTACTTCCGTCACCACCGTGATCGAGTTGCCATTACAAGTGTGGTGCGGTGCAAATGTAATTATTACAATATATTTAATTGATTAATTACTTTCATGCGTGTTGGTTGTGTGTATGTGTGTTTGCGTGTGTGAATAGGCCTGAGTGGCTTTATTTTATTTTTATTTTATACTTTTTAATATATTTTCAGTATTTAAATAATTTTGAGAGAGAAGGAAGTTGTCTATGGTAAGTTTTAGTTTTTTTTATCGGTAAGTTATGCAACTGTGTATTTTAACTTTTTCTATTATACAGATATGGAGGTATGTAGCCCGGATGTCTCCTGAAGAAGAAAACACGCTACGAACATAGAAGGTTCTATGTTTGTTTTTTATGTATTGTGCACCAAGTTCGAAAATTATTTTGTGGTTTAAACCGACTTCCTCCTTTTTGGAAGTCAGTTTAAAATATATATAATAGTAATATGCTTTCGTGAAATAAAGACGAAATTGCGTTTTCTGAAATAACAAAATACTTTTATTCTTATCCCAATTAAATACAAAGTTTTAACACAATTTACACATTCTAACAAACTTACCTGAAATAACAAAAAACAACATTTAAAGCCTTTAATTCTAGTTTAGTTTATATACTATTATTCATACAGGAAACTATTTAATGTTTCACGTTTTTCTAAAATGACATAACCTACAGTCGGTGTCACTGACATGACACTGAATCTGTAGATAATAAATCCATAAAGAAAAGCAACGAGTATGTAGTGATATTCTTTACATCTCCCACCCTCGATGAGAACAAATCATAATGATTGTTCGATTAAGAACCAACCATTACTGGAGATAACTTTGTAACATGGTAGAAGTTTGACTCCGCCTTCTTATGTCCAGCATCAACTTCATAGATTGAATTTGAAATCTTTCTTAGGATTTTGTATGGTCCAATCCTTAATTCATCCATTTTCTTCCTATTTAGCCGGTTTCCGTTTTCTATATATACTCTATCGCCCACTTCGAATTTATATTCTTCTCTATGTAGATCATATATTTTTTTATTATAGTTGTGAGATTTTATTGAATTTTCAAATGCTAGTTCTCTGTCTCTTTTGAGACCTGCTATTGTGCATCTTGATTTTAATTCCAGTGGCAAAATATCCATTTTCTTTCCTTCCAAAAGATACTTTGGAGTAAACTTAGTGACTGTATGTTCTGTTTCGTTATATTTTTCTACACATTTTTGTGCAATAGTTGTCCATGCTGTTTTCTTGTCTCCTTCGTTTATTTTGCACCTTATCCTATTGACTAAAGTTTGGTTTAATCTTTCATTAAGTCCATTTGAAAATGGTGCGTCCACAGCAGTGAATACCATTGTTATGTTTTTCTTTTTCAGGAAGTCTTTAAATTCTTTGGAATTTATGCCAGGGTATTGGTCTGTTAATACCATATCAATATGATTGCTTTGTGTCACATTTTTTATCAATTTGATAAAATCATTGGAGTTTTGATTTTTTGATGTCAAAATATAAGCATATCGTGTAAAATGATCAACCAGGAGATGTAAGTATTTTTTTGTAGACCGTGATCCTCCGAAACCTCCAATTGTATCAATTGATATAATTTCAAATGGGCGTGTTGCTGGGCCCAAATGGGACATCAAACCAAATTTTGAATTCCTTCTTGATTTGTTTTTTATACAAATGTCACATTCATCACAAATTTTCTTAATATTTGTGATGATATTCTTTGCTGTATAAAAAGAGGTTATTTTATTTATCATCTGGGTTCTCCCAATGTGGCAGTAAGTATTGTGGACATCTCTAATTAGTGTTTTGCTAAATGCTTCTGATAGTATAATGTTTTTTCTTCTTTTATTATTTTTGAAATAAATGTTATTCTCCAGTATAAACTTTGATTTTCCATCTTGTAGATTTAGATTTGTGTCTTGGTCCTTTTTTATATCTTCCATGTTTATTAAGTTTACCACTTTAAAAAAATCTTCAGTATTGTCATGAGGTTCTAAGACTGGATTTCTGCTTAAGCAATCTGCTTCTTGATTTGACTGTCCCGGGTTATATTTTATCTTAAAATTGTATTGGGATAAATAATATGTCAAATCACCCAGTTCCTCATCAGTTCTAGACTTGATGTTCATATTTTCCAATGGTTTATGATCTGAATATACTATAAATTCTTTATTCATAAGCCAGTGTTGCCAATATTTTACAGCTTCCTTTATTGCCAGGCATTCTAAATATATCGCCTTCTTTTTCTTTTGAGTATCTGTCAATTTTTTTTAAAAGTAAGCCACAGGTTTATTTACTCCGTTTTCATCTTCCTGTTTTAACACAGCTCCCACTCCTTTAATACTGGCATCAGTGTAAATTTCTATTCGTTGTTCTGGGTCAAATATTTTTAGAATTGGTTTCGAGCATAATAATTCCTTTATTTCATCAAATGATTTCTGGCATTCTTTGGTCCATATAAATTTTACATCTTTCCGTAATAAATTGTGTAATGGATCCAGGATAATTGCATTGTGTGGTACAAATTTATGATAAAAGTTTACTTTCCCAAGGAACTGGCGTATATTTTTCCTTGTTTCTGGAATGGGGAAGTTTCTGACAGCTGTTAAATAATCTTTGAGAGGTCTAACTGAATTATTTTCTATTATGTGTCCCAAATACTTGGCATGATTGTTGGCAAAATTGCATTTCGAGAATTTCAGTCTAAATTCTTCTGTTTGTATTGCCTCAAGTAGTTTTGATATATGTATTATGTGTTCCTCGAAACTTTTAGAAAAAACTAGGATATCGTCGATGAAATTTACTGCAAAGTCTGAGAGTTTATATTTTCTTATTATGTTTCTCAATATTCTTTGAAAAATAGCCGGAGCTGTCTTCAAACCAAATGGGAGGCATGTCCATTGGAAATGGCCTTCTTGCGTGACGAATGCCGTCTTATATCTATCTTGAATTTTCAACGGAATGGACCAAAATGCCGAATTTATGTCAAAAGTGGAATAATACTCACAGTTTACAGTCTTTACCATCAAGTCTTCAATCAAGGGGAATGGCTGTGATTGAGGGACAACAATTTTATTCAATTCCCGGAAATCTATACACAGTCTTGTTCTTTTCCCATCTTCTTTCTTATACGCTAGAGTAACTGGAGCAGCAAAAGGGCTATATGATTCCTCAATTAAGTTGTTCTTCAATAGTTTTGTAATTTGATTTTCAATTTCTTTTCTATCATCGACTGTGCATCTGTATGGGCGCTTGTAGCAATACTTATCTACTATCAAGTCGATGTGAGCTTCATAATCTCGTACCGTACCAACGTCGTATTTGTCCTTAGCAAAGACTGGTTTGTATTTTTTTATTAATTTATCAATTTCAGTTTGTTTATATAAATCTAGGTGGTTTACTGAAATTTCAAATTCATTGAAGTTAATATGTTCATTGAAATTTACTTCACATCTGTTTATATGGTTCGTTTCTTGTTCATTTTTGTCACCTAGTACATCAGGAATTTTGACATTCATTAAATTGAAAATATTCTTTTCGGAGTCTTTATTTTTGTTATCCTCTTCATTTTGGAGTTTATTCTCTTTTTGTGGATTATTACATTGTATGATATTTAATTCTTCATTCTGGATTAATTTAAATTTTTTGATACAATCCAAACCAATGAGAAAATCATAGTGAAAATTTTCATTATCTATCACAAAAATATTCATTTTTCTTTCAATGTTATATATTTTTATTTTCAATGTTACCATACCTTTTGTTTTCTTATCACCATTAATAGTTTTCAAGTTTGCTGTTTGTTTATTAAGTGTGTCTTCTTCTTTTTCATGTATTTTCAATAATTTTGCATTAATTAGCGACACATTTGAACCAGAATCATAAATTGCGGTAACTTTTAAAGTGTCATTTAATAATAACTTTACTTTTATTAATGGTGATACTTCTAGTTTTTTGGATTCTCCTTATTTAGTTCAATTTCTAATTCAGAGTTATTCACACTTTTCACAACAGATTTTTGATTTTTCCCATTAAACCAGCAGGTTTCCTCAGAATGAAAACGTTTCCCTTTATTCTCAGTGACACAAATTTGGCATGGTTTCTTTTCTTCATTTTTTTTTGTTTTTATGTCAGAGTATGTGTAGTTCTTTTTTTCATATTTGTTCCTCCCAACAAGATGTTCTAATTTGCCTATCTCATTGTAGAGATCTTCGGTTTCTTGTAATGTCTCTCGGTCAATTTTATCACTTACGTAATTAGGCAGGCCTACGGCTATAAGGTCTATAAGAGTACCAGTATCAATCGTCTTTCTAACCTCTAATAACAATTTTTCTTTTTTCAAGCAATGAACCCATTTGATATTTAAATCCAAGAGCATATCTGGTTGGTGACCAACCCTTGTTTCCAAATGTTTCACAGAAGTTTTTTTCCCATTTAATCCACTCTGATTCTACTGTAAATTTCATTAACATACAACTGTACCAATTCACACTAGAATATTCTAAAAAATGTTTCAAAATTTAAATTTTTTTCCTGTCTTCATCAATATGGAAACGTTCACATTCATTGTTGAAATCCTTAATCCATTGGTGAGCATTTGCATTTCTACCAGTGAATTTTTCAATCACAAAATCTTTTGAAATTTTCCCCAAATTTTGAGTTTCAGATTTTTTTTGTGTTTCTTCGAGTAATTTCTCTAGTAGTTTCTCTAATGTTTCATTTGAGCTTCTAGTTAAAGATTTTTGATCATTTATGTTTTCCATAATCTCTTCAAGGTAAAAATCATTAAACTGTATATTTTGTTCTTCATCTAAATATGTCTTTGATATCTCATCAGTTAAAGTTATCCATATTTTCCTTGTCTGATGTCTTTTATTTAATGTTTTTCTTATCTTGGCATAGTTAGATGTATTTGTTATTAATTGATGTAAACTTGCAGGTTGATATTCGGCCGGTATGCCAAAAGTTTGACCATCAGGTGTTCCTATTGAGGTTATGCAAATAATATTTCTTTTTCCATCGGATGCTGTTTTTACACAAAAATCAAATCTTAACTTCTCCATATTTCTTGAACAGTTTGCAAAAATGTTGTTTTATAATAGTAATATGCTTTCGTGAAATAAAGACGAAATTGCGTTTTCTGAAATAACAAAATACTTTTATTCTTATCCCAATTAAATACAAAGTTTTAACACAATTTACACATTCTAACAAACTTACCTGAAATAACAAAAAACAACATTTAAAGCCTTTAATTCTAGTTTAGTTTATATACTATTATTCATACAGGAAACTATTTAATGTTTCACGTTTTTCTAAAATGACATAACCTACAGTCGGTGTCACTGACATGACACTGAATCTGTAGATTATAAATCCATAAAGAAAAGCAACGAGTATGTAGTGATATTCTTTACATTTATAATGTCAAATTACTCGAAAATGGTTGACATTTGCATATGAGTCTTATGGGGTCAATTGGTTGCAAATGACTTGTCCTCTTTCTCGTAATGGATTGCCGAAATATTACCAATAAATCTGTAATAATCCTTTCAGCCGTTAGAATGCTTCGATGGTATAAACAATCCCTTATCAAAGGATATATGTACTTAGATATGCATGAATAACATAACCCTATCTTAGCTGTCGCGCAGTTGGGCAAAAACAAACATCGCCCTTACTCCGTATCTCCCATGAACTCTCAGGTAAATATTAATATGTATACTGTATAATAATATTAACGTAGGTAGGTGCTACATTGAAATAATAACCAACATAGATACTGAATAATTTCGAATGCAAAGCCAGAGCACTCCACCTAAATATACCAAGCTCCACTAAATCGGTATTCAAGTATGGCAGTTACTTAACAATAATTTGAGTGTCGAAACAATGCGCCTGTCCCGGACATAAAGACGAGAGTCCCGGAGTACGGGAGTCCGGAGTCTGGGACTCCGAAATAGTTGCTTTGTGCTGCTATCGGTGATTTTAGAGCAAAGCGAGTTTGTTGCTGATCTGATTTATTGAGTGGCCGCCGCTGTTTACTGTAAGACGGAATGTTCGGTCAAAGTTTGGTGTTCTAGGGATTTAGAAGAGTTGATTTCGTAAAGTATTTTGTTACTTGAAATCTATTAAAGCGTACAGTTAAAATACCTGAAGTGGAAATGTGAAAATCGGAAAAGTGTAGGCAGTGTAGTGGTCTAAATAGAATAGAATAGAATTAATTGTTTATTGTTGTTGTAGGTGGATAACAAACAAAGAAACTAAGAAACGATTCTCATCCCTGAGCTGGTCAAAAAGAAGGGTTGAAGTGATAGCAAAGGATCTCAAGGACAATAACCAATTATGTATAAATATTTATGTGAATCGTTTTTTAAATAAATTATATCACTGTATAACTAAAATATTACTTCAATTAACTAAAACAATATAAATTCATATTACTTTCTTGATATCTGTTTTAATTTAATTAACAAGAACAGCAGGGGTTGAGACGTCTTTTATTGTTTCAATATAAAAAGAAACCTTACTCGACAAGAATATTCAAAGACAAAAGGATATTATGTCGAGCTTCACATTTTATGCATCAGTATGAACACAAAATCTCTTTTATTAAAGGACTCGCAGCGACCCGTGGTTTCACCCGCATAAGTCTCGATCCCGTGGGGATATCGGAATAAAAAGTATCCTATGTATTAATCCAGGTTATAAACTATCTGTGTGCCAAATTTCATCCAAATACGTCCAGTAGTTTTTGGGGTATGAGGAACAGGGTGTAAAGTTCACTCATCCCCCATAGAAAAGGGAGGATCCTCCAACCAGACGGGTGTGATGTCTGGCGCGCAACTGCCCAGAGGTTTGAAGTTGGGAGATTCTATATATGTTTATCGCGCGGTAAACTCTAATTGCGCGATGCAGGATTTGTGTGACGTCAAGATGTTGTGTGACGTCAGGTCTTTGATGCGTAGTTCGCATGTAGCGATGTAGATGCCGCTACATCACTCCCCTCCGGAGACCGGAGGTCGATAGTGGGCTGAGTCTTACATCTTGCGATGCTTCACAGTGCCAGCTGTGGTTCCAATGAGTCGGAACCGGGTGTCGCATAGTTTGCAGTGGGTCGGAACTGTCTGCGGTGATTCCCCAGTGAGTCGGGGTGGCGCTGCGTCTTGATCCAGTGGGTCGGATGTGGTACAGCGATGGGTTGTGGCTGAGGATGATGACCAGGAATGGGCGTTCGCTGCATGCTGGTGGTCAGGATACCCGTTGAAGCCGTGGGTGCTGGCTGGCTGTGTGACTCGCCTAACGAAAGCTTGCGGGAGTGATGATGATGATGACGTCACGCTGAAGTAGTTGCACGAAGGCTGCGTTGACATTCATATTCGGGCTCACCAATTTAGGGGTATGAGGAACAGGGTGTAAAGTTCACTCATCCCCCATTGAAAAGGGAGGATCCTCCGACCAGACGGATGTGATGTCTGGCGGGCAACTGCCCAGAGGTTTGAAGTTGGGAGATTCTATATATGTTTATCGCGCGGTAAACTCTAATTGCGCGATGCAGGATTTGTGTGACGTCAAGATGTTGTGTGACGTCCGGTCTTTGATGCGTAGTTCGCATGTAGCGATGTAGATGCCGCTACAGAGTAACAAACATCCATCCACCCTCACAAAATGTTGCGTTTTTATTATTAACTAGCGGCGCCCCGCGGTTTCACCCGCATAAGTCTCGATCCCGTGAAAATATCGGGATAAAAACATCCTATGTGTTAATCCAGGTTATGAACTATCTGTGTCAAATTTCATCCAAATCCGTTCAGTAGTTTTTGCGTGAAAGAGTAACAAACATCCACATATACATACATACAAACTTTCGCGTTTATAATATTAGTAGGATAAAGTAGGAGTAGGATAAGATTGTGACATTCAACCCTCTGCGCACCGCATTCAGCCTCAAGGCGGTGATACAATATTAGGCTAGATAGTCTGAAGAGGAATGGTTAATAGTTTTAAAAACATCATTCTATTTGGTGCGCAATAATGGCGGAGCACTAACATGTGTAAGTATTGATGGAAAACTGACAGCGAGAGGCACCAATAATTATTAATAATAATTCTTAATAATCGACGACATGGTTGGCGCAGTGGCTGAGCGATCGACTGCTGCGCAACGTGTCGCGGGTTCGATCCCCGCACGGAACAAATATTTGTATGATCTGCAAGTAGTTGTTTCGGGTCTGGGTGTTAGTGTATGTGAGTTTCTATGTTTGTAAACGCACCCACGATACAAGAAGAAATTCTTAGTGTGGGGCAACGTTTAAAAAAAAAAGAAAAAAGGAGGTTAAACTAACTGCATGAGTGGCGACCTCTCCAATACTGATCTCTACGGACGATGCTACTCGTATCGTAAAATAATGATAGAACTTCACTTACAGGTAAGTTAGTTTAATCACTAATTATGTCGAGCTTGACATTTTATAGTATGAACACAAAATCTCTTAACTATCTTTTGTGATATTCTACCCGCTGCGCACCGCATTCAGTCTCAAGGCAATATTAAGCTAGTTAGTCTCAAAAGGAATATTTCGTTAGTGGTTGAAACAAAATTATTCTCTCGAGGCAACAGTGTTTCAGTTTAGTCTCATAGGGACTAAATGTTTCGCAAAACAATGACGAAATAAAAGCGTTCGTAGTCGAATTGAATTAGTTTTGAAAACAACATTTTAGTTTAGTTTGTGTGCGTCAACTTGGGTATTGTAAATGATTTGCCATTCTGTTTATCTTGTATAAAATTGATAGCAAAGGCATTATAATGTGAATGCTGGTTGTAATTTAAATTGAGTTAAATATCACTTTGAATTATTTAGTGAGATTAATGCTTGCGAGAGATAGACTAAGTTGTAGTTAATAACGATTAGTAAGGGTTTTCTTTCATGTCAGTGAAAGTTGGGTTAATGCTGAGTATTTCAATTTAAAATAGGCAGGATTCTTAATCGAAATGTGATTATAAACTACGACTAAGGGCTTTATCAGCGTAGCGTAGCTATGGGCGAATTCGACAAAACTTTTATACCTTAGTCTTATCCTGATAAATATCCGAATAAATATTGAAATTTTGACAGCTTTTCCATACAAAACTGTCGGACGACAATAAAATTTTATTCCACGGATAAAAGATAACTGACTTTGATCAAATTAGCCCTTAGACGAATCACGCTATCACATAGACAGACACAAAAAGTGGCTTTAATTTATAATACCTATGTATAGATTCTAAACATGACTTTACCTAATGTAATAGTTTTTGTCCGTGTTTGTTATAGTAAAAGTAATAAATATTTAAATAATCTCTGGTAGGTAGATGCTAACGCAAATTGAATCTGAAGTTTAAAAAGATATAACGTAAAGAACAATCCTATACTAATTTCCATCGGAGTACCTCGCCATCATCATTATTGGCAGGCTTGTTCCACCCACTATTGAGTATAGGCCTCTTCCCTTTTGTGCCATGCTTCCCTGGTCCGTGCGAGTCTCATCCAGGTATTTCCCGCGATCTTCTGTAGGTCGTGTACCCACCTGGCCATTGGTCTGCTACCGCCGTTTCTACCGTTTCTCGGCAACCATTCCGTTAGTGCTCTAGTCTACCTGCCATTACCGCATCTATGTAGACAAGAGTCATGCCCACCTCCATTTCAGAGCTGCTACCCGTAGTCGGATCTCTGAGTTACGGACTCGTTCTTTTAGTGATAGGCCTAACATAGCGTGGTCCAATGCCCTTTGTGTAACTTGAACTTTGTATGCAGTCTCTCTAGTGAGCGTCCATGTTTCGACTCCATATTTCATGGTAGGCTAGACATATGTTCATACAATTTAGTTTTCAGGCATTGTCGTATCTTCCGATATATAACAAATAAAGATTCTGATTCTGATCCCTACTTCTTTTTTTCGTGTGGTTAGTGACTAACTGGGTGTCAGAGTCTAAAGCCGCCCATGGACCTCTGACTTGGCTTCACATGCCGTCGAGAAATATCTCTCAGTCATGGCCGGTTTCCTCACGATGTTTTTGAAGTAAGTGATAATTATACAATACGCACATGAATCTGAAATGTCAGAGGTGCGTGCCCTGGGTTCGAACTCGAGACCTATGACTTGGCAGTCCGACGGTCACACCGGTCACCACGTAGAGTACCTGCGCTTCTCAAATTATGAGTCTATATATATATAAGATTGTTCAATAAGTAATGATAATCGGTTCATATTTTCTATACTAATAATAAAGCTGAAGAGTTTTTTTGTATGTTTGTACGTGCTAATCTCTGGGAGTACCAGTTGAATTTGAAAAAATCTTTTTGCACTTGATAGCCCAATTTTTGAGGAAGGCTACAGGCTATTTAGCATCAGCCTAGGGCCCTTAGGAACCGAGGAAAAAGAAAAATAACCGATTACCATTACTTTTTGAACAGTCTAGTATTCTATAAGTAGCCGTCCACTTCAATAACGCCCACTTCTACCTAATAATGAAATAAACGCCTACGATTCTCCCCCGTACAAATTTAAGAAGGCGCTATTTAAGATCTAATACATTATCAATGAGGTTTTGACCTTTCAAGGTGTTAATTTTAAAACATTGCAATGACGTCATAGAATTCTGACATTAAAAGAATTTCGTCATTATTGTCCTATGAAGTGATAAGCGAAATTAATATGTAAATACTGCTGTGTAAATATTTGAGTATCAATATTTAACTGTAGTTGCTGGTATTTAAATTAGCAGTACCTAATCTTCTTCTCTAATAATAAAAATCAATTGCCGTGCTTTACTCTCTCAAAAACTCGAAAACGGCTCGAACGATTAGATTTTTTTTTGTTTGTTCTCCTCAATGCTGAGATGTTTTAGGAAAAAAACAAACGAAAAGCCGAAAATACGAAAAAATTAAATTATTTATGGGAATTGATGTCTCGCGGTACGAAGTTCACCGGGTCATCTAGTTTAGTGATAAATAATAAGAGATAATAAACGGACAGTACTATAAAATAGACGTGTAAAGTACGCGACACGTAAAAAGAGCGCTCACGGGAACTTGTGCAGTAAGCGTCCAGCGTTCTTTTTACGTGACGCGCACTTTACCTGCCTGAAAATTCCTTATCAGTATAGTTATATTAATCTTTTGTATTTTGGGACTGATTTTATAATTGCACGTTTTGCAAATTAATAATAATAATAAATTCTTTATTTAGGATAACATTAGATCCACAGTGTTAGTAATTTTCTTATAATTAATGTTAGTAAACATACCATCCATATAAATTTAAACCTAATACTTGAGCTCGCTTCATGGGGACGACGCACAGGCGAAAGGAAGCACCTCACTCATTCATCACCCCCACAAAACGTCTCAGAATGGGAAAGTAGATGCTCTCCGCCACTGTCCTCAGAATACTGTTGTCACTGTCCCGCAGTCTTGTTATTAAGAACGAGATCTTTTTCCGAACAACCGCGTAAAAGTCGTCAGTTCGATTCAGCGCAAACATCTCAGATGCGCTACAAAAACGGGGCAGTCCCAACAGCATTCTGAAAACATTATTATATTGGATGCGCAGGACCTCCAGCGATCTTTTAGTAAAGCAAGCTTTTGGTGAATTGAATGATATTATCAGGTATACCTTCCTTGGACCAGCCCTTTCTCAAGGCACTCTATTACTGAAAACATCCACAGCACTCTCGCCGTTATCAGAATACCATTCATGCTACCTCTCATAAAACCGGTTTTTTTTCGGCAAAAGTGTGCTAGGTAGCCATACCTAGCATACTTTTGCCATTCATGTTACCTCTCATAAAACCGCATTACTTTTTTTAATTTTATTTTTTCCGCGAAGAAGGATCCCAGACACTCTTTATTTCTCATAGCTGCTGCTGCTGCTGCATAATGCTGGTATACTTTTATATATTTTTGGGATCAGAATACCATTCATGTTACCTCTCATAAAACCGCATTTTTCGGCAAAAGTGTGCTAGGTATGGCTACCTAGCACACTTTTGCCAGCGGCAGCTATGAGAAATAAAGAGTGTCTGGGATCCTTTTTTAGATAAATGTTACTACTCCATCACTGAGTTTACTAACAGAGGTAAACAAAGGTATGGAGATTCCGATTTGCTAATTAAACACTTATGATTTTATTTATTGATTAAGGATGCATGTGTTTATTTATCTAAAATTGTAATTACCTGTTTACCTAACTGACATATTATAAATTGAATTATTTTTAATGTAATCTATTGGCATGCCACCTTCATTGTAATTGCTTGTTTATGTTAATTTTGTACGCCATATATTGGCAAAACATAGTGCACATATTTTAGACAATATAATAGGTCCCCCACCTATGAAATCCGCGTTTTGTATGGAGAATTTTAAAGAAGTTGCATTTTTCATACTAACATTTTCTTAATTTATGTAACAACCATGAACACGAATGTTTTAAAACTTTTATGCACTAATGTTTAAAAAGTAAGTTAACGAACATGCCACTTAGATTTAGCGAAAAAAATTAGTTTTGGCTAAGTTAAAACAAATAGTGGTCATTTCTGCTAACAAAATGAGGAGGTATTTTTTATGTTTATAAAACCATAAGCAATAAGGTCTATGATATGGTCATTATTTGATATAATACCAAGCAATTGATGAATATTTTAGAAGATATATATCATAGAAGTGACGAGGTTCTCTATTTGTGAGAAAAAAACGCCAATTTCATAGGTGGGGACCCAATACTATCTGTAACATACATACCGATGTTTAACAAAATAAATTATTGATTGATTGAAAGTTTCTAGAATATGTCGACGTGTACGCAGCTCATACTCGACTGTTTCGTTGGTGTATGGTCGCAAATACATACTGAGCATGGGGTCCCGGGTTCGATTTTCGGATCGGGCAAAGTGTTACTGGGTTTATACATTAGGAATTGTTCAGTAACAGCCCGTAGTCTGGATTTGTGATTGATGGCAATAGGCTTGCCACCTATTACATAGGACTTAAACATAACTGCCGAAATGTGGGTGTAGATACCGACGTGATGATATGTCAAACTCATACAAATGTTTGTAAAAGATAAGGATTCCATTGTACGATGCACGTGTCTTGTCTCGCAGCGTGACGGAGCTTTGTCTTAATTCAGAGCACAAAGCGTGTTTGAATGCCGCGTGATGGTCTCAGGGGCTGAGTGTCACTTAAAACGTGTTTGTGCTGACGTAGACACTTTGTTTTATGTTACTTGTACCTAGTAGTGGAATGTGTAAATCACTAATGCCTAAGGCCGAGATTTATAAATATTCCAAGAACTTTGGCTAAGTTTTATTCCTCTCACTGTCACGTAACTGTCAAACTACGAGTGCCAGATACAGACGGCAACATGTCTAAGTCAAAGCACTAGTTAAGTAACGTTTATAGACCTTGGCTTTAGACAATACTTACACTCTAAGTATTGTCTAAGTCATATTATACCTACTAACGTTTTTGAAAAGCTAGTTCGGTAAATTTAAAATATTTTAATAATGGTTTATGGGGGCGTTTATAAGGATAACGATGATAAAAAAAAAAAAAAAAAAAAAAAAAAAAAAAACTAAACCCCGAAGCGCGTTTATCAAGAGCGAGAATGTACGAATTCTAGCTCTTACTTGCTGCGCCTTGCGGTTTCACCCATATAAGCCTCGATCCCATGAGAATAGTAGGCTAAAAAGTATTTTATGTCCTAATTCAGGTCATGGTCTACTCATGTGCCAAATTTCATCTCAATTCGTTCAGCCGTTTTAGCGTGAAAGCATAACAAACACACTCACTTTCGCATTTATAATATTTAGGATTTTTTAAAATGATTTGCTATGTAAAACCTATTTAATTTCATTACCTCAACATCATACTCGTAGTCGTTACTATCAAGATATCGCGAACAAAGTGAGTGCGATCAAAACAAATACACTCACTGTGTGGCTCGCCACAAGTTCTTCAATAGGGTTGACCTAACATTCGGACCTCTCCTATGAAAATAAAAAGTACGAAACTAAAAACAAAATGTTTTTCAGTTAAAGGTTAGAATTTTAATCAACACACATGAAATAATCCTACTAATATTATAAACGCGAAAGTTTGTGAGGATGGATGGCTGGATGTTTTTTACTCTTTCACGCAAAAACTACTGAACGGATTTCAATGGAATTTGGCAAACAGATAGTTTATAACCTTGCTTAACACAATAATTTTTTTATCCCGATATTCCCTCGGGATCGAGACAAATCCGGGTGAAACCACGGGCGCTAATAGTTTACTATAAATCACTAGTAACTTACTAGTAATTTACTAGTATCATGTGCTATCATTCCTAACAACAGCTTTAGTGATATCTACACCAAAATCCAACTTTCTAAAGGTTCTGTAGAAATAGACCAACTCTACAGTATCAATTCGACAGTTTTAGTGGGAAACAAGTCCAAGTTCTGCATCACTATTTGACAAATCCTTAGAACGGATTTGCCAACCCTATTCGCAGTGGTAGCGTATTTGAAAACTACGTTCTTGGAATGGTTGTCACTACGTGTGCCAATGTCCTTCAGTAGAGCGTTAATAATAGATTCTTGAAGGTAGTGTAGGTGAATTTAAACTGGGTTTTAGTAAGATCATAGAAGTTACAAGTATCCTACTGCCCAGGGTCACTGAACTAATTAATTTAATATTTTTGGTTGTGGAGACAATTTTAAAGATCTATTCATAGTAAAAAAAACATATTATGTATAAGTTTTCTAACAGATGATAAAAATAAAAATATAGTGTCCTAACCTAACTAAAACTATTAACAAAATAAAATATGGCGTCGAAAAATTCCTCCGCATTGCTGCCGACTGGTAATGTACCCAAGGGACTGGCGGCATTGCCACGTTGGGGAATGTTTAGCCGCTGGCCAAGGTAAAAGCTATCCCTTGGGTCACAGAAAGTGTCAACCAACCGCTTAAGATTTCGTTGAACAAACCATGACCGCATTCGGACCGCTGGTCAAAAAATGTTGTGCTTCAGAACAGTCCTATTTACCTTATTAATAGACTAATCATTTTCCAAATAAAAAAAACTGTTACCAGGAAACTTTTTCACCCGAAGTACCGTTGGAAAAGGGCTTGAATAAATTATTTCTGACAAAGTATGACAAAGCCAGTAAAGGGTTCGTAAACCGTGTGTGTATTATTTCATGAAATTGAATTTTAAATATCTGAAAATAATAGCCAATTTTCATTCCCTGCCAGTTTTCATTTCCTAGTAAAATTAGGGGTGGGGGGATAAGGGAAGGTTTGTAGTAATATGCGACGATATATAATTAGTGGTGTACCAATACCACTGGCGGCGCAAGGCAGGTGGTTAAATTTTACTAAGGTCTATAAATACTATTCCATTAGGTATATTTTGCCGAACTCTATCAAAACTCGTAAGTTAAGAAAACAGAAACCAATTAGGTTTATTTAGGTACGTAATTCCATGAAAATATTATCTTGTTTTCACAAAACCATCAATTTCAATGCTCTTCTAAAATACATTTGAAAGATGAACTCGTCTCGAGGGTGTTGTTCTAAGAGCTAGGAGCATTCAAAGTGAAAACTAAAATCGATTTGAAATGTTATACTCTGAATGTGGCAGATAAAACAAACCCCCGCTGACATAACAGTGAGACGGGCGATACGAAATGAAGCTGTTTCATTTCATTGTTGTGAAGTACCAAAGTAAGTTCAGACAAAAGGAGTGTCACGTAAATTCTAACCCCGTGGCCACGAGCTACATGCTCAAGTGACATGCGTCTTGCGACAGCGACTGCTGCGAAAACAAATGAAAGTAGATGTTTAGAGCATGCTACGCGACTTGGTGCGACTTGGAACCTGGCGACGCGCGTGCGTGGCGCTTGACGCAAGTCTCATTGCTCCAGGCCGTGAACGGGCCCTAAAGTCTAATACGTCTTTCGTTCTTCTAAGTATTACGCGGTTTATAGAATGGATCCCTAGATGCCTTAACTTCAGCACTATCGTGCGCAAAAGCTGTAACAAACGATGATAATGTTGTCCGCGCTCGCTCAAGGGAATGCACGGAATAGGCCATTTGCCAGTACGGCGTCGACAACGTGACAATATTCCCAAGAATGTGCCCAATAATGGGAAATCACGACGAGCCTCGACGTCGCGTATTGATTCCAAAATACGTGCCCAGCTTTATGTGAATGACCGTCGAGTTAATTTCTATTTTCCACGATGAAAATGCTTTTTGAACGTGACAGTTGTGGTTACTGTGAGTTTACGACCCCGAGTAAGCTCACGCCATTCTGAGTTGACCGTTTTAATAACGCGGCTCTTGTTAAATTAAATGTTATTTTATATGGTTCACAGTGGTGGTCACAAAATTCACGTCAAGGAAAACGCTATTCAAATATCTTTATCTAAATTTGGGCCACCTTTGTTTCTGTTTCGAGAAATGCATATTCTATATTCATAGACCACCGTGTGCTCTTTACAAAATTGAGAATTGAATTTTGTTACAAGATCGTGCGCCTCTTGAATTTTCTACAGTTTTCATAAAACGGGGAGAAAAACAGGATCGTTTAACTTACGACGACGTATAAAAATGCCTATCTATTTTAGTGCCATCGCCAGAATGAAATTTTCAGACGTCTTAAAGTGGTCGTAAGATTAGGTGAGACCACGATTTGTTTGATGTCACGTCATTATAGATTTTATTACGGAGATTTCGCGACTTTAAGACCTGAACAGACGAGCTAGAATTATGCGACGCTTATAAAACTGCCTGTCATTAAATTGCGACGGTAAAGGACAAAGGTAGGGCTGCCGGATGGAGCTGATTCAATGAACCGAATTTTCAACTCAATATCTAAGTTGAGTCGAATACTTGATTGCAATATTTTATAAGCAACCTTTTTTTTCTTAAGTTCCATTTTCACTTTGAGTTTTGGGAGTACATTTCCTTCCTTGATTCAACATTTTGATGAGTTCGATTCAGACGTTATTAAACAGCCATTGCATTTCAGATAGCTGGCATTTTCTTATACTCTAAACTTCACATTTTCCAAGGAAATATTTTTTTTGTTAACCCTGACTGTAAGTAGATGTTGTATGTGTGCGTAATGCGGGCGTATTTTAATTGAGGCACAATTATGTTTGGCGGTCTTTTGTACGTCGAAGCGGGAGCCGTGAAGTCACTGCGGCAGGACAATAGGGAGCAATGGCCCGCTTATCATTTCTCTGGCGGGTGTGGTGCCAGATTTTAAAAGTAATTACGAGGTCTGAAGACTTTATGAATTTTATCCTCGTGAGGGTGCTTTATAAATATTAATTAAAATCTTCTGTCATATATATATTGTATGCCCGGTTCATAATGAATTAAATAAAGAATAGGACCACTCGAAAGCTGAAGCTTTCGAGTGGTCCTATTCGTTATTTAATTCATTATGTGCCCGGTTCATTATGTGCAATAACAGATTGTTCACAATCTGTTATTACACATAATGAACCGGGCATACAATATATATATGACAGAAGATTTTAATTAATATTTATAAAGCACCCTCACGAGGATAAAATCCTATTCGTTATTTGAAAATACTCTGATGATGAGAGTGAAAGGATCTCCCAAGATAAGCTATGACGAAAACTTTCTGTTATTTATGAAGATACTACGTTGTCTATAGAAAATCTAGGTATAATGATGATATGTCAAGTATATAATAAACAGTTTCAAAGTAATTATTCCTGTCTTAATCTCAATGAAGCGAAAACCACGGTAAAGCTCTTCAAAGACCAAACTAATCTTCCTTCCCAAACTGTTGTCCCAAAGAACTGTCGACAGAATTAATATTGTTTCGGTTCTCAGCACTAAAAGGGGTTAGTAAGTAGGTCAAATTTCAATAACATGAGTGTTTCAGCTCTTTACTTAAGCAAGCACGGCAACTGCCTTGACTGAATAATATATAGCCCTGGAGAGTATTAAAGCCGTGGTTTGATTGACCGCCTAGAGTGAGTTTGTATTGTACGGTTTGAAAAGTATTTTGTATTATGAAGATTTTTCTTTCGGAGGAAAGTTTATTAAGAGCCTCTGGTCGGCAATTCATTTTGTGTTTCGGCCGTGGAATATGCTAAAACTCTTCATGTCTGCGACCTAGTTTCCGAAATAAAATTGTGGTTGACCTCTACTGTTTGTTATTGTAATTCTTATTTTTTGCTTGAAACTCTTAGTATTGCCACGTGCCTGAAATCGTATTAAAAGTTTTCATGTCGGCGACCTAGTTTCTGAAGTAAAGTTCATTCAGTTCTTATTTTTTCGTTTTTAATTCTTAGTATCGACACGTGCCTGAAATCGTATACCTACGTAGAAGCCTGTATGTATAAGGCTCATTAATCCCCTTTCGTAGGCAAATTGACGTTGACATGGTTTAAATAACATAATTATCTTCCTTTTAAACCCACCAAATACTAAACAATCAAAATCAATCTGCCTAGCCATTTCCTAATTATGTTGGGGCCGGCTTCCAGTCTAACCGGATGTAGCTGAATATCAGTATTTTACATGGAGCCTATCTGACCTCCTCAACCCAGTAACTGGGTAATACGATACCACTAAACAACTGAACAAAATTAAACAACCCACAACAGGATCCTTGTAGAACTTCAAAGGAGATGAACAGGTAATAAAGGTATCATCACATATCCCGGAGAAACGGCCTCCTGCACACGTATTAACACATAAACTCTATATACCGTCGGAAATTTGAAAGAGCATGAGGGGGCTAAGTAGTTTCATTCCATTATCTCACGGCTGCAGAGTGGTAATGACGTTTGTGTGGGCGCCATGTTGTGCAGCGAGACCAGGATATTAATACGTAGCCTATGAATTAATTTCATGTTGCAGAATAGTGTAGGACTTTTCAAAAATGGTCTGTTAGGATTTTTGTTATTTTATGATTAGATTTAGATGTAGTTTTAGATTTTATAATTTTCTTTTATTGTTAAAAAAATCTTCTTCCTTTCGTTTTCGTATGGTTAGTGACTAACCTGGTATCAAAGTTTTTATGCCGCCCATGGGCCTCTGACTTGGCTTTACATGCCGTCGAGAAATATCTCTTAGGCAGGTTTTCTCACGATGTTTTCCTTCACCGTTTTTGAAGCAAATTATAATTATACATTACGCACATGAATCCGAAAAGTCAGCGGTATTTAAAATTGAACACTTGTAAAATGAGGTTTTTTATAATATAGCAAAATTCAAAAGCGATTTTCTCCTAAAGCTCTGAATTATACTTTTGAATTTTAGACATACCTAGGTATTTAGTCACATATCAACTATTTGAAAGTAGGTACCTATGTGTATCCAGATAAATAAATCAATCAATAAATTTTAGTTTGTTCGTATTTTGTGTTTCACGAAGTGTGTCCAAAAAAACGTTTTATTTCTTTCTTTCAGATACTGAACAAAAATACACGAGACAAACAGTTTTTTAATGTAGCTGAGTGACTTCACCTATCTCAAAGTAAACGTAGGTAGTTTCCAACCCTGAAATATGTACCTACTTACAATTTTGCTTTCGGTATTTTTTTACGCGTCATTTGACTTCGGGTTCGCAAAGGAAGTACATTAGGCATCGTTTCAGTTGCTGAGAGCCTACTTTGTCAAATTGCCAGACGAGAAAATGTTTTTTACATCATATTAATGGTAACTATCATTCTGTTTATACTATCTTTGGTGAGACACATTTATTTACCAGTATCAGTAACTCGCATAGTATTATTTTTACTTTATCTTTTACTGTTCACATTATTTGTCAGTTATTTTTTTGTAAGACCGTAGTTAATGTCATCGTTATTAATCGATGACATGTGCCCACTATGAGACAAAACATTTGCAACATTTTGAAACTTGCTTTTCATTCCCCAAGTGTGTCTGTAAGGAAATTAAATATTTAATGACCAGTGCGCGGGGTAATTGCGTAACACACTAACAGTAGCAATGGCTATAACTTTGACAGATCAACAACATTCATTGCGTTAATTACGTTGTTGAGCAGACAATTTTTTCGAACATATGATGCAATGGATTAGCAATATCCATCAAATCATTCAAATTATGATTGAAAGTGTGTTACGCAATAATGGTGCAGGACAAGTCTGCCAATATC
Organism: Agrochola macilenta; assembly: GCA_916701695.1. NCBI lineage: Eukaryota > Metazoa > Arthropoda > Insecta > Lepidoptera > Noctuidae > Agrochola > Agrochola macilenta. Next base: position 15,525,597 of record OU753563.1, read on the forward strand.
CACAAAGATGGCCACAATATATTTCCTGCTGAACTTCCACGCTCACATTGTCTAGGATTCCAGATAAAAAGATGTTGTTTTGTATTATTTAGCTGCCATTACGGGCTCGATAAGGATTTAGTTCAGTATTGAATTGTTCCATTTTTAAATCCCTCTGCAATGTGCTTGCTTCGAATTCTAGAACATTTCAAATTCTTTTTATTATCTGGTAACACCGTGTAAGAAAAGCATTATTACTTAAGGTATATGGTGTCGCCACAAGTCATAAAGATTACAACAGGATTTAATGAAAAATGTATAAAACAATTTAAAGTTCATGAGATAATTTAATGTGTACAGAGCAACTGAGTGCTTTAAAATTAAATCTCATTTGGATGCGGGTTTGCGTTTTCGTATTTTAGTTTTTATTGCGCGACTGGTCAAAACTTTCCAGAATTTTGTTTTCATAAACATGCTGCGAAAAAGTTAAATTCTTACTTGTAGAGGTAATTTTTGGTAGTACAGTGCAGCATTATGGTGGATCCGCAATTATAGCCCGCGAAATTCAAATTTCCTAATGTTTTTTTGCAATTTGCAGGTCAGGTTGTATCTTAATCAAAATATTATTCACGGCCATAACAAATATGTATTTACAGAATTATAATCATTATAATCATTAATAAATATCTCTAACTTAGATTTGTTCCATAAGAACTTTCACTTTAGTTTTAGCATTTACATTTATTACGCAGTCAAAAGCTGTCAGTGTCATCATTGTTAAGAAATATTGTCACCGACAGCTCTTGAGCGCGGTTTAAATGTGCTGATCGCGTTTAGTTTCGTTGGTGAAATTCGCCCTTTGCGAGGATACTGTTGCAGTGCTGGTTCGAAAGACTTCGAATAGCTAAATAACAGTGGTTGGCTAACCGCGGCTCGCGAACCGCATGCGGCACTTTGGCCTATAGGGTGCGGCTCTGTAGGGACTGGTCATCTCTTATTAATTATTCTCTTAATAATTTTTGAATTGTTGAATGATGAAACCAATATTTTGTAACCATCATGATTTAAAAGAGTGTCCGTGGAGTTTATTGCCCGTTCTGCTCCATAGGTACCTACTACGCTTTGGAATGGGCATCTAGCTTCATCTTTCTGACGACCGACCCGACAATTCAAAAGTGCCTGTAATTGGTTTACTTGAAATAAATGCTTTGAGTTTGTACAATTGTCGATGAGTGCGAGCGTAGATACGCGCGGGAGTCGGGGTTTCGGTCAATAAGCGATTTATCAAGTTTTATTCAAAATTCAAACTATATTTCAAAGATTATTTCCGAAGTGTTTTCATAAAAAATTAACAGGATATCGAAAATTTATCATTTACTGTACTTTTCAAAGTTAAGGTTCACTTTAATAAGTAAGATCCCTGCATCATATTATTATCAACCGATATGATGACGATGATGATAGTATCCTACTTCAAAGCAAGTTACAGTTTGAACACACAGAAACGATTGGCTCTCATAAGAAATCTTAGTCGTAATAATATTGATATTTAGCTCTATTGACTTAGGAGTTTGCCGATCACTGCCTGAGCATCATAACACCGCATCATTACCGCCACACGGCACTAGAATGTCCCCGGAGCTCGCTTCATTAGCAGCATTTGTTCTACTCGTTAGCTAGCTTGTACGCCAGTTACAGCACAACTGTGCCTACTCGCCACCGTCTTTTGTTATTACCTACTTTGTAGACAAATTAGTGAGAACACGGCTTCAGTGAATTAAAATTGGTGCACTTTATATTGTTTTGTGTTGCAGTTTTCTGTTGAAGTGTCTTTGTTTGGCTGCTATTGTATTGTTTGCAAACTGAAAGGATTTAATGAAATAGTATTTGCACATTCGCGAAATAGTAACTGTTAAAAAGTAGGTGAATATTTGAGTTTTATGAATTCTACTTGTGCGTATTATTTTGTGCAGAACTTGTAATTAGGGCTTAACTGAGAAACGTGAAAAAACAGAAGAAATTCCTTTTTACTGAAGAGAGAGGAAATTATTCCGAAAACAATAAAGGAAGACGAATAATTAAAATATGATTATTATGAAATCTGGAATCTTTGCTTTTGCATCGTTTCTCAAAACCAGCCTAAAACAGCCAAGTCCCTTAATTTATTTAATGAACCAAGCTCACAATACTCGCAATTACAGTCCTATCTGGGACGTCCTATTATTGCTTCTCATGTCTCCGGCAGCTGTCTCGTGTGACCGCTAATTTGCCCACTGAGCACCGAATGTCCCTAATGTGCCACATTTGGCTCACATCAAGCCCTTTGCTCGAACGCTCGCCACAACGGTATAAGGCGCCCGCACAGATTGCGCCGGAATTGCATACTTAGTATTTATTGTTCTTTTCTGACCCTTCGGTGTTAAAGTTTTAGTTTTAGTAGTGTCTTGTTATTAGTTTTTGTTGAATTGCTGTTGATGGGTATATGGGGCTGTTAGTTTTAGCTGCGGCTGCTGCTGCTGCGACTTTGGAAACCTTGAAGTTTCAAACTTAAAGCATTCGAAATTCAAAATTCAAAACTCACTTATTCAAAATAGGCAGAGAATCAGCAGTTTTCGAACGTCAAAATTACATAAGACAGTCCCCCAAAAACGCCCGCCCTTCACCACTTCCTATAGCTTTAGTTGGGAAGAAGAAGTGGCGCAACAAACTCCCCAGCAGCACAGCTGTCATTTATTTCCATTTAACATTTTAACCATGTCCAGACACTTTTAGATTATCAAGCTTTATTTTTAGTAGCTGACGTTAAGAGGGTTTATCCTAAAAGTTGGCATCGTAGCAAATAACTGTCACATATTTACCTGTTTTGATTCTTATAGCACTATTACTGAATATAAATAAGAAATGTGGCTAACTAGCGAACTAGAATATTAATAATGAATTGCAATTATAACATTGAATTTGATGTTGACCCATTTTAGGTGTAAAAAACGCATTTGGAAAGTTTCCAAATAGTTTTTTTACATCTAAAACAAAACATTCGGTGTTAAAATATTAATTATTGAATTTCATAATCAATATTCTAGTTTGCTAGTTAGCCACATTTCTTATTTCCACACAGTAATATTGCCAAATTAATCAAAACAGTGAAATATTTGACATCTATTTGCGACGTTGCCCACCTTCAGAATAAACGCTTTTAAGTAACGCTGCTAACTTCAATATTGAGTTACAAATAAAAAATCGTGTCATCAGCCTGAGCTAACAATTTCAATTTGCTTAATAATGTTACCTAATTGCTGGATTGTAGACAATGTTTGCAGCAAACGCCTCATGTGGTATCCTCAATATCACACTTCAACATTACGTAACGTACGTTACTTCATAAAGCATAAGCATTATTCAAACAAAAGTCAGATGGCCCATGAGATTACTCTTTGGAAAAATAATAATTCTGACTAAAACGCGAGTTTTCACGTTAAGCTAGTAAATACTCGTAGTTGTGTTTTGTTTATTTCTTCGCTCTCGAGAAATAAATGAAAATAATCATTTATCTTTGAGGTCTTTTAACCACTCTGAGTAAGTCTTGGTAAGGGGTTTAATGCCTCTATATTAATTTTGCAGCTCCTTGAATGATGTAGACTTAAAATAAACTGTTTCACAATTTAGCTGAACGCAGAGTTATTGTTATAATACGTTAAAATTTCAAAGAGAACTTATTCCAGTTGTAGTTAAATGGAGGGCTTAATTCTAATGGCATTTAGGTATGTTTCATAGAAGGTTGGGTAATTAAAATGAATTATGTTTTATTTTACTGATTAATTATATTTAATAATTAATTCATGAAATTAAAGGCGTTCGTAATGTTTATTTTACTAAATAACAAACACTATACAAATGGTTTTTCTCTTTAATTAATTTATTTTCTGCCAATCCTACACTGAGAAATTCCGAATACTTGAGTGTCAGAGGTTTATAACTCTGTATTAACCTAGAATTTATTATTATTATGTCGTTTATTTATTTACATTCTTATTTAATGACATTTTTATATATTTCTTAAGATAAACAGATGTCAAAAAATAAACATTAAAAAAATTAAAAAAATAAGGTCCGCTTGTGTCGGGCGTAGAGTCCAAGTATTTATTTTTTTATTTTAAGGTATTGATTATTGTTATTTTAAATTGAATAATACAGTCAAAAATTCAGAATGATTATTCATTCAAAATATGGAGGTAAAAGATAGTTGAATACCTACTTAAATAAATAAATACTTTACTATGCAAAGTTATAAACTGAACAAATTATTAAAAAACAGATATAAATAAAGTCAGACCCTCGATTTTCATTTGCCAATATTTGAACATTATTAGCTTCAACTATGTGCTGTATTCGTATAGTCATAAGCGTATAAACGCCCATCAATTTAACACTGTGTGCCAATAAATGAGGTGAATCTCAACATACAAAAAGTAATTTCAAAGTTGGTATAGCCCTTCTCTTTTAATATGCTCAAAAAGGTATTGACAGGCAATTTATTTAAAAATGTGTTTCTATGTTTTATTTATTTATTCTAAACTTGTTTTTGTTTTTATCTGACGTTTATTCGCACTAACGTGTACATAATGTCATTTTCCTCTTCACTGCAGCCGAGCTGAAATAAAATGCAAATAGTGAAATAGCATTACGAATGACGCTGAAACATTGTTTTGATAATTCAACAATTTTATAGGTTTCAAATTGAAATATAAATTCAGTTATTTGATTTTGAAATAATTGGTCTTTTGTGTGCGTACAGTCAGGAACAACGACGACGACGATAACTATTGTATTTCATAACACATTTTCTCAATTTTCCTTTTGCATGGTTATTTACCTTTGAGTATTATTTAAATAAACACTGGTCAGTTCAGTGATTGTAATGAATACACAATTGTTTTTTGTTCTTTTCAATAAATACTGGCAGAAAATACAGTTTTAAAATGCCACCTTCAGTATCACATTGTTACAGTTCGCATAAATGCGGTCATTTTTCGAGTTCAGCTCACTCACAATGTTCACTGGCCTATAATTAATAGAGGAGCACTTACCTGCTTTAGGTTTGTAAACAATTCTGTGAACTACGTTATACACATCCAAGTCATTGTGCTCATAACAATTGTGGTCGCACAATTGAACCGGATCCACGCATCTAGAATGGAATTAGCTGGTTTATTATATCTTTACGAGATATTGAAGCTTTTGAATAGCTTGTCTGTTAATATTGCTCTAAATAATGATATCGACAATTCACTGGGCCGATTAAAAGGGTGAGCTTTTTTGACCTTATTATCGAAAAATTTAGTAAGGGTTTTAAGCTCTCGGAAAATCCATTTGTTAGAGATTTAAATGCCTATCTGTCTGTGTCATAATAACGTTATCTGAGCCTTTAAATGTTTTAGTTCTAGTAAACGATGATTAAGTTTAAATTGCCTTTAAAAGGCCTGAAATTATTAGTTTTAAATCTCTAAGAGTTCTAATATTTTATTTCATTGGTTCTTAAAATTCATTGCTAATAAATTAATATAATAAAAATCTTAGATGAGTTGGATAATAACCTCTGTAAAACCGTGTTACTAGTTTAGAATTAGGGATTCTATTCTAGTTTCGAATATCGAATACATACACAATAAAATTATTAGTAAAGCCTACCAATTTATAAAAATCTAGGTATATTTGTCGTTTGTAAGCCATGCCCATTTATCGCAGTATTTGTAAATGACATCATCGTTTAAAATGTTATTTTATTTACATTTTCTCGCCGATTGTACCAGTCACATTCGGAAACAAGTTCATAAACTGTCGTCGAAATAATACATTCAAACCTTGGGGCTAAAATTGAAAATGACAGAGGTACATTCGAACACAACCGTTTACTAAAAGCGTTTTCATTTTACGTCACACATATCGCCGTTTTATATTTTACTACTCGGAAGTAGAAAGACTAATAAAAACTTATGTAGAATTTTTATTTAACATAACACCACGCCTTGTCTCTCCGAAGGGTAGGGCAGAAGTGTGCATAAGGTACACCAACATTTCGCCAGTTATGTTTAAGTCCCATATAATAGGGATCGAGTCTTTTGCTATTAACTGGGCACAAGACTCCGGGCTGCTACTGAGAAATTCCAGATAGAAAAACCCAATAACACTTTTACTGACTGTTCTGGGTTATCGAACCCAGAACAGTCAGTAAATCCAATAATAATAATAATGGGTTCGATTCCCAGGTTAGGCCTGGGACCAGAACAGTCAGAAAAGTTAGTTTCAGGGAAGTTACAAAATAAAGGCTGAGTGGCATATTCGGGTATTTTTATTTAGGCTTAATTCGTAGAGCTAGGTTTTTCTTAGAGCTAGAAATACTGTTGGGATCTTCAATGACAGAAAAAAAATCGTCACCATTTTCAGTAACCCTATAATATTGTGGCGAACCAACTAATTGTCTATGGTTCCCATTGTAAGATATAACCTGACAACACTAGTTTGTCTAGGGTAAGAGTCTATGGTTCATAAAACCAGGAGAGAGGATTGTGAATCTGGTATATAAAGATATTAGCTCAATGTTATTACGAGACACTGTGTAACATGTAATTATAAAGTTTGATAACCTGTGTTCGTGTATACATTCCACTGTGGCTTGGATACTGTGTTGTGTTGTGCATATACACATCTATTACAACTTGAGTTTCATTTAACGGGCGCCATAACGCGCCTAAAATATATTAAGACAGAACACAATAAGCAAATACCTACCTAGATAATGCTTGCTTTCTAACTCTTTTAAAATCTAACGCCATTCTCTTACAAAACTAAGTGTGTACACCGTTGACACGACTATAACAGAGCTGTCGAATGCACACAGCATTTTAATCTTTCGGGGCCATATATCAGTTCTGACAAGGGTCCTGTTTTGTAGTCGAGTGCCGTACAGACGGCAGTTAACCAACCTCTCTAGCGCCGGACGACGCCGGATGCCGGACACCGGCTGATGTATCGACACCTTAGCAGTCTCTTGTATAAACACGCCTTTAACAACGAAAATGGCAGCATGACGCGGGAAAAAATGGTAATTTGGTTCATATTGGAAGATGATTTAGGACTTTTTGGTGTGTAGTCTTTTGTAATGTATGCTGTATGAAATAGAGTTATGTTGCACGTTTATGTACGACATAAGATAAATTGTGGTCAAATGTAAAAGTGGCTATTCTGCAACTCAGATCAAATGAAAAACCAAGACAGAGCGCTGCGAACAAAACAGTGAAGCATGCCAAAACTGCAACGCCGCTCTGTGCATACACGCTCGTACGCACAGACTTACAACCTTTTACAATGACACTATAATCAAACTACACCACACAAAGTGCACACATGTTTACGAAACCGGCTTCTTTTATTTCTGCAAATCCTGAAATTATCCTTCTTTGTCATCGGGTCCTATAACAGCTTACGTCAACGTTACAACTTGTATTAATACCGTTTACTACATACCTAAGCACAAATTTCTCTCAAGAAACTTAAACAAAAACGATAAATACACAGAAAATCACTAACAACAATTCCAAGAACTACAATAGCTTTAACACTCCACCCAACTAATCGTCTAATGTCCCCCTAAGGACTGTTAAGGCGCATATTGCTCACATATGCAATTACCAGTTGAACGTTCCCTGTTTATTCGCGAAGCAGTGACTTGGTCGTTTATGGCCACAATAAAATGGTCGACCGTAAAACTTTAGGTTTACATTTGGTTCAGTGGTTTACAAGCTGTACTATCGTAATGAGGCTGGTCGTTCAGTGGGTGCTTGAAGAGATGAGGCTTTTGCTGTAGAATAAAAAAAAATAAAAAAAACTTATATTTTCAATATATTTTATTTTTCGCTGTTGTACCCCACACAAATTCGAATACCACTACCTGTGTAAATAATAGTGACAGGAAGGTAAATATAACATCATCCACATAGACTAGTGCGAAAAATACGTATTATTGAAGCTAACTCAAAAACTAGCCAAGCAAAGATAATAAAAATTATATGGGTCCACCAGGCAAGCTTCATCTACCAAATGAAAAAATAAAAATGAAAATACCGATGGACATACAAAAAATTAACAGCCGAAAATAGGAAGAGGTTCTATTTTCGGATGTTCATTTTTTTGGAATTCGGTTAAAAAAGAGAATGAGTGCCACACGAGTGAAAACTTTATGTGCCGAGTATACCCGATTCAGCGTCACGGACCCGAGCGTGACGGTTCATTTTCGTTCAATGTTCAGAAAGATCACAGAGTGAGCCTAAATAAGTTTTCACTTCAATAAAGAAAGAAGTACTTAAATGTCAGCTTCAATAGAAGTCTTGAGCCAAAATGAGAGACTTGAGACTTCTTCTAGTTACGGATATTTGGATCCAATAGTTATATTTCGGAAAATTAAAAGAACAAAAGCAAAAGCTCAGCTGTATAATAGGTAATCAAAGACACAATTAGGGTCTAAGATACAATATAATGCCTTCAGTTTCGTTAGAATCAAATAATTATTGTTATCTTTTCAATCGCTTTCATACTGGACAACACACTGAACCAACAATTGTGGCTCTCGAACAGCATCTTATTATAATATCGCTTTATCAAAGAAATTCCACACTCAATAGGTACCCAGAGCCACAACAAAACCTGTTGTTAGGTAAAAAGGTATCTAAAACAAATAAGCGATAACACAAAAAAAAAACAAATGCAAACATATAACGAAATTGAATTTCATTGAAAAGATCCGGACAAAGATTCTGCAGATTCCCCGAGGTCGGGTTTAGAGAAATACTTAAAGTGGCTTACAGTCCGCGATTGCGTGCGATAGGCAAATCCCACGTTCGTCTTCGGAGCAATATAAAATGGCTCTAAATACGGACATTTAGGGTGCGGGTACACACTTGAGAGTTGCGATAGCGGTACTTGTGTCCTTAACTTGTTCAATAACTTTTTTTCTAGGATTTCCAATGTTATTTTCGAATTTTTATTAGTTGGGATATGAATTGCAGGTTATTTTTTACACACTGCTTGTGCGAAAATTGTTGAAGACGAAACATTTCTTCCTAAAATAAAGAAGAGATCGATAATGATTTTGCAAAGCCCAGAAAATTGTCATAAAATAATGTAGAGCTATTTTACACAGAAATAATGATGTTACTAGGTATATATTATTAGGTAATAAGGTAGATATTATTGTAAAATAAGATCTAAATGTCAACAAAAAAAATGTAAACGAATTTTCAGAAGCAACATTAAAATCGCCCATTTAAGTTCTTTAATATAACCCTTATATTGACATCCATTGAGGCTAATTTCCATAACCCGTAGGTTTAAAAAATCTGGGTTTCTGTGCTCTCGAGTAAAACTTCAGCCTGTGCGTAATAAAACAACGTTTCCTTCAAATACATAAATTTATTTCTTGACATTCATTACTTACTTTCGTTTTGTCACGACATTTAAGGCATTAGAACCGTAGAGGTTATTGGGTAATATAGTAGTACCTACTGTACCTACATACACTTTTAATATTAATTTCCATCTTTTTAAATTAAAAGGACCAATTACTAATGATGAAATGAAAGGGAGCCTTGATAATTCCACCATAAATATATAGACTTAATAGAATGTCCCTTTCTATCAAATCTAGGGATTGACCTGCGAACAATGCGGCCATTCAACTAGAGTAGTGAAATATTATAGCTCTAAATATCACTAAGCAGTAGGCTTAACTCCGTGCCAAAAGGACCAATCTATTCAAAATATGATGTTAATTCCCCTAACGATGGCTCTAATCTCTTAGGAAATCTATAAATCTGAACTAAATTGCATCGAGTATTCATTTGAATGTATTATCTATTCGTATTGGACTGTTTCCAACAAAGCCGCTCTCAGGACCAGAAAGCCTTATTTAGTGCTTACGTATTCAAGGTTTTGTTTACGTGGCCTCTTAGTTTTGGGTAAAAAGACAGTTTTCGTGTGGTTATATTTTTTTTTTTGTTACTGTGCAGTTTGCTTCAGTTTTGGCCGTTTGTTTTTCTTGTAGATAAAAAGTATTAGTGTTTTTAGCTGTAGGTACTTAACGGCCAAAGACGCACACATTTTCTGTATTAAGGCAGTATATTATCGAACCACAAACATGTCAAAATGCAAAAGTATTTACATAATTCAAAAACGAACAGACTTAAAATAATAACAATAGTATGTACAAGTATATAAAAAAGAGGTGGGAATTAGTCCTAGGGAAAAAATCTTCCGCATCGCTATCAACGGCAAATGTGCCCAAAAGGCTTGCAGCATTGCCACGTTATACGGCAATGCTGAATAGGCCAACTTTCTGGTCACGTGAAGAGTCGACCAACCGCTTGGCGATGTCTTGAAAAACTAAGGCACTCGGACCCCATGGCCCTAGTGTTTCAACCCCAAACAGCTCAAACATATAAGTCCCAATAAGATTGGAGTATTTGCGCCGTTTGACATTTTCCGCATCTAATGCAAAATAAGAATTAAAATAAGTTACATTTAAGTTGTTCACTATAGACATCTAGAAACATCCTTTGTTTAAATATTATTGTTGTGTAATGAATGACTTTTACCTTAAACAAACACTTAAAAAACAGTACCATTTAACATTTGTAATTACAATTAAAACAGATCCACTGCAATAGTCATAAAAATTAAAAGACGCGAGAGCTTCAAATTACAACAGAGAAATTTTCTTGTACGCTCACATTAAAATTCTTTCCACATGAGACGGTGCTGTAAAATGGCACCTAAATTCCTTAATGTTTTACAGGAATTCTGAAAATAATTAAAAGAGTTATGAAGGCCATTAATCGCTGTAATAATACCAGTCATACGTGAGCCAAAATTAATTACTTTACTACGTTCAGAAATATTTTCTGTTTGAGTATAAAAGTTGGTCTTTCGGTCTTGTTTAGTCGTGAACTTGTTTCTATTGTATTGGTCTTAGGACCTTGGGGCCTTGGGGCGCGTAAAATAACTTAATTATGTTTTGCATTTTTACATAATATCACATTTAAATTGTAGGTACCTAGATAGGCTTGTATTAGCCTTTTATAAGCTACTTAATCAAAGTTTCGTTATGACTATCTGCATGAATATACAATTTAAATGTTTGTTTGTTCTTTAACATTTTATTTTTCATAACTATATTTATGCTTAGAACGCTGATTCCATTCAAATTCAACCCGTTACTTTTATAGTTGTTAGTAGTTTTAATTATAGAGTTGTTCAGACTACTCTGGCAGCTAGATAAGTGGCCTTTACAGGTTTAGTCACGATTCTTTTAGTCACCAACTTAGGATTTAAGCACCTGTTTGATGAGTCTTTACTAAGTTAGAGTATTAATTTGTCGAAGAGACAAATTGATATTTTGTAGGTATGTTAAGTGATTCGTCTTGTTGATGATCGATTGAGTCGTAGATAGAGAGGTGTAAGTGGAGTGTAAACTTTATTAATAGGTTTAGTCAATGTGGTTTGTTTAGTTTAGGTAGATAATTATTTGACAGCTTTGATGCGAAAGCGAAACATAATTAAATCAATAGTAGGCATATTGAAACAATCTCAACATAAACATTACTTAGAACTGAGCTCTAAGCCATGAATTGTTTAAAGAAGTCATAAAAATTACATTTGTGTAAACGGAAAACTTGACCAAAGTTGGTAACCAAAGAATTGACTTGACGAAAGCCTACATCTTTAATTTGCCCGAAATGCTCATCATAAGTTTGTAGAGCTTCAAAACAAAACAAGAAAAAGAAACTTGAGCAGTATGAAATTAACTCGGATATTAGGAAACTTTTGAGAATGTTTACTTACCGTGTTTTGTTTTGTCAGTCAGGTGTCTGTGTTTCATCAACTAGGTAATTGAAAATAGAGATGTCACAGATATTATCCATCTAAAGACACACACACATACGTCAGTCACGTCAACGTCAAGTCCCCGATCAGTCATGTCAATTGCAGGGACGATAGTAAGTCAGTCAGTCATAGGAACGCCTCGGTTGCAAATTGTCTTTGTCACAATGCCACGTTACATTCTATTAAGTTTTTACTTGCCAGTGACTAGACGTCGACTGAGACGCGCCGGTAGTGACGTGACGTATGTGTGTAGCCAACGTCCTACAACTTTTACGCAACTATATTTTTTGACGTGACTGTTTGGTGACTTGACGTTGACGTGACTGACGTGTGTGCATGAACTTTTAGAGACAACATATTATGGTATCTTTATATGTAATACCTACGAGTATACGTGCATTCACTAGAGGGACTCGTGGCTATTATAATTACAGCCGCACGCGTCGATTGAAAGCTTGCCGCGGTCTGGTTCGAATCGCATTACATATCGAGACCCCTCCGTGCCTCGGAACGCACGAAGTCGTTGGTCGCGACTGTCATTCGCAGATCTTGCTCAGTCGTTACGGGTACTCAGTAGCCCAAAAGTCTGACAACCAGTCTTACCAAGGGGAATCGTGTTAAGTGCGCTTTATGTAATATATTGGTATTCAGCTGCATCCGGTTATACTGGAAGCCGACCCCAACATAAATGGGAAAAGGTTAGGTGGATTGATTTGACGTGCGTTCACTACAAATTAGGTATCTGTTAGCGATTGCATTTTTTCCATTAGGAAACTTTCACACAGCGTCAGACTTAGTCTGACTTAGTTATACCTAAACAGGGTAGCCTATACTACTTACACATAAGACATCTTATTTCAAATCAAGTCTATATGCTAATTCTGAATTTAATGCTTTACTCCCAGATCTGACTACAAATTATAAAAACTAGCTGCGTCCCGCGGTTTCACCCGCGTAAGTCTCGATCCCGTCAGAATATCGGAATAAAAGTGAGCCGTTTTAGCGTGAAAGCGTAACAATGAAACAAGTAAACTCACTTTCGCATTTTTAATATAAGTAAGGATTATATAAAAATTATAAGTTGACCAGCAACTTGGCGCAGCGGGTAGCTACAGACGATCTCTCTGTTTTCCTTTCATTACCATCAACGTGATAGCACTGAAACGTTATTTTCCCTTCTATTATTAGATTCGCCCTCATAACTGGATCCCTGTTTTAACCAATAGCTGTCCCAGCTCTGTTTTTGTTCCAAATTCAAATTATGGTACTTTAGCTCAAATCTCTGAAGGTACGGTTTTTATTTCATTTTATTTCTTCCTTTGACAACGTTATGTCCGTCTCATTTTAATTTTAACCTGATTTTGATACTAGATTTGCTTTCTGAAATACGTCGGAAGATTATTTCAGACAATTTATAGGATTAGGATGTTTCAGAGCTTTATTTAAATTGAATAAAAAAAATATGTTCTACTTTTTGTACAGAACATTTTAAACACAAAGACCTCACTCAGATTATCACTTTGACATGAGGGTTTTTGGTCAACTTAAGGAGTCTTAGTCAACGTTAACCAAGTTTTATACATCTTTTTCCCCTCTAGTATAAAGGTTTGAAAATAACATTTTTTCATGCTAAAATATGGGTAACGTGTAGCAAGTTGCCAGCACAATTGGCGATGGCACCTCCACTGCGTTTCTTTTTAGTGAATTTACATTTATATTACCTGAGTTTACCTGCCAACGCGCTGCATGTGAAACAAACGCAAAAAACAACATGCCACCATTTTCCACTTCTTGCACACTAATCGAAAGCGAAAAATTTTACGAAAAAAGTATAATATTTAAAATGGCAGCGTTCATTTTATTAATAATTATATTTATTTCAGTTTCTAATTCACAATACACCACACACACTGATGTATGTTACAACATTTTATTCGGTTTTGTGAGCTTTTCATGTTATCCTATCTTTTACTACTTACCTTTAATTTATTCTGTTAATTTATTAAAATGAACACACACTTCCCTGTCTTTATTATTCTAGCTTACGGCACTCGTGGGTTGCAGCTGAAAATCAGCGTCAGGTGATACATTTTGTGTTGCCATCTCACATTTATGCTGAGCTGAGGCCTTATTGGCATTATAATCATTGTTTTCTGTATTTTTTTAGTTATAAGGTGTATTTTTCTGCTGTAATGCCAATAAACGCCTTTTCTTTCTTTCTTTCTATATGTAAGTTTATTTATTTATTTATGGCACTTTAACGACTAAATTTACTTTTATTTATTTAATTTTTATTTACTTTTTTATTTTTATTTTATTTATTAGCTAATAAACACAGCACTTACAGTTTGCATATTTATAAATAAAGTGATAAAACTAATAATAAAATCAATAATAATAGAATCTAATAAATTAATAATAATAATAAGATCTGCGAAATCAATAAAAATACAATCAATGAATTTAGTTTAATATTCATATTATTATACACATAAACTTTCACGATTTAAATCAAATTAAATGGAAAACATACAAATATTTCTCAAACTCCGTAAGTATCGTATGATTCGCCGGGAGCGAACATAATATTTTGATGAACAATTTCTAAGAGATTGATTTACATTAGGTACCTGTAAGAAAATCCTTCAAAGAATTGGAAATGAGAAAATATAAATTGAGCCCAGTGAGATAATTTAGTTCACAGTTCTCAAGTGTCTTTAATTTTGGAAACTAACGTTTTAAGGCTTTAAAAGGAAAATAACGTAGAATAATATTATTAATAATATAAAATAATAACAAAATCCTTAACTTTCTAAAGTTTTTCAGAAAGTCAAATTCAATTTCTCGATTCATTTGATCTTTTATTGCTGATCAAAATTTTGAGAACCATCAGAGCTCACTGAATTCGAAGTAAAATATTTAATGTTCACTTTGAAGAATTACTTTTTTATGTAAATAAAGATTTACAGAAACGTTGAACTTACAGGGTATTATTACGTATCAAATACCAATAAATTTTATTTGTGATATCAGTTTACGTACATCAAATAACATGATATAATGGAATGTCTTCTCACATGTCTTCACGGTGGTATGTGAGTGTGAAACTGTGAATGCTTTATACAAGAAGGTAGCTAAGTGGGTACTTACTAAAAGTATACATTATGTTTTAGAAGTTCCGCTACTCAGGTACTTCAATTGTAATGCTTTTTGAACTAGATAGAGGTACCTACTTGTGAGGATCACAGGCACTCATAAATTATTCATATAACTTTCCTGACAATCGAGGATATCGGATCTTACACAATACTGGAAATAGTTAGTTATGCTACAAGTGCGGAATGTATGTGATTTCCAACTAGTGTACAATGTTTTACTATGCATTGTGCGAGGAAATAAAAAAACTGGCCAAGTGCATATCGGACCACGCACAATGAAGGGTTCCGTAGTTGGGATGAATTTATCCTAAGAACAAACTTAACATTGAAGTTGAAAAACATGTTCATACGGAATGTATGGGAGAACATAATTTACAAACTGCAATGGAGATAGTTTTTTTTTTGTTCGGCGATTAGGCCCTCCACAGATTGTGGCGCCTATTAATGAAACGCATGTTGATTTGTTCCATAATATCTCTAAGTTAAAGGGGTAGTAATAATTATAGTTTCAAAAAAATCCACTAAAATAGCTATTGTTATTTAGTGAGTAGGTTGGCTTCACTGGTAATTTAGTAAAATAGTGCACTGTTCAGTAGTAAATAGTAGGAATGTTTGCAAGTGTTTTGAACGGTCCATAAAATAAAAAATCACATAAGTAACAAAGCATTTTTATTACTGTAAGTATATCAATTTCAACGTCAGATGACTTGAAGTAGATAGTATTGCATCTAAAAAGATGCAAGTCACTCCACCTCTCATCTTGATATCGAGTCCAAAATTAAAATACATAAATACCGCACGCTCAAAATTATACAACCAACAGCACCAACGTCTGCCTACCAAACAGTTACAACAGTATCCAGCAAGAGAGCTCTGGTGTTAGAAATTGAAGATTTGTGTTACAAAATAAGCGTATTCTAACAAATATTAGTATTGTTCGTTTTGGTGACAATATCTTCTCATATTGCGTTGAAATCTTACTGAACAACACAAAATCCTTCTGGAGTAAAAGCTGTACCATCTTGAAGAATCCATATTCATTATAATCCATCCACACAGGAAAACAGAAATATAAATAACATGCAAATTGAAAGAAACTGATTTTTTTAAATTAAAGAAATGTTGTTGTCATTTGAACTTGTCTTTATGACAGTGTCAGATAGTGATGTGGTTCGATTTTATGTAACTTGTTACTCGAGTAAATAAAATAAAATAAAGGTCCATTTTCTCTCGAGATGCCACTCGATGTAGTCTCGTCGTTAGTAGTCACTCTGTGACTATATGTTATAAGCAACATTCATGACGTTGACTTTTTTACTTTGACTTTTCAACTTAGACTTTTTGACTTAGACTTTTTGACTTAGACTTTTTGACTTAGACTTTTTGACTTAGACTTTTTGACTTAGACTTTTTGACTTAGACTTTTTGACTTAGACTTTTTGACTTAGACTATTTGACTTAGACTTTTTCACTTTGACTCTGACTGACTTTATCTTTGACTTTTGACTTTTTTACTTTCACTTTGACTTGAATTTTATACTTTTTGACTGAAATTAATTTTTTACTTTGACATTGAATTTGACTGCCTTTGACTTTGACTGTGACCATCGTAACCATCATCGCCATTGCCATCGCCATCGCCAACGCCATCGTCATCGTCACCATCTAATCTGTAAAACTTTTCTCAAGTAATATAAAAAACTCTTTGCGACGGGCTGACGACGGAGTTAAAAATTAATGAAAAAAAAACAGAACAGTAAAAAGCACAAGTGAATATAAAATAGTGACACTTTCCGTATAAATTGGCTGCTTGGAAAAGGCTCTTTTCGAGCAAATGCATGGTAAAATACGTTTCATCTTCAGCGCACAAAATAATAATTATTTCATTTGCTTCTTTTTATTCAGTTATCCGCATACAAAGTTGCCGGAGTTATTTTTTTGTTGCGAACAAAGACTTTTACCTTTTTCAAACGTGATTTATGTCAAAATGTTCATTCGTTATTGTATGGAAAAGGGAAATGAAGTTAAACTGTTGTGATGCAGGGGAGCGCGTGATGTTCAGAGTGGCTTTACAAAAGGGAAAAATATGAAACTCCGATGGCGGTAAAAATAACAACGTTACGGGTATATTTATATTGTTGCATTTTTAAGCGAATGCCGATTAGCGGAGTTGTTTGCGGTCTGTTTGTGTACGTTGATGGATTCTATTGAATCCGGCTCAAAGAGTGGAGTTCCAGTCGGAACTGTTTTGTGTGGAGTTTTCAATCATTCCTACCAACATGTGCGGGATAACTGTGGATTTGCACCACTAAAAGCGACGGGTAGGTACACGAGAATGACGTTTATGAAGCTTAATGCCCACTATGTGGGATGCCGTTGAACTTTGGACTGGATTGTAAGACCGACAAGAGTTTGCTTTAACAGTAATACGAATGCGCAATACTAATCTCAGTACTATTTCTGAAACAAAAAAAACCATACACGCAATCAGACATTCCACTCAAACAGCTACAAGCCAATAAAATGGCTGCCTTACAATATTATGTTACGAACATTCTATACCGTTGCTTTCGGCAGTTCGCCTTTCACCAAGCCCCAGATATCTGTCAGTGCCCACCCTCAGTAAAAGGCGAGTTTGTGCCAGTAATTGAAAAGGGATCGCTGGCCAGTCTTTTCACTGCTGTCAGATTGACGTTTTGCTGCCAAATTGACAGCGCCGGCCTCATCTATCTTGATAAAGTTACAGACTGAATATGTGCCTACGTCTAGGTGTATTTACTTTTAAGTAGGTATCTATAAGTGTTCATAATTATAATATTATGTTGGATATTATTAGAATAATTATACATCCTGTTTATGAAAAGCTAATCTTCCTTCTAAAATTATCTCAGACCCTGTCAAGGTGTATGTAAACTGATATTGGTGGAACGAAATAACAAAAGCCAATCACGTCACTCGACATTATTAAACTTGACAACAAATGAATAAACTTCGATAGGTTTTCGGAAAACGGTATTCAGCCTTTTCGGATACAAAAACATGCAAAGATTTTCGCACGCGTTCAGCTAACAAGAACTGGTTCAGAATTGACTAGCACGTTCTTTTTTTTATCCTGCGAATCAGGCAGACAGACGGACAATTAAATAAACTAAATACCGGCTTGAAAAAAAAACAACAGGTAGGTTTTAAATAATAATACAATGTCACAGAGTCGCCTTCAGTAGATTATCTTGCTGTTATCGTATGAAAGCTTTAGTATGAAATGATGGTTTTCAAATATTTTCAGAACACAAAAAGCTGGAGATCGTATTGGTAGCAGGCTGTATTTGTAATATCAGTCAATCTAAGATATATATTTTATTTCATAAAAAGAAAAAACGAGGCTCGTTGTTAAACAGCGGCGTTTCAGCAATTCCAGGTTCCCTTTATTTTGGACCCAGAACGTAGTGCATCATCATCGATTACCTTCGAGATTGATCATCTCTGAGTTTGCGTCGGTCTTTCTTCTCAGAGTAGTCGGGAAGGAAATACCGACCTCATCTAGTTTTAAAACATAATTAATTTTTAAAGTGTAAAAATGTTTTTTTGAACCAAATTCGAACATTATTTTGACAATCTTCGTCGATAGAAATCGAAATTGCTGTACTGTTGAAAAACAAGCGAGCGCCCGGCCGGCAATGTTAATAATTATGTAAATCCATATCTATCATGTAGCGGCCAAATAAATTACTATGAAAACTCATATCTGTCTTGTTATTTAAAAATAGAACTAACTTTTACTTCGACACATGGCAACCAAGGAGGTAACTTATCAAAAGTTTTATTTTTTAAATTTCGAACTGGCTTAGCAAATAGAGCTGTTTAAAGTAAAGAAAAAACAAATGAACATAAATAGGCGCGTGAAAAAATTGACTAGTCATTGACTCTGGAATTTATAATTATTTACTTAGTTTGAATTTCCGCGCATTGTTTGAGAAAAGTACTATACAAGCCTTGGCCGCAACCCGGCATTGATGGACTCGATGGACTCACGTATGTGTGGCTCGGCTATGCCTCGGCCCACATTTTCACGATCGTCAGTCAGTGCCCTAATTGCTATTCGCGACAGTAATGTCTGTAATGTAAAACATCATCATCATCGACTGTAATAAAAACTATTACAGAGACAAATATAAAGAATTTTAGAAGAAGGACACTCGATGTTAGAGTGCGCGAAGAAAGCTGACACACCAAAATGTGCAACTTGCTCACGTTTTAAAAAGCCCAATAACCACAAAACGGGAGAGGTAGATTGCCCTGCTAGGAAAATAGCGGAGTACAGGTATATCAATTCCATCGACTACGTCGGCGCCTAGAACGTCATACTAAGGCCAGACTTCCGTGTTTATTGCCTGCTGCTGACTAAACAAAACACTGCACTGCCCTACTAATACTCGTTTTTCTTGATGTCTAAGCACATTAATCGCCCGCAGTAAAATCCAATACACACATAGCCTCGAACGTTATTAAATTTTGTGCAACAATGACTTTAACCCACTCAAATTTTGCTGACGCAAAATCATATCTTGTGTTTTAACTAGGCTATAAAGTGCAAAAACTATACTACGCAAACTAATTATGAAATTACGTATTTAAGACTTTTTGTTATTTTTATATTTAAGGTAAATAGTATTTAAGTAAACTAGGTATAAAATAATGAATTAGGAAATTCAATTTTGTCATTATTTCAAGACTTGTAATGTTAAATATTGTTAAGAATTATATTGTCCTACAATTAGCATAAAGTGTGAGCTCATGCCGCCTGTGATACAGGTTTATCCTAGTACAGGCATCTAACATTATAATACCTTTATAAATTATTTTTAAGCTTTTACGTTATTAATATTTTACCAATTTTAATACTGAATAAATATTTATTATATTAAATCCAAAATCTAATTGACTAAATTGACATGCTAATCTTCAAACCACGTTAAATATGAGTCATGTCGTATTGCAAGGAAAATTAAAAAGAAAATGAAGACGGGTGAGTTTTTTATTTTTTTACTACTTTCTTTTGTTTATCGTGCTTACGGCCAGAAGCCACTGAAAAAGACCGACACGCTTATGCAATTTTAACTAAGATATTCCTTAGATTTTGGCTCAAAATTCACACAACAATGCAGATCTTTAGTGAAGAGCAAGATTTCGTGAATTGGATGAACTTGTTTCCACCAGAAGCGCATTTGGTTATGACGGCTTTTGGCCCAGTTCAGCGAATTATATTTTAGCTGTTTTCTTTAACTACTGTGGAAATTACTTTGTACAATTTTATTGTATTTTGCTGCTGCAAATGGCAGTTTAATTAAAGAATATTTTTAATTTCCACGAAATAAAAAAGGATGAATAAACATTTGGAAAAATAAAGCTCAGCATAGCATAGAAGCGAGAATTTAATTGAAATAAGGCTTTGCTCATTGAGACGGTACAGGTTAATAATAAAAAAAAAGGGTCGAAGCCCGCAACATCATATAAAATCAGGTGAAATAGAGGTCAAACCTATAAACACCTGGACTCATACACGTATAATCAACTAGTTTTTGCCCGCGGCTTCGCCCGCGTGAATGTCCTAAATTATCCCACGGGAACGTACTATTGGGAAAAAATATCCTTTTTATGTTAATTCAGGTTATACACGATCTGTGTGCCAAATTTCATCTAAATTCAGCCATTTTTGCGTGATTAAGTAACAACAATCCAACCATAATAAATAAAAATCATATATCATATTTCATATAATATTAGTAGGTTGTTAGGATTATTGTGAACAGAAAAAAAAAATCTTTGTATTTTTGTATGTAGGGGTAATCTCCGGAACTACCAGTCGGATTTGAAATTTTTATTTGGCATTGGAAAACCCAATTTTTGAGGAAGGATAGGCTCGCAGACGATGTCGCGGTCAGTTTATAATAGCAATTTATAATAGCAGCTAGTTTATAATATTTTTATTAGTAGGACATAAGTCCGAAATCGCCTTTCCACGTTGAGCAAGTGTGGTGATTAATGCTCATGCCTTCTGTGTATGAGATGAGAAGAGACCTTTGTCCTGCACTAGGACAATAATAGGCTGGTATTATTTAAAGGACAAACGCGAGCCAATCCTATGTAAAAAGCACAAACAACGTAAATTACAAAGCAAAGTAAAAGTCAAAATATTTAGACAACCTGTAACTGGCAAAATGAACGACACAAAAATATGATTCATGAATAAAAAAGTCAAATCAATGCAAATTGGTTTAATTAATTTCAGTCTGCCTAATCCTGTTAAAGCTTCACAATTCGTCAAGGCAGGTAAACAAAAATTCATTTCAGAATATAATATGAAAACGGTTATTTTTGAGCAATTAGTTTTAACGAGCGCAGCGTACGGGGAACGGTAAAACACCCAAGCGTTTTCCAAATTATACTTTGGTTTTAATATGACTTTGATTAGCTAGGAACTAAGGAATTTTGCAACGAAAATTTTTATTTAGATGAGATTGTGGGTTGTTAAAGAGTGGGTGTGTTTTTTTTATAGAAGCGTGATTATCAATATTTAACAGCTAATGGAGGGTTTATTTTGAAGCCAACGTTGCCATTTTTTAGAACGCCCACGCTATCATTGTGCTTTTATTTGTACCGGTTATCTCAGAAATAGAAATTTATTTTTAACTCTAAACGTATTTAATAAATGCATTTGAAGCTGCTATTCGGAGTTTTCTATTATGTGTAACTAACATTGAAAAATTGTAATTCATGGCATTCGAGTTTATCTCAGTATTAGGTATGTAATTAATGGTTAAAAATTCCTTAAATAAATAAATAAATTCAATATTGACTTGTTTTTCATCGTCTAAGTACAGTAGACTTAACGTGAGTGGCAACATAACTAGTAGGTGTTTGAGACGGCCTCTTATTGTTTTGAAACTTTAACTACACTAGGCCAGCTCAGGCCCAAGTTTTACCGATTCTACCTTCTAACATATTCAGCTGAGTAAAGCTAAATAGAACACATTTTTGTTCCGATATTTTGCCTATCTGCGTCCAAGTATTTGGCAGTCTAATCGATACTACATTTATGAACATAGTTCCTCACTTCGAAGGATGAACTTCCTAAAACCTGATGTTCCGAGCGAATGCTAATTCAAAGCACGCTTTTAGCGTCCAGCGACCCGATATTGCAGACTGTTTGGGATTCTTCCGACTAAATAATTCTGAAGGTGGTTCTAGTTTTAATTTAGAGGCTAAACAACGTCGGTGTTGTCTCAAATGCTCTAATTCAATAGATCATAATTCTAGGAATTATAAGGTTTGGAATTTTATAAAGCTCTTCAGACTTGATAGTAATAATAATAATTCTGAAGATACTTTTTGCCAAAATGGCCTCCAGATATTGTTGAAATATTTAAACAACAATGACAACATAATCCTGTTATTTTATTATTTATGGTTGAGCCACGTGGAAATTCAGAACAAATCTCAGAATAATTTGCAGCATGGCTGCGAAGATAATGATCCACGTGTTTCTCCTTTTTGAGATAAAATAATAAGCCGTGTTCACATTATTGAGTTTTGTCGTGTCTTGACGTCTTCTGTTGTAAACTCTTTGTGATATGACGTGACCCTAAACAGATTCGTTTGTTTGGTCTATCCTGCATCACGACAGAACACAACACAGTAATGTGCCAGTCGCTTCATAACAACTCCCAGTGCAAAAATACACGCTCTTTTGTTTCCCTGAAAATATGAGTAACTTCTTGTAATAGGTGAGAGTTAAAAGCTTACGAGACTACGCTTTAGTGACGTCACTTCACGGTAAAATTGTTTGCTCCGTTATGTAACATGTTAGGTAGACGTCGGTGTCGTTAGGAGACTAGACTCTTCTCGGAAACATCTTGTTTTGGACTTCAACGTGAAATTATGAAGACATTGTTTAAGAAAAGGCTGAAATATTATTAACAAGTCATTTAGTGGTACACATGTGTACCAAGGGTATCTGGGAAGAAAGCCGCAGGTACACGTACATGGTGTTGTTCATATACAACATTAGGTACATATACCTTTTCCCATATACATAATTATTATATACTAGCTTTTGCCCGCGGCTTCGCCCGCGTGGATGTCGAAAAATATCCAACGGGAACGTACTACCGGGATTAAAAAATAACCTATAGGTTAATCCAGGTTATAAACTATCTGTGTGCCAAATATCATCCAAATCCGTTCATCTGTTTTTGTGCAAACCGGAACATACATACAAACAAACACCAAAATTCTAAAAACGATGTTTTCGGCATCAGACTCGAATATTCAATGTAAGGTTCGACTTCGTTTTGACTCTTATTGACTAAAACCCACCCGTGTTTCTTCAGTTGCCTGTACGTTGCCAGAGGCCACGGTATCCCTTTCGGACTTTCCCGCGACCCCGGCAGGCATCGGTCCTAGCGGACCCCTTCCGTTGTGCTGACATCTCTTTGAGGTGCGCGTGGAACACTACGCACCGTCGACCCGGGCCTGGTCCTTATCGGACGGCGAGCTACCCATTGTTCACCATCCGCAAGCCGGGCCTAAAGTGGCCGGGAATCGGCCTGCGATTCCCGACGCCCAGGGCGTCTCCTGCGGTAGCTAGGGGGCGTGAGGGCGCGACATTTGCCTCTCCCTCACGCGCTCCGTCTTCTCCTTGCGAGCATTACTGCTTCGCAGAAGGAGCTGACGGCTTGCCACGCCCTCTCGCTCCGTACCATGGCCTGGACCAGGGCCGGACGCGAGAGATCACTGTCACCGATCGCCTCTACAAGGACACGGCGGTGCCCCGCTCAAGCCGGGCAGACCTTCACCGTATGCTCCACCATGTCCTCCGGGTGATTCACACAGTGGTGACACCTGGGCGTTTCCTCCCGCATTATGCGGAACAGGAACCTCCCGAAACAACCGTGTCCAGTGAGGACCTGCGTCAGGCGGAAGGTGAGGTCGACGCCGTAGCGCCTCTCTAGCCACTCCTCAAAGAGAGAACTTATCGCCTCAATTGTGGCGTGCCCAGCAGTGGGTTGCGACAATCGCACACTCCATGACGCCGGAACCTTGTGGGTAGAAATAAATAAAAAAACAACGATTTACGTTGTGTTAGTTTCCAACCATAAGCCAAAATATTAGTGATTTTAACTTAAAAAATAAAGAACTTTAATTAGAAACAAAATTTCATCCTCTTTTTCACCCCCTTAAGGGTTAAAATTCTAATAACACCGTTGCGTTAGCTTCCAACCATAAGCCTAGATAGTAAATTTAGTGATTTTTCTTAGAAAATTAAGGACTTTTCAACTTTATCCCCTTTTTAACCCTTCGGGGGTGGAGTTATCAAAAACGCTGAGACACGTATAAATTAATTTTCAATTGTCAGCCTAAACACAACATTTGAAGATCCTTACTTCAAAACTGACGGACTTTCATATAAACTTCCATCCCCTATTTTACCCCTTTAGGGGTGGAATTCCCAAAAATCCTTTCTTAGTGGATACTTACTCTTCACAAAGAACACGCCCTCCAAGTTTCATGTCTCTAGGTTTAGCGGTTTGGGCTGTGCGTTGATATATCACCCAGTCAGTCAGTCAGTCAGTTTATCATTTTATATGTATATAGATTAAACAAACAGGAAGATCTTGGAGTGGCAATGACTTTCCTACCTTGCCTCTTACATTCCCCAGATGGATTGTGTCCATTTGTATATTGACAATCAAAAAGTGGCATTAATTTCGAAACAGTACATTTTCATCGACAATCATGAAACCACAATACATATTGACAAAACGATACAACCACGAATGAAATCCATCAGTGTATTGTTTAACTTATCTGCAACGCATGCTTTTCGAAAAACTCGCATATTATTTCCAATGAATAAATTAATTATGAGTATCATTCTGCCTGCCGTTGAGAACTACAAACTAGACGCAATACATGTCATGATCCGATTGTTCCATTATGCTTCGGTAAAACAAAGAAAAATAGTCATGTAGGGATAATTTTTTGTTTAAAAATCAATATCTTCATGTATTTTAGTGTTAGATTGTATATTGTATTTAAATATATGTACATAAATACTGTATTATTGAAAAAAAATGTGGAGTATGTCTATTACCGCTGTTTTTTCTCGCTGGTCAATACACCATTCCTACGTGTCTTTTCATTGCAACCGGCAACCAAAAATAAACTCACGACGCACGAAGAAAATAAGTTAAAAACACATATTTTTTCTTAAAAGACATCACAGAGAATGTCAAAGCACCATGCTATTTAAATAAATAAATAAGTACCCCCTCGCAAGGTTACAGCGCTCAGTTACGGAACTTCTGGTCGTACAAATATTGCGCGGAACAAACTTCGTCCAATATCTTTGTGTTGTGAACCTCGCGATTAACTTTGTTGCGTCGTTCGCCTGCTTTACCAGTGTCTCGCTACATACGAGCATGAACCTGTTTTGTTTATTTTTCTTGGTTAAAAAGAAAAGTTGTGAAGTTGATATGGCGTTTTTATAGTGAAAGTTTTTTTAGGTGGGAAAATGCAGTGTCTTTGTTATGTTGGTAATAATGTGTCTGTGGTAATGGGGTCGCAGAGGTGATGTGGCGACTCAGCCATTGTTTGATGAATTCAATGAATATACTGTGACTTCTTCGTCTAAAGACGTAATAACTACCTACTAGTTGATAGTAGGTATTGCTATCGGAATTCTAAAAGCTGCGGTAAAGTAACTTAATTTCTTTAGTCAGTCAAAGCTTAGACTAACACACAGACTGTCTGAGGTACGTATTGTTAACATTCCACCTGTCATGGTCGCAGTCTCGCCTTGCGACGGTAGATTGCGGGCAAGGTTCAATTTTAAGTAACCTATGCAACTAAATACATTACATTACAAAAACAGCCAACGAAAATTTCTGAACCAAAATTGAAAAATAGTTCATAAAATCTACACAAATTTACGTTAAACCGTTAGCATAATTATTTTAATACGGCAAAGTTGCAAACTTTCCTATCCAAATATATTGCGTGTAGATAAGCGGTATTGCGGTAATTTATGAATAGATTTACTGAGCGGCTCCGGCGTGCATTGAACGTGCTATTCCAGAGCGCTTTGCTTTGCCAATTTACATTTTTATTATCCACCCTGGTGTGAGCTGTTTGCACTGTGACAGTACAAACATTTTCCAAAGCTTGTGTCGCTCCAATTTGCGATATACCAAAGGTTCCAAGGCCCTGCTAACCAAACTAGTATGTTTTTAATTTGAAAGCGTTCGGCTTGTTGCTCTCTCGGTTGGCAGAATTAGAAAAACGAAGAGATTTCCGTTTGTTAAGTGAGCATTTCTATATTAGAAAAATGTTGTTGCTTTGTTCGAAGGTGAAGTTTTTATTTAACGATCGTTGCCAGCTTTTGAAACAGGAACATCGTCTTTTTTTTGGTGTGCTGTTTCAATATTGGAAAAATATGGAGTCGATTCTTGGTAAAAGTGTGATTTGGAAAACGATGTTATTCGATTGGTAATGTTAATTGAATTATTGAGGTTAGAACTAAAAACTGACTATTTTTAATTTGCTCAAACTTAATTTAATTTTACTTCTCTTTGAATGAAATGAAGGAATAGAGGAAGAAAAATTTGTAATTTTCTCATAATGTATCTGACAGCGTGTAGATAGATATTTCTAGTCGTATGTATGGCTCGCAATCTCCAACATCCTTCAGATATAACGAATGTAGCTCGGTTCAATATCCGGACCATGCACCGATCGCTTTTCCTTCATATTGTATGTATAGTGACGATAAATAGAAACCTACGTTCAACAAAAAATGTGTTCTGCACCAGTTTTCGGAATTGAGTTCCCATTCAGGGAATTCGTAACAGCCGTTCAGAGTTCAAATAAATCTAGTACACAAGAAAAGTTTTCGAATTTGGAATCGAGTCACTTTTCAGAACAGCAAATAAGCATTGGATTTTTCGCAATGGCAATGCATCGGGGACTGATTAACGAGCGCGCGTCGTGTTTCGAGACTCCTGACGTTTTAAATGCTACACTCGTTTACCGCGTGACTGAGAATACGCGCCACGTTTTGATTTTACCTTCCCTCTTTTGTTTTTGTCTTCCCCTCTTTTGTTTTGTTGCCGCACTGGTATTTGTTTCTGCCTCTGGGGTTTTTGTAAGCTTACCGTGTAGTGACACACTTTCGGTGTCGGAATGGTTAGAAAATGTTTTTGGGAGTTTGATTTTTGCTTTGTGCTTACTGAAATGATTCAAGTTTTTCTCCGTTTTGCTGCGAGTAAAATTTTTTCGCTGTCTAAAGACGGACCCTATCGATGGTACTATCGATGTGGAATATCCACAAATTGATTAGTTGTATCGAGGACAAGAGAAGATCATCATGTTTCAAATATGAAATGATATAGGTAATGTAAGTCATTAACTTAGTTGTTAGCTAGAATGTAAAGCCTCATTTTATGGCAACCGCCATAAAATCATAATTATATATCAATTATAATAATTATAGCCAGTAACTGAATTCAAGCATGAAATTAAACAGCCGGCCTTCTATGCCAATTAACGCTAATGAATAATGAAAAGATAAACTTACTGCAGTGATTGAGCCGCACCAAATTGTGGGCCTTCATTAAATTGAACACGATAATACTCTAGGATGACCACAAAGAGTACCGGAGCATAAAATTGGAGCGAACACAGTTTACCAATTATTAATGACAAGCTTCAATGGACCAGAATGGAATTCTGCCCAGGTATTCTGACCAGAATAGCCACGGAGCAACGAATGAATTCGAATGCACAGATATGCCAATTGAATCTAATAGAAAAGTAATTAAGCTGATCTTTAAAGCGGCGATCAATTTATTTTATCGGGTAGCGCGACGAGAAGGGAAATGAACTTGTCCGCCGCTGGAATTGTAGAGTTAACTATCTGGTTCTAACGTTACTTTTAACTTGCAGAGAAAGATTAGCCCCGATGCAGACCACGATAGGGGATTGTTTTTAATCGAAATTGAATCTAGAGAAGCAAAGCTTGTTTATAATTTATCAATAAATGTTTTTTTTGTGAAGCGTCAACATTAAGCTAATTTAGGTTAGCTACAGCATAATCCTCAGCAAAGTACCTAATATCCAGACGTCAATGTAAATATATTTTCGTTTAACTTTAAAAGGTATGAACAACAATTTTACTCTTTCGTAAATCCTCAGTTTAGTACTTAGCTAATAACTTAAAGGATTCTGTTTTAAGAAAAGGGCGTAAAATGTTGGCTTAAAAGTTTTCCTCGAATTTGCTAAAGTAGGATTTATCCGATAGATGGTAAGTTGCAAGTGGCTTGTTTGTGTCTTCCGCAGAAGCATAGCAGCCCCCGTCTTCCCATAATTGACTTTCCTTGTATTCCTTCAAAAGTTATTCTAACACCCGAGGCGAGTGCTGAAAATCTAGTATAATGTTAGATAAGACCTCTTTAAGTAGAGAATGGAAGTGTTAAGAAATACGTAATGGGCAATCGTTTCATGGAAGCAAGACTTAAACTGAAGTTTGAATATAAAACTGTTTGAACGTTTTATGAACAAATAATATTTTTATTCGTATGTTTAGAACGCTTGAGCATTCTACATGCTATAATATATTTTATGTGTTCAAATAAATATGGCCGTCCGTTTATGAAACTCGGGGGAGATTGCGAAGTATCTACTACCATTTGCACGTCACAGTAAGCTTATAATTCAAATACGCAATTACTGACGTAATGCATTATTGATACAACATATAGTCCTCCAGATCGTATTTCGACCATGGCGGCGAATTTCAACGGAGACTAGCCTTCGGCGTGGGAGATATTATAGTGCACGACTGTGTGCGCAGACACAGGTGCACTCTCTCTTCCCTAACTCTCATAGTCCAATGGGACGGCAATCCGTCATGACCGGAGAGAGATCAGGCGCAAGACCAACGGCTTAATAACGTGTTTTCCGAGACATAGGGGTATCACACCGCCAACTTCGAAAACTCCGGGCTGTTACTAAGAAATTCCAATTGAAAAATCCTTTCACTTTTCCCGGCCCGGGAATCGAACCCAGGTCACCAAGCTCAGCAGTCGCATTTGCGACCACGAGACCAACAAGGCAGCTAATACAACAAACAACATCGGTTAAGGCCGCTAGACAATATAATAATTTCATACATCGCAGTTCCCTATTCCAATTCGTTATCTTGTAATCACACAGAAGATTTTTGCACATTTAAGATTATAGATAATCCTAATCCTTACCGCGGTCGACGCACGTATGCCAGTGACGTTTAAATAAAACTTCCGCCATCTTTCGGAGTACAGTCTCGCGGATGGTAATACAGGCGCGAGTAAATGGCGAGAGTTCCCAACTCGCCCCGAGGCTGTTCTAAATAGGGAAAGTTTGTGTTAATATGAGATATTTTTATATTGTCATGCTGCTTTAGTGGTGGAAAAAACCGTAACGACGGAAATATCGTATTATCTTAATAGTTTTTAAGTGGGAATCGTGGGGGTTTTACATCTTATGAAAGTTTACTAGAATTCGTGAAAGTTGGGCTTATAATCTTTTAATCAGACTTTTCTTCCAACAAAAGCTTATCCAGACGCTTGCAATCGATAAAAATGAAATCCTAAACAAGTCCCAAGTTTACAAATACTACTACTGCCTAGCCTTTTCCCAACTATATTGGGGTCAGCTTCCAGTCTAACCGGATGCAGCTGAATACCAGTATTTTACATAGAGCGACTGCCTATCTGACCTCCACAACCCAGTAGCTGGGTAATACGATACCCCTTGGTAAGACTGGTTGTCAGACTTTCGGGCTTCTGACGACCCGTAACGACTGTCAGATCCACGAATGACAACCGGGACCAACGGCTTAACGTGCTTTCCGAGGCACGAAGGAGTCTCAGTATGTAAAGATGGTCACCCATCCACAGACCGACCTGGCAAGCGTAGCTTAACCTGATGGATCGACCCGTGCGGCAGTTATTACTGAGCCATGAGCTCCTCCCAAGTTTACAAATAAGCCAAGCTAAATAAAAAACAAACAGAATTTAAATCACCCCTTAAAATAACAGCACAACATCTCGTTACGGTCGACTAAATGCGCCCAAAGGCGAAGAGCTCACAAATTATGAGGCTCTTCCTGCGGCCGTTTAAATAATCTTGGGGTGCAATAAAAGCCGTCCAGGCAATATATTGCAAGTACACCGAACCTATTAGAGGGCGCAGTGCAAACAACCTCGCAAACTAATGGCCTGGCCGTGGGTAAACTGTGCCCAGACAAACCAAGGAACACGCAGTAAGAGCCTTAAACCGTGTGTGCATTGCACTCGATTATTGGCGACCGATTGGATCTAGTTGGTAAACATCACTAGTTGAGTTGTTTATCAACTAGTTGTACTATAGTTAAGCTGCCATGTGGTGGTCCATTTACGTAGATTAAATAAGTTGCCTGAACTTTTTCGTTTGATCCCTTTTTAGTTAACTTTGGTTTAAGTTCATAGACGATGTAGTTGGAGGCTTTGTGTGTTTTGTGAAAAAGAAAAATAGAAATTGTTTTTTTTTACAGACAACAACAAAACCTGTCTGTGTCTATTTTTGGTACACTTAAGGTTCTCACATAATTTAATATTACAATTTTTGGACTTTTGTTATGTCTTAAGAATGTTTCAGTTTTTCTATCAAGTACATATATTAATGTATAAACGCTATAAATTTAGAGCTATTTAAATATACACGAACAATAAATTGTAACAAAAAAAAAAAACTATGAACCGTTCAATTTAAAATATTATTAAAACCTTTTCTACTCAAAAAAATTACACTGACATTCAATTTTAAACCCACCCATTACGCTAACCATCTTCAAATTTACCAAAAGGATCACATTAATTCCCAACGCGTGGTTAGTTAGATAGGTAAGTACCTACCCAGTGCATATTTCTACAACAAATAGCTGGCTGGTTGCTGGCTTATCTCACCGTGTCGTGCACTTAGATGTTTACAGCTAACCCCGGTCACGTGATACTAATATTTGCATACAACCCCGCCGGGATTAAGCTGTGGAAACAACATTATAATATAAGTAACAATCTTTAAAATTTTAGTGGTTGCGTTGGAACGCGGGTAAGTTTTCTGTACCGAGCGTTGTAAAATTAAAATTATAATAAAATGTTAATGTAGTTTGTGTTTGTTGACAGTAGCAGTTATAAACTTCTTCACTGTTATGGTTTGGCTAAAACAATGTTATAATACTATGGTATTAACATATTTTTTTTATATAGCATCTACAAGAAGTATGCGGCTATCTGTAAATACCTATTGTTTTTTTTTAATTTATTTTTTATTGCAGAATGGTACCTGCTCTTGACCTCGATCTTGGCTGATGGAAAGTGATGGTTGAGGTTTATATTGGAACAAGCGTGCCCAGAAGATGCCTGTTCACTCTTGCTTTGAAGGCAGGCGGGTTATATGTGGAACATACAGACGCTGGCAGAGAGTTTCATACTTTGTGGAGGAGAAGCGCTGAGTACGTCAGGATGGGATATCAACCAAATGAGAATGGTACCCTGCAGTACGTCTGGTAGTCCAGTAATGGAAGGGCGATGGTGGGATCAGGTCGTGGAACTCTTGCGCACACTCTGTAGAAGATCGTTTGATTTAATGAATGATAATAAATTAATAATACTGCATACTTTATGACGAATTAAATTAAGTTCGTTTTATCCTGTATTTCCAAATTGTTATTTCAATTTTATTGACACTACATACAAATCGGAAGATTAATCATTATCGGGCATATTATTTGCTACGAAAGCGTAGCTAGCGTAGCACTAGCACACTGGCTATGGTACGTAGCAGCTTCGGCCTAGCATGAACGCGCGGAGTATACGTAACTTAAATACGAAAGATTTTGTCATCATATCAACAAGTATTACTAATATTTTATTTATACCAAAATGTTATAGGATAGTTGTTTTCCAATGCAAAAAAACTTTGTTTTTTTTGGAAGCTGGTTGTTTTTTTTTGTTAAGAGTTTTTATTTTTCACTTTTTTTTGTGGTACCTACTCCACAGAAATTCGAATACCACTACTACCTGCTATGTAAATAACAGTGACAGGAAGTTATCATCATATCATCCACATATACTAAGTGGGAAAAAAATACGTATTATTGAAGCTTACTCAAAAACTATCCAAGCCAAGTTAATACAATTTATATGGGAGCATACCCTTTCTGACAAAAAATAATTTTCAAAATCGGTTCACAATTGACGTTGAAGTCGGCGGACATACATTAAAAAAAAAGATACATACGCGTCGAAAGTTAAAAATTGTTCCAATTTACGTTACGATTACTTCGCGTGTTTGTGCTTAGCTGTTTTACTAAACTTAGCCCCTATAAATCTATTTACAGTTCGTACTAAACTGAATAGTATAAAATATTCATGCTCGAACTATTACTACCAACTTCACTTCACAAGCTTAACAGAATATATTCAACAAATTTCCTGAACCATCCTTTCAGAGTCAAAGTAAAGGTGCTTCTGAATATTTTTCTAAGGACCTGTAGCTGAAGGCTTTGCGAACACGCCTTAGGTAGATAGTGTAGATACCGCTTTAGGCTGGACAAGTTATTTGCCGGTATTGAGTACAAGCCTTATATTTCGTTCATAAATATAATAGTATACCTTCTATTTACAAAATAGTTATAAAGCTTATTAGGCATCATTATTGGCCTGCCTGAGTTGTCCGAAAGGGATATCGTGGCCCCGGCACACAGGCAACGCAAGGAACACGGGTGGAATTCAGTAAAAGTTTGACACGCCCTCCCGCTCCGCCCAGAGCCATCATTTCCCACCATCAAAAAAATAAAAAATAAACATTATTATTGGGGTCCTTTTTTGTGTACAGAGTACACGTGGCTTGGTTTGGATAGACCTTTTGTGTATTTTCTTTATATTCGTTGTGGTGGCAACTGATAGGTTTTATATTTTTTTTGTTTATAAAAGCTAGTTGCGGTTTCACCCGTATAAGTCTCGATCCCGTAAGAATATCGGGATTAAAAGTACCCTATGTCCTTTTCCAGGTCATGGTCTACCCATGTGCAAAATTCCATCCAAATCTGTTTAGCCGTTTTAGCGTGACAAACAAACAAACAAATAAACTCACTTTCGCATTTATAATATTAGTTAGGATTAGGATTTAGGTGGCCTTCAATATCTTTTCGGGTAGAAAAGTTAAATACTTATTATATCTGGACTCGATTTTGTAAATGTATGTATGTTATGTGGCTAACCACAAGTTCATATTTTCTGGAAGGTAATACTTGTCTACTTTCTCGAACAGTCAGAGAGACAGTCACACATCATGAAAAAAACAGATATCATACGTAGAAAGTATTGCAAGCTGCATACAATTGAAATTGTAATATCGGTTTAAAAAGGACCTTGCTTGGCACTCATCGAATACTTTACTTTTATGTTTCAGTAACTGTCTTTGGCAGTAGAATTTCCTGTTTCAAACTATAACTACAACAACATTCCGATACAATGGTCCTGTTGAGAGTTTCCTTATCTACAAGATGTTTCCTATTGAATCGTTTTCAACTATTTATTCTTTTTGCTGGAAATTTTTGCACACAGTGATCATTTTCCTATATTTTCAGTCCCGCTGAAATGTACTAAGTAAATAGTTGAAAATGAAGTTTAAATTCACTTAGTTCAACTTACAGTATTGTGAAAATGGAACGAGCAATTTCATTCCTACTCTATCTATTTCTCGATAGAATTCACAATAACGTCGACTCACAAACAAAGCAATAACTTCTCATAATGCTCATTGCGGTCCACATTCTTTTTGTAAAACATTGTGGCGCTTAGCAAATGTACGATCAATCGATCGTTTGGATATGAAACCGAGAGGATAGCAGTATTGCTAATACCAGAGCATTGTGGTCGGATGACAATCACTGCATTGTCGCGAGCTGGGCTATGATCTCGGATTACCAGGGCAATTGCCGGGACACAGCGACGAGGCTCAACTCTTCGTACCAACCCCCAGTGTGTACATCGCCCTATATCGATGCCAGTCAACTAATCTGTTAAGCTGCCATCGTGAGAGATACACCTAATATAGGGGTATTTACAGTATAATTAGTGGACTCGGGTCCGGCCTGATTACGTGGAAATAGATTGATGTAGAGAATAAACCAATTCAGCTCAGCGAGCTGGGATTATAGATATCTGCACGTATTAATGAGGGTGATTTGGCGAGGCCGTTACATTTTATTGGTATTTTCCGCTTGTTCTCTTCCTTGTGTTTTCGTTTCTTACGTGCAAGGTTTTATTACGATAGGTAGAGTTATGTGGGTATCTTGTGGGCGTTCGATGTACTGTAATGGAGTCGTATTTCATGTAGTTCAATGACTCGGATGTTTTTCAATCGGTGTTATGTTGAGTCTAAATATACTAGGCACTTATAAAAACAACGTATGATAACCTATCCTTAAGCCGGCATTAATTATAAGTTCAAATATTTCCACACCATACCATATTTCACCGTTTTAATCATTTCAAAGGTACCCCTATACCAGCAACAGTCTCAAACCTGATGCAACGAAATATTAGATACAGACGTACCACACATGATATTGCTATGCAATACCACCTTTCATAATTTCAATAGTCCACATTTAGATATATCGAAGCCCATTTTAAACTTTCACCACATAGATGGTCCACATGGTTCATATTTCAAATACATAACAAGTACAGTCGGCTTAGGAAGTGTTTATCAGTTCTGCAGATGAAAATATCAGTAAGGTTGAGTGACGCTATCAGTTCCGACACGTAATTTAAACTAGGAATACACATGACGTCACTATAATACGTATTTTCTTTGTATTAATCTCACTGGCCACGCGGAGGCGATATTCGCGCGCGCGATACAGGATACAACTACGCGCGTCGATTAGTTTGGAAGTCATGCGACTATTCTTGCTAATTTAAACACATTCATACAATTTAGTTGACACAATCGGCGCAACTGACTTCCATTCGCGCGGTGGTGAGCTTTATGCGTTGACACGAATTCAAATTTGAAATTTTGTAGAACAATTTTGATCGACTGTACACATGTCGCACAAAGGTAGTCGAAGAAAAGGCTCGTAGTATGGCGAGTATTGATCTGCTATGTATTGGTCTAGACGGGAAATGATAGAGAGGAACAACTTGAAACAGCTCCCTTGACGTCACAGCTGTACGATGCACAGGATATGTGATACTGTTGTAAATGTTTGTGTTAAATAGCTTGACGTTTGTATGTTATGTGGTCACGTTAGACTGTTTAAGGGTGAAAAAAAAACATAATGTTGCTGTAACTTTTCATTTTATTCTAATAAACCATTGAGTAGATTGCATGCTTACATTTTATGAATTTAAAATAGTACATTGATAAGTTAATACTTTATCAATACATGTTTTTGATGTAGTATCTACCTGCTCTAGGTAATCTTTCAAAAGCTGCTGAAATATAAATTATTTTACAATTATTGTAAAAAATCAGGATAATAGAACGGGTCCTGTCAAAAGTCGGGGTCATAACTCCATGTAAAAGAAAAAATACATTCCAGGAATCCGGTTCCTGCCCAAAGTAAAGATAGAAAATCAAATAAAACTCAATACCTATATTCGTTCACAGTTGACAGTAGTCGTACAGTGGAACTGTATTGAGCAATCATGATGTGAAACGTCCCATGCCCGCCCGTTTCTCATTTACTCACGACTCGACGTCGTATACTCTCACCGTAGAATGTTGCCCTCGTCTCATACGAACGTGATATTGTTACCGACGCAGCGCACTTTTACACGTGCTTTTGAACAGCGAATTTTGTGTAAAATTGCGCAGTTTCGAATGTTGTAGGTTTTTATTTTACCTTTATTGTGATTTGTGGTGTATAGTGACTGTAATGGATTTTGGGTATGGGAGTTTTATTATAATGTTTTTTGGGTTCTAATGTGAAGGATTTGGGTAGTAATACCACATAAAACTTATAATTATTATGTCGATCTAATGTTCTAATAGAATAAGTTTTTTAAATCATTAAAATCAACGGAGTATCATAATTTCATCCTTTTTTAAGATTCAGCAAGCTTGTATCGTTGTCGATAGAATAAAATGTAGATTTCTCCACTGTAAAATTGTTACCAATTTACACCACATTCGCACTTTTGCACCTATCTACGTTTCAACGTGACGACGATGTTTGTGTAAGATTGCGCAGTTTCCTGTTCTTTTTCTTCAGTTTATGGTTATGTTGGTCTGTTATTGCGATGATTTTTACTTCGAAATCCCTACTAAGATTTAGCAAGCTTGTATCGTTGACTATAGAATAAAATCTAGATTTCTCCACTGTAAAGTTGTAACCAATATACCATATTCGCACTTTTGCACGTACCTATGTTTCAACGTGACGACGACGTTTGTGTAAGAATGAGCAGTTTCCTGTTCTTTTTCTTCAATTTATGGTTATGTTGGTCTGTTATTGGGAGGATTTTTACTTCGAAATAGTTCCACCTATAAACCGTAATTCTATTATTGGTATGGAAGCAACGGTTTGTTACACTTATCTTGAGCAACGAAAATTGATGCAAGTTTATGGATTTCTATTGTTAAATCTATCAAGATTCTTCAGAAAGTTTTAGCATTTGCTGAATTAAAACCACGGGCATATAAAGCAAAAATTTTATAAATTAATATTAACATTTTCAAATATCTGCAATCAGCTTTATTTTCCTAAAATCTGAAATCCTAATTCGATGCCCATCGAAATTTTAGCGTGACTTATTTCTTATAAAACGCTTTTTATTCGGTGTTAAACAGACAAATCGGATTCCGAATGGATTAGCTTGTCGCTATAAATCTTATTACGGGACACTGTAAGCTTATTTGCATGGTTTAAATTTGGATAGTAGTAGCGGAATGAGTAATGAGCACTTATAATAAATTGGCTATGATGAAAACCTACTTTTGCTATTTCAATAAGTTATTAAGAGCACTTAAAGGTTCAGTTGCTGTGTTATAGGTTTATATTACAGTACCTGGTCGACCGAGCTCTGCTCGGGTGGAAATGCTCATTTATTAGTATAGGATTTTTCATACCAATTCCATGTATAGTACATACTAATTCCATGCTGCCATAATAGTAGGTACTTACTAATTCCATGCTGCTATGATAGTAGGTACTTACTAATTCCACGCTGTCATGGTGCATTATTGATCGAAGCTGCCATGTCATTATTCTAAGGTTGTTCTATCTTGTTCTAAACTTTGGGCAACCGAGCTTAGCTTGGGTGAAAATACGGAGAAAACGAATATTCCCAAATATGAGACCTAGCTAGATTGCTTTTTCGCCCCCGCCGCCCTATATTGCAACTTTCATCAAAATCGTTAGAGCCGTTTTCGAGAACTTGATTACAAATCAAATAGATCATAAAAATATTGCTTTCATGATTCTAGGTCAACGGGAAGTACCCTATGACCGTTTGTCCACTGCACATTCAATGGAACGTCGACGAGAACGGGATGACGACACCTAAGTAGCGACAGTACTCGTACATTTACTATGGCCGTGTAATCGCTTTTCTTTTTATTAACGTCCTGTTCACGGTGAAGTGCACAAAAAGTGTATAGGTTTTTGCGAGTATCAAAATATGGCCGTATTTTATTATTGCGTTGACTTAGAAGTTTGATGTTTTTAGAATTCCAAGGGACCATACACTTACGTATTTTATATTAATTTCAACTTGGTAACTCCCCGCGTTCCTGAGAAAAAGAGTCTTGATAGACAGACAGACGGACGGGCGGACAACGAAGTGATCTTATAAGCGTGCCGGTTTTTCCTTTTGAGTCTTGGAACCCTAAAAATAAAAAATCAATCTGCCTAGCCTTTTCCCAACTATGTTGGGGTCGGCTTCCAGTCTAACCGGATGCAGCTGAATACCAGTATTTTACATGGAGCAACTGCCTATCTGACCTCCACAACCCAGTAACTGGGTAATACGATACCCCTTGGTAAGACTGGTGTCAGACTTTCGGGCTTCTGACGACTCGTAACGACTGTCAAAGATCCACGAATGACAGCCGGGACCAACGGCTTAACGTGCTTTCCGAGGCACGGAGGATTCTCGGTATGTAAAGAAGGTCACCCATCCACTGACCAACCCCGGCAAGCGTAGCTTAACCTGATGGATCGACCAGTGCGGCTGTTGTTACTTAGCCACGAGCTCCTCCCCTACAAAACCCTAAAAATAAGGTGCAAGTAAAAGTTAATCATAAATTACTTAACATTTAAATTCCATTACTGTACCTAACTTGTATAATCAGCCTATAACGTTTCCACTGTTGGGACTCAGGCCTCCTCTCTTCGAGAGGGAGTAGGCTGTAATCCACCACGCGGGCCCAGTGCGGGTTTGTAGATGTCACATGTCATAGAATTTTTTGTTCTAGGACATGCCGGTTTCCTCACGATGTTTTCTTTCAACGTTTTGAAAGCTGTGGTGATGAAATGATTTACACTAAGTGAAGCACCTGCCTGGTTTCGACCCCACGATCTACAACT
Source organism: Agrochola macilenta (assembly GCA_916701695.1). Classification (NCBI taxonomy): domain Eukaryota; kingdom Metazoa; phylum Arthropoda; class Insecta; order Lepidoptera; family Noctuidae; genus Agrochola; species Agrochola macilenta. The sequence goes on from OU753563.1 coordinate 15,564,351, forward strand.
CGTAAGTCGAGGCCGTTACCACTGCCGCCACTGCTGTCTAAGGTCTATTCAAATTCTTGTTTCCAATTGGTGTAAATAAAGTTGATTTTAGACTGACTAGTACTGTTGAAAAAGTCATAAAAAATATGACGTTGTAGCGCAAACCTAACCTTATGTGTAGGCATTACAGTTGTTTTTCCAAAAAAACCCGTGTTTGTTTACATGTTTGGTAAATAAATTGCGAACGCAGATTACCTAACCTACGGCAATCAAACCGCTGCCGCGCTGCCGCACAGTCGCGGAATAATACGACTCATTGTGAATCTGAGTATTATGTGTGTGTTTCGTAAATTAATGGTGTGTCGTATGTGTTATTTCTGTTTTATTATCATTATTTCTACAAAGAAAAGGAATAGGCGCCAATAATTATTTTTAATCCTCCTTTTTTGGGCGCAATATATGTCTTTGTCTTTTGAATCGGAAGTATCTATGTCCGGTCCTGGGTCTCCGGTTCACCGCAGCAGTTTGTACAGCAGTTCAGACTCCTTTCACCGGCGCTGCAAGAAGAAAGCTAATTTTTTTGATGCATTCATTCATGATTTTGCAGCAAATAATGAGATAAACAACGATCCGGTTTGTTTAAGTGACTTGATTAACTGGTCTTATGTGTATAAATAATCTTACGTAAGTTATTTCACAGTCTGTAAGTATTTTATGACATTACAATTATTTCATTTACACCATCATCATGATTTCAACCAAAAAGCTGGTTTCGCACGGGCTGTCCGCACACAGGAGACCCGTACGGGTAGCGCCCACAGTGCTCTGAAACGAGGACGTAGTACGATACGTTGTACGGGCTCTACCCAGAGCGGTTCGCGTACGGACCCATCCGCGTTGCTGTGAAACAATGTTCTAGCGCCTCACGTGTGTCTCCGTTCCAGGAGCCCGTACGCACCTGTGAAATCAGCCAAAGATGGACACAAGCCTCCCCCAAACGTTGCCACATCGACCGGTCCTGTGCGTCTCGCATCCATCGTATTCCCGTGACCTTCACCAGGTCATCGTTTCACCTTGTTCAAATACGGTTCTTCAAAAGCAATATTGCAAGTTTGTAAGGAGCAGCAAATTATAAACTGAAATACTTTTCGATTCGCAGAAACCTTAACAGGTGACTCAGGGATTAGGAATACGAGTATCTACGAGTACACAGAGGGATTAAGAATATTTACACAGGTTGCTTCTTTGCAAAAAATTATCATAGTTAATTGACTCAGGCGTGACTTCGCGGAAATCTATTATAAAATACAATAGACGACGCATATTCAGTAATGTAATCCACCTAACCGTTCTTAAAGAGTCATAAACCCTGTAAGACATCGACACGTGTTTCACCTCTCAACGAGGCATCCTCAGGATGACGATTGACTTGTTGCGAACACGGTCACGACGTGTTGCTACGTCAAGCGCCGAACGTAGTGTTAGCCACACCGAGGTGACTCGAGGTGTAGCCGAGGTGGACCGAGTACTAATCCAATAGAAGTGGGGTGGTCGGGCAGTGTGGTTCCCACTGCGTTCCGCGCTTGACGATATTTTTTAAAGGTAATCATTTGAAAGTCTGCCGGTACACAATAGATGCTGTGTGCCCCGTACTGCGACCACCAAACCATCTGCCAAACAGATCTATGCAACCAACTGTGCATGAAGTGCAATAAAAGAGAGCTTCCATGAATAATGATAATTCGATAACTATACTCTGTTCAAAAAGTATCTCATAAAAATGTAAACAAATGGATCAGAAAACGTACCTGTAGATGCCAATTTGTAATGACACTTACAAATTGAATGCTTTGATTTTATTATTTGAATACTTAAAACCGAAAGCCTAAGTGAAGCCTAAGTCGAGCCTGAAGTGTGACTACTCAGGCTCGAAAGAGATGAGAGTATACACCGACGGATCGAAGACCGACTCCGGGACTGGAGTTGGAGTCTTCTCACACGACTTCAACTTAAAGATATCCAGCCCGCTGGGAATGTTCAACACCGTCTATCAGGCGGAGTGTGTGGGCATCATACGAGCGGTCCACGCCCTAAAAGCCAGGAGAGTTACGGACACACACATACGCATACTCTCCGACAGCGCCTCAGTGCTTCAATCCTTACAGAAAACACATATTACCTCAAAGCTGACACTAGAATGTCACAATGCACTCGAACAAATAACGGTATTTAGCCGCAACACGGTGACGCTGCAATGGATAAAAGGACACAGCGGTTCGCTAGGTAACGACGCTGCTGACGAACTTGCTAGACGAGGATCCAGCACGGCGGTCTGTGGACCCGAGCCTATCGTACCCATCCCCTTCAACCAGATACGCAGATGGCTGCAGGATTTCACCCATACTCAAGCGGAGCACTGGTGGTCCTCGACACCGGGCTGCAGGCAATCCAAGGAAGCCATGCCATCCTTGGATACCGGGCTAACCCGGCGTTTACTACGCCTGGATAGGAATGGCCTGCGCTTGGTGGCGGGGACCATCACGGGCCACTGCTCGCTGAACAAACACTTTCACACAATAGGCATAACGGACAGTCCTCTGTGCAGGGCGTGCATGGAGGCTGAGGAAACCGTCACGCACGTGCTTTTTGAATGCACAGGCGTCACCCAGATTAGAACACAGACCCTCGGGACACCCAGATCTTTCACAGATGTTCTGAACAGACCAGGAGATTTAATTAACTTCTGGAGGGAGGTGGGCTGGTTGGAATAACCACCAACGGCCGCTATGGCCCACGCACAATGGTCCACTGAAGGACTAAGTGCGGAAACCAAACCCCATAACATAGAACATAGAACCGAAAGCCTAATTTTAAATCACCTTATAAGTATTTTCATTTGACAAATAAGGTTAATTTTTTACCATCAATGTTACTCAGACAAACATTTTGCGAAAAATATGTGACATATGAAATTGAAACTTTATTTATACAGATGAATGTGTTACTAATTCACTTTATTGTGTGATTGCATCAGTAAATACTGATGAAAATGTAAACAAACCCGGTCAGGGTTAAATGACCTGGACCGCGTTTGTTTACATTTTCATCAAATACTTTTCGAGCAGAACATACTAAACGTTCGTCCACCACAACCTGTATAGGAGCGTTATCAACCTTATGCTGACTTTTATCACGGCATTTTTTTAGCAAAAGTCTGTAATTGTCACTTTCTTAGGAAGCTCTACGATAAATAGTTGACATAATAATTCATGCTGCGACAATGACTGCTGTTGAATGTAGGTATGTGTATCTTTACATGTGTTATGCACACTTCATCCCGCGTTTGCAGTTGGTGACATTAGCACTTAGTCCCATTCGCGTTTGGTTCCATTCGCGGTTGGACCCATTCGCAGTTAGTCCAATAGGAAGAGGTAGGTTTATGGACCAAAGTGCGTTGGATTTATTTGTTGTATGTATTTATTTAATTTATGTATAGAGTGGTACCCTCACGTGGGCTATTAAATAGTCTGTGTATCTTTGTATCATACTAGCTTCTGCCCGTTTACCAAAAGTGGTAAAGCACTTATGAGGTCAACTATACTTTCCAGTTTACCTTTTAACTAATTTAAAAATGAGAATACGCAAATGTTTTTTAAGTTTTTTTATATTTATACTTAATAATTTTTGTGTCTTAGTTTCCGTTGTTTTTTTGGTTCATCGCCGTTGCAGCAATCTTTACAGCATTTCCAATCTACATTTTTTTCTCTGAAAGTATAAAATGATTTTGTTGAATATTTGAAATCAGAATTATATATAAAATGGTAAACTGACTGACTGACTGACTGGGTGATATATCAACACACAACCCAAACCGCTGGACCTAGAGACATGAAACTTGGAGGGTGTATTTTTTGTGAAGAGTAAAAAAGGACCACTAAGAAAGGATTTTTGGGAATTCCACCCCTAAAGGGGTAAAATAGGGGATAGGATAGGGGAAGTATATATGAAAGTCTGTCAGTTTTGAAGTTAGGATCTTCAAATTTTGTGTTTAGGCTGACGATTGAAAATTAATTTATACGTGTCTCAGCGTTTTTGATAATTCCACCCCCGAAGGGTTAAAAAAGGGGGATGGACTTGAAAAGTCCTTATTTTTCTAAGAAAAATAACAGAATTTACTATCTAGGCTTATGGTTGGAAGCTAACGCAACGGTGTTGTTAGAATTCCAAACCTTTTTTTTTTTTTGTAAATGTGTCGTTGGTGTGCCTTGCTCAATAAATAAATAAATAAACCTTAAGGGGTGAAAAGGGGGATGAAATTTTGTTTTTAACTAAAGATTTTTATTTTTAGGGTTCCGTACCTCAAAAGGAAAAAACGGAACCCTTATAGGATCACTCGTGTGTCTGTCTGTCTGTCACAGCCAATTTACTCCAAATCTAATTGACCGATTAAGTTGAAATTTGGCACACATATGTATTTCTGTGACCCAAACACGGACGTGTTACATAAATAAATGAATATTGAATATGAGGGTCACTTCTGGGGGGCATAGAAGAAAAAAAAAAAAAAAGTTTTTCGAAATGGACCGTGTGATATATCAAATGAAAGGGCTTATTGCGAGGATCTCAAATACATTTTAAAAGTATTTTTTAAATCATTTAAAAAAATACTTTTAAAGATATTTAAGAGAAGAGATGAAAATTGACCATTCGGGGCCCTTATCTCCGAAACTACTGATCCAAAAATTTTGAAAAAAATACAGAGAATAGTTCTATGCTTATACTCGTAGATTACAGGAAAACCTATAAGAAGTCTATGGTCTTAAAATAACATGGTAAATCACTCAATATTGTGCGTACAAACTTACATTTGCAGGTGGAATGTATGGGGGAACATGTTTTTCAACTACAATGTTAAGTTTGTTCTTGGGATAAATTTTATTCATCCCCACTATGGAACCCTTCATTGTCCGACACGCAATTGGCCGGTTTTTTAAAGTTAAAATCACTAATATTTCGGCTTATGGTAGGAAACTAGCACAGCGTAAATCGTTGTTTTTTTTTTATTTCAACCCGCAAAGGTCCGGCGTCATGGAGAGTGCGATTGTCGCAACCCACTGCTGGGCACGCCACAATTGAGGCGATAAGTCCTCTCTTTGAGGAGTGGTTAGAGAGGCGCCACGGCGTCCTCACCTTCCGCCTGACGCAGGTCCTCACCGGACACGGTTGTTTCGGGAGGTTCTGTTCCGCATAGGGCGGGAGGAAACGCCCGGGTGTCACCACTGTGTGGATCGCTCGGAGGACACGGTGGAGCATACGGTGGAGGTCTGCCCGGCTTGGGCGGGGCACCGCCGTGTCCTTGTGACAGTGATCTCTCACGTCCGGCCCTGGTCCAGGCCATGGTACGGAGCGAGAGGGCGTGGCAAGCCATCACCTCCTTCTGCGAAGCAGTAATGCTCGCGAAGGAGGAGACGAAGCGCGTGAGTGAGAGGCAAATGTCGCGCCCTCACACTGTCGCGGCCACCGTAAGCGCGGGCTTGCGGACGGTGAGCAATGGGTAGCTCGCCGTCCGATAAGGACCAGGCCTGTGTCGACGGCGCGTTGCGTTCCACGCGCGCCTCAAAGAGATGTCGGCACAACGGAAGGGGTCCGCTAGGACCCATACCTGCCGGGGTCGCGGGAAATTCCGAAAGGGATACCGTGGCCCCTGGCAACGTACAGGCAACTGAAGGAACACGGTTGGGTTTTAGTCAGTAAGGGTCTGACAAGGGCGATGAAGTTTTGTATTGAAGTTGTTCATTCGCTGAATTTTGTATTCAAGTAAAAATAATATAAGTACATGTGTACTGTTTCTAACTTTACAGTATTTTACATAGAGCGACAGCCTATCTGACCTCCACAACGCAGTTAATTGGTAATAATTGGTAAGAATGGTTGTCAGACTTTCGGGCTTCTGACTTCCCGCAACGACTGTCAAAGATCCACGAATGACAGCCGGGACCAACGGCTTAACGTGCTTTCCGAGCAACGGACGGGTCTTTGTATGGTCACCCATCTACAGACCAACTGCGGCAAGTGTAGCTTAACCTGATCGATTGACCTGTGCGGATGTTATTATTTAGCCACGGGCCCCTCCCCCGGATAACCCCCCCCCAACCCCTTATCCGGGAGAATCGATAAAGATATAGATTAGGATATGCATACGAACAGAATGCGATACTGCTCACCCCTCATAGCAAATAGCGTGATAATTTGTACCCTACAGACTGACCACACTTATAGGGAACATCCTATACAATGTTATTGAGGCCAAAATATTAAATGGATCTGCTAGAGGAGAAAGTCTTCGTGCCGCGTATACCATTGATACCAAATGATGAACGCAAATGAAAACGGATGAACGGATTTGGATGATATTTGGCACACAAATAGTTTACAACCTGGATTAACCTATAGGTTATTTTTTAATCCAGGTAGTCCGTCCCCGTCGGATATTTTTCGACATCCACGCGGGCGAAGCCGCGGGCAAAAGCTAGTCTTAAATAATTATCAAGTTTTGGAATCGCAAACTCAATGTCATACAAGACAAAGTTCAAATTCCACTGTTAGCCAATTGTTTAGGACCTCATAATTACAATAGTCACTCAAAATTCAACTTAAAATGCATAAAGATAAAGTAGATAAATGAGTTAGTGACGATGGAATCAAAATTATCGGAGATTATGAATTCAAGTATACCTATGTACCTGTTTGGTTTTGTAAGTAAAGTGTCTGTTTCACAATTTCTGAACAATACTTAATCACAATTCGGTTAATATTCGCTACATGTGTCAACTGTTTCTTAACATAACATAACATCACGCCTTATTTCCCTGAAGGGTTGGGCAGAGGTGTACCTGTAGCAGGTACACCCGCATTTCGCCAGTTATGTTTAAGTCCCATGTAATAGGGAGCGAGCCTGTTGCAATCAACCGTGCACAAATCCAGACTCTGAGCTGCTACTGAGAAATGTTTGATAGAAAAACCCCAATAACACTGCGTAAGTCGGGAATCAAACCTAGGACCTCATGCTCAGCAGTAGCGCTTGACAACTAGACCAACGAGCCAGTGAAACCGGTGTTTTTTGTTCAAACCGCAACAATACCATCATTGTCTCTTAAGCTAAGCGCACTTTAAAAAGTTCTTCACTAAACAAGCAAGTGTCAAAGTAAATAGAAAACCGATTAAAATTAAAAGAAGTTAGTATCATCCTTTGAAATTATGTAGAGTGACCTGGAAGCGTATCCTGAAACATAATATCGTGAGAAACGAGAGCTATGGGGATAAAACAGCAAATAATTGACAGCTTCACGTTGATAAACAACGTTCTTGATAAACTTTACTTATTGTTCTTAAGTTGTAAAGTATTCTTGACAAGGTGGCAAATAAAATGTTTTAGTCATTACTTAGACGTTCAACAACAGGTCTTCCGAAGTCATATTTTTAAGTACCCGTGATTTGGCCATAGATTTACACGGTTGGTAAAAAATAACTATGGTACTGACACAGTTACTGTGCAGAAATCATTCTAAACTAAAATGCAAAAGTGCAAAAAAACTGTAAATTTAACTAGACTTTCTTTAGAATTTCACAAACCTCCTCTTAAAAAGTTACGCGACTACCCCGTAGAAGTAGAATACAACATACCCTAACAATGTCCTTATATTTCCTCTAGAAAAAACTCATCGCCTTAACTCGTCACATCACCTTAACTTTATCGAAAGATAGTATCCGCTTAAAAAATCGCTGCCTCTGATCGAATATCGAAATAGGGCGCCGATGCCGATCGACGTCACTCACTCTCGGCGAAGCGATCTATCCGATGTGACGAGCTAAGACAGTCTTCCCCGGTAACTACGAGTACCACGCTTTCATCCGACATTTTTCATGGAAAAAGGCGGAAATAAAATTATATGACGGTAAACAGCCAGTCACTTTGAAGCCGGTATTTGTTTGTAGCTTCTTTTAAAATAGAGAGGACGTAGTTACACATATATGTATTTCTAGTTTTATTTATATACATATTTTATGTTTGAAAATTTTGTTGCATATATGAAAACTTAGTTGTAATGAATGCAGCTTTGAAACATATTAAACGAGTTGTTAATATTAGTTCTGATGTTTATGAGTTTGTAAATTAGAAATTGAGTTTGTTTGCGCTCACTGTTGTGTTAAAAGAGTAAATTGTGATTTATATGTTAAAATAGTAATGAGGTAGTGAAAAAGCGTAGTTGTCACAATGGGGGCTATCGTGTATGAATTCGCCGCTAGAGGCGCTAGTGTAGCGTGAGGTCTCCGAAATGTCAAATGTTACTAAACGTTCATCGTTCGCGGGATTTTCTAACTGGAATTTTACTTATTTTTCATAATTTTTGTAAAGATTATGCCATTCGTGATTAATTAAGGCTTAAGATTTTAAGTACCAACTCTGGATCTAATTTAGCAGCACTTGGAGGAAGAATAATATTTGTTTGCTTCATGCTTGCCAATTTTAGGAACATTATAATGTAAACATTCATTTGATGTTTTAAAACTTAATAAAATAAAAACATTATATAAAGTAATGGGTCCATAGTTATATCCAAAACATATCAAATAAATGTACTGACAGGACCTTACTCGTCAGTGGCGCCAACTGGTGAGCACAAAAACGATAGCCCCATTACGACTGGAATAATGATAATACGTAGTAGTAGTCTACAGTAGTATTACTAGTCAAACTCGAGTTTTCCCTGAAAAGTCCTACCGGTCAGTCAGTTCTCAATTATAATACGTAAAAAACGATTTTGGGTTCCGACCTTACAAGGAAACGGAACATTTACAAGATCAAATTCTTGTTTAGTCTCACTACAATCATGTGTTTAGTTCAGCAGTAATCACTGCAGAGACTGTAGGTACCATTCCGTACCCGACCGCAGGGAGCAACTGCACGCAACGTGTCGCGGCGTCATGTCGCTGCAGTCATGATTCCGAACCCGACCGCAGGCGGCAGCAGCCCGTATTCTAGTCGGTAGATAGAAGATAGAAAACGTATTATCGCTCGAGCGTTGGCGGAACTACTGGTCTGCGGTCGGGCTGCACGTGTCGCCTGTCACTCGCCCGTAGCTGCCAACGACGTGTCGTTAGCTACGGAAGGTATTTCATAGAAATTCAATGAAACCAGTCGTGTCGCCTGCAGTTGCCTCCTGTGGTCGGGTATGGAATGGTACCTATAGTCTCTGCAGTGATTACTGCTGAACTGAACCCATTATTGTAGTGAGACTGAACAAGAAAGTGATCTTGTAAATGTTCCGTTTCCTTGTAAGGTCGGAACCCAAAATCATTTTTAACATAACATACTTGTGAACTGAACAATAACAGCACTCCTGTATTCCTCAAAGGGTTAGGCAGAAAGGAATTGAACAATCAAGATGCTAAATACGATCTACCTTCTACAGAGTCTGGTGAACATTAAATAAATGAGTAGCTTATGATACTTACGGTAAGTTCTCAGTGATCCAAGAGCAGAAGCAGTTCATCTTCATCCCGATAGCCACGTGGTCACCGTCACACTCCACCCCGCCCACTGTCACAGCCACCAAATGGCCTTGACGGACAGCCGGCGCCCCTGAGTCGTCCTGCATCAAATTATTATTTACAGTATATTCAATTGTCGCCAGTATTTTTGATTATTCAATTTCTCCAAGGTCATGTCTGCTATAACTGTCTTCGATCCTTTGATAGAAATGACTGAGTCGCTGCTAGTTTTGCCCACTAAAGCACCCGTCCCACCGCCGACGAGGAAGCGACTAACTATCAAAACACTGGCAGAACACTCGCTGAGAGACTTACGCTTGGTACATTCGCATAACAGCGCGGAATGGTATCGTCGCCATCGTGCACTCGCTGCAAGTTGCTCGCCATCTCGTTTTAAGTTGCTAGCTCCACTAGCTTCTCGTTAATCGTCGGCGGTGAAAAAGGTGCCTAACGTGGATTATTTATTTCAGAAATAAAAGAGTACCACTTACATCGCTTATGTAATGCTCATCAGCTGCATAACAGACGACTTCGTTCGTATCTGTAATAAACGGGGAGATGCTATAATAGTTTTTTTTTTTCAATGTTTTAGTGCACGATGCAGCTAAGGATTTTTTCCACTGAAACTACCTAATGGGTACAAGTTTTTTTTTAAAGTTTTAACATTCATTATGTAACATAACATCACGGCTGTTTTCCCCGAAGGGTTAGGCAGAGGTAGGTATATCTTTAGTACACCCCACATCTCGCCAGTTATGTTTAAGACTATGTAAGTAATAGGGGGCGAACCTATAGCCGGGCATCCAGACCAAGCTGCTATTGAGAAATTCCTGATGGAAAAACTCAATAACACTTTGCCTGACCTGGGAATCGAACCCATGACCTCATGCTCAGCAGTAGCGCTTGCGACCACTAGACCAACGAAGCAATTAATAATAGAGAATATACAATTTCTACAACTACAATAAAATAGGGTAAGATGATATACAAGTAGCAGTCACTAACTTATTCCGTGCGTTGGTATAACCTTATCAACTAACTTCTTGCAAGTTTGCACATTCACGAAACCGAACGTTTCAACTGTTAGTGTGTTTTCCTGCAAACAAAAAGAAGACAATTTTACGGTCAATGCCCGTCGTCCACGACAACACCCAGAAGTATCGTGGTACAAACTCAAATCACAAATGAGTAGCCAGAATGTCACGTCACTCGTATTTCAATAAGTGTCTGTACAAGGCGCAAGTTTACGAACTCGTTATTAGGTAACTAGTTTATGATTGGTTGCGCCGTGGACTAAATAAATAAAATAAAATCATTTTAATTCGGACAACTAGGAGATCCATAAATTGTTAGTAACAGGATTGCACTTAAAATACTATTGTTAGTAATTTAAACTAAAGACGAATTAATCAGAAGACACCCAAGAATTAATAGAAACTAGGGTATAAGTCTTGTCACCTGGCCTTATTATGGCCGAGGAAGTATCCTGCCGCCACAGCCTTCAGAAAAAAAGCTTAGCTTCTAAAGCAAAAGTTTCCTAAAAACGGCTAAGGCATGGTATAATAATATACTTCGCCAGGTATAGCATTCCGAGACACAGTGGTCACGTGGGTAACACAAGTCTACGTCATCACATCTGTGTTACCGGAAGTTTATAATAATCACTCCCCAACCACTTTTATTACCTATGCGAATCCAATAAAACAATGAGGTTTTAATTAACTACGTTGGTTTATGTTTAAATTGAATTGTTTTGTTTGATTTACGTAGACACACGAAACGACAATTTAAAAGCTTTGTACATATTTTTTTACAGAATGGTGGCTGAAAATCTTTCCTTAATTGTGTTTTGTTGCAATAAAGTGGCAACTGGATAGTGACGTAAGCATGTGTTAGTCCCGGAATGCCAAACCTTGTTTTATTAGACCATGGGCAAGGGTTTCCTAAGACTGCGGTGGCTGCCACATAGAGTCCGCAATTTACCGTCGAATTAAATGCTGGAACGTTAGTAATGAAAGTAAGTTGGTGGGGTTTTCCCTAGAGAGCATTTTTTGTCACGGTAAAGTCAGACCCCGCTGACATAATTTTCATGACAGCTGTCACTGCGGCCGTTATGTGGCGGCCACGGCTCTTCTAGGAAACTGCAGCTTTAGTGACAAACATGTGAAAATCGTTATCGTCATAATTTATCACAAATGTAAATAATGCTAAAATTATATATTTGAAATACTTTTCTGTAGTTATTACCTTGGGAACGTTCGATTTAGCTTTCCTTCGCCAATTCTTGTAATATGCTATTGTAGTTTTCTGTAAAATAATGTTTTAATACACACTTATTAATAAAACACGGGAATAAGTTAAACAAGTAGTAACCGCAGTTTACTTATATTTTTCGCGGTTTTAACGCTGATCAGACGCTTGGAAAAATAAAATGAAAGAATCACATGAACGTTCTCACGACACTGACAAAATTACAAAGGAAGGAACGCTCATCGCACTCCTATCATTTAATTTTTCGATAATTCTGCAGGCGAGTGAAAGGTGCCGAAATCCAACATTATTATAATTGGCTCGGTTCACTAATGAGTTCATAATATTTTACTTTTTATTTATTTTGTGTTCATCATAATTCACTTTTGACTCATATTCTGCTCAGAAGTTTCACTTCGAGCGACAGCCGGATCAAAGTCCAAAAATTATCAAAAAGTAAAGCACCTGATAACTGCTTACTGTTTGGCGTATAAGGAGTCCCAGAACTCTCTTTTTATTTCTTTGTTTTGCACATTGCGATGCAGTTTGATTACAATAAAATAGATACATAGACGACCTCTAGCTAAGTAATAACAGCCGCACGGGTCGATCCATCAGGTTAAGCTATGCTAGCTGGGGTTGGTCCGTCGATGGGTGACCAGCTTTAAATACCAAGAATCCTCCGTGCCTCGGAAAGCTCGTTAAGCCGTTGGTCCCAGCTGTCATTCGTGGATCTTTGACAGTCTTTACGGGTCGTCAGAAGCCCGAAAATCCGACAACCTGTCTTACCAAAGGGTATTACCCAAATACTGGGTTGTGGAGGTCAGATAGGCAGTCGCTCCATGGAAAATACTGGTATTCAGCTGCATCTGGTTAGACTGGAAGCCGATCCCAACATAGTTGGGAAAAGGCTAGGCAGATTTTCTTGAGACACATAGATAGAATGCCTACCCTTTATTGCATACCATAACAAATAAAAAATATCACGAACCCCATCCAACGAAAATTATTTTTTTGAATGAAAGGGTATGCTCCCAAGTTGGTCCTATATAAATTTTATTGACTTTGCTTTTCATTTATTTGTAATTTTATTATTATTAAACTATGAAACAATTTAAAAAATTAACAGACTTAAAATAATAATAATAATATGTACAAGTATATAAGAAAGGGGTGGGGGGGGGGGGGGGGGAACAATCATAGGGCATCAAATTTTTTGACTTTGTTTGAATAGTTTTTGAGTAAGCTTCAATAATACATATTTTTCCCACTTTGTATATGTCGATGATAACTTCCTGTCACTGTTATTTACGCAGGTAGTGGTTTTCGAATTTGTGTAGGTACCACAACTAAAAAGGGAAAAATAAAAAAATTTACAAAAAAAAAAACAACCGTCTTTAAATTTTTGCTATTGATACACATTACAGATTGATTAATTAATTATTATTGGTATATTTACAGGCTAATATTAGTTTTAAGAAAACGTTGTCATTTTGTCCATATGATTGTCATCTTGTAATGATATCTAATTAATTATGTCCTTTGGAGTAAGAACAGTGCATTCTTTGCTGTCTCTACTAAATACAGATTACTCAGTGATCTAGTTAGGAGAGCAGCGATTCACCCGACCATCCGCCATTCATTAATAATAATGCATAAAACTAGTTAAAAAAATGTTTTATAGTCACAATATGAAGTGATAAGTGTAACACGCAACACCACTATAGTGACAAATGAAACACGTCGTATCTACTAATTGAAATAGCAATTAAGTAAAAGGAATGGGAATAAGCCAACGTCGCATCGTGCGCTAAGTTCCGTAAGGGTTCCGTAATAAAGATCTACTGTTTGAATAATTTGTGTGATGCCAAGACCGAACTAAAATGCTTTACATATATTTAAACCATTTTTTTTATTTAATTTTATTTTGCGTCTCTGGTGCGTAGGGTTTGGCAGCACCAACCCGTCCTGGTGTCACTGTTATTTACATATCAGGTAGTGGTATTCGAATTTGTGTGTACCACAACTAAAAAGTGTTTCGCGTGTACCACAACTAAAAGTAAAAAATAAAAACTTTTTTACAATAAAAAAACAACCTACTTAAAAAAAAAAACACGAATAAAAAGTGAAACATAACTTTAATTTCAGAAGTCGGTGGCATAGCACGAAAATTCAAAACCAAAGACACCGAAATTAAAGTAATTTTTCACTTAGTAGTGTTTTTTTTTTGAAAGTCGGTTGTTTTTTTTTTGTAATTTATTTTTAATTATCATTGTGTTGTCTGTATTTGTGTGTATTCCGCATAAGAGTTAAGGTTGCTCGAAATAAATGTTTATTTTATTTTATTTATAGCCATCTAATTACATCTAGGTATTGAGGGTGTATTAAAGTGGCTTCCCGTGTGGCTATGCTTAAAATGTATGGTCCAGAGGACATTTGAAAGTACAGCATGAGCTATTATTCACATTTAGGTAGTTCATGTCGAGACAAGAGAAAAAAGTACATATATTTAAAAAAATCTAAATAATGTGTTAAATGTTATAATGTGATAAACATCTGAAGGGTAATTCCCGTATTTTTTAAGAACTTTCGCATTTTAATCTCAGTCTCAATCTGTCAAAAAATTCCTCTAATTCTCGTATAATTTTGAAAATGATTGTCGCTGTGTTTAGAATGCGACTAGATTTTGAACGTTTTTAATTACGGAAATAGGCCTTCTGATATCTGATATTATGATAATATTGTAGGTGCAGCCTTTCATATACAACGGAACCTTATAAAGTGGGATATTGTTAGCACAAACTATAGCGGCGTAGAAGTGTATGATCCAATTAGTATAGTGTTTTATTGTCATGCCCCGTCGACTTTTATTTCGTGATTGAAAAACATTCACCATTGTGGCTGATTTTTATTATATTTACCTATTAGAGCATGACAGCTTTTGATATAACACTATACCTACTTTTATTCGCTAAGAACTTATAAAAATAAAATTTCTGAAGTATAATGCGAGAAATGTGGGCAACTATAAAGAGGTCGGTTGCCTTACGTTAGGTAGAAGGACTGCTAATTTCTATCAGTTGGCCTTTGCACGTGGTGCTTGTACGTATTGACCCCTACCGCTGCGCCCGCGTTGCCGTCAACCATAATTAGCAAGTGCCTTTGCACTTCAGTTTCTTTGCAGTCGTCGGATTTCTATCAGTTGCCCTTTGGCAACTGATAGAAATCCGACGACTGACGAAACACGAAGTTTGCCGAGGGATATTAAGAACATAGTTGTACTCTACACTGTCAGACCCTGATGAGTGATTATGAGGAAGGCTTGTGTTTCCTTATTCCCAAGAAAAATGTCTTAATTAAGAAAACTATTATAAATAAATATATTTTTGTATTAAAGGAAAAATATCCGAAAGTGTATTCCATCTTTTTTTCCAAGCGAGATTCTAGATCGCAAAAATCATTTGTGTCAGATTTTCTTTCTCTTTCAGGTTTCCTAGAGGTAACTTAAAGTACCCTCAAAATAATGTGTGTGCCACCAGACATGGGCTGCAGCGCTGGATTCCGATAGCGCTGTGCGCCATAAGAACGAAGAAAAGAACTGCACTGGTAGTACTGTTACGACAGTACTACCAGTGCAGTTCTTTTCTTACACGTATTTCGAGAATACAAGAAACCTATTGTATATTAATATATTATTGTTTCGCAGACTTCAAATCTTGCCAACTTACCTTGACGTCTAAGATTGGCATGTTTCGAGAACCTTTTTGGTAGCGTTTTCGATGTCGTCTTATAGCTTTTGTTAAATTTTCCGTTTTCTAAAAATAAAATAATACTTAATTTCTTTATTATGAGAAATAAATTGTGGTCTGGTACTTCTGGAGTCCATCATTCCATCTTTTCTCCAGCCCTGACGCTGAAGAAAAGATTGCCTGCATAGTAGTAAAGAAAGAAAAAAAAAAAAATATATGTTTGCCAAAGAAACACGTGCATATTTTTTTTTAAATTAAACTCGAGTAGATTACAAAACAATAACAATACAATAACGAGCACAAAACAGAAATAGTCTGCAGCTGCTGGCACGTCGTGACTGTGACAAAAAGGCTTCCACTCAGCATGATGCTGTGCTATGGAGACCCACAGCACAGCGCTGATTTTCAGTGGTCACCCGAAAAAAACGTACGGAAACCAAGTCAGGTTTAAAGAATTATACATAAATATAAAATAAAATAAATAGTACTTATAATATAATATAATGCTATTATACAACTAACAGTATGAATAAAATGAATAAATAACATATAAATAATTATCTCCTCACTCCTAAAACACCATTATCAATACAGTGTTTTACAGTAACAATATCTTATTTATTTATCTTTCTTCTTTTCACTGAAAAACACCGCACAGCCTAAGCGGCTAGGTGCAGAAGTATGAAATTTTAATAACAGCGCTGCGACATTTTTATTTATTATTAAATGTCACGGCATCATGCTGAGACAGGAGCCTTTTGGCATCGTACAGGATATCGTTCTTAAAAAAAAAAATTGTTTGAATTGTTACTTTGTTTTTTATTTATGTTTAATGTGTTTTTAGTTATGTGTGATTTCCTGTGCGAGTCACAATAAATACACTTTCTTTCTTTCTTTTCAAAATTCATCTCCTAAAAGGATGGGGAAAATGGAGAAATGTTTGTATGGAAGTTCGTCATTCACATCTTATTTAAATGAACACATTGTACGCATGGCAAAAGTTAATGCTTGCACTGCCCATGCGAATGTGGGCTGTCGGTAAAGAACTCAGTTGCGGATCCGAGCATTACCCCGTCCTAGCTCATTATTGATAATAGTGTTCAATCTGCAAGAGATAATGTATGAATGGTGGTCACAAAAGCAAATTCGCATGGGCTGTGCTAGCATCAACTTTTGCCATGCGTACAATGGAACATAAACTAATAAGGAGAAATATTAAAGCCCGTTGTTTTAATATTTGATTTCATTTGGTTAGTGACTAACCTGGGGTGGTTAGAGTTTTAAAGTCGCCCATGGGCCTCTGACTTGGCTTCACATGCCGTCGAGAAATATCTCTCAGGCATGGCGGTTTCCTTACGATGTTTTCCTTCACCGTTTTTGAAGCAAGTGATAATAATACAATACGCACATGAATCCGAAAAGTCAGAGGTGCCTGCGTTTCGAGAGCTATGAGTTGGCAGTCTGACGGTCACACGACTAGGTTACCGCTGCTTAATATTTCTTACCTTATCTTTCACCACTTACTTTTACTTCTGGTTCGTCTGTCACAAGCACAACATGGGAATTTTCTATAGAAATGGTATGGTTATCCGGCTCGATGGTTACATTGAGCGGAGTGGGCTCAAGAGGCTCATAGGGCTCAGGTGGCTCATTGAACTGTTTTGGCTTTTCAGGCGGATTATCCTGCGCCAATTGCTGCACATGTATAGTAGCGAGTGCTCGATGAGAATTATGTGCGGTTGTAAATCTTGCCAAATCCACAATCGATGACTCTGATTTATCCCCCTGGAACGATCGATGCCGTGCATTAGCTGGCTGTAATTTTGGACCAATTACGTATATAAAAAATCCTTACTGGTTGTGGGCCTCGTAAGTTATTGCAAGAGTTTTCTTAAATTCATTACCATTGTGTTTGGTGCCAGAAGAAAGATGTATAAGAAAATTTTACAGGAAAATTTGTAATCTAAATTGTAATCCATATTTTGTTCCACGATTTTTTTTTTTTTTTTTTCGATGTTTTTATCTTTCAGGTTTCCTAGATGTAGGTAACGTACCCTCCAAATAGTGTGTGTGCCACCATACAGGGGCTGCAGCGCTGCGCGCCATAAGAACGAAGAAAAGAACTGCCCTAGGCTGGTAGTACTGTCGTAACCCATTTTACGAGAATACTATGGGCTGTTATTTTGTCCATGTCAATCACCTCATCAATACGGAAATCATGGTTACCAAATTATAATTTTTAGTCTCACTTCTTTTCTCAATTCATATGTACTTTCTGAGTTTATCTTGGACATTACTGACATCGGTGAAGGAAAACATCGTGAGGAAACCTAGACTTATATCGTTAATATAAGTCTGAAATCGCCAACCCGTCTTGAGCAAGCGTGGTGATCAATGAGAAGAGGCCTTTGCCCTGCAGCGGGACTGTAACAGGCTGGTATTATAATATTATAGTCTCACTAGCTTTGCGGTCAGAAATTATCCTATGGAAACATACTACCGGAATAAAAAGTATGTATTAGTCATGGTCTTCTCGTGTGCCAATTTTTACCCAAATCAGTTCAGCCATTAAGACGTGAAAAGGTCACCGATAGGCAGAAATTTTGCATTTATTATTTAAATAATAATAAAACTAAATAAGGGTGTAGCGCTGAAAAAGCAGGCTCATATTCAACAGTAGTGAACCACTAATGAATTACTGATAATAAATCATTAGAAAAATGTTAATAAAGCATGGTTTTACAACTTACCTCACTGCTATGTTCTTTTTCCGAGAAGTGAAGACCCGATCTGAGCGGCTTGTGGGTAACTGCCGCTTCGCAAGATTCCTAACAATACAAACAAAATAGGGATGATGCCTGGGTAAAAAAAAAAAAACTAAATAGTCCGTCAGTCAGATATTAAAAAAATATTAGACACGTATTTTTTGCTTTATCATATGAATAAAAAAATACTTAGATAAAACGCATTTTAAGTTGGGGAGTGGGGGTCGCTACGTCACTAGTATGTATAATATCTACATACTCGTGACGTCATGGCACATTTTACCTCAATGTATCGCCATAATCTTTAGATTACGTAAAAAAAGAAAAAATACGTGTCCAATATTTTTTTATGATCTCAAAGACGGACTAAAAAAATTTTTTAGTCATCATCCCTATTATGGGGTATGAAAAGTCATCATCATCATCTTTCTGTCCTTGTCGTATGTTACGTGGGGTCATCCATTCTCCCCTGTCAACCATCGCGCTATCATCATGCGAACCATATTTTAAAAAGTTTAAAGTTTTGATTTTGATTTTGAATTTAGATTTTGTTTTTTTTTATTTTTGATTTTGATTTGGATTTTGATTTTGCGTTTTGTTTTTTTTTTTATCTTTAGTCTACTATGAAGTTACAGTATTTGTTAAAATAAATAAAAATCTATTCGGTGAACTAAAATCAAAAATATATATTATACTGAAAATATCTAGTATACCACATAAAACTGCTCTTCTGGGTAAAAGTTTTTTTGGAATGGCATCTAAAATATACAATAAGATACCTGTGGACATTTTAACCACCAAGGAACTCCCACTATTCAAATATAAATTACGTAACTTTTTAATTGACAAAGCTTACTACACGATCCAAGATTTTCTTAATAATTTGTACCTACTACAATCTGTCACCATACACCTAATTTTTTATTCTGTAAGAAATGTTTTCTATGTGATACCTAAGAATTGTTTTATACTGCATGTTGACATAATTATTGTATGCCTATTAGGTAGGACATAATGGAACTGTAATTTACCTAACATCTGTCTGTATAACCTATGCCCACAATAAAAAGATTTGATTTGATTTGATTTAGTTTTTTATCATTACTCACACAATCCATTCATCCTTTCTTTGGCCTTCCTCTCCCTATTCATCCATCAACGTCAAAAAGATCATTTAAATGCTCAAGCACCACATCCGTCTACAGCGTCAATAGTGCAACGGGTGGAAATCAAACTTCTCGTCGATTTGTGCCTAATCCGATGGGCTATTTGTCGTTTCATGTGCAGTCTTGTAAAAGACTGGTCCAACTCCTGGGTTAATGAATCGCCCTTTTAATCCATCATTACATCAGTTATAACACATAAAATCATGACAATATAATTATAGTACTCACATTTTCCTCTTCAGAAGACGTACAACGCCTTTTTTTTTCACCTTGCCATTTAGTCTCTGGTGGCTTTAAAAATAAATCAAAATATTATTACTTACGGTATTAACAGTTAGGTACAATACGACACAACTTAGATGTAGCATCGGCAAAATTCAATGATTGAGAAATGAAATAATAAAAAAAAAGAAGAATTTCAGAAACAGAATATCCAAATCTCATAAAAAGTCTGACCACAAAACTTACTTTTTCTGCTTCATCGGGACAACGTCCCCAACTGAGGATAGTAACATTCGAGTCCACGGGAGTTGATTCATTCTCTTCAAGGAGCGGTAAGGCGTAACCCGGCTTGTCTGTGGTCATCCCTGCGAAGGTGAACACCAGGGCGATGTCTGCCGTCCATCCTTTGTAATCAGGATGCGTTACAATCCTCTCTATTGGCAAGTAGTTCTCGTATCCCGTATCAAACATCTTCTTTGTCCCGATGACCACGAATGAGCCTGATAGTTCAATATCCGCGGAGTCGGGACCGTGGTCTAAACTGTGAAAAATGTTAGAATTTTAAGAATAAGTACCTAGGCGACTGAGCTCTGCTCTGGTCAAAATAGAGAATGCTCATTTAATGCTATAGGATAGTTCATACTAATTCCATGCTGCCATGTCATTATTCTAAGGTAACCATCTTGTTCAAAAATTTGGGTGACCGAGCTGTGCTCAGGTGTAAAATAGAGAAAACGAATTTTCCCAGATATGAGACTCCTATATTGCAACTTTCATCGAAATCGTTAGAGCCGTTTTCGAGAACGTGACTAAAAATATATATACGAGTATATTAATTAGTATGTACTATAGGTACATGGAATTAATATGAACTAACTTATACTATTAAATGAGCATTCTCTATTTTCACCCGAGCAGAGCTCGGTCGACCAGGAATTATATACAAATATTGCTCATTTAATAGTATAGGATACAGGGTGAAATTAAATTAGGTAGCTAACTAATTTAATTTGACCTTGTTTATCGGTGATTGCCCGCTTGTGTACCAGTATGCCTTTATTGTTCACCACGCTTTCTTGATTTCAGCTAACCACAGACCAGATCAATTCCTAACAATGTATTTGTTTTTGGATAAAGGTCGAAGAACACGGCTGTCTATTTTATTAGTTATGATGTACGGACGTAACTTAATTAAGTATGGAAACGTAGAAACATAATACCTATATATCATACACAGTTATCCAAGTTCAATCAATTACATTCAACAATCCCAAGAAGCGATATTCTAACTGGTATCGATTGTCTGTACTTCTGTAGACATTATTAAACATTACTACATAATTCAGCAATATAAATCACTCCTGTGGTTCATACGTCCCTTGTTAAGTTATTGACGAGGGCTCTTAAGGGACTGCTTGTTCTAGAGCCAACATTATGTAGGTCAATTTTGAATTATTTGTGAAATAATTCACGTTTGTGGTATCAAAGAATTGAAATGTATTTCGAGGAGGAACTGATTAGTGAATCCTATCTTGTAAGTCATTCCTCGGTGGAACCTAGGTCCTAGACAAGTCGTAATCATGTTCAAAGAATTTCATTATATTTAGCGTCAATACAATACATTTTTGACTGTTCCATCATCGCTAACGTTGATAGAATGCCACTTTGTGCTCTCTTGACATTTAAAAGTTAAAGTGGATACCTCAAATACTCCTAGACACCGTATAGCAAGACAAGAAGTAATTCAAGTAATTACATAATGGTACTAAATCTTAGATCTTGTGCCACAAATACTCCAATTTAAAAAATAAGGTTAACACCAATACTGCCGTCATAAGAAAAAAGGCCGTAACTGACAATTTTGTCAAAAATGTGTTATTAACATATTCGGAATCAGCAAAGAAAATGCTATCTTATGGACTTACTCACAAAGCTCTAACTAGTATGAGATTAGAGATATCATAAGGATTTTAGGCTTAACTACGACATAAATTCTGTTTTTTGAATCTGAAAAGCCTTAATTACACAATAACGGCCTTTTTTGTTAGTATTTTCGTATTGCTAGTCTGGAAGGCCGCAATTACCAATTAGGGCTTTTTAAATAAGCAAAACCTCTCAATTTACTACGGTAAAAAGCCCTAACTTCGCAATAAGGGCTTTTCATATAAGTTTTTTGAAGGGACACGCGTGCGGAAGTGGGCGCGAGGAGAGTATTTTGAATCCGCACGTCGCTCAGTTGCTAGCTAAGAGGCCACGCGAAGTGCAGTGTGCGTGTGCGGTGACGGGACGACGCGGCAGCCGTTTTTTCTTTTGAAATAATATTGATATCTTGGTAAGTAATGTTTATTTACTTTACATTATAATTCGTGAATAGTAACTAACTGTGAAATAATATAAAATTACGTAGATAAATTCGTTGATTAACTCATTTTTTGTTCAATTCGTTGTCTGACGTGGCATTATGTTTAAACTGAGTGTTCGGATGAACGACGATTTACATCACAATATCATTTTGAACTAATTTTACCATGGGACCAAATCCAAAACAAAAAATACAAACTTATTATGGCTACGTGCGAGTGTGTAAAGCAAGTGTTGGAGCGAAGCGATTATGATCTATAAGTTTAAGTATATAAGGGTGACTTTTGCATGGACGAGTTAGTGAGTTTATGTGTGACTTGTTGCGAAGTTTACAGGGCAGGTTACAGACTATGTACAGTGTGTAAAGCTAGGTGTCGTTCGTCTGATTCTCGGTGTTATCTGTTATACATATTTTTGATTAAATCGATTAAAGATTATTTGAAGATTGATAAGATGGAGTATTTTAAATGCAAATAATTAATTATCTATTATTTTTAGGACCATGAAGAAGAGTGCGAGGGGTTTTCAAATGATAGAATTATTAAAAACCAACAACGGTAACAACGATGGTCATCAAATGCAACAAGCGTCGACAAGTTCTGTTTTACATTCGTACCCATATAACAGCTGCAGCGATGACGTGGACTTTGATTCAGATGATTCTATGCAAGATAAAACATATATACCCCCAAACGCATATCCCGTTGAACACAGTGACAATGATTCAGATTCAGACATAATACCAGATTCACATCCTGCCGTTCTTCCGAAATCACCGACACAAAATCACAATTTAAGTTCAGTTGGTCAAAATGACAGTGATT
This sequence comes from Agrochola macilenta, assembly GCA_916701695.1. NCBI lineage: Eukaryota > Metazoa > Arthropoda > Insecta > Lepidoptera > Noctuidae > Agrochola > Agrochola macilenta. Next base: position 15,587,219 of record OU753563.1, read on the forward strand.
CTGATTCTGATTCTATTATTCCGAACTCACAAAACATCATCATACCAGAATCGCCAACTCCAAAACAGAATCAGTTGACTAAAAGAGGAACTATACGCATAAGAAAAATACATGAAACCAGCATTGCAGAAAGAAAGAAGACTAGAAAGGAAGAGAAGATTTCAAAGAAGTATGCCCTAAAACCTGGATGTGATGAAACTTGTAAAAGAAAATGCACTTCAATGTGATTAATAAAGATGTTCCTTCAAAAATTATTTGTTTATTATTACTAGCAAGAATTGGTTACTTCAAAACGCTTCATAGTAATAAGGTAACTGGTGTTAGTTATGTACCTACTTGTGTCTTACGTATTATTTTAAGTTTGACTGAAAATAGAACATAAGAGACTGACTCATAATAATAAAGTACGTATTTTAGTAAATAGTTTTGGTTTCATTTTAATAAGTCTTGTTTACAATCGACTGACGAAGGCTTTTATTTCCTTTAGACAAAATACCTATGCTGCAATGCCTGCTTTGAAAACGATTCGTAACTTAGTTTACTATCAAAAAAAGGCGCAACTGCACATTTAACGCTTTACATGCAAGGATTTCGGCTTTAGGAAGATCGAGTTCCTTCTATGAAAAGCTGCAATTACATTCTACGCTATTACGCCCTTTCAGATAAGTATTTCACAATTTATTATTATATTTCTGCTAAAACAAAAGGGAAAAATTAAAATAAAAACAATACGCGTTTATGAATTTACATAAATTATGGTTCAAAATAAAGCCTATATTTTTTGACGTCTTATAAAACAAGAATCACTTACTAAAACCATTCAGTAAATCCTGGGCCATCATTTTAGATAAAACGTCAATTATCTCGGAATCAACGTTGACGTAGTTACGGCCTTCTTTCTTATGACGGCAGAATATTAAAAAGCACCAATTCCAAGATAGATGGCAGGCTTGGATGAATATAAAAGATACTCACAAGCAATGGGCAGCGGTGATAACGACATTATCATGAATAATGGTACCGGTACATTGACGCTTAGTTCCATCTACGAAAGCAATACTGAAATAAAGAATAGAGTTATAATTTTATTGTCTTGAATATTAAGAGGACTTATATGAACAGAATCAGCCGAAACGTTGATTTTGTCACTTGATTGTCGACTGCGCCCTGGAATTCAAATGCGGTGCTGTTTCACAAAGTATCGTGTCCTGCGTAACCTGATGCTTGCACGATACAGGAACTTATTGACGCTATTTTTTCTTCTTATGAGCGTATCGATGGCAAATATTTCAAATTTGTTTAGCCTAAAATTCAGCAACGCAGACTCCGGTCTCTGATACAGGCATCAAGGTGACAGGGCATGCGACGCAAGATGGAAGGTGGGCAATAGCCTGTGGGAAGACGTCACATACGCACTTAGATGTACTGATGGTGTTAAACTCTTAGGTCCTGGGCCGACTCAATTTAGGTTTCCATCGACACGGTAATAAGAAGATTTTGTTAATGTAAGTGCTGAAAGTTGTCGATGGCATGCGACGTCTATATTAGCCACTGCTTCACCTAGGTGTTTGTAACAGCACTCCAGTGGGCTCGATCCTCGGGCTCACAATGAACTTGGAGCCCCCAAGTTCATTGTGAGCCCAGCCTTAATTACAATAAATTAAAGAATGACAGTATAATGTTTTGTAACTTGTACACTTGCAGTAGATTTTTCCCAGCTTCTTTCTGCCTGGAAATTGCAGGGTCATCAATATTTAGGTTAGAAACAGTATCAACACATTTCCTTTTTTCTTGATCTTCAGAATAGACATTCTACAAGAAAGTTACTGCCAAACAAATCATCATTTTTTGGCTAGACTTAGACCAAACCCCTCAGTCACTCTCATCTGTTCAATTTACTACTAATATTTGTCTTACAATAATAATAAATCAGCAGTGATAGCCTAGTGGTGTGACCGTCGGACTGCCACTGCCAAGTCATAGGTGTCGAGTTCGAACCACCCAAGGCACGCCACCTCTGACTTTTCAGATGCAAGTGCTAATTATACAAATTATTACTTGCTTCAAAAACAGTGAAGGAAAACATCGTGAGAAAACCGGCATGCCTGAGAGATATTTCGCGATGGCATGTGAAGCCAAGACAGAGGCCCATGGGCGGCATAAAAACTATGACACCAGATAGTTCACTAACCACACGAAAAAGAAAGAAAGAAAGAATAATAAAATAGTCATGATAATAATTGTTATTTACTCAATCAATGCCACAAATGTATGGTTTTCTACTGGAGGAGGTTCCGTCTTTTCTTCTGGCGATGGCGGATCCGTCAGATCCTCTATAAGAAGTTAGTAGATTTTATGTTTTAGTAAAAACGGTGATAATTGAAATATTTCAAAAAACGTTATCTATTGTGGTTGTACAAACCGTTTTCTTGACCCGAAACAATAACATGATTTGTCACCGTAGTCCAAGCGAACACAACAAACACAATTTTAACCAAGCACATTCCGAAATTACTTCATACCGAACGTGGTATTGTTATGAGTTACATTTTTAATTAAATCGATAAGCCAAGTTCATAACTTGTGCGGACCGTGAAACCGTTCAATATGAAATAGGTACGTATCAAATGATGAAATTTATGTCAAATCTTTATCGAGTAGAGAAATATTTCAATAATATTTTATGGAAGTAATTCTATACATGATAACGATTTGACTAGGTACTGTAAAATACGGCTACTAGCGATTTTATTTTCTGTAAATAGGTTTGTACAAACACTTTTACACGTCAAAATAAAAAATCGATGACGTCAAAATAGATGAGTTAGTTAATAATAATAGTTAATAGTTTTAAGTTTGTTTTATATTTATTGTTCGGTAACTGTGATAAACTTGTTATTGACCATTGCATTGAAAAGTAACATTGGAAAAACCGCAATTGTGATTTAATAATTTTGCTACTTTGGGGGAAATTTTAAACTCAAAGAATGAACAACACAAAATAATAATATCACGTTCCGTATTTTCGTAAAAACATATATTATTAATTTTATTTTTATCTTCTAACAAAGTTGCTGGGCCCACTAACTTAAGCACGAGGGTCGTCTAAAATGTAATGCACATAGTTTAAATTGAAGAACTTGGGATCCAAACTGACCTCCATAGATGGATCACAATGCAGCGATCCCAATTCAAATAATCCCACTGAAGAGCTACTGAAGTGGCTTCGGAGTCAGGTCAAGGGGGCTAGTCCGAAAAATATTGTCGAGATTAGATGGACTTTCGTGTTGACAGACACTTTGGCACGTATATGTTCACATAAGGGTCTGATATTGTATCAACTTATGTTTTTCCTGCTATACTTTTGGGACTGGGTCAGTAATTTCTCCTGGGTTAAGAGGGGTACGGACATTTTATATGATAAACATTATATTGTAATTGTACTTGAAATAATGAAAGCATATCAGTCTGTAAATGTCTTTTGTCATTCATGCTGCCATAATTATTACGCTCGGCATAATTGATTGCTTGCGTCAGCTAATTATGTTGTAATTAGCATCAACAGGAGGACGCTGCTGGCCATCCCTTTGATCCCTGTAATTGGGAGAGAGGGAGAGCCATGGCCCATTCTTGGTATACACGGTATTAACAACAAAACCAAAAGAGATGTTGACTGGGGAAAAAAAAAACTATTTAGTCCGTCACTCAGATGATAAAAAAATATTAGAAACGTATTTTTTGCTTAATCATAATTATTAATAAAAAAATACTTAGATAAAACTCATTAAAGTTGGGGAGTGGGGGCTCGCTACGTTACAAGTCGGTATAAAATCTACCGGAGAGTGAGGTCATGCTACATTTTGACTCACTGTATTGCCGTAATCTTTTGATTAATTAAAAAAAGAAAAAATACGTGTCAAATATTTTTTAATAATCTACCTGAGGGACAAAACAATTTGCCAAAATAATTATATGTATATATTATATGTATGTTATATGTATATATCATATTGCCGAATAATTTCAAAAACATTGTCACTTTAAGTAACCCCTTTTGTTCACCGGTCAGTGGGTTCAAGGATAATTGTAAAGCCAGTTTTATTTAGCGGAAACGTTCAGTTCGAAAATAAAGAAAAAAAAAACCTTCGTACACTCTCGGTAACCGCTCGCTTTAGCTTAGCGCAGCGGCGAGAAAAGAATTGGCCATAGAAACGACCATTATGTTGCGGATTGTAACCAATGATAGTCCCTTAATCCCATGTAAGGTTCCTACGTACTGTGGCGCTTAAACATGTATAATATTGACATTATTTCCTCCTTAAACTTTGGTCGTTATGTTAATGTAGGATGTTAGGCAGTTTATCATTGATGTAATAAGATTTACAGTTAAAGACCTTGGAGAATTTGGGACTTGTGTACATATTTACGTTGATGTGTGTTGGGACAAATGTTGGTTAGTTTAGGTGGCATAGTTTGTAGGAATTGTACAATTGTGTTAGTTACTACTTAACAATATTAGTACGAAATTGTCGCTAACACGTTTAAGCGTCAATTTTGTATATACTGTTATTACCACGGGGTTTTAACTCGTTAGAGGCAGTTTATTCGATAACGTAAGACGCAATGGGTTTTAATGATAACGGGAATAATTAAAACGAAACAGCAATTCCCGACATGAATAATTTTCGTCATTTTCATACCGATTTACGAACGCCATAAATAACCACGTAGTTTACAATCCTCACATACATCAAAACAGATTAACTCGAGCATTTCCGAAATAACTGGCACCGAGAAAATGGCGGAAAAGCTATGCTTTATAACCACTGTTGTCTAGGAAGCGGAGCGCTTAACTGAAATAATTTGTAGAAAATAAGCGCGAAATTTACTGCGCTCGGGAGTCTCTCGACTTGAATTTATTGTACGCAGCGCAATTGCGGAATTTTAAGCAGGCTGCCCGCACTGTAGATGGGAAGTTTTTGAGGTTGTTGTACGTGCCGTGTGCCGAGGCTGAGGGACGAACTATCGTGCGTATCGTAAATCTGGCAACAATGCGTAGAGCGTTTACATTGTTGAATGGTATAGGTTCTTTTTGTTTGTTTTTTTTTTCACAGTTTCAGTAGTTTATTTTCCGATTTGTATTTGAGTATTTCAGTTTATATTATAAATAAGAATTAAAGAAAATAGGCACAATCTATCTAACGCAAATAACAATAAGGATGTTGACAAAAACAATTTTTTTTGTACTTATTTCAGATATATTGTATTAAAATATTGGACACATATTTTTTTTTTTTTTTACGTTTTCAAAAGATTACGGCGATACATTGAATTAAAATGTGGCATGATGTCACGATTATTTAAGATTTTATACTTACTTGTGACGTAGCGACACCCACTCCCCAACTGCGTTGTATTTTTTATTAATATGATAAAGCAAAAATACGTCTCTTATATTTTTTTTTTATCTGACTGACGGACTAAATAGAACTTCTTTTTTTTACCCAGGCATCATCCCTATTGTTTGTAACTGTGGCAGCAGGTACCACATCTATTATATATCGTGGAACAATAATTTTAATCCAACTGATTAAACATAATAATTCAGTAGCTGGTCCAATCTCATTAAAACGTTACCTACATTAATAAACTAATAGTCAGTGGAACATACATGTTCCACTGACTATTAGTTTAAATTGGCTGTAAAACAACGAGCTAATTGGATTATGATAACCTTTATACAGAGTGTAGCAAAAAGACAACAAAATATTTTAAGCGAGCTTCGCACAGTATTTACGAAATGACAAACATCGAGATTTCTTTATTATAATTACTAGCTGCGCTCCACGGTTTTACTCGCGAAAGTATCGAACCCGTGGGAATATTCAGATGGTGATGGTCTACTCATGTGCCAAATTTCATCCAAATCCATTAAGCTGTTTTAGCGTGAAAGCGTAACAAACAAATAAACAAACGAACAAACTCACTTTCGTATTTATAATATTAGTTAGGATGTCAATTTAATATCAATGTTTTATACACATACTTAAACTTTCCGGATTTTTTTTTTTAATACTGCTGAAAACCGCATGAAAATCCGTTGCGTAGTTTAGACGAACAACGCAATATACGGACAGACACGAGAAACGACTTTAATAATTATAAATAATACGTACTCGTATATAAGTTTTTTTTTTTTTTTCCTAACTAGGGCATCTCGCAGATTACCACTAAGGTAGTGACTGCTTAACCGGGCTTTCCTGTGGCTGCCTTAAGCTTCTACACTCAAAGCCTCCAGCCAGGGCAATTTTACTATTCTAATTAAAACTAGGCGAATGCTCGCTAAGGGCCACCCCCTGTGGGGTGCGAACCTCGGCTTAGGGCATTCGCTGAGGGGAGGACAGCAAGAGGGACAGGCTGGATCAAAATGGTGGTTTCATGATTATTGATCGGGGAATTTAAAGCTACAGGCTCAGCGGCAACGCGTGCTGGCGCTTCGTCGACGAGCAAGGGTCGGGGGGGAGTATCGTTTACTCGGGAGGGTCGCGATCGCGGGGGACCTCTACGGCGAGGTCTGTATCGCGGGTGTCGGATGTATTTGTGCACTGTACTCGTGGCCCTATTGCTCTCCTGTAGGAGTGTGATGGGGTCATCTGGGTCGGAGAGGATATGCCTCGGGCGGCGAAAGTGACTGATTCTAGAGGGAATGTAACTAGCTGCCTCGACAACCAGAGGGTTGCGATGTTTGACGGCTGAATCGAAATAACGCTTTGACATGCGTTTGAGAAACTGGTGGATGGTAGGTATTTTAAGATCGAGATGGAGGATCTCATTTCTAACATACATGGGGGATCCCGTGATTCTACGGAGGAATCGGTTCTGTAATGTTTGCAACCTATGGATGAATCGGGGTTTGGTATGGGCAAAAACGATACCCGCATAGGTCATGATAGGGCGGATGCACGTGGTGTAAGTTCGCAATTTGCACCTGAGTGACATTTTGCTACGTGCATTTAAAACGAAATGAAGTCTACTGAGAGCGAAAGAGGCTCGCGAGTGAACCGCCTTTATGTGCTCTGAAAACGTGAGATGCCTATCTAAGATCACACCTAGATATTTGGCTCGCGTAGCCCAAGGGATCGGCTTGCCAAACATGGTGACTGATCGGGGGAAAGAGGGATTTAGCCACGGTTTCGAGAAGAGGACCGCTTGGCTTTTATCGGGATTGACCTCGATTCTCCACTTCCTAAACCAGGCGCCAAGGTTATTGACCGCCTGTTGGAGGTTTAGAAGCATCGAAGCGGAACCTAAACCTTTACAATAGATGGCAGTGTCGTCTGCGAACAGAGCCAACTGAGTCTTTTTGTTTCTAGGGATATCGCTGGTGAATAGCGTGAACAATAGGGGGGCGAGTACAGAGCCCTGAGGGACTCCTGCTCGGATCTGACGAGGGGTGGATAGGGCTCCGTCTATGCGATAGCGAAAGGTGCGATTCGACAAGTAGTCTCGTAGGATGAGCACGAGACGATCTGGCACACCGAGTTTGTAGAGCTTATACAATAAGCCGTTGTGCCAGACTTTGTCGAACGCTTTCGCTATATCAAAGAAGATAGCGCCTGTCATTAAGCCGCGGTTGATGGCGCTGCTTATATGTTCTATGATACGGTGGGCCTGATGCACGCTAGAGTGCTGGGTTCGAAAGCCGAACTGTTCATTGGGGATTAAGCCCTTAGTCTCGGCGTAGTCTCTGAGTCGCTTATAAATAAGCTTCTCATAGAGTTTGCCGAGTACTTTGAGCAGACTGATGGGACGGTAACTGGTGGGATCTGATTTGGGCTTGCCAGGTTTTGGAATACCTATGACAGTGGCCTCTTTCCATGTTTGGGGAAAGATATTATTGCTTAGAGCACCATTGAAGATGGTGGTCAGTAGCATAATGAGATGAGCGGGGAAGAGTTGGATCACCCTATTGGTGAGTCCGTCTGAACCGGGGGCTTTTCTAATTTTTAGACCTTTGATTAAGTCGTGCACTTCGTCCGGAGCGACTGGAGGCAGAGGACTATCAGGGTCTTCGACGGGAGGGGGTATATAAGTAGATATATATTTATATATATATTAATATAGGTAACAATAACCAAGACTATAAAAATAACGTAGGCATTGGAAATGATATGCAAAATCTGGACTTAACTTCAACAACGCTTGGACGGAAATTCCGTGAGATTCAACAAGTCGAAACTCCTGCACAAGTTTCACCGTTTTTAGTTTGTCAGAGTATTTGCAATGTGTCGGGATGCTAGTTTAAGTTTCGAACAATGTTCGCGCTTATCATCACGCGGCAAGTTTTGACAACCCTTCAGCTTGCCTCCGTTGTGTTAGTTGAACTTGGTTTCGTATAAGTGACTTAAATCAGAGATCTAAATAAAATACATTAGTCATGTATCTACTGACTTATTTGTTCAGCTTCGTTGGTAGATACTGCTGAATATTAGGACCTCTTTGTCTTTTGTGTCTAGATGTCATTAAAGGTTTTATCATTCAGGAGAACAAAATTAAATAGATTTATAATAATCGACTAAAGGCACCCTTGTATTGCACTTTCCTAAATAATTTATAGACTGACCATCATCATCATCATTTCAGCCAAAAAGACGTCGGACATAGGCCGTAGGGTAGGCGGGTTAGCGATCGCAGTATGGTGTTAAAATACATAGAGAACGCTGCTGCCCATACTCTAGTGAGTCCCTTATTTGTCTTGAAAAAAATTAAATAAAAAAAAATGGGATGGTACTATTCTTCACGGTCGGCTCCACATGGAGCATAGACTAACCGGTTGCTCTAAATTGTACCTAATGCTGATGGACATTTTACGGGAGCAGTTACTGATAGGTAGCTTCTGAGGCAATAATTGTACAATGTCGTCCATGGGCATGTGACCGCCCGAATTTTTCTGAGTATTCATGAAAAATTATCGAAAATTAACTTTCAAAAGGGGGGGTCTATTATATTTATCTATTATATTTCGAAGGGAGAAGACATATTAAAAAAAAAAAACAAGTGTAAGTTCATAAAACCTGGGATTCTGAAAAAAATAAAATATGTATATACGAGTATGTATATAAATTTTAAAAAAAATATGAAGATAGCCCACTTTTAAAGTTAATTTTGGATAATTTTAACTGAATATTCAGAAAAATACGGGTGGTCACATGTGCCCATGGGTGGCATTGTATATACGCGTAATATCCACGCAGTTAAGGTATGATCACAGAAAATTGGATTAAAATAGGAGACAATTCAATTCACCCTCAATGCAATTTACCTTGAAAATATAAGTAAGAAACTTTTCTGAGTTGCTATAATAGAGTCACATGTAACCGCTTGACTGGTTTACCAACAGTTATTTCCCCGCACAACTTTTCCTTCCATACACTAAATTACCACTGTACTAGATAATTCCTAGCCAATAGACCGTATTTTCAAAGCAATAAATCCCCCTTAACACAGATACGAATGCCGTTCATCGTTTCGGTTCCTTTGATCGCAACCAGCCGGCATCGCGGTAACCGTGTAACATACATCACTCGGGAAACAATCAAATCTTCGTCACTCACGTCACGAGACGTTATACGTTACCCCCCACCCCTTCCCCTCTCTGCAACGTCGAGAGTAACGTGTTTTAGTGCCATTAAATAGATTGCTGTTTTTCAAACATTTCCTGCTTTCTGTCGTTTGTACCTATTATGATATAGGGATGTCGAAAAAATAAAAAATAATTGTCCGTCAGGTATGTTAAAAAAAAAGTTTTTATAGTTTTTTATGTAATCAAAAGATTACGACAATAAATTGAGTAGGTAATGCGTTAAAATGTAACATGACGGCACTGGCCGGTAGATTTTAATGCATTTTTATCTTAACCATTTTTTATTAATTTGCTATACTTAGCAAAAAATACGTGTCAATTTTTTTTTTTTTCCAGTAACGTTTCTATTGCATTGCAAACAATAAAAGTCGTTACTGTTACTTAAATTGGGACGGATTTGTTGAATGTCGTTTTTCAGAATAAGTAGGCCTTGTTTAGATTTTGGTAGAGAACGGTTGTTACAGTCGCAGCTTTGGAGAGGACCATTGCAGCGAATTGCGGATTTGATAGTCTTGGTCTATAAAATCAATGTCTACATAGTTTATTGTATATACTATAATATAATATATTTATACAATATTTTATAATACTCGTATATGTTTATATTATAAAGAGATAAAATTTATTTGTTTGTTTGTATGTACAGGGTAATCTCCGGAACTACCAGTTGGATTTGAAAAATGTCCACTATTTAATTCGTACATGTTTCACCATCCTACACACAGATTATTAATACTAAAATCAGTTAAAATGTACGTCAGTCGCGGTCCCGTCCTAGGGGCTCGCCTGACAGATAAGTGATTTTGACACCTCGAACATTAGGCTCGACGGACAGCTGAAGGGATTTGAAAAGATGACATTCATAGTGCTGAATAATTGTATTAAATTAATTATTATTGACATTTAATTTTGACATAACTATAATTTCTCAATTTAATTGTACTAAAAAGAAAATAATTAAGTACTAATAATGTTTATTGCATGCTAATTTAGGATGTTATGGGCAGGTGAGTGATAATTGCAATGCTTGTAATTCATAAGTGCTAACATAACAAAACACCAACGTTGTACACTTATAATAGTTCGCAATAAACGACTTTAACTTTATTTTCACTGTTCTTTCATACAAAAAAAATATATCTAGGCATAGGCACTCAAATAGCAAAGCCCCTAAGCCCTATGCGTAAAACACAATGTAGGTAGGTATATTACACAACTAGGTTTGCATTGCCTCAATAGATTTAACACCGGCCGGTTGTAAACCCGGTGAGGGTTTGTCGACAAACATTTTAGACAAGCCACAGTTATTCGCTCCACAAAATTGTCAACGATTTAGTCGAAAATTATTCAAATATTACATAGAACACTTCGGATTTCTAAAGGGTTAGATGAAGAGGTGTTTGTTCTATCGTTAAAATATTAACCGATGCTAATAAATAAAGAAGGTGGGAACATTATTATTGTAGTACGGAAAATTCAATTACAATGAAAGAAACTTCGTGTGTCCATCATGCCAGCATAAGACGGAGTTCTTTGTCACTGGCGTGTACGACGACGCTCAAGGCTCCAGCCTCATGGGAGGCCGTCACTTCCTTCTGCGAAGCAGTAATGCTCGCGAAGGAGGAGGCGGAGCGCGCGAGGGAGAGGCAAGATTCGCGAACTCGCGCCCCTAGTCACTGCAAGAGACGCCCCGGGCGTCGGGAGTCGCGAGCCGACTTCCGGCCACCGTAGGCGCGGGCTTGCGGACGGTGAGCAATGGGTAGCTCGCCGTCCAATAAGGACCAGGCCCGGGTCGACGGCGCATTGTGTTCCACGCGCGCCTCAAAAAGATGTCAGCACCAACTGACGGGGTCCGTAAGGACCAATGGCTGCCGGGGTTGCGGGTTTGTCCGAAAAGGATATCGCGGCCCCGGCACACAACAGACGGCCGGCAACGGAAGGAACACGGGTGGGTTTTAGTCAGTAAAAGTCTGACACACCCTCCCGCTCCGGCCAGAGCAGGAGAAGTTATTTGATAATTTCCCACAGTAAAAATAAAAAAAGGGCTCCAGCCTCGCCAGCAGCAGCAGAGAGGCGCCATGGCGTCCTCACCTTCCGCCTGACGCAGGTCCTCACCGGACACGGTTGTTGCGGGAGGTTCCTGTTCAGGATAAAGCGGGAGGAAACGCCCGGGTGTTACCATTGTGTGGATCGCCCGGAGGACACGGTGGGGCATACGGTGGAGGTCTGCCCGGCTTGGGCGGGGCACCGCCGTGTCCTCACGGAGGCGATCGGCAGCGGCGATCTCTCGCGTCCGGCCCTGGTTCAGGCCATGGTCCGGAGCGAGAGTGCATGGGAAGCCGTCACTTCCTTCTGCGAAGCAGTAATGCTCGCGAAGGAGGAGGCGGAGCGCGCGAGGGAAATGCAAGATGCGCGCCCTCGCGCCCCTAGTCGCCGCAGGAGACGCCCCGGGCGTCGGGAGTCGCGAGCCGACTTCCGGCCACCGTAGGGGCGGGCTTGCGGACGGTGGGCAATGGGTAGCTCGCCGTCCGATTAGGACCAGGCCCGGGTCGACGGCGCGTTGTGTTCCACGCGCTCCTTAAAGAGATGTCAGCACCAACTGACGGGGTCCGTAAGGACCAATGCCTGCCAGGGTTGCGAGTTTGTCCGAAAGGGATATCGCGGCCCCGGCACACAGGAAGCACAACGGAAGGAACACGGGTGGGTTTTAGTCAGTAAAAGTCTGACGGCCCCTCTCGCTCCGCCCAGAGCGGGAGGAGTCATTCGATGATTTCCCACCCAAAAAAAAAAAAAAAAAAGCCTGGCAGGTCTGCCACGGGGTGAAATTCACAAGATTAGATTGTATATGCAAATTAAAAAAACAAACTACGTAAGTAGGTAGGCACGGAATATCAGTAACTTAATACCATGGGCTATGTGATGTGATTAACCTCAGTCCTATTAAATTTATTCATGAACAATTCACATTGCGTTTGAAATCATTCTACAGTTAAAAAATACTCATAATGTAAGTAGTACATCAAATAATGTAAAATGAAAATTCAAATGTACTTTCCACTGAATTCAATCAAAAAGTCTTACCAACCTTATTAATTTCCCATTTTTCTGCATACTCAAACGATAACACTGTCTAGAATTCAATGCGTTTATTTTAACATTAAAATGCATTTTAATTTTTCGTAGTAACATTTTTTATTTGAAATGCTCTCCCAAATGGGAAGTGTTGTAGTTCCGTTATTTTATTTTTTAAGCGTTTCTTAAGAAAATTTAAATGAAAAGGAAATCCGTTGGGCAATATAAAACACAGATATGTTTTTTGTTTTAGTTGTAATTTGTGTTTGTATTTGCTTTTTTAAGAGATAACATTGAAAAATTCTGCAGCGCAGATACCTTTTTAAACGATGAATGTACAGCACGGTAAATCTATGGGGAATATAATGCGTTATCTCTGACAACGACTATGACTATATTTTTTGCAATTTTAAAAGTAGCTAACGAGTTCATAAAAATAATGATATTTCATAGACTTCATTCAGGATCTAATCCTTCACAAGAAACTAAAATAAAAAATTGCCTCTGAATTAAAGTAACCAACTAAAACTGGAAAGAGTCAGACATAGCAAACTAAGCTACCTCCATAAAATTCCTTATTTTACTACAGGTCTTAAAAAAGCACCTACCACGCAAATTTTAATCAACTTGTCAGTCGTACCTGTAATAAGACGAGCACTGAAATTTATCGTACTCAATTAAAGCTCGAAATGTGATGGGTCGTACGTAGGAATCCTAATATTCTCGTGCCATTTGAGCTGGTATATGGCCCGAAATACGACGTGTTATTCGTTCTGTAACAAGTAAACTGAATGGAAGGTTTAGTTAGCTCATAAAGATGGGAAATTAGTGATGGGCCAACAACAACTTAGAAGGTAAACCTAACAATGTATCCGTATTGTAGAAAGCTTTCTCTGTTTGTTGTGTTTCATAAATGGATCTTAGTGCTAAGTCACCGTTTAGACGCTTCTGCTGGTCGAAAGATAGGACAGAAAATACAAAGTAAAATACAGTTGTCCATCAAAGTTACAAAGAAACAAAATACAAAAAAATGTACCAAATATACAATCTATTACCTACTTCTTATCTTCTGGTACATATCAGTGGTAAATGTTTATGGCAATCAATTTGGGACGTATCTGTGTAGATTGCGAGATGAAACTGCAAGCATCCTACGTAATGGGAGACGGCGGCATTTGAGGTATCGACTGTAATGAACGAATAGGGAGAGCATGGATGATATTGTGTGGAGTTGGGTCACAGAAATAAAATAAGAGTTTCAAAACGTCCAGATCGCGTGGGTACTAGGTATGTTTTGTGCTAATTTTACATGCTGGGGCCACATCTGCGTAGCGTGACGAAGCAATGCGTGCCGAAGCTTCGTATGATTTGCTCGCTAAAAACTTATCGCGGTAATGCAGCGGTCACATTAGCGATTTCATAATTTGGAGAGGAGATCACATTAATCACTGCGTTATTTTGACAATGGACGACGACTTATATTACTTCTACATGTGTGTTAATTATTACTTCATGCACTTATTGAAAATTAAAAAGAGTACTCGTCATTCAGTCCGGAAACAACAGTCAAAATGAACAATGCTAGTCCAAACACGCACCATGCTAATTAGCGCGCAAAAACTCTTTGATAAACCGCCACCCGGGCGATAAGTACATATACGCAGCCCGAACTATCGCGACGATAGCCGTTGGTTGGTTGGTCACATCTGCGTGTATCGTATCACTGCGAAGCTTCGTCACTATAGACGCAGATGCGGCCCCAACAACAGAAATAATGATTAAAATGCTATACTCTTTAAATCATTGAATTTTAAAAGTCTTAAAATACTGTTACCTCCTGAAAAACTGCAGCATCCTTTTACGATATCAAGTTAAGAGTAAAATAAGGGTTGTGACCTTTTTATAGGCTTTATGTTTTTATATTGTTTTAAAAAGATGACGTTTGTTCTTTTCTTGTTTTTAACAAATTTTGTTGTGTCAGCGACTTGGTGATTTATCCAGCAAAAAGTACAGTCCACTACATTTTCCAACACAAACAAATGTGACATAACCACTAAATACATAATACTAGTCAAATGTTTAACAAACCTCAAGAATCCAAGATTCTATAATATTAGGGCCACTATTCAAGTTCGGATCCGAGCATTTTGTTCCGGAAGTCCTGACTATATATTCTGCTGCTAACGAGCCTAAAGCTCATCACACACATTGAAGATAATATATAACGCTTAAAAATCTTTTAAGGTCAAATACATAAAATTATCTTCACTGTGTAGTCCATTACATAGGGATGTTGAACGGGGATAAAAATTATTTAGTCCGTCAGTCAGATAATAAAAAAATATAGACAAGTATTTTTTGCTTTATCATATTAATAATAAATGGTTTAGATAAAACGCTTTAAAGTTGGGGAGTGGGGGCTACGTCATAGGTCAGTGTAAAATCTACCGGCCAGTGACATAGTGCCACATTTTAACGCATTGCCTACTCAATGTATTGCCGCAATCTTTTAAATCTTTTTTTGATCACGTAAAAAAAGAAAAAATACGTGTCCAATATTTTTTTATAATCTACCTTACGGACAATTTTTTTTTTATTGACCTCTTAATTGTACCGTGAGCGATATGTCGAAAATAATATATATTATCTTCAAAATGTGTGACGACCTTTTTCCACCGGACGCTAGATGTCATCCACAAAGGTTGTTGGAAAGAGTGATTCATATGATAACCGGTGATCTTTGGGGTTTGTTCGAACCCTATTGTAGGGGTTACTCCGTTGTGTATGAGATTTGATAGACCAGTTTTGGATGGAAATATGTATAAAATAAAAAATAACGGTGCGTGAAGTAATGGAGTTGACATACTCGTACATGTATTGATTACTTTGATAGTTTGTGAATATTAAACTAATCCTAGAAAAGATTCGTTATAAAATTTATTCATTACTAGCTGCGTCCCCCCGGGTTTCACCCGCTTATGTCTCGATTCCGTGGAAGTATCGGGATAAAAAGTCCTATGTCCTAACCTAGATCATGGTCTAAAGCGTGAAAGCATAAAAACAAACAAAAAAACTAACTAACTAACCAACAAACAAACTCACTTTCACATTTATAATATTAGTTAGGATTAAAATAATTTGGAATAAAATTCCTCATGAAGGTCGAGCGGTTCCTCCCGTATTGAAATCACTTGTCAAATTTTGACATTAAGGGAAGTGATAAGGTCAGGGTAAGATCATGGACAGTCATTGGGAGACAATGGGGTAGCAGGCATGTTATAGCACTGCTTATGTATATCTAATGCCACAATTGTGGCGGGACTTATCGCCACAATTGTGGCGATAAGTCCCCTCTTTGAGGAGTGGCTAGAGAGGCGCCACGGCATCCTCACCTTCTGCCTGACGCAGGTCCTCACCGGACACGGTTGTTTCGGAAGGTTCCTGTTCCGCATAAGGTGGGAGGAAACGCCCGGGTGTCACCACTGTGTGGATCGCCCGGAGGACACGGTGTAGCATCGGCGGCGGCGATCCCTCGCGTCCGGCCCTGGTTCAGGCCATGGTCCGGAGCGAGAGTGCATGGGAGGCCATCACTTCCTTCTGCGAAGCAGTAATGGTCGCGAAGGAGGTGGAGCGCGCGAGGGAGAGGCAAGATTCGCGCCCTCGCGCCCCTAGTCGCCGCAGGAGACGCCCCGGGCGTCGGGAGTCGCGAGCCGACTTCCGGCCACCGTAGGCGCGGGCTTGCGGACGGTGAGCAATGGAAAGCTCGCCGTCCAATAAGGACCAGGCCAGGGTCGACGGCGCATATTGTTCCACGCGCGCCTCAAAGAGATGTCAGCACCAATTGACGGGGCAAATGCCTGTCAGGGTTGCGAGTTTGTCTGAAAGGGATATCGCGGCCCCGGCACAAAGGCAACGGAAGGAACACGAGTGGGCTTTAGACAGTTAAAGTCTGACACGTCCTCCCACTTCGCCCAGAGCGGGAGAAGTTATTTGATAATTTCCCAAAAAAAAAAAGGGGCTTGCGTTCGAAAAGTGGGCAACGTCGCAAATAGATGTCAAATATTTCGCTGTTTTGATGAATTTGGCAATATCACTGTATGGAAATATGAAATATAGCTAAATGGTGAACTAAAAATATTGATTATGAAATGCAATAATTAAATATCGTCACACCGAATATTTAGTTTTGGATGTAAAAAAATATGTGGAAACTTTCCAAATGCAATTGGAATTTTTACCTAAAACGATTACATCAAATTTAGTGTTATAATTGCAATTCATTATTAATATTCTAGTTCTCTAGTTAGCGATATTTACTTACAGTAATATTGCCAAATTAATCGAAACAGGTAAATATTTGACAGCTATTTGCGACGTTGCCAACTTTTAGAATAAACGATCTTAACATGACCTACAAAAACATGTAAACGTATTAACTTAAAACTTAATAGCTTCAAAATGTTAAGTTTTCCAGCCAAAATGTTTTAAAGGGCGTTTAATTACGCAATAACTTGAAACATTTTAAACTAACTCATCTAGTCACTTATTTTTTTCGGACGATTTAAAATAGGTTTTATTATCATGAAGTTAAGGGCGTAGGCATAACTTGTAACAAGAATTTTCCATTAAGGCTATAAAACTTTAACAGTGCTCTCAAGTACTTCACTTATGTTAATTGAAACCCGCGCCTGTAATCTGGTAAATTAATGCAGAAAATAAAATTGAAGTTAACATTAAATTGTATTGGGTATAATCAAGATGGAGGGGATCTCATCATTGGCTTGTAGTGGTGTACCGTAGCGATATAATAAACTAGCAGTAACAGTAGTAATATTAAAAAAATTACAAATTTCAACATTTCAAACACAAACTTAAAGCTTTTCTAGTGGAAACATTGTATTACTCCATTAATGGTTTTCTAGACGACCGATTATTATAGACCTTGTTGTGGTAATTAAATAAATTAAATTTTGAAAATTTTAATTTTATCGACTAAAATGACTTTTTTAATGTATTTTGTTTGACACTTTAATAGTATTTTTTTAAATTTTAATAGTATTTTGACATTGTAATTGTATTTTGAGTTTTGAAATGTATTTTCATATTTTAATTGTATTTTGACATTTTAATTATATTTTGGCTTTAGCATCTATTTCAATTATTTTAGTTACTTTTACTCGCAATGAGTTTTATGTATCTAATTTATTTCGGTATTTAGTTAGCTGAAAATCAATTTCTCAAGGCACACTCAATATTCACTTGACCCAAGTTTGCGAACTGCTGCCCTATATGGAGTATCTAGAAGGTATTTATTCTAGAAGCCAATAAACATCCTTTGCTGAACATGAACGTCTCATCCACCTCTCGTCGATCACCACGATAATTAAATGGGCTTTTGAGTCAATGATTTAATCATTATTATACACTTATGGACTATGGATTGACTGCTCGATGGCATACACAGTCACTAAAGGATTGGCTGTTGGCAGGAACTGGATGCTGAGCGGTATTTGTTAGATCTGATGACTGCTGTAACAGGTAATTATAGATATAACTTTGGGGTCTAGGAGCTAGTAAATATCTGAAAACGCACCTATGTCTTGAACTACCTACAAAATATTTTAAGTTTTGCAAAAATAATGAAAAAGTAAACAAGACTGTTTTAATACTCGGTTAAGAGGGAACCGGGCCTGCGAAGAATTTGAAAAATAGGTATTTGAATAAACTATTGTTGTCGTCTTACCTCAAGTCTGCCTCCGTAGAGTGCGATATGACAGCTGCGGCTCAGACCGGTTACATCACAAAAAAAAAAATACGAGATTTAAGAAAGTGGTTCCTATTATTTTCTTTTATGTTAAAAACTTTTCGATTTTTTCTCTAATCACGCCGGTAAAATTAATATTTGATATTTTTGGAGGGTCATATTTTCTTTACCAGTCGTAACTTGCTGAAGAAAAGCAAAATAACAGGGACGTCTCTACAGCAGACCTTGACTTAAAAAAATAAAAAAGATTACTCTAGAGGCATTATTCAGGAGGAAAAAAGGGGAATACATTTGTATGGAGAATCGCAGACCCTGTTCCCTCTTAACGATTCGCAAGATTATTATAATTCGGTCCGATTTATCCTCAAATCGACATAGCAGTGCAGTTAACGAACCGAAAATAAATAAATAATTTCATATAAGTCAATATCCAATATCCAATCAGTAGAACAATGTTGTAATTTGATAGCTATTAACTTCTCTGGATGGAAAGTGACGTAATTGGGAGAATCGATTAAACAAAGGTAATTTAAATCGAATCTGTTTGAGGATAAATAATATTTATAATTTGATTGTTTACGATACGTATTACAACGATATTGAGTCTTAAGGCGCGGGCTGACTACGATTTTAAACGCTACAGCTGCACTCACGCAACCGCGTCTGCACTCTATACGGTAGCCCGATGACTAAAGTTTGACCGCAATATCAACTTACACAAATTATTATACATAGCATTAAATAAGGTTGAAAATTGAATAAATATTTGGGTTGACGATGTGAGTAAGCTGCGAATGGGCATTTATTTTATGGGTTTTATTTAGATTATTCAGAATATACACATTAAATTAAATAATTGTCTGGTTAAAGTTATAAAATAATGTTTATTCTATAGAACTCTTAAAAAAAAAATATGTTGTTATCGCTGAAAATACGGAGATGTTCGACGCCAAAGTTTATTTTTGTGAAGTATTTTTTATTGGGAATATCAAAGTATTTTCTATTATTCTATTCGGTTACATTTTTTCTTTAAACCCTTCTCTGTCCACTGTATTTTTTGCGTCGTATATTTTCATTGCGTTACGTCATAGGTACTCGACTATACAAGAAACCAGTTTTTTGTGAATATTGAGGTAACACCGAACCTTAAATTCGACGATACTGTTGGAAATGGTATTTTTTGAAAATTTCTATAACACATCTTCCTGTAAGTTTTTCGATTCGATTACTTTATTTACGATTTTCAAAAAACATAAACCTGTCGCGAGCAATGTTTTTTAATGGGGCTAAACAAGGAGTCGTCATGTTAATTCAACGTTAACAAAAGTGGATAATCAGATTTTAATTTAATTTTGTTTTAGACAGTATTATGCATAAATGGCCAAACATAGATTACAT
Source organism: Agrochola macilenta (assembly GCA_916701695.1). NCBI lineage: Eukaryota > Metazoa > Arthropoda > Insecta > Lepidoptera > Noctuidae > Agrochola > Agrochola macilenta. The sequence goes on from OU753563.1 coordinate 15,607,096, forward strand.
TAAAAGATTTAAATATACCCATAACAGCCCTTTTGGAGAAACTTCCCTATAAGTATAATTTCCTTAGTTTGCATTGCTCCCAATACACTAATCCCTTTCGTAACTCCGATAAGATCACGTCCGTCGAACATAAAAGATAATGACCCGAAACAAAAGTCATCCATTCCCAATAATTCGATTTCCCTATAGGAAACCAAAACAAAGTTCGAATAGAGTAAAATACTTGAGATTCTGTAGGTACTCGTAACTGTGACAAAAAGTTATTTGAAATTATTAATAGCAATAACTTTTCCAAAGCAAAGGAAAGATGAATACTAGGTTCATGTATCATGTGTTTCTGAATGTACCTACGTACCGAATTAACAATTATGCCATGAAGAAGGTACGTTACAAAAAACGAAGAAATAAGTATAACAGTCCGGCTGTTGAAAGAATGCGTTCCTGACACCTGCCAGTTGGACAATTTCTAGTAGTAATAAGGATCAAATTCGCAAAACATATATTCGTTAGTAACTGACAGGTGTCGAAAACGCATTGTCTCGAGGGCCGGGCTGTATATTGTTTGTTTAAAGGGGCTCCCTCACCGAGAGCATTCGCCTGTAATGTAACGTTTAGAGTCGAGCGCAACCTGTAATGATACAATTCGAGCATTACATCATTGAGGGAGGAGTACCGAGCATTACAGTGCGCAACCTGAATGATACAATTCGAGCATTACATCAGTGAGTTTGGAGAACCGAGCATAACAATGCGCAATGTCTGTAATATTCAATCTAAAATGTTACACTATAGGCAAATGCTCGTCACTCTGGGAGGCAGTATTATAACGTAATGCTCAAAATCGAATCTGAAATGTTACATTACAAGCCAATGCTCGACAGTCAGGGAGACAGTATTTTAACGTAATGGTCAAAATCGAATCTGTAACGCACATTAATGTTTGTTTTTCCCAAGCCAATTAAGATTTTCATGACTTCGAAGTTAAAAATCAAAGCTGGCTGGCATCAATGTAAGAACATATTTTTTACGATATTGTTTTTTAATCTATAGGATGAGGTTTTTATTGCCATAAATAACTGCATAAATAGAATTGCATTTTTCCAATCGTTTAAAAAAATTAAATCGAAGGGATTTAACAGCTTTTAATCCATTTATAGCTTCATGCAGATAACCCTCTCAATTTTCTATGAACGCAAAAAACCTTAATCCAAGAACTGTTTAATAATTTAGTTTTTTCTCCTCACAATCTACATAGAAACGAGCACTTGATATACTTTATTACTCGACTTTGTTTCAGTAGCAAAAGGAAATAAAATCATGAGGGAATAAATAACAATCTACGGCTAGAAAATACTTGCTGTTTAGATTATTTTTGTTAATCTTCAAGAAAAAACGGCTTTAATTGGCTTAAAAATCATTGCATAAATAAATAGAGTTCCCTTTGTGTAAAAAAGGCAAAAACGGGTTAAGCAGCTTTTTAAATCCTTTTTATATGGCTCCCAACAGATAATCCGCAAGAAGTTAAAATTAATGAAAAAATACCTCTATAATCCAAGAACTATTCCTTAACTTAGTTTTTTCTCCTTACAATCTTAGTACGATGAAACAAACACTTATTTGTTATACTTTATTACTCGACTTCCTTTGTTTCAGTAGCAAATGGAAATAAAATCATGAGGGAATAAATAACAATTCGAGCCGAGATGAGAAGCCCTTGAGTCGGTTCCGTTACTTTTGTGGATCTGGAACATTCTCCGTCTTATCCAACGATGCTTGAGTTTATCTGGTACCGAAATCTATTCTTCATTATTACATTCATAGTGAAAAGTGAAGAGAATAACATGTTCTAACGGAATATAACTTTTCTTTTGTTTGATCTCCTTTTCAACAGGGGTCATTCCATAGGTTATGACTGTAGACACGCGCAAAACGACGGCCGCTTGCGCCCCATGTAATAAGCCCGGTAAAATTCCCCATTGATAAAAAAACAGGCAATTTTTTATTTCATTTTTCCAGAAAAATTCCATATAAATAGACTCTCAGTACGACACTTAACGACACCCTCACGGATCGGACACGTTTTTTTTGACATGTTGTATCTAACCTCTATTCAGGGTAGATACGTTTAGACGTCAAGGTGAAAAACCCGTAACACTGAAAAATATATTAAAAACCAATTGGTTATTTTGCAATAAAAATGCATAGGCACAATTTCTATTTACCCAGGAAGTTATTCAACTCATAATTAACGCAGTAGTCGTTTTCTTTTACGGCTTCATTTCACGTGAAATTATTTACAATTCCGAATACGAATAAGTAATTGGTCAATTTGGCAAAAAAATTGCGTGGGTACGTAAAATTATTAAAAAAAAAAAAACAAGTTTCATAGAAAAGTGCGCCTACCTACGCGGTACGCCCCCTGCGTTGAAATTATTCGTCGGTTATTTTAAAAAAAACTCAGAATCATGTACTGAATCCATAGTAACAGGCTTCGCGTCGATATCCCTGCCAACCTGTATATTATGGCGAGTACCGGCCGAGTTTGATTGCCGTTCAAAAGGGGTTCTGAAAAAAAAAACAATTTTCCCGCCTCGAAGATAAGGGCGGTCCGCTTCACAGAATTTCCTGTATCTTTTTAAGAAACCTACGGAAAAGTTTGTATATTGAATTTAACAGTCTTTGTGTTTCTATCTCTGAATGAAAAAGGAATTGTATTTAGCCTCTGAAGTATCTAACCATGGTTTCAATTTGGTAGATAGTCGAATGTTTTTGGGTTATTTTTGGTAATAAGTATTTGTATTACGTCATAATATGGTATCTTCTTACCATCTAGGTCAAATAGGTTTAGTTATGGCTCTTAAAAGAATTATCGATATTTTTTATTATTGTTACAAAAATATTGTCACTTATTATTATTCTAGGATGAATAATTTGTAACAGAATTTTAATCTGCAAATAAATAAAAAAAACTAATATTTATACCGGTTTAATTTCAACAAGCAAACACCGCTTTTCCAATTCGAAAGGTGACCTAATTAAACATTACATTATAAACCCGTATAATAATGTTTTCATTCCCAATGGCGCCCTAATTCTACATTGCACAGCTAAACACACATAAAATGTAGAAAAAAAAACAAAACCCAGGTGATCGAAATAAATTTTCCCAGAATCACAAAATCCCTTCGAAAGGTTTTCACACAATATACGCATATATTCCACATTTAACGTTCCCAAAAGAAACACACGTCTAATTTTACGGTACTTGGTTCACCTTTATTACAGCGGGCTTATTTCTGTACCTACTGTGTTTTATTTTATAGGGGCCTGAAGACGGGTTTTACGCCAATCACTTGCGTGAAAGAAAAAATTGGGCACTATTCTTACAATTACCTTTATTGCTCGGTTTATTCTTAGTTAGGGCTGTTACGCGGATTATTTGGCAACTATCGAAGCCGAAATCGCTGTTGCGAAGTGGGCTATAAAAGTAGGGGTGGCACACACGGTATGCGGTATTGTGTTTTTATTCAAAAGTCTTTAAGCAAAGTTTTTTATTATTCGAATCCCGTAAACACTAACGCAAACATTTCCGTAACGTTCCATACACACAACACAAACACACACAACATTAATGATGCATAAAACAAGCTCCATCACTGATACTCAGAACCGATAAAACAACTGTTAGTAGGATTTAAGAATATAATACTTTTAAAATACACTCTTATTCTCTATTTAAATTGTAATTAAGACCAAAATACATTCATCACGCCTTGTTTCGAAGGGTTGGGCAGGGTTATACCTATAGTACACCACCAGTTTTAGTCTCATGTAGCAGGGGCGAGCCTATTGCCATCAACCGGGCACCAATTCAGACTCCAGGCTGCTTCAGAGAAATTCCAGATAGAAAAACCCAACCAACGGGGCAGTGCAAAATACATTTATATATTTACAATCGTGTATTTTTAGGCTTCTTAAGTGGGCGAGTTATTTAAAATTTAGAATTACAATTCTTAATAACTACTTCCTTCCGAGCTGGCACAACGGTTAAACATGGAGACTTAATTTTAAAAGGTTTCATCAGCTTTAAACTGTTTTCAAACATATTCTATTACCGGCCTCGTGTTTGTTGTTTGTATAACTTTAAATATTTTTTCTATGGAATCTTATAAATATCATCTGTCTTCCTTGAATATTACTTAAGAAATGTAGGTAGATGATTTTTAATAGTAGGTTATTCACCAAGGGTATAAAGCAGTGTCTTAATGTCACGGGCGCTATTTTGAATCCCGAACGCAACGAAGGGTTCTAGGGCTTACCCAAGACGAAGACACCTTTATCCCCGAGGTAATAAAAACCATGAAACTATTAAATAATCGGAAAATACCTAGTTATGTGCAGTTTCATACACTATTTAACCGACTTCCAAAAAGGAGGAGGTTATAGGTTCATCCCGAAGTTGTTATTTTTTTCGTTTATGTATGTCCGCGAATTTCTCCGTCAATTTATTGTGGACCGATTTTGTTTTTTTTTTTTGTATGAAATGGTATGCTCCCAAGTTGGTCCCATATAAATTTAATTAACTTTGCTTGGATAGTTTTTAAGTAAGGTTCAATAATACGTAATTTTCCCACTTAGTTTATTGTGGATGATCTGATGATAACTTCCTGTCATTGTTATTTACATAGCAGGTAGTGGTATTCGAATTTGTGGGGGTACTACAACTAAAAAGTGAACAAAAAAAAACTTAAAAAAAATAAACAACTTGCTTCCAAAAAAATCACTACAAAGTGAATATAACTTTAATTTCGGAAGTCGGTGGCAAAAAACGAAAATTCAAAACCAAAGACACCGACTTCCAAAATTAAAGTTATTTTTCACTTTGTAGTGATTTTTTTGGAGGTCGGTTTTTTTTTTTTTTTTAATTAGTTTTTTTTATCGTATCTCTTGCATTTTTATTAAAAACACAATAAATAATATCGTAAATATGAAGTCCTAATCCAAAACGCGGGGTAACAGTACAGTACTTGAGTATGTTGTGGCGTGGGTACACGCCACAGAAACCGATCAGCTGTTGCGATGCCATGCCGCCATTACCGCCACAGATAAAGCAGAAACAGCGGTTAGGCAAGTCACATTATTCAATATTTTTGGACTTATTAAAACATTATAATAACACAAACAAAAACTATAAAAACATAGGTACCTATTTGGTGTAGGGACTAGAGTCCTCTTGAATATTTTATTTGACGTAAACCGAATTTTAACTACTAATTTGCTTCAGTAAGTTTCTACTTTGTAGTGAGTTTGTACAACATTGAATAATAAATATAGGTACTTACTTACGTAAGAATGTTTGGTACTTTTTCTTTCGAGACAGCCTTTTCGATAAGTACTTTGATCTTAAGTTTTTTTGTTAGTTTCTTCAGATGAAAGAGCCTATTTCTTTTTACATAACATTATTCGAACAAGGTACATATCGCGGGTCTCAAACCATAGGGGCGTATCCACAAAACCCCTACTTTTCAGGAGAGCCAAAAAACTTAATAACTTTTCTTCTGATTGAGCCAGCTTGCTGTGTTTTTGCATGTGGCCATATATTTATACCTCAGTTAATATGGGATACTTGATTTTAAGATATTCCCTCTGCAAGACTAGTTTTTGGTCGTTACGTCTATTTGGCATGACGACTATACGGTAAAACGCCGCCAAAATTCCCCCAAAAATGCTTGGAATTTGCGGACGTAAAACCTTTTTCCTTAAATTATTAATAATTGTACCAATAATCATTTTAACCTAATTGGTGATTTAAAATATTGCAATTTAGGAATGAGAACCCATCAAAATTAACGTTATTTCCGTGATTTACAAAATTCATACGCCTGTATGGCTTATTATTAATATTGAGAAGTGTTTGAATTCAAAGTAGAAGTATAGACTATTTTTGGTCTACAATCTGGAAAAATAAACAAATGGTAGTAATTACACAATGTTTTCTATTCGAATAAAAAATAAGAACAAAATGGTGCATATAAAAATAAAATTTATTCATAAATCTGAACATAATTAAGTATTTTAATTCACATAAAATCACAAACATCTAAATTGAGCTTTTTTTTTTTAGGATGGGAAATTATAAACCACGCCCGTGTTCCTTCCGTTGCCTGAGTGCCGGGGCCGCGATATCCCTTTCGGACAAACTCGCAACCCTGGCAGGCATTGGCCCTTACGGACCCAGTCAGTTGGTGCTGACATCTCTTTGAGGCGCGCGTGGAACACAACGCGCCGGTGACCCGGGCCTGGTACTTATCGGACGGTGAGCTACCCATTGCAGACCCTCCGCAAGCCCGCGCCTACGGTGGCCGGAAGTCGGCTCGTGACTCCCGACGCCCGGGGCGTCTCCTGCGGTGACTAGGGGCGCGAGGGCGCGAATCTTGCCTCTCACTCACGCGCTCCGCCTCCTCCTTCGCGAGCATTACTGTTTCGCAGAAGGAAATGACGGCCTCCCATGCACTCTCGCTCCGGACCATGGCCTGAACCAGGGCCGGACGCGAGAGATCGCTGCCTCCGTGAGGACACGGTGGTGCTCTGCTCAAGCAGGGCAGACCTCCACCGTATGCTCCACCGTGTCCTCCGGGCGATCCACACAGTCGTGACACCCGGGCGTTTCCTCCCGCCTTATGTGGAACAGGAACCTCCCGAAACAGCCGTGTCCGATGAGGACCTGCGTCAGGCGGAAGGTTAGGACGCCGTGGCGCTTCTCTAGCCACTCCTCAAAGAGGGGACTTATCGCCACAACTGTGGTGTGCCCAATCAAAATTAAGCTCAAGGCACATTACGTGAAACAAAATGAAATGAAATCTTAAAAGAACCTTCTTAAAACTTTGTTCCTAGGTCGACGTCGTATATTATAAGATGCTTTTGTATTCAATAATAATTTACTCTACTGCCTTCTAACTTCCGCAAAAATAGGACATTATTTTTTATTATATTATTTATTTATCAGCCAAATTATTAATAATTCAAGCTAAAATATGCATAATGCTGCGGCCGCATCTGCGTCTATCGTGACAGTGACACGATATTTATTTATTTTATAAAACGCACAGCCACATCACATACATCTTCTTTATCTATACATAGTATAAATGCGGATGACATGGTGCTGTTGGGACCGTCGCCGGGGTCGATCGCAGAGATGCTCAAAGTATGTGAGACCTACGCTGCTGCACATGGACTAGTCTATAATGCCAAAAAATGTGAATACATGGTCTTTAGGGTAGCTGGTAAGTGTCGGGAAGATGCCCTCGAACTTGCCATAAACGGAACGCCAGTTCGTAAAGTCTCAAAGTTTAAATATCTTGGGCATTTTCTTACCAGTGACCTCAGTGACCATAGTGACATTGAGAGGGAGCGTAGGGCTCTGGCGGTCAGGGGTAATATGTTGGCACGAAGATTTTCTCGGTGTACTGACCAAGTAAAGATTACGCTTTTTAAAGCTTATTGTCAGAGTTTTTACACCGGTAATCTTTGGGTCAACCACTCGAAAAGGTCGCTGGATGTTCTACGCGTCCAATACAATAATGTGTTTAGGATGCTATTGCGACTGCCTCGTTTTTGCAGTGCTTCAGAAATGTTCGCGGTAAATCATACCGACGGATTTCATGCCATCATCCGCAAAAAAACAGCCTCACTCCTGAGCAGAATAAGAGGCAGTCACAATAGTATCTTGATGGCTGTGGCGGCAGATACTTCCTCCGCCATAATGAGACAATTTGTGCGAAGACTGATACCATAGTTAGACTACCACTACCATTTCTCGGTGTGTCTAGATATTGGGTGGTCTTCCCACAAATTCGTCTTTAGTTTAGGTTAGGTACTAACAATAATGATTTAAGTGCAAACATGTTACTAACAATTTATGGATCTTTTTGTGTTATCCGAAATAAAATGATTTATTATATTATTATTATTATAAAACAAAGTCGCTTTGCGCTGTCTGTCCCTATATATGCTTAGATCTTTAAAACTACGCAACGGTTTTTGATCCAAATTTTTTAAATAGATGAGTGATTCATGCGGAAGGTTTTTGTGTATAATATATTAAGGTTTTGTGTAAATTGGCTGAAATATGACGATTATTGTCGAAGATGTCGGAAATAATTATGCCAACTGGGAGCTTTACTGGCGTGCGCCGCGTAAGCCGTAAGAGATACATCAAATTCATGTTTCACAAAATTGTATAATTTAAAAAGTTCAAAAATAAAGTCCGCAATAGCATATGTCTATCTTCTAAGGATGACCTACAGTAACCATTTTTATCTTTCAGAATTTGATAAAAAAAATATTGTTGTTTTCGAAGCTATTTTGACCGGTCTTTTATTTATCCTTATCCAATAAAATATGTTATTTAAATCGGGCATTTAATGGAAATTAAAACATGCTTTGACATCGTATCATTAAAATGAATACTTTAAAAGATATCACGGATTCAAAATTATGCGTGACAAAATAATTATAGTTGCCGACAACGCGGGCGCAGCGGTAGGAATCAATGACTTTTCCTCGGTTATTAGGTATCTAACTAATCCCGAGTACGTTCCCACGGGATATTTTCCGACATCCACGCTGGCGAAGTCGCGGGCAAAAGCTAGTTAAACATAAGCTAGAAATTATCTTAATAACTACGATACACGCAGATGTGACCAACCATTATCGGTTATCGTTGCGAAAGTTCGGGCTGCGTAAACTTAACTTATTAATTGTGTTCTGAATTTTTATAATAATTAATTTTCTAAATGCTAATTATAAAAATTGATTGTATTCTAAATATTGAAAATTTTAATAAATTTGGTCGTGAATTTACTGTGATTAATGAATTATTATATTCACAGTAAATTCACGAAAGATATTCGACACATTAAAATTGACATCCACTTGATACGGCAGCTGTTGTTGCATGACAGGGTGTTGTTGATATGTCCATACGTCCACAATTTGACAAAATCTTGAGACAGCAATACTATAATATGCAGACGTATGTACAAACGTCTGCAGTGATGACTAAATATCCTCATGATCATGTTCATATTGACGGTCGTATGCGTGTGTACGTCTATAGGGCTCGACAAAATTCCCATAGATCATAATATAATCATAATTCAAAGGAAATTCAATTTTGTCATTATTTCAAGACTTGTTATGTTAAATATTGTTAAGAATTATATTGTCCTACAATTAGCATAAAGTGTGAGCTCATGCCGCCTGTGATACAGGTTTATCCTAGTACAGGCATCTAACATTATAATACCTTTATAAATTATTTTTAAGCTTTTACGTTATTAATATTTTACCAATTTTAATACTGAATAAATATTTATTATTTATTATTATAATATCATAATATGGCACGTCAAAATTGCCCCACTTTGCAATAATATTGCTGTTATGTGTACTATACGGCTATATGGCCTAAAAATAATTGCAGACTGTCTTGCCTACGACAAATAATATTTTGCAATTTATTAAAAAAGTAATTAATATTAAATTATAAGAAAAATTGAGGCGATATTCCTTATCATAGAATCCAATGGCATCAAAAACGAAAAATCGCATTTTTGCATATACACCCCTATGGTTTGAGATTGGATTTTTGAGATGGGGCAATAAGAGCAGCTACTTTAACCGATGTAGTTACAGGAAAACGGTCTTTGGAGACTGTCCTTAACTTTTTGAGACATTTTGATCTGCATTTTCAGATTGAGAAATAATATATAGTCAGCAAGAAAATGGGCGTTTTCACAAAAACTTTTTTTGATGCCAATTGGTTCTGTTTCCTATAAGGATCAACAAACTCTACTGAACCAACTGAGGTTTGAGTACTAGAAAAATTAGAAATCGCATAAAACTTTTCCTATACATTTCGTAGGAAATGAGACTCCAATCTACTGTTTCCGCCTTTTTTTGACTGACCGAAAATATAAAAAAGGGTATTTCAAATTTCGAATGAATACGCGTAAGAATCATCGCATAAAAATCTCATTTCCTGCGAAATGTATGGGAAATCGTTTTGATTGCGATTTCTGACTTTTCTAGTACTCACACCTCAGTTAGTCCCTCAAAGTTTTTTGATCCTTATAAGAAACAGGATCAATTGGCATCAAAAAAAATTTTTGTGAAAACTGCCCATTTTCTTGCTGACTGTATTTTTTTTTCAAAATCTGTGAATGCAGATCAAAATATTTCAAAAAGTTAAGGACAGTCTCTTAAGACCGTTTTCCTGTAGCTACAACGGTTAAGGTAGCTGCCCTTACTGCCCCATCACAATAATCCACCCTGTATAGGTAGATAGATAGATAATACTGATTGAATTGAAGTAGTTTCTGTAAATAATAAGGTACCTAGTTATTCAAAATACGGTATTTGACATTCTTTGTTTTATATTTTAGTACCAAGCATCACAATTTTGTTCTAGCTTCATTCAACGTTGACATAATTTTATTAAACAATCGTCTATTCTATAAGTTGTTTACCAAATACAATGTCATAATTTTTCAGAAATATTCCGAATTCGTAAATATTTCATACATTTTCTTGAAACAAGAACTCAGTCTGTGCAGCTGACATACTTACATATAGTTACATAGATGTTCTAAGCACTATTGAACAGACTTCTACGAGAATATTAGAAATTTTCAACATTACCAAGCACTTTGCACGTTGAATTTCGCAAGGGACTATTCAGTCGTGAACCTTTGTGTTTCCCAGTCCCGTTTCAAAGGCATAATCAGGTTATTGGCTAAAAAGTCAACAATAACTTGATGGATCGAGTTCTGATGGATCTATCCAATTTCGTAGTGGCCCCTGTATTTGGCGCTATAAGCATTGAAGCTTGGAACTTAGAGGTAGTTCGATTTTCGAAATTGGAATAGTACGAGTATCTACAGGGTTCTGTTTATTTTTAACGAGCGACCCGCCCCTGCGTCGCACGGTATTTACGACTTGACAAAACATCGACATTTCTTTATTATATTTGACTTTTATATTAATGTAAATATATATAAAAGATATATTTGACTTTTATCATATATATTGTATACAGGATAGCAGGGACATCAGTACATGATTCTGAACCCCGTGTTGAAATTTTTCGTCGGTTATTTAAGAAAAATTCTACTGTCCCATACATTTTGACCAGGTATTGCACTTTTCTATGAAACAGCAGATTTTTTTTTTAATAACCTACGAAATATTTCAACTTAGGTTCAGAATCATGTACTGAATCCATGGTATCAGTTTTCGCGTCGATGTCCCTGCCAACCTGTATACATAAACTTTCTGGTGAAACCGCATCAAATTTTGTTTTGCAGTTTAGATGAACAACCCGGTCAGACAGACATTATGTAAGTATATGTATAGATTTGATGAATTTACGACTGGATTTTGTGGTATTCTTATCCGGATTTTATCTATTTTGTTCGTGATATGTATTGGATTGAAGTCGTTACGAAAGCCCTTTGCTTAAATTCTCGTAGATTTATATGTCGAATCTATATCTATTTCGATTTATTTGAGAAACCAAGCATTTTTTTTTTTAAATAGAGCGGCTGGACCCTATAAATTACCCCATTTATACACATTACAATTAAACGAACTTTTAACAAAAAAAAACAACGGACTTAAAAAAAAAAACATTACTTTAATTTCGGAAGTCGGTGTTTTTATTTCTACCCCACACAAATTCGTATTATTGAAGCTAACCGACTATACAAGCAAAGTTAGTATTTATATGGGTCCACTGCGCAAGCTTTCTCTACCAAATGAAAAAATAATTTTCTAAGTCGATCCACAATTGACCAACATATCGACGGACGAACATAGAACCTCCTCCTTTTGGAAGCCGGTTAAAAAAAGGTTAGCGCTATTGCTGAGCATGAGGTCATGGGTTCGGGTGAGTCCCAAGTCGGGCATAGTGTTATTGGGTTTTTCCATCTGGAATTTCCGGGCACAAATCCAGACCCGGAGTCAGTATTTGTGCCCGGTAGATGGCAATAGCCTTGCCCGACCATTACATGGAACTTAAACATAACTGACGAAATGTGGGTGTACTATAGGTGCACTACTAACCCTTCTGGGAATAAAGGCGTCTAGATATGTTAGTTTACTTAAGAGGTATGAACTCCCTTTGCGCACTCTAGCATAAAATTTAAAGCAGTACGCCTTTATTCACAGCTCCTTCACAATATACCCCACCAAGTACAAACATTGACACGCTCACTACGAACTAAGATTTTCATTTGAACGGTAGGTAGATACTGTGAGTACATGCAAGTATTGCTTAAAACTCCAAGTAATATAAATGTAAATGCGATGAAACAAAGCGGCGGCGGATCAAGTCGCAACTTCGCTGTTATTAGATACGCGACCTAGTACTTACTTAATATAAAGAGGGTAACACGTGATAGAGCAGAGATTTTTTTTTTAAACAAAGGTAAATATAACCATATTTTTCACCCAGGTCGTTGTGGGCTGAAAAGAGTGAGAAGTGTAAATAAGGTAAAAATCTAATCGAAAATTTTACGTATGCCTGAATGTTTTATTAAGAAAAAAAAGTGCAAGAAATGTTTTCCAAAAGTCGAAAAATAAAAGAGGAAATTTAATACAATTTGTAAAAAAAAACTTACGAAACGATATTTTTTCCACATAAAAACGTGTATCTAAATTATTCATTTCTGTACAAAAGAAAAGCTACATGAAACGTACATGGTGTTTATTTTTGCGCAATCGTTTAGCTCGCAGTGAGAGAAACATTACTTAGCGACGGTTCCACAGGGGCATTTATGCATTACTTCATACATTTTTTGCCGGCCTGCAGATGCTGCGATAACCAATAAACATACAAAAACGAAAAACTGTGTTTCATAATTTTTTCTTTTGGAGTTTTTCATTAATTCAGAGAAGGTATTTCATATTGGTAGTGGATTGGATATATGCAAACGCAGACAAATTTAAAATAAGGATGGATAGAAGGAAACCTGGCCGTTGATAAGTAGTTATGGTTACAGCGAAACGCAACTACGTCAACAGTTTAATGAGTAGCGTTCAAAATGAAAATCCTAATCCTATTACATATGTATAAATTATAATTATAATAATAATAAATTACTATAAAAGTGAAATTTGGAAGTTTGGATGTTTGGTACTCAATCACGCAAAAACGGCTGAACGGATTTGGATGAAATTTGGCATATAGATAGTTTATAACCTGGATTAACACATAGGGTAGTTTTTAGGGCGATTGTAGATGCCGCCACAGTATCATTACCGGTTGCGCACTGTAATGCTCGGTCCTCTCTCCTCACTGATGTAATGGTCGACTCTGAACATTACATTACAGGCGAATGCTCCCGGTGAGGGAGCACCTTTAGCCTACCTTGTCAATATCGCAAGCACTGAGTTTTCTCATTACACGTGCTGCCGTCTATTTACTCTGCCTAAATAAATACACTTTTACTAAATAAATAAATAATGTGTTGTAATTAACCTAACTAAATAATTGTTAACAAACAAATTCGGTTGGTTTTTAACCTAAGCAAATGTATGAGTTTATTCATTAATTATTTGGGTAGTGTGTTCATAATTATTTACATACTATAATTTTCACTGAATAATTTAACATTTAGATTTTAAATACAGTTTTGAATAATATTAGGTACCTACTTAATTAATTGACTATAATGTTTCGTTTAGGGCCTCGAGCCACCTCTGTGAGAGGGAGCGGGCCGTAATCCTCCACGCGGGCGCGGTGCAGGTTAGTGCATGTCACATGACGTTTCCGAAGTTTTGTTAATTGAATATACGGGTTTCCTCATGATGTTTTTCCTCACCGTGTTTAGAGTACCTATTGATAATTAAATAATTTAGTTGTACTACGTAAGTAAAGCGCCTCTTCGGGTTCGAATGAGTGATTTAAATTATATGTAGCAGTGATATGCTTGTGGTGTGACCGTCAGACTCCCAAGTCATAGGTCTGGAGTTCGAGTTCGACCCAAGGCACGCACCTCTGACTTTTCGGATGCATGTGCCTATTGTATAATTACCACTTGCTTCAAAAACGGTGAAAACTGGCATGCCTATGAGAGATATTCCTAGACGGGATGAGAACCCAAGTCAGAGGCCCATGGGCGGCTCTAAAACTCTGACACCAGGTTAGTCAGTAACCACACCAGACAAAGAAGAAGATATTACATTAAAGCATTAATAATACGATGTGATTCATTCGGATCTTAAAGGGTCTTCGAGAAACTTTATGACAGTAATTAATAGTGCACCATTGCACAGAAGTTGGTAAAGTTTTCGTAGAATATTGTCTTTAATAAGACCAATATTCATTTTAAAGAAGATGTTCATTATAAAAGCTTCAATGCTTACTTTCAATTTAGACTCAATATTTTTTTTTAAGTAATTGAATAAAGCAATACCGCAAATAAAACACAGTTAAGTAAATCTATTTAAAAACTCAACAACATTAAAGCAAAGATCATTTGGCTCGGTAACTTTAAGACCTAAGTATCCATAGACAAGACCAGATAAAATAAATTGGCCCACAGGCCACAAACGAGGCCCGTAACTTATTCACTAAACTTTTTTTTAATAAGGCGCTGGCTGGAACGATTCTTTGAAGGTTCTCAATTTAATATAATTGGCGAAAGAAGAAAAATGTCTTAATACCCACGGGGTCGTTTATATGGCCCGGCGGCGGTAGTAAAGTTTCGCCCTTGTCACTCACTTGTCCCTAACAGCCACGCTGTATTAGCATGCAAATTGATGGCCCACGATTTATGACCTTTTAAGCCTTATTTTTTATGGACTGGTCGGAAACGGTGCTTGTTTATTATTGAGTCCATTTTTTCAGGTTCACCGTTTGAGCCTTGAATACAATTTGTTTTCCTTTGTTTTAGTTTAGCTCCGATAGTTTCAATAAACTGAAACAAAACACAGTACACCCCTATACAAATCCATTTGATTGGCAAAACGTTAGCAAAAGCCGTAAATGCATGAACGAAAAGCTCTAAAGCAATTTATACACCGTTTGTCAAAGTTTTTCAACAAACAAGCACTCTAACAGCATTTAAACGGGACACACGATGTTCTCATACAAAGAATTTCACCAACAAAATTATACAGGGGCTCACATAATCCTAAAGCTAAAATGCTCTCGACCGGAACACTTAAACCCTTTCAACTTGATCCGCTGAAGGGACACGGCAACGCACAAACACAACTTTACAATTTTCTCCATTTATATTTCATCACAGTGTTTCGAACTACTCGGAACTGTTCGGGACAGTTCGGAACTATTCGCCATAAATTACCTTCATTTGTCTGTTGCAAAAGTTTTAATACAAATGACGGTTGTGTTCATGTATCCTAAATAAATTGGTATCGTTATTGCTGCGAGTACAAATTCAATGAGAGGGTTCTGATTTGATGTGTTTTGTTATAATGGCTTTTATAATATATTCGTTTTGTTAATTAATTTTTAACTAAGGGAGTTTGTAAATTGAGTTTTGTATTATTGGTATTTAATTATGTTTTCAAATTGTTTTACTTATATTTGAATGGAAATTGTCAGTAACATCCTTGAATTGACCAAAATTATAAATTTTGGTCACACTTACTTCACTTACTTCTGTGACAATTTTTTTCTTGGCGTAAACAAGTTTATTAAGTAATGCATTTGATAACTAATTTTAGTCGTTTGTAAGGCTAATGAAAGTACCATTATTATTTTTAGACCAGGCACTCTAAACACAATTTCCACGCAAGTTCCGCCCCCATGCACCTCGCCACGCCACTATATGCAAAACGCTAACACATCAGTAATAAAGTTGAATATCGCGTGCACTCTTTGATCGTGTTCAACCACGGAAATTGATCTAGAAAAACAATATCTTGTGGCTGGATAATAAACTATAATTTCTTTCTGTGAATACTTATTTTATACATAAAAGGCTAGTAATCTTGATTTTATTTAAATAATCTTTAAAAAAAGACATGATTTTCGAATACAAAATTTATCGAGCGAAAATGTTACAATTCCGCAACTGTCTTGTACATGGAAAGAAGAAGATCCAATAAATCATACGCTAAAGTTCCATTTTGAATTGAATGCGTGACTGTTTCAGAATATTTATGTAAATTAACATACAATTAAGGGAGCCTCCTCTTAACATTTAACGGTCAATGCCACACTTGCAAGGTGGCGACGACGGGCGGTGGCAAGAATAATAAAAACACTTTGCAGACCGCATTTAGAATGCAGCCGCTGCTGTCATAAGTTGAAAGGAGTTTGTATTAGAAATAATGTCGTCGTTTTGCCGTCGCATTATCATACTGCGGACACACCGAGCGCGATAGAAAAATGATATTTATTCAGAAACTTCACTGTGATACAAGCACAGACAGCGATATTTAAAAAAAGTACGCTGTAGTGATAGATGCGAAGTAAACCTGAACCACAAACATCACTGATGAAAAAGAACCTTAAAAACATTATTACATTTTAAAGATTATATAAAAGTACTTAATCTTAACTAACCTGTAGCTTTCTTGTAGATAATGCGCCTTTACCCGTTCATCTACAGTGTGGCATCCCACATCGACGCGCAAACTGTAACTATGAATTTAGTTTCATGTAATTTAATTTAATTTCTCGAGACTAGCGTAGAAATTGTTCGTCGGTTATCAAAAAAAAATGCTGTTTCATAGAAAAGTACAATACCTACGCGTTTAAAATGTATGGACAGCAATTTTTTTTTTAAATAACGATTAATTTCAATGCAGTGTGGTTCAGAATCATGTACTGAATCCATAGTAATAGGTGACGCGTCGAAATCCCTGCCACCATGTATAATAACCATTCCAACACAACCAAGACAAAACAGAGCTCAAAACAAAACTCCAAGAAGACACCTGTCCAACCATCTTAGCACGTACGAGCAATACATTTGAACGTAGCTTTAGGATTATCGCGTCGCTGCAACTCATGCAGAATAATCCTTTGCATTTCATTTAATTAATTTTACGGTTGCTTAAACGGAAGACGGCTCTCGTTATGTAACGTCAGTGAGAGAATTACGAGCTCGTCACGAAGAGACAAATGTGCGGTACAGTCGGAGGTAGTAAAATGTAACACGTTTTGTTGGTTGCTGTTTCGAGTTACTCTGTTGTCATTTGAGTGTCAATAGGTTAGGTTGGTGTTTAATTTGGTAGGTATTAGAAACTTCGGGCCCCCGACTGATGTTAGTAGTGGGAACGGTGGGGTTTTACTCGGTAGGAGTCCAACATAACCCTCCATTTTCCATTTTCCTAAGACAGGGTATCCATGAGGATTTCACTAACGACAAAAAAAAAGGATTAGAAACTTAGGTATGTACCTAATTTGGCACGCCACAATTGCGGTGATAAGTCCCCTCTTTGAGGAGTGGATAGAGAGGCGTCACGGCGTCCTCACCTTCCGCCTGACGCAGGTCCTCACCGGACACGGTTGATTCGGGAGGTTCCTGTTCAGGATAAAGCGGGAGGAAACGCCCGGGTGTCACCATTGTGTGGATCGCCCGGAGGACACGGTGGAGCATACGGTGGAGGTCTGCCCGGCTTGCGCGGGGCATCACCGTGTCCTCACGGAGGCGATCGGCGACGGCGATCTCTCGCGTCCGGCCCTGGTTCAGGCCATGGACCATGGCCTGAACCAGGGCCGGTGCGAGAGTGCATGGGAGGCCGTCACCTCCTTTTGCGAAGCAGTTATACTCACGAAGGAGGAGGCGGAGCGCGCGAGGGAGATGTAATCTGCACGCCCTCGCGCCCCTAGTCGCCGTAGGAGACGCCCCGGGCGTCGGGAGTCACGAGCCGACTTCCGGCCACCGTAGGCGCGGGCTTGCGGACGGTGAGCAATGGGCAGCTCGCCGTCCGATAAGGATCAGGCCCGGGTCGACGGCGCGTTGTGTTCCACGCGCGCCTCAAAGAGATGTCAGCACCAACTGACGGGGTCCGTAAGGACCAATGCCTGCTGGGGTTGCGGGTTTGTCCGAAAGGGTTATCGCGGCCCCGACACACAGGCAACGGAAGGAACACGGGTGGGTTTTAGTCAGTAAAAGTCTGACACGCCCTCTCGCTCTGCCCAGAGCGGGAGAAGTCATTTGACAATTTCCCACCCTCAAAAAAAAAAAAAGGGGTATGTACCTAATATGAATATTATTTTCCTTCATCATCATTTCAGCCGAAAGACGTCCACTGCTGGACATAGGCCTCCCCCAAGCATCGCTAGTTCCAGCGTATCCAGCGGATTCCTGCGGTCTTCACCAGGTCATCGGTACACCTTACTGGCCTTCCCTATTATCCTTAGGTCATGAAAATTCCAAATAAAAAACGTTCTGAAATTAGAATTCAAAATGTTTTTTTTTCCAATCCTAGTTTCCTACAAAATGTTTATTATACGTTGCCTCCGTTACCTATTACTCCATTATGACAAGAAAAAAAATACTAAAACTGTTATTTAACAATAAAATCACATCATAGGTTTATTTAAAATAATCACATCATAGTTTCATTTTACTAGTATAACTGTTTAATAAAAGGATGTCATTTAAATGTCAGAACTCCCAAACATTCACAATTTCCACACACACAATAATAATTTCGGTACCATTTATGAAATTAACAAAACCCTCGGGCATTGTGCTCAATCATTCCAGTTAAATTTTACTGTAGTTGAAAATGTTACATTAAGTTCATATTGGAAAACTGAAGTACAATGAAAGTCTGTATTATAATATTTATTACTTCGACTGAAATTTAGTATCGTATTGAGTCCGAAAGTACCTAGGCTCTTTAACTAAATATTAAATGACTACGTCATATTATTATTCTCTTAACTCGCTGTAACTACTAGCAAAATCAATTTAATAAAGAATAATTATTTTCTTTTTTGTTTAAAATATCGAAGCCATACGTCCAGTTTTCTTTAAGAACTTGTAACAACACTGTTCTTGTTGGTAGATAAATCCTCAAAATATTAAATATACAAATAATGTAGCATGTAAATAAAAAAGTATCTTATAAACTACTTTAAACTAAAATATTTCTATTCACAGATAAAATCACAAACACTATATAAGCACAATTTAAAAAAATCAACGACCATAATATTTGCAAGGTACACACAATATTCTATCTTGTTCACTTCATAAAAGTTACAAAAATGCTTTAAAAGATTTGTTTACTTTTAATTTAAACGTCGTCGCTGGTGGCGTTTAATTTTTTCTGTGTTTACTTAATATTACGGGGCGGACTGTACCCGGTGGAGTCACGTACCCAGTGGAGAATTTCACTTTCTTAACCCTTGCACATTTCTGCATAAATTTGTCGGGGCTTGTGGACCGACTAAACACACTTCCACGGCTTGACACGCTCCTACGTGACATGGGTACTGCGTTACATTTGCATTATTTGATTTGTCATAGTTTGTGCCACGGAAACCGGACAGATGTTTTGTTGTCATTTTCTAACAAGGGGTTGGCTTCCTTATGTAATTTAATATTTATAATATCGTAGAAATATATTAATTTAGAATAGTCAAATATTTAGTTAAAAAGATGTTAGTTTTTTTCAAAGTTAGATCTACCACAATAAGATCGTTTTGCATTTTGATTTTCTTAAATAAAAGCATCTCCTACGTAACTTTTCGAGACTTTTTTAGCACTATGGTCATTGGTGTATTAAATAAAATGAAATCACACAACACAACATATTGTACTACAAATAAAACAGAAAAAAACGAAGAAATCATAATCATAATCATTTCTTTATTTGTGTAACATAGGTAGTGAATACAGTTCATAAATTAAAGATATATGTCGCTATGTTATGCCAAGAGGCGTACAAATATAGTGGCATGCGAAATACGAACAATAAAAAAATTCTACAGTCAATGCCTAAATAAATAATCATAAATTACAATTAGTCACAATATTCAATTAAAAATTATTTCTCCAGTCAATGCCTAAATAAATAATCATAAATTACAATTAGTCACAATATTCAATTAAAAATTATTTCTCCAGTCAATGCCTAAATAAATTATCATAAATTACAATTAGTCACAATATTCAATTAAAAATTATTTCTCCAGTCAATGCCTAAATAAATTATCATAAATTACAATTAGTCACAATATTCCATTAAAAATTATTAAAATAATCATTATTAGTACTTAAAGTAACAAAATTAAGTTATTTTCTCAATTACCTGTTCTTTTACAAATTACGTCGTACTATATCGTATCGAGTCCTAGAAAAAATATTATTAAGGTCTTATTTCGGACAAATATAACTTTAATGTTGTAATATGTTCTTGTTTGAACAAACATAATTGTCCATAAAGGTATTGTTACCAGTACATGTCTAGACGATGTGATGTATCTCTAATATTCATATAATATCAGTCTACTATCACAATCATAGAAATATAAATAACAGGAGAAGTGGTATGGGGGCGTGTCTGTGTCCGCGCGTCTTGATCACAATGCTCATGCCTCAGGCAAATGGCCGTCTCCGCTAACTAGTGCGCTTTCGAGCGCGATCGTGATAACATTTAAGAATACCGTGTTTTTCAGTGGTTTCTTGTAAAAATCGAAGCTAAACTATAAACTTTATAAATCGTAGAACCACTTTTCATAAATCAGCACAAGTATTTTGCTATATTTGTGTTGAAAATCATGAAAAACAACAAATCGTAAAATATTTCTTGCCTTTACTACGTTATTTTTGTTTTCATATATCACAGCGACTGTACTTTTATTGTAGTAAATACATTGCTTCTTTACCACTACCAAAGTATGTCGCTAAGTAACTGGACAAGCAATGTAAAAATTACAAAACGATATTTACTATAAGCGGTTGCATCGTTAGTACGGCCGCAGCGTCTTGTGACGGATTAGTGATGTGGTTGTGCAGATCCACTAACGTAGGCTATCGACAATAATGTCGATTGTCGTATGAATTTATATTACTATTAAAGTTTATTCTTCAATTTGTCAACAGTTATAGCCTGATTGGAAGACCGATGTGAAATCTTGTTTTATACTCATTTAGATTTTCTCATAATGTTGTTATTTTTTTGGTTTACTTAATATTTCTTTTTTTTACTTACTTATTGTTTATTTATATCATCTTATTATATGTATATCGTTTTTTATTTATAATTTTTTCAGCAACTTCCAAAAATTTTAATACAATAATAAATGGGAGAATCGATAAGTTTCCGATTTAGTCAATCACTAGCGTATATGTAAAATAAATGGCTTTTGCACAGCACAACGATAGCGAACGATGTTTTCGTGTAGGTGAGTTGTACGGTGCATGGTAAATGCACGCTGTGTTTGATGGGATAAGGTTTATAATTGATTATGTAGTACGTTCTGATTTGTAAATTGCAAGTGTGAGCGGGGCCTCGTATTTATTGGGTTTACTGATCGCATGTGTGATCGCAGGCTAGAGAGTAGGGATAGATAGAAGACATTGGGTTTCGATACATTTTCAACTACCGGGCATATCTCCTTCTTTCTTATATCTATGATCACAATCCTAATTTTTTGTTACTAAAGTTCAAGATCAAAGGATTGACCCTGAGGACGTATTACTATACCTAATGAATTATACAATAGGAATTTTGACTGGGGAAAAAAATCAGTTTAGTCCGTCAGATAATCAAAAAATATTAGACACGTATTTTTTGCTTTATCATATTACTAAAAAATGTTTGATATAAAACGCATTAAAGTTGGGGAGTGGGGGCTCGCTACGTCACAAGTCAGTATAAAATCTACCGGGGAGTGACGTCATGCCACATTTGAACGTATTGCCTACTCAATGTATTGCTGTAATCTTTTGATTACGTGAAAAATGAAAAATCTTGTCCAATATTTTTTAATAATATAACTGACTGACAAAAAAAAAATTGTCAGCGTCCCTATTCATTGTTGTGGTACAAAGTACGAGTATTACTTAGTTTCGACGATATTTACAAATATCCACTGTGTCCTTTTTCACCCAACTGCGCAATATTAAAGTCAGGATTATGTATTTTCCAAAAAAACTTTTGAGCTTGTGAACAAAAACTCGCTTTATGCAGCAAGCTAAAAGCAAGCGCTTTCTCTATATTCAAGCATTGTTTACGCGAATTTTCATAGGAACAGCCTCTATGATTAAAAGCACGTCCTTTGTCCACTGTGCCTGCATTCACCTATTCTTTTTCAAACTAAAAACATGGAAAATTCATGTTTTAGTATCTTGATAATGAAACTAGCGACCCGCCCCTACAGAGCATGGTTTTCACGAGTTGACAAAAATTCACATCGACATCAGTTGACATCGAGATCTCTTTAGTTTAAATGTAATTTTAAAAACAATGTTTTATACGTCTATACCTGCCGGTATAAATTCTTTAAATAATGGCGAAAACCGCATCAAAATCTGTTGCGTATAAGTTTATAAGAACAACGCGGTCACACAGACGGACACGTAAAGCGACGTTTAATTCATAATTATATATACAAGTGAACTCACGAAACGCGACAGCTGAATACAAGTATTTTACATGGAGCGACTGCTTATCTGACACACCACCCCACACCTAATGCCTGCACCACTTTGAACCTCACGCATACACACTAAAATTCATTCACATTTACACACCTTCACATTTACACACCTTCACACTCGCATTCACGCACTCTCACTGTCACTCACACACTTGCATGCCTGCATACGGGCTGCGTCTTTAGTTTTTAGTTTTAATTCTCTTTTCTTTATAATTTTATTTCATTTAGCATCATCTTGTATAGAGTAAAAATAAAACAATTAAATTGTACGTATTTAAGATAGATTGGAAGAGCGGATTCTCCTAAAACAGGCTTATTTGCTTAAAAGGAGACTCCAATCACTAGCTGTTAAGGTATTTACTTGTAAAAATAATAAACAATTTTTCATTTTTTTTTATCTGACCTCATCAACTCAGTTACTCGGTAACACCGATACCCCTTGGTAAGACTGGTTGTCAGACTTTCGGCCTTCTCTACATCTTTGACAGTCGTAACACACGGCAAAGCACGCTAAGCCTTTGGTCCCGACTGTCATTCTTACGGATGACACACGGGACCAACGGCTTAACATGCTTTACGAGGTACGGAGGGGTCTCGATATGTAATGGATGGTCAACCATTCGAGAACCAACCGCGAATTATTATCTACTACCTTTTGGCCGCGCCTTCGCCCGCGTGGAGGTTGGAAATTGTCCAACGGGAACGTACTACCGCAATAAAAAGTATTGTATGTATGACCCAGGTCATGGTCTATCCATGTGCCAAATTTCATTCAAATCCGTACAGCCGTTTTGCGTGAAGCTTAACAAACAAACTCACTTTCGCATTTATAATATTAGTTAGAATTACCACGTCAAGACCAAATTCAAACTATGAACACTTCCGGACTGATAGACTCATAATCAAATTCAGTTCACCTCTGACCCATAAAACTATTATCGTTTATTCGATAGAGGAACATAATATGCTTTCAGTTTACTCCTGAATCTAGGTTATGTGAAATGGAGCGCAGTCGACTGTTATTTTTGTCTAAAGACTGCAACATACTAGAACCGCTTTTATAAAGTGTGAGTTATTAAAGTTAGTGTATATGTTTTAGTGTGTCGTTACTGAAGAGCGGGTAAAATGTTACAGCTTTTTTAATTATGAAAAAGGATAAATGTTTTAGTTTTAAATAACTAGTTTCTTAAATTATCCTTCTTTCTTCAAAATGTAGTGTTTCAACCCTTCAGCAAAGCAAGTTTCGTGAATATAAACAACGACGGAGAAATGAGTTATTAATTAAATTAAACAATGCAGAACACAAACGGAAAGTACAAAATGTTCTTCGATATTTGAAATCGATAATATTATAAATACCGTTCAATCTCTAAGTTGGAAAAAAAAAATTACCGCCACTCAATCATTAGCTTATAGATTAGTTAATATTAAAATAATGTATCGGGGACAGCAAAGTGTGAGTAAAATAGTTGATTGCACATACAACCCGTATACATTCACATTAAAGTTACTTAAATGACATCAATGTTTTTTGAAGTCGTAAAAACCGTGCGAAACAATGGCGGGTCGCTAGTATGAAATAAACAAGGAAGAACACAAACGGAAAGTACAAAATGTTCTTCGATATTTGAAATAGATAGACAATAAATAATGTTCTATATCTATTTTCTCTACGTTTATTGGAGATACGTATACAAAATTTACCGCCAACCAATATTTGGTTATCACACATATTTTGTGTGTACGTACCACTTGCCAAGTTTTAATAGTTTGGCTCGGATAACGGAACAAAGTTGAAGCACTTATCGGAACAGGTGCTTGTCAAATATTTTACTGATAGCAACCCCGGCTCAGTTTATGTGAAAAGTTAATTTAATTTAATTTAATTATTTAACTACGCTGTTCCCGACACTTTGGAACTAGCTTTTACGTCGGATTATTTGTAATGCTTTAATGTTATGCCACTTTTTGGTTTTAATGTTGCTGAGTTGATTGATTTGGTTCCATAGACGTCTTCTTTTTAGTATTAGCTGTCGATCGCAATTTCTAGATTTTAAGAGTGATAATAATTGGGTAATTGCCAATTATGTTACAAGCTTAATTTGACTTCCAAATTACATAAAACTAAAAAAAAATAACGAGCTACTTTGTGACATTTTAACTCCACCACTCCAATTTTCAAACAGCGCTGCACTCATCACTGTTCTTCAACAAAAAAGTAATCTTGTTTAAATAAAAAAGGTCTCCATTTTGTCTGAAAAATAGCCGGGGTCAGAGCTAGTAGATAATAACCGCAGCGTCGCACGGGCCCCATCCGTCTCGCCGACAAAGCCTCCGCAGGACTTAACGAGAATTACGCTTTTTTTGTTTTTTAAGCTAAATTATTTTTGTACGAAAAAGGTAGGTACAATATTAGAGCATTGTGTCGGTTTTTGAGGAAGAATTTTGTTCCGCAATAACCCTTACATTCAAAATTATTTTTTTTAAGTAGGCTGAGAACTAGCACTCTTTGGAAATCAAAAGTTACGAAACGAAGTCCCTAAAACTCTTGAGTGCTCTTGAGTATTTAAGCTGGGAGGATGAAATGATACAACAAACTCCTTTAATTTTAATTACATAAATTAAAAAGCATCAGAGATTTAAAATACCTGTAACGTCATCTTCAGCATTTTGACCAAGATGGGTCCGTCGTCGGTCACGTCTTTAAGAGGTCTTTACTGAACGGATATTGTTTCTGCGGCATGCGACAGACACAAATACCACAAGGAAATTGCCAATGTTATTACACGTCATCTTATAAATATATGGTTACAAAACATCGATCAAAATATTCAAACAGTTTGCAAAAACAACAATAAAATTAACTGAGGTAGCTGGACGTCAACTTAGCTGTATAGTTCGTTATACATATATACTACTGCTGTGAATTTTTTCACATAAACAAAACCTTTAAAACTTTAAAATTTAGCTGTCAGGGGGGGGAGGGATCCCTGAATCCAAAAATGGTTTTCACAAACTCACAATATTTTTTAACGACCTTTCTAACCGACACATGGTGAAACTATGTATAAGGATTTCTTGTTGACTACGAAACCCTAACAAAATATTGTTATCGATACTACTTATTACAGACCGGACTATTATTAGTCTCCATCATCAGTCATATCTATAACAGGTCAGACCAAACGGATATTGTACCAAAGCCCCAAAGGTAAGCGACCGACACTATGACGACCAGGAAATTACCAATGTTGCTACACGTCTGTTTTTTGCCGTCTCAAAATACGACCGCCCCCTCCTCTTCGGCCCTTCACGGAAATGACGTCAATTTGCGTCACAGAATTAGTTAGCTCGGTGACGGAATTTTAGATGGCATTACATGATAATTTGCGAATGGAAAAATGTTGTTTAGCTGAGGGAAATTGGACTATTAAAGTTAGCTAGGAATTTCTTAAATTTGATGTAAATATTTAGATGTCATGTTGTGATTATGATTAATTGTTTTTAGGGCTAGTATATAATACAATACCAACCTGTTAGTGGGTAGTTTCGCACAGAATTACACAAACAAAAATTCGAAATCAGATTGGTACTTGCCAGGTTTAAGATAAGATAAGATAATATTTATTTTGTAAAACATGAGTACAGTAGGTATGAAGGTCTTATAATTAATATGTGATGGCTACATGTTTTGCCATTTATGGCGTACAACATTAGTTAAAAACCGTCGTAGCGTGCGCCACTCAAACCCCAATACTTATTTTTTAGGAAGAGTAACGACATAATAAATTTGAAAATGTAATTAAAATTATGGTTTAGGCGCAGAATGCCCAATTCTCAAAATGGCAACTGAGTCTTTAATGGACTAATTCTCATAATGGCTAATTCTATAAATGGCTATTTCTCAAAATGCCTAATTCTATACATAGGTACCTAATTCGCAAAATGGCCAACTATTGGGGAAAATAATAAAACGAGAATTTCATCGTTTTAAAATTGTTATTACACTCAGGAAGGGAAACAATACAACACGAGTACATTAATGCATTATAAAACCTTTTTAAAGTTTACTCTTCTGGCTTTTTCTGGGGCCGATTTGTTAATTAATGAATTAATAATATACGTTCTACATCAATACTTTTTGCAATGACATACTCAATCGACAGGATCTGGCTATCCTGTCGATTGAGTATGTCATTGCAAAAAGTATTGCTCAAACTTTCTTCACCAATCTGCGATCGTAAACGTTTTTTTTTTAATAAATTTTATTTTGCTGTAGATCTTTCACAGCTTGCAGACAGACGAGGTCACAGCCTCAGATTTCGGGATGGTCACCATGGGCACTGGTAGGATTACGATATAAATTATTGTGTGAAAATAAATAAGGAAAGAAGGAGAAATAGAAGTTATTTTGTCGAGTTAAGCAGAAAAACTAAAATATTATAAGAACGCATAATGCAAGACCGAGCATAGCGAATTCGAAAATATTTGTACCCTCTCGGGTCTAGATTAGATTTTATTTTGATCATTCAAACATAAATAGTAGTTATTTTATCGACGCAGAAAAAGTTAAGAATTCTGAGAACGAATAATACCAGAGCAAGCGAAGCGAGCTCGAAAATTATATTATTGCACTGTCTCGGATAGGTTCGGTTTTGTTTAGGGCATTCATACAGAAATGGGGGCAGGCTGTGGGTCTGAAAAGAGGTTGCGCCCATGACAGCTGCCTGACAGATTTAAATCATCACATTATCAGGCTTCACGAAATTCGCGTATAGTTTTAACAAGAATATATATTTTTGGTATTCTATAAAGTAAACATTCCGTCTAGACGTTTGTCTCTACCACAGACTACACCATAAATTCCTAATGTCCCTCACAGTTGCAACCCAAACTTAAGTACTCTGTGGCGTGGGAGTTTTTGTTACAGATCAAAAGCACACACATTTGGACTTGAAACAAATAAGTGTGGGCAGATATACAAATGTTTGTTCAGTCCTGACTCCTGATGTGGGACAGAACGCAACATTGAACTCAACATTAGATACGTCTCTTTCTTTTGCTTTGGTGAAAAAGCGCTTAAGTTTTGGGTTTTTCATGGAAAATGTTGAGTCACAGAAACGAATATAAAAATAAGAAAGGTAACGATTCATTAAATACATAACGCTTTGGCAAGTCAACTATAAATAGACAAATATTTTGATCTTAGTAGAATTATCTGCAAAATTGCTTACCTTTAATAGGAACCTTGTTTAAAAAAATTAAAATAGGTTGCAAAAATGAAAGCCAGTTTTAGCGAAGAAAAAACTTCCATGAGCTTTTAAAAATTCATTGCAAAATAAGATTTTGCGAAAAAATCACCCCAAAGCTGATTAAGCATCATTATTTTTGTATTTACTTTCGTAACACCGTCATTAGAATATTAAATTATCAGGGACGTGATTCGGCAAAATGAACCTTAAGGTCCCACTCTCATTTTGTGGTTTATAAACTAATGTAATATACAAGCGGACCCCATGTCTCCTTAAAAACATATTTTAGCCCTTGTTATCCTTTAGGGGTCGAATTTCTATTACTTAGACATAAATGTTTTCGGTAGAAAAGCAATATATAAATTGAATTTCACGTTTCTACAAGGGTTTTGGGCTAATAAAGGCTAGAAAGTTAAGGCTATTTTTATGGACCCGATAATATTTTTAGGCTGGTTTATTTTTTGCGAGGTATAAAGCCATATCCAGGTAAAGGTCAGCCGTAGAACGCGCCTAACATAAATTATGCTTTTTTTTCTAATAATCTAATAAAAATATGGGATGAATAAATTTAGTCGATTAGATAATTTTACATAATTTGTCTTAGAAATATAGTTGAGTCAATGCACTTAGGTAGGTATATGGCCTTAAATTTATATTAAATAAGGACCTTATACTAAGAAGTGCTTTCAAGATTCAACAGAATAATCAAATGAAACTCACGTTTTTCACATAATTGACTGACATTTTTTTATATATTGCCAAGGTAATGATCCCAACTTAGCAAATGTCAATGCCTGAACATAAATACCTACTAAAGAATATTCCTTTAAGCACTATGTTTGGAGAACGGGTCCTCTCGATACGTAGACAGAGTATAATGGACAAGTCACAGTAAATAATAATGATATTGAGACAAAGACACACTTACTAGCTACAGTAGTAAGAGTAAACGATATAATGGAGAAATGTTAAGTAAAAGTCTCAAATATCATTTGACGGCTTCTAAGCAGCGGTCGCCTGTCACAAAATTGGGAAAGCCGCCATGACAGCTGTCGTAGGATATGCAATACATGTCAGACAGCCCCACTACCAGCGAAATATATTTTCTCTATCTCCTTTGCGTATGTAAACTATTTGTCTGACCCCAGTTGTTAGCTATCAACTGGGGCCCAAAAAAAGGCTGTCACTGTATGAACTCAAACTCAAACTCAAAGCATTTATCTTCTTGATCTGCTTAATCTTTATCTTCTTTATCTTTATCTTCTTTATCTTTATCTTCTTTATCTTTACATAGTATAAAACAAAGTCGCTTCGCGCTGTCTGTCCCTATGTATGCTTAGATTTTTAAAACTACGCAACGGATTTTGATACGGTTTTCTTTAATAGATAGAGTGGTTCAAAAGAAAGGTTTTTGTGTATAATACATTAAGGTTTTATGTAAATTGGCTGAAATACGACGATTATTGTCGAAGATGTCGGAAAAAATCATGCCGACTGGGGCACTGGCGTGCGCCGCGTAAGCCGTAAGACATACCTACATCAAATTTATGTTTTACAGAATTGTATATCTTAAAAAGTTCAAAAATAAAGTCTGCAATAGCATATGTCTATCTTCTAAGGATGACCTAGAGTAACCATTTTTCTCTTTCAGAATTTGATAAAAATTTCATTGTTATTTCCGAAGCTATTTTGACCGGTATTTTATTTATCCTTATCCAATAAAATATATTATTTAAATTGGGCATTTAATTTAGATTAAAATATGCCTTGACATAATATCATTAAAATTAATACTTTAAAAGATATCACAGATTCAAAATTACGCTGACAAAATAATTATGGTTGCCGACAACGCGGGCGCAGCGGTAGGAATCAACGACTTTTCCTCGGATATTAGGTATGATCTAACTAATCCCGGTAGTACGTACCCGTGGGATATTTTCTTACATCGACGCGGGCGAAGCCGCGGGCAAAAGCTAGTTTCAAATAAACCAATTACAGGTACTTTTGAATTGTCAAGAGGTCGGTCAGTCAGAAATATGAAGCTAGTTGCCCATTCCAACGCGTAGTAGGTTCCTATGGAGAAGAACGGGCAAGAAACTCCACGGACACTCTTTTAAATCAGAATATTTTTACAAAAAAATTGGTTACATCATTCATGTTGTAATTACCTATACATGTGAGAACAATGTAGAAAAACGAGCACATTAAAAGCGTCCGTATTAAAGAACAAAAACAATTCAAAAATTGAAATAAGCCGTAGCAGCTAAGAGATGACCAGTCCCCACTGACGGCGCCCGTTCACGAACATGACGCATGGATCATCATCATCATGACGTATGATTTCTATGGAAAGTATTACCCGGCTAAATTAGATAGTATCCGTTTACAACTGACTGTCAAAGAGTATCGCTATCTTATATGATATACACTGTATATACTCGTATAATCATATTTAAATTAAATCATCTCTTTAATATGAGATCAACATACGTCTCGAAAGAATTTACTAGTCATTCCTGCAATAGACGGGTGCTGTCAAATTGTAGGTTTAGTAGGTACTTAATTAAAGCATTTTACACTTTATTGCCGACTAAAATCACAATATATTTAAGCTTTATGTTTGTATTTAAGTATATTTAAATTTATACGTTATACGTGTAGGTATATTTTAATATTTTAGTTTAAGACTTCATATTCATATTTTTCTCTTCTTGTTCTCACACACTATTGTCTAAATTCCTTTCCCATTTCTCCTTTCGCAGGTCTGCTGGAAGAAATTTCTTAAGAAATAAGCAGTACCTTTGTACTCAAAATTATAATTATGTCGTATGTATCTGGGTGTTATTCATAATAATTGTACGTAACGGATATGAAAATAAATTTAATGTAACAGAAAAGATAACAGATAGGAATTGTAAAGACTAGTACATAACACGTATACAAATAAATATTATTTTAGAAAAATAATTTTGAGGAATCACATAATAATAATTAATATCCCAGCTTAGGACTTTATGGTGACATCGACATTGTCAACAGTGTAGGAATATAACATCCTTCTAACATAAAAGGACTTAAATGACATCGTCATGTTATTTTGTAATCTTATTAAATATCACGTAAAAAGTGATGCACACCAACTAAACCTGATTCTAAACCCCGTTATTTTGAATTGCTTAATCATAGTTGGAGGGGTAAAAGTACACATGAATATTAACAATTTTTGCTACGAGACCAACCTAGAAGTCGTGAAAAAAAATCAACTGTTCAGTACATTTATACTCAACACACATTACATACACATACATACATAAAACACAACATCATCATATACGTACATTTATGTCCGCATAACGCGATAAAATGTAAGTAATAACTGTTTTTTTTTTGTTATTTGAACTTGGCTAAGTTATTCAACCTAACAGGTATATTACGAGTATGTTAACAATCAAAAAACCAAAAAGGATCATCATCTTTGAAAAACTGAAAATAGTATACCAAATTGTTAACGATATTTGGCGTAATCTACAATTAAAACAAATAGTGTTCATTTGCTAAACAGTCATAAAAGTTATACATTATGTTACTAAAACTTTATGGCAAGACCATAGATGTCTTTCTTATATATCTTAATAGTTTACATACTATATACTATCTATAGTATAAATTCAAAATTCAAATTCAAAAGTCATTTATTCAAACTAGGCTGAGAATCAGCACTTTTCAAAATTACATAAGACATTCCCCCAAAACGCCCACCCTTCACCACTTCCTAGTGCATTAGCTGGGAAGAAGAAGTGGCGCAACAAACTCCCCAGCAGCACAGCTGTCGTTTCAGTTAGAAGAACAAAAAAAAAGATTCTATATAATAGTATTCAAAATAATTTACATTACGCAACACAAAACATAATTCAAATTGTTAGCCATATGTTAGCTAGCACACGCCAATATACCAAACAAAATCATCGAGAACTATACTCAGGCCGAAATAAAAAAAACTAAACGTAAACAGAACTTAATATCTAAATAAAAAAGCCTCCAGGCATACTGGGCGTGCCCGCTTACATATAGTTGTAACTGGAAGTTATAAATGATAAACTAGGAATATCGATGTAAAATAAATAAACAAAGAGTTAATTACTAATAACAATAAATAATATTATCAATTGTCGAGGTCACTAACTAACCACATATTGCAATACAACTCATAAAAAAAACATTGTGATGAGTAGTTTTTGTCAACAATAAATTAAAGTTAAATTAAAACTTGACTTAATTAAAAAGTCAAATAATATAAACAATTATATAAACTCATATAACTTGTCAGTACGTAAGCTGGAGAAAGAACATAAACATTGTCTTGAGTTAATCACAGCGACCAACTATTCTTATCATTTAAGTAGTCATTGATAGAATAGTATGCCTTTGAACAAAGATTGGATTTTACTTTCGTTTTAAACGCATTAAAAGGCAAATCTAGCAAAGAAGAGGGTAGCTTGTTATAAAAGGTTATACCAAGCCCAACAAATGAGTTATGAACCTTATGAAGCCGGTGAAAGGGAGCTCGTAGTTTGTCCTTATTTCTAGTGTTAACACTATGAAAATCACTGTTTTTAGTGTATAAGTGTATATTTTGCCTAATATATAAGATATTGGCGAAGATGAATTGAGATGCCACCGTGAGGATACCAATATCTTTGAAAAAATCTGTCAGAGAAACTCTGGCACCAAGCTGGTAAATAGCTCAAACAGCTCGTTTTTTGAGATTATAGATTCTGGATTTATATGATTTAGATTTTGGAGCACGTGTCGTGCTTCAAAATCTGAATCATAGAATTAGTCTAAAGAGTAAATAACTTTGCAAACCAGTGGTAAAAAACCAGTAATTCAAAAATAATTGTGTACAGTCCAAAGATAGAAAGAAAATCAAATACTACAAAATTAACATTATATTATATTATATAATAATTTATTTTGTTGTGTACAAAAATGAGACGCTATCGTCACTATCATCAGAGAAATCAAAAAAGAAATTATCATAACGTTTGTTTTGCGATTTTCCGCCAGTATTAGAAACAGAAGGTAATGATAAAATAGTTATTTATGCTACAAGTGCGGAAAGTAGGTGATTTCCGACAAGTGGCATTTTTTTGTATAATTCGGAAATCATTTTACGCACGTGTATCATACAACTTTTTACTATGAATACTGGGAGGAAAAAAAATAAATGAGCGAGCTTTACGGTAGTCGCCTATGATGTGACATTATCTTTGACTTTGACTTTGACGTCGATTTCGATTTCTTAGAGTTAATTTTATAACACCTTTTATACGCAGCTTTAGCTGTTCACATCTGTTACGTAACAGAAAAATGTTACGGAGAAATATCATATATGAACATTTAGCACATGTCTAACCTACAAAATATTTTGTACAGCCGTCATCAATTAGTTTTAACAAATTCCTTCTACCAATTTCACTTTTGCAACTACGATTATTTTCTCATAATAATATAAAACCAGTAAAGTACTTATCGACTTCAGATAGACCACGAAAATAAATATCACAAATAAATGTCGAATTATAACGTTACGCACAAAATTGATCGCACGGAGTGAAAGAACAAAATGGCTGAATACACAGTCACGCCATCTGTTTACAATGTTTGTTGTGTAATGTTTCCAGTAGATAATTTTATTTCAAAGTTAGAAATA
Source organism: Agrochola macilenta (assembly GCA_916701695.1). NCBI lineage: Eukaryota > Metazoa > Arthropoda > Insecta > Lepidoptera > Noctuidae > Agrochola > Agrochola macilenta. The sequence goes on from OU753563.1 coordinate 15,640,724, forward strand.
ATTTTGTAAAACACTGTAACCGAGATGAGTAGAATATGCGACTTCCATTTAAATATGTAAATGATGTATTAATTACTGTTTGTTTTATTTATTTTAAAGAATAATCTATTTTAATGGATATAAAAATACTAAAAAAATACTAAGTTTTATACTAACACACTTCGATTTTTGTAAATATGTTTTTAATGTTGCGTTGAGTAAAAATGGACATGGTTTTCTCTATGAAATTTCTGTGAACACAGTTTTAAAATTTGAAATATTAGAATATCTTGCTTTCGCTTATTTACTGAGTATTATAAATTGTAATTATAGATACTTTTAGAATTAGGGTGAATAAAATTGAGCTAATAATGATATTGCAAATAAAAAATAATCGAGCTGGACGCGGAGAGGGAAGCAAATGTACAATTTTCGTGAATAACACCCATCTATTTTACTGTGTGTACATAAATAAATAAATAAATGCAACTCAATTTAGTGAAACTAAAAGCACTCTAATTTAACTGTCCATTCAGGCCCTAGAAATATCAGGTTACACAATCTCATCTTGCTAAGTAAGTATCAAAATATTTGTAGAACCCTTGTAACTAAAGCGACACCCTATATGAAATTACACCTCCATTCAAGTTTTACATATTTTAGAAATGGGAGACTAATTAAAATTTTGCTGCAAGAGTGAATTGGGCAAGTCCTTCATAATATAATACCATGATTTCTCATGGGATTTCTCATGGGTTTATAGAGTGAGATTTAATGTGGTATAGCCGATGTAAAAAGAGCTGTTGTGGTAACAATTTATGCCCGTTTTTTATCTGTACGTATATCGGGTGAGGGGGACAGGGTAGCTCAAAATATATTGGTGGGATATCTGATCGTTCTTGTAAGCCAGTGGGGCTTTGTCGATCCCACGATCCCGCCGGGCTTAGGCTGCCGTCAACATAAACAAAATGCTATTATTGCCCATATCTTATCTCGGGAAAAAATATTGGGCCTTGCTTTCGCAGCCCCGTTTTCATTTATCGATATTACTTTGGTTATATTTGTGTACATACGCGTTTATAAAAATGGTGTATCGAAAACTTGCCTGAAGCCGTTTTAGTTTTTTATTAAAATTGCTAAATACTACCTACCTGGTTTTGTTGTGAAAATTGTAAAAAAAATGCAATTTTCTTCTTCTGTGTTATTTCAACATTGCAAGTATTACAGAACCACTTTAGTGGTTTCATCGTGTTTGTCGTCACTTTTACTCTAAATAATGTTGAATTTTCTCAAAAATAATGCATTTAGCATTAAAAAATGTAAAGAAGAAAATCAATTCAAGGAAAAACACAATATTTTTAATAAGTTTTACCTGGAAAGCCACAGTAAATAAGTTTTCTTGTTTCCCTCTGTCGAGGTAGAAGCTATTGCAAAAACTAGGGACTGACTCACTAAAGACTAGTACACACTCGGAACCTACCTACCACCAATTGCGGCGGTAAGTCCCCTCTTTGAGGAGTGGCTGGAGAGGCGCCACGGCGTCCTCACCTTCCGCCTGACGCAGGTCCTCACCGGACACGGTTGCTTCGGGAGGTTCCTGTTCAGGATCAAGCGGGAGGAAACGCCCGGGTGTCACCATTGTGTGGATCGCCCGGAGGACACGGTGGAGCATACGGTGGAGGTCTGCCCGGCTTGGGCGGAGCACCGCCGTGTCCTCACGGAGGCGATCGGCGGCGGCGATCTCTCGCGTCCGGCCCTGGTTCAGGCCATGGTCCGGAGCGAGAGTGCATGGGAGGCCGTCACCTCCTTCTGCGAAGCAGTTATGCTTGCGAAGGAGGAGGCGGAGCGCGCGAGGGAGATTGAAGCTGCATGCCCTCGCGCCCCTAGTCGCCGCAGGAGACGCCCCGGGCGTCGGGAGTCACAAGCTGACTTCCGGCCACCGTAGGCGCGGGCCTGCGGACGGTGAGCGATGGGCAGCTCGCCGTCCGATAAGGACCAGGCCCGGGTCGACGGCGCGTTGTGTTCCACGCGCGCCTCAAAGGGATGTCAGCACCAACTGACGGGGTCCGGAAGGACCAATGCCTGCTGGGGCTGCGGGTCTGTCCGAAAGGGATATCGCGGCCCCAGCACATAGGCAACGGAAGGAACACGGGTGGGTTTTAGTCAGTAAAAGTCTGACACTCCCTCTCGCTCTGCCCAGAGCGGGAGGAGTCATTTGATGATTTCCCACCCAAAAAAAAAAAAAAAAAAAGGGCCACGAGTATAAAAACTCAATTTATTTATTTATTTATTATTTATTAAAACTTCATGCACAAGTAAAATATACCGTACAAAGGCGGACTTAATGCCTGAGGCATTTTCTACCAGTCAACCTTAGGGTGGTGCAGAGACAAAACATGGCAGGTGCAACAAAAGGGATTGATAACACGAAATTAACTATAAAATACAAGAATAAATACATACATAAATACATACATATACATAGTATAAACAGAAAAATCTTTGTCAGGAGAAATAACGATCGGTAGAGGAGAAATAACGATCAGTAGAGGAGAAAACGAATCCAGCAAATCACCGCTGGGATGTTTCAGCCAACTTCTTGCGTATATGCTCACGTACCTTCACTTTAAATGACAACCGACTGGTTGCCGTCCTGATATTCAGAGGTAGCGAATTCCAAAGAAAGACCGCCTGGACAAAGAAAGAAGAGTGAATGAAACCAGAGCGGTGAGAAGGACATCGTAGAAGACGATTGTTGGTTGAACGAAGATTTTTGCTATGGGCAGAGCATAAGTATTGAATATGGGAAGTCAGGTAAGAAGGAGAGGTGGGTTTGTCGAGAATAGAGAACAACATAGACAGAGCCCTCACCTCTCTGCGCTGTCGAATGGGTAACCACTTTAAAAGCAATCGGTGCGCGGATACATGGTCATACTTACGAAGATTGAAAACGAATCGAATGCAATTATTGAGAAGGCGGTCAAGTTTATTGAGGAGATCTGCATTCAGATCATAGTAACACACATCACTATAGTCAATTATGGGAAATATTAGGGACTGTACAAGCATTGCCTTTATGTGTGATGGGAGAAGATTTTTTAACCGATAGAGCGACCGCAAAGTTCCGGTAACTTTTTTACTGACGGTTGTTACCTGCCTTCGCCAGTCAAGACAAGTGTCGACATGCAGGCCAAGATCCTTAACATCGGAGCCAAACGGAATGACTGAGTTGTCAAAGATTACAGATGGCACAGTTAAACCATTCAGCTTCCTTATGCTGTGTGGGCTCCCTATTATGATAGCCTGACACTTGGTAGGGTTAACCACCACCCCAAATCGATCAGACCAGTTTTTGACTACACCTAAATCCCGATTTAGCTCCGTAATCGCATCAGAAATGTTATCAACACTTGCCTGACAGTAAAGCTGTAAATCGTCAGCATAGAGATGATACGCAGTCCGAAGCACGGTGGTAATGAGATTAATAAAAATGGAGAACAAAAGAGGAGATAATATACCGCCTTGAGGGACGCCAGCTGCAAGATCACACCAACTCGACGAAGAGTCTCCAGCATGAACAGACTGCTGACGCTCCCGAAGATAAGAAGAAAACCATTCCAGTACCTCCGGGGAGACCATAAGATAGGAAAGGATGGATAAAAGGATTTCGTGACTGACGGCATTAAAAGCATTAGAGAAGTCAATTAACACTAAGACAGTAACTTTAGTGTCTTCCATTCCCCGCCTTATATCGTCAGTCACTTTAAGAAGAGCTGAAACGGTGCTGTGCCCAGGCCTGAAACCGGATTGAAAGGGACTGATGAGTGAGTTGTGGTGAATAAAGTGGGAGAATTGTTTATGAACACTGGCCTCGAGCACTTTAGACAGAAAGGGAAGGATGGAAATTGGGCGAAAGTGACTAGGAAGAGAGGGGTTGGGTACCTTAGGCAGGGGCCGAACAAGTGCTTTAAGCCACAGGGAGGGGAAAACACCGGTGTACAAGGAGAAATTTATAATGTGGGCGATAGCAGGAACGAGTTGATCAAGAGCCGTTACGATCATATGGCGGCTGATTTTATCGCAGCCCACGGCTTTTGACTTAATGGAGAGGATAATCTTTCTGATCTCTCCCGGGTCGACTGGGGTGAAGACAAAGGGGTTAATATTGGGACGTGTCAGACCAGCAAGGTAGTCGAGGGTTTGACATTTGGTTAGACTATCTAGAGTGGGAACAGTGGAAAAATGGCGATTTAGATCGTCTAAGCCAATTGTGTTAGGAAGGTCTGAATGTCGCGATTTGCCGATGCCTAAAGTTCCAAGGAACTTCCAAATATCGGCAGGAGAAGAAGTAGTGATGTTATTTAGGATGTGGCGGCGTTTAGCGTTGCGTATCATCTGATTACACCGATTTCTAGCAGCCTTAAAGAAGGTCCAATTGTCGTCCGAGCGATCCTTTTTAAATTTCCGGAACGCGCAGTCCCTCCGTCGCATTGCCATCCGAATTCCCCTGTTCATCCAAGGCGCGGGCGGACGCTTCAACTTAATTTTCCTAAAAGGAGCATGGGTGTCATAAAGCTTCACCACAACATTGTTAAAGATAGTAACTTTTTCGTCAACTGAAGCAGCTGCTTTCAGGGGCGACCAGTCAATGTTGGATGCATCTTGTTGAAGCCTCTCACTATTCATGCGTGCAAAGGCACGCCTGTACTGGAACTTAGGTTTAGGTTTAAGGGGTTTAAGGACATAGGTTAGGTAAATAAGGTCGTGATGGGAAAAGCCAGGAGCAGCATGTTGACCATGTGAGGAAACTAGGGAAGTATTAGAAGTGAGGATCAGGTCAAGCCAAGTATCATCACCAGCTACATTTAGGTGAGTGGGTTGGAGAGGCAATACGTGCAGACTGGCTGACTCGATTAGATGCAGGAGTTTACGGGACCGAGGGGAGTTGTGGGCAAGGAGGTTGGTGTTAAAATCCCCCATAACTATCTGATGTGTATACTCTGAACCTAAAGATTCAAGTACCGATTCAAATTCAGTGAAGTAATCAATAGAAGGGGGGCAATAGACGACACCAAGAACGGTTTTAACTCCCTTGACACAAACCTCGAGGAAAATAAACTCTACGGATTCATTGGAAGAAGAAGAAGCTAGGATTTTAAAAGGGAAATCACCACGAAGGTAGATGGCTACACCACCACCCCTCTTACCAATACGATCATTCCTAAGAAGAACGAAACCGGGAAGCGGGTAAGTGGTTGAAAGCAGGTTAGGTTTGAGCCAAGTCTCGGAAATCAGGACGGCGTGAACGTTGTTGTCAGCAAACGTGTCGTGCAGTTCATTGTAGTGACTGGGAATGCTTTGAGCATTGAGGTGGCATACGTTAAATAGCCGGTTTGAATTTTGGCTGAATTGTTGGCGTAAAAGAACACCTAAGGTGTCCGTAAGGGAAGTAAAACTATCATTGCTGGAAGAGGGGCCAGATTCGTTGGCAGAATAAAAAGAGTCGCTATCAGATGTCATTAAATACTATTACAAATAAAATAAATATCTTTAAATATACTATAGCGCAAAAATAAACTAATCGAATGGTACGACGTTTGCATTTCTGCACCACCCGCCAGCTCACAACATCATCTAATTTTAAACACGTTTTAACATTTGGTTAAACTAATGTGAGCACTTTTTTAACACTGAATATTCAACTTTCATGCAGAATAAAATAGTAAAAATAACAGAAAAAATAAAAAAAGTAGCAGCAATAACTGAATAAAATAGCAACAATAACACGATAAATAATAAAACTATGTTACTTGTGTTGTTGTTAATTTACTCATTGAAGCAACACAATATTCTCCAAATGTGCAGATAGTAAATCCATTTCAGTCTTCATTGATGCGATAAATAAATAAAAACCTTTTTCCAGCCATGGAGAACAAAATAAAATAACTTATTCGAGGGGAGAAAGTTCCCCAATTTTGTCCGAATTCGCTAATACCCTCAATGTAGCAACGCCTTAATATCGGTAAGAAAATTAAATTATCTACGAAATACGTTTCCCTGGGACTTTTCAGGCGTGTTTTCTTTATATTTGATGGAAGTTGCACGGTTGCTTCGTAAATCGATAGAATGGTAAAACGAATGTTTTTTTCCTTTTTTTTTCTTCGTGTTTTAGTTAATGTAATAAAGTCTTAAGCTTTAAGTAAAGTACTGAATATTGAGTGCATTTCATCAAGAGTTTGAGTATTTATATTTTGTTCTTGAAGTACTTAAAATTGAGAACCTATACAACAAAAAAACGTAAAAAAAACCCGGTCCGAACCGTAATGGTGTTGTTAGGTATCGTACTGAGAAGCAGTAATGCTCGCGAAGGAGGAGGCGGAGCGCGTGAGGGAGAGGCAAGATTCGCGCCCTCGCGCCCCTAGTCGCCGCAGGAGACGACCCAGGCGTCGGGAGTCGCAAGCCGACTTTCGGCCACCGTAGATGCGGGCTTGCGGACGGTGAGCAATGGGTAGCTCACCGTCCGATAAGGACCAGGCCCGTGTCGACGGCGCGTTGTGTTCCACGCGCGCCTCAAAGAGATGTCAGCACCAACTGACGGGGTCCGTAAGGGCCACTGGGTTTTAGTCAGTAAAATTCTGACACGCCCGGAGCAGGAGAAGTTATTTGTTAAATTACCACCCTCAAAAAAAAAAAAAAAAGGTTTCGTACTGAGAGTCTATGTGGTAATTATCAGGAATAAAGAACATGGCTAGAATATGGGGCGCGGGCGGCCGTTGTTTAGCGGGTGTCTACAAGTCATTACTTATGACCCTTGTTGAAAATTTGCAAATTTTTAATGGATTTGGGGTGTTTTTTTTAATGTTTTTTTTTTTGGTTAATTTTGGCAATAAGTTTTATTTTCAATAGTAAAAAGATTTGTTATTAATTTTTGGTAATATTAAAGTCAAGTCAAAGTCAAATCATTTATTTCAAATAGGCTCTTGTTAGGCACTTAAACGTCAAAATTTACAAAAAAAAATAACTGATTCTAGTCGCCCCTTCCAAAAGGTAGTTTTCGTATGGAGAAGAATGGGCAAGAAACTCCACCGTTACTCTTTTAATTTTTTTTACAATATTTTGTAAAGGTAGGTACATTAGTTATATAATTTGACGACACGGTTGACGCAGTGGCTGAGCGATCGACTGCTGCGCAACGTTTCGCGGGTTCGATCCCCGCACGGATATTTGTATGATCTGCAAGTAGTTGTTTCGGGTCTGGGTGTTAGTGTATGTGAGTTTCTATGTTTGTAAAACGCACCCACGATACAAGAAGAAAACCTTAGTTTGAGGCAACGTTTAAAAAAAAAAATATATATGTGAAGACGATACACCTAGAAAAAATTACTATACCACAATAGGTAAAAAAGATTAAAAATTAAGCAACTACAGATAAATTAATTACTAAGAGAAGAGGCCTTTGCCCTGCAGTGGGACAGTAACAGGCTGGTATTATTGTTATTATTATGTAATAGATATGACGGCGCATTGCTAGCGCCATCTGTTGAGATACGTCGGAACGAGATTTGACAACTGTCAGTCTGGCGGAGCGTCGAAGCGATGGTCAGCGCGGCCATATTGAACGTCAGTTTTTACCGACGTCAACGCAAGCGCACCACGTATCCGACGAATCGCTTTTGTTCCGCGTAATCTTATCCCTTTTTTGTTTAAACAATAATTAAAACCGATTGATTTAGTGATTTCCTAATTATTAGTGAATAGATTTTAGTGAAATTCTGTAAGGAACATATTTTGTGCGATTAAACAACTTTGATTGTGACTCAAGTGATTCTTTGTTGGTTCCTACCCACATTACCACTTATTGAAGACATGGCCGATTCTGATAATGACGGGCACCAGCCCATATCAGAAGTGGGATCCCATGTGCTACCGACCGAGGAAAAACGACCGCCTGACGAAAATAGCGCCTTGCGGTTGTTGAGTAATATGGAAACCCTTCTTACTCGTATATTAGCAACGTCGCAACCGCCAGTGGCAAGTGCTAGCGCCCAGTCCAGTGCAGTGCAGCTCGTACAGTTTAATCCAGAAGATGCCGACGCGGATATAGAAGGTTGGTGCAAGATTACAGAACTTATAGTCATGAGTAGACATCTAAAAGGTGTGGACTTGCTTCTCGCTCTTACTGGTGCACTAAAAGGCCGCGCAGCCTCTTGCTTGACCAAGTTAAATTTGAATGAGCTTACATGGGAGGCTGTAAAACAAAGTTTATTGGCCAGATTTTGTAGACCGAAATTATTTCAAGACTACTTTGATGAAGTATTAAGGTTTCAAATTGGAGCAAAGGAAACCGCATCAGAAACTGGCCTACGCTTGTGGAATATGATCGAATCTATACCTAAGACCCGAATGCCAGAAGATGTTATAACCGGATTTGTCATATCGGTCTTATGTCAGAAGGATGGTTTGATACGCCGCGAGTTAAATGCACATGCTGTCACTACCAAAGCTCAGCTATTTAGAATCTTGAGTGGCATTTCACTAAAGCGAAGATCGGAGGTTACTGAAATCCAAGAACCTGATTTCAAGCGACCTAGAATTGCGGACGCAAGATTTCCTGGTAAATGTCATTGGTGTGGAATCCCTGGACATCGGCAAGCCGACTGTAGAAAGCGACGAGAAGATTCTTCTGTGAAGACTAAACAGCAAGATCCCTCAACTGCCGCACGTGCTCCCGAGAAGACTTCGACTGTAACCTGCTATAGTTGCGGTAATCCAGGACACATAGCAACGAATTGTCAAGAAAAGGGGAAAGGTGGTGGAGCTGCTGCAAGGAAAGAGGTCAATCTCTGCGAGAAACGGTTGTCGATGGGTACCTTGAGGACGTCATCTGGTGAGCCAGTCTCCTTTTTATTTGATAGCGGATCGTCTTGCTCTTTGATAAAAGAAAGCTTTTCTAGTAAGTTCCCAGGTACTGTGCACAATAATCTCGTGTATCTTACAGGCATTGGCGGCGATGAAATAAAATGTACGTCACAAATTGTGAGTGAGGTAAATCTTGGAGAAATTTTACAAATCTTGACATTTCATGTAGTACCAGACTCTTGTCTTATAGACCCTGTTATAATAGGTAGGGACATTTTAGAAAAAGGTGTGAGCGTCAAAATTAATAATGATAACTTAACATTTCACTTGGAGGAACAAGCTAATGTTTGTGAGTTGATTGCTACCCAGCCAGACTTTACCCAGATAGATACGGATTTGACAGGTGATGATAGAGACGCCCTTATTAAACTATTGAACCAATATGCTAGCTGCTTCGTAGAAGGTGTTCCCCATAGGCGCGTGAACAGTGGAGAGTTGGAAATTGTTTTAGTAGACCCACATAAAACTGTACAAAGACGCCCATATAGGTTAGCACCAATTGAAAAGCAAATTGTTAGGGAAAAGGTTCAAGAGCTCCTCGATGCGGGTGTAATTCGGGAAAGCTCATCACCATTCGCCAGTCCAATTCTCTTGGTGAAGAAAAAAGATAACACCGAGAGAATGTGTGTCGATTATCGGGAGCTTAACTCAAATACACGACCTGAACACTACCCCCTCCCTCGTATTGAGGAACAAATAGATCAGCTCAGTGGTGCCCATTATTTCACATCCTTAGATATGGCATCAGGATTTCATCAAATTGTTATACACCATGACTCAGTAGAAAAGACAGCGTTTGTCACACCCGAGGGGCAGTACGAATATCTCGCGATGCCCTTCGGGTTACGCAATGCCCCTTCAGTTTATCAACGCTGCATCACAAGGGCTGTCCATCAGCTGAAGGATAAGCCTTTGATTTACATGGACGACGTATTGTGCTATTCTGATGACATAACCGAGGGTCTTAAACGTCTAAATGAAACCTTAAATGCTCTCTCTACCGCTGGTTTCTCATTAAACCTTAAAAAATGTAAGTTTATGAAAAAGAAAATTGATTTCTTGGGTTATTCTCTCCAGTGCGGAGAGGTGGGACCAAACTCGCGCAAGATACAGGCTCTAATAGACTCTCCTCAGCCTAAAACTGCGACGCAAGTATGTCAATTTTTAGGTCTTGCGTCATATTTCCGAAAATTCATCCCTGGATTTACAAACATTGTTGGCCCGTTGTATCCCTTAACAAAACTGAAAGGTCCTGTAAAATGGGAAGAGAAACATAAAAAGATCCGTAATACCGTTATAGAGATACTTACCTCCGAACCAGTTCTGATGATTTTTAACCCGGACTTACCCGTTGAGTTGCATTGCGACGCCAGCTCCGAAGGCTATGGGGCAATCCTAATGCAAAAAAAGAAAGACCTGCCTCATGTTATAGAATACTTTAGCCGACGTACATCTGAAGTAGAGTCCCGCTACCATTCGTACGAACTAGAAACACTGGCAGTCGTACGAGCGGTAGAACACTTTCGGCATTATTTATACGGCCGACGTTTCAAGGTTTTCACGGACTGCAACTCACTGAAAGCATCGAAATCTAAAACTGATCTAACCCCACGTGTTCATCGCTGGTGGGCGTTTTTACAAGCCTACGATTTCGACATCGTATATCGCGAAGGTCGTGGCATGGTACACGCGGATTACCTCTCTAGAAATCCCTTGCCAGACCCCAATAGCTTAGCTTCCACATTGCAAGTTTCTTCAAAACCCACAGCCAAGACAATACATTTTGTAGAATTGCATCAGGGTTGGCTTTCTGTAGAACAAAAACGTGATGCAGAGATCCAAGACTTGATCAACAAGCATAATAATAACGATTTTCCTGAAACGGTTGGTCAGACATATGACGTTAGGGATGGCATTCTTTATAGGAAGGTTGTAAGAAACAAGATCATTTCATGGCTGCCAGTTGTCCCTCGTTCCTTAGTATGGACCTTGATCAATCACGTTCATAATGAATTACAACATCTGGGTAATGATAAAACACTGGACAAACTGTATGAACAGTACTGGTTCCCTCAGATGTCCAAGTGCGTTAGGAAATTTATTGACTCTTGCATTGTCTGCAAGGCATCAAAAGGTCCCTCAGGTGCTCAGCCTATGCAGCTACATTCCATTCCAAAAGTTGCGGTACCGTGGCACACGATTCATATAGACTTCACCGGGAAACTAAGTGGAAAGAGTGACCGTAAGGAATATTGTTCGGTAATTATTGACGCGTTCACTAAATACGTGTTATTAGAGCATACCTCTTCATTGGACGCAGCCAGTGCAGTCCAAGCCCTTAAAAATGCCGTTTGCCTTTTTGGAGCACCTAAGCGCATTATAGCCGATCAGGGCAGGTGTTACATTAGCCAGGATTTTAAGCACTTTTGTTCAGAATATAATATTAAGCTGCATTTTATAGCAACGGGGTCCAGCAGGGCAAACGGACAAGTAGAACGCGTGATGCGCACCTTGAAAAGTTTGCTAACGATTATCGAGAACGATCCCAATAAAGCGTGGCGTGACGAGATAAGATAAGATAAGATAAGTCTTTATTTGCCTTAAACATGGTATAAAGTTGTTACAGTCAGATATTAATCTAAAGTCCGCATGTTCAGCTATACAGGATATGTATCAATTGCATGCAAAATAATAATTATAAGTAAATTTAAAAGTTCAATGTCAATACAATAATAATAGTTTTCTCTCAGCATTATCTGCAATTACAGAAGTCCAGAAATTTATAATTTATTGTTGAGAAAATCTTTAATGTCATAAAACATGTGTTCTTTCAACCATTTCAGTAATCTGATTTTAAATGAGTTAATATTAAATAACAATTTTATTTCTTTAGGAATTGTGTTATAAATGCGTATACACATGACTAGGAAACTTTTCGCATACTTGGCTGATTTAGGAGTATCCTGCAATGCAAGTCTGCATGGATCTCTATTTCGAGAGTTCAGTTGATAAGCTTTTTTGAACAATCCCTTATTATTATAAACATAACTACAAATTTCAAAAATGTACAGTGACGGAAGTGGTAATATACCTAGCTTTATAAAGAACGGTTTACATGACTCGTCAGGACGGATACCACAAATGGCTCTGATGCATTTCTTTTGCGCAATAAATGCTCTGTGTCTATCTGTGCTGTTACCCCAAATGATAAGCCCGTATCTTAAGATGGATTCTATATAGGCGTGATATGCTGTAATAGCGATATTTTTGTTGGTTATATTCTTTATTTGTCTGAGAGCATAAACAAACTTATTAATCCTACTGCACAAACTGTCCAGATGTACTTTCCAATTCAGATCTTGATCTATGAGTACTCCTAAGAATTTAGTTTGTGGAACTTCTTTTAACCTGTCAATATAAAGTTTGAAATTGTATTTACTATGTTTTGATTTATTGAACTGTATATAATTAGATTTATCTAAATTAATTTTCAATTTATTTGCCTGTAACCATTTAATAATGTCATCAATAGTATTATTAATGTCGATCTCATGATCAGATTTAGTTCTACACTTTTTGTCAGATGTCACAATCATTGAAATGTCGTCTGCAAATAATACACATTTATGGTTCGTCACTAGCGGTAAGTCGTTTATGTATAATAGAAACAATAAGGGTCCCAATACACTCCCTTGGGGGACGCCGCAATTATTAACTCTATAGTCAGATGAATATAAGGTTAGTAAATTTTCATTAACTTTATTAATAACAACATATTGCTTTCGGTTGCTTAGATAAGACGCAACCCACTGCAGTACTAAACCTCTTATTCCACTTTTTTCTAATTTTTTCAACAAGATGTCATGTGCCACAAAGTCGAAGGCTTGTGACAGGTCGAAGAATAGTCCTGTCGTTAAATAATTTTTATTTAGGGCATTATGAATATGCCCCAAAAGATTAGCAATAGCTAATGTTGTTGACTGTTGAGTTAGGAAATGTTCAGTTAGCGCTTAATAGTACTAAGTCTACAGTCACCAAATTTACGCCAACAGAACTCATGTTCGGTATCCGTTCCCAATCGCTAGGTATGTCGAAAATTAGGTCTTCCAGTCCAGATCCAGAACAAGAACAACGAATCGACCTTGACTCAGCTAGGCAAGATGCGTCTAATAACATACAAAGGGCAGCCGCATCCGATACTATACGATTTAACCAAGGTCGAGCCACCATCAAGCCGTTTTCTAAAGGCGATTTCGTATTTATCAAAAGTAGCGAACGAAACCAAACCAAATTAGATAGGAAGTTTAGGGGTCCTTATGTAATAACCGCAGTATTAGACAATGACCGTTACGAGTTAAAAAGCATAATTGGTTCACATCGTACTTTTAAATACGCGCATGAGAACTTGCGTGCAGTACCTCGGGGCCATGACGGGTTAGTTGAAATATCTACTAGTTTGATGATTGAGGAGGAGGCCATGACGGCGCCGGAAAACGTTGAACTCAATAACGGTCACCTCGACAGACTAAGTAGTTCTGAAACATTAACAGCAAGCTCCGATACCCTTTCCGCAGGATCAGACACACTTACAGCAGAGTCTGATACCCTTAGTAACATCTCAGATCATGAAATCATTGAGCATGAAGTCCAATTTCACGCAGAGCAAGACAGTCCATAACTTATAGGTATGTGTAATCTCTAATCATTATTTGCTATGTTGACTATGTTGGGACGTTGGGAGCAGTTATCGAATAACGTGAAGGTGGTCGAAGGGATAATGTCGTCCGGGCCATGCAGCTGATAGCGGCTGGTCGAGGGGACACATTCATCCGGTCCAACCTTAAGTGTTCACTGGTCGAAGGGACAGTGTCGTCCGGGCCATGCACGAGTGGCTGGTCGAAAGGACACACCCGTCCAGTCCAGGTTAATATTGTGTGGAAAGTTGATCGCAACACGACGGTATCGTCCGGGCCAGACCTGAGGGTTGGTTGATAGGACATGCTGATCGAGTTTTGAGTGCATTGCGTGTTAACTGTTTAGAGAAAGGTGCCGTCCGGTCTATAAATGGTCGAAGGGACACACGCTTTCTTTTATTCTGAGACATTTACAGTCAGTATGAGAGTAATGTTATGTTTAGCAGTCATAGTTTGTCAGGTTGGGCGAGCGGGTAGATTTACTGACACTCGTTCGATTGATTGTGTGATTGTTACAGGACTGCAATCTGATCCGCCCGAGGACGGTCGAAAGTCAGTCCGGCCGTGACGGCGCATTGCTAGCGCCATCTGTTGAGATACGTCGGAACGAGATTTGACAACTGTCAGTCTGGCGGAGCGTCGAAGCGATGGTCAGCGCGGCCATATTGAACGTCAGTTTTTACCGACGTCAACGCAAGCGCACCACGTATCCGACGAATCGCTTTTGTTCCGCGTAATCTTATCCCTTTTTTGTTTAAACAATAATTAAAACCGATTGATTTAGTGATTTCCTAATTATTAGTGAATAGATTTTAGTGAAATTCTGTAAGGAACATATTTTGTGCGATTAAACAACTTTGATTGTGACTCAAGTGATTCTTTGTTGGTTCCTACCCACATTACCACTTATTGAAGACATGGCCGATTCTGATAATGACGGGCACCAGCCCATAGATATATGTTGCTCATATATTTACAAACATTGTAAAAGTAGACGATTTTCCATAAAAAATACAATTAATAAGTCATATTGCAATACCTTTGTGCCCCTTTCGAATCGGACAGGTTTTTTTTACATATTATATTTTAACACCGTTTTTTGGTTGAGAATAATTTTATTCAACGCGAAAAATATTGACTTTGTTAGGTATACTTTTGACACGATACATAAATTAATCAATGTGATTTATTTAAAGCTTAGTAGTTCACAACAGCGTCAACTTAATAAATAAAAACAGTGTTTTTAGGTACCTAGTTATAATTAGTTTCTATGTGACATTTGTTTCACCACATAGATTCAACATTTTGGTTATTTATGTACATAATTAGTGCATTCAACCATACCACCAAACAATGAATAAAGCGTAGATCTACATTTATTTACAAAAATACTGATAACTTTTCTAGAAAATATTCACTGATAACAATAAAATATCAACAACGTTTACTAAATTAAAAACATCAATGTGATCCTTTTCCCAACTATATTGGGGTCGGCTTCCAGTCTAACTGGATGCAGCTGAAAACCAGTATTTGACATGAAGCGACTGCCTATCTGACCTCCACAACCCAGTAACTGGGTAATACGAGATCTCTTGGTAAAACTGGTTGTCAGACTTTCGGGCTTCTGATGACCCGTAACGTATACTAATTAAAAAGTTATACTATTAAAAGTACAGCAATTATCAAATTAAACTAAGAAATAATTACCGTTCTCTTTGTTTGGTTAAATATTGTGTAGTCCCTAAATATTACATTATAATAATTGGTATGACGACAAGCTCTGGCCGTGAATGGGAATGACGAAAATTGTGTTTTCTTTCTGCGATTTTCTTTTTAGGGTTGGGCTTTTCAACCTAATTCTGTGTCTTATCATATAATTGCTTAACATTGTCATTTTCAAGTGAATGCAAAGTACCGCAGTGGTAGAGTGTTTACAGCACCATATTCACTTATTATTATATCATATTATATCATTATATATATCATATATATATACATATAACATATATTATATTATATCATTTATTATTATTTATGTCATTGCGCATGACAGTTACTCTCTTCTATTGTTATGTTTCTGCTGTGTGCTATTATCTCATAACGTTTAGTTGTGTGTAGTGTTTAGACATATATGAAGTTGTGAGCTGGCGGGTGGTGCGGAGATGCAAACATCGTACCAGTCATTTGTGTAGTGTTTTTTGGCATTAAGTCCGCCTTTGTACAGTATTTTTTACTTGTGCATGAAGTTTTAATAAATAAATAAATATTCAACAAACGAATAAAAAGTTACGGTTGCTACTACGAAGTATTGCTACGCGGCTACGATGCTACGAGAAGCGTAGAGGCGAGTCTTCGAAAGAACTAGACATTGCCGAAACGTGAGTATGTAGCATCCAAATATTCGTACCGAAAAAACTAACAATGAAAATGTTCCAAGTGATTTATTAAAGTAACCTCACTACAGATATTTTGAGGTCGAATCCTGAAAACACGTAGACCCGCATAGCGGAAATTTATCCTCACCAAACGACGGTCCCCACTTTGCGTGTATACTGTATGTATAATAAGACCGAGTAAATGACAATTTGAATTTCAAAAGTAGGTAGATAAGTTAAGCTCCGCGTGACTTGCGCATTTCACACCGTTCTTCGCGAGCTTGCCGGCGTTCACGTTGACGTGTATCAGTATCCTTCTGTGCGCCGTGGGGGGTGGTCGTGTTGCGCCGGGAAATTACGACCCTGACGTGTTAGTACGCGACCGTTCATTATATAACCGAGTGAGCATTATATATTGTTTTGTGAGCCAGCCCTATTGTGAACAACGGATGTATTGAACTTTATAAAGGTAATTTTCTTTGAAGTATTTTGTTTGATTACTGCAGTTGGTTGAGAGTAATAATAATAATACATATATTAATGGTTTTGGTAATTAATTATCCGAAGTTTTATGACTGCCATTAAACATTCTGAATAGTCGTTGATCCGTCTTGTTGAGTGTTTTAGTGTGTGTTAGGTTGTAATGTAGTAGGCGGGGTTTTAAGGTCTCGTAAATAATGCAGAGAGACCTTTTCCGAGCGTAAACCTCGTGCCAAGGGATGATGACGTGTTGCAGTTAATTTAATCCGGTATCTTGTGAGTAGTAACTAAATTATGTTGTGTTTAGAGCTCTGTCTGTGTTGTAAGGTAATTAAAATTATGTAGACTTAACCACCCGCATTTTTTTTTTTGTGTAAAAAAAGTGTTTCCAGTTTTGATAATCTTAATTTAAAACTTACCAAACTTCATTCGCGTAATACAATTATAGCAGCACAACAAAGGTGTTATAAATATCTACAAACGATCCAATTATCGTTAAATTTTGTAAACCTTACCAAATACTTCGTAACTCAAAGGACCTTAAACAAATCACATTTTAATAAAAGCTGATTTACCTTGTTATACGGCTCAGCATCTGTCTTGCGCCTTCGGCGTCACGAAAACAGATTTGAGTCAAATCCGGTGCGCTATGGAATAGAAAGAATTCAATAATATTTACATTTCCCACGACACAGGAGAGACTCGCAATGTTATCGAAATAGAAAAACCCGAAGGACCAACCTTTTTTATTTATTGACAATAAAATATAGGCAAATATTCCGATTTGTTTCTTTTTGTTGTTCAAGGAAGACTGTTGTATCTGCAAGGGATGTTAGCTTGTTGATGTTTATCATTAATTTTTTTTCTTTGTTTTCTTTGGCTTTGTATTTATGCGCATAGATAACTGAGCAATACTAAAGAGTTTTACATTTCTTATCACATTATGAAATTCAATAAAGAACTGAGTATGTTGTACACTTTTACAATCCGCTCAACGCAAAGAACCCTGAGATTTCGATACGGGGAGGTTCAGCGAATAATTTTTCAAGGGGAACGATCGCACGGATCCAAACAAGGGTGGGAATCGATAGCGGATCAAAATAAGCACCACAGAATGAGGTAGCACTTTGGTTTAATATTGGTAACAGTGCCAATATAAACAGGTAGCTTTTTTTACGAGATTTTTGTAGAAATAAGCTGATAGGTACCCGTACGCCAATTGGAAATTTTGATTAAAATGAATTGAGTTAAGCATTGCTTCATAATATGCATTGATATTGTTTAGGATAGTAGTATCCATAGATATAAGAAAGAAGGAGATATGCCCGGTAGTTGAAAATGTATCGAAACCCAATGTCTTCGATTTATCCCCACTCTCTAGCCTACAACTACACATGCGATCAGTAAACCCAATAAATACGAGGTCCCGCTCACACTTGCAATTTACAAATCAGAACGTACTACACAATCAATTATAAACCTTATCCCATCAAACACAGCGTGCATTTACCATGCACCGTACAACTCACCCACACGAAAACATCGTTCGCTATCGTTGTGCTGTGCAAAAGCCATTTATTTTACATATACGCTAGTGATTGACTAAATCGGAAACTTATCGATTCTCCCATTTATTATTGTATAAAAATTTTTGGAAGTTGCTGAAAAAATTATAAATAAAAAACGATATACATATAATAAGATGATATAAATAAACAATAAGTAAGTAAAAAAAAGAAATATTAAGTAAACCAAAAAAAAAACAACATTATGAGAAAATCTAAATGAGTATAAAACAAGATCACATCGGTCTTCCAATCAGGCTATAACTGTTGACAAATTGAAGAATAAACTTTAATAGTAATATAAATTCATACGACAATCGACATTATTGTCGATAGCCTACGTTAGTGGATCTGCACAACCACATCACTAATCCGTCGCAAGACGATGCGGCCGTACTAACGATGCAACCGCTTAAAGCAAATATCGTTTTGTAATTTTTACATTGCTTGTCCAGTTACTTAGCGACATACTTTGGTAGTGGTAAAGAAGCAATGTATTTACTACAAGAAAAGTACAGTCGCTGTGATTTATGAAAACAAAAATAACGTAGTAAAGGCAAGAAATATTTTACGATTTATGGTTTTTCATGATTTTCAACACAAATATAGCAAAATACTTGTGCTGATTTATGAAAAGTGGTTCTACGATTTATAAAGTTTATAGTTAAGCTTCGATTTTTACAAGAAACCACTGAACAACACGGTATTCTTAAATGTTATCACGATCGCGTTCGAAAGCGCACTAGTTAGCGGAAACGGCCATTTGCCTGAGGCATGAGCATTGTGATCAAGACGCGCGGACACAGACACGCCCCCATGCCACTTCTCCTGTTATTTATATTTCTATGGTAGTATCACAATACAAGATTAATAACATTGCTCATTGTGGAAATAATTGAATGTAAGACATGAATATTTATACAAATTCTTGACAAGACCTCACAGAACACACCGCGTGCTCAACCTGAACGTAGAAGAAAATTCATTTCGACGTGTGTGAAAGTTCTTTTTTCCATTATAATACAAGATCAAAATCATTGTTTTTCCTAGAAATAAGGTGGAACATGAGACATGAAAATTATTCATACAATCCTTGACAAGATTTCACCGAAAACAGAACGCGTGCTCTACCGAAACCTGAAAGAAAATTCATTTCGACGTGTGTGAATTTTCCTTTACATTAACATCTATGCTAGATCTTTGAGCACGTCTTATACAACATTAGCATACAGTTATGTTATGACGCATTACTAAAATGGAGACGTGCGAAGGTCACGTACGCATTGGGCCATTTTGTGAACAGTTCCTAACTTATTCTGATTTAAAGGAATCGATAGAGCCAAAGTAGTTTGTGATTGTAATATCCTTTTTGAACATTATAATGTTATAAAAAGAAAAAAGGAAAACAAAGGCGATTGTATTTTAGCCTGAAGCCTTAGTAACAATAATGCGACGAATATAGCTCTCATAACATAGACATATTTTTACATTGTATTCACATTTTTTTCTTCCCCAAGCAAATACAATATATGTTTACAGTGTATGAAAAAAAGAAACCTGAGAGTTTCTTGCTTGTTCTTTCCGCATAAATCAAAACTTTAGAACGGTTAACGTTCTTTTTTACCGACTGACAGACTCAATTCTTGATCAAAATCGAAAGTAAGTTGGTACATGTTAAGTTTTTTTTTTAGTGTTGACTTTGTGTTTTTGTCTTTGATATTAATTTGGAAAAATAACAAACATTATTATTTAAAATATATCTACACAAAGCCTGCAAAGCATCAGCTTTGATAGGGGATTTTATTTGAACTTTCAAAATAAATCCGTTTTCTGCGCTATTTTAATAAATCAGTAAATAAATACACGTTATTTTTTTATTTTATACTGTCCATAAAAAGCTAAAACCCAAATTCGGCGAAAACGCCAACTAAAAAGGTATAGGTACTTAAACAAGTCACCTGCACAGACAGACAAATAAAAGTCCAGAGTCACACGTCATGTAATAAAGGCATAAATCGAACCGGTTACGTGTGACTCCGTATTTTTAATTTGCTTGTCTGTGGTGTCTATTTAGATAAAATGTAAAACTAACAGTTTTAATCTACTTCTGTTGCTGAACGTACCTATAGAGAAATATTCTACAAGCCTTGTGCCCGATGCGGTGCCCCATCGGTAAAAACGTCGTTCTTCCATACAAACTTCCTCCCCCTTTAGGGGATGATTTAAAAAAATCCTTCCTTAGTGCTCAGTCTTGCTATTTAAGGAACTTTTAATTTCATGCTTTTAGACCCAGCGGTTTAGACTGTGCATTGTCTGTCAGTAAATGAATGAATGAACTCTTTGATCTTCCTTCCAAGTTCCAAACTTAGTTCACTCGGTGTTTATTCTCAAGAGCATCTCAGTTTATCTCAGTTGCATCATCCATTATATTCCCAGTTCCTGTCTGACAACCGCTCTTCCAAGGCAAATTAGATTTCTCAGTAATAAGCTATTAGTGAACGGTGTACTGTATTCAGCAGTCTGTTATAATCCCTTAGTTGGCTATTACGATGGTCATAAGATCTCCGTGGATTGCTACTGGGCACTTTGCTTATGACATGTGATGAGAATGTAAACTATCAATGTTCATTAGCGAATATCTGGTTTGTAATTACCTCTCATGGGGTTATTTCAAGTGCACAAGGGCAATTATGTAAGTAATACGTATGTATTATAATTCTTGCCCTTGTGCACTTCAACGTATAAAATAGGGATCTATTCTATACGTATGTTCATTCATTATTTGGCTTTATAGAAACCATGATCAATTTTAGGGGATACTGCATCTAACCACCATTCTTGGAATGTTTATTGGTGATCACCAGAGATCGGAATAGGTAGAGTATATTTGCCTAAACGTCAAGGATGTAAGTAACATAGAGTTGATAATACCGGCTTCTGAATTCCCGGAATAATAATCCAGAAAACAATATTTTGATTTTAAAGACGCATTTTAGGTTGGGGAGTGGGGGCGACCCCCACTCCCCAACCTAAAATGCTCCCCAACCTAAGATTACGTTATAATCTCAAAGACGAACTAAAAAAAAATATCAGTCTTCCTCCCTATTGTCAGAAAGACGAAGCTAGTTGCCCATTTCAAAGCGTAGTTGCTACCTATGGAAAAAAACGGACGAGAAACTACACGGCCAGTCTTTAAAATCAAAATATTGTTTTCTGGATTATTATTCCGGGAATTCGGATATTATCAACTCTATGTTACTTACATCCTTGACGTTTAGGCAAATATACTCTACCTATTCCGATCTCTGGTGATCACTCATGCCGCCAACCATGAAATATCAATATTTTCTTAATCTTTTCAAAAGTCTCAAATAAGTCTAAAGGTCTTCCAATTTATTTAAAAAACGAATAGGTACCTCGCAAAATCACAAACCATTCGAAATATTCCTCCACCGACTACGTAAAATATATTCTAATCTAACAACACGGCTCACAAGTGGAAAATGATTTTGATTTTGACGTGCAAATTCAATTATTTCTTCATTCAGATGAGTGCTTCCCCTATGCTATTTTGCATCACATGAATTTGTAATAGACTTTTAGCCTGTTTTAGCCCGTTAAGTATGTTACATTCGCCATATTTGGTTTAGTCAACTATAATGTTTTCCAATCGGCGTCGTTTGTGAAAATGTTAGGTGCTGCGTTATTAATTTGTTGATTTATGATTTCATTTAAATTATTTTAGTTTGACGAGTATTATTGGTCTCTCTGATTGAGCAAGTTATTGTTCAAATGTGATGCGTAGTTTATTAGAGATAGTTTTTGTAATCAAGAACTAAAAAGAGAAATGACAGGTCGTGTACATACGGAAACAAAACTCGCGCCGGAACAAGATTAGAATTTTAATTTTATTTACCGTAGAGCTTCAAATATGCTTTAATCCAAGTTTAAACTTTCTAAAAAACAAGCTTATACAACAACCTACGCATAATTAGCCTTGTATAAAAAAATCTGTATTGTTTATTGTCAAAAAGTACCTCTTTAATCCCGCTTTGGCCATTTCTAAACATTTTACCCAAAAAATTTAATGTTCAACCCAAAATTTACTACAGTTTTCTGATACACACATTAAGCCCAGCTGCATCCATGCAGGGGTAAGGCACCATATGGTAATGCCATGATTAACATATTTTAATATTAACATGAAAGGCTGCACATTCCGCTCTACCCCAAATTACGTATTTGGCATATTTGAAATATTCAACGGCCTGCCACAAGCGCGATGTAGCCACGTTTTTAACCACATACCTAAATAAAGTTAAAATTTTGTTCGTTGGATAGTCGAGATAATTTTACATGTGAATGAACTTCAAATTAAGCTTTTCTGAATAGAGTTATAATGTTTTGGGTGTATCATACTTTTAACATGTACCTAATACAGAGCAGGATAAAAGCCCTTAAAATGTACAACTGAGATTATAGCAAGGGCTTATTGCCTAAACTTTGACAGCTACTCTATTATTTTCAATAGTTTCAGCATTCTTAGTAGCGTGCCTTCAACAAAAAAAAAAAAAAATAAGATCTTTACCAAAAATCAGCAAACCAGTAAGGTAAACTCTAATATTGGAATTTAATTTCCATCATATTTTAGTTAAGCTACCATTTTTGGCGTTCTACTAACATAGTAAGAAATAATTATTATACTTATCATGCACGCACAATGGTCCACTGAAGGACTAAGTGCGGAAACCAAACCCCATAACATAGAACATATACTTATCATGGCCCGCTTTAAAACTCTGACACACGCGTAGCATGACGCTTTCTATTTCTACGAAGAATAGACACAGCTCTTTCTATACAAAGTGACATTTCGATTCTCCATTTTTGACATCGCACCATAGAAATCCTTCTACAATCTGTCATTTTGTCTTTCGTTTCTAACAATCTTTGTCTACGTCCTTTTTTATGTAGACTATTTCAGAAGAAAGTTTTCTATCCCCAACTGTCAAAATCACACTGACAACTGACAGTTGTCTCCACGGCCACAAAGTATATAGACACAGCTCTTTCTATACAAAGTGACATTTCATTTCTCCATTTTTGACATCGCACCATAGAAATCCTTCTACAATCTGTCATTTTGTCTTTCGTTTCTAACAATCTTTGTCTACGTCCTTTTTTATGTAGACTATTTCAGAAGAAAGTTTTCTATCCCCAACTATCAAAATCACACTGACAACTGACAGTTGTCTCCACGGCCACAAAGTATAAACGGTTATCTACAAAATCATGATTTTACAGGAGAGCGTTTTAAACGCAAAACTGTGATAATTAATAGAAGAACAAAGCTATTTTCTCCTATTTTACATTATTTGGTTACTAGGAAATGGTTAAGGCCAATATTACTGTAATATTTTTTTGTTCTCAAATACGGTTCTTCGACACTTTGAGAAATTGTTGTAGTTGTCTTTATATACGTGACTTAAAAGAAGAAGAAAAAAAATTGAGAATCAAACAGAAAAATAATCCTGTGGCAAAGAATTTTGAGTCGAATTATGTAAAAGAGTGAATTTCGTAAAAAGTGCAGTTGACTCTTTCTGCTTTGGTGCCGTCGTATTATGTACACGGAACGTCATTTTTGTCTACTCTTCCGTCGACAAAATGGTGCTCGTGCTAAGGTTAGTCACTAACCACACGAAAAGAAGATACTGAACATATTATGTTATAATATAATATAAATTGGAACATAGCCCCAAGGCATATCATTACGAGATCTAGAGTACAAGAGAAATGTATATTAAACTTAGCTAAGTGGATTACCTAGTAGCAACTTGTGCCTGTAGGCAAGGAGCTAGCACTTCACTATTTTCGTATAACTACGTTATATTTAATGTATGAAATATAATGGTTACATTTGTACTATGATAGTCAGAATAATGACATTAATATAATAATTAATTATGAACCTAATATTAAGTACTTATATTATGAGACGTAATCTGAGGGTGTTTATAAGATCAACTGTCAAATCTTTTATAAAATATGGGCGTAAAAGTGATGTAGGTACATCTAAGAAGTTCATAACTAACTGCGTAAGGACTATTCTTGCTTGCATCGCTCGGCGGCTATAGAACCGGTCCGGTTACAGATGTGGTCATCGTGTTCATGGGATTTTGTTTTCAAACTGGTTAGATTTGAACTTTTTTGATGGTACCTATTGTAAGTATGTCTGAGTAGGTACTCCATATTTGTGAGAATTTTTGTCATTATTCATGCGACAAAAATCATTATTATTACTTAGACATTTATTATTTTTTTAGCGTACCGTCGTATGCGTATATTTTCCACAAAAACTTTTACAATGGGGTCTTACCATTTTCTGGGATTTATTTTACGTAAATCTTTTCTGGCTTCCAATACATTCGTGGCAAAGGTCGTCCCTATTTTTAACATAACCTTTTCCTCGTGAAATATACCGTTACAAAAATAAACTCTTTTTATTTGCATTACACATTATTTCGCCATAACCCCGTACAAATTGAAATGACGTTTACGCAGGTACAGGACTTAGTGAGTTATGTGACGTAAAATTGCGTCGTCAGAAAAGGGTTAACGATTTATTTCTGCCTTGTCGGTTAGGGCATGAGCTGACGAGCGTGAATTTATGTTGAATGAGTCACCTATACCCGTTTGACAAACGTAGTTTTTCGATTCCTGAAACTATTCTTGTGCTCAACGTTTTATTATTGTTAAAGAAGAGATTGGTAAGACTAGGGATATTTTTTTACGCAGTTGTCACCTAAATGCAAAAATTGTTCACATACATTTTGATTCTGAAAATACAAGCAACAAAATTTTAAACGTATTTTTTGTAGTAACAAAACATTCCCCGGAGGGTTAGGGTTAGGTATACCTGCAAGACAGGAAATCCACATGTAAATAAGTAAAATATAAAACAACCTCTTTTGTTATATATCGTCTGTATTAGAGCAGTCCTAAGTTTTGATATAAGCAAAACATGTATGCTCTATAATGTATTTTTAAAACAACTTTATAAACCATGTTTTATGCCAATAAATACTATTTTCTTTTCTATTATTCTTCTCTTGAAAGTGTTACACCAATTCGATTGCATTCTTTAAATACAGTATCTAAAGTATAACCTACTGAAAAATACACATTACGTGACATCACGCCTATATTCCCCTAAGGATTAGGCAAAGGTGTACCTTCAGTTCACCCACATTTCGCCAGTTATTTTCAAGTCCCAATTAATAGGGGGCCATTGCCGTCAACCGGGCCCAAATCCAGACTCCGGGCTGCTACTGAAAAAAAAAACTGTTCTATAAAAATATAATCTGATTGTAAATGTTCAAACAATGTCTTTTGTTTTAAGATTCAGTGCTGCGTATTATCTGCAAGTTCATTGCATCTCACTCTAGATGCCAATCTTGTTATTTATCGTTTCTGTACACTATTATTAAGACAGAATTTATTTTCTGAGACAATGTCTGATATTTTTAGAAACTGATTTATAACCTTATTTTTATAATATGATTAGTGTGTGGGCCAAGTTTAAAAAGTATATAGAGGAGATAATAATAACAATAATACCAGCCTGTTACTGACCCACTGCAGGGCAAAGGCCTCTTCTCATATAGAGAAGGCACGAGCATTGATCACCACGCTTGCTCAAGACGGGTTGGTGATTTCAGACTTATATTAACTATATAAGTCCAGGTTTCCTCACGATGTTTTGCTTCACCGATGTCAGTAATGTCCAAGATAAACTCAGAAAGTACATATGAATTGAAAAAGTCACATTGGTACTTGCCCGGATTTGAACCCACAACCTCGTGCATGCGAGGCGAGGCGTTAACCACTGGGCCATCACGACATTAAAGAAAAAAAAAAGAAAAAAAAGGACAAAAAGAAAAGAAACATCATTAAAGAGGAGATGATCTTTAAATAATATTTTGTTCTCTTTATAGTTTAAAAAACATTATCTTAAATACAATGTCGCCTATGGGCATGTGATCACCCGTATTTTTCTGAATATTCATAAATATGATCGAAAATTAACTTTAAAAGGGGGGTCTATCTTTAATAAAAAAAAATTTTTTTCAAAATCCCCTGATTTATTGGACTTACACTTACGCCCATGGGCGGCATAAGTAACCTAGTCTCTAGGGCCTCATATAACTTCTACAAAATTACAGACAACATATACAGTATACGAACCGTAGGACAGTTGTGGGGGAAAGATAGGCAGTCACTCGTTTTGGACTGGAAGCCGACCTCAACTAAGTTAGGAA
This sequence comes from Agrochola macilenta, assembly GCA_916701695.1. Lineage (NCBI taxonomy): Eukaryota > Metazoa > Arthropoda > Insecta > Lepidoptera > Noctuidae > Agrochola > Agrochola macilenta. Next base: position 15,667,057 of record OU753563.1, read on the forward strand.
AACGCTATACAGATGACGATACCGCAAGACAGAACGTTATGGAATTGGAATATAAGAACAGTGTAGGGATTTTGTTACCTAATTTCTTTTAGGGAATGATTCTATCCGTCATACTGTAAAACTTTCTCTATGAAAAACAAATCCGATTCTGATTACTCAAAGTATGAAATCAACTTATTGAACCTGATCTGGGGGCACATGACAGTGCCCTCGATAAGCCGAGAAAAAACAAACACACAAAGGTACTGCCGTACCATCCTATATTTTGTCTAGGAACAATAATAATTATATTTATATTATTATAATTCCACATAATTTTCAATCAGCTAATTAATAATTAAATATATGTTTGGTTTATAGTAAACTGTATGTAGTGGACCATGAATACAGCTAGATTATTATTAATTAACATGTTACAATATTTATTCAGTTCTATCAGTAAAATCATATTTTGTGTATTGTTTATTTTAATTGGAACTTATAGCTTAAAATGTTCACCTACTAATTATTTTGCAGCTCAGCATTCTATAATGATATAATATTATTTTTGATGGTTTAGCTGGCAGGTTTATTTGTAGGTATTATTAATAATACATATCTACAAAATCTATATTTATACTAATATTATATAGAGATAAAATTTGATTGTTTGATTGTATGTATAAAGGGGGTAATCTCCGGAAATACAAGTCATATTTGAAATACTCTTTTTCATTGGATAGCCTAATTCTTGAGGAAGGTTAGGTTCTTTGATTAAACGCATAATATCAATACTTTGCGTTCATCAGTCAAAACCCAAACACATCCCAACTTCATGCTGATCATAGGCCTCTCTTTTCTTGGCCTGTACCAGCACCGACAATTCGTCTTCTAGTCCTTGGACGCTACTCGGCCACCCCCCACTTCAACTGTCATTACTACGTCTTACCAAGTGTTCTGCCCAACTCCACTTGAGTTGATGGTTTTGCCGCCATTATTAGAACAGAGAGTTGCATCCCTGATGTCACGTGTTCGCGGCAGCACCAACATTATTCTCAGTGTATTCGCAGATCGGTGGATTCCCTGATGTTGCGGAGGTGGATGCAGCTCCACGCTGAGTTTTAATTTTATGTTAATCTGTGTCTGTAGGTATCTACTGACACTAGATGTTAAGTTGAATTGTTAATAACCCTATGGACTCTGTCTGAAATAAAAGTATTATATTCAATTCTATTCTATAATACTTGTTCCGATATCGAAGACCTACTTACGATAAAATACCGAAATTGGTGAGATAAAATACCGAAAATTGAAGTTACAGAATCAATCGAAACGCAAAACGACAAGTCTTGCTTTACAAAAGTACACTCCCAAACAAAACTGCTCAGCCGGACACTCGCACCAAAATTACAAACGTCTGTATCCCTCATAGAATCCAGAAAATTTTGACTCCAGTTAGACTGCGCTTTATCGTCAGCATTCCAATCGGGCCGCACCTCCCCGAATGAAAGTTTAACGAACTCGAAATGTAATCTGATTTGTATACGGCTTTATTTTGTGCGCTGATGAAAAAGTAAAATGGGGAGCGGATTCATTCCTTCTTAATAAAATCGTTTGAGTTTTGAACGATGCGATACTGTGTGAATTTTTATGATGTTCCTACGTACCTACTTGCCTTATTGGGAATGTAAATATGATTCGAATGTGGAAAAATGTTTGATTACCATTCCGTTTTATAATGTTGATATTATGATTTCCATATTTTATGAATCGGAAAATGTGAGGGATTGGTTATACTTAGAGTATTTTTATCCGTATCTTCGTTTATTATGGTGATTGGTATTTATGGGCAGACTTTTTAACAACCTTAAATTGAGATTCTAGACCTATGTTTAGGAAGGAGACGTTTAGGGGACAATATTCACATAGTGAGTGAATGGAAATCTGACAAGACAAAGCCATTCATGGTGAATAAAGCTAGACTTGTTAAAAAAAAAACTAATAGTCTCCATGAAGCTTCCTGTTAACTAGGCGATATGCTATGCCGTGTTGTCACTAGACCCTGTATCACAGGATTTTCTTATTTTTCAGTTTTTATACATGTCGTCGTCGTGGCAGGCAGCATGATTTGGTGTTTTTTTCGCCTTTAAACGATGTTTCTTTTTCGAATATCACTTTTAACTTGCCATTTTTTTTTTCCTAATTTCGAATATAGGAGTTTTTTTCGAATCAATCTGCCTAGCCTTTTTTCAACTACATTGGGGTCGGCTTCCAGTCTAACCGGATGCAGCTGAATACCAGTATGTTACATGGAGCGACTGCCTATCTGACCTCCACAACCCAGTAACTGGGTTATACGATATCCCTTGGTAAGACTTTCGGGCTTCTGACGAACCGTAACGACTGTCAAAGACCCACGAATGACAGCCGGGACCAACAGCTTAACATGATTTCCGAGGCACGGAGGAGTCTCGGTATGTAAAGATGGTCACCCATCCACAGACCAACCCCGGCAAGCATAGCTTAACCTGATGGATCGACCTGTGCGGCAGTCATTACTTAGCCACGAGCTCCTCCCAGGAGTTTTTTTCGAATAATACTTTAATTTTATTATTACTACTTTCTGGAAAAATTAAATAAATAATAATTGTAGTGTTGGAAGTCAAAATATTGTAGTTATATAAATTAATATTTATGCTCTTTTAACTTACAATCATTATTAATGAAATTTCCGCATAATTATAAATTAACAAGTAATTATTGTGGTGGTTTTATAATCCAGAGTAGCATTAAATAATCATTTATAAACAGCGAAACAGTGACTAATTAAAATTGTATTTACTTAAAGAGCTTAAAACACAAATCATTGTTATAGTTCTGTGTTATTTCATAAATAAGTAAATGAGTTCATGTTTTAAACGTAATTTTTAGGAACAGAATTCAATAATACACAGCACAAATGCGAAACTAAATAATTAATAAAGCACAGTGAATTTTTGGTTTGTTACTTATTAATAATAATTTTGCTGCCTCGTAGATTACAAATCAGGCAAAATGTTTCTGAGTTTTTCAATGAGAAATTTCTCAGTTAGCAGTCCAGAGTTTCGACTCATGACCGTTGCTCACTCCTTATTTATCATGCGACTTAACAAAACATGACTGGCGAAGTGTGGGCGTTGTATCTTTATTTTTTAAATAAAGTACAATAAAGCTTATGTTTCCTCTTGATAGAAATATAATACCTTAAGCCTTTCTCTTTAGAGTTTAAAATAGACTGAACTATAATAGCTCGTAGCGTGGGCGAGCTAAAAGCGTAACCCCGTAAGTAAACAATTCTGCAGGTCAATTGGGTTTCGTCCACTTCCTTAATATTAGAGTAGATCGGTGTAGATAACTGTCTATTTGGATGTACTCAAAGAGGGCTGGTAGGCTGTTATTTATCATACTATTTATTTAGCTATACATACAAACTCATACTCAAAGCATTTATTTCAATTAAACCTATAACAGGGACTTTGGAATTGTTACGGAGTCGGTCAGTCAAAAAGATGAAGTTATTTGCTCTTACAAAGCGTAGTAGGTTCCTATGGAGAAGAACGGGCAAGAAGATCCATGGACACTCTTTGAAATCAAAATATTGTTACACTACAATTGTCTAACAACTTCTCCTTCTGCGTGTTGATGACAATCTAAATTGTTTCGGCCCATAATTTGGCTATGAATTCGAGCTTTCAGTAGCGTTCAGATGTTTCTGTAGCGTGCAGACAACTGTCTAACTCTTAACTTTACTTTTTGCGTCACTCTGTAACCGCATTGCACCTGTCCTATTTTCTCTATTCTTCACGTATCAACTCAACAACTTGCAACAGCCAAATGGTAGTCCAATATATTTACCAAAGACGTTTGCAGGAAAATAGCTAACTCTATCGCATTTACAACCAAACCGTCTTACCTTAAAAAATAAAACCCACTATACTATACTATAAAAACTACAAGGAAGCAGATAACCATTACCTCTTGTCCATAAAACATTGCATAAAAATAAAACGACCCTTAAAGACGTCGATGCGACGTGGCCCACCGTAGTAATGGTTCTAATTTAACGTCTGTGGCACACCGAATACATCCCCAATTTTACAATTACCTCAGCTGCGTCAACATAAAGGTTTACCCCGTTTACCCGTTGGCCCGACTGCTAGGAAAGTTTCTGCTTACTTGACATTTATAGCCAAAACCTTTTCCATATTTTTGGGGTTACCTTCTTAGTAAAAAGAGCGAGCTAAGTTGGAGATTAATCGTAGAGTTATATGTGTGTTTCGCGGGTCGAGCCTGGATGAGACTCATCCAGTAAAGAAAGGCAAAAAAGAAAGGGAAACCAACGTCCAGCTGTAGGGAAGGTCTAAATGTGGACTCGTAGTAGCGGTCGTATATTATTCATCCGCTAATAATACACCAAATTCCTGAACATGTCAAAGGAGCTTATTTAGAACAGCACTTCCCTTGTTATGTAATACATGTAACCAGTTCAATATCAATATATTTTTTGTAGTTACGTTACTAATATGATTCAGGATCATTAGTTTGATTCTCGCGACAGATGCCTTAAAATGTATTAAATTTTTCTGTTGCTATGCAGTGGTTGTTTTGGCAAACAGATCTTAAATTAATTAGCCCTGGATTAAGAGCGTTTATTCTGAAAGTGGGCAACGTCGCAAATAGAAGACAAATATTTCGCTCTTTTGATTAATTGGGCAATACTACTGTGTGGAAATAAGAAATGTGGCTAACTAGCGAACTATAATATTGATTATGAAATGCAATAATTAATATCGTAACACCGAATATTTAGTTTTAGATGTAAAAAAAGTATTTGGAAACTTTCCAAACGGGTACAACATCAAATTCAATGTTACAATTGCAATTCATTATTAATATTCTAGTACGCTAGGTAGCCACATTTCTAATTTCCAGACAGTAATATTGCCAAATTAATCAAAACAGGTAAATTTTTGACAGTTATTTGCGACGTTGCCAACTCTTAGGATAAATGCTTTAAGGAGCTGGAAGAAACAAGAGGAGACCATTACCTAGCAGTGTGATGATTCAAGATGACAGTAATAGTAAAATTACTTATGCGATTACATATACGAGTATATAAGCGCGAAGATTGGACTTGTGAGTTAAGCCCTATAAATGACATAGTTTTACATAAATACTCATTACTCAATCATGTATTACAATTCAACAATGCTTACCTACTCAGTGTAACTTGAAAATACATACTTGGGATTTACCATCTGCATCATATTTGCCAAACTTTTCGTGTGCCTACAAGATATATGTCCTAAAACCATACCGTCTGTGGACGTCAAAACAATTTCCAGCAATATTCGAATAAGCATGTTATCCGTCTTACACACCTACGTATCGATTTCGATGACAACCGTCCCTACAGGAATAGCCCGCCTCGAATATTCCAATTTATTATCGGCTCCCAATGGAACTCTGACGGTTCTAGATTTTCTAAAATACGGAAAATTGTTTCGATTTTCGGTAGCGAGGTGCATGAAGTTGAGAATGGGTCATGTATTTCCGTGGTTTGATATTGGTAATCTATTGGGAGTGCATTATATTCCTAGTGAGGGATTTGAAAACCATTATTATGAAGCATTATGGCTGAGGTTGTGTAGCAGTCAAATATTTCACTGTGTTGATTAATTTGTCGTTAATAATGAATGAAATGATGAAATATCGCTCTGTAATGCACAAAAATATTGATTACGAACTGCAATAATAGCACTGAATTAGGTGTTGTGACAGTTTTCGGTGTAAAAAAGCATTTTAAGAGTTTCCAACAGCTTTTATTAAACTTGTTTACCTAAAACTCAATATTAATTATTGCAATTAATATGTTAGTGCACTACTACTATATTTCTTTCATTAAGTCCTTAATATCGTCAAATTACTCAAAGCAGCGAAATATTTGTCAGCTATTTGCGACGTTGCCAACTTTCTGAATGCACCCTAATAAAGTGAAATAAAATAAAGGAAATGTAAGGTAACATTGTTATTCTGAAATGGCCATGTCACAGTACAGCGCATTGACACAATATTGGACTATAACAACACGTTCAAGGTATAACTTTTATTTTATTACCTACAGTACTTTGTATAATTATTTGTCTAAAGCCTCCTACGTACCTATGTAGCGAGGAAGGAAGATTAAAGGGAATTTCGAGAATTAATCTCATTAGTGCTTCAGAAACCCTTTGAAAGGATATACACGTAAGAAAAGTGGCGTCTTGGTGGAAAGTAATTCAAAGGCGAGATATACCTTGCAATAGTGTATTTACCTAATGGAAGCCAGTGGATTTTGTAGTCATGGCTCTGCTTAGTATTTAATTCTCACTCTCAACTAGCTTTTCCACACGGCCTTGTCCTCGTGGACGGCGGAAATTATCCTACGGGAATTTACTACTATAAATAGTCATGGTAGTAAATTCCCGTAGGATAATTTAGGCCATAGCCTAGGTAAGGACATAGGTCCTTACCTAGGCTATGGCCTACCTGTGTGCCAAATTTCATCCAAATCCATCAAGTCGTTTAGACGTGAAAGGTAACAGAAACAGTTACGTCGCTTTTATAATATTAAGAATGGAGAAATTACAACTTTCATCGTAATCGTTACAGCCGTTTTCGAGAACGTGATTACAAATATATATATACAAATATTGCTTTTTTAATAGTATAAGATATACTCACACACATAATTTTCATTCAAAATCTGCGACTGAAAGCCAACCTACGCCTTCAATTACCTACTACCCCCTAAATTTCATCTAGATTTTAGCTCAGAAAATTACTTGCGAGGGCAATGAACTCTAATAGTGTCATGTCGTTAACCTCTGACGATATTAAAACACGTTTAGCCACGTCATCTGCAGTCAAATTAGTTCAGAAAACGTAAAAAAAGTGAAGGAAACGTTCGCTGAGTCACGAATTAAAGTGATTCTGAAAGCTGATTGTATGCTTTATCAAACCTAGTATGTATTTAGTGCTCGTAAATGAATAAATTTATGAAAAACGCGGCAAGGTAAATCTATTTTCTTATACCGAATAAATGCCACCAAATTAGCAACGGCTTTTGAATTAGCAAACAAACAACACATTATCTTAAATAGTCAAAGGAGAGGAACCCCTCTAATTACCTTACTCTCTCTCTGCTAAAACCTCCCACAAAGCCAACCACGACTACCTCATTAACGCATACGTTAACGTTCCCCGCTCATAGATAGGTCCGCTTGCCGCTGTCAAAAACGCAACTCACAGTCCATTGTTGCTTACGGCCTCCGATTAACTGGCTTGATTTATTATTAAACGGGTCTTCGTCGACCTCTAGGTAGGCATATAAATGGTTGCCGAACGCACAAAATATTTAGGTTAGCTTTTAACCGTGTGATCGTTGTCCTTCTTTTATTGTGATTTAACATAAATAGTTTAGAGTAAGTTCCTTAATTGTTTCGCCGGTTAAGATAGAACTTCTAAGTAATCGGCTCTTGTAATGATTGTTGGAAATATTTGGGTTCTTCTGGTAAGGTTGGAGGGCCCACCGTTTGAAGGTTGGCCCCTATTGTTTGGCGGTAATGCTGAGTGTTCTTAGCGCTGTGACTTTGTATATGCGTCCTTTCTGCTCGACTTTGAGGGATAATGTACAAAGGAGTACTACTTACCTATGTGTTATTTGAATACTGCTACATTTTGAAGTGGTTTCTTGTTGCGTCTTATTTTAACTTTTGGAACATTTCATGAAAATCTGGTTCACATTTACCCGTATTATTAGGTTTGTGTTATTGTGTTGTTAGTTATTACTATTTCAGAATAAATAAGATGCCATGATTGGTAAAGTAGGTGGATGGGTACTTTTTGATACCTAACAATACTTGCTTATCAGTCGAAAAAAAGTTAAGCATTTCTTTCGCTCAGAATTTTACGACGTCTTTTCGTAAAGTAACTTTTATACGAGTATCTTTCTGAATTTCCTTTTGATACGTTTCATTCAATACCGTATTTCATATATAAAATTATATGACATAATGTGTAGCATTCTTGAATTCATTTTGGAACTACTAGGTACGGTACTACGCTCGACATACATGACATAACATCACGCTTGGTTTTACATAAAGGGTTCGGCAGACTTGTACCTATAGTACACCCACGTTTCGCCATTTATGTTTAATTTACTACGTTTCATGTCAATATATCATATATTTTTGAGCACAAGTCGTTTATATCTACGTTTATATCTACGCATTACGCTAATAAAGGAATATTTACCTTGTTAATTAAACGTTGGCATGTAGACACACGAAACATAGAGATTATAGCGTTATGTTACAAATTTTAATTGATGTTTAGCGTTTTGTTGTAGTATTGTTTTTGGGGTACAGTCAGAACAGTAAAAATCAAACAATCAGTCTGCCTAGCCTTTATCCAACTATTCGGGGTCGGCTTCCAGTCTAAACGGAAGCTGAATGAATGCTGATGTGATTGCAAAAACCCAGTTTCTGGGTATCACGATAGTCCATGGTAAGCAGAACCATAAGTGATTAGGATTCGATTGTGGTGTCGACGGTGGACTGTCTATTGTACTTATAACAGGCGCCCAAGGCGCTTTTTTGTGATGTGCGTTTAGTTTGTAAATATTTTTTTTGTCATAAATCAATCTAGTATACTATTTACTGGGCAGCGTCGCCTATTTACCCGACTATATCAAAATGAGGGTAATATTTTTCAGTAGTTACCTACGGGTTCACTTTAAAAAAAAGACGCCCTTCGATAACCTAATGAAAACTCCTCCAATAATTTACTCCCCCCTTATTTAGTCTCGCTAATAACTTCATTATTTAATTATAACTAAATTACAAAGCTCATTGCTATTCTACAAATTGGTTATCTCATACTTAATGCAAGTACATAATATATTTGGTAAAGAGGATCAAAGTACTTAAATCGTAGGAGATTTTGGCTAACTACGAGGGCTTATGACCCCAACTTCAATACTATAATATTCAAGGTGCTTATAAGACCTTAAGGTGTCTATTTTGCCTCGTAGGAGTCACCTTAGGTATCGTTAAAGATAATGACGGTCGAAGGATAGGTGACGGTTTAGAAACTTTCCTGGAAAGGTTGCCTTAGACTGTTTAATTAATAACTGTTACTTACTTTGGGAGAAAGGGTTTTGTATAATTATGATATAGGTATGTTTGGAGGCTATTTTATCAGGCTCAGCGACATTTAAGGGTTCTGTAATTAGGTGGAGGTGTAAAGTAAAGATATTTTCTAGGTTATTGAGGATTACTGAAAAAAGATAAGGATAAGCAACCGATGTTTTAAAAAAAATAAAAATGTAATTGGAGAAAGTGTCTTTAAATAGACGCGTTCGTAAAGACTAAGGCGTTTAGTCAAAGAGGGTTTCTCTACCAAACAAAATCAGAAAAAAGGCTTAATTTTTTTTTTTTTTTTCTTTCTCTTTTTTTTTCTTTCTTTATAACTAACTAGCTTTACCCGCCCCGACTTCACATGGGTAGCACTAAACCCTACCCTACATTTTTTTTTTTTTTTTTTTTGGATGGGAAATCATCAAATGACTCCTCCCGCTCGAGAGGGAGTGTCAGACTTTTACTGACTAAAACCCACCCGTGTTCCTTCCGTTGCCTATGTGCTGGGGACGCGATATCCCTTTCAGACAAACCCGCGACCCCAGCAGTACCTACCCTACCTAACCTACCTATCCACCTTACCTACCCTAATTTCCTCACCGTTTAAACCTTCCCTGGACTATGACAAACATTTCAAAACCAAAATCAGCTAAATCGGCCCAGCCGTTCTTGAGTTATAAAATTACAACGAAAAGTGGCATTGCTTTTTATAGATAACTAATATTATAAAGAGGTAAACTTTGTGAGTTTGTAAGTAGGGACTAATTTTCGGAACTACTGGTACAATTCCGAAAATTCCTTCACGTGGTCATAAACACGAGCAGCACGAGCCAACAACAGACGCAACTGCAGCCGTCGACGCTACGAAGCGTGTATATGAGCAGTAATGAGAAGCTACAGTATTGCTGACTGTCATGTCAAACAAGAAATTTCACTCAGTCGCGCAGAAATTAGTCTTAAATATACCTACATAGTTGTAGTATTATGTTGTAGGTGCCTATGTGTGTCAACAAAGTCGAATCGAGTCATTGGCGAATGATGCTTTTGTATGACAGCAATATTTTCAGAAAATGTTATTTTTTCGGTAAAACAAACGAGTAAACTTATTTTCACTGTAAATACACTTATTTTTACGGTTGCATTTTATTAATATTATCTTGAACGTTCAAAAAGATTTTAAAGAGAAACTAAACCCTCTGCGCGATTTCATGAGTGAATTAATAAATAAAAGTGATAATGTTTTAAAAAAATGTCATGGTATCGTAATTGTGGCTGGTGCTACGAAATAGATCATGAGACGATATTTTTCTATTTTCTTTTCTATCACAATAAAGCTCCAACTTGTTTCGTTTTTAGGTTTCCGTGCCCGAAGGGTGAAAAACGGAACCCTATTACTAAGCTTCCACTGTCCGTCTGTTTATCAGCGGGCTGTATCTCATGAACCATTCTGGTTGTAGTTATAGTTGAAATTTTCACACAAATAATGAAAAAGTTACAAATTAAAGGAGGATTCCCATACAAAAAACGTATTTTTTCGTCGTTTTTTGCAAAATATTGTAGGGTGGTACGGAACCCTTCGTGTTCGAGTCCGACTTGTACTTGGCCAGTTTTTAAATTATGTTGTTTAATAACATGAACTTTGTTCACCACCGCGGTCGTTCTAATCGAGTCGGAAGTTCATTAAAATCTAGTCTGCAATTGACCTGTTTCTGGTTGTACGCATTGCGACTGCTGTTTGAATCCTGAATAGCTAAGTAATTAGGAAAACGACTGTTTCGAAAATTTTCAAGCTAGCAGGGTTAATTTTTGTTTACGTATGTAAACAAAAATTAACCCTGCTAGCATGAAAATTTTCGATTGCAGTATTGCAATCACCAATCCAGCTGCTAAGAGTGGTGATTTCCGTCAACTACTTATGGGATCTCACGCACTAGACGGCCACGACTCCGGCCAGTCATGGCCGTCTAGCGGTACCTATTGTATGGTGTGCGGCTAGTTGGCCGTTGCAACCAAATGCGCGATTCGTATCGGTTTCTATAGTTTACTTGGTCGCGGTCGTGGTCATGGCCGTCTAGTGCGCGAGATCCCTAAGATGTATTGAATCTAGTTGGTTAGTTCCATTCGTATGTAGACAAGGAACTTCATGGTGAGAAACTCGTTACCAAATTCTGGGCCGACTCTATTTAGATTGTCATCGACACGCCACGAAGAAGATTCCTCAAGATAATCAACATGGAGACCCAAATTGAAATTGGAATTTGTTTGTTTGTTGTCATTTGCCAATGTCGCAACACAGAGTAAGTATTTACGTAATGTGTATTGTCTTTGGTATTGGTGTGACCATTAGACTCTAGTTATAACAGTGCGTTTATTAGTACGGACCAAAAAAAAAAATATTTTTTTTTTAAATTTCGTTGTATAAAGAAAGTAAGTACCTACTTATAGGCTTGTATGATGATGTTAAATAACATAAACTAATTATTTCTTAAAGAACTTTCTGCGTAAAAAATTAAGGTTCAATAAAAAATAGCGCCCGGAACCACTGTCATTTAGATCCTTTTTCGTGAAAGTTTGTGCTAAAAAGCCACCTTTATAAGCCTAATTATCTCCTTGTTATTTTCGTAACAAAGGGTAGGTATGACGTACTTGGCTTAACTTCTATAAAACAAGCGCCAAGGTTAAAGATTAGGAGAAATAAGTTTGTATCATTCTAGAAAATTGTTTCTACAGAATTGCTCGGAAGCATGCGAGGAACGTTATCAAAACTTACTTATTAACCTTACATTTTGGGGGTTTAGACTTTTACTTACAAGGTTAATGAACAGTGGAAATGGTTAATACTCTAAAATTACTTATTTTATCGACAATATTCAACTACGCACACATAAAAAAAAAAAAACAAAAGAAAAATTTATCCACAAGGCTGCCCAGTATTCGCTCGACGTCTAAACGATCTTAATGAAGACACAAATGTATTAAAATCGAACCGAAAAGCTTTTGATTAATATTTAATTAAATTAGAAGCATTTCAGTACAGAAATCGTACGTATTTAAATACTCTGTTACTGATTCCGTTCCTCTCAATCGCATAAAATCTGTAACGATCTAACACGCGCTTTGCATTTGTAATACCTTCGTACGTTTGTAATTAAATTCAATCGGAATCTCAATTCATTATTTATTCATCTTCCCTACATGCTCTATTGTAAAGCAAATTGTTTTAATTTTCCGAACAGCTCTGCTATTTATAAATCAATTAACTAAATGAAGGGACTGTCTACACCCGGAAGGACATTAGCGGCGTTTACTTGATAAATAAGTCATTGGTATATTAGGAAGTAGTATTTACTGCTGGTTTTTTATTTTAAATATTTATACATAATTTTAAAACTAAAATAAAATATAACTTTTTCCTCCCCTGAAGGTAAATTGACACAGTCCACTCATACCTAATTAATTGGTACCTCATTGCGAAACACTGTCTCTTAAGAAACAGGATACCCTAGTTTAAGAGACAGAGTTTAATCTATTGTGTAAAGATTTCTGAACCATCCAAATGTTTAGTGTAAATGTCCTCTACCACAAATTGGAAATTTGAGGAGCTCGTGGCTAAGTAACAACAGCCGCACTGGTCGATCCATCAGGTTAAGCTACGCTTGCCGGGGTTGTTCAGTGGATGGGTGACCATCTTTACATACCGAGAATCCTCCGTGCCTCGGAAAGTACGTTAAGCCGTTGGTCCCGGCTGTCATTCGTGGATCTTTGACAGTCGTTACGAGTCGTCAGAAGCCCGAAAGTCTGACACCAGTCTTACCAAGGGGTATCGTATTACCCAGTTGTGGAGGTCAGATAGGCAGTCGCTCCATGTAAAAAACTGGTATTCAGCTGCATCCGGTTAGACTGGAAGCAGACCCCAACATAGTTGGGAAAAGGCTAGGCAGATTGATTGTCCTCTACCACAAATTGTAAAATTGTAAACTAAAGTACAACTATCTGTAAAAAAAAAATTGGGAAATAAATATATTTATTATTGCTTCAAATACAACTTCACATTTCACGCAGACATGTCTTTTTTTTTTAAAGAGTATATAAGTAAAAGAAAAAAAACTAGGTAATATTCGATTGTTTTGACATGGACCAATTTAACTTTAGAGACTGTCTCGTAGGTCTGGTGGTCGCAAGGTGAGCATGTGGTCCTGGGTTCGATTTCCAGGTCCGGCAAAGTGTTATTGGGTTATTCTATTTTGAATTTCTCAGTAGTACCCCGGAGTCTGGATCTGAGCTCGGTTGATGGTAATAGGCTCGCCGTCTATTTCATGGTACTTAAACATAACTGGCGAAACGTGGATGGAAACGGCGTGATGTTATGTGTATTAATTTTGTAGAAACTGTCAAACATAGATAGATGATGCAACTCTAAAAATATTGCTTCCGCAAATTGCACTAAATAAACAATGAAACTGTTGCGCTTTCTGAAACGAAATACAAATACGAAATAGAAGTTTTCCGGCTCTGTTAAAACAAAATCACTTTACAACCGATTTAAAGGATTCATCATGCTACAAAAAATACCAAAATTGAATGTAGAAATATTACGAGGCCATCCCTAAAGTCAATATTGAAAGCATGGCTCAGAATTATGGCGGAGCATAAATTCTATCGGAGAATTTTAAGGGCTGTCAAACTGAGTTTACAGCTTAAGGTGATGTCGCGATGTAAAATGACATATAAATGTTGTAAACGGTTTACACGGGGTTTTCATGAGTCATTAGGTGTTGGAGTTGACTAATTCCGTTATGATTATGGCTAGGGATTTTGGTAAGGAATTAGAAGGTTTTGGTTTATTAGTGGGGTTGCTAACAGAACACTTTATGTGTTAATAAGTTACTTTACTTGAACGAAATGTCATTAACAAGAAACTTGAATATTATTTTGTGCAATACATTCTTGTTACCTATGGTTCAAGATTAGGCGGATGTTTGCGATGATTCTTCACTTACTCGATGGTCTCGAACTGCTTGTCCGATCTATAAAAATAATGTTGATGATGTTCCGTTTCTCGGACGTCCATAGCCAACTGCCCGTGCCATTGAATCTGCCTAGCCTTCCGAACTATGTTGGGATCGGCTTCCAGTCAAACCAGATGTAGCTTAATACTAGTATTTTACATGCAGCCACTGCCTGTCTGACCTCTACAACCCAGTTACACCTTGGTTAGACTGGTTTTTAGACTTTCGGGTTTCTGACGACCCGTAACGACTATTAAAGATCCACGAATGACAGCCGGGCCCAACGGCTTAACGTGCTTTTTGGCGGCACGGAGAGGTCTCGGCATGTAATGGCTAGTCCCCCATTCACGGACCGACCGCGGCAAGCTTAACTTAACCTTCGATCGACCGGTGCGGCTTTTATTATTTAGTCACGAGCCCCTGCAACTTAAGCTTAAGCTTAAAACATCATCATCATTCTCTTGTCTTGACTCTAACGAAAACTTCACGGTAGAAAAATTACCGGTGTCGAGTCGCACCGGTCTGCACGAGGCTTTATTTGGGGTCGGCGCAAAATGTGTTTTTCTTCCATACATCTTCAGCTTTAAAACACTGTTTTATTCAAAAATTACAATTTTGTAAACCCAACCCTTAAAAACTCTTGTTACAACAACAACAATAACTCTCGTTAAACGGAAAGTAATTTAAATCTGTCGGTAAATAGGTCCTGAAGTCAAACAAAATGCTCTCTCGGATACAGGTGAATTAAATTTCAGTTTGTACAAAAGCCTGTGTTCCTCTGTATAAAGTTTTCATTTCACTTCCAATTTTCGAGTGCCTCTATTAATTTCACGTAGGTATAGATACGATTTTATGTTGTTTTATTTGTTTATTCTTTTCGGCTCACGTTATTGTGTATTCTTCGCAATGGATAAATCTGTGAAGAGTATGAATATTTGAAACAATGTGATTACGCGAAATCATCAGATAACTGAGTAACGGGATTGCAGTTGCATGATTTGTAGGACGATAGGAGCTACTGCCTTAGTTTATGTTTGAATACATAATACTTACTTAATAATTGATAGTTGATTTTTGTCAGACGTACAAATTGTAGCTCCTGATGTAGTAGGTATTGGATTACCAATCCAATCATCATAGCGTATTTTCAAAGCACACAAGATTCTGACTCGAAAATGTGTGGTAGTTCACCGGTGTCATAAATTAATTTATCCACGTACAAGAGGAGCAAGAATTGTATACTGCAGTCATTTGAAAATTGTCAAAGTTTCGTATTCCGAATTGATCCTTTGTTTGCGATGTTGAGCTAAAATCGATTGATCTCGTTCAACACATTAAGCTAAAAAGTCCGACCCGATAAAATCCTCTTCTTATATGTAAAGGTTCAGAATATCCCCAAATTACTTTGTTGAAATTCAGGTACAAATACACAGTGGAAAGATAAAAAAGATACAGATAGAATTCCTACGTGATATTGTGAAAGTTAAAAAGTTCATTACAAAGGTGGATTTTCACGAACTTTTCTACTGCTTGTACGAATCGTTTCATGAATAAAAAAAAGTTTCGTGAATGTAAACCTACATGATGATTTATTTATTGGGTTTATAGATACGAATGGAGTGGGCGGTTTTAAGTACTTTTAAATAAAGACTACAATTTAGGTTGTCGTTTGAAGTTTCGGCGAATGGCTAGATATTTATTATTAAACTCAATTTTAAGTACCTATGTAGTGAGATATGTGACCTTTTCTGTGTAGGCAATAATTTATTTTCGAAACAAAGTTGCTACTCCGCTTGGTATCAAAACTATTCATATTTTTTATAGTACGAGTACTTAAAGATCAATGAGATTAAGTATAAGTAAAAAGAGGTCTAGGTTACAGGCCAAGTTTTCTCTTCTACTTTTACACACGTTTTCTTTAGAAATTAGCATGACATTTAAAAAAAAAAAAAAATGTATCTTAAACGGTTACATTTTCAAATGAGAATGAAACAGTCCCAGTAAGTAATGAATAATACTTGTTGGGGTTGTCTTGCTCCTTCCCTTAATTTATATTTAACAATATTGAGACTGTATAAAATTAATACTAAGAAATGATTTTAAGAACAAAGAGAAACAATGATTTATAAAGTAATTAGCAGCTCTGTGTAGTGTGTTATTATGAGTATGTGTGACTATAGTAGTGTGTGAGTGTGGGTTTTTGTGTGTGTGTGTTTGTGTGTGCGTGTATGTGTTTGATAGTGTGTATTTAATGAATTAATAAATGAATTATCATTTATTTGTCCGAAACATGAGTATGCACACACAAAGCATGCAAGATGTTATGTATATTGCAGAAAGAATCACAGTCATGATTTACCATAACGGCGTACAAATATGTATTATAATAACATTTGAATAGTTATTTTAATAATAATAATAATAATGCCAATGGTCAATGGCCTGATTGCCGAAAGCCTCGACCAACATCTCTCGAGGCTGTCGTTAGGCGGTTGGATCAAGGGCCTGATTCAGAAGGCAGTACTCCTCGATACGGCTCGCATTGTGAGGAGTCTGAAGAGCCTGTCTCTGCAGCCCTAATCACCGGTAGCTTGGACCCTGCCCCCGACACCGGCGGACCTCTATTTTTTATATGTTTTTTTTATACCTTTTTGTAAGAAATATTTAAAAAAGTAATTTTATAAGAAAACAAAAATTAATAAACGACATAATAATAATAGATTACAATAAAATTAAACTCACATATAATGTAGGTACAGCACAAATCAAATAAATTACTTACATTATTATGTCTTCTCCATTAGAAACTCAGCAATACAATAGAAACATTTTTTTTAAATTTGTGAGTGACTTTACGTGTTTACCTTTGTACGTATTTTTCTGTTCCTTTGTTCTTGTCTGTGTATATGTGTGTACATAAACTTTTAAATAAATAAATAATAGACATCCCGTCCTATTTCCTCGTTTCATTTAAAAGTGTGACATTATGTCATTGTTTAAAATGTAATGTTGGGTAGGTCATTTATCTACCTCTTTATACATATATTATCATTAGTAAACTTTACATATTGCGTAAGAATACTCATTCGGCCGTTTTTCCCCGCTCCCTCTCAAACCATAGGGGAGCGACCTGTATACTTGTGGTAACGCTAATCCCACTGATCCATCTGTCTATTTGCTGTTAAGCTAACACTCTAACACATCTCTGATAAGTCACGGGCTTTAACTCTCTCGTTGAGAGCAAGTGTCGCAGATTATATTTAATGCTTGTTTGTCGATATTTTATGTGTGATTAATGACCATACATTTAAGCGACAAAATATAACTACAGATTTTATTAAGAAATAAAATGATTAACGTTATAATTTTGTGAATTGTTAGTGTTAACATAGTATACGAAAACTCACACTTGGTGTAGAACATTGTTTTTTTTCAAGTATTGGTGTCGTGTTTAAGTAAAAAAAACTCTTTATAGTCGAACACGCTTTTGAAATTACTATAAGCATTAATAACCTAACCACATTTCATATGTGTAGGAACAATGTATTTCAAACTAATCTCTGGCTGTCTTGCTTGGCGTTGCTAACGTTAATAAAACAGAAATATTCTTATTCAACGATCTCAAGCAATATTCAATTTAATGGAATAAATTATGTTAGTATCGCAGCTTCAATTACTTTAACAAAATGCCGGCGGCGGCCATTACTCAATCTTGAAGTAAGACCAATTGTTTCTAATAAATCCCTTGAGATTTCTTTATTTATCCTTGTTATTCCTATTTTATATAGTTTATTAATATGAAATGAATGACAAGTTGACAAGTATGTAATAGATCAGCTTTAAGGAAAGGAAGTAATCTTTAATTTACCTAAAAATTTAATGAAATTCGTGGCTCATATTTTTCGTTGGTAGATTAGTTATAGGTAATTATGAGAGACCCGATCAATCGCTAAAAATAAGGTTCAGACTAAGCTGAGCAAACAGTGGCGTAGTATGATAAAGCTTCTAACAGTATATTCCTAGTTATTTTCCTTGTGTTTAAATAATAGATTACGAAAAACTTATGCTTAGAATGATAACAATTTTCATTTTCGCTGCCCCTTTAACATTGTTATTTTTGTTGACGATATAATGCCATTCACAGAAATCTATTAATTCACATCAAAAGACTGATTACAGTTAGGGTACATTCGATAACGATTTACAAAACATCATTAAAACTTTTAACTGAGTCAATCAATTTGACATCACACGCAGTGAACATCAAAAGAGTTAGAAACTCCATCAAGCAAGGCAACAATTTAACTCCTAACTGCGTAATCTGATTAAGTATCAACGAGACTTCTAAGAAAACGTTACTTTAAACAATTAAGATTTATTTCCGACATAGCAGAGTTATTAAAACTTGGAGTGTATACAAGGAAGGGTGCGTATACATCTGCGAACGTGTACGGAATGGTGGCTTCGCGATTTTACATACTACGTCTGTGGGTACCTCTCACACTACAAATTGATAGCCTACTTTGGCAAATGGGGTAACGGTAACCAATTAACGCAGGCGTCCATACATGGCGTATATCAGTAGAACAAACCATGCAGGTTTTAGTTTTTCATGCCTATTTCGCTAGCTCAGGCCAGCTAGGTAGTTGGTAGCTTTTAATGGATCCATTAACGCCCATATTCATGGTATTAGGCCCAAAACCTAGTCCTGTTTCTAAACGCCAATAAATATTTTGTATGGTCAAACAAAACGAAGAACGCAATGGGAGCATTTGCAAGTACTTATAAAGACATTCGCGCCAATTGATCTCACAAAGATGAGAACAATGCCAACATTTGATCAAAGTGCGGCAAGCACTAGGAGGCAATTAATAGTGCCGCAAACGAAACAGTTCCACGTCGGAAGGTTTTCACGCTTATTCTGAACTTTGGTCTCAACGCTCTAAGTCAAGGTATGAGCCCTATAGCCCTATGAGTGTTGCTCCTAAAGGACCTAAATGACCCACCATATTTCGTACGGTTAATTAAACAAGACAAAACTTCATAACTTCGCTGTGAGAGCATTCAAAGTATTTGCAAGTTCTTATAAAGCTCTTCTTTATTCTTATATTCGCGGCAACTACTCTCTTGCGCATACAAAGATGAGACCACTGCCTAACATTTGAACAAAATGGCGCCAAGAAACAGCTGGGAGGCAATTAATAGTGCGGCAAACGAAACAGTTCGGCATTACGACGTCGGAAGGTAGTTAAATGTGCGACATAATGAAACAGTCCTTGTAATTACTTTTACTTGAACACTTACATGGTAAGTTTTGCGACGTTGGGCGGAGTTTAAAGACTTTGGCGGTGCATCTTATTCAAATGTGTTGCTTTCGAGACTGAGTCTATTTCTTCTAAACATTAAGAAGAAATAATGAGCAATTCAATTTTCTTTGTAAATTATAAACTTTCAATAGTAGGTAACGGTTTGATTGAAATAAATGAGCTGGCTTGAGCATTGAGTAATTTTCTCTGTAAAAATTGAGCTGAATTATTTTTAACTTCTACATTTCCTTTCACAATAAATCGTTAATTATTGACTTTATACATTTCTTACTTTCTATAAAACTTTTTTTTTTTGTGTTTAATGATTGTGTGCAGTAGGAGGATGTTATATGCTAACAGTAACAGTATATTGTGTGTATAAATTATCTTACTTTCTATAGTATAGTAGTATAGTATCACTGTATTCTCACAGACATATTATTATTAGCAATGACAAAATTATGTGGTTAATACACGAGGTTACCCTACATGCACTCACAATAACGGCTAAAACAACAGTATATTTTTGACCCAAGTAAACATGACCCAACAAGACCAACAATACAAGCTAAATTCTGTTGTTTCACTCCAAGGTCAGCAAAGAAACAGCCTCTTAAATTTAATTAAAAATTAAATTAAATCCCAAATGAGAAGTATCTTCGAAATTACTTTACATTACAAACTTCCAGTGATTGATTTTGCTTGAAAAAATAAATAGAAGCAATTTTTGTAAAGGCGATATTTCACGTTAATGGGGCGTGCGATGTTGTCTTGCTATTCTGTCTTACCCTCAGGCAGAAAATAGAAAAGTAGGTAAGTAGGTACAGAAGGCTGGCTCTATAAAACGAGCAAAAAAGGCGCACATATACGCGTACTTACGGCGATCTTGGTCTATTTCAGTTGAATTCCAGTTGCCAGTCACGAGCGTGCTTGCACTCAAACTCAAAGCATTTATTTCAATTAAACCATTTACAGGCACTTTTGAATTGTCAAGAAAACGGTCAGTCAAAAATATGAAGCTAGTTGTCCATTCCAAAGCGTAGTAGGTACCTATGGAGAAGAACGGGCAAGAAACTCCACGGACACTCATGATAATGCTGATATAGCGTATCTGGGTCGAATGCCAGTCGCTGTTCGAGAAGCATGTCTATGTGTTCATCCGTTTTCGCTTGTGATATGGCTCTGGCCTTCTGCACCAATCTATTCTGTGGCCCAAGGCTATAAGGGCGAGTTGATCAAGTTCGTAGGTCGCTCCACTGAGCTGGGGTCGGGTAACAAATTACCCCTATTTATTGTGAAACAAGTTTGCCTATCAGCAATTTGGTAAAACCATTAACCGGATAATAGTCTCATTTCAATGTAACCGAACAATATCGGTTGGGCAATAAATTTTGTTTGGAAGAGGTTTGTTAGTTAGTTGGATACATGTAACAATGACAGTGACCCTTTGGAGATTGTAGGGTTTATTTTTAATAAAATCTTCTGTTTTTATTTAAGAGCGTTTATTCTGAAAGTTGGCAAACTCGCAAATAGATGTCAAATATTTCGCTGTTTTGATTAATTTGGCAATATTACTGTATGGAAATATGAAATGTGGCTAACTAGCGAACTAGAATATTAAAAATGAATTGCAATAATTATAACACTGAATTTGATGTTGTAACAGTTTTCGGTGTGAAAAAAGCATTTGGAAACTTTTCAAATACTCTTTTTTTACATCTAAAACTAAATATTCGGTATTACGATATTAATTATTGCATTTCAAAATCAATATTTTAGTTCGCTAGTTAGCCACATTTCATATTTCCATACAGTAATATTGCCAAATTAATCAAAACGGGTAAATATTTGACAGCTATTTGCGATGTTGCCAACTTTTAGGATAAACGCTCTTAACTTTTTGGTAGCTTCAGGCATTCTTTGCAAATCTTTCATGATTAAAAGAAGATAAGAATCTAATAGTCTTAAATACGCAAGCTTGATATCTACTAGTTTCCCATATTTGCGTCATAATCAAAGCTGTCAGTCTAGTTTTACCCATACAAGTTCGAGGAGGGTAATTCTTATTAGTAGGTAGTTTTATGTTCGATTTATGCGTATCTCCAATATCCTTTGGTCATGGTAGCGTTATAATTAGGATGTTTGGCATTCGACCTTTGGTGTGAGATCTAGGTATTTTGATATGATGAAAATACTCGTAATTACACTGGAATACCTTACCTCTCACTAAAACAATACCCCAATTACGATAACTAATAGTGCTTGTTAAACCTGTACCAAATAATAACGTCTACAAAAGACATATTTAGTAGACGAAGACCGGTCCACTTAGACAAGGACTCAAGTAGAAATACTCACTACAAATTAAGTAGATTTACGCCGACGACCCAAGAAACAATATACTATGCTAGTTTGCCCACACAATTTTAGTCCTTGGAGCTGTTAAAATAGAGATTGTTTTAGTTTCACAAGAATATAGTGGAGGCTAAAATTAAGGAGCTTTGCATACTTTAACTGGAGCACTTCTGATGTTTGGTTCATATTTACGGTGTTTATTTTCTGACATCTGAACTACGAACTTACGTTTTCCGGAAAACGTTCCTATTAAATGTTTCAATTAAGAGGCGCTTTCCAATTGTATTTCGAATTAAAGTTTGTAGTGCATTTTTTTAATGTTTTCTTTTTTATAATTGTTTCGTTTTGGATAACTATACCGCAAAATTATACTACTTGGGATGAGGGATTCAAAATTCAAAACTCATTTATTCAAACTGCGCTGAGAATCAGCACTTTTCGAACGTCAAAATTACATGACAGTCCCCCAAAATGCCAACCCTTCACCGATTTTTAGTGCTTTAGCTGGGAAGAAGAAGTGGCGCAACAAACTCCCCAGCAGCACAGCTGTCTGTTCAGTTAGAGACGAAAAAACTATTTAATAGTATGCAAAATAATTTACATTTCGCAACACAAAACATAATTTAAATTACAAATTATTAGCCATATGTCAGCTAGCACACGCCAATATACCAACCAAAAACATCGAGGACTCAGGCAAAAATAAAAAATAAAAACTAAACGTAAACAGTATCTAAATAAAAGACTCTAGGCATAAAGGGCGTGCCTGCTTACATATAGCAATATATGTATAGCTGTAACTGGAAGTTATTAATGATAAACTAGGACCATTGGGGTAAAATAAATAAACAGTTAAATTACTAATAACAATAACAAAACCATGATCAGCAAGACAACCAGGCACCTCAAGCAGCACCCGTTCACGAGCATAACGCAAAGATCAGCCATTACCCCCCATATTTGATCGCCATATAAACTCACTAAAGTTCGCTTTTTATCTCGGTCGCACCATACTACTCGCGGACTGAGTGATAGCGAAACGGCGTGGAGTACTGGCGTTTCCAAGGCGCCAATAGTTTAGATTACTTTTTACGGCGAAAATAATGGTAGATAATAAAAAAATAAAATTGTCGCTGCTTTATAGTTAGTTCAGTTATTATGCAATATTTCATTATCTAATTTGAAGTTTTTTGAATACCAGCGGTAAATTTTTCGGTTTGGAGGTAACTTTGGATTTATTTCTGTAGAGAAAATTTTAAACAAGAACATATTAGTCCTCAGCACAACATCCTATTTTCGATATAACGGAGGATCGTGCTAAACAATTTGAACTAGTATAGGCCCTTAAGATAACAACTTTCTATTGATGCAACGTCGTATCGTTTACATAATTATGTATTTTACCTCTAAGTAAGGATTTTTTTAAATTCATCCCCCATAAATGGGTTACCTAAACAGGGGGTGAAAGTTTGTATGAAAATTCGTAATTTTTGGCGATGGGAAATCCTATCAGCCACACGGCTTATATTAAATAAATCTCGATGTTTGACTAAGGCATAAAAACTGTGCGAAGCAGGGGCGCGCTAGTATTTTATGGAGAACAAAAAATATACATACCTAACTAATCAACTTTATTTTCAAAAGGCAAACTGAAATCTATAACATAAAAAACTCCATTACTCAACAAACATGCAAACTAAAATTACAAACAAAACCTTGCTACACTATTTATGACTGAAAACGACATTGCATGTGCTTGAGGGAAAAAGCAACGTTTCTAAAACAATTAAGGCTGGTAACGAACGCGTTCCGTTTTTGTTGTTCCGTGTATGTACATGCGCCTTAATTGCGCTTAGTCGCAGAGCTTGTAAAACTGTTACTATTCACGACACGTCATAAAGAAGTCGCAACTGTTGTGAATATAAAACATTTTATAGAGTAACTTAGCTCACGTTTGGTGGTAAAATTTTGATATTCAGTTTTGAAATCCTATTTGATTGAATGTTGTCTTGTCAAATCCCTCCGTGCCTTTCAAGCACGTTAAGCACATGGTCCCGCATGTTATTCTTAGATCTTTAGCAGTCGTGACCGGTAGTCTGAAGTCCAAAAGTCTGACACCCAGTCTTACCAAGGGGTTCGTGTAACTCAGTAAATGGGTTGAGGAGGTCAGATAGGCAGTCGCTCGCAGTCGGTTTGACTAGAAGGTGACCCCAACATAGTCGGGAAAAAGCTAGACAGATTGATTGATTGTTTGTCTCGTCAAATCTTATGTTAGGGAATTTGATTAGGTGTTGTTGTTTAGGTTAACCAATCACAGCAGTTTGTCAGACGGTTCCAGTAAGACACTTGATCAGCGTTTCTGAAGAAGGGTTTAAATCCCCCAAAAGTCTGGAGATACTATAAATAATTTAGAAAAAGTATGGCATTGAAATCATCACCATGCTTGTCAAATATATTGTCCGTTGGCTTAAAAGTAGCCTAGCAATTCTGTTAAAAAAATCTTAAATTTTTTACCGACTTTCGCGAGAAGAATGTAATTATTTCTGTTTTGTGACACTATACATACATATACGAACTTTTTTCCCATGGGGCGGTAGGCTGAATGTACAGAACGCCACCTACGACTTTTACATACACCTACACTCCAAATAAGAATTATAGGTCCTCGCTCGGGTACAAATAGGTAGAATTCTGTTATTTTGAAGCACATTACACTTAGTAACCACGCTTATAACTATTCACATCACGACACAAACCGGGTAATAGCAGCTGTTCCGTATAATAAAGTTTTCTGAAATTAATGCGGAACCCTACATAGTGAAATAAAACTAAGTTTACGGTAATATGCGGCTTGGCAGTTGGTATTTTATTTTTATTTTCTTTGCCATGCTAGGTATTTAGTCACGGAGTGTTTTATTTTATTAATTTTACTGGCCCTCGATATTTTAACGATGTGGATATTATATTTATCAGTCAGATGATATTTTCTGTTTCAAGTTTTTTATATTAGAATTTGTTACTTCAAAGTCTAATAATCACGATGATACTCTAGAGGGTCGACCCAGAAAAATATAAGAAGTCTATAAATATTAAGTTGAAAATTATGCAAAACAGAAGTGTATTAATAGTATCTATCTAAAACGAATAATTTCAACAAATTAAAATATAATATGGACGTTACGTTACGAAACTGTTTCAGAAAGAAAGCAATAAAACTACACGTCGTTAAACCAATTGAAATGCCGAGCAATTTTTCCAACCTTTTTAAATGACCAAAAATACGGCGAGGCTCAATTCCTAGGAAATTGGCCACAGTTATGTTGTTACCTACACCCATAGTCTGCCAACGACAGCATAAAGTCCGTTGTGGGTGGCAAAATGGAAAAACAACACACACTTTTTTCAACCTGAAAAAGAATGAGTTACAAAATGAACATAACATAACATCACGTGTGTGTGCCCTGGAGGGTTAGGCAGAGATAAGTTGTGTAGATGAATTAAGTTGGTACCTACATTACGATTTTCGAGCACTAGCGAAACCTATGTTTAAATTTTGACTGCAATCGTAAACCAAATAAAAATCCGACTGTGTCTGTCCTATAAAAAGTAATAATTTAGTTATTAAAACTTCCGTTACGACCTATATTACGTGCAAACCAAACTGTAAATTTACATCACAGTGTTACAGTATAAAAACGAACAAAGTAAACTCAATTAACCTCACCAAACGCGGGTTTGTAACACAAGTCAAGCGTTAATTACGCCTAGTCACAGCCTCGTAACTATTCATAGCACGTCATAAAGTGCTAATCACAGCTACATAGCTGTTTATTTACTCTGTGTCAGCTCATTAGTTTAAACTTTAGGCGGGTGATAGATTGGAGGGAAAGTGTGGACTGGTGTGCATGGGAGGGCTGTTTTTGGAAGATCATGTGCAACTTTACAGGATGGATTCCTTTTTTAAATTGCACCTTGTACCTAATAGGAACTTTTAATTCAAAAAGAAAATCTTTTAAGAAAGAAAATACGTTTATTCGCGGTAAACAAGACGCAAAGAAAGAACACAAAACCAAAAAAAATAACAAGTTGGGGGAAAATATGCGTCATATACACGTAAAACGGCCATCGCTCAGCATAATGCTGCGACCTTACGCGAGACAGAGCCCCAGCGCTGATTTTTAGCGACAGCCGGTCCGGTGTTCTATACACACACACAACCCACACACTTTTCACAAGGACACATTTCATGACCGATAGCCAGTGGGGCCGACGAGTCCTGTAGTGGAGACCGCGTATCGGCAAGCGTAGTGATGGACCTTAAAAGGTGACTGGGAAAGACTGCATGCAAAAGGCGTAGGATAGGGTCTTATGGTACAGCCTGGGAGAGGCCTATATCCAGCAGTGAAGTGCGACAGGCTGAGTTGACACATTCTATCAGGATGATCGAATTCATGAATCTTTATAAGGAAAAGCTCATGGCTAAGTAATAAGACCCGCACGGGCCGATCCATCAGGTTAAGCTACGCTTGCCGGGGTTGGTCTGTGGATGGGTGACCATCTTTACATACCGAGACTCCTCCGTGCCTCGGAAAGCATGTTAAGCCTTTGGTCCCGGCTGTCATTCGTGGATCTTGACAGTCGTTACGGGTCGTCAGAAGCCCGAAAGTCTGACAACCAGTCTTACCAAGGGGTATCGTATTACCCAGTTACTGGATTATGAAGGTCAGATAGGCAGTCGCTCCATGTAAAATACTGGTATTCAGCTGCATCCAGTTAGACTGGAAAAGGCTTGGCAGATGATGATACCTATAAGGAAAAGCGCTGTCTTTCAAACCTTAGGAATATATAAATATCTTATTTAAAGTAGGTACACATTAAGTATAGGTACGGCACGTAACATTAATCCGATTTAAGTTTAAGTGCGTAATTTAATCTCCTTTCAACTACCATCACGGCAATAGAAACCTAAATGCGACCAAATTAATCTTACCCCTGGTTCAGTCCAAACCCCAAATATACTTCCATACAATTTCCCGCTACAACGAGACAAGCCACTTCCTTATACCAGATTACTATTCAACAAGCGAGCTGAAACACTGTCTGCATATAATTCCGTGTAGAAACGGTAACACGCACACTGATTGTTCAAAATCTACCGTGTATCTACGTAGGTATACATGGTTGGTTAGTAAGCAGTTCCGTAACTAGCTGATTGGGCTGAAAGATAACACACAGTCTAAGCCACACACCATTCTTAGAGCGTTGGTTGATAGGTGGATACGACTACACGCAGTCAAGTAGGCATTCCCCGGGATCGGCGTGCCTCACGCAGCGTAGAATAAATGATACCTACTATCACTAGTTTATAAGTTCACATTGTTTCTAACAAATACGCAAATGATTCCGAAATAAACATTTTTATTTATTATTTATTTAAGCCACAAACACGGATTATATTCCAAAGTAGGAATTTTAAAAAATTATCATCTAAGAGGTAATCAGTTAATTACTCTTCAAAATAATAAACACGTTTTCTATGTTCTTTTTTCAAACAACTCGTAATAAGTTGTGGCCAAGAATATACAGTCAAATACATAAAATCGTCGTGATTGCCGTTTCTACGATCGATGTTCCAGACTTATATAATATGTATAGCCTTAAACGGTGTTCGTTTTTCGTGAACTTTATCCTCGCACGCAACCACCGAATGTACTTAAAATGCCGCCTGTATATAAAGTAGGGAAACCTGGTTACTTGGGAGCCGACGCAGCATTTAAATTTAAAGGGTAGTTCTGCTAAATAAAAGGTGGTCATGAAAACAATTGTACATGTACATAATGTATGCAGATTATCGGCGCTTTATATTGTCTCAGGTTTTGTTTCTATTAAATATGTAAACTTGTTATTTATTAACATAGTGAAATTTGTACGCTGTATTTTTTTTTTAAATAAAAAATGGAATATATATTTTTATAAAGAAACAATAGCTATATACCTATATAAACGTTTTCCTTTTATCGAAATTTAAACCAATTTGACAATGTAACGTTTTTCGTGGAAACAATCGTCAAAAGAATTCAAAATGTTACTGGTGTCTGTTTTACTGTATAAATTGGTGTTTAGAAATGTTTAAAATGGCCGTAGTCCTTTTCAGCAGACTAACAACATGAACGGTAGGAATTTAACAATGTAATTAAAATAATATAAAATTTGCTATATTATACACATGTACACAGGAGATTACTAAGAGACCTTTTAGTATAATCCCTTAGCTATATTTCAGTTGACTAAAAAAGAGAGCCCAGAATTCTCTTTGGCAAAAATACTCAGATCAACAACAATTTTTTCTCATTTCTTTTTACTATAAAAGCTTTTGACGAGGTTGAATAGTCATTGAAATTAAAAGAGTTCGAAAGTCCAATTCATTTTTTCAAGTATAACAATGGCTCTTGAAACTGCATTCATGTGACATTTTCTTTGTTTGTGATGCTGTTTGAAAAGGCATTGACTAGGCATGTGAGAAAACCTCCATCGGAAAGTAATCTCCCGACTGACTGACGGAATGCACCGCACGAAATATAGCAACAGTAACTGTATTCTCAGTGAATTCGCATATCGGTTGGATTCCCCGATGTTACGAAGGTGGATGCAGCTTCACGCTGAATGTTAATTTTATGTTAATCTGTGTCTGTACCTACTAACACTAGATGTTACGTAAAATTGTTACTAACCTTAAGGACTCTGTCTGACATAAAGTATTCTATTCTATTCTATAGCTTTGGATTCGACATCTACATTGCCACATGCGAAGTACGCATCAAAGACCTGACGTCACACAAATCCTGACGTCACACAATTTCTGCATCGCGCAATTACAGTTTACCGCGCGAACAGCATATATATAACTTCCCCCAAAATCAATCGTTGGGCAGTTGCCTGCCAGACACAAGACTCGCCTGGTTGGAAGATCCTCCCTTTTCCATAGAGGATGGGTGAATTTTACACCCTGTTCCTCATGCTTCTAAAGCATCAATCAAATTAACTGTTTGGTATACACATCTCTATCTAACCACAGAATCAGTCTAATGAAGTGCTCGAAACAAGAACGGATAACTACCTACACCTTTTATACCTCTATGGTTGAGAGACTTACACGCTTTGATTCACTGCTAACATATACCGTCAAGGAATGTTAAGCACCATATTATGGTTAATTTTTATTTATCAAACTACGACGTTGCCAAAATTTTGTATGAAATTGCCAGTGGGAAAAGTTGATATGCGCCAGCTATAGGCATTTGTATAAAAATTGCCTAACATTATCGTTTCTTGACCGTACCTATTTTTGTATAACTTCATTTTCCTCCACTTTGCTTGAGAAACTTTCAGGCACTCGATGTATTTCGACAAGTGCAAAAGATATTCTCTGGGGCTGACGTAATTCCCTGAAAACGCTCATCTCTCAAAGGGAAAACATACTTTGAACATTACCGTAACTTATAACCAACATAATAATATCATTGTCTTAAGGTTTAAATTGCAATGATTCACTCGCGCTCGTGTTATTGCAGCTGCAAAGCTCGTAGCGAGCAGAGAATTCCATAATCTCGAACAAACTACTTTGTATAAAAATATTTTCTCCGATTCGACATTCTAATCTAGGCAGTTTCTCGAACACTGCGGTTTGAATATCTATTCATGCGTTTAGAAATTTGCATGGAAGTTTTAAATTCTACGGTATTTGGGTGTTACAAGTTTTTTGGCTGATATTCTGAATATATTTAAGCTCTACAAGTGTTCTGACTAAGCATCTCCCGCTATCATATTACTATCTGGCTATTATCTAAAATGCAAGACATACATTACTGTTATGTTAAGAAAATCTAAATCACACCAAAGCCTACTCTTTCAGAAATCTAGCAAAACCATCATACCTACATATCTATAACTCCAGCAAAGTTAACAATAAGTCAGCCAGTTGCCATTCCGCGGCGCAGCGAACAGCTCGACTGTCCCATTGCACATAATTTAGCACATTTGCAAGCGTAATACAACTCAGTGTGTTTAGTTCCAGCGTCTAATTTAAACTTTGAGCTGTCTCTTTGTTTGAATCTATTGTGTTTCGGAACTATTTGGATAGTGAATGAGGACAGAAGGAGAGCTCTTCGACTGCAATAAATTATTATTTCAATTTGATTTGAGCAATCTGACATTGGATACATTTCATTTCATTTCATTTATTCAATAACAATTTACATTGTGCCTGAATGTTTTACAAAGATACCTAGACAAATAACTAAAATAATAACAAATTAAACACACAATTAAATTAGTTCCACACAATCTCATTTCCTACCTACGTTAATATTATTTACACTCATAAAAGTTGAAAATATAAAACGAAGTCAACGAGAGAGAAAAACAAGCAGCTATAACTAACATTGTGTTTACTAATTGTTTTATAATTTACTAAGTGCATGCAAATTGATTTACTAAAATATTAAGTACGCATGTACACCAAAGTACACCAAATTAAAAGACAGATTGGGAGATCTATGAGAACTTATCTTATACTTATATTTAAGAACTTTTTGCAAATTATTTACGCAACTGAAAGACTTTGATTTTTGTGTTTGGTTGAGAGCAGTTTGCATTTTTTAAGCTGAAATGAAAGTTAAATCAACCAGTTAAATAATTAAACCCCTGATTAAGTATCTACTCACGTAACTTCTCGCCACTAATTAACTTACGTAGATAATCAAGAAATCTAATCACACGTGTTACAATTTCCTATTAACATTTCTAAGGTATCCTCATACTAGTTAGCGAGACGGTTTTATAACTAGTAGTAGTGCTTCACTAATCAGTTGAAGTGAGGTTCTAGCTCAACCTACCTATGTAAGGCAAAGTTAGATGATAATACTGCACATAATCTTCTGAGTTTTCCGAGTGCAACAAACTAGCCCTGGTTTCTGAAAATCATCATCACTGTCTAGCCTTTTCGCAACTTTGTTAGGTTTACCATTCAGACTAACCGGATGGAACTGAATTCCAGAATTTTACATAGAGTGACTGCTATTTGACCTCCGCCACTCAGCATCTGAATAACGCCATACGTTTTGGTATGACTGGTTGGCAGACATTCGGGTTTCTTTTTTCTTCTTTTTGTTTGGTTAGTGACTAACCACGCCTACTCTCTAAGCGAAATCCGTTCGTTCGGCTGTGGTTACGGGCGCTTCGTTCTCCGTCTCACTTACGGACATACCGTAAGTTAGACAGAGAGCGAAGCGCCCGTAACGACGGCCGAACGAACGGATTTCGCTTAGGGAGTAGGCCCCCTGGTGTCAGAGTTTTAATGCCGCCCAAAGGCCCTTGACTTGGCTTCACATGCCGTCGAGATATATCTCTCAGGCATGCCGGTTTCCTCACGATGTTTTCCTTCACCGTTTTGAAGCAAGTGATAATTATGCAATACGCACATGAATCCGAAAAGTCAGAGGTGCGTGCTTTGGAATCGAATTCTAGACCTATGACTTGGCAGTCCGACTGTCACACCTCTAGGCTATAACTGATCTATTATATTCGGGCTTCTGAAAGTGTTTCTTTTTCTGTAGGTATTTATTTAGGTTGATTGATTTTTGAATAAAGGATTCTTGTAAAACGTGATATAACTTTTGTAAGAATAACAGTTTTACTTAACTTTTAAAAGTGTTAGTATACTTTTAAGAACTATTCACAGTATTACTTTTTTACAGAAGATATCAAAGTTAAAACATACGTAACTGCGAATATGAATATGTTTATTGAAATCCTACGCTATTTACTACATAATTCAATGTAATGTTTATACTCGGTATCAGAATTTATTTCAAATAGTAATAAAATAAAAAAATAAAAAGGAATAGTAAAAATAGTCACATAAAATAATAGCAGTGGACAAGCTTAAATTAAACTATCTTTTGACTTGAACACTACGCTCCTAGGACCTCATTATAGTTGTACCCATTGAATTTGACATTATACTTGTTATTAATTTGACATTGTATTTATTTGTTGACATATTTGAAATTTATTGAAATTAATTAGCCTTTTAAATGTGATAATTTTATTTAAAATGTAATGTTCAACAGAATGATATTTGTTAATGAATAAATAAATGAATGAATGAAATGACCTCTCATTTTTTTTGTTCAGTAAAAGTAAAAAAAAAAAAAAGCGGCCTGAATTTTAAGGTTTTTTGCTGAAGTTTTTCCCCACTTTGTTTGATAGCAAGTTACCTCTGCAAGTATATACTTCTTTCTATGCCACAAGCAATCATAAAGTTCTACATATAACTCATTGCTGTTGCATCGACGTCGCATAACTACATCGTTATGACTGCTATGGTTGATTGATTTCAGTCGCTCGAGCATTTCCTATTTAATCATACCGCTGTGTGTGCCTATTTCAATATGCCGAGTTGTTTAGTGTTAAGATACCTACTTCTACTAGTCTTAACTTTTAATGAACTTCTAAGGAGTGTAATTAAGGGGGCGCAGTGATAGCCTAGTGGTGTGACCGTTGGACGGCACACACCTCTGACTTTTTGAACCCATGTGCGTATTATATAATTATCGCTTGCTTCAAAAACGGTGAAGGAAAACATCGTGAGGAAACCGGCATGCCTGAGAGATATATCTCGTCAACATGTGAAGCCAAGTCAGAGGCCCATGGGCGGCTTTAAAACTCTGACACCAGGTTAGTCACTAACCACACGAAAAGAAGAAGGGGGCGCCCAACGGTACACTAGCACCATTCCTTAAAAAAAAAACTCGTTTCTCAGAACGAATTATGAATAAAGGCTAGTAAGAACCCTCGGTAAGTGTGTCTAGAATTTTTTAATATCTTTTATAAAGTTTCGAGACACGACGTAAAAAAAATCTATCTAAAGAAAAGCGGCCACATTCCTCTAGATCGTAGTTCGTTACTTCGTGTCTGGCATGAGTGGCACTAGGGACCGTTGGACGCTCTCTTAAATAAGTCTCGGTAAATAACAAAATCGTGTGCTTTTATCATTTCTAACGTGACGGTATCATCGTGGACGTTCATGTCCACGTCACGGCATCACAATAACACAGAAGTGACATGTATGGAAATTTAGGAAAACGCTTTGAAAATTCCGTCCACGGTAACGTTTTAACGTGCACGTATTTCTATTAATTAGGTAGAGAGTAACAGCACTAATGATATCAGATACTTCTAAAATAATGTTCTATTTCCTGCGCTTGTCACTTGTTACTTGGATTAGGCTGCAACACGTTTTTTTCTCCACTTACCTTTAAAATAATAAAAGTATTTGCAGACTCAGTTTCAGTCCATAATTAAAGAGGTATTATTTATTTATACAAAAGGCGTCCACTGTTGGACATAGGCCTCCCCCAAGTATCACAAGTCAAGTCTTCATTGAAGACTTTCAAGGAGATCTTAAAGTTCAGTGTCGTTTGAGTATTTTGAGGTTACTTAATAAGTTAAATAATTATTTCAATAAACCTAAACAAATAAGCCTGAAACCTGGCGTGACATGATTAAGGCTAAACTTGATTGATTGCACGAGCGGAGCGCTAAATGAGGTTAGAGGCTAGGCGTTAGTTCTATGACGCCTCGCTGCATCCGCACTGTGTGAAATCTCATAAGCATAACGTATGTTAGTTGGTAAAATATCAAAGCTGAATGCGTCCGGATTTTGAATACCTACACGATGAAAATACAGTCTGATTGAAAACTTTGATGTGATTTAAAAGAATTTATTCTAGAACATTTCAAAGGCCATTCAGTAAATACAAGATCAAAATCAAAAGTAATTAATTCAATTAGGCTGAGAATGAGCACTTTTTGAACATCATCTAAATTACTTATGACAGTCCCCCAAAACGCGCGCCCTTCACTTTTTAGGAAGTGCCCTAGTGCTTTAGCTGGGAAGAAGTGACGCAACAAACTCCACTTAAAAACTCAAACTCAAAGCATTTATTTCAATTAAACCATTTATTTACAGGCACTTTTGAATTGTCAAATAGTCGGTCAGTTAGTCAGAAAGTTGAAGCTAGTTGCCCATTCCAAAACCAAGGTCTTTATGGAGAAGAACGGGCAAGAAACTCCAAGAACACTCTTTTAAACATAGAAAATTACAAAGTCCTGGGTAAATTATTCTTGTTGCTTCTATATGTGAGAACAGTGTACAAAAAATATCAAAACAGTTCAAGATATAAAATTAAAAATAAGCCCTGGCAGATAAAAGATGACCAGTTACAACTGACGGCGCCAGTTCACGAACATGACGCGTGGACGCGTATACGATCGTAGCACCATGTGCGCTACGCCTTAGCACAACATGCGCTACGCTGTAGCACGTCTACGCGAGTGCTTTGCTAGCTCGTTATTCAATCTGGATTCTAGGTGAAATGGATACCGCGTTTGGCTTACAAAGTCTACGTTTGATTGATTGCACGACTGGCGCTAAATAAGGTTAGATGCTAGGCGTTATTTCAATAACACCTCACTGCATCTGCGTTGTAATCAGCGAGAGGAAATCTCATAAACATAACGTATGTCAGTTAAGTACACATGCATACACATTCATCCATAAACTCACACCTTTTTCCCAATAGAGTAGGCAGAGACTACAGAACGCGACGTGCTGCAATCTTTAAATACTTCTTTTGCTTTTAGGTTTTGTGTGATATTAATAAAAACATTAGGGTTGAACGCTTCCTGCATTTCAGATCAATGGTAGATTAAAGATTACATAAGATAGGGCTTTGATTTTGGGGGGATTGAACTCAAACTCAAACTAAACAAAATAAACCAAATACAGGTACTTTTGAATTGTCAAGGGGTCGGTCAGTCAGAAATATGAAGCTAGTTGCCCATTCCAACGCGTAGTAGGTTCCTATGGAGAAGAACATGACATATACTCTCAGCCGCCAGGGCACATTCAAGTCAATGAAAGACGTTCCCAGTAATTGGTAGCTGTAAAGTAGGTACATAGTGCTCACACATGTGCTATGCAATTATATAATACTAAGAGATTGAAAATATTGACTTGGTAGTAATTTCTCGCAAGTCACAAACTTTTTTTTTGAGCGTACCTTAGTCGCGGTGTCACTGTCGTAGCATCGTATGAGCTACGCCGTAGCAGGTCTACTACGGTCTAGCAAGAGCTTGATATTCAATCCTAGACAAGTTGACTGGCGAGGTGATCATACTTAATCTACGTAATCACCTGTTTGATTTTATTGAGCAATAAACTAGCTATAAGTGTTTATAGGTGATTGTGTCAGCAGAACGTTATTGAAACGTTAGTATTAATTAGCGGGCTGAAGTATACGCAACACTGGCCCAGATTGACGCATAAACGTCACCAACGCTGCCAAAGTCTAGTAACAATAACCCCAATAGCTCCTGGTATAGTTTCAGGCATAAATCCCTCTTTTATAGGTACACGAGTTTGGCAGTAACTCGGACGATGAATACCATCTGTTGTCTGTCGTCTTGCAAAGGCTTCCAGCAAGGCCTTAGGCCCATTCAGATTCACTCGCCCATTCTCCATTCGGGAATCAGTCTTTGAAGTAATATTATGCAGATGTTTCAGACGGAGATAGTAATTTATATCTCCCTCTGTGTAATTACTTTAATTGTTCTTAATATAGGACGGCTTGAGTTGAGGAGGTACGGTTAAATTTTGGAATAGTTGAATTATTTCGCTGTGTTTTCTACCCATTAACGTACCTACTCAAAATAATTGTTTAAATTGATCTATTTTAATTTCAATTTAACTCGATTTTTTATGTTAAACAGTTTGGTTCTTTATTTACACACCCGTATTTACATGGTAAAATAAACAGACTTAAAATAATTATACTAATATGTACAAGTATATAAAAAGGGGGGAGGGAAGTAATCATATTTAACTCGACTTAAATTGTATGTGACTATGTGTTATGGTTGTACAATTAAATACTTCTATTTTTATAAAATACAGTCTTCTTTTATCTGAGTTATCAAATAATGGACTTTTATAAATATCTTAAATACAAAAATAATGACAGTATTAATAAAATAATAAATTGTGACGCTTGGTAACGCGATACTATATTTAAATGAATTTTCAACTTGGAAACAGAGACTAGATAAAACTACAACTATGTACGACTCTACCACGTATAAATATTCCGTCAATTCAACACAAAGGGAAAACAGTGGACGATAATGGATGAGAATCGGCAAGTGAGGCTCACCACAGACAAATGGCTCAATTCTGATGGCTGTGGATGGTTTTCGTTGATAATAGACTCGTCTGACAGCCCCGTTTGTCTAGTGGTCGTAAGCGTTACTGCTGAGCATGAGATCCTGGGTTCGATTCCCAAGTCGGGCAAAGTGTTATTGGGCGTTTTATATCTAGAATTTCTCAGCAGCAGTCCGGAGTCTGGATTTGTGTCCGGTTGATGGCAATAGGCTCGCCGCCTATTATATGGGGCTTAAACATAACTGGCGAAATGAGGGTGTACCTCTGCCCAACCCTTTAGGGAATACAGGGTTGATGTTATGTTATGTTAGACTCGTCTGTATTTGACCCCGTATAGAAGAGTCAAGTAGTAGAATGGTATTTAATATCCGAATCAGGGAAAGGTTATTTGGTGACCCGGTTTACCATTTTCGAAAGCATTCGTAATGTAAGCTGATGTATGGCAGGCAATCGTTAAACCTAGCCAACAGCATAAAAAGTACGATAGAGATGTATAGAAGACGAGGACATGTAGTACCAACCCCAAAAAAGTGGGGTAACGTCAACCTTTTACTCGGTTTCTTCGTTCAAACTTTTTTTTTAAATGGTTTTTATTGCAATCTATCATTCTTGCAGATATTCAGCAATATCAATCTGCTTAGCCTTTTCCCAACTATGTTGGCGTCAGTTTCCAGTCGAACCGGATGCAGCTGAATACCAGTATATTTTACATGGAGCGACTGCCTATCTGACCTCCACAACCCAGTAACTGGGTAATACGATACCCCTTGGTAAGACTGGTGTCAGACTTTCGGGCTTCTGACAACTCGTCTCAAACGACTGTCAAAGATCCACGAATGACAGCCGGGACCAACGGTTTAACGTGCCTTCCGAGGCACGGATAATTCTCGGTATGTAAAGATGGTCACCCATCCACTGACCAACCCCGGCAAGCGTAGCTTAACCTGATGGATCGAACAGTGCGGCTGTTGTTACTCAGCCACGATCTCCTCGGATATTCAGCAAAATGTTTTGATATTATTAACGGGTTTGTACGGAAACTATTCAGTGACTGCCCCGTTTATTCTTACAGCCTCTTAAATAAGGTCTTGAGGAATCTTTCTCTTTAGTCTTCTAGCGACTGTTTGGGTGTTCATCAGGTTTACTGCAAGGATGTTTGGATGATTGTGATTGGCTCTTTGTACGTTTTTGTCTTTTCAGAAATTTCTTCTAATACAGTTTTAATGCAGAGGTCGTGATGGAGTGTCTTATTTGAGACACACCAAGGTGCGTTCGTTATCATTCTTATTATTTTTAAGCACAGAAACCTGACTGATGCTGAAAATCAACTTCTAATAAACGAGCCCACATTAAAAGAATCTACTGTAGTTTAAGATAGTTACTGCGAGTAAGTGTATCGATTTAAACTTGTAATATACTCGATTTATACGACTATTTGCACATCGATTTCATGTAGGTGCTCCTAAATAGAGAGCACGTTTGACGATTATTCAAGTGTATTGATGTGAATTATTTAATGTTACACGATTTGGAATTTAGTTTTGTAAATTATTAGTATTCATCCTCTTACTTTGTACTAAAGCCGATATCACACGCTTCACTCGAGTGAAGGTTAATTTTTGTTTCATTAGGGAATGAACGTTCATCGGCTTCTTGCATTACAGTTTTCTCGGTAGGTGAGTAAAAGATGCGTTTTTTTTTTGTTTTCGGTGGGAAACCTTCAAAATATGCCTGAGTTTTGGGAATAAGACCGCGAAGTGTGGGATTCAAAACCGCCCTTTCCATGTGCAGATGGTGACCACCGTTTCCTCTCAAAAGACCAATCCGGACCCCCTCTGTGCCTGTAAAGGGGTCTCCCCGAAATCTAACTGTGAAAGTATTCAAGGCAGCACGTGACCACCGTGCGCCGTCTTCCCTGAGGTCACTCAGCGGGTGGACAGAGTCCCTACTCTGAGCGCCAGTGATCCCTAATTCACACCTGCCTTTAAGTTTGCAGGCGGGGTTTCGGCGTGTTAGGCGTCGAGGTGGTTGCCTCCCCGACGCCTTCTCCTACAAGCGAGATTAGCCCTCTCACGATCACGCTCGGCAGCCTCCTTCTGAACCATCACGGTCTCACAGAAGGAGGCCATTTCTCTCCAGTTCTCCGAAACCGCCAGCATAGACCGAACTGCTAGCAGAGAGAAATATTGCCCGATGCTGGCGACCAGAACCCGTCTTTCAGCAGCCTACCCAGGGCACTCCTCGAGCGTGTGCTGTGCAGAATCTAAGCTGCCTCCGCAATGATAAGGAGTAAAAGATGCGTTGAATCCGAAAACCAAAATCGTTGAATCGGTTAACTAATCGTTTTTCACAGTTGATTCGGTTTGAGTTCAGACGTTTCACTTCGAGTGAAAGATGCCGATTGAAAAACAAAAAGTGACCAAAAAGTAAAGCGTCTGATATCGGCTTTACTTAGGAATTTTTAACAGTACTTTTACGTATATTAATTCTTAGTTTACCTACTGTACTTTTACAGTAGTTCCAACGTACCATTATATGGTTCACTAAAAGCACACGAAAGAGAATTTTCTTCTAAGAAAACATAATGTATATTAATAGAAAAAGTTAAAAAGGTCACAGTCATATACATAAGTTGGGAGGAAAAGTAAAAATAAAATAAAGGAATTCTCAGCATTTCCTTTGTAAAAGACATTGAGTAGAAAGGTTGTGAAAATATTTGCAGGTAAAGACGGACATTTGTTCATATGTCCCCGAAGACAGGAAGACAATTTGAAGTTAAAATGAAAAATCTGGTGACTATTTTGGTACACCTAAAATATTATGTTTTACTTTATATACATTTTGTTTGGGTTTGGGTGTTATTTCTTTTTATTCGTGAAACATAGGTTACCTTTCTTATGAAAAAGCAGATGTTTTATTTTTATACTTTTACTTGGATCCTTAGCAAAAATTGTTCAGGTTGAAGAATACTTTAAATCCCAGGAAGAATGCTTTAGAATAAATTTACCTATAAATAAATCGTCACACGTTTGGAAATCAGTGGTTAGTTATAACAGTTTATTTTTGGCTATTTTTTGTTTTACCGTATTTTGTTCCACTGCTGTGCAAAGGTCTCCCCCTTAATACTTGGCTAGAACCTATAATATCACTGTTAAGTTAGTTTCATAACTTCCACAATAAATTGTTTCGCAAAGCACATCTCTCAAAGCTATACATTACAAAAGCCATCTAACGTAGTATAATACAGTAAGTTACAATCGAAAACTTCCCAAGTGCAAATAGAAGTTAATAGGGGCTCAGAGAACTGTTGAATTTCAGAACTATATCGTTTAATTAGAAATATAGCATCGATACACATCTGTTAAGAAACTTTCAAAACTTACGTACCTGTTGCTGGTCCCACGAAGATACCGTTTAGAAAGATTTTCGCCATAAGCAATGATATTAAAAATGACAACAGGGTAGATAGGCTACCTACGCAACATTAGAACTTTAAAAACGGCACAGTAGCGCACAAATAACTTAATATTATAATGTCACACTATTTAAGATGACACGTGAAAGTAGGACGTAATTGTTGGGAGCGAAAAAGAGCTATTTTGCTGTGCGTCGTCCCGCATAGAAATATGTAGAAACGTGGAGCTTCAGTTGACGCCGGCGCAACACCCAGTTCAGATTTGCTAACTAGCCAAGTTTAACACTTACGGAGCGCTTCTACCACTTTTTACTTATAAAATCAATGGCTACAAACATATACGAATAAATGTTCATTTTACTTAAACAAGTATGTAGTTTACTCTTAGAAAATTGTTAAACTTTACCCTTAGTTACTTCGATTTCAAACTCATTTTGATTTTACCGACTTTTGAAGAGGAGAGCGAAAACGCTGTTAGCGTTCGTTTCGGAGCCTTCGGAGTTAGATGTTTACTTTAAATCTATTCTTGGTAGTACAATATATTGTTCTATTCGATTTGATCGTTTATGGAGACTGAAGTTGTTTCTAGATAATAGTAGGTAGCTTGTCTTAATATAATTTACGTTAAATCCAAGGTTGTCTGAAACAAATTGCCACGAGCGATAAAACCGCCCGTTGTACGTCTAATTTAATTTTTAAATAATGAAGTTTTTTAATTATTTTCTGTATACAATAAAGTAGGTTTATTGTTACGGACTCACGATTAAATCACTGGTCATACTACTGAGGTGAATCCCGTGCGGGACGCGGGACAAGTCTGCGCGCGTTTTTTGTTTTAATGATTATGAAGTCACGCGACTATCCGCGCAAGTTTGAACACCTCCATCCAAGTTAGTTGACAGAATGGCCACGAGCGAATTTCGTTCCATATCCCGTGTGGGATTTGCTTCAGTTTGGGAAGATTTTATACAGCTTACTAACAATTCACTGCCTATGCTTTAGAACTGCAGTGTTATAGGAACAGCCCATAGGTAAACGTTAACGTAACGTTAAGGTACTCGTAAGTCATTAATCCGGTCAAGTGTTCAGCAAACTTGGCCACTAGTACTCGCATCAACAGTTGTCTTAGCTAAGAGTACCTATGTATGCATAGTGCCAATCTGCAATGCATTGTGATCAAGTATCACATAGCAGTGACTCTAAAGCTCCACCGAAGGAAAATTGGCAACATTTGTGTTGTTACCACGGTCGTGTTGGTGGCAAAGGTTTCCGTAATTTGTCAACAAAAATAAAGAAATCTTGGGAATCATGTAGGCGGTAAATATCAAAGGAATACTCGTGTTACGGATAATTATTATTTATTGATTTTTGCTAAATCCCGGGCTGCTATTAATATCTTGATATACACAAACACTTGCGAAAGCTCTAATTTGTAATTTGTGTTGGTGTACCTTAAAGAAATTAATAATCTTTTTCTTCTTAGCGTATCGATGGCAAATTAGGTTGTGGAAATTAAAAATTAAAATATTATCTTTAGCTCAAAATTCTGCCACGCGAACTCCCCGTTCTCTGGCGCAGTCATAAGACCCTCAAGTGCACAGGCGACAGGGATTGCGGTACAAGATGGGAGGTGGGCTATTGTCATCGCATATATACTTGAGGTCCGAGTGGTTCATAAACCCCCGCTGTGGAGATACTCTCTGCTACGGCCGACATGAGTTCGTAGTCTATTTAGGGATTTCGGATTCGACCACGGTAACGCGTGCCCAGGTGGAAAGCTCTCAGATGGCTCGATAAAACTGTCAGGGGGTATAAGTAGCTCCTACCAGAGATCGTCTTGCTGTAGAGGCGTTGCCATTAGCTGGACCCACGCGCCCGATTTTTTTTTACAACTAAACTTAAGTAATCGGATTTGATGCCCTATTCTACGAATAATTCATTCATTACTTTACTTAGATAAAAAAACATTTCACAACTTTTAAAACGAAATAAATAATAATTTTACTTAGTCAAAATAAGATTACTTATTGTACTAAAAGCCTAATGAAATATTTACTTCGATCTTCGTTAAATCTACGGCTTCTGAAATTTAAGTAGGTACATAATTGTGTTTGAAATTAAATTGTTTCAATGAAAGGGTTGTGCAAGCTTATCTCGTTGGTGTTATTTAATCTCTTTGAAGTAATATTATATTAAGATGGCGGACGACCTTCTGATTTCTAGGAAATCGACTGCTATTTGCTATGGCGTTCATTACAGGATTAGGTATATTTTAATCAATTTTGATTTTGGACAAGCTTCAGCTGTTAATTATTATCACGATTCGACACCCTTCCAAGTAATACAAAGGCTTGTTTTTGTCTGTGTTTTATCTTTGAAGTTTATTAATCAATTATTATTTAGATATATTTCTTCTGAAACGAATTTGATTGTTTGCCTTTTATCAGATTTATTATTCTCTTCACCACCATTGGTTGACTGATAGAGAATGCCTAAGGCATTAAGTCCAACTTTGTACCTTTTTGAGTGTGAAAAGTTTAAACAAATAAATAAATTATTCAAAGGTCATCAAGATATTTAAGCAATTTTTTATCAGTTTTATAGTCCCCTTACCTAAGTAGCTTTTTATTTAAAACAAAATTATTATCCCAAATAAACCTAAAGAGCTAAAGAGCTCCAAGCATCAAAGGTGAAAGGGCGTGCGTTCAATAACAAAACGAAAGGGGCAGCGAAACATCAAAATACAATTTAGCAAGCGTGTCGCGCCATACCGCGGCTGCTGCATATTATTTGTAATATATGTAATTTAATAGGGAGGTTCGACAGTTTTAAGAGGGGCTCATGGCTTATTAATAACAGCCACACGGGTCGATCGTAGGTTGCCGCGGTTGGTTCGTGTTACATATCGACATACCTCCGTGCCTCGGAAAGCACGTTAAGTCATTGGTCCTGGCTGTCATTCGTAGATCTTTGACAGTCGATATGGGTAGTCAGAAGCCCAACGGTCTGACAACTAGTGTAACCCAGTTACTGGGATGTGGGTGGAGCTCAGATATGCAGTCGCTCCATGTAAAATATTGGTATTCAACTGCATCTGGTCAGACTGGAACTGGATTGGGACTGCCTCCAACATAGTTTAGAAAAGGTTAGGCAGATTAATTTAATTATTCCTTAATAATGTTCTAACTCCATTTTCTCCATTGTTACAGAATGCGTACAAGCTGTCTCTCCACCTGAATTCCGAACACAAATGTGCAACAATGTGCCTCGGACACTATAGCAGTGTAGTGGCGGCTGTTTCGTGAAATGTGCGCAACACTATGAGCAAGGGTAGCTGGCTGGCGATGGTGGCGGTGGTGGTGGTAGCGGGGGCGGTGCGGGGGTGGGACTGTGTATGCAACCCCCGGGAGTGCGAGGTGCTGGAGCCGAGTGGGTGTCCAGGAATGGGGATTGTTGTTTGGGATCCGTGCAGGTGAGCCATATCGTACTTTTGTTTT
Organism: Agrochola macilenta; assembly: GCA_916701695.1. Taxonomy (NCBI): domain Eukaryota; kingdom Metazoa; phylum Arthropoda; class Insecta; order Lepidoptera; family Noctuidae; genus Agrochola; species Agrochola macilenta. The sequence goes on from OU753563.1 coordinate 15,710,120, forward strand.
TTAAATAGACTTTTAACAAAAGAATATATGGGATGTGCAGGCAGGATTTAGAGAGGGAATGGTCTATATGGATCAGATCTTCTCCTTGAGGTGCATAGCCGAAAACCATCTAACGATCTACTGTGCTTTCGTTGACTTGGAGAAGGCCTATGATAGTTTGTGGAGGGAAGAACTGAGGTCGACCCTATCATCCATGTACGGTGCGGACTGGCGCTTGGTACGGGCACTGAAATCTTTATACAAGGATTCCAGTGCTTGTGTTAAGATAAATGAGGCAAAAAAGAACTGGTTCTGCATCTTATGGGGTGCTAAACGATTTATTTTGCCAGAGCACATGTATTTGACAGTCCCAATATGCAGCACTTCTTATAGCAATTCATAGTTACGAGTATCTTAAAATGCGACAAGAACTCGTTGCGTCGCCAGTTATGCTGTGGTTTGAGCCTCATTTTCCTTGTCTCCTAAGGTCGCCCATGTATCAGAAATCGTAGAAGTCATAGCAATGTCACAACACACGTCAAACATTCTCCAACAAGTAGGCCGTTAAACCATTTCTCATCCTATATATAAACATAGGTACCTACAATTCCCGACATTTGAAAATAATAGTGTAGGTATATAGATTTACATCGATCATAGTACTCGTAGTAATAGGCATGAGGAACAGGGTGTAAAATTCACTCATCCTCCATAGAAAAGGGAGGATCCTCCGACCAGACGGGTGTTGTGTGTGGTGAGCTACTGCCTAACGATTGATATCGGTACGTTGTATATATGCTAGTCGCGCGGTAAACTTCGCTTACACAATGCATTATTTTGCGTGACTTCAGTAGTAGTTCGTATATGTAGATCCGCCACGGTAGCTAGTTAAAGTAATTCGCTAAAATACGTGTTTTCCAGATTACTAATTTATCGAATTAATTATAGTTAACCAATAAATGTTTTAACTTCATTAAGACTAAGTAACCCAATGAAAACGCTTTAGAACTCAAAACTTTAGCCTTGTAACCTCTCACCAAGTCATGTTCCTTTCACTTTTAACCCTTTTACTTCGGGTTTTCTTAAATTTTTAATTCCAAAGTGGGAAGGAAGTACTTATTAAGTATTATTATAAAATAACTTTATTTTATAAGCCCCTTTTAAAGGTTCTTAGTACAGTTCAAGGATTATGAGAAAGGGCCGAGATTTTTCGGAAAACAATGGCGAGAGATTTTGTATGGAAATATTAAATGCGTAAATTACAGCGCGGTTGCGAGTTTGAAAATATTTTTAAGTCCATTTCTTGATTTGTTGGGCACTTTATTATTGATCTTACGTTTTATTTTTAAACGGACTTTTATAATTTATTGTCAAAATGATGTCATGACGGAATAATTATAATCGTATACTATTAAATGAGCAATATTTCTATAAATACATTTATAATCATGTTCTCGAAAACGGCTTAGATTTCGATGAAAGTTGCAATGTAGGGGTTTACGGAGGCAAAAAATTTATGAAGCTAGGTCTCATATCTGGGAAAATTCGCTTTCTCCGTATTTTCACCCGAGAAGAGCTCGGTCGCCCAAAGTTTAGAACAAGATGGCTACCTTAGAATAATGACATGGCAGCATGGAATTAGTATGTACTATACATGGAATTGGTATGAACTATCCTATACTATTAAATGCTCTATTTTCACCTGAGCAGAGCTCGGTCGACCAGGTACTACCTAGTAAAATGATGATGCACATTTCACGATAACAAGTTAAGTACATGCAAAATTATGATATCTTGTCGATCTAGTTTTTGGTGGAATTAAAACGAAAGATTGATATTGTATACTAACCGCGTAAATATTTGTATGGTAATGGGCGAGAGAAGAAAGGCGTGTATTTATTTTTGTGTGTGTGTATGCCATTTTATTGTATTTTTTTTTTTGTATTGTGTTTTTTTTTGGATCATGTTGTGTGTGTGTCTGTGTGTGTGTCTGCAATAAATATTTTTATTTATTTATTTATAACATCAATGTGTCTTGGATGTCCGCAACCAAACGCCTGATTTCATTATTTAATATTATAAAAATGTTACGTAATAACTATTTTCCAATAAAGGCATTCTTTACAATATTATCTTGAAGTAACTGTCCTTTATTAATATTAGTTTCCAATTCAATTAACTCTCGGTGTCCAAGTAATTTGTAAGGACTTAAATATAATCAATCAAATTAGCGCCCTTTGACCCAGGGTCTTACGAACGGGACTATCTCAAGGACTATTAGCATAAAGATAGTTTATTATGAAAAGCATGATTATTATTTTAATAAAAGTGATGAGTGAACAAATAAGATTTCATTTTTCTTTGTTATTTTGCACTAAATGATGCAAAATATACTATTAGTAGTGTTATTTTTTTTTCTGTTTTTTTTCTTCTGGTGTAGAATAAAATATAAATAAATGTCTGCCTAAGATGCATAGGAATGGAGTGCATATTAGATATAATATTTATTCCTCAGAATTATTCAAGTGTGTACACGCTATGCAATGATGCATGCAATAATATAAATATAAAGTTAATAAGAAAAATTAAGACGCTTCCAACAGCTAAAGCGCAGTCACTATCGGACTGCATAGAATAGAAAGAGAAACGCGATGACACAACGACGATATTAATAAGACGGAAGAAATTATCTATTTACAGAAAATATTATTTATTAAATTTAGAAAATATATTATATTATTATTGATTGGACTAAAAAAATAAACACTATTACGGTAATATGTTGCTTGTAGAATAATCTGACAAAAAATCAGATATTTTTGTCAGAATATAGTAGTATAATAATAATGATTTTTAATCGTAAAAAAATTATTTAGAAGTACCTACTTTCGTTTTTTTTTTCTATCCAATTAGTTGTGTTATGTTTTAACATACTATCTACTAGCATATATCCTGAAGAATATCATATATTTTTCTGATTTTGTTTACTGAAGTGGATGTACTTTAAGGCATTATAAAACTTGCGTTTAGGCACGTTTTGGTCCTGTAGTCTCCTTAATATAAAGATCCTAACCGTATCAAACGAAGCAAAAGCAGAATGGTGGAAAATGGGAATATACGCACAAACTCACATACACGCAGATTCGCAGACACACCATCCAACATACAATTCCGCACTACCGCACTCTTAATCACCTCTCGTGTCTACCCTGAAAATCAAATCACGAGCCCCAAGACTGACTAGTCTAGGGCTCACAAACAACTACGTAACACAACCTATGTAACGTTGTGTTACGTAGTTGTTAGTGAGCCCCAAAGAGTTGTAGAGCATGTAGGTTATATTTTAAGCCTCTTATAACATCTCAAATTGTATTTAACATGTGTACCTGCCGTAACACTTGGATAATAAACAATTTTCTTGGTATATTGGCTCGTACTAGCTGACGTATAGCAAATAATTTAATTTAATATTTTATGTTGCGAAATGTACATTATTTTGCATAAGTACTATTGTATAGAATATATGTAGTTTGTCTAACATAGTCTAACTGAACAGACTGCTGTGCTGCTGGGGAGTTTGTTGAGCCACTTCTTCTTCCCAGCTAAAGCACTAGGAAGTGGTGAAGGGCGGGCGTTTTTGGGAGACTCTCTTATGTAATTTTGGCGTTCGAAAAGTGCTGATTCTCAGCCTATTTTGAATAAATTACTTTTGAATGTTGTTTTATTTTTTATTTTTTCTGTATCTATTATTATGCTGACCTACCTAACTCGATGAATTATCGACCAACTAACACTCATTATTCGGATTAATACTCACGTTTAAATAACATCAAAGTGAAAATAAAGAAGAACAATATAACACAGAAATACAATGTACCCAACAATAACAACACAGCTATCAAAATCAACATTGATTGTGACGTACGTGCATGTATTCAGCAGTTTTCGGTTATCAAAACGTTTATTTTGTGCTTCCTGTGACGAACGAGTAACGAAGTTAATTTAACTATGTGGTAGCAGCAAATTGTATTGAAGCGATGTTTAGTATTATTCAGTTGAAGTGAAATAAAGTGAGTTTTCAATCATTAATTATTAATATAAACTTGAATTACCCGATAGACTGGTAATTAGACTGAACAAAAATTCAAGCGTCTGATATGGGCCTTTAGGGGCATGAGGAACAGGGTGTAAAGTTCACTCATCCACCATAGAAAAGGGAGGATCCTCCGACCAGACGGGTGTCGTGTCTGGCGGGCAACTGCCCAGAGGTTGAAGTTAGGAGATTCTATATTATGTTCATCGCGCGGTAAACTCTAATTGCGCGATGCAGGATTTGTGTGACGTCAAGATGTTGTGTGACGCCAGGTCTTTGATGCGTAGTTCGCATGTGGCGATTGTAGATGCCGCCACAGGCCTAAGGCAGATATCAGCTGCTTCACTTTTTGTAAATTTTTAGGGTTCCGTCCCGAAGGGTGCCAATTAGAACCGTATTACTAATCCTCCGCTGTCCGACCGTCCGTCTGTCTGTCAGCGGGCTGTATCTCATACATAGAACCGTAATAACCGTTAAACATACCTACATAGTTGTAGTACGAGTAGGTATTATGTAGTAGTAGGCTTTGATTATGCTTTTGTATGACAGCAATATTTTCAGTTTTTTTTTTTTTCGGTAAAATAAAGTAACAGAGTGGTCATCAAACGAGTAAACTTATTATTACGGTTTTGTTAGTCTTGTTTTCTAACGAGTTCTTCTAGGGTTTTTTTAAATGTATACATGGTGTCACTATTGGTTACATCATCAGGTAGTTTATTATACAATTTTGCACACTCGTAGAGTATATTTTTTCTGGCTTTGGACCTCCCATCAGTGACGGATGTATTACGTCATAATTTTGTACGAGTAGAGGACACACAAACCGGGTATTGGATTTTGGATTTGATTACCGGAACGCCATCGCCAGAGGTATTGGCTTTTTTCATTAGGAATTTCTCAGTAGCTGCCCGGATGTGTGCGTGATTAATGTCGAATAGGCTTGTATTGCAATCTATGTATTACACGACATGTGAAATGCTCTTGTTGTTTTCATATATATTTTATTATGTTTTTGTAAATTATATTTGATTACTTGTTTATTTATTTATTTAGAAGTATACAAATTATGTATGTAATGTATGTTGAAGCTGTTTTGTACTCACCGTCACTTGTCCGTTCTTATAGTTTCATTAGAAAACCAGCGACAGACAGCATCTGTCTGGCATTAATGCTGAAATGAACCTTTTTGGCGCAACCGTATACACACTATTATTGTTAAAATATTATTTTCACTTTTTTTAATTTTGTATTTTGTGTGTTTCTTTCTTTCTTTCAAATGTTTCAATGCACTTTCACATTTCATATAGTCGCATATAGACCGCCCTTCGAGGAATACATACGTAATGTTATGATATTTTTATAGTAACAGAAAATTATTAAGAGCTCTTGAATATTTTGCAATGTTACAAAATATGGAGAGCAAACCCACTGACACGATTGCAACGTATTTTATTTAGACAGCCTCTTTTATACTTCTTATGTTCGAAACAAAATGGTCGAACGTGGGATAGGACTTGTGTGGAAATATAAGAGCGATCCGTTCAGAAATACATGAAGATAGAAGCTTTTTGCAACAACTCATTCAGGATGGAAAGTAGAAATATTTACTGCTATTAAAAATAGGAACAGGTAAAATACTTAAATAAGTATTTTGACTGTAGTGTAATGTACTGTAGAGTTTTATTGTAGGGTTTTATTTATATCTGTTAAAAATGCAGAGTTACTTAAGCTTAATTAGCTAAAGGGTTTTGTAAAAATGTACTAGTACTGATGGCTGAGTTACCCCTTTTGCAGTTATCTACATCAGATGTAATGCTCACAAAATTTAACCTGCGTCTAAGCTAGGCGAACCGAGCGTGTGCAGAGCACAAACAAGTACGCCTCACTACGTTAACTCGTGCGCCACAGTAGTGATGGATTAATTAGCATTCGCGTTCATTGTTAGCATGCGAATGCTCATTTAGCATTTAGCAAATGAAATGTAGTTGCGAAATTCTGTGAAATGCGAAATGAATTTATCGCTTCGTACTTTTTATACTATCATACGTCAGAGCGTCGACGCATGCAGCGGTAGTGTGCGCTCTCCTTCGCACCCACGGGAAGTCGGGAATACTAAATCTATCGGTTTCACTTGACCGTGACCTCGTTGCGAGTGAAATTTATTAGCAGATGCTAATAAATGGGTTAAGCAATTGTTATGTTATTATCTTTGATTTGCGCGTACTTAGGGTTGTATATTGAATGAATGCGTGAATTCGCATATTAACAAATATCACATATTTTATTATTATCAATTATCGTCATATTAGCGAATAGCAGAGCAATAGCAATTAGCATGCTAAGACTCAAGAATTCACATGCTAATGAAATTTATGCGAAATCGCATTAATTGACATTACTACGCCACAGTGCTGGGTTCGTGCTTAGCTCACCTAGCATAGACGCAGCTTAACACGTGAGGGTTAAAAATTAATGTAACTATCTGAAGCTTAGCTAAACAGCCTACATTGCAAGCAATCTTTTATGGCGCTTGATTTATAGATACAACTTCAAAAAAGAAAGAACTGTTGCTAGATGAGCGCCATTCTCACGCTGTAGCGTTGGATGTGGGATAATAGGCTATTTTTAATAGGTCAAAGGTTAGATCTATAAACAGACAAAACCCAAAATACCATAACAAGTTTATCAGGTAATTAATAATGAAACGAGAAATATTACTGCAGAGTTTTGTTGCAGAATTTTACGTCAGATCTATAACTTCCCGACCGCGCCAGACACCATTCATATTTTATCTACAAAAGACAATCTTTAATTACATTTCTACGTCGAACCATTTCCAATATACGATAAAAATATATTACTTTACCACAAAGATATTATTTCTTGCGCTCCCAAATTAGTCTATGACGCAAAATCTCTATCTTCAGGTAATTACGTTGGCTTTTACCGAAAAACTTTCGTAACTTTGCCAAGGGATGATCCACTTAGTAGAAGTTTGCCCGTGAACTTCAAAAATAGGAAGTCGACCGAACGGCTAATGCAATTACTGGGAGCCGACGGCAAACTTGTTCACCACGATTTATAAATATAAACAAAAAATCAAAAAGCAATTTTGAAGTTTGCGTCCTGAACATTTTGCTTTGAACTTTGAGAACCAATTTTTAGTTCATTGTTTACAAATTCTGAATCATGATGTTTCATGGTACATATTGCATTTACTAAATTAGGATTTACTTTGAATTTTAGTTTTTTATTATCTATCTGTTTAATCACAGAATAATTAAAAATTCCAATTAGCTGTATTATCAACAAAATTGTTGGAGAATATTAAAAGCGAATTGATTTATTTTTCGTCGAAAACAACACGATACTTCGAGTAAACGAGAGCAATCGATGAACAACTGGAAATTGTTTTTTTTTTTATTGCTATTCCAGCAATCCAATATAGCTGGAATGCACGGGGGGAGGCTTTTGTCTAGCAATGGAATGATGCAGGCAGACTATAATCAAAAAGCATTATCGTGGACGAAACAACTGTCATGGCTGTGTGTTCTCAATATAGCATACATAGCCAAGACAGAAGTATTTTGAAGACCAAAAAAACAAGTTACCAAGACTTTTTCTAAGACATGTTTCTGTTTCCAGATGCTGTAAAGTATGCGCGAGAACGTTAGGGGAAGATTGCGGCGGATTCAGTGGGACGTGTGAGCCAGGACTCAAGTGTCTCGATGGGTCGTGCACCCACATCACGTGAACAAAAGTGAACAAACCTGTAATATATGTGTATAGTGTGGATAGAAACAATACATATCTCCGATAACGTAGCCGACGAGAGGACCATGCGGAATTAGGCGCGCCGTACAAGCTTCATATTGGGTGACAATAAAATGCTAAGCTACGTAAGTAAGCAAGAGACATTACGGACGAGGTATTGTTACTATGTCGATATGTTGTAAAGATTATTTCTTTGAACGAGCGCAAATTTCATTTTAATGCCCGTGGGGAAGCGCGATAAAATCGACATCTTTGTGCTATTATATATCCTGCGCTCGATATACATCCATTCAGCTATATGAACGTTTTAAGTTTAATGTACGCAGACAGAATACTCGCCTGGAATATTACGTAACCTTTTTCCAGATTCACATGGATAATTATGTTTGAATGTTCTTTTTTGTGACACGTAGGCACTTTTTTATCTGATGATGATTCGGAAAGTTCCGTCATGTAACGTAAACCTGAAATGTGTTGTTATATTCACGGACAATAGCTATTGTGTTACAACTTTCCCTTTGAAATGGAAACATACAAGTACTCGTATTCTGGGCCAAAAGCCTGAATAAAATAATTGTGTGAAATGTACAAGAACTTTATTTTCTTGAGTGTATGTGCAACATTGTTTCTTAGACATTGCCTTTTTATTAAACTGGTGAATCAAAGCGAGAAATGAGTATTTTAATTTAATTATTAATAAATATTAATTTGGCATGGTTAAAATTATGTATAAATTAAATATTACGGTAATGGTATTTTGTAAGTACTTATGTATTAACGAACCCTTTTCAAACAGAGCATTTTTTATTAAATCTGCTAATGAAATACATTTTGTTAAAAGCAAGGATGTGGAAGAAATAAGAAATATTTTTGTAAAATATGTGCTGCCTACTTAATCTATAAACGATGATTTTACAACTTAAAATTGTTGGGCAAAATTATACAGTAAAACAAATCCTTATGAGTTAAACCATGAAACGTTAATTTAGAACGTCACGAGCATGTAACATTTCTGTTACAATTCAGTGAGCATCAACCCGTTTCGTGAGCTTAAAGCACAGGTTCAATTTACAAAGACATTCTCTAGTGGTTAACTACCCTAATCATGTGTGTTACAAAAGGACAACTTGTAAATATTGACTCAACAATGTACCAATAGATATTCCAATTAATTCAGAACTAGACTATGTAATAAATAAAACAGTTTGACCATAGACATTAAAAATGGCTAAAATATAATTTATAAAAGAAACACATAATAAAAACAATTGTATGATATTAAACGATTTGTAATTAAAATGTATCTATCTATATTTCTGTGTGCTTCCAGGTTACATGTAGATTTAAGTTGATAAATGTACGTATAAAACATTTCTTAGTTCTGTAAATATGGTCTGAATAGCATTTTTATCTTGTATGTATATTTAGACGTATAGGTTCGTATACTGGAATAAACGGTTCTAGAAATAAGTACCCCATCAGTTGTAAGAAAAATAATATATTTCGTATTGCATTGCCTATATACCACTCTGCGCTCAATATGTTTCCATTTCGATACAATTTTTGTGGAATTGTATGTACTTATTATTATAGCCTGTCGTATCGAAGAGATGGTAATGATCCGATATCATTGATATCATATTACTGTAGTGTGAAATGAGCCTAAAAAAATTACTTCTCATGTTTGTTTTGTAAAAATTACTTCTAATATTGTAAATAGGTATATACTTACATTTTTAATAGGCGTTCTTCGTTCGCGAACTTAGTGTTTTTCAGATACTGATTTCTACCTTGATATTTTTCAATATATTAATTTTCAACCATCGACTTTCCTTTGAGAATTCTAAATTATATACTACCTCATTATGTTTTCACCTTACAATGTTATGTAATACGACTGATTGGGTTGATGTAGGCTGTATATTAAGTTACAGTAACTTAAGAAGCAATTTTCAGTTTCCAATACCCCAGGCTTTGAAATTAGAACTTTCGCCATCTTGAATTTCCCTGCAGACGGTTCGCGTAAATTATTTTCACGTGGAACGAAAAATCACTTTCGATCAAAATCTAATTTTGCTTGATATTTCTCAGTTATGTTTCCTTCATGATAGGTACCTACTGAAAAAATATTTTTCCTTAGTCAATTTGAAATTAAAATCGATGTTGATGATGGATTTTTTATTAATAAATGTTACTATTACCGATGTTAAATCGACTTCAAGATTTGTTTTATTATTTTTACTTATTTACTTAAGGTACTATAATAATAAATTACACTTCCAAATTTTTTATTTTATATTATACAGAGCATTATTTCGAAATGTATTCCAATGTCACACAAAATATATATAATGTCGAATAATTAGGATGTTGATTTTACCCTATTTACCCTCCTGCTCTAATTACTCCGTGACCTTTTCCGATGCGGCGACGAGAATAATTATCGGAACGCCAGACTCATCGATTTTAGTTTGCTAATTTCAGGCATCAGCACTAGAGTGTATCTAAACGAAATGTAACCTGAAATATTGAGTAACTATGTAATAAGTTGTATAAATAATTCAGAGCTACTCGTTAACTGTGCACATATTGAATAAATAAGTTAAAAATCTGTTCTATGTTTGTTTTAATACAACCTCTATTTGTTCTTGTACAAATCGATTATGAATTTAATGTTGGTATTACTTATCGTAAGTATTATCAGGTGGTCTTTTCTGTAAAAATCTCACCAAAACTAACTGTGGGTTAATTATAACTTGTCCCGTGACCCGATTGGTAGCACTGAACACTATTAGTTTTTTTTTTTTTTTCGGTATTAATGAGAACTGATGTTCTTAGTAATTGATTACAATCTAGCCTAATAGACTAATAAGTAATTTGATTCTAACTTAATATTTTACGAGATAGATTATGTTATAACTAAGAATAATGTCAATTTGCACTTTTACACAAGGTCAATTTCGTTGCACTTTCTTAGGGTCTGATAATTGATAAAACACTTTGTTCATGTGTCACATGTATAGCACAGCATTGTTACTATTTATTATTAATTCACTATTTACACACTAAACTAACTCAAATGGTTTAGTTCTCTTTAGCCTACGCACTATGTCTGTGTTGTCTAGCAGCTGAATTGCCTCGATATTCACATTCCGGTGGAGTCTGCGTTCGTGGGCTTCAGCAAATTTTTGAATGATGGTGGTGACGAATTCTATTTTAAAGGTCACGGTGGAGGTCGTCATTTCTAATGTACCATGGCGCATTTACAGCGTCCCTGAGTACTTTGTTTTGGAATTGTTGAATTATTTTGACGTTGCTTTGTTTAGTACAGCCCCAAAGTTGGATGCCATAAATATGCCTATTAGTATTGAAACTATACTTGACAAGCAAAGAAGCCAACATGACGGCAAGAGACAAGTTATAGTGAACGGGGTGTACGTGCTGTCATACAACCTGACGCTAAGGATTGACATTATTGACAGCTCACTTGAAGCTCACTTCACGAATATTTCACGGTGAGATTTTAAGGTGAGAATAGATCGGCAGGCTAATGACCTAATTCCTATAATTTGCCTTCTGTTTTTGGTTGGTTATTGAAATTCGTGAATTAGTCATGTGTAATATGCAAAGGCCAGACGTTAGTTAATTTCGCTTTAAAGATTAGTTATATAAAGAGTCTGTGTTAGATAAGACAGAGTTAGGCATAACAATATTTATTTTTTGTCATACGAGTGTCAGATATCGTAAAAGTAAAATAATAGAATGTGTTTGTAAAATACAACGTTCATTTGAAACATCTCTAAGGATTTTACCCAGCCAGCGAGTACGCTTGTTACATTTAATTCCCCAGCTTCATCGTTACACAGGTGTAAAGTCACAATCAATGATGTAAATTATAAACACGTTCAACTCCCTCCGAAATGTATGTATTTCAATGAGAAAATCATATTACATAGAATTCTGAAAGTATTTTTGCATGCTCGTCTTCAAAACCAAACGTGCGCAGCACACCAATGAAGGAATCGTACTAAAAATATGCACACCGAATTCGAAATTTGAAATTCAAAACGTAATATCAGTATTTTTTCATGAGTTGGCATTACTGGGGGTGACATTCGATACGCCCGAAGAGTAATAATATAATTGTAAATTAATTTACACTGTTGAACTATCGCTAAATTAATTTACACTGTTGAACTATCGCTACTGGAGTCTAGGAAGGTAGGTAAGTAGGTGCAAAACCCCAAATCATACTCGGGTGTTATGCTCCACTAGATATTATTTGCGGCTTTGAGCCCAACCCAATATTTGAGTCGGTCGGTCGGGAATGTCACCTATCCCTGTGACCCTTTTCTCTAATAAAATGATATAATATAACGAATTCAGTGTGAATCAATACAATATGGCAGTGATCTTACGCTACAATGGTATTGAATTGTTTTCACCATATTTTCTTCTACATTCTGCTAGTGTAGATAAAACTCTAACAAGTTTTTTCAGGCTCTGCCTTGTGATAAAACCATAAAGTTCTCAAGACACTTAAGATAAGTATATCGTAAAACAAGTACTCCTAGTTTATGTCTCACGTTGGCGATAAACTAACTATCAACTATTCGTTATTTTTCTTTCACTATCTTCAAAAGTGCCATTAAGTTATAGCTACACAAGATGTGTCTATAAAAATAGAGCGTAACAATAGAAAATAAAGTGGCACGCATTAAAATTCTCTTTTATTGTTTCTCAGGTATATAATAATTGAGCAATTACTCCTTTTTCTAGACCATTCTTTACATTCTTCTACAAAGGAAAGTAAGTTGAATTGTTCAGTCATTAATTTCTAGGTAAGGCAAACTTTGGCAATTCAGGCTTTATGGTAACTTTAAAAGCCAAATTCTTCAGTCTAAATTACGGGCCTGTTGTTCTTTTATCTCAATTTCGGACTAAAATTACCGTCTGGAATAATTTTAAATTTATGATTCAACAGTTATATTATTTGCTTAAGAGCTTAAATTGAACTTAAGGCTTGTAATAAATTAAAGGAAATTATGAAAGGATCGTTGCGTAAATTATCATTATGCAGGCTAATGTATATTAAATCTGGTTAAATAATAAACGAAGATTTGTTGCCGGGTGATTCTTAGCCGAGATTACAATACCTCATTCCACCCCGTGGAAGGCGTTGAGACTATTTACAGATTACTTATAAGGTGGCTGAGCGGTATCTTCCTGTGCGTCTGCGATCAGATCAAAATATCCCGGGAGGCAAAATCCCTTTGTGCATTTGCCCGATTGAAATGCGACAGCGTGACGCAATAACACTGATTGGCTATTATGTAGCAGGAGTCAAATTAACACAATTAAAATAAAGTGCTCATTTTTTAACCCGGGTTAAATTGTAATCTTCATTTTCCCGTACTTTCCAACATTGTTTTGACACGAGGTCGCGGTTACGTATCGGCGAGCTGGCAGTTAAAAGCGCTGTAAAATTTTACCGGCCCATATTTTAAAAGTAAAGCTGGGCTTGTAGGGTAAAAGCTGTGTTTATTGCTTGGGGAGAATCAACTGGTTGAGCTTTGGGTGTAATCAATAATCTGAGAAAGATAATTTTCAGTAATATTTTATAGAACGTTGACTGCTTCGTCTTACTTTAGTCTTATTCCCCTTTTTTTTTTTTGTGGGAAATCATCAATTGACTCCTCCCGCTCTGGGCAGACCTTCACCGTATGCTCCACCATGTCCTCCGGGCGATCCACACAATGGTGACACCCGGGCGTTTCCTCCCGCTTGATCCTGAACAGGAACCTCCCGAAACAACCGTGTCCGGTGAGGACCTGCGTCAGGCGCAGGGTGAGGACGCCGTGGCGCCTCTCTAGCCACTCTTCAAAGAGGGGCTTACCGCCGCAATTGTGGCGTGCCCAGCGCTGGGTTGCGACAATCGCACACTCCATGCCGCCATGAGATCCCACCATGAGATCCCGCCGGAGCTCTGTCCGCTGTGCCGCGATTTGTTGCGGCAGCGGAGTTATACCCCGGCGTTTCGCCTCCTCGCGCAACTCCTACATGTGCGCGAGGACCTTCGCCTCCAGATCCCATGGCGGTAGTCCGGCAAGGAGGCTCGCCGCCTCGCGGGAGACCGTGCGGTATCCCCGGACCAGCCTAATGGCCATGACCATTTGGGACGCGTTCAACCGCTGGGCCGGTCGCAGCCTCAATGAACGCGCCCACACCGGTGCCCCGTAAAGGGCCATGGACCGCACGACCCCCGCGTAGAGCCTCCGGCAGGAGGCGTTTGGACCCCCTAGGTTGGGCAGAAGCCGCTTCAAAGCAGCCCCAGCCCTATCCAGTTTGGGAGCCAAACGTCGGAAGTGCTCCACGAAGTTTCACCGGGTGTCGAGGACGAGTCCCAGGTACTTCATCGTCGACTCGAAACTGATGTGAACCCCTCCTGCCGTTATCTGGGAACCCGACAGTGGCGCGTTCCGAGGACCATAGAAACACATGGCCTCTGACTTGTGCAAGGCCACCTCGAGTCCCAGTTGCCGGATCCTATTGACGATTGTCGCAACCCAACGTGTCGCGAGTTCGGCCGCCGCCTCATGCGACCTCCCCTGCACCAGGACCAGCGTGTCGTCAGCGTAGCAGACTACGCTGACGCCGCTAGGGAGGTCGGCGCGCAGCACCCAGTCGTAGCCGATGTCCCACAGATGCGGCCCCAGGACCGATCCCTGTGGAACACCGCACGACATCTCTCGCCGGTTCCACTCTCTGTGGTGACCGAGGTAGATGACGGCCCTGTCCGTCAGATAGGCCTCGACCACTCGACAGAGGTAGGTCGGCATCCGGTGATACCGGAGTGCCTCCCTAATGCAACTCCAGGGCAGGGTATTGAACGCATTGGCGATGTCAAGAGACACCGCCAAGACTACCCCACCCCGGGCAACAGCATCTCCCGTCGTGAGGACTCGAACGCGCATGATGGCATCCACCGTGGAGCGCCCCTTGCGGAAACCAAACTGGCTGTCCGCCAAATCCGGCCCCACTCGCACCAGCCACCCGACAAGGCGGTCCGCAATAACTCTTTCGAAGAGCTTGCCCACCTCGTCGAGCAGCACGATGGGCCGGTAAGCGGACGGAGAGTCCGCTGGGCGCCCCGGCTTCTTAATGAGGACCAGTTTCCCCGTCTTCCAACGAAGTGGGAACTGGCCCCTCTCCAAGCATGCGCTTAGGAGCCCCCTAAGTTGAGGCCCGAGAGCCTCTAAGGCCAGGACCCAGGCTTTTCCAGGTAATCCGTCGGGTCCTGGGGCGGTATTTTTGGCACTCAGCCTACGTACCGCCACTCTCAAATCTACCTCGGTCACCTCCGTATATTCGTCGTCGTCGTCACTGGTGTGGTCCGCATCGGGCACCGCAGGAGGCGGAGCCATGGGCGGGGAAGTATGTTCCCCTCGCGAAGGGAACAGAGCGCTCACCACGTCCTCCACGAGCTGGGGCCGGAGACTCTGCGTCAGCGGGGGAGCCCATGGGCGGAGTTGATCTCTCACCCATTTGTATGAGCGCCCCCACGGGTCTCTGTTCAGAGTCTCCAGCGACTCCTTACGGCCCTCTCCTCTGGCCCGCTCGATCTCCGCTCGGAGGGCGGTCTTCGCCGCTCTGTACCCTTCGTACAGCTCCGCCTCAATGGCTTCCGTATCCAGAGGGCGGATACGAAGCCTGCGGTGCCTGGAGTACCGGTGGCGCGCATCGACGCACGCCGCGCGTAAAGCGCTAAGCTCACGCGACCACCAGTACACCTGGCGCCGAGCACGTCCGGGCTGGACCCGGGGCATAGCCACGTCACTAATTTCGGACATGGTCTCCCGGAACCACTCCGCCTCGTCATTGATGTCGGCAGGCCTGTTCGGTGATGACACCCAGGCCTGCACGATCGAGGCTTCCAGGAGAAGCTCCCGGTCCAGCTGCTTCAGCACCCACCGGCTAATGCTGAGGTCATGAGTGAGAAGATGGGTTGAATAATAACAAAAAAAAAACCGGTCAAAGAAAACTTTAATTAAAAGTAATATAAGCTTATTAAACCAATTTTCTGGAAAACCTTTTGTTTTGTCTAAAACGAACTTACCTAACTACTTATCTAGAAATGTAAACGAGATTCAGAAAATAATCTGATAATGTAATGAGGACTGAAAGAATTTGGCCGATGTTAGCAAAAGATCTTATTAACGGCACGCTGGGGAACCAATAGCTTTTATTAGCATTTATTCTAGACGAAATGTTACGTGAATGCTCTATAATACTCTATTTTAAATACAATATAACTTGGTACTTACAAAGCACGTTATTACCTAATCCTACTATCCTACCTATATTATAAACGCGAAAGTTTGTTAGTATGGATGGATGTATGGATGTTTGTTACACTTTCACGCAAAAACTACTCAACGGATTTGGATGAAATTTGGTACACAGATAGTTTATAACCTGGATAAACACATAGGATACTTTTTATTCCGATATTCTTACAGGATCGAGACTTATGCGGATGAAACCGCGGGGCGCTGCTAGTAATAGATAATAACGTACTTTGTAAGTACCAAGACAGATAACTATAGAGACCTAAATAGAGGAAAGGGTTACTGGAATAAACGAAAAATATTTGAATCATGACACGTAGAATGTGAATTAATGATCACTTTGTTGTAATTATCGTGAGAAAGATGTTGTTATCCATAATTTTTATGAAGCTCCTTAGGCGCCGTTTAGAAAACCTACATGTTTGGTTATGTAGAAAAAAAATGTCTAATTTTATTACTGAAACTCAAAAATTAATAGGTAGATAAATAGGTATATTTAATAAATATAAAATCCACTTAGAACCTCCAGTTGGAACAAAAATCTGACAGAGCGCTAAGTAGCATTTTCGGCTCACTTTGCTCTTAGGAAAATTCGAGAAATTCACATCTCAAGAAGACCTCGAAAAAGGCCAAAAAATAAAAGAGTAGGTAATTCCGTTTTAATTTCTCATTCAAGGTACATCTTAAAAAAAGTGTGTGAAAAAATCTAAACTCGGCACGTCTTGTAAATGTGAGGAACCCACAGGTTAATAATAAATTTTGAAGCTTGCAACACTCAAGATGATAGGTAGCAGCACCTGTTACGAGAACACGCTTTAATCTTATTAATACTGTATGTAATACGGTGCCTAACCTTGATATTCACTTGTATAGGACCTGGAGAATGCCTGGAAACGGCTTACGAATTATTCGACAGACGTAGGTGTTTCAATGAGCGAAATATAGCTTATTATGTCGCTCAATATTATGGTTACAAAGAAACATTTCGATTTTTTGACGAATGTGGAATTTAATAAAATACACATGTATTATTTATCATTTAAAAATGTTGTAGAATTATCATATACTAGCTGCACCCCGCGGTTTTACCCGCATAAGGCTGTCTTTCCATTGAAGCGGAGCGAGGCAGCGGAGAGGAGAATGGCAGCGGAGTGGAGCGGAGTTGCGGACAGTGTCTGTCCATTGATGCGGAGCGAGGTAGTGGAGCGGAGTTATGGACTGTGTGGAGCGAGGTAGCGGAGCGGTGTTGCGGACTGTGCGGAGCTAGACCGAGTTCACGCGACGAGTAATAATTCCCCGCTCCGGTTCCCCGATCCACTTCTCCGCTCCGTTTCCCCGCTCCGCTTCCCCTCTCCACTTCTCCGCTCCGATTCCCCGCTCCGCTTCCCGGTTTTGTATGAATTTTTAAACTAGTTCGCAAATCCCTGTCCACTGACGCGGAGCGGAGGTTTTATGCAATTCCATTGGTCAATATTGGCACACCGTTACTCCACTCCTCTCCTCTCCGCTCCAGTGGACAGGCAGCCATAGTGTCGATTCCGTAAGAATATTGGTATAAAAATAATTATATGTGTTAATCCAGGTTATAAACTATCTGTGTGCCAAATTTCATCCAAATCCGTTCGGTAGTTTTTGCGTGAAAGAGTAACAAACATACATCCATCCATCCTCATAAAGTTTTGCGTTTATAATAGGTATTATTATTATATATTATTAAATAGGAAATAGGATTAACTCCTAATCCTTTTTGTAGGTGAAACTTGAAAGCAAACTGTTTCGTTTGGTATTGTAGCAGCTATGAAACAGTTGATAAATGCATTTATTGTAATCAGATATTTTTTTATTCGGAAACAGTTTTATTTATCAACTCATTCATTTTTGATGGAAGTAAAATATATGCACAAAAAAATACATTCATTCAGCGTTCATAAATAAAATGTTATAGGTACACAACAGTAACTGTGTCCATACAAAACATAAGTAAATACGACGTATATTTACATCACGGCAACCAAATAAAATCAAAACGGGGGTAGATTTGTAAACACCCATCGAGATAGGATAGAGCCGAAATCAATTATACCTATAAACCCATAGAAGGAGGTCGCTGAGCCTATTTACATAATAATTCACCTGATTTGATTTTGAATCTCGTTTACAATTTCAATGGCGTTGGTCATGGGATAAGAAATTACGGAAGGTTTTATAATACTATTGAGTGATTGGACAGAGGAATATAAGATCATTATTACTTAATAGATTTTTGTTGGCCGATTTAATAATAAGTCCATTACTTAGATGTCTCAAGGATCATAATTTAAATGTAAGGGAAACGAAAAGACGATTCTCGCAACTGAGTTGCGAAAATTGCATTTTTTACATGTTAGGTTTTTGATGGGATTAGATTGACCGGAAGATAATGTAGTGCTTTAACTAAGTTAAATATTTAGATAAAGCACAAAAATCTCGATACCCTGACACATCACCATTATAACATTGGTGATAATCGCTAGTAAAACTTGTCGCTAGTAAAACTAATCGCTAGTAAAACTAATCGCTAGTAAAACTAATCGCTAGTAAAACTAGTCGCTAGTAAAAGACAGTCTCTTCTTTTTAGGCAATCAGTTAATTAAAGTCACGGCACTCAAGTAGTCAATACACCAGTACCTACTTCCAAAAGGTCGGTATTATTTTGTGGGTCTGCTGTTTCTCGGCTCCCGTTAAATTCAGTTTCCTCTATTTATAGCTTCGATTTTAGTCTTACTGTGGCTTTACAATTAGCTCTGTCTATTTTACGACTTACAAAACTTAATATTTGCTGGACTAGCCTTAAAAGCTCCCAGAATTCAAAATCTTAAATAATTCATTATGATAGGTGGGTACTTATCATAACATAAAATATCAATCGTTACTTCTTACTTAATTAACGAGTAAACTTATTTGTATCATAGTAATTCAGAGAAATTCAAATTAAAATTCTCAGCTCATTTGAGTGGAACTCTCAATATCTAATTATTCAAATATTATCAGGCAATCTAGTACCTACCTAATATTGAAAGTACTTTAAACAGGGACCCAATTCAAATAGCTTTGTACTCTAAAATATGCTATCACCAAATACGTCATTTGAAACTGTGTTTTAATTAACAGACAGGAATTTAGGGTTGAATCAAAATTATCGGACTCATCAATTTTGATTCAAAGTTGCAATCGTTTCTGAAAGGTGAGGCAAGGGTTAGCTTCGATAATGGTGTGCTAAACATAGCTTGTGCTACCAAACTTTGACTGCCGGAATATCAAACTATTCTAGCTCTCTAACTTGATAATGTTTGTGTAAACAACATATATTTTTTGGCAATTGTAGGCATCTTGTCATATCGCATTAGAAATGGACCTCAGTTCCTTTGGCATAATTTATATTATTTTCTGACTTCCGGCCGGTGTCCCAGCAGTGTTAACGATAAGATTAAGCTTATGATTATTGCTGACTTCCAAGTGCGTGAACTAGTAGGCACAGCTATATATCACCTCTGAACATACCCTAAAAATGGCTTTTTATAATCTCGCGAAAACCTAATAGACTCTGTTCGTCGTTTTACGAAATTACTACTAATTGTGCTTAGGATCACGTGATGAATATGTCTTCACACTTTACTTCCTTTCTTTTAGGTAAACCCATGCATTATTTTCCGATTACTTGCGTATAAATTAATTAATTATTAATTTAAATAATTCTATTTATACTAATAATTAAAAAAAAAAAAACAATTTCATTGGTATTGTTAATAAAGTATCGATTATATATTGTTATATCAATTTTCTATAAAAATAAACTATGTTCTTTAATATAATGCCTGTATTAACATTTATGTAATCGTAATTATTTTTTTTGCACTGTTTGCAAAGTTTGCGAGAAATAAAAGGGCTTTTTTATTTTTATTTTATTTCCTATGCGTTTCAAGCCGCTATGCATAGTTTTACATAATCACAAAATGTAACGTGTATCTACCCTAAACTCGGTGTCAAATAAAAAAAATCTTATCTACCTCTCATCTAAAATATCTCCAGTATTACCAATAACGGATGATATGAATCAAGAATAAACCCAAAAAGCAATATAGAACCGAAATATTACGAAAGAAATAATCAACAAGAAAATGTTTGTATATTTTCTCCTAGGTCTCACAAATGTAATCTCAGCCTAACATGACCAACGAATCGAGAGAATTGTATCGGATAGATGATATTTTTGCCGATAGGTCTGATTTGTGTAACGGAATCCGACTGTTTGGTGATTGATCTCGCGGTGACTGTGATACAGTTTGATAGACTTACGTGATATATTACGGTCATTGGGTTATAGACTTTATTTTTATTGAGTTAAAGTTGAGTATAAGATGTTTGCAGATTAGAAGTATTTCTAAAGTGGTCAATGAATCTTTCAGTAAGCACTACACAGGTCATGGTTTTCTTTTAGATTCTCTGAAAATATAGCTTTACGATAATTGCAATGTAAACAATTAAAAAACTTTAAAAAAAAACAACCGACTTCCAAAAAAACACTACAATGTGAAAAATAACTTTAATTTCGGAAGTCGGTGGCTAATAACGAAAATACAAAACCAAAGACAAAAAAGTTTTTATTTTTCGCTTTTTTGTGGGTCTGTTTGTAATTTATCTAAGTTACAATAGCCTAATGTTGACTACTCATCACCTTTGACAAAATATTGCATATCCCGAAGCAGGGACGTTAAGCGTTGAGGAGTTCTCCTGGTACTTCACCATCAGCTCCACTTGTCCATATACATTGTGACGAGCATAAACTGCTTGGTATTACTACTGCTTTATATTAATGTAATCGAATCGCAACCCCTGAAATACTTATTATTGAGTAGTTCCGGTGGCCATCTGTGGTCTTCATCATCAGTTCCACTTCACCAAATGGTGCTTTCCAAGAGCAACTGCACGTGTTATTATAAAAAATACCCAAATCGCCATAGGTGTGCCTATAATATTTGAAGAGTTTCCTCGATTTCTCCAGGATTTCATGATCAGATCCCGATCTAATGACAATGGGACCATCTCGGAAGTATATCCTTTCAAACAAAAAAAATATTTTGCAAATCCGTCTATAAATGACGGAATTATGGCCGAACATACTCGTACATAAAAAAAAACAGACATAATGTAAAGCATTTACGAGTATCATGTTCTTGAATGTAACACTTAGAACTTTCTTTATATTATGTATTTGAGTCAAGTTATACCCTTGCTTCCTCCTTCATCTGTGCGTCGTACTTATGACTCAGTCAACCCCTCTCTCTGTCATCAAAAAACTCAAATGTAATAAAAGATAATCAAAACGTCAAGCACCCACATCTTAAAGAATTTCTATACTCAAATACCTTTAACCAGTTAACGAACATTGTTATTATCAAAATTTTCTCAGACACTTGACATTTCCTTCAGGTAATGCGCACTCCTTTTATGTTCACATATACTCATTAGTAGGAAATGCTCGAGAAATGAAAAGGTTATCCGTATTAACGTCGCCTACATACTTAGGAATCAAGTACCTATCTTCAAGCTTATATTTGCCGTTACAAGGTCCTTTGGAGGCCTTTACAAGGGCTCATCACTGTCATCGGAAAAGGAAAACATCGTGAGAAAAACTCAGACACTACAGATTTGTATTTTTGTTTATAATGAATAAACTCAAAAAACTACTGGACGGAATTAAAAAAATCTTTCACCAGTAGAATGCTATATTATCACTGAATAACATAGGCTTTAATTTATAAAGATATCACGCGGGCGAAGCCGCTCGCGGAAGCTAGTAATAAATATAAGTCTTAAATCACCAATCCGTCTTGAGCAAGCTTGTGATCAATGCTGGTACCTTCTCTCTATGAGAAGAGACCTTTGCTCTGTATCATCATCATCTACCTAGGCTATATTCCAGTTTAACCGTATGCAGCTGAATATTAGTATTTTACCTGAAGCGACTGCCTATCTAACCTCCACAACCTAGTTACTGGGTAACACGATACCCCGTGGTAAGACTGGTTGTCAGACTTTTGGGCTTCTGACGACCCGTAACAACTGTCAAAGATCTACAAATAACAGCCTCCAACAGCTTAACGTGCTTTCCGAGGCACGGAGGGGTCTTGGTATGTAAAGATGGTCACCCATCCACGGACCGACCGCGGCAAGCGTAACTTAACCTGATCGATCGACCCGTGAGCAATGGGACAAAAATAGGCAGGTAGGTATTATTATTTATTATTATATATATATTATTAAGGGGCTTTTGACAATGACAAGATAAGCATCTATAGGCAGTTTATCATTATCGGTGAGGTCAGGGTTACCTTGCCTGACCTAGCCAACAATCTTCCTAACTAAACACATTTAGGCAGTTGACTTACCTAACTACTAAAGTACCTAAGTACTAAATATAATAAAGTTATTAAAGCGAACAGTGTGTCTTTTCAAATTTCATTATTCTTCTTGCTTTATTCTTACTAAAGATATTCGGAATACCTCAATGTTTACAAAAAAAGCATAAAGGCTCTTGTATTGTAGGCAAACGATTAAAACCCCGCAACATTGTTGGGTAATATACGAGTGTTAGATTTTTATAACCAATAACATCCGGCTAAACATAAAAAATCCTACTATCCTTCTATCCTACTATACTACTATGCTACTATACTACTATCCTACTATCCTACTTCCTACTAATATTATAAATGTAAAAGTTTGTATGTTTGGATATTTGTTACTCAATCACGCAAAAACAGCTAAACGGATTTAGATGAAATTTGGCACACAGATAGTTTATAACCTGGATTAACACATATGATACTTTTTTCTTCTAACTGAACAGACAGCTGTGCTGCTGGGGAGTTTGTTGCGCGCCTTCTTCTTCCCAGCTAACGCACTAGGAAGTGGTGAAGGGTGGGCGTTTTGGGGGACTGTCTTATGTAACTTTGACGTTCGAAAAGTGCTGATTCTCAGCCTAGTTTGAATAAATGACTTTTGAATTTCTTGGGACAATTTCTGACCTAGTAGTCAGACAGTAGTACGACCAAATTAAGTTAGTAGATCGTACTCGTATTATTTATCTCTATTCAATTTAAAACCAAACAACATAGAATAGATTTTCATGAAAGGGTTCCCTGGTTCCAATGTTGGTGATAAAGTTGGTACAACATGGAAATATATCGTAATAAGCATGTATCTTCAACTAAACTCTGGTTAACATCATCTCGGGACCTCATAATGATGTTTTGGGTTGTCCTAACGTTGTTTAAGTAGGATGCGATAATTTGATGCGATAGGCACCACATCCATCATGTTCGGTGGGCGAAAATGAAGGGTCACTCAAGTTTGTGATACATTTGGGAAGCATGGGACGCATACAGCTTGCTGATGAGGTTGGACCCAAGTAATGATACCCAAATTAACTTAAGTTTGGAAACTGGACTTGATATTCAAACTATAATGTGGGATGATAACTTCAAAAGTTATGTTTGTGTTTAATCTTTGAAACTTGGAAAATAAATAAGATAGTAAGTAAGATATAGGATAGATAGATATAGATATAGATAGATATAGGATAGCAGATAGGTAGTAGTAAGGTAGTAGTAGAGATAGTAAGTGGTAGTAATAGTAGTGTGGTAGTAGTTAGTAAGTAGTGATATGTGTGTACATAAACTGTTAAATAAATAAGAATAATGAGAGAGAAAATTAAAATCTTAAAAAAATTGGACGGATTTTCCCTGTAACTATGTTAGATACTGTAGCAGTATTTAATAAAAAAAGATTAAAACATGAAAACGAACAAAAACGCCAAACATTTAAGAAAAAATCTAGGAATTACCAATAATCGAGAAACCACCGCACCGCACCGCACCGCAGTTTGTATGTTTCACTATTTTAAAGTGTCTTAGCCAATAGTCATCACAATGTTTTTTTTTTTTTAACCTTATATTCTATTATGTATTTAGTTATTATTTAATCGTGTTTTTGTATTTTGTGCTATGTCTTTTGTGTGCACCAAATAAACGATTTATCTATCTATCTATCTTAAATTTCCTTTTTTTTTTGTTGGTTTTACGCTTTGTATTTTTCACCATAAAGAACAAAATGCTAAAGGCTAGTGCGATGCATGACGATGTCAACTCCAGTCCTGGTGCAGAATAACAAAAAAATCTAGATAAACCTTGTGAACAAAAGGGATGAACCAGAACCCGCTTCTAAAGTACCGACATGCAGTTTCAGTTTCATTTAAAATATTCTGCCGCAGTTTTATTTGGCGATATTCCGATGAAACGGGTCAATAACATAGGAAAATCCTTGGATGCTGTATACCAAAAGGATATGTCACTTTTATATTTTTTCACAGATTGAAATCGGAATAAAAAAAATATTCTAACAAAAGGAAATATTTTACATGATAATTTTTTTTGTTTTTTTTTTTTTTTTCCGATATTTAGTAAACATTATCACCCTTGAACCATAAACATGGAGAAAACTGACTTAATCCCTGTTATAGGTAACTAACTATCATCTACCTATAAGTATAACCGTACATTTTTTGTGATTTATTTTTGGCGTAATATTACGCCACGAATAAGAGTAGGTGTATACATTATTTATTTATTTATTTATATATATATACTTTATTGTACACCAGATTATACATTACATAAAGAAAAAGTAATACACTACAAAATATACAATGGGCGGCCTTATCGCTTACTGCGATCTCTTCCAGGCTACCTTGGGCATTATTTATTTATTTATTTATTTTATTTATTTATTTATTTGCAGAAGAAGTATGTAACGATCTTAGCAGGTGGGGTTATGTAGTTTCTGCTTTCCCCCCATGGAAATAAGGCATGAGTTTATGTACCTATGTATATATTGACATATCCCTGTATGCATTGGTGCAAGAGTACAATACAGTACGCTAATAATGCATACCTACGCTTACAGTAATTTAATCGCATGTGCCCCATTACCCGGTTCCCCGAAACGTGATTGATGAAGGCAATTGTTACGTCACTGTAACCCTCAATATCGGTCCTAGCTGCTGAAATTGTGTTTACCAATATAGGGCAGTATCCAGCAAATTGTTGCTCCACTTTATTAGGCGATAGTTGCCGAACGAATACTGAGAATAATTCGCACAAGTTGAGAATACATAACTTTTTTAAATTTGGAACGGTACAAGCATATTTTGGCGTTCGAATGAAACTGACAGGGGGCGCTGTTGATAAACATTTGTGCAATTATTGTCATGTAAAATGTATTGAAAAAACAACATGGCGGCGTTAGTTCCGATTTTGGCCACGCGCTTAAAAAAAACTTTTGTAGTATGTAAACTTTATAGTGCTACAAGCCGCAATAGGTTTACGTTACCCGAATGTCAAACTTTCAATATGACACATCGAACTATATAGAAAAGAGTGTAAGGTAGGACGCCCTCGCGACGTGACAGTCTTTGCAGAGTGGATGACATGAGGATGGTGGATGTGAGTAGCCTAGGATCAAGTTAAATGGCGTGCGATACATGAGGCCTTTATCCAACAGTCGACTGCTAAATATAGGCTGACGATGAACTTTATTTAGAGCGGTATTCATGACATAGACAACGTTCTTAAAAGCCGAAATAATAATACCAGCCTATTACTGTCCCACTGCAGGGCAAAACACTCTGCTCATACATAGAAAGCACGACCATAGATCACAACGCTTGCTCAAGTCAAGTTGGTGATTTCAGACTCTTATTAACTATAAGTTTGGGTTTCCACATGATGTTTTTCCTTCACCAATGTCTTGGTAATGACCAAAATAAACTCAGAAAATACGTAATATATGAAAGCCATTTTTTGTTTTTCACATTTGATCTGCCGTAGTTTTCATGTCTGGGCACTGTTCTTACTGAATAAGGAAACATACACACAACCGACGCAAAAGCTCAAGTCTTATCAGGGACACTAATGATATAATGAATCTTGTTTATCGCGGTCATAGTGATGTAAGCCAGTGTACTCTCAGCCTTAGAACTGTATACAAATTAGCTAGGGTTTGTGTTAATCCCTCTCAGAAGAGATAAGAGGGAGCAAAGCCTTGTTTTCTTGTTGATCGAGGATTTAAACGACAACATTGTGGAAATGCTTGTCATTCTTGGTTATTTGGGATAGTCAACTGTTAACTTATGACCGTGTTTCTAAAGAAATGGTCGTCTAAAGTCTAAACTAACGACAATCTAAGAAGCCCAATTTGACGTTTCTTAATAAACATGCACCGATAACTTTGAATGAACGTCTACGTAAGAAATCGAAATATCAAATTCATAATCCTAATTAATTACTGTGTTATCCATACACTATAAATATGAGTATCATTCGTAAGCACCAGATTTCACTTTTTATTGGAAAAATGTACTCAAAACACGAATTAATCGTTGAATAATATTCCGACAGGACGTTATTACAATGTCATGTCTTTGGGTTCGTTGCTGTAATATTGTGACCGTTATAAGTCGTTTTTCGACCGAATAAAATCGATGTTAAAAAAATATATATATTGATAGGTACTTTTACAAACATTACAATTAGAAAAGAGAACCACGTATGATTACCTACTATAATATAAAAACAAAAACAATCGAAAGAAAATTATATCGGAAGACTTTAGAAGAGACTTACATTTTGACTATAATGATTGAAAATGAATTTATTATAAGGGTAACCGACGAAAACAGTTCAATTAATGATAATTTTTCTGGATCATCCAGTGACGAAGGTGAATAAAATGTTACAAATTTAGAGAATTTATTTATATACCTGATGATGATGATACGTGTAATAAAACGATAGGTATACTTTATTTATTTATTTTTTGAGGTTGGGAAATCATCAAATGACTTCTCCCGCTCTAGGCGGAGCGAGAGGGCGTGTCAGACTTTTACTGACTAAAACCCACACGTGTTCCTTCCGTTGCCTGTGTGTCGGGGCCGCGATATCCCTTTCGGACAAACTCGCAACCCTGGCAGGCATTGGCCCTTACGGACCCCGTCAGTTGGCGCTGACGTCTCTTTGGGGCGCGCGTGGAACACAACACGCCGTCGACCCGGGCCTGGTCCTAATCGGACGGTGAGCTACCCATTGCTCACCGTCCGCAAGCCCACGCCTACAGTGGCCGGAAGTCGGCTCGCGACTCCCGACGCCCGGGGCATCTCCTGCGGCGACTAGGGGCGCGAGGGCGCGCATCTTGCATTTCCCTCGCGCGCTCCGCCTCCTCCGGCTTCCCATGCACTCTCGCTCCGGACCATGGCCTGAACCAGGGCCGGACGCGAGAGATTGCCGCCGCCGATCGCCTCCGTGAGGACACGGCGGTGCTCCGCCCAAGCAGGGCAGACGTCCACCGTGTGCTTCACCGTGTCCTCCGGGCGATCCACACAGTGGTGACACCCAGGCGTTTCCTCCCGCCTTATTCGGAACAGGAACCTCTCGAAACAGCCGTGTCCGGTGAGGACCTGCGTCAGGCGGAAGGTGAGGACGCCGTGGCGCCTCTCTAGCCACTCCTCAAAGAGGGGACTTATCGCCACAATTGTGGCGTGCCCAGCGCTGGGTTGCGACAATCGCATTCTCCATGCCGCCATGAGATCCCGCCGGAGCTCTGTCCGCTGTGCCGTGATTTCTCGCAGCAGCGGAGTTACGCCCCGGCGTTTCGCCTCCTCGCGGCACTCCCATATGTGCGCGAGGAGTTTTGCCTCCAGATCCCATGGCGGTAGTCCGGCAAGAAGGCACGCCGCCTCACGAGAGACCGTGCGGTATCCTCTGACCAGCCTAATGGCCATGACCCTTTGGGACGCGTTCAATCGCTGGGCTGGTCACAGCCTTAATGAACGCGCCCACACCGGTGCTCCGTAAAGGGCCATGGACCGCACGATCCCCGCGTAGAGCCTCCGGCAGATAAAACGATATACTTACCTCAACAATCAGTTTTAAGCAATGTAGATAATTGTCGATTACAAACTCTACGTGTGTTAAATCGATGTCTCGAGATTCGGTTTTTAAAGCAACCGATTTTGTTTCCCCATCACTACACAAAGTATTTTGATAGGTGTCAAATCGGGCTTCTTAGATTGTCGCGAGACTAATGTACGAGTACGTATTATTTGAATGAAGTATGCCCTTTATCAATCATTCATTCTTAGAATAATGTGCAACTATCGTTTTTCAGCAACAACGTTGGACTGCGATTCAGCACCCAACAGCAACACAAGCACGATCAGTAGCAGCAATAGCAGCAACGGCCTATGTTCAGCCGTGGACATCTTTCTGCTGAAATGATGATGCACTGGGACTTTAGTGTCTATTCATTTATACGTGCCACACATCCGAATCAGTATACAATATCAAAGCTTTGATAGAATTTCACAGTATAATCCAACACAAAATGTATCCGTGTATTTGAATAGCTGAATATTGAAAACTGTGATCTGTGTTTACAGTGGTATTACGGTTTCCATGAATGTCAGTGTATGGATCAAAATAGACAAAAAGAAACGAGTTATTTTATATGAATGTCACACAGTCAAAACTTTCAGCCGGTCTATACTGTTAAAATGTCACGTGAGAATTTTGGAGACGGTGAGCTAAGTATTCTTGTAGTATCAGATGAAATGATAGCCTGAGATGAAAGGCGATCTGCATGTCGATTCTGTAAGAATATCACCGTCAAACCTAAGGTGAAGTGAGCTGTAAATAATGTCAATCCCTGGTATCACATGGAATGACAGCTCGGTGGGATTTTTAGAGAATAGACCGGCTGCTCACTTCGCGCTCACTTCACGTTTGTTTCACGGCGGTGGTCTTGTATTGTTTCAATATTCATTTGTGCAAGTCAGAAATTCATAGGAACTGTAAATCACTATCGTAGATTTCCGGTACAATTTTCAATAGAAAACCGGAGGTGTCGTTAGTCAGACGAATTAGTTCAAAATAAATGGTTTCAATTTCGATCTCACTATTACCAGGAACTGTACTTTGAGGATTAATTAAAACTAAATAACCAGCCAAATTCAGAGGTTCACAAAGCTAGCTCACGTCGAAAAGATTTTCCGTAAATTTTGTATCGAGCTGGCTTCTAATGCTAATTGCGGGCGTCCCGCGTGCATGTGCACACAACGTTAGCGGCACATCGCCATGCTATGTCGTAGCTAGCTAATATGGAAGCAAATTTCATTTTAATGACGCAACCCGGGCAGTGATACCATCTACGCTCGATTTACTTCGGACAGGGCTGCCTTGCGCTACTAATGAACACGCGACTTCGTTTTTATTTCGGTATTTCGTTTCGTTTTGTTGAAATGTGTTTTGATAAAATTATCGATAGAGAAAAAATAAGTGTTATGAGAAGGGTTGGTGCCCAAAACGTGTGACGTATCCACTCAGGGGACCGAAATGCTGAGTTAGGCTATTTGAATTTATTGATACTTATCACGCCATCAATACGTTAACCAAGAAAATAAAATGCTGCATACAGGTACTTTTACCTATTACAAACGCCATAATACAAAAATGATACACAGTCCAGTACAAAATAATGTTTTCGTAAATCTAATCCGAGCTTAATTAACGCTCGGGGATGGAAAGGAGATGTAAGGGATTATTATGACCATAGATGTATTATTTCAAACTAGCGTATCGTGAATTGGGTTATAAAAACATTGATACACAAATGCTATTACTCCTTAGATGAATATTTCAATGATAAACATACATAATCGAAAAAAATAAAGTTTAAAATACATCAATGATACGGTAATTATTAATAAATAATATAACAAAAATAATAATTATTCAAAGATAATAAGAATAATTAATAAATATCTTATTCGCGGACTTTGATTATATGTAACTTAAAACTTGTTCCCACAGTAACAATTGTATGATCTTCTAAAACAGGGCTTCCTCTCTCCTACGCTTTTGCTATGCCCTACAGGGTCCATAATGATCTAAATTATATTTGTTACCACCTAAGTACACATTTTGGTAAAGCAATAAAGATATTCAGTGAATAGTGAGGGATGCAGACAAAGAAAAAAAAAATTTAGTCCGTCAGTCAGATAAAAAAATATTAGACACGTTTTTTTGCCTTATAATATTAATAAAATGGTTTAGTTACAACGCATTAAAGTGGGGGCTCGCTACGTCACAAGTATAAAATCTACCGGGGAGTGTCGTCATGCCACATTTTAACTCAATGTATTGCCGTAATCTTTTGATGACGTAAAAAAAATATAATATGTGTCCAATATTTTTTTATAAAATAGCTGACGGACAAAAAAAATGTTTTTCAACATCCCTATTTATGACAGTAATAAACTAATAACTACCCCAGTGTAATTTATTTACGTAAAAGCAACAGTTATTTGAAAAAGTACGACGAAGCAGCCCTACTTATAACTAGACACTTAATTCTACATACATTTTGGAAATTCATGCAAGTCAAGCGTGTTATCTGCATATCGCATGACTTTCTATCACGGTTTTACGACAAGTGGATTGGCTGTATCCTCCGAAATAGCCAATTAGTTTTATGGAGCGCCGCTTATGGCGGCCCTCACACCGCGGGGGTTTTCGCATTCAATAGCTTTTGTGTGGGATTCTTACCTTTTGTTGTTGCGACAGAATCATGACAGAAGGCCCCCAAATGTTGAGATTGTACTGATTTACGACACAACCGTTGAAATTGTGCTTTTATTTTATACAGCACTGAATCATGGTGAAGTCTTTATCTAAAATATTAACGTTGTTTTATGACCGTTGTTGTTCTCAAAGGTTTTGCATGACCGATGTTCAAACCGAGGTCCTAAAGGAAAATATATGGTAGGCTTTCTGTATTTCATTTCAGAAGTATGCTTGAATTTTTGCACTTATTTGGTAAGAGAAGTTGTGTTATCAGGAATTCGTTCTAAACTCTTTGAACTGTTAATACCTACCGCATGATGTTGGAATCAAATTCATAATAATTAACATCTAATTGGTATTATGATTACCTACAAATATAACACTGAATATCAAAGATGAATACGTGGAAACAATATCTCTAAATACCGGGACCGGGCTCGGCTAGAATACACATAATCTCGATAGCCTTATTGAGGATATCCGTGGGCTCACTATATTTGCTAATCGGTATCACGTGCGCGTTTATTACAAAATAAGATGGAAAGTTTATCTTTATAAGCCTAAATCTAGGCTTATAAAGTAGTCTTCTACAAAAAAACTGGACAAAACGTAGGCTAAGCAGAGTAGGTATATCAGACTATCCTTTTATAAGGTAGGAAACTATCACCGGTAAATGCCGAAGCTCGATTGTAGTCGAGAAATTCGAATTCCGTCGAATTCCAATATCTAGGGGTCTTGTTAAATCCGACTAAAATGCGAGAAGAACTTTTCGTTTTTGTACACGAAAAGGGAGGGCCGGAGACGGCACGTGAACCCAGTAATTAATGCGAAACAAGGAGAAATAAAACACATATTCACACCGAAATGTGTAACCAGCGGGGCGTATAATTAAAACATCACTTGGGTAGAATCGGTTGAAAGAGTTTCAGATATGTTCAAACACGACGTGTGCTGTGGTTGGTAACGTTTTTTGTTGAAAAATGCTTTTTGGATCGTACAATCGCCAACAAAATGGACAAATTTTATTTACAGCATAACGAACGGAACTGAACGCATTTATAAATTGGCTTTTAATACTTGATTTAATTCTTTTGCGGTCGTTAAGTATCGGATTCGATTTATTTTTATTGGATTAAACAAACTTATGTAATGAATGCTACAGCAGTACCAACCACTTACAGTTCTGAGTGTCAAAATAACAGAGAGAAAAGCCCTGATGAACACCAGGCAGCAGGCAGCAGGCAGTCTAGGGAAGCTATGGCATCAGGCTTACCAGGCGTTTATTACGCCTAGACAGGAACGGTTTGTGCCTGGTGAAGGGGACCATCACGGGACACTGCTCGTTAAATAAACACTTTCACACAATAGGCATAACAGACAGTCCTCTGTGCAGGGCGTGCATGGAGGCTGAGGAAACCGTCGCGCACGTGCTCTTAATGCATTGGCGTCACCCAGATTAGAACAGAAACCCTCGGGTCATCCAGATCTTTCACAGATGTTCTAAACAGACCAGGATATTAAATTAACTTCTGGGGGGAGTGGGCTGGTTGGAATAACCACCAACGGCCGCCATGGCCCACGCACAATAGTCCACAAGGGGTACTAAATGCAGAACCCAAAACCAATAACATAGAACTCATGAACCTAAATTTATCAAGAATTCCCAGAAACTCCCGTCCCGTAGACGCCGACAGACTGAGCTTAGAAATAAATAATACTGCTACAGTAAATTATTACTAAGACATATTATTATATTGTGTTGAGGTAAGTTCTAAGAGTATTGAGGTAGCATATTACGCTCGCTTAAGTCTTGGAGATCATAGTTTGTGGTTGGTATTATACGGAAAATAAGCGGTTTGGTAGCAATAATAAATACGAAAATGATACTATAATAAGTAGTAAAAGTATCTAGTTTGATATTTTGAGCCTAAAGAAATGAATTGATTTTAAATGAATGATCAAACATGAAAATTTTGGGCACCTTGGCTTTTAAAAATAATTTATTTTTGCCTTGTGAAAAGTTTATCTTGGACATTATTGACATCAATGAAGGCAAACATCGTGAGGAAACCTGGATTTATAGTTAATATAAATGTGTAATCGTTAACGTGGCCAAGCGCGGTGATTTTAATGCTCGTGCTTTCTCTATAATAAGATATGTTGCCCTACAGTAGTGCTGTCTAAATATTATGAACATGTCCATTTTAGTCCTTAAGAGTAGTATAGTTTAAAGCATTTCTACTTAGTTAAGAAATTACTTAACACCTATGTCAATATTAATCATTGTTATTGTGTTGTTACTTTGCACATAATAAAGATAAGTAGTTATAAGTGAAGTGTCTTGTAAAACTTTATTGTCTAGTTATAAGTAATACAATAGTAGATACTAGTTCACCAAATAATATAAAACAACAAATTAAAAGACCTCATAGGTTACATTGTTTAGTTTTTGGTTGGTTTGAACTAATTTCATAAAAATGCAACATTTATTTTTGTTACTTTTTGTTTTTGTCCCTGCGGGCAGTATGTTGGCATCCCCAACATTTAATTTTTCCTGGCAACACTGAAAATATAGCATCTTGATTGACTCTATGAACAAGTCACGTATTTTTATTTAAAACCTCTCTATCTCAAAATTCATCGGAAAACCCTATGAATTATAACTATAAACAGTGGGATAACAATAGCCTGATATTATTATTATTCTGAAAAAGGGTTTTCCTTATACAAAAGTAAACATTTATATTTTTCTTAATTTCAATCCTTCTTGTATTAAAAGAAAATTACTTTACGATTTGCTAGAATTTTGTTACATTTTATACGTGACTGTACTAAGTTAGATATTTGCTTTTCAACTTATGGCCATATTTCCTAAAGAATTCTTCAGGGCCCTAAAATTTTTAGATCCTTTTATTTCAAACAAAGATTGAATTTTTCAAGAATATGGGTAGACAAATTAGGATTAATCTGAGTTTAGAAGTTAACAAACCTTAGAGATAACTTTGTATTTGATCAAACTGAATTTTTCACTTTGATCAAATACCGTTCAATTCATCCGTTCAAAATTAATAGCATAAAGAGAAATCGAATCAGGCCCGCGATTCCTAAATGATAAACACGAAATTTTGTTAGGAAAATTGGGAAAATAAATAATTGATTCTATTCCAGCGAACTAAGAAAGTAGGTAATTATTGAAAATATCTTGATTTTGTATTAGTTATTTAAAATGTTGCAGTTTTTTGCAATTTTGATTAATAATTAATTACACTACTTGCTTCAAATATTTGTAGACAAGAGAACACTTGAATTTTATAACTGGACCTTTGTCACAAATCAATAGATTCTCATTCCAATTTCTTCGTTTAAATATCCATAGAATAAAGTTTGTAGGTGAGCAATGTTATCTCTTCGGAGAATTTCTGCTGACATTTCTAAGGGTATCCTAGTGCGGTGCCCCTGATAACGCGACCATTTTCTTTTTGTGGGAATCAAACTAATAGTTTCCCGAGGGTTTATAGAACGTAATAAATTTTATTTCATCTTGACGTATCTGCCTTTTTCTATTAGTTGCGCAGTTGCGATCTATCCGACTGGAATTGATTTCCTTTATAACAGACAAAAAGGCCCATACATCTTCATAATCTTCGAGGTTTTATATACTCCTCCGACCATAAGTTATAGACCATCGGATTATTAAATAAGTACCTGGGTGTCTGAGCTCTGCTTTGGTGATAATAGAGAATGCTTATTTAGTTTATTACATACTTATTCCATGCTGCCATAATAGTAGGTATTTACTAATTCCATGCTGCTATGTCATTATTCTAAGGTAGCCATCTTGTTATAAACTCTGGGCGACCGATCTCTGCTCGGGTGAAAATACCCCTTGAAATGACAACTGCCGTACCACGGCAGCTGTCAAAATTATAGTCAACTGACACTTGCCGTGCTACGGCAGGTTGATTATGGTCACACTATATTGCGATTATCTATGAAACTAAGCGTCCTATCTCTATCGTTCTTGTGGTATTGTGAGCATGAAAGACAGAGCTAGCAATAAAACATGACATGCTATCAACATTTTAAGCATTAAAACGAATGTATGGCACTCGGAAGTTACTTCCGAATGTTGCAAACAAAATGGCGGCAATTCGCAAATGTTGCGAATTAATATTTTTATATTTTATTTCTCAAATAAATCATAAAAATAGAACTGCTTTCAATAGGGAGGTAATTTAATGTAGTTTTTATTAAAATTTATAAATAATTATGAAACAAAAAGTTTATTTGTTTATAAAAAAAAATTGTGAGTCGGAACTATCGTGGTCAAGTGGTTTTTCTTTGTGATGTTAAGTGGTAATATTTAATCTAGTTGAACGTTTAAGCGTTTGTAACACTTAAATAATCCCACAAACTTGCAACTTATCTCTCAACATAAACAACTTTGACATGTTTACAATAATTACAGAGCGTTGAGTGAGTCGGGTTGGCGCCGCGAAATTCTATGATGCGTTTCAATTCGTTATTTGAACATATAATAATAACTTTCCAATAAGAATTATTGTTCTTTCTTATTGGAAAGTTAATAATCTTCGTAGAAAAATGATTTTATAATGTAAAAATATGCAGAAATTTGGTATTTATGTTCTTGAATGAGAAAAATGGGTGAAAATAACAAAACTTTTTTTTTGTGTAAACAGACTCGTTTTATTGTAAAACACATTCATATAAGTCTTATAAGATCCAATTGGAAATATTGTACAGATTACGAAACAGTTATTGTTTTATATGGGTTTCATAGTAAAATAGCGAGAAATCGGGGTTTTATCGCAAGCAAACCCAAAAGGGGCGGGGCCACGTCAAGGTCACGATCAGAGTTTTTTTGAAATGCGTTTTGACAGTTGACAGTCGAAGGGATACGGAGAAAACGAATTTTCCGAGACCTAGCTATTTCGATTTTTCGTCCCCGTAATTCCCCGTCGGCCTATATTGTAACTTTCATCGAAATCGTTAGAGTCGTTTTACAGAAGGTGATTACAAATATGTATATACAAATATTGCTTATTTATTAGTATTAAATAATTAAGTAATAAAAGCAAACATATTTTGATTAATTTGCTGTACGATGCTGTAATTTTCTAATGCATTCATTAAGGGCACGTCACCCTAGTAACAGCTGATTAAAATCTTAAACGAAACCGAACAACTTTGAATTAGTGAGTATGCGTTTTAATTGCCACGAACAATAGCTCCAAATTAATAATTTTATGCGAAATAATTTGTGAAACAAATTATCGCCATTCCAAAGTTTAGACAGAAGCTTTCTAAATCCGTAACATTGCTATAATATTCTTAATAAATTCATAACAAAATTAGGACATCATAAAGCGATTGTCCTTCGGTTCATTACGTTAGCCCTTGGGATTAAACATTGCCGTTAATTCGCCTGCGAAGACAATAAGTAAAGCTGACCCGTGGCCCTTTATAATTTTAGAATCACCAGTTATCAGAGACCTACCTTCTAAATCCGACCTTTGCTGATCAGACTCGAAACCGAGATGAAATCCGGGGGGCAAGAGGTCAAACGTCACTGGTGGGTAGCTCTGTATGTGTGCGTCTGAAATTGTAATTCTAAAACGTGGTCATTATCCATGCAGTGACCCTGGATATGGGACAGGCGGAGACAGGGGTCCCTTGACACGAGAAGCAAGATTATTCCCACATACAAAGTTTTAAATTAAACGCGGGCCGTTGATGGAGGATAAAATAGTGTGTAATGCGTGGGTACTTAAGCGACTTGTCCGTTGTTTTATCTTTGTGCTCTCATAATTATTTTACAAGCTTTGTTGTCTCTCTACGACTGATAGCTGTAGTTTTGAGGTAGTCTCGTGTTGAATCACGTAGTATGTTTATCTAAATTATGATTATGTAAACAGTACTCAGTGAATACGTAACATTTCAAATTAACGTTTCTATGTTGCAATACGTTTGTGTTACTGTAAAGTGAGTTTTATTTGTTTTGTAATGTATTTTTAGTTTGTTTAATGTGGCTATTTGGTTTATCTAATTGCTGAAAACATGTTTAACATTGGTGGCTAATGTTTTATAAAATAAATTATTATCTTAGTGTGAGAATTACACACTTTTCAACCTTGTTACCAAGGACATAAGGGTGAAAAGTGGTTAATCGCAAATGTTCGCAGTTGTACCTACTTACACATTAAAAATAATAGAATAGAATAGCCCGCAACGCTCACGACGTAACCTTATCTTAGGACCTGTAGCAGGTCTTGTCCAGCTGCAGTCAGCTGAGAGCTCCCATTCTTAGTCCTGGTTGATCCTGTTTGACCGAATCGCGATTCACCAGCTTGTAGTGATCAAGTCTTCGAAGAACACTAATAACACAGGTCACATACGCAAGTTTTGAAGCAACTTGTTATTTTTATTTTGTAATGCTGGGGCTAAATTGTCGCGATAACGTGAACTATGTATATACTTCGCGCGCTCTCTCTCGCATTACGAATAACACGCGATTAACTATCTTGTAGTGACCTAGCTAGGCTTCGAAGAACAATATTGTAACACACTAAGACAGTTCACACACTCAGGTTTTGAAGTTACCTACCAATCAATTCGGTAATGTTCCGGCTACAATATACACTTCGCGCTCTCTCTGTTGTACAGCGACACGTCGAGTGGTGTGCGAGAAAGAGCGCGCGAAGTGTAGTTCACGTTATCGCGACAATGTAGTCGTAGCATTAAATTGTCACCGTGAAAACTTAGGTGAAGTGAACTGTCAATAGTGTCAATCAGTGGAATGACAGCTCACTTCACCTTAGTTTTTACGATGAGATTTTTACAGAACAGACCGGCTGCTTTTTATTTTGATAAGAAATAAAAATAAGAAATAGAACGTGTAGCGTGTCGGCGAGGGTCTGCTGGGGTTGCGGGTTTGTCTGCTGGGGTTGCGGGTTTGTCCGAAAGCGATATCGCGGCCCTGGCACACAGGCAACGGAAGGAACACGGGTGGGTTTTAGTTAGTAAAAGTCTGACAGTCCCTCTCGCTCCGCCCAGAGCGGGAGGAGTCATTTGATGATTTCCCAACCAAAAAAAAAAAAAAAAGCGTTTCGGCGAGGGTGAAAACTTTCTTCTGCACGCGCTATTACAGATGGCGCGCGGGGCGCGACCAATACAGACCTGTGATTGTACAAGACGGATGAACGTTCTCATTACGAGGAATACTCGAACAATGCCTAGTCATTCAATTTACGGAGTACCTACTAGCTTCTACCCGCGACTTCGTGCGCGTGAATTTTTCTATGACACTCGGCAATACCGTAGCTTCCCATCAGTGAAATAATTTTCCGAATTGGGTCAGCCGTTCCGAAGATTACCCCTACATACAAAACCCACACTCTTTGTAATATTAGTATAGATTGCCGATAAACTAATAAGTACGAATTATGATTAAGAAACAATCATGTTTACCTTTTCTACGCATTTCAATAGTTTCGGTTCGAAATCAAAAACAGCACCAAAATTTTATTTTACCAAATAACAAATAATCGATCAACTATTATGAAAAGTGAATCCTACACCTACCATATAATTATATATATAAATATATATATTTATATAAATTGTCCTACTATCCTACTAATATTATAAATGTGAAAGTTTGTATGTTTGGATGTTTGTTACTCAATCACGCAATAACGGCTGAACCGATTTGAATGAAATTTGGCACACAGATAGTTTATTTTATAGCCTGGATTAACACATTGTATACTTTTAATCCCGGTAGTGCGTTCCCGTGGGATAATTTCCGACATCCACGCGGACAAAAAACAAAAAAAGGATTTATTGAGACGAACGAACATCATTTCATTTTTATTATAAAAATGACTAAATCTATATAATAAAAATTAAATGTTGTTAATTGGTTAGCGCATAACTTGAGAACGACTGGAGCGATTTGGCTATTTATTATTTTAAAATCTTCGTAATAGTCCAAATCACGGAATACAATACGGAAAGAAAAATTTTAAAAGTTATCGGGAAAATTGGTGTATTTTCTATGGCGATTTTGGATGAACTATTGAAATTTGGACAGGACATGTCTGTCGGGTCAGATAGTAATGAAATATAATAAACCAAACTACCTTTCAATAAACCCAAATTAAGAAAATTTCGATATACAAGACACTTTTATTACTTAAAAAGACACGTATGCTAGTATTAAAAATATTCTGTTCACCTCGCCAAAGAAAATGGTATTAACGACGTAACGAAGTCAACGATGCGATGTGAGCACAAAGTACAAATTTTATTACGCAGTAAAATGTGAAATTAAATCAAATAATTTTCGATATAACGCCTGCGTAGGCGGCTAGGCGCCGTAAACTGAGATGTGCAAGCGAAGGGCTCTTGAAACTCCATTTTTATAATACTGGAAGTCGTTGAAAAAATTGTTTTTTTTTGCTTATGTGTGGCTCGATTTACATTTTACGTCCTAACTGATGGTTTATAACTTCTCTTATTGCCAAAATTATTACCCGAATAGGTATATTATAGTATAGTATATAGAATAGGTAATAATGTTTTGGGATTAAGTACCTCAGAATTAAAAACAAATGGATAAAAGAAAGAAAACGTTTATTTGGACACAGTTCGTGAAACACAAAATAAAAACAAAGTAAAATTGTTAGTAATCTTTTGATAATAAGTGTGCCTCACGGCTGCGCCAAAAAGCATCATGTCTGTTCATTTCAGCATTAAATCAATTCAAATTATTATTTTTGGGATCTATTTCATTGCCAACTATTTTACCAACCAACACATTACTTTAACAACCAGTAGGTACCTACTCAATGGACAGACTATGGGTCTGTCTATTAAGTAGATACTTTACTTTTGTATTATTTCAGGAATTTTGTATTGTAACTTTTAGTGGTATGAGGAACAGGGTGTAAAGTTCGCTCGTCCACCATAGAAAAGGGACGATCCTCCGACCAGACGGGTGACGTGTCTGGCGGGCAACTGGTCGAAAATTGATGTCGGATATTCTTATAAGTCGTTCGCGCGGTAAACTTAAATTGCGCGATGCAGGATTTGAGTGACGTCATGTCTTTGATGCGAAGTTCGTATGTGGCTGTGTAACCGCTACAAACTATTACATAGCAGCATGTGTGCCTGTTTCTGTGCAGTAATGAAATATAATAGTATATTCCAAAAGCGAAGAATGTTACGAATGTGCAAAAGCTTTTAAATAAACCAGAGATGCTGCCACCATGCAGCAATGAAAAGAGAATTTTAAATATATTTCCAGTTTATGTAAATAAATTTATATCAAGTAAAAACGTAAAATAAACGTCTCTTGGAATTCGTTTGTTCCAACTCCCGGCTTAAAGCTGCCTGTCCATTGAAGCGGAGCGAGGCAGCGGAGAGGAGAATGACAGCCGAGTGGAGCGGAGTTGCGGACAGTGTCTGTGCATTGATGCGGAGTGAGGTAGCGGAGCGGAGTTACGGACTGTGCGGAGCGAGCTAGCGGAGCGGTGTTGCGGACTGTGTGGAGCTAGACCGAGTTCACGCGACGAGTAATAATTCCCCACTCCGGTTCCCTGCTCCACTTCTCCGCTTCGTTTCCCCGCTCCGTTTCCTCTCTTCGATTCTCCGCTCCGTTTCCCCGCTCCGCTTCTCGGTTTTGTATGAATTTTTAAACTAGTTCGCAAATCCCTGTCCACTGAAGCGGAGCGGAGGTTTTATGTAATTCCATTGGTTAATATTGGCACACCGCTACTCCGCTCCTCTCCTCTCCGCTCCAGTGGACAGGCAGCCTAAAAGGGTATGGCATTGGGCGGGTGAGTCTCGTGAAATGTCACATCTGATCTACACAATAGAAAGACCGTTAAACATTATTACTTTGTACTTTTGTAGTTATTTATTTATATATTAAAACTTTATGCACAAGTAAAAAATACCGTACAAAGGCGGACTTAATGCCCGAGGCATTTTCTAACAGTCAAGCTTAGGGTGATGCAGAGAGGAAACATGGCAGATGCAACATAAGGGATTGATTACACGAAAATAACTATAAAATACAAGAATAAGTAGATTGATATATATATACTTATATATTAATAAAATTATCTTTGTCAGGAGAAATAACGATCGGTAGAGGAGAAATAACGATAAGTAGAGAAAAAAAACGAGTCCAGCAAATCGGCGCTGTGATGTTTTAGCCCACTTCTTCTTGTATCCTTTTTCATCATTCCATTATTTTGCGAGTTAAGATCACTCGGGAAAACCGCTATTGGGAATGATCACTTTTCATCATATTTTGTACCATAATTTGTGTATTGAACATAGTACCTATTTATTGAGGAAATTTGCAACTTTAAGAAGGTAAAATGCCTCTGAAAATAGTTAGTTCTAGATTCTTTGTAAGCGAAATGTGGTGTGCTCTAGGTACACCTCTACCTAACCCTTCGGGGAAACAAGGCGTGATGTTATGTTTTATTAGATTATTTATATCTATCGCCATGTAAATTAACTATATGACTGAGGAGGGTATGTGCCTCTCTCGTTATTATCAGGCATATTTTAATTACTGTGAGCGTACTGTGTGTGGTGTTGGTTATTGCGCAATAGAAAAACCGTTTGCAGTTCAGATCCTCGTATAACTTACAATCACATTAATCACACTAGCAATTCACACACTGTAGGTACATGACACAACTATTCGGAATGCACGTCAGTTTCTAAACGTGTTCACTGATTGACTGCCACCAATGAACCCTGCTTAGCTCCGGCCGGTCCGAGCGTTAGGTTGTAGACTCTGTCGACCGGTCTGTCAGGCGGTGCTGGCATCCCGATTTAGTCAACTCAGTAACGTATTTCTGACATACTCGTATATTACAGTTTGAAAGGGATCGGAGCTGGTAAACGATGGATCGAGGAACAATGAGACCACTGAATTCAAAAGACCATCTCAGAGATTATGCACGGCACTCATATGGCCAGACCAAGATTATGTCTGGACTATAAAAGAGAAAGAAAAAAAACGTTTATTTGGACACAGTTCGTGAAACACAAAATATAAACAAAGTAAAATTACCATAATAACCATTAATATTATTAATTAAATTATTAAGAGACTGTGACCATGTGTACGAGTACCTATGTAAAGAAATTGTAGATTTTTTGTCTAGGGAGCATAAAACAATTTTTAAGGCGAGAGTGTTTCTCTGCATCCAGAGCGCAGCGAAGGATTCTAGAGTAGAATCCCGAGCGCCGCGAGGGATTCAAAAATACGTCACTCGAGCTTAAAATAGTGTTTCTCCTGTGGTGACCATTCTACTTTTTATCACCCTCTATGAGAAAAAAAAACGTGTCCGACCCCCGTCAGGAACGAAGTTCCTTCTCACGTATAATTTAAAACAAAAACAAAATTTTCGCAGCCGTCATCTTGGATGAACATTTTGACCTCACTATCGAATTTAGCATAATTCGTACCTTTGAAAACTATGAAAACGACACCCATGACGAAAAATATGGAAATTTTCGCAGCCGCCAACTTGGATTTTCATTTTGACCGAATTCACAATTTCTCTGTCTCTTGCCAGCCTGTTACTTGTTCATACAATATACGTGATTAATCTCTTTGGTGATTGGAACTTATACTTTTATTCACATTCCAAATTCAAATCACTTTTACTCCCTAGAGATTAAAAAGCTATTTTAATCCCTGTTTACGAAGAAGTCAACTTAGTAAAATATTTCCGACATACGAGATAACTCTTTATGAACAAATGTGATAAAAATACCTAGTGTTTTTTTAAAAACCAATTTACAGAAATAAATATCATTTTTGAATGATATTTATTTCTGTAAATACTATCTAAGGAAGACACTAGCCCCTGTAATTTAGAATTTATTTATCATTATCACTTGTCATCTTTCATGGTAGGAATCAAATCAATCGACTAGAACAATAACTGTTAGATCTACGGAACATCAATCACATGAATGCAGCAAATCGTGCATAAATACAGATTAGATTGCTACATAAATTGAATATTACCAAAACAATGCCAAATTAACATTCAAGATAATTGTGATGAACGTAGGTACGTTTACAATAGATCCACATTCAGTGATGCATATCAATTTTGATGGATATAATCTCATATTTTAGAATCTCAATATACAAACATCACAATTAGTTGTGATTAAAAATATAACTTTTTAAAGGGTTTTATACATAACTAATATTAAGGGGCTATGTCCACTGTGTTGTGGCGTGTTTGTATCGTTAGACGGCTGTTATTTATAGCACGGGGACAACTGAGAAGAACACAAAATATAGAATTACAATGTAATAAGCTCCATTGAATTATTCAAGCGACACGACACAAACATGACGACTAAAGGTGAACGTCCACAGGTTTGCACCGGCCGCAACGCAACCAAGGCACGCAATGGATTTTGGTTTGCTTTGTATGAAAAAATTTAACGGAGCGCTCAATGTAGGTGAAAGTGAAAATAATTTAAACAAAATTATTTATGATTTGAAAAGTCGTTCTTTGTTTCGCATGTGGCTGAAAGGGATTTTTGAAATAAATTTTACTATTCATGGAAAATCACAAAGTTTCGCAACAAGTTTACCAAAAAATTACGCGAAACTGACGTTTGATCATGTTGTTACTAGAAACTACTTTTGTTTTGAATATAAAAAAAATATTATCATCATCATATGCTCTACTTGCACGTGGCTGAATCACTTTTTTCAACTTCGATACAAAATATAGCAGAAAATTTATGTGGAAAAAACAAATTTTTCGAAAAAAAACCCAGTCAGTAATGTATTTTTTCCTATTATGTAGAAAACCACTTTAACAAATTTAAAAATTACATATTAGCCCTCAGCTATCTTTGAAATACAATCTTTTTTTTTTAATGATTATACAATATCTTCATTAAGTTAATCAAAGGCGAAATTAACTATATTTTCGAGAGCGCAAAAGTGATGAAACTATTAACAGGTGCTGTGACTGACACGAATGGTTTAGCGACACGAAAACTGTACTTTTATAGCCACTCATATATAATGTTTCAAGTATTTAAAGCCTTTCTCACAATTAGATAATAAATTGACAAAATATGGTTTATTTCGTGCACGGAGCCTTAAACCAAAATCTGATGCGAACCGTGCGTACATTGCGGCCGGTGCGGATCAGTGGAAGTTCACCTTAAAAGCCTATCACCGTGACACATTAAAGGTCTAGCTCAGGGTAAAGGGTAAAGTTAATTATATCACCTAAAATATGTATGAGAATACCTAAATCAAGTTCAAAAAGAAACCCTAGACTATTATAAATAAAACTTCCAATATTAGTTGTTATCGAAGAAAGAAAAATGCAAAGTAATTTCAAATCCCTATGAACGAATCTCATTATTTTCTTGTATGTATAACAAAAATATTTGCAATATTCAGGACAGGCTCCGATAACTCTTCAAACTTTTCAATTTATAATGGAAATACATTTCATCAAAGTTACCTTATCTTGGTATTTTTATGCAGGTTATTTGAATAGATTTAACAAGCGCCTCGACGGTGGATTTGCATAGATTGGTGTTGTTCTTTGAGTAGAATTAAGAATTTCCTTGAAAAATTAAACTGAATCAGGCATTTTTATGAACTGAAAAATATAACTGAAACAAAGGGAGGATTTGCTAGGCAGAGGGTCACAACATAAGCTAACAAAAGAAGGTACATACTCCTGAAAGCATCCCAAAAGTTACTTTACACTGAAAGTAATCATTTCATTTAAAAACCTCGGAGAATATTTGGAAAATTCTGAGAAAATTTTCATGGAATAACAATTATACATAAGTAACGGGTTGATTTCCTTTTTCCAATTTTCTAACATCTTCCCCTACACCAGTAAAGTCTATTCAAATCCTTGTTTCCAATTGATGCTGTCCACTTTAACAAATATCAACTTTGTTTTAATGTATCTAAGTTGTTTTAAATACTTTTAAAAACGTAG
Organism: Agrochola macilenta; assembly: GCA_916701695.1. Lineage (NCBI taxonomy): Eukaryota > Metazoa > Arthropoda > Insecta > Lepidoptera > Noctuidae > Agrochola > Agrochola macilenta. The sequence continues at coordinate 15,755,079 of OU753563.1, forward strand.
TACCTATTGAAAAAGTCATTTATTTTTTTGTGAAGCGCAATTTGGTGTGTAGTTATTCAAATGATTATTCGAAACACACATATTTGTTTACATTTTTGGAAACTAAATTGCGAACGCGGAATAGATATTTAATTCCATATTATCTATGTCAGTACTTGGATGTAGTTACACATATATGTACGTTATTATTATATCATGATACGAGACGCTCCCGAACTGAACATTGCTTGGAGCTACACTGACAGTCCGTGCATAAGTAATGGACCCAACTGTCAGTTATTCGTCAAATTAATTTATGCAGAATACAATTGTATTGGCGTCTTGGTTATTAATAACATTAGTTTAGATGTTACAGGTAGATTGGTACAATTTACGTGGATGTTACATTATGTTCATGCTAAGTTAGCAGTGAAGTTTATCGCAGCAGAGTTGCAGAGTGTTGTATGGTTAAACCTTTATGGGTCCAAATAAAACCAACCGTTGGATAAATGATTTATAATAGTTTTTATTTCTGCCTGAGTATAGTTCTCGATGATTTTGTTTGGTATATTGGCGTGTGCTAGCTAACATATGGCTAATAATTTAAATTATGTTTTGTGTTACGTAATGTAAATTATTTTGAATACTGTTATATAGATTTTTTTTTCTTCTTACTGAACAGACAGCTGTGCTGCTGGGGAGTTTGTTACTCCACTTCTTCTTACCAGCTAACGCACTAGGAAGTTGTGAAGGATGGGTGTTTTGGGGGACTGTCTTATGTTATTTTGACGTTCGAAAAGTGCTGATTCTCAGCCTAGTTTGAATAAATGACTCTTGAATTCTGATAAATAATATTTATTTCTGAAAATTGGTTCAAAAAACACTTTTACACATCTAAAATAAATGATGTTTTGAAACTAGATGAGTCCAAATAATAGTCCTCCAGACCGAATTTTGACCATGGCGACCAATCTCAGCGGAGACCAGACTTCAGCACGGTAGATAATAAAGTGCAGAAGTATGTGCATAGATACAGGTTCACTCTCTCTTCCCTCACTCTCATAGACCGATGGGACGGCAATCCGACACGACCGGAGAGAGATCAGACGCAGGACCAACGGCTTAACGTGCTTTCCGAGGCACGGGCGTATCATACCGGTATCCAAACTCCGGGCTGTGACTAAAAAATCTTATTTGAAAAACCCAATAACACTTTGCCCGACCTTGGACTTGATGTCGAAAAAGTCTCGCTTGCGACCACGAGAGCAACGGGGCAGTTCAAACGACCAACTACTATAATAATAATAATAATAATAGTAGCCCACCGATATCGGGAACAGGGTCCAAGCTACCGGCGGTCAGGGCTCCAGAGAGAGGAACCTCCTGACAATGCGAGCCGTATCCAGAAGTACCACTTTCTGAATCAAGCCCTTGATCCAGCTGCCCAACGAGAGCCTCCTTAGGTGTTGGTCGAGGCTCTTGGCAACTAAGCCATTGGCTGATACGACTATCGGCACAATGATCGCTGAGTCCACATCCCACATGTCGACAACCTCGTGAGCCAAGTCAAGATATTTGATTTGTTTATCTTTCTCAGCTTTCACGAGGTTCCCGTCATGCGGGACCGTTATGTCAATTATCATTGTGCGCCGCTCTACTCGATCCACCACCACTATATCAGGTTTATTGGCAACAATAGTCCTGTCAGTGATGATGGATCGATCCACATAACTAACGTCAACACATCAAAAAATCGTTTTCTCAATTTCCATAACTTTATTTATTTTAGACGCAGTTTTTATGTTATAACAGAAGCCGAAAACAAACCTTTAACCCCATAAATCAAAATAAAACATAAAAAAGAATAAAATGAACCACAGAATTAAACTTTAATGAAAAAATGCCATAGCGGAGGTGAATTGACAGATGTCACCCCTTCAATAAAACCATGACTTCATAAAACGAAATGAAAACGAAATGTTGACGAGATCAGCTGCAAGAGCACGCCCACCACCTTCGGACTCGTCGCTCAGCTCCGCCTCGCCGCCGCCGGTACCCAGCCCCACCGTGAGCGCTGTGACGACCCCGGCCGCGGTAGTTGCGTCGAGCTCGAGCGACGAGTATTTTTCCCCGCCGACGTCGCCAACACCTGTACGCCGGCAGGGGAGAGGCCGGCCACCGAGGAGCTTGGGACTTAGGGGCCAACCGGCCCCGAGCCGGGTCCCCGCTGCCGGTGGTTGTGTGCAGCGCATGAGATGGACTCAGTGTATAAACGAGAACGTCATGCGCGGATATTACGGGTCTACAGAGGGAGGAACTAACCTCACTGCGTACCGTGTTAGGATGCTGTCTCTATTTCAGGAGCTAGAGCCAACCGTCAACGTCTCGGCACAACGACTCTCGGATCAGGTGCGGGTCATCCAACGCAATCATAGGTTGGACGACACCGCACTTGATAGGCTGCGCTCAGAGGTACTGAGCAACGATATCATCTCAACTCCGGCACAAACCGCGGCACAAGCGACACCTATTGATGTAATCCCGCCGCGGTCCAATCGTGATGTTGAAGAGGAGGATGATAGGGTTACCACAGTAAGTAGCCAGTGCAACGTCCGATTGAGGAGCGCACTGGAGGATGCGCTTCGCGAGTATAGGTACACTCCGACCGATCTTAGGCCCCGACTTCCACGCTTACCCATGCACAAAAAAAATAGGGCGCTGGTGTGTGCCTTGGACTCGCAGCTTAAGAATTTCTTCGAGAGCAGCGAGGATCTCATTGATACACACTCGATCCTGTATTGTGCAGCTGTTGCGGCATGTCGTTTAGCTAACGTCAAGTTCCCAAACTGTGACGGAGCTACTCGACCAAAACCAGCCGTACCAGCCTGGCAGTGCAGGATCGAGCGACGTATCGATGGGGCCAGGGTACTCATCGGCAAACTATCCTGCTTCAGGGAGGGCAATACGAGACCGCGAGTGATGCGCTTTGTGAGGCAGGCATTCTCGGGGACTGGAATCAGCCCTCGAGAATACATGCTCCGTGTCACAGAGCGCATCGACTTCCTGAAGCAGAAAGTTTGTGCATGGGCGAGCCGTATTCGGCGGTATAAGCGGCGGGTTGATCGTTACACGCAGAATCGTATGTTCCAGAGCGATGAGAGGTGGGTATATAGAGCTTGGAAGCGACCTGAACAAAATGTGACGGACGTGAGCCGCCCGGATGATGCCGCCACGAGTGCATTCTGGCGCAGCATCTGGTCGGTGCCTGTCTGTCACACTGAGGCTGGCTGGATGCAGGATGTCGAGCGAGTGTGTGAAACTATTCCAGAAATGGAAGCTGTAGTAATCACGCCATTAGACGTAGCCATAGCAGTCCGTCCATTACCGAACTGGAAATCACCGGGACCGGACGGACTGCATAACTTTTGGTTAAAATGGCTGATTAGTTCACACACTCGCCTAGCATCCCAATTCCAGTCATCCCTGGAGTCTGGGTCGCTACCACAGTTTCTAACAACAGGCGTTACCCACCTGCTCCATAAGTCAGGTAGTCCTGCGGAACCCAAGAGTTATAGACCGATCACATGTTTGTCGACGGTCTATAAACTTCTAACATCCATTTTGAGAGTGAAAATTAACACACACATTGACAGTAATTCAATTATGTCTGCCTCTCACAATGGATGTAGGAATGGGTCCCGCGGTACTAAGGAGCTACTCCTCATCGACATGGCCATAAGCCAACAGGTTCGTCGATCCCGCAAGGATCTGTCGACATGCTGGATAGACTATAAGAAGGCCTACGACTCGGTGCCACATACATGGCTCATGAGGGTGCTGGAGTTGTACAAGATAGATGCAACTCTGCGCACCTTCCAGATGTCGTTCGTGTATGGGGCAATGTAAGACGGTCCTTCGCTACCCAGGATGTCAACAGATCCAGGGGAATGATGAGCCTGTATGGATTAAACGGGGAATATTTCAGGGCGACAGTTTGAGTCCACTTTGGTTCTGCTTAGCCCTGAATCCTCTAAGCACACTGCTAGAGGATTCAGGTCTAGGCTATCGGTTAAGGAGAGGTGGTCAGGTCATATCTCACCTCCTCTACATGGATGACTTGAAACTCTTTGCCCCCAACAAATTGCGACTGATGGAGCTACTGAAGGTAACTGAAACATTCAGTAGCGCCATCAGGATGGAATTTGGTGTAGACAAATGTGCAGTCATGCATGTAAAGCGAGGGGAGATTATGGAATCCGAGGGAACTCAACTCTCGGACTCCATACACCTTAGATCCCTCTCCTCAGCCGAAAGCTATAAGTATTTGGGTATGTCGGAAGCGTTAGGCATCAACGTTGCTGACATGAAGCAATCGTTGAAGGAGCGCTTCTTTGGTCGCCTGAAGAAGGTTTTAATTAGCCTTCTTTCGGGCGGAAACAAGGTGCGCGCCTACAACGGTTGGGTCATGCCGGTTGATGTACTCTTTCGGCATACTCAAATGGACTCAGACCGAACTCGACGCCCTGGACAGAAGGGTCCGTACACTCCTAACCGCAAACCGGATGCATCACCCACGTTCATCGGTGATGAGACTGTACATCCCGCGGAAGTGCGGGGGTCGAGGCTTTTTAAACGCTAAGACCCTCCACAACCGCGAGGTGTGCAGCCTCAAGGATTATTTTTGTAAAGCCGAAGTGGGTATGCACCGGGATGTGGTCGCAGTGGACAAGGGACTCACCCCACTCTCCATGGCTAAAGAGAACTGGCGCAAACCTGTAATACTTACTACAGATGACCGCAAGGAGGTATGGCAGAGCAAGGAGCTTCACGGGCGCTACTATCGGGCTCTTCATGAGCCTGGTGTAGATTTCTTAGCGTCCGTATCCTGGCTACGTTTCGGTGACCTTTTCGGGGAAACTGAAGGTTTTGTCTGTGCAATTATGGACGAAGTTATCTTGACGAATAACTACCGGAGACATATTATGAAGGACGGGACGGTTGACGTGTGTCGGGCATGCCATCGTCCGGGTGAGTCCATCAGACATATTATCTCTGGTTGTTCGCGTCTAGCTAACGGCGAGTACTTACACAGGCATAACCAAGTGGCCAGGATTATTTACCAGCAACTTGCTTTGAAATATAAACTTGTTGACTCTGAGGTACCGTATTACAAGTATGTGCCCGACCCAGTTCTCGAAAATGACCATGTCACGTTATACTGGGATCGGTCTATCATTACTGACAGGACTATTGTAGCCAATAAGCCTGATATAGTGGTGATAGACCGATTAGCGCGCCGCGCAATGATAGTCGATGTTACTATCCCACATGACGGGAACCTCGTGAAAGCTGAGAAAGAGAAACAAATTAAATATCTCGACTTAGCACACGAGGTTGTCGACATGTGGAATGTGACCTCGGCTATCATTGTGCCGATTGTCGTAACGGCCAATGGCCTGATTGCCGAAAGCCTCGACCAACATCTCTCGAGGCTGTCGTTAGGCGGTTGGATCAAGGGCCTGATTCAGAAGGCAGTACTACTCGATACGGCTCGCATTGTGAGGAGGTTCCTGTCTCTGCAGCCCTAACCACCGGTAGCTTGGACCCTGCTCCCGACACCGGCGGACATCTATTTTTTATATTTTTTAATGTTTTTTTTTTATATAGTTTTTTAAGAAATATTTAAAAATGTAAATAAATAAGAAGACAAAACGAATAAACGACATAATAATAATAATCTTTATTCACATAAAACAGTGACAAATTCTTAGGAGTTTACTGAATTCTGAGCTAGGTTCACAGACCTGTGTTACAGAATTCAGTGACTTCTCTCATATATTGTGACATACATTTTTATGTAAATAAATGCAGTAGTGTGGGTATAGGCAATTTAGAAAGGACAGTGTAGTGGTGAGGAAGTGTAACTTGGTGTCTGGGTGGGTGTGTATGTGTGAGAGGGTGAGGGTGTGTGAGGGTGTGTGTGCGTGTGTGCGTGTGGGTTGTGTAAGTGTGGGTGTGTATGGGAGTGTTTGTTACTGAGTCGTGTGCGTGAGAATTGAGTATGTTTAGATTATGTAAGTATGTGTACCACAAGATTTTAAAGTAATATCAATTCAGTTTGTTCATAATCTAGTTCCAATAACCAATTCTTATTTGCAGATTTAGCTTCGCGGTTGGTTAGAGGGTGTATATTTTTCAATTTATTGATTTTATTGTACAAGTAAACTGCTTTATAGCCATGTTGTCGCCTAGCCGAGGCTGTGCGGCATACCACAGTTGGACAACTACTCTAGAAAGAACGACCGTAGCAAATTCAGTGGTCAGTCTCTTTTCCTTCAGTCCTGCCTCTTATATTACTATATTTCCCACATAAGAACACGTATTGGTGCCGATTCTCTTGTACACCGAACTAAACTATCACTAAAATTCCTGACCGTTGGCTATGAGAATCTTAAAGCTATTTATTCTGCAAAAAGAAACTCTAAATTTAAAAATAATTTTGACACAACTAAAATCGAATTTTACAATCGTGACTCCACGTGGTACTTGTTTGCCCCCGTAAATTTATTTTAGACCCGGAGGCGCGTAGGGGGGAGGCAGCCTCGACGTGTTTTATATGGAATTTGTCAGTTTTTGTAGAGAAAATATGAAAAATTATTACTTACATGTTGAGTCCCCTGAAACTCGAGTTTTATAAAGGGGGTCCAAATTTTCATCATTTTTGCGATACGACACACCATTTTCGAGATATAAGCAAAAGAAAAGAAAAAAAAAGATACAGAGAGAATCGGCACCATTGTATAGTTACTGCGTTTTTTTGTTTTTTTTGTTTCTGTCAAAAGTACAAAACACAAACAATCACAGCTTTAAAAAAAACATCTGAATTTATGACGCAATCTGAAATTATAGACACCGTAGGTACTAAACGCCACAGCTGTAGAGCTGTGGCGTTTTAGCTTGGCAATAGCGGTCATTGCCCTTTCTCTAATATCTCTCCGTAGAAACCCAAACAACAAACTATCTAGTTTCTTCGTAATTGGAACATGTTGAAGATCACGATAAATATTGATTCAGGACGTTAACGGACTTTAATAATTCTAAATAAGATGAGAGATGAGATGTTAGAAAATGTAGTTGGGTCAATGACCGCTGTTGCCATGCTAAAACGCGAGAAGTACTTAATTTATGTAAAAGTCGATTTTGGTCTAGGTACTCAAAATAAAATTGAGTGAAACTTTGAATAAAAAAAGCTAAAATCTTAATGGAATTGCTAATGTAAGAACGAAATTATCACATTCATAATGAGTTAAGGCGAAAGCGTAAGGGTAGTCCGCGAAATAACAAATTTTCTTACGTTTTTTTGATCATGTTGTATGTTGATCTAAATATGATTCGCGTCCGTATCAAATATTTATTTATAGAATTATAATCATAAAAATCATCAATACAACTCTCTAAGTTAATATAATCCTATTGAACGAATATTTCATAAAATCATGAGATTTTAGGATCTAACTTATGGAGTTGTATGGCTGATTCTCAATCGCAATTATTTAATCGCAGCTGAAAACCAGTATACTGCCTATTTGACCCTTGGTAAGACTAGTAGTCAGACTTTCGGGCTTCTGACGACTCGTAACGACTGTCAAAGATCCACGAATGACAGCTGGGACCAACGGCTTAACGTGAGCGCCGAGGCACGGAGGAGTCTCGGTATGTAAAGATGGTCACCCATCCTCGGACCAATCCCGGCAAGCATAGCTTAACCTGTTGGATCAACCCGTGCGGCTGTTATTACTTAGCCACAAGCTCCTGACATTGACCTGTGAATTGCAATAAAACGTAAGAATTTCGCAGGTTACCTTAGCCTAGCGCATCCCCCTTAAATAACAACATTACGCCAAGACAATTTACACATAATCTCGATCCAATCTCGACGGTCCCTTCCCTTTCCTTGAGGGGTCGTCATTCGCCCTTTACACAGCTTACAAGCCACAATTTAATTATTCGCAAACACGTAGTCTAATGTAGACGAAGGCATGGTTAGGTAGCGGCCTGTGTAGTGATAGCGGAGCGGGAGAAATGCTTGTAATGTCTCTCCGCTCACCGCTCATGACTGCGAACATACTTAGCAAATAGGTAGCTAGCCTACTGAGACCAAGCTTCATAATATTAGGTCCTCACCTATGAAATCAGCGTTTTGTATGGAGAATTTTAAAGAAGTTACATTTTTCATACTAACGTTTTCTTTATTTATATAACAACCATGAACACTGATATTTTAATACTTTTATGCACTAATGTTTAAAAACTAAGATAACGTAATATGCCACTTAGATTAAGCGACAAAAATAAGTTTTGGCCAAATGGTGGTAATTTCTGCTAGCAAAATGAGGAGTAATTTTTAAGGTATTTTCTATGTTTAGAAAATTATAAGTGAATGGGCTCAATCGGGACTTTATAATAAAAGATGAGTGGACTGTATTAAAATAGGTGTAATACCATAATTAACATGAACAACGTGTATGGAAGACAGTACAAAAAGAATGCCCGTAGTGGAGCGCGTCTGTGAGCTGAGTGGTCTGGTGGGCGCGCAGCGGGCGTTGGTAGCGGGTTCGGTACCCCGAGACCCGCGCTTTCCCCTCGGTGAATCACGCGCATATGTGATGCGCCGACAATAAGTAATAAGGTTTTTTTACTATTGGTAGTTGTCTATGATGGCTATTATTCGATATAATAACAAGCAATTGATGAATATTTTAAATCATAGAAGTGACGAGGTTCTCTATTTGTGAGAAAAAAAACCCAATATATTCGCGCGGCGATAGTAACAAAATCTAAATGGTGTATTTAGAAAAAAACTGAAACCACCAAAAAAGTCACTAACAGGTCACCGGTTTGTAGTAAGTAAGCTGGAGAGAGAAAAAAATTAAGGTTGGCTGTCTTTCAAGAGTTGAGCTTTTCTAGCTGAGCTGATTTTCATTGCAACTAGGCGATGCTTGGTAAGGTGAAGCTAAAAAATAGACAAATGAAATGTCCACTCCCGGTTTGCACCTTCTAAGCCCTGCTTCCGCTGTCGCCTTGCATACGCTATTTAGTTGTACGTAGCTAGTACGGAGTTACAGTAGTACAGAAAAAGCTAGTTCACATGACAAGCGTTTAACGCTCGTTTTCATAACGCGGTTGCAACTACACAAATTTTATTCGAGGTGTACACATGCTAACGCGCGTTTTACTAAGCGTGCGTTCAACGGTGAGCCAGCGCGCGTCAACGTGGCTTTGAGATCATTGGTTTACCGTGCTAACTGCTACCGTTCAGTTGAGTGGACGCTCTTTTAAAGTGTATTACCTATGGCGCTTTTGACGCAGATGAACGTATTTTAGGGATGTAGAACTTGAACTGAACCGGGGCCGCACGCGTTCAACGCCTGATAAGCGCGCACCATGTGTAAGTTATACAAAAACTTACCGCGCGTTTAACGCGCGCTGAGCGCTTATCATCTGAACGTACCCTAACAGTAGTACTTAAGTTGCTTCAAGCCGTACTCGGAATTACTTTGTATACAATAATGTACAGTAAGTGATACATAAGTTACGGTTTCAGCTTCCTCGTGTAAGTACCTACAAGGCGAAATTACAATTCCGCGATAAACAAGAATGGATAGTTTTAGTTGTTGTGTGAATTCGGTTACGTGGAATTACATTGTATTCCAATGAGATAACATATATACCGTTATAACATATATTTTTACTGCTGTTTACCCAAAATCGAGTTTTATACATCGTAAAATTACATACCTATAATATTATGGTAATGAGCTACGATTCATTTGTAACATTTCATTTCAAATGACTGCAATTTGGAAGTACTTACTTAAAAGATCGCGATATTAATGATGATACAATAATATACTATGTTATATACCTAAGCTTTTATGTACACTTTACCTAATTGCAGGGAACTTAAATTACTTCACTCATAGTCTAACTTTGCGTATAATTAAAGAAACGCTATCATAACTATTCCAACATCATTATAGTTAGTCAAATCCATTACTAAAAATAGTAATAATATAAACACAGTACAATTAGCAAAGACATTTCAATATGTACAATAATGTAATTAACAAACTAAATACAACATAACAACAACAAACAACACATAGCGCACACACACACACACACAGACATAACAACACTCACACAACATCACACACATAACAACATGTAGCATTCGATTTTAATACCTCTTATGTTTAATACATATAAATGTTATCTATTGATTCAGAGATAGTAGATACATAAGCCTAGGTACCGTATGACTTAATTAATATCAGTGAAAACAAATAACTTTAATGACACGCAACCACATATCCATTATAGGGCTTTCACCACTTTTTAATAAATTAAATAATCTGTAATATAATCAATTTAAATACAATTTTTTACATTACATTCAGACTATTCGAGATTATCGCGAAGCGAAAAAATCGCGGCGATTGTTTCGCCGTCCCATCAAATTCAATAGAAACTCTATGAATCAATCTCCACACGGTGATAATTTGAAGGCCCAGCATGACTATCGCCTCAAAGAGATGTCAGCACAACTGACGGGGTCCGCTAGGACCGATGCCTGCCGGGGTCGCGGCAATGTCCGAAAGGGATACCGTGGCCCCTGGCAATGTACAGCTGAAGGAACACGGGTGGGTTTTATTTCAACAGGTAAATATTTGACAGTTATTTGCGACGTTGCCAACTTTAAGGATAAACCCTCCTAACATAACATGGACCAAAAAACAGAGACATACAAAACAAAAATTTGAAACGATGATAGCTGAAATAGTTAAAACTGTGGCGCAGCTACCAACGCCCGAATCCTAGTGAGAGGGTAGGTTGTGCTATCGAAAAAGTTCATATCTATCCACTGTAAGGACTATTCTTGCTTGCAGTGGTCGGCGGCTATAGAACCGGGCCGGTAACAGATATGGTAATTGTGTTCACGTGATTTTATTTTGAAACTGGTTAGGTTAGAAACCTCCTGTAACCTCGAATGGTTAAGATGTACTATCAAAGAACTTTTGTTTTCAAACTGCTTAGAGTTTGAAAACAAAATCCCGTAAACACGATGACCACAACTGATCTATAGCTGCCGAGCGCTGCAAGCAGAAATAGTCCTTACGGTGTAAAGATGAACTACCTACGATGAATGTACCTACACTCACAATTTTACCAGTTATGTTGTATAAAAACCCAATATTACTTTGTCCGACCCGGGAATCAAACCCAAGGAGACGCCCCGGGCGTCGGGAGTCACAAGCTGACTTCCGGCCACCGTAGGCGCGGGCCTGCGGACGGTGAGCGATGGGCAGCTCGCTGTCCGATAAGGACCAGGCCCGGGTCGACGGCGCGTTGTGTTCCACGCGCGCCTCAAAGGGATGTCAGCACCAACTGACGGGGTCCGGAAGGACCAATGCCTGCTGGGGTTGCGGGTCTGTCCGAAAGGGATATCGCGGCCCCAGCACATAGGCAACGGAAGGAACACGGGTGGGTTTTAGTCAGTAAAAGTCTGACACTCCCTCTCGCTCTGCCCAGAGCGGGAGGAGTCATTTGATGATTTCCCACCCAAAAAAAAGACCATCATGCTCAAACACAAACACAGAAATAAATGCTGAAATTGTCAACTCTCTATTCATGCCGCCCCTAAACTTATTGGCACGCGATCGCAACAGATTGTTATCGTTAAATGGAATGGAATTGATACCGTTGACGATTCATTTAACTAACAACCTCCTTCATTATTACTACGGAGGCTCATAATTTACCTTCCTCGTTACGTTAAATCTCCATGGTAAATTATAATATCATCAGCTTGGCTTGATAAGGAGTCTATATTATTACGTATTTCGTAATCATTTTTGAGAAATTCTTGTGGGAGGAAAATATTAACAAATCTACAAGGTTATACTCGTACATAAGCAATATTGATAATAATTATAATCCATTGGTTCAGGTAATTAACTAAAGATAAATAAATTGTAAAAATGATTTTTTTTATAGACGACACTTTCTTATTTACAAAACCGTTGTAGGGACTACAGGTAACAATAATGCTAGCGGTGCTAAACGCAATATTCCCCGTGCATAGAGTATAGCGGCCAGTCGTTTTCCAAGCGCCGCCGTAGCAATAACTTCTGTACCGTGTAGCTAATATAGGAAGCGTCATTGTGCTTAATATTCATGGTCATCTGAATAGACTTTATCTTGTACACATTTTATTTTTTTTTTTTTGGTTGGGAAATCATTAAATGACTCCTCCCGCTCTGGGCGGAGCGAGAGGGAGTGTCAGACTTTTACTGACTAAAACCCACCCGTGTTCCTTCCGTTGTCTGTGTGCCGGGGCCGCGATATCCCTTTCGGACAAACCCGCAACCCCAGCAGGCATTGGCCCTTACGGACCCCGTCAGTTGGTGCTGACATCTCTTTGGGGCGCGCGTGGAACACAACGCGCCGTCGACCCGGGCCTGGTCCCTATCGGACGGCGAGCTGCCCATCGCTCACCGTCCGCAGGCCCGCGCCTACGGTGGCCGGAAGTCGGCTCGTGACTCCCGACGCCCGGGGCGTCTCCTGCGGCGACTAGGGGCGCGAGGGCGTGCAGCTTGCATCTCCCTCGCGCGCTCCGCCTCCTCCTTCTTCGCAGAAGGAGGTGACGGCCTCCCGGGCAGACCTCCACCGTATGCTCCACCGTGTCCTCCGGGCGATCCACATAATGGTGACACCCGGGCGTTTCCTCCCGCTTTATCCTGAACAGGAACCTCCCGAAACAACCGTGTCTGGTGAGGACCTGAATCAGGCGGAAGGTGAGGACGCCGTGACGCCTCTCTAGCCACTCCTCAAAGAGGGGACTTATCGCCGCAATTGTGGCGTGCCCACCGCAATTGTGGCGTGCCCACCATCTTGTACACCTGAATTTCATTTACTCTCCTTCTCCAACCACGATACTCATAAGGTCCCAACAAACGTTATAACCAAATTTTTATTTTCGATTTATACGATCAAATCAAATTTAATAATTCTTTATTGACATATTAGGTAACAGAAATGACTCGACAGTTTCCTTTTAATTTATCATTATATTATTCTTAAACTACTCTTTGTAGATGTAACTGCCTGAGCACAATTTTTTTGTTAGATTTATAATTATTTTTACTTACATAATAAAAACATTATTTTTTAATCTGTCTAATGTAAAACGCCCAAAAAGACAGCTTCTCTAAACCTCAACGAATTAAATGATAAGAAATCTAATCTAGGTCATTGGCCATTGTAAACAAATTAAACATAATGTTATGTGCTTTTTTTTACCCTTTCCAATCAGTCTCAATAAGTTAATGCGACCTAAAATACAAAGCAGTGAAAACCATTTTGTCAATCGAAAGGTAAGATTTAACTAAATGGTAATGCTAAACAGATAAGCCTGAGTTGGGCTTTCAATCCAGGCTTTAAATCCAGACCTCTTTATATATCTTCTGACTAAAATACTGATATATATACATACGATTTAAATATGACTACCAAGAACGAGAAAACCTACCCTAAGTAATTCCACAGCCACGGCGTTTTTCCAAAGTATTAAAAACCCTGCAATTTCCAATACATAAACAGAAAATATTCATCCTAGCTTTTAATAAAAGCTACGGTCACCTCTAATATTTTTCAGCTTCAAGAATAAATTACTTTTGAATCTAAATAAAGTTATAAATAATAAATCAGAGTAAAAACATCATGAATACAGATTAAAAATTTACAAATTATCTAGACGTCTTGCAGGCCAGACTCATAAGTGCTTGCGTTATTAGAACTTAGAAGGCCTTTTTCATCTTCTTAGTAATATTAGCTTTTATAGATCACAATGCTGTATGAGTCATTTGGTGTCGCCGTACCTACTCAACTGAGTATAAACGAGTGTAGTCACTAAGTTTTAATAGCTATGATTATCTTTTACTTTAGTCTTGGGATTTAGTCTATAAGAACAGGAACAATAAAATTGGCTACATACAAAATTGGTGGCAAACAAACTTTGATACAGCTAAGTTAGAATCGAATATAATCGATTCTAACTTAGCTGTATCAAAGTTTCTATCGGGTAGCATACTATTTCATTTTCTTTTTATAATATAATAAATGTTTTTTTTTTTTCGTGAGAATTGTTGTGGTATATTGAATGGTAATATCCCTAAGTATTGTTCAAATAGTATTCGCATGTTTTATAATCAAAACCTAAATAGTGGTATTCATAACTCATTTGTTGGGTATAACCTTTTTTAACAAGCTACCCTCTTTTTTGCTCGATTTGCCTTTTAATGCGTTTAAAACTAAAGTAAAATCCATCCTTTGTTCTAAAGCATAAACTATAATATACTTAAATGATAAGAATAGTTGGTCGCTGTGATTATTTCAAGACAATATTTGTTCTTTCTCCAGTATTAGGTTACCTACTGACAGGTTATATGAGTTTATATAATTGTTTATTTCATTTGACTTTATAAGTCAATTTATTTGAATTTATTGTTGACATAATCTACTCATTACAATGTTTTTATGAGTTGTATTGCAATATGTGGTTAGTTAGCGACCTCGACAATTGATCATATTATTTTTTGCCTGAGCAACCGGCGGCAAGTTCGTCATGTTCCCGTAGATATCATTGCTTGTGGTAGCGTCGGCAAGTTCGTCATGTTCCCGTAGATATCATTGCTTGTGGTAGCGTCGGCAAGTTCGTCATGTTACCTTAGATATCATTGCTTGTGGTAGCGTCGGGGCTCGGGTTGCCTCCTTCTCTCAAATATGGCGAGGAGTTAATAGCCGATCTTTGCGTTATGCTCTTGAGCGGGTGCTGCTTGTGCTGACTGGTCGTCTTGCTGCTCATGGTTTTGTTATTAGTAATTAACTGTTTAATTATGTTACCTCGATGGTCCTAGTTTATCATTTATAACTTTCAGTTACAGCTATATATTGCTATGTGTAAGCGGGCACGCCCTTTGTGCCTGGAGGCTTTTATTTAGATTCTGTTTACGTTTAGTTTTATTTCTACCTGAGTAGTTCTCGATTTTGGTTGGTATATTGGCGTGTGCTAGCTGACATATGGCTTATAATTTAAATTATGTTTTGTGTTGCGTAATGTAAATTATTTTGCATACTATTACGAGTATATAGTTTTGTTTTTTGTAACTAACAGATAGCTGTGCTGCTGGGGAGTTTGTTGCGCTTTTTTTCCCCAGCTAAAGCACTAGGAAGTGGTGAAGGGTGGGCGTTTTGGGGGTCTGTCTTATGTATTAATGACGTTCGAAAAGTGCTGATTATCAGCCTAGTTTGAATAAATGACTTTTGACTTTGAATTTGAAGTAACCCTATAATTTTAGGGGGCGAGCCTATTGCCATCAACCGGGCACAAATCCAGACTAAAGGAAATAAAAAAAAAAAAAAACTGGGTTTGAAATCGTCAAAATTGCTTAAAAAATATGCCCAGAACGATGGTGTTATTTTAATATCCTTAGATATCTAGAAACCTGTAATTACATCAAATTTCCAATATATCAAGTAAAGTTCGTAAAACATCATAAAGCGATCTCCAATATCTCTTCTCCAAATATAACTTTAGTTAAACCAGTAAGTAAAAACCATTTCATTTGAACAAGAATTAACGACCAACAAAAAATCTTCAACACAATCGTGCAAAAACAAAGTTACATAGCATTTAACTAAATAAAGTAGAAAATAAAACAGCCTGTTTACCATACACTCGGCCCTAACGCAGTCTCTCTTTAATCAGTAGAGAATAAATAAGCCTCAACTATCTCCTGCGAGATTCTTGAAAACCCACATGACATAGTGGACTTAGCTTTAGCGTTTGGTACAAGATAATACTTAAATTATTGAGATAGAAAACTACTGAGCAAAAATATCTACTTTTGTTTTATATACGTAGGTAAGTACAAAATTTCGTTTTCCTGTTAAAAAGCCAAATGCGAAATATTTATTTTTTTGTTTCAAAGTGAATCTGACTATTATCTTGTGAAACTTACGTTCGCTTTCTGTTTAATCTTAAAGGATAAAAGTAGGGCCCCCATTGTAAGGTAGGTACCTATTTAGTTATCTAAAAAAAATTTTGTAATGTAATGTAAGTAAACCTGATGCCTGATACCTGCCGCCTCATCCCCCAATTTTTTTGTTTACTAATTGTTAATAAGTATACCCTGAAAGTTCATAAGTCCCGACATCACTCGAAAACATTTTCCACAGTTCCCTCAAAAACTTAAAAAAGGAAATTCTTGATAAAAATCCTAAGTAAATAAAATCTTTTTTTCTGTATCACTTTGGGGCCTCACTTGAAGAATATCCTTGGCCTCAACTCAGGCCAATAAACACTTGACGAAGGTGGCTATTTGTCAGGACTGAGGAGTAGGGGTTGTAACCGCTCGATAGTATGTCTTATCACAACATTGGTAGGAGTTATCGTGGCTGAGAGTAGATACGTGGTAAGACGCAATTTATGTTATATATCAGAAGGCTTTTAGTTTCTCATTCACAACACAGCACACACACTCACACACACTCATGTATGTCACAACATTTTATATGATTTTGTGAGTTTTTCATGTTATCCTATTTTTTACTACTTACCTTTAATTTATTAAAACGGACACACACTTCCCTGTCTTTATTATTCTAGCGTATAGCACTCGTGGGTTGCAGCTGAAAATCAGCGTCAGGTGGTATACTTTGTGTTGCCATCTGACATTTATGCTGAGCTGTGGCCCTTTTGGCATTATAATCATTGTTTTCTGTGTATTTTTCTGCTGTAATGCCAATAAACGCATTTTTCTTTCTTTCTTATTCTCCTTCTTAAAAACGCTCAAATTCAATCTCAGCGCCAATCAATGTCAAAAACCTCAGGTTTGTTTGACAGTCTGAGACTGAGAATAATGTGAATCCTATCTCTCTCAGACTGCCAAAAAAACCTGAGGTTTTTGACAAATCTCGTTCTTAAAAATTGGTTTCTCGGATCTTTGGTTTATTTTTTCGCATGTTTAACTCATATTTTTGACGACACGGTTGGCGCAGTGGCTGAGCGATCGATTGCTGCGCAACGTGTCGCGGGTTCGATCCCCGCACGGAACAAATAATTGTATGATCTGCAAGTAGTTGTTCCGGGTCTGGGTGTTAGTGTATGTGAGTTTCTATGTTTGTAAACGCACCCACGATACAAGAAGAAATTCTTAGTGTGGGGAAATGTTTTTAAAAAACAATATTGTTACTGAATTATCGTACTTTCTACACCTAAAATCGAAATGCGATTTATTAAAAGATATATTTTGACTAAAAACCGAAGCAAAATAATCAATTAATTGATTTACACAACGATATCCGCTCATGTTCCCGTTACATATCTTATATTACATACTCGTATAACGGTATTTTCAAAAATACAAAATAAAAAACCAAAAGTTCGATGTAAGGTTTATTAAAATTCACCCATGCTTAGAAGACTCATCCTGTATGAACTGACCACAGATATAAAATGCGTCCACCCTGAAAGAAATTTAACTCTATTTTATTATTGTACATCCTATACTACGATAGTTAATTGATTCAGGCGTGACTTTGCGGAAATCCATTATAAAATACAATAGACGACGTATATTTAGTAACCTAATCCGCTTAACTGTCCTTAAAGAGTCAAGAACCCTGTAAGAAATTGACACGTGTTTCAGGATGACGATTGACTTGTTGTGAACCCGGACCCAACGTGTCCGTGTCCGTATCGTGACGTGTTATCGACTTGCTGCTCTCGACGCTTGACGTGTCAACACGTCGGGTCCGGGTTCGCAACAAGTCAATCGTCATCCTGAGTATGCCTCGTTGAGAGGTGAAACACGTGTCGATTTCTTACTGGGTTCTTTATGTCTCTTTAAGAACAGTTAAGCGGATTAAGTTACTAAATATACGTCGTCTATTGTATTTTATCCTATACTAAAAGAAACATAATAATTAAATAGATAAATTAAAAAGACATTTCGGCCATCTATTCTATACCATTCATCAAAAAAGGATTTGAATTTAAATGAATATAAAATTATCGCTTTGCATTTTATTAACGGGGTGGGATACGTAAGGAAAATCCTTAAATATTAAAGGAGTGGACAAAGGATGTTTCCTTTTTTCAGTATCTACTATCATATTGCACTCCATTAAAAATTAAAAATGTATATTTATAACAATAACCTGGAAAGAAAAGCTAAAAATAAGTTTAACATGCGCAATAACAATCCATTGGGAATCTAAACTTTTTGCTAAAAAGTCGTGGCTAGTCCAGAGGCTGAACACATTGGCTTTTTGTGCTATGGGTGGCGGATTTATCCGACGAATATATTTTACTTTATGTGAAATATATTTTCATGACCTATGTATACGTAATTTTTCTTAATCTGCGTCATAATGGGTACGA
The DNA here is from genome assembly GCA_916701695.1 of Agrochola macilenta. Classification (NCBI taxonomy): domain Eukaryota; kingdom Metazoa; phylum Arthropoda; class Insecta; order Lepidoptera; family Noctuidae; genus Agrochola; species Agrochola macilenta. The sequence goes on from OU753563.1 coordinate 15,773,563, forward strand.
AATAAAATTAGCTGCAAAGAAGGTTTTGTCCCAAAGTTATGTGTTTTAATACCAAAGTAATGGATTTACCTTACCAAGACCCACAATCATGACGATGACCATCCAAATCAGCGCAATAGCCACAGGATACTGGCCCTCCACGATCAACACAAGCGGTATTACAATAGCAATTACTAGCTGTACGCACAAGTACACTATACTGAGCCAGATGTAATACGACATTAGCTCTGGGTTTTCCTGAAAATAAAACAAAACATAACATAACATTACGCTTTGTTTCCCCAAAGGGTAAGGCAGAGGTGTACCCATAGTACACCCACATTTCGCCAGTTACATATGTTTCATCATTTCAGCTTAAAGACGCTCACTGCTGAACATAGGCCTCTCCCCCCCACGCTTGGCAGGCGGGTTGGCGATCGCAGTACCTATGTTGTTAAACTGTATAGAGAACGCTGCTGCCCATTCTCTAGTGAGTCCCTTAGTCGCCTTTTACGTCACCCACGGGAAGAAATGGGATGGTGCAATTCTTTACCTCCGGCACCAGTTATGTTTAAGTCCCATGTAATAGAGGGCGAGCGTATTGCCATCAACCGGACACAAATTCAGACTCCTGGCTGCTACCGAGAAATTCCATATAGTAAAATCCAATAGCAATTTGTCCAACCTGGGAATCGAACCCAGGACCTCATGCTCAGCAGTAGCGCTTACAACCACTAGACAAACGAGAAAATAAAAGGGTTCATGATTAATCCGGTAGTACTTCAACATACTAAGATAATTTCCCAGAGTAGCTTTGAATCATCATCATCAACATTATTATTTCAGCCGAAAGATGTCCACTGCTGGACATAGACCTCCCCCAAGCTCCGCCATTTCGACCGGTTCTATACTTCCCGCTTGCAGCGAGTTCCTGCGGCCTTCACAATGTCATCAGTCCACCTAGCGGCAGGTCAACGCTACGTCTTCCGGGACGCAGTCGCCACTCCAGAACCTTTCGACCCCAGAGTAGCTTTGATTACCTAAGACTAAAACAATTTAACCTCGTATTGAAAGCCACGAGTTCACTCTAGCTATCATTAATAGTCTTCTATCTATAAAAACTTCAAAAACTTCGAACTTAGACATCTGCGAGTCTCTGTCCAAATATAATAAGTGTTTATTAGATTTAATTTGATTTGATTTGATTTAATTTAATTTAAGTATCTCTAAATGTTATATTTTCTTAATTTTTTAATGATTGTTTATAAACTTAATTTATTTTTTACTTTCCTTCCATTTTTCATGTGTTAACTTTGTTAGCTTAGTTTTTAACTTTATTGTGCATGCTGTGGCCTCCTATAATTGAAGGAGTACACTTACTCAATACCCGATATTGCCCTTTAATTATGTGTCATGTATTGTGTACATCTTTTGTTGGAGATCCTAAATAAATAAATAAAATAAAATATACGTATATCAGTTAATTTCCGAGCTCCATGGCTAGTCGACATGATGCTTTAAATATGTGCTCTCAACATTCTCGACTGACGAGGAACTCAGTGAGGTGGTTTTCTTTCTCCAAGAAAGGAAGAAATTCTCCCACAGGTCATCCTTCTGATATGCAAGACCTTTCATAAAAACAGCGGAAAAAAAACGACAATTACGGGAGTTACCAAAGTAAGTTAAATTTTTTAATTATTATTAAAAAATATAACATTGGTTGAATCTTTGAATATTTGGCTAACAATTTTCTATTGAATTTCCTATTACTAGACATGCTGACATGGGCTTCTTTTCTGACGTCAAAGGGCATCTTTCAAAAGGCTCTTTTCTGAAATCTTGTCAAATATTACAAGACGGTTACCTAGCATTATGTTCACATAATAATGATCTGCTTTATAAATTGCCTCAAAGACATTATTGAGTACTGTTTGATGCCGATTATAGGAATCAGGAGGCAAATTTTGGGAAATGAAAGGAAATTAAATTGTTTATTCTGTAAATAGAATATCGCAATCACTTTAACACGACAAATGAAAAAAAGCTACATGAGGTCGGCGTTTTCTATCTAACTACTCTGACAAGAAGGACCAAAACAAACTCAGAAGTCGCAGTGTCTTTTAAAGTCCAGACACCAGATCTATTATACATTTTCTCGACGAAACCCTTCATACGCTGACACCCACAACCGATGATAACCAAAGCTGAGCAAATGTCAGTTACATTTTCATGAAGATCTATTTTCATAAACATTTTACCTTTAGGATATTATGATTTGATACTCACATCTAAAGCAGCCATGAGCAGCATCACAGACGCCATTACAAACATGACGGTGACAATGACGAATATTGACAGAAACACGACTAGTATCAACGTGGTGGTCGTCAAGTTCTTTCTGTCCTTAACTAGTAACATCGCTGCACATGTAAAACCAAATAACTGAAACAAAGAACGTTATTATGAAGGAGTTGCATGATTATTTTGACTGTTTGTCTGTATGTGAGCGTTCGCAGACGGCATAGAATAAGTGGCCGATTTCTTGTAGGAGCTAAATGATCAGATATCGAATATATCAACCCACGCGTCCTACAAAACGTAGGTCATACAAAAAAACCTGATGAGCTTCTACATACGACGTTTTTGGTTGATATACGAAATTCCATCGTTTCAGTGCTAGAGGACCTTTTATACCAAAGTATAGCGTTCCTATACAATATGTAAAAGAACCCAGTCTGATCCGAAAGGGGCACCTAGGTACTGCAATAACATTACCAAAAAGATATAAAAATCATATTATTTTTGAAAATGTAAAAGGTATTGCTATCTAAAATTCAGATTTTTTGCACCAAAATTACCCCAAATCCATTAAAAATTCGCAAATTTTCAACAGGTGTCGTAAGTTATGGCTTGTAGACCCCCGCTAAACGACGGCCGCCCGTGCCCCATGTAAAAAAAAAAAAAATGTGGCCAATTTTTTTTCCTGAAATTTTCCCCATAGTTAATTAGACTCTGAGTACGATACTCAACACAGGTTTTTATTACATGCTGTATAAAACAAGGATTACAAGTGACTGGCTACTACACGTGGCGGAAGTTTCTGATAACATCCAGTACTTATTAGCTTTATCAATATCTTCTCTTTACTACACTTTTTTTCCCTGATAAATACCTACAATGTTAACGTGCCTTTTCGTCATATAGTTAAACAGTTTGACAGATGAGGGAAATGCCGTTACAGACTGGGTACAAGAGCAGAGAAATAAAGGAGATAATAAAAATAAATAACTGTTAGATTGTGTAAAACATGAAGAAAGGAAGAGAGGAAGAGATAATAATGAGATGACGTAATAGGGATAATAGAGATATATATAAAAAGAGACTTCCTGCACCGACCCCAAATAAATTGGAATAAGAGTCAGAGGGTAAACAGAGAAAGAAAAAGAGAGACAGGTCCAAGAACTACTTCAAGGCAATCGAGTTTCAAAGTGTCCACCTAGCTTTTGACGTTTCATAAGTGCCCATGTAAGTTTCTGTGAAATTGTTATAACCGAAGGGGAAGTGGAGATGAAATAACGCAACCGATACGAACAAGCTCATATTTTGGACTGACGCAGCAGTCGTTAACCTTAAACTAAGAAACTAGCCTACCCTACATATTTATTACTTATAAATATGTAGGTAACCACATAACATCCCTCCACCTTTAGTCAGAAAAACTTCTTGTATTCTACCACAGTTCTGATAACAAATATGATTTGATTGTTTTTTTAATAATCTTAACATAGCTCTCCGCTTTTCCATTGCTAGCCGGATTTATGTCGGTGAAGTTGAATAAGTGATATTATTTCGAGTACAAAATATTTGATTTTTGGATTTTGGGAGGTCGGGTAAGGAAAAGACAGCAAAATTTTCAATTCATAGCACAACGCTGGTTTAAGCTAACTTATGCTCTTTGTAACTTAAGAAAATTTGAAACGTATGCATAAGACGTCATTTCAAAGCTGGGTCATTGCCACCAAAGTCAAAAGTTTAGAGAAACTATTATACTAAATAATATAGTTGATAGTTGAAAATGGTGACGATGTTTTTCTAGTTAGTTTTTGAAAATATCTTTCATTATTATAACTTTTATTACAAAACTAGTGGCTTGGTAATAAAAGAAAAAGATAAGAAAGAACTATTAAAGTAAATTGCATGTCTTTATAAATTGTAATTAGTGTCAACAACAGAATGTGTGTATTGTTGTTATTATTTGCAATGAAATTACAGCTCTAACAATAATAATAGTTCACTGAACGTTTAATAATGATTGGATTTTGATATTTACATAATTACTTTAAAAGCATGGATTATAATGATTTAGGATCATTTGACTGAAAACTATGGTGATTTTCATCCACTATGTACATTTTTTTGTTATCAAAAAACAAAACTTTAATAATACAAGCAAACTTTTGCATGGTAAATGAAATCATAAGAAGTAAGACTTATTTCACTTACAGCGGCACTGTTGCAAGTAATTGTGCAGGTAGTAAGCTTTAACATTTCCAACATAGACTTTTCTAGTCACTATTTGTAATATATAAGTAAGAACATACACCAAAAAAGTATCCACTCTATGTATTTCTTATTTTTCTGTGTACTTCGTAATCGGCGTAATGTTTAGAATAATAATCATGTTATACTAACTGTCAGCTGTGAGTATATCCGTGGTACATTTAACGTCACCAAGATACACGAGAAACTTAGTGAAAACCGCTTGCGCTGGTACGGGCATGTGATGAGGCGAGAAGATGACCATATGACTAAAAGAGTCATGAATATAGAAAGAAGACGGAAAGAGATGCCGTGGAAGATCACCAATGACTTGGCTACGAACAATAAAAAACGATATGATGACGAACAACACAACAAAAGAGACAATCCACAACCTGCGCGACACCGTATGGTGTGGTGCAGACGGCAGGCTAACCCCTATGGAAAAGGAGAAAGACTGACCCCAAACAAAATTGGGATAAGAAGAACTGTCAGCTGATAAATAAAACAGTACCTAGAACGTGCAATTTACTCGCCTTGAGCTATCTTTTATAGCCACAATTTTCTACGACCTACCCGTAATTTATTAATAGGCTTTCAGACCGTATTTCAAACATGGCGACCAATCTCAGCCGGCGGCTAGCCTTCGGCGTGGAAAGTATTATACTGCACAAGTGTGTGCGCAGACACAGGTTCACTCTCTCTTCCCTCACTCTCATAGTCCGATGGGACGGCAATCCAACACGACCGGAGAGAGATCAGGTGCAGGACCAACGGCTTACTTGCTCTCCGAGGCACGGGGGGTATCACACTGCTAACTTCCAAACTAAGAAACTCCTAATGGAACAACTCAATAACACTTAGCCCCACCTGGGAATCGTACCCCACACCACGCTCAGTAGTCACGCTTGCTACCACGAGATCAACGAGGCATCCAGCCGTAATTTAATCAGCCAGGTACAAACCCTAACGTCAGACTGAAATCCAATTAATATTTTACGCACATTACCTACATATCAGATTAGGGATCAATCTCTGTGTGCTAAGACTAAGCTTACATAAAGGAAACCGAGAGACAATAAGCACGTCATGTCACTAACAATGTTTGAAACTAGCGATATTCTCCGGCTTGTCTCGAGAAATGTAATAATATGTTGTAATAAAAAAACTTCCTCCAAAAATAATCTAATAAATTGTGGCACCGTATCAAACTGATCTACTCAATACTCAAAATTAATTAAGAAGAAAAATTTAGGTAATAATTGGCATCCAACCAGTTCATAACCACTGATGTGAATTACAAAGTACTTACTTACCCAACAAGTTACACAAATCTTTAGAAATATGTCTGTTTCTTATCATTGAAACTTTTAATTGGCACTTGTCTTCCTACCGCAAAATTTCAATGTTTTGTGGGTACTATGTGGCTTAAAATGAGCGACACGGAAATTGTTACAAAATAAATGAATTTCTCTTGAAAACCCTCCAGGCTACTTTTAGTTCAATTAGGCCGGAATTGTATAAATTATTGTATTTCTTAGAATTTGCTCTTAGGCATCAGCTCTAAGGGTTCAAATGTGTTAACTAGCTTATCTTACCTAGCTGTGTAATTTAATTTTCTAAATAACTTAAAAGTATACTAAGTCCAGTGTATTGTGTGACATTAGTGAGAACAAGATATAATAAGTGCTGTCAATTGGAGTCATTACGATCTAATACCTAAAATCGGTGTTAGTGGGAACAAAATATATTTTGTTTACATTGGCTGCAAACATTAAATTAGTGATAAAGTGTTGAAAAATCAGTGGATGCGGACTATGCTAACACAATTCCCGATATAAATCTTTAACCTTGCGACGTTGTTTCGGTTACAGTGACCTTATTATTGATTTTATGCCAACTGTTTCATTCCAAATTCTGCTATATCATTCTGCAGCAGTAAAGTTTGAATCAACGCCATCTATTCAACCTACTGTGTACCAGCCTGGGATTTGGTTACCTAGCATCTGTGAGCCGTCTTGGCTGGCTGATTGATTGATATTCATCGAACCTCATCGTCATATGATAGGTGGCGCTACTAGTATCTTATTACAAATCATCACTGCCGTGAATCGAGTGATCGATCGGACAATAAGTTTTCCGGTCCTCGCGTCAGGTGACGCCACTTTTGCAGTCAAACACCAGAGGGCGCTGACTATACACTGCTATCATGGAAAACATGAATGATAATATTACATTAAGAAGAAGAGTTACTAATTTAAATGCCTCGATAACAAGTTTTGGAGATAATTCTTTCCTATCCACCGACTCTCATGCCCTGGGAAGAAGTTTACCCGACTTATCTACATGGGATGGCCAAGAAATTACTGATTTACAGGAAACTGTCAGAGATTTAAAGGAAAAGCTAGAGAGTGCGCATAAGGAAATTGAAAACTTAATACTAGGAAAAATAGATTTAGAGAAAAGACTACAGAATCGAGAAACCAAAATTAATAGTTTAACTAAAATATGTTCATCAAAAATTAGTACCCCGAAGCGAAAATCTAAACACCTAAACGAATCAAAGACTTTAGCCTCCCAACTGCAACAGGAACCTGAAATAGGAAGGAAATCTACCAACACACTACAAAATGAGACTCAAAAATCCATCTTAACCAGTGGTACTACTACACTAAATACGGAGGAACAACCAAAACTCAAGAAGATAAACGCGGTATGTAACCATCCTACCATGCAGCATAACAATAAAGAATTTATTTCAACTGATACTTCATATCTTATAACCAAAAATAATTATCTGAAGAGGAAAATGCATATCCTTGGAACCCAGCAAATTACGGGTTTAACTACACGCCTACTTGACTTGAGATCTAATAGCTCATACGAAAGGTACTGCGCAGAAGGAATGATAAAATACTATGCAATCGCTAAGCAACTGTTAAACACGGAATTAACATGTAAGCCTTATGATAAAATTATTATTTGTGTAGGAGAAAATGACTACAACCCTACTACTATGTTAAATGAATTATATATGTTTATAAAGAAATATAATAGTTGTCCAATTATAGTGCTAAGTGTATTGGAAAATAAATATCTAAATGAAAAGTTACTGAATAATAATCTAGAACTAATATGTAATAATAATGAAAATTGTTACTTCTTACGTACTCATAGCAATACTTGTCATAAACTGAATGTTCTGATCGACACAATTGATTATAAAAATAAATATTTAAACTTCAACAATAAATCAACTGCTCAGTCGAAATGCTCCGATTTGTCCACATATGTTACTACAAACCTAGACACAAAGCTTAAGTACAGACCAACAAGATCATATAACAATAAAAGCACCCCAAATAATACCTTTTTTCGTCGATACTAGTAAAACTTTACTTAAAACTAAAACGCTATGTGATCAACCATTAAAAAACATGTATGAGAATGAGTTAAGTAAGGATAAAGGCGTAAATTACATTGACGGAACTAATTGCCACTCATTAAATGTTCTTCATCAAAATATTGCAGGCTTAAGAAGTAAAAGAGAACTCTTAGAAATTGCTATCGACTCGTTTCTAGATGAAGGGTTGCTTATTGATGTAGTATGCTTGACCGAGACTTTTATTAAGGCAGGTGAGGAGAGCAGCGTTACCTTAAATGACTACAAATTAGGAGACTGGTACTCAAGAAAGAATAAAAAGCGAGGCGGTGTTTGTATATACTGCCTAAATCACATTGAGTACAAAATACTGACGCAATTAAAAAAATATGCGTCTGAAAAAGAGTTTGAGTGTTGTGGAATTGAACTCATACAATATAACATTGTAATAATAGCCTTATATCGTACGCCAAGCTCAAACCCCTTTGTTTTCCTACGTAATTTAGAAGTGATGTTGTGTAATCTTCGAAACAAATCAAAAAAACAATTAGTGATAGTAGGTGACCTTAACATCGATATTTTGAGCAAAAAAATCGATAGAAATAAAAAATGCATAGACGAATTAACTAGAATTGTAAATAATTTCGGCTTAATGCTGCATATAAAACAACCAACGAGAAGAAATTCATGTCTGGACCAAATAATAAGTAACTGTAAAGATGCAATATGTGAGGTTATACCACTGGGACTGTCAGACCATGAAACAGCTCAGATGATATCCATACAAATAGACAATAAAGTTCCACCTCTACGCTTTCGCACAATTTATAAGCGTGATTTTAGCACAGAAAATAAAGAAAAGTTCTTTAGCTGTATGTCAAATTTAAAATGGACAGAAATATTTTCTAATCAGGAAGCTAACACTGCGTTTAATGACTTTCACGAAACACTCGTCTTGTTCTTTGATTTGTGCTTCCCTAAAATTGGGATCAAAATCAACCTAGTGAAAAAATATACGAAATGGATTTCCAAAGGTATAAAAAAATCAGCTAAAACCAAAAGGAGCTTGCGCTTTAAATACTACTTCTCATCTGACAAAGGCAGTAAACTAAAATACTTAAACTATAATAAGTTACTTAAAAAATGTATACAAAAAGCACAAAAAAACCATTATACAAGTTACATAACCAGGGCTACAAATAAATGTAAGGCGTCATGGGACTTAATTAAATACAATTCCAATAATAATCAAGTTCAGGAATCAAATATAAAGGAGATAGAAACTGAAACCGGACCACTAACAAACCCCACGGACATTGCCAATTATGTAAATGACTATTTTATCAATTTGACTAACAACGATTTTGACATTAAAACTAATAATTATGACATTGATCCTATTAATTCTAGTATGTTTTTAATGCCGACTAATGATGGCGAAATACAAAAAGTAATAAAATCACTCAGGGATACAAACTCAACAGGCTATGATCAAATACCTACAAAAATTATAAAATACATAGGCCCTATTATTACTCCGGTACTAGCACATCTAATAGACTTATCGTTATTCACGGGAGTGTTTCCTGAGAAATTGAAAATTACAACTATTAAACCAATACATAAAAAAGGCAATAAAAAACTTGTTGATAATTACAGACCGATAGCCCTCTTGCCTATTTTAGCGAAAGTTTACGAAAAGGCCATGCATGCGCGATTAGTAAATTTTATCGATAAGTTCCAAGTTTTGAAACATGAACAACATGGATTCCAAAAAAAGAAATCGACAACTACAGCGGCATTTAATTTAATTAATATAGTTACTAAAAACATTGACCAGAAAATCCCGACAACTGTTGTATTCTTTGACATGTCAAAAGCCTTTGACTTTGTATCGCACGACCTACTACTAAAAAAATGTGATAAATATGGAATACGCGGTAAAGCAAATACATGGGTAGAAAGTTACCTTACAAACAGACCGCAATTTGTAGAAATTACTGTGGATAAACCAAATCAAAACGGTGAAATGTCATTTAAATCCAAATTAGGTTACAATTGCACAGGCGTTCCACAGGGCAGTATTTTAGGCCCCCCACTTTTTCTGATATATATCAATGACCTGACCGAAGTAACTGATCATCCCTGCATACTCTTTGCAGACGATGTGGCCGTAATTATCCCTAAAAATAAAGAAAACTATAATGAAGAAATAAATAGTACCGTAAGCAAAGTAATAACTTGGATGGAAAAGAATAACCTTAAACCTAACATAGATAAAACCAAATATGTACAATTTCGTAACAGAAACTGGATTGAAATAGACTTAAACATCACTTATAAAGATAAACAAATACAACAATCAGATAGTATGACTTTTCTTGGGATAGATCTAGATGAGAGGTGTTCCTGGATTAATCATATTGATAAGATATGTGGAAAACTCTGTAAGTTTGCTTATGTTCTATGGCGCTTATCTAACCTAACAAGTAGACAAGCCACATTACAGGCTTATCATGCGTATGTTGGTTCAATACTGCGTTATGGTATACTGGTGTGGGGAAACTCGGTGCATCTCGAAAGAGCTTTCATCGCACAAAAGAGATGTATACGTGCGATTTGTAATGTAGACCCACTTACTTCCTGTAAACCACTGTTTAGGAAACTCAGAATACTTACATTAACAGGTATTTATATTGAGGAAATATGTAAATTTACCAAATCTCACCCTGAGATGTTTGAAAAACTGGGAGATAAATGTATGTTCAACACTAGATATCCTAACAGATTAATTATTCCCAGAATTAAAACGGAACTATATGGACGAAGTTGCTATCCTATGTGTATTCAGATATATAACAAGATTCCTAACCAAATCAAAGAACTTCCAATGGTCCGCTTCAGAAGGGCCTTACGCAGTTGGTTAATTGAGAATTCCTTCTATACTGTGAAAGAATTCCTTCAGTTTAAATTAAAATAAATCTAATTGTATATGTACCAAAAATTTGCATGTCATTATGTTATGATTGAATATGTTAAGCTACTATTATAATACCATTTTAAGAACTTTTGTAACCATATTTATCTGCAAATAAATCTTTGACTTTGACTTTGACTTTGAAAGTGTAACATTTCGCTAAAGGAATTTTAAACAAAGGCAAACCGAAAATCAGCCTTACTCACACAAAGCTTACATTTCCACCTACGCCTCACGTCAGCCACGCCTAACCATTATTCTAGATTTCAGTCTAAGGACGCTATAAAACGGGCCTTTTGTTCTACTAACGACGTTTACGTTTCAAGATAAGGCGGAATTATCAAAGAAGAATGGATGTTCTTACAGTTCCCAGTATGGCGATGAGTCTGGTCCCACACCGCACATTAAAGCCGGGAAAACATGTTTCAGCTTGCGGTATCTTCTCCACCAAAAAAGTTTCGTAGTCCACATCCATTTTATATAAAAATATAGCTATAAAAAACGTAAAATAAAATAAAACACTAAACTCGATTGAAAGGTAAAAGAAGTAAAAAAAGACAGTATAAAATAAAATGTGACAGGGGTTTTTATTTTTTGGTAGCATAGAGGAAGAACGAACAAGTGTGTTGGGTATCCAGAATATATTCTTCTTGGTTTTAGTTATTTCAATACTATTTTTGGCTACTTTATTTGGTGTTTTTTTTTATTTTTTTTTATAAATGTGGGTTTTGTTTGCGCTGAATAAACGATTATTCTTTCGTAATTTTTTTTCCTTATTACACGAATGGGTTCACCAGAAAGTTATTTTAAAGTGCTAATGTCAACGACCAAGTTATAAGCATCAATTATGCCCAAAAACAATAACTTCTCTACTTAAAAGTCTGCTCAGAAATCCAACAAGAAATAGTGGAAAAGAAGCCTTCTAGACATCTGTGTCACAAAACTCATGAGGGCGAATTTATCCTCGCAAGTTGGAGTTGTTTGCCGAGACTGGCGGTAAATCAAATGAGCGGTAAGGCAGGGCTTATCGCTGGGACACGGTGCACGCGTTTACTTGCGCTTCCATGCCAAACTCTTTGGCACTTAATGTATGGATGAGAATGTTAAACAGTTTCCTGATTTTTTTATTTATTCCGAACTAGCGACTCACCCCTGCTACGCACGGTGAAATGTTCTGTTAAGGCGACATGTCGTTAAACACAAAAACAAACATAAATATTTTATTAACATACACCTTTCGGAATAAATGTTCTAAATGATGACCCACCACATTTAAAACCCAGAGTATAGAAGAAGGTAAAACCGCATCAAAACCCGTTGCGGTTTCAAAAGATCAACGCGGTCATACAGACAGACACGAAAAACAGCTTTGTTTTTTCTATTCTAAATAAAGAGGTATTTTTATTTTATTTATTTGTAAGTTTGTACGAGTATGTATGTAGGGGGTAATCTCCGGAACTATTAGTCGGATTTGAAAAAATATTTTTGCATTGGATAGCCTACTTCTTGAGGAGAGTTACAGGCTCGCGGACGAAGTAATGGGCAGAAGCTAGTATACTATATGTATATATACTATGTGTATATGTGTTTGACTTACTGTCAAACAAACAGGTGACTCACCTGATCGCAAGTGGACACCGCGGCCGCCTATGGGTTTTGCAAGTCCTGTGCCGCAGGGTACCCTTTTCTTCATTTCAATTCCTTCGTGAATGATTTTGGTGACATTCATTGTGGAGTCTCATTCTTTATTTCCGTACTAGCCTCCGCCAGCGGCTTCACCCGCGTGATATCTTTATAAATTATAGCCTATGTTACTCAGTGATAATATAGTATTCTACCAGTGAAAGAATTTTTTAAATCAGTCCTATAGTTTTTGAGTTTATTCATTACAAACAAAAAAAATACGATTTTTTTCTCTTCATAGTATTAGTGTAGATGAATTTCTCTTTATGCTAAAAGTTTCTCGTCCGTGACTTCTACCTGGAATCAATTAACAACAAATTGATTATTTATACACTTTAGCTCTATAATAAACATTTAATAATACACAAAGAGCAGTGGTAGCCCAGTGGTAACAGCCCCCGACTTACGAGGTGTAGCTCGTGGGTTCGAACCCGAGCTGCTCTCAAAACGGTGAAAGAAAACATAGTGAGGAAACCGGCATGTCCTAGAACCAAAAATTCGAAGACATGTGACATCTACCAACCCGCACTGGGCCCGCGTGGTGGATTACAACCCACTCCCTCTCACAGAGAGGAGGCCTGAGGCCCAGCAGTAAAAATTCAAAATATTTTATTTCACATAAACCTACATGAGCACTTATGAAACGTCAGAAGCTAGGTGCACGGTTCCAATAGGTCGTTTCCTATGGAGAAGAGCCGGCAAGAAACTCCACGATAACTCTTTTAAAAATAATTGTTTTTTACAATATTATATTCAAATAACAGTATTTAATAGGTATAATAATAATAATAATAAAATAATAAAACGATAGCTGGCAACACTAACGTCAACACATCAAAAAATCGTTTTCTCAATTTCCATAACTTTATTTATTTTAGACGCAGTTTTTATGTTATAACAGAAGCCGAAAACAAACCTTTAACCCCATAAATCAAAATAAAACATAAAAAAGAATAAAATGAACCACAGAATTAAACTTTAATGAAAAAATACCATAGCGGAGGTGAATTGACAGATGTCACCCCTCCAATAAAACCATGATTTCATAAAACGAAATGAAAACGAAATGTTGACGAGATCAGCTGCAAGAGCACGCCCACCACCTTCGGACTCGTCGCTCAGCTCCGCCTCGCCGCCGCCGGTACCCAGCCCCACCGTGAGCGCTGTGACGACCCCGGCCGCGGTAGTTGCGTCGAGCTCGAGCGACGAGTATTTTTCCCCGCCGACGTCGCCAACACCTGTACGCCGGCAGGGGAGAGGCCGGCCACCGAGGAGCTTGGGACTTAGGGGCCAACCGGCCCCGAGCCGGGTCCCCGCTGCCGGTGGTTGTGTGCAGCGCATGAGATGGACTCAGTCTATAAACGAGAACGTCATGCGCGCATATTACGGGTCTACAGAGGGAGGAACTAACCTCACTGCGTACCGTGTTAGGATGCTGTCTCTATTTCAGGAGCTAGAGCCAACCGTCAACGTCTCGGCACAACGACTCTCGGATCAGGTGCGGGTCATCCAACGCAATCATAGGTTGGACGACACCGCACTTGATAGGCTGCGCTCAGAGGTACTGAGCAACCATATCATCTCAACTCCGGCACAAACCGCGGCACAAGCGACACCTATTGATGTAATCCCGCCGCGGTCCAATCGTGATGCTGAAGAGGAGGATGATAGGGTTACCACAGTAAGTAGCCAGTGCAACGTCCGATTGAGGAGCGCACTGGAGGATACGCTTCGCGAGTATAGGTACACTCCGACCGATCTTAGGCCCCGACTTCCACGCTTACCCATGCACAAAAAAAATAGGGCGCTGGTGTGTGCCTTGGACTCGCAGCTTAAGAATTTCTTCGAGAGCAGCGAGGATCTCATTGATACACACTCGATCCTGTACTGTGCGGCTGTTGCGGCATGTCGTTTAGCTAACTTTAAGTTCCCAAACTGTGACGGAGCTACTCGACCAAAACCAGCCGTACCAGCCTGGCAGTGCAGGATCGAGCGACGTATCGATGGGGCCAGGGTACTCATCGGCAAACTATCCTGCTTCAGGGAGGGCAATACGAGACCGCGAGTGATGCGCTTTGTGAGGCAGGCATTCTCGGGGACTGGAATCAGCCCTCGAGAATACATGCCCCGTGTCACAGAGCGCATCGACTTCCTGAAGCAGAAAGTTTGTGCATGGGCGAGCCGTATTCGGCGGTATAAGCGGCGGGTTGATCGATACACGCAGAATCGTATGTTCCAGAACGATGAGAGGTGGGTATATAGAGCTTGGGAGCGACCTGAACAAAATGTGACGGACGTGAGCCGCCCGGATGATGCCGCCACGAGTGCATTCTGGCGCAGCATCTGGTCGGTGCCTGTCTGTCACGCTGAGGCTGGCTAGATGCAGGATGTCGAGCGAGTGTGTGAAACTATTCCAGAAATGGAAGCTGTAGTAATCACGCCATTAGACGTAGCCATAGCAGTCCGTCCATTACCGAACTGGAAATCACCGGGACCGGACGGACTGCATAACTTTTGGTTAAAATGGCTGATTAGTTCACACACTCGCCTAGCATCCCAATTCCAGTCATCCCTGGAGTCTGGGTCGCTACCACAGTTTCTAACAACAGGCGTTACCCACCTGCTCCATAAGTCAGGTAGTCCTGCGGAACCCAAGAATTATAGACCTATCACATGTTTGTCGACGGTCTATAAACTTCTAACATCCATTTTGAGAGTGAAAATTAACACACACATTGACAGTAATTCAATTATGTCTGCCTCTCAAAATGGATGTAGGAATGGGTCCCGCGGTACTAAGGAGCTACTCCTCATCGACATGGCCATAAGCCAACAGGTTCGTCGATCCCGCAAGGATCTGTCGACATGCTGGATAGACTATAAGAAGGCCTACGACTCGGTGCCACATACATGGCTCATGAGGGTGCTGGAGTTGTACAAGATAGATGCAACTCTGCGCACCTTCCTGATGTCGTGTATGGGGCAATGGAGGACGGTCCTTCGCTACCCAGGATGTCAACAGATCCAGGGGAATGATGAGCCTGTATGGATTAAACGGGGAATATTTCAGGGCGACAGTTTGAGTCCACTTTGGTTCTGCTTAGCCCTGAATCCTCTAAGCACACTGCTAGAGGATTCAGGTCTAGGCTATCGGTTAAGGAGAGGTGGTCAGGTCATATCTCACCTCCTCTACATGGATGACTTGAAACTCTTTGCCCCCAACAAATTGCGACTGATGGAGCTACTGAAGGTAACTGAAACATTCAGTAGCGCCATCAGGATGGAATTTGGTGTAGACAAATGTGCAGTCATGCATGTAAAGCGAGGGGAGATTATGGAATCCGAGGGAACTCAACTCTCGGACTCCATACACCTTAGATCCCTCTCCTCAGCCGAAAGCTATAAGTATTTGGGTATGTCGGAAGCGTTAGGCATCAACGTTGCTGACATGAAGCAATCGTTGAAGGAGCGCTTCTTTGGTCGCCTGAAGAAGGTTTTAATTAGCCTTCTTTCGGGCGGAAACAAGGTGCGCGCCTACAACGGTTGGGTCATGCCGGTTTTGATGTACTCTTTCGGCATACTCAAATGGACTCAGACCGAACTCGACGCCCTGGACAGAAGGGTCCGTACACTCCTAACCGCAAACCGGATGCATCACCCACGTTCATCGGTGATGAGACTGTACATCCCGCGGAAGTGCGGGGGTCGAGGCTTTTTAAACGCTAAGACCCTCCACAACCGCGAGGTGTGCAGCCTCAGGGATTATTTTTGTAAAGCCGAAGTGGGTATGCACCGGGATGTGGTCGCAGTGGACAAGGGACTCACCCCGCTCTCCATGGCTAAAGAGAACTGGCGCAAACCTGTAATACTTACTACAGATGACCGCAAGGAGGTATGGCAGAGCAAGGAGCTTCACGGGCGCTACTATCGGGCTCTTCATGAGCCTGGTGTAGATTTCTTAGCGTCCGTATCCTGGCTACGTTTCGGTGACCTTTTCGGGGAAACTGAAGGTTTTGTCTGTGCAATTATGGACGAAGTTATCTTGACGAATAACTACCGGAGACATATTATGAAGGACGGGACGGTTGACGTGTGTCGGGCATGCCATCGTCCGGGTGAGTCCATCAGACATATTATCTCTGGTTGTTCGCGTCTAGCTAACGGCGAGTACTTACACAGACATAACCAAGTGGCCAGGATTATTCACCAGCAAATTGCTTTGAAATATAAACTTGTTGACTCTGAGGTACCGTATTACAAGTATGTGCCCGACCCAGTTCTCGAAAATGACCATGTCACGTTATACTGGGATCGGTCTATCATTACTGACAGGACTATTGTAGCCAATAAGCCTGATATAGTGGTGATAGACCGATTAGCGCGCCGCGCAATGATGGTCGATGTTACCATCCCACATGACGGGAACCTCGTGAAAGCTGAGAAAGAGAAACAAATTAAATATCTCGACTTAGCACACGAGGTTGTCGACATGTGGAATGTGACCTCGGCTATCATTGTGCCGATTGTCGTAACGGCCAATGGCCTGATTGCCGAAAGCCTCGACCAACATCTCTCGAGGCTGTCGTTAGGCGGTTGGATCAAGGGCCTGATTCAGAAGGCAGTACTACTCGATACGGCTCGCATTGTGAGGAGGTTCCTGTCTCTGCAGCCCTAACCACCGGTAGCTTGGACCCTGCTCCCGACACCGGCGGACATCTATTTTTTATATTTTTAAATGTTTTTTTTTTATATAGTTTTTTAAGAAATATTTAAAAATGTAAATAAATAAGAAGACAAAACGAATAAACGAAATAATAATAATAATATTTATTCCAAAATAATTACAAGGCATAAAAATTAGTACAGTTTTGCTTAAATGTAAATTATATTCCTAAGACTTACGTGCCTGAACTAGGTAATCCTGTGTTTCAGGCGAGAGGAGCTAAAATAAACTTATAAAATAAATAAACAACAGGTTGACAATAGATCACTAATTACATGTTGAAGAGCTTAACTCTTAGTTTCTAAATTTGATATACTTATACTTAACGTAGGTGAAATTTTTCACTTTAGCACAGTTAGTAAATTCTCTGTATCTTCGTAAGACATACTTTGGAGAGCATCCTTGAGAATTCTCTTACAATTTGTGTAATTCAGGGAATAAATGTTTGCTTTCGAGTTTAGTCTATTATAGAGAAGAGGACCGAGGTACAGGTAAAATTTGGAAACAAAAGCATGTTTTGTTGTATTTTGTGGACAAACTATATCTTTACGTCTTTTATTAGCATATGCAGTGCTATAGGGTAGAGCTCTGTGTTGTTTTAATACAATACCCATTATAAATAGCTGTCGAACTGTTAATACTTCACAAGATTTGTATAGGAGGTTAGTAGGAAAAAGGAAAGGGCGGAAAGTAGACACTTTGAGAATCGCCCTTTGAGCTCTCTCGATGGTTAGTAACATTGTTTTACCCGCTCCACCCCATGTGGTAATACAGTAGGTTAATATTGATTGACATAGAGCGAAGTAAACTTGTCTAACTAGTTTTGGGTCAGCAATATAGCGTAACTTTTTAAAAACAAATATCAGCTTCCGAATTCTACTATTTAAAGCTTGTATATGTTGTTTGAACGAAAGTGTTTCATCTATTATAACACCAAGATATTTTGTTGTATTTGTCATTTTAATATTGGGACAAACACATTGGTTATCTATAGGAATTGTGCAATAATGAGCATACAATGTCGAGGTAGTGCTTGTTGATATTTGCTTGCGCATCGAAAACTTAACGTAATTTGTCTTATTTGCATTTAGTGTTAGTGAATTGAGTTGAAGCCATTTATTAACAATATTGAACCCCTGTTGCGCAAGTTTGTAGACATTTTTTTCTGAATCAGCTGAAAATAGAAGGGCAGTGTCGTCAGCATAAGAAACAATTTCGCCGTGATCTAGATTTAGGTTACAAAGATCGTTTATGTAGATCAAAAATAATGTAGGTATGGGAGGACAGTGTAGGTCTTTCAACAAGTACCAGGTACTTAACAAAATAGAAGATGGACAATAAATCTACGGTCCACTAAGCCTACAAAAAAAAAAACAGCCATTAAAAAAATAAGAATAAATTAATAAAAAATAAAAACCTACTTTAAACGAAATTACATGATTGCTATTACAAGTGGGAACGTTATAGGCTTAGTATGAATACACAACAATCGTTCCGATAAACAAAATAACGATGGCCTAGTTGTATTGTTAGCATTTCATACAGTCAAGTTTTTGTTTATATTGCCTAACGAATAAAGTTTTTCTGATAGGTTATTAGGCTAACAACATGCTGGCTAGATCCTTTTTTGCTGAACATACGTATCTGTTTGAACGAGCTTAGTCTAGAAACAAGCTTAGCCTAACAAAAACGCCTTCTCTTTAATAACTTGTACAATATAATGTAGGTTTGTAAGTAATTATTTCCTTAAGCGGTTAAACCCTTACATTTAACGTTAAACGTAAATCAGTGTGAAATATTGTGGCTTACAGTTTATCACGCAATTAAGGCTGGAGGGAGACAAACCTTCGCGTCGCTGTACGTCAATGTAAATTGTGTGAAAACGCCCTTAAATCTACGGTGAGCCAACAATAAGCGTTTAATTGAATCGCTGACAATGCAATTAAGGTGTAATTGAAACACGCTAAGCATATTTTGAATAGCTTTTTATGTTAATTAAATTCTTACTTTGTATCGATAAAAGTGATTTAATAGATTTGCATTTTACATTGTGGTTGTTTGGTTAATTACATTTTGGATTTATTTCTTATTTGGAACAAACGCATTGCCATTTTTTCAGCATAGAATAATAACTATTACTTACTGATTAAGAGATGAAAAAAATAGAAACAAAAAATAACAGCCCACATTCATGAAGCCTGAACCAAATTATTCTAAACATTTAACAGACCATTTAAAAAGAGTAAAATGCTTCTTAGTTTCCTATCTAAATCCTCTACGAAATCCTTTCTGGACACTTCAGGATTCTACCAAAAATACACCTTTTATTTGAGCATATTACTGCGAAAGGGGTTAATAAATTATTCGGTCCAGTGCTGATATGCACCGTACTCTATGACCACCTCGGCAGGATGCCAACCGGGTGCATACCAAAATAAGTGCAATTGCTAGATAAATAATGAAGACGATCTATGTTGTTGTTTGTGGAACCTTTCTGCTTATGAAGTGTTGTTTTGATGCATATATATGAATAATATATTACATAATATACAGGGTGTTCGGCAGATGATTGAACATACGAAAATGGTGGATCCGTGGGGCCGTCTGTGTTTAGGCCCAATAACAAGACCCAGGCCACAAGGTTTTTTTTGAATGATTTTTGTTTTATTTTATTCGTAATTCGTCGTCGTCGTCGTATTTGACGCAGATGATTGCTAGAAAATTCGATACGAGCCCTTAAACTACAAACAAATTAAAAATAAACACCGAAAGCACGACTTTGAACTGCGTTAAAAAAAACTAACAGTGATAGAGCAGTTCTAATTATAGGAAAACATCTTTGGTTCATGCCCGTTCTAACGGTATGCAGTATAAATTTATTTTAAAACAACTAGAACAATTCGCCAATTTTAACTGAATGCCCTGTTTTCACGGAACTCTACATTTGCGAAAAGTGAAATTAATTATATAAGCAATTTTTTTTTTACATATTAGTTTCTACAATTATTCTAGAAAAAAAAATATATTGCCGGTTTTGATAATTGAAAATTAAATTATTTACGTTTGAAATTTGAGCAACGACAAATTCCGGTATTTTTTTTGAAAAATCATTTAAAAAAATCTTGGTCTTGGGTCTTATTATTGGGCCTAAACACGTAGCAAACGGCCCCACGGATCCGCCATTTTCGTATGTTCAACCGTCTGCCGAACACTCTGTATATCACGCCTGTATTCTCTACAGGGTTAGGCAGAGGTCCACCTACACCTACATACAGTACACCAACATTTCGCTTAATATGTTTTTAAGTCCCATGTAATAGGGGGCAAGCCTATTGCCATCAACCGTGCACAAGACTAGACTCCGGGCTGCTATTGAGAAATTCTGATTCTGATAGAACAATCCAAAAACACTTTGCCCATCCTGGGAATCGAACCCAGGACCTAATGCTCAGCATACCATAACCACCATTACTCACCACTAATGCAATACCTGTTACTCTTGATGTTATTCGGGGGCCTTAGTGCGGTCCTCGGCTCTAACAAAATCTTCGAGTTTTTAGAAAACTCTCAGTAGCATCCTGGATCTCGATTCGTGCCCGGTAATGATAATCTTCCCTTATTCAATGGATCCTGTAACATAATCTGGCGAAATGTGGATGTACTATTATGGCCAGACACCTATCCCATGGGTGCTTTTATGTTAAGTTGAGGACACACATGCTTGTATATTGAACCCTCATATGCTCCCATAATTCAGCATAATTATTACCAAAGTAAGTAAGTATCTATACATCTGAGCAATATAATTTATTCAGTAATTTTCAGAAAACAGTCTAGAACTGGAAGGCGGGCAGCTTTAGTTGTTTTTAATTAATTACTCCCCAGGGCAAGGCACTTTAGGAAGATTCGCTACGGTTCAGGTCAAAGACTCGTCTATTTGTTCAAATATTGCCAAAAGTTTTAAGGGTTTTGTGAAATATTCGGAAGAGGAAGTGTTGAGAGACCTTTGTTTTATGAAAAATACTTTGATCAATGGTTAAAAAGACTTTTAGATTAATAAGCTGGCGAAAGCAATACCAAAAACTGTAGGTATCATAATCATGACTAAATATAGGCCTACATAATATTTATATTATATACTCGAAAAACAACAGTGAGTCAAAAAAAAAACAAAAGTCATTTATTCAAACTAGGCTGAGAATCAGCACTTTTCGAACGTCAAAATTACATAAGACAGTCCCCCAAAACGCCCACCCATCACCACTTCCTAGTGCGTTAGCTGGGAAGAAGAAGTGGCGCAACAAACTCCCCGGCAGCACAGCTGTCTGTTCAGTTAGAAGAACAAAAAAAAAAGATTCTATATAATAGTATTCAAAATAATTTACATTAAGCAACACAAAATATAATTTAAATTATTAGTCATATATAAGCTAGCACACGCCAATATACCAAACAAAATCATCGAGTGTAATAGAAGATTCGAAATAAAATCTCGTAATGGGTCTATGTAACGGTGTTTTTCGAGTTTTTGCGGAAATCCTCATGATTTTCGCTATACACGGTTTACTTATTCCTATGCTGGACGTAATTAATCATTTGACATGACACATGAGCATTATAATTTTTGTTTTTTTTTGTAATGTAACTTAAATTTTTTTACACAACTAACTATTTACACTAGGTGGGTACTAAATTACATGAGTAACTAACTAACTGTACTAATAAATACAAAAACAAAAGAACATTTATTAAAATTAAAATTCATTTTCCTTATCTCATCACGATTTTTAGATACCAATTACCTCATTTGAAACTCCCAGCAAAAATCTCTTCTCAATACTCAATATCTTTATTGCTTTACTTAGGTGGTAACTATATAATTTAGATCATTATGGACCCTGTAGGGCACAGCAAAAGCGTAGGAGAGAGGAAGCCCTGTTTAAGGAGATCATTAAGTTGTTAAGCAAGTTTTAACTTACATTTATTCAAAGTCAGGAGATCGCAAATAGGATTCTAACATTTCGCTTATCTATTGTTTATGTATTGTTTTATCTGTAAAAGTGTACTTAAATATTTTAGATTATTTCTATATATATTCTCGGCAACTCAAGAAATTCTACTAAACGTTCCCACTTGAAAGCCCAAGCTTTAGTACTTGAAAAGTGCCGGTTATCTTGACAATTAGGCCGACACATCCCCTGGGGAGTCATACTCACGTAACAAGAAATAACTTGAAATAAGGTTCTTGGTCTTTTGTACTTGCAGAGTATCTAGTTTTCTACTCTCCCGCGTTTTTGTTAAGAATATTTTATTACGCTAGAGACGGTTTGTTGCTTAAATTGTAGCTAGTGATAAGTAAGAGAAACTTTATTTTTGTTTGGTATTATTTATGGGAAGTCTTCGTAGGTGGGATTCTTGCCAATCCTTGGTCTCTGGGGATTATTGGCTTTAAAACTCTGCTCCACAACAATAGCACATGTGTGAGCACTATGCACCTACATTAAAGCTACCATTTATTTAGTACGTCTTTCATTGAACTGAATGTGCCAAAGGTTGTCTGTAAAAGATCGCTTTTAGCGATAAGACCGCCCATTGTGTCACCCTATGTAAAATGACTACATTTTTATCTGTATTTTTTATGGTGTACATAATAAAGAATATTCTATTCTATTCTATTCTATTCTAATGTGCTTGGTGCCCTGGCGGCTGAGAGTATGTCATGCTCACTCAAATGTCTTGCTAATGGTGGCGTGTGTGATGGATCATCACCTTCAAAATGGTTGAGCTGAATGGTTCTGATCCATGCGTCATGTTCGTGAACGGTGGCCGTCAGTAGGAACTGGTCCTCTCGTATACGGACCAGACACTATCAGTAATAATGAGATTATATTTAATTAATGTCATTACTACTGAAAGTGCGGTGGTTCGAATGATGGTGTGATCTAAACATTTTAATATCTTATCGTCAATATTGAAAGGAATGACAGTAATATTGATGTCATTATTACTGATAGTGTCTGGTCCACTTTAGCTGCCACAGCTTATTTTTACTTTTGAATTGTTTTTTGGTTTTATCTTTTTAATACGGACGGTCTTATCGTGCACGTCTTTCTATATTGTTCTCACATATATAATTTCAAAATTAAAAAATAATGTCCGTGGATGTCCGTGGAGATTCTTGTCCGTTCTGAATCTACTACGCTTTGGATTGGGCAACTAGCTTCACCTTTCTGTCTGCCCGACCTCTTGACAATTCAAAAGTGCTTGTAATTGGTTTATTTGAAATAAATGCTTTGAGTTTGAGTTGAAAGATTAAGCGAATGAGAGAGACGTTAGGAACCTAACGTCCCAAGGACTGTACTGAACAACCTTACACTAGTCACTCCTACAGTAAACCGACGACCTTGTTAAGACCGCAAAATCCGCCGGATGTGAGAAGCATAGAACTGGGTGATGTGGCGCGAGGAGCAGTAGACGTCTTTAAGCAGAAATTGATTGATTGATGATTGGTGTGTAATTTAGAGAATATTAAATGAAAACTGCTAAAACGAATAGCAGATTTCTCGTATTTGTTTAAAATTCTCATTAAAAAATAAAGGTACGCAATCTAACCTCCATTATTTATCTAAACCATTTTCTGAAACCCATTATTTACTTAGCCATCGAGTTTCCCAAAATCCCGAGAAGACCCAGGACCCATATACCCCACTTACCTACAAGTATTTGTTGAGAGCGTCTCCTAATAAATACATGATAATGGACAAACGGTGTCTATTACCTTCCCCAAGTTTATCTTGGGAAATGAATTCACTGAGAAAATGCCTGCCTTATTATTTCCTTTTATTGGAATGTCTTTTTTTATTTATAGATAAAAACCGGGATCGTTTGATTTATCGCACTCATGTCAAAAGTGGCCTCGGTCGGTACTCATGAATTGTAATGGTTCTAAGAAAATGTGACAGACAATGTCAGTAAAACGGTTTTTAATCAGCTTAGAAAGTTTGGTGATTTGCTTTGATTTTCTTTTGCTTACACTGTAAAGTACAAGTAGGAACAAATTCCACACAAGTATGGAATCCCATGAAAACTAGCGATATAAATTAGTTTATTTACAGCATCGGAACATAAGATAACATAACATACCATTATATTACACTGTAAAGTACAAGTAGGTAGAAGTTCCGCACAAGTATGGAATCCTATTGAAAATTAGGGATATTTATTAATGTATTTAAAGCTTCGGAACATAAGATAATATAACATAACATTACAGAACATAAAACAAGCTCATTTATCTATCGTGAATTATTGCAATCGACGTCTTCTCAGTTCATCGGCCACATGTAATGGCCACTCAGACTGATGAGTCTCGGTCAGTGACCTCAAAGAGCCTCTGTGTGAAAAAGCAGAGTAGACCAGCTACTTGCTAGTAAACATGCACGATAACAACATTTAAAACCCATTCCAACTTTAAATTTGGCAGTTCTGTCACGGCACTCGTGTAGATCGCTCGCACGCGACTATCGATTACGGTGTAGAAATTGCAAATTAATTATATTGACGCGCTCATCGGTGATGCAGGATTTTACTTAATAATGACCACAGATGATCGTGGTCAAGAAAAAACAAACATGGATCATATTGATACGGAAGTAGTGAGTCAGTTACATGGATGGATGTCACAAAATATAGAAGATGAAGAAAATAAAAGTGATTCGTTGGATAATATTAATGAATCAAACTCCGGTGAAGTACAAATTATGGAGGAAGATGTAGTAGTAGATAAACCGACCAAACGAGAAAGAGAAGAGGATGAACAAAGCTGGACTAAAGTTGAGAGTAATAGAGGAAAGAAACAGAAACAAATCAAGAAAGAGGTTTTTATTTGGAGCAAGGAGAAATTACCTAAACAGTTTGCTATCGCTAAACTGTTTAACAGCATGGGATTGACTGACATAAACCATATTAAGTATATTAATCCATATAAGTTGAAAATTGAGGTTTTGACTGAAGAATGTGTGGGCAAGTTATTGGATTGTCAGGAATTCCAAACCAAAGAGTGGAAGGTTTATAATGCAATGGATGTAAACATTTCCTACGGTATTATTCGGGATGTGGACCTGGAGCTGTCTGACGAGGAGGCATTAAAAGCGATCAAGTGTCCAAATGATATTCAAATTATAACATTAAAAAGGCTACAAAGACGAGATGATGAAGGCGGTTGGGTACCTAGTGAGGTAGCCAAGGTGGGCTTCAGGGGTTCATACCTGCCAACATTTATATATGTGGACTGTCTACGTGCTAAGGTTGAACCGTATGTTTTCCCGGTAACTCAGTGTTCAAACTGTTGGAAATTTGGTCACGTAAAAGCAAGATGCACGTCCAAAAAAACTATATGCCCTAAGTGTACAGAAGAACACAATAACTGTGAAGTTACAATATTTAAATGCGTGAACTGTCGGGGTGACCACATGGCGTTGAATAGAAGTTGTCCAGTATTTGCTCGGGAGAAACGCGTGAGGGAACTTATGGCAGAATACAACTGTACATATCACGTAGCCTGCAATATGTATGTTAGACCCAAGTTACCAATTGATTTACAAACAGTGAGAGATATCGATAAGCCGAAGATCGATAACAACAGCTTCAGTGGTTTACTATTAGAAGAATCGGAAAACATGAATAAATATACTCCGAGCCAATTCCCACCTTTGTTTACGCAGAATCGACCGAAATCACCGCAACCAAGTAATAAAAATAAGCAATCACACTCGCAAAACATAGGTAAAACGGAGTGGTGGGGACAGTGGGAGTCACCGGACCGCATTCCAACGCCACCAGCTGCTACTGATAACGATCTCGGTGACAACGTAAACAATAAGCGGCAGGTACATTTTGACGAGTTAATTACACGATTGAAAGATATTATTTATATGCGAGATATGAGTATAAAAGAAAAGTTTAATAATGTTATTAAGTGTTGTATTGAATGGTTAGTACTAGTTTTGGTAGATCATATGTCTGACTGGCCTATTTTGAATAAGTGTTTAGAGTATTTTCTCGGACTTAATAAGTAATGGACCCTAAAAATAAAATTGTTAAGTTAAAATTGTTACAGTGGAACGCACAAAGTTTAAGACCTAAAATTAAAACTTTTGAGAATCATTTATTGATAAATAAAATTCACATATGCATTATATCTGAGACCTGGCTTGAACCAGATAGTCATTTGAAAATGTGTAATTATGATATTTTTAGACAAGACCGGGACGATTCATACGGCGGGATTGCAATTATAGTCCATAATTCCATCAAAGCGCAGTTCACTAGTTTTAACTTACGTAATCGAAACATTCAAGTTCTTCATATTAAAATATTTAACTGTAGTTTTTTAGAAAATATTGTTGCAGTGTACTGTCCTCCTAATATTCACACTGCAGATGAAGATTGGAAAAGGCTTTTTTCTAAATGGTCAAATAAAACTTTAATAGGGGGAGATTTCAACGGGCATCATACAAATTGGTCATACAAAAGCGACCGCAGGGGTTTACAAATTCACGATGCAGCTGATGATTGGCAGTATGTTACCCTCAATACTGGAGACCCTACCAGACTTAAGTTAGTATTGAACCAGCTTCAAAAAAGTTCGCCTTTTTTTTTTTTTTTTTTTTTTTTTTGGGTGGGAAATCATCAAATGACTCCTCCCGCTCTGGGCGGAGCGAGAGGGAGTGTCAGACTTTTACTGACTAAAACCCACCCGTGTTCCTTCCGTTGCCTGTGTGCCGGGGCCGCGATATCCCTTTCGGACCAACTCGCAACCCTGGCAGGCATTGGCCCTTACGGACCCCGTCAGTTGGTGCTGACATCTCTTTGAGGCGCGCGTGGAACACAACGCGCCGTCGACCCGGGCCTGGTCCTAATCGGACGGCGAGCTACCCATTGCCCACCGTCCGCAAGCCCGCGCCTACGGTGGCCGGAAGTCGGCTCGCGACTCCCGACGCCCAGGGCGTCTCCTGCGGCGACTAGGGGCGCGAGGGCGCGCATCTTGCATTTCCCTCGCGCGCTCCGCCTCCTCCTTCGCGAGCATTACTGCTTCGCAGAAGGAAGTGACGGCTTCCCATGCACTCTCGCTCCGGACCATGGCCTGAACCAGGGCCGGACGCGAGAGATCGCCGCTGCCGATCGCCTCCGTGAGGACACGGCGGTGCCCCGCCCAAGCCGGGCAGACCTCCACCGTATGCTCCACCGTGTCCTCCGGGCGATCCACACAATGGTAACACCCGGGCGTTTCCTCCCGCTTTATCCTGAACAGGAACCTCCCGAAACAACCGTGTCCGGTGAGGACCTGCGTCAGGCGGAAGGTGAGGACGCCGTGGCGCCTCTCTAGCCACTCCTCAAAGAGGGGCCTTACCGCCGCAATTGTGGCGTGCCCAGCGCTGGGTTGCGACAATCGCACTCTCCATGCCGCCATGAGATCCCGCCGGAGCTCTGTCCGCTGTGCCGTGATTTCTCGCGGCAGCGGAGTTACGCCCCGGCGTTTCGCCTCCTCGCGAAAAGTTCGCCTGACGTCACGTTTGCGTTATCAGATATTGCATTTCAGTTCAAGTGGAGTGTGTTGAATGAAAACTTAGGTAGTGATCACTTAATGGTTCTTATAACCACAGAAATAAAATGTAATAACTTAACTAAATCAAAACGTAATTTTAAAAAGGCTGATTGGCAAAAATATAAGGAAATCATATCAAGTAAGATTAGTAGTATTAGTTTAACAGGCAACACCCAACAAATGTATGATGACATTATGGATTTAATTAATTTCTCGTCACAGGCATCAATTCCAGACATTAAGATTTGTGAAGTCACTAGTAAGTTTATTCCAAGATCCTATTGGTCCCCCGAGTTGTCTAGGGCAGTCGCGGAGCGTAGATTGGCATTAGCACAGGTGAGAAAGAACCCCATTCCCACAAATTTTATTATTCTTAAACAGAAGGTTGCTACAGCACAGAGACTAATACGTAAATCTAGTGCAGAATCCTTTCATCAGTTCTGTGACAGTGTGAGTGAGATGGTGTCTAGTAGCGAGTTGTGGAACAAAATGCGATGGCTCAAAGGATATCGCACTAGTAGAATTTGTTTTGATGCAGAGAGAGCTAGTGAGTTCTTACGACAATTGACACCAGATTACGTTCTGCCACTATGTCCTGTCTTTAGTTCAACAAATTTACAGTTAGAGGCACAGATTTCGGAACAGGAATTATCTAATGTACTGAAGATGAAGGATACCGCTCCAGGGGAGGATGATATTTCCTATTCGATGATTTATAATTTTCCCAAAAAACAGTTGATAGTTGATTTATTTAACAAATGTTTGTCTGAAGGTGAGGTTCCAAGACAGTGGAGGAATGTTAAAGTAGTGCCTGTACCGAAACCTGGGCGCGATCAGAGCAACATAACATCTTTGAGACCTATATCACTCATGTCTTGTCTTTGCAAAACCTTACACAACATTATAACGCGACGACTTGAATGGTTTTTTTAAAAAAAAGTTATTTTTTCCAAGAATACAGTGGGATTTAGAAGATCTCAGTCATGCCTGGACAATCTTGTACGACTAGTTTCACAAATTCAAATAGGTTTTACCAATAATCAAAAGACGTTGGGATGTTTCGTTGAGAGATGAGATGGGGGTGGGGGTTTCTATATGTAGATATATATGGGAATACTTAAGAGAGAGACATTTAGCTGTGTCACAAGTAGGGAGTAATGTTTCGATTACAAGATGGACATGTAAGGGATTGGCCCAAGGAGACCCTATGTCTCCAATATTATTTAACATAGTTACTAGTGATATCTGCAAAGAGATTATAAGTGTGTATATATCTCAATATGCCGATGATTTTGTCCTCTATATTTCTGGCCAAGACAGTAGATTTATGACCACAACTCTTCAGGAAGTCATAGATAGTTTGACAAATTTGTTAGGAGTATTGGGTCTGGAATTATCTCCCACGAAAAGTAAAATATGTTTATTTTCTAGAGGAAAGACTTTACAGCCGCCAAATGTCAGTATCAACAATGTTTGTTTGGAAAATGTTCCTGTTGTTAAATATTTAGGACTCTGGCTAGATTCATCTTTGAGATGGCGCAAACAGATCAATGAAACCTGTGAAAGAAGTATGAAATTTTTAAATGTTTTTAAGGTGCTAGCTGGTTCATCATGGGGAGTTCATCCATTGCATTTAAGGCGACTATATATTGCAATAATTCGCAGTCGGTTAGATTATGCAAGCTTTTTGTTTGATAATAGCGCTAAGACCAATATTTCGAGATTAGACAAAATTCAAAACCAAGCCATGAGAGTAGTTGGCGGTTTTTTAAAAAGTTGCCCAATCCACGCGATGGAATCAGAGTTATGTCTGCCACCATTGTTTGTTCGACGGAAATATTTAGCTGCGAAATTTTGTTTAAAAGCTAAGTCTATTGACGGGGACACCATTTCAATGATATCGAAATTAACATCGATATGCGAGCAGGAATCATATTGGCGCAATAAGAAAAAACCGTTGCGTACTATCGTATATGGTGAGATATCTAATCAAACTTTACATTGTTCTAAAGTTCTAGAGATGTTCTCACTATCGACATGGATGACAAATATTGATATTAAGTCACACATTAACCTGAATATTGATAATATGATAGGCCCTAAAAGATCACATACTTCTGTAGCACTTTTAAGGAAATCTGTAGAAACGATTGCACGAAATTATGACGGATTCTATCAGATTTACAGTGATGGGTCTAAGGACGGTATTGGAACAGGAGCAGCCTTTTTTGATCCTCAATCTAACACGGGACCTAGTTTCATATTGAACTGCAAGGTATCCATAATGGCGGCGGAATTGTATGCTATTTCGGAATGTCTGTCGTACTTGATGTCATGCAGTTGTACTGAGGTAGTGATACTTTGTGATTCAAAAAGCGCTTTGCAGCATATAGCTCGGTGCACCTCGGGCATACGAGGTCTGCCCGTAGCTTATTCCATACTAGATTCTTATTTAAAATTGAGAGAAAGTGGCAAATGTGTTAAATTCCAATGGATTCCATCACATGTTAGTTTGTTGGGAAACGATCAAGTAGATAAGTTGGCAAAAACAGGAACCTATGAAGGAATATCTGTCGGTTATCTACCCTTCTTCACAGATATATTAAGTGATGTTAAAATAATTTTCAGTAACATGTGGAAAGTATACTTTGATAAAAGATGTGAAGAGAAGGGTATATGGTACAAGACAATCCAGTCTGAACCACCAAGGATTCCTTGGTTCTCAGAAGTACAGATGAATAGACGATTGTTAGTAACAAGCATGCGTTTGCGATCCGGGCACATTCCATTGAATGCGTTCGGACATCTTATGAAGGTGGTTGATACTCCAAACTGTCTGATTTGTAACATGAGGGAGGACACCTACCACGCTTTGGTGGAGTGTGCTCGGGTTGAGGCAGAACGGAGAGTTTTAGAATCAGAAGCAAGACTTAGATTAAGGGATGTTGGCATGTGTAATTTGATTTTGTCTAAACCAACATCCAAACTAGCTATTAAGTTGTATTACTTGGTTGTTAAATTAATTAAGTTAAGATCTTAGTTATAACCTACCTTCTATTTATTTTGTAAAACTACGAGGCTGGCATAATTGCTTCGCGATTAAAGCCTTTTTTCTAAATAAAGATTAAAAAAAAAAAAAAACTTTAAATTTTTAGGCTCTACACCAATTAATATTCTCCACTCATTCCCACCCCTATTAACTCACCCCAGAAGCAACCTTAATAGGAATAGTTACTATGGGAATCACTGAGAAAAACAGCAAACTAATTAAACTGTCCCCCGACAAGCCAGCGCCGTATACACAAGGGTTACAAACATAACAGGTCCCTACAAAGGAGAATACTAAAAATACAAGCCAGTCGTTATACCTAATAATGTGAAACATTCCCATGACGTTTACCCTCTCAAATACAAGTAAACAAGAGAGAATGAAAACAAAGCGAACTGAAACGGATCCCTCTAGTTATGTTATGTTATGTTATGTTATTCTGTTCCGGAGTGCGCTAATATTATCCGACTTTTCCGCGCTCAGCGAAAAAATTCTTTTCACAACGTTTTACAGAGGTAGCAGAATTTCAGAAATTGTTCCGTGCAGCCTTTCCATACGTTCCAATGGTATTTGTGCGTTACAGAGAGCTTTGTTATTTTTTTTTGTTTCGCGACAAGGAAAACCTCTCTCCCGCGGCTCACGCTACTATGAAAAACCATTTTAATTACAAACGCAGTGTGTTTGTGTGGCGGGGCGATGTTTAAGCTACCTTTTGAACGGAATTACATAGGATCCTCACTTAAATCTCAGTCTCATGTTTCGCTTTAAAATGGAAATGCAGGATAATGCGCGGATGAGAACGGCTTACTTGGCAGCACCCTGGCAAAAAGTTAAATAAGGAAAACCGAAAGAATATTATTTCAAATACCTTTGAAAGCTCTGCCGGGATATAATTGTGGTAGATGGAGCAGAGGTCTCCTTGCTCCAAAGAGTTTGGACCTCTACGTAATTTTACAAGCGAAACGTTTTTTGGGGCAAATTCATGTCCATACTGTTAAATTAAGGGGACAAAGGGCTATTATTTTGAGAAGGACGAACTAAGATTAGCATAACATAATTATTTAATTAAGAAAAACACGAGGGTGAAAAGAGAAAAAAGATATCCAAAGCGAGTGTAGTCCGGGCAAAACAAAAGCTAACCACGGCTAATGAGAGCTCGTTAAGATAATAATTTCCTCGTGGAAGGGAATTTCTGTATAATAAATCATTCGGTTTTTACGAATCTTTGCGTTGTCATACTTTGTGAAGTATATCATGGTTATAATGATTCAGGACTATAAATTCATTAGCTTAATCACCGTTTTGATTTACTTTTTTCCCTAAGATTTATTTTTGTATAAGGTTATACTTATTAATGATTATGATAATTAAAAATAAAATTGAAATGTAACTTCTTCGTCTAATTTATAGTATACTCGTATATTCAAGACACCGCTAGATTTCACTACCAATTTTATAAAACTTCAAAGCCCAATGAACACTACGCTAACTTGAAAAAGTCGATTTTACACCAGAGGCGTTTCAATATTAATAGATATATAATTTATTGAAATTCTCGCTGTTGTCAGTTCTCTTAATAATACAAGGAATGCCGTTATTTTTTTTTTTTTGTAATGTAAAATTTGTAACTTCGGAATTTTATTGGTACTAAATTTAAAGTCCATATTATTTAAAATTTGGCATTAAAAACGGAAATTGCCCAAAATTCAAGTTAGCGTAGAAACACGTAAGTCGCTGGTGGCGAAAAATTATTCGAATTCATGCAATTCCCCACTTCCCTCAAAAAAATGCATGCACTTTAAAAGTCCAACGGGCTGTCGCAAAATATTTCCGCGCATTTATCGAATAGCTGCGATCCGTCAGTCCGTCAAACATTTAACGTCGATACGTCGATACTTCGAATAAACTACATTCATATTTAAATGTATTCTGCATCCTTTATTATTCATCCGACGAAGACTTTCCGGTACAAGGAATCGCTTTTTCCTACGTCCCATTATTCTACAAGAATGCGTTGGTAGATAAATCTTTTTCAAGTTTAATGCAAAAATTGTGTTTTATGCGCCGAAGGAAAGTACGTGGAGGTTCTTCATTTTTATGTAATTTATTTATAATCATTTTAACAGGACTTGTTGTAGTACTCCTGAATGAAATTAATTACAAGGAAATGATTCCACTAATGGGCTCAATCCGTTCATTACAACGTTCGCGAAAAATGTTTTAAAAATAAAACGTAAGAGGGCTATTTTCGCACGTATATTTTGATGTCCCCTTTAAACAGTTAGTTCACTCCTATAGATACTTAAAACCTCGTGCAGACAAGCGCGACGCGACTCTAACAAAACTATTTCTAAGAAAACTTCACGGTAGAACAATTATCAGTGTACCGTCGCATCTGTGTGCACGAGGCTTTACGCTATAATTACCTACAAAAATATTACAGGCGTTTCGTGCAAACTATAATGTACCTTACTGGGACGCCCGAGAGTACAGACTGAATTTTTGTTTACCCGGCTGAACGCGAGTCGTAGGTACGCTAGTGCTTGTATGACCTCGGACGAGTGACGGAGGCCTGCTTAAACCCTCAATTGACCAAACCAAATTATTGTTTCAAGCAAACTAATAACAAGATACATAACTCTGTTACCTGACCAGAGGCTTTGCGCTCAACTAACCCAACACACCTGAAAATCTTCACAACAAATTACATACAAGAAATTACTCCGGACCGGAAAAATAAATAATCAGCCTATCCTAAACCCGAATGAAACCTTAATGGCCACCTACATTTCTTACATCCTAACGACTTAACATATTGTACGCTTTAAGAACAAGTCGTGAGATAGTTCTGTCCGTCCCTTCACCAACTCGGCCATAATCCTTGGCCCAACATGGGCCCAACATATAACCTCTTTAAGAACTTTGTTGGCTTTCGAGCAATCAATCTTTTCCCCTCTGACGTCACAGGTGTCAAGGTTACTGATGAACTGTTGCTCCCTTTGTAAATAGTTGTTCATCAATCATTGGCTATTTACGTGTGAAGAATGTAAGGCAATATTTTATTCACGCGTTAAGAATTTGATTTTTTGTTGGGAATATATTGTTGATTGATGAGCTGTGAATTTGGTTTAGCAGGCTATTTATCTAGGGTACGAGCCTTTGTATTTTTTTTTTATAACTTCATCAGTCTTTAAAAGTCCTGTGCTGAACCGCCTCGCCAATCGCGCCACTATCGTTGTTCCACCTAGCCGGAGTATGACAACAACCTACCCTGCGTTTGCCGATGCACGGCCACATTTCTTTAATGTGTTAAGTGCCAATAACCAACGAAATGCGCTTACTATGACAAATTACTTCGGTCCACACAAATATTGCATCAGCCTGGCGACGAGCGTGGAAGTGCTGACTTTGCTCAACGTGACGCACAACTCCGACCAGACGTCGGCAACAGTTGCAAGAACTGACCTCACTTTTGTCTCTTATATCGAACGATCGTCACAATTTTTATCAATAACTAATTGTACTAATTCTATTCAATAAATCTGTTGTATTTCGGTTTTCTTTGCAACTTGCCTCGACTGACATGATGAGGATGTGGATGTACCTACGAGTACACTTCTGCCTAATCCTACGGGGAAACAAGGCGTTATATTATGATAAGTTAATAGTAAGAATCACAAAATAACGAATATATTAAAACTCAGAAATAAAAACTCTGCCATGATATTTTATAAAAACATGATGTTTGTTTTTATAGGTTCCTTCTTCGACATAGCGAAAGCTTTTGACAAAGTCTGGCACAACGGCTTATTATATAAGCTCTACAAACTCGGTGTGCCAGATCGTCTCGTGCTCATCTTACGAGACTTTTTGTCGAATCGCACCTTCCGCTATCGCATCGAAGGAGCGCTCTCCTCCCCCCGACCCTTACGCGCGGGTGTCCCTCAGGGCTCCGTGCTATCTCCTCTCATTTTCACGCTGTTCACCAGCGATATCCCTAAAAGTAACAAGGCGCAGTTGGCTCTGTTCGCAGACGACACGGCCATTTACTATTCAGGCAGAAGCCCCGACGCGATAGCTCTCACTCTCCAAACCGCAGTCGACAAGCTCGGCAAGTGGTTCAGAAAGTGGAGAATCGAGGTCAATCCCGATAAGAGTCAAGCGGTTCTCTTCAAGAAACCGAGACTCAAAAAACTTATTAACACGCTCCCCCGACCAATCACCATGTTTGACAAGCCGATCCCCTGGGAGAAGCGAGCCAAATATCTAGGTGTGGTCCTCGATTTTAAACTCACATTCTCCGAGCACATAAAGCAGGCACGCTCGCGAGCCGCTTTCGCTCTCGGTAGGCTCCACTCCGTTCTCAATGCACGAAGCAAATTGTCACTCAGGTGCAAATTGCGTACCTACACGGCGTGCATTAGACCCATTATGACCTATGCGTGTGCCGCCTGGGCACAAGCCAAACCCTACCATCTCCATAAGATGCAGACCCTCCAAAACCGTTTCCTTCGAATGGCGACGGCTTCCCCCTGGTATGTTAGGAACGAGATCCTCCATCTCGACCTTAAAATCCCCACAATAGCCCAATTTCTAAAACGCAATGCAACGCGTTATTTTGATAAAGCCGCAATACATCGCAACCCTCTAGTTGTGAAGGCCGCCAGTTATATTCCCTCTGGAATAAGTAAAATCCGCCGTCCAAGGCATGTTCTCAACGACCCAGATGACCCCATAACCCTCCTCCAGGAGAGCAATAGGGCCACCAGTACAGTAAAGAAACACACACACCGACACACGTTCCGACCTCGCCGCAGAGGTCCGCGACCGCGTCCCTCCCGAGTAAATGATACTCCCCCCCGACCCTTGCTCGACGATGCGCCAGCCCGCGTCGAAGCTGAGCCCGTAGTCTTAAATTCCCCGAATAATAATAATCTATGTTTGATCCAGCCTGTCCCATCTTGCTGTCCTCCCCCCAGCGACGCCCTAAGCCGAGGTCCGTACCCCACAGGGGGTGCCCTTAGCGAGCGTTCGCCTAGTTTTAATTAGAATAGTTTATGCCCCTGGCTGGAGGCTTTAAGTGTAGAAGCTTAAGGCAGCCACAGGAAAGTCCGGTTAAGCAGCTACGACCTCCTCAGAGGTTAACTGCGAGATGCCCTATATAAAAAAAAAAAAAAAAAAAAAAAATTATAGGTTCCGTTTTTTTAAAGTTCGGAAGTTTATAAAATGTGTATCAATAGTAAGTGACATTACCGGATTCATGTACTGTATCAAAGAACCACTCTATAAAAATATTTACATTGCAGAAAATAAAATATTTACCCAACTAAAAGGAGATAAAAATGTCCCACGTACGAGTAATGTAACGTTAGAATGTCATGCGTTCACTCAGATGATAGATGCCTCTAATAGCCTCTGATTACGTCAGAATGTCCCCTGGGCGACTATTATATTATATTTTTCTATTCAACAAAATAGAGGCACATAAATCAAGCCTATGCTTTGAAAATAAATCTCAAGTTTTTTGTTTGAAAATATAACGACGACAAAAACCTTAGTGTCACTAATGCAATTAAGTTCGAGCGAGATATTAATAGAGAATGAGAGGTTTATTATACTTACGATTATATTATAATTTTACGATTGAATAACTTTGAAAAACCCAAAACAAAGTTAGCAGTAATTAGGTGATTCTTTATTTTGCCTGAAATCATTCGAAAAACATGTTCAGTTGTTGCCCACCATTCTAAATTTTTAGTCTGTAGTCATTTTACTTTATTTTAAGAATATCGACGTGCTGTAGATAAATTCTATAACATCCAACATTTACCATTAACAGGAAAACTTTTGATTTCCACTAACCTGGTGTTTTAAAGCCAGCACACTTTTAACAGTTTTAAAGCCACGCAAGGGCCTCTGACTTGGCTTCACATGTCGTCGAGAAATATCTTTCAGGCATCCGGTTTCCTCACGATGTTTTCCTTCACCGTTTTTTAAACAAGTGATTATTTTACAATAGGCTGCATGAATCCATGGTTCGAACTCGAGACCTATGGCTTGGCAGTCCGACGGACACACCACTAGGCTATCAGAATAATAAATTGGTTCCAATTATCCTGATTAGCTTAAGATTGGAATCCGAATAATAGCAGCGGCGCATTTGATGAAATTTCTTTAATGAAAACAATTTTGATAAAACGATAGCCAATGAATTATTCAGCCGGCTGAACAATTTGGAAAGTATTTACAAATTGTTGAAGTATCTAGTAATTAGTTGGACATCAATCAATGTGGATTAAAGATCTTATCGATGTTTAATGCCATTGAGACCGTTTAGGGAAATAACAGTAAAATATTATGTATTTGCTTTGAAAGTGATGTCATTGGCCATTCGATTCCGGTCAAATCATGTTGTTTAACGTGTTACCGAATTCTAAAATAAGTGCAAACAGAAATTCAAAAGTAACACCCGTCAACTTTCAACCGTCTAAACGAAATAATTTTGTTCCGAAAAAAACCGTTTCATCTATACAGGCAATAAAATACCAAATATGTGCCGCATTAGTGTTCGCCATCAACAGATTTTACCTCCTGAAACCCAATAAATTCATTCTACTTCTAAGTTACGTCCACACAATTTGTATGCCCATTTTGGTCTGGTACATTATGTTCAATGCTGACGAATTGTCTGCCACTTACTTTGTCTTCAAGTATACTTGCTGTATTGAGTATATACTTCTTATATCAATTACTATTTTCGCAAGCAAGAATAAGTTGATCAATCTTTTTCGTGATCTCGACAAGTTTGATGAGCTGCTGAACATCAGTAAAGATGAGAACGTCATCGATTCTGGATATACAAGTATCTTCTGGCTCTCTGGATGTTTCTTCTACAGTTTGTGTGAATATATCGGCTGCTATTTCTATCTCTCTTTCTTCATCAACAAAACTGTTTACTGCTTCTATATCATGCTATTAGCGCACGACTGTGAACAGATCTTATTCATTGTTCTTCTTAAAACTATTTATACCAGACTTCGCGTTATTAAAGCCCATGTTTTGAAGGTGTTTTCTGCGGAGAACAGAACGAACAATTATGGAAGGAAGTTGGATAAAGTTGAAGCGCTGGCGAACAATGCGCAGCTTGATATTAGTTCTTTACACCGGGTCTACGATTTGCTTCACAAGTGTGCCGAACAACTCAATTCTATTATGAATTTGCCGGTAAGTTTTACGAATAAATTATTTGTGAATTGAAGTTTGAAATGCACCTTTTAGAATGTACTTGCCATGCTTTTAGAAGGATTCTGGATTTTTAAAACACATTTACATTGCATGAGTGGAGCATCATTTCACTTTGAACCATAATATAAATCTACTTTGTTATCAGTGTTTAGGTACAGTATCAAGATAATTTGATAGTGTCCAAAATATGAAAACACACACATGGCAAGCAAGGTGTTATATTATATATTGTTTTTGTGTCTTTTTAAACAATAAAAATTAAATTTATTGGTCGGATGTCACTTTGCAGATGTTGGTAATACTGTTGACTGCGGGTTTATCAACTACGATGCTGCTGAAAATGATGGTCAAAGTGATACAAACAGTCACATTCAGCAACACCGTAAGTTTTATTCAAAAATACTTGTTTAAAAAAGCATTTTCCCCAAGTTAAAATAAAATCCCAATAGGGATATTGACTGGAGAAAAAATAAAACTATTTAGTCCGTTAGTCAGAAAATAAAAAAATATTAGACACGGATATTGCTTTATCATATTAATAAAAAATGATTTATATAAAACGCATTAAAGTTGGGGAGAGGGGGCTCGCTATGTCACAAGTCAGTATAAAATCAACCGGGGAGTGACTTCTTGCCAGATTTTAACTCAATGTATAGTCGTAATCTTTTGATTACGTAAAAAAAGATAAAATACGTGTCCAATATTTTTTAATAATCTACCAGACGGACAAAAAATAATTTTAATCAATATCCCTATTCTGAACGATCAGGCCATAAAAATTATATCTACCACGGATTCACACTAACTTAAACAAGAACAATTAACTATACAGATAGACATAACTAACACAGAAAGCGAAAGGTTCGAGCGTCAATATTTGCTCGTAAATCCGCTAAGGGATTACAGACTAGCGGTTTCCAGGTTAAATACAATCCCCGTGAGGTATCATCATCACTTCAAAATAAAAGAGATAGCGGTGTAGGCGTGTGACCTTTTAACACTATCTGGGTCAGCAGAAGGCTTGGCAACTCTACTAATAAATGATAGTAGATGTACTAAGTTATTTTGTAAGCTCTTGCCGGTTCCGTATGTATCAAAATCTCTTAATCTATGATTCGGTATAATTACCAGTACAATATGCTATGATCACTGATCCTTTGTTACTTTACTTCCAATTTAATAAGAGGAGGGTTCTCTCTCTTTTAAAATCGGTTCCAGATTGAAAAATTACCAGATTGAGAGAACGGAGGTTCTGAGAATTACAGTAACCAATCTGTTAATTTTTTCTTAGCATTTTTTGGTACAGCACGTCTTGGGCCATTCTTATCGCTTCCTGAAAAGAGAGCAAATTACAGAATTAGAGACTAAGTTGAAATTGATTGGTTTCAGTTCGGTAAATCGACGATAATATACCTGTTTGGTCGCGGAGTGAAATACACTGGCCTGGTGGTGGTTCCCTGCTACTACTCCAGGGTGACATCCTCACAGGTGGCTGCTATCCGGACTTGTCTGCACGATGCTGTGAATTCGTTTCCTTTGGGTAGGTGAAAGCATACTTTTAATATAAAATTGGAATTGAATTATCTAAGGCCACGACGCTTCTCAGAAATAACGTGTGAGTGCTCGGTGGTAACAACGTTTCCAGCTTGCTGCCGCACCGCCGCCGCTGGTTGTAGAGTAATATGGCAAAAACAAGCAGCGGCGGCTCAGTCTACATCGTTAGGCGGCGCGGTGACGGCGTCGTGTCGCCGACCACTTACAAACTTAAGTCACCAATGACTAGCCAGAATAACACTAGTATTTCAATGGCGATCCGTACACGACGCTACTCGCTAACGCGTTATTATCTATACTACATTTGAAATAAAATTAGACATTTAAATAAACCTTTTTTACAGTCCGTTCAACCGATTTTAACTTCTATTGCGTTAGTGGCATGACAAATGGCAGCTGTAGTAAACAGTTGGTATTGTAACCATTTTTTTTGCATTTAATGCCATCCTTATGCCTACGTTATAGAAGTCAAATTCGATTAAATAGACTGTAAAAATGATTTATTTAATGTCTAATCTTATTTCAAACGGAGTATAGTTTGGTATTGGTTGATTGAAAAACTCGTGGCAGTTTATGCTGTTAGTCTTAAAATGTATGACTTTTATAATATTAGTTTAGATATAATGCCGAAGAGCAGAAATAGGCTTGATGAAAGCAGAGGTGTAAACTGGATGTGAAAGTGAACACCAATCTATACCAACTAGTGTTTCTTGAGAAAAGCCTATAATTATGTGCAGCAGAGAACGGTGGTAGGCTACGATGAACTGTAATGAAACAGCCCAACCGAAGGCTGTGACTCGGCAGAAAACTTAGTCTCGTCGAGTCTGCTATATTCGAGGTTTTTGGATCCGACAAAATAAATTGTTACAGAATTTGACGCCTATAAAAGGCCTTATAAACCTAGATCTTCCACCCCACCTGTTCAAATCTTCCTACAGTAAAGAAGAAAAGTCTAAAGCCTTTACAAAATACTTTCACAAATCAATGAAGTTACTTCTTTTCAGATAAAATCGAGCGGCGTAAGGTGAAAGCCTTCTTCCAGCTGACTCGAGAGAATGAATTCACTTACGCGCTGGGAGGGGTGATTAGACTCAATATGTCTTTGCCCCTCAGCTATATGAGCTTATGTACTACGTATCTTGTTATATCTATACAGTTCTCAAAATTTTTCGACTAAGGAATTTGAGACGAAATGGTTGGGAAATTTTGGAACGTAAGGATCGGCTTCTGAGCAAAATTTTTGTCAGTAGGTTTGAAAATTGAGTGGTTTTATTAAATTATGGTTGGTATGGTGAAATTTTTATTATTATTATATTGTTATGGAATGGTCGTCTAGTGTTAGCAAAATAAGATTATTTTATAAAAAACTAAGAACTAACTTACCTATCTAACTTAACTTTATATAGGTAATTACTTAGATTAAAACAGGTTTATTTTTTTAGGTTTAAAAGAGCACTGAAACCAAGTAATGTGTACAATAATGTTAATGTACACATTTACTTAAAGATTTATATATTCCCCAATGTTTTAATAATTATGTATTCATAAAATGACCTTTTGAAAACGTTGTGGAAACTATTAACTTTTACAGCTTGCTACGATGACGTCGTTTGCTACGGCGTAGCAAATATTCTACGAAGTTTTATTCTAAAATGAAAATACACACATTATCGGAACAATAAAATCCATCCAATAGATCCATCATCTTTTACCATGAAGTTAAATAACTATTATTAATACATTGATTACTAAAATAACTTGGTACCAATTAGTTCGGATGTCAGCCGTCGCATGTTTGACTCAAATATTTAGTTAGTCCGAGCTCGTTTTTAAAACGAAAGCGTCATTAAGGACCCTGTTGACTGTTATGAAGGGTCGAATAGCCCTA
Organism: Agrochola macilenta; assembly: GCA_916701695.1. NCBI lineage: Eukaryota > Metazoa > Arthropoda > Insecta > Lepidoptera > Noctuidae > Agrochola > Agrochola macilenta. Next base: position 15,815,188 of record OU753563.1, read on the forward strand.
CAAATTGCACGAAACACGTTCCCTCTTGATTAACTTTCACAAGTACCCGCACTTGAATGCTAATAAAATAAAATTGCCTACCATCGATACAGTTCGAACTGTAGAACTAAAAATGTTTAAAAACTATAAAATTTAAAGACCTAACCGCTTTTGTTAGGGTTATATCCAATCAACTATCGAAACCGTTTCTCTCTCTCATCACGTTCGATTGACGAGAATGTGACGTTGCGAATTTTCGATTTTCGTCTACGAATTTTCGTTAACCTGCGCCATAATCGTTGAAGCTCGAGAGATTTCGGCTATAGCGAGCGAATGGCGGGTTTGGAGGCAGGGGAAAAAATTAGTGAGATAACATTCAGCTTTATTGCCTACCGTCCGTCTCCGCCAAAATTCAGGGGTGACGTAAATGGCCCAAGAGACTTGGTTTTTTATCTCTTGGAGTGGGCAACTTGAACATTGAAGGGGTTTTTCGGGCACAACAAAATATTATTTAACCTTTTCATTTGGGTCGGCGGCTCGGGTCGTATTAAGAGCACTATGTTACGAAATATGTATCAGAATAGCTCTATTTATAGGTATATTTTTGAAAAGACTTATATGTATCTAAGTTTTATGTCGGAGCAAAGAATAGGGATGTTGACAAAAAAAAAATTGTCCGTCAGATTACTAAAAAATATTGGACACGTATTTTTTTCTTTTTACCCGACTGGGACTGGTGGGACTGCCCGATGCTTGGCAGATGGGTGGGACTGCACATACAGGTCGGCTTATAAGTAGCTATACGGGCAGCTTATTTATTTTGTTATGTTATTGTATGTGTTACTAATAATATTTAAATAAGTATATTTCATGTCATTACTAACACTATGGACTTCAAGGTCTGCAAATAAAGTCCGAAAGGGATATCGCGGCACACAGGCAACGGAAGGAACACGGGTGGGTTTTTGATAATTTCCCACCCTCAAAAAAAAAAAGAAAAAAAAAATGTGGCATGATGTCACTTTCCGGTACATTTTATTCTGACTTGTGACGTAGCGAGCCCCCACTCCCCAACCTTTAATACGTTTTATCTTAATATTTTTTTTATTAATATGATAAAGCAAAAAATACGTGTCTAATATTCTTTTATTATCTGACTGACGGGCATAAAAGCTTTGTTCTCCCCAGTCGACATCCCTATTTGTTGAATTAAAATTAAATACCACGCTATAAATAATTTATTGTCTGGAAATGAAAGGCTTCTAGTACCTATCTACGTCATAGCCATATTGTGCTAAAAATATGTATCTCGTTAGGGCGACGTTAAATTTAGATGGCAACATTTGCGATAGACGTACAATGTAATACTCGTTCGTAACTACATTGTTATAAAGTTTATTTTCACGACAAGTGTCTATGAGTAACTGAAGAAAAGTGAGCATAGACTTGCATTATCAGCGTCTAATGTTCCCACTGCTGGGACTCAGGCCTCATCTCTGTGAGAGGGAGTGGGCTGTAATCCACCACGCGGGCCCGGTGTCGGTTGGTGGATATCACATGTCTTCGAATTTTTTGTTCTAAGATATGCCGGTTACCACTGCTCCAGACTTCGGCAAAGTTGAATTTGATTCTAATTGTAGCGATTTATAAGGTCGTTTTCACCTTTATTGCACCTATATTTATTTGGACTCTTAGCGAACAGCCTGTCTATAGTCGCTTTTCGTGTCTGTCTGTGTGACTGCGTTATTCTTCTAAACTACGCAAGGGATTTTGATGCGGTATTCACTATCATTTAGAGAATTAAACTTACTTAAAATGTTTTGTCCATGGTATAATAATATACCTACTTCGCCAGGTATGGCATTCCGAAACACAGTGGTCACGTGGGCAACACAAGTCTACGTCATCACATCTGTGTTACCAGAAGTTTGTAATAATAACTCCCCAACCACCTTTATTACCTGTGCGAATCCGATAAAACAATGAGGTTTTAATTAACAATTACGCTGGTTTATGTTTAAATTGAATTGTTTCGTTTGATTAGACACACGAAACGACAATTTAAAAGCTTTGTACATATTTTTTTAACAGAATGGTTTCTGAAAATATTTCCTTATTCGTGTTTTGTTGCAATAGAGTGGCAACTGGATGCCATTTGATGCGGAATGCCAGACCTTGTTTTATTAGACCATGGTTTTGTCAAGTCCTAAAAATTGTGTGAAACGAGCTTATAGTTGGTAGTATTATAATCATGGTTTCGAATCTTTAGTCGATATCTACGTTTTAAGGCTAAAATATCAGACATATTATTATGATATTGGGCAAGGTAAGTGACCGAGAGATGTAGGTATAACATTTTCATGCGAGTGAAGGCACGTGCAAAGTTACTCCCAACAAATAAATCGAACCGAACTCAATCCAATACTTTTACCACGATTCATTACATCTGCATAAGAATCAGATAAAGAGAGATACAAATGTTTATAGCCTTATAAAACATCAAAGGATCGGCCACAAAGCTAGATTCAAGGACAATCAACCCTTTTGCTCATAAAAAGGTATCTTAGTCCTGGAATAAAAATGTTAAAGAAAATAAGTAACGTCGAGTTCTGTTCGGTTAACGATTGCTTTGAACGTTATGTGTAGGAATAATTGGCTATGTAAACATTTTCATATACTTTGGTATTGAAACGTAACTTAAAGGTCTTTGGTGGAGAGTACCCAAGCAGCAAAAACTAGTACTATAAAAAACCATAGAACGTTTTGTAAAAAACTGTCCTTGGTCCTATAAAACCCCAAAGAACGTATCTTTTATTCGGAAGTGGCGCATTTAGATCTCTGTTCAGTGACAAAATAATTTTATTGTAGTGTTCCAAATGACGAAACAGTCCAATAAAATCTATGTAACAGTGATGCAGGTCTCAAAATAATGATGTATTGGCTACTGTAGGACCTTTTATAGTACTTTTTCATACTATACAAGAGTTTAGTTTCCTTTACCTCACATTTTTTCATTCACCATTCATTATTTTACATTCTTGATAGTGCAGAGTGCAAAAAATAATTTTACAAAATGATACAAGCCATCTGATAAAAGATTTTATTTTGTTATCATAATATTAGTATATTACGGTGGAAATGATGTGCGACTGCAGCTTTACTGATAAACTAGGGATAGGTTTACCATGAATTTAAAGTGCCCCCCTCGAATTGTTGAGCTTTTACTAAAATATTTATCATATAAAGTGATTTCGATATTCTAAGAGCCATTATAGTACTTGCCGTGATAATGTTTTCACTGTCAGTCATCGTGGATTCAACCTAAAATTGGGGTTCTGTGTGAGCATGACTGAATATTTATATATATATAAACATTTTAATTTCTAATTTAATAGTGGTTCATCCTTTAATAAGAATGTTGTGCATGCCTACAAGTGATGTAATAACACAGTACTGAAGACTTGTGATTACCTATTGTTTATTCTTGTAAATATATCGTTGGTGTGCCTTGCTCAATAAATAAATAAATATATAATACACAGTGTTTTTTTACTATTTTTCTGAAGACCATAGGTACTTAATGAAAAAAAAACTTTATTAAAAACTGTTTACTAAGCGTTCGGGGATTGTTAGGTAATGTATTTGGTAATCTATTCTTAATTAATCGTACTAAACTTTTTGTTGCTTCATGCGAAATATTATAGGTAATGAATGGCCCAATTTTTCACGCCATTACGAAATTGTTGGTCTTTTTCGAATGTTGAATCATTGCTTGAAGATTCAGAAAGATCGCTGGAGTAAGGACTCTCTTCAGAAATAATATCTTTGTAAGACACATTTTGTACGGAACCGTTTCTCGTAATTGTGATTACAACATGATTTTGGCTACTATTACTGCTTTGATTGTTTGATGATGACGAAGCTGCTTTTTCAAAACGTCTATTCACTTCTCTTCTATAAGTTCCACGGCGTTTATATCTTTTCCAATTCTTTAAATCCATTTTTTTTTGTTTTTAGGGCAGAATGCACGTCGCATTAATTCCGTATCAAAATATTTGAATATTGTTGTAAAAGCGAGCTAATTATCCTTTTTGGGACTTAACTGTCATTTAAAAGAAACATTTATCTACATGTATGTGCCACTTTTGCGTCATTATAGTGATAGATACCCATTTATAATACTAACAAGCGCATTGCTAGGCACCAAAAAAGTTGTTATACAATAATTCTGCTCTATTATAGTGTTTGTGTGATATGCGTATCGATAAAATTATAATATGCATCTAAAAACTATTATAGTACACTTACGTTCTATTAGCGTGATCTGAAATTAGACTACATCACAAAAACACTCTATTGTAAAGTCTTTGTGACTACTAACGCACACGTACTATAGCAGCGATCTGAATATCCACAATATCACAATATCGCCCGGTAGTTGAGTGTTCATCACTGCTATAACGAAACTACTATTGCAGTTCGTTTGGAACCCTTATCACGCTAATCAGATAAATAAAGGCACCTGTTATCAATTTTATAGATCAATATTAGTATGTACTAGTTATATTAGAACTTGCTATAGTACTTAGCTATAACGGTTGTATAAAATAGTGTAGTAAACGTTTACATCCTTTGTTTATAGGTATTTTTAGCTCTATAAGCATTTAGAGCAATAATGTACTGTCGAACGCTTTTATACAACACTCTGGCACCGCTAATACCTTAATAAATCGTTTTTAGAGCTTTTTAGAGCTATGCGCTGAAATAATAGGACTGAATTGCTGGTTGGGTAGAGATGATAATTGAGAATCCTTGGAGTTTCTTGCCTGTTCTTCTCCATAAAGATCTACGGTTTGGAATGGGCATCTAGCTTCAACTTTCTGACTACCTTACCAACTATTTGACATTAAAAAAGTGCCTGTAAATGGTTTAATTGAAATAAATGCTTTGAGTTTGAGACGAAAACTTTTATCATGCTAAATTCTACTATAACGTTTTCTAGTGTGACAAAAGCGTAAATAGAACTTAGGATCTTAGTTTACTGTATCTAAAACTACAAAAATAATCTGTTAAGAGCATTTATTCTGAAGGTGGGCAACGTCGCAAATAGATGTCAAATAGTTCACTGTTTTGATTAATTTAGCAATATTAATGTGTGGAAATAAAAAATGTGGCTAACTAGCGAACTAGAATATTGAATAGGAAATGCAATAATTAATATCGTATAACCGAATGTTTAGTTTTCGATGTAAAAAAACTATTTGGAAACTTTCCAAATTCGTTTTTTACACCTAAAATGGGTACAACATCAAATTCAATGTTATAATTGCAAGTTAGCCACATTACTTATTTCAATTCAGTAATATTGCTATAAGAATCAAAACAGGCAAATATTGGACAGTTATTTGCGACGTTGCCAACTTTCTGGATATACCCTCGTAATATAAATAACAGAATGGTTATTTAAGGTTGTACTTAGACAAATAATATTTACTCTAGGTGGTCTAAGATCCGACCTAGCGACGACCTTCACCCATCTTTTTTTTAATATATCGCGTGTGGGTTGGGAAAAAGGTATTTTTTATTATTAATTACAGTCTGGCCAGAAATTTTTTAGCCAACCCACAAAGATTTAGGTCGTGCCTAGGTCGAATCCTCTACTACGGGTTTCTGTAAACCAAAATCTGCTTCTCTGTAAATACAACATGATTGTAGGTATTCTCGGAAGTTTGAATTCCGAATGCCTATAGTATTGAACAATCATTTGACCCTTGGGAACGATTCCTATATTGCCTGAATACGGCTCGTGTCTGGAGCAAACGATATATCTTGACCAAACAGTGGATCTCCCTTATGGCCCTGAGCATTGATGGTGTTACGTTGAAATAATGGGGTTTTGCACATGATAACAATATTCAGAATATCTATTGTAAAACTAACTTGATAAAAAAAATAACGTCTACCGTCTAACGTCTATCTAGATATACTTAAAAATGTGAAAACGAAACTATCGTACTATGTGATCGAATGTGTCTGTGTGTGTGTGATGTGTAGGGGTGAGGGTGTGTGTGTTGGTGGTGATATTTGTCACGTAACCTCTTAAATAGCTGAATGATTTGGGATCAGACCTAGCATACTATGTCCTAAAGTAACACATTAAATACTTTTTATTCAGTTATCTACATGAAAAAGTTCCCTGAGATGTGACTGAACCCGCAGGCAACAGCTTGTATAAAAATAAAAGCAGTGTCCTGTAACTACCGGAATGGATAGAAAATGCGGTTTGTCTGAATTCCCGTAACTATTACAAGATCTTTTTGTATAAATTTCAAGTGTTCAATTAAAGACATCTTGAAGTACGGCTATCATTCCATTGTGTTCGGTTTCTGTTCAATAATCGGAACGACGAGAAGTTGAATAGTCTTCCATTTTCTACTATTCAAACAGAATAGTATTTATAAATGGCTTCCCAAGGTTTATGCGGAAGAGATAATATTAAATTATTTCTAGTTTTATGCATACCAGTTTAGAAAAAGCATAGTAAAATAATGTTGTTGAAATTATGAGCGTTTTTGTTTCTCTCCGGACAAAACAATTTTATTTGTGTTTCATAAAATATAAGATTAAAAATTTGTTTATTCGTAGAAAATAAATTCCTATAAACTGTCTAAATTAAACAAGATTTTGATGCTTTCCCTAACACACACCCACACACAGCCTCTCAAACTTGGCTCACACAACACTAACGATCACAAACACACCCCCACTGAATAATTTCTTAGCGTCAAACTGATCTGATATCTTCGTTCTCTCCGTCTGTTTTCGGCACGTCCGAACCTTTGTTCGGAATTATGTGAGCTATTATCATTAGTCGCAGATGACGATCCTTCCAACTTACGTCTTATCTTTTATACGGAACTCCTTTGTCCCGTAATGGGTTTAGTGTCGGCTTCGAGAAAGGCATGAGGATAAAAATCTTATATCGTGTTAAGCCGCGGAGGTTCGCACTTTCGTAAACGATTTTCTCTCAATTGTTTCCGCTTTTCGGTAAGTTAATAGAATTCGAATGTTTTTACGGAAACATTGCTTCAAAAACGGTGAAGGAAAACATCGTGAGGAAACCCGGTGCCTGAGAGATATTTCTTGACGGCATGTGAAGCCAAGTCAGAGGGGGCGGCATAAAACTCTGCCACCGAGTTAGTCACTATTAACCACATCACAAAAAAAAAGACGGAAATATTTACTTTAAGCACTTGAGTTTTTAAGGTAATTTTCTTTATAAAATTTCTACTTAGCAATAACTTCTCTACTTAGTATCCAATTTTCTTTTATGAATAATTCACAAACTCTTAATTCCAACCTAATCAAGATTCATTATAATTAAGATAACCTCACTGACCTAATTTCCCGTAGATTTTCCTCTAATTAAAAGTAAACATACCGAGTGTACTGAACCATTTCTTAAACAATCCGAGCCCTTTGATTGTACGCATTCCAACCTTACTGAGGACCAAATGGTACCTCCATTGATGTCACCGTAATTGGCAATTAGTGCGGTCGATTCTGTTTATCAATGCAGGAGCCCTGTTTAGTAAACCACCTCTGAGCTGAATACCAATCATGTTAAAAATTAATCCTATATTTAACATTGGTCGTGTTAGGGGTTGTTTTTCCGCAAAATTATTTTGAAGATTCAATCGGATATAGGAGGAATTGGAGTTGGAAGGATTTTGTGTAATTTGACGATCAGGCACTGCATTTGGTAGAAAGAATTTGAAAATCGAAAAAGTAATTTTGTCATTAGTAACATAGCTTTCTCGTACAGCGAAAAAAATTAAAATGTTTTTTTTTTAAAGGAAATGAAGAAAATGGTGACTATAGCAGGGAATCAAAGCAGTCCTGAAAGTCACCAACTGAATAAGTAGGCCATATTATTATTCCAACTTTCACATATATTCGTGCCAGCCCAAACAGCAATTGTAGTCGAATAAATAACCCTAAAATATGTGGGCCGGTTTGCTCCATTTGAGATTCCAATCTCAGCCTCACTCACAAACTTCAACAAGGCTATAGTAGCAAAAATATAACATTTACGAACATCGCGTATTTCAAGAGACGGGCGGCCATTTCTCAGTGTAAGTGTAAGAAAAAATCTCTAAATACGTCATAAATTCAGTTTGAATATGACGACAAAATATAAACGGGCAGTGCGCGTGGCGACATGTCCCCGCACTGGGATTCTTGCAATGAAATATGCAGACGGGGTTTCGAGTAGTCTCTACATAGAATCTGTGCAGATGTCGCAAAGGGAGGTCCTTGGGAGTAGCCACCGTGAAACAGGGTAAGACCGCGTCCAGATTTGTGTTATTAGGATTGTATTTGTAAGACAAGAGGATGACTGGCAAATCTCTTGGGTTTATGGGGCAAACGAATTTAGTTTCGTGAAAGGTATTCCTTTACTACTTTTTTTTTCTGGGTGTCGAAGAGGTTCAAGTTCATTTGGTTGCCATGCCAATATAGACGTGGATACTGATTTAGCTAAATCATGCGTACCAATTATCCTAAGGATTTCTTTACGCAGCCAACATTTATCTAGAAAAATATGAGTGCAAGGAAAAATAAAGCAATTTAGACCATGTGCTTTTGAAACACGTCTATCTCAATCAATCTTCCTAGTCTTTTCCCATCTATATTGGGGTCGGCTTCCAGTCTAACCGGATGCAGCTGAATACCAATACTTTACATGGAGCGACTGCCTATCTTACCCCCACAACCCAGTAAACGGGTAATACGATACCCCTTGGCAGTCGTTGTCAGACTGTTAGGCTTCTGACGACCCGTAACGACTGTCAAACATCCATGAATGATAGCCGGGACCAACGGCTTAACGTGCTTTCCGAGGCATGGAGGAGTCTCGGTATGTAAAGATGTCACCCATCCACAGACCAACCCGAGCAAACGTAGCTTAACCTGATGGCTCGACCCGTGCGGCAGATATTACTTAGCCACGAGCTCCCCACAAACACGCCTATCTATATACTTATAATAAGCTGTTGATAGCAGGGCCGTTGTCCTCAAGGCAGTATATGTATTATCTCCTCTTTTGTTCTCAATTTTTATTAATCTCATTACCACCGTGCTTCGGAATGCGTATATCTCTATACCGACGATTTACAGCTTTACTATCAGGCAAGTGTTGATAACATTTTTGATGCGATTACGGAGCTAAACCGGGATTTAAGTGTAATCAAAAACTGGTCTGATCGATTTGGCGTGGTGGTTAACCCTACCAAGTGTCAGGCTATCATAATAGGGAGCCCACACAGCATAAGGAAGCTGAATGGCTTAACTGTGCCAACTGTAATCTTTGACAAATCAGTCATTCTGTTTGGCTCAGATGTTAAGGATCTTGGCCTGCATGTCGACACTTGTCTTGACTGGCGAAGGCAGGTAACAACCGTCAGTAAAAAAGTTACCGGAACGTTGCGGTCGCTCTATCGGTAAAAAAATCCTTCTCCCATCACACATAAAGGCAATGCTTGTACAGTCCCTAATATTTCCCATAATTGACTATGGTAATGTGTGTTACTGTGACCTGAATGCAGATCTCCTCAATAAACTTGACCGCCTTCTCAATAATTGCATTCGATTCGTTTTCAATCTTCATAAGTATGACCATGTATCGGCTTACCGATTGCTTTTAAACTGGTTACCCATTCGACAGCGCAGCGAGGTGAGGGCTCTGTCTATGTTGTTCTCTATTCTCGACAAACCCACCTCTCTTTCTTACCTGACTTCCCATATTCAATACTTATGCTCTGCCCATAGCAAAAATCTTCGTTCCAACAACAATCGTCTTCTACGATGTCCTTCTCACCGCTCTGGTTTCATTCACTCTTCTTTCTTTGTCCAGGCGGTCTTTCTTTGGAATGCGCTACCTCTGAATATCAGGACGGCAACCAGTCGGTTGTCTTTTAAAGTGAAGGTGAGCATATACACAAGAAGTTGGCTGAAACATCGCAGTGATTTGCTGGATTCGTTTTCTCCTCTACTGATCGTTATTTCTCCTCTACCGATCGTTATTTCTCCTCTACCGATCGTTATTTCTCCTGACAAAGTTTTTCTGTTTATACTATGTATGTATTTATATATGTATGTATTTATTCTTGTATTTTAAAGTTAATTTCGTGTTATCAATCTCTTTTGTTGCACCTGCCATGTTTTGTCTCTCACCACCCTAAGGTTGACTGGTAGAAAATGCCTCAGGCATTAAGTCCGCCTTTGTACGGTATTTTATTTTTACTTGTGCATAAAGTTTTAATAAAAATAAAAAATAAAAATTACAATAGTCCTAAGTATAAAAAAAGAAAGAGAAACAAGAAAAAAGAAAGAGAAACAAGAAAAAAATCCGACATTTCCATTCCCAACTCAACATAAGAATAACTGAAACCCATATTAATAAAGACAATGTACAGTAGTACACATTTGGTAAATGTACACGCACCCTTGCTCACACATTTAAGTCGCGCTACATGTACGTGTGCAGATTATGTATGTCCTATTTTTATTCAAATAGCATGGAAACGATGAATTGGATTGAGTGTGATGGCAGTAATATCCACAGTGTTTTTTTTTCTTACATGTCTTACTAGCTGTGCCACGCGGTTTAACCCGCATAAGTCTCGATCCCGCGGGAATATCGGGACAAAAAGTATCCTATGTCCTAATCCTGCTCATGGTCTATCTATGTGCCAAATTTCATCCAAATCTGTTCACCCGTTTTAGCGTGAAAACATAACAAACTCACTTTCGCATTTATAAGATTAGTTGGGATTGGGTAAACAAACAGGAATGTCAAATATTATATTATTATGTTTTATATTTATGTATAATTCTTTAAACCTGACTTGGTTTCCGTACGTTTTTTTTCGGGTGACCACTGAAAATCAGCGCTGTGCTGTGGGTCTCCATAGCACAGCATCATGCTGAGTGGAAGCCTTCTTGTCACAGTCATGACATGCCAGCAGCTGCCGACTATTTCTGTTTTGTGCTCGTTATTGTATTGTTATTATTTTGTTATCTACTCGAGTTTTATATATATTTTTTATGCACGTGTTTTGTGGCAAATAAACTTATTTTTCTTTCTTTCTTTCTTTCAAAATTTTGAAAAAAAATGTGTTTACTTGATTAATTTATTTGTAGTGTGTTTGATGAAATTCATGCCTATGGATTTTTTTTTGCATTGGAATCGTGGCTAAAAGATACAAGCCGGACAAAATTCACAACGATTGACTATGGCGAAGAACCAGACAATGAAACAAACAAACAGATGATCAAATGCAATTTTTTTTTTTGTTTCTCGATTTTATCATGCGACTGTCTTTTAAACTATGAGCAGATGAGATGGTGCTGTTGGCATGTGGGGCGCTACTCCCAGTGGAGTCTGCCCTATATTTCCGTAGTCATTCTTCGCACTGACTGTTCTGGTCGAAAATGTCCCGCCGCTTTTTTAATCGGCGGATGCTTTCTGGGATAGTAACCTGCCCCGCAAGCTTATTCGGATGCTTTAGCAATCGGGATTTGTAGTTGTCGTTATGCGTATTTATCTCCTCGTTGACCATCGGAATATTGAGGATTTCATGGATCTTTGTTGTCTTGATAAAACAAGGTACGTTGGATATTTGTTTCAATATATAGATTTGTGCCCATTTTTTTTAAATTCTTTGTGCCTCCAATATAATGAAAGTGTTCATTATGTTGGAGGCACAAAGAATTTAAAAAAAATGGTTAAAATTAAGTTGTGTTTTACTACTTCCCGGTGTAAAAAATATGTCTCCCTGTAGCTTATTTTTAACAAATATGAATAACATGATTAAATGTACTTACCGCTAAGTGCTACATGGGATACCCCACGAAAACAGAACTACCACAATCCTAATCTACCTCTACGAATGGCACCGGTTAACTCATCCGGAAGCTACCATCCGCTAAAATTGTCTCTAAGAACATTTGCAATCTCTTAAACCTAGATTACAAATAGCAAATAACTTAGCTTTGGATTACTTAAAGGGGAACAGAGCAATATGGCACACTTTTGGCTAACCACACAAGCATCGCTTGGCTCAAAGGCTGCTCGTAAATAAAGGATAATTAGTGTCGCACTCAAGCCATTGCTGTATTAATTTCGAACCAGATCCATCTAATAATCCAGTATTGCATTTCATGTTGCACGTATGCTGTGGTGCTACATACGGATGTTTTGCCCGTCGAATTGGCAATATAATTGCTTGATGTGCAATCAATCTGCCTAGCCTTTGCCCAAATATGTTGAGGTCGGCTTCCAGTCTAACTGGATGCAGCTGAATACTTCCACAAGCCAGTTGCTGGGTTATACAATACTACTTGGTAAGACTGGTTGTCAGACTTTTTGGCTTCTGACTACTCGTAATAACTGTCAAAGATCTACGAATGACAGCCGGGAACAATTGAAGATTGCGCAATGATTGAACAAAAGTTTAAGCTAGTTAAATTGTATTGCACCATATTTTAACTGCACCGTGTAAGTATTGCACAGGTCTTGCTCACCCGAAAACATTGAAGTTTGAGTGCAAGTTCTGATTCAATCATATTGCGCAATTTAAATATTACGCAAACTTATTGTAGGTGTATGGACGGCCTTAGTAAACATTTTGGTAACTGCCCTCATGTATAAAAAAGTTACACTCATTCAATGCATTCAAAACTCAATTAGATGAATATTTAATCAGAAATAACACCCTTCAGCCTTCCTAAAAGCTGAATGCATTTGATGGGTATCATAATTGCTACCGTGACGTCTGTGACGAACTTTATAATTATTTATAATTTATTTTAAGAATTGTTCTCATGTAAATATATTTAAACCTAACTCCACGATTTTTGGACTGCGGAGAATTTAAAATGTACACTCTTATTTCCACGACTAGCTATTCTCCTGGTAGCTCAAGAATGATGAACCAGATTCCTGAGTGCTCATAAGTCACAGGCTGAATCCAGTCTTTCCATTAGTTCCTATCTCGAATCGACTTAAGTCACGCACACTGTGATTGACTGAAGTCAAAAAAAAAACCGATACGATAATTTAAAAACTTACGGACATAAAATTTATATAATAATATTAATACGTAAAGCAAACATTTTGTACACCCCTTTTTACGAAAATTACGCGGACGGAGGAGTATGAAATTTTGAACAGTTTACTTTTATATGGAGAAGGAGTACAGAAAGCTAATATATTTATATAATATACATTAGAAATCAATTATATTAATAAAAAAACATTACACACAATACCATGCGTTTGACATGACAGTACCTATGGTTAAAGATGGCAACCTTAGAATAATGACATGGCAGCATGGAATATAGGAGTGTCTACTATACATGGAATTAGTATGAACTATCCCATCAAACTTAAAATTTTAATGAATGATGGTCCAATTTCGACCACTTGGCGACCACTAGTAATAATAATAATATTCAATATGTGACCCATAATTTCCACAGAGAAAGACAGTTTTCAGTCCAGTATATGAAGGCTCTAATATGCATGGTAAATCTAAGTTACATCTCAATTTGAAAACTATAACTACACTGTATAAATTCCTCACAATTCATACAGGATTGTTATCCTAGTTGTCAAATTCAGTCACCGCATCACATGTTGTTCTAATCAAACTTCGGTGCATAATTTCCGCGAACATAATCACTTTTGTATACCAGTCCACCTGCCACACAGAGTTAGGCCACGCGCACTTTGGACGCGATTTTCGTACGAATTTCACTCGTGCGAATACGTACGAACACGCGCGGACGATACCGACCTTCCAAGTACAAAGGGAGCGCGCAGACTGAGTGCGAGTCGTATACGTACGTATAGTTTTGACGTCCGAAAACAATCCGGACTTGTTGGGATTTTTCGTGCGTTCAATGCGATATCACCGGAACACTACTTAGTTGACGGAGAAAAACGTATTCATTTCCCAATTCGTGCGGCCACGATCGTTCGTTTCCGTACGATACAAATTCGTGTACAAAGTGCGCGCGGCCATAATCTGTATTATGTTACCGAACTAAATGTCAACATTTCCCAGTATAATACAGAATCAATGAATCAAGCACAATACACTCGCAAATTGAACACAATTGTCGCTGGCGTGCTCACAAAGGATATTCAGCAGAGGCTGCGACAGAAAGAATTCATATGAGTGAAAATTTTGCTAATGACACTTGTAGTTTATTTGAAACTGAACATAAAAGGCGTTTTAGTAAAAGGGTTTCATTCGACAGATTGGTCTGAGGATGAAATTATAGCTATTTAAGCAAATCTATTGCTTCATAGGTTCGTAAATTTTGTCTGTTCGACAACATTCTTTGCGTTATTAATGTTGTTGAACAGACAAAATTTTGTCTGTTCACATCTCACTCTCACTATCAAAATGAAAGCCAATGCTACTGTTAGTGTGTTACGCAATTATCCCGCTGGTCGAGTTCAAATAACAAGCTCATGAAAGATTACAAGAACTGGATAAGTGCATAGAGATTTTTTAATTTTCAATAATTTAGCCCTAGAAACAATATACAACATAAAAAATAATTCGAGGACATGTCTGTGACATCTATCAACCCGCACTGGGCCCGCGTGGTAGATTATACCCCGTGTGACCAGTGGGAACATTAGAGGCTGATTGTATTCCAAGGGATGTCACTGATGTTTATACCTAAAATCAGATGAGAATTCATTGTTTAGTTAGTTTTTTTTTTCTAAAGTTGGCAATGCATTGGTATAAACATTATTCTTGCAGCAAGGAAAAAAGTAAAAAAACACTCTTCCCATTTTTTCGCGAACATTACAATTGGCTCAAAGTGGCAGGAACAAGTTTCCTTATTCGTATTGATCATACTTACACGTGCGGATATTTCACTAATGACACGTGTCGTTCGCAAAAAATAAAGACTACGTAGGTACTGATTTGTTTTATTTGGGTACCGCTGTAAAACAAGGAAGATGGCCGTATTTGGTTTATGATTTTTGGTACAATATCACAGGTAGAAGTTAGACAGTTGTCATTTGTGTGCTATTTTATTGCGAAATTTGTTTCCGCCCTCAAAGAATCCTTCCAATATACCTACTAAACCTATGTTTAAAGTAACATAAAAACGAGGAACTAACAAAAAACGTGTACCTACGTATCTGTCATTCCTACATCAGAAGCAAAATAAAACCGTGTATTCATACAAATGTGAGATATCCTCATGTTTAAAACATTATGTGCTAAAAGATTCCATTATACAACATGTAACAAAAGTCCTGCCCGAAGCGTCAGGGGGCGCATAGTTACCGTTAGTTAGTTAGTTAGTTACATTACTAAAAAGTGATAATATTTTTTTTTTGTTGTAAAATTAAGCAAATTACTGAATTGCTATTTAAAATTCACGTTTTTAGAACCAAAATTTCAGTAATTTTATTAATTTCGTTAATTTTATTAATTTCACTAATTTCATAAATTTCATTATAAATTAGCAAACCTATAGAACAGAGGTCATAAGTTATGACTTGTAGACACCCGCTAAACAACGGCCTGCGCCTTATGTTATTTAACACGGTAAAATTCCCCATTGAAAAAAAACGCGGCGATAATTTTTCTTTTTTCAGAAAATTACCACATAAATAGACTCTCAGTATGATTCTTAACAACACCCTCACGAATCGGACAGGGGTTTTGATACACGCTGTAGAGGCACCTCTTTTACCAGATAATACGATTCTAGAAAAGCATCACATAATAGACAGGCAGTTCAGTGGAGCCTGTAAGAACAGTTTTCGGTGAATCTCTATGAATCGGGTTGGTTCTGAGTTTTCTGACCTAACCCTTTCACGGCTCGGTACAGTTTATTCGATTCACAATTGGTTGCGGTTAATTCCTTTTTATGTGCAGTGAATTGTTTTGTGAAATGTTTGTTGTAAGTGCAGTATAATGATGAATAATAATGATTTTTGTTTTAGGTTTGAACCTAAAACAAAAATCATTATTATTCATCATTATACTGCATCATTATAGTGGTTTACCACTTACGAAATTATTAAAAATTGATCTGAAACACTTTAAAATCCTCATCTACATAGTTATTCTCTTTTCAAATACGAGTACATTAATGACTGTGACTTGTTGTGTCGTGGTAAAACCAGTCAATTGTAGTGGACCTGACTGCTCGGCATGTACTGGATCGTTTAGATATCGCTACTAGTGGAGGCAGTTAATTTTCATCGTTGCCAGTGAATATATTCTCAAGACCCTTGTCCACATCAGTGAATCGGGTTGGTTCTGAGTTTTCTGACCTAACCCTTTCACGGCTCGGTACAGTTTATTCGATTCACAATTGGTTGCGGTTAATTCCTTTTTATGTGCAGTGAATTGTTTTGTGAAATGTTTGTTGTAAGTGCAGTATAATGATGAATAATAATGATTTTTGTTTTAGGTTTGAACCTAAAACAAAAATCATTATTATTCATCATTATACTGCATCATTATAGTGGTTTACCACTTACGAAATTATTAAAAATTGATCTGAAACACTTTAAAATCCTCATCTACATAGTTATTCTCTTTTCAAATACGAGTACATTAATGACTGTGACTTGTTGTGTCGTGGTAAAACCAGTCAATTGTAGTGGACCTGACTGCTCGGCATGTACTGGATCGTTTAGATATCGCTACTAGTGGAGGCAGTTAATTTTCATCGTTGCCAGTGAATATATTCTCAAGACCCTTGTCCACATCAGTGGATTGAGATAGGCGGAATTGAATGTGCCCAAAGCCATGTTCAATGAAAATGAGCTACTTACTTTTCTTTTACCCAAATAATGATTTGGACTTGTCTAAGTACCTACATTAAACATAATTATGACCACGCCCAGTAATTTGAGCTGCATCAATACATCTACAAATTCTACCATGCTGTCTGCGGCGTCATCATTATCTGACACGTCGATTACAAAGCCAACCCGTATTACTGACATCACGGCATATACAGATACGCACACTACATTACACTTACGGTAGGCTTACAATCTGTAACTAGTCGGGTAGCTATCAATTAGTGCTATTATGTGAATTAATTCTGTTTGAAGATAATTAGCCTTCATCTGTTCAAAACACAACATCTCTTTGTCTGTTCGTTATTGCGCATATGAGCCCCGATGTATTTCATACATACATTTTCTCTGTTAAAGGTTTTGTACTTGTTTTATCAATCATTCTAGGTACTAATTAGGACATAATTACCTATGTGATCCAGTTTATCGTCATTCTGAAAAAGGTATCGGATCAATTTATCCAAATTGATAGTGAATCCTCCGCCTCCGTTCGTCGTTCGTTGATAATATCACTGCATTATTATGCTGGGGCTACATTGTCACGTTATCGCGAACTTAACTTCGCACGCTCTCTCTCGCACACCACTTGACGTCTTGCCGAGCAACAGAGAGCGCTCGAAGTAAAATTCGTGATAACGCGACAATGTGGCCCCAGATTTATAAAACAAAGTCCCCCGCTGCGTCTGTCTGTCTGAACGCGATAAACTCAAAAACTACCGAACGAATTTGCATACGGTTTTCACCAATGGACGGAGTGATTCATGAGTAAGTTTAAGCAAGTCATTAAGTTTTTGTGTAAATTGGCTGAAATATGACGATAATTGTTGAAGATGTCGGAAAAAGACTTGTCGACTGGGAGTTTTATTAGTGTGCGCCGCGTAAAACAATAGAGTTATATGAAAACAATGTATTCCGGAATTAATACATTGTTTACCTGGATTAACACAAAGGGCTTGTCCATTCTGAAATGCCGCGCCCCAGCAGCGCATTTTATACACACGGTAATGCGGTAATGGGGCCCGTTATTTCAGAATGGACAAGCCCTTTGTGTTAATCCAGGTAAACAATGTATTAATTCCGGAATACATTGTTTTCATATAACTCTATTGTTTTCATATATAGCTATACTTTTAATCCAGGTAGTACGTTGCCGTGGGATATTTTCCGACATCCACGCGGGAGAAACCGCAGGCAAAAGCTAGTTATATCGAATAAATACGTTTTGTCAAGTTTATTAACATTTATTCACGTTACATGGGTAAATACCTAATATGATGAATGATAATAATGTCCATTAATCTTTGAGCTAAGCCTCTTCGACTTGATCCGTTCGGCGCCATCAGGAGCACGTTAATTCGTTGGTAAGCTAATATCATTCGGTGATATTAGTTTTCGTGCAAGTCATGGGGTAAACAAACCTTTCAATACACACACCGTATGAAATTAATAGAAATTGAACAGTGAACAGTGAGTCTTAGAGATTATGAGAATTTTAGCCAATAATAATAGACGCAATAATAGCAAATAATTTTTCTATTTGTGCGAAGAGAACCTGCAGTAAAACAACTGAAAGGGTATCATGTAAATGAGGTATCTAAAATAATTTAATATTATAAAGAGATTATTTTTTTTATATCTTGGTTTGTTATGAATAAACTCAAAAACCTGGACCGGTTTTAAAAATCATTCATCGGTAACATAGGCTATAATTTATAAACATATTACGGGGGCGAAGCCGCTGGCGGAAGCTAGTTGCTTATATTTAACTTTCTAGTTAACAAGAATACTGAATAATCTCAGTGAGTTCACGAAGTTTGTATCCAATTAGCGATGCAAGTCTTACGACACTGTTTTTCAATAAATAGATTAAAGTGACAACAGAGCTTCTCGTATTTTCAATCTATCAAAAAGTCCTTTAATTTACTTACGTTTTTTTAAATTGATTATCGGTAAGATGAGATAGCAACTTGAATTTGAACATTTACTAGGTACGAGACTTGGCTTCAGAAAGACAAAATACAAGTGATCTGACAACAACTTATTGTAAGCTGTTATAACACTGCTCTGGCTGTACTTGCTGTAACCTATTATAAAAATAACCAATAAACTAAACGTACGGATTTGAAATAAACCTCGAAATGCCAAAAGATATATTCTGTTCGAGAGTGCAATAATAAACGAGAGAGTTGTGCAACCGTAGGAACACTTATCCCCTGACCAAGGATACGCGAGATATGTGTCGTGTGATGACGTCTTTATCGACACTACCTATCGTAGTCTCAACGCGAAGTCCGTCGTTTGCAGGACATAAAACGTGTCCATGTTTAATGGCTCATAAACTATGAGTATGACTTATCTTTAACTGCTTACTGTCGTCGTTCTTATGGATAGTGGTAGTAGATCTTTATTCATTGATAACCGTAGATCATAGGAGGTTTCATTCTAAAAGTTGGCAACGTCGCAAATAGCTGTCAAATATTGACCTGTTTTGTTTTATTTGGTAATATGAAATATTCAAATACATATTTTACATGTAAAACTAAATATTCGGTGTCACGACATTAATTATTGCATTTCATAATCTACCTTTATTTTATTTCACTAGTTAGCGGTATTGCATATTTCCACAATGTCATATTGCCAAATATTTCGCTGTTTACTTTCAGAATCAAGCGCTTGAACGCTCTCAACTTGACGACTTGGCAACTGATAGAAATCTAACGACTAACGAAACACGAAGTTTGCCGAGGAACATTAAGAAAATAGTTGTACTGTACTTCTAAGTTTCAGGTTAGGTTCATCAAGCAACGCAACCGTGAAATCGATCGCAGCACTGATCGCGGCATACTGTATACACATTGGTCTACTGATTCAACAAATACGCCGAGTAGTTTAGGAGTTATGAGGGACCAGATGAACATACATGTATACATACATAGCGTGTTAAAATCATAACCCTCCTAGAGTTGTAAAAAAACGTTTTTTTTTCTGAGGTGAAAAAAAACGTTTAAAAAAAACATGAGAA
Organism: Agrochola macilenta; assembly: GCA_916701695.1. Taxonomy (NCBI): domain Eukaryota; kingdom Metazoa; phylum Arthropoda; class Insecta; order Lepidoptera; family Noctuidae; genus Agrochola; species Agrochola macilenta. Next base: position 15,835,107 of record OU753563.1, read on the forward strand.
AAAACAGTTTTTTTTTCTGAAGCAGGTTTTTTTTCATGAGTAGGAAAATAAAAATATGGTAAGGCGGTTATCGTTGATATTATTATTTTATTTTGTTCAATAAGAAAATACCATTTGTTTTTTGTTAAATAGTACATACATGTCTTAACTTATTTGGCAACACCAAATGTAAACTACATTTATGAACGGGGATTTCCTTAATCCTCTTTTGGTTTATGTTTTGGTTGATTTGCGTGCAGACTGTAGAAAGCTTGAGACAGTGAGAGTTCGTTTTTGTTGAGTGTTCTGTGTGTGTTAAGTAATATTAAAATCGTATTGAGTAATTTTATTGTACTTAGTATTTTTTTTATTATATTTGTAAATATGCCGAAACGAGTTGGTTCAGGTCGAAAGACATCAGTCGTGGCAAATCTTTTCAACAATGTTGTTTCCACTTCCAAAGTACCTAAAGTAGAATGTACATTCTGCTCAAAACGTCGTACGAAAAATGGCACAAGAATGTCAAAGCATCTAGAAGTCTGTAAAAAATGCCCAGACTCTGTAAAAGAAAAATATATGAAGACAACCACACAAGTTCCACAGCGTAAGTACATTTTTTTTTTGTATTTTCCTGTTTTCTCGCGTTTTTGTTTGGCACTGGCTTGACTCGAACTACGGAAAACCGTGTTAAAGTTCAAGCTCTATATGACCCTGCCGGGGTTGCGAGAAAGTCTAAAGGTAACCGTGCCCCTGGCAACACAGGCAACTGAAGGAATACGGGTGGGTTTTAGTCAGTAAGAGTCTAACACACCCTCCCGCTCCGCCCAGAGCGGGAGAAGTCATTTGATGATTTCCCACCCTCAAAAAAAAAAAGCTCTATATGACAAAGCATTTGTTGAAACTTGAAAATTATATTATTAAAAAAACTGCCGCTTCGTAGTCCATATATATGTATTTATTATCAAATAATTATGTTGTAGTGATTTATAGTTTTCCTTACCTTACCGCACTGTCTTTTCTTTTTAGAAGTATCCAGCATTGCCAGTACATCTATGCTTGCCACTAAAGAAAAAAAGTTAAAGACACAAGGTATTGCAGCTTTTATAGGCAACATGAATCCAGAAGATCAAGACAAGGCAGATGAGCTTCTCAGCAGGGCAATTTTTGCGAGCAGATCACCTCTCAGTGTGGTGGAAAATTCTTATTGGAGGACATTGTTTTCGTTTCTTCGGCCAGCATATAAACTACCTTCTAGATACATGTTGTCAGGCCAGTTTTAGGAAAATGAGTACAAGAATGTGTCTGCGTTGGTAGCAGAGGCAATTGCCGCTGCTGATTCTGTGGCATTGGCTGTGGATGGCTGGAGCAACATTAGAAATGAACCTATCGTAAATTTTGTTGTCACGACGCCGAAAACTTTTCTTTACAAGGTTTTACCGACAGGAAGATCATGTCACACTGCAGAATTCATGGCTCAAGAAATGAGTTGCGTCATTGATGAAATAGGACCTCAAAAGGTATTTGGCGTTGTAACTGACAATGCTGCTAATATGAAGGCAGCTTGGAGACTACTCGAAACGAAGTACGTACGAACAAACTTATTTACCTACGGGTACCTAGCACACTCCCTCCAATTAATATTTACTGATATGAATACTTTGCCAACTTTAAAGACCCTCATAGCCGATGCAACAGCTTGTATCAAGGCTATAAAGAACTCTCACAAGCTTAACACAGCTTTCATAGAAAAGCAGTTGACCACCGGCGTCAAATTAAGTCTTAAGCTTCCAGTTAAAACGCGCTGGGGATCTCTAGTCTCCTGCTTAGAGAGTTTAAAAGAAAATAACAAACTATTAAAACCATGGCGATTGATGAGAGTCTTTTAGATGTTATAAATAAAGTGGAAACATTTAAAGTAAATATGTTGAGCGATGACTTTTGGGATAATATTACTGGATTCTACAATTTATTGAAACCAATATTAGACACTATTACAATTGTAGAAAGTGACACTCCACAGATGTCTCATGTTTTAAGCTTATATAAAAAAATTGAAGTCAATGTGGAAGACATGTTGGACAAGAGTCCCCTGTTAAAATCTGAGGAAAAAAAAGTCAGAGAAATACTCAAAAATAGAAAAGCATTCGCTATATATGATGTTCATAAAATCGCGAACCTATTGGATCCTCATTTTAAAGGATGCGATCTGACTCCAGAAGAAGAAACGGCTGCTGTAGAACAAATTTATAATGCTGCTATAAAGATACCAGATATCGAAGAGGATATAGTACTGCCAGAGCTTGCGAATTACATAGCAAAACAAGAGTTTTTTTCTAAGACTTTTTTGTGGTCATCGGTGAACAAATTGAATCCCATTGCTTGGTGGGCAGGACTTTGCAAATCAACTGCTTTGTCTAAAGTAGCCGTCAAGTTTCTCTCTCTTCCTACTACATCGGCAGCGTGCGAAAGAACATTTAGTACGTACAGCGACATTCATACCAAGAAACGTAATAGACTGACAAATGACAGGGCTAGGAAAATAGTGTACATTGCGCACGATTTAAGATTGCAATCAGTACAATCATCAACAATATTAACACAAGCAGAAGGTAATAGAGTCCCTGATAGTATAGTCGTTGATTCAGAATCAGATGAAACAAATACAGACACAGAACATTATTCCGATGCTGATAAAACAAGCGTAGCCGTAGCTACTGATACTGATACAGATGATTGTAACACATTAAGTATTTTTTAAGTTCATAATAATAGTTACTCATTGATTTAAACATAATTTGGCTTGAATAAAAACAAAACAATCAAATTTAGTGTTTTATTCCACTTTAGTTATAGTGTTTCACTTTTTCTGAAATAAAAACCAAATTTAGAAAAAAAACAACGGTGCCAAGATTTTTTTCATGTTTTTTTTCAAGATTGTGAAAAAAACATTTTGTTTTTTTTCAATTTACATCTCTAAACCCTCCATTGACTTTGCCATATTCGGGTAAATACCATAACATCTGGCTTTTTTGACGACACCTGCCCAAAAAACAAACGAAGCGAATAAAATCAATCCAAAGCGTATATTTTAAATTTGTATTTATCTGTAGCTTATTTTTCTGTTACGTCTCGCTTAACTCGACAACACTTCTTTTTTTTTTTGAGTGTTGGAAATCATCAAATGACTTCTCCCGCTCTGGGCAGAGCGAAAGGGCGTGTCAGACTTTTACTGACTAAAACCCACCCGTGTTCCTTCCGTTGCCTGTGTGCCGGGGCCGCGATATCCCTTTCGAACAAACCCGCAACCCCAGCAGGAACTCGACAACACTGGCTCCATATTCTCGCAAACAAACCCAGTCAACATTTTCAAGGTGTTCTCTCATGAAATCTGATATGAAATATGCAAAAAGCGTTCCTGGGTGCCCTCGGTACAGCGTAGCCGGCGGCGGCGATATTATGTTATACCGGAGATACTAAGGTGACTTTATTGAATTAAGTTACCTGCGATTTGTGTTACTGTTCTATTTTGCGGGGTTAGCGATCGTGAAGGGTTTCCCGTCCTTCTAGTTTTGATTGTCTAGGTTGAGGGAATAGAATACTTTGCAGTTGATAGTGCTGACTCGAGTTACCTTTCGATTAGAGAAAAACCGGCCAAGTGCGTGTCGGACCACGCACAATGAAGGGTTCCGTAGTTGGGATGAATAAAAGTTATCCCAAGAACAAACTTAACATTGTAGTTGAAGAACATGTTCCCCCATACATTCGAACTGCAAGTGTTAGTTTGTACGCACAATATTGAGTGATTTACCATGCTATTTTAAGACCATAGACTTCTTATAGGATTTCCTGTAATCTATAAGCATAGAACTACTCTCTGCATTTTAAAAAAAAAATTAGGATCCATAGTTTCGGAGATAAGGAATGTTAAATTTTCATCTATTTTCTTAAATATCTTTAAAAGTATTTATTTTAAAATGATTAAAAAACAGTATTTGAGATCCTCGCAATAAGTTATTTCATTTGATATGTCACACTTTTTTTATTAATTTTCTTTGTTGCCTCCCAAAAGTGACCCCCATATTTAAAATTTATTTATTTATGTTACACGTCCGTGTTTGGGTCACAGAAATACATGTGTACCAAATTTCAACTTAATCGGTCAATTAGATTCGGAGCTGTGACAGACGGACAGACAGTCAGACACACGAGTGATCCTATAAGGGTTTTTTTCTTTTGAGGTACAGAACCCTAAAAACTGGAGGTTCATCCTATACTATTCGTTCTTCTATATCGTCATTCTCTTATCCCTTATTCCAATTTATTTGTGGTCGGCACAACACGTCTTTTTTTCTTCCATATTTCTCTAGTAGTCGTCCCCTCGATAGTCACTCCCTTTCTATCCATATCATCTTCCACACAGTCCATCCATCGTTTCTTTGGTCTTCCCCTACTCCAATATCCATTCACATTCATACTCAAAACTCTCCTGACGACATTGTCCTCATTCCTCCGCACTATCCGTACTACATACTTATTTATAAATGCGAAAGTACCTGTGTTACCTTTTCACGCCTAGACCACTGAACAGATTGATAAGAAACATGACAGATAATGATCTGGAAAAACACATAGGGTACTTTTTATCCTGGATATTTGTAAAAGTTTACAAACACACGCAGATGAAATCGTGAGCCACAGCTAGTAAGATATGAAAATGGTATAGTCGCAAAGGCTTGAACCTCATCAAACCGCTTTGCCTGCAGTTACTTAAGTACTCTAGTAGCAGTTTAGCTAAACATTTTATGTACAGCAATTACATTTTTCACAGCGTAATTTGCATCGTTATTGCGGTCCACTAAAAAACCAGTTTCCGCTCACCCAAAATAAAAACCCTCACCACTTTGTACCACACATATTAGTTTAGGAGCTCCCAAATTCCAGACACACGTTTCCCGACTTTTTATAGCTAATTTAAAAACGTCCAGCTTATTAGACAAAATGTTTTGTATAACCAAGTGTTTCGTTTCAGCAGTTAGTTCATATTCTAGACACGAGGGGGAGCTAGGTATGCATTATTAGCTAGTTGGACTGCTTGTTTAATTATGCATGCCGTGTCTTGCGACCGGCTTTTGTCTCGTCTACCAGCATGCGGTCTTTGTCAATTAATCTTGTTTCATATAAAAGAAAATTACTGTTGTTCCTGTTGCTAGGTTAAAGAAGCTTGCATTCTATTGTTGAATAACCACACTCATTTTAAAATTCAAAACAAATTAAGTGACTAACCCAGTCACTGTTTGGCTACATGTATTATCTTGGCACATTGTATATATTTTTTAAAGGGTTTATTAATTATAGGGTTTTATGTTACAATTAAGTAAATTTTATGTGTTATGTTTGTTATTGGAAATTTATTGTATAATTGTATTTTTTTGGTGTACTTATCTATCGCATTAGGGCAACCTGTAAAGATAGATTTAAGGGTTATGTGTGTCAATAAATAAATAAATAAATATCTGCACCCTAATTGAGTTCCTTCAAAATCCTTCAGATTGTGATAGTCTCTCAATCATCTGAAGGATTTTCAAGGAAATTGCGAATACATTGTTTCATAACATGTTGGAAAAATTCGTCTGTTCGACGCATAAGCATCTGATTGTAAGCGTGTTACGCAATTACTCCGCTGACTTTTAAGAGCGTGCATTCTGACAGTGGGCAACGTCGCAAATAGATTTCTAGTTCTGGTTCGCGATATTTCATAATTATTTCCTTATAATAATATTGCCACATTAATCAAAACCGGTAAATATTTGACAGCTATTTGCGACGTTGCCAACTTTTAGAATGAACGCTCTTAATGTCGAAGTAAACAATTTTGTTTCCCTTCCAAGGATACTTTATCATTGGTGCTTGATCCGTCAAAAATCTCAGAGTTGTCCAAGAAATATGCTGAGATTGGCCACCTCGTGGCCAATGCTGGACCAATGGCTCACCATAACCAGGGGGTATCAATGAGAGATTTTACAGGATAAAAAATTACAATTTAAATAACAATTGCGCTGTGTAGGGGAACGCAAACGCACCAGGTACACAGGTAGAACGAGATCAAACCAGGCCGATCGCAAACAAAACGCAGTTTTTTTGTGCGGGAAATTATTTGAACAATCGTGCAAGGCAGAGTGTTGCGCGAATGAATTCAACAGTGTATGTCTCGATGGAAACCAAAAGCGCCAATGTACGTCAAATTATAAAAATGAAAGAACTGATCAACGTTCGAGAGACAGCAATTACAATTGAACGCTCAGGGGGAACGGGAGACAATCTGAAAATGATTACTATGGTACATAATTGCGTTAAACGCTTTCATTTTGTCCGCTTTATAATAATTTGGGAAAAGGCAGAATTTTATATTTTTACCACAGGCTTTAATTTTTGTTAACAAGTATATATTGACTACAGTGAAACACTACTACCAAAAATGTCGGAACCTACAAATCAAATTGACCTCAAACTTAATACTTACTTCCTATCCACTAACGACTCTTGTAACTTGTAACCGCTAGACCAAAGTTAATAATGGTAGGTAATGTACAAAGTCTTTTAACCCTCAAGCGCAGCGTACCGTTTCAAGTTAACCTATTTCAAAAGTGGCTTAAGAGGGTGTACAACGGTACACTAGTGCCACTCCTTAAAAAATATTATCAATTTATTCTAAAAAAATATTATCTCGTAACTGAGATGGAATTATGAATAACGGATAATAAGGACCCTCGGTGTGTCTAGAATTTTCTATAAAGTTTCATATTGAGACACGAAGCAACAAAATTCGATCTAAAGAAAAGCGGCCACATTCCTCTAAATCGTATTTTTTAGCTTCGTGTCTCATTAAGAAACTTTATAAAAAGGTATTAAAAAATTCAAGACACACTTACCGAGGGTCCTTATTAGCCGTTATTCATAATTTCTTGTCAGTCACGAGCAAATATTTTTTTTAAGGAGTCGCGCTAGTGTACCGTTGTACGCCCACTTAAGACGCTTATTGTGAAAGAGGTTAAAAGTGGGTTACCATTCTCAGTCAGATCTTGAGGGTACTTGGTTGGTATGACAAAAGCGGCCAAGCCAACCCTTTCATCTGGTCGCATAGAATGAGTGTTCTTGACGGGAATACAAGGTAATTATTTACTTCAACGAATACTCTTATTAAGGTTATTAATAATTACTCTTTGTGAAGTTTGTTCAATTAAGCCTCGGTGTTTTGCCTTTTTAGGTTCGGTTAGTTTTTGGGATAATAAGATAGATAGATATATAGATAAATCAAGTAAGTAAGTTTCGATAATTTGTCATGAATGTTCAGATAAATACGGCGGGCGGGCACAGGACGTTGGCGATGGGCACACCACAATTGTGGCGATAAGTCCCCTCTTTGAGGAGTGGCTAGAGAGGCGCCACGGCATCCTCACCTTCCGCCTGGCGCAGGTCCTCACCGGACACGGCTGTTTCGGGAGGTTCCTGTTCCGTATAAGGCGGGATGAAACGCCCGGGTGTCACCACTGTGGATCGCCCGGAGGACACGGTGGAGCATATGGTGGAGGTCTGCCCTGCTTGGGCGGAGCACCGCCGTGTCCTCACGGAGGCGATCGTAGGCGGCGATCTCTCGCGTCCGGCCCTGGTTCAGGCCATGGTCCGGAGCGAGAGTGCATGGGAGGCCGTCACTTCCTTCTGCAAAGCAGTAATGCTCGCGAAGGAGGAGGCTGAGTGCGCGAGAGAGAGGTAAGATTCGCGCCCTCGCGTCCCTAGTGGCGACTAGGGACGCGAGGGCGCGAATCTTACGCCGCAGGAGACGCCCCGGGCATCGGGAGTCGCGAGCCGACTTCCGGCCACCGTAGGCGCGGGCTTGCGGACGGTGAGCAATGGGCAGCTCGCCGTCCGATAAGGACCAGGCCCGGGTCGACGGCGCGTTGTGTTCCACGCGCGCCTCAAAGGGATGTCAGCACCAACTGACGGGGTCCGTAAGGACCGACGCCTGCTGGGGTTGCGGGTTTGTCCGAAAGCGATATCGCGGCCCCGACACAGGGAACGGAAGGAACACGGGTGGGTTTTAGTCAGTAAAAGTCTGACACGCCCTCTTGCTCTGCCCAGAGCGGGAGAAGTCATTTGATGATTTCCCACACTCAAAAAAAAAAAAAAAAAAACATAATTTAAAGTCATAAATAGCAAAAAGCACACGATGTTGCCAGACGGTCACCCATCCAAGTACTGACCGGGCCGATGTTGCTTAACTTCGATGATCGAGAACCGGTGTATTCAACGTGGTATGGACGTTGGCTATGGGCAACAACGAAATTACCAAATTGTATGAATGAATGATGAATGTATCATATTATTACCGTAAAGAAATACGATCAATCTCTGCCTAGCGTTTTCCCAACTACATCCGACGCCGAGCCGACGCCGATAACGTCGGCTTCCAGTCTAACCAGATGCAGCTGAATACCATTATTTTACTTGAAGTGACTGCCCATCTGACCTCTCCAACCCAGTAACTGGGTAAAACGATACCCCCTGGAAAGACTGGTTGAAATTCTGTCAACTATCAGAATTGGGCTTTTGACTAGGTACTCGTAACCACTATCAAAGAACTACGAATGACAGCCGGGACCAACGGCTTAACGTGCTTTCAGAGGCACGGAAGAGTCTCGATAATGTAATGGAAGGTCACCCATCTATGTAACGACCGCGGCAAGCGTAGCTTAGCCTTCGATCGAAAGTTACTAGTTAGTACTCTAATGTTAGGAGCAATGTCCGAATGTGAATTGTACACCTAAATTCTATAGCTTGTAGATTGAAAAGGTTGATTTTGTCTATTTCATTAATTACATTTTTAAGCATCAGGCATGGCCCATGTATTGAATGCCTAAAAGTATATGATCCACTGCAGTAAACAAAATTAGACAAATATATGATATTCTTCAAAATATATGCTAGTTACATTTTATGTTGAAAACATAATACAACTAATTTGATACGATTGAAAAAAAACACGAAAAGTTCCTCTAAAAAACCTTTATAAAAATATTTTAACACAATATACATACAATATACATTGAATCATTCTGATTTTTGTAAGATTATTCTAAAAGCAACATTATTAACGTGATTGTGTTTTATTTTTAATCCAATCAATAATTTTTTTGTAAATAGATAAATTGCTTCATATTTTGCAATAAATTACCTGCGTTGAGTCTTGCGCTTCTCATTCTCTTCAATGCAGTCCGACAGTAACCGCGCTTTAGCTGTCGTCAGCCTCTTAACACTGAATTATGAGTAAGTGTTCACTCTCCATGCATCACTTTCAAAATTTATAATGGCTGCCTATAAATTCATAACACGCTGTAAAAGTAATTTATTGAGCAATTTTAGCCACAAAATATCGTAAAATCTAGCCATAGTTGGTAGAGGAAATATGCAAAATAATGGACGTAGATAACATAAATTGTGAATGGAATGCGGATCATTATACTGAGAATGAATATCCAACATAGTAGGTAATGTATGCAAAGGCTTATTGTTTTTGTAGATAACAGAATCAGGCTTTGTTTGTATTATTTGATCCCGTATTCCCACGGGATCGAGACTTACCGCGAGGCGCAGCTTTTATATTATAGCCATGTTACTCACTGATTATATAGCACTCTACTGGTGAAATATTGTTTTAAATCGGTCCAGTAGTTTTTGAGTTTATTCATTACAAACAAATATACAAATCTGTTCTCTTTATAAATTATTACTGTAGATATATATACGTAGTATTAGTAGGATGAACAAGAGGAAAACGGCGGGTCTTTGTAGACATCTTTATATCTTTGGCTAAGTCTTAAAATGTTCCTTACGAACCATATTTCACGCCGCTTCCAGACCAGACTTTCGTTCAGTGGCCAACCTCCTTTTAAAAGCTCGCAAAATAAGATTTCATAATATCAAAATTCCAAAAAAAATCGCATGTATTAAATTGCCCAGTTAAGGTCATATGGTTTCTCTTCAATTTTCTGGGGCGTAAGCGGAAGAAAATATGGATGGATTGTATGAAGGTTAGAAAGTACAGGGTGAAATATACGAGGGTGACAGCTAATAGAGACGAATGGAAGAAGAGATTTTGTGCCCAGCCCAAATAAATTGGGAAACAGGCAAGAGGATGGTGATGGTCATAATCTTCATGACCGACATTTAGTATAGAAATTACTACACATTAATCATTATTCGTTGATTTAGTGGTCGCAAGCGCTACTGCTGAGCATAATAGTGGTCTTGGATTCGATTCCCAGGTCAGGCAAAATATTATTGAGATTTTCCATCTGGAATTTCTTAGTACCAGCCCGGAGTCTGGATTTGTAGCCGGTTGATGGCAATAGGCTCGCCCCTATTACATGGGACTTAAACATTACTGTACACCTCTGCCTAATCCTTCGGGGATTACCGGCGTGATGTTGTTATGTTATAATAATTATTATGTAGGTATCCGCCATACTTCTGCTCAAACAACAAACAACGCAGAATGTTTTCTAAGATAAATTTCCCAGAAAATACAACTCTCAGACAGACGTAATTACAGATCATTTTCAAGTTTTTTCATTGATATATTGAATCTATATCAAATATCAAGCATCTAGAGTAACTAATAGCCGGCAAACATTAACTTGTATCATTTATCTTATTACCAAAGATTAAAGAAGAAATGGAGTACCAATGATAGTCTCGGTAATGAAACTTAATGACCGCCATATTTGCGAAAAATCCTCAACGACCTAAAATAATGAACCTTTTTAAGTTTGTCATGCCAATATGTCCGTTTGTCCATCTGTGTGTCCGTTTATCTTACTACTGTCTCTATGTCTGTCACAGCCCTTTCCCTCGCGGTCGCGGGCGGCCTCGCGTCTCCGCTGGCAGCCGCGGGCAGAACCATCGACAAGATGGGCGTGGCGCGCGGCCGCTCGCGTCACCGCGGGCGGCCTCGTGACCTTTTCAAGCTTTTCAAGCGATACTGGTCTTTTAAGTATGTAGATAAAGTTTAAAATTATTTCACACTGAAAGTGCTCGCCGCGTCGCTGCCGGCCTCTGCCATTCTGGTGTGACCCGACGCTAAGTACCCAGCTTATTCTGAGAACTTACATCAGTAGGAACAATGCTTCTACAGTTGTATTTACAGCATAATCAGCTTATAATGTTCTTGCTGCTAGCACACAGGCCCCTCTCGGTAAGAGGGTGCGCTCCTAGATGTCACATGTCTTCGAATTTTTGGTTCTAGGTTCTGTATTTACAGGACTCCTGCAAATAAAAAATAAGGCATATATCGTGAAGGTAATCCATATACCATCTTCCAATGATTAACGCAGGTAATTTTCCTACACATCATGAGACAGAAGGATCATCGTAACTAATACTTATAGGTTCATAAGAAAACCAGCGTCAGACAGCATCTGTCTGGCATTAATGCTGAATGAATCTTTTTGGCGCAGCCGTGACGTACACACTATTATTGTTAAAATATTATATTAATATTATTTTCACCTTTTGGTATTTTATGTTTCACGAACTGTGTCCACATAAACATTATTCTTTCTTTCTTTATCTTTACATAGTATACAATGAAGTCGCTTCCGCTGTCTGTTTGCTTAGATCTTTTAAACTACTCAACGGATTGCTCAATGCAGTTTTCGCAATAGATAGCGTAATTCAAGAGGAAGGTTTATATTTTTAATACATACTCGTGCGAAGCCGGGGCGGAATATTATAAATGCGAAAGTGAGTTTGTTTGTTACGCTTTCACGCTAAAACGGCTGAACGGATTTAGATGAAATTTGGCACATAGGTAGACCATGACTTGAGTTAGGACATTGAATAGTTTTTATCCCGATATTCCCAAGGGATTGAGACTTACGCGGGTGAAACTGCGAGGAAATAGGAAGCTATGATACGAGTACAATCCTTCTACACTTCTACTTACTACTCCATGATCATGACCAAAATAAAGCTATTACTAAGCCTATCAATAACGTTGGCAAATATTATGGTTTTCATGCAGAGTTAGTCTGTCGCGGGCCATTACCGACTAAAGAATGTTTCGCAGACATAATGCGAATGAGTAATTGAGGCACATCACTCAGCTCATAACGAGACTATTTCATGTTCAAGTGCTGGGAACGTTATTCATGTAATATTATTAAAAAAGTATATTACTTAGATGTCTTCAAGTAATGAAAAGTAGGTCTTTACTTTATTTTTCTTTTTTTTTGCTAAGAATCTCTGTCATTATAGTTTTCAGCTGCTGTCGTCTCAATTTTGGGCAATATTGTTTTTAGTCTGTTATTACCTACTCGTTTTTTTGTGGGATAACAAGAAAACATGAACTTTGCACATGTAAGAACGGTTAAATCGTTTTTTATTGGGAACAAAAAACAAATACATACAAGACAAAAATGTTAAACGATGATAGCTGCAATAGTTAAAACTGTGGCGCAGCTACCAACGCCCGACTCCTAGTGAGAGGGTAGGTTGTTCCAAGACGAATACATAACAAAGGTAACATTTTAACATTGAAGTTGTAACATGCGAACCCGAGCGAATCCAGTCATCCTTCTAAAAATCCTGTAGGTCTATATATTGCTAAGTGGTATGTACTAGTACCAATAAAACTTGTTGTTTGGATTCTTCAAATTAGGTATTTTATTTAACTGAGCTTAACAATTAAGTATACCAGTACCCTAATTGCGTAATACACGATCAATAAGAATCTGAATCGTTTGGAAACAGATGGCTAATCCAAACAGATGGCTTCGTTTGAAAACAAAATCTGTTCAACAACGTAAATAACGCAATGAATGTTGTTGAACTGTCAAAATGACAGATTAGTCGTAATAGTTTACGAAAATGTGTTACGTAAACGTGCGACAATCTAATAACAATAATTCAAATCATTTATTCAAGTAATATGGACTCATAATAACAATATAGGTACGCATAACATTTACAATTAAAATTAAGATTAAAATTAAATAAAATAAAAAATTACAATTACAATCTAAATTCATTAAAAAAATATTAAAATTTTAAAAACAATTTAATTCCAATATAATTGTTCGTCAAAGAAAGAAGGAAAGAAAGCGACACGTAACACGCTTGGAAATATAAAGATAGCTCCAAGCGCGCCACGTGCCGCTCACAGCAATGAGTTATAATTGGCACAATCCAGCCTTCCCGCGAGCGCGGCCAGCATGCAGTTGGCGCTCCCTCGCACGCGCCGCACCAGCTAAATGCTTCGCTTGCGCATTGTTGCGTAAAAACAATCAACGCGGGCTTCCGGAAACATCGTCGATACGCTGCAATAGCGGGGGAACCCCAACATCATCCTTAACGCGTTAGATTCGCTTCTTAGATTGTCATCGGTTTAATAAAATAGCTGAAAACAAACTTTAAATTAAATGAAAACTATTCTGTGTATATTAATTTACTTAAAATAGTAAATTATTGTTTGAAAAACCGTTTAACCTACTTCTGAATTACTATTAACAAGTACTTGTATAAAATTAAAAACAGTTTTTTTAAACTTCTTAGAATATTTTATAACATCGAGGCAGTAATGGAGTTGTCTGAAATTGTCTTACAAAAATATGGAACGAATAAAGACAAAAATTATTTGCGGACACAATTCGCTGAATCATAATTTAAAAGCCTATGTTATAGGGTTGGTTTCAGCACTTAGTCCGTCAGGTGGACCATTGTACGTGGGCCATGGCGGCCGTTTGGTGGTTATTCCAACCAGCCCACCTCTCTCCAGAAGCTAATTAAAGTTCCTGGTCTGTTTAGAACGTCTGTGAAAGATCTGGGTGACCCGAGGGTGTCTGTTCTACTCTGGGTGACGCCTGTGCATTCAAAGAGCACGTGCGCGATTTAAAAGCCTATTATCTATACATACCTATTATAAATTTGAGGTGGTTTTCGTGTTTTTCGGTATGTCCGCATTGATGTTTTAAGCCACGCAACAGATTTGATGAGGTTTTCACCATAATTTAGAGAATTTACTCTGGAAGGTTTATGTGTATAATTTAATAAAGTTACGTTTAACTACGAAATCTAGATGTTTTGTCAAGTCAAAAAAACCGTGCGAAGCAAAAGCGGGTCGCTGGTTGATAATAAAATACTTTTGCGTGTCGTTGAATTACAAAAAATATATTACTTTTATACTTTTATTGGAATTTCTCAGTAACAGCCTGGAGTCTGGATTTGTGCCCGGTTGATGGCAATAGGCTTGTCTCCTATTACATACGACTTAAACATAATTGGCGAAATGTGGGTGTACTATTATGCTCCTATACACTAAGCCGGCGGCATGGCCGTCTGCTTTTGCCGCGCGGGACGTACCCCCGGCTTTTGCGCCTTCATTTTCTTTTGAGATCCTTTATGCGGCAAGGCCGGGCGCGCCGCGGCTTGCCCAGCGACAGTGCCGGCGGCAGCGCCGGCGGCCAAGCTGCCGGCATAGTGTGTAGCAGCTATTAGGTGCACCTCTGCTTAACCCTTCGAGAAATACAGGCATGATATTATGTTAGGCTATGCGTGTTATTGGTCGAAGTTCTTTAACGTAGTTTGCGGTAGGAATAAACTGGTAGAAATCATCACGTAACGAAAAAGCTTTATGCCTGAAAAAGTCAGTTTCAAGTGTAAAAAGTAAAACACACTTAATGTCACAAAATATTATATGAAGTCATTAAATATAGAATCACATGTCACTGACGGAATGTTTTTTTACTTACATTTTAAAAACATTATTAATTATTTACCCTTTACTTCTTCACTGTTTCTTCAACACGCTACCTTCCTACCAGTAAAAGGCAATGAATCACACGCACGTATACCAGACAAGCTACATCATAACATACGACTGCTTATCATTCTTGGATTTAACCTAATATACGATCATTTGCCTAACGTCATAATGCTTTTTACGATGCTACAATACATTGCGCTCTCATATTTCTTTAAGATGAAAAAATACCGACATAACTCTTACTTTCGCGCCATTTACAAACGGAAATACCACTTTATTGAATGTAATTTAAGTTCAAATTAAGATGTTTTAAGTCAAATTAATATCTCTTGCAACCTTTTTATTAAGGAAATTCTCATAATATTTTATGACTAATAAAATATATAAATATTAAAGTGTTTTATTATTTTACATAAAATGTTATTCTATTACTCGACATTTAGATACGACTCAGTGCACAGGTAAAATATTACCTTCATAAAAAAATTATATACATTAATTATTTTCCTTTATAAAAATGAAGTAGCTGTAACATTTATTACCATGAATGAGTATCTCCCACACATTCCGTTGTAGGTATAGGTTGTAAATTGTGATAAATTAATTTCAAATTCCATTACCATACCTAGCTGGTGGAGGGAAATTGTACCAAATCTGCTCATTATTTTTGTTGTAAATGTGTTGATCCTTAGTAAATAACTGCGTATCTTTCCTGTGCCAACACTTTTTTTGCAAAAACGGAAGGCGGCAGAGTGAAACAAAGTTTTATTTACAGCCTCCATATTTTTCTGAAGCCACCCAAAAGCCGAGAGAATAAAGGCGTAGATAAGAACAATGACATTTTTACAGTACGTCATTCGGCATGAGACAACTTCGTAGAAAGAATTATTTCCCTAATCCAAAATGTTTTAAACTCCTGCAACCTTCTGTGTCCCTGGTACTTTCGGCCATCCCTTATCATTATTTAGTTTTTATTACTGCTTTGTGCTTTTTTACGACAAAAGTGACCGAGTAGGCTACCCCACATATTTTTTGTTTCAAAACATTACTCTTTTTTTGCGCTACAAAAATATTTTTATCTCACGAGTACTTAATCTTCATGCTTAATAAACTTGATGAAATGCTCCAATAAAAGAGCTTTCAGTACCTAAACTGAAAAATAATAATAAAATCCTGGCTGAAAATAGGTCCTAAATCCTCGTGAAAGTGTTTGTATTTTAAAAAGAAAGAAAAATAGGTTTATTTGTCACAGAAACACGTGCATACAAAAACACAAGAGTAATAAAAAAACAAAATAGATCTAAGTAGGCACAAATGAAATCACGAGCATAAAACACAAATAGTCGGCAGCTACACGTCATGACTGTGACAAGAAGGCTTCCACTCAGGATGACAGCGCTGCTTTTCAGAGGTCACTGGAAAAAGACGTACGGAAATCAAGTCAGGTTCAGTGATTTGTACATAATAAATAGGTAACAAAATAAAATAAAATAAACTAAACTGATCTACATACATAAAAGACCAGTATCACTTGAAAAGGTTGCGAGGCCGCCCGCGGTGACGCGAGAGGCCGCTCGCCACGCGCAGCTTGTCGGTGGTTCTGCCCGCGGTTGCCAGCGGCGACGCGAGGCCGCTCGCGGCACCGCGGGTGGCCTCCTGGTAAGTAATGTAGAAACTAAACTAGTCAAGAGGAGACTAGGCGCGTGGGATCCGGAGGTCGCACGAGGCCTCCAGCGGCCGCCAGCGGCGACGCCGGCGGTCGCTGGCGGCCGCTGGCAGCCACTGCCGGCCGCCGCCATTCCGGTGTGACTCGGCCCTTAGGGTTTGTCGCACAACGTTTAAACCAAAACGCGAGGATAGTTGTATATTCGATTCAAATACGGTTCACATTTACGTTACGTTAACGTCGTGCGTTCATGCTAGGGTTTCATAGGTGCATAGCATAATCAGCCTTTAATGTTCCCATTGCTGAGACACAGGACACAGGCCTCCTCTCGGTCAGAGGGAGTGGACCATAATCGACCACCCGAGCCCAGTGCGGGTTGGTAGATATCACATGTCTTAGAATTTTTGGTTCTAGAACATGCCGGTTTCCTCACGATGTTTTCCTTCACCGTTCTGAGAGCAGTGGTGATGAAATAATTTACACAAAGTAAAGCGCCTGTCTGGGTGCGAACGTACTATCTACAACTCGTAAGTCGCGCCCGTTACTACTGGGCCACCACTTCAATCAATGTAACGTATAAAAATCGCCACCACTGCTCTTCCTTCGCCATAGCTACACCGCCGTATCCAAAGTCTAGGTCTGTGCCAGTAAAGTTTGCTTTGCCGGAACGGGTCTAGAATGAGGAGCCAGACCAAGAGAGATACAGAAACCAGCAGGGCAGCATGTGGCGAGCTGTTGGGCAGTAGCGAACCCACGGACCTTATCCCCCGGGAGAAATCTTGTTCCTCTTCTCCAGCTGGCCTTTATTGACAGGCTGGAGTGAACACTGACGAGAAACAGAACCCCCACCTTATTCTTGCCTTAATTGGTCGGCTTGAGTAGAGATTCGCAATAGCAAACGCGCTCGGAGGAAGGAAGTGTTCTAGTAAAAGCTTGTAGGGATTTTTACCATCTTCCGGGGTCTGGGATTGTTCTTAAAGCCGTGGAATATGTCTCCACTCATCAAGCACTTCAGGACATGTTGCCCCCTTGTCGCTATATCACTATGTGCTAGTGACATTTTTCGAGGGCCCATTATTTAGTGTGCAAGCCATTGCCCTCCCATTTCATCCGTGTACATAATATAAAACATTGATCAGGCAGAGTCCATAGTCCTTTCATAGTTCCAGGTCACCTGTCAACTTTAGCCACCCAAACCCATAGTCCAATATTTTTGTTTTAATATCCTGCAATAGTCCTACACCAACCGGGGGTTGTCCTTGGGTGCACTTGCATAGTACATACAGGGACAATCGTCTGTTGGTGCCTCATTACATTAAAACCGTCTAACGGGCTTCTGCGAGTTGGTTTCGGCCCCTCGTACGCCTTCCAAAGGTCCGGGACCCCAGGGTCCCGAGAAATGTCAAACATAAACATATAATAGTAATAACAAAAAGAACTGACAGGCAATTCCCGTATTTTTTAAGAACGTTCGCATTTGCATCTCATTCGCAATCTGTCAAAAATACAATCAATTTACCAACATGTTTAACAAGTTTGACAGACTAGACTACTACGACTAGAGTCTGAACGTTTTTTAAGTACGAGTTTTGGCCTTCTGATCATGAATAATTAACCTTCGCCAGCTTAAAACCAAAACAAATGCTAGTCAATCTATAATACTTATGAAGGCGACAATTATTTACCAAAGAAATAGGTCACGCTGACTAAGCGATCTAGCTGACCGCTGAAGGCCTAATTAATGAGCCATCATTGATTGATGACGTCACAGGGCTTTAGCCCAAGCTGAATTACGGACCGAAAATCACAGGGCAACTAGATAATCTGACAAGTAATCGCTACCTTCGTTCGTTAGCTGTCACAGCCAAATCAAGGCCGAAAAAGACAGAATTCATTAATATTTATTAGAAATTAAGGTTACTATTACCACAGTATAAATTGGTACAGTATTCTATCTTCATAGAAAACGGCCGAACCGACGCGCTTCGTAATCTGTGTATATCAGTACGCAACATTATTGAGTACGCGGCAGTTACGCACGGACGTAAAAGGTTTATCTATCGAACGGCCGTAGGTAATTATTTCAAGGTCACTGCGGAGATATAATACTGCTACTTATTTATTCTGCTATTACTAGGTTTCTTCCTTTGAAATAAAATTAGTACAGTCGATTATTTTTCTTGCGAAATTTTTATAGTGCCCACCTTTCTCGGAAATTGTGATTCACTTATCTTAATAAATATTTGGTACTTTTAGTTAAGGCGAAAGCGTCAGGGAAGACCGCGAAATTTAAATTTTCTTACGTTTTTTGGCAATTTGCAGGTCAGGCTGTTTGTTGATCTAACTATGATTCGCGGCTGTATCAAATATTTATTTATAGAATTATATTTAAACAATCATAAAAATCATCAATACAACTCTTTAAGTTCATATTACCGAATATCCAACCATCAAGGACCAACCCCGGCAAGCGTAGCTTAACCTGTTGGATTGACCCGTGTGGTATGGTATTACTTGGCTACTGATATTACTTAGCTACGAGCTTGTATTGCTGATTCTAATGATTATACACCTATTAATTGCAACAAACTAAAGAAAATATGAATTTCACGGGCTACCTTAGCGCATCCCCCTTAAGTGGATCTTTAGAAATGTATATTTTAATATTTTTAAAAGAATATTATTATGACCTACTTTTTATTTCTTTTTCTGTCTATGTTTTTGTGACACAAGGATAAAATAAAACTATTGATTTTATTCGGTACGCCATCATCATTATCATTTCAGCCAAAGGACGTCCACTGTTGGCCTCCCCCAAGCGCCACCAGATTGACCGGTCCTTTGCTACGGTACACCAAATTAAATGACTTTTTATAATATTTTATCTTGTTTTTTTTTTATAATCGCTAATGATTCCATTTCAACAGTAACAATTAATCTGCCGAGCCTATTTCCAACTACTCGTATATTGGGGTCAGTTTTCAGTCTAACCGGATGAAGCTGAATACCAGTATTTTACTTGGAGCGACTGCCTATCTGACCTCTACAAACTAGTTACTAGGTAACACGATACCCCTTGTAAGACTTTACCAAGGGGTATACGTAACGACTGTCAAAGTCCCACGAATGAAAGCCGGGACCGACGGCTTAACGTGCTTTCTGAGGCACGGAGGAGTCTCGGTATGTAAAGATGGTCACCCATCCACGGACCAACCCCGGCAAGCGTGGAACCTTAACCTGATGATTCGACCCGTGTGGCTGTTTTTACTTAACCACTTGTGGCTTAGTAATATGCCACACACACACATAAGTAATTAGCCACAAGCACAGCTCAACAGTAACAATACAAGCTCAAATTAAATTAGCTAGCCAAACTCCGCAGACGTAATGGGTATCGATATCTAAACACGAAAAAAAAAATATGCGGGCAAGTGCGAGTCGGACTCGCCCATGTAGGGTTCCGTAGCAGCAAGTGTAAATTGCGGTTTACGATTTATGACGTATTAAAAACAAACTACCTACTAGATCTCGTTCAAACCAATTTTCGGTGGAAGTTTACATAGTAATGTACATCATATATATTTTTTAGTTTTATCATTCTCCTATTTTAGAAGTTACAGGGGGGGGACACATTTTACCACTTTAGAAGTGTCTCTCGTGCAAATTAGTTTAGAAAAAAATTATATTAGAAACCTCAATATCATTTTTGAACACCTATCCACACATGGGGTATTTAATTTTTTTATTTATTAAAACTTTATGCACAAGTAAAAATAAAATACCGTACAAAGGCGGACTTAATGCCTGAGGCATTTTCTACCAGTCAACCTTAGGGTGGTGCAGAGACAAAACATGGCAGGTGCAACAAAAGGGATTGGTAACACGAAATTAACTATAAAATACAAGGATAAATACATACATGTACATAGTATAAACAGAAAAACTTTGTCAGGAGAAATAACGATCGGTAGAGGAGAAATAACGATCAGTAGAGGAGAAAAAGAATCCAGCAAATAACCGCTGGGATGTTTCAGCCAACTTCTTGCGTATATACTTACGTACCTTCACTTTAAAAGACAACCAACTGGTTGCCGTCCTGATATTCAGAGGTATCTATGGGTAGGTAAAAAAAAACAGATTTTTTAAACTGATATTTCAACTACACAACAGTGCAGTGATAGCATAGTGATCTGACAGACTGCTAAGTCATAGATCTCGTTTTCAAATCCAAGGCCTTGACCTATGCATTTTCGGATTCATGTGCGTATTGTATAATTATCACTTCAAAAACGGAGATGGAAAACATCGTGAGGAAACCGGCATGCCTGAGAGATATTTCTCGACAGTATGTGAAGCCATATCAGAGGCCCATTGGGCAGCTTTAAAATTCTGACACCAGGTTAATCACTAACCACACGAAAAGAAAGAAGAACTACACAGCGGTTGAAGACCCTAAAAAATAATCATCAAATTAAATAGTTTCTTGCTTTATCATGTTTAGATACCCGACACGTCTGCTGAGTTTCGCTAGCTAGTTTAATTTCACCCAGTATAATATCACAAGTTACACAACTAAAACCAGCAAAACACTTGAGATCAAGTCCTTTGAAACACGGTCAGAACACCGACCGTCCCTAAAGCGAGTTATATCCTTTGTTCGAGCAGAGGTGAAGACACTGAAACAATACAGTCACTGGCACAATAAACGTGTGGAGATATATCCTTTGAGTACACGGCGAGATTCTAACAAAAACAACGTGTGTAAACGTTACCGCTTGAGTTGAGTGGGAGGGTGTTTCTATATTAAATGTTATAGTTGAATAAGCAGTGTGTTTCTGAACTAGTGAGACTTTGAATGATAATGGGTTATTGTTTAAGCTAAATTAATGGTGGAGCTCGTGGCAAAGTAATAACAGCCGAACCATCAGGTTAAGCTACGCTTGCCAGGGTTGGTCTGTGGATGGGTGACCATCTTTACATACCGAGACTCCTCCGTGCCTCGGAAAGCTCGTTAAGCCGCTGGTCCCGGCTGTCATTCGTGGATCTTTGACAGTCGTTACGGGTCGTCAGAAGTCCGAAAGTCTGATAACCAGTCTTACCAAGGGGTATCGTATTACCCAGTTACTGGTTTGTGGAGGTCAGATTGGCAGTCGCTCCATGTAAAATACTGGTATTCAGCTGAATCCGGTTAGACTGGAAGCCGACCCCAACATAGTTGGGAAAACGCTAGGCAGATTGATTTGTTTAAGCTAAATGAAACTGCTAAGAAACAATTATTATTAAACTATTTAAAACGAAAACACTAAGTAAATATTTATGTCCAACAATTAGCATTACACAACACTTCTTCTTTTCGTGTCGATGGTGCTCTTCTTAGTCCTTTTTATTTTATTTTATTATACAGGGTGCTAAAGAAATTGAGTGCCATAGCTTAGGAATAGGTTCGGTATCGATAAAGGAACCCAGGAAAAAGACATTGCAAGATGAACCTAATTTAGTACCTACTAACTTAAAATAGCAATCGTTTAGAATTAAAATAATTTTATTTGTTTAAATCCTTTAATTTCTTACTTTCATTGCGTTCGACGGTAGATACGTAACTCTAAGAAATTATTAATTAGCATTTAAACAAAATAAAAACTTATTTTAAGCAATTTTTTTATCAATTCTAAACGATTGCTATTTAATTAGTACTAGGTACTACATTAGGTTCATCTTATGATAATTTTCGGTTTTTTTATAACTTTTTTTTAAAAGTTTTTTTATTTTATTTTACGGGTTCCTCTATCGACTCTGATCTCACCCTGAAGCTATGGCACGCAATTTCTTTAACACTCTATATTATAATTATATTGTAAGAGTCCAGTAAGTGGCCACACATTACACAAAACTTAGAAATATAAACTGTCAACAGATGTTACACTTGTACCCTAAATACGTAATACACGATCAATCACAATCTAAATCGTTTTGAAACAGATTGCTAATCTATTGCTTCATAAGTTCGAAAAAAAATCTGCTCAACAACGTAAATAACGCAATGAATGTCTTTGAACTGTCAAAATGAAACAGATTAGTCATAATCGCTTACAAAAATGTGTTACGCAATCAAATAGCAGACTGACCTACATTTAAACTTCGCCATTCCTGGCGTTTTAATTATTTCACATCGTGTCTTTCTTTTGCCTAAATTATGTTTTTAAATAAGATTTATAGGGTAACATTCTAAACAAACGGCGTAAACACCCCCTTAACTTAACCAAAAGATTTAGCACCTCTGCTTCCCTCTAAAGATTAATAAAATCTTAATCTGGAACAGCATGATAAACGCAATGGTTAGGTTATTCGATTAAATGAATGGTCCCCTAGGTGCTGCTTACCACAGAGTAGCAATAAAACAGAATGGATCCTGGACTTTTCCAGTTATCCTGTTTTGTTTCGTGATAAAAGTCCTGAAGTTAATTCAACTGGACGCTTGTTTAGAGATTGCGAGCACTGTGATAGTAAGTCAATTTATTTTTCATGGAAGGGAAAATCTTGAGATTTCTTGAAGCTACGTTTGTTACGAAAATAGGACGGGTTCAAAGAGCTTCGTGTATTTAATATAGATCTTATAAGAGCTTGACTAAGAGGTTCAGAATTCACAGAATCATACTATGAATTCTGAACCTCTTAGTCACAATTCACAATATTTCTGTTCGAACTAATTTTGAAAAGTTGGTTATTCCATTTTGTTTTTAAATAACGTTTCTCGAATAACTCGCAGTATTTTTGACATCTTTCTATACCAAGAAAACCAAAAAAAGCTACTAAGCTAACCTGCTGACCGTAATCTCATCACTATTTGCACTAGTGGCCAAATATACAACGAACCTTCTTGAGCCGTTCTCCTTTAAACCAGTGAAAACTTAAACCAGGAAATTAGCGAAAGAGCTTCCCAGAAATGCTACTAAAACGTCTTAAAGGCTACAGCTAAGTGTATGACGCATGGGTAGTGATGTGTATATGTGGTATAGCGGTCTGGGAGCCGACAATCCTCTTATTTCCCGGCCGTCGTCCGCAGCGACCCGCACTTACACTAGTGCAGTGCAAAGTGGACTGGATGCACTCGAATGCATCGACATTATTAGGGCTGCTGTCAATGAAATGTTTTTGAATTTAAATTTGTAGAATTTAAAATATTTATTTTGTACTCCAACAAAAAAAGATAATTATGAATTGAAGATACGGATTGGAAACTCAAAATAGATAGGCATAAAGGATTTTGGAATACGAATGCGAATAATGTGTGTACCTAATCTGCTTGCGCAGATGATTTGCCAAACTTGTAAACAAACACGAATTTTCCACTTAGACAAACATTAGCTTTAGGTAAGTATGAATAAAGTTGATTTTAGCACAGTGATATAAAAACTACATAAGAATCCAAAAAAGCCAACCAACAAAAATCATCTAAACAAAAACCACAGACAATAACATTTCCTAATATCCCACCCGAATATTATTGTACAAACAGAAATGAATTACCGAAAACAGGCAATTGTCGACTAAACGGCGTACAGTATCCGTAAACAGGATATGTGAGACAACCCTAGCTGTTACAGTGACTACTCTTTCCCGTGACCACGTGAAATCGAGCGAGACGCATTAGTATCGATAAAACCGTACAATGATGTACGTACCTACATCGATTCTATTTAATCGAGAAAGAAGTACTGCGATTGACCTATATGGTTGTTACGAAACTATTTATTTGTACAATATTGTTACTTCTTTTATCTACACAGAAGCTATGAAATAAAGTTAAGGAAAGCAAGTACCTACTAGCTATTTTTGATGATTTACCAAAATATGTTCCATCACCTCACTTAGTTAGTTAGTATTGTTTAGTATTGTCTTGATTCGCAAGTATTGTTGCTGGTGTAAATAGTATGGTTAGCGTAAATTGTGGTATATACAATTTCACAAATTAATACTAAGCCCATTTGAATTGCTGCACTTTGGCTACTCATAAACTCAACTACAATAACAACAATGTAAACCCTTCAGTACTGCAGACTGTAATAGCATAGATAAGTAAATATATAATAATACCGCATTGACGTAAAAAAACACGTTTCTAACCTATCTTCTCTCTTTCTCCATCTCCCTCTATCTCTCTCTCTTCTCTCACTCTTCTCTTGCTCTTACTCCCTCTCTCTCTTTCCCCCTCTCCCTCTTTCGCCCTCTCTTTCTCCCTCCCTCTCTCTCTTTCTCTTTTTCCCTCTCTCTCTTTCTCTTTTTCCCTCTCTATCTTTCTCTTTCTCCCTCTCTCTCTCTTTCTCTTTCTCCCTCTCTCTCTCTTTCCCTCTCTCTCTTTCCCTCTCTCTCTTTCCCTCTCTCTCTTTCTCTTTCTCCCTCTCTTTGTCCCTTTGTCTCTTTCTCTCTATTTTCTCTCTCTTTCTCTCTCTTTCTCCCTCTTTCTATTTCTCTCTTCTCTTTCTTCCGCTTTCTTTCTCTCTCTTCTCTTTCTCCCTATCTCTCCCTCTCTCAAACGGACGGAACGGAACGGAAGTGGAACCCTTTGTGTGCGAGTCGGACTCGCACACAAATAGTTCCGTACAAACACGTTTCTTGTATGGGGAACCCTCTTTAAATATCAACTTTATTTAATTGTTATTATAGCAGCAATAGAAATACACAATGTGTGAAAATGTCATTTGTCTACCTATTACAGTTCATGAACTGTAATAGGTAGATAGGTACAGCCTGCTGGTGGACAGACGGACGGGCGGACAGCGAGGCAAAACTGAATAAAATTATATGCAAGGTTAGCTGCTGTACTCGTAACACGTAGATCCCTTTTTTTACTGTACTATTGATTAAATCAGTTACAGTGATACACACACACACTCCCAAAGGGTCATGGCCATCTGGATGGTCCGGGGATACCACACGGTCTCCGGTGAGGCGGCGGCCGGCGGTGGCCGGATTGCCACCATGGGATCTGGAGGCAAGAGTCCTCGCGCACATCTGGGAGTGGCGCGAGGAGGCGAAACGATGGTGCGTACCTCCGCTGCCGCGAGAAATCACGGCACAGCGGACAGAGCTCCGGCGGGATCTCATGGCGTCATGGAGCTGGGCTCGCCACAATTGTGGCGATAAGTCTCTTTTTGAGGAGTAGCTAGAGAGGCACCACGGCGTCCTCACCTACCGCCTGACGCAGGTCCTCACCAGACATGGTTGTTTCGGGGGGTTCCTGTTCAGGTTAATGCGGGAGAAATCGCCCTGGTGTCACCACTGCGTGGATCGCCCGGCGGATATGGTGGAGGTAGGTCTGCCCGGCTTGGGCGGGGCACCGCCGTGCCCTCGCACCCCAAGTCGCCGCAAGAGACGCCCCGGGCGACGAGACTCGCAAGCCGATTTCCGGCCACCGTAGTTGCGGGCTTGCGGACGGTGAGCGATGGGTAGCTCGCCGTCAGATGAGGACCAGGACGGCGCGCTGTCTTCCACGCTTGCCTCAAAGAGGACAGACGGGGTCCTTTAGGACCGATGCTTTAAGGGTTGCGAGTTGTTCGAAAGGGATATCGTGGCCCCGGCACACAGGCAACGGAAAGAACACGGGTGGGTTTTAGTAAGTAAACTGACACGCCCTCCTGCTCCGCCCAGAGTGGGAGAGAAGTTATTTGAAAATTTCCCACCATCAAATAAAAAAAAAAAAAGTGATAAACTTATCTAATTAAATGGCATAGAGAAGGAAATCCTTCGTAAACATGTAATTACATTTTAATTTGAGTGTTTATTTTCAAAGCTCGCGTCCAGTATCGTAATTGAAACAGAATATTCGATCGAATTTACAATTAATATTATTAATTATCCTTCACACACCACCATAATTATGAGAACTCAATATAATTCCCATAGTGTAAAACTTCAGGTTATCCAAGACTTCAAAGTTGCTCCCTTACCGAAAGCATACGCCGGTAATGTAACGGATAGTGCGCCATTACGCGAACATTACAGTGCGCATTGAGCGCACTGTAATGTTCGGTTCGCCTCACTCACGGATAAATGCTCGACTCTGTAACGTTACATAACAGGCGAATGCTCCCGGTGATGGAGCGCCATAATGGCAGTCACCCAGTTTCCCTGACGGTGGTAACCTAGTGTGGAACATTTCAACTAAGATTAGAATTAAGCCGGTCTTAGCACGCTCTTCTCTCCCCGTTTTTTTTTTGAGCTTTAAAGATTAGCCCCCGTTCCCACCGACTCTGATTAAGATTTATGTTAGTGACATATCTAATACCTACATCCATTTATTCTGACGCTGTTTCATTTTTTTGTCGGGGTACTTAAGGTCCTTGTTAATGTGAGTAAAATTTATGAAAACAATGGTTTACTTATTTCAAAATTACCTAATGCTTTCAATTTTTTTTTCCTTATGGCAATGGAGCCGATGTCGACAATTCTGCCATTGACAGATGTGTGGAGAAAACGTGCGGAGAGGAACAAATACCTAATGCTTTGAATGTAATGTTTAACTTGGTCACCGCTGGTGACAAATGGTGACATTGGTCCCGGCTGTCTTTCATGGATCTTTTACAGTCGTTACAGGTCATCAGAAGCGCGAAAGTCTCACAACCAGTCTTACCAAAGGGGTATCGTATTACCCAGTTAACTGGGTTGTGGTGGTCACACAGGCGGTTGCTCCATGTAAAATACTGGTATTCAGCTGTATCTGATTAGACTGGAAGCCGACCCCAACAAAGTTCGGAAAAGGCTAGACTGATGAAGTTCTGAGATTTAGTGTTATTTTAACGACATTAGTTTAGGTACTTAGTTTAGTTTAGTTTAGGTACGGGCTTACGATTAAAATAATTTACTTAATTTATTCTATCAGATATTAAAATCAAATATCATAAGTATATCACCCACTTTACATTGACTACAAATGTGGTACTCGTAAATTAAAAGTAAAATTCCATTTAAAAAGTATCTTTGAAATTGCAATTCCCACCCAAAATTCACTCAGTCACAAAAACCAGAACACTTCTCCATCCTGCCACGAACACGCTCTCAATTGCTCTCAAAACAATAGTGATTACTTTCTGAAACAGCCACTACACTCACTAATCAAACACATGCGCTCTTAAGTGCCTCTCTCCTACACAATGATCCGCACTTACTGTGACCCACCTAGATTTCGATTCTACCGGTGTTGCGGTCTGGTAAAGGAGAATAAAATTAGATAGGTCTTTTTTTCTGCAACTATTTTCCATAGGTTTAGGTAGTTAAGAGCGTTTATTCTGTAAGTGGGCAACGTCGCAAATAGATGTCAAATATTTCGCTGTTTTGATAAATTTGACAATATTACTGTATGGAAATAAGAAATGTGGATAACTAGCGAACTAGAATTAAATAGTAATAATTAATTGCAATTATAACATTGAATTTGATGTTGTAACCGTTCGTAGTGTAAGTGTAAAAAATAATTTTATTACATCTAAAACTAAATAGTCGGTGTTACGATATTAATTATTGCATTTCATTATTAACAGTCTAGTTCGCTAGTTAGTCACATTTCTTATTTCCATACAGTAATATAGCCAAATTAATCAAAACAGGTAAATATTTGACAGATATTTGCGACATTGCCAACTTTTAGGATAACGCTCTTTTAGAAATAAAGGTAAGCAAAAAAACCACTTGACGAGACAGCTGTCAAGTAACCAACTAAACGTAATAACTGTCACTTCAGTTGTCATGTTATGTCACAGTTGTACTCTTCAATTTAGCAACGTTATAATTCGTTGCCGTTTAGAGTTTGGGCTCTTTACAATAGACAGAATACAAAATATTATATTATTAATACAAATCTAATAAAAAAAATGTGCTCAAGCAGTTATATCTACGAAAAGTAGTTTAAGAATAAATGATAAACTTGATAATGATACATGAATAAAAGAGGAAACTATTGTAAAAATTTATTATTTATCGTATTTTTAAACAAGAAAGTGTCATCTATAAAAACCCTTTAGGGGTATGAGGAACAGGGTGTAAAGTTCACTCATCCACCATAGAAAAGGGAGGATCCTCCGACCAGACGGGTGTCGTGTCTGGCGGGCAACTGCCCAGAAGTTGAAGAAGCTTGTTTTTATCGTAGGTATGATTTTAGAAGCCTCTAGATTACCTTGTTGGTCTAGTGGTCGCAAGCGTTACTGCTGAGCATGAGGTCCTGGGTTCAATTCCCAGGTCGCGCAAAGTGTTATTGGTGTTCCAACAGGAATTTCTCAGTAGCAGCTTGGAGTCTGGATTTGTGCCCGGATGACGGCAATAGGGTCACCCCTATTACATGGGACTTGAACATAACTGGCGAAATGTGGGTGTACTATAGGTACACCTCTACCTAATCTTTCGGGGATTGACATGCGTGATGTCATACTTTTAGGTAAATTCATTATGTTTGTACAGTACAACACTTTTCTTAATGTCCCTCGGCAAACTTCGTGTATCGTCAGTCGTTGGATTTGTATCAGTTGCCCTTTGCTTTTGGTGCTTGTACGTATTGACTCCTACCGCTGCACCTGCGTCAACCATAGTTACCAAGTTCAAAGGGGCCACTGATAGAAATCCGACGACTGACGAAACACGAAGTCTGCCGAGGGACATTAAGAAAATTGTGTACTGTACAAACGTTCATAAAATAAATCGAAGTCCAGTTTTCATACAAAAATATACGTTATTCTATAAAATGACAGTCATAACAAAACAAAATTATTATCGAA
This sequence comes from Agrochola macilenta, assembly GCA_916701695.1. NCBI lineage: Eukaryota > Metazoa > Arthropoda > Insecta > Lepidoptera > Noctuidae > Agrochola > Agrochola macilenta. The sequence continues at coordinate 15,864,331 of OU753563.1, forward strand.
ACGAGTTTCTGTCCTTAAATCAAGGTTGAAAAGGAAAACCGGGCCTCATTACTGATTCGCTCAGCAGTCCAAATGTAGTCAGCTCGTGTCAACATGGCTTTAGAGATACAAAATTTTATAAAAAATATTAATGCCCCTGAGGAGGCCAATGCCGCTGACGGGCCTAGCCAGGCGGAAAATTTATCGATTTATGTTTTCCGGCCTTTTATTTTGAAAGAGAATTATAAAGTACCTACCGTCCTTAGTTTATCTACCAACTATGTTTTTTTGATAAACAGACGAATATTCCAGCAAAATACTGGTGCTAATCCTCTAAAGCTCTCTGGAAGCTGTTGGTACTAGAGGACCGGCACTTCAGTGGCTGTCGTCCTATTTAAGCGATAGAAAACAATGTGACATCATCAACAAAAAAATGAAAATAATTTAATAATATCATATTCATCGGAATATATAAATGAATATATACATATGAATAGCGCGTCGTTTCGGCCATTTTAGAAGAGATAATACTGTTACTATGCTTATACTGTGCTTAGCCGCTTTTAACAAAATCAATGGATAGGAAGTAACTCTCAAATTTAAATACACAGTCATTATAAAGTACCTATGTAATTTTTATGTAATGAACAATAAATCTTAAAATTACATAATTTACTGAAAATACCTTTATTATATCCCGCAAATTCATTTGATTTAATTGTTTCGCGTTAATTGCAGGAAATATAATAAAAATATTATCTAAAATGCACTACACATTACCTACATACAAATCAAACTATCCTTGAACATATGACCACTGTACCCATGTATAAACAGTACCTAGTCCAGTATTCAATCGCCCACCACACCCGATACAGTCGGTCCATCTCCCAACCACACGAGTGGTCATTGAATGTGCATTGTCTGTCACAGCTAATAAGCCTGACAACGTACTGAATTCTCGACCAGATGTCTGTCTTGACCATCTTAGGTATATTGAGGTTGTTAGTAATAATACTGGTGCTTAATTGGGTCATGCTAGTGTAGTCCTGTTTTCATCAAAACAAAGAAATTTTTCTTAAAATACCAAGGATATTTTTGATGGATAGATAATTAGGCCAAATATGATAAGGTAGCATGTGGGTTACGTGACCACTGGCCCCAATAAAACGTCATCGCACCAAGTATTTTCTTTTGTTCACACTAAACTTGTTATTCAGGATGAACAAAAAAAATTAGTTATAGTTTGACCGATACCGCTGTATGGCGCCTTAGGTACGTGTGCGGCGACCCGCCGCTTATTCGTCAAAGCTCACAGCGTCCCGCCCCCCGCCTCGCCCGCCTCGACACGCGGATGGGCTCCGTGGGAACGCGACGGTCCCCATCGCGGGTCCCGTCTCGGGTACCCGTCGCGGAGACCGGATTATTTTATTTACGCAGTGTCGATAGTTCGATTTTAACGGTGTGCATGCACAGTCGTGTCAATGGAGAACTTAATATAATTCATTCGATTGGTCCCATATGGGAGGGTGACACTGCACTTTAACAATTACCCTTTCTGTATCGACATTTTCCTTGGTTTTCTCCGAGCGTGCGTGCGACCCGTAGATATCACATAGCGTTATTGGCAGAACAAGCCCGTGCGTATTACCGTTGGCGGCCATATGTGGCGAGGGCGCGGGGCCCGGCTACCCGCGACGGGCGCCCGCGCGTGTCCCGCAACGGAGCACTTTTTTAAGGAACCGCGCGGACGTTCGCGTAACGCAGTTTTAGGTATCGGTCAAACTATAAGTACTACATATTACAGCCACAACAGGTATCTCTCTTAATTTGCCAAATAAATACCAAAAAAGTACTTCATCTTACAACAGCAGACGGATCTCATTTAACTTAAACGAAGCAGCCGTAAAGACCCACTCCGCGATTAATCCATTGTACGTTAAGGAACTCATCTCAATAATCATTTTAATTATTATCACCATTCAAATTAAATTCAGCGTAGATTAATCCGAAATTCCTTTTGAATTCGTCGACCATTCGGAGTCCAATTTGTGATCTTATTTGACCGAGATCAACAAAACGAAAAGTATTCAAAGGTAAAAAGAGAGAAACCGGAATGAAAACTGGCGACGACTTTCAATCTAAATTAAATGGCCGCTGTGTACCTACTTTAACTTTCTATTAAAAGTCAGGCAATAGATTTTTCTAATTTCTTTGTAGGAAAAGTTGTTGCTTATTTTTTGAGGCATCATTGAAAACGGCTGGATACTAAAGGAACGTAATGAAAGTATTTAGGAGAGATTGATCAGTTATCATATTAGTATTTAAGAGGTCAATTTTAAAAGCAGTTTCTAGGGGCAACTAGAATCAATTCTATTTTCTTTTTAATTATTAACGTTGAAAAATGTTTTATAAGTGCCTATTTGAAATAAATTATTTGAGTTTGACTTTAATCTAGATTTACTGGAGAATAGTAAGGTAAAATCACTTGAATCTAATGACCTGTAAGTAGCTAATGTAACATTAAATAACACGTAAAATAAGTTAACTATTACCGCTTAAAAAACTCAAAAGCTTATAAAATTACTTCTACAGTTTTCATGAAATACAAAATAGGGCTGCTACGTTTGAACTACATTTACAGAAGTTTGTGCCACGGAGTAGATAAAGTTAATTGTTTGAGAATTATCGTGGCTTCTGTCATTTGAATTTAATTTTAGAACAGCGGGGTAATTGTGTAACACTTACAGTAGCAATGGCTTTCATTTTGACAGTTCAACAACATTCATTGCGTTATTAACGTTGTTGAGCAGACAATTTTTTCGAATATAAATGAAGCAATAGATTAGGAATATCATTCAAAATTATTGAGATTGTGGGGGTGTAGGGTTTAGAAACAGAACACAACAATGCTGCTCGGCACCTTAAATAGGTATGGTATAATTTCATCCTCAATAACCTACAAGTGTTATTAGCAAAATAAAAACAAACAAACAAAGGTCATTGGCCAAACTTGACCCAGTTAACGATAGTTTTCCTACAAAAACCAAATTAGTTTTAAATTGTTAAGTATTAACCTACACTTAATTTTAGATAGTTTATTTTTTTATACCATGGGAATAAAATGTTAAAGATGAATAAAAAATAGGTAATAAATGTATATAAAACAATTTCAGTGAAGCATTCTGTTAAATAAACAAAATAAACGTTTGCGTATAGCCAGCATAGTATATTTTTCGGTCTTGGGCCGGCCATCATTGGCATAGATGCACCTGCGGCGTTTTTAGACGATACAATTATTCCTGTAGACATTGATCATGTCGAATAAAACTTAAAAACTCTTCTATACTTGTTTTATTTCTACTTATAATTTTTTTTAAATCATGTTTACTATCAAGAAACCAATAAAAATGTGCTAAGCCTTGTTATAATTAACCTTACCTATTATTGTATTTTTATTTTTTTAGATTTATGTTTTTTTCCCATTATCTGCGTTAATGCGACATAGATATTCGTAAACTAGAGACGATTATCTAAACATTCTACCCTATTTGCCTGACCTTTGTCTTTCAAAAAGGTATGGTTTGTGGTACTCGCAGATGTATGAAAGAGTATGTATGTCGCAGCCATTTGGTTAAATTAGCCAGCTAATTTGATGCCTAGGCCGATATTTAATTGAACTAGAATCATTCAACGATTAACAACTTGGCGTATTGAAAGTCAGCCCTTTGAAGATGACTGACCAAGACTCAGCCAAGTGATTCAAATGGTGAAAAAAATTCTGTGAGCAACTTGGAAATAGCGATCGCCCGCCGCTGCAACGGTACCGCTCCCTACGCTCGCTTAGCTCGCGCGTGGTTGTTCACAGTTCTAACCTAACCTATTTCACCCAGTTTTACTAAATGACTACACGACATTCAGCAATGTTGTCCTTCAGCTATTTAATTGGATGGCCGGCGTTTAATGAACAGCCTAGGCGTTCAATTAGCTGACTAATTTAACCAGATGGCTGCGATATGTACATAACATTACATGCATTCTACAGAGTACGGAAACTCCTCAGCGACCGCTGCTAGAGGCGACATTGTCAACACCTTCCATACAAACCTAGCTTGTCACAGTTTACTCGTACTACGACGTATAGAAACTGAAGGATTGGAAGGCCATTAAATAAGTCATCTTCTTTAACGGACTGCCTTGCAATCCGTCAGTTTCTCAACGAACTTTAAAAAAGAAAACTTTTTAATAATTTTGTCTATAGACCCTGCCGGGCGCGGCGATTCTGTTTCGGAGTTTCTGCCTAACCCAATTGGAAAAGGCATGAATTTATGAATGAAAGTAGGTTTTAAGGAAATTTTCTATTAACATTCATTCTCCAACGTCCCAACCCTACCATCAGCTGATTCCCTGGAATGTTTGCCCCGGTGACAGCGACCTCTCATTACACTCGGTAGTCGGTACACTCAGTACCTGCATCCCTTTAAAAAAGAAACTCATTAAAACTTTTTTTCTCAGAGATACAACGCGGAGTCCGCTCTCAAATATAAATAAAACTTGAGTCGTTTTGAAATGAATTTTCTTCAATTTTTTAAATCGACGGTTTTTGTTTTGTGGAGAAGTAGATGTAGGAGCCTATATTGACTTGAAGTTGTTGGATAAAAAAGGGTATACAGGAAAGTATCGATTTATAATGATTGATGTACTATCTTTTATTCATGCGGTTTTTTGTTATCGTGATGGCTCAATAGACAATCGGTACAAATGAAACTACTACCTCTTTTTTCTTACCTACTTGATTTTTTCGTTACTTTTTTAAGGGCTGATTTTTCAATCGTCTGATGTTATAGGAATAAGTATGACGGTTTCACAGCTTTTAAACATTAAATATGTCAAACCACCATATTTAATAATCAGATAAAAGGTATAAAAATCGGCCCCGGGAAATATATTTTAAAATTTTCTCTATTCCATAATTTCAAAATGAGAATTTTTTGGTACAACTCGATTTTTCTAACTGTGCACTTGGAGCTGTCAAATTCGTAGGTTATTAGTATTGAATTCACCCGCCCGGTTACCTCCTCAGTGCTACGACGCCTCTTAAAACGCCTACAAAATTCGTTGGGTCTCCACAGCTCTGTCATATTATTCGTTAAGTTTTTGACGTGACAACGTCTAATAAATCGATGAACGCCGGCTGCACGCACGAAAAAGGATGACTCATTGTCCTGTTACGCTCATTGTCCCGTTACACTCATTGTAACGTTACGATCGGAGCGAGGGAAGGTAATGTTTTGTCCGTAAACCGACTTTACAGACAACCAATTTTTTTTGTTATTATTTAATCCTACAAAGACACTGTAATATTTGACAGGTGTGTTGTCAGGTGCACAGTTAGAAAAATCTGGATATATAGATACAAGTTTTCAAACAGTAGTAGGTAGATCTTATGGCTACAGAAAAATCACATCTGCTTATCACATCTACACAGTAGATTCCTACAAACATGCGTACTGTGATACATATAACAATATAAATTGACAATACCACTATTTTATAGACATCGTAGTAAAATGGTTATATCCGTGATATAGTTATATGAAAGCGGTTCATAACTATCTTACTAGGAATATAACTATGATTCGAGCATGATCTAGTAATATAACTATTAGGGCACTCCCCGACCAAATAGGTTAGGATAGCTTAGAACTGTGAACAACTACGCCGAAGCTAAGTCGAAATTGGTCGCAGTAACAAAATTAAGGCATTCCGACACTTATGAACCGCTTTCATATAACTATATTACGTTATATAGCTATATCCCTAGGGATTTAACTATATCACGGTTATATTCATCTTACTGCGACATATATAAACAACAGCTACCGACACACATACAAAATTTTGCGAAAGAGGATAGTACAGTGTTTCCGACATCCTTCAAATTAATTCACGAAGGGAAACGGTCAAACGGTAATCGATTGATTCACTTTGCGAAACATATTCTGGATTACAAAACCAGCCAGTCTTGCTTAGTAAACTGTATCAAAGGGCACGACCAAGTCGTCCGGTACAAAATGTATTATTTATTTAATGTTTTATTATTTACCGCGATTTGTCGAGTGGACTCTGGACTTTTTGATAGGTATAGTGGGAAGAAAATTGAGATAGCACAAGCGAAGGAGCTCAGATTGAAGAACGCTACTGAGTAAGATTTTTATTTTTAATTTGGCTCATATTTACCGTCATACTATTAATTTTATCATTCCAAAACCTTAGCCTGTTTGTCCACGATGTCACACAGAAGTAACCACCGATAAAAAGCCCGCATGTCACAGCACTAGCATTTTAATATGGCGGACCGTACAGTCAAGAGCGCTAATATGTATCCACTTAGCAAAATTCAAAAGCGATTTTCTTATGTTATTATTACGACATATAAATACTTCATTATAATATGCGAGAGATTTGAATTTTATTCTTTCTTTTTTTTTAGACTGATCTGTACGTACCACATAAATTCTGACTATTATATAATATTTCTAATGTAACTATATTATTAAATTCAAATGTTATATTTCGCATGCCGTAAGGCAATTGAATAGGCAATCATAAGCAATCACAAAATAGTTAGTAAGTCGCGTTTTTTCGGGATTTGAGTTTCTAAGTAAATACACGAATTATTTTCTGCTTTATATTTCCACATTATGACATATTATGAAGTTGCTAGGCTAATAGTTTTAAGTATATCCTTAAATTTAAATAAATATTTATTCCACAATTTTCGTTAAAATTGCACCTACCACCCAAAGGTTGACTGGTAGAAAATGTTTATGTCATTAAGTCCGCCTCTGTACATTAGTGTGCTTAAAATATTAAATAAATAAATGAATGAGAAGTGTCTGACTTTCCTGGGTTGATGTTCAAAATCCTGTTAATTTACAATGGCATCACAGTATTCAAATATCATTGAAGATTTAATACAGTGACTTAATAAGAAAACATGTTCATTATATTTGGGTATCTTTCTAGACGATGTTCAATAGACATAAAGCCGTGCACACCACACGAAGGCAGCCGGGTTGATGGTACGTGTAACAACTACAAGTACCCTACAAGAGGCTCCGCTAAAGGGCCTTATCTGAGGTTCTTGAAACCAGACTATGCCAACGGTAAGTGGTACTTGTTAGATTAGGATCAGTTTACTTGCTGAAACCTAGATCTTATCGTTCTGGAAAACAGTTAAAATGTACGCAAAGCGAAGGATTTCAGCTTTATGTCTACCTATAAAACTTTTTTGGATCCAAAAGGAAAAAATACGGAACCCATAAAGGATCACTTCGTTGTCTGTGTGTCTATCTGTCAGTCTGTCAAGACTCTTTTCTCAGGAATGCGTGGAGGTATTAAGTTTAAATTAATATAAAATAAGTAGGGTTACGATTCCATGGAGCTCTTAAAAAAAAAACCTTAAAATCAACGCGATAAAAAATACGGCCATTTATGCGACATATTTTGATAGTCGCAAATAAATTAAGACCTATAGGGTAGCGAGAAAAATTTTTTTTAGTCCGTCATGGAGAATATCAAAAAATATTGGACGCATTTTTTTTTTTTACGTCATCTAATGATTGCGGCGATACATTGAGTTAAAATGTGCCAAGACGTCACGTGTATGTAGATTTTATACTAACTTGTAACATAGCGACCCCCACTTTAAAATGAGTCTTATCTAAGTAATTGTTTATTAATATGATAAAGCAAAAAATACGTGTCTAATATTTTTTTATTATCTGACTGACGGACATATTAGATTTTTGTTTTTTACCCAGCCATCATCCCTATTGAAAGAAACACCTTAAAAATTATGGCATCAGCTTTTCCATTATTTTATCGAACAATTAAATACTTATTATTGTTTGAATACGTTAACGCAATCATATGACGGGTTAAGGCGAATTCTGGCGGATGCACACTTCCTGGCAGTAAGCATGACCGCCTTTTACGACACTCTAGAGTACTTCCTACTGGGAAATAAATAAAAACCCATTTGTAAACGATTTGGAGCAGTTCAAGACAGGAAATATATCATTTCTATTTGTGAAGCGACATCCATTGCACGCTTATGCAAAATGAAGAAAGAAAAAACATTTATTTAGCACAGAGTAAAAGGCACACAACACAACATATAAAAAAATAAATAAAAAAAAAACTATTTTTTTTTTTATTTAAATACTTAATTACGTTAGTGCCAGCATCCAACAAAGGAACTTACAACTTTTAATATAGTTTCACCGAAATAATTTATGTATATAGTTTCTGCCCACCGTATGGGAATAATGCGTCAGTTTATGTATGTATGCAATATTCTTGTTGAGAACCAGCATTAGAATTGGTTGAAAAATAAGTTGAAATGTGTAAACAAAAAATCTAGAGAAATTATCAGATCAAGATCTACTGACTTGATTAGTAATCAGCCAATTTATTAACCTTAATAACAATATACAAGCTAACACTGATTTATGTATATAAAATTATTATGTACAAGTTCATAGTAAAAATTAAAAAACCGGCCAAGTGCGTGCGTGTCGTAGTTGGGATGAATTTATCGCATGAACAAACTTAACTTTGTAGTTGAAAAACATGTTCTCCCACACGGAATGTATGGGGAAACATGTTTTAGCAACCGCAAATGTAAGTGTGTCGATTATTACCCGTTAACTTGTAAAGTCTACTTAGCTGTGATAGTTTTCCTTTTAATTTCGTTGTATATACTACTGCCGTGAAACTTGACTCCATCAAAAATTACGGTTTACGGTTTAAGACATTTATTTCTCAAAACGAATACAATTCACTTATCATGAGAAATACAAGTTCATGTTATTACTAAATACATTAACTTATGAAGAACGGTAGGTAATCGTAAATAATCTATTAAGTAGTAGATGTACAAAAAGCATTTTTAGTGTACTATCGTTTCTCGATGGCAAGTCAATAGCAATTATACATTGTTAATAGTAGCAAACTGTGAATATTTTTATTTTTTTTAGTTAGTGCTTCAAAGTGCTAAGATAGATTAGTACATAGATGTGTGAAAATTAGCACTTTAAAGCCTAATATTTCGCAAACGGATTCCTGAATAAAAAAATGGTTTTCACAAACTCGCAATATTTTTGAACGACCTTTCCAACGACTCCCCACACTATGGGATAGATGAGAAAAGAAAACCATCCCCATTTTACGTGTAGGTACCTACCCCAAAAAAAATATTTTTCATGATTTTACTTTTGAGCTAAGCCGCGGACAGACAGATGGACAGACAGACAGACAGACGGACATGGCGAAGCTATAGTGGTTCCTTGTTTACTATGGAACCCTAAAGAGAGGAAGAGCTCATTGAGCATCCAAAAATTCTTTAAACTTTTTAATGTGGCAATGCTGATTGTTTCGGCTAAAAATAGTCAGTTCTAATCAACAAACATATTCTCGGTATATCCTTAAAAAATAAAAGTTATAGAGAGAAATATTCTTATACCAAAAATAATATTCTGTCTACAGTACTAAAACTCAAACTCAAAGCATTTATTTCAAATAAACCAATTACAGGCACTTTTGAATTGTCAAGGGGTCCGTCAGTCAGAAAGATGAAGCTAGATGCCCATTCCAAAGCGTAGTAGGTACCTATGGAGAAGAACGGGCAAGAAACTCCACGGACACTCTTTTAAATCATAATATGGTTACAAAAAAATTGGTTACATCATTCATGTTGAAGTTATACATGTGAGAACGATGCAAAACGTTAAAAGCGTCCGTAACAAAAATAAAAATTAAATTAAATTAAAATAAGCCGTGGTAGCTAAGAGATGACCAGTCCCTACTGACGACGCCCGTTCACGAACATGACGCATGGATTAGCACCATTCAGCTCGCTACTTCTGTTAGACACGATTTCCAATTTTGGACACTCAAGAACATTACGCAGGATATTAAACACGTTCCAGTTTATCGAAACCTAGGGCAACTACATATCAATATGGTTTACCCCCAGATCGCGATATCCGAATGAACAGACATGGTGAGCCGCTTCCCTCAGCCCGGAAGGTCAGAACGGAACTACACTCCACCGGACGCGTCGAAGATAAGGTCACGTTCAATGCAGCTGCTGTACATATGCTGGAGTTCATACATCGAGATATCAGTATCATGGATGGACCACGTACGTAGTTTGTTGTTCAAATAATTATGTTTCGGCAAATTAGTCAGACAATGCACTTTTTGAACGACAAAATTAATGTAAAACAGCCCATAAGGCTGCCTGTCCATTGAAGCGGAGTGAGGCAGCGGAGAGGAGAATAGCAGCGGAGTAGAGAGGAGTTGCGGACAGTGTCTGTCCATTGATGCGGAGCGGAGCGAGGTAGCGGAGCGGTGTTGCGGACTGTGCGGAGCTAGACCGAGTTCACGCGACGATTAATAATTCCCCACTCCGGTTCCTCGCTCCACTCCTCCACTCCGCTTCCCTTCTCCGCTTCTCCGCTCCGTTTCCCCGGTCCGCTTCTCGGTTTTGTATGAAATTTTAAACTAGTTCGCAAATCCCAGTCCACTGAAGCGGAGCGGAGGTTTTATGCAATTCCATTGGTTAAAATTGGCACACCGCTACTCCGTTCCTCTCCTCTCCGCTCCAGTGGATAGGCAGCCTAAAACGCCCGGCTTTCACACGCATTCATAATGACGCTGCACACTTTTTGATATCAAGGTAGTAACTACATCTAACATCCTCAGTAACAATGGTTTAAGCTTCCAACATATTTCATATTAACTTCAATATTAATCAAGTTCTACTTTCCAGTCGACTACCTCAAACGCAGGCAATATTGCTGTTCGCCGATAGGTGATAAAGACTCGAAGTGTATCCCTATATTTGTTCCCGAAGACGACCCGTATCTCAAAGTGACTGGTATACGCTGTCTCAACTTCTCTCGAGCGGAAACTTTCCAAGACTCCGGTTGTACTCCCGAAATAATACTTCCCGAACAGGTTAGTTCTTACTCAAAGTCTCGTACACACCACGACACAGCAAGCCATGCATTTCCAGTTTAAGCAGACCTCGTATTGTAAAGACTTTCTGAGCAGGAAAAGGTCAGTTTATACTGGAGTCACACATCTTACTGTGTCATCGTGTCTACAACTCCCAAAGTTATGTATGAGTTCTGTGATACGAGTGAAAATGATCTCACTTTGAAGTCCTGTTTAATACGAACGTTTCAATATTAAGTGACTATAAGCTTCCTTGGGAATGAGGTTCGGAATACTAATAGTAGCGTGGAGGAAAAATGTTAAAGATGATTTGCATACCTCAATGTTTCTTTAATCGGATTGTGGAAAAGTCAAAGGAAAATATATCTAGAAATGGGGTGGTGATTTTTTCAAGCGAAAAAGTTATTTTATTTTATCTATATAATAATTTTATCGTTAGGAACGTGGGCTTGTAACACTTAACACAGATACCGGGTGGCGATTAAGTGTGCGTCTATCTGGCAGGCCCCAACGAGATTTATCAACAGTTGATAGGTTTACATAAGGACTTTATTTTGTACCTATATAAAATAAATAAGATATATTTTGTACCTCGACAGTTTTTGATTAAATGACGTTTCTATGAAGTGTCTTGCTAGCGGGCCCCTTATGATTATTTTTATTGTTATTATACTTTCAGATCGCCCAGTAGTGCTCGGAGTTAGACACTATTATGTACCTTACAAATCCAAAATTTCGACTTCCTGTGAGCTATACTTTAGAAGAAATTCGTTACTTAGACAAACGTCCAGCCAGCGGGCCCCTTTTTTAAATACTACTCTTTTATATAATACAATAGCATTAGGAGCTTGATACTATTATGTACCTTACAAATCCAAAATTTCGACTTCCTGTGAGCTATACTTTAGAAGAAATTCGTTACTTAGACAAACGTCCAGCCAGCGGGCCCCTTTTTTAAATACTACTCTTTTATATAATACAATAGCATTAGGAGCTTGATACTATTATGTACCTTACAAATCCAAAATTTCGACTTCCTGTGAGCTATACTTTAGAAGATATTCGTTACTTAGACAAACGTCCAGCCAGCGGGCCCCTTTTTTAAATACTACTCTTTTATATCATACAATAGCATTAGGAGCTTGATACTATTATGCACCTTACAAATCCAAAATTTCGACTTCCTGTGAGCAATACTTTAGGTACAAAATGTATCTTATTTATTTTCTATAGGTAAAAAATAAAGTACTTATGTAAACCTATCACCTGTTGATAAATCTCGTTGGGGCCTGCCAGATAGACTCACACGGCGATTAACGGCCGAACCGATAGCCCGAAAGATAGAACTTATCTATCTATGGTTTTAACGTCCCAACAATCTGTCAGTGACTAGGAATCCTATGGAATGTGACACAATGACAGATAGAATTATACTGTCTACCGTAACTAGTGATCTGTCTTTTACTGACAATAGGTTATTGTGTTCAGCCCTCAGACTGATAGTTATTACTCTGAGGTTCAGCCCTTAGTCACCTACATCCGTCAAGGGGATGATTCTACCCGCCATCGCCATACTAAACAACTTTTGCTATGACACTCAAATCCGATTCGTGAAAAAAAAAAACAATTTCTATTCAAGAGTAGGCAGACTATTTCGATGCATGGATGATGTAGGGAAAGTTTTTTTTACGACCTGTAAATAAATGAATTTCATAGCGAAAGGTGTTTATGACAGGTAAAATCACCCCCTTGACGGATGCAGGTGACTAAATCGCCAACCTGTACAGTTACATACATCATGATAATTATCCTGCCCTGTCACAATTTATTTATGGTCACCGCAACATTATGTTTAAAGTTACTTAAGGGTTTATCCTAAAAGTTGGCAACGTCGCAAATAACTGTCAAATATTTAGCTGTTTTGATTCCTATAGCAATATTACTGAATAGAAATAAGAAATGTGGCTAACTAGCGAACTAGATAGAATATTAATAATGAATTGCAATTATAACATTGAATTTGATATTGCACCCATTTTAGGTGTAAAAAACGGATTTGGTAAGTTTCCAAATAGTTTTTTTATATCTAAAACTAAATATTCGGTGTTACGATATTAATTATTGCATTTCATAATGAATATTCTAGTTCGCTAGTTAGCCACATTTTTTATTTCCACACAGTAATATTGCTAAATTCATCAAAACAGTGAAATATTTGACATCTATTTGCGACGTTGCCCACCTTCTCTTAACTACATGCGTCAAACAGTCTGAAAAGTCATTAATTTGTTGATTCGTTTTTAACCTTTAATGATTAAGTAGGTTGACGAACTAATTGGTCATCATCCGAGTTCTTTGTTATTCCAAGTACGGACAAAATAATTATGTCCATGGACAAAATAATTATGTCCATGGACAAAATAATATTTAATATTTATATTCACAGTAATGATGTTTTCAGGAAATAACGAAGTCGAAAACAAACTTCCAAACAGTTAAAATTATTGTCTTCTCTTTGTCTTTTATACTTTTCTACGAAGTCATTTTTAATAAGTCCATTAGAGAAAATAAAGACTACTTTTGCTTCAATAAAAAATCTATGGAACGATTCAGTGGCTATGAGATTTTAGCTGTTTTGTTCTACAGGACCTAAACGTGCCTAAACGAAAGTTTTACAATGCCTAAAAATAGAATGATCCACTACAGTAAAAAAAAACAGAAAAATATATGATATTCTTCAGGATATATGCTAGTAAGATAGTGCATTGAAAACATAATACAACTAATTTGATACGATAGAAATAAATCATGAATGTCTCTTAAAATTTATTTTATCGATTAAAAATCATATTACGTACATGCAATCATTCTGATTTTTTTGTCAGATTATTCTACAAGCAATATGTATTACCGTAATAGTGTTTAATTTTTATTGTCCAATCAATAGATTTTTTGTAAATGCTTCATATTTTGCAATAAATTACCTGCGTTGTGTCATCGCGCTTTCCTTTTTTTATACAGTTCGACAGTGATCGCGATTTAGCTGTTGTACAGGCACAAGTGTAATACGATAAAACTGAATGGAATTGGTGGCAACACTTCTGAAGCAAATAGACCTAATAAACACGAATGCTTAGACCAGATATAACTCTTTTATTTGTTTAAAAAAAAAAATGGTCACCATCATCCTGCCGTTATTCCTGTTTATTTGGTGTCTTCTTCCATTCATCTGTATCAGATGTTACCTGAGTATTCACTCCCTTTCTGGTGGCATTTACGTCTATCGTTTAATTGGTAATAATAACAACCATTCAATTCAATAAAATCACTCTAACCGCGGCGCGTCACACAGTCGATTTTTATTTGACCTTTTTCTTTACGCTTCCACCATTATCTGTTCCGATCACATTCTGATATTACTATAATATAATTATTCTATAGGTCCGGTGTTACTATAAACATAAATTGTAACGAAGAAAAAAATTAAAAGGGCTTGAATGAAATATTATCGCTTTACAAACATGACGTATGAGCACACAGCTGACATGGCCACACTGATAAAACGGGATCTACAGGAACTAAATGTTTTTAAATGTTTCACTAGATGTCGCTACTGATGTCAAATTTTAATAGATATAATATAGGTCAGCTAAAAATGTTTCGAGGGCTGTTTTGTGTTCTTGATTGATGATTTCAATTGATTGCTTATCATCGTGGCACTGTTCTACGAGTATTTTAAATTCAGATGAATATGAAAAACTTAACTTTATTTATTGAAGTCGTCACTATTCAACAATTTTTTTACAGTTATTATCCCTGACTTACGTTTTCGGCTGTTTCATAACGTAGTTATATTGTATACATAGTAGCCATATTATCATTTGACGCATAAAAATATTTTAATCAATACCTATATTTTATTCGGAAAAAAATCACTAGATGTCGCTGTGCCGATGACGCGACTTTCTGAATCGCGGTGTTAAAATCCTCCGCGAATGAATGACCTCCCCTCAGTTTCGTATTTTGAATTAAGACCTTACTTCATAGGATCATTTCTATAGTAAGCTCTTCTCGAGACTTTCACACTATGTGAGTCCTCACAAGTCACGTTGATGAGATGTGGCGCGGTGCCCTGAGCGTGAGGCGGGCGATGGTAGACCTACCATCAGCCCTCGATGATCGTTCACTCCCTTCGCGAGAAGGGAGCGTGGGGTGCTGTCGCTGTCTGAGTGGCTTTTTTAAACTTTATAAAACTCTATGCATTCAACACATTACTAACGACGAAGAAATGCATGAGCCCTGTTTATCTCATTACAAAAGAATTCTATTTTCCTGTATGAAATAAAAAACTAAAGATAACCCATTATGTAACAATGTGTTCGATTTCGTATAAATAATTCATTTTAAAATTCTATTAAAATGTAATCATACGGGGAATACAAAATTATTTAAAGTATTTCATTCCTTCCGCTGGTATGAGGAGCAGGCAACGGATCTGTGATTTATCACGTCATGCCTACAATAATGTTCTTTAAAAACTACGGACACAAAACTAACTAGTTTTACATTAACTTTAAAAATGAATAATAAATATACTATATATGTCGAACGTGGTCGCCATTGCCACATCGATGAATCGAACAAGAGAAGAAGAGAAGAAGTCAAACACCAATCATAAAAAAAAATTAAAATATATCACAAGATGGCGCTGTACCAATGACGCTATTTCCTGAACCGCGGCGTTATTCTCCGCGAATTAATAACCCTCGGTTTTGTGTTTTGAATTACGACCTTACTTCATAGGATCATTTCTATAGTAAGCTCTTCTCGAGTCTTTCACACTATGTAAGTCTTCACAAGTCACGTTGATGAGACGTGGCGCGGTGCCCTGAGCGTGAGGTGGGCGGTGGTAGACCTACCATCAGCCCTCGATGATCGTTCACTCCCTTCGCAAGAAGGGAGTATGGGTTACTGTCGCTGTCTGGGTGGCTTTTTTAAACGTTATAAACTCTTTGATTCCAAATCTACCTGTAGGTATAAGTATTATATCCTGCCCTATATCTAAATAATTTCGATTGTGTTTTGTTTTCTATTTTGTTTGATTTAAGTTTAGACAGTGTTCAGAAAAATCTTGTTATTCACCAAATATAACAAATTCAGTCAGTTATCTGCTGTATAATGCTTTAGATAAACTACCAAACACCAGTGATTGACCTCTCAACAATATACGGAGTGGATTATCAGGGGCTAGCTAAAGTAAGAAAATATGAAGACGGCCTTTTGATACTTGAGAAAAGAGAAAACCGTTACGTGCCCGCAAACATAACTGCCAACAAAACGTATTTATCTTCCGAAATGTTAGAAGATATGAAAAACAATATAATATCGAATATTAAAGACGACATGATGATAAAACTAACAATGACGTTGATTAATAAGAATTATACAGTTGCAAATATGACGACCGATTTATTGGCCAATTTGTCATCCGACATGTTGGGTAAAATGGCTCCTAACATGCCGAATATGATGCCTGAAATAATTCCCGATAATTATAACGACATGATGTTTGATGTTATGCCGAAAATAATGTCAAATTTTACAAAGAACTTGAAGACAAATATGAATAAGAAAAAGTTGACTAATGTGACTGCGGATATGCTGGTAGATACTATTGCAAATATACTGGCTAATTCAATGGTCGGCATGGTATCGGATATGGTGGTGGCGAAGGTAGCACCGAATGTATCAGAAAACGTTTGTATACAGAATAACGAAACGGAACCTATTTGCTATCAATTTGGTGAGTTATTTCAATTTGTCAGTTTTTTTTTTAACTTTCGAACAAGAACCCAAAAAGCTTGATTTCTACTACCCCATATCCAATAAGAATATTAGAAATACTTGAAGTTCAATATAATCATCAGGTATTCATTTATATGACACAGATGATTTAAAATGTCTTACTTATTTACTGTACAGGATTCCCAGAAGCAGGAAACTATGACCTCAGAACCACATCCTTAACAATATTTTTCATGAGAGAACACAATAGGTTGGCTAAGGCTCTTCACGAGATCAACCCTTGCTGGAAAGACGACCGTCTTTTCAAGGTAGCTAGACAGATCAACATTGGAACAGCTGCCCACATCTTTATGTATGAATTGCTACCTACTTTACTAGGTAAGTCTCGAGTTAATAAAGTTTTCTTTACTTCCTGAATATTGTCTCGATAGAAACTTTCAATTAATTGAATTGCTCGACTTCAGCTTTTGTTAATTACATCTTGTCATCAAAACTTACGAACTATACAAAGCAAATGAAACACTTTGACATAATATCTCGGGACGCTTTTAATGAAATCGTCGGTTGGTACATTACCAGCCAAAGATTATCTCTGTTTGCATTGCACTATGCACCCAGAGGCAACCCCCGGTTGGTGTAGGACTATTGCAGGAATGAGAACAAAGATATTGAACTAGGGATTTGGGTGGCTAAACTGGACAGGTTACCTAGACTATGGAATGACTATGGCTATGGCCTGATCAATGTTTTACTATTTAAAATGGTAGGGGATCACTTGCACACGCAATAATGGGTCCCTGAAAACTGTCGCTAGCACATAGTGCCGTAACGACAAACCTACCAATCAACCAACCAATGATATAATGATAAACACTAATAACAATGAAGTCATTGTTGATGTCAATTCTTTGAAAATTGAAATCAAGTAGAATTAAATTTTTTAATAAAAGTGTATAACATAGTTTTTTTTTTGACTTAATGATTGTAGGTTATAGAAACATGGTGAACTATGGGCTGTTATCAGAAAATGTGGAGCACGTGAGTGTGTATGACGCAGAAGCGGTGCCACTCGTATATGCGGAGTATGATATCGCGGTCAGATACTTCCATACATTCTTGGATGGCAGAATCAAGTAAGTTTTGATTCCGATCAAACTAAACCGATCCGACTCCAATTAAATTTATAAATAATCCGTATTCATAAGTTTTTTCTAAGAAACTGGAACGAAATGGACATTACCTACGTCTATTTCCAATGTAGACGTTAGGTTTGTTATTTCCATCCATTCTATAATTCTTATTAGAAACCTATAATGTACTAGGAGCTTTTTAATTGTATGACTACAATTAAAAAGCTCCGTGTGTATATTATGGACTTCCACTGTAGTGACTTACAGTGGAAGTCCATATACACACGTTGCAATAAGTGTTTTAATTCTAGGACATACACCGAAGGCTATCATTATAAAGACGAGTTTTCCTATAGTGAAACACTCTTCAGATCTGGTCTTCTGGAGAAAGGTAAAATTTTGGAAGAACTCAACCGTGGGACATTCCATCAGTATGCTGCCAAGATTGACGATATTCAAGATCCTGACGTACGTTATTACAATATTCATATTTTCTCGTTTATAGCCCGTTTCATCAGCTCAAGACAAGTTCCATGTATATTCATCATCAATTTATAATTATACATAGTAGGTACGAGATATGTCACTATGGGGCCATATGCCTCTCTTTGATTCTGCCAGTATTCATGCTTCTACGTTCGTTTGGACACTATGAAACAGATAATTAGTTTATTTTATTTTCAAAGTATTTTGTATAATTTCAATAACTTTATAATCTTGTTTTGTCTAGATTTCCGAAAACTACTACAGCAAGAAACTTCAAAGAGCTCATGATTTGCCAGCTCTAGATATACAAAGAGGAAGAGACATGGGTGTTCGAGGTTACAATGACTATAGACACATATGTGGCTTGAAACCAGCTAAGAAGTTCCGGGATTTCATAGATGTTATGGAAATTGAGGTACAATCACCGTGGGCGCGTTCATTAAGGCTGCGACCAGCCCAGCGATTGAACGCGTCCCAAAGGGTCATGGCCATTAGGCTGGTCAGAGGATACCGCACGGTCTCCCGTGAGGCGGCGAGCCTCCTTGCCGGACTACCGCCATGGGATCTGGAGGCAAAAGTCCTCGCGCACATGTGGGAGTTGCGCGAGGAGGCGAAACGCCGGGGTGTAACTCCGCTGCCGCGAGAAATCACGGCACAGCGGACAGAGCTCCGGCGGGATCTCATGGCGGCATGGAGAGTGAGATTGTCGCAACCCAGCGCTGGGCACGCCACAATTGCGGCGGTAAGGCCCCTCTTTGAGGAGTGGCTAGAGAGGCGCCACGGCGTCCTCACCTTCCGCCTGACGCAGGTCCTCACCGGACACGGTTGTTTCGGGAGGTTCCTGTTCAGGATAAAGCGGGAGGAAACGCCCGGGTGTTACCATTGTGTGGATCGCCCGGAGGACACGGTGGAGCATACGGTGGAGGTCTGCCCGGCTTGGGCGGGGCACCGCCGTGTCCTCACGGAGGCGATCGGCAGCGGCGATCTCTCGCGTCCGGCCCTGGTTAAGGCCATGGTCCGGAGCGAGAGTGCATGGGAAGCCGTCACTTCCTTCTGCGAAGCAGTAATGCTCGCGAAGGAGGAGGCGGAGCGCGCGAGGGAAATGCAAGATGCGCGCCCTCGCGCCCCTAGTCGCCGCAGGAGACGCCCCGGGCGTCGGGAGTCGCGAGCCGACTTCCGGCCACCGTAGGCGCGGGCTTGCGGACGGTGGGCAATGGGTAGCTCGCCGTCCGATTAGGACCAGACCCGGGTCGACGGCGCGTTGTGTTCCACGCGCGCCTCAAAGAGATGTCAGCACCAACAGACGGGGTCCGTAAGGGCCAATGTCTGCCAGGGTTGCGAGTTTGTCCGAAAGGGATATCGCGGCCCCGGCACACAGGCAACGGAAGGAACACGGGTGGGTTTTAGTCAGTAAAAGTCTGACACTCCCTCTCGCTCCGCCCAGAGCGGGAGGAGTCATTTGATGATTTCCCACCCAAAAAAAAAAAAAAAAAAAAAAAGGTACAATCACCGTTTTAATTAAACTAATGTTACTTTCAATACAAATTAACCGTGTTTTTTACAGGATCAACTGACTGTTGCAATTTTACAATCTCGATGTTCACGTCTAAACTCGATTTTCAGATAAACTATAAAGATTGTACTAGATCAAACCAGTTAGACCTGCTGTCTTTTGTGGATCAGAATGTTGGGCCACAAAAGGAATGAGTGAAAGGCAATTGCATACAGTTGAGATGAGAATATTTAGAGAGATGTGTGTTGTTACGCGAATGGATAGATTAGGAAATAAGTACATAAGTGGAGGTCTAAAAGTGGCACCGGTGACTGAAAAGTTGTGTGGAAATCAGTTGTCATGGTATGTGCATGGTGTAGGGCATGTGATGCAGATGAATGAGGGAAATGTCATAAGGAAAGTTTTAAGTATGAATGTGAATGGCTATATGAGTGGAAGAAGACTAAAGAAACGATGGATGGACTGTGTGAAAGATGATATGGCTAGAAAAGGGGTAACTACCGAGATGACGACTGAGAGAGAAGAATAGAAGAAAAATACGTGTTATATATAACACGCCGATCCCAAATAAAATGGTATCAGAGCAGGAGAGTGATGTACTATATTAAACTCTAGTTAATCCTAAAAGCGTTACGAGTTTACGACCAACCGATGCACCAGACGCAATAGTTTGGGCTAGATAATCTAGGGTGGGCAAAGTAATATACTGCTAAAACGCCAGTTACAATACCCAAAACCAAATCGCTAAACCTACTGACCAATTTGATCCACCAAACAAGTACCAAACTGTTCAACCAGTCGTAAACCGCAGATGGGCGAATAATACTCGTACTCCGCCACTCAATGCAGACTACGATTTATTATTGACAAAGTTACACAAGTTAGCATTAGCCAATTTCAGGTGGGTTACTGACCATACATTAGAGGAATATTAGAGGAGTATTAAAAGTTGGTTATTCGATTATCGATTCTTAAGATACCAGGCATAGGATTGCTCGATTTTTGACGACTGACGTGTGTTCAAGGCTTTCTTTAAAAAAAAAAGTCCAAATGCGAGTTGGACTCACAATAATTAATACTACATATTTTAATTTTTTGTTGTCATAGCGGCACAGTATTGCACACTCTGTAAATAATTTCAAGTTTACTTGGTTAGCCTAATAATTATGGTTCAAAGGATACAGCCCTGTGACAAACAGACGGATGGACGGACCGCGTAGCCTTAGTAATAGGGTCCCGTTGGCATCCTTTGGGTACGGAACCCTAAAAACACGATGTCGATAATTCTCTCTTCTGTCAGTTTCTTACACATTTACTCAATTTTGTTTCATCACACAAGTCCATCGTCAAAATCGAGCAAATCTACGTATAGGAATCCCTACAAATAAGTATGGGAAAAAAAAAATGTCACTGGACCTCGTAAAATGAACAGATTATAGTTTTTCTCTACAGTTCTTACCAAGTCTCCCAGATAACAGACTTGTTACTTAGTCTTCGCCAAGCTCGTCTTAAGCTTCCTCTTTAATTAAATTGCATTCCCTTATATCAAGTTGCTTATCAAGTCTGCAGTAATATCTTATTACTAAGACCTAAACATTAACTAAAGCTGCTTCAGTCTTAGATGAGCGTTTTCAGACTGTTTATGTCACATTACACGTAGCTTCTGAGGAAATTGTTTCGGTAGTACTTGGCAACATTATTATTAAAGGCACAACTTGCTTCCTTGTGCTTATACTTACACAAAACATTTCATTGAAATAGTACAGTTTAAAGCGACTTCTTTCACCGAATTGTTTTATGAATAAATCATTTGCTAAGGGGTTAATTTATGGAGGATCCATAGTAGTAGCCCGCGAAATTCAAATTTAGATTTAGTTTATACGTGCGACAACCTAAGAAGCCCGATTTGACACCTACCAAAATATTTTGTGTAGTGACAGTAACCGATTCTTGAGACATAGATTTTTCATACTTAGAGTTTGACAATTATTTACGTTGCTTTAAACTGATTCTCGAGGCCTATCTTTTTATTAAACGTCATCATCATGATCATTAGCCTACAGCAGTCCACTGCATGACATGGTTGGGTCAGGTAAATAAATAAATTCACTTAATTTGTAACATTTTTATTCACTTTCGTCACTGGATGATCCAGATCATGAAATCGGAAAGGTTAGGTTAAAAAGATCGGAGTCCACCGACGCCGGCCTTTTTAACCAAACCATTTCTTATGAATTAAATATCAAAATAAGAAAGGGGTGTGCAGCACTGCGCACTTTTTCTACAAATTCTCAAAAAAAAGATGAAGCGATTTAGAATAAACATCGGTCTTTGTTCATTTACCTAGGTTATCTGCCTTGTAAGAAAACTAGATTTAAAAAAATTCAAGATAACAGTTTAGGAACTATTCAAAAAAAAAATAAGAATTCTTAATGCGCAATTTTACACAATATATGGGCAAGAGTGCGCAAGTTTTTGCACGTAGGTTAAGAGTGCGCATCACTCACAAATGCCACATTTGAAGCTTCCATGGCCTACGTATGCTGTGCATTTTCGTTACAGCAGTTTTTGCAAGAAATACACTCGATCCAGAATTATGCATAATTGGTTCTCTATACACTTCTGAGAAATCCGGATATGCCCAATTTTTTTTCTTTGGTGCAATTATTGGCTTTTTAGGTTTATCTGTCTTACTCTTCTTAGGTAAACGTTTTTCATTCTTCTTTTTAAAGTCTTCTTCGAGTATTCTGTTGTGTGGATCTTGCACACACCTACCTTATTAATTAAAACCAGCAAAAAATATATGAGATCAGATTTTGTTTTTAGATGTTTATAGACTATATAATACAGTAATTATACATTTCTCTCTTTTCTAAATGTAATGTGTCAGAACATCGATTATATTCGGTCAAAAAATGATTTAAAACGGTTACAACACTACGGCAACGAACCAAACGACATGACATTGTCATAACGTCCTGTCGGAATATGAATCAACGAATAATTCGTGATTACGAATGATACTCATTGTTATAGTGTATGGATAACATAGTGATTCATTAGGATAATGAATTTGATATTTCGATTTCTTACGTAGACGTTCATACAAAGTTATCGCGGCATGTATAATGAGAAACGTCAAATCGGGCTTCTTAGATTGTCGTCGGTATAGAGAAGATTCAAATCTCATATGGAAACGTTCTTACCAAACAAATCTGACTTAGAGAGAATGATTATAATTCTGTAAATATAAGAAATGAGTACATAAGAGGAAGTCTGAAAGTGGCACCAGTGACTGAGAAGTTGTGCGGAAATCGGTTGTCATGTGATGCAGACGAATGAAGAAAATGTCGTGAGGAAAGTTTTGAGTATGAATGTCGATGGGTATAAGAGTAGGGGAAGACCAAAGAAACGATGGATGGACTGTGTGAAAGATAATATGGATAGAAAGGGGGAGACTACCGAGATGACGATAATAGAGAAGTGTGGAAGAAAGGGACATGTTGCGCCAACTACAAATATATTGGGATAAGCGCAGGAGAATGCTGATTAAGGTCGCGATTCATCATATTTTGATCAAGATACAACCTGACACTGACCTGAGTTTGAATTTCGCGGGCTACCAATATTCGAATACACCTTAAGAGCGTTTATTCTGAAAGTTGGCAACGTCGCAATTAGATGTCAAATATTTCGCTGTTTTTATTAATTTGGCAATATTACTGAATGGATATATGAAATGTGGCTAACTAGCGAACTAGAATATTCATAATTAATTGCAATAATAACACTGAATTTGATGTTGTAGCCGTTTTATGTGTATAAAAAGCATTTTACATCTAAAACGAAATAGTCGGTGTTACGATATTAATTTATGCATTTCATAATCAATATTTGAATTCGCTAGTTAGCTACATTTCATATTTCCATGCAGTAATATTGCAAAATTAATCAAAACAGGTAAATATTTGACCGCTATTTGCGACGTTGCGAACTTTTAGGATAAACGCTCGGTGTTTAGCAAGAGCACCTGTAGATCTTTAGTAATTTCACCTACCATAGCTATTTGTGGCACTTTCTGAATCCAACTCTATTATATATCGTTCTAATTTCATATGTTCCTTTTTGAATTCTTACGAACTAAACCTTCTTTCTAGAAACTGGAAGCTCTAAAGAAATTATACGAAACAGTAGATGACGTAGATTTGTTGGCCGGTATAATGTGTGAGAATGACATCCAGGGCATCCACGTGGGCCCCACGCTGTTCTGCATCATGACCAAACAGCTCCAGATCTTTAGATACTCTGACAGGTTCTGGTTCGAGAGGGGCGACCAGTTCCATAGTTTCACTTTGGGTAAGTTTTCTAAGTAATTATGTTAGGAGGTTCATGTGACTTGACACATGAACCTACTTAACTAACCTACTTTGAAAAAAGATTTAATGACAAAAATGATTTATCTATAAAATCTGCTCTCTCCGAAAACAAAAATGCAATAGACAATCACCTAATAATCTAGAAACGTTTCCAATAGTCACGTGAGTTGTTATAAAAACACAATGAAAGTTATTTTCTAATTGCTCCTGACCCCCCTTGAACGATCCGTCGACTCATTGACTGTCAGCAACGCGCATCTGTAAGTCGACTCTGAACGCTCTGAACACGTCGACTCAATGTCGACGTGTTCAGAGCGTTCAGAGTCGACTTTAATGCGAAATATTTCCTGTCTAAAGTATACCTTTGCTGCTCTTACTTTATCAGAGTGAAAGAACAAGAAAGGCATACATCACATGTTAAACATCGGACAATAGTTCGCGCCGAAATGATCATTCTATGAAGTCTGTGGAGAATACGCAATCAAAGATGGCGACGAATGTG
The DNA here is from genome assembly GCA_916701695.1 of Agrochola macilenta. Taxonomy (NCBI): domain Eukaryota; kingdom Metazoa; phylum Arthropoda; class Insecta; order Lepidoptera; family Noctuidae; genus Agrochola; species Agrochola macilenta. The sequence continues at coordinate 15,889,150 of OU753563.1, forward strand.
TTTACATTTTGATTTTGTTGATTTCGGTAATTATTTTGTAACAGGCCTTTGTGTTGTGTTTTTCCATAAGTAAAGATCATCCTACAGTAGAATGTACATTTCGATTTGAATTTAAGGGGGCTATGGTCAGGTTGGAAGTCTTATAAAAACTGCTCCAATAATTAATTTGATGAAATCATTTTAAAGAAAAATGCTTTATCAGTGATACGTGTAGTTACTTTTGATGATTACATTGCAACATACAGGAATGTTTAAAAGCTCAGCTACGAGTATTTATATCTCAAAAAAGATCCTTAATATATCAATACAGCAGCAAACTCAAATCTCCACAGGTCAACTGCATGAAATCAGTAAAACCAACATGGCGCGTTTCACATGTGACAACGCTGAGGGTATCAAACACATCCAACCTCAGGCCTTCAAGAGTGTTAGACCAGGGTATGTATACTTCAGAATGTACAGTTCGATACATTTTTTTAAAACCAAAATTTCATTAATGACATAACTTAAAGGGCGACTTTTTCGTCCAAGTATGCGGGTGGTAGGACCACCTGGTTCGAGCGTCAGCCGCCCGCGTGAACCATCTGTCACCAACGAAAAAGTCGCCCAAAAATGTTATGTCATTTCATGTCACTAATTTCGTAATGTAATTTTGGCTTTACTTCAAGTCTAAATTAATCGACAGCGTAGCTACCGATCTGTCTTGTTGACACTGTAATAGGTCACTAGAGCATTAGCAGGATTTAGGTAGCTGCATCTTCCTCTGCGCGAATAAAAAAATAACATTCGATTAACAATCTCTTTGTTAAGTATTAGAATCTTGCCATGAAAAATACGTACTACGTACTACCTTACGACCACGGAGTACAATGATCACTTGGATTTCATCATAATAAACACGTTACTTGTCAATTGATTCAAAACGTCACATTTTACGCGTGACGCTTGCTTTCGGTTTGGACAATGCCTAAGGTTTTCGTAAGTAGACCGTACCTACTAAACAGGGTGTATCAGAAGGGTGAGGTCAAAATTAAGAGTGTGGTACATACCATAAAAGTGAACACCTTTCTCCATGGAACCAACATCGTGATCGTGAAAAAATAATCAGTCGTCCCATACATACAATAGGGATGAAGCCTGGGTAAAAAAAAAGAAATTCTAATTAGTCCGTAAGTCAGATAATAAAAAAATATTAGACACGTATTTTTTGCTTTGTCATATTAATAGAAAATTACTTAAGTATATTAATCGCATTTTAAGTTGGGGAGTGGGGGTCGCTACGTCACAAGTAAGTATAAAATCTTCATACTCGTCACGAGTCATGGCACATTTTAACTCAATGTATCTAACTTTTGTTCTTCTAATTGAACAGACAGCTGTGCTGCTGGGGAGTTTGTTGCGCCACTTCTTCTTCCCAGCTAATGCGCTAGGAAGTGGTGAAGGGTGGACGTTTTGGAGGACTGTCTTATGTAATTTTGACGTTCGAAGAGTGCTCATTCTCAGCCTAGTTTGAATAAATGACTTTTGAATTTTATCACCGTAATTTTTAGATTACGTAAAAAAAGAAAAAATACATGTCATGTCTATTTTGTAATAATCTCCGCGACGGACTAAACATTTTTTTTTATCAACATTCCTATTGGGTTGAGTAGGTATTGAAGTTTTGTATTGGACGACTGAAAATATTTTCACGATAACGATGTTGGTCCCAGGAGAAAGTTGTTCAGTTTGAAGGTCTGTACCACACCCTTAATTTTGAGCACACATTTCTTAACACACCTTGTATATACATAAATGAAGATGATTGAATGTCAACCCCGTGCGGTAGTAACAAAATACTGCGATCACCCATCATTTTACCAAGCACGACAGTCTATGAGAAGAAGAATGACGCAATAAATAGGTAGGTAATTTTGTATTTTTTTTTCAGAAATATGCCAGTCCCGTGCTCACACATCGAAGGTCCCGACCTAACTAAATGGAGAGACAGAAACTGCCAGAAAAACTACAAATATACCCATGAAGCAACCCCTAAGCCTATGGATTACAAAAACAAAGAAACATTCTATGGGAACAGTAAGGAAACTGTTTCTGACTTCTCTTCGTTCTTTGATGATCTTCTATCAGACAAACGTTCCTCAGAAGGTCAAGACTACATCTCAATGTAGCCTTGAGCATAGATTACCTACTTTATTTAGTTGAATTAGGGCTTGATCTTGTTTCATGTTTATTATTGCATATATATATATGTATAGATAAGTGTATGCTTTATGAATGTATGTATTTATTGTGTATGTAAATGGTACACCACTGACTACCTGCAGTATTTGTCTCTTCTTCTCCCTTTAATCCATCCAAAGGTTGTCTGAAGATCGCTTTTAGCGATAAGACCGCCCATTGTGTCACCCTATGTAAAATGTCACATTTTTATCTGTATTTTTTATGGTGTACATAATAAAGAATATTCTGATTCTCTGATCTATTATTCTGATTTTTCAAAGGTCAGTTATGAATTATCTGAAGGATAAATATGGGGAGCCTGCAGTTTTACCGAAAAGATTTTGCCCAAATTTCACTACCCAAACAAATTTTCGGAAACTTTTTTTTATACCAATGCAATGTTTGGAATGATTTTAGTACGCAAATTTTCATTTGGTAAAATTTTTACTTGGCAGAATATTATTAAGGATAATGTCATTTAGCCATTTGGTCTTTAATCATATGATTTATTACAGCAAACAATCTTTGGACAATAAACGTTTGGTCAGTTAGTTATGGAACTAGTTAGAGTAGGTTAATAATAAAAAAAAAATGGTTAGGATAGGTTAGGTTAAAACTGTGACCTCCTACGCACGAGCCGAGAAAGAAAGAAAGAAAAAGTATTTATTGAGACTCGCACAGGAAATCACAAATTAAACTAAAAACACACTAAACATAAATAAAAAATACTAAACAATCAAAAATAAAAAAAAACAAAGTAAAATTAAAAAATTATGCAGTCCTGTACGAGGCCAAAAGGCTCCTACGAGTATCTCAGCATAATGCTACGACATTTAAAAAATAAATGTCGCAGCGCTGGTATTCTGATAGGGCCCGCAGTGATGTCACGGAAAGATAGATACAGATACAAAAATAAAATAAAATAAAGAAATTGGAGTGTGAAATACAATAAAAAGTAAAATATAATGTAGTTCGCGTGTCTGTATCCGACGTAACATCAGTTACTTGTCTATGCCTTTAGTGTCTGTGGTACTCTATGGCATCATTGTGACAAGTAAAGAGACGCCGACGCCGACACCGGCAAAGAATAGTTAAATAAATACATTACGGCTATTTAAAGTGCTACAATAATAAAGTGAATAGTGGAATGAAAAGTGTTACGTGGTAATTAGTTAACGGCATACAGATAAACTAATGTTATGAGTGGTTTAAGAATTTCAAATTTAACTACTAATAGACAATGCAACAGAAAAAGAAAAACAAAACAAAATGCGATAGAACTACTGTGTCTCAGTGAACAATCGCTGCCAAACACTCGCCACCACCGCCAGACACGTGCAAATCAGGGGTAAGTTTAAAGTGTAGTATTCTTTTGAAGCTGTAGTAAGTGCTGTTTAAATTTCATTCTGAATGTACCAATTGTCTTTATAGCACGAAACGGAGGTGGTAGATCGTTCCAACACTTAGAGGCAGCGAATTTGAAACTACCACGGAAAGCAGCAGTTCTGTGCGATGAGGCCAACATGAGGTACGAAGATGCTCTAGTTTTAATTTTGTTAACATCTCGCGACCAAGACAGTTTCCTGTACAAATAGTCTGGTTTCTTTGTGAGAATAGTACCAAAGAGTAGGGTAGCCAGGTGAAGCTTTCTGCGTGCTGACATTCTCATCAAATTACCCTTATTTAAAAAAGGAGTGATGTGGGATTGTGGTGGGACATTGTAGCAGAATCTTGCGCAAGCATTCTGCACCCGCTGGATAAGTTTTTCGCTTCTACCGAGAATGCACGCCCCATACACAGTGTCAGCGTAGTTCAGCTTGGATAGAACAAGTGACTCACACAGCATGACACGCATATCCACACTTATATAGGGACGGACACGATACAAGAGCTTGAGTCGGTAGAAACAGTTGCGCACGGCCTCCAATATGTGAGTTTCGAAATGCAGCTGCCCATCAAATACTACCCCAAGATTACGAGCCTCCAGAACCCTTTCCACACCACAACCATCAATCCTCAGGTCCAGGCTGCAAGCAAGCATTTTGTTCAGGAAATCCCTAGATCCCATCACAATATACTTGGACTTACTAGGGTTCAGGACCAAGGAGTTTTTTCTGGACCAAGCTGATATCCTATCTAAATCCTCATTTATTCTTTTTACAGTTTCAGCAGTATCCTGGGAGCGGAAGGAGAGGTACAACTGCAAATCATCGGCGTAAAGGTGGAGCTTGGTGTTGATCAGACAATTGGTGATGTCAGCACTGTACAGGATGAAGAGAAGCGGGCCAAGGATCGATCCCTGCGATACGCCCTTGTCCACGCGCTTCGGGCCAGAAGATATGGTATCTCCGTTACTATCACATGTCACCTGGACAAACTGTGTTCGACTACTGAGGTAACTCTCAAACCATTTAACTGCTCCAACATCATACTCATAGTAAGATAGCTTGGAGAGAAGAAGCGAAGTATTAATAGAGTCAAAAGCACGCGAAAAATCTAATAGGACAAGAAGGGTCCCCATGCCCTGGTCTCTGGCTTCCAGAATGTTACCAACCACATCCAGGAGTGCTGTCGCGGAGCTATGTCCCCTACGAAATCTATGGTGCTCAAGATATGCCCTAAACTGGTTGGAGATAACCCTTTCCAAAATCTTGGACAGACATGGCAGTAGGTTAATTGGACGAAGGTCTTTCACGCTAGTGGGGTTAGGTATTTTAGGGATTGGTCTAACTATTGCCATTTTCCACAGATCAGGGAAAGAAGATGTGACAATCGATCTGTTGATGATAGCTGTGATAACTGCAAGTGTTCGATGAAGTGTCAACATCAGCATCTCCAGAGAAATATGGTCAGAGCCCTGTGCATTGGACTTAAGACCGCGGAAGATCCTCAGCGCCACATCCTGCTGGACTGGCTCAAGCCGAAAATGACTGTTACTGTGTCTATGATGCTCAAAATAACTTAAATCAGCAGTTGTGACCTTACCGCTGCCAGGTACATCCAAAAAGTGTTGATTGATAGATTCCGGGTTGTTACAGAAATGCGGCAGACTATGCTCTGGTTTTTTTGAGGTGGCTATAGTTGATTTAATATGACTCCATAACTTCTTTGGTTGTTTATTATTATTATTAATATATGTCCTAAAATATGCACACTTCTCACTATCAAAAGCAGCTCTAACAAGGTATTTAAACTCCTTGTATGATTTGAGATGATGTTCAGACTTACTAGTTCTAGACCTCAAATGGCACTTGTCACGCAGCCTCATCATATCCCTGACAGTGTCCGTTATCCAGGGATAAGATTTCTCTTTGATTATGACTTTTTTAAGTGGAGCATGCAAGTCAAATAATGTTAAAATGTACTGATTAAACATTGCAACCATGGAATTCACATCTTCCAGACGTTTAATATGTCCGAGCGAGCGAAGCGAGCGGTGCCGCGGCAGCGGCCGGCGAGTGCCAGAAACGACTAGATTATATAGAATTCGCAGACTCTCGAGAGAGTCTGCGAAAGCTGCTTAAAGACAATAAAAAAGACAAATAAATTACACAGGACAGCTTGTGTAATTTATATGTCTTGAAGAACTCTAGAAGCTTTTTAACAGTAGGGACCTCTTTTTTAGCAGAATAAAATTCATGTACTTTTCTCCGTATAACTCCCATGTCAAAATCATCAACATGCACAAATCCACTTTTACGTTTTCTCTCCTTGCCTGGTGTCCGAATTTTTGTACCAGTTTCTTCTGCTGCGTGCCCTTCCTTAACTATTTTTGAAATTAGTCCTTGACTCACACCTGAAATATAAGATAATAAAATAAATGTTAGTAGAATATTGAAATCTGGCAGGTTAGTTGGCTCACTCACATAGCAGGTTACCTAATAGATGTACGTTACCGTTACGCTAACCTACAGCAAGAATAGAAACGAATATTTCGTGGACTTAAATAATTAGTTAACTATCGGGTAATTTATAACAAGAAAGTTGACAACACTAACCTGTCGCTGCCGAAATTCGTTTGTATATTTTACTAAATTGAATAATCGGAGACCCCGCCCGAGCTTCTTCTTCAAAAAAGGTTTTAACCTTTAGAATCATTTTTCGAGCATCACGTTTAATAGCTTTCGGCATATTTAATTTTATAAATTCAGCAATATCACGACAAAACAACCAGAGAACCCGAATGTAGTAGACACTGACAATCGAATGATTTCAAAATGACGGCCGTTGTTCCAATTCTCGCCATTTCACAGATAAGTTGGTAGGAGTGTATAACTGTTGTGTTATTTAAAAATAACTTTTTACTTGAACACCGGTAACCAAGGAGGCAACTTATCAAAGATTTTATTAAAATTTAAATTTGGCTGGTAAATAGAGCTTCTTAAAGTTAAGAAGAAACAAATGAACATACTCGTATAGGTCCGTGAAAAAATATCGTTGTTCGTCATGCCGCGACAGTAATGTACTATTTCTATACAAAACATGTCAAACCGCAATATTATTAAAAATATATTTGACTATTGAAAAATCAGCCCATAAGTTAATAAGTAGGATGTACTTATTATAAGTTTTTTTTTTAAATTGTTATTTGTTTTATTCAAAATCGGATAGATGATTACCTTGTTGGTAAACAACCCGAAAGTTTCATAATTATTTCATCAAGATAAACAAACGTCCTATTGTTAAGATAAGATAAGATAAGATAAGATAAGATTTATTTGTTCAAAACATAAGTATACTCACATTGCATGCAAGATATTACATAAAATTATAGCACAGTCATGTTTTGCCTTGACGGCGTACAAATATAAACAGATAGGTTATTTTTATTAATAGGATATAAACCTCAAAATACTTATTTATTTTGTCCATTATTCAAAGCAATTAACATAACAAATTAAAACTTCTTCAATCAAATTATAATAATAATACCACAGAATAGTGTCATAAACTCGTCATCGAAATGTACAATAAAACAAAATTAGCCAGTCAAGAGTCAAAGTAATTAAGAGATAAAACGTTTACATATTATTATTACACAAAAGTCTGATTTATTTATTTAATATTATACATAATGTCAATAACGAAACACAAAAACAAGAAAAAATAAAAAATAATATTAAAATAAAATGTAAATAAAAAATAAAACTATATCAATACTTTGTCTTTTAAAAACTCGGAAATACTATAGTAAGCTTTTTGAATTAGTAAGTTCTTAATTTTTTTCTTAAATAAGTTTACATTTAATTCTTTAATGTGTGGCGGAATGTGATTAAATATATCCGTGGCTGGCGTGAATACATTGACATCTCGACTTGTATGTTTTTTTTTTTATTGGTTTAATATGTTCTACGCATTAGGAATTTATATGAAAAAAATTGACAACTCAAAATATAAATAACTTTTGGAGTAATCGACTATGGTATTATGTTGACATCTCGCATTTTTGCGTGTTTTATCTGACAACACAACATGTCAAATTAACGATTGACATGTTTTTGTGAACGAACATTGATATTTTGTTACATCAACTTAATCCCAGTAACCAAAATAGTATTCGTTATTTGATATCTCAACTTATACACATATAAGTTTTCTCTTTTATTTGACAAATTGAGATGTCAAGTTATAGCCACCCGAAGTATTTCTGTTTAAATCGTGATATATTGAGATGTCCCAGTTACGGCCAACTAAGTTTTGAACCGTAAATGTAATAAGTATAGTTATCAATAAATTTCGGTTACAAAAAACTTTGACATTAAATTAATATGTTTAGTTGCCAACTTATGAACCAAAGTTGTATTAAAAAAATAATCGAGTTGTCAAGATGCTTCCGTAAAAAGTATTTTTTTTAGATAGGGAATAGGGATGCACAATACACACTTCACAGTTGAGTACTTTTCAGACGTATGTAAGTATGTAGGTTCGTCAAACTTAGCTGCAGCCATACGCGTAGTTCAATGAGGATTCCATTTAAACGCGGCGGTCCGGGGCTGCGGCTCCGCGTAAAGTTATCACTAGTATTCACTAGCCCTCAGGTTATCGGCAACATACCACATACCGACTAGCATACCAACGTACTCCAAATTGGAATAACTGTAATTTCGATCCATTTTTACAAATCACGAAAACGCATTACGCATACGGCGATCGCGGGTCAACTGCACAGAGTACTTTATAACATACTGAAAGTCAACTGAGAGAACTAGCGCCAGCGGCGCGGGACGGGGGTGCGTGTGGAGGTGCTCGCCGCCGTTGTGTGCGTGCGGACTAGCAGACTAGATTATTCCGTATTAAGGCTTGTTCAGACCAGCGCGACTTGTCGCGCGACGCGACACGAACAATACAATTTCTAAGAAAACTTCACAGTATAACAATAACCGGTGTCGCGTCGCGCGACATGTCGCGCTGGTCTGCACAAGCCTTTACTACGCGCGACAGATTATTTTGGTCTGCACATTTACGAATTGCTGTTCGCTTTGTCGGCAGCGCGCACACGCGCATGGCGGTTCGTTTGATAACGTAGTTACCTACGTTATTTCTATACGACTACTGTTACTCACGCTTTCGAGTTTGTGCATATTTTTTTTAATTATTTGAAAACTTTAACATTCTATTTTTTTAAGTTTAACTCTATGATTCAATAGCACTACTTAGGGCAAATCGCTTAGCCACGGGAAAACTACCATTAAAATTTCAGCGTGTATACTACCTAAGTCGCATCTACGTAACGCCTGAGAGAAGTTCATAAATTGTTATTATATTCAAATAGTGTAATTGGCTTCGGCCGTTCTATCTAAATAAATAAATACATAGCAAAAGCTTTGTAATACAAAGTTTTTAAAACATTATTAGGATAAATAAATAATTTGAATTTAGGACATAACTTTTATTGAAAACGGTCTTTAAAAACTAAAAAGAGAACACAAATGAGAATCAATCATTTATATGATTGGGTGCAGTTGGTGAGGACTTGCAAAGTGCAGAAGCCATTCAAGGTCGTGGTAATGACGGTAAATGATTTCTTGGATTTTACCGAACTAAAATCCAAGAAAGGACCCTTTACTCTAAAAAACTGGATGATTCGGGAGACAATTTTTTGTGGCAACTTACGAGTATTAAATGGCTGCAATATGATAAAAGCAGCGTAAGAAAAATGTATTTTAAGAAAACCCTGGATCGCGAACCCCCTTTTAAGTTAAAAAGTTTTAGGAAAAGAGGAAAAACCACCATAGATATCTTTAACTTGAGCCAAATCTCCAAGGAGGCTTTGCCAATCAGCGCAGAGAAAGAAAAGGATTTGATGGAGATGATTGACCTGATTGGTGATTCTTTCAAGGAATTTTATATTAAAATAAAAATGTCTCCGCATCTAATGATCCAGATTTGGACGAGGACAACTCAGGTGAAGAGAATTTTGAGGTCCAATGAAATATGAACGGTACTGTGGTATCCTACATAGTTGTATCTGTGTACCTGACGTATCTGTCAACTTAAAATATTATTAACGTTATTATTTCTTTATTCTTTTCTTTCTTTGTTAAGTATGTGGCCGTTGTTTGGCCCAATAAAACAATTTACTGTTTTTTCAATTTTTATTTATTGCTAACACTAGGAAACTGACAGTTTCGTGGTTTTTCAATTTAATATTTGTTCAGTTAGAATAACTTTGATTGATTTGAGTAAGTAGTAGGTACTTCAACAATTCAACAAATATTTTTATATTCGTCATCAGTTGGTTGATTGGTCCTCATTGTGTTTGTCATTAATAACATTGTTTACATACTAATATTCCCCACTCAGAAGGTGAATAAGTTGATAACTGTTGCTGCATAAGTTGACAACTCGGTGAATAAGTTGATAACTCGATGGTGAACGACTTGACAAGTCTATTATTATGCAAACTACGGGGAATTTCGTTTATTTATTGTCATCATTTAAAAGATGGTATAAAATAACCCCTAAAACAACTAAGACATAATACTGTAAACTAATTTACCGATTTACCAGAAGAGGTCAAACCTTTAAAATGGCTGTCCTGACAAATTGTCATTTTAGACATGTCAACATATTCACGCCAGCCACGGATATTGTATTTGTATTTGTATTGTATTGTTATTGAGATTGTGTTTGAAAAACCTATTCCATTGAACTCCATTGAACGAGGAACAAAGGATTTCCTCTTGGCTTCCAAAGTACAGTCTCTAAAGATACATGTAGATTTTATTTTCAGAGTTTATTTCCCTGTAATTGTTGACGGTATAAAGCAGGCTGTTAAAATTCTAGGAAAAAAGAACCTGATTGAAATTACTTGAGTTGCGGTTAAAACCGATGAAAAGATTACCAAGAAACTGTTTAATGAAATATGAGCGATGGAACGTATTACGTTATTTTCCGACGTAGCAGAAAAGGCACTTCACATTACATTGTCCCGATAAAATCCATACTCTCACACTGAGAGTTGCAGTAGTCATAGTTTCGAGTTATTTCCAAACTGTTAACGCGAGAATTTTCTCAAAACCATGGAAACTGTGAACAAATATGACGAAAGTATCCGTGAAAACTACTTTTATGGCAATAAAAATCCATCGCTTTATCTGCACAAAAATAGTAGGTATTTGTCGTAAAAGCGTTTTTGATGCTCATTTGCTTCCTAGTGGCTTGATGTTGCCTGGACCTCTGCCAACCCTCTGTGATGCAAAAGAAAGCAAACGTGTCGAAGTTTATTCTGAAAATGCAGTAAAAATAGCAGTCGGTTTTGAACTCTTCAGTACCTATATCCTGTGTGAAAGTGTGGAGATCTGCATAGCTAACATGACAAGCGCGAGAACGCTCTTTTTCTCGTTTTGTCGAAATTTGTCGACGATTCTGACGTCATTCTAATCCCTAACATGACCGTAAACGACGAGTAAACTGGAAAAAGGCACTTTGACACTTCTATATCTCGCGACGAGAAACCGATGTTGCAAATTATTAAAAACAAATGATTTTTATGATAGCAACATCGGCTTGAGATTCCGTTTCATTCATTCAATGGTGCCCATTCTCTTGTCACAAATGCTTCTAAACTAGACTAAAAATCACAAAAATTTTGTTTATTCCTGTCAAACGACGTTTTGCCACTATTATGGCACTGAACTATTAATTTTGTGAAAACGGAAATTTTGCTATTGAATGAATTTGGCGTTTTTCACCTAAAATTTTGATTTTTAATCTAAATCTGACTATTTTTAATCGCGATTAAAAAGATGTGGATTAAAATGAGTTGTCATGAACCAAAATGCACACCAACACTTCGACGGTGCATAAACAGTACTGTATCTTTTTTTTTTTCTTTTCTTTTTCTTATATCTCGAAAATGGTGTGTCCTATCGCAAAAATAATGAAAATTTCTACACCCTATATGAAACCCCTAGAGCTCAACATGTAGGTATTTTTTTTTCCATACAAAACGCGAAAAATTCCATATAAAACATGTCGTTCCAATATAAATAGTAGTTTAAAACTAAGTGTTTTCATTATTAATATATGTATTGTAAAAAATAAATATGACTAAAATAAGTACAATTGTGAAACTGCCATGCAATTTTTTTTTTTTTTGTATCATTATTTTGTCTACTCTTCTCGTCGTCAAAATCGAGGACGAGTAAATTACAGAAAAATGGCAGATATCTCGTGTTGAATTGTCAAAAATCGAGATAACTAAGGTGTCATGTTAGAGCTTGTCGAAAAAATATCAAGTTTGACAGAACGAGTCGACTATTTTGTATGGCGGCGCTGTCAGAAAACGAGAAAAGTGACAGAAATAGACGACAATTACTCACGCGAGAGTGAGTAAATGTCGCGGGCGTCAAGTTAGCCCTACTGGGATGTATGCAAGGCCTTGTACGCCTTATATTGGTAGAGTGTGCTGTGGGTCTGTGTCACGACAACATAAGGCCAATTCACGTTCAAAATTTAGTCGCAATCTAATCTCCGTGGCAACAAAGGTTTTTTTTTTTTTACAAAAATGTACGCAAATTACGTGTGCATTTGATAGCCCATTTTTTGAGGAAGGTAATAGGCTATTAGACATCACGCAACGACCCCTAAGAGACGAACAAAAAAAAAATGTCAGAAAGAACGCTTTTACACTTCCGCCTAGAATTCGTTATTTAAAAACTATTTCTGTATTCAAATATCGAGTAAAAGAGCATTACCTTTCCAGTTACAGTTGAGAACTGTGAGTATTCATATATTCAAGCTTTATACGTGTAAGTATATTTACTATGTTAGTTTTAAAACTTCGCATATTCATATTTTTCGCTTCTTGTTCTCACACACTATTGTCTACATTTCTTTTTCATTTCTCCTTTCGAAGGTCTGCTGGAAGAAATTTCTTAACCTTTCGACAGTCAACTGTCAAAACGCATTTCAAAAAACTCTGATCGTGACCTTCACGTGGCCCCGCCCCTTTTGGGTTTGCTTGCGAAAAAACCCCGATTTCTCGCTATTTTTCTATGAAACCCATATAAAACAATAACTGTTTCGTAATCTGTACAATATTTCCAATTGGATCTTATAAGACTTATAAGAATGTGGTTTACAATAAAACGAGCCTGTTTACACTAAAAAAAAGTTTTGTTATTTTCACCCATTTTTCTCATTCAAGAACATAAATACCAAATTTCTGCATATTTTTGCAACATAAAATAATTTTTCTACGAAGATTATTAACTTTCCAATAAGAAATAACAATAGTTCTTATTGGAAAGTTATTATTATTATATGTTCAAATAACGAATTGAAACGCATCATAGAATTTCGCGGCGCCAACCCGACTCACTCAACGCTCTGTAATTATTGTAAACATGTCAAAGTTGTTTATGTTGAGAGATAAGTTGCAAGTTTGTGGGATTATCTAAATGTTACAAATGCTTAAACGTTCAACTAGATTAAATATTACCACTTAACATCACAAACAAAAACCACTTGACCACGATAGTTCCGACTCACAATTTTTTTTTATAAACAAATAAACTTTTTGTTTCATAATTATTTATAAATTTTAATAAAAAACTACATTAAATTACCTCTCTATTGAAAGCAGTTCTATTTTTATGATTAATTTGAGAAATAAAATATAAAAATATTAATTCGCAACATTTGCGAATTGCCGCCATTTTGTTTGCAACATTCGGAAGTAACTTCCGAGTTCCATACATTCGTTTTAATGCTTAAAATGTTGATAGCATGGCATGTTTTATTGCTAGCTCTGTCTTTCATGCTCACAATACCACAAGAACGATAGAGATAGGGCGCTTAGTTTCATAGATAATCGCAATAAACTTGGACCATAATCTACCGTCCGTAGCACAGCACGTATCAGTAGACTATGACTTCTATCGTGCCGTAGCACGAAGGTTGTCATTGGAAGAAATAAGCCTACATACCTTTGTACTAAAAATAATAAATAATAAAATAAATAAATAAAATAATAAAGAATTCTTGTTTAGGATATCTTCTATGATAAAACAAAATATTCACTCGGGCTGAAGCTACTAATTTATATCTACAAAACGTTAAGTAGTTAGTACTACTAACGTATTAACTTAGGTGTATGTTGATAACTTGTACGCAACAGCAAATATTTGGCTGCCAAAATTAAACTATCATGGAGCAACTGTAATGTATATTATTTTTTACCTGGCTTGTGTCTAGAATAAACAGTATTCTATTCTACCAAAACTGCGTATAGTTCGCTGTTTTTACATACTTTATTTGGTCCCTATATTAAAATATTAAGGTATAAAAGTGTTTGTAAAAATAATAAACGTATATTTCTTTAACATTTGGTCTTAACATTTCAATTTGAAGTAGAATATTAATGAAAAACAGACGCCAAATACCGCAGGTGTAGCTTTTTGCTCGGATGAAAATCAATTTCAAATATTAAAAACAAACGATGTCTGAAGAGAAACGAAGTTTAATACAACTGTTATGATTTGTTTTTTTTAATATCATTTAGAATGTAAATATCGGCAGTGAAATTAAATTGTTAATTCTGTAAAAAGGATATCGGAATCACTTTTACACGTTATATTAAAAATAATGCTAGATGGAGTCGATATTACCTATCTGACTGCCCCTGAGAAGACGATGGCGAAACAAACTCGGGTAAAAAAGTCTCTTTTATAGTCCAGATGTACTCTGGCCAGGCCACATGAGGACCATGTAGATTAGTGTCTGAAATGGCCTTTTGAGGAAAGAACCACGACACAGATTTTAATGGATCTGTCAAGTCAGTAAAAGCATTTGTCATCAATCGTGTAGCTCAACAGCTCAACGACTCGATGAACAATACCAAAGAAAGGACATTTGGGTTGGCCGCAAAGTTCTTTTTTCCATCTCATTACTTGTTTTGTTTTCGGTAACAAACACCTACAGTACAAAGATATTTTGGCGAATGAATGACATTGACAAGGGGGCGTTGTTATTAAACTTTTGTGAAATTCTGTCACAGAAATTGTATTGACAAAACCAGATGGCAACGGTAGTTCTGATTTTGGCCACGCGTGTTACGCTACGGTGTAACACAAGGACCGCTTAGACTACGCGGCGCCGAGCTCGTGTGATATTAGGACAGATGACTACGCGTAACAGCATCTAAACTTACACTAGAAGCCGACGCAGCATTTTCGTGTGAACTAAGCGTGTGACTGAAGTGCAAAGTATTCTGGACACAACTTTCGACCGATTTTCACCTAAAATTAGATTACCCATTATTGTAATTTTTATAAGCATTAAACCTAAGTTGTGTAAAAGGCGTCTAAGGGACTCACTAGAGAATGGGCAGCAGCGTTGTCTATGCATTTTAACACCATACTGCGATCGCCAACCCGCCTGCCAAGCGTGGCGATTATGGCAAATTCCCCCATTTGTTGGAGGCCTATGTCCAGTAACATTGTGCTGAAATAATTGCTGGGAAACGACTTTCATTTTTGGTGTGAAAAATCACAGTTTACAGTAAAGCCTAGTGCAGACTGGCACGAAGCGACGACGCCACACGACGACGGTGCGAGAAAAACTTTGCAAGCAATGGGAAATTACTACTGAAGGCTGCGGGTGTCGACCTGAGGAGGAGCTGCTTCTCACACGGACAACTGTAAGTACGTCGCTTGCTCCCGCGCCGTCAGTCCTGACGCTCTGTATATTTTTGATGCTCAGACCAACACTACAAACATAAATATTATACAGGGAAGTTTTATAAAAACATGCCAGTTATTTTAGTATCACAATATACTAAAATAACTGGCATATTTTTATAAAACTTTCCTTTATACTATGTATGTTTGTAGTTTGCGAGTGTTTTACGACTTCCACGAGAACGAAGTCGCGGGCAGAAGCTAGATAAATCATGAGAAGAAACACTAATCTACTCTCTAGTTAGCAAATCTTATACAGGTGGCCCGTGAAACAAGGTCCAGTGCAAAATTTTTGAAGCCTGTCTCCAAAGGCTTCCCGAAACACCCACATGTATGTTCAGCAATTATTTATAGTTTAGGAGCTAGACAAAAATAGAAAGACGTTTTTAATATTTTTAGGGAAATTCTCATTTGACTTCAGACTTGTTTATTTTTGTCTTTCGGTGTCTCTCTTTTTGTTATAATTTCTTTTTTTAAATTATACATTCTTAACTTATGATCTAAGATTGATAAAAAATTCTATCTGTCTAAACATAACCTAAAGTGACTAAAATTATGCTCAAAGGAAAAGTTATTAGATTTTCAGTCTTTAAAAAAGAAAACAAGAAGTGTGGCAATGACCCCAAAGTAGTTTTAATAAAAACTTCCACGGACACTCAGCTTTCCAAAGCAATACAAATAATAAGGATATTTTGGGATAATATTGGAGAAATTCGAGTTCGAACATTAGGCGAATTACCAAAAAAAATCATACTTAGTACTACGATAGTATAATTTAAGCTTCCGCTTGGAGTAATCCATTTTTTCATTTTCACTATCCCTATTTCATGGAAGCTGGACCTACTCTCGCAATAAGACTTATTTTTAAAACAATCTTGAAATCCTTCACGCTTATCTTTGCAAAAGATAAGCAATCAACATAATTACAAAGTTAATACTGAAAAAGTTAAGTAAACGAATAAAACAGCCGTTACCTCCTTTGTTTGCTCATACAATTGAGCAGGGAGGTACTTTTCTTTAATCAATTCTGTTTCATAATGACGGGCAGCGGACATTACGACTGTGTTGAGTTGGTTTTTTTACACGTCGGAGTTTGATACTGAAAATAAACAGACGTTCATCTATACTCGTACATATAAAAATGAATCCCTATTTCCCTTGGTCACGGCATCACGCGTGGCTGGACCAATTTCGCTAATTCTTTTTTGTTGTGTTCGTTATTATCAGGAGAAGGTTCTTAGGATAGGTCGGTGATGGTTGGGTAGGTAGGTATGCAAGTAGGTAGGTATGTAAGTAGGTATGTATGTACGATAGGTAGGTAGATAGGTAGGTATGTAGGTAGGTAGGTAGGTGTAAGTAGGTAAGTATATAGGTAAGGTAGGTAGGGTAGGGTATGTAGGTAGGGTAGGTTAGGTTAGGTATATAGGTAAGGTAGGTAAGGTAGGGTATGTAGGTAGGGTAGGTTAGGTTAGGTAGATAGGTAAGGTAGGTAAGGTAGGGTATGTAGGTAGGGTAGGTTAGGTTAGGTATATAGGTAAGGTAGGTAAGGTAGGGTATGTAGGTAGGGTAGGTTAGGTTAGGTATATAGGTAAGGTAGGTAAGGTAGGGTATGTAGGTAGGGTAGGTTAGGTTAGGTATATAGGTAAGGTAGGGTATGTAGGTAGGGTAGGTTAGGTTAGGTAGATAGGTAGGTGCGCCGTAGATAAAGTACTTAGTGCTGCCGGGGCGGGCGTACTTATTATTGTATCGTTTATTCATTTTTCATACATCTACATCTGCACTTTACTCATTATCTTCTACACTAATATTATAAAGAAAAATAGAATTTTTGTTTGTAATTAAAGAACTTCTGGACCCATATTTTTTTTTTTCTCCTGTGGAATATTATATTATTACTGAGTAACTTATGAGTATAATTTATAAAGATTTCACGCGGGCCAAGCCACTGGCGAAAGCTAGTACTTTTTTTTTTTCCTTCAGTTAGGTCTCCAAGAGCAACCTATTTCCTATCTCCAAGAGCATCTAGATATTATTATACAGGGTGGTTCAAATATGAACGTCATAAAAAAATAAAAAAACCTCATGCCCAGAGGTATTTTCGGATACCCCTGGATGAGAAATCTGTTTTTTTTTAATCAATCATGTACTCAGATCATGTAGGTATTTTTGAAGTTTCCGACATAGGTACTTTACAACTACAAATTGACTTTATTCACTACAATACTCAGTTAAACAAATCAAACCTTTACATTTACATTTTTCGTATTTTTTTACTACGAATGTTTGCGCATCTATTTCGGATGTGCCCGACTTTCGATTTAGACGGATATATAGTCATGAGCTCATCATGGCCGCGGCAAATTGAGTTTGTTAAGCTATTCTTCTCAGGGGTAGGCAGATAGGAAATATCGACCCCAATTAGCTTATTTTTAATTTGTTTTTGGAAAAGTTATTCCGATAACGTATTTACAGAACAAACAATTTCCTTTTCATTTCAATTTGCAAGTCAAACCGCCACGCTTTAAAACTTAACGCACACAAAAAGCTCTCACATTTACGCACCACCACCATACACGATCTTACATTTAAATACGAACTGATATTAACAGAATCTTAGAGCAGTAGCAAAAGGCATAACTTTTAATTCCTATCCGCTCTAACACTCCATTGTTTAAACACGATCCACAGTTGCACTTAGTCAGGTTTTTTCCTAACCGTCTTAAGGCTAGCTAATCAAACCTTGAACTAAAAGCTCTCGAGAACTTTCCGAGATCTCTTTCGCGGTAATAAAATAAATTAAAAAAAACACTTAATGTAGGTACTGTACGTAGTGCAGTCTTCATTTATTCAACTGGGGAATTGAAGTAATTTCCAGAAGGAAAATTAAAAAGAAACGAGCTTATCTTGGCAGGCCCTCGCAATTACAGCATTGCTAAACAAGTTAGGTTTTTGCTCGTACTTCCTCCAGGTTTTTAGGATTCCTTGCACAGAGGATGAAAACGGGATCCTATTACTAAGCCGTGTCCATCCACCTTTTTGACGCAGCCGTGAGGCACACACTATTGTTGTTAAAACATTATTTTCACTTTTTATTTTGTTATTTGTATTTTGTGTTTCACGAACTGTATCCAAATACACGTTATTCTTTCTTTCATCTGACTGTCACACGACTGTATCTTTTTAACCGTAAAAGTTAGATGGTTAAAATTTCAACCGTTTAAAGGACATTCTGTGTGTGTTCAAGTGATGTCTTTTACTATTAAGTTGACGGGTGAAATATTCACGTATTACATGTTATATTCCATGTAACTGTCACAGTACTGTAACCGTAATAGTTAGTCGGTTGCAATTTTCACAGAATATGTATTACTGTAACCTTTATCATGACAAATAATAAAACGAACGGTACGGAACCCTTAGTGTGGAAGTCAACTTGTTTTTTTAGAAAAGGGCAAAGTACTATCAAGTTAATCTTTTCCGTTCCGTCCGACCAAACTCGCTTAATATCAAAGATACTGTCATTGTGGGAATTTTAATTAGCAGAGTCTGTCCACCTTATTTTTTAAGTTGCTTAAGTAGAACTAGTAAATTGACTCAGGCGTGACTGCAAAGTCACTCCTGAGTCAATCCAATCCTGTAAAAACGACACGTGTTTCACCTCTCAACGAGGCATCCTCAGGATGACGATTGACTTTTTGTGAACCCGGACACGACGTGTTTAATTTCTTACAGGGTTCTTTATGACTCTATAAGAACAATGAAGCGGATCAGGTTACTAAATGTAAGTCAGTAAACGTAATTAGATGTGAATCCTTACCGAAAATGAGCCTTTGTACTTTATTTTGATGTAAGACTTTTTGAACTTTTGATAAAATAAAGTTTTTCCAGGAATTTATTTTCTCTCTCGAAGGAAAGGGGCTTCTCGCGAGTATTGAGTTGGTTTCAATCTGGCACAGAAGTAGATTAAACGAAATAAAAACTCCAGTTACTATAACTACTCAAATTAAAAGGATTTTTATTCAATCATAAATAACAGTATACATCGTGGCGATTAGGATATCACATTAATTGAAACCACGTATTTCACAGAACGTATTTTAAACATGCACAATTAAAATAATTAATAACAATTAACATTCTAGCCATGGGACCTTTTTTTTTGTTTTAGTATTATTGATAACAATACCATAAAGATTGTGTTGAATTGTTGTTATCATCGCCTCACGCGTGTCTTGTACGTTATTATCAAGGGTGGCTTATTTCGTACCAATTTTTACGCTTTTTATTTTGTTTGAAAAATGCAGTTTTGTATTTTTAGTCAAATTGTTTATTTTATTATTTTAACATACTGATATGGATAACAACTTGTTATAACCGCTGTACTATTTAATGTGATAACCTAATCGCCACTCTGTATAAACAAGTCTGATTGACTAACGGAGTAAATTCAAGCATAAAGATCATGAAAGTGAAGTAACTAACCGTCCCATAAAGTGCAAAATTACGTTCTTTTTCTTATTTGTCTTCACTGAATCTAAACTATTTAAATACTATTATTACGATCGTGTATGCTATCTTAGCAACAACGCTCCACGTTACGCTCGCGCTACGTTTGGCTCCTAAAACGCTACAAATATTAATTTGACGATAGATCAAATTATATTTTGTATATTAAGCTAAAATGTGCCTTGGTCAGGCTGCATACCGTTGCCCCAACTTGTGGGTAAAAATACGCGGTAATTTGGGTAAAAGTACGCATGTAGGATAGTACACAATTGGGTATAACAAAAGAAGAAACAAATGCCGTTGCTGCTTCTTCCCTCTTCTATTCGTTTTTTTGCAGCAGTAATCTTCTCCTACGAACCCAACAGATTTTTTAAATATATTTATAAATATGACAGCCCTTTTTTTTTTTTTTTTGGGTGTGAAATCATCAAATGACTCCTCCCGCTCTGGGCAGAGCGAGAGGGAGTGTCAGACTTTTACTGACTAAAACCCACCCGTGTTCCTTCCGTTGCCTATGTGCTGGGGCCGCGATATCAATCTATGTCCACTTTTAAAATTCTGGTAAAAAAACACTTCCTCTCTCCTTAAACATCATCATTACATATAGTTCCTTGAACTTGTTTCATGTTTATTATTGTATATATATATATTTATATATATAGATAAGTGTATGCTTTATGAATGTATGTATTTATTGTGTATGTAAATGGTACACCACTGACTACCTGCAGTATTTGTCTCTCCTTCTCCCTTTAATCCATCCAAAGGTTGTCTGTAAAAGATCGCTTTTAGCGATAAGACCGCCCATTGTGTCACCCTATGTAAAATGACTACATTTTTATCTGTATTTTTTATGGTGTACATAATAAAGAATATTCTATTCTATTCTATTCTATTCTATCCCTTTCGGACAAATTACGCACACATTCTCGAGAAACCAGCTTCCCCGCCCTTCCACTCACCCAGAGAAAACAGCACTGCGTACTTTTGCCCACTCCGGCCTTTTACCCCGAATGACTCTACTTAGCCGTCAAGGGATTTAATTTACTTAATTTTTTTTTTATGAAACAAAAGCTAAAATAATGTCTCTCAAAAACAAAATAAATTCAGACACGCAAAATATTAGTATCTTTTAGTTTTTAATAACGCAGTACAGAATATAAAATTTGCCAGCAACAGATGTTACAAATGTCGGGTCGCTGTACTGAAAATAATATTCATACGAAGAAAGCTCAAAGACTAACAGCACACGCCGAGCTTACAGGGGCTGTGATTTACTCAGTGTTCCAAATACATTGAAGTTTAGCCAAAGTACCTGTTTTTGTTGGACTCAGTCCAGCCCGCAATGTATTAGGGTTGCGGAGATAAAATGTATGTTTGTCGATAGTTAGTGATGTAGTTTCACGTAAATGGTATGCAAAGCCGCTCTGAGTAGGTTGGTAAAGTGACCGGCTTTTAGTCGCACCCGGCGAGGGCCCAGCAACCCTTGCCGTGTACCTACCATTTAATTTTGAACAGTAATATCGTGTTTTGTTATTAAATATTTCTATTAACCGAGATTTCCGGTTTGGGAAGTTAACTAACATCATTAATAATTAAACTTTATTTGGTTTTGGCTTTAAGTAATAATATTTGATGCTTACATGCTTATAACGGTGTTTGCTTTGGTTGAAAAAATTTACTTTTAAAGTGTTTGTTGTACAAAATCCTAAACGAAACGTGTTGTTTGAAATAAGGAAAACTATCAGTATTGAGCCGGAGAAATCGAAGAACAAACCACATAATCGTATGATTTTAAAACCCTTTTCAGATACCCATATCACCCCACAAAATCTATTTATAATTCCGCATAACATTACAGCAAAAACATCCCCATAACATAACCATAATCCAATGGTTATTACGTAATGAAACCACAGCGCTGTCACACCGTACCTGCAAAAAAAAGACGAGGGCGTCATCTAAGCATTTCATTAAAAAATATCGTGATCCTTCCGGTATACTGGAGATTGAATGGCCTCTTTTGCCCGAAGATACCCGGCCGGGCCACTGGAAGGGTAAATTGGTACATTCAGAGGCCACATTTCGGACGTACAGGCCATTATTGGGGTCTCGGACGGGGGGAAGACGCTGATTTTGTGCGGACTCTCGCTCAAACGCTTATTTACCTGCGCGACCGGTGAGATGCCTTCTTTGTGCTATCTAATGGAAAATTTATCTTTGAATGTGTAATGGACCAAAAGATAGAGGTGCGCATTTAAAATATTTTTCCGGAAAGGACACACGAGTAAACTTCGTTAGGCAAACGGTCTTTATACTGTTTGTATAGTTAACTGACTCAGGCGTGACTTTGCGGAAATCCATTATAAAATACAATAGCCGACGTATATTTAGTAACCTTATCCGCTTAACTGTTCTTAAAGAGTCATAAAGAACCCTGTAAGAAATCGACACGTGTTTCACCTCTTAGTGTGACACACAGCGTTCGGCGCTTGACGTGGCAACACGTCGTGTCCGGGTTCGCAACAAGTCAATCGTCATCCAGAGAATGCCTCATTGAGAGGTGAAACACGTGTCGTTTTCTTACAGGGTTTTTCTTAATCCGCTTAACTGTTCTTAAAAAGTCATATTTTTAAGAACAGTTAAGCGGATTAGGTTACTAACGTCGTCTATTGAATTATTTTACTGTTTGTATGTAAATGGTTTCTTGAAATGAAATTAAATGAAATTGTTTATTCTGTAAATAGGATATCGGAATCACTTTTACACGTCATATAAAAAAATATTAAAAATAAGCTAGGTGAGGTCGGTGTTTCCTATCTGACTACTCTGAGAAGAAAGGCCGAAACAAACTCAGAGGTCACAGTCTCTTTTAAAGTCCAGACATAATCTTGGTCAAGTCATGTGAGGACCATGTAGATTAGTGTCTGAAATGGTCTTTTGAGGAAAGAACCACACAGATTTGAGTGGACCTGTCCAGTCAGTGCAAGCATTTGTCAGTAATCGTGGAGCTCAACTCAGAACTTAAGGAGCTCAACTCGACGAACAATACCAAGGAAAGGATATTTGGGTAGGCCGCATCAACTACTCAAACTGCCAGACCATCATTAAAACTGAGAAAGAAAAAAGAAATGAAAAGGGAAAAAAAAAAATCCACATAGTCCTCACATTCACTAGGTACATAATTCTCTGAATTACCTATTCTTTAATTGACTTTTATTATTATAAAATTGTTACTGTACCGGTTTCAATAATAACAGTGTTTGAGACACTTTCATTATCATTTTTCAGAGGGATTAAAACCAAATCCCTTTTCTACTGTTGACTCTTTTCATGATACATGCGTGCATATCCAATCAATCGTTTCATTTCCTGTCAGAAAAATCCCTTTTTAGTTGTACGTACCTATGTCGGTGAGCCCCCGTTTCCGTTAGCAAAATCGGCCATAACAAAACTACCACAAAGGAACGATGTTCAGTTGGGTCAAAGGTATTACAACGATGGCTTTTTGGGAACTACATCTAAGCTGCTGAATTAATCCATCAGCTCATCCTATCGCATTATATATTGGGCCTCAGCCTTTCCTAAAGTCGTAAAAACGTCTACTTCTCTGCCTTCTGCATCCAGCTCGTCGAGACGTTAGTCTATCCAACTAGGGGGCACCCCGCGCTGAACAATGTAGCTGCATTATCTAGTATTTCTTTTTAGCAAAATATCTCATGATGAGACAGGCGACAAAGATTATACCTGTCATGCTTGTAATTAGGACGAATAAGTAATTAATTACGAAGCTAGGGGCCTTCTGTCCTTTCTCATCTTATCGTCATAAATGTTATTATTTTCGTGACAAGTCTAGAGCTAGTGTTAATAAAACGCCTTTCATTTGATCTCCAAGTGCTATTATTAGGTTGATAGGCAGTCGCTCGATGTAAAATACTGGTTGATAGATAGATAAATAGAATACTTTTTATTATGTAGGTATACCATAAAAATTAAATACCTACATAAATGTAAAAATTTTACATAGGGTGACACAATCGGCGGTCTTATCACTAAAAGCGTAGTGTACCATTTACATATACAATAAATACATACGTATATACATAAAGCATAATCTTATCTACATAAATATATTTATATATACATATAATAATAAACATGAAACAAGAGCAAGGCACTATATGTAATGATGTTGTTTATGGAGAGAGGAAGTGTTTTTTACCAGAATTTTAAAAGTTGAAAAAGATTGAGAAAGCCTCATCGACATGGGCATGGCATTCCATAACCGTACTGCTTGAACTGTAACAGCTTTGTCATAAAAGCTGAATGCATCATCATCTCTAGTCTCATGTTTTCCGACGACCTCAGATATCTATTATGTGTGGCATAACGAATTCTAACGTTCTTAAAGATCAAAGGGGGTTGTAGGTTTGAACAGAAAGATTGCTGAGAGACGCACGATTTACTCGTGCGTCTCTCAGCAATCTTTCTGCCCGTCGTCGCGTCTCAAAAGTAAAGCCCTCAGTACATGTTGGGCGAGCCCCAACGCAAAATACACGCAAATCAAAAAAAAAACACGCAAAAGGGCCCAGTATACGTTGGCCGAGCGACCGACTCGCCCAACGTGTACTGGGGGCTAAATATGTTCCAAACTCAAATCACTAATGAGTAACCAGAATTCCACAGCACTAAATAGTAATGTTTCAATCGCAGACGGTACCCGCGACTTAGTAACACGTTATTAACTAGTTTGTGATTGTTTGCTTCGTGTATGACCTCCATTGAAATACTAATGCTGTTACATTCTGGCTACCCATTGGTGATTTGAGTTTTTAGCACGTTACTTTAGAGTAGCGTCCACGACGCTATCTATAAAGCACGTCGCTTGGTACGCCTACGCCTAACGAATGGTTCGATTTTTTTTTATGTGTCAAGTGACGACTAAAGGCTCTCGTTACTACGAGCTAGGCAATTCAAAATGTTTGAGTTTGAGTGCTGTCGCGTCGCGCCTTACTAGGCGCGACGCGACAGCACTCAAACTCAAACTCAAAGCATTTATTTCAAATAAACCAAGGGCACTTTTGAATTGTCAAGGGGTTGGTCAGTCAGAAAGATGAAGCTAGTTGCCCGTTCCAAAGCGTAGTAGGTTCCTATGGAGAAGAACGGGCAAGAAACTCCACGGACATTCTTTTCAATCAAAATATTGTTACAAAATATACGACAGCGCGACGGGTCTCTAGTAGAACGATTTCCATGAAGTTTTGCATAGAAATTGTTCTAATGCTTCGCGATGTCGCGTCGCGCTGTTGCGTCGCGCCTGTCTGCGGAAGCTTCGATTAGTCGTTGAGTTCGAGGAATCGGTTTTGGGGCTTTATTGGCCCCTTGCCCGAGGGATGTTTCTCTCGGCCCACGAAATCGGGGGCCCGTCATTGGGTTCCCTTCCCCCTCCTAGAGACCTCCTAGGTCTGCGGAAGCCTGACTCCACGTCCTATTTAAAAGCGATAGTCTCGCGAATACACGATCGTTCGAACGTTTTGTTCAGTGAACCTGAACGCGTGGTCGCGCCGGCAGAGGGCGCTTTCCGAACGTAAAGTGACATATGCACGCGACCGATCGTGCATTCGCGCGACGATCACATTTAAATAGAACGTGACCTTTGCATTTGATTTGATTTGCTTTTCAGAATTAAGCCGTAACTTGCCTAAAAGAGAGCAAATAAATAAAATAATTGAACATCTCGTTTAAAGATCCAAAACTAAATTAAGATCTTTATAAAGTAAAAGCCTAGTCACTGGCCTAACAGCACAAAGCTAAACCAAACCGCAATAAAATTAACTAAAATTGGATAATCCAGACATTCCTTTGATTCAGGTTTATAAGATTTGTGAAATATTTAATCTTAGTAAGCATTACGTTTCAAAAGAACGAGTGGAATGTAATTCTGTAATCTTAGAGGATAATTTGGCGCCTTCGAAGTACCCTAATGTTTCTGAGATCTGGGTTATTGTGTTCCTTGAGATGAAGCCGTTTCCTCAGTTTGTGTCTCGTGACTCAAGTTGATGATAATGATAAGTGTTGAGACTTATATTTGAAGGACCATTTTTTCTTGTATTAGCTAACATACTTGCTTTTTTGCTTATCAATAAATGGTAGTAGATTCTAGTTACCTCAAAATTGGAGAGACCAAATTTTATTCTAACTTCCTAATTTAATATTATAAATGTGTGTATTTATTATATCTATTCCTATTATGTTATTATTATTATGCCTATTTTGTGATTTTTATGTGTGTATTGTGTTTTTTTTTTGTATGATTTGTAATTCATTTCTATTATGATATTGTTATGTAATTTGTGATGTATTTCGATTATGTTATTTTTGTTATTATTTGTAATTAATGATTTTGTTTTGATGTCAATTTACCTACTGATGTAATTCTATGGACTTCAATGTCTGCAAATAAATGATTATTATTATTATTTCTTTATTACATTTTTATACATACAAATTACATTTTTAAATATTTTTATGAAAAAGAAAAAAAAAAAAAACATTTAAAAATATAAAAAGTAGTGGTCCATCGGCATCAGGAACAGGGTCCAAGGTGCCGGTGGTCAGGGCTCTAGAGAGAGGAACCTCCTCACGATGCGTGCCGTGTCTAGGAGTACTGCTTTCTGAATCAAGCCCTTGACCCAGCCGCGCAATGAGAGCCTCCTGAGGTGTTGGTCGAGGCTCTCCGCTATTAGGCCATTAACTGTTACGATTATCGGTACAATGATTGCAGAGTCCACGTCCCACATGTCGACAACCTCGTGTGCTAAGTCGAGATACTTGATTTTTTTATCTTTCTCAGCTTTCACGAGATTCTCGTCATGAGGGACAGCGATATCAACAATCATTGCACGGCGCTCTCCTCGATCTATCACCACAATATCAGGCTTATTGGCTACAATAGTCCTGTCAGTGATGATAGATCGATCCCAATACAATGTGGCATGACCATTCTCGAGAACTGGGTTGGGCACATACCTGTAGTATGGTACTTCTGACTCAACAAGGTTGTATTGCAAGGCAAGTTGCTGGTGGATAATCCTAGCCACTAGATTGTGTCTATGCAAGTACTCGCCGTTAGCAAGACGAGAACAACCGGAAACAATATGTCTGATTGATTCACCGGGACGGTGGCATGCCCGACAGATGTCAACCGTACCGTCCTTGACAATGTATTTCCGGTAATTATTCGTCATGATAACTTCATCCATAATCGCACAGACAAAACCTTCGGTTTCCCCGAAGAGATCGCCGAAACGCAGCCAGGATACAGATGCCAAAAAGTCTACATCAGGCCCATGGAGGGCCCGGAAAAACCGTCCGTGAAGCTCTTTGCCTTGCCAGACTTCCTTACGATCGTTAGTATCAAGTACTGCAGGTTTGCGCCAGTTCTCTTTCGCCAAGGAGAGTGGGGTGAGGCCCTTGTCCACTGCGACCACATCTCGGTGCATCCCCACGTCAGTTTGAAGGAAATATTCCCTGAGACTGCAAATCTCGCGGTTGTGGAGGGTTTTAGCATTTAAGAAACCTCGACCCCCACACTTCCGCGGGATGTACAGTCTCATCACTGATGATCGTGGGTGATGCATCCGATAAGCTGTCAACAATGTACGGACCTTCCTATCCAGAGCGTCAAGTTCCGTCTGAGTCCATTTGAGTATGCCGAAGGAATACATCAAAACCGGCATGACCCAACCGTTGAAGGCGCGCACCTTGTTTCCGCCTGATAAAAGACTATTTAACACTTTATTCAGGCGGCCAAAGAAACGCTCCCTCAACGATTGTTTCATGTCGGTAACCTTGATGCCTAATGCTTCCGACATACCCAAATACTTGTAGGTTTCGGTTGAGGAGAGAGATCTAAGGTGTATGGAATCCGAGAGTTGGGTTCCTACGGATTCCATAATCCCCCCTCGCTTTACATGCATAACTGCACATTTGTCCACACCAAATTCCATCCTGATGGCGCTACTGAACGTTTCTGTTACCTTCAGTAGCTCCATCAGTCGCAAATTGTTGGGGGCAAAGAGTTTCAGGTCATCCATGTAAAGGAGGTGAGATATAACCTGACCACCTCTTGTCAACCGATAGCCTAGACCTGAATTCTCTAGCAGTGTGCTTAGAGGATTCAAGGCTAAGCAGAACCAAAGCGGACTCAAACTATCGCCCTGGAATATTCCCCGCTCAATCCTGATCGGTTCATCGATCCCCCGGATCTGTCGACATCCTGGATAGAGAAGGACCGTCCTCCACTGCCCCATACATGACATCAAGAAGGTGCGTAGAGTTGCGTCTATTTTGTACAACTCCAGCACCCTAGTGAGCCATGTATGTGGCACCGAATCATAGGCCTTCTTATAATCTATCCAACATGTCGACAAATCCTTCCTGGATCTACGGACCTGTTGGCTTATGGCCATGTCTATAAGGAGTAGCTCCTTAGTACCGCGGGACCCATTCTTACATCCATTCTGAGACACAGACATAATTGAGTTTTTAAAGATATGTTGTGCAATTTTTGCTCTCAGAATGGATGTAAGAACTTTATAGACCGTCGGCAAACATGTAATTGGTCTATAGTTTTTAGGTTCCGCAGTACTACCCGATTTATGGAGCAGGTGGGTAACTCCTGTCGTAAAGAACAGTGGTAGGGACCCAGTCTCTAAAGATGACTGGAATTGCGAGGCTAAGCAGGCGTGTGACTTTTGTAGCCATTTAATCCAGAAATTGTGCAGTCCGTCTGGTCCTGGAGATTTCCAGTTAGGCAGCGGACGGACTGCACGGGCCACATCCAGAGGGCTGATGGTTATTGCCTCCATATCTGGTATCGAATCACACGCCCGCTCAACAACACGCATCCAATCACCTTCAGTGTGACTGACGGGCACCGACCAAATGTTTCGCCAAAAAGTACTCATGGCATCATTTTCCGGTGGATGCGCGTCAGTCACACCTTGAGTGGGAATGGGTCGCTCCCATGCTCTGTATACCCACCTTTCATCGCTCTGGAACATGCGGTTCTGAGTGTACCGATCCACTCTTCGTCTATACCGCCGGATACGGTTTGCCCATGCATAAACTTTCTGCTTCAGGAAGTCGATGCGCTCTGTGACACAGGAGCCATATTCTCGAGGACAAATATTAGTTCCCGAGAACGCCCGCCTCACAAAGCGCATCACCCTTGGGCGAGTATTGCCCTCCCTGAAGCAGATGAGCTTCCCGATGAGTACCCTGGCCTCATTAATACGACGCTCAATCCTGCACTGCCAGGCTGGCACAGCAGGTTTCGGTCGTACAGCTCGGTCAGTGTTTGGAAATTTGACACGAGCTATTCGACATGCCGCAACAGCCGAGCAATACAAGATTGAGTGTGTATCGCAAAGGTCTGCACTGCTTTCAATAAAATTTGGTAACAGCGCATCCAGGGCACACACCAGTGCTCTGTTTCTTTTATTCATGGGCAAACGTGGTAGCCGTGGTCTAAGGTCATGTGATATGAACCGGTACTCACGGATCGCATCCTCCAGTGCGCTCCTTAATTCCACATTGCATAGGTTTTCTGCAGATATAGCCCTGGCGTCCTCCTCCTCATCATGCTGGTTTGCCCGCAGTGAGACTTCGGCGGGCGCATGTATGACATTCTGTGGTGGGGGAGGGTTACTAGCAGAGCTATTCTGCATTTCCGAGCGTAGCCGATCAAGTGTGGCGTTATCTAATCGGTGATTGTTCTGAATAACACGCACTTGATCCGACAATCGTTGAGCCGAGACGTTGACGGCAGGTTCAAGCACCTGAAACAGAGAGAGCATCCGACCTCGGTACGCTGTAAGGTTAATTCCTCCCTCGGTAGCCCCATAATATGCGCGCATCACATTTTCATTTGTGGACTGGGTCCAACGCATGCGCGACACAATTCCACCGGCAGCGGGGACCCTGTTCGGGGCCTGTTGGCCTCGTGGTCCCAAGCCCGCTGGTGGCCGGCCTCTCCCCTGCCGACGTACAGGTGTTGGCGACGTCGGCGGGGAAAAATACTCGTCGCTCGAGCTCGACGCAACTACCGCGGCCGTTGTCGTCACAGCGCCCACGGTGGTGGGGCTGGGTATCGGTGGCGGTGAGGCGGAGCTGAGCGACGAGGCTGGAGGTGGTAGGCGTGCCCGTCTCGTTGCTGATCTAGTCAACATAGCTATTTGGGTTTCATCATAGTTTCATATCATTATTATTGTTGCATGTCGAATTTGACAGCCGTCATTCTTTCATCATGATTTGGATAATTCTTTGTTTTTCTTTCATTTTGTGGTTGCTTGTATTTTGAATGTTGTGCTGTTATTTTTGGAGGTTTTATTATGTTTTTCGTACTTTCTGAAACTAAATACGGCTGAATGAATACATAATTACGGAAAATAAATGATATGAAAAATCTGACGTTCCTTGTCTTGCCAGTGTTGCCAGATTATTTTTTATTAAGTGTGACTTTATTTAGCGATATTAATGATTTTCCGCTATATTACATATAAAAAATCACTGGGAATCGAACCCAGGATGATGGAGAACGTTTAATGAAACACAGAAAAATTTGAAGTCACACTGTATAATTAAAATTATTATTATTATTATTATAAATGTTAGTTTGTTTGTTTGCTTGTTACCCATTAACGCTAAAACGACTGAACGGATTTTGATGAAATTTGGCACATATGTACACCATAACTAGCAAACTAAAATATGGCGTCGAAGAATTCCTCCGCATCTCTGTCGACTGGTAACTTACCCAAGAGACACATAAAATTACCAAGATAACAGATTGGTGTTCTTCATATATTTAAGTTGCCTTTTGCGAAAGTTCCCAGAATCGCACAGATTGAGTTAAAAAAGGCCAAAAAAACGCGTTTCTTGTATGTGCCTTTAATTTTTTTATTTTTTGTTTTAGCGGCCATAATAGTACACACTCTGTGGCCATTTAAAGTGTCTACCTATCAGAGTTCAAGAGATACAGCCATATTACAGACGGACGGACAGCGGAGCTTTAGTAATAGGGTCCCATTGGCTCGCTTTGTGTGCGGAACCCTATAAATGGTCAAAGAGCTTTTACAAAATAATGTTTTATCTTAATATTGAGGTGAGTTTTACACAGTAAGTTTTTATAGTTTATGCAGCCGGCTAGTTTTAATATACAACTCGCTGGGTTTTAATATTCGCTAGACCGAACTGTAACTTGTGGTCCACCGAACTATGATGCGGCCACGATAAAAAAATACGTCGTCGCTGCGCTATTTCAGTTTAAACTTTCTATCGTACCAGTTTGTTAAAATCTGTTTTGGAAATTTACCAGGGCATATCTAGTGTAAGAAAAATCTATGTCCTTCAGCAGGGTACCTATAGTTCAAGGTGATGATGATGTCCACGTAGTCAATCTGCCTAGAGCTTTTCCAAATATGTTCGGGTCGGCTTCCAGTCTAACCGGATGCAGCTGAATACCAGTATTTTACATGGAGTGACTGCCTATCTGACCTCCACAACCCAGTAACTGGGTAATATGATACCCCTTGGTAAGACTGGTTGTCAGACTTTCGACCCGTAACGACTGTCAAAGATCCACGAATGACAGCCGGGACCAACGGATTAACGTGCTTTCCGAGGCACGGAGTAGTATCGGTATATAAAGATGGTCACCCATCCACGGACCAACCCCGGCAAGCGTAGCTTAACCTGATGGATCGACCCGTGCGGCTGTTATTAATTAGCCACAAGCTCCTGATGATGATGTAGTCGTAGTCTACTACGCTTTGGAATGGGCAACTAGCTTCATATTTCTGACTGACCGATTCATTGACAATTCAAAAAAGCCTGTAAATGGTTTAATTGAAATAAATGCTTTGAGTTTGAGTTGAGTTTGAGTCGAGTTATTTGAAAGGTTCTCTTTTAAAAGCTCTTCCAATCGGTGGATATCCTGCAATGTTAAAAAAAAAAGATTATTTTTATTTTTAATTAATCACAGTCTGGCCAGGATTTTTTTAGCCAACTTACTCGCGATTTATTTTCTAACATACCAAATTTAATTTAAAATACTTTTCATCCATTAAACAGATGGATGCAGGTCGTTCCTAGGTTAGATTATTTACTATACCTTGTTCATTCCTTCCTTAATCTTAAACATTACTAAATTGCCGAATACCAAATAACAACACCTAGCCAGCAGTAATTACAGTATCTTGTGACGTAAAAAGAAAGAAAAAGGAATTTACGAGAACGCACCGTTCTCGTAAATTTCCAAATACCATGGATACTGCTACACGGAACTAACACACTAAGGGACTTGTCAAACTGGATGCGTTCTGGGTCCTACGGTCCGGTCAAATCGATAATAACATAACATAAATGTAAAGAAGTACGCAGAACGCATCCAGAGTAATAAGTCGCCCTCGCGCCCCTAATCGCCGCAGGAGACGCCCCGGGCGTCGGGAGTCGCAAGCCGACTTCCGGCCACCATAGGTGTGGGCGAGCGGTGAGCAATGGGTAGCTCGCCGTCCGATAAGGACCAGGCCTGGGTCGACGGCGCGTTGTGTTCCCGCGCGCCTCAAAGAGATGTCAGCACCAACTGACGGGGTCCGTAAGGGCCAATGCCTGCCAGGGTTGCGAGTTTGTCCGAAAGGGATATCGTGGCCCCAGCACACAGGCAACGGAAGGAACACGGGTGGGTTTTAGTCAGTAAAAGTCTGACACGCCCTTTCGCTCCGCCCAGAGCGGGAGAAGCGATTTGATGATATCCCACACTCAAAAAAAAAATTAAAAAAAATTATAAGTCCCTGTATCCAACAACACAGTTCCACCGACCCGGTGTAACATCCATAATTCCCTCAGAATATTAAATAATTGCCAGTACTTCAATCAGGCTACAACATTAATGTCAGAAATTCGAAGTACCGTAAAACAAGGCAACGTATGCGCCGAATGGGTACTTCGTTTGAGTAGTACTGGCATCTGTATAGAACATAAAATTTGAGGCTTTGCTTAATGTCCTAAGAGGAGGACTGAAGGATAAGTTTAACGTCTCTAACAAGTCGTCACTTGTCTACCAATGGGTCAGACATCAAAATCTGGGTTGATGTTGATTCGCTGGGTTTTGCTTTGTTTTATTGATGTCTTGAAGCTTTATTTACATTCTACATATTTTATTATTTATGTAAACACAGTAAAATTGATACAGATACGACATAAACATAATTATGAGTACAAAGGTACGAACGGTAGGTAGGTATGTTGTGTTCTAGTGTTACGTTATATTCTAGTACAGACGGTGCAATTCACGAAGACGCGCCCCACTCCGCGATAACTGTACTGTAAGCTGTACTTTAGTACGGAGCGGAGCGGAATGGGGCGCGTCTTCGTGGATTGCACTATCTGTAGATGCGCCCCATATTTTTTTTTGAGGGTTGGAAATTATCAAATAACTTCTCCCGCTCGGCTGGAGCGGGAGGGCGTGTCAGACTTTTACTGACTAAAACCCACCCGTGTTCCTTCCGTTGCCTGTGTGTCGGGGCCGCGATATCCCTTTCGGACAAACTAGCAACCCTGGCAGGAGTAGCTGCGCCCCGCGGTTTCAACTGCATATAAAATAAAAATATATTCTATGATAAAAAGTATTCTATGTCCTAACCTAGATCCTGGTTTACTCATGGGTATGAAGTATAAATTATCTGAGATTACGAATTCAAGTACCTAATTAATTATTTTTAATTTCTCTAGTTCTAGTTTTTTTTTTTTTTTTTTTTACTGTACCTTCTTTGTCAAAATTCTTTTATTAACAGGCTTTGTGTGCTGTAAACATAGTTATGGAAGATAGAGGTCTTCTGGTACACACGGCTACACATCAACCTATACATTTCCAGTATAAGCTAATCTCGCATTCTATAGAATTTCCGTACAATGCGAGGTCAGCTCAAACTGGAATTGTAGACCTTGATGTGTAGCCGTGTGTACAGTTATCTCCATACTTAAAAGCAGGCATCTACAACTTATTTGTTAAAACCTGTTGAATAAGAAATAAACTTATTACTATTACTATGTGCCAAATTTCATCCAAATCCATTCGGCCGTTTTAGCGTGAAAGCGTAACAAACAAACTCAGTTTCGCATTTATAATGTTAGCTAGGATTAACTAATACATAAACTCAGGCCTCTTTCCCATGGGAGTTGGCATAACTACAGAACGCCCCTGTACCGAACCTTAGTATATCTATAGACTACATAAAGAAATGTGTCAGGAGTAGTAAATAAGAGATTTTAGCTATATGTCTTTTTAGAAAACACAGGCTTCTAAAGTGGCTGATTGCCTAACCTGCCGTTTTTTTTTTTATTACAGCGCACCAGTGACGTCTGGAGAAACTTTAATTATTTCTTGCGGCTATATTCATAGGAACATTTTTCTGAAAAAGTGTCACAAATTTCTTGCTGTTTCAAAAAATTATGCTCATGCAATTATCTGCTTGCAAATGACAAGATCAAGTATATTCACAACTACGTAGGTATATTTACCTATCCATAACAAACACGCATACACAATCTAACTATAATATAGTATAATAAAACCAATCACAGACGTAGCTATAACATATAATTAATATAAATCATAGCTGGGGGCATATTACGATATATTTTCCATAGTAATATTCGAGCTTAATTCAAAAGTGCCTGTAAATGGTTTAATTGAAATAAATGCTTGAGTTTGAGCGACCTCAGACGGAGCTATAATATATATTTCATTAAACGTCACCAAAATATTTGGATAGATACAGCAAGACATATTAACATTAGTGGTCGCCCAGAGGTCGAAGTTCGACCATAATTTATTTAAATTTTAAGTTGTATAGTACATACTAATTCCATGCTGCCATATCATGATTCTAAGGTAGCCCTCTTATGTCAAACTACTTGTGTGTAGTGTGTGTTATGTTTTTTTTTTATAAATTTAATTTATTTCTAATGTTTATTATATTAAAATATTTGCTTTCTGCACTCCTTCTCCATACACGTATAAACTTTAACTGTGCCAAATTTCATACTCCTCCGTCCACGTAATTTTCTTAAAAAAGGGGTACAAAGTTTTTGCATCACGTATTAATATTATAATAATTATAGTATAGCTACCGTGTGCTG
Organism: Agrochola macilenta; assembly: GCA_916701695.1. Lineage (NCBI taxonomy): Eukaryota > Metazoa > Arthropoda > Insecta > Lepidoptera > Noctuidae > Agrochola > Agrochola macilenta. The sequence continues at coordinate 15,924,264 of OU753563.1, forward strand.
TGGCTTACTATAATATAATGTAGAGCACAGTATATTAATATATTTTATAGTTTCGTCTGTGACGGGCTTAATTACCATTCAGTGACGTCATAGACATGAAATGCACAATTACTATTATTCCACCCGTCATGGTCAGATATCTCTGCTGATGACCGTTTATAGAAGTCATCTGCACACGAGTTTGACTATCAAAGATGACTATTAGCATATCTTGATTGCTCCGAAGAATACTCTGTTTGCAACTACATAATTTATCTTTATAGAGATGTTAAAACACTGAAGAGATAAATTATTGTAGTTTTGTATGAAAAATAGGGAGGGCTTTTTTATTAAGGTGAAAGCACCAGGGTAGCCCCAGCGAGACATCTATAGATATTATAAATTAAAGTCGCTTTTCGTGTTTGTCTGTATGTCTGCGTTGTTCTTCTAAATCACGCAACAGATTTTGATGAGGTTTTCACTATCGTTTAGAGAATTTATTCCGGACGGTTTATGTGTATAATACGTTGATATTAAATTTACATAAAACTAAGAAATCTTGATGTTTTGTCAAGTCGTTTATACCGAGCGATGCAGGAACGGGTCGCTAGCACAATAATAATGCGCAACTGAGCCCGCCCAATTCAATTTTTCTCTCGTTTTATGTGATTTGCCGGTTAATATTAAGTTGTATTTCGATCAAAATACGATTCACGACCGTACCAAATATGTGTGACAATGACCTGCAAATTGCAAAAAAAAAGTATATTGAATTTCGCGGGCTCCCTTAGCACGTGTGCCATAACAAATTCTGATTGGTGTTATTTCATAATGGCATACAAGCTACTCGCATACTTTTGTGCAAGTTAAAAAAACGAAGCTTTATTTAAGGGGATGTGCTAATGGAGCCTGTACTCGGGGCTTTAAGATAGTTTCAGATTTGATAGCGCGATTACATTTTATTCTTCGCATTCATCCGTAAGTTTGGCTATCGGTCAGTTTTTTCCATAAACAATCTCATTCATATACAATCGGTAGATAAACAACTAGCTTACCAGGGCCTGATTCTACTGAAACGGTTGAAGTGGAATATAGCTCAGCTGGCAACTAAGTTGACTAGCGAATGCCTTGTGGAATTATGTCCACTTTTTGCAATCAACGAATGTATATTTTTCAACTCATATCGTAAATAATATTTCATATGCTTAAAACTTAGTCCATAAAAAACCATGTAGCAACAATTATTCCGCGCACGTCGAAAGTTTAGTTCCGCAGTAGTTTCCCAACCCACCCCCGTCAGAACACGTTTCCATACACTACGAATTTTACAAAGTTTACATTTACAAAGCCTTTTTACACGTCAAGCTTTTGCTACCCTTCTCTCTAATATACATATTTTTATAAACTTTGTAGATAACTTTTAGTACGCCCAAGTGTTACCTTTGTAGCGTGTCTTTAAACTAAAGGCTTGTGCAGACCAGCGCGACTTGTCGCGCGACGCGACACGAACAATACAATTTCTAAGAAAACTTCACAGTATAACAATAACCGGTGTCGCGTCGCGCGACAAGTCGCGCTGGTCTGTACAAGCCTTTAAGCATGAAGTTAGTTTTGTTTTACGATACTTACTTAATTTAACTGATCAGTTATCAGCGTTTTACCACACTTTTTTATGTTGGAAAATATTTATCTACCCTTAAAAATGTTTAGAAAGAATTAACATCCAATTCAGCTGCCTCTTTCTATTATATCCACATAGTTTTTTTTATTAAATGTCATTTTAACTAAACATCCTTAAATTATTAATAAATACAACATACAAAACTAAACTAACAGCTCTATACAACCCCCCCTGACCACTAAACGCGCAAGTACTTAGCATACAAACAAACAAGATATAGATATCAATCTGCTGATTGCTCTGGTTCCATTATTATATGTTATTCCATGGGTTAACGATGATGGCGTCGTATTCGAGGTCGATCACACTTGCCAGATTATGTAGAACAACCCTTAACCACGTCATTTAGGTATATTATATTCCTTGTTCGGTCCTTATACCTACACTATTTTGCTTAGATATAAGACTAGATATGGCGCAATTGTCAGTGATGCCTATTAACAGTTGCAGTAAACATCTTTAGATTTTGGTTGCCAACAAATAAAAACTGGCATCATTCTCATTCTGATCTAGGTTTGATTGATACCTACAAAACCAAAATTAAAGCTCCCTTCATCTCACCTGATGCTAAGTGATGATCAGGCCAAAGATAGAAGCTAGTTTCACCCGGAATCCTCAACCACAGAGGAACTAGCTATCTTACCTCAACTGCCGAAACACAACAATGCTGTTATCATTATTGTTATGGCGATAGACTTAGATAAGATGGTGGTAGCTAGCCTGGCGGACTCAGAAAATTTTGCCCCCACTGGGAAACTAACCCGGGACCTCTGGGTCTAAGACAGCTGGTCGACAGAAGCGGTTCAACTTTCACACCAACACACAGCGGAGTTTAGACCTAGCTACAGATTCATCTTCATCATCATGCCGAAAGATGACCCGCTGAACCTATATCCAGACGAGATATATGAGATATGGGGTGTAAGCGTCGCCACACCGACTGTTCTCTGCGGCACCACTGCTTCTGGCATCGGACTCAAATTTGGAGGTATTACAATTTACTTTCCTTGTCAGACTTTTAACTTGTTCAAAGCAGTTTGAATTTAAACTGACTCTTCAACAATGAGTTAGTTACGAAGTAAAACAATGCGGCAGTTCTACTTCCTAAAACCACACCGTAATCAGTCCGCACAAATAGAATTGAATTAGTAAAACTGATAAATCTGAAATGATTGTTCAGTTGCGGCTGTTGTAATTACATTTGATAATTAACATAGGCACTGAATCGATGAGGTTGGTGAGCGAACTAGGATGGTTGATTTTTGCGGTCTGCACTAGTTTTGATACAAACCATCCTGTTTCGCGGTCAGTGAATTGATTGTTTTTGTGTTCCATCGGAATTTTAGATGGCATTTGTTTGTTAACATATTTGATTACGATTGAGTGATAAATTAAATATTTACCTTAATTGGATGTTGAAACACTATTCGTTGCTCTTTTGTTTATTGGTAGGTGTTTGTGAAAATAGTATGTTTATTTTGCTTAATATTGTTAGAAACCGTAACGTGACTAAAATAAGCATACAAATTAAATAAAACAGATATAGCTCATACCTAGAATGAATCAATAAAATCAGAAAATATAAAAAACATAAATAACTGAAATTGCAATCTAGAGAAACAATGGCCGTCAGATGCAAAGATTAAAAAACAACACTTCATAACATTTCAACTGAGTATTTTTCTAAAAACAATATTCAAAACAATACCAAAACTTGATTTGAAAAGGCAAAATTAATTGGACAGCCCGAGGCCATTGCAATCATTATAATCAAAGCATTCAAAACTACAGACTTTGTCAACAGCTGTGTAACAGCGTTAATTACATGTCAAATAACAGACAACTAGAACAACTAAAACATTAGCTAGTCAGCGTTGTCATCACGATAATAATTAATGGAATCGATTCGAAATTTGATCGCAAACATTTGCATTAGATATTCATGGGATAGTTGAGACCGATTAAATAATTTATCGCTCACTTTTATCGATGTTGGTCGTGCTGTTAGTTGGAAGTTTTAATTAAACTGTTCACACTTGTTTTGTGTCCAATAACATTCATTTGTACCGATTTAAGAAAATAAAATTCATCAGTAAACGATTTGTAAATTCAAATACTTACAGAAAGTATCAATTGCTTAGCCCCGGGGACCATTAATTAGAGCCCGGTGTTTTGTACCTTCGTTAAAGTTGGGTTCGGGAAAGGTTATATTCGGAAATCTGTTTGCAAATACAAATACAGATATAAAGTTGTTATTATATTCAATTAATCTTCAAGTTCCCTAATTTACTGCATGATTGGGAATACCCGACACAGCTTTGTCACAAAATAAATGTACATCTGTTATTGAACTCGTAACTAACAATATATTATACGTATAGTCGCTGCTATTACTTTAGAGAATTGTAATATGATCTTTATGTTCATCTCGACAACTAAGAGAAACGTACAACAATCACACGATCGCAATATCTGCATCTTCAAGTCTCTACAGCGAACTTCAGACGTGTTCATTATTCGTCTTAAGGCGTGATATCAACTGCTGGGGTTGCGGGTTTGTCTGAGAGGGATATCGCGGCCCCAGCACATAGGCAACGGAAGGAACACGGGTGGGTTTTAGTCAGTAAAAGTCTGACACTCCCTCTCACTCTGCCCAGAGCGGGAGGAGTCATTTGATGATTTCCCACCCAAAAAAAAAAAAAAAAAAAAAAAAAAAAAGGCATGATATCAAGGCGTTCAAATTGCTCGCGGCTTATCTGTTCCTACGCATCGGACTAATGCAAAGCGTTTGACATCTAACGACATCTCTTCAAAGTGTTAATGAATGCCTGGTAGCCGTTGTTTCTTTCTTTTTAAATAGAAGGTCAATCAAAGGTCAATCATATAAGGGTAGTCACAATATTCTGAAAGTTGTAAATTTTGAAATCAGTCATTTACAAATTTGTAGGTGCATAATTACAATTGGCGTGCTCCTGGGAACTTTGTTGGGGACAAATAATCAAGCATCGAGCACGACTTAAAATAAAAAACGTTTAACCTTAGGGCCTGTGCACACCCCGTTTTTTAAACGCGCCGTCGGCGCGCCTTTTGGAAACACGCGTCGTCGGCGCGCTTTTATCCTATAGACAGGTGTGCAAAGGTCCGGACTTACGTGCGTGTCGCGTCTGTATCGCTACAAACGCGCGTCGACGGCGCGTTTAAAAAACGTGGTGTGCATAGGCCCTTATGTACTCTGTGGTATGAACTGAATTTACATAGATTATTTTTGACAGTGGTAACCCATTTTAAATACGGTACAGTTTGCATTAACTTTGTCAAACCAATCAAAAATACTACAATACATCAACCTTAGTACCAAGTAGATGTCATTTAGGAGATAATCAAACCTAACATGACAATAAACCAGAGCACTCACAAATCAATATCTACCGACAACGTAATCAATATCGTTAACTTATTAGATCGTACATAATGGACGCAACTGATTACGCGATCGCGTGGCCAGTAAAATGATAATTGTTATAGATACCTGCTACGATAGCGACGAATGACAATGTATAATAATGATAATGATAATTTTTAATGATATTTTATTTTTATTTTAATGATAATTTTTATTGATAATTTTTAATGTATTTACTACCTACTTATTTATTCTATTTATTTGTATAAAACACTATTTGTTTATTTTATTTTATTATTTATTTATCTCTGTGGTCTGATAGTTATTAGATGGAAAAAGTTGTTAAAGGAGATGAGAGAGGGGGTCGACCTGAGTTCTGTGGAAGGATACGTCATCAGACGTGGTAATATGGATGAATACACAACTGACAGTAGTCTATAAATGAAATGGTACGGATACTAAAAAAGTTGGCTGGTAAAAACTTCTTCCATTACGAAATAAAAAATGGCTTAGTTAGCATCAGAATTACCCTACTCCCGAATCACAGAACGGAATGACATCAAATACCATTCAATCGTTAGCAGCATCCGTACTGACGCATCATTAACACTAGATGGATAAATCACGAAGCATTTCAATAGGCTGAATTTATTGAGGCAGGTGCGTGTCAAACGTTTTGCAAAGTTCGATTTTCAGTCAAATACATTTAGTAGGATTGACTAATCAAAGCCAGCCAAGACCGCAGAAATCGAAGAGGCTCTTTTGACATTACTTTTTATTTTTTGACATGCGCATCTGTTACCTACATATTATATGAAACTTGTGAAACAATAATGTAGTTTCAATAGGTGCCAATTTTGCTTCCGGGTTTCAGAAATAGTTTGGCTTTGTAGAGCGACATCTCTGTGATGCATACTTACTGGTATGATATATATTTCTCGAAAACTTGACGTACTATATATCGGCCACGTACACTTTACCTACCAAGACCCCTCCGTGCTTCGGAAAGCACGTTGGTCCCGGCTGTCATTTGTAGATATTTGACAGTTGTTACGGGTCGTCAGAAGCCAAAAAGTCTAACAACCAGTCTTAGCACGGAGTATCGTGCCACCCGGTTGTGTGAAGATCAGATAAGCAGTCGCTCCATGTAAAATATTTATATTCAGCTGCATCCGGTTAGACTGGAAGCAGACCCCAACATAGTTGGGAAAAGGCTAGGCACTTTCCCTACACAGGTTACTAATCTAACATAAATAATACGTCACATGTATTATGATTGAGGTGATTACGCCTATCCGGTCAAGCATTCGGTGTTACTGCAACACAAGAATCAGTTGAAGCATTTCCTTTGACACATCCACATCTATCTATAATATAAAAGAAAGTCGTGTTAGTTACACTATTTATAACTCAAGAACGGCTGAACCGATTTAGCTGAAAATTGGTGGAGAGGTAGGCTTTTTAGTAGGGTAAGTAGGGTAGGTAGGGTAGGTTGGGTAGGTAGGGTAGGTAGAGGTAGGTAGGGTAGGTAGGGTAGGTGGGGTAGGTCGGGTAGGTAGGGTTTTTTATATTTGATTGATTGCGGAACAAAGTTCGCCGGGTCAGCTAGTTTTAAAATAAAATGGCCACCGGCGTCAAACGTCAAAACGGCGCCAAATCACCAGTGATTAATTAACTAAAATCCGTCGAATAGTTCATAGTTTCATTCGCTCAAATCTCTACTAACGAGAACCGATTGATCCTCTACCGAATTAATTTTCACAGAGATTATCCGGACGTTTCTAAATTAACAGAGCAATGTTCTATGGTTCTTATTCATTAATGTGGTGAATTAGTGAAACCCTTTGACGTTTGATTGACGCTATTATAGGCTAGGCGTTTCGTACGTAATTTCGACGCGCCAATTAACTTGATGGCACTGACTTGTTTTCAAAGTCTTTATTAATTTAAATCGAAATATGAATGAGTTTAGAATTGTCTATGGTAAGCTCGAAAAGAATACTCATTTAGGCCTTCAACGTAGATATTCCTTGATGTTCTTTAAGAAATGCCAGTAAATGCAATAGGAAGGTAAGCATCGGCTTAATGCACCAAGAATATGGTAAGAACTTAATTAAAGGGCTTAAAACAACAGCCTTTAGATTATTTAAAAGTTTTGAAAAACCTACTTTTTTATGACCATTTAATTATCTACCTATGGACATTCTAAATTCCGTTTCTCTAACGTATTTTACATTCTCATTTAATTTTTTCTCGGAATGCTGCGGCCGCATCTGCGTCTATCGTGACAAAGCAATGCGTGCCGAAGCTTCGTATATTTTCCTCGCTTAAAAGTTATCGCGCTAATGCGGTGGTCACATTAGGGCTTCGCCCCGTTTATTATGTACCGCCACCCGGGCGATAAATGCTACGCAGCCTGAAATATCGCGACGATAACCGATAATGGTTGGTCACAATTGCGTGTATCGTATCACTGTGCGAAGCTTCGTCATGATAGACGATGCGGCCGCAGCATCAAAAAAACAAAAACACACGCTATAAAAATCTAACCCTCAACTCAATTATTTCTTTCCGTTCACCCAGTGTAAAATACAGAAAGCCACAATTGATTAAGTTTGAATAGTGCTGCGGCGACTATTTGTTCAAAAAGTAATCGTTACAGAGTTTGTTGGTTTCGGTGTTTCAATTCTCATGCAAACCGCACCAGGGAATCGGAAAACCGATTGACAATTTGCCAACAGTTGATATAAATGTGAACTTTTGTTACCGAACCGGACCGTGTGTTTTAAATACGGTATTGAAGCGATGAAAGTGTAACTTGATAGTGACAATGAATGTGATGATAATGTATTTGTTCTTCTCCATAGGTACCTACTACGCTTTGGAATGGGCATCTAGCTTCATCTTTCTGACTGACCGACCCCTTGACAATTCAAAAGTGCCTGTAATTGGTTTATTTGAAATGAATGCTTTGAGTTTGAGTTTGATTTACTGTGCCACGTGAATTTTCGCCCTTCTATAGATTGTTTTGTCATTTGTATTTATAATGAGACTGTAAAGACTGACTCATCATTCGTCTTCCCATATCCCAATTTGTTTGCATGTAACATGACTGACTTTTCTTCCACACTTCTCCATTAACGTCATCTCGGTAGTCTCCCCCTTTCTATCCATATCATCTTCCACACAGTCCATCCACCGTTTCTTTGGTCTTCCTCTACTCTTATTGCCATCGACATTCATACTCAAAACTTTCCTCACGACATTTTCCTCATTTCTCGGCATCACATATCCATAAAATGACAGACGATTTCTGCACAACTTTTCAGTCACCACTTTCAGACTTCCTTCTTAAGTAGTCATTTCCTATTCTATCCATTCGTGTAACACCGCAAATCCCTTTTAGCATTCTCATCTCAGCTGCATGCTTTTGAGGACCAACATTCTGATCCCCAGGATTCGACTGATTCGACTGTAAAAAACATTTTAATACTGTACGAATATTATTTTCTTAAATAAAAAATAGTTAACAAATTCACTTCATACAGTTATTTATTTATTTAATTTAGTACCTAGTCTAAATACTTAGTTATTTATTAATTAACTAATGTAATATTTCCCTGTTTGTTAAGAAAAAAAATATCTTCATAAAAACAAGAATAACAAAACAAAATAAACCTAACACTAGAAATCCATGACAAAGCAGAGTTATGAATAAATAAATCGTATTCAAAATTCGAAGGCACGGGTGACAGATGTCAAGAGTCAATAGTGATGACGTCACATGAATAGAAATAGTGCCTTACAAGTTTTTGTGCCAACCAACATTTCTATATCTCCGTTCTTTGAGGAAAGTTGGGGATTTTTTTTGTACACGATTGTGCCTACCTAGTTAGTTTTATTTTTCGATTTATTCATGGGTATATTGGTAACGTCATTTATAATTGCTTTTGTTTACAGTTTTCATTTTCAGTATGCAAATCAATGTTTTGAATTGATAGTAAGTACCGTTCTTAATTTTATAACATGGTCTTGCAATATTTGGTGTTATTTTGATCACATGCGAGCATGATCTACGCAAGAAGAAATATAGAATTTCAGTTTTATAATATAAGATATCAATTGATTTTTTACATATACACATACATACATAACCTCGCGCCTTTTTCATGGGGTAAGCAGAAACTATAGATCGCAACCTGCAATGATCCGTACATAATATGTAGGTACTCCTTTTGTTTCATTTACCTTTTTTCTTTTCTCCTTAATCACTAAACGGGAATTTGATTGTAGTGAATATTGGTGTTTTTATTACCTTAACATCATCAACAAACTCCGGAAATATCCCAAACGCCAAATGAATCACTTAAAGGGTCAGCAAATAGTAATAATCCAAGTTTATCGGGGTATCCATCAACGTCGTAACTCACTGAAGTCAGACATGTGAATTATTGTAACTACATTTAAGCTAAGTGTAAGCGATGAGCGTAGCGGGTCTTAGCTCTTAATGGAGTAGATTTTATGTGCATAATTACTGACTTGGTCTTTCCAGTTTTATTTTAAGGGAGAAGCGCTAAGGTAGTCCGCGAAATGGAAATTTTCTTAAGTTTTTTGCAATTTCCCGATCAGTTTCAGGTTGTGTGTTGATTAAAATATGATTCGCGACCAAAGCAAATATGTATTCACAGAATTATAATCATTAAACTCTCTCAGTTCAAATTGCTCTATAGAATGACCATTTCATGAAATCATGACATTTGAGGTCAATTCTAACTTAGAGAGTTGTATTGAAGACTTTAGTGATTATTATTCTGCAAACACATATTAGTTACGGTTTCGAATCATAGTATAATCGACATACTATCTGATACTGACCTGCAAATTGCAAAACACGTAAAGGTGTGTCAATCATTGAGCGGCAAGAGCGCGGCAGCAACACGCGGCGTTTGCAGGACACATTTCTGCCGTGCTGTAGTTAAGACCAAACCGACGAATGTTTGCGCGGCAGTACTGCGCGGCACATCCGTGACACGCCGCACACTTCAGTTAGCAATATCAATCTGCCTGCCTTTAATACGGCCGCAGAAATACGTCCAGACACAATAGGGATGACGACAATTTTTTTTTGTCCGTCTTTGACATTATAAAAAAAAATTGGACACGTATTATTTCTTTTTTTACGTAATCTAAAGATTACGGCGATACATTGAGGTAAAACATGACGTCACGAGTATGTAGATTTTATACGTACTAGTGACGTATCAACCCCCACTCCCCAACTTAAAATGCGTTTTATCTAAGTATTTTTTTATTAATATGATAAAGCAAAAAATACGTGTCTAATATTTTTTTATTATCTGACTTACGGACTAATTAGAATTTCTTTTTTTTACCCCTATTAGTGACGAATGTTTCCTAAAAACGTTTAAGCGCGACAGGTAGACAGAAGCGTTCGCGCGCGGCAGTCGTCCAAACAAAGCGCGGCAGCCGCGCACGATTGCCGCTCAATGTTTGGACACACCTAAAGAAAATTTGAAGTTCGTGGATTATCCTGGCGCTTTCGCCTAAACTCCTTTTTTCTTGATCTCTTCTTCTGTAGTAGTAACTAGAGCAAGCATTTGAAATAACAATTTCATACGGTTGCTCCAGTTATATTTCCAGACAATTTGCTCAATTAATTTCCCTGACTGTTCCTGTATTTCCAATAAAGTTCTAAAAACACGTGTCGAGAAATTATCGCATAGTTAGGCCGATGTCACGACTGGAAGGTTTTTTATGAGCAGTTTCATAATTACAACTATAAAAAACACGCTCATAGATAAAACTTTGTGCCAGCGTCGAACCCACCATTTGACCTAATTGCCAATTAACACCCAGCGGGCAGTCAATCTAATTTTTTAGGAGCCATTAGTTCCTTTAGACTCTTCTCGTTCGACGCTAATCGATGCAGGTTTAACAATTTAACTCGTTTTTAAACGTGATTAAATGAAATCGAGATGCAGTTTTATGTAGTGAAATAGCTAATGATACTTTTGCACATTTTTGAAAGAAAATATTTTGCTTCATTAAACTCGTGACTTTGTCCAATGTTTCTTTAGCATTTATAATTATTTAAACCTGAAGCAACCCAAAAATTCAGTGATTTTCCGTACAGACACTGAATTTATGTGGTATACTTGATAAACCGTCATTGAATACATACAGTGTGGCAAAGACATCGACGCGAAGCCGGCTACCATGGATTCAGTACATGATTCTGAACGTTGAAATTTTTCGCCGGTTATAAAAAAAAAACAGCTGTTTCATAGAAAAGTGCAATACCTACGCGCTCAAAATGTATGGAGTAGCTGTTTTTTTTTTTAATAACCGACGAAAAATTTCAACCTTTGAGTTCAGAACGGTTGCGAGTTTGTCCGAAAGGGATATCGCGGCCCCGGCACTCAGGCAACGGAAGGAACACGGGTGGGTTTTAGTCAGTAAAAGTCTGACACGCCCTCTCGCTCCGCCAGAGCGGGAGAAGTCATTTGACGATTTACCAACATCAAAAAAAAAAAAAAAAGGGGGGTTCAGAATCATGTACCTACTGAATCCATGGTAACCGGCTTCGCGTCGATGTCCCTGCCACCCTGTATGTGATATATAGGTGGACTTTCTCAGTGGCAGCCCGGAGTCTCGATTTCGGGCCGGTTGACGGCAATAGGCTCGCCCCTTATTACATGGGACTAAAACCTAACTGGCAAAATGTGGGCTCTGCCTAACCCTTCGAGCATGACAGGCGTGATGTTATTTTATATTACTTTTAAGCCTAACTTTAAAACACAGTTGCTACACTAACGGTTCCACTACAAGATCGTCGTTCGGCAATGGAAATATCTCGTCTGGTTCAGACCTTTCTGCTTCGATTCAACCAAATGTTGCTTCCTACCGACTAAGACATTAAATACACTGTATTACACTGATCCACTGAACTCGACTTAATGGTATCAGAGAGTTAAGCCAATTGAATATCTAATACAATCACGCATAGGTAGTTGTATAACTGAACACTTGACTAAGTTTGCAGAGAAAGCAGAACTTAATACTGCTAAGTCATAAAATAATAACGTATCATTTTGAGGATTCCACTTAATTCAATCCACGTGTAAGTTCTGCGGACTTTGAATAAATTTATCATTACTTGGCAGTTGTTATCTGGCTTTTCTTGATGTGTTGTCCAGGAGTCTAACCAGATGCGACCAGATTTCAGACTGCCTTCCGAAGTTCAAACCTCCATAAATAAATTACTGGACGGTACATCCAAAGTTATACCCGTTGTCAGTCAGTATTTCGACTCACAGACCCCTATCAAACAGTAGTCGTTTAAGAAATAAGTAGTAATTCTCAAATGTAGTAAGTACGTTCTGCATTCAAGACAGTCAGCCCCAAGCGAGAGCAGTGATAGCCTAGTGGTGTGACCGTCAGACTGCCAAGTTATAGGTCTCGAGTTCAAATCCAAGGCAGGCACCTCTGACTTTTCGGATTCATGTGCGTATTGTATAATTATCACTTGCTTCAAAAACGGTGAAGGAAAACCTCGTGAGGAAACCGGCATGCCTAAGAGATATTTCTCGACGATATGTGAAGCCAAGTCAGGGGCCTATAGGCTTTAAAACTCTGACACCAGGTTAGACACTAACAAAAAAAGAAGAAGAAGAAGCCCCAATCGGCAAGATATTACAGGAGTACTACCTTGAGGCGGAGCGCGCGAGGGAAATGCAAGATGCGCGCCCTCGCGCCCCTAGTCGTCGCAGGAGACGCCCCGGGCGTCGGGAGTCGCGAGCCGACTTCCGGCCACCGTAGGCGCGGGCTTGCGGACGGTAAGCAATGGGCAGCTCGCCGTCCGATTAGGACCAGGCCCGGGTCGACGGCGCGTTGTGTTTCACGCGCGCCTCAAAGAGATGTCAGCACCAACTGATTTGGTCCGTTAGGGCCAATGCCTGCCAGGGTTGCGAGTTTGTCCGAAAGGGATATCGCGGCCCCGGCCCACAGGTAACGGAAGGAACACGGGTGGGTTTTAGTCTGTAAAAGTCTGACAAGCCCTCTCGCTCCGCCCAGAGCCGGAGAAGTCATTTGATGATTTCCCACCCTCAAAAAAAAAAAAAAAAGGAGTACTACCTTGCCTATTGGGTCCTTGCTGACTGTCTAATATTTTCACCACAGCAAGGACTTTTTGGATATTTATTTATTTTGAAAACTTTATGCACAAGTAAAAAATACCGTACAAAGGTGGACTTAATGTCTGAGTCATTTACTACCAGTCAACCAGTCAGTGATACAGAGAGGAAACATAGCAGGTGCAACATACGGGACAAATAACACGAAAATAACTATAAAATACAAGAATATATAGACATACAATATGTAAAAAAAAAACCTGTCCGATCCGAAAGGGGCACATTGGTCCTGCAATATCATTACCAAATCTTAATATTATTGAAAATAAAAAAGTTATTGCTATTTAAAATTCACATTTTTAGTACCAAAATTACACCAAAAAATTTACAAATTTTCAATAGGGGCATAACATATTACTTGAAGACACCCGCTAAATGAAGCGACGGCCGCCCGCGCCCCATGTAACAAACCGGTAAAATTCCCCATTGAAAAAAAAAGCGTTTTTTGTTTTCTTTTTTCCTGAAAATTTCCACAAAAATAGAGTATTAGTACTTAACAACACCCTTACGGATCGGACAGGGTTTTTTTACATGATTATATATCATGTAAAAAAACCCTGTCCGATCCGTACATACAAACATATAAACAGAATAAACTTTGTCAGGACAAATAATGATTGGTAGAGGAAAAATCGAATCCACCAAATCAGCGGTAAGATGTTTCTGCCTGCGTCTACCTTCACTTTAAAAGACAACCGACTGGTTGCCGTCCTGATGTTCAGAGGGAGCGCATTCTAAAGAAAGACCGCCTGGACAAAGAAAAAAGAGTGAATGAAACCAGAGCGGTGAAAAGGACATCGTAGAAGACGATTGTTGGTGATTTACTATGAGGAATTGAGTTTCCATATTCAAAATTGAAGTCTGCATCGAACTGCGAGACATCATCACAGGCGCCACATCTATTACAGTAATGCTATGATCCTACAATACCAACCGACAATATCAGCGAACTGTACGAACACTTTATTTCAAAAATAGCTTTTCTTACATATAAATTACACACATTCACATCGACACAGAAGCAAAAATATATCGCCGTATGCTTTCACAATATTCTCGATTCACAGTTTTCAATTTATATTGAGTTCCTTTGTGAAAAGGATCGCGTTGGCTGTAGAAGTTTCAATTTTACACTATATGTGTCAGGTAGAACCTCCTTGCGTTTCACTTTAGACGTGGATAAAGAAGAAATATTGGTTTCCGGTATTCATTCATTCCTTTCAACAGGCTGTATTTTAGTTCTTATATGTTTGTAGCTCGGACGGTTAGTAAGATGACTAGAGGATTATATACGGTGAATGGGTACTTTCTGTTCGTTTATAGGATGTTGATTTGATATTTTTTATTTTATAAAGAAGCTCTTCTCGAGCAACCTTAAGTAGGACTACATAGAATTGAGAATTGGAGAAGATGGGACAGGAAGGTGGACCACAGCAAAAAATCACGCATAAAAAACATTGCCGACTTACGCATTCGATTCATTGATGCCACAAAGCAGATTTACAAAAACTAATGCATAGATATTTCTTTTAAATGAGCAAGCTCAGCATATGATGTGTAACATCTGACTTATGTCATCTTGGTAATAAGCAACATTAAGGTAATATGCAGCATTAAAGGGGCCTCGTCAAGGTTGTTTCTGACAGCCAAACTTAGCACCGCGCGCGCTCATTGGTCAAATCAAATAGCGCGCCCTTACCCAGCTTCCTGTGACACACTTCCGTCCCTTTTCACGAAATCACTCCCACAGATTTTGGTTTTGATTTTGATCGCAGGAACGCGAGAGGAAAGATATTACAAATAAAATAAAAACACTTTAGACTAGTCTAAGTAAACGTTTACTACTTTATTTAAATGGGTACAAACAATTTATAACTAATTAATTAATAAAAGTAGCAAAATGATATACTAACTTAACTAAAACTATTTACAAACTAAAATATAGCATCGAAGAATTCAAGACGCGGCCAGCCTCTTGAGTACATTACCAGTCGGTAATGTACCCAAGAGGCTGGCCGCATTGCCACGTTGTATGCTTAGCCTCTGCCCAAGGTAAAAACCAGCCCTTGGGTCACGGGAAGTGTCAAATAGCCGTTTGGAGATTTCTTTAAAGAGGCCGTGAGCAGTTGTACCCCACGGCCCGAGGGTTTCAACCCCAATCGGCTCGAAAATATAATTACCAACAAGGTTATTATGCTTACGCCGCTTCAGGTTTTCTGCAGCCGCAGCGGCAGCACCAGCACAGCACGCTGAGCCAGGAACATGGGATGGCGCAAGAGTGTCGACACAGGTTGCATCCCACACTAAAGGCCTACCCACCTTCCATGGAAATAAAGACATGCCGTCCGGTCTCTTGCCATCGTCGCGTGCCAAGCCATTGGGTTCTAATACAGCTGGAACGCCGGCGGTGACAAGAGCTCGTCGGATGATGTCGTAAACGTAAACGATTAGAATGAAAAGTTAACAAAAGAACACCACCCTAATTTATGAACTCTACACCACTTCCCCGCTCGCAGTACGGTAGTAGATAGCGACATTCTACAACATAACAAAAAACGAAACGTAAACTGTATCACTGGCTATTCGCAGTGTAACATTGGCAGTGATTCAAACTACAGCTGGCACAGGTTTAACCTGCTTTTTAAACTATAAACCACAGTAAAGTTCACGGAATTTTTAAACACTGCATCAGAATCTCCGGAACAGACTTTGTCGAGCACACATTTTTTTATTCAGTGATAAGTTTATCATTGTTCTTTATCTAGTGTAATAAAGGAGGTTATTTTTAATGAGTCAATATAAAATAGAGACATATAATTATAATTAAATATTCTTTCTATTTTGTCTCCACTACGTGTAAGGCTTTACGCCAGTAGCACACCTCCGCCGCGAAACCATAGCAGCGAAACCGCAGTAGTTCAATTCAACTGGCTCGCGTCATGTTTTATACGCGAAATTCAAGTAGCGGAACATGACGCGAGCCAGTTGAATTGAACGGTTTAGGCGCAAAATGCCCAATTCTCAAAATACCACTGCGGTATCGCTGCTACGATTTCGCGGCGCGGCGGAGGTGTGCTTCTGGAGTTAAGTAAAGACTTAAAGAAGAAGAATATTTATCTTAATATGCTTGTCTTATTTATCTTTGCTAATGATATCAATCATATTGATTTATACTTGCAATACTACTACACTGTAGTTAGTACCTACCATCAATCATGGGATGGCCATAATTATGACTTGCGGTACTTGTTAAATTATTTATTTATTTATTTAATACTTCAAGCAGACAAATGTACAGAGGCGGACTAAATACTTATACTTATTAAATTACCTATTAAACACTGAGCAGCCGTTTCCCACCTTGCCAAAAGTGGCTATGGTTTCCACCTCGGTATCGGTATACTGATACGAAAAGAGTAGGGATGGGCCGAACGTGGTTTGAACCGAAAACGAACTTCGGCCAAACATACGGTGAAAAAAAAAAGTTCGGCCGAACTTTTTATTTTCACCGCGCTGCACAATTTTTCGGCACGATTTTTTTTATCGCCCCCGGTAGCTCCGTATATTCTGAGCGACTTTTCTCAGAGGTAGGAAATGTATACGAACAAAAACATTAAGGCATTAAGTCCGCCTTTGTACAGTTTTTTTTACTTGTGCATGAAGTTTATAAATAAATACATAAATAAAAACGTATCAGACAGGAGTCTGTTACGCAAACCAAGTATCCACCAAAGATTCTGCGTTATCTTTATAATTGTTTCTTTCTTTTTTTATCTTTATATTATTAGGAGCCAAATAACGCAAAACTTTGGTAATTTTTCACCAAAACCCGCCCTTAGGAAATTTTAAATACAAGTATGTAATACAATTTCATATAACACTAATTTAAATCTTTTAAATTGTGGTTCTTGGGGACAATTATTTCAATTTTTTTTATGTCAAAATTATGATAATGTTTAAAATACATTTAATTGTTAAATATGTAACTCTAACAAACAATAAATAAATGCTTATGATTGTATTTTTCTGCTTTAGTTTTATTATTTTAGATAATACAGTTGAGTTATTTTATGTTTTCTTGTATCGTGTATTCGGTTAAACTGGAACGTAAAACGAATGTCTGTCCATCCCTAGAAAAAAGACAAATATTCAGGCAATCTGGCGGAACAGCGCGAGCCCATCCAATATTAAAAAGTCACCCGACAGCGACGGACGGCCCCAGGAATGGATCAACGAGCTTTGACTTCACAATTTACGATTAATATCTCCTCCACCACTAAACCGCATTATCAGCATAACTACGACTTCAAACAAGAAAAAATCATTCATTAAAATAAGAGGCACCTCACGAATACTAAGCATCGGTCGGTTAAGTATTTCATTCGGAGAATTTCTTCCCGACCCTGTACTGCGGTGAATGATAAACGGAACTACCCACGTTCCAGGAAACTCATTAGTACATTTTCTTAGACTTAACTTTTTAACGAAGGGAGGTCAAAGATTTGCTATTTTTTGGAGTGAAAACGTAAAATTTTCCCGCGACCTAGTTGAGAGAGAAACTAATCAGAGGATGCATGACGAAATACATCGTGAGAACGGAAATGTCAGAGAGATCACATATCAGCAACCTTTTTTTTTTTGGGTGGGAAATTATCAGATAACTTCTCCCACTCTTGGCGGAGCGGGAGGGCATGTCAGGCTTTTACTGACTAAACCCCACCCGTGTTCCTTTCGTTGCCTGTGTGCCGGGGCCGCGAAATCCCTTTCAGACAAACTCGCAACCCTGGCGGCATTGGCCCTAACGGACCCCGTCAGTTGGTGCTGATATCTCTTTGAGGCGCGCGTGGAACACAACGCGCTGTCGACTCGGGCCTGGTCCATATCGGACGGCGAGCTACCCATCGCTCACCGTC
The DNA here is from genome assembly GCA_916701695.1 of Agrochola macilenta. NCBI lineage: Eukaryota > Metazoa > Arthropoda > Insecta > Lepidoptera > Noctuidae > Agrochola > Agrochola macilenta. Next base: position 15,942,453 of record OU753563.1, read on the forward strand.
CGCAAGCCCGCGCCTACGATGGCCGGAAATCGGCTTGCGACTCCCGACGCCCGGGGCGTCTCCTGCACGACTAGGGGCGTGAGAGCGCAAATCTTGCCTCTCACTCACGCGTTAGCGTTCCGCCTCCTCCTTTGCGAGCATTACTGCTTCGCAGAAGGAAGTGACGGCCTCTCATGCACTCTCGCTCCGAACCATGGCCTGAACCAGGGCCGGACGCGATAGATCGCCGCTGCCGATCGCCTCCGTGAGGACACGGCGGTGCCCCGCCCAAGCCGGGCAGGCTTCCACCGTATGCTCCATCGTGTCCTCCGGGCGACTCAGTGGTGACACCCGTGCGTTTTCTCCCGCTTTATCCTGAACACGAACCAAAAACGATAAAGGAAAACATCGTGAGGAAACCGGCATGCCTGAGAGATATTTCTCGACGGAATGTGAAGCCAAGTCAGAAGCCCATGGGCGGCTTTAAAACTCTGACACCAGGTTAGTCACTAACTACAGAAAAGAAAGAAGAAGATCCATTGCTTCATATGTCCGAAAAAAATTGCCATATCCTTCAAAATTATTCAGATTGTGATTGATCGCATGTTACGAATTGAAATTGAAATTAAGAATCAACTTTCTTACCTTACACCAAAATAAATCAGAGGAATAAAGTAGGAAAGTAAGAAACAATCTACCTGCCTTTCTAACTCATAAATACATACAAATGTAAATAAGTAAATACTCGAGAATATACGCACTACATTAAAGAGGCTTCGCGAAGTAACAGTGTGACGTCGACCCTCGCAACGAGGCGATTAGTCTCAACAAAGTTCATCCGAACTTTAACTCGGTAACTTGATATTAATACTCTCCAATTATGTTCCACAAACTTCGTTATCTGAACTGTGCCTCAAACGGATTAAAGTAGCATTATATTAATACACCTGTAATTTTATTCCCGATAGAAAGTCCGTATTTTAGGGTTTGATGTTATTTTCGGTGATTGCGTTGGAGAGATTTTGTTAGTCATTATCAAAGTTTTATCGGGTGAATTCCAGATTAAACCAAAAAAAATACATACATTGCTAACATTATTCTCTTTAACTTTTATTGCAATAAATCCCGAAAAAATATGTTGAATGAATTATAAATGTATACTGCAGAGGATACTCGATTTAACAAACATGAAAAGGTATTTTAATATCGATGAAATAGCAGTGCAAATGTGTACGTGTGTGTGTGTTTTAGCGATGAAAACTGTTTTCTCGTTTCCTAAAAATGTGATGCAAACTCGCAGAATATTTACTAAACCTATTCAGGGTTCCGTATCCGAAAGATGCCAAAGGGAACCCTATTACTAAACCTCAGTCTGTCTGTCAGCGGACTGTATCTCATGAACTGTAATAGGTAGACAGTTGAAATTTTCACAGATTGTGTATATAAAGATATACACAATCTGTGAAAATTAAAAAAAAATTGTCGCTATAACTACTAATAATAAAAATTAAATTAAATTAAATATTAAAGGGGTAAGATACAAGAAATGTGTTTTTTTCGCGTTTTTTGCCAAATATTGTACGGTGGTTGAGAATTAGGCTGCGTTTCCACCAGAGATGTGCGATGGAAATGTGTCGTGCCAGGATGTTTAGCTGGGCTGTGAAAATGTGTGGGGGTTTCCACCAAAGCTGTGCGATGAAAATGTGCCTACGAGGATGTGTAGCGGAGCTGTAAAAATGCGCTGGACTGGCTGGTACAGTATGCGTAAACCTCGCAACACATCCTTCTCAACACACATTCCTCGCAGCACATCCCTCGCACACATCCCTAGTACACATCACTCGCACACATCCCTCGCTTGTTTTGTATGCGCAAAAATCTAGCTCCGCTGAGCCGTTTCCACCAGAGCTGTGCTGACCGAGGCGAGGTAAATGAAGCGATTCTATTGGTTCTTTACAAACACATCCCTCGCTACGCATCCTCGCACATCTCTGGTGGAAACGCAGCCTAATTCGTGTGCGACTCGTACTTGTTTTCTGACAGAGAAACTAAACACAGTCGTACATTATTCTAAGCTTGAGGGGTTATTAATTTATCTCTACGTGGACAATTGGACCAGGATTCTCCTAAACGGGTTTGTGATACATACGAGAGGTATATTCAATGAGACATGTGGCATTTACCACACGCTGACTTTTGATGTAGGCCTAAATTATTTTAGGCGAACTTATTTTGCTTAACGTGGTGCGGACCTCCGATAGATCGTGGTGTGGCGTGTACGATTTACGACCCTCTTCAAGTTGAAAAGTACTAGCTTTTTGTTCAAAATTTTACTGAATTACTTAAATACATCCTTCCATATTATAAAAACGAAGACCCGCAGCGCGTCTGTCTGTCTATCTGTCTGAACGCGATAAACTCAAAAACGACCAAACGGATTTTCATACGGTTTTCACCAATGGCCGGAGTGATTCGTGAGTAAGTTTAAGCAATTCCTTAAGTTTTTGTGTAAATTGGCTGAAATATGACTATAATTGTTGATGATAGGTATCACAGATTCAAAATTACGCGAAAAAAAAACCGCGTTGCCGTCAAATCATGGTAATCACCGCTGCGCCTGCGTTGCTGTCAGTAACGCAGGCGCAGCGGTGGGAGTCAATGACCATTTCCTTGGCTATTAGGTATGTAATCCCGGTAGTACGTTGCCTTGGGATATTTTCCGACATTCACGCGGGCGAAGCCACGGGCAAAAGCTAGTATATTATATAAACTCATGCCTTCCTTTTCATAAGGGGGTAGGCAGAAACTTACAGAACGCCACCTTTTACGATCCCTACAACTCCTTCTGGTCATCGAGATGATCTCCAAAAGTCTTTCGAATATATTTCAAATTCGCAAGTTTTCTAGGCGGGATGTATCCTAGTTTTAAACAAAATGGTCATATTTATTAACTTAGTACTTACGAGTAATTCTTCTTAGCTGGAAAGATTTTTTTGCGAAGTCGACAAGTCATCGGTCCATCTTGTGGGAGGCGTTTCTTTTTGCTGCTTGTCATTTTGGGGGGGGGGGGGGGGTTGCCACGCTTGGCAGGCGGGTTGGCGATCGCAGTATGATGTTAAAAATGCATAGAGAACGCTGCTGCCCATTCTCTAGTAAGTCACTTATTCGCCTTTTACGACACCCACGGGAAGAAATAGAGAAGTGCTATTCTTTAAGTCCGGCACCACACGGACCCAAAAATATCCAGTGTCAAATTCTCATGTCTCATTTATTTAAAAAACGAACATAGTATTACTGTTTGAAACAAGAGACATATTTCTTGATCCCGAACTACCGTTTTGAGCTTTCTACCATCTGTGATGGCATCATCAGCTACGCGCTGCCGCAGTTCAACTGAGTTCTTGCCCGATTCGGTTTTTCTTTTGTTCCTGTTCTCATTTTAAAATAACGAACTCTTTTCTTAACGAAGTTATTCATGCCGGAACAACTTACCCCTGGCACTTTGAACCCCAGCCTTCCTTTTTTTTTTTTGAGCGTGGGATATTATCAAATAACTTCTCCCGCTCCGGGCGGAGCGGGAGGGTGTATCAGACTTTTACTGACTAAAACCCACCCGTGTTCCTTCCGTTGCCTGTGTGCCAGGGCCGCGATATCCCTTTCGGACAAACTCGCAACCCTGGCAGGCATTGGCCCTTACGGACCCCGTCAGTTGGTGCTGACATCTCTTTGAGGCGCGCGTGGAACACAACGCGCCGTCGACCCGGGCCTGATCCTTATCGGACGGCGAGCTACCCATTGCTCACCGTCCGCAAGCCCGCGCCTACGGTGGCCGGAAGTCGGAAGCGACTCCCGACGCCCGGGGCGTCTCCTGCACGACTAGGGGCGCGAGGGCGCGAATCTTGAACCCCGGCCTTCCTTACTCCAGAATAAATATTTCTGTTAAGATCACGTGTTCTGTCAGCATAATAATTATTATGTTGTCTCGCTGTCTACGGTAGGTATTGTTAAAAATCGGTTATCGGAATATTATGTTCTACAGGTATCCAGGTTCCCAGGTATCGGAAACGTTATAACATTCTGTAAAGCACTGAGCATAAGTTTACGTAGGAATCGATACCAGGAAGCGCTCTTGCTTTTAAAAGTTTTAAGTTTAAAGTGCATTGTAAATACCTATGTAGGTATTTCCAACCATTTACGGATTACATATAGAATCGATATTTTTCTGCTAATGAACCATGTTTAATATTTCAAAGCAACATGAAAATTTATTTTGAATTTGGAGTTATGTAAAATGTTAATTTAATTATTTTCAGGACAAGAATGTATTATATTAAAGTAATTTATTATAGGTCATCATCATCTTCCTAGCCTTTTTCCAAATATTTTGGGGTTGGCTTCCAGTCCTACCAGATACAGCTGAATACCAGTATTTTACATGAAACGATTGCCGATCTGACCTCCACAACCCAGTAACTGGGTTTATTTATTTATCACAAACACAACTATAATAATAATTACAGGCAATAATCCTAATGCGGTAGCGTGGTCTTTTTTTTTTTTTTTTGGTTGGGAAATCATCAAATGACTCCTCCCGCTCTGGGCGGAGCGAGAGGGAGTGTCAGACTTTTACTGACTAAAACCCACCCGTGTTCCTTCCGTTGCCTGTGTGCCGGGGCCGCGATATCCCTTTCGGACAAACTCGCAACCCTGGCAGGCATTGGCCCTTACGGACCCCGTCAGTTGGTGCTGACATCTCCTTGAGGCGCGCGTGGAACACAACGCGCCGTCGACCCGGGCCTGGTCCTAATCGGACGGCGAGCTACCCATTGTCCACCGTCCGCAAGCCCGCGCCTACGGTGGCCGGAAGTCGGCTCGCGACTCCCGACGCCCGGGGCGTCTCCTGCGGCGACTAGGGGCGCGAGGGCGCGCATCTTGCATTTCCCTCGCGCGCTCCGCCTCCTCCTTCGCGAGCATTACTGCTTCGCAGAAGGAAGTGACGGCTTCCCATGCACTCTCGCTCCGGACCATGGCCTGAACCAGGGCCGGACGCGAGAGATCGCCGCTGCCGATCGCCTCCGTGAGGACACGGCGGTGCCCCGCCCAAGCCGGGCAGACCTCCACCGTATGCTCCACCGTGTCCTCCGGGCGATCCACACAATGGTAACACCCGGGCGTTTCCTCCCGCTTTATCCTGAACAGGAACCTCCCGAAACAACCGTGTCCGGTGAGGACCTGCGTCAGGCGGTAGGTGAGGACGCCGTGGCGCCTCTCTAGCCACTCCTCAAAGAGGGGCCTTACCGCCGCAATTTTGGCGTGCCCAGCGCTGGGTTGCAACAATCTCACTCTCCATGCCGCCATGAGATCCCGCCGGAGCTCTGTCCGCTGTGCCGTGATTTCTCGCGGCAGCGGAGTTACACCCCGGCGTTTCGCCTCCTCGCGCAACTCCCACATGTGCGCGAGGACTTTTGCCTCCAGATCCCATGGCGGTAGTCCGGCAAGGAGGCTCGCCGCCTCACGGGAGACCGTGCGGTATCCTCTGACCAGCCTAATGGCCATGACCCTTTGGGACGCGTTCAATCGCTGGGCTGGTCGCAGCCTTAATGAACGCGCCCACACCGGTGCCCCGTAAAGGGCCATGGACCGCACGATCCCCGCGTAGAGCCTCCGGCAGGAGGCGTTTGGACCCCCTAGATTGGGCAGAAGCCGCTTCAAAGCAGCCCCAGCCCTCTGCAGTTTGGGAGCCAAACGTCGGAAGTGCTCCACGAAGTTCCACCGGCTGTCGAGGACGAGTCCCAGGTACTTCATCGTCGACTCGACACCGATGTGAACCCCTCCCGCCGTTATCTGGGAACCCGACAGTGGCGCGTTCCGAGGACCATAGAAACACATGGCCTCGGACTTGTGCAAGGCCACCTCGAGTCTCAGTTGCCGGATCCTATCGACGATTGTCGCAACCCAACATGTCGCTAGTTCGGCCGCCGCCTCATGCGACCTCCCCTGCACCAGGACCAGCGTGTCGCCGCTAGGGAGGTCGGCGCGCAGCACCCAGTCGTAGCCGATGTCCCACAGATGCGGCCCCAGGACCGATCACTGCGGGACACCGCACGACATCTCTCGCCGGTTCCACTCTCCGTGGTGACCGGGGTAGATGACGGCCCTGTCCGTCAAATAGGCCTCGACCACTCGACAGAGGTAGGTCATAGGCGTAGGCATCCGGTGATACCGGAGTGCCTCCCTAATGCAACTCCAGGGCAGGGTATTGAACGCATTGGCGATGTCAAGAGACACCGCCAAGACCACCCCACCCCGGGCAACAGCATCCCCCGTCGTGAGGGCTCGAACGCGCATGATGGCATCCACCGTAGAGCGCCCCTTGCGGAAACCAAACTGGCTGTCCGTCAAATCCGGCCCCACTCGCACCAGCTGCCCGACAAGGCGGTCTGCAATTACTCTTTCAAAGAGCTTGCCCACCTCGTCGAGCAGCACGATGGGCCGGTAAGCGGACGGAGAGTCCGCCGGGCGCCCCGGCTTCTTGATGAGGACCAGTTTCCCCGTCTTCCAACGAAGTGGGAACTGGCCCCTCTCCAAGCATGCGCTAAAGAGCCCTCGAAGTCGAGGCCCGAGAGCCTCTAAGGCCAGAACCCAGGCTTTTCCAGGTAAGCCGTCGGGTCCTGGGGCGGTATTTTTGGCATTCAGCCTACGTACCGCCACTCTCAAATCTACCCCGGTCACCTCCGGAGATTCGTCGTCGTCGTCGTCACCTGTGTGGTCCGCATCGGGCACCGCAGGAGGCGGAGCCATGGGCGGGGGAGTATGTTCCCCTCGCGAAGGGAACAGAGTGCTCACCACGTCCTCCACGAGCTGGGGCCGGAGACTCTGCGTCAGCGGGGGAGCCCATGGGCGGAGTTGATCTCTCACCAATTTGTATGGGCGCCCCCACGGGTCTCTGTTCAGAGTCTCCAGCGACTCCTTACGGCCCTCTCCTCTGGCCCGCTCGATCTCCGCTCGGAGGGCGGTCTTCGCCGCTCTGTACCCGGCGTACAGCTCCGCCTCAATGGTTTCCGTATCCGGCGGGCGGATACGGAGCCTGCGGTGCCTGGCGTACAAGTGGCGCGCAGCAACGCACGCCGCGCGTAAAGCGGTCAGCTCACGCGACCACCAGTACACCTGGCGCTGAGCACGTCTGGGCTGGACCCGGGGCATTGCCACGTCCTATATTTCGGACATGGCCTCCCGGAACCACTCCGCCTCGTCGTTGATGTCGGCAGGCCTGTCCGGTGATGACACCCAGGCCTGCACGATCGAGGCCTCCAGGAGGAGCTCCCGGTCCAGCTGCTTCAGCGCCCACCGCGGACCACTCGGGGTCTGTCTGACCGGCGTGCCCGAGGTCTGGGCGGAGACGTCAAACCGGATGTACCGGTGATCGGAATAGGTCTCCACCCCCTCCATGACGCGCCAGTCGATGACACGTGGTGACAGAGCGGGGCTGGCGAACGAAATGTCCACCACTGACTCGCCCCGCATCCGCACGCACGTGGGGACAGAACCCCGGTTTAGGACGACCAGGCCCGACTCCAGAGCCCAGTCCTCCACCATCCTGCCCCGTGTGTCCGTTAACCGGGAACCCCATGCCACGTTCTTGGCATTGAAGTCCCCGAGGACGATCACGGGGAGGGGATGGTACCCGACGACGACGACTCTCAACTCCCGTGGCAGAGGACTTGCTCCTGGTTTTGGCGGGTTGGGCGCAGGCCTTACTCCCAATCCGGTGCTCGGCCGGCTTGCCAGCCGCTGCACATACGGCGCAGTGCAGCGTGGCTTCGCACGAGCCGGCCTTGTGACCGGGCTGACCGCAGCGATAGCAGTGATCGCTGCGGTCCACCTCCGAGGTGCATTTAGCTCTCACGTGGTTGCCCACATGGCAGCGGAAGCATCTCAGAGGTCTGGGTTCGAGCAGTTTCACCTGCGCGGATACCCAGCCCACCAATAACCTTTGGCCCTCCCCGGCGATTTTTCTGGCCGCCGACACGGGGCAGCTCACCGTTACGGCTCGCATCCCCGTGAAGCCAGGACGGATGGTGCCCGCCCTAACCTGCTCGGCAGAGCACCCCCCAGTCCTGACGACAGCGGCCACCACCTGTTCCTCCGCCACTGAGTCGTCCAGGCCCGAGATGCGCATGTCCACGCACTTGGTGGGCCTGGACACTCGGGCCTCATCCGCATTTAAGGACGCCCTGAGCTTTTCAGCTAGGGCGTCAGCGGCCGGGCCACTGGCCACTCCGGGGAGCTCTAGCATCCGGGCGCCAGTCGCAGTGACCCTAACCCGGATGCCCTGAGTGGCGCCGATCTCTTCCAGATCCACCGCCGCCCCAACCTTGGAGAGCACGTCGCGGTAGGACACGCCCTTCTTTTCCGCTTCCGGCTGTAGTGTAATCACTACAGCTGCGGACTTCGGGGCGCGGAGCCTAGCCGCGACGCTTTGCTCCTTGCGCCGCTGCCGCCTGGCCTTCTTTTTGGCCGCCCTTTTGGCCTTGCCTGCCTTCTTCTTCTCCCCGGCTATTTGCCACTCGGCGTCAGCCTGGGGAGATTTAGAAAGCGGGGGCGGCCGTTTCGCCGCCGGGGGCGGAGCTCCCGCTGCCAGGGCCGGAGCCAAGGCCGGGGCCCCCACCGCCTTGGCCGGGGCCCTCGCTGCCTGTGTAGCAGCCCCACCCCTGGTCTGCCCTGACGGGCCTGGCTTGGCCGCCGCGGCAGCTGCGGTGGCGGCATACGATGCCACCTTCCGCTGGCCCGAGGCCGGCTGGCTTGCCGCTAACGGAGGGCTCAAGACCACGGCCTCCAGTACGGAGAACCGGCTGTTGAACGCAGCCAGCTCCTTCCGCACCAGGGCCAAAACCCGGTCCTCCGCCGGCAAGGGCGGGCCCTGCCCTTGCACCGCTCCGCGCTGCAACACAACGCGGGGGCCGGCTCCACTGAGCCTGGCCAGGTCTGCTCGGAGCTCCACGTTCTCCTTTCGGAGAAGCTCCATAGCGGCCGTCAAGCGGCCGACCTCCGCCCGCATCTCGGACAGTACGTCCGACGGAGGCCCGACCTGAAGGGCCCTCGCTGCCGCCATAATGGAGGCCGTAGCCGCGGGTATGGCCTTGTCTTTTGAAGACTGTAACTTCTTCAAGGCCACACTCCTGATGGCGACTGCTACGACCTCTGCAAACCTGGCCGCTCGGAATCGGAGCCCCCAGCGGCCACTTTGGCGGCCTCGTCGGTCGCCACTCCTCCCTTGGCACGGTTCGCGGTGGCGCCAGCCTGTGCCGTCGTGCCCTTTTTTTGGACGGTGACACCTACCGACACCTCGGTTGAAGCCCCGGACGAGACCTCAGGGTCACTCTCCCCGCCGATTCCTGGGGGGGTATCGGGCCGCTTGATGCGACCCCGATTGCCACGCCCAAGCTTCGAGGTCACCGCCGCGCGACCTCGGCCTCTCCTAACAGTCGGCACTTTAGCGATCGGCAGGCTTTCCTCGCTCGAGGATAGTCCCGCCGATCCCGCGCGGTCCGACTTATAGCCGCGCGAGCGTTTCCCCCAAAACCTGCCCATGTCCTGCTCGGATCCAGCCCGGTCCCCGGAGGGACAGGAGTCTCCTCGACTCTGGTTGCCGTTGCCGGCAAGCGGTTCCTCCGCCAATAATATTGGCACGTCGTCTGTGTTTTTTTTTTTTTTGTATCAAAAATTTATCCATTTTAGATCCCACGAGTAAAAACTATATCCAACCAACCAACCAAAAAATAGTGGTTGCGTGGTTTTTGTTACATTCTAAATTACAATTAAAGCTACTAGCTATATATTAGCATAACATAATACAAACAATGTTACCTTTGTGAATTCATTCAGAGAGCAATTAAATAAATCTATCCTATCAGCAGTGTCATTCAGTGTATGCAAGGCTCGCGTCAGGGGCGCTTTACTGAGCAGGTTGGTTCGCGCGCGTGGCACTGTTAACAACCGTGGCCGTCGGCGTCGCAATGCGTACTTATCAGGCACGGGTTATACGATACCCTTCTTTGGTGAGACTGGTTGTCAGACTTTCGGGCTTCTGACAAAACTTAACGACTGTCAAAGGTCCACAAATAACAGCCGGAACCAACGGCTTAACGTGATTTCCGAGGCACGGGTCACCCATCTATGGACCGACCGCGACAAGCGTAGCTTAACCTGATTTATCGACCGCACGGGTCGATAAGGTTAAGCTATGCTTTGGCATAAGGCTGTTATAACTTAGCCACCCACTTAGAGTCCCTATATTAACCAACGAGTTATAAAATGGGTCCAAATAACAATAACAATCGGTTATCAATTCACTATTTTAAAAGAAAGAAAAATATTTTATTTGGGACACGCACAGGAAATACAAACAGTAAGTAATAAAAAAATATAAAAACAAAAAAAGGAGCATTTAAAAACTAACAGAATAATAACATCCTGTGCGAGGCCAAAAAAGCCTCTCAGCAAAATAATGCGGCGATATTTAAAAAAAGAAATACCGCAGCGCTGGTATTCCAATACCAGCATACATGTGTGTGTATGTGCGTGTATATAATGGCTGGTATTTTAATATCAATGAATCGAAATACGAACATGATACGTAGGTACTCGTAATTACAGATTAAAATTACCGCTTACCTGTCCAACTATTTTCAATGAGGAATTTAATTTCAAATCATACCTCCGCTTCAAAACTTACAAGCAAATTATATCATTCAAATATAGAACTCACTAAAATAGATACCAAAACTACAATCAACAAATTCCGTATCCTATTTGCGTAAACTTTAGAGAATACCGAAAATTCACGCCTCCCGGTACCTTAGTACCGAAAAATACCAAGAAATAACGAGAAACCGTTCATAAAACAAATATTAGTATCGATGTTATAGATCGGCGTGCTGTCAATGTAGGCTTTTTTACGAGACCCGGTAAAATTGGAAGCTGCCCAAAAAGAATACATTTATTTATTTTTATATGAGGGCCTGGTCACGTAGAGGACTGAGTTGGGACGTAACAAAGGTAACGTTGTAAAAATCGCAACTGACTTGGTATATTTACTGGGCATGCGTGTTTCTAGATTTATTCATGTTGGGACGTGGGGGTCTTGTTCTTTTTGAGGTCTTTGAAATTTTTAAGGGTATTGTAGATGTCGCTTTGTGTAGGTAGCGGGTTGTGGCATATACTATGCCGAATTTTTATTAAATGGTACCTCAAGGACTCCGCGAGGTAGGGTCGACCTAGTGTAGAGTCCACAAATTAAAATGTAAAAATTATGTTTCCTTTGTTACAATAATTTTAGGAGTACTTAGTTTATTTGTATTATTTTTAAGGATATGTAAGAATACTTTATTTGTTTAGTAAACGATTTATAATTATTATTAACTAGCTCTCGCCCGCGGAACATATCCCACGGAAACGCACTACCAGGGTAAAAAGTATCCTATACGTTAATCCAGGTTATGAACTATCTGTATGTGAAATTTCATCTAAATCCATTCAGCCGTTTTTGCGTGATTGAGTAACAAACATCCAAAGAAACTTTCACATTTATAATATTGGTTTTATTTTGCGAAAAGACCAATTACATCTTGTTCAATAGCCTACTTCCTCTGAAAGCTTCAGTGTATTACTCTCTAAGCAGCTTTGGACGTACAATAACCTCTTTCTTTCTAAAATGTATTCACTACAGCATAAAATTCCTAAGAGCCAATATTTCTTTTGAAACTTCACCCACAAAAGAGTAGCAAATCCAGCTTCGACGGATTCTTTCAATATAGAGCAAACAAAATGTTGTATCTTCATAACAAAACTGTTCGAAGGCTGGTAAAAAATTGAGTGACGACCTCGCCCTAGGCCGGGTTTCGTGATATCGGCTATTTCAAACTTAAAACTAACTCCATATAAACAATTTTTCATCACTGAACAACTTTAAGGCCCAAGCAATAGAGTCCAAAATTAATCGATGTATATATTTCGCAGCTGTAAAACTGTTCTTGCTAGTGCGTAGTCCATACATCAAATTTAACTACAGACCGTTTGTTTATCAACTTTGTATCCGAACAGAATACTATCTTTATGGGCATGGAGCCATGAAATGCAGCGATTTACGCATTGTCTCCTGGGACCACTTCATTGAACAGGACTCCTGATTTGTCAAAATAATACAAGCAGATATCGTCTTAACTGGGACGCGATAGGGGTGAAAATTGTGGAAATGAGTTACGACAAGCTGTACGTTCTATCGAGTGTTGTTAGGAGTAAATCATTTCGGCCGACAATATGATTTAGAGAGTGGCAGCATACCTACATCAATCTCTGGTCGTGTTTTCCCCTACATTTAACGTGATGGTGAATTTGAATTATCCGCTCGGCTGTTACGAAATATTGCTGGACTCGTCACTAGTTTGTTAGGTTACCCTGCAGTAAATTGCTTGCAGTATTTAGATCGCTTCTTAGAAAACGTTAAGAGGGAAACGTGCGTAGGATTCCGATGGAAGAAGTAATTGAATATTTATATTTTATTTAGAACTAGCTATTGCCCATGGCTTGGCCCGCGTGGATGTCGCAAAACATCCCACGGTTACGTACTACCGGGATTAGATACCTAATAGCCGAGGAAAAGTTATTGACTCCTACCCGCTGCGCCCGCGTTGTCGTCAACCATAATTATTTTATTAATTAAATAACGTAATTTTGAATCTGTGATATCTTTGAAAGTATTAATTTTAATGATATGATGTCAAGGCATATTTTAATCTAAATTAAATGCCCAATTGAAATAACATATTTTATTGGATAAGGATAAATATAATACCGGTCAAAATAGCTTCGGAAATAACAATACATTTTTCATCAAATTCTGAACGATAAAAATGGTTACTGTAGGTCATTCTTAAAAGATAGACATAATATGTTATTGCGGTTTTATTTTATTTTAATATTTACAATTATGTAGAACATAAATTTGATGTATCTCTTACGGCTTACGCGGCGCACGCCAGTAAAGCTCCCAGTCGGCATGAATTTTTCCGACTTTTTCGACAATAACGACGTTTTATTTCATGAATTATACACAAAAACCTTCCGCATGAATCATTCCGTCCATTGATGAAAACCGTTTGAAAATCTGTTCAGTAGTTTTTGAGTTTATTGCGTTCAGATAGACAGACAGACGCGGGGGGGGACTTTGTTTTATAATATGTAAGGATATAGCATCCCACTGCAGGGCAAAGGTCTGAATTTGAATATTGAGGTAGAATAAAATTTGTATTTTTGCGGTTTAAGGTACCTATAAATTCTAAGTCTAGTTTACGGCGCTCCACGTCTGAACCTAGGTCTTTCTGAATTGAGGTCGAAAAACTCGGTCAAAACCAGTAATTTACAGAATTCCTCCTATACTCAGCATTCCTTAGAGGATTCAGATTTAGCTGATATAATGTCTCAGTCGATTCTTACGACACCCAAGGGAATAGTCTACTTGTAGGTCAACATTCGCATTTTTCTTATACCGTTTCAAATGTTCAGTAAGAAAATAGAGTCATATGTTGAAGCTTTATTTGTCTTCCTACAATTTATATACTTTGTTACGTATTTTCAAGTAGGTATATGTTATCTAGGAATTGGAAGTTGAGCAGGACACCTGGCGCAGTGAAGACAGATGGAATAAGGCTGTGACCGAGTGGCGTACAAGGACTGGAAAAATAAAAACTTTTTACCAAAAAAAAACATCCATCTTCCCAAAAAACACTACAAAGTGAAACATTATTAATTTCGGAAGTTGGCGACTTTGATTTTGAATTTTGGTTTTTTACCACCGACTTCCGAATAAAGATAAAAATCATTAAGTCGAACATAGAACCCTTTTTAGAGGTCGGTTAAAATGAAGTGTCGCTTGTCCGGTAGCGATATGGACGGATGACATTGTTACCTGGATGCGGCTGGCAGAGGAACGTGGGGATCAGCACAAGAAAAGGGAGGCCTTATGCTCAATAGTGGATGAAGTCGAGCTGTGCATGGGGATGACGATGACGGTATCTCAAAAAAATTGAAAAAATCTTAAAAAAAACTTTAGTCTTATGAATACGTTCGGACCGAGAGTTTCGTTTTTTTTTGTAAACACTACGGGAAGCTCTTGGCCTGCATCTCATCTGACGGTAAGTGATGACCAGGCCAAAGGTGGAAGCTTTACCCGAAATCCTCACCCATAGGGGAACTGGCTCTTTTACCTTTACCTGCCGAAACACAACAATGCTGTTAACATTGTTGCTATGGCGACTTAGATAAGATGGTGGGAGCTAGCCAGGCGGACTTAGAACAAGCCCTACCACCAATCAAAACGACGGGGATGACGGTTTTACGGAGTATTATTTGGTTTTCTATCCTAGTTATTTACAAACAAACTGCAAAGAAATCAAAGTGAGTTTATTTTGTTGCACATAAAAATTTGACAGTGTATAGAGGGCCGCTAGCGGCACAATAGTACCGCTGCCTCGGCTCTGCGGCCGGCGAGTGCCAGGGTCCGTTTAGGCACAAGATAATGTAATGTTTTTGGAATGAGGTGTTTTACAGCGAACTAACCTCAACAATCAAACAAAATAACAAGTGACAATGACAATGCAATGCTTACGGCACTTTAGCCGGGCTGACGCAGGGCCACTATTATGTCGCAAATAGCGGCACTCTATACACTTCTTAAAAAAAATGTTTTCGAACGCTGAGTCGAGTCATAAATGCAGTGAAAGAAGTAAGTATCGTTATTATTTGGTAAATTTTAAACATAGACAATTAAACAATTATTTATGAAGACAGTAAATACGTCTTTTTCTAGGCGAAAGAGTAAAAACTAAAACAAAAGACGACTACATTGCAATAAATATAGAAGGAGCGGCTTTTAGCGTTCATTCCCAATTCCAAACTCGAAATTCAATGAAACATTCGAAAACACGTCACAGCTGACCCTAACGTCAAACAACGACCTTCCTTGCTCCTATAGAAAAAGAGCGAGGGGTACACATAAATAAATATAAATAAAACCAAAGCAAATAGCTGGGGTCAGTCAGATGAAACAAGATCGAAATCCGAAGGATAGTCAACAACTCGACATCGGATATACCTGCAATTGTATTTCTGTTTACCTGCGTACCTGTACTTGTGTACCTGTGTACTTTGGTACCTCAAACATTTCTACCCCTAACCCTCTCGTGCCTCCATCTGTTTTAAAACTTGACCTTAATAAGGAAAGTTCGTATTTGAAAAGTATCTGCAGGCTTAGGGCTTGAGCCATGTTTTTCTGCGCAGTGGAAATTGTAAAATGATAATGTTGTTTGTTTTGTGATGTTGTTGTTTACATACTGAAACTGTGCTCAATTATTAAAACTGTCTGTTGTGTGCTGCTACCGTCGGACTTTTTTTTTATTTTTTCGGGGTTTTAAAAAATGTTGTACAATTTTTTATAGGAAATTCTTCTATTTTTGCCTATTTTATAGTTAATTTATGTCAGGTTCCAAATAATGTTTCAGATTTCCTGTTTGCGGTGATTACATATTTACATTAAGATTGAGATCTTCATCTTATCAAATTATGACAAACCCAAAGCTCCTTTCCATAGCACATAGCCTTACCATAACTAGAACAGACCTCGCGAGCACAAACTTTTTTACAACGCTAATATACCACTAAAGTTATTTAAAACGGGATATTTACCATGTTTTTGTTTTTAAAAACATGGTAAAAATCCCGTTTTAAATAACTTTAGTAGTGAAAACAACCATGTCAGTTTAAACTCCTATAATTACTATACCTATCCAACTTTAAAAAAACCCGACTGTGGCTGTAAGTTACCAAAAACCATACATATAAGGTGGCAAGACGATAATTAAACAGTAATAAACTAACCCACGACTAACCAACACCAGTGTCCAACCATCCATCTATTAATTACGAGACTTTACTTAATCTCGTAATTAACACACAAAATGTTCGACGTCACACAAAATGTTCGACGGGACCTAAACATTTGGCGATCAAGCGGTGCACATTTTGCCATCTAGTGACCTTATTGTAAACGTTTTAGAGAATTCTGAAAATTCTTTTCGGAATTCTCTAGTTTTGTGATGAGAAGCTGGTCCCAGGTGGTCCACTAATCCCGATCCAGTAGTTAAAGAGCCGATTCCACTGCTAGAAATTTAAAAGTGAGCAATTTACTGTATTTTGAGGAGCTATTCTGCTCATCACGCCAAAGATCAACAAATAAAAAAAAAAATAACTACGAAATTGGATCTCATAAGGCGGACATATCCAGTAGCCCCCTTTTTTCCCCTTTTTGGAGGAAGTACAATCAAAAATCCCCGACGACAAAAAAATCTATTAAAACGTAATGAAATGAAATGAAATGAAATTGTTTATTCTGTAAATAAGATATCGGAATCACTTAGGCCAGGAGGACTTTTTTAAAGTCCAGACATAATTTTGGTCCGGCCATATGAGGACCATGTAGAGAAATGGTATTTTGAGTTAAGAACCACACAGATTTGAGTGGACCTGTCCAGACAGTGCAAGCATTTGTCAGTAATCGTGTTGCTCAACTCAAAACTTATTGAGCTCAACTCGACGAACAATACCAAAGAAAGGACATTTGGGTAGACCGCATAAACTACTCAAACTGCCAGACCATAATTAAAACTAACCGAGAAAGAAAAAATGAATGAAAGAAGACAAAATAAAAATATCCACTAAGTCCTCACATTCACAATAATTAAAATAATTTAAAATCTGTATGCCAAGTTCAATCTGGACGAAGATAGGTTGTAAAATACGAGCTGCAGAGGAGTACCAACAAACTGATACACGAAAGCAAATTTTGCTAGACTTGAAGCAGAGATACTTCGCTCGCTCGGTCTATTAATTTTACAATTTTTTTTTTTTCTTTTTTTTCACTTTTAAACGTCTTTGAACAAGGAATATATTTTCATTATCACACAATCCACTATTTTTTTTTTTTTTTTCTATATAAGAAAGGTGTGGGGGGGAACAATCATAGGGCATCAAAAAATTCGTCCGCATCGTTGTCAACAGGAAGAGTGCCCAAAAGGCTGGCAGCATTGCCACGTTGTATGGCAATGCTGATTCTCTGGCCGAAGAATAGGCCAGCCTTCTGGTCACATGAAGAGTCGACCAACCGCTTTGCGATGTCTTGAAAGACTAAGTGGGCACTCGGACCCCATGGCCCTAGTGTTTCAACCCCAAACGGCTCAAACATATAAGTCCCAATAAGATTGGAGTATTTGCGCCGTTTGAGGTTTTCCGCACCTGCAGCAGCAGCCCCAGCATAGCCCACCGTGCTAGGAAGATGGGATGGCGCAAGGGTGTCGACACACGTTGCATCTCACACCAATGGCCTACCTACCTTCCAAGGCATTATGGTCATTCCGTCTGGTCTCTTCCCATCGTCGCGTGCCAAGCCGTTGGGTTCTAGAACAGCTGGCACCCCGGCGGTGACAAGAGCACGACGGATGATGTCATTAATGCTGGCGTGCCGTGCTCTCCGGCCTGCGCTTTTACTGCAGGATAGACCATGGTGTCCGAGACAGTCGACTGCTTCACCGCATTGACAGCGATGCGGGGCCACACAAGGAGCGCCCAGACGCAGACAGGTAGCGAGCCGGAAAGTGGTGTCACCCAGCATAGTGCCTATGTTGGGTGATGGTAGCGCCTGAAGCCAAAGGCCCGACTCCCACTCACCCACAGCCAGCAGGCGGGCACGCTCAGCAGTATTGGTGGACGTATTAATAAGATTGTTCCGTACCAACCTGCAGAGCGGCTCATCCCACTGCCTCTGGGAGGACAGGTTCACGGGCCGATCTGTATTCGGGCAAGCCGTTTTCCAGGCGTTCTCCGCATCAGTCAAGCACGGCACTTCAGAGTCGACCAGGCAGGGGGCTAAAATTTTCCCGGTCAACTTTTCAGTGCTGTGGACAGAGGACAGGAACGCGGGTAAGCTAATACTTGTAATTTTGCGGACACCGAGGCCACCGAAACGGATGGGGGTAGTGTGGCTTGCAGCCACGCCCGGTCGTCCAAGGCCACATTTAAAATGGGTGTTAGGGTGCTGCGAATAATTTGGTTAATTTTGTCCAAGAGGTGTGGCTGCTTCCATAAAGGTGAAGAGCGTAGAAAATATATGAAATTTGGACCAAAACAGCAGTATCTGATCAGGGTGAAAGCCGAATGTAAGTTAATTTTAGAGAGTCTGTCCGAAATGTCGTTGAAATTTTTGATTTTTTCGTCGATGAAGGGAGAAAAGCTGTCTTCTAAAATTGGGGAACCTAGGAGCTGAAGTGAAGTTTTTTTTTTAAATTAAGTAAATTAAGTATCTGACACAATTTTTTCTCGCTCATAATTTGACAAAGTTCCCTCTATTAATTTCCTTCGAACCATCGATCAACGGTGTTTACCTGTTTGCTTCGAAAACATTGAAATTGCTCTCGTAAAATCGTAAAAGTTAAAGTCCGTCCATGATGAAAGTGGAGAAAATAAAGTTGCTACTATTTCAATTCTCTACTTAAGTGCTGGAGCGGTCTGCAAAATAGCTATTGTTTTTTTTGTGCAATAAAAAAGTGGTACAGAATGAGTGCGATATTTCAATGCAGATGCCGTTTCTTTCTAGGTAAGTAGGTCTTGACACGATTGCTGTAGAATGTGAACTTTTATTGTAGTAATTAGGTAATAGGATTGGAATGTTGCATGTGGAGCGAATGTGGTGTAAGTGATAATTAGCTCGGGTATTAGGGATGGTGACCGGTTTGAAATTAGCATTTCACTTTAGCAGCTCTGACTGACGTCTGGGGTTGCGGGTTTGTCTGGGGTTGCGGGTTTGTCTGAAAGGGATATCGCGGCCCCAGCACATAGGCAACGGAAGGAACACGGGTGGGTTTTAGTCAGTAAAAGTCTGACACTCCCTCTCGCTCTGCCCAGACAGGGAGGAGACATTTAAAAAAAAAAAAAAAGCTCTGACTGACGTACAAGATCGAATGTTTCCTGCACGCTACTTTAATTATTCTGTAACGCTATATGAGTAGAATGTGTTAGCGGTGCTGAGTTCAGGGGCGGCAGTCTCGAAAGTCCTAATGGCATAACTAGACGCGCGCAACGTGCTTCACAAGCACGTGATTTCTTGGTGCTTGTCAAGCAATTTTGACCGTCGAGGGAGGCCATTAGGACTTTACGACCGAAGTCGGTCATATAGCGATCGCTATCTATGTCGAGACTGCAAGACAAGGGCTAAACAGAAAATTCTAATTATATTTTCCATCGACACGCTCAGAAAAAGAGTATTCTACTCTTTTATTTTCTCCACTTTCATTATGGACATCAACCCATAGAAATATATCTTCTTTTTTATATCTATGCATCAACCCTACTGAAAAATGACCTACATTACAAGATAAACGTTTAATTTTATAGGGTTCCGTACCGAAGGGTGCCAAACGGAACTCTATTACTAAGCCTCCGCTGTCCGTCTGTCTCTCAGCGGGATGTATCTCATGAACCGTAATAGGTAGACAATTATAATTTTCTTAAATTGCGTATTTCTATTGCCGCTATAACAAAAAGTTTAAAAATGTTAATAAGTCACAAATTAAATACCAGAAACGTGTTTTGCTCGTTTTTATACGGTACGGAACCCTTCGTGGGTGAGTCCGACTCGCACTTGGCCAGTTTTCCTGTTTATCGTATTAATTTATGGAAAGTATCATATTTGGTAGACTCAACTAAAGTTTTACTAACATTACTTGGATATGGTATGGTAGTTTAAAGTGTGGTTATATGTTACCGGTGGTTACGAAGTTAATGGGTAAGGGAATAAATAAAATTTTAATCTCCACTTTCAAAATGCATTTATCTGATGCAAATCCATTTTTGCAATAAATATCTGTTCTCTTAGTTTTTGTAATTATGTGCGTTTCACGTTAGGTAAACTTGATCCTCATTATTATAGTACTCGTAGTAGCACAAAAACAGTTGCAATGAAATCAGCAAAGCCAAGTAAACTGCATTATACAATTTTATGCTATTTTTTTTTTACTTTCTGAACGGAAAATATTTTTTCTAAATACCTATCCAAATTAAAACGCCTCAACACAATTTTATTTTACTTATTTTTGCCCGCGGTTTCGCCCACGTGCAGGTCGAAATAAAACCCTATAGAAACTTTCTCCAATAAAATATAAATATACGCGTGTGCCAAGTTTCATGATAGTCAGTCAAACGGTTTGGGAGTTTATCAATCTCACCAACCAACCAACCAACTTTTATTTTTACATTAATTTATATTTTACAGATTAACACGCTAATATTTATCGGTAAATAAAAAACTCATATCGTTCAAATATCACGATCAAAAATCGAGTGTTCGGTAAATAACGAACTGACCCGAAGTGACCCAGATCTGTATATTGACTGTATGATGTAGCTCGACCGCTCTTCTGCAGTACCGTCAAGAGCTCTAGAGTCCGGGATCGATTCGGGGTTCGGGTAAAAAAACTTTGAGTATGCGGAAGACGAATCTAACTACGAGTATGTAAGTATCGGAGGAAAGATTGTTATGATCGTCAAGGCAAAATAGTTTAAGGTTTCTGCCGTTGCAGTGCAGGTAACAAATCATATTGTATTTTTTTAGGTCACACAAACTTTTATCTATACTTAACTATAACTTACTTATAAAGATATAGATAAAAATAGTTTTTTTTAGTTTGTTTGTAATGTTGTATGCCCTACATACAAACTAACAAACAATTTTTAATCTCCGGAACTACCAGTCGGATAAGAAAAAATATTTTTGCATTGGGTAACCCAATTCTTGAGGAACGAGAGGAGGCTCGCGGACAAAGTCGCGGGCAGAAGCTAGTTGAAGATATTATTTGTGTTAAAATAAACTAACGGTTATAATATAAGATATAATAGACAACTCAGACTCAGAACTCACACAAACGTGCTCATTGACGAGACCTCAAGCGATTGTCGCTGTGCAGTTAGTTGCGAGACCATATATTATGTGCTCTGGTTGCGGGTGCCGTGTCGAGACGAGTGGGCGCTGCGATCTTTTTAAAATGGAGGGTAGGTTATTAATAGGCTATCAGCGTTTTGTATGGGGAATTTTAAAGAAGTTGCATTTTTCATACTAACATTTTTTAAATTTATATAACAACCATGAACACGAATGTTTTAAAACTTTTATGCACTAATGTTTAAAACCTAAGTTAACGAATATGCCACTTAGATTAAGCGACAAAAATAAGTTAGTAAAACAAATAGTGGTCTTTTCTGTTAACAAAATGAGGAGTAATTGTTAAGGTATTTTTTATGTTTATAAAACTATAAGTAATAAGGTTTTTTTACTATTAAATTTGGTAGTTGTCTATGATGGTCATTATTCGATATTACGATATACCAAGCAATTGATGAATATTTTAAATCATAGCAAGGTAAGAGTAAGTTAGCCAACTATAGTAACTTATTAAGAATCTGTATCTGTAACAGATTTAGTTGGACAAGATGTGCAGGCTAGCATATGTCACTTTATTGGTGTACTCTGCGATTTAGTCGGCCAACTTATAATTGTAAATCTGATAGTCAAAATTTCGTAAAGAAATACAATTCCTTACGCAGAAATTATCTACGCTATCCAAATTCGTCGAACCAATTCAAAAATAAAGACAAACGTGATACTCCACACACAAGCCCATAAAACAAAACTACCTGACACCAACAACATGAAACTTCACGACAGCTAAGATGTCGTATCAGCATTATTTACACCCGGACATAGCACTCCTCTGGGAGCCCATTGAGCCTTCGAAGAGACGTGCCGCATCGATTCAATCGTTCTTCCCTAAGGTCCTATCATTACCTAGTCTGTCGAACTTGTAACTGTTCCGATTTGAAATTATTAGCCCCGGGCCTTTGGCTCGGTACTTACAGACTACGCTTTAGAGTTGGGAACTTCGCCGACATGTACCAATTACCGAATGCCTAATGGGTGAATGACAGTATTGAGTTCCAGTGACGGCTGTGACAGTAGTTGGGAATTATCTTGGTTTTGACAGCTGTGGAGGTATTGGTTTTGCGTTTGAAGATTGATTGTCAGCAGGTTTTAGAAAATTTGTAAGAATTTTTTCATTTTCTTTTCCCAAAGATATAAAAATATGTCACGATTGACAGGCAAAGCTGTGAAATCATCGAAAAAAAATGCGTGTAACTGTTAGCCGCTAAATGCACGCACAATAGAAAAGCACAATGACGTGGCATGAGTGTAAGACGTACTATCGAAGAACTTCATATCTAAGCGGTTTAAAAACAAAATCCCGTGAACACGATGACCACATCTGTTACCGCCCCGGTTCTATAACGGCCGAGCGCTGCAAGCAGAAATAGTCCTTACGGTGTATAGATATGAACTTCTTCGATGGTACATGTCACGAATATTAGCATAACATAGTTGGCTTGTTTGTTTTAGTATGATTGAAACAATGAAATACCAAAAACAATCCACATTTCCACGCCTTCTCAATATTCAAATACGTTTTTCACAAAGCAGAACAATCCATTGCCAAAATTATCTCCATATAACACCGAAAAAATAACACAGAAAGAAAATCCGTCTCGCAACATCCATCAGAATTATTTCCTCACCTAGCAATTTTCGGTCCCTACAAATATCGACACCGGGTATCGGTCCTGTAAGCGATAATAACACCATAAATAATTCCGGATTACACTGAATGAGCGAACGAACTCCGGTAAAGCCTCATCGGTATTTTACCGAATCGAGTGATTTTTTAATTCTGCCTTCTATAAATCAAAACTGACACCTCAACAGCCGTGACGATAGATTTCCGAATACGAGATTTTATTTTTCATAAATGTTTTATTAGCCTTTATATGTCAATATTCTCGCTTTATAAAACAATGAATGGTCCTTGTGAACTTTATGCGGTACTCTTTTACAGCCTGACAGCTTTTTATGACAACCTCTGTTCAACGCTTGAGATTTGAAAGGTTACTGGTTTTTTTATTTTGTTAATAAATCTCATCTAATCACTCTATTCTCAATAATTACCATTCTAATCATTGTTTATACGTCACATCGGGTTTTAGAATTAGGGATCTCGCGCACTAGACGGTCATGACCACAACCACTGGTCGCAGCTACCTACTGCCCGATGATTGATGTCGGGTCGTTGCATATTTGCTGGTCGCGCGGTAAAACCGGCTTGCACGATGCAGGATTTTGCGTGACGTCACTGTGATGCGTAGTTCGCATGTAGCGATGACGAATCGCGGACTTGGTCGCAACGGCCAAATAGCCGCAGACCATACGAACCCACTAGACCCGTCTAGTGCGCGAGATCCCTGAGACTCTCACACAGAATATGTATAACGGAGACGACCATCTTATTTTTTTCTAAAATTTGATGTGCCTTATAATACTTGACGTGCCATTTTATGTAGTGCTATAAAGATCTTTTGGCGCCTGAATGACATTTAGTAAAAAGTGAAATTTGCACAGACATTGTATTAAAAAACAAGATGGTGGCGATAGTTTTCTGATTTTAGTTACCCACCAAAAGATCTTTGTAGTATTCTTAGTTCGAGCTATTTACCAGCTTGGTGCCAGAGTTTCTCTAAGAGATTTTTTCAAAGATATTGGTATCCTCACGGTGGCATCTCAATTCATCTTCGCCAATATCTTATATATTAGGCAAAATATACACTTATACACTAAAAACAGTGATTTTCACAATGTTAACACTAGAAATAAGGACAAACTACGAGCTCCCTTTCACCGGCTTCATAAAGTTCATAACTCATTTGTTGGGCTTGGTATAACTTTTTATAACAAGCTACCCTCTTCTTTGGTAGATTTGCCTTTTAATGCGTTTAAAACGAAAGTAAAATCCAAGCTTTGTTCAAAGGCATACTATTCTATCAACGACTACTTAAATGATAAGAATAGTTGGTCGCTGTAGTTAACTCAAGACAATGTTTATGTTCTTTCTCCAGCTTACCCACTGACAAGTTATATGAGTTTATATAAGTAATTGTTTAATTTATTTGACTATAAAAGTCAAATTATTTAAATTTAATTATTGTTGACATTTTAAGTCAAGTTATTTTAATTTATTTTTGACAAAATCTACTCATCACACTGTTTTTTTATGAGTTGTATTGCAATATGTGGTTAGCTAGTGACCTCGACAATTGATCATATTATTTATTACTATTAGTAATTAACTGTTTGTTTATTTATTTTACCTCGATGGTCCTAGTTTATCATTTATAACTTCCAGTTACAACTATATGTAAGCGGGCACGCCCTTTATGCCTGGTGGCTTTTATTAAGATATTAAGTTCTGTTTACGTTTTGTTTTTTATTTCTGCCTGAGTATAGTTCTCGATGATTTTGTTCGGTATACTGGCGTGTGCTAGCTTATATATGGCTAATAATTTAAATTATGTTTTGTGTTGCTTAATGTAAATTATTTTGAATACTATTATATAGAATCTTCTTTTTGTTCTTTTAACTGAACAGACAGCTGTGCAGCTGGGGAGTTTGTTGCGCCACTTCTTCTTCCCAGCTAACGCACTAGGAAGTGGTGAAGGGTGGGCGTTTTGGGGGACTGTCTTATGTAATTTTGACGTTCGAAAAGTGCTGATTCTCAGCCTAGTTTGAATAAATGACTTTTGATTTTGATTTTGATTTTGATTTATTATTTTATTCACCATAAATCTTACCCTAATTACATTAAAATCATGTTTTCAATTGAAATTAAGAATGATTATTTACTATTACTACTACGCAATATCTTCTCGTCCCACATACCTCAAGACGAAAGTCTTTGAGCAGTGCGTGTTGCCAGTGATGTTGATGACATATGGCACTGAAACGTCGCTTACAATGGGCCTTATAAGAATGCTAAAAGTCACCCAAAGGGTAATGGAGTGGGCTATGCTTGAAGTTTCCCTCCGTGATCGAATCAGAAATAAAGAGATCCGCAGGAGAATCAAGGTAACCGACATTGCCAAACTTAAGTGGCAATTCGCAGGGCACATTGCTCGAAGAACAGATGGCCGATAAAACGGGAAGGTTCTGGAGTGGCGACCGCGTACCGGAAGACGTAGCGTTGGAAGGCCTCCCACAAGGTGGACCAATGACCTTGTGAAGGCAGGAATCCGCTGGATGCGGGAAGAACAGAACCGGTTGAAGTGGCGGTGCTTGGGGGGAGCCTATGTCCAGCAATGGACGTCTTTCGGCTGAAATGATAATGATGATTTCCTATACAAGTATTTGGTACCTCCCTTTAATAGCAAAAAACCATATATATTGTGTTAAATGAATGTTAAGACTACACTACCTCTGTCAGGAATAAAATCAGGTCGGACAATCTCTAGGGTCACATAAGAAGCGACGAAGGGATTTACAGGGTCACTTCATGTTTCGTACTAGACAGTTAAGGAGTATATGAATGACTATTGGTTCAGTCCACGCCTTCCGTCCGTGACGAAGTCAACTATACCATAAAACATTTCCTATGTCACTTGGAAATTGTGTAGCTTTCTATTAGCGATTTGTTTTTGTATTCTGGTCAGATTTTCCAGAAATTACCTCTTACAAACAAATAAACAATTATATTTTTTACTAGCTTTTACCCGCGGCTTCGCCCGCGTGGAACGTACTGCTGGGATAAAAGCATTCTATGTCCTAACCCAGGTCATGGTCTACCCATGTGTCAAAATTCATCTATATCCATTCAGCCGTTTTAGCGTGAAAGCGTAGCAAACAAACTGCGTACATCATGCATTTTCAGAATCGGTTCTGACGTTTCGAAGATTACCCCCATATACAAAATACATGAAACTTATTCTTTATAATAGATGAAACGACATTTATCGTACGCTATATTAAAAGCTGTGTTAGACAGTTATGTGTGGGTTTCTTAAGCATTCTTGAAACAAACAAATAGATACTCAGCTCAGTTTTAGGGTAGCTTCTAGGAATCCATTTCTAAGTCAGTTCATCGAACAGCAACTTTGTACCACGCCACATAAATATTAAATGTTATTATAAACCTAAGTAGTTCCTTTTAATATAATTTAAAATGTCACCAATCATTAGCATTTCAATTAACAATCTTGAACCAGCAATCATCAATGAAACTGAGCGCATTTAAGACCTGTCAGTGACATCATTGTTGTGGAATATTGACACTGACAGCTCTTTAACGTGGCAACGAGCGATCGCGTTCAGTTTCATTCCATCAACATCAACTCAGCTTATCGCAGTCCAATGCTGGACATAGGCCCCTGCCAGGCTACGCCACGTCACCCTCTCCTCCGCCTTCCGTATCCAGTCTTTCCCAGCCACCATTTTTAAGGCTGTCAGTCCATCCAGCTGGGGCAGATGCTCCGTCAGCCAGCGGTCCTTCGACAAACATTGCCAGTCCACTCTGCCGTCATAAGAAAGAAGGCCGTAACTACGTCAACATTGATTCCGAGATAATTGACGTTTTCTCTAAAATGATGGCCCAGGATTTACTGAATGGTTTTAGTTAGTGATTCTTGTTTTATAAGACGTCAAAAAATATAGGCTTTATTTTGAACCATAATTTATGTAAATTCATAAACGCGTATTGTTTTTATTTTAATTTTTCCCTTGTGTTTTAGCAGAAATATGATAATAAATTGTGAAATACTTATCTGAAAGGGCGTAATAGCGTAGAATGTAATTGCGGCTTTTCATAGAAGGAACTCGATCTTCCTAAAGCCGAAATCCTTGCATGTAAAGCGTTAAATGTGCAGTTGCGCCTTTTTTTGATAGTAAACTAAGTTACGAATCGTTTTCAAAGCAGGCATTGCAGCATAGGTATTTTGTCTAAAGGAAATAAAAGCCTTCGTCAGTCGATTGTAAACAAGACTTATTAAAATGAAACCAAAACTATTTACTAAAATACGTACTTTATTATTATGAGTCAGTCTCTTATGTTCTATTTTCAGTCAAACTTATATACGTAAGAACTATATATAGAATAATACGTAAGACACAAGTAGGTACATAACTAACACCAGTTACCTTTTTACTATGAAGCGTTTTGAAGTAACCAATTCTTGCTAGTAATAATAAACAAATAATTTTTGAAGGAACATCTTTATTAATCACATTGAAGTGCATTTTCTTTTACAAGTTTCATCACATCCAGGTTTTAGGGCATACTTCTTTGAAATCTTCTCTTCCTTTCTAGTCTTCTTTCTTTCTGCAATGCTGGTTTCATGTATTTTTCTTATGCGTATAGTTCCTCTTTTAGTCAACTGATTCTGTTTTGGAGTTGGCGATTCTGGTATGATGATGTTTTGTGAGTTCGGAATAATAGAATCAGAATCAGAATCACTGTCATTTTGACCAACTGAACTTAAATTGTGATTTTGTGTCGGTGATTTCGGAAGAACGGCAGGATGTGAATCTGGTATTATGTCTGAATCTGAATCATTGTCACTGTGTTCAACGGGATATGCGTTTGGGGGTATATATGTTTTATTTGCACAGAATCATCTGAATCAAAGTCCACGTCATCGCTGCAGCTGTTATATGGGTACGGATGTAAAACAGAACTTGTCGACGCTTGTTGCATTTGATGACCATCGTTGTTACCGTTGTTGGTTTTAATAATTCTATCATTTGAAAACCCCTCGCACTCTTCTTCATGGTCCTAAAAATAATAGATAATTAATTATTTGCATTTAAAATACTCCATCTTATCAATCTTCAAATAATCTTTAATCGATTTAATCAAAAATATGTATAACAGATAACACCGAGAATCAGACGAACGACACCTAGCTTTACACACTGTACATAGTCTGTAACCTGCCCTGTAAACTTCGCAACAAGTCACACATAAACTCACTAACTCGTCCATGCAAAAGTCACCCTTATATACTTAAACTTATAGATCATAATCGCTTCGCTCCAACACTTGCTTTACACACTCGCACGTAGCCGTCAATAATAAGTTTGTATTTTTTGTTTTGGATTTGGTCCCATGGTAAAATTAGTTCAAAATGATATTGTGATGTAAATCGTCGTTCATCCGAACACTCAGTTTAAACATAATGCCACGTCAGACAACGAATTGAACAAAAAATGAGTTAATCAACGAATTTATCTACGTAATTTTATATTATTTCACAGTTAGTTACTATTCACGAATTATAATGTAAAGTAAATAAACATTACTTACCAAGATATCAATATTATTTCAAAAGAAAAAACGGCTGCCGCGTCGTCCCGTCACCGCACACGCACACTGCACTTCGCGTGGCCTCTTAGCTAGCAACTGAGCGACGTGCGGATTCAAAATACTCTCCTCGCGCCCACTTCCGCACGCGTGTCCCTTCAAAAAACTTATATGAAAAGCCCTTATTGCGAAGTTAGGGCTTTTTACTGTAGTAAATTGAGAGGTTTTGCTTATTTAAAAAGCCCTAATTGGTAATTGCGGCCTTCCAGACTAGCAATACGAAAATACTAACAAAAAAGGCCGTTATTGTGTAATTAAGGCTTTTCAGATTCAAGAAACAGAATTTATGTCGTAGTTAAGCCTAAAATCCTTATGATATCTCTAATCTCATACGAGTTAGAGCTTTGTGAGTAAGTCCATAAGATAGCATTTTCTTTGCTGATTCCGAATATGTTAATAACACATTTTTGACAAAATTGTCAGTTACGGCCTTTTTTCTTATGACGGCAGCACTGCTACTTTCAATTGCTTCAGTTTTATTGGTGAAAAGTAATTTTAAAAAAAATATTAAAAGTAATCTACACTAGTATTAAAAAGAGAAACGATTTGTATGTTTAGCTTTAGATTTGTAATTTATAAAGATACTAGCTTTCGCCAGCGGCTTCGCCCGCGTGGATGTCGGAAATTATCCCACAGGAACGTACTCCCGGGATAAAGAGTATCCTATATGCTAATCCAGGTTATAAACTATTGGTGTGCCAAAGGAGAAGGTTCAAAAATACCCCACGTCTGCCATTAAAAAGAAATATCTCAAATTGTCGCCGAAAATTTGTAAAAAATAATTACGTTCTTCCGGTTTTAAGCCTTACTGGCTAAGATCCGCAAAAATTGCTTTGAATATTATTTCAGGGGTAGTATATTATAAGTTAGTAAAATCTGGAGATTTTAGTTTTAGAACGACTGCCTCGTTTGTTTAGTGGGTGCAAGCATTACTGCTGAACATGAGGTCCTTGGTTCGATTCTCAGATCGGGCAAAGTGCTATTGGGTTGTTCCATCAGGAATTTCTCAGTAGCATTCCGAATCTGGATTTGTGACCGGTTGCTGGCTCCCCCCCCCACCCCTATTTCATGGGACTTAAACATAACTGGCGAAATGTGGGTGTATACGTACTATAGGGACACCTCTGCCTAACCCTTCGGGGAATACAGCCGTGATGTTATGTATGTATGAATAAAACCGAAAGTATGTTTTTAATGCATTTCTAGTCGTTAAAAACAAAAATCTGCAGATTTCACTAAACTATACATAGTACCCCTGAATGAATATTCAGAGCATTTTTTTTTTGTATGTTAGCCAGTAAGGATTGAAACCGGAAGTACGTGTTTTTTTTAATTCATTTTTGCGATTTTTTTATATTCTTCTCTCTGCTGACAGACGTGGGGTAATTTTCTATGGGAGATGAGACTTCTCCTTTAATCTAAATCAGTTTAGCCGTTTTTGCGTGATTGAGTTACAAACATCCTGTAGGCGAAGCGTGATTGCTTGTATCGATTTATATTTGAATTTATTAGTAGGTAGTTATGTAGGTGCCTTAATTTCTTAAAAATAAAAACAGGACTCTAAGGGCGCGAGAGACGCACGCGGGAGGGGGGCGCGTGCTTAGCGGTGGCGCTGCGATTTGGAAAACATGCCACTCAGTGATCTTTACGAACGCTTGCGCACGGACGTATATCTCATTGCGTCTCCCCCGCCCTTCACCCTTTCGCAAATTATTGCCGTTTTTACTATAGGTAGACGTCCACATCCCCTACACATCCATACACACAAACATACATTAGTAGGACCACGCGGGTGAAGCCGTTGGCAGAAGCTAGTTAAAAATAAACCAGAAACAAGTTCACTAATCGAAACAACAGAACAATCGCGAACCGGACCGTCAAACTTTTTCATTACAGCGGAAAGGGAATCTCTTTTAAAGAGGAACGAGCATTGTTTGCTCACAAAAACGCGTTTAAAACTAGATCCTTAGTTATCTGAGAGAAAATGAGTTTGTTTGTTAGTTTTAATTTTAAAATCCAGTCAGTTTGTTTCATGGATTTTTCAGGACCTAATATATTTCCATTTTAAGTTTCTACCTAATATAAGACTACCTACCTAAATTAAGATTTGGAGGTAGGAAAACACATAAAATAACGTCACGCCTTGTTTCCACTAAGGTTTGGGCAGAGGTCTACCTATAAGTACACTCACATTTCCGCAGTTATGTTTCAGTCCCATGTAATAGAGGGCAAGCCTAATGCCATGAACCGGGCACAAATCCTGACTCCGGGATGGAAATTAGGCCTCTTTATTGAAATATTGAGTCCCCACCTATGAAATTGGCGTATTTTTCTCACAAATAGAGAACCTCGACACTTCTATGATTTAAAATATTCATCAATTGCTTGGTATTATATCGAATAATGACCATCATAGACAACTACCGATAGTAAAAAAACCTTATTACTTATAGGTTTATAAAGATAAAAATACCTTAACAATTACTCCTCATTTTGTTAACAGAAATGACCACTATTTGTTTTAACTTAGCCAAAACTTATTTTTGTCGCTTAATCTAAGTGGCATATTCGTTAACTTAGGTTTTAAACATTAGTGCATAAAAGTTTTAAAACATTCGTGTTCATGGTTGATAAATAAATTAAGAAAATGTTAGTATGAAAACTTCTTTAAAATTCCCCATATAAAACGCTGATTTCATCATAGGTGTGGACCTATTAATAACCTACCCTCCATTTTAAAAAGATCGCAGCGCCCACTCGTCTCGACACGGCACCCGCAACCAGAGCACATAATATATGGTCTCGCAACTAACTGCACAGCGACAATCGCTTGGGGTCTTGTCAATGAGCACGTCTGTGTGAGATGGTTTGAATTTGATAGCATCATTATTTCATGGCTGGCCGTCCCTACATAAATAGACCGTTATCTATAATATAGTTGTATATATTGTTACATATATTCACTTTATTATACAAGGTGTAATTTAAATGGTGTTGCACCTAAAAAGGGGTAAATACTCATGATCATGAGCAAATTTAAAAAAATTGAGCCGGCTCGGGATGCCTGACAAATGTGAAACTTTGTATAGAAAACATGCATGAAAGGATGGTTTATTAAAGGAAACTAATATGGCATAATCAAAAACAAAAATATCTGTTTTTTAAAGGAAAAAATACATTTAATTTAATGTTGGAACTTCGCGAGAGATTCGCAGCGTTACGAGCGAGCGGCGAAGCTAACAGCCGGTCTGACCCGCCCCATTAGATGTTTCATATAAAAAAACAGCTATTCTCGTCATTTTGTCGAGTTATGTGTATTACCCCTTTTAGGTCAACCACCAATTAAATTACACCTTGTATAATGAAGTGTATGTAAAAGGAGGCATAGAACAGCAGATTTTTTTTCCTTCCCGTAGTAAAACTTGCCTATAATTGAGTAACAATTACCCCTTTTCAGGGCCATCACCATTGAAACACGATGTGTGTTTGAATAGTGTAAAAAACTAAAACCCAACTACGACAAAAACGCCAACTAAAAAGGTTTTATACCTTTTTAGTTGCCGTTTTTGTCGTAGGCATCACAGGTCGTGTTAAATCGGTCGGCATAAATTGAACAGATAACGTATGACTCCAGTTTTAGTAACTATTATTTTTATTTAAATTATTTTGGGGTATATTCTACAAATATTATTGAAATTTGCTAAATAAGCCCTTTCATTGGATACCCAAAATGGCATCATATTTTTTTTGTCATTGTTCTATGCCATATTTAATGTAACGTCACATAGTCTATAACCAGTGGACAATCAAGACGCTTCCAACGATACCTCATTTGTCAAATTATGATAAGAAGTTTAGAAGGTATGAGGGAACAGATGAACATAGATACCCACATACAAACATACATACCGGTCAAAATCATAACCCTCCTTTTTGATTTGCCGTAGTCGGGTAAAAACTGAAAACGGACAAACCTCAGCGCATAGTGCAGAATTAATTTCAATTCTCAAATATAATGTGGGTACATTTGTAGCGGTACCCCAGCATGTTGGGGAGCTTAAGCCGTCTGTGAACCCTTGTATAAGACCTTCGCTATACAATTTTTTACTCAGATTATTCCTCAGCCAGCAAAAAGCGGAGTTATGTTAGAAATTCTAAAACATTACCACATTTATTAGTTAGGAGCTTACACTGGCTTAGGTACGGACACACATAAGGAAATTGCCACCAAACGCGAAGCTAAGTCAACCCCGGGCCAGGCTACGAAGTCGTTAGAGGTCGAAATTGCTTCCATGATTCTCCCTAACTACTTTAACATTCGCTTTTAAATTCCAGCTTCTTCAAGCAGAAATGAACCAAAGAAGAATAAACATTAAAATAGAGCAGTAGTAAATCTAATATCTTTACTGCTCTTCTAAGCCATAGCTTAAGGCGAAACTGGGAAGCTAAGTCTGAAGAAAATGAGTTTGTTAAAGTACTAGTACATACGCGTACAAAGTTATTAGTACAGAGTACGACTTCAGAGGAACAAACATTAAGGCAAAAATGTGAGATTGTTTTTTTTTTTTCTCATACATAGAGTTTCACTAACAAGGAGAATTTTATATGATCTTTGTTATGAATTCCACTAATAAGTGTATCTGCGTAATAATCTATTTGGCTTCGCAGGCAAATTGCTGTTGCTACGCAGCTTTTTTAATTGCTTTTTCGGGCGTATACGGCGAAGTGCTATCTAATGTTTATTTTTATCAAGAATTATTTCAGTTCTTGTTGCGTAAAATAAAAACTTCTGTTGGCATTTAAAGGTCAGATATTCCCAGTATCCGAACAAAAATATGTGTATTCCGGGATATCGCTCGATACAAGTTCTCATGAGGCAATTTATCGTTGGGACTGCGTATATCCTTATTTATTGGTAGATCGCGTAAGGGCTGGCGATCGGTCCATTTATCTATATAGGTTTCTGTCCTCGGTACACATTTTCCTAAGGTTCTTGGCCTTTCGAGGGCGGAGCGACCATTACGGGAAGTTTTCTCTAGGTCGTTATTTGAACTCAGCCCACGTAAATTAATTTTTAAGTATCTAGAAGAAATATTGTTTTTAGATCGCTCTTAAGATAGGGTTTACTTGGGGGACAGGGAAAACGGTAAGAGGTTATTATGATTTGTGAAAGAGAAAATGTAAGCAGGGTTTTAGGTAATGTATATTGAGTTATTCTATTTTAATGATAATACTATTTGATTAAATTCTGTAATTTTATAAATTTATATTATTAATGTTGACTTGGATGACTATTTTAATTTTGGATGACTATTTGATTAAATTCTGTAATTTTATTAATTCATATTATTAATGTAACGAACGAATAATTTCTCGCATATTCTTTTGTCGTGATCTTCTTGTGTGTTTTTTTTGTTTTTGTTTTTCTTTCTTGTAGTGGACATTATTAAATTGATTATTTTAATGTATTTTGTTAACGTAAAATTTTGTTAACTTTGACGAACCTGACTTTAATATTTGTATGTCAACAATGACAAAGCATAGTGCAACACTTATCTATTTAAGACCTTGACATGTATGATTAATGTATATGTATATGTTCTTCACCTATGTTTCACAAATAAATAATTCTGATTCTGATTCTGATTCTGATTAGGTAATTTTAGTGCTTGCTTTTAAATTCTCATTTAAAATTAACCGTGATTTTAGAGAGATATGACGGCTTGGGAGTAAGTGTCTATACCTTCGATCAATATTGATCGAAGGTCTATACAGACTTTGCTTTCAAAGAGGGTCGGTGTTTTTATACGTTTTTTGATAAATTGATGGCGGAAAACTAAGTCGATTTACTGGGTTATTTACTGCTGCCAAAACAACTACTCTATGCAACTACATAATCATAACTCTGCAATATTTATGAAGTGAAAAAAGAAATTGGATCTGAACCAGAATATGATTATAGATTTTCAAATATTTGTTGATATGTATACCTCGTTTTCAATCAAATCGGAGAACGTAATACATCCGTATTTAATGCAACAAATATCATTTCATCCAGTGGTATGGAATATATCGTAAATAAAAACCGTTCAATCTCATGCATTATTTGCTGTCGGCGAAGTTTTGTATTCTCAAATAAGATATTATAAGCAAGGGAATAATAGAAATAAGAAATATATTGGAAGGCAGGTAGATGCGGATTTAGTTTAGCACCTTTTCTTTAATAACTGAATATTGTAATATGTGTAATATTGTGTCATGTACTGATATATCCTGAATATAACGCTAACCGTACAGCAAAGAACAAAGAAAAAAAACAATAAAAGCTGGAAAAAAGATATTGCTTTAAAGCTGCTTTCAGACGCCTCACGTTTTGTTAATATTTAGGGTTCCGTACCCAAAGGGTGCCAACAGGACCTACTAAGGCCCCGCTGTCGGTCCGTCTGTCACAGGGCTGTATCTTTTTAACTGAAATAGGTAGACACTTGTCATTTTCACATAGTGTGTGTTAGTACACACTTTGTAAAAATGACAAGTCTGACAGAGTGTGTACTACTATGGCCACAATAAAATAATTGAAATTAAATTAAAGGGGTGACATGAAACGTGCTTTTTGCATTATTAGAAAACATTGTTAATATGTATGGTGGTTCGAAACCCTTCATGTGTAAGTCCGGCTCGCACTTGGCCGCTTTTTGTCTTTCACTGAAAGTGAAACGTCTGAACAAAAAATTAATGAAAAGTTATGAATTCATTAGTAGACCGATCCAACGATGTTGGATTTTGGCACTCGGAATCTTACACTCGCCTACCGAATGATCGAAAAATTAAATGAAAGGAGCATACAAACGATCCTTTGTAATTTGGTCATGTCGCGTAAACGTGGAATGAAACAAAAATTTACCTTCACTCGAGTGAAGCGTCTGATATCAGCTTAATCAGCAAGGTTGGCAGATAGATTGGCACTAATTGGTTATTGTAGTCAATTGCTGTACACGTTGTTGTGTACGTAAAATGCGGTAGTGGGGCGCGTCACTTCAGACTAGACAAGCTATACTGCCAAATTCCATAATCATTTTTAGAGTGTCACCAGCGGGTGCCAGCAACTTGCTATTTAAATACGAATTTCCCAACTATTTCATTGCACTTTTCACAAACAACAGCAAAGTCGCAACGAAACAGCAACTCGAAAACAAACGTGAAATAATACTTAGTTCTACCAAAGAACAGTTGCAGAAATTGACTAATAAAGGCAACAATTCTACAGTTGCTGTTATAAATCGGCAAAAACTTGCTCAGCTCCCTTCCGACTGCAAGTACAGTCAAACAAACTAATTGGTATACAGGCTGCTTACTTACAACTACTTATAAACAGTTTTGTGAGTGTGATGAGAAAGAAAGAAAAATAGGTTTATTTGTCACAGAAACACGTGCATACAAAAGTATAATTAACTCGAATAATAAAGAACAAATAAAATCAAAATAGATAGAATGACGAGCGCAGAACAGAAAGAGTCAGCAGCTGCAAGTCGTGATGAGTAGTCAATTCTTTTCCGTCACTCTTTTATGTTTGCCATATGCTTTAAAAGTTATTACGCAGCCAATAAAAATAAATATTGTCAATATTGGCAGTGTAGTGGAAAGATAAATATGTTTGCCTGAAACATGCATACATAGTTTGTTCTACTATACAGCCGACTAAATTGTTAGTTAAATAGACAAAAAAACATTATTCCAAATTTCACCACACTGTCAGTTTCACTTTAATTTTGCGTTATGTGAATTTTCATCTAGCATTTTGGTTGTATGTTAGAGCTTTATTTTTTTTTACTTGACTTCACAGCACACTCATAATTTTATTCAAAATTGGTTGCATTTGCAAGAAATGCTGCCTGTTTCCTGTATACCTATCACTTTGTTCGACTGTACTTGTGCAGCTATTTTACAGTTCAGTAATGAAGTCGAGAAATGCGAGGCGAAACTGGAATTTTCTCGAAGCTCAAAGAGACGTAATATAGCGAGGGCAGTGAATGAAGCTATCGAAGAGTTCAGTACCTCCCAAAGCGAATATTTAATTATTTTAATCTTTAGCGAATGGGACAAATAACGAGGGGCGCAAAAACAAGATGGTGGCTTGATGGGTAGGTCTATCTCTGAAAATAGTGTTTAAAGATATGATGTAAAACAATAAATGTTGAAATTGTAGCATGACTTTTGTAAAAATTATACATAATGAAAAATGTAATGTATTGTAATGTAATGTAATTTATTGTAGCTACATCGCTACATGCGAACTACGCATCAAAGACCTGACGTCACATAACATCCTGACGTCACACAAATCCTGCATCGCGCAATTAGAGTTTACCGCGCGATAAACATATAGAATCTCCCAACTTCAAACCTCTGGGCAGTTGCCTGCCAGACACGACACCCGTCTGGTCGGAGGATCCTCCCTTTTCTATGGGGGATGAGTGAACTTTACACCCTGTTCCTCATACCCCTAAATTTATTAATTTTGTTTTGTTTTGTTTTGCAGTGCCCTTACAGGGTGCATGTTTGAAACTATTACTCCTAATCCAACCTATGTACAGCATGTTTGCAATAAACTGATTTGATTTGATTTGATGTTGTATATACTGTTTATGGTACAAAATATAGCATAATGTGATTTAAAAGAAAACTTAAAAGACTTGCCCAGCATGGACCATTCGAAGTAAGCATGACATTTTATACTGACTGGGCGTGTGTTATATCTACTCAAGCTATAAGAAAAGAAAGAAAAATTGTTTATTCTGCACAAAAAAAGCGCACATATAAAGACAAAAAGACATAAAATACATACATACAAAAGTAGCCAAAGGCTTCGTATTCAACCAATAAAAAATAAAAACACAAACAAAAATAACAAAACTTGAGAGGTGTCAAGGGACACCCGGATGGAATGAAGTTCCTCTTTCTATGAGAGAGAGAGAGAGAGAGACAGACAGAGAAACACGCGCACGCCGCACGACTTACAACTATAGCAAAAAGTGTCGTTACAACTTTTGGTCTTAATTTTTTCCGTCTAGCCCCATTCCGCAACGCGCGATAAGGAACTTCGTTCCAAAAATAATAATCAATGGTAATGTGTTATAATTATTTTGTGGTTTTCAGGCCATCATTTTCAATTAATAGACTATATTTTATTACTTTTAGTAGGTATTATAATTGATATAAAAAGTGCGGTTAATATATTCAACTGAACTACAGTCCGGTCGTCGAGAGAATGCGTTACTGACACCTGTCAGATGGACAATTAAGAGTACTAATAAGGATCAATTTCGCAAAACACATATTCGTTAGTTTGAAACTGACAGATTTCAAGAACGCATTCTTTCAACGGCTGGACTGTAACAAATACGTAAACGTCAAAAAAGCTACAAGGAATAAAATATGTGCAACTCTGTGAAAGTCGAAGCTCGAGCACTATACTTTTCAGACCACGCCCAACAACATCATTAAGAATTTTCTTCATAATGAGAAAGTTAACTTACCTAGCAGCAGGTATTATTAACTACGCCTTCACTCTTTAAAATTAGCTCCAACTTTCAAGGAAGGCGAAGAACTTAAGTTCACTTCAAAATCCTGTAAGTGGTTTGGCTTAAAGCCTTCAGGAGGCATCCTATTCAAGCCTTAGTTCAAGAAATTCCTTTTACTGTTGTAGACTTAGTTCCCTAGAAGAGCGGTTGCTGCCATATAACGGCCGCAGTGACGACTCTCATGAAAATGATGGCAGCGGAGTTGGCCTATACGGTTTCAAAAAATTGTGTCTAAATGTAGAAAACACAAGAACTTACTTCTTTCATATAAAACCTTTCAGTCACGTCATTCGGCGGTAAATTTTAGCTTTAGGAGGAATTTTACCCATGAAACTGAACGCTATCTGCACACCTAAACTGTGTTCAATAGTCAATATTCCACAACAATTATGGAATATTGACACTGACAGCTCTTAGAGCGGTTTAGATGTGCTGATCGTGTTCAGTTTCATTGGTGAAATTCGTCCCTAGCTATGATCTTGTCTTGATGATGATATATTTAATAGGAATTGTAGTTTTGTACAGCAGTGATAGCCTAGTGGTGTGACCGTCGGACTGCCAAGTCATAGGTCTCGAGCTCGAACCCAAGGCACGCACCTCTGACTTTTCGGATTCATGTGCGTATTGTAAAATTATCACTTGCTTCAAAAACGATGAAGGAAAACATTGTGAGGAAACCGGCATGCCTGAAAGATATTTCTCGACGGTATGTGAAGCCAAGTCAGAGGCACAGGGGCGGGATAAAAACTCTGTTAGCAGGTTAGTAAAGAAACGAAAAAAAAATGTAGTTTTGTGTATAGCTAATTTTATCGTAAAAAGATGCGATTACGGCAGAGAAAATTTTAAAAGAGCAAAACTTTTCCTGATAAAGAAAATTAAATTCTAAATGAAATCAAGATGTTTCAAGGTTTTAGTAGTATTACAATACTGACTTAATTAGATTTAAAAATACGTTTCGAAAACCAATATCAGGTTCAAGCTTAAAATCAACGTTTTTAAAAACAGAAAACATTTGGAAGCTATGTCAGTGACTGATATAGCAGACTAATATATTTACCCAACAAATAAACTATCCACAAATATATTAATATTATGTATACTTTAGTGAAGCAATATTATATCTGTTGTCAAAAACATATTATACGTAATTCTATCCCAACTGTAATAAGACATTGGCCTTGACGAAAATATTTATTGCTGTGTTCTCTAAATATTGGGGCTCCATGTTATCCCTTTTCATATTGTACAACACAAGGAATATTATTGTTACGAAAATCTGTCCTATATTTTCTTTTTGGATTGTTAATACACAATCTCCTCACTTAGATCTGACAAAAATATGGATTATAGGGTACCATATTGGATTCCTGGGTTTTGTGTAATCCCGAACTAATGCCATTTTTGTGTAAAATTGTTTTTATAAAAAAAAAACAATTTAAGGCCAATTCCTCTCCCAAAGCGTAATTCTTTCGCTATTTGATGTTTGTTCAAATTAAGAATAGCATGACGTATTTCACTTTATGTATGTTATTGTTAAAATACAGATTTTGTATAAATAAATAAATAAAAAAAACTCGAATGATGCTCGACGGGAATAGGGATGATGCCTGTGTAAAAAAAAAACTAATTAGTCCGTGAGTCAGATAATAAAAAAATATTAGACACGTATTTTTTGGTTTATCATATTAATTTAAAAAAATCTTAGATAAAACGCATTTTATGTTGGGGAGTGGGGGTCACTACGTCACTAGTATGTATAAAATCTACATACTCGTGACGTCATGGCACATTTTACCTCAATGTATCGCCGTAATCTTTAAATTACGTAAAAAAAGAAAAAATACTGGTCCAATATTTTTTTATAATCTCAAAGACGGACTAAAAAATGTTTTTTTGTCTTCATCCCTATTAGCTTAAACCTAAATGGGAAACTATGGGAAACCTCACAATATTCTATCTACAACTTTCCGGCTGTCATTGTTCCCACAGTGCGGTACAGTGCGGTGCGGTGCGGTCGTTCCAAGTTCCCAGAACCCAGTGGTTAAAACTATGTAAGCCGATTAAGCCAAGTCTTAGAAAAGTCCATCTGTTTGTGATTACGTTTTCTTTTTGCACTGTGTTCACTCAGCTCTATGTTTCCAGAAATAAGTCAACTTGAATTGTATTTTTACTTAATTAGATTTAGCTTGCTTCTGTTTCTAAGCGGTTTTGTTGTTGTAAGTACCGAGTTTTAATTTTTATCAGTTATATTTATAAGAGTTATAATAATATCAGTAATTAAATTCATGCGTGAAAAAATATAATTACCGATTTCAGGATGACCATGTTTTTTTTTAAATCGCAGCATATTTCTACACAATAC
The DNA here is from genome assembly GCA_916701695.1 of Agrochola macilenta. NCBI lineage: Eukaryota > Metazoa > Arthropoda > Insecta > Lepidoptera > Noctuidae > Agrochola > Agrochola macilenta. Next base: position 15,982,763 of record OU753563.1, read on the forward strand.
CCAAGAATAATAATTGTATTAAATTGATTTAATCTATTAAGAATTGTCTAGTCTAAAAACCAGCGTTCAAATTAATACAACAACGCTTTCTTAAAAAAACCTCCCCGTAATTCTCTTTTAAAACCAATTAAACATTCAAAAATAATAAAACGTCAAGTCATTAATATGCGGGCCATTTTCCCGCGCAGACAATGCGGACACTAGCCGTAGGTAATTGAAAATAGCTCACTATTCATCGCTTTGGCGCATTGGGGATTGCCTTTTTACGGCCCAATTTTTCACATCGCACCGTTCCCTTCAGTCGTTCGTTCATTTTCGCTCCCCTCCTTCGATTTAATATTCCTCTTTTATGGTGGAAAATGATTTATTAGCGTCGTCCCGCGTCCGCATACCGGCGATATCAAAGTTTCCTAAAATTTGAAGTACACAACTGTGCCTTAACTCTTTTGTGTAGTAAAAAGTGGAATTTAATATTACATTGGAGAATTTAAAATATTGGATATTAACAATGGCGTTGTTAGCATATTTGGGAGTACAATATACTTCAATAAAATTTTATTAAAAAAAAATCACGAGAAAAATTACAAAAGCGTCGCCACTGTATAAAGCATGGCGCTTTTGCGGATTACACATTTTTCATGTAAAAAAAAATACCAACGAGAATCACGCACGTACCGAAAACCTTCAAAGTTTCGCGAACAAAACCATTTACGAAGTGCACTGAGTTAAAACTAAAGTTAGATTAGCTATCTAGTGAGCTCTCGTCTAATCTATTGTGTACGCGAATGTCCTCACGACCACGCTCTACTAAGTCTGTGAAGGTGCATTCAGACTGCGGTTGATCGACGTCTATCAGTAACTAGATATTGATCGACTCAAAAAGTATTCGATATTCCGTATCGATTGAAGGGTACTGTCGGTATATAGTCGATCGATGGTCAGTCGTTCATCGATCTGGCCGATCGCTAGTACTGAATTCCAATCCATCCATCGATGTCGAATGAAACAGTCGACGTCGATCGACTGAAATCCGCACCACAATTGTGTAACTTAAAATCCAAATCATTTTCATTTTGAAGGAGACTCATAATATATTGCTTCATCATCATCGTCATCATTTCAACCGAAAGATGTTCACCGCTAGAGATGGCTTCCACCTGCAAGCATCGCCACTTCGACCGGTTTTGTGCTATTCAAACATATGAATGTTTGAAAAATCTGTCTGCTCGACAACGTAGCTAATAAACTACGCAATGAATATTGTTGAACTGTCAAAATGAAAGTTATTTGCGTTGTGAGTGTGTAACAATTAAAGCTGCTAGTTACCGTGACGATCGACATCAATAACATCTTATTAATGACATGATTTTTATGCTTTATTCTCTTTTAATCGACCAGTCTGATTGCACCTTTACACCACCTCCACTGAGGTACAGTCGGGCGGTTAATTAAACAAATGTTTGCGTCGGTACCAAGAGGTTACCCAATACACTCACTATTGAGACCCGAGCGCAAATCACTTGAGGACTTGACACGTATTGTCACGAAATTCGAGTAACTGATCTTGTGCTTACTCTACGGTGTTGGAGTAGCTATCTTTGTCCTCAAACAACGTCGAATATTGCTATCAGAAGACCAGCTCCCGTATTTAAAAACGATCAAATCGCAATCTCATCTTAGCGACAATGAAAGCATGAACTTTTCTTGCTCGTAAATGAAGGCAAATTACAGGTGTTTTTGGCAGATTGAAGAGGACTCAGATATATGTAATATTCAGCCCCCCCCCCTGGATTTTGTATGCCTAAGTACCTACCTACTGTTGTTACAGTCACGTTAAGTCTTACTTTACAATTACAATATACTCGGCCGGTCATGTTGTATAAAAAGCACTTAGGCTCGATCGCCACCCACCCACCGGGCCGACTGTTTTGAAGGAGCCCAACATAGACGACGAAAAATATTAGAACCATATCAAACTATGTAAAACATGTGCGGCGAACCGGCTTAAGAAACTGATTTGCCCATCTAAGTTGTGTCGTACTGTACTAAATTGTAATTTTTAATGGTGAGAAATAAACAATTATTTTTGTTGTTTAGCTAATGCTTGAAGCTAATGGCCACCTTCTTTATCTTTAATTTTTGTTACAAAACCAGTGATACAAATTCCACTAGCTAGCTTCCCGTAACCCAAAATCACTGTACTCTAACCAGATGTTAACCCTATAATGAAGTCGTATACCGTTCACGTACACCTCGCCGGTGGCTGGAGGTAATGGAGCCGACTCCGGGCTAGGTGGCGGTGCATCTGTTGCCAGATTAATGGCGGACACGTGACCCACCGCTATGGCTTTTTGAACGTCAGCCGCAGCTGGAACTGGCCGTGGTCAGGGTTGGGATAATGTTGAAGAGAAAGGGTTATATTGGTACTATGAACAGGTGCTCTTTCAAAAGTAAATTTTGATACGCTTTCACGTTTGGTTGTCAATGTACTTGCAATATAGAGTGAGATATTATTTGGAAAAACTTGATTGCCTCATTGGTCGCAAGCGCTACTGCTGAGCTCGAGGTCCTGGGTTCGATTCCCGGGTCGGGAAAAGCGTAATTCGGTTTTTCTGTCTGCAATTTCTCAGTAGCAGTCTGGAGTCTGGATTGGTCCCGTTGATTGCAATAGGCTCGCCCCCTATTACATGGGACTTAAACATAACTGGCGAAATGTGGGTGCACCTGCTACAGGTATAAGGTCTGCCCAACCCTTCAGGGAAACAAGACGTGATATTAATCAATGGTAAAATCAAGAATCAGGGGATATTAAAGGAGGTAAATCTGTGCGTGCCCGACAACTACGTGCGCACGGGCGTATTTCCAATCTATACAAGGCCAGAACGCAGCCATAGGAAACTGCTCGCGCATACATTGTAATGCTATTTTGAAATCTGTGATTACAATGTATACACGAATTTTGCGTACTGCTCATGTATAGTTTGTAACGTGGACGCGCGCGTCCTGATTCCAAATTATACTACATCAATTACGCTTGATATAAGTTTTAATAATATAGATTAAAAAATAAAAATAAATTAAACTGGGTGAAATGGAACAGCTAACGAATAACGGAATAGGAAATGGGTTAGGTTAGGTTAGAACTGTGACCAACCGTGGCCGGCGAGCGCTACTTCCAAGTTGCTCCCAGCGAGGCAGGTTATTTAGCGCAAAGTGCATTACATCGCAAACAAGTTGAATACCAGTTCACAGCTTCACAATGTGTCGCAATCTATACAAGATTAGTCCGTATGCGTACTGGCACTGTATATTTTGGCATAAGTTAGTTAATTAGGTCACTACGAAGTATACTCGAGTATTTGCATACTACTCTTGTATAGATTGGAAGACCTTAGTAAAAAAGTGATTTCCAATCTATTCGCGATTAGTTTCACACCCTTGCGTTCTGGCCTTGTATAGAATGGAAAGACGCTGCGCACGGCGGTGCCGCGCGGCTTGACCAACTTGCTTCTAAAAGCGCCAGTTACTCGCGCCGTAAACTCAATGAAGTCGCCGAAAGGATTGTCATTTTTTACTATTCATTGAATGAATTCGCAAGAATAACTGTATACCATTTGTGTTACAATTTTTAAAATAAGTATAAGCTAAGTACCACCCTATCGCTTTGGGATATCCTGTAATAATAGAAGTGTTGTGTAAATAAATACATGTTATATTATTATGTTATGTTATTGTTGTTTGTGTGTTATGTTATATTATTTAAAAAAAGGTTTGTATCTTTGAATTTGCAACCTATGGAAAGGCACTATCCACTAGACAGACAAATGGACAAAGACACAATTTATTATAGGTCGAATCTCCTGGAAGTTCAGGAAAAATACCTAATTATTTTCGTAATGTATTTTAAATACTTTCCTACGCACAAACGACCGAATGGGAGTCTAAGTGCAGACAGTGCGGACAATTCTAGCAAAGTGCCAAATCTCATCCAGATTTGTTCAGCCGTTTAAGCGTAACAAGCAAACAAACAAAATAAATAAACAAACACACTTTCGTATTTATAGTATTGCACAGGATATTAATTAGAATAGGAGAACTAATTATGCAAATTAATCGCGCGTATACATGTGATGTCAAAATCAAAGTCAAAGTCAAATCATTTATTTCAAATACGAGTAGGCCCATGCAAGGTACTTTTGAACGTCAAAAATTACAAAAAATTTAATTGATTCTAGTCGTCCCTTCCAAAAGGTAGTTTTCGTATGGAGAAGAATGGGCAAGAAACTCCACCGTTACTCTTTTAAAAAGTTTTACAATATTTAATGTATGTAGGTACATTAGTTATATAATTATATGTGAAGACGATGCATCTAAAAATTAAAAATACTCATACATTAATATAGGTACCGTCAACTGCCCTAACTTCGCCTGGCGTCCTATGTTTGCCTATAATGAAAAAGATGCAATATCTTTTTAATTTTACTTGTATGGCAATCGAAACTTAAAGTTTTATAAGAAAACTCAAAGTTTCGATTGCTAAACAAGTAAAATGAAAAAGATATTGCATCTTTTTCATTATAGGCAAACATAGGACGCACGGCGAAGTAAGGGCAGTTGACCGGTACCACAATAGTTAAAAAGAATTTAAAAAAAAAAGTAACGACTGATAAATTAAACACATAACTGATAGATACATGGTTCTCACACATTTACAAACATTGTAAAAGTAGACGATTTTACTAAAATTTTACAATTCATAAGTCAGTGTGTGAGGAAGTAATCACGGAACGTAAAATCAACGTCGTATAATAAAATATAATAATTAAAACGACTTAAATTAGCAACCAGTTTGTTTTTTTCTAGATTCCAGATTATCCTATGGAGCAGGACCAGCATGTTTCCAAGCATTCTTATCTTGGATAATATAATCCTCTAATTTGTAATATGCCTGTTTACAAAGTGTACTTTTAATATGAGTTTTAAATTTTCTTTCATTTAATTGTAATATATCACACGTATACGCCCGATTTGACCCTTTTCTATTCATAACACTCATTCATTTATAAATCATTCACTCGTCCGTTTTTGTATAATTTTAAATTACCCATTTCTATTTAGTTTTGCATGTTTACGAGGGTGCCGATTCTCTTGTCACAAATGCCTCTAAACTAGACAAAAAATCACTCAAATTAAGTTTAATCCTGTCAAACGACGATTTCCCATTCTGAAATAGACTAAAGTGACACAATTTTACTATATTTTAGTTTGACAGCACTAAGATAGTACTGAGTTTTTAGTTTAGTGAAAATGGCAATTTTGCTATTCTGAATTTGAAATTTTTCACCTAAAATTTTTATTGTAAAATACCAAACCAGACTAATTCTGACAATTTTTAATCGCGATTAAAAAGGTGCGGGCTTAAAATAAGTTGTCATGAACTAAAATTCACACCAACATCTTGATTTCACGTGCAAAAACAGTACTGTATTTATTTTTTCTTTTGCTTATATCTCGAAAATGGTGCGTCCTATCGCAAAAATAATGAAAATTTCGACCCCCTTAACGAAACTCATAAACCCCTAAACCTGAACATGTAGGTAATATTTTTTCATGTTTTGTCGAGGCGGCACCCCCTGCGCGCCTCCGGCTCTAAAAAAAATCACGGGTGAGGGCAAACCACGGGTAACACGTGGATTCGCGATTGTCAAATTCTATTTTAGTTGTGTCAAAATTATTTTTTAGTTTAGAAAATTTTATTTGCAGAATAGCTCTGAGATTCTCATAGCCTAAAGTAAGGAATTTTAGTGATAGTTTAGTTAGTTTAGTTCGGTGTACAAGAGAATCGGCACCATTGTCTACGTTTCAATTGCATAAGATAATGATAAGTGAAGAAGAGCGCGGAGTCTCCTACCACAAGCAATTTCTTGCTTGAAAGGTAATCTCCAATATAATTTATCGAAATGTTTTGGGACCCACGACACACACACGTGCCTAGTCCCACTTAAACTTGGCTGCTTTTTGGGTGACGTCGGCGATTTATGTTTTGGAGCGCAGCACTGTGTTCCTAACACGGTCCGTTAATCTGACACCAAGAATGCTGCGCTCCATTGCTCGCTGACAAATTTCAAGCTTGGACCTCTGCGGAACCGTCAAAGACCAGGTTTGGTTTGTATTTTTTTTTGTTTTTACAATGGTTTTCACTAAGGCCTAAACGATCTCCACAGTAAAAAAATATATGTTTATTACTACTCTAGTTGCTTTCAAGCGTAAAGGCAAATACTAGATTTTGTATTTCGTTAAGTGACGTTATTCTAAAAACTAGTCAAACCACAAACTAATATAAATCAAACAAAACTCTTTGAACCATTTAAACTTTCAGCATGCAAGTTCAAGAACTCTGGCCATTTAAATCACATCTCTAAAGTTTTTCGTGGACACGCCACTGGTTCCCAGTAGCCAGTGGCGCCATCTGCTGGGCATTCGATCTGTATAATTACTATATAAAACTTCGCCGAACGCTGGTCTCTTGAAACTATTCGTATTGTGGTTGAATATCCTTCTCCGGTTTCTAAAGTCGTAAAACGAATCCTTTTCTTACTAATCGTAACGACTATTGGAAAGATTCTGGAAGTAATAATACCTATTAATATACGCTTTTAAAGCATATAAATTAATTACATTACCACTAAAGCCAGGTTACACTACAAATCTTCAATACATTTGGCGCTAAACATAATTTAAAATATCATTCTGTCCCTGTCAATGTCAAACAATAGACTGGGAAAAAAAACTATTTAGTGGGGGACTGGGAAAAAAAACTATTTAGTCAGTCAGTCAGATAATAAAAAAATATTAGACACGTATTTTTTGTTTTATCACATTAATAAAAAATGGTTGAGATAAAACGCATTAAAGTTGGGGAGTGGGGGGCTCGCTACGTCAAAAGTGCGTATGAAATCAACCGGGGAGTGACGTCATGCCACATTTGAACGTGTTGCCTACTCCAGGGCTTCCCAAACTTATTTTTACTGTGACACCCTTGGGAGTTTACCATTTTATACGACGCTCCCCCCCCCCCCCCCTTCTAGCCAAAAAGTACCTACCAGTGTGTAGTTCTAGCCTAGTAACAATGTGCTTAACTCCAAATAACATATTTGCAACCTGTACTTTGTTCTTTACGAGGAGCTCGTGGCTAAGTAACAATAGCCGCACTGGTCGATCCATCAGGTTAAGCTACGCTTGCCGGGGTTGGTCTGTGGACGGGTGACTATCTTTACATACCGAGAATCCTCCGTGCCTCGGAAAGCACGTTAAGCCGTTGGTCCCGGCTGTCATTCATGGATCTTTGACAGTCGTTACGAGTCGTCAGAAGCCCGAACGTCTGACACCAGTCTTACCAAGGGGTATCGTATTACCCAGTTACTGGGTTGTGGAGGTCAGATAGGCAGTCGCTCCATGTAAAATACCGGTATTCAGCTGCATCCGGTTAGACTGGAAAGCCGACCCCAACATAGTTGGGAAAAGGCTAGGCAGATTGATTAACTTTGTTCTTTACAGAAAAGCCTGTTCAAGTACGATGTTGCAAATGTTAAAAGAGCCGTCAATGCTGCAGTAATGATGGCACGATCTGAGAAACTGAGCTCAAAAATTCAAGCAGTTTGTCTTTATCGTATTGGAGCGTCTGGAGTCACAGAACAATCGCCTCGCGACCCAGGGCGTCGAGACGCACAGTTAGGGAAACCCTGGCCTACTCTATATATTGCTATTTGATTACGTAAACAAAGAAAAAATACGTGTCCAATATTTTTTAATAATATACATGACGGACAATTTTTTTTTTTGCCATCGTCTCTATTGACAGAAATAGGAGCAGAGCGATGTTTTATATTAATTTAAGGCTAAACTTAGTAAATGATTTCTGGTGCTAGTGAGCCTAAGACTAAGAATTTCACCAATCATAATTTCACATTTCACCTGCATAAGTCTCGATCCCGTGGGAATATCGGGACAAAAAGACAAAGTGTCCTAACCCAGATCATGGTCTACTCATATGTCAAATTTCATCCAAATCTGTTCAGCCTTTTTAGCGTGAAAGCGTAACAAACAAACAAACATACTCACTTTCGTATTTATAATATTATATATATTTAGGTTTATTAATTACTTAAACCTCGTCCTTGTATAAAAACTATGTCTCGATCTGGTAATATGCTTAACATTTTGTCTGAAACTGGTCAGTATTCAACATTGGTCGTCTCCTCAAACCCCCCCGGATTTACACAATATCCAATAATATAATCCAATGAATATTTCCAACTTAATGATAACGTGACTAGCAACAACAATAGTCCTAACTATAAATAAATTATAATACAGGTATTCATGTATTACCCATTAGCTAAGTGGATTAATTGTAATGGCCGCCTAATAGGCTATTTGGAATTACAAAGTTTTACTCTTAAATTAATCTGAAGTTGTTCGGAATTAAGCTTCAATTTCCCCTGTATTGTAAAGTCAACCAAAGAAGATGTGTAACCTGGTAAATCTACTATTCCATAATGTGCGTGTGATCACTGCTCAGTGCTCAGTAGTCTAATCTGTGACTTAGAAAAAACACTGGATACTTGCACTGCGCCGATCGATAAGTACAACCCGATTTTTATAAATGTGCGCCTGTCAACGTCAAAATTTTACAGTGTGTGGATTAAATAATAAAAATAACAAATTAGAGATTATTAAGACAGAACTGTGGAGACGACACGAGTTATGTAGACCATAACGGGCGTCGGGGCACTGAGGAGGTAACCGGGCGCGTTTTGAGCGAATTCAATACTAATATACAATTGCTTACCTATCAATAAATTCAGCAAATAAGAAAAAAAAAATGCATTTGCATCTGTCATTGGTTGACGTTACGTTGCCGCTACGTAGACGTTGCGTAGACGCCGTGTAGACACTGTAGCGTTCCGTAAAGGTTGTCACGTTTACGCAGCGTATACGAAGGGTGCTGAAATCTAGAAAGTTAGTAATGCCGTACAGCCTTTTTTGAGAGTGGTAATTTATCAAATGTCTAGACAATTTAATATATATTGTATGATTTATATCCTTCAGGAATATTGACAGATTTATTATTTATAACGGGAAACAAATTACTGGAGTATACTTATGCTTGAAAAACGATACATTTATAATATGAAATCTGTATTACCGTTACTTTTATCCTTTTATTTTCGACTTTCCGATATTATTGGCGCTTCGCTTACTTACAGCTTAATTGATGTTCTTTTATCTATGAAACCCGACATAATTTAGTTTCTTACTTTAATTAACTTTTGTCTAACTGCTTGCATCATCACTTATGGTATTATATACGGAGATATAGGGACTAGATTCTGTTATATTTAGCCGGAAACCAGACGGCCAACGGAAAATATAGAAAAGTTTAGATTAATATGACTAAACAATTATTGAATCCATTTGAGTTGGAAACAATGGGGCTATTCTGAAACCGTGAAACTTTACAACCCAAACAAAAATTACTTTTACTATGACGTCAAACTCCTTTCAAGTTCTTATAGGTATAGGTACCTATGTTTATTGCAAAAAATACACAAAGTCCTCCTTCTCGGTAGTCGTAGAAGTAGCCTCGTTGGTCTAGTGGTCACAAGGGTGAGGTCCTGGGTCCGATTCCCAGGTTGGACAAAGTGGTTTTTGTATCTGCGATTTCCCAGCCCTGAGTCCGGATTTGTGCCTAGTTGATGGTAATAGGCTCGCCCCCTATTACATGGGACTCAAACACAACTAGCGAAATAGAAAGAAATCGTAACAAGTATGAGACTTCGTTCCGGACACATCCTATTGTATTGTTTTGCTGCATTGATGGGCAAAGTGGCATCTCCAAACTGCACGGAATGCAATGTGGTCGAAGACGTTTTTCATATTATGGTGGAGTGTGTCCGGAACGAAACGGCAAGATATTTGATTAGAGACCAATTTAATATGAATATTTGTCAAGTGGGAGAATGTAATATTATTTTAGCTTTTCCAGCATCCAAAGCCGCTAGAATATTATATAAATTAGTTAATTTAGGGATTAAGCGTAGATGTTAAGATTTGCATGTAACAAAGGTTTCCTATGAGGGTGGCGTGTTCACATCAAACCCTCAAAAATAAATATAGATTAGAAAAAAAAAAAACTTGTGAAATGTGGATATCATATGGGCAGGTACATCTCTGCTCAACCCTTCGGGGAAATAAAGCATGATGTAGTATACACAAAGTAAAATTTTGTTCATACTAAGTACACAAAACCTACATTTCGGATGTTATGCCTTATATTTTGTAATCCAACATTGATACAAAGTTAATGGGGCAGCGCTTCATAAAAATTGTATGGAGCTTATGTCCCGGAAAGGCACAAGCTACTTATAGTACCAATTTTGGGAATTCCCTCGGGATTATACAAAGGATAAAAATAGCAACACTGATCATCAATTTATTATTCATGTACCGTTATTAATTTAAATAAGTAATGTAATAAAATAAATAAACCTCGTTTTTAAGGTAAAAAGCTAATTCCTAACTAAGATTTATAAATGCGGAATAGAGTTTGTTTGTTTGTAACCCTTTCACGCTAAAACCGCTGAACGGATTTAAATGAAATTTGGCACTACTTTTCATCTTGAATCGCAGACGAAGTCGCGGGCAACAGTTAGTGGACCAGAATTTCATTACTAAACAAAAGTATGATGAAATAATTCCTGTCTTGTACAATTACATTCTGTTTCCGTTTTCTTTTGTCCACTAATGAGTTGCAGAAAAACATTAGAACCTGTTTAGAGTTACAAGACAATGCAAGAACTTGAGTGTCACGCGTGCTGCATACAACAATATATTATTTCCATTTTCCACTCCTTACTTCAAAGTACACTTGTAACTCCTCGGCGAAACGAGTGCGTCTTCGCACATTAAACCTACCCCGTATAACATAAAAAACCGGTCAAGTGCGTTTTGGATCACGCACAATGAATGGTTCCGTAGTTGGGATGAATATATCCCAAAAACAAATTTAACATTGTAGTTGTAAAACATATTCTCCCATACGTCACGGTCAATTCCCCAACTGCAAATGTAAGTTTGTAATCGCAAAAAAATCTTTTTCTATATGATAAAACTACGAGTACAAATTAACGATTTTCAGACGTTTTCCTATGCTTGTTCTGTGAGACCTTGCTTCTTGCCAAATTTCATGATTCTAGGTCAACGGGAAGTACCCTGTAGGTTTTGATTTATTTGCGAGTATAAAAATATATCGCATAAATATCCGTATTTTTTATGGCGTTGACTTAGAAGCTTGATTTTTTTGAGCTCCAAGTGAGCGTAAACCTACTTGATATAAATTTCAACTTGATACCTCCACGTTTTCCTGAAAAAAGGGTCTTGACAGACTGACAGACAGACAGACAAAGAAGTGATCCTATAACGGTTCCAATTTTACCTTTTGAGGTACGGAACCCTAAAAAATAATAAACATAAAATATTTTCCTCGTTTTTACTCTTACGAGCTAACATCGACTTAATGTAAAATAAAAAGAAACTGAGTAAGAGAAGAACACAGGAACTAAATAGAATTATAAACGATTAGCTTCTGTCCGCGACCTTCCAATGCAAAAAAAAAAATTCAAATCTGACTGGTAGTTTCAGAGATACGTACAAACTTACAAACAAACATATTGTAATATTTTTTTTTCATATTAGAGTAAATAAATGGACAATTTGGTCGAAAACGTAATTCTTTAGATTGACATCCTGTTCACACCGTTTTTTTTTTCTGGTTTTGTGTTAGTCGTCCTGTTCATACTGTGTGGTGTGTGGTGAAGAGACTTATAAACCTATTATAAATTGAAGTCGCTTTTCGTGTCTGTCTGTGAGAGCGCGTTGTTCATCAAAACCACACAACGGATTTTGATGCGATTTTTTGCATCATTTAGAGAATTTATTCCGGAAGGTTTTTGTGTACTGTCGCCCAGAAGTCGAAATTCGACCATAATTCATTAAAATTTTAAGTTAAGTACATACTAATTCCATGCTGCATTGTCATGATTCTAATGGATCACTATGGTTTCTGCCGCGTGGAACAAACCGGGGCTTTTGCGCCTTCATTTCCTTTGCGATCCTTTGTGCGGCTTTGTGTGGCAGGGCTGGGCGCGCCGCGGCTTGCCGGCAGTGCCAGCGGCCATGCCACCGGCAAAGTGTGTAGGAGCTATAAGGTACCCATCTTGTGTCAAACGCATGGTAGTGCGTGTAATGTATTTTTTATTAATTTAATTTATTTCTAATGTAAAAATATAATATAATAGCTTTCTGCACTCCTTCTCCATATAAACTTTAACCGTGCCAAATTTCATACTCCTCCGTCCGCGTAATTTTCGTAAAAAGGAGTACAAAGTTTTTGCGTCACGTATTAATATAATAATAATACATTAATTACTAATCCTTAAAATAAAGAAATCTCGATGTTTTGTCAAATCGGAAAAACCGTGCGAAGCTAAAGCGGGTCACTAGTATGTATAATTATGCAGGTGTCCCGCACGATAATCTGTCGTTGATAAAAATTTCAATTTGCTGTTTCTCAATGTTTCCTATTAGTTTTCTGTTGTTTTGAGCCACTACAACACTAGAAACAGTAGGAAATCGACTATCCATAAAAAATCGCCACGAACAGTGTGAAAAATCCCTCGGAGGTACCATTCTTCTTCATTAGTCATTCTATGAGTGAGATAAAATGATATATACAGCGAGTAATGGAGACCACTTTTACCGAACCCTGTGGACGATTGATGTGAGTTCTATGCAAATATCGTGAGATTTCCGGCTATCATCGAGGGTATGAGGAAAGAATTTTCCGTAGATTAACGTCTGTGTATTACCACAGATTAATAAAGAAAAGTCGTTTCAAGAAAAAGCGACTCTTGCTACGACACAATAAAGTGCAAGTCAGGTCACACAGCGCTAATTACCTAGTTATATTCACCTAGAAGTTGCCTCTCTTTCTATCGTGTATCTCTTAGATCTTCTGACTGCGTTACACTTGTGGCAGCAACTACATCGCCGTATGCAAACTACGCATCAAAATCCTGACGTCACACAAAATCCTAACGTCACACAAATCCTGCATCGCGCAATGAGAGTTTACCACGCAAACACCATATTTATATAACTTCCCCAACATCAATCAAATAAAAAAAGGGGAGGATCCTCCGACCAGACGGGTGTCGTGTCTGGCGGACAACTGCCCAGAGGTTGAAGTCGGGAGCTTGTATATATGTCCATCGCGCGGTAAACTCTAATTGCGCGATGCAGGATTTGCGTGACATCAGGATGTTGTGTGACGTCAGGTCTCTGATGCGTAATTCGCAGTTGCCCGCCAGACCCAAGCCCATCCGGTTGGGGGATCCTTCCTTTTCTATGGAGTATGAATGAACTTTGCACCCTGTTCCTAATACCTCTAAACACTCACTGAATTGGTCAAGAAAGATGGGCCCTCCGCGTACTTGTAAATTCATACCTAAACTGCGGAGTGTCTCATCTGTATTCATCTGTGGTATAACTAATATCATAGGAGGGGCTCGTGGTTAAATAATAACAGCCGAACGGGGCGATCGAAGGCTTACGGTTGTCGAGTTTGGTTCATGGATAGGTGACCATCCATTACGTAGCGAGGCCCTCCGTGCCTCGGAAAGCACGTAAACCTGTTGATCCCGGCTGTCATTCGTAGATCTTTGAAAATCGTTACGGGTAGTCAGAAGCCCAAAAGTCTCACACACAGTCTTACCAAGACTGTGGAGGTCAGATAGGCAGTCGCTCCATGTAAAATACTGGTATTCAGCTGCACCCAACCTAGTTGGATTGATGAAACGTATGAAACAATATAAGAAGTAATTTTGTTTATTTCTGAAATAAGAACTATTACAGCACCATCGATAGCAGCTGGATGAGAGTTGCCAAGAATTGAGTTGAATGGCGTGCAATTGAAGAGGCTTATATCCAGAAATGTACTTCTGTAGGCTGATGACATTGGTGATGGTGACGCACAAGCAACGAGAAAAGTCGCTTGTTCCTACGCCAGTAGCACACCTCCGCCGCGAAACCGTAGCAGCGAAACCGCAGTAGTTCAATTCAACTGGCTCGCGTCATGTTTTGCTACTCGAATTTCGCGTAGCAGAACATGACGGGAGCCAGCTGAATTGAACTACTGAGGTTTCGCTTCTATGGTTTCGCGGCGGAGGTGTGCTACTGGGGTTATAACTAACTATTGCCCGCGGCTTTGCCCGCGTGGATGTCGGCAAATATCACACAGGAACGTACTCGTACTACCGGGATTAAAAGTATGTGGTAATCCAAGTTATAAACTATCTGTGTGGCAAATTTCATCCAAATCCGTTCAGCCGTTTTTGCCAATCCGGAACATACATCCAGACAACCGGACAAAAATTACTCAATACTCAATACTCAATTATTTATTGCATTCCACAATGTATGTGCTTAGGTGGTAAACATTTGCTTGAGAAACAATCGTGGACCCTGTCGGGCACAGCAAAAGAAAGATAGTAGAAGGGTAGAGATGAGGACTTATCGTTCTACGTTACTATTTTGTTATACGTAAAGATGAGCAAGTTTTATTTCTTTAGTTATTAAAAGTTCATGCACAAGTAACAACGAATTCTGTTAAATGGATTTTTAAAACCCGAGGAACTTTTAATTTTTAAACCTCTTCTCAAACGGTTTGTTGCTATACTGTAGAATTGAAATACGTGAAAACAGCGGTCCTTAATAGTTTTCCTTGAAAATAACTACAATTGTTCAACGAATGCTTACTTTATAAGCTTTATTCAGCTCACAAAGGTCAGTGGAAGTGACCTCATAACCTTTTTCACTGGATTGTCAATAAAGATATACAACTAGGTTAAATAAAGCGCTGTTTCAGCCTATATCAGTGTTAGTTCTAATGAAAACTGAGGACATCGTTTTGGGCTGGGAAATAAGTTTTAGAAGAAGGTAAGTAGATTGGCTCGCCCCCTATTACATGGGACTTTAATATAACTGGTAGATTGAGGTACTATAGACCTCTGCCTAACATTGGAGAACACTGGCGTGATGTTATGTATGTCGTATTACGTATGTCACTGCAGGGATCCAACAGAATATTTATTTATTTATTTATTAAAACTTCTCGCACACAATGAGGGACAAAGGCGGACTTAATGCCTTAGACATTCTCTACCAGTCAACCAAGGGTGGTGAAGAGATAAGATAGCAGGTGCTCTGAATGAGAGTAGATAATAATAATAAAAATATATATATCGTAACAGTTAATGGCCTAATAGCGGAGAGCCTCGACCAACACCTCAGGAGGCTCTCATTGCGCGGCTGGGTCAAGGGCTTGATTCAGAAAGCAATACTCCTAGACACGGCACGCATCGTGAGAAGGTTCCTCTCTCTAGAGCCCTGACCACCGGCAGCCTGGACCCTGTTCCTGATGCCGATGGGCCACTATTTTTTATATTTTTAAATGATTTTGTATGGTTTTTATAAAAATATTTAAAAATGTAAATATTAAGTAATCAAAATGAAATAAAGGATAAAAATATTAAATAGATAAAAAAAGGTATAAATAAGATGGATACACAAATACATAAATAGGTTATAAATTTATAATACATACATACATATATACTATAATATATACCTACATTATATATATACCTACACATATATACAACGTCGCCCATGGATGAATAGTCAGAAAAATACAGGCGGCTTAGATATGTAGAGAAAACATCCAGTGCACGCAAAAGACGTAGCACAAAACACAAAAGCACAATTAAATGATAACAAATTGCTTGCTTAGAAAACGGTGAAGGAAAACATCGTGAGGAAACCGGCATGCCTGAGAGATATTTCTCGACGGCATGTGAAGCCAAGTCAGAGGCCCATGGGCGGCTTTAAAACTCTGACACCAGGTTAGTCACTAACCACACGAAAAGAAGAAAATGGAAATATAAAGGGTGTGTAAAATTAAACGGGGTTCCACTTAAATTTTTCACTTTATTTTTATTATTTGTTGTCATAACGGTTTTATCAGACATGTACACACTCTGTGAAAATTCCAAGTGTATACCTATTAGGGTTCAAAAGAAACAGCCCTGTGACAGATGGACGGACAGCGGACCCTTAGTAGTAGAGTCCCGTTGGCACCGTTTGTGTACGGTAACCCTAATTAGACATCTTCATACAAACCCACAAGACGGGCAACCCTAAGAGGTGTGTTATTTAATCGATAGTTAACCTGTCAAGCTCGGTTTACTTAGGACTAGTGTTGTAATGAAAGGATAACAGTCCGCAAGTGTCCCCTGAACTTACCTTAACCATGGAGACTAATACGTACTTGTGATAAGTTATACTTACATAAATTCTACATTAGTCTTGTGTGTTGGGTTAGGCAGTCCCACTGCTTTCACTAACATCAGGCGATAAAGAAAAAAATAAAAATAAAATACGTTTATTCGCGGTACACATGACGCAAGGGAAGAAAAAAATACGAAAATAAACAATTGAGGGGAAAATATGCGTCACATCCTCGCAAAACAGCCATCGCTCAGCATAATGCTGCGACCCTATGCGAGACAGAGCCCCAGCGCTGGTTTTCAGCGACAGCCGGCGTTGACGTGATGAAGTCAACCGCTGCAGCATTTAGTGAAATAACAAATTAAGACAAAAATACAATAAATAAATACAATACTTAGTCCTAAATGTTTATATAAAATATAATATTTATAATGGTTACATTCTCATGTCTAAATAAAAATGCGCTGTTGGATTTTCACCTTTCAATGCTTAGCCAAGGATTGAAAATCCAACAGCACGCATTGACGTCGGGTATTTTTAAGGCGACAATATATTTTTTAATGGTGTCGCTTTCCTACTGAGAAGAATAAAATTGTCAAAAAAATCTTCCTTTCTTTGTATAAATCCAACAAACTTACTTTAAATCAAACGAACGCCTACCTCGTATTCACGTAACAACTACATAACAATATGACGTAACATTACCAAAAACACACGGCAGCTCCCGAGCTCCTTACAGACATCTTATAACAAGTTTAGACGATGTAACGTGCGACTCGTGCGAAGTACAAGTTTTAATCGCTCCTAAAACTTTCGCCACGTCTCGCACGTCGGGAGAAGATACAGGTTTCTATTTTAAGCTTAAAACAGGATATTGTTATTACACGTAGTACTTGCAACCGGTGGGCGTGTATGACCAGATTTATGAACATAAACGAGGCAAAAGAACCAACAAACAAAGTATACAATGTCGCCCATGGGCATGTGACCTTTTCTAAATATTCATGAAAAATTATCAAAAATAAACTTTAAAAGACTTTACTTTTCTTTTTCTGTATATATATATAAAGGTATATAGTCTATCTTTAATTTAATTTATTTTATTGATATTTTTTTTTTCGTATTTAATTATTCCTATAGAATAAGCTAACTCATAAGCTTTTAGAAATAATAAACAGAATCCAAATCGAGCTAATAACATCGGAGATATGGCAAACGGTACTTAAAAAAAAAAAATGAATAATATGAAAAATATTAAAGATAGACCCCTCCTTTTTAACCGTCTTCCAAAAAGGAGGAGGTTATATATGTTCGTCGCGTATGTATTTTTTTTTTAATGCGAAAGTGTGTTTGTTTGTTTGTTACGCTTTCACGCTAAAACTACTGAAGGGATTCGGATGAAATTTGGCACATGGGTAGACCATGCCCTGGATTGAGACAAAGGATACCTTCGATTCCGATATTCCCACGGGATCAAGACTTATGCGGGTGAAACCGTGGGGCACAGCTAGTAAGAAAAAAAACTTGAGAGGTGGCAAGGGATTCCCGGATGGAACGAAGTTCAGAGAGAGAGAGAGAGAGACAGACAGAGAAACACGCGCACGCCGCACGGCTTACAACTATAGCAAAAAGTGTCGTTACAACTATTGGTCTTAATTTTTTCCGTCTAGCCCCCTTTCGCAACGCGCGATATGGAACTTCGTTCCAAAACTTCGTTCCAATAAATAAATACTTAATAATAATAAAAAAGGAGAACTCAGTGTCAGTGAAGCTCTTTTAGCTGACTCGAGCACAGTGAAGGTTTTATAAAACCAGAGGCCCTAGTCAAAGCGACATACTATCAGCGTGCAGCGATAACAATTTGCCTAGCCTTTTCCCAACTATATTGGGGCCGGCTTATAGTCTAACCGGATGCAGCTGAGTACCAGTATTTTACATGGAGCGACTGACTCTCTGACCTCCACAACCCAGTAACTGGGTAATACGATACCCCTTGGTAAGACTGGTTGTCAGACTTCCGGGCTTCTAGCGATCCGTAACGACTGTCAAAGATCCACGAATAACAGCTGGGCCGGGCTTAACGTGCTTTCGAAGGCATGTAAACCCATCACAGACCAACCCCGGCAAGAGTAGCTTAACCTGATGGATCGACACGTGCGGCTGTTATTACTTAGCCACGAGCTCTCAGCGATAACAATGGTGGAAAATTCAAAAATATAGGTATTGGATTGACATAAGCTACCGAAAAGCTTAAGTCAATAGGTACTGATGAAAGTTGTTGTGGAAATACGAAACGCTTTGAAAGCGATTTGTTACTTTTCCTTCAGGGTTTCTGTTTTCCATGAAAAGATTATTTTTGTTGAAAGAAAAATTACGTCATGCTCCGTGGCGGAACCACCTTTGTTGTAACAAGAATAAGTTACATGAACAATACTATGGAATGTCTATAAAATTCTAGTCCTATTAAAAAAAAGTCTATTTATCTAGTTTCGACGTAAACTTTTATTTAAAGTGGTTGCGCTGCAGAGATCCTTCCCGGCGAAACCACCATAATATTTATATTACTATACATAGGTTAAATGTAATAATACTTGCTGCGCCCTAACAGGGTCATGTACTCATAAGTTTTAGCCTAGCCTGTAACTGAGTGTACATTATGCAATAATAAATAAAGTTTTAATGCAAGAAAATGAAATGAAATCCAAAAATTTCATAACAGATCACCATAATAACACTCATAACTGTACATAAAAAAGTAATCTGCCAATACAACATCGGCTTGACGATCACAACCACAGAATATTTACATAATACCATTGTGCCGAGTAAATAAAATGTGTTACAATAGTTGACATTACGTAATCGGTGCGATACAACTCCCACTGGGACGTTTCGATAACGTTTCCAATATGAATATTAAAATTATTGTTAACAATTGAATGTTTTTGTATAATGAAAAGACTATTAATTTTTTGAGTCATGAAGAGAGTGTGGCGGCACCTACATCGCCACATGCAAACAACGCATCAAAGACCAAACGTATCAGAGGCCCAAGGGCGGCTTTAAAACTCTGACACCAGGTTAGTCACTAACCACACGAAAAGAAGAGAAGGAGCACCCGAAAATAGGAATTTTGCGGTTCACAAAAAGAGGCGCAATCATTATACATATTAGAGAGTTCAATAATATTTTTAGGAACGAAAAATGGGATTAGAAGTTCGATTAAATGCATGCTCTTTTAATGTCACCAGATACTAAAGCTTCTGAGGATCGTGATAGCTCATTTCTTGGTAAAAAGATTACTCAGTCGAGATTCTAAGTAATCTTCCAAAAGTACTAACGAAAGCCACCGTTTGGTTTTAGTCAGAAAAGTCTGACATAAGCGACCCGTTTTTGCAGACGAAGGTAATCCAATCCAATGAGATTTTCCAAACGAAAAAAAAACCAATTGCCAGGGTTTGTAGCGGTGAGGGAGATTCACGGCTTCGCGCCCTAGTCGCCGCAGGAGACGCCCCGGGTGTCGGGAGTCGCAAGCCGACTTCCGGCCACCGTAGGCGCGGGCTTGCGGACGGTGAGCAATGGGTAGCTCGCCGTCTGATAGACGTCCGACCAGGCCCGGGTCGACGGCGCGTTTTGTTCCACGCGCGCCTCAAAGAGATGTCAGCACCAACTGACGGGGTCCGTTAGGGCCAATGCCTGCCAGGGTTGCGAGTTTGTCCGAAAGGTATGTCCCGGCACTCAGGCAACGAAAGGAACACGGGTGGGTTTCAGTCAGTAAAACTCTGACACGCCCTCCCGCTCCGACCAGAGCGGGAGTAGTTATTTCATAACATACAAGCCAAAAAAAAAAAGTTTGTAGCAGAATACATGCCCTACAAAACTACTACCTCTTCCTACACAACCAGAAAAAGTGTGGAAAACAGCTATTTTATGTCCATGGCTTAAACACATGGGTACATGAAAACACATCCCTATTACGACCAAACCCAGGAAATCCGAAGCAATTCAAAGCTCACCAACTCCAAAGGTTTTTTATCCTCTCTTACAATTAAACAAACAGCGCCATCCCTTTAATTAACTCCATCAAATTACCCTTTTTTTAATTCCCATTTCCCGGTATTTATCCTTTAAGGATAATGATAGGGTTGCCATCAGTATCTTGGGTGAGCTATATATATGCTGGGTGTAAAGCGGTCCCTTGCTGGATATTCAAAGGGTTCAATGTTTATAACAAACACTTTTATTTTACGCTTAGCTTTAATCTTTGTCGTTACGGGCGATTTGTTTTTTGTGAAATGAATGTGATATTATTTATTTCTAAAGATGGATGATGGGAGGGTGAAGTCAATGTCCTTTGCATGTTATGGATGCATCAAATCATTTCTGCGTAAGTTTTCTTTCAAGAACCCATGTGGATGGCAAGACATATTTTGCAAAAAAAACACCGTATTTTTTCAAATAAAACCCGCCTCTCGCTTCTTCACTCACCACTACAACTGTGTAAAGTTTCATTTTATATCCACCCTTAAATTTCCCATGGAAATTCACCGATAAAATATTATAAATATCTCCCCGACTTCCGATTACAGGCATAAAAGTTGCCTTCGCGTCAATCAAAATGATTACAGCGTTATATTACAGACAGACTACAGGCCACGAAGCGATCGCAAGGTTGGTGCATGCCAGGCCAATTTCATTATGCAAATTCATATGAAATGTACGCGAAACACGGAGCGTATAGCGACTTAATTGATGAGCAAATTTACATGCTAATAAAACGTTGTGGCACAGGGTGGATGAAGCAGAAGGTTGATTTACTCTGCGCATATGCAGGTATATTATCTTGCAATGCAACAACGAGAATTGCCACATCATGCTGTGATTTTGTCGAATGTTGTATGGGTAATAAAACAAAAGAATTCTAACATAATTCTTTACACGGTGTCTTCAGCATGCACAGTTCGACTTCACCACTACTGTGACTACTGAGCATAGTCCTCTTTTGCTCGTGCATTAGCACAAGCAAGATAAGGAACACAAAGGAACTCGGATTTTATGTCTCCTCTTCAACGTTTTACACAACCTGTCCTATCCTTCCTACCTGCGTGAGCGTTTTTCTTACGCTCGCCCTAGCGACGCACCATGTAGATCACACCTTAGATCCCTCCTTAAATCTCATCCTCATAAAACTAGCTACTATTCTTATTCCTTCTCTTTTCATGCTGTAAGACTGTAGAACTCACTCACACGTGATTTAAAAACTATTTCTGTATTCAAATATCGAGTAAAAGAGCATTACCTTTCCTCTCAAATGTGATTATTTATATTTATATATTTAAGCTTTATACGTTTAGGTATATTTAATATGTTAGTTTGAAGACTTCGCTTATTCATACTTTCTCTTCTAGTTCTCACACACTATTGTCTACATTTCTTTTTCACTTCTCCTTTCGCAGGACTGCTGGAAGAAATTTCTTAAGAAATTAGCAGTGCCTTTGTACTCAAAACTATAACTATGTCGTCTCTATATGTAATTTACTGTGTGTAAATAAATAATAAAATAAATAAATAAGGCTGGCACAGTAGCGTGGGTATTACCCCACCTGTACCTGTTCATCCAGGTTCTACCCACAATGCCAAAAATGGGTACAGTCTCAGTCTATTCCAAATAAACAGTGCCAAAAACAAAAAGACTGACTCTACACGAGTGCTTTAGTGTACTTCTAAAGATGTCACTGAAATAAAATCAACCCATGTCAGTCTATAGCTGTACATTTTCTCTCCACTGAGAAGCCTTTCCAATGTTATGGCTCATTTACATTAGGTCGCTTTGACCTATTCGGTTGCAGTCCGTATTCTGTCACCGACTAGTGTAAACGGGTTTTCGGTTAACCGTATACGACCACAGCCCGTATTCGGTCACCGACTAGTGTAAACAAGTTCTTGGTTAGCCGTATTCGGCCGCAAACCGTTTTCGGTGTCTGTGGCAATATGTTACAATACAATATCTCTGTTCGGTTAACTAATCCGATAGAACCGTAAGCGATCGCCGAATTCGGTGAACCAACCTAATGTAAACAACCCAATTCGGTTAACCAATCTGGTTCAACCGAAAGCGGTCGCCGGTCGGTCACAATATACTCGTACTGTGGCCGAGCTAATGTAAACACGCCAATATAATGCTCGGCTACTTTCGTCTTGCCTACCCTGAACACGCAGTTTATCCCTGTTTGAAATAATAGACAATCAGCCTCTGCAAGTCAGAACTTAGGAAAATTAACACCCTGCGTCAATTTGCCGTGTTATAGGTATTTCATACAACTGCCAAAGAATGACAGTTGTGATTTGAATATACGAACAATATAAATAGGTCGATTTTCGTATCAATGCCGTTTTTGTATATATCTGTATATTTAGTTAGTCATTTAATTTATTGTTAGATTGTATATTTTATATATAGGTATTGTATAAGATTTGTCATCTATGGTTGCAAAGTAAGTCGCTTTTCGCGTTTGTCTGTATGTCCGCGTTGTTCTTCTAAACCACGCAACAGATTTTGATCAGGTTTTCACCATCATTTAAAGAATTCATTCCGGAATGTTTACGTTTACCTGAGAAGTCTCGATATTTTGTCAAGTCGTAAAAACCGTGCAAAGCAAGAGCGGGCCGCTAATATTTAATAAATAATTTGATATACAAAGTACTTTCCGTGGCTTTACCTTCTGCACATACATCTACCCAATAACGTTACGTAGTATCGTAGATTCTGTGTAATTGCAACGAAAACCCGATAATAGTGTCTGATAAGAGAGACACGGAGCGTGATTCTGTGCGGGTATAATTACGCGCACAATGGTTAATGACGTTGCATGTATGCGGAGTCATTAAAAAAATTACTTTTTCCCTGGAACAGCTTTTGAAGTTCGTTTTCATAAAATTCGGAAATGGTCTGCCTGTGGGCTTTTGGGAGTTTATATTTCGTGTGCTTTAAAGGGTAATATTTTTACTAACTCGTGGAATTTTCTTTTTTAATTTTTCACATTTATTAAGTAAGTAATCGTCAAGCCACTTCATTTCCTTAATTCCAACCTTTCAATACATCTTTGACTTCAATTCTATATTTTGAATTCATCATCTTCCCATGTCCCAATAAATTGAAGATGTTTTGTTCAGCAACACATTCACAATCATCAGTCTCAGCACTCAAGCATCACCATAGCAAGTCTTACGCTTCTAACATCCAGCATTACAAATGGAGTACCTATATCTTTTCTGCTCTCTTTATCTCACTTTTTTAACCCATATCCTCCCAATGCTGAGTGTAAGTCTCCTCCATTGTTCGCTACTTCACCCAGTCTTGGTCCTCCCGCATACAACTCTTGCCTGCTACTTTGACCAGGTCGTTGGTCCACCGGTTTCGAGGCCCGACTACGCTCCTATGGCCAGTTCCGGGTGACCACTCCAACATTTTCTTACCCTATCTACCGTAGTCGGAACCGGCTTCTTCGACTTCTTCCGTGCTGACTTTTATTCATCATCACAATCATCATTGGTAGTCTTGTTTCCACCCACTGTTGAGTAAATACCTCCTCCCTTTTTTGCCTTGCTTCCTTGGTTCCAACTTATCTTAAATTTAATTAATTTACATCCAACAAGAAACCACCGTATCGAACCCAGCGTTAAACTCAAAGATAACAAGAAATCAAACAAACACAGCTAACTATACTTACAGAGAAGATTAAACAGATTTACTCTATAGAAACTAAGGATTTAACTAAGACTCGCTTGATTCTAACCGACGTTCAAGTTCTTCGGTAAATGAAGTGCAAATTGTTTGTGAACTACGTTTGTTTCTTCTGATCGATACGGCTGGATTCAGCGCTTGTTCCGCTTAATTGTACAAGAAGTGGACTGGGTTTTGGAAGTTTAGTGAGCAATGGAAGATACAATACATAAATAAATACACTTTCGATAAAATAATGGTTGGAAAAGAAGAGAAAATAATAATTATTCCGGTTTTTAGAGTCCATCCAATTTTCAAATACCAACGTTGAGTTAGAAAGAATCTCCACAGAAAATCTTCATTCTTCATAGGAATTAGTTTAGATAAAATCTCAAGCTAAACCTTTAGTGCTAATTAACTTTAACTTAACAAAAACTAACTTCTTTAAAGTCACGATGAGAACACCAGTACGAGTATTACAATTTTAATTTTCTTCGCAAACCTTTTTCTACTTAACTTAAACGTTAGTAATTAAGGCTCGGTATAAAACTACCATCCCAAAGAGTATAAATTAAATTATACATCTAAAATTATTTCATTCACTGCTGTTAAAATTATATTAACGCCGCTCAAAACTTTACATATAAAATGAAAAGTTTTTAATGCTTGGTATTATAATTAATAAACGTACATACTTCTGCTGCCAGGCTTGTTAGAGGCGCTTCAGTTTCAATTTTAAACAATAATTAATTATGCAAACATTTACAGAACTCAATAGTTAAAAATGAATAAAAAAAAAAAAAAAAACAAAAAAAAAAAAAATGTCTTTTTCAACCGTATTTTATAAAATTAACCTACGATTGACAAATCTGGCAAGCAAGCTATGATTTTAGGGACTTTTTTAAGGAGCTGCTTGCTGAGACAGATTTTTATATAAGTACTAGCTGCCCGCCCCGGCTTCGCACGGGTAGCACTAAGTACTTATCTACGGCGCATCTACTTACCTACCTACCTAATTACCTACCTACCCTACCTACATACCTGTCTACATACCTACCTATCTACCTACCTATATACTTACCTACCCTACCTACATATCTACCTACATACCTACCTACCCACCCTACCTTCCTACCTACATACCTAATCTAACTACATACCTACCTACCTACCTACCCTATCTACCTACCCTACCTACCTACCTACCTACCTACCCACTTAGGGGTATGAAAATTTTTTTTTGTTTTCGTGGGGAAACCTTCAAAAGGCGCCCGGTCTCTGGGGAAAAGACCGGGGAGTGTGGGATTCCTACCTCACTAAAACCACCCCGGTGGTCACCATCTACACATGGAAGGGGCACCGTTACCTCTCAAAAGACCAATCCGGAACCCCCTCTGTGCAGCGCCTGTTAGGGCACATCTCTGGGGAGACTGTAGAGGGGGTCTCCCCGAAACCTAACTGTGCAAGTGTGCAAGGCAGCACGTGACCACTGTGTGCCATCTTCCCTGAGGTCACTTAGTGGGCGGACAGATTCCCCACTCTGATCACCCGTGATCCCTAATTCCAGCCTGCCTTAAATGTTGCAGGCGGGGTTTCGGCGTGTTAGGCGTCAAGGCGGTTGCCTCCCCGACGCCTTCTCCTACGAGCGGGATCAGCCCTCTCACGATCCCGCTCGGCAGCCTCCTTCTGAACCATCACGGTCTCACAGAAGGAGACCATTTCTCTCCAGTTCTCCGGCACCGCCAGCATAGATCCAATTACTGCTGGCAGAGACAAATCTCGTCCAATCCTGGTGACTAGGACCCGTCTTTCAGCAGCCCACGCAGGGCACTCCTCAAGCGTGTGCTGTGCAGAATCTAAGCCGCTGCCGCAATGATGGCAATTTGCCGTGGCCTCTCGCCCAATCCTGTTCAGGTACTCACCAAAGCAACCGTGCCCGGTCAGCATCTGAGTGAGCCTGTAAGAGATGCGCTCTCCTCTTTTCAGCCAGGCTTCAAAGTGCGGTAGGACGGCTTCGACAACGCGCTTACGCGAATATTGCGGCTGTTGGAGCCGCTCACGCCACCGCTCGAGCGCGTGTCGCCGTTCCTGCCGCCCCAGTCGTGCAACAGTGATTCCTGGCACGCCATTCCCACTTTGGCGGATTACACGGATTTGGTTATAGACCCTCGTGTCCATATCCGCCAAAATGTCTAGTGGCGGAAAGCGTGCCAAGAGAGTTGCCGCCTCAAAGGATACAGTTCGGTATCCTCGTGCGATACGAATAGCCATTTTTCGCTGCAGGCTGTTGATTTTAGTCCTGCAGCGTCGGACGCCTGACAGTCTATTTGACCAAACAGGTGCCCCATAAAGGACCATCGATCGCACGACACCCGCATAGAGGCGACGCACTTCTTCTCGAGGTCCACCGAGATTGGGTAACAGTCTGTGCAAAGCACCCACTGCCTTCCCGACGCGGGGAACCAGGCGCTCGAAGTGCTCTTCGAAACCCCACCGACCATCTAGGGTAAGGCCAAGATACTTAATGTATCGACCCACCTGGACTTGCGCATTTCCAACTCTGACCAACGAGCTAGGTGGTTCTCTGCTCCTCGGTAGTTTGTGGAACCAAAGCGCCTCAGTTTTATGAGGCGCTATCTCTAAGCCCAGCCCGCGGATCGTCGCCACGACTTCTGCCACTCCGAGCTCGGCAAGGTGGATGGTCTCTTCGAAGGTGTCTCCGCCAGCCAACACTAGAGTATCATCCGCGTAACAAACGACATTAACGCCAACGGGGAGGTCGAGACGCAGGACCACATCGTAAGCGAGATTCCACAAGAAAGGACCTAAAACTGACCCCTGCGGAACCCCACACGTAATCTCCCTGCGATGAACGCGTCCATCCCGACCCACATAGCGAATATGCCGGTCGCGAAGGTAGGCTCCGACGATGCACTGTAGATAAAGAGGCACTCTGTGATGTACAAGTGCCGCCCTAATCGCATGCCAGGGCAGAGAGTTAAAGGCGTTGACGATATCCAAACTTACCGCCAGCACCACTCCACCCCTGGTCACCACCTGTTCCGACAGCGAGCGGACGCGTAGGATCGCATCCGCAGTAGAACGCTGCTTCCGGAAGCCATACTGGCAATCGGCGAGGTCGGGACCAACACGTGATAGATGTCCGACGAGCCTTTCGGCAATTATTCTTTCGAATAGTTTGGAAACCTCGTCGAGCAGGCAAATGGGACGGTACGCAGAGGGAGACTCTGAGTCCCGGCCCTCCTTCCTCAACAAGACCAATCCGGCCTCCTTCCAGTCGGAGGGGACCTATTCTCAGACCTACTGAATATACGCACAAAATTTCATAAGAATCCGTCAAGCCGTTTCGGAGGAGTAGGTATTGTTACAAATACTGTGACACGAGACTTTTATATATTAAAAGATTATGTAGTTTTTTTGTTGAGAATATTGTCTATATAAATTGTGTGGTAGTGACCATATACTCGTAAGTTGTGATTTAAATTTCTTCAATGTATCTTTTTTTGGTTGGAAAATTATCAAAGAGCTTCTCCCACTCTGCACGGACCGGGAGGGCGTGTCAGACTCTTACTGACTAAAACCCACCCGTGTTCCTTCAGTTGCCTGCACGTTGCCAGGGGCCACGGTATCCCTTTCGGAATTTCGCGTGACCCCGGCAGGCATCGGTCCTAGCGGACCCCGTCAGTTGTGCTGACATTCCTTCTTCAATGTATCTTACAATTGCCTTTATTGTTTTAGCGTCAAACTATAACTTTTGCATGCCTATTGGTAAAGTATGGCTGCATCTATCTGTTATCAATTTATCACCATTTACTGTACCTATATTTGCAAAATAAACGACTTACTTACAAGATTGTCAATCGTTGGTTAATTTTGAGTCACAAATGAAAGTCACAAAGTACGAATGAAATCTAAGTTTTTAAATTATTTTAATACCTACACTGTTAATATCATTACATATACACAAACTGTAAAAAAAAATGGTGAATTTGAATTTATCGAGTCTTTATTTTATTTAATTTTTTATTTAGAGTCTTAATTGGATATAAGATTTTTATTTGATTTTTCGAACAAATCAAATAACCGATTTCGAACCGATACATTCGTTCTGGTTCGTATTATCATCGTAAAAGTAACGTAAGTAATGTAAAGTCGTAGAGTCGTGGTGTGGTCGTGGAGTGGTAAAGTAGTCTTAAGTTTTGCCGATAGTACATTCACGAGCATATCTACGCAAGATCCAAAAGCGATTTTCTCCTGAATTGTTGATCGATATTTTATGGTGTTCCGAAGATAGTTTTATCAAAACCTTACAATTATTGACGTAGGTACAAACTAAATCTGGACAGATTCATAAGCACTATCCGTGTCAATTAAGAGCGTTTATTCCGAAAGTGGGCAACGTCGCAAATAGATGTCAAATATTTCACCGTTTTGATTAATTTGGCAATACTACTGTGTGGAAATAAAAAATGTGGCTAACTAGCGAACTAGAATATTGATTATGAAAAGCAATAATAAATATCGTAACACCGAATGTTTAGTTTTAGATGTAAAATATCTATTTGGAAAGTTACCAAATGCGTTTTTTACACCTAAAATGCGTACAACATACAAATTCATTAATATAATTGCAATTCATAATTAATATTCTAGTTCGCTAGTTAGCCACATTTCTTATTTATATTCAGTAATATTGCTATATGAATCAAAACAGGTCAATATTTGACAGTTATTTGCGACGTTGCCAACTTTTAGGATAAACCCTCTTAACATAAATCAAATATTTACCAATCTAAGATAGCTCCTTAGGGACATCACAATCACGTTTAGCCCGCGAATCGATAATCACGAATGTAATTAGTTCACAGATGAAAGCGCTTCCTCCCCGTATAATCCCTTGGGTGCCGTCTTACGACACCCTTGGGAACAATGGTACAGGATGGTCGCTCGTGACCTGTTTGGTCACTGTAAGGAAATCAAACACTACAGTTAATAGCTGTGTCTTTGGGTGTGATTGGTGGTTAAGTTTGTGCATGTGAACCCAAGTCAGAGGCCCATAGGCGGCATAAAAACTCTGACACTAAGTTAGCCTAAACCACACGAACAGAAAAAAAAAAGTTGTTTATGACAACTAGAGATATTTTAGAACAGAATCTATGGATTTTGTAGTTATTGCTACTGTTTTATCAGTTTCTTTTTTGTTAATTTTTTTCAAAGAGTTTTTATTTTTGTTCTCTCTTTTCATGTAGTATACGAGAGCAGCAGATGCACGCATGCGCACGTGTTTCTATGGCAATTAAAGATTATTCTTTCAGACGTCATAATGAAAAGATGGATTATTTGTCATGATACGCCAGATATAGATATGGTTTATAGTTTAAGAACTTTATTTCTCAAAAAAAATTACATTCACTTATGAGAAAAAACTTATTTCTAATTATTATACATTAGGCGACGCAACGATTACACAACAAAAATAAGTTAAGATTAGTAAAGTTTAAAATTTTAAATCCGCTAAAATATGTTTCTTTAGAGACTTTTTGAAAGTAAACATGGATTTTTGATCTTTTACATTCCGAGGCAATTTATTGATACCTAATCCAATCCTAATTCCTAATTCTAGATACCTACATAATCATCGTTACTCAATGAAAACTGAGAAAAATGTACCAAGAGAATAAGAAGTAACTTTTTGGGCTTATTATCTAAAAATGGTCGGGGTGGTCCGACCATTATTTCTTACTAAAACTTTCCTTAGTATAAAAGAAACCGAATATGGGTAATACCAAAAATTTGGGAAAATCTAAACGAGAGCGACCCGTTCTCTTTCGAACCTCATACAATCAATCTGCCTTTTCCCAACTATGTTAAGGTTGGCTTCCAGTCTAACCGGATGCAGCTATGACCAGTATTTTACCACAACCCAGTTACTGGGTATACGATAAGTACCCCTTGGTAAGACTGGTTGTCATGACTTTCGGACTTCTGACGACCCGTAACAACTGTCAAAGATCCACGAATGACAGCCGGGACCAACGGCTTAACGTGCTTTCCGAGGAGGAGGAGTCTCGGTATGTAAAGATGGTCACCCATCCACGGAACAACCCCGGCAAGCATAGCTTAACCTGTTGGATTAACCCGTGTGGCTGTTATTACTTAGCCATGAGCTCTTTTTTCGAACCTCATACATATACACATTTAAAAAAACAATTCAGTTTTCATTACTTTGTTTGATCAAAATCTTGTTAGCGGCGAGGACAGGAGATGAGGCCTAGATTGAATTAAGAATGTTCAGCCTTCAGGGAATTAAGGTCTTGTCAACATCCCTGAGTGGTGCCACAAATTATTCATAATCTTAACTTTATAATATCCTGGTACCGGAGCGTGTGACACAGTCTTAAACCAGGTTGAAACTGATATACTTTTAAATTTAATTTTAGACGAGGCATGTAGCTTTTGTTAGATTTTCGCGTTATAACAGGTAAAACATGATTTTGAAGAAAAAGAAACAATAATCGAGAGCTTGAGATAGAAGCCTATGTGAAAGATAATTGTTAATTTTTTATGAACCTATGTTTTTAATGTCAGGCTGCAGTGCCAGAGGAATTTGTAACAAATGATTTAACACAAGTTTAATAAATAAAAATAAATGAAATTCAAACAACCTTAGTAAATTATTTTAATTAGTTATTTATAAAAATCACAGCAACTTATTTAAACTAAAATCCGTTATAATCTAGTCACACGAAAAGCAAATTAACAATCACTAATTACTATAATATTAGTCAAAATATCAGTTAAACTTATCGGGTTTTAATATTATCAGCACTAGCAGCAATACAAAATGGAATTAAATAGTAAATTGACGGAGGTTCGACCCTGGTCTGTTGTTCTTGTGGAAAAAGGGACGAGAATGACGTGCAAGCTTATTTAGGGCCGAGTCACACCGGAATGGCAGCGGCCGTCAGCGACGCGGCGAGCACTTTCAGTGTGAAATAATTTTAAACTTTATCTACATACTTAAAAGACCAGTATCGTTTGAAAAGGTTGCGAGGCCGCCCACGGTGACGCAAGCGGCCGCGTGCCACGCACATCTTGACGGTGTTTCTGCCCGCGGCTGCCAGCGGCGACGCGAGGCCGCTTGCGGCACCGCGGGCGGCCGCGCGTTTGTAATGTAGAAACTAAACTAGTCAAGAGGAGACTAGGCGCGTGGGATCTGGAAGTCATGCGAGGCCGCCAGCGGCGACGCCGGGGGCCACTGTGGGCCGCTGGCGGCCGCTGTCGGCCGCTGCCATTCCGATGTGTCTCGGCCCTTATGCACCATTTCCCGTCATGGCATCTTGAAGTGCGTGGAGGGGCTTGACAGTGGTGTGGGCGCCGACAGTGTTGCCAGCGTCTTAGCGGGCCAGTATTTTTTTTTTTGTTTTTTTTTGTTTTTTGAAACGTAGCCCCACACTAAGAATTTATTCCTGTATCGTGGGTGCATTTACAAACATAGAAACTAACATTCACTAACACCCAGACCCGGAACAACTACTTGCAGATCATACAAATATTTGTTCCGTGCGGGGATCGAACCCGCGACACGTTGCACAGCAGTCGATCGCTCAGCCACTGCGCCAACCGTGTCGTCATATATATATATAGTATAGACGTAACACATTTATTTATTTTTAAAGGTAATCGTTATAAAATTATCCGCCCACTCTGTGTTGCCAGCCTTACAAAAAAAATAGAATAATCTTATGAGCCAGTAATTTACAATTCCAGACAAGGCCGTTCAAAAAGATTTTCTTCTTCTACACTATAATTATTTTAATTTTTGTAAGGTCAGAGTCTACTGTCTGGCTAACCAGTACCTATAATTATTTTTATTAGAGGCTAGCCCTACACTACACTAGCCCGACTTATTTAAAATATTTTAAGACCAATTAAAATTTAAACACAGTTTATCAATATTGACCAAAGCTTCACAATTTTCGCCTCTAAATACACTGACATAGCTAATATATTTCCGGGACATAAGACCTAAAAATACGAAGGCGTTTATTAAAACGTAATAAGTTAAAATGAAGGGGTTCTCCGCCTGCCCGGAGTAATACTCGTAGAACAGCTGGCGGCGATCCAAATTGCAACCCTCAAGTGCCTCCACTTTTATACCCACAAAACTTTATGAAAATGAAAGAACACCTTATGTTGGACGGATCAAATAGATCCGTTGAATTTCAAGTGAACTTTAGGTTTTTGTAATGAGTTTTAATTGTTGGTAAGATGTCACAAACTGGCAATACCTTTTTTTCTTTAGTTTTTTAGTTCTCGATGATTTTGGTTGGTATATTGGCGTGTGCTAGCTGACATTTAAATTATGTTTTGGGTTGCATAATGTAATTTATTTTGCATACTATTATATAGAATCATATCTTTTTCTAACTGAACAGACAGCTGTGCCACTGGGGAGTTTGTTGCGCCACTTCTTCTTCCCAGCTAATGCACTAGGAAGTGGTGAAGGTTGGGCGTTTTGGGGGACTGTCTTATGTAATTTTGACGTTCGAAAAGTGCTGATTCTCAGCCTAGTTTGAATAAATGACTTTCGAATTTTGAATTTTTGTTTGTGTATCATGTCTTTTCATCATTTTAGACGAAAAACGTCCAGTGTGCGACGAATGATCGCTAAAAAACCGGTGCTGCATTGCTCACGGATTCCTGCAATCGTCACCGGTTGTAGATCCACCTCGTTTTGTTATTTGAATAACCCCTTAACCAAACTGCGCCTTCTGCAGTTTTATGTTGCTGTTATATATGATCATTTATTTACGTCGATCTTACAGCTTAACACTACGCCTGTAATTCCCCTGAAGGGTAAGGCAGAGGTGTACTTATAGTACACCCACACTTCACCAGTTATGTTTAAATTCTATTTAATAGGGGGCAACCCTATTGACATTCATCGGGGTCAAATCCAGAGGATTGATTGAAAAACCCAATAACACACACATACATAGATTGTGTAAGTATATACCTTACTAGATATGCACCATTTATTTAATATTTTCTATACCAAAGTCACTCATTCCCTATTCAATGATTTGCAAAACCACTTCAGTCGACAGTCGGTAAAGGTAGTGATTGCGTTATTGATTGCACTACCCGTTCTTTTTTTAAACCTGACTTAAAAACTTAGGTTCGTTAGCTTCACTTTAAATTATTGTGATAGATGGGTACCAACAAGTTTTTGAGGCAATAAGCTGGTCGTAAATAATATGATCTAATAATATGTAAAATACAAAAGATTATTTGAAAAAAAGAAACAAAAAAATCCTTTCAGTGATAGAAAATAAAAATGAAAATTAAATGTATAGCTAATAAATAATGTTTATATTGCCTATGTTTACGCATAAAATAGATTTTAAATTATCACAGAATTAGAGTATCATCTATTAAATGAGCAATATTTGTTTATATATATTTGTAATCACGTTCTCGAAAACGGCTCTAACGATTTCGATGAAAGTTGCAATATAGGGATTTACGGGGGCGAAAAATCGATCTAGCTAGGTCTCATATCTGGGAAAATTCGTTTCCTCTATTTTCACCCGAGCAGAGCTCGGTAGCCCAGGTACTTAACATTAAATCGTAAAGACTCACCAAAAACCCATGCTGAAAAAACCCATTTAAAACCCATGCTTCCCTTTTATAGACTCCCGCTGAAACCCAACTTTCAGTAAATACGTAGGATACGTTACAGCATGGTTCTGTAACTTATTCCATAAATACTACGTTACGGCGATGCATTTAGTCTCCCGGGCACACACCAAACTTTGCAACGGCCAAACATTTTGCATACCTTTATGTTTGAATTTTATAAGGCAAGGTACGAGTATTGTGTACTGTTCTTTTATTAACTGAGCATTTGATGTAGCTTGAGAACTAATCTTACCTACTGTATTTAAATTACTGTCGCGGCCTGCATCAGGTGCATTGATGGACGATCGTGAACATGTGGGCGGAGGCGAAGCCGTGGCACACATACATGAGTCTATCACTGCCTGGTTGCGGCCAAGGCTTGTATAGAACTTTTCCCAAATAATTCGCGTAAATTTAAAATGAGTAAATTAATTACACACGCCAGTATATTAGTTTGTTTCTTCCTTACTTTAAACAGCTCTGCAAGGCAAATCTAAGAATAAATTCTTTGATAAGTTACCTCCTTGGTTGCCATGCCATGTGTCGGAGTAAAAAGTTCGTTCCATTTTTAAATTACACGACCGAGATATGAGTTTTCATATTAATTTGTTCAGCCGCTAAACACGACAGTTACTGTTTTGGATTTTTATTTATTTATTTATTAAGGTTAACCAACAATTGTTAAGACCAGTACACTAGCAGTGTACTATTTATAATAGGATACAGTTGCGGGTGCAACAATTAATTTACTTACTCTTTTTTTTTTTTTTTCTTTACTCGGGGAAGACTGGATCGCTCCAACGCGAATGTATACGTACATCCGTAGTGGGACGACCCAGACTGCCAGGCACTTCTTCTCTTGCAACCGAGCGGGTGGGTAGGTTGCGGATAGCCCAACTCCGGCTGCGGGACCGACCACTAACGGTTGCATTGACGGTTAGTGAGCGATCCCGCACTCGGAGCATCTCTTTTTTAAGGATCCCGGACAAGAGAAGTTCCCGAAAGCCAAATCCCAGGCATAGGGTAACCCATATACCTCTTCCTATGATACCCATTACCAAACTAAGCCATCCCTCCCTATCCATACATACCCCGTCGATCCCAAATCCCTAGGCCTACTCCCAGGCCTAGGGTGACCCCCCAAAGAACCCACACCCTCCATCCAACAAATGCCTTCCCTCCTATCACTTTCTCCCGTCGGTCCGAGAGGAAGGGTAACCTCGATTCCAAAAAAGCCCACCCCCCAAACATGAAAATGCAGAATGTTGAAGAAACTACCCAGGTGGGTCCCGGCCAAGCCGGGGAATCCCACACCGCTTCGGCGGTTAGCCCCCAACGTATTATGGGGGGGGCCACAAACTGCACTCTCATTGAGAAATTGTTGCCGCGCTTTTTAGCGCGGTCGGCTGCTGACTTAGCGCCCACAACACAGGCTGCGACTAACGCGCCCACATACCCAACTTCGGCTACGATCAACGCGCCAATACCCACTACACGGACTGTGCCTCCCACGAGCCTCTGGCAACAGAGCATCGTGCGGAACAGCAAGTCAAACCCAGACAAAGACCCAGACCAGCACGGACAGACAAAGACGGGGAAAGATGACGAACCCGGCAACTCGAACACTCTTCCGGTTGCCTGTGATGAAGTACGCCCGCTGACAAAGCGCGAAAAAATCCAGGCCCGGAAGAAGAGAATCGGCGAACGAAAGCGCAAAATCCGCGAAGGCACTAGCCAGCGCGAAGCGCGATCGGACGCCGAAGGGAAGGTGCGCAACCGACCTCGAGTCCGCGAAGGGGAAACCCAGCGCGAAAAGGGGACGGACGCACGCGACCGGCCGCGAGAGCGCGAAGGGGAAACTCAGCGCGCAAAGCAGCCGGACGCGGAACCGCGCGTGCGGGGGCAAGCTTGCGAAGGGGCAACCCAGCGCGAAAAGCCTCCGCACGTGACAGGGTCTGCCGGGACCGACAGCCGACCCCACGATACAGACAGACCCAACGACCGACCTCATCCCAAGCACAGCAGGGGCAGGCGGGGTGGTACCTCACACCCGGCGTCGCCGGCAAAAAATCACCAGCCTGGCACCTCCAAACCGCAGCCTGGACCGAGCGGTACAGGGCCGGCGAAGAGGGTACGCCCCGATGACACGGCTTCACCGAGCATGCTTCAGGGGGACGCCAAACGGGTGAGGATCCACCCCGCTCAAGGGGAGCAGAGGACCTACGCGCGAGCCACGAAGGACATCCCTGCGCGGCTGGCAGTAGCAATCTGCCTCGCCCCCCCCTCCAGAGACCTGACAAAGGATGAGGCCGAGCACATTAAGACGGACCTAGAGAACTTGGTTATGGACACAGACCCGACAGCACCACTCCCTGCCTTCCGCGGATACCCAAGGGTAGCGGAAGGTACCGTGCAGATGTGGTGCGAGGACGACTGTGCCCTGACCTGGTTGACCCAGAACGTGCCCAGAATCCGACTCCCAAACACTGACCTGACACTCACGGTACTGAGACAGACTGACGTGCCCACCCGTGTCCGAGTCTCGCTATTCGTCCTTCATTACAGAGGCGACGTAGCCAGACTCCACGGTATTCTGATCCGTCAGAATACCTGGTACGACATCGCTAGGTGGACACTGTATAGGGCGACTACCGTCGGTGGCGACAACTATGGGACCTATTTGACCCTGGGTGTGCCACCGGAGGAAGCCGTAAAGGTCCGGGCCCGGGAGCGACGCATATCTTACCTACTCGGGTCGATATACGTACGCTTCTGGCCCACGACCGAACCCTCCGACGTCCAGACCGACAACGACACCAAGACTGCACAACCGACGCTGACAGAGACAAACGACCCGGACATTGACAAACTGGAGGAGGTCATGGCCCGAGCGGCAATGGCTGATGACGCCGATACCAATCCGCCCGAATCACCTGGCTGGAGCGAGCGTCTACTCGCCTCGTCACCGGGGGAAAGACACGACGACAGATACAGAGAGGGGGGGGTTGAGAGGCTGTCCGATGGATCCATCTCCGACTAACCCCTCTCCATCGCCGTCAACACCCATCAACATCATCCAGACAAACCTCCAGCACAGCCAGACTGCCACGGCTAGCTTACGCAGGGCACTGGAGGTAAAGCCCCGAACCATCGCACTGATCCAAGAGCCGTGGATCAGGAACAATAGAATATGTGGCCTCGGTAACATCGGAGGTAAGATAATTCTCAACACACACATCACTGATAGACCAAGAACTTGTGTCTACATACCCGAAGGCATTCCTATCGCACCACTTACTCAATTCTGTTCCAGAGACCTGACAGCTGTCAGGCTCCAGACCGATGGTAGCGTTCCAGATGTTGTACTGGCTTCGGTATACATGCCGGGCGAACACGCGGACTGCCCGCCAAAGGAGATGACCGACCTGGTACAACACTGTGAACGCGCCGAACTGGAACTGATCATCGGCACCGACTCAAACGCCCACCACCCGCTCTGGGGCAGTGACTCACCGAACTCCAGAGGAGAGGTACTATCCACCTATTTATTCTCTACTAACCTTAACATTGTAAACCGCGGCTCGGAACCCACTTGGGTCACAGTCCGAGGACAAACGATTATAGATCTAACACTTGCTACAGAAAACGCGACCTACTTTATTACAAACTGGCACGTATCGGACGAACCTTCCTGCTCAGACCACAGAAGGATTCGCTTTACACTAACTACCAAGATTAGGAAGCCCGAACCAAGACGTAACCCGAGGCGCACCGATGTTCCCGGGTTCAAACGCCTCCTGGCTTCCCTATTAACTAGGCACCTAACACAAGTAACCATAAGAGACCAGGCACAATTAGAATACACTGTAACAAAAATATCAGAATACCTAACTGAAGCATACCACGCATGCTGTAAACTAAGACCGCCACAAACCAAGAAGGAGAGGAACCCTTGGTGGAACGCCGAACTTAGTAAACTCAAAGATGCGCTACGTAAGCAATTTAACAGAGCAAAAAACACAAGGCTCCCGGATGACTGGGAGATATACAAAGAGACACAATATATATACAAAAAGCAGATTAGAACCGCCAGGAGGACCGCCTGGCGTAAATTCTGTGAATCGATAGAGACTAATAATGAAGCCGCAAGGGTAAGCAAGATCCTATCAGCTGATCAGGACCGAACTCTTGGCGCGCTGAAAAAACCCGATAACTCATACACACTAACTGACTTTGAAACCAGTAGGGTCCTTCTCGAGACTCACTTCCCAGACTGTAAAATCCTGGAGGACAGGACGTGGGAGGCTGAACCGGAATGGACCCCAACGGATCAAGACTGGTCAAGAGCCCGCAATATAGTAACAGAAGACCGAACAAAGTGGGCTATTAACACCTTTCAGCCATACAAGTCGGCAGGGCTGGATGGCATCTTCCCAGCCCTGCTGCAGTGGGGGGTAGATTATCTGACACCATGGCTGATGGAGATCTACCGAGCCTGTATAGCACTCAGACAGATACCTCTCGCATGGCGCGAGGTAAAAGTCATTTTCATACCCAAACCAGGAAAAACCGATTACACGCAACCCAAGGCTTATAGACCTATAAGCCTCACATCCTTTCTACTGAAAACCCTCGAGAGACTATGTGATAGGCACATTCGAGATGGACCTCTTCGGATGAAACCACTCCACAAACACCAGCATGCGTACTCCACAGGCAAATCAACAGAATCCGCGCTACACAGCGTGGTTTCCAAAATTGAATGCGCAGTGGACCACAAATGCTCAGCACTGGCCGCTTTCATTGACATCGAGGGCGCTTTTGACAAAACCATGTTCAACAGCATTAACATGGCACTCAGCAGTCACAACATAGACCCGACCATGAGTGGCTGGATCACCAACATGCTCAAACTGAGAGCGGTGCAAGTCACAGTAAACGACACTACGAGGGCCATCGTTGCGAAGGGCTGCCCGCAAGGCGGCGTCCTCTCGCCGCTCCTTTGGAACCTTGTAGTAGACAGCCTCATCAAAACACTCAACGACAAAGGTTACTACACGGTAGGTTACGCCGATGACATAACCATTATAATAAACGGCACCCACGAAAACACTCTATGCAACCTCATGCGTCAAGCTCTAAAAATAGTAGAGGAATGGTGCAACAGGCACCAACTCTCAGTGAACCCTACAAAGACTGAACTGATTCTCTTCACAAAAAAGAGGAAACTGACAACACTACAGCTACCAAGATTCTTTGGAACAACCCTGAGCCTATCAACTGAAACTAAATACCTTGGCATCTTTTTAGACAAACAGCTGAACTGGGCAAAACACACCAACTATATTATTACAAAAGCCAGCATATCCCTGTGGCAATGCAAGCGACTGCTTGGCAGGAACTGGGGAATTAGCCCCAGGGTCACCTACTGGCTATACACCACAATCATCCG
This sequence comes from Agrochola macilenta, assembly GCA_916701695.1. Classification (NCBI taxonomy): domain Eukaryota; kingdom Metazoa; phylum Arthropoda; class Insecta; order Lepidoptera; family Noctuidae; genus Agrochola; species Agrochola macilenta. Next base: position 16,022,050 of record OU753563.1, read on the forward strand.
ACCAATTATCACATACGGCTCACTGGTCTGGTGGCCAAGGACAGACCTGAGCACAGCCCAAAGGAATCTCGAAAAACTCCAGCGGTTTGCTTGCGTTGCAATCACTGGCAGTATGAGAACTACACCCACCGCCGCCCTGCAGGCAATGCTTGGACTGCCTCCTCTGCACCTCATCGTGCGAGAGGAGGCGACCCTGGCCGCCTTTAGGCTCCATGTATCAGGAACACTAAGCAAAGACTCCAGAGTTAAGCACACACGTATAAAGGAAGATGCGATCAAACGACGACCAATTATGGCATCACCCTGCGATAAAGCCCCGAAAACACACCACTTTCATAGGCACTACAACATAATACTTACAGAAGAACCTTGTGACTACTCAGGCTCGGAAGAGATGAGAGTATACACAGACGGATCTAAGACCGACTCCGGGACTGGAGTTGGAGTTTTCTCACACGACTTCAACATAAAGATATCCAGCCCGCTGGGTATGTTCAACACCGTCTATCAGGCGGAGTGTGTGGGCATCATACAAGCGGTCCACGCCCTGAAAGCCAGGAGAGTTACGGACACACACATACGCATACTCTCCGACAGCGCCTCAGTTCTTCAATCCTTACAGAAAACACATATTACCTCAAAGTTGACACTAGAATGTCACAATGCACTCGAACAAATAACGGTATCTAGCCGCAACACGGTGACACTGCAATGGATAAAAGGACACAGCGGTTCGCTAGGGAACGACGCTGCTGACGAACTTGCTAGACGAGGATCCAGCACGGCGGTCTGTGGACCCGAGCCTATCGTACCCATCCCCTTCAACCAGATACGCAGATGGCTGCAGGAGTTCACCCATACTCAAGCGGAGCACTGGTGGACCTCGACACCGGGTTGCAGGCAATCCAAGGAAGCCATGCCATCCGTGGATACCGGGCTAACCCGGCGTTTACTACGCCTGGATAGGAACGGCCTGCGCCTAGTGACGGGGACCATCACGGGCCACTGCTCGCTGAACAAACACTTTCACACAATAGGCATAACGGACAGTCCTCTGTGCAGGGCGTGCATGGAGGCTGAGGAAACCGTCGCGCACGTGCTTTTTGAATGCACAGGCGTCACCCAGATTAGAACACAGACCCTCGGGACACCCAGATCTTTCACAGATGTTCTGAACAGACCAGGAGATTTAATTAACTTCTGGAGGGAGGTGGGCTGGTTGGAATAACCACCAATGGCCGCTATGGCCCACGCACAATGGTCCACTGAAGGACTAAGTGCGGAAACCAAACCCCATAACATAGAACATAGAACATAGAACGGCTCTAACGATTTCGATGAAAGTTGCAATATAGGGATTTACGGGGGCGAAAAATCGATCTAGCTAGGTCTCATATCTGGGAAAATTCGTTTCCTCTATTTTCACCCGAGCAGAGCTCGGTAGCCCAGGTACTTAACATTATATCGTAAAGACTCACCAAAAACCCATGCTGAAAAAACCCATTTAAAACCCATGCTTCCCTTTTATAGACTCCCGCTGAAACCCAACTTTCAGTAAATACGTAGGATACGTTACAGCATGGTTCTGTAACTTATTCCATAAATACTACGTTACGGCGATGCATTTAGTCTCCCGGGCACACACCAAACTTTGCAACGGCCAAACATTTTGCATACCTTTATGTTTGAATTTTATAAGGCAAGGTACGAGTATTGTGTACTGTTCTTTTATTAACTGAGCATTTGATGTAGCTTGAGAACTAATCTTACCTACTGTATTTAAATTACTGTCGCGGCCTGCATCAGGTGCATTGATGGACGATCGTGAACATGTGGGCGGAGGCGAAGCCGTGGCACACATACATGAGTCTATCACTGCCTGGTTGCGGCCAAGGCTTGTATAGAACTTTTCCCAAATAATTCGCGTAAATTTAAAATGAGTAAATTAATTACACACGCCAGTATATTAGTTTGTTTCTTCCTTACTTTAAACAGCTCTGCAAGGCAAATCTAAGAATAAATTCTTTGATAAGTTACCTCCTTGGTTGCCATGCCATGTGTCGGAGTAAAAAGTTCGTTCCATTTTTAAATTACACGACCGAGATATGAGTTTTCATATTAATTTGTTCAGCCGCTAAACACGACAGTTACTGTTTTGGATTTTTATTTATTTATTTATTAAGGTTAACCAACAATTGTTAAGACCAGTACACTAGCAGTGTACTATTTATAATAGGATACAGTTGCGGGTGCAACAATTAATTATAGGTTAACAACGCTAGCACAGAAAACAGTGGTAAAACCATTAATTACTAAATTACGACAGATTAAAAATAAAGTGTGAAAATTAAATTCATAAATTAGATCATAAACGAGTAGACAAGATACAGATTGAATAATAATTGATATTAAAATTAGATCATAAACGAGTAGACAAGATACAGATTGAATAATAATTGATATTAAAATTAGATCATAAACGAGTAGACAAGATACAGATTGAATAATAATTGATATTAAAATTACATTATAAATTAGACTAAAATAAAATAAATTAAGTACCTACATTCACCATTTATGAAGAAATTAAAACAACAACAATCCAAATACTGACTGTGTTAAGATAAAAAATATAACATTTTCATAGTACCATTGCCGGCCGCCTACTCGCATGTATTTGGTTATCAAAATAATACTCGAATTTCCAAGCATGTTTGAGGAAAATATTATGTATAGTTTTCCTTAACCTCATTTAATTAGAACTAGAGTGTATTTGCATCGCTCTATAATAAGATAAGTTTTAGCAAATGAGAGAAGCTTACATTTTTCTTAATCACCACAAAGTTTGAAGCCTATTACAGAGCTACGAGCTACGTCCTACAGACCAAATGTGACTTCAAAAGAAATAAATACAAACTATTCATTTAAATAATACTCGTTAAAATAAAAAATTATAAATTGCCTGTAAAATACAATAGACGACGTATATTTAGTAACCTAATCCGCTTAACTGTTCTTAAGGAGTCATAAACCGTGTAAGATATCGACACGTGTTTTACCTCTCAATGAGGCATCCTCAGGATGACGATTCACTTGTTGCGAACCCGGACCCGAGGTGTGGACACGTCAAGCGTCGAGAAAGAGCCTGAGATAGCCAGTATACAAATACCGTACTAGAAATAAAATAGTTTTGATAGAAATATATCAAGAAAAATTAGTTTTAAATATAATTCACTAGAGGATATCAGACAACACTCGTAAAATATTAACTAGGTACATCTTTTAAGAATAAGGTTTGATAAAGATACTCTGGAATAAGGCCTTTCAAAGATCAAAATGCGAAATAAATAATGCTTAAAGAAAATATCAAAGAAACATTTTGAAAAGATCTTTTATTTCTACGATAATTTACTAAGAGCTCTTGTATTTTAAAAGATTCTTATCGCATATATATAAATTACTTTAATCGGATTAAATTATTTCGATATGAAATTAAAATTATACTTGGAAAATATGATTTTATTGAATTAAAATCTATCTGTTTGTTTACTTTAATTAGAAAGTTTAAATATCATTAAAACTTTTAGCTATCTAAATAAATAGTACCTTTTCGTCATATTATCATTTAATTTTGAGTACCTACTAAATCTAAATTCAAACTACAAATAATTTTAGAGGTACTTACATCATAATTATCATTCACATTACACATAACATCAGATTCCTGTGTGCCCCGAAGTTCTATGTAAAGTTGTACCTATGGATAACTGGCGAAGTGTACTATGGTACACCCTCATTTCGCCAGTTATATTTAAGTCCCAGGTAATAGGGGTGTGATGGTGTTTGAGCCATCGGTGGCATAGGAGGGCGGGAGAATGATCATTTATATATACATAATATTCATTTTATGTCATCCATTTAAGTATAAAGTAGTACCTACAAATGAAAATCGCTGATATATAATTTTAATTTTTAAGTCAGTCTGCCTAGCCTTTTCTCGACTATATTGGGGTCGGCTTCTAGTCTAGCCGGATGCAGCTGTATACCAGTATTTAACATGGAGTGACTGCCTAACTGACCTACACAACCCAGTAACTGGGTAATACGATACCCCTTGGTAAGACTGGTTGTCAGTCTTTCGGGCTTCTGACGACCCGTAACGACTGCCAAAGATCCATGAATGGCAGCCGGGACGGCTTAACGTGCTTTCCGAGGCACGAATTAATCTCGGTAGTAAAGATGGTCACCCATCCACACTGCGGCAAGCGTAGCTTAACCTGATGGATCGACCCGTGCGGCTGTTATTACTTAGCCACGAGCTCCTCGAACTGCTCCTCCACGAATTTAATTTTAATTACGGTTCTATTAATAATGACATACAATCACTCCAAGAGTCCAATTTAGAACAGAGCTTTCTTGAGTCTCATTAAATACGAGGGAAGAAGAATAAAGTAATTTAAATTTATTCTCTTCTCTAATTAAATACGTCTATCTCTCGTCACCCAATTCTAACAAACACGGATATTTACACGAGTAAATACGACAGCAAGATCTAATCCTGAATTGATCATAATTTGATTTCAATAGGGATGATAATTAAAAATATATTTTTTGTACATAAGGTTGATTAAATAAAAAATTTGGACACGTATTTTTTTACGTAATCAAAAGATTACGGCGATACATTGAGTTTAAATGTAGCATGATGTCACACCTATGAAGATTTTATACTTGTGGCGTACCGAGCCCCCACTAACTTTAATGCGTTTTATCTAAGTATTTTTTTATTAATAAGATAAAGCAAAAAATACGTGTCTAATATTTTTTTTATTTTCTGGCTGACGAACTTAATAGTTTTTTTTATTACCCAGGCGTCATCCCTATTTCAACCCATTCAACACATTTCTCGATCACTTTGATGGAAATGATTCTCATTAACACCCAAGATAAGGCCGGAATGTTTTTTGAAGAATAAATTACAGACACCCCCTTACTTAGCGAACCCCTTGTTTATTCGATTCCAATTTGTGTTGTTTCGTAAGGACGAGGTTAGATATTTCGCCGATTCTCAAATATTGCAATATGTCAGCAAGGCATGCTCCTGTATACTCGAGAGCAGCTTACGATGGAATGTAATAACAGAGATAGCTACGTCTTCTCGAACATAATGCGTACAATTTGAAATCGCGAAATGCCTCCGCGAGCAATTCGGAAAATATTCTTTACCGTTGTGCAAAAATATAACGGATTTTTTATTATCTTCCTTCGTATTTCGTAATCGCTGGCAAAAGGTACTTAGCTGATGTTCGTTTTCTCTTGAACTTTTTATTATCTAAGTGCTGTTATGTTGCGTAAATATTCGGTGTTATTATTCTTGGATTTTACCGAAAAATTGAAAGATACCTGAAGATGTTTGCATAATTTCCTTTTGATCTTTCTATACGGCCAGTTTTTATATCCTCCATAAACCAATTACTTAACTGCCAAAGTATTTTTTTTAATATGTATTCAAAATTTCAGAATGCGTTGCCCATTTTCAGTAAACAACTTGAATGCCGCAGGTTGAAAAGAATGAATGATATTTATGCAAACACAGTTACTAAAAAATGCCCGACCACTGTCCAACTCTCGCATTCAACGGTCTTTTGACGTAATAAAATGCCCGCATTTCTCGTACGTATTCAAAAATGACATAGAATCCGCGGCGCGCTGTATATCCCGAGTATTCGTTACGAGACCTCTTCATTCAATGCAGGTTTATTCTATCTTGTTTATGGTACACCGTATTTTATAAAACCCCCATTTTAATGAGGTTTTCACCGCATAAGTTCTCTTTTAATTACAGCTATCTGAAAGACTTTAAAAATAAAATAACCGTAAAATTGTGTAGCGTCGAATCAAGTCACGGATTTTTTAATCTCGAAAATGTATTTTCTTTCGCTTTTGGGTGTTTGCAACTTTTTCACTTTTAAGTGAAGAACTTTTGTTATGTTCTATTTATTGACTTAGCTATTATTTTGTTAATATTTTTAAGTAAATATGTAAATAATGACTATAATAATTTCACAATCAAATGCCACATACGAAAGACACGAGTAGCAGGTGCCTTAATACAAAAGACAAATTTGCAAATTAAAGCCTCTCTGCAAAAGATCCCTGCCTCCAGCATTAAGTCTCGTCCGCCTTTGAACAGTATTTTTTTTACTTGTGCATAAAGTTTTAATACAATAAATAAAAGATCGCACATGTGGACATTATCTACCTACTAATAATGACATGTTGAATTACGAGTATGTGTTGGTATAGAAAACCGCGCAACAACACCTAGAAAGTGTTTATCCTACAAAGAATTGCAAAAATAAATGAAAGACGAGAATTTTCTTCAGAGAGAACGAACTTCAAAGAGGTTGGCGTGTTTTACACGACTGCCCAAAAAAAAGAGTTATATTTTCTCAGTTATTTTTGTAATGTTTATTTACAGCAATTACTCTATAAAGTTAACAAAAAGATCAGAACTTTACTCTATATATTGAAAATCAACACAAAATTCGATGAAAAATCACTTCGTTTGCATTCGTATATTAACAGCAGTTTTCGCTTCTCGTTCGCCCAACATCAGACTTTAATTGGAGTACAGAAAACGTTCGACGGACGTGTAAGTGAAACAATAATAAAAACGAGTGACTGTTCGTTTTTATTTCACGTTGATTGGGGAAACAAAAAGTAGACTCAGCGTGTCCTGGAATTGAAGGCTCCTGCAACTGCACACACATATAGAAAACTGTATTTTACACACAAAACATTTTTGGCTAAACCTTTGGAATAGCTGTTTCCTTTAAAAAAATATATATTACTTTCTAGATTTGGTGATTGCCCATAGGTACTATATGGCTGCAATATGATTACAAAACTCTTCAATTTTCTATCTTCTTATAGAAAATTGCAGCTTAGCTTATAGCGTTTCAATATGTAAATAACAATAACCCGACATAAAAAACATGCAATAGACGACGTATATTTAGTAATCTAATCCGCTTAACTGTTCTTAAGGAGTCATTAAGAACCCTGTTAGAAATCGACACGTGTTTCACCTCTCAACGAGGCATCCTCAGGATGACGATTGACTTGTTAAGAACCCGGACACGACGTGTTGCCATGTCAACCGTCGAGAGCAGTGTGAGCCACATCGCCCGACAACCCCACATATAGGATTACTGCTCAGCCCGCCTCGGCTAGGATAGTTATCAGCTCAATAAGGTGCGACCCGACCTAATCACCACTGGCACTGGCTTAAATTCTACAGATAAATTAACCAGCTAGCCATATAACTACGATTCCTAGAATAAACTAAGTGATGTTGAAACGTATAATTGTATTCTCATACATATGCAACGGAATCAAACCGTTCACATGTTGATACAGAACTTTATGTGATAATAAACTTTTGTTTGTTTTCGTTTTATTCTACTGCATATACGGAATTCAACTGAATTCGTTGTAAAAAGTAAAAATGTTTCAGTAATTGTCTAGCTTTATTGATGTAAGTACCTACCTGCATTGGTAAGCTGATTAACTGTCTATATGTATGTTTGTATTTTTTTCAATCTACATTCTCAGCTAGCTAAAATTATTAGCAGAAAATGTCGATTGGAAATCGCAAAGTCGTTTTGGAAGGATAAAGTCTTAAATAATAAACAACGAAGGAAAATCTGGCGCATGTTTCCACGGCAACAATAAATCCTTGACAATCACGCCAAAAAAATGTGGCTTTTCGTATCCCACCCTCTCAAATTATCTACCAAACTTGATTTATATACCGAACAAAATATTTTTGTATTAATAACATCAAATAAATTGTACAAGCGACATGGGAGCGAAGTTTATTTATTGCTTTGCCATAACGGAGCAAGTTGCCCCATAAATCGAGAGTCCCTTAACATCATGGACACTTTGTGCATCCCGTCTGTGTAAGAACTTTTTAACAAGCTCACTAGGAATTTTTATGGGCTGGCAAACCGTAAATGTATTCATGCCTTTTATACATTAACTGTACGTGACTTGGGAAGTTTTGAAATGAATGCGGAGGAACGGTAATGTTGTTACGTTGCTGCGGTAAAGTACGGCTGAACAGAGTGTATGCAGCTGAATCAGAGTGATAGTTATGTTGATGGCGGCGACCTAAAGAACACAAATGAGGTTGCTTCAACGGGTGACAAAAGACTGAATGCTATGGAACTTAGACTGGCCTGCGATAGGCTTAGCAGGTGTTAATACAATACATATACATACACTCCAGTCATCCCCGAAGGGTTGGGCAGAGGTATAGGTACCTATAATTCACCCACATTTCGCTCCATTTCGCAATTTTTTAATACAATAAAAAGTACTGGGTACATTTTCATATCGGTGATGATTTAACAGCATTTTCTAAACTTTTCATTGTACCTACTACGTATTAGTTATAAAGCATGTTAAAAAACGTGTGCGATCGGGGGAGCCGTCAGGAAGGAAGTTCATACTCACGTATGATTTAAATTATACGTGAGTGGGAACTTCGTACCGACTACAAAAATAAAATTTCGCAGCCGCCATCTTGGATTTACATTTTGACCTCACTTGATCACCCTCGAAAACTATGAAAACGACACCCATTACGAAACATTTGAAAAATTTCGCATCCGCTATCTTGGATTTTCATTTTGAGTAAACCGAAAGAAGAAAGTCGTCTCTTTCGCGTGACGATTTCTACTAGACTACTCCTCCGCAACTTTGTTCCAAAAAAAACGGTTAGCAATGCAATTCAATACTGACTCCACCTCAAAATCTTTTTTATTAGGTACTTACGAAATAAAATATCGGTCACGCTTTAACTTTTCCACGAGAAAAATACGGTACGAAATAGCACAGTGGCGGAAGAACAAGCTTACTCAGAAACCGATATTGGCTTACCGTCGGCTTGGCTAGCTCAATAATCTTACTACGGAAGACTGCGAGTAGCGGACTAAGCGCTAAGTGTACTGAAAATTGAGCTTTTGTTTCAAAAGCTATTAAATTGAACTGCGATTTATATACAAGGTGAATTTTTCAGGGTGGCCAAATCCGATTCTATAAGAAAAAGTAAAAACTACCCAAAGGAGTCTTTGGGCCGAATCGATGAAAAGTTTTACGATATCATTATTTTTTTTAAACAAGTGAACGACGTACGAAAATCTACTCATCATCCTATGATTACCCTTGCCTTATTTACATCTGGTTTAAAAACCCTTATAAGCGTAAGAGCCAAGTAGTTGTTTTATTTAGGCCCAAAAGTATAAGCTGAAACAGAACGAAGTTAATGAAATAAAGCTACAAAAGTTTTGAACTTTATCCGGTATTACTTACTACTCTAGGTTTTCGCGAGTTCCTTGCGAAGAGGTTAACTAGTTACTACACCTGTAAGTTTCATAATACTGTGCTTGACTGCAGACTTAATTAAGTTACAGTAAGTTAAGCTCTAGTCAAGAATACTATACATTATGTTTTTATGAAGTTATGGAGGTATGAGGAACAGGGTGTAAAGTTCACTCATCCTCAATAGAAAAGGGAGGATCCTCCGACCAGACAAGTGTCGTGTCTGGTGGGCAACTGCCCAACGGTTGTGTATAGCCGTCTTTGGGCCCCCGAAGGGCGAACGAGGAATCGGTTTTGGGGCTTTTTGACCCCCGAGGAATTCCTCTCACGGCCCTCGAAATGAGGGGCCGGTCATGGGTTCCCCTCCCCCTCCTAGGAGGGAGTAGGAGTGCTTTACTGCACATCTACTCGCCGAGGGGTTTACCTCCCCTCAGCGCTTTGGGGTGTGTTTCTGAGGTGTATCTGTGGGAGCTCCCGAAGTGCTGCCCAACGATTGATATCTGGAGGTCGTATATATACTCGTCGCGTGGTAAACCCTGCTTGCGCAATACAGGATTTAAGAATAAGAATAAGAATAATTTATTGGTCCATTGTTACAAAATAAATTTCAATAAGGAATGACATTGTATGCTTACTGTAACTAGAATATTTAACAGAGTATTAAAACAGTGGTCCCCAAACTAGGCAGCGCCTGTATCTTGGGGGCCTGAGTTGCGTGATCTTAAATTTTAATTCGAAACATTTTTGCGTTAGCTTAAATTTTATTAAATAAGAGTAGCGAATTACCAATAAAAATAAATTGAACAAAATAAAATAATTCTAATTATAGTGTGCGTGTGTGAGAGTGTGTGTGTGTGTTAGTGTGTGTGTGAGTGTGGGTGTGGTGGTGAGTTGCAGGTGTGAGTTTTGAGTGAATGAATTGCTTGTATATTTTGGTGTTAACTCACTATATCCTCTGTGTCGTTGTATGACAGGGAGAGAAGCCAACTTTTTATCATTCTTTTATACGAGTGGGTGTTAAGGCCTTTAGTATTACAGCGCTTGCTTATTTTATTGTAGATATGAGTGTGTGAGTATGAGGGGCACCGTCGGGCCAGAAGACTGTTTGCATTAGGAAGAGGGACGTGTAAGATACGTTTTGAAAGCAGGCTTTGGTAGTCAGGTCTGTTTTTAGTAGATTTGTGTGCATGCAGTGCGGCACTGAGTATGTATAGTTGACGTACTCGAAGAACCGGAAATTAGTTGTATAGCAGATCTGTCGGGAACCTAAAAGGCTTTCTAAGCATCACTTTAATTACGGCTCTTTGAGCTCTTTCTATTTCAATAAATATGCTTTTCCCGGCTCCGCCCCAGACGGAGATTCCATACTGGAGTACTGACTGACAAAGACCTAGGTATATTGCTCGGAGAATTTTGATAGGTGTGCAGTCTCGTAGTTTTTTCATGACGTAGATTAGTTTTCTGACGCGGCCCGCTAGCAAGTGTATGTGAGGTTGAAATGATAAATTTTCGTCTATTGTAATACCTAGACATCTAAGGGAGGAAATGCGGTCTATAGGAGTACAGATATAGTTTGTGAGTGGAGAATTGTGATCGTTGCGGCATGTGTGTAATTTGAGTGTCAATTGGCGAGGAGGACTGGAAGCTATGGTTTTGAAGTAAGTGATCAGCTTAGTTTTTTTTACGTTAAGTGTAAGTAAATTTCTACTCAGAGTCTCGGAGATTATAAGCAGACCATTTTCGGCAAGACGATACACCTGTTCCCAAGTTTTGGCATGGAATATGATTGCCGTGTCGTCTGCATAAGAAATTATTTCAGCGTTTTGAAGCGGTGCATTAAGGATGTCATTCATATAGAAAGCAAAAAGAGTCGGACCGAGAGTACTACCTTGAGGAATTCCAAAGTTGATTGGTAGTAATCCACTAGAGTAGTCACCTACTTTTACTTGTTGCCGGCGATTTGTTAAATAGCTTCGAAACCAATCTAGCGCGTTTCCTCGTATTCCAATACCTTCTAGTTTTGACAGGAGTAGATCTACCGATATTGTGTCAAACGCCATGGCTAGGTCAAGGAAAACTGCCAAGACGTGTTCGCCCTTTTCAATACAAGAAGCTATGGAGTTGGTCAATAATATACCAGCGTCCTCGGTCGACTTACCTTTTCTAAAGCCAAACTGTCTTTCAGATAGAATGTTATAGTTCTTTCTTTTAGATTGTAATGTTCTAAAAAATTAACTAGTCGCTTATTTACAACTTTGTGTGACGTCAGGTCTTTTTGATGCGTAGTTTGCATGTGGCGTTGTAGATGCCGCCACAAAGTGATGTTAGTTCATTTGACGGTTTGATTAAAGGTGGGTTTAGACCTCATTCTAAACTACTCTATCAAATGCTCAATGTTTAAACAGGTAAAGATCATTTTTTCGAAGTTCTGTATACTAAAATATCAAGAAAATGGAGTGAAGACTACTCTTATTCTATCTCTGGTTCTATGTTCGTTTGGTCTAATGCGACCTTCAAGTAAAAATCCACTTGATGGAAAGTGGTTCCTTACGCCAATGCGCACTTATACCAACCACAAAATTGGCGATATGCTAACGTAACTGACCTCTTTAGAGAAAAACATGAATTATTTCACGTGCTGTCAATCAAGTCTCATAAAAACAGTCAGGAAGTTTATTAGTATGCCTACTTCTTCAGCCTGTAACCGGTAACAATTACCCAGGACTTAACCTTTTCCCAACTATGCTGGGGTCGGCTTCCAGTCTACCCGGATGCAGCTGAATACCAGTATTTTACATGGAGCGACTGCCTTCACAACCCACTTACTGGGTAACATGATACCCCTAGGTAATACTGGTTGGCAGACTTTCGGGCTTCTGACGACCCGTAACAACTGTCAAAGATCTACAAATGACAGCCGGGACCACCAGCTTAACGTACTTTCCGAAGCAGGGTGGGGTCTTGGTATCTAAAGATGGTCACCCATCCACGGACTAGCTGCGGCAATCATAGCTAAACCTGATCGATCGACTCGTGCGGTTGTTATTACTTAGCCACAAGCCCCTCACCACCCATGGACCCATGTTACTATGGTCATTGCAATAAGATTTTGTATATAATAGGGATGATGCCTGGGTAAAAAAAAAAACTAATTAGTCCATCAGTCAGATAATAAAAAAATATTAGACACGTATTATTTTGCTTTATCATATTAATAAAAAATTACGTAGATAAAACGCATTTTAAGATGGGGAGTGGGGGTAGCTACGTCACTAGTACGTATAAAATCTACATACTCGTGACGTCATGGCACATTTTACCTCAATGTATCTTTAGATTACGTAAAAAATACGTGTCCAATATTTTTTTATAATCTCAAAGACGGACTAAAAATATTTTTTGTCATCATCTCTATTTTCTCGTTTAGGTTATCCGGTTAGAGTGGAAGCTGACCCTAACATAGTTGGGAAGAGGCTAGGCAGACATCTCTATTTTCTCGTTTCAGCCGTTACCTTATCATTGACCACCTTTTGTTTCTACAGCAGAAATCTTTGGCTCAAATAAATTACTTGACCCGAAATAAAAAAGATCAAGCGTTGGTAATCCGAAGCAGACGACGTTGGCTTTGAACTTTTGCAGATTGTTCAAGAATGATTTTCATTGTTACACTTTTTTAAAATTACGTTTCACAAACAATCTACCCGTTGAAAATACTTTCGTGTAAAATAATATTTCTCGAATTCAATGTAACTCAATCGAGAGGAGGACTCCAGAGGAGCTCGTGGCTAAGTAACAACAGCCGCACTGGTCGATCAATCAGGTTAAGCTACGCTTGCCGGGGTTGGTCAGTGGATGGGTGACCATCTTTACATACCGAGAATCCTCCGTGCCTCGGAAAGCACGTTAAGCCGTTGGTCCCGGCCGACATTCGTGGATCTTTGACAGTCGTTACGAGTCGTCAGAAGCCCGAAAGTCTGACACCAGTCTTACCAAGGAGTATCGTATTACCCAGTTACTGGGTTGTGGAGGTCAGATTCAGCAGTTGCTCCATGTAAAATACGGTCACTGTTTACTGGAAGAAGGCGTAAGTTTATGTATGTATTTAAGTAGAGAATGAAGGTACTCGTAGTATTGATTGGCCTGTTAAGAAATAAAAATGGTTTAATAATAATCTGTATCGCCTCTTACTTTCTGCTTGTCCATCAATTTAAAATAAGTATGCTCTGAAAGTTCTTTATCTTAGCTAGTCAACCTAACAACTTTGGAAACTTATCTTTTCACAATATTTATAAGCTATTCTGGTATACCTAATTCGTGTCAGTATGACAATCCTCATTTATTCTTCTTTTGTGACGAACTGAGTTAGTAACGTAGCGCGTTTGTGACAGATTGAGTTAGTGACGTAACGCGTTTGTGACGAACAGAGTTAATGACGTACGGCATCTTTGACAACCAGCGAAAGTGTCCTATCGCGAATTATGACGTACTACGTAAGTGACGAAAAGCGTTTGTGACCTGGAGCGTGTAATCCATTGTTTTCATACCATACAATTTATTATATTTATCTGTTTTAAATTAACACCACTACAAATATTCTTCATCCTGTTTTCATATCTAAGTCTCTAGGTATAAGGTATAAGCACAAAAGTGATTCGCCGATCTCAATTTGCACTAAAACGGGCCTATTCTCCTTTATGCCATAAGAAAATATACGGAGGGGAAAAATTGATGAGTTTTCAATGTCTATTACATATAAACGAAGATCGATCAATCTCTGCTTTATTCCAGCCGTGACACATTTTTACGGAAGTTCATTTTGAGTTTAAGACAATCTGTTACAGTTGAATGCTTAAGTTATTCTAAGTGGACGTTTTAAAATAACGTAACTCGGAGTAAGACTACATTCTTAGCATCTATAATAAAAATATGATAAATTCTTTATATGCCAATTGATTCTTTGATAAGATCTCATACATACGCTAGAGTTATGGAATATAAAAAAAACACCTTGTATATCTACTCGTACGACGGATCGAGATGCCTAATTTCAAATTGCTTCTTAAAAATATTTAATTAATATTCTGAACAGTTTTTCCTTTATTGCGGTCATTGGATTGCACAATCTGAATCATTTTGAAAGAGATTGCTAATCTCTTTCAAAATGATTCAGATTGTGATTGACAGTGTATTATGCAATAATAGTGCTGGTCATACACGCACGCCGCCATTCTTCACTTAGGTACCCGAAATTCCTACCTGTTCCAGAACAGAACAGAGACCTATCACTCAGACCATCCTTTGATGTGCCACAATTTACTGATTGCTCAACGAGTACGAAAGTCCACCTCTTTACTTACTTCAGTATTCAGAGGACGTAGCTCTGCAGTTATTGCCTCACGGTTGAGTTTTAATTTTAACTTTTTCGCTGATTCCCCTTTTAAGAGTTCTTGTTTAACAAGATCCTTCCTGCTCTTTTGTAGTCGCTTTTAACTTCAGCTTGTTTCAGGCGAACTAATTTTAACTTGTTTTAATTTGAAAATAATCGTATTTAGTTGCTTACCAGTTGTGTTTGAATGTAAATAGTGGAAAGGAGAATTAATTTAGATTTTTGAGCTGCATGTATGAATATTGACATAAGTTTTTCATACTAGAAGCTGACCTAAACGTCCGACTCGGTTTTTCTCAACAAAGCCGAGGCGAACGTTTTATAGGATTGCCTAAATCCTCAAAACATTTAAGTATATCCATCATTACCTACACTCAGACCAAATAAAAAACGAAGACATAGCGATGAGAACAATACAGTGAAGCATGCCAAAAGTACACCTTCGCTCTGTGCATACACGCTCACACGCACACATTTACAATCAAACTACACCTCACTAAGTGCACACATGTTTAAGAAAACGGCCTCATGTCACTGTTGACAGTGCTATGTCTTAGTTTTTTATTTGGTCTCAGAACCTACATAAAAAAAAAAAGAAAAATCTTAATAAAACTTGTAAAGTACGGTATTAAATGACCATAAGTTTTTGTTGACTCATCTAGTCAACAAAAACTTATGGTCATTTAATACCGTACTTTACAAGTATAATGGATGTTGGACTTTAAACCTGTAAAAAAGTATGTGAGCCATAAACCGTAATTTGGCTCAAATGGCACACCATTAACACGTAATACACACGGCCATTCCAAGTGACAAACTGACAACGAGAGCGAGTACATTTTTGAGAATATAATTTGTGACTAACTAAACGTAGTTTCTGAAAATGTTAATGTTCTCTTAAGCTAAGCGCACATTACGTATATATCCGCGCCGGGCCACGGCGCGCCGTATTGCAAAAATGCGCCAATGCATAGGAGCCGCGACGGGCCGCACCTCGCAATAATTGTTTCAGACAGATTCAAATTTTGAATTTAAATTGTTTCCACTCCAGTGCAATGAGGCTCGCGCCCATTTGGGCGGGCCACGCCGCAACACTTTGCAAACATCCTCCTCGATCACTTTCGTACATTTTCTATTAAACATCGCACACTACAGGCGGGCCGCACCGGGCCGCAGCGCAACGCACTAATGAATCGTTCGCCAGGTGTACTTTTGCGGCGACTGTTTTGCGTTGCGTAGCGTACCCTACATGGCTACGACGTAGACTAAGACAGCTACGAATGGCTACGGAAGTATCGATAGTCTGTAAATTACCAAGAACTCTTTTCTAGTATCGAGTAATTTGATCAAGCTTTCAAGCGTTAAAATTTGTTTTGCATTGCTCATGCACAACACCGTAACTATTTTAATAATAATCATTTATTTCAGACCATGATCCATGTGTTTGTAAAGCATATTTAGCATGTTATTCGAAACGATTTCATTTAAAAATGTAGGTAATATAATATGATTCAATTTAATTTATTATTATACCAACACTCGATGCTGAACTCAGTGGTATATCGTATAGTAAAACTGTTTTTTAACCAAGTCTGTGTACCACGCGCAAACCACACGGACAGCAGATGTCAGTTACACAGCTCTCGTTGTAGTATGTAAATAAACTGCGAACTCACTGATAGTAAACACTTTTTGAATAAACCTTTTTTAATAAAAAGTCCATTTTATTAAAGAGTTGTTTTGCACAAAGAGTCAAATCCCAGAATTTAAACCCACAGTAACAATATTTTGTTTTAATTTCAATACATAGTTAATATGTAGTTTTACTTTACATATTGTCCTCTGTATGACTTGTGTCGGTACTCAGAGTCGTTACTTGGGTCTGTTAATTAATCTCTCACGTTATTCAACGTATAAATTTCCCTGTCAGTCACAATTTGACAGTTTAAAAACAATGTTTGTTGGTGTTGGTTTTGGGCGACGTCTCTGACTGTGACCCAACATTGTTATCCTGGGTCACCTGTAAAAACAAATATAAGTGGTAATAGTAAGTAAATAAACCACAATGCATTGGATTCTCGGAATACACTTGTATTGAATAAATTATCATTATCAACTGAGTCAACAAAAACAGCAGTAGGTATGCTAATTCCGTTTAGAACGTAACTGAGCTTAATGCTTCTGAGCAAATTCTGACCTAAGACTAAGATATCGAATAGCTGTTTTTTTTTCTAAAAGAGGACCTGTGAGCTTACCACGAACGGGCGTAGTAAACGTAACGTAAAATACGTACGATTTTAAAATTGAAAATACTAGTTTCGCTTTATTTAACTTCAAGACTTAATTCATATATATGGGTAATTATAATAATAATAATAACAATCTAGTGGCTAGGATTATCCACCAGCAACTTGCCTTGCAATACAACCTTGTTGAGTCAGAAGTACCATACTACAGGTATGTGCCCGACCCAGTTCTCGAGAATGGTCAGACCACATTGTATTGGGATCGATCTATCATCACTGACAGGACTATTGTAGCCAATAAGCCTGATATTGTGGTGATAGATCGACGAGAGCGCCGTGCAATGATTGTTGATATCGCTGTCCCTCATGACGAGAATCTCGTGAAAGCTGAGAAAGATAAAAAAATCAAGTATCTCGACTTAGCACACGAGGTTGTCGACATGTGGGACGTGGACTCTGCAATCATTGTACCGATAATCGTAACAGTTAATGGCTTAATAGCGGAGAGCCTCGACCAACACCTCAGGAGGCTCTCATTGCGCGGCTGGGTCAAGGGCTTGATTCAGAAAGCAGTACTCCTAGACACGGCACGCATCGTGAGGAGCCTGTTCCTGATGCCGATGGACCACTACTTTTTATATTTTTAAATGTTTTTTTTAATTTTATTTCTTTTTCATAAAAATATTTAAAAATGTAATTTGTATGTATAAAAATGTAATAAAGAAATAATAATAAACAATAATAAACATTTTATTTCTCTTCCACAAAGGTGCCTTAAAAATATGAAGATTACAAAATCTAATAAATCCTTTGTGGGAGACTGGTATCTGCACTAGGAAAACCTGTCACACAGATTACCAGGCCCCCCCCAAAAACAGTGTTTGAGTATTTAATCAAATCATAAACATAATATTTACAAAGTATTTTTACCTTTGATACGAGAACACAGTAAACAAAAAATAAAAGAGGATAAAAATTAAACAAAAAAATAATAATCGAATATTGTGCCTGTTGCAAAATATTCATCAAAATGCAAATTTTCGATTCAAATTTATTTTACGTATACGTCACACGTTCGTGCTTGAGACGGCACCGATAGAAAAACAATATCGGTTATCAAACGAACATCTCTAATCCCTCCATTAATTGCAATTGCAACAGTTCAAGGCCGCGCGCACTTTAGATTCGTTTTCGTACGAATTTCACTCGTGCGTACATGAAAGGTCATGGTCGTATGAGTGACTGGAAACGTTTTTCTCCGTCAAATAGCACATCCCAACAAGTTCGGATTGTTTTTGGATATCGGAGCTATACGTTTGTTTACTGTAATAAGTCATTTGATTACAGACAATAAACGTTTCTAAATTATATTAAATGTTGCTTATGTCAAGCATCAATTATGTAATGTGTTACTTAAAGAAACTAATGATTATAACACATGTTATTATGGAAAATTATTTTATGGCAAATAAAAGTTATGATTAATAAGTTGATATGACAAGCGTTATTAGCATAAATGATAATTGTGCAAGTAAATGTTATGAGGGGGGACGATTATGGGAAACAATAATAGTATAAATAATTTTATGGCAAACAAGACAATATCCTAAGTCGCACCCAGTCTGCGCGCTCCCTTTGTACTTGGAAGGTCAGGATCGTTCGTGCGTGTTCGTACGTGTACGCACGCGTGAAATTCGTACGAAAATGCATCCAAAGTGCGCGCGGCCGGCGCGGCTCACCACTACTGCTTATCACACCTGACCGACAAACTTTTTTTATTTTTATTACCTTTTCTGTCGCACTGCGGGCAAAGGTTTCCCCCATACTTCGCCATTCGTCTTTGCCTGCTGCCTTTTCCGGCCAATCGTCAAACGTTTAATCCAAAATTATCCACAATACGCCTACAATCTCCCGTGAACATATAAAATGGTTTTGCCATAAATTTTAGCACCGTTATCATGAAATAGATAGAGACAGAAGGCCCGCCAGCATACATTTCAGACATCATCAAAGACAATATATAGTTCGGTTAGGTGAGCTCCTACATACAACGAGCTAAAAAGGCACACACCCACACACAGAAATACGTACGGCGTAATCTCGAACTGTCTTAAACAAAATGACAGTCGCGTCGAGAGTACGCATAAAATAACTGTTACGCAAATACTTAAGTGTTTTTCTCATGAAATAAAAATTGCAACTTCGAGAAAATAACTATTTCAGACTAGTATGGTTGGTAATATGGACGATAATACTATGTTCGTAAACCAACCAACCAAACCTTAACGACAAAATATTTATATTAAACTTTAGGAGAAAAACGTTTTTGAATTTTGCGTAAGTGAAAGGTATTCAATTATTCATACTAATGACTGTACCTGAAGCGTGATTTTCTCGCTCTAGAAACGTACAAGAGATTGTAGGTCCCATTTAATTTAAAGAGATACATTATATTAATAGTTGATCGCTGAGTGTTCACATCGCTGTCAAGTACTCGTCTATCGCAGCGACAAGAGCTAACTATTAGAGTGCTGGCTCAGTCGAGAGACTCGCACTAGTACCATCGAAGAAGTTTATATCTAACCACCGTAAGGACTATTCTTGCAGACTCATACGCATAACAGCGCCTAATCGCTCGTCGCCGTCGCGCACTCGCTGAACGTTGCTCGCCAACTCGTTTTTAGTTGCTAGCTCAACTGACTTCTCGTTAATCGCCAGCGGTGGGTTAGACAGGTGCCTATATTCAAGGTTATAAGTTTTAATATGTCGGCAATCCATGTAGGGGATGTAGGAGAGGTCATTTACAACCAAATGATCCCTTTTGACTCCTATGCTAATGTCAACAATAGGGATGATGACTAAAAATTTTTTTTTAGTCAGTCTTTGAGATTATAAAAAAATATTGGACACGTATTTTTTTTTCTTTTTTTACGTAATCTAAAGATTACGGCGGACGTCACGAGTATGTAGGTTAGAATTAGAATTTCATTTTTTTTACCCAGGCACCATCCCTATTTTCGAGTCATTTGACATTTAAATTTTTTATTTAATTCATTTTAAAATAGGAGTAATAATGGGTAATTTGGTTGCAAATGACATCTCCTACATCCCCTTAACGGATTGCCGACATATAACCAATAATCCTGTATTGTGCGTTCGTTTTCAATCGTTGTATGGATCCAACCTTCTCTCTGAGTATTTTGTGCCGCCAAGCTGTAGGCGGAGTATCGGTGCTTTCTCAAAGAATCACCTATCATACGCAATGGGGTGCAGTGAGGCGAATGATTGCTGAAAAATGGCGGCATAAAACTTCGTTTTCTAATAAATTGCGACGTTACCAACGCTTTTATTACAGACTCGAGATTGCGAGTCTACAGAATATGGTTTTGAAGTGTAATTTTATACAATTGAATTGAATTAGGAACTTAAGTAGTGTTAAAATTAAGCCTACTCTCTTTTTGTGAGCGCCCGCGCCTGACTTTTAATCAATTCTCATCTAACTGAATTATTTTATTATACAATTTTAAATCATAGACAAAAAAATGTCGTAAACTACAATTACAGTCTCGGTTATCCTTCATGTTTACTTCAATGTGTGGTGTTAACAAACACCTTAAAATAATTTTCTTCAGCAACTATATCTACTTATCATTTTCCGACCGAAACACAATTTAAAACTGAGGGCCTAGACAAATGGCATTCGCTTCAACGATAACGAAGTTCAATTGGTAGACAAAGTACACTTCGTTTCGCTATCGTCTCATCCATTGGTTTGTTCGATAAAAATTACATTTTGTCTTTGGTCTTTCGTGAGCAAACGTCAAATTCCGCGCTGTCGTTGTCAATTCTTGTTGTCAGTTGAACTCCGATAGTACGAGAGCCCACGTCCAAAACCATGTCGCATCGTTTTACGGCCAAAACCATATAAAATCGTTAGTTTAGATGATTCTGAACCCGACTCGGTGAGCAGTACCGGTCAGAAACGTCACAGTTTTATGGGAGGCCATTTCTGCTATATCAAAAGAAATAGGCAGACGGTTTCATTACTTCATAAAAATGTACATAGGTTTCGTAATTTTAATACGAATAAGTTTGTTTGCAGACATTTTGCGTGTCCAATGTGGCCTGAGCGCATTTTCAAAAATGTCAAAAATTTTACCGATCGGTCTCACAGTAACCTGGTAAATTTTTGTTTAAATCTTTTGTATAGTTACTGGGGTTACAAATTTACGTTTTCTTATATTTAAACTGGTACCTATAATTCCGAAAACCAAAAGATCGTTTTGAAGTCACCCGGAAAACGCGTGGTGTTTGTTACGCTCCTATCCCTCACGACAAGACACAAAAGTTTTTAAACACGTTCAAAATGGTTATAATAATTTTAACTCATAAGAGGCTCACACTTTCTTCTGAAAAACAATTTATTCGCATCAATTGACCAATGTTCACCTGAAAACAAAAATTTCTGACGGGTTGCTATGTATTTGATTTTTTGACTCATTTTTAGCTTTTCAACTTTTCATAATTTTCAGACGGGTTGCTATGTATACGTATTTAATTTTTATGCCTCATTTTTAAATTTCTCAAATGGTCTCCATGGTACGTGCGACGCTACTGGATTCAAAAAATTGTGTTTTTGGTATCTGAAATCTATCGTTCAACTCCATTCTTAAAATCATGTAATCTATGAAACAGGTCAGTATTTGTTTTTGACATATTTTAAAATGCGGTCCGGTCAGACGTGACGCGAAAAATTTATGAAATTATGATTTTTTGTATTCAGAATAACTAAATCTATCGATTGTATATGGTTTTGTTCGTAAAACGATAAGGCAAAAATTTTGGTCAAGGGCTCTCGTACCACGATTCTTACTCCGGGACGAAAATTCAAAAGTGATAAAATTCTATATAATAATGCATTTCATCGAGACTTTCGAATAGGGATGATGGTTAAAATATTTTTTTTGTCCGTCAGGTACATTAAATCAAATATGGACACGTATTTTATTTTTTACGTAATCAAAATATTACGACGCGTAGCGAGTAGCGAGCCCTCACTCCCCAACTTTAGTGCGTTTTATCTAAGTATTTTTATATAAATATGATAAAGCAAGAAACACGTGTCTAATATTTTTTTATTACCTGACAGACGGATTTAATAGAATTTCTCTAATATAAATTGTACTCCTCATAAAATTACCATACCATTACCCCTGAGTAAACTCCAAAAGTCGCCATTTTCTTTCGTTTTCCACAGGATTTACGTTCACGAATGTTTCCATCATACGAATCGAAAACTAGCGATAACGCTTGTCAAAAAGTGTCACTTAGCTACGCATTTCTATGAAAGTTATCGTTCGACGCTGTCGATTCGTTTGATGGAAACGAATGATGATGACATTGTCTAGCTCATTTCTATTCGTTAACCTATGATCACGTGACATTTCCATAGCTTAAGTCAACCGCATACATTTTTGATTTTTCTACTAGCGATATCGCTAATCGAATGTTACTTTGTCGAGGCCCTCAGAAACCGAAACCGTAAATGAATATTCGGCTCCTATTCTAGTTTCGGCAAAAACAAAAACCGAAACCGAACCCAGGTATTAAGTCAAGTAAAAGTTAGTTAAAGTGGTATTTTTTTTGAGAACCACCGTTTTTCTTAGGTTCGTAACAAATAATTTGATTATGGGCTGATTTTGCAAGTATCCGCCTTCTTTTATCCTAAGAAACAATTAACTTTTGGCAGATTTTGTGTAAAAAATAAAATAATCAGCCCTAAGTTAGCAGACATGTTAACTTAGGGTAACTTCAATTTCCAAGTTAACACTAACTTTTAGGGTTATATACAAAAAGGGTGCAAACGGGATCACATTAATAAGTATCTGTCAGTCTTTTGTATTCTATCAAAACCGACACCTCCGCACGAACGTAAGTTTCAGCAGGGCCGAAACCGAAACCGCGGCCGAACAAAAACAAAAAAAAAACTTACTTTTTTTTTAAGCGTCTACACTCTAAATTAATAAAAACAGAAGTGTAACTCAAATAAAAAATGCTATAGGGACCTACCTTGCTTACACTATCTTACCTCACTCAGTACCGTCTTGTGTTACACTACGATACCTACTGCTGTAATGTCACCAACAGTTGTAGACATTCTAACGTCAGACTGAATGTGTGAAGTTGAGAAGCATGCCTCAATCGAAAATCGCTAAATTATTTGGAGAATAAGGCTGAGTCGAGCTACTGCTTCGAAATTATTCTGTGGTGACTTGTTCAAATATTGACCTGTTAATTTGATGCCGAAACTTTGATTTCTATGGACGTCTGCACAAATTACGGGTTGTCAAACTTTTTAAATAGTTAAAGGTCCGTACCAACTCGTGCCATTCAGTATTCTTTGTATGAAACTCCCTACTGTAACGTACGCCTAGGGACAAGCTCACGAACCGCGGCGATACGGTGACGATCCCTTTCCGATTTGATATATGTGCAATGACCTTAAGACCTGTACTTTCAAGTTTTCTCGAGTAATTTTTAATAATAAAACGTATGATGAGATTAAAGGCTCGTAGAGATAATACTTTTTGGTAAGGTATTTATATTGTACTTGTATTTAACCTAGGTACTACGCAATAAATAATTTTCTATTTCTATAATTGCCATTTCCAAAACTATAGAATACTAGCTACTGCCCGCGACTTCGTCTACGATCCAGGATGAAAAGTAGGCTATGGCCTTTTCCAGGTCAAGGTCTAACCCAGTGCCAAATTTCATTCAAATCCGTTCAGCCGTTTTAGCGTGAAACAAACAAACAAACAAAGGATTACCTATTACGTTACCAGGAATCCGAACTTTTACAATTCTTATTTTAACACCTTTTCCCCATGTTTTATATCTGGTAACCATAACACATTGCTTCACTCAGATTTCGCCACTCTCGCATAACTTTGCGATAGTTTTGCAAACATTTTAGCGAGACAAGATTCGAGTACGTTTATTGAACCCAACAATTTTACGTACGTACATATGTTATTTCTATACAATTGTGTGTACCTACAGTTTGAGTAAAATTTAGTTTTAGCATTTTTTGGAACAGGTATATAAACTGTAAATTTTTTCATTACATGCTCTTTAATTTTTTCGTAAATCTAGAAGCTTTCTATGTTTTATTATGTTTTTTTTTAACAGAAGTGTTGTTTTTACCAATAAGAAAAGAAAAACAAAAATAAAAAATTGCACATATTCAAGAAGCTCTCTTCTGACATAAATAAAGAATCATTATTTTCACTAGATTTTGTGATAACAATGATAGCAACAACTCCACATACTTTTCAAAAAACAAATCCTGCTCACTCCATAGATGCCTTTTACATACAAAAACACTTTAACATAGATAACAAAGTATTCCCACAAAATGTATTGAAAGAGCTTCTAAACAAACAGTCGCGACATAGCCGGGAGCATTCGAATACAGCTAACCCCTAATCCAATGCAGGTGATGTTAAATTGAAATTCCATGTTGTGCTGCTGCAATCCGTCGGTTTAAACAACGCCAGCATTTTGAATTCCATCAAAATACACGTAGGATTTTTCGGCAGAATTTTTGAATAATCGTATGAGCGAAAAATAGGTAAATATTGTCCTGTGCGTCAGGAAAATGGCTGCCTTGTCAGTTGTACGTACAGCGTTCGTTGATGAACGGTTTCGTCGATGTCAAGAATTAAGGTTGTTTTCATGAAATAGCTTTGAATAGGTACTTATCTAAGGATGGATTTTTCAATAGTCGATGATGTTTTGGGTCCGAGTGCCCACTTAGTCTTTCAAGACATCGCAAAGCGGTTGGTCGACTCTTCATGTGACCAGAAGGCTGGCCTATTCTTCGGCCAGAGAATCAGCATTGCCATACAACGTGGCAATGCTGCCAGCCTTTTGGGCACTTTTCCTGTTGACAACGATGCGGACGAATTTTTTGATGCCCTATGATTGTTCCCCCCCCACCCCTTTCTTATATACTTGTACATATTATTATTATTATTTTAAGTCTGTTAGTTTTTAAATTGTTTCATAGTTAAATAATAATAAAATAGTCGATTAATATATGTATGTCGTTGTAGAATAAACATGAAAGACTGACTTTTTTTTTTTAAACAAATGGTGCCAAACCTCTTTACTCGTAATTATTCTTCAGATTCTGAAAAAAGTTATCTGACGATTGAAAAAAGGGTTCTTAAATAACTTTCCAATTGTCGGCTTCAGTACCACAAAATACAAAAAAATAAAATGATATTAGACATGTTTTTCAACAAATTATAGAATTCCCAGACTCCTGCACTAGCTATAACTAGTAGTAGTATAAATCAAGAATTAAAAAAAAACGAGAAGAAGCTGTCTTCCTGAAGTGGACTGGTAATATTAAACTTTCGTTGTTTGTGGTGGTGTGACGATGTGTCACACCACCAACAGCTTTTTGTACCTTGGAAAGCACAAAAGCCGTTGTTCCTGCGCCTGATCTCTCCCCGGTCGTGTCGGATGGCCGTCCCATCGGACTATGCTTAGAATCCTATCACAAACAAAACAAGATATTTATCAAAATCTCCACAAAACCAAAAAATTACAACAATAAAGCTTCGTGCAGACTAGCGCGACGCGACAGCGCGATGTGACACCGGATATTGTTGTATCGGGTAGTTTTCTTAGAAATTGTATCGTTCGAGTTGCGTCACGCCGTCACGTCGCGCTAGCCTGCAAGGTCTACAACTCAAAGGGCAACAGCTCGTGAACTACCCTCATGGACACCGACGCGGCGTCGTCGGGCTGAGACTGTTACCGTCGCGTCATCGCACGCACTGGAAAATGGTGAATCTCGAAACACTGGCCCTCGTAGACCCGTCCCATTTCGCGCATAGAGAATGTATACATAGACTATGTAGTTGACAGTAAGAATAAAATCAACTTAATATTGTAAATTATTGTATTTACTTACCTACCTATCTCAGTTCAATGCTGGACATCAATAATATGCCTCTCAATCTTTTCATGCGGCAAACAGAACAATGAAGGTAGTATTAAAATCAAATGGAATGTACTTAGTTGATTTGCTTGTTCAGATTTCATACTTCAATACACGGATATACTTCTATAAGTTGCGTAAAATATTGTTACAATAGGCATAAGCCTATTGAACTACACGAATTTATTTGAAATCCCCATACAATTGCGTCCGAGCAGTCATAGTCGGATTAGCACGCGTAGATCTACGTATATTAACGAGTAATGTAGTTTCCACAGAAGTACGCACGTCGTCGGCAACACGGACGTTCAAATTCAAATTCAAATTCAAATATTTATTGCTCAACACAGTACATAATCATACATTTCTAGATGTCAAGTGAATGCGCAGTCCACTGTGTTGCACCAATTCAGGCATGCAAAATTATTGTTAAAATTATACTATGTCATAAATTCCAATTAATACCTTATTACAAATTCATAAATTCCAATTAATACCATAAATTAATTCGGATAAATACCTTATAAAATGTCATAAATTAAATTTAGTACTCTATACAATGTCATAAAATCATTATTAATATCTTAACTATTATATATTATCTATTATTCTAAAACCGTCAACACATAATTAACAATACAATTAAAATAATTTTAATAGAATAATAAAATAAATTGGACTCAAATACTATTATTCTACACATAAATTTATATCTGACAGGTATTCATTAATTGTGTAGTATGTCTTACTTATCAGTAGATTATTGAGTTGCTTCTTAAATACATTGATTTCTTTAATACCTAACAAAGCATTGGGTAATTTATTATAAATATGTGGTGCCATTCCTAGGAAGTTTTTCCGGAATACTGCTTTTTTGTGTTGCCTACTGCTTATTTTATGTCTATGTCGCGAACAGTGCAGTTTTTCAAATAGGTGGATGTTTGCTTTGACAAATACAGCCACCTCACATATGTATAGGCAGGGTACTGTTAATATACGGAAATTCACAAAGAACGGTTTGCAGCTTTCTGTGCTTTGAATACCGCATATCGCCCTTACACACCTCTTTTGCGCTCTAAATACTGTATCCATGTTGGTGGAGTTACCCCAATATATGATCCCGTATCGTAATGCTGACGTAACATATTATGCATGATACGCCGTAACCAAAACTTTTTGATTTACCTCCTTTGCAAGATTACGTAAAGCATATGAGTGTTGACTCAGGCGTTTACATACACTGTCAGTATGAGTTTTCCACGACATGTCTCTATCCAGATCAAGCCCTAAAAATTTTGTAGTTGTCGTTTCTGAAATTGTCTTGTCTCCATATTTTATGTCAGGTCTTTTATGATTTGTCCTTTGCTCAAAAGTCATTATTTTAGTTTTGTCAATATTAATTTTTAAATTATTCGCGCCCATCCATTCTACTAATACTTGGAGACAGTGGTTTATCTCTCCCTCAAGTGTCGTCATATCATTCTTACCACTAAAAACGACCGTGCTATCATCAGCAAACAAAACCATCGGATGATGTGTTTCTCTGGGCATGTCATTAATGTAAATAATAAATAATAAAGATCCTACAATACTTCCTTGGGGTACACCGTAGTTATTAGCTCTCTGACTCGATACATACGTACGCTCGGTTTTTGAAGTAATGCAGACCTTATCCATTTTAGTAACTTGTTTTCTGTCGGATAAGTATGATTTCAAAAGGTTTAAGGCATTGCCCCTAACTCCATACCTTTCCAACTTCTTCAATAGCACTGTTCTATCCACAAAATCAAACGCCTTGCTCATGTCCATGAACAAAGCAGCTACCGGACTTCTGTTATCAATGCCAGTTATAATTTTTTCAAAGAGCTTGAAAATTGCCATATTGATATTCTTTTTTCTTCTAAAACCGTATTGTTCATCAGCAAAAAGATTATTACGCTCAAAAAATGTGTATAATGTATTGTATATCACTTTTTCTACTATTTTAGAGAATATGGGTAGCAAGGCAATAGGCCGGTAGTTGGCTGGATCGTGTTTGCTACCTTTCTTATATAGCGGTTTTATAACAGCCAATTTTAACCTATCCGGAAACACACCCGATTCTAAACATATATTTATTATATAACTAAGCACTGGTGCTATAATGGTTGACACAGATTTAATAACACGTTCTAATAACACGTTCGAACGGCACAAAACATGCACATAAATGCCGTTCATCAAATCAGCCGGCGCCGCGACCGGCATAATTCAATTTTGGAATACGCTCACAAAGCGTGCCCGCTACATTGTTTACCATTTACGCATCGGCGAAAAAATGACACGCTACACGATTTTATGCAAATATTCTCATCATAAACAAAGCTTCCCGAACACAGCGTACAACCCTTTTGTTAGTACCCTGATAGGTGATAAAAACGAGTGGGCTGGAATTAATACCGCGGTGTACCAGTATTAGATACTTAATCCGAAATTAAACGCACCCACCGTATAATTAATAATGTAGAACAACATTAAAAGATTGTGTTTTCTCAGGGCGTCGACGGTTTTCTCAAAGTATGCCCGCGGGCTGGGAGCGTTTCTTTTGAGACTTAATGAGAGTCATGCTTGGAGGGCTGCTTTTCCTAATTCCGTTTGCTTTGAAGGGCGCGATGCGTGCGTGAGCGAGCACGCCACGCGCACGTCACGCGCGCCTGTGATCGCTCAGGTGGACAAATAAAACTCGTAATGCTACTTGGCAAAATACTTTGTAATTTAAAACGTTGAGGAAAATAAAACAAGATACAAATATTCTTAGATAATATTTTATTTCAGAATTATTGTTGGATAATACTAGCTAATTAACATTATGTTAGTAATGCGCAAAATCGATTACGGCTCGCCACATCCAAGCAAAATTATGAATTGTGGTCGATTCTGCGCATCCCTTATATTTTAGTTTTATAAATAACTATTTTACAGAAATATAATTTTGCCCTATTCACTCAAGCACATACAGAACCCGTTTATAACATTAAATTATTCAGATTTAGCTTTACGTTAAAGTCTGTCAGTGTTGACTAGATGCATTCAAACCTAGTCCAAGCCATGTTATGATAGAAAATACTACAAAACAGTTACATTTCAAATTAGCTTACAAACTTAAAGGGTATACGATGAGCTTTGCAAAAGTTCAAGGCGCAATTTTATTTCGTTAAAAATATGATATGATAATATCTTTCGCAGAAAATCTAATATTTACAACATTGTTCTCATACCTTAAAAACTAAAACTGGAATAATGTCTTACCGATAGATTTTGTCGTGATCAGGTGGCAAGCTAATAAAATATGGCGCTGGAGGTGGCGGTGCGTGTAAGTACCGAACTGACCCCGGCCCGGACTGCAGCTTGTGTGGTAGTGTGGCGTTAGACAGGGACGGCGGCGGCAACGTGCCCGCGTAGCCCGGCCAGGGGGGGGCCCACATCGGGGGCCCGCCCGCTGTAGGACTGCTGGCCAGCGGACCGCCCCGATACGAAGTGGAAGTCATCCTCAACCGAACGATACAAATAACCACGATCAAAATGGCTATAAACGCGACCACTCCACCAACGATACCAATGATCAGATTGTCATCGTTATTCGATGTTGCTACCCCTACCACTGGAGCTCCCTTAGGTTCTCCGGTAACTTTTGGTCGATCATGAGAAGGTGGCATTGACCAAATTATATCAGGCTCCGATGATGTACGGACCAGTCGTGGAGCGGGAGTAGTGGACATGCTAGTCGAAGTGGCTGTAGTTCTACGCCTAGTTTCACACGTCAATTCATCGTCCCCTATCTCTACTAACAGAAATCCTGATAAATGATCTGGAGATTCGCATCTTACATCGTTCACTCCAACATTCGGTAGCCATCTTCTGAGCGCTCGAGCATTACAATCGCAACGAATCGGATTAGTGTCTAAGCCAAACATTGAGAGATCTGCTCGCCTGTCGTCTAAAGACACTAAAAGTTGCGGCTGTAGAGTTGTCAACTGACTCCCAGCTACGTCAATAGTTATTTGCGAAGATCTTGGCAGGGGGAAGAGCAATGCGGGTGGAAGACTCGTAATAGAGGTGTTCCTAAACTTGACAGTGATCGCTGGAGCTTTCAAACCAGCTAGCACCCCAGAAGACACCGTTTTGAGTCGAGAACCTCTAATACCTAATTCTTCCAATCGCGGGTGTAATATGGAATGTAACTGATCAGCACCAATTGTTGTGTCCTTGACTTCAACGTCAAGTTTCTCAAGAGCCAGTAGGTACTGCAAGGCACCTTGTACATCAAAATATCCAAGTCGAGGATATCCATACGCTCTGAGCTCGACTAAATTCGGGAGTGCTCTGAAAGCATTTTTCTCTATTCTTGTACATTTTTCTAGATTGCCAATATCTAAAACTTGGAGTGAAGAAAGATTTTCAAAGTTCCCGTCCATGATCATTACCATCGGGTTACCGGAAATATTAAGTCGCAGAAGATTCTTAAGTTTGGGCCACGATACGGCGAGCGACCCTGTGACGTCAGTAATTTCATTCTGCGAGAGGTCCAGTGATTCTAATAATGTCGTTCGAGTGAAAGTTTTTTCCGACAACTTGCTAATATTATTGTACGATAAGTTCAAGTTGTGTAAAAATGGCGTTTCTAATTGACCGAATGATTTGATTCCAGTTCCTGCAAGATTTAAATCTCGCACTGTTTTTGGTTCCGTCAAAACATTGTTAATTGTTTTCTCAGATAGCGGATTGAAAGACAGGTCCAACTTTTTTATATTCACCATGACACTGTCTTCGGCTGGTATATCGATTATCTGATTATGAGACAAATCTACCGAAGAAACGAAAAAATACTGCTTCTGCAAAGCTCTAAGGGGAGGGTGTTCAAATAAGTTTCTGCTCAAATCAATGTTTTCAAGCATGTGTAATCTGGATCGCTCAAAAATATTCTCGGGTAATTCAGTCAAAAGGTTCCCGCCCAAGTCCAATACTTCGAGCCGAATTAATCCTTCAAACAGTCTATCTCCCAAACGATCGATTTTATTGTTTGACAAGTCTAAATACTGGATTTGCGTTGAGTTATGAAAAGCCATTTCGCTTATTGACTCAAGTTCGTTTCTAGCCAACAAGACAGTCCTTAATTTCGGAAGTCTGGCAAAATCGAGTTCGTCTACGTTCTTAAGAGCATTACCAGATAAGTCCACTAATTCAAGATATTGTAAAGTACTTATAAGTTCTGACGGGAAGAAGTTGAACTTATTGTTAGTAAGTATGATTTCTCTCAAGCGTGGGTGGATTTTGAACGAAGACGGGAACAAGTAACTGAGTTGGTTGTCAGAGAGATCTATAACTTCGAGACTCGTGCCGGTGTTGAAGAACTCCCCTTTAAAAGCGTTCAGTTGGTTTCCCTTCAGAGATAAGTACTGTATAGACATAACATTCACAAACGACGGTGTCCTTATATTTACGATGTTATTGTAGGACAAATCCAAATGCGTTAAGTTTCTAAGATTTTTGAACGTATTTTCTGACACTTCTTGCAAAAGATTGTTAGATAAGTAAATCTGTTGTAAATTAAAATTCTTGGAGAACAGATTGACTGGTAGTGCTTTCAAACCAACATTGCTCAAATCAATACTCATTAACGCCTGGTTATTTTGGAACACATTCTGGGGCAGTACGCTCATGTGTGAGTTACGACTTATATTCAGATGAGTTAGGCTGGGAATAAACTGGAATGCATCGACTGGTATTTCAGAGATTTGATTATCAGAGATATCTAGGAACCAAAGACTAATAAACTTCAACGGTTCGCCGACAAACTCAAGAATCCTATTTTGGCTTAAAGACAGGAATTGGAGAGTTTGTTCTAATCCGCTAAACACTTCAGCATTGATTGAGTTCAGTAGATTTCCCGACAGATCCAAATGGTGTAATGTTTTGAAATGATCGAATGCTGCGGGCGGTAGTTCTCGAATGACGTTTCTTGACAGAACTAGGGATGTTACCCTGTCGGATACTGCTTTTAGGATGTCACTGGATAGTGCTGTGACTCTGTTGTAGCCCAGATGGACTGATACGAGGCTTGGCAAACGGGAGAGGGCTGTGGCAGGTATGAGCAGGATATTGTTGTCTCGTAGAAGTAGTGTTTCAAGACTCGTCAGACCATCAAAGGCGTCGTCTTCCACCTGCAACATGAATAACGTTTTCGTTCAGAAGTGTACAAGTTTACAGATTAAAAATTCATCTCGTCACGTCATCAATCACAAAATAATCTGCATTTAGATCGAACTGGTTTATTAATTTTAAAAATAATCTCCTTAAATCCTGGTGACCTAAATGAAATACACGTTTTGGCTTCGCTTAGACACCACGTTATAAAAAAATCTGTAGGTAACTAAACAAAATTGTTTTTGTTATTAATCGTATAAGTTGTGGTGAATAAATAAATGGATGCGAAAATAACTCTGTCTGTCTGTTATTTTTTCACGTCTCAACCGCTGAACGGATTTCGATGAAACTTGCAACACCTGAATATGGGCATAGGACTTTTTATCCCGGTTGTACGTTTTCGTGGGATAATATCCAACCTCCACGCGGGCGAAGCCGAGGGCAAAAGTTAGTATGTAAATAAAAATATTATTTATACAAAAAATAAGAAAAATACAATAGACGTGTGAACACGTCAAGCGTCGAGAACAGTGTAACACTACACTGTACACTGTGTACACTGTTCTCGACGCTTGACGTGTTCACACGTCGGGTCCGGGTTCGCAACAAGTCAATAGCCATCCTGAGGATGCCTCGTTGAGAGGTGAAACACGTGTCGATTTCTTACAGGGTTCTTTATGACTCCTTAAGAACGGTTAAGCGGATTAGGTTACTAAATATACGTCGTCTATTGTATTTTATAATGGATTTCCGCAAAGTCACGCCTGAATCAATTAACTAACAAAAAATAAGTCTCAATACTTACAGTACGCAAAGCATTGACCCCAACATCCAAGTATCTTAGTTCAGTCAGCCCCACGAAGGTGCCAGGTGCCAGCTTTACCAGGTTGTTCCTGCTGAGGTCAAGGATTTGCAGCGACACCAGAGAATTCAGGTGACTGTTGTCTATAGTCTGAAATTAATCAATACGAATATCATATTATGGGTACTTTTCTAATTTTTCGCAAGGACATGGTAAAATAATTACCACATAAAAAGAGAGAAGACATAAAGTCAAGGGAAGGGAAGGGTAAAGGGAAATCCAGGACCATGATCATATTTATATACGTTACTTAATATATCAACACAAAGAAAGTAAGACAACTTTTGTCTACGTTAGCAGGTATATTAATATTCAGATATTTCAGAAATTACTTCGTTTTTACTAGTCGTGAATATACGAGTCTAAAATTATGCAATAATTGATTTTCAAATAAAACCATAATACACCATCTAAGTGTAAACAAAATTCACTCCGAAAAACACCATAAACTTTAAAAAACAAGCCAGACACAGTTACAGCATCAATTAAGTCCAAAATTGCCTGAATTTAATGTTCAATCAGTTATTAACGCCAATATTAGTTCCCGTGTCAAAGGCCTTGATTAACTTGCTAACGAGAAATTACGGGTTAGGCAAATTTCTGAGAGATTGAGTATCTACTCATGTTACCCCGGAATAATTTGAATAAGTTGATGTAAATTTACAGATGTGTTTTTGTATGGATAATATTCAACTTTATTACATAAAGTTATCGAACTAACGAAAGAACATACATTTTAATAAATGGAAGAACTCAGTCACATTAGTATTGGGAAATTATAAATTACAAGAAAAAAACACTTTACAACAAAATTACATTCTTAAAATTTTATTGTAGTTTACGGCAGTGCTACGGCGTAGCCGCGTTGCTACGCCGCGTAGCAGCTGTCGTGAGAAACCGACAACTAAAGATACGCTGCAGCATGTTTTATTCTTTAATACTCGTACTATGCGCTAAATGACTGTAAATCATCGTTTAACAAAATATAAATATAGATTTAGTAACAAAAGGTTCCTTACTATAAAAATAAAATCTCGTTACCCTACGTTGTGTTTCAAATAATTACATTCATCCTAAAACAACAAGGACCGTTTTCGATTTCCAGATCATTACAGAAATAACAATCAAAAACAAACTTCAGTAAACTTTGAAGAGGACTCACCGTGATCATATTGCTGGAAATATTCAAGTGTTTCAAAGCGACAAATGATTTCATCGCTACTGTTGGGAAGTCCGTTATAAAGTTTTCTGAGAGATCTAATTTCTCCAAATTCTCTGCTCCTTGAAAAACGTCGCTGTTGAATTTTGAGAGCCTGTTACGGCCAAGATCAAGGGTCTGTAAATCTGCGAGACCTATAAAAGCGCCACCTTCGATTGTAGATATCATGTTCCCGTGGAGGTCAATTTCTTCGAAAGTTTTTTGCGACACGAAGGACCCTTGTCGGATTAATGCTGAAATAGAAACGGCGTTATTAGGTTCATAGTCTCTAAATAGTATAGAATAAAGTCGCTTATCGTGTCTGTCTATGTGATCGCCTAGATCTTCATAAATACTAAATGGGTTTTCATTCGGTTTTCACCTTCATTTAGAACATTCTAAATTAATTTATAATAAATCGCGATTTTTGACATGTCATTGCAGGGTGTGTGAATCAGGGTCGAGTCGCTAGTCCACACATACAAATAAATAAAATTAAAAGGTTTGTTTATAATGTCAAAATAACAGCTTTTTACTAAATGCATTTGAAAGTGCATACGATACTTATAACAGCTATGGCTATGGCTGGACCGATTTCCAGCCGTTTTGGAGATTAGCCGGAACAAACAGACAGACAGAAAAAAAACTTTAAAAATGTTTTTTTTTACGGGACTTTCTGGCAGATAGCACGAGAGCTGGCAGATAGCTGATGTACTAAGAACTAACGAAGGCTACTTATATTTTAGAAACAGAATTTAAGGTCCACGCGGACCTGTCAGGGTTGCGAGTTTGTCCTAAAGGGATATCGCGGCCCCGGCACACAGGTAACGGAAGGAACACGGGTGGGTTTTAGTCAGTAAACGCCGCCCTCCTCGGAGAAGTTATTTGATAATTTCCCAAACTCAAAAAAAATAAAAAAAATTGGGTCCACGCGGACGAAGCCGCGGGCGGCAGTTAGTTTTTAATATAACAGTTATTAATATATATTTATTTTAATATATATTTATAACTTTACTTGTTTTAAATAATGAAAAGGCCGCATGCCTTTTCATTATTTAAAACAAGTAAAGTTATAAAGTATCAAGTACAGACTACAGAACAATTTACACTAGAATAAACTTCGCGGCGAACTAAATGATATAATTAAAACTGCGGTAAAACTTAACGAGGTACACAGGCAGAAACGGTCTATAACTTCACATTCAAAACTGAAAGCTCTCAGTAATGAACCAAAAATGGTAAAACATCTCTTTTGCCTAAATATTCCTTGAAACCTTTTTCGTAAAGAATAAAATAAACTCTTACCTATTCTATTTTCTCTGAGCGACAGAACTTTCAACGCCTGCGGTCCGTTTAAGGAAGATGAAGGCACATAGTTCATGTTATTACGGTCTAGTCTCAAGATCTGCGGAGAAAATTTATGTTTACTTAACAAACTTTAACTTTTGCGTTAACGTTTGGTATTGAGTTTGTTGGAGGAAGCGCATAGCATCCGGGTTCTGGTTACCACATTCTTGAGTACATGCGTCGCATTGGTGATGAAGTTTTGAATTTACAGGACTTCCATTTAAATCACCAAGCTTTTATGAGTCAGGTCAGTCAACCAGTTACAGATGGTAAAGACACGAGAACTGGAAATGCGTTCCATCACCAATGAGTGCGCATGTCGAACAATCATCATTATTACGCTAAGGATTTCCACAACGACAACATTAATAAGTCAAAATAGCATAATATAATAGATAAAAGAGCTAATAGGTGAACAACATCAAATTATCTTACCTTCAAAACCTCACAGCCAATCAGAAGACCTTCTTCCAACCCTCGAATACTGTTACCACTCAGATCCAGCTCTTCCAAAGCTGGCAAGTTGTGAATTTCAGCAGTAGAGAATATAGGGTTCAGGTTGTCTCCAAGCAAGTTGTCAGATAAAGCTAACCTCGTGATGTTTCCTCTCACTCCAGCCAGCAGTCGGTCTGGTAGTCTTCGTAAGCTGTTGTGTGAGAAGTCTAGTTCTTTTAACGGAAGACCGTAAGAGGAGAAGATCTGGAAATAAATAGACGGAAATTAGATTTATATTCTGAACCCTTTATAAAACACGACTGTTTATAGGACATTATTCTAATTATATTTTGCTGAGACTTTTTTAGGCCCGTGAACATGACCTATTGTCCGCGATGATGCTCAAAAGTAACGTGTTATAAACTCAAATCACAAATGAGTAGCCAAAAACTCACAGCACTCGTATTTCAATGGTGATCCGTACACCTGTCCACTGAAGCGGAGAAGAGAGGAGAAGAGTGGAGCTATGCCTGTATTAACCAATAAAATCTAAACTCCGCTCCAGAGTTTAGATTCTATTGATTAATAATGGCCTGTGCCATTAACCAACTATCAACGGAGGAGCGAGAAGAGGAGTGGAGCTGTCTCCACTCCTCTTCTCGCTCCTCCGTTCCAGTGAACATGGCAGCCTTACTATCGCGTTATTAACTAATTTGTGATTGGTCGTGTCGTGTGCGGTCCACCATTGCGTGCATTTTGAAGTTGGCGGACTATTTTGACTTGCGACTCCAACGTGAGGTGAGCTCATGACGAAGATCTAACCCCAATGCTGGTCGGTGAAACCCGAAACTAAAACTAGAATATAACCGTAAAAACTATTATTAGCGGATGGGGAAGAAACCAGCGGCGAAAAGCGATGGCCGAGCGGGGCGACGGCGAGGGTACAAAATTGTTACAAAATTGTCCGCTTAGGTCACGCTACGCTTAGATCTGTGGCGGCATCTACAATCGCCACATGCGAACTACGCATCAAAGACCTGACGTCACACGACATCCTGACGTTACACAAATCCTGCATCGCGCAATTAGAGTTTACCGCGCGATAAACATTGTATATAAGCTCCCGACTTCAACCTCTGGGCAGTTGACACCCGTCTGGTCGGAGAATCCTCCCTTTTTTATGGTGGATGAGTAAACTTTACACCCTGTTCTTCATACCCCTAAAAATCCATTGTACATGGCACGGTACAGCGTATAACTCGCGCTGTAGAAAAAACATGTCTGGGAACAAGCTTCCATATTGATCCATACAACACTGACGACTGTGCCTACACACGGAGAATAAATCGTTTTTCTAGATCGTTTTTACAAAGGGTGGTGTGTACAAAGGGCCGAATTCTCCGATTAATCACTTCTGCATGGCGTATCTGATATACACGTTTATTTACCGTGAAGGAAAACAACCGTAACTTTTCGATACACGTTTTAACCTATTTATTACTTAGAAAACAAAAGTGTAACAGCTGCTGTTCACGTATAACTTACTAGGAACCCAGTCAAGGGGAAAGGTCAGTGGGTTTCTGAATTTGATGCAAGCAACTTTATTATAACTCCTACTCTACTTTCTCCTGTCTTGGTAAATCGATAGTAAATCTATCGATTTACCAAGACAGGAGAAATATATCCAAATGACAGCGTTGTTAGCCTTTACCACTGTCTCGTTCAAAGTTCCAGTAGGTACAGTACAACTGTTTTCTTAATGCCCTTCGGCAAACTTCGTGTTTCTTCAGTCGTCGGATTTCTATCAGTTGCCCTTTGCACTTGGTAATTATGGTTGACAGTAACGCGGGCGCAGCGGTACGAGTCAATACGTACAAGCACCAAGTGCAAAGGGCAACTGATAGAAATCCGACGACTGACGAAACACGAAGATTGCCGAGGGACATTAAGAAAATAGTTGTACTGTACTTAGTTAGTTTTCATTGAAAGGTAATCACCTCACAAATTAAAAAGTATGTTTTGATGCAAAGAAAAAACCATCACCTTCCCCTGCCCTTGTCCCAAGTTACTTGGGCTCGATGCAACACCTTTTTTTGTCAAAATACAGTTCGTATAATTATCAACCAACATATTGAATATTATTAAAAAAATGCAAATAAATAATACTCCCTACAAAAAGGATCTTGGCAGTTGGCAGACGAGACATGCATCTTTACCCCTTACTGATACTTCAAAGAACCAAAATATTTTCTACTCTAAAGACCACAAAACTATTTCACCCTTCCTTGCATACAACCCGTAATTCAAAGTTAAAGACCAAGTTGATTCTTGCTTGAATACCATTGAATTTTGAAGACCGACCGCCTTGCTCGAAGGTCCAACAGTTTTCAAACTTATGATCACGAATATATTATCTAAAGGCGAATTTACTGGAGTACCCAATGACAATACCACTGGATAGTGCTAAGTTTGGTGAATAGAGAATCGAATATTATGAATTTTAAATAGATATTTGTGCAGGTATTAGGTGTTATTGTCATGTTTTCTGCTTAGATATCTAACGTGAGGTAAGCTTAACTGAATATTCGCACCTGCATCTGCAGTAATTCAAGTTGTAGATAGATGCAATTAGATGTCAAATATTTCGCTGTTTTAATTAAATTTGGCAATATTTCTGTATGGAAATATGAAAAATGCCTAACTAGTGAACTAAAATATTGATTATGAAATGCAATAATTAATATCGTTACACCTAATATTTAGTTTTAGATATAAAAAAAAGTATTTGTAAACTTTTCGTTTTTTACACCTAAAACGGTTACAAAATTCTAGTTCACTAGTTAGCGATATTTCATATTTCCATACAGTAATATTGCCAAATTATTCAAAACAGGTAAAGAAATATTTGACAGCTATTTGCGACGTTGCTAACTTTTAGATTAAACGCTCTTAACAAAGTATTGTTTAAATGTTTGGGCTAAATCGTATCTGGCATGCCAAAAATAATTCAATAATGAAGCTCATAATTTTACCGTGTGTGTGTGTATAGTGTATTCTAGTCTGATAAGGTAAGAATAAAATATAAGAATTACATAATATTTTTATACTGCGAAAGTTATCGTCTCTCGAAAAATATATCAAACACAATTCCGATCAAGTGGAGTTATTTACATTATAAACAGATTTACTCTGTATGTGGGGGGAGGTTTTAGCAGAGAACTAGGTTGATACACGACATATATTATGAAGAAAGCAAAGTTTTGTGTTCGAGGCAATTAAGAGAAAAAATCTCATTCTATAATATTGTCTTTTTATGCTCATTATAATGTTAATGGTTGTTGAGATCTTTTTATTCTTTGTTCCACATTAATGCACGTAGTTGCAAAACTCGCTTTTTCCTGACAAAAGTTTTTATTCATGACATGACATGTAGCTACGCTGAATATCCTTGAAAAAAATACGTATGTAATGTTACAGCAAAAGTGTTCGTTCAGAAGTTTTATTACTCTCACTGGTTTGTTTACTTTTAATAGTTAGTGCTGAAAAGTTCAAGCTTTATCCAAATATTTTTATAGTATTATAACTTTTGAACTTGAACGTTGCCTTGGCTTTTATAGGTTTACACTGAAGACATACCTAACATTACTGATTTATGTTCCAACTTTTACGAGCGATTTTCTTCATGCGAAAGAAAATGTTCTATTATTTTTTTTGCACACTTTGAGTAAGGTTTACTTTAAATCTGAAAGGATTGATTACCAATTTTTCTTTTGTCTGTAATTTTTTACTAACTCATTTCAAATTGAATTTTCCAAAGGAATTTCTCAGGAGCAGACTGGCACCAGCATCCTAATTGGGTAACGCACTTCCAATCACAAAGGATTTTGGTAATCGATTGGTTTACAGGTTTGGAAAATTCGTCTGCTCAACAACGAACGTGGGTGAACTCTCAAAATGAAACCAATTGCGATCAATTGTCATTTTATGTGTGTTAAGCAATTACTCCGCAGGATTTCCCTATTACATAAATAAGACTTAAATATACCAAAATTGACCAATTTGGGTGGAACTACTATACAGAGTGTAAGGGACATCGACGCGTAAACTGTTACCATGCATTCAGTATAGCTCGTCCAGTACGCTTGGCATGACCACGAAACACGACGACGTTTGTCTGTTTGTGTGCTTGTCGACGTTTGTCGGCGGAAAAATAGACAAAATGACAGATTGTTTATCTGTCATTTTGTGTATTTTACGCATCGATGTCCCTTATACCATAGTAGCTCCACCTAAATTGGTCCAGTTAGGTATATCTAAGTCTCAGTACCTGGTCGACCGAGCTCTACTTGGATGAAAATAGAGAATCATTTCAAACTGCACGCTTTAGCATGACTACAACACCGGCCTTACTCCCTAAGCGGAATTCGTAATTTCGACCGTCATTACGGGCGCTGTGCTCTTCTTCTCACTTACGGTATGTCTGTAAGTGAGACGGAGAACGAAGCGCCCGTAACGATGGCCGAAACTACGGATTTATTTTACGTACACGGCGCCGCGGCTTTTTTTTTAAATGCGATAGTAGGGCGCGTCATGTCAGAGTGGACTAGCCATACATGATTTATACTTTTCATCAGTAATTTAAAAAAAAACAGCTGTTCCATACATTTTGTAAATACGGTCGGTAAAAATCCAGTTTTATTTGGTGAAAGAAGCTGAAGTATGGGAGTTAGTGAAAGTAGTCAGTATCGTACAGAGATTCAATACCATACTGGACCATCTAGGTATCGCATTTTTGTATGTTTTTTTTTTTTTTAAATAACAGAGCACTTTGACTAGTTTACAATCATGTGCTGAATTCATCATGGTAACAGTTTGCACGTTGATATCCTTACACTGTTTATACGCGTCATGGTAACTGTTGTTCTTTTAAATTGTTGATACAACACAATCTCGTTCCTACTAATCAAGCTAGGAATAGCAATTAGTCAGCCAGTCGTGTTGGAGACGCGGTAGACAGTACCGATTAGTAATGTTTGATGTATTCGTAATCGAATTACTGACACAGTCGTGACAGACTGCCAGTTAATTAAACGTAATCAACTAATCACCATATTTGACGAGCCGAATAGCGGAGTACAGATTGTGTTTTGTCATGAGGGTAAGATATTAGTACAAATAATAGGTATAAGTGTTATAAGATGTCATAAGGAGGTTGCCCACGACGCCGATTTTTACAAATTCAGTAGCACGTTCGATTATTATAATTTTTGTTGTGACAATCGATGCTGCGCGCTTTCGTGTTGACTGTAAGTGCAGCAAGAAATTGTTATATAAATAAATAAATCACTGGTCGAGTTTTGAGTTGTACACAACTTATTATTTTATTAACTAGATGCTGC
Source organism: Agrochola macilenta (assembly GCA_916701695.1). NCBI lineage: Eukaryota > Metazoa > Arthropoda > Insecta > Lepidoptera > Noctuidae > Agrochola > Agrochola macilenta. Next base: position 16,063,509 of record OU753563.1, read on the forward strand.
CCGCGGCTTAGACCGCGTGAACCCTAATTAAAGGTAGCCTAGTACTGCTCCTTATAACATCAGCTATATGCCAGTGAAATTCCCGTCAAAATCGGTCCACCCGTTTCGGAGATTAGCCTGAACAAACGGGCAGACAGACAAACATTTAAAAAATGTATTTTTTGTTTTATGTACCGTATATACTTTCGTATGCATTAAGTAAAAATCAGTTATTTTGACATTACAAATAGACACTTCAATTTTATTTATTTGTATGAATATATAGTATATAGAATGTGTAGAAAACAAACTTAACTAATATGAATATATCTATGAAATAAATCGTTGTTTTTTTTTTACTAAATGTAGTATTTTAGTATGTACTCCAACGAAACCACAATAATTGTTAGGTACCATAACATAACTGTTATGATTAACAGACACTACACGACGACGACGACGTGTGGAGACTAGAGTGCATTATGTACGTAACACCATGAGAGAAGGTCCATCAAGATTTTCTGTTGACTTTTCCCATAAACATCAGAAGTGCTCTGTTTCCAACCTCACCGGGAATAAACCTTTGTTTGGTATAACTAAAACCTCCTAATATGGCACTGTGTAACTAAAACACTTCTTAAAAACTCCTCTTAGTATTCATGAAAACTTTTGGAAAATGCTTTCAGAAACTTTATTTAATATAATAGAATCGGTCATTAGACATGCAAAAAGTATTCCGAAGTTGTCCTCGTCCGCGTAAAGTTTTACAAAAACTATACCAAGACTTGGAAAACCAAACTACTTTTATAAGCGAACGACATTATATTCATATTAGTTAAGAATCGGGCTATATTAAAATCGCCTCATGACAGTTTAGTTGATCGTTTCATGGCAGAATTATTTTACGAGAGTTCAAGAGTTTTTTTTTCTTTGAATCTATTTATCATGAAATAGGGTATAACTTTGCCTGGAAAAATGGAGTGCTTAAAGCCATAGTGCTTGAATTTTTCCTGTACTGGCATTTTCAAGAATGATCAGAAACACACACTTGCACCCGCACACGTGCACACACACACACGCACACACACACACGCACACACACACGGGCACACGTGTTCCCTATAATTCTCAATAATAGGGATGTTGACTGAAACTTTTTTTGGTCCGCCATCTAAAGGCAACGGCAATACATTGAGTTAAAATGTAGCATGACGTCACTCTCCAGTAGATTTTATACCGACTTGTGACGTAGTGAGCCCCCACTCCCCAACTTTAATGCGTTTTGTCCAATGGTTTTGTCAAAGTATTTTTATTAATATGATAAAGCAAAAAATACGTGTCAAATCTTTTTTTATTATCTGACTGACGGACTAAATACTTTTTATTTTTTGCAGTCAACATCCTTTTTGTGTTACAACAAAACTGGCTTTTGACGAACATACACTCCATTTGAAATAAGATTAGACATAAACAAACCTTTTTTTACAGTCCGTTCAACTGATTCTGACTTATATACCGTAGGCATAAGGCTGGCATTAAAAGCAAAAAAGTGGTTACAATACCAACTGTTTACTGCGGCTGCCATTTCTCATGCCACCAATGCAATAGAAATTAAAATCGGTTGAACGGACTGTAAAAAAGGTTTAGTTAAATGTCTAATCTTATTTCAAATGGAGTTAGGTACCATCGCGGACACTGGTGGTTGACCACTTTTCGACCTTATTTGCTTTGGCAATAAGGTCGAAAAGTGGTAGATATTGAGGGATATTACCGCTGCCCATTACACAGCTAGAATGTGTTTGTGTGTGTCATGAAATTCCCCATTTCATGAAGAGACAAAGCCTATGCGCCTGTAATTTCGACGAACTGTTCTCTCATCATCATCTATCATTACCGTATTACCATACAGCGAAATTATCCGTAACACTTGGACAATATTGCGTATTACGTACTACATACAGATATGAATCGGTATAAATTCAGGCGCGTATGCTTTCTGACGTCACAATAAGGGCTGCCACGTCAGATAAAACAAATGAGGCGATAAATACGAACAACGCGCTGAAATGGGAAACGCCGCATGATTCCACAAATTGATTGTGCATTTTAATATGAATGGCTCATTTTGCTCTTTTATTACTTAAGCAGTTGTTTGAGTAGGTAGTACATGTTCGGTTTTCGTCTTTAATCAGTTTACGAGTGGATCAATGAAGATATAAGATTTAGTAATACTTTTTGGAGATGTCTTTTTAAAGATTAGTCAAATTGATAAAGCAGATAAACTTTCAAAACTTTACTTTTCTCATTTAAAGGCAAACTTACTAAGAATTTATAAGCCGTTGTCAAACGATCACAGACTACTTAGATTATTCACGGAAATTGCTCAAATAAGGGCTAATTAAATTCGAACATGTTTGTGACATGTCAGAATTGAATGAAGAAGAATGAAGAATCAGAAGGCCCAGAGTTATCTAAACTAATAGCATAAAGAGAATAGATTGAATTTTTTGTATTTTTGTTTGTTACGCTTTCACGCAAAAACAGCTGAACGGATTTGGATGTTGGCACATGAGTAGACCATGACTTGGGTTAGAACATAGGACAGTTTTATCCCGATATTATCACGGAATCGATACTTATGCGGGTAAAACCGCGGGTCACAGCTAGTTTTAGATATAGCAAAAGTAAGTACAAAATAAAACCGACCAAGTGCGTGTCGGACCACGCAAAATGAAGGGTTTCGTAGTTGGGATGAATTTATCCCAAGAACAAACTTAACATTGTAGTTGAAAAACATATCTCCCATACGGAATGTATGGGCGATCATGTTTGTCAAACTGCAAATTTAAGTTGATCGTTTATTACTCGTTAACCTGTAAAGCCTACTTAGCTGTAATAGTTTTCCTTTTAACTACTACTGCTGTGATTTTTTTTCACAAATCCAAGTACAACCATTTCGCTGGCAGGAGGGGGGGGACACTTGACTAACAAAAATTAGCACTTTAAAGCTTAATATTTCGCAAACAGATTCCAGAATTGAAAAATGATTTTCACACACCGACATTTTTGAACGACCTTTCCAACGATATCCCACACAAAGGGACCGACGAGAAAAAAAAAATCTTGATATTATTTTATCACTGTCGGCGTGATTAATATGTATACCCATGCAAATTACAGCTTTCTAGTACTTACCGTCTCCGAGCTAAACCGCGGACAGACAGACGGACAGACGGACATGGCGAAACTATAAGGTTTCCTTGTTTACTACGGAACCCTAAAAAAGCAAGGAAGCCAACCACCAATCACGATCAAACTACAATAAAAGCAATACATTTGGAAGTAGTACAGACAGCAAATCATGCAATCAGTCCACTCGTTCCGTCCCGCGGCTACAGTTATCAGATCATGAACGATCGCATGATGATCTCGCAAATAGAAATCTACGCATACCACGGTAATGTGAACTAATTTTTACCAATTTATGTTCTGTATAGGTGAAAATTGTGCTCTTTTATCTGTTCTGTGGATGTAATCCACCACACGGTTCCAGTACGGGTTGGTAGGTGTCACTTGTCTTCGAATTTTTGCTCGTACATGCCGGTTCCTCACGATGTTTTCCTTCACCGTTTTGACAGCAGCGGTGATGAAATTATTTACACAAAGTAAAGCGCTTGCCTGGGTGCGAACCCACGATCTACAATCCGTAAATCGGGGTGGTTAAGACATAATTATGGAAGGTTTTTTTTGGTAAAGAATGGGTAACATTAAGACATATGTTTTCGTGACCAGTTTTGATTGTTGTAAGATGTACCGACGGTATTCATTACATTAAAAAAAACAGTCTTGCTAGATGTCCACCAAATAAGTAATGAGTAAGCACTGTGACCATTACCTTCTACAAAACTACCATTTACTGGGTATGTCTTTCATGACTTAAATGAGGTAGCGGCTGAGAATTTGTCATGCTCACTTAAATGTCTCGCTGGTGGTGGCGTGTGTGTTGGATCATTAAGTTCCCTTCAAAATAGTTGAGCTGAATGGTGCTGATCCATGCGTAATGTTCGTAAACGGGCGCCGTCAGTAGGGACTGCTCATCTCTTAGCTGCCATGGCTTAATTTATTTTTTGAATTGTTTTTATATTTTTATTACGGACGCTTTTAACGTGCACGTCTTTCTACATTGTTCTCACATGTATAATTTCAACATGAATGATGTAACCAATATTTTGTAACAATGTTTTTATTTAAAAGAGTGTCCGTGGAGTTTCTTGCTCCTTCTTCTCCATAGGAACCTACTACGCTTTGGAATGGGCAACCAGCTTCATCTTTCTGACTGACCGAGCCCTTGACAATTCAAAAGTGCCTGTAATTGATTTAAATGCTGATGCTGATTTAAATGATGTAAATGCTTTGAGTTTGAGTTTGACAAGTGGATAAAGAGAAATTCACGGTTGATGCTGCATTTTACAATGAAACAAACTGGAATAAGATTTCATACGACACTCTTAGAAGTGGTATTTCATATCCGTTAAAGCATGCAGAACCAAATACACTTTACAGATGGTATTATACCCACACAAGCACAAGAACTAAAAGGTCACAAGTCCAAAGCTGTTTTCATCTCCAGGGAGATATTTAGAGCGCCATTGGACTAACATCCCATTTGAAAACAGCAAAGGTGGCTTGAATTTAAAACAGATACATGCTCTGATTTCAGAATGTAGATAACCTTTGACATTAGTAATACGTCGTTACGACGCCAACGTGTACGTTCCCACGACGTGAGCTGTCCTATCCAGTTTTAATTAGTCTGTGAATGTCGTCGAATATTTCGTTTGCAGTTTTGTTTTTAATAATCTATGGAATACGATCAATGTCATGGAAAAATTACTGGCCGGTATTTCATACCAGTTTACCAAGTCCACCAATCTTACCAAGGGGCACTCGTACCACACCCACACCTAAATGTACACATGAATGCAATAAAGAGTTTGAGTTTGGGTATCATATTATCCAGTAATTGGGTTGTGAAGGTCAGATAGGCAGTCGCTTCATGTAAAATACTGGTATTCAGATGCATCCGGTTAGACTGGAAGCCGACCCAAAATAGTTGGGAAAGGGCTCGACAGATGATGATTTCATAGCAGTTTTATGGAATAATTTAGGGCAAACTATTCGACATGCATTATTATAAATCCAGCAAGGTACGTTATGATCCTAAAGGTTCCTAATGTCCTAGTTCGCTAAATGATTCGGTAAATTAAAAAGATAAAATAACCACTTAGGAAGGTGACTCTTCTAACATTAAATTAAAAAGAAAATTTGACACTCAAAAAGTAGCCAAATAAGAATAAAAAAACTACTAACCTGTGTAGGCAAAGTCTGCTGCCCAGCAAACCTCTGACTGAACGAAATAATTGGAGCTCCATACGGCAAGGTCGGGAAGTCACCAGGGAAGACGACCCTGTCGCAGTTCATCAGGATCCTCAGCTGCAGTGCTCGGTCCACCTGCACCTTGCACCGGCAGGGGTACCGGAGGTCATCGTTCAACTCTGAACAGGGGACCCATTGTTGCTGACCCACGATGTAGGGGATCGTGAACAGAAGTAGGAGGAGCCGCATGTTGACCTGGAAGAAAATGTTTTGAATTAGTGTCTTGTAAAAAATTGGTATTCTGGGGATGAATGAGTGTTGTTTTGAACGTGTAGCAGGTTTAAAAAATGCTGCTATGTAATTGAATGCAGCTAAATTCGCTCAAAACATCAATCAATCTGCCTAGCCTTTTCCCAACTATGTTGGGGTCGGCTTCCAGTCTAACCGGATGCAGCTGAATACCAGTATTTTACATGGAGCGACTGCCTATCTGACCTCCACAACCCAGTAACTGGGTAATACGATACCCCTTGGTAAGACTGGTGTCAGACTTTCGGGCTTCTGACGACTCGTAAGGACTGTCAAAGATCCACGAATGACAGCCGGGACCAACGGCTTAACGTGCTTTCCGAGGCACGGAGGATTCTCGGTATGTAAAGATGGTCACCCATCTACTGACCAACCCCGGCAAGCGTAGCTTAACCTGATGGATCGACTAGTGCGGCTGTTGTTACTTAGCCACGAGCTCCTCCAAAAAAACAAAACATCAATATAAAGAAATTATCTTATCATTAGCATAGCCATAACATAATCAACCTTTAATGTTTCCCACTACTGGGATACACAGGCCTCCTCTCTTTGAGAGTGAGTGGGCAATAATTCACCACAGGGGATCATCATTATTTGCAGTTAATAGCGCAGGAGCTAAAATCATCATAAAATCAAAAATCATTTAAAAATGGCCATAGTAACGTCACGGGTGGTGTTACGCACGACTTAAGCCTATTTTGAAAGAGGTTTTAATAGACTTAACAAACGAAATTAAAGCCTAGACATGTTTGCCTTGCCTACTTAATAGACTTAAACACATATTTGCACGATTCATGTTTACACATACTCACATTAAAGTTCGCTTTTTAATCTCATAGACTAATTTGACAGGTGTAAATGTCAAACTCCAAATTGAAAAACAAACAACAATCATTTGAAATGTCAAATTAGTCTACGGGATAAAAAACAAACTTTAGTTTGCTTCATCTTTCTGACTGACGGAGCCCTTGTCAATTCAAACGTGCCTGTAATAAGTTTATTTGAAATAAATTCTTTGAGTTTGAGTGTAAGAGTATGTATAAGACACTAATTGCATTCCTTGTGCATTCAGTAGCAAACATCAAGCTCTAAAGACAGTATTATATGATTCTGAAAATTCAACGTCAACGTTTTTTTAATAGGTTGTCTTATACTGTGATTGGTACCTGCGTTAGTTAGACTAATAAAAACTCTTATAATATACCTAGCTAATTTGTACCAAATATGCAAATACCCGAGTCGAAGTAATTAACTTTGCCATACAAATATTTTATCAAAGAATCCACTCGTAAAAATGAATGCCTCAATAACTCAATGTTTACACTTTTTATTTGAACTCCGAATAAAACCATCGCAGGTCATTACCATAAACAAAACGTCGATATCCCATAAACATACAAATCGGTGTGGAATTGCAAAAATCGGCCAAGTCAATATTCCACGGTTCTGCGACACTAATGCCATTTGTACGGGAAATTGAAACCAATCGCAAAATGGCAGCTGGTGATTAAGTTGGATCGTTACTGTCCTTTTAACATTATGTGGTGTACAATTAAGTTTTAAATAAATAAAGAGAAGTGTTTATTTTTATACTGCCACAATCACAGCCGAAAAAGGTTCTCAGGTGCAACGGAAAAAAAATATCTTATCTCAACATACGTTTCTTCTGTTACAATGTTATAATATGACGCTCGTGTCAATCTATTTTCGTTGCTGACTATACAAACAAAGAAAGTGTCTCATCTTTTACTACAATATTAATATTAACCTCTCTAGAAAAGTTGCAAATTCCAACTTAGGTCTACTTAGGAGCTTACCGACGAAATATACCAAACAAGTAAAATGCTCGTAAACAAGGTCGTCGACACAATTTACGGTCGGACCTTTATTTATTTTGTTCAAAGATATCGCATTAATTTTTAGGGTTCCGTACCCAAAGGGTGCCAATGGGACCAATGGTCCGTCCGTCCGTCCGTCTGTCACAGGGCTGTATCTTTTGAATCGTAGGTAATAGTAATTTAATAATAATATTTTTTATTTAAAAAAGTAATGTACATAGGTAGTAATTATGCGCAGCATTTACAGCGTAGGACTTACAAGCGCATAGAAATTTAATCAATGACCCCATGTTAGGTGGAACCTGTGTTAGGAAAGGCAATAGGTAGGCACTTGAAATTTTCACAGAGTGTGTACTACTAAGCTCGCTATAACAACAAAAAATAAATTAAGTTAAAAATTTATACAAGAAACGTCAAAGAAACAGTGCATGCGTAGTGTTAAATATTGTACGGTGGTAATGATAATTTCCAGTTTATATTAATCTCGCATTGTATAAGATTTCCGTACAAATCGAGGTCAGCTTATACTGGAAATGTATAGCTTGATGTGTAGCCGTGTATACAAAACCCTGCGTATGCGTGTCTAACTCGCCCTTGGCCGCTTATTACAAGATTTATGTCAAACCACAAAGGAAATTCGACGAAGGTTGTCTGGACATTTTCTGTTAAGACAATAAGACGGTGTAAGACTTCCGTGTTTCTGTAGTCGCCAATTAATTGTGTTTCCACGCTTGTACAGATTGTCTTTTAAGTTGGTAATGCTTACCTTAACTTGAACTTATCGTGTCGATGTCACAGTGACTTAAATAGTTACAAGGTAGCCTGAGCTTAGCTGGCTTGCTCTTGTTACTTTTCGCGATAGTGAAATTCGATACCCGTGGCTGCTAATACATAGGGCTCAATAATACAATTATAGATCCAATTTTTTTTTACTCGCTTCAGATATGATTTGAATTGTTGACACAATAGTTAGGTACTTACTATATTTTTTTATCTGTATTTGTGCCCGGTTCAAAATTCTAAATTCAAAAGTCTTATTGAAACCAGGCTATCATCCAGGCCAGGTTATCAGCACTATTCGAATGTCAAAATTACATAAGACAGTCCCCCAAAACGCCATCCTATCACGGTTGATGGCAATAGGCTCGCCCCCTATTACATGAGAGTTAAACATATCTGGCGAAATGTGAAATGTATGTAATAAAATTTCACACATGAAAAAAAAAAAAACTTTATGTACCGTCAACTGCCCTAACTTCGCCTGGCGTCCTAAGTTTGCCTATAATGAAAAATATGTAATATCTTTTTCATGTTACTTGTATGGCAATCAAAACTTTGAGTTTTCATAGAGAGCTTTAAGTTTAGATTGCCATACAAGTAAAATGAACAAGTCAATACATCTTTTTCATTATAGGCAAACATAGGATGCCAGGCGAAGTTAGGGCAGTTGACCGGTACTTAAAAAAAATTTGTAATATCAATTTATCTACTCTTGCTCTGACTTATCGTCCTAATAAATGTCAAAAGGTAGAGATAGCATATTGTGTAACAAATACCGTGTGTAAAACAACACAGCACATTCAGACGGAATAGTAGCAATTTTGTTTCCTCATACGAATGGGCTCAATCTACGTGGCTTATTCCTTTTCGAGCGACTTCCTATGTCGAAATATACGCCAGATTTGTTTCAATAATGCGAATTGTACAGGTACTGCAACAAAGACAGTAATTTGGTTCGTTACCCTGCTTTCTGTCGCAATCATGATTTGGAAGCTTTTCTGTATTTATCCAGCTGATTTATTTGTTACTGCAGTTCATTCATTAGTGACAAAAGCCAATAAAGCTACTGTATAAAATTGTTTGAATGCAATTCAGTGTTTTATCAAAGTTTTATTCGTCGCAGTAACCCACCTGTCATTCTCAGAAACATGTGATTGAAAGCGTCAAAGATTTCATATTTGTTTAAAATACGATATTCTGAATTGACACAATAAATTCCGTGATAAAAGCCATTTTTTATTACATTGTCAGCGAAGTTTTCTGCAAATTGTCTAGACTGCAAGCGATAATTGGATGGTTAACAAGAAAAAGAGTTCTCACTTTTAGTATGAATAGGTAAACTAATCATTAGTTTGAATTTACTCTGACTTTGACGTGGATCAACAATTACAACCACTTTGAAAGTCGCGTTTGATGATTCGTATTGTCTAACTTTTCGTTTTTGTTTTGATATCAAATTTATTTTTCTTCAAACAATGAAAATACTTTGTTTCAAACTCTGATAATAATTTTCATTGTCTGTTATTCCAACAAATTCTCTCATTCCATATATTGTCGAACTCCCAATAGACAATAAATTAATAACTTATAAAATTTTCCGATACTTCGCTCTACCGCTAACGAGTTGTCGCATGGCGCGTCCCCATTACACACTGTGTGAGACTCTGTGTCACACCGTAATAATTTGTCTCAGAGATACGAGGGGAGTTCGCCACGTAATATGAGAAATTTGCTCCGTGTCCCGTAGCTGGAAAACGATCATCGTGCGAATTCGGAATGGGTAAATTATTAACGAAGCTCGATTTATGTGAAAAGTTTGTTCGATCGCGTCCGAAACTAGCATAGTTTGTTTGGAAGTTCTTCCTCACTGCCATCATCGGCTTCTCATCTCTCTGAACACAGTTTTTGATATATCCGAATATAAATTCCAACCTCTTTTCTTGGAAGTTCTTAAACTTTTGATCTTGCGGTAAATAAAAACAAGGATTTATTGAGAGCTCACCGACTTTGGTGAAGGAAATCCGGCTTATCTGTTTGTTTGTGAAAGCAATTGCTCTGCGAGGAAGTTGTTTTTGTGTTAACAAACGATTGCGTTAATTAATAAGCTTATGAATCAGGTTTATGAATTTTTTGTTTATTTAAGAATCAAGCTAAACATAACAGACTCATGTTTGAACTCGATGTTGGTAATTATTTTACTCTTTGCTTGCTTAGTAGGTCCAACTTTATTTATATCTTCCTTGAAAAACAATTATTTAGCAAGTTAAGTCTGGCCGTATGTCAAATAATTCAACAGCAAAAAAATACGTTTGATATTATTATATTTTACTCAAAACTACTAAGTATCTTTGTTTCCATTCTTCCTCTTCGAATTCAGAGCAAACTTCATACATAATATCTTCACTAATACAATAAAAATATAACCGCAGCATCTTATTCACGATACCGCGCTGGAGTTCCGGATAGCTATGAAACTATTCTTAAACAAAGACCATTACTCAGAGTAACGGACAGGGCAACAAATCTTGCGCGCAACGTTGCGGGTCACAACGCAACGGTGCTGTGCAACAAATAAACTATGCTGGTTGCGGCAATGTCGCCTGCATTTTGGGTTTACCCCGAAATCTGGGACATGTGTGTAACAAGTGCTTGCAACAATTTGGTAATAAGTTTTGTTTTATCTAACCGTTTTTTGAACTCGGAACCTTTAAAAATATAATGATTCCCTTTAAGGTGACATAACACCTAAAAGACACGTTTATTCTGGTAGGATCAGTGAATTATCCGTTTCTTATTTTACATTTATTTTATATAAAATGGGAATTTAGTTTTACTAACATTAATACGTGCACTATTCTGCCACTATTTGGCACAAAATACAAAACAAATCGCCATAAATTAAAAAGTTGACAAAACTTTCATACAATTTGGGGTATTCCTATTTTCTCCGGAGAAACATTTTAATGTTGGCAACACTCGTGTGTAACACCGCTTGCAAACAAATAAAGTAAGTCGACGTAGCTGAGCCAAATCTGCTGGGACAACGCCAAATGGTTACATTAGGCTAATATTTGATGCACATTAGCATTTAGTAGTAAAGTTCTTGTACTCTGAAACACTGCATTGCCTTGATTTCATTTAATTGTAAGATACTGCATTATTGTGTGCGTATTGTAACTATCACTTGCTTCAAAAACGGTGAAGGAAAACATTGTGAGGAAACCGGCAGGCCTGAGAGATATTTCTCGACGGTATGTGAAGCCAAGTCAGAGGCCCATGGGCGGCTTTAAAACTCTGACACCAGGTTATTCACTAACCACACGAAAAGAAGAAGACGATTTTGTGGAGTTCGTAGATCTATGACAGTCGTTACGGGTTGTCAGAAGTCCGAAACTGTAACAACCAGTATTACCAACCAGTTACTGGGTTATGTAGGTTAGATAGGCAGTCGCTCCATGTAAAATACTGGTATTCAGCTGCATCCGGTTAGACTGGAAGCTGACTCCAACATAGTTGGGAAATGGCTAGGCAGATGATTGGTTTTTTTTTTCAATTATTTAGGAGACTTCATTTTCACCTCTAAATGGAATATGTAGAGATTTTACCTGATTGCATTTTAGGTATTAGATGATAATTTCTCACTAAGTAATTTCTTCTTTTTAAACAAAGACACGTCAACAAGCTGTTATTAATAAAAAGTACCTGGGCGACCGTACTCCGATCAGGTGAACATTGAGAAAACTAATTTTCCTTGATATGAGGCCTAACCAGGTCGATTTTTCGCCCCCGTAAACCTCTATATTGCAACTTTCATCGAAATCGTTAGAGCTGTTTTCGAGAACATGATAACAAATATATATATATATATATGTGTCGGAGAAGCATAGTTCTCGTTGCCATCGTCATCAGTGGTTGCGGGCTTAGAGGGCGTCATCAGGGTAAAATGCGAGCACCAAATACAATTATCACTGCTTCATACAATTTTAATTTAGATCTTAACAAAATTTCGTCACTTCACAATAACGTCGAGACAATAACTGACAGTTAATACTGAGCAGCGGGTTCAGGGCACCGATCTCACTTTAAGTTTATGTTTTTACACTCCCAACTCAACGATCAAACAGGACCTGTCGCTATCACACAAAAAAGAATTTGTCCAAAAACTGTCCAACTTCCTAAAGTAAAAGATGGCGCCTCGACCCCGCTCGAGGCACGTGTTCTGCTCTGATTGGTCGTTATGTGAATTACAATATTCATAACTTTTATTAGATTAATAAGGTTTTTAAATTATAGAAACATTTAAAAAATCAAATTAAGTTAAATTAAGAATTTAATATTAATTACAATTTAAAAATAAGTAATATTGTGCGTTATACATGCAAACAATAATCAACCCGACTCATAGCTTCCTCCGACAATTATATACAAATATTGCTCATTTCGGTTCCGTGTGGTGCCGGACTTAAAGAATAGCACTACCCTATTTCAAAAGGTTGAAAATTTTAACCCTACCTTCATTATACATATTTGAAGTGGCAATGATGATAAAACGCGATATGGATAAGTATGAAACGTTGAGAAGTGCGAGACACAAAACTGAACTAAAAGGCATTAAATGTAAATGTGTTTTTTTATTAATTGAGGTAGTTTCTATATATTTTTATGAACATTATATAGGGACTTTTAGACTGCATTTTTAGCCCAAAATGTTTAATCTTGATTTATGTCGGAGTTTGTAACGTGCAACCACCACCGCGCCTCATAAACTTGCAACTAACTCTAAAGCCTAAATGCGTGCTATCACTATCTTAATAATGCACTAACAAGTTCTCTAACTTCACCTACTTAGAATCCAAGTTCGAAGTGCAGTTTTCCATCGCACGTGTGCACGCCACTATAATAACCTAACCTATTCATGCACCTGGCGCTAAATCTAAATTATTTATACCACACTAAGGTTTAACTTGATATAAACTTTAATTAAAAACTTAGGTTGCTGTTACGTGCAGCCGTAATAACTTATCTTTATTTTAAAAACAGAACGCGACGTTAACTTTGTCAGTTTGTGTTTTAAATTCAGAATAATTTTGCAAATAATAATGTGGTTGATGGTGACACTGGCTGAAAAAAGAAAAAACTAAACCATAAATATATCTACCAATGTGGGCCGTATGTGTCGGTGTGATTTTAGAATTTTATTTGAACTATAAATTTCATTATTGAAAACAAACAACAACATTTGTGTAGTGTTACACGAATGGATAGAATAAGAAATGAGTACATAAGAGGAAGTCTGAAAGTGGCACCGGTGACCGAAAAGTTGTGCGGAAATCGGTTGTCATGTGATGCAGAGGAATGAGAAAAATGTCGTGAGGAAAGTTTTGAGTATGAATGTCGATGGCTATAAGACCAAAGAAACGGTGGATGGACTGTGTGGAAGATGATATGGATAGAAAGGGGGAGACTACCGAGATGACGACTGATAGACAAGTGTGGAAGAAAGGGACATGTTCCGCCGACCACTAATATATTGGGATAAGGGCAGGAGAATGATGAATTTCATTATAGAAAACCAGGAGAAAAGGTGAATAATTATGGCTTTTCCTTTAACTTTTTTTTGAAGTACCTACAGTTTTAGACATAACCCCTAGGCCCCATTTCCCTTAGACACAGTATAATAAAGTAACAGTAATATATCTCGGCAGTGACCTTGAAATAATTACCTACGGCGGCACGGTAAATAAACCTTCCGCGTCCATGCGTAACTGCACGCGCACTCGATACTGTTGCGTACTGATATACACTGAGATTTCGAACCGCACCGTTTTCTATGAAGATATAATACTGTTACATTTTTTATCATGTACCTACCTAAGTTCTTAGAAACTGGGTACCTACCTATTATTACGCTTTGATTATGGCAGAAATCCCTAATAACTGTTTATCATGATTATAAGGAAGCCAGTGTTCACCAGCGGTCATAACCACGCACTGTAATGAAATCAGTTTGCGGAAACTTCTCAGAAAGCAATTCTTACTTAACTATAGGAAGTAAACGCTTAATTCCGAACTAGAGTAAGGAAGAAAGTAACACAATATTAACACATGAATGTTAAGCTATAATAGTAAAAAAAAGAAAGAAAATGCGTTTATTTGCAGTTTACATAACGCAAAAAAAGAAAACAAACATAAAAAAGAACAAGTTGGGGGAAAATATGCGTCATATCCACGCAAAACGGCCGTCGCTCAGCATAATGCTGCGACCCTATGTGAGACAGAGCCGCAGCGCTGGTAAGCCAGCGTCAAAAAGATGTGATCTTTGTTCCATAATATTCTATCAACGTGCAACCACAAAAATATTACACATTTGGTACTTATTCGTATCTACATATTGATATTGTATTGCGGAAGACAAGTTGTAGACAATCAAATGAATTCTTGTCGATATACACATCTTTTTGAGGCTGACTGTACAAGGAAATGATTTAAGCAAACGATGCAATATTTAATGAGAGACAGCTAACAAATTAATACATTACTTTACAGCATTGTATTACTCATGTTTTACATCCTTAATGATAGTCGTAATAATTACATATTCGTAACGAATATGTAACAATAATTGGTTGTTGTACGAAAAATTGTTTCACGGTGAATGCGCTTGCACAAAAGTGCATTGTAACTAGGTAAATGAACTACCGCATGCGCCGGTCAAGAGCGGGTATTTGAATATTGAAGTTCTTGTGTAACGTAAAATTTTCTAAAAGGCATCGTGTAATCACCTTTTTCCTTAGAAATATTTTAATAAAAACGTGCAAATGTATTACAAATTATATGATTGACTTTTCAAACATAATACAGGGTGTATCAGAAAGGTGTAGTAAAATTTAAGGGTATGGTACAGGCCATCAAACTAAACAACTTTCTCCATCGGATCAACATCGTAATTGAGAAAAAATTATCAGCTGTCCCATACATTTGGGTCGAGTAGTTTATCCAGAGTTTACCCATCAATCTGATAAAAAAAAAACGAATACCTACGTATCAAGGTCAATAAATTTACAAATAATAGACCAACCTGTATCTACATTCACTCGCATCCAGATCTGATTTCGCCAACTAATCAATCAAACACTTGCATTCATATAATACTTCCACTGTTACTATTCGATTAACAAAATATTATTATCAAATCAATCGATTCACGATTCACAACCACATTACGAGATTCCAACCACAAAATCTGCGTTCCCGCTAAAAATATTTCAAAACCGCGAACCAAATTCGATTTTTAAATTAAATTTTATCACACGAATATAGTTTTAAATTCGGCCAGCGCGGTTAACGCGTAGTCATGCGGACTACTTTCGCGGAACTTTATCTATGGTTGCAAACCAAATGGTTCTATGCTTTGTTGGATCTGTATTTCGTGTTCGACAGGTTAATTTGTTGCAACGCTAATGGCGTACAAATATTGGATTTGCTGCCGCATTCTGCGCTATTCAAGCATTTCGTAGTCCAATTAAACATTAATTAACCTATTCATTAGTTACCTGCTATGGCGCAATCACACTTGCCTTATCAACATAAGACATAAATGGTTTATGTGTAATCGTCATTTGTAGATAATTAAAACCTAGTACAATACGGCTGGTATAACTTGGCAGTTCCGAACTTCGCGCAGAAGGCTGCGCAATAAGATATTTTTGAAACCGTATGGTGACAAGAGGCGAGTGTGATTGAAAGAACATGCGCAAAACTTCGCAGAGCCTATGTTCAGACCTGCCAAATTATATCAGCCGTATTGTAATAAGTTCCGGGCTAATTAATAACAGCCTCAATGGGGGATGGAAGATTAAGCTACACTTGCCGGGGTCGATTCCTAGATGGGTGCCCATCCTTTCCATATCAAGACCCCTCCGTGCCTCTTTGCCCCGGGTGTCATTCGTAGATCTTTGACAGTCGTGAGGGTTAGTCAGAAGTTGACAACCAGTCCTACCAAGGGGTTTCGTGTTACCCAGTAACTGGGTTTTAGAAGGTCAGATAAACAGTAGCTCCATGTAAAATACTGGTATTCAGCTGCATCCGGTTAGACTGGAAGCCGACCTCAACATAGTTGGGAAAAGGCGAGGCAGATACCTACCTACGTAATTTAAAATAATGACGGCCCTATTATGAACGCGACATGGTTATGCCAGTCAGTTATGAAGTCAGTCACCTCTTCTTATTATCTACATTTTGCGATAATGTAAGTATAAAATTATGTGTCCTGAGCTCAGTCGTGCACTCATTAGTGAGCCTACGAGTAATTCCTTTATCCTTTACGACCGAATTCAGCCTCGCAGCTATGTGTGGGCTTTGCATTTTAATATTAAAGTAATGCAGATTGGTACTTATGTCTATTTTTAACCGGAGTTCACACTGCTTAGTCGTCAATGCACTGCTATCTTGATCCCCATTTGAATTTGAATAAAGAACGCGAAAACTTTATTTTATTTCAATGTGGTCATATACTTCAGTATCAAAAACGTTAAGGGTGGGCGATTTGTCTTATGTAATTTTGACGTTCGAAAAGTGCTGATTCTCAGCCTAGTTTGAATAAATGACTTTTGAATTTCGAATTTTGTTAAGGACGGTTTACAAAAAGCCCAAAACACACTTTTTGTTTTCTAAAACTGGAATTTAACAAATATTTGATAACAATGGCCCAATCTACAGTCCACATAAAACATACTTCCTGAACAATTATCCGCATATCTAGTACACTAACAGTATTTAGAGACCGTTTGTAATAGCTTATGTAATGTGTCAATAACAGTTATGTTTCTAAACTTAACCTCCATTGCTCATACTAACGTGCGTGCAGTACTGTCTTTTTAATGGGTTTAGTGGATTACCACGAAATTGACCTGAAGAAAAGTCTGGCCAGTTGTACAGTGAAAGAGTTTTGTTTTTAATTGGTTTGTTTTTGGGCACTTATTTTTGGATTATTGTTGTTCATATTGTACTGGATATCTTTAGAGTAATGTAATTATATTATAATTACATTTATATATATTATAATACTAAACTAAATTTAAAAATTATAAAAAAAATAACAGGCTTTAACATATAGCTTAGAGTGTAATTAGGTAACATTGTTATCATGTTGTATTTTTTTTTTTAATGATTTTTCAGTATGTACACTAGATATGGTTGGCAAGAAATAAACCAATAACTAAGAATAACTAAGGCTTTTTATTTTTATTTATTTATATTGTACGTTGTTTTATTTATAGAAATGCTTGCATGATAGTGCTTCGCACGGTTTTTATGACTTGACCAAACATCGAGATGTCTTCATTATGTGTAAGTTTAATAAGAATGTATTATACATCAACCGTTCGGAATATATTCTCAAAATTATGGTGAAATCCGCATCAAAATTCCTTGCGATAATTAACAAAAACACAGACAGACACGAAAAGCTATTTTAATTTTTAATACGTATAAATAGATAACGTGACAATTAACTTTATTGTAAGAAAACAATTCAGTAAACTAAGAATTTGTAAAGCAGTGCAAGCAAAAAGCTGAATAGTTAAGATACTATGTTTGTTCATTGTTATATTCAATGTAAATTGATTCAGCTAAAGTCAACTATAATCAAATCGCAGACGAATACGTGATCTGTTTGACAAAGCTTTCGACTCAGAATCATTTTTCTTTTGTGATAAATGCAGCAATCTAGAAAATAAACAAAGTTGGGTAAGTACACAGTTCGTTCAAAAATATCTGTTTGGTTTTAAACTCAAACAGCTTGGAATAACGTTAAACAGGCTCAACCATGTTAGTCAAATAAAAAAATAAAACCTAAGGTAGGTACGTTATATTCCTAATGCGATATATGTATATAAAACCGACCTAGCCTATTAACGTGTAAAGTGTTTTTTTAAGCCAATTTACGTAAAACAATATTATTTATCATTTACCTTTTTTTTTTTACCCACAACGGGGAAGCTCTTAGCCTCTCACCTGTTGGTAAGATGGTCAGGCCGAAAGTGGAAGCGAGCTTCACGCGGAATCCTCAACCACAGAGGAACTGGCTATCTTACCTCTTACTGGCGGAACACAATAATGCTGTTAATAAATGCTGTTAAATAAAAAACGCTGAAAAAAAAATAAAAAAAAATGCTGTTATGAAAATTTTGACCGACTGGGAATCGAACCCGGGACCTCTGGGTCTGATACAGATGGGATAACCACTAAACCACAGAGGCGGTTAAATATCGTAACAATCACCTTTTTCATAAAACTATGTCGTTCACTACTAACCGACAAACTCTATAAAAACAGCTATAAAGTAAGTAAAAACTGCATAAAACTCGAAACAGCATTTTAGTAGTAATACACGACCAATACTGATAAATGCTCAGTACGTTTAGACGTTGTAAAGTTATGCGAACGCGGTGTATGGCGTATAAAAGTTTTTTGATGATGGCACTCGAACGGGCTGGCTTTTTGTATGATACGAGTATAATTGATCGTGGCCTGCGGACGAATACTGCATGGTAGTTTCATAACTGCCTTGGCAGTTATATAGGTGAATGTGTTTACAATCTACACTATTATTAAGAAAGGAAAAGATTTGTATTTTGTATGTAATGAATAAACTCAAAAACTACTCGACCGATTTTTCCAGCTCGCGCAACATGACCACCAAAGAAACGGATTTTGTCGAAAGATAGACAAAATTACAGATTGTGCTTGTGAAACTGTTATTTTGTCTATTCTTCCGTCGACAAAACCCGTTTCATGCTACGCTTATTACTTGTTAAAATGTTAGGAATATCGTATAATCTTACAATGTTTCAAAAGATGTGAGCACCATGTATCTACTCGTATCACATAATTAATTTATCTGTCATCGCTTAATTTTTCATTCTTTTTACCTATTGTGGTATAGCAATCTTATTGTAGGTGCATCGTTTTCACATAATAATTAAAGAATACAAAATATTGTGAAAACATTTAAAAAGAGTCCCTTGTCCTTGTGGCGGAGTTTCTTGCCCATTCTTCTCCATACGAAAACTACCTTTTGGAAGGGGCGACTAGAATCAATTCTATTTTTTGTTTATTTTGACGTTCAAAAGTGTTTTTATGTGCCTAATTGAAATATATTTTTTTACTTTGACTTTGCGTGCAGTAGGATGCTATATTATCAATTTATCACTGCATAACATAGGTTATAATTAAGTAAGTCTTTGCTCCAATAATAAAAAAAACGACCTAAGCATAAACAACCATATTATGTGAACTTCTAATATTACGTAATAATGACATATCCAAGCTGAAAGCAAATATTTTCATAAAAACATTTATCAAAGAAACAAAAGTGTTCTTACTGAGACTACAAAATATTGTCATTTATCCTATCGTACTAATCCTACAAATGTGAAAGTTTGTATGTTTGGATGTTTTTTACTAAATCACGCAAAACCGGCTACCGTCGAAAAATATCTCTCAGGCATGATGTTTTCCTTCACCGTTTTTGAAGCAAGTAATAATTATACAATACGCACATGAATCAGAAAAGTCAGAGGTGCGTGCCTTGGGTTTCATTCATTCATCTGAGTTACCGTTTTATATAAAAAATAAATTTAGTTCTTTATCGCGTTCTTTATTATTATAATAAAAAGCGGAAATGATAGAAATAAAGACAAACTGTTGTTAAGTTGTAATTTGTTACAAATTGCGTTCATTCAACTCCAGCAGGCCCCGGGGACTAATCTTGTTAAAACTTTGTTTCTGAACGTTGAAACGGCCGTAATTTTTCTAAGAATAATAGCTTGCAGATATAACTGCGTTCTTTTACTTTATTATGAAATACTGTTCATAATATAAATTCTTGAAGTAAGAACTTCGAAGATGTTTACAGAAATACTTTTGTAAGTTGTACAGTATGTCTGCGTATTAACTTTTGTTCTATAACTCTAGATTGTTATACCAACAATTTCAGTGCACCTAACTCAGAGGATATTAGCTTAACTTATCTAAGCGTAACTGTTTACTTAATGTTTTTTTTTTTTTATTTTTTTTTTTTATTTGTGATTTCCTGTGCGAGTCTAAATAAATACTCTTTCTTTCTTTAGGAATTTTAGGTAAAAAAAAACTCATTTGTTTTTTGTTTTTTTTTTATTGTTTCATGAACTCCATAATTCAACATGATAGTCAAGACAAGACGACTATATTTTAAAAAGAAAGAACCCTTGTAGCTACATACATACCCATACCTACTATCTACACTAATAACATCAAGAGAAAATATTTGTATTATTTTTGTTTGTAATGAATAAACTCAAAAACTACTGAACCGATTTAAAAAAATCTTTCCCCAGTAGAGTGCTATATTATCACTGAGTAACATAAGCTATACTCGTAATTTATAAAGGAATCATGCGGGCGAAGCCGCTTGCGGAAGCTAGTAATATTATAAATGCGAAAGTAACTCTGTCTGTCTGTTACCTTTTCACGCCTTAACGGCTAAACTGATCTTGATGAAATTTGCCACACAGGTAGACCGAGATATACAGGCTGGCAGGGACATCGACGTGAAAACTGATACCATTCCGTACATGATTCCGAGCACCCCTGCGTCGAAATTTTTCGCCCTGTGCCATGTCCCTGCTGCCACCCTATATTAATGCTTTAGAATATTATTTTTTTAAATTTCTCTGTTCCCCTCAAATACAGCACCTGCCATTCTAATCTCTTCACCACCCTTGGTTGACTGGTAGAGAATGCCTAAGGCATTAAGTCCGCCTTTGTACTTTTTTGAGTGTGAAAAGTTTAAATAAATAAATAATTATATTCCCGGTGTACATTCCTGTGAGATAATTTCCAACCTCCTCGTAAGTGACGTAAGCTAATATTTTTTGAAATTATTGAAATGTCCCATGCAAAAGCTGTTCACTTCAAAACGACATATCGCATCAATGCTGGCCATTGTGTACCTGTACAGTCTCTACAAACAAAATCACCGAAAGCTGTATTCTGACAAACGCAGAGAACAGGTCCCCGTGGCAGTTACAGATAACAGTTTACAATATCAATGGCTATGTGTAAAGTGCAATGAGCAAGGACGAGCCTATATGTCATGTCGTCGTGTTAATGGTAACGATACGATGTGATGCTCAAACTAAACGATTCCTACCTAAATAGGAGGTCTTCAAAAATATGTTCAGGGTTAAAGTAACAAGTTTTTTTTATTAGTCATAATGACGGCCTTCAGCTTTGGCCAGAAAGGAGACTCATAAATATGCTTCTTCTTTTTCGTATGGTAAGTGACTAACCTGGTGTCAGAGTTTTTATGCTGACCATGGGTCTCTGACTTGGCTTCACATGCCGTCGAGAAATATCTCCCAGGCATACCGGTTTCCTCACGCTGTTTTCCGTCACCGTTTTTGAAGCAAGTGATAATTACACAATACGCACATGAATCCGAAAAGTCAGAGGTGCGTTGCCTTGGGTTTGAACTCAAGACCTAACTTGGCAGTCGTTGGTCACACTACTAGGCTATCATGTAGAGGTAAAGTTGCTTAGCATAATCAGCCTGTTATGTTCCCACTACTGGGACTCAGATCTCCTCTTGGTGAGAGAGAGTGGGCCGTAATCCACCACGCGGGCCCAGTGCGGGTTGGTAGATGTCACTTGTCTTCGAATTTTTGGTTATAGGACATTTTGATTTCCTCACGATGTTTTTCTTCACAGTAAACTTACTTAAGCTTTGTTAATAATTGATATTAGTGACTAGTTTCATCTAGATAGTTCTAGTAACGGACCGCCAATGAAATGCTAGTGCTGACATTCTGGCTACTTATTGGTGATTTGACTACTTATTACTTTTTAGTACCATCGTGTACCACGGGCCATATTTAGGTTCTTTCCATCCTCTCACCAATCGCAACAAACCTCGTGAGACTTATATTTTATGTGCTCAGAAGACTCCGTATCGTAATCGTATCGTATTGTATAAATTCAAACATCGGTCTCGTCATGAGGGAGCGTCAATATCGAGTTATGATTCCGATGTATTGTTTCATGTGCGTGACGTAATCACAGATACGTATATAGTAAGCTCGTATTGAAACAGCCTGTATATACCAAAGCCTATGATTGAGATCAGAGCCACATTTCAATAACGCAGCATTCCCTGAAGTATTTCAATATGTTTTCTAGGATATCTAGCTCTTAAACAACGTTACTTTGTACACTATAGTTTCGGAGCTTTACTTATTTTTTTCTAACGGTGTAAAATACAAAAAAAAAATGTTTATATCGTAACAAGTAAAAGTTTTTTTTTTAATCATTTTTAGTTCGTATAAAAAGCGTGTTGTTTTGGTTTTTTTAAACTACGATTTTATTTTTTTACGTTTCAGTCTAGTATATTCTTCATTTTGTTAATAAGTCTAAAGTCACCGAAGTTAGGACTTGACCAGTTTTCTAGATATCCATCAGATCAGCTCCAAGATAACAAATTATTATATTGTCATCGGTTCTTGATACGTGTGCAAATTTTCAAGTTAATCGAACATCTTGAAGTTGGGGATAATTACGTTGAAAGATTCCGTTACATAGATAGATAGATACAAGTCAAGCTTATAAAAGCGTACTAATAGTAATCAATGCTATTTATTATTTTGATTTGGGCCCTGTTGATAGCAATAGGATCATCCTCTATTAAATGGGACTTAAAAAACATAACTATCGAAATGTGAGTGTACTACAGGTACATCTCTGCCTTACCATTCGGGTATAACAGGCTTGATGTCATGTAAAAAAATATTGTTATGTTGTAGTATGTTTGGTTTTTACTAATATCAAAAATCAGTAAAACTCTGACACCAGGTTAGTCACTAACCACTCGAAAAAAAGAAAAAGTCTAATAAGTAGGTAATGGACATCTGCAAATCGAGACGCTCACCGGTGCATTTCCATCTCGGGCACAAAGCTCAGTGTCTCATATACGTATTTTTTTTTACATTAGACCCCAGAGGAGGGCAAAATATACCTAGGTATTGTAGGAGTAAGTACTTTCACTAGGCGACTGCAATGGGTAGCTCGCCGTCTGATAAGGACCAGGCCCGGATCGACAGCGCGTTGTGTTCCACGCGCGCCTCAAAGAGATGTCAGCACCAACTGACGGGGTCCGTAAGGGCCAATGCCTGCCAGGGTTGCGAGTTTGTCCGAAAGGGATATCGCGACCCCGGCACACAGGCAACGGAAGGAACACGGGTGGGTTTTAGTCAGTAAAAGCCTGACACGTCCTCCCGCTCCACCCAGAGCAGGAGAAATTATTTGATAATTTCCCACGCAAAAAATAAAAAAAGAATAAAGGAGTAAGTTCTTTATCATGTTTACAACTTACTCCTATTTAACGGTACTCACGTGAGGAATTATTTAAATGAATCATTCATAATTTGAATACCAACCATTAGCATCGTGTTCCAACGATAAAAATAAAGTGAAATACAGCTCACTGGAATAAATGCGAAATAAGTTTGATGTATGGGGCTTCAGTTAATCATCATTTTCTTAATTAAATATCCTCCCATTCATAAAGCAGAAAAAATATCAAATGATATCTTCGAAATGGAAAATAAAATCGGGGAAATATTTGTTTCCGGTTCATAATTAATGCCTATTAATATCTGTAAATTAATATCAAAGTACTGAAAGTAGTCCATTATCTATACAATCGTAAAATATTAATAATTATCAGTGATAAAGGTAAATTAAACCCAAAAAAAACAAAACTTTAAACTAAAGAATTAATTAATACAGTCCGAAATCAAAATACAAGGCCCGCTTGGAACATAAATCACTACTTAAATGCAATTAACGCTAAACGTGTTTCAAACATCATTCTGCCTCTGTCATCTCCAAAAAAAATACAAAAACGGAACGATAGTTTAAATACGTTTAACGCTAAACGCATTTAGTAATATGAGGTGCAAGCGGGCCTGAGTGTCCATAGACAATACTTGACAAATTCCATGCAATAGCGCCCAAAAACAAAAGCCACCAAGTAAGAACGCCAAATTCAAATGAAGAACGCAGATTTTAAATGAGCGCAGTAGAGGCAGTTCAATCAAACGTCGATCGGCATCCATCACGCGGCGCGCGCGACCGTATCGATCACGCTGACATCCTCGCAAATAGCATCGACACTACACATGTGGATAATCTACCTACTAGATACTGCACTTTGTATAAAAATACCTGAAATACTAGTCATGGTATGGGCATGATGCGAAAGAATGAGGAAAATGTCGTGAGGAAATTTTGAGTATGAATGTGGAAGGCTATAACAGTAGTCCCGGAAGACACGATGGATGGACTGTGTGGAAGATGATATACTTAGCTAGAAAGGGAGTGACTACCGACATGACGACTAATAGAGAAGTATGTAAGAAAACGACATGTTACGCTGACCCGACAGAAATTGGGACCAGGGCAAGAGAATACCTTTAAAATAGTTAGAAAAAACAAAAAAGGTAAAATACTCTGTTTAAAAAAAGGCGAAGATCTGGAACGAATGAATTACAACCTGGTAACGTCAATACAGGGTGCCAGGGACATCGACGCGAAAACTTTTACCTTATTCTGTACATGATTCTGAACCCCCCTGCGTTGTAAGTTTTCATCGGTAAAAGTGTAATACCTACCTACGTGGTCAAAAAGTCAAAAAGTCAAAAAGTCAAAAAGTCAAAAAGTCAAATACAGCAAATTTAAAAAAAAGTTGATATAGTCATAAACCTGTGTTGATAAAACAGGTTTATGACTATATCAACTAGTTTGCGACCACAGTTTTACATTATATGGGTAAAACTGTGGTAGCTGTGACCGTGGTCACGGTCGAGGTTGGCCAGTGCGCGCGGTAAGTGACCGCGTGCCAAGATCTGTCAACGTTACTAAGCACGTACATTGGCTAAGCGTTATTACCTGTCACTGTCGCACAACTGTCAAAATACAAGTGCAAGACAGTGACGGGAAAATCTCTATGCCCAATTATGTGCTTACTTAGCCTGAGGGTGAACAAAAAGACTTCATCATCTCTTCTCTAGAAAAACTGCATGCGCTTGATACGGTTGTACCGCTTAAAAGCTAGAATATTAACTATAAATCAGCACAATAGTGGCAGTTCAATAAAAGGTCGGTTGGCATCCATCAGGTCGGTACGGCTGTCCCGAACGAATCGATCACACTGACGTTCGCGCAAATAACTTCCATACAAACGGTACAACGAAACGTAGGATTGGATTTTTCAGTTTTATAATAGTTTCTTTTTGGAAAAGCCTAGAGCTATGTCCTTAGATGACATTTTTGGTTAAGATTAACATCAGTCAATATATTTTATAAAATTATTTTATTTTTAAACATAACCGTGAAAACTTAGTTAAAAGAAAGAATGAAAATAAATTTATGTGACCCATGTTGAGGCACACAAAGCAGTAGCAAAAAGAAAAAAGCAGCTGAGCTGTCAATAGTCCCTAGACTCAGTGAACTAGCAGATCACTTCAGGCTTACTTTACATAATTTTCACAGTAAGATTTTTACAGAATAGACCCGCAGGTAGGCCGTCCGTTTGTTTGCCCATTAATAATAGCAAGAGGTTCCTATAAACAACAAAAACGAATCGTTTTGCATACCAATGGTAGCTTTTTTAATGCCAAACTGGGCATATAAATAGATTCGTAAGCAAATTTTTGCTGTGATAGCTACTTCCATATGGGAGGGTCTACTATGCAAAGCTATGCTTAATTTTTAGTTAAAATACAAAACTTAATTTTAATTTTTAACGGTTCGGAATCGGTTATAAAATGCTCTTGCTGAAAAACGAGATGATAACCAAACCAAAACATTCGGTATTTTTTCTTTTACGCTGATATTAGAGCCTTGCGAAGAGATGGTATCATACACAAGAAATATTTTCACTGGCCAAACAGATTAAGTTAATTTCATTGGTTCTAGATAAAAGATAAAACACGTCTACTATTTATACCTTATTTCCAATTTATATTCAGTTCTACACAATATAAATAAAAAGTAAATTGTGTGTACAGGATAAACCACTTTTCCTTTGCATTTTTGCGAAAATAATGACTACAGTTTTTTTTATTGGTCCTTAATTATTATTTTAATCCGAAAAAGCACTTATCTGAAATAAAACCGAATTTCGTTTCTTTCGATAAGGTGCACACTATGCGACAATGCGACTGCGACAGCTCGGCGACTACACGCAACGACAGACTGCAGCCGACAATTTTCATACATTTTGTTCAAAGCTCCGCACGCTTAGCGTTAAGTTGCACGCTCTCGCTACTTGGCGCAGTAACTAGACGCACGATACACGCGCACACCTAATGACAGTTGGATGCGGTTCGTCTTCGCATGATAAACACCCAGGCAAGTGCTACTAGAGGCTCCATTTCACTCACCTCTCGAATACTCAAAGAAAATAATTGCTTCCTGCACAACGTCTGTCGTAACGACTAGTCGCATACGCAAAAGACAGCTCTACGTCCAGTCGCAACAACAAGACGCAGATACTAACGACAACTCTGCGTCTTGTTGCAGCGATCAGACGCAGCGACAAGACGCACAGTTTGCGCTGGTACGAACTCGTCGCTGGTAAGTAATTATTAATAAAATTGTTGGCGTGTCCGATTTCAATTCCAAAATGACTGAATCTGGGTCAATCAAATAAAGAGTTTTGTTTCCTCTTAAAATATCTGTCAGGAAAAACCTTCATCTAAATAATAATATACCAATCTTAAATCAAATAGTGGATTTTAATACGAAATAAAATTAGGAAGGCCAAAGTTGATTATGTATTTATTTTGAATTTAATAAGAACATCACATTAAAAAAAAGGTTTTCTCACAAGAAAAAATAATAAAAAATATGTAACTAATCACAGACGTCAATCCAGTTTGTCCTTCTGTCTTAAAATAAGAAACCGTTACAAACCAATAGCGGTAAATCAACAATTAAAATAACCGGTAAGCCTTACAATCTACCGGTTTCGATTTACGGCTGCCGCAGACAGGCGCGACGCGATGGTGCGACGCGATTCTCGTAGAACAATTTTATTTACATGAAGTTTTCATAGAAATTGTTCTATTAGAGATGCGTCGTGCCGACTGCGTTTAAATTCTTGTTGATTTTTTTATTCTGATAACCTTGTAAATGTAGCTAAATAAAACGCACAATGAAGGGTTCCGTAGTTGGGATGAATTTATCGCAAGAACAACCTTAACTTTGTAGTTATGAAACATGTTCTCCCTTAAGGAATGTATGGGAGATCATGTTTTTGCAACCGTAAATGTAACTTGGTCGATTATTACTCGTTAACTTGTAAAGCCTACTTAGTCCTGCTGGGGTTGCGGGTTTGTCCGAAAGGGATATCGCGGCCCCGGCACACAGGCAACGGAAGGAACACGGGTGGGTTTTTGTCAGTAAAAGTCTGACACGCCCTCTCGCTCCGCCCAGAGCGGGAGAAGTCATTTGATGACTTCCCAAACTCAAAAGAAGCCTACTTAGTTGTGATAATATACATAATATAATCTCGTATGTATACTACTGCCGTGAATTTTTTCACATATCAAAAGCCAAACATTTAGCTGGCAGGGGGGGAGGGACGGGCACGCCACAATTGGTCCTCACCGGACACGGTTGTTTCGGGAGGTTCCTGTTCAGGATAAAGCGGGAGGAAACGCCCGGGTGTCACCATTGTGTGGATCGCCCGGAGGACACGGTGGAGCATACGGTGGAGGTCTGCCCGGCTTGGGCGGGGCACCGCCGTGTCCTCACGGAGGCGATCGGTGGCGGCGATCTCTCGCGTCCGGCCCTGGTTCCGGCCCTGGTTCAGGCCATGGTCCGGAGCGAGAGTGCATGGGAGGCCGTCACCTCCTTCTGCGAAGCAGTTATGCTCGCGAAGGAGCGGAGTGCGCGAGGGAGATGCAAGTTGCACGCCCTCGCGCCCCTAGTCGCCGCAGGAGACGCCCCGGGCGTCGGGAGTCACGAGCCGACTTCCGGCCATCGTAGGCGCGGGCTTGCGGACGGTGAGCAATGGGCAGCTCGCCTCAAAGAGATGTCAGCACCAACTGACGGGTTCCGTAAGAACAATGCCTGCTGGGGTTGCGGGTTTGTCCGAAAGGGATATCGCGGCCCCAGCACACAGGCAACGGAAGGAACACGGGTGGGTTCTAGTCAGTAAAAGTCTGACACGCCCTTTCGCTCTGCCCAGAGCGGGAGAAGTCATTTGATGATTTCCCAACATCAAAAAAAAAAAAAAAAAAAGGGGGAAGGACACTTGACTCTAACAAAAATTTGCGCTTTAAAGCTTAATATTCCGCAAACGGATTCCTGAATCCAAAAACGGCTTCGACAAACTCGGAATATTTTTGAACGACCTTTCCAACGACACCCCACACCATGGGATAAATGAAAAAACAAAAACAAACACTTTACGTGTAGAGGAAGTACCCTAAAAATTAGTTTTTTCATGATTTAATTTTACCACTTTGTCGGCATGATTAATATGTATACTCATACCAAATTATAGGTTTCTAGTACGCTAAGCGGTGGACAGACAGACGGACATGGCGAAACTATAAGGGTTAACTATAACTACGGAACCCTAAAAAACACAGTGACTGTGAAGATTGTTCTGTCACTGAGTTTTTTCCCGCGATTGTACCTACCTGTTTATGAATGAGACTAAAGTATGTCAAGAGGAAGTTTTAGTAAATTAACGTCAATTAAGTAAGTATTAATTAAGAATTGACATTCCTGTCTTAACTTTCCTTAATAGAAACTAATATCTTCCGCTTCATACCAAATTAAGGATGTTAACACTCATAGAATTTTTTGATACAATAAATTTAATTTAATTTTATATTATATCAAAAAATTAACAAATAAAAAGTAAAAAACAAGTTGT
This sequence comes from Agrochola macilenta, assembly GCA_916701695.1. NCBI lineage: Eukaryota > Metazoa > Arthropoda > Insecta > Lepidoptera > Noctuidae > Agrochola > Agrochola macilenta. The sequence continues at coordinate 16,092,777 of OU753563.1, forward strand.
ATTAGTTAATCTGTATATACAAAGCGAAAAGTCACTCATTTACTCACTAGGACGAAACAGATACATAAAATTCAAATTGCTGTCGGGGGACCATTGCGTTGTTGTGTGGAACTCTTTTGAATCTAAGTGGTCCAATAAAATTTAAAGCCTATGTCACTCGGGATGATGTAAGGATACTAACAATACCCCTTACATCCAAATCTGTTCAGGCATTTAAAATACAAAAACATATGTACATGGACCCTGAAAACATTACACTCCTTTTTGGACTTTCGTGTAAAAAAACAGTTCTTAAGGTGTCTGAAAACAAAATAATGTCGAGACTGCAAAGGGCAAATCAAACCCCTCTTGCCGTGTCAGCGTATTGTGCCGGCCATTGTTCCTCTGAACAACGGCCTATGCTTAGGTATTCATTTGAGAACCTGTCGAGGACAACAAGGCAGGTCAGCGGTGAATGACCCTTGCTCAGTTCTAATTAATTAAAGTGGGTCTCCCGCATTACATGGGAATTAAATCCTGATGAGTGATGATTAGAGATCGGATAATCGGATGCATATAAACCTAAAGTAAATTTTTGGCTAGAAAAAAAATTATGGAAGCGTTTTCTAAATTTTTTTTTCTTAATGTTAATCCCGGATTTCCAGAAAATCCGGTAATGCACAACTAATTGTACAAATGGTATGGAAATGACTTATCAACCCTCTTATGAAGGTTACTTTCGCGGTGTTAACATAAAAATTAATATACTGTAGGTAACATTTTTTTACGAAACTCAAGGTACCGAGTTCTTGGTCGCTATGTGTTATGCTAGTTTGGCAACCTACTTTACAAGATCAGCTAGCATTTCTATAGTCAAAAAGTACTAAAAGTATCAATTCCGGAATCGCGAGATATTAGCCAACACCTAAACCTAAGTAAATATACATTCGATAATCAGAACTCCACATTTGATCCCGGAATCCCGAGTTTTTTTTCGATACAAAAGTGCATTCCATAATACCCAACACCTCGACTTTAGGTAAATATGCATTCGAATATCTGATCACTGTTAATGATTGAGAAATAATTTACGACAGCAAGCTTGCAGGAAGTGCTTGAAATGTATTACTAGTGTGAAGGAGTATCTAAAAGGGACTCCTTATAGCCAATAATTAATAAGATATTCAATAACAGAAATGACATGTGTAACTTACAATTATTATTTATCTAGGACTTTTATGTATTTATTTACTATTTACTATTATTATAATATATATATAATAATAGTAGAATATATATATTATTTTATTAGTTATATCTAATATATATATATTATTATAATAAATATATATATTAGAATATATATAATATATATGCAAATATACTAGATATTCTTGACATTGAGAAATAAAATGGTTAAAATGATTTTCCAATTTAATAATTTTGTAATATTTTAACGTATTTTGATAGTAGATTGTAATTTATGCACGGAGACGGCAGAGCATGGATTACATTATCGAAACATGTATAACATCTATACCTACCCATGTTGGCACAAAATAAATGATTTGATTTGATTTGGACTGGCTTGGACGCTGTTGCCGATCTGGTGGGCTTCATAAAGATAGGTTTTAAATGGAATATGTTTAATCTTCACTAAACAACATAGCTGAGCAACAGTCCCGGCTAGACTTGAATTATGTAGCGATGTAACGTTACGTAGATTCTGTCTAGTGCCTGCCCAGGGGAAGAGACGTGAATGTATGTAGGTTCCTTCGAAGAAGTTCATATCTATACACCGTAAGGACTATTTCTGCTTGCACCGCTCGACAGCTATAGAATCGGGGCGGTAACAGTTGTGGTCATCGTGTTCACGGAATTTTGTTTTCAAAACTGCTTAGATATGAAGTTCTTCGATAGTACGTACCAGTCACGCCTTTCCCCAGTGACTAACTTCCCCCAGTAAGTATTTGCACTGGATTTTGTTTTCTAAGTGGTTATATAGTTATGGGTTTCGCGCGATGGTACATACGTTTCAACATGATTTTATGTATGTAAATATAATATACGGATGAACGGTACGGTACGGTGTACAGTGATTTTGTATATATATACCATTTTTCTGTGTATAATTATAGTGTGTGCTTTTTACTCTGTGCTAAATAAATGTATTATCTTTCTATCTTTCAATTACATTTTTCTAGTGTGTTGAAGATCGTCGTTCGATTCACGTGAGCATTTATCATTGCACTCTTGGCTCCATTTAGGCTAGGCGCAAATGGCCACAGCCACCGGTGGGTGTCGCCTCTTGCTGCAGTGTTGAGTCCTGCTACTGGTAGCTCGTTTTCGCCTAGCCTTTAAACCCTCGCCTTCCAGAAGCCTCGCTTCTCGAAGCGCAACTCGCGCACTCGTGCAATGGCAAACTTTACACACTTGTATCAAAATGTACTATTTCCCTAGGTAATTTTCAATTGCAATTAGAAACAAATTTAAATTCACTTTTCCAACTAACGCGAAGCATATCAACATACAACACTCAAAGTACATAAGTTCAATTGTTCTCTCCTACAACATATTCCGAGATAGCCGTTATTACTGCACAAGTCTTGAAACTTGATGTAATGCGTTTCGTTTGCAGTCACACGTATGTGCTAGTTGCACTGAAGTTTCTTAACAACTAATATCTAAACCAAATAGTAGCATTCTCGGAAGATGTAGGAATGTTATGAGAAATGCACATACCGGATATATTTAGAGGTACTGCTGGAAGAGTGTTTACCTGTAAACAAAAGAAAGTAGGTTTTTAAATTCTGTTTAGGTACATGACAAAGGATCATCATCATCATCATAATTTCAGCCAAAATACGTTCACTGCTGTACATAGTCCCCCAACAGACAAAGAATACAGTGCATTGAATCAATATAAATCTTTATTATAGACCACCAAGAATCATAAAAAAAAACAATTAAAAAAACAACCAAAAAAATGTAATGACACAATACACATACACATATAAACTCAAACAATATTCAGAATAATTTGGAAAAATCATGATGATGTTGCTCTATCTAAGGTACCTAATGCCTGTTCCGAAAGTATCTAACGAAAATGTAAACATTTGGATCAGAAAACGTACCTGTGGATGCAAACTTGTAGTGCCACTTATAAATTTAGTGCTTTGATTTGATTATTCGCGATTTGATTATGCGAAATTCTAATTTTTAATCACCTTAAGAGCTGTTATTCGGCAACGTCGCAAATAGTTGTCAAATATTTCACTGTTTTGATTAATTTGGCAATATTATCAATATTAAATGTGGCTAACTAGCGAACTAGAATATTGATTATGAAATGCAATAATTAATATCGTTACACCGAATGTTTAACTTTAGATGTAAAAAAACTATTTGGAAACTTTCCAAATGCGTTTTTTACACCTAAAATGGGTACAACAACAAATTCAATGTTATAAGTTAGCCACTTTTCTTATTTCTATTCAGTAATATTGCTATAAGAATCAAAACAGGTAAATATGTGACAGTTATTTGCGACGTTGCCAACTTTTAGGATAAACCCTCTTATAGATGTTTTTCATTTGAATATTGAGGTTAATTTTATAACCTCAATTTTAGTACTCTTTTACACAGAAAGTCAGAATTCCCTTATACTACTGTTCATCATTCACCTTCAATCGCATTCAAATCCCCTTCGTCTTTGCAGCATACCATTAGCATGGAGTGAAGCATAAAACCATTCGTCACGTTCCGTTGAAAATACGTAAAAATCAACAAGCTGTGATCGAGCACGTAAATCAAGCAGAAAAGTTCCGGAAAAACGCTGTTTCAAAACAGCTGCTAAAATTGATAAATCAAAAACAAGTCATCGAATGTGATTCCTTTCATCGCAATAAAAATTCAACTTCAAATGGGTAATATTTTAAGATACGACCTACATTTTAAAGAAATATCAGGAAAATCTATCTTCCATTTTGAGGAACGAATAAAGTTATAAAACGCAGGTGGCACAATCTTTTCATGCAACTCAGCAGAGATTGTTTTATCATATTCTTATTCAAAAGTAAATGTAGGTAAAATGTCTAAAATCATAGGTACAATTTGGGTGCTTTTCATATAATATGGCTATGTGAAAACTACAACAACCATATGGTCCCCAATTAGCTAGAAAACATGGTCGTCAAAAACCGTTCGTCATTCAAAAAAGACATTCGCATTTCAAAAGTCAGTCGCTCTATTTTGCAGCGCTTTAAAAACGGTGCTTTTGATTATCACTGCGCCTATAAATCCAAAGCCGAGAGATAGGGCACGTCATTCGCCTTTCGGGGTGGCTTATTGAGCGGGTGCAGCCGTAGATTGCAGCGGTGCAGCGCTGCATGAGCCAGTGACCAATTTATACCGGCGATCTTCAAATTCTGTTGGGATTTCAAACCGTGTAGTTAGCTTCACGTTTATTGGGCTGTTACTACTTGAATTGTAATGGAAGCTTCGGAACATCGTCAATCAATCTGAAGCAGGTTTAGTTAGATTTTTGCTTTGCTACAGTTTTAAGTGTTCACGTTTTATACCGAATTTTAAAAGCTATTTTGGAAGCAGTATCAGTCTGACGACTGCCAAGTCGTAGGTCTCGAGTTCGAACCCAAGGCACGGACCTCTGACGTTTCAGATTTATGTGCGTATTGTGTAATTATCACTTGCTTCAAAAACGGTGAAGGAAAACATCGTGAGGAAACCGGCATGCCTGAGAGAAATATATCGACGGCATGTGAAGCCAAGTCAGAGGCCCGTGGGCCGCTTTAAAACTCTGACACCAGATTAGTCACTAACCACATGAAAAGAAGACCGAATTTTAAGGTGCCTTATGTGTATTACTTTAAGATTCGTGGTACATTGTCCATGTGCGTTCATTATAACATGACTCGTGAAATGATTGGTAGCATTGAATTTTGCAGTCATGTGATTGATAGTACTGTTCTGTCAGTCGCCATTTTGAACTCTATTAGTATTGAAACTAAGACTGCAAAAGTCAGTGCTACCGATCGCGTCACTGTAAGTTCACGACTTCACGAGCATTTAATTGTTTGTGGCATTCATATAAATGTATGTTGGTTGCAGATACGTTAAGTACAGTTTCTTACCAATGGGATACCTCGGGAGAAAATTCCTTGAATTCCAAAATCTGTTTGAATCTCTTTATTATTAACTTAGTAGTAACAACCACATCCAATCCAGTCTGTGGCCACAAAACAAAAACAATAGAATCTCTCATTCTTATTCAGATTTAAAATTGTTTCTCTGTATCTCCGTATGTTGGTCGGGCGCTCAATATCTTCGACGAGGCAATACGTAACGCGAGTCGATGGTAGCACGTGCTGGTAGTGAACTAACAAGACACGTATACTACACGTTCACTACACGTGCACTACTAGTTCACGATACGATATGAATTCTGTGCTGACGTGCGTTTTATCTTTGAACTGGATTAAAGTAGAGGATGAGTTCTTTTGAACGAAATGTTTGTTCTACGTAATATGTTATGTTATGATGTGAAAGACGTATCGTGGTAGTTTGTGTAAAGGTTTACAAAAGTGCTCAGTTAACCACTTAGAGTTGGAATGTAATGGGACGGAGCTAACCAAAATGATGAAAGTAAGATTATATGTTCTCTGCTGGTGCTATGCACTTCTGTAAGAAACGAATTTACAATAGGTGTTTGTAATTTTTATTTGTGTACGTTTTAGTTGCAGATGGCCGATGTGGCCGAGAGGTTCTGGAGTGGCGGCCGCGTACCGGAAGACGTAGCGTTGGAAGGCCTCCCACAAGATGGACCTATGATCTTGTGAAGGCCGCAGGAATCCGCTGGCTGCGGCAAGCACAGAACCGGCCGAAGTGGCGGTGCTTGGGGGAGGCCTACGAGTATGTTCAGCAATGGACATCTTTTGACTGAAATGATGATGATGATGATGTTTTAAAGAGTAAGTCGCTTAAGTGCAATATCAATAAATAAATAAAGGGGCATGTAGGTTTTATGAAATTAATTTAGAAAGTAAGTGACGAAGAGGAGAGAGAGTTTGTTTGGCCTTTCCAGCAGTTCAGAATTTAGATTTAAAAAATGTTTTCTGTTGTTTCATAGAAATTTTCCTAAGCAAAGGTGAAAAAGCAATCCAATTTGAATAATTTTCGCACTACACTACAGCGATGATAAATCGTACCTACCTCCCGAATAAAAAGAGACAGCCTCATAATTCTCTCTCCCAAAATTCCTAGTTCAGAACCTAACTCCGAATACAACAAATCATTCTACCAAAGAAAGGCCATCTAAGCTTTATAGCAACAACAATGGCCCAATGATACACTACCCATTGGTGCTTCAACAGTTTATGAGAACGCAAACCCTGACACATTTTTCGCTCCTAATGCCGCGTTCACACTACGGGCGGCTGGAATGTCGGCCGTCCACTTCACGGGACATAAAGCCTTTATGGAGACGTATACCGCAGCATCGACAGGGCTGGCTGGTTTGAAAAAGTAAATATTCGAGTCCAAGTAGATAGAGATAGTAGGTAATATAAATATATAGTGTTATTGGAGAGATAGTCGGTAAGATAGTTATAGAGTGTTATTGGAGAGATAGTAGGTAAGATAGTTGTAGAGTGTTATTGGAGAGATAGTTGGTAAGATAGTTGTAGAGTGTTATTGGAGAGATAGTTGGTAAGATAGTTGTAGAGTGTTATTGGAGAGATAGTTGGAAAGATAGTTGTAGAGTGTTATTGGAGAGATAGTTGGTAAGATAGTTGTAGAGTGTTATTGGAGAGATAGTTGGTAAGATAGTTGTAGAGTGTTATTGGAGAGATAATAGGTAAGATAGATATAGAGTGTTATTGGAGAGATAGTAGGTAAGATAGTAACAATTTACTAACAATGTATGGAATGTATTATTCCGAATTAAATCTTCTTTACATAGTATAAAATGAAGTCGCTTGCGCTGTCTCTTCGCTTACATCTTTTAAACTACATACACAACGGATTTTGATGCAGTTTTCAACAATAGATAGAGTAATTTTGATGCAGTTTTCAGCAATAGATAGAGTGATTCAAGAGGAAGGTTTATATGTATAATAATTACCCGTGCGAAGGCGGGGCGGGTCGCTAGTGATTAATAAAATAAATTTACCGGAACTTGCAAATATACGCCTTCTGCCAGCCCTTGCAATAGACCAATTTATTATATGGCGGTCGCAGTTCGCCTGACGTATGCCCTTAGTACTTTATTCTGGGGCCGAAATCTATTGCATATTTGCGAATGCCTTCGGTCGAATCCTTCTACGAACATTCTTGTGTATGTGTGTAGTATTTGATTTATTCGGTTTATGTAAATAAAAGCGTAATACATATTTGATATAGTTGCGTTGTATTTTCATCGACCGATACGATACGATAATAAAACTTATTTTATTATTAAAATGATAATTATTTTAATTTATTGTCACTATAACATCACGCCTGTAATCCCCAAAGGATTAGGCAGAGCTGTACTTATAATAGTACACCCACATTTTGCAAGTTATGTTTAAGTCCCGTGTAATAGGGGGCGAGCCTATTGCCATCAACCGGGCACAAATCCAGACTCCGGGCTGCTACTGAGAAGTTCCAGATAGAAAGCCCAATAACACTTTGCCCGACCCGGGAATCGAATCCAGGACCTCATGGTCAGCAGTAGCGCTTGCGACCACTAAACCAACGAGGCAGTTATTGTCACGTCAGTGACCCAGAAGTTGTCAAATTATCTAAAAACATCAATATTTTTATCTACTAAACATTAAACTAGCCGATTTTTATGACAACATAATATTTGGTGACATACGAGTATTGCAGCTAGTAATAAAATAAGTTTAGGAAAATTAAAATTTCGTGAATCCTTATAATTTCCTTTAACATTTTATCCGGTTCGGGCATCACAACTTCAGGAGATACTGCGCGCTGAAATCTGCTATTGTTGAAGGCTCTCCGAATCACCCTAATTGACGGACTTGGAAATCGGAGCCTATTGAAATCATCTTCAATCCGAAAATGTTGCACTTTCAGGGTATTATCAAACAATTACCGTCAATATTAGCCATCAAGCTTGTCTTTACCAAGATATGCTTCTGACGGTTCAAAAGTGATATCTATTGTATGTAACTGTAAGGTAACAATAGTAGTACAGAATAGTACCAGCACTGCGGTATTTATTTTTAAATATCGCCGCATTAAGCTGAGATAGTGGCCTTTTTGGCCTCGCACAGGTCGTTACGTTGTATGACGATCAAAATTTATAATAAATTACCATCTGCGTTCAGAATGTTACCAATAGATAAATTTAAATGTAAAATGTTTGTATGGCTATTAGAGATGTGCTTTTATTCAGTTAATGAATTTTTAAATCATAATTTTTGATATTGTAATGAATATTCTATGTTATTAGTATTTTGGCATAATATCTATAATTATTACTTTATTATGGAGCTTATATTTTGGACATAACATTGTTTATTTTGACATTTTAATTATATTTTCTGACATTGCAATTAATCTTAATAACACTGTATTACTTATTTATTTATTTATTTTATTTATTGGTAAGGCACCTCAACGACTTACTCACTAAAACATACACATACAAAAATCACATAGAGTTTTAGGTATTGTGAATTCGTCACTTACAGAAGTGCACAGCACTAGCAGAGAAATTAATGATTAAAGGACGTTATAGTCATCTTTAGTTGATTAAGTTACAAATTAAAAAGAAAAATTAAATAATTATGTTCACAAATATGATGGAAAGTACAGAAATATTTAATTAAATAACAAAAAAGACCTAAAAAGAAAGAAATGGAAGTGTATACAATTTTATTAATAGGCGGCTTGTGTCGCACAGAGGTCTATTATTCAGGTCTATATTACTTTGACTTTAGAACTTGTATTTTGGACATAACAAATTAATTTTTTATTTTACTTTTTGACATTTTAATTAACTTAGTGATGATTTGAATGTGCTTAACTTTTATATTTTTTTTATATTTCTACGCCAGCAATGGTAGTATATGTGGAACATTATTAGTGTAAGATCTCAAAATACCATATACTTGGAAATAAATACATTATTATTATTATTACTATTCTGTTTGTATTTTAATTTTATAATGTTTTTATTATTACTTACTGTTTGTATTTCCTGTTCGCGTCCCAAATATATATTTTTTCTTTCTTTTAGTAGAGCTTTTTGTGGAATAGATTATACCTGGAACTACTTATGCCGTACATACATATTGTTACTGTGTTTAGTGAGCGTAGTATGAACGCGCAGAGTAAACGTAACGTTAACGAAAATAGGTACTCCTTCCTCACATATGTTATATTTAGGCGCCAGTTTAAGACTTTATTCATATTTTGGGCGACAGTTATTGTGCTCGCTGCATACTAAAGCATTGTATTTTCGATCCAAACGTCGTTCAGAGACCCTGTTTCGAAGGATCAGGCTATATCTTATCACAGTGTTATTGCAGGCTCGAAATGTTTCAGCTGTCTCTTGGACGGTGAGGCTTATGCCAAGTTCTCTGGTAGGTATTACAGATAGCCATAAACGGAGGCTATAGGCAGAGATCCATGTTAGCTGCCTTTTTGTATGTCATCCGATAACTTAACACATACATATTTTATTTAGGCACTATAGATAACAAGCTTTATTTGATTTTGGCAGTGGTGGCCCAGAGATATCAGCTCCGGTTGACGAGTTGTAGATCGTGAGTTCGAACCAAGGCACTTTACTTTATGTATTTAATTTCATCACCACTGTTCTTAAAACGGTGACAACATCTAACAATAAAATATATAAATTATGAATTATGTACAAGTATACAGAGGAAAAAATATAAAGGAAGAGCTCATTGGGCATCAAAAAATTCATCCGCATCGCTGTCAGTTGGAAAAGTGCCCAAAAGGCTGGCAGCATTGCCACGTTGGATGGCAATGCTGATTCTTTGACCTAAAAATTGGCCAGCCCTCTGGTCACGTGAAGAGTCGACCAACCGCTTGGCAATGTCCCGAAATACTCGATGAGCACTCGGACCCCACGGCCCTAGTGTTTCAACCCCAAACGGCTCAAAAATATAGCTACCAATAAGGTTATTATATTTGCGCCGTTTGAGGTTTTCTGCACTTGCAGCAGCCGCCCCGGCACAGCCCGCCGTGCTAGGACGATGGGATGGCGCGAGGGTGTCGACACAGGTTGCATCCCACACCAAAGGCCTACCCAACTTCCATGGCATTATGGTCATTCCGTCTGGCCTCTTCCCATCGTCGCGTGCCAAGCCATTGGGTTCTAAAACAGCTGGCACCCCGGCGGTGACAAGAGCCCGACGGATGATGTCATTAATGCTTGCGTGCCGTGCCAAACGACCAGCGCTCTTGTTGCAGGAAAGGCCATGGTGTCCGATGCGGTCGACTGCTTCACCGCACTGACAGCTATGCGAAACCCCGCAAGGAGCGCCCAATCGCAAACTTGTAGCGAGACGGAAAGTGGTATCGCCCAGCATAGTGCCTATGTTGGGTGAAGGTAGCGCCTGAAGCCAGAGGCCCGATTCCCACTCTCCCACAGCCAATAGGCGGACACGCTCAGCAGTGTTGGTGGACGTATTAATGAGGTTATTCCGTACCAACCTGCAAAGCGGCTCATCCCACTGTCTCTGGGAAGACGGGTTCTCGGGCTGCTCCGTGTCCGGACAGTATGTATTAGCTATTTTAAATTGTCAATTTTAATTTATCCTCAAACTATTGTCAATTTATTTAATTAGTCTCAGAGGAGCTCGTTGTTAAGTAATAACAACCGCACGGGTCGATCCATCAGGTTAAGCTACGCTTGCCAGGGTTGGTCCGTGGATGGGTGACCACCTTTACATACCGAGACTCCTTCGTGCCTCGGAAAGCACGTTAAGCCATTGGTCCCGGCTGTCATTCGTGTTCTTTGACAGACGTTACGGGTCGTCAGAAGCCTGAAAGTCTGGCAACCAGTCTTACCAAGGGGTATCGTGGTACCCAGTAACACAGTATGTCAGATAGGCAGTCGCTCCATGTAAAATACTGGTATTCAGCTGCATCCGGTTGGACTGGAAGCTGTCACCAACATAGTTGGGAAAAGGCTAGGTAGATTGGATTGAATTGAATTATAATTTATTCTCACTATTATTCTGTAGCCCACGTATGGGACGCGTGGGCTGTAATGGAAAATCAGCATCAGGTAGGATACCTTGTGTTTTCCTCTGACATTATGCTGAGCTGAAACGCTTTTGGCATTAGGTGTAACCATTTTTTTTTTTTGTTTTCATTGTTTTAATGTATCTTTGTTGTAATGCTAATAAACACATTTTTCCTTCTTTATTTTTTTCAGCAAGTTTTACAGTCCGTTGAAACAACATGAATTAACGATTAGGTACCAATATAAATAAACATCTAAAGCAAGTTTCAGCTAGCGGACACACCATTTCAAAGTCAATTTTAAAGCTATTAGCATATTTGGTGTTTTCCGTCCGGTGCGGAAATGGCGGACGATATTACAATTTTGATTAAGTAATCTTATTGACGAGATGGTCAACTTTCCTGTAAACAATTTTGATTTAACTGGATCGATAAGATTTTGCATAATTTTATATTTTACATAGAAGAACGGTCTTGCGTTTATTATTTACGTTAAAACAAAAATCCCAGTAAAAGGTAGAAGTTTTATTTAGGTTGGTACTAAAACCAACCAATATAAAAAGATGGTTCACTCCGCAAAATCATTCAAATAATAAGCGACTTTTGCTAAGATAAAATAAAGTGCAATAAATTGCAAATAACAAATACGTTATTCACATTCTCTCTTGTTGATCATGTTAAGCAAATTATCATAAAAAATATATCGAATAGGTGTTCAAATTGTAAAATCAGACAATAAGAATCAGAAATATCTTTCTTTTAGATTGAGCCATAGATCAATCATCCATCAGATCTAGATGAACCTAAAGAAGTACGCTGCTGATTATGCTTATCCTTTTTAGGCCCATGTTCCCAACAATGGACAAATTCAGGGTATATTTCCTTGTGCCTTATTAATAACCGAATATTCTCCCTCCACCCACTCAATACTTACCACCAAGCGAGCATCTCTCCGCTGGGTCTAACCTTCCGCAGTTCACTTGGAAGTGTCTGAACCGCCTCCGAACCCAAGTGAGAAGATGTAACTACAACTTCGTGCAGTGGGTCTACCTCGACGGAACGGCAGCAGGCTGTGAATGTGGAGCTTTTTCGCAAACATGATCCAGCTCCTATCCTGCCCTCTGTGCCCCAAGAAATGTAGCCAAAGTGACCTCTACGCTGCCACAAATTTTGGGAACAAAATCAAATACGAAGAAAGAAAGATTAATAACCAAATGACGTAGGATCAGTCCAAAAACAGTCTCAAAACCTATCCTGTCACCCGTTCTAATAGTGACACAAATCATTAATTTAAAATCCCACCACCATCATTCTTCTTTCGGCCGCTGAAAACTAACATCAAAGCATAAGTAAGCAATCCAGATACCATCAGAAAAGCTATGAATCTAAATCAAGAGGAACTTCATCAAAGTTGTTGACGCCCGCCGGCCCGTAGGCACTTTCAAACTCATTTTCATATTACGAAGCCTGCGTCGTGCCAGTCCTTGGATTAAACAGAACTTCAATGTGTTTTTTTGCTTTTCAACGGATTTTTATGTGGAATTATGGCTGGCTTATACTAATAGGTTCTGGGTCTGGTTTTAAAGAAGGAAATGCTTGTTGCATTATGCAATAATGGGTGTTGTGGTACTATATATTTTTAAATGAATATATTTTTAATTTTTAATTTTGTTAATCACTTTTTTTCTTTCTCAGTTAGTTTTAATGATGGTCTGGCAGTTTGAGTAGTTTATGCGGCCTACCCAAGTATCCTTTCTTTGATATTGTTCGTCGAGTTGAGCTCCCATGTTCTAAGTTGAGTTGTGATTACTGCCAAATGCTTGCACTGACTGAACTCAAATCTGTGTGGTTCTTTTCTCAAAAGACCATTTCAAACACTAATGTACATGGTCCTCATATGGCCTGACCAAGATTATTTCTGGACTTTAAAAGAGACTGTGACCTCTGGGTTTGTTTCGGCCTTTCTTCTCAGAGAAATCAGATAGGAAACGCCGAACTCATCTTGCAATTTTTTATTTTTTATAAGACATGTAAAAGTGATTCCAATATCACAACATAGCACATGTTGAGTACCATGTACCGACTATAAAGCTACTATTTAGGTAATGGGTATGTCTTTCATTGACTTGAATGTGCCTTGGCGGCTGAAAGTATGTCTTGCTCACTCTAATATCTCGCTGACGGTGGCGCGTGTGTTGGAACATTTAGCTCCCTTCAAAATGGTTGAGCTGAATGGTGCTAATCCATGCGTCATGTTCGTGAATGGATGCCGTCAGTAGGGACTGGTCATCTCTTAGCTACCACGGCTTATTTGAATTTAATTAAATTTTTGAATTTTTATTTTTGTTACGGACGCTTTTAACGTTTTGCATTGTTCTCACATGTATAACTTCAACATAAATACAATCATACATACATAATTTTGTAACCATATTATGATTTAAAAGAGTGTGCGTGGAGTTTCTTGCCCGTTCTTCTCCATAGGTACCTACTACGCTTTGGAATGGGCATCTAGCTTAATCTTTCTGACTAGCCGACCCCTTGACAATTCAAAAGTGCCTGTAATTGGTTTATATGAAATAAATGCTTTGAGTTTATCCTATTTACAGAATAAACAATTTCATTTCATTCGAGCACATTCATTTATGTTTCGTTAATGTAGGTACGTTTTAAAATAAAGCATAATTAGGTATGATAATTCTAACACTAGGTTGGGGTTCAACAAAATGTTAATGTTTTATTTTCCTATTCTACGGATTTTTATGTAGTATTTATGAGTGGCTTATCTTAATAGGTTCTGGTTCTGGTTTTATAGAAGGAAATGCTTGTTGCATTATGCAATAATGGGTGTTGTGGTGCCGTTTGAGGTTTATGTCCAACAATGCATTATATCTTTATTTTTCTATGTTGGTTTTCCAGCACATAATACACATTCATTTAAGTTCCGTGTATGTACGTTCTTAAATAAAAATATAATTATGATAATTCTGACACTTGGTTACACTCAGGGGTATATTTAAAAACGTTGCTTTAAAGTTAAGTGACGTTCAAACGTCAAAAATGTACGGTTATATAGTCGCTAATCATTACTTAGCTTTGAGTAACCTTTACAAATAAACCTCTAAATATCTACACGAAAAGAAAGAAAAGAAAATAATCTTTGGACACAAACATAAAGAGATTTCTACGAATAGGCGGAAATAAGGATATACTCGTAAATACACATACAAACCGCCTACGCGTCCCCAAACATACTGAGAATTTCATATTTTCATAACAAAACCTTTGTGGGATTCATAATGCAGCCACAGTATGTACGTAAGTAATTATTTCTAAGACCCCGTTCTCGCCGACTAAGTTCAGTCTAAGTTAACAATAAAGTTATTTCAGGGAGTAAGTTTACTTTCAATCAAACATGTGTGGACGTAGACCCTAACGCGGTCGAGTGAATTAGGATTAAGGCGTATTTAACGTGATATTACCCGTTCAACATGCTAGTGTAAACATGCCCTAAGCACACATTGACTGAGACTATACAAATACTGACACAATATGTCGAAAAAATGCTGAATTTATGACAATATTTCGCTGTATGTGGACAATGGAAAAAGCTTCTCGCCCACGTAGCGTTGTTTAATCAGTAACTACGTGTATTTTTGAACGTTTATAATAATTACAATACACGAGAAATATCGAATCTTTTTTTAAATATTTAAAGGTATAGTCATAATAACTCATAAACATAAATTGCTGCATATTTGTTGCTATAAAACACTCGACCACATCGAACATTTTAGATTGAATACTAAAAAAACTTGACGAACGGTTAAAAATCATTCAATTTTCGTAAAACTACACCTTTCACAAACAGAAAAGACTATTCCCATACCAAAACAAAGAAGAAACAGTGATACACCAAACGATGAAAGGCATAGCACACAAACGATACAAATAAAAGTAGCGAATTTCAATTTCTTTCGAAACGTACATTGAATACGAGTTACGAGAGTATACACCAAGGCTGCTCAACCCTAGGCCCGCGGGCCACCAACGCATTAGAATCGGTCCGTCAAAAGCTTGGCGATAGTCTTTTGAAAACAGATTTCAAGACTTCAAAACCAGGTCTAAAAAATATTTTGAACCCACTCTCAATTAGCCAATAATAAAACATTATCTCCATTATAACATATAATTTATTAGTTGTTATAATTGTGTTATAAAAAATAAATAATAATACTAAATATTTTCAGTTTCGGACTTGATTTTATTGTTAGCATAAAAACCTCTTCAAAGGTATCAGTGAAGTTTTTTCGATTATTCAATCTATGAGTAACTTAAAGTTTTGTTTACGTTTAATAGCTAGGTATCTATCGTAGGCGTATAACTTTATGGCTGCTCAGAACTGCGCAGTACCCCACCCCTCACCCCCGATGATACGAGAATTTCTTACTGCGCAGCGACTCGCCTCATGTTCCGAGCCGCCATATAATTGAAATCGGACTGTACCATTTAAAACGTAAGTTTTATTTACTATTTATGGCCCACCTTCAACATTGGTTGGGCAGCCTTGGATATAGGTACACTGTACTGTGCAGTGTGCACCTCGGATGTACGAGGGAGCATTGCCGAGATAGATAAGCGTATTGCTGATGCCGAGTCTCTTTAGAAAATTGGTGTCTTTTGTTTAGATACACTTCGCAGACGTATTGGATTGGAGATTACCGTACTATGTGAGTTTATTTTTACGGTCGCAATGAATAAGCATAATAATGTTCCCACTGTTGAGACTCAGGGCTCCTTCTTATGGGAGGGGAGTGGGCCGTAATCCACCACGCGGGCCCAGTGCGGGTTGGTAGATGTCACATGTCTTCGAATTTTTAGTTCTAGAACATGCCAGTTTCAAAGAGAGATAAAACTTATATAAGTAGTTGCATTCTTCAAAGGTGTAGGCAGAGGTGTAGTACCTTCAACGACCAGATCCTGGCCTCTGTGTGTCCCAAAACATGCAGTAAAAGTAACCTCTGCACTGCCACCGACGACGCTGAGGAAGTGGCAATGTTTTGGCCCAACAAGATTTGAAATACTGTTGTGCCAGTGTCACGGAGAAGAAGAAGAAGAACACCCACATTTTGCCAGTTATTTTTAAGAGCCAAGTAATATTGCCTATTGCCTTTATCCGGCACATGATATCAAAACTGCGAGTGGGTACTGAAAACAAAGCTTATGAAATTCACAATCTTTTCTTAGTCGATATCTGGTAGAAAAATATTCAAATGGCTGTACATCTAAATACACGCCCCCCTATCTTGAACCAAACATCACGCACGAGGCATAACTTTTAATGATATTCAAATTGTCTTAAAATTTTACAA
This sequence comes from Agrochola macilenta, assembly GCA_916701695.1. Classification (NCBI taxonomy): domain Eukaryota; kingdom Metazoa; phylum Arthropoda; class Insecta; order Lepidoptera; family Noctuidae; genus Agrochola; species Agrochola macilenta. Next base: position 16,109,375 of record OU753563.1, read on the forward strand.
CCACACATAACTATGAGCGTTATGGTAACCAATCCATTCTCCATACTAATATTATAAATGCTAAAGGAACTCTGTCTGTCTGTCTGCCTGTCACCTTTTCACGCCTGAATCAAATAGGTAGCCTGGGACCTGCCGATCCATTCTGTGAAAAGGTTTTTTATTTGGTCTGACCCTGTACAGTCACGAGCACCAATATGTATCCACTTAGCAAAATTCAAAAGCGATTTTCGCATGGAATAACGACTGCAACTTTGAGATAAGACCTATTTCATATTAGTGTGGGTTCCAAAATACTATGTTCATAACAACATAAAATTACGATCACCACAGTAGGAGAAAATCACTTTTAAAAGTCGCAAAGTGTATACATATTGGTGCTCGTGACTGTACCTAAATATGTGCCATAATATGAAAATGTATCCGAGAAGAAAAAATAATTCCCGAAATTGAATCTTTTGATGTAGGTGTATGAAAAAGGTATGTTTGACCACGTGTAATGTAAGTTACGTGGCCTAAAAACGACGAAAACATCTGTAAAATGTAATGGTCTGGAAATACTAACGGTTGTGAAAATACAAATGATAGTGTAAGATCCGTAACAAACCGTCTGTATCCGTGTAACAAACTCATCGAATACGAGCGACCCGCCCACGCTTCGCACAGTTTTTATGACTTCACAAACCATTACGATTTGTTTATTTAATGTCGTTTACTATTAATGAATCATACACACAAACCTTCCTTAATAAAGTCTCTAAATTATGGTGAAAACCGCATCAAAATCCGCTGCATCGCTTAGTAAAACAATGCGGTCACAGACAAGAAACGCGACTTTTTAGAATATGGCTAGATTTATTTATTTATTTATTGATATGGCACTTCGACGACTTACTCACTAAAACATACATACACAAACAAAAATCACATACAGTTTTAGGTATTGTGAATTTTTCACTTACAGAAAAGTGTGATTATAGGACGTTTTAGATAGATTTGAAAGTTACAACGTAAACATGTAAGATCTCTTGTATTACAAACACAACTCTCAAACTTACTATCCACAACCGCAGTTATGATGCACAAGCTATGAGAACGCATAGCGCATTTTAATTAAATTTTCCCGGATGTTATTAAAACATGCAGCTCTAGCATAACTTATATGGCTCGCAGGCTTTGCATGCATCAAGGAAACGGCAGAACAAAAGCCTTTTCATACATAGAAGGAACATGAGATGGCAACGTCGCAAAAAACTGTCAAATATTCCGATGATTTTATTAGGGACATCATTAATTTTGTACCCTAAAACTAAAGTCTAAATAACTAATTACCTATTATATCATATTATCTATTATTTTTACCTCGGGGTAGACTTAGAACTGAAATCCAGCGAATCAATTGTAGCGTTGTGAGGTTTCTCAACTGTAAATAGTCGGGTGATGCAAAAATATCAAAATTAGTAAGTTCCTAACCACATCACTAAAACGTGGTAGGTACCGTACCTAAGCGTGTTTTAACTAGCGGCACTTTTTTTGGTTACAAAATGTTCGAAATCTCAATGATGTCCTTAGTCAATATTACTGAATGTAATGATGAAATACGAGTACAAGGATCAAAAAACTCTTCTGGACCAATTGAGGTTTGAGTAGGTACTAGAAAAGTCAGAAATCACAAAAAGCTTTTCCCATACATTTCGTAGGAAATGTGACTCCAACTTACTATTTTACGATGATAGACTGGCCGCAACTAAATTAAAAACAAATTGAACTTCAAATTTCGAACGAAAAAAAAAAAAGTTAGAACCTTTGTTGCTTTTGAAAAAACTTTTTATATTGGTAGTTTTTTTTTTTTGCAATTTCTGTCTTTTGTAGAGGACAGTCTTTTTTAACGTTTTCCAAACAAGTCTGGAAGTTATAAATAGTTTGAGGTAATTTTTAGACATCCGTATTTCAAAAAGAAAATACGCAACCCTTTTAGGATCACATCGTTGTCCGTCCGTCAGTCTCTCATGACCCTCAGGAACGCTTGGAGGTATCAAGTTGAAATAACATCAAATACGTAGGTCTGTGGTCCCTTGAAGTTTAAAAAAATCAAGCTTAAGCAACGCAATAAAAAATACGGCATAATTATTTTGATACTCGCAAATAAATCAAAATCTACAGGGTACTTCCCGTTAACCTAGAATGATGAAATTAGGCAAGAAGCAAGGCTTCATAACACAAGTAAAGGGAAAAGTCCGAAAATCGTAAGCGTCAGAACCCCTGGACCAATAGAGATATTTGATGTTTAGAAAATACCAAAATACACTAACCTTTTTGCTACTACGAGTATAGCTCTGTAGTGCAATTAAATATTGATTATGAATATACATTAAGTAATTAATATAGAAACACTGAATATTAAGTTTTAGCAGTAAAAAGCCTTTCAAACACCTAATTCAGTATTATTTCATGTTTTCAATCAGTGGTATTAACAAATTAATCAAAACAGGCAAATACTTGACAGGTATTCGTAACGTTGCCAAGTTTAAGAATGCAACCTTTTAAAATACCTACAAAACATTATACATATTAAGTACCTTTTATTTTAATATTTCAATAAACTCCGATTCACCAATAACGAGGCCTCCAGACCAAAAACGATGAGCATAAATTTTAAAACAATAATGATTTCATCCCTCGTATGCGCGGTCGTTACAAATCTCTTTTATTAATTTCTGACATCCGAAAACCGCATTTTATGCGTGAATAATTTATATGAAACCGATAGCCATTAACCCAGCTGGCGACAGGTGGGTCACCTTCGACCGAGCCCAATGATTCGTTATGGTATCTGGACTAGGCTTTCGTTCATAATTATTTTCGGTTGACTTCATACCTCCCACGGACTGGGGCTTGGTATATCTTTGACCAATGAGTTGGAAATATCAAATTTTATAGACGTATCTACAACATGGATTATATTGGCGTCCAATTTATTGTTCTTTTATTTTCAATCAGTGAAATTGCTATAGCTGTACGAGGGCCTTTTGGCACGTGCCGAAAATCGGAACTAATGCCGTCATCTTGTTTTTCTATACATTTTACCATGGTATAATAATATACTTCGCCAGGTATGGCATTCCGAAACACAGTGGTCACGTGGGCAACACAAGTCTACGTCATCACATCTGTGTTACCAGAAGTTAGTAATAATAACTCCCCAACCACCTTTATTACCTGTGCGAATCCGATAAAACAATCAAAAATCAATCAAAATATTTTATTTCACATAAACCTACATGGGCACTTATGAAACGTCAGAAGCTAGGTGCACGGTTCCAATTGGTCGTTTCCTATGGAGAAGAGCCGGCAAGAAACTCCACGGTTACTCTTTTAAAAATAATTGTTTTTTACAATATTTTTAAATAACAGTAGGTATTAGTAGGTATGGGAGGACAGTGTAGGTCTTTCAACAAGTACCAGGTACTTAACAAGATAGAAGATGGTCAATAAATCTACAGTCCACTAAACCTACAGTGTTCTCACATTCACAAAATAGAAAAAAAATAATCTAAGTATATAAAATATGAATAAATTAATAAAAATAAAAACCTATTTTAAACGAAATGACATGATTGGTATTACAACTGTAACAAATCTGAATAATTATCATGTACACAAAAGCCACTAATAAAGTGTTGAAATTAAATTGTAGGTATATAATGTCAAATATTAGGATGATTATGTCAAGGAAGAATGTAAAAAAAAAAAAAAAAGAAGGTAATTTGAGAGCAGTTAATAGACTCTTACATAATGTGCCGTTAATGATGTACCAGGGAAGCCACATGTGCAGAAGGAATTAATGCCAAACTTCCTTGTCTTCAACGTAGTCTTTAATTTTATAATATGCTTTCTTGATAAGGACACGTTTGATGTGGGTTTTGAACTTCCCATCGCTAAGTTCTGTAACCGACTTTGGCAACTTGTTATAAAAGCGGATACTGTTTATAAGAAATGACTTGCTTGTTTTAGTTAATCTAAATTTGGGTATCACAATTTCATGTCTACTACGTGTATTTTTATTATGGAAATCGCTTCTTATTTTGAAAAGTCCTAAGTTTTTGCGGACATACATATATATACAATGAGGTTTTAATTAACAATTACGTTGGTTTATGTTTAAATTGAATATTTTCGTTTGATTAGACACACGAAACGACAATTTAAAAGCTTTGGTTTCTGAAAATCTTTCCTTAATCGTGTTTTGTTGCAATAGAGTGGCAACTGGATAGTGACGTAAGCATGTGTTAGTCTCGGAATGCCAGACCTTGTTTTATTAGACCATGCATTTTACAAAACAATTGCACAAATGTTTACCAACAGCGCCTCCCTGTCAACGTCACTTGAGCGCCAAAAGATCCTTTTGGCAGTGTAACTTTAAACATTCCTCCCTCTTGATGACAATCTCTTAAAGTCATAGAAAACCAAAATTAACAATAAGGTCAAACGCATCTTGGCCTAAAGCTGCCCAAGGCTCCAGTTCCTTACGTTGATTAAATGAACTGTCCAACTCGAGCACAAACTACCACGATTAATGGAATTGAACTTCAGTCGCCATGGATAATTAAAGCTGAAACGTTAGCGGAAGGAACAAAAAGTATTTAACTATCGCTTCCGTCGCCACTCGTTGGTGTACTTAGTTAGGTAATCGCGTAATTTTCAATTGTGACCGGAGCCGAAGTCATTGAAAATGCATGGACTGATGGATTCCATTCGTATTGGTTATACAAGTTTACGGAACTGTTTAAACCGCTCGTGCGTATTATTGTTAGGGTCTACGGGGTTATATTTTTTTACATAAGTATCGTCATATTCTCTATTGAATCATAATCTTTTCTAAATAAACCCCTGTCCTTTTGGGTAAACTTTCATTAAAAAGACATTCGCAGTAACAATAAAAAAAAAAAAAAGTATTTTTTTTATTCGTCAAATACATTTTTATTTATTTAAATTTATCTCATTACTTACAGAAGTTCTGGTCACAATTTTCTATCCGTCGCTAATTCCAAAGTCACTTTACAAATTCAATGTGTCAATGTGCCCGAATGACAGTTACAAACGACGCCGCCACGCGACGGGTTAAACGTTCAATGTTTACTAATTACCTACCATTGGCTGTTTCCTCGACATTAATCAAATTAAATAAAGTAACGTGACTGCCTCGCGGATCCAAAGGTCGTGGGAATCCCTGGTCCTGGATTCGATCCCTAGGTCGGAGACAGTGTTATTCTAGTTTTTAGGGTTCCGTAGTAAACAAGGAACCCTTATAGTTTCGCCATGTCCGTCCGTCTGTCTGTCTGCCTGTCTGTCCGCGGCTTAACTCAGAGACGGTTAGGTTAGTTTATATACTCGTATTGTTGTTTTTATATTAATCACGCCGACAAAGTGGTACGAGTATAATAAAATCAGGATTAATTTTTTTTTAGGGTACCTCCCCTACACGTAAAGTGGGGGATGCTTTTTTTTTCTCGTCTGTCCCGTGGTGTGGGGGTGTTGTTGGAAAGGTCGTTCAAAAAACATTTTCCAATTCACGAATCCGTTTGCGAAATATTAAGCTTTAAAGTGCTAAGTGACCCTCCCCCTGCCAACTAAATGATTGTACTTGGAATTGTGAAAAAAATCACAGAAGTAGTATACTACTGCTAACTGTGATAGCTGTATAACGAAAACTATCACAGCTAACTAGGCTTTACAGGTTAACGAATAATAATCGACCAATTTAAATTTGCAGTTTGAAAAACATGACCTCCCATACATTCCGTATGGGAGAAATTGCTTTTCAACTACAATGTTAAGTTTGTTCTTGGGATAAATTCATCCCAACTACGGAACCCGTCATTGTGCGTGGTCCAACACGCACTTGACCGGTTTTTTCCTTAACAAATTTCTCAGTCTGCCCGGAGTTGGGATGATTTGTGTCCGATTTATCGCTATAGCATATTGACTTAAACGTAATAACTGGCTCAAATCAGGGTGTCCTATACGCCTGCCTACCCTATCAGAAAATGCAGGTGTAATGTGGTATTTTAATATATCAGGTAAACTCTTTGAAAGTCCCCACGAATACGTCACGGTAACTTGGAAGCGTCACGTCCGTCCTTGTCTTTAAACTCGGTTTAGGTAAACGTAGGTTAATTAAGGGAACTGACTTCAAGTTAGAACGTTTGTTCACTGAAGTTATGACAGTTATATGAGAAGGAACGTCTCCTTAGATGGCCCTTGAAAATTAGTCTCGTTGGAGATGAAAAATTGTTTTACCACAATTTCACTATCCCAGAGCACTTTAATGGTGCATTCGATCGTATTTGTTTAGTTTTTATTTTTAACAGAAGTCTTTAGCATTTTACCAATGAACAACATTGTGTTTACTTTTTATATTTTTATTTATTGGTTGAACACGAGGCTTTTGGCTACATTTTTAAGTGTGTATTTTATGTGTTTTTGTCTTTTTAAGTGCGTTTTGTTTGTGCAGAAAAACTTTTTTTTTTGTTTTTTATTTATTACCTACCATAATTATATCAATATCACAACATTCATTATTATTGCTAATATATAATCTTTGTAACATATTATATTTTATTCATATTAATTAAAGTCATTTGAAATATATAGTAACAATAATAAAATCATTTTATACATAGAGTTATACATACGAGTATCACCTGATTTTTCTTCTGATTTTTGATAAAAGGCCGGAGTTTGGACTTGTGCCCAAACGGCTTTGGTTGTTAACAATAGGCTCGCCCTATATTATATGGGACTTAAACATGACTGGCAAAATGTGGGTTTAGGTACTACAGATACACCTCTGCCTAACACTTCTGGAAAAACAGTGTAACAATGTAGTAAATTGTATTTTGAAGAACAACTCTACATACCCTGCTTTTATAAGCAAACAGCGAAGCTTTTCAGAAACCTCGTCCATTTTACTCCGAGTTTTTTGTAGGTAAGGTCGTATTTTTACAGGAATATATTTCACTTTGTACATACGAGCAATGCGCTGAAGGCTTTAGTTGCGGTGAACCGCGATCAGAATCTTGTGACGGGAAATGCTTTGTCATACAGGACAGCGGTTTGTATATACATTGTGAATAGGATAAAATAAAAACGAGTAAGTACATTATGTGTGTGGTTGTGTGTGGAGAACGTTGTGGTGCAACTTGGGAGATGATATTTTTAAGGGGCAGATTCGAAAATACGTTACTGAGTCCACTAATCGGGTGCCAGCGCCGCCTAGCGGCGCTCGACAGGGCAACAGCGTAACGCTCAGACCAGCCGCAGCTAAGCAGGGTTCATGGGTGGCGGTGAAGCAATGAAGACGTTTAAAAACTGTGGCGCATTCTGAATAGTTGTGTCGTGTACCTACAGTGAGTGAATTGCTAGTGTCATTAATTTGATTGTAAATTATAATGTGATCTGAACTGCAAACGTTTTTTCTATTGCGCAATAGCCATATTTTAACTGCTGCGGGTAATGTTGGTTACATTACCCACAGCAGTTAAAATATGGCTGATATAATCGAAATAGACCCTTCTCCGTCATACAGAATAACACACAGCATATGACAGGTTTTAAAATTTTTAGTCGTCGGCCATATTGCAAAGAAAGACGGAAGTGAATCTAGTTTAAACTTTCAAACTTCCAAAATTGTAGCGAAAAGTAATTTCTTCGTAAAATCGAAAATATATGTTATTGTAAATACTCGCCTTGTCGCTGTGAATTCGCTATGGAAGACAGAGTTGGTTTTCTACCAACCGAAACGCAGTTGGTAGAAAAACAAACTATCTCTTTGTTATACCTTTATACCGAAACTCAACATCAAGAGGGGCTCGTGGCTAAGTAATATCAGACGCAGTGGTCGATCGGTCAGGTTAAGCTACGCTTGTGGCGGTTGATTCGTGGACAGGTGACCATTTTTACATATCAAGACCCCAACGTGCCTCGTGTGCCCCAAAGTATGTAAGCCATTGGTTCCGGCTATCATTCTTGGATCTTTGACAGTCGTTACTGGTCGTCAGAAGCCCGAAAGTCTGACAACCAGTCTTACCAAGGGTTCAGTGAGGCAGTCGCTCCATGTAAATTACTGTCCTGAGCTGCATCCGGTTAGACTGGAAGACGACCCGATGACCAGTTCAACATCCGAAATACAATATCTCTAGCTCAGTTTTTGTCTACAATTTCAGAACAACCGATTCACACCATGGAATTGATTTGTTATTCTATTCAAAGTTTAAGTGAGATTTATTCATTCTATTTGTCGTCGGAATCAAGAGTGCGACCTGCTATCGTAAGCCGATATCTCCCCATCGCTCGTCCTATCGGTTCCAGCTTCGCTAAATTGATTGTAGGTCCCCCTGATGCTCCGATTTTCCGATCACTCTTATCGAATAGCGACATTTTTCTTCAAAACTGCTTTGAAGATGAAACCGTACGTTGGGTGTCGATGACATCTTGATTTGAGCTTGAAAGAAGAAAGTGGTTGAAAGTTTTTGATTGGTGTTATTTGGACTTTAATTATAGGATGTGGTGTTATTGATCATAGTTCCACAGAACTTGTTAATGTCATCAACGCTTTGATTTCACCGTTTAACTATGTAATACCTCAATTAATTCTGCTGAATCTGAGCTTCCTAATTTATTTCATAACATTTAGTGGTTTAGGCGTGATTCGTAATAAGAATGAATATGAAACAAACAAGAAAACGCAGCTGTCTAAGAATCTTAATATTCGAAGATTCTTGGACAGCCAATACTTAACGCTCATGGTAATGGTACCATGAGCATTAAGTATTGGAATATTTCTATAATCAATAATATGTTGCTTGTTGTGGCAGGCAGATTTGGGTTGGTGTTGATGAAATATGTTTGTACGCAGCTGTCTAAGAATGAAGATTCTTAGACAGCTACGTTCTCTAATGTTTTTTTTGTCATATTCATTCTTACTACAATTCACGCCTTAACCACTATGAAAGACAGATAGGTGGCCTGGAACCTGGTTGAGGACCAGGGCAAAATTCATACAGGAAATTGTATTAAAAATGATGAAATACAAAAAACTTTTTTACTACCGACGAAAAAAACAAAAAACACACATTCAATGAAGATCCATCAAGCTACAATCTGCGCTATTACGTATATAATTAATTAATTTGTTTGTGTGTGCGAAATTGCAACAGAATCGGTTCACAGTTGAAAATTTTGGAGGTGAAAAATCAATCAGCCCCATTTTTTCTACCGTTAGGGGTGGATTATGGTTTTCATTTTACATGGGACCAATTTCGAGATATACCCTCCCCAATAAAATAAAAACCATTCAAATCGGACTACTCTGTAAAAAGTTATGCGTAGTCGATTTGAGAACCTCCTCTTTTTTTTTCGTCGGTAAAAAATACACGCAGACGAAGTTGCGGGCATTAGCTAGTAAGTAACATTGATAACATTTTTCCCAAGCTCACTTCCATTACGATAGAAAAACAAACTTTCAGTTTTTCTACATGGCCAGCGCTTCAGCCCATCCCTCGGTTGTACAAAAATCAACATTTTCCATTAGCCAGTCTTACTTTATAAACTTAAGTGAAACCTCGTTAACAGAAACTGTTACGGGAAACTTTGACTCAAGACCGAAGTTTGTGTTGCTCCTTCATATACTATAAGAATCACGGACCAATTATAAAATTAGTATTAAAACTCCAGTTACTTTTAATTTAAATTAATGTTGAAATTCGCTGTTTTGTTGAAGTGACATCTACCTACTAATAGTTACCATTCCTCTACAAAATTCTCGAAATAGAAGTTCATGTTTGTCAAAATATGAACTACAAGACCCGAAGGCCAATTCTCGTACTTAAAAAACGTTCACATTAAAGTCGCAATCTGTCAAACTTGTCAAAGGTAAATTGATTGTACTTTTGACAGATTGCGGATGTGATTAGAATGCGAACGTTCTTAAAAATTTCGGGAATTGCCCCTCAGAAGGCCAATTCTCGTACATATAAAACGTTCACATTCAAGTCGCAATCTGTCAAACTTGTCAAAAATGTTGGTAAATTGATTGTATTTTTGACAGACTGCGAATGAGATGCGAATGCGAAAGTTCTTAAAAATTACGGGAATTGCTCTTCTGGTCTCTGAACGAATCTGCGTTAGTAATGATACAAACTGAGGGCGACATTGGTGAAATTCGCCCTTGGTTGGCGAAAATAACAGGTTGCAAGAAATTGCACTGCACTGATATTTTGGGATGTTGTTAGGATAGATACAGTAGAGTAAAAAACAGTTTGCAGCTTCGAAAGCCCTGTGCTAACTCCGTGGTGCTCAAAAACCTCGAAATTTACGAACTTCTTTCAGTTTTTAACTAATAACTTCTAAAATGTGCATCCTACGTACAAGTCACCATGTACATTTTTAAAGTATACAACATTTTCTACAATTTGAGCGCTGTAGCTCTGTAGGTCCAATAAAACGTTGACTACAGATTCAATCGAATGCGAATGCTTTGATAGCTCGCGCACACATAAACCCCGGCTTGCGTGAGTGTTCATCTTCCATATAAAACGTATGTCGAAGTCAAATAAAGATACCACACTACACCCGCCACTAAAGCGTCATAAATAAATAAATACCAGTAAACATCTCCACGTCCGTGTAGTTTCCGAGTAAAATGGTCCAATCCGCATATTTCCCTCGACGCAACTCCTCACGTTACAGCTAGCAGCTAACACTGTTACGTTACGTTATGATTTTACATAAAACCTCTTACTTTTATAGCTACTAACATTATGTGCTGTAACGGCACTTGTATTAAAGTGCTCGTTCGTTTTACGTCTAAGACTAGAACATATGTGAACAGATTTGCCTCGTTTTATACTTACAACGCTATATTTTCCGCTGTCTGCACCGTTGTTGCATCAACGAGGCATAATGTTGCCTGATAAAAACATACGACTAAAATCTTTGTGTTATCAAAATTGATAAATAAGTCTCCTACCAAATTGATTACCAACATAAATTGGCCGTATATTCAAATCGCAAGTGTCATTCTTCCACAGTTGTACTCAATGACAATATCACGACAAATTGACGTAGTGTATCAAGTTGACAAACAATAAATTTCCCTGAGTACATAGTGTTGTTTTATAATTTTTGGTGGAGAGATTGGGATATTGTTATTACCACAGAGAGTACCTACCTTGTTTTGAAAACACTTTCAAGAGAGAAATAAAAGAATAAACTGAATGAGCAGGGTAATTGACAGTCTAAAAGAAAGGTATATGCCAGTCGTAAAAATGAGTGTCATGTGGAAAAACTAATAAAATCATGTCATCATTCTCTTGCTCTTAGCCACCTTTCACATAAATATTTTTATTCTTAATTAATGTAATTAAGTAACTTAATTTATACCAGCAACTATTTGTATCATTATATTATTACGAGAACATATCATTATGTCACGGTTTAGCTTGTTACTTATAAAGCTGGCCATTCACGGGCAGTCAACTCCATAACGACGGCAACAATCCAAAAACCTCTAAAAACCTTCCATGTGTGCGAAATCTCACGTGGATTCGTAGATTGGTGAAAAATATTGGATTTCCAAACAGTCAATGATCCAAAATTCGGTGTCCCACACTCCACAATCCAACTTATCATGTGTGTGAGATACGTACACGGAGTGCGGCTACTCCACGCCACGCGGGCTCGTCTGTGGCCCATACAACAATCCATTTTGTGCTCAGTTGGCAGTGCGAAGCCGTCGGGGTAGGTCGTAATTAATAACAAACCGTTATGGAAAGAAAGGAAAGAAACCAAGCAATGAAGAAGGTGAAAGTGGTGCAAATAATGGAAGTGTTATAGAAGGGGACACTAGCGAAGATATAGATATAATAGCTGATAGAAGTCCAAACGGTGATAACGTGAAGATCCATAGCAATGACAATCACGAAAATGAACATCATGAAGATAAAAATAATGAAATGAAAGATTATGAAACATATGATGGTGGTGAGACAGATGAAGAGTTTTAAACATTAAACATCCCGGCCAAATCATTGGAGCAAGAAAATTCAAGTAGTAATATCACTGACAGGCTGATGTTTGGAGGAGTGTTTGGAGATGTTGAATTATGAGGATCTTTATAAGCAGCTATCAGAGCATCCAAATTGATAGATTCTTAATTGTAAATAACGAGATATTTAAACATAACGTACAATAATTTAGCTTAACCATTTTTTCATGTCTTCTTACATAAATTGACATTAAAACAGAGACTGATTTTTTAAGGACTCATGCAAGTGTGTTTTTCAAATAAAATTAATTAAAAGTTTGATTCAAAATTCCAACCTCTTTTCGAACCAAACCTTTAACAGCCATTTATCAGTTTCAATTTTAAAAATCAAGAACTGTCATATCATATTGTCAATCGTTTGAACGAAAATGTCGTTGCTAACGCATGGAAAATCTTATTCGTCGTTTTTAATAATAGGAAAGAGGATTCACGGTAGATGTAGGATTGGGAATCGCGACTGGGTCGGGTTTGGACACAACGGCAGTGCCAACTATAAGGATGACGCACACTTTCCGTTCCCCGCCATCAGGTTTAAGGAGAACACCACAGATATTTGTGTAATGTATTAACATTTTGCCTAAGTTCGTATAATTTATTAAGTATTACCAACGAGAGATAAATTACAATTATCTTCTACAAAATTAAAACTTGTTGCTAAACTGCAATGAACGCTCAATGACATAATTACATGCTGTGCCCGACAGGGTCCATATTGCTCTCTTACTTATTATACCATCTATGTAATACATATGGAATGCAATAAAAAATTGAGTATTGAGTACATTAAGAGTAAAAGTGCGATTGGAGAAGCCTATTTCCAGCAGTGAACTGCTGTAGACTGATAGTGGGGGGGTATATTGCTGGCAGAATGGATGGCCGATGGTGCCGAAAAGTTCTGGAATGATGGCCGTGTGCTGTGGCCATAGGCCTCCGACAAGGTGATCGTACTGCCTGGTGAAGGTCACAGGAATCTGCTGTGAGCGCGAGGTATAACACCGATTGTTTTGGTGACGCTTGGGGGAAGCCCGTTCCGAACTGCGATGGATGTCTTATAGGCTGAATACTGATGATGATGAAGTTAATTTAAAGGATAATATGAAACGCTTGTTTCGTTTTGACTCATGGCTCATTGTTTAGGTGGTCCCAAGTGCAACTGATGAGCATGGGGTCCTCTGGGTTCGATTCCCAGATCAGGGAGTGTTATTGGGTTTTGCCATTAAACATTATCAGTAAAGAAGCGCAGAGTCCTGTATTATAGCGGTATGCGCTGTTATAGTCAATGGGGCTCGGAAATATGCGAGTGCTTCTCGGAGGGACCACGGCTAAAAGAATACCCGTGGTACCTTCCAGCGACTACGGGTGGAACCATGGGTAAGAACGGAATAAAGAGAGAAAAAAAAAAGAGAGAGAAAGTAGATACAATTTCGCGGTACACCAGCTTTTTGACAACTGCCTGTCTGGAAGTTTATAAATAGACGTATAATTATACGTCTATTTATACATTTCCAGGCACTTCGCGAGAAAGAAAAAGGCGACTGGCGAATGCTTTGTTGCGAGGAGAAGAAGGCCCTGTACCGGGCCTCCTTTTGTCAGACCTTCGCTGAGTTCCAACACCCCACGGGGCAGTGGAAGGCGATCATGGGGGCGGGGCTGTTCCTATGCTCCTTCACGTTCTGGACCTTTATATTCCTCCATTATTGTGGTATGTATGGTATGTCTCTGGACATCCTGACCTTATCGGTGGCGCTTTTTTTTATTGCCTTGTGGGCCTGCTATTGACCTCGATCTCGCCTGCTAGAAAGCGATGGATGAGGTCTACGATAGAACGAGCGTGGCTGGAAAATGCCTATCCACTCTTGATTTGACGGGTTATAGGATATATGTCCTTCGAAAAAGGCGTTACGTAGTCTACTCTACGTAGCCTTTGCATATCCAGATGTATAAATATGGATAGTAGGACTTATGAATCGTAGCAGGTGGCGAACTGTACCTGTTCCCTTTTTGAAAAAAAATGCGTATGTTAAATATATGTTTTGTACGGTTTTTAGTTTCGTCATCGCGCAAATGATATCGCGATTAACGTGCCCACTTATTGGGCCCAAGTAATTTGATAAGACGTTCCATTGATAAAAAAGAAGATGAAGATTTATCATTGTGTGGTGGTGTCTTATAGGTTTATATACGACCAGGCTGTTTAAAACCTTACTTATAAATTACAAATGTGACCGAAATTCTATAACAACACTCCTAAATAATAAACTAGAGTTCAGGATGAATTTTTTAAGTAATGTTTTACTTTAAACATTCATCCTGAACCTTAGTTTGTGTTAGTTTTTTTAATATCCGATCCTATTGTTATAATATACAGCTCATATCACATGAAGCGATGCAGCGCTTATACAATGCTTCATCGCTTCATGCACTCATCGCGCATGTGTCAATCTTCTTTATTTCAGTGTTCGAACCCCTCCCGGCGAGTTTATCAATCGCTGCGCGGAAGGTACAACTGCGAAGAATGCTAGAACTTCGCGTCAACCCCATAGATGGACTGTCTTCCAAGTGGGATTATGACAATGACCGATGGAAGGTAAATATATATAATCTTTGCGCATGTCAAACTATCGTATACTCGTATAAGTGCGTGTGTCCAGTAAAATATGCGCCGTATGTGTGGCGCTGTTCCACAGCAGCCCACGTAGCCGTGCCGTGCACTTAAAGCCACTTTGTGTGAAAATGCCACGCTTTGCATGATGTGTGTCTGGCAAACAAAAGAACCACTGTTTGACTCTGCTCCGCCCAAAGGTTGACTGGTAGAAAATTCCTATGGCATTAAGAGCGCATAGTTCCAGAAAAAAAAAAACAAGATTCACCCGCGCTGCCTTGCCTACCCCTCACATCAAACACGACGAAAACAAAACACATTCCCTTCCCACCAGCAAAAACTTTTCACCCGGCGCGACAACGTTTATCTCCTGTAGTAAGTATACGCAAAATTACCAGATGAAACGGCTCTATTCAATGTGTACAAATATATTCTTCTGTTTGTTTGTGCGCTACTATTTTTATTTACCTGAACATAATTATTATCTTATATTCCGATGTTTATTTGTGTTTTTATTTACTTTTTTGTAGGTAGTGAACAAAAAAAACCTGGAAGTACGAATAGAACTCGCGCCCTGAAAATTCCGCATCAAAGTTGTATCTGGCTGCCCGCGGCTTCACTCAAGTGATACAGCCTATGAATTTCCAATTCCGGATTGAAGGACATACGTAACTACGCAGTAAAACAAACTTTTGTTAGATTAGAGAGTAGATCGACTTAAAGAAATAAAGACTAAATGTTTCAAGATACGGCCTATAAATTTTCGACTCCGAATTGAAGAACAAACTTAAACTAAGTACGTAGTTGAGAAAATAATATTCTCCCATACATTATAAAAATAAAATAAAATATTTGTTTATTTATGGCAACTACGCCCAATTGTTAATAACATTGTTCTTAAAAACTATTGTTAATAAACAAACACAGAAACAAATAGAAAATGGTATGGTGGTGGTGGAAATGGTGGAAATCTAATTAATTCAATGTAATTTAATTCATATAATGTAATCAATTTAGCTTATAATAATTTATTTTCATCTAAACTGTGTATTTCTTGTTAATTAATTAAGTATGTTATTATCTGCGCATTATGTAGTGCATGCTGTGCTTTTCTATAAGTAATGAGGCGCTTAGATTTAAGTTTGAAATGTACTAATTATAAAGTAATAGTGTACTCATTGTTGAAGAGCCTAATAATAAATAAATAAATAGTAAGGTTAATTATGGCGTAAAATCATCGGTAATATAACTACAAATTAACGACCTTCGGATATTTTCCTGTAGCTATTTGTGCGGTGAGACCTTGCTTCTTGCCAATTTTCATGAATCTATGATTTTATGATTTCATTAATCGGAAGAATAACTTTAATATTGGTATAAACCCTCGCAGTCATTATAGGTGCTCCTGCCTATAGCCATTTTGTAGGTGTTCCCGGCACCCACATGGTAAAGGGCTTCACCTTGACCATTTTTGTACCTATGTCCTCAGTTCCTAGCTATCCATTGCTCACCGTCCGCCCGGGGCGTCTCCTGCGGCGACTAGGGGCGCGAGGGCGCGAATCTTGCCTCTTCCTCGCGAGCTCCGCCTCCTCCTTCGTGAGCATTACTGCTTCGCAGAAGGAAGTGACGGCCTCCCATGCACTCTCGCTCCGGACCATGGCCGGACGCGAGAGATCGCCACCGCCGAAAGTATCATACACCTAATTATCAAACGTTACTTTTAGCTTTCAATTAGATTTCTATTCAAAATGTAATAAGATCCTACGAAATAGTTCCCAATTCTGAAGTCTAATAAGTACCTCTATTTATACGAAATCCATTTAACTCTATAAAGGTCAGATTGTATTTACAGATAACAAATACTTCGCCAATCAATTCGAAGCAGTATTTTTATCGACTTATCTAAACTTGGCCTTTATCAAGGCTGTTAAATTACTAAACTTAGTTCTGTAAATGGCAATTGAGATATTTTATAGTCTTATCAAAGCAGTTTATATTGGCTTAGGTTTGTTTCAGTGCTTTTAAAGGTACGTACCGCAGGCGGCAACTGCAGGCGACGTGTCGCGGCGACACATTCTATGTATAGCTACGGAAGGTATTTCATTAAAACTAGTCGTGTCGCGGCGACACGTCGGCTGCAGTTGCCGCCTGCGATCGGCTACGGAATGGTACCTTAAGTTGTCTTAAAATAATAAATACCTATTTATTTATTTTGTAAAGTTTTGCTACCGAAGAAGGTCGTTGGCCTCAAATAGGTTCAAAGCTGCCAAGAAAAATGTTCACAACTTTTTCAGACTAATTTTCGTTGCGTCAAATAAATAACGAGTTTTTTAATGGACCCATCGCAAATGTATTTCCAAAGTAACAACCTAGGTAAAGTATTTAGTGTATTTTGTTAGCAAAATAAGAAAAAATGTTTATCAAACCAAATCAGATATTTTCATTTACTGGACTTCTTTAGCTTAAAGAGTCCTATTACATTTTCTTACGGGAAATTCATGATTTTTGACGCTGTAATTTTCAGTTGCAGTAAGATTTTAATTATTTGATTACAATAAATTAATAACGATAGTGCCATTCTCTTTCTTGTAAGTTGGAGTTACACATTATTTTCGTATAATTTGCTGAATTGACGCGGAATATGTAGATAGTACTTTAATTTTTTTTATCGTAATTTTGTCCTTTTATGTTGTGAAACGAATACGAATGAAACTTGTTCATTTTGGATAGAATTTTTATATCATAATAGTTTATTTGATAAAATTGTGTTTATTTGGAATATGGACGCTGAATCTTCGACATTTATTGCTTTACTTTACGATTTTTTTCCGTGAAAACTCAAGGAATTTAATGAAATTCTAGCTCCAATAAACAAGTAAAACATTCAACTTATCTTTTAGTAATTTTAGCTTTTATTAGAATTTAATGAAACAATGTGAATTTGAGCGTCAAAGTTTCATCGCCAACGGTTTTTCTTGTAAACTGAATTCGTAAAATATTTATAGTAAATTACACGAAATATAAATTTAAATATGTAACTCCAACTTACAAGAAAGAGAATAGCACTATCATTATTCATAATCTAATAATTAAAATATCTTACTAATGCTAAAATTTATAACGTCAAAAATCATGAATTTGCGTAAAAAATTGAATAGGATTCTTAATTGGCACTTGCAAGATCGTCGCAATATCGAGAGCACGATTCCGAAAATGAATCACGGAAGACATCCCGAAACAAAATAAAATATTTAGAATTGAATTACTTTTATTAAATTGTTATCAAAGCAACTCACAATGCCATTAACCTCGAGAATTATTAATTGAGTCCCGGAAATTGATAAATTGTCAATTTACGTCTTTAACCCATTTCATACCCTGTGCCCAACAGAGCAAATTAAAGTTTAAAAGCTTTAATTATCCCAATCAAATCAAAAACCCAGTAAAACGTTCCCCACCTTGTTTTAAAGCCATAAAAAATATTCATATTTGATGTTATGATACTCTAAATAAATGAAAGAGGAAATTAAACACATTTTCAGCGGGTATAACGCGCAATAACCGGGCGTTTGGTTTAAACCCTTCTTTCTAACAAATAACCCCGTTTGACCCTCGCGCAATTTGTTACGGCTTTAGAATTTAATCATTTACTTTGACCCCGAGCTTAAAAACGACCCTAAACAATATAAATAACTAAATTCATATAATTTTCCCCTTCGCAGTTTTCAGCTTAATCTTTTGATAATGTTTTGCTCGTCACCGTTGTTTGCGTTCATGCTTTTCGTCGAAGTAAGTAAAAATATGGAGGCCCAAGTACTTAATTTATCTCGCATATGGCGTTAACTTTTTACAAATATTATAATTAAAAAAGGATACATTATATTATGAGGGACCATAATATAATGTATCCTTTTTTTAATTATAATATTTGTAAAAAGTTAACAAAAAAAGGATACATTATATTATGGTCCCTCATAGTATAATGTATCCTTTTTTAGAGTTCCGTAGTAAACAAGGAACCCTTATAATTTCGCCATGTCCGTCTGTCTGTCTGTCTGTCTGTCCATCTGTCTGTCCGCGGCTTAGCTCAAAGACGGTTAGTACTAGAAAGCTGTAATTTGGCATATGTATACATATAAATCATGCCGACAAAGTGGTAAAATGAAATCAAGAAAAAAAATTTTTTTAGGGTACCTCCCCGACACGTAAGGTGGTGATTATTTTTTTCCTCATCTACCCCATGTTGTGGGGTATTGTTAGAAAGGTCTTTCAAAAATATTGTGTAGGGTCAAGTGCCCCCCCCCCCCCCCTAGCTAAATGGTTGTACTTAGACTTGTGAAAAAATTCACAGCTGTAGGATATATAACGAAAGTAAAAGAAAAACTATGAGAGCTAAGTAGGCTGTACAGGTAAACGACAAATAATCAACCAACTTAAATTTGCAGTTTGAAAAATATGATCTCCCATACATTCCGTATGGGAAAACACATTTTTCAACTACAATGTTCAAGTTTGTTCTTGGGATAAATTCATCCTAACTACGGAACCCTTCATTGTGCGTGGTCCGACACGCACTTGGCCGGCGTTTTTAATTATAATATTTGGAAAAAAGTAAACACAATATGCGAGATAAATTAAGTACTTGGGCCTCCATATTTTTACTGTACCTACTTCGACGAAAAAAAGAAAAATTACATAAGATAATCTATACTAAGTATTTACTAATTTATACCACTAATAATAGAGCTGAATAGTTTTTGTTTGTTTGAACGCGCAAATTTCTGGACCTACGAGCGACCTCGTACCAGTCAGATTTGAAAAAATATTTTCGCATTTGATTGCCCAATACTGTTGACAATTTTTTTTTGACCGTCATAAAAATTATTAAAAAATATTGGACACGTATTTTTTCTTTTTTTTAATCAAAGGGCTACGGCAATACATTGAATTAATATGTGGCATGACGTCACTCTCCGGTATATTTTATACCGACTTGTGACGTAGCGCGGCCCCGCTCCCCAACTTTAGAGAGACATTAAATTGTTTACTTAACAAATCCTATACTATTAAACGAGCTATATATAAATAGTTTATTTTATTTTATTTTATTAGGATCTCCAACAAAGAATACACCTTACATGCTATAATATAAAGACAAGAACAACAACACGAGTATATGTGCTTATATATTTGTATTCACGTTCTCGAAATTGTTACGGGGGCCAAAAATCGATCTAGCTAGGTTCACCCGAGCAGAGCTCTGCTCGGGTGAAAATACGGAGAATACTAATTCGCCCAAAGTTTAGAACAAAAATAATGACAACTGACACCGTAGAATAAAAACATGGCAGCATGGCGTTAGTAAGTACCTACTTACTAATCATGCATGGAATTGGTATGAACTATCCCGTACTATTAAATGGGCATTCCCGACTTTCACCAGAAGGCCAATTCTCGTACTTAAAAAACGTTCGCATTGAAGTCGCAATCTGTCAAACTTGTCAAAAAATTTGGTAAATTGGTTGTATTTTTGACAGATTGCGAATGAGATTAGAATGCGAACGTTCTTAAAAAGTACGGGAATTGCCACGGGAATTGCCCCCCAGAGCAAAGCTCGGTCGCCCAGGTACTTTTATGTTAAATGCAGACGAATTCTCGGGCAGAAAAAAAATTGTCGTCAGTTATTTTAAAAAAAATCTGCTGTTTCATAGAAAAGTGCAATACCTACGCAGTTAAAATTTATGGAACAGCAGATTTTTTTTTAAAATAACCGACGAAGTATTTTAACGTAGGGGGCTTCAGAATTATGTACTGAACACATGGTAACGGTCTTCGCGTCGATGTCCCTGCCACCCAGTATATTTGTCTCGTTTACCCTTACTACTGGATCTAATAGGCGTGTCCTTGTCTCATTATTATTATGATTATTTAGTGACTTGTCTTTTGCTGTACTCTATCTACTTCCGCATCCAATCAATCTACGAGTATCTACGTATCAAAGCACAAACGTAAATTATCTTATCAGCTATGAACGAACATCAATTAGGAAGTCTATTTTCCTGCCAAGATCTAATTATTGACTGAAGATAGTAGAAGACATAATTCCTTTATTGTTTCTTTCTCACGGCACCCCGTGGAAACATTTGTTCGTAACTTTTTCCGTTAATTAAACCCCTTAAGTTAATTATTTGTCGACAGAGTTATCGTTTGTTTTAATTTCCTGTCTGACACGATAGAATTATTACTTTGCAGATTTAGTTCCTATGGATTGTAGTTCCAGGAGGCCAACCCACCACCCATTTCCTGTGGGTGGTGGTCATTAGATAAATATAATCCAATTTATTTGCAGACAATGTTTTCTAGCATTGTCTGCAAATAAATTGGATTATGTGAATAAATATCAAAGAGGTTTGCAAAAGGGCTGTTCAAAACAGAGCGAGGTGCTATATAATGATACAGGAAATATAAAATATGTAATGGAAAATCATCAGTTGTAAATTATACATATATTTTCCAAGATGACACCTAAAGTACTTTTTGTGATTATCGAAGCGTAGATCGTGGCTTTGAATAATTTTCCTCTGCATAATCTATTGAAAATTACAAAGCCTTTTCTGCTTGTGTAAACTCCAGGGTACTGCTAAAGTTAATCAAAAACACATAGCTAACGATAAAATCGTATAAAACGGAACTCGCCGAACTTGTACGGAAGAGAATAAAACAAACATTGGAAATATTGCGCTCGCATCATGCGATACAAGTTCCGATACAAGTACACACGGCAAAAGATATGACTATGTAACAAAGCACATTAGGGAGCGTTCATACGAGCATTGACTAAAATATTTTTTATCATCACCACAGAAGAAATAAATAGAATTTATTGTGACTCGCACAGAAAGATCACAAACAAAACAGAAAATTGTAAAAAAGTATTTTATATAAAAAGCAAATAAAAAAACAGAAGGTACGAAGTACTAAGTCAAAAGACTCCTATCTCAGCATGATGCTGCGACATTTAATAATTAGTATCTACTACAATCTGTCACCATACACCTAATTGTTATTCTATATGAAATGTTTTATATGTGATACCTAAGAATTGTTTTATACTGCATGTTGACATAATTAATTATTGTATGCCTATTAGGCAGGACATAATGGAACTGTAATTTATCTAACATCTGTCTGTATTACCTATGCCCACAATAAAAGGATTTGATTTGATTTGATTTGATTTGATTTTAAAAATAAGTGTCGCAGCGCTGGTATTCTGATATGGCACTCGAAAGACATCCACTACTGGTTATAGACCGGAATCACTTTTGCTAGTCATCTTTAAATAAAAATTATAAGCTAAATGAAGTATGAATGAGCCAAAATGTGACTTTGGAGACCAAAATGGTCACAACAACCCGTCCTGTGCTTCTTGGATCCAGCCAATTCCCACGATTCCTGAGTCCAAATCGATTTTTGTCTGGCGAAAATGACAAAGGTTTTATTTATAACATATTAGCCTATAATGTTCCCAGTGCTGGGACTCAGGCCTCTTGGTGAAAGGGAATGGGCTAATCTACCACGCGGGCCCAGTGCGGGTTGGTATTTATGCCGCAACTTCTTCTTACGAGTGTCGATGGCAATTTAAATGGACTCGGCCCAGAATTCGGCTACATGTTTGGCACCATCACTAGCGTCCATCAGTTCCTGTACCGCGCAGCTGACAGGACATGATATTAAGTGTCCCATCGTTTGTGGACGACCCACAACACCACATACGAGTATACAATCCAAAGCAGAGTTGTCTATGAATCCCCACCGGGGAGATTCGTCTATGAATTCCCACAGGAACAGGTTTTAGTGTCGGTCAACCTCTGCCATAATAGCCAGTAAGTTGCACTCCCTGCACACTTATTTCCTTTGCCACCAGTACATGTATCGGATCGCAATCGGTGGAGCAATATCCGCAGCCAGCCAGCCAGCTAGTTCCGACGTAATGACACCCAGATAAGAATTCAATATCGCCTACTTTAACATCTATCCTCTGGCTGTATTTCTGAGTCTACTGCAGTTGCAATTTGCTTTTGTGAACTAGCTTCGGGGGAGGTTTATCGGGGTTGCAGAGACGTTTTAAGTGATTAAAAGCTGGTATTGAAGAAACGGGCGTTGAGGTGCGAATTTCTATAGGTACTCTAAGCACAATAAGTTGACTGATAAACTCAAATATAGGGACTAATAAGCATGTTCTTCTGTATTTTGCATACTTATCTATAAGTCGCAGTAAGATGGTTGAAGCCGTGATATAGTTATATCCCTAAGGATATAGCTATATACCGTAATATAGTTATATAAAATCGATTCATAACTGCCTAATTTTATAACTGCGACCAATTTCGGCGCAGTTGGTCACAGTTCTACCCTAACTTTACCTGTTTGGTTGGAGTGCCCTAATAGTTATATTACTAGATTTAGCTCGTATCATAGTTATATTCCTAGTACTACTATCTGTGTGCCAAATTTCGTCCAAATCCGTTCAGTAGTTTTTGCGTGAAAGAGTAACAAACATCCATACATTTACAAACTTTCACATTTATAATATTAGTAGGATTACTGTATTAAACTTATACGTATATATAATAAAGAAATGTCGATTTTGTCAAGCCGTATAAACACCGTGCGAAGCTGGTCTTTGTTTTTATTTTAGGAAAGTTTACGCAACATATGAACAGATACACATAGATAGATAGATAAAACATTTAAGAACACACAACAAACACAACAACAAAACACAACACAACAAACAACACAACAACATAACAACACATTACATTACACACACACACACATTACACACACATTTTATTACATTTTAACTTTTTTTTTTTTTTTTTACATCACCTACGTGAAACCTAAATATCTTATAATAAGATTTTTTTGTCGTAACATACTCGTAGAACAATAAAGAAACTCGCAACCGACAGGCGTGCGTGTTTGACCAGATCTACTAATGTGGACTAAGCAAAACTAGTATGGAAGGATCGTAGCATGTGGTATTTTGTAGTTTCAGCATACGCAAAAACGCTTGTGTTTTTATACGTAATGTATGTATGTAGGTAATCGCCACTAATCTTAGTTCGTTAAATACGGATCACACTTAAATAATAATAACATAACATTACGCTTGAATTTCTCGTACGGTTTGGCAGGGGTACCTAAAGACACACACATTTCTCCAGTTATGTTTATGTCCCATGTAACAGGGGGCGAGCCTATTGCTATCAACTGGGCACAACTGAGAAATTCCAGATGGAAAAACCCAATAACACTTTGGCTGACCCGGGAATTGAATCCTGGACCTCAGGCTTGCCACCGCTAGACCAACGAGGTAGTCAAATAATAATGTCATCAATATAATAAAACAAATAGTATTTGTATTTGTATCTGATAAAATCCCTTACTAATGTCCATAGATACTCGTGGCTAAAGAAGACACTCGCGTAGTGCATCGAAGGGGTAATCTTTTCTCAATGCAGTGCCAAGTTTCAGTACAAAGGATGTTCTCAATAAAAGTTCAATATTGTCTACTTAGTCATACATTTCAGCTTTGCAGTTGAATGGTTCAATATTTTTATTAATATTGGAGACACGAAGATTTTTAACGGATATGGTTCAATTTAAGCAATTATTTGCATATTAACTCAATATTTGTAAGGTATCAAAAATCTGGTTTGACATAAAAAACATTTGAAAATACCTACTTACTTACTCGTATTTTTTTTTTTTTAATTATCTAAATGTCACACGACTCACTGGTTTCCGATTATCTGTTGATTTGCCTTTAGAAGTCGATAACAATAAAAATTCTATTGTCTCGTTAGTGACAGTTAAACTCGTATAAGCGTTTTATTTGCATAATAATTTCATCTAATTATGGAAAAAACTTGGTCTTAGTAATAAATAGTTTGTCTAGTTTATTTCTTTATCATATACGTAGTGGAATTGTTAACATATGGAACAAATATCTAGTAATTACAAAAAAGTTCGGCAAACGTAAGGTAGGACGCCCTCAGGCTTGGTGGAACGATGATCTTCGCAGGGTGGCTGGTAGCAGCTGGATGAGAGTTGCCGAGAATAGAGCTGAATGTCTTGCAATTGGAGAGGTCTATATCCAGCGTTCAGTGTACTGATGACGATGATGATAATAATGACAGAAACGTAAAAAATAACATCGGAAGCTGTAGGCGAAAACAATACACCATCAACCATACCTATTGCAAGGTTTGTACGTATATGAACGAAATTTCTTCCTACCGAAATTACTCAAGAAACTTACATAAGAAGTTCGGTGGAGTCGTGATAAATTCTCATAAAGCACGTAAACTTAGTTACAAGTACATGCACGCAACGCATAAACTTGCGTGAATCTGCCTAGCTACTTAGTGTATTATGTTTAACTGACATAAATGTAGATGAAATACCTAAATTATCTGCCAAGCTTTTCCCCAACTATGTTGGGATCAGCTTCCAGTCTAACCGGAAGCAGGTGAAATCAGAATTTTACAACCGACCTCCGAAAAAAACACTACAAAGAGAAAAATAACTTTAATAATTTTATATTTTCGTTTTTTGCCAGCGACTTTCGAAATTAAAATGATTTTTCACTTTTTTATTTTGGTACCTACCCTACACAATTTCTTAATCATATACTTGCTATGTAAATAACAGTGACAGGAAGTTATTACAACATAAAAAAATAAAAGAAAATGGACATAAAAAAGTTGTTACATTTTAATTTTAATTTGAAGCTCTGACTCCTGAGCTAGGTCGTACCTGTGTTACAGGAATCAGTGTCTTCACCCGTTTTTTGAACACTAACAATTTATGCAATAAAATAAAAAATAAAATAATTGAAAATGTAGAAATCCAATTTAGTGCATGCATGCTCTTGAGTGGTTTGTGTGCATGCATGTGTGTGTATGTGAGTGTGTGTGATTGTGCTTGGTGGCTGGACTTTGGGTATATGTGAAGATTTGTGTGCCTACTTTACTATTTAATCATCACGAGTATTGTTCTTTGAGTATCATCAACATACAGTGGAAAAAATACGTGTTATTAAAACTAACTCAAAAACTACCCAAGCAAAGTTAATAAAATGTATAAAGGGCCACCGCGCAAGCTTTCTCTACCAGATGAAAAAAATATTTTCAATATCGGTCCACAATTGACGAAAATATCGATGAACATACATAAAAAATATGCACCGACGAATATTGAGAACCTCCATTTTTTTAAGCTGTTGGTTAAAAATATAACTCGAATACGATACTCGACAACTTTTAAGTAATTACATTGGTACCATTTGTAAAGATTGCTTTAAGCTTAATACTACGGTAAAGGTTAAGATGTCTACTAATATTTTTTGTTTGTTCTACAAACGAAAGCGACGAAAACGTAACTTTTTATCTCAATTCCATTCAAGACGTCCCGTTAATTTAATACCAAAATTGTATTTATACTATACAAAAGTCTTCGTAAAAATCTGTTACAACTCACTAAGGTATATATCTACAAACGTGAACAGAATCAACTTTTTCCATCATAAAGAAAATTTCGTTCGCAATGTAACGCGATTTACGTTCGTCGTCCGATCCTTGTTTTGTTTTTAAAAACAAACATTTTTATTTTACTGTTGTTTATTCTAATTGCAGGTTTTGTTGTGTGTGTAAACAGAACGGAATTATGGATCAGAGGGGGGAAGGGGGTGATGGCAGGGTGCCAACATTTCGGAGTAAAAGCTTTTCGTTTAAGCCCGTGGGCCGCTATCCGCCATTCAAGCAGCTCGTTTTTACCTATTCGCAAAGATTTAAATCGCTAGATTTGCCCTCGCCGTACTTACTCACTTGAAAAAGTGTCCATACTGAGAAGAGTGAGCTCACACATTATTAAATAGCGTTTCCATGACAATTAAATCAAGTCACTGCGTACTTGTGTGTCAGAGGTGTTAAAACGAAACAGGATGCGACTGTCTTTTCACGCGGTAAGGCGAATCTAACGATTTAAATATTTGGCTATTCGGTGTCGAACCTCGCAAATACCAGTAGCCCATAAACTACTGGAATGGTGATTTTCATGAATGTTGTTGCTTGTAAATTGTCGTGATCTTGTATGTTTGGTATATTTTCCTGAGTTTTCCTGCAAACAATGCAATGCATCTAACCTAGGAGTTTACTTAGCAGTTTAAGTTATATTTAAATAAAATACAATAGACGACGTATATTTAGTAACGTAATCCGCTTAACTGTTCTTAAAGAGTCATAAAGAACCCTGTAAGAAATCGACACGTGTTTCACCTTTCAACGAGGCATCCTCAGGATGACGACTGACTTGTTGCGAACCCGGACCCGACGTGTTAATACGTCAAGCGTCGAGAGCAGTCTCTGCTTTGAGAGGTGAAACACGTGTCGATTTCTTACAGCGTTCTTTATGACTCTTTAAGAACAGTTAAGAGCGTTTAGTCTGAAGGTGGGCAACGTCGCAAATATATGTCAAATATTTCACTGTTTTGATTAATTTGGCAATATTACTGTATGGAAATAAAAAATGTGGCTAACTAGCGAACTAGAATACTGATTATGAAATGCAATAATTAATATCGTAACACCGAATATTTGGTTTTAGATGTAAAAAAACTATTTGGAAACTTTCTAAATGCGTTATTTACACCTAAAATGGGTACAACATCAAATTCAATGTTATAATTGCAATTCATTAGAAATATTCTAGTTCGCTAGTTAGCCACATGTCTTTATTTCTATTCAGTAATATTGCTTTATGAATCAAAACAGGTAAATATTTGACAGTTATTTGCGACGCTGCCAATTTTTAGGATAAACCCTCTTAAGCGGATTAGGTTACTAAATATACATCGTCTATTGAATTTTATAATGGATTTCCGCAAAGGCACGCCTGAGCCAATTAACTATTTTATATTTCAATTACTTATTAGCTAATAGGTTAGATTGTAATGTGAATAAAATTTGCTGTGATACATTTTAAAAGAGAAAATTAAAATCTATCCTAGAACGAATGTGGCAACCTTTGTTTGTTTGATATTAGTTTTTATACACGATGCTCGAAGTTAGCCAGAACGCAATATTCATTTCATAGAAAATTAAACAAAAAAAGTAAAACTTATACATGGATTCCATTAGAACAAACCGTATATCAAACATATATTATCCACAACCGCAGCTCACATTGTTATCCAAAGTCATAATCATATCTAAACCAATTTCCGTCTACCACGTCACACCCTATAACATTCGAATTTTGCTACAAAAGCGTAGAGAAGCTTTGCTAACAAAAAAACCGCAGCAACAGTTCCGTCAAACGAGCGTTCTGAAGGGCCTGCGCCCACTGGCGGCACGGCACGGAATATAACCATAACTTAGGGAAATATAACTTAATAGTATGATAGTCGGAAAGCACGTTGAGCCGTTGGTCCCGGCTGTCATTCGTGGATCTTTGGCACTCGTTACATCGTCGGAATCCCGAAAGTTCGCCAACCATCTTTACCAAGGGGAAAAAAAAAAAAAGAAGTTTATTCTGCACAAACAAAACGCACATATAAAGACAAAAACACATAAAATACACACTTACAAAAGTAGCCAAAAGCCTCGTGTTCAACCAATAAATAAAAATATAAAGAAAGAAAGAAAAAGTATTTATTGAGACTCGCACAGGAAATCACAAATTAAACTAAAAACACATAAGTAAACATAAATAAAAATAAAATAAAAAACTATAAAAAAATCAAAGTATAGGTACTTAAAAATTAATGCAGTCCTGTACGAAAAGTAAAACAATGTTTTTCATTGGTTGCTGTCAAAGACCAAAGGGAACCGAAGGGGATCGAAGGGGTATCGTATTACCCAGTTACTAGGTCGTGGAGGTCAGATAGGCCATTTAAAATACTGGTTTCAGCTGCATCCGGTTAGACTGGAAACCGAAACCAACATAGTTGGGAAAAGGCTAGGCCTAGAGCAGGTATGACAATAGAATTGAAATTTTAATGATAATAATCATCGTAGGTACATATACCGAATAAGCTGACCTAGCATTGTACGGAAATCCTAAATAATGCGAGATCAGCATAAACTGGAAATGTATAGCTTGATGTGTAGCCATGTGTACAAAAACAAAACTGTGGTATGCTTAGGCATGCCTTGTCATTGCAATTTCAATTTTATTGTCATCTTATTAAGTTATATTCGTTTTCGTCACAAGAAGTTCCGTTGCCGTGCCGTGCCGCCAGTGGGCGCAGGCCCTAAACGCTAACACAAATTCACCAAAGGAAGGTTGAAAACGTGTTACAGTTGTCATTTTGTGGCTTTTTCCAGCTCTGTGTTCCTAGTTGCCCTGAATATTTGAATGGGGACAGGACATATTCGATATTTTCATCATAATATGAATATTTGCTTGCTTCTCTATATTAAATTGGTGACGTATTTTTAGTTGCACTTCATTTGTATGTATGAACATCCGCCTATTTATTTATTTTTGCATCGCCAAAAACCGATTGGTAACGTTGACGTATATCTTCCATTATTATTTTTCTGAATGTAACAGTGACCTACAAATGCTTAATTTTTATGCCAGGCTTGCTCTTCAGTTTCCGTATTTTCCAAACCTGATTTCTAGTACAAGAGCTAACCCCATTTTCATTTCATTCATGCTTAGACCTAAAAACCAACATAAACCCTACGCATGCTACACGTACAATCACAATCATTTGCCTCGTAGGCAAAGGCACGTTCACAAAATGCCTTGCATGTGCAATTTTCCCGACATGCGACAAGTGTGATTCGTTCAGTTTTCAATTCCGAACGGTGTCTCCCACAGGGCCTGTATTGCTGACGGGCAGACAGGCCTGAGATACACACACAGACAAAGGTACAGTAACCGTCAACAATATAAAGACCTTTCAAAATTATCAGCCTAATTACGAATTCATTTAATTTTGTAAACTCAACAATATTTATTCCTTTATCTACGTTGCAACGTTGCAGCGCAGAAGAATTTTTCAAACATCTATAATGATTAAAGCAATGGACTATGAATCCCCATCCAAATGTAAGGGATTGTGAATGAGTTACGCAATTTGAGTGCACAACAATTTCAATAATTTGTAGGTATTTCTCAATAATACAAGGGGTGTTTTAGAATGACCATAGTTCACGAATCACGACAGTTGTCATTCTGATTCTGACAAGAATTTTATTCATTTGTTTTTCTTGGTCCGTTCACATATTCCGATCATTTTGATTGCAGAAAGTCAGTTGGCCCCTAATATGCTTCACGCTGACTGTACAACTACATGTACTGGCCTATATGCCGATACTGCATCCATTTTTGTTTCTCTATTGTTTTATGGCTTTCCTTTGTAGTGGCCAGTGTTTTGCTTTCTTTATGATTCCTGTTAACATCTGTAACGGATCTATGCGGGTGAATTTATAGGGTTAAGGGACACTTCCGTAGCCGACCGCAGGCGGCAACTGCAGGCGACGTGTCGCACAGACACGACTGGTTTCTATGAATTTCTATGAAATACCGTGACTAGCGATACGTTGCGTTCATAGAAATACATAGAAACCAGTCGTGTCGTGCTGAACTCAATATACAGATGACATCCTACAGAACCCATAAACGCCATCCTATCTGCGGGAACGCTTTTTCTACGCTCGTCCTTTTGATGCACCTTGTAGGTCGCGACGCAGATATATGCCAGTGACCTTGAGTGGTTAGCTTGCGTGTTCTGTACTGAGCTCACGCAGCGCATCGTAGGTCCAGCCGCAGTAATAAGACTTCCACATCAAGGAGCGCTGTCCCAAATTAGACGCATTATTAATTTTATTATACATAAAATAAAAGGTATTTTAATAAAACAAATATACTAAAAGATCAATATCTAAATTATCTTTAAAATGGTTGGTTTCAGAAAAATACGTTTGATAGAATTTTGCGTGATTCTCAGTTTTTTATCCGCGTTAGATAAACATAATCTAAAATATTCAACGTTAAGTTATTAAGAAAATGCTCCAATTTAACATATACTTTTTCCAAATAACTAACACTACGTTTAGACGTGATCTTCAGTATAAAATCATTAACCCTTAAATCCCCTCCCCACTCAACAGAATTTTTACTCTGAGTGCACAACCAAGTAGCACAGTAAAGGACTGTGCACACGGTTCGGTTTTGGAATTAACTTCCGCCTGACATTAGGGACTGCCAAACTGATCCAGTATTTAAAAGAAGAGTGAAAGAACACTATCTTTCCATTTCATCATAGTTGCATATTTATTTTAAATTACATTATAATGACTTATATTGTAGTGATATATTATATTAGAAGTAATTTATGTGAGTACTCGTATATTCTCAAATTGTATGTTTAAATTCAAAGTATTGAATTGTTTTTTGATTTATGTATTTTGTTTTCTCTTCTATCCATACACACGTTGTCTACATCTCTTTTTATTTACTTTCCTATCGCAGGTATGCTGGAAAAGATTTCTTTAGAAATAAGCATTGCCTTTGTACGTATTTTTCTGTTCCTTTCTTGTTGTCCTTTATATGTGTATGCAAAATTAGTTTAAAAAAAAACCTTTATCCGAAGAACAAATATTAAGGTTTGACAGATTTTGTATTAGAAAATATATCAAAATGCCATATTTACTCTTCAAATCAAAATTACCTGATGATTGAAAAATAGTCTCATATACTATAAATTGTGTGTATACTCTATAGGGTTAGGCAGTTAAATAAAGGTAAACAAATCGTAAAAAGGTTTTTTATAGATGACACTTCCTTGTTTAAAAATACAATAAAACCAAATTCAATTTATTTGGGATTTTTACAACAGTTTCCTCTTTTATTAATGTTAAACTTTATCATTTATTCATAAACTACCCTTCGTAGATGTAACTGCTTGCAGTCTTACCAAGGGGTATCGTAATACCCAGTTACTGGGTTATAGAGGTCAGATAGGCAAAGGCTAGGCAGATTGATTGAACTACCTAAGCCTATGAACTATAGGTATATTCACCTTTATCTTACTAAACCCAACTTATTATATACTAAAAGACCAAAACACTTAACTTAGCCTGTAAGTCTGTCTC
Organism: Agrochola macilenta; assembly: GCA_916701695.1. Taxonomy (NCBI): domain Eukaryota; kingdom Metazoa; phylum Arthropoda; class Insecta; order Lepidoptera; family Noctuidae; genus Agrochola; species Agrochola macilenta. The sequence continues at coordinate 16,141,257 of OU753563.1, forward strand.
AAAGTCCCAATATTGTTCATAAGATATCCACTACCTCTCAGTTCGTTGGTTCAGCCCAACCGAGCGGATTGCAGCTCAAATCTACCGTAAATACATTTATCTCTGTTCATCGCTTGTGTCGCCAGCCACACTTAGCTTGATTGTTTCTACAACTTATTGTATTGTATTGGTTATTTTCGAAATGTTATTGCGTTTTTAGATGATTGGTTTGGGAGTGTTTTTAACTTCACTTTTCAGAGTACTTAGTAGTAACTCACACAGAAAATATGACAAGAAAACCGGCCAAGTGCGTGTCGGACTACGCAAAATGAAGGGTTCCGTAGTTGGGATGAACTTATCCCAAGAACAAACTTAACATTGTTAAATATGTTCTCCCATACGGAATGTATGGGAGAACATGTTTTTCACTGCAAATTTAAGTTGGTCGATTATTATTCGTTAACCTGTACTACTGTACTTAGCTGTGATAGTTTTCCTTTTAATTTCGTTATATATACTACTGCTGGCAATTTTTTCATAAATCCAAGTACAAACGTTTACCTGGCGGGGGGGACACTATACTCTAACAAAAATTTGCACATTTAAGCTTAATATTTCGCAAACTGATACCTAAATACAAAAATTGTTTTCACACATCCACAATATTTTTGAATGACCTTTCCAACGACACCCCATACCAAAGGATAAACGAGAGACGAGGAAAAAAAAAATCCCCGCTTTACGTGTAGGGGAGGTACCCTAAAAATAAATACTTATCGGCGTGATTAATATGTATACCCATGCCAAATTACAGCTTTCTAGTACTAACAGTCTCTGAGCTAAGCCGCGGTCAGACAGACGGACACGGCGAAACTATAAGGGTTTCTTGTTAACTACGGAACCCTAGAAACGATTAGACACGTAAAGTAGGTACCTACTTAATTGCTTAGTTCTAAAGAAATGCATTTTCTTTTTCAATGTTTTTTTGTATTATTTCCAAATGAACCTACATGAATTATGTTTCCAATAGTATTTAATATAGTTATATATTTTTTAATGTACTTACTTACTTTTATTTCTTTATTTATTATACGAATGGGTAAAAGAAAAGAAGTCAGTTTACTTACAACTTTACAAGTAAAAGTTAATTAAATTAGTTCTGGTAATCCATTTCTAAGGAAACCTCTTTGCTTGCGGTTAAGAACGTCGTTCTTAGAATTCTCCTTGAGTTTTTCTACTGTCATTGTTCTCACAAACCTCGACATCGTATTTAATTAAAAGTAAATAGAACGTCTTCTTAAATGGTAATTGAAAATATGATTTTAATTAAATAAAGTTTTTTTTTTTCACTACGGGGAATCTCTTGGCCTACATCTCACCTGATTGTAAATGGAGATCAGGCCGAAGGTGAAATCAAGCTTCACCCGGAATCCCCAACCTCAGAAGAACTGGCTATCCTCTAACTGCCGAAACACATGCTGTTAACATTGTTGTTATGGCGACAGACTTAGATAAGATGGTGGTAGCTAGCCAGGCGGACTTAGAACAAGCCCTACCACCAACCAAACACAGCAAAAAATTTTTGTACCCACTGGGAATCGAACTCGGGACCTCTGGGTCTGAGACAGGTGGTCTAAACACTAAACCTCAAAAGCGGTTAAAAATAATTACGCCATTTTGGTTGGGAAGTTCTAAAGGCCTTTAAAGGCTGATACACACCTGCCGAAGCGTAGCCTGGATACTGCGTTAAGACGCAGTATCCATGACCAAATAAATAAAAGGCGAAAATAAAATAAACTGTGTACATCTCTGTCCGATACTCACACAGAACACAGCCGATCGAGCAACAAATCGAGCCAATCTGTACAAAAATATCACCGCGAATACTTAGGTGTGAAGTGAGCTTGAAGTGCAGAACTGTCAATAGTGTCAAACTGTAGCATCAGGTGGAATGACAGCTCACTTCAAACTCACTTCACCTAAGTTTTCACGGTGAAATTTTTATAGAATAGGCCGGCTGGTTTAGTTTTCGCCGTGGAAACCGAACAGGGCTGCGTTTCGCCAGGTGTTCTCAAGCCCTTACAGTACTTCCATGTGTGTAGGCTCTTCAATATTGCTTTAGGACTGAAACTCAACGCTTATGCTAACATACTCTGAATATTTCAATTTTAGAATGTATTGATTAGATTCTAAAATGTTATTTGAAATTAGAACTACGCAGTGTGTTAGGCATTGTGTATCTAAAGCGTTAGCATAATATTCATTACTTACCCTTAGCGGCCTACTAAAAACAAACTGTACGAATAGAGTTCTATTTTTTTTATATCTTTCAATATTTGAATAAGCAAAACTATACCAATTTTAAGCCACTGAATACAATTTCACTGTTAAAACTATGCTAAACCTTAAAAATACATACTTACTATGAAAAAGATAAAACACATCTGTCCCTCTTTTCCCTAACCGCGCGTCCTAACCAAATGCAACGTTCGCGTGAATACGCATTCGTCGCGTTCAATCAATCTGCCTAGCCATTTCCCAACTATTTTGGGGTCCGCTTCCAGTCTAACCAGATGCAGCTGAATACCAGTATGTTACATGGAGCGACTGTCTATCTGACCTCCACAACCCAGTAAGTGGGTAATACGATACCCCTTGGTAAGACTGGTGTCAGACTTTCGGGCTTCTGACGACTCGTAACGACTGTCAAAGATCCACGAATGACAGCCGAGACCAACGGCTTAACGTGCTTTCCGAGGCACGGAGGAGTCTCGGTATGTAAAGATGGTCACCCATCCACTAACCAACCCCGGCAAGCGTAGCTTAACCTGATGGATCGACCAGTGCGGCTGTTGTTATTTAGCCACGAGCTTCTCGCACGCATTCGTCGCGTTCATAAGTATCTTTTGTTCGGAAAACCGGAAGGCGCCCTCTGTCGGCGCGACCACGCGTTTCGGCTCACCGAACAAAAAGTAATATATTATGAAGGCGACAATGGCGTATTCGAGCGACGTTTTTGGTTAGGATGTGGCCTAAAACGACCGATCGTCGCGCGGATACACGATCGTTCAAACTTTTTGTTCGGTGAACCTAAACACGTTGCCGTACCGACAGAGGGTGCTTTCCGTTTTTCTAACAAAAACTGACATAAATTTACGCGACCGATCGCATGTTCGCGTGAAGATCGTTTTTAAAAAAGCAAGGCCTAAACCAATTTCGATAGAGTTCAACTTAGAATTCAATATATAACGAAAGCTTAGCGTGTCTTAAGTGGAAGCACTTGTGGCTTAGTAATAACAGCCGCACGAGTTGCTCATTCAGGTTAAGCTACGCTTGCCGTGGTTGGTCCGTGGATGGGCGACCATCTTTACATACCGAGACTCCTCCGTGCCTCGAAAAGCACGTTAAGCCGTTGGTTTCGACTGTCTTTCGTGGACCTTTGACAGTCGTTACGAGCAGTCAGAAGCCCGAAAGTCTGACAACCAGTCTTACCAAGGGGTATCGTAATACCTAGTTACTAGGTTGTAGAGGTCAGATAGGAAGTCGCTCCATGTAAAATACTGGTATTCAGCTGCATCCGGTTAGACTGGAAGCCGACCCAAACATAGTTGAGAAAAGGCTAGGTAGATGATGAGTTAAGCGTATCTTATCCTGATGTACGAACTTTAATAATAATAGAAAGACGCTATCTTATTGTCAAAATGCCTGTTTACAGAACTCCACTTTCCGACAGTTAGTTTTTAATTTAATTAGAAAGTTGTTCTTGGCTGTCCTAATTGCTTTCGTTGCTATGATGGACATAAAGGTAAAGTCTATTTCAAAGACTTGGAAAAGAACTTAGTAATGTATAGAAATAGCCGAGAAATTCGTTTTACTTAGATGGGTTTTACACTGCATCCGATCCGAATCCGAATTCAGGACGCGAGTTTGGATTTTTCGACGAAACGATACATTCGGACGGACAGAGTTTGGATTTAGTGCGCAACCCCTCATACAAATAGTACAATGGCTACTTCAGACCGACATTTCTTGGATTCGTATCGGATGCAGTGCAGAACCGCTCTAAATGTTTGCAGGAATTCCGTTATTAATATACATCAGCTAGACACATCCATCGCTGTATATGTAGTCAACAACAAATCTGGATGCAGGAACAGAAAAGCAGAAATATGGTCCTGGTCAAACTATGACAAACAAAGAAATAAAGCCCCCATTATAACTGTTTTATGTGATTATCCCCGCATAGTTAGACTTACAGCGCTTTGAAAAGTGCACGGCAGTAAAGGCGCAGGCCTTAGCCTGCGCCTTAATAGGTAATAGGTAATACGGGCTGGTATCCACGTCTAAGCGCGTATTTTGCGTACGGGTGGGAAAATTTTGTTATTCGATCCACCCCAGCTCCACAAAGAAGGCCAGCAACGCCTTGGTGTCACTGACAATCTCACGTAGGGTACCTGGGTTACCGAAGTACTTTGCCCTGCAGCACATGAGCTGCTGTCTCGTCGTCCTCCATGCAGGCTCTGCACAGCGGACTGTCTGTGACTCCTATGACAAAGAGGTGTTTATTAAATGACCCATGGCCAGTTACAGCTGCCGTAACCGTACGCAGCTGTTGTTTCGTTAGTCGAAGAACCTGTTTCGTGAGGCGGCCATCAATTGTAGGGAGTGCCTCCTTGGCCTGCCTACACTCACCATGGACTGACCATAGTTTGTGATGTTGGTCCCTGGTTCGTTTCCTTACCAGAGTGCGTAGGTACCCGAAGGGGAGTGGCGCAATGGGTTCAGGCCCCACTGGTGCCATGCTCGATCCCCTTCTGGTAAGTTCGTCGGCAGCGTCGTTGCCCCGCGAACCACTGTGTCCTTTGATCCATTGAATGGTAATATTGTTGAGGCTACCCACCTGGTTAAGGCGCTGGTGGCACTCGTATATCAGCCCAGAGTCAACAGTGTGGCTGTTTAGCGCTTGCAGAACAGCCATGCTGTCTGAAAGTATGCGTATCGAGTGGTCCTTAACTTCCCTGGCCATGATGGCTAAAACGGCAAGGGATATACCCATGCATTCGGCCTGGAATACTGTATTGTGGACTCCCAATGGTGTGGCTATATGTATGTTGAAGTCCTCAGAGAAGATTCCAGCACCTGTGGCCTGCGCCTTTTAACTAGCTCACGGAGCGATTTTCACCCGCGCCCGCCGCGGTGGCGGGACCGCAAACACTCGTACGAAAGCGTACTACATGGTTATATAGATAGTAAATTTCACGACGCGGTTTATGCCCGTGGCTTGCGCGATTGTTTGCGGGTCCCGCTGCACCCACCACCAAGGCGGGCGCGGTTGAAAACCGCTCCTGAGTTCTTAGCCTCAATACGACACGTCCTCCGACTAGTCGTGCCCTAAACAGCCCTAAACAGTAGTTCCACAAAATCACACATGTACACAGTTTCAAATGATAAAAATTGTGGTATAGCCACTTGTAAAAGAACTTCTTCAGTACGCTCGTCAGTTGAACAAACCAGAACCTTTTTCCTAGAACCGCAAACCATAATGAAACTGGGTCATTTCACAGAATGGTTCAACAATCAGAACTGAAGTTACAGTACAATAACTCTCTAAACTATGATTGTGCATCTAACTACTCAGTTCTGGAACTTTCTCTACTCAATCTGGACTGCGGATGGCCTGTTACCCTCGCAGTTTATTATTACAATGGCCTTTCATAGTAAGACGTTTCCATACTATTAAACAGGCCTTGGCTGTGACTTTGCCTTCCTGCAGATCGGAAACTATCCCAAGGGAACTTACTACCGGGATAAAAAATAACCTGTGTGGCAAAATAACCTATGTGGCAAAATAACCTGTGTGGCAAAATAACCTGTGTGGCAAAAACAAAAAACGGCGTGAAAAGTAACAGTTTTGTTTTTTATTGGTAATTTGACTTCCCCTTGAGAAGCTACCGAACTAACGATTTCATCCTAATATTATTCTATATAACATCACACCTGTTTTTCCAGAAGTGTAAGGCAGATGTGTACCTATAATACTCGTAGTACACCCACATTTCGCCAGTAATGTTTAAGTCCCATGTAATAAGGGGCGAGCCTATTGCCATCAACCGGGCACAGATCCAGACTCCGGGCTGCTACTGAAAACTTCCAAATAGAAATACTCCTTAACACTTTGCCCGACTTAGGAACCGAACCCAGGAACTCATGCTCGCTTGCAACCACTAGACCAACGAGGGTATTAATGAGGCAGTATTATTCTATTCACCGTTATAGAAACCAATTACAAGTATAGTTCAAATCGGGTCACAACGCTTGTCTTGAGATAAAGGGGTAAATCAATTTGCGGCACATACAGAGTCTGGTCACTTGCAACGCCTACAGGGCTGCCGCAACTAAATACTGACATTTAACGGCGTTCTAGACACTACCGAGAAATACACGTCTCTCATCAAAATGGAGAATCTAGGCTGAAAGTATCAATGAGACAAGCCAACTATGCTTAGGGAAGCATGTTAGTACAAAATAATATGAACTGATGATAGGATTTATTAGGAACTTCTGATTGGCAAAAGTGTTTATATTAAAACAGATAGGCCAGTACGTTTTTGAGCATCATGATATAAAAACAAGCTTTGTTTCTGTTCAGTAACACCTTGTTGTGTTACACTGTTACCCATTGGGAGAAAATATCCCGACACTGTAACTCAATGCCACGTTTTTTTTTCCGCGAAAACACCGATAATTAGAAGATGGTGAAAACATTTCTGCGAGCAACTGGGTGAAATAGGTTAGGTTAGGTTAGAACTGTGACCAACCGTGCGCGAGCCGAGCAAGGGCAGCGAGCGGTGCCGCGCCAGCGGCCGACGAGAGCTATTTCCAAGTTGCTCGCAGAAATGTTTTTACCATTTTCTAATTATCAGTGTTTTCGCAAAATCCCTAGCTAGGGTTTTCGCGGAATAAACGTGGCATTGAGTTACGGTGTTACTTGTCCCAATAGGTAACAGTGTAACACAACATGGTGTAACTGAACGTGAACAAAGGAAACACAACAGTAGGCCATTGCTTCTTCCAAGTGGTGAGGTATTCCTACAACATAGTAAAAATATATCGATGCCGATACCCATTACCCAAGTCGGGTCGGTCAAACCCTTATCTTATTCATACTCTTTGACATATTCCCTAGAGTGTTGAACTACATCAATTTGTGATATTTGGAGCCCGTTCGTTATTCAACAGTGTGTATGAAGCTGCTCGAATATTCAGATATTGCGAAATATGTAGACCAAAAAGGCGGTAAATCTATTATTTTCTGAGAAAAAGAGGCTTTAAAAATGTACTGAAGTTCCAGATAACGTGCTTTCGGTACCATAACATTGACGTTTCTGCGGTATTTTGAGTTCACGTAAATCTTATAATTTTAAGGCAAAAGGACAAGACTGAACCTTTACACGCAGGAGCAGCACCAATTATGGTGGACATGGTTTCTGGTCTACGATCTGCAACGTAAACGACTGGGTTGGGTGGGACTGATGAATATTCAAATATTTTACGGTGCCCTGCATGCCTCCTAAAGTTGCGGTGGAATGACCCGACCTGCAGAATTTATATGCATACTGAATATGGGATCACACTGCATGTGGCTTGCTTTGTTTTAGGAACTGCTATGATTTTGATTATTTATTTTACCTACCAAGTAACCTAGTTCTAACTAATATTATAAATTCGAAAGTGAGTTTGTTTGTTTGTTTGTTACGCATTCACGCAAAAACGGCTGAACGGATTTGGATTAAATTTGGTACATGGGTAGACCATGACCTGGAAAAGGACATAGAATACTTTTTATCCCGATGTTGTTGCGGGATCGAGACTTATGCTGGTGAAACCGCGGGGCGCAGCTAAATAGGGATACATTCAGTGTTAACTTCAACTTGTCACTGGTGCAAATTAGTAGAAGTTCCAGTATGTCACATATAACATGAGTTTGAGCTCTGATAGTTAGTAGCTCTTTTATCTCTATATTTACACATATGATAAATTGAAGTCAGTTTTGGTTGGTATGTCAATGTGACCGCGTGGTTTTTCTAAACGGCGCAACGGATTTTGATGTGATTTTCACCATTCATTACAGAATTTATTCCGAAAGGTTCATTCTATACACAGACGTTCAATTATTTACTTAACAAATCCTATACTATTAAACGAGCAATATTTATATATAATTTATATTTCGATGAAAGTTGCAATATCTGGGAAAGTTCGTTTTCTCGGTATTTTCACCCGAGGAGAGCTTACTAGCTAGCTAGCCGCCCAAAGTTTAGAACAAGAATAATCACACCTTAGAATAACGACATGGCAGCATGGAATTAGTAAGTACCTACGATCATGGCAACATGGAATTAGTAAGTACATACGATTATACCAACATGGAATTAGTATGTACTATCACGAGCACCATGGAATTACTATGATGTACTATTAAATGAGCATTCTCTATTTTCACCAGAGCAGAGCTCGGTCGCCCAGGTACTGTATAATAATAAAATTTTGATGTTTTGTCAAGTCGTAAAAACCGTGCCTAGTACGGACTGATTTTTAATTAAAAACACTACTTATGAAGGGCAAGAGTGATTTCTTTCTTCTTGGTGTTACAACAGACGGACCTTCGTGCGTCATTCTATTCATAAAACATGTGTTAATTGACCACAAATATGCAATAACCATTCGATAACCATGTTCAGGCCAGCCCTGACCAGCAGCCATACAATCTGAGAGGCCGCTTTGTCCTCAGATCATATTGTATTGCCCACGCTCCATTGAGCTAAGTATTGTGTTACCAATGGCTATTTGAATCATACGGAATTCACTCTCGGCTATCGCATCGATTTTGTCGAATATATCAAGTGTGTGGCTGGTTTATTGTGCATGTAAGCTGTGCTTTTTTTAAATGAAAACTTCTACTTTATGGCTGTAGAAACTCCAAAGAAAAATCTACGTAGCGTTATTTTTTTCTTCGGTATAAGATATCGGTCTGTTATTGCAAAAGCTACATTCTAAGTATCTTGTTTCCCCCTAATTATTATTATTATATCGTCAGTTCATTATAACTTGTCCCGTGACGCGATTGGTAGCAGTTATTTTGTCAGTCGCAATTTTGAACTCTATTTGTATTGAAACTAAGCTTGACAAGGAATGGTGCGAACATAACGGCAAGGGACGAGTTATAGTGAACGGTCTGTATATGTATATATATTCTCACTCACTCTTCGATAGCCGTCTTCAGTTATGCTCTCTTGTAACTGTGGTACGTAGTATTGAAATATAAAAAGAAACTGTACCTTTTATAAAATAAACTAAGCGTGTCTATCTATGAAGAATCACGATATAAACACGGCTCTTCATTTATGTCTTTTTTGAATGAAAAAAAAAGAATCACGATATAAACGCGGCTCTTCATTTTTGTCTTTATTGAATTATAAAAAAATAGTCACGATATAAACGCGGCTCTTCATTTATGTTTTTATTGAATTATAAAAAAGAATCACGATATAAATGCGGCTCTTCATTTATGGCTTTATTGAATTATAAAAAAAGAATCACGATATAAACGCGGCTCTTCATATTTATATTGAATTAATAAAAAACTAAAGATATACAAAATATCATCAATCAAAAGAATTATTAACCTACACCACAGTCAAAAGCTTCATCAAACATTATTTTATCAATAAATAAATCGTTTATTGGATTTATAACGTTAATAGTTGCTTTGATTTAACTCACTGAATTGTCGACTGCTATTCAATTAAATTAATTAAAGTGTAATAAACTCATTTAATCTGTCGATTCAGTCGGTGTATTCTCTTCATCATACTCGTTTTATGCAGATTTTAGTCCGATATTAAAGAATTTAAATGCAGCATTTTAAGTTAAAAATTAAAACGTGAAATGTAATGGCATTCGATGCAATTTAAATAATAAAATGCTAATGAACATTTTCCAGAGCTTATTTTTCACGACAATAATAATTCTTTGCCACTTTTCTTTTGTACACAACGTTTATTTTTGTCTTGGTTAGTCGCAAAGTTCAAGGAACCCTAATTTATATAATCCCTTAAGAAAATTAGGCAGTGGTTACTTTGATGACTTTAGACAAAAATAAGTATATATTAGTAAAAGAGTTGCATTCAGAGACAATATCGAGCATAGATGCCGCGCACTGTTGATGAAAACAGAAGTAATCATTAGATTTATTTTATGTGTTTAAAATCTTGCTACATTTACCCAATCGTAGATGTACAAGTGTACTACTTACCGATATTCCCGATAGTGAGTATTCGAATTAAAACAAAAAGATCCGTCAATACATTGTTTTTGTTTTGTTCAGTCTAAAATTATCTATGCAAAATGTAAAAAAACCCTGTCCGATCCGTGAGTTGTTAGGTATCGTACTGAGAGTCTATTTATGAGGTAATTTTCAAAAAAAAAAGGAAAAAAACACCATTATTTTTTCTATGTGAAGTTTTACTGGGTACATTACATGGGGCGCGGGCGGCCGTCATTTAGCGGGTGTCTATACGTACAAGTCATAACTTATGACCTCTGTTGAAAATTTGCTAATTTTGGTACAAAAAATGTGAATTTTAAATAGCCTTAACTTTTACATATTTTTTTTATTACTTTTTGGTAATGTTATTGCAGTACCTTTAAGGAAGCAGCGATAGCCTAGTGTTGTGATCGTCAGACTGCCAAGTCATCTGTCTCGAGTTCGAACCCAAGGCACGCACCTCTGACTTTTCGGATTCATGTGCGTATTGTATAATTATCAGTTGTTTAAAAAACGGTGAAGGAAAACATCGTGAGGAAACCGGCATGCCTGAGAGATATTTCTCGACGGCATGTGAAGCCAAGTCTGAGGCCTATGGGCGGCTTTAAAACTCTGACACCAGGTTAGTCACTAACCACACGAAAAGAAGAAGTACCTATATGCCCCTTTCGGATTGGACAGGGTTTTCTTTCACATAAAAAATCTCGAAAATTACTGTATTGGTTACATCGCCACATACAAATTACGCATCAAAGACCTGACGTCACACAAATCCTGCATCGCGCAATTAGAGTTTACCGCGCGAACGACATTATATAAGACTATCCGACATCACAGTTGCCCGCCAGACACGACACCCTTCCGGTCGGAGGATTCTCCCTTTTCTATGGTGGATGAGTGAACCGTACACCCTGTTCATCATACCACTAAATGTCTCGAACGATTGCGTTGAAACTTTGGTAAGTTGTTTTGTGAGCACCGGAGAAAGAATCGAACAAACAAAAAAAAATTAAACGCATTGCAATGCTCTAGTTTATATAAACTAGCCAGTATCAAAACTGTGTCAACACAATTCCTCTGTGTCGAATATCATGACATAGAGACAAGCGTCCTCGAAACATGATCAATCACAAATTCATTAAAAGTTGTTATTTATTTAACACTTTGATGAAGTAATAAATATTCAACGGTATTATCGTGAAATTCGCACAGAACTCAATTACCTATGTGTCGTAAAAATGGACATCTAGCTTGATGGTTTGACTGTAGACAGAAATAAATGAAAATTACTTAGAGAGAAGTGAAAAATTTGCAATCTAGTTTATTATTACATTTGTTAATTCCAAGCGTGATCTTATGAAATTATATATAATAGAATAAATAAATTATCTACATCTATTCTGTTACCAGAAATGAATGCTCGACTTTTTGTTAAAGTCACTTATGATTCAACAGAAAATCTTGTGGAAATTTAACATATCGGAAAACACACACACACACGACACACAACTCACATCACACCCTCACCCTTTCTTACTCAACATTAAGTACTCACACACACACGGCACTTTTCTCAAAATTTATTTATTTCCTTTCTTTAAATAACTTTGTTATGTATTCGTCTTGGAACAACCTACTCACTAGGAGTCGGGCGTTGGTACCTGCGCCACAATTTTTAACTAATATCAACGTGTAACATTTTTGTCTTGTATGTATTTAATGCTGGGGAGTTTGTTGCGCCACTTCTTCTTCCCAGCTAATGCACTAGGAAGTGGTGAAGGGTGGGCGTTTTGGGGGACTGTCTTATGTAATTTTGACTTTCGAAAAGTGCTGATTTTCAGCCTAATTTGAATAAATGACTTTTGAATTTGTTTACCAATAAACGATTTAATAAATGATGGATACTGTGTATGATTTAAATACACACATACATAAATTCAGGGTTTCTTCGGGTTTTTCGGGGGTAGGTAGAAACAACAGGACGCCATCTGCTACGATCCTTATATACTCCTTTTACTTCGTTCACGTTCATTTAATACATAAGTAATGTAATTACAAGAGAAGATTACTTGTTTTGTAGATATATCACCAATTTTAGATTTCATAGGTTGATAATCGGATGAGCTGGGCTCCTAGATAAATGACAATCGCTTTCACAGCGTTCGGTATTTCTACAACGATTTTCAACAGCATTGACATAAGCTTTACGGTAACTTATGTCAGTCTTATGCTGGGGAAATTATCGGATGCGTCCGTAAGCCGCGACTGACAGTCGCGACCAAAAGACGTCTGTCAACGGACGTCTGTATACATTTTTAACTTCTCCATTATCGTTATCAAATATCAATATCACTTCGTCCAGGTCCACTGAATTGGTAGATTTTAAAAGATTTTAAATAATTTTCGATGTCAGTTTTAATCATATCGTCTTTGTCGTAACGATGATTCCATTATGTATTTTAAATAGCTGCGACCTGAGGGGCAATTCCCGTAATTTTTAAGAACGTTCTATATCATTCTAATCTCATTCGCCATCTGTCAAAAATACAATCAATTTATCAACATTTTTGACAAGTTTGACGACTAGAATGTGAAAGTACGAGAATTCGCCTCCTGGTACTCCTCTTTGGCCACAGTTCAGTCTCAATAGATCCGCGGAAATAAGCAGACTAATATGATTTATAAAGAGTATTTAGTGGCATACCACTAAATACTCTTTATAAATCATAAGGAACAGGGTGTAAAGTTCACTCATCCTCTATAGAAAAGGAAGGATCGTCCGACAAGACGGGTGTCGTGTCTATCGGGCAACTGCCAAACGATTGATGTCGGGGAAGTTATATATATTCTGTTCGCGCGTTAAACTCTAATTGCGCGATGCAGAATTCGACGTCAGGATTTAGTGTGTCGTCAGGTCTTTGATGCGTAGTTCGCATGTGGCGATGTAGATACCGCTACAAGTATACAAAACCTTCTCAGACTTCCATGGCGTGTTTATTTTATTCTCCCTGAGCATAACTTGTAGGTAAGGTACACTTCCGACTATTTGTCAACTATTTAACGACGACGCGGCGACAGTTCGTTTCCGATAGTGCGTGAAAGCATACGTGACGTCGACGTGTCGTTTGTCAACGCTGTGCACTTTCCCTTATATTACCGGATGTCATTAACAGTTATGCAGGTGATAACAATACTGTAGGCGTTTAAAGGAAATGTATTAATTTATCTACATGAAATTGTAAATCGACTCGTAAACGAGTAGTCCCAATGTTCGGTACAATCTTACCAGCCAAGTCTTATAGGCCCTCCTAACTAATTATAAATACGAAATTGAGTTTGTTTCTTTGTTACGCTTTCACGCTTAACCGGCTGAACGGATTTGAATGAAATTTGGCACATGGGTAGGCCATGTTCTAGAGAAGGACTTAGGCTACTTTTCATCCTGTATTGTGGACGAAGTCGCGGGCAACAGCTAGTAATCAAATAATTATAATGAGACCATTACCTATCAGAATATAGGATAATAGGATGCATATTTTATTGGAATTCACAGTTTTGAAAGTACAATTTTCCTGAAACTTTACCAAATAAGTAGGTACCTGCTAGGAACAACCACCTATGTATTACAGTACAAATCAATCAAATTAAAATAAATCGGTACTGAAATATTTATAAAATTGTCGATCGTATTTAAAAAAACATGAGCTATTTACAAATGGCGCTACAACAATGAACTGGGAAAACAAACGAATCAAAGCGTGGCTTCATTACGATTAATTAATTCCATTTGATTTTAGAACGTCGCCTGTACTAATTGGAAGCCTAACAAATAGTCGATTTGTCAGCGAACGCTCCGCTTAATCCATGAACAATAATTTATAGCTATACTTTTTTTTTATACGTTCGCAATAAAGCATAGTGCATTAAATACTTTCTTTATTACCTGACTTTGTAGTGAACTGACCTCTTATTCAGCCTGTCCGTGTGGTGTATCTGTAACAAATATGAATTCATAAATAATTTACTCGCTTTTGTATAAAATATTACTGCGCTTTCCGACAATAGAAACATATTTTTATAAACAAAAAATAACTTTTGAAACAAAGTGATGAGGATTGTACTAGTATATGGCTTTGAATATTGTAAACTAGCTTCCGCCAGCGACTTCGCCCGCTTGATATTTTTATAAATTATAGCCTATGTTACTCAGTGGTAATATAGCATTCAACTGATGTTGTTTTTTTTTAATCAATGCAGTAGTTTTTGAGTTAGTGAAATATGAATACAAATCTTTTCTTTTTATAATAAATTCAAAAATTCAAAAGTCATTTATTCGAACGTAAAAATTACATAAGACAGTCCCCCAAAACGCCCACCCTTCACCACTTCCTAGTGCGTTAGTTGGGAAAAAGAAGTGGCGCAACAAACTCCCCAGCAGCACAGCTGCCTGTTCAGTTAGAAAAAACTATTCAAATACGTAGTATGCAAAATAATTTACATTACGCAACACAAAACATAATTTGAATTATATTAGTGTAGATAATGCTTTTGACCAAAACCTAGAAAAATGCTGGCTGGTACTGACTAATTGGCTTGCCTTTCGAAAAAAAAAGACAATTTAAGAGAAAGAAATTAAGGCCCCAAGTATTTTTTCTTAGTGTTGTTGTGTGATTTGTTATTGCAGCTGCATACAGGAAAATCCAAAAGTGTTAAACAATATCCATTCAACTTTGATAGAAATAATTGGGATTCACAAATGGATATGACTTATAAAACTACGAGTATATTTTAGTAAAGCGAACGGTAAATGCTCAAAGTGTGAGCCAGTTGTTTCAAACATTTTAAAAGCTTATCGGATTTGTATAAAATTCACGTGTGGATTTTGTGAGCCATAATGTAAAGTTTTGAGTGGAGGTATGATAGAAAATTATAGTCCAAAATTGCGAACACCTGGAATAGCTTGTTTCGTGACTCCTGTTTTAGATTATAATCTTCATCTTTGAAAAAATCTAGCATTTCATACGAGTATAATGCACGATATAAAAAATATAGCGCAGATATGAAACATACAGCCAATAAGTGCTTTTAAAATTTCTAACGTGACGGTATGATCGTCTGGACGTCCACGTCCATGTCACAGTATAACACGATAACACAGGGAAGTAAAATGTCCCTATGTATTTTTATTTTCTTTCACGTAGTTCCATCCATTTTAAGGACGTGAACGTGGACGTCCACGTTAATATCGTCATGTCAGTTTTTTTTTTTTTTGTCTTTGTCAAGGGTTTATTTTCTGTTTTATATTTTGTGTTTCACGAACTGTGCCCAAATAAATGCTTTCTTTCTTTTCGTTCTAAAAGAGCACAATCGGTATTCAAAAACAGAATAAGTTTAAAACGCATGGCCGTCATGTAGGCGTTCCTCGCCTGTTCTAAGTTTAAATCATGCGGTTGCCAGTTAATTGCATGCCGCGAATATGTGCCAAACCGCGGAACAACTTCCTCCTTGTGAACCGCAGCCAGTTCACCCAATCATAAGCTATTACAGAAATTGTTCTACTATGATCTAAATTCAAATCTGAAGCCTTTTTGCGCCACTTCTTCTTCCCAGTTAAGCACTAGGAAGTGGTGAAGGGTGCCCCGTTTTTGGGGGACTGTCTTATGTAATTTTAGAATTTTGTAAAGTGCTGATTCTCAGCCTAGTTTGAATAAATAACTTTTGAATTTTAAGGGAAAAAGTGGACTATATTAATTAATACCTAAGGTTTTCATACCAAAATTTAGTTTTATAATAATACTTATTAGCACTCTTATTAAGAAACAGTTCTTTGGCTGAAAATAAAAACATGTTTGGAAAGTAGGTAATAAGAATTTTGGGTACTTATTCAAACTCAAACTCAAACTCAAAGCATTTATTTCAAATAAACCAATTACAGGCACTTTTGAATTGTCAAGGGGTCCGTCAGTCAGAAAGATGAAGCTAGATGCCCATTCCAAAGCGTAGTAGGTACCTATGGAGAAGAACGGGCAAGAAACTCCACGGACACTCTTTTAAATCATAATATGGTTACAAAAAATTGGTTACATCATTCATGTTGAAGTTATACATGTGAGAACGATGCAAAACGTTAAAAGCGTCCGTAACAAAAATAAAAATTATTATGTTCCTAAGAGGATTTCGGGGTGTGTTCTTAAGGAATTCAAGCTCAAACGGCAGATTGAAATTAGCATAGAAAACTCATAGAGGTATGAAGAACAGGGTGTGAAGTTCACTCATCCTCTTTAGAAAAGGGAGGATCCTCGGACCGGACGGGTGTCGTGTCCGGTGCGCAACTGCCCAACGATTTATGTCGGAAAGTTGTCTATATGCTGATCGCGGGGTGAACTCTGCTTGCGCAATGGAGCATTTGTGTGACGTCAGGTCTTTGATGCGTAATTCGCATGTGGCGTTGTTGATACCGCCACACTCATAATGGTTGTCCAAAACTGAGCGTTTTCCATCTCTAGCAAAATCATTTTCATCGATTTGCTTTTCTGCTTAACTTTAATGACGCAATGCACCATGACGCGTATAAATGACGCGTCACCACTTAACAGTAGGTACAACCGGGAACAGTCACGGTTGACGATTGACCACTTTTCATCCTTATAGTAATAAGGTTGAGAAGTGCCCAAGTGTCCGCGATGGTACCTAAAACTTCCATCCACACAAAGTCGACTCAATCAAGCATCAAACTTGACTAAGCACGTTACTGGAAAGTTCTGGAACAACAGTTTGCTTCCGCACAAACACCACGTTATTAGAACTTGTGTGGAACATAAGCTTTAGTGCTCATAAAATCACGTTAAATGTTTATGGCACGATAAAAAAAATAAAAAAAAATGGAACATATTATTAATCTGACATCTAGCGCAGCGCTACTGCTGACCATGAGGTTTTAATTTCCAGGTCGAGCAAAGAGTTATTGGGTTTTTTAACCTCAAATTTCTGAGAAGCAGCCCAGAGTCGAGGTTTGTGCCCCGTTGATGGCAATAGGCTCGCTTATTGGGATTTAAACATAACTGTCAAAATGGTCACTCATCCACTGACCAACCCCGGCAAGCGTAGCTTAACCTGATGGATCGATCAGTGCAGCTGTTGTTACTTAGCCACGAGCTCCTCTTGGGTTTAAAGTAAAGTAAAGTAAAAAGTTTGGCTTGAGACACGAAGCAACAAAATACGATCTAGAGGAATGCGGCCGCTTTTCATAAGATCGAATTTTGTTGCTTCGTGTCTCAATATGAAACATTGTAAAAGGTATTAGAAAATTCTAGACACACCGAGGGTCATTAGCCGTTATTAATAATTCCTTTTCAGTCACGAGTGGAAAGGAGTGGCCATAGTGGTCCATCCTTCGTTTTCATAATACTTTCCATTAAGAGGGCGCCCTCTTAATGGAAAGTATTATAAAAACGAAGGATGGCATGATTTGCCGTAGTATTGCCATGCATAAGTCAGGCTTTTCGTTTAAAATCTTTTATCACAAATAACTAATTACCTAGCAAATTAAGTACATACTGCATCTCGAACAAAACTTTTAGAAAGAAAGAAAGAAAGAAAAATATTTTATTTGGGACACGCACAGGGAATAGTGCAAACAGTGAATAATAATAAAAAAAAAAAAAATACAAACATAGTAACGACCTGTGCGAGGCCAAAAAGGCCACTATCTCAGTGGCCTTTTTGGCCTCTTTGGCCTTTTAAATACCTTGTGAAGTAGTTTCAAACTACGTACTCGTCAAAACTTATTTAAAGATTCCTTCTATTCACAGAATCAATATTGGGAACTAGTTCGTCTCATCTTTAATGGAAACAAGTCAATATGAAACAGTTGATGTAGCGATGCTAGGACAAGAGGAATTTTGCATGTTGTATCAAAAACTGACACGAATTTATCGGAGAAGTATATTTTCCCGCTGAAAATTTTATGGATAATGTGGAGTCTTGTCTGTTGATATTAGACCTTCATCTCAAAAATTCAAAATTAATTAATTTAGTACATGATCGCATAATTATGTCATTACTTTTCATCGTCTATAAAGACGGTTTCCCACGGTGAATGATATCGCGGATGGACGCGGACCAGCCCGTTGCGATCAGATCCATTTTGTCATTCCGAAATGCAAAGTGAAAGAGAAGCTCCTTTGAAATTATCGACTCGCCGCAAGTCGGACGCACCGCGACTGACGTGTCTGCACTACCACGGACGATACTCTTCCCATGGTGCGACGGTGCGGGTTGGTCCGCGTCCGTCCGCAATATCACGCACCGCCTTAACAAACAGCCAACCAGCAAATACCTAGTCGTAGCAGAGTATTTACTTCCAAAGTAAACAGACTTACAAAATAAACGAGTAACACAACAAGCTCAAAATTCCAGCCCTTTTTCATACAACCATAGCTCACATACTTCAACAAAGCAAAGAATATTCCACTGCGAACTGCAAATAAGCGTCGCCTCTGCAGTTGAAAGAGGAACATCAATAAAACATAACACACGGAGCATTATTCACGATCAAAATCAAATGAGATCTCCGACACTAGCGCCGAAGAATAGATCGTTTACTACTGTCAAAGGCATCTCTTTTGCACCGCACTTCACCACGCCTAGGGTTGCCTGCGTGCCTAGTACATTATAAATAAATAAAATAAAATTCAATTATTTCAGGTCCTTGACCTTTAATAAATACAAAAACAAAACATAATTTTGGCAATTTTATAACTGTCACTATTTGTGCATTTGCGGCAAATAGCTATAAAGTTAATTTTATGACGTAAGTTATAAAAGGAAATAATTTTGTTAACTAACAATAAATTGGCTTATCTTTTTACCTAATAACATGTATCTACACATAAAGTGCTAAGTTCGACGGCTCACCTCACTGCGCTGCTATCACGCTGTCACGACGTGATGCTGGCAGAATAGTCAACATCGGCTTAGTTGCCAGAGAAGAAAAAAGAAGTATATCGTTAACGAACGTGTCCAAAATCGCGCTGTAGCTATACAGCTTTTGGGCATATTATAAGCAGGAACATACTTTTGAACCAGTCAGTATTGTACTCGGTATATCTTGCCAAAAAATTAACTGTAGACCTCAAAGGGTTGTGGATTAACTCGTACACCGACTGGAATGCTGCCAGCCTTTTGGCCACATTTCCGGTTGACAGCGATGCGGACGGATTTTTGAATGGTATGCCATCAACAAATCCGTTTTTTCCCCTCCTTTTTTATATATGTCGGAAATACGTTACTGAGTTGACTACTCGGGACGCCAGCGCCGCCTGGCGGCGTTCGACAGAGTCCACAAGATAACGCTCGGACCGGCCGGAGCTGAAGCTAAGCAGCACACTTCAGGGTGGCGGTCAAGCAGTGAAAACGTTTTGAAACTGTCGCGCATTCCGAATAGTTGTATTGTGTACCTAACGTGTGTGAGTAGCTAGTGTGATTAATGAGATCATAAATAATAATTTGATCTGAACTGCAAACGGTTTTTCTATTGCGCAATAACCAACACTACCCATAGTACGCCCACAGTAGTCAAAATATGGTTGATAATAACGAGAGAGACACATACCATTCTCTGTTTAAATATGTTCATAATTATTATTTTAAGAATTAAGACCCAATAACGGAACAATAATAATTTGTCCCCTGCATTCAAAAGTGACAGTATCAATTCCGATGTATGCAATTTGATAACGTTTCCCATTTATTGTATGCAACAGGCATTTCAATTACAAAGTCAAACGCGAATGGCTTTTATTTGATTGATTTTATCATGTTTTGGGAGGCACAAATACACTCACCAATAGATTAAACAACATAATATCCATACATATTATAAATAAGAGTCGCTTTTCGTGTCTGTCTGTGTGACCGCGTTGTTCTTCTAAACTACGCAAAGGATTTTGATGCGGTTTTCACCAACATTTTGTGATTTTTTTGGAAAAGTTTATATACAGTGTGTCCCTGGATATAATAAGAATATTAGATAGAATACTAGACCATTATTCACAAACAAAGAAAATTGAAAATAGGTAGCAAAAAAAACTTGACAACATTTTCAATATTTCTTCAAAGAAACGTGTTTTTTTACTAGATAACTGTTTTTCAAGGGTTTATTTATGAATCATCAGCCATCATTATTGTTTATATTTTAACGAAATTCACTTAATTAATAAAAAGTTATTATGTTGTAAATACAAAGGGGGTATACAAATAGGCAATAAAAAAGCTAAAAAAACGATAGTAATTATTCGTTTTTTTTTTTGTTTTTTCGATGAATGATGCTCTACTTTCACTCATTTTATTTATTTTTTTTGATCTTCGTTCCTGACGGGGGGTCCCGACCACACCCGTTTTTTTATAAGTATGGATTTTTTTTATGAACTTACGACCATATTAAAATTTTGACAGGACGACGTTTGTCTGGTCAGCACAAGACCATATCGAAATTTTTACAGGACGACGTCTGTCGGGTTAGCACTCAAGACCATATTGAAGTTTTGACAGGACGACGTCTGTCGGGTCAGCACTCAAGACCATATCGAAATTTTGTCAGACGACATCTATCAGGTCAGCTAGTAAAACAATAAAATGAACAGAGCCTTAATTAATTTTAAACTACTTCACGACTTTCTCAGTTCACCTAGTCGATAGTCCGACCTTGTATTCCAGCCTTTGTCTTTGATAAATGAAAGGTTTAAAGGACACAGACTTATTGACAAACAATACTAACTGTAGGTCGACTTTAATTGAGACATAAGTTAATTGAAAGTTTTAATTGCACGAGTCTGTTTTCTGTTGTGGGTTAATAGAGTTATGAGTGCCGCTGTGATGATTGGCTTTTGAGATTTCGATTATTATTATAGGCTTCAAAGTATTGGAATACATATGACGGCCTGCGCCGTTAGGTATGTCGGTATCTTGGGTAGATATTACAATCCATGGCGTAATACATACTTTTACCTATGAATTTGTTAGTACGAAAGAAATACCTTATTTTTTCTACACTACATCATCAAGAAATACCTTACATCCTTCTATTCTTTGTGATCGATCGTCTATCAACCACTTTCACTTACGCGTCATGGAAATATCACACCACCAACTTCCAAATCCGGGCTGTTACTGAGAAATTCCTACTGGAAAAAAGTAAAGCTGTTGGTCGTGCGCCTGATTTCTCTTCGGCCGTGTCTCATATTCATATCTTTATTTGCATTCCATAATGTAGGTATACAGGTGTAATAATGGCTTAGAGCTGAGGTATAATTACGGACCCTGTCGGGCAGCAATAAGTATAAAATAAATTCTTAATAAAAATAAAAAAATAATTAAAAGTTTTTTTTTTATTGTTACAATCAACAATTTTTTTTTTTCTTTGCCGTCCCATCTTATGATGAGAGTGAGGGAGTATGAGAGAGAGTGCACCAGTGTCTGCGCACATACTTGTGCACTATAATATCTCCCGCGTCGATTACTAGTATCCGTTAAGATTTGCCGCCATTGTCGAAATTCGGTCTAGAGTTTTTACTGTATAATAAATAAAATTAAATTAAAATGCCTTTTATTCCATGCAACACATCTTACAGTAATTTATCACTTTGACATAATACAACAATTAAATTTAAATAAATAATTAGTTTTGTTTTGAATTATGTTTACTAGTTAGGTAATAAATCATATTCTTTGACCTTAATTAATTTATATGCATTTTTAATAATTTTTAATAATAGTTTGACCAAGTAAATTAGCATGAATTATCATTACATTAAAGAGTTAGTTGTTACTGTACTGTACTGTTATTATTACCTACGCAAAACTAAGCATTTATTAAAGAGAGAGCTTTGTTTTTCCAATTAGAATTGTCAACATTTTAATACGTACTGTGATCAAGAACTCTTTATAAAATCAAACAAAACAAATGAAATTGTTTGCCACCCCTGACCACTATAGAAAGCACATCAAGAGACAGACAAACGGACGCTCCTATTGTACCGATGCGTGCAATTATCGGCTCTTTGACTCTGCAGCCGCAATCGTAACGGACGTCCATTGCAGACTGTCATTGAGGACTGTCGTGCGCTGTATTTAATGTTCACAGCTTTGTTCGAACAAACACGGAACGATAAGAGTGCTTAATGAATGAGCTGTTTCACTAAGCTACTCTGTTCTTTGTTTTATTTAAACATCTCGGTGGCAATAAATCTGTTATAGCTACCGGCCATCATAGTGATTCCTGGACTCTTCTCTCTAAAACTTGATGATAATATTATGTCAACATCGTGGTAAATTTTTATCCGGGATAAAATCTCTGTCGTTTTCCAAGAACCAAAATGCCTTTGTGGCAAATGTCAAAACCAGGTCGCCATTTGAGAACTAAAAAATGTACCTAACAATAAAGAGAATGGCAGTTGCCTTTTTTCAGAAAGGATAAAGTTCGCGTCTTTATCGTCACCTTGATCATTCTTCCTGAATGAATGACTCAATATTGTTAACTTATTCAAAAAACGTTGCCCACACGTTGTAAATATTATATTTTGCCGCGATCCAAATGTCAAATAATATAAGGCGTTAATCACAACTTTATATCCAATTACATATAGGTCTGCTTAACTTTTGTGAAATCGTAAGTTACATATCATCATTTTACTCCAATAAATTCAGGCTCAAGCCTCAGGCCTACAAATTAAAAACAGTCACATTTATATACAATTACGAAACAAACTCCGCCATGTCTCGATATATCGTAAACAAAAAATCCTATAATTTTTATTTCTATTGAGATTGTTTTCTGAACATTTTTTCGTAACAGTCTTTCTTCATGAACGTTAATAATTTGCGTAATTTATAAATGTGTAACATCTTTCCTTTCCCTTTCCTGCAATCTGTGGGAGTGATTTCGTGAAAAGGGACGGAAGTGTGTAACAGGAAGCCGAAGAAGCGCGCGCTATTTGATTTGACCAACGAGCGCGCGCGGTGCTAGTGTTAGCCATCAGAAACGTCCTTGACGAGGCCCCGCCCCTTTAATGTTGCTTAATTGCTTATAACCAAGGTGAGATGTCAGATGTTACACATCATATGCAACGACTGCAAGAATCACTGGTTTTTTTTCATTAGTACCAAGGTATATTTCTATAACCTCAAGCTCTTCAAGCATGATATTTAATTGAACCAAAATGTACATGAGTTAGTTCAGGCAAAGGATTAATTAAAAGATTGCAAGTACTTAATATTTAAACCACAACTATCTACACGGATACTAATAACATTATACCACGTTCGCCAACCAACCGTAATTATGAAAAGATACCCTACAGTGTTACCGTGGAGTTACCGCTCGAAAGAGCATACGTTCATTATCTTCCGGGCGCACCTATCATGATTAAATACTGCCTCATCTATGGCAGGTATGCCACGACTTGAACCGTCATTTTACTATCAAAGTTTGCATTTTGCCCTAATCCATAAAGGCCACGCAGACTTCACAGGAGCCAGGATTACCATGTTTGGCATACAAATCCTATATTTGACACTATTAGTCCATTCAAATTCGCAGTCTTAATAGGATAAAACATGGATTATGTGGGTCGGGATTACGATAGAGAGGTAAAGTCTCATTTAGCTTAGCGTCGGTGCGGAAAACTGGAAAATTCGTTTCGGACGCGTAGGTACGCGTTGAATACTTTATTATACGGCCATGTCTGTTTACGTATACATGGTATATGGTAATGTCTGCCTCTGGTATTGCGAGGCGTGATTTCACAATATGTACGAGTATATTATGTGTCTACATGTAAGCTGTCTGTTTAGAATGCCACCTCATTTTTTCTTTTTCTGTGAATGGGAAAAAACAAAATACGATCGCCAGGATTTTTCTTTTATGATCATGATACTTATGGCGTGGAGTACGCAAAGCGGAGATGTGCGGAGATGTCCGAAGCGGAGACGAGAAGAGATTTTTTCAGCTAGGGTGTATCCACCGAAGCTGTGCGGAGATGCATACTGGCTAGACTGGAGCAGAGATGTGTGCTGGCTAGAGCAGAACTGAGCTGCGTACGGCGAGCGTTGGTTGTTGACCACTTCCTGCACGCCGCTCACATCTCTGCTTTGTACCGCTGCCCACCTCAATCTCAGCGAGGCACAGCTCATATCTCCGCTTCGCGCCATACAAATATAATGCATATCCGCTCAGTGGTCTCCACTAAAGCAGAGCGGTGACGAGATGTGTGAATAACGAAATTCTATTGGTTGTTTAAAACACATATCTACTCTTCTCGTCTCGCGTCTGCGTTGGTGGAGTCCGGGCCTAAAGTGGTGTGATTATGCTTCTTTGACATCATTCTTAAATACTTCCCGCGACCCCTTGAAAATTCTGAAGTCTCCAAACGCCTCTCGAACTCTTTATGTTGATGATCAATTCTTGGTTTGGCTTTTAAACACAAAAAAATCAATTTGCCTACACCTATATGTAGGCAAATTCATATTGTTGTGTTTAAAATCGTAATCAGGAATAAATACAGCTACTATAATATCTTAATAAGTAATTCAGTGCGAATTCACTTGAAATGTTATTGTTTCTTCGAATACGAACAGAATTGTAAGTTTCAAGTTAAAACACTCTTGTTGTTGAAGATTGGTTCTGAACTAATTACTAAGTTTCCTGCAATTATTCCTCGTTGTAGCCAATTGTTGGCGCTAGTTTATACCTAGTAAATCATTTCGGTACTTGACACGTTTTAAGTTGGAGTTCAATAAGTTACAACGGCTATTTAAAAGCACTTGAATTAAATAAGTTATTTGGTTGTAAACTCAGATTTACTGTTGTTTAATGTACAGTTTCATTCTTCTTTTTGTGTGGTTAGTGACTAGTGTCAGAGTTTTAAAGCCGCCCATGGGCCTCTGACTTGACTTCACATACCGTCGGGAAATATCTCTCAGGCATGCCGGTTTCCTCACGATGTTTTACTTCACAGTTTTTCAAGTGATAATTAGACAATACGCACATGAATCCAAAAAGTCAGAGGTGCATGTCTTGGGTTCGAACTCGAGCCCTATGACTTGGCAGTCAACGGTCATACCACTAGACTATAACTGCTCCTTCAGTTTCATATGCAATCGGTGACGTCTTGAAGAAGCACCTGACTATAGACTAAATGGGTTGTTGTATGTTACATCGAGTTATACGAGTTCTTCGGGAATCAAATAGGCTGTCGGCCTACCTGACGCAACGTATTTGCCTATGAACATCGACTACTCCTATGGGATTGTGTGTTGCAACCAACCTAGGAGACTAGTAGCAGACTCTTGTGTAAGAAGCAATACCGCTTGACGACCGTTATAGATGTGGTTGTAACAGGTAGGTACTTACGTCGCTGGGGACGAACTCGATAAAGAACTCTACAATTTGGTTTCATAACACTAAAATTAAATAATATTACAACATCTCCTCTGTATTTCCCGAGGGTAGTTACGTTTATGCACACATTTCGCGAGTTACGTTATAGTAAGTCCCATATACCAAGCTTACGTTTAAGTACGGAATTACTGATTAAATTAATTTCGTTGTACTGTTTTTAAACCACTGTCCGACTTGTGAATCAACACTCAGTACATTTAATCAATACCAACAAGACGCTGTACCAAGAAAAATGCGGTACCGTTGAGTTCTGAGCAAGAGCCGGTACTCGCAGTGCGTGCGCGCTTAAAAAGCCATCGACAGCTATCGCAGTCCGGATATGTACCGTTACGGCCTTGATCTGCAAGATGTAAGACGTAGGTACAGAACTAACGTCTAAAGCTGAGAACCGACGGTGCGCAATATCGCGCACGCACGCGCACCAGCCCGCACGACGCACCGTGGGAAGGGTAACGTGCGTGGTAGCGCAGACGCGTGTGTTAGAAAGTGGATTATAACTACATTTATAGGTATAGGTATCCACTTAATTATCAAGATTTGAGTGTCAGGATGGTTAAGTACCTACTAGTTATTTACTTTATATGTAGGTACTTTCTATGAATATGGTGTAGGGAAAGGATTTTATGAAGAAAAGCACAGAAAGACAAGACTAGGCATTTATTTACATTTAGGCTTGTCAATACATAGGTCTTGTATCGTTAATGAGAAAACTATTTGTCCGTTCCTAATCTAGGTCATCACGGAGAAGAAGGACAAGAAACTCCGTGGCAGCTTCGTTTATATTATTGGATCAACACATTGTTACATCAGCTTAGATCATTATAATATCACATTAATCTCTTGGACCATTTCTCCAAGCTAGCAATATTAGGCATATTAAAACACATAAAGAACAATTATCAATTAACTTACATGAACATTGTAGGTAGTCTGTCGATCTTTCACAAGAAGTGATCTGATCATCAATCCTTTTTACAATAATGGCAGAGCTTCCGCTTTGCTACATGATTTATTCTTACATTGGCTTTTAGCAACTTTATATTACGGACATGGACACCACTCAGGGTCTGTCCTGTAAAAGTCGGAGGTCCTATAACGTCCAACCGTTTAACTCAAGTTCCTTTTCAAGATTCGCGGTCACCCCATCTTACCAGCCTATCAACCTTACAGGTCCCTCAAATATTGCCGCCCATTCTCCCGCCATTTTAGACGAATCATAGATGGTCATACATAAATGTTAAATATCTTCTAACCAAAGTAATAATTAACAAATCTTATGTAGTGGAACTATCTTAAAACTTAATAACATTATTTAGCAATATACTATATATTTATTTGTAATCTTTATAATAAAATGTCATAAAATAATAACATCAACTGGATGTTCCGAAAATCGTTTGAAACACCATGTTACTTTAAAACTGCATTATAAAATCGTGATAAATATTGTTAGTATCATATTAATTATTACTTATTCAATATTAATTATTTATTGTACTGATATGTTAATTAACATTTATATTGATCTTCATAAAACCACAAATCATGACTTGTTCGAAAAGTCTATAATCGTTGTTTATGAAACAGCCTTTTGAGCAGTGACTTTTGAGTCACATTAAAACTATTTATATAATACGCTGTTTAGGAAATATCAATTATAGAAATGCAAATCAAATATTACTACCTTTATATTATTCACTAAACATTAATTACGTTTATTAAAATATTGTTGAAATGGAACGTTTCCAAACGTCAATGTCATCTATCATTCTGACAGCTGACGTTCATACTGTGATTTATTGTTGTAAACAATCAATTAAAGTGATCAATACAATTAGATATTCTCCGATAAATATGAATAACCTCACACGTGCGTGGCGGTGCGTCCGAGTTTGGGTACATTCCCTTAGATTGTTGCTCTGATGTAAAAATTCGAGGCTTTGTTTATAGTGGGGACATTTAATAAAGGCTCAAATTTTGCAGAATAGAAAATTACAATATTAGAATACTCTGCAGCTGGGAGAGGAGCTTGTGGCTAAGTAATAACAGCCGCACGGGTCGATCCATCAGGTTAAGCTACGCTTGCCGGAGTTGGTGCGTGGATGGGTGACCATCTTTCCATACCGAGACTCCTCCGTGCCTCGGAAAGCACGCTAAGCCGTTGGGTCCCGGTTGTCATTCGTGGATCTTTGACAGTCGTCAGAAGCCCGAAAGCCTGACAACCAATCTTACCATGGGGTATCGTATTACCCAGTTACTGGGTTGTGGAGGTCAGATAGGCAGTCGCTCCTTGTAAAATACTGGTGTTCAGCTGCATCCGGTTAGACTGGAAGCCGACCCCAACATAGTTAGGAAAAGGCAGATTGAGAGTAAGTTTACTACCTACATTTAGTTTGTTTTTTAATGGGATAACACCAATTTGAAATACAGTAAAGATTAACTGAACCGATAAGTACCGAGAAGAAGACGAAATAAGTACGGTAACAAAATAAATGGGATGATGATAATAATATGAAACTTCATAATACATACCATTTACTCTAGCTGTAACTCTACTGATGATGAGTTCACCGTTAGAGCCCTTAAGCGCTACATTATATTTATTTAAGTATCTAAAATGTGTTTTTAGGTTAAGTACAGCTCAAAATTGGGCATAAGACAAATTACGCGCTCTGTAGTGAAAAGTACACGATCATAACGGTTTTCTTTACACATTTCTTGGCATTGCCAGCTCAGCCACTGAGTTTTCTGTATTTTTCGAGCAAATAAAAATACAATTGTTAAACATTTTAATGCAGACAAAAAAAAATGTGCTGTTTTAAAGAAAAGTACAATACCTACGCTGTCAAAATGTATAGAAGAGCAGATTTAAAAAAAAAATCGACGAAAAATTTCAACGCCGGGGTGTTTAGATTCATGTAGGTACTGAATCCATGGTAACAGTTTTCGCGTCGATGTCCCTGACACCTGTATAGCTAGTCTAATGACGAACGTCACTTCTTTTATCTACTAAACTATAATACACTGTACAATAAAAAACAACATTTTAAAACTACTACACGATATAGATGAGAGAATGTCATAATAAAAAGTAATTTGTCTTCTCGCCATTGCACACTTGCACAGTGAGCTCTGAAGACAATTCCATCGCAATTTTCACAAATGGTTCAAATAAATAAAACATAACTCACAAACGTATTACAGTTTATTGTTGTTTTCTTGGACGAAGGACCAACCAGACTAAGACCATTGCATTCTTTACAATTTACACATTTAAGGGGCTTGCGCTAAGGTAGCCCGCGAATTTAAAATTTTCTTTAGTTTTTTACATTCATTTACATACAATTCATTTTGACATAATAATTTATAAGTTATAACAAAACAAACAACGTACAAAACCAAGAAAAAATCCTATTAGAACCATTTTCGACTTCTACGCGGACGAAGTAGACGAAGAATAATTCAACAGTTTTCTATCGACAACTCATCACAAGTCAGAGAGACCACCCATTGTCTATGTCAATCATTGAATATTCCATTTCCTTCACGTACATCTTTCTCTTCTAATCACCATTGTTAATCCACCATTTTGAATTTGCTAATATATTTACAGCTGTTTTCTAAATGTTAAGCTTAAGGGCGCACCGAGCTTTTGCCGATAATGAATGGGATAGAGTGGGATAAGAAATGGGCCGTTCGCGCGCTACTTTAGGTATTTCCTTCGTAGTATTAAAACAAATACACATTTTGAAAATGTGTAGTTTTGTTATTATTAAAAAACTGATGACTGTCCGTGAAGTATTTAAGCCGTACTTAGGCCCCATGCCCACGGCACAGCGATAAAGAAACTGGGTGAAAGTACACAGCCAGCGACAGAATCGCGGCTGTATAGATACACATCCGCGACAGCATCGCTACAAAAAGTCGTGGGCGAGGCTAATTAGGGCATATGTTGTATTTTAGAGATTACTTTGAATTTTTTTCTATCGAGGAACTAGGCGTAATCGTGTTTCTAAATGGTATGACGTATAGAGTGAATCCTTAAATATCTTACCTATTAATTGCATAACTAAAGGTTAAGTAATAACGATGCAGCTAGGGATCAAACGAACGCAATTATTGCGCAAGAAACTCGGTTCGCCCTTAAGGCATTTTTTGCTTTCTATATTGTTTAAAAGATATGACGAAACACTGTTATAACATTTTTGTAATACTTTTTACGCAACTCTTTCAATTGGTACTTTTCTTTCTTTAAAAGGCGAGCTTAGATCAATTCAATATTTAAATTGATCAATTATTATAATTTCTGTCGACATTGCGAATCAATAAACCAATCCTTATGAAAGTCTCGTTATCGTAACAGTACGTGGCATAAATTAGTCAGGTATCTAACAGTTGGTTGGAGTGGTTAGTGGCCAGTATAATTTATTGACAAACTCCTTAATACAGAACATAATTTATTAAAAAGCCCCAACCAGCAACACCTTAAAACAACAACAAAACAAGTCCAATTTCAGAAGAATATCGAGAGTAATTCAGAAGCTCTAAATCCTTGTTATTTACAGGAACAGCTCCACAATACTTCAAACGAAATCAACAATTTACTCCGTGTCCAACATAGAATCGGCAACGGCGATGTCAGCTTTAAAATATTCAGAGAATTTAAATATTTTACATAACGGACACCGCTGCATAGACTTACTGATACAAAGTATACAATTAGTATTAAATGTAGACACAGAACTTGTAAATATTTAACTTTATGCAAACGAAATGTTGGACTAACAAATTCTTACTGCGGTAAAGAGGTTAGATGTCGACCTTTCTCTCTACGGTAAGTATTATTTCAAATGGAAAAAGACTAATATATGTATATTAATCTAAAATTTTGTTTAAAACAAAATTGACTTTTTGTTAACCATATGGTTACAAAAAAAGTAAATATTTAGAACATAAAAATATTTGTTAGAGTATTACTTGGTAAATTTATTGTAGATTAATTAAAGATATTTGTATGTAATAATAATGAGTGATAATAATGTGATAATAATGTGATAATAATGTAATAATAATGTAATAATAATGCACTAATATTGTACTAATATATAATAATTATGACATTAGAATCTGCATAATAATTATGACATTTAAACATGAATAACTTTCACGCTTGCTTGCGAGCAGAATACAATGACTTTAGGGCTGTAAGATAAACCATGTATTTTCTTGCAAACAAACAATTTGAATTTGGAGGTTCGTTTAACGCAGGTTGTTTACAATCGTGTTCTTTTTTCAAATCTTCATCATTATCTACTCATCTTTTTCAATCTACTACAGAACATAATTCTCTTTTTACGCAATTAATTCCTGTATTGTGCTGTGCTATACTAAATTTTGTGCCATTACTCCGTTTGAGCAAAGGTGGCTCTGTGGTAACGCCCCGTCTTACGAGTTGTAGGTCGTGGACTCGAAGGCGCTTTAGTTTGTGTAAATAATTTCATCACCACTGCTCTCAAAATGGTGCAGGAAAACATCGTGAGGCATATCTTAGAACCAAAAAAATGAGGACATGTAACATCTACCAACCCGCACTTGACCCGTGTGATATAGATTACAGCCCACTCCCTCGCGAAAAGAGGAGTCCTGAGTCCCAGTAGTGGGTAAATTTTAGGCTGTTTTATGACAAGTATTTCCGAGAAGTCCTGATTTCAAATGTCACTCATTATTACCTAAAGCAGAAATAAACGCTCGATCGACAAATATCGACCGTTGCATCGGGATTTATTTAGTAGGTCGTTATTACTTTAATCAATAGTTCAATCCTTTAAATAAATAGCCAGGCCGCTTTATATTTCGTTTCGGAACCAGTAAATGTTTTTTTTATAGATCGATAATTGTGGTTTACGTCATTTCCTGTAAATCAAGTTTTAGATTTTTGCGATTCGCAAAAGAATATTTCGTAGGTAATTGCACTAGAGGTTTTCTTAACCTTTCGGGGCTATTACCTGCTAAATATTCACGATTTATTAACACTACTTATGTAACATGTGAACATGACATCATTCTGGTACAAAAATATGTGGGTAAATTCCCAAATGATAATATGGACAAAAAAGTAAAAATAAATTCAGCACTTCAATTCGATCTAAATTAGCTTGACTACTAAAATAAAAATGTAGGTCACACAGAAGTAAAATAAAATGTATGCTGAAATCGGGTCACTAATTGCAGTGGACAAAAACTTTGTCGTTCATGCACTCGTAAATTTGTCAAACGTTTAAAAAACGAAGTAAATGTCAAAATCATGGGTTCTAGATTTTTTGAAGCTAACGATTGCGTAAAAGATTAAGTACGTAAAAAAAAATTAGCAGCACGTACCTCGAAGACAATATCTTCATTACAGATCAGTTATTAAGTTTTGCTTCGGAGGAGTTCATAAAATATACAATGTAGCAACAGATTAGACAGCTGTAAAAATACACGGACAGGTACATCACTAGTCGCGCGGCACAAAGTACAATCAACACATTAGGCAATAGGCTCGGTGCGCTATGTACAGTTAGACAAACAAGGGTCTCGGCCGCTCTCCGGCCAAGCCCAATAGCGGTAATTGCTCAAACCCGAGACAAGTGCCACACTTGCCAATAGGGATGGCAAACGAATAATGTACGCCATTGTACGCTGTTTGCTGCTGTATTTGGGACTGTGATTGATTAGCCTTTGGCTTTGGCAGAAACCTGTTACTACCGTTTTTATTAGACAAAGCAGTGATGAATGTTGGTGTTAGAAACAGGACAGGTGTTGCGTATTGAAACTCGAATAGTAGGTCAGTGAGATGCAGAAACCGATACGAGTAGTAGGTGAGCTTGAACACTTGACTGAGAAGTTCTGTTACTATTTTAACCGACGAAAAAAAGAACTTAATTCTTAAACTGTGATTTGACTTCCTTGATCCCAAATCCAACATCGATGTCAGATTATGATTAACAGTTTTAGTATTTAACGAGTATATCGTTAAACCAGTCTTACCAAGGGATGTCTTATTACCCAGTTACTGGGTTGTGGAGGTCAGATAGGCAGTCCCTCCATGTAAAATACTGGTATTCAGCTGCATGCGGTTAGACTGGAAGCCGATCCCAACAAGCTGATTTTTAAAACTCTTCAGGTTATTATTTTATCTGGCAACCCTGCAAATGTCCTAGTTGAGCGCTGTGTTGGCTTTTACTCACAACTTAGTAGGACATTTTGTTTTCTGTCTCTTTGTAAATATTTCGGTTCACTAGACGGTTTAATTTAAATGATTCCGCCTTCCATTTCTCTTTCGATTAATTTCATGGAAGTTGAATTGACGACAGCGAATTTTAAAACATTAATTATGTTTCATTTCAGTCAGGTTTAAACGTGTTGAGTAACAAATAACAACAAAACGATTGCTTTTATTTGATTTTCCAATCTATAGTATAAAGAGGTAAAATTTGTCCGTTTGTTTGTATGTAGGGGGTAATCTCCGGAACTACCAGTCGGATTTGAAAAATTATATTTTGCATTGGATAAAAAGAAAATAAAGAAAGTAAATACGTTGATTTGTGGTAAACATGACGCAAAAAAAAAAATTGGGGGAAAATATGTGTCAGATCCACGCAAAACGGCCATCACTCAGCATAATGCTGCGACCCTATGCGAGACAGAGCCTTAGCGCTGATTTTTTGCGACAGCCGCACGTCGACCGGTGCAGCATACAATGACATATAAATAAGATATAAAAATAGAATAAATATACAATAATTAATCTACATGTTTATATAAAATATAATATTTAAAATGGCAACATTCCATTCAGTCGCCGCCGCGCGCCTGCTTAGGGTAATCTGTGCGCCCAATTCTTGAGGAAAGTTATAGGCTCGTGGACGAAGTCGCGAGCAAAAGCTAGTTTTAGTTAAATATAAATTGCGTTTTTGTAGTTATTCTGTTAGCCAGTAAAAATTCTTACTGGCTAACAGAACAATATTCTCAGAATCAAATCAAATCCAAAAAAAAACCAGACCTAATCAAGACAGTTATTAAAATGTGATGGACATTTTCTCAAAGAAGATAAATGATCTATTAACCTTCATTTCAGATTAATAACCACATTATTAATGATATAATTTACTAGAACATTCATCTTGTCATTAACGTGAACTATTTTCTTTCATAAAATGACCCACAAAAACAAGATAGATACTATTATAATAACAAGTTTCACTGAGCACCTACCTACTTATTAAAAATGATTTGCTATAATTACGGAGCTCTGGAATGCACGGTATAAGAAACAGGTGTACGTACTTAACCTCTACACAGTAAGTATACATAATATTAAGTTCAAGATCAATAATTGAGTTTGCCACAAACATTGGATATGTTTAGTGGAGGTATTTATCAAGTCTCTTATCAGTAATTCTATTAATCCTGAACTATATTATATTGTATATTATATCCGAACTTTAATATTATAAATACGAAAGTGAGTTTGTTTGTTTGTTCCGCTATCACGCTAAAACCGCTGAATGGATTTGGATGAAATTTAGGACATGGGTAGACTATAACCTGGAGAAGGACATGGCTACTTTTCATCCTGGATCGCAGACAAGTCGCGGGCAACAGCTAGTATAATATTTTTCGTACCACTTGCTCAAAAAAGTGACATTCTATGCCACAAAAAGCGAACATAACATTACCTAGTCATTTTTAATCTGTTAAAAACAGGGAAAGAAAATTGTACTGAATTTCATTCATCCTCTAGGGGGAGAATGTGATTTAAATTTGGAATACTTACCGAAATTTATACTGAACTACATCTGTGTTTACACCATTGAGTTTGTATATAAAGCATTATACATCTTTTTGAAAAAGGAATACGCATTTATTATGCAGTTATGATTAAATAAAATTACGAAAACCGACGAGGCCGTATGAGCTTGATGCCTTTGCTTTTCCGACAAAAAAATATTAGTCTAGGAATTTGCCGCGTTTTTGTTTTCTTCAAATACATAAACGATAAGTTTATTTTAATTTATTTTTATAAATAAGTTAATGTTCTAAAAATACATTACGATGTTAAATCAAAGCGACAGTGACAGTGAATTGTCGGATTTCATCAGTGCAAATGCTGCCGCAATTATAAATAATTTGCTTCCAACAAAATCCAAGGAAAATTATTTAAAAACTTTTGAAGAATTTTCAACGTGGAGAAGTGCGAAAGGCCTATCAATTTCAGAATCAGTACTTCTTGTCTATTTTGATTATTTATCCAAGACAAAGAATCCGAATACACTTTGGTGCATATACTCAAAACTGAAAGCTACAATAAGCATCAAACACAGCATTGAAATAAATAGATTCACGAAATTACTGGCTTTTTTAAAAAGAAAATCAGAAGGGCATTGCGCAAAGAAGTCTAAAATTTTTACTACTCAAAATATGGAAAAATTTCTTAATGAAGCTGACGAAATTTTTCTGGTCACAAAAGTAAGTATGAATATGATTTAACTATGAATATTTCGTATCTTAGTAATGGTAATTATTCTATATATTTACCTGTTTTTTATCTTTGTTATAGGTGGCCTTAATTTTTGGAGCTTGCCGCGGATGTGAACTTGTAAACTTAAAGGTGGAGGACGTTGAAAATCATTCCAATGAGTTGCTGCTGATTAATGTAAAGGAAACTAAGACAAAGAAAAATCGGTCATTCATTGTACAAGGACAATATACTAAAATCATTCATAAATACCAAGCATTACGTCCCACCAACATGGAAAACAATAGATTTTTTATAAACTATCGGAATGGGAAATGTACTCGACAAGCCATCGGCAAAAATAAAATTAGCAATATGCCAAAGGAAATTGCTAAATATTTAAAACTTAAAGATGTTGAACTCTGCACCGGTCACTGCTTTAGAAGAACTTCGGCGATATTACGTCATTAAAAAGACACGGTGGTTGGAGCTCTGATGGAGTAGCTGTGGGTTATATCGAAAGCTCAATGGCGAATAAAACCATATTAAACAGTCAAATTAACAAAAATATAAAACTTAATCCATCAGAGCCACAACCATCAACTTCCGGCATCTTATCTTCGTCCGTAACTCACGATGCACCACCACTACTATCTCCGACGTATACTATCTACAATGAAACGCAAGTTCCTCAGACGCAAGAACAGAGAAATACTCAAATCAACTCATCAACAATAAATGTACCAAACAAAAATGTAACTCTCTCTTAATTGGACCGACGTTTCGAATGTTAACTTTTACTTTTAATTGTCATTATTTTTAATAAATGCTTATCTCATAATATTATTGTGTTATTTTTTTCGCAAATGGTACGAAAAATAGAGTATTTTCCTCGGTGATAAAGCTGTCTTAGTCTTGGGTGAACTTAAATCGTCACCCGCGACAGAAGACACTGCTTTATCCCCTTGGTTAATAATCTACTAATAAATGCGAAAGTGAGTTTGTTTGTTCATTTGGTCGATGACATAATTAAACTTGGTCTTATATCGTGGATGGGCAGCCGACCCCTACGGGCGCCACTGGAACGTGTGAAATGATCAAAAAAAAAAAAAAAAACATGCGTACGCGACGAACATACTCGTATAACCTCCTCCTTTTTGGAAGTCGGTGAAAAAGACGTAAACGAGCGGGCGAGCTACATAGGTTACATACGAGTACCCTGTATAACAAAAGAGGTTAAAAGACCTATACCCATTTTCTTTAACTCTAGGATATATAATATTTGTATACTAGCGACTAAAATGGATTTTGTATTTTTGGCACTGATCCGAGTGTTGAAAATCCAACAGCGCACTTTACAGAGCTAACTGTGACAGCGGGCGTCGCCTGTGGCATTGAAACTGGTCACATATGATGAAGGCGAGTGCAACCGGTTTCCCAGACCTTGCCCTGGCTCGGATGACACGGAGAGTGCCGACTAATACTTTTGTACTACTTGCAGTTCAAAGACGCCATCTTGAAACTTGTGACTACTTTTTTTATGTAGTTCTGAAGAACTTAGAGGTGCCTTAGAGGTGGTTTGAGGTGTGATGAATTAAAGAATATAAATTTAAAAAATGTCCAGAAAAGAATTACGTAAAAATAGTGTTGATTGGCCTCGAGATTTCATCTATAAATTATTTACCTTCGCATAGAAAATGAAAGCTAACAAAACTTCACATAAACAATAGCCGCAAACTTTTGTAGATATAGACGCAAGAGTGCAGCGCGGTAGATAGGATTCCCCCCCCCCCCTCCCCCACCTACCTGCAAGGTGGTGCCACGTGGGTACAGGGCTAAATCAGCTCAGATGACCACTAGGTATGCCTGTGCCAAGCGGCTTCGCGTAAAACATAAACACAAATAGGAAACTGCTCGCGTATTCATTTTAATGCTATTTTGAAATCTGTGATTACAATGTATACACGAATTTTGCGTACTGCTCGTGTATAGTTTGTAACGTGGACGCGCGCGTCTGGTTCCAAACTATACTACACTTACGCTTCACATGAGTTTTAAACATAAATAGTAAAGAAGAAAAGTGAACTGGGTGAAATGGAACTGATAACGGAATATGAAATGGGTTAGGTTAGGTTAGAACTGTGTCAACCGCGCGCTACTTCCAAGTTGCTCGCAGCCAGGCAGGCTATTTAGCGCAAGGTAGATGTATATCTATATATATATAGAATATATAGAATGGAAATGGAGACGCAGCGGCTTCCTTTGTTGAAGATTTGCAAGGTTCCCATACAAATCATGACACTATCGACCAAATGAGAGACCCGATC
Source organism: Agrochola macilenta (assembly GCA_916701695.1). Taxonomy (NCBI): domain Eukaryota; kingdom Metazoa; phylum Arthropoda; class Insecta; order Lepidoptera; family Noctuidae; genus Agrochola; species Agrochola macilenta. The sequence continues at coordinate 16,178,846 of OU753563.1, forward strand.
ATCAAACTCGCTTCCAATATTCAGAACAGACGGATAAACTCCCCCAAATATGGTCGGTGTATCCCTACGGCCCATAATCAAGTACAATCCGAGTCTAACTGTATTACACAGCTTTCGATATTTTTTCCCGGGATTTATTGCCCCAACCCGGGGATTTACAGCTTTGACCGAAATGCTTACCCACAGCATTTTGTTAGCTTTTTATTGGCAATTTGTTACCTTGTGTATCTTTTTGGGATCCCTGATTCAACCACAAATTTAACTCTTGATATTTTTGATTTATTCATAAAGAAATTTTGATGTGACAGACACCGGAAGTTAATATCGAACGCGATGTTCGTAAAAAATACATTTAGCTTAAGAATTTAAAGGTTCGTCCCGCTACGCTACGAGTTCCTTAATTCACCCTTCACCGGTAACGCTATATTTTCAACGATAAAAGCTTTTGCCGCCTCCATATTTAATACAAAAGATAATGGAAAAATAAATGACTCTTTATATCGTCAGATTGTATAAGATCAGAACGCTTCGACATAATGTTACAACGAAATCGAATCTAATTAGATTTTCACGGTAACAAGTTACTTTTACTGATAGACGTCGGTTAAATCATAGTTATTTATGTAATGGTATCCTACATAACTTGTTACTGTCGTCGTTGACGCAGTATACCTACTTAAGACGCAGATATATGCCAGTGGCCTTGGTTAGCTTGCGTGTTCTGTACTGAGCTCAGGCAACGCGTCGTACGTCCAGCCAGTAATAGGACTCCCCCATCCAGGAGCGCTATCCCAAATTATACGCATTATTAATTTATTATACATAAAACAAAAGGTATTTTAATAAAACACGTATACTAAAAGATCAATAGTTAAATTATCTTTAAATGTAAATGTTTCAGAAAAATACGCTTGATAGATTTTGCGTAATTCTCATTTTTTATCCGCGTTAGACATAACTTTACAAATTTATTTCACTTTATAATATAAACATAATCTATAATATTCACATATTAAGTTATTACGAAAATGCTTTGATTTAACTTTTTTTTTTTTCAAATCATTAACACTACTTGTTTAGACGTGATCTTCAGTATAAAATAATTAAAGTTCGGTTATCGTCGCCTTAACGACATAACTTATGAACCAGTAAATTTGTTGAGAAAGCAAAGAATGATCAAAAATCGATCTGCCCAGTGTAACCGGATGTAGCTAAATACCAGTATTTTACATGAAGCGACTGCCTATCTGACCTCCACAACCCAGTAATTGGGTAATACGATACCCCTTGGTAAGACTGGTTATCAAATAGCAGGAAACAAAACAAAATAAAGCAAATAACGGTGCCAAGTTGAATAAAATAATAACATTCAAAAGGAAATAAAGGATAACATTTATATTTTACTTCAAACACAATTGTACACATTCACCATTTTCAATCACAAAACGACTGTCACTTATGATGAAACGATGAAATGAAATAAAATGATATTTCTCTTTTATTTATTCGTACCCGGAGACCAATAAGAGAAAGTTCTATACGCCATTTAAATAAAAACGAATATGAGATATCAATATCATTTGATTGATCACTCACATCTCAATAGGTATAAGATAACACTGAACATAATAATCAATCTTTCCTGAATGAGTATGAAAACGGTATTAACTTTTTACCCGACTGCGGCAAACCAAAAGGAGGTTGATGTTTTGTTGCTACGCGAATCTGAAATTGATCGTATAATGCATAGTTCCGCAGCAAATCCCTACGTTTCCTATGGGCATCGTAAAAAGGAACTAAGGGATTATTCCAGTGGAATGGTCTAGTTTCTGCCTTCTGACAAATACGTTTTACGAGCGGAAAAAGGTCGTGGTTTTGTCTTAATTTAAAAAGGCTACAATATCACCACCTACTAAAGTTACCTAGTTTATAGGCTACTAGCTGCGCCCCGCGGTTTTACCCACATAATTCTCTATTCCGTGAGAATATCGGGATAAAAAGAATCCTATATCCTAACCAAAACCATGGTCTACACATGTGCCAAATTTCATCCAAATCCGTTCAGCAGTTTTAGCGTGAAAGCGTAACAAACAAACTCACTTTCGCATTTATAATATTAGTTAGAACTAGGTTACTTGGTAGGTAAAATAAATAGTTTTTGCGTGATTAAGTAACAAACATGGAAACACAGAAACATACAAACTTTAAACTTTCACATTTAGTAAGAAGTGGGATAGATTCATTATGTTATTTTTGTTATTATTTTGTTCCTCTCAAAGAGAGCACTTCACGACCATCTTATCATCTCTTCACTACCCTTGATTTACTGGTAGAGAATGCCTAGAAGAAAGAAATAAAATAAAGATAACACGTTTATTTATAAGACCGCCTTTGTACCTTATTTGTGTGCGAGAAGGTTAAATAAATAAATATTTTTTGGTGTTTTTTTTATGATTATCTTAGACAAAAAACATCAGTGCAGGAAAACATCGTCAAAAAACTTTAAATGGTATGAACAAGCGTAGTAATCTGTATCTAATAATTAATAAAATCAAGTGTGTAAGTTGTGCTGTTTTTAATCCTAAACAAAAAAACCTATTGTTAAATACACCTAAAACGGTTTTAAAAGCAACACGATTTCTCAACACATCCAACAATTGGTTCGTGCGTGACCCAACGTTTTGCGTGTCATTCGACCGTATTTGATTTGTTACGTGATGCAAAATAGTGATCAACGTATTACGGTCAAGATTTTTACCGACTTCTGACTACTGCTTAATAATTTATTTATTTATTACTTTTTGGCATTAAGTCCGCCTCGGACTTAATAACATAGGCATTTCCTACCAGTCAATCTTTGGGTGATGCAAAAACAAACAGAGGTAAGTTATAAAATAATCACTGGTTATTCTCGGAACAACAACAGAATTTTAATCGATAGCATAAAGTAATATGCCATATTTGTAATCAAGGACAACTCAATCAGCTATAAAAATACTCAATGATCGCATCGTGAGTTAACCGGTTTAAAGGTATGTTCAAAAATTCGGTAATGCTAAACCGATTTTACATAACCATAAGCAAAGGCATGTGTGTATTCTGCCAAATTCCTGACTCATCTCTGACCACACCTTGAATTAACAAAGGAGGTCAACCATCAAAAAGGTTTTATGATTTCTTTTGGTACCGGAAAAATAAACTAAGGCCTTAAAATATTCGCCGCAGGAGACGCCCCGGGCGTCGGGAGTCGCGAGCCGACTTCCGGCCACCGTAGGCGCGGGCTTGCGGACGGTGGGCAATGGGTAGCTCGCCGTCCGATTAGGACCAGGCCCGGGTCGACGGCGCGTTGTGTTCCACGCGCGCCTCAAAGAGATGTCAGCACCAACTGACGGGGTCCGTAAGGGCCAATGCCTGCCAGGGTTGCGAGTTGGTCCGAAAGGGATATCGCGGCCCCGGCACACAGGCAACGGAAGGAACACGGGTGGGTTTTAGTCAGTAAAAGTCTGACACTCCCTCTCGCTCCGCCCAGAGCGGGAGGAGTCATTTGATGATTTCCCACCCAAAAAAAAAAAAAAAAAAAAAAGGCCTTAAAATATTCGAAAAATAAAAAAGATTAAAAAGGTTTCTGAAATTATTTGAAAAAGGAATAGTCCCGTAACCTCACCGATGTAGGTATCATGAGGAACTGTGATCGTGATTGATGACCTCTTGCCAAACGTATTGTACTCAAAGGATTTTTCAAAGGCGTGGTGAGCCATTATACCTATGTCAAATGAGGGTTAAAAACCGTTTACGTCTTTTGTAACTGTCCTATTTATGGGATGAGGTGTTCTATCACGGATAATGGTCACGTTGTGATTTATTTTTATTGTGGAACCTATTTTTATAAATTACATACCTACGCGCATTTTTAATAATTTAAATAAAAAAATCTAGAATTGCGATTTGTTTTCAGAAAAAACATTGGTTGGAAACAATAATTACATTACATAGGAATGTAGGGTTCCTGGAGAATTTTATAAATGAGTACACTTGCCCATAACATAAATCTTTCATAACTTGCACGATTTAGATCAAGACATAAAAATTATCTATTCAACATTTTACCAAAAGAACAAAGTGACACAAACTCACGAAAAGCTTTTATCTTAAAATATAAAGTACGTTTATATTATAAGAAACAATGACATATCTTCACGAGGGGTCACGACACACGGTTAAGATCGGTATGCGACGTGCTTTATAACGCATTTGTAAAATATAAACGAGACTCCGTGATAAAATGCCGAGCAAATTTCCCCTAGTGTGTGAACGCCCGAATTATTGTTCTCGTAGTCTATTGTCCTCATAATATTTTACGGTACTGAATTTTATTATTTCAGATTTATTTTACTTATTGATGAAATTCATTGAGGATTTCACAATTAAGTTTTATTAGAATTTGTTAGCCTTATCGGTATACACAATCAAGGCAAAAAATATTGTTTTCATGTTTTTTATTAATGGATTCTACATACCAATAAGTACTTATTTGAAAATTTAAGATATCTGATACGTATCGATGAAGAGATGAAATACTAGAAAATATAACACTAAGAATCCGAATATGCAATGAAAATTGCTGTAAGTAGGTAACTTTTCACCAATGAGGGTTTTCTGAAATGACGTTCACTAGGTGGCAGCACTGAAACGTCAGATCTGAGCACCTGTCAAAAGTGTCAAAGCGCCTCTATTTTTTTTATCGTTGCTGAATGATGAACGAATGATAAACGTCACCTTATATTTGATATTCATTGTCGAAATGGAAGACAACTTGTCAAAGAAAAAAAATTGGCGCCAACTGGTGGCGTGAATAAACTCTCATTAATAACTTTGAAATCATATACCTATTTTCTTTCTCCTTCTCTGTATGAGAAGAGGCCTTTTGCAGTGGGACAATATGCTGTTTATATTATCTCTTTCTTTCAAGGACGCGTTTAGGTATATAAGATACCACTTATATACGATTTACTATACAGTTAGTGTTCCGTTTGTCAATTCCGCTTCAGGTGGCGTTTCGGTTCAGTGGGCCAACTGATTCAGTTTCCACGAATATTTCCCCTCTATAAATATGAATATAACCACTTTTACATATTTCAACATTATATTTGTTATAGGTACGGAAGCCGGTGCAAACATTGCTTCTTAGAGAGTTCGTCCTAAATCCACCTCTGTTCACTGGTTCTTGACTTTTTGCCAACAGAATTTATCTCACAAGTTAATAACCATAATTTGTAATTAAACCGGTGATATTTATTAGCTAATATACTCGTGTAAGCTGTTAGAAAGTAGGTACTTAGATTCACGTAATGCAGTAGTCTAACTAAATAACCATTTAATTTAACAAACTTTTCAAACACGACGTTTCCTTTCTTACCCGGTTCCGCTTCCCAGTTAGCTAGCTATAACTTATAAGCAACAAGAAAAGGAGCAAGAAACTTGATTACAAGTCCTGAAAGCTAAGACCTAGGTACATGTGTCTCCGACAAAAAACTCCAAGTAATATCGTGTGGTTAGTCTCGACGAACGGCTGGAACGATCGTTAGGGCGTTCTTACACTGACTGTGGGCAATTTGAAGAGTGTAATTAAATTAAATTAAATTGGTGGTAGGTGGAGTCGACTTCTGACCACCCCTGAAAAGAAACAAACTCGAAGGTCAAAGTTCTCCACTTTGACCTTCGAGTTTGTTTCTCTGTCGAAGGATCCTCTCGAACCTCTAACTCAAAGGCCAAAGTGGAGAGACAAGAAACTAGTTGTTTTATAACTAATTGTAGCTATATGTTGCATCTAGCGGTAAAACATCAAATTCGACAGCATATTTTTGGAACGAAGTTCTTTGACGCGGCTTGCGGTAGGAGCAAACTGGCAGAAATCGTCACGTAACGAAAAAGCGTTATGCCCGAAAAAGTCAGTTTCAAGTGTCAAAAGTTTCTAGCAAGCTAAATACTTATACTAGATGACTCTGTAATAAAAACAAAAACCTTTGACACTTGAAACTTGAGATCATAATATAGATGGCTCTGTATTATTACATAATATACAGCGAAAGGAACTTCGTATTAACCGGATCTTCCGGTGTCCCACGACACCACCCTATTTTTTGGATGCTCTCGTTTATACAGAGTGTTATAAAAATTGCGTGCCATAGCTTAGGGGTAGGTTCAGTATCGATAAAGGAACCCAGGAAAAAAAAATTGCAAGATCAACCTAATTAGATAAACTAGATTAATTAGATTTAACTTGGAATTTTAATGTACGTACCTAGTTATCTATCCTTCACCCGCCGTTATCGAAGTGTTTGGGCGTAGGTATTTCAATGCGTTCGATAGTAGGTAGGTAACTCTAGGAAATTATTAATTAGCATTTAAACAAAATAAAAACTTATTTTAAACAATTTTTTAATCAATTCTATACGATTGCTATTTAATTAGTAGGTGCTACATTAGGTTCATCTTATGATAATTTTCGTTTTTTTTTTTAACTTTTTTGTAAGTTATTTTTTTTTTTACGGTTTCCTTTATCGACTCTGAACTCACCCTGAAGCTATTGCACGTAATCTTTAACACCCTGTATACTATCTCATCATCTAATGGTATAACCAATGATATTGTCGATCATGTAGCCTAGTCAATCTGCCTAGCCTTTTCCCAACTATGTTGGGGTCAGCTTCCAGTCTAAGCGGATGCAGCTGAATACCAGTATTTTACATGGAGCGACTGCCTATCTGACCTCCACAACCCAGTAACTGGGTAATACGATACCCCATGGTAATACTGATGTCAGACTTTCGGGCTTCTGACGACTCGTAACGACTGTCAAAGATCCACGAATGACAGCCGGGACCAACGGCTTAACGTGCTTTCCGAGGCACGGAGGATTCTCGATATGTAAAGATGGTCACCCATCCACTAACCAACCCCGGCAAGCGTAGCTTAACCTGATGGATCGACCAGTGCGGCTGTTGTTATTTAGCCACGAGCTCCTCATCATGTAGCCTAGTACTAACCTATGAATTCGAGATTAAAAGACTCCTAGGTAAAAACAATAGGGAAACACAGACGCCTGTAGATAGGTCCTCGCCCAAGTAGAAAGCACAGACGTTCCGTTTTGATGAAGTTTTCATAGATATTGTTCCTTCAGAATAACGTCCCGGTTGTCCGCGGGAGCCACAATGTGTGTGTGTACCCGCATCACGAAGAATTTTCTACGAGCTAAGAATACATAGTATCACCTAGAAAGTTGTTGACCCCGAACGACTTATGTCATTATTATGGTGATCATGACATTGATTTCAATAATGATGTTACATAAGTCCGAACATCGTGTGTAACATACAAATGCCCTACTTGTTGGTCCTATCTTCCATACTAAATTGAAACAATAATTTTGTATGATTTGTGTGTAATATCTTTAACGCTTTCGACTCCAACTACTTTTCATAGAACTCATACGCCATGTCACCATACATATTGGAAGAGAACCCTCCGGGAGGGTTACTTGGAAGTGAACCCTCCGGAAGGGTCACCGACATTTCGTTTGCGCTACGGCATTAGGTTTAAAACCGTGTTATAAAACACTGTAAAACGGATTAAAATAGTGTTTTCAGTGGTTTCCAACCTTTCAAATTTTTTGTGAATATTAATTGTAACCGAGAACAATGTTTTTTTTTTATGAAGGTGCTTGGATTTTCAAAAAACTAATAAATCTTGTTAAAATATAAATCAGATTTTATTTTCACGGTTTATAATGCTGTATTCGCTAAGAAAAAACCTACATTTAAAATGCGCGAGTGCTCCCGGCATCTCATATTCGACTAGGTGAACCCTCTAGGAGGGCTCCCGGCACTGAACGTGTTAATAGATGGTGTGAAAAGCAGTATCTAAAGAATAAGTCTTAGATTATTATGGTTTGTAGGACAATGCAGATGAAAATAACAATTAGGCAGCACAGTGTGATCACCAATCGCTCGATTATAAAATATACTAGTTTTAATCGATTTACATTTGACATTCATACGTCATAAGAGCGTTTATACAGAAAGTGGGCAACGTCGCAAATAACTGTCAAATATTTTGCTGTTTTGATTAATTTGGCAATATTACTGTATGAAAATATGAAATATGGCTAACTGGTGAACTAAAAATATTGATTATGAAATGCAGCTTTAGATGTAAAAAAAAGTATTTTATAACATTCCAAATGCCTTTTTTTAGGGTACAACATCAAATTCAGTGTTATAATTGCAATTCATTTGCTTTTTATTTCAATATCATAACAAGAGCTTTTAAACATATTAAACCCATTTAAAATACAAATAATCAAAAACTTGTAAGAAACTCATCAAATTCATGAAAACTTTGACAATCCTCATGGGAAATGAAGTCATCAAAAGTGATCAATATAGGCGGCCATCTTAGTTTTCTGTCGAGTTGAGTGATCGACCGTCTCAAGGGAAAGCTAAGTAACTATAACGGCCCTAAATAGATCGACTTATTTGAAATCAAAGTTTTGAGAGTAGTTCTGATACTTATTTGTTGTTGTTTAATATAGTTGTGCTACTTTATTTTGATATTAGCTCGATAGTCGATATCTTATTGTAGTCTGCGAATAAAAGTGTAGAAATATACTAGAAGCTAGCACGTAGTTTATCATAGTAACTTCAAGTATCACCGTGTATTGTAGCCAAAAGTAAAATAAAGCCTCTTTTTTCTTGCACAAGAAGCGAGTTTGCTATTTATTTTCTAGTTCTAAATGAAAAAATAAATCAATGTACTAAGTGGATGGTGTTCCACTTTGGGCGAATTTCACCAATGTACTGAATGCGATCAACACGTCTCGCGTTCAATGGCTGTCACTGTCATCATTGTTGTGGAATATTGACACTGATAGCGCTTTAACGTGGTTTAGATGATTGTGTATTAGCCCTTAATAATATAATAATCAAATGCATCATTTCATTTGATTGCCAAGGAGCCTAGAATTACAGTGAAAGGATACAGCTATGTTAATATTCGCGTGTCTAAGTAGGTATTCCATTTCTGAAGCCACTTTTTAGAAAAAATGAGTACCTAATCTTCGTTCGCAATTCATTTGCCAAACATGTAAACAAACATGAGTTTTTAGGAAAAACAACTGTAATGCCTACACATAAGGTTCAGTTTACGCTACAACTTCATATTTTTAATGACATTTTCAACAGTACTAACTAACAGTAGTATCAGTAACTTTATTTACACTTGCATAAAGTTGATGTTTGTCTAAGTGGAAAATTCGTGTTTGCTTACATGTTTGGCAAATACATTGCAAACGCAGAGTAGATAACCTTTTACTAAAACTTCAAACCTCCCTTCTCTTTACCAAAAGATAACATTGTAATATCCTTCCGTACAAACCCTTTATCAGTTAGCTGTTATGTTATGATACAGCGTTTTGACGTAGGCCCACCCATTCAATTCCGTAAAGTGCTTACCTAACCCCCACGTACGTCTAAATAGGGGTTTGGTAAAGTCGAAAGGTGCTCGTCGAGTACAAACAGGTCATAAACAGCGAATTCCAATGACAATTAAGGAAGTAGGTATCACTTTTTTGTAGGTAAATTAAATAGAATAAAGAGTTTAAAATCAATTGCAAAAAAAATGTGTAAGTACGGGTCTACAGGTAAGTATACTCTGATAGTCCTTTAGGGAAACATGTCGTGATGTTATAGAATAGAATATAATAGTTCTTTATTTGCACAGAAAGTAGGTACAAGTTACAGATGTTAAGTTTAAAATGATCATTATATTAACTACCATAACTAAGGCATCATCTAAGGGGTTTAAGCTATACCTAATAATAAAGACTGATTCAATATATATTTTTAACACATTCAATCAAATCAATACAAGTTTACCATGTCAAGATGACATTCAGTAAATAATTTGAAATAGGCAATACAATACTTATTGTCAACTTTAATAAAATGGGATTATGAATTCGTCAAGTTTGAGGACAATACAGTTAAATTAAAATATAAATGATTAAGTACAAGTCAGGAGTACAGAGAATATCAATTTAAATTTTGATCCGTCAAAAAATCGCCAATTGAGTAATAACATTTATTAATTAATAAATCTGTAAATTTATGTTAATCTTTAAAATGTGTAAATGTTTAAGGTGTCATTCTTGATACGACGTTGTTATTAACCACGGACACAGCCCAGTGGCAGACTGATATTCCTTTAATAACATTATTATAACATTACAATCTTATCAACAATAAGGAATTTGGCTTAGAAACGCGTGAACTAACTTTGCCATTCCAATTACAAGTAGGCGTTAAGATCGTATTCATATCGGTACAGAATTCTAGATTCTGCATACAATGTTATCAGATATAGCACCGATTAAACCATTTACAGCCACACGAAGACATTCCACTGTAGACCATGAAATGTTTTGCACGTTAACATACTCATTTCAGTATCCTGTGTACCGAAACAGGGACTTCAGGGGGCGTACCAGGCGGCGGCGCGGCGCTCTAAAGCAGTATAAAGTATTTTAATATTACTTTGTGTGGGAAACAGATGAAGCTCTACAGGACGTATAATAAATAATAATAATAATAATAATCCATTTAATTCAGGCGACGCAGGCCATAAATAAATACCTTAACCTAAACATACATATATTTATATTAAAAAAAAAAAAATATAGTAATTAAAAATATTTTTTTTTTTTTTTTTTTTGTATAGCTCCATCTCTTTCCCCCACTGAAGCAAGTATAAAATAATACTGCTTTACAGGTGGTGGTAGGCCCTGTCCCAATACTCGGAAAACGATTTGACGAAAAACTAGCTGACCCGACCAACGCTGTCCTGTCCATATTTTTTCCCAGAATTTGAGGGAAACTTTTCAATTTTTTTTCCCATATAAACCTATTACGAACATTTTAAAACAAAAAAATAGCCAAATTGGTTCAGCCATTCTTAAGTGATGCACGCTTACCAACAAACAGCACTTTATTTTTATTTAGATAAAAACATAACATAATATCACGCACGTATTCCCCGAAGGGTTGGGCAGAGCTGTACCTATAGTACACCCACATTTCGCCCGTTATGTTTAAGTCCCATGTAATAGTGGTCTGACAACCAGTCTTACCAAGGGGTATCGTATTACCCAGTTACGGTTTGTGGAGGTCAGATAGGCAGTCGCCTCCATGTAAAATACTGGTATTCAGCTGAATCCGATTAGACTGGAAGCCGACCCTAAGAAAGTTGGGAAAAGGCTAGGCAGATTGATTGTAATAGGAGGCGAGCCTATTGGCATCAACCGGGCACAAATCTAGACTCCGGACTACTACTGAGAAATTCCAGATGGAAAAATCCAAAAACACTTTGCTCGACCCGGGAATGGAACCCAGGACCTCATGCTCAGCGGTAGCGCTTGCGACCACTAGACCAACGAGGTAGTTTACTTATATACAACGTGTCCCAAAATTCAACGATAAGCGGGCACCAGACGGTGGACCTGCTCATCACTACCCTAGAAAAAATTGTATAATTTTTTTTTGGAAGTTACAAGAAATACATTGAAATCCTTCGGAAATTTACACCCCTTCAGATATTTTTAACTACCATGGTAGTTCAAAATATCTAAAGGGGTGTCCATCAAAATTATATAGGCATTTTTTCCTAGAGTATTATACCATTTTGGAATCTTGATTAGTTGCGTCAATTTTTTTTTTTTGGAAATTGACACCCCTTAAGATATTTTGAACTACCATGGTAGTTCAAAATATCTTAAGGGGTGTCAATTTCCGAAGGATTTCAATCTATGTTTTGTAATTTCCAAAAATTAATTGGTTTTTTTTTCATAATTTTTTCTAGGGTAGTGATAACCAGGTCCACCGTCTGGTACCAGCTTATCGTTGAATTTTGGGACACGTTGTATATGATAAAATGCAACTATAGCTAATGCAGGCAGCTAACTAGTTTTCGGATAAAAGAAAAAAATCTGTACCTCGTTTGAAAATTTGCAGTTTAAAAGAAAATAAGTATAATACGGGTACAACTTTGGAAGCCGCGCGAACGTGCTACAAACTTCCCGAAACTTCGTTTATAACTGCAAAAGACACGTAAGAAATTCATTAAAAGTTCTCGGGTGCAACCAATCATCGTTTCCGGTTAAGGCGCAGATATATGCCAGTGACCTTGAGTGGTAAGCTTGCGTGTTCTGTACTGAGCTCACGCAACGCGTCATACGTCCAACCATTCTCGCCCACTATGGAGGTACACATAAAAAGGTATTATAATAAAACACGTATATTAAAAGATCAATAATTAAATTATCTTTAAAATGGTGAAGGTTTCAAAATTCGCTTGATAGATTTTGCGTGATTCTCAGTTTTTTATCCGCGTTAGACATAACTTTACAAATTAATTTCACTATGTAATATAAACATAATGTAAAATATTAATATATTAGGTTATTAATACTTCCATGCTGATCTGGGAGCAATAGAAAAACATAGAATGTATCAGCTGCTTATCATCCCGCGCAGGTCGTAAAAGTCGACTAAGGGAAAAGTTTACTTACATCTTCTAGTAAACAAAAACCAACTTAGGGCATGTGAACTGCCACAGTTTGCAAATGGCCTAAGTTGGACAATTGGCGTAAGAACAGGACGTCAATTTAGGGTGGTGACGGTGAATATTATGATTAATGTTAACCGCGGCTCCCACGAATCGAGTGAGCAGGTTCACTGTTCACCCATCAACCCGCATTAGACAAGCGTGATGGGTTAAATGTCTAATCCCCTCCACAAAAATGATGAAGAAGAAGAACAAGAGGCCCCAAATGCCCGGCGGGTCCAGTGGCGTTGCTGCTGATGACGGTGGGCAGCCTCGCCCTGGAGCCAGGGGTGCTAAGAATCTCCGGGTGAGATCGATCCCCCGTTCAACGACCAAGGCAAAGAATAAACCGGATACCGATAAAGTACTTAACGTTATTACCTACAACGTTCGTACTCTGAAATCTGAAGATCGTCTGCTTGAGCTTGAAAACGCACTGACTGAGATCAACTGGGATATTGTTGGCTTATCAGAAGTAAGAAGAAGCGGTGAAGACACAGTAGAGAGAGAAAACACCATATTCTATTATAATGGACAGAGTGGAGGACTCTACGGGGTAGGATTTTTAGTTGCCAAAAAATGGAAAAACAATATTTCGGAATTCATATCTTACTCTGACAGGATTGCAGTCTTAAAATTTCAAGTTTCAAGTACACAAACATTATCCATCGTCCAAGTGTACGCTCCTACGACAAACCACCCAGACGACGAAATAGAAGAATTCTACGATCTATTAAACAAAGCCTGCGACGAACATCGAAGCACTTGGAACATTGTTTTAGGTGATTTTAACGCCAAAATTGGGCAAAGGCGAGATTTAGACAACACCAATATCTTAGGTCCACACGGCCTCGGAACCCGTAATGAACGTGGATCACGCCTTCTCCAATTTACATTTGGCCAGAACTTATGTATAAGCAACAGCCTCTTCTACAAAAAACCTCACAGGCGATGGACATGGGTATCTCCTAATAATCAAACTAGAAATGAAATAGACTACATTCTTACCTCAAATAAACAAATAATTAAAAACATTCAAATCATAAATCAGATTAGTTCTGATCACAGACCTGTACGCGCAATAGTAAAACTAGACGCCAAAATTAATCGGCAAAAATATATGAAGAATCAAATAAGAAAATTAAATAAACAATCACTCATACTAGGAAGTTAACAGTTTAAACAAGAGCTAAGAAATAGTTTTAATATACTAGATTCAGAGATTGAAGAAAAAGATGTCCAGCAACAATACGACGAAATAATACAAAGTTTAACTAAAGCCACAAAAATAGTAAAACAAATAAAAAATAAAAGCAATAAACTAACAGACGAAACTGTAAAATTAATAGATCAGAGGCAGAATTTGTATAAAAACAGAGATTTACAATATAGACTTAAAGATAAAGAGGTTAAACGTAGTATTAGAAAAGATATTAGAAATTACAACAATAGACTAGTTCAGGATGCACTAGATAATAACTGCTCCCTGAAAAAAGCTAAACAAGGTATTTCTAAACACAAGTCATGGATCACATATTTAAAAGATGGCAACGGTAAGAAACAAATGAATAGAACAAAAGTATTAGATATATGTACAATATTTTATAAATCCCTCTACTCCGACGACACTCAACTACCCTCAACACCCAATTATTTCTGTTCTGACAGTATTCCACCTATAACCGGATACGAGGTTCATGTAGCCCTCACTAAAATGAAAAACAATAGATCATGTGGCGAAGATGGTATTAGCACAGAATCACTGAAAATAGGCGAACCTATTCTCCTTCCATACATGACCCGGCTCTTTAACAGCATTATGCATTCAGGTAGCTTTCCTCGAGATTTCTGTCACTCCAATATTATTCTTCTCCATAAAAAAGGTGATAAATCAGATATTAATAATTACAGACCCATTAGTTTAATATCACACATTTACAAAACATTCATCAAAATAATAGAAAATCGCATATCTGCTGAACTAGATAAACATCAACCTCCTGAGCAAGCAGGCTTCCGGCCTGGCCTTTCTACGACAGATCATCTGCATGCAGTTAACCAACTAATAGAGAAACATCAAGAATATAAAATCCCGCTATACCTCGCTTTTGTTGATTACTCCAAAGCTTTCGACAGCATTTCACACACATCTATTTTTGACGCCTTAAGCAACCAAAATATTGATCCCACCTATATAAATCTATTACGCAACATTTACAAAAATAGTACAGCCGCAATAAAACTTGAAAACACAGGTCCAAAATTTAAAATAGAGAAAGGAGTCAAACAGGGCGACCCGCTATCTCCCAAACTGTTCACCAGTACTCTCGAAGAAATCTTCAGGAAGTTGGCAGCCGAATGGAGGGAAAGAGGCATTGTCCTTGGCGAAGCGAGACTGACAAATCTACGTTTCGCCGACGACATTGTCCTCTTTTCTTCCTCAGCCACTGAACTTGAACAGATGCTCCAAGAACTTAATAATGTAAGCCTTGAGGTTGGACTGAAGATGAATATGTCGAAGACCAAAGTTATGTGCAATGAAACACCTCGAAGCATAAATGTAGACGGGGAGACAATACAACATGTCCAGGAATACCTTTACTTGGGCCAAGTAGTCTCCTTCCAGACGAGGCAAGATAAAGAAATCACAAGACGAACAGAAAACGCCTGGAAGACCTACTGGTCCATGAAGGAACTATTCAAGGGTGAGTTGCCAATGGCACTGAAACGCAGGCTCATGGACATGTGTATTCTTCCCGTCTTATCCTATGGTGCACAAACTTGGTCTTTGACTAACATCCAGAAGTCCAAACTCAAGGTCTGCCAACGAGCAATGGAGCGCAGTATACTAGGAGTTAAATTAACGGATCGTGTTCGAAACACAATACTGCGCTCCAAAACTAAAATAACTGACGTGGCTCAAAAGGCTGCCCAACTTAAATGGGACTGGGCAGGACATGTCTGTCGCATGCCGGACAAACTGTGGGCCCAAATAGCACAAAACTGGTGCCCTGAGACAGTGAGGCGGGGTCGCGGCAGACCGCGTAGGAGATGGCGGGACGAGCTGGATAGGTTCCGTCAAAACTGGAAGGAAGACGCGCGGGCTCGCGAACGATGGAAGGAGTGGAGGGAGGCCTTTGCCCAGGAGTGGGACAGAGTAGGCTAGTAAAAAAAAAAAAAAAAAAAAAAAAAAAAAAAAAAAAAAAAAAAAAAAAAAAAAAAAGTTATTAATAAAATACTCTTATTTAACATATACTTTTTTCCAAATCATTAACACTGCTTACTCGTTTAGACGTGATCTTTAGTATAAAATTATTAAAAGTCGGTTATCGTCGCCTTAAGATGAAACACGTCGAATATCTGCAAAACGTGCGGCAGTGATAGATTGAGGGGCCACCGAGGCACGGAGTGAAAAATCCCTTTTGGGATGTAACCTACCGGGAATGGAAACCGGCATGTGCTTGACAAATAGAAGGAATTGAAAGATGCATCTTTGAGGTGTGAAAGATGTTTGGCGATGTTTCTGTAAA
Source organism: Agrochola macilenta (assembly GCA_916701695.1). Lineage (NCBI taxonomy): Eukaryota > Metazoa > Arthropoda > Insecta > Lepidoptera > Noctuidae > Agrochola > Agrochola macilenta. Next base: position 16,195,030 of record OU753563.1, read on the forward strand.
AATGTTAGGGGCAGAAATGGTAGTAAAAAACGTTGAACCAGATATAGGTATTATGTACTTTTCTAAATGGTTTTAATCACGCCTTATGCAAAAAAAATATCACAGGTGTAAATCTAAAAATTGTATGAAAAAAATCTAGTTTCGTGTCTTAAACTAGTGGTGTAACCGTCGGACTGCCAAGTCATAGGTCTCGAGTTCGAACCCAAGGCACGCACCTCTGAATTTTCGGATACATGTGCGTATTGTATAATTATCAGTTGCTTCAAAAACGGTAAAGGATTCGTGAGGAAACCGGCATGCCTGAGAGATATTTCTCGACGGCATGTGAAGCCAAGTCAGAGGCCCATGGGCGGCATATAAACTCTAACACCAGGTTTGTTACTAACCACACGAAAATGAAAAGAAACCATCATTTAGAGCATTTATTTCAGAATGTTTATGTGTAAATACAGATACCTAGTACATTAATTATTGGGGTACAAACAATTTATAACTAATTAATTAATAAAAGTAGGAAAATTATATACTAAATTAACTAAAACTATTTACAAACTAAAATATAGCATCGAAGAATTCATCCGCATCGCTGTCGACTGGTAATGTACCCAAGAGGCTGGCCGCATTGCCACGTTGTATGGCAATGCTTAGCCTCTGCCCAAGGTAAAAACCAGCCCTTGGGTCACGGGAAGTGTCAAATAGCCGTTTGGAGATTTCTTTAAAGAGGCCGTGAGCACTCGGACCCCACGGCCCGAGGGTTTCAACCCCAAACGGCTCGAAAATATAATTACCAACAAGGTTATTATACTTACGCCGCTTGAGGTTTTCTGCAGCCGCAGCGGCAGCACCAGCACAGCACGCTGAGCCAGGAAGATGGGATGGCGCAAGAGTGTCGACACAGGTTGCATCCCACACTAAAGGCCTACCCACCTTCCATGGAAATAAAGACATGCCGTCCGGTCTCTTGCCATCGTCGCGTGCCAAGCCATTGGGTTCTAATATTAGTAGTACTAGTACATTAATATTTTACTTAAAATTGCAGATAAATTTTGATGTTTCGAGATGTCATGACCTTAGTAGATTGCACCCGTGCAAACCAAGGGCAGGGTCACTAGTAATTATTAATACCTCTTTTAATCTCATGAATAATGTAATTTTTAACAAGATTGAGTTTGTCAACAAATTAACTAACTCTTTTTAAGTTAAATTATTAAAATCAAGTTATGTGACAAGTTATTCTGTTCTAAATTCTAAATATAATTCAAGCTTGAAACATGATTACTTGCACAAACTTTTTACATTACAGAACATAATAGTGCACTAGAGACATTATAAATTTTGTTGAAAACACAGCAAACTTTAACTTATTAGAAACTTAAACTTAATCTTCTAAATAGGTACGTTAGTCTAAAGATAGAGTTTTTTTTAAAGTTGTTTTTGCAAATCAAGATACTCTGATATTAGAGAGCAAAATTAAAATTAGGATTCCTTAATATTAAAGTCGTTTATAATTATTTATTGAGCAAGGTACACCAACAACATATTTATAAGTAGAATAGGTAATCACAAGTCTTCAATAGTGTAAATAGATCGGTTTATATGCAGCTAGCCTCGCCCGGCGATTTCACCCGCATAAGTCTTGATCCTGTGGAAATATCGGGATAAAAAGTATGCTATGTCCTTCCCCAGGTCATGGTCTACCCATGTGACAAATTTCATCAAAATTTGTTCAGCCGTTTCAGCGTGAAAGCGTAACAAACAAACAAACGTACTTTCGCATTTATAATATTAGTTAGGATATTCTTAACTATTTTCTGGAACTTGAAACAAAACCCCAAATCAACTATAATATACCCAAAAAAAGCCAATAAACTAACATTAAACAGAAGAAAAATAAAACATACTCATCAAAAAAGCAGTTACAAAAAATAGCCTCCCTTTCGATTCCCATTCAAGCAGTATTTGCAAAGCAAAGATTGAGGCGAGGCGGCCCGAACACTGTTTACATCGTAAACATCATTGCGCATAATCGCCTTTTTTCTTTTTACCCGTGTTTACTTTTGCAGCACAAATGACTTTCCCTCTTTCAAATAAAGTGGTTTATCTACATACAAATAGAGGCCACGCCCTAGGTTCGGGTTTATACAACACTAGCGAACCGACCCAGCTTCGCACGGTTTTTACTACTTCACAAAACATCGAGATTTCTTAATTATATGTAAGTTTAATTTTAATGATTATACACATAAACCTTCCAGAATGTGATAGTTAAAGCATATTCAGCCTATAATGTTCCCACTGTCGGGACTCAGGCCTCCTCTCGATGAGAGGGAGTGGGCCGTAATCCACCACGCGGGCCCAGTGCGTCTTGCTAGATGTTACATATTTTCGAATTTTTGGTTTAAGGATTTGTGTGGCCGGTTTCCTCACGATGTTTTCCTTCACCGTTTTGAAAGCAGTGGTGATGAAATAAATTACACACACAAGCAAAGCGCCTGCGTGGGTTCCAACCCAAGACCTACAACTCAGATGTCGGAGCCGTTACCACTGCACGCGTTGCATGACCACCATAGAAACGTGTTTTGTCGACGGAAGAATAGATAAAATGACAGATCTGTCATTTTGTCTATTCTTCCGTCGACAAAACACGTCATGCTACGCGTGCTGGGCCGCCAAAATGCTCTGATACTTAAACCCGCATCGAAATCTGTTGCGTAGTATAGAAGAGCAACGCGGTCAGACAGACAGACACATAAGGCGACTTTAATTTACATATAATATGTATAGATATAAAAGGACGCAAGTGAAGTTTCTCTAGAAAGTCTCTGATCGAAAGACGTGGAGTACTTCATTTAACTTTTTAATTGGGTCGTGTTTTGAGATTTGATGCTGCAAATCATGCTCCTAGAATAATGTGCGCATAATAGAAACTTATCTCTTATGTTTAATTATGTTATTCAGGTCACGGCAGCGGTTGCAAGGTTTTGCTAAGTTTGCATTTCTATGAGTGCACTTTTCTATTTCTGTGCTGGTTTACGTAAATTATAAAAACTTTACAAAAACATTTACGATTAGCACCCTAAGCCTAGATATTTCTACAAGAACTACCTAATATATTCTTAAATAAAAAAATACTTATCCCAAGAACCGTTTTCGTGGCAAATCCAGACTAATTTCCGAGCAATCTTATTCAAGCAAAATAAAAAACAAATGCCTACTTTTTATAAAAACGCCGGGCGTAGACACACCCTCATAAGCCCTATAATATTTTAGCATAACATTAGGTAACACCATTGCGAGATTTTCTGAGAGAAAAACTCAGTACCTACATTCATAAGTACATATTTAGTCAAGGAATATGAAACTTACTTATGTTTTAATTTTATAGTAATAGTAATTTATTTTAATATAATTGTTAGCATTTTAAAACTACAAAGGATATGTCAAGTCTTTCATTTTCGTTTGTTTATTTGATGCTTAGACACCGTAAGAATAAAGAGGAGCAACACTGTTGCTAACCACTTTGTGCCAGATGTATAATTAGTTTAAAATCCGAAGTAAGGACAATTTTGTAAAATTGTATAACTATGTGGGTTTTACGTGAGTCGTAATAAATAACATAACCAGCCTACATATAATGTACCCACTGCTCACACAGGCCTCCTCTCTGTAATAGGGAGTGGGCCGTAATCCACCACGCGAGCCCAGTGCGTTGGTAGATGTCACATGTCTTCGAATTTTCGGTTTTAAGAGCGTTTATTCTGAAGGTGGGCAACGTCGCATATAGATGTCAAATATTTCACTGTTTTGATTAATTTGGCAATATTACTATGTGGAAATACAAAATGTGGCTAACTAGCGAACTAGAATATTGATTATGAAATGCAATAATTAATATCGTAACGCTGAATATTTAGTTTTAAATGTAAAAAAAGGATTTGGAAACTTTCCAAATGCGTTTTTTACACCAAAAATGGGTACAAAATCAAATTCAATGTTATAATTGCAATTCATTATTAATATTCTAGTTCGCTAGTTAGCCACATTTCTTATTTCTATTCAGTATTATTGCCATAAGAATCAAAACAGGTAAATATTTGACAGTTATTTGCGACGTTGCCAACTTTTAGGATGAACCCTCTTAAGAGACGTTTATTTCTGCTTCAGATAATGAGCCTATAATATTCCCTCTACTGGGAGACAGGCCTCCTCTTTTCGCGAGGGAGTGGGCTGTAATCTATACCACAAGGGCCAAGTGCGGGTTGGTAGATGTTACATGTCTTTGGTTCTAAGATATGCCTCACGATGTTTTCCTTCACCGTTCTGAGAGCAGTGATGATGAAATAATTTACACAAAGTAAAGCGCCTGTCAGGGTTCGAACCTACGACCTGCAACTGGTATCGCGGCTGTTACCACCGGGCCACCACTGCCCTCTCTCTGCTCTGCTCGTAATAAATACCTCATTATTAAGCTCATATTATTCCACAGCACGAGGAGCTCGTGGCTAAGTAAGAACAGCCTCACGGGTCGATTTATCAGGTTAAGCTACGCTTGCCAGTTGGTCCGTGGATGAATGACCATCTTTACATACCGAAACTCCTCCGTGCCTCGGAAAAGCACGTTAAGCCGTTGGTCCCGGCTGTCATTCGTGGATCTTTGACAGTCGTTACGGGTCGTCGAAAATCTGAGACCAGTCTTACCAAGGGGTATCGTATTACAGGCAGTCGCTCCATGTAAAATACTGGTATTCAGCTGAATCTGGTTAGACTGGAAGTTGACCTCAATAAAGTTGGGAAAAAGGCTAGGCAGATTGATTATTCCACAGCACGAGAGACACCTACTCTCCTTCAACTTCTCTCTATCTTCAGGTACTGCGGTTACAGTTTTTAATAAAGGAGTCCATCTCATCTCATCTCGCCATCTCCATCTGAGCCTATCGCAATTTTGCTCAACATTTAGAGAGAGTGGGTTGTCAGTTTAGCCCATTGGTCGTCATTGGATCGAACTGCAGTCAGAGACTTAACCTATTTGTCAAATGATAGCTACGAAATATTTATGACCTTAATGATGATGTTCTTCAAAAAGGTCAGGTGCTTAGTACCATAGATTAATACAGATGGGTGCTGTGCAGTACGCGGCTGGCTCATCTTGCTGGGCCAATTCAATGAGTGTAAGGTAGTCAGAACATCTAAGAGTCACGCGATAGAAAGAGAGGCAACTTCTAGGTGAATATAACGGTAGGTGATTAATGCTGTGCGACTTGAATAGCACTTTATTGTATCGTTGCAAGAGTCGCTATTTATTTAAATGATTTTGCGGAGTGTCCCATCTGTATTAATCTGTGGTAGTACTCGAAATGTGGTAGTACTCGATCTGTGGTAGTACTCGATCTGTGGTAGTACTCGATCTGTGGTAGTACTCGATCTGTGGTAGTACTCGATCTGTGGTAGTACTCGATCTGTGGTAGTACTCGATCTGTGGTAGTATTCGATCTGTGGTAGTACTCGATCTGTGATAGTACTCGATCTGTGGTAGTACTCGATCTGTGGTAGTATTCGATCTGTGGTAGTACTCGATCTGTGATAGTACTCGATCTGTGGTAGTACTCGATCTGTGGCAGTACTCGATCTGTGGTAGTACTCGATCTGTGGTTGTACTCGATCTGTGGTAGTACTCGATCTATGGTAGTACTCGATCTGAGGTAGTACTCGATCTGTGGTAGTACTCACAACCGGCGTGTGTATGACCAGACGTATGAACGTAAACGAGGCAACACGAGTATGTAAGGATCATAGCAGGTGGCGTACTGTAGTTTCTGCCTACCCCTATGGAAATAAGGCGTGAGTTTATTTAGACTTTTCGACCTTATTGCCTAAGTAATAAGGTCGATAAGTGGTCAGCCGCGATGGTACGTATCTATGTATAATTATATTAAAAATATGACCTACATATTTATGTATGCAAAACCATGTATCTGTAACCTACCGATTACAATAGCTTGCCAATACTCTAAACCTCTAGTATTACACAACGGTACAGTACGACGCATGGAAACGCAGTATAACCCAGCTCGGATGTAAACGTGTTAAAGATTGCAACAGTACATTGTGTCCTAACGGATCGTGTGTCTGCTGACCGCTAACTACGCTTTGTGATTAGAGGTACTCGTTTTGCTATGTTTTACTGAGACCTATTGAAAAACTACGAAGCTTGAGTAGACTACAGGACCTAAACTCAAGTTGTATAATGCCTAGAAGTATATCATCCACTGCAGTAAACAAAATCAAAAAAATATATAATATTCTTCAGGATATATGCTAGTAGATAGTGTGTTGAAACTAATTTGATACGATAGAAAAAAATCACGAAGGTACCTCTCAAAATTTCTTTTAACGATTAAAAATTATAATAATATACATGCAATTTTTGTCAGATTATTTTGTGTTTAATTTTTAGTCCAATCAATAGATGTTTTGTAATGGATAAATAATTAGTTTATTTTTTGCATATAAATTACCCGCGATAATACAACTCATCGCGGTTCTCTTTCTTTTCTATGCAGTCCGACAGTGACAACGCTGTAGCTCTTGTAAGACTTTTACGGAATACGGATAACATATGAAGTGATTCCTACCACATATTATAACAATAGTTCTTTAAACCATATCTTACATTAACAGGTGTGCAAATCTGTACTTAATATTATAAGAAGAGGTAAAGTTTGTTTGTTTGTTTGTATGTTTGTTTGTAATTTTGTATGGAGGGGTACTCCGGAAAAACCAATCGGATTTGAATAATTATTATTGCATTGGATAGTCCAATTCTTGAGGAAGGACGCAGTCGCAGGCAGAAGCTAGTATTTAAATATAATAATTAAAATGTTTATTACATCATACACCTCAACAATATGAGTTGAGGCGCCTCTAAAGGAATGCTGGAAGGATGTTCACAAATAGTGGTGTGATCTTGGGGGTAACTAATAACATATAAAAAAATTTTCGCCAGGACGTGTCGTCGGCGAAAGCTGCTTGTACTGCTCCACCTGATTTTCCATATGATAAGACATCGAGACTTTTCATGCGTGCACCAATTTTTTAGGTGTATTGACGACGTAGTATTTGGTATTATTATTCTCGGGTTGAGATGACTCAGGTCGAGCTGTCACTGACCCGATTGTCCATACCACTTCGGGGCAAACGGTGACGGTGACCATGGTTTGTTGTAGTTAGAAGGCTACCATAACCCTCCGCCTTCATAATAAGTTTTTCCATACGATCAGAAAAAGCTCACTGAGTAATTACAATTCCATCGTATCGTGAGTTTTGACACATATCTACAATGACTTTCAACGTATTCTAAATACTTTTCCTTTTACTGTTAAAACATACGTAACTGTTATTGATTCTCAAAACTCGGCAAAGAATACTGGTCGTTAACTCAAACACTTGTGACTGATATCTCAGACATTTACAGATTGCGAGAACGCTAAAACTTTTCCAATATTGCTACGCAAACTTGGTAGAATTCTTTGATAAGCGATTTATAATCATTGCGGTTACTTCGGATACCGGAGGAATTAAAATATAATCTCTGAATAGCAGGGGCGGCTAATTCGCTAAGAATCTGAAGCGTCTAACGATAAGATGGAGAGCGTCTGAATTGTTTTGATTCATGTTTTCTTGGTACTGTAATGCCAAATATTTCTGGTAACTTTGCTCTTTGCCTCTTCAGTCTCCTCTTAATTCGTTTAAGTAATTATAGAATGGAAACTATATAAGTGACATAATTTTTTATAAATATGAGTGCTTGAAAAGGAACATGTAACTGAGTCACTCTTGACTCCATGATTTTTCATGAGTGCAGCTAATTCAGTAAATCTTTCAACATACAGCACGTGTTCCATGAAAATACCAGTAAAGGATACATAAAATGGACGCAAATATAAAGCTCTATAGACACACGCAAATAAACCGTTTGTAAATTCCACAAACAGAGAATGGAACAAGCATTTGCACACATTTTTCAAACGCGTTTAAACGATAAAGTTGACGGATTTTTTGTTGGGTCACACAGTTTTTAGAGGAACGATTTAAAATCGAAAGCGACGATTAGGTTTTATTCGACATGTTTTATACCCAAAAAACAATTTTTTTAGAATAAAAACTGAAATAGTTTTGCCAAAAATGTAAAACACAACTAATTCGAGCAACGATTACTGATAATGTTAACACATTGAATGTGGGTCACCTCTGCCTAATCCTCCGGGGATTACAGTCGTCATGTTATGATAATTTTATTAATTAAGTGCGTGTTAATGAAGTTTACTGTTAAACTGCAGTTTATAAAACGTAGCTAGAGCTTTCTAAAATTTTTTCACACTGCTGAAAAAATATTTCCCTTACAAAATAGCCTATTTACAGTACAACATTTTCTTAACGAGCACCCCGGACACCAAGTGCAAAGGCAACTGATAGAAATCCGACGACTGACGAAACGCGAAGTTTGTCGAGGGACATTTAAGAACATAGTTGTACCATAACTTAAAATTGGAACATTTTTTTATTTGAGACCACGTAACTTTACAGCTCTTTAACAAACATTAGATAAACAATATTAAAGTCAAATGAAAATCAGTCTCCTAAAAATAAGTGTTACCTATGCATTAAATGCGGGTACTTCATCAAGATATTGGGTTCGAATGAGATTGTGTTATCTCAAATTATGGATATTTGTCAGGGGTCGAAAGACAAATGAAGGTTTTTTGTTTGAAAAGTGAGTTACTCTATTGATTTGAAGATGAAGCTTCATTTTTGCGATGTTACTTTTAAATATTATTGTTTGTAAATGTTCAAATAATTTGTTATTTCTTGCCTATTTTCATTTTAGAGTAATAAATTACTTAATTACAGGCTGTTTAAGAGAATGTCTTCTGGAAGTTGGCAACGTCGCAAATAGTTGTCAAATATTTCGCTTATTTGATTAATTTGTCAATATTACTATATTATGCAATATAGGCATACAGTGCGATAAAATATTGATTATATATAAACACACTGAATTAGGTGTAAAAAAAAGATTTTGAATTTTTTCTTTCGGCTATTTTTACACCTAAAACTAAATATTAGCGTTACGATATATATTAATCATTATTGGTTACCAGCTCACTGTATATGAATCAGCTAAATATTAATTTATGTCCTAAAGGCAGAGCAAAGCTTTACGCAAGGCTTTCATCCACAAAACCTCCGCTGCTGGTAAGTTTTACAAAATAATTTATGACCTATTTGATTCTTCTATTCCAAAGAAGAAGAGAGTGATCGCTGGAAATAGGCGGTATCCAGTCTGGTTTACTAGAGATATAGTAAACGATACTCAGCGTAAAACTAAACTGCATTATAAATGGAAACTTTCGCGATGTCATCTTACATATGCGGAGTTTAGTGCTCTGCGATCGGATCTAAAAGCAAGAACACAGGTCGCCTATAGAATGTACTGTAATTCCTTAGAAGATACCATAGGCAAAAATCCGCAACAGTTCTGGCAGCATGTTTCTAGTCTGCGATCAAAGGGCGGTTTCGAGCCAAACGTCATACTCAATGGTGATACTTTTTCGGGTGTCATAGCGGCCGAGGCGTTTGCTCAGTATTTTGCCAGTGTGTTTCTGCCCGATTCACCTAAACTGGACCCTAGAAACTTAAGTGTGACCAGGGAGGCAGATAACATTCCTCTTCCCGTCTTGACCCCACCGGATGTAGTTAAGGGGATTGCTAAACTCAAACCCTGTAGCTCGGTTGGCCCTGACAACATTCCAGCCTTTATCCTTAAGGGGTGTTGTGATATCTTGGCAGCTCCTCTATGTCATGTCTTTAACCTAGCCCTCCAGTCCGGCGTATACCCTGACCAATTGAAAACTTCGCGAGTCACTCCCATCCCTAAAACCAGTGACAAAACATCTGTAGAGGAACACAGGCCCATCGCTATCCTGCCAACCATTGCCAAGGTTTTCGAGCATATACTCCACTCCTTTATTTATAAACGCCTGAATATGCCTCTGTCTGATGCCCAACACGGTTTTCGGCCGGGTCGCTCTGTAAATTCGAATCTATTGATTCATGTAGACTACATATCTAGTGGCTTGGATATTGGTATACAGGTTGACGCTCTGTATTTTGATTTTCGGAAAGCATTCGACAGAGTTGACAACGATGTGCTCTTGACAAAACTGGGGGCCATCGGTTTCTCGTCGGGTCTTCTTCATTTCTTTTCCGACTACCTGCGAGATCGCAAGCAGTTTGTTAGGCATGGCTGCTTCGAGTCCAAGCCTTATAACACACGCTCGGGCGTAAGTCAGGGATCAGTACTGGGGCCGCCTCTGTTCCTGATCATGATCAATGATCTCATAGCAAATGTTAAGTTTGCCAAATGCCTTCTTTATGCCGATGACCTAAAGCTTGTCGCACACATCAGAACAGACGAAGATTGCAAACTCCTACAAAGTGATATTGACGCCGTTTTTGAGTGGAGTATCGTAAATAAGCTATTTTTCAATCCTAGCAAGTGCCACGTCATGACTTACGGTAGAGGGCTGCGACCCATTCATTATCACTATAGTTTAGGTGGTGAAGTAATTACTCGTGTCACCAGCATAAAGGACTTGGGAGTGACTTTCGATCGCTGTCTTACTTTTAGAGATCACATTTCTATCCTTGCAAAGGATTCTTTCAGGCGCCTGGGTTTTGTTTTGCGAAATGCTCGTGACTTTCACAACCCTAATGTTATTAGGCTATTATACACCACTCTGGTTCGAACCAAACTTGAGTCCAGTGCTTGTGTTTGGCACCCCCATACCGCGACCCAAACACTGATGCTTGAAAAGGTACAGAAAACCTTCTTAAGATGCCTCTTCCAGAGGTTATACCATTTCTTTCCCTACATGTACCCTACCAACTTTCTTTTAGGGATGTTGGGCTTTAATTCGTTGGAGGTGAGAAGAGGCCTTGATCAGCTCACGGTAGCCTGTAAAACCTTACGGGGACGTATAGACTGCCCAGACCTCCATGGCCTTTTCTGCCGACTATTTGTGCCCGACAAATACATCGGACACCGTCCCAGCCGCCGGCGCAATCTATTTGCGCCACCGTCATCCAAAACTGTTGCCAGAGCTGAATCTCCAGTGTGTCGTACTTTGAAGATGCTCAACGCCCTTCTGACTGCCAACCCTGAATGCGATGTGTTTGCTGATGAATGGAATAAAATTATGCGTATATGTCTGATGTTCTGTGAGAGAAAGTATGCAAGGGAGTCAACTGTTCCATGTTAGTTTAATTAAATTATATAAAAAGAATTGTCAATACTAATATTTTTATATTTCTATGTTAATTAATGTAATTGGTGTTGTACCGTTTTAATTAACTATAAATAAATAAATAAAAGACGGTTACCTACAGGTTGGAGAAGATCACAATAAAATGTCTTGTCTAATAAAATTATCTCTGAAACCCTCATTTATATTACAACACTTACCTAGGCATGAGTGTTTCCATCTAATTTTCTATTTCTATTTATACATACTATGTCTGAATTTTAGTTCTAGAGTACACTAAGTAGATACTGAGTACCCATATTACTCTCAAGTACATACCCACTATTTATTTTTAGCATCATAAACTCGTGTCGTCATTTGTTTTTGCGTTTACCTGTCCAGAGTTTTCATGGAATTTATAATTATTCGTTATTTCGGCCTATTTCACGATGTCCGGATAGCCACTACTTACCGAATAAATTAAAAAATGGAACAGAATTTGTATGAAATTATCTACCAAGTAAGTAATAGGAACTTAATCGTAGGATAGCCAAGGGGTGTTAGTTGTAGTGTATCTTTTAATAGATATGTCTACCTTATTCACACAAATAGATCACTCCTTGTGAATTAGATGAATGCCAGAGAGAGATGAATGCCATTATTGACAGCAGATGCCAGACCATTCACTACAACTTGTCCCTTGACGTCATGTTGGCACCATTTCTTGTCAAACTTAGTTTCAATACTAAAGCTGGGAACAAATTATCGGACGCGTCCGTAAGCCACGGCTGAGAGTCGCGGCTTATTTGTATCTGGATAGTACATTTAGCAAACACACTGTGCAAACTACTCGTATCAGTCGTAAGTCGTGGACGTGACCTTGAGCGTTCGGACGTCTGTTGGTCGCGACTGTCAGTCGTGGCTTACGGACGAGTCCGTTAATTTGTTCCCAGCTTAATAGAGTTCAAAATGGCGACTGACAGAACATGATGTATTATACCATGATGTAACTCAGTAGCTGCTGTCATTTATGTCATTCATCTGTCACCACGAAAGGCGGGAAATGGTTAAAAGTGAATTGGCCCTGCACGTGTGCTAGTGAGCCAGTGTAGATAATAATATCAACAGGATTCTACTGTAGTGATTAGCTTAATCGAAAGGCGGTTGGTACTCAACATGAATGATGATAAGTGTAAGAATTTAAGCATTGGGTCAGATTCTGCGGCAACACGGCGAAATTGATTTCCAACAAAAATAGCTTTAGCCCTACATACTTTTATGCCCAAAGTTTTAGTACCTTTTAGACTTTCCGCCAGAACATTGATGAACTTAAAACAGTGTCATTAGAGGAAAGAAGCACCTCAATCTAAAAAAAAATCTTTCTTTATAGTAATATTTTATGGTACGATAGAAATATTAACAGAAAAGCAGTCTACATTACAGACTACAGTGGTTTTATATTAACAATATAATGAACCCGTGTAGGAACTCTCTGAAAAATGTCGCAGAAAGAGTAATTATTTTTGCAAGAAAGAAAAGCTAGAACATTATTTTAATTTAGAACTTAATTAACTGAACGTACTTCACATTATTTCCTGGCACTAAAATGATGAGAAACAGACGATTAAAAGTCTTTGTAGGCACTATCTGCAATTAGCATTTGAAAAAGTATAGTATTTTGTTTGTTCGTTCTGTAGATACTCAATTGAAAACGATGAAATCTGGTCATTCATATTTAAGTAGGTTCTGTCAAAAAATGAAATTCAAAAGTCATTTATTTAAACGAGGCTGAGAATCAGCACTTTTCGAACGTCAAAATTACATAAGACAGTCCCCCAAAACGCCCACCCTTCACCACTTCCTAGTGCATAAGCTGAGACGTGGCGAAAATTGTGTCAATATTGTATGTAAGTTACAAAGCAATTAACAAAACTACAATTTTAGGCTATAGTTACCATATCCTAAAATTCTGATTTCGCCGAATATAAAAATACTCATACAAATTGTCCAGGTCACGATATCCGCATTGAGACGTCAAAGTTTAGCGGTGTCGTGTTTTTGCTCGGAGGCCGACCGGCGCGGGCGCACCCACGGTAGTGACCATATCACCTATACGTATATGGACTTGGCGACAGTTTGTGTCTGTAAAGTAACATGATTTTATTGAGAATGTCGTTATTTTTATCACGTTTATCACTCGTAGAATCGAAAAAAAAAATGTTTATGAGTGTTGCTAAAAATGATTGGAATGTCATGTAGAAAACCGTGGTGGTGGCCATACGAAACGTAATTTTCACTGTATATGTTTGAACGGCAAAAACTCATCAAGATTTTATAAAACCCACTGAGAAAGTAGTAGTAGTGAATTCCTAAATTTACCTACTTTCAAACCACGTTATAGAGTCAACGTGATCACGGAAATTATAGTATCTAAGGGATATACGTCTACTAGCAGCTTCTCACACGTCATAAATGTAATGGATAAGGTACCAAGATGATGTAATTATGAAAGTAGCCGTTTTCCGCCTCTAAAGTAATCTAGAAGCCCTACTTCCTGAAACATGTACCCATCTCGCCACCAGCAAAAAAGCGCCCCAAGATTAGTCCGAGACCAGTCGGACAAGCTCGAAACATGCTTACGAGTTAATGATAAACAATCATTAACGATCGTTAGATTGCAGTTTCTAAAGTAGGGGCTCGTGGATAAGTAATAACAGCCACACGGGTCGAGCCCTCAGGTTAAGCTACGCTTGCCGCGGTTGGTCTATGGATGGGTTACCATCTTTACCATCATACCAAGACCCCTCCGTGTCTCGGAAAGCACGTTAAGCCGTTGGACCCGGCTGTCATTCTTGGATCTTTGACAGTCGTTACGTGTAGTCAGAAGCCCGAAGTTCTGACAACCAAGGGGTATTGTATTACCCCGTTACTGGGTTGTGGAGGCAGTCGCTCCATGTAAAATACTGGCACTCAGCTGTATCCGGTTGGACTGGAAACTGACCCCAACATAATTGGGAAAAGCGCTAGGAAGATGATGAGTGCAGTATATAAAATTAAGAAAAAAATATTGTCACCGAAACACGTGCATATTAAATAGATAAGTTAACACCAGACGCTTTTAAATCCGATCCAGCCTGCCCCTTGCTGCCCTCCCCCAGCGACGCCCTAAGCCGAGGTCCATACCCTACGGGGGTATGGATAAAGTATTCTGTAATTTTCTACACAAAAAAATCTGTATTTTATTTAGGGGGCCGCTTTTGGGTTTATAAATGCGCGTTAAACAAAAAAATTAATACACGTGATATCTTACTACAACCCCCTCCCCCTTGTGACATATCGTGATTATTTCCGAAACCTCTCCCCCCCCCTTTTCGAGCCTCACGTGATTATGGACGACCCCTTATGACACGCGTGCTTTCTCCATTCCACGTCTTTTATTACTTAGAGATTAACGTTAAAATAATTATTGATTGTACATTATGCATATACTCATTATTTACTAGTTTTATGATAGAAACTTCTGCACGCATGCAAATTGACAGCTCCTGTATGTTGGTTTAATAATAAATACTATGTTATTTTACTGTGACATTGCGTGCGAGAACTTGTTACTGATTTTCTCTTTGCGAAGTGATGAAAATTGCTAAAGGTACCATTCCGTACCCGACCGCAGGCAACAACTGCACACGACGTGTCGCGCGGCGTCATGTCGCTGCAGTCATAATTTCGTACCCGACTGCAGGTGGCAGCAGCCCGTATTCCAGTCGGTAGATAGGAGATAGTAAAACGTGATAACGCTCGAGCGTTGGCGGCAGTACTGGTCTGCGGTCGGGCTGCACGTGTCGCCTGTCACTCGCCCGTAGCTGCCAACGACGCGAAGTGTCGCTAGCTACAGAAGGTATTTCACAGAAATTCATAGAAACTAGTCGTATCGTGGCGACACGTCTCCTGCAGTTGCCGCCTGCGGTCGGGTACGGAATGGTACCTTTAATCTTTCGCGTGACTACGATATAATAACTAGCGGTTCATGTACGGGACGTATATTGTTTTTACCAAAATTAGTTAGATAAAAAAGGGGTAATTCTATTTGATTATTATTTATATTCTAGTATAGAGATTCTTTGAACGCATAACGCCTTTATAATTCGACAACGAACTTATTACAGACGCATTAGTGAACAAAGGTGCAACTGCTAATTGTAATAAACGTGAAAATGCAAAAAGTCTGTAGGTACAGTCCGCTGCAGAGAAATCTCACCCCCTGTATAAATACATTGGTAGGGGGTGAGATTTTTCTGCAGCTGACTGTACTAAAGATCTTGAACACTATTAAAACCATTTCGTAACATGAATTTCTATTTCTGTAGAACGTTCCGTAACTTTATTGTAGCCTCGATTTATTGAAAAGGTAATGTCTGGTAAAACACTATTTAAAGTGTTTATGAATCAGTTGAAACCAAATATGGCTAAGCAGTTATTCTATTTCTAAATAGGTGGAATGTATTTGTTTTCTCACGAATAATAATAATAAAAAGTTTATTGATTCATAAACAAACGTTACAATATTAAAGTATGGCACTGGATCCCGCACTATGATACCCTGTGTCGCAGGATCCAGTCTCTTTCGACAGATAATAAGGATTTTAGAGATAGGTTAACAAATGCACCGGTTTAAGTAAAATAATAAATCAAACATAGGACTTAAATGTGACCAAATGTATGTGTATCTGAATGTAAGTGATAAATGTGTGTTGATGTATGAGATTTGATTTCGACTTCTGAAACAACAACATAGCAACAAAAAAAATACCCGCTGAGCCAACTAATTATAACTTATAATGAAGCCTTAGAATCGACATCAAGGAGAAAACAGAATTTAATATACCTATATCAATTCCGCAGCAGCGGGGCGCTACGTCTCACTTAAATTAATTGAAGCTCACCAAATGAAACCGAGATCTCAACAGATTCCATCATTCCACGCCATTGTCTCACACAAAGAGGACCGTTCGGCTTTATTGTACCACGTGCTTTTGTCATCACGACGAAAAAAAGAAATGATTCCTAGAAAAATAATATAAGATTTTCCGACGGAGGGTGCCAAAAAGACTTGATACTTAGTAAGATTGCTGTGTCGTATATTTCTTTGAAGCTCGACTCTTAATTTGATGAGGAGAATGTAAAAACGGCATTAGGTTATTCGAAGGGCGTCGGAGGGGAGCGGTGGGGTGCGCGGGGTGTGACAACCACGATTTATATTGCTCCAGATGAGATTATGGTATGACGGAGTCGTAAAACATTAGAATGGTGAGCCCTACTTTATTTGAACTTTATTTTCTATTAAATCTAAAGTAATATCTAAAGTTTTAACGTTATACAGCCATTTACTTTAGTATTTTTATCAGAATCATCTTTGACAACGAGTCTTTCGAATAAATTCAGTTTAGTGGAGAGATTCAAAACCATAGAAATACGGGTAAAAAAGCCAGTTAAAGTACTAATTTAACCCTTAATTATGGAGCAAGAAAAGGTCACGCCGCGGCGAAGCCATTAAATGCATAAGGCTCAGTCCTTTCATACTATGATATAAATGCGAATAATATTTAGACTGTTTGGAACGTTTACTAAGCTGAATTACCTATTCTCCATTTGAAATAAGATTAGACATTTAACTAAACCTTTTTTACAGTCCGTTCAACCGATTTTGACTTCTATTGCGTTGGTGGCATGAGAAATGGCAGCTGTAGTAAACAGTTGGTATTGTAAACACTTTTTTGCTTTTAATGCCATTCTTATGCCTTCGGTATAGGTGTCAGAATCGGTTAAACGAGTATAGCATTTTGATGAATTTTGGCATAGCTTAATACCAAAATGAAGAAGGACATAAGAAAGTTTAAGTACCAAAAAGAATAGCCGTACCGTCAATTGCAGGGCAGTCAGGGCAGTTGACCGGTACTTAAAACGCGTTAGAAATATCGAGGCACAGTTAGGCCCGTATTACAGAAAAAACTCAAGCATTACTTAAAACTCGTTTAAAGCCTTTTGATTGGTTGAAACTAGTTTTAAGTAATGCTTGAGTGTTGATTAGGGTTCTGTAATACGGGTCTTAGTCCTAGACGTATGTAACTGTGAGAGATATATATATGTCTTCCGGCTGATATAACAGCCCATTGGTAGAAAAAACACAGTTTTACCTTGGTTATTCAAGAACGATGATTATGGGAAGATTCTCTCACGACTTACATGTCGTTTGCCAACGACCATCTATTTCAGGAACTTGTATATCTTGGATTAAAACACATTTTGGGTCATTCATGGGAAACAAAAGGTCTCAGTGTCTTTCGGTAGAAATGTATCAAGAATTCTGAAACATTCATCATCTCTCATTTAAAAGCTAAGCCAAGTCACAGGCCCATGGGTGGCATGAAAACTGTGACACCAGCACGCGTAACATTCTGCTGGGGTTGCGGGTTTGTCTGAAAGGGATATCGCGGCCCCAGCACACAGGCAACGGAAGGAACACGGGTGGGTTTTAGTCAGTAAAAGTCTGACACTCCCTCTCGCTCCGCCCAGAGCGGAGTCATTTGATGATTTCCCACCCAAAAAAAAAACGCGTAACATGGCCACGGTAGAAACGGGTTTTGTCGACGGAAGAATAGACAAAATGACAGATAAACAATCACAATCCGTCATTTTGTCTATTCTTCTGTCGACAAAACCCGTTTCTACGGTGTTCATGCTACGCGTAACCAAACGAAAAAGAAAGAAGATTTAAAAGCTGCGTTATGTATTGTCACCTCCTCGTAGGTTTTATGGTCGCACGCGCTACTGCTGAGCATGAGGTCCTAGGTTCAATTCCTAGGTCGGGCAAAATGTTATTGGGCTTTTTCCATAAGGAATTTCTCATGCAGCCCGGTATTTGGTTGATGGCAATAGGCTCGCTCTCTATTACATGGGCCTTTTATATAACTGGCGAAATGTGCTAAGGTCCACCTCTGCCTAGCTCCTTGGGGATTGCAGGCGTGATGTTATTTTATGTATTGTAACTCCTTAACGCCGGTATATGCCAGTGACCTTAGCTTGCGTGTTCTGGACTGAGCTCAGGCAACGCGTCGTACGCCCATCAAAGAGCGCTGCCCCAATTTCACGCATTATTAATATATTATACATAAAACAAAAAGTGTTTAATAAAACACGGATACTAAAAGATCAATCATTAAATTATCTTTAAAATTGTGAAGGTTTCAGAAAAATACGCTTGATAGATTTTGCGTGATTCTCAGTTTTTTATTCGCGTTAGATATAACTTTACAAATTAATTTCACTATGTAATATAAACATAATCTAAAATATTTGTATATTAAGTTATTTAGAAAATGCTTTAATTTAACATATATTTTTTCCAAATCATTGACACTACTCGTTTAGACGCGATCTTCAATATAAAATCATTAAAAGTCGGTTATCGTCGCCTTAACTCAATATCCCTAAACTAACTGATACTTCGACAAGATCTAGTCTCAACAACAAGCACTCCCAGTACATACCCAATTACTTTCGCTCAATATATCAAGACAAACTTATTCCACGCCAAGAGCGTCTGTAAGGCCATTATTATTACATCAACAATAATGTTCCGTGAATAATAGTTTCTTTAATGTGCCGACTTTGTGAAGAACGTTCATACGTAATCATAATTTATAATATTATTCTAGTTTTACGTCATACATTATCCAAGTTATGGGGCAGAAAACTTTGAAAGTTGTCATCTTTTACACCTAGTTTTGGACCAAAAACGGTACTGTTTGTGAATCGAATTAGGAAGTGGTGAAGAGTGGCCGTTTTGGAGGTTTTGTTTTTTAACTTTTGACTGCAAAAATTTACTAATTTTCACCCAAATTTGAGTTAATGATTTTTGTTCTTTGTATTTATCGACTCATTTATGGTATGTGGGATATACAATACAAAAAGTTAAGAGTCGCCATTTTGTTATTCTCAATCGTAAGCATTTATCAAATTCGTTTTTATTGTCATTTCAACATTGATTTAAAAGAAACAATACCCCTGTAACACAGGTTTTTCCTAGCATTGGGGGCATTGATCAATATTTTGTACCAGGCTATTTCCACTTTTAATTAAGTGTCAACCTGTATGTGTACTTTTACGTCAAATTAAAAAAATATTATTGTATGGTAAACAGAATCCGAGTTAGCCAGTGCTAACAGTCCCATGTAGATAAAGTTCAGCACTCACATAAATCTTACTTTGCTGTCTTTGTTAGTACATACCTGCACTACCTACGAGCTTTATCTCTTATCGTTTATTTTCTAGAAAGTATTTTATTATTCTTTGGTGCGATTTTATTCATGTCGGTAGTGGATGCACAAATGCACTCTAATACTAAGTTCAGCTTGGTGAAATGTAACACACGTTGAAACTGGGGCGGCGTCTACATCACCACATTAGAACTATGCATTACATTTACGTCACGCAAAATCCTGCATCGCGTAAGCAGAGTTTACCGTGCGACTATCATATATACAACGTCCCGAAATCAATCATCGGGCAGTTGCCCACCAGACACGACACCCGTCTGGTCGGAGGATCCTCCCTTTTCTATGGAGGATGAGTGAACTTTAAAAACCCTGTTCCTCATACCTCTATAAAACAAATTCGTCTTGTGTCACATTACATAAATTAAGACGGCTTTGTGTTACATTTCATGTTGTTTTCACTGTGTTCACTGAAATCTCTTTTGGAACATACCGGTGACGTTTCATACCAGCTGTCCATTATTCCTACGCGTGCGTTAGTCAGTCGGCAACTGACAAATATGCAGCCCAGGCTTTCAGTCTTCTAGTTTATCACCTTTTTTGTGCCTATTGGACCAATTTGACGCATTAATTTCCGTTATGGTTGAAGAAAAACTATATAATTAGATGTGCAGTTGCTTAGGTTATTACCAACGGAAATGGAGTGTTAATGGATTAACGGTATGCTGATACTAACTAAGCTGACATTTAACAATTTCTGCAATAAGTAAGCCGTTCATGAAATATCTATATTGTGTTAATGAAATTCGTACAGGTTACATTTATTACAAACGATAAAATAGTGGGAATTCGGTACCTTATGAAATACGACAGTAAATAGATTCTTGGATTCTTTAATTTTCTCTTAATCAATAAATCAATCTGCCTAGCCTTTTCCCAACTATATTGGGGTCGGCTTCCAGTCTAACCGGATGCAGCTGAGTACCTGTATTTACATTGAGCAACTGCCTATCTGACCGCCACAACCCAGTAACTGGGTTATACTAAACCCTATTGGTAAGACTGGGTGTCAGAGTTTCGGGCCCTTTCGGGTAAAGAATGGGCTGTTTGTGCAAGGAAATTCACTACTACTCGGAACCTGAATTTGTGCATTTTTAATGGCAGTAGATTCACCCTTCATGAGACTTATAATATGACTAGAGAAATTTTGGTGTACAGCTCTGCCTATACCTTTGAGGACAAGCCGTGATGCTAAGTAAACGACTCGGCCCCCTGAGCAAAGTTTTTACGAAAACAATGAAGTGTAATCATGGCGGTTGTTACAAAGATAGAGCCGTTTTTACGTCGAACGAGCCATGACTGACGAGCCTCTTCCTATCTTTATGGGTGTACTGTTACCATAAAGATGTTGTGCATCTTAAATTGTAATATTTTGCTGTTAGATTAGGACCACGGCTTAATATACAAACTTGGTACAAAGGAATCTGCGATGATGAAGAAAGCGGTCTTTTTCGGACAATGTAAAGAAAGAAGGAAAGAAATAGAATTTATTGGGACTCGCATAGGAGATCACAAATTAAACTAAAACTCACTCACAGAAACATAATTTAAAAAAAAGAATTAAAAAAAAAGACTATGTCAAATTAGAATAGAAGCAGAAAGTTCTGCTATGTTCGCTGCATTCCACCATCAGTCGTCAAGAAAAAGGTGATCATAGAATTACGTCATTAAGAAAATATATAACTTAATAGTAGGTATTGCCGGATATAGTCTTCTTCTATACCACGGCACTTTTCATCAAAGATATAAATATGTCTAGATAGACACTCAAACATGTGAACTCCTCGAAAGAAATAGCGTCCAACTGTTGGCCGCTAAATGCACGCACACTAGAAAAGCAGAATGACGTCGCGAGTGTAAGGCGTAGTTGACACACACACCACCATAACAAAGATGGCTTAATTGTATGTTTTAGTTCTTTAGCAGCGCGACACTCTATCGTCTAGAAATAAATTATCAAAAAGTTATCGACCACCCTTCAAAGTCGTTTTATCTAGTCTAAAAATCGATAATTATGAATCACAAATATCATCTCAACAAGTCAACACCTACTTATTTCAATTGAGAATCTGTAATCTTTAAAGTATTTCTTCTCTTCTCAATACACTACACATTATTGCGCAAAGTGTTGCAACTGTTAAGCATTGTGTTGCCAGCATGAGTCTTGACTTTACACTTGAGTGTCAGTGCTGCAAATATGTCAAGGCCCCTCCGCTGCTGTCATGAATATAAAGCAAAAAAGCTTGTGCAGACTTCTAATTGTTTTATATTAGAACATGTAGGCAAAACAAGGCAGTGTTTTGTTTTTGTGAATGTTTTTGTAAGGTGACGTCAGCATCCGATGCTCAACTGTTTCATATCTCGACAATATGACCTAAGCTCGGAACAAATGTATTGCTGAGGTCTCCGAAACGCTTTTGTAGTGCTGAATAATAAAAATAAAACATTTAAACCTAAAAGGGCACTTATGAAACGTCAGAAGCTAGGTGCATGGTTCCAATTTGGTCGTTTCCTATAGAGATGAGGCATGAAATTTCACGAATACTCTTTTAAAAATAAATGGTTTTTTATAATGTTTTCAAATTACAGTGTTAATAGTTATGAAAGGACAGTGTAGGCCTGAGAGATATTTCTTGACGGCATGTGAAGCCAAGTCAGAGGCCCATGGGCGGCTTTAAAACTCTGACACCAGGTTAGTTACTAACCACACGAAAAGAAGAAGAGTGTAGGCCTGTCAACAAGTATCAGGTAGATAGGTTTATTTTACTTCGTTGGGAAAACACATGTTACTAAATGAATCTGCTGTATAATCCACTTCTTGTTTTACTTGGACTACGTTCCGCTAACCATTTTCTAAGTGGTATCCTTCAAAGAAAAGATAGATATCAAACAGAACTTCGTTTAGTACAGTCACGAAATACTGTAGTCTTTCATCGCTTTTGTTACTCGTAAATTCCTTCAAGATCTCTCCCTATCAGATAAAATGATTAAATCCTCCGTACCTTTGTCTCGCCTGCTTCATGGAGCTGACGAAAAATGCCGACTCCTCACCAATATTATGGAGCTTAAATTGGATTACGTAGAACAAAAGGACTTAAACGTAACAAATACTTTTTCTTCAAGTACCCACCTTTAAGGGATTTTTATGTGGACTCGTCTAAATTAAATTGACACACGATCTTCAAACGCGGTTGTTCGTAAAACGATTGGGGTTTTTAATACACTGTAACTAGTACTATGATTTGACGTATTGTACGATGCATGTATGCTATTGATTTGATGTACTGCTTGCCCGGTTGATGGCAATAGGCTCGCCCCCTATTACATGGGACTTAAACATAGCTGGCGAAATGTGGGTGTACTATAGGTACAGCTCTGCCTAACCCTTTGGGTATTATGTTATGTAAATACATTTATTTCAGGCTAAGTCAATCAATCTGCCTAGCCTTTTCCCAACTATGTTGGGGTCGGCTTCCAGTCTAACCGGATGCAGCTGAATACCAGTATTTTACATGGAGCGACTGCCTATCTGACCTCCACAACCCAGTAACTGGGTAATACGATACCCCTTGGTAAGACTGGTGTCAGACTTTCGGGCTTCTGACGACTCGTAACGACTGTCAAAGATCCACGAATGACAGCCGGGACCAACGGCTTAACGTGCTTTCCGAGGCACGGAGGATTCTCGGTATGTAAAGATGGTCACCCATCCACTGACCAACCCCGGCAAGCGTAGCTTAACCTGATGGATCGACCAGTGCGGCTGTTGTTACTTAGCCACGAGCTCCTCAGGCTAAGTATTAGACCATAATTATGACTGTTATGACACATTCCTTTACCTAATTAATAACAGTGTCCACTTTATCTACTTTAACCGGTCAAGTTCTACAGGCACTCAGTTAAACATAATATATCTTAAATAATCTAGTTTTAAAATAATATAATGTCATCAAAAAAGTTTTTATGAAAACTGCCTGTTTCGCTTGCTGACTGTAATTATTTTTCAAAATCTGTGAATGCAGATCAAAATATCCCATAAAGTTAAGGATAGTCTCCTAAGACCGTTTTCCTGAAGCTACACCGGTAAAAGTATCTGACCTTACTGCCCCATCTCAAAAATCCACTCTATATACAGATTATACTCACACAATATGTCCCTATTCCATGGAATACGCTAAGATACTTTCGCTGCTATCTCGCAAGAACTTGTACAGACAGCTGCAAAGAAATCTCACCCCCTAGCAATGTATTTATACATTGCTAGGGGGTGAGATTTATCTGCAGCTGACTGTACCTACACCTATTATCTTTTTACAAATGACTGTACGGTTGTCAAGCAAATATAATGTGACATTTCTAAAGTTGCATTAAGAAAATTAATTAATCACAGGTGCATTTGAGTACACAATATAATGTAAAGTTACTGCCACGAGTAACAGATGCTTGAGCTATTTACGTGCGAAACGAAATAATTCTTTGGTCTGACAGAGATAGTCTTAGGAATGAAGCTTGTCACTGAACTACACTAATATTTTAAAAAGAAAAGATTTTTATTTTTGTTTGTAATGTTAAATCTCAAAAACTACTGAACCGAATTAAAAAAATATTTCACCTGTAGAATGCTATATTATCACTGAGTAACATAGACTATAAATTTATAAAGTAATCACGCGGGCGAAGCCGCTGGCGGAAGCTAGTTTAATATAAAACAAATCTACTGGTTACCCTCGAATACTCAAATTAATATAAATTATCCTAACTTATAACATTATAAATGCGAAAGCGAGTTTGTTTTTTATTACGCTTTCACACTGAAACGGCTGAATAGATTTGGATGAAATTTACACATGGGTAGACTATGACCTGGATTAGGACATAGCATAATTTTAATCCCGATATTCCCGCGGGATCGACTCTTAAGGGGATGAAACTGCGGGGCGCAGCTAGTGAATGAATAAATGATACGTTCTAAAAAGGCTTTCTGTCGCTACCTTACACCTTTAAATGACAGGGACACCATGAGACTTATCGAGCTTAAAACTATACTCCGCCGCGGGCAATGTGCCCAAAATATGCACTATCTTTTAGGCCTAGATATCTTAGTAAGTACATCTACAGTAACTTTTAAAGACAGTGTTACAAATCACCCTAAAGTTGCTCTTCATTGCTGACTAAGGTAGGCTTGTTAAAACTTGCTAAAACAAAAACATTAATCGACTTCCATAAAAAACAAAACTTGTAAGTCAACTCAACTAAACGAATTTCTACTTGATCCCTTTGTTTTCGCCTTAACTTTAGGTGTTCTAGATTCGTGCAGGAATCAAACTGGACGAAACAAAGTTAGACAACGTCTGAGAGTGAGGCGGCTCTCACAAATTATATATTTCATCTTACTAATTGTGTTATTCAGACTCCTCGCGTTTCGAAGTCTTCTTGAACAAAATCGGGAGACATTATATGAGGTTCTAAAAATGGAGGTTGGTTTATCTCGTTGTGCTTAGTTGGTATCGGGATGTTTATTTGGAAAAAATATATTTTGTCCGTCCTTCATAATAAATAAATATTAGACACATTAATAAAAAATTGTCTAGATAAAACGCATTAAAGTTAGTGGGGGCTCGCTACGTCATAAGTCAGTATAAAATCTAGAGGTCCAATATTTTTTTATAACCTACCTGATGGACAAAAAAAAATTGCCAACATCCCTATAGTCTCTAGCCTTGCCCTAGTTATTTGAGTTCTGAGTCAAACTTCACGCGACTTCAGTAATCATAACCAATGCTAACCACATCAATGATTCATTGAATAATAGCTGACCATGGACATAAAAATCTGAATAAGTAAAAGCAGATTGAGAAATATCAAATATTTACCTATAGAAAAGTTCATATTCAAAAGTCCGTTTTAATCCAGTCATATATTATTATAATCATAGAATTATTCAAGCAGGCGATATGTGTAATATTATTCATGAATGGTTTTAATAAATGTCATGGTCACTTATTTGACTCTCACGATATTTTGTAAGTCAGTCAGTAACATTCTTACCATTATTATGAAGAAAACGTGAATTTCACACAGCTGTAAGTATTGCATTAAGATTGTCTAATGAATGGAGCAGGACTTGAGATTTTTTAAATCTCATTTGCGGCCTAAAACGCAATAACTTGTAAAGTCATTCTTCTTGACTTTATAAGTTATTGCGTTTTCGTAAAGATCCTTTTCACCATTTTCGTGTGGTTAGTGACTAACCTGGTTTCTGAGTTTTTAAGCCGCCCATGGGTCTCTGACTTGGCTTCACATTCCGTAGAGAAATATCTCTCTGGCATGCCGGTTTCCTCACGATGTTTTCCTTCACCGTTTTTTAAGCAAGTGATAATTATATAATACACACATGAATCCGAAAAGTCACAGGTTGGGTTCGAACTCGAGACCTATGACTTGGCAGTCCGACGGTCACACCACTGGGCTATCGTTACGTTTGTAATGTCATTAAACAAATACATTCGTAAAATTTAAATGAATGAGTGAAAATTTTCAAATTTATGCTACATCGAAGTTGTGTCGTACTGTAATTCTATAAACTAGCTAATTCACGTAAGGGAACCTAAGTATTGTCTATTCTCAGCAATGATAATTATTATAAATCCCTCCCTCTCCTTAGAAGTCAAGTTAAGTCCCATATAATAGGGGGCGAGCCTATTGCCATCAACCAGGCACAAATCCAGACTCCGGGCTGGTACTAAGAAATTACAAAAAAATAATCCAATAACACTTTGCCCGACCTGGGAATCAAACCCAGGACTTCATGCCTAGCAGTAGCGCTTGCAACCAACGAGGCAGTAAGTTCAAGAAAAAGTTACGTCTTTTAAAGTCAAACTAAGTAGCGTTCACACTGACATCCGATGAACCTAGTAGATACCTGATCTAAATTTATAGAGCGTGGTATTTCCGCAATCGTTGACTAAAAAAGAAAAAAAACTCTTTTTTGCAAAGAAAAATATAAAAAGCTGTCAAGTTGTACAAGCGAGTGGAACAGTATCACGCACGTCGCTGTCAAGCGATGCGTGGATAATGCGGAAAACGCGGGAAAAGTCGCCATCTTTTTTTTATAGGCACGTAACTGAAGAACTCCAAAAGAAAGATACAAAAGTTTGTGTCATTTCGCTGTCGTCTCGATATCTTCAACAGCTTTTATGAAGGCTGTATAAAAAGCGCAAGGGAATCTGAAAATAATAGTAAAAGGAGTTTTATGCTTTCGCAGGCTCTCGTGACGCTTGGAACGCTTTGTGGAAGTATGGCAGGCTGCCAGCTCCGGCCGGCTGCCTCGCAAAACCTCTGTGACGTTGAAATGATCCAATCCTCTTATCACGAATGAGTGCCAAGTCAATAATTTTGTGCTCAGTAGCGAATAATGTATTTTTCTTTGATGTATTTTTAATTAGGAAAGAGCCGAAAAAAAATGTGTCTTAAAATGTGACTCAGACATTCTTTCAGGCCTCGATGTTTTGATAACTTTAGTCGAGCCAATATTCAGAAAAGGTCTTTTGTAACGTGTTTTTCCTCCGTCGTCGTTTAAAACGAGAGCGATCGAATCAAAACAAGAACTAAATAGGAACGGAAATTGGAAGAATCTAACCGGATATTTATGTTCAATGTTTCATGTTGATATTTGTGTTGTTCCATTGCCTTTAACGAAAATGATTTTACTAAAATAGAAATAAAGGTACTTAGATAGTTTTATTATTTTATTAGAACCAGTGTAAAATAACATATTTATCAAAAGAAAATAATTAGTGTGCTAGGTATATATTTTTGTACTTTTTACGTGTTTCGCTAGTTTTTATTTAGGTTTTTATTATTTAAATACCCAGACTGATAACTCAATTAAAATATAACAAATCAAACTAAAAAGTTATTCAGAAAATCTATTTCCCAACATTTAAGGTAAGGTAAATACTCTAACTTGAGTCAAGTAAACAACTATTGAGAAACTTAATTATCAAGTTTATGTAAATTGTATGAACTTAAAGTTCCTAGTTACCTAATTTTAAACTACGATCGGATCTAATGTCAAAGTTTCAGTTAATCTCGTACTAGTTAAGCTCGTTTCAGTCTACTTAAGAACAGATAAAATTATAACTCGTATACCTAATTATCTGTTTATCTACACATCTGCCATTAAAACGCAATTCATAGTCCCATCATGAATATTTTTTGTATTACGATGTAATTTTGTAACAACACTTTCATAATTTACGTAATAAAACTGCATTAACATGCAAATCACATTACGCCTGTACTCCTCAAGGGTGAGGCAGAGCTGTGAAGTACACTCACATTTCGCCGGATAGATAAGTTTACAATCAATTTCACCAATGAAACTGAACGCGATCAGCACATCTAAACCGTGTTCAAGAGCTGTCAGTGCCAACATTCCATAGCAATGATGACAGTGAAAGTTCGTCAACGCAGTCTAATTATACTGATCGCGTGCAGCATCTGTATGGATCAGTATGGTGAAATACGCACGAGCGCTTTTTTTAACGCGACGTTTCTTGCCGCGTACTGAATTTTCAACGCTCTGCTAAGCGGCGTGAGTTGAAAATCTAACTGTGTACTTTTTCAATGCGCTAGGCATCCACTCTGTTGGAGTTTCAGCGCTCGGTTCGACGCCAAGAGTTGAAAATCCAGAGTACAGCCAAAAACTTTGCATTTCAAATGCGGGCTTACAGTGACGTTTCCCATATAATTTAGGCTTTGAGCCCGGTTCCTGTCAATAGGCTCTCCTATTGATAGATTATATGCCCATTATTTATTGTCCCGCCCAAATTCAGTCTTAGCTCATAATATTTGTAAATATCAAAACTGTGCAAAACCATTCTTCAAACGAACATTATGATGACATAAAAATATAAAATTCTTAAAAGAAATAATGTCAAAATAAATGCGGCATTAACACAGCCGTTTATCATGTTAATTTTAATGCAAATCTTTGACATGACACTTAGTAAACGCGTTAATTCGGCTTGACAAAATACTTAGCATTCTTCAAGTTGTAACTTTAGTGAAGCTTTTTAACATGACATTCAAAATTAAAACAAGCATAATAACGTTAATGGAATCTAAATGACTTTTAAGAAAATGTCTTGATTTATTTAAAATGGGCTAATTCTAAGAAAAGCCGGTGCGAAAGAAAAATTTGCTAATTTTTGTGGCCGTGTTCTTATCCCAAATCCTTCGCTAAACTTATTTATGATAAACATAATTTCCATGTTTACAAGTTTTTGTCCGCAAAATGTAAACAGATTTTAGATTTAAGTAGTACCCACTTCATAATTGTTCAGTACAACTTGAACATATAAATTATTTAAATCTTGCTGGCCACTTTGATTGTCTGTGGTCTAAACTTGTTTTTCTTTTTCTTATTGTTGTTCAATTTTGTTCCCCTTTTGAATGAGCATATTGTGCTCCGGTTACTAATGTAATAAATTCGTTATTTTAACATTTTCTACTGTATTTTATTTCCAAAAATAATTAAAATAACTTTCCGCACATAAAACCCTTAACCCATAAACCCGTAATATTTACGTACGTATTAATTTTTGTTCTTAAAAAATGCTCTTTTTAGCACATCAGATACGCCATCAAACCCATTAGCAGTTTATAAAAACCGTAAACCATACAACACCTCGAGAATTACCCGTAAAAATATAAACTTTCTAACTGGCTATAAAAAACACCATGATCGCGTTAAGAGTTAAAAGTAAGTACAAAAACCCACAGTTATATCACGTTGTTTCAAAAACTCTCTCCTTCATTGCAGTGTGTTCCGAATCAGTCGAAAACTATTTAATTATAGTGAGATTTGTATCGGAGAGATGTTTATTGCAGAACGTGTTTAGAAGGTACTGCCCAGCAATTAAATTGTTTTGTAAAGAGCAAGTTTTATATGATTCGGGGTTTAATGTTACATTTAATATTTAATATTATGTATCTACTTTTACAGCAGTTTTGTGTGATATCACTGAAATTGCTGTCACTAAATTAAAATGTCTTGCCTTTATAATACCCTATTTTAATTTAGCCATTTCGAAATTGATAATTTTATTATCAAATCAACACCTACTAACCTATATTTATAGCTTTTCCTTGCTTTTAAAGAACATTTTATTTCAGGTGCTACATTTTGGAGTAAAAAGAAGTCAACATTAACATAAACATAACCTGTAATCCCCGAAAGGCTAGGCAGAGATGTACCTATAGTACACCCACATTTCGCCAGTTATGTTTAAGTCCCATATAATAGGGGGCGAGCCTGTTGCCATCAACCGGGCACAATCCAGACTCCGACTCCGAATTAACATGAAGTAATCTTATAAGTGAAGTTATTACGGACTTATGCAGATTAATTGCTGCAGATAAACACTTTAATTCTATTTTCGGTTAGATAAGACCATCAACAAATTAACTAGACCGCGACGAGATTATTCAATATTTCACGTAAGATCATGTTCCTGTTTTGTTTAATTTAAAGATATTATTCGGCTGCCTGTCGAAGTAAAATAATGTTGAATTACTACTTCATTTGATTGTCTGTAATGTCAACATACTTTTCAACTGAGAAACTCCTATAATTTCCACCTGCTGATAAGTATGAAACAATTGGACATCTACAAATGGAATTTACAAGAAAAGGAACGTCTAGGATGCGCGAAGTAAACGTATCATAAATTGGAACGATTTTTAAATTGAAAATACTCGTCTCGCACGTAATATTTACTTAGTTTTAAGACTTTATTCATATCTATGGGTAGTTAGTATAACTAACAGTGTTTGTTGCAAAAATTTAAAAATTATTTAGGATAGTTGTAAAACCGTTCGAATTTGGATTACGTTTACGTTACGCGTTCGTGCTAGCGCCTCAGTATCCATCTGCTTAGTTTTTAGACTTGAATTGATGTCTATGGGCGATTCCAAATAGAGTTTGTCGCAAAAGAAAAAAAAACGTTATAAGATAGTTGTATTTTCTATTTAAAAAATCGTTCGAATATACGTTACGTTTACGTCTGGCCTTCGTAATATTCAATTAATGAAGACAGTACCATAGAGTAGATAAGTCGACTTTTAAATGTGTGTTTTCATGACTTTATAGCATATTCAACCTACAATGTTCCCACAGTTGGGATAGAGGCCCCCTCTCTGTGAGAAAGGATTAGGATTAGGCCCAGTGCGGGTAAGTAGATGTCACATGTCTTCGAATTTTTGGTTCTAGTATTTGCAGGTTTCCTCACGATGTTCCTTCACCGTTTTGAGAGTAGTAGTGATGAAATAATTTACACAAAGTAAAGCGCCCGTCTGGGTTCCTTATGACCCCGTTGGTCGCAGCTGATACCAATTTGCCACTGCTGCTCTTATGCTCTCCCTTCATGACCTCAGACCAAATAAAAAACCAAGACAGAGCGCTGTCAACAGTGCCGGTTTCATAAACATGTGTGCACTTAGTGAGGTGTGAGGTGTAGTTCAATTGTAGTTTGATTGTAAATGTGTGCGTGTGAGCGAATATGCACAGAGCGGAGGTGTATATTTCGCATACTTCACAGTATTGTTCGCAGCGCTATGTCTTGATTTTTTATGTGGTCTAAGTTCATGACTTTGTTTATTAGTAAAGTTGTTAAAAAGCACTTGAACAAAAAAAAATATAGCAACACCTCAGCGATCAGCTGCCGTTCAACCAATTATGAAGCGGAACACAGTACGCAGTAATACAGTCGCAAGTAATTAAAAACATGAATTTTTATTTGTCCGAGATTCCGATTCGTGCGTGCACCGCTGTATGCGAACAGTGCATGCGCACGCGTTGGTGTCTTTTACATTGTTGAACAAATACGTACTGGCTACGAGCGAGTTTGTATTATGTTTGTAGAAATTATTGTTTTGTTAACTAAAGAGTTAAAATTGCACACTGCGATAATGCAATGCAGTGTGATAATTATTGTTAGCTTTCTATTTATCAAGAATAAAGTGTATAATTACAACAATTTTTTTTTTCTTGCGATTGTAAAATATCTGAAATTATCTTTTGATTTCTTATTAATTTACTTATGGTACTTCAATTGGAAACTGTGATTTGAATGATCAAAATAAAATAATGGGGTATCACGTATGTACAAAAACGTAACGTAATGTATTACAATACTTACGAGCAGGTAATATTAAATGTTCAATAAGTTTAGATGTTTGAATAGACAAATAAATAAAAGAATACATAAATATAATAACTTCTCCCACTATAAATTAAATATAAATTACTACCAAAATGAAGAACTGCCACTTTAGTCTAGTGTGCGCAAGGGTTACTACTGAGCATGAGATCCTGGGTTCAATTCCCAGGTCTTTTCCAGGGTTTTTCTATCTGGAATTTCTCAGTAGCAGCCCGGAGTCTGGATTTGTGCCCGGTTGACGGCAATAGGCTCGGCCTCTATTCTATGGGACCTAAACATAACTGGCGAAATGTGGGTGAACGATAGGTACACCTCTGCGAAACCCTTCGGGAATACTGGCGTGATGTTATGGTATGTTATCATGTATAAGGAATACATGATAACATACCATAACATCACACCCTTCTATTTGTCAATGAAATTTATTACAGTACTCATAACTATTCCGGAGGAGCTCGTGGCTAAGTAACAACAGCCGCACTGGTCGATCCATCAGGTTAAGCTACGCTTGCCGGGGTTGGTCAGTGGATGGGTGACCATCTTTACATACCGAGAATCCTCCGTGCCTCGGAAAGCACGTTAAGCCGTTGGTCCTGGCTGTGATTCGTGGATCTTTGACAGTCGTTACGAGTCGTCAGAAGCCCGAAAGTCTGACACCAGTCTTACCAAGGGGTGTCGTATTACCCAGTTACTGGGTTGTGGAGGTCAGATAGGCAGTCGCTCCATGTAAAATACTGGTATTCAGCTGCATCCGGTTAGACTGGAAGCCGACCCCAACATAGTTAGGAAAAGGCTAGGCAGATTGACTCATAACTATTCCGTTTGTTTCTTAATCAGTTTCATAAACGCGACAATGCATTAAATAGTAAGAGTTGACTATACCGTAACGCGAAGCGGTAAAATATCTCCCTTTGTCATTCTACTAATACAATAAAACAGAAAGCTTATTTTTTGCCGAGCTTTCACATCAACGCGCCTCATTAGATAATAACTTTTATTTACAGGCGTTGCAGGTACAAAAACTAATTGTAATTTCTTTATAATCCAGAAATCTTCTCTCGTATCGTGAATAAGAAAAGAAAAATATTAAAAATTCTAAAGTCATTTACTCAAACTAGGTTGAAAATCAGCACTTTTCGATCGTCAAAATTACATAAGACAGTCCCCCAAAACGCCCACCCTTCACCACTTCCTAGTGCATTAGCTGGGAAGAAAAAGTGGCGCAACAAACTCCCCAGCAAAAGAATATAATACTATTCATTTGTATGCACACCATATGAATCACAGATATAAGATTTTTCCGACGGTCTCCTTATGAGGTCCTCCGATAAGATTATTAATAACAACAGGTCGACATAAAAGAGTCTGACGTGGTGACATTTGGAACTAAATATGTTACTTAATGCAGACCTATGATGATGGCACTACTTTGCCAACAAGTGCTTGTAGGTTTTGATTTGAGTCACCCACGAGCAGCGTTTTTTGTTCCACATTTATTTTAATAATTTATTTCCCATTCGAAGTGACGTAAATAGAGGCGCACTCATTTTCATTTTACTGTTTATTGCCAAGCTGTACCTAGTTATTAATTCAAGGAGGTCGTCTATTTTTCTTAACTGAGAGTTGAGAAACGCTAGTGTCAAGATATCGAATCAACAGCACTATCAAATATATTAACTCCGGCAAAGAACGTTATAGAAGCCAGGCATCTAATGACGTACAGTCAACTCAGCCTATTGCAGTCCACAGCTGGACATAGGCCTCTCCCAGGCTGCGCCACAAAACCTCCTCCACCTTCCGCATCCAGTCTGTCCCAGCCAGTTTCTTAAGATCGTCGGTCCACCTAGCTGGGGGGCGTCTCACACTACGCTTGCCTGATACGCGGTCTCCACTCCAGCGCTCATCTGCTCTGACGGGGTCCCCTAGGACCGATGCCTGCCGGGGTTGCGGGAAAGTCCGAAAGGGATACCGTGCCCCTGGCAACGAAATGGCAACTGACGGAACACGGGTGGGTTTTAGTCAGTTAGAGCCTGTCACGCCCTCCCACTCCGGCCAGAGCGGGAGAAGTTATTTGATAATTTCCCAAACAAAAAAAAACAAAAAGCAAAAGGTCGTCTGCTCCACCTAACATTAATTATTCGACAAAACATTGAGGTACAGTACGAGCACCGATTCCGTAGCTATTGCCCAAGATACAGTGCATATCATGGCGTTCTCCATTTTAATTATATATTTCATTTAATTATATCATCATAATTTTCTCACCTACATAAAACCGAGTGGGTACATTTATCTACTCAAGTACCCACATAAGTACAAAACTGACATACATCAATCTAATAACAGCAAGGTGCAATCATACTTAACGGTACTACCGGTCATGCCGACTGGAATGCGTGTGCGCAGCTCTATAATCGCTCTAATAACCGTGCCCTCTCTCACGTAATTATAACCTTTAGTATAAAAACAAGTGATTGGGAACGGTTATAAGATTTCTCTCCTGGCAACTGATAATGGTAGGAAATGAGGCAGTGTTTTGTTTTGATTTTAAAGGCGATTTCATAGACTTCTGAGTACAAAAATGAATTAATTTAACTAAGGTAAGTACGAAAGTCATGTTTCGGTCTTAGAATATTAGTTATTACTCTGAGGTTTCGGTCCATAAGGTTAACCAAGACAAAAGGTTTTCCTGTATGTAAAATGTGTAAACTCTGTACATCTTTAACATGCAGAAAACAGTTTTGTATTCAATATTTCCCAAACAAAAAGCACTGAAAATTGGTATATTTCATAAGCAAGTTTGTGCCTTTCCGTTTAGCTCGTTCAGTGCCGGGAGCACTTGCGGAGGGCTCGTTTGAAACGTAGGTTTTTCTTAGAGAATACAGCATTATAAACGGTGAAAATAAAATGTAATGTATATTTTAACAAGATTTATTAGTATGTATATGCGTTGGTTTTAAATACTAAGTTTTTGTTTTGTTCAGATATTCACAAAAAAAATCAAAGGTTGGAAACTACATATTAGCGACAAGACCCCCTGAAAACACTATTTTACTTCGTTTCACAGTGTTTCATAATACGGTTTTAAACTTGATGCCGTTGACCGTCCGCGATGGTTAACTTTAGCGCAAACGTAATGCCGGCGATCCTCCCGGAGGGTTCACTTCCAATATGTATGGCGGCATGGCGTATGAGTTCTATGAAAACTGGGTGGAGTCGAACGTATTAATAGCGAATTTAACCAATAAAACTGAACGCGATCAGCACATTATTTATTTTTTTTTACTTTGGGAAATTATCAAATAACTTCTCCCGCTCTGGGCGGAGCGGGAGAGTGTATCAGACTTTTACTGACTAAAACCCACCCGTGTTCCTACCGTTGCCTATGTGCTGGGGAGCACATTTAAACAGCGGTCAAGAGCTGTCAATGTTAATATTGTTGTGGTCTGTTAACAGTAACAGCTCTTGAACGCGGTTTAGATTAGAAACTAGTTATCTGCCATAAATGCTGCAACAAACTTCAATAAACATTATGAATGACTGATTTGACAATTCTAACAATATCCCCAAGCATTTCATCGCTTTACGTCAGTAACCTATTCTTTTTCGGTAGTTAGTAGTAGCACTATGCTATAGAAAGTAGGCATTTAATCAAGAAAGTTAACTATATCAGACACCCATCTAACATTACAGGTACTTTCCTGTCCCCTTCGTCAAGCGTGTAACATTTCAAACTCTCGCCTCGGACTGAGAAAAGATATAACACAACGCTTTTACTTGCTTTCATGTGAAACTCGTGAGACAATGTCTTAACGCGCAGACGTGCGTTAACGCAGATAAATGGTGTGTATTTTAAACGAAATTATTGTAGGACTAGCTGTACCCGTGGTTCTGTACGCATGTTTTTTTCTGTGTTGTTTGATATTTATTTAAATTTTCTGGGTTGTATTTACCTGCGTCCATTTACTTGTGGTCTGTGTGTTGGTGGTAATTAATTTTTAATGTGTAATATCTTTCCTCTCGCTTTCCTTCTATCTGTGGGAGTGATTTCGTGAAAAGGGACGGAAGTGTGTAACATGAAGCCAGAGAAGCGCGCGCTATTTGATTTCACCAATGAGCGCGCGCTTTTTCAGAGAGTTTGGTACTGTCAGCCAAGATTCCATCATATACTGTAAGGATCGCTCGTTTTTTTTTTAAATATTATCACTTGCTACGTATCAATACTGAGCCAGACCCGATAGTTGGGGGAAGACTTAGCAGATGGTGATGACTCATCATCACAATATAGAGATACGGATGGCGCGTTATGGCCTTCCCCAAGTATCGTGTTTTTATTTAAAACAATATTTCATGTTATATGTTGAGTATACCTGTTTCAACTCCGTAAAATTTTCAATCAATAAATGTAAATTATTTTATTTTTGTAAGTAGGCTTGTACAAACACTTTTACATCTCAACGCCATCTCATACATTTTCAGTCTGTGCCTCTGTATCCTTTCGGCCTAAAAAATATCAAAATTGCAGCAAGTAAACTGAGTTACTTTTACATCGCAAGTGTGTAGATATCATAAGTGAATGTAGCTACATATTGTGAAAGAAAGTAGCCTGTCTGTGTGTCCCGGTAACCTAACCTAACCTCTTGATCTCGAAGACCACTGACTTCGGTCCAGTGGAGTTTCAGATGTCAGATAGCTTTTTCGCTTTAAAGTGGACTGAAATAAGTCAAGCAAACATTCAGACGGGGATTTTTGTATTAGTATTACCGCAAATGTATTTTATTACCCAAATTAAACCTAAATTTTCGACCGTTTTTGCTGACGTAAGGTATAATAAGCCATAATGCATAAGGAAAACCACACTATAAGGAAAATAAAATATACAGAACCATTCCTTTTCTCATGATTCAATTCGCTCAAAATTTTACCTATTTTGTTGGCTTGTTTGTGGCTTATTTCACAACATTACTGTTTAACCTCATCTTTAAACGCAGCCTCTAATAGATTTAAAGTTACCAAACTGAGACGGTAAATCTTATATTTGATAATAATTACTATGCAGATGCTTATTTAGGCTAAGGTTAGCTCGTGGCTAAGTAATAACAGCCGCATGGGTCGTTCCATCAGGTTAAGCTACGCTTGGCGGGGTTGGTCCGTGGATAGGTGACCATCTTTACATACCAAGACTCCTCCGTGCCTCGGCAAGTACGTTAAGCCGTTGGTCCCGGCTGTCATTCGTGGATCTTTGACAGTCGTTAAGAGTCGTCAGAAGCCCGAAAGTCTGACACCAGTCTTACCAAGGGATATCGTATTACCCAGTTACTGGGTTGTGGAGGTCAGATAGGCAGCCGCTCCATGTTAAATACTGGTATTCAGCTGCGTCCGGTTAGACTGGAAGCCGACCCCAACATAGTTGGGAAAAGGCTAGGCAGATTGATTGCGATGCATATTTAGACCTTGTAAGTGACTTAATAGTTAACGGTTTGTCGCCATTAGGGAGAAGCCCAGAAATGACTGGATAGTAAGTTATGCTGAAACAAAAATGGAAAAACCAACATAATTTTTAAAACGATGATGTCTACTCGAAATAATGATATTATAAGTAAAAAACTTTTTTACAAAAAAAACAACTAAGTTCCAAAAAAAACACTACAAAATGAAAAATTACTTTAATTTCCGAAGTCGGTCTTTGGATCTGTATTTTAGTTTCTTGCCACTGAACATACATAAAAAAATAACACATACAGACGAACATTCTAACCTGCTCCTTTTTTGAAGTCGGTTAAAAAGAGGTAGATAGTCAAAACTTGGCTAATTAGCCTAGTTCAGTATCGACTTCTCTCTTTTTCGCTCCTGATAATTACGACATGCCGTCCTACTTCCACGTGTCATCAATAGTGTGACATTCTGCCCTTTTTGAAGATCGAATGTAGGGTAGATAACCTATCTACGTCTTTTTACTTAAGGCCAATTCTCGTACTTAAAAAACGTTCACATTCAAGTCGCAATCTGTCAAACTTGTCAAAAATGTGGGTAAATTGATTGCGAATGAGATTAGAATGCGAACGTTCTTAAAAAATACGGGAATTGCCCCTCATTGACTCGAAAGCCGAAATTTAAAAAATATCACGTTCATTACAGGATACAATATTATAC
Source organism: Agrochola macilenta (assembly GCA_916701695.1). Lineage (NCBI taxonomy): Eukaryota > Metazoa > Arthropoda > Insecta > Lepidoptera > Noctuidae > Agrochola > Agrochola macilenta. Next base: position 16,233,040 of record OU753563.1, read on the forward strand.
AAAACACATAAAACAGTCTTTTAAATAACTGTTATGTGACATAAATCACAATGTGAATGGCAATAAATATGCCAATCCTAACATTAACAGATTATATCAAATCAAGATAATATACACCAAAACAGCCAGTTCTTCCAGTATTCTAATGTGTCTCAAAATTCTATGTAACAGTATCTTACTGTTATATACTAAACACGTTATTAGGAACGAAATTAAAACTGTTATCAAAAGAAAACCCGTTTTGAAATTACGTTATGTGTAGAGAAAAGTTCGTTGACTTTTAGCAATGTGGTAAAAAATTAACATTGGCCAATGTGAGGTCAAGTAGAGCAGTGGCGGCCCAGTGGGAACGGTTCGAACCCAAGCAGGCACTTTACTTTGTATACCGCACCCGTTTTGAAATTCTTACATCACCACTGCTCTTAAAAACGGTGAAGGAAAACAACGTGAGAAAAACCAAAATTACGAAGACATGTGACATCCACCAACCCGCACTGGGCCCGCGTTGTGGATTACGGCCCAGTCTCTCACAGAAAGAGGAGGCCTGCAATGGGAACATTATAGATGGATAATGCTGAATGTGAAGTTTAATTCGTGTCTTTTAATAAATAACTAAATGATAAATGATAAATGATAAATGATTTTATTTCTGTAAGTGGGTTTGGACAAAACACTTTTACACGTCAATCATATTTTTTAAACTAGATGAGGTTGGCGTTTCCTATCTGACTACTCCGAGAAGAAAGGCCGAAACAAACTCAGAGGTCACAGTCTCTTTTAAAGTCCAGACATAATCTTGGTCAGATCATGTGAAGATCATGTAGATTGGTGTCTGAGATGGTCTTTTGAGGAAAGAACCACACAGATTGAGAGGACCTGTCCAGTCAGTGCACGCATTTGTCAGTGACCGTGCAGCTCAACTCAGGGTTTAAGGAGCTCAACGATTCGACGAACAATACCAAAGAAAGGACGTTTGGGTAGGCCGCATAAATTACTCAAGCTGCCAGACCGTGATAAAAACTAAATAATAAAATAAAAGGAATGACCCACATAGTCTTCACATTCACAATTATTAAAACAATATAATACTTTAAAAAGTAAATACTCATGTCATTGTATATATAAAATTCATTAATGTCAATGTGTATATAAAACCCAGAAATAGTCTTGGTCAGATCATTGAAGGACCATGTAGATTTGTGTCTCGAATGGTCTTTTGAGGAAAGTATTATACAGATTTGAGTGGACCTGTCCAGTCAGTGCACGCATTTGTCAGTAATCGTGTAGCTCAACTCAGAACTTAAGGAGTTCAACGACTCGACGAACAATACCAAAGAAAGGACATTTGGGTAGGCCACATAAAGTACTCAAATTGCCAGATTATCATTAATAATTACTGAGAAAAAAAAATAAAAAATATATGATCCACATAGTCCTCACGTTCACAATAATATATTTAAAAAAATATGTATATATTATACTTCACAAAGTAAATATTCATATAGTGGTACAAATGAATGAGAAAAAAAAAAAAAAAATATTAAAAACCAAATTTCTGACTGTAAAAAAAAATAAAAAATAAAAATTGGAGCAGCTTAATCCCAGGCCTTTTTGTCCTCAACGTAATCTTTAATGGTATAAAACGCTTTCTGGCACAACTTACGTTTAATGAATGATTTGAATTTATTAAGGCTTAGATCTTGTACGTGGCTTGGGAGTTTATTGTAAAAGCGTATACATTGACATCTGAACGAGCTACCTATTTTCTTGAGCCTGGTTGTAGGTACTACAAATTTGTGTTTGTTCCTAGTGTTTATCTTATGGATATCACTGTATTTTTTATACAATCTTATATTTTTATGGGTATATAAAAGATTTTCAAAAATATACTGAGAAGGCACAGTCATTACATTAATTTCCTTAAATTTCTCTCTGAGAGAGTGTCTCGGGCTTAATTTATAAATTGATCGAACGGCTCTTTTCTGCAAAACAAAGATAGTTTGAATGTCGGCGGCATTTCCCCACAACAAAATACCGTACGACATTACACTATGAAAATAGCTAAAGTACACTAAACGGGCTGTCTCTATGTCAGTTAAATTACGAATTTTTCTAACAGCATAAGCTGCGGAGCTTAGCTTTTTTGACAATTTATCTATATGTGGGCCCCACTGAAGCTTAGCATCCAAAGTTAAGCCTAAGAATACTGTGCTATCTTCAGGATTCAATTCTTCGCCCCTTATCAACACCTTAGTTTTCACCTGCCTAACGTGTGGTAGGGTAAACTAACTGTACTGCAACCTAGATGGAACAAATTCGGCGGTTACTGTAATTAAAATGTCCGGTTATGTCTATTGGCACCGAAGATCATCAGAAGGTAAAAATGTAACCCAACTTCTAACAATTTAAAGAAAAAAAAAAAAAAAAAAAAAAAAAAAAAAACAAAAAACAAAAAAAAAAAAAAAAAACAAACTCAAAAGTCATTTATTCAAACTAGGCTGAGAATCAGCACTTTTCGAACGTTAAAATTACATAAGACAGTCCCCCAAAACGCCCACCCTTCCTAGTGCGTTAGCTGGGAAGAAGAAGTGGCGCAACAAACTCCCCAGCAGCACAGCTGCCTGTTTAGTTAGAAGAAAAGAAAAAAAAACCTTGTAGAAAAGAAGAGCTCATTATCCAAGTATGATGGGAAGTTATTCCCACGTCGAACGAAAAAAGATCTACCCGTTATCTCTACCACGCACAAGGCGATTTAATAAATAATAATATGTAAATAATGAAATAAAGGAAATAATAATAAGCGATATAAATAATAATAGAGATACTGAATCTTGACTAAGCGATCATTGAAATGAAATGAAATTGTTTATTCTGTAACTAGGATATTGGAAGCACTTTTACACGTCATATTAAAAAATATTAAAATTTGCTAGATGAGTTCGGCGTTTCCTATCTGACTACTCTGAGAAGAAAGGCCGAAACAACCCCAGAGGTCACAGTCTCTTTTAAAGTCCAGACATAATCTTGGTCAGGCCATATGAGGACCATGTAGATTAGTGTCAGAAATGGTCTTTTGAGAAAAGAACCACACAGATTTAAGTGGACCTGTCCAGTCCGTGCAAGCATTTGTCAGTAATCGTGGAGTTCAACTCAGAATATATGGAGCTAAACTCGACGAACAATACCAAAGAAAGGACATTTGGGTAGGCCGCATAAACTACTCAAACTGCCAGACCATCATTAAAACTAACTGAAAATGGGAAAAAAAGAGTAATGGATAAATTAAATAAAAAATATCCACATAGTCCTCACATTCACATAAAATTAAAATAATATAATACTTTATAAAGTAATCATGTCATTTTATATGTAATATTAAATAATGTCAATGTTTAAATAAAACTGGTATAGTTTGACGATTTTACTGAATAATTATATATAATGTGCCGATAGTCGTAACAGCCAATGGCCTAATAGCCAAGAGCCTCGACCAACACCTGAGGAGGCTCTCTTTGGGCAGCTGCATCGGCTTGATTCAGAAAGCGGTACTTCTCGACACGGCTTGCATTGTCAGGAGGTTCCTCACTCTGACCGCCGGTAGCTTGGACCCTGTTCCCGATACCGGTGGGCTACTATTTTTTATATTTTTAAATGTTTTATGATTTTTAATATTCTAATATTTAAAAATGTAATTTATAAGTATTTAAATGAAATAAAGGAAATACTGAAAGTGCCACGACACAGTGATATTAATGTTACAATATACAAAATAAATGTTGTTGATGATATTGCAATAGCAAGTCTAGATTACGATTCTAATAGCAATCTGTCAAGCTTTAATAGACTCTTACTTTGCGTTCAATTACCTTCAGAAATTGCCACTAGTGATGCAAACGGAGCAAATACTGCGATTTCATAATGCATAGGTACTGGTATTAGAGAAAGAGATTGGTTTGTTGTGGTTTCTAAGAATACGTGGCATCAATATAATTATATCTAAGTAAATTATACTTAGATATAATTATATTGATGCAGGTGGCAACAAAGCTCCCTGCATACGCGGCACAATGATCGCGTATCAACAAGGATAGAAGACGAATTCACGACTAACAAGCTTTTATTTTTATTGCCATTCAACTTCAACATTATTCAATTTAAATTTTGTACGCTCCATAATAACAAGAGACAAATTAAAGCTGCTTGTTGCAAAATAATAATTTATTCGTGTTAGAGTGGATCAAGCAGTAAGCACCCTTGTCTCCTACACAATTCTCTCCATCATTATCAACAAAATGTATTCATTTATTCAAGTGTTCGACGTCAGAAGTTCTTAAAGAGATCAACTGGTAATATCTTAAGAAATTCTTGTGTTTTCTAACTTAAAATTATAATCACACTCAAAGAAACTTCCCTTTTAAATAAAATTCTGAACGTTATAAACTCACCTTTGATGCTATTTCAAGCGCCTCGCACCTTGTTTCCGAAAGTGTTCCTCCTTCAGTAACTCACAAACTTCCACTTTACGCCTCAGGCACGATAAAAAATCACCACGTCGATATGAAAACATGAAATTTTCATAATTCGCAACATTTCACAAATCACATTGAACTCGCGGAGAGTTGAGAGCTTGTAAAAGGCTGTATTGATAAAAGTTCTGTGACACACTGCTGCGTACCGTAATGTGTCAAAATAAAAGTTTTCAGCGCAAACTTTGGCTCGTTTGCCTGACTTGTCACAGGGATCAGGTACTTCGCGGTCGGATTGTTCGTTATTTGTGAATATTCGTTTAAAACTGGAGGTGTTTGCTGCGAGGGAGTGTGCGCGAGCGCAATGACGCGTGCAAGTAGCCGGGGAGGAGGGCACAGACCTCGAGCGTGAGGCGGCGGAGGCGCCGACTGCCGAGACACGAGTACCGTTGCTCCGAGAGTGGGAGCGAGGTCGGACAAGCCGGCAGGCTTTGACATTTCTAAGTTATTTGGTTACTTCATATCGATGCCATGACTCGCTTTTGTTGTTGTTGCTGCTCTGGCACAGATCTGCAGTGCTATTCAGCCGGAATTGTAGCAGTTGGTTACCTTGATGGGTTGTTTTACGATGCAAAACATAAAGTAAGAGGTTTCATTAATTTCTAGTTGGAATTGAAGGAATTGCATGCGCTTGTATTCCGAGAACACGTCTATTTGGAGGTCATGGTGTTGCTTTACAGCTTTTGCAGTAAGCCAAGTGCTAACTATCATCTCTTAAAGCTTTTATAGTTAAGTTATTGCCTGCAAAGAAAATTTTCTTTAACTTATTTTATACGCGTCATATTCTCTACTTATCTTACTTGACACGCGATAAATATTTTTACAATAGGCAATCTACAAACATAAAACGCCAAATTATTCAGTTTACGATCGCAATAAAGTAGCTCCGGCTAACTAAAGCTGTTCACGCTGTATTACGAACTCTTGGGGCTATAAATCTCATAATCACATGTTTAATGTCGTGACAAGACTTGGGTTATCTTGTGACATTACTCGCGTTATCTCGTATAGAATCATGTACTAGATCTTGACATGGGCCCTGCTAGCTTCAAGATTTATTTGCATACTTGGATCTAGGAAAGTTACTAAACTGGTCTTTCCTGATTCTGCGATAGTTGTGAAGGGTTAACTACGTACTATATGTTTTTTGCTATTCCGTTGTCGCAAACGCGACTGCTGAGAGTCCTGGTTTTGATTCCTAGGTCGGGCAAAGTGTTATTGGGTTTTTTTTTTCCATTAGGTATTTAGTAACAGCCCGGAGTTTAGACACGAAGCAAAAACAATCGATTTAAAGAAAAGCGGCCCCATTCCACTAGATCGTATTTTGTTGCTTCGTGTCTCAATAAGAAACTTTATAAAAAGGTATTAGAAAATTCTAGACACACTTACCAAGGGTCCTTACTAGACGTTATTCATAATGGCGGTAGTGTACCGCTAGGCGCCCTCTAAAGCGGTTGGTCCTGCGCCTGATCTCTCTCCGGTCTTGTCGGATTGCCGTCCCATCGGACTATGAGAGTGAGGGAAGAGAAAGCGAGCACCGTGCCGAAGGCTAATCTCCGTCGAGATTGGCTGCCATGGCCGCGTCTGGAGGACTATTACACATACACATACATAAACTCACGCCTTCTCCCCATGGGGGTAGACAGAAACGGCGATGGCGGCGGTCTGGAGGACTATTATTATATAATTTTTGCTATAAGATATACAACGTGTCCCAAAATTCAACGATAAGCGGGCACCAGACGGTGGACCTGCTCATCACTAACCGAGAAAAAATAATGAAAATAAAATATCGTTTTTTTTTTGGAAATTACAATACCCTTAAAAATCCCAGAACGCCTGTAGTTTTTACACAAAAATCTACAGGCAAGGCAGGTAATCTTGTTTATAAATAGTACGCATTTTTTTTTGTAGCTAGTTTGCCTGGAGTAATATACCATTTTGGAATCTTGATTAGTTGCGCCAATTTTTTTTTAAACTTGCCATTGTAGTGCCCATACTTTTTTTTTACACCACGATGACTTAAGTAAAGTGGCCCGAAAGTAAAAAACTTTGAAAATTTTAAGAAAAATAATAATTTTGATTGATTTTTGTGTAAAACCTACAGGCATTCTGGGATTTTTAAGGGTTGTGGCGGATAGCAGTGCTACTTAGGTTGCCGATAAAAAAAAAAACAGAAATATTAGAAAAATTGTGGTCATGGTAGTTAAAAATATCTTAAGGGGTGTCAATTTCCGAAGGATTTCAATATATTTTTGGTAATTTCCAAAAAAATATTTTTTCTCGGGTAGTGATGAGCAGGTCCACCGTCTGGTGCCCGCTTATCGTTGAATTTTGGGACACGTTGTATATTTACAGTTGTTTTTGTGTTACAAAGTTTTTATAGCCTAAAGAGTGAGGGACCGTCGCGTCGAGTCCGTCGATGTTTATCTGAAGATTTCTAAAGATCCCTAAAGATTCCACAAAGCACACTCTAGAGACGTAGCAATATTAGTTTTAATATTCTGCAAACGGAAAAAATAAATAAGATAGATACATAGATAAAAGCTTAAATTTTAGTATATAGGGGTTCATTTAGAAACGTTGCTTAAAGTTAAGAGACGTTTAAACGTCAAAAATGTATGGTTAAAAAGGCGCTAATCAATAAGGGGTTTATTTATAAACGTTGCTTAAAGTTAAGTAATGATTAGTGACTGTTCAGAAGAAAGACTGACAGGGCTAGAGTATAAAGTATCTAATTTGTTGGAATACCAAAGTTGTCCCAATTTATCTGTCTAGATTCGACTTTCTTTATCTTTTGCGGAAGTTAGCAAAGAAACTTACCATCTTCTTCTTAGTGTTATAGTAGTGTGGTATGTTATGTTATTAATCTGAAGTTTAAGTGTGAATTTCACCAACGAAACTGAACGCGATCAGCACCTAAAACACGTTTAAGAGCTGTCAGTGTCATTATTTTATTTCGAATATTGACACTGACAGCTCTTGAATTCGATTTAGATGTGCTGATCGCGTTCAGTTTCGTTGGTGAAATCAGTCCTAAGAAGTGTTTTGCCACAAGTTCTTAATTCTTAATTCTAGAGCCTTTCGTGTTTTTATCTATCACCTATTATTTCTAAGATCCGAGGCTTTTCCGAGGATTCCGAGGCTATTGTTATGGTTGTTGTTGTATAGTACGTAAGAAATAAAAAGAAAAAAAAACAGCTGAAAAGATGCAGATAAAAAGAAGCTGTTTGTGTTTTACCTTTATAAATAAATAAGTGATGTAAATTATGTTACTTAGATCTATTCCGAAGGTATGTTTCTTAACTACGAGTATTAATAAGATACCTATACGCTACATTAGGTAGTTTGGAAAACAGCACTTTCACGGCTTTCCAAGAAATTGAAATAAGTAGATACCTAGTATTCTAATATGAAGGCAAAACAATACCTACATGATAAACATAATTTAAAACTAAAATAAGTTACAGAACCATGTAACGAAATCTGAACTGATTGCTTAGTTCGTTCCCTCTGAAGAAAAGCAAAATCCTTTTCCGCTACTTTCATCACATACATAAAATAAATACGCTGAATAAAACAGGAAATTCGTTTAGCTAAAGTTAAATCTGTTTATCCGAACTGATCAAAGAAGATTTGCGAGAAACGCACTACCCAATCCCGCTGTAGTTCACCAGCGCTGGGACTCTGTCTCGTATGAAATGTTATTTTTAGGTTAAGTTTTGATAAGTGTGTACTTAAATTTATTGTAAAATATAAAAAAACCTTAATTTAAAGAAACTATATTAGCACCTACGGTATTTTTCTGTACCTATATCTTAAATAAGTAGGTACCTATTAGATACCTGTAAAATTCATTTGCATGCCCTAGACAGGCAAAATATGGACTGTACATTAACCACCAACTTTTACAACTGGTAACACCTGTATTTTCTGCAAATAAATGATTCTTATTCTTATTCTTATGAGGTCGCAGCATTATGCTGAGCGATGGCCGTTTTGTTTTGATGTGATGGATGTTTTTCCCCAATTGTTTCTTTTTTGTGCTTGTGTTCTTTCGTTGCGTCATGTTTACCGCAAATAAACGTATGTTCTTTCTTTTATTTTCTTTATTTCTTTTACAATAGAGTATTATCATCTACCTTTTGCTCTCAACCCAATTTAATTTAGTTGCTGTACGCGCAGAACGCCGTCTTCTTCCATACATCTGCATCAGCAGGAGGTAATGAAATTAAATGAAATTATGAATTCTGTAAATAGGCTACCGAAATATTAAAAATAAGTGAGATGAGGTCAGCGTTTTGTATTTGATTCTCTAAGAAGAAAGGTGAAAAAAAATCAGAGGTCGCAGTTCAAATTCAAACTCAAAAGTCATTTATAAAGTGCTGATTCTCAGCCTAGTTTGTCAGCACTTTTCGAACGTCAAAATTACATAAGACAGTCCCCCAAAAATGCCCACCCTTCACCACATCCTAGTGCTTTAGCTGGAAAGAAGTGGCGCAACAAACTCCCCAGCAGCACAGCAGCCTATTTTAAAGTCCAGACATAATCTTGGTCAGGCCATATGAGGGCCATGTAAATTAGTGTCGGAAATGGTCTTTTGACGAAGAACCACATAGATTAATCTGTGTTCTTCCTTCCTACTTTCTTAGCCATACCATACACCATTTTTTTAAACCACAACGGGGTAGCTCTTGGCCTTCATCTCACCTGATAAGGTCATGGTAAGTGATGATCAGGCCGAACGTGGAAGCGACCTTCACCCGGAATCATCAACCACAGAGGAACTGGATCTTACCTCTAACTGCCGAAACACATGCTGTTAACATTGTTGTTACGGCAACACACTTAGATAAGATGGTGGTAGCTAGCCAGGCGGACTTAGAACAAGCTCTAACACCAACCAACCAAAAAAAAAGAATCGAACTGGGACCTCTGGGTCTGAGACAGCTGGTCTTACCACTAGACCTCAGAGGCGGTTGAAAACCATGCACATCTTTCACTCCATAGTTTCATTAATCTTTCTCCACTTTTCTTGAAACCTTTTCTCTTTGTTGTCACAAGCTTCTCATTCATCCAAATCAAGATGTATTGGCTAGATACACCTACCTGCTCCTCAGTGTTTCTGCCACTGGCCGCCACTTTCAAACTCCAATAGAGTAATGTATTTAAAATTGGCGTTTTCCCGTTTCTATTAGCAACATTGAAGAAAATACTCACAATGACTTTCCGGATTTTCGTTTCCTTGACGCGATCTTCATTTATTTCTATCGATGGGTTGAGTAGAAAGTAGTTAGACATGCTTACTTATAACATTATCGTTCCCTCTGTACTTACACTTTTTTTTTTAATATGGGCGACTATTGTCGAAAACTTTTCTCAAATATATTTTTTTTCTGCTAGTTACGTACCAGGTGAAAGTGACTTTTTCTTTTAATATTAGATAGGTAGGTACTTAGATATTTCACAAAACCATTTATTTAGGCGTGTCCCAAAATTCGTATTGTGCCTGGATTCGTTCATGTCCATGATGAATGTATTCGCCACGTGCCTCCGACATCTTCTCATTTATTTTTAATAGTGTTGACGCCTTTTTTCTTGGTTAGAAATCCAATAGCAGCTATAAGATTGATGGTACATTGTGGATTTGATTGATGAAATATCAATGAAAAAAACTAGCTATGTTTTATGGATTATTTATGGATTGATAACTCATGAATATTTGAACGAAATATTTATAATGAAGTAGGTAATTACCTGTCTACGTGATTTTAAGTGAAGTTAATTAAAATGTTAACTTTCAATTTATTTTAACTGACTCTGTCAATAAAATAGGCAGCAGACTCATCAATTAAAATCCCTCTCATAATTAAAACACTTTCATTTAAATTGCCAAAAAAAATAACAATTAACCAAACATAAGCGTTTATTAGTTCACTCACAACTTATTCGAACATAAACCGCGAAATAATCAGACTGCAAACTAACGAGTTAATGTATAAATACCTAGATGGTTAGGTCCGCAAACTAGTATTATAAAAATATCTTGCGCGTATAAGCCGATAATGGTCGAGGAGGCTACGCTTTCGCGATTTTTAATATTTCTTTCACGCGTGGCTAAGGAAGTCGGCACAGAGAGCCCGCACGACACAGACACGGTAAAGGAAAAATTTCACACGACAAATGTTTCACAACGATTTGCTTTCAGTGCTCTCCTGATGCATCTTGAAAAGGTTTATGCAAAAATGGAGGAGAGAAATTGTAATCGAATTTATGATTGAACAGCAATGGGATGTGTGTTATCATTATCATTCATATGGCCTGAGCTAGATTATGTCTGAACTTTAAAAAGAGATTTTGACCCTAGAGTTTATTTCGGCATTTCTTCTCAGGGGTAGTCGGGTAGGAAATGTCGTGTCGACTCCGTCTAGCTTTTTTTTTTTTAATATGATGATTGTGTAATAGTGATTCCGGTATCCTAATTACAGAAAAAAAATCATTTGATTTCATTGACTATGAACACAATAAAGTTCGTCTTTAGGGGCAACAACGCGGCCACTTTTAGCTCACGACAGCTCCATACGGTATTTCTCCGAAAAACACCTGCGAAATAAAGAAAATCTACTCTGGAACCTATATTTAGACTTAAAATACCTACCATAATCTAAGGTATGAAGAACTAAGATGTTATGTTACCTCCTTACAGTGCGAAAGAGATGGCCAGTGTCGTTCATTATGGATGCAAATTCCTTCCACTACTTAATAGTCCACGGATGGACGCGAGGCGGCGTGAGAAAATGGTGACTCGCAGTCAGCCATGCGAAAATGTGGCGGCGACTGGAGAACTAACATGTCAGTGCCAACGCCTCGCCTCTCGCGGAGAAATGTATGAATCCCTAATGCAAAATGCATGTTATTTTACTGAATAATTCTGATAAATATATATGGTTGAAGAAGAGAAGTTTTTAGATACACATTTACTTACTTAAGTTTGTTTACATTGGATGGATGCCTAACTCGACACTGTTATGTAACCTATCTTTATTACCTACTATCTACCAATTATCTACCTACTTATGATTGGGTACCAAACCCCAGACTGAATAGGTATACAAATAGCCAAAGGACTATTTTTATATCGTAACGAATTACAAATTTCATTATTTTATTACAAAAATAACAAACAAGCCGTAACAGTTAAGCGGCAGCTGTGGCATCTCTCTAATAAGCTCAGAAGTATTTTATCTAAGTATTTAATTTTCTTTCGCCGAGCGTATCTACCTAAGCGTGGATAAATATAACTATAATTACTATTATTTAGTAAGTAATAATATTTATTCGCCATTTATTTAGTGTTTACAATATTCCTATTATGATAGAATTTTTCATGAGGATTTTCCAAAGATTTATGTTTGGGATTTTCGACTCCGTGTACTAACTTCTTACTGGCTGTTTTCCGATATTCCATAATTCCAGATTTTAATTGATAAAAACAGATGATGAAAGTTGTCGTTGTTGTATTTTTGTGATCAAAATCAAAAACAAAAGTCAATTCAAAATAGGCTGAGAATCAGCACTTTTCGAACGTCAAAATTACATAAGACAGTCCCCCAAAAACGCCCACCCTTCACCACTTCCTACTGCTTAAGCTGGGAAGAAGAAGTGGCGCAACAAACTCCCCAGCAGCACAGCTGTCTGTTCAGTTGGAAAAACTTGATTCAATTTAATAGTGCTTATGCTAAAATAATTTACATTAAGTACCACAAATTGCAATACAACTCATAAAATAAAAACAAAATTAAAATAAATTGACTTACAGTCAAATAAACAAAAAAAACAATCCAAATGAGCTCTTATAGTATCATGTAGTCTAAAACACTTGTTTGTTGCTTGGGGGGGGGGGGTACATTGGAGTAGCTTATTTAGTCCCAAGCCTTTTTGTCGTCTAAGTAATCTTTATCTTTATAGAAACCTTTTTGACATAGTTTCTGTTTAATTAATAAATGATTTAAATTTATTGAGGCTCAGTTCTTTGACATGGCTTGGGTGTTTGTTGTAAAAACGTATACTTTGGCACTTGACGCACAATTTTTTGGAGCCTAGTCCTCGGCACAATAAATAAATCTTTGTTTCTAGTATTTAACCTATGAATGTCGCTGTGTTTAGAATATAGATTTATATTCTTTTTTACAGTAGTTGTAGTCTGTGATTGTGAATCTGAATGATCTGAATAACTTTTCTGAACGTATCTTCCAACGTCAATGTCATTGTCAAATGTAGTTCCGTTCCAGCGCTGCCCCAACAGGCCAATTGGAGATTCTAAAGCACAATGATTTTTTTAGGAGAGATGTAAAGATCGGATTTTCCCTTGGAGAAAAAGAGATAGGCGTACGTACACAAAAGTTAAATTGACATCAGAAATCCAAACGTCAATTTGTCCCTGCATCTCTTTCGAAAAACTGATTCATGTTTTTATTTTCCTAATTATAAATATTGTTTTATTGTTCTAATTTTCAGCATAAATAGATTAAAATCAAGTGTATGTTAAGGTGTTAAATTAGCTTTGAAGCGAAACAAATAGCGAGAAATTATTTAAGCACAAAATATGTTAAACGTTTATTGATACGATGCGTTGAAAATCAAACAGGAAAAACGCAATCAAATAACTCTTATCACCACTGTTCTATAATATTGTTTTAGTGTAATTAATATCACAAAATGTCGGCGTTACTAACTGCAGACTGGTTCCAGTTGGACTCCTATTACAGGTATGATAGTAATTTAAAATGATAAAATGATTTCCTTGTACAACTGTCATGACATTTTTTATTGTTTAATAAATGAATCTCCACACGGTGGATGCCTGAGGAGTGACGGTGCCGCCTAGGCCGGTCCAGGAAAAGGTGGCAAGACGACGTAGACACGTAGGTACTGCAAGGGTTGGATCGAGAAGGCCCTGGAAAAGGATGCCTGGAAGATTTGGGGGAGGCCTTTACTCAGCAGTAGGACAGTATAGGCTAAATAAATTAAAAAATTAAAGCAGTTTTGACATGATTACCTCAGCAATTACCAGCTTCGGCTTCCTTTATCGAAAACAAACAAATAAACATTTCAAACAGCTGGGAATAAATAAACATATCATGATTAATACTGTAAATAATAACACTATATCCTTCCTGCAGCCTTTGTCAGAACATCCAATCCTTCCTATAGAATCACAACTTAAACGATTAACAAGTTTGTTTTTCAAAATGTATTTTAAAAATTATGAATTTCAGAAAGTTTGATCTGTATACTATGAACTGGTCTATGGATGAGGGCCTAGAAAACATGATAGTCAGTGGAGCTCAGTATGGAGGTCCCATCGCTATAGTGAGGGACCGGAAACAGTTTGTACGCATCATGGGCACTGCCAAACCTGTCATCACTCTATACAACGGTGTTGGAACTATTATCTCCAAGATTTTGGTAAGTTTACTGTGTTAATGGAAATAATAGTGAAGAAGCTTATGTCTAAGGTCTTTTTAAATCCATGTTTCCAAATTGATGTTATTTCCACTGACACAAACATCAACTTTATGTCAGTGTAAATAAAGTTGTTAATTGTAGATTGACTAGTACTGTTGAAAAAGTCATAAAAAATATGCAGCTGTAGCGCAAACTGAACCTTATAAATAAGCATTACAGTTGTTTTTCCTAAAACTCGTGTTTGGCAAATAAATTGCGAACGCAGATTAGCTTAAATACATACATACATAAACTCACGCCTTCTTCCCAATTGGGGTAGGCAGAAACTATAGAATGCCACTTGCTATGCTACTTGCATACTCCATTAAAAAAAAAAAAAAACTAGCTCTACTCTAGCTTAAAAAATGCAAATTGCTGTGTGGTTTGCATGACGCGATAGGAGCCTTTTGGCCCGGCACTGGACTTTCTGTTTTTGTTTTCATTTTTTTAATTAATTTTGTTTTTTTATAATTGTTAATTCACTCAGTCGTGACATTGTGGAAATCCATTATAAAATACAATACATGACTTATATTTAGTAATAAAGATTCATAAAGAACCCTTCTTTTGTATTTTTTATGATAGTGCGTGGTTTAGTTTGTGATCTTGTTCTGGGAATCGCAATAAATAATTTTTCTTTCATTCTAAATTAATGACTGTTGGTTTTTCTGAAATCAATAGCAGTAAACAAACCCAAATGTAAAATAGTCAATCAATCTGCCTAGCCTTTTCCCAACTATGTTGGGGTCGGCTTCCAGTCTAACCGGATGCAGCTGAATACCAGTATTTTACATGGAGCGACTGCCTATCTGACCTCCACAACCCAGTAACTGGGTAATACGATACCCCTTGGTAAGACTGGTGTCAGACTTTCGGGCTTCTGATGGCTCGTAACGACTGTCAAAGATCCACGAATGACAGCCGGGACCAACGGCTTAACGTGCTTTCAGAGGCACGGAGGACCCAAATGTAAAATAGTGTGGGGTTATACAAAGTTGATACGACAGAGGGGCTTTCCTTTAAACTGCCTATACTAGGTACCATTTTCAAGCTCTGTACCAAAAATCAATTAAATAGGAGCAGTAGTTTAGTCGCAAATGATTTTTTAAGTTTTTGCCCCGTTTGAACACGATGTATCTTTCCTAACAGCTGATTATGTCTATACGCATAGGTCATGCACCTTAAAACGATAAATCTGAGTATAACCTATGCGTGGTTGCCGCTGTGACGCAAATCACAAGTACAACCAAATATTCTCGCTAAAAAGATGACAATGCAAACAAGGAAGCAATAAATACACACACACTTGCATTTTCATTACGAGTGTGAAAATCATAGCAAACACCCCGTGAGTAAAAGAAATAGAAATAGGTCAGTGTGTTGATATTGCATCCTAGCGACGAGGGGCAGGGGTTGCGATCGGTAAGTGAGTGGGGCTTCTAAAAACTGTTTTTTTCAGTGCGCCGACGCTATTCTTTCGGAACGTACTTATGTAACGTAACACGGAAGTACCTGCGCCGCCTCCGTATTGTCGAACTCGCGCGCTGACAATTGGGATTTAGTTTTATTATTGTGATAGGACACTAAACAAGTTTAAGACAGTATTTCTTTTTTTATTGTGACAGGACACGTAACTTGGGATTATTATTATTTAGTGTTAGTGTTTTTTTTTGTGATCGACTGCTTTTATTGTGATACGACACGTAATTAAACTTTGGTTTTGTGTGTGTGTAATTAAAGTGTTCAACAATGCCTCGTGTAACTTACACGGCGTTAGAATACACTGACATGATTTTTAATTAGAAAAATAAGTAACAATATTCTCCGTCGGTATAATTTGTGCATTCATGTGAATGAAGGACACATCGAGAATTTAAAATTTTAGTGTTTTTGTTGTTGCGCGCGTACTTCAAAACCATACCTAAAAGCCGCGAGTTAAGGCCTAAGCCGCCGCCCGCGCCACCGCCGCCGGCCGCCCGCTTTGAAATGAGATAAAACACGCCGCGCGGCGCGGGCGCGGCGTTGCCACTGTTACCTAGGTATCTTCTAAGGTCAGTTAAATTTATTTACAAAGGGTGGTTGCGTTTTACTCTGATTCATAAGCTATTTAGTTTGTTTGAAAAAAAAAAAACTCATTTTTGATGCTTTTTATTTTTATACCGTATCGAATTAATACTAAACACGTATAGTATACGTAGTGTAATTTAATGCCCCTCTGTCATATCAACTCTGTATATATTTAAAAGGTTTTTCTTTAGCATTAATAAGGAATTATCATTTAACAACATGTACACAATGCTATTATGTGTGCCTACTGCTCGATTTATTCAGAGCGCCAATAAAACATTCCTAAAATTATTTGCAAAAAGACTTTGTCTCAACAATTTTGATGAAGTATTCATATTCCATGTAAAACACGCCTTGTTTTTATTCTTTTAATACTGTATATTCCAGTGGAACAGCGGAGAACTCGTCCATATGGGCTGGTCAGACGGTGAGCAACTGCTATGCGTACAGGAGAGTGGTGATGTTCTAGTCTACGACATGTTTGGAGCCTATCAGAGGACCTTTAATATGGGGCAGGAGGTCAGGGACACCAAGGTGGGTTGAATTATAATATATTAGTACACACATGGAAACAGTGTAACTGGTTTAGATTACTGCTTTTAAAGTGTAATATTTTGACTAAGGACCAAACTAATATATCAATAATAATAAATAATATAACATATATAATCATTTTCTAATATTTTAATATTGTAAGTTATATACAATATTAAAATATTTGAAAATGATTTAGGTTTAAAGAAACTTTATTCTCAATAAAAACATAACATTTCGCTTACTTGAGAACAATACTATTACTTAAATACTAATTTAGGTTCGACTACATCCGTCACAGACTAATTAAAAAGTACTTGAAACTCGACCCACCCAACGCATTAATTTTTCGAGTAATGTCCGGTTTGCGATTAGATATAGGCTAAGTTGGGTTTTGTATGCATTGAATGAGTGCAGATTTCTTATGCGTGAGGGTATTTTATTGTATAGCTGTGCTCCTTCAATGTAAGCATTTTTTTGCCATAATTGGTTCTGGTTTTTGGTAAGACTAATAAACTTGCTCGTTGTGTGCCCTTACCCTTACCCTTGTGTATTTACCTTCCGTAGCTTTTAACAGATTCAATTTTTTTTTTTTTTTTTTTTTTTTTTTTTTATAGTTCGGTCCTTACTCAAAATATTACACTTTAAAAGCAGTAATCTTAAACCAGTTACACTGTTTCCATGTGTGTGTAACTTACAAAAATATTGGTTAGTTTTAATTGTGTATGTCAATAATCAATATGCCATATTATTATTACATATTTGCAGGTTTGCAAAGCCCAGCTGTTTCCTAGCCCCCACGGGATAGGCCTAGCAGTCATCACCACTACCAACCGCATGTTCCTACTCAGTAATGTCTCGGAACCTAAAGTGAGATCGGTACCTGATTTACCAAGTAAGTACTCTTTTAATTTTTTTTTCTTATTTTTTCGTGTATCGTATAAGAACACATTGCTAAGTAAATATCAGGCTAAACAAAAAGTAAAAAGCCAACGTCACGCGGTGTTCCCAGGCGGTCACCCATCCAAGTACTGACCGCGCCCGATGTTGCTTAACTTCGGTGATCGGACGAGAACCGGTGTATTCAACGTAGTATGGACGTTGGCGATAGCATTGACGAAATTATGAAATTAAATCCACAATGAGTGACGTAATATTGACATTATTCAATGAAAGAGAAGATATAACTTGGTATGGAGTCTCCAAAAATAGCGAGTTTGGTAACATAATAAATAAATAAATCAATAGTTTGAAATCTTATTGTTTTATCAAATTCGTTATAACTACAGACATTTACAGAATTGTATCCCAAATATATAAACAAGAAATTCCTTGGTGATTTGCAAATAATTATTAAAATAGCAAAAAGCCAACTTCACGCGGTGTTCCCAGGCGGTCACCCATCCAAGTACTGACCGCGCCCGATGTTGCTTAAGGGCGCGTTTGCAAATCGGACAAAATTATGCTGTTTTTCGGTAGATTTTGTGACAAAACTGAACCGTATCAAATATAACTAATAACTACCACATATAGGTTGGTTCTTCATCTTCAAATGATAGGAACTTTTTTGTTCAAAATTATAGTTTTTTATATTGTAAAAACGATTTTCCGTTGCCATTTTCCACAAAATTAACGTTATCGGGTTGAGTTTAGGTACATTTTTTGTTCTATTATCAATATATTTTAAGATTTCTAAAAATACTATTAGTAGGCAGACATGTTCAATTTTAAACCTTAGGAAAAAAATGTTTCAAAATGTCACAAATAGCCGCAAAAAAAAAAAATACGAAACTAACTTTTTCGAATCGTAATCGATTGTATTAAGGGTTATTTTATTTTTGGTCTGTTTTGATTTATTTCACAAATATTTCGAAAGAAACCTCAGTCCGCGCTTGGCCGCTGTCGGTGGTGGACCCTGTGTTGCCTTTTTACAGCGGCTCGTGTGGAAAAAGATCGTTGTACAAATACAAAATATTCGATAAACCAAATTTGATATTTGCTATGGTAAGATAATTTTGCATTCACAGATTTTTATAATAATAATAAATAATTATTTTATTTCGGTAAAAGTAAGTACGGTTTATAAATGCCTATTCGACTGGGACTTGATAGAGTGACCTGTGTACTTCGGTGACTGCTACTGGAACTCCTCGACGAGTAGAACTAGGTGTACCGAGTCTGGGCTCGTTTTGTTAGTTATGATGAGACCTTACCTCCAGACTTGATGGAGTGACCTGAAGGTGTACTTCGGTGACTACTACTGGAACTCCTCGACGAGTAGAACTAGGTGTGCCGAGTCTGGGCTCGTTTTGTTAGTTATAATGAGATCTTACCTCCGGTTTGATGGAGTGACCTGAAGGTGTACTTCGGTGACTGCTACTGGAACTCCTCGATGAGTAGAACTAGGTGTGCCGAGTTTGGGCTCGTTTTGTTAGTTATGATGAGACCTTACCTCCGGACTAGATGGAATTACCTGAAGGTGTACTTCGGTGACTGCTACTGGAACTCCTCGACGAGTAGAACTAGGTGTGCCGAGTTTGGGCTTGCTTTGTTAGTTATGATGAGATCTTACCTCCGGACTTGATGGAGTGACCTGAAGGTGTACTTCGGTGACTGCTACTGGAACTCCTCGACGAGTAGAACTAGGTGTGCCGAGTTTGGGCTCATTTTGTTAGTTATGATGAGATCTTACCTCCGGACTAGATGGAGTGACCTGAAGGTGTACTTCGGTGACTGCTACTAGAACTCCTCGACAAGTAGAACTAGGTGTGCCGAATCTGGGCTCGTTTTGTTAGTTATGATGAAACCTTACCTCCGGACTAGATGGAATGATCTGAAGGTGTACTTCGGTGAATGCTACTGGAACTCCTCGACGAGTAGAACTAGCTGTGCCGAGTTTGGGCTCGTTTTGTTAGTTATGATGAGATCTTACCTCCGGACTTGATGGAGTGACCTGAAGGTGTACTTCGGTGACTGCTACTGGAACTCCTCGACGAGTAGAACTAGCTGTGCCGAGTTTGGGCTCGTTTTGTTAGTTATGATGAGACCTTACCTCCGGACTCCTACACCTTCAGGTCACTCCATCAAAACCGGAGGTAAGATCTCATTATAACTAACAAAACGAGCTCAAACTCTGCACACCTAGTTCTACTTGTCGAGGAGTTCTAGTAGCAGTCACCGAAGTACACCTTCAGGTCACTCCATCAAGTCCAGAGGTAAGATCTCATCATAACTAACAAAGCAAGCCCAAACTCGGCACACCTAGTTCTACTCGTCGAGGAGTTCCAGTAGCAGTCACCGCAGTACACCTTCAGGTCATTCCATCTAGTCCGGAGGTAAGATCTCATCATAACTAACAAAACGAGCCCAAACTCGGCACACCTAGTTCTATTCGTCGAGGAGTTCCAGTAGCAGTCACCGAAGTACACCTTTAGGTCACTCCATCAAAACCGGAGGTAAGATCTCATTATAACTAACAAAACGAGCTCAAACTCGGCACACCTAGTTCTACTCGTCGAGGAGTTCTAGTAGCAGTCACCGAAGTACACCTTCAGGTCACTCCATCAAGTCCGGAGGTAAGGTCTCATCATAACTAACAAAACGAGCCCAAACTCGGCACACCTAGTTCTACTCGTCGAGGAGTTCCAGTAGCAGTCACCGAAGTACACCTTTAGGTCACTCCATCAAAACCGGAGGTAAGATCTCATTATAACTAACAAAACGAGCTCAAACTCGGCACACCTAGTTCTACTCGTCGAGGAGTTCTAGTAGCAGTCACCGAAGTACACCTTCAGGTCACTCCATCAAGTCCGGAGGTAAGGTCTCATCATAACTAACAAAACGAGCCCAAACTCGGCACACCTAGTTCTACTCATCGAGGAGTTCCAGTAGCAGTCACCGACGTACACCTTCAGGTCATTCCATCAAGTCCGGAGGTAAGGTCTCATCATAACTAACAAAACGAGCTCTAACTCGGCACACCTAGTTCTACTCGTCGAGGAGTTCTAGTAGCAGTCACCGAAGTACACCTTCAGGTCACTCCATCAAGTCCGGAGGTAAGATCTCATCATAACTAACAAAACGAGCCCAAACTCGGCACACCTAGTTCTACTCGTCGAGGAGTTCCAGTAGCAGTCACCGAAGTACACCTTCAGGTCACTGCATCAAGTCCGGAGGTTAGTAAAAATATAAAGAACAGTACTAAAATGTTTTTTGTAGGTACCAAGTAATATAAAGACATTAGAAAAAAAAACAATTTTCCAAAGTATCAAAATTAGTTCACTTCGCTACTATTCCCGCAGCTAACCGAGCGTACACTTGTGTGTGTGACCTGTGTCGACGTAGTAGTTCGATTCTATACCTATCAATTTTGCAAACGCGTCCTTAACTTCGGTGATCGGACGAGAACCGGTGTATTCAACGTAGTATGGACGTTGGCGAAAGCGATATCAAAATACCCAAACAGAATCCATGAATAGTGAGTGTGACGTTATAACGGAGGGATTCTGGTTAGTAGGTAAATAAATTCCAAAAATTGCGGGATTGGTTATAGGCAAAATTAAAGAATAGAAAAATAATGTCCAGTTCTTTTTTGCCAAAACAAAGACAACCTATTCGGCCTCAAAATGAAAGGCAATCGAAAAAAAAATTAAAAGATCTTCAAAATAGGTTTTTAATTCGCCGGAAACTCTTTTACTAAGTTAATTACTATAACAAAATGTTAAAAACACCAACGTCACGCGGTGTTCCCAGGCGGTCACCCATCCAAGTACTGACCGCGCCCGATGTTGCTTAACTTCGGTGATCGGACGAGAACCGGTGTATTCAACGTAGTATGGATGTTGGCGACAACTGGAACAAAATTATAAATCTGAATCCTTGACCAAAGAGTATCGCCATATTATTTTAGGTTTAGGTTTAAAGATATTTATTTCCCATAAGAACTATATAACAGTTCACTTATAATGAGATACAGAGTTACTTCTAAATAATAATATATAATATTTGCCTCTGGGGCGTTGGTGACGTTAAAGGGTACATACATGTTTCTTGAGTTTGCTCTTAAATATATTAATACTATCACACCTCTTTATGTCTTCCGGTAAATCATTGAACAGTTGTGTTCCCTCATTTTTCATTTTCCATTATTCAACCAATGTCTGATACAGACAGATTGCTAAAATAACTACAAAACATCATGCCAGTTCCCCAAAGGGGTAGAGTAGTATAGTTCGCCCAAAATTCGACAGTTTTGTTAAACTCATATTACAATCAAAATAATATAAATTTTATTTGAATTCCAGGAGCAAATGAAGCAATATCGTGTTGGTGCGTCATTAGTTCTGGCTTCCTTGTGTGCAGGGACAAGGAAATCTACAAGTGTCAGCTAGGCGAGTCCAGAGCTGTGCTTATGGTAAATATTATCACATTTTTTAAATATTTGTTATAATGGCAAACATTTTCATGCATAGGACTATTGTGGGTATGAAGAGACATTCAATGATCCTTTTAGCCGCACCACAGCGTCCAATAAGGGTTTTCATGAAAATTCACCAGTTGGTGCCACTTTGACAAGAGGTCTGTCTTCCATTTCGCCAATGAGTATAAAATTTATTATGATGACGTTCATCATCCGTTTCATTCATTTGTTCGTTATTCCGTCACGATTAAAGAAGTTATGGGTGCTTTGACACTTTTAACAGGTGCCCGGACCTGGCGTCTCAGTGCTGCCACCTGGTGAACGTCATTTTAGAAAACTCTCATTAGACTTGGATAGGCTAACTTGATTGAATCAGTAAATAAATAAAATGTATTCACACTAGATGACTAGAGAGTACCAACGTAGTGGGCCCTAGTTCGTTACGTCTAAGTCCAATAAATCAAAATCAATAAAATTGTTGAACAAAGAGACGCAGTGTTATCGAACTGACGTCATTGTTCCCGAATTCACATAGATAATTTCGTTATTGTTATAGCTAACGTCATGGAGAACAACAACAGACAGGGTCCATATTGGTCTTTTACTTTGTTATACCGTCTATGTAATACATATGGAATGCAATAAATAATTGAGTATTGAGAACTGGTGTATCCAACTTAGTATGACGTTGAATCACCGAAGTTGAGCAACATCGGGCGCAGTCAGTACTTGGATGGGTGACCGCCTGGGAACACCGCGTGAAGTAGGGTTTTTGCTATCTTTATTAGTAATTAAATATTTTTAAAATATTCCCACGTATTGAGAACCTTTTACTTTTTTGAAATCAGTTTTTTTTCGATTACCTTTAATTTTGAAGCCGAAACGAGGTTGACTGTTTTGCCCATACTTAAAAACTCGTTTAGGAGGTAAAAGAACTGGAGATGTTTTTAAATTATTCTTTAATTTGGCCTTTAACCAATGATTCTATTTTTTTAATCATTTACCACCAGACTCTCCCTATTCATTAAATTACTAATAATGACGTCACACTCACTCCTTGTTCATGGATTCTGTTTGGTAATTTTGACGTTGCCTTCGCCAACGTCCATACTACGTTGAATACACCGGTTCTCGTCCGATCACCGAAGTTAAGCAACATCGGGCGCGGTCAGTACTTGGATGGGTGACCGCCTGGGAACACCGCGTGACGTTGGCTTTTTGCTTTTGCAAACCTAAATTTCAATTTTAAAAAGACTTTATAATTATTAGTTTTGGTACGGTTTAATTTTGTAGATACCTTCGTCGACATATATGTAGTATTTCCGAGTCTTGTACAACCAAACTATTAAACATTATGTTTTTCATTTTCCAGCCTCCCGACATAAAGAGTGCATATACACAGATTCTGTCGATAGTCTCGTCACAAAATGGCTTGCACGTGGCATTCTTTACCGACTCTGGTATGCTATGGATTGGCTCGTCCGACTTCAAGACTGCTTACTCTGAGATTGACACCGGTTTTATCAAACAGCCTAAGGAGTTGATGTGGTAACTTTTGTTTTTTAATCCTAATCTGCTTAACTTTCAAAATTTTCTCCCAACAATTTTGAAGTCGTATTCCAAATTGCAGTCGAACCAGCACCGTAATTGCATAACACACAATCAATCTGCCTAGCCTTTTCCCAACAATATTGGGGTCAGCTTCCAGTCTAACCGGATGCAGCTGAACACCAGTATTTTACATGGAGCGACTGTTTATCTGACCTCCCCCCCCCCCCTTGGTAAGACTGGTTGTCAGACTTTCGGGCTTCTGACGACTCGTAACGACTGTCAAAGATCCACGAATAATAGCCGGGACCAACGGCTTAACGTGCTTTCCGAGGCACGGAGGAGGCTCGGTATATAAAGATCATATATCCACATCAGACATCCACAGACCAATCCCGGCAAGCGTAGTTTAACCTGATGGATCGACCCGTGCGGCAGTTATTACTTAGCCACGAGCTCCTCCACATAACACACGATCAATCATAATCTGAATGATTTTCAAGGATATTACTAACCATTGCTTCATATGGTCGAAAAATTTGTCTGCTCAACAACGTAAGTAACGCAATGAATGTTGTTGAACTGTCAAAATGAAACAGATTGTGATTGATCATGTGTTACGCATTTATTAGGTTGCTGGATGCGATGGAATATTAGTATTTATAGCAATATTTTTTATTCATCAATAAATCATGGTCAATATACCGAATCGCATGCACTAACTTAAAAACTTGCCATTGCAATCACCAGTTACCATAACATATAAAAAAATATTGGTTGTGGGCAGTAGCACCTCTACTGCCTCCATACATAGAAGAAAAGCATGCAGTTTGAATAATATGAATATCTGCAATGCCAAGCTAGAAACCATGTTTTACTATACACTCTTTCAAAGAAAACATAGCAACGCTGCATGACGACTTAAATTCATATTAAAACACTTTCCTATAAATTCCAGGTGCGGTTCTCAAGCAGTAGTAGCACATTGGGACGACACGATGTGCATATTCGGCTCAAAAGGGCAATCAGTACAATACCCCTACGACGGTCCATTCCACCTTATACAAGACATAGATTGCGTTCGAGTTGTGTCCGAAATGACTCATGAACTCATACAGAAAGTACCGTTTGTCGTCGAGAAAATATTCAGAATCAACAGTACAGCGCCAGGGTCGTATTTGCTTGAAGCTTCGAGACAATTTCAGGTTTGAAGGCCGGTTTTTCTCATAATAATAATAATATGATAAATCAAGTATCTAGACTCCGCACACGAGGCTGTCAATATGTGGAACGTGGACTCTGCAATCATTGTACCGATAATCGTAAAGTTTAATGGCCTAATAGCGGAGAGCCTCGACCAACGCCTCAGGAGGCTCTCATTGCGCGGCTGGGTCAAGGGCTTAATTCAGAAAGCAGTACTCCTAGAGCCATGCAAGCCTCCATGACACGCATCGTGAGGTTCCTCTCTCTAGAGCCCTGACCACCGGCCTGGACCCTGTTCCTGATGCCGACGGGCCACTATTTTTTATATTTTTAAATGTCTTTTTTTTCTTTTTCATAAAAATGTAATAAAATATGATAAAATACAAACTAAGAAAATTAAAATACCTCCATTAGTTTATCATAATCAATACCACATTTTAAATATTGAAAGTTAAAATGTTGGTACGATAAATCAAACTGCCGATACGAAAGCTCAGGCATTTGTGTGACGTCACTCATTGTTAATTGATACAGTTTGACAATTTTGGATAGTCTTTCGCCAACGTCCATACTACGTTGAATACACCGGTTCTCGTCCGATCACCGAAGTTAAGCAACATCGGGCGCGGTCAGTACTTGGATGGGTGACCGCCTGGGAACACCGCGTGACGTTGGCTTTTTGCTTTTCAATACAATAAAATTATATCTACAAATTTTTACCTAATTAATTTATGTTCTTTATATATCAAGAAAATATAATTATTCCAGAATCACAGTCACAGGGCCGACGAATACATACGATTGGTGAAACCTGATCTTTCGATAGCTGTCCAAGACTGCATTGAGGCAGCTGCCTTCGAGTTCAACGCTGACGTTCAGAAGATGTTGATCAGGGCCGCGCAGTTCGGAAAGTGTTTCATCATGGACCCTGAACTGACCGACCTTTATGTGAAGACTTGCAGATGGCTCAGGGTTTTAAACGCCGTTCGGGACCCCAAAGTGGGTATACCGCTTACTTCTGTGCAGTATCCTTTTCAACTGTAATCATGAAATTACGTCGAGGTCTGTAATTAGTGTAACTACACTACTGCGTTTCTTGAAGTATTAGATATATAGATAAACCATTTATTTACCGTAGCTTATCCATGCGAATGCTTGTTATGGTCAAGGTACTACACACAGTGCCGGCGGCACTGACCGCCGGCTTTTGCCGAGCGGCAATCCGAGCGCATCGCGGCTTGCCCGACGGCATTGTGTAGGAGTCTTTAGGAATCTTGACAGAGCGTTGCTAAACACTCAGTTAATAATTTAGCCTTTTTTATCTCGAAATTAAAACTTATGAAAGAATGACAATTTATCAGAAAACTTCACAACCGGAAATCAGCATAAAACTATTGACCAAAAAAAACACAGAAATTTATTTTTGTTTTAAAACCTGCCCTCGACTTCGAACTTTGAACGATTCGTTTTTATCTGTATCTCAAGCTCGAGTGTCTACTCATAGTAATAACATAATATAAGAATCATCTTATTTTTACCGTTCAACCCGTACTGAGCAAGCGTGGTCATCAATGCTCGTGCCTTCTCTGTATGAGAAGAGGCCTTTGCCCTGCAGTGGGACAGTAACAGGCTGGTATTATTATTATTTTTGCTATAATACCTTAACCAGACCCCAGGATGACTAACCTAGGTGAGAGAGTTCTCCTAGACCGTCTAATATGGCGGCGACTACATTGTTTAGCTGGACACATTGCCTCCTATCTGCAACTGAAGGATGGAAGGACGAGGGTGCTCTCGCATTGGGCATGTTATAAGGTACATTGTTTTCTTTATTGAGTGCAGCTTTTACCAGTGGAAACTATCCTATCTCCTAACCCAGGCCATGATCTATCCGTGTGCCAAATTTAATTGAAATAAGTTCCGTCGTTCGGCGTGAAAAGGACAGAGTTACTTTCGCATTTATAATATTATAACCCGATTTATATAACTGTGCGCTTGTCAACGTCAAAATATTACAGTGTATGTGGTTTAACTAATAACAATGAGAACTTAATGAATAATCTGACAGAACTGTCCGACTGAACCGAGTTGTCGGGGCACTGAGGAGGTAACCGGGCGGGTGAATTCATTACTCACAACCTACGATTTTGACAGCTCCAAGCGCACAGTTATAAAAATCGAGTTATAATTTGTTACACTCTCTTACCATTTGCTATAATTGTTATAAAATAACATTATTTTTTAACTAAAATATACTCATTATTATCCAACCACAAATTCAAAATGGCTGGCTTTTTTTCAGGTAACACAACCCCACCTGGACAACGAGAGCGCTGCACGGGAGATTGGCGACAAACTACGCAACGTGCCTGGCATATCTTACACCACTATAGCCATGAAAGCTGCTGAGAAGGGACGGAAAGCCCTTGCTATCAAAGTAAGTTTGACGTCAGTAACTACGTAGTACATCATACTATTCAATAAATTGAAACCGTCTGTCGCCAACGTCCATACTACGTTGAATACACCGGTTCTCGTCCGATCACCGAAGTTAAGCAACATCGGGCGCGGTCAGTACTTGGATGGGTGACCGCCTGGGAACACCGCGTGACGTTGGCTTTTTGCTATTTCAATAATTATTTACAAATTACCAAGAAATTTCTTTTTTTTAATTCATGATTACAATTCTGTAATAAGTCTGTATCGTGATAAAACAATCCTGTTTCAAACTATTGATTTATTAATTTATTATGTTACCAAACTCGCTATTTTTGGAGACTACATACCAAATTATATCTTCTCTTTCATTGAATAATGTCAATATTACGTCACTTATTATGGATTCAGTTTCATAATTTCGTCAATGCTATCGCCAACGTCCATACTACGTTGAATACACCGGTTCTCGTCCGATCACCGAAGTTAAGCAACATCGGGCGCGGTCAGTACTTGGATGGGTGACCGCCTGGGAACACCGCGTGACGTTGGCTTTTTGCTATTTTATCTTTTATTTTTCTTTTACAGATATTAGAATATGAAACCCATAGTAAACTACAAGTTCCTCTACTTTTGTCTTTGGGAGAGGGACCAACTGCTTTACTGAAAGCAACGGCCAGTGGTGATACGGATTTAATTTACATAGTTCTGTTACATCTCAAAGAGAAAATGGGCAAGCGAGAGTTCGAAGTGAGTATACTGAGTTCGTCAAATATAAGAGTTGCCACTGTTGTGGTGATCAAAGCATTGCAGTAATCAGAAGATTTTTACTTAATCTATACATCTAATAAAATAGTAACGAAGAATTTTTGTCCGTTTGTCTGAATGTTCTGGATTGGCGCAAAAAGGGCTGAACGGATTTGGCTGAAATTTGGCACACATAGTTTATAACCAATGCCGGGTAGTACGTTTCCGTAGGATATTCTCCTATGACCACACGGGCGAAACCACGGAGAAAAGCTAGTTACGAATAACATCAATTGGACCTGAACATATTCAGGATCTTATCACCACTTGATTGTTAGTCATCATGTTAGCTTTTTGTAATCAAGCATTCTGTCTTAATCCATCTATCTACCTTCGTCAGATGTAACATTTGATTTACGAAAACCCTTGCTACGAAATAAAGGCTCTGTCAAAGTGAAATTGTAAACATGAACTTCCTTAGCCATATTTATCATTAATTCATTCATAAAAACACCAAATGTAAGCTTGTACATATGAATCGTCGTCGGGCCCCAGTGACTTGTACCACAGGCGTTGTTTGCAATGCCTATTCCAAGCACCCGTCTCTCACAAATGTAAACTATCCTTATGCTAGTTTTAAGCAAATAAAAAAATAATGTACTTATACTTATCTGCAAAAAATACCTTATCTAATGTTCATTATTTCTGCCTCCCCAGCTAACAATCCGAAGCTTCTCCCTCGCCCATGCTCTATACATAAAGTTCTGTGCGAGCAACAACCGTGAGGCGCTGCGTCAAGTGTACGTGCAAGAGGACGACTTCTATGGACAGGCCGCCACGCACATACGAGACGCCATCGATCAGACCAACCCGGGCAGTATAGAGGCGTCCCTTATATCGGCCAGGGAGTGCTATAAGAAGGGGAAGAATGATTTGGGTGAGTTTAAAAGTATTTTTCAGTCATGTTTTGATAGAATCCACAAGTTACGACTACTACAATTCTGTCTGTCAACCGCATAAAGGAGATGTCCCATGCAACCGGCTTCATCTTAGATTGGGTTAGTAAAATTTCGTAAAAAAACAAAAAATGCAAATTTTTTTGGCAACAAAAAGGACGTTGGTCGTTGCACTTTGATGGGAAAATGTACCGCCGTGAGATTACTTGGTTGTGCTTTAGTATTGTGCAAGCAACAACTGGGAAGCGTTGCGTCAAGAGGACTACTTCGAAGGACAGACCGCCACGCACATACGAGACGCCATCGATCAGGCTAACCTAGTATAGAGGCGTCCCTTATGTCGGCCAGGGAGTACTATAAGCAGGGGAAGCTTGATTTAGTTTAGTCTTTCATTTTTTTTTTCGTATCGTATACATATATTGAGGCTTTTTGAAGATTGGATCTTCTAAAATAACATTTTCAATCTTCTAAAATAGCATCATCGCCATTATTGGCAGCCTTGTTCCACCCACTGCTGAGTATAGGCCTCCTCCTTGTTGTGCTATGTTACCCTGGTCTGTGCGAGTCTCAACCAGATCATAACCGCGATTGTTACTTAACTAATGAGAATAAAATGTCGTAATCGATGTCAATGGAATTTAAAAGCGTATAATCTAAAAGTTGGCAACGTTGCTACGTTAGAATATTAATAATGAATTGTAATTAGAACACTGTTTTTGATGTTGTAATCGTTTTAGATGTTAAAAAGGCATTTGGCAAGTATCCAAATACTTTTTTTACATCTAAAACTAAGTATTCGGTGTTGCGATATTAATTATTGCATTTCATAATCAATATTTTAGTATTATAGATACTACAATAGATAGATGACAGCTTGAACTTTCAAGTCAGTATCCCAAGAACAAACTTAACTGCAAAGATTTTTTTTATCATCTCGGGTGTCTCTTAAATAATGTACAATAATTGCACAACTTATAAGACTTACTTGATATTATGTACGGTATTGATATTATCATTTAAGCCAGAATAACAATAATTTTGAAATTGAATGGCGGATGTTCTAATAACCTCTACTTTTGAAAATTAAATTCAAGCTTTTGAAAATCTGGAAAGTTTACAATAATAAATAAAATCACAGTGAGAAAATCGACCAACTACTAAAAAATATTATTGAGTAGCGACGCACCCGTAACATATTAGTTACGGGTATTCCCGATAAAGCGCTGTTTAATTATAATAACACCTTTTTGTGAAGAAAGAAGAAAAAGAAGGCTGCGCCGCGCCGTGCACGCGCGGCGCTGCGGCGCCCTAGGCCCGCGCGTCTGCGTCAGTGCGCCACCTCCATCAAAACAAGTGTCATTTAATGACTGTTATCGTTTTATTTTTGTGAATTTCTTTATATATTATTGTTTAAGTGTTTTTTGTTCATTTAGGTAAGTTTTTAAATACATATGTTAAATGCCGGCTGTAGCGATGCCGGAAATAGTGCTAGTCAACCTGCCACATCGCTCGATGTCCAGGTGAGATGTCCCCACTGCTCCCAGCCGCGCTTCTTCAAAGGCGAACGGGGGCTACGGATACACTATGGCAAGGTTCACAAACCACATAGTGTACCTTTGTGCCCCCCAACCCCATCTCCAACATCAACAACTTCAGATAAAAGTTTGTGGAATACGCTGGCAAAATTCAAAAATTCTACTCCAGTATTAAAGAGAGTTCCCCGGGGCGCGAGGCGGTCCGTTGCACTGAGTTTAGCGCAATGTCTCCGCCTTGCGACCCAGGAGAACTCAAAAAGTGCCTGGGAACAATTACTTACCTTCCCTTATAGGATTCTACATGTCCAAAGAAATTTGGCAACAAAAAATACTTTGACAAATCAAATTAAAGATAATTGCAACAATTCGACCCTCATTTTAGATCCAAAATTACCTGTTTCTAATAACCCTTCACGAAGAGGCTTATGTTCACATGTAGAATCCAAATTAAGTGAAGGTGACATCAGGGGAGCGGCCAGGCTACTGTTCAGTAGCGATGTGGTGGCGCCCTACTCTCCAGAAACCCTTACTGCCCTGGAGAGTAAACATCCAGTGCCTGCCGATGGTCTCACCTTCCCCGACCCCCCCCCACCCTCCTGATCCGGATTCAATACCTCTAAGCGTTACTGCCCCCCAGCTGATTGCTGCCGTGAGCTCTTTCCGAAGTGGTTCCGCCGGCGGCCTCGACGGCCTGACTCCTCAGCACTTAAAAGACTTATTGAGTTCAGGCGCCGGGGAAGCTGGTGAGTCACTTTTGAAGGAGCTTGCGGCTCTAATTAATCTGATGCTCAACGGCGGTGTGAATGATGCCGTCGTCGATGTCTTGTACGGGGCCAATTTATGTGCCCTGCGCAAGAGGGACGGCGGCATTCGTCCCATTGCCGTTGGGTGTACCTACAGGCGTACGGCAGCTAAAATATGCTGCAAATTATATGGAGAAACTTTAAAAAACAAGTTCCAGCCCCTACAGCTTGGCTTCGGATCCAAAGGGGGCTGCGAGGCTGCCGTACATGCCCTTTCCAGTTTTTTAAACTCCGGTAAAGGTGAGGTCATCCTCAAGGTTGACGTTAAAAATGCCTTCAACTCCATCAACAGGGACACTTTGTTGGCTGAAGCTAAAAAAGAGCTACCGGAAATTTATGGTTTTTTGTGGCAGTGCTACAGGCACCCTTCAAAATTACTATATAAAGACAACGTTTTGGAATCTGCAGTTGGATGCCAACAAGGTGATCCTCTCGGGCCAGTCATTTTCAGCTTAGCTATTCACCCCATAATACAACAACTAAATTCAAAATTTAATGTGTGGTATTTAGATGATGGGACTCTAGGAGGCGACGTAGATAGTGTTCTAAAAGATCTCCAATTTCTAAAGCAGCAGTTCCAATCTATCGGCCTCGACCTCAACTTCTCAAAATGCGAAATTTACCTTTGTGACAATACTGACAGACAATTGACCATTCAGAAATTTAATTCAATTACCCCAGATATCAAAATTTTGGAAAAAAGTTCACTGCACCTCCTAGGTTCCCCAATTTTAGAAGACAGTTTTTCACCTTTCATTGACGGAAAAATTGAAAATTTTAACGATATTTCGGATAGACTTTCTAAAATTAACTTACATTCGGCATTCACCCTTATCAGATACTGCTGTTTCGGTCCAAATTTTATGTATTTTCTCCGCTCTTCCTCTCTATGGAAAAAGCCACACCTTTTAGACAAAATTGATCAAATTATTCGAAGTACTCTGACATCAATTATAAATGTGGCATTGGACGACCGCGCGTGGCTGCAAGCTACACTACCCATTCGCTATGGTGGGCTCGGCGTCCGCAAAATTTCTAGTGTAAGCTTACCGGCGTTCCTGTCCTCGGTCCACAGCACCGAAAAGTTAACCAGAAAGATCTTAGCCGCTTCTCAGGTTGACTCTGAAGTGCCGTGTTTGACTGATGCGATGAACGCCTGGAAAGTGGCTTGTCCGGATACGGAGAAGCCCGAAAACCCGTCTTCCCAGAGACAGTGGGATGAGCCGCTCTGCAGGTTGGTACGGAATAACCTCTTTAATACGTCCACCAATACTGCTGAGCGTGCCCGCCTGCTGGCTGTGGGAGAATGGGAGTCGGGCCTCTGGCTTCAGGCGCTACCGTCACCCAACATAGGCACTATGCTGGGTGACACCACTTTTCGGCTCGCTACAAGTCTGCGTCTGGGCGCTCCTTGCGGGGCTCCGCATCGCTGTCAATGCGGTGAAGCAGTCGACCGCCTCGCACACCATGGCCTTTCCTGCAGCAAGAGCGCTGGTCGGTTGGCACGGCACGCAAGCATTAATGACATCATCCGTCGGGCTCTTGTCACCGCCGGGGTGCCAGCTGTTTTAGAACCCAATGGCTTGGCACGCGACGATGGGAAGAGGCCAGATGGAATGACCATTATGCCTTGGAAGTTGGGTAGGCCTTTGGTGTGGGATGCAACCTGTGTCGACACCCTTGCGCCATCCCATCTTCCTAGCACGGCGGGCTGTGCCGGGGCGGCTGCTGCAGGTGCAGAAAACCTCAAACGGCGCAAATATAACAACCTTATTGGTAGCTATATTTTTGAGCCGTTTGGGGTTGAAACACTAGGGCCGTGGGGTCCGAGTGCTCATCGAATATTTCGGGACATCGCTAAGCGGTTGGTCGACTCTTCACGTGACCAGAGGGCTGGCCAATTCTTAGGCCAAAGAATCAGCATTGCCATCCAACGTGGCAATGCTGCCAGCCTTTTGGGCACTTTTCCCGCTGACAGCGATGCGGACGAATTTTTTGATGCCCAATGAGCTCTTCCCTTTATTTTATTTAATTTTTTTCTTTACATTCTTGTACATAATATATATAATAGTTAGTTGTAAAATAAATTGTATACAGTCACGATCCAAAATAAATTAACTGCAAAGTTGAAAAAAAATATTTTAGTTCATTAGTTAGCCATATTTCATATTATAGTAATATTGCCAAATTAATCAAAACAGCGAAATATTTGACATCTATTTGCGACTTTGCCCACTTTCAGAATGCAAAGTGGAGTTATCGAACTGTAAGCTATTTAAAGCATTTTTGAAAAGCTATAGCATACCGATGTCCTATCCAAAGGTGTAGTTCTAACTGTGCATAGCAGATGGCGCTAGTGACTTTACGACCCCAAATTACCCCGTTCCACAAAACAAGATTGGTCTCTATTTCAGTATATTACAAAGTATTCTGTGGCTACACAAAATTCAAAAGTCATTTATTCAAACTAGGCTGAGAATCAGCAGTTTTCGAACGTCTAAATTACATAAGACTGTCCCCCAAAACGCCCACCCTTCACCACTTCCTAGTGCGTTAGCTGGGAAGAAGAAGTGGCGCAACAAACTCCCCAGCAGACAACATCAACATTCATAAGTTATTAGTCTTATTATCATCTTTCAGGTGTCTCAATATGCGAAGACGCGCGCAAGCTGTGCAAGCAACAGTCGAGCCTACAAGAGACGTACGGCAGCAGCTTCGTCGGGTTGTCTCTGCAGGACACAGTGAGGAAACTTTTGGACGAGGGAGAAGTCAAGCTGGCTGATAAACTGCGCTCGGAGTACAGGATGCCTGATAGAAGGTGAATTTAAACATGATTAATTATTTATTTTGTTTTATTAAATTGGTGATGATGGTAAATTATGGTGTATAAGTACACCTTTCGGGGAATACAGGCGTACTACGCTAATATTATAAAGAGCAAAGATTTGTATTTCTGTTTGTGATAAATAAACTCAAAAACGACCGAACCGTTAAAAAAAAATTTTCACTAGAAGAATGCTATATTATCACTGAGTAATATAGGCAATAATTTATAAAGATATCACGCGGGCGAAGCCGCTGGCGATGCTGTTGCTACGTTAAAATGGAACAACAAAACCGCTAACCCGCAATTGGCCGCGTGGTGAACTGGCCAGTAATGGCACAGTATAAATATGGACAGTACAGAAACTACGTAGTAAACGTTCGAAAGGACACACTCACACAGACGCGCTCATTGACGAGACCCCAAGCGATTGTCGCGGTGCTGTCAGTTATGGACGGTAGGTAATTATTTCAACAAATAGGCCTAGTTTCCATACTGTTCATATTTATACTGTGGTAGTGGTCTGTTTCCCAGCAGTGAGATCTATACAGGCTGATTATCTTATTCTTATGCTAATAGATGTGAAGGTTTTCCTGATTAAGTAAAGAAATAGTTGTAAGTTAAAATAAAGCTGAATTGCTACGAACATAGGAGTATATTTATATAATATTCTGTTCCATAGTTCACACACTACACAAACTAAAATATGCGGGCTCTAAAGCTTTAAATAACCCTTTAATATTCAATTCTTCACAGATACTGGTGGATCCGTATCCTCACATTAGCCGATAAAGATGAATGGACAGAACTAGAAAAGTTCTCGAAATCTAAGAAATCTCCCGTTGGATACGAACCGTTTGTGGACGCGTGCCTAAAGTACTGTAAGCAAGATGAAGCGTTGAAGTACCTGCCGCGGTGCAGCGACGACATCAAAGTCAAATATTATGTTAAAGCTGGGTAAGTGATATAAAAAACTAACAAAAAAAATGTTTGTCTATCTGGTCCGGATGTATGTTCCGGATGCCGCAACAAACGGTCCAATAGCTTCATAGTTCCTGATTGACCGACTCCTTGACAATTCAAAAGTGTCTTTTAATGGTTTAATTTAAATAAATGGTTTGAGTTTGAACGGCTGAACGGATTTGGATGAAATTTGGCACACAGATAGTTCATAACTTGGATTACATAAGGTACTTTTAATTCCGGTAGTATGTTTCCGTGGGATATGTACTGATATCCACGCGGCCGAAGCCGCGGGCAAAAGCACTAACTAAAACGCAAATTTCATCCTCCTCGCAAAGTAGCAAAACCCCCAGCTATATTGCCATGCATTGAGTTAGTTCATCCCCACAATAGTAACCGACACACACAAGTGTGGTTCGCTTCTATGAAGTGTCGGGAGTGTACAGACCGTTCACTATAACTAGTCCTTTGCCGTCATGTTGGCACCATTGCTTGTCAAACTTAGTTTGACAATACTAATAGAGTTCAAAATGGCGACTGACAGAACAGTGCTACCATTCGCGTCACGGGTCAAGGTTTAATGAACGTTCTGTAGCTGTACAGCGTCAAAAATATTAAGACGAACAGACTGACTGTTTATTCTGAATTAAGAATGTTTCATTCAGTTTGTCATTAACCCCGGTAGCACACCTCCGCCGCGAAACCATAGCAGCAAAACCGCAGTAGTTCAATTCAACTGGCTCGCGTCATGTTCCGCTACGTGAAATTCGACTAGCGGAACATGACACGAGCCAGTTGAATTGAACTACTTCGGTTTCGCTGCTACGGTTTCGCAGCGGAGGTGTGCTACTGGCATCAAGGTTCCCTTTTACCATATCGTTTTATAATTTTGTTAAATGCTCTTAACAGTTTCTACGAGGAAGCGGCAGAAGTAGCATTTGAGCAGAAAGACGAAAGTGCTCTCCTCTTCGTGCAGAACAAATGTCCGTTGAACGAGACAATGAAACGCGCCAAGATCGCGTCACTGCTTGAAAAACTACCGACCAAAAAGTGAAATATAGTTATGTAGGTATAATAGACTGAAATATGTATAAATATGACATCTCGTTTGTAGGTTCAAGGCTACCAGGTTCGTTTGGCGTGTGGCCAAAATCGGAACTAATGCCGCCATCTTGTTTTGTAAAGTACAATGTAATTTCTGTGACAATTTCACAAATCTTTACCAACAACGCCACCCAGGCGCCAAAAGATCCCTGTAGCACTCTATGCACCTGTGTGTAGCCCCGTATATTAAGGCAAACCTCTAATTACTCGGTATGTTTACCTCGAAATATATCACTGGCTGCATTCCTTTTTCATTAAGTCAACTTTTGGTCCATTCGGTTTTTAAATATTTGAAACAGTGCGTTGATTATAACTTGACCCGTGACGCCATTGGTAGTACTGTTCTGTCAGTCGCCATTTTGAACTCTATTAATCTATTAAATGAAACCAAGCTTGACAAGCAATGGCGCCAACATGACGGCAAGGGACAAGTTATACTAGTGAACGGTTTGTATACATATAATAGGGATGATGCCTGGTAAAAAAAAATGAAATTCTAATTAGTCCGTCAGTCAGATAATAAAAAATATTAGACACGTATTTTTTGCTATAACATTTATTAATATAAAATTACTTAGAAAAAACGCATTTTAAGTTGGGGAGTGGGGGTCGCTACGACACTAGTACGTATAAAATCTACATATTCGTGACGTCATGGCACATTTTACCTCAATGTATCTTTAGATTACGCAAAAAAAGTAAAATACGTGTCCAATATTTTTTTGTCATCATCCCTATTATTGTCTATAAGCAATTTTTATTTTTATTTGCAAACTTATACGCAGAATGATTGTCTTCGGATATGGACTGTATCTAATTATTATTTATTAGTCATTTATATAATATATTATGTATTTAGCTATAACAAAACATTCTCAATAAGCTTGTAAAAGTATAGCCATTTTATATTCAAATAAAACAAGTTATCAATGGTTGCTGTTTACTTTTATTATCAAGACAAGATGGAACAATATTCATGTATGTAGGCATTACGTGAGTCGCATTACGTTTCTTTAATACATTGACACAACTGTTATATACAGTGCTTTTCATGAAATAGTTTTAAATAACTTTAACAACGGACCTATTGGTAGCGCCGTAACGTATTCGTGTTTGTCCTATGCTGCGGCCGCATCTGTGTCTATCGTGACGAAGTTTCGCACAGTGATACACACAGATGTGATCAAACATTATCGGCTATCGTCGCGATAGTTTGGGCTGCGTAGCACTTATCGCCCGCGTGGCGGTATATAATGAACGTGGCGAAGCCGCTAATGTGACCACCGTATTAACGCGATAACTTTTTAGCGAGCAAAACATACGAAGCTTCGCCACGCATTGCTTTGTCACGATAGACGCAGATGCGGCCGCAGCACTACAACAGTGGAGCCAACATTACGGCATAGGAACTATTTGATGAAACACACTGTAGTAAGCGTGTACGAAGATATAGTATCGATAATAACAGACTTACGATTTTCAATTCGATACAAAATACTATAAGGACAACATTGATATCAAAATGATATTATTCAACCCTTTGACTGCTCTAATCTCGCATATAATAGAACTGGGTTGATTACATGTAGATAATTTAACGATTATAGACACTTTACTTTGCAAATAATTTCTTTTATTAGACAGATAGCCTTCAGAAAGATATCAGTTACAAGTCAAAGGGATTTTAAAACCTTGAATTGAGAAATACATATAAGGGGGTTACATAACATCAATATTTATTTATTTTATGTTTATTTAGTCGGTGAGCTAAGTCGGCTTATGCAAAATGCTAATTTTATAAGTAAGCAATAAGTTCAACCATATAGAGCTGTGAACATCAAAGTGTAGCGACACCGAGCTAAGTCTTCCGTGATTATCAATAATTTTAACTGCAGTTCCATCAACTATTTAAGCTTATCATCAGAAGCAGAAATAATTGAAACATGCATTTCGTTAATAAGGCCAATTTTTCATCACGGTGTCATATAATAATGGACTATGTCCGACGGTGTC
The DNA here is from genome assembly GCA_916701695.1 of Agrochola macilenta. Taxonomy (NCBI): domain Eukaryota; kingdom Metazoa; phylum Arthropoda; class Insecta; order Lepidoptera; family Noctuidae; genus Agrochola; species Agrochola macilenta. Next base: position 16,271,225 of record OU753563.1, read on the forward strand.
GCTCAACTAGCATACAGACAAGGCGGCTTCACCGACCATACAATATTATACATTATTCACAACCATTAACGGATAAATACAATCGTTGAACAAAATCAAATGTATCGACAAATAATAAAATGAATGGAAAACTTCTTGAGCTGTCAAATAATAATAACATAGAGGAAATCACCAACACGCGTTTTACTCTGTGTACAATATTATCAATTTTACAAAATTCCTTCAATTTTTTTAACCATCCTAATCAACAACTTTTAAAATTGGTCATTTCTTTAATTGACACACACAGATCTCAATCTCTTTGATAATTAATTATCGACGTTCAGTTACTCTTGGAGACTAGATAACAATTAGTTTATAAATAAATTTAAAAACCTACGTTAGAGGCATTGTATACCTCATAGTTACGTCTGTAGAAGTGTGCCGACTATTCACCAAGTCTTTTAGACAATATTATGTTAATTAGAATTGATTTAAGTTTTAGTTACAATAAATTCTCAATCCAGTAACAAATAAAAAATGGTTTAAACGAAAGTGTTCGTTTATTTCTGTGTTATGTTAGCATGATCTTTATTATTGCAAACAGTCGGCACAATTCTATATCAACATTTTAAAATGGTTATCTGTTATATTTTTTCATATACACTGAAATCCTCCTCACAATACAAAATGTCTTTCTACGAATGCACACAAAATAAATTAAGGAGACAATATTCTATAATCCAACTATCAGTCTTAAATTAAACATGACTAACAATGTTCATTGAAACTATACCGAAGATATTATAATAAAATGAGCATATATCATACGACGGTAAAAAAAAAACCACATAACATACATAAAATTATGTAGCGTTCATCATACGCTAGATCTACCAAACAGTGCAATAACTAATTAGTTACATAAACCCAATACAATGCACTCATACAGTGCTCTACACAAAGCTAATGTTACGAAGCCAGCGCAGTAGCTTCCAAGCAAATCGATGATAAATATAACCTGGACACTTCCAGTCCGTTTACATACGATTAAATAGGTTTACATTAAAACTACGCACATTTAGTGGAGCCAACGAATAGTTTCGAAAACTAAAGGGCACTTAGTAACAATCAAACAGGTTGGAAAATTTATAGAGAAGGTACTTTTAGTGAGGACGGACCTAAATCATGTAAATTAAATTGGATACTCAGTTAAATGAGTAAGTAATAATTCGGATAGGACCAAACATTTCCATTTAAAATCTGGGATATGTTTTTTTATTTTATATGTTTACTAAAAATGAGATACTTGCTCCCTCTTCGCACATCGTTACTAATATATTAACATGCCTCATACAATGGCATGTGGCACAACACATACTATACTTAACTTAGCGGATAGCGATACAATAATTTGGATATACTACTTCACCAAGAAAACTAGGTAACTCATCATCTGCCTAGGCGTCCTCCACAACCCAGTTACTGGGTAATACGGTACACCTTAGTAAGACTGGTTGTCAGACTTTTTACTTCTGACTACAAGTAGCGGCTGTCAAAGATCTACAAATGACAGCTGGGACCAACGATTTAACGTGCTTTTCGAGGCACGGAGGTCTCGATATGTAATGGATGGACACCCATCCACGGACCGGCCTCGGCAAGCGTAGCGTGAGTGCTAAAAAACTAGGTAACCGTCAGCCATAAAAGAATATTGATGGCGTAAAGGGTAATGAGCATTCATGTTTTTGGTACAATTTTTTTATTTTTCTACATAAAAACATGAACGCCGACAACACTGCAAAGAATTACATTTTATTAACGAGTGACAAGGAATAACGTTTTTTTTAACGAGTGATAAGTAACCAGTTTTTTTTGGTGGAATAGTACAATAATTTGGATGTAACCGACGCGTTAGTTCCCCAATCTCCCGCAATATGGCGGATTGGCGGGAACGTAATAATCTAATAGTTACGCGAAAATCTTCTACTTTGCAGCCTTCTAATCCACAGTCATATCATTATATTCACATTCATGGGCGCTACTAACATTTAATTTTGGGAAAGGATGGGGGTTTATAATGATTAAGTTTTTGTCACATTACTTGGATTCGGTGTTTCCAACCCCATATTTTCCCCGTACACCCACGATCAAATACGACATTTTTTTTAATTGTGTTATGGAATAACAAAAAAAAATAGGGGCTCCTGTAGGAAAGGCATAAAATGAATAAAAAGTTTTTCTTCATTATTATTGCGAACTATCCCACTTTGAATATGCAAGTTATGTTTTAAGTTGTGTCCTTCATAAGAGAGAGAAAGTTATTATGTGAAACAGAGTATAATAAATACTTACCGTAGTTTGAAATGTCGTTTCTTTGGTAGTCACACTATAACATACGTTTTTTTTAAATCCAAATATCACACTTTTTACCCGTTAAGCACCGTGACCGTACAACTATCTTTAGATATAATTTCGCTTTGGAACAGACATATTTATACATACATATTATACTTATTTTACATCATTTGTAGTCTACGCGCCAAATCACTTTGTTTGGTAGCACCTCAACCTTCCTAGCTTTTCAGCCAAACTTTTTTTTTCAATCGACCAATAAATACTTTGAGATGATATTTTAATTCCTATCTAACTAAATGTCTTACAAACGTTTGCTACGATTACGTATCATCTCTGAAAGAAAGTCTTTTGCAATCCTGAAAAGAATTTTAGGTCCATATTTTAATTTTTGTTGCAGTCTTACCTAAGCATATATATTATGAACACGTTAAAGCAGTTATTTATTCTATTATTACGTATTAATTTTTGTTAAGCGATATGGCAAGTAAATGAAAAACTAGCATTTAAGCAGACGCACCTAATCGTAGCAACGTTACTCTAAAATAAGCTCCTTTTTTTGAACCGACTGTTCAATAGTGGGAGGTACTAAATAATGAACACCTATACTTTTTGTGGAGTACATATACACGGTATCAGACATAAACGGACTCCACCGTGGGAATCTACATTATCCTAGTGTTCCGAGTAAAACAAAACCTATCAGTACTTACACCGCGAAACAGAATACAATCGTAAAAAAAAATCGAAAAGGCACCAAAAACGACACATCAAAACGCACTTTTAACAAAAAGATAACGAACAAACATTGCCAGCCTTAACAACTAGGTATTTTTAATACGTGTACGCTTATAAGCATTTTTTTTTACTTTTTTTCTAATTACCATATCACATTTACGAGTATGACCTTTATTCTAGCTTTCAAAGATACTTAGGTGAACGCTATTTTTTCTTTGTTTTTTTCTCTTAATTTACAAAATCTAACATAGTGAAATCTTATGAGAAACCATATGAACGTAAGCGTTTCGCGTGAATTATACGATTAAGTACACAATGTTAGGAATAATGGCACAAAGAGATACGAAGAGTTGTCATACATTGTACAGTATGACGTACACATAAAAGTATTTAGAGTTCACAATCATCAGAATCCCCGCATAGAGATCACAGACATTTGTAGATAATAATCGAGCGGGGAAGACTCTTATTAAAATAAAATCGTTCCTTATACACTTGACGATTACGTTTCATATATATTTGTACAACCTGTCGTGACGAAACGTATACATGAGCCGAACACGACAAGTTACACAGCCGTTCGCAGTACGCGAGATACAGCGGAGACCAACATTTACAATTTGGTCATCAATTGCGACAATATTGTAGGTATAATAATATAGTATACAAGATGGGTGCATCGTCTACATCACTTCCAGAAAAAATAATATAAAAAAAAATCGATTGACAAATAAAATTAAATCCACCAATTAAATAAACTATTGGCTCCACCGCATCTCCATGTAATTAATAAAAATATACTAAAAAAAATTAGCGTTCCAATAACTTACACATACGCACTAATCAACATAAAAATCTCAAACAAACAAAAACAAATAAATAAATAACTCCTATCTCTTTGAGAAACAATCATTTCACCTCTTTAGACGAAGGTGCAATGGGAATATAATTTGTGCAACGAATGATAAATTAAAAGCATGCACAAGCTCAATCAACGATATACACTAACACCTTCATGTAATGAGAGTTAATAAATTAATAAAATCATTTGATGAAAATGAATATTTTTTTTTCACATTTTTATATAGGAACTGCATGTGTTAACTATACTAGTGACTTAAATTCGTTTGGTTGTTGCCGACCGGCCTAGTCCGTCGCGTCAGTGTAGATGGAGGTGAGGTGAGGCAGGTGCGCGGTCTGCACGGTGACCTTGGGCGAGCGCTCGAACTTGAGCTTGTCGACGGGGCTGGAGCCCGGCGTGGAAGCCGGAGTCAGGAGCCCTGCGCTCACCACGCTCACGCCGGACAGGCCGTGCTTGGGGATGGTGAAGGCCGGCAGGTCCTTGGTCTTAATAGTGTCATAGATACGGACTAGCTTGTTACCATCGACAGCATCCAGCAAGTTGAGCGTGCGCGAGTGCGCGGGCGAGCTCGTGACGACTAGCCCGGGCATCTTGGGCGCGTGCAACTTGTGCCCCCCCTCCGAAGTTGGCGCGGCGATGTGCTGCGATATCGAGTGACTCTTAAGCCCTTGTGCCGTTTTGTAGCTTTTGCCGCACTGGCACCTGTACGCCTTTTTTACCCTGGAAAATATCACCCGACTCATATAATAGTGTTGATTTATACAAATTATGCGTTAATTACATTCATCAATGTCCGATACGGCGACCACAAATGACTAAACGTTTGAGAATGAATTTAGATTAATTATCAATTCAAATTATCGACTTCGAATACGAGTTATAATATATATTACATAATATGGATAAATAGTAAAAGCGTGACTCTTTTTTCTACAATAGTGTTTGCGTTTTAGCATGGCGATTATATAGTGGTCATTGCCCTTTCCCTAATCTCTTTTCGTAGGAACCGGAGCAAATAAACTATGTATCGTTTTTAGTAGTAAAAAGAAGATCACGATATTGTCGATGAAGAATGCTAGAATCTGTCAATAAATATACTTAGGTGGGCCACAAGACCACTATTGCCATGATAAAACGCAACAACTCTACAATAGGGATGATGCCTGGTTAAAAAAAGGATTAAGTATATTTAGTACGTCAGTCAAATTTTTTTATTTGATTAAACACGTAGTTTTTGCTTAATCAAATTAATAAAAAATTACTTAGACAAAACGCATTAAATTTGGGGAGTGGGGCTCGCTACGTCACAACGAAGTATAAAATCTACATAGACGTGACGTCATGGCACATTTTAAATCAATGTATCGCCGTAATCTTTTGATTACGTTAAATAAGAAAAAATACTTGTCCAATATTTTTTAATAATATAAGTACCAGAGGGGCAATTTTTTTTTTTTTTTGTTTTATCATCTCTATTTCTGGGTAATTAACTAAGCTAAAACTGCAGTTACTCTATATAAACATCTAACTACCAATACACATGAGTTGTACCCATTTCTTCCAGAAATACTCTTGGGCAGAGAGACGTTTCTTGGGGCCAGGTAAAATCTTTTTATTGTACTGTTCTTGGTTCGACAAGGCCGGGTATTTTCTAATGAAAGTAAACGCATGATTATTCTTGGTTTTACAATACGCACTGCTTAGGGCTTAGGACAAAAATATCATAATTTGTAAATTTTCTATAGGTCCAGGTAAAGACAGGCGTATTGATCAGATCTAGTGGGATGTATTAAATTCTTGATAACGTGTATGAGTAAGCGAACCAACATAAATTTTGCGTGTACTTAAAAGGAGGTCACAACATCAATCTTTAAAACCTTAAACAATAATAACTGTTATAAGTTGGTACATAACTGAATACGTAGGTACCTAAGAAAAAAATATAAATCTAAATTGTTTCTCTGTTCTGAAAAGAATCGATATCAAGTTATCAACCCACTTCAAACCGTCGTTTAGTTTTAGACTCGGCTACGTTTATTATCGATTTCAATACCACATGGCAAAAGGTCAAAGTTCAGCAGGAGTTGATCTCAATGTCACATCTAAGCAGAGCCGCGTTAGGGTAGGGCGCAGTTGGGTGGCCGCTAAGGGCGTCAGATATGAAGCCCCTTTCCTTTTCTGGAAGCTGGTAGTGCTAAAACCCCGTACTGCATCTAAGACTAACATTATCCTGACCTAAAATAAAAACTTCCTAAAAAATCCTGGTTTAAGGTTTTAAGATTAAGCATGCAACGATTTGCAATGTGTTAAGAAGCTTAGGGCAAATTTTCAAAAAAAACATCAATATGCTCACTTCCCATCCTTCTTGTGTCCATTCTTCGAATGATATTTTATGCCATTGACATTTTTGTATCGTTTCTTACAGCCGGGCACTGGACAGGCAAACGGCTTTTCTTGTGCGGCAGGACCGAGAGCCCCGGATGACGCGCTAGCGTTCATTCTGAACAAGAAACAATCATTTTAAAACTACGATCCTTATTTCTAGGTCATCGACTTGCCATTAATACTCGTGCTATCATCAAACTTGCTGGAAATGTTGCAACTAACAGTTTAGATTATCATACAAGGTGGATATGAAAGTATGAAAATTCTGACTGAAAAGTTGTTTGAGGATCGATTCACTGCTTGAAGTTTTTCTTGTTCCGGTGTCGCCTACTATAGTCATACAAAAAAGGACAAAACTTTTAAATTGATTATTAAGACACTGTGTTATGAGTGAGTGATGGATTACGTGAGCTTGACAACAGAAATCCTTAACCATTCATAAAAAAGCACCAGAGGATTAAAGCATGCAAAAAATAGGCAGTCATGACGACAAAAGTGAAAACTTAAAACTGGTATTAGCGCCATCTATATTCTATAGTAAAGAACTTGCGCGCGAGCATGTCGGTGACGCGAAACCATAAGACTTATGGTTTTTTTACCCCTACTAAAAACCCTCAAACGCCTAAAACAATTTTCACTTTAAAAATTAAATATGGATCTAGCTGATCATGTGATATTTTGTGCTATGGTCAACTTGCAACTTTAATGTCTATAGTGTTCAATGAATATAATCAAGGCCGTCTTAGGGCAGGCCGGGGCCCCTGGGCACACAAGAATTTGGGGGCCCCTCGAAAAGTTAAAAAAAAAAATTATTACAAAAAAGCATTATTCAGATAAGAATGTATATTTACTATCGGTAATTGGTACAAATACAAGATATCAACTGTTTTAAGAAATATAACTTATTTGTTTCGGTTTGAATTTGTTACGAAAATGGTTCTTTTTGGGATTCCAGTTCTGCTAAATCTTCTATTATACCCTCAAAATCAATTTTTATAAGGTTATCACGTTCTATGCATATAATTGACAAATTAATTAGTCGTTCTTGCAACAATGTCGTTCGTAATGCATTTTTTATTATCTTTAGTTGTGAAAATGAGCGCTCTCCACTACTCATGTTATGTTACCTAATCATATTTATGATGCTGCCAGCACTTACTTGACGCCATATCGCAGTATGAACTCGGAGCTGTACTCCTCGGCCGTCGTCCACGAGTCATTGCTGTCTTCGGATGGGCTGACCAGCTCATCTTCATCCATCTCGCTCCCTGGAAATACAAAGCCAACATTATCATCATCTCAACCAAAAGGCATCCAATGCTGGACATAGGCGACCTCCAATAGCATGGCCAACTGAACAGCGGGGTATAGCTTGTCCACTCTGAAATGACGCGCCCCCTTACAGGCAGCATTACCGTGTGCGTAAAATGCGGTAGTGGGGCGCGTCATTTCAGAGTGGACAAGTTTTAATTGCGTAACACACTTACAGTAGCAATGGTTTTGACAGTTCAACAAGATTAATTGCGTTGTTGTTGAGCAGACAAATTTTTCGAATATTATGAAGCAATGGTTAGTAATATCCTTGAAAATCATTCAGATTGTGATTGAAAGTGTGTTACGCAATTAGGGTGCAGCTCCTGCTCTGCCCGCATCCTTCACTAGGTTTAATTACGCTTTTTTTCAGTAGGTTAGACAGTTTATTCAATATCGATAGTAATAAGTTGCGGTATGTGACATCAACCAACCCGCACTGGGCTCGCGTGGTAAATTGCATGGCAGCCCTCTCGAAGAGAAGAGGCCTGTGACCCAGCAATGGGAACATCCATTGATCGAGAACAAAAAAACGTTACTATCGTGAATATTAGTGTTTCATTTTTTACATTTCATATTGTGGGAACATGAATATAAAATTTCCTCATCAGACGCAGGGAATACTATATACGACAATGTATCATTTTCTCTGTCCTTGGTACACTTACACCAGAAAGTACCTCAACCATCAAGCTACTGACAACGATATAAGCATGGGCAACTACTGGGCTCACGCTCACATAATCTAACACGGATCTATGTACCTATTTGCTAAGGGTGAAACTGTTGATAAAGATGGCGCTTTGTAGAGGCCTCTGAAACCTCAACTTCAACCAGCATTAAAATTAGATACTAGCAGCCTCATACTACGCCTGCTAAGGCAAACCAGGTCGAATCAGCGATCAGATTATGTCTACTTACTGTCGTGTCTTATTTAATTTTGACGTTCAAAAAGTGCTGATTCTCAGCCTAATTTGAATTTGATTGATGGGGTAAAAATATTGAAATAGAGTTCCCGATTTCTGAGAAAAGTATGTAATTAAGGCATGTAGGGCTAAGTTTACTCAGGTATCTCCTGAGCAGTGAAGGAGATGCCTAAGTAGACAAAAACAAAATATCACTCGCAATGTGCACGGCAGTGACCATAGATATATTTCTATGGCAGTGACAGTTGCCTCAAGCATTGAATTCATCAACCTAATACATTATTGAAACTTGTATGATAACTAGCTTCTGCCCGCGGCCGACTTCTTTCGCGATCGCGTGATGTCGTAAGGTAGGTACACAATATACTAAAATAACAGCCACATTTTTATAAATATCCCTCGGCCCGCGACCCACTGCGTCGCATAGCATCTAGGGTTCCCACGTCTCCCGGAATTCCGCGAGTCTCCCGAAATTCGGCAATGCAAATTTAAACCTCCCAGCTCCCGGAAGGATTTTCAAAAAAACAACATTCTCCCAGAATTTAAAATTCACGCGAAAATCAGCAAAAAACATACGCGCGTTACTGGCCAATGCAATCGCGAACTCGCGACACTCGAAACTACGTTTTGTCCATAACTGTATCCGCTTGCGAGCGTTTTAGTACATAGTATTCCATATGGAAAAAAGAAAGAGACCGCTTATATGAAGAACATGTCAAAGTAGAAAGAAATCCACACATTTTTACCCGACTACGGCGAAGTAAAAAGGATGGTTATGATTTTGACCGTATGTATGTATGTTCATCTGTTACCTCATAACCTCTAAACTACTGATCATAATTTGACAAATGAGGTATTGTTCGAAGCGTCTTGATTATCCGCTGGTTATAGGCTACGTCACATCAATATGGCGCCCTCTCGAGGTCATACAGACATGAACAAAAAAAACCATATGACCATATTTTGTTTTATTTTATTTATGCCTTTTTGGGTATCAAATGAAAGGGCTTGACGAGCACATCATTACACATGTATACAGGGTGGCAGGGACATCGCGGAAACTGGTAACATGGATTCAGTACATAATTCTGAACCCCCTTCGTTGAAAATATACGACTGTTATTCAAAAAAAAAACTGCTGTTCCATAGAAAAGGGCATTACCTACGATAATGATAGTTGTAAGGGAGATTTAAATATAAATAGGGCATCGCTGGGGGAGGACAGCAAGGGACAGGCTAGATCGGATTAATATTATTATTAAGGCTCAGCGACGCGGGCTGGCTCGAGCAATGGTCGGGGCGGGGATGTACGGGGACGTCGAGACGGGCCTCAGTAGCGAGGATGGAAGGACGGCGCGGCGGCGGTGGCGGTCGGTTTTTGTTTTGGTGTGCTAAAGTACTGGTTTGCCTACTACTCATCCGGAGGAGGGTTGTGGGGCCGTCTGTGATGGAGAGAGTACGTATGCCTCGGTCGGTCGACGAATCCTACTTATGCGGGAGGGCGTGTAGCGGCCGCCGCAATCAGGGGATTTGGGTGCTTTATAGCCATAGAAATGTCTATAGCAGGGTCGAAGAAACGGCTTCAGAAGCGATTCATGAACTGCTGGACGGTGAAACTTTAATCCAGCACAGCATTGCAGCCTGGAATCGTCTTAAGACAGTCAATCAGTCAGTCAAATCATCACTGCGGGCCCTATCAGAATACCAGCGCTGCGACATTTATTTTTTAAATGTCGTAGCATTATGCTGAGATAGGAGCCTTTTGGCCTCGTACAGGACTGCATAATTTTTTAATTTTACTTTGTTATTTTATTGTTTTGTATTTTTTATTTATGTTTAGTGTGTTTTTAGTTTAATTTGTGATTTCCTGTGCGAGTCTCAATATATACTTTTTCTTTCTTTCTAATCCAGTGCATTTTTATAAACTAAAGTCATAATGATCATAAGGACGCATTCTTCTATTCTTTTCTTTACAATTCAACGGATTAAAAAAAAAAATCGACGACATCCAGTGCAGCATTGGATTAAACAACCGACTGGAATTATGTAAGTAAACCGGGCAGCGAGCATAATGTCCAAAATCAGCATTCTCCTTTTGTTTGCCTTATGTCCCTTATGCCCGAGATACACGACGCTCCTTTTTCAAAGCTTATCATTAGCTTTGAAAAAGGAGCACAAGTTAGAACCTCGGTATACTATCCTGGCTTGCTGTCTTGGCTAATTGGAAATGCTAGTGCCGTTTACATGCTGCCAGATAATTTTAAGTAAGTAGGTACAGTACAACACGTGGTTGCGGTCAGATAAACAAAACGCGTGGTCATTGTACACTAGCCAATCGAATACCAGCTTCGCCGGCCACATGAAGCTAGTACACAAGCCTGAAGCCAGATAAAATCAGTGGTACGGACGGGTGCTACTGGCTCAAAAAGTAGAACCCCATCCTATTAATTAAGGCGAAAGCGTCAAGGTAGCCCGCGAAATTAACATTTTCTTACTTTTTTTGCAATTTGCAGGTCAGTATCATGTTGTATGTTGATCTAAATATGATTTGCGGCCGTATCAAATGTTTATTTATAGAATTATAATCATAAAAATGATCAATACAACTCTCTTAAGTTCATATAATGGCATTGAATGACTATTTCATGAAATCATTACACTTGACGATTGTGCTTACATAAGGAGTTGTATTGCTGATTATAATGATTATAATTAAGTAAAGCCATATTTTATACGGTCGCAAATCATATTTTAATCAACATAAAACCTCACACTGACCAAACACGCTCACACTGACTGCAAAATGTAAAAAACTAAAGAAAATTTTAATTTCGCGGGCTACCTTAGCGCATGCCCCTTGAGACGCTAGTTTACTAGCTTTCTCATTAGCATACTAGCCTAGAAATGAAGCTAGTTCTGTTTACACGAAGCCACAGTTATTGGCTTACTATAAATTTACTATCTTAGCTTGAGAAACTAGCCACGTGTAGTCGTGTATCTCGGGCATTATTGGGTAAGTAGGTATCGTTATAATCAAAGTTTCTAAATAATATGTAGATATAATATTTTCCTGTTTCTTATGTCCTTCTTTTCGATTCGATGGACAATGTAGGGACATGATTGTTTAAAATAAGATCATTTGTGTGAAAAAGAGATTGTAATTTTTTTCTTTCATTTTCACGTTTCCTAGTGCTAGCAGAAAAGACGGGAACATGAATTTGAAATAAAAAAATGAGGACTGTGGGTGGCTTTCTAGAATAAAATCATTATTATGACAACAAGAGTAATTATAATACCGGTAGGCGTGCTGCTGCGGACTGAAGGTGTTTTGGGCGCGGACAGGAGGCGCCGGCGGACATCGGGCGCGGTGGCTGCGTTCTGGTTTTCCCGCCTCGAAGCCTCGGAGAAGAATTTTAGGACATAACTTAACGGAATACATGCTGGTTGTGATGCTTCTTTTTGTTCTACTACAGCTGGATCGTAATCTGAAAAAAGAAATTTCAGTTTTAGTCTCACAAAGCTCACAAGATAGCATGTTTGTATCAGCCGCTCCCGATCAGCTGTTCCAATCGGCAGAACTATTTCCGTCGCCCATAATAAACGTATGAGGAAATAGTTATCACAATAGGAACGCGTATCTGTATACAGTAGTCTATAAAGAAATGAAACAAACCATTAATTAAAATAACAATAGTAAAGCTGTGTAGACCCACTCATTATTTATAATTGACGCAAAAATACCCTCCAATGGTGACAACATTGGCACATTGATAAGACGTAAATTGGGAGGGTCATGGATTACATTACATGCTTAAAATAAGAACAATTACTCGTAATAGAGATGAATATTTAATATTTACCGATATGAACATCTTCGATGTGTTCAATTAAGTCCGCTAATCTTGGAAATGTTATGCCACAGCCATTAAATTTACAGATGTTTATCATGAAGACGGCCATGTCGTACAATGGTAATGCACTAGTCAATAACAACCCCGTATTCATTCAGGCCATATTTATTATCATGTCTCAAATTGAATTCTAGATAATATTGAATCAAAAAAGAATGAAGTAAAAAACGATTTATAATTTACTGGTATATAATTATTGTACAGTACTCAGTTTATTGCAATTTTATAATAATATGTCCTGAAAATTTCTGTCACTCGCGCATATTGATCGACAGTTGGCAGTTCTGAACGGAACTGTCTGCTATATCGACCAATAGCAATGCGGCATTTGTACTCTGTTTCACTTCACCACTCAAAAATTGAACATTCCAAAGGCCGGTCTCCTCCCTCTCGGTGTTCTTTGGTAAGTGCGGCAGAATTTCGTGAATAAACTAATCGTGAAAAAGTGTAACTATTTGAAGCCATCATTCGATACAAAGTGATTTTAATAGCGCATACGAGCATTTAGTGTGTGATAGTGGAAATATTTATTGGTGAATTCGTAAGTTGTCATAGAAGAAATAATATCAGTTCAGCTGAAGTCAGATCGCCGATTCGGCCATTTTCACTCGTCATTTAAATAATTCGTTTAGAGGTAACATATAGGTAGCTCTGCCCATCAAATCGTGTCCACGGTGGTCCAAAATTGATATCTGTTCAAGATAATCGAGGTAGTACGACCTCAGTCTCCGTTACGTAGCACCGTAAATTACGTAACATTCTGCGGTCTTCGGTCAAACTGTCAAGTGACTTCACATAAACTTATTCCTATCAGTAGGCATATAGTCTCGAGTAGCTAACTCATCTAGTCGTACGGTTTCTTTCAGTTGTCGCTCGCCGCACCCAAATAAAACACAAAATGCTGTCCGCCGCCAGATTGATCGCCCCTGCAGCCAGGTCTGCCGTAAGTACAGTTTCCTTATTGGATTTTGAATAACCTAATTGGAATTACGCCTTTTGTCATCCCTTCAGGACTTATAATTTTTTTTCATTGAACTAACTATATTATTTGACCTTGTAAGTTCCTTCAGCTATGTCAGCTGTACTTGCCGGTGCTATAGGTTAGTGAGAGCAAATTTCTGGTCCTTTTGTTTCCTTAATATCAGTAAATTTATTATCAGACAGTCCTTACAATGGATGTTATGAATTATTACATAACCCAACTTGTATTCCAGTATTAGGTAACAATAATTATCACAATATTTCAAATGGAATGGATAAGCGCCGCGGAACCGTTGTTATCTGAATAATTTATTAACTTTTATTTTTAGATTGATGCAATATTGATTTTTAGGGTGTAGCCTTTGAAGAGATTATATACTATGGGAGTCCTACTAGCAAGTTTTTTTATATGTTATAGATCTTCAGCAACACAGCCCTCGTGCGACCACTTGCTGCCATCCCCTCGCAGACACAGATTGTCCCCGCTGCGCCAGCTCAGCTGTCCGCAGTGCGGTCCTTCCAGACCACCGCTGTCACCAAGGACATCGACTCGGCTGCCAAATTCATTGGTGCTGGTGCAGCGACAGTAGGAGTAGCTGGCTCTGGTAAGTTAATTACCATTTTCTAATTACCAAGCAATTAATCATGGTTTTGTTTGCCTTGTGATGTCCTAACAATTTTGTGGTCTTCATTTATAAGTACCGGGTAAACCAAGAATTAAAACTTTATTGAGCCTTCAACTACAATATTTGTACAAAATTGAATTAACAAACCATACTTAAATTTAGGATAACCTAAGCTGTAAAGTATGATGATTTTTCGTACATTCTATGTAATTTTCAAGTAGATTTATGTGATGAATTGCCATTTAACTGTGTTTTTGGCAAGATGGTGTGATTGCATAACACAGCAGCTTGTTATTGATTTTCTTAAGAGAGCTATCTCGGCTTACATAAGTAGTTAAAGGTTCAATTCCAAGTGTATTGAGGAAATGTGGAATATCAGGAAGCTAGGAACTTGTACTTGAAGAAGTGATTAATGGAGTGCTCAGTTTACTACAGCCTTTTCCAAAAAAAAATAGTCATTTCATATAAAACCTACCTCACACTGCAATCAAACTTATTGTATAACTAATTAATTTCATTGGTTTTTCACCCGCTTGATTCCTGAAAGTCGAGAAAATTTTATGTGGGTTTATAAAAAAAGTGATGAATTCCTTCCACAATTCCTTAATTCAATGGGATCAATGATAAAAACTGCTTATTCACTGCCTGAATGCTTGCCCTGCACATGTAACTAACTATTTATGTTATCTACAGGAATTGGAATTGGTGTGGTCTTTGGATGCTTGATCATTGGTTATGCTCGCAATCCCTCCCTAAAACAACAGATCTTCTCATATGCTATTTTAGGGTTTGCATTAACTGAAGCAATGGGACTTTTTTGTTTAATGATTGCATTCCTCATGCTGTTTGCTTTTTAGTTATTTTTTAAGCCAAATTATGTAAAGTGTAATTAATTATTTAAATATTATGAAAAATATTATACATAGATAGTCTTTACAAATAAAAATGCATGATATAAATGAGGGAATCAATCAACCTCAATTTACTGACTATCAGAAAAGGTGAGATTCATTCTATTGCACTTGGTAGTTAGCTGTAGAACTTGTGTGGTTAGAATTTTCTTTGTACTTAATGTTATAGGTAGTTTAAACTGTTTCAACAATATTTTAATATGTGATGCTCACGTGTTATTTGTATATTACAGGTGCAGGAATCGGCACGGTGTTCGGCTCCCTTATCATCGGTTATGCCAGGAACCCCTCCCTCAAGCAACAGCTGTTCTCATACGCCATCTTGGGTTTCGCCCTGTCTGAGGCTATGGGTCTCTTCTGTCTTATGATGGCGTTCCTGCTGCTGTTCGCTTTCTAAGCTAATTACTTTTAAGAACACTACTACTGCCATCCCACATGACGAGGTTTCAGTGAATACTATCTGGAGTGGACGGGCATGGAATCGAATGTGTGGAAACCTCACCCTCATAGTGATGCATGGACTGATGTGTATAAGTGTTACACTTACCAGTGCGCGTCATCAGGAATGCAATTTATTTAATTATGTAGTATAAAAGAAAAGCAAATAAAATGTTGTACGTAAAACATTACATTGATGCTACAGTTATTTCTATTCCTGATTTGTTGTAGACTGTTCTGAATCATGTTAAACAAATAATTAACCTCATATCAAAAGCCGGCGACAATATTATTAAAGTTGAGCCAGTGACTGCGTATATTTGCGTGAGTATTGTCATCGATTTTTGTAGTGAGTTTATCCTGTTGAAGAATGTCGGCCATCTGTATTGTACATTTTTAGGGCGATTAAATGATACAAAACCAAAATCAATAGAGTTTATTGTTGAGGACCTAAATACACCACCCCTTGGTCTCTGCTGCAGCTCTTAGAGTTTGAAATAAAAACAAAAAAATCTAGAGCTGCTATTTGTACGCAAGTCATGATAATAAATAATTAAATATAATGATTTACTGTGCCTGGTACACAAGCGTGATGAGCTTTCAATATACGCAAATAGTGCTTGATTCTTAGAAATGGATGCACAACATTAGTGTTCTCTAGTAACTGAACTACCTACATTCTGTAGAAGGGCTAGGCTATAATCAAGGTGCTTCGGTACCTACCTAATGTACCAGCGATGAACTATCGCCGATTCAACTGGAAAACTCAACTGCCCTAACAAATAGGTACGTCCCACATAAAAAAATATTGATCTACGGTACCATCATATCATCGCAATTGCGCAGGTTCTTAGGAAATCGATGGGACGTGCAACGTGTGTAGGTAAGTATCTAGTCGTTCATGCCTGAATAGATAGACCGTGAGGGGCTTACGCGTAAGCGTGCCAACCCAATTGAATAGTAGGTTCGAGTTTGACGCCCGGGAACCCGTGGCACTCGGAGACTGCCGCGGTAAAGCTATTTTATCAATTTGTGTCAGTGATGCGCGCGCATCTTAAAATTTCACTCTATGGGGGTGTTAGGTTATTTTCGTTACGGAATTTCTGGATTCGGTCTCCACGCTCAAGGCCCGCGATAGAAGCTATGCAATAAGCTTAATAAGTACCTACATAACAATGCCACACCATGTAAATGTATATGGAATAATATAGGAATGGCTTTGTTAGCTTCTGGACCAAGATACGTTAGCGAGAGGTTATCTAACATACTGTACACGTCGTTACACTAGTTTGGTAAATTTAGGAAGTAAAATGTTAAGCAGTCTTAGGTCCAGTGGCCGAGTGTTCTGTGTTCAGTCAGGCCGTAGAATATTATGTTCTGTGGTCAGGCCTCATTCAGTACAACTCTCAGAGTAATAACTAAAGCAGTACAACTTCACGTATGAATGGCGCCTGCACCCAGCACATCACCGCGCATGCGCCAGAGCGGGGCTATAGTCCCCGGTGGTGATATTAAATGAACTTCTTGGATTTGATTTGATTTGCCCTGTATCGTAATAGTTTTGGAACGAAGTTCCTTATCGCGCGTTACGAAAGGGGGCTAGACGGAAAAAATTAAGAGCAAAAGTTGTAACGACACACTTTTTGCTATAGTTGTAAGCCTCAGAGTAATAACTTTGTAAGCCGTGCGGCGTGCGCGTGTTTCTCTATATCTCTCTCTCTCTCTCTCTCTCTCTCTCTCTCTCTCTCTCTCTCTCTCTCTCTCTCTCTCTGAACTTCGTTCCATCCGGGCTCAGCTCAGAGTATTAACTAAAGTAATAACTCCGGATGTCCCTTGACACCTCTCAAGTTTTTTTTTATTATATTGCATTATTTTGTTAGAGAAAAAAGTGTTTTATTATGATTCTATTTTATTTTAAATAGTATTTATAAAATATGTCAATATAAACTCGTTTTGAAGTTTATAATTCGAATATTACGATATGAGAGTAGATAAAAAGTAGGTATATTGTATGGAGACCTCCATACAATAAACTTTTGATTTTGAAAAAATAATATTTGGCATGGCTGCCGGCTTTTGCCGCGCGGCACATACCCTCGGCTTTTGCGCCTTCATTTTCTTTGCTATCCTTTGTGTGGCAAGGCCGGTTGCGCCGCGGCTTGCCCGGCGGCAGTGCTGCCGGCATAGTGTGTAGAAGCTGTTAGACTGACTGTCCACTGGAGCGGAGAGGAGCTATATTAACCAATGGAATTGCATAAAATCTCCGCTCCGCTTCAGTGGACAGGGATTTACGAACTAGTTTAAAAATTCATACAAAATCGGGAAGCGGAAAAGCCTGGCCGCGGGGTATTGCAGCCCGATAAAATTTGTCGTCGCGTGAACTCGTCCTAGATCCGGCCAGTCCGCAACTCCGCTCGGCATTACCTCGCTCCGTATCAGTGGACAGACACAATCCGCAACTCCGCTCCACATTACTCCCTCGCTCCGCATCAATGGACAGGCAGCCTAACCCTTGTGTGTGTGTCATTGTATAGCTCATCGAGTAGAGAACAATATTTTTTCGCCGGGACACTGGTTTATGTATTTCTATGAAGGCGACGTGTCGCTAGCTAAAGTAAGGTATTTCATATAAATTAATAGAAACAACCAGTCGTGTCACGGGGACACGTCGGCTACGGAATGGTAGGTACTTTTTTATTTATTATTTTTCCTATTACATTGACACAATTTTGAATCAAAATTAAAATATTATTAAAATTCGGTATGGTGACGTGCGTCCACTGTTTTAAAATTACTCTTTGACTGTACGTAGTATTTTATTGCGGGATAAGAACCCCAAGGACCGAGTCACACCGGAATGGCGGCCTCCAGATCTATCCCACGCGCCTAGTCTCCTCTCGACTAGTTTAGTTTCTAAATTACAACCGACAAGACGCGCGTGGCGCGCGGCCGCTCGCATCACCGCGGGCGGCCTCGCGATCTTTTCAAGCGATACTGGTCTTTTAAGTATGTAGATAAAGTTTAAAATTATTTCACACTGAAAGTGCTCGCCGCGTCGCTACCGGCCGCTGCCATTCCGGTGTGACCCGAAGCTAATAATAGACTTCACATTTATAATAATGAATTGGTTTTCCCTTGAATAGAACATTCATTTGGACGATAATAGGGAGGAGCAACTTTATCGTTCAATTAACGCGTAGCATACATAAACTCAGGCCTCTTTCTATGGGGTACGTACAGAATACATATGCCAACAGCTTATTTGCTCATTTTTATGCTGAAAACACTTGAGGACAAAATAAAAAAATAAATTTTATCAACAAATTTATTGCAAATATGTTTGTTTTTTATGAAAAATATCTAAGTGGATACCTCCGAACATAAAGGGGAAATAAAAATTGACGAATTTAGGTCATAGCGGAGGTAAACTCTTAAATTTTAAGAAATAAAGTCCAAATAACATACATGATAGTCACTTAATTAATTGTTTGAGGCATTCATAATGCCCATCGAGAAATTTTACAAAAAAATTAGAGCATTAAAATGAATCCAAACCAAAACCAATCAGGATTTGTTATGCATTCAATTTGCATTACAATAACACAATAATTATAATAAATATCTCAAAGAAATGTAAAAACCAAATTCATACTAACGCACATAACGGAAAGAGAACATTATAGTTATAACACTTTTTTGGTGTTGAGGTTATCACTTGATATCTTCTACATAATTTCTCTCAATCACTCCAGTCTGCTACTAAAATATTTTACAACATTTGTCAATAAACACACGGTCACTAAAATCTCTTAATCCCAATAGAAGGACAACAAGCTATATTATAAGTAAACAAAATTCAATGTCTACACTTCCTTGAGAGGTACAATTTCAAATAAATGTTTAAGGCATAATAACATAATCTTTGTGGCTGCAGCATCAGTAAATATGCATACATAATTTGGGAGTCAGGGGGTTAACAATACAGCAAATAGGTACTATTTCTTTCTATGATTGACTATTTAAACAATGTTTGTAAAACATCTTTACAATAATTTCACTTAGCCTACAGCAAAACAAATTAAGGCATTTTCCTACACATTTCTATCAAACATAATTATCCATATAGAAACTGCTCATCACAAGTGAATCGAATTCATGAGAACAACTACTGTTTCACATTATCAAAACGCATTGCAATTAGATTTTTTGTGAGATCAACACTCGTAATATTATTTGGTCCAATATTTAAAAAATAAAATGTTTTCATGAATTCGAGTCACAAGATCAAACTTACACATTATTTTTGGCTCACCGCGTCTCCCCGTGAAGTCCATAACTTTACAACTAAACATCGTCTCTTCACCTCCATAAAAATCTTTTTTATGAACTACTCTTGATATTTTCATTATATTACATTCTATTATAAATAATGTGTTAGTAAAGTATTAATGAATCGCTTCAGTTTCAAACTGATTACCCTTGCTTATGGTGATAGGTCCATATGATTCATGCTGTTCTAATTTCAACACTTGATGTTTTTTGAGAACAAGTAAACTGTAGAATTTTTGTGCGACCTGTAACAGAGTAAAATGTTATATAAGTATTCTGTATGCGGTTTGGCACGTACTGTGATAAGGAAGGTAAACGAAGATAGTGGTGGGTACATATTTTAGAAGTTAGAACGTGGTAACGTACCTGCTTTCTGTTGTTATGTCTGGGCGCAAGATCTGTAAAGGTGAGTTGTAGTCCGACGGACAGTTTGGGTTTCATGACGGCGAACAGCTGCGCCGCTCGACGGTTCAACACTCGCTCCTCGAATTGCTCGTCTGTTTCACCCGCTTCACGTTCACCCTCTTCCGCCTGATAACAGATAATATACAGGTAAAGGTATTTATTTCTCAAAAGAATTACAGAGAAAATATGAATAGGTTTGAAAAATATCATGTGTAATTAAGCGTAGTTTAAAATAAAATGTTGCTATAAATCGTCACCTCTACGGTAAAGTTGCGAAT
The DNA here is from genome assembly GCA_916701695.1 of Agrochola macilenta. Taxonomy (NCBI): domain Eukaryota; kingdom Metazoa; phylum Arthropoda; class Insecta; order Lepidoptera; family Noctuidae; genus Agrochola; species Agrochola macilenta. The sequence goes on from OU753563.1 coordinate 16,291,660, forward strand.
CTGCAGAAGATGCATTTTACAGGGGAGCGTTTTTAAAGCAAACATCAATGATAACTTTTTTTTGTAACAGGTATAAAAGGTACCGCGGTACATTTGGTTTTAAAATGGTACTCAAAAAAAAAACATTAACGGTATGTCAATATTTTACAAGGATCAGAAATAAATACACATTCGTAACTTTACATCACCATACATAGAAGTTAATAGATATTTATTCGTACCCTGGCAAACTTACGACAGTGGTATTTTCGTTACTAAATAATACTAACATAATAAACCCTATATGAACTTCGTAAGTTTACTATGGGTGTATTAACATAAAACAAAAATTCGAACAATTTGAATTCTGTAACTGTCCGTCAGAGAAAAATTTTTGCACATTAGGTACAGTTTTTCATCAAAATGACGATTTCACTAAAACTGCAGATTCGTAAATTTGCCGTGGAGGCGACGACGTAGTAAATAACATTATAATCATATTTAGACTTTTTGTATTATAATTTTTCCTTTAGCCGCACGGGTCGATTTACCAGGTACGCTTGCCGGGGTTGGTCCGTGGATGACCATCTTTAAATACCGTGACTCCCTCCATGCCTCGGAAAGTACGTTAAGCCGTTAGCCCCGGATGTCATTCGTGGATCTTTGACAGTCGTTATGGGTCGTCAGAAGCCCGAAAGTTTGACAACCAGCTTTACCAAGGGCTATTGTATTACCCTGGTAGCTCCATGTAAAATACTGGTATTCAGCTGCATCCAGTTAGACAGGAAGCTGATCCCAACATACTTGGGAAAGGGCTTGGCAGATTTGATGGTATTTTATGTCCAGCACGCAACCGTTTTAAGCTGAATCGTATACTTACATTGTCTGGCGTTAAAGGTAAATCGTAATCGTGTTGTGGACTGTGATGCCCATGCTGGTCGTCGTATTCCAAGCTTGTCATTTGCATTCCATTCTGGAAAAATAAAATATGTTGGTTAACATAAAGCAAATTACATTTTTAGTCAGTCAGTCTCGTCTGAGCCTAAAACATAGTACGTGCATTGTTGAAGTATTGAAAGGGTATCTAGCCCGCTATTGTGGGCAAAACCTTCTCCGCGCCCAAGTTTTTTCAGATATTCTGTTTGTACTATTGTACCTATTTTAGTTATAATGCATGAGAATATATATTTTTTAATTTATCTTTGTTCCTCTCAAATACAGCACCTGCCATCTAATCTCTTCACCACCCTTGGTTGACTGGTAGAGAATCCCTAAGGCATTAAGTCCGTCTTTGTACTTTTTTGAGTGTGAAGTTTTCTTACAAGACAGAACTTTGGCGGTACGCGACCAGGTCATTTCACCACCTCTTTTAAAGCCTCTTCATAGTAGCATTAACATAATATCGTGCCTGTAAGCCCCGAAAAGTAAGGCAGAGGTGTATCTGTAGTACACCCTCATTGCGCCAGTTATTTTTAAGTCCCAAGTATTACCCTACCCATTCTATTGCCATCAACCGGGCATATATCCAGACGTCGGGTCATTACCGATAGATTCCTGATGGCAAAACTCAATTAATCTGCCTGATCTGGGAATCGAACCCTGAACTTCATGCTTAGCAGTAGCATTAACGAGACATTCCAGCTTAGAAAGTGACCTGGTAATCCCCGTGGTCGTCCAGGCCGTGCAGCAGCGCCTCCATGGGCAGGCCGTGCGGCAGCCCGGGCGGCAGGCCGGGCGGCAGGTCGGGCGCGCGCTCGGGCGGCGCGGCGCCCAGCAGCGAGCTGACGTGCTCGGCGCCCAGCTGCGGCATCATGGGCAGCTCCAGGCCCGGCTGCAGCATGGCGCCGTGGGGCACGCCTGGAATACGCACAAAACAAATGTAAAAAGAACATCACTTTTTAAACGTATTTCCTTAGCACCAACGATTGTAATAATTCAACACTAGCGAATCGCCCCTGCTTGGCACGATTTTTACGACTTGATGAAACATATCTAAATGGTAGTGAGAACCCCATAAAAATTCGTTGCGTAGTTAAATTAAGCTTCTACCCGCGGCTTCGCCCGCGTGGAGCTCATAAAATAGCCCACAGAAACGTACTACCGTGATAAAAAGTATCCTAACCCAGGTAATGGTCTACATGTGTGCCAAATTTCATCAAAATCCGATCAGCCGTCACGGTATGAAAAGGTAAAAGACAGACGAGAATTACTTTCGCATATATAAAATTAAAATTGGATTTCGAATCTGATTTCGCAGAACGCGTTATTGTATTTTCAATTTGTATTATTCATTAGGACAAGTTTCCACACATTTTACAAACAGTTGGGTTTACAGTCATATCATAACCGTAGTGGTTACTATCGCAATTTACTCTCAGCCTACAAACAATTTTGACAATGCTAACTTGCTACTATCACTTTGCAAATCTAGGCAAAACCTTATGGCTTTATGAGCCCTAGTACTTTACTTGTAATAATAGAAAAGCGCTTTGTAAGACACTCGTCCTAGGAAGTAAAGCTACTGAGACGAGATATTGGGAACCTCTTAACCGTCGCGGGAACCGCATATGGGCCTGGGCCCATGCAAAATAATGCCTGTCTCAAGTATACCTATGCTGCTCTAACTATAGCAGTTTGTAGGGAAAAGAAGAGGAAAGGCATATAAAATCAAACTCGACTCTAAACACGTCTCAATGTCGGCAGACGTTTAAGAGGTTAAAAACTTTTTAGAGTTTATAGGACGTTTATTGGACAAATATTATATGTCGAATTGTAAGCTTGTGGGAACCCCCTTGCCAGTAACTTGATTGAGCATGGTTCACTTTCCACTTTCCCAGCGTGGTTTAACGAGCTGTCTAATTGCGTAACATATTTTCGTAAACGATTACAATTAATCTGACAGTTCAACAACATTCATCGCGTTTTTTACGTTGTTGAGCTGATTTTTTTTTTCGAACTTATGGATGGCAATGGATTAGCAATCTGTTTCAAAACGATTCAGATTCTGAATGATTGAGTATTACGCAATGACACAGACTTGATAAATCGAATGAACCCCAAGATTTGCACTAAGCGATTTGCGGAGCTTCATGCTTTATGGGGCTAGAGGCCATTGCATATCAAGGAGTAGACCGGGGGGCACTGTAATGCCCTACCATTACAGTGCCTCCCGGTCTACTCCTTGACGTGCCCTTAAGATATGGAAGGATTTGCGAACCGTACCGGATATTCATCGTAGAGTAGGCAATAGAATAGTGGAGACGGGTGATATTTATCTATGGATGGGCATCTTGCAAAAAAAAATTAATTATTTTATGACGTTTATCGATAGTTTTTTCATTAAAAAATCAACAACAAATCTTAGATTACTTGAGTTTAAGGTTGATATTTTATAAGCTGCGATTTTCATGTATTAAGTCGTATCGTTTTTGATATTTTATATCTACCGCCAATCAGCGTTGTTGTGTCCTTGAAAGGTATGGGTGCTGTATTGCAACATTGTCTCTGAGATGGGAACGTCCAGCATTGCAGATGCTGGGCATGCTCAAAGGCTTCGGTGTCCACTTAACACCGGCTTGTTCAGTATCAAATAACATAAAACTAGTGGTATATTCTTACCGCCAGGCGTCATCCCACCGTGGTGCAATCCCGCTGGCGTCATCCCGCCATGGTGCAATCCCGCCGGCGTCATCCCGCCATGCGCGAGCCCGCCGGGCGTCATGCCGCTGTGTTGCAGTCCGGCCGGAGTCATGCCGCCATGTTGTAATCCCGCGGGTGTCATACCGCCGTGGTCCAGACCGCCTGCAACACAGATTTGGAAATTATTGTAAGGTTAATCTTTTAGGAATTAGAGTCGAAAAGTTGATGCTATACAGGTTATTTTGAGATTATATAGGGCTTGGCGAAATGTGGATGTACTATTCACGTCCGCCTGGGACTCAGCGCTAAAAGTCTGACGGGCCGCCTGATTGTCGACTGGCCACACAATAACATAAATATAAAAAACAAGTTCAAAACAAGCTCACTTTTCAAGCAGTCTGATGCAGTACGTGGTAGTTATTTACGTTCAATCTCAGATTTGATGCCACCAACTGCATGAGACTGCTTGAGACGTCGCGTTTTTAAAATTTTATTTTCAAGCGCTTTAATTTGATACCCCACATGGTCACAGTGTATAAAAATCCATCCAGCCGTTAGGATATAAAGAATCTCGCATACAAAGAATGACAAAGATACATAAACCTGTCTGCTGTCGCGCAGTCGGGTTAAAAAGGTGCGTAGTGAAAATAGGGTTACCTGGCGTCAGGCCTCCGTGATGTAACCCTGCGGGAGTCAGGCCTCCGTGATGTAACCCTGCGGGAGTCAGGCCTCCGTGATGTAACCCTGCGGGAGTCAGGCCTCCGTGCACTAGTCCCACCGGCGTCATGCCGCTCTCTAGTAGACCTGGCGTCATTCCTGCAAATGTATTTGTTTTCAAATAAAACTTGAGCGTTCTGCCATTATAGTAACGATTGTAAGCCCCTTCTAGTGTTTGCAGTTTCAAAGAAGTTATTTGAACTGCACAAAACCGTTTTTTTTTTTTTAAGTTTTCCTTTGTTATTAATATAGGTCTTTGCCCTGCAGATCAATATCATTGTTATTGCATCCTCACCATTGTAATTTCTTATTCAACTAAAAGTTACCATGTTGATAAAAGTTCTCTTTTTCCTTTGTTTTTAGTGATATTGAGGCCTCATAAGACAGAACGTTGTATACTGTTTACACCGTGAGTAGTAACAGTAACTGACCTCCATGGTGTAACCCCGCGGGTGTCATCCCGCCCGCTGAGAGTCCTAGGTCGACGTGTTGACTGTCGCCGTGGTGTAGACCCGCAGGTGTCATGCCGCCGTGTTGCAAACCAACTGCAAATATGATTTATATTAAAATAAGCCGTGTGTCCGATGGGATTTGCCATCCGCAAAAATTACGAACTTCCATACATATTACAGTACAGTACACAGTACAGTTAGTTCGTATAGGTATATATATATTTTGTTATAACCATTTAAATTGCAATGCCTTAACAGGCAACTAAGTTCTAAGAACCTACCTATTGTTAACATCTTCAAAATTCTGTACACTTAGTTCGCAATAAAGAATTTGAATTTGAATATTTTCATTCCCTATTTAACGCCTTTAGGGCATGAATTTAGCACAAAATTTCAAGCTTCTACACCCAGGTTTAGACTGTGCGTTGTCTGTCAGTGTTTTTTTTTTTTATGTGTAGTTATGCTCCGGGTGCGGATGTACATACTTTACACCTACCATTTACTGGGTACGTCTTTGATTGACTTGAATGTGCCCTGGCGGCTGAGAGTATGTCATGCTCACTCAAATGTCTCGCTGGTGGTGGCGTGTGTGTTGGATCATTAAGTTCCCTTCAAAATGGTTGAGCTGAATGGTGCTGATCCATGCGTCATGTTCGTGAACGGGCGCCGTCAGTGGGGACTGGTCATCTCTTAGCTGCTACGGCTTATTTAAATTTTTGAATTGTTTTTTATTACGGAGGCTTTTAATGTGCACGTCTTTCTACATTGTTCTCACATGTATAATTACAACATGAATGATGTAATCAATTTTTTGTAAAAATATTCTCATTTAAAAGAGTGTTCGTGGAGTTTCTTGCCCGTTCTTCTCCATAGGAACCTACTACGCGTTGGAATGGGCAACTAGCATCATATTTCAGACTGACCGACCCCTTGACAATTCAAAAGTACCTGTAATTGGTTTATTTGAAATAAATGCTTTGAGTTTGAGTTTGAGTTGGGTGTCATAGCTCCATGCTGTATTCCGGCGGGTCTAATGCCTCCCTGCAGTAATGTGCCGGACGTTAACGCACTCGACGTTCCCGGTATCATCGCTCCCGGAGTTAGGCTGCGTTTCCACTGAAGCGGAGACGACCAATCACAATGGTTGAAATCCTAGTCGCGTCTCTCGTCTCATCAGTGGTAACGCACCCTTAGAGGACCCGATAGCCTATCAGATAGCATGTAAAACAAGTTTTAATTGTTGAATACTCCAATAGATAATGATTTTCTTTCTTTTTGGTATTAACATACTATTAATCTCTCAAATACATTGCAAATTAGTTTTGTATAATTTAGAAGCATTTTTTCAATTTTTGTAAATGTGAGTACCATGGAGCCGTTTTAATGTTATTAAGATGTATGTTGACTTGAAAGAGCATGGCAGTTGAGAGTATGTCATGCTCACTTAAATGTCTCGCTGATGGTGGCGAGTGTGTTAGATCATTCGGTTCCCTACAAAATGGTTGAGCTGGATGGTGCTGATCCACGCGTCATGTTCGTGAACGGGCGCCGTCAGTTGTGACTGGTCACCTCTTATCTGCCATGGCTTATTTTTAATCTTATATTTTGAATTGTTTTGATTATTTTTTGTACATTGTTCTCACATATAGAAGCAACAAGAATAATGTATCCAGGATTTTGTAATTTTCTATATTTAAAAGAGTGTCCTTGGAGTTTCTTGCCCATTCTTCTCCATAAAGATCTACGTTTTGGAATGGGCAACTAGCTTCAACTTTCTGACTAACTGACGCGACTATTTGACAATTCAAAAGTGCTTGTAAATGGTTTAATTGAAATAAATGCTTTGAGTTTGTACTCACCGGGTGTCAAAGCTCCATGCTGTAGCCCGACGGGCGTCAGGCCTCCCTGCAGCAGTGTGCCGGGCGTTAACGCGCCCAACGCTCCCGGTGTCATTGCTCCCGGGGTTAAAGGGCCGCCGAGTGCACTCAGCATGCCTGTGAATTTCCACACATCTGTTACTTGCTGCTCTTTATTTTAGTCGATCAGATACTATTAGAACTATGAGCGCAGGGCAGTATGAATAAATCTTTATGTGTGACCGCGGTGTTCTGCTAAACTGCATAACGAATTTTGATGCGGTTTTCTCTATCATTTAGAGAATGTATTCTGAAAGGTTTATATAAAAGGCGGCTAATACATTATAACATGCATTGGGAAGAGCAGTGTATAAGAATGTTATAAAGTAATGAAATCTATACTATAACTGGTGCTTTTCAACCCTATTGAGGGTGTAAAGTTACTGGGATTATCGATTCTTTACAACACACGATTGCAAATCGGCCCTGAGTGTAACTAAGCCATAATAGCGCATTTACATTTGCTTGTTCACCCGCATATGGATGCTTATGGAATTCTGGCTAGCAACCAACAAGTGTGAATGAATTGTGTTAATTGTGGCTCATTTTCATTGGTCGATAGGGATCGTATGGCGGATGCGAGAGATATCTGTAACGCATGCCCCATAGGGTCCGCATGCAGGGAACCGTATTCATTAATCGATAGGGCCCGCATGTGGGGTGCTGGAGACTTTTATAAAGCATGGCATAGGCCACGGCGTGCACTCCATACATGCAAATAAGCTCTGCATACCCTGTAGTCCCATACATACATGCCGATTTAAAAGATAAATAACTATAACTAAAAAAAATATCACTAACGCGATTTACGCGCCCTCTATTACTTTTTTTTTTTGGAACAAATTTGTTGAAGCGGCGCGAGCACTCGCCGCGGCTGCGCGCTGCAAATTCACCGCGCAGGCAGCGCCCTCGTGAGTCGTGAGCAAAAGCAGTAATACTACTTGCTTATTTCTCATGAATCTCGTGAATTCTCGTGTAGTACACAGCAAGTGTGACTGTGTGAGTGAAAATGTGCGCGCGTGTTTGTGTTTTGGAAGCATAGCTTATTTGCAACCCGTCCAAAATCAGAAGCCATAAAAGCACTGTTCGTAAATTTCGTAAATGCAAAGTTTTTTCGCCATATTTGTTTCAATTGTTTTTCTTGGATTCATTGAAAAAATTAAATTAAAATTAATTAATTTAAATTGATTCCAAAGGGAAGGTGTGTGCCCGGGCTGGATTTAACTCAAAAAAGATGTAATGTAATGCTACTCGTTATTTTCATAAAAAACTTTATGATAAATATTACTGGTTAACATTTTGTGTACACACAAATAGATTGTATTGTTTCCCTTGCATTTTGTTTTCAAATTCTGATAAAAAGAATGTTAGGACATCTATCGGCTATTCAGATTTAAATAACTTTCACAAAACAGCTGCCAAACACCATTCTTCAGAAAATATCTGGAATCCTGCTTGAAGTTCCAGACTTTTGGTAAAGGTAGAATAGAGACTAGTTTGATTAGCCTGGTCAAGGTTGTCCTGGTTGTGTGGTTCCTGTTAGTGTTATTATTCGATGTTCGTGGTGGTCGCAACCAAACATCATGCGAAGCCACCGGCGCCGCCGTGCGGTAAGTCAGGTAGGGCAGGTAATCGGTAGGCCACGGACGGAAACAAGTGGAAACTGGTAAGTTTTATTTTTATTTCAGCCGGGCATTGTCTGAAATATCTGTGCACGCCTCTGCCGCATAGGACGCATGCTTTTTACCGACCTATGAACGTCATTAGTCGGGACGCCCGAGTACGGGTATTCACCGTAGACGGTGTAATGACCGCGTTATCAACTTATGACTTTCATTAGTCATTACTAGTAATGTCAATTAATGCGATTTCGCATAAATTTCATTAGCATGTGAATTCTTGAGTCTTAGCATGCTAATTGCTATTGCTATGCTATTCGCTAATATGACGATAATTGATAATAATAAAATATGTGATATTTGTTAATATGCGAATTCACGCATTCATTCAATATACAACCCTAAGTACGCGCAAATCAAAGATAATCTGCTAATAAATTTCACTCGCAACGAGGTCACGGTCAAGTGAAACCGATAGATTTAGTATTCCCGACTTCCCGTGGGTGCGAAGGAGAGCGCACACTACCGCTGCGTGCGTCGACGCTCTGACGTATGATAGTATAAAAAGTACAAAGCGATAAATTCATTTCGCATTTCACAGAATTTCGCAACTACATTTCATTTGCTAAATGCTAAATGAGCATTCGCATGCTAACAATGAACTCGAATGCTAATTAATCCATCACTAGTCATTACCCCGCCTGCCGGGAGACCCCGCATGCTGTATTTCGACCGAGTTATCGTACAATCAAAATTAAACATTAAATGCCTGTATTCACGCAAGTTCCTCCAGTTTCCTTAGCCAAAGGCATTCGAATTCGTCAAGGCTGCGTTGCAAGGCTTGCCTGTGTTGATAGTGTCGAGTACGGTAGGGTAAACTCATTCGAATGCTCGAATGCGGGATAAGCTGCAATTGCGCCTTAAAACGATATTAGGTTTTGCCCGCGGCTTCGCCCGTGTGGGGATAATAAAAAAGTATCCTATATTAGGATATCGACATTTGCACTGTGTGCAAATTTCGTCGAAATCCGTTCAGCCGTTAAGGCGTGAAATGGTAACAGAGTTACTGGTTTTTGGGTTGAGTCAAGTAAATGTCAAAGAAACAACTGAGAATACAGTTAAGTACCTGGTGTCGGAGGAAGTTCCACGTCGCCGTCGGGCCGCGGCGAGTGCGGAGCGAGCGCGGCCGGCTCGGGCGCCGGGCCCGACTCTAGCCGTGCACCATACGATCCAGTGTTAATTGAGTGCGGTTAGGTAGCATATGTACATTAGTTATTAGGAAATGTTTACTATGAATCTGTTAGTTGCGGAGTAGCCCTTATAGGGGTGTGAATAAGGCCTTTAAGCATTTTTTGTAATGATGAAAATGGAATTTGAATGATGATTCGATTATGAGTTACGTTTCATGGTAAACATTTCCCATGAAGTTATTATGATTTTTTTTATGGATTTTATTATATTATTTGTTAGTGCGACCAGCAATTTATGGACCTTTGACCAACAATAGCAGTACATTAAGAATCAGGAACAAAAACACATCGCTCAAGTGATTAACTTGATTATCAACCTTAATACTCAAACATAAAGTTTATTTTCGTTTGCAATATATTTACTACTTCTATAAAAACGTATTTTTTAAATAAGAGTAAAAATATTTATGGCAATATAATACATAATTTCTAAGCAGTAAGGTTGAAAAAACTATGTTACAAAATAAGACCACAATATTTTTGTGGTCTTATTTATACGGCCGTTTTTGATGCGCTTATCAGAAACCTAGAACTATTGTTGATCGAAGCTTTTATCGATCAATAATGATGATGGCACGTCTAATTCATTTGGGATCGAGATTTCCATCAATCTTCGTCAAGTATTGAGTCTTATTGCAATGGTCATAAAGCATAAATGGGCATTGTTAAAAGAAGAATGGTCTCAGACATTTTGCAAAATGTAGTAACGACTTCGTTATATTCTCCTGAAAGCTCTATATTCATGGGAAACAAAATATACACAATATTGTTGACGTAACATTTTTTTGAGTTGCGGGGGATCATGTTACTGGCAACTCTTCATTATAGTTCGAGTGTCAAACATTTTGCTAGCAACACCAAAAGCTGTTGTGAAACAATGTTGCTCAACTTTTGTTTCCTATGAACACGGTGCTGAAGGTAACCAAACCAACACGTATAATCTGCGTTCGAAATTCATTTGCCAAACATGTAAACAAACACGAGTTTTAGGAAAAACAACTGCAATGCCTACCCATAAGGTTCAGTTTGCGCGGCAATTTCATATTTTTTATGACTTTTTCAACAGTACTAGACAATCGAAAATTAACTTTATTTAGGTATACATGCATAAAGTTGATGTTTGTCTAAGTGGAAAACTCGTGTTTGTTTACATGTTTGGCAAATACATTGCGAACGCGGATTAGCAGATTCATGCTGAAGTATTGAATGTAATGATGGTATTACAACCCATATCCCGGTGAAATAAATCAGTGAGTTAAAGCAGGTGTACTTACCGACGGAGGGTTCATACTCTTGAGGTATTGGTGTGGGAGGTTCTAGTTCAGCTGACGGAAGTGGCGCTGGGGTTTCTGGGGGTAGCATTGTCTGTAAATAAGAAATATCAGTATTTATTAACAAAGTTTTTAAGCTATGCATTCGACGAGTTTTTGAAGTGAAACATTCTTCAGGCTCGTTGAGCGATTTTTGGTCGGGGGTATAATTATGGATTCGCTTCACCACGCGCCGTAGTAGAGCGTTACGGCGCGCGGTGAATTTAGAATATATATGGCGCTAATACCAGTTTTAAGATTTGACTTCTATTGTCAGTCTCCATGACTTTTTATTTTTTTCGAAATAGTCCCATTTCTGAGTGATTACTGCGCCAACTTCGGTGATACTTTTATTTTTTTTTCGTGATTTTCATTGTTTTTGTATATAACAAAATTGCCACCGATTTCCGAAACTAGCATGATTTCCATGTTATAATCGTTTTTTTGTTGTTGAGTATTTTCTAAATATTTATTGGAGTATATCGAAAACTGCTGAAATAACTTTAATGGGCTACTATTTTAGATAGATAAGATAGATATACGATTTCCACAGATACTGTTTTGCTAAATTGGTCTTCGTCGCAAAATGTTAGTTATTTTGCCACTAGGTTATAGTTAAATATATTGTGTCATTACCGGCCGCGATTGTTGCCGATTGAAAGTTAATTTAGTGTAATATGCGCACTTTCTTATTACGACTAAAATGCTGTGTCGATGGTCAGTGAGCCTGGCAGCCGTCTGCGGTAGCCCTGAGGCCGAGATATATGTATAAACGTTACTTAGCACATACTTTGGCTAAGCGTTATTCCTGTCACTGACACATAACTGTAAAACTTCAAGTGGAAGATGAAGACGGAAACGACAACATACCTCGTCGTGCCTCCTCTTGCGGCCGGCGCGGCGCTTGGCTCGGCGGGGTCGGGCGAGCGCGCCGCGTCGCCGCCCTCCTCCGCCTCGCTACGTAGCGTCATGTACAAGTATGTCAGTGCATGCAACATACCTCGTCGTGCCTCCTCTTGCGGCCGGCGCGGCGCGCGGGCTCGGCGGGGTCGGGCGAGCGCGCCGCGTCGCCGCCCTCCTCCGCCTCGCTACGTAGCGTCATGTACAAGTATGTCAGTGCATGCAACATACCTCGTCGTGCCTCCTCTTGCGGCCGGCGCGGCGCGCGGGCTCGGCGGGGTCGGGCGAGCGCGCCGCGTCGCCGCCCTCCTCCGCCTCGCTACGTAGCGTCATGTACAAGTATGTCAGTGCATGCAACATACCTCGTCGTGCCTCCTCTTGCGGCCGGCGCGGCGCGCGGGCTCGGCGGGGTCGGGCGAGCGCGCCGCGTCGCCGCCCTCCTCCGCCTCGCTACGTAGCGTCATGTACAAGTATGTCAGTGCATGCAACATACCTCGTCGTGCCTCCTCTTGCGGCCGGCGCGGCGCGCGGGCTCGGCGGGGTCGGGCGAGCGCGCCGCGTCGCCGCCCTCCTCCGCCTCGCTACGTAGCGTCATGTACAAGTATGTCAGTGCATGCAACATACCTCGTCGTGCCTCCTCTTGCGGCCGGCGCGGCGCGCGGGCTCGGCGGGGTCGGGCGAGCGCGCCGCGTCGCCGCCCTCCTCCGCCTCGCTACGTAGCGTCATGTACAAGTATGTCAGTGCATGCAACATACCTCGTCGTGCCTCCTCTTGCGGCCGGCGCGGCGCGCGGGCTCGGCGGGGTCGGGCGAGCGCGCCGCGTCGCCGCCTTCCTCTGCCTCGCTGCGTAGCGTCATGTTGCGCTGGTATTTCTGGAACAAGTATAAATCAAATTAAAACATTTATTAGTGTGATTTTTGGTTAAAGGTCGTAAGTACGGAATGGATATCGCCGACCTAGCAATTCCTTCAGTTTACACCGGGTGCATAGAAATTGCATCGATGACGCACGGCCAGCCATGAGGCGCCGACGCAGTAAAATTTGACATAAGAAAGAAAGAACGCGCGCGTCTAAGGACGCCATTAGGATTTTGCGACCGAATTCGGCCGTAAAGCGATCGCTATCTATGCCGAGACTGCAGCCTGCTCACTAATGTCAAATTATATGACATGCAAACCTAACATAAAGGAAGTAATGAAGGCCCGTGGCTCAAGTACGGATAGCGAGTTTGCTATCATCATTTGTTTCGTGTGTTTGTTTGTGCGATGTGGTGAAGCGGCAAAGCAGGTAACGGCCATCTCGAAAACGGCTAGTACTCAGTTTCATTATGTCCCGCTGTGATTTGAATATAGAACGTCAACCATCTGTGATGGTAATGGTAATGTTATCGCAACAGCTGATCGTTGCTGTAGCGCGTACCTCGCTTTAGAATATTGGATTTGGGCGTCATATTTACGATATTATTTATAGTATTTTGATGAAATTGCATGAGTAGAATATACTCGTAAAATTGTGTATGAAAATGCACATAACTAGGTATTCCCCGTTTATTTAACAGTTTTATGAACTACTAATCCGAGAATCCCTAAAGAAAGCAACTCTATTGATTTACGTGGGGCACGCCAATAAAGCTCCCAGTCGGCACAATTGTTTCCGATATCTTCAACAATCATCGTCATATTTCAGCCAATTTACACAACACCTTAATGAATTATACACCTAAACCTTCCTCATGAACCACATCTTTTCGGTAGTTTTTGAGTTTAACGCGTTCAGACAGACAGACAGACAGACGCGGCGGGAAGACTTTGTTTTATAATATGTAGTGATGTCACATTAATTAATTCATAAAAACGCTATATGGCTAGGAACAAAGTGACTACAGAATTTATAAAACGTATATAACAGAGGAGGTACACGACATAACTATTCGGAATGCACGACAGTTTCTAAACGTCTTCACTGCTTGACCGCCACCGATGATCTTGCGTAGCTCCGGCCGGTCCGAGCGTTACGTTGTAGCCTCTGTTGAGCGCCGCTAGGCGGCGCTGGCGTCCCGATTAGTCAACTCAGTAACGTATTTCCGACATATAAATGAAAATGACGTACTACGCCGACTCCGACACCGAATCAGACACCTAAATTGGAAATCAACTCGCCGCCTATTACATAGAAATTGAACTGGCAATGTGCGTGTGCAATTGTAAATCACCACTCCAGTTGCAGCTTGTTCGTTGCTATTTATGGCCATTTTCTCCACATAGACATCGTTTCTGGTTTACAAACTAACTTATTTAACTCACCTTAAACAGTACTCTAGAAGGTATCGGCCTGGCCGGTAAAGTAAACAGTTTCTCGACGCCACCAGTCTCCTTCCAATGCATCAGTCGTCTGGTCGGCGGCGCGAGGTCCAACGTCGTAACTATGTCAGATGTGTTGCTCAGCTGATTCTTCATTTCTTCTCCAGATATGTTCTTCACTTCGTCGACGATCAGCTTACGTTTACGTTTCGTTTTTGTTATTCCTGGTGAATAGGATTGTGATTAGTTTTATTGATGGTGTAGCTTTCACTCGACAAATAATGGTACACACGGCTACACATCAAGCTATACATTTCCAGTTTATGCTGATCTCGCATTGTATAGGATTTCGGTACAATGTGAGGTCAGCTTATACTCATAATCATAATCATTTCTTTATTTGTGTAACATAGGTAGTGAATACAGTTCTTAAATTAAAGATATATGTCGCTATGTTATGCCAAGAGGCGTACAAATATGGTGGCATGCGAAATACGAACAATAAAAAATTTCTACAGTCAATGCCTAAATAAATAATCATAAATTACAATTAGTCACAATATTCAATTAAAAATTATTTCTCCAGTCAATGCCTAAATAAATTATCATAAATTACAATTAGTCACAATATTCTACTGGAAATGTATAGCTTGATGTGTACGAGACGCGTACAGTCAGCAACAAAAGTCGACTAACACTGTTATCTTTACATAATCATCATCTAAATTGATACAAAATGATTCAATACATTGCTTTTCAGTATTTCGTGGGAATAAAGATGATTTTGTATGTGTGAAATAAATGCCAGCATATATATAAGAGGTAGGTTGAGCAGTGGTTATAGTTAGTTACCTTTAAGCACAGTAGCGTCCACAGGCGCGAGTGCGAAGGACTCCTCGTCGTTGTGCAGCAGCGTCGTGTTGTCGGCCACCCGCTCCGACGCGGCGCCCGCGGGAGGCTCCGCGCTGGGCGCGCGCGGGCCCTCCGGGGGGGGCACGTCTACGTCCTGTGGACAATGGACAAGGGCTTTATGTTCGGACTTGAAGATGTTTCAGAGAATAACACATACATCATTCTTTAATACTAGCGTAATTGCAAGTCGAAAAACCGCTTTTATGACTTGATAAATCTTCGATGTTTCTATATTGTGTAAGTTTAATTTTAAAGTTAATATGAATGCATTACACATAAACCTTCCAAAGCAAATGACGATTGAAACCGCATCAAAATGGTCATACAGACAGACACAAAAACGAACATTAATATTAATAATATCTTTAGATAAACAAGTATAACAATATCATTAGCATCAAAACTTTAAATTAACACTTGATTCAAATAACTTAGAACAATATTCTTTAAATCAGCTTCCTTTTTTCACTTATTTGATTAATCCGTGGACAATAGTGTGGGTTATATGTTTAACTATTTATCTTAAGAATATTATTGTATCACCTTAACATGTAACTGTTTATCCCTAGTAAATAAAATAAAACAATTCTTTGTCCATAAAGCCATAAGGGCGAAATTCTACACAATGTTTTTTTATTTATCTTATTTAATTTGATATAGTGGTCAAACAATAAAACATTTAAAAAATACATTTATCAAGGGTTGCATTTTCTTGCGTTGATAGAAAAGTAAATAAAGTGTTATCTCACCATAGGTATGTGTGGGCTCGGAGAAGGCGGCACTGGCACGGGCGGCGGCGCCACGCTGTCGGGGCCAGGGGAGCCTCCCCAACTGGAACATAACACATTGTCAAACTTCTGGTACATATTCCTATTGGAGAATAAACCATTGACCATTTTGAAAACAGATTCTAGTTTTGTCGAGGTAAATGACGCAAATCACGGAAAAGTAATAAACGGAGTGCACACTTCTTTTTTTATTTTTATTCGACCAACAAATATCAGAAGGAAGATGAAATAGTCTGTCATTAAATGAACTATCAAACATTGATACATCAAATCAAATCATTTATATCTTACCAAATAGTGGTAATCAGTTTACAGATGTTTTTTTATAACAAATTCGTCCATGTTCTACCGTTACCATGGGCATGCAAATCATAATATTAAACTACAAAAGATATTATAATTTTAAATAACAATTAGGAAATTATAATGATGCTGCTTTAACTATGACAGCCGCAATAAAAAATGCGAAATTTATGATCTTCCCAGTTTTTTTGTTAGACTGCGTGCGTGTTTTACTCTTGCGTTTGTCATTCGTTGTAGTATAATCTGACCTGTGCGCGGGTGAGTTCCCGGCGTCGTAGTGGTCGCCCATGTCGTCGTCGGAGTCGGGCGCGTCGGCCGCGGCCACGTCGCCGCCCGCGTCAGGGCCGCCCACGCCCGCCGCGTCTATCTCGGCCTGTTGGTACATCGATATGAAATGGTCATGTACCAGCAAGAAAAACAATACAATAGTTTTCCACAGCATGACAAAGGTCATTGAGCAGAGATTCGTATGAGAATACAGAGTAGAAACAAGCACTAATCACCATGCTTTCTCACTGCTTCTCACTGCGTCCTAACCGAAAGCGACTGTCGCGCAAATATGCGTTTACGTAACCGTTTATGTTGTAATGCCGAACAAACGCGACTTGTTTTATCGCGCGAGTACGTCATATTCATATAAACGAGCGCCACGATCGCGAAATCGCGCGAGAGTCGCTTTCGGTTAAGAAGCGGCCTCTATGATTTTTTCTGACGATGATCCGTCATACGAAGTAAGTTTTTACTGTTATCGTTTTTTGTTACTTGCCTACATCAATCAATGAAACTGCATTTGGTTAGAAAATAAAAAAGAGCAACTCAATATTTGACAAAATAATATTTACCTGCAGCGACTGTGGCTGTGCGGAAGTGCCGGGCATGCCAGAAGCAGCCGCGGCTGAACTACTGCCGCCGGTCACCTCCCCAAAGAGGTCACCCTCGAACAGACCGCCCGCATCTAAGCACATACCAGTAACACAATGAGTACAAGAAAGAGAACAAAAAGAATCGACTAACATACACGTGAGACAAAAATTTCGCATTTTCTAAAGCCAAAACATGGGACATGGCTAACATAATCTGGCTAATCAAGTATTTTGGGAAAGGTAAGTTTCACTAAGGTAGAACAATTATATTATTTTAATGTCATTCCTTTTTTTTATCTTCATCCTACACCTAGGGAAATGGTCTTCAATAGGTTCCCTCCAACTTTCTAAAACAGGAAATCTCCACCCAAGTAACCTCAGTTACACTGGGGTCCTACATTACTAGTTAGTTAATTTCACAGACCTGTCCTAGATTAGCTAAGTCAAAGATAAACTCACAGTCTCCAAAAATGGGTGTATTTTACTCACGTCCAAAATCCGCAACATCTCCAATAGTTCCTCCAAAGCCATCATCCATGGGCGCATGGGGCGCAGCTTCCATGCGGCGCGGGTGCTCCGGTTCTAGCGTGGGCACTCCGCCCGTCAGACTGCCTACCCCTCCGTCTTTACCCGCCAGCTCCAGAGATGACCCATCCGCGAACAGTAGGTTACTCTAGAAGATGGTTAATGTCGTAAGTAACAGGGTTGATAAAAATCATGACTTTTATAAAAAAATCAAAATAATCGGATTTATTTGATTTAAATCGGATTAATTTGATTTAAATCGGATTAATTTGATTTAAATCGGATTTTTTTGATTATTTCTGTCACACATGCATGTCTCTAAATGTTTTTTTCATTCTCGGTACTAAGCCCATTAATTCCTTCTTACAACGTTTACACACCGCTTTGTTAAACTTTCCGCAAGTGGACTTTTTTTCATCCATATAAACCCAAACAGCATCTTTTTTCATTAATCAATCACGAATGACCGCGCCAAAGACTAGACGGACGGATTCAGTCACGAGTTAAAACGGAGAATCTCCGAACGGTGTAGTTAAACAGCATTGGACACGTGTGTGCGCGCCGTAGTTTATGTCGGGGGAAGTCCCTTGACACATTTTGGCTGATTTGGTCGAAGTAAAACAATTTAAATTTAAATCATTGATTTTTATAAAAAAATCACTTGATTTTAATCGCGATTTAAATCACTGATTTTAATCAAGTGATTTAAATCATATCAACCCTGGTAAGTAATAAGGTAAAACTGAGACTGGACATGGACATAAATAGTGATCTTTTACAGACTCAAGCTCTGGCCACACTGAGGCAAATCCCGCGCGGGACGCGAGACGCCAGTACGCGCGTCGGTTGTTTTAAATTTAATGATACGCGAATATTTGCACCAGTTTCAAAACCTAAACACAAGTTAGTTGACACAATCGGCGCGAAAGAACCCTATGTGGGATTCTCATCAGCTTGGCCAGTAAAAAAAAATTATAACCAAATGTCAATGTAAATGTAAACATTGAGTACTCCATTTGCTCACTAGTCTATGACAAAGGATATTTTCCGAGTTTTTTTTCTATCCAGTGAAAATTAGAACAGTTTTGCTACTTGGCTACTTCTCATACCTGTTCCAATCCCCCTTCATTGCCGATAGCTTCACGCATAATATCCGGGTTGTCTGTATCGAACCCCATGTCTCCGAACCCATCATCGTGGGTGACCAGGTTCAAGGAGCCATAGTCTTCACGCATTGTAATCTCTTCAGCTCTTGACTGATTTAGAGAGAACTGG
This sequence comes from Agrochola macilenta, assembly GCA_916701695.1. Classification (NCBI taxonomy): domain Eukaryota; kingdom Metazoa; phylum Arthropoda; class Insecta; order Lepidoptera; family Noctuidae; genus Agrochola; species Agrochola macilenta. The sequence goes on from OU753563.1 coordinate 16,310,408, forward strand.
GCTTCAATGTCTACCTCACTGAAATGGAAAAGTACTTATAAGTATCTGACTTAGGAAGTAAGTATTTTTATTTGCATATAATGTGGTAAATATAAAGGATGTTGAGGTGTGTCCAAATAAAGCCGCGCGTGAACGCTTCTTTTAAATGCTAACATTCGTTGGTTTACTCCTAACTAGAGTGCAGCAGAAATGTGTCCTGCAAACGGCGCGTGTTGCTGCCGAGATCTTGCCGCTCAATGTTTGGACACACCTTGACAGATATCTTAGCACAGTCGAATTAAGCGATTTCCAATGTTATTCTTGATTCTCAATGTTAATTTTCAGATAAGAAATCTGAAAAACATATTTAATTAAAATTAAATTAGTTAGCAAAACTCCGCAAACTTGATGCGTATCGAAATTTATTGTTTTAGGTTCTTAGATATTGATACCGTCCGTACTTATACGTCTCCGAGTTTACACAAAAAAAACAGATTTTTAAAAACTGATATTTAAGCTAACTCAATGAATCCTACTTCCTACTATATATATATATTTATCCTACTAATATTATAAATGTGAAAGTTTGTAGGCTTGGATGTTTGTTCCTCAATCACGCAAAAATGGCCAAACAGATTTGGATGAAATTTGGCACACAGATAGTTTATAACCTGGATTAACACATAGGATACTTGTTATCCCGGTTTTACGTTCCCGTGGGATAATTTACGACCTCCAAGCAGGCGAAGTCGCGGGCGAAAGCTAGTAGCATAATAAAGAAGATAAATTTAATAATTAAGGTTCTTTTACTAGCAATTATAGCCCTTTTCCCACCTCTTTGTAGGAATCTGAACATTAAACTATGTATGTGTTTCATATGGTGTTGAAAAGTTTTGAAGATAGATAAATCTATTCAGGAACTTATCAGACTTTATTACCTAACAATTTTTATTTTGACTAAATAACAAAATGACCTGTAATCAAAACATTAGAATTAAAACAAATGACTTAAAATCTTGATGGTCATAAAAATGAAAGAATGGAAGTGGTGAAGTCATATCCTATGGGCACTCGGCAATAGCACAGCATTCTATCATGAACAATTTGTTTTATCGGTTGAGTAGTTTTGGAGATTAGTGCCTAAATACAAACTTTAACTGTTTACAATTTTAGTATTATGTAGATAACTCATGATTAAGACCTATTTTTTTAAAGATTTTTTCAAAATACTTACAACAGCCCTTTCATTATTGGACAACCCGTCTCTACTTATTCACCCGTCACAACAGTATTTTTTTTATTAGCATTTTGTTTTTCATTTTTGCAGCACTTGTTTTGTAAAAAAGATGTCTAAATATTTTACTCATTAACAAAATTGTATGCTACAAACACAGATGGAGACAATCCATAAGTGTTCCAGTTTGGCACAGAACCCTGATTTATTTCTGAACTTCTCTTAAGAACATCATCATAATTGAAGAACCTTTTTATTTTTATGAAAATAGTAGTCATATTGTCTTAGAGTATATAACACTGGAGAAGCCTTACGAACACTTCCGCTCTGTAAAAGTACAAGAACAAATGTTCTAGTACGTTCATAAAAACTACTTTCAAATCGATTCTAACGCACTTCGTAAATCATTTTAAAGGCGGGCGGAGCTCCGTAAAAATGCCTATTTGTGCTGTTAAATGGTGTAAAAAGCGTTCAAATACGTCAAATTTACATAAAGAACTAAATATCTTTCCATATGCAATTTTTTTTTTTCTAAGATTTAGTCATGTTTTTATTGAAATTTAAAATCCTAACCTCATAATACAATTCGATTTTTCATTCGATTCAACCATGATTCAATATAAAATGTAGCATGAATCGAGTATTTTCCTCACGTTGCTACTGTGACGTCACCGAATCTCGCTACATCTCGTTTTTATGTTCGTAAAGATCAAAATACTTTTCTTTTGCATTACGAAAATATACGTCAAATCAGCAAAACTTACACGCACTTGACATGCGATTATCCTTTAGTAAAAATGTTAACAAGACTACCGTAGTGTTGAGGTCATGTTTGAAACCAAAATTGACATGTCGATAATTTCCTAGTAAAAATTACTTAGTAATTATTTTTGTTTATTTGTTTTTATTGTTCAATGTTTTATAATTTGTTTATGTCCATTGAAGTGGTTGTATATAAAAATAAATTGAACTTGACCTAATTTTTTATTGAGATTATTTACTAATTACAAATTTAGTTACTTTTATTTAATTGAAGTAATTTTTTCTACTTATTAAAATGTAACTATTTTATGCAACAGCTGTTTTATTTCATGGATTCAAGCAAAATTCCGAATGAATATCGATATCGATAAAATAAAAATGAATGGTACGGACTTCTCTTTCCGCTACCGCATCCCCCGCAAAAAGTGACAGACAGTTTTGTTCGGAATATTGTGCATAAGGCTTCTCCAGTGTTATATACTCTAAGCATATTGTTTACAAACATTTGCTGCTCTCAAATTTATAGCAAGGAGTTTTGGTAAAAATTATATTTTATTGTCTGCCAGACACAAAATTAATATTTTTCAAAAAAAATAGGTTATATTTTTTTTTTTACTATTTGTAATTCTTATGTTCCTCCAAAGATGTGACCTGGATCTTCTTTTATTGATGTATAAAGGTCATAATTAGAGATCACTAATTATGTTACGTGTTAGCTATTACGGAAAGCATTTTTGTATCAAAAATATCCCAAGATTCGGGGATCAACCAATTTTGAATTCTGATAATAGAATGGAATGTGTATTTACTTACGTTCAGGTGTTGGCTAATATGGAATGCAATTTGGTATCCAACGAAAAAATCTTGCTATTCCTGAATTGAGAAATTTTGTACTTTTTAACTACAAAAATGCTACCAAATTGGCATAGCATATAACGACAAACAACTTGGTGCCTTGAGTTTTGTTAAAAAATGTTTACAGTAGGTCTATAATTTTTTATGTAAAAACCGCAAAAGTAACCTTCCTAAGAGAGCTAATAACTAGTTTTCATACCATGTATCCAAATAGTTGTGCATTCCCAGATTTGATTGAATTCCGGGATTTATATTAAGAACCACTTCCATAATTTCTCAGCCAAAAATTAACTTTACGCAAATATGCATCTGAATATCCTATCTCTAGTCATAATAGTCTAAAAACAGGAAAATAAAAAACAAATAAAGGGCTCACTTCAACTCGGGCATGGCAGTGTCAAAGTCATGGAAGACCTCAGGCAGAGTGATAGCATTCATGGCAGCTTCTCTATGCTCTTCAGGCAAATCCACCATGCCAGGCCGGAAGGCCATCTACAAGAAACATTTCACACATTAACCTTGTTTTCAAATAAGTAACACATGCAATCTTCATACATTGTATGTAGTGTGCTAATTTGCATGGTATAGCATTTTAGTTTCTTACAGGGCACAAGATATATTCTTAGTTAATCATTGTTCAAGTACTAGGAAGATTTATCTGAGAACACTATTAAGTTCCAATCAAATATCAAAAGAAACCAAACAAAGCATAACAATTAGGACAGTGAGCTTTACTACTGAAGTTTACAAACAAGGCACTTCAGTTTAACACAAATATGTCGAAAATAAACACACCTTGATCTTGACGAAGGCTTCATTACAATCCTGTAGCAAGTACTTTGCCTTCCTGGAGTAAATCCTCACTACACCCAGCAACAGATGGCCCGATGTACGCAAAGCCATCTTCACTTTGGGCTTCAAGATACCATCAACTGATTTTTCGATATTAGTCTCAAATACATGAGCCTTCGTCAGCTTCTTGTCCCAGTGAGCCGCCAGCCAAATCTTGGCCAAGGGGCCCTTCTTGGCCAGCACGAAATGTGCGTAAAACATTGTGATGGTTTACTGCTTCCGGCTTGTACTTACATCAACCTTGTTCTGAAATATAAACCCTGAATTAAGCATCCCCACTAACGTCCAGAGCTAGTCAAATTAACGCGACTACATGAAGTAGCCCCATAGGGGCTGTTTATTACAATAATTGGTAACGACTATGAGCAATTTGGCGCCTAATCTTCAAGCACAATTTTCAGAGACGCCTACTTTCTCTAACTGAATAATAACAATTTTCACGTAATAATCACTCTATAAGCGTATGTTTACTACTAAATTCATTGAGTTTTACCAAATAATTTATCAAATATTATAAATTTCACCTTTCACACACAACGTAAACATGACAACAATTACGCTTTCAAGATGGCGTCGTAACATACGAAGTTTACGAACCCCAAAATACGAACCGTTGTTTCGTCCAGAAATGGTCCAACTTCGAGTAAACGGGGGATATTCGAGTTTTATGAATAGTAAGAAATCGGTGAGCAAACTCAACAGCAGGAATTCCTTTTATTTATTAAATATTTATGAAAAGTAAAAATATACTGTACAAACGCGGACTTAATGCCCGATTTTAGTGTCTATTTATTTATATAAAAAAGAGTGAATCAGCAGAACGTTGTCGGCAGACACAACCAGTGGTCTCGAACCTACCGATTTTTCGGCATTTCTACCGATATGGGCTCTGTCCTACCGAAATACCGAGTTGCAACGATTTTTCCCCGATTTCAGAGAATACATGTAATAATCCCGATTTTTTCTACGTTGGCAATCCTTTTCATTTATGTTTTACGTTACGGACAGCCTATTGAGGGATTCCTCAATAGAAAGTAAGTACCTAGTTAGTTCCATATTTTTTGAGGAATACCCTTGAGTCCTCTGAAATCTTATGAATCTTATGAAAATAAAACAGCGAAATAGGCTGTCTACTGAGTCAATCACTGTTCTATTACATACAAAACGACTCTTTAATGACGCTAATTGTTATGACTTGGAAATTAATTCAAAGATGACCGCGACTATGGCCAAAGAGTAGAGTATGATCCTAAAGATCGAAAAAAATCATTATATTTAAGTGTGTTTGGTTTGATGTAAATTAGACTCTTTATTTATTTTTTGATAAATAAACGAATTTGATTGAACATTGTATTTTTTTTTGTCATATACCGATTTTGGGTACTAATGTACCGAATTTTGTGGGCAGCTCTACCGATTTCGCACTCTGACATTCGAGACCACTGGACACAACTCAGGACGTCAACATCAAATAAAAAAAAGACGAGAAGAAAAAAATAGACGTGCTGTATTAGAAAATCAACTTAAACCAAAATTATGGTCAACATCTCATCCCCTTTCAAAAAATAGAATAATTACTACTCATAGAATTTATCTCAATTCATTTAATCTCAAAGTTTCATACAACGTCGAAAACTCCCCATACAGCCTTCTTTGTCACGAGTAAAAAAAAACAATACATTACCGAAATTTAAAAATAGAATAATGTTACAAAACAAAATAATGATAAAAACATTTTTTTTTCTTTAATAGCTCCTACACACTATGAGTCATAGTTGTGCTGCCGTCATAGTCTATGACGGCAGCATGGCCACCGGCACTGCCGCCGGGCAAGCCGCGGGGCGCCCAGCCCTGCCGCCCAAAGCCGCACAAAGGATCGGAAAGGAAATGAAGGCGCAAAAGCTTTGATCGACGCTTTCACTTCACGTAAATTCTACTTTGGTTTCATGATAAATAATAATTCCCAAATTAACAAAAACAAGTTTTATTGCAAATTTTCAGTGGCGGACTAAGCCTGTCCGGCCTGAGTCGAAAAATCTATATTGGGCCCCCACGCCCAGGAATGAATGTCGAAATATATTAGTATATATTTGTTAGCTTTTGTTTTGACTATTGATACAGAAATATGTGCTATTTTGGGGAACCGATCAATTTTCCGAATTGTTTTTGTACGAATTTCATTTTACCGAAAACTATTGGACCGACATCTTTTTTGCAATATGCATTATTTGACATATTTTTAGATCATCGAAATATCATGTGTCATAGGTATTATTTTACCGAACTATATTTCACCGATTTACAAAATAACTTTTTGCTATTGACCGAAGCTTCTTTTGAACTTTTTTCATTTGCCCGATGATTTATTTACCATATTTTCACCACACCGAAACAATAGTTTTCAATCATCATTTTCCTGCCCATGTCCCATGTTACTTGGGGTCGGCCCAACACGTTTTCTTTTTCCATTCTCCCCTGTCAACTGTCACGCTATCATTCACTTCCTTCTCTTTCATATCATTCCTCACACAATCCATCCATTTTTTCTTAGGCCTTCCTCTCCCGCTCCATCCATCAACATTTATATTCATCACTCTTTTAGTCACATGCGTTTCCTCTCTCCTCGTCACATGCCCATGCCAAGCCAAACGGTTTCCTTTCAACTTTTCTGTTTTCAATTTTTTTTTTTTTTAAACAATAGTTAAATATATATTATTAATATTAATTAATATTAATATAAGTTTTCAATATTAAATTAAAATAGTGTCATAAAAAGTCAATATGTTGTGCTACAAAATTTTGTGACAGAAACGAATCGCTGCGAAACCGACTCCACGTAGTCTTGTATGCCCTACCCCTAGAGTGTAATTTAAGCCCGCGTAGACGCGGAGGGGTGGGGCGGCTCGCGAGCTGAGGAGCAGGTGGTTTGAAGGTGGTGAGCGTTAAAACCACACGCAACGATAAGCTCGCGTGGAGCCGTAAACCCCGAAGCGCCGGAGCCATGACAGAATCAATGCTTGCTGCATGTTGCACGCCTGCGTAAGTTTATTCCCGTTGTCCCCGTATGCCATTATCCCCGTCACGGGGACAGCGGGACGTGATTAAATTTATTTCCGGTTGTTCCCATAACGTACATTCGGCTAACGGGGACAACGGGAAGTAAACCTTTTTTAAATCGAAACAGATAGGTTAGGTTAGAACTGTGACCACATAACGCACGAGCCGAGCGAGCGAAGCGAGCGGTGCCGCGGCAGCGGCCGGCGAGTAACATATGGGACCAGAAACATATTTTTGAATGAACAACCAAACCACGGGGACAACAGGAAGTATTTTTAAATATTAAATTGAAGTACCGCGTCCCCGTAGGACAGGGACACGACGTACGGGGACAACGGGAATAAAAGCCTGCGTACATGTTGCATGCTTGTTTGCACGCTGCATGCTTGCTTGCATGCTGGATGCCTGCTTGCATGCTGCATGTCTGCTTGCACGCTGCATGCCTGCTTGCATGCTGTATGCCTGCATGCATGCTGCATGCTTGAAGCAAGTATCCTTCCTTCACCTTTCCATACCTCGTGGTATAATAAATGTTCGGAAACATAATACTTCGAACACATGTTATTTCGGCTAAGTGTAACTTCGGTAAAAAGTTTTTCGACCAAATGAAACGTCGGAGTAACGAAAAAATACGAATTGATAATAGGTCAACTGATACAGTGGCCGACGTGACTTCGATGAAGTAAAAAAAAAACGAAACGATAATAGTTGAAAAGTTTTAGGTGACATGAAATTCGGTCAAATATTTTTCGAACTTATGATAGGTAACCGCTATTTTGTCGACAGCAGTAAAGCTAGAGCATTAGACGAATAGAGGTTGGTAGTGCGATCGGAAATGTTTGCACGCCACATTGCTTATTTTATTTTAAACATTTATACAGAAATAGGAATTACTTGGTCAACATAATTACAGAAAACGTAGAATGCAAAAGCGAGCAAGGCAAGCTCGAAAAATTTTAGCAGCGCACCCCGGATAGGTAGTTTTCTTTTGACTATTCTTAATAAATAGCAGTTTTTAAAAGCTTTTATTTAACTTGCAATGTATGTACGAGTATGTATGTTTGTTCGCGTGAAATCTTGCTACTCTATTTTGAAGCAGATATCTTCAACCGATGGAGCTGAAATTTTGTATACACGTTTAGTTTGGATGACAATACACGATAAGCTGTGTGACGTCATTCTAAATCCAATATGGCGGAACATCCAAGATGGCGAAATAGTTATTTTTTATGCACTTCTGCAAAATGGGTATCAAATGAAAGGACTTGTTGAGAGTAACTTGAAAAATAATGTGACGTCATTCTAAATCCAATATGGCGGAACATTCAAGATGGCGGAATAGTAATTTTTTATGCACTTCTGCAATCTGGGTATCAAATGAAAGCTTAGAGCATTTACCCAATGAAAGGGCTTGTTGAGAGTAACTCGAAAAATAATGTGACGTCATTCTAAATCTAATATGGTGGAACATCCAAGATGGCGGAATAGTTATTTTTTATGCACTTCTGCAATATGGGTATCAAATGAAAGGGCTTGCCGAGAATAATTAGAAATAACTAAAAAGTAAAAAAGAAATTAAAACCAAAAAAACCTTTTAAAAAAAAAGCTTTTATTTAAATGCTCTAAAAAGAAGAAAATTTATTTTTTTCATTATACACAATTTATATAATCATAAAAGCTTGTCGCGAGGTTGCAAAAAAAATAAACGCGCGACAAGCTTTTATGATCCTTAGAGCTTAGAGTATATATCACTAAGTTATGATCAAGTGTTATAATACTCTAAGTTATGATCATATAAATTGTGTATAATGAGGTTATAAGTTGATATTTAAAATTTTATTTTCTTCTTTTTAGAGCATTTAAATAAAAGCTTTTTTTGAAAGGTTACTTTTGCTTTTAATTTATTACTTTGTCGAATTACGCAGAGAAGACTGAGAAAAAGAGAATAGGTGTAAAATGGAAAAGCGAGCGAACCGAGCTTGAAAATTTTAGTACCCTTTTTTTTTGAGGTTGGGAAATTATCAAATAACTTACCGCGGGAGGGTGTGTCAGACTTTTACTGACTAAAACCCACCCGTGTCCCTTCCGTTGCCTGTGTGCTGGGGCCGCGATATCCCTTGTCATCTGGCGCCTAGAGCAATCGCTCCATTTGCTCTACCCTAGGGCCGGTGATGCTTACACGCAACGCTGGACGCTTTTTCAGTCAGGCCATACGCTAAGTAGAACAAACAAAACCCACACGTTTGCTTGCCAGTTTCCTAATAAAGTCTACGGATAGTATTGATAGTTTAATAAAAAGGATGCCGAATTGCCAACTACCACAACACAAAACAAAGCTCACCATAGACAAAAATATTTAATTTTTGTCTTTGACAGTCGACCATTGATTCAGATTCAGAAGTTTCTGTCAGTTTTCTTTTCCGGTTTACCTGTGGAGTACGCGAGACGTACGTTGAAACTTTTGTCTAAGAATCTTGAAATATATAAGTTATTATTCAATATTTTAGATTGTGATTCATTTGAAAAGTGAAATAACAGTTCAAAGTTGTTGATAATCAGTGTATTTATTATTTGATTCGAATATTTCAGTGGTTTCGTGATGGCATACATGATGGGTGTAGAATCGCTCTATTTGTGGCCAGACCGATGATGTGACTTCTGATCAATATGTATTGATTTTGTTGCTAGGTCTGCCACAGGCACCTGTCCAAGATGGGAGCGTACAGATATATCCAAGAGTTGTACAGAAAAAAGTTGAGCGATGTGATGCGATTCCTTTTGCGTGTCAGAGTATGGCAGTACCGTCAGTTGACTCGTATGCATCGCGCCCCTAGGCCTACAAGGCCCGACAAGGCAAGGAGGTTGGGATACCGCGCCAAGCAGGGTAAGGAATTTAACGTTTTGACGGTACATTTGTAAATACACGTGGTGAATAACTAGTCGGGATACTGATGTGATCTGTGTTTGCAGGATTCGTTGTCTTCAGAATCCGTGTGCGTCGTGGTGGCCGCAAGCGCCCCGTGCCCAAGGGTGCCACTTACGGCAAGCCCAAGAGCCAGGGTGTGAACCAGCTGAAGCCTACACGCAACCTACAGTCCATTGCCGAGGTAACTTTCATTCATAAGTATACATGTGTTAATTTATAGGTTAGGTACTAACTCCGTAAAGAGAGTTTAAAACTCCACCCCCAATGGCCGTCTGATCAAAATAAGTTCTTTGGGGTTATGGTCTTATTATGATGTTATTTAGCTGACATGTGCAATTGTTAATTTTTGCATCTGAGCTTGAGTTCAAGCAAGATACACTCAAATCTTAAATATAGAATATTTTATTATTTAAAAGATAACCTCATTGTGGTATTTAATTCGACAACAGAATATTGTTACTGATTATCCTAACCAATAATGATATACTTTCTTGTGATGTAATAAATAATCTTTGTTTTGCCCACAGGAGCGTGTTGGTCGCCGTTGCGGAGGTCTGCGTGTGCTTAACTCCTACTGGGTGGCTCAGGACTCTTCATACAAATACTTTGAAGTCATCCTCATTGACCCCTCACACAAGGTAAATTATTCAGTCATTTGTCTTGACCCATACCTTAACAAGAAAGAATACTCAAATGATGAACATTATGTCATGCACCAATCTGAAAGGTTTTGCTGAATCTTCACCTACCATTTTAATCTGATACAAAAATTAAATTAAATAATAACACTAGATTTCTGAACAAAAAACTAAGCTATCTTCTTTGTTTCTCAGGCTATCCGCAGGGACCCCAAGATCAACTGGATAGTAAACGCTGTCCACAAGCACCGTGAGATGCGTGGTCTCACATCTGCTGGCCGCAGTTCCCGTGGTCTTGGCAAGGGTCATCGCTTCTCACAGACCAAGGGAGGTTCCCGCCGAGCAACCTGGATCCGCCGCAACACACTGCAGCTGCACCGCAAGCGATAAATGTTGCATCAGACAAGTCATTGACTTTCTATTTGATTTTTTTAATTATTCTCAGATGGAAAGCCAAAGTCAAATAAAATTTTACTTAACAAAATTCTACTTTATATTTTACTTATAATTTAGCCACCTTAATACGCCTCTTTATAAAGTGTAAGTATTGATTTCATTGATGATTTTTTATGTTTTTACTTTGGAGTTTTTATACTTATAAGATTTTATTGTTATAGTTGTGCTGTTGGAAGTCTTCATACATTTGGAAATATTCTCAAAAGGTAAATATCACTAAAGCTGGTTAATAATTTCCTGAATTGATTTAGCCCCTGTGCCTGACAAGTACTATTCACAATCATTACCACAAAAAGTACTAATATGATGAACATAATGTCATGCACCAATCTGAAAGGTTTTGCTGAATCTTCACCTACCATTTTATCTGATCCAAAGTTACACATGACATTACACATTATTTCCTAAAATAAATACCTAACCTTGATCCTTCTGCTTTTCAGGCTATTGGCAGGGATCCAGAGATCAACTGGATAGTCAACATACACAAGCAGAACAGAACTTTCCCCATAAGGTAATTATCACCAAAGGTTTCATTGTCTGATTAGATTGACCCCAGTGCCAATTTGACCAATCACATTTTTATTTATGCTCAACACGAGCTGAATTTTTTGCATGTTTGGATGAGACCAAAGTGTTACCTCATTCTCCTAAACATAGCATTCATTATTTATTTCCCAAGTATTTTATTTGACCCCTAAAATAATTTCTGTATTTGTAATCTGTATGTCCAATACTAAATGTGTGTATACAAGAATCTCCCCATTTATCCTGACTTGAACTATAAATTAAGTATTATTTTTTAATGATTGGAAAAAAAAGAGATAAAATATCGACATTTGAATGATGATACAATGCTTGATGAATGCGCAACCCTGATTACCACGCATTTTAAACTTCCTTGGATGGCTGAACATGACCAAATATATTTTTAATAATAATTTGTCGAGATAATATATTTTAACAAGATTTTTATTTTCACAGATGCACCTGCACTACGGCGCTGGCTCGAATTTCCAAGGTGAATATTATTTTGGTTTATGTAGTAGTTTTTTTACAATCCAAAGTCGTTTAAGATTGCTTGTTAAAGTTACTAGTGTTAATGAGAAAACGAATTTGGAAAGATTAAAATCTTGTCTAGGTGAGGTTACTGTTATTTTTATTTTCGGTAAACCTCAATCCGGCGAGAAACAAATATTATGCTAGTTTACCATTATCATAATCGATTTATAAACCTAAATTAACAAGTAATTTTCATTTCACAGGTAACTGAAACTACATGGCGAATTAGAGAGCCGTCTGAAGCCATTTTCGAAGAAGTGTCCTATAAGCTATACGCCACGCTATGCATTAATGATTAATATACAAGTTATAAACAACAATTTGTTTCATTTTTGACACACCCAACAAGATCAGTGATAGGCCAGGAATCGAATCCGATATTTATTGCATAAATGTACAGTTACGTATATGTATATTACTTCTAGGCTTTGTCCGCGGCTTCGCCCACGTGGAGGTCGGAAAGGATTATGAAAAAGTCCGTCGCATACCACGCATGAGACATTATATAAATTGACATATTGCAAACAAAACAAATACAAGCTCATCTGGAGGGAAAGTACCTCTAAATACTGGAGATAGCAAAAATAAACTAAACATTTCTTTGTTCTTAAAAAGAAACACATCTGCATTCATCGATTTTCGAAAATTCGCTTCCCACTCGGGCATCGAACCGGCTAAAATCTAAAAAACAAAAACTATGGCATCAATCGGTGTCATTGACTCTGGCAGGGCCACCAACAGGGATTTTAATTTTGATTACACAAAAATTTAGTCGCTAATTTGTCGAAATTTTTCGCCAAATATCAGAATTTGTCGGTCACTGGTTCAAAAGATATAAGGGTTTATAGGTGGCCGATCTGGAGAGTCTCCCCAGCAGGGCCAAATTTATATCTCAAAAAGTAAGGCACCTAGCGAAGATCTGTTGTCTCCCATATTTTGTCGTTAATTCGTTGAAATTTGTCGCCAAATATCAGAATTTGTCGGTCACTGGTTCAAAAGATATAAGGGTTTATAGGTGGCCGATCTGGAGAGTCTCCCCAGCAGGGCCACATTTATATCTCAAAAACTAGGGCACCTAGCGAAGATCTGTTTTCTCCAATATTTTGTCGCCAATTTGTCGAAATTTGTCGCCAAGTTACAGATTTTGTCGGTGTGTAATTAAAAAGAATTCAATTTCCCAGTGGTACAAGCAAGTACAAAATACTTTATGTAGTTTCTAGACAGTATCTATGACGTCATATTGAAGAATGTTTGTTTCGAATTAAATAAATATAAAATCATTCTATCATTTCAACCACCAAAGGAAAGCAGTATTCATTACCTATAAATAAATCTACAATAAATATATGTAATTATTTATCTAACACAATGTGCATTTACCACTCTGGCAAATAGATCGCTGCGCTCCGTTTCATTTACGGTAAGTAAGAAAGAGATAGATGCGCGTGTACAGACGAGCTACTTATAACGAGTTGCCCGTCACGTAAGAAGTCAGCCAGTTTAATTAAAGTGGAACTTATTATGTCGTCTTGTTGTGTCGTGATGGCCCAGTGGTTAAGGCCTCGCCTCTCATGCACGAGGTACGTACCAATGTGATTTTTTCAATTCATATGTACTTTCTGAGTTTATCTTGGACATTATTGACATCGGTGAAGGAAAAACATCGTGAGGAAACCTGGACTTATAGTTAATATAAGTCTGAAATCACCAACCCGTCTTGAGCAAGCGTGGTGATCAATGCTCGTGCCTTCTCTGTATGAGAAGAGGCCTTTGCCCTGCAGTGGGACAGTAACAGGCTGATATTATTATTTTATTATGAATAGTTACGAACTCGAGTGTTGTTATCTCTATTATAGGTATTCCGCAATTACAAAAACGGGGAAAATTGCGAGATAGAACGAGGGTTTCCCCTGCTGCACGTCACCGGCGCGGCGCTTCTGCGTTCGCGCCGCTCAAAGTACTTTAAAAAAAATAGGTAAATAAACAAACTTGCTCTAAAGGATTTTTTCTTTATTCCTCCACCGGGAGTACAGCGAGGTTTGTTTGTGTAAAAAATTGAAAGAACAATTACGAATGCGGGCATTTAAGTGCATTGAACAAGGTGGTGGACAATTTGAGTGTTTTGAAAAGAAGACGCCGCCGCACCGTATGATTGCAGATTAATATGTAAGTTACCTTGATTTTTCACGTCAATAGCGTGTTTGTGTGTATGCCTTTAGATACAAATACCGAGGCGCTACCTACTAATGTAGTCCGTCGATGTCCATATATTATTTGGCTACAATTAGGATAGCAAATTTTTTTTAAACCGGCCAAGTGCGAGTCTGACTCGCGCACGAAGGGTTCCGTACCATTATCTATAAAAACGGCAAAAAAAAGTCAAAAATCACGTTTGTTGCATGGCAGCCCCCCTTAAAAATTTGTTTTATTTTAATTATTTATTTTTAAAGTGAATATATAACTAAATATTCTGTGAATATTTCAAGCGTCTACCTGTTGCCGTTATCAATATCGAGCAAAAACATCACGTTTGTTGTATGGGAGCCCCCTTAAATATTTATTTTATTCTGTTTTTTTAGTATTTGTTGTTACAGAGGCAACAGAAATACATCATCTGTGAAAATTTCAACTGTCTAACTATCACGGTTCATGAGATATAGCCTGGTGACAGACAGACAGACAGCGGAGTCTTAGTAATAGGGTCCCGTTTTACCCTTTGGGTACGGAACCCTAAAAAACAATACTTACGTGCTTCAGTGCTTAAATTATGACTGTAACCTAATTTTCTAATTGGGGTGTATCGGGCAGGGTGTGCATTATTCCAGTTACATGTTGTATATGCCTCGCGAGGATATGCTCATTTAGGACGAACCATTTAGTAGGTACCTTATTAATAGGTATCTATTGAATTTTAAGATTATATCTGAAATTTTAAGTTTGCGTACCTATGTAGTGAAATTAACATAAGTACATAGCATAACATCACACAAAAAAAAAACACACTCATAAAACAGTTGCATGCGACTGTAGATCTTGACACCAAATAGACCAAGAGCAAGGTTTAATGTTTTCAAACAAGTTTAAGCCACTTTAAACTATTATTTAAAACATAAAAACATGTATTAATTGAGAATTTATGTCTCTCGGACATTTCTAAGGACTGTAGACCGATAAAACTAGAAGTATATTACACATATTAATAGAAATATTTTTTCTTGCCAATTTTTCGTGAACTCTTCGATCTAGCTCTTGGACTATACCTTACTAATTGAACTCATTATATCTCCTAAACTAAGACCCGACAAATTCTGATATTTGGCGACAAATTTCGACAAATTAACGACAAAATATGGGAGAAAACAGATCTTCGCTAGGTGCCTTAGTTTTTGAGATGTAATTTTGGCCCTGCTGGGGAGACTCTCTCCAGATCGGCCACCTATAAACCCTTATATCTTTTGAACCAGTGACCGACAAATTCTGATATTTGGCGACAAATTTCGACAAATTAGCGACTAAATTTTTGTGTAATCAAAATTAAAATCCCTGTTGGTGGCCCTGCCATCAGAGTCGATGACACTAGGAAAACCAATTCTTAACATATTTTAATTGAATTCAAAAAATGGGTAAACTATGTCTAATTTCTTTTTATAGTGACTAGTTTCTAATCTAGTTGGTCGAAATGAGCTAAATGTTGTTGGATACACACAAAGGAGATGGATAACGCTCCCATACAAGTTTGGCCCAGCATGGACATAAATAAAGCAATATATATCCAGGCGCGGATCCAGCCCTCAAAATAGGTTGTGGGCACGGCCACCCGAAAATCGGCCAATTGCGAGTCGGTATATGAAGTCGCTCATGAATTCATGATCGATATAGTGCATTCCTAAAAAGGAGATGTTTACAAAATATATGACGCCCTGACCAAGATTTTGTGAAGTGTATAGTTCCACGTGGGTAAAGCCGTGGGGCGAACTAGTAAATTAAAGAATCTGTAAAAAGTTAGCTTTTTCAAATCAAACAAGGGCAGGGCAATTGTCAAATAAGTTTTCCCGCTCTAGGCGGAGCGGGAGGGCGTGTCATACTCTTACTGACTAAAACCCACCTGTATTCCTTAAGTTGCTTGTACGTTGCCAGGGGCCACGGTATCCCTTTCGAACTCTTCCGCGACCCCGGCAGGCATCGGTCCTAACGGGGAGTCCGTCCGGGCCTGGTCCTTATTGGACGACGAGCTACCCATTGCTCACCGTCCGCAAGCCCGCGCCAACGGTGGCCGGGAATCGGCCTGTGATTCCCGACGACCAGGGCGTCTCCTGCGGCGGCTAGGGGCGTGAGGGCTACTCTACCCTAATTTTCTCACCGTTTAAACCTTCCCTGGACTATGACAAACATTTCAAAACCAAAATCAGCTAAATCGGCCCAGCTGTTCTTGAGTTATTATTAACGAAAAGTGGCATTGATTTTTTAACCGATTTCCAAAAAGGAGGAGGTTGTTCGACGCGTATGTTTTATTTTTTTATTTGGTGTCAAGATGTACAGTCGCATGCAACTGTTTTACCAGTTTGCAATGGTAAGCTCTAATTAACGTTAGAATAATAAAAAAAAAATCGTACCTTTAGTAATGTTTAAGCCACTCTAACCTAGTAATTTAAAACATAAAAACATGTATTTAATTGAGAATTTATGTCTCTCGGACATTTCTAAGGACTTTCGACCGATAAAACTAGAAGTATATTACACATATTAATATAAATATTTCTTGGCAATTTTTCGTTAACTCTTCGACTATACCTTATTAATTGAACTCATTATATCTCCTAAACTAAGACCCGATTAAATCTGTGACTTGGTGACAAATTATGGGAGAAAACACATCTTCGCTAGGTGCCCTAGTTTTTGAGATTTAAACGTGGCCCTGCTGGGGAGACTCTCTCCAGATCGGCCACCTATAAACCCTTATATCTTTAAACCAGTGGCCGACAAATTCTGATATTTGGCGACAAATTTCGACTAATTAGCTACAAATTTTGTGTGTAATCAAAATTTAAATCCCCGATGGTGGCCCTGCCAGAGTGAATGACACGTGTGAACCTAAGTTCTTTTAGTTTAGATGCATAACAATCCATCTGTCTAGATTTATCCCAACTCCCAACTATATTGGAGTCGGCTTCCAGTCTAACTGGATGTAGTTCAATACCAGTATTTTACATGGAGCGACTGCTTATCTAACCTTCACAACCACAACTGTAACTGGTTTAATACGATAACTGTTGGTAAGACTGGTTATCAGACTTTCGGGCTTCTGACGACCCGCAACGACTGTCAAAGATCCACGAATGACAGCCGGGACCACTTTCTGATGCACGGAGCAGTCTCGCTATGTAAAGGTGGTCACCCATCCACGGACCAACCCCGGGAATCGTAGCTTAACCTGATTGATCGACCCGTGCGGCTGTTATTACTTAGCCATGAGCTCCTTTTTAACCGACGAAAAAAATGGAGTAGGATCTCAAGTCGACACGTATTTTTATTGTTTTATGTATGACCATGCATAACTTTTTATTGCGTAGTCCGATTTGGACGATTCTTATTTTATTGGGGAGGATAATAAGGATATTATATACCTTGAAGTTGTTCCTATGTAAAATTGCCCTTTTATTTAAGCATTTATTTTACAATTTGATTTTATGCACTTAATTCAGTTATTTTTTTTTTTTATAATAATATTATTGTGGCTTGTATTTTAATCTTTGATAAATAACATAATTTTTTAAGTTCGTATATTATCTTAAATATGGATCACTGTATCTGAATTTAAAATAAATAAATAAGGCTGCCTGTCCATTGATGCGGAGCGAGGTAGCGGAGTGGAGTTACGGACTGTGCGGAGCGAGGTAGCGGAGCGGTGTTGCGGACTGTGCGGAGCTAGACCGAGTTCACGCGACGAGTAATAATTCCCCGGTCCACTTCTCCGCTCCGTTTCGACGCTCCACTTCCCCTCTCCGCTTCTCCGCTCCGTTTCCCGGTTTTGTATGAATTTTTTAACTAATTCGTCCCTGTCCACTGAAGCGGAGCAGTGTCATTGACTCTGGCAAGGCCACCAACAGGGATTTTAATTTTGATTACACAAAAAAATAATCGAAATTTGTCGCCAAATATCAGAATTTGTCGGCCACTGGTTCAAAAGATATAAGGGTTTATAGGTGGCCGATCTGGAGAGAGTCTCCCCAGCAGGGCCACATTTATATCTCAAAAACTAGGGCACCTAGCGAAGATCTGTTTTCTCCAATATTTTGTCGCCAATTTGTCGAAATTTGTCGCCAAGTTACTGACGCTGTCTGTCGCCAGTGGTACAAGCAAGTACAAAATACTTTATGTAGTTTCTAGATAGTATCTATGACGTCATATTGAGGAATGTTTGTTTCGAATTAAATAAATATAAACTTATTCTATAATTTCAACCACCAAAGGAAAGCTGTATTCATTACCTATAAACAAATCTACAATAAATATATGTAATTATTTATCTAACACAATGTGCATTTACCACTTTTAGTCGCTGGCAGATAGATCGCTGCGCTCCGTTTCATTTACGGTAAGTAAGAAAGAGATAGATGCGCGTGTACAGACGAGCTACTTATAACCGGTTGCCCGTCACGTAAGTTAAAGTCAGCCAGTTTAATTAAAGTGGAACTTATTATGAATAGTTACGAACTCGAGTGTTGTTATCTCTATTATAGGTATTCAGCAAATACAAAAACGGGGAAAAGTGCGAGATAGAACGAGGGTTTCCCCTGCTGCACGTCACCGGCGCCGCGCCGGCGCGACGCTTCGGCGTTCGCGCCGCTCAAAGTACTTAAAAAAGAATAGGTAAATAAACAAACTTGCTGTAAAGGATTTTTTCTTTATTCCTCCACCGGGAGTACAGCGAGGTTAGTTTGTGTAAAAAATTTAAAGAACAATTGCGAATGAACAAGGTGGTGGACAATTCGAGTGTTTTGAAAAGAGGACGCCGCCGCGCCGTATGATTGCAGATTAATATGTACCCCCTTGATTTTTCACGTTTAGATACAAATTACATTTACAGTTGTGCTACTGGGGAGTTTGTTGCGCCACTTCTTCTTCCCAGCTAATGCACTAGGAAGTGGTGAAGGGTGGGCGTTTTGGGGGACTGTCTTATGTAATATTGACGTTCGAAAAGTGCTGATTCTCAGCCTAGTTTGAATAAATGACTTTTGAATTTGAATTTGAAATACCGAGGCGCTACCTACCAATGTAGTCCGTCGATGTCCATATATTATTTGGCTACAATTAGGATAGGTAATTTTTTTTAAACCGGCCACGTGCGAGTCTGACTCGCGCACGAAGGGTTCCGTACCGTTATCTATAAAAACGGCAAAAAAAATCACGTTTGTTGTATGGCAGCCCCCTTTAATATGTTTTATTTTAATATAATTATTTATTTTTAAAATGAATATATAACTAAATATTCTGTGAATATTTCAAGCGTCTACCTGTTGCCGTTATCAATATCGAGCAAAAAAAATCACGTTTGTTGTATGGCAGCCCCCTTAAATATTTATTTTATTCTGTTTTTTTTGTATTTGTTGTTACAGCGGCAACAGAAATACATCATCTATGAAAATTTCAACTGTCTAACTATCACGGTTCATGAGATATAGCCTGGTGACAGACAGACAGACAGCGGAGTCTTAGTAATAGGGTCCCGTTTTACCCTTTGGGTACGGAACCCTAAAAAACACTACTTAGGTACTTCAGTGCATAAATTATGACTGTAACCTAATTTTCTAATAGGGGTGTATCGGGCAGGGTGTGCATTATTCCAGTTACATGTTGTATATGCCTCGCGAGGATATGCTCATTTAGGACGAACCATTTAGTAGGTTCCTTATTAATAGGTATCTATTGAATTTTAAGATTATATCTGAAATTTTAAGTTTGTGTACCTATGTAGTGAAATTAACATAGGTACATATCATAACATCACACTTTTTTTGTTTAATGTTTTCAAACAAGTTTAAGCCACTCTAACCTAGTATTTAAAACATAAAAACATGTATTTAATTGAGAATTGATGTCTCTCGAACATTTCTAAGGACTGTAGACCGATAAAACTAGAAGTACCAGATCGGCCACCTATAAACCCTTATATCTTTTGAACCAGTGACCGACTAATTCTGATATTTGGCGACAAATTTCGACAAAATATGGGAGAAAACAGATCTTCGCTAGGTGCCTTAGTTTTTGAGATATAAATGTGGCCCTGCTGGGGACACTCTCCAGATCGGCCACCTATAAACCCTTATATCTTTTGAACCAGTGGCCGACAAATTCTGATATTCGGCGACAAATTTCGACAAATTTGCGACAATTTTTTTGTGTAATCAAAATTAAAATCCCTGTTGGTGGCCCTGCCAGAGTCAATGACACAGCGGAGCAGAGGTTTTATGCAATTCCATTGGTTAATATTGACACGCCGCTACTCCGCTCCTCTTCTCTCCGCTCCAGTGGACAGGCAGCCTAAGGGTAAAAATAATGGGGTTGATTGATTTTTCAATTGCGAACAGATTCTGTTGTAATTTCGCGCACATGATTAGCTATCTAAATGTAATCGACTAACTATGGAGGACTCTTCTTACTGCCACGTGGCCCCGTCCCAAAATATATCCTGGATCCGCTCTTGCAGGGTGTTATTTCGGCCAGTATCTTTATCTCGTTACAGTAAGGGCGGGTTTTGTGTTAATTATTTGCATCGTATAGTATGTACTCGCTATATAGATCATAAACAATAGTTGAAGCTCATTACCAACTACCAAGGTCTGGGAAACGAGCTAAGAAAAATAAAAGCAAAAATTGATTTCAATTAAAATTTACTTTTAATATATCTATGTCCTTAAAAGTAAATAACAATAAAACGTTTATTAGCGTAAAAAACGATTAGGTACCCGAATATAATAACTAGAATTTTAATAAGCTTTATTGATCTTACTAAAATGATTTGATAATGCAAGGAAATATATGTTAGAAAAATATTAATTTAACATCCGACTTGCAGATGTTATTATATTGATGAAGATGATGAAGTGAATCAATAAAAGATCCGAACTTACGTCTAGATAAATATAAAACAGATGTTTATACCTATTACCATTATTTACAATTTTTGAGACCAGTACGCTTATGTTTACTTTAACACAGGATACTTTTGACTGAGATACATAATTAAACAAATATAAGTGCATTAAAAAAGGTTTCTTTTTTTGTCACAATCACAGAAACTGGTGGATTTATAAATCTGGGATTTTTTGTGGAAATCCAAGGGCACAGTAATCAAACGAAATCCGTTATTAAAATTACCGTGAAATATTGTAGCGTGACATACTTTTTGCTTTTTCGGTTTTGTATGCAATTTCTGGTTTATACCGGTTTTAAATCAGCAACATAGAAACACTCGGGTCTTATTTATTTTTGTCTTTGTGTAATGAATGAAGATGATTATGTATTTATTGGATCTGTAACATTCTCTACTATGAAACCTTACTTAGTTCCAGCTGTATGTATTTACAGTGTAAAATAACAGAATTATAGGTTACTCCCACATGTCCAATTAATATATGCAATTGGTTACCGTTACAGTATAGTTTTTGTATGAACTAAATCTTTTAACATATTCACATTTAAACTTTCAATAATAATAATTTATTGCAAATGATTTAGTGTACATTCACAAATTAATTATTTTTTACTATTTCTTTATTTATTACACTATGTTTATGCAACATTTATTTATATACATGACTGCTTTGCTAAGCCAATTACAATAATGATTTACATTTTAACTAAAAGTATAAGCGCTTGGGACTAATTTCA
Source organism: Agrochola macilenta (assembly GCA_916701695.1). Lineage (NCBI taxonomy): Eukaryota > Metazoa > Arthropoda > Insecta > Lepidoptera > Noctuidae > Agrochola > Agrochola macilenta. Next base: position 16,332,120 of record OU753563.1, read on the forward strand.
AAGGATAATACAGCAATATGACCTGCATATAGAGCTCTAACACAGCTGTAGCGAGTAGCATGGCTGCATTAACTCAACTTTAAAATTGTGAAAGCCATTGAGATTGACCGACACCGATGTTCGGCGCCTTAGGTGTATGTGCGCGGCGAAACGGGGGGCAGTGCAGGCCACTCATTCGTCAACGCTCACGGCGTATCGCTGCTCATTCGTCAACGTTGTCCCCCCGTCTCGCCACGCATTCCTAAGGCGCGTAGCAGCGGTCTCGGTCAAACTATATTACAACACACTATTCAGTATAAAATCTTCAATAGTTATAAAAGGAGGAACACCCTCTATTCTATTTCTATGATAAATGCTTATCGTGAATTCAAACACAGTCAAGAGTAGACCAAGTATTCAAAATGCTTAATTTACTACAGCCTGGCTCACACTTATGACGTCAACTTATATTTACAAATAAATAAACATTGTGAAATTAGGTTTTACTTTCCATAGACAATCAATGTCCGCCGTGCTACTCGCGTACGCAAAAATCCAAACGCTACCTTTTTAACACAATAGAAAAGGCGGCATATCTATAATTTACAAATCTTAGGTAAGTTCACATGTTAGGGGAGGTCTAATTATCGGGCACGGCTTGTGGGGGCCTTCTGTCGAACTGGAATGTGTCGGAGAGATACAGGCCGAATATCGCGACGCTGTAGAACACTGTCAGGCCGAATAGTGCGAGGCTCGCGCTCGCCGTGAATAAGTTCGAATATTCGCATCTGGAATGACATGATAAAGAAAATTATTAGTACGATAATCTGGGATATTGTTGCCTTTCAATTTATGTGAGGCCTTCTCTATGGTTGGACATTGGCCCAACGATAACCGTCACGTGTTAACCCGTGGTTAGCACGGGATTCATTTACCAGCGTGATTAACCGGACATTTCCTTGAAAATATTAAAAACCTACCATACGTTTCCAGCTACGCCACAGAGCTGGTGTCATGACGTAGATCAGTAGATGAGGTGTAATGTGTTCTATTCGGGGGAGCCAATTGCCATAAACCGGGCATGAATCCTGTTGCTAGTGAAAATTATCCGATAAAAATACAAAATTACACAGCTGGACCGGGGCATCAAGTCCAGGACTACATGCTGCGACAACTAGACCACAGAGGTAATCACTTTGGCAAAATATCAGAAGTTCATAACAGATCTAGAGTACCTTTGTGCTCAAAACTTATAATTATGTCGCTTCCCTAGGTATTTTACGGTGTGTACATCTATACATAATAAAAAATTAAATCGTTTTTCATGTCTGGGTGCGTCACGACTTTAAAAAGTTACGAATAACGTGGTAATACAAACGTGTGACCACGTTGTTCTTCTAAACTAAGCAACGGATTTCGATGCGGTTTTCACCAACATTTAGATAATATATCCCGGAAGGTTTTTGTAAATAATACAATAATATTCAAGTTATATGTTTTGTCAAGTCGTAAAACCCGCGCAACGCAGTCGGTTCGCTAGTTACTTATACAAATATCACAAAAGAATACACACCTGAAGAACCAGACGACGGTAAGTGCGACGGATACGAGCGTCATGAGAATGTTCTCGAGGTCCCACGCGCGCTCGGGCTGCGCCCTGTCTGTGATCAGCTCGTGGGTCGCGTTCGTGGAGCCTTCCTCTGGCATGCCGCGTTGCTGGAATACAAGATTTAAAGTAAGTAAGAAGGAAAGTTTTTTTTATATTATACTAGTCGGTCTGCGCTTGGTGACGGGACCATCACGGGTCACTGCTCGCTAAACAAACACTTCCACACAATAGGCATAACGGACAGTCCTCTGTGCAGGGCGTGCATGGAGGCTGAGGAAACCGTCGCGCACGTGCTTTTTGAATGCACAGGCGTCACCCAGATTAGAACAGAGACCCTCGGGGCACCCAGATCTTTCACATGTTCTGAACAGACCAGGAGATTTAATTACTTCTGAAGGGAGGTGGGCTGGGAATAACCACCAACGGCTGCTATGGCCCACGCACAATTGTCCACTGAAGGACTAAGTGCGGAAATCAAACCCCATACCATAAAGCATAGATATTATACTTGTCTTGTGACTGACGGGATTTCCCATTGGCAACTTCTGTTCTTGAGGAGGCTTAGTAGGGGATGAGTTATCAAAGAATTTGATGCTTCTAAATATTTTACTTATAAAAATAAGCGTAAACGACAATATATTTCTCGATTCTAACTTTAAAAGTTACAAACTTTCATCCCCTATATTACTATATTTCATCCCCTTAGGGCAGGGGTTCCCTAAGTGTGCACCGCGGCGCCCTGCTGCGCCGCAGTAGACAGTAAAGAGGGGCGCCGTGAGGCGAGCCGCGCACTCTTACTGAACGCGATCACTATATCTCAAGAGCTGTCAGTGTCATCATTATTGGGAAATATTGACACTGACGGTTCCTAAACGGGTTCAGGTATACTGATCGCGTTTAGTCTCATTGGTGAAAGTCAGCGTCAAAAAATTAAAAACAATAATTACTGAACTTAGTTTCGGATAGCGATGATAAAATATCAAAATATTCTAATACCAATAACATCGCTATAATATTTATATATTACGCATTGTAATTCGTCTAAACGCAACGCTTGGCATAATTTGAGGATTCATTATAAAAAAAATAACACTACGCGGTTTTGTCCTCAAAATAACATACATAATGGTGTTTTTTGACATAATACATTTTTAATGAGTGAGGTAAAGCTATTTAAATTTTTTGTAACACGATCGTTTAGTAACATGACAATGCATGTACGTAATGCTTAGCTCATTTTATAATAATGACTTCGGACTCAACCTGTCAACCATGCCCAATTTACGAGAAAAAAAATATCTGAATCATTCTGGATGTTCGAACGAAAGTAAATGGCTATTAAAAAAAAAATGTGTATTGTAATTAACTAGTTTGAACTTTGAAATGAAATGAAATGAAATTTATTTATAAGGAAGCTTTTGCTTTTTTTTTTGCTTTTGTTTTTTTTTTTGAAGCTCTAATTCCCCCTAAATCTAGTGACTATAAAAACCATTATTTGGGAGAGAGGTTAAAATGCAAGTAACTTTAATAATCTAAGGACGATAATTCGTCAAAGGTGAAATAAATGAGATTCCAAAAATGACGGTACTATGCATTCCGTACTGCATAAGGGGTGATACACACTTGTTCGGGTCGGCTCTTTCAATTCGGCAGTATTTGTTGAACAACAAAGCCGTACCATGTTAGGGTCAGCTCAGCACAATTCGAGCTAAGCTGAGCGACTTTTTCCCGAGCAAATATATACATGTACTATCGCAGACACGCATATCTGAATACCGTATTGTTGGCCGCTATAGTACGCTTACCTACGAAAAAAACGGGTGGTTAGATACGCGTGACCGCGATGATAGTCGATTTTGCCACCCGTCTGTGCTGAATCATGCCGACCTGAACAAATGTAAAGTGACTGGCTAAACCAATAAAGGCTTCTAAAGCAAGCTTTAGCGACTAGTATTTTGTTCTGTCCGTTCATACGGCTAGCTAATACATTCCTCGCTCCACTCACCTGATTAACAGTACGCTTGGGGTGTACGAGGCAGTGTACCACAGCTCGGTCATGCAAGCCGCACGCACTCAGCGTGGCCGCGTCGTCCATTAACACGCGTCCGTTAAAAATCAACCGCACGCGGCATTCTGCTGTCAGCTCCGTCGAGAAGTGACGCCTGGAACGTTAAAAAGATGTGTTCTTATATTGTTTTTAATAGCTGTATCCCTCTTTTATTACATAAATCGTCTATCTATCCATACGTCATCGGTGGTGGTGTTTGTGCTGTTCCACAAACTATGGGACACTTTAATGTCCTGTATGTCCTGTCAGCTGCACGTTACAGGAACCGATGGACTGATGGAATGATGGCGCCAAAAACGGGGCCGAATTCTGTGCCAAGCCTATTTAGATTGCCATCGACATGTTAAGAAGAAGAGATCCACTGAACACGGAACCAGGTTTCTGGATTATTTTTTATATCATAGTTATGTTCTGCTCTACGCGAACGGAGCTGCAGACACAGCTGTCATGGTGTCTGTATTCTCTGAATATTGGCTACTGTTAAGTGACTAATTCGGTGACGTAGACTTTAGTCAATCAATCTGCCTAGCCTTTTCCCAACTATGTTGGGGTCGGCTTCCAGTCTCACCGGATGCAGCTGAGTACCAGTATTTTACATGGAGCGACTGCCGATCTGACCTCCACAACCCAGTAACTTGGTAACACAATACCCCTTGGTAAAACTGGTTGTCAGACCAGGTGCTTCTGACGACCCGTAACGACTGTCAAAGATCCACTTCGATCCACACGCTTGCCGGGGTTGGTCCGTGGATGGGTGACCATCCACGGACCAACCCCGGCAAGCGTAGCTTAACCTCATGGATCGAGCCGTGCGGCTGTTATTACTTAGCCACGAGCTCCTCTACAAAGACTTTATTTTTATTCAAAATGAAAGGGCTTTGTCGCACATGCGATTATGGTTGGCTTAACAAAATTATACTAATTCCTATTCCTATTTAACAAAACCTTAGCAAAGCTAATTTCTAAAGTAGTCTAGTAGCATCATACAATGGCACAGCTAGAGCGCTATTACAGTAACCTATCTCTCTAATTCTACAATCCAACCTATTTCTAAATTCCTCTACGAAGACTGTAGTACAGAACTTTAAACAATTATAAGAAGAAGAATAACAATACTAACCATTTAAAATCCTTCAATAACTCATCGAGACTCCCTTCAACCTCTTTCAAGGTGTCGTTCAAATATTTCAGTTTGATCAATATCCTCCTTCTCGCTCTCTCTTCCACCTGTTCGTTCGTCATCGTGTCGCCAGCGCTCTCTATGGGCTGTGCATTATCTGTGGTGGTCACTTCCGGTTTTTTCTCTGCGTCAGCTGTTGAAGGGGCATTCGTTTCTTTTTTGTCCTCTTTTTTCGCTTCAGACGGTGTTATAGGAGTGGGGTTTGACTCTGAAACAATGAATAAAACAATTGACACATGGCTCGCAGAACCGATCCGGGGTCTCAAGGTGGATCGAAGAATTGGTGAAGGAAGCTGGAATCCAATAGATACGAGAAGAGCATAGCTTCGTCGTTTGTCGATCCTTGGGAAGGTTGGAGGCCCACGTCCAGTGTCTACTTCTTTTGACTAGAATGATGATGAATATATCAAGGTAGTGTACCATTGGCTCGTGTGAAGAAGTCGCAGCCGGCAGTGACGTCAGCCTCCATGGCGCTGACGATGCTGTCCATCTCTCTGATCTGCGCGTTGCTGGCCGGTTCGGCCTCCTCGTGAACTTCGCTTTCGTCGCTTGTCGACTCTGCAGCGCTTTGTGTGTTGTTTGAAGCTGAGAAAAGAAGAATCAAGGTTTTAAAATAAGAATGTATGGTATCCTAACCAATATTATAGTGCGTTTGGCTTTCACGCTTAAACGGCTGAACGCATTTGGATAAAATTTGGGACATGGGTAGACCATGACCTGGAAAACGACATAGGCTACTTTTCAACCTAGATCGCAGACGAAGTCGTGGGCAACAGCAGTGAGTAATAATTTAATAATAATTCAAAACAAAGTTATATGTTGAGCTGCACGATATAGCTGACACATGCGGGCACTGACTGGACAGGTCCACTCAAATCTGTAAAGATCTTTCGTCAAAAGACCATCTCAGACGCTAGTCTGCATGGTTGTCACCGAGATAGACTTTAGAAGAGACTGTGACATCTGTATGTTTAGGTGTTTCTTCTCGGAGTACTCAGTTAGTAAACACCGCCCTCATCTAGTTGTTTTTTTTTTCGGTCAATCGAAGGTTAATCTACGCTTGCCGCGGTCGGTTCGTGGATAGGTGACAATCCATTACATATCGAGACCCGTTCGTGCCTCGGAAAGCATGTTAAGCCGTTGCCGCGTTGGTTCCGGCTGTCATTCGTAGATCTTTGACAGTCATTACGGGTCGTCAGAAGCCCGAAAGTCTGACAATTAGTCTTATTAAGGCGTATAGTGTTGCCCAGTAACTGGGCTGATTTAATTAAATGATTGATTAGATGATTTAATTTAATTGATGGGCAAATTTAATTTAATAAATGTAGGTCTGCAAACCCTACATAACATCACTATCTTATACTATGTATCTATTAAATTAGTAGTCACACTAACAATCATACATGTTGTATGTTAAAAGAGGTGATTTAGCCTATTTAACATTGCTCGGATTATGTTAGTTTACATTTTAATATTAATAATAATTATAATAATTTATTCACCAAAATAAGAACATGTATTACAAAATTGAATATTTGTCAATTATACAGTAGATAATGGCTTAAAGTTTGTAATATACAAAGTTTGGGACTATCTGCATCCGAACTAGGTGGTAAACCTGTATCTCGGATTACATATGACCCCCATAAATAAATTGTGAATATTTAGTAGCCATGTTTAAAGTTGTAAACATTATTAGATTGCCATATAAAAATGTATGTGGAAAGTATGCATAAAATATAAGAGAAAAAGTAGGTGTGATGTGAGAAAGTGTGTGTGTGTGTGTTTGTGTGCGTGTGTGAGTGTGAGTGTGAGTGTGTGTGATGTGAATGGGATGATTCTTAAATATGATCGAGTAAGGTAGATTTAGATTTAGAATAAGATCTTTTTGTTAACTTGTGTACCTTTCTGTTTAATAAAGACCTTTAAAAAGCAATCAATCAGTAACTGGGCTGTGGAGGTCAGATAGGCAGTCGCTCCATGTAAAATACTGGATATTCAGATGCATCCTGTTAGACTGGAAGCCGACCTCGAACTTACAGATAAAATATAATTTATCTTGAGAATACCAAGAAGAAAGAGAACATTAAAACCTCTTTTATGAATAATGTTAACAAACATGGTCATGTAAATTACCAAATCACGTTCTTATTAAAGTTTTATTACTGCTACACTTAGGAAGTTTCCAATAGACCGGTTATTACCGGTTATCGACTTCATGTAAAAAGCTATTTCTGGTTTAAGAACCAAATGATGTAAGTACAAAAACCCAGGAAAATAATGTATACAAGCATAAAATCCAAGATTTTCCTTATAAGCCCTACGTTTACCTTCTAAATTACTTACGTAAAGATGTATAAGTTAAAACGTTTTTTAGTCCATGTAGAACCACTTGTAAATTATTAAAAACAACTGCATTGCAAAGATTATTTGTTTTAAACAGTAACATCTATCTTATATAAAGCAACATGAACTTGTCAATTTTGCAATAATTTGCACACAAGTTTAATGTAGGTACATGTACATGTATATTTGGTTAGATCTAATTTATAGTTTTAATTTACATAGGTCAGGATAACTCGATTTAGTCGATCCATGAGAGCCAGACGATATGAGACCAAATCAAAATTCGAAAGATAGAGTTCAATGTTAATTTATTTAAATAAAATACAGGGTGGAAGGGACGCGAAACCTGTTACTAAAGATTCAGTACATGGTTCTGAAATAAGTTGAAAGTCTGGTTATAAAAAAAAAAAACAGCTTTTTCATAGAAATGTTCAATACCTACGCGGTCATAATGTATGGAACAGAAGATTTATTTTATTAATCGACGAAAAATTTCAACGGACAGGTATGACGAATTTCAGAATGACGTACTGAATCGATGGTAACAGTTTTCGCGTCTATGACCCTGCCACCCTGTATAATACAAAAACAAGTGGAGACTGGCACCATTACATTCAATCCGAAAACCAGCAACGCTGTTTTGCTGTAGAAATAGCTACAGTAAAGGTTAATTTCCATAAAAAAAAGTATTAAAATCAGACTCACCATCAACTCTTCTATAGAAATGCAGCCGATTGTTGTCCAGCATGGCCATATCCGCGTCCACTATGCTGTCCATCTCTTGCAGGGGAATCACCCTCGCGTTGTTCTCTTCAGTCGTCTCCGTAGTAGTGGCACCTGCACAATGACACATAATTTATAACATCATGCATGCATTCCAGGCATTGGCATACACTTAGATCGTACACGTCGAACTTAAAATCGATCCAATGTGGTGTAGGCTGGATTTTAATCATCGATCGATCGCAATCAAATGGAACTTTGGGTAGACTAGTGTTACAATGTCGCCAGTCATTTTTAGTCGCATACAATAGGAGTCTATAGTCATTAAAGAGACACAACCTGCTCAATAACTTGTCGATTTGACATTGAAGATACAATTATGCTTGTTGGATGAACATGACCATTGACAGCGAGCTCAAGGTATCGGACTCATAATAAAACTCATTATAATCAAGTCCACGACGATTTAGCATAACTTCAATAGTTTATTCCACATTTGTACGGTTTTTTTTTTCAATTGGTACTGCGGGTGCGTGTGAACTCAACCTTTTTAGAGGGCAATGTTGACGTGGTCAATTTATTTCCGTTTAATTTTCTTGGTGCTACCACCATTTAATAGGTTTTTCCATTGACGTATTAAGCGCGGTGTCTGGATTTGTGCCCATAAGCAAAATCAGTCTAGAATATTTGTGCCCATAAGCAAAATCAGTCCATAATATTTGCGCCCATAAGCAAAATCAGTCTATAATATTCCCACTACTGGGACACAGGCCTCCTCTCTGCGAGAGGGAGTAGGCTGTAATCCACGCGGGTTTTATGGTTCTACGACATGCCGGTTTCCACACGATGTTTTCCTTCACCATTTAAGCCCGGATTTGTACCAGGTTGATGAAAAAATTAACTCTCCCCCTATCGGACTCCGGACCCCTCGGACTTAAACATAACTGGCGATTTCGCCAGTTCGGCAGATGTGTCCTTATACACACCCACGTGTGGGTGTACACCCACAAATGTGTTTGGACACATCTACATAACGCTTCGGGGATTACTAGGCGTTAATGTAATGTGAACGTTTACAGATAAAATTTTGATTGTACCTACTCAGAGCCAAAAGAAAGAGAGAAACCCACTTCCTAATCATATCTGTGTAACATTTAAGACACAGATTATTGCGAGGTATTGATAAAAAGAGCAGTGATAGCCTAGTGGTGTAACCATCGGACTGCGAAGTCCGACGGTCTCGAGTTCGAACCCAAGGCAAGCAAGATTCATGTGCGTATTGTATAGTTATCACTTGCGTAGTCACTAAACGGCGTAAACTCATCGGGGTCTGAAATGGCAATGGGCGTTCCTCAGGTTTAGATAATACCTTGTGATATATTACAATTAAATGAAAGAAAATTTAAAACTCATATTAAAAGTACACTCTGTAAACAAGCATATTACAAATTAGAGGATTATATCCAAGATAAGAATGCTTGGAAACATGCTGGTCCTGCTCCGTAGGACAATTTAGAGTCTAGACAAAACCAAACTGGTTGCTTATTTAATTATATAATTTGTTATTTTTTATAACTCTGATTTTACATTCTGTGATTTCTTGAACTCACACACTGACTTATTAGTATTACTTGTTAAAATGTTAGGAATATCGTATAATTTTGCAATGTTTGTTAATATGTGAGTACCATGTATCTATCACATAATTAATTTATCTGTAATTGCTTTATTTATTTTTTTCATTCTTTTTTACCTATCGCGGTATAGTAATCTTATTCTAGATGCATCGTCTTCACATATAATTATAGTATACAAAATATTGTAAAAACATTTTAAAAGAGTAACGGTGGAGTTTCTTGCCCATTCTTCTCCATACGAAAACTACCTTTTGGAAGTGGCGACTAGAATCAATTATATTTTTTGTAAATTTGACGTTCATAAGTGCCTTTTATGTGCCTAATTGAAATAAATTGTTTGACTTTGACTTTGCTTTTAAAACGGTGAAGGAAAACATCGTGAGAGATATTCCTCGACGGCATGTGAAGCCAAGTCAGAAGCCCATGGGCGGCTTTAAAAGCCTGACACCACGTCACTAACCAAACGAAAAGAAGAAGATTGCGAAGTTTTCTCTGCATAAGCACTGCACTGGCCTGCAAGAAACGCCTATCTAGCTAAGATACGAGGACGAGTCTGACGCACCTCTCCGACAATGAATCAACTAGCTATTGACTATTTTCTTGCTCAAGAAACGTACAAAAGATGTAGGTCCCTTGTCAGCAAGAGATACTTAAACTCGTATTAAAAGTTGATCGCTGACTGTTCACACCACCGTGCACCGGCTAGAACTCTGTCAAACAAACAACTCGTTTTTAGTTGCTATCTCTACTCGTTTCGCGCCGCCGCCGATGGGACAGGTGCAGTATACCTAAAAGACTAGCATTCTAGGCATCTGGCGTGTCTTAGGCGCGCTACAAAGTGCTGGCAAAATATATTCGATTTTGCCGCTCGGCTATGCCGAATCGTGCCGACCCGAAAACCCGTGTGTAAAGTCCGTGCGCGACTGTTATTCACCGCCTGAGGTATGTGTGCGATGAGACGTGGGAGGGCGCCATTGACAAAATTGCCAGACTGAGTTAACTTGGCATTTGACTACCAGCCCCGTGGCACCGCTCACATACCTCAAGCGGTGACTAGCAGTCGCGCACGAATTATAACACCCCTTTATCTCTTACCCTTACTACTGCTGTACAAGTTATAATTATAATCCACTGACTTTTCTTATTACAATATTATAGTCTCAACTTTCTCAAGACTAGACTGGCTGGTTGACAATTCAAAATATGCTATAGCACATAACAATGTGTAACACTACAGGTACATACTGCCTTTTCTGCGTCACTGCCTTGTACTTGTTTACTAAATACCTATGAATTACAATGCTCAGGCGCAGGCTACGTCACCTACATTCATTGTTATTATGACATGGCTCATTGTCATGCATGATACCTATTTGCTGAATAGTATTCAGTGACAGTGAATACTATTATTTATTTGACTATAAAAGTCAAATTATTTAAATTTAATTATTGTTGACATTTTAAGTCAAGTTATTTTAATTTATTTTTGACAAAATCTACTCATCACACTGTTTTTTTATGAGTTGTATTGCAATATGTGGTTAGCTAGTGACCTCGACAATTGATCATATTATTTATTACTATTAGTAATTAACTGTTTGTTTATTTATTTTACCTCGATGGTCCTAGTTTATCATTTATAACTTCCAGTTACAACTATATGTAAGCGGGCACGCCCTTTATGCCTGGTGGCTTTTATTAAGATATTAAGTTCTGTTTACGTTTTGTTTTTTATTTCTGCCTGAGTATAGTTCTCGATGATTTTGTTTGGTATATTGGCGTGTGCTAGCTTAAATATGGCTAATAATTTAAATTATGTTTTGTGTTGCTTAATGTAAATTATTTTGAATACTATTATATAGAATCTTCTTTTTGTTCTTTTAACTGAACAGACAGCTGTGCAGCTGGGGAGTTTGTTGCGCCACTTCTTCTTCCCAGCTAACGCACTAGGAAGTGGTGAAGGGTGGGCGTTTTGGGGGACTGTCTTATGTAATTTTGACGTTCGAAAAGTGCTGATTCTCAGCCTAGTTTGAATAAATGACTTTTGATTTTGATTTTGATTTTGATTTTTACTGTTATAGAATCCATACTAATATTATAAATACGAAAGGAGACCAAAGAAACGATGGATTGGCTGTATGAAAGATGATATGGCTAAGACGACTAATAGAAAAAATAATCAGGTGTGGAAGAAGGGCGATAAATGATGATGAAATGCGAAAGTAACCCGTCCGTCTGTTACCTATTAAGAGAAGGCTTCCTAAATTGTATGTTATTTTGCATTAATATTCTGAAACAGTCAAAAATACAATAAAAAATGTAACTTTGGCATAAGATTTATTCGATCTTTGTCTTTCCTTATACAAGGCAGTTACGTAATTGTAAAATTTTAACTCGTTTAATTTTTGTTCGAAAATCATGTCTTTTTTTAAAGATTAAAGTAAAATGAAGATTACTCGGTTTTTATGTCTAAAATAAGTATTTACAGTAAGAAAATATAGTTTATTATCCAGCCACAAGATATTTATTCTCTAGATCAATTTATTACTTTTTAATTATAAATTAAATGAGAATTGAGACTTACGCCATTTAGTTCCGTGCTGGAACACGATCAAAGAGTGCACGCGATATTCAACTTTATTACTGATGTGTCGTTTATCACATGTTGGAGTGGCCGGGTGCATAGGGGCGGAGCAGTACTGAACCGATCATTACGAAAATTAGGTAGTTTGGGTCCTGGAGAAGGACATAGACAGCTTTTGATCCTGGATAGTATTAAAGAATTATGAAATAAAATACACGCAGGCGAAGTTGCGGGCAAATTGCATATAATGCGAATTGAGCCTAAAGTCAATATAGACTTGCGTGTAAAAAATTGGCCCACCCTATGCCATTTTTTTTTAGGGTGGGAAATTATCAAATAACTTCTCCCGCTCTGTGCGGAGAGGGAGGGCGTGTCAGACTCCCGTGTTCTTTCAGTCAGTTGCCTGTACGTTGCCAGGGGCCTCGGTATCCCTTTTGGACTTTCCCGCGACCCCGACAGGCATCGGTCCTAGCAGACCCCTTCCGTTGTGCAGACATCTCTTTGAGGCGCGCGCCGTCGACCCGGATCTGGTACTTATCGGACGGCGAGCTACCCATTGCTCACCGTCCGCAAGCACGCGCCTACGGCGGCTAGGGGCGTGAGGGCGCGAAATTTGCCTCTCCCTCACGCGTTCCGCCTCCTCCTTCGCGAGCATTACTGCTTCGCAGAAGGAGGTGACGGCTACCCACGCCCTCTCGCTCCGTACCATGGCCTGGACCAGGGCCGGACGCGAGAGATCACTGCCGCCAATCGCCTCCACAAGGACACGGCGGTGCCCCGCCCAAGTCGGGCAGACCTCCACCGTATGCTCCACCGTGTCCTCCGGGCGGTCCATACAGTGGTGACATCCTGGCGCTTCCTCCCGCCTTATGCGGAACAGGAAGCTCCCGTAACAACCATGTCCGGTGAGGACCTGCGTCAGGCGAAAGGTGAGGACACCGTGGCGCCTCTCTAGCCACTCCTCAAAGAGGGGACTTATCGCCGCAATTGTGGCGTGCCCAGCCCTCCCTATGCCTGCGCCCCTGATCTATATACGGTCGTGTCAGATTGCCGTACCATCGGACTATGAGAGTGAGGGAAGAAAGATTGCAACTAGTTTCTGCACTATAATATCTCCCGCGCACCATGGCCGAAATTCGTTCTGGAGGACTATTATTTGAGAGACGATATCTCAAGATCGACTCGAGTCTTCAGATGTTCTCATCTCACTCACTTTTGTTTGAAAAAAACTGCGTGACTTTTTTTGTCAATGAAGTTGACAAAAGCTTAATTTTTTTTATTACTGCTCGTTTATTTAACTTGAATTTTTTACCTACTTGAAAAAAGGACGTGCTTTATTCGACCCGTTTGTTTTTAAGTTTGCGATTTTCTCAAAAACTAATGTCTGAAACATTCGTTTTTGTTTGTGATATTTTTTTAATTAACGTAATCTACATAGATTCAGGAAGGTCTTAAACCTTCCTGAATCTATGTAGATTACGTTAATTACAATATAATTATTATAATTAATACACAATATAATTAGGTTATTGTTAATTGAAATTGTTGAATTATCTTGTTTCAAATCGAAGAGAACGGGGTGGATCGATGTTTTTGCACGCAAATGTAGTACTTTTGCTAAGTAGGTAACGCGGAACCTTACTTAAAAACAAAAAAATAATTACGAATTCATTAGGTAGATACATTGAATTTGAGTAGATGTGAGTAACAAGGTCCATTGAAAATAATTAATAGATTGTTGGGTAATAATGCGTTAATTTGTATGTTTATTAAGACCTTGCTGTATAACTAGATGTTATTCACTGACATAGATAAAAGCAGATTTACTTAAAATAGCAAATTATAATGATTTTTTAATACCTACTGAATAATCATTCAGTGCACTAGTAAAATGACAGATTTTACTATTAACACGAATGTATAGATTACGAAATATTGTAGTACTACGAGGGCGGAGTGATACCTAAGTCTGGTAAAAATCTATTTTGAAATAAAATTATCGCAATTTGCATGTAACCTCCTTATTCACAACTCTTTTGAGGGACTATATTTAAATTTTCAGCCAGTACCGCCGGTTAGTTTTTTTTTGAGAGCCATTAAATAAAAACAATTGAACGCATTTTCGCAAAGATGGAGAAAATTGAATCTCGAGTGTTGATTAAACATTCTTTTTTGCGCAAAAAAACTATTACGGAAACGAAACAAAGGCTTGATAAATATTATGGGGACTCTGCTCCGTCGATTAAAATGATTCATAAATGGTTTACGGATTTTCGGTGTGGTCGTCAGTTTCGTTCACTGGTGGTCGTACAAGCACAAGTTATGCTGAACACCCAGGACGCCCAGTTGAGGTCATTACTCCAGAGATGATCGCTAAAATCCATGACATAGTGTTGAACGACCGAAGAGTAAAAGTGAGCGAGATAGTCGAGATAGTAGGCATCTCAGACGACCGTGTGCGCAATATCTTACACCAACATTTAGATATGAAAAAGCTCTCCGCGCGATGTGTGCCGCGTTTACTGACTATTGATCAAAAACGCATGCGAGTTACCACTTCGAAGGCAGGTTTGGCGTTGTTACAACGGAATAAACCTGATTTTTTGCGTCGTTATACAACGGTAGACGAAACGTGGATCCACCACCATACACCAAAAACCAAGGAACAATCGAAACAATGGATTGCTAGGGGCGAACCAGCTCCGAAGAAGGCCAAAGCAGTTTTATCGGCCAATAAGGTGATGGCTACATTTTTCTGGGACGCACGTGGGGTAATCTATATTGACTACCTAGAGAAGGGTAAAACGATCAATGGCGAATATTATGAAAATTTATTGGACCAATTTAACCAAATTTTACCTGAAAAACGCCCGCATTTGGCTAAGAAGAAAATCCTCTTCATGCTCGAAACCAATGCCTATTTCGAAGGGTTGCCTAAGTCGTACTTTACGGAAGGGATCGAAAAGTTTGAGAAACGCTGGATGAAGTGCATTGAGCTAGATGGAAATTACGTTGAAAAATAAATCATAATTTTGAAATAAAGTTGTCTCCTTCTTTCATTTTTACCAGACTTATCACTCCGTCTTCGTATAAAGTAAGTACTTAGTTTGTGCGATCTAGTAGGTGATATTTTTTAGGCCAGGCACCGTATTATGAAAAAAGAAGTAAAACTCGTATATCTAACAAGCTGCAGCCCGCGTGGACCCTAGTTATTTTTCTAAAATAAAAGTACCATAAGTTACTCCTTATAACATAAGCTATCTGCTGCCTGTGAAAGTCCCCTCAACATCGGCCCAGCCGTTTCGGAGATTAGCCGGAACCAACAGACAGACAATTTTTTTAAACATTGCTTTTTTTGTTATAAGTACCGTACTTATATACTTTCATTTATATATTAAGTAAAAATATGTTATTTTGTCATTAAAATAGCATCACGCCTTTCTTACAGAGGTTTACAATTTATCACAGCTTGCGTCTACCGGAGAAAGGAGGCAATCGGTCTCATTCACATCAAAGCCAGACAGAAACCTATTTTTGTATAAAAAAAGTGATATTCATTATTAACATACTTGCAGCTTCAGATGTGGGAGCTTGTATTAAAGTGGTTGTTGGAGCAGCTGTTATCATCAAATTGGATCCTGTAAACAATAAACATGTTTTAGAACAAGCTTTCTGACTTACTCAGCTTAACATAACTTGATTCTCAATTTACGTCAGAGTGCAATAATTTATTAAATTTATCACATACCTACTGACAAATGAAACTATAATATAAATAAAGTGTCTATTATGGGTAATACGCTAAGAATAGACAACCGGTATCCAGTAACTCATCATGGAGAGTGCTTTTATTTAAATTTTTGTTAAGAATTTATAGGTATTTAAATTGTTTCTTAGGGCTCCTGTTAATACTGTTAACTCCATCTGGGTAATGAATGTTACTTACCATGATGAAGGATATTTATTTCGGTAAATTGGTTTTATTATATAAATAAATTAAGTTTTAAAACTAGACGAGGTTGGTATTTCCTGTCCGACTAGACAGGAAATACCAACCTCGTCTAGTTTTAAAACTTAATTTATTTAACTTAATTTACAAAGTAAATTTTACTGTACAAATACTTTGAAAAGAAACAGGAACACCAAACGCAGAGGTGTCTCTTATTTACAGTCCAGACATAATTTTGGTCAGGTCATAATGAGGACCATTCAGATTAGGGTTTTTTTTTGTGCTGTTGGGAAATTATCACATAACTTCTCCCGCTCTGGGCGGAGCGGGAGGGCGTGTCAGACTCTTACAAGACTAAAACCCACCCGTGTTCCTTCAGTTGCCTATACGTTGCCAGGGGTCAGGGTATCCCTTTCGGACTTTCCCGCGACCCCGGCAGCAGATTAGGGTCTAAGATGGTCTTCGGAGCATGCAGAGAGTATTTGTGTAAAGACCTGTAAAAATGAAATAAACAGATGCTTACTGGTCCGAATGCTGACGGTGACAGGGTGCAGTGTTCTGGAGCGCATGACCAGCACAGTTCTGTATCGATCCGGCCGCGCGTTGGTGGACCACCAGGCCAGAGCCGCCACCACCACTACGAGTACTACGACCACAAATTGCACGACTTCGTCACCGACACCGTCGATCATAGTCATCGTGAGGCACCTGGAAACAAATATGTAATTATTTGTTGAGGAAACTTCACAGAAGCCAGCCGCAAATACCTAATGGGTGTAATAAGCCGCTAACGAAGCCAAGAGTCACTATTTCTTGTTCTTCCAGTCATTGTGTTTTGTTTTTTGTACTAGCCTATACCTGGGAACCTTCTGGTTAACAACCTGTAATGACCTTATTTTACGAATATAAGTTTAATAAGTTACTTAACTTGACTTTAAATACTGGGGTATTAGCATCAGCAACCAGTGTACCGTTGCGTGCACCCTTAAGTACAATATTTGCGTGTGTTACATTGTGTGCTGCCGTATGGCTGATTTTCATAACCCTCCTTTTTTGGCTTCGTCGCAGTTTGGTAAAAATTCCCAACAAATTCTTTTTTCAATTTTGTTCATTTTGGTGTGCTGAATGCCTAGATGACAACTCAAACACAAAGCATTAATTTCAATTAAACTATTTACAGGCACTTTTTAACTGTCAAATAGTTGGTCAGTTAGTCGGAGAGTTGAAGCTAGTTGCTTCAGCTATGTGATGGGTCTTTTTACATCCTGTATACTTAGAGAATATTATGTTCTCTAAGCATATATTATTATCTTTTCCCGTATACACAAGTAAAGGATGGTGAGGGGTGGCAGTAGTATTGACGTGATTTTTATAGGGCTAAATGATTCAGTGCACCTTTTGACTTAACCCTTAATGCATACTCTCCATTTTTCAGTCTATGAATGAGAACATAGTATAATAATATAACTCACAATACTGCACAATTTTTCAGTAATATTGGTAAAACAATAAGTAATGCAACTACAACTCATTTTGATTAAAAGTAAATAAATATAAGTGGTATTTGTCTTTCTTTTCTTTTGTACTTGATTATGTTACAGTCATAAGTCAAGCATAACAGGTACACTTGTGAAAATATATGATAGCATTATTAAATTTATTGTAATACCGAGTTGTTAATTTCTCTATATTGCATACATGGGAAATACAAAGTTATTAATATTTATCAGCCAGGGCATGACCCTAATTAAGATTAGAATCCTAGAAATCAGGTCCCTCGCAAGACATGTATTAACTTTAATTTATTGCTTTACTCGTTGTTTTTAATTCATTTTGTAATTACTTCATCTTCTTCTTATTCATAAACAAATAAACTATCAATTCCATTCATAACTTAAATGCGAATTTGAATAGATTTTTGAAGCACTACGGCCAAGAAAAATGTGGATTGGTTGTATGCTAGATGACCTGGCATTAATAAGGAATAAATTCTGAATACTGGTTGACAGATGAAAGAAAATTTAATGAATGATGTTGCTAGAAAGGGGGTCAATACTGAGTAAACAGATGATAAACACTTATGCAGAAAAGGGTAAGGTAGGTTGGTTTATTAGCTAGTTAGGAAAGAAATCACAGATCGGGATGAGGCCGACCAGTTGTATCACCCTTATTTTATATTGTATCAGTAAACCACCCCGGCTTCGCACGGGTAGCAGAGCATATATGCGTATTTTTTTTTGTGTCCTATCATCACCTTGTGTCAGTAATGTGCATTAAATTAAAATGTAACTGCTATTCATCTTGATATTTCATCCAATTTACAAAACATAATGAATTATACACCAAACCTTCCTCATGAATCACTCCATCCATTGGTAAAAACCGTTTGAAAGAACATTTGGTAGATTTTGAGTTTATCGCATTCTGACAGACAGGGGGCCTACTCCCTAATCCAAAACCGTATTGTCGGCCGTAGTTACGGGCGCTTTGCTCTCTTTCTCAGTAACGGTATGTCCATAAGTGAGACGGAGATCAAAGTGCCCGCAACAACAGCTGAAACTACGGATATCGCTTAGGGAGTAGGCCCCCAGACACGGACTTTGTTTTATAATTAGTGATGTGTTTTGTTACCCTCTGTATGTTGTGCAATAAAGAGTAGATAGATCTATTTGTGACAGAAGTAGAGACATGTTAAAAATCAAAAATAAATTGTGTTAAGAACAGAAGGATGCTGAGAGATTGATGAAAAATATGCATGGCACTAACTGCAAATAAATTGGGATAGGGGCGAAAATAATGATGGTTGCCACAAAAGGGTTTTACTGAGGTTGCAGTCTCACAAGATAATTTAATATCTATCTCACTTGGAAAGTTTAATTTTTAATTTTACAACTCTCAATAGATCTATTATGAATTCTGTAGGTAATCAATGTGTGAGTGAATATGTTTTCAGTTTGCGTCAGAATTTGTAATATTAATATTTTTATTAGTAAAATATAAACCACAATAAGTATACTGTAGGTGCTTAAATAAATATTTATAATATTCTCAACATCACTGTGAAGTAAGCCAGCTGGATGTTAAGTCGTTACTCTCTGCACAGTCAGGTTTTGGTAAAACAATGTATAAACAGCAGGCTGCGGCTGACTTTACCAGACTATGATAGTTTACATGCCTCTGATTAATGCATAAACAAACTTTCCATTTGGTTTTCAAAACTGACTAGTGTATGAGCAAAAATACTTATACAATATGTTACATTCTCACCACATTTTAGACTGTTAAGTAAGGTTTTAAATTATCAAATCAAATTAAGCCATTAAAGCAAGCATAACAGATTAATTTCCAGTAGGTATATAATATACCTACAGTTTATTGAATGTTATGTAGGTAGACAGTGCGTCAGACGATACACGGCCAACTTTTATAGACAGCAACTATTTTATATACTCGCCTTTCTAGATCCGACCAGATTCAAGGTCAGATGGATTTAAAAAAAACAAAACTCTTTACCTCGCACTTCTTCGGTTAGAGCTCCGCACACAGCAAACAGCAGAATTGGCAAATATTTACAATTATTGAGATTCAATGCCTCCGTGGTAATAAAACATCTCGAAAATAGCTAAAGACACACCGACACTTGCAAGCACAAACCACTAGGAATATTTAATTACAATTTCACTTGAAATCGTTATCAATGTGACGACAATATTGTCTGTTTTACGTGTAAAAATTTGTTTTATTTGTTATTCCGACATTTGGACGACTCGAGATCACAAAATTGAAAAAAATCTGTACAACAGATTAAAAATGAAAATTGTTTCACCTACAACCCGCCCAGTATCTTTTACAATTTCGTCCTTTTATATTATTTGTAGTCTGTGATTTTTTAGTTTTTGACAGAGGATATCGCTGGAAACTGTTGGAATGAAAAAAATATAAACTGTATCAGCAAAACTAACTACACACAAGAATCTGATAACTTATTCTAGATACACACGCAGCGACTGTAGCCGTGTAGGCGTGTAGCCGCTGGCGGTGCACAGTGGATCGAATAAAGGGTCTCGAAGACATAAGACTTAAATTTTAGGCAAAATCTGGTAGGCAAAACGGACTCTTATTTTTTTTTTTGCATTAAATATGAATGAAGCATACGCTTATATCTCCGGAACAGAGAGAATAACCAATCCTTGCACACGTTGATGTAACTATGTAGTGATGGTTGATTTTTGAAATGGGACAGTAAGAGCTACCTTATCCGTTGTAGCTATAGGAAAACAGTCTTAGAAGACTGTCCTTAACTTTTAAGACATTTCGATCTGCTTTCACAGATTTTGAAAAAAATGTACATTCAAGCAAGAAAAAGGGCAGTTTTCACAAAAAAAAAAAATTATGCCAATCGATCCTGTTTCATATAAGGATCAAAAAACTCTATTGGGCCAACTAAGGTAACAGAAAAGACAGAATTCGCAAAAAAAATCACATATATTTCGTAGGAAATGAGACTCCAACCTACTTTTTACTTAGAGTATATAACACTGGAGAAGCCATAAGCACAATATTCCGAACAAAACAGTCTGTCACTTTTTGCGGGGGACGCGGTAGCGGAAAGAGAAGTCCGTATCATTAATTTTTATTTTATCGATATCGATATTCATTTGGAATTTTGCTTGAAACCAGGAAATAAAACAGCTGTTGCATAAAATAGTTACATTTTAATAAGAAGATAAAATAACTTCAATTAAATAAAAGTAACTAAATTTGTAATTAGTAAAATCTCAATAAAAAATCAGGTAAAGACCAATTTTTTTTTAAATATACAACTTCACTGGACCACCACTTCAATGTACAGACGCCAGCAGGTCAAGCTACCCGAAACTGTAAAATTTTCGCAATCAACCTTGAACCTTATGCTGTAGTGCTAAAGTTGAAAATCTATTAAATAAATTTGACAGATTGTAGTAGCTTGATGTGCTGGCGTCTGTACATAAACAAATTATAATACATTGAACATTAAAAAAAAAAATAACAAAAGTAATTACTAAGTCATTTTTACTAGGAAATTATCGACATGTCAATTTTGGTTTCAAACATGACCTCAACACTACGGTAGTCTCGTTAACATTTTTACTAGAGGACATAATCGCATGTCAAGTGCGTGTAAGTTTTGCTGATTTGACGTATATTTTCGTAATGCAAAAGAAAAGTATTTTTATTTTTACGAACATAAAAACGAGATGTAGCGAGACTCGGTGACGTCACAGACGTGAGTAAAATACTCGATTCATGCTACGTTTTAAATTGAATCATGGTTGAATCGAATGAAAAATCGAATTGTATTATGAGGTTAGGATTTTAAATTTCAATAAAAACATGACATAATCTTAGAAAAAAAAAATTGCGTATGGAAAGTTATTCAGTTCTTTATGTAAATTTGACGTATTTGAACGCTTTTTACACCATTTAACAGACAAAATTGGCATTTTCACGGAGCTCCGCGCGCCTTTAAAACAATTTACGAAGTGCGTTAGAATCGATTTGAAAGTAGTTTTTATGAACGTACTAGAACATTTGTTCTTGTACTTTTACAGAGGGGAAGTGTTCGTAAGGCTTCTCCAGTGTTATATACTCTAAGACTTTTTACGATGGATAGATTGGCCGAAAATAAAGAAAAAAATGATAAGCAAATAAAATTATAACGCGTATTCGTTCGAAGTTATTTTTTTTCTTATTTTCGGCTAGTCTGTCCATCATAAAAAGGTATAGTTGGAATTTTTTTCCTATTAAAATTATGGAAAAAGTTGCGATTTCTGACATTCCTAGTACTCAAACCTCAGTTGGTGAAAGATCGATTGACGTGTGGTTTAATTAAAAAAAAAACCGGACTTACCTACCTACCTTTCATTCAAAAACAAGTGTGAGTCGGACTCGCACACAAAGGGTTCCGTACCACCTTACAAAATTTAGCAATAAACGCCGAAAGAAAACATGTTTCCTGTATTTTTAACATTATTTTATTTTGGAAACCCTATAAATATGTAGTGTTCATTATGGTACGGTGGTACGGAGCCCTTCGTGTGCGAATCCAACTCGCACTTGTTTTTATTTTTATATTTGAGTTGATTGAATGAAAGGTAAATTGCGGTTTACGATTTATACGTATTAAAAAAAAACTATTTACTAGATCTCGTTCAAACCAGTTTTTGGTGGAAGTTTACATGGTACATCATATATTTTTTTTAGTTTTATCATTCTCATAATTTAGAAGTTACAGGGTGACACACACACATTTTACAACTTTGGAAGTGTCTCTCGCGCAAACTATTCAGTTTAGAAAAAAAAAATATTAGAAACCTCAATATCATTTTTGAAGACCTATCCATAGATACCCCACGCGTATGGGTTTGATGGTTTTTTTTTTTAGTGTCAGTTCTGAGTATGGGGAACCCCAAAAATTGATTGTATTTTTTCTATTTTTGTGTGAAAATCTTAATTAATGCGGTTCACAGAATACATCTTCCTACCAAGTTTCAACAGTATAGTTCTTATAGTTTCGGAAAAAAGTGGCTGTGACATACGGATGAACAGGCAGACAGACAGACATGACGAATCCATAAGGGTTCCGTTTTTTGCCATTTGGCTACGGAACCCTAGAAACCGTGTGTGAAGCCTCAATCTCACGACCGGGCGAACTCACACAGATTTAGATAGCAAAATTGTCGCTAGCGATTTGAAAATCTGCGTGTGGACGTGAGGGTCTCGAGGCCAATTCTCGTACTTAAAAAACGTTCACATTCTAGTCGCTATCTGTCAAACTTGTAATGTTTTTTGGTAAATTGATTGTATTTTTGACAGATTGCGAATAAGATGCGAATGCGAACTTAAAAATTACAGGAATAGCTCCTCTGAAATTGCCAGTGAATCGCTGCGTGTGTACTTAGTTTATAGTCGATGCACTTCGTGTGTACTAGCATTATTTATACGCTTTAGCGCCACTCTGTGGCTTTCACCTCACTAGCATTGATATTGTCTATGGTCGAATCGAAGAAGTTTTGGCGGTTTGGCGCCATAATACGAAATTGACAGAAGACGTGAAAATAAACAAAGATTTTCCAAGGTTCAAATTTTTTTAAACACTTCATTCTAAAGGCCCTATGTATTATTGGTGAGTATCAATACTCAATTAAAATTAGCTTGACCTGCATTAGTGTTTTCACGTGCTTATAGCTGTTCTAATGTGAGATTATGTGTTGTACTTTCATATAAAAAAAAAGGTTTTATGACTCACTCTTGTGGTTGTGAGTTTGTTTTTAACTCGTTTTTAGTTAGTATGCATGCATGTAAGATCACCAAAAACTACGTGGATAACCGTGGATTAGTACTTATTTGATTGTCATCCGGCGCGGGCGTTCACAAGAGAACACGTTCGAACTCGTCCTTACTCCTTCATCATAGGAATAAACAAAAAGTGAATAAGTACACCGTATAGAACATGTAAGTAGTTCTAGCATTTATTTAAATAAGATAATATAAAACCTTTCTTTTGTTTCAATGTCAGTAACTACCTATAAGTTACCAAATATTGTTCTTATAATTCCTACATATACATCACTATTATGTTAAAATTACAGTAAATGCAAGGGGTTATTTGGAAATACTAGGTACCTACCTGCAATACCAGTCCCTCAATAATTATCATTTTGGATTACCCCTTGTATTTTCTGATTATAATTACCCTGATTGACTTAATTTTTAACTGCCTTTGTAAAAAAGGAGGACGTGCTCAATTAATTGGTCTGTATACATTTTTTTTTTCTATTGGTAGTTAATGTTTTTATTGAGACAGGATGGTATAATAGTTTGAAACTAATTTATTATCAGATTTTTTGTGTAATTGTATAAGTAACTGAAAAACATAATGTTTGTTTGTTTTGTGAAAGTTTGAGTTATTGTAAAAACTACACAATGTCACAGTGTCTATTTGGTTTGGTTTAGAAATACTGAGAAACTATCATTTAAATATTACCATCTCACAAATTAAGCGTTGATAAAATCTCAAACCATTGCATGCAACACAAATGCCAGAGTCTGAATAGTGTGCCTGTAATTTGTGATAATAATATATAAATAAATAGTAATATAATAGTCATTGATTTAATTTAAAATTAAAAAAGTTTTTAGCCAATTGCAAACAACATTCAAGTTCTGTAGGAAGTAGCGGCTAACTCAAATAAATCAGCCTTGTCTTTACATAACTTCTTCATAAAGGTGCTATTCTAGCATTTAATAAATTATAATTATTAGGTCAGTTTAATTATAAATTCATTTCTCTTTAAAAAGTCTAATATCACAACTAAGTTATATATCCCTATAATGTATCCATAATTTTATTTCTTTCTGAAAGACCAATATCTTAGCAGTTAATTATAATTGACCACCTTAAAAATATGCATAAATATATAATTCAAGAAGACAGAAAATCAAATAAATCAAATTACTTAGTTGTTATGAATAACTAGTAAAAAAAAACATCTAAAAGATTTTCTTAAAATTTCATAACCCCATGTGCCACTTTGCGATCTCGCTTCATCTTCAATAGAATTGCATCATACTATCATTGCATCTGTAATCTGAATTGGTAGGTAAATACATTGCATCAGATATATCAAAACTTATTTTTATGCGAAACTTAAATAGCCATATTAATTTATGTAAAGAAAAGTGTATAAAACGCAAAACTCAATGTAAACAACGGGAAAACAATGTTTTCTTGGATGACAAAGATAGATATCTTAGTTGCCATGTGCATGACAGAGATAGCATAACCTAAGCGAGGTTATGACGACACAAATGTACTTTTGTGTTTGGTCCACGCAGAATTTTTAAAACATGCACGAGGCAATTGTACTTAGAAAACAATTTTAGTGACGAAAATTCGTGGATTATTAAACATGAGGTTGTTATTGAAATGGATCGGTATAATAAAGAAAAAAAACTAACATACTCTGAAAACAAACACTTTAAAATGATAAACAGTGTTGACGCGGCCGCTTCGAAGTTGAAACGGAACGTAGATATTGCGTCAGACAATTTGGAGATGCGGAGATGTCCTGTTGGCGCCAGTTCATTCCTACTATAAACCCTCTGAGAATTACACGTATCACTAGTTTTGCTACTTAAAAATTATTAGTTAACGAGTAACGTTGGAAAGTTGGTTGATGGTGTATATTACAGTGCATTTTTAAAAGCGGAATTGTGACTGAAGTAACTTTACTTTTTAGTTTTATTTAAGGTCTTAAAGTTAAGACCGCCGTCCGTATATTTTCTGTTGAATCATTTATAGTACACTGAAAGCTATAAGGGTAAAGAAAAGTACTATTTAAATAACATGATCAACGCGGACTGCCCACAACTAAACAACCTGTTAAATACAGTTTCTTACGGGTCCGTAAATCGTTTCAATAATAAGCAGGTCGCTTTGCGCCGTATTATCTATTGTTGTCAGAGAAAAGACAAGGTAAAGAAGTTGAGAACAGTGCATTCCAGAAACCATACAATGATGTAAGTACTACTTTAAGTTTCCATGTTTACTAATTTATGTTTGCATTGCACCTTTTTAATAATAAAGTAGATTGCTCATTGTTATCTGTACAAATCTATTATATCTTTGTGATAAGCTTACTCACTAGGTACTTTTGCCCTACTTTAAAAAAAAAAATGTTCAAGTCATAACGTTATTTTAACACTAACACTTGACGTTGTTAACGTATACAACAAGTAGGCAACGCAAGTTACAAGTTGTCGAATTAATGTAATTATTCTGTTTATTTAGAGGAGGCTTTTATTATATATTCAGTCAATGTCTTTTTGTAGTGCCATTTATTTTCATATGATCATCATTTTATCTTTTTGTATAAAATTCAGACAAAAAAACATACAGATCAATGAACAGATGTTCATCCGACTCGTCATCCATTAAAAGTAACGAAAATGTACTTCACATTTGGTAGGTATACCTATTACATTTTGGTGGAGTTGGGGTGGCTACATAACTTCCATTAATCCATATACTGGACTATTTGCCCTATTGTCTGCTGCGCTTAACATGTATGTTGCTATTATTAGTTACTCTGTCGATGTGTGCGCGCGCGCCCTAAATATGATGTGGGATTCCCCCGAATGTCTTGTAGGTTTTCCATTTTCGCTCTCTTTAGGTCTTTAGGAGCTTTGAATTAGTGGTGTGATATTGATATGGTGTTCAGCTTGCATTGTATTGGTACGGCGTAGTAGATAAAATTGATCGCAGTAGATAACATTCTACTTTATAACATAATAAATTTACAACATTTGGTTTAGTCAAATCACAGCAGCGTTAAATCCAAAATCGACCCTGCACCTGCATCGTGTTATTTTACCGAATAACTATAAATTGGCATAGTATCTATTCTATGCGACTCAATTTCGACATTACGTCATGTGTTCAATTCAAAACAACACCTCTACTAACTACTTCTAGGAATAATGTCGTGAGGTTGATTTATACATAGTTGTACCAATAAGTAAACACAATTTATTGAAACTTTCTAGACAATCCTACTCGTTCTAAATAGGTACATAAGTAGTTTCGCTAAGTATTAAATACACAGCGTGTCAATGTCCTTGCCTAGACGGCAAATCGTTTGCTTCATTGTTATCTTTGGCTCAATGAAATTTTATTCTTCACCCAGTGAGTTTCGTTTTAATTGAATCTATCTATTTTAATTTATTATCAATTATGTAAGTACATGTTAAATTAATGAAGGTGGAGTACAATATATCCTATACTATTAAATGAGCAATATTTGTATATATATTTGTAATCACGTTCTCGAAAACGGCTCTAACGATGTCGATGAAGTTGGAATGTAGGGGTAGAGTATGGCTAGGTCTCATATTTGGGAAAGTTCGTTTTCTCTATTTTCACAGCTTCGGGAATGTGATACAACGTTGGTATACCTGGATGTTATGATATTTTATTTTCCGAGCAGAGCTCGGAATCGGACAGTGACAAAATGACCCCAAAACAGAATTTTCATAACGTCAAAGATGCCAAAGGCGAAATAATAACCACCAAAGGCTTGAAGAAAAAAATGCAGAATAATTGAACACAATCAACTTTCACCCACCCCACCTTTATACCTGTGCACATTCATAATCATAACATACACTTTTTTATAAACCAGAGCTGGACTACAAACATTTTGTTCTCACCTCGGCATGTGTTTCGCTAAAAGATCCGACAGCTCATAGACTGTTTGTTTCTTTTCAAAGAATTAATAAAAAAAACTTGGAACATATTCAACGCGCTCATCGACAGAATATTTTCGGGGAAAGTAGAAGTGAGCTGTGTAATCACGCAGAGAATGTTGACATTGGTAATACCCAGAAACAAAAATCAAACAACGAAGTTTCGGAACAGGAAAATGTAGTCTGAAAGTTCTCAAAAATTGTAAAAGACATGATAACTGTAATCATAAAGTAAATGGTAGTCCTCGTTCTGTGGACTTACTTATGAAAATTCTTTTGTACTGTCGTCATTCATCAGCTTTTAGAAGACTTCCTTCTATTGCTAAAAGATGCCTAGCTTCACTATTTCCGAGCCTATACTGTTTTGGATGATTTTATATAATTTATGTCCCTGTAAATCCAGCAAATCCCATAATGCTCCAGGTCGCCGCAGATTGTTGTTGTCGCCGCAGATTGTTGTTGTTTCATACTCCCTCCCACACACCTCTAATTTCTACATGTTATCTTTAGGTACTATTGTCAGTATCCATAATATAATATATTATGGATACTGACAATAGTAGTAGATACTGAAAACCTAGTAGGTACATAAAAATTGCAATTCATTTTTATCATGTTTATCTAAACCATTCTTGATGACGTAGGTACAGCGCGGCTCGGAGGCCCAAACGGGCGAGCAGTCTGTCTACGGCGATATTCAATGTAGTCATTCATGTGTTGATTTCTACAGATCCGTATGTAAAACTGTGTCGACCGCCAGTTTTCCTTGTAGAGGTCGTTTTGTCTGATGGACATATATCTTATTTTTTTCGACACTTTTGGACGATAAAGTACCTATCTTAGAATATGCTGTATTTTTCATAGTATGGAATCTTAAACAAAACAGTTTTCTTTTCCAGTGTTCTTAGTAGATCATCTAGGAATACAAAGCAGTACTGTACAAGATCAGGGTCGAACAAATAAGTATTATCAAATCATCTATTATAAAAAATAGAGATAGATAACCTATAAATGAATAAGATCTTGTAGGTACGATATACGAGTACCTATAAATCATTACAAAGAGTGACAAGCAACTCTAGCTAAATTAGGTACTACGTTTCAGCGCCACAATAGCGTATTAGCAAAAAAGAGGTTATTCAACCTAGTTCAATGCCAGGAGAAAATGAGTCATTCTCAACCTGCGAAAATAACATAAGTACTTGATAATGCTTGTGCGTTTCAATCCGACATGTATCAACTTGTGCACACTTGATGATTCTATCTAGGTACCTACTCCCTTGGCACCTACATGCTGCACCGATGTTACTTGGAAACAGGAAAAATATTTACCGTTAACTGTGACCCGGCAGCGATAATACTGTGATCTTATGTCATACTCATAAGTCATAACGCAATTCATAATGTTTGTTAGTCTTTATCGGTAGCCTTGATTATTGTAAGAGTGGTTGTTTAATCGTTAGCGGAATTACGGAACGCACTCATTCATTCAGACTTGGAAAGGATGCAATGCAAAGAGAGGTGCATCTTTCTCAAGATATTATCTACAAAATTTGGTTACAATAAGGCTTATGTCGAGCCTGGTGTTGGGTTAGTTCACACTCCATTAAGGGTATTAATCAAGGCAAGACTCATCCAATGCCTTCTATTCATTCAAATAAAGCGCTTCTTTTATAAACTTTTCCCAAACCTTCGAGGATCAGAAGAATTCTTTCTTATTTAATTCAGGGATAATATAGCCCACCTAATTTCTATATGGACGATGGTGTTTACTGGTTATCTCAGTATTTAAAGCACAAATTTTATTGGAATTCAACATCCAACTGCCTATAGAAGGTGTCCTCTGCCGCTGACATACATTTTCTTTCTCTATTGGTGTCATTAATTAGCTAACCAGCTTGTTTTTAGTTATGTGTTTTTTTTTAATTCTTCGTCTATTGAAAGGTTTCTGCTTTCTTTTTGTCTCACTAGGACAGATTCTGACTGTAAATCTTGACCAGAAAATAAATCAAGATGTCCATTCCTATCCAAACTCCTCACTTAAGTACACAAAATTCATTTGCTGCATTGAGGCAGAACGATATTTTTCCTAAAGAAATTTAAGTAAAATATCGTTCTGTTATCAAATTAATAATAATAGGTTAATTAATTAATTAAAAATGAATCACTGCACAACTGCTATATCGGTATGTCGAGACAACAAAACTAAATGAAGACATAAACCAATATTGTTGATGCAATTCTTGTTACCAACTTGATTTTTCAAAAGAATTTAAAGTTGTTATTTACATTATAACTTATTCTCTTATCACAGCGGTCATGATCGATCACCCTTTTTAGCAATATTCAACGCTAGATAACTAAGTTCGGTAACTTTTATTTATATTATTTCATGCCAATAATGATATAAAATAGGTACTTAGTACTTGTTTTGCAGTTGCGTTAAGCTTATGACTCATGATGAAAAAACAGTATCCCTCTTGTTTTGTACGGTGTGATTCCCCAACTCTACATACTTATAACAACATATAACTCTATAATCTTTCTACAGTACAATAGCGTGTAGTGCTACGGTCTCGTGACCGTGGTAATAGCGCGATGCTATTGGCTTGCAGAGTTGACGTCATTTGAGCCGACCAATAGCGTGGAAGGAAAGATATTTTTAGAACGCTGAAGTCGAGTAGAGGGGATTTAGGAAAACTGTATGGGTCGCCACTGCCGTGAACATTGCACAACATTTTCTGTGTTCGCACGCAGTGCACGTATCGCTACTTGCGGTCGGTTTATTTAGTCCATTGAAGTTCATCAACAACGCTTTAGAAGTTGACACGTTAAGAAAGCTTTCGCCTATTATCCTCTTCATTTGTTGTGAGGGTAGCGAATACTATCAATAAATAACTGGAGGCGTTACAATATTTGTTCGTAACAAGGTGAGTTTTAGAAACTTATTTAACTTTACCTTTTTTTTTTACTTTGAATAAATACTTAGTTTGTTCATATTTTTATTTTTATAAGGGTGCAATAGGGTATAAAATAATTTACAGTGCTGGTGGGGTTCGAATAGTAATCGTAGTTCAATTTATACCCAAATGCGTATAATGTCACGAAATTAAATCTTGTGCAATAATTTGGTGCGTAGGACATTTTTGTTGTTTTGTGCTTTTAAAGTGTTAAGAATTGTCTTACGAAGTCTTAAGCAGTGTCTCTAGTCTAAAAGCTGTTTTTCGACTCTGTAGCAAAATTCACGTTGATTTGTGAATTATTGCACAATGATTATTTCTGCCCACTACAGACATGTTTCAACCTGTCGAGGAGGTCGGTCACGTTGCTTCGTCGTACATCGGCTCGCACGCCGCTATACCATCGTTCTAGAAAATGCGCGACAATTTTAATCTTTTGAAATGATAATGTGCTCTCTGCTAATGTATTATTAATGACGTTATAAAATTCCATTCATAGCCTTGGCATATTTGGAACAACTTTGGGACTTGTTTTGTAACCCTGAAATTAAAACATATTAGGTACCTACCTACAATAATTTACTTACGTTATTTGTCTTACGTTTAAAACATTATCACTTTACCTTCAAAAATGTAACCTTTGCTTGCTGCGTGGTAGGTACCTACATTTCGTGACGCTTTTATAGGCGTAGTTCCAAATTGGGTGTTAAATACTTAGATTCTAGTTGGTACTTTTCGATGTGGTCTTGGAAAATATATTAGAGGGAATGACGCATTATAGGGAGCAAAGACCATAGTGTTGGTTATTGTTATTCATTTTTAATACCTATTTGTCTCTGACGTTTTTTGGCCCATTTTCCTTATTCACAAGTTTTTCAATGACAGTGGAACTTGTTGATGATACAGGCGTTACCCACGTCAGAGTTTATTAGATTCTTGGCTTTTACTCCGAACAATGTTCCAATGTTTTTTTTCGGTTTGTGTCTATCTACATAGTATATTTTAGTAGGAGTAGGTACCTACCTACCAAATTACTGTATGGTTGGTAACACGTTACTAATAATCTTTCCCCACCTATTTCTATATGTTTTATTTGGTTAGTTTTATTCTGAAATAAGTTGGAAATATGCCAAACCTCGACGTTTTAGACGTATTTAGTGGAGACAAACAACTTTGTCTAAATGCATGGTCACCAATTTTGTTTAGTAGGTTGGTATGTTGCTTTGAGTCAAACAAAAGATCCATAATCAAAGTTTCGGCTAAAGCCGATCAATATTTTCCGTAGGCGTCCACCTACGATGATAATGATACCCGCAATTACCTACCTACATTGATGGCTACGTCAATCAATTCTAGAGCCAACGTGACAAAAAATAAAAGATAATTTTATCTATCAATTTTGTTATCAGGCGTGAACACTACGACGTAGAATGTTTTTCTTATTGATAGTATTCACGATAAAAAGAGATACGTGTCGCTTTAGAACGAGATAACTTGTCCGCCAGGAAACTAAAAAAGAGAATACACTCTTCTTCTTCTTTTCGTGTGGTTAGTGACTAACCTAGTGTCAGATTTTTAAAACCACCCATGGGCCTCTGATTTGGCTTCACATGCCGTCGAGAAATATCTCTCAGGCAAGCCGGTTTCCTCACGATGTTGTTGTTTTAATACACTGATATTAATAAATAATTTATGTTTGTTCCAGGCCTACATTCGGCACCGTTACTTGGTTGGGAGCCTAGAAGCTTAAAATTTCTATAGGAGCTCAAGAAGAGTTCAAAAAAGTAAGTAATTGCGTTCACCCTATTTTCCGAATTAAAGTTTTTGTTCACAGGAACCATCGGAAAATTTCAGAACCTGAAGAAATTCAAGATTAATTTCACATTTAATTGGAAAACTTAATTACTTACCTCGCAACATTTTCTTGATTTTTAAAGACGCACTATTAAGATAAAGTTCAGACTATTATGAACTTCTTTATTCAAAAAAATTCGAAGTTTTAATTGGTTAAATTTTATCAAAATTTAATTTAAAAATTAGGTACTGATCTTGAAATTCTTGATCGATAATTTGAATATGTGCATAATTATGTCGCGACAAAATTTTCTTACACCATAATGTTCCAGCCTTCATACTACCCACCATCTTTTCATTTCTTTTGTTGGCCTTTTTTTCCAATAACTTGCACGTTTACCTGCTCTTAAATATTGGTTCTACAACAGTTGAAACACAATCCAAAGATTCACAAACTCAATCACTAACGTACCTACTCAAAAAGATAAAAGTAAAGATGTAGGTACGTTCATGAGTAGCAGATAGTTGAGATAGCCCACAAAGTACCAAGGACATTGAGATTACAATGTTCTAATCGATATTTAATTCAACTTGGAACGTATACTAAGTACCTATTCATAATTACATTTTCTTTAATAATCTTTAAGTCATATTTAGTTAATTAAAATAGATTTAAGACATATTTAGTTAATTACTATAAAATAGCTTTACATAGTTCTTAATTTACTTAGTATACAATAGGT
Source organism: Agrochola macilenta (assembly GCA_916701695.1). Lineage (NCBI taxonomy): Eukaryota > Metazoa > Arthropoda > Insecta > Lepidoptera > Noctuidae > Agrochola > Agrochola macilenta. The sequence goes on from OU753563.1 coordinate 16,364,978, forward strand.
ACATAGATAAGTTATGGCTTCATCATTACAGTGAAGCGTTTTACCGCAGTTTCCAGTCATTATCATCAAGATAACGCTTCAATTAACTTTTAATGTAGATAAGTTTGTACATAATTGTAGTTTTTACTAACAGGAATCTTACAGGACCTATGGTTTCGGTTAGTCGCTAAAAGATAGCAACCGAAACCGAAAATGACTCTTTTCTTGACTCTTCATCGAACGCTACTTATTCATTCTGAAGAGCGACAAAATTTTAAGGGCAGGTGACATTATGTTGATTGCATAACCACACGGCGACTGAAAAAATATGTTGTTCTTTCTTTATCAAATTCCAGTTTATAATCATATTTATTGTATTTAAATATTTATGCAATCATCATTCCTTCAATGCTGTTCTACAACTCCATTATATAACACACGTATGCTATGTAATGTACATATATTCCAAACACATTTTCATTGGTATTTCGATTTCAAGGTCTCGACCTTACAGTCACGGACATCACGGTAGTCATACAACACGTCATACGTGTAGGCAAGGTGTCCTTAATCGCTTTTAAATTCTTTTTGTCTATCTCATTATGCAAATTAAAACAACTGTAATTGGCTTAATGAAGATGGAGCATAACATTCGTGTGATGTTTCACATTGGCAAAACATTTAACAACGAACTCATTTTTATTTCTCATTTGCAACTCCCCTCACAACCCTTGTATGTTGTCCTACCACCTCCCACATCCTGCTTCATATGAGTATGCACACATTATGTTACGTCGTATCATTTCTGTTTGTAGTTCTATTCAAAATGGTTGCTCAAAAGATCACCTGTCCGAGTCGGAGCGACGATATCGGAAATCAGTACGATACGAACACCAAAAGACATGGTTTTTTCGCAAACGAGTCTCAATACTCAAACTGTTTTGAAAGTGGTAGAGCTAGATCGTTTAAAGACCGAGAAGAAGAATTACGTAAACGGTCTAACCGGAGTGATTACCGACGGATATTCAAGCAACGCAGCACCGTCTTCGCCAGTGGCTACAACCAGCAGCTTTGCCGAGGTAAGAATGGCACGCGCAATCGTGAGTACTAATAGATATAATGCATTACTATTATTAATAAGATTATTGTTAGTTTCTCCTCTCAATCTGAAATACATGCTAACATACGCTAACTCTGATTTCAGGTTTACTTGAAACCGGAGCCCCTGTTCGAGAGCGCAATGTTGGACTACGAGTTCTTCCAAGATCTGGTTCCGTTGTCCTCCGATCCCGCAAAGGAAGAAGTAGTACAGACCATTGGTAAGAAAAATTGTTTTGCACCCATATCTTAAATGAATTTAAAGTAAAATGTAAAGCCAAGTTTAATTTTTAAAGACAAAAGTTATGTAGTGTTGATGAAAAACATCATTAAAGTAGTTTGTAAAAATCCTAACTATAGTTAATAATTCCAAGTTTTGTTAAATTAATGTTTTTTTTTTTTCCTAAACAGATTCATCTAAGAAAACTGAAGAAAGGGCACTTAAGATCGACACACCATACACACCATTCTCACCGCAAGGTTGGGAAACACTAGACGTTAACTCCCAGTTTCCACAGGCGGCAGGCTTATACAACAACATCTCGTCGCACGAACCACTGTCACCTAACGACAAGTTCCCGCAGCTCGACACCAACATGCCTACCTTCTCAGAATGGGACAAAGATAACAACATGCAATTTAAGGAAACATTCTTAGATATTAGCAGATTGCCAGTAGTTATTGGAGACTTAGCGTCAGAGATGGTCGCAGATCCGTGGCAAGTCCAGGATCCAGTAGAGTTGACCAACACACATGACTCCCAATACTATCATATGTACACTCACCCACCACAAAACACAGCGCCCTTCATCGATGCAGAAGACTCCCTTGATCTTAAATATGGATCCGTCATCCCACGGGAGGTGGAGAGTAACAACGTAGTTGTTTCGGAATTCATTATTAACGAAGAGCAAAATCTAATGGGAATGATGGAAGCGCCGGCAATGCCGAGGAAGGTAGCTGGGCTGTCCGTGGACGTGACGGCGCGGGCCCCTTTCTGGCTGGGCGACACCATCAGCACTCCGGAGGTGCTCAGCTACGTCGAGCAGTTGGAGAAAGAAAAAGGCTCACAGCAATTGGTAAGTGTTTCAGACGAATCTTTCGATATTCAGACATTAAAATTAGATTGTAATTTGTCGGATTTTTAATTTTTGTTTATCTTTGTTTCAGAAACCACCGGAGCACTGGCTGGCCGAGGATGTCTCGCTATCCACCTCAAGAGAAACGTTCACTGACCTCTCCTTCTCCACTTCACACGAAACATTCGCAGAAGTGGATACACTGCCACCACCGCCGGTCGACTACGAGCCCATTACCCCTAAGAGCGAGTCTCACATGGAATCAGACAACGATGACGTCAAATCAACATCAAGCAAGAGGCGACGCCAGGAAAGTGATGAATCCGATGAGACTTACACGCCGTACTCCGAACAACCATCAAGGAAATATAGAAAAAGGAAACCAAGTGTTCCCATCAAGGACATGATTCTGGCACTAGAAGGTCAACCCAAGGCGCGAAGAGGACGGCCTCCCAAGAGAAGAGAGAGCACAGTGTCCTCGGTGTGTAGTGTAGATGACAATTCGTCAAATATTTCTACACAGGAATTTAAGTATAGGGAATTAAGAGATAAGAATAATGAAGCATCTAAAAGGTCTCGAATGAACAGGAAACTCAAGGAGCTACAAATGGAACAATTAGCTGATGAATTAGAGGAGAAGAATAAAAAGCTAAGAGTGAGAGCTGATATTCTAGAAGAAATGACAAAGAGGCTGAAGAATGAATTGATGTCTGCTATTCTGAAGAGCAAGTGAAAAGCGAACATCTTGGATTTTTTCGGTGACCTCAGTCTTGAGCAACTTGAGTTTCATGTCTCATTGTTCGTCAAATCTATACTCATAGATGTGCTTAAGTACAAATTGTATTTAATTTAATAGGCGCAAGGTTATTAGTTTCGTTTCTATGATTATAGATGTAAAGATCTTGCCATGCATACTAGATGCTGTATTACACATTTAAGTAAGAGCGTGTAGTTTTAAATTCTTCAGTTGAATTAGTTGTAATCTATGGTCTATAAAACAATTGAATGTTAAAAAAATATTAAAAAAAAACATTTATACTTCCTTAAAAATAATATAATTGTAATTAATTTACAATCTATTAGTTAAATGCATGGTTTAAAGTTTATTTTCTCATTAAAATTTGTCTTGTATGTTATAAATTGTAATTGAAATAAATTGTTGTAATAAAATGCTCCAGCTTTTTTATTTCTTTACACAAAACACGATGTCACACAACACTAACATTAAGAGTCGATTGAAAAAATACTATAATATAAATGGGGTACCTCGTACCTCCATGCATATTGCAACACATATGTCAAGTCAATCAAAGATAAACTTATTATTCTTTTGAATAATGTACACTCAGGGCCGGATTATCCATTCTGGAGGCAAAAGTCCTCGCGCACATGTGGGAGTTGCGCGAGGAGGCGAAACGCCGGGGTGTAACTCCGCTGCCGCGAGAAATCACGGCACAGCATGGAGAGTGCGATTGGCGCAACCCAGCGCTGGGCACGCCACAATTGCGGCGATAAGTCCCCTCTTTGAGGAGTGGCTAGAGGGGCGTCACGGCGTCCTCACCTTCCGCCTGACGCAGCTCCTCACCGGACACGGTTGTTTCGGGAGGTTCCTGTTCAGGATAAAGCGGGAGGAAACGCCCGGGTGTCACCATTGTGTGGATCGCCCGGAGGACACGGGTTTGTCCGAAAGGGATTTAGTCAGTAAAAGTCTGACACTCCCTCTCGCTCCGCCCAAAGCGGGAGGAGTCATTTGATGATTTCACACCCAAAAAAAAAAAAAAAAAGGGCCGGATTATCCATAAGGCAGTGAAGGCAATTGCCTATTAGGGGTCCCCCCAATTGCTCGGGAACTACATATTTTCGTTTTAAAAACACGAACCACCCGAAATTGTATTGTATTAAAAAAAAAAAATTGCAAAAAAAAACGTAAATATGAATGTAAATATTTTATTGTGGTAGAAAAAATGTATATTAGAAAGTTAGAAAAGGGTAAAGAGGCCCAGAGAATTGCATTGCCTAGGGTCCCCAATATGGTTAATCCGGCCCTGTGTACACTATTGAGTTGAATTAAATAAAAGTAGGTACTACCTATTTATTACCAAATATAGAACCGACATCTGAATCTTGTGGCACTGCTTACGTTTTGTTTAAAACACAGTGTTTGATCGCTGGATCCCGTTTTCGCAAAATGGCTACTTGATGAAAGTCTCAAAATGGCCGAAGTCATTAAATTTCAAAATGCCCGAAATCACATTAGTTCGCAAAATGATTATTAATCCTCAAAATGACTACTATGGAAAATGTGTCAATTCTCAAATTCGCAGTGCAGAACTTATCTACTATTCTATTCAGTAAAGGGTAAAATCTCAGAGTAATAACGGTAAAATAAAGAGAATGACTTTTCGTTTAGATACATCGACATCGAAAATATTCCTTTCCTAATTAAATAGAGATTATGGCCTGCGCAGACGTGACGGCAGAGGATTTTTTTTTTTATCTAATCGAAATAAGGCATACATTTCAATGCTCGGTGATTGACCTTGGAGCATACCGGTGGAAGCTCCGATAAGCTGACGCTCGCGGTATCGTAGTCTTGTCAGTGTGCGCTGACGGATAGTGGAATCCCCCTCGATGCTCTCCCCTGCCGTCCGCCAGTGTGCCCTAAGAGTGCAGAGGCCCTAAGAGTGAGTTGCACCAAAGTAACTTTAACGATATCCGGAGATTTGACGGCTAAAAACTTGAAAAGGCTGACAAATTCTCCGGTTATCGTTAAAGTTATTTGGTGCAACCCAACCTAAAAAAATGTGATTATAATATCAAATCTTTGATCAAAGACATAATGAAATAGTAAAATAGACATTAGGGGTATATCCCCCTCAGGGTCATATTACACTGCCATTATTATATTATCATATACCGATCTACAAAGTTCATAAATTACCCATAATATGTCTATTTTACAATTTCATTATAACTTTGATCAAAGATTTGATAGTGTTATACCCCCCTAATGCCCGGTTTCTGAGTCACTTTTAACGGTGGTTTATCTATTCGTTAGCGCTATTTATTTATTTATTTTATTAGGTTCACCAACAATTGATTACACTGATACAAACACATAATATATTTAAAAAAGTAAAATAACAGTGCATGAGTTACTTATAGGTAAACACCACATGCATAAAACAATGAATAAAAAAAATAAGCTAACTTACTTAGTAATAAGCGCTAATAAAGGAAATTTGGTAACATCAATAAAAAGTAAAAATATTATAAAATAAAAATTTAAAAAGTTGAAATATTATAAAATTGGTAAGAGTAAAATTGACATTCTTCGACATTGGTAAAACTGATAAGAATTGCATAAAAATAAAATGGTAAAAATTGATATAAATTGATACAAAATTGATGAAAATTTATAAATAAAAAATTCATACATTACATTAATAACAATAAGTAAATTCATAAAAATTATTAATTATTATTAATATTGGCACACAGAGACAAAATTCAGATAAATGAAATATTAGTAAAAATGATCAACATTTTTTTTTAAATTGAATGAATTAAATTAAATTAAAATTGATTGAATTAAATTAAATTAAAATTAATTGAATTAAATTAAATTAAATTGATTTGATAACATTGGTAAAGATTAAATTTATAAGTTTATAACAGTGGTAAAATTCATAATATACTTGATTAGGTAGGATTAGGGATTGCCCGGTAAACGATCAAGAATGGCTTTCTGTTTAGTAAGAGAGTCAAAGTGAAGATCAATAACATCACTGTAGCCATTCACTGCCTTACACATTCTTGCAAAGGGCGAATTTGCTCCCAGAATAGTTCTTCTAAAAGGTGGACAAAGTGGCGTCTATTTTATGCTTAATGATTTTATAAGCCAACATTACATCAATTAAGTGTGTACGTTTTTCCAGAGAAGTGATGTTAAAATGCTTAAGTCTCTTATTGTAAGAACGTATTTTTTTGGCAACACCATTGGAAAATGCGAGGTGCCAAGTGAAGCGTTTCTGGACACGTTCAAGTCGAAATGAATGCGTTGCGTAGTGAGGACGCCAAACTACACTATTATATTCCAGAATGCTGCGTAAGAGACAATTATATAATAGAATTTTCGTACTATTGTGACGAAAGGTTTTGCAATTTATTAGGACGAACCCTAACATTTTCGAAGCTCTTTTTATAATATTATCGAGATGTGGCGTTAAAGTTAACTCCCTGTCAAACAGTACACCAAGGTCCTTAATTGTTTCCACTTCCTTAATTTTTTCACCGGATATATGATAACCGCTTCCTATTGGGATGTTCCTTCTTGTAAATTTAACATGGTAACATTTTTTGATATTCAGTTCCATTCCATTACTGTCACACCATAGAACGAGACGCCTGAGGTCACTTTGTAGTAGTAATGAATCTTCCTCAGCCTTAATAATTCTCAAAAACTTTAAATCGCCAGCATACATAAAAAAATCGGAGTGCAGAAAACACCGTGGAATATCATTGACAAAATAAATAAACAAAACTGGTCCCAAGTGTGAACCCTGGGGAACACCGGAAGAAACACATTTTAGGGTTGATTGATAACCATTAACGACAACAAAGAAAAATCTATCCGTTAAATACGAACTCAGCCACTCTAACAAGGACCCAGAGATACCGTAGGCGCGCAACATAGTTATTAAGATTGTGTGGGATACCTTGTCAAACGCTTTGCTGAAGTCCGTATAAATAACATCAGCTTGATAGCCTGCATCGATCGCCTTTGTGAGAAGTTCTGTAAAAGGTACCAAGTTTAGCTATTGGTTCGATAACTCGTGAAAGTGCGTTTCCGAACACCGCAATGTAAGATAAACTCCGTTTAAACTTAGGTTAACTTAACTGACCAATGTGTGCCGTTTATCGGTTCCATAACTATAATTTGAAGTTTCATTTCATAGAATAAATCAACTTTTAGGTTATACTAGCGTATATTATTGAACTAAATTGCCAGTGAAAGCTAAATATATTATAAAAAAAATATTAATAAGAGAATACAATGAGTGTTAGTATAATGAATACGAGCTGTTCATCAGAGTCTGATGCGGAAGTACTGAAGTTTATTTTTAATATATCAGTAAAATTTAATATGAGACATCGCTTTTTAAGAACACTGTGATAAACGCGATATCCATAAATAACGATGTAACATATTTTTTAAACTAAAACAGTCAATTTCAGATGCGATCTCCTATACAGAGCCATCTAGCGGCAACTAAGGAACTAGTTATCGGTTCCATAGTTATTGAATGGTCTGTTGCGTATTCAGAAATGCAGTGACAGTTTATCTTAAGCTTAACTTTAATGAATCAATAGCTATTGAGAATTTATCTGGGGAACTCAGAAACCGGGCATTACTGGCAGCCACTGCTCTTCTAGGAAACCGTAGCTTTAGGAAACTCTAGCTTAGAGCATTTTTAAATAATAGTGTTAGAAATAGGATAGGTTAGATTGTCCATGCATCACGTAAAAAAATAGTGCTGCAAAAGCTATTGATCTATTATTTGGCGACAAATTAACGACAAAATATAGGAGAAAACAGATCTTCGCTAGGTGCCTTAGTTTTTGAGATATAAATGTGGCTCTGCTGGGGAGACTCCAGATCGGCCACCTTTAAACCCTTATATCTTTTGAACCAGTGACCGACAAATTCTGATATTTGGCGACAAATTTCGACAAATTAGCGACAAATTTTTTGTGTAATCTAAATTAAATTCCCTGTAGGTGGCCCTGCCAGAGTCAATGACACGGATTTTTTTCTAGACGCGACGCGAATTCCCCTGGCAGAGACACTTACTATGAACGCTTAGGATGCGTTCAAAAATCAACGTAGGATACGTAAAAAAAAGGCGTTAATACCGTTAAAGGCGGCAATACCATGAAGAAAAAACAATAAAACATATTTCCTCAATAACCTAATAAAAAGTCGTAGGGGAAACTAGAAGCTCTGGCTTTCACTGACGTGGCCTCGTCGTTAGATGAGTAATGTTCCTTGGACGTGGCTGGGCACTGACGACTACATAAGATTTATTTGTCATAGCTGATGCAATCATGCTAATACATAACATGACACGAAGGGTCCGGCAGAGGTGTACCTAGGGCACGCCACAATTGCGGCGGTAAGGCCCCTCTTTGAGGAGTGGCTAGAGAGGCGCCACGGCGTCCTCGCCTTCCGCCTGACGCAGGTCCTCACCGGACACGGTTGTTTCGGGAGGTTCCTGTTCAGGATAAAGCGGGAGGAAACGCCCGGGTGTTACCATTGTGTGGATCGCCCGGAGGACACGGTGGAGCATACGGTGGAGGTCTGCCCGGCTTGGGCGGGGCACCGCCGTGTCCTCACGGAGGCGATCGGCAGCGGCGATCTCTCGCGTCCGGCCCTGGTTCAGGCCATGGTCCGGAGCGAGAGTGCATGGGAAGCCGTCACTTCCTTCTGCGAAGCAGTAATGCTCGCGAAGGAGGAGGCGGAGCGAGCGAGGGAAATGCAATATGCGCGCCCTCGCGCCCCTAGTCGCCGCAGGAGACGCCCCGGGCGTCGGGAGTCGCGAGCCGACTTCCGGCCACCGTAGGCGCGGGCTTGCGGACGGTGGGCAATGGGTAGCTCGCCGTCCGAGTAGGACTAGGCCCGGGTCGACGGCGCGTTGTGTTCCACGCGCGCCTCAAAGAGATGTCAGCACCAACTGACGGGGTCCGTAAGGGCCAATGCCTGCCAGGGTTGCGAGTTTATCCGAAAGGGATATCGCGGCCCCGGCACACAGGCAACGGAAGGAACACGGGTGGGTTTTAGTCAGTAAAAGTCTGACACTCCCTCTCGCTCCGCCCAGAGCGGGAGGAGTCATTTGACGATTTCCCATCCAAAAAAAAAAAAAAGAGGTGTACCTACAGTACACCCACATTTCGTCTGATATGTTTTAAGTCCCGTGTCCCGCGAGCCTATTGCCATTAACCGGCACAATTCCAGACTCCGGGGTTGCGCTACTGAGAAATTCTTGTTGGAAAAACCCAGTAATACTTTGCCCGGCCTGGGAATCGCACCCAGGACCTCTTGCGTAGCAGTAGCTTGCGATCGCTAGACCAATGAGGCAATCTAGTTCATAATAACGCTCTTTCAGGGTGCATGATGCGCCCTATTTCGTATCTAGTATCTACTAGGTACACGAAGATCTTGGTTCATGTGTTCCCATTGTTGTATGTTACTGTTTTATGCCTGGGCACGCCAACAGGAGTCTAAACATGAGTCGAAGTAAGACATGCATGGCTAAAAAGCCCAACTTTTATCCCAAAAATAAGATGCAGGACTCTCGATCAGTTATGACGTTCATAAATGCGCTTTATTTGCCAATCTTGAGTTTCTAATGATTGGTTAGTGACGAGGCCAGGATATTGTCGAAACGGTACAGTTTAGCGCCAAATTCACGAGGTCATTTTTGCGCCAGGAGTGTCGCTGAATTCCCAAAGGTTCATAGTTTAGATGAACCTTTGGATGCCCAAAGACGACGAAACCGACACTCCTGGCAAAAATGACCTCGCGAATACTCCTTGCGTCCGGTGAGGCGACTACTGGATAATAAAAAGACTTTCTACTGTAAAAAGGGTAATTATTTATTTATAATTCACAATTACATAGTGTACCAAACAAAAATTCTTCAATATTACAAATGAAACGTCTGTAACGTTTTGACCAATTAATTATATTGTGACCAACCCTAATCAAATGTATTAGGTACCTTTAGTTAACAGCTACATTTCATCACGACCAAGGCAGGCACATCTGTATGCATACTTGCAAAATATATAGGAATATTGCAGCTTAACATCTTACCACTTGATTATTTTAAAGAATTTTGAGTGTAAAGATAAATAATACAATTAACGTTCTAATAACCTAAATCGACTAAATATTTAACATAAAGACATATTCTAAAATATAGAAATTAGATTCCCTATGGTGGCATTGCAATCAACTGCAGTAAACTTCCTTCAAAAAGGACAATATTGCAATAATATAAAATTATGAAATATTAATTATTCACAAAGACATGAAAGTGCAGCACCTGACCTAACCTGCTCATATCAGAATTTAATGGAATATTTGCAGTTCTCAAAACCTGGCTATGTTTGCAACCATTCACATTAACATTATAATTGTAACAAACCCATAGAAAAATTTACACAAATCAGTACAACATGGTCACAAATACGAGCCCCAGTCTTTAATGTGGGGTCTTACTTAGCATAAGCAGATGTGGGTGTATATCCTACCCAGAGAAGTGAAGTAAATGTTAGAGCATTATATGAGAAGCCACAACAAAGACTGGGGCCGGCATCGAAGCAGTGTGAGCATATAGCAACCCTATTAATATACACGTATATCCACACCGCACTAGTGACTATCAATCGAGTTCTATTACATAGCACAATTTCAGATTGTCTTAGTGCTTATCGAGTCCGTTCTACACGTTAGACACTTTGATACTCGTAAATTTACACTTTACACTCGAGTCAACTGTAAAATGGACACTAATATGTAGCGCGCACACAAACTTTACGTTCGTGCTATTCTGATGCGCCGTCGCCGGCGTCCTCTAAGAAGCTGAATTTATTCGATGCAACGAAATTCTGTAACAAAAAGAAAAATAACATTAACGTATAACTATCGATAAATGCAATAAATGTATTAACTTTTACTAAGAGTTGTCCAATTTATGCGGGAATGTTAAATGGAAAGAAGTAAGGGTTGTAAATACCGGTTTTTCCTGTTCTTTCATCTTGGGCATGGTTGTGTCGTCGATTTCGTCGTGCCTGTCTCGCGAGCGGCTGGGTCGCGGACGTCCGTTGCGCTCGTCGCGAGGGTTGTCGTCGCGCTCTCGCTCGGGCTCTTCGTTTGTGTCTTTCTCCTTGTTCGTGTCTCTATCCTTAGGTGAGTCTCTATCCTTGGGTGTTTCTCTATCCTTGGGCGTGTCTCTGTCCTTCTCTCTCTCGCGGGAGTCGGGGCGTCGTTCGCGCGAGCCGTCCCTGTATTCCTTGCCATCTCGAGAGTCGCGCCTTTCGCCTGAGTAATCGCGTCGCCTGTCACCCGAGTAGTCGCGTCGCCTATCGCCAGAATAGTCGCGCCTTGGGCGTCTGTCTCCGGAGTAGTCGCGTCGCCTCTCGCCCGAGGGCTCGCGTCTCTCGCCGCGGTCGTCTTTATAGTCGCGACGGTCGCGGTCATCCTTGTAGTCGCGACGCTCCGGCTCGCGTTTGTCGCGGTCGTCCGGGCCTCGGCGGTTGTCGTCCCGGTAGTCGCGCCTGTCTCGGTCGTCTTTGTAGTCGCGTCTGTCTTTGTCGTCCTTGGAATAGTCGCGTCTGTCTCGGTTATAGCTGCGCGAATCTCTGGGGCGTTCATCTGTGAATAAAAATATTTGAATAAGACAATATATTTTATTTTTAAAACGTTACAAAGTCACGATTCGAATTCATATTGTTACTTACCACGTTTTGGAGCGGCACGACGTTCGCCGGAATGATCGTTCTGTAAAGATTGAATGATTACTAAATTGTTTTTCCCTTTTCATAAAAAAATCGTATAAAATAAGATAACGTTTCAACTCACCCTCCTTCCCCAACGTTCCTTCTCTTCACCGCCGCCACGTCTGGCTTCTTCTTCTTGTTTACGAAGACGTTCCTCTATTTCACGTTCCCTATTAAAGTATAAAACAACTCATTAGCTTGCTTAGGATATTAATTTACAGATAGCCATGTTTAAAAAAAAAATGTTGGTATAAAGCGACCGAGTTTAGCACAGAGCATGTACCGGTGTCTAGTTAACCAATTTTACTATAGCACATGTTGTAATAACAACCTGATAAAAACCGAGGCATAGATATCTCAATATTTATAGTATGTGCTTTGAAACTTTTAAAGCTATTTACACTCAATTATGAGTTAGGAGCATTTCTAATACTGTTGCACTGATAAATAGATTGGCGACACAAATTCTAATACAACAACATCACGCCTTGTAAGAGTTGGGCACTGGTGTACATTGAAGAAGTTCATATCTAACCACCGTAAGGACTATTCTTGCTTGCAGCGCTCGGCGGCTATAGAACCGGGCCGGTAACACATGTGGCCATCGTGTTCACGGGATTTTGTTTTGAAACTGGTTAGATATGTACATCTTTGATGGTACATAATAGTACACCCACATTTCGCCAGTTATGTTAAGTCCCATGTAATCGGGGGGCGAGCCTATTCAATTCTAATATGGCGTTTTAAATTAGAACTATGATTACGGTCACCACAACTCAATAATATTCGCTACAGAATAGGTCTAATAATATACAAATAGTAGGTTCCGTCAGCGGCTTCGCCCGCGTGATATCGTTATAAATTATAGCCTATATTACTCAGTGATAATATAGCATTCTACAGGTGAAAGAAGTTTTAAAATCAGTCCAGTAGTTTTTGAGTTTATTCATTACAAACTAACATACAAAAAATAATATTAGTTATCTCTTTATAATATTAGTTCAGATAATAAAGGCCTGTTTTAGCACCTACAGATAAGTCTTTAGATCCTGCTGACTAATAAAATACATTCTGTGCCTTGTTGAATTCATTTGATGTATATAGAAAAATATATTCGGGGGAAGTGAAACAGGCCTCTTAAGGCTGTTTTAGCACCTACAGATAAGTCTTTAGATCCTGCTGACTAATAAAATACATTCTGTGCCTTGTTGAATTCATTTGATGTATATAGAAAAATATATTCGGGGGAAGTGAAACAGGCCTCTAAGGCTGTTTTAGCACCTACAGATAAGTCTTTAGATCCTGCTGACTTATAAAATACATTCTGTGCCTTGTTGAATTCATTTGATGTATATAGAAAAATATATTCGGGGGAAGTGAAACAGGCCTCTAAGGCTCTTACCACTACGGATCTATAGTCACCTACCTTTTATCCCGATATTCCCACGAGATCGAGACTTATGCGGGTGAAACCGCGGGGTGCAGCTACTTAATATTATAAATGCGAAAGTGAGTTTGTTTGTTACGCTTTCACGCTAAAACGGCTGAACGGATTTGGATGAAATTTGACACATGGGTAGACCATGACCTGGATTAGGACATAGGATACTTTTTATCCGGATATTCCCACGGGATCGAGACTTATGCAAGTGAAACCGTGGGGCGCAGCTAGTATGCTATAAATCTTACTTGGCTGCAGTATCCACGGGTTTAGCGGCACCGAATACTTTCTCAGCGGACACAGGCTTAGCCGCGACCTTTTCTGGTTGTTTCTCGTCTGGGCCGGCGCCGTCTGCGGGCTTCATAGGTACCTCGGAGTCGCGCGGTACTGTGCGCGGCAGCAGGTTCAGCTTCGGACGCTCACGAGGCTTTCCATCTAAGAAAATAAAGGAAAAATTAATACTGGAATAATGGCTGATTCACGGAAGGTGGAAAGTTCCATGTGGAAATTTAAATTATATGAAATAATGTTTATTTCTGTACATATTTTAAGGCATACAATACACGTAATTTTTTAGTCAATATTTTAAAACTAGATGGCGCCGGTATTTCCAACCTTACTGATCCCTGAGAATGTCGAAATAAAACTCAGCGGTTATGATTTCTACAGTCCAAGAATATTTTAAAGATATTATGTAAGTATAGCTAGCAGTGGAGTGCGATAGACTGAGGTGTTTGATTTCGTATCAAAGAAGTACTGGTGAATAGTCTCTTCTCAAAGACTGAAGGTCGTAAGGATAAAAGACGTACTCGCTAAATGTGAATCCTAACTTTAATATTATAAATGCGAAAGTGAGTTTGTTTGTTGTGTATTTACGCTTTCACGCTAAAACGGCTGAACGAATTTGGATGAAATTTGACACATGGGTAGACCATGACCTGGAAATGGACTACTTTTCATCATAGATCGCAGCCGAAGTCGCGGGCAACAGCCAGTTTGTAATAAGTGCAAAACGGATTGATGATGATTAAGACACAGTCAGTCTATACTCATTACTTAGTCAACATGACTTGAAAACTACTTGATACTGGCACTTGACTGTAGACTAGTATGAAAGATAAAATGTTGGTATAAAGCGACCGAGTCTAGCACAGAGCATGAACCGGTGTCTAGTTAACCAATTTTATTATAGCACATGTTGTTATAACAACCTGATAAAAATCGAGACATAAATATCTCGATATTTATAGTATGTGCTTTGAACTTTAATAGAAATAAGTAAATTATTTGTAAAATGAGCGAGCCTTACAGTAGTCCGCATATGATGTGTAACATCTGACATCTCACCTTGGTAATAAGCATAAGTAAAGGGGGGCTACGTCAAAATCGTTTCTAACGGCCAACTTTATCACCACGCGCGCTCACTGCTCAAATCAAATAAAGCGTGCTTCCCCGGCTTCCTGTTACACACTTCCGTCGCTTTTCGCGGAATCACTCCCACAGATTGCAGGAAAATGAAAGGAAAGATGTTACACATCAAAAATTTGAACCTATCACGTTGTAAATAGTTTGGATTTTATATGAATCAATTCATGGAATGACAAAAGACGCTATATTTAATGAACTCCTATAATTAACATAATAGTTACCGTCTCTGGGAGGTGGATCGCGCTCACGATCGCGATCGCCAAAGTTTCTGCCACCGAATCCTCTGCCCTCTCGACTTCTACACAAACAATGGGACCGTTAAAATTTTACCTCTATATAAGCAGTTTTGTCCCCATTAATAGGATTTCATTGTTTTATTTTTTGTAAGACTGGTTCTTTTCAGCTGATGTAATATTCATAGAAAAAAAATTCACGGTAGACAGATGACCAGCTATCTAATTACGCAACACATTTTCGGTAAATGATTAACGATCTTTTTCATTTAACATTTCAACAAAATTCATTGCGTTATTTACTTTGTTGAGCAGATTTATTTTTCAAAATTATGAAGCAATGGATTAACAATCTCTTTCAAAACGATTCAGGTTGTGATTGATCGTGTATTACGCAATTAGGGTACTGGTGAAGGTGGCGAGAAACAGCAGACGCTTGGGGGAGGCCTATATTCGGCTCTGGGCATCTTTGGGCGGAAATGATGATGATCAAATGTGACCCTTACCCCCCAAATCCGCCACCATCACGTTCGGCGGTGCGGAACCCGTCGCGGCCGCCGTACCCGCTGCGCTCGGGGCGATCCTCTCGGTCGCGACCTCCGAACCCGCCACCACCGCGCTCTCTACCTCTGCAAACATACGACAAGTATGAAATATCGCTACTGAAAATGTATTTAGCCTGATAAATGTGCAAAAACAATTGTCGGGGGTTTATATGGCACGGTAGGTTTTAAAAAGGCTCAAAAAACCCGAATACTGTCTAAAGCCGGATTCACATTACTGTGTTGTGTCGTGTCGTGACGCTTTCTGACGCAGTGTTAGCCAATCAAAACTCGTTGTGATTTGACGTAGTCCTGAACAGATGCGTTTGATTGGTGTATCCCACGTCACGACACAGTAATGTGACTGTGGCTCGTGCCATATTAACGGCCGATATAAATGTAGGTATAAAGCGACCGAGTCTAGCACAGAGCATGACCCGGTGTCTAGTTAACCAATTCAATCTAGCACCATGTTACATAACGAATTATATAACCTCATAAATATCGAGGCATGGACGTCTCGCTATTTTTGCAATGTGCTGGACTAGTTTATTATTTCACAGCCATCTGGGTGTGAATTAAACTATTAACTTATTGCCTCGCTTATGTCGTGAAAATTGTAATGGAAAGTTTTACATTCGTAGTTGTTGAATGCTTTTGTTAGATGGGTCGGAAGTTGAAAAAACATAGAACTATTAAGTAAGGCAATAATAATGAATAACTCACTCAAAGCGATCGCGTCCGAACGAATCCCGTCCGCCGTACGGGGTCCGTGCAGGCTCGGCCGCTGCTGGCCGGTCTCCGTCGCGCCAGCCACCTGGACGGTTGTCGGCACTCGCTACATACACAAACAAAAATATTATAGCTTTGCAAAGAAAAATGTGATAAAAACAACTCAAATGATGCATCACTCAGATTTAAGTAGCCAATAGAAGGAGCAAACCAAAGACTAGTCTGAATTGAGTTATAGCTCTGCTACGTCACAGATTGAACTAAAACAGCCGGTCAGAGGATATTCCAAGGGCTAAGAGGGCCAAGTCTCGTCCTTGCGGAGTCCTGAACGGAGCCCTAGAGCCCGAGTTTCTGGTTACCTCCTACCGCTATAAGCAGTACCCCGTGCTTAAGGGTTTAGTGCCAGCACGCTCGTGTGACCTTTACTCAGACCTTCCCGAGGCGGGTTGAGTAACCCAGATTGTCGATTTTATCGTCATATTATAAGAAAGTAAGTATTAGTGCACACGAATGCATCGTAAAACAAACGATGACAACGCTTTAAAAGGCAGTGCCACACAACAAACAATGACGATTCAACAAGAGGTAATAAATCGACGATCATGTACTCTGTGTGTGCGCCCCAAGTGTGACATTACAGTTAGCTCCAACCATCGAGTTACTTATCATCATTGTGAATAAGAGCTATATATTAAATAGAAAGAAAAAAAGAAAAAAATTGGCAGTCATGGAGACTGCCGACAGATTTGTATAGTAAAGCACTACAGCGCGCGGTGACGCTAATCCATAAGTAAAAAAACGCGATATTTTTCTCTGTAGGTAAAAGGTATGATAATGGATACATCGTTATACTGTTTTAAATACATAATTCGTTTTGCCACGAACAATGTATGACGTTTGCGGCCGGAACGACAACATAATTCGCACAAAAAGTAGAACAATTTAAAATACATTTATAATAACTAACGAAGGGCGTTCCCGTTATCCCTCAATAGCATAGCGTGCATATATACAAAAAAATAAAATATTCACAAAAAATTATAAATTGATACGTAAAACAAATACTTTGTACACTCGCACTTGTCTCTAAACGTGGAAAGACAAGTGTTGATAGTTATTTTGTTATTAAAATGTTTATTTTTTTAATACTAATATTATTAGTAATATATTATACTGAAACCCACGAAGGGGCTGAGAATTTAGCTTTGCTTACATGTACACTATGTATTACGTCACCCAAAGACCATTATACTACGAAAAGATGCGTGTTTATATGACATTACTGGGAATCGCGTGGCCGGCGATTAAATTAGCATTGAAATAAAATCTATATTTTGTGCGCAGTGACGAATGTTCATGTCTGCTGTCTGTCACGCCTTCGATATTACAACTCATACTGTTGGGCAGACTGGCTCATATTTTTACTACGACATATTCCGATTTAGTTCGTGCAGAAACGAAAGAAGAACAGCAGAATGGAAAATATTTGAAATCCTCTAAAAACATGTACCAAGTTTGTCGCAGTTAATTGCTTATTTAGAGTTTGAGGACTACAAAATGGGAATTATTGGAGGCACACACGAAGAGGCACATTTATTGTACTAGAGGGTCTATTAATATTTTTAGTACATCAAAATATTGGGTTTCAATTAAATACATGTTGAAGGGACGGGCTGTTTTTCTGATAATAATGATTTGTACTCACAATCACGTTCTCGATCACGGTCCCGATCGCGGTCCATGTTGCCGCGGTCCATGTTGCTGCGGTCCATAGGGCCGCGGTCCATGTTGCCGCGGTCCATGTTGCTGCGGTCCATAGGGCCGCGTTCAGGGCGCGGTCTCTCGCGGCCAGTTGTGTCAGGCATCGCACGAGGACCTGAACGCCAGTCGCCCATTGTGCGTTCTGGGTCATATTCCCTACACAACATTATATAATATTAGTATCCAGATGATATTATCGGCATACATTCCTCTGGTTTCTAAAAAGCATGTGTTGTGATAATAACACCAAACTAAAGTTAACATGCAATTTGATTTGAAGCATACCAAAGGATTGGCTGCTTTTTAGTATTAATATCATTAATATTACTACATCAATAAAAAAGCTTTATTTACATGCAGAATATTAATAGTTTTGATATTGACAGTTATTATTACTTATTATATTCCATATCATTTAAATGTAGCATACAAACTAATTTCTCGACAACCAGTTTTGACTTCCAACTGCCTGTATCCAATAACAATAATTTTCAATACATAGAACATGTCACAATGAATGTATTTACCTGTCCCGGTCGGATCTGCCTCCCCTACCCATTCGGCGGTCGTTGTCCTGGGTAGACACCTCTATTCTTATGCGTCTCCCGCCTATTGTCTATGAACAAATGAAACTAGCTTACAATCGGTACTACACACAATAGGACCCCTTTTCAATGACTCACAAGGTTGCTTTTGGTTTCAATTTATTAAAAAAATGTTAAGTAATCAGAATAATAGAAAGTGAATAAATAGGGGCGAATCTCGGTCTTTATAGAACAGCTGGGTGTTCTTATATTAGTTTGGGTAAGTACTGTACTGGTTAATCTTTATTCTACTAAGCTATGGTACTGGAAAAAAAAAACCGAGAGTGTCAGTAATTTATGTCTGGATTATACAGATAATAATATTGCATTAGCCATTTAAAACATAAATATTTAACATTATAACAAAGACCAAGGAAAAAGGGTTTTCTTAATAAATTGTGAAATTAGCAAGATACTTACCAGATCAGGAATGTTCATAGCATTGATCAGACTCTCCCTGTCTTCGAAGTCCACACATCCATAGCCTTTGAGACGGTCCCCTTCCCGAGGGACTCTCAGGTTGATAATCTGTTGTAAAAAACAATTTCATTAATGTTTTTGACTTTTAATCTTGACTTGTAAAAGTGTATTGAAACATCTGGAAACTGGGTAAGATGAAAGCAGGCCATACACCCGCAGCAGTGGGTGACAAAGTATCTTTTTAAATATAGGAAAAGGTGCTGTTATTAGCATCATTGTAACATTTACTGCAAGCAGTTTGGCATAAAAGTATATCAGATTGATGGATATAAGTATATAAAATCATAATTATTTAACTGATCTAGTGTCTTCTGTAACATATTCAGGCATCCTTAAATTATGTAACAGTATCAGAAACAAGATCTACATTCAAGTAGTATGTATTTGTATGATAAACTAGTATTGTAAGGCAACTGGTTTTAATCAGTCTTCAAGGCTATTGACATTAATTTTGCAGAGAATTACTTTCTATAAATTAAAGATATTCATGAATTGATTTATAATTTTGTTTCTCTGCATATCTTGAAGTCACGCACATAAGGATTCTGAACAAGGCCATCAATCTTTGCCTTGCAATTATGTCAGTATTATAGTTATGATGCCCAGTAAGCAGCATTGATTAACGAAAAGCTATAACAGACCACCTTAGCAAAAATTTGGTTGACCTCATTAAAACTGAATATCATACAGAGTAGTGAACATAATCAGATTAAATTATATTGCAGAGCTTGACAGATTAAATAATTTTATGATTCTCCACATGTAGCACGTCTGGTAAACGCGGAATGCTAATAATTGGATGGAATGACGCAAATAAGAAGGTGCTGTGAGCTCCAGATGATCAATAATTTGGGTTAAGCTGTCGTTTTGCTGTTACCCCTGGTTACCAAAATCTCTGATCTGTAAAATCTTTTGCATCCTGTTGTGCCAACAATCTACTTAACATAATTAGCTTATCCAATAGGACTATTATTATTATTATGAGAACTTGGCAACAAATGGGCAATATGTTGTTACCTTAAGTCCAGTGAAGAGCTCAGTGATGGCGCTTTCGTCGACATCATAGGGCAGGTTGGAGATGTGCGCGGTGAAGGGCGGGCGACGAGGGATGGACTCGTCATCCACTGCTAAGCCACCACGCGCCGCCCGCGACGCCGACGGGAGCACCACCGGCGCCCGCTGGCGTGATGAGTACCCACCTCCTCCATATGTATTTTCAGCTAAGAACATAATGATATTGTTAATCTTTAACACATTATGTTCCATGTAAAATTTCTAGTGAGGGAAGATCTATCACCCTTTTTGTTAATAATTGGATGTTTGTATGTCCACAGTAAGATAGTTATTATTTTAGCATTGTTTTAGAGGCCTTTAAGAGTGGTGATTCGCCCGAAACCGGCGAATCATCACTTTTAAATAATAAATATGATTTTTTCTTGAGGCGATTTGTACGTTTATTTATTTGTATGTGAATGGACAACTCCAGAAATCAATTTGCCTACAAATAAATTAACTTCGTGCGAATCGCCTTAAGAGTATAATATCATTTAAGTGTTGATTCGCCTGTTTCGGGTGAATCACCAATAAGTTGTTTTAGAATAATGCTCTACTCATTTTTAAATAAACTAAATGTTTGCAACTTAAACATTTTGTTTATCTAAAAATGAGTAGAGTTAAGCAATTATTATAGGAAAATAATATAAGTGCATTACATCACCTACTCATTGCATTGTTTTAATAAGATAGCATTGGAGAGGTTATGGATGATGTATTTAATACAAATTACAGCCATATTGAATGCATTTCCATGATAGCTATTATTGTTATCAAACAAATATTAATCAATGTGTTAATGATGCCTGCATAATTGACTGTTAGACTGGAAATATTTACAAGAAGCCAATGATACTTCTACATTATTGTTTGAGTTAAAAATGCCAGTCTTGCTCATTGTAGGGAGAATACAATCTTTAGTAAGGAAAATCCCAATATTTAGATTAATTAACTGCATTTCTTAAAGTTGAACCACACATGGACACAAAAGCATCAGGAATTATATTAGTTTCTCTAAATAATTATAAAAATATACTAGGACCCTCAGAAAAATCAGGGAGCAAGCCAATGAAAGACTAGTCTGAATTGAGTTGTGACCAGAGTCATCTCGTAGATTAGGCTAAAATTGCTGGTCACAGGGGTTTCCAACAGTGATAATGCTCACACCTCCACCTAGCCCCACAGGCTAAGCCTCACAGGCTTAACATCACACCGTAATTTCTGGTTCCCCCGCCTTCCCTTTGAGAGAAGCATCCGGCTAGAATGTGTAAAACACAATGACCTTTCCTCAGACCTTCCCGGGGCGGAAAGAGTGACAAGCACTCGGTAAGTGCGCCCCAAGTACGAGATTAACATTGGCCAGCCATTACCCTTTACATCATCACTGGGTCAATTATTTAACGATAGCATTTCGGTAAGTATAGAGGTGTATGACAAAGAATACATTATTTTGACTTACGTTCTTCATCTACAGAGTCCGCCCAGTTGTGTGTTGCTGGAATTGTCGTTGGTTCCGCAATAATGTCTGTGATGCTGGCTGGAATCCATTTTGCCTTCTTTGATTTCTTGCCTGTAAAAATGTCAAAAGAAAATCGGATAATGCTCTGTGAAACATTTGCGACAGCTGGATGAAGTCTTGAAAAAAATAGAGGACAATATAATGAAATGAATAATGATGACGCATATTAAGTGAGCGACCTACTCCGATTTTGGAAAGCGGTTATTCGCGGATACATGAAAGGACAATTTAGAATTTGTACACATCTGTTTTAACTCGGTTTTCTCACCTTCTCAGAAAGAAATAAAAGCCAATAATTGTAACATAAAATTGGGATACGTTAATAAATTGATTGGGAGTATTGAGAAATGTGGCCACGCGGTAAATCCAAACGTCCGCAGAGGTGAAATGATGACACGTTAGCATTATTAGATAACATTGCATAGCCTCCAAAAGGGATGCATTGGGTAACTGATTCACATGCAAACTAATTTAGGTATGAAAATACGATAATAAACAATCAAATAAAGCGAAATCTAGGGTTTTTTTCACGTGACAAAATTACTAGAACTAACCTGTAGCGGCCATATTACAAGGCTGGGGTTAGTGTTGCCAATGACGTAAAGACATTTACATCCATG
Source organism: Agrochola macilenta (assembly GCA_916701695.1). Classification (NCBI taxonomy): domain Eukaryota; kingdom Metazoa; phylum Arthropoda; class Insecta; order Lepidoptera; family Noctuidae; genus Agrochola; species Agrochola macilenta. The sequence goes on from OU753563.1 coordinate 16,387,091, forward strand.
TATTACCAAAAAATATTTCATTGTAAAAGTGACATTTCATTACAAAGGCGGAAAATACTTTTTCTCTAACAATTTTGCAAATAAATATAGACAGTTCGTATAATTATATTTAACAACAAACTAACAGTATGGTACATTTAACTACAAAAACATTAATTTTCAAGACAAAAATCTCTAATTTTATTAGAGATTTTTGTTTCCAAATTTACAGTTAAATGTACATAAATAATTATCACTATTTAATTTAATTTATAGAATTCAAGAAAACATATTTTGCAAACAGCCATGGAATGCTGTACAAGAATAAATCAAAGGTTGCTAGCAACACATCGATGCCCATTGCGTTATTAGTTCATCACATTTGTAACAAAACTAGCTAACCATCGATGGATCATAAAGTTGGGGGTCATATTGTATCATTGCCAATTTATAAATATTTTAATTTTGTGTTTACTTTTCTGTACTGGCAATTTTTGTGAGAACGTTGAAACCTAGTATTTTAAGATTGTTATTGTATTGCTAGCATATGGATAATATAGTTGTTTTCAGTGTTTTATTCTGAATGTGGGCAACGTCCCAAATAGATCTCAAATATTTCCCGGTTCTGTTTTATTTGGCAATATTACTGTATGGAAATAAGAAATGTGGTTAACTAGCGAACTAGAATAATAATTAATTGCAATTATAATACTGAATTTGATGTTGTAACCGTTTTAGGTGTAAAACAAGTATTTGGAAAGTTTCCAAATACCTTTTTTTACATCTAAAACTAAATATTCGGATAAAAAAAATAAAAAAAACATATATTTTCATTAATTATTCTTGCCAAATTAATCAAAACAGGTAAATATTTGACAGCTATTTGCGACCACTGCGACGTTGTCAACTTTCAGGCTCAAGACGAGCGTATAGTAGTAAATTATTGACTACGAGTATGATCTATATCATTATGATTGTAAAAGATATCCACTTTACAAAAAGGAAGGTGATAATTTATGCGTTAAGGTAGCCCGCGAAATTCAAATCTTCGTTTAATGTTCGTGTTTCTCAAATTCTATTTTTTCTTATTACCTTGAAGACTTTTCTCTTTTATGATTAAGGTGGAGGTCTGCCCGGCTTGGGCGGAGCACCGCCCGCGCCGTGTCCTCACGGAGGCGATCGGTGGCAGTGATTTTTCTCGCGTCCGGCTCTGGTCCAGGCCATGGTATGGAGCGAGAGTGCATGGGAGGCCGTCACTTCCTTCTGCGAAGCAGTAATGCTCGCGAAGGAGGAGGCGGAACGCGTGAGGGAGAATTCGCGCCCTCGCACCCCTAGTCGTTGCAGGAGTCGCCCCGGGTGTCGGGAGTCTCAAGCCGACTTCCTGCCACCGTAGGCGCGGGCTTGCGGATGGTGAGCGATGGGTAGCTCGCCGTCCGATAAGGACCAGGCCCGGGTCGACGGTGCGTTGTGTTCCACTCGCGCCTCAAAGAGATGTCAGCACCTACTGACGGGGTCCGTTAAGGCCAATGCCTGCCAGGGTTGCGAGTTTGTCCGAAAGAGATATCGTGGCCGCGGCACACAGGCAACGGAAGGAACACGGGTGGGTTTTAGTCAGTAAAAGTCTAATAATATTAATAAAAATAAAAGTTATGTTTATTTATCTCCACAAATTACATTCTTAAACTAGTTAAACATAATAAAATTGACAGATATTTTGAAAAAAAATTGTAATTTGTGGGAGATCTGAAGTCTAAACTAAGCCTAGGCCTGTATTTTAGAACTCCAGGTCCCCCATTGTAACACATAGTAGAGATTGTCAACGTGGTACAATTGCGAGTGGTTGATGATGTCTCTAAGTGCAAGTCTGTTTGAGTGCGTGTGCGTGTATGTGTGTGTGTGTGTGTTTATGCCTACATTTTTTGTACATACATTGTTTCATAAATACGTAATATAATTAATTATGTACATGTGTATAAAAAATTAAATACAAATATTACATTATACCTATGTAGATAGAAAAGAATATACTCGTACGAGTATATACAGTTTTAACAAATATACCTTGTTACTTTATTATCTCAAGGATTTCTTCAGTTTCAGCGTAACTTCGATTTAGTAACCATTCTTTTATTTTTCTTTTACATTCTATTCTACGACAATCTATATTAATGATTTTATTTATTTTATTGAATAATTCACCTCCTCGGAATGGAAAAAATCTTTGCGCAAATGAGGTATTGACAGCAGTTGATGCACATATTGCGTAGTTTCTTCTAGAGAGGGCTATACGTTTTCTCCTTTCTCCAGGTAAGTCGGAGTGTTGAAGAAGTACAGTTAGCATTATGTACAGCTGGCGTACAGTTAGCACTTGAGCCTCCTTATAAAGTTTTGAGGTGGAGAAAAGACGGGGTTTGGATAAACTCACTTTTAGTATCATCCTTTGGGCTCTTTCAACTGTTATCAATTTAGTTTTGCATGCTCCTCCCCATGTTGTTATGCAATAACTGGTGATTGATTGCACCAAAGTCTCATAAACCATCCTTATCATCTCCTTCTCTGCTACATCACGAAGCTCTTTAAAAATGTAAGTGAGCTTACGTATTTTTTTAGATAGAGATTGGATGTGGTCTTCAAAAGTTAAATTAGCATCAATTTCGATTCCAAGATATTTAAGACATTTGGTGGGGCTAATATTAGAACAATTACAGTTTAGAGCTGGAGGAAAATTACATTTATGTGCTAAGATATTATAATTTGTAAGGTTAGCAACGTCCATTTTATTGTGAATTGAGAATACAATGTATTTGGTTTTGTCTTCATTTAAAGTGAGAGAATTTGATAATAGCCAGTGACACACCGTGTTAAAACCATTTTGCGCAAGATTAAAAAGTTCATTCCATGAATCTGCGAAAAAAGTTAAGGCAGTGTCATCAGCGTATGCGGAGATAAGTGAACAGAGCTCATTTATGTAGCAGAGAAAAAGAGTGGGACCCAAAATACTGCCTTGCGGCACCCCAAATTCAACGGGAAGTTCGTCGCTAATGTGTTCTCCAATTTTTACAGATTGGGCTCTGTTTTTTAAATAGTCCGATAACAATGCGAGTGGAATGCCCCTAATACCCTGGTCTTCAAGTTTTTGCATAAGGTGGGGAACAGAGACAGTGTCAAAGGCTTTGGCTAGATCAAGAAATATAGTTAAACATTTATTTTTACCATCTAATTTGTTAACTAAAAAGTTAACAAGATCAAGTACAGCATTATCTGTTGAGCGGCCTGCTCTGAAACCATATTGCGCATTAGAAAACAAATTGTATTCTTCTAGGTATTTTGTTAGCCTGTTGTTGATTATACGTTCAAATATCTTCGATAACGTTGTTAGGATCGCGATTGGCCTATAGTTGCTGATGTTGTCTCTGTCACCCGCCTTATGAATAGGGTGAACCACAGCTCTTTTTAATGCGTCGGGAAAAACTACAGAATCAAAACAGCGGTTTATTAGATTGGTTAGAACAGGTGTTATAGAAACGGATATATGTTTCAATACTTCAGCACTAATCTGATCCCAACCAGGAGAGCAGTCATTTTTCAATAGTTGAATCGTTCTTTCAACTTCTTCGACGTCAGTAGGAAGGAGAACGAAAGAATTAAGTGGCGGCTTAGAGGCTTTCTCGAAGCAAGGGATATGTTGTGGAATCATGTTTGATAGTCGTTTACCTATATTTGAGAAGTATTCATTCGTTTTATTGATTGCTTCTTTAGGGGTTTTATCTGTGGTTAATAGTTGTAGTGGTAACTGCTTTATAGTATTGTTGTTGGTAATTGTTTTAATAGTAGACCAAAGCTTTTTAGAGCTATATTTCGACATTATCAGTTGATCTTTCTCATACTGTTTTTTGAGTTTTTTTTAATAAGTTATTACAGTAGTTTCGGTATCTCAAGTACGATATTTTTAATATGACGTCATTTTCATTCGTTTTCAGTTTCTTGTGCATTCTGTCTCTGGTTCGGATACAGCGCAACATACCGATCGTTATCCATAATTATAAATTTATTTCTAGGGAATAACCGTCTGACACGCCCTCCCGCTCCGGTCAGAGCGGGAGAAGTTATTTGATAAATTACAAGCTAAAAAAAAAAGGGGGCAAATCTAAATGGGGTCCCCTTGCCCAGGAATGTACGTCGAAACATTTAGCACACCGCCTTTTCTTATGACTATTCATATAGACATAGGAAATACTTTGTAGGCAACAGAAAAGCTAGAGCATCAGACGAATAACCGAATACGGGATGGTAGACTGAGCGAAGTGAACTCAAAATTTTTTGCACTCCGCAAAGTTAAAATTTTCTTTTGAACATTTACAGAAATAAGAATTACTTTGTCAACGTATACAGTAAAGGGTGTCCCACACTAAAGGCTTACCCACCTTCCATGGAAATAAAGACATACCGTCCGCCTGTCTCTTGCCATCGCCGCGTGCCAAGAGATTGGGTTAGAACCCAATGTCTTGGCACGCGACATACAGCTGGAACGCCGACGGTGACAAGAGCTCGTCGGATGATGCCGTTAATGTTCACGCGCCGCGCTATGCGGCCTGCACTTCGGCTGCAAGACACGCCGTGGTGTCCGAGTCTGTTGACAACTTCGCCACAGTGACAGCGATGAGGAGAATAACATGGAGCTCCTAGCGGCAAGGAAGCAGCGAGGCGGTAAGTAGTGTCGTCGAAAAAAGTGCCTATGTTTGCCGACGGTAGCGCATGAAGCCTAAGATCCGACTCTCACGTACCCACAGCCAGCAGGCGCGCCCGCTTTACAGTAGTATTAGCAGACGTGACAAGTAAATTCTTCTGTACTACTCTGCACATTGGCTCATCCCACCGTCTCTTGGAAGATAGGTTGTGGAGTGGATCTGAATTCGGACGAGTCTCCAGGCAGAGTTTCGCATGCCTCGATGAAACACGGCATATCAAAATTAATCAGTCTGAAGGCTAGGATTTTGTTGATTAATTGGTCAGTGCCTTGGACTGAGGATATGAAAGCAGGTAAACTAATATAGACATTTTGTGGACGCCGAGACCTCCCATACGAATGGGGAGAGTGGCTTTAGCTCCATGCTAGGTCGTCCATGGCCACATTTAAAATTGAAGCTAATATTATTATATAATTTATGACAATTTTTTTCAAAAGATGAGTTCGCTTCCAGAAATGGAAAGCGCGAAGGAAATGGGAGTGATATAAAATATATTAATTTAGGGCCGAAACAGAAGTAACGCCAAATGCATGTTAATTTGGAACAATCTTTTCAAAACGTCATAGTATTTTTTCCTCAGTAAAAACGGGAGAGAAATCACAAAGATTGCAGACCCAAGGAGACAAAGAATGGGCACGCCACAATTGCGGCGGTAAGTCCCCTCTTTGAGGAGTGGCTGGAGAGGCGCCACGGCGTCCTCACCTTCCGCCTGACGCAGGTCCTCACCGGACACGGTTGCTTCGGGAGGTTCCTGTTCAGGATCAAGCGGGAGGAAACGCCCGGGTGTCACCATTGTGTGGATCGCCCGGAGGACACGGTGGAGCATACGGTGGAGGTCTGCCCGGCTTGGGCGGAGCACCGCCGTGTCCTCACGGAGGCGATAGGCGGCGGCGATCTCTCGCGTCCGGCCCTGGTTCAGGCCATGGTCCGGAGCGAGAGTGCATGGGAGGCCGTCACCTCCTTCTGCGAAGCAGTTATGCTCGCGAAGGAGGAGGCGGAGCGCGCGAGGGAGATTGAAGCTGCATGCCCTCGCGCCCCTAGTCGCCGCAGGAGACGCCCCGGGCGTCGGGAGTCACAAGCTGACTTCCGGCCACCGTAGGCGCGGGCCTGCGGACGGCGAGCGATGGGCAGCTCGCCGTCCGATAAGGACCAGGCCCGGGTCGACGGCGCGTTGTGTTCCACGCGCGCCTCAAAGGGATGTCAGCACCAACTGACGGGGTCCGGAAGGACCAATGCCTGCTGGGGTTGCGGGTCTGTCCGAAAGGGATATCGCGGCCCCAGCACATAGGCAACGGAAGGAACACGGGTGGGTTTTAGTCAGTAAAAGTCTGACACTCCCTCTCGCTCTGCCCAGAGCGGGAGGAGTCATTTGATGATTTCCCACCCAAAAAAAAAAAAAGGAGACAAAGAAAGCTTATAAAAATTATTTTTATCTTTGGGGCTATTGCAGTGAAGTGTCAGATTGTCTGTCAAGTTCACATGTCGAAAGGTAAAGGAAGGAAGGAAGGAAACTAATTACTTCATTCCATTGGGCTTGATCTCACAAGCCCAATGGAATGAAGTAATTAGTTTAGCGATTTCCGGGATGTTCTACTTTCGTCTGTATGAATTTGAAATTTTTTTTTTCATTTGGTAGAGGAAGCTTGCGCAGTGGTCCCATATAAATTTTATTAACTTTGCTTGGATAGTTTTTGAGTAAGCTTCAATAATACGTATGTTTCCCACTTAGTATATGTGGATGATATGATGATAACTTCCTGTGACTGTTATTAACATAGCAGGTACTGGTATTCGAATTTGTGTGGGGGGTAGGTACCACGACAAAAAAGTGAAAACTGAAAACTTTTCACAAATAAAAACAACCGACTTCCAAAAAAAAACACTACTAAGTGAAAAATTACTTTAATTTCGGAAGTCGGTGGCAGAAAACAAAAATTCAAAACCAAAGACATCCGACTTCCGAAATTAAAGTCCGTACCAGACCGCAGGTGGCAACTGCAGGCGACATATTATGTCGCCGCGTCTTGTCGGGCGACACGTGCTTCGCAGCCTCATGTCGTTACAGTCATGATTATAAGATATATTTTGTACCTCGACAGTGTTTCTATGAAGTGTCTTGCTAGCGGGCCCCTTATGATTATTTTTTATACTTTCTGATCGCCCAGTAGTGCCGAGCACTACTGGGCGATAACGCTTTAACTAGGTCCGTTGGTTGAATACTTATTTAGATAACGAATATCTTCTAAAGTATAGCTCACAGGAAGTCGAAATTTTGGATTTGTAAGGTACATAATAGTATCAACCTCCTAATGCTATTGTATGATATAAAAGAGTAGTATTTAAAAAAGGGGCTCGCTGGCTGGTCGTTTGTCTAAGTAACGAATATCTTCTAAAGTGTAGCTCACAGAAAGTCGTAATTTTGGATTTGTAAAGTAGGTACATAATAGTTTCTAACTCCGAGCACTACTGGGCGATCTGAAAGTAAAATAACAATAATAAAAATTAAAATTTTGTTTATCTCAATTTGTGTATCTCAGTATTTTCTAATAGTATCCCATCTACCATCATCTAGTCTCGGACCCCGGGCTTGTGGTCAGCCACCCGGGCCCCGGGACCCTGATATTTTCTATGGGTTCATAAAAGACTTATTATAAGAATTTGGTTTACAGTAAAACGAGCATGTTTACACGTTTACACTAAAAACAAGTTTTGTTATATTCACCCATTTTTTCAACGGTTTTTAAACACTTTGAAATCACAAATATAATAACTGCCGAAAATAGAACCTCCTTCTTTTTAAAGTCGGATATGTAAGATAGGTACGACATGGCGACGATTTTTTCTAAAATTATTGTTTACAAAGTGGTAAAATAAAACCATGTTTTTTTTTTTTTGTAAGTTCAAGAAAATAACCCATAATTATAAGTATATTTTTTAAATGTTTTTTTTTCTCATTTATCTAATGGTGTATCGTTGGAAAGTTTGTTCAAAAATATTGTGAGTGTGTGAAAACCATTTTTGGATTCAAGGATCTGTTTGCGAAATATTAAGCTTATTTTAGTTTGAGTCAAATATCCCCCCCTGCCAGCTAAATAGTTGGTTTTCGGTATGTGAAAAAATTCACGGCAGTAGTATATAGGTATAACGAAATTAAAAGGAGAACTATCACAGCTAAGAAGGCCCTACAAGTTAACGAAATCACGAGTAATAATCGACCACCTTACGTTTGCAGTTGGAAAAACATGTTCTCCCATACATTCCGTATGGGAGAACACGTTTTTCAACTACAATGCACTTGGCCGGTTTTTTAGGGTACCGTACCTCAAAAGGAAAAAACGGAACCCGTATAGGATCACGGTCTATCTGTCCGTCAATTTGCTCCGAATGAAATGGACCGAATATGCTGAAATTTGTTACACATTTATGTATTTCTGTCTTCGATTTCTGTGACCCAAAACAAAGACGTGTAACGTAAATAAATGAATTTTGAATATGGGGGTCAGTTTTGGGGGGCAAATAAGAAAAGATTAATAAAAAGTTTCGAAAATAATTTTTAGATTTATTATTTTAAATATATTTAAGGAAATTGACACCTATTCTCCGAAACTATTGAGCTAAAATCAAATTTACATAATTATCTAAGACTGGGTGCTAAAATCTTTGAGCTCACTTTGCTCGCTCTAGCATCCTATATTTTTCTCATACTGAAACCTTCATGCATAAGTCAACAACGACAAAGTATCTCGCTAATTCTGTATGTATGGTCAAAAGAAAACCTTAGGTACCTTTCCGAGGCGGGGTGCAAAAATTTTCGAGCTCGTTGCGCTCGCTCTTGCGTCCTGATTTCTCCTACTTCTAAAACTTTTCTGTATATCTTAACAAATATCTCCTATTTTTGTAAGAATGGTTAAAAGACCACCTACTTTTAACCATCTGAGGCAGCGTGGTATTTTTACGAGCTCGCTCCGCTCGCTCTTGCATTCTACTTTCTGCATTAGAATTTGAGGCTGGTGTCGGCTATGATATAATCTTTAAAAAAAAAAAACTTACATCAATGTGTATGTCTATCCGGTTAATGGAAATATAGGTTGCTCCCCATTTGCCCATTACACAGGACTAAGACGTGACTGGCAAAATGTGGGTGTAGGTAGGTACTGTACAGTTCTGCCTACCCGTTCCGGAAGTACAGGCTTCAAGTTATACTTTACCTAGTTACTAAATATTTCAAGATATGGTGAATCCGCAGTGGTAGGTAGTCCGCGAAATTTTCTTACGTTTTTTGCAATTTGCAGGTCAGTGTGAGTTGTATCTTAATCAAAATATATACTATAATCATTAGAATCATTAATTAATAAATTTTTGGAAAAGCTCTTTTAATGAACAAATCTCGTAGGGAATAGTTCTTATTTCGCGGGCTACCACTGTGGGTCCTCCTCAAACTAAGACCGGTAGCAGCTTCGTTGGTTCTAGTCTCTAGAATCAACGAAGCTAGCGATTCTAGAGACTAGAACCAATGAAGCTGCTTCCCATCTAGAATCTAGAGTACCAGAGGACGAGCTATTTTTATTTGTTCGCCCTAGATGAAAACAACGGTCCTTGTTTTAGAATCGCATGGTATACCTGGTTTAGTTTCATAAAGGATATTTTCAATGAATCTGTATGATAAACTCTCACTGAAGAAGCAAGTGTTCACAGAATTTTATGAAATATGTCATTATTAGCATCGTAACGCGTAACACAGTTTCAATCACAATCTGAGAGTTTTTTGAAGGATATTCCTAATCCATTGCTTTATAGGTTTAATAAATTCGTCTGCTCAACAACGTAGCTGAGCTGTCAAAATGAAAGAAAATTCGATCTATTGCCTTTTTTACTCATTATGGAACTTTGAGATTAGTTTCAAATTCGCATTCATTATGGTACTAAATCAGTTGGTAGATATTCGCGCTAGGCTTCTAAGCACTGTATTGAGCCCCTCTTTGTATCCGGTCTAATGCGCTATGGATTTTCTATGGTTCAAAAACATTTTGGATTTAAAATCAATAGTCGATGAAGATGAAGGTTGCCTGGAAGAGATCGTAGAAAGCGATGAGGCCGCCCATTGTATATTTTATAGTGTTAGATTTATTTTTTGATAAGTATTTTTGTGATATACGGGGTGTCAGGGACATCGACGCGAAGCCGGTTACCATGGATTCAGTACACGATTCTGAACCCCCCTGCGTTGAAATTTTTCGTCGGTTATTAAAAAAAAAACAGCTGCTCCATACATTTTGACCGCGTAGGTATTGCACTTTTCTATGAAACAGATGTTTTTTTTTTTAATAACCGACGAAAAATTTCAACGCAGTGGGGTTCAGAATCATGTACTGAATCCATGGTAGCCGGCTTCGCGTCGATGTCCCTGACACCCTGTATATAAATAATGTTAAATTGCTAAGTATTATGTGTCTGGTAACTATAAGTATCAGTACAATGCAAATGCCTACTATTGTTTCAGTTGACGTAAAATGCTTTCTGCACCTTCATTTGAAGACAAAGCAAGGTTGGTGAGCCTTATTTCATGTCTCGATGCCTCATTTCCTTGCACATGACTTTTTAAGCTCAAATCGCGTCATTCTCAAGCATTGTCTTTGGTGTAAATAACTACGATGGAATGTTTTCAATTCTAATAAGTCACGGTATCTGAGGGATCTAATCTTTGTCGGAAACTAGCCTGCATTGTTAGTGAAACTGCGCCTCCATTATCGCAATGCGCTCTTCATTTAACGAACAAACGGCTTAACCTTAGTAGGTTATGGGGTGTTAAATCAGCGTTAGCGTTCATATCACCACCGAAATCCTCCACTTCCAAATATTTTCTTCCTTCTTATTGGATTGGATCATCGAAAGGATAAATATTGAAGGATATGTGATTTTTATCTACATTTTCTACTATAAATTACAATTTGTAGACAATGGAAAACGGCCAAACTCGAAAGCTCGGTCTAAGTACGTACAGGAAAACAGTCGCGCTTTGTGGCGGTGCGCGTCTCATGAAAATTCGTAATACCTATATCGTCTGGATCTTTTATTATCATCTTGTTCTCAAGCAATTCCTCGCCGACGGACAACGGCTGCGGCGCGGGTGACTGGGCCAGCCACCAGCACCGACCACACCAGACGTAATGTGCTCGCGATAGATGGCATTCAGGTCGGGCGACGATACCGTGCGGACGCGCGTACTCATATTTCGAGCGCGCTCACCTCGATCGTTAAACATTTCTATCGAAAGTTTTTTCTTGTAAAGTTTTTTATTAACTCTTTACTGTTAGCATTCATTGCGGGTGCTGGCACTAAGAAAAAAAATAAAAGTAAATTTTTAAGAGCTTTGTCGTGGTCTCCTTTCTCTGTTGTGCTGCCAATAAATTGAATTTTGTTACGAGGTGACGTTAGGCGTATAAACACTGTGCCGGTGATAACGGAGAATGATGTGAATAGTGTTGTGTTTATGTTTGTGATGTGTGGTTTAGTGTAGACGTGGGTTGTTTACAATGGGGTACGCATCGAGCGGTGCGGGGCGTGCGGCGCACGAGGCGCTGCTGGCGCGCCAGGACGCTGAATTGCGGCTCATGGAGAGCATGAAGCGGAGCCTCCAGGCCAAGATGAAGAGCGACCGGGAGTACGCCCTCGCGCTGTCCGCTGCCGCCGCGCAAGGCCAGAAGATGGACAAGTGTGAAGAACTTAACGGTAAAAAATCAGCGCCACTTAACGAGAATTAACCCTATATATTAGCATCGCTGAACGGTCTACTTGCATTAAAGCTTCTTTTTACTGTTATTCTTCGATTGGTACTAGCAAAGAATAAAACGTGCTAAGGTGTAGTTCAGGAATTAGGCACATCCTTGATTAAGAAACCGTTGCTTTTAAATGTAATAATAGTATGTTAAACAGAATTCGCTTACGCTTAACTAACAACCAGTTTGTATTAGCAATCATTAGGATGAATAATTAATTGAAATGACTGTAGCTTAGGTCTAAGGAAACTTTGTGTCTTTCAAGAATCTTTACTTGAGGTTGAAAGTTCAAAAACCTTGTTGTCATGTGGGTAGGTTAGCGAATTTGAGGAACTTGACAATAGTACCTAATCTGTTTAGTGAACTATGACAATATTCGTTCCTGTTCCTTGGCATTCTTTACTTCAAATTCCCCCAATAATCTGATTGATTGGCAAGAGTAGCCAGTAGGTGAAATGTATTTCTTATTTACTAATAAAACGTGTTAGTAGACATTTGAAGCAATGAAACTGTTGCTGTTGATTTCCGATAAAATATTACACACAGACCTAGGTTATTTCCTGATTGCACAGGAGTGTTTAAATCTGTCAATTTAGAAGAAGGAAGAGTTATTAATTAGGTACCTATTACCTTAATTAAAATTTATAATTCAGATTTGGCCGTGATTTTGGAGCGACCCTCACAATATAATTCTGACAATACTAATTAGCAAGAAGCACATAAATCTCATAACAGATGATAGGGATGATGCCTGGGTAAAAACAATGAAATTCTAATTAGTCCGTCAGTCATATAATAAAAAAATATTAGACACGTATTTTTAGCTTTATCATATTAATAAAAAAATACTTAGTTAAAACGCATTTTAAATTGGGGAGTGGGGGTCGCTACGTGACTAGTATGTATAAAATCTACATACTCGTGACGTCATGGCACATTTTACCTCAATGTATCGCCGTAATCTTTAGATAACGTAAAAAAAGAAAAAATACTTGGCCAATATTTATTTTACATCTCAATGACGGACAAAAAATTTTTTTTGTCATCATCTTTGTTCTGACAGAGTTATGAAGCAATTTTGTAAAAATATTCTAATTGCGACATTATTTAAAGATATGAAGGTAGGTATTTAGTGAAATAGAAAAGTATGTAAGGCAGTTAGATCAAAACTGAAGAATAAGGAAGCTCTGGCAGACGATTAAATGACAACTCAAAACATTTTGAAACAATCAGACTTATAGCGCCAAAAAGGCAAACACCCTCCCTATATTTATTACAATTACGTAACCTTAAATAATAATTATATAAATTTTCATCAATATTCCAAATAGTAGGTGGTATTGTGGGTGCTGTCATTGTTCCCACCATAACTGTTCCTTGGTGGGCTGGCCCTACCATATGGTAACACTATTGTTTTTGAAGATCATGAAAAAAAAATGCTTTGTTTGAAGAACAAGAACACCGTTCAGTCTCATTGTCGGCTCAATTTCTTCCCTTTGCTGTTCAAAAGCTGCAACAAGTTGTTACAACACGTCATACTGTAAAATAGTTATAAATTCTTTGACCATTAAAGAAATTTAAGTCGGCTCTGATAAAATTATTTTGAACAAGACGTGTGTCGATGTGATCTCCCATCGGCAAAAGAGACGAACTTCCATACAAACTTTCATCCCCTAGGGGATGAATTTACAATAATCTTTCCCCTCCCTTATATAAGGAACTCTTGCGCAAAATGTCATGCTTCCAGACCCAGCCGTTTAGGCTGTGTGGTGTCTGTCATAGATTGGTTTGATGATGTCATTATGTATGAAAACGGTGCAGAAAACAAAAATTCGGTGATTTGGTTATCAACAAAACTATATCTACAAGTTCAGATCTATCGTGCTTCTGTAAATATGGTATTTGTAAATTGATGATAAGTTAGTAGAGTAGTCTTGATGTCCCTAGACATTGCTGATTACAGTTACAACTAGTCTTGTCCATCAGCAAGGCGTTTATCGCATGTGGCTTCGTATTTCGATAAAGCATGCTTCATTCAACGATTGATAAGGTTAGTACTCGTAAATATAGAAATATTGTTTGATTTGAACTTCATAAAAAATAAGATAGTATTTTACAACATTTAAGTCATTTAATGATCATAACTATTGATTTGAAAAGAAGAACAAGCTATTGAAATTATATTTGAGTTGACATTGAATATTTTATACATACATATAATATAGCAATTTCACCGATATATGAATATGCTGATATATTTTTTGTGTGATTTTGTCGGTTGGCATCCGAAACATATTTTAGCTAGCAGTAGTGAACCCATATTATGGAGCTTCATTGATTGCTGGAGAATGGCTTCAAAATATTAATTACAGCATTTAAAATTGAAAACAAATAATATACAAAGTGACTTTCAGCTAGATTTTGTGCCAGAAATCATTCAGCAGGTTCGACATGCGTCTAATCTAGTCTAGACATAACGTTATTATCGTCAATTACCAATGTCTTAAATATTATACAAACATGCATGGGCGTATTCGAGTTGAGATAAATGGAACATTTGGCCTTTGTATGAATTCTAGTGACCTCTTTTCCCCCTCGAAAACATGCCTCATTGCCCATAGTACACGTGGGGTTAGTTTTGAGTCACAATTTGTGCTTTCTACTGCCATATTAAAGCCCAAAATCTGCAGTGGTTATGCCAGCCACATCGGTCTCTTGGTCATTAACTTAGCAAGGATAACCCAAAGCAGTAACTACTTTACATCAAACATATGAAATATTGAATATTGTTGATATTTTGTTGTATTCCAAATTGCAATTTAATCTGACCTAAACTCTGTTATTACACGGTATATGCTTAACATCCCTACTTTGTTTACAGCATTTTTTCATTTTGTTCCAGGCTCTGTGATAGCATCAGCCTGGCGGGCTATGACTGAAGAATGGGAGAATATCAGCCGGCTGATCAGGGCCAATGCTGAGGCTCTAGAATCCAAAGCCCTAGACAGACTTACCTCCCTCATGACAGAGCGACGGAAATCAAGGAAGGTGTATCAGGACGACCACTCGAAAATCAATTCGCAGTTCACGCAGGTATGTTTAAAAGCACGAGAATTTCAAAGAATTTACTGAGGCTTTCTGATATAACATAACATAACATCATGCCAGTAATCCCCAAAAGGTTAGGCAGAGGTGTAATATACGAGTAGTACACCCACATTTCGTTATGTTTAAGTTCCATGAATTAGGGGCGAGCCTATTGCAATCAACCAGGCCCAAATCCTGAATTTTCGGGCTGCTACTGAGAAATTCTTGATGGAAAAACCCAATAACACTTTGCCTAACCTGGGAATCGAACCCAGGACCTCATGCTCAGCAGTAGAGCTTGCGATCACTAGACCAACGAGGCTCATATTTTCTGGCATATTATTAAATAAAAGTCCTCCGTATTTCGGCCATGGCGGCCAATCTCAACGGAGACTAGCCTTCGGCGCGAGATATATGCATAGGCGTTATTTAAGTATAGGGGTAATTAATTTGTTCTGTGGTAGTGTTAAATTACTTATTTGACTTTGCCAATTGGCTCT
The DNA here is from genome assembly GCA_916701695.1 of Agrochola macilenta. NCBI lineage: Eukaryota > Metazoa > Arthropoda > Insecta > Lepidoptera > Noctuidae > Agrochola > Agrochola macilenta. The sequence goes on from OU753563.1 coordinate 16,402,181, forward strand.
TAGCGTATTTAATGCATACTTACACTCTTTAGAATGATCAATGTTTGCTTTAGATTGATGTTTGAAGTTCCATACCAAAATCTTGTTTGTTATCGTTCTCTCTTCTTGTGCTTCCTGGAAGAACTGAATTAACTTACGAAATAATTTTATTATTCTTTCATAAAAGTTGTTTGAGAACTTGAAAGTAATTTCAAACCTGGCTCTTTACCTGAGCCGTAAGTCGTCGCGTAGCTTTCTTATCACGAGTGGTATCACCGTATCGGATCACGTCTGACGTCGATAACGCTCTGACTCACGCACTATTTGACTATTTCTGAAGATTTTCACTCAATCACGTACATCTTGTTTGCGTTGATAACTTTGTATGAAGTTATCGTTCTAGCTTCTGTACAAAAACCGATTTTCTATTCCATTGTCGTGTGAATTCTGTGCACAATGTTTTCAGTAATCGGATATTAGTAGAGTAATAGTGCTACATAATTATCGTGTTTATTTATTTTCTAAATGGCCATGTCTTGAGCCGAACAGTCGGCACACGCGGCCCGTTACTGACCGGTTCGGCTAGCCTCTTAGTTCCTCGTCCACTTCCTATCGCCGATCTACTCCCAGTACCTGATCCACGTAATTAGGTCTTAGCGAACGGTGCGAACGAAAGAACCGTGTCGAGGCCAGTTTACAACCAGATGTTAACGTTACCGCTCCAATACGACTGTGCTTCGATGTGGGCTAATCGATCTTATCCGACAACCAATGACTTGTACCACTGGTTGCTGATAAATGACATGCCATCATCATCGTCTATAATAAATTGCACGAAGGAACATACGACTATATCGACTTATATCCAGATGCAATAACATAAATCGATTTCTTATTCGATACAAACTAACGTTTTACCGGATCAAATCTCGAGGAGGGACCAGTTTCGTGAAGTGTATTTTTGCAACTTAAACTTCTTGTTAAACCATAAACCTGTTTGTCGAGATTAGGATTTCGAAATACTCAGATATCATTATAGCCGCCATCTCGTTTAGGATTTGGACTAATGCCAATTTTTTGCCTGAGATGTAAATAAAACAAGCGATATTGGCGCCGTTGTGCCGTGCGTCGTACCCAGTCGTACCGTACCCGTGTCTACCACCAACATTATACACGCATCTGTTAACATTTTATCTAGAACTTAAAATTAGGTTGCGCTCTATTTACCAATGCTTACGAGTAATAAATGATTTATGTTTTGCGCAGAAACTGTAAGTTTCTTTCTGGGTAGTTGGACGACTTGAGCGCGAGTCGGTGTGACTAAATGTTAGAAAGTTAGTTACCCGAGTAGTGTCATGACTCGAAGCTACAAGCGGCAGGAAGGACATTTGTATGCCAGGGAATGCACTCGCTTTAATGAATGACTGACATTAGACCGCACAGTAACGACCTCCTGGAATGCGTGGGACGATACCTGGAGAATTACAATTCCGTTCACAGATCACTGTCTACTTGAACTTTTTCAGCTAACAAAGGATTACGTAAGCTTTTGGATCAAAGCTACGATGACTTTAAACTTTTGGGAGAACTAATAATTTTGGTAGACGTTATAGAAACGAAAAGAAATGAAAATGGAAGTTTTATAATGTCCGAATAAGTTAAGCAATCTTAAGATTGGCGGGTAAACATAGCCTGTGCAAAAGCAAGCCAAGTAAGGTGAGAGGTCCTTCGCCCTCCGCGTCTCTCTTTCACACGGTATTATTTGAATGCACCAGAGTAGGATGTAGACATAATTTCGTGATTTGAACCGAGTCGCTTAAAGTGAGATTCTGTATCGGGATTGGTCGCGCGGCACCTGTCAACGTTCATTGGCCCTGTGCCTGCGGTGCGGCGCGTGCACGACTGATTTCTTTTTAGTTTCACCTTTTTGGCCATTATTTTTGCATTTGTTAAATTAAATTGGAGTTTGTAACAGGATATTGTCAGCTGTCATCTTATATTTTTGTCAAAAGTATGGGGCTCTTGTCTTATGAAACAGGAATCGTTCTATTATCTATAGCAGGAATGGGGAAAGAAGTAGGAAGTTCCCTTGTTCTATAATACCAATGTTTTACCTTATTCCCATTAGAATATTAATTCAATTTGCGGTTTTAGGCCGGACATTAGTCATGCACTATGTAGGTATATGTCGAAATCCGGCAGTGTGAATGATATCGTAATCATGAACTCTTCAAATTCTGCATGTTGTGCCGGATGTGGTTTTACGAGGTCTTAAATCGCATTTGAAATCTAGGGTCTTGTCGTGTTTGTGTTACAAAATAAATAAAACGTAGTAACTCTGGTGAAAGAACCGCGACGTGCCTCTTGTTACAAGTTTCCTAAGACCGCTAATAATTCTCAATTTCACCCAGCGTTGATGACACCGTTGCTGATAGACGAAACTGAAGACTATTCTCAAGTCTTCATCTCAGTAGTACTAACCTACTAATCAAGAGACATATAGTTATTCCATTATATGTCGTTAGCTTGATTGAATTTGGATGCGTAAATGTCAGTAACTTTATGTGTATACATAAAATCGAGTCGGATATGATAATGTTGATACCTCGATGATATAATAAGTGTCCAGCTATTTTTTTTATTACATTTTAAGAAACGTTTCTCACGTCAAAGCAATAAGAACATCCTGGGTGCTGAGATGAATGTCATAATGTACATGATACTGCAGATTAACTCATCACAGCATATCTGTCGGTCCACTGCTCCATTAGGTCATTTTGTAGATATGATGCAATTGCAAGGATTGCAGTCAACTGTAACAAATCATCATTTTATTTCTATATTATTATTACATTATGTAAACTTCGTGAGAAGTGCTTGTAAGTCAGGATACTCAGGATGTAGGACGTAGACAACGTAATAAACATGAGCCGTTATGTAGGCTTAGTATAGTTCACGATGCTGACTTAGTACCTAGAGGTCACAGAATAAATATTTGATTTACATTGGTATTAAATATGTTACAGTAGTACCACATAAACTGCGTATTTTCTTTTAAGTAGGTCATGTACAGAACACGCGGAATAATTACGAAGTATTTCTAGACTATGTGTAACCTACAATTAGCCGTGTGAACATCAGTCTACGACATTTTATTTCTTGTACCACGTCTGTAAATAGCTATTTGGTTCGTTTTGCAAAATATCCGTTCGACCAGTAAGCCTACGGAAATAACTCATTTTGTAATATTTATCTTTGGCGTTAATTTTTTGTCATAGATGTTTGAATATGTGCCAATATTTTACGTTGTTACAAACATTTTGATGTAAAACGGATGGTTAGCCGTTCCCTTTAAACAATATTTGAATTAGATTCAGCAATAAAGCAAAGTAAAAATTGTGTCATAGATATATTTAGATGTACCTATAATTAAAATAATTATACTCGGCAAAAAATTTAACGAGTATTTTTTTTTTCTGAAATCCAGAATAGCCGTTTGTTAGCCGAAAGCAATTTATAACAGTTTGTATAAACGGCCATGAAACCATTTGAGTAGTAATATAAATTGAATGGGCAATTGCTGACCGTATGGTATTACTGCTGTAGATGAAGACATTGTTGGAACTTGGAAGTTGATTGTCTTGTAAATGATAGACGTCGTTTCCGGCAACGTAAAAGATTTACTCACTTTTTACCACGCATTATGAGCAGTAGAAGACGCATATTTTAAATCTGTCTGGCTGTTTTAAATAGAGTTGAGCCTGAGAAATAGTATATGTCGCAGTCGGATGGTTGAAGTCGTGATATCGTTATATCCCTAGGGATATAACTATATACCGTAATCTAGTTATATGAAAGCGGTTCATAACTGTCAGAGTGCCTTACTTTTGTTACTGTGCTCGCCGGCCGCTAAAGCGGCACCGCTCCCTTCGCTTTTTCGGCTTGCGCGTAGTTGGTCCCAGTTCTAACCATACATATTAGATTTCTATGGTTCTAACCTACCCTAACCTATTTGGTCGGAGAGCCCTAATAGTTATATTACTAGATTGTGCTCGTATCATAGTTATATTCCTAGTAAGACAGTTATGAATCGCTTTCACATATCTATATTACGATATATAGCTATATCCCTAGGGATATAACTATATCACCGCTATAACCATCTTACTGCGACATACACAGGGTGGAATTTTATTTTACTCAAAGGAAACATTTCTTTATTTTTTAAATGAAACATCTGTATTCAAATATTTTCGAAAATTCGTGTGCGACAGTCGGGAATCGAACCATATAGATATTTTAAGAACTTTGTGAAAAGTCCGACAACGTCGATCAGTCGCTGTGTAGAACTAGTAATATTGTGCAAACCACTTATAGAAAAATTTACGTACCTACGTACTGATATTAATTTTCAGCGAAGACTAGCTCACCTTTGCCCTATGCAAAATAGATGTAGACGACATAGTTCCAGATAGTGGCAATGTTAATCAAATTCTCAGACAGTGGTTTGACATGACCGGTTCGACTTCAACCCGAGATTAGCCTGCCCCTGCGACGTCCCATTGTTGCGCAAGAATCGAATCGTCTCATTAGTTGGCCGAGCGGGGAAAGTGAAATCAACCGACGATCAGTGAAAGTCTCAATAACAGTTATCTAATTTTGATAGCAGGTTGGTGATTATGACGCGTCTAGCCGTGGGTGATCTCGGACCAGTTTAGGGAAGATCAATTAGGGACGGGTTATTATAGCACCTACGCGTTCGTTGGAGTCGATTTCCAATTAGTTTGTCATTTCCGTTCATGAGTAACTTCTTCCGCACTGATTTTACTAGACTGGCATTCTCTACCAAAGTAGATCAAGGTGCTTTGTGTTTAACTTTGTGTGTCAGTAGAATTAGTTCCGGTGGTCCTGTCAAAACCTATCGAATACCTAAACAAATATCTACAACCAGCTGTTCATACTGTATTTGACGTCAGTTAACAATGTTATCAAACACAACCATGTTATTACCAGGTACTTAATGTAACAGTTATTAATTAAATATGCGAGTTAGGGGACGCCCTAGGAGGACATTTATAGTGAACTAATTGGTGACGTTCCTCAGAAAGATGGGGTGCGTAGTACTCTCAATCGGTGTGCGTGTTTGACCACACGTAAACGAAACCAATGGAGTACTTATGTTAGGATCGTCGTAGCCGTTCTGTAGTGTCTGCTTACCCCCATGTGAAGAAGGCGAGAGTATAATGCTTGTATGCGAGATAAAAGAAAGAAGACATTAGGTAGAAACGAAAACGGAGAACTTACTTTGAGAAAAAAACAACATCTTTCTCAACTTCCAACCTCAAAAATACGACGTGAATAGAATGATGAACGGTACAGCATTAACACTCGACAATGAGGTTTTATCTAAGAAATTGCATTCCAACGCTGAGTCAATGGGCAGTCTTTGTTATCCTTAACGAGTTCCTACAGATACGAACAACTGTATCGTTATTGAGTGGAATTTCCTTTTACCACAGATAACATTATCTCCTGACACTACTGTGCAAATATCAAGGTCCTCTGAGTATATACGTTAATATTATTAAAAATAAACTTGTCTTGTTGCTTAGTGATATACGTGTGGTCTAGACTCGACTAAAATGTTAATACAAAACGTCATTTGAATACAGTACTGGATTCCAAATCGCACCTTTTGTTGAAAAGTTCCAGTTTATGTTACGAGAAATTTTGTGTTGAGCTTTGGTAACATGGCTGACAACATAGCTGACATTTTTAACTTAACATACGGTAATAACGCAAACGACAAAGATAGCGGGGGTTCCCCGCTAGATGCAAGATGGTCAGACAACCACACCTGAAGAAGGTGACTCGAGCTTGCCGAAGGTGAAAAGTTCGAAGATCATATATCAACTTGGCAAATACTATATACTAGAAACTTAGAAAGTCAGGGTTGATTTGTATGAACTCATGTCTCTAGTCTATGGACTAATATGTATGAGCTCATGCTGTGTCAAAATCAGCAGTTAACGCGAAATGTAATATGTCGTGACAACAACGTGGCATATTTCCAATACCCGTTGCGTGACGTCATGGCGATGGCAGAAACGTTTAATGTAACTGCTACTACCTATAAACAAGAACCTATTTGTTTGTATTTAAACAAGTGTGTCAAGAAACTAGGAATAATAATTATTGTTATGTGTGTTAATTACTGTCATAAAATTTATTTTTCTAGTGAATAAGTTATGAAGATTGATTGCCATCACTTAGCAGGTGGATTGGGAGGGTGAATGCACGATAAGATAAGAGCTGCTGAGTTTAATCAGTCACTTTCAAACCTTATATTCACGTCTACAGATTGAATTAAATGTTTTTGGGGAATTTCTCGTTACTGCTGTGCTAGCAAATGCGGCGTTGGGATTTGGGAAATCCAAAATTCTTGAAGCATTAATTGAAAGCTCTATATTTTTCTTCTCTTTGATTTTGAAATAGATGCTTCTGCTATCCCCCTCACCCATTTGAAAGATTTTGGATACAGTATTTACATTTACATATTTTTGGGATGTGTAAATTTTTGTGTGGATCTCAGCCAATGTGTATTTCGCTATGATCTTTACGTTATACAATGTAGTTATGTGCTAAACACATTTACATAAGCACTAATTTTAACCGCATACCTGTAAGTATTTAGTCAATGTAATGGAGTCATAGGCAATCAATTAAAGCAGCATGGCGCAATGCCAGAGACGTCGTACTAACAACACCACATTAGATCGCTTAGAAGTTTTCTCTGAAATCGTTTTTATTGTTCATACTGAACTCTTCATGTGTTACGAAAAATTGTTTCTTCTAATCATTATTTAGACTAACTAGAATCAAATCTGAATTTCGCTGGCAACTGTTGGATATAAGCCTCTCCCACCCAAGTGTTCTTTGCACATTCAGTTCTTAATCGTCTCCATCAAGTCCAACTGCTTCCCTCGGTTCGGTTCATCTGGATTTACCTGAATCATCATCTGCCTAACTTTTATAAACTACGTTGGGCTCGGCTTCTAGCCTAACCGGATGCTAATCTGCTTATAGGTATGTCTGACTTTACCTGAATATGTTCTGACTGTTGTATTTATGTTAGGCTGAACCTCGTGTGATTATTTTACATGAAGTGACTGCGATCATATATATTTCAATGACTTGGTAGGAAGTCAACATTCTAATAAACCTGATTTTAAACATTATATGCGGCCAAAGTTCTTCGACCATGGTCAAAGTCAAATTATGCCATTTAAGTAAATCTAACCTTCAGCTTCGGAACAAGTTCAATTCCAAACTTTGTGAGTTCGAACTGTTCGAAGCAGAGAATTAATTAGATGTTATGTAAGTGGGGTGACATGATGGAGATGAAGTTGACCTAATTATGAACGTAAACTTCATTGTTTTGGTCACTGCTGTGAAATGTAATCATGTGGTTTAGGAGTAGCACATTAAAACCACGTGTTACAGCATGATAAGATAAAAGGTGTATACACAGTTTTTATCAATAACGACAACAGTTATGCAATAATGTTTTAATTATCACAGACACAGTTCACAAACTTTGTAGATATTCGCTTGATAATAAGAAGTCGCATAAAAACATGAATTAATAAATAATAATTTAAAACTAAATAATACGGATAAAAAGTACCGGTGAATGATTAACTAATATAAATAACTAATGATAAAGTTCGTAGGAAGCTTGCCTTCCAGAAAAGGACACACGTTCACTCGTCAGAGCATTGTACGAAACAAGTAGTTCCCCGCTGTCCCCGCGCACGTAGGATATTATAATTAACGGGTTTCTGTTTAATATAATTATCCTCGTTCTATTGAGCTTGAAGCCAGTTTCAAAACATTTATGAATTTTCATCCTTAGACACAGCTCGCAATATTCAAATTTTCTTATAGCTTATTCAGGTATTGTAACGATTGAGTATTTCTTCTTCGGTCCAAATGTTTTCTTTATACAGAAACTTATAAACTTTTCGAAAATAACTTTTAGAGATTTTTTCCGCTTAGATTTCTTCTTTGAGTCAATAGTTCTTTCAGGCATTTCTCTACTCACTTCAACATTCGTATTATCACAGTTACTGTTACACACATTTATTTTCACTGTACTACTGGCACTGATCATTTCCACACTTCCATAGTTGTCAAAAACGTCTATACTGCACTCGTCACCAATGATCGTAACACTTCCCACGTTCTTAGATATCTTTATGTAGTTGTTGTTGCCTATAATCTTCAATTGATTATGGTTCTCCTCTATTTCCATCTGCAAATTGTTTCCGATCAGAGAATATTTCTTCATATTTTTAATGTTGTCACATGTGTCCATGGCCACGTAAACTAACAAATGAACTATCAATTGAGTTGTATTCCTCTTATATTGGAGCTCGAGCACACGATGGGGTCGGGGCATTTCGGTGGTGAATCCCCGATAAGGCGTCGCGACCGGTATGATATCATCACGATGTTCTTTAATAGTATATATAGTGTTTATAATTTACGCTTCTATATCTCTATATTACTCAATCATATTCGTAGCAAACAAATTGCGGATTTGACCTCTGCCAATTTGTATTGTTTCCCACGATCCCATTGTTGCTTGTGCATAGCACCCCTGCAGTTCATATTTGCATGGTGTTTATATTAAACCATTAAAATATAAGCGGTTAAATCTTGCCAGTGCCATATAACTTCGGTTCGACGTGTCGTTAATCGTTTCAATGGATTGTCAACATGCGTGAGCGTCGGAGACCGGATGACCTCAGGTGCCGCGCTACTCGTATTATACCCATCTTATGATCATTATGATCTATTTGAGCCGACCAGACGTATTGATTACATCGGCCCAGATTTAGCAGACCAATAAAACAGCCGTTAGCCTGGATTGACGTCGACAGTTCCACACCCAAACAAAGTGTAATGTTTTCGATTACAAAAGATAAGATCAACGTCCGCATGTACCTACGTACGCTGTCAATGCTGTGAACAGTCATCGTGTTGTTTATAATTAGAATTACGTATGATTAAAAACGAGGAGTTTTGTGTGAAATCATAACAGCAGTGTGGTAGCAATTTTCAATCGTTATCGTGTTAATGTATTCTGTTTCGTCTGGTGCAGCGATATGGCGCAAATTACTCACTATACTCGCCTTTGTTGACGACGCCGCCATTTTAATTTGGTCGAGAATAACCGTCTCGGTTCGGGTTTAGTTTCGCGAGCAGGCGGCTGCTCGTTAGACGATCACCGGGACCTGTTATTTGCCTCGCCGACAATCGCATCCGACTATTGGTAACTCTAGAACGCCTCTTTCATCTTGCGTGAAATTGACTTTTGATCGTTGCTTTTAACTTGTTTTGTGTCCGGATGAATATACTCGTATTATTTGGACAAAAAGTTGATAGGTTTAGATGGAAGATCGATGCAGATTTATCTGTTGGACTGGGATTAGATTTGATTTTATCATTTCAAATAACAATACCAGCAGTACTAGAGCAGGTGCTTATTATTCTAGAGAAGTCAATACTCCCAGAGAAGTCAATAAAGGATAGATTCTTTGCCTCGGGGGCATGACTTCATGCTAATTGTATAATAAACAGCAGCCAGTCCTAGCGCTATTCATTATATTCGAGCTCATTAGGCTCAAGTCAATAATAAGCGCGTTGTTGTTGGCTGTGCGTCTGCCCCACCATTTATTATCTGGCTGCAGAACACATCAATTACGGATATTAATTCGAGACGCAGAGCAGAAATAGATCAAACTCATGCGCATCTGAGGCGTGCAATCAAGGCTGCATCTGTTCAAGTCCTTTAATTGCATTTTGATTTTGTTTTGGCATTTGTAGTCCATGTTTTGTTTATGCCTGTCAAGCAAATATATGAGCAAATATATGTAAATATGAGTATACGAGTATCAATCGGAATGAAGAATTGAAAGAGTGTGAATGTCTTCAATAAGTTTGTTGTTAGCCTTAAGCTTTTAAGCATACCTCCTCCTAATGTTGAGCCAGATTTTTAGAAGAACTTTACCTACTTACCCTTAAGTAGGTAAAGTATTATATCTGTTATATTTTTGAAAATAATTAAAATATTAAAGGCAATGCAACCCAAACAGCCTCTGTTTCGGACAAAATTAGGTGAGCTAAGAATGCTGACGATGACGGGAACAAATGACAATAGATCATTAGAGTTATGATACTGGGAACATTTTGGCTATATTCTCGATCGACATACGTTGCACATTAATCTACTTACAGAATAATAAAGGCTTTAATACTTTACGCTATCGCAAACAAAGTCGTAACGTTTGGTATTGCGTCATCTTTGCTTAAACATGACCGGTCGCTTTGATCATGCGTAGCGAAATCAATAGGAGAAATATTGTAAAAACCTTGATTTATTTGCATGGACTTGTGTTCGAAGCCAAGCTAACACGTTTGTAGAGAGCAATAAACATTTGCCTAGCAAATTGTTGGCTGTTGTCACTACTATTCGTGCAACGCAAATCAAATGAGGTGTTCAGAACAACAGTACCGCTAATAACTGCAAATGCAATAAAATGGCGGTTTAGCGTGTGGGTAACAAAGTCCGTGCTTTCAATCGACATTCGGCTGGCTCTCGGCCGAGTTGCCCGCGCCGACTCGCGCTTCTTGGAATTAAATGTCGCACCGCTCCAAATAGTTCGTTGCACTGTCCTCGCATCCAGCCATACTGACCTCACTCGAGACAAGACCACGTGGCTCGTTTTATATCATCGTCATTATAATAGTAGACTTACAACCCTTACAGCCTTTATTTCCGTGTTCTATTCTATGAGTTCTGCTATTCCTTGTATCGACCTATTGCAAATACTCATTTCATATTGCATCCGCTGCAAATTATTACAGTTGATTGCTTTATTTATAATCATATCAATTACAATTTTGTTGTCAGTGTAACTTGTTGGAAGTGTATATTTGTAGCGTGCAGTTACTGATGCAAGTAATTCAATTTTTCTCGCTCCAATGAAATTTTAATATAACGTTGCAATTAGTCGTTGTTTCAAAATTATTCTTTGTAAGTTTATTTTTTAAAGCTGAAGCTTAACCTATCTAACTAAGCCTTCTGCTACTCACTATGACGTTGAGATTGCTTTAAATAGCGTGTCTTGATAGCATCTTAATTATTTTGCTAATTTCTGAACAGTTATTAAGTGGCTCGCTTGATTGATTTATCGAGAAAAACTCCATAGTGATGAAATGGAAAACGATCGTATATTCCTTTAAAACGACAAGTTTCTTTTGTATATTCTTTTATTTAGAATTTATGTAGCTCATTATTGATTTCTGTAACTCGCCGGAATGAATTTACATTCATACAAATGAATTAGTAGAATCTGGAATAAAAGAAAAAAATCTTCATCCTTGCAGCAATGTGCATTCTCAAGTATGTATGATACATATGTAGTTGAGCTTTACTGTAAATTGTAATTATAAAGATAAATACCACGTTCACCTTTGTTAGTAGGTAATTACTTAATAGACATTGTGCAACCTGACCCGGGTGTGTGTCAGTGACAACGTTGACGCAGACACATAGCATAGTCGTGATCATGTTTGTGACGACTGACGACCCGTTTGAATTCAATATCTAATGATTAGTGTCGCTTGTGACAATAGAGAAGTAAAAGTAGCCCAAAGAATAAGGATCGAGGAACGTATGTCATTGTGATGAACTGGATTATTATTGCAACTGACTGTAGCACGTGTGCAAATGTAGGACAAGAAACAATAGATTTTAATCAAAGGTTTTAGAATGATGTTTTGGGATTATGTTATTTGTTATATTACAGTATTTTTTTCTTCACTGTCAGATTAGACAACGTACCTACTTAACAAATCACTTTTAATGTTACTATCATCATTGTTTGCAAATCTCTGTCTCATACAAGATGATATGATTTTAAAGATTCCATGATTCGATCCTCCTCTTGGCTTATCTACTACTTCGTTTCCGTTTCATTGTTCAATAAGATCATAATCAGCGTTCACTTATTACAAGTCAAAAATCATATGAACTTCATCTAAAACTTTAGAATCAACGTTACCTAGTTTGATACCGAATAATTAGGTAAGTGGTTACAACTGTAACGGTTGACGTAACCTAACAAAGCTGTTGTGAATTTTTGCTTTCGTTAAGAGTAGTGTGATATAATAAAAGTTATATTAAGTGGGTTGCGCTAAAGTGCCGTGAGAATACGAATTTCAATTAGTTTACGCATTTTCAGAAATATCTTTGTTAGTAACGTGTTATACAATTTTATTATGGGCACTACCTTGTTTCTGGCAATGAAAGAAATTGTTACTTTAACTAGGTTTTCAGTTTTCAATATTGGTCTATTTCCTAAGAATTTTCGTAACGTTGGTAACACTTCTGATTTTTATGACAAATATGAATAAAATAATAACATATTATTATTTAGAATTTACGATAGTAATAACTAACAAATCCTCTATTAAAACGTGCTATATATTCCAGTGATTACTGCATTCAATAAATACCAGTCTGGCGACAATTTAAAGTTCAAGTAAAAGGTCAATTGCCAATTTCCTTTGAGATTGTCAGTGGCTAATTGCTTATTGAGGAGATCTATGCTCTGCTCCAGAACTGGAATAGAAGATATATTTGTACCTAGGTTTGTATCTGGATTGCAAATTGTAGCTATATTTATGAGATCTCCAGTACTACAGTCAGTATCGTGGTGTAAATATATTACCCTTAAACCGTCCGCTGTGCTTCGTGTTTTATTTTTAGGTTCAGCAAAAGTTAATTTGCTTCGTAGAACGGGCGTTTTTTATGAATCCTTGTGCACGTGTAGCGAACTAGCGATTCTTCTTAGATCTAATACTTATTATTACATTACAGATTTTTTTTGCAACATGTTACGGATTGTAGGTATTTTGGATGTAAATCTTTCAGAAGATGGCTGGTGATCTTTAGATTAATCATAGTTTACATATGCATTCAGTATTTTGAAGTCAGCTATAATTTTTTAACACCTCTATCTACCTACCTACTTACATTTGAATCACCTTTGTATTCAAAATCATTATTTACAAATTGAATAACCATCCTGCAGTGGAAGGTTTGTCACTGCACCATTTTCTGTTGTTAACATAAAATTAGCTATTAGTCCTGGGCGTTTAACAATTTATTTATATTTTATGGGATTTCACACAACGGCACCGACACCACAATAAGCTCCCACCGTAAAATGGTAGACATCACTCCGTTCAGGTACCTAACTCGAACTTAACTAAAAAACAAAATTGACAGCCAGCGTCCAACGTAATATATTAATGAAAAGATGGGATAGAAAAAAGGTATTAGAATTCGAATTTTAAAAGGCGGCGCGTTCAAGCAACTGTGCTAGAGTTTATTTTGTTTGAGTGTTCGAAAAAGAAAACAAAAGTGTGGACGTTCTTTTCTCCTATTTGCCTCTGACCTCGGCTCTTATTGACAATGGCTGCCAGAATGAAATATGGCGCGCCTCTAACGAAAAAGAGATTAGGTGGACGATATTATTTCTCGTCTATTGTGGTCTATCGGTGCGGAGCGGCACTGTTTGCCGTTTCAAATGCATTTTACCGTGTTATTTTTTTAATCACCTGTTAAGCTGTGATGAAGGTTAGATGTTTTCTTAGGATATCATGATATCCATCATATATCATTATATTGATTTATAAGCATAAATTAGGAGTTCGGTAACTGATTGCATGTTGTATTCTGTCTCATATCGTTATCCACAAATGGCAGCTTTTCATTCCACTCTTCAATAAATAGTTCATGAAAATTGCTATTGAAGATTTTGATCATGTTAAAATTAAAATTGGTGTTAGACATATTTGTTTCAACGATACAACATAAAATTACGCTTATCTTTAATTGAATAGTAGCAAGTGATCCAAATCAGCGCATAAATATCATGAAGCGTTGGCGCCTGGGTTAGTTGACCACTAACACATGTGCGGAGGGCGGGAGGGGAGGTCTGGAGGGCCGGTAATGAAGCGGCGCGTGTGGCAGAGGGCAGACACAATAGCCGCCGCCGCCGCCGACGCGCCGAGCCTTCTCGGAACCGGTCCCGAGGGCAGCGCTCTGCCGAATTTCGCGTCGACCACCCATCGCCCCGCTCCGTCCTGGGCGATACTTATCGCGCCTGTATTTATGACTAGAAACACCATTACAGATATAGTCCCCAGGCGAAGAAATCGCAACTCGAGACCACCCGTTGTAGTTTCTGCTGCCAGTGAAATAAATCGCTCTGCGGTTGCTGCCCGCGCTTGCCATTTGACTTATGCTTGGTAACAGCCGCGCTGTAGTCATAAATTCTCTGATTGAAGGACACCCGTCTCATTCTTTAGCAGCCTGTTAACACGTCGATTTACAAATTTTTTGAATCACTTTCAATACGCAACCCTAAAGCCTTGCGTGCGAAGGAGAGGTAAAACTGCAACGCTAGATTTAGATGTTAGGTGCGAGTGAGATGGAAGACTGCACCGCTAGTCAGTGCAACGATCTCGCCTACTTAACGTCTACTCTACTCAACCATAGTGTTGTCGTTACTGTCAATCCCAAAATCATCGATACGGTTGAAACAATGCCTAGTGAGTGTCATTGTAATTGTAACGGACAATCATGATCTCTAGGCACTGCAACCTTATTTTGGATCACTTTAGAGTCTAGAGGATTCTAGACTCATCAGCTGATTTTGACCCAGGTGAGCCCATGCAGTGTGGTTTGTATTCTAGTTAATTATTTCCTACTCATGCATAATTTTCTGGATAGAATAGTTGCCGCTGATAAACTTCACAAATTATTCTTTCGGCATATTTCAGGCGGTGACGCATTGGACCGATAAATTAAAAAAGTGAGTGACATTAGAGCGATCGTAAACGAAGTTGTCTGTTGCCTTGTCGTGGCCACATTATAAATAGATGACGCATCTACCGAAATACTTATATTGGCAGAGAACGTTATAATATATTACATTGATGTCTACTACGCGTATATGTAGATAGAATAAGTTAATGATAATAATGTTGTTTCTAATTAAGTGGCCTTGTTAAAAGGTAGTCAGGGTCAATTGGAATAGATTTGAGATCCCTTAGATGAAGTTGACGAAATGATGAAAGTTAATAATATTGCGGTCGATAAATATGGATCGAGTTCTCCCATCCCTGAGGCGTACAGTTCATTGAGTAAACCTGTGTCTCAGGCTGCGCAGGCGCTGCGCCGCGGGCGCGCACGACCTGCCTGTGTTCGTGTGTGCGTCTGTGTCAGCCACTTATTTGTTGTGAGCACTCGTAAGTTTAGAAGCTCGCCGGGCGGCGCCCGCGCCGCTCTCCAACGTGTTTCGTTAGCTTTAACAGTTGTTATTGTATATTTATTGTTGTTGTTCGTTTCTCTGGGAATTATGGGTCGGTCTTTTATAATATTACTGACTTTCAAATGAATTTTTAGATGACTTATTTATAACCATTTCTACATTTACATGTCCGAGTGTTTGGGCATTTTCTACTACTGCTTCTGCTATCAATCAATCGAAGTTTACTACTTCATTATCAATGATTGTATAAATCTAAACGAAAGCTTGTTTAATAAACATAGATTTCCGTGTTGACTCCGACATCGGCAGCACGAGCGAGGGAAAGTTAAACTTTCTGAATACTGATCGATTAAAAGTAAAAGTGCCTTCTATGTTGTATTTGAGAAGTTTAATTTGCGTAATAATAATATGTTATGCGAATTACGTATGAACGTTACAAGGTGTGAACTGAATCCAAAGTATAATTACACCATTTCTGATGGTGAAAAGAATATAAAATAGGTCTATTAAACCATATCCTATTGCTCAATAAATACACAAAGGCAGTCAGCAATGTGTGTAGGCTGTAGGGTCATGCGTGAATGCAGCGCTGCAGAATTCAAAGTTGCGTTAGGAGGAAAAATTTGCGAATAATTGCGAGAATTCTGTACAGGCCAAAAAAGGCGCTTGACATGTAGTCATTTTTAGTAATTAAAACTACAGTAAAATGCCTCAGACAGTTTGATGACAGTGATAATGATAAGACGATGATAATAAGCCGAGAGATATCTTGGTTAAAGATTGAAGTACGATTATGTAATGAACTGGTTCCATTTCCGGCAAAGATATTAATATCATGCGAAGATTAAACTTCCGGATATTGAAATTATGATAATCTATCAAGAATTCAGCAAGCGTAACACTTCAAATGTAGAACGGATTATTTTGCGTGAGCATAAATTATTATTATGGGGCACTGCGAGGGGGTTATTGTGCACCCATCGCTCAAAACTATGTAGACTGCTGAGTCCATATTCCATTTAGGGTTTGAAGAAAATCCCGTATAAAACTACATAATAATATGTATGTCTTGCTATCCAATTCTGGTTTCACTATCGCTTTACTTCTTTGTACTGTTTAAGTGAATAGTTTTATCAAACGCAGTTCTACATTTAAGAGCTTAGAGTCTTTTCTGTATTGCGCGAATTAATTCGCTCAAGAAGTTTTGTTTGAATGTACAATGTTCACAAATGTCAGGAATCACTATGGTGTATGGAATTTCCGACACTTCGGGCCCTTTTAAGGTGCGTCAATGCGACATTAGCCATGTATTGCACTAACGTACATGTAGTGGAAAGTTGTTGGCCCCTCGACGATGTAAGTGTCGTTAAGGTGAGGTATTTTATTTGATGAGGAAAATGATGTCTGGAAACTAGAAAATCGTTTGATGGGAGCGATACTTGCTGGTTTTGAATCTGATATGACTCAAGAGCTACTAATTAGAGCAGTGAAAGCCTAGTGGTGTGACCGTTAGACAGTCAAGTCATGGGCCTCGAGTTCAAACCCAAGGCACACACCTCTGAGTTTTCGGATTCATGTGCGCATTGTATAATTATCACTTGCTTCAAAAACGGTGAAGGAAAACATCGTGAGGAAACCGGCCTGCCTGAGAGATATTTCTCGACGGCATGTGAAGCCAAGTCACAGGCCCATGGGCGGCACACCAAAAGGAGAAGAATTCGGAAAATATTTGGCAGAGTCGAAGAGCATTTGATATCTTGAGGTAACATGATATACATACGTCATAAAGAGGTGGTGATAGGTAGACATGTATATTGTAAAGTTTTTGTTCGTTTTCGGAAAGAGTTTGATCAAACAAGATGCAGTGACGTTAGCACAAGTGTACCAGAATATAACAAACAATGTCCCTGTTCGACGCGACGTTTTCTACAAGAACTAGGTACTTTAGCTGGCGCAACATCGTCATCATACTTTAATACAGTTCCACCATCTTACGGAGAGCCGTCGTAAAATACAAAATTACCATTTATTGCTTCATTATTGCTCTCGAGAGGGAAGCAGGGAGGGTCTGCTTGCTTTGGATACCGATAACAACACGCAGTTTGTATAGCTGTGCAAATAGAGTCGGTTTGGTAGCAACACGCGCGATACCGAGAACTTTCTCGTTTACTTACCGTTGTTGTACTTAAATTATATTTATCTTTGTTATTTCTATTAAGTCACCTACGGATGTGAACTCTGATAATGTTGTTTGCTTACACCTTTTCGTTGAAGTAATATTTTTAAAGTTTGTATATTGATTGTTGAACGTGTTAATGTCGTTCCCGAGGCGACTATTTGAGAAATCTCCATTAGATTTTGTCCTAGTTCTAAAAAAAACGAAGCTGTTCGTGAAATGTTTCCACTCTAAAAAAGTGGTCGTCAAGTGGGCGAAATATATTTGGAAATAACATGCTAAAATACTGCGTAGTAGAGTCAGCCCACCCATGTTAAAAACAAAGGGTTCAGTGGCATAGCAGTATTAGTTATCACGGACGTGCAGGCACGTATGTACAGTCAACGTCCTCACTATATATCGTTTACAGTATATGACAAAGATAAATCGCTTCTATAGAGGGAAATATTCAAGTCAGGTAAGTATCCTTATTGGGGTGATTACTATGAATTTTGATATGATGGACGAACGTGTTTTGTGGCTTCCTCCTATTTTTCTATGTTGAATTTTATCACAATATGTCCTACCTAAGTTACTTGAACATAATACGTATAACATACGTATAAGTATTTGTACAATAATTCTACTCATATGCATCAGAGAGAGCGGCTTTTAAAGATCTTCAAACATTTGTAGATCTTTAAAAGCTTTTTTAATCTAAGCTGTCCCACTTCTGGGTAAAGGTCTTCCTTTAACTTGCGTTATGAGCAAGAAAAAGCAGATAAAGGAGATATACGAGTATATAAGACAAAATAGAGACACTGTTTACGTCAGACGTCATCGGAACAGAATCTGAATTACCATGAAATGACAATGGCGATGAGATTGCCACGTCTGCCGAAAGACCGATGAACGTTGAAGAAGATGAATCTTTGAATGGAGACGATGGAGAGAGAGAATGAAGAAGCGAACTAGGTGAAGCCACCGATCGACGATCTAGACAAGTGATATCTATAGACTGGATACCAGAGTCGTGGGTAATGGTGGCACAAATTAGAAATCTTAATTATTATGACTAGAGTTGCAGTTGAATACTACTATTCCTGTAATCCATTCCATCAAGAGGGTACTAAGACTTGAAGATATGGATAATACTTTTATTTTTTGCAAAATTATAAGTGTAGTATCATGGATTTCTTATGCAGTTAAATCATTATAAGTTCTGCGTAATATTTTTAATTACGTTTATAAATACCACGACAGTTGACGTAAATCATAAAACAACACCATGACATGTTTATTAAGTTATGGCAGAAGTATTTTTATTATAGAATTTAAAATATTCATATACATACAATAAGTTAAAAAAAAACCTGTCCTGTTCCGAAGGGGTACAGGTACCTACTGCAATAACATTACCAAAAAGTAATACAAAAATCTTATTATTGAAAATAATAAAGTTATTGCTAATTAAAATTCACATTTTTGTACCGAAATTACCCCAAATCCATAAAAATTTGCATGACTTGTAGAGCAATGTGAATGTGAGCAGCATTTTACCAAGTTCAAGTACCTATTTGGTTGCAGATATTGGTAGCAGTGAAACATATAATTTTTGAATCATATAAGTAAACAAAATACCACGAATTGCAATGCTGCAACAAAGTACTACTAAATCATCATAACCCCCTTTATCTCCGAAACTACTGAGCCTAAAAATTTGAAAACAGTACAAAAAAAAGTCTTTACTTATAGAATACGGTAAAACCTATATGATGGTCTTAAAATTACATGGTGAATCTCCCATTATTGTGCGTACAAACTTATATTTGCAGTTGGAATGTATGGGGGAACCTGGTTTTCAACTACAGTGTTAAGTTTGTTTTTGAGATAAATTCATCCCAACTAAGGAACCCTTCATTGTGCGTCGTCCGACACGCACTTGGCCGGTTTTTTCTGTTACGAAACGAAACTATTTTCAATGGAGTTTCAAATGATCCTAAATTCCAACAAAAAAATAAATGACGTCCATCATTATTCCTTTCAAATACAAACACAATTGTTTGAAAATCAATGAAAACTTCGTACCGTAAGATCGCACCTTACGTAATATTATTGGTTCATAAAGAAAATTAGATAATAAATTTTCTAAATAATCCACATAATTCGAATTATTTTTAGACGGATTGAATAATGCACAATAATATTTGGTAAATTACTGTCACTGGTATCCCGAGTTAATTTTTTCAATGCTTTTGGACTTGGAACAATTAAAATACTGAAGTATTTTGCATTAATTGTAAACACTCAATATTTTCAATATCAACCACATACGAGAACAATTAAAATTAAAATATAAATTAACAATTTATAACACAAACAACAACAAAAATCACACAACAACGTGCATTGGATCACCACGCTTGCTCACTGCTGGCTGGCAAACCAAAGTACAAATAAAATTATTATTTTTTGATTTTTTAATTAAAGCTAAACATTCCTTGCAAACAATCATTCAAAAAGTTTTTCTGCATCAATAAATTGGCACCTAAGTATAGCTTAGCGTAGGCCTGGTGTATCTAATTGGTGCGCAGGAGTGGAGTCGTGGGAACCCGCCCGCGGCAGCAGGGTGCTCCAATGAACCTCAGCATGGCCGTGAATAAAGCTATTGTTGCCATGCAATTTACCTTATTTACGGCCAATTTGAGAACTCGATGTTCATTAAGAAAGAGTTCGAACTCATTCTTTGGATAGTGAATGAGTTTATTAAATAGATAGATACAATGTAAGCTAACATTTTGAAGAATGAAGTAGGTATTTTGGATCGTATGAACTACTTCTGAAGATGATAAGTTAGGAGAAAAAAAAAGAGGTGTGGAAATGATGCTACGATGCTGTTTTGGCTACAAATAAATAATTTGTTGCCTATGCATCGACTTATAGTTGAAGGAAAACTGTTCAGTTAGTATTCGGTGCGTTTTCCTCTCTTTCTCTAAAGACCTCACGTAGTTATGTAACTGCGTACCGTACACACGTGCTTAGGTTTAGAATCTTACGATTGTACTCATTTACGGAGTTTCCAATAGATTTTCCTCAAAATGTAGATGTTTTTTTGACGATAGCATCAGAAAATAGCATAAATGGAAAGGTTCTGAAATGTTGGTACTAACGTAGGAGAAGTAAACTGCACTGCTAAGCCGAAAGGCGCTATCTCAATCGGAGTAAGTTTTAAGAAAATTGACTTTTTGTAAATTGTTATTTAAGGAAACGTATCGATAAAAAGAAATACTTCTTAGTGTTCTTTTTTTATGTTTTAAGTTAGGTAGCGCTATTTGATGCGAAATTGTTATAGCTATTGAATGGTATAAAAACGCCGTATCTCAGAGATAGCGCCTTTTGGCTTAGCAGGGCAGTAAACAGCAATAACAAATAAAATAAAGCAACAGTTATGACGGAAAACGATTCTTCCTACAATAGGGATGTCGATTGGGAAAAAAAAAATGTATATTACGTCAGTCACATAATAAAAAAATATTAGACACGTATTTTTTGCTTTATCATGTTTAGATAAAACGCATTAGAGGTCATTAGAGTCACAAGTCAGTATAAAATCTACCGCACGTCATGCCACATTTTAACGTATTGCTTACCTACTCAATGTATTGCCGTAATCTTTTGATTAAGAAAAAAAAGAAAAAATTCGTGTCCAATTTTTTTAATAATCTACCTAACGGACAAAAAAATATAAGTCCACAGCCTTGTGCGTTGTGTCGTGGGCATTGTGATGCCAACAAGGAAACATTTGGAATAACAACAGCAATTTCTAATAATGTAGGAAAACATTATAGCACCCCATATTTTACTTGAGCACTCGTTGAGATCTCTCTACAAGCTGATGATATGACTTAGATTACAGTAGTAGTTACGGTAAATATCTTGTTCAAATATAAATAAGATGAAAGCGGGATTTCCTAGGAAATTAATCCCGATACTATCAGTAGTTACTGTTGTAAGTAACTTTCCTATCAGTTTATCGATGTCACGTATCTAATGATTGGAAGGCTAATAAATAGATCTAGGTAAGATATCTTATCATGCCGTTTGTAGATCAGATACATATCCAGTCAATGATTACTTGATTTATATCTATTTACATGACTGTACCGAGTTTCCAATAAATGTTTTCCTGGTCAGCCTTCGCAGAAAAATGAGATTCTTTTTTTGTTTGTTGCAAAGGACAAGGCATAGTTAGTATTATAGCTGTCGAGAAAGCTCATATAAAATATTTTGTTATAATACGAGTATTTAGGTATTGTTGTTTTAATCGGAGAACATAATACAAAAAAAGGATATAGAGTATGAGAGCGATTACACTATAATTATCAAGTTAAAGCAACGAAATATATATGTCCCATCAAAGAAGATCATATCTAATCAGTTTCAAAACAAAATCCCGTGAACACGATGACCACATCTGTTGCCGGCCCGGTTCTATAGCCGCCGAGCGCTGGAAGCAAGAATAGTCCTTACGGTGGTCAGATATGAATTTCTTCGATGGTACCTACTCACCGAGATATTTTCGCCCGCCAAGTCAACCCTAGCTAAGTTCAAAATGTTTATGCCGACCCAAATTACAAAATAGAGTCTGTCATCATAAATCAACATGTTGTAACCTTGGTATTGACAAGGTTTGGGCTAATGTGGAGCATATCACACACTTGTCAACGTCGCTGCGCGTGCGCACCGCACGTGCAAGGCGCGGGCGACCAGCAGACTAGAGAAAGCAGCCTCGCTTGCCACACCTAGCTGCAAGTTTTCCGGCTGTTTGATAGATACATACTAAGTTTTTGTGCATTGTGAAACCATTCAGTTATGTTTTTTGGTCCTGAGAGGCGAAATGCAAAACCATTTTGATTTAAATTGAATCTGGTATGCAAAACCCCACACAAATGAAGCAGAAAGAGTGCCTTCGGACGTGAACACTGAACACTCATTATTATTCAGTAATAGATTATAATGCCAGTTGATTTGTTTTATAGACTAGTAAACACCCAGTCTCCTGAGTCCTGTTCGCATGAAGAACGAGCGAGGAATTTTAAACGCGGTGTCGTCACCAGCCCTGAGGTCATTCCCGGGCGTATCCCTTCACTTACTATGTGCAAGAGCAACATGTCCAACGACTGCATTCGAAATTACCCGAAGACCTGACGATGACTCATAGTTAATGTCCAATTAAAAAAATTGTAGTAAGACGTGTTTCAGAACATATGATCGACATTCTTGTTTGCGATGTCATTCCCTTTTCTATATGAAAATGACGTTATTGATCTTTACCATGCATGATAATGGTAAAAATAAATAATTTTAAAAGCATTAATAATGCTGTAATAGTTAAATATCGTACATAAACTATAAAACATTGAGGCTTAAACTCAATACTGTACCCCTAAAATAGCGATCATAGTATAAAGATAATATCTTCCTTCGACAAATTATGTCGTCAGTTTCATCCAGCTAGGTCGCCGTCGACAAATAAATTGTTTTGCAACGTTGATGCGTCCAAAAATTGTAAGCTCCAAAGTCCAAAACAAAGCTACTTTCGGGTGACTCAATCCGTCTTCAAGGAATCGTGCATCGATAGATGATAACTGATCACACACTAGATACACAGTGACTCAGGCACTCAACATGTTTGTTATCAAATATCGAAATCAAAGTTTATGCGTAATAAAATAGAATGCAGTAAGCCCTTTGCATGTGTCACAATTAAATAAAAAGCTTTGTCGGATATGATTGAAGTGAACAATGGTAAAACATGGTCCGATGGGAGCCATTTTAACAAAATACCCATCACACGGTGTGCAGTAGACAATATAATGTGAAATGAATTGTTTTCCTCTCATACGTTGACCGCGAACATTTATCGTTCAGTGGTTAAAGCCAGTTTTATTGTCAACGTGGTCCTTGTCCTTTTGGATTTTTTCTCTTTATGGTTTAGTGCGATCGACTTTTTCACTTTTATTTCAAGGTTGATAATGATTGGTGTCTGGTAAATATTATGTAGGTAGTGCTTTATTATTAAGTCATCCCATTTGACTTGGTGTCTGGAAACATCATCATAATCCTAACTAATATTATAAATGCGAAAGTGAGTTTGTTTGTTTGTTACGCTTACACGCTAAAAAGGCTGAACAGATTTGGATGACATTTGGCACATGGGTAGACCATGACCTGGGTTAGGACATAGGATACTTTTTAACTCGATATTCCCGCCGGATCTAGACTTATGCGGGTGAAACCGCGGGGCGCAGCTAGTAGGTTATATACGTATAAAGCAGTAAATGCTGAATTTTTGGGATTTACTGAGACCAAACGAAACTGCTAGAAAGTAAATCTTAGGTACTGTAACTCAATTTATTTCTATAAATGTGGAAAATATTTAAAACAAGACCTGTGACTAATGGCTTTCAAAACTTCAGAAAAAAAGTTGAGTCTTACAAAACTTCTCAATCTGTTACGTTTACGTATAACTTTTTGGTAATAAATGTATTAGTTTCTTTGTCAAAATAACTGGATGTGTAGGATTAGCATTCCTCTTCTTAACGACATTTTTACATTTCATAGTATTGTTTATAAATAATGAAAATTTTATGCGACCCACCACCGACCTCACATTTGTTTGAAAACGAAGTGATATTGGTCATAAACTTATAACATATTATAAAATCTAAGCTTTTGAATATAAATGGTGTTATTTGGTTTATTTGTTTGGACAAAGTTTGATTATATTATAAAATATTATGTAAATAGGTATATCTTAAAGCTGGCGCCGGTAATGGGCACACCTATTTTCCCAGGAGTGTCGTTAGAGGCCACTTGAAGATTATATCAAGTAAATGGGCTACATTATACTAAAAATATCTACTTCCCTTATAAGAATTCGAATTGATCCGAATAAGCTAGCTACCTGAACGATGCCAAACAGAGGAAGTGAGTTCTTGGCACATATTGAATGAAACGGAGAAGGGAACTATAATTTGGACTTGGGCCAGAAAATACATAAGAAATTGCCGATCAAAATATGGAATAAAAAGAATATTATATGTGACCTTATTGACTTGAGTCATTGTCATTGTGTCCCTATTATTCTTTTATTTAATAACGACGTCGTTTTTCGAGAAGTATTAAACTCCGGTTCCTAAAGAATGGACGTAAAAAGTACATCATGTTTTATCGTTTCTACGAAAAACGCTTTCTCTACCGTCAGCGGTATTGCTCAAAGAATCTTGGTTAATGTCATTACAGCTTGGTATTGGTACAGTGGGTTTTGTCACACCGTTTTAATTTTTAACTTTTCTCTCAGGGATTTTGAGCAATCTTCGGAGGTTTATGAAATAGCGTAAGTTTAGCTTCACAGCAGTAAATTGTTATTTACTTATATCAATAAGCTAAGAGTTGTGTGAGTCGTTTATTACGTTTTGCCCTAATTAGATATCCGTGGTGATGGTTATGCATTTTACTATATATGAGGTAACACTTGTTTTATGTGAACTCATTTCTTTTGTTTACTTTATTTAGGTCCTTAAGGTACGTAATCACTCAAGATATTCAAAGGAACACTTCAAGTTATATGATTGTAAGGTTAAACTGTTAGTAACAAGTTACCACGTCTGCTTTCTAGCACCTTAGTATTGACAACGTCTTTCTTCAATTATAACAAGAAAGAGCTTTTCCGAGACAAATCGAAGTGCGGTTGGCGTCAAATATGGTAACTGCAACTGTTACTTTATTTGTTTATAAAAAATCATTAATACTGGCAGTTATTCGGCACGC
The DNA here is from genome assembly GCA_916701695.1 of Agrochola macilenta. NCBI lineage: Eukaryota > Metazoa > Arthropoda > Insecta > Lepidoptera > Noctuidae > Agrochola > Agrochola macilenta. Next base: position 16,427,558 of record OU753563.1, read on the forward strand.
CTCACTTTATGCGCATATTTTCTCACGCGACCAGCTTTTGCTGACGCTTCTCGGAAGTCAAATACATAAAGGCATTCTTTAGTCTAATGACGTTACCTTCATCGTTAATACCATAATTTGTCAATATTTAGTCGGGGTTCACGTTACATTTTCTTACCGATAACCAGAACCACATGTATGTTCTTATGTGGACATAAAGCTTAGTATTTTTAGGGACTTATTCTTACCTATGTAGTGACATAATAAAAAGAGATGTCCTAAGTGACATTAAATCTTCTTCTTCGGTCACAAAAATATCTACGGCTTCCTATTATTATATTACTTAACATAACACATAATCATGTAGTATGGATATTGTGTACAATCACAAGATTTTTTTGTTAGCCTCGAATTCCACTATCGTATGACGTCAATTTGCCATTCTGTCGATTAGTGTCGATGACGTGTGTCGATGGGCAACCATACAAATAAAGATATCCTCAAGTAGAGTCAAAGCCAAAGGTATGCGTATGAGTGGCCGCATCTGATGTATGTGGGTCACAGACAATAGAGTTGCGTGTTTATGTTTATAAATATCTAGCACACATTCTTGCCAATGTCTCTTAGTAACAGGAGTGGAATACGGTATTCGGGATTCACTGGAGGCTAATTCTATCCCGACCTAATTTGATGCTTCCGGTCCATTAGCGAATTGTAGTGATTTATCTGCTGATATAAGATTCGTCGCAATCAATTAAATGCGAGCTAGTCTTAGAACGCAACAGATCTCTCTAGCTGCAATAACCTTGTTGCCTTACGCGCTAACTATTAGCTTTCTTATCAAGAAAACGCGTTTATGTGGTACTTACTGTACACTTAGAACAATTGAGTGTAACTTTACACGAACAGTTAGGTGGCCCATTTACAAAATGTACACTTGTAGATTTATTTCTATCGTAAAAGTAAAAATATAGGCTGCTTATCTAACTAATGTTCACATAAAATGAAGGTTTTACGTTGTCAGACACCGTTCTTGGAAACCGTTACTTTGTCTCCTTCCGTGCATGTGACATTGTTACTTTCCGCTTTTGTTCTCGACACCTACTAACTATACTACTTGTGTTACTTATAATAGTTCTCAAGCCCCTGACGGGTTTTTGTTTGCACAAGAATATTGCAATTTATTGAATTGCTACTTTCTCTATAGGTAGGTACGAAAATTCTATTGGCAGTTATTAACATCTATGGATATATTTTTACGATTTCACTTACTTATACCATCTTATGTACATAAAACATTATGTCTATTAAGTAACAATCTGCTGTTTTATTGTGCTCTATGACTCAAGATAATGCTATTCGATACACTTCGTGCTTTGGCATTAGTCTTTGCGCAGTGATTATTTCTTATTGTGTTCATAAATATGCAGAACAAACAATATTCAGAGGTTTTAACCGCTTTTGTAGTGTATTTAGAATATGGATACACAATTAAGATTTTTGACATAGATGAAACATTTAAATATATCTTTAATCTTCAATGTGTTCATATTTTTCCGCTAATGGGTGCTCATTTCTGATGATGATAGTAAATCTTCGCTAATTTCCAAAGAGCGAGAGTGTTTGAGTCAACGAACTGCGTGCGTTGTTAGTGGTTTACCGCAGGGCGCTGTACTAGGACCTACAACATACGTAACTTTTGTTTATTTTTCTTTGTGTTAACCTTCCAATATTTTTCATTATTCTTTCCAGACAGACTGCAATGTGTATATTACTTATAGCCATGTGACATATTTTCAAACAAAGCTCTGTAAGCTCATATTATGAAATAATACTGTCCTCTAAAACTTCTTCGATTTGAAATCGTTATCGTGAAATGATAAAACTTTGAATATTTAAATGTGATATAAAATTAGAACCTGTAATTAAAATTAACCTTACCTTCTACTCCACTCAATAAAACTTCCAAGAAAATTACCAATGTCATTTGCATTAACTTAAATAATCTATCAAACGGTACCTGTCTCATTATGACAGCCTCCTCCAAGATTTATTTCACTGAAGAGAGCATTAGCATGACAATCATGTTGTGCGAATTACCGTATGCATTGTCCACTTTTAACGGTAATGCAAGTCACATACTTTGAATTCTTATAATTATTTACGGCTTTCCGAAGATGTTCCGATATAAAGTGTTTTGTAATACTCGTTCGATTTCACTTTCCTTTCATGAGATTTGTTATGTTGCGAGGAAAGAAAAACATCATAGGTTCACTCAATCATGCTCAATCATCATTTTCATTTCAATCGAGAAGTGAGAACATGATGTGAGTATTTGGTTGCTATGGTTACCCGATATAAGTTAGTAGTAGAAGATAAAAAGATGCAAATTCATAGACGATGAACATCACTAGAATCCAAATAATTCATCGACAGATTATTTTCTATACTCAGTAAGATGGTAAACTCATGGTAATACAATTGCTGATGTTGGAGTTATAAATCGGCCCATGACAGAAAGACTTAAAAACAATGTTAGGTACTGGCCAATCAATTCAGAGTCATTATGTGTTGCATTTTATAAACTGCTGTAATGTGTTCACATTACGAGTTAATTTATCGTTTATCTCTGATCGAACCTATGTATACGTTTGGCGATAACAATCATCATTTTAATGGTCAACCACGACTTATTTCAGCTCAACCACATCGAATGTGAATCAGTATTTGGGTTAAAAAAATCTAAATGAATTCGTCGGTTATTGGGTAATTATTTTACTTAAGAATGAATTACACATCCAGAAAACATTATTTAAATATAGAATAGAATATCGAAGCATTCTTCGGCTTTTTGGGAAGTGTTGAAAACTTCAAAACTGCCCTGCTTTTCCTGGACCAAACCTGTCTGTTTAATATTATATAGCTTTTTGGTTGTTATGAGAGGCCAGCCACGAAATGTTGCCGTTAGCTCTCGAAATATGCGCTGACGACCGGATACTGTTATTTTTATTTATTTTTCTTACGTCAAACTAGAGTTTTACTAGCTAGCATGTGCTCCTTGAATATCAATGTCATGTTTTAGTATCAAGTTTCTTTAGCATGAGGTCTTCATTTACCTACTCGCGATTTCGAGGAGGTAAAATAAAGGCGAATAGAAAAATATTAAGACTAAGAAGACCTTCTGAAGGACAATCAAATGTAGAGATATACATTATACGTATATTATACCTTCTGAAAGAGTTTTCTTTACATTTAGTTAGAGTTGGTAAGGTGGAAAGTGCTACACCGACAAGCAGTGCCGACAATTGTTGGATGGATGACTAAGGACTCCAAAATGTCTTCAGTTTGGCTAATATGATTGATGGCATCATTTAAAGTTTTCGCACGTTTGTAGCCACAATGTCTGTTCTTTACATTTAATATGATTTTAATTTAAACCTAAATTAATTTTGATGCGTTTTTCCTCAGGGCAATAATGGCTCATATGATTCATCTAATGATGATTTGATGTGTTATGATTACTTGTGATAATTTTTTGTATAGTTACAAATATTTGTGTTAAGATGCTGCATTTTATTTGATATTCAAATTAAATTTTGCATTATCTCTCATTATCTCTGTTGGAAAATATTGTAAAATCCTACTTGAGTTTGATAACTGCTAGTAGGGTTTCTTTCTTTAATTTTCTTTTGATTAAAAAATAAGTGTCAGCTTTGTTACATTTACAACATACAGAAAATAGTGTCTTAAACACCTATGTTTTCAGTAGAGCCAGGGGACCTACCCCCTAGCTCCCAAACTAGGTTTATTACTGTGAAATAAGTTATCATATTTTTTTTAATTCCGAATGCTTAAATAGAGGACACGTAGCTTTAACGGAATTAGTACCTAATCAAATTAATAGTTTTAATTGATACAACAGCGTTATGCAACAAAACAAGTCTAAACATGGATAGGAACAGGCCCGGTGAATGTGATGTTATGCCAAATATTTCCGGACGACCCGATGACGGACGCAGACCGGCACCTAAACATAAGTACTATCAACAATTCTATAGTAAACATATATCAATATGTTTACTAATGACTTGTTGGTAACAAACGACAATATTTTGTTTGTGAAACCAATTAGCAACATACGCTTTAGGACCGTGCAATGCCTTACGAGTAGTTTAAAGTCTTTCTACTCTGTTATAATTTTTATCGGTGATGAAAAGCGACCTCATATCCCACAGAAGTATCAAAATCCAAAATGGTAACGTCATTATTGACCTCGAGGTTCTCCAAGGATCAATCGTCAGCCCCATCTTAGTTAGAGATAATGAATGTTTGTTATGGGAATAAAATCGCACTCTCTCCAACTGTTCCAGAAGAGGATTTTTTTACTAGTTACAAGACGAAAGTAAGGTAAAGATTGAATGAGTTTTCAGATTTTTTAACAACACACATACTTATTCCAAATAATCTGAAACAGCATTTTTACGGCAAGTGATCTCCTTTGTTTTGGTTCATTGTTTAGACGTCCATTAGCTATTAACGCAACCCATTCATCTATATCTGGTAAATCAAACGCAGTTAATGGGATATATGAATATCAGAAGATTCAGAAGCATTTTCATAATTTTGCTGTAATCCATGTGTCTGTGATTTATAGAAGCATTCATAGATACATCGATGGATTGAAAGCATTTTTATATGTAATATGACTTGGCAACTGATATTGTTGGCATTTTTATAGCGCTATTAATTTAAACTTCTTTTATTGTTTTATTTGAAAGAAAACATGTGTTTTGTCTGCTGTTTATGCTTGATAACTATAGCCACACGTGAGATTTATGAGATCCTTCATTATTATTTTGTTACTAGTTTGCCTTCGTTATATCCTTCCAGGAACAGGTTTTTTTTTGCTGAACTATTAATTGAATCCTTTCTTTCCTCCTGACCGTAGAACTTCGACTTTGTTTTGTTTCCTAACTCTCTCTAGTTCTTAAACAAGATGTGTGATAAATCTCCAACCTCCAATGGTCATAGTTAACAAACATTTATTTCAGCTGTGGTAAGCACGCATTGCATAATACATGGCGTCATAATGCACAAACCATTTACATAAATGAATATGTACATACAAATCATGCAGTAGTAGGAAGACATTTTTACCCACTTAAAGAAGCAATTTGAGATTAGCATTTAATTGTTAATAGCTGTTGTAAAAAACGTGGCGATACCTATATAGCACGGTCTAATAGCCGAGGAAAACAATTTCAGTGTCATTAATTCTTTCTTTATTTAACTAAAGCATATATGCAACGAGTATGATCGTGGGAAAACTTTCGTATTATAACCATTACTAGTTTTCTTCTCAAGTAAGAACATTTATGTAAGCTTTAGTTCGATAAAGATTGTTAATAAGTCCATGTGTATACGCGAATGTTTCCACGGGAAATTACTGGCGGATAAGGCTTTTACTGATAAATATTGATGACTCGATTAGTTGATTTACCATGTCGTTAGAATAATATTTCTAACGAATCTTGTATTTAGTATTAGAACAGCACTAATGGTGGCAATAATGATTTTAGCAGTATACATTTTTAGAGTGCTGTAATAAAATCTGAACAAATAGCTTTATGATGAATGTTGTAACCAACTAAACACCAAGGCGCTAACGTGAGGGCGCGATGAGAGAATAAATCTCGTTGTTAGCATGATTTGTTCGTCCCACACCTGCGCGCGCGCCTCTCCCGCTTCACTCATTTATTATTCAAGCGCATCTGTTTTCATTGGCGATTTATCGCTTTATTTAATAGTTCGATCGATATAGATGTACGGACAAATAATTCCACGTGGGAATTTATTTACGCGTTTTATCAAACTTAAGAACTTGAAATGCAAAAAACTGGTTCGCTTTTGGAAAACACTAATGGTTTCCTACGTAATTTTCCTGCTCAACAGGTTACTCTTTTGTCTGCGTATACGCATGTCCTTTTAGAGATATCCAGACTGACTGGTTTATCAACACTCAGTTTAAACACCTGGGCCTTGATTGTGAAATCCCGGAATATATTTATTTTTGGTTCGATGTTAAAAAATTACTGTATTTCTAGATGATACAGTTTTATGCTCGAAGTATAATATCGTAATTTTGTCCTTTTGCTCAAATCAGTAGGACACTATTTTTGTCGTTTAATTCTCTTGTAAAAGGATATTCAAACCGTAGTTTTATTTCTTTAAGATTAATTAACATGAAACAGACTTTAAAAAAATTGTTAAAAGTTTATGTCTCAGATACATTGTAACACATATTTAGAAAATGCCTGCATGATAAATAACTAAATTAACCTTTTGGATGGAATTTTTAGAAGCCTAGTTTTAAATATTTTTCTTTTTTTGTTTTCCTCTTATCGACTCACGGAGTCTTTGTAACCTTGTAGCTGCATGATTTATTTGTATATCTCATATATTAAGTGAACTGTGTTGTGTTCTTTATGAGAATAAAAAATCTTTAAGCCGAAACCTACTTTAATTTTGTTGTGTTATTGTCCACAGCTGTCAGAGGAGGTGCAGAGGAAGCAGAGCGAGTACCAAAAGTGCCTCGAGTCCTACAAGCAAATGAGGGCCAAGTTCGAGGAGAACTATCTCAAATGTAAGATTTTTTTATTAATTTCCTACAGTAGAATCATATTAATTTTCTTAAATAGTTTCTATTCTTGTACCTACAAAAACAAATTTTGCAGCTTTTAATGTGTATGTAGGTAGCATCAAACTCTGTGGGTGGTCTTAAGTGGATCTTAATTTGGAACACTGTAAAAATATTATTCTTGCTAATAAGATACGCTTGCAAAAACATGCTTATCTACAGAGATGATGCATGATCGTCTGTAATAGGTAATTACGATTCGAGTTCCACAAGTTTTGCTGTCGATTGGCATTACATACAGAGTGGCAGGACTGAATTCATGGTAAAAGTATTCGCGTCGCGAATTCGGATTATTTTTGGATACAAAAAGTTTTTTTTTTGATTTGCGTTTAAATACGAGTACTTTCCTTTATATTTCCTACCAGGTTCTGCTCTCTTCGTGGAAGTCGAAAGACACCACAATTTATCTACCAAAATAACAGCCACATTTTTATAAAACTCCTTTTGATTGATGACGTCGAATTCAAATTCAAATTCAAATTCAAATTCAAATTCAAAAGTCATTTATTCAAACTAGGCTGAGAATCAGCACTTTTCGAACGTCAAAATTACATAAGACAGTCCCCCAAAACGCCCACCCTTCACCACTTCCTAGTGCATTAGCTGGGAAGAAGAAGTGGCGCAACAAACTCCCCAGCAGCACAGCTGTCTGTTCAGTTAGAAGAACAAAAAAAAAAGATTCTATATAATAGTATTCAAAATAATTTACATTACGCAACACAAAACATAATTCAAATTATTAGCCATATGTTAGCTAGCACACGCCAATATACCAAACAAAATCATCGAGAACTCAACCAATCAATCATCGATACTCAGGCCGAAATAAAAAAAACTAAACGTAAACAGAATTAATATCTAAATAAAAAAGCCTCCAAGCATAAAGGGCGTGCCCGCTTACATATAGTTGTAACTGGAAGTTATAAATGATAAACTAGGACCATCGATGTAAAATAAATAAACAAAGAGTTAATTACTAATAACAGTAAATAATATGATCAATTGTCGAGGTCACTAGCTAACCACATATTGCAATACAACTCATAAAAAAACAGTGTGATGAGTAGATATTGTCAAAAATAAATTGAAGTTAAATTAAAATAACTTGACTTAAAAAGTCAAATAAAATAAACAATTATATAAACTCATATAACTTGTCAGTACGTAAGCTGGAGAAAGAACATAAACATTGTCTTGAGTTAATCACAGCGACCAACTATTCTTATCATTTAAGTAGTCGTTGATAGAATAGTATGCCTTTGAACAAAGATTGGATTTTACGTCGAATCGCATCGCCCGCTTCGTTTCGCATTATTTCTGACTTTTTTTCCTTTTGGTCGCCTCCTCGCGTTATGTTAACCTGTACAACCTGTATAACCTTCCACGAGATTTGAGCTAATATTTTTTCAAACAAACACAGCTTTATTATATTACTAGCTTTTGCCCGTGACTTCGTCCGCGTGCCTATAACCTTCCTAAATAATTAGGCTATCCAATGCAAAAATATTTTTTCAAATCCGACTGGTAGTTCCAGAGATTACCCCCTACATACAAACTTACAAACAAATACCTCTTTATAATATAATAATCTTTATCTTTTTATCTTTATATAGTATAGATTTTTTCTGATATTTTTTGATATCCAGATCACCACTGCTTCTATTATCTCTATGATTATTTGCCTTCAAACTCCATCTCCATAAAATTCTCTTTCATATCTACGTATACACCACCTTATTTTCTTAACAACTCTAACAACATCTTCTAATCCATCTTCCAGGTCCGACGAGTCGAGGCGGTCGCAAGCTAGACGAGACCAGAGACAAATACGGCAAAGCCTGCAGACGGCTGCACAGAGCACACAACGAGTATGTCCTGCTATTGGCTGAGGCCACGGAGTGCGAGAGGGCGTTACGGACTGCTGCGCTACCAACGCTCATGGACCAACAGCGGCGACAGGGGGAGGCTACTGCGTCATCTTGGTGAGTGATGCGTCCATCTACTGTTTGGAACTTAATCGTTGCCTAGGTGAGCTAGGCTACACCATAATGGGTGATACCCTTCATTAGCAGATTTAGGTTATTCTCTCGCACGAACTGTACCTATACGGTATACGACGTGGTGTTAGTTTTAGCCAGTCAGAGAGGTGGTAGAGGGCCCAGTCAGCGCTAGGTGTTTAGCAGACCGCAAAGTTTTCATTGCACCACTGCTCCATTGATGATCCTTTTTTAAAATTCTGTTAAATTTGGATTTGAAAGGGAGGATCATCGTGCCTTTAGTTTTAGTTTTTTATCGTAAAAGAGTAGAGCTGAAATTTGGGGAGGCTGCAAACAAAAGAAGCTATAAGCCTTGACAAGCTACATAGGACTATGCCAACAGTGCCACCTATCAAGGCGTTTATGTCAAAGTTAGGTACTTAAATGAATTTTACTGCCGTTAAAGATAATAATAAACTGATAAAGACAGTTAAACAGTAAATAATTAAGTCCTTTGTGATAAAATCAAATGTCAATAAATTCGAAGCTGATATCGACTATTCACGTGTATTTAACTTTGATATAGAACTACTAATGTTATGTGAATTACAGTAATTAATCGATAATGAAGTATGCACACCGATTAATTCAGATATGTAATTAGTAACTAATATGTATGATGTAAGGCCAGTTAATTTGGTAACTTTATCGTTATAATATATCACAATCAATCGGGTTGAAGGCGCTAAACGTTTATTTATAGATATTTGCCGTTATTTGCATGCATTTAGAATAGACAACAGAGCTTTTAATCTTCTAAAGAAAACATGCAAAATATTTTATTTCATATTATGAAACGTCAGAAGCTAGGTGCACGGTTCCAATTGGTCGTTTCCTATGGAGAAGAGCCGGCAAGAAACTCCACAGTTACTGTTTAAAAAATAATTGGCTTTTACAAAATTTTCAAATAATAGTGTTAATAGGTATCAAAGGACAGTATAGGCCTTTTAACAAGTACCAGCACAGTTAGCATGACACCCATAGAAACGGGTTTTGTCGACGGAAGAATAGACAAAATGACAGATAAACAATCACAATCTGTCATTTTGTTTATTCTTCGTGACAAAAAATCTACAGTCCACAAGGTTCTCACATTCACAAAATATAAAAGAATCTAAGTACAGTAGGTATGTAAAAAAATCAGGATTTAGTGTACCTATTTGTGAGGGATTTAACAAAGGTATGGAATTACGTTCAAGTATAAACGAAAATTACCTAATTTAAATGACAATATTATATCTGACATAAAAAAGATCTATATATGAGCACAATAGGGATGATGACTAAACATTTTTTTTTGTCCGTCTTTGAGATTGTAAAAAAATATTGGACACGTATTTTTTCTTTTTTTACGTAATAAAATGTGCCATGACGTCACGAGTATGTAGATTTTATACGAGTACATACTAGTGACGTAGCGACCCCCACTCCCTAACTTAAAATGCGTTTTATGTAAGTAATTTTTTATTAATATGATAAAGCAAAAAATACGTGTCTAATATTTTTTTAATATCTGAGTGACGGACTAATTTAAAGAATTTAATTTTTTTACCCAGGCATCATCCCTATTCCGCCTAGGACAAGCTTTTTATCCAAATGATGCTACGATCGTAGTTTCTTCTGGAAATCCCTTTTCCAACAATGGCACCAATAACAGTGATGTTAATAATATTATTTTCTTAAACAGGAAAGGAGTTCTCCTAGAGGTAGTGCAGAGGTCAGACTTCAGCACGGACAAGTTCAGGGAGATCCAGACCAAAATAGAGACGACCATACAGAACCTGAGGCCACAGGACGAATACAAGGAGTTTATTGAAAAGTACAAGTAAGTTCAAGAGCCCAGCTTTATTTATTCACCAATCTTAAATGGTCTCTGGTGAATTACGGCTCTCTCTCACAGGGTGGCTTTGTAGCTGAATATGTAGCTTTTTTGATAACGTTTCCGTTTTAGAGTTAGATAACATGAATGTCGGACATCAAGGTAACCTTATATGATTTTTGCACTTGAGAATTGAGTTTTGGAGGTCTGAAATTCTAAAAGGTCCTAAAAGAATAGACACGTGATATCCCTAGCTAGAAGTAAACCCCAGCATAGGGAAAGACCAGGGCGCCTACCACGACCTCTAAAGCAGTATTACTTTAATATTACTTTAGTGTGGTAAAGAGATGAAGCTCTATCAGGACGTATAGCTCCATCTCTTTCCTCCACTGAAGTAAGAATAAAATAATACTGCTTTAGAGGTGGTGGTAGGCCCCCAGGCTGATGATTATTAAGTATTAATTGTGGAAATATCCAAAATTGTGAAATTGTGTGGGAACCATAAACCTAATTCATGAAGAAATTAATGGTCACGATTTACGAATAAAGAAAACATGAATTGGTATAAACAATTTCGCGGACGAGTTATTAATATTTCGCAATTACATATTCATAATAGGTTTCTTTTTTAACGAATCATTCTCGAATATCAATCATCAGCCAACTGTAAATGTGCACCGTCATGAGTTATTGTCGACAGTCTTTTGCCGAGAATGCTATAGGAAGTAAAATGATACCGAAAGCTTTCGACTTGACAATGTATATGCGAAAGTATATTAGTATCACTACACATTATAAAACAAAGTCCCCCCCGCCGCGTCTGTCTGTCTGAACACGATAAACTCAAAAACTGCTGAACGAATTTTCATACAGGTTTCACCAATGGACGGAGTGATTCATGAGGAAGGTTTAGGTGTATAATTCATTATGGTTTTGTGTAAATTTGCTGAAATATGACGATGTAAAATAGTCCAATTAGGATGAACAGCAGTTACATTTTAATCTAACCCTTGCTCGACGCAACAGGCTGATAGGATACTACGACAGAAAAAAATCGTAGGCATATGTATATGCTTGCTCTGCTACTAGTGCGAGTTTACCTAAAATAAATCCTTTCGCCAGTTTATTTGATTCTACATATATTTGCAGCGAAAGGTGGGAATGATCTTAAAGATAAAATCAGAAGAACATGATTACTAGTTTGTTTTGGTTATAAATATATGTAGGTGTATGTATCAGTATATCATACTTTTTCGAGTTATCTTTCCCATATGTTGCACCTGCCATGCTTTGTCTCTGCATCACCCTAAAGTTGACTGGTAGAAAATGCCTCGGGCATTAAGTCCAGCTTTGTACAGTATTTTTTTACTTGTGCATAAAGTTTTAATAAATAAAGGATTTTATTGATTTGTAAATAGATATTTACAAGTGGGTACAAACAACATAATAACTAATTAAAAATAAAAATAGCATAATTGTATACTAACTGAACTAAAATATAGCATCGAAAAATTCATCCGCATCGCTGTCGACTGGTAATGTACCCAAGAGACTGGCCACGTTGCCTCGTTGCGCCCAAGGTAAAAATCAGCCCTTGGGTCACGGGAAGTGTCAAATAAATAAATAAATTACAAATTATAATTTTAAGAGGCTTGTGGCTAAGTAATAACAGCCGCACGAGTTGATCGATCAGATTAAGCTACGCTTGCTGTGGTTGGTCTGTAGATGGGTGACCATCTTTACATACCAAAACTCCTCCGTGCCTCGGAAAGCACGTTACGCCATTGGTCCCGGTTGTCGTTCTTAAGATCTTTGACAGTCGTTACGGGTCGCCAGAAGCCCAAAAGTCTGACAGCCAGTCTTACCAAGAGGTATCGTATAGGTACCCAGTAACTGGGTTATGAAGGTCAGATAGGCAGTTGCTCCATGTAAAATAATGGTATTCAGCTGCATTTGGCTAGACTGGAAGCCGACCCCAAAGTAGTTGGGAAAAGGCTGGTTGTCCTTAGGGGTTAAATAGGTACCTATCTACCTTACTAACTAGACGACCTCATGAACGAAAAGGGATGGCTTTCCAAAAGGTGTTTGCAAACCTCCTTGTAAGATAGTCATGGGCGCCGGCAGGTTTATTTTCAGCTCCACGAAGCGAGCTCGATCATTTTTGCGGTTCACCTCGAATATGTTAGGTTATCGTTTGTCCATTCATACAAATAGTAACTTTGTCGATATATGCAGCTATTTCGCCTCAAATGGGATAGGTTTTATTTTGCCCATTCATACAGAAAGAGGATTAATAGGGATGATGACAAAAAAAAAATCGTCTTGGAGATTATTAAAACATATTGGACACGTTTTTTTTCTTTTTTTACGTAATCTAAAGATTACGGCGATACATTGAGTTGAAATGTGTCATGACGTCACGAGTATGTAGATTTTATACTTACTTGGACGTAGCGACCGCCACTCCCCAACTTAAAATGCGTTTTATCTAAGTATTTTGTTATTAACATGATATAGCAAAAAATACGTGTCTAATATTTTTTTATTATGTGACTGACGGAGAATTTCTTTTTTTTACCCAGGCTTCATCCCTATTGAGTCGACTTATACAAAGAAGTTTAAGAACTTGACCGGTTAAGATAGAGTAGGATGCAAAAGCGGGCCAAGCAAGCTCGATAGTGTTAGCACCCCGCCTAGGGCCGATTCGAGTTTCGGAAGAGTTCGGTACTTTGTCGACAAACGCACAAAAGCTTTAGAATTCAGAGGTAAATATATATATATAAGGATCTCCCCTCAAATAGGTAAAGTTCTCAATTATTGTGTTAGGCGTTTTCAGATATTTCTTTAGTTCTGAATGTTTTTACACCTATATTTTATTTTGAAGCCAGGGATGGAAGAACAACAGCTGGCTTAGTTCGACATGGAATGTTCATGTTCGAATTAAACTCGATTCGAGTACTTAAAGATAATGGAAGTTTGCCTGCACTTTTAAATTCAATTAAAATCAAAAGAAATAGACCTCAAACCTCAAATAATCTTAAGAATAACTCAATATATCGTTAATGAGCGATGAGTAGTCGAAGCCTCGAAGCCTCGAAGGCAAGGCATGATTTGTATGAATCAGAGGTATTCAGGAACTGAGCGTTACTTTCAAAGGCCATTTGCCGTTTGAGGCCATTGAAGTAAATTACGATTGTTTTATTTTTTGTTAATTAATGGTTAAGTAAGAAGGAGGCTTACTCTTTCTTACATAACCATTAAATGTCGTAACTATGAAACGAGTTAATATAAATATATATATATAAAATGATAAACTGACTGACTGACTGACTGACTGGGTGATATATCAACGCACAGCCCGAACCGCTGGTCCTAGAGACATGAAACTTGGAGGGTGTGTTCTTTGTGAAGAGTAAGTATCCACTAAGAAAGGATTTTTGGGAATTCCACCCCTAAAGGGGTAAAATAGGCGATTGAAGTTAGTATGAAAGTCCGTCAGTTTTGAAGTTAGGATCTTCAAATTTTGTTTTTAGGCTGACGATTGAAAATTAATTTATACGTGTCTCAGCGTTTTTGCTAATTCCACCCCGAAGGGTTAAAAAGGGGGATGAAGTTGAAAAGTCCATAATTTTCTGAGAAAAATCCCATTTTTTTTATCTAGGCTTATGATTGGAAGATAACGCAACGGTGTTGTTAGAATTTCAACCCTTAAGAGGGTGAAAAGGGGGATGAAATTTTGTTTTTAATTAAAGTTCTTTATTTTTTAAGTTAAAATCACTAAATATTTCGGCTTATGGTTGGAAACTATACAACGTTAATCGTTGTCATTTTTTAATTTCAACCCACAAGGGTCTGGAGATCATCATGGAGAGTGTGATTGTCGTAACTCACTGCTGGGCACGCCACAATTGAGGCGATACGCCCCCTCTTTGAGGAGTGGCTAGAGAGGCGACACGGGGTCCACACCTTCCGCCTGACACAGGTCCTCACCGGACACGGTTGTTTCGGGAGGTTCCTGTTCCTCATAAGGCGGGAGGAAACGCCCGTGTGTCACCACTGTGTGGATCGCCCGGAGGACACAGTGGAGCATAGCATAGGACATAGCAGGTGAAAGTCTGCCTGGCTTGCCACCTGGTTTCCTTCTGGAGGCGATTGGTGACAGTGATCTCTCGCGCCCGGCCCTGGTCCAGGCCATGGTACGGAGCGAGAGGCCGTGGCAAGCCGTCACTTCCTTCTGCGAAGCAGTAATGCTCGCGCACGAGACGGAGCGCGTGGCGGAGAGGCAAATGTCGCGTCCACACGCTCCCTAGCTACCGCGGGAGACGCCCTGGGCGTCGGGAATAGCAGGCCGATTCCCGGCCACCGTAAGTCCGAAAGGGATACCGTGGCCCCTGGCAACGTGGGTATTAATTAGTAAGAGTCTGCCACGACCTCCCGCTCCGTCCAGAGCGGGAGAAGTTATTTAATAATTTCCCACCCTAAAAAAAAAAAACGGTCTGAAAAGGGCGATGAAGTTTTGTATTGAATTTGTTCATTTGCTGAATTTTGTATTCAAGTAAAAATAATATAAGTACACGTGTACTGTTTCTACTGTTTCTAACATTACAGTATTTTACATAGAGCGACTGCCTATCTGACCTCCACAACGCAGTTACTGGGTAATACAATAGCCCTTGGTAAGAATGGTTGTCAGACTTTCGGGCTTCTGACTTCCCGTAACAACTGTCAAAGATCCACGAATGACAGCCGGAACCAACGGCTTAACGTGCTTTCCGTGGCACGGACGGGTCTTTGTATGTAAAGATGGTCACCCATCCACAGACCAACTGCGGCAAGTGTAGCTTAACCTGATCGATCGACCTGTGTGGCTGTTATTATTTAGCCATGGGTCCCTCCCCCGGAGTACCCCTCCTGGGTTCTCCGGGGGAGGGGCCCGTCCCCTTCTCCGGGAGAATCGATATAGATATAGATTAGGATAGTAAGGATACGAACAGAATGCGATACTGCTCATCCCTCATAGCAAATAGCGTGATACTTTGAACCCTACAGACTGGCCACACATATGTGTGGCCAGTCTGTAGGGTATAATATAGTAGGGAACATCTATGCTATGTTATTGAGGCCAAAATACTTGTTATATCTTTGGGGATATAATGGTGCAAAAAAGGTGAATTGATTGTATAATATTATTTATTTTACGACGAGGATGTTACATCAAGGCTTTTCTTTTTGAATATTGGCGCCAAGAGCGGGAAAAAGTCCACAGATAAAATATAAAAGTCACAACGTCACTGTGACTCTGACACTGATGGCGATGTTGCCATTGTAATAATATATTAAAATGTTGCCACTTTTTGAAGGCTTTTTGTAAAGCCTGAACATATTCCGGGGCGTTGAAAGATCACTTTCAACAGCTATTAAGTTCCTCTGCTGTAGGTAGTTTGCAGAGCCGCACTAGAGAGCGTCGCACGCAGCCTTTGTTGGTGAAAATGTCGGCCACTCGGGATATCCCATCAGGTCCAGTTATGAGGCGAACAACACGGCCGAGTTTCCAAGCCAGAGGGGGGGCACCATCATCTGCTAAGAGCACCATGTCTCCAACTACCAGTTTTGAAGTATTCGTTCGCCATTTGGTTCGATGTTGCAACTCTGCCAGATATTCCTTCTGCCACCTTTTCCAAAATTGTCTTCGGATTGCTTCTAGACGTTCATAACGCCGCAACTGACTTTCTTTGATGTCTGTCAGATCTGGTGTCGGCAGAGCGGTCAACGGCCTCCCAATGATGAAATGCCCAGGGGAAAGGGAAAGGAGGTCGTCAGGACTGGAGGAAAGGGGGGATAAGGGACGACTATTGAGAATAGCTTCCACTTGTGCAAATAATGTACAAATTTCTTCAAAAGTTAAATGGCTGTCACCGATGACACGCCTTAAGAAATATTTTGCCGATTTAACCCCGGCTTCGCAAATGCCACCGAAATGAGGAGTGTAAGCCGGAATGAACGTGAATTTAATAGATTGTTGACTTGCAAAATCAGACAAAGGCTCGTGATTATCTTTTAGGAAGGATCCGATGTCCTTAGCGGCGGCAACAAAGTTGCTTCCATTGTCGCTAAATATTTCCGTCGGTTTGCCGCGACGAGCGATGAAACGCCTGAGTGTCAGTATAAATGCATCTTTCGATAAGTCACTGACTGCTTCGAGATGAATGCACTTATACCGCAAGCAGACGAAAAGGCATAAATAACATTTGACTACACGACTGCCACGACCTTTACGATTTACAATATAAAATGGACCAGCAAAGTCCAAACCAACGGATATAAAAGGATAGTCAGGCGTAATACGTTGAGATGGTAAATTACCCATCTTGGGTTGCAGAGTCAAACCTCGTATTCGCCTACATCGTACGCAATTATTGACTGTACGTCTTGCAAGATGCCTACCATTTATTGGCCACACTGTTTCTCTAACAGACGCTAACAACAATTGTGGACCAGCATGCATATTGTTTATGTGTTCCCTTTCAAAATATAATTTAGTTAGCCTATGCGAAGCATGAAGTAGAATTGGATGTTTCTTTGAATATGAATGTGCTGATGCATCAATTCGTCCACCGACACGAATTAGTTTTTGTTCGTCTAAAAATGGTGACAACGATAATAATTTACAATTACTCTTCAAAGAATTACCTTTCTTTAGAATATCATACTCCATAGGGAACGCTTGATCCTGAGCGATAACACATAGAGAATGGAATGACTCTCGCAGTTCATTAACTGACAATATACCTACACGTTTATTATTTTTATTTTTAATATTAAATATGAATCTGTGAACATAAGCAAACGATCTTTGCAATTTAGTTAAAGATGAATACTTATCAAAGACAATGATAGGTTGATTAATTATCGCCGAATGTACTTTTAATTCCGGTAACTCTTTGGAATCATTCATACCTAACATAGGCCATTCAAACTCATTTTTTAATAAATAACTAGGCCCAGTCCACCACAGCGGCATTGCTACTAAGCGTTTAGCATCTACTCCCCGTGATATTAAGTCAGCAGGGTTAGAATCCGTGGGAACATATCGCCACGCTGAATAAGAAGTTAATTCTTTAATTTCACTAATACGATTAGCTACAAATACTTTTAATTTACTGACGTCACTACGAATCCAACCTAATACTACTGTGGAGTCACACCAGTGCACTAGCTTATCCGGCTTGTAACGGAGCGAGTCTGTTACAGAATTGGTCAGTTTAGCGGCGAGCAAGGCTGCACAGAGTTCCAGGCGGGGAATGGTAGTAGGCTTCAAAGGAGCCACCTTCGATTTGGCACATAGCAATCTGACCGTGATGTCCCCATTATGACTAATCGTTCTTATATAAACACACGCACCATACGCGTAATTTGAGGAATCGCTAAATGAATGTAGTTCAATAAATTGAGGCGATTCACCTATAACTAATCTAGGTATTTGTAAATTAAATAAATACTTTATATTTTCAGAAAACTTAGTCCAATCATCCCTTATTTCCTGAGGGGCTGGCTGATCCCAGTCTAACTTATGTTGCCAAAGTCTTTGTATCATTATCTTTGGTATGACTACAACTGGACTTAAGATACCCAATGGGTCGAATATTTTGAAAGCGTTTGACATAATAAATCGTTTTGTTATGGTTAGACTATTATCATGTGAGAATCCCTTTATAGGAAAATGAAATGTATCACTAGATGGAGTCCAGCCCAACCCTAGCGTACTAGACGACTCACTAAAAATTAAACTATCTTGTTCATTCATATCTACATTGTCAAAAATAGAAGAATGATTTGTTTTAAATTTTCTTAAATTAAAACAACCTGCCCTTAACGCTTCAGATACAGCCTTATGTATATAAATTAATTGCTGTGAATCATTTGAACCTGTTATGAGATCATCAACATAAAAGTCTTTCTGGATGATGCACTTTATGAGCTCATCATCCTGTTCCTGCCCTACCTGCCATAGACAGCGCGTACTCAGGTAACTTGCACTTGCTGTTCCATAGGTTAAAGTATTGAGCTTAAGTGTCTGAATAGGATCAGATTCCTCTTTTCTCCACAAGATAAGTTGCAAGTACCTATCATCTTCGTGTACTAAGACTTGGCGATACATCTTTTCGATGTCGCCAGTAAGCAAATACTTGTATTGCCTAGAGCGTATCAAAATAGAGAAAAGAGTATCCTGTACGGTGGGACCTACCATTAATATGTCATTCAGAGAACAACCGGAAGTGGAAGAAGCAGAACCATCGAATACTACACGAAGCTTGGTAGATTCACTTTCCTGTTTAAGAACCGGATGATGACACAAGTAATAACATGGACCTATCCTATCTCTAAATTTATCATTTAACACAGATAAATGTCCTAGCTCAGCATACTCATTAATAAACTTAGTGTACTCTAATTTTAACATAGCGTTTCGTTTTAACCGTTTTTCTATGTTAATTAAGCGTCGCTTAGCTAACTTGTAAGTATCGCCTAAACAATCAGCAGTATCTTTTAGTGGCAATTTTACACAAAACCTACCTGTATTGGTTCTAGTTGTGTAAGTGAGAAAGTGTTTTTCACATTCATTTTCATTTTCACTTGTAATTAATTTTCCAGGAATTTCTTCCAAGTCCCAAAATTTACTTAGCATATTATCAATGCTAGCATCACTACTATCACATTTGGAAACTATACTGTGATTACAGTGAACATTTTTATGCGGCTTCACCGATTCTATGGGACCAGATACAATCCAACCTAATTGTGAACTTATTAACTTAGGATTTTTGACACCTAATGAAAATTGTTCAGTACCTAGAATGTCCCAGAATAAGTCTGCACCTATCAAGACATCTATGTCGGCTGGTTTGTGAAACATGGGATCAGCCAGCTGAATATTTTCAGGTAACTTCAAAGAACCAATATGGATGGGAACCTTCGGCAGTCTACCTGTCAATTCCTTCAACACAAGACATGAACAACTTATGTTAAACTTACTATTTATTGATTGTAATTTAATATTACAACTTTCAATAACATTATTTGTTAATGTGTTTCCTATGCCAATGACCTTTAGAGTGTCAATGGGACGGGACATTAATGATAACCTGATCTTTAGGGATTCGGTTATAAAAGATGATTGGCTGCCACAGTCCAATAGTGCACGAACTTTGACCTTTTGCTGGCCAAATGGATTCGATACCTCTACCATGGCTGTTGACAATATTATTTGACTTGTATTTTTATTAGAATAGTTTGCTACTATCTCACCTGGCTCATCAACCGAAGCGAGACATGCCGACGTTGGCGGACGGTGTAGCAAGCTATTATGCCTCTCAGTGCAGCCAGACTCTTGGCATGACCTGAATCGACAATCCTTAACGGAGTGACCCTGTCTCAAACAGTTAATGCAAAGTTTATACCTTGTCACATCCGTCATTCTATCATCAATACCCTTAGCCTTAAATGTTGGACAGTCATAAATTCTATGACGCTCGTCGCAAACAATACATGAATAACCCTTCAGTCCTTTATTCTTATTATTATCACTAGTACTTGCAAAAGATTTAACATTGTTATTCTGACTCTTCCTTTGACTTTGTTTATTTGGTGTTAAACGGTGAGGAGGAGTAGGCTTCTTTGAATCTATGTTGCCAGAATTATTAGAACTTCGATTTGCAGATTCAAGTACACTAGCACGATCCGTAATAAATTTAAAAAACTGCTCTAAATTTGGTAGCTGACTTCCTAAACTACTGCGATATTCCTCCCATTTCAACAAGGTTTGACTATTGAACTTAGCTGACAACATGAATATAATAATTATATCCCAATTATCCGTTGGTTGTCCCAAGCTGACCAAGGCACGTAAGTTTTTAGTAATATGATCAACTAAATATCTTAAAGATTTTTCTTCTGACTCACCTGGAAGCTGTTTTATATTCAGTAATGAATCAAGATGATGATCAATTAATATTCTATTGTTATCATACCGTTGACAAAGCAGCTTCCAAGCCTCAGTATAATTTTTAGCAGAAACTTCTAGATTGGAAACAATTCTGGCTGCATCACCTTGTAAGTATGAATTTAAATAATAAAACTTATTAATTTCAGAAATACGGTCATTTTTATGTATTAAACTTTCAAAGGTATCTCTAAACTCTAACCAACGGAAATATTCACCATTAAACTTAGCTATTTGTATTTGTGGGAGCTTTAATCCTAAAGTCTTATGATCTTCCAGACAACATGAAGCATAGTGATCAGAACTATGTTTCTGTTCGCATGCATTTTTCTGAGAAAACATGTCTAATAAGTTCTTAGCAGTGGCTATGTTAATTACTATGTCTTGCTCAATGTTGTCTCGTTCATCAATTTCAGCATCAATGTTGTCAGAACTCAGAACCTCTATTTCACTTTGCAAGTCATCAACTTTAACAGATAATGCCTCAAACTTTGCGAGCTTTAAATTTAACTCGGTCAATTGAATGTTATTCAATTCCTCTTGTTTAGAAATGTTACATAAATAGTTTTTAAACTTAGTAATTTGCCCTTTAGCGGATGCTCTTTTTGTTAACAATTCTTTATAACGTTGCTTAGCTTCAGGCATTGTGAATAAAGATTGTTATGAAAGTTGAGGAATTATCACAAAGACAATAAAAAGAATGGGCTCACGTTCCTCGTCTCGGTGTCACCTGCCGATTAGGAAGCCGGGTGCGCACGATCAGTGGAGCGCCAGCCAGACAGTTATGCACTCTCGATCTGGCAGAGAAGCGAGCACGGCGATTATGACCTGAAATAGTCGGCAGACTACTAAATATCGAGACACTAATACTCGTATTTTGTAAATTGGGGGCAAGTACTATTGAAACGTTGAGCTGAGACCGGATTTACAATTCTTGTAATCACCTTATTTACACAAATGGTTGCTATATATGGATATTTTGGTATTAGGAAAGGTATTTAGGGGTTTTAAATGACGGAAAGGCACTCAACTTCGGGGCGACGCGTTGACGCTCTCGATTCTCGACTTGGCGGGCTTCGGGGCTTCGGCGTCGATTCCCTCGTATGTAGGTAGGTAGCAATTCCGACGAAGATTTTTTCTTTGTGGTCGCGGATTTCTTGTTTTAGTTCCCCTCATGGGCCACCATGTTATATCTTTGGGGATATAATGGTGCAAAAAAGGTGAATTGATTGTATAATATTATTTATTTTACGACGAGGATGTTACATCAAGGCTTTTCTTTTTGAATATTGGCGCCAAGAGCGGGAAAAAGTCCACAGATAAAATATAAAAGTCACAACGTCACTGTGACTCTGACACTGATGGCGATGTTGCCATTGTAATAATATATTAAAATGTTGCCACTTTTTGAAGGCTTTTTGTAAAGCCTGAACAATACTAACTGGATCTGCCAGAGGAGAAACAGTCTTCGTGCCGCGTATGCCATTGATACCAAATTACCTTCCGTTTGAATTTAAAAGATTGCAGTTCCTAATCAAGATTTGCTTCGCGATGACTATTAATAAGTCACAGGGACAAACTCTGAAATTTGCTGAAGTTGATTTGCGGCAAGACTGTTTCTCCGTCGGTCAGTTTTATGTGGCTTACTCACGTGTTAGCTCTCCAACTAGCCTGGTTGTTTTAGTACCCGCTTCCAAATTAGTGAAAAACATTGTATATAGAGAAATACTGTGAAGGATTTAGGTAGATACCGGTCCTTTACAGTAGGTATTTCTTGACAGTATTCCTCAAATATCTCACATAGTGGAGGACAATTAGCCATGAATAAAGCTCTATATTGTAATTGTTATAATAATTCAGAATTATCTAGAAAAAAAGAATTTATACTCAACGCAGACGAAGTAAAATAAAATAGTAACGAAGTCAAACCTTACATTGAATATTCGAGTCTGATGCCGAAAACATAGTTTTTTGAATTTTGGTCTGTTTGTTTGTAAGTATGTTCCGGCTTGCACAAAAACGGATGAACGGATTTGGATGATATTTAGCACACAGATAGTTTATAACCTGGATTAACCTATAGGTTATTTTTTAATCCCAGTAGTACGTTCCCGTCGGATATTTTTCGACATCCACGCGGGCGAAGCCGCGGGCAAAAGCTAGTTTATATAATATATATGTTAACACGAATACTTATTTTAGAATCTTTTTTTAATTTTTTTTTTTTTTTTCAGTTTTTTTATTGACAAGTCTTATATTATACAATCTAACACTAAATTAAATAACTAACTATACAAATTAACAAAAACAAAAGAACACTTAAAGGCGTTGAGGTACTCGACCGCATCGCTGTCATCCGGAAACGTGCCCAGAAGACTGGCAGCATTGCCACGTTGAATGGCATGGTTCTTGGTTTGATGATCAATCAATCTGCCTTTTCCCAACTATGTTGGGATCGACTTCCTGTCTCACCGGATGCAGCTGAATACCAGTATTTTACATGGAGCGACTGCCTATCTGACCTCCACAACCCAGTAACTGGGTAATACGATAGTCCTTGGTAAGACTGGTTGTCAAACTTTCGGGCTTCTGAGGACCCGTAACGACTGTCAAAGATCCACGAATGACAGCCGGGACCAATGGCTTAACGTGGTTTCCGAGGCACGGAGGAGTCTCGGTATGTAAAGATGTTCACACATCCACGAACCAACATAGCATAGCTTAACCTGATGGATAGACCCGTGCGGCTGTTGTTCCTTAGCCACGAGCTCCTTGCTCCTTGTCCTGTTCTTGTTTCGATGATGTTGACGATAATGAGAAACCGTCGTATAGTACGTACTCGATCCAGGACTAGGATTTAGTATTTCCCTTGATTTTTCGGGGGGTAATCCGTGATTGACTGCCTCCTTGCTCTAGTGGTCGCAAGCTCTATTGCTGAGCACGAGGTCCTGGTCGATTCCCAGGTTGGGCAAAGTGTTAATGGGTTATTCTATCTGGAAATTCTCAGTAGCAACCTTCTGTCAAGTCTGGATTTGTGCCCCGTTGACGGCAACAGGCTCGCCCCCTCTATTACATGGGACTTCAACATAAGTGGTGAAATGTGGGTGTACTATAGGGGGCACCTCTGCTTAACCCACCGGGGAAACAAGGCGTGATATTATGTTATGTAATCCGTGGTTATTGGTAATAGAGAGTTATGCCCAAATGTTATCCCTTGCAAATGCGTTTTAGCTTGCTTTCAGCTTTTGTTGTTGAAATCGAAACACCGATTTAGATTAGATAAATTTAAAGTATAAGTAATATAAATAATTCAATTGTAAGTCAATAGATGTACTCTTTGAATGAAAATAATAAACGACAATATTTTAATCTGAAACCACATAAAGCTTCGTGCAGACTAGCGCGACACCGGTTATGGTAATACCGTGAAGTTTTCTTAGAAATTGTATTGTTCAAGTCGCGTCGCGCCGCCGCGCCGTCGCGTCGCGCTGTTCTGCACGAGCTTAAATGCGGTCATTGGAATAACCACACGTGACGTAATTTTGGTGTATATGTCGCATCCTGTAGGTATTTATTTAGTTGGTATTGGAGATACGTACTCGTATTTGTTTATGCTTTTATTATACTTTGAACACGTTCTTGCTAAAGCAAATCTAGCAAAGAAGACTGTATCACGGTAGCTTGATATATGAGTTATGATTATGAAGGTTCATAATCATAATCAAATTCATGATTGCCTGTGAAATGGAGCACGTAATAGTCCGAGTCCAGTAATAGTCCGTCAGTCAGATTATTTTAGAACGGCTCAGATATGAAGTTCTTCGATAGTACCAAGCTCGAGTCTTAGCGAGTGTTCTACCCGTCAAGCAAGCGTCACTGAGCTAGTAATCTCTTCTCTTTGGTAGCTCATGTCGCACGGGACCGACAATCTTTTGTGAGCGAGAAAATAGTTGATAACTAATTGCTTTCCCGGCGGTGGTGAGACACGTGCCTAGATTGTCGATTATTTTTTAAACAGACTCCATTCATTTCTCATTAGGATACACATCAAGCTATACATTTCCAGTATAAGCTGAGTTCGCATTGTACGGAAATCCTATACAATGCGAGATCAGCGTAAACTGGAAATGTCATATTTATTGTCAGTCAGAGATGTTAGGGAAAACCGCATAAAATAAAACTATCAGCGGTTTTCCAAATGAATTCTTGAGGATCCCAGTAATTTACAAAATAGTTGACACGGAGTCATAAACAGCATAACTAGATAAGCTTTTCGATTTTAAAGTTGATAGCTTTGTAATTGGTACCTACCTGTTTCGTAATCCCCTTTAATGTCTTTAGTAAGAATTAGGGTTTCCAAACCACAAAGATAAAATGGTACAAGGTTAAGTACCAAATCTTTATGGCTTATTTAACGTGGAGCCAGTTTACAGCGTGTAGGTTTGGATTAACGAAATAAACAAGCAATTAATCATAAAACATATGTTCATGATTAGACTATAGTACCTGGGCGACCGAGCTCTGCTCTGGTGAAAATAGAGAATGCCCATTTAATAGTATAGGAAATTTCATACTAATTCCATGCTGCCATGGTAGTACATACTAATTCCATGCTGCCACGATAGTACATACTAATTCCATGCTGCCATGGTAGTACATACTAATTCCATGCTGCAACGCTAGTACATACTAATTCCATGCTGCCATGGTAGTACATACTAATTCCATGCTGCCACGATAGTACATACTAATTCCATGCTGCCATGGTAGTACATACTAATTCCATGCTGCCACGATAGTACATACTAATTCCATGCTGCCATGGTAGTACATACTAATTCCATGCTGCCACGATAGTACATACTAATTCCATGCTGCCATGGTAGTACATACTAATTCCATGCTGAAATGGTAGTACATACTAATTCCATGCTGCCACGATAGTACATACTAATTCCATGCTGCCATGATAGTACATACTAATTCTATGCTGCCATGTCATTATTCTTGTTCTAAAATATATTAAGTAAATAAATAAAAATCAACATTATGAGAAAATCTAAATGAGTATAAAACAAGATTTCACATTGGTCTTCCGACCAGGTTATAACTGTTGACAAATTGAAGAATCAGTTTTAATAGTAATTTAAATTTTCAAACGATAATCGACTTTGTTGTCGATAGCCCATGTTAGTGGATCTGCACAACCACATCACTAATCCAGCACGTGTAGCATGACAACCATAGAAACGGGTTTCCCAAGGGTTTTTGTCGACGGAAGAATAGACATAATGACAGATTGTGATTGTTTATCTGTCATTCCGTCTATTCTTCCGTCGAGAAAACCCGTTTCTATTGTGGTCATGGTAAGCGTGCTGAATTGCACTTTATTGTGTCGAAGCAAGAGTCGCTTTTTAGGGTTCCGTAGTAAACAAGGAACCCTTATAGTTTCGCCATGTCCGTCTGTCTGTCTGTCCGTCTGTCTGACCGCGGCTTAGCTCAGAGACGGTTGGTACTAGAAAGCTGTAATTTGGCATAGGTATATGTATATACATATTAATCATGCCGACAAAGTGGTAAAATAAAATCAAGTTTTTTTTTTCCCTCGTCTATCCCATGTTGTGAGGTATCGTTAGAAAGGTCGTTCAAAAATATTGTGAGTTTGTGAAAACCATTTTTGGATTCAGGGATACGTTTGCGAAATATTAAGCTTTTAACTGATTTTTTTTGTTAGAGTCATGTGTGCCCCCCCCCCCCCCCCCCCATATAGCTAAATGGTTGTACTTGGACTTATGAAAAAATTCACAGCAGTAGTATATATAACGAAATTAAAAGGAAAACTATCAGAGCTAAGTAGGCTGTACGTGTACGTGTGTAGGAGAACATGTTTTTCAACTACAATGTTAAGTTTGTTCTTGGGATAAACTCATCCCAACTACGGAACCCTTCATTGTGCGTGGACCGACACGCACCGGTTGGCCGGTTTTTATTTAAATGTTTTTGCGGAGTGAACCATCTGAATTCATCTGTGTCTCAACCATTAATTTCAGAATATAAAAAGTTAACCACAGTTCAAATTGTTCTAGATCGCCACCCTCAACGCCAGTAACGTTTAACTTTGACGAGAGCCTAGTCGAAGACACGAGCGGGAAGCTGCAGCCGAACCAGCTGACAGTCGACAATCTCACAGTAGAATGGTTGAAGGAAAAGCTGACGGAGCTTGAGAACACCCTGCAAGACAACCGGGAGAAGCAATCAGCGCTCCAGGGACCGGAGATCATAGGGAATGGAGTCTGCAAGAACAATAATACGGGACTGAGTAATGGAGTCAATGGGATAGATAGGTGAGTCTTGTTACAAAATAATGAAAACTTACAAAAGATTATAATTAAAATCAAAAATAATTTATTCATATTGAGTTACTTTTTGAATGCCAAGGGTTAAAGATGCCTTAAAACTCACGCGTGTCACCACTTCCTAGGTTAGCTAGGACCACGAGGCGAAACAAACTTCGTAGGTTTTTTTCAGTATCAGTATAAACAGCCTGATGCATTTTAATGGGTTGGTCATCTGTCATTACCAGAGAAGTCTTGTTAGAAGTACTCATGGCGCTAACGATGACATAATGCAAGTTGCAACACGATTTTTTAACTGTTCTCTTCCCTAATATTAAATTGCCTTTAATTTAATCAATACCATAATGCTTTTTCCAACTATCTAGGCATTCACCACCACCGTTACCAGTGACCACGTCAGAGCCCATCAAGCTTCTAGAGCTTCGCGTAGCTGAACGCAAATGTGCCAAACAAGCAGAGATGATCAGGTCCGCATTGGCTGAACTGGGTTGCGAAGAGGCACCCAGCGGATGTCCGGATTTATCTGCTGAGACTGTTGGTGTTGATAGTCTGGATGGCAGCTCCCCTGATCACCAGGTAGGATTGGTTGCATGTTTTATAGTTCATTAAGGCTTGGGTAAGGGTTTAGGGTATTTAACATTCAATTATAAACGAAATGAAAAAGGTGATGGAAATTAACTAACATACTAGGTATTTCTGGTGTAGATTCTTCTATGGATCTAGCGGCCTTGCTAAAGATGACATTCGATTATCAGGATCGCTCCTCAATCGGCTCTAAAGCGTCGACGGATGTCTTGCGATTACATCTCCACTCGATAATACCGCCGAGACCATTCTTCAAACTATTCACGCGGCCGTTCCGACGCAAGTCGGCGCCTTCGAGCCCGGCGCTGCCTCCCAAGACGTTCAGAAGCAGCAGCGAAGGCCCCGCTGACTCGGTAATCGTACCACATCGCAGACGGATCAGAGGCCTGAGGCGACGCTTACGCAAACGTGTGGATATCTATGTGCATTGCCGAGTTCATAACAAAACGCTCTTCAAAAAGCGAAGACAGAGCCGCGTTGTACTCGATAGTTGTTCTAACAGTGTGGTGAGTGCCACTAACCGAGACATCCCTCACCCACGCATGGCATGGACTTTGTACGATGCATGAAGCTTTCGACTTCCACGATGCCACTGAAATGGCACGATTTATTCACTCTGAGACGAACGTTACTCAACGCGTCAGTGCTAATATTAGCATAAACACTTCACGTCACCGTGCACCGCACGAACTTCTGTCGGGAATGAGATTTCAAATAAAATTAAAATAGCACAGGCTTTCGCTAAAACTCAGTTTCAAAATCAAGGTGAAGCCGCTTGCGACGTTCCAGAAATGTATCGGTGTTTACGCGTAGACTGTGTACGTTTCAGTCGTGGGGTTTACGTCAAGATCATCCTGTTTCTGGTAGCGTTCGCTTCATGTGGTGGAATAAAAGAGATAATAAAGTAGTGTTGGTTTATTTTGCGGTGTTGTGAGCTGATGAGGTTGAGTTATGGATCCGTTTTCGCTGTATATCACACACAGCGAACTGCCCCCTCCGATCGTGGTGCCTCGGAGGAAGAAACGTCTGAAGCAGCTACAACTTGAACTTGAGAGAGAGAACGTATGTTATCGCTTTCGTTGTTACGTTTTGTCGTGTGTTTTTGTCGCATTATGTAATTAAGTCGGTGAGTGCATGTGCACCGCGTGGAATAATGTTTGTTTCTTATGTGTATAATGTGTTCGATCGTGTTACTAATGACACAGTTAGAATGTATGACATCGTTTTATTAGCTAGACTATCTGATAAATGATCAAACATCGGTTATTAATTTACAGCATTATAACAGAAGTTAAATTAAATGAAAAAAAAACTTGATAATTTTATATAAATTTGCCAATTTCTGGGTCAAAGTGATCCTAAACTATTTTTGACTGTCCCAATTAATTTACTCTATTTCTCCCCATCATTGATGTCATCACCACGCCAGGTACCCGTGGGGTACCATACCAATTACCTGTCTTACTTATACTCCTGTGTTCGCAGGTGAGTGTGAGCGAGACAGAGCGAACTCTTGTTGAGCAGGAGTGGTTCCACGGAGTGCTGCCTCGTGAAGAGGTGGTGAGACTCCTGAGGGCCGATGGCGACTACCTGGTGAGGGAGACTACTAGGAACCATGCGAGGCAACTGGTGCTGTCCGTGTGTTGGGGGCAGCATAAACACTTCATTGTACAGACGACTCCTGAGGTTCGTATGGTAATATTTGGCTTTGTTTTTTTGCAGTAGTGGCTAGGTTAACATGAAGTAAAAAATGCACATTTTTGACACTGTTTGATTTTAAATGTATCAACGACATATTATTGCCGAATGAACCCAACCTTTAACCTGCAAACACGTGCAGCCCAATATATGTGTGAACGTAGTCTTACTGTTTATAAAGATGGTATAGATGCTTAGCAACAAGACTTAAATTACCTACTAAGTAAATATATCTTAAAATACCGAATACCTAGGCTGACCTTTCTAGACTCGTAAAACATTCAGGCTCCAAAAGTAGTGTTACAAAAAATAATACTAGTTACACCTGTTATTTGGAATGTATTTTTTGTGTGCTAAGTATATGGATCAAGAATCGTTCCAAACCGGTTTGAATGTTGAATGCAAATGTCGGGCTAACATTGGCAAATGAATGTTTCGAACTCTAAACATAGATTTTTTTAAATTCTGCTTAACAGAGTGTAATGGTTTCCTCGATTCGTTTGTGCTCAAATATTATGATTCATAAATGAGTTTGCATCGTGTCAATTAATGAATCTTGCGGTTTCTCCGAATTTTTAGGTGCTTCTTATATCACGATAACGATTCACGAATTTATTTTATGGGAACTAAAGTCATTGTGAGTTTGTGAAGTTAACTCTGCGAAAAGTTGCTCTGCTTTGTATTTGATTTATTTTGAATATTTGGCTTGATTGTTACTGGTCTGACCAAATTCAGAGAATAAACTTGAGGAAATGGGAATATGTTAGTTGCAGGCCGTTGAACTTGTATAAGTACAATCGATCGATCTTTTGAGATTCTACCAAAGATGAGAACTAAGTTTGGCAAAAAAGTTTAAACATTTGACACACACGCACAATTAATTATTTTACAACTACCATGAGGGTATTTTGTTAGTACATATACAAAAATAACAGTGACTGAAGACTCAAATGGTCTATATTTAATCCCAAATAACACGTTCCTAAAAACTAAAAATGCATTGGATGCACGGGTGTATTGATGCAGTGACGAATTCAAAACACTGAAACATTACAAAGGAAATGGGAAAAGACAAAATATAAGTACCTAGTTTTCCAAATGCTACACAATCCCTTCTTCTTCCAGGGTCACTACCGTTTCGAAGGAGCAGCGTTCCCCTCAGTAGCGGAGCTGATAGCTTGGCAGCGAACAAGCGGGGTGCCCGTCACAGCAAGATCCGGAGCTCTGCTGCGTCGAGCAGTTCCCAGGGAGAACTGGGAGCTCAATAATGACGATGTGCAGCTATTGGACAAGATTGGCAGGGTAAGTTGTTATTACAAGCTTCAGTTTTTTTCTTTTTTTTTTTCTTGTACCATCGCGGACATTGGTGTTCTACCACCAGTGTCCGCGATAGTACCTAAATGCTAGAACTGGAAAGAGGAAGTCAACAGTCCAACAAAAAGATGGTGGTAAGTATACCAGAGGGCGCTCCACCTGATTATAAGTGGTCACCATGGCCAATGGACATCTGCTTAGGTGTAGAAGGTGTGTTGTAATTCCAAAGATGTAGCTAAAATTGAGGGAGGGAGACTATAAGCGGTTGCCACACTTTAAGAGGCTCGATCATTGATGCATGATTACGATGTACAGGTTTGTATACTGAAAGGGCTCATTGCTTATCAGACTGAAATTAGAATACAAACAGAATTAAAGAACAAGCACACGAATCAGCTTCGGGAACTTTTTGGGGTCAATTGGCAAGGCCGCTAGGGAGGGTATTTGGGTCAGCAATGTTGGTAGTACTCGGCCTATCTATATCTGCACGATGTCTGATAGTCAGAATGGACCAATCAACATTCATAAACATAACATCACGCCTTGTTTCACCGAAGGCTTAAGCAGAGTACTTATAGTACACCCACATTTCGCCAGTTATGCTTAAGTCCCATGTAATAGGGGGCGAGCCTATTGCCATCACCGGGGCACAAGTCCAGACTCCGGACTGCTACTGAGAAATTCTAGATAGAAAACCCAATCACACTTTGCCCGACCTACACGCGTAGCATGGCAACCATAGAAACGGGTTCTCTACGGGTTTTGTCGACCGAAGAATAGACAAAATGACAGATCTTGATTGTTTATCTGTCATTCTGTCTATTCTTCCGTCGAAAAAACCCCACTTGCAACCCTAGTGGTCGCAAGTGGGTTCTTAAAGTTATTGAAGGTCATACGACTATCGTGAACTTCCCGGAATAGAGCATATTGTTCAACCTGAAATTATGACACACAATCGCTAAGTTATTTATTATAATACCTTCTCTCTGGTCACAATGGAAATGCTTGAATTCGAAGCTTATTGCTTCATTGTTGCAGTTTTGTGTCACATAATATTTGGTACTTTATTGAATAGGTAATAATGGTTTGCGTACCTAATAAATGTAAAGATAAAAGTTTTTAGTTGCGTTTTTATTGACGAGGACGTAATTTATCGTAGTAAGAATAGTATTTGATTGTGGCTATTGAAATTTGGCCCTCTGCGGTATTCAAGTGTATTATCAATGCCCTCTGCCTGAGGCCCCAATTACACTGTCATTTATTTATCATACAAATATGATTTCATATCTAAGTATCAAATTCTATGATCATAGTTAAATAAATGACGCTGTTCTTCATTATACACACTTATTTTCGTCATACTTAATCAAGATGGATAACGATTTAGCCGTGTTTGATTTAGCAATTTTTGAGGTAGGTAATAGTAAGACGGATAATATGATCATATTTGTACGCTTGCTGTCAACTCCCATAACTATGATCTTATACGATATGAATCTTAAGTAGTTATTATACCGCCAAAGGTTCTTCATATACTAATTACTCGTACATCTCTGATCATATTTTTATGATAGTCAAATATGGCTCTTAGAACTCGATTGAATGGTATCGGTTAAAAAATCTTATTGTCATTTTAATTGATAGGTTTTTTAGACCTTTATTGAAAGGTCTTTGGGTGCTTTTTGCACCATAAGCTAAATTGTCCAAAGATTTTTATTTTCCTCGTATAGCTTATAGT
Source organism: Agrochola macilenta (assembly GCA_916701695.1). NCBI lineage: Eukaryota > Metazoa > Arthropoda > Insecta > Lepidoptera > Noctuidae > Agrochola > Agrochola macilenta. The sequence continues at coordinate 16,459,780 of OU753563.1, forward strand.
TCTTCCCCAAATTAATTTTCAATTTTCCTTCACCAGGGTAACTTCGGCGACGTATACAAGGCTCGGCTTAAGAGCACCAGTCAGGAGGTAGCAGTCAAGACCTGCCGAGTGGCTCTGCCGGACGAACAGAAACGCACCTTCTTGCAGGAGGGCAGAATTCTCAAGCAGTACCAACATCCTAACATCGTGAGGCTTATAGGGATAGCGGTGCAGAAGCAGCCTATCATGATTGTCATGGAACTAGTACCGGGTAAGATGTTTTTTTTTAACTCTAAAAAGAGCCTTTGAAAAATACGTTATAAGATTTAGGTAGCGTCTGAATTCAATGAGGTCCACAATTTACCGTTTTCAGGTGTTTAGGTATAATCTGGAAAAAAGTAGTGTTGGAATCCAACCCTTTTCGTAATTGAATTTTTTTTGTGATTTCCTTTTTAGCTGTCATTTATTTGAGTTATTTTGCGAGTTTTTACTGGACGCCAAGTCTGGAATACCTACATAAAGTGTCAAAATAATAGGTAGGTTGTTGAACCTGAAAGAAAGATATAATTATCTCGGTTCATTGTTCGTGTTTAATGTGTTATGCTTCATCCATTAAAACTCATTATTTTGAGTAAATGCTAAACAGATTTCCTAAACATCTGTACATTTTCTCTAGCAGTTCGTTAAAGTCAATGAGGAAGGTATCTAGTTTAGATTCAGCGTAGGCGACTAACGTTTAAACGAAACTAAACATAGCATTACTCTTTTAGTTGATTTCTCATTGAAATGGAAGACAAAAATACTAATGACACCTCTTCTTAGTTATAAAAATATGAATTTATTTTTACAATTTCTTGCGTCATTATGGCGGAAAATAAAAAAATGCGGTGGACGCGCTACATTTTGTTGACAGATTCATTTCCTCTCTTGACCCAATTCCTAAGCTCAATTTCTTTTAAGGTGTAGGTAGGTCTAATTTCAGACATTTTATGCCCATCATGACAATGCCTTCAGTTAACTCAAGACTCCTGCTTTGATGGTCCTTACCTGGACCTACCCTCATTTGAGCCAAAAAAACAGGCCTAGTGTAGGTTTAGCACGGGAAACCGTGTGGCGGCTCTACATCAAAGACCTGACGTCACACAAATCCTGAATCGCGCCATTAGAGTTTACCGCGCTATCGACATAATATACAAGCTCCCGACTTCAACCATTGGGCAGTTGCCCGCCAGACACGACACCCGTCTGGTCGGAGGATCCTCCCTTTTCTATGGTGGATGAGTGAACTTTACACCCTGTTCCTCATACCACTAAAACCGAACCGAATCAGAAATGAAGAGATGCGTTGGAGAACCAAGTCGACAGAACCCGAAGAATTGCCAAACTTAAGTGGCAGTGGGCTGGGCACATTGCTCGCAGAACAGATGGTCGATGGGGCCGAAAGGTTCGGAAGTGGCAACCGCGTACCGGAAGAGGTAGCGTTGGAAAATCTCCCACAAGGTGGACTGATGACCTGATGCAGGCCGCAGGAATCCCCTGGATGCGGAAGGCACAGAACCGGTCGAAGTGGCGGTGCTTGGGGGAGGCCTATGTCAAGCAGTGGATGTCTTTCGGCTGAAATGATGAATGACGATGCAAGTGCGGTTAAGTACTCAGTTTCTGGTGATATTGCCTTACGAAATGTCGTGTCTTTATATTTTAGATGTTGGCCCACAGCTTGTAGTATTTTATCAAAAACCGCATTGAAATGGGTTCATCCGTTTAAGAGCTACGGTGCCACACAGACACATTGCGTTCAAACTTTAAACAAAACAGTACCGATCGACGTTCTGTAGTAGTCTGTCTACTGATAACAGGTAGGTATCTGCAAATGCAACGTTAATCCAGAATGTATTTACGAAACTGCACCTACATAAGCAAAGCTTGCCGTGTGATGTGTCATTGCCTGTTTATAAAACCCAGCGTGTGGGTGTCTAGACCAATTTCATGCTGGGTGGGTGAAACATGCGTTTAAAATTAACCCTCGTGCAGACTGGCGCGACGCGACACTTCACGGTAGAATAATTACCGGTGTCGCGTCGCGCCAGTCTGCACAAGGATTTAAGCTACTGTAGCTTTCAGTATAAATAACTGCACATTTTGCCGATAAAGTGTCGCGGTATTATGATTTATTGGTGTTTCACGTGCCTACCTACTTGCTTTTGGAACATGGATAAGAACAAACTACAGTAGCTAGCTAGCATTCTAGGTATTATTTAGGGTCCTACAATGAATATCTCAACAACAACACCTCTGAAATATGGCTGCAGCTCTTGCGTTTTCTCATAACATGTTCGCACCAATGGGTATCCCGCGATATAGGGTATATCCCGCGCCAATCTTACAAACCTCAAAACAACGGTCATCAGCTTATCTTCCTCTTTTTCTCCCCAGGTGGTTCCCTCCTTACATTCCTCCGGACGCGCGCATCGACCCTTAGCGCCCGTTCCCTCCTCGCGATGTGCCGAGACGCGGCCGGCGGCATGCGCTACCTCGAGTCCAAGAACTGCATCCATCGTGACTTGGCAGCTAGGAACTGCCTCGTGGGAGACGACAACATTGTCAAGATATCAGATTTTGGAATGTCCAGGGAGGAAGAGGAGTATATTGTGTCCGGAGGCATGAAGCAGATTCCTATCAAGTGGACAGCGCCAGAAGCACTTAATTTCGGTGAGTTGTTTTGCGAAAGCAGTCAACTGTTTTGGTTGGCAATAACTAACTCTTTTGCCGCTACGTTACTAGAGAGACTAGATATCCCAGGGCTAGTGACTTCGGGTAATTGGTTTCACTAGCGCACTGGTAACCCAGATACCTACCACTGTACGCTTGGGCAGCCAGTGTTGACCCGTTGTTAAAAGAGTTCTTGTCTAACCTGACTAAGTATTACAGAAGATGGGTTTAGGTAATGATTTTTGAATATGTTTTTTAGGTAAATACACATCGTTATGCGACGTGTGGAGCTATGGTGTGCTGATGTGGGAGATATTCTCTAAGGGCGATACCCCCTACGCAGGCATGAGCAACTCGCGCGCACGGGAGAAAATTGATACAGGTATGTACTGATCTGCTATCTACTAAAGCAGTTGGTTTATGGCTACCCGTGTAATGGGTTACATACATCCTAGGCTGATGATAAGCAATATGCAAGATCACCAAAGCTGGAAGTCTGAATCTGCAATAACCAATCCTTTTGCCAAGCGTGTTGACCAACAAAGAGCTTTTGTCATTTTGTAACAGATTTAAAACTAATTCTTACCAAAGGACTAACTTGGAGAGGTAAATATTTTGGGATGAGCTGATCATAATTATTACTCCGAGGTAATTCTATAGATTAGTAGCATTCTCGGTTGCTTTGTAGATGATCAAAATGTGTTCAGCCTGCACGCGTCAGTTCCAGGCCATTTCTAAAAGGTCGTCTTAAAGTATGTCATAAGAAAAGCTCAGACCTTTTTATTGTTTCCCAGGTTACAGGATGCCGGCTCCGGAAGGCTGTTCAGAAGACGTATACGCCCTGATGTTGCGTTGCTGGGAGTACGAGGCGGAGAAGAGACCACACTTCCACCAGATTTACACACTTATCGATAACATTTACAATAGGTAACATTACGATCCGAATGCTACGTGGATCAGGATTTTGACGTCACCATAATATTGTTTGTAAGCTCTAGGTTCTCATGATGTATAGGAAGGTAGATAAAGTGGTATAGAAAACTCAATATTGCAACATTGATATTTTTAGGCACCTTTGTGCAGGCCCTCCAAAAGTAGACAATTTGTAAACCAGAAATGGTATTTTGGGAAAAAAATCGAAATAAAGATTTAAAATGCTTTTATTTTCAAATAAAGAACCCTGTAGTTACTCTTTTCAAATAGAGATTTTTATGTAACGTAAAATTGTTAGGCTTTTGAACTGAAAAGTTACCGTCTACCTACCCACATTTTAAGTATTGAACCAGGGTTATGCTCATAATAATTTTGTAAACATTCAATTATGTAAAGTGTTTATCTACTCATTTTCCAATATGCAGTAAGCAACTGATTAATTAATTAAGTATTTGTAGAAATATATTAATAGCTGTGTTAATTGTAATAATATTGTATCTTCTCTATGTAATGTAATGTAATGATTATGGAAGTGTTGAGATAGCCAGAAGTGACAACGAGGGACGAAAGTACACGTTCTTGTCTTTATGCATGCCTGTCCCTCTGAAAATAATGTAACTAAATTGGGCAGAACAGTTGGGCAACGTCTCCTCCCCTAGGTTATGTAAACAGAACTTTTCCCTGGTGACCTAGGCAATTTAGTAGATAGATTTGCACCCTAATTGCATAACACACAATTAATCACAATCTGTTTGATTTTGACAGTTCAACAACATTCATTGCGTTACTTACGTTGTCGAGCTGACAAATTTTTCGAACATTTATGAAGCAATGGAGTAGCAATATCCTTCAAAATTATTCAAATTATGATTGATTGTGTGATACGCTGATTAGCTAAACCAGCAGGGAAGAGACAGCTTGTTTGACTATGTAATAAGGTATGTCTAAGTTTAGGTACCACATTAATGTCTGAATCAATTCATGCCGGTAAACTTTACATTCGCTCAGCAAACTTTTGACGCCCTGCACGCATGTAGCATGTAGCATGACAAGTAAAGAAACAGGTTTTGTCGACAGAAGAATAGACAAAATGACAGATAAACTATCACCATCTGTCATTTTGTCTATTCTTCCGTCGACAAAACCGTTTCTATTGTGGTTATGCTAAGCGTGCTGTTGTTTCTTCTGGTATACTTATAGAAGCACTAGTAAGTGAGTTTATAAGTAGTGTTGAAGCGTTGATCTCTTAAGAATGGTACTGTAGCGATAGAAAACAATTGTAGTATAAGTACAATATAATATCAGCTCTGACTGAATATCTACGTATGTTTTATTTCAAGTACAATTTTAAGAATAATTTAGTTTGTAGTTACTGTTAGAAATTTATTTGAACTTGTATAGGATCAATAATGTAAGATTTAGTTTAGATACCGTAGATTTTGTAATAATACCTATGGAAGAGGCATTCATTTGGGTTCTCTTAAGAACTTAAATATACCGATACGAACATGATCATTGCTGTCTTTTTAACCACATTTTAAGTTGAGTGGTAACGAATACATGCTTATTAATAGGAATTCTGTAATATTTAGCAAATATAAAATAAAGAAACGTGTTAATTGTTTTTAGAAATATTTACATAAATCGAAATTTTATGTTATTGTTGATAATTTAAAATTGTTTTCAGAAAAATAAATATAAGGAAATGTAAGTTTCCTTACGGTTTTAACTGTGCTTACATAATACCTTTTGAATATTTAATAATAAGTTGTTTATAAATAAAAATAATAATTATTATTATAATAAACCCTGGCAATAAAGGACATGTTTGTGATATGTTTAATGCTTCCACAGAATAGTGTAACAATTAGATATTTTAAATAATATGTTTATTTCTTGCCTAGTGTAAGTGCATGTTAGGATTAATTGATATTTTAACACAAAGTGAGATATAAATGTATAGGCAGTCTAGTATTTTAATTGAACATTTTATTAAAACTATGTAAATATTTTCGTACAATATTAAAGTGCCAGACATTATTGAATTTTGTGTTTTTTTTTCAAAAATCAATAATCATTTAATCATATTGCACCATAGAGTATAAAACGAAAGGAGTGCTAATTAATAATAATATTAATAAGTTGTTTTAATATTATGTTACTAACACACTATGGATTCTTTGTTTCGAAATAAAAATCAATATTTAATAACAATTAAATAACAAAAAACAAACAAACAAATAAAAATCAAATAACTTCGTATAAATATATTTTATTTTTCCACAACACATTTACAAATACAGCTTAATAAGTTCGTCACTAACTGCCGACGGTGTCAATATTCCTAGATCGGTAAATAACAACGTTATGTATGCGGGCGGCGTGTAGTCTACTAGAGGATGTTCTTTTGTCAAATCTTTGCCAGATTTAATCACGCTTGATAAGTATTTGAATTCGTTAGGTAGATCTCGCTGGTTCAAAGGGTATATTCTAGAGAATTTGAAGCTTTCCGTCAATACAAACACTGGCTTTTTAAGTTCTAGAGCTGCTACTCCTAATGAGTAAGTCCCAATCTGTAACAAAAACATACACTGATACAACACAATTAAAGATTATAAAATATACAATTTGAAAAGCTGCTTTATTTGATTCTGATCATCCTAAACCAGTTAGGGTTTATAACAGGTCGAGGAACAATAAACGTCACTTTTCACGACGACGACGAACACACAAGAACTTGAAGAACTTGCACATGGAGTTCTATGGAGGTCGCGTATGATACGTGTACCTCGGGATGTGTTGTAGTCTTGAAATAGATGAGACTTTTATTTCGTACCATATAGTCAATCCAGTAACTAAGTCTGATTTTAAGTACCTACAGCTGCTGGAGGAGTAACGAGAATAACGAGTAACCTCTACGAGTAGCTCAGTGTGGCTGTATCCTTGCATTAAAGGTCGGCTTTAGTCCTTTACCTCTTCCTATTGATAATGGCTGCTGACATGAAACATACAGGAAGAGGCACTGCTGTTTGCCGCCAACTTTTTTTTGTCGGTGAAGATGGACCGGAGATCCAGAGCAGACTTGAGAAATGGCAACAGATATTGGAGAGGATTGGCTTCAAATTCAGCAGAACGAAAACAGAATGCGATATGTATACAGGGTGGCAGGGACATCGACGCGAAAACTTTTACCATGGATTCAGATACATGATTCTGAATGCTCCTGCGCTGAAATTTTTCGTCGGTTATTAAAAAATATCTGCTGTTTCATAGAAAAGTGCAATACCTACGCGGTCAAAATGTATGGAACAGCTGTTTTTTTTTTTAAATAACTGACGATAAAGATAGTTAATTGATTCAGGCGTGACTTTGCGGAAATCCATTATAAAATACAATAGATGACGTATATTTAGTAACTTAATCCGCTTAACTGATCTTAAGGAGTCATAAAGAACCCTGTAAGAAATCGCCACGTGTTACACCTCTCAACGAGGCATCCTCAGGATGGCTATTGACTTGCTGCGAACTCGGACCCGACGTGTGGACACGTCAAGCGTCGCGCACACTGCTCTCGACGCTTGACGTGTCCATAGGTCGGGTTCTTACAGGGTTCTTTATGACTCCTTAAGAACAGTTAAGCGGATTAGGTTACTAAATATACGTCGTCTATTGTATTTTTTAACTGACGATAAATTTCAACGGAGGGGACCCCCTGTATATGTATGTATTTGGTAGGTATACTTATAAGTGTGAGTGTGGGTATCTAGGTGTATAATTATGTCCGGCGAATTCGGCGGCCTCACTAGTTCTGGAGCCATAGCAGACTCACCATGTAAAAATATTTCGTACAATATGAGCGTGTGTGCCAGACATGATTGGATATCAACATGGAGTATGAAACAAATGGAATGTCAATTCGTATGCATAATTTCAAAAGCAACGTTCACAGGTAAAAAGAAAAGTCAACTTCCTTCGTTTAAATAAAATATGTATTTACAAATACAGCTTAATAAGTTCGTCGCTAACTGCCGACGGTGTCAATATTCCTAGATCGGTAAATAAACCAGTTATGTATGCCGGCGGCGTGTAATCTACTAGAGGATGTTCCTTCGTCAGATCTTTGCTAGATTTGATAACACTGGACAAAAACTTGAACTCATTAGGTAGATCTCGCTGGTTCAGAGGGTATATTCTAGAGAATTTAAAGCTTTCCGTCAGTACAAACACTGGCTTTTTAAGTTCTAGAGCTGCCACACATAATGAGTAAGTCCCAACCTGTAATAAAAAGGAGAAAGATAATTCTGCAATTTGAAAGGGATGAAAGATACTTGGAAAAAAAATGCCAGTTGGAAAATATTTGCCATTTGCTTCGGACACAAATAGAGCAAGTCGTTTCTTTCAGCAGGTTTCGTAAAAGGTAGGTAGTTTGGAGATTACGATACAATACGACGATAGCTTTTATTCAATATCGATTAATGGTGAGTTTATGACAGTGTAGGAAACTTGGATGGAATGGCAAAATGCGAAAGTGGTATCTTCTGTCTGCATTCTTGTTTTAATGGCTACTCTTTGTATTGAGATCGCTTGAACATTGAAGTGGCACAAGAGGAAAATTCAAAATTCATTTAATAAAGGGGTGAAATGGGATATTAAAAAGTTTATATAGGCAAATCCGAACTCCATACGGACGAAGTCGCTGGCAAAGCACTTGAAATAACGATGGGCACAACACAATTTTTTGAACGTTTTCACTAACCCTAGACAAAACCTAAATGAATGTTTAAATTAAGGCCAAAGAGTCAAGGTAGCCCGCGAAATTCAAATTTTGTTACGTTTATTGCAATTTGCAGGTCAGTATCATGTTGTAAGTAGATTTAAATATGATTCGCGGCCGTATCAAATGTATATTTATAGAATTGTAATCATAAAAATTATCAATACAACTCTCTAAGTTCATATAATTCCATGAAATGACTATTTCATGAAATCATGACATTTGACCATTGTGCTTACTTATGGAGTTGTATTCCTGATTGCAATGATTATAATTATGTAAAGCCATATTTGTTACGGTCGCGAATCATATTTTAATCAACATAAAACCTGACACTGACCTGCTAAATGCAAAAAAACTAAAGAAAATTTGAATTTCGCGAGTTACCTTAGCGCATGCCCCTTAAGGCGCCCTGGTGGATTTTCAACGCTCGGCTCAGCGCCAAAAGTTGAAAATCCAACACCGTGTTATCTTTTTTCTTTTGCCTCACGGATTTGTGACTTACTTTATTAATAATCCCGCCACTCTCGGTGACGCCTTCAGCGCCTATCATGACGACGTCCACTTGCTCCATGATGTAGCCGATAGCCGCGTCTAGGATGAGGGTCGCGTCGATACCAGCCTCTTCTAACTGCTTATGCATCAATACACTGGAAATAAAATCAGATTGTTTAAAAAAGTACTTTTATTTGCCCTGCATTGGAATAATAATAGTTTGCCATCATTATTTTTGTAAATGTTCTAGCTGTGCCCCGCAGTTTCACCCGCATAAGTCTCGATTCCGCGGGAATATCGGGATAAAAAGTATCCTATGCCCCAATCCAGATCATAATCTACCCATGTGGCAAATTTCATCCAAATCCGCTCAGCCGTTTCAGCGTTAAAGCGTAACAAACAAACTCACTTTCACATTTATAACATTTGTTAGGTTTTATTACATATCTCAAGGTCTCGGTCTTTTGGAAGACGGATGAGGGGCCGAAGACAATTCGCAGAGGCCCCTTAGACGATTTTAAATAGATAAGCGTCAACCGACGAGTACCTATTCCAGTATGCACCATGCAAGTGCACCCAAGGACAACCCCCAGTTGGCAGTACTATTGCAGAATATGCAAACAAAACATATCGGGCTATAGATTTGGGTGAGAATAGTGGATTATAATTATTTATATTTTGGCGTTTGACTTGTCCAAAGCCTAATTAATATTTTTTCTAGCTATGTTTCTTTTTTTATCGGTCCCAATATCTTCTACAAAGTTTTTTGTCATTGGTTCTCAGAATGAAAATGTCTTTTTTTGCTTTGATTACAAATAAGAGACAGGTAACAAGATTATTTGTGTTAAATTAAGAATTAGATAGTAAACATGGGGTATAATAATGGAATAAGTACTAATATTAGGTAATGCAGAAACATCTTACCCGCTATTGTCTGGACAAGACATTGTGACATAGACTTTGAATCTTTTGTTGGCTTTTGCTGCTTCCAACATAGCTTGCAGTACGACCCTCGACCTGGAGTGGGTCAATATTTTCTGGAAAGGAAAAATAAAATTGCATCGCTGTGATGAAAAGTGCAGTTGAAAGTACAAAATTAGGTATTTTAATTTCATGTATTCTATTTTAGTTATTTCTTTTTTCCTTTATAGGCGTAACTAGTTGCTTCCGCCCGCGTGGACCCTAATTGTTCTTCTAAATTAAAAGTAGCCTTAGTTACTCCTTATAACATCAGCTAACTGCCAGTAAAAGTCTCAAAATTGATTGAGCAGTTCCGGAAATTAGCCGGAATTTAAAAACAGAAAATATGTATTAAGAATAAAATCTAGGCAAATAATTATTTAAGTCCTTCCTTAGTCCAACCATCATAAATATTGATACTTACACATCCATCAGATATAGGCATCATAGCTTGTTTGGCAACCTTCCCTCTTGCTTCAAGTAAAGTGTTTAAGAATATGTGACCTCTTTGCAGCATGATTTGCTCACACTCTTCAAAAGACTGGAATGAAAAAAAAAAAGTTAACTATATAGGTGTTATTTATTATGACACAGGCAAACACAATGTGTTCAATACAATACTGGCTAATTCATAGAGCTTTGGAACAGACAGAGAGTTGGGCAGATGGACAATTTTTAGATACTTTAAAATGCTTACTTGTCACTACCCCAGCCAGTTGTACTTAACACAATTTTTGTTCAATTACCTTAACGTCAAGCTTAGCAAATGTGATGAACCTCATGAACAGTTCACATCCTGAGGAGATGGCAGTGACGGGCTGGTCGCTGTGCTTCATTGCGTCTACGGCTAACTGCAGGTTCAGATCCAGCTCTCTCACTGTTGCCACTGATAAGATAAATATTAAAACATACCTAAATCATGGGACATTCAAATATATCATGCAAGCATGCTCTATCCCTTAGAGGGTGCAACTAGAATAAAAGAAAGAGTGTAAACCCACAGAGTATAGAAAGGTACATGGTATGTGTATTGAAAGGTGCAATGGCGATTATTATGTTGTTAATTAGCAGCGGTAGTAACATTACTCTCCATCGACCTTGAAACTTTTATAAAATATTAATTTGTTGGCCTAATGCATATCTATTAATTTCTTTTACTTCCTTGTTGTCATTCTTAATGCACATTTACGGTAGCGGAACTGCAGTGAATAGCAATAGTATTGAGACAGATATTTCGGACAATAAGATACAGCATTTTGAATAAAACTGTCCCAACTGGCTGATGCAAGAGTGGTTCTATGTAGAAATGCATAATACCAACCTTTGTAGTTTTCTATTACAGATAAAAGGGTTCTAATAGCAGCCACTCCTGCTGACACATCTTCCTCTTCTCTCAAAATCTTTAGAAAGATTTCTTGGACTTCTGTAAATGTAAAATTGACAAAATATCATGAAAATTTGTTTATCGGTGATGCAGTAAATTCTACTTTGGATACGTATTTCATACCTTCTTTTTTCATTTTGTTGTCTAGAAGTGATTGAATTGATTGAATTTAATTGTAAGAAACTAGTTTTGTTTACGTATCACACACAACATAACCTAGAAAATAAATGTCACTAAGCTGTCAGTCAGAGTTGTCAATTCGTTTTGAAAGCATTTTTGATTTCGTTCTAAAACCATAAAAACTAAGGAACTAACAAAGTAAACCACATACAATGGTCCTCTTGAAAAGCAATCCCAGTAACTTCGATCAATAATGCATTATTGATCGAAGCCCAGTAACACAGAATGTATCCTTTTAATCATCACCGAAAATGCTCACTGCTCCTAGTATCACAATGGTATTATAATTCATTATGCAGCCGAAAGATTTTTTTTGCATTTGCATTGCTGGACTTGGGCGTAGTCACGCTCGCTTGGCTCGTTGAGGTAGGTAATTTATAGAATAGAATCAAGTATTTTGATACACAATTCAAATTACAAACCTTCCAAACAATTTGGCCACTTCCCAAAACTCTGAAATCTGCGATCCGTTAGGGAGTTGTGTGGGTGTTAACAATGGGGTAATTGCTACTATTTTAAGTAACTGACTGTCCACAATGTAATATTATATTTACTAGCACCTAAAAACATAAACATATCATCATGCCTGTATTCATAAAAGGTTAGGCAATTTAGGCATCGGCGTAGATATCTTCGCAGGTTTTAGTCCCAAAAGTCCCAATGCATGTAAGGTGAAGCACTCAAATGCTAGCACTCCACCAATTATCAGCACGGCAGCACCTCGGCGACTATGTTAAAAATATCTGTTTCTTGTTTTTGCTTGTTGTATTGCCAAGTAAAGGAATATACTAGGGAAATCCTACTTTATACAGTGGCAACATGTTCTATACGTAAAAATCAAAATTGGAGGCAGGGTCGTAATTCAAAAACTCGGTCTGCAGTTTGTTGGTGTTTTTCGGCGATTTTTACTCATTGCAGGTAAGTTTGGCGGTTATTTTATCATTCTGATTCTAGTGTTTTACGAGAATTGTAATGAAATCTTAGTTTTTTGACGTTTTATGAGGAATTTTCAGTTAGTTGTTTCAATAGGATTTTAAAGATTTCCGTTAGATTATTTCAAAATATGGGGTGCCAACATCTGGGTATATTTTTAATCAGAAATCCAATTTATCAGCAACCATGCTGTTTTTTTTTAAGTGTAGACTTAAAAAAAGGTTTTTTTTTTAATTTTATTATTTTTCAGTATTATGAATTTTAATGTAAAAAATATGATGCGACATCATTTTCCAAATGTTGGCACCATGCCACCACAATACATTTAATTACGCATAGTGCTGATAATTGGTTAACTATTTATGCCGATAATTGGATTTATCTAATTTCAATACCTAATTTGAACTGTTAATTTAAAATTTGAATTCTAATTTGAATTGTTGAGTGTCGACAATTATTGTAATTTGTTAAGTATGCATTTTATTCATAATTTTAAAATGTATTTTATTTGCCCTAAGTCCAAGTGCTGGTAATTGGGTAATTTGGTGCCAATAACTGGTAACAATTGTGCCAACAAATGGAGGTAGGTTCATTTTTCAATTGTAGTTGTATGTTATTTCATTACCAGCAAAATCCGGTGAAAAGTATTTAAAAAATTAAACATCATTAAACAAGACGTTTTATGGATACATAAATTTAGGGAATATTAAAGTATTATTTAAAAATTAAATATGAAATTAGAGAACTTCTTAAAATGCTGATAATTTGGTCTGTTACCCTATTGGGATAAGGGCAAATCTATTGCTTTAAACGGGCACAGATCTTGATTCTGGGATGCTACTGATTAGTTAATTCCCAATGGAAAACTAGCCCGACCTGGGAATCGAACGCACGACCTCGCGCTCCAGCTGTCGCGCATGCGTTGACAAACAATAAAGTATGAGTGTGTGACATTTCACGTATCTACCTAGGTATGTTTAATATTGTTATTAATTTGAGGGTTCAAAAATCTGGAATTAAGTAATAATAATAATGTAGAATAGAAACTGAAGCGTATCAGTATCTATCTACGTGTGATATCATTATGCAACGTCGATAGTTTAACTAAAGTTAAATCCGTAACCAATAGATAATTGCAAATAGCAATAAAAATTACTATGCTGTAGGCACAATAATTATCTCAGCCCTCAGCTAACCCTTAAAACTATAAGCGCCATCTATTATCGAATAGACGGAACTAAATTGAGCGGGAACACTTTTACCACGTCCCGATTTTTCTTAAGACTCGTAAGATTTTCTGAAACAATAATAACTTTATGAAACGACGCTGTGTTCTTAGTTATTAGTTGGCGAGGGAAAGTCATGGCCACCGCTCTCTAAGTTGACGTTGGATAAAGCAAAGTGTTACTGGTAGTTGCGTGGGTAAGACGCGTTCGTGGACGTATCATTTGTTTACTAAAATACCGGTCAATCAGTATTCAGTGTTATACTATTGTTCTATTGAAAAAATAATATGGGAAACTCGGCATCTGTCAAGTTGAACGACAAACGGCGGTGGCAGTAAGTTATGTTTTGTTAGAACGAATTCTTTAATTAATTAAGGATATCAATAATAATTGGTAGTTTGATCGTGATGTTAAATAGAATCAAGAATCCTCAAGAATTGAGATATCAAATGCAAAAAGAATTTTTGAAATACGACTGGCAGTTCCAGAGATTCGCGCGTTCAAACAAACAAAAAATTATTAAGCTTTATTATATTAGATTATGTATAGATTTATTGATTTGATTGTAATTTCAACGTTACCTATTAGTTTTCACATATTAAAGTTAGGAAAAGTTACCTACCTACCTACTTAATTGACTTTTACCATGTTATTGAGATACCTACCTCCGTTCATTATAATTACCGTTCTATGTGCGTCACATTTACCTATAATTAGTAGATATCTGTTTTGTTTATTATGATGAAGTTATGATATCGTTTGTTTGTAGTTTATAGATGTTTGTAGGTATTAACATAATAATTATGTATGAAGTATTCCGTAGGTAGTTATATATTACCTATCCTATACTATTAAATGAGCAATATTTGTATGCACCTATATATACAGAGTGAGGTATATTGACGAGATATGCAATATGAGATGTGTTTCATAGAAAAGTGCAATACCTACGCGGTCAAAATGTAAGGAACAGCAGTTTTTTTTTTAAATAACCGACGAAAAATTTCAACGCAGGGGGTTCAGTATCAGTTTTTGCGTCGATGTCACCCTGTAGGTATATATTTGTAATGACGTTCTCGAAAAAACTGTAAATATTTGAATCTAAAAATTTTAAATATAAAAATTTGAATCATTTGGAATCTGATTAAACGTTGGTAAGTATACCTGGACGATATGTTTATCTATTTTCACCCGAGCAGAGCTCGGTTGACCAGGTACTACTTAACTAATTCTACGTATTATGGTTAGTATAATGTGTATAAAATACATCGCGTAGGTATTGCACTTTTCTATGAATTCAGAATCATGTACAGAATCCACGGTATCAGTTTTCGCGTAGATGTCCCTGCCACCCTGTATAGTAAAAACCTTAACAAAAGGCACCATAGTTATTTGTATTACGTAGGTATTCAGGTAAAACTGTAAGGAGGAAACTGTCGAACGTTTGAGTCATTCCTACTTCCTGGCTATGCCAATGGAAAATCCAGATATAGGTACCTACCTATGTCTGGATTTCCCAAGGTACACATACACACAAAACATACCTAATCTGCGTTCACAATTTATTTGGCAAAAATGGAAACAAACACGAGTTTTAGGAAAAATAACCGTAAGACCTAGAAATAAGGATTAGTTTGCGCTACAACTCCAAATATTTTATGACATTTTCAATAGTAGTAGTCAGTCTAAAATAACTTTATTTATAGTTTCATAAAGTTGATGTTTGTTTATGTGGAAATAACATCAATTGGAAACCAGGTTATAAATAAACCTTAAATTGGAATATCATACCTAGTTTCCAACACAACTAAATTCGAGAAACAGCCTCAATACCTGGTCATCATTAGCCTAGGCTTTTCCTTAATATGTCGGCTTCCAGTCTAACCGGATGCAGCTGAATACCAGTATTTTACATGGAGCGACTGCCTATCTGACCTCCACAACTCAGTTACTGGGTAACACGTTATCATAGTAATCATTGTGTATGATACCCATTGATATTACTTTCTTATTAATACTAGCTTTTGCCCGCGACTTCGTCTGCGATCCAGGATGAAAAGTAGCCTATGTCCTTGTCCAGGTCATGGTCTATCCATGTGCTAGATTTCATCCAAATCCGTTCAGCCGTTTTAGCGTGAAAATGTAACAAACAAACCAACTCACTTTCGCATTTATAATATTAGTTAGGATGTTGTATCTAAGTATATAGGAACCAGTCAACTACACAAACGCTAGGTACGTGTTTCGTTTACATAACATTTAAATAAAAGTAAGTACATAAGTAATGCACTCTATGACTATAGTGATGTATTGTTCAGTTTGTTCGTCACAGATTTTTATCTCGATAACTGCAGTGATAACATTATGTTCTACTAGTCAGCTATATACGAGTAGGTATGTGTTTTATATAATGTACGAGTACTGTATGTGTGTATAGAGACGGTATTGCTAGGAGAGTTATATACACGCTTGTGTGACAGATTCTTTATCTTTATAATAAATAACATACAAGGAATTAAATGTAAAATGATTACACATTTGTAACGGTTTCCGACGACTCCCAGCACGCGTAGTATGACCACCGAAGAAACGGGTTTTGTCGACGGAAGAATAGACAAAATGACAGAATGTGATTGTTTATCTGTCATTAGGTCTATTCTTCCGTGCTGGTCGAGCTATTTTTTTATTTTTATTTATTAAATACTTCAAGCCCAGAAATGTACCTGCAGAGGCGGACTTTATGCTGTAGGCATTTTCTACCAGTAAACCTTTGGGTTTGGGTGTTGTTGGGTTTTTCCATTACAAATTTCTTAGTAACAACAGCCCAGAATTTAGATTGTTGCCCCGTGAATTACCATATAGGCTGGCCCCCTAATACATGGGAGTCTTAGGATCTAACATTAATAAACGAAGATTTCCTTCCTGCTTCGTTAAAAACTTCGTTGCAGGAATGGAACCAGTACCCTAATTGCGTAATACATCAATCAGAATCTGAATCGTTTTGAAACAGATTGCTAATCCATTGCTTCATAAATTCAAAATAAAAATCTGCTCAACAACGTAAATAACGCAATGAATGTTGTTGAACTGTCAAAATGAAACAGATTAGTCGTGATCGCTTACGAAAATATGTTACGTAATTACGAGTAGATGTCAGTTGTCTACAGGTTTACATCTGAACTTAACTGAGTACCTATCTAAGATGCACTTGCTTAAAGAGTGTATATTTTTTTAACATAACGGTATTATAATATTATTATAGAGAGCAGTGGCAGATTCAAGATTGTCTTTTGAGAGGGGCTTGACCCCGCTGAGGGTTGATTTTAGCAAAGTAAACGCTAAAAAAGCATACAATATTTTACGTGTCTCCTCAGGTTACTTTTCACAAATTCGTCAATAACTTCGTTAGGTTGTAGGTAAGTAGACTACCAGAGATAATAATCTTTGTGAATATACATGGCGGCCTAACTGCGCAGCGTGAGGGCAAAATTCGTCACGTAAACAAAAAATCATATAGAAAAAAAAACTTAATAGGTAGGTACTTATTAAGGTAATTCATGAAAATTATACAATAGGTAGTGATACTTGCAATGAAGTTTAAATAGAATAATATCAAGTTCACTTTGATTTGTCACGAAAGAACTCATACGCTTTTGGGTGGTGCTTGGGTCCCTTAGCCCTTGGATCCGCTACTGAGAGAGCCTTTTTTTTTTTTTTTTTTGAGTTTGGGAAATCATCAAATGACTTCTCCCGCTCTGGGCGGAGCGAGAGGGCGTGTCAGACTTTTACTGACTAAAACCCACCTGTGTTCCTTCCGTTGCCTGTGTGCCGGGGCCGCGATATCCCTTTCGGACAAACCCGCAACCCCAGCAGGCATTGGTCCTTACGGACCCCTACAATTCGTGTCGACATCTCTTTGAGACGCGCGTGGAACACAACGCGCCGTTGACCCGGGCGTGGTCCTTATCGGATGGCGAGCTGCCCATCGCTCACCGTCCGCAGGCCCGCGCCTACGGTGGCCGGAAGTCGACTCGTGACTCCCGACGCTCGGGGCGTCTCCTGCGGCTACTAGGGGCGCGACGGCGTGCAGCTTGCATCTCCCTCGCGCGCTCCGCCTCCTCCTTCGCGAGCATAACTGCTTCGCAGAAGGAGGTTACGGCCTCCCATGCACTCTCGCTCCGGACCATGGCCTGAACCAGGGCCGGACGCGAGAGATCGCCGCCGCCGATTGCCTCCGTGAGGACACGGCGGTGCCCCGCCCAAGTCGGGCAGACCTCCACCGTATGCTCCACCGTGTCCTCCGGGCGATCCACACAAAAAGCGTTTAAAACGAAAGTAAAATCCAATCTTTGTTCAAAGGCATACTATTCTATCAACGACTACTTAAATGATAAGAATAGTTGGTCGCTGTGATTAACTCAAGACAATGTTTATGTTCTTTCTCCAGCTTACGTACTGACAAGTTATATGAGTTTATATAATTGTTAATTTTATTTGACCTTTTAAGTCAAGTTATTTTAATTTAACTTTAATTTATTGTTGACAAAATCTACTCATCACACTGTTTTTTTTATGAGTTGTATTGCAATATGTGGTTAGCTAGTGACCTCGACAATTGATCATATTATTTATTGTTATTAGTAATTAACTCTTTGTTTATTTATTTTACATCGATGGTCCTTTATTATTTATAACTTCCAGTTACAACTATATGTAAGCGGGCACGCCCTTTATGCCTGGAGGCTTTTTTATTTAGATATTAAATTCTGTTTACGTTTAGTTTTTTTTATTTCGGCCTGAGTATAGTTCTCGATGATTTTGTTTGGTATATTGGCGTGTGCTAGCTAAATATATGGCTAATAATTTGAATTATGTTTTGTGTTGCGTAATGTAAATTATTTTGAATACTATTATATAGAATCTTTTTTTTTGTTCTTCTAACTGAACAGACAGCTGTGCTGCTGTGGAGTTTGTTGCGCCACTTCTTCTTCCCAGCTAATGCACTAGGAAGTGGTGAAGGGTGGGCGTTTTGGGGGACTGTCTTATGTAATTTTGACGTTCGAAAAGTGCTGATTCTCAGCCTAGTTTGAATAAATTAGTTTTGAATGGTGACACCCGGGCGTTTCCTCCCTACTGAGAGAGCCTGTGACCACTTCTCGTTACAAACCACGCAACGGTTCGTATATACAGTAACAAAGATGTTTTAAAACAACTATAATTATTGAAATTTTGTAAATTAAACATTTACATAACATAAAGTTTAAATCAACTATTCTTCGTAAAAGCAATTATTGTGGACAGGTGTAATGCCAATACTTAAAAGCAATTAAAATAAACCTCTCAAATAGGCGTTTTACAAATGAATTAAAATCGTAAAGTGACAAGAATGCAAGGTCAGCTTATACTGGAAATGTATAGCTTGATGTGTAGCCGTGTGTACGTGCATAGTGACGTCAGAAGTAAATGTAAGTACATACATGAGTAAACGCAATTGCCGTGAACGTTGCATGGAAATTTGCTGCCTGACGCATGTACCCTAGAACCATCTATCATCACCTAATACGGTGACACATAGTGTAATATGGGTTCCCTACTTGAAATCGAATGACGTAAGAATGAATACAAGTAATGCATTTAACATCTTATTTTTTAAATTAATAAACGTCACCTGAAAACAAAAACAGAACTGCACTCTTAGCATGACTACAATAGAAATGGGCTTTGTCGACCGAAGAATAGACAAAATGACCGATAAACAATCACAATCTATCATTTTATCTATTCTTCCGTCGACAAAACACGCAGAAAACCCGTTTCTTTGGTTGCTACGTTACGCGTGCTGACTAAAGAAATATGCTAAGGGGATATACAGCAGCGTCTTCTCATACGGTAATATTCTATAGATACATATTACACAAACTGTGGAACATGATATGAGGAACATTATGTTCCTCAAATCATGAGGACAAAGGGGTTCTGAATTTTATATAAAGCTAACTATAGTGTTGAGGGAAAAAGCTAATAAATATGATATTATGCAGAGATCACTAAACAATTCACAAAACGATCTATTAAATGACCTTCTTTCATCTTACACTAACATTTTGTCAATTCAAGAGGACGTTTAAGACTATATAGTCTTAAACGTCATGTGTACATACTAATTTTGTTTCATTTTATGATCTTCCATCAATCTGAGTTTACGGTATTTTACTAAAAATATCTTTCTCTGTTCTTTTATCATATCTGTTCAAGAGAACTTTCGTATGGTCATTAATAAATGCATTCTTTCACCCATGTTAAAAATCTAGAAGAGCATTTGTGTCATTAGAATCGAAACGTCGTTCGTCGCCGCGTCGTTGTCGAGAGTATCATTTGATCCGTGCATGTTGCCATTGCAATAGTCATCTAAGTTACTTCAGTCTTGTTTACGATCAAAGGGTTGTAAAGTGATATCTTTAACGGGTAGCTTTATATACCTATATTTAAGTCTTGTAATTTTGTTCTGATGTTTTCGAAAACGTGAATCTTTCCATACAAAGCGAATCATTGTGCTACTGGAACTGGGAATCTTCTTCGTCACATTAGGTAAGAAAATAATCAGACCGAGTCAATTCCTTGACCTCGTAAAAACTATGGATTTTAAGGCCATTGTATGTTTGTGTGAGTGTCGAAATTTTTTGAAGTCTTTGACTAGCAATTAATGTTATTTGTATTTAATTTACCTAAAAAGCCACTGCTTTTTTAGGTAACTTAAATGCAAATATTTTGTATGCGATATGGGAGTAGGTACAATATGCTATAAGGGACACATAGCTTGCAGTGACAAAACTTAATTCAATTCAATTCAATTCAATTCATTTATTAATTTTGTGAACATATGGTAAAAAAAAAATATTAATACAGATGTTTTACAAAGAAATGTCGGTCCATACTACGTCCCGCCAGAAGGCATACAAAATTGTTTAGGTATCAAATGTCACATTAAAACAAAAAGAAAATAAAAATATAAAATCTAGGTTCTATCAATTATGTCACAATTTTTAAAAGGTACTAAGTGATCGTGCCCACCTTAAGTTAATACAAAATAAATAACTAGTTAATTTACTTGAACCTATGTATGCTTTACAAACTTTTATACAGGTTATACGTAATCCATTGATAGATGATAATTTTAGAGGTATAAAGTCAAAGATTTTCTGCCGCGTTAAAAGATGGTCGCGTTTCTGTTTTGTTTTGAGATACAATATCGCAGACACTTGACTTGATTGTCATGGAAACGCCATTATTATTGTGCGAGGTCACTCTTCTCAGTGTTTCACGCGACGTAGTACGGTGAGGGCACGTCTACGATTTAAATAAAGTATTCAATTGGGCTATTACAAGTTTAAATAGTCCCGTGTAGGGGTCAACGAACCTTGTAACTTCATATACATGGTGTCAGGGACATTGACACGAAGCTGGTTACCATGGATTCAGTAATCGACGAAAAATTTCGACGATTACATGAATCCATGGTAACCGGCTTCGCGTCGATGTCCCTGCCACCCCGTATAATAATAGGAACTGATATTAATAGGTATATGATAAACTCCAAAGTCTAATCTATTGCAGATATTTAATGAATAATAATTTGAAGATAAGGTCCTTGAATTTTTGCCGAAAACCACTGACAAGGCCAATTATTAATTTGGTGTTCCTTATCGAATGTACCTTGATGATTAAGATACACTCTCATGCTGAGTTATGTCCATAATGGTCATATCCATTACTGCCTTTATTATGTCTAGTCATGTAGGTTTAGTCATCAGCTTTAAGGTTCCCGCAACCATGCGCGGCGCGAGTCTGGTGGAACAATTGATTTGAAAACTTCACGGAAATTGTTCTACCGGTGTCGCGTCGCGCCTTTATACGAGAGGCTTTATTTGTTACACTGTGTTCTTTATCGCAAGGTTGAGGCTTGTTTTAAGTGTTTTAAATTGATTTTATTACAACTCACGGAATTTTTATCACTTAGCGTAGTGATGTGGTATCGTTCATACCTCACTGTTGTTGGGGTTCGTGGCTAGATGATAACAGCCGCACGAGTCGATCGTAGGTTAAGCTACGCTTGCTGCGGTCGGTTCGTGTATGGATGACCATCCATTACATGAGGGGTCTCGAGTAGTCTCGACCCCTCCGTGCCTCGGAAAGCACGTTATGCCGTTAGCCCCGGCTGTCATTCGTAGTTCTGTGATTACGGGTGGTTAGAAGCCCATAAGTCTGACAACAGTCTTGCAAATGGTGAAGGAAAACATCGTGAGGAAACCGGCATGCCTGAGAGATATTTCTCGACGGCTTGTGAAGTCAAGATTCACTAACCACACGAAAAGAAAAAGAAGGGGTATCTTGTTTTGTTAGTAACGGTTCTGGCTAGGTTAGATAGGCAGCCGCTCCATGTAAAATACTGGTATTCAGCTGCATCCTCGTTAGCCTGGAAGCCGACCCCAATATAGTTGGAAAAAGGCTTAACAGATTGATTGATTCATGGCACTGTTTTAGATTTACACTAGTATTTCTGATTAAATTCCTGAAGGAACTTCATGACATCGAAAGACTTGCATCATTTGTCTAGTAATGCTATTGAATCTTGCCTGACGGAAAGGCATTTTAGAGAATTGATTTTGGCACTCTGTAATATATATGTTTCTTTCTAGTAAGGATGTTGACAATATTGATGGACTAAATATATTTTTTTTGTCCCATTCATCTGCCAAGCCTTTTCCCAACTATGTTGGTGTCGGCTTCCAGTCTAACCGGATGCAGCTGAATACCAATATTTTACATGAACTGACTGCCTATCTGACTTCCACAACCCAGTTACTGGGTATACGGTAAGTACGCCTTGGTAAGACTGGTTTATATGACTATCGGGCTTCTGACGACCTGCAACGACTGTCAAAGATTCACGAGTGACAGCCGGGACCAACGGCTTAACGTGCTTTCCAAAACACGGAGGGGTTTTTGTATGTAAAGATGGTCACTCATCCACGGACCAACCGCGGCAACCGTAGCATGACCTGATCTATCGACCCGTGCGGCTGTTATTACTTAGCAACAAGCCCCAGTTATTAGACATAGGTACCTAACAAAAAAACTAGAATGCATTGTTGTACGTGACCTAGTTACCCACTAGAAAAATACTTCCGCTTAATTACAGGATAATAAAGAATGCATAACTCTATTCATAGAACTTTTGGTTAAGGTAGATACCAGGAACTCATAACTTTACGTAGACACTCGACTGGTATAATACCAGTCAGTAATTACACTATAGAAACAATCTACAATGCCTTAATTCGGCCTCGAATTGTCTCAGCCAGACAAACCGACGGCCATTGCGTCAGATATCGGCTATAATATCAAGATTTATGTTCCAAAAGCACATTACAAAGTAAATAAATAGTTGTGCAAATTGTTTTATTCGTTCATTCACATTTGACTCTATTTGGCAACAGAGAAACTGTGTTTGTAAATTCCCATATTCTGTAAAATTTCATTACCTTATGAGTATGGTTTAGGTCTATTATCATTTCAAATAGCTAACAATTTGAATATTGATAAACGACGTCAAATGATACAGGGGGTGTTAACGCTTTCACGGACACTGAACGAGACACAATAGAAGTTTTATTGTTATGACGTCTATTACGTATACAGTCCGCGAAAGCATTAAACGTTAACTGCAGACCAGGGCTCCTGCTTAATATTGCCCGAATATAAAGAAAAGATGAAACACTGTCGTAATCATTTAGCCTCACACAAACAAATCAGTGACGACTTAATAGGATTAAATTTGATTAGACAGAGATTTATTTCTCATGAGATAATCCGGCAGCGAGACAAGTCAACTCTCGTGGTTTAATAGTCAATGTAGTCATTAATAACATATAATTATACTAACTAAAGTATAACCACACATCAGCGCCACTATACTTTAGAAAATAACCAACAAATGCGTCCACAATTTTCCAGACAAAATAAGTGTGGAAAAGTCACATAAGTATAATGTATATTATATTTTCACTTTCTACCATAACAGGCGTAGAACACTACTCTCTCCTGCGTATGACTATGAGTATGATTATGCGTAGACGCAGGAATTTGCGTAGTTTCGTCACAACGCGGTGCAGTTGCAAGTCACTTGGCTACCATTACTGTAGTTACCACACAGTCATTTGAGTAACTGTTATGGTTAAGTGGAGTTTTAGAATAAACTGCATAGGATTCTAGTGTAATATTTTTATAGCAGTTACAGTTATATTGCATTTAAATCATGAAACTATTTAGCAATAAGCTGTTGCGCATAGAGATTTAAAACATTATGATTTAAAAGATTTTAAGTGATTTTATAAATGCTGATAACGCTTCGTTTCCTAAGAAAACATTTATAGGTCACACATTGTTGCAAATACTGGGCGCTTTTTGAGACCTTAATATCAAATACTGGTGAACATGACAGATTTTCATGACGGAACCGCTAGCTCTAGGAAACCGTAGCGACTAGCGTAGTCGGTATAGGTTCATGTCGTTGATGTTGTCTTCATTAAGCACAAACAAGGAATACTCGTATAACCAGCTGTCTACAAAATTGTGGCAGTTTTTCTGACAATTACTTGATTCTGGCTGTGATCGCTTCCCGTAAGTTGCGTCAGAATTTTCGTCTTTTTCTCGCTTCCAGTGGAAAACTGATATCCATTTTCGTTTCGAAGCAGATCCAGAGAATTTCATGGTGAAGTATTTAATGACGACAAAATAATATTATACAAGACTTACTCTTTATCAAGTTCAATATACTTTATACAAAAGAAAATTAATTAAGACATGACAGATACACATTCAAATCCGCATCTTTAAACCTTTAATCCTGATCAAAAACACAAAGCCTGCAAAGCGCATATAATTAAAGTTAAGACTGTCGGTGTCATCACCGGTGCGCAAGAGTTGCCCCATCGCTCAACGTCGCGCAGTCATTATGACTATGTACTTTTTGTTGTCTCACTTGCAAAACTTAGTGATGTCCGGTTACATCAAACTGTGATTGCACGATTAGATCTTCAGACCTTTTCAGACACTTATCTACATGGTCTTCATATATAAGGCCTGACCAATATTATCTCTGGACTTTAAAAGAGTCTGCGACCTCTGAGTTTGTTTCGGCCTTTCTTCTCAGAGTAGTCAGATAGGAAACGTCGAACTCATCTAGCTAATTTTTAATACGAGTATGACGTGTTAAAAGTGATTCCAATATCCTATTTACGGAATAAACAATTTTATTTCATTTCAATGTGCCATGATAATACTACAGTCAAACGAAGGCCTGAAAGCCAATTCCCGTAATTAAAAATGTTCTAAATTTAATGTAGTCGATATCTTATCTCAGCAACAATCAAATGACAAAAATGTAGGAAAACACTTAACAATTTTTGACAGATTTGAATGCGAACGTTCTTACAATTACAGGAATTGCCCTCTGGTATACAAGGAGGATCAAATCTGTCTGGGACTTGCTCCTGTTATTAAAGATTTTGATCAGTGACGTAACTACCATTTTTTTCTGTGCTAGAGAATTCGTAACGTGGCTTTTGAATAAGACTCACCGCTTTACAGTTTTCAGTTGAGGAGCTCGTGGCTAAGTAATAACAGCTGCACGGGTCTATCCATCAGGTTAATCTACGCTTGCCGGGGTTAATCCGTAGATTGGTGACGTGTTGTTACGTGTCGTTAGAATCCCGAAAGTCTGACAACCAGTCTTACCAAGGGGTATCGTATTACCCAGTTACTTGGGTTGTGGAGGTCAGATAGGCAGTCGCTCCATGTAAAATACGAGTATTCAGCCGCATGCGGTTAGACTGGAAGCTGACCCCAACAGAGTTGGGAAAACTTGGATAGGCAGATTGACTGCTTTACAGCTTTCGCTGAACTCACTCACGACAGGTGGTGAAATAGTGAAAATTGCTCTTTAAACTGAACAGTGGTACTGGTACTTGTTGAAAGACCGACACTGTCCTTCCATACATACCCATTATCCCGTTGGTCTCGTGGTCGCAAGCGCGACTGCTGAGCGTGGAGTCCTGGGTTCGATTCTCGGGTTGGGAAAAGTGTTATAGGGTTTTTTCCATTAGGAATTTCTTAGTAACAGCCCGGAGTTGGAGGTGTGATACCCCCGTGCCTTGGTGCACACGTTATGCCGTTAGTCCTGCGCCTGATCTCCGGTCGTGTCGGATTGCCATCCCATCGGAATATGAGAGTGAGGGAAGAGAGTGCACCTGTGTCTGCGCGCACACTTGTGCACTATAATATCTCCCTCGTCGAAGGCTAGTCTTGAGATTGGCCACCGTGGTCGAAATGCGATCTGGAAGTCTATATATTATATTAACACGCTGTTATTTGAAAGTATTGTAAAAGCCAATTATTTTTAAAAGAGTAACCGTGGAGTTTCTTGCCGGCTCTTCTCCATAGGAAACGACCAATTGGAACTGTGCACCTAGGTTCTGACGTTTCATAAGTGCCCATGTAGGTTTATGTGAAAAAAAATATTTTGAATTTTGAAAAGTGACGGACCTAGTTGTCTGTGTCATGTTAGTTCGTTATACCACCAGGATAATGTTATACCTAAGTATTTCCATGACTTGGCAAGATTGCTCGAATGTAAAGATGAATCAGCATGTAAACTACACCCACATAAAAAAGAACAAAACAATCCTGGTGGAGTAAAAAACTTTAAAGAGCTTCCTCCATACAAAGTCTACATTTGCAAAGTCAAAGTCATTTATTTGCTTTAAATGCGGTTATATAAAAGATTTTTGTTTTTTTTTAAATTAATAATAATTTGTTTATCAACAATAATGTTGGTACAACTCATCTATCCTATAAAAAAAACCACAAAGTACAGCATTTTGAGCATATTGAAGATAGAGTTAACGATGTCTGTGCTAGTATGAACTGTGTTACAGACACCGGCGCCTTCCTCCTACAACCATGATTTACTATAACTACGATACAAATAGTACTCGTACATATTAAGTTACGCTCATTTTCAGATTAATTAAAATAATAAAAATTGAATTGAAGATTGAATTGAATATAATTAGATTAAAAATAATTTTATTTACTTTTATTTTAAGGCATGCAAGGAAATACGTGAATGTGTGTGTGAGTGTAAGGGTGTCTGTAGGTACAAACAAGGGTGTGTGTGTGTGTGTGTTGGTGTGTGTGCGTTTGTGTGTGTTGGTGTGTGTGCTGCGTTGGTGTGTTTTAGCGCTTATTATTTATGATTAAAAAATAATGAAAGGTAAAAAATACCTCCATCTCCATATGTTAGTTTGGTTAGAGTACCTATGATAGACCGTATGGCGTATACTAATTGTTTTAGTCTCTGGCTGTTTCGAACGACATACCGTTAAGTCCCAGTATTGTAATTTCCAATGGCGACGATAACAGACTTTAAATAATTTTATACTGAAGATCACGTTTAAACGAGTAGTGTTAATGATTTGAAAAAAATACATGTTCGATTAGAACATTTTATTAATAACTTAATATATGATTATTTTAGATTATGTTTATATTACATACGTTAGACATAACTTTACAAATTAATTTTAATTTGTAAAGTTATGTCTAACGCGGATAAAACACTGAGAATCACGCAAAATCTATTACGCGTATTTTTCTGAAACCTTCACCATTTTAAAGATAATTTAATTATGAATCTTTTAGTATACGTGTTTTATATGTATAATAAATTTATAATGCGTCTTATTTGGGACGGCGCTCCTTGATGGGCGAGTCCTATTACTGGCTGTACGTACGACGCGTTGCGTGAGCTCAGACAAAACACGCAAGCTGACCACTCAAGTTCACTGGCATATATCTGCGTCTTAAGTAGTTACCGCGAACTTGTGCAAACTAGTACGATATCGCGTTCGCAACAGAAACCTAAGTAGTTTTATTTTACCGGCATGATAACAACAAACTAACGCTGATACGTGTGCTGCATTTTAAGGCTTGTGCAGACCAGCGCGACTAGTCGCGCGACGCGACACGAACAATACAATTTCTAAGAAAACTTCACAGTATAACAATAACCGGTGTCGCGTCACGCGACAAGTCGCGCTGGTCTGCACAAGCCTTTAAACGTGCTAAAGTGAGTTTTCTACCATACTCGCATAGTCAGAATAAAACGGATAAATAAACATCCCAACGGATCGGCGAAGGAGGCGTCACGTCGCGTGTCGATCGGTAGTTTGATTCTCACCTGCACGCGTAGCATGACAACCATAGAAACAGGTTTTCTACGGGTTTTGTCGACGGAAGAATAGATAAAATGACAGATTGTGATTGTTTATCTGTCATTTTGTCTATTCTTCCGTCGACAAAACCCGTTTCTATTGTGGTCATGCTAAGTGTGCTGTTGCACTTTGTTGAGTCCCACACCTAGCACAAGTAAATTTATTTCTGTTCATGACTCCATCTCTGTGTGAAAAAAAACTTGATCTCTACCACGGATTTACGAATACGATTCTTAGCTTGTGGTCACTAAGGGAACAGCACCTACGCACGCCGCTTTCAAATCTAGGCTCATTTTTATGAACGAGTCGTTTTCTCTGTGAGTTTCACATACGCTTTCGCCATGCCTCCTCGGACATCCCATGTGGAATGGTAGCTTTATTTTTTGCAAATTAATTCTAAAATCCTGTACTATTAAACGAGCAATATTTGTATAGGGTAAGTCCGGGGGAGATGGCCCTACTAACTTTAAGGATTCATAGCTAGGAAACCAAGTACAATAAAACAACCATTTTAATCACAAACGTAACAGTATTTATATTTCTAATAAAATTTTAATTGAAATCAGTCTTTGAATCAGTTTAACTTAGATTTATTATAGATTTTAAAAAAACTTCGACTGGCCATCTCACCCGGAGTGTCCGGGAGTGATGGCCACAGGGCTCGGGGGGAGATGGCCAGTAGTTTTTTGGCCTTTCTCTTTACCCAAGAAGGGTAAAGGGAAAGGCCAAAAAACTACTGGCCGGGTCTTTGAGTCTTTGTTTTTCCTTGTTGCCGCAGTTTGAACACATGTCCTCGAACTCTGTGCAGTTTTCATGTACCCACAGCTTGCATATACTACATTGTAGCCAATCTTCGACCAGTTGAGTTTTATAATAATTCTCACCGCAGCCTCTGCAGTTGTCCTCTTCGTTTTCATCCACTTCACTTCCAGAGGAATCAGGGAAATCGATTGGTATTTCCTCACAACTACTGTCTGAGATTCTACGAATAGCTTTACGTTTTCTAATAGTCTTTTTCTCTTTAGTTCCATCAGTCTTTTGTTCTTGTTTTATAATCCTCGGTTTCTTACCTTTATCTTCCTTTGCTGTTTTTTCTTTTTCTTTTATTTTACGTTTTTCTATATGGTCTTCGGATGTCAAAAGAATGCTTACTTGCTTAGCACGCTTGCGGACTTCATAAAGTTTTTTAGGCAATGGCGATACTTCATGCAATACTCTTGTCGGTGTAGGTTTTTTAGGTGATGGCTGAGTTCCCATTGGTCCCTTAGTATTTTTGTTTAATTTTACTCTTCTGGCCAAAGTTTTTCTGGGTATACCATAGACAATGGAGGCTTTGTACACAGACATTGTTTGTTTACTTACTTCCTCCATGGCCATTTTTAGGTCTGCCTCATTCCACGTTCCTCTGGTAGACGTCGCTTTTCGCACGTAGTTATTTGGCATCTATAAAAAATATTTAATGTAAGCGACAAGAAAGATAATGAATGGAAAGCAGGCAAAGAAAAAGGTAAGGACGTATGCGAGTATCGTAGCATGTGGAAATCCATAGCCTGCTTACCTCTCTAGGAGAGTGATGTAAGCTGTGAAGCTAAAATACCGCTTAAAATTGTATGGTCATCACTCCCTGAAAAAATAGGGTCATCTATCCCAAATGCCCGGGAGAGATGGCCATATAGTTTTTACAAAGTATGATGCAATCTTTAACGGTAATTTTTAGGTTAGAATACGAAAAAAGTTATGAACTTCCCAATAAAACATTAAAAACAAGCGAATTTGAAAAAATCTTTTAGTGACCACATAATATGTTAACCTCTTATCTTAGATCATGCATCTGTTATAAAAACTATGTGGAATTTACTTACTTTTGAATTTTTTTTTGCAAAAGAAACACACAGCCACTTGTCGCCAGCAGCCTCACAACGAAGCGAACTAAAGTTTTACTAACGCCATCTGTGTATTTTAACTTGCAATACGATCGACTGGTCATCTCTCCCGTACGGCCATCTCTCCCGGAATTACCCTATATAAATTTGTAATGACGTTCTCGAAAACGGCTTTAACGATTTCGATGAAAGTTGCATTATAGGCGTTTACGGGGCGAAAAATCGATCTAGCTAGGTCTCATATCTGGGAAAATTCGTTTTCTTCGTATTTTCACCCGAGCAGAGCTCGGTTGCCCAAAGTTTAGAACTTTTCGAAGTTACTTTAGAATAATGACATGGCAGCATGGAATCTGTAAGTACCTACTATCATAGCAGTATGGAATTAGTATGTACTATAAATATAATTAATATGAACTATCTTATATTATAATAATATCAGCCTATTATTGTCCCACTGCAGGACAAAGGCCACTTCTTATTCGGAGAAGGCGTGAGCATTGCTCATCACGCTTGCTCAAGACGGGTTGGCGATTTCAGTTTTATATTTATTATTATAAGTTCAAATTTCCCCACGATATTTTCCTTCATTAATGCCAGTGATTTACAAAATTATAAAGTACATAATGAACTGAAAAGTGGCTGAAAAGGCACTTTTCAGTACTACTTGCCCGGGTTTGAACTGACCACCTGCATTGAAGACTTCATCACGACCTTTTCATTTCTTTCACAAATCCAAAAAGATCTTATTTATAATATTTCAAGAATTTCAATAGCACAGTAGGTATGCTGCCTGCTGACCCCACAAAGCGATAAGCTTCGTATAGGTTAAACGTCTATGCACTAACATCTAGATAATCGTAATCAGCTGCACAACAGTACTTATTAATTCACCACTTTACGAATAATTAGCATAATCAGTCCATAATGTTCCCATTGGACTCCCATTGGACCCCCTGGGACTCAGGCCTCCAATCTGTAATACGGCGTGGGCCGTAATCCACTTCGCGAGCCCAGTGCGGGTCGGTAGATGTCATATGCCTTCGAATTTTTGGTCTTCTAGGACATGCCGGTTTCCTCACGATGTTTTACTTCACCGTTTTGAGAGCAGTGGTGATAAAATAATTTACACAAAGTAAAGTGCAACCCTATGAGTAAAAACATTGGATCGAAACATAAAGTGTGGGTTAATCTTCATATCGCTTATCTTTTCGCGCCAGTTGTAAGAATAAGATCTACTTTTGATATTGAACAGAGTCACGGCAATTTCATAAACTACTCAGAGAAATATGGTCTTGAAGTGATACTTCAATGGAAAAATTTAATGGTTTCACTTTCGAGAATTTCCTAAGTTGACTATTCAGAAAATCTGTTAACAAACAAGTTTTTCCTAAAAAGTGAATCACGATATTATCATCTCATTTCTTGCTGCAATACGTAATCATTCTAAACCAGACCTAATTTAAAATTTTGGGATTTTTATATTGATTAATAATAAACGTAGCGAACAGACAGACAGACCGTACTCCAGCGTTTTTGATATAAATCACTAGGAAATTGTTTGTAATCTATGTAGTTTATTTATAATGTCACATAAATCTCTAATTATCAATGATATAACCTGCCAATAGGTGTTGCCCTATCACGCTTTATAACATGCGTTGTCCTGCCCTTGGCCTGATCTTGATCATGCGCATACGCAGCTCATGCAAACGTCATGTCATGTCCGCCATGACAGTTCGCGCGCATTTTATAAACTTCTATGACATCCGTTCTCTCTTGCACTGACATTGTAACTAATCTTTTTACTTTTTCATAATAGTACGGAAGGGATTATGATTTTTAGCTACTTAATTTGAGGTTAACTTTTATATTCTTTGCCATGACTTCTTGAGGGCCCGGAGATTCTTCTTCGTATTGCTTAGTTTGAAACCTAGCAAGTATTTGATATAACATTTTTAAATTTGTATTAAGTACGCCATCTTATCCGAATGGTCGTCGAATGAAATCACCCTACTATCATTTTTAAATGACACTTTTTCATCCTATAAGGTCATAATTACCGTTTCTGAAAACAATAGGCACTTACCAGATAATAAAATCTACACAAAATACTTAACAAATGATTTAATAACAAAGACTCAACGTAAATAAAGTTTACTGTCACAGTACCTAGTACAGGCTGTTGTTAAATATTAATTATTTATTTTAATATTTTTAAAGTTGTTCTGATCCATATCACTGGTTAGTTTCCGTTAACCTGGTGATAAGATACACAGGTCATTTAATAACTACTAATACATCTTAAGATATCTATATATTCATGTTTATGGCGAACTTTATCACGCGATTTTGTTCGCTTACCAACTAAATGACGAAATTTTTAAAATGTTGCGTCATTTTTCTCGAGCTGTTTGAAAAGTCAATTGGACACGATAATTTAAGAGGCTGTAAAATGGAAGTCACTACATTAAACACAAATATGTATTACACTACACAGCTAGCAAAGAACCTAACTCGTATATCTCGAAGGTCAGCTTAAGAAGCGGATTTTGAATACAATATGCACTTATTATACAACCATAGTTTTTGTTTACCCTAAACCTCTTAAGGGGTCATTGTACTCATCATTATGAACAACTTTCACTATGGGGCTGAAATCGCGAAAAAAAAATCAGCTGTTCCCTACATTTATGTTCGCATATCTCGTCGAAATATAGGGAACAGCAGATTTTTTTTTCGCGATTTCAGCTCAATAGTGAAAGTTGTTCATAATGAAGAGTACAATGACCCCTTAAAAGGTTTAGCGTAAACAAAAACTAAGCCCGTATAATCTACAGTCCAAATAGTAAGTTTCTGTTAAAATTTTGATATAGTGACGACATACATTGAATTGGATACATTTGATCCCGATCATCATCATAGACTTTGGCGCGGTATGCATGCCTCTTTTATTTTTGAGCAAAAATTCTCTTTACCGTACCTACTTTGCCTTCTCTACTGTAGTTACCTATGTTCATAAAAAACGAAGGGTTCCGTGCCGTATTAAGATCGGGCAAAAACACCGAAAAAAGAACACGTTTCTTGTCTAGATACAATCTGTGAAAATATCAACTGTCTACCTACTACGGTTCATAAAATATAGCCCGCTGACAGACAGACGGACAGCGGAGACTTTCGGATACGGAACCCTAAAAATGGAATAATATTTTACAACTTATAGCGTAGTTCTACCAACACTGCTAACTCCCAGTCTACTCGTGATTAGTATCGGTGATATAACTCTGAATCAACTGTTTATCACACCACCAGAACTATCATTCTAAGCTCGAATGGAAATGATTAGACTAGTGATCCGCCGATCGCCGTTATAAACACTAGATATCTCAAAGTTAGCACTTTATTGCTTATGTGACTCCGACCAGTGCGTACTGACCCACTGTGCTATCAATAATCCCGATAGGGAAATAAAAGTTCAGTGTGAAAGCAGGTGAGTGTGTTCAAAAATGTATATTAATTAGTTTATGTACGGCTACGTAATAATAGCTTTTATCAGTATTTGTTTAACACTCATTTTTACAAATACTTAAGTAATCAGCGATCACGCGCGTTCAGTTTATTTATTTTTGCGCCGCGTGATGCAGGTTCACAGTTGGTCCAGTATCATCTTATTGATATCGATAACTCATTTATGTTCATGGCTCAGCTCTCCAACCTTTAGTTGTCATTTAGAGTTCGTTAGAGCTCCCTGACAATCAGTTAACTTATTATTTATATTAAAATATGTGTTAATTTAAATTCTGTAACTTTAACATAAGTTTATATAAAAATATAAACATTATTTTCTAAATTAATCAAACCTATTTTGTGAATCTTTAAGTAAAAAAGTTATAATTCAAAAATGGAATTTTTATCTCGCAAAGTAAAGTCACATAGCCACCTTGACGCACGTCAAGTAAATGGCGGGTCTGACACAAAAAATAAACGGTAAGCATTTCAAAATCTACACAAATGTTAAATTACACCTGTGTTTATAAGTTAGGCGTCAAGTTGCTAAAATTAATTGTTACACGTTGAAGATCCTCGTATTTACTTACTAAATAATAATGATGAGAGGTAACAAAGAAATAATGCTAAGTATGTTATTTTACATTTAATATTTTTGGTAGAGTAATCAAGGATTATAATTTATAACGTGATGATATTATGGTGGACGACCACGTCACGTTATCACGATAACACTAGAAAGTAAAATGGAAATATATGAAGACGCTTTAAATTTCCGTCCACGACAACGTTTTATCGTGCACGTATTTCCATAAATTTTAGCCAGTGTATAGAGAGCCGCAAGCGGTATTCTATTACTATCAGTTATATCACGGTTATAGTGCCGCAAGGGGTAACAGTACGGTACGACAGTGCTATGAACTTAGAGGTAACATAGTACGACAGTGCCATGAAGTTATTACCGGAGATAATGTTTTTTCGATTGCCCGGAATCACTGCACTTTGTACCAGTCGCTTTTTTATAGAACCATTTTTTTGTGGATAGAATAGATTTTAGTGTATATTTGAAAACCCCAAAGTGCGCAAAACTATAGTGCCGTGAAAAAAATCGCCAATGTGTCTGTCGGGATTTGTGAGAGAAAGGGAGTTTTAAGGTAGAGGAAGATCACGTAGCTGGTCTAAATTTGTTTCCAAGCAATGATATCCTATTTCTTAATGGTAAATAAAAACCTAACCTAACGTAGGCTGTCCAAGTCGGGTTGCCCCAAGTCCCGAGCTCGCTTCGCTCGCTCTTGCATTCTAAGTTCTCCTAGTAACAGTAGTAGTAACATTGCTTTTTACAAAAAGTCAATTTTATTGCGCTAACCTCAACACTCAACCAAAATAACAAGTGCCAATAACATACTTACGGCACTTAAGCGCCACTATTATGCCGCAATCTGCGGCTCTATAACCGATACTGATAGAATGCCGCTAGCGGCACACTTGCACTTCCTACATTTATGGACGACGACATTATAAAAGCCTTTTATTATTATTTAATTTTATGCTGGACTGACATTTTTTGTGAATTATCTAAGAGATAAATAAGTTCACTAGTGCTTCGTACTACTGTTGATTATTATAGTGTTTATTTTTATTTTATTTTCCATTTTTTAGTAGTTACGCCGTTATTGAGGTCCATAGACAATTACCTCAGCAAACCGCACGGATTGAAAACTTTGGACGGTTATTCAAAAAGGTTAAAACCATTTACTTGTAGGGAATTTTCGCAAATTAGAAGTAATTAATAACCTAATTTGTTGTTTTTGTATTTATAAATCAGTTATTATACGATGTATGTAAGTGCGATTTGTAGAATAGGGATGATGATCATGGAGCTTATTAAAAAATATTGGCCACGACGTATTTATTATTTTTTACGTAATCTAAAGATTCCGGCGATACATTGAGTTAAAATGTGCCATGACGTCACGAGTATGTAGATTTTATACTTACTTGTGACGTAGCGACCCCCACGTATTTAAAATGCGTTTTATTAAAAAAAAAAAAAAAAATCTGATAAAGCAAAAAATACGTGTCTAATATTTTTATATTATCTGACTGACGGACTATTTAGAATTTCATTTTTTTTTTTACCCAGGCATCATCCCTATTAAGAGATAAGACTGGATCATTATATGGGTAATATTTTATTAGCTGAATTATGTTATAGATACATAGAATATGCGGGCAAGGATACGCAGTTCTTTTAAGCATAATCATATTTTCTTTATCCTTAATCTTTGATTCGAAATATACTCGTATATTACAGCGTGGGATAAAAAAAACTATTTTGATTAATATTAATGTGGTTTTTTTTATCTCTTCGGTATTTTATTACCGGTGGTCTGTCAGTCTCTCGTTTATGGGCCATCCATTGTCATTTCCCCATTTCTATTGAATCCCAAGTTTAAAGGAAATTATCCTGGAATGCATCATAATCAACACTGTCTGAATAGTAATACAGGGTGTCAGGGATATCGATGCGAAAACTGTTACCATGGATTCAGTATATGATTCTGAACCGTTTTCGTAGGTTATTTCCAAAAATATCTGCTGTTTTATAGAAAAGTACCTACGCGGTCAAAATGTATGGAACAGCTGATTTTTATTGTAAGAAGCATGTACTGAATCCATAGCATCAGTTTTCGCGTCGATGTCCGTGACACCCTGTATAATTTGTGACAGAATATATTTGTTTTACCCGACTACATTTTTTTTTTAAAAAATCTCTGCTAATTTTGTGTAATTTGACAATCTATGAAAAATAATTAGACATTAATTGGTCTGTTGTAATGATACAGGCATCTGAATACCTAGTAGTTTACTAATAAATAAATCAGATTAAAAAAACCAGCTAAGTGCGAGTCGGACTCGCACACGAAGGGTTTCGTACCGTATTAAGATCGAGCAAAAAACGCCGAAAAAGTTAATAATTAAAGGCATTCCATGGGACTGCCTTTAATTATTAACTTCATGTAATTTTTATTATTTGTTATACACAATCTGTGGAAATTTCAATTGTTTACCTATTACGATTCATGAGATGCAGCCCGCTGACAGACAGAGAGACGGAGAGCGGAGGCTTAGTAACAGGGTTGCGTTTGGCACCCTTCGAGTGCGGAACCCTAAAACTTTTCCCCGAATGATTGAACTAGTAAATTGTTTCAGATAGTGTTTTCTTATGAGCTGTCCTTGTGAGAAAAACTGTCGTTCCTGTCCCGCGAGGCGTAGGTAGGCCGTAGAGCTTCGTAGCGTAGCGTTCGTAGCCTCGTAGCCTCGTAGCAACTTTCGTAGGCGATCCTGTGACTTAGCAACCTTATTTGAGTTTTTGATTGTCTTACGTATTCTAATATCTTGCTGACCTTAGGTATAGATGACTGCGAGGTACATTACGTTTTAATATTACGAGAGAAGAATAAAATAAATGAGAAATAGATTTTATTAAGGCAAACATAAACAATGATAGAAAGTTGGTAAAAAAATCCTGAAGTAATTTTCAGAAGTTTTTGTAAGTCACAGTTAAGTATGAAGTTATTATTTACGTATTATAGCATTACAAGAACTTATTTCTTTTACGTAAATGTAGAAAATAACAAAAGTATAACATCTTGAATGTATCAAAATAGACCTTCATACCTTAACAAGTACGTAGAGCGTATAAAGAGAGCTCGTTGCTTTTTATTTCTCCCATAATTCTCTAGAGAAAGAAACCAGAACTTTTGTGGGTATTATTTATAATTTTATTCTGAACTTCTGAAGAAATAGTTTCTGAATATTACTTTACCGACCAATATTTTAAATGTTGGGTATAGAGAGTAGGGACGTGTTCCTAAAAAAAAACGTAAAAAACTGTTAAATAAGTAAATAAATTGAGACTACTGTTAAATACTGCGGGTAACTCACTACACTGTTGAAGTTAAACTAAGTAATTAATTATAGGTAACCTATATCTATCTAACTAAAATGATAATAAAAATAATACATGAAGGACTGAAACCGCAGTTTCCTCACGGACACAGATAGCTACAACAATGTCAATGACCCCAATAAAAATAATCATGTTTTCAATGCGGTTCGACAATCGATTATTTGATGGATAGGTATACAAATACCTACACAGTCCTTATCAGAAAATATTCCTGAAAACAAAAATTTGCCTTTGAAGAATAATTTAGAAACTAAAATTCTGACTCCCTGTAACAATAAAAACGGGCCAAGTGCGAGTTGGACTCGCACACGAAGGGTCCCGTACCACCGTACAATATTTAGCAAATATGACGTATTAAAAAAGAACTACTTACTAGATCTCGTTCAAACCAATTTTCGGTGGAAGTTTACATGGTAATCTACATCATATATTTTTTTTAGTTTTATCGTTCTCTTATTTTAGAAGTTACAGGGGACACACATTTTACCACTTTTGAAGTGCCTGTCGCGCAAAATTTTTGAAGACCTATCCATAGATACCCCGTATGGGGTTGATGTTTTTTTTTTTTTGAGTTTCAGTTCTAAGTATGGGGAACCCCCAATTTTTTTTATTTTTTAGTTTTATTTTTGTTTGAAAATCTTAATGCGGTTCACAGAATACATCTACTTACCAAGTTTCAACAGTATAGTTCTTATAGCGTCGGAAAAAAGTGGCTGTGACATACGGACGGACAGACAGACAGACATGACGAATCCATAAGGGTTCCGTTTTTTACCATTTGGCTACGGAATCCTAAAAACAATTAAATCTTCCGAGAAACTGATCTGACCTGTATTAGTAAACGAATGCAAAACAATACCTACTGCACAATTCCCACGCTACAGTTCAAGGGTCAGCGCCATCTGTTATCAAACGGAAGAGACCGCACTGCGGTGACTACGTTATCGCTGAAACATTTTCCCGCTTTCCCAGGAGCGAAACCGCAATGAGTCCAGCGCCCCCCGCACAACGAGACAAAACGAGCGCCACAGTCTGCTCCGGCAAGCAGTCGCACGCGGCCAGCGCAGGAAAGTGTACGCACGACATGGAACGCGATCGCATCGGACAATGGGGCTCTGGAGACAGCACGGCGTCAAGCCAGGTCTCTGGTCTCGACCGCCTCCGCCACCCAGGACTCAACAAGGTAACTTTTCATACTGTTTAAAATGTATCTTTCATAATATTGAGATCGATGACCGTGTATTTTCGGTTAGGTCATGGTTCCTACTTGGCGGAAGTGCTGAGTTCTTACGGCAAATCGTATTATCCATGTGTGCATCGGTTTAGTTTGTATAGACAATTGAAAGTGTCAGGTGTCAATGTAGGTGTCGGCGTACATCCGCCGTGCAATTGTCATGTAAATGTTTGTTTTGAACTTTACACCCGGCATCAAAGTTCACGTGGTACGTAATGTCAACAAACTTGCGGGATCTAAACAAGGATTTCGTTACACTGTAATGTTTTGGTGAAAAGTAGAAAAACTGATTTTTTGTTTTGATAAACGGAACAGAGTGAAGACTGGTGACATAGAGGCGTAACATTGAAATATTATGACCATGACGAATCACCATGACTTCTATGTGTTGAATAAATATCTAATTCCTAAGCTGCTAAGGTACAAACATACAAATCACAGGTTTAAATAGAACTTGTTCAATAAAATAAATTAATGTTTACGTAGGGAAGTGTATGTTACATTTGTTAGATAATTCCTTGTTGTGATGGCAATAGAACGGCGACCGGATTGCAATGAGGAAATATTTCGCCCTGACATTGGCACGCTTCCGGCCATACGCGTTTTAGATTTAATTGAGTGCTGTATTTTATTGCCTTGATAATAAATAACAATATTTTTATGAACGTAGGAATCAAAAATATCAATTTCAATCTTCGAAGGGTTTTTTTGTAAAATAGAAATAATTGATTACTAAAATACTGTCGCTTTTTCTAGGTATGTTGTTAAACATATTCCTTACATTTGTGTTTTATATATAACTGTAACTACTTAAATTATGCAATCAGCGCGTCTATGTCTTGCATTTTCTATCTTTAGAAAGATAAATATGTATTGTATGTTATCTTCTCAAGTTTTCAGGCAATGTAAACAATTATTTGTTCGGTTTGTTAATTTCAAAGCAAAACAAGTGTTTTGAAAAGTCACGTATACCGTGTAAATTTTCAAAAAAAGGACACGTTATTTAGGTATCTTCCTAGATACAATGTTAACATTTTAAAAGGTCCTAGGTTTGCATGACAAAATTATGCAAAACCAATTAATTTAACGCAACTAAAACGAGTCCCATACATTATTTTATTATTACGCACACATTGAAGACATAAATTCACTTTTCAAGTTTGCTGCTGCTAGCGTACCAACACTTTAAATGCAAGGAGAAGCTAGGGGACCCGTTCTACAAGCTTCCCTACTCTAAAGAGAACAGGGGCTCCCTAGGCACATTTGAACGCGTTCTAAAAGGGGTCACGGATTCATCTAGAGGGGTGACTGTATGTTCTGTAAAACATGAATAAAGCTTTGCAGGTTCACATGGTAAGGCTCAAAAATACTCAAAATAGTGTGCAAGTGCCTTGTTTCCTTACAATGAATGACTTGACGAAATCAATTTGATATTGAGTCACGGTGCTATGGTTACCTGGTTTGGGTATTGATTGTAACACTACTTGTAATAATAGTTTGTTATAAAAAATATTTAAAATTTCTTCATAATGGCAGTATGGATGTAATGCACGACAAAATTCTGAAAATGTCAGATAAAAATCTTATCTCGAATGTTCTAGTAGTTTTCTGATAGTAGATGATGTTAATTTTAACTTTATGTTAAGTCATTATTTATTCTTTATGTTAACTTGTTTCCGATACATTACCTTCACAATGTATTAGCGTCAATATTATGTCTAAATATAGCAAGATCACAACAAAATGGTTACTTTATGCGTATACGTATAATATACAACATGTGCCGGAATTAACACACACACATGTTTTGATCATTATAGATACACTGTATTTTTACTATTATGTATGGTAAAAAGTCGTGTGACTGTAATTTACGTAATTTTAATTATTGTTAGGATTAAAATTACGTATATTAAAAATGACAGAAATGGATTCAGTAAACGAGTCGGAACAAACTACTTTCATAATGTGCATTAATTTCAGTTACACATTGTATAGCTTGGAGACAAAAATCGCCGTCGATCTACATATACGAGTACTAATATTATAAACGAGGTATAATTTGTGAGTTTGTATGTACGGTGTAATCTTCGGAAACACGGATCCGATTGAAAGAATTCTTTCACTAATTGAAAGCATACGATATATTTTATGTTAAAACAAGAAATTTCACGCGGGTGAAGTCACGGGCAAAAGCTAGTCCATTATAAATAAATTACACTTTAACACCTTTTGCGTGATTTTAACATTAAATAACTGTTAATTGGTCAACATACAGTCCATGTTACAGATAGAAATACAGGGTTGCAGGGATAACGACGCGTAAATTGTAACCATGAATTCAACCCATGATCTCCAAGCGTAGAAATTTTTCGTCAGTTATTAAAAAAAACAAGCGAGCCTTACAGTAGTCGCACACGATGTGTAACATCTGACATCTTACCATAAGCAACATTAAAGGGGCGGGGCCTCGTCAAGGTCGTTTCTGACAGCCAACTCTAGCACCGCGCGCGCTCATTTGTCAAATCAAATAGCACGCGCTTCCCCGGTGTCCATGTTACACACTTCCGTCGCATTGCAGGAAAGCGAGAGGAAACATGTTACACATTTAGAAAAACTGCTGTCTCATAGAAAAGTGCAATACCTACGCGGTCAAAATGCATGGAACAGCATTTTTTTTTAAATAACCATCGAAATATTTCAACAGGTACAGAATTATGTACTGAATTCATGGTAACAAGTAGCGCGTCGATGTCCTATAACCCTATATGTATATCGTAACTCTTTAGTAACATTAATAAGCCAACGCACAATGGTCCACTGAAGGACTAAGTGCGGAAACCAAACCCCATAACATAGAACATAGAACACTTTTGCCGTGTCAATGTGTCAGAATGTCACCTTTACCTACCTACTACCCTAGAATAGAACCGAATATCTAATGTTACTCTATTACAAAATAAATGGAAACGTTCTAGAGTACATACAAAAACATGGTAATTTAAACACACTGTGACCACTTTTTAAAATAGAAGCTAAGTATTGAAATACGACCTGTCTACGTTGCAATTAAGACTCCAATTAATTAAAATTCGTAAACCGCATTTCTCTGGCAATTACGGCTTAGTTTCTAAATTCATCGCTACGTCTAGATTTCGAAGTAAAAAAAATACAACATTCCGTTTAAAAGTAAAATATTTTCTAATTTTGAAATGCATTAGTGTAAAAGAGTCATTGAAACACTTCTCACTGAATAATTTTAGTTTTGAGTTTAGCTTTCAATCTTCTTGTTGGTATATCGGCGTGTGCTAGATGACATTAGCATCCTAATAGATACCCGGCTCTTAAAGAAGCGGTCCAAAAAGTATTGTATTAATGTCTGGTGTTTTTTTCGTTTTGTAATGTTGTTTATTCCTTTGCATACTCTATTATAATCTAGAATCAAGTTCTTCTAACAAACAGATGTGCTACTGGCGAGTTCAAACAGTGCTGATTCTTGTGCCTCGACGTTGCATAAAAATGCTCCGAGACAGCTAAGAATTAAATAGTCCCAGTATAAAATTAATTAGTCTTATATGCAATCTCTCGTACAAAAGAAAGTTGATTAAACTTTTCAACAGGGGATTAGACAATCTACTATCCTAGTGAAAACAGTTTATAATACTGAAATTCCAACTTTTGGAGCTAGTCATTAATTTACAACCAACATTCAATCGATATATTAGTATATTTCGGTAAGCCAGACTATTCGGTTTCCAAGTAACCTATGCCAACCACAACGAAGCAAACATTTCGTTAGTTTGGAACAAGTCAGTTAATATTAATATTGATTTTGTGTACAGTCAGCATCAAAAGTTGTTGACCACATTTAGATTTTCAAAATCGCTGTATAGTGAAGTGCTAATAGTGAATACGGTGTACAGCGATTTTGAAAATCTAAATGTGGTCATCAACTTTTGATGCTGACTGTACCACAACGTGAATGAATGTCGGTTTCACCACTTCTGATTCTGGCTATTTATACGCAATGTGTTACAGAGACGGTAAAAACTTCCGAAAATCGGAACATTTTCTGGACACTTTTATCGTTTTCGTTAGGTAGTTTCATGATAATTAAAAAAAACATCCAGCTATCCACTAAAGGGGTTAAAAAGGGGATGAAAACTCGTCAATTTTGCCGATGGCAAATCCCATCAGGCACACGGCTTGTAATTTATAACTAGTAGCAATATTTAGGTACCGTCGCGGACACTGGCGTCTGACCAGTTTACGACCTTATTGCTTATGCAATAAGTACCTAACGGCAAATTTAAGATTTTCCCAAGAGGTTTATGTATAAAATACCCTGAGCATCTGAGCTGCTCTTTATTTCTTAAGAGTAGAGAATATAAATTCCATTGTTCGCCAGTCTTCAAGGAAAAATCGTATAAGCTGCTTAGACTTTAGAGCTTGCTGAAATAATACTAGTATACTTAGAGAAATGAGGTGCTCTAGCACTACACTTTTCATTGGATTTTCTGAGACTTTTCTGCTGTTGAATTTTTCATAAACTTCGAAAAAGATAGGTAATCGTAGAGCTCTACATGGCTTGAGATATTTTTACCTACACAATACCGTAAGTAAGTTCACAGTCATGAAGAAATTATACGTTGTGAATTTAGTTGTTTAATCAATACATTACTATAAATTAAAGTCGATTTTCGTATTTGTCTGTATGACCACGTTATTCTTCTAAACCACGCAACTGATTTTGATGAGGTTTTTACCATTGTTTAGAGAATTTATTTCGAAAGGTTTATGTGTATAATACGTTGATATTAAAGTAACATATACGTATAACTAAAAAATCTCGATGGTTTATCAAGTAGTAAAAACCGTCGAACCAGGAACGGGTTGCTAGTTTAATAAATAATAATTTAATGAATCAATTATATTGGTAATCCGATGAAATATTTTATGAGTTTCACGTAGATTTATGTACCTATGTAAAGCTAACAAAACTATGCAACCAGAAAACTTAAATTTAAATTTTCGCGTTATTTACTAACTCTCTTTTCATTCATTTAATTACTTTCTAATAATTGTTTCCTTATGTAAATTCCATATAACTGCACCATCACTGAGACAGACAGACGAGTCACGTACCGTCACTCAAACACGTTCGGTCGGTGGGTGTGTCGTGACGTAACGCCACAAGGTCGCCGCTATTTGCTTGATCACGATTAAAACCTTGCCTTACCTGCCGGCTACCGGTAGTTAAACTGTTACTGAGCCCTGATTTAGTAGTTTACTTTTATATCATGTTATTAACGTTTAAGGTCTCCTTTATTTAACGTTATTCCTCCATTAAGGAGTGTAACTATGGAGCGTAATAGATATGTTTGAGTTTTTACAAAAGCTTATGTTGTCTTTTGGTCTATT
Organism: Agrochola macilenta; assembly: GCA_916701695.1. NCBI lineage: Eukaryota > Metazoa > Arthropoda > Insecta > Lepidoptera > Noctuidae > Agrochola > Agrochola macilenta. Next base: position 16,503,701 of record OU753563.1, read on the forward strand.
TCAACCATCGATCTTATTATAGTTAGAAAGAAAGAAAGAAAGAAAAATGTTTATTTGGACACAGTTCGTGAAACACAAAATACAAAATAAAAAAGTAACAACAATACGAGTAGTGTGTGCCTCACGGCTGCGCCAAAAAGGTTCATTTCAGCATTAATGCCAGACAGATGCTGTCTGACGCTGGTGTTCTAATGAACCTTTATGTAGGGACAAGTGACGGCGAGTACAAAACAGTCTCAACATACCTAATACATAATTTGTATACTTATAACTAAATAAATAAACTAGAAATCAAATATAAATTACAAAAACAAAAATAAAATATATATGAAAACAACAGGAACTGTCCACGCAAAACCTGTTCTAGTTCAGCTAGTTTATATATCATCAGCGATGGATTCCTATCTTTTTCTTTGCGCCCCGCGGTTTTACCCGCATAAGTCTTGATCCCGTGGGAATATCGGGATAAAAAGTATCTTATATCCTAATCCAGGTCATAATCTAGCCATGTACCAAATTTCATCCAAATCTGTTCAGCCGCTTTAGCGTGAACGCGTAACAAACAAACTCACTTTCGCATTTATAATATTAGTTAAGATACTTTTAAATAAACTAATCTAAGTTAGTTTTTCTATCTCAATATAAAATATAATTCTGGTCCAATATGGAGAAACAAATCTAGGTATGTTTACAATTATTTACTGTTTAATATCTAGGAGACTGTTAATTATTCAGTTTGTTTATCACAAATAAATACCACAGACTGCCTCGTTGGCCTAGTAATCGCAAGCGCTACTGCTGAGCATGAGGTCCTGGGTTCTATTCCCGGGTCGGCCAAAGTGTTATTGGGTTTCCATCTGAGATTTCTCAGTAGCAGTCCGGAGTCTGGATTTGTGCCCAGTTGATGGCAATAGGCTCGTCCCCTATTAAATCGGACTCAAACATAACTGGCGAAATGTGGGTGTACTATAGGTACGCCTCTGCTCATCTCTTCTGGGAATACAGCCGTGATGTTACATCCCTCTACCAATTAAAAAATAAATGCGTTCATTAATAATTCTTGTAAGTTTTAATGATACATAAAATGTAGATATCAGCTTGCTATAAGCGATTGGCTGCCTTTGACCCTGACCTTGCAGTGTCACGAATGTCACGATCGACTAGGAAATTAATCACAAGGCACCTGTGCTTAATTTCTAGCTGTCATTCTATTACAGTATCTTTACTGTAAGATTCAATTATGCTTTTAAAATTGTTTATGGTATACTCGTACTGTTAATTCACTGGAGAAGACTATTTTTTTTAATGGTATACTCGTATTGTTGAGAGTGTTTATCCTCCTTTTAAGTTGGCAACGTCGCAAATAGCTGTCAAATATTTACCTATTTTGATTAATTTGGCAATATTACTGTATGGAAATAAGAAATATGGCTAACTAGCGAACTAGAATATTAATAATGAATTGCAATTATAACACTGAATTTGATGTTGTGGTTTTAGGTGTAAAAATGGCATTTGGAAAGTTTTAAATACTTTTTTTTACAGCTAAAACTAATTATTTGGTGTTCAGATATTAATAATTACATTTCATAATCAATATTCTAGTTCGTTAATTAGCCACATTTCTTATTTCCACACAGAAAGTCAAGTTAATCAAAACAGGGAAAATAATGACATCTATTTGCGACCTTGCCCACTTTCAGAATAAACGTTCTCAATCCACGATAGAAGACTAAAATTGTTTATGGTATTCTCGTACTGTTAATTCACTGGAGACTAAACACTGTTAAGACTGATAGCTGCTGTCACTTTTTAATATAATTTGGTCAATATTTGCTTAATCAATTTATATTAACTGCAAAATCTCAAAAAAAATAATAGATAATATGATAAAGTCTAAAATACAATAAAATATGACCATACTATTTTACAAAGTGAGCGAGCTTAACCAGCCACCTGTCAGTTTTCTCTAGTGAATTAATTTAACGAGTATACTAAACTTATTTTCTTTTATGCTCAGAATGTTTAATATGAAAATGCCCTGAAGAAAATGGAAATAAATCATTGTTGTGACTTCTCTTAATGTTAATGTTATTTTTCACGAAAACATTGAGTTCTTTTATCGGTATCTGTAATCAATATAATAGGTATAGGGTACTTACAAGGTCAATTAGGAAGCATAAACTAAACAGTTTATATCATAGGTATCTCGTTTTGATCTTTTCCATGATAACGTTATCAAGTCATAAGACCTTCTGTTTCACGCGTCATAGTTATATGATTATAATCTTTAAGGTCAGCAGTATTTTGCACGCAAAATCAGTGTCATTCTAAATTGTATTTCAATCGACTTTTTCAACAACAAACAGTAGGATATCTGTTTCTGAATATAATATTTTATTTAAATTAGGTATGTTTTAGAGAAAAATGAGCGGTTACATTTTAATTAGCGATCAAGCTAGATTTAAAGCTTATTATAACATAAGTTAGGTGTTAACTTCTAATTAATTTATCCGTCGACCAAATTCCCTAAAGTAAATCTGTCATCGGAACGTGTAACTTAGTTTTGCAGAGTTACTTGGTGACATTAGTAGTTAGGTACTTGGTAACATTAGTAGTTACTTGGTAACATTAGTATTTACTTGGTAGCATAAGTAATTACTTGGTAACATTAGTAATTTCTTGGTAACATTAGTAGTTACTAGGTAACATTAGTAAAGTTTACTCCAATGTGTCACAACTTAACGTTAAGTCACTTTGTTTTCACTTGTGATATTTTTATATCCCAAAAGATTTCCTCAAAGGAAAATGTTTACCATAATTCGTTAGGTACGTATAGACTCGGAAATTCGAGTCAATGGAATAAACCAAACAAAAAACGCCATATCATCGATGAATTTGTATTTATCTTGTCACCATCAATGATGAAGTAATGTAATGACTTACGTATCTTCATATTATGTTTATCGTACTCAATCGATAGTGTAAATAGTATGACTGAGCAATTTTTACTTGCGTCATCTTCACATAGCTTTAGCAATGAGAAGCATACTTTGAATGCTTTTCAAGATACGACATAAGCGTCCAGGGTTAGAGTGTGACGTCATTCCCACCCATAAAGCGCTTTCTGGCGCCTCACGGATTAAGCATTCTTCCTTTGTAATCGCATGCCTTCTTTAGCCCCATTTAAAAGCGAAATATTCCTTAGAACACATTCAGGGCTTAAAGTAATAGTTCTCTTTGAGATCTTCAACCTAAAGAAACTTATTCGATACTTAAAGTGTTACGGTAGGCTTTTCATGTTATATTTAAGTCGGCTTTTACATTTTATTCCCCTCGATTGTTCTCAGAATTTGCCCAATTTTATTTCGTTTTATCTATGTATTTGTTGTCTCGGTAACGTTGGCGTCGCCGCGCGCCGTCGTCGGTCGTAACAAAAGATATTACGGCTCTCGTTGAAGTCTCGAGGGATTTACAGTGACGTGCAAAATCGACTGTCAATTTTTATTTTATTACGTGGAGAGATGGATTTATTGGTCTCTGAAGGAAATGTTTATTGAAAAATGTGTGCACCATGTTTATTTGGTTGTTGAGCTGTCCCTAACTTAAGTTAACAAGCTTAACAAGTTTGTTGACATAATCTACTCTTTAAAATGTTTTTATTTTATGAGTTGTATTGCAATTTGTGGTGATGTAAATTATTTTAGCATAATAATATGCACTATTATATAGAATCAAGTTTTTTCAACTGAACAGACAGCTGTGCTGCTGGGGAGTTTGTTGCGCCACTTCTTCTTCCCAGCTTATGCACTAGGAAGTGGTGAAGGGTGGGCGTTTTTGGGGGACTGTCTTATGTAATTTTGACGTTCGAAAAGTGCTGATTTCTCAGCCTAGTTTGAATAAATGACTTTTGAATTTTGAATTTTGAATTTTCGGTCTTAGGTAATAGAAAGACTCTATCAACATTTTCAGAAAAAATTAACTCGATTTATCTCAGAATTAAGCCACGAGAAAATAAACAATAAAAAAACGTTAGGAACTTGGCTTGTCGCGAGATAATCGGAACCGATAATTTACGAGGCCCTCTTGGGCACAGTTGTGGTTTCCCAAGAGACTCGTAATATTCTCTGTTTTCTTGACTTCGTGAGGCCGAAAAGGTCAGGGTTAACGTTTTTTTTTTGCCAAGAATAAATTCGTCAGGACTCCCGCACTCATGATTTGAAAATAAAGCGGTCTTCGTATAATTCGGCCATCATTTTGAGGGAGAGTACGTGTTATACAATCTACCTGAATATCGATCCATGGTAGATTCTCTAACACTGACGATAAGGCTGGTGTGACTGATGGACTCGCCTAAAATTTAAATCAAGCGCTCTGACTGAAAGGTGCTTACCCAGCATTGTGTAACTTTGAGAGAGATATATGCACAAAATTTAAATCAGCATGTCCATTGGTGTCCATCATTCACTATATTTCGAACATTACTTATATTTTTCAAACTCTAAAGGTACTGTTAGACTTGAAAAAAATCGCTTCGCTTGTAATGAGCATTCTAGCGAATGTTACATTACAGAACATTTTCCGGAAACGTTTTAGTGAGCATTCTAGCCAGCGTTATAGCGAGCATTCTAGCGAATGGACAGTAAATTTGCTTCGAGCTTTTTGCCGGGCCGAGTCATTCTGTCATTGTTCCGCCGCCGTTATAATATTTTTTTGACGAGCATTGACTAGAGCGTTCGCTAGAATGATCGTGAACATGTTGGTAGCGATTTTTGGCTCTATGCTTGGCTCTGTTCGTTGTTCAGTTCGACAAATTCAAAACTGGCGAATGTTCGATGTTCTGTTACAAGTGAATGCTGAAATCTATCAGCACCTTTTAACACCTTTTCAGGTGTTAATATGTAAACAAGTTTTCCACGTAGAATAGCGTACCTACCCTGTAAAACTTACAAACATTCGAGAAAACTATCTTTTGAACAACATTCACAGTACAGATAAAAGTTACGTACTTTTCACTTAACGACTAGACTTCCAGGCGTCTATCAAAGTAGGTCACAACAATACCGACGATGAGGTGGAGATCAAAATTTTGCATTTCATTAGTCACATCCGAACGTGGATTACGTTATCGTTTTATATGAATACTTCATTGAGATAAGCGGATTTATTCGAGTGCGTTGATAGAATTAATAATTTTGCGGCAAAGATTTAACAGGCAGAAAAATTGCTTTGTAGCAGATACTTATAATAATATAAAACCAGCCTGTTACTGTCCCACTGCAGGGCAAAGGCCTCTTCTCATACAGAGAAGGCACGAGCATTGATCACCACGCTTGCTCAAGACGGGTTGGCGATTTCAGACTTACATTAACTATAAGTTCAGGTTTCCTCACGATGTTTTCCTTCACTGATGTCAGTAATGTCCAAGATAAACTCAGAAAGTACATATGAGTTGAAAGAGTCACATTGTTACTTACCCGAATTTGAACCCACAACCTCGTGTATGCGAGTCGAGGCCTTAACCACTGGGCCATCACGACATTTAGCAGCTACTTATTGATTTTTATTTAATTTAGAGCTGATAAATTTTAGTTGTGTTTGTATGCTTGTTAATGGACTGCATCAATGTTTGCATGCCAAAATGGCAGAATGTACAAGGATTCTCTAATATTTTTTAACCACCTTATTGTAAATACCTACATTCTGAGCAAATAAATATTCTATTCTATTCTATGAGATTTTTTATCAAGAGAAGAGAAGTTTATACATCCTTGTAAATATTTTGTTCCTTAGATTAAAAACTGAAAAGGCACTGGAAGATAGAACTGCCTATTCAATTAAGTTCCATTTTCTTTACCCAAACAATTAAAAATAAATCATGTAATTTTAAGTTCATCTACCCGCGTTTTCACAACAGTAAATAGTAATTTTATGTACACCTGAAAGTAAGCCCTTCAGTTGGTTAATGTTTACATTTAATTGAATGTTTTCACTACACAGATTGAAATTTCTCACCATTTCATAACATCCCTTTTCAGTATCCTAACAAAAGATTACTATGTATTTTTAAACGGAACCCTACGAAACACTGAGACAAGAAAAGCATTTTCACTCTCACCTACTAACCTGTATTCCCATTCCCACTTGTTTGCCAAATCAATACTGAAAACACTGTATTTTTTGTGCGTAGATTCAGGGTGGTTGCATGTCATAGCTAATTGAATCATCGACTCGGTAATCCTCAAACACGCGTTAAGCCTTAGTTTGTGGGGGCGGCTTACCGTCGCCATGGCAACGTGATAACTTGCTGCCACGGTGTTATAAAAGCTATGTAAACGGCGGAATCTTCACACAGTCGGTGTGAAGTGGTGTTTGTGTTATTCTTGCGGATTTAAGGCTGTTCGGGACAGAATTATAATTGCTGTGGTCACATTTACGCGCGGTTCGCCAATTTGCGCGGTTTTTGCGTTGAAGTTTTGGTATAAGTGATAATTAGTCAGCTGGGAATGTGACCTTTCGCGGATTGAATAACTTAAACATACTTTATTATGTCCAGAGTTGACCTACGATAGGCACTTACGACCTTTACAAAATTTGATTGATAGGGATAGGAACTTGGTCAATGTCGAGGACATGGCAAAGTTGGCGAGATTGACAAAAGAAAACAATGTAACAAACAAAGCTCTGTTAGCTGTGTTAGCGAGTTCTGGTAGGGGTTAGTTTTATAAACTTACATACGAGTATATCAATTGGTTCATTCATTTATCCTTTTTACTTAAAGCTTTTGCCGACGCGAAAACAATAGAATTTCTTTGAAAAGTTTAAAATCAAAGGCTAAAATTCACCGGAAAATTCTGTAATAAAACGTGCGATCCAACCTTACAGCCAACTCACTATCATTTCCTCCAACGTCCTCCGGTTTCAAAGCCCGGTATTCTGTGAATGTAGGTTATTGTCTCACTGTGCTATTGTTACTAACCTCGTTCCATTTCTAGACGTTTTAAGACCTAGGCTAGCCGGCACGCCCGCCATATATCCTTGCATTGTCGTTCATTGTGCTTGCATGAAAGTTGATATCGATTTAATACTTAATGAGGTTATTGTAGTATCGATGTGTGGAACTTTATATTAGCATGTATTGTTAGGAACTATCTAAAGAAGCTCTAGGTTTTTTCCTTTAACGTGATTTTTTTTTAGGACATAATGAATCGAAGTGATAGAAAGCCGGCTATCTAATTACGCGACACATTTTCGTAAACGATTACTACTTATCCGTTTCTTTTTGACAGTTCAACAACATTAATTGCGTTATTTACGTTGTTGCCCAGATTTTTTTTTCGAATTTATGAACCTATGGATTTGCAATCTGTTTCAAAAAGATTCAGCCTGCAACACGTATTAGTACATAATTTGTCGATTTTATCGTAACCTGCACGCGTAGCATGAACACCATAGAGACGGGTTTTGTCGACGGAAGAATAGACAAAATGATAATTGTGATTGTTTATCTGTCATTTTGTCTATTCTTCCGTCGACAAAACCTGTTTCTATTGTGGTCATGCTAGGCGTGTTGTAGCACTGAAAGGAAAATTATGATCACATTTGAATACTCATTCATTTCAGTTTAATTTATGTACGGTTATCTGAATACGATTTATAGTAGAGTAACGTAAATATATAGTCAACCAGGGTAATACCTAGGTACCTACCTAAATACCAAATCTTACAAATTGAAATCCCTTTTATAAACTCCATGGCCTTCAAAGGTACGCTTAAGTATTTCAATAGGAGTTTATAACAAAGCGATCTTTGATAAACATTATTAATTTACAAATGCCAAATTAATTTCCACCTCGTTAGAAACTTTTATCAGAACTAAGTAAAGGTATAAATTCTAAGTTAAAAGTTTCCTGAATGCTTGAAGTCTTCTTGTCTTTCGTCATTAGATGGAAACTTCAAGCTTACGACATTTCTGGTATTTTCTGGGTAACGAGATTTCAATGAAGGATTAATTTATTTTAAATAAGTACTTACGATACGTGACACAAATCTTACCGAAGATTTATATAACACTAGCTGCCCGCCCCGGCTTCGCACGGGTAGGACTAAGTATATACTTATCTACGGCTACCTACCCCTCACTACCTACCTACCCTACCTAGCTACCCTACCTACCTACCCTACCTAGCTACCCTACCTACCCTACCCTACCTACCCTACCTACACCTACCTATCACCTGTATGTCCTGAGAATAACGAACACAACATAAAATATAGTTATCCAATTTGGTGCAGCAGTTCGACAGTTATGGCGTGACCAAATAGGGATTATTTTTTATATATTATATAGCTAACATAACATCACGCCTGTATTTCCCGAAGGGTTAGGCAGAGGTGTACCTAAAGTTACACCCAAATTTAGCCAGTTATGTTTTTGTGAAGATTAATCTAATCATATGTTCTCGCTCAAACTAACATCTTTCTCTATCGTTCACCAGAGTTCCTTCAGACATAAATAGGTACAGTTGTACAGGTATTCAAAATTCAAAAGTCATTTATTCAAACTAGGCTGAGAATCAGTAATTTTCGAACGTCAAAATTACGTAAGACAGTCCCCCAAAACGCCCAGCCTTCACCACTTCCTAGTGCATTAGCTGGGAAGCTGAGAAGTGGCGCAACAAACTCCAGTATATACGTACCTACACAGGATAATATATAAATTGACATTTCAATTATACAGAAATAATTTTGGCTTTGATCAAAGCCGGCTTTTCATCTGTATGCTCTCGTTTTAATTAATTGTTTGTATAGAATTTCACTTTGGTAGACGTCGCTTGGATAAACTTACATTAATAATATACTATAGTAAGCGGTATTTACTAGTTACTTGTGCCTACTATCCAAGTCTGACAGTGACAAATGTCCTACCTAGATAAAATGAATGTTTAAGCCCTCGGTCTCGGGTGCTATACCGAAATAAATTATTTATTCAAAGACAAGACAACAACCGTAAATATTAAGGTAACGGATAAAATGGATTAGTTACGAATTCTTGTACCTAACATGAGTTCAACTGTCAATAGCCAGACACAATAGTATTTTTAATTGTTATCGTCTTCTAAAGGCCAATCGACAGTTGAGCGGGGAAGAATGTTGTATGACATTAAAACAAGGATATTGTGTAATTGAATAAATCCCTATAATTGCAGAATATAACAATTCAATCAATCTGCCTAGCCTTTTCCCAACTATGTTGGGGTCGGCTTCTAGACTAACCGGATGCAGCTGAATACCAGTATTTTATAGCAATTCAAACCATGTAAAAGCCTGTAGATCTGCACCCTAATTGCATAACACACGATCAATCACGACCTGTTTCATTTTGATAGTTCAACAACATTCATTGCATTTTTTACGTTGTTGAGCAGACAAATTTGCCTGCAAAATGATTCAGATTATGATTGTACTTAAAAAACGTTCAAATTCAAGTCGCAATCTTATCTCAGCGACAATGAACGTCAAAAACTCGTCAAAAATGTAGGCAATTATGAGGATTTTTTGACAGATTGAGACTGACATTAAAATGCGATCGTTCATAAAATTACGGGAATTGCGCCTCAGTACACTTGCCGTTTTTATAAGTCTACAGACTAATAGAATCGTCAAGCTAATTATGTAAATAGACAATTTGATACGTAAGTGGAAATCCTACACTCAAACCTCAATGTGTTTGGTGACCAATATCGACGATATTTAAGGAAGGTGGTCGGTGACCAATATCGATGATAATAAGTGAATTGAATTGAATTTGATTTATTTCTCGGATGGTACATTGAGATCTTACATACACTGTTTCACACTTTAGATACCAGTGCTGGTGTAGAAATATTAAATAATAAGCTAGGTACATGCATAAACTAGGTACATTATAAGAATAAGAAATAAAGTTATGAAATCTTGTATTGAATTAATGAATTTATAATTTTAATGACAAAATATTAGACATGTTAAGATTCATCAAAAATGCATTATTTATAATGTCAAAATATTAATAATTAAATCAAAAGTATAAAACATAATGTCAAAGAATAAATCATAATGTTAAAATATAAATCTTAATGTCAAAATAAAAATTACAATGTCCAAGAATTCTCAGCGAACAGCGTGACGGTACTTATTTTCGTTCAGTTTATCAGAAATTCCCATGACACAATTTAGTTACCTACCAATTCGGCAATTCATTGCGGTTTTTCGCAAACACATCATGGTGAAGATAACATGTACTGCACATGCACTTGTGAAACATAAAAATTTACAATGATATTGACCTCATTATTAAGTTGTTCTGTCTCTCTCTAGCCGATATTAATGCAAAAGTTTTACCATTGCAACGTACAACGGTTCAGTGTGCTAATGGGTGAGCACTTAATGCGCTATGACAATTAAACATAGTGCATAACCTCAATTGCTATGTCAACAAATATAATATATTATGTGTCTAGCTTGATTAAATCGTTTTGCCAGCGATGCAGCGCTGCGTGTTCCTATAGTCTGTTCCAAAAGTATCTGAGAAAACGAAAATAAATGGATCAGTGCCAAAATACTTACTTAAACCCGAAATTCAATTTTTTTATCATAAAGATAATCATTTCTCATAGGCCAATTGAGGTTAATTTTATAACCTAAATTTTTTCAAATGCAATTTAATTATGTTATTCAAAATTTCAAACAATATTTTTTGGAAAAAGGAGGTGAGATATATATAGAGTTGAAAGCTTCTAAATACAGATGAATGTGTTACAAATTCCCTTTAATAAGCGATTAAGTACGTAAGAATTTAACCGGAACCGGGTTTGTGTACACCCTCATCACATACTTTTAGAACAGACCATACGATCGTACGTTGTGCTTGTGACTATTGATATTGACTCGGTGCCAAGTCGCCGCACACCCTTGCTAGACTGCCAGTTCGCTATACCATGTCCTTGCTATTGAACGAGATTATCTATGTCTACAACTCTGGGCGGGTTACGTCACCTTACTTTAACGTGCCCGTTAACGTTAAGTGAACGACTAACGAGATGTGTAAAATGCAACTAAACATAATGAGAACACAATTTGACATCTTTTAATCATTTTAACTGACAAATCCATGCTTCTAACGATCTACCCTACATTTTGCTAAGCAGCAACTTGTAATAATAGGTAATATATTTAAATGCGTAGGCGTTGAGCAGGGTGAGGGAAATATAATAATTAAGAGACGCGATTTCCTGCCCTCGGGAGCATTGGGAATTCGAAGCTAAAAAAATAAATTATGCCAATATGGCAAATTCGTTAAGTTTTACCTCACATAATATTTTGTTTTTTTGCCGCATTACTTTACTACTGCGGTAATGTCAAAATGAACTGAGTATACCAATCATAACAACATAACATCACGCCTGTATTCCCCGAAGGAATAGGCAGAGATGTACCTTTAGTACACCCACATTTAGCCAGTTATGTACTTATAGGGAGGGGGGGACTAAGTACCTACTGATCGATAAACTTCCAACAAAATTCTAAACCTTTTTTAATTTGTTTAGGTTAATGTTTGTGTTTGTTCCATAGTTCAACTAATTATTCATTCTTAAAACACGTGTAAGGTGAACTAGACGAATAATAAATATCGCCAGATGGTTGACGTCATACAAGTTCACAAATAATTAGAACTTGCCTACATTTTGGGCGCAAAAACTGACCATGACTTTGATGTGAGCAAAAAATACTAATTTCTGGTCATTAGGTCAATGTTTTCAATTTCATGCTACAGTGCTAGACAAGTTTGTATCTAATAAAATAAGTATTTTGTTAATTATATTTTTGCAACAATTAGAGGAAAAAAGTTTATGAAAATATGACGCCTCATATTATGAAAGTCACGTTATTTTTCGGACGTCAATGACCAGAAGTATTTTTATCCCTATGGCTGAATTACGTCGTGTATTTGATGTTGAATCATCTCAATATATACTTACAATACTTGCCATAAATGTTTGTCGTGGCCATACGAGTAGTACCTACCTATGTAGAAACGCGAACGGGAAAAAGTAATCATACTAAACGATTAACTATGGTTAAACACACTTTCTCTACTAGACTAGATTATGTTGGTGAAGGCATATTTTTAATCAGCATTATGGATAAATGGATAAACTATAAATTATAATCCTGTTTTTAGTCATGTTTCTGGTTGTTTTTAATGCCTGAAAGTATTATCTTTCCTAAATAAACGTTACACCCTCTATTCTTAATTGTAGGGTAAAAAGAATAATGAAGAGAAAATTCCGCTTCACTTATTTTTATTAAGTCCTAAACTCCAAAAAGAGGTCTACTCCGTAATTGCCTATTTTATGGATTAATTGACAAAGAAAATGAGCCATTTGTTTAAATGTCAGGCAGGCCGTTTGTTGCTGATGTAGTATAACTTAGTAAAGGAAGATCCATTTGGTAGATACCGGATGAGGAAAGATCCATTTGGTATATATGTATACACGGAGTTTTTTTTTTTTTTTCAATTCAGTTTGCGTAACTTCTCTACTACAGGGTAGGCTTTCATAGAGAACAACGCTGAAAGGAACCATTAACCCAATTAAAAGTTAGTCCGTCCGTCAGTTTTAAATATAAATACACTGGCTTGACAAAAAAAAAAAATTCTGTAGATAATGTAGTCTAGGTATTGCGTAAGACAATGAAATGAACAATGATATTGTCATTTTATGTTTGTATCTACATCTTACGGAGATCCATTGAAACGATATGGATGTAATTTCCTCATTCCAAACCAAATTGCTTTTTCAAAACCACTGTATTTGGGATTCGTAATTGGCTTCATATTTCAAAATTGTTTTTCCTATGACTATATACTCGTATTTGCACTTTTTAAGCGAGTAATTTCTACATTGAAAAGGTCGTTCGGTGCCAGGTACCGTTACTGAATGGAGAAGGATCGAAAACGATTCAAGATTGATGGACGCATGTTTATAAATGCATTTTCTGTAAAAAACGATTTCAGGAAAAGTTTTTACATCCTATAATATTAAACGAGCAATATTTTTATATATATTTATATATACATTGGTAATCAAGTTCTCGAAAATGGCTCTAACGATTTCGATGAAAGTTGCAATATAGGGGTTTACGGGGGCGAATAATCAATCTAGCTAGGTCTCATATCTGGGAAAATTCACTTTCTCCGTATTTTCACCCGAGCAGAGCTTGGTCGCCCAAAGTTTAGAACAAGATGAGCTACCTTAGAATAATGACATGGCCGCATGAATTAATAAGTACCTACTGTCATGGCAGCACGGAATTAGTAAGTACCTACTATCATGGCAGCATGGAATTAGTAAGTACCTACTATCATGGCAGCATGGAATTAGTAAGTACCTACTATCATGGCAGCACGGAATTAGTAATTACCTACTATCATGGCAGCACGGAATTAGTAAGTACCTACTATCATGGCAGCACGGAATTAGTAATTACCTACGATCATGGCAGCACGGAATTAGTAAGTACCTACTATCATGGTAGCATGGAATTAGTATGTACTATACAAGGAGTTAGAATGAACTTTCCTCTACTATTAAATGAGCATTCTCTATTTTCACCATAACAGAACTCGGTGGCCCAGGTACTATGGTATTATAAGAATAAGCTCAATGCGAATAGCGTTACAAGTAGCATACCTATAAAATACCTCTCAAAAAAGGGGTGGCCATTTTTACGTTCTCTACATGCTGAAAGCCATGTTTAATAACTACAGTTATAAATCTGAGACTTTTTGTCTGAATATTTTCCTGAAAATTATAAAGCATATGGAAAATGTCCAGGATACTTGGATAAACTTTTTAATAAATCCTTGTAATTCAATAGCATTGTGAAAAGCTTCATAAAACGAATTGTCGACGTTGCTTTTATGATTGCGCCTGTGTCAATAAAACGTTAATGGTACCTCCAATTATTATTATTACGGCAGGTACTCGTATGTATTTAGCTCAGATTTAACGTGCCTACAAAAGTTGGCACGTGGAATATGAGTCAGACCTCGGAAAATTATTATGTTGACAGACCCCATCGTTTTGTTTGCTTTCCCTGATTGCTCGCAGAATTTCTCTTATACGTTCGTATTTTCGTGTTTGTTGTTTGTTCAATGAACAACCCTGGATACCAAACTAGATTCTAGAACTTAAATACAGACTATATTTGTTTTACTTGTTGAGGACCTCATGGCTAAGTAATAACGGCCACACGGATCGATCCAACAGCTTAAACTACGCTTGCCGGGGTCGGTCCGTGGTTGGGTGACCATCTTTACCTACCGAGATTCCTCCGTGCCTCGGAAAACACGTTAAGCCATTGCACTCGGCTGTCATTCGTGGATCCTTGATTGTTTTCACGGGTCTTCAGAAACCCGAAATTCTAATAACCAGTCTTACCAAGGGGTATCGTATTACTGGGTTGTGGAGGTAAAGATAGATAAGCAGTCGCTCCATGTAAAATACTGGTATTCAGCTGCACCCGGTTAGACTAGAAGCCGACCCCAACATAGTTGGGAAAAGGCTAGGCGGATTGATTAATTTTATTACTTGTTGTGTAATACACAAAATGTTAATTTATCTAAGCAACTAATCCCCTTAGCTATTACTAAGATCTATCAATGACGACGTAATTAATGTCAATGCTAGTACAAACTTTACGAAACCTCTTTAATGAACCGGAACCGTCAGTCGTCATAAAAACTGAATTGATCGAACCAAATACCGACCGTAATGTTCCGAGATTTGTCGCCGTCGGCACTTTACATCAAGTTGAAGGTTACTTGATGATTACTCGTTGTAATTGGGACAATTTGTGATCGTATCGGATCCGTCTACGGCGGTAATGGTCTTAGTTCCGATAATATTGCCTTATGAACCTTGTTCTAAGCCCGCGAGGGATTGAGCGAGGTTGAAATGTTAAATGTTATTAGTCTCGGGTGTAATTAGGAACTGTATTCATGTAACGTTGTTGTTAATTGATTGTAGATCAAACAACAGTCTTGAGTGTCGTATCAAAGCATTGAGATTGAAATGTTGTTGGATAGGCAATCAAAACCTTGATTTGTTTAGGGTACTGTAGAAGTTACCTCCAATAATTACATGTGTTGAAGACAGTATTTTCATCGTTCAGTCAAACGAAATCTTACTTACGTCCTACACGCATAGCATGATAACCATAGAAACGGGCTTTCTACGGGTTTTGTCGACGGAAGAATAGACAAAGTGACAGACAGATTGTTTATCTGTCATTTTGTCTATTCTTCCGTCGACAAAACCCGTAGAAAGCCCGTTTCTATGGTTATCATTATCATGCATTATGGTCATGCTAAGCGTGTAGCAGTATGATTAAACAAAGTGTTCTTTATGAAGCACTACATTATAAAACACAACCTTCCGTTTCATGAATTTTTAAAGGCATACTTAGCACCGCATGAAACTTTATTCTCGCCTTAAATCTGAGGTTTAGACCCTTTCATATATTAACACACACTTTGGCCTACAGCATTATGTTAATCCAAAGGGACGCTACGGTTCAGAAAACATCCCTACAAAAAATAAACAAGGGTCAATCTTTGGGCAGACATCATATGGTCATCATATCATATATATTATATATATTCTCTTGTCATTACTAACATTAGTTTCTTTTCGCGACGCGACACGAACAATACAATTTCTAAGAAAACTTCACAGTACAACAATAACCGGTATCGCGTCGCGCGACAAGTCGCGCTGGTCTGCACAAGCCTTTAAATGAATATTATTATTATTATTATTTTTATTGGTCTTTGACATTTCTCGGGACCCTGGGGTCCCGGACCTTTGGAAGGCGTACGAGGGGCCGAAGCCAACTCGCAGAGGCCCGTTTGGTGTTTTAATTAAATGAGGCACCAACCGACGATTACCCCTGTGTGCACTATGCAAGTGCACTCAAGGACAACCCCCGGTTGGTGTAGGACTATTGCAGGATATGGAAACAAAGATATTAGACTATGGGTTTGGGTGGCTTAAGTTGACTGGTGACTTGGAACTATGGAAGGACTATGGCCCCTGCCTGATCAATGTTATACATATACACGGATAAAATGGCAGGGGGTGACTTGCACACTCAATAATGGGCCCCCGGAAACTGTTGCTAGCACATAGTGACGTAGCGACAAGGGGGCAATATGTCCTGAGGTGCTTGAGGAGTGGAGAGGTATTCCACGGCTTTCAGAACAATCCCAGAGCCCGGAAGATGGTCAAGATCCCTACGAGCACTTACTGGAATACTTCCTTCCTCCGAGCACGTTTGCTCTTGCGAATCTCCACTCAAGCCGGCCAATTAAGGCAAGAATGAGGTGGGAGCTCTGTTCCTCGTCAGTGTTCACTCCAGCCGGCCAATAAAGGCAAGCCAGAGATGAGGAACAAGATTTCTCCCGGGATATAGGGTCCGTGGGGTCGCTACTGCCCAACAGCTCGCCACATGCTGCCCTGCGGGTTTCTGTATCTCTCTTGCTCTGGCCCCTCATCCTAGACCTGTTCCGGCAAAGTAAACTCTACCGGCACAGACCCAGAGTTTGGAGCGCGCAAGCCCCACCACGACGTCAACGTAGAGATACGGCGGTGGGGTTATTATTATTATTATTATATGGGCTGTACCCACAACAAAAAATGATTTAACCAGACCCGTTCGACCTTAATTTTCCCGTCAATACCTCATAAAGAATAGAAGTCTTTGCTGTTGAAATATCGATCGTGAGGTGCCGCATTCCTAATAAATAAATAATAATGGCTGTTCCCTCTACTTGGCTCCTTCCACTTCAAATGCAGTCGCCGCCAGCGACGCTGAAAATTGAAAAGAGTTTTCCATTTAGATAAAGTGTAGAACGTTATTTTTGTGTAGTTTGCAGAAACTGCTTTTATAAAACTGTTTCATGCATACTCGTATTAAGTTCAATTTAACAAGTAAGATAGAGTATAATGATTCAAACACATTTTGATGTAGCTTAGTTTATATCTTCGAACAATAATAATAGATTGCAGAACAATCAAAATGAAATATTACTTTTCTTCGGTTTGAAAAGTGGTTTTCGCTCGAGTGACGTTAAGTGCGGCCTTGGTTGTTCAGTGATGGAGGTATTATAGTGACTCATTGTTAATGGACTGAAGTGTAAAATGGAAAGGGACTGGTGGCACCTGACTCCTCGCAGGGATTTGTTTGCGGTGCCGGAGTGTGTTGCTGCTTTAGACTCAAGGGTGCGTTGACTTTTCTATAATTTTCATTATTGTGATTGGGAGAATCTTTGAATGGGTAACGAAGACCCGTATCATAGTTCCGACGGAATACATTATTGACCTCTTTTTCTGTAGGGGGAGAAATCTTCAGTATCGTAAAGACACTGTGTCTACATGTCATTCTAATCAAAGTCATATAGTATGTTGGAAGGGTTTTCTTCTGCAGATACTTTATTTTCTGCTTTTCCTTCATGACTTTTTTATATGTGAAATAAATAGAGGTCATACGTATAAACAGTGTTCAACGGCCGGTTACAAACCTCTTGGTAAGCAATGGCTATAATAGTGGTAACAATGCAGTCCCAAAGAAGAAGACTTGTAATCTTCTTAAGTAGCTACTTAGAGCGTATTATTATTTATTCTGTGTCTATGTATAGAATAAGAACAAACACACCTACTTTTTTATTTTTATATATCTCTTCGGAGAAACCTCTCCGAAGGAAAAGGGGAGAAAAGGGGTGCAAAATACCACGTGATACGGATGTATCACGTGGTATTTTGCACCCCTTTCTCTCGGAATCAGGTCACGTTCGCTTCACCGTGATGGTATAACTTTAGGAAGCCATTTTCAAACTCATTCTATCTGTGAATGGTCCGGAAAGCTAATTTTACCTTTTCAAAACTAAGAGAATTTATGAATGATACGTGCGTCATTAGATGTTTTAATTTTATTGCTGTCTTAGTTTATTATCATAATTTACATAAAATTATATATATTTATATATTATTATAATTAATATAAAATTATATAGGTATATTTATATATTACTTATTATAATTTATATAAAATTAAATATTATTAAAATTATTATTATATTAATGACAAGTACAAATAGGTAGTGCTTTATGAAATAAAGGGTTTTACAAATAGTTATCTAACGTATTTAAGGACACTTAGGCTGCGTTTCCACCAGAGATGAGCGAGGATGCGTAGCGAGGGATGTGTGTGAAACTAACCAATAACATCCCTACACTGTCATAGCTTGAGCTAAGCTAGTGTTGTTATTGGTTAGTTTCACACACATCCCTCGCTACGCATCCTCGCTCATCTCTGGTGGAAACGCAGCCAAAACGAGACACAATAGAAGTTTTATTGTTATAATATAATGCCTATGGACGTCTAGTGTCCCTCAAAGTATTAATTATTTTCATAAAACATAAAGGTTTATGCATAACAAATACATCATACCTAGCAGTAAATTGAATATACCGTCCTATACAAATGTTAGCACAATCCTAATGGATTAAAATTGTTCGGAATGGGAGTGTTCCTCGTTCTCTCGCAATAAATTGTTGGAAGCTGTTAAACTTTCCAGTGAGAGACGACTCTGATGTCACATTCATTAACTTGAGTTTTGTTTGTGTGGAGCTGTGCTGAGGGTACACTTTTATTACGTCATTACTTTTATATTGGAGACGCATCTTTCAGAAAGTCTTTAATTAAATCAGATATATTTAGCTTCGTTTCAGTAAAATATTTATTCGATTAAAAGAACTGCAGAGTTACAAAAAAACTGTGACATCCATTGCACCGTATTCTGGCCAATGTTTCTTTTTTATTTAATAAAATTTATGATAGAATAATATTGTTTAGTTGACAATTAACGATAAGTACTTGATTTCTTTCAGCTGAAATGGTCAATACGTTTCATGATAAAGGCTTTGCTTTTCATGATTTTTTTTTTTTTTTTTAAACCTCGTCTACCTCTCATAGTATGTTTACTTAAAAATATGATATTGATATCAAGTAATGCATGAGTTCCGCAAAATATTATGAAATTCGAGAACTCAATGTTTTCACCCATAATAGGTGAGCTCCTTATCACAAACTCATTTGGAACGGTTTTCAGTAACACTCGTAACTGTTAGCGTTGACAATAGGACAATGAACGGTTAATGTGCGATTGAATTGGAGCAAATTAATATTACGATGACGGAGTTTGCTCCTGGCCTGATAATTATTATGTCGTTTGAATGTCTCATTTGGAAAACCCAAAATATAAATGGAACATTGAATTGACGTGATCGATAATGACGTTGCGAATGAACGGAGGTAGGCTCTACCTACTGATGTAATAAAGTAGCATCAGCTAACGTTTTCCTTTGAAAATGACTGTCAGTTTGAGTAATCTAAATTGTAGATATTTCTTGTATTTATACATTTCATATTCACGTCTATTTTTGTTCAGGAGTTGCGTTTTCATTTAAACTTTCGTGACCACGGACGCGTGAAATGAACTCCGGGAAAATTACCAGCTAACAAAATAGTTTTTTTGTAGCTTTGTGACTGTAATGGTTTTCGTCACTTTGGCACTGAAATTGGAATATTATAATTTAGTAGGTATATTTAAATATTATTAAGTCTTTGCCGCACAAGTTTTCTTCTCTGCTAATTATTGATTAAAATTTAAATTTCCCACATTTTATTCTTTAGCCTCTAGGTACCTACGTACCTAGAGGCATACATATTGGTAAAGGTTCTTACGTAATGTCCCGTTTGGGAGAAAAGTTGTTACAATTTATTATACCGGAATTTATTGGCTTCCCGTTGCCAAGAAACCATAGAAGCGCGCCTAATCTAAAAGCCCGATAGGTTAGAGGATAGTCGGATAACTATTCTATTTTAGATCAAAATAACTACTTACCACTATCACTGTGGGTCATACATACTTGCCATGATTTAGCGGAAACTTTCTCATTACTTTAGTCAAAACATCTTTACGCACGGTAATTTAACCCGATAATTCCGAGCCAAGGAAAAACGAACTATATATCAATGCGTTTAAAGTCGGACAGTAATAACAAGTCCCGATGCAGAATCGAAGGTCGCTGAGCAACGGTCACCTTCATTACGTCATTCACAGCTGATAGTCGGCAGTTTGAGCATTTCCGGACGGTCAATGTTTGCGGTATTTTGTTTATTCCATACTTTTGCTCATTTATTATACAACTTATTTACAAACAGGTCTTTATCTATAATTATCTTTGAGTGTTGAAAGTATGTTTGGTGTGTGGGCGTCGTGCATTGCCCATTGCGGTAATTTTATATTATACGGCAGTTGGAGCGTTGACTTGATAGCTGAGGAGGAAGTACTCAATAACGTACTAGACCATGTAGGAATTTATGATTTTACTAGTTCTGGAATAATTGAGACTTATGTAGATTCTAGAATTATATTAACGTTTATGTGTGACAGCCCTGTTTCTGTGGTATGGGTTCATTAAGAGATATGGAAATA
Source organism: Agrochola macilenta (assembly GCA_916701695.1). Taxonomy (NCBI): domain Eukaryota; kingdom Metazoa; phylum Arthropoda; class Insecta; order Lepidoptera; family Noctuidae; genus Agrochola; species Agrochola macilenta. The sequence continues at coordinate 16,524,303 of OU753563.1, forward strand.
TTTTTTCACCATTATATACCTAAGTAAAACTTTATATGAAAGGCGGCAGAAAACTGATACTTGACTGCAAATAGGAAGAAAACGGAACGGGAAATTCAGCTTTATGTAGGTAGATAAACAATAGTTTTATTGAAAGGCATAACATATGCTTGCATACGTAGTAAACTGTGATTCATTATGTGGCGTGCGTTATCTGTGCATCGATTCTGCTTTACGACCATTGTCATGAGTGTTTGTGATATTAATGTTTGTTCCTATTGTACTAATAGGTACTTCAACTGTAATGTTTTCATATCTAAGTACCATATTTTGGATAATGAGGAAAATAACCCGAATAGCATCGTTTATATTGAGCTGCAAGTTGGCACACTGCCAGATTCCCTATGGAAGGTTTCGCAACGAAAATGGGTTTACCGTTTTTCGTGATGCTTTCATCATATTCCATAGTCACATCCTGTTACTACTGAACCAAGGTGTCCATTAATATATTAGTATAATGTAGCTATAGGTAAACTTGGCAAGAAACTGTGTTCCTAAATAGTTTCAGAGTTCACACCAATATCTAACGTCATATATCTTTTGTCCACAGGGCATGGCTTTCACAATTGAGGAGCGCCAGACCCTGGGCATCCACGGTCTACTACCAGCCAGGGTCAAGACCCAGGAGGAGCAGGTTGCGATGTGCAAGCTGTCCATCGAACGGTACGAGGACCCGCTCAACAAATACATCTACCTGATGGGACTACTGGTGAGTTACACTATACATAGTAAGACGAATTCTGATGCTTTAGAGTAGAGAACGCGAGCCGTACACCTTATCCGTCATCATCCGAATTAGCTCGTACGTCGTTGTCCGAACTCGGCCGATCGAATCAAACAAGTACTTCAAAGACGGTGAGTAGGTTACACTACTTCAACCGACGTCGTCTGATAACTATACGTGTTCTAGATGACCTATTATTTGGCATAAGTTAGAATGAAATCATGATATCCTTGGGGATACCTACTGCATCGACACATAGTGTCACTAAACCTTGAGGGTTTTTAGTTTAAATGATATCAGTACCTATATTAGACAGAGTAACTGCAATCTGACCTCCACTTTCTTTTCTTTTATATGAAGACGAAAGCCTTTCAAAAAGGCAGACGTGGTGCAATAGAATCATTTGCAACTGAAGTTTTTATTCGAAAATAAGATTAAAACGTGAGAGATATTTTGTATAACTTTGTTAATGAGACGTCAGTCAGAAGACTGGCTAATTAAGTGGACTAACATAATTGCCTTTCTTCCCTCAGCGTAGTCTAAGTTAATAAAAAAGTTCAAGCTGAGCTGCAAGCTACACTTGAATGAACTTTATAAAATAGAACATTCTTTGATGTTAATATTAATCACTTCGTTAAATATGAATAGAACTCAACTTCATTTCATATTTATTACGATGCCCTCCGGCAATAATAAATTGGGAGGAATCTTTCGCTTCGCTGAAACTGAATATTCATGAAGCTTCAGAGACTAAAGGCAGATTGACGTTATTTCTTGCTAAAGTCTCTATTTAAATATTTCGCATTATTTAATATTTATTTGATGGAATACTGTTAGAGGGCTGTTTTGAAGTCCATTAGAAAAACTATTGAAGCCTCCCTGATATCCTGGATGGCAGGAAAACTGCCGTGCAATTCAAGGTCACTAAAATTATGAACTTAAAAAGTTACACACTCATTCTTGTGTTGATAAAAAAGGGTATCAATTAACGTCTATTATTCGAATAAAGGATAAAAATTACTTCGGGGTTCTTGTCAAATGCTTGAAATCAGTACATTCATAGGTAATTAAAACAGCATGCTAAAAACAAACGAAACCAATTAACGCCTTCAAACCTTGCCCAAACTTAGTGAAGGGATTCACGAAGCATAGATCCCGTCAAATAGAAGGCCAGATCATGCAAATACATGCGACCTTCAGAGATTAGTACAATCAGCAGAAATAAGCTTTAGTTGTACTTATAAACAAAGACAAAACTGCATTCATTGGGTACCTCCTCCAATACTAACCCGTAATTATTATGAAATGATGTAACTAATATATGATACTGAAAAACTTGCTCAATGGACACTAGTTTTTGTATCGATAATTATTAGACGAAACACTAATGAATTAGCTACACATAATACATAGTTTCGAAATTCCGAAATCTTAGTAGAATCCTCCGAATTTCCAAAATTATATTATCCAGTACGTTTATAACAAATTCTCCAGCGAATACCGGACAAGGCTTTGTACAATATTCTCGCTAATAACTCGTACCAACTAAAGTAATTATAAACTTTAGCTCGAAGCTGCTCACTACTGTGAGCTTATGGCGATCCGTAGTACCCACGTCGGGAAATCACGAGCTTTATTAAGCTGCCTACATAATTCCGAGTTGTAATACATAAGACTTTTAGACTCCGAGCTGCAAACCTCAAGGTATGGAGCAAGAACACTCCGAAGCACTGTAGAGGTACCCGCCAGCTGAGTAAGCACACTAGGTCCTACATCTTAATTAACAACCCATAAAGAGTCTTTTATGGTAAAGTCAAAGTCAAACAATTTATTTTAATTAGGCACATAAAAGGCACATAAGAATGTCAATTTTACAAAAAATAGCATTGATTCTAGTCGCCCCTTCCAAAAGGTAGTTTTCGTTTGGAGACGAATGGGCAAGAAACTCCACCGTTACTCTTTTAAAATGTCTTTACAATATTTTGTATACATCAATTATATAATTATAATATGTGAAGACATCGACAAGATGCATCTAGAATAAGATTACTATACCACGATAGGTAAAAGAGAATGAAAAATGAAGCATTGACAGATAAATTAATTATGTGATAGATAAAACCATGGTCATTTCGTGGGTCAATCAACAAGAACAGCTGAGGTTAGAAAATTGCAAAAAAGGGCATTAATATAATGACATATTTGTTCAGGACCGCAACGAGCACTTGTTTTTCCGCTTCGTGGGCGAGAACGTGGCCGACACGATGCCCATTGTCTACACTCCAACGGTTGGCTTGGCCTGTCAGAAGCTCGGCCTGGTCTACCGCCGGCCCAGGGGACTCTTCATCACCATCCACGACAGGGGACACGTCTATGATATCCTTAAGAACTGGTGAGTTATACTGGCTTTTATATTTGATTCTTAGTAAGATACGGGATTTTCAGGAGTCTTGTAGAAAAAGTCTAAATTTTTATATTTTCATCAGAGGAAGGGCCGATAGAAATCAAACCTCTATAATTTAACATGCTTACTTACTCCTATTTAATTTCTACTGTATTTAAAGTACTGCAAACATTTTGCAGAATTAATTTTTAGAGCTTAGAAAATTTCGAAAGATGTGTTCTTCGTGATCATCGGAGTATAGCAGTTCAATGCCGGATATAAGTCTCTCGAATCACATCCCGCCTAACTAGATCCTCAGTTACTCTCATCTTACTGCTACTTTAGAGGTATGAGGAACAGGGTGTAAAGTTCACTCATCCTCTGTAGAAAAGGGAGGATCTTCCGACCAGACGCGTGTCGTGTCTGGCGGGCAACTGCCCAACGATTGATGTCGGGTAGTCATATATATTATGTCGTTCGCAATGTAAACTCTAATTGCGCGATGCAGGATTTGTGTGACGTCAGGATTTTGTGTGACGTCTGGTCTTTGATGCGTAGTTTGCATGTGGCGATATAGCCACATCACCAAACACTCTACGTCGCTCCATAAACTTAAATTGTTGTTTTTCTCCAACAGGCCTGAAAGCGACGTCCGCGCTATCGTAGTAACAGACGGCGAGCGTATCCTGGGTCTGGGCGACTTGGGAGCATGCGGTATGGGCATTCCTGTGGGCAAACTATCACTGTACACAGCACTTGCAGGCATTAAGCCGCACCAGTGCTTGCCCATCACTTTGGGTGAGTAGAACATTCATTTGAAGAATTTGTTATGTTATTTTCCAGGAATACATAGCCTCCACGAGAGGCAATACTTTCATGTACAGTCGCGGTCTGAAAATGCTTATCACCTTAAGGTTTATAACTGCATGCACACATCTACGTCACAAGGTCGATGTTAAAGGATTTGATTAGTTATAGAGCATAGATTATTTGTATTTACACGTCGTCTATGTAGGATAGATATAGAAAACCGTTTTTGCAAAAAAAATACTATAAAATACGAGTATTAACTGGAGCTGGACTCCTTAAATAAAGATTGGTCCTTGGCAGCTCTGGACAGAGAGAGGTGGAAAGAGAGCAGGGAGGCCTTTGCCAAAAAAAAAGTAACTGGCATATATGGATATTAAATAAACCAAGCGAGGTCGAACTAATAAGGGTAGTATAGACTGGCGTGCGTGACTTGTCGCGCGACGCGATTCTGCGAAAACGCGAGCCACACTACACAAGAGCAGCCTGTCACGCCGGGACACAGAAAATACTTTCTTGTGTCGCGTCGCTGGCGCGACGCGTTATCGCGGTGATATGGCCGCGGCGCCATATAAAATGTTCCTTTGGTGTCGCGCTAGTGTGAAAGGCGTGTGGCGATAATATCGCAGAAACGCCATGCGACACGACGCGTTACAAGTCGCGCCAGTCTTTATGAGCCTTATCAAAATATTAAAAATAAGAAGAAATAATCAAATAGAAATTCAAAACATCTTTATTTTTTATAAGAAAATGTATCATTAAAATTCTATCAACAGTTTATTGTTAAGCCATTAAACTTGCCATTTTATTTCAGTCTTAAATCATTTTTTATTATTTTTCACACAAAATATTTTTGATACATGTCATTGTACAAATGCAATTATGTCAATGAGTCAACGTCATTAATACTCTTTTTGTTAGAATAGATGCTTCACAACTATTAAAAAGTAACAAGTACCTTAAGCAAAATAGCATTTAAGGCTTTGCTACACACAGTGTGATAAAGAACCTAATTTGAAAACTGATAAACATTTTTAGATGCGACTGTACGTAAGGCGCACTCTAGGAAGTCTATTCCGTTACCTACCTTACTGGCTGGCAAAGATTATGACCACGCCATGAATTCTCTTAAAAGTTTAAGCAGATTCGGGAATAGAAGGGTTAACTACTCAACGTAAACTCGTAATTATGTGTAGGCAATAGCGGCCATGTTTGTACAGACAAAGATTGATAGCGCCGATGATCTGCGAATATAGGTACATAGGTATTGTATTTCCATATGCAGGAAGGAAATGAAATGCAAATAATATTATTCTGGTATTGGTTATTAAAACTAGTATGCCTGTGTCATTATCATTAGTACCTGGTCGACCGAGCTCTGCTCGGGTGAAAATAAAGAATGCTCATTTAATAGTATAGTTCATACTAATTCCATGTATAGTATATACTAATTTCATGCTGCCATGATAGTAGGTACTTACAAATTCCATGCTTAGTGCGACCGAGCTCTACTCGAATGAAAATACGGAGTAAACGAATTTTCCCTGATATGAGACCTAGCTAGATCGATTTTTCGCCTCCGTAATCCCCTATAATGCAACTGTCATCGAAAACGTTAGAGCCGTTTTCGAGATCGTGATTAAAAATATATATAAATACAAATATTGCTCATTTAATAGCAGTACCTGGGCAACCGAGCTCTGCTCTGGTGAAAATAGAGAATGCTCATTTAATCTAATTCCATGCTGCCATGATAGTAGGTACTTACTTGTCCATGTTGCCATGTCATTATTCTAAGGTGTCAATTGTCATTATTCTTGTTCTAAACTTTGGGCGACCGAGCTCTGCTTGGGTGAAAATACGGAGTAAACGAATTTTCGCAGATTTCCCAGAGAGCTATATCGATTTTTCGCCCCCGTGAACCCCTATATTTCAACTTTCATCGAAATCGTTAGAGCCATTTTATAGAACGTGATTACAAATATACGAGATATATATTCAAATATTGCTCATTTAACAGTATAGGATACTTACCTTTATTCCGGAGAACTACAAGATTTGGCACAATCACTGTAAAATGGATAACGTCTACTTATTAAAGTAGGTATATTTACTTATCTACCTTACCTTCTATTAATCTATCTCGTAATTCCAGACGTGGGCACCAACACCCAGGCGATGTTGGACGACCCGCTGTACATCGGGCTGCGCCAGCGCCGCGTGCGCGGGCCCGAGTACGACGAGTTCGTCGACGAGTTCATGCAGGCCGTCGTGAAGCGCTACGGACAGAACTGTCTCATTCAGTTTGAAGACTTCGGCAATGCTAACGCCTTCAGGCTCTTGGAGAAGTATCGTGGAAAGTGAGTATGAAGCTGCCTTGTGATATTTTGTAGTTTTTCAACGGAACCATCTTTAGCCAAGTAGTAGGTAAGAATCGAAGGATTTTGGAAATGTTAACGCGTTCAGGCTGTTGGAGAAGTATCGTGGAAAATGAGTGCAGATAGTACCATCCACGAACACGCCCCCCACTCCGCGAGTAAGCTCATCACACACATTGAAGATAATATACAAGCTTAGTTTTTGTTAAGGTAAACCTCTTAAGGGGTCTACATTTTGACGAGATATGCGAACATAAATGTAGGGAATAGCAGATTTTTTTTTCGTGATTTCATCGTTGGTCCAATAGTGAAAGTTGTTCATAATGATGAGTACAATGACCCCTTAACGAAGTTTACCTTAAACAAAAACTAAGCTTGTATATTATAGCGCTTAAAAATCCTTTAAGGTAAAATATATATTATCTTCCCTGTACATTGTGGTCCATTAAATTGTACGGTGAGCGAAGATAATATATATTTTATATTATCTTCAAAGTGTGTGACGAACTTTACTGTACTGTAAGCTTTACTTTAGTACGGTGCGGGCGCGCTTTCGTGGATGGCACTATCTTTAGGTATCTCGGATCAGTTATGATGTGTATGTGTTACCGGTAATCTGTATAATTCAGGTATTCTATACAATACCTAGGCAATGTATAGAATACCTGAGGCGTCCAGGCAATGTATGAAATATTATGTATATTATTGTCCGTTACATACTTTGCCTAGGTAATGTATAAATTTCCCAGGGATTGTATAGAATACCTGTTATTTCACCGGCAATGTGTAAAGTAAATAGATTTGGTCTATATTTATCAATGTTATGAAAGTACCATTGGAGAAACGAACATCTATACACCGTAAGGACTATCTTGCTTGCAACACACGGCCGCTATAGTAATACTTGTATTATGTGTTCATCTTGTGCACGTGATTTTTAACCGACGAAAATAATGGGGGAGGTTCTCAATTCGACACGTATATGTTGTTTCCAAATTGGTCAGATGTAAGTTTCCTCAATAGTACTTACCTATAAAATGACGGACAAATAAAACAGCTCATGTTTGCTCAAATTTAACTTTATTAAAACTAACAATTATTACTCATTAAAAATAATCTTTATAAAAAAAGGTAGAAAATTACTCATTAAAAATAATCTTTATAAAAAGGTAGGTAATCTAAAACATTTGTTTGCAGTAGAATAAGAATTATTACACTCAAAACTATGTTCTTTATTCTTAGGAACTAACTTTTAAGACACTTTTTACTCCTAATATTTATTTTATTTAATCAATCAATAATCTCTAAAGTTATCAATCTTAATTAATAATCTTTAAAGAAAGGAACTTAGTACCTTTCGATAACTACAGTAAAATAATAAAAAATAAAAATAAAAATATTTTATTATCAGGCATCAAGGCCCATAGGGTGTTAGTATTACATCTTACTTAAAAACTATATTAGTAACATGCAGGAACACAAAAAAAAAAAGAAAAAAAGAATAACAATCACAGGAAGGTTTAACAAGCTTTGTTGCCAACATGTAGCTTGGTAAACCTCCCCATTGTAGGCCCATCCAGCCTCTCTGCAAACACCTTCAGAATGCTGTTGCTGCTTCCCCTCACTCGGGATATTACTGAAGCAACTTTCTTCCGCATTATCGCAAAGTAGTCGTCAGTGTGCGCATCAGCGTACATACCTGACGCACTACAGTAAGGTGGAAGCCTCAACAGCGCCCTGAAGGCCAATTGTATTGAGGCAGGGCAGTGTCTGCTTTTAGGGTATGGTTATCCCAAAGGCTGCTGGTGTAAAATATTTGGCAGTAGGCCCTAAAAAGAGTTAGTTTAACGGGAACTGAACAACCATAAAACCTTCTGTATATCATATTTCCCCTCACAGCCAGTGCCCTGCGCTCCCTTTCCATATCCAAGTCGTCTTTTAATTCTTCAGTAACAATGTGGCCTAAATATTTAAAGGTGGCAACTCTCTGCAAAAGTGAACCATTTAGCTTTACAGGAGGGACAAATGTTGGGTTTTTATTCCCACCCCGAAACACTAACAGTTCACTTTTTGTAGGATTATATTTAAGCCCGTGGTGTTTGGCATATCCTTCACAAATGGAGAGTAGCTTTCTAATTCCACTGATAATCGGGCTCAGCAGCACCATGTCGTCTGCATAACTTAAGTTATTTAAACATACTCCATCTATATGGCACCCCACATGAGTGCTGCTGAGCTCAACAAGCAACTTATTTATATAAATATTAAAAAGGCTCGGTGAAGTCAGACCTCCCTGCCTAACGCCGCACTCGAGTTTATACGGGTCAGACAACGCATTAGACCATTTAACGAAGTTCCTCTGCTTGTCATACCAAAAAGATAAAGTAGACACTAATGCAGTAGGAACGCCGGCCTCCAGAAGCTTCTCCCATAAGACATTATAAGAAACCAGGTCGAAGGCCTTAGAAAGGTCCAGGAAACAAGCATACACAGGTGTTTTCCTGTCAGTATAATATTTGACAGTATGCTTCAGCGCAAGTATAGCACTTTCAGTAGATAGCCCAGCACGAAAACCAAACTGTGTGTCATGTAACTGGGTGTACCTACCGAGGCGTGAGTCGAGCACACTGTCAAACACTTTGGCTACCACGGTTGCCAGTGAAATAGGCCTGTAGTTACCTTTGTCTGCTATGTCCCCTGTTCGATTCTTCACAATAGGTACAACAATTGTATCCAGTAACTCCTGAGGTAAGTACGAATGTCCCAAACACAAATTGAATAACATAGTCAATACTCTCGGCAGATGTATACCAGCATTTTGAAGGTGCTCAATGCTAAGCCCATCACGACCAGGGGATTTACCTCTTTTCATGCATTTAATCACAGATTTGACTTCTTTACATGAAAACCAAAGGGGTGATCCTGATCGACATGTGTCAGCATCGCGCACCCTCGGCGCAGACTTAAGAGATGAACTCACTTTAAAATGGTCTTTAAAACAGTTGGCTATCTCAGTGTTATCGTTTTTACCATCCACGCTAACTGGTAGGCTTGGAGTATTATTAAATTTTATTTTATTTTATTTATTCAAAAGGAACAACAAACAGCTACAATATACAGTATAGTAAAGAAATAAACATAACATTTGAACAATATTGTAGCCCACAACGCTGTTCACAGATAAACTGTGGAATATATTATACAATTAATTGATTAAACGCTAGAGAAATAATAATAATATTAAAAACTAAACTTACTTAACTATCATGCTCATCCATATAAGGATATGGATCCTTACACATAAATCAAGGGAGTTCCTTTAGTATAAGACTTTTGAACTTACTGGGAGAACATGCAAAAATGTCAATATGTTCAAAAGTCCCATTGTAGGCATCTACCATTCTGCGAACAGGTGAGCGCAAACCGGTGTTAGAATGGCAAGTACGCATGAAAAATAGTCTGCCAGCGCGCACCCTTCGCTTGTACACTGTTCTAGGGACAACATAGCATAACATGTTGGTTAACTTAATGCAGTCAAATTTATGATTAACAATGTTATAAAGATTCATGGCTTCCAAGTACTTGCGTCTGTTTTCAAGTGTTGTGAGTTTGTACTTATCAAGTAAATCCTGATATGGCAAATAATATCCGAAGCATCTGAAATGCATAGAACGTAGGAATTTCTTTTGAACACACTCAATCGCCTCAACGTATCTCTTATAATATGGACTCCAGGTGGACACGGCATACTCTAGTTGCGAGCGCACGAGAGACTTATATAGGCAAATATATGAAGAAGGCTTCTTAAAATCTAATGTCGAGCGCATAACAAATCCATAAAGTTGGTACGCTTTATTAACTATTTTGCTAATATGCAGGTCTAAGCAAAGCTTGGAGTCAAGGATAATGCCCAGATCACGGACAGAGTCCACTTTTGTTAGGGGAACATCGCACAGTGTGTATGTATATTTTACGATGTTTTTATTTTTTGTATAGTTTAGAAAATTACATTTGGGTAAACTAAGCTGCAACTTATTTCTACGACAGTAGTTCGACAGTCTATCCAAGTCTTGTTGCAACAAAAGGCAGTCATTTACATCGTATATGTTTCTGTATACCTTAAGATCATCGGCATATAAGAGGAATTCGGCATTAAGAAAACACTGGCTGATGTCGTTAATATACATAACAAATAAAAGAGTAAGCCTCTTAGTACCCTTCCAAAATGATGAAAAACGTTTATCTGAATGAAGTGAAGCCAAAATATCCATTTCTATTTTTTCTTGGTTCTTAATACACCATTTCAATTTCGATTTAAATATTTTACGACTTAATGTCATATCCTCAAAAATAGGCCCACTACTGGGTTGCCCATACCACATCCATAATTTAAATTTAATTCTTGCGTGTGTGTGAAATTCTTTCACATGTTTGTTCCACCCTTTTATACCCTTTTTTCTTATAATGCCTTTTGGGGTTCTACTTATACTAGCAGCTTCACTTAATATAGACACAATTTGACTATACATTTTATCCAATAAAAATTGATGGTGGGTATTATCACAAAATTTATCAGCACAAAGTTCAAACTCTTTAGGACAATCTAAGTTTTTTAATTTATTGTTACATATAGACGAGTATTGACTGATTTCCTCTGGTTTTCGTTCCCCCCAACAAACACCGTTATACGAAGATTTAATTACATTCGTTTTTACTCTAATGACATTTATATCACACTCTATTTTTAATGGAAAGTGATCAGACCAAAACGAGTCGTAAATAACTTTAACGTTTACAATTGTTTTTCCTGCCGACTGTGTAACAAGACAGTGGTCAAGCCAACGCTTACACCCGTGTGCGTCACTGATAAAAGTGTAAGTTTGCGATAACATGCTTAGGTAATCAATATCCGCACATAATAATGATTGCTCAGTACAAAAACTAAGAAGTTCGTTACAAAATGACTCACCAGGGTGCGCGTTGAAATCTCCCAATACAAACACTGATTCAACATTACTATTTTACAACAGTAAAATCACAATAAAATTAACGTGAAACTTACAATAATTCTTCTGGCTTAAGTGACATAATCTAATTTGCATATAATCAGGTAATAAGTATTGAAAACTTAGGAAACAAAAGAATTCTGTAAAAATTAGAAGTTACTGAGTTACTTAAGAGTAGCAGCTGCATACTCAAAATTGAATAATTAATAAAATATGTATTTATTTTCACACATTGCCGGCTGCGCATTCGGTACTGTATAGAATGCCTAGGCAAAGTATAAAATAAATATTATTTCATACATTACCGAAACGTTTTAGGTATTCTATACATTGCCTAGGTATTGTATAGACTACCGGATTATACAGATTGCCGGTAACATATGCACTTAACACGAGACACAAATGCCTTTGTTTGGCGTTGTGCGCAGTCTAGGGGTATGGTGTCGATATGGACCATGGAGGAACAGTGATCGTGGAGACGTGCCAGTGACACATACTGACCTAGGAACTGCTCAGTATTTCCTTTTTTTAAGTTCAGAGTATTAGTTCTGTAGTGTTAAGTAATTTCCCTGTAATTGACTCTATAACAATGAACAGTGTGAACGTTATAATTAGGAGTTATTTCTCTACTGCACCCGTACCGCAGATAAATACAGATGGTTCAATTCGCTAAACCATTTAAATAAAAAGCGACTCTTGCTACGACACAATAAAGTGCAATTCAGGTCGCACAGAGCTAATTACCTACAGTTATACTCACCTAGAAGTTGCCTCTCTTAACTCTCTTTCTATCGCGTAACTCTTTTCTTCTGACTACGTGACGCTCACTGAATTGGCCCGACAAGACGAGCCCGCCGCGTACTTGTATAATTTCATACCTAAAATGCAGAGTGAGTCATCTGTATATTCTGTGGCAGTATCTCAATTCTGCGCCCATTATAGATATGTCTAACCACGATGTAGGGGATCCGACATTTAAATGAAACGATTCCCTGGCACAGGTACTGCACGTTCAACGACGACATCCAGGGCACGGCGGCCGTGGCGGTGGCAGGTCTGCTGGCCTCGCTGCGCATCACGGGCAAGAAGCTGTCCGAGAACACCATCGTGTTCCAGGGAGCTGGAGAGGTAACGACTTCCACTCAATAATATTAACAGCACGCCTGAGAGTAACCTTCGCAGGGTTCGGAAAAGGTTATTTATTTATTTAGGCTAGGCTAGGAAGTTTCGGTTGGATGCGGTGATTTCCTTCTGCGAAAATGTCATGTCGCAGAAGGAGGCAGCGGAAAGGGAGAGGGGGGTCTGTCGCGGGGGGAGTCAAACACCTCACTCCCCGCGCTTGACCTGACGGAGCCCGCAGAGGGCTGGCACCAGGCGGGGGCTGCGTTGAAGAGTACTTAAGTGCACCCGTAGCCTCCGGAGCAAGTGTGCGAGGGAACACGGGGTGGTTTTAGTCAGAAGAAATCTGATAAACCCCTCTGTCCGCCTGAGGACGGAGGACATCCATGAGGATTTCCACCAAGTTACAAAAAAAGGGTGTTTTTTATGTTTTTTTTTTGCTATTAATAATTTCCTAATAAGAAAACTAAATACTTTGCCCCAAACCTTGGGATTAAATCCAGAACCCCATGCTTAGCAGTTCCACTAGATCAATACGGGACAGCCGTTCTTTATGGAATTTAGTTGCGATACTTAAATGTGCAAACGTCTGGAGCACTCTGGACAGTCCTGCCAGTTACTACAAAGCTGATTGACTAATATTTTTATCACGACGTTTCTTACCAAGCAATCTGCCTAGCCTTTTCCCAATCTTCCTGTCTAACCGGATGCGGCTGAATACCAGTATTTTACATGGAGCGACTGCTTATCAGACCTCCACAACCCAGTTACTGGGTAATACGATCCCCTTAGTAAGGCTGGTTGTCAGACTTTCGGGCTTCTAACGACACGTAACGACTGTCAAAGATCCACGAATGACTGCCAGGACCAACGGCTTAACGTGGTTTCCGAGGCACGGAGGAGTCTCGGTATGTAAAGGTGGTCACCCATCCACGGTCCAACCCCGGCAAGCATAGCTTAACTTGATAGATCGACGTTTCTTACCGATACGAGTATTTTTTTTCCTAACAATTACCATATTAAATAACCTATGTACCTACAGGCTTCCCTAGGTATCGCAACTCTCTGCGTGATGGCGATGAAGGCCGAGGGCACTCCGGACGACAAGGCCCGCAGCCGCATCTGGATGGTGGACTCTAAAGGCCTCATCGTGAGGAACAGGCCCGAGGGAGGCATCAACGAGCACAAGGAGAAGTTCGCCAAGGACCACGCGCCCGTGCGCACGCTGGAGGAGGTCGTGGATATCGCCAAGCCTTCCGTGCTTATTGGTTAGTAGACCAATTCATTGAATTATCCACGTTTGCAGTGCCGCAATTTCAAATGCTTTAAAATCCATTTTCATTTTGTTTAAAATACGAATTTGTGGATTTCTTCAGAGGCGTGAGGAACAGGATGTAAAGTCAATAGAAAAGGGAGGTTCCTCCGAACAGACGCGTATCGTGTCTAGTGTGCAACTGCCCGACGATTGATGTCGGGATGTTGTATGTACTCGTATATCGGTCGCGCGGTAAACTCTGTTTGCGCGATGCAGAATTTCTGTGACCTCAGATTTTTGAATAGGAGTGGAAAAATATGGGGGAGACCTTTGCCCAGCAGTGGGACAATATAGGTTAGCACAAAAAAAAAAATTGGAGTGAATAAGTACCTAGTACCACCTAAGACCTCCATCAGTCGCATTCAATTATGGCAAATCAGGCAAAATCAAGAAAAAAATAATATATATATAGTATCGAGCTTGACCTTATAAAGTTTTGTGATGGTTATTTTCACCCAGGCCTCTTTGAGAAGTTATAATTTTAACGAATACACCAATCGCTTAGCCTTCGGGATCAAAATAGAACATACCACTTCTTCCCTTGGACATTGTTAATAATTGTTCTAACACGTTCCTCATTATTTATGTGTGATGTATTATGTATATTTGTTTATGTTTGTATATTGTTTATTACTGTTAAAAGGACATCGTAATGACACCTAGACATTTTTGATCAGTTTTGACTCAATTTATGTTAATTTTGTTCAAACTCAACAGAAAATCAAAATCGTGTTTTGCAGTGCCCTAGCAGGTTTCATGTACGGAAATCGACAAAAATAATATATTGTACAAAATGTAATGTGCATGAGAGCAAAAAAATAAAAAATAATCTTATGTTGGAGATCCTAAATATATAAACATTATGATTTTGTCATGCGCAGGTGCCGCGGCCATCGGCGGCGCGTTCACAACGTCGATCCTGCGCAAGATGGGCCAGTTCAACGACCGGCCCGTCATCTTCGCGCTCTCCAACCCCACCAGCAAGGCCGAGTGCACCGCCATCGAAGCGTACACCAACACTGATGTTAGTATCCTAGCTATTTAGGTAGCCAAGGGAATTTGTTCTGTGACAAGAGAGGAGCAACTTAAAATCGGTAGAGATATACAGGAAAAGTTTTTATCCACTGCGCAAATTTTGACAAATTAAACTTAAACGAGTTTTATTGAACATACTTTTTTTATTTTGATACGTCATAGTACAAAAAAAAAAGTTATCGTTAACGAAAGATGTTTACTTTAAAAGTGGTTGCATGGCTACCCGGCGGCGAGCGGCGAAGCGGAACGCGCGAAAGTACCTACCTATCAGCTGTTCGCTCGCTCGATTCGCCGGCGTAGGTATTTACGTGGGTTACAATACTTACAATGTATTGATCGCTAATTTTATCAGATTCGAACTAGACTTTTTTATGTTTAGGCCGTGACCTGAAGTTATTTAAAGAAATATTCCAATTTTTCCTTCATACTTTAATGGGCTTAGGACCATCAAAATATAGAAAATAAAGCATTATTATCAATTAAATTCTTCGATCAATAGTGCATTATTGATCGAAGATTAAATTTACACTACTTAATACCTTATGCCGCTAAAATGGTCTTTTCCTTTCACGGGGTTAAGGATTCCATGGGCTTTCACCACTCAGTACATACACTCGCACCATCTCATAAAACTCGCGGTTAGTGAAGTCTGACATCGTGACCGGTAGGTCTGTACAAGTTCGACACACGTGCAGCGCAGGAAATCGATTAGACGCGACGTCACACGACAGCGCGTGCGATGAGCGAACTGTCGGTCAGGGTCACAGCACCCGGCGCGCGGGCGTCGCCTTGCCGCGCCCGTGGAGGGAGGGGAGGTTCAACACCGCCGCCGCTTGGGCCGGCCGCCGCGCTGCGCGCGTCCATTGATATTATTACGAATAGATCATTAATGTCCATATTTTGCTGATTTAAAGAAGGATAAAAAAAAAAAAAAAATTGAATAAATAATTGAAATGTGTTCTATTACTGATTTTGAACCACCAAAAAAAATTTGCGCACTGGTTAAAAAAATTCCTGTAGAGGTATGAGGAACAGGGAACAACAACAACAAAACACAGGTAAAGTTCACTCATCCTCTATGGAAAAGGGCGAAACCTACGAATAGATGGGTGTCGAGTCTGGTGGGCAGCTGCCCGACGATTGATGTCGGGACGTTGTATATACAATGCCGCCCATCATGACCGCCCGTATTTTTCTGAAAATTCATGAATACAAATGGATTTGTTTACAATGTTCGTCGATATTTTCGTCAATTTTGGACCAATTTTGAAAATTATTATATTCTTTAAAAAAAAAACGTTATCGGTCCACAATTGATGAAAATATCGATGAACATACATATTAAAAATAAAACATACTGAAAAACATAGAACGTCCTCCTTTTTTTTCATCGGGTAGATAAGCATGATAGAATATGAAAGGCCGTGCCGCGCGGTATTTTATAAAAATGTATGCACAAATATATTGTAATTGTAACGTAAGTCTTAACGTGACATAACTTCTATCGACAACAGTACTTAGGCATTCAAAATCCAGGGGGGGGGGGGGCAGCTGCCCTCCCCTGCCCTCCACCCCCTGGGTACGCCGATGCCATCATGTAAAAATTTTACCGAAATGTAATCTATTTTCCAGGAGCGCGCAATCTTCGCGTCGGGCTCTCCGTTCCCGGACTACCGCACGAAGGACGGGCGCGTGCTCCGGCCGGGCCAGGGCAACAACTCGTACATCTTCCCCGGCCTCGCGCTCGGCGTCCTCTGCGCCGGCATCATCGACATCTCCGAGGACTTCTTGTTGCTAGCCGCTGAGGTAAGCTGACGTCACTTTATGTTGTACTTCGGCTTTCGATTGGGCCTTGACTGTCAATGCTCCGAGTATCCGAGATTGTTCTTCCAGGATCAGTGTACCTTTAGAGGTATGAGGAACAGGGTGTAAAGTTCACTCATCCTCTATAGAAAAGGGAGGATCCTCCGACCAGACGGGTGTGATGTCTGGCGGGCAACTGCCCAGAGGTTTGAAGTTGGGAGATTCTATATATGTTTATCGCGCGGTAAACTCTAATTGCGCGATGCAGGATTCGTGTGACGTCAGGATATTAAGACGGGTGTCATGTCTGGCGGGCAACTGGCCGACGATTAATGTCGGGTAGTCTTATATATGTCGGTCGCGCGGTAAACTCTAAATGCGCGATGCAGAATGTGTGTGACGTAAGGATTTTGTGTGACGTCAGGCCTTTGATGCGTAGTTCGCATGCGGCGATGTAGACGCCGCCACATACCTACCGTCAGCTTATGGCCTCGTCGCTAGCGCAGCTGCTGAGGTTGAGGCCTTGGGTTCGATCCTCAGGTCGGCTGGTTATTTCTGAGTAGCCGCCCGGAGTCTTGATTTGCGCCCTCTAACATGGGAATTAAACAAAACTGGCAAAAAGTGTCTTTGCTGTACACCTTAACAGGCAACCCGATGGACGAGATATTATCATATTACATATAATAAAACTGTTTTACAAAAAAAAACAGTACAATGTGGACTTTAAATTCGGAAAGCAGTGTCTTTGAATATGTATTTTAGTTTTTTGCCACCTACTTTTAATCCCTGTTGTACATTCCCAATTGATATTTTCCGACATCGACACGGGCGAAGCCGCGGGCAAACTCTAGTTTTTTTTAATATTTGTAGTTATTAATTATGTCTTCAAGATGCGTGGAACATTCAAAAAACATTTTGTAATTTTCCAGGCGCTGGCAGAGATCGTGTGCCAAGAAGACCTGGACCAGGGCAGCCTGTACCCGCCGCTCAAGGACATTCAGAACTGCTCCGTCAAGATCGCCAAGAGAGTCTTCGAACACGCCTATACAGTTGGTAAGTACACCGAGTACGTACTAACACTAGGGGCATTATTTTATTTTATTGATATATTTAATTAATCAGGTGGCCCTTATAGTAAGTGGTCACGACGACCGTCTGTGAACATCTGGAATACCAGAGGCATTCCAGGTGTGTTGAGAGACGGAACATGAATTTCTCATCCTAACTATACAGAGTAGATTTTTGAGATGGGGCAGTAAGGGCAGCTACCTTATCCGCTGTAGCTACAGGAATACGGTCTCAGGTGACTGTCCTTCACTTTTTGAGACATTTTGATCTGTTTTCACAGATTTTGAAAAAAAAATACAGTCAGCAAGAAAAAGGGTAGTTTTCACAAAAACTTTTTTTGATGCCAATCGGTCCTGTTTCTTATAAGGATCAAAAAACTCTATTGAACCAGCGGAGGTTTGAGTACAAGAACAGTCAGAAATCGCAAAAAACTTTTCCCATACATTTCGTAAGAAATGTGATCGTCAGTGAGAATTTCAGTCTCATTTCCAAAAAGTTTTTGTGAAAACTGCCCATTTTCTTGTTGAATGTATCTATAATTTGCGAAAGTGAGTCTGTATGTTTGTTACGCTTTCACGCTAAAACGGCTGAACGGATTTGTATGAAATTTGGCACATGTGTAGACTACCTGGGTTAGGATATAGGATACTTTTTATTCCGACATTCCCACGGCATTGAGACTTATGCGAGTGAAACCGCGGGGTGCAGCTAGTAGATTATGATCCTGTTTTAGGTCATGTATATGGTTGTTTTGATACTTTTTATCCCGGTAGTTAGTTCCCGTGTTATAAGCTAGTATCCTATCATTTCACGGACACCGTTGTTTAGAGGTGTACTGATTTATTTCACCATTGAAATTGAACGCGTTCAGCACATCTAAACGCGTTCAAGAGCTGTCAGTGTACATTATTCCATAACAATTTTGACACTGACAGCTCTTGAACGCGTTTTAGAAATGCTGATCGCGTTCAGTTTCGTTGGTGAAATCAGGGCTAGCCATGAACTAAAACGGAGCTCATAGTGAGCTCGTGAAGTCAAGAATTATGGATTTCGAGACACGAAACGATTATTTGTTACCTTCTTTCTTTGATCGTTTTGTGTTCTGTCGATAGAACAGCTTTCGGACATCCTCAATCTGTTTTGTCTGAACACGAATCAGACGCACTACACTTCAGCTGCAGTATTGCAGTTTGGGTGCAATTTTTGTGCAGTTAAAATAACTGCATCAAAATTGCCCACTGTCTTAAGAAGTGCACGGCGACTGCAAGCTGTCTGTGCTGTGCTGCGGTGACAGTTTCTATGCAATTATGTCAACTGCACAAAAACTGCATCAATGCAATTTAGCAGCTGGGGTGCAGTTCAAATGCAGTCCGTCTGTTTAGATCCTAAACTACAGATCTGAAATAGTTTACAGCCAACAGTTCTAATGTCTTGGCCACATTAATATTTCAATTTGAATAGGAGAAAAAATTCTGGCGTGGGAGAGTAATAAAATTCAATTTGCGTCATATCGCGTTAAGATTTTGCTATTTCGGAACGTGTCTCTATTAAATGAATGCGGAGCTAATTTATTAGTCGTTTTCACAAATACCTACCTGCCTGTGTAATTTTGAGTACAGTATTTTTATCTCACGAACCGACGCGCGCTTTTCTTGTGGTAATCAAGTGTATATACACGCTGTGAATGAGAACATAACACTCAACAATTAGCGTCAGAACATAACACGCACACACACACACTTTCGACTTCACCATTGTCTCGGACAGCGTGTTCGTGTTTGTACACTTGGTAACCACAAGTAAAGCACGCGTCGCTTCGTAAGATAAAAATACTGCTCTCTTCTTCTCAATAAAAGACGGGTGAAAACTACGATTTCAAATGAAGTAGATTAATAATAGACTGTAAACCACTCAGTTTCTGATAGATATCCGATATGTCCGTAGTTGGGTTTTTGAGTTCTGTTTCAAATCAGGTTTTTTGAGTTCAAACATCGACCTTAAACCGACACCGCTCTTGCATTTAAAAAATGATTTCCTTATTAATTGAAGACATTCCCCAGGAAAAAAAAATGCCTTATCTAAGGATCAATGCGATAAGTGCACCTGTATTGATTATTGGGGCGAGTTTAAACAGTGCATGAAAAGATTTACTCACTTTCTTGCAAAGCTCTTCAACATGCAGTGCTTCCCAGTTAAGTTTACTATAAATACGAGTAGTTAGCACTAGAAACTTGGCAGTAGGTTCCTCTATTGACTTTGAATTGATTTAATAACTTATTAGCGCCACTATCAGCGATTTACTAATTTAGCATCACGTGTACGTACTGGTCCTGAGTTCGGTAACATGTTCCGACTCCCACAAAAACTGAGTCCAAACGGCCCGGATATCTTAACACCCTAATCCGGAACGGTGTGAATAGATTTTGAGGTCTTCAGGACTGATGATAGAGCGAATCTTGTGCTAGCAGAGCTTTGACCTGACATGTTGTTCCACAGGCAAGGCGTCAGTGTTCCCGCAGCCGCTGGACACGGAACAGTTCATCCGCGCTCAGATGTACGACGTGCGGTACGCGCCCGCCGTGCCGCCGGTGTACTCCTGGCCCGCGCGCGACCTGCGCGTCGACATGATCTAGGCCACAAGGAACGACGGGACAAGGATCTATGGCGCGTGCCCTAAATTGGAACTAACGCGGCCATCTTGTTTTTTTTTTTCAATGTCATTGTCAATGTCATTCAGACGCCAAAAGATCCTTGTAACACTATACACGGCGACATGGATCTAAATGGATGAAGGCGCTGCTTTGTAAACATGTCGAAAGTCTGTCATTCATGTTTCGCCACGTTCATTTAGATTCATGTCGCAAGATACACACTTGCAGCGCTTGGATACAGTCCCAACACTATGTGACACCCGACGCCATCTCAAAGCTTACTGTCGCCTTCAGCTGCAATCAGTAATAAGTAAAAATGGCCTCTATCTATGGAACGTCGCATTAGGTGTTACAAGTCAGATACAATTAAAAAATACCAACTAATAACTGCTTCATTTGTATTTCTATAAACATTCCGAATTGTTTTGCTCTTTCTTGTAAATAATATCTCCTGTATTATCTCATCAGTGTAAGTAGCGCTAACTGTAAAAAAACGGATAATATTGTTCTTGCTCTGTTTGATGTGTATACTTATTAGTTGGACATGTTGTCAAGCGCTTGCAGTGTAGTCCAGAATCTTGCTTCGATATATTTATTTAAGTCGATCGTACTGATGACCAATGAACTGTTCTAACGGATTTGTTAAGTGAGCTTAACGTATATGGCGGTTTAAGTGACTGAAATTATATTTTTACTTAATACGAGGCATTTATTGTGCCGCATGATGTTATTTATCTTTGTTAGGGGTCGCAAGCGCAACACGCGCTACGAGGTCCCGGCGGTAACACATCCCACTTGATACAATATTATCTCAAAATAAAAAGCCTTGGTACTTTTATTTTTTTACCATTCCAAAAGTAACCTTGAAATTAGTTATATTTTGTACTTAAGTGTTATTTATTAATAAAATTAATTCTCGGTAATTAAGCTCTCATGTAGTATCAAGCCGATTTTTTATTTGTTCATGTAATTATAATATTATTGCAATGTATATTGAGGGCAGTTGGTGGTTAAATGTAAAACTCATGTGTACATTAGAATTTATTAGAATAAATTGCATGGCGTTCCTTTAAAATTATAGTATAAGTTAAAACTTAAACCATGAATGTACGGTATATGTAAATTTTTGAAATAAATTGATTATAATAACATAATTATTTGTTTAAATTTGCGAATGTTTGGTGCACTCGCTGAGCACGGAGTCGGTCGTTACGTCAAGACGAAACGAAACGGTCTTCAGTGAACACTTGACGAAAATCTCTTGAGTGAACACTTGACGAAACGGTGTTGACTGAACTCTTGAAGAAACGGCCTTGAGTGAATTTTTGAAGAAACGATCTTGAGTGAATTTTTGAAGAAACGCTCTCGAGTGAACGCTCTTGAGAGAACGTTCTGAGTGAATTTTTCATGAAACACTCTTGCGTGAACTTTTGTCGGAACACTCTTGAGAGCACTCTTGACTAAACAATCTTGAGTGAACTCTTGACGAAACAAACGCTCTTGAGCGAACAATTGACGAACCGGACTTGAGTGAACTCTTGACGAAACGCTCTTGAGTGAACTCTTGACAAAACAAACGCTCTTAGATTGACCGAACACTTGACGACCCAGACTTATGTGAACTCTTGACAAAACGCTCTTGAGAGAACTCTCAACAAAGCGGTCTTGACTTAACACTTGATGAAATTTTGAGTGAACTCTTGACGAAACAAACGGTCTTGAGTGAACTCTTAACGAAACGCTCTTGTGTGAACTATTCATAAAACGATCTTGATTGAACTCTTGACGAAACGGGCTCTGCTTGTGGACTGGCCGAAAGTGCAGTATGCTGTGCCAAGGTTGCTGATGAGGCTGCAGGTGATGACCAGGAATGCGCCTTGCTGCATGCTGGTGGTCAGGATAACCGTTGAAGCCGTGGGTGCTGGCTGGCTGTGTGACTCGTCTCACGAAAGATTGCGGGAGTGATGAAGATAACGTCACGCTGCAGTAGTTGCACGAAGGTTACACTGACGTTCATACTCGGGGTCACCAATTTAGAGGTATGAGGAACAGGTTGTAAATTTCGTCATCCTCTATAGAAAAAGGAAGATCCTATTTCTGAGTTTAAAGAAGAATGTTGAATAAACATATAATAATATTATACAGGATGCCTTTCTTGATCTTTCCATGGCTTTTGACCTCGTATCCTATGAGAAGTTAAGGTCTAAGATCCATTGTTAAAATATGCCTACAGAGCTAGTTCACTTGTTAACTTGTTGAAGTTCTGGTACAGCTCGCAAACAAATCGCGTTAAGTGGAATAATGTGTCTTCCGAGCCGTATTTCTTGGAGTGTGGTGGCTTGACATCGCCTGCTCTGTTTAACCTTTATATGAATTACCTGATTGATGGGCTCAGCAGAAACAATGTCGGCTGTTCAATAGATGGTGTACCTAATGGTTAATAATCTTAGCTATGCAGACAATATGGTGCTGCTGAGCTCATCAATCAGTGCTCTCCGGAAATTGCTTGTGGTATGGAGTCCTATGCGGTGTGACTCATGGGCTTACATACAACGTTAATAAATCGCAGATGATGATTTTTATAAGTGCAAACATGTATCGTTAGGTAACGTTCCTCCAGTAACTTTACATGAGCGAAGCTAAACGAACTAAGCTTCGCTCCCAGTGTGGCTTGAGCTTAAAGCTACGGTTTCCTAAAAGAGTGGCCACTACATAACAGCCGCAGTGAGTTTCATGAAAATTATGGTAGCGGCAAAGATTTAAATCTTTAGATTCGCCTAACCGCGTTAAAAGATAGTGATCGTTTATGTTTCGTTTCGACACCTCTCACACACAATGATAGAACATGTCCCAAATAAACGTAATGGTCAACCATTTCCAGAGTCCAGACGGTCGTTTCCAACCATAACAGCTGAAACTCCGGGACGCCTAACAATCCTAACATCACCTTCGTCTTGGACATATTCATTCTCAAACCTATTTGTAGCAAAGGAAGCATCCTAAAGCAATGCCACGTTGAATGGCAGTGCTAAAATTCTTAGGCCAAAGAACGAGCCAGCCGTCTGGTCACGTGAAGTGTCGACCAGTCGGCGAGAAATTTCCTTAAAAAGGAGACGCGCACTCAGGCTTCGACCCCAATCGGCTCAAAACTGTAGTTACCCATACGATTACAGTATTTGCACCACGTGAGGGTCTCAGCAGCCGCAGCAGCGGCGCCGGTACAATCCGCCGTGCTAGGAACATGAGATAGCCCAAGCGTGTCGACACAGGTCGCGTTCCACACCAGAGGCCTACCCACCTTCCAAAAGACAAAAACGTCATGCTGTCCGGTCACCATCTGATGTCATCGTCACGTACCAAGCCGTTTGGATCTAATACCGCTGGTTCGCCGGCGGTGACAAGGGCCTGGCGAAAAATATCGTTGATAATGAATTGAATACAAAAATATGTTGTTATAGCGGCAATAAAAATATAAATCTATATTACGGTTCATGACATTCAGCCCGTTTTTATAGGGTTTTGGTATCCTTCGGGTACGGTCTACGGAAAACTAAAAACAATTGAAGAAAAAAAATGCTGTTAAGATTTACTGCAGAGTTCGTTCAAACCTAATTTCCCCAGCCTATTTGTTGATTACTAAGTTTTAATAGGGTTATTCCGATGAACCACCCCAAAAAATCCACCCTAAGTTAAGGTCACCCTAAAAATCCACCCTCTCAGAAACGTAATTCGTATTTTATTTTTCTTTCGATTTTCTCCCTCGACTGTGTACTATTTAGAGAAACATGATAGAAAAACTGGCCCAAGATACTTAGCAGACTGACATTAGCATACGTATAAAAATGTTGTTATACTGGCATGCGACCACGGCTTTACCTTGACAATTTTTGTACCTATTATTAATCGAAGACCTATGCTATGTCTTTATTTCTGTCTGAAATATTTTCTTGTTTCATACTTTTTAGAACGTGATTTTTCAGTACCTAGTCGGGTTTTAGTTTTTGAACTTATTTTTATTTAAATTATTTTAGGGTTATAATTTCAGAATAAAGTACTTGCAGAGCCGCTTAATTTTTTTTTGTTAAAGTTTTATTGATTTTTTGTCTAGTTTAGAGGCATTTGTGACAAGAGAATCGGCACCAATGACTCTACTTTGGGTGAAAAGTCGGAAGAACAATCGAAAGTGATTTACGATAATCCACTCCGTCTGGGGTGGACAGATATTGGGTGGATACTCGGAACCGCGTGTTCCAAAGGGTGAACAAACGGAATAACCATTTCAATTAACGTAAACTGAACACGGTTTTGGGAGGCATGTACTGTACTCAGAGTAGAATAAGTATATACTTAGACTGTACTCGTGCTACAAAAGCGTAGTTTTCACGCAACCGGTGTGTACTGTTTATTGAACTCGGTAAGGGAAATACGTCGCACGCCGTGGTTACCGTGTGTGCGTAACTCGAGCGAATCTTACTCCCGCTCAGGTTCTGTAGACTTTCCTTTTATTAATTTCTGCTACCTAATTGTTCAATCAAGGTTCAAATTCTAGTTGTGTTGTTCAAACTACTAATGCTCAAACCAAGCAGCTGGCTACAGCTGCTTGGTCTGAGCATTAGTAGTTTCGCACTGGGCGTTGGTCTGGCTTACGTATACGTTATTCAGACGTGCGCACAGCTGAGTCGCTGATAATATGACTTATATAAATAAAAAACTAAATTCAGACTGACAGTCTTTATTTCGAATAATAGTTACTTTATAAATACAAATTGAGAAGTACCGATTCACAACAAAATATTACCTAGATTACAATGTTCGACAAATAATTATCACTTATCACTTTCATTACAACTGTACAAGTTTACAGGGTCGGCGGGCCACGACGCGACCGCGCCATTTGACTATCGCTTCTGTGCGGGCCGCCGGGCGTCCGGCCGGCCGGCCCGCGTCCGGTCGCGCCGCCGGCTGTCCGGCCGGCCGGCCCGCTGTCCGGTCGCAGCCGCTCACGCTCCGGCGGCTCGGGACTCACGGCGGCCGACTGTCGCTCACCTGCTGAGCGAATGCGATCGCTCGCGGGACCCCGAGCTCTCTCCGTTGCACCGCAAGCGGTCATTGCCTGTAATATGCAAACATCTTTTTAGTTATTTACATCTCAAAGAAGAATATTAACGGTGACTACAGCATGAATGAGTTATAATGCGAACTGAATCTCGTTTAATTTTAGTTTTTAATGCAAACGAGTCCCCGGCACGGAATCATAAGATTCACCCGGCATCAAGAACTTAATAAAGTAAAATCAACAGCAGATGTTAAAGACTAGAATAAAATGTGAATATAATAAGCAAAAGAAATAAACGGCACACGGACAATAACAACACAATATAAAACCAATTAATGATAAGATCATGTCGCAACATGTGTTCCAAAAAGTGTAATATTGAAAAATAAAGCTTTAAAATAAGCATCTAACGACGAAAAGGCCTGACCTAAGAAATGATGGCCTTGTAAACTGGTGTCCTATAACAAAAGATCACTCGTCATAAATATTTATACGATACGTCAGAATGTTTCCTATAAAATGTACTTTCGTCCGTTTCTTTCGATTGAAATGTCCGATGTTGACTTTAAAATCGTCACATCTTTTAGCAAATCACAATATTCACAAAATATTGATACGCGTTCATAAGGAAATAGTGTTTAGTGGAACGTGTACTGACCGAGCCTCTGGTGTTGTGGAAGTTTGTTGAAGAAGGGATGTTTGAGCGCCTCCCGCAGCGTGATCCTCTGCGAGGGCTCGTATTCCAGCATGCGCGCGATCAGGTCGAACAATTGTCGCGACTCCTCGCTGTTGCTCTGTAGGTACCTCTGCGGAAATATTCAGAAGCCCTGGTCAATAAACTCTAAAATAAACAAGACTACGGCATGACTTAAAACAAATTGATTTAAGCTCATTAAAAGCTCATTAAATAATAACACTAAGGAAACTTACCATCAACGGTTTGCAGTTTTCTCTGACATATCTGCCAGCTGACGATTTCTCGTCCCAGTCTAATTTGCCGTGGTAAAAGTATTTTGTTTTTGTTTTGCGCGCCATCCTGAAACGACACAAATACAAATTGAACTTAAAATTTAAATGAGTTTAATGTGGGGCGGGTATGTGACGATAATAATTGCCCTAGTTTAAAAAAACCAGACGAGTATTTATATCGGGCGGCATTCATGTGTACGGAACAAATTGCTGTTTATTTGAACAGTCCGGTATACTGTCTATAAGTACTTCGATCGTGTTGAGTTACGTAAACTGGAGCGGTGCGCGAGTAAACAAAGACATCAGAACATCACAGCAAGAGAATAAACACGTGGATAGTTTCAACACATTTAGGTTTTTTGAATACAGATTTTTGAGTTAAGAAATGACACAAAACCCCAAGAATTCGAAATAAGACAAGTTTATCAAGATAACTGTTTTCAAAATGCTTCTAGTATTGTCTGAGGTTTTTGATCTTACTAATTGATTTCTCGGTTCTTATAACCTAACTGAAATTACAACAAGTGTTACAAACCTGTATGGTATGGGTCCTAGGATCCTCTCCATCATGGCGAGGTGTTCCCTGTTGTCATGTGTCTGGAAGAGTGTGATGCCGAGGTATAGCTCGAACATGATGCAGCCAATAGACCACACGTCGCACGGCTGGGTCCAACCCAATTCTGGAAAAATATTATTCAGATCTTGACAAGGTTCTATTTTGGAAGGCCGTTACTAACAATAAAATAGTAAACATTATGAAGGAATGTATTCAAGGTATGTCCGAAAAATCATCGTGACCATGAAGCCTGATATCATTATGTCTTTATGTTCGAGAATAATATGAACAGGTCATAAAACAGCTATTCATTGATTCTGAATAGACAACGTGTGTGCACAAAAGGCGTACTCACAATCAATGGTATTATCGATTTTATTGTCAGTTAATCAAGCATTCCTACTCTTTCAGCTGGATAAAGATATTTTACTAGGAAGAGAGTATTCTCTGCATTGATTACAGCATGATATACACAAGCATGACAATGTACAAGCTCCTGTGCGTATTCGTGGGTGTTTCAAAAACTATTAGAATAAAGCTTGTTTATATGAGTTACAAGTCTCGATCCCGTGGGAATATCGTGATAAAAAGTGTCACTTGTATTAATCCAGGTTATAAACTATCTGTGTGCCTAATTTCATCAAAATTCGTTCAGTTGTTTTTGCGTGAAAGAGTAACAAACTTTCATCCATCCATCCTCACAAACTTTCGCGTTTATAATATTATAGTAGGATATAATGGGTGAGACGTACCTAATATAACCTCTGGCGCTCTGTAATGCCTGGTGGAGACAATGGTGCTGTGGTGCTCGTGGTCAAACGTGGCGCTGCCGAAGTCAATGAGTCTGACGTCACTGCGCTTCACACGCATCAGGTCATGTTTCTGTACACAATTGTATAAAATTAGATTACACAAATTAGCTTCGTTTACGACGCACAGAATGTTACATTCTTGGCCAACAATTTCTACGCAACCAAATCTGTTTGAACTGTTAAGGTGTATCTGCAAAGGTAGGCAGCGAAATTCAAATTTTCTTACGTTTTTGCAATTTCCAGTCAGTGTTAGGTTGTATCTTGATCAAAATATGATTCGCGACCATAATAGTTATGTATTTAGAGAATTATAATCATGAATACACCTCTTTGTTCTCAAATGTCATGATTTCATGAGTCATTCAATATTACAAATCTAACTTGTGAGAGAGAGATGTATTACTGATTCTAATTCTATAAATACATATTTTTTATGGTCGCGAATCACATTTTGATCAAGATACAACCTGACACTGACCTGCAAAGTTCAAAAAACGTAACAATTTTTTTATTTGCTGCGGATCCTCCACTGTTAAGTGTTATAACTTATAAGTAAAGTACAATGTGAACAATATGAGATTACATTATCCCTATTATGTCAAAAGCTGTAAGAGAAACGATCCTTACGAGAATTACGAAAATAGCGAGTGTGCTATATTGAGGTGGCGATTAGTCACTACTTGGCCATCACATACTGTACCGATTCAAGATGATATAGCTATAGGATTGTAACAGTTCGCCATGTTGACTCGTTTACAGTTTTGAATTTAACGTTGGATTGAACTAATAGAATTGACACTTTATTTTCTTATTGATTGTATCATTTGGAATTCGAGCGTCAATGCTTAGATTTCCATTCTTATATAATTTGAAAAAGTAAGTGCGTCAGAGGAACTTTGCCAACTGCCAAAAATGTTTTAGATTGTTGTTGATAGGCAACAGACTAGCGAACTTTACGAACTTTCAGGCCGGTTGTTGCCTTTTACATTTGATGATGGCGTCGACCATTTTTTTCTTTTATGTAACAGTTGCACCATGCAGTTATTATTTTCTTAAACTGACCTTTTTGGATGCGTTGTAGACGCTGACGACTTCGTAGTCGCTGTCGACGAACAGTATGTTCTCTGGCTTGAGATCTGTGTGGGTGAGCTTGTTGTCGTGCAGGAACAACACGCTGTATATGAGTTGGTACGCGATGTGCCGCACCTGCTCTAGCGGGTACGGCTGATAGTTGTTGTCCTTCTGCAAATGTATAAACATACATCTTATGATTCTTTGTTTTTTACATAATAAATGTATACTTTAGCTTTGGGGAGTTTAGGCCTAGAATAAAAATGATCAATATATCTTAATTGATTCTTGATTGATTGTTATTGTTATATTGTTGTCCATATGGACACAATTTAAGTGGATGGGCCCACAAATCCTAAAGAGTGTGATGAATGACATTTCTCCCATCACAGGATGTGTGGACGTCGTCAATGAGACTGGCTCAGGACCAAAAACTATGACGTAATGGGGAAAATGCATAAATAAAGCAGTAGATGAATCTGAGTGTAGATTTATTTTGAGTAACTCTGATTTTACTGAATTTATTTTAGTAATGCGTTCTGATTGAAAGTGTCGTATTCGTCGAGATACGGGGAGAGATCTTTCGTGTTAGTCCAGAACGAAACGAGTTTGCGTATGTTATGTCTCAATTTAAAATTATTATCAATGCTTGATACAATACCCAACAAGTTATTGAAGGGAATCGGGTTATTACAATAACTAATAAGCCATGGTAAATACTGAAATATACTTAAATTTATACGTCTGCGTCATTGTAACAGGATAAATAATCCCATAAACAAATACTTATTAAACCTAACAGAGTTTGCCAATGTTTTGTTTATTCTCTTTGATGATGCAAAAACAAGCCATAAAATAATTTGTTCAGAACAGATCGAAAAGTAATTGTACCCAAAAAATATAACTGTAACTGCGATCGGTATTTATTATTTTCTTGTCTCAATGTCATATTCCAATTGTCGAATCAATTTAAATATGAACATGAAACAATAATTCAACCTCAACCCAGGATAAATTGTTTGGGGGGAATGTGAAAAACCGGGCATGATGGGAAACCATTAATATACACTTTATTACTTATCATTATGATGACGCATACAGCATCGAGTTTACATTAACATGCACAATAGTAACGATAACAATAACTTGACACTCACCAGGAAGTCAAATACACTTTGTCCGAGCATTTCAAATGCGATGCACATGTGTCCGTGGTATTCGAACCAGTCCAACATCTTAACACATAAGCTGAAATAGAATAAAAATTGTGTTTTAGCATCAATTTCAGTAAGTATACATGTTTCTTATATAATTTCTAAAAGAGTGTGTGTTAGATAGACGTCATACAATGAATTACATGGAATCAAATAATATGTGAAGTCGGTAGCGAGCGGCAGACGGTATTTTAGTGTGTTAGGAGTTGACATCGGGTTCTTGGTTGGCGAGCCGCCAGCCAGGAGCAGTAACGTCGCATATAAACGTGCAAGGTCAAATATTGCTACATTCGCCGGCGTCGCGCGTTGCCCGACCAGTCTCGACTATCAACATGTGACGTTGCACACAATAATAACACACAATCAAATCAAACACTCACTTTTTACAATCAGGGTCAACTTCAGCTAACTTTTCTAATACGTTTATCTCGAGTTTTGCAGCCTCTCTGTACTTCTCAACGTTCTTGATAATCTTCAGAGCCATTCTGTGCTCCCTGAAAATTAAAATTAGATATCATGCTTTATTTCCGTACATAAAACTCGGAATTTTGGCAATAAGTATCGAAATTTGTCGGTGCTATTATAAACAAATAGAAATAGATATGAATAATTAGTGAGGCGTGTCCTGCCAAACAATGCGTGCCATCATCCGGCGCCGATGTTAACGACACCACACACCTTAGTTTATAAGGGAACTTTACCATTTAATATTTCATTCAACTATTGGTCATTCAGATAGCTTCACATCTTGAGTTTACTTACCGCTATTTTAACCATGCCAACACAATAAACAACAGAATATATTTGAGTATAAAAATACGAACAGGCGATATGCAAATAGTCACAGATGCATACATTTCACCGCGAGGCACGAAGTGCCGATGGTATCGCAGTGGTCACAAAAACTTGTGTTATTCGAGTAAATAAAGAAATATACTTACAGTTCTAAGTCCTTCACCTCGACCACCTTGCCGAAGGTGCCCTCACCGAGCGTGTCGATGATTTTGTCTGCAATGAAATCAAGGCAACATAATTAATCAAATGTACACTGCACAAAGTCATGATGGAATCGGCATTGGTATTCCATTCACTATAAGTTAACTGATACACGTTAGCAGACTCTGAGAATTATGACCAATTCCTGAGAATATCAACTGTTTTAGTATCATGAAACGCAACACATAGTGATAGACGACCAATATCCGAGGCTCCAACATGACTTCGTTTGACATCCAATGGACTCTGATGTTGTTACTATTTTTATCAAAAATTATAAAAATACAATTAAAAAGCAGAAATTTAAGTCTGAAATCTTCAAAACACGAATCACTGACTGCGAGGACTTGGCGGTGGTTATTGTGTGAGAAAACTCGTTTGCTTGTTGAATTTTCTGCCATCTGTCGTGTAGTGTTATGTTTTGAGTCATTTAATATAACTAGTGTTTGGGTTTCAGTTATTCTGAAAGAGTTATGAATGTTTAATTACGAATATGTATGTGTTGTGTAATGTTTATGTATGTGTAGTGTACTGTGTATGCGAAAATAGAGTTTTTTTAAGTTATGGGTGTGGACACGAACATCTCGCTCCCATGACATATCCGGGCCAGTAGACCAGATGTCCGTCCTTGTCGTCCTTGACGGAGGAGCGTGCCCGGGAGCTCTGCATGCGCCAGCGCCGCACCGCAGTCCGCCGCCGCACGAGCCGCACGCGCCGCGCAGACGTCACGCCACAGCCACACGCACCACGCCACATGCACGGAGAGCGCGCCACGCGATCCGCACGACCCGAGTAGTGTTGTACCCAACAATCAGACAATGGAACGGTTGCCCGTCAGACAAGCGACAATTGGTATGGTGTGTCGGAGGTACATGCTGTTAGAGGGCGGGCGGGTGGCGCTGCGGGGCGAGCTGCGGGCGGCCGAGGCCTCGCTCAGCCGCCCGCGCGCACCGCGCACCTGGGAGCGGGACGGGATCACCGGGGATGGAAGACGACACACCACTCGCATTCCGATCACTTGCACAATCTACGTTCACACAGGTAATTTAGGATAAATGTCCACCCGAACCTCTCTTAAATAATTATTAGGTCACATTACTAACTTTATGGGAAAAAGAACTATCGGATCTTCTTTTAAGTCTAGAATTTGAAAATATTTTAACACACAGAAGAGACATGTTAGCTTTAAACCACGCACAAACACAAAGATATTTAAGACATGCACTATCATTGTACTTATAAGTGTCTTTTATAACAACAGTCACGTCAGACATCGTTAGTTGCACTAATTCAAGCATTTTATAAAATACCCTCTTTCGATTTTGTTTTAGATTTCGCTTGGTACCGTCGCTTTGTAATAAATGGCTGAGAAATACATGCATTCTTATACCTAGTAATTGTTATAATAAGTTAACGCAAAAAATGCGCCAGGCTGGTATCACCAGATTATTTTACTTTGCGAACAGAGGATTTGTTGTTGTCATACTTGCTACTACAAAAATTTTACAACGGAAACAATGCACGCCGGTACAATATGTAAATAGTGAATAGTGGAAAACCACGGACCAGGTGTATGTTAGCGGCACACAGTGCGCAGGCGGGTGGTTAGCTTGTGCTTACAGGCGGCGTGACCGCGTGCCGCGTCAGGTGCCGGGGCCGTAGCGGCCGCTGCCGCGCGCGCAGCTCGGGCGGCAGCAACACTACGTCGCCTACAGCCAACGGTTCAACTTTTTTAGGTGCGCTCACTGCGGTGGTAGTTTCGTTCATCTCCTTATCGGCCATCCGTCCGTACATCTCGTCCAGATGCGCATACTTCATTATGAGTCCTTGTATCTCCTTTCGTCTCGTTTCCCGTTCGCTGAGCACTCGGTCTCCGACCGGGGTTTTGTCGTCGTCCTCATCGCTCGATGGAAAATATATTTGTTTCTGGCGTCCTACTTCTCTCACTGGTGAAGCCGCCGGTATTTTGGTTATCTTTAACTTTCCATTCGTTTCGTTTGTACCTTGTTGCAGTGGTGATATTAAATCTCGAACTGCAGGGTGTATGTTTATATCTATAGGCCGCAATGATAGTTTACCCATTTTCTTGTCACCATTTTCGCTTTTTTCAGCTCTTAAAGATCTCCGTTGATGTCTCCGATACACACTATCTCTGTCCTTGCCATAGTAAGGCCGATCTTTCAATGGAATGTCAAATCCATTTTTGTATTCGTCCTTTTGTTTGTTACTCGAAGATAATCGCCGGTCAGCAGTATTCCTAAAAGGGGTTTTGTCTCTGATCTTTTCATGAGAAAAATTGTTTCTTTTAAACGAATTTTCCCCAAAAACAGCAGTCGTTAAACTTCGCATTAGTCCTCGCGACAAAGTTGGTTCAGGTTCTAATGTTTTGTCACGATCTTCTTTTTCTCTCCTTGCCCTTTCTTTTTTCTGTACTGCTATCCTGTCTAACACTGAAGAATATTTATCTTCCAAGCGACTACGCGTACTACCTAACAGAATGCTGTCAATGTTGTTGTTGGGCTCTTTCAGAGGGTACCGTTTAGTGAACGGCGATGATTTATTATCTTTCAAGTGTGCTCTGCGGAATGAGTCAGTGCGTCCGAGCGCGCTAATCCCGGAGGTAGAATGCAAAGGTGATGTATCGATGCGCGACTTGGTCGCGCCCAGGTAACTCGAGTACGTACGGTCATCGTTCAACTTCCGCGCTGGCGCACCGGACGTCAAAGATGATGTGTACGGTGAGATGTGGCCATTGTTCTCGTACCGCCGCACATTCGCTAACACAGAATTTTTGCTCGAAATGAGTTTGTCATCGAATCGCGGCCGAGTAGCGGTAAGCTTTGCGTCTGAAATAATTTCAGTCTTCTCGGAGGGACCTCTTCGAGTTAAACGATTGATAAAGCTGGAGTAGCCATCTGACAACAGTTGTGTGACGCTCGTTGTGGAAGATCTATTGTAACGCTGACGTCGCGGACTCGTCGTGCCACTAGCACTGGTGCTCAAACTAGCCATATTGTTTGTTTTGCCGGGTTTTTTTGTTTTATTACTAGCACTTTAGCCGGGATATATCACATAATAGTCCAGAATCGTCATATTTACACAGTGGAATCAGTTTAACAAAACATTGAGGTCTACTCGCGACTTTTCTAGTTTACACGGCTACTTCTTCGCCACCGGACATAAGACTGGGTCTATCTCGAGATCGAGAGCGTACCTAAGCGCGAACGAATTTCAGAAAGATCACTAGCGCAACCGAGTGCGGCCGCCGGTGCCAAGTAATCGTCGTGCACTAAAAATATCGGCAACCCGTGGGAGCGCCCTCCCGCGCACTCCGAGGTGCCCGCCGCGAACACATTTCTTCGCATTACTCTTTACCTACTACGTTTTTTCGTATTATTGAAATGTAGATTTTAGGCCTATTTCACGAACCTCTATTTTTGGGGTGTTTAGTACATAGCATTGGCAAAGTTCAATGACCTTAACTATTTAAAAAAATAACATTCGTTTTCTATTTAGTTAGTCGTCCCGTCATTATTTTGGCAAAGTAACAGTTGACCTTTTTTCTATTTGTAATACAGATGACTAATAGTTGTTTCTACTAAAATTGTTTAGAAAAAAATGTGAACTGCAATTCCCATAAGCTCCCGTTGACTAGTTTTGTTGGTTGGTATATTGGATTATGAATAATATCGCCGACAATAATCTGTTCACGTACGTCATCCTGTGCTAAATATGTAATATGTATCAGTGTAAACAAACATTGAAACTTATTAAATTTCACACGGTCATGATGGTAATTGAGCTTTGTAATGACATCGTAGCGTTGGAGACGCACACCTTTCTCTGAACGGTGAGCAGCGGAGCCAAGACAGTTCTGTCAATAAGCGGTAGGTAAGCAGGTCAGTGGAGCGCGTGTGAGCTGTGAACAATGCCGACGGTGCCCGCGACCGACACGGACGACACCCGACGCGTGCGCACGCGGCCAGCACGCAACCATACATCTCATACACGCATCATCGTAATAGTTATCCCATAGCTTGTCTTATTTCACATTTCTACCAAATATCAAAACAGCATGTCAAAACATGCGTTATCTATTCAGGGAACGAACATAAGGACGGATGCGGGCGCTACCGAGTGGAGATGAGATGATAAAGTGACACGACACGACCGAGCTACGTGCTGTCTCACGCTTATCACAGTGTAAAACATTAAATCGGTTTGTCCCCATCCGCGTTCCCAAACAACGCGTATTAAAATCAGAACCTTGATTGATTCCGAATGTTCTAAATCATTGTTTACTTTTAATTATAGATAAATAACGTATTAACAGCATTCAGTTGGGTTCGATTACTACTGATGTGATGCAATAATAAACCATACCGTTCTCACAATACTGTTTACTGAATTGAAAGGCAGCAGAGGAAACACAAAAATGTCTTGCATTCTTTACGTAATATAGCGCACTTCGCCACTGCCAAAGCATATTCATCATGTAGCTACTGCTTGGTAATTTTCTACTTTCACTTGGCGGGTAAACATTTTTCAACACTGTATTAGTCGACGTTATTGCAAACTACCGTATTGCTTCTAATTACTGATCAATATCAGCAAGTTTTCACCTGATGCATGTATTTCCTAACCACTTTTGTACATTCTACATTTTGTATGGTATATTAAGATTGATTTCAAACAAGTAGGTACATACCCGCAGGAAACCTTTTTGGTCTAACAACACAGGATAGTTGAAGTTAACAATTCTTTCTAAAGCACTTAAAAAGCTGAATGTTTTCATTTTATGAACGGTCAGATAGGTAGTGAACACCAACAACAAAACTGATGTAAGACGTTCTCCACTTGCACATGAATCGTAGCACTTGTACATGGTAACTACCACATGGGAATTATTAGTTAACATTGCACATCGGTAGCACGTTACTGAATGACAAACAAACTGAAGACCAGCTGTTTAGGGTCGTTTGTTATTAGGGTGCAGGTAACAACAACCCCAACGGGATTGGTTGCTGTCGCCGCGTCAATGCTTCTAGTGGGAACACTGGGAACTAGTACCTTTGCTCATTATTATAAAACTATTTGTTTTGAGTCATGTATTCTTGAGTTAAATGTAACTGTATTATGTAATTAATTATTTCAAAATATATAATTTGATTGTACGAACGGTTCATTACCCTAAAATATGACACCTCCACGGTAAACAAGATAACACCTGATTAAAGAAATAATGTGAAAATTTATATTTTGCTATGGACAGAATTAAAAAATCATATTAATCAAATCGTATGGGAGTTGTATCAGTAGGGGTCAAGTTTATCTTTTCATTCGTAGATACTTGTATATTTTCTGAGCTACGCTGTACCAGTCAGTATTGTTCCACATTTATTTTAAGGTAAAATCTGAACGTTCATAGCATTTGAAGCATCACATTCCTACGTCAAATCGTTGTTTATGACTGACCTTGCCTGCCAGTCGGCTACAAGCTCCGTCTACATCGAAAAGGATCTCCGCGACCACGGAGAGCAATTTCGAGACATCGTGCCACTTGCATCCGTGCTCCTTGAGGAACTTCTTATAGAGCTCATAAAAGGAGCTGAACCGCAAGGGGAGCCGTACGCGTTCTTGTTTTATTGATAACTCAGCCATTATACACTTCACTGCACCGCACTGCACTGTGTCTAGTGAGTATCGTTTCGAACATGAGCTACGGAGCCGCCAGCGTCGTGGGGCGGGTGGCCAGCCGGCCGGTTGTTACACAACTGTGTAGTGCCGCGCGAAACCACACCACGTCTCCACTTA
Source organism: Agrochola macilenta (assembly GCA_916701695.1). NCBI lineage: Eukaryota > Metazoa > Arthropoda > Insecta > Lepidoptera > Noctuidae > Agrochola > Agrochola macilenta. The sequence continues at coordinate 16,561,119 of OU753563.1, forward strand.
ACTACGCGGACAACACAGATGACACTATCAAAAGATAACTTTAACTCAAATGTTATAAAAAACGGTCCGACACAAGTAATAAAATGTGTACTTCATTCAGCGTTCGCAACTAAACTGCGTGGGTCCACAGTTCCATGGCATTTAATTAAAGATGGCATGCACAAATGGAGCAAACGATTTCAAGCTTTTGGTATCGGTTTAAACAGGATTGATCCGCGTCCCAGTCGTTAACATTGCTGTCGTTCCACCGGCAAAACATGAAGGGAATTTTTGGTATGTACTTGAAAACCAACTTTTTTTTGGATTGTTTCTTTCATTTCACAGAACCAAACTGAATAAATTATAATGCATAACTGTTGAATTGCACTATCATAATTCTATAGACTGAGACGTCTTGGAGGACAATACCCTTTTGTGCCTTTATTTGGATATCTTATACTGTAATAAAAGTATAATTTATTTTATTTGTTGATAATGAGCGACGTATCAAAGTTATCATTATCACATAGGGATTTGTTTTACAATGGATACGGGTGCATGTGGCGTTGACTGTGATAATAAATCTTTAACAAAGTCAGCATGTTTCTATTTCGAATAAAAATAAGTAATTAAAATTATTCATACTAATTTATAAGTAATGTAATTTTCATTGCATTGTATATCAACGGAATCAAATATGTTTCAAAGAATTTACAGTGAACGCCAAGGTATTCTACGACTTTCAGTAAAATTTATGAAAAAAGAAACACATGGAAATGTATTTTGGTATACATTATGCTTACTAAATTAGACGGTCGTAAAAATACAAACTGTTTTTCAGGCTCATTGATCATTTTAGGATGAACTCTTTCATTTCATGGAATACATTCATTTTCAAAGTTCAATTATGTGCCTATTAGAGAAGTTCTTTTAGAGAAGCAGGGTAGTCAGGGCTTCAAAAAGCAGTAACATGGACGTTTTAATAAGCTTCATAAGCACGTGTTACAGAAGTAATTTGGGGAAGCATAACCGCGTACTTGAAGCGGAGCGGTGCCGCAACCTGAGCGATATCGGCAAGGTCGACCGGAAGGAATCGGGCATTACCAAATAGATAGGTGGGCAAAACAACGGGCGTACCGCATTTATCAGACCATATCTCGACCGCTCGCGGCCAACACAGCACGCCACGGCCTATTGTATTAATGATTCGCGATAGCCTATTCTCTACCTATAAACTTGACCCCTGACCACGATTAGCTCTAAGCTATTAATGTACTTAGATACATCAGTTATTAGGACTTGACAAAGTATTAAGATTTGGCGAAATAATGAATTATTTCTATACGGTTGATTACAGTGAAATTTTCTCTTAATTAAGTATTTCATATTAGGTATAATGATGTAATTTGATTACCTACTGATGGCGTGTTTCTGTTCGGCTTTTTTGGCACATTTAAGGCGAAAGCGCCATATCCAAATTTCCTTGCGTTATTTGCAAATCCAGCTGATGTTATGATTTGCAATTTGCAGATCTGTGTCAGAGGTCTTAAAGATCGAAGATGGACAAAAACAGTTACGTTATGGAAAGGCCCATCGTGTAAGCGCTATCGAGGAAGGCCATTTACCAGATGGGAAGAAGATATAAAAAAAATGCTGGCCCTCAATGGCAACAAATAGCCCAAGACCGAAAGAAATGGAAAGCTTTGAAGAAGGTCTTTACCTGAAGGGGGGTTCCAGTGAAATAATAGATTAGTGCCTACATACTTAAAATTGTAAATTGTAAATATTTTTTTTATTAACATTAAAAAAAACTACATGTATACGTTAAATTGAAAAACTGGAAATAAAAGGCTTTTTAATTTGTTTTATCACAAGCCTCAATTCTCGTATTTTTAAGAACGTGTGCATTCTGTCTCGAACTGCAAAAAAACTCTTGTTTACCTGCATTTTTGACAAGATTTTAACATTGATTGTTGAGATGAGATTACGACTTGAATATGTTCGTTTTTAGTTCGTGAATTGGCTTTCTGGTTGTATTGATGATTTTAATGATTATAATTCTGCGAATACGTAATTGGTACGGTCGCGAATCATATTTTGATCAACATTCAACTTCACACTGACCAGCAGCACATTGCAAAAAAACTTAAGAAAATTTTATATTTCGGCGCCTAAGCACATCCGCCTTAAGTGATATTTATTTTTTTATCTGACATTGTATTGTGTTGAATTCAAAATTTTATCATTATGAGACTAGACCCTGTATGAATAGCTGGACGAAAGTGTGTTATGCAATCGGTTAAGATAAGTGCGATGTTGCTTGCTTATCAGTTTTGCGTAAGCAAATGAAGGGCAAAACAAGTTGCCTTAATACATTATTTTCCATAACCTTTAATTCTAAGAATTTCAAACACGTGCGTACTAGTCAATGTGTGAAAATGACAGTGGAATCAATGTATAATGTTTTAATTAATTGGATTATTTGGCAAAAAAAAAACTTGAGCTTAAATTACAGTGGCCTGTTGTACTTATTGAGCTCATCAGCATCATGAATCCTGTGCTAAGGAGATTATAAGACATTTTTTTTTTAAATTATTTTTGCATCTTTTTCTAAGTTTCAAATCTTTTTCAGTCTTAATACTATGAGAGAAAATTCGACTGTTACTAATCGATTCCATAGGTGTTCCGTTCTGTCAAAGATGTAATCTGGTTTTTCCAAAACAAGCTCGTCATTGACTTCTTTTCTGTATTATTTCTTTAGTTTTGGATTAGGATAAATCATATTTTATGTCCATTTCCTGGTATAAAAACGTGTAAGTTTCCTAACATATGGTCAGTCATCGTGTTCTGCCTCGATCCGGATTTAACAAGCTACAATTTAGTTTTGGTTTCACAATTCAAAACAATTGAGAAGCACGCCTCTTGATGAGTCTTCATTAGTCAACGTATCAAGTATGACTCGCAACGATTTCTACTACAGGCTCTTACTATGAAATGACAAATTGTATTTCACTCATTAATACGGGTCACTGTGATCGTATTTTTTACGGCATGCGTGTTTGCTATGCTAGTCTTTAGGAAAGTATTAGTATAATTGCGAAGTAAGTGCCCTTCTAGCTTATTTTACCGACTCATGATTTACATGATTTTAGTTAAAAATGTAATGTCGCTGGTAACAAATCTAATGAGTGTTATCATAACAGAATGCGTGACGCCTGTCTCTCCTAGACTCCTAGGTGAAGGTGATCATCGCGTTACTATTTCCGTGCGCATGCGCAGTCCATGTTTTCTGCGCGAGAACAACGGTTTGCGGCGCCATCTATCGATCGGTTTCGGAATTTCATAGATCGTGCCAGCTGCTGATACTATTTTAGTACACCATCCATACACACATTATAACGTTGGTACATAGAAATCATTGTTGTTGCATTCGATTAAAGTTATTTGTGCATGAGCTTTCGCCATATGCGCATTAAGAAATTAATATGTCAATTATGCATTTTTATTTCTGAAACTACGTAATTCATGTTATCCATGCAACACGTTATCGAAAACAAGTGAAGTTCAGTACTGTTAAAATAAAATATGATCGCCACGAACTGCGTAGGTACCCCTACAGCAAAAGCATAGATGATAAAAACACAAACAACTATTCAGTAATGGGGAAGTCCTTTGTCCTTGTTTTAAAACTGCTTCTAAATAGTTCCGAGGATAGTAGTAAATTAAATCCTTGACCTAATAATATATGCTAAAATAGATGCACATTGCTCTCAATACACGCGCGCTGGCAGCGCGTGGCGCAGTAACTTTTCATATAACATATTTAGTTTAACACCAAGTGTAATAGTGTTTTAATACTTGTTAAAGTATAGTAATGATTTGTTGGCTGACCTCAACTTCTTTGGACTGTTTCTCTGGTTTGAGCTGAGAGCTTTGTGTGGGTTGCTGTGGCACGAAGGAGCAGGAAGGCTGGGGCTCCACTGCAGGCTGCTGTGTTTTCACAGGCGGCTGGGAGGCGATCTTGGGGCTCTTCTGCAAATCTGTCACTATGCCTTCGGCGTTCTGGACGCGTATCTGTGGCGGATGCACTACATTTGTTTGATTACCACTAGCTGGCGGTCTAGGAGCCAGCCAAGACGGAGGCACCGCAGGTGGCACAACAGGCGGCTGCTGTGCTATTTTCACCGCATTATCATTAACCTTAGTACTATGGTCACGGGCACGTGGTTCTGTTAATTGTTGATTCGTATTATTACACAGTGACGATTCATTTGGTTTCGTTGCCTCTGGTTGAGGGACAGGTACTACTTTCTTAATAGATTCTAAATTTTGCGAGATTTGTTCAACATTTACGATAGCTTTTGTGGGTTCTTTTTCGGACCTACTATTTGATACTGGAGGTATTTGCGTTGATGGTTGTTCATGAAATGGAATGGATGGTAATTGGCTAAGAGGTAGATTCGAAGCTGTAGTAGTAGCTATAACAGCAGCATTTATTACATTTTGGTTTTCTATTATAGCCACAGCATTGCTAGGTTTGGGTAGTTCCGGAACAGTCGGCGAGACGTCATCTCTACTTTGGGAAAAATCTGTACTATCACAACAAGAGAGTTCTTCGAGGCTTTGCACTAAATCAAGTGCAGATGCCTCGTGATAATCCGTAGAACAAGGAGATGTATCGTCACTGGTATCGTCTGTATCATCAGGTCTTTGTGAACTTTTACTACTGGGAACAAAAGCTAAACTAGATGTCACATCGTTGGAAATATCAGCATTCAATGATTCCTCACTTTGCGAAGACGATTCTCTATTAACAGGACAGTCCTCAATGGCACTAACTTTTTCATCTTCACTAACTATATGGCTCACTGTGGCACCTGACATTGGAACATCAGTTTTGTGTATATTTGTTTCGTCGTTGTTATTTTTGTCACTTGGTTCATTAACACTAGTCTGCTTTGTATCTTCTGATTTGCAAATGTTGTGCACGTAGTTTTCCATTTTCGCTTGCTCTACTACAGGTAAACTCATATATTGTGGTATGGCATAGTCCAAATCTGTTAAAGGCGTATAATGAACACCATCACCCTGTAGTGGTGCTTCAAAGTTGGGAGCATAATATTCAAACGCAGCATTTTCGTTGCAATAAATGGACCAAGGATCATTTGAAGGAATTAAAGGCAATCCATCATAGTAAAGCTCAGGGTTCATGTCCCTATCGACTAGATATTCTGGCTTGTAGTCCCATGAAGGAACGAACGAATCTTCAAAGGCTAAATAGTTTTCAGGTAACATCACCATGGTTGGATTTAATTGACTTGGATCTAGTGCATACGAACCGTCGTAGAAAGGGTTGTTGAGCACTAGAGGGGGAGGTTGCATAGGTGTGCATTCCATAGTCACTTCAGCGAACAATCCATACTTAGATAAGTCTGGTTCAGATCGACTATGCTGGAATGCGCGGGAGTCGATTTCGTGTGCGATATTTGCAGCGTAAATATCCGAAACGTCAAAACTGTGAGTTCTTCGCAAATAGCTTTCGGGTGGCAACTGATATTCAAAGTTTTCATCTCTATCGATAAGTTCTACTTGGTCATCGTACAATCCTTCATAAGTGGGCACACCGACGTTGTTTATTTCGTGTAAGGCATCGTTTGTTTGGCTGGTAACACTGGGTGCAACTTGGAGATCGCCGGTGGCGCATGCAGCATCACTGGGTAGTAGTAACACGTGCGGAAGGGCGGGCGGGGGTCCGCAGAACAGAAGGTTGTTGGGGGGTGGACGCGGCGGCTGGGCAGCCATGGCTCCGGGGCAGGCCGCCCGTGGCCCGACGCGGTGGACTAGTATTTCGGTGCGGCAGAGACGCGCCGGGCGGCCGGCTCAGCTTTGCGACTGACTGAAGGCGTTCCGAGTGACGAAGGCGAACACAAATAGAACGGGCGCAAGCGCGAGGAGGTCGCCGTCTCTCGCGCACATCTTCACGGGCGAAGGCGCACGCGCACTCGCAAGCCAAACCCGTCCCGCGTGTAATCCCAAACAGGCACGCTGACGTTTAACGCTTTATTCTGGTTCCGCACTTTGCTTACGATGTACAGTACATTTAGTATCATAGAAGTGAGGAAAAGACAGGTTTACGGGTGGACATTTCTTAGTGGTAATGGCGAGTTTTGGATTTTACAAGTCACACCATCCTTTCGCACATCCTCATAAGTATAAAAAAGAAACTGTAAGACTGACCTGTTCAGGGGGTGAACGTGGCGAAGACTCGTCGCGATGGTGTCTCCTCCGCCTGTGTGATGTAGGCGAACGCCGGTGATGTGATCGTTTGGAACGTTCATTTCTCCGCCTCCACGAGTGCTCCGAGCTGTGAAATCATCGATCGGTGGGCTGTAGGGTTAGTGAGTAGGACAAGATAGTGCAACGTATGCAACGAACGTTTATGTGAGGTCCGTGTGTGTGTAAATGATGATGAGCGAGGTTGGCCGAAGTGTTACTAACGTTGGGGAGCGTTTTCCATGAGCAGAATGCGGATCTATCAGCTGCGCAAGGTGGTCAGGTGGCGGCAGGCAGCAAACGCTCAGGAGCGCCCGCACGGCCGCCCACCGCCTCTGCCCCGTGCCTAAGAAGCCTTTGACGGTGCCCTATCTCTACAATCGCTTGTTAATCATAATAATAATTGTACTAATTGTATATTCGGTGATTCTTGAAAATTTGCATTTATTACACATCATCCTCCTCATGTCAAAGAGTACAAAACAAATTTTATCTTAAATAAATACCGTTACCGCACCCTACGATTACGTTAACACACAATCCTAATATCAGCCGGTTGAGCCTTCACAGTCAAGGTCACTAAACATTAATCACTTTATAAACGACTGTTACAAGCAGCCTAAACACACAGATGTCGGGAGTAGTTGACAATAGGTACAAGACAGAGATGTATGAGCAGCTGTTTGATGACAGTCGTGACTGAAGACCGACGAGGACCCGGCCCGAACTGCGGTCGCCGACACACTGCCAGCTCAGGCAGCTCGTCCGCGAACGAGATACCGGCTCAAGTAAAGCGACGTACAATCAAGTGCTCATTTCAAAACACCGCCACCGTCACAGCCTAACAAGCGAACAATCAAAACCTCCACGTCATTGGCACAATCAATGTCATCGTCTATGAGAAATCACCGGTCGATTGACGTTTGTATACTTTGACACAAATTGTAGTAAATTACTAGTTCATTGCTATATTTTGTCATACATTCAGATACATTTTTGTCAGATAAAAACTGATTAAAATGCCGTAATTACAGAAACAATTAAAAAGCCATTGTGTTTCGCGTGGATCCACTTTCTGGCTTACGAAGGGAAAGACACCTAGAATAACTCATGCAATTTACTTGCTTGTCTTACCATGTATGACTTACCAGCAAACGCGCAAACTTTGATGATTAGATATTAAGCTAAAGTCGATGAATGTTAAACTCGCGCACTTTTCTCCCATCACGAAAAATACCATTATAGATCAATACCAAAAAGACACATTTCACCAAAACAAACAATAGGGTATAATGCGTAAAATGAAACTTTTCACTACTAAGAACTAACTGAAAATAACATATGAATGCAGAATGAGGGACGCTGGCACCGCTAATAGAATTAAATGTACGTAATTGGTTTACCTAGTCGCAGTGGAGATAAATATGTATACGCACAAGATAATGCAGAAAATAAATGTCTATGAAATAAATGTCTTTGTGCCTACTACTGCGTGCATTTAGAGGAATATTTTCATACTTGTTACATTTTAACGATGTAATCATTAGTGACATCTAGTGGCGAGTAGTGGAACTGTTGCGAAAGTAAGCTAGACGAAATTTTTATGTCGCGTTTGCACACAACAAGAATTTATGACCAATTATAATTTCTAACAATATCATCACTATTATTCACACATACCAGTAAAGATGTATAACACGGTAAAACAGAAAGTAGTGAAAATCTTAAGAACGTCGTAGAAAGAATTTTTTAATGACGGAATGACTCTGTCTAATTTCTTTTTGCATTAGGTAGGTATGACCGGGGTAAATACATTTATTTCTGGCGTATTCACTATCACTAGCCTAGTCAGCGTCGGGCAGTCCAATTTTTTTTATTTTGTGGCCTTAAAATTTATTTTTTATAACAGTGTTTGAATCATCAAATATGATTAACACGAAATATGTACACGTGATTTTTGAAAAGTCACGTACGATTCAAAAGAAGCATTCAAGGTATACCAAAATCACTTCTCATAACTATAATATTTGTATGTATGACAAAACTTCACTATTTCATTTGACAATAAATAAATAAAATGTAACAATACAGACAAATTGAGTTAACTAAAATAAAAATTCCTTAAACGGATTGTGTCGTTACGGCGCAGGCGCGGTGGCGTGCGCGGGCGTCGCTCATATGTCGAGCTTAATGTCACATTGTTTAGCGCCATACGAGAGGTTGAACTTGAACACTTGATTGTTTCTAGGCTGTGGGCCTTCGCAGTCTCGTGCTAAGACCATATGTTAAATATCCCACTGTGGACTTATGTATTTTTATTCCATAGAATCGATATAGGTTTTATACAAATGCACCTGCTGTGGTAATGAAAGGTCGTGCGTGAGAAAAACCATTGGAGACCGTCGTACATACTTTGAAAATTTTTGTTCACAGAACAAACAAATGAACTCGCATTTCAGCAAACTTCATTATTCAAAATCAGTTCTTTCAAAATTCGTCAACTTTAAAGTTCAAGATTCAATAACATTAATTTAAAACGTTTAAAAGGATTGCAAAATGCTTGTAGGCGGCTTTTTGGCAAGGTTACTGCAGAACTAAAAGATAATGATAGTGAAATTTAATCTAAGGTCGCAATATATTTGTTACTGGTTAAGAGAGATCGAATAGGTTTATGTTATCTACTACGGCTGTTTAAATTCAAAATCGTATCGTATTTGTTTTAAGTGCCGGTAATTATGTCGAAAATGTTCGATCTTTTACTAACGTTATTTTAATTAAGCTCCATTAAAAAAAATGGAGATTTGAATATTCAGAATCATGAAAACAAACAATAAATGTTAAAATGTGTGGCAGCAGTTTTACCTCAACAATCACCTGGTTCGGTGGAGGCTTGAGATCTTGGCAAATGATACCTATTTCACTTGTATTTTTGTGGTAGTTTGATAACGATTTGTTTTTCACGAATTAATTATGGCTTCTGCTAATTTGTGAGATGTAAACATTTAAAGCAAGGCAGACTTAAATTACGTCCATGCGTTTCTGTGGTTCATCATAATTATATTAATATTACTTATATATTTTGACAGAAACTTCACCAGTGTTATTCTCACGTTTCTGCTCAATGTAAGTGGTGCAACTGTATACATAAATATGTATTTAGTTTTCGTTCGACCTAGTTTAGATAACTAATGTAGATTTCTAGAGTTGTAAAGATCTCTCTTCATTTTGAATCTCTTTGGAACTCTTCTTTGTTCCCATATTTTGTTATCAGGTTTTTTTATTTTTATGTCGCGATATTTAACAGATTTTTGAAAAGAAGACAGACTAATTAAAGACATAACAACATCCTTACTATATAATATCTAACATAACATTATAATTGCGAAAGTGAGTTTGTTTGTCTGTTACGCTTTCACGCTAAAACGTTAACATGTGTGTTCTTACTTTACTGTGCGATGAGGTGTAGTTTTCACTGTATTGTTCGCAGCATAGGTGTTGGTTTCCCGCATAAGCAAAGTACCCGCATAAGTAAAAATCCAGGTCATGGTCCACCATGACCTGGATTAGGACAAAGGATATTTTTATATCCTGATATTCCCGCGGGATGGAGACTTATGCGGGTGAAACCGCGGGGCGCCGCTAGTTCTTTCATAAAACATGTGGTAGGAACAGTATAAATGTCGTAGGCTCAGACCAAATAAAAAACCAACACCTATGCTGCGAACAATACAGTGAAAACTACACCTCATCGCACAGTAAAGTAAGAACACACATGTTAACGAAACCGGCCTCACGTCACTGTTGACAGCGCTGTCTTGGTTTTTTATTTGGTCTGAGGTCGTAGGCTGATACTTTCTGTTCCCATTTCGTAGACCAAACTCTACGTCGCGTAGTCTACAAAATCGTTCTCGTGAGCAACATGTGAATAGTTCGCCTCATTTACTATCTTCATTATTAGAGTATGAGCTTAATATTTTTTTTTTGTATTATATGCCTGCTGTTTTGGATCCACACAATTTTAATAAGTATAAGTAGTTACTATCTTGTTGAATATTTTTTTTTTTTAATTGTGTGTTCTCTAGTTTACTCTAATTTTTATTTGACGACATACAAATTAGGTCCGTCTATTTTCCGTAAGGAGATTGGACTTGTAATATTATTAGAACGTTATGGATGCTTGTTCCATAAGATGATGAGACTTCATCCTTCCAATTATGGTTCGAAATAATAAAACTGAACTTGCTTTTCTCCTTATCAAGTTACTTCAAAACTGAGAGGATTTTGAAAGCTGTCAGTTAACAGTTTCTCAAATAACTGAGAGATTTCCTGCCTCAATTTACTAGCGCACCGATTCGTAAACGTCGCGAATATCAAGTGATTGCACAACGTGTGTCACTTTTATTTAAAGAAGACACTCGATGGTGGTACCAATGTTCAACAAAGCGGCTCACGTCACACGACGCGGACTCCGTCGCGAATAACAAACACAGGAACATTCACTTTCGACGAACGACATAACATTATAGATTCGAAGCTTCATGTAGGCTCCACATGTTTGTGTAAGCTACTCAGAACCGGCTATTTCATAAAAATCTAAAACCAGTGTAACCAGTATCACACGTCACTGACTTGAAACCAAACTTATTTCATTAGTTAATAGCATATTCGTCTCTCTCGTTAAACCGCTACTGCTACCTTTAATTTTAATTGGTGAAATTCCTTTTTAGGCTTTCCTTTCCTCTCAGTGGAGACCGGTAGTCGAGGACTCTTTAATTACAACCAGAGGTGGCTGTTGAAGGTGAAAGCGAACTTGGGCGTAATTCGCGACTCGGTTGTGTGTTTATGTCTTCACAACGTGTACTTTCGGTTCCGCGCAGACCGCTCAGCTGTCTCGTGATAACGATACTTGTCAATATTGGTAGAAAATGTGTTGTGAAAGTTTGTGTATCTCGTATTCCCGGCAAACATGCTATTACATGTGGTTTAACTTCCTGCTCTGTCAGGTTATATTTTGTGTTTAGTAGTGCCCTCTGCGTTACTTGTCTGACGTATGGCGTAACACTATTACGGAAATTGTTGAAATCAAATACACTTGATGAAAAAACTTTGAAGGGAAACATTAATTTGCAACGCGATCAACGTTCAACTAACAACGGTATTCATATTCACACAACGGTTCTTTATATTTAGAAATACCCAACACGTGTATAGTATTGAATCATCTCTCTCTGTTTACTGTTTCACTGGTATTTCCTTATACTTGTTTCGTAATTTTACTTTCCTTTAACCTATTTGTAAGGATACGTAAACGCGAGCGGTTTTGGCTTGACTTAATTATTGCTTTTATGGTGTGACTTTACAAGTAAGGAAATTAGCACAATCGGCAAGGCGTTCAAAGGTCAGAGAGGCAACGGAGCACGCAAATTCGTAGCGAGAGTGGAACGCCTCTGGCACAATGACCATAATCGATCGGTCGGCCGGTGCAGACTGCGGGCTCGGTTACGAAATCGAAAGCCGAAGTCTGCAACGTGACACGACCAGTGCCCGGTCAAGGATCCATTGCTTGACAGACATGGCATTTCGGATATAGGTAGGTACTTAGAGTTGGATATCCATTAATCCGACAGCTACCTAATTAAATTATAGCAGATACTCGCAGTTATTCCTCACGCAAAGCTTACATCAATAACAACTCCGTTCGTCCAACTGAATCTGTTTCGATTCTGAAAAAGTGATCACTTTTATGTTAGTGTTACAATTAAACCGTGTTCGGCCAGAGCAGGCACTCGACACGCTGACAAGGCCGCGCCGGATGAGCGATTACTGTGAACCGTGTCAACGCTGCAGCCACGACTAATCACCCGCCCGCACCGCTTTTCGCCAGGTCAATGACAAGCACAACTAAACACACCGCTGCACGAGTAAGAGTAACAAAATACTGACATTCTTTTAGTCTAATTTGTTTGAAAAAAAAAAAAACAAACAACTAGAAACTAGCTTCGAAAAAAACTTTTTGTGGGGATCCAACGCCCCATGAGGCAGACGACCTGAATTATTCTAGGTCATAGGAAAATAAATACATTATGTAGAGTACTGAAACGCACTGGGCTCGCCTGATCACGTAACCAAAAAGCATTAGCCTTAATTAGAACACCGAACAAGTCGATAAAAGAAAGTTACCTGGTCATGTGAATGAATAATTTCAGATGTCTAGAATCCCAGTGTGTGTATTTGCATGATTTTAAGTTGAATCATATTTGTTTTTAAAACCAAAGATCGTTGTTTTATCAGTCATCTCATGTTTAAAAAAAAAATATCCCAAAAACAGATGCATGATTCACTGATGAAAAGAAGATACCCCATTCATAAAATTTAAAATACCAAGTGTATTAGTCAGAAATCGAACCTGGCGTATAGGATTAGATCTCACGAAGTTTTTTTTTTAACATCTCTTTAGTTAGGCATTCTAAATGCGTATCTGACTAATTTTAGATGTTACTGGTGCTATTATTTAAAATAAGCTGATCTGACAAAACAATGTCTAAACATACGAGTACCGAGTAACCCAGACATATTCAATGCCAAGCTAGGATCGTTTCGTTAATTTGCAAATTAAGAAGACTTGATTATGAAAGTCGCCTCTATGAACGCTACATAGTATTTGTTAACGAGGCTCTAACAGTTAAGTAGTGACTAAGAGAGACAGTAAAGCAGTGAAAGTTGAATAACAACCGTAAGCTTATGTTTTGGCATTTGTTGGTGTACGTGAGCAGGACACTAATGCTGCTTTTAGTATTAACAATACAGCAAAAACACCAAATTGTTTTGACATTAAAACATTACTTAACTTTTACGACGCGCGCAGTCACAAATTATTAAAAAGTTTCACCACGTCAACAAAATGTTGGCGGAACGAAGGCCTAAGTCATTTTTACCAGCATTTTCTTCACGTCTGATGTGTTTTTGATTACAATCCCTAGACATGTTTTCGCGGCCGTCGAAGAAAATGGTGTTAGAAAACTATGCTATAAGAGCGTTTATACAGAAAGTGGGCAACGCGTAGCTGTCCAATATTTCGCTGTTTTAATTCATTTGGCGATATTACTGTATGGAAATAAGAAATATGGCTAACTAGTGAACAGGGTTGATATGATTTAAATCAATTGATTAAAATCAGTGATTTAAATCGCGATTAAAATCAAGTGATTTTTTTATAAAAATCAATGATTTAAATCTAAATTGTTTTACTTCGACCAAATCAGCCAAAATGTGTCAAGGGACTTCCCCCGACATAAACTACGGCGCGCACACACGTGTCCAATGCTGTTTAACTACACCGTTCGGAGATTCTCCGTTTTAACTCGTGACTGAATCCGTCCGTCTAGTCTTTGGCGCGGTCATTCGTGATTGATTAATGAAAAAAAATGCTGTTTGGGTTTATATGGATGAAAAAAAGTCCACTTGCGGCAAGTTTAACAAAGCGGTGTGTAAACGTTGTAAGAAGGAATTAATGGGCTTAGTACCGAGAATGAAAAAAAACATTTAGAGACATGTGCGACAGAAATAATCAAAAAAATCCGATTTAAATCAAATAAATCATCAGGCCTGTGTCCCAGCAGTGGGAACATTTTAGGCAGATTATGTTTAGTTATGAAAAAATAAAAATTGTATTCGATAGAAAATGTAATAATTGAAAAAAGTATAGAAATTTGTTCTATACTTACTTATAGATTACAAGAAAACCTTTATGACAACTATGTTTTTAAAATAACATGGAAAATCTCTTAATATTGTGCGTACAAACTTACATTTTTACAGTTGGAATGTATGGAAGAATATGTTTTTCAACTACAATATTAAGTTTGTTCTTGGGATAAATTCATGCCAAATTTCCAACTACGGAACCCTTCATTGTGCGTGGTCCGACACGCACTTGGCCGGTTTTTATAGTAGTAACCAAAAACATCATCGCACTGGAACAATGTCGGGATTAAAAGATGTCTTCACATAAAAAAAATAAAAAGTGTAAAATCATCGACTACAAAGTCGAAAGAAATAATGAGAATGATATTTGCTATACCGCAATATCTTTACTACTTTCTCTTTCAATTTCCATTAATCTCGCAATACCTCAGAGCCGCGCTCTTTTGTCCCCCACGATAATGCTGTGTTATCATTCGTGGAAAGAAGGAAGGAACAAAAAAACAATAAGTTCTAGTTACGTCATAACGCCTACCAAGTTGACAAATCCTTTGCGAGCGCATAAACCAGGACAGGACCTTGAAACATTCACTGTGAACGCTATCGAGACGAATCTTTTAAGCTATCGTTATGCCTGGCGCCCACGAATTTGTAGAATGTTTACTTGTTATGTTAGTTGTGTTATGACTTTATTACACAAATGTCTATGCACCGAAACATAGCGACAAAATACTGTAACTTGGAAATATATTTGCAAGATAATAGCGCAAGTGAAAGAACTGTTATTCGACCCGAAAATAATAATTACGCGTCTATGTAAACGAGCACGAATGGAGGTCGCTGTCAGTCAGACACTGACTTCAATATAAAAATTGAAGATGGCCGAATTCCATGTTTGAGCCGTTTTCTATTTCCTTACTGTAGGATTGATACCTAGTAACCAAATGGCGTTAATGAGCAAAGAGATTAAGCAATCGCTAGCAGGATGGAATAAAGCGCAACGATGGTGAGTCACGGTGAGTTGTGCAATGATTTTGCACAACCAGTCCTCGGGCCCTCACCGCTACTGTCATACTTAATAAAAATAACGAGCAAACGTATTAAAAAGGATTTCAAGATGATGTATATTCTATTATGAGGGTCAGGGCCAGTAAAAACTAGTAAAACAATTACAATGTCATAGAAACAGTTAGCGAAACTCGGTAAGCGGTACAGTAACGGTACTTATGTCTACGAAATAAAAATGAGTTTCGGACATACCGGGTATGATCCAGATAAATCTAGGCAGGTACATTAATTTGAATTAGATTTAAAAAAACGCGCGTTGACCAAAACCTGATGACACATCTTAAGGGAGAGGTTACATTATGCAGTTAAATTCCTACACGAGCTTACTGATATGAAAACGCAGGTTGGCACACTGTTACTTATACAGAGAAACTCAACTGGTAAGTCTTAACCTTACTGTTGACAAATATATAATGTAAAAGCCTGCTCACGCTGCACTCGGACCGGACCAGTGGCAAGTCGATGCACTCAAGCTGGCGACTGCGCGCTAGCTTTTTTTCCTATTTATAAGCGCATGGGATAAACTCGGTTTCCAACGTATTTATTATACTTCGGCGCGCTCATCGCTCAACACACACGAAACCATGGGTATGGATGTTTTATGAATATTTTGTGGTATTGAAAGGAGTGGAGTTTGTTAGTAAGGGTTCATCGTGTTTTGTGATGTGGGTACATACGAAACGCTCCATTCGTGGTCGCGCATGTTCTTCTGGAATGCAGCAGATTTGGGTGTCCAGGAGTCTACACCCCGATAGAGAGCAGGCAGTTCGGCCACCTTCACCTCGAGCCGCTCGGCTAGCCTCTGTTCCACGAGCGCTTTGGGACCGCTTGTCAAAGGCCGCTGTTGCTCTTTTGCACTGCGCCACTCCAAACCACCGTATCCATTTAATTTCTCTCCGTTGCAAGACGTCACGCTTTTGGGGCTATCTGTGCTGAGCAATTTGCTTTTAACGGTGTCTACCTTACCGTAACTTTTATATTGTACCGATTCAGTTCCGTTCGCTGTTCGCGAATACTTCAAAGAATCGTACGTGTCGCCGTTCAGGCTGCTATATTCGACATTGTTTAGGTTGATGTCTCTATCGACTCGTTTTGTCGTGGCATCGTACCCATTTCGTTTGCTATAGCGTTCCTCGTGGCTTTGTTTGAGGAAGTTATTTTCGAAACTAGTTTTACATTTAGGAACATTATTTAGGTAGTCGCTAAAACTTAAATCTTTATTGTGTAAACCTTTATCACAGCCCTTTTTAAGTGTTTCTTGTATATCGATACCGTTCCCGTTAACACGGCTGTATGTGAAGCTCGCAGGCTGGACACTTTCAGTTCTGTTGTCGACAGTCTCCGTCCGTTCAGCATCTTTGCTCTCGAATTCGTGTTTGGCAAGTGCAACACGCGACATATCACCGTTGACGCCGTTCTTATACTGTGACTTCGCGGTGAAATCGGCCGCCGTGATGCCAGCTCTGCTTTGTTCAGTGGGAACAGTCCACGTGTCGTGCTTCTTCTTCTCACTACTCTTGGAAGACCACGCCTTTGCCAGCGCAGCCTTAAGCGCCTCCCGCCGCTCGTGCACGCTGACCCTTGGGTACTCGTGTATAGGAACAATAGCGGGAGCGTACAGAGTCGACCGTGGTGTGGCTCGCGTTATGCGGAAACTTCTGAACTCCCTGTTGAACTCCGAACTTAGAGAATAAGCCGGTATTCTCGAAGTCACCATTTTGAGATCAAAATTTCCAGACAACAGTCATAAAAACTTATTATTCTTCACAATAAAAATTATTTTAGCACAGAGCACACTGAACACATATCGACTCTACCTGTAAAGAGCGTGACAATTTAAAATGTGTTGGACTAACAATAATACTGAGGCTGGGGTGCATTTAGTAGACTTGTGTTATTTTCACGTGTATTGGTATTCGGTGCAGGCCGTGGACGTGTCGGCGAGCTGTGGGCCGCGACCTTCGCGGTGGGCGGTGCGGCGGAGCGGCGGGACAACGCACTGGTCAACGAACCGCCCCGTGCGCCACCGACCGCTCAGCTCACCAGCCTGCTTGCATAACGCACTCGCAAACCGCTGCCCTACCTTATCTCTTATGCAGTTATACATCGATCACGCTGACCGCACGCACATCATTAAACGTAACAAAAACGTGGTTTAATATTAATGAACATTAGTCAGTGATAGAGTAATCTATTAAATGGTAGATAGTGATAAGACGTCACTTGTTTTATGGAGCATTTATGCCGTATAAGTGCAACAAGTGTCGCCTTGGTTGGCGTCCCTAATATGGCTAGTGGCGTTGCTGCCATATGGCCCGCGGCCGACACATCCTAGCCTGTCCACTCCAGCTGCACCGATACAAACATATCGTTGTACAAACAAGTTTTCTGGGGCAATATGTTATGACTGTTATTTATTGTGAGATAGATCTACTACTAATGTATACTGTAATAAGCAATTAGACACCCAAGTAGATATGACTTAGACACTTGTTTGTGGTTGTCTGTAATAAACACTTGTTTAGACTAGTTTTGACTATCATAATTCTGATCAAACAACATTAAATTTATCTTTTCGTCTCGAGACTGACTCGCGTTTCATTTGTTTGATTCTAAAGGCTTTATTATTGAATATATCACACGAGATAACAACACACGGTGTTTATAAATGAATTGATGCGATTTATTGTTTTGATATCAAGGAAAAACAATAGAGCAACACTTTTAATCATTATTAATTTAGTCCAACACATTTTCGCATAACACTGCTTGGAACCGACATCACTGAGTATAAACATGTGTACCGTTGAGCGCACAAACGCGTTCGGTGGCTGCAACCAACTAAGTGGCATATAGCACTGGATATTTTATATAGCGAGTAAGTAAAACCAGACTTTGTCACACAACATCACGTACGCGTAGCATAGGACAGTGGTGGTATCGGTAGTTGGAAGGAGAGCAGCCACCGGAAGCGAGTGCGTTCGGTTGGCGACGGCGGCGGCGGGGCCGATCCGTGCATACCTTCTCGTTGCGAGCGCGAGAACTGCGTGCGGTGTGCGTGCACCGCTGCGACTAAACTGACTGAAGGGAGGCAACGCGCGGCGGCCCGATGCGAGGACCCCACCGCTGCCGCCGCCTCTCTCCTGCGGTCCACCCGTCCACCACTAGTGACTCTATCGCGAGAGCATTACGGGCTGAATCGCAGGAGCACTGACCTTCGGTATAACAACGACGAGATGCCGATACACTAGCGACCGGCGAGCCCGAGCGCACGCTTGCATCCGACCGGCCGACTGCACTATTCCAGTACAAGTTTGTAACAGTTGCCAACCAAATAAAGTGCACTACTTGTACACGATATCTCGTTTGATACGTATTATTTATTAGATGTGTATTACTGGAGAGAATGTCGAATCTTCGTTGTCTTTGCAAAACATTATCCAACATTATACCCATTTCGGATTAATTCAAATTTTAAATACTGCATTATACCGCTCGAATTAATAATTAGTTATACAATACAGACCTAATTATAATTTAAAATAAATAAAATCTACTTTGATGTTATTGCAACGGTGCATAGCGGGATTTCTCTCGTAAATATACGAAAAAATATTGTTTGCTGTCTGCCTTTTGTCTGGCGACCGCAATGTGCTTCTGTCATGAAAAACGGATTTATATTAATTGGAAAAACGAACGCAAACCAAATAAATGTCTATTGTTTAGTGTTATTATTTTAGTTGATTGCATTCCTGGCCTTACGATGTGGAACATGTGGGATCTCACCTTAAACGTTTCGTTGCAGTTATGCGATATAATTGATAATTACCTGAAACAAAAAATGATTTTGATAATAACGCTGCGGTATTAACCTTGGCCATAAAAACGTTACGATAATATGATAAAAACACACATTCAATGAAAAAAATCATGATCACATGAAGCCAACCGGGGTACAGAAGGTCAAGTTGGTTTCGAAACAACTTCATTTTAACAGAACATTATTATGTATTTGGGCCACTGTGAAAAATTATAACTTGTTAAGATACCTACAGCTACTACCAAATAATTAAGTAAGTATATTAAGAGGGTAAAATATTATAAAAAAAACCTTACATACACATATCAGGTTTTCTTTTAAATAACGATTCTAACTACGATGTTGTGCCTAGGTAAAGGTAGGAAAAATCTGTATTTTTTAAACTCTACATAACGTAGGTACCTTATGTAGAATTTAAAAAAATACAGATTTTTCCTGCGTTATAGGTATAACAGATAATGGTGTACGTGACAATGGAAATGCATCACGGAAAATAATAGTTTATTAACTATTATTATTTATATTGTGTACTTATTTTTCAGACATTCAATATATTTATTAAGTAGGTACTAGCTATTTCCCGCGACTTCCGTCTGCGATCCAGGATGAAAAGTAGCCATGTCCTTCTCCAGGTCTTAGTTTACCCATGTGCCAAATTTTATCAAATCCGTCTAGCCGTTTTAGCGTAAAAGCGTAGGTACGTAACAAACAAACAAAGTCACTTTCTTATTTATAATATTAGTTAGGATTCTTTTTAAATATAAAGTCGCAAAATCGAATAGTTTAAACTGGAAAGTTATAAAATGTTAGATAACGAGGCGATTGTATTATTAACTATTATGAGATAATGTGTTCTGACCTTATCCATTGCTACTTTGGATTTCTTACCTATCGAACTAAGTAAGTTCTCGTAAGTTTTATTAACAATATTTTTCTTGAGTCTTGGTTACTCGAATAAAGAAAATTCTATTCTATTCTAACTTCATATCGTGAATTGAAATTCACAATCAATCAAAATACGGGATGGTATTTACCATGTACTCCCACGAATAAGCACTAATACTGAATCCAACAGTATTGCCATTTTACGGCGATTAACAATAAGAAGCAATCTTCCAGGTTGCCGAATATTGAATTGAAATTCACAATCAATCAAAATACGGGATGGTATTTACCATGTACTCCCACGAATAAGCACTAATACTGAATCCAACAGTATTGCCATTTTACGGCGATTAACAATAAGAAGCAATCTTCCAGGTTGCCGAATATGGGTGAAAGTTGAGGCGAGTCGATATTGAAAACAAATTGAATTAATAGCCTGTCGAGACTTGCACATAAATTATTACTGCCTACGTTTTGTTACTAAGAAACATAAATCCAGAGAACATGTTGTTCGAGAGAGTAAATAAAATTGTTCTGACTCTGGTTTCCTTGTGGCTGATGCCAATTTTTGGATTGATTGGATTATGGCTCATGATTTGCTTACCCTAAAAGCACTGATACACAGTGAACATATTTTTTATGTACATGTATAATATTGTGACACGGTCCGTTTAATATTTATTTATGTGTGAAACAAACATGGCCTAGACTGGAACATTATTGCTTATTCAGTGGTAATGTGTGTCACTGCCAACGATTATGCGCTTGTATGATTTCATTCCCCTTAGGGCTTAAGCTTTGCAACATTTGCTTGACCTTTATCGCATACTGTAAAATAGTTCGAGCTGAAATAGTGTCATTATTATAGTCCATCCACTTTATAGGTAAGCCTAGACAACTAACCATGTATCATGTTAAAATAAAATGTTTGAATAGGAAATTGAATAAAACTGTTGATTTCAGATTCTTAGTAGGTAGGTTGCATTACTGAATAACCGGAATTTGATGTCTCACCAGAAATGTTATCGAAAATGAATCAGCTCTAATCAATAGATAGATATAACATTTTTAGGTAATTAGTTCTTTATACTATTATTCTGAGACATTCATCATCCATCAGTCATTTTCTGCGATACCCTTAATACTTTTCACAGTAATTGTTGAGATTCCCTTAAATAAGATACCATTTAATATAACATTATTTGTACAAGCCCTCAATCAAATAATCTCCGTTGCATATGAGAAGAAAAACATGCGAAATTGATGGTACGTATTTACATACACTCGTCATCGCAAAAACAATGTTCGACCTGCGATTGTAGGCGACCGCGTCACTATACAATTGGTGGCACGTAAATGGCGGCAAAAAATGGCACCGGAGGCGGCGGCGAGTAGCCGACAAACGGCGAGGTCCAATGACCCAAATGGTTCATTACTAGGCCGGCAAGACTAACTAACGAAAGAAAAATCGGCCGCCGCCAAGCGCAAGACGATGTCACTTTTTCTCAGTATGGCATCAGCCTAAGATGCTCCCGGCTGATTGGCAATTAGTGTCAATTGGTTTAAACTGATTTCTAGCCATTGAACCTTTCAGAGTTAATAAAATTAAGATTTCCGCATTTCTGGTGATGATCAACGTGTATGGTTATGAAAACGCATAAGTCACGCTCCGGGTGTCGCCACTAAAAGGCACTTTATACTGTAAAAGGTAAGGTCGATGAGCTTTACCATCCCTGTGGTTAGTGCTCAGACAAAACAATCCGTGAACATGTGTATTAGTCGAGCGTTTTAAGTGCTGCGATGCTAGCAATGACCACGGCGAATTAATCCGACACCATAAATGGTGCTACGGCGGAAACCTGATCTACCAGGCACGAGTTTGAATCCGACAAACACCAATCTAAATTACATATCAAAATACTGACCATAAATAGACTTCCTGGAGCTATGGGATTCATCGCCACTACTTGATTATTGTTGCGTGTTTAAACGAGCGATTAAAAACTTTATTGCGTCTGAAGTCGAGTCAAGTCAAATCTCGAAACCAAAGATGACAGCAATTAAGCTAAACAGTTCAGCGATGACGGACTGTACGGACCTACATTACATACACAAGTATTTCAAAAAAGAACGCAATAGTAACTGAGTCAAAAGTAACGGTCCTCATTAATCATTGGGGTCAAACAACTAACCGGGTACCGAACATTACTCGATATTGATTCGTCATCTTTCAATTAAGTACATATATCGGTCAACACAGGTTTTTGTGCCATTTACTACGATATTTCAGTAGCAAAATTTTCCGGTAGGTTAGTTTGGTATGGTTAAATGTTACTGTTTAGGTTAAATCACTGCGCACAAGGAAAACAAAGGGTAAATTATTAGTTTCTAAGGATAATTATAAACTATGCTTGATATTAAATGCGTCAACTGTCTGTTATGTACGTCTAATTAGGGATTTGGATTTTATTAGTCCTTTGAACAATGTGGCGGGTAAAGTTTCTGGTAATTCCAAAATTAAAAACTAAAAAGAGACGAGGACAATACAAATATGTTTTGTTATGCAGTTTTGGGCCTAGTTTAATGCAATGAAATGCGTTGTCAATCATCATAATCGGTGACTATTTAATCACTAACAAACAAATTTAAAAAAAGATCGTGGGAGCAGCATCTTTAGACGTTTCAAATTAAGGATCATTAATAAAACATAATCTAACTCGGCGAGGTTCCAATCGAGCGAGAGATTTAATTATTTTTTTAGTTTTATATCGTCCGGTAAGCAGGACAGGAGAAATCGGTCCGTCGACCTGCATTAAAACACCTTTCCCACAAAGACGTACCCGTTGAGCTTCTCGGAAGCACAACAAAGATCCTGTACACGTTTGTGACTCACGCATTCTGAACCTTCGGCACAGACAAAAATAAACAAAACAAACAACAGATCGAGGTAAAAATTTACCAATAGATATTTTATCAATGGCAACAAAGAAAAAATAATGGTTTAAGAAGAAAGTTACGACAGATGTGTCATCTGCAGATGCTTCATCATTATCATCATTTCAGCCAAAAGACATCCACTGCTGAACATAGGGCTCCCCCAAGCACCACCACTTCGACCGATTCTGTGCTTCCCGCATCCAGCGGATTCTTAAGACAGATTCTGCAGATGCATAATGGTGTTGTTAGTACGGAAAAACCTCTTTGGTTAGGAATATACAAGACGTCTCTTTCATTGTTTGAGTTTTATAACGACAAAGGCTGAGATCGAAGAGTCATGAAAGTTGCAAGGCCCACGTGCTGGTAATACCAGCATGGAGACACGTGTAATTGGGGCAGAAAGTCAGCTCGTCGTACAGTTGGATTCTTCGAAGTGGAGGCGCGTAGGTGTCGCCAGCCACATTACCGTCGCTCGCCATCCTTCATACAAGAAATTGCTTGTTCCCATAATTTGTATTCGGGGCCACCGTCACACTTGTGATGGGCGATTAGAAAGGAGACGGCAATTGTACTGTGTCGTAGAAATGATCCACATGTGGGTGGTTATACCCGATTCTGATTAGGGAAAAACTTTCCAATAAGAAACGCGTGATCTATCAATCATACGTCGGAAACTTGACTAGATAGGCTGTTCGATATTTTTAAAATGCTAGATTTTTGTTTGCAGCATGTTAGTAATTCCTTTTGTTATTCATTTGAAAATAACGCAAAAAAATAGTAGCATGTAAAAGTTGAAGTTTTAAGGCTCGTGCAGACTACACCGGTAATTGTTCTACCGTGAAGTTTTCTTAGAAATTATTTTGTTAGAGTCGCGCCGCGGCGTCGCCTCGCGCTTGTCTGCACGAAGCTTTATTGTGAAAATATAAACTAGTAAGTAAAATAAAATTAGTACCTACGTCTTGCCAAATGAAAGTTTGAAAACTAAGCTGAAAATACCCACAGGGGAAGTTTTCAAGTATCAACAAGGTTAGAAGTTTCAGGCAAGTGCCAACGGGACCCTATTAGTAAGGCTCCGCTGTTCAGCCGTCCATCTGTCACAGGGCTGTATCTTATGAACCGTAATAGGTACTCCTGAAATTTTCAGTGTGTACTACTATAACAAAAAAAGATAAGAGTTAAAAATTAAAAGGGTCCCCATAAAAGAAACGTGTTTGTTTTTACTGAAGTATTTAAAAAAAATGAAGTGTTAAATATTGTGGCTCTAGTCTGGCTGCTTTAGGTGATATTGTTAATTTCAAAACACACCCTGTATTACATTAATTTGTTTGGACAGTTTCCCTAAAGACTTCAATGTCACCGTAACTTTTTGTTAATTTATAATATTTCTGTGTTAAATACATAATATTGTTTTTCACGAGAAAACTTTCTTTAGATTCTTTGAATGGAATTCCCTGGCGTTGATTGCCCTACAACGGTAGCATTGGCCTAGGTGCTGCAGACACCTTGGCATTAATTGAACTCGTCATCATTAGCACCTGAACTGCTTGACTCACACACGAGAAAAATAACATTACTTCGTAGTATTCGAAACACGGAAGCGTGTATTTTGTCGAGAAGAAGGTTAAACGATTGACGTTACTTTCCGACGAGTCAATTGCTTTAAAATACTTGTAATAAATCTTCATAGCTGCAGCTGGCTTTAAAGGAAACTTTCACTTATTAATATTTCGTTTGATAAAAGGGAAATCATGTCACGTCACATGACAAATGACAGCAGACAATGTGCAGCGGCGGCGCGGGTGGATAACAATCAAGGCCGTCGAGAGTGGGCCACGGCAAAGCTCGGAAGACGTTTGAAAACAAAAGTGATCAAAGTTTACGCGAGATGCGAATATCTGATTGCGTAAAGCAAACATTAAGCTCTCCGAGCTTAGCACACCCGACTGGGGAAATAATATCACCCACGCCCGCATTCTGATGTATTAGAGATGACCTTATCGAGTTGAACTTAATGGATAAATGGCAATAATTAACAGAGTTCATCTCAGGACATCTGACACCTTTGTGTTGCTCGCTAATTGATGAAAGTGAAAAGTTTTCGTCATTCAATTCAATGACAGACAAAATTACCAGGCTAAAACTTTCTCCGAAAAAGATTTGTCAGGATTCTGACAACTCGGCGAGCCTCCTTGCCGGACTACCGCCATGGGATCTGGAGGCGAAGGTCCTCGCGCACATGTGGGAGTTGCGCGAGGAGGCGAAACGCCGGGGTATAACTCCGCTGCCGCAACAAATCGCGGCACAGCGGACAGAGCTCCGGCGGGATCTCATGGCGGCATGGAGTGTGCGATTGTCGCAACCCAACGCTGGGCACGCCACAATTGCGGCGGTAAGGCCCCTCTTTGAGGAGTGGCTGGAGAGGCGCCACGGCGTCCTCACCTTCCGCCTGACGCAGGTCCTCACCGGACACGGCTGCTTCGGGAGGTTCCTGTTCAGGATCAAGCGGGAGGAAACGCCCGGGTGTCACCATTGTGTGGATCGCCCGGAGGACACGGTGGAGCATACGGTGGAGGTCTGCCCGGCTTGGGCGGAGCACCGCCGTGTCCTCACGGAGGCGATCGGCGGCGGCGATCTCTCGCGTCCGGCCCTGGTTCAGGCCATGGTCCGGAGCGAGAGTGCATGGGAGGCCGTCACCTCCTTCTGCGAAGCAGTTATGCTCGCGAAGGAGCTTCGGGAAGTACCTGTGTCGCATAAACAGGGAGCCGGACGCCCGGTGTCACCACTGCGTCGACTGCCGGGAGGACACGGCGCGGCATACGCTGGCAGAGTGTGCCGCTTGGGAGGAGCCGCGCCGTGCCCTCATCTCAGAAGTAGGCAGTGACTTGTCGCTGCCGGCCGTAGTGAATGCGATGGTCGGCGGCGGCGAGTCCTGGGACGCGGTGGTTTCCTACTGTGAGACAGTCGTCTCGCAGAAGGAGGCTGCGGAAAGGGAGAGGGAGATCTCGTCCACTCACCCGGCCCGCAGCAGGCGCACCGGGCGTCGGCGGAGGGCGGATAACGCCCTCTTCCAGCCCCCCTAAATGGGTCCAGGGGTGACGGACTCGGGGACGTCCGTCGCCCCCCACACATCAGGACCCGAGGTGGCGGCGCGTAGTGTTCCACGCGCGCCCCTCTGAGACGTCGCGGGGGGAGTCAAACACCTCACTCCTCCCCCTGACCCGCGAGGAGGCCCGCAGTGGCGGGCCGGCACCAGCCGGGGGTTGCGGAAGATTTCAAGTTCCCGCGACCCCCGGCGTAGGTGTGAGTTGGAACACCGGGGTGGTTTTTAGTCAGTAAGAGTCTGACAGACCCCTCCGCCCGCCCCAGGGCGGAGGACATCCATGAGGATTTTCCACCCCGGAAAAAAAAAAAAAAAAAAGGAGGCGAAACGCCGGGGTATAACTCCGCTGCCGCAACAAATCGCGGCACAGCGGACAGAGCTCCGGCGGGATCTCATGGCGGCATGGAGTGTGCGATTGTCGCAACCCAACGCTGGGCACGCCACAATTGCGGCGGTAAGGCCCCTCTTTGAGGAGTGGCTGGAGAGGCGCCACGGCGTCCTCACCTTCCGCCTGACGCAGGTCCTCACCGGACACGGCTGCTTCGGGAGGTTCCTGTTCAGGATCAAGCGGGAGGAAACGCCCGGGTGTCACCATTGTGTGGATCGCCCGGAGGACACGGTGGAGCATACGGTGGAGGTCTGCCCGGCTTGGGCGGAGCACCGCCGTGTCCTCACGGAGGCGATCGGCGGCGGCGATCTCTCGCGTCCGGCCCTGGTTCAGGCCATGGTCCGGAGCGAGAGTGCATGGGAGGCCGTCACCTCCTTCTGCGAAGCAGTTATGCTCGCGAAGGAGGAGGCGGAGCGCGCGAGGGAGATTGAAGCTGCACGCCCTCGCGCCCCTAGTCGCCGCAGGAGACGCCCCGGGCGTCGGGAGTCACAAGCTGACTTCCGGCCACCGTAGGCGCGGGCCTGCGGACGGTGAGCGATGGGCAGCTCGCCGTCCGATAAGGACCAGGCCCGGGTCGACGGCGCGTCGTGTTCCACGCGCGCCTCAAAGGGATGTCAGCAACAACTGACGGGGTCCGGAAGGACCAATGCCTGCTGGGGTTGCGGGTTTGTCTGAGAGGGATATCGCGGCCCCAGCACATAGGCAACGGAAGGAACACGGGTGGGTTTTAGTCAGTAAAAGTCTGACACTCCCTCTCGCTCTGCCCAGAGCGGGAGGAGTCATTTGATGATTTGCCACCCAAAAAAAAAAAAAAAAAAAAAAAAAAAAATAAGGATTCTGACAACTATCCGCCTACTTCATTATTCATGGGAAGTTATGTTGTATCATAGCTTCTGATTTAATGTATCAGCACAATAAAAAAAATAAGCTTTTAAATTTTGGATCATATGAACAGATATCGTGGAGTCGTAGACCAAACTTATTGGAATAAAAAACTTGTACATGTCCATAAAACGCTAATTCTTCAAAAGATTCGGCCGGCGTTTTTTGTATAGTTAAATGGCAAACATTTTTATACACGAGAACACGTTGATTGGACCTACATATCACGAGCGGTACGAGTATATTATATTCCCACATAAGTCATGAGTAACTTAAAAGTAAACCGATTTACATGGAACGACTGGCTAGTAAATACTTCCGTGAACGAACGAATTACCGAATGATCGTTTGCAATGTTTTAGTGCGACGCCTCCGTCAATATCTGAACAATACGTGGGCGGCCGATGCATTGCCAATCCTTAAACGGAAACCTTGTTTACCAACTTGTCTTCCCTTTAGAATAGCCGATATCGATGCACGACAAGGCTGTCATTATGTTCACTGTTGTACAGCGAGGAATCTTATCTGGCACTTAATAACTACGTACACATGCCGACTTCCAGGTCGTCCTTGACGAAAATGATTCAAATATGTATCGAACTTCCGTAATCGTGACCCGCACCTGATTGTAATCCGTGTAAAT
The DNA here is from genome assembly GCA_916701695.1 of Agrochola macilenta. Taxonomy (NCBI): domain Eukaryota; kingdom Metazoa; phylum Arthropoda; class Insecta; order Lepidoptera; family Noctuidae; genus Agrochola; species Agrochola macilenta. The sequence goes on from OU753563.1 coordinate 16,588,795, forward strand.
ACCATGATGAGTGCATCGACAGCGTTGTTTACTATAAGCATTTTTATTTCCTACAAAAAAGGAAATAAATGATTCGATTTGCATAATGGACGACTAATCGTCACGGTGTATCTTTATATGTACCTATCGATAGTAAAGTAGCTTTACGAACAAACTTACCACGCATATGCACAACCACATTGTATTGAATAAATTACCAATAAAGCTACATCTTAGGTAGGTATTATGATGCAAAATATCCGCACGCTGTACATTCAATATTCAAAGACAAACCTCATGTTTTTCCTGTGTGCTTTGTTAGCATGCGATGCCAACGGTCAATGTCATGGTTCAAGAAAACGTTGTTCGTCGATAGCTTTTAAAGTTTTAACTTCTAATGATTGGTATATGCATGTATAATAATGGGATCCCTTCTTTTCGCTTATCGTTTCTTTTTTCTAATATACTTTGGCATAACTATTTTAGCTTTTTTTTTTTTATATAATAATTGTAATTTGTTATTGGCATATAGCTTATGTTGACATAATTATCTTATGGGCTAATTTGGAGTTGCATACATTTTTAAGGCATAATATTCATTCATTCGTTTATTAATCATGAGCCATAAATATAAACATTATTTATTATAATTTGGGAACTACTTTATTGGAATAGGTTAAGGCGTTGCGGCTGAGCCGCAAACATGTTTGTTTTTATATGAGTTACAATAGGGTTTATTATTTTAATTCCAAAGATCATTATGTGTAAATATCATTATGCGTTAATAAATTTATGCTAGAACATTATTATGAGTAGTGAAATGATGCTTAAAAAAATATGCGTTAATAATGTTATGCGTAAATATAATTACGATAAACAATTGTATGCTATGTTATATTATGTCTTATAATTTTATGCAAATGGATAGGAAACCTATAATACTAGGTGCTACATACCTACTACAAGTCACGTAGAAAATATACAATACCACTTTTCGGACTGTCTAAATTTGGTAGGACCCACAGTCGGGCATTCACACCACATGAGTAAAGAAGTGTTCACTCTGAGCAAGAACGGATACATTTCAATCAGAGTAAATAAAGCTATTGAAGACAATACTTAAGTGTTCTTGACAATTCGGGTTAACGTGATCATTTACCGATGCTGAGTCAGAACCGAAGCTAAACTAACTGTAGTCGGTCTAGGTTCGCACTTGCTCTAATACCCCACATCTTTTCATATCGCTTTACATTCAAAAACGTCTTGTGAACTCATTATGCCAGTCTTCTCTTCACTATTGTACAAAAACATGTGTATTTTAGGTCATGTGTGTGTACATTCGCTGTTGGTTCATTTTGAAACAATTACATTATGACAAATTAATATAATCTATGTAATTGTGTGTACTGTATTTGACCTATATACTGTAGAACGAGTTATCACCCACGCATCCCGTGGCGAGACAATAAAGCATTATGTAGGTACTATAAGTTCCATGAAGCTCACACATAACGGATTTGGTACAATTTAACAAACACGCGCATATTTATTTGATACATTCAAATCGATTGGAGCTCATATGAATACAATGGAGATTCGTTATCGGACTCTTCGTTGTAACAGATTTCAACATTGAATTATCCAAACCGTTAACGTTAATTCTTTGTAATTAATTACCCGTTGTGCCTATCATGTTTTGTCTTTATATTACAATATATTATGTTGGTAATTAAATTGATATTACAATAAAACCGTCATAAACATATAATTGCGACAGCAGGCTAAATTTTTTTTATTAGTATTCTAAGAAATGGAGAGTTTATTAACTAATGTTTAAATTAGTAAGCTTACATTGAAAGCTTTCACTGAACGCCCACCGACTGCCGCCAGCCGTCAGGGCTCGATCCCACAAAATACAGGTTTTATGTGTTAGAAAGAAAAGTTCAACGCGAATGCAACGAGACGGTGCAACACCTAATTTGTTATAAAATTAAGCTAATTAGTATCTGGTTAATCCAAATTGTTTCAGAATTTGATTGACACAGTAATGGCGAAAGTGAAAAGATGTCACGGTTAGTTATTTTGAGAGAGAAAGGCTCTTTTGGATAACTATGCTAAAAATAATGATGGTAGGTATACGTACGTAATATGGCTTGAATTTAGATTATCGTCTAAACGAGACAGAAGACGTAAAAATTTATTCTCGGTTGTTTAGTTTTATATAAATAATTAGTGAGGTTACATGACTACTTTTTTATTCTTGAAAATAATGACCATTTATTTTTTATACGTTAAATATTAAAGCTTTTGGAATGAATCTCCTTCCACTTTCCAGCAATCATCAAAACATAAGGAAATTAACTTTAACCTGTAATTTTACGATTGGAATCGAAGGCGAACAGCTCGACTGTGGTTGGGGAAATCGTACTCGTAGTTGCAGGCGTTTCAAATTAATTAATTTCATCCCAATATTTACAGTAAATCTGACAATAAAAATACCCATAAAAGTTTTAATGGTTACTGCTAGTTAGGTTATTCTTTACTGAAAAATAATATGAATCAAGCAGCATCACTTTAATCAAGACAAGTAATAATTATTATCCACTTTATTAATTTCGGATTACCGACAGTTTAACACAACCTTAACAGGTTTACACGAGTCGTTTTATTATTTAAACCATATACGTACATATAGACATAAGAAAGTCAATATTATTGGGAAAATTTTACCTGAGAACTCTTCTTTAATTTCAAAAATACTTACATAATTTTATTTAGGTACAATATGATTATGTTTAGTAATGCAAAACGTTATTTCTTCTGCATAGCAAGCTATCTGATGAGAAACCTTGTATATTGACCACTTTTCAGGTAGGTAGGAGATACCTATAGTACACAAACATAACAAGCGACTTCCAAAAAAAAAACACTACAAAGTGAAAGAAAGAAAAATTGTTTATTCTGCACAAACAAAAACACACAAAAAAAGCAAAAAAAAAAACAAATAATTTTAATTTCCGAAGTCGGTCTTTGGTTTTGAATTATCGTTTTTTGCCACCGACTTCTGAAATAAAGTTATTTTTCACTTTGGAAGTCGTTTTTTTTCAAAGTTTTTATTGTTCACTTTTTTGTTGTAGTACCTACCCCAAACAAATTCAAATACCACCACCTGCTATGTAAATAACAGTGACAGGAAGTTATCATCATATCATCCACATTATATTAAGTGGGCAAAATACGTATTATTGAAGCTTACTCAAAAACTATCCAAGCAAAGTTAATACAATTTATATGGGACCAATTCGGGAGCATACCCTTTCATACAAAAAAATAATTTTCAAAATCGGTCCACAATTGACGGAGAAATCGGCGGACATAAAAAAAAAAAGACGTGTAGCACTCGGACACTGCCGCGGTAAAGCTATTGCATAGCGTTTTTTTTATCAACTTATGCAATTTGTGTCAGTGATGCGCGCACATCTCAAAATTTCACTCTATGGGGGTGTAAGGTTATTTTCGTTACGGAATTTCTGGATTCGGTCTCCACTCTCAAGGCCCGCGATAGAAGCTATGCAATAGCTTAACAAAAAAAACATACGCGACGAACATATAACCTCCTCCTTTTTGGAAGTCGGTTAAAATATTGTTAGATCCCAGCAAATTTTGTGAAATATCAGTTCCGATCTCTACAAGAAAACTCGATCAAAATACGTTCAACACAATGGATAGCTAATTTCGCACATAGTGGCAGCAGTGCTAATAATTATAAACAGTAGAGATATAACAATACAGTCGCAATTACAGTTCTTCACTTTTTGCACGCGCCGGATACTTTCTACGAGACTCGTCTGCCACAAAGGCCACAATGAACAATCACATTGCATATAATACTTTTTGTGTAGATTAGTAAAAGTAAATACCTTTGTCTTTTACACTGTCGCATTCGTAGGAATTTGATCATTTTCCAATACATTATACTAGATATGTTGGATTCTAGCCTAAAGTAGTTATAAAGGCGTGAGTGTATATACACTCACGCCTTTTTCTATGGGATTAGATAGAAACTAGAACACTCCACTTGTAGGTCAGTAACGATTCTTACAACCGCAAATACAATTAATTTTTATCTGACTACGGCAAAGCCAAAGAAGGGTTGGGATTTTAAGGCGACGATAACCGACTTTTAATGATTTTATACTGAAGATTACGTCTAAACGAGTAGTGTTAATGATTCGGAAAAAATATTTATGTTAAATTAGAGCATTTTTTTAATAATATAGGAATATTTTAAATTATGTTTACATAGTGAACTAACGCGGATAAAAAACTGAGAATCACTCAAAATCTATCAATCGTATTTTTCTGAAACCGTCACCATTTTAAAGATAATTAATTGAATTATTGATCTTTTAGTATACGTGTTTTATTAAAATACCTTTTGTTTTATGTATAATCAATCAATAATGCGTCTAATTTGGGACAGCGCTCCTTGATGGGCGAGTCCTATTACTGGCTGGACGTACGACACGTTGCGTGAGCTCAGTACAGAACACGTAAGCCACTCAAGGTCACCGGCATATATCTGCGTCTTACCAAGCTATGTATGATTTTTAACATAAACCTTCATAGGCACTTATGAAACGTCAGGTTACATACGGTACACGGTTCCCATTGCTCGTTTCCTATGGTGAAGAGCCAGCAAGAAACTCCACGGGTACTCTTTTTACAATGATTTCTTATAGCAGTGTTAATAGGTACGAAAGGACAGTGTAGGTCTGTCAACAGAAATTCCAGGAATCCCCGATTTTTAAGAACGTTCGCATTTTAATCACAGTCGCAATCTGTCAAAAAGAACGTTGTTGGACAACGCATTCAGCGAGCGTATATCCGACCTGCACAACAGGCGGAACACTGGCTGGAGTGAGTCTATGATGACTACCACAAAAGAATGTCAAACTGACACGTCAATTCGATGGATAATAATTATGAGAATTTAGTGTGTAAAATATATTGTATATTCATTCGCAAATTGTTATTTAATGAACACGTACAATAAGTACCCATATTTGGTGACCCCGATGACTGCAAAATGGCAGACAAGATGATTAGCATACGAGCAATACGATTGCGGAACTCAGCCAAAACACACCTTGTACAAGCAGCGGTAGTGGTCAAGACCTGCATTATCAACTACTATCGAAACAAATAGAGAAGCTTACTCTCGAAATTGCTGAACTACAGAAGCACAATAACAATAATTATCGCCGACGTCCTTACTGTCCAAACAATTTTCGCTGAAGATTCGGCTTGGGAAGAAGCTGAGAGATCGAAACTGGGAATGTTATTATCATTACCGATTCGGAGACAAAGCCAAGAAATGTGAATCTCCTTGTTCACGGAAGCCGTCGGAAAACTGAAGGACACATCGACTGTGGCGGACGTCGGTGTTGTAAATACAAATAACCGCCTATGCATAACTGACAGAACCACGAAAGAACGATTCCTAGTCGACACGGGAGCAGATATATCAGTGCTAGCTACACGAAGTAAGCGAACACCGATATCAACGTCGTTCAAACTATTCGCCGCAAATAACACACCGATAAACACTTATGGAGAGAAAACGCTAAAATTGAACCTGGGACTTCGCCGCAATTACAAGTGGACATTCATTATGGCCGATGTGAAGATGTAGATCCTCGGTGCTGATTTTCTCAAATATCACAGACTGCTTGTGGATCTACATAGCAAGAAACTCATAGACAGCGTGACTGAACTCTCAGTAAACGCTATGGCAATACGAACTGCTCAAGACACAACGCTCTACGTAGTTGAACCAAACCACCGGTACCACACACTATTGCACGAGTTTGCTGATGTACTCAAGCCTCTGACACTTACGAAGAAAATCAAGCATAATGTGAGACACCATATTGAAACTGTTGGACCTCCTCTCTTCGCAAGACCTCGACCACTACCACCGCAAAAATACAAAGCAGCAAAGGCAGAGTTTGAAGAAATGATGGCCAATGGAATTCGTCAACCATCAAAGAGTCCATGGGCCAGCCCGTTACATGTCGTGGGTAAGAAGGATGGTGGTCTGCGCGCCTGTGGGGATTATCGCCGTCTAAACTCAGTAACGCTTCCTGATCGTTACCCAATACCCAGAATTCAAGATTTTACTTCCCAATTGAGTGGCATGACGATCTTCTCTAAAATAGACCTGAAAAAAGCAATACTTCTGGATTCCAGTCACAGAACAAGATAAATTTATTATTTACTTAAATTAATTGTGCCATTGATCGTAGCCGATGTGATTCTTGCCGAATTGAATTTGTACGTTTTTAATTACCGAGCCCTTCAGGTACTTAACAAACTCTCCTTGTTCTGCTTGGTTTAAGTTCAAAAATATAATTAGATACTTTAATTTTAATTCATTGGAGTTGTTTGCATATACCTATTAGTGCACCAAGCAAATTATCAGCCCTGTGACTGCATTCATGTTTCTAGGTGACTGCGCAATGCACATTTGAACTCTTCTTTCCTGGACCGACACGCAACGATGCAATTGAAAAGAGGGGTTAGCAAACTAAACGCTTTTGGTGTTTTAGAAGCCGTTGGGATATGATTGGGTTAAGGTCTTCGACTTCCTGCCACATGTCTTCCTGAAAGCCCTACCTAACTCTTAAGCACGTTTTTCGTTCAATATACTTCCTACTTTGAATTTGTTATTACTGTAAACAATAAACTAAACTATAAATATGTATTTTAATTTTTATAGTCTTTGTAAAGCAGCAGCCTTCAGTCTGAACATCTTTGATCAGTTCTTTCCAACCCGTAGGTATCGTAAAAGGTCAGATATTTCAGTTCCCATAATGCTATTTGTGGATCAACTGGTAGGTATTGCAGCTTTTCTTTCTTATTGGAGTTAAATAATACATACCAACGAACCATATCTGTTTTTCAATGCATCGTACATGTCTATAAATGCACGACTATTAAATTTAGAGGCTTCAGTACGCTCAAATAAGCGGTCATGGAGCGTGAATCAATTTATGAAAAGTCACTCATGTGGAGTGAGTAGTGACCGTGGCGGGAATATATAAAAAACCACCCTTTTATCTCAAAATAAAATTAATTAGTCAGCTTCATAGAACATGAGTTAAAGCCTACACTCGCTTTCGTCTTCCAAAATGGCGATAGCAATAACGATGAGTAATGAATAGAGAGCTGCTTTAATTCGCGCCGCTGCCTGTGCCCACGCGCACTCAGTACAACGCGCATCCACTCGGAACAATGCTTACTGGTTTACTTTCTCGATTGACTCATACAATTCATTGCATATGTCTACCACTACGAATTAGATAAATGAGCTCAATAACAATTTGCAAAAGCACAGACCCATTCTGACAAATACTCGCAACTTTCATCATTATGGTCGCCAATCAAAATAAATCTTCCTAGACAAATTATTGTAAAACGAAATGGAAAGTTAAAAATTAAACAAGTCTAGTGTAGGCAAACGGGTAGGCAATAATCAAAAGAACAAGTACTGAGTATAGCCACGTTTATTTAGTGACACAAAGGCCTAAGTGAGTACGAATTCTACGGAAAACATAAAACCACAATAAACTTCGTGTTGGCCCTGAGAAGCGCAATGTCCTCGCAAAACCTTTAATTCAACAATAGGTGCGTACTCGACAAAGCAATGACGAATTAACCGGGCCGGGTTCATAAATTGCACATTAAAGCAAAAGTAAACATATCAAAGGACGCTACTTATGAAAATATTCGACGTTTTACAGCTTTTAATATTGCTTGAATTTGGACAGGACGGAAAATAAAAATTTACGACTTCCGTGATGGGACCTTCGTCAATATCAGCTGAATGACCTCAATGTGAATAATACCATACACTCGGTCATTGTCTAAGACAACATATGTTTAAGGTGACATACGCAACGAGATACCTCACGTTCCGGGTGGCTTGAACAAAGATAGTGGAAGGAGTCGCGTGTCAATGTTCTAAGAAATGTGGCATGCAAGTGCACATAATTATTGTAACATGTACAGGGAGGGCTGCGCGGGCGCACGAATGCACTAATGAACGCGTGTCGCGCCGCTGACCCCCGACCCACGCGGGTTCGATGCCCGGAGGCGCCCCCCGCACCCCGGCTACCCGCTAGACCCTCACACTACCAGGACGATGCCAGACAGCTTTATCAGTTTTAATCAGCACCGACTACTTCTTGTTTACTCTTCTCCAGTTTACTTGGTACCAGCTAAACAATAAATGATTACTGTCCATAAGGTAACATTCATTACTTGCATCCTTTTCTTGGATTTTTCAATAGTTATGGTAGGTAGGTTGTAAACATTCTCAGAATTCGTACCAATATGCGCTTTTGCAGAAGCGAGTAGGTAAAAGTCGGAATGTTTTATAAAAGGCACTGTAGTCTTCTTCTTTTCGTGTAGTTAGTGACTAACCTGGTGTCAGTGTTTTAAAGCCGCCCATGGGCCTCTCTCTCTGATAAATATCTCTCAGGCATGCCGGTTTCCTCACGATGTTTTCCTACACCATTTTTGAAGCAAGTGATAATATTATACAATACGCACATGAATCCGAAAAGTCAGAGGTGCGTGCTTTGGGTTCGAACTCGAGACCTATGACTTGGCAGTCCGACGCGACGGTCACACCACTAGGCTATAATAATAATAATAAATAAATAATAAATTATGTTTATTACTGGAAAAATGAGTACAGTAAATCTCCTTAAAAAAGTTGGTATTTTACAATGTGCACTTAGGTTACAAAGGAGTGCTTTGGCACTCGTACTAGGATTACCCTGTATCACGAATGCCATCACCTTCCTCCGGATCAACAAAATAGTTGTATAAACTTACTTATTTTTTTTTTATAAATTCTAAACAAAAATAAAATTAACTTATACAAACAAGGAAATACAGAAAAGGAGCATGTTTGTGTGTTGTAGTGTGTGTGTGTATGTGTATGTATGTGTATGTGTGTGTTTGGAAGTGTGTGTCCAGATCCAGAAGGTATATGCCATGAGTATGTATGAGTATGCGTTGGTGAAAAAGACAGTTAACCCACTAATTTTATAAGTCTCTCAGATTCTTCGTAGGTGAGACCTCTCAGCCAGTTACTCACAGAGTTCCTGCATTGCTGTCTGGTAAGTAAGCAAATATTTAGAACAGCATTAAGTTTATTGTAAACCCGTGAACCCAATAATGCCGCTCAATAATGCAAGTATCCAATAATGCCGTTGAGCGAGAGCAGTTCTATGTCTCTCCGTGCTACACAGTCTCGTTCTTTTGAGCTTGCCTTCTCGAAGCCGTAGGGAGTGTGGTATAGTGGTATGTTTGCGCAATGTTATATGGAGCACAAAGAGTTGTCTAACAGTTAAGACCTCACACTCTTTATTTTTATTATGACCTCATCTCATTTTTTATGAGAAGTGCAGTAGGATACCTGAAGGGTTTCCTACACATGACTTTAAGGACTGATCTTTGTGCTCTTTCAAGCCGTAAAATACTAACTGCAAAGGTTCCACCCCAGACAGAGATACAGTAGCCCAGCAAGGATTGGGCAAGCGCCAAGTAAACTGTTTTCAGAGTTTTAGGATCTGCCGCTGATCTGAGTTTCTTGAATACAAAAATGAGTTTACGAATACGGGGGACGAGTTCCTCAATGTGCCTTTTCCAACTCAGCAAACAATCGACCTGGATTCCAAGGTATTTTACATTTGAGGTCCTCCTAATGCGAAGGCAGTCACAATAGTCGTTGGCGGAGTCGCAGCAATGCGCCTGAATTTTATACGTCTCTGGCTGAGGTTGGCTTTTTTGCGAAAGGGAGAAAGTAACGAATGATGTTTTGTCTAGGTTAAGTGTTAAGAGATTGCTAGATAACCATTTCATAACAATTCTAAAAGTGTCTTCATATTATGGCATTGTAGTGTCTTTTGGTCTATTAGTAAGAGACCTCAGAAACTAAAGGCCAGACAGGCGCGACGCTATACCTGTAGAGCAATTTTCTTGAAGTTTTCATAGAAATTGTTCCACCAGAGTCGCATCGCGCCTGTCTGCAGGAGCTTTATTCTAGTTTATTTATTTATTTTTAGTAAATTTTATGTCTGCGCTATTAATTCTTTCTTTTGTCTTCATTATTATTTCTAAATACATTGACATAATCAGTTTAACACAACTTTCTGTTTATAATAAGTTGCAATTGTTTTACCGAATGAGATTTCTCCAGCATCCGGGGCTGTTTCGTTGTACTGACTGGGTGACTTAAACCGGTGTGCATGGGCGAAAAAAGGTAGGACGTTTTCCTATAATTGTCTCAAACGACAGAGCTGCGCCGGCGCACCTGCCAGCAATTACGCAAAAGCGGACAAGTGTAGTTAAAAACAACGAGACACCGGCACAACCCGTCATCCATGGAGTGAAACTAGTTGTGATTTACTGCACCTTCAATCAACTAGTCTTCGTCAAGGAAAAACATCTTCAACCATAATTTCATCCACTTATCTTTATTTTCAGACAATGATTTGCTAAATGCAGCAGCTCATGAAGTACCTACCTCATAAACACTTTACTAATATCTAGGCATAACTGCTTATGAAAAAGACTAGGTATCAGAATTCTTCGTAACAGAGTGCTACGTACAAAAGCCTACATGTTTGGGGTGAAGGTGGGGAGAGTGCCGCAATGGCGAGAGGTGCATAATTCGCGTCCGCAGGCACAGACAGTGGCCCTCGGGAGTCAACGTACTGTGGGGACCGGTTCACTAATCGATCCCGCACCGGCTGGCCTGCGCTCCTGTCCGCACCTAAACGCGACTAACGGCTCCTGCGCAACCAGCCACGACCAGGTATCGTGTCACGGTGCAGTTTGGGCATTGCTTCAACGACCCAACTCTTGTGCACTAGGATATCCATATTTTCTACAACATTAATGCTTATTATTGTGTTGTACTGGACTAAGGAGTATGAATTTGTTAAATATTATTGTGTGCAATTGCATAAACAAATTCATCACGTAATCAATAAGTAGCCACTAGGCAGCCAGCCACGGACAGATTTTCCTGTGTCTATTAGGTAATGTCTATTCACCAGAGAGCCTATTAAGTCATTATGTCACCATAATGAACGTTTAGCCGGCAACATGGTTGGCGGCGTCGTATGCGCAATTTTCTCCAAACCGATTAAAAAGAGCGTTAAACTCCAGTCTATCCGGGCCGATTTCCGCGGACGTGACAATGGTATCATTGTTCGTAAGTATTGACCGTTGCGACGACCACGACGCATCACTCAAGTTTTGTGGTCAACTTTTAACGAAAGGACATTTTTTCCACGCTAATAGGTATATAACGGGGTCTGATGTCCGTCTTATTGATCATTATAATTCCATGTTGATCGAATAACGTTTGTTATTACAAACATGGAGTTGGATAAATATAAAGTTGTAGCTATCGTAGGAATGATTTACAAACTATCCAAGTAGGGCCCAAGATGAGTGATTTATAGAATTCTACGACTAATAAACGACGCGATCGCTTTGCTGGCTCAAATATTGTTTATCTATAAGTATGACCACGACCTTTCATACGAATGTTTTTATTTTATAACTACGCAGATGTAACACATGGTATTTATTTTCTTATAATGAGTCGACCGAAGTCTCAATCAACTTCCAATTTGGCAACGTGTGTAATCTAATAATAGTAAAGTATGTTCCGAATGGGTAGTTTAATTTTACTCAGTCAAAGATACATTTCACTGGGGTAATAAATCGTCGAGCTCTCACTAAACGGTCGTTGATTCCGTCACATGTGCTCGTTCCTTGTACAATAGAGCAGACGGCAGTGCCAGTTGGAATAAATGACGGTCTGCATGAAGATGTGGCTTGTGTGGAACAAGCCGCAACGATGACTATACATAGGGACAGGCTGTAATGTCGTGTTCCAGGCTTGCAAAGCGCCGTGATAATTGCTATGCATTTGAAAAGTTTTAATATTGTATTTACTCGTGATTGCTATTAGATCGTTGTCCAGGAGGAAGTTTGAAAGCAGCCACGGTTAAGAAAAAGAAAAAAAGATAATGAGTAATGCCCGTTTTCACCAACACTAAGTGACACTTAAATTAATAAAAGTACACTGCTGGATTTTCAACGCTAGGCTCAGCGGCGAGGTTTGAAAATCCAACAGTGCAATTTTATTTAGGTGTCACTTAGTTGTCGGTGAAAACGGACATAAATCTGTTGTTTTATGCTATTTGCTCAGGAGAGCGATGATTAAATATAGATTTTAAAAGATAGAGGGAGACAAAAGAAAAGATTGATTGTAGTGAGGGATGATATGAAGGAGAATGGTGTTAATGATGAGGTGGCGGTTGACACAGAAGAATCGAAGAGAAAACATAATATAGCACCGACCCCAAGTAACATAGCAATCCAATGTGTATTTTTACTTATATGAGCATTAGGTGTTTTTGTTTACTAGAATAGAAGTCTTCGATCAATGCCAAAAACCAATTGACGAAATGATAAATAAAAATAATGCTTATGAATTTTCGTCGTAAAAGAATAGACATGACGGCGCCGTGTCAGAGAAGACCCTGATAAAGCCCTCGCACAGCAAAGACGACGCAAGGCCGATGCGCGGTTCGGTGAGCTATTGTTAAATTAACAGGATATGATGAGATGCGACCTCGCCATCATAATCCAATACGTTAGCAAGGAAACAATTTTCTTTAATGAATATTACCTTGTGTTTGTGTCAAAAAAAAAATGTGACAGCGTGCAGGTATCCTATTGAGGAAGCAGCAATCGTTTTTTCCGCCACCGATTCAGACACTGATCATTAAGAGTTCGTGATCTTTGAGTTAAAGCGAGCAAAAAATGTATCGACCATAAAAGCATAGTAATAAAATGAGTGGCTAGGAAGTCGAAGGTGCGGAGTAACGAACGGGCAACAGGCAAGTGGCATAAATCCCCAATCGGATTATATCGGACGTGGCGATACGAGGCATAAATCGCAGCGGCGGGCAGCGGCGTTCCGCCTCGCGACATGGAAAGCGTTTCTTGGCCGAGATCTACGCAGATCACGCCAGATAAATCTCGCGCTCCGCGTGCCGTACTGAGCCGGGAACGCGGTGAAATCAAAAATATTATAAATTGCTATATTCGACGCTTAAATCCTAATATTAACAACGGTAATATTGAACTCGTGTTCACTTCTATCTTATTTAATACACGGCTCATTGCACAACGTAAATACGTGCACTACTTTACCATTATAAGGAACTTCACGGGGCTGGTTAGTGGTAACATTACTCATTAACTAATGAGCTGTCTGTATACAGTACAAATGAGCAGTTTTTACAACTCAATATACTTATAAGGTACGTTTGCATAAATATTACGCATATTCGGCTTTGTCTTTGCAAAATACAGACTACCGAACGGCAAGAATGCAGCACATTTAAAGCTCAAGAGACCGGTTGTGGATAGTCGTATTAGCAGCTTGCAAAAAGCTCAGCGTGGGCCGCAGCTGCACCTACCTACTGCACTTCTAGTTTTACTGTGTCAAGAACAACGCCTCTCGCCCCCACCCCGCGCTCCTCGCAAGCATTTGTCACCTGAATTATAAACGAAACACCAGCTCTTGCGACAACTGGTGCTCGCAATGGACGCAATCGCCATTGCTTACGAGATGTTACACTTTTCACTAAATAACAATGCTGTTTGGATGCTTCCTCATTTGGCAATCTTCTTACTGTTTCAAAAACAATAGCTATGCAGATCTGTTTTACGTTACAATGAGACAAAAAATATTATTGTGATGCGATACACTTCGATGGTACAATGTTAAGAATTTACAAATGAAATCAAAGAGATGATCTCATTTAGTGAAAACCAAAATAATACATTATTTGCTCACAGATAAAATAAAGATTACCGTTTTAGTAAACGACCTTTCAGAGGTCCTTGGCATACAATCGTTGCAAAAGACAAGAAAACCAAAACATCGACACGTACAGTCATGTACATACATCAGCATTATCGTACCAATGCGAATAAAAAATATCATGCGACGGTTATTCATTAGGTTGTGATTATTCGATGTATATGAAGGTGCTGATTGTTGCAAATTACAGTTTGGCATTAGCCGTAGTATCCTTGAGTCAAGAGTCGGGCGTGCGATTAAAGAAATCATTTTCACAACACGTACATGCGCAATTTGCCGACAGACCAGCAATTACTGTCGCCGGCCCTTTGTGCAAAATATCAATTTATAGTCCTTGGTGTTCAATTCGTTATTATTTAAGCTCTTAAATCCGGAACACTTGGACAGGGTTCACTGGCCTCTTGGACAAATGTAACTAGTAATTGCAATGTCTGTAACATTAACTCAATTTATCTTAGTAACAAGGTATAACTATGCATTCATGACAATGAACAGTTTAATACTCTATGTTTATAAACTGCAAACGTGATGAATAAGTAAACATTCAACAATGTAGTGCTGGAGTGCATCATATTCTTATTCATCATCTTAGGATAGCAGTTTTACAATTTTAACATACAAATAATATAACATCATCGCTAATTATTCAGATTTATTTAAAGTTGTAATAGCAATCCATGCCAATACAAATCAAATATCCATGCATATCCAAAATCATTTCGTTTAAAAAAGATTTTTATTTTTTATTAATTTATTTATCTTTTTTATACATTCTTTTCTATGTATTTTGTGAATGTGAGAACACTGAAACAGGCTTAGTGGACTGTAGATTTTTTGACCATCTTCTATTTTGTTAAGTAGGTACCTGGTACTTGATGAAAGACCCACACTGTCTCACTCCCATATCTGTTGTTAGAAAATATTGTAAAAGCCAATAATTTTTAAAAGAGTAACCGTGGAGTTTCTTGCCGGCTCTTCTCCATAGGAAACAACCAATTGGAACCGTGCATCTAGCTTCTGACGTTCCATAAGTGCCCATGTAGGTTTATGTGAAATAAAATATAAGTCCCATGTAATACTCCGGGACAAGCCTATTGCCATCAATAGGGCACAAATACAGATTCCGGGTTGCTACTGAGAAAATCCTGATGAAAAAAACCAATAACACTTTGTTCGACCCGGGCATCGAAACCAGGACGTCATAATCAGCAGTAGCGTTTGCGACCGCAAGACCAGCGAGACAGTCAAACAAAGTGGATTTGATTACCTAAATACATAATATTTGAAGTGTATGAAAGGGGTGTTTGCCAGTAATAAAGTTTTACATATTTTGTAGGGTAGGTATACTAGATTTGCAGCAAACAAAGTGCATCCACATCTATTTAAGGCTGGAATTCGGTTATTTCACTACTCGAACCTGCTATTGAGATTGGCAATGGGAATGTACAACACACTGGACGGTTCCAAAATGCATGAAAAAACTACACGCTACCAGAATGGCAAAAACAGAACTGGATTCCGACGCAATGCTTGCAGCGGTCAGACCTCACTGCATTCGCAATTTTATATTAATTCAATCAGTCCAATGAAGCCATTTACAGTGAATATTTTTTTTATGTTGTCCATCGTTTCATAAATAATTCACAATAATTTCGTTATTGTATAATCTGGTACATAATCACAACACAACACTTTTGAACTAAAACACCTTCAATCGAGTGTTTTAATTTTGAGTCATTTTTAATGTACAAAAAGATTAAGTATATATAAATAAAGGGTTTTATTACATGTCAATACATACAAAATAATATGGAAAAACCCATCTTTAAATCGAACAAGAACAAATTCGCACGTAAATCTTGGTCAATAGGGTAAACGAATGTCAATGTTAGCGTGGCCAAAAAAAGAAAAGAGGAAAATAAAAGTCAAGTGCGTTCCCACGAGACGACACACATGGAAGGCCGTTATGTTAATCAGCCACGTGGGACAGCAGTACCCTATGTTGCGCTGCCAATTTGTACAACAAGAACCACATACTTAATCATGCAGTAATTGATTGGCACCTCTTGACGAGCACCAACAAAAGACGCCGCCGCCAAACAAAACACGATATTGCACATACACAGACCATTTTTTATGGTAACTCTGTAAAATTACTTATTTATCGTTGTGAAGCCACGTCTACATAAATTTCGAAGCGGTCTTGCGTCAGACGCTACGGATGATCTCTGAACACATAAAGAAACAAGATTGCAATGGCGAGATAATTTCTTATTTATGCTGACAACAAGAACAAAGACATGGCTGATCGAGAATAATTATTTTAACTGAACATTATGAGTTTATGATCGCTTAAAAAAGTTTTAATACATATTATAAAATAATTACTATTTATAATCGAGTTCATGAGACGAGCTACCTGCTTGCTTGTTAAATAGGATGACAAGTTTTATTTAACCTATTTCTAAGATATTATCAAGATTCGTGTGAGCATAATTTCAGACTCGAAGGGAAATTGCACAAGATCGGAGATAGCAAATAGAATTACATAAACGCGCGGTCCCGTAAGGAGCAGTAGTGGTTGGGAGCGGGGTCGATTCATTCACCTGGCACGACTCCCCACAATATTATGACTTATGCCCCGACAGCGGGCCCTAATCTGCAGATACCGTACACTAACCCATACCTTCAGAGTTCAGACACCGTTAGGTTCGCTCAGTACTATCTTATAATACATTCGAATGTACGTATCCTTACGGTCTTTTCTTTTGCACATGGGTAAGATGCAGAATCTAAGACCAGTGCTCAGTACGTAGACCTTCCAATCTATCGACACGATATTGTGACGGTTTCGCAACAGTATTATAATTAATGCGTGTTTGTGCACATGGTATATCGTCAAGGATTAAGTACAGATAGTTCCACTAGGAGAAATGATATTCATTTTTTTTTTTAATGATAATGACGGCACGTCACCTAATATTATAAATGCGAAAGTGAATTTATTTGTTAGTTACGATTTAACGCTAAAACGGCGGAACGGATTTGGATGAAATTTGTTATATGGGTAGACCATGACCTGGATTAGGACATAGGATACTTTTTATCCCGATATTCCCGCGGGATCGAGACTTATGCCGGTGAAACCGCGGGGCGCAGCTAGTAACTAATAACTTCGGACCAGGAAATCTATAAAAAAATTGCTGGTTTAAGAGTATCCCGTAATCAAGTAAAAACGGTACGTACAGTTCAGTTTCCTGCTATTCATGTCACGATATTGCTAGCTTCAACGTTGGACCAGATTGGAAACAGGTAATGATAGAGAGTTAGGCGTAATGACCGAACAAGTGACACCAGTCGATACAACACCGTAATCAGTAAGCTGTAGCGTCGGTCTTGCTAAAGCTGTTATTTTGATTTTGTATCCAGATTTGTATGAATTAATGCGGCTTGTTCATAACATAACTTGTTCGTAGCTTCCTTGTCACAGCGTGTGCGAGTCAGTAGCAACGGCATCCTGCAGATGATTGTATCTCTTGCGGATTGCCCTATCCAAAACAAATGGATGCGCATTGTTTTGGGCGCTCACTAACACATTGTTTATGTCTTATACTAACACAATTTTGATTTTATAGTATATTATTAATATTATTTAATTTAGGGTAATTTGTAAAGTAAGTGTAATGTGTTATTTGGATTATAATTATCTGAAATAAATGAATTAATAATAATAACATAACATTAAGCTTTGTCTCCCCGAAGGGTTAGGCAGAGGTGTACTCCATGTACACCTCTGCCCACATTTACTTACAACCCACATTTCGCCAGTTATGTTTCAAGTCCCAAGTAATAGGAGGCGAGCCTATTGCCACCTTCGGACACAAATCCTAGACTCTAGGCTGCTACTGAGAAATTCCAGATGGAATATGTATAATAATGTTCAGCAATAGCGCTTGCGACCACTGGACCAACGAGGCATTATAAAACTCTAGTCTAGTTTATTATCACTACTTTATTAGTACTAGTTTACAATTCGTTTATACAATGTCGTCCATGAGCCCGATCGTATTTTTCTGAATATTCATAAAAAATTATCGAAAGATACTATCTTTAATATTTTTCATGTTATTAAATTTTTAGTAGCGTTTGCCATATAGGAGATATACAAACAAAATATTATTGGCTCGATTTGAATTCTGTTTATTATTTCTAAAAGCTTATGAGTTATTTTATCGGATAAACTAATATTTTTTACTAAAATTTGTCGATTATGAAAAAAAAAACATACGGAGGTGAAGACATTCTAAAAAAAAAAAAAAAAAAAATATACAAGTGTAAGTCCATAAAATCATAGCGGGATATAGAAAAAAAAAGTTAATTAATTTGTCATGAATATTCAGAAAAATGCGGACGGGCACATACCCATGGGCGACATTGTATTCAGAACTATCTTCTATAAGATCCCTAACTAATAAAAACCGTTTCAGCTAAGATTGATGCAGAACGTTCATTTAAATTGGCCACAAAAGATGATATAAGCAAATCCAAACGATACTTGTTTCTCCAGTTCAGATCATTCGCTAGAATCTGCTGTAACTACCGAAACTAACATAGTATTAAGATATAAGGAAATAGCTCTAGCAAAAAGTGCTTGGCGGTGGTATATTATTATTTAGTCTAAATGACTGCGCATTATTAATCCATAAGGAAAACGGTTTCTTTAGAGTACAACGACCATTAACTCAATTAATAATAGGTATTTCTTTCAGTGGATTATCCTTAATACATACTGAAAAACAGGAAAACTTGAAATAATGTAGTAACTTGCACATAAAATGACTTTTCACGGTACCAACTGTACGTAATACTGCAGACAGCAATTAGTGAAAATATTTAAAATATAATTATCAATATTCTTGATATTTTTATCACTCGCTAACAAGCCAAATATCATGACTTCATAACAATTTACGAAACAGTTAGCGCCACCTAGCGGCGAGTAGCAAGCAACTGTAGAGCCCAAGGTAAGCTCAACGCTAACAGAAACTATACTCGACCAAAAGATGTCGCTACTAACAAAGAAAAAATTAGCCTCCACC
The DNA here is from genome assembly GCA_916701695.1 of Agrochola macilenta. Taxonomy (NCBI): domain Eukaryota; kingdom Metazoa; phylum Arthropoda; class Insecta; order Lepidoptera; family Noctuidae; genus Agrochola; species Agrochola macilenta. The sequence continues at coordinate 16,607,860 of OU753563.1, forward strand.
ACTAAGTCGATCGTAAATCTGATTTATACATTTCTATAATATCTCTAATTAAGTTTGTAGTATTTGTTGAGGATTAAATGTGAACTATGTTATTTAAAAAAATACGCTTGATAAAGATCTAAGCCCGTTTAGAAAGTTAAATTTTATCGTTTTGAATATCAGATAAAGTGAACACAGACGTCTTTTGGTTACGTTAAATTGTTACTACTCGTATTATTACATCAATTATCAAAAATATTATGGTTATCATTCCAGTTAGAAACAATCGGCACTAGACTACTTGTTAATAGTATACATAATTTTTTATTTTATTTCATTGACCAATGAAATTAACATGAGGAAGTTAGGTAATTATCAAGTCCATTTATTTACATAAACGAATCTCGAATTTCTTAATAGTTCTTTTAAAATAAATAAATATTTTATAAGCACATTTGGAAAACCGGACAACTGTTTTTTTTTTTTAATCTTAATAGGAATCTTTGAGTTATTAATATATATAATAATTTTACAAAAATTATTAATTTAGTAACTTGCAAATAACCATGGTTCTTGGTCTGGGATAAGGGTGCGTTCAGTGTGGGAGATCATTTGCAGGTGCATAGATCCACTGTTAAGATAATCAGGTTCCTCGGAAGTGGGGGGCAGAGGTGGCCAAATCACCGGTGTGAGCGCGTTCACTGAGGCTGCGACCGGCCCAGCGGTTGAACGCGTCCCAAAGGGTCATGGCCATCAGGCTGGTCCGGGGATACCGCACGGTCTCCCGCGAGGCGGCGAGCCTCCTTGCCGGACTACCGTCATGGGATCTGGAGGCGAAGGTCCTCGCGCACTTGTGGGAGTTGCGCGAGGAGGCGAAACGCCGGGGTATAACTCCGCTGCCGCAACAAATCGCGGCACAGCGGACAGAGCTCCAACGGGATCTCATGGCGGCATGGAGTGTGCGATTGTCGCAACCCAGCGCTGGGCACGCCACAATTGCGGTGATAAGTCCCCTCTTTGAGGAGGGGCTAGAGAGGCGCCACGGCGTCCTCACCTTCCGCCTGACGCAGGTCCTCACCGGACACGGTTGTTTCGGGAGGTTCCTGTTCGGCGGCGGCGATCTCTCGCGTCCGGCCCTGGTTTCAGGCCATGGTCCGGAGCGAGAGTGCATGGGAGGCCGTCACCTCCTGCGAAGCAGTTATGCTCGCGAAGGAGGAGGCGGAGCGCGCGAGGGAGATTCAAGCTGCACGCCCTCGCGCCCCTAGTCGCCGCAGGAGACGCCCCGGGCGTCGGGAGTCACAAGCTGACTTCCGGCCACCGTAGGCGCGGGCCTGCGGACGGTGAGCGATGGGCAGCTCGCCGTCCGATAAGGACCAGGCCCGGGTCGACGGCGCGTTGTGTTCCACGCGCGCCTCAAAGGGATGTCAGCACCAACTGACGGGGTCCGGAAGGACCAATGCCTGCTGGGGTTGCGGGTCTGTCCGAAAGGGATATCGCGGCCCCAGCACATAGGCAACGGAAGGAACACGGGTGGGTTTTAGTCAGTAAAAGTCTGACACTCTCTCGCTCCGCCCAGAGCGGGAGGAGAAACTTGTTGATTTCCCATCCAAAAAAAAAGGAGTTGGCCAAATGTCCCCCTAAAATTAATCAGCCGCGCCCCCTTCAATTTTACTACTTGGTAAATAAAGTTTAGAAAAAAAAAGGGTGTAGATATATGTTCCTTTCGACTTGTTTGTTTACTTGTCGGCCCGTTGCGCTATTCTACGAGTAACCTACGATGGCGCAACGGGGCGGTACCCACAATTTTGGACCGTGATTTGCTTTTTGTTTTGACGGAATTTAACGTAGGTATATACAGGGCTTTCACTTTCACTATGACTATATTAAAAAAAAATCAGCTGTTCCCTACTGTTCGCATAGCTCGTCGAAATGTAGTGAACAGCTGATTTTTTTTTCGCAATTTCAGCATTGGTCCCATAGTGAAAGTTGTTCATAATGATGAGTACAATGACCCCTTAAGAGGTTTAGGGTAAACAAAAACTATATATGTAGGTACATTAAATCGTTTTTGGAAGCCCTAACCAAAGAAGTTTGCCACTCCCCAAGTCATGGAGTACTTCCGCGGTCCCTGGAGATAATACTATCATTATCAAATCACATAATATTTACCATCTTCTTCTTTTTTGTGTTTAGTGACTAACCTGGTGTCAGAGTTTTTATGCTGCCCATGGGCATCTGACTTGGCTTCACATGCCGTCGTGAAATACATCTCAGGTTTCCTCAATGTTTTCTTTCACCGTTTTTGAAGCAAGTGATAATTATTAGAGATGCCGCGTATAGTTGTTATAGCGAATAGTCGAATTCTCGCCATTATTACTCGACAAAAAAAAAGTAATCAAATAATAATGTAGTTTATTTATGTGCTGAGGCATGTCTGATTTATGAAAAAAATCGCAACAGACTTGATCCCATTTGTGCAGAAAAACTGGTTTTTCTGCACCACAATCTACCCCTTGTGGACTTTAAAATAATTAAATTATTAATTAAAAAGCCTAACTAATTAACTTCAACATGACTGATTTTTTTATATTAATAAAAGTAATATAATAGTATATATAATATAGTAATCAATAAAAGTAATATTATTTTTAAGTCTATAGTTTTTCTTTTCATTAAAAGTTTATTTTTATTTAGACAAGTATTTGCCGTATGTCGAATAATAGACACTATTATTCGGTATTAGACGAATAACAAAAAAATGTGGAGTAATACCGAATAATAGCGAGTATTCGCGGCATCTCTAATAATTATATGTATAATATGCACATGAATCCGAAAAGTCAGAGGTGCGTGGCTTGGGTTCGAGCTCGAGACCTATAACTTGGCAGTCCGACAGTCTCACCACTAGGCTATCACTGTTAAATAATAATAATATTTACAATGATGTGGTTACAACATTACAGAGAAGTAGCAACCGCAAAGCATAATATTGCTTCAATTGAAAGCAATATTCTTTGCTTAGTTAAATCTCTAGAGAGCAGGGTTGATAAAAATCATGATTTTTATAAAAAAATCAAAATAATCGGATTTATTTGATTTAAATCGGATTAATTTGATTTAAATCGGATTTTTTTGATTATTTCTGTCACACATGTCTCTAAATGTTTTTTCATTCTCGCTACTAAGCCCATTAATTCCTTCTTACAACGTTCACACACCGCTTTGTTAAACTTGCCGCAAGTGGACTTTTTTTCATCGAAATAAACCCATTCACCATCTTTTTTTCCTTCCAGACATCTTGTTGTATTCACTTTCATTAATCAATCACGAATGACCGCGCCAAAGACTAATCGAACGATTTCACGAGTTTAAATTTCGGAGAACCTCCGAACGGTGTAGTTAAACAGCATTGGACACGTGTGTGCGCGCCGTAGTTTATGTCGGGGGAAGTCCCTTGACACATTTTGGCTGATTTGGTCGAAGTAAAAAAATATTGATTTAAATCATTGATTTTTATAAAAAAAATCACTTGATTTTAATCGCGATTTAAATCACTGATTTAAATCAAGTGATTTAAATCATATCAACCCTGCTAGAGAGATGATGAATATAAAGTGTACCTATTTGAATGAGTAAGTCCTTAAATATTTAAATCCAACTAAATGATCAACAAGGCCACAGCTGGTTGCCAACATTATATTCGTGAGTACAAGATAGTTGTGTTAAAATGGTTTAATACTATGCATAAGTTAAGGTTATAACATTTTACAGTTTGAAAATTATCTGACTGTTGACTTGGACTCAGTCATGTACACCATTACAATGACATTGATCCGAACAACAGCAGGGAAATCCTAAATATAATATTCTAAATTCGAAAGTGAGTTTGTTTGTTTGTTACGCTTTCACGCTAAAACAATTGAACAGATTTGGATAAAATTTGGCACATGGGTAGACCATGACCAGGAGAAGGACATAGGACACCATTTATCCCGATATTCCCACGGGATCGAGACTTACGCAGGAGTAATCATCCGCGGGGCGCAGCTAGTAACCAAATAAATGTTATACTCCAGTTAGAATATTCAAAGATGAGTCAACTCATAATAAACGACTGATTGAAGCTTTGAATTACCTCAGTGTTTGAGTATTCTCATACTGATTCATCATTCTGAAGTCTAAACCTTCAAGTGCCATCAATTATCCCTATTACAAGTAAAAATCTATGGTATATTCAACTGACCTTTCTCTGTCTCCTCCCCCCCGGCTGCGGCTCCGCTTCCTGTAGGATCCTTCTGTGGAGCCGTCGTCAAGACGGCGGCGCTTCGCGTCGTACGACCTGGAGCGCGACCTGGAGTGCGACGAGTAGTGCTTCCTACGGGTGCGCGGCATCTGGAAGCAGGACACACCACCATTATATGTGTCCAGCACACCGAGGAGTGAACCAACATGTGAAACGTCACCAGTATGACAGATATTATGTAATAGTTAGTTTTTAAGTAATGTTTCTGTTATATGATTTTAAAAATTGTGTGTAGGTTTGCATGTATATGGCTCGGTCTGATCATACTAGCCCCGTCTGGTGAACAACATGCTTCCTCCTCATCATGTACAACCAATTCCAGAGAAGTAGAAATATTAGCATTTCCAGCATATTAGAATTTATTTCAAAATAACATGTTCATAGGCAGATCAGCAATAGGGATAGCAAGCTGTGGACTGTCAAGCAAAAAATGTTAACATTACTGGCAGCTGGAATACTAATTGGTGCTTGTACCATAAACATGGCCGTTGCTGTTTGCTGTGTAAGCATATACTTATTGTTGGTAATCAATTGGTAATTAACAACAAGATATTACACACTTTTGTACAAGTTACTTAAGATTATTCTACATAATAACATTAATAATTTAAATATTGTTATAGGAAAATTATTGCCATCAATTTAAGTCATATTTAGTTTATTATGAGTACATATTATTGTAGAATTGTTTATTGGCAAGCCTTCATGGCAAAGTAATAATCAGGTAAGCCTAGTTTCCACTGCGAGCGGAGTGGACCCATTAAGGACTCTGTTTGACTCACAAGAGTAAACTGCATACATTATATTTCCAGTCACCAACAAATAGTCGCAAACAATGCAGCTTACGCTTGTGAGTTAAACGTGTATTAAAATGTTATTGTATTATGTCGTCTTAAGAAAGACTGGAATGCAAAAAGTCCACACTTTTACAATGTTGTTTTGCTTGTTCTATCTGAACCTTTATGAAAGTTTTTTTTTTGTATTTACTTTATAGGTATTTCCAGCTTGACCCTCAAACTATTGGTTCTCACACAATTATAATTTATAATTATGATGCACTATTACATGGTAATTTTAATTATGGCAGGTTAAATGGAAAAAATTATTTAAGCCTGTTGATATCCCAGTAGTGAAGATAACTCAATAAGATCATAATGATGACATTGAAACATTCAAATGAGTACCTGGAGGACCAGTGAATATAAGATGCCATAACATTGGGTCTTATCATCCATAGTATACATTTATTAAAAACAATCAGTAACAAAAGCATCTACCATGAAAGAATTGCAAACTAGGATGGAAGATCATGATCATACTACAATATTAAACTAGAAAAATATTCTTTCATAGTAGATCCCTGATAAGTAGTGATAAGTTTTGTTTAATATTGCATCAAGCCATTCCAATTATAAACCAAACATGCTAAACAATGTGTGTCTGTCAAAAATAACATAGTTCTTAACAAATAAATGTTAAGTATATTATTTTTGTCAGTCACATACTTTAGGAAAGTACATTTGTACTTCCACTTACCATAACACAGATACCAAATACTCGTATCCGAGCGGTTTAAGCTGAAAAACATAAACTTTTTTAACCATTGACAATAAGTCAAGGTGCGTAGTGGAAATTTATAACTTCACACTGGCATGCACTTTGAATATAAGCAATTTAATTAATTATAGAAAAGATGATGACATAGAATTCTGAAATCAAAGCTCTCTAACTTAAATAGGTACTGCCAGAGCTGATTAGGTTTCTTACAGCCTGAACTGTTGTATTTAGTCACTTTCAAACAGCCCAAATGAAGTCTAAACCAGGGCCAGCAAAGCAGTATACCAATTGAAGATAATTTTATGATATGAGTGATAACATGGTAAATAATGTTTTCCTAGGCAAGTGTGTATTTCCATTATACATAATTATATATTATGGTATACCTAATTGCTTGCTAGAAGTAGAAAATATAATTAAGGAATTATCTCCACTCCTTTACTGATTAGAAGTATTACAACCAATCATAATTATTATTAATTCTGAACATATTTTGGTATTGATTTATTACTGTAGCCTTGAAATAAAATCACCAATGTCTACAAGATTATCGACAATATCAATATGTTCTACATTTATTTATAGACTAGCTAAACTAATGCTAGACTCCAGAATACCAGTTCGCTAATTGTACCGCAGCTGCGACGCCTGCAACTACATTATCACGTATCTATCGTGTCTGCAATAACTTTGCGAAAAACGGTGCCCAGTGCCGAAAATAATGAAAATTGCAACCTATTCAGATATCACTACAAGACTGTGTACAAGAAACAATAGTTCAAATAACTAACTTGCCCATGTAGACATTACAATAAATGTCACAAGTTATTTACATTTTACATGCTGGCGCCATGTTGGTTTCTCTACGACTCCGCTGGAGCCCTAAGTACGCGTTGATAATAAATCACATCCATTTCAACTTACCCTCAGTTCACGTAAATATTTCAATTTACACCAAAGTAGTTGAGTGAAATTAGTTAGACAATTCCAAGTTCGCGATGCTGAACCTTGAAGTATGCTTCTTCGCAATAAAGGCCCGAACATCGATCCGAATCCAAGACAGCGACAGATGCTTGTTGGTTGGTTGGTTGAACGCAACGCGATGGCGTAAAATCGTAACTCAAGTTTCTCTTCCGTATCAAGAAAAATATTTAAATACTCTATCAACTACATAGAGTTTATTACCATGATATATTAAAAAATAGAAACATATTTATCTAAATAATTATTTTAAAACATAAGTTTTAAGAAAATATTTATAATAAAAGAACAAAAAAGTTTTCATTCTAAAGGAAGTTGTCGCACTACCGCCATCTAGCGTTGTTTTCTACAATCAGTTAGAAAGAAGTACGTTTTACCAACCTAACAAACTATATAATGCGTTCATAATTAGTATGTTATAGTTTTGCTACGTTCAGAATAATGTTTATTTTTATTTACTTTTTTTAGTTCTACGCCCTAATGGGGAAGAAAACTGACAACTTTTGCCGAGGGTGTCGCTGGTAACGCTTGGCTGACATTATCTGTCAAACTACATACAAAACTTGATTCCTAAAAGTTTGGACGGCATCTGACATAAAAATGCCGCGCTGTATAGTAATTTTATAATAAATATTATTATTATCCTCATCTTAGGTACATACTTATTCATTGTAATAAAGATAAATATGTTGCTTTGTTATGGATGGAAGCTTTGTGCTGCTATTTATGTCATGATAACTGTCTGGAGGTAGAAGATCCATCTTGGTATCATCAGTTTCATGCTGCTGAGGTATCTCAAAATTCAAATTTCTATCAAATGATTCGATTCTGTAACCACATTCCGATTTTAATTTCTAGGTTAAGTTCGTAGCATAGGAAACATCGAATATGTTATAAAACTACTGTGTAAGTACGTAAAAGTTTATAATTACTACGATAATAAATGAACGATATGTTGCTGTATATCATGTTGCTGTTGCTCAATCGCACAAGACAGCTGCTTTCAGGGGAAGTTTTAGATACGCCGCATCCAAATGCTGGAACAATATTCGCCCGCCGATAAGGAATCTTAAATGTCTTGGTACCTTCAGAGTTCGACTGCGGCAGTTTCTTATTGCCTCTCAGCAAAAACTGGGTATGACCATTTCGAACACGTCCATTATATAACTGGCTGTCGTGTTCTTCAAATCAAATCAAATCAAAAATGTTTATTTGCTAGAAAATACATACAAATTCAAGGAAAGATCTTATGTCCGAAAAAGTCTTTGTATTCTGCCTGCAAGCAAGCGTACAAATTATTTACTTACTCGTACATCTATTTATGTAATTATTATCATGCAATTAATATTGTTATTATTTATACAATTTATACAACAATTATTCTAAACTCAATTATTAATTTTCATTCAATAGTACGCACGGCTACACATCAAGCTATACATTTCCAGTATAAGCTGACCTCACATTTGTACGGAAATCCTATACAATGCGAGATCAGCATAAACTGGAAATGTATAGCTTGATGTGTAGCCGTGTGTACATACCTAACATTAATTTTTAAATTCCATAAAATCCTTAATGCTATAGAAACAACTCTCCTGTAGCCAAACGGTCAATTTTTTTTTTAAATGGATGACCCTCCAACAATTTTAAATCATTTGGAATGTTATTATAAATCAGTATACACATATTAAACACATTTTTTTTATAAATATCTTTATGACTTGGTGGTTGATACAATAAGTTGTGAAACTTAGCCCTTTTTTGTCTTGGTAGAACCTCACTACGTTGCTTAAAGTAATGCGAGTGATTCTTGATAAAAACGCAGATATCTCTTATATACATACAGGGTAGCGGAAGAATGTTACATTTTTTAAAGAGAGGTTTACAACTATCCTAGAACCATGCTGGCCTCCGGAAGATCATTTATATATAGCAAAAAAAGTAAAGGACCGAGAATGCTACCCTGAGGCACACCACACTTATTTATTATTGCTATTGAAGTAAAAATCTCTTTGGTATACATTTTGTAAATTTTTTTTACAACTTTGGATATCTCGGTACACTGTTTCCTGTTTCTTAGATAGCTAGCTAACCAATCATGAGCTTTTCCTCTTATGCCGTAGAAGTCCAATTTGCTTAAGAGCTTCGAATGATTCACAAAATCAAAGGCCTTGCTCATATCTAAGAAGAGACACACCGGTGGATTGCCATTGTTTATGCTTTCAGTTACAAGTTTAATTAAGTTAAAGATTGCAAGAGCAGTTGAACTACCCTTACGGAAACCAAATTGCTCTTTGCATAATATTTTATGTGTATAGAGAAAATTATTTAACCTGATAAGCAATGCCTTTTCAAAAATTTAAGACATAATAGGTACTATGGTGATAGGACGATAGTTATTAGGGTCTGACTTATTTCCCGTTTTAAAAAGTGGTTTCACGATAGATACTTGAGATAGATACTTCCCGAGTCAATCCCTCTATTTGGTGTAACTGATGATCACAAACCTGTGAACAAGGAGGTATTTCGTAATTGAATAGCTGCGGATCTTTTGTTCGATAATAGTTATAATACACATGTTATTTACCTATATTTATTTACTATAAACATTATTATTTTAAATTAGCCATTGAATCGTTTATTTATTTGCACCCACGCTATTATAATTATTTTAAGATTATTTATTTCAATATTAAACATATGACTATATATAATCAAGTAATCAACAATACAATCAACACATTAATGAACAAGAACGTTTCCCAAGGCAAAACTTTACTGTAGAATACTCCATAATTTAAGTTGCGGGTATACTTACTTTTTTCACGCGCATAACACTTTGTCACAACACCAATTTATCTCTTCTGCTAGACGTTCGTATGTCACTGCAGGGATCTAGCAGAATATCAGCGTTAGGTATATCTGCCTGACACATGCTGAGCTGGACTCCCATTTGGTGCAACCTTGAGACGCACACCGCACCTTGTTTTTCCTTTTGTCATTTAAACAAAGTATGTCATAATGTCACTCTATTTCTTTAAGTACTTATGTTTTTATGAATATTCATGTAATTTGTTATCTTTTAATTGTGCTTTTGTGTGTCTTTTGTATGCACTGAATAAATGTTTTATCTATCCATATAAAATTGGGTTATTTACTTCTATTATTAACAATAAAATTGACTGTTTCAATTGCGTTTTTCGGCCTCTTAGTGAAGCTCCTCGGTTCTTCAGTTCAGCTTTTAACTGAGGTACAGTCCACGTTGAATATATAGTTCGTTAAATTATCAAAAAACACACGCTAGTTCCTGTTATAATTATTTTAAACCCGAAAAACATTGAGAGATCAAAATGACAGTGCGATGTTATGGGCAATGCGTTAGCAGCGCCACCTGTTTATAGCGTTGCGATTTCTTCCCTATTGCGTAACACACGATCAATCACAATCTGTTTCATTTTGACAGTTCAAAAACATTCATTGCATTGTTTAAATTGCAGAGCAAATAATTTTTTTGAACTTAGCAAGCAATGGATTAGCAATAGTTTTCAAAATGATTCAGATTGTAATTGATGTTACACAATTAGGGTGCAGTTTGTCTAGCGATATAAGTAAATTGTGGTTAAGGCGAAAGCGTCAAGGTAATTCAAATTTTCTTACGTTTTTTTACAATTTGCAGGTCAGTATCATGTTGTATGTTGATCTAAATATGATTTGCAGCCGTATCAAATGTTTATTTATAGAAATAATCATAAAAATGATCAACACAACTCTCTAAGTTCATTTAAGCGCATTGCATGACTATTTCATGAAATCATGAGATTTGGCGATTGTCCTTACTTATGGAGTTGTATTGCTGATTGTAATGATTATAATTATGTAAAGCCATATTGGTTACGGTCGCGAATCATATTTTAATCAACATAAAACCTCACACTAACCTGTAAAATGTAAAAAACTAAAGAAAATTTTAATTTCGCGGGCTACCTTAGCGCATGCAATGTTAAAATGTTATAGTCCTCAAGAAGCCATGAAGAAGCTCATAAAGCTTTACTATATTGTACTTAATAATTCCATAGCGTAGCTTAGCTCAGCACTCCAAGCAGCAACCATAAGCAACTTTATTGCAACACTGGTGTACAATGATATTTTAACGCGTGGCCAAAATCGGAACGAACACCGCCATCTTGTTTTTTCGATAAGTAGGGACAAATTAAATTACCTAGCGAAACTCCGCAGATGGGTATCGATATCTAAACATAATCAAATAAAAAATAAATTTAATTTGATTAGTTTTTTTTTAGGGTCATCAATCGCAGTTAGTGTAGTCCAGGGGTGGCGAACCAATGGCACGTGTGCCATTGGTGGCACGTAACAAAACAATTTTTCCAGGAGCCACTATGTCAAAATTGTTTGTTGGCACGTAATGGCAACATACAATATTTATTTGGAAAAAATGGCACGTAGATGTAGAAAGGTTCGCCATCCCTGGTGTAGTAACTAGAAATGTCAGTTTAAAAAATCAGTTTTTTTTTTGTTAGTACCTGTACTTCACGTGGTCATATGGTATCAATATTTATAGTTGTTATAACAAAAAAAAAAACAGATTTTCTCTACTCAAGTAACAAAACTACCAGGCAGAGGTCGTAGGCCACGAAAGAAAAAATCAGCAAATCTTTTATTGAAGTGAAAACTTGCGCGTTGAGAAAAATTTTTGGTAGGGTAAATTTATGGGTTCGCGTCACCGACATGTTCGCGCCGTAGTGTTGTACTATAGAATATAGATGGAGCTAATACCGGTTTTAGTTTTCACTTCTGTCGGCAGTCCCCATGACTGTTTTATTTTTTCGTGTTTGAATATCAACACCCATCACGTCTGCGGAATTTCGCTTGGAAATTTAATTTGAACCTGTATTTCGCAAAACCATTTCAGAAAAGTTTACCAACATCGCCACCAATTAACGTGACGTCATTCAAGCGCCAAAAGATCCTTGTAGCTCACTGTGATTTTGACAGTGATGCAATACCTAAAGCGTTAGAGTCTCGTAGAGTATATATGTTCTGTGGTTAGAGTCTCAGAGGTTAGAGTGCGTTCTCAGAGTAATAACCTCAGAGTAATAACTAAGTGCGTGTCATGAAATAGTTACTTTGCCGTAGTGTTGGCTACACTGTTAAACTTTAACACTAGCGTATTCGTGTACGCTTCAACCTTCATAGCATACGCTCATTACGCGCGCTTTTTGTACCCGTACCAAAGGGAAACAATAAAATCAATCTGCCTAGCCTTTTCTCAACTATGTTGGGGTAGATACCAAAGGGTAATAACGGAACCTTATTATTAATTTAATATTATGTGCCTGCGCACTATAGACTACAGCCCCATAAACACACGGGTACGACGCATGTAATGGTTTAATTTTATTGAAATAAATGCTTTGAGTTGAGTTTCAGTTTGACGTCGAAAAATAACAAAAGGAACCTTCCTTGTCTATTTTCTAAATGTATTTATTTATTATATGCATATTTCTCGTAGGTATTCATCTGATTATTATAATGATATTAAGAAGTATATTATGGAGACAAGTTACTGAGATGCAATAATTTCAAGAGCAAGAAATAAAGCCAACGGGTGCGCCAACGTGTTAAATGCTTGTGTGGTGGCACAATAAATACCACAGAGTAACATACATTACAGTCGTGTCTAGCTATTACGACCTTAAAAACGAATAGGAACAACTTAGAGTATACTCTAAGAGGAACAAAGACCAAGGCCCTAGTCTTAATCCAGAATCTCAAAATCCAGAGCTGGTTGTCAGGCGCTTTATTTCTGATGTTAAAATACGGCTTAATTAAAATAACGTTGTAACATAAATTGTTTGGTTCAGAGCTCTACCCTCCCTCAACCCCCTTTCCCGTGTTATCCTGAAACATTTGTGTGAAAAATTGTGTTGCGAATTAAATTGGAGAAATATGATGGCGGCGTTAGTTCCGATTTCAGCCACGCAACAAAAGATCCTTGTCCAACTATACATTCTTAATAATAAAATATAAAAACACATGGTTGTAATTTAAAAAAAAATGCCTTATACCGAGTGCTTCCTTTACGATTCCACCCGTCTAGAAATGCTGGAAATAATGTTATCTGTCCGTAACCGTACGAGCCCTCAAACATTTCCCCTTCTCAAACCATTATTGACCTTCCATCGTATGCTATGCCACAGTAATTTCATATTTTTTCTGATTGTATTTTTCTCCAATTATTTTAAATTAAGTTGACTGTAGGCATAGCCTACAGTCAACTTAATTTAAAATAATTCTGTACTCATTCATCACTAAACAATATTTTACCCCATTAATGGTCCGTTTTTCAAAGTGGATGTTCTTAAGCTCAAGTTTTGGAGTTCGGCGTGCACTACCGTACTAAAACAGCTTCTTTCAACACCACCTCGCACCTCGAACTTCCTCAAGCTTATTTGAGCCTCTCTCAATACCCTTGCTCTCTGTCTGAATATTTGGATAGGTACAATACGGCTGATATATCGGCTGTTCCGAACTTTCCGCAGAAGGCTGCGCAATTACATTTTTTTGGAACCAAATGGTGACATGAGTCGAGTGTGAGTGAGAGAACATGCGCGAAAGTTTGCAGAGCCTATGTTCAGACCTGCCAAGTTATAATGAGGTCGATGAAGACTTCTGTACATCAGGGTAGGTTTGATCATTTATTCTCATCCCAAGTGCTCTGGCAACCTCTGTTGAGGTACATGAAGTCCTTGACTTCATTAGGTATGCCCCGACTTACGATTTCAAAGTAGTAAAAAAAAAACAAATACCTAGCTACCCAAAAAAATGCCGAAAAAGGCCAAATGCTTAGCTATATAGTACACACGACTACACATCAAGCTATTGCTATACATTTCCAGATATGCTGAGTTCGCATTGTTCGGAAATCCTATACAATGCATGATCGGCACCTTTGTACTCATAAGTTATATTTCATTTCCCTATTAGTCCAGTCAAATTAGGGGGGGCTTCACCTCGAAATGAAGGTTAATAAGCTGTAAACTTGTATAAAACTTTATTTTGGCATTCTAAACGTTGTCTCAAGAGTTTCATTCAATCTCGTGTCGTTTTTTTTTTTTTTTGGGTGGGAAATCATCAAATGACTCCTCCCGCTCTGGGCGGAGTGAGGGGGAGTGTCAGACTTTTACTGACTAAAACCCACCCGTGTTCCTTCCGTTGCCTGTGTGCCGGGGTCCGCGATATCCCTTTCAGACAAACCCGCAACCCCAGCAGTCTTAAGATAATCAAGGTCAAAGGCCACGAAAATCGGTTTTTTACAAATATCTCGTTTCCTATGGTTTCAATGATGTTTACATCTGTAATAAAAAATGTAGAGCTTAAAATTCTTTACAAATTAAGTACTAAACATTTTTTTATACGCTTTAACGTGAAATACTTTATGTGCTTAGGTATACGAGTATCTTCATTATATTCTAATATATCTAAATAAAGAATATAGAAAGAAGAATTAAGATTAAGAATAAAGTATTTTTTCTTCTTCTTCTTCGAAACTTCCCAATTTTGATCAACTGGCTCAAGTATTTAACTAGAAAACTGCGCTGCGGCGTTCATTAGGACTTCAAAGGTGCTGGTGAATGGACACATGGGACATTCCAGTTCCAGCAAATGGGTCATGTCTATATTTCAGCTAAGTCCTCCGATTAATTCATTACAGAGAGGATTTACCAGGCTAACAGAGTCACAGGTGTTGTAGTTCTTGATCATGCTGGGTAAGATCTTGTTAACATACTTGTCAGTGCTGTTAAAACACCTTAGACTTCTTTATTCAAAAATGAATACGACTCGCTGCGACACACTGTCAAACAATTTTGTAAGATGTCAAAATGGCCATCATTCATAAATGTCTACAATTTTTTTAAATTTTAGTAATTCCTATTTTTTATAAAAATCAGAAAAAAAATAGATACATCTTACTATCAGGAAACAATAGAGCCTGTGAGCTTCCGTGAGCAAGAGAGAATTCTGGTAAAGGTTGAGTGAAAGTACGAGGAAAGGAAGCAAGCCGAGGGGCCGACCTTCTGGCGGGAATCAGCTGATCGGGTTTGCGCAGTGCGCAAAAGTGCGGGGCGCGGGCGGCGCGGCTCGGCGAGCGACCGGGGAGTCGGCGCGCCCGGCCAGTCGCGCGCGCTGCGCCCGCCCTCTGAGCCCACGACCCGCCGCGCACCGCCGCGGCGCCGCGAGCCGCACACCCACCGGAGAATAACAGAAAACTAGCACTGCCAGCGTCCGCGAGCACCCCACGCTCCACACTAATGCTGTAACTGTGATATTTGTACAAACTCCGCGCTCCTCCGCTCCGCTGACGCTGGCCATGCGGACACACAACGCGCCGCACGGATCCGACTCGCAGCCTCCAGCGACACGCGCTAGTACGCTGTTATGAGAGACGTTCAGAGCGTACCTGATACATGTACAAAAATGTTCGATATGTCAATTCAAGAAGTGAACGGGAAAGGACCTAAAAAGAGGAAAAAGTCGTTAGAGCGTAACTGTGATAATGAGGAGCGTGGAGAAGAAGTGGCGGGTGAGCGAGCGGTGGAGGCCCGGGGCAGCACCGTCACCGACTCCGGCCCGGCTCGGCAGCTGCTGCACTGGCGCGACATGCCGCAGCACCTGCAGTTCAACCCCTATGTGCTCACCGGCTACCGCCCGCTGCAGAGCTGGGCCGGATGCGTCGGCAGCCTGTTCTACTTTCACAACGAGACCATCAACATCCTCACTCATGGTAACGTACCCATTGATTTATTTGCGCGTTGTTACGTAGGTATTACAGCCCGTACGTCTGTAAAAGGCACCAATTTGCTCTTGTTTCTCATGTGAGGCCGGTTACATAAAGATTCAGCTGCAAGTTACAACATTTTCAATATTGTGGGCTACTTACATATTTTTACATAATCTAAATAAGTGCTTCGGGCGACTTATATTCGTATTAAGTACCTATTCCATATTTCTTTGAAATTTGTTCACATTTTCAGTTTATGAAAATATAATAAATGCCACCAACAGGCTCAGCCGAGTGCAATAAACGCGCATTCCATCTACGCAAACGTAGCACAGGCTACGGGCTACGCGCTCGAATTCGTAGCACCGGGCTACGGGCTACGGGTCTTCGTAGCACAATTTATGTGCCATTAAGAAATGCCAGAGATTTGCGAAGAATGCACGTAAATAGTATCAGTATTCTAAGGGTCGCTATTCATATTATATTAAAACTGTAACTATTTTATATTTTTTGTGAAATACCAAAAATATTCAGGATTCTCTTCCTTAGCCTGCCAGTTAACCTGATTATGTATTAATTTATTTTGACGTTAAAATAATTAAGGTGGTCTACGTGGTCCACCAAATCATATAATTTTAATGTTGTTTCCCTATTCGACACAAATTAGGCCAACAGAAGCAGTTTATCTTATTCCGGTTATTCACATATTGTATGAAATTAACGTCCATGTACACACGACCAAAATATTTGGTAATATAGAAAAGCGTTTATGTTTATTTAGGTACTCGTAAATGCTGATTTTCCTAAAATTAGGTATTGTTGAACAGTAATATTTGAATTACTTAACGTTGCAAATACGCGTTATATTTTAAACATCCATTGTAGGTATTTCCTGAGTTATAAGCATGTTTAAAATAAATATAAAAAAAAAAACTATATACTTAACCTAAATAGTTTCAAAACTATGGCAAAATATCTTCATAATAATATATTCCCGCCAAGCTCGCTCGGCTCGGCGAAAACAGCGCCTGCGGATGATAAATAAATTAGAAATCCTTCATTAATCATAATATTTATAGAAGGTTTTTAACCTTGTTATCTAAACCATAAGCAAAAGTATCGGTAATCCTAACTAATATTATAAATGCGACAGTAAGTTTGTTTGTAACGCTTACACACTAAATTTGGCACATCGGTAGACCATGAACTGGTTTAGGACAAAAGATACTTCTTATTCCGATAGTACGTTTCCATGGGATAATTTCGGACCTCTACGCGGACGAAGTGGCGGGCAAAAGCTAGTAAACATATATTTCATATTCAATTAGAAGAATAGTAAATACCTATTCCATACGAGTAAGTTAACTGTGATAAATTTGTACCAATTCGGCTAAATCAGGTATTCGCTTTATATTCAAAGCACTCGCCGTAACCAATTCAATGGGACTCGCCTATGGGGTAACCCCATAAAGCCGGGCATTGTGAGCCCTAAGGGGCAATGCAGCGTTATCTTACCCCATCTATTGTATCGAGGAACCCCATGGAATAGCTGCGTGGATTGGCAACCCCATTACTTAGAAACATTTTTAATTCAACGTTGGTATAAAATGGGGTTACATTTTTGCAATAACGATTTGATTTTGATTTGTTAGTTTTGCATAAATATTAGTACCTATACTCACGTATGTGAATTATTATAAACTTTTATTAAGTACTTGAAGGGAACTTAATTAATCATGGTACTAAATACCTAAATACAATGCTGTTGCTTGCTTGTTACATCTGTTAGATTATAATAATAAATTAATTTAATCAACGCAGCATACCAGAGTAGGTACATTACTGGACAATCTGAACATGGACAATCTGGACATGGACAATCTGGACATGGACAATCTGGACATGGACAATCTGAAAATGGACAATCTGGACATGGACAATCTGGACATGGACAATTTGGACATGGAAAATATGGACATGGACAACCTGGACATGGATCGACAATTCCATAACATGTAAAAAATAAAAAATAAACACAACACCGGGTTCTCTGCCATCCGCTGTTACGCATAATCCCTAGATAAACTAATTATTAGTAATTATCAACACAGATTAGCAACATCCTCTGTACGCTGTACAGACATACGTATAATCATACTGTGCTAATTAACTACTAACTAATTCCAATTACAGCGTTGAAAGCAGTTGAAACGATGAATTCCTAATATGTAAAACGTCATACATTATTCTAACACTCTACACATGGCGACAGAATAAACACCAAAAGGCATTAATCAAAATCAACTCATTTATTAAAACTAGGCTGAGAATCAGCACTTTCTCCTAAAATGCCCGGCCTTCACCACTTCACAGTGCTGGGAAAAATAAGTAGAGCAACAAACTCCCCAGCAGCACAGCTGTCTGTTCAGTAGAAAAACTTGATTCTACATAAATTAATCAGTAGAATTCCAACATTACTCTCTATTCTCCCCAGGAGAGGGATTTCCCCACTAGAAAAAACGTTTGGTGTTATACAACTTTATTTCATATTCTATGCAGCCATAATAACATGAGCTCACCACTCTATTTAATTCCATACACAAAGGGAAATTACAAAAATGATGCATAAACAGTAATTTCTCGATACCATAGGAGCATACATTGGAAAGACCGGTCATTTTGTAAATTATACCGTGATTACCGATGGGTACCGGCTTTGTGTTGGGTAATCATGTACTTATTCTATTGTCAATAACTGGGGTAGGCTGGGTAGGCTCCTGAATTATGTAGAAGTTGCAAGAATGAGCAGGGAGGCATTTGTTGGGTTTGAATCGAAAAGTTTGTTCAATGAAGTTTTTCCTAAGTGTGCTAACGGAAACTTGTATCTCTCATTTTAAACTCGAAGCATCATCGAATCTTATTTAAAGATGATTAGAAGGAAGATTTTGCATCTATAACTCGGTTCTCAAATTATTATTCATTAGAGTCGCTTTTCATGACCGCGTTGTTCTTCAAAACTACGCAGAGGATTTTGATGCGGTTTTCAACATTATCATTTAGTTCGATCTGCAGTTGTGTGTCTGCCCACGCAATAAAAAATTTCTTATTTTTTTTGCAATTTGCAGTTAGATTCAGGTTGTATCTTGATCAAAATAATTATAATCCGCGACTGTAACAGATATGTATTTACAGAATTATAATCATTGGAATCATTAATACATCTCTCTAAGCCAGATTTGTTCTAAATGAACAAATTTCTTATGGAAGAAATCTAGCTTAGAGACATGTGACGATACTATATAAATAATATTATTAATGCCAAAATAACGGTCTGTCTGTTACCTCTTCACTCCTAAACCTCTGAGCAGATAAGGCTACTTTTCATTCTGGATATTTGTATTAAAAGTGATGAATACTAATGAAACGCTGACGAATTTGCGGGAAAAATCTTTTGTATTCAATATGAGGCATTTTATTACATGATGTGTACCGAAAACGACTAACGTTTAACGCCTATTAATAGTAACAATTAATGTGTGAGTTATTAACGCCTTTTAATGTGTCATTCGTCTTTATTTGAGCCATTCTGGCATAGGTGCTCTCAACATTTATATGTACTACATTGTAAACATCAAATGTTGAAAGTAGGTCGCTCAATATTTGCTGCAAAAACCGTTTTTTTTCATCTTATAGGCAGTTAAGTACAAGGACCGCGGAAGTGGGGGGTAGAGGGGGCCAAATGCTCCTAAAATCAAACCAGGGGTGCCGCGCCCCCTCTTATTTTACTACTTGGCAAAGAAGGTTCCTCTGTCCTCTATCCTTCACAAAGCTTTGTTTTTTCTTAAATTAATAAGCGCATGTACGTAAGAAAAAGATTTGCTTTTTGTTTTGACAGAATTTAAAGTATAATGTACATTAAATCGTTTTTGAAAGGGGGTGATCAAAGAAGTTTACCCCTCCCTGTCTTGAAGTACTACGTTTTTGGGTAGGGGGTGACCAAAGAAGTTTAACCCCGTCATGGAGTACTTCGTTTTTAGAAGGGGGTGACCAATGAAGTTTCCCCCCCCGTCATGCAGTATTTCGTTATTGAAAAGGGGTGACCAAAGAAGTTTGCCCCCCGTCATGGAGTACTTCGTTTTTGGAAGGGGGTGACCAATGAAGTTTGCCCTCCGTCATGGAGTATTTCATTATTGAAAAGGGGTGACCAAAGAAGTTTGCCCCCCGTCATGGAGTACTTCGTTTTTAGAAGGGGGTGACCAAAGAAGTTCCCCATTTCCCGTCACTTCCGCGGTCCCTGGTTAAGTAGGTATATTATGAGAACGGTCATGCCATGGCGAAGAGAGAAAACCATTTAACAAAGTTACCGCCCGTTAGACAAGCTCGCCAAGGTACTCGCCTAGCATTGGTGATTACAATACGGCTGATATAACTTGGCAGGTCTGAACATAGGCTCTGCGAACTTTCGCGCATGTTTTCTCACTATTTGGTTCCCCGTATTGTAGGTACTGTTGCTTATTCTTTTGAGATAATTCTCAAGTCATATCATCAGTGATGAGAGAGTTTAGAATATAGCAGAGCCTCGCTGGATGGAAACCGAAAATAAATGCCATTTCTGTCTTTCTGCTGAGCTACAATGAATATTTTCGTTCGATTAGACCGGTACATTCAACTAGCTGACAGTCCACACCGTTTCGTTGCCGTGGCTCAGGGCCAGCTACTCGTAGATAGAAACACGTGTGAATTCCTTTCACTCTACACCAGGGACCCATAACTTTATAGGATTCTTATGGGAACTGGTGTGCTTGCTAATGAGCGCTTACCAATGGTGAGCTGTCCTCGACCCCTAAGCTTTACTTCACTGAAAATCTGTTTATGCTTTTAATTTTTCGTGACTGCATATATCTTTTCTGTTTTAACCCTTTTCTCTAAATGGCAGTTAACGAGCTGCTTCACTTTATAAATTACTGCTTTCAAGGAAAACATGTGCTATGATACACTTACGTTAAAAGTTTTAAACTCGAAACATGTCTGTCGTTAGTTCCTGTAGCAGAATATTTTCATAGCGGGGTTTTACACGGTAGCTTAGTAAGTATGGGGATGGTAATGTTCTAAATAATTGTATGTTTAGCTGCGCCCCGCGGTTTCACTCGCATAAATCTCGATCCCGTGGGAATATCGGGATAAAAGAAATCCTATGTCATAATCCAGGTCATGGTATAATACCCATGTGCCAAATTTCATCCAAAGCTGTTCAGCCGTTTTAGCGTCAAGCGTAACAAACAAACAAAAAATTTAACGAACAAACTCACTTTCGCATTTATAATATTATTATAGTTAGTTAGGATAGATCGCACTGCAACGTGTCGTGAGATACTTCAGCCACATTGCTCGCAGAAGTACCGATAACATGGAACATCTAATGGTGACTGGAAAAATAGAGGGCAAAAGACTTAGAGGTCGAGGCCCAAAAAGGTGGTCGGATCAAATATCCAAGCATTTGAGGATAAGTATCAGCGCCGCACTCCACCTGGCCAGGATCGAAACAGATGGAAAAAGACCGTTGAAAATTTGATACGGAGTCACGATTCTCAGCGAGTGAGAAACCGATTGAAAAGAAGAAAATCGAACTATGCGGTCGAACAACGAACGAACCTTTGAACAACGTGGCCACAACCGAAAATTGTTCTGTTATTTACTTACTGAAAGTGTGACCAAACATAAAGCGGCCATCATGCGCGGCTGCCGCGATGTGATTTGGCGACTGCCGTGCGCGAACGCTTCTGTTAAACGCAAACATTCGTTGGTTTAGTTCGCACTAGAGCGCGGCAGAAATATGTCCTGCAAACGCCGCGTGTTGCTGCCGCAATCCTTCCGCTCAATGTTTGGACACACCTTTATACCTTTGCATAGGGTAACCCTAGCACATTCAAATCTCCCATTAGTACCTTCCAATCAAATCGATTTGTAAATTAAAACACAATCGATATGGCTGTCACATAGTTCCCCGCAGCCTGATAGAGCCGTGGCAGCTACACGCGGTTTGCTAATAATGTCAGTTAGACTGAGCCGAATGGATTACTGCGGCGCTTGCGGCAGATCGCCCACGATGGTGTCCTGTCGATGTTATGCACTGATGAACACGCTGATGCTGCAATTCGAATTCTCAAAAAGCTTTTCGTGTATACGTGCTTGTGCGTTTGTTCACATATTTAAAACCCTCCGTTGGACAAATTCTGGGGTGGATTTTCAAATAATCCGTTTTCAGTGCATTACTTCTTAAGAAAAGTTTTTCAGTGATTTGGGCAGTGCGCGTTAGTCAGTCAAGAGACAGTTTTATTTGTACAGTCAGCATCAAAAGTTGATGACCACATTTAGATTTTCAAAATCGCTGTATAGTGAAGTGCTAATAGTGAATACGGTGTACAGCGATTTTGAAAATCTAAATGTGGTCATCAACTTTTGATGCTGACTGTACGATATAAGAAACGTAAAAGATGTGTCAGTTGAAATGAATTCTCAAAAATGAAAAGTAAAGATGTGAAAGTTAACCCAAGCCGGTCGAGTCTCTTGGGCGCGATTTATGCAGGCGCTGGCAGCGAGTGGCTCGGAGTCTCAGAGAGCGGGGCACGTTTTATTTTTCTGATCGAATTTTATACTTAAACTTCTTTCCTTTTCAATAAATAAAAGAATATACTAAGGTAGTGTAAAGTTAACCGGTTTTTTTTTCTGTTGAGGGCCTAGTTGTTCTCATGATTAATTGGGGTAGCGCAGTATCTTAGCGATTGGGTTTCGCGTTACGGCTCATGAGTTCGGGAAAAACATTCTTCCCCATACATTGTCTAGGAGAACTAATTTCTATACATAAACGATTTTTGCAGAATGAAAGTAAGTATATTAAGTTTTTGGCCATACCATATCCATACATAATATAAAACAAAGTAGCTTTTTTCGTTTGTCTGTATGTCCACGTTGTTCTTCTAAACCACGCAACAGATTTTGATGAGGTTTTCACCATCGTTTAGAGAATTTATTCCGGAAGGTTTATGTGTATAATACGTTAATATTAAAGTTACGTTTACCTAAGAAAACTCGAAGTTTTATCAAGTCTTAAAACCCGTGCGAAGCAGGAGCGGTTCGATAGTTATTAATATATATTATGTAAAATGCGATTAATTTCATAGCAATTAGTCTGGTTGTTATATATGGCTATCTAGTCTTCTTGGTAACGTGTGACATAGATCTACGGTCTGTAGGGGTATAGGTACCACCAATCAGTTTGCTAAGCGAGTAGACCGAGGTGTGACATTTCTTTGTGACGCTGCCATAGAAAGCTCCTGTTTATCAAAGAACGTGTTGCGACTAGGGTCTAATACGTACTATGTACCATCGAAGAAGTTCATAATACCCCGTAATGACTATTTCTGCTTGCAGCGCTCAGCGGCTATAGAACCGGGGCGGTAACAGATGTGGTGATCGTGTTCATGGAATTTTATTTTCAAACTGCTTAGATATGAAGTTCTTCGATGGTACGTACTCATAGTATAAAGGCTTGTGCAGACCAGCGCGACTTGTCGCGCGACGCGACACGAACAATACAATTTCTAAGAAAACTTCACAGTATAACAATAACCGGAGTCGCGTCGCGCGACAAGTCGCGCTGGTCTGCACAAGCCTTAAAGGAACAGAACGTGCATCAAATGATTCAATGCTTTGTGAATAATCCTTACGTAGTTAAAGGGAGGTCCCCGTTGTATTTACCAGCACCCCAATTGCGGTACACAATCCGATGTATTTTGAAAGAAATTCCTAAACCATTGCTTCATATGTTTGAAAAATTCGTCTGCTCGACAGCGGAAATCACGCAATGAATGTTGTCGAATTGTCAAAATGAAAAGCATTACAATTGTAAGCATAATCAGCCTGTAATTTTCTCACTTCTGGGACACAGGCCTCTTCTCTATGAGAGGGAGTGGGCCGTTATCCACCACGTGGTGCCAGTGTCAGTGCCAGTGCGGGTTGGTGGATGTTACGAGTCTTCGAATTTTTGGTTTTACGACATGCTATTTCCTCACGATGTTTTCCTTCACCGTTTTGAGAGCAGTGGTGATGAAATAATTTACACAATTTAAGCGTCTGTCGGTTGCGATTGTTAGTGTGTTATGCAAATAAACCCTTTTTTTTTTTGTGTGTGAAATATCACATAACTTCTCCCTCTCTGGGCGGAGCAGGAGGGCGTGTCAGACTCTTACTGACTAAAACCCACCCGTGTTCCTTCAGTTACTTTTTCGTTGCAAGGGGCCACGGTATCCTTTTCGGACTTTCCCGCGACCCTGGCAGGCATCGGTCCTAGCGGACCCCGTCAATTGTGCTGGCATTTCATTACACCGCGCGTGGAACACAACGCGCCGTCGACCCGGGTCTGGTCCTTATCGGACGTCGAGCTACCCATTGCTAACCATCCGCAAGCCCGCGTCTTCGGTGGCCGGGAATCGGCCTGCAATTCCCGACACCCAGGGGGTCACCTGCGGCGGCTAGGGGCGTGAGGGCGCATTTTTGCCTCTCCTTCAAGCGTTCTGCCTCCTTCTTCGCGAACATTACTGCTTCGCAGAAGGAGGTGACGGCCTCCCATGCTCTCTCGCTCCATACCATGGCCTGGACCAGGGCCGGATGCGAGAGATCACCGCCACCGATCGCCTTCACGAGGACACGGCGATGCTCCGCCCATGCCGAGCAGACCTCCACCGTATGCTCCACCGTGTCCTCTGGGCGATCCACACAATTATCATACCCGGGCGTTTCCTCCCGCCTTATCCGGAACAGGAACCTCCCGAAACAACCGTGTCCGGAGAGAACCTGCGTCAGGCGGAAGGTGAGGACGCCGTGGCGCCTCTCTAGCCACTCCTCAAAGAGGGGACTTATCGCCGCAATTGTGGTTTGCCCAACGCAACGCAAATACCCCTCAGGGTTCAAGCGTCGAAGAAAAAGAAAGAACAGTGACGTTTAATTAATGCTGACCATCAGACAATTTTGGTTCAAAAGAGTTTGAATTTAAAATCCCTAGCGTTATTCGGCTGCTAATTACCGAAGAACAAAGACCGTATCTATACGAGTTGGTTTGTATTAAACGCGGGTGGCTGGGCCAAAGATTAATTGCCATTGTTAGAGTTGGAATTAATTAATTTCTATACCTACTTATCACTTGGCCGGTACGCAGATCCACAGAGCTTTATCATAGGTACCTGTAGGTTTAGGTATCTGCGTAGTAACAATTAGGTATAAAGTAACTATTTGTCACTTAAATGCCTGCAGGAGACTGTGAATCGTGACTAGAATTTAAATGGAACATTAATTATTCATTATCATCATCATTTCAGCCGAAAGACGTCCACTGCTGGACATAGGCCTCCCCCAAATGGGGGGGGTTTGCCATAATCACCACGCTTGGCAGGCGGGTTGGCGATCTCTGTTTGGTGTTAAAATGCATAGAGAACGCTGCTGCCCATTCTCTAGTGAGTCCCTTAGTCGCCTTTTACGACACCCACGGGAAGAAATGGGCTGGTACTATTCTTTACGTCCAGCACCACACGGAACACATTAATTATTATGAGAGGTTAATTTGATATATTCTCATGATTTTAAATCAAGTACAACATTATGTAGATCTATACTTATAAGTTATAATAATACATAATTATATAGAGGTAAAATTTGTGAGTTTGTATGTTGGGGGAAATCTTGAAAACCATTGATCCAATTCCGAAAATTCTTTCCCATTGCTGAGTGTCAACGAATATAGTTTATGTTAAAACAAGACACACAGTATACGAGGTATTTCTCGCGAATGTATTCACTCAGAAGTCGAATAGATAAACAAAGTAAAGGTGTGTCCAAACATTGAGCGGCAAGAGCGCGGCAGCAACAGGCGGCGTTTGCAGGACACAGTTCTGCCGCACTCTAGTTAGGACTAAACCGACGAATGTTTGCGTTTAAAACCCCCACTATACAACTAGCGAAGTTGCTTCGACGAAGTACTCGTCGAAGTTGACCGAAGTCCGAAGTACGTGCCTACACACTCGAAGAACGCTTCGAGTCCTTTGACTCTGGCGCAAATACTGACAACGTTCGGAAGTCGCCCGAGGCGAGCAGATGTTGCACCGAACCGAAGTGCCCTTCTACACTTTCGTATTCGCTTAACTTCGATCAACTTCGCGAGTAATATAGTGCAGGTTTAACAGAAGCATTCGCGCGCGGCAACCGCCAAATCGCCGCGCGGCAACCGCACACGATTGCCGTTTTATGTTTGGACACACCTTAAGAATTTAGTACTTATTTATAAAATCTCTACGTTGATATTTGAACTAGAATTACCTTTATGATAATACTTTCTCATCATGTATTCCTTTCCTTTAAAAGTAAAGTGGATGGCGCGTTCACCTATACTGTTCAATGTTCCGTTTCTAATCAAAATTCTGTAATATCCGATCACATGTAGGTAGCAGTGAAATTCGCGCCATCATATCGTCTATTTATTTTTACAAGCGCTACGCTACGCAATGCAGTAATTGAAAACGTTTATACCTACGCAAATGGTTGGAAAACAGATTATTTGTAAAGAAATATGTTCAATATGATTTGACATTCAACATTGTTCGAATTTTAAGTTACTAGTTAGTTAAACCCAACGCGGCACATTTTACGAAACAGAGTTACAAAGTACGTAAGCAGTTTCCATATGAATAGCCACCTGTCAAACAAATATTTATAATAATTACGGTATTCACATAACTTGATCCTAGCTTATTTCAAATGTCTGTCCTTTGTAATAATGTAGAGCTCTCTAATAAAATTCCGAGCATGCAGAATTTCAACGATCATAACTTCAAATTGCAGTGCTGCCAACCGCACGCACATAAATTAAATTAGTCGAAACTAATTAATATTGGACAATACATAAATCCCGCTTTGTAGGTATATTACTAATGAATCATCATATCATGTTTTAGTGGGTAAAGGGTCCCCGAAACGACAAATTGCAATTGATCAATTGCAATTATAGTAATACTAGCTTTCGCCCACGGCTTCGCCCGCGGGAGGTCGGAAAATATCTTACGGGAACGTACTCCAGGGATTAAAAGTGCCCTATGTGAATCCAGGTAAACAATGTATTAATTCCGTAACACATTGTTTTCATATAACTCTATTGGTCTATTGGTTTCACGCCAGTAAAGTCGGCATGATTTTTTCCGACATTTTCAACAATTATAGTCATATTTCAGCAAATTTACATAAAACTTGAATGAATTATACACCTTAACCTTCCTCATGAATCACTCCGTCCATTGGTGAAAACTGTATAAAAATCCGTTCAGTAGTTTTTTAGTTTATCGCGTTCAGACAGACAGACACGGCGCCGGCGGGGGCACTTTTTTATAATATGTACTGATTCATTAATACAATACCAATACTTTTTTAAATGGCATCTCACAGTCATCCTCTCCGGGTTGGTGTCTACTGTCTGCTTAGCCGGCCTTTAAGCAAATACAAATATATTAACGTCCTAATTTATGACTAAAACCAAAGTCACAAAGGTTACTCAAACACAATATCTACGCAGTCTTACTTACATACGTAAGTGAGTAAGGTCTGAGGCGCCACAGTATCTATTCAATATACATTACACGTGACGAACGAAGACGAAAATGGCATTGGAACAGAAATATTCTCGGTTGATTCAATAAAAATAACAGGCGGGAATATTTTGGACATGAGTGATATGGCACGTGTATAGAAAAGTATTACCATTGGTTTGTCTATTTGTTTTTTTTCTTATTCGTAAGATTTGCTCATTAGCATTAGGTCATGTTTGCTCGAAATACCTTGAACACAATGGCCAAGGTTGGCCCATTTTGGACAAAAAAGCGTTTCCAAAGGAGTTTTTATGCCTATCACCAATATGTCACATACCTACTGGTTGGTCAGCATCTTAAGTCAGAGCCATAAACTATGAAAAGGAAAGAAGCATTTTAGTCTTTCTTTATTATTTTATGGCTCCTAATAAAATATTTTATGGGATAATGGCCAGATATTTTAGATGAACTAAGTATAAAATTAGAGTAAAAAGTTTTTATGTGCACCTTACTTTGAAAATTTTAAAGAAAGATAATAATAAATAAGTAGATACCTAATTAGTTTTATAAAATTATAAAACATTTATAACGAAAGTACGTACCTTAACCTAAGCGGAAATACATTCAGACTTTTGTATATGCTTATCTTAATTGAGGTAATTTGAAACTCTACTGCAACTTCGATAACGTTTTGTGAATTGTTTGTAAATCCTGTTCCTCCATTATTATTCCTTAACGATCTAACTTTACAAAGAAATAAAGGTTTATTTCGTTCTTGATAATATTTTATGTCTTTCGTAAAGCGAAGGAGACGTGTTTTTAATATATTTAGGTAAGGCACATCCTTGGCTAGGCAGAGCCAACAGCCAAGAGACAATGACTGTAGATTATGTGGACATGGTAATAGGTAGACAATATGAGATGTTGCTGGCATCCGAAGTCGAGAGTGCCACTGCCAGTGGCTACACAAATTAAATAAAAAAAAATAAAAAAAAAATATTTAATAGATATTTCTCGACGGCATGTGAAGCCAAGTCAGAGTCCCATGGACGGCATAAAAACTCGACACCAGATTAGTCACTAACAAGAATTTAGTCACGAAACAGAAAGAGAAGAAAACAAAAAACTGTGGGAAGACAAATCATTTTTCCGCCCTAATGCTCTAATTCTCTTGATGATAAAACTCGTGAAGTTATGCATACCTATTAGTTAGGTGCGCGCTGGGTTTTGTACTGACAAGTAATCATTTATTAAGTTGCTTTGCCCCTTAACTCTAAATTGGGCGTCCCATCTTATCCCTTGGGTGTCGTAAACTGTACAATGGCACCGAGGAATTTTGTTAATGATATGCGCAACAGTATTTTGTTTACATCAACGTTGCAATGGAAAACAACTCTTCTGAAAACTAAGGAAAATTCTGCGCTTTTTAAAACCGTCGACAAAAATTTAACGTATTCGTGCTTTATTCGTGTATGTATTTATCAGGGTGGCAGGGACATAGACGCGAAAACTGTTACCATGGATTCACTACATGATTCTAAACCTCCAAGTACAATATTTTTGTTTGTCGGTTATTTAAAAAAAAAACTGCTGTTTCATAGAAAAGTGCAATTCCTACGCGGTCAAAATTTATGGAACAGCTGTTTTTAAAAAACATAACCGTCGAAAAGTTTTTACGCAAGGGTTTCAGAATCATGTACATGGTAACAGTTTTTGCGTCGATGTCCCTGCCACCCTGTAGGGTAAATTCGTTAGAGATGGCCATAGTTTTATTCAAGTTAAATAAAACTGAAAATATTGACAGCATAATTAAACTGTTATTTTTAAGAAAATCAACAACAATCAGTCTTTAGAAAATCAGTATAAAGATATTTTTATAATGCAAGGAACACACATAAAAAAAAAAAAAACATAACTGGCCATCTTACCCGCTATATACGGGAGTGATGGCCGTAGTAGTAGTAAGGGACAGATGGCCGGCACTGGATTTGCCTCTGCCTTTCCCCTTTTCTTTAATTTGTGCTTGCTGGAGTTCCTTTTTCTTCTTCTGTCCATATTTAGAGCGCATGTCATCAAAAGTTGTACAATTCTCATGTGGGGTACAGATTACTGATCAAACATTGAAGCCAATCTTCATGAGATGGGTTTTATAGTATTTTTCGCTACGACTAGCACAATTATCAGCTTCATCTTCTGCGTCTTCTTCACCAGATGTATCACATAATATTGGTTTATCCTTATTAATATTACGTTCAGACCTTCTTTCTATCTGTTTGACAGTCGTTATATGGCCATCTCTCCTTTTGTCCGGGTAAGATGGCCACCTTAATTTTTAAACTTACGAATTACAATTATTTTCCCATTTTGAGGTTACAACAAAGAAAAATATAAACCAACACAATACACTCACAAAAACACAAATAAGTAATAAAAATATTAGTATTTCCGGATGGTATACGAACCTACTATAAAATTTCACAACTACTAAATTCAATTAAGGCCAATTTACTTATACGTATTTTTATTTATTTTTGCGCAAAGTTTTATTCAGATATTGTTCGTGGCGGTGTACTAAGTATTCTAATTTAAATACAGCGCCACCTTGTGAATAAATGAGCCAATCATATTGATTGGCCAACTCTCCCGTACGGCCATCTCTAACGAATTTACCCTATATCTCAATGTATTCGTGTGAAAAAATGCACAAAAATCTTTAATTGTAGTTTGAGGAAAAATAAACGGGTAACATCGTTTAAAAACTTAAGGCCCATTGATTTCATTCCAATTTGTTGAAAGCAGTGACCAAAAATTCAGCGAGGTGGTCGCGGATTGGCATCGGCCCAAATATTACACAATCGCCATTTTCGGGTGAAGGCTGTACGTTCACGCCCCAGCTGAAATAAAAGGAAATGTGTGTATTTTTTCCGAACATTAGTCGTAACTCCAATAGGAAACTCGACACGGTTTCATTCAATGACGTTACCGAATGTCCATTCGTGTTATAGAATTTTGGCAACGAGCATAAAGGAAACTGCCGGTCATTTCCTCGCACTGAAGGAATAAAAGAAAACATTTTAATATAAGAATAGGTTTTTAGCTGTAATCGCTGTTATTGAATAGCTTCGGTAGGTACGCATTTGAAAGAATACCTACCTACTCACATGTTCAAATTGTTTTGCGCACCTAATTTTTACGAAGTTTTAGCGCTACATTTAATTTCTTTTTTGTCTTTAGTATCGTTTTTTAAAAACAACCAGGTTCTTAATAATTAATTACAATCTAGCCTCAATCTGCCGTAACCTTTTCCCAACTATGTTGGGGTCGGCTTCCAGTCTAACCGGATGCAGCTGTATAACAGTATTTTACATGGAGCGACTGCCTATCTGGCCTCCACAACCCAGTAACTGGGTAATACGATACCCCTTGGTAAGACTAGTGTCAGACTTTCGGGCTTCTGACGACTCGTAACGACTGTCAAAGATCTACGAATGACAGCCGGGATCAACCACTTAACGTGCTTTCCGAATCACGGAGGATTCTCGGTATGTAAAGATGGTCACCCATCCACTGACCAACCCCGGCAAGCGTAGCTTAACCTGATGGATCGACCAGTGCGGCTGTTGTTACTTGCGACGATGAGTATTTATCTTTCGGAGTCCCGCAGGGCAGTGTGCTGGGTCCTACGCTCTTTCTTGTATACGTAAACAGGCTATGTCAACTCACTATACCAGACTGCAAGATCTATGTCTATGCTGATGACACTGCACTTATTATAAGTGGAGATACCTGGACTTCTGCTCACCGCTCGGCTGAAAATGCTCTTGGTATAGTGATGGATTGGCTTTCCTGTAATCTGCTAACATTAAATGTTTCCAAAACCCACTATGTTGCCTTCTCAGCGAACTCTTCTACACAGCCTAGCATTCCGGATATAAAGGTTCATAGATGCTCCCAACCTGCGCTTAACACCTGTAATTGCCCTCCTATTCAAAGATCATCTTGCGTCAAGTATCTGGGGGTGTACATTGATTGCACACTGAGTTGGAATAAACATGTGGACGTAACAGTATCTCGGTTACGAAAGCTTATGTTCCCAATGAAAAGGCTCAGAAATGTAGTTGCTTTCCCACTCTTGAAAACTATTTATTATGCTTTAGCTCAGTCACTACTAACATATTGCATCTCAGTTTGGGGTGGTACTTTTAAGACCTTCATGCTTCGCCTTGAGAGGGCGCAAAGGGCCGTTGTGAAGGTGATGCTTCAGAAACCGTATCGCTACTCTACAACCCAATTATACAAGGACATGTCTGTACACACTTGCAGGCAACTCTGTGCACTCAATATAATCCTACGTAAGCATTCCTCCCTTAATTACGACTCAAAATTGCTTATAAATAAACGACGTAAAGACCTGGTTTGCCCTCCTGTTAGAATAAAAACTGCCCTGGCAAGTAGAAACTATTTGAGTCTGAGTGGCCGCCTATATAATGCAATAAACAAAACATGTAACATTTATTCCCTTC
This sequence comes from Agrochola macilenta, assembly GCA_916701695.1. Taxonomy (NCBI): domain Eukaryota; kingdom Metazoa; phylum Arthropoda; class Insecta; order Lepidoptera; family Noctuidae; genus Agrochola; species Agrochola macilenta. The sequence goes on from OU753563.1 coordinate 16,639,633, forward strand.
CAAAATACAAGTGTAAGACCGTAGTAAGCGAATACCTTCAGGGTCTTACTTACGACGACACTGAAAAGCTGTTCGCCAGGGAATCATAAATAGTAAGCGCTAAAACACACAAAAGCACACACTCAAACGCACACACACCAACACACACACACACCCTCTTGTTTGTATATACAGACACCACTCACACACACATTCACGTATTTCCTTGCATGCCTTAAAATAAAAGTAAATTAAATTATTTTTAATTTAGCTACATTCAATTCAATTTTTATTAAACTGAAAATGAGCGTAACTTAATTTGTACGAGTACTATTTGTATCATAGTTATAGTAAATCATGGTTGTAGGAGGAAGGCGCCGGTGTCTGTAACACAGTTCATACTAGCACAGACATCGTCGTTAACTCTATCTTCAATATGCTCAAAATGCTGTACTTTGTATTTTTGGATAGGATAGATGAGTTGTACCAACATTATTGTTAATAAATAAATTATTAAATTATTATTAATTATTACTTAGCCACGAGCTCCTCGAATTACAATCAAGCCCGAAACACCTGTCTGAAAGGGATATCGCGGCCCCGGCACACAGGCAACGGAAGGAACACGGGTGGGTTTTAGTCAGTAAAAGTCTGACACTCCCTCTCGCTCCGCCCAGAGCGGGAGGAGTCATTTGATGATTTCCCACCCAAAAAAAAAAAAAAAAAAAGCCTATACGACTAATTTTGTTTGCAATCAAAGTAATACCAGCAGACTAAAACCAAATAAAACACGTTTCTTTTTCTTTTTAATTTTACTAGCATATCCAGTCTATTATGTTCCCACTGCTGGGACTCCTCTCTGTGAGAGGGAGTGGGCCGTAATCCACCGCACGGGGCCAATGCGGGTTAGTACATGTCATTTGTCTTCGAATTTTAGGTTCTAGCACATGCCGGTTTCCTCACGATGTTTTCCTTCACCGTTTTAAGAACAGTGGTGATGAAATAATTTAAACAAACTAAACCGCAAGTAGTATTTAGGCACATTTACTTTAGGAGAATTGTATTACAATGGTGCCGATTCTCTTGTCACAAATGCCTCTAAACTAGACTCAAAATCACAAAAATTTTGTTTATTCCTGTCCAACGATAATTTCCCATTCTGAAATAGACCAAAGTGACACAACTTAACTATATTTTAGTTTGACAGCACTAAGATAGTACTCAGTTTTTAATTTAGTGAAAATGGCAATTTAGTTATTCTGAATTTGACGTTTTTCACCAAAAGTTTTGATTGTAAAAAACCAAACCAGACTGAACCTGACAATTTTTAAACGCGATTAAAAAGGTGTGGGATAAAATAAGTTGTCATGAACTAAAATTCACACCAACATCTCGACTTCACGTGCAAAAACAGTACTGTATTTATTTTTTCTTTTCCTTATATCTCGAAAAGGGTTCGAACCTACGACCTACAACTCGTAAGTCACGGCCGTTACCACTGCTCTAATTCTACTAATGGCTACAGAAACCAAGCTATAAAACTATTCCCCAGCTATCTCAGCACAAAAGAATAAAACCTACATGATATTAAATTATTAACCACGGGTCAGCTTCCTCACCTACCTATGTAGATACTCGTATCTTCCCTGTACATAATTTAAGAGCGGTCATAGACATCCCTCACTCTTGACCCGACGATATTTTATGAACGTTAACGTTGTTTTAACTTATTAAGCTAGGAATACACAATTTAGAGCTGTTAATCTACACTTCTTTAAATCTATACTAATATGCGATACGCTACAGTTATGAAAGAAAGAAACATATGTTTATTTGTCACAGAAACACGTGCATATCGAGTACAACAATAAAATAAATAAATATAATCACGAGCACAAAACAGAAATAGACGGCAGCTGCACGTCATGATTGTGACAAGAAGGCTTCCACTCAGCATGATGCTGTGCTATGGGGACCCACAGCACAGCGCTGATTTTCAGTGGTCACCCGAAAGCTGAAGAGATTGTTTGTTTGCTAGAACGCGCTAATCTCTGGAACTATCAGTCGGATTTGATAAAATATTTTTGCATTTGATAGCTAAATTTTTGAGGAAGGTTAAATATAGTATAGGATAGGCTTTGTTTAACATCACGACACGGCCCTTAGGAGCCCAGAAAAAAAGTCAGAATTCGACGATGTGACGCGACGCCATAGGTTGAGGGAACAATAAATTTTACGCGAACGAAGTCGCGGACAGAAGCTAGTTGAGTTCTAAAACCAGGAAGGCTGTGTATTGGCTTCCATTTAACTTATTTAACGTTGCGGGCCGTAGCTGAGCTTATAAATATAACAATAATTGATCGGCGGACTGATCTGGGCCTGCGGGCCGGAGGCTATTTCAATTTCCCTTATGAATGCTATAATTTCCTTTTGGATGGTTTTTTGTATCTCTGCAAATGCCGGCAAGAATTTTCCTTTGAGGAGGCATGGGAACAAATGAGCTAGGATTAATATTTTCATCTCTTAAGAAGCAAAGGGCGCCCTCAAAGCCGCGTTGCCAAAGTAATTGTAATATTTTCAGAAGTACTTACAGTATTTTCTGATTTGCTATTTTTTTATTGTTTTTTTTTTAGCATTTGTTATGTTTTTGTTGTCATAATTTGCCAATGTCGCAAGGGTAATTACGCAATATTGTCTTGGGTCCGTGGCCTTGACATCAACCAATGAACAACATTGTAAATATTTTTTAATTTATTGGTTGAATACGAGGCTTTTGGCTTCTTTTATATGTGTGTATTTTAAGTATTTTTGTCTTTAAATGTGCGTTTTGTATGTGCAGTTTTTTTTTTTTTTTAACTCAACAAATATTTATAAAAACATTCCGCCTGAAACTCGTAGTTACCCATTGAGATCAATATTCTCAAAATTGAGCAAGACTTTACGCAAAGCGACCAATGTTTTTATTTCCTTCTAGTTAAAACTTTTATGAAGTGACTTGCAGGTTGTCAGATGCCACTTAAACAACTTAATAATTTAATATTGAGTGGCAAAGGCAATGTGTTTGTTCAGCCTTCAGTGCTCGGTGGGGGAAAGATGGGGGGGTATTGGAGTCATTAGGTACTCGTAAACTGGTTGATTGCTAGATAGCGTGATAAGGTTCTTGGTAAAAGTTCACTCGAAGTGTGGGTTATTTTTGAGTCCGGTGACTTCATAGGGCTATCATCATTAGGTACAACCATGCCATGGAAATTATAATGAAAGATTCCGTCTTGGGTAACGTAGGATTCCTACCGACTAAAAACCGACTGTTCCTACTAGTCGGGGGCCCGGGAGATATTTATACATTCGCCGCACCCCCGACTGGTATCAGCCCGCCAGGCCTAGTGGGCCCCATCAACAAATACGGTCGATCCCACGACCGCACGTCCTCCGATAAAGGCGCGCATAGAACACTGCGTGCCACTCTTTGGGCGATAAAAAAGCCCCAATTTTGCCGCCCGCAGGCCTAATATTCCTATACCTACTAAGTAGACGATTCCACTAATCAAGATCAAAAATCTAACACGCAGCTCGACGTTGTATTCCTAACAACGTTTTATGGAACTCGTTAAAATGTCTCATAATAACTTCAACCATGAGTTTCTCTCGGGAGCTCTTCAAGACTTTTGGATGGTGTAAATCCCCACAAAGTCGCGCACACAATAGGACAGAGTACCTCGACTTTCTTTCTTTTTTTATTTTTATTTTTGAAGTGAAATCATGGAACTTGCGTCATCGTCACCGAACGCTTTCCATGAGCTATATGTATACTGTGTATATATATATATTATGTACATAGATATACAATTCACAAGTTACTTAGTTTTCACTTCTATCGGCAGTCCCCAAAGACTGCCCCGCATGTTTTTTTTTTATTCTTAAATTTTATAGGAGACCGTTATCCACAGTGGCATGTCAGCCTCATCATAACTTAAACTATTCTAAAAATACAATATACATGATTAATGTCTAAACAAATCAGTAAATAGGTTTGCTATCTCAGGTGAAGGCTGCGCTAAAACTTTAACATATGGACCAATATCATATTCGTTTTCTACACCAATAATATTATAGAGAAGAAAAGATTTTTATTTTTGTTTTTACCCAATTAACTCAAAAACTACTGGACCGATTTTAAAAATTCCTTCACCATTAGAAGTCTATATTATTACTGAGTAACATAGGCTAACACTATAGCCTATGTTACTCAGTAATAATAGTAATATAATAATACTCAGTAGTAATAAAGATATCACGCGGGCGAAGCCGCTGGCGGAAGCAAATTCTACAATATTAGGCTGAATACATATTAGCCTATGTTACTCAGTAATAATAGTAATATAATAATACTCAGTAGTAATAAAGATATCACGCGGGCGAAGCCGCTGGCGGAAGCAAATTCTACAATATTAGGCTGAATACATATTATGCATGTATTCAGCCTAATATTGTAGAATTTGCTTCCGCCAGCGGCTTCGCCCGCGTGATATCTTTATTACTACTGAGTATTAGGCTAACACTATAGCCTATGTTACTCAGTAATAATAGTAATATAATAATACTCAGTAGTAATAAAGATATCACGCGGGCGAAGCCGCTGGCGGAAGCAAATTCTACAATATTAGGCTGAATACATGCATAATGTATAATTTTTTTGCCTTTGATAATTCCGGAAAGTTGGTATTACTGGGAGGCGTAACATGCGGTTAATCGAAATTCGGACAAGTTTCTATCCTTTGGGAAAAGGATAATGATGTGATCCAACCGCGGGATATCTGAATAGGCTTAACGAGGATGAAATCATAATGTAGGTACTTATTAAATCTTACTTATTTGATAGTTGGTAATGGCAGTTTTTTACGGTAAATTTCTGCTTTGATGATTTATTTATTTATTTAAAAACACATACAACTATCATCACAGGCTTAGAATACAATAGTGTAGTTATAGTTATAATAGCTTACAGTTACACATTCGCAGCGCTCGCGTCGGAAGCGTTTTTGGGCACGAGTCAAAGGGGCTCGCGGTTCTCAAAGCAGATTATAGTTCACAAGATGTGCTGAACCTCTTCAACTGCATACCACATGAGAGTATGTTATTAATAGCTTTCAGAAAAGCAAAATGTGGCCCGTGTGAATTCACTCAGAGTACAATTGAAGCAGTCAATCTGTTGTGACACCATATTGAGTGTATGCAGGGCACGCGTCAGCGGCGCGTGCTGCAGCAGGTTGGTGCGAGCGGGCGGCACCCATAGCAGCGGCGGTCGCCTCCGTCGCCCCACGTACCCATCAGGTACACACAACCCAACCGTGCGTAGAACGCCTGGGTTGTGAATTTTACCACGCATAATCTTAAATAAGTAAGTGGCGAGAGCTACTTCCCTTCTTACTTCCAGTTTACTATAGCCTACCATGCCTAGCACAAATAGAGTAGGATACAACAGTGGATACCGTGGATACACACCATACTGCTTTAGGTACAGGAATCTCACAATTTTTTTCTGGATCCGTTCTAGCATCAGTTTGTAATTGGCTTCATATGGCGACCAGACGACAGCATTGCATTCCAAATGACTTTTTACAAGCGCTTCGTACAATGATCTCAGAGCACTGATGTTCGTGAACTGATTTCCTAGTCGTGCGACGCGACACCGGTTATTGTTATACTGTGAAGTTTTCTTAGAAATTGTATTGTTCGTGTCGCGTCGCGCGACAAGTCGCGCTGGTCTGCACAAGCCTTAAAGCGCACGCCTAAGTCTTTAACCTCTGAGACACATTGCAGTCGGATTCCATCCATGCAATAATGATAATGACTTGGGTCGCGCGCACGGGTAAATGATAACACCGAACATTTGGCCACATTAAAGTACATCCTATTGCTACGACTCCATGATGTAGGTGTTTACGATCAATTTGGTGGATTTTCATATGTGAAAACATATCTTGAATGGAGTTTATGAGCTCTTTGCTTTATTCATGAGTCGTAGGTGTCATTGAGAATTTGGAATCATAAATCAGTAAGTAGATAAGAAAGATAGAAAAATAGTTTTATTTGTCACAAAGACGTGCACACAAAAAAACAGTTATCTCGAATAATAAAGAAAAATAAAAAAACAAAATTGATTTACCGTTCCCGACACCCGCAATAGTATAGCGTCCATTTTATGCAAAAAATATATTTAACATAAAAAGTAGTTTTTGATGTGTAACAGCTTTCCTGCTATCTGTGGGAGTGATTCATTATTAATATTCTAGTTCACTAGTTAGCCATATTTCTTATTTCCATACAGTAATATTACCAAATTAATCAAAACAGGTAAATATTTGACAGCTATTTGCTTATATCAACTTTTTGGATGAACGCTCTTAAGTTCTTGCACAATTTGAATTTGAAGGGGTGAAATTTACTGTCCTTTTCAATAAAAAGGACGGTAAATTTATAGGTAGGTTATTTCGTGCACAATCACTTTTGGGCGTTAGAGTAGCCGGCCTCTTACGCACGGACTGACGATAATTATGGCGCAACCTGTTCGTGACAAGTTCGATGTTGTCATCAGTCCTCGACGTTCCACTGGGTCCGGGCCGCGGATTTTTTGCTGCTGAACTTGTTGTTCGGAACTTCCACACCCAAAATCGAATCCAATTTTAGTAACGTATTAAAGTTGTAATAAATAGGTACTTAAGCTCTAAATTATGGTGAAAACCGCATTAAAATTCATTGTGTAGTTTTGAAAATCTATGTGGTCACACGGACGGATACGAAGAGCGAATTTGTTTTAAACTATGTATAGATGAGCACGTTTACCCAGTGGCTAGACATATTTTTATGGTTCCTATCACAATTTGTCCAGTATCTCAACAGTTGCACTAAATATCATTTTACCGAGGGTATACTGGAAAAGGATAATACAATGCCGGCCATGGGCATGTGACAAAAATTATCGAAAATTAACTTTTGAAGGGGGTCTATCTTAATTTTTTCAAAATCCCCATATTATTTTAAGGACTTACACTTGTGTTTTTTAAATAAATAGTTTTTTATTTTTTTGAATAAAATGTCTCCACCTCCGTTTTTTTTTCACAGTCGACAAATTTCAATAAAATAACTCATAAGCTTTTAGAAATAATAAACAGAATCCAAATCGAGCCAATAACATCGGAGATATGGCAAACACTACTCAAGAAATTAAAAAAATTAAATATCATGAAAAATATTAAAGATTTTAAAGTTAATTTTCGATTTTTCATGAATATAATTTTTATATAACTATTGTTCACGTTTTCTCTTTTGACTAAGGTCATAGCAAGCTTCCAAAAGTTAAATCAATTACCAATAACGGAATAAACCGAGTTTCATTCCACGCTGTTTCTTTTTCATGAGCACCATTTTGAAAGTAAGCGTTCATACCCCTATACATTTGACTTCAAATAAAAATCCCTATTAAAATAGCTAATTCCCATTCACAATCCTTAATTGGAAGTTCGCCAACTACGATGCATAGGAGCATTAAAAACTCGACACGAACATCGGATGAAGCTAACGTGGACACAGGAATTGAGTCGTAATGCCGGAAATGAAGCGGAGGAGCTCCGTACGGTACCGTTCATCCGGTTTGATAGGAGTTAATACGCGCCAAACGCGTTTTATATGGTTCAGACAGTTTCAGTTTCCAGCAAAAAAAATCAATTCAAAATTCAAAAGTCATTTATACAAACTAGGCTGAGAATCAGCACTTTTCGAACGTCAAAATTACATAAGACAGTCCCCCAAAACGCCCACCCTTCACCACTTCCTAGTGCATTAGCTGGGAAGAAGAAGTGGCGCAACAAACTCCCCAGCAGCACAGCTGTCTGTTCAGTTAGAAGAACAAAAAAAAAGATTCTACATAATAGTATTCAAAATAATTTACATTACGCAACACAAAACATAATTCAAATTATTAGCCATATGTTAGATAGCACACGCCAATATACCAAACAAAATCATCGAGAACTCAACCAATCAATCATCGATACTCAGGCCGAAATAAAAAAAACTAAACGTAAACAGAATTTAATATCTAAATAAAAAAGCCTCCAGGCATAAAGGGCGTGCCCGCTTACATATAGTTGTAACTGGAAGTTATAAATGATAAACTAGGACCATCGATGTAAAATAAATAAACAAAGAGTTAATTACTAATAACAGTAAATAATATGATCAATTGTCGAGGTCACTAGCTAACCACATATTGCAATACAACTCATAAAAAAAACAGTGTGATGAGTAGATTTTGTCAAAAATAAATTAAAGTTAAATTAAAATAACTTGACTTAAAAAGTCAAATAAAATAAAATAAAATAAATACAGCGTAGGTTATTAGATTTACTGAAGGCAATAATGGAAATAAGCCTGAATTAGAAATATAATCGGACACAAGACAATGTTATTTCAAAAAGATAAAAGGAAATACCTACACTTAATTTTCAAAGACTCAATGTTAAGTCTTTGAAAATTGAAGGTAGATTTTAAAGAGGTTTGTGTAAACGTCTTTAAAATCTACCTTCAATTATGACGCAGACAATCTTAAGAAAATGCAACTGAGTTGGAAATGAAATCAGCACTGACCATGTACTGTAAAAAAGTTGGATAAAGACAAATTTTTCAAGAAAATCGAAATTACTAAAAAGCTAAGTCCTCTGAAACGGCGGGGGAACCTTAATTAGATAAATGCATTCCCGCCCAGTTCCGATTCGTTACCAACCCAATCAACTGTGAAACTAGGAGCTTGCACGATGTCATCATAGAACGAATGACCAGTCGATCTATTCTCTAAAAATCTCACTATTCTGAAAACTTAGGTGAAGTGAGCTGAGCTAAGTGAGCAGTCAATAGTATCAATTCCTATAACATCGGCTGGAATTACAGGTCACTTCAAGATCTCTTCACCTAAGTTTGCACGGGTTGAATTTTACAGAATAGGCCAGCTGAAGACGGAGGACTATGTATGAGTGATTCAATATCTTACAGGGAAACAGTCGCTACGGTACGGTGAACGGTTTTATGTGGGTTTTAGTAGATTCCAGACCATGTGTAAAAATTTGTTCAGGGAAGTAGCATGGATTTACACACCACTATCCTTTGCCATTTGCCGAGTAGTTTCAGATATTTGGAAACCGAAACTTAATTGAACCTCAAATATTCCCAATTTGTTGAGCTAATAATACTATTTTACTCTCTAATATAATGAATACGTCTCTTTTTCTGAACCTCAGATAATTCCTATTTTGGGGTCCTAAAAACACTAAATAGCCAAGTTACTTCGATCAACTTGGATGTAGTGCTCGCCGGCAGCTGCGGCCGCGTTCGCTTTGCTCGCTCGGCTCGCGCACCTTTTGCCACAGTTCTAACATAACCCATTAGGTCGAGATGCTCTAGATTAGTTATTGCGGTCAATTCTCTCGCACGTGGTTGCTCACAGTTCTAGCCTAACTTAACCCGTTTGGACGAGGTACCCTAGCTTAATTACTGCAACTAACTGTGAGAAAAGGCCAGAAAGTTAAAAAGACGGTAATTCATTTTAAAAAGAGTGCATCATTAGAAACCCAAAAAAAATATTTTAATTTTAGAGGTTCATTAATTTATAAAAGAGTACTTCATTAGAAGGTCAATAAGTTTTTAGATTTAGAGGATCAGTTAGCCTTTGGAAACGTCCCTTTCGCCTGTGGTCTAGTCATTTTCTGACTCCAGCTTGATATGGAGGGAAGATTAGATCTAATGGTTTTTCTTACTCCTTTACCGTATTTTTCTGATTCACATTGCGGGTGAAACCCGAAAAGATTTCATATCGAATCTTTTCTCTTGGTGTCGTCGACATGCTTTGTCTTACATTCGGGCGATTTTTATACGGGCGGTTTATAATTAGTGTACGGCATTGCAACGAGCGCGAATTTTAAATCGCCAGTGCGTGTAGATACATAAGATACCATGTGTTACATTGCGATAAAGATTTCACGCGATTTTTAATCGCAGTGCGGGCCATGCCAGGTCGGCTGTCATTATAGATTCTGCAAGCAAATCAGCAGCGGAATAATTTCATAAACAAAATCTTCTCGCTTGCGTAATTTTGAACGGAATTTCTCTAATGTATATTTTTGTGCCTCTACGCAGTACTTAAGTCTGCACCATCTATAATTCACCAGTGTACTGACAAAGGGCAAAGTTCGCCAACTTTGGCAACATTACCGAAATCCATTAAACATATTCCGTTGAGTACGGCGCGCGACGGATCGTGGGTTTTGCATGTTGGTACACATTGTGTTACCAGCTGTCTAGGATTAGAACTTGGACTAATCTATGTAATGATTTTAATAACTTTTGGTAGCAGTAAAACTATGGAATGGTTTATCTGCAGGAAGTAAATGAGATTGCTTTTTGAAACGGAATTATCTGTCAATAATTGCATAATTCCAGTACCTAACAAAATATCTGTTACATCTGATATCCTATCCATATTTCCGGAACAAAATGTTCAGTTTGATTAAATTCTTTGAACCTTCGAACCGAACAAATGCAATTTAACAAATTTCCTACAAATTCGTAAAAAGATTTTCCGTCTTTTGTACCTTATCTTATAAAATTATGTTCTATAGGCTTTCCTTATTTTAATATTGTATTCTAATTATTGTCTCAGTTTAAGATCATTTATTTTTCGCTCCAATAACCATGTCATTTACATGACAAGATTATGCAGATCCAATATTTTTCTTCTCAATTGGATCATTGCCCAGCTTGTCAACACTTCGTTTCCGTTTAAGACTTTCGACTCCACCCATTTTTCATAGAACTCATACGCCATGCGCCATACATATTGGAAGTGAACCCTCGGGGAGGGTACCGGCATTACGTTTGCGCTAAAGTTAACCATCGCGGACGGTCAACGGCATTGTTTAAAACACTGTAAAAAAGTGTTTTCAGGGGGTCTTGTCGCTATACAAAGTTTTTAAATGTTAGGTGAATATTTGTAACCGCGAAAAAAAAAATGCTTTGATTTAAAAAACCAACGCAATTACTAATAAATCTTGTTGAAATATACATTAGATTTTATTTTCACGGTTTTTAATGCTGTATTCGCTAAGAAAAACCTACATTTAAAAAGAACCATCCACGAAGGCTCCCGGAATCCAATATGCGACTAGGTGAACCCTCCAGGAGTGCTGCCGGCACTGAACGTATTAAAAAATGTACACTTAGCTACTTAGAACGCGACGTCGCGTGTCGTATCGACCAACTATTTGATCAATTTAACACAACTTATTATGTCGTGAGTAAAATGCAGTTATTCAGTGAAACAGGCGTGTAGCTAAGTAATAATAGCCGCACGGGTCGATCGATTAGGTTAAGCTACGCTTGCCGCGGTTGGTCAGTGAATGGGTGACTATCTTCACATACCAAGACCCCTCCGTGCCTCAGAAAGCACGTTAAGCCGTTGGTCTCGGCTGTCAGCTGTCGTGGATCTTTGACAGTCGTTACCTACGGGCCGTCAGAAGCCCGAAAGGGTATCGTATTTCCCAGGAACAGGGTTGTGGGGGTCAGATAGGCAGTCGCTGCTCGCGAAGGAGGAGGCAGCATCCGATTCTGCGCTGGTCGCAGGCCGATTCCCGGCCACCGTAGGCGCGGGCTTGCGGACGGTGAGCAATGGGTAGCTCGCCGTCCGATAAGGACCAGGCCCAGGTCGAATGGCGCGTTGTGTTCCACGCGCGCCTTAAAGAGATGTCAGCTCCAAATGACGGGCTAGGACCCATGCCTGCCGGGGTCGCGGGAAAGTCTGAAAGGGATACCGAGGCACCTTGCAATATACAGGCAACTGAAGGAACACGGGTGGGTTTTCAACAGTAAGAGTCTGACACGCCCTCCCGCTCCGCCCAGAGCGGGAGAAGTTATTTAATCATTTCCAACCCAAAAAAAAAAATAAAGATAGGCAGTCGCTCCATGTAAATTACTAGTATTCAGCTGCACCCGGTTAGACTGGAAGCTGACCCCAACATGGTTGGGAAAAGGCTAAGCAGATCATGATGACTGATAGAATGAACATTATTCAATTTAGTAACAATTTAATCAGTTTTCCCAATCATTCAGCGATTGAACGAGTTTTGTTTGATCTAAATGTTCTGAATACTAATAAAAAGCTCCGATTAGGTACCTAAGCAATAAATAGCACTTCAATATTTTCACCTGAAAACAAAATTCGGTCACAGCTGCATTTTCGGCACAGGACTAGTAAGCAAGCCAGTATTAAGCCACCGACACATTACTGTGTCGTGTTGTGTCGTGACGTGGGATACACCAATCCAACGAATCTGTTCAGGAGTACGTCAAATGACAACGAGTTTTAATTGGCTAACAGTGTGTCAGAAGGTGTCACGACACGACACAACAGTAATATAAATCCGGCTTTACTGTATAGGCTCAACTTGTAGTAATGTGCATCTACGAGTAGGTAACTAGAGCAAGCTAATAACAGGTTTTCGTTGTTGAGCTGGTTTCGTAGTATTCTGTTTTGCTTTTAATATGAATGAAATTCAGGGAGGAATACTAACCCACAATTCACTCTGTCAATGAAACTTGTGACGTAATTGTTATTCAACGAATACCCAGTAACGAAACGGATCTGACGCGTTTTCGGAATTCCGTTTTCATTCATTTCGGCTCATTGTGTAACATTTTAATATATAAAACGGACAGATTACATTACGGTAATTTACCGTGAAGCCTTTTAAACGTCCAGACAATATCGGAGAACTTCTCGAAAAAGTTTTTAAATTATCTATTCTGGGCGGTAAGTTTATCCTAATGTTGCTGAACAAAGATTTTATTTTCAAAGTACTAATTTCTTTGTTTGGTAGGTAGTTTAAAATGTAATATTTAATTTCTATAGAATTGACTCAGTTAATTGACTCAGGCGTGACTTTGCGGACATCCATTATAAAATACAATAGACGACGTATATTTAGTAACCTAATCCGCTTAACTGTTCTTAAAGAGTCATAAAGAACCCAGACGTCAACACATCGGGTCCGGGTTCGCAATAAGTCATTCGTCATCCTGAGGAAAATACGTGTCGATTTCTTACAGGGTTCTTTATGACTTTTTAAGAACAGTTAAGTGGATTAGGTTACTAAAAGAAAGAAAGAAAGAATAATGTTTATTTGGACACAGTTCGTGAAACAAAAAATACAAAATAAAAAAGTGACAATAATTTTTAACAATAAAAAATATACTAAATATATAAATACACGTGGTCTATTGTATTTAATATAGAATTATAAAATCTTGTAGATATCTTAACCAACCCAATTAAACTCAAAAAAACATGAATTTTGAATGTAAAAAAAAATCTACTCCACCGATAAACAAATCAGAAATTATAACAAGTCTATTTTAACTTTGATTGACACTTAACGTCAATGCATTCTTAACAAGGTAGCAAGTCTATACCTTAGTTCTGCATCAGTAATGAGACCGTCCAGAATTCAGGGAAATGCCACAAATAGTTTATTTACCTGTCTACTTCACCATCGTGTTCCACTAGCGTCTATTGTAGGCCAACTTATTTATTAATTTTGACCTGACCTAAGTGGATGCATTACTGCCTTTAACATGAATGTACTCGTAAGTGGCTGCATTTTTTCTTTTATTATTAAAATAGAAAGTTTATTTTAGTTAGTTATGTTTAGTGAGGTATTGGTAGCAATTTAGATTTGTTTGGTGATATTTATTGGTGAAAAATATCACTAACATACTAACTAAAAAATTGTGCATATTGCATATCGTTTAGAACGGGTATGAACCAGTGTGTGAACCAGATGTTTTTCTTGAATTAGAACTGCTATATCATAGTTTTTTTTTTTTACACATTTTAATGTCGGAATTTCAGTATTTATTTTTAATTTGTTTGTAGTTTAATGGTTCGTATTTCATTTTCTAGCAATCATCTGCGACAAAAATGAATTTTATATAAAATTCTACAGAACATCTCGATTAAACAAAAAAAGTGTTGTCAGTTTTGTTATTTTTAAATGAAATAATTGACGTTTGAAGTTTGAGCAACGAGTGCAACGACCAATTACGAACAAAATTTAAGAAAAGTCATTTGAAAAAATTGTCTTGTTATTGGGCATTTAACACGTAGCAGACGGCCCCATGGATCCGCCATTTTCGTATGTTCAACTGTTTGCCTATCACCCCGTATCGCTTCATTATAAATTAAACATGGGATCTCTTACAAACAATACTGAAAATATATCTGCTAACATTTTTCCACACAACTTAATAGCTCTTATACCAAACAACGTATCAAATACGGTTATTCAGAACATTATGATTCACTAATATTAGTCTAAGTCAGGGCACGTTTAACAGAACATTAATCTCCTTTTAGTTATGATACTGTAATATAAATATTTCTTCTATTCATCCCGTTTTAGATAATGGCCTTCATATCGATTTAGTTTTCTTACTGAACATATCATAACATCACGCCTCAATTACCCGAAGGGTTAGGCAGAGGTAGGTACACCTATTATAATACACCCACATTTCGCCAGTTATGTTTAAGTCGCACGTAAAAGGGCGGCGAGCCTATTGCCATGAAGCTTCTTATTTTGCTTTTGTTGCCAGATTTTCGTATATTTTTTGGTAAACTGTTTTTCTCTTGATTGTGTTTATTTGGCGTCGTACCTTTTATTTTTTACTGCTCGATAAAGGCCTCTTCTTTTATAAGGAACAACAAGCAATTAAGCATTTTATGTAAGCAACAAGCATAAAACGCCGCAGTTTAAAAAAAAAACATGCGGGCCAGTCTTTGGGGACTGCCGATAGAAATGAAAACTAAGTAACTTATGAATGCATATCTATGTGCATATATACACAGTATACATATAGCTCATGGGAAGCGTGCGGTGACGATGACGCGAGTTTCACGCTTTTTGTTCACCCAAAAAGTACACATATATACACAGTATACATATAGCTCATGGAAAGCGTTCGGCGATGATGACGCGAGTTCCATGATTTTTGTTCACCCAAAAAGTGCTCAACGCGCCTAAAGAAGTTTTCACTAAAAAATACAATGAAGTCTGAGAACCGAGCTTTTAATACCTAGGTCGAAAACAGCAGAGACTGCACTTAGTTTTAATAACTTAAATGAAAGATTCATTAGTTTAGTGGTCGCAAGCGCTAATGCTGAGCCTGAGGTCCTGGGTCATATTTCCGGGTCTGGCAAAGTATTACTGGGTTTTTCCATCTGGGATTTCACACTGGCAGCCCGGAGTTTGGCTTTGAGCCCGGTTGATGGCAATAGAGTCGCCCTCTATTAAATGGGAATTAAACATAACTGGCGAAATGTTGGTGTAGTTTAGGTATACCTCTGCCCAACCTTTCAAGGAATACAGGGGTGATGTTATGTTTATGTAAAGCTTTCCTCAAATTCTGTGGAAATAATCGAAGTTTAGTCTTCAATAAATAAATACGCAAATACGACACAACGACGCCATTTGAAATCGCAGGCGCCGATATGATACAATAATTATACCGTTTTACCGCGTAATATCGGACTTAAGTACTAGTTGTTTTACAATAATGACAGTGTGGCCCTACCTCGGTGTGTACAATCGATATATTGGCACCGCCACTGAAGACTGTGGGAAATTGCAAGCCTCACCTCACATTATTCGTAACACGCTGTGTATTACTTTAAGACATATAAAATTATTATTAAGTATGAGGTGGTAAATATAAAATTTCTTCAGGAATACAAGTATTCGATTGGTTTTCTCGCGTTATGTTTTACTTATGTGGTTTTATTACTTATGTCATTTTATAAAAGTACCTTGTCGACCGAGCTCTGCTCGGGTGAAAATAGAGAATGCTCATTTAATAGTATACCATAGTTCATACTAATTCCATGTATAGTACTTAAATATTAATTCCATGCTGCCATGTAATTTTTCTAAGATAGCCATTAAAATCACATGTATACTTTGTGGAAGCCATCTTGTAAAAATGTTGGGCTACCGATCTCTGCTCGGGTGAAATTACGTAGAGAACTAATTTTACCAGAGACCTAGCTAGATCGATTCTTCGCCCCCGTAAACCCCTATGTTGCAACTTTCATCGAAATCGTTAGTCGTTTTCGAGAACTTGATTACAAATATATATATACAAATATTGGTCATTTAATATTATATGATATCTTATGATATATACTCAAGTTTTTTTATTCAACATGTGTCATACAATTTATTTTACAACTAACTATTATATATATTATGTACAAGAATGTAAAGAAAAAAATAAAGGGAAGAGCTCATTGGGCATCAAAAAATTCGTCCGCATCGCTGTCAGCGGGAAATGTGCCCAAAAGGCTGGTAGCATTGCCACGTTGGATGGCAATGCTGATTCTTTGGCCTAAGAATTGGCCAGCCCTCTGGTCACGTGAAGAGTCGACCAACCGCTTAGCGATGTCCCGAAATATTCAATGAGCACTCAGACCCCACGGCCCTAGTGTTTCAACCCCAAACGGCTCAAAAATATAGCTACCAATAAGGTTGTTATTTTTGCGCCGTTTGAGGTTCTTTGCACTTGCAGCACCCCGGCACAGCCCGCCGTGCTAGGAAGATGGTTGATATCTTATGGGTTTTAACATGGTTTTTCTTCGATTCATATACGTAGTACATCCATATATTTCACGACATACAAACCTACATTTTATCCGCAAATTATTAAAAGCACGAACCATATCTGTTGCTTTTTCCTCAAAATTAGACTAAAATGTTGGCCATTTTCCTTCTTCCCAAACGAGACGATGTTAAGGATAAGTGCCGGAGAAATAACCGCAATTTTTCAGTAAACAAAGTCGGTGAGTTTCTAAATTAACTCGGGGAAATACTGAACATTCCACCTGGTAAGGCAATCAGCGATGCTAATTAAAATCTCCCGCGTTGAAAAACTAATCTACTTTTTCTGACTTCAATGCAAACTGACGTTTTTACTGACCTCGGAGAAGGAGAGAAAATTAATAAATAAAATCTTGGAGGGTTCGGCTGGAGCACAGAGCACGGAAACGCCGCGCCGGGACGGCAGTAGGTACTAATAAAATTCGTGGCGCCGAAAGTGTGTTGTACTCGTATGAGCGTCAACTTCTGTTACGGACAGCCTTGGAAACTGTCAATTTCCAAACGTCATTTGTATCGTAGTGCGAGGAAACGGTGACATGCTTGGTTTTTATAGAAAGTGCTGAAAATGCCGCCTCTAGCACCGGTCCGAGGCGTCTCCCTGTTCTGTGGGCGGAATCCTTCCTTTTTTTAACTTCTGTTATTGGGTAAGT
Source organism: Agrochola macilenta (assembly GCA_916701695.1). Classification (NCBI taxonomy): domain Eukaryota; kingdom Metazoa; phylum Arthropoda; class Insecta; order Lepidoptera; family Noctuidae; genus Agrochola; species Agrochola macilenta. Next base: position 16,657,016 of record OU753563.1, read on the forward strand.
CTGTCGATGGACCGAAACTTCTCCGTATTGGGTTTCAAACAAAACCCTTCGAATGTGAAATATTTATGAAGCTATGTGTTGAGGAAAATATTTGGACCGTTTGTTAAAAGGTCAAACTACTACTTTGATCAAAGTTATTGAGCGCAGCTTTCTGCATCGCTGACTTCTCTTTTCGATCGCTCATAAAATCCTGATGTGAGATACATTCGCTTGCTTTTAGAGGTCCTAGTTATGTCACTAGTTAATACGTACAGTATGTTGCCTTTACGACTCAGCTTTTATGTAGAGTAAAGGCTCGCGCACAAATGCGCTGGTCGCTCCGCATCGCAACTAGGGAATGCACTAGATCGAGATTCTCGCGAGATCTCGAGAAAATTATCGAGATTTAATCTCGTGGGTAAGCATTCTCGTTCTTGAAATGTGGAACGAGATTTCAAGACAGAGCGCGTGCGAATCATTCGTGTTGATCGGTGCGCGCCACAGGCTATCTTGCAACAGATATTAAGTGCTGGTTGGCCGACAACAACTTAAGTACCTTATGCTTCCTACGAAGTTTTTTCCAAATCATTTATTGCGCGGTGCATTATGTGCTGATTTTTTGCGTGGTGCAGGCAGAGCAGAAGATTATTACTTTTAATAAATAAATAAAACGATAAATAACGCGCGAGGTCTCGAATTGCCAATAACGGCTCGAGATTGCATTCCCTAATCGCAACGCATTGCAAAAATCTTGTAGTGGACGATAGTTCATACAAAATGTATTTATGTGATCTAGGAGGCTTTGCAATGTCTTGCGGCGCGGCCTGCCCAAATGTGCGCGAGCTTCATGGCACTAGAGAGTAAACAGTTCAAATTAGAATTTGTAGTCTGTCTAAAACTATTACTATGTTGCAGTGCGGTCTGCCGCGGGTCAAAATGTGCGTTGACGCATTTTTGCAATGCAGCTTGCTTCGGTCGCTATAGCTTTAAATCATAAAAAAGCTGTAACTATAATGTGTCAAATGTATACTTCAAAAATTGTACCCACTATGTAGATAGATTGTCAACGTAGGTATCGCTGTTTCATTATGTGCTCCATATTTGCGTGGGAGTGACAATATTGATACAGGAACGTAATTACGTATAGATTTCAATACGCAGCCGGGCTTTCGCTCGCAATACCTTTTGTGGACTGTGGGTTTAAAGCCTGCTTCCATGCTATTTTACCGCAACCCACGCTTATGTGAAGTGACACGTACACTCCCGGACTTCTAAATCAAGCCACCCTGTATTTTTTGGATAAAGGTCTGTAATTTTTTATATAGTCGCGCGTGAATTTTAATTTGGAACAATTTTTGCACCAAAATGGAGGCCAGCAGTATGTCGGCTTCAAAACTGCATAACAACTTCTTCTTCGACACACCATTATTTTGATGTACTAGGTTTTTAATACACGGTGGGTCAGGCTCATAGAAATATAAATAACAGATATCTATGGTCGGGCTATAGGAGTCCGGGAGTGTACTTGTAAAAGGTGGTGTTTACGAGGGTATTCGTGTCCAATTCAAAATCGAACTTTCTGAAGGTAAGTTAGTAGGTTTCAGCAGTGTCAATATAGCAACTACCGACCGATCAATGTAGTATGTATTTCCAAAATATTTGATTTGGGAAATCATCAAACTGATGACGATCAGCCTGGAAATACAAAAAAGGATGGAAAAACAAATAAGATGGGTTTTATTAATTTACCTGAACCAAATAAACAACGAACAAAGAAATATCAAAAGAGTCGTGACGGTCAAAATGTTACACTTTTTTCGGTGTAGCTCGCATTCGCTAAACGTTCAGAGGATAACGTGCGATAAGGAACAGCAGCGTCCCAATAAAAAAATAATGATAGTGTAGCACAATGGTGGTACAACACGCCGTTTATTAAAAAACCGGAGCACTCTGTTTGCATGCCCGCATAGTACATAGATCCCGCTAATAACAACAAAGTTTCTACATACATCCCCTGTGATCTCTGCCGGGAAAACCGAGTTACACATAAGTCAATTTATTAGTGACCCTTATCCAATAAACTAACAAAGATTCAGGAGGCTATGTGGCTCCGCAGAGAGGATATGGCGGCATCTACATCGCCACAAGCGAATTACGCATCACACTGACGTCACGCGAAATCCTGCATCAGCCCAGGTTCGCACGGGCGTATTTTTATTGCGGCGATTTTTTTTCGACGCTCTGCTTAGCGCCGAGAGTTGAATATCCAACAGTCTGTTTTCTTGACGCCTTGGGCCACGCGCTGGATCTCTGTTGGATTTTAAATGCTCGGCTCAATACAGATAGTTGAGAAACCAGTGTACAAAAAAAATCACCGCGATTTTATTACGTCCGTGCTACAAGGGCTGACGCAAGCAGCGTTTACCGCGCGATCAGCATATATAGGGTGACTTTGACTATGGGAACCAATCTGAAATCGCGAATAAAATATCAGCTGTTCCCTACATTTTGAACATACTTATAGAGAACAGCAGATTTTTTTTCGCGATGTTGTGTTTGGTCCCATGGTGAAAGTTGTACATAATGATGAGTAAACTCACGTGTTAAAGTATCGGTCACTAATTACCAGTCACCCTATATATAACTTCCCGACATCAATCGTCGGGCAGTTGCCCACCAGACACAACGGCACAACACAACGGCAACGGCAACGACACATAAGGCTCATATATAATAAGAATTGAGAGATTCGCGTCTAAACTATAGCTAAAAAAAACAATTAGTCCGTCAGTAAGATAATAAAAAAATATTAGATACGTATTTTTTGCTTTATCATATTAATAAAAAATGGTTTAAAAAAAACACATTAATGTGGGGGGCTCGCTACGTCACAAGTCAATAAAAAATCTACCGGCCAGTGACGTCATATCACATTTTAACGCATTGCCTACTCAATGTATTGCCATAATCTTTTGATTACGTAAATAAAGAAAAAAATACGTGTCCAATATTTTAATTAATAATTAATAATCTACCTGAGGGACAAAAACAAATTTTGCCTACATCCCTATTGCGTAACACACTTACAGGAGCAATGGCATTCATTTTGACAGTTCAACTTTAAATTTTTCTTTCAATTAAAATTTTTCGAACATACGAAGCGATGGAATAGCAATATCCTTCAAAATCATTCAGATTGTGATTGATAGTGTGTTACGTAATTAGGGTGTTGTACTACTCAACTGAACGGATATTTATCTCCTTTCTTAATTGTACTATAACTTCAATCGCAAAAGTTCTACCTAATCAGATTTTCTTTCTTTTTACTCTGCAAGGTCGATTCAATATCAATATTGGGTGGTTAATTGGAGAGCCTTTTTATTTTTAGGCCTTTTAAAATGAAACCCGAATCTGCGTGGCTATTTTATTTTAAGAACTCTTCAAACTCTTTGCGACCTTTTGTAATTAGTTATAAATGGACTTCCTGACGTCATAAAATAAGAATCGAAGGAATTTATTCATATTTATTGTTAACCAAAAGGAAGAGGTTATATGTTCGTCGCGTATGTATATATTTTTTTTTTTGCCTAATGTACAAAAACACAGAAAACTAAAATAAAATTGGTCATACTTTGAAGATTATCGAGACAATCTAAAAGTTAGTATACAGGGTTATTGGTTATATGTCGGCAATCCATTAAGGGGATGTAGGAGAGGTTTTTTGCAGCCAATAACCCTGTAGACCTGTTTTTTTTTTTATTGATCGTGCTAATCTCTGGAACCCACCAGTTGGAATTGGAAAAATATGTTTACAATTATTTTGATAGTCTAATTCTTGAGGAAGGTTATGGGCTGTTTTTAACATCGCGGAAAAAGGAAAAAGTCCGAAAGAACTCTAACCGAAAACGAGGTGAAAGCGGGCGCTGCGATGCGACGCGGTGGGTCGGCGGAACAATCAATTTTACTCGGACGAAGTCGCGGGCAGAAACAAGTATAATAATTATTGCGTCAGTGTGTGTGTGTGTGTGTGTGTGTGTGTGTGTGTGTGTGTGTCTATCCGTTACGTTTTCACGGCTAAACTGCTGTAATTAGTTTGGTGAAATTATGGATACCTAGAGATAACTTGGGACCTAAGAATAGTAATATCTTTTTTTTTATTCAACCTTTGAATGGTGCGTTGTTTGTAGGTGACAAACCGACTTGGACGAAGTTGTGAAGAAAGGGCCACAAACTATAGTAAAAAAATCTCATGTAACAGAATCGTGGATGACAATTGTTTCTATTTAGGGTTCCGTACCTCAAAAGGAAAAAACGGAACCCTTATAGGATCACTCGTGTGTCTGTCTGTCTGTCCGTCCGTCTGTCACAGCCAATATGCTCCGAATCGAATGGACCGATTTAGTTGAAATTTGGTACACATATATACTCGTATTTACGAGTATGTGACCCAAACACGGACGTGTAACGTAAATAAATGAATTTTGAGGTTACTTTTGGGGGGCAAATAAAATAATAAAAAGTTTTGCAAACTGAACCGTGTGTCATATCAAATCAAAGGACTTGTTGCGAGGATCTGATTTTTAAATTTTTATAATTTTAAACTAAATACTTTAAAAGATATTAACAAAATTGATGAATAGTGACCTTTTCCCTTATCTCCGAAACTATTGAGCCAAAAATTTTGAAAAAAATGCAGGGAATAGTTCTTAACTTATAGATTACAGGAAAGCCTATAAGAAATCTATGGTCTTAAAATAACATAGTAAATCTCTCAATATTGTTGTTGTAATCTTAAGTTTATTCTTGGGATTAATTCATCTCAACTACGGAACCCTTCATTGTGCGTGGTCCGAGACGCACTTGGCCAGTTTTTTTTAATACACCTGACCATCAGTTTAATTTAGGCACATGGACTAATAATGGAGTTAGTGTCACAATGCCACTGGCTGAAATACTTCTAATCTGTGATGGCTGACCCGAAAACAATTTAAATTGTTTATTTTAATTCTTTATTTGCATCTATTTTAAATCAGCAGATGCTTGATCAAAATACAGATGTTATTTGATGCTTTCCGCCTACCACACAATTTGAATCGAAATTAATATAATAACAAAAATATAAATAAGAAATTCGCCGCGTTCGTCTCGATTCATATTTTATTCATTCACCAACACAAAAACATCAAAAGAAAAGAATTTTCGAGAGTAAACCCACGCACGTAACATTATTACAAGGTATATATTATAAAACAATATCGCCGCGTCTGTCTGTCTGTCTGAACGCGATGAACTCAAAAACTACCTACCGAACGGATTTTCATAAGGTTCTCACCAATGGGCGGACTGATTCATGACGAAGGTTTAGGTGTATAATTCATTAGGGTTTTGTGTACGATGTTTTCTCAAGCACTAAACTAATAACTGTGCGAAGCAGGTGCGGCTCGCTAGTTTTAGATAAAAACTGAAGGAATCCTTCCATTACATAATACGCCTACTACAAAAAGTGCTGTGTTTCAGAAATGTAAGAAAATTCCGCTACTAAAGTCCGCGCGGCTCGCATCTTCTATCTCATCGGACATAAATTCCCAGAAGCATAAAATTAAGCGGAACATTAGAGATTAGGAATATTTGGATCTGGGATTTTAGAGTCATGGCCATCCTAAAAAGTTATGAAAATCATTTGCAGTGTACAGTAAGCGGTTTGTTGTTGCTGTTCCCTACATTTATGCCGCTTATCTCGTCAAAATGTAGGGTTTTTTTTTTGCGTTTTCTGGTGTGGTCACATAGTGAAACTTGTTCATAATGATGAGTAATGGCTCCTACACACTATGCCGGTGGCATGGCCACCGGCTTTTGCCGCGCGGCACGTAGCCCCGGCTTTTGCGCCTTCATTTCCTTTGTGATCCTTTGTGCGGCTTTGTGCGGCAGGGCCGGGCGCGCCGCGGCTTGCCGCCGGCATAGTCTGTAGGAGCTATAAGAGGATGCCCGTGATTTAAGGACAGTCGCAATTGATCTTCTTTTGGACAAATCAATAATATTCTTAGCTCGATTGCACCGTTTTTTAAAACATTTAATATAAAAGTTGACAATGATCATTGTTATAACTCACCTCTTCTTCCCATGGGGGTACGCAGAAACTACAGTGCTATCATTGGTGGGCTGTAGTTCCTCATAGCACAGCATCATGCTGAGTGGAAGCCATATTGTCACAGTCATGCCAGCAGCTGCCGACTATTTTTGTTTTGTGCTCGTGATTATATTTAAATCTTGTATGTTTTATCGTTATACTCGAGTTAATTATCCTTTTGTATGCATGTGTTTCTGTGTCAAATAAACTTATTTTTCTTTCCTTCTTTTTACAGAACGCCAAATTTTATCTAGTATTTAAAGTTTCTATGTCCTGATCCCCGAAAACCAAATGCAAAGTAGCATGTCAGTTATATTTCTTTGGTAAAACCGTTTATTTCCCTAGAGGAGTAAACAAAGTAGTGTGAAATAGTTCATACGTCGTAAATCAAGTTGATAGCAGGTTTTACCTACGCATCCACTTGGAAACAATAGTTCTTTCTCACTGCGACAGATGGCGTAACGTTCCCTATTCCCTAAGCGTTACAAACGTTTACTTATCTTTTAGGCGTGCTACACACTGGTTCGACTCTGCATGATTCGGCACAGCCGAGCGGCAAATCGACAATACATAATATGTAGAGATATACATATGCATAACATCACGCCTGTAATCCCCGAAGGGTTGGGCAGAGGTGCACCTATTAGTAAACCCACATTTCACCAGTTATGTTTATGTCCCATGTAATGGGGGCGAGCCTATTGCCATAAATCGGGCAAAAATCTAGACTCCGGGCTGCTATAGTGCGCGCGGAACTAGTTGGCCGCGCCTTAGGTATGTGAGTGGTGGGACGGCGCAGCCAACTAGTTCCGCGCGCACTATAGTGAAAATTTCCAGATGGAAAAACCCAATATCACTTTGCCCGACCCGGAAATCGAACCCAGTACCTCATGCTTAGCAGTAGCGCTTGCGACCAATGAGGGAGATATATGTTAGGGAAAAGCCGCTCGGCTTTGAACGAATTGTGCCGAGCCGAGCAGCGAGGGTAGATGCCGAACGGAGTTTGCCGATCGGCACAAGCCGAAAGAAAGCTGAACATGTGTTGTAATTGCTTTTGGTTGGCTTGGTTGTTCAACATATACTGCCGAATCGAATGTGCCGACCCGAACAAGTGTGTTGTACCCCTTACTTTTTATTATCTACACAAAAGAAAGAAAGATTATTACCAACAGCAGGTTCATATTAATTCTTTTTCTGCATTGTGGTACTATCCGGGTACCATCAGCGCTCCTCCAGCGCTGAAATTTTGGTCGAGGCGCCGCCGGGTAAATAAAACGCCTTCTTTGCGGTAAAACTTGAATTATTATTCTGGTCTTAGAATACATTTTTATATTTATCTTCTAACAGCCGCTTGTCAGGCCGCTGCCGCTGAGCTGAGCGTCGAATATTTTCTAATTGTAATTATAAATTAAATATTTGAAGTATACATTATTATATAATAGATTCACGGGGGTTACATGTAAATACCATATCAGGTCCAAAGCCTCTACAGTACCTACCTTATCCTAATAATTAATGTAAGGTAAATATTATGGATATTATTATTGTATCAAGTAAGTTATCATATCTAACTGAAGCTTTTTGTAAATAACTTTAGGGATTTCTAGTTTTAAGCTACAGAAAAGACTAAGCGAAATGTTAGTATCCTATTTGTGATCTCCTGACTTTGAATAAATGTTAGTTAAAACTTGCTCCCACAATAACAACTTAACGATCTCCTTAAACAGGGCTTCCTCTCTCCTACCCTTTTGCTCAGCCCTACAAGGTCCATAATGATCTAAATTATATAGTTACCACTAAGTACACATTATGGTAAAGCAATAAAGATATTGAGTATTGAGACTATGTATTGCAAACTTTGTTTGAAAAACTAAGCACGAGTATATTGTGAAATTACAGAGTAACAAATTACAGACTCTTGATTTATGTGCGGGCCGGTTTGCCAACCCCCAGGTTACCTAGGTACTTATTGTAACTTTATCATTCCTGACAAATGTGGGTGTACCTACGAGTATGTGCAATTCACTTCTACCTCTTCCGTGGACACAGGTCCGGCCGTGCCGCCAGGCAAGCCGCGGTACGCCCGGCTTGCTACATAAAGGAGCCGCCAAATAAATGAGTGCCGCTCGGCAAAAACCGACGGTTCGTGCCACTGCTGCACTGGCACTATCTGTATGTCTTGAGTGAATGCGAAATAATTGCGTTCGTTTGATTCCTTGCTGCATCGTTGTTACTTAGTCTTTAATTATGAAATTAATATGTAAGATATTTAAGGATTCACTCTTTACATCATATGCTTTAAAAACGCGATTACTTGTAGTTTCCTCGATAGAAAAAAAATCCAAAGTAATCTCAAAAAAAAAAAAAAAACCCTTAGTACGGCGTAAATACCTACTTTCTCACATTTTAAAAATGTGTATTTGTTTGAATAATACGAAAAAAATACCGATATTAAAGCCTCGTGCAGACTAGCGCGACGCGACAGCGTGACGCAACTCGAACAGTACAATTTCTAAGAAAACTTCACGATATAACAATGACCGGTGTCGCGTCGCGCCGTCGTGTCGCGCTAGTCTGCACGAGGCTTAACGCGCGAACCGCCCTTTGTTAGCCAGAACCACCACGTCTCCCCGCTTCCCCGCACGCTAAAAGGCCCGGAGCGCCCCTTACGTGCCTTAATATGTTACCCATGACACGATCTATCAATAGCGGGGAAACTAGAGCGAATGGCATTACTTCACGAACGAAAGGATGAGCGCAGAGCCTCGGTAAATCATTCGTTACGTCACACGACACGTCCTGAGACAATACGGCTGTTGGTTTCATTCCTGGATTTATTTATTATTTATGTTTACACAGTAATATATATATAGATATGACATTTAAGTATTGAGTACAAAGGTACATTCCAACAGACTTGCGAAAAGAGAAAAAAAAGTGTGAGAACAAGAAGAGAAGAATATGATTGATTGATTTATCTCGATTTTCACCGAGAGAGCGAAACACCTATACGAGTACTTTATTTTCCGTTAGCAATATTAGGTTTATTAAATCAAAAAAATACAATAGACGACGTATATTTAGTAACCTAATCTGCTTAACTGTTCTTAAAGAGTCATAAAGAATCTTGTAAGAAATCGACACGTGTTACGCCTCTCAACGAGGGATCCTCAGGATGACGATTGACTTGCTGCGAACCCGGACCTGACGTCATGACACGTTGGGTCTTTATGACTCTTTAAGAACAGTTAAGCGGATTAGGTTACTAAATATACGTCTTCTATTGTATTTTATAATAGATTTCCGCAAAGTCAATTAACAATCTTTATTCAATCTTAAAACAACGTAAAACTTTTTGCTTTTCATTTATATTTTATCTTCCCGCCATTTCGTTTGCAGGCGAGGTAAGATCATAAAATTCATACCTACAATAAACGCGAAATCCGTTGCGTATATCGTTAACATTTTATTTTGCCCGAGATTATAAGATTATTCGTGATTTAACTGGGATGGTATCTAAAAAAAAACTGTTTTAGTAACTGCACATACTGTGTGTGCCTCATTGGTGGTTCGATGGTCCACCTGAAGGACTAAGCGGAAACCAAACCCCAAAACATAGAATATAGTGCCTCATTGGTCTTGGCGTCGCATCCCAGGTCGGGCCAGCCAGGGTCCTGCCAGGGTTGCGAGTTTGTCCGAAAGGGATATCGCGGCCCCGGCACACAGGCAACGGAAGGAACACGGGTGGGTTTTAGTCAGTAAAAGTCTGACACGCTCTCCCGCTCGTTCCAGAGCGGGAGAGCGTGTCAGACTTTTACTTAAGTTGTTTGATAATTTCCCACACAAAAAAAAAAAAAAAAGGTCAGGCAAAGTGTCATTGGGGTTTTTCATTAGACTACATATATACATACATTAGACTCAGATTTGTGCCCGGTTGATAGTAAAAGGCTCGCTCCCTATTACATGGGACTTAAACATAACTGGTGACATGTGGGTTTAGGTAACTGGTACACCTCTGCCAACCCGCCAGGGAAAAGAAGCGTTTTGTTATGTTTATTTTTAAATTTAAAACCTGCTCTTAAAAACTTTTTAATTTATATGTTATCTTTCCGCTATTTCGTATGCAGGCGAGGCAACACAAAGCTTCAAGCCAATAATAACATTCATACAATAACCGTTAACAACCCGTTGCTTACCTACATATATCGTTATCATTATTCTGCCCGAGATTATAAGCTTATTCGCAGTTGAACTAGGTATATAATGAAAAAAAGTTTTTCAGTAACCATATATACTGTACGAGTACTTAAACTTATATGCCAATGAAAACATAACAAATTGATTATACAGATAACAATCTACTCGAGACACAAGTAGGTACTTACAAAAACTGCCCTTCGAGGAATATCGTTATGGTTATGTTAAGTAAACCGCAAATTAAATCCAAATCAAATAAGTATTTCTTCCAAAAAATATCACTGTAAATAACTTTAGTCAGTAAACTAAAACGATTAGCTTCGTTGGACACAATAAATAATGTTTTCTTGGACGTTACTAAACAATATCGAAAACATCGCTCATATTTTATGAAAAAGGTTTTCACTTTGTCGAAAATGAATTTATATTTTCCGCTCGGCCGGCGGTTCACTAAATGTGAGAACATTAAAACAAGATTTTATTTTATTTTCTATTGTTCTACTTTTCGATAAAAATAGCAGTTTGTAGATATGGAACTAATGAAAGGGCAGTTACGATTACTTTTTCGTCGTGTCAATGGCACGACAGTGAATAAGATTTTTTTGACCCAAATATTCCTCACTTTCACGTCATCGTCGGTGGCAGCGCAGAGAGCACTATGGCTGCATTTTTGGGAAAACGGCAGGATATGAGACAGGTCATAGTTTACGGTTACTGAAATGCATACAAAATAGTGGTAATACTTTAGTTATAAAAGTATTTTTTGGTATGCATCACCAGTAACGGCGTTACAATCAGACAAAAAACGTTTTTTAGGACACCTCAAAAAAATAATTAAGCAATGATAATTATTTCATCCAAACTTAATCCTCTTGTTGGTTTTTATTTAGGATATTATTTATTGTCTATTCGTCAAATAACTGAGAAATTCCAACATTTTGCTTGCGAACAAAATATTATTCTCCGCATGAACTCCATATCCATTTCATATTTATTAAAGCTTTATAAAGCACCGCAGCATGAATATTTTAACGAGGAATTTTTATTTCTTCTTTATTCTGCGAATTGAAATAGTGAAATATGAGTTTTATATATTAAAAATAAGCGTTTATATTTCGGTGTATTGTTCGCAGTTTGAAAAAATCAAATTCACGCAGAAATGAATGGATTATCTCTGCGTACCTAAGTTAAAAATCCGTAATGAGTAGATAATCTGCGATTCGACCAAATTATTAACTTCTATTGTGCACTTTTAATATTTTTGACGTGACGGTATTATCGTTACGTCCATGTCCAATTTTAAATTTCCATACATTTCTTCCTTCCGTGTTATCGTGGTGCCGTGGACGTCAACGATAATGTAAATGTCACGTTAGAAATTATAAAAGCGCACATTACAGACGCAACAATGGATGGTATGCCCGACATTGAATGATTCACTTTTGTGTTTACGCGGTTTAATTTGGTTCGGTGATTAGTGGTTTAGTCTAAATTGAATGTTCATAAATGAACCGTGTATGAGTGCTTTAAGAGAGTTGCGCTAAGGTAGCCCGCGAAATTCTTTCTTACGTTTTTTGCAATTTGCAGGTCAGTGTCAGGTTGTAACTTGATTCAAATATGATTTGCGACCGTAACAGATATGGTTTTACAGAATTATAATCATTAGAATCAGCAATAAAACTCCTCATGTTAGAATAGTCCTAAAATTACATGATTTGATGAAATACTCATTCAATTGGAATAAATGAACTAAGAGAGTTGTATTGATGATTTTTATGATTATAATTCTATAAACAAATATTTGACACTGCCACTAATCATATTTAGATCAACATACAACCTTATACTGACCTGCAAATTGCAAAAAAACGTAAGAAAATTTGAATTTCGCGGGCTGCCCTGATGCTTTCGCCTTAAGTAAACATTAAACCATGTCGTATCATCGCCCGCGCTCCTGCATCGCTTTAATTTACATCTCATCTTGTAGCCAACCGAGGACTTGATACATAATCTAATGTAAGTGACAGCTGTGGGACCTACAATCAGATTGAGTTCAATTCCCTTCAGTATTGGAATTGTAATTTATACAAATTCAATCATTTGCTGCGACTTCGAAGTTTCTCAGAAAAATATGTTTGTTACTCTTTATATTTGGATCATATTTACATAATATCATCGAGCAACGTGAAACCATTTCGAAGAACAAGATAAAAGGTTTTTTTTTGTAATTTGACAAATATTCGCGAAAACGTAGAGTACCACTTACACACCTAAAAGCAGAGACGTTTAATAAAATAGCCTCCACGAATGGGGATGCAGACTCAACCAATGTTACACTCAGAGCAGTTAGCCCCCCACTAGTCACCTAGCAGACAGACTCATATTTTTAGTACGGTTATGAGTATTAATATCAAATTATAGTTGGTGCCGAAACGAGAAAAGACGATTCTACTTTTTATCTAGGAATGCCGCGGCAGCGGCCGGCGAGCGCGACTTCCTAGATGATCGTAGTACTTGGTCATTTAGTATTTTTAGGACTGTCTTTCATAAAACTCTGATAACTTTATATTAAAATTGTCATTAAATTCACTGTTTTCACTTGAGTTAGGGCATTTTCAATCATATTGTTCATCATTATTGTTGATATGACACACAGAGCCACGAGCGACAAAATTTTGAAACTAAAATCTATACTCTGACGTTTCATTACACGCTGTTTTACATAACGGAGCTGTTTTGTAAAAAAGCTAGCGGTTATGTAAAATAGCGGATTCGACAATCCATCTGCGGTATATGGTGTACTACATAATAAAAAGTATCTTTCTATCTATTTTACCAACTTTTTTTTTAAGAAAGCAAACGGCCTGTAATATCAGTCAGAGACCTATCTTCAAAGATGTCTAAGGAAAATGAGCCAGTATCACTCAAAGCCAGTTCGACCCGTTCTATATCTACATAAGGGATGACGAGCTGATGACGATGACGTAACCCGGAAAACAATTCATCGGTGATTACAAAATGTGTAATTTTGATGAAAATTATGATACTTTTAAAGTATTGAGAATCAATTATCACGTCTTTAGCCTTTACTCACATATACCTGCCTATTTTCCCATGCCTATTTATAAAACACCTATACGTACATATAAATGTTTGAATTGGTTTATATAAACACACATAACTAAACATGCTCTTATTCGAAGCCTATGATTGGATGATTTTGGCACAATCCTTCTTAGTACCTAAATCTATATGTTTAGGGAACCTATTCATAGCCAAAGAAGTTCGTATAAAAGGCTGGGTGTATGAAGACATCTGAAAATTCAAACTGGTAATCGTGGAAATTTCTGAAGTGAAAACTTTATCAGGTGTGTTATGCGATTTTTGGTCAGGGAAAATCTTATGAGTTTGCGTCACCGACACGGTGATGTTAACAGTATCTCTGTAGGTAAAAGGGTGATCACTATTATTACATAGTTTTAAGTTTTAACTCCTATCTGCAGGCCCCATGACTGCCTTTTTTTACCGTTTTTCCAGTTTAGACGAGAGTATTCTGAATACCTTAATACTGTCTCATGATTTTGTGGATTTTTTTCGTTTTCATAAAATATAGCATTGACACTGATAAATAACGCAGACATAATTGGACAAATTTTGATGAAACGTACACGGATAGTCAGTTTTGGATTAAGGATACTGACCCGTACTTTGAGCAAAATTGTTCTCTAGGATGCAAGTAAAACCGCGGGCAGCCACCAGTTTTAACTATAATATAAATTATTATTTTTAAATATTAATGCAAAAATAATAACACTGCACAGCTAAGAATAATCTCAAACAAAACAGAGCGGGTTGCTAGTTCTTATACGAATTCAATATAAAAACCAAGCCAGCGTGAAGCGTGCCAAATGTAGGCTTATTCATAAACATAGCCTGCCTTCAAAGCCTACAAAAAATATGTAAATAGAGTTGTTCTATCAGAAAACAAAATTGTATTGTGTTGATTTTATCCTATTTTATTCGAGCTGGAAACTACGCCTCCGTGTTATGGGTAAATAAACAAAAACAAGGCTTTGTATTTTGAAACCAAGTTATTTTGAACAAAGGAACAGGTTCGGAATTATTTAATTGGTATCAGATTACGGATATGTTTTCCCTCGTGTATTCTGTGTCCAAATCTTGGGACGGGTTGCCCTACTGCTTACTAGGCATCGTGATTAAGAAAGGGTCATTAAATATAATACAGAAAGAAATAAAGAATAAAGTTTATTTGAAAATAATGTTTGAATCACAATAATGTGTGTCTCACGGCTGCGCCAAAAAGGTTCATTTCAGCATTAATGCCAGACAGATGCCGTCTGACGCTGGTTTTCTAATGAACCTTTAGAGGGACAAGTGAAGGAAAGTACAAACAGTTTCAACATATATGTATTTTTAATACTTATAAATAAACAAACTAGTAATTTCAAACAAACATAATTACAAAAACAACAAGAAGTGTCTCAGAGGCAAAACTTGTTCTTCGCGATTACATTGATCCGTGCACGGTGCACTCGCAAAGCGCTACAGGCCGCCGAGCGCGACGGATTGCACACGGACAGATTATAGTTATTAGTGACAGTTATTTAGTAGGACGAAAAAACTTTTTACAAAAAATAAACAACCGACTTCCGAAAAAAAACACTACAAATTGAAAAATAACTTTAATTTCGGAAGTCAGTGGCAAAAAACGAAAATTCAAAACCAAAGACACCGACTTCCGATATTATATTATTGTATTTTTTAGTTGTGGTACCTACCCCACACAAATTCGAATACCACTACCTGCTATGTAAATATCAGTCACAGGAAGTTATCATCATATCATCCACTTATACTAAGTGGGAAAAATACGTATTATTGAAGCTATCCAAGCAAAGTTAATAAAATTTATATGGGACCCTTTTTTTGTTGGTCTGAGTATGGGACCAATTCGAGAGCATACCAAAAAAATAATTTTCAACATCGGTCCACAATTGACGGAGAAATCGGAGGAGATACTTACATAAAAAAAAAAAAAAACATACGCGTCGAACATATAACCTCCTCCTTTTTGGAAGTCGGTTAAAAAGTGAAAAATACTGTGGATTAATAGAATAAAACGACCCAAATATATAATATTAACATAAACTTACGCCTTCTTTCCATGGGTGTAGGCAGAACTCACAGACCGACATACTCCTTTGCTTCGTTTATATTCATACATCTGGTCAAACACGCACGCCGCGAAATTCAAATTCCTATTCTTGCGGTGATGGTGACTATAACAATATCCTATATTCAGGACATGGAGTTAAGAAAACAAAATAATAGTAATTATGGTCCAAGCTTGATCTAAAGTTCTAAACTATAGCATAGATGACATTAGTAGGAAGCCTAGAACACAATATATGAGCAACATGGATACAATGCTTTTAAAGTTATCCAGATTATTTAAACTTACATGTGTTTGTAACAGAAGAAAACTAGACGCTAACGAAGCTTTTCAGCAAAATCTTGCAACTTGCAAAATTCAATTGAGGTTCTTTAATTTTAATATGAAAAACCAAAAAACGTGTGGTATTATTTGTGACTTGCAAATTATCTGGAACTGAGGAGCTCGTGGCTAAGTAATAACTGCCGCACGGGCCGATCCGTCAGGTTAAACACACAGGGTAAACGCTTACCGGGGTTAGTCTGTGGATGGGTGACCATCTTTACATACCGAGACTCCTCCGTGCCTCGGAAAACACGTTAAGCTGTCATTCGTAGATCTTTGACAGTCGTTACGGGTCGCCATGCAGAAGCCCGAAAGTCTGACTACCAGTCTTACCAAGGGATATCGTATTACCCAGTTACTGGATTGTGAAAGTCAGATAGGCAGTCGCTCTATGTAAAATACTGGTATTCAGCTGCATCCGGTTACACCGGAAGCCAACCCCAATATAGTTGGGAAAAGGCTAGGTAGATTGATTTAAATTATCTGGAACTCCTGTCAACTTTGAACAGCCATGTTGATGAGTGCTAGTTTCCGCAGCTACACGCGCGTATTTTGCGTAGCTGTACAGGTGTCATGTTGAGTAGGTAAATGATTATAAAATTATTTCGGTGAGGTGTGGGAAATATCACGTGTTTGGGAGCGTAAGCATACGCGCATTATTGATTATTTTTATAATCAAGTTACTAGCAACTGAACTCATAATAAGTTAAATGTCACTATCAGTGCTAATAAGATCTATGGGAAACCTTAGTTTCTAGGCATGTAGAGGTCAGACATTACTTGCGTTAAATGTGTGGATAGCATGCATTGAGGTAGTAACTAGTAACAATATAATGTAGGTAGTGATTGAGTTTAATGTTGCCAGTTATTTTCGCGAATAATCTGTGTCAGACAGCGGACTAAAATGGACTAACAGCCAGTAGCAGAAAGGAATTTTAAGTTTTAAAGCTGTCATTTAATACTAATCTTCCATTAACTTGTTGCAAAAAGCAACATTAGACTCGATTTAAATGGTTCTTTGATGAAATTAATGAAATCATTCGCGTTAATGATCCAATATGTAATGGGGCATTAAATGATTTACATCAATGCATTAAAGTTTGTCTTTGTGCAACTGGGTTTTGGTAGATAAAACGCGAAATGCTAGTACCAACTATGGATAGTTTAATTTGAGTTTGGTATCCCCTAATTTGGCCGGAAAATACTTTTATAAAGCTCGATTATCCTCTTGGCTTGCCTGGTTAATTTACTGCACTCCAGTCTGAACAAATATAGTTAGAATGGAATTAACGTTTATTGTCTCCGGTATTACAGCTAGCAGCCAAAACTATAAGGCTGCGCGCAGTTTGGACGCGTTTTCGTGCGAACACGTTCGAACACGCACGAACGATCCCGACCTTCCAAGTACAAAGGGAACACGGAGACTGAGTTAGTCGTACGTATAGTCTGAAAACAATCCGAACTTGTTAGGATTTTTCGTGCGTTCAATGCGATATCACCGGAACACTACCTATTTGTCGGAGAAAAACGTATTCAGTGTGCGCACTCAATTCATACGACCACGATCGTACGTTTACGTACAGTATTTTAGATCCAAAGTGCGCGCGGCCGAATTCCGGACGCAAAGGGAGGTTCAAGCGTCATAACGATAGTAATCGAATGATCATACCTTTTTTTTTTTTTGGTTGGGAAATCATCAAATGACTCGTCCCGCTCTGGGCAGAGCGAGAGGGAGTGTCAGACTTTTACTGACTAAAACCCTCCCGTGTTCCTTCGGTTGCCTATGTGCTGGGGCCGCGATATCCCTTTCGGACAGACCCGCAACCCCAGCAGGCATTGGTCCTTCCGGACCCCGTCAGTTGGTGCTGACATCCCTTTGAGGCGCGCGTGGAACACAACGTGCCGTCGACCCGGGCCTGGTCCTTATCGGACGGCGAGCTGCCCATCGCTCACCGTCCGCAGGCCCGCGCCTACGGTGGCCGGAAGAATGATCATACCTTAATATTAAATTAGAAAAATAGTATTTCAAATAATTATGTGGCCATGACTGGTTATTTTATTAATAAAAACGATAAGAAACATCTGGATAAAATAATGAACGGTACAACAATTACGTTATACGGTTTACGGTTTAAGAAATTTATTTCGGTCAAAAAGAATACAAATATTCACTCCTATGAGGAAAAAAGTAATAATAAAGATAAGCGACGGTTGCGCCTGGTAATAAACTAAAATTAAGTTATAAAAATGGTAAAAACTTACAATTCATACATGATTCAGATGGTGCTTTAATAGCCTTTTAAAAGTTGGAAGTGATTTCGATTCCTTAATTACTTTAGGTATACGAGTAGAGTTATAGAGTTCTGCTCCTACATATACGACAGTCCTTCTACCGTAGTTTGTCCTCGGTGCCCTTAAAATTATATGCTGAGCCTGCCTCGTCATGCGCTTTTGAATTTGCATTATTTTTGTAAATGTTATTTGTGTATGTATGTCTCTATTAATTATTTTAAGCATTATGAATAACATTGCAATACCTGCCTCTGTCTAAACTTACAAAAGTATCGGTTTTTATCATTGCCATGCCATAGGCGACTAATTAGTTGGTTACCAGTCACGCAACCTGTTTACAATACTGATTTTACAATCAATGTCACGTGACGTCATGTGACATAATTGGGGGGGCTGGGGGTCTTGCTTTTAGCTATTAGTATAATGAGTTACAGCATATATGACACTGTGGTAACATTAATTAATTTGTATTTTATGTTACCTGATACAGGGTAGCCCAAGAAACGAGGTCCAAAGCAAACTTTTTGAAGCTTCACTCCAAGGGCTTCCCGAAATAGCCTCATGTATGTTTAGCAATTATAGGTTTTTAATATTCTCACTTGCAATGGTTTCAGACTGTTTTATTTTTCTCTTTCTGTACCACATATCTACCTAGTAAATTGATGATTGATGTTTAGACAGATAGTATCTTTTATCGATCGTAGGCCATAATATTTTTTTTATCTGGTTATACACGCACGCCGGTTGCGAGTACTACGCACCTAATCTTTCTGAAGAACGTAACTATTTAGGTCAATGTATGTTCTTCTAGGTCGTCCTCTCAGCGTTTCCACTCACATCTACCTACCTTTTGTTAGTCGCCTTTCATTGATCCTCTCAATATGACCAAAATACCTAAGCATACCTAGTGCATCTGTAGTGCATCAGGGATGTTTGCTGAACATCGCGTAGACTGCTTATACGCTACGATGCTTAAAAGGTGCGCATCCCTGGAGCGTAGAGTACGTGGCAGCGCCAACAGCATCCTTAGCATGATCGCTAGTCGGCTGGACTGCAGTTACATCAGTCATTGCAGCGTCATTTGTCATGGTATTAGCACAGTAGTGATTGTTGAGTTTACTTTATTTTATATGTTTTGTTGTGGATAGTTTTAAATATTACTAACACTAGTCTATAAGACCACTGTTACTAACAAAATGGACACCATGGTCTGAAATAAAGTATTTTATTAATAATATATCGTTTTTGTCACTACATTTTGTTTTATTTCGTTGTTACAGGAGTATCCCTGGTGTACATACTGGTGGTCCTCCCAGGCCTGTTGCCGTGGCGAAGCGGGCCCGGTGCCTGGTTCCTATCGATGTGCCACCTCCTCGGGGCGCTGGCGCCCTGGTGCGGCTCCTTTCTCTATCACCTGTTCATGAACCACACCCGCGGGGAGCAGTTGTACCATCGGCTGCTGCAGCTGGATATGCTGGGGATATGGGTCAGCCAGAGTATAGGTAAGTGGTATACATTCAGTTATAGGTGCGAGAAATTTTGGACTGCTACGTTTGAACTTTGGATAGATCGATCTTCATTGTGGATAGATTGATCTTTATGGTTATAGTGAATTTCTAGGATGGTAAAATTAATCGGTACAAATAATTTAACTTTGTAGGGATTTAAAAGTACGTTTCATTTTGTGGATGAAGTTAACAGTGAACCGAAAATGCAGAAGTTGTGGTATTCATTTGGCGAAGATTTAATAAGATACTTGCTCGAACGGAGCACAAGCGAGACACTAAACTTGCAGAGAATTATTCTCAGAATTAACCACACGGCTTAATATAGACTTAATAGATTGGTCAGATCGTTAGATTAAGTCCTTTATCAATCCTCTGTCCATAACCGACTACTACGCAAACCGCAAGCATGAATAGCCTTTTTACATTTATTCCGTTAAATGTTCAACCTCAAAGTTTTGTCCACTGATGGTTCAAAAGTTCGATAGACGTCATGGGTCAGCACTTTACCACAACCACTAGAATCACCACGGGGTTAGCAAGTGCGTCTATACGTACTATTTGGAAGCTAGTCTTAGAAAGGGTTTTAAAAAGGGTAGGTATTAAAGTCCCCTTACACTACAAATCACTAAATATTCGGGCCCAATCAAAATACCAGCGCTGCAGTATTTATTTTTTAAATATCGCAGCATTATGCTAAAATAGGAGCCTTTTTGGCTTCGCACAGGTCCTTTTTCCACGATTTTTCTACGGCGCGGTTTATACGCCGTGTGTAGGCACGGTCCTCAGAGTTATATGGAACCACTATGGAAGCTTGTTGACAGACACGTTTCTCTACGGCATACCGTAAAGAAACCGTGCCGTGTACAAAGGTTCTTAGTGTACCTTATTGTATAGAAATACCAAATAAGGAAAGCCTAATCTTATTTAAGTACCTACTAGCTTTCGCCCGCGGCTTCGCCCGCGCGGAGGTCGGAAATTATCCCAGGGGAACGTACTACCGAGATAAAAAGTATCCGATGTGTTAATCTAATCCAGGCTATAAACTATCTGATATCGCGGCCCCGGCACACAGGCAACGGAAGGAACACGGGTGGGTTTTAGTCAGTAAAAGTCTGACACTCCCTCTCGCTCCGCCCAGAGCGGGAGGAGTCATATGATGATTTCCCACCCAAAAAAAAAAAAAAGGCTATAAACTATCTGTATGCTAAATTTCATTTAAATCCGTTCAGCCTTTTTTGCGTGATTGAGTAACAAACTTTCACATTTATAATATTAGTAGGATCTACCTATCCTACTAATATTCCAACCAACACGATTACATAAATAGAAAACAATGCACGAACTAAGTAATACTTAATTGAACAGCGGGTATATCGAAACCGGTACAATACAAGCATTACGCAATCGACAGGTAACTGAGTGCTGTCTGACCGCTCACATGTCAGTTGTATGTCTGTCCATTACCTGTCTGGCACAGATATTCATGAATGGAACTCGGCTATACAAGTATAGCATACATCACTTAACTACTTGTATGGCATGTACAGTCAAGTTTTTTATATCTTCGTCTGTTTTCAAATGCTTTCCTTTATCAAGCTAGGACAAATAATACCTTTTCAAATGCCATAGTCTGCTCAGTGTCGTAGCATTAAGCAGACTATTGCATGGAAACTATATTTAATTACTTGATAATGAAGATCAAAATAGCATACACCTTAGACCAAT
Source organism: Agrochola macilenta (assembly GCA_916701695.1). Lineage (NCBI taxonomy): Eukaryota > Metazoa > Arthropoda > Insecta > Lepidoptera > Noctuidae > Agrochola > Agrochola macilenta. Next base: position 16,678,362 of record OU753563.1, read on the forward strand.
GACGAGTTGACATGAATCTAAAGCATATTTTGTCTGACATGTAAAGTAGATAGCTGGATTATATGTCATTCTGCAGTATTGTATTGACATTAAGACGCAATATAATTATGTAGAATGCTGAGTATTAGGTAAAGCAGATACTATTGTGCAATGGGCAGACAAAAATAGCCCTTCAGGTGACGAACATATTTTGGGTGTGACTGTACTACTGTCGTGGTAATTGGTTTAGGTTCTAGTACTCTGTTGGTCCCGTAGAGTTTTTTGATCAAAGTCAAAGTCAAATCATTTATTTCAAATAGGCCCTTGCAAGACACTTTTGAACGTCAAAAATTACAAAAAAAAATAATTGATTCTAGTCGCCCCTTCCAAAATATTGTTTTCGTATGGAGAAGAATGGGCAAGAAACTCCACCGTTACTCTTTTAAAATGTTTTACAATATTTTGTATATATGTAGGTACATTAGTTATATAATTATATGTGAAGACGATGCATCTAAAAATAAAAAAATAAAATTTACTATACCACAATAGGTAAAAAGAAATTTTGATATGTTAATGTGATAGATACATAGTTCTCACATATTTACAAACATTGTAAAAGTAGACGAATTAACAAAAAAAAAAAAAAGTTACAATTAATAAGTCAGTGTGTGAGTAATCACAGAATGTAAAATCAAAGTCATATAATAAAATATAATAATTTATACAACTTAAATTAGCAACCAGTTTGATTTTGTCTAGATTCTAGATTATCCTATGGAGCTGGACCAGCATGTTTCCAAGCATTCTTATCTTGGATATAATCCTCTAATTTGTAATATGCTTGTTTACAAAGTGTACTTTTAATATGAGTTTGAAATTTTCTTTCATTTAATTGTAAAATATCACAAGGTATTTTGTTGTAACATTTAACACAGTACCCCATAAAAGATGTATGTACTTTAGATAATCTGAAAAATGGTTGATCTATTTTATCTTTATTTCTAATATTAAAATTATGTCTATCACTTAATTTATTAAAAATATGTAGATTTTTTCTTACATACATAATATTTTCATATATGAAGTGGCAAGGTTCCGTCATAATATTAATCTTTCCAAATAGTTCCCTGAGGGATTCGCGACGATGTAAATCATAAATGGCTCTGACAGCTCTCTTTTGTAAGATAAAGATGGTTTCAATGTCAGCAGCCCGACTCCACAGTAAAATGCCGTACGACATAATACTATGGAAGTAGCTAAAATAGACCAAACGCGCGGTTTCAACGTCTGTTAACTGTCTTATCTCCTCATGTCTTAGATCCTTATAGGAAACAGGATCGATTAATAGCATCAAAAAAAGTTTTTGTGAAAACTGGCAATTTTCTTGCTGACCGTATTTTTTTTTCAAAATCTGTGAATACTGATCAAAATGTCTCAAAAAGATGAGGACATAAGGTATATAAAATGTTTTTAATAATTCTATTTACTCTTACAAAAGTTTTTTTTTTTTTAAGCCAAGCTTGTCTATGACATTTTCTTTTGTAACAGCACATTAGCATAGAGTTACCAATTTATTCGCGAAACCGACAGTAGGTAAGTGATCGGTTATATCTGTCCGTTTGTATCCGCCTACTCACTGTCGAACGCAAGTATTCCTACGCTTTCAAATCCATTCCCTTGAGCATTACCCCTGTATATTCCGTTTGAGCGGGTGTCACTTGAAATGATACGTTCACTGAAAGTTTATACTGATCGAGCTACTGATGTAGACAGGCATTAAGCCCACGTACGCACGGACGTAAAAATATTGCGGCGGGATTTTATCGCGCACTGGATTTTCAATTCTCGGTGTTGAGCCGAGCGTTGAGACTTTGGATGAAAGTGCGTCCTAGTGCGTTGGACGCACTAGGACGCACTTTCGTCCCAGTGTGTTGAAAAAACACACTGTTGGATTTTCAATTCTCGGCGCTAAGCCGAGCGCTGAAAATCCAGTTCACGAAAAAAATCGCCGCAGGAAAAAATTGGTCATGCGTATGATATACTCGTACGTTGGTAAAAATTGGAAACTGTTTTTTTTTGGAAAAGTTAAATTAAGAAATTATTATTTTTATATTTGATCTGACGTAATAACAGCAACAAGCTCTTATAATAACAAAAGCAAAAATGTAAATACTAGCAAAGGTAAAAAAATACGGATGTTAATTTTGTGTCTTTCAAAAAGTGTGCAAATATTATAGGTAGAGTAAACGAGAGACTTGTACTTGGCAGAATAAATATAACGACATTGCCTCCTACGCAGAGCAGGAAAATTAGACTGAAACCAGCCAGGTGAATATTAAACATTTTGTACCTAAACGAAGTACTAGAGTATACAGGCTGGATTTTTGAGATTGGGCAGTAAGGACAGCTACCTTAACCGTTGTAGCTGCAGGAATACGGTCTTAGGAGACCGTCTATCCATCGTGAAAAGAAGTTTGGAGCCTCATTTCCTACGAAATGTATGGGAAAAGTTTTTTGCGATTTCTAACTTTTCTAGTGCCCAAACCTCAGTTGGACCGATGAGTTTTTTGATCCTTATAGGAAACAGGATCAATTAACATCAAAAAAAGTGTTTGTGAAAACTGCCCTTTTTTATTGCTGACTGTGTTTTTTTTTTGAAACTTATGAATGCAGATCAAACTGTCTCAAAAAGTTAAGGACAGTCTCCTAAGATCGTTTTCTTGTAGCGACAACGGTTAAGGTACCTGTCCTTATTGCCCCATCTCAAAAATCCACCCTGTATAAAGTATCTACCTAAAACTTTGTGTTCAGGTTTTTTATAAGTATTACGACAGATCTTTTTTTTTTTTCCACATCGACGTAGCTCATGTCCTGCATCTCACCTCATGGTAAGTGATGATCAGGCCGAATGTGGAACCGAGCTGCACCCGGAATCCTCAACTACAGAAGAACTGGGTATCTTACCTTTAACTGCCGAAGCACAAAAATCCTTTTAAAATTGTTGTTATGGCGACAGACTTAGATAAGATGGTGGTAGCTAGTCAGGTGGACTTAGAACCATGCCGAGTTATTTTAAAAATTTATTAAAATAAACTAGAATTCTAAGAATAATTTCTTCCCAGCAGTAACTTACATAAATTTGTATGCGCAGTAAAAACGAATTAATCTGAAATACACTAAAAACCAGGTGCGCGTTCCGCAAGTTTTTCTTAATAAGTTCAAAAGCTGCAAAGGAAGACAGACGCCATAATAATAGTGCGGAAAGTTATACAATGTCTCCGTAAATTATTATATTCATATTTCTACATAGAACTTTTAAGATTTATTATACATTTACTATTTAGTTAGACTTGAATCAGAGAAATCTATGTCAATGAACCTGAGTCAACACATTTTTTTACCACCCACGAAAAAAACGTAGTCTTTGCGAGCAATCTTTCAGCCTCCAACAAAAAGGCTTTAAAGCGAATAAAGTGCTTAAAGCGATTGGTCATTGAGCGTCGAGTGAGGATGTCTCTTGTGATCATTATCTTTTCTTTTTACAAACTGTTTGTCCACCGGCACCGTCAACGGACGTCAACGAGAAACGAGATTATTCGAACCGAACGTGACGTCCGTTGGTGTGCGATGGACACGTGGCCATAATAAATGTATGTATGTTTACTTCGGCGCCGCGCCGTCATCTCGTTCTCGTTGACGTCCCGTTGACGGTGCCTGTGGACAAACGGCCTTACTACTAAACGGTTAAATGGCGCGTCAGCAATTAGGGTTGCATCCACTTTAAAACATACAGACAGGTAAATGTTCACGGTAACCACAAAAAATTCACGTACCCTTCGTGAATGTTTAAAAACATCGTTCATTCAAAATTAAGCTTTCATTTATATGATAGCAGGAGAACAAAAGCGCCGTTGAAGTAGATAATTTTAATTTATTTTAAGATTAAATGTATATTATTACAAGACTCTTTAGTCGGCCATTGTTAGTTTATTTTAGACACGTAACGCTATTAGTGAGCAAGTCACGCGAATGCTATTATAAACTTGTGAATGTTTAAGGGTTTCGTTCTACTTTTGTGACTGCAATAATTATGATGGAAGTATAGGGGCATGAGGAACAGAGTGTAAAGTTCACGCATCCTCCATAGAAAAGGGAGGATCCTCCGACCATACGAGTGTCGTGTCTGATGGGCAACTGCCCGACGACTGATTTCGGGAAGTTATATATGCTGATCGCGCGGTAAATCCTGCTTGCGCGATGCCGGATTTCGCGTGACGTCAGTGTGATGCGTAGTTCGCATGTGACGATGTAGAATTTTCTTTCTGATGTAGAGCAAAAATAAGCTAAGTTCCTTTCATTAATGATGCTTAACCAGTGCCTACGTCCTGCTTCTGAGATCCAGGTTTCGAGTATAATTGATAACTCACTAAGGATGAAAGAATGCAGAATAGGGCCCTTTGTCTATACACGATTTTCTTGCCTCCAAAAACTACGATTTATTTGCCATGTGCAGGCACGATCGTTTGTGTTGTATGAATCACTAGGAAAGTTTCTTGACAGACACTTTCATTCTACGGTGCAGTTTACGGTCTAAGCCGTACCATAAAGAAATTGTGCCGTGTACAAAGGCCTTTAAGATACTGCACTTCTTTCCAATGTTTCCTATATTTTTTGTAGCATGTAAGGAAACCGGCATGCCTGAGAGATATTTCTCGACGGCATGTGAAGCCAAGTCAGAGGCCCATGGGAGGCTTTAAAACTCTGACATCAGGTTAGTCCCTAACCTCACGAAAAGAAGAAGAAGAAGCATCCCTATTGCTAACATGACAACATAGTTGTTTTAGGGGCTGTTCACACGTGCAACAACCACACCACATCGCAGCGACAAAATGTGGGCAAGCAGTGGTTACGTGTGAACAGTGTCGCTGCAACTTCTTGCAGTTACGTTGTGGTTGCGTTGGCGCTAGTAGTCAAATGTGGTCCGTGTGTATAAACTATTCATTTTCATACACATTAGCGCCCATCCAGGTGTTGTCGTTGTGATACGTATGATCAAAAACAACAAGGGCCCTTATTTTGTTTTTCATGGACCGCCATGAGAACGAATGAATCCATACTGGAGGAACTCAACATCACCAAGCAGCTATCTACAATATGCCAGGATGAGAAGCGTGCCCTCAGCTTTTTCGGACATTTACCAAGCTGTCCACACTGCAGAAGATCGCATAGCTTCGAGACGCGTTCGCGATCCTCAGCATGGAGGGAACGACGAAAAATGTGTTGGTAAACTATTCACAACAGGTAACATTTGATTTAATGCAGCAGATTTACTGATTAGGCGAAACTGGGAGATTTCAAGCTTTCTGAATTTTAAAGGGTTATGAAAACCCTTTGACATGATAACATTCGAAATAGATACCCTGAATTTTAAATTGGAATCTCTTTGATCCGGACCTGCGCGATGACAAAGACTATTTGAATTTTCAATCTGAATTCATAAGATTTCATCATTCAATGCTTTGGGAGACACTTGATACAAGTTTGTGTCTGTGAAAATAAATTATTTTATCGAATTTTTTACTTTCAGATTTTACATTTCTAACTTTTCTTAGTAATTAAAACAAGTGAATTCTTGTTTTGTTGTTGCCTCTGCCGTCGACGCGTGCTGCTCGTGGAGGTCGTTACAATGAACGGAAGGTAGAAAGAAATGTTACAGATAAATGCTAACTCGCCGTGAGCATTAGGTGCGTAGAACGCAGCGTCGAGCATTCGCAGGAACGTTACATTACATTTACATGGAAATGCTCCACAAAATGCTCTAGTCTAGTATACTCACCTTTATTATGGGTCGGATAGTAAGTACGATATTTACCTCTGAAAAGTCAGGCTAGATAACTCCACTTCAAATCGTTCAAGATGTGGCTAAAACAAACAAAACAACGTTCAATTCCAATTTCATAACAGCACCAAAGTCATGCGGCCTGAAGAAGCTTGCCAAGTGAGAAGAGCGTCATTACTCGATAGAGGTTGCCACTTGAGCCGGCGGGGCCCACAGTGCAGCCCTAATGAATCATGGAACCTCCGGTAATTGCTTCCCGCATAGATTCTAAGGGAATTCCGATATACCTACGTCGTTACTTGGTTATTGGTTTTAAGGCTAAGCCTCTGAGGGACTATGACTTAATAGTATTATTTATAAACAAGGATCTTGTAATATGTTAAGGAAGAACACAAGCAGCAGCCTGATAAAGATATGTACAGAGAAAGAGATGATAGTTCAAGAGACCAGAAGGCAAAATTCAATGCTACGCGCCGCTACGCAACGCTACGAGAGCTACGAGAAACCTAAGCTAAGTCAACTATTCTTAGTTAGCTCAATTTTGAAGTGTCAAACAAGTATCATAAGTATAAGTACTCGTAGATATTATTTACAAAGACATTTAAACTGTACAAACAATATCTAGATAATGTATAGTTTATCTTAGTTGATATAAAGTTTAAATAAACAATATATTAAAGCAAACACTCCCCAGTTTATTTTGACTAACGATGTTGACTACTACATATTATTGTATATTAAAGCTGAGTATTAAAACGCTTCTAGCCCAAAACACAGAGCACTAAATATTTACGCAACATTACTGAAACTCATTTCATCACTACGTATTCTCATGCTTTGGGATTAGAAACCTTAATCTAATAACACATAGCTCAACTTTCGCTGAGACTGAATTTGTTTCATGTCCATTTGTGTTAACTTAAAATCAACTTTACACTCATGATTTTAAAGTTTAAATCGGTCCAGAATGTGATGCACATGTAAATTCCATTAAACGAATGTGTATTCGCGTTCATCCATTCATAATATTCATCGAGTTGATTTTTCGGAGTATTCATCAGGATTTGGGAGTGAGTAAAAATTAATCCGCGAGGACGCAGACGTATAAAAGAAAAAGAAAGAAAGAAAATCCGTTTATTTGCAGTAAACATGACGCAAAAAAAGAACAAATACACAAAAAAAAACAGTTTGGGGGAAAATATGCGTCACATCCACGCAAAACAGCCATCACTCAGCATAATGCTGCGACCCTATGCGAGACAGAACCCCAGCGCTGGTTTTCAGCGTCAGCCGGTGCAGCATATAGAACCAAATAAAAAATTAAATAAATAGAATGCTGAGTCCTTAATGTACTCGTAGAATGGCCACAATATATTGCGATGGCTTGTCGTGTAGGTTATATCGGTAACTGTGTGGTTTGCGGTTCATCAGACTAGTCCCTCTCACCGGTCACAGGGGTTTATCTATACCTATATCTATCTATACATTTAATAAAGTCATAGCGATGTCAAAACTGTACATTGAATATTTCTGTAAATAGTAATTGCTACGAGGTCTGGGAATTATAATATTCGAATGTTTGTCTGATTGTCTGCATGTACGAGTATGTTCCAGCATCACGCAAATACTACTGAATAAACTCCGTTCAAATTTTGCATAGATATTCCCTGTAAGTCTGGTTAGTCTGTAGGCTATACATTGTCACGCTATTTGCTATGGGGGATGAGCAATATTGCATTACGTTCGTATTCTTCTATAGCTTACCGCAAATTGCAAAAAAGACGAGACACAAGTTTAGAATATTGCAGATTTGCAGATCTGCCAGGGTTGTGAGTTTGTCCAAAAGGGATATCGCGGCCCCGGCACACAGGCAACGGAAGGAACACGGGTGGGTTCGCCCAGAGCGAGAGAAGTTATTTGATAATGACCACCCAAAAAGAAAAGAGTATTGCAGATAGTTACAGATTTAACGTTTTAAATGATGATCAGCACGCTATATCTATGGAGCTAAGTACTCAATCATGACTTAAATAAGAACGGACATTTTAGTCTGTTCTAACCAAGCAAATAGCATAGAGGTCCAACGACTTCTTTGCAAACCTAGAGTTAACTAAATTCCAAAAAAAAAAAAAATTTTTTTTTTTATATTTTGTTTCATACTATATACAGAACCACATGAAGTTTAGGCGTCTTCTACCATCTAAGGTTATAATAAAAATAAATATTTATGGCTAAGTGACTGTTAGTGAGATGAGAAATCCCTTGTGTTCACAATGTAATGGTTTCCGCATGTACAAAATACTATTTTAATAATAGCCGTTCGTCAGGAATTATCTCTAAGAATGCATCAGTCAGTGTATCAGTGTTCTGCCATTAGGTAGTATTATGAAGGAACGCAGGCGTTCATTAATTCAGAAAAAAAGAAAAATTGCGCAAGCAACGGGAAATTGCCACCATTCCTGATTGTCTGTTGAGACCAAAACTACAAACGTAGTTATACAGGGAATATTTATAGAAATGTTGTTATTTTAGTTTATTGTGGTGTCGTACGACTTACACGCGACAGAAGTCGTGGGCAGAAGCAAGTATAAATTTTTTTTTTTTTTTTGCAAGTAGCTACTTTTAAGAATTGCTTTTTAAGAAAATCCAAACATTATTCAAGTGTTGTTTAAAAAATAACAGTAGAAAAATACGGTTGCTTTTTAAGGAGAAAAAAGTAGCCAAGATATTTTCTTAATTACATTTTTAGTCGTGCTAAAGTTTTTTGAATTTAAATCGTGTTAACGAAGTAAAACAGCTTTATCTTAAAACATAACATAATGCGTACAAACTTTACAGAAATACTAAAATATATATACATGGTGGCAGGGACATCGACGCAAAAATTGATACCATGGATGAATGAAGTACATGATTCTGAACCGGGGGGGGGGGGGTTCAGAATCATGTACTGAATCCATGGTATCAATCGATCGATCTTCGATGTCCCTGTTTATTAAAAATACAGCTGTTTCATAGAAATTGCAATAACTACGCGGTCAAAATGTATGGAATAGCAGATTTTTTTTAAATAACCGACGAAAAATTTCAACGCAGGGGCAAGGTATTCAGAATCATGTACTGAAAAAAACTGAATCCATGGTAACAGTTTTCGCTTCAATGTCTCTGCCACCCTTTATAACAAAAAAAACCGGAGTTACTGACATATGCTGCAGAGTAAGCAGGCTGAAGTGGCAGTGTCATGCAGTCATTTATAACTTCCAGTTACAGCTATATGTAAGCGGGCACGCCCTTTATGGCCTGGAGGCTTTTATTTGGATTCTGTTTACGTTTGTATTTTTTTTTCATCTATGCCCGAGTATACTTCTCGATGTTTTTTGGTTGGTATATTGGCGTGTGCTAGCTGACATATAGCTAATAATTTAAATTATTTTTTGTGTTGCGTAATGTATGTGTTTTGCATGCTATTATAGAATCAATTGTTTCTAACTGAACAGACAGCTGTGCGGCTGGGGATTTGTTGCGCCACTTCTTCTTCCCAGCTAAAGCACTAGGAAGTGGTGAAGGGTGGGCGTTTTGGGGGACTGTCTTATTTAATTTTGACGTTCGAAAAGTGCTGATTCTCAGCCTAGTTTTAATAAATGACTTTGGAATTTTGAGTGGGCTGGCCATGTTTGTCCAAGGACCGATGGACCTCTAGCTAGATGGACCGACGACCTTAAAAAGTGGCTGGGACAGACTGGATGCGGAAGGTGTAGGTTGTTGTGGCGCAGCCTGGGAGGGGCCTATGTCCAGCAGTGGACCGCGATAGGCTAAGTTTATCGTTGATATAACAAAAGCTCTTTTTATCTTGTGAAAGCATAAAACGAAAAAGGTCTCTATACCTAAGCTTGCTTCTGCTTGCGCTTTCGCGTCTGTGTGACTATAATAAGTCCCGTAAGCCTGTGACTTCTACTTGTTATCAAGTAAATAAAATTACTTGAAAATATTGATGGGCGATTACTTTTTGGCTACAAACATTTTCAAGTTCTACAAAAATAAAACTTAAAAACATCTACAACGCGTTCCTATTTTTTTTGTGACAATTTAATTAATTACTGGGCTCTACTGGTCTGTAAAACTTGTCATGTTTGACGAATTAGGCATTTTTCTGACATGACTTCACATGACTGAACTTTCTGAACTTTTACAAGACCTTGTTCGCAGTTATCCGAAAAAATCTTTGTAAAGTACATCATGCTCTAGTGCTTTTTTTTACTTTTAACGTGGGCGTACAATACCTGGACCGAAGGCACCTGTCCCACCTCACACCACGAGAAGCGAGTAGAGCTAGCAATGAAAAAGGAGTTGGCGAGTAACGAGTATCCAGTGCGCGACGTCAACGAGCCATTATTAGCTGCTATGCGTAGGTACGTACTAAGCGTGAGTTGCTCAGCGAGTGTTGTGTCAACTGAGCAACGCTTAGCAAGCACTCTCTTTGATAGCTCTTGCCGCTGCCACAAATCAGTACTCGCCATCGCGGTGTGAACAATCAGCGATCAACTATATTTAAATGTATAAGATTGCCAATGGAACAACTGGTGTTACCGAGTTGTTACACATAATCGGGCTGCGAGCGCCGTCTGTGTTAGACCTCATTTATTGCACACCCTAGGGGTAGCCACTGCGTACAGACGGAACTCGTGTATGGTGAGAGCGAGTCGTATGTACAACGCAACCATGCAGGAAGTTGATATCGACATTTTCAATACTAGTGTTGCTAATTTGAAGAAAATTTTATCTAATGGCTTTTACGAGCGTAAATAGTAATTTTTCTGTTTTATGTTATATATAGTCTATTATCAATTTTCTGTTTCATATGATTTATACTACATGTGGAAACTTGTAATTGGCCAGATTTTCTATAAACTATAGATAGTGCGATCCACGAAGACGCGCCCCACTCCGCGATTACTGTACTGTAAGCTGTATTTTACTACGGAGCGGAGCGGAGTGGGGCGCGTCTTCGTGGATCGCACTATCCGTAGTATCTGTTTAGCTGTAAGTTTAAAAAATAAAATTAATAATTAAATATATTTTACTAACATGTGTGACCTACAATGTTTTGTACATTTCTTGAGCGAGATAATCGTTGTTAGCTAGTCGCTTACTCGTCGTCGGTGGGACAGGTGCCTAAAACAGAAAAGACTCTAAACGAAGCTGAACTTGTTCTGAAACTCGAAGGCCCATAATAATTTATTATTGTCTGTGAAACTTTGACCAATTTAGATTATTTTCTGACATTACTAGACTTTCCGAACTTTTACAAGACTTTTTAGCAGAACCTAATGCAAAAAAATCGGCCAAGTGCGAGTTGGACTCGCAAAGAAAGGTTTTCGTACCGAGAGCAAAAAACGCCGAAATAAACACTTTTCTTGTATGGGTATGGTACCTATATATTATTAACTTTATAAAAAAAATATTATTATACAGCGGCAATAGAAATACACAATCTGTGAAAATTTACGGTTCATGAGATACAGCCCGCTGACGCAGACGGACGGACAGCGGAGGCTTAGTAATAGGGTTCCGTCTGGCACCGTTCGGCTACGGAACCCTAAAAAGTATCAATATCGAAGTATCAGTTAGTAATTTTACTACTTTCGACGGAGGCGTACTAATCCGTCTCGTTGAATAGCATGTTACAGAATCCGTTGTAACAAATTGCGGACTCGGCTGCGGCCGCGCGGATTTGTCAGATCCGGCTTATATAACAAGCTTCGCATGCGGCCGCCCTATACTGAATTTGTGTACAGTTGTACAATTAAAAGTTTAAAGTGCAGGTCAGACCGGGAACGATGCTAAGTTCGTTTAGCTTCGCTCATGTAGCTATCGTGTGTTTGCATGCTTCGGTGCACACCGCGAACTATGAACCGGATTATGATAATGTCAACTGCTCATCACCTTTTACAAAATATTGCTTTTCCCGATGCAGGGACGTTAATCGTTGAGGAGTTCTCCTGGTACTTCACCATCAGCTCCACTTCTCCAAATGCATTGTAACGAGCATAAATAGCTTGGCAACCATATTAAAGTAATCGAATCGCAATCCGTGAAATAGTTATTATTGAGTAGTTGCGGTGGTTCATCATCAGTTCCACTTCACCAAATGATGCTTTCCGAGAGCAACTGCACGAGTTACTATAAACAATACCCAAATCGCTATAGATGTGCCTATAATAATTGAATAGTTGCCTCGATTTCTCCAGGATCCCACCATCAGATCCTGAGCTGATGACAATGGGACCGCCTCGAAAGTATGCCCTTTCAAACAAAAAAAGAATTTCGCTAATCCGTCTATACCATAGATATAAGAAAGAAGGAGATATGCCCGGTAGTTGAAAATGTATCGAAACCCAATGTCTTCTATCTATCCCTACTCTCTAGCCTGCGATCACACATGCGATCAGTAAACCCAATAAATACGAGGCCCCGCTCACACTTGCAATTTACAAATCAGAACGTACTACATAATCAATTATAAACCTTATCCCATCAAACACAGCGTGCATTTACCATGCACCGTACAACTCACCCACACGAAAACATCGTTCGCTATCGTTGTGCTGTGCAAAAGCCATTTATTTTACATATACGCTAGTGATTGACTAAATCGGAAACTTATCGATTCTCCCATTTATTATTGTATTAAAATTTTTGGAAGTTGCTGAAAAAATTATAAATAAAAAACGATATACATATAATAAGATGATATAAATAAACAATAAGTAAGTAAAAAAAAGAAATATTAAGTAAACCAAAAAAATAACAACATTATGAGAAAATCTAAATGAGTATAAAACAAGATTTCACATCGGTCTTCCAATCAGGCTATAACTGTTGACAAATTGAAGAATAAACTTTAATAGTAATATAAATTCATACGACAATCGACATTATTGTCGATAGCCTACGTTAGTGGATCTGCACAACCACATCACTAATCCGTCACAAGACGCTGCGGCCGTACTAACGATGCAACCGCTTAAAGTAAATATCGTTTTGTAATTTTTACATTGCTTGTCCAGTTACTTAGCGACATACTTTGGTAGTGGTAAAGAAGCAATGTATTTACTACAATAAAAGTACAGTCGCTGTGATATATGAAAACAAAAATAACGTAGTAAAGGCAAGAAATATTTTACGATTTGTTGTTTTTCATGATTTTCAACACTAATATAGCAAAATACTTGTGCTGATTTATGAAAAGTGGTTCTACGATTTATAAAGTTTATAGTTTAGCTTCGATTTTTACAAGAAACCACTGAACAACACGGTATTTTTAAATGTTATCACGATCGCGCTCGAAAGCGCACTAGTTAGCGGAGACGGCCATTTGCCTGAGGCATGAGCATTGTGATCAAGACGCGCGGACACAGACACGCCCCCATACCACTTCTCCTGTTATTTATATTTCTATGGTCTATACAATGACGGAGTTATGCCCGAACATACATAAAAAAAATGAAAAAATATAAACATCCGAATTGATAACCTCCTCTTTTTATCAGTCGCTTAAAAAGACGCGGTAGCTACATGACCGAAGCGAAACGAACTTATCTTCGTTCCCAATGTGGTTTGTGCTTTAGGGCTGTGTTTACATACCGTCCTTATCATGCTTGTAGCGATTGATCGGATCAACAGTGTGGAACCATTATTTCGCACGACTGCCATGGAATAAGGGAAGCCAGTGCGCATGTACGCACATAAACGTACAGAAAAGTTCATTTTCGCTTTCATAAGAAAATAAGTGTGGGTTAAAAAACCTTATTGTAAAAAATGTTAATAAAACGAAACAAAAACGGACGTGACTAAAGTACCCTTCATATTCAGAGGATAAAATTAAAACCAAATAGTACAAGTTTCCTCCGACTTTCATTTACAATATTGAATTGAAAATATCAGAAACAATTCCACCGCTGGCATCCGCACGGCTTCGCATTCGGTCCAGAGCGGAAAAATGCGGATACGTACGGATGGTGAATTGGCACGGAACGATTAACTTGACCTATAAACAAATGAAGGCTTTTTACAATGCAAATCCGTTTTTATTTGGGGATTCCTTTTTGAGGGTAGGTAACCCGTTAAGTAATATTTTTATATTCGGTATTTTAAAGAATAATAATAACTTTTAAAGTTTTCATTCTTTACTCAAGCTAATACAACTATACTGTACAAAGTCACAATTTAAACACTGAAATTGCTGGGTTACTGAAGTTGAAAAAAAAGTTATCTGAATTACCCTTAAGAAAACTTTTTATTCAAATAAGTCCTATAATAAGAATTATTTCTTGACCTTTAAATCAGTAAAAATTGCTTAACTGTTATAATTCTGATCAAAATCTTTTGTTCCCATACTGCCCAACTAAAAAGCCCATGTTTTGTTTTTATTCGAAACAATAAAGCCCCATTCTTATTTAATAACCCAACTACTTTCTCTAAATGATATCAATAATACTATACTTATTCATAGGAGCACATAGAGAGGGTACATCTGCCCCCACTACACTGTAACGTTAATTACTTTACAAACTGCGTAAGTTATTAAGTGGCGAAGTTAAGGCTATAAAACATATCGCTATCGTCTTGCCCACAATTGCCCATTACTGGGAGCACCGGCCAACTTTCAAAGTAAGCTTAGTTAAATTCTTCGGAGAGAAGGGGTTTTTCAAACTGGTGTTTTTAGTACTGATAAACTTTGAATAAATAAACGCCAGCATACAACTTTTTTTTTTTTCACAGACTTGTGATGGCCCAGTGCTAAAGGCCCCGATTTACGAGTTGTAGGTCATGGGTTCGAACCCAGACAGGCGTTTTACTTTGTGTAAATAATTTTAGCACCACTGCTCTCAAAACAGTGAAGGAAAACATCGTGAGGCATGTCTTAGAACCAAAAAATTCGAAGACGTGGTGGATTATAGCCCACTTCCTCCTCCTCCCTTCCTCACAGAGAAGAGGCCTGAGTCCCAGCTGTGGGAACATTATATTCTGATTATGCTATACAATTATGCTATACAATTATGCTATACAATTATGCTATACAATTATGCTATACAGTAATGCTATACAATTATGCTATACAATTATGCTATGCAATTATGCTATACAATTATGCTATGCAATTATGCTATACAATTATGCTACACAATTATGCTATACAATTATGCTATACAATTATGCTATACAATATGCTATACAATTATGCTATACAATTATTGATATGAATAAAACATGGAGAAAGTAACGTTTTGTTTATTCATGTCATAACTTTATACGGATTTTCATTTTTTGTCTTTCAAATGCATATTCAAACAGATGGCATCGCCACCTCGTTACTTCTGTCATAGGATGTTTGCCAAATACCTATACGTTTTTACTACACAATAGTTTTGAAAACGTCAATAAGAAGCACTTACTGTTCCCTCGCAGGGTCAAACCCCAGCTCAAAACCTCTCGCCAAACAAACAATAAATTGCTGATAAACTTTTCCATTCATTCTGTCGAAATGGAAATACTTTTGTTCGCGAAAAAATTATATAAGTTGGAATATCGTAGGTAAACTTTGTAACTGTTGCTCCCCAGAGCAATATTAAGACACGGGGCCGAAATGACCAATGTTTTGTTGTACAGTTTTAGCAATTTTCCTTTTTCTACACTTATATTATAAAGAAAAAAGATTTTTGTTTTTGTTTGTAATGAAAAAACTCAACAACTACTAACCGATTTTTTTTAAACACGGGTTTTTTTATGGGTCGATATTATCAAATAACTTCTCCCGCTCTGGGCGGAGCGAGAGGGCGTGTCAGACTTTTACTGACTAAAACCCACCCGTGTTTCTTCCGTTGCCTGTATATTGCCTGTGTTGGGCCGCGATATCTCTTTCAGACAAACTCGCAACCCTCGCAGGCATTGGCCCTAACGGTCAGTTGGTGCTGACATCTCTTTGAGGCGCGCGTCGAACACAACGCGCCGTCGACCCGGGCGTGGTCCTTATCGGACGGCGAGCTACTCATCACTCACCGTCCGCAAGCCCGCGCCTACGGTGGCCGGAAATCGGCTTGCGACTCCCGACGCCCGGGGCGTCTCCTGCGGTGACTAGGGGCGCTAGGGCGCCAATCTTGCCTCTCCCTCACGCGTTCCGCCTCCTCCTTCGCGAGCATTACTGCTTCGCAGAAGGAAGTGACGGCCTCCCATGCACTCTCACTCCGAACCATGGCTTGAACCAAGGCCGGACGCGAGAGATCGCCGCCGCCGATCGCCTCCACGACACGGCGGTGCTCCGCCCAAGCCGGGCAGACCGTGGAGGTCTGCCCGGCTATGTATGCATGTATGTTCCGTTGAATACTATATTATCAATTTATCACTGTTGAATGATGATGAATGCTATACTATCATTGGCTATCATTTATAAACATATCACGCGGGCGAGCCTGCTGGCGGAAGCTAGTAAATAATAAATTAAATGGAAACTTGTTATATTCACAACAAATTAACGAAATTCTTTTAAACATTTTCGGCTGACGCCTACTCCTAAAGTTATCTAAGCTTGGAACTTCTACTATCCTGTATTTAATTGCATATAATGAACGCTGATTTTTTGCCACTACCAAACATATACAACATGTAAAAAAAATGAGGGTGTTGATCGTACTGAGAGTATATTTATGTGGTAAATTCCTCATTTTTTTTCAATGGGGAATGCTACCGGATTACTACATGGGGCGTAGGTGGCCGTCGACGGCGTTAAGGGTGTCTTCAAATCATAACTTAAGACCCCTGTTGAAAAATTTTGGATTGATGATGAATGATGGATTTGGGGTAATTTTGGTACCAAAAATGTGAATTTGAAATAGCAATAAAAAAATTATATTCAATATAAATAAAACAGTTTTTTGTAATGTTATTGCTGTACCTATGTGCCCCTTTCAGATCGGACAGCGTTTTTTTTACATATTGTATGTACAATTGTACATACATAGATAAACAAACAGTAGGCAGAAACTATAGAACGGCACCTGCTAAGATCCTTACATACTGCTTTTGCTTCGTTTACGTCCATACATCTGGTCATACGCACGCCGGTTGCGACCTTTCTGAAGAACATCAGCAATAAGGTCACTATATGTCCTCCTAGGGCGTCGTTCTCTCTCATGAAACACCTCTTAAGGGGTCATTGTAAAAAAAAAAAAAACAGGTATACGCTTTTTTTTTTTTTGGGTGGTTAATTATCAAATAACTTCTCCCGCTCTGGGCGGAGCGGGAGGGCGTGTCAGACTCTTACTGACTAAAACCCACCCGTGTTCCTTCAGTTACACAGCTACATTTATGTTCGCATAGCTCGTCAAAATGTAGGGAATAGCTATTTATGTTTTCGCGATTTAAGTGTTGGTCCCATAGTGAAAGTTGTTCATAATGATGAGTACAATAATCCCTTAAGATTAAGAGGTATCGCATGAATTCAATTTCACCCTGTATAGACGACGAAGCACGGCTAGACTAAAAACAAAAGCCACGTTACGCACTAAAATCTTTCGAAATTCCACCTACGACATAGCTTGTTTAAATAAACAAGTTTATATGACCCTCGCTTGAGTCGCTAAAACTCACCGTCACAATATATTACCCCACAGTGATCCAGAACTTACTCCAGGAATACGTGAGTGTGTACACTGTCGACTAACTCCAGGCTTGCCCGCACGTGTGTGCCCTGCTGAATAACTAATGAGGAATTGACAGAAATACACCACAGCGCAAGACGCAATGGCGAACGTGGTTTCTTACCGCTGAAATCTCACTTAAATGTTCGCTTGAAAGTTTACTTGGTTAAGTAAACCAGTTGCAAGTTTCTCAGTAGTTTGAACACAACAAGTTGAATTTTTGAAATGGGAGTGTGTTACCTAATCCCTACTTTTATTTGTAGATTTTGTATCAGATTTGACTCTACAAATTAAACTCTTGGCTACTTTGGACACTTGACTTCATTTTTCATATTTCCGTTTCGGGTACACAATTCCATCTTGAAATTAATTTCACCCTGTATAATGAACCTAAAACATAATTGTATAAAAGGAACTGGGCATTGTGAAATAAAATGAAATCAAAAAAATGTAGCCATTGTGTCTGTAGAAGTAAATTAAAAAATGAACAAAGACTCTGCTGTAATGTATTTCTGCTAAATTACTGTTTCCATTTAATGAAAAAAAAGGTTTTATAAAAAAAAAACTCCTGGTAATGGAATTGATATAATAAATAAAAAGAACGAAATAAATAGGTCAAATTTATTCACTTTCAACATACCAACCTAGTAATTTAAATCATCTATTGGTATTTTATTATACTTTTTACAGCATTCATCAATGGTTGACCAATTAATAATGCTGTCTTTTCTTATTTAAGGCAGATTTTTCAGAAATAAAATCTTTGGTCTGAAGAATAAATATCACAGTTTGACATATTTTCTATAAAATGGCTATTAAACAGCAATTTTTATTTTTCAGAGAAAAGTAAACGGACTATTGAAAAACAGCCCTGAAGCCCTGAAGTAACCAAATTATAATACGGATAAAATATTCCAGTCTCGCAGCATTTCGAGCCGGTTATAAACTAAATTAAAACTTTCAGCTAGGTAGGTATACACTCGGGAAAATACCTACAATCTACGAGTAGAATAACTATTTAGTCCGTCAGTCAGATAATAAAAAAATATTACACATATACACGTATTTTATGCTTTATCATATTAATAAAAACCGGCCAAATGCGTGTCGGACCACGCACAATGAAGGGTTCCGTAGTTGGGATGAATTTATCCCAAGAACAAACTTAACATTGTAGTTGACAAACATGTTCTCCCATACGGAATGTATGGGAGATCATGTTTTTCAAACTGCAAATTTAAGTTGGTTGATTATTACTCGATAACCTGTACTGCCTACTTAGCTCTGATAGTTTTCCTTTTAATTTCGTTATATACTACTGCTGTGAATTTTTTCACAAATCCAAGTACAACCATTTAAATGGCAGGGGGGGGACACTTGACTCTAACAAAAAATTTCAGTTAAAAGCTTAATATTTCGCAAACGAATCCCTGAATCCAAAAATGATTTTCACAAACTCACACACTCACCTTTCTAACGATACCCCACAACATGGGGTAGATGAGAAAAAAAAAACATCACTACTTTACGTGTAGGGGAGGCAACCTAAATATTTTTTTTTTTTTAATAATGTTAATTTTTAATATTTAATCATTTAAAATTTAATTACCTGATTTTATTTTACCACTTTGTCGGCATGATTAATATGTATACATATGCCAAATTACAGCTTTCTAGTACTAACCGTCTCTGAGCTAAGCCGCGGACAGACAGACGGACAGACAGACAGACGGACATGGCGAAACTATAAGCGTTCCTTGTTTACTACGGAACCCTAAAAATGGTTTAAATAAAACTTATTAAAGTTGGGGAGTGGGGGCTCACTACGTCACAAGTCATTATAAAACCTACCGGGGAGTGACGTCATGCCACATTTTACCTCGGAGGTATTGCCATAATCTTTTGATTACGTAAAAATAAAAAATACGTACCCGATATTTTTTAATAACATACCAGGAGCACAAAATAAAACATTTCAACATCCATAATACCTACATTTTACTACAATAAACTCCTGAAAAGCAACAAATTCTCTTATCTATGCGAAAGTGTAGGTATCACATGTCAAATTTCCGTGAAAAATAATCTAACCCAGGTTGCGTCAGGAAACAAATACTTATAGGTATAGGTATATAGAAATACTGGGTAAACCGTCCCAATTGACAAAAGGATAGTGTTTTATAAACCATACTAGCTTTTGCTCGCGGCGAACGCTAAAACGGCTGAACGTATTTGGATGAAATTTGGCAAATGGGTAGTTTGCCAACTTTCATCCAAATACGTTCAGCCGTTTTAGCGTGAAAGCTTAACAAGCAAACAAACAAAGTCACTTTCGCATTTATAATGTTAGCTAGATTTTTATTACCAGAAAAGTTTGCCTATATAATAACGAATAGGTTTTCAAAGATCGCTGACTGCACAATGTAGAAAATCAGAATATTAATGTAACAAGGTACTCTAGGAACCGTAAAAAGACACTAAACCCAACTGTTTTGTAAGACTAAGTAATAACTACGAGTACGCATGCGGAACTGGATCATACATTTTCAAAAGTGTTACCGATCCTTACTCTGTAAACTGTAATACATTACGTTATTGATAGCCGCGAATCTAATAAAGTGAACGCGCGAACAAGGTTGGCGGGAAACGGAGGCAATTTTTCACATTTAATGATAGCTTTATTAAATTTTTGGGAGATAAATGAATTGGGTGGGTTAACAGATGTTGTTCATGGTGTCGAAAGAACTTTACTTACCTACTATCCTAATTTATACTAACATACGAGTACTGTTTGAGAAAGTTTGCTAATATATACTTAATCTTATTTTATAATGATAACAAAGTCGAATGTGGATAAGAACAAAGTCTTTTCTGTCGTGTTGCGTTTTTAGGGTTCCCTAGTAAACAAGGAGCCCTTATAGTTTCGCCATGTCCGTCTGTCTGTCTGTCCGTCTGTCTATCCGCGGCTTAGCTCAGAGACGGTTAGTACTAAAAAGCTGTAATTTGGCATATGTATACATATTAATCATGCCGTCAAAGTGGTAAAATAAAATCAAGGATCTTTTTTGGGTTATAAAAAGAACATCCCCACTTTACGTGCGAAATATTACGCTTTTAACTGAATTTTTTTGTTAGAGTCAAGTGTCCCCCCCCCTGACATCTAAATGGTTGTACTTGGATTTGTGAAAAAAATCACATCAGTAGAAAAACTATCAGAGCTAAGTAGGCTGTACAGGTTAACGAGTAATAATCAACCAACTTAAATTTGCAGTTTAAAAAACATGATCTCCCATACATTCTATACGGGAGAACATGTTTTTCAACTACAATGTTAAGTTTGTTCTTAGGATAAATTCATCCCAACTACGGAATCCTTCATTGTGCGTAGTCCGACACGCACTTGGCCAGTTTTGTTACCTATACTTACTTTAATGCGGTGGATATTAATTGATTTGATACAACAAAACATCTGTTTCAGCTATTAAACTTTGTAAAAAAACTTGCAAGCTTTTAAAACACACAAATTCATCACTATAAATAAAATGTAAGAGAAATTACAACAAAAACAATACGTAACCATCCATAAACTAAATCGTTCAACAAAACTGCCAATCAATGTGCCTCAGCAAAGGAGAGAGTCACGCCATGCGAGTTTTCCTTAAATGCAGCTGAAATATTAAGGTGCAGCCCTACTGCATGACGTGACTGACTCGCTAATACTCCCGATACGACTACAATTGAATACATGCAGACGGCACGGTACCACGCGCGGGGTAAAATTAAATTCTTTGGCTTTGTATTGCTAGCTGAGAATAACATTGAACGCATTGAATGACTGGTATAGCTGTAATAGAAAGTGATTGCACACTGAATGAAGTAATGCGCTCTTTAAGTGCGATGGTGGGCACCTACAAGGTAATTTTAATCCTCTATGAGCATTGCGAATGTGTGCCAGTTAGGATAACATAAACTTATTTGGGCGAACCGTCGCCAGGAGTACCAATAGCCATCACAATATATGATGTAATACTAGAAAATTTAGATAGCAATCGAAGATGAAAAATCTAGGATAAAAACTTGGTACACCTCAGTCTAGATGCCCAAGCCATTTCTTTTAGTCTTAACACATTTTATCCGGTAAAACAAATCTCCGTAACTGGAATTTAAAATCTCTAGACACTGGAGTTTAATAAATAAATTCTTCGTTCTTGAAGTTAAGTTTTCAAGCCAAAATTCATTAAATAAAATAAAGGAAAGTCCAAAAGCCGGCAACCTGTTTTAAAAATAGATACTTTTCAGTTTATAGTCAAAATTACATTTAAATTGTAATGTTAGAACTGATAAGGAATTCACTTTGTGAATGAAAATGGTATCTTTGAAATACGGTGAAGCATTCCATTTTCCTTCGAACCGTCTTACTCATTAATATTGCACAGTGCCGGAGCTGCCGGCTCCGGAACTGTGCAATACGAATGTTTACGTTCTTTTACGGTTATTACATTACCGTCTATGGTGACATTATTAAACAATTAGTCCTGACGATCTACCTGTATGTCTGATTGTGTTAATTATAGTGCTGCTCTAATTTGTTCGCAAAGTGATAACAGTTTACTCGAGTGCCCATGTATCTATATTTACGTAACTACTAATTATACGCTGTGGGTTTTAATATTACAGTTTACTTGTTGATTTTAATTTTGCTACTGTTTTTTCATTTTACCCCTTGTGTTTAATGTGTTTGAATAAAATCTTATTGTTTTATAGAACTGTTTCACACGGATAGTTTTCCTTTTGCGTGTATTTCATAGAAATATTCCATCTTAATATCTATATAAACAATAGCTATGATGAATGAGAAGAAATTGTATACCCTTAATCGCTTGATCCAAAATTAGATCGCTAGCTCACCAAAATAGCCCACTTTACGAAAAATTTCGTTATTTTTCAACAAAAAAATCCAAGATTCATGACAGCTCAAGATAACGTTGATATCAATCTTAAATAATTTCGTTGCTCAATTTCTTTCAGTGATGGAGAAAATTGTCGGTCATCATGCCTTTGTTAAGCGCGTCGGATCAGTCTGCCGTCACCCTAAACTGTCATGGCCATTTCAACTCGATACCAGATTAAAGGCTAAAGAAATATAAAAGGAAAATTAATGACTATTGCTCTTTTGATGTGGATTTGCGAACAAAGAGAATGTAGGTACAATATGTGAAAGAAATTGAATGAAACTGCTCGTCTTTGTGTACTAAAGCTCTAGAGTTTGTTAAGTCGAGTTTTTTACGATTCGCGAGTGGATTCGTTTGTGAGCGCCATTGTTGGTGTCGTTTAATAATATGCTTCGGAGAAATTCATGATTTCGTTTAGCTTTTGTTTGTCAAATAATTTCTTGGGAACAAGTATACGCTATTGTTGTTATTTTTAACAAAAGTAATTTAAGACACAATATTCTAACATGTTTACGAAGAGAATATTACAGCCCACTGTGAGTTGATTTAATTAAATCTAGGTGTAGAGTGTAGTTGTGTGTCGTGTTGTGTTGTGTAGTTGTGCAAATTGGACATAATGAAGTTAGTTCCCGTTCCTCGGCAGAACAGAATTGTTGCTTGCATAGAGGACTGAAGATGATTTGAATTGGAGAAAGTGAGCAGTGTTTTTTAGGATTCCATCACCATCCTTTGAGAGTTTGGATACTCTTAAAAGCGCAGGCCACACTGGAAACGAAGCCACAGAATAAATAATAGTACTATGAGGAACGAAGCGAAACGAACTTAAGCTAAGTTCGTTTTGCTTCGCTCATGTAGCTGCCGCGTCTTTTAATTCTTCGGTTCATAGTTCGCGGTGTGAACCGAAGTATGAAAAGAAGCAGTAGGCTCTACATGAGCGAAGGGAAACGAACTTAGCATCGGTCCTAGTGTGGCCTGCGCTTTAGATACTTGAGACTACTTTAAAGTAATTAAATACCCAATCAACATGATTCCAAACCATTAAGTCCAGATTTCCTGTTTTCCTTCATCGTTAGTTGAAAGTTGAAAAATTACTGGCTAAATGTTATTGAGCATGCGACCAGTTTTTACGAAAATTGTTTACTTCAATGACCGTAACGAAAAAGAAGATTAATGTTAGATTAGCCTTTAAATAAATAACATTCTCAAGGGCCGCTTACATGCGCAAGTACTAAATTTGTGTTCCAAATTCTCTTGAAAAGATTTGGGTCAGATATGGTTCATACTTACATACTTACATACAATC
Organism: Agrochola macilenta; assembly: GCA_916701695.1. NCBI lineage: Eukaryota > Metazoa > Arthropoda > Insecta > Lepidoptera > Noctuidae > Agrochola > Agrochola macilenta. Next base: position 16,702,134 of record OU753563.1, read on the forward strand.
ATAGAGTAGAGAAAATTAGAACACGAGTGTTTATTTTACTCTCAGAAGAATAAGAACAAGATTATTATGAACAGAATTACCTAATAAGGTACACCTATAATCATTAGTAATATACACACACATACAGAACATAACCTAATATACACACACATACAAAACATAAACTAATATACACACACATACAAATCATAAACTAAAGCGCGTGTTTTTTCGAAAAATTACACAAAAAACCTTACACATAAACATTTGTTTTCATATTCAAGCTGTCTCCTGCGCAAGTATTTTTTTTTTTAGATTATTAACGCATTGACAATTTATCTTCAAAACCTGTGTTGACTGACAGTGACAGCTGTGCGGCAGTTGAAAATGAAACAAACCGTTCCCCTCTTCACCCACTCGGAGAATGTTTTCCATGTAGCTCGGAAAACAAAAACATCATGTTTGCATACACAAATGTGTATGGCCACGCCTCTTTGTTTTGCGGTTTTTGTGTAATGTTTCGAAAAAACACGCGCAGGAGACACGGCTTTATATACACACACATACAGAACATAAACTCACGCTTTCTTCCCACGGGGGTAGGCAGAAACTACAGAAACATTTGTTTTCATATACAAGCTGTCTCCTGCGCAAGTATTTTTTTTTTTTTAGATTATTAACGCATTGACAATTTATCTTCAAAACCTGTGTTGACTGACAGTGACAGCTGTGCGGCAGTTGAAAATGAAACAAACCGTTCCCCTCTTCACCCACGCGGAGAATGTTTTCCATGTAGCTCGGAAAACAAAAACATCATGTTTGCATACACAAATGTGTATGGCCACGCCTCTTTGTTTTGCGGTTTTTGTGTAATGTTTCGAAAAAACACGCGCAGGAGACACGGCTGTATATACACACACATACAGAACATAAACTCACGCTTTCTTCCCACGGGGGTAGGCAGAAACTACAGAACGTCACCTGCTACGATCCTCACATACTGCTTTTGCTTCGTTTACGTTCAGACATCAGGTCATACACGCATGCCGGTTGCGAGTACTACTAATATAACCCTACAAAATGGAAAAATACGTGCTTGATTATGTAATGAGCACCGGTAATTATCTACACTAACTGGATTAATTAAAGTCACCGAAACCCGTAGTTATGTTATGTTAACGTCATGCTCCTAACTGTAATTTACTAACTAAACACCTTCAGTTAATTGCTTAGTAAAGCAAGCCCTAACATAACATGCTTCAGATTTAGGAACACTAAAGCCTACACTCAAGGTATGTTTTTTTGTTTAACGTTTAAAAACGGTACAGTACGACACAACTGAAGGGCACAGGGAGAAAAGGGGCTCATCGACAATTTATACGAAATCAAACAAATGATCGCACTTGATAGATTTTGAACAGGCCTTTGATATGACATATTCAAAACAAACTAAAAAGGGCCCATTGCTTTGTAATCCTCAATATTAAAAAACACGTCAAGGAATAAAAAGAGCTCATTTCGTATCGAACTAGCTTAAAAGGTGCTCATTGCATCCCAATCAGAGTTAAAAGGAGCACATTTTACGTTTACAAAACAAGAACGCGCCCATACCCCCGCCATCTTGAAATAAATGACATAATGTGACAGATAAAAGTTAGTAAATTAGCGTTTAATTCAATTTGTGTTAATTGTTGATGAGCCCCTTCTTTCCCTGTGCCCTTCAACTTAGATGTAGCATCGGCAAAATTCGTTATACCGATCACCATCTGCACTGAGTACGCATTCAAAATCACCAATATTTATTACTGCTTTAGGTGAAAATGATCTTTACGCAAACGCAATAACTTGCGAAGTCATATAACCAAATACATTCGTAAAAATGAAATGAATGAACGCAAATTTTCTAAATGATACATCTAAGTTGTGTCGTAGGTACTGTATTTATATGTAATTTTATCATTTGCCACACGGTGTAATTCTATGTTTCTTCTTCACTTGTATATCGGCAAGAAATATGTATACAAATATTTGGCAATCAGGAAGGTATAATAACATGCAGAACTGATTGCCGATAGGGCGCCGGACTTACATACCTGCATTTAAATATCGATCGGTTACGTATCGGTTTACGTTTTTTTGTTTTTATTTTCGCTTGATTATAGATTTCGATTTTTTGTTCAATGTGTTGTTAGCTGACATTATGGCAAATAATATTATGTATTTAATGTTTTGTGTTGAGTAATGTAAATTATTTTTTATACTATTGTATAGAATCAAGTTTTTTTTTTCTCTCACTGAACAGACTGCTATGCTGCTGGGGAGTTTGTTTCGCCTCTTCTTCTTCCAAGCTAAAGCACTAGGAAGTGGTGAAGGGCAGGCGACCGTTTTTGGGGGACTGTCATTTTGACGTACGGAAAGAGCTGATGATCAGCCTAGTTTGTTTACATAACTTTCGAATTTGAATTTGATCAACTGAACCGATTTTGATAAATAAACCAGTTAAGTCATTAGGAATCGGACATTCACTGCTAACTCGTCTAAGTTAGCCCTTAGACCATACAACTACGTAGACTAAACAGACACATGTTAATTCGCTCACGTAATCAAATCCTCACCACTACGCTATACAAACTCCTGAACACGTTCAGACTACGCTCAACTAATTAACATAAGACTGTGTTGCATGTGAGGTCAGCTCTTCAAGAGCAATGTCAGGGCTTGCGTGATCTTCTACAGTATCGGATGAGCTGGCGGGTCGAGCGGAAAGTAGGGTTATACTGTAACCTACCTTATTTGATGGGTGTTAGGTAATTAGTGCCTACACGGAAAATTTCAAGGTGGTAGGAAATTCGGTAAATAAAAACCCATTTAGTAAATAACAGACAGGGATTTAGCCACTGTGCATATTTCCATGAAAGGTATAAAAGTCTAAAATATAAAATTAATTATAAATTTAAAAAAAATATCATTTACCTTCTTATAAGGTCACAGAATTAAGATAAAATTACTTTATGCAATTAAAATACACGAATGAGTAGATACAAATTATAAGGGTCACAGAATTGAATTTAAAGTTAATTATCTATAAAATTAAAATCGAATGATTAAAGGACCGATTTTTTTTTGCCTCATTATTATTTTATACTGGTCATCATTTTGGGGTCACCATTCGAACGAACATCTTAAAAGTTACGGACGTTCATACAAAAAAATATAGGATGACTCGATTCAGATATCGGGGAGTGTATATGCAGAAGTGAACTTTCCATTAGGCCTTTTTGCCAACTGGTCCGAAAACATTGTATTGCTGGGATCTTGACAGGTAAAAACATTACCCTCCTTCTGGGGCAGTCCGGTAAAAAGGTGCTGATTCGGTCTGCATAACTGAACTGTGTTTCTGCTAATAAACCTTATCGTGAGCTGAAGTTGAAAAATATGAAGAGAAATTCCTTACAGTTTTTACAGTTTTTCTTTGTTTCTTAGTCATTCCCTTTTAAGGAAATTGTATGAAGCGACCTTCTGAAACAATATTTCCATGTTAATTACCTACCATAGTTCATAGTTCCACGTGACGGTGCAAGGTCAAGTGCAATGTCAGGGCGACAAGGTTGAGTGCGTCATGATTGCTCGAAGTTCTCTTGCCCGATGAACTGTTGGTCAAAAGAACGATCGCCTGAAGAACGTTTGCCCGAATAATCGTTTGGCCAACGAACGTTTGCCCGAAAAATAGCGTTGTTTTACGTGAGATCTCGGAACTTTTCGAAATAAAATAGTCTTAAGCCATGGCATGACTTCTTTGGATTGGAAGTTTAATTTCGTTGAAAGTGTTCATCGGTCAAACGATTAGGATCTGATGGATTATTTGGCCATTCGTCAGGGTTTGAGAAAAAATTGTAGTTCGACAACACTTCTTGCAACAACTTTTATCCTATTGCAGTCCCCAGGTAAGAAGTTCTCGCCTTTTATGTGACCGCTATAAATTAGGTATATTTTTTTCCCCGAATAAGTAGCACAACACACATGAAATCTACCCCAGCTTGTTTATTCGATACGATATTCAGAAACTCATTTAACGATTCCATGAAAGGAATTAATCATGAATTCATCTTTCATTAAACATAAATGTTACAAATTATAAATATTTGATGTGAAAGTAATTTTCGAAAATTACGGCGTTTGTGCAAGTAGTAGTTTTCTAAGAAATCGCAATTTGTAATGTAATTCGCAAACAGTCGCCGGTGGCCGACAATTCCGGGATAAAGTGACTCTTTATTTATAAAGAAAATGTGTTTATTTTTGTATGGCAAACACGAAAGTGAAACCTTTCTTCCTCAGATTTCAAATACGAAGAATAAATAATAAACGGCAAATTGGGGCTTCAGAATATGGATTCTGTTACTCGTTTTTTACTGTGAATTTTGAAATAGTGTTTGGTATTCATTTGGATTTAAATTTATGCTTTAGCTTTTCGACTATTTGTTGGTAGGTATGGATTCCCAAAGACAGATCTTTGGAACAACTAATCTGATTCCGAAATTTCAATCAGAAGACAGACGGACAGACACCCAGCCAGCCAGACACACGAGTGATCCTAAAGGGTTCGTTTTTTTTTTTTTTTTCGGAACCCTATAAAAAGCCTTGTTAAACATGAATAACCTAAAATTCTTGAAAGTCGGGCAAAGGTGACGTAACAATAAAAGCCATTGGTTGCATGCTTTCATTGCAGGTTAGAGAAAGCGTTCCGTTTAAAAATAGAAGAAATCGTTCAACCGCGAACTAGCACGAAACTAGGGTTGAACCAAATTCGTGTGGAGAAGTTTTGAACTTAAATTGATGAATTGAAAGAAGGAGGTTGTTTTTTACCAAAAGTGAAAGGCTTACAGTATTAAAATCGTGGTCTGTCGGTCTGGCCTTTTATGATAGTATAAATAAGTACAGTACTCTATCTTCATAGAAAATGGCCGAAACGACACGCTTCGAAAGTGAATATCCAGTGAATATCAGTACGCAACAATATCGAGTGCGCGGCAGGTACGCACGGACGCGGAAGGTTTATCTACGAAGCGGCCGTTGGTAATAATTTCAAGGTTACTGCCGAGATATAATACTGCTACCTGCTTATTTATTCTGTGCTTTTATTGTAACTAAATACCTGCAAGTAGATACCCACTACACGCCTTCTTAATAATTGTAAGTCACAAAGTAGCTATAACTTATAATAAATCAACGATTTTATTATTTACAAAATAATTAGTTAGTGCGCTAGAATTGATCTTTAAATTAAAACCTCGTTTGCAAAAATATCGGTAAACGTAGTGTGGTGGGACACCCCCAGCTAGATGGACCGATGACCTTTAAAAGGTGGCTGGGACAGACTGGATGCGGAAGGTGTAGGGTGTTATGGCGCAGGCTGAGAGAGACCTATGTCCAGCACTGCGATAGGCTGAGTTGATTACAAAAATATGAAAACCAGAATTTCCGTTACTACAGAACTGAATTAACACAATCACGTCTCTCATCTCGAACAAATTGTTTGCATAACCATTCCTGTTTATTAGAGCACATAACTGATAATTTTCCAATAAATGCTACAAGTGGGCACATTAGTTGTACTATATGATATACCAGCAACAATATCCGTTCAAAAATAGACTACTTCAACCATCCCGTGTAGGTATTGGCAGTGAACTTGACGTGGTGGTATTATTTTGGGAAATTCTGTTTTGTTCTAAGAAAAATATAACATATCATCAGCCTGTATTCCCCGAAGGGCTAGGTAGAAGTGCACCTATAGTAGGTACACCCACATTTCGCCAGAAACCCGTCCGCAAAACCTAAGACTCTTAGAGAATTAGGTACCCGTGGTATACTTGCTACGACAAAGCGAGTTATGGCTTCTTAAGATTTATCCTCTTTACAGCATGTTGTTTTCTTCATTATTCATATTTTTTCCGACAAAATAAATGTGCCATTTCCTTTCATTTCTTCGAATCACTTCTTCCCCTAAAATACCCAATACCAATTACATCGATCTGTACCCGAACCACTACTCTGCTAAAGTTAGTTCTAATACAAGAAACGAACAAGCCTTTTTATTTTTATTTTATGTACAGTAGGAGTACATAGGCTGACTTAATGCCACATAACATTCTCTACCAGTCAAGTTTTGGGTTAATAGGACAACATTGTGATAGGTGCACAAAAAATAAAATAATAATAAAAACATTTTGTTTTCAAAATTGTTGCGGTGGTGCCAAGTAGAAGAAGCTCTCAGGAACAACGCCAAATATAGAACATCCGCTACAAAAGTGCGGTTCCATAAATAAGAAGCAGTAGGTACAAAACGTCACAACGGTGACCAAAACGTGGACTAGATAAACGTAGGAGTAATTGAAGGGGAAAGTCGCGCGGGCAGGTAGGAGTAGCTACGTTCAACAAAAGCCTCGCCAGGCCCACTGAATACTGAATGGTAGCCAAGCGTGGGAGTTTATGGGATATTCCAACTACAGTCAACTTTCTAATAGTTTGGATATTTCAGAAGAATAAAAAAAACAAAGAAAATTTGGTTTATTTGTCGCAGAAACACGTGCATACAAAAATATAATTAACTCGAATAATAAAACAAAATAGATCTACATATAGCCACGTGTGTCCCAGTGGTGTTGGCCCAGTGTTCGCCCACTCGCCTCTCATGCACGAGGTTGTGGGTTCAAATCCGGGCAAGTACCAATGTGTCTTTTTCAATTCATATGTACTTTCTGAGTTTATCTTGGACATTACTAACATCGGTGAAGGAAAAACACCGTGAGGAAACCTGGACTTTAAAGTTAATATAAGTCTGAAATCACCAATCCGTCTTGAGCAAGCGTTGGTGATCAAAGCTCGTGCCTTCTCTATATGAGAAGAGGCCTTTGCCCTGCAGTGGGACAGTAACAGGCTTGTATTATTATATATAATCACGAGCACAAATCAATAAAGCTTACTTACCCCAAAAAATATAATAGTTGTCCTGTCATTCAATGTTAGTCACCATATGAATGCCCTCTAACGAAGCTGATGCCTTTAATGCCTTCATAGGCACTACCCATTGTCATGTAACACAGCTGATACCACCAATGATTAAACCATATCCAACCAAAAGCAAAGATTTTTCCGCTGTTGACCAGCGTTATCAGGTGACTTTCATTAAATTCCACTGTGACTAGAAGTGAATTTTAACGCGGTTGACCTGTTCAGTTTTAAAATGTAATTGTATGTCGACACCTTAACACAGCACGGGCTTAAGCTGGTTTTCTAGGAAAGCAGTTTCGTGCTATAACGGCTGTCATCTGAAATCAGCAAAATCTGTAATTTTTCCCAGTATTTGACATTAAGGTGTCAAAAAACACTGTATTTGGACAGTCGTTATTGTGTGACCGTTGTTCGCTTTCTTGGGAAACTTAAGTTTTACTTCGTTTTTATTTAGAGTACTATTTTAAATAATCTATACTTCTCTCTATCTAAACTTTATGGAATACTCTGATAAATCTATAGCAAAAATACATCAATCTAAAGATTAAAATCTGTCAAGTTTACTCGCTGCCACGTCTCGTTTCTACTAAAAACCTGGTTACATCAGTCACAGTCGAAATGTCACTAGGCCGGCTCAGCACTAACTGGGTCACCTTATTAAGGGAATGCAACATCACATAAAAAGATACAGAAGGCGTACCGTGAGGGGTTCGTGGCCTGTCGACCGTTAGACAAATTGAATGAGTTATTAATAGAATGTTTAAGCAAATGTTGTCGTTTGCAGTTAGGGAACTGTTTTATTAATACGTTGTACTTCTTACATCGAAGCCGGTTCCAGTTTCTAATAAATGTGCCAACTGCCTGCACAAACATAAAATGTCTTAACTGACAGACGGAACAACAATATCGGGGACGCTCAGACAGTCGCGGAAATTGCAAAGGTAGTTGGCGATATCATTACTTAGGATTGCCGAATGATTAGGAAACGCCGAACACTGCCACTGGGGTCATAGACAAAGGGGGATCCCAAACTAATGTTATCATCAAAGAAGGTATACTGGTAGCCTTAAAGCCTCGACCCCTCAACAAAGCCGGGTCTTCTGCTTCCATCTACTCTGTGTTTATCATGTCATCTTTGCCTTCTGCCGCAAACTAATTAAACGCTTCGCTAGTATTAATGAGTGTTGCTAATTTGCATGGCATTATGCAGAGACACCTGAGTCGGCATCGACATGATTGCTGGACGTTTTATGTTTACTAATGTTTTGACTCCTTTAGAGTATCTACCTACACTACCTTACCTGCCCTACACTACCTACATGTACTCGTATATGGCGCAGGCAGATTGTATGATTCGTCATTTTACAAAATGTAATTTGTCTAGTCATTTTATAATATGCCACAACATTTGATAGACAATTCAAACGCCGCCGTATACAAAATGCCGCGGCAAATTGAAGTTTTCAGTTATCCGACACGTGAAAAACGTAAGGTGTCTATGGAATCTGTTGCTCGAAGGACTCCTGCGGAATATTATTGCTACAAAATTGTCGATATTTTTGAACTGCAACAAAAACTACATACCTATTTACAATCTAATGCATTCTTTTTTTATAGTTTTGAATGTAACGGAAATAATACCGACAAATTGTGAACTGGTATCAAACTGGCGTGCGACGTAACGCACCTTGCGCTAATACTAAAAGAGCAACTTTGAAGTAGCGCTTGCCGGCCGTTGCCGCGGCACCGCTCGCTTCGCTCGCTCGGCTAGCGTGCAGTTGTTCACAGTTCTAACCTAACCTAAGCTATTTCAACCAGTTCACAATTTTTCGATTGTTTATAACGGACATAATACTGATGAATTATAAACTAACGGATCTCACAATTATACGGTAACATAATAGGTACCTGATTGCTGGAATAAAGTATGATTTGTCCAACCTGTTTTTTATGATGGTCACAATAACAATCAATGTCGAAATTATAACAATTAAACGTATTACCGTATTGCAAAACCGCCAGCGTTTGTAAACGGACGGCGTCGTTTGTAAAATGACGAATCATACAATTTGCCTGCGACATATACAAAATATTGTAAAACATTTTAAAAGGACTTAGACTTTCTTGCCCATTCTTCTCCATACAAAAACTTCATTTTGGAAGGGGCGAATAGTATCTTTTTTTTTGTTGTTGTGTTTAGACGTTTTAAAATGCCTTAAATGTGCCTAATTGAAATAAACTATTTGACTTTGACCCGGAAATGGCTTTGCTCTGATTGCTTTTTAGTTGTGATCATTTTCAAGTCGAAAGAACGGAAAGAAGGTTAGAAAATACATTTATTTGCACTAAGAATAAATAAATTATTATTTGATAAAAAAAAGGTAACCTTTGAGCGTGATTTTAAATATAATTTTCATATGTTTTACTTATCAAAGAAGGCACCTTAAAATAGTGGAATATTGTATTTAATCAATCTTTAATTATTTTCCGTGATTGAATGATATGTGTTTTATGAGTAATCCCGCCCGTCTATAACTAGTCATAAATCACTAAATAGGTACATAACTACAAGATTAACTTGATGCTTAGTTTTAAGACAGTGTACAACGGTATCTCTTCTCTCGGTGAGTGCTCAAAACTTTGTCCACTGCATTAAGTTTATCACCCAACTTTTACGTACTTTTCTGCACTTACATTTCAAATTCAAAAGCAAAAATCTCACGTTACGGCGATAAAAGCGACGACGGAAACCAGAGAGCTTGTGAGTGGTACAAAATATCATAAGTACCAATAGTAGCCAATCCATAAAACAGAACTTCACACTTAGAAACATCCAGTTTGGGAACTTTACACGAAAGTACTTCAACGTTCCACTTAAACTGCGCAATATTCAGTGGCTGATAAATTATGTAACGTTAATTTCCCGAGTTTTCGTAATTACGCTACTAAAGGGCAACATTATGATTCGGAACGTAAACAAAGGATAGTTAATAATGTACTACATGTTTACAGTCTGCTGCCCCTCCCCCCTACTGCGGTCAGGATTAGCACGTAATCCAGGATCAGATGGTTCACTCAATAGGATTATCTGGCTGCTTTCGGTTGTGTCTGCGCTTGCCACTCTCCTGACAAATTAATGGTAGATTTACGAATTCGAAATTGTTTGTTTCCGACAAATTGGAAGGCTGTAATAATTTATTCGTGGGGTGCCGTGAGTCGGATAACTTTTTAATCAAGCTCGTCGAATACGTAGATTCGTATCACGCTACCGTATAGCGACATCGCAAAAAATCAGTTCCCGCTTTTCGACAGGTTAGGAGGAGAGGAAATGAATGCATCTGGCTTTGATCTTCGAATTTCCGCAGCGAAAAATTGATATTTTACGTGATCACACACATAAATCGTAATTCAAAGATGTGAATTCCTTCATATACACTGGTGAATATTTGTTTAAACATTGGACGTATCATTTATACCGGCGTTTCCTCTTTCAATAATGGTTCACAATACATTATGAGGGCGAGGCTTTGCGAACTATCTGCAAACATGGCCATTAGTCGGCAGCAGTGGCATCCTGGCCTAGTTGGCGTAGTTTCCATGTCGATAAACAGTGTTCACACAACAGGAAGATGGCTCGCTTACACTGTATGCAGCCCTGGCACGTAGTGAATAGATCTGCTTTCTCTTGTCTCGTTTTAATTAGAAACGTAGTAACGTCTCTTCCATTTTTACAGCTTTATGTTTAGTGATGACTGAATATTTATAAATGCATTTGCAAATTTAATTTTACTTGAAAATTGATGGTTAAATCTACAGAAACATTTCCCTTTATGAGCGTTGCATGAATTCCGTTTAAATTTGAATTCCGTTCATGAATTCAGTTGGAGCCCTCACTAATGATCGATTTGTCTGTTTTGTTGTATGAAAGGCGTTTTGTATCGAAATCATTTTATTAAATGCTACATACATTTAATATTCTATTGTCAGTGTTCCAATAAAGTCCCTTTCCGTTTGTTACAATCGTCTTTATGTAGAATAAACGTTATAAACGCCTATGGAATAACTTTAAAGCTTCAATTCAATGGATACGTACAAAACACGTATTGCTGATGCCGACGCTAAGCCGATATCGATAACGGGTTGCAATAACAGTTGCTGTAACAACGATCCGTTTGCGGGCTGTAGCAATGTGATAAACCGATACCATGCAAGGATTAATAACATAAGCGATGTAAAATATACAACGCTCAAAATTATTGTTCGGCAGTTTATGTTGATAGGGAAAATTGAGTGATGTCATTTATTTTTGGCAGACAAAATGGTCATTTATTTTCGGAAATTATATTATAACCTGGTTTAAATATGGGAGTTTTTCATTGGAGTGATTCTACCATAAAGTTTTCTTAGAAATTGTTTTGTTAAAGTCGTGTCGCACCGGTCTGCACGAGGCTTGATTCTTCTCGTCGTATCGAAGTTCAATTAAGATTTGGGTGTCCAGTTGAATTCAGAATATTTTTCGTTGGAAAAAGCAGTCTCTTCATCATACGTTACTGTTCTATATAAATCTGAACCTATATTTGAAATTAATAATAGGTACTTCTGTTTAGTTTTTAAATCTCAGTCATTATTTTACCACCCTTTCCAGCAGCATTTATCGTAGAACATGTTTCTAATTGCTTTTAGTAGAGCAAAAAGTTTTAATTACTTTTATGTGCAAGAAGTTTCCTCGTGCGTCAGTTCCATATAAACGCTTTGCTATATTTTGATAGTTTATTTTGAATATGCCACTAAAGGTACAACAGGCCCCACGTCAGTGGTCACACTGTGACCTTTAGCTGGCCTAGCGTAGTACGAAGTTTGAATAGAATAAGAGGTCAACTTATACCGGTTTCGTGGCCTACCGTACACTTTTAATTATTTCGCAAAACATACGGTATCATCGTCATCAACCTGTAGCAGTCTACTGCAGGACATAGGCCTCTCCAAGTGTACCTACAAAAATATCTTTAGCTTTTTACTCGACTGCCAAGAAAGTTTTTGATAGCAGCGTAAAAATGGGTCATGTTTGTGTCGGACCATTTTTTGTTCATAAAAGTCTAAAATAAAATAAATTATTTAAAAAATCAAAACCTCCGCCTGCGACACCATAAAATTCTATAGATTATATAATGCTATTTTTATCTGTTCAGTTAATGTGATTTTGCAGTCGGGTTTTTGATTTTTCAAATTATTTATTTTATAATTTGACTATAATAATTATAATCATAGTCAAATAAACATAATCATTCGAATTAACTAACTGGCTTGTGAAGGTCAGTTAGGCACTCGCTCCATGTAAAAATTAAAAAAAAAAACTCAACTAGGACAAAAATGCTAACTAAAAAGGTATAAAGGTACGGACAGGCCTGCTCATTACTAGCCGTAGTCGTAGTGTGTCGAAACATTCTAGTAATGAGTATGTTTGTTTCGAGTATGCTCGAAAACCAACAGTCGTTTGATTTTCGAGAATGCTGCCTAAGGTGCGGGTGAAAGGGGACGTGCTCCGAGGGCGTCTGAACAGGTTTGCTTATGAGCATGCTAGTATCGATTTGATCCAGTCCGCGACACCCCGTAGTGTGAACAGTCTTTAAAAAAAAAAAACATGTCGCATTGGGGTGATGAAAAATCTGACACTGATTACGGCGATAAATACCTTTTTTGCTTTTAACAAAATAAGAACGTGGAGTTAACGCTTTTCCCATTATTTTACCACGGCTTCTTTTATTTGCGTTTTCTAACATTATAACCTCGTCGCCCACATTCAACTCAGGTAGCGGTTTACAATGTTGATCATAGTAACTTTTAATTTTTATTTGTTTTTGCAATACTTTTTTATGTTGTAAATTATCACAATTTGTTTGTTTTAATAAATCTGGATGGACAGGTAGTCTACAATTTAAACGCCGGCCCATCATTAACTGTGCAGGAGAATTCAAATTTTCCCGCGGTGTATTCCTGTAACTTAGTAAATTTAAATAAAAATCGGAATTACTGTCTACTGATTTTTTCAATATATTTTTAATAGTTTGAACTGCCCTTTCGCTCTTACCATTAGATTGAGCATAATACGGAGACGTAGTGACGTGCTTAAAACCCCATTCTAAAGCAAATTTAATAAAATTACAACAAGAATATTGTGGACCATTGTCACTGATGACCGTATCCGGTATACCATACCGTGCAAAATTTTCTTTCATTATAAATATAACTGAGTTTGACGAAGTGTCTCTCAAATATGCGACCTCAATAAAACCAGAATAATAATCAATTAATATTAAATAACTTTGCTTTCCATACTCAAATATATCTGTTCCAATTTTATTCCATGGTAATTCTGGTACAGCTACCGGAATCATAGGTTCCCTACACGGTTTGTTTGCTGTTTCTTGACATATTTTACATCTTCTCACATAATCCTCAATATCTCTTGTTATACCCGGCCAAAATATTACTTCACGAGCACGTCTCTTACAACGATCAATCCCTAAATGCCCTTCGTGAATAATCTTTAACATGTCCATATGCATAGAATGTGGTATCAAAACCTGTTTGTCTTTAAATATTACACCGTCTACACAGTACAGTTCATCTCTTATAGACCAATAGTATCTTAAATCATTGCGTATGTTAAACTTATTAGGCCACCCTTGGTTAATATATTTTTGTAACAATATTAAACACTCATCCTTACTAGTTTCCCGCTTCACGAGAGTCAACTTATTCTGAGACATGGGTACATTATTGACTACCATTTTAATTTGACATAGTACAGCTCTGCAAATTTTATCGTCATACAAATCCGGCAGAGGTGCCCGTGACAATGTATCTGGTATGTACATATACTTTCCAGGCTTATAAGTGACCACCAACTCATAAGCTTGAACCTTCAACATCATTCGCTGCAAGCGAGCTGGGACTGAGTCTAGAGGTTTTCTAAAAATGCTTTCTAGTGGTTTACGGTCCGATTCGACGACCACACTACTTTTTCCATAAATATACTGATGAAACTTTTCACAAGCGAATACTATTGCCAACATTTCCTTTTCTATTTGTGCGTATCTTTGTTGTGTGTCAGTGAGCGTGCGTGACGCATACTCTACTGGACGCCCCTCCTGCATGAGCACGGCGCCCAGTGCCACACTGCTCGCGTCCACTGACAACACCACCGGACTACTGACATTGTATAAAGAAAGAACTGGTGCATTACTTAACAATTCTTTTAATTTATGGAATGCGTCTTTATGACCTATTTCCCAACTCCAAGTTATATCTTTTTTTAATAATCTGGTCAGAGGAAAAATACGCTCTGAGTAATTAGGTATAAATTTAGAAAGATAATTTACAGCCCCCAAAAACCTTTCCAAACTTTTCCGATCCGTCGGTTCCGGCATATTATATATCGCTCTTACTTTCTCAGAATCCATTTTCATTCCATCTTTGTTAAAAATATGACCCAAATAAGTTACCTCCTCAACACATATACGACATTTATCTTTGTTGAATTTTAAATTAATTTCCCGTGCCCTATTTAACAACTCTTTCAAACGCAGATCATGTTCATCTTTGTTCCTTCCCCAACAAATGATATCGTCGATAAACGAATCTACCCCTTCTAGGCCTTCAAGTAATTGCTTGATTTTTGCGTGAAACACTTCAGGTGCACAATTAAGACCAAATGGCAATCGCAAATATTGATATCGCCCAAACGGTGTACTGAATGTACATAAGTCTGCACTTCCATTATCCAGTTTTACCGACCAAAACCCTGAAAATGCGTCTAAAACTGAGAAATACTTAGCACCGTGAAACTTAGTAGCCAATTCATTTATTGTTGGCAGTTGAAAATGTGCACGCTGTATAGCCTTATTAAGCGGCCTCGGGTCTAGACATATACGCAACTGCCCATTTTTTTTAGCAACAATCACGAATGAATTCACCCATGGAGTTGGATGACTCACTTTCCTAATGACACCTAACTCAATCATTCTATTTAACTCATCTTGTAACTTATCGCGAACTCCTAATGGTACCTTACGGGTTGCACAAATCACCGGCATCACAGTTTTGTCTACAACAATATGATATTCACCTGGTAAACAGCCTAACCCATTAAACAAATCTTGATAATCTGTAAGATTTATATTATGAATTCTTTTAACTAATCCTAAAGTTAGACAAGCTTGCAACCCCAGCACACTCTGACATTCACTTACCGTAATTGCAAATTTTAAGTCATACGAAACACCCTTATACCACCATTTTAATTCGCAAATACCTTTAATAGGAATAAAATCACCACTATAAGATTGCAATCTAACACCTTGCTTGCCACTAATTAGCTTATTGTCATAGCCTAACAATAAAAATCGATTATACGATAAAACATTAATGTCTGCTCCCGTATCTAATTTAAATTTTTCGGAACCGCACTTCCCTTGAAGTGTTTCATACCAATACTCCGACGAAGATTTGATCTCTGAGACATTATACAAAGCTGATATAAAAAAAGACTCACAATCATCTTCTTCATTGCCTTTTGCTTCAGTTAAACCTATATCGTACATTTTCTTAACTCCTTTTTTCAACTTGCACATTCTAGCATAATGTCCGTGATTTTCGCACAGATAACACTGTACAGAAATAGCCGGACATAGACTGGGTTCATTGCATTGGCCTCCACATCTGAGACAATTCCCGGTCTCGCTTGAATGACCAAATCTTCGGGTTGTGTTGGAACCAGCAGTAACACTGGCCACACCACTCCCTTGTCGACGTCCGCCGCCGCGCCAGCCGCCGCGCCCACCACGGCCGCCTACACCGCGCACGCCAACTGCATCGACCTGCACCAATCCAGAAGTACCAGCACCACGCGTCTCCAATAAACGCCGATTATCTATTGAAATTTGATCAACCTGGACAATTTTAATAGCTTTTTCCAACGTCAGGTCCTCTTGTCTCAATAAACGATCTCTTGCTCCAGTACTCTGTATCCCACAAACAATACGGTCGCGAATCAACTCCTCTTCCAAATTTTTTAAGTTACAATTTTTGCTCAGTAATCGCAATGCCGTAACATACTGATCTATGGATTCTCCTACTTCCTGACCCCTTGTAAAAAAGTTGTACCTTGCTAATGTTATATTTAGTTTGACTCCAAAATATTCATCAAATTTCAAAAGCAATAGTTTGACATCATCCCTATCGCTCTCCTTGTCAAAAGAAAATGTCTCAAAAACTTCAAACCCCTCAGGTCCGATTAAATTTATCATTAAGCTGGCTTGAATACCGGTTTCTTCTTTTTGCACCCCCGATGCTTTTAAAAATAGTATAAATTGCGACTTCCAACGCCGCCATGCGTCAGCCCGGCTGACGGAGCTGCCCTCCAAACACAATTCTGTTGGTGGTCGCGCATGTTCCATAGCGCTCTTGAACCGTCCCTGACGTTTTTAAAGTCCACAACGTGCCTTTATTAGCGACTTAAACTATTAAATCGAATAATTGTTCACCGCTGCCACCATGTAATGTAATCAAAGACAAGTCTGGATGACAACTGCTTTAATGTCATATGCAATAGACAATCCACAACACTCGTATTATACAGGGTGGCAGGGACATGTACATGTACGTGTTAAAAAAATCTGCTGTTGTGAAAAGTGCAATACCTACGTGGTCAAAATGTATGGCATTTTGACCACGTAGGCATTGCACTTTTCACAACAGCAGATTTTTTTTTAAATAACCGACGAAAAATTTCAACGCTGGGCGAATTCAGATTCATCTACTGAATCCATGGTATCAGTTTTGGCGTCGATGTCCCTGCCACCCTGTCTAACTTTAGGGAATCGCTGTTTTGACTTGTATTTTCTTACAAAGCTTCCGTTATAGTCGAGAGCCATTGCTTAAATAATTAGTGTGTCCAATTGTTTGCTTAAAGCACGCATATTTACGAGTATGCTTAAAACTAGCGTGCTTATTAGTAGCAAATGTGAACAGCTGCAGAGCATGCTACCTTTAGTAAACAAGACCCCCTTAGTAAAACTGGTTGACAGACAAATTACAATGAAATTAAACAAAATACTAATAAGTATTTTGGTACAAATTGAGTTCTATAAACGTTCTACAAAGATTTACATCACATACAAGATATAAAAGCTATCAATAGCACTTTTAATTAATTTGCTATAATTAATTTAATTCAAATATTCACGTCGTTCTAATTTGCCGCTGTCATGTTTCGCACGCGAACGTGACTCGTGACAAATAACAATACAACTACAAAATAACGCAAAAATACTAGAAACAAAATAAACGACGGGGTTTATGTTGTTACTCAGCTCTGTACAACAGAAAAAACTTGAAACACTAATTAATACAAAAAAAAAAACTAGGTTTATTCAGGCTTGAATACGAAAAGCTACGTGAATCTAGCTTTTTGTATTCAACCCTATCTTTTTTGTATAGCACCACGTTGTTCAATTTTTGTGCCTAAACTGTGAGAAAAGAGCGGTAGTCTAGACTGAAGTTTATTTTAAGAGTCGACCTATTTTCTATTTTAAACTTATCTACCTTTTAGAGGTGAAAAATTAGTGATTATAGGTACCTATCTACCAGCACGCTTAGCACGACCACCGTAGAAACGGGTTTTGTCGACGGAAGAATAGACAAAATGACAGATAATCAATCACAATCTGTCATTTTGTCTATTCTTCGGTCGACAAAACCCGTTGCTATGGTTGTCATGCTACACGCGCAGGTATGTTTGTTTAAATTTTATAATTAAACAACAATATTAAGTATCTTTATTCAGAGCTTTAATACTTATTTCCCTGAAGCCCTTGTAATAGGGGACGATCCTACAGCTATTTACCAAAACCCCAACCACCTACCGAAAATTTTGTGGAAAAGAGAACTCAATAGCTACCTTATTAATAAAATCTCCACATAATCACAAAAGCCCATCATCCATTCCAAAAAGCAAATTCACTCAAGAAATACCTATGCAATATCCCGGTATTCCGAATTAGATCAATACCGGGTATTAGCTCAAGCTGGCTGAGCGAGCGGCCCGCAGAGGGACGGCCCTCGTCGGAAGCCCGCAGAGCGACGGCCCTCATCGGAGGCCCATCGAGAGTCTTGACGTGATTTCCTTCCCCCACCTCTTCACAAGAGCACCCTCTTTGTGCTTGCAAATGGACTTCGTGGATCTGAGGGCGATGCTCAGGTTGGACAGACGCTTAAGATGTTTTTGTGGAGTTGGGAGATGTTTGAATCGTAGCTCACGTCCTTATGAAAGTTATGCATCTATACATATACGATGATTTGTAAACGGTGTATGTGAAAGTCACCCGTATGGTCTGGCGCGCGAGTACTTACATGTAAATTACTTACATAATATCTTAATATTCTATAAATTGTAATTTCATCTATAACTGAAGAAACCTTGGCAGAATTTGCCTCAATTTCTTATCTAGATAATTTTATCTTAGATTGATAATTAATATATTTTTATGATAATTAAGATACCAACGTATTTGTTTTGCCGATGTTATAAGTAAACAACTTACTAAAGCCACAGACGGAAACTCGACGAAACCCTTTAAGAACTGAAAGCATTTGTGTAAGACTCGGGATCAAGTTGTCTTTGAGGAGTGCAGGTGAACATTTTCATCTAATCCCACTAACATATACCAAACCTAAATACAGGTACAGATGTCTATACCCCACTATTTGGCAAAGCTTAGTACAATCAACCTCAGTTCCCACTGCCCGGCCCAGGCATTCTCTTTGTGAGAAATATTTGGTATAGATGTGTTTTAATAAATTCCAATATTGTATTTTCCATTGATCCATCCTAGATAGATGCATACATAGGAGTCTGCTTATCATACACAAATTATATGATGAATCCAAACATATACCTTCTAAGGTATACTATTCAAGGTTATAATGGAATCGCAATGTTCACAAATTAAACCTTATAAAATTAAAAAGAGCCTTCACGATTCACAGACATTCTTGCGGCCACTGAACCAATAAGGAATTTTCTAGTCAATCTCACTTCGGGAAGGGGAAAGAGATGGAGCTATACGTCCTGTAGAGCTTCATCTCTTTCTCACACTAAAATAATATTAAAATAATACTGCTTTAGAGGTGGTGGTAGGCCTCCAGAGCTCGAAACTACTATCTCTTTATAAACTTATGTAACATTTAGTAGAAATCTTACGAAACATTAAACAGTTCACTGTTGCGTGAAACTTATGATCATCGGTCTTACCGTCTGGTAAAGTTTTCAGCACACTTAATACATTTACGAGAAGTAGTGACATCATTTTAAGTCCTACATTTGCTGTAGTTAGCTCTGAATGGTAGAAATAACATCGAGCTAGGTGTCTTTGTTAATTAAAGTAATAATTAGCTTTATTTACTTGATTGAATGTGTTTCGTAAACTTTCAAGCTGTAACAATTAAAAACGTACTTAATAAATGACACATTTCAGCGTTTATCAGAAAGGTCTCTATGGCCATCTTACTGACCATCATGTTGCACAACTTTCTCAGCAGAACCAACAACGTAGGTAATCGAGAGAAAAATAATCAGTCGTACCATACCATACATTTGGGCTGGGAGGAGGTCGTAGCTAAGTAATAACAGCTGCACGGTTCTATCCATCAGGTTAAGCTACGCTTGCCGGGGTTGGTCTGTGGATGGGTGACCATCTTACATACCGAGACTCCTCCGTGGTTGGTCCCGATGTCATTCGTGGGTCTTTGACAGTTGTCAAATGGATGGGTCGTCAGAAGCCCAAAACTCTGACAATCAGTCTTACCAAGGGGTATCGTATTACCCAGTTACTGGGTTGTGGAGGTCAGAAAGGCAGTCGCTCCATGTAAAATATGGTATTTAGCTGCATCCGGTTAGACTGGAAGCCGACCACAACATAGTTGGAAAAAGGCTAGGCAAATTGATTGACCATACATTTGGGTCGAGAAGTTTTGTATGAGACTATTACGATATTGATCCCATGAAGAAAGTTGTTCAGTTAAATGCTCTGTACCACATTTATTAAATTTAACCACATGTTTCCGATACACGCTGTATAACAACATAATGCTTTCCCCAAAGTGACGAAAAGTACTTCAGTAAGAACATATTTAGCACTACCAAGACACTTTAGTCTTCAAATTAAGTAGGTACTTAAAACTGTTTCTTAGAGGACAAAGAAAAGAGCTTTCCTGTGTATTTTACAGAAAATATAACACGAGAATGTTCAAACTGAAAATACTAGGTACCGCAGTGTGTTTCAACAAATTTACTTTTTAGGGTTCCGTACCCGAAGGGTGCACCGTAAAACCCTATTGTTGACGGTTGACGTCATCACGTCAACGCCGGCTGGTGCTGGGGCTCTGTCTCGCATAGGGTCGCAGCATTATGCTTTTTCTTTTCGTGTGG
The DNA here is from genome assembly GCA_916701695.1 of Agrochola macilenta. Lineage (NCBI taxonomy): Eukaryota > Metazoa > Arthropoda > Insecta > Lepidoptera > Noctuidae > Agrochola > Agrochola macilenta. The sequence goes on from OU753563.1 coordinate 16,722,613, forward strand.
TTAGTGACTAACCTGGTCTCACAGTTTTAAAGCCGCCTTGGGCCTCCGACTTGGCTTCACATGCCGTCGAGAAATATCTCTCAGGCATGCCGGTTTCCTCACGATGTTTTCCTTCACCGTTTTTGAAGCAAGTGATAATTATAAAATACGCACATGAATCCAAAAAGTCAGAGGTGCGTGCCTTGGGTTCGAACTCGAGACCTATGACTTGGCAAAATTATGCTGAGCGACGGCTGTTTTGCGTGGATGTGACGCATATTTTGCCCCAATTGTTATTTTTGTGTTTTGTTCTTTCCTTGCGTCATGTGTACCGCAAATAAGCGTATTTTCTTTCTTTCTTCTTTGTTTCTATTACTAAGCCTCTGCTGTCCGTCCGTCCGTCCGTCTATCTGTCAGCGGGCTGTAACTCTTGAACCGTAATTGGTTGACAGTTGAAATTTTATTATTGCCGCTATAACAAAAATAAAATAAAGTTAATAATTAAAGTCCCCATAAAAGAAACGTGTATATTTCGGCATTTCTGCTAAATAATGTTCGATGGTACAACCCTTCGTGTGCCAGTCCGACTCGCACTTGGCCGGTTTTTCTATATATACATGATTTTTACAGACCGCTTTTCCTGAAGAACTTTTTTAATTTTCGCCCATTTCTTTAGCATCACAGTATGTTACAGCAAGCAAAACCTTTCAGACGGAAAATGTGCCAAAACAACTTTCAAAATCACATTTGGCATAAAACGTAAATTGATAAATTCTCTTCAGAATATTTTCGCAGTGAGCTTTTTAACTTTTTTATATAGTGTTTGCGCATAATTCCTTTAGTGCAACCAATCACTTTAGGTTCAGAATAAGTTTCCGAGTGCATGCCAAACAGACTAAAAAGGAGTTTAGGTATACTAGGAATATAAATTGATATTGATGTTAGTTTTATTTTGTCGCATGCTTGTGGCAGTAAAATGGAAATATGAGTAAATAGGTAAGTATTGAGTGCTGTGCATCCTACCCTTTTAATTTAGATTAGTATGTAGATACGTAAATACTTGTTCCTCCTCATTTGATTGAAATCTTTTGCTATATGGTGTTTGTGGCAGTAAAATGGAAATATAAGTAAGTTGGTAAATTATTTACTGAGTTCCGTACATAACATACCCGTACTTTTAATTTAGATATACAGGGTGGCAGGGACACCGACGCGAAAACTGATACTATGGATTCAGTACATGGATTCGGTACATGATTCTGAACGCCCGCGCCCCCCCCCCCCTGCGTTTTTTTTTTTAAATCTTCTGTTCCATACATTTTGATCACGTAGGTATTGCACTTTTCTATGGAACAGCAGATTATTTTCTAAATAACCGACGAAAACTTTCAACGCAGGGGTGTTCAGAATCATGTACCGAATCCATGGTATCAGTTTTCGCGTCGAAGTCCCTGCCACCCTGTGTATGTGAAGCGGTAGGGGGTTGCAATAAATAAGCAAACACACAGCTTACGGAAATGAAGAAATATATTGTCCGAAAAGTTAAAGTTATTCACAGGACACAGATAACACAATAGAAGGCGAAATGAGGAGCACAGAAAGAAAGCGATAGGCACAGTTAATAGTTCATCACTATAGCAAGTTTATACTATGCAAGTCTTCCAAAAGCATTGGATAAAAGTTTATATGCACACTAGGTACCTAATGTCGAACGAATACCGGGTACGAGCGAGAGCGCATGCGCTTACGACCAGTGACGATTCTCGACTGATGCCTGCGTGCGAGCGCCGCGAGTTTGAAAGAGATAGATAGACAAGGCACGGGCGCCCGCTCAGGTAACCGGTCCGCATTCCACATAACTACGTAAAAAATATCTAATAACAAAATTATCTGTTTGTACTGATGTCTTAAATTTCAATTTGTGTTTTCAAGGAAGTTATATAATGTTAGGTTATAATTAAGTTTCTAGCTATGTATATTAGATTTAAGTGCTTAAAGCGTATAGTTATATAATGTATAATCTTTGTGTAAATACTACTTTTTGTTTGTTTGTGTATACAATACTGACTTAATTTACTAAATATACCTTATAATTTAAATAAATAATAAGTTGAAGAAGTAGCTACGCTACACCACCCCCCTCCAGAGACCGTCCTACGGGCGATAATAGTCTGGGAATCTCACTCTGCGGCCCGAACGTGTTACTCTGACCGTGCTCTGTCCGTCATCAGATAAGTCATCGTCACCTGTATTCCGAGTGGGAGTGTGAGTCAAATTTTGGGATGAGTTATTGATTGGGGCGTGTGTGTGAGTAGAAGTATTAGGTAGTGGGGGTTGTCTTGAATGTGTTGTGGTGTCAGGATCACGCAGTATGTAGGCAGGTTTTATTCTGTCGATCGATACGGTGACCGTCTTACTTTTCACCATTAGCTTGAACGTTTTGTCTCCTCGTTGTATGACCTCATAAGGACCAGTATAGGCAGGCTTCAATGATCCGGCCACAGTGTCATCACGAAGGAAAACGTATGTTGATGTGGCTAAATCCTTATAAACGAAGGGTGAGCGACGTCCACTATGACGTGACGTTGGAGTAGGTTGCAAATTATTTGCAAAGCTCCGTAGGCGCGCAGTGTAACTTGTGACGTCAGGGTCTCCTTGGTCCTCTGGGCTGAGAAGGTCACCTGGTAAACGTAGCGATTCCCCATACACCAGTTCAGCTGGCGTTGACTTAATGTCCTCTTTGAAGGTACTACGTACACCTAATAGTACAAGGGGCAGGGACTCGACCCAACTGCTATCCGCGTGACAGGTTATAGCGGCTTTAAGCTGCCGATGAAACCTCTCCACGAGCCCATTAGAGGCTGGATGATAGGCCGTCGTCCTTTTATGTTGAAAACCAGCTATTTGCGATAAGTGGCGAAACAAGGCCGATTCAAATTGCCCCCCACGGTCTGTAACGATATTCATGGGGCAGCCGAAACGGGATATCCAACCACTAAGGAGGGCTTTTGCTACCGTCTCGGCTGTAATATCCTGTAAGGGTATTGCCTCAGGCCATCGAGTAAAACGATCGATTGCTGTGAGGCAATACCGGTATCCCTGCGATAGTGGTAGGGGTCCTACGAGGTCAATATGTAGGTCCCTGAACCTAGCGCGTGGAAGCTTGTACGTACCCAACGGTGCTGATACATGTCTATGAACCTTTGCCCGTTGGCATGCTAGGCAAGTACGCGCCCATTCCCTACAATCCTTCCTGATACTAGGCCATACATAGCGGTCGGTGATCAGTCGGATACTGGCGTTGGCACCGGGATGGCTGAGAGAGTGAAGGCTCTCAAAAACCTGTCGACGTAACTCCCTCGTCACATAAGGTCGAGGCGTAGTGCCACTTACATCGCAAAACAGCTCTAAATGTGTGCCAGGTAGTTTTACCTTCTCCAAGTGTAGGGAATTATTGCCATTCAACGGTTGTTTCAGTTCTGGGTCGGTGTTTTGCGCGGTAGCTAGTTTTTGCAGATCGAGAGGTAAAATGATCTCGTCGATACGGGATAAAGTATCAGCTACCACATTATCCTTCCCTGAAATATGCCGAATGTCAGTACAAAACTGTGAAATGTAATCTAAGTGGCGAAATTGCCTGGGAGAGCAGTTCTCTTTCCTGGAATGAAATGCGAATGTAAGTGGCTTGTGATCGGTATATATCACAAAGTCACGTGCCTCGATCATATGACGGAAATGTTTGACCGCCTCATAGAATCGCCAAGAGTTCGCGATCGTATGGGGAATATTTGGTCTGCGAGGGAGTCAGCTTTCGTGAGAAAAACGCTAGTGGTTGCCACGTATTGTCCTTTAACTGCTGGAGTACGCCACCTATAGCTACGTCTGAAGCGTCAGTAACCATAGCAAGTTTTGCATCGCAGTCTGGGTGAGCGAGCATGGCAGCTTGAGACAGACCCTGCTTGCACGCCTCGAAGGCTTCCTGTTCTCGTGACGTGAATATTACGGGATGGGAACCCTTCACGGATCCTGTCAAAAGTGCGTTCAACGGTGTTTGATGTGTGGCAGCGTCGGGAATGAACCTGCGGTAAAAATTCATCATTCCGAGGAACCTACGCAACTCTCTTACCGTTTTTGGGACGGGGAAATTGTTTATAGCCAGTACTTTGTCTGGCAAGGGCTTGGTGCCGTTCACCGAAATGCTGTAACCCAGGAATGTTACCTCCGAGGCTCCAAAAACGCACTTTGCTATATTAATGACCATGCCATACTCCGACAACCTGGTGAAAATTTGGTGCAGGTGATCAATGTGGGTCGCCTGGTCTTTTGAGAAGACCAAAATGTCGTCGACGTAAGGATAGGCGAAATCTAGGCCACGCAGCATTTCGTCAACGAAACGTTGAAACGTCTGTCCGGCATTATGAAGTCCAAACGTCATGAATGGGAATTCATATAAGCCGAACGGCGTTGTTATGGCGGTCTTCTCGATGTCACTGGGATTGACACGAATTTGGTTATATGCCTTCACCAGGTCTATTGTGGAGAAGACGGTGCAACCTGCAAGGTTGTGGGAAAAGTCCTGGATATGGCGTATGGGGTACCGGTCCGGGACCGTCCTGGCGTTAAGCATCCGGAAATCACCACACGGGCGCCAGCTGTTGTCCCGCTTAAGAGCAAGATGAAGCGGAGAGGCCCATGGAGATTCTGATGGCCGACACGTACCTATCTGTAACATTGCTTCAAATTCTGCTTTAGCAACCTTTAACCTATCTGGCGCTAACCTGCGTGGTCTGCTAGATACTGGTGGTCCTGGTGTAGTTCGTATGTGGTGCATTATGTTATGTTTAGGTGTACGGTGCTGCATACCTGAGGGTCGAGTGATGTCTGGGTACTTTGCTAGTATAGCATGGTACACAGAATCATTTTTGTCACCCAACGTTACTTTTACCGAAAATACATTGTCAGAAATACTCGCGACCGAAGCCGCGGTGGTGAGCATAGTACTATTATCTATTAAACATTTGTTACGTACATCTACAATTAAGTTATAATACGATAAAAAGTCTACACCTATTATAGGCCGCGTTACGTCTGCAACAATAAATCGCCAAGCGAAGTCGCGGCGCAAGTTTATATGAAGAACTAAATGTGCATATCCATAAGTATTTATTACTGACCCATTAGCGGCAAACAGTTGATAGTTCGTTTGGCTTTGTTTACCTTTCACTAATGTTCGAGGGAACACACAAATATCACTGCCTGTATCTATTAAAAACTGCACTTTTGTTCGCTGGTCGGTTATAAACAAGCGACCTAGATTTGGGCAGGCGTCGGTCGCCATGACGGACTGCCCTATTCTTTTCCCTTAGCCTTATAATCGCACGGTTTTACACAGCTACTTGCCTTCTCACCGAACTTTGCGTGGTACCAACACAATGGGTATTTCCGGTAGTTGGACTGGGAGCGGCTCGAACGGGAATTGCTGCGCTCACGACTTTCGGATCTGAACCTCCGTGACTTCGGCCGTGACATCCTGTCTAACTTGGTCGTCAGCTTCTGCACCTGGCGTGTGAGTTCCGCTACTTGACAACTTAACCCTGGGGAAACACCTGATGTTGTGGCTGCCGCTACTTGTAGGCTGGGGGCTGCGATGTCGTGGATGCGATCGGCCAGCTCTGCAACTTCGTCCAGAGTAGCCTTCGACTGCGAGGCTACAATGGTCTGGATATTATTTGGCAGGCGGCTGGACCACATGGTGCGCAGAAAGTCCTCCGGGACATCTGGTCCTGCAAGATGCTGGATATGGCGCAAGAATTGGGATGGCTTTCGGTCGCCCAGTTCCTCACGCGTGACCAGCTGCAAGATCTTCTTCTCCTTGGACGCTGAGAGTCGCCTTATGAGTTCCGACTTCAGTCGCTCGTACTTATTGGGAGCTGGGGGGCCAGCTATGATGTCCTCCACCTCCGATGCGTAAATGGGATCCAACTGCCCCATAGCATGATGAAATTTGGTGGTATCGGCAGTTATGTTGGCCAGAAAAAATTGGCTTTCCAGCTGGTGAAACCATAAAGCCGGTTTCTCCGGGTAAAAAGGAGGTACTCGTATGCCAACTCGCTGGATGTCATGCGATGTGCTAGGCGGCACGTTGGCGCCGCCATTTTGTGTGTCTTTCGGCTCAGTCGGCATGTTTCGTGTTCGTCGGGGTCACCAATGAAGCGGTAGGGGGTTGCAATAAATAAGCAAACACACAGCTTACGGAAATGAAGAAATATATTGTCCGAAAAGTTAAAGTTATTCACAGGACACAGATAACACAATAGAAGGCGAAATGAGGAGCACAGAAAGAAAGCGATTGGCACAGTTAATAGTTCATCACTATAGCAAGTTTATACTATGCAAGTCTTCCAAAAGCATTGGATAAAAGTTTATATGCACACTAGGTACCTAATGTCGAACGAATACCGGGTACGAGCGAGAGCGCATGCGCTTACGACCAGTGACGATTCTCGACTGATGCCTGCGTGCGAGCGCCGCGAGTTTGAAAGAGATAGATAGACAAGGCACGGGCGCCCGCTCAGGTAACCGGTCCGCATTCCACATAACTACGTAAAAAATATCTAATAACAAAATTATCTGTTTGTACTGATGTCTTAAATTTCAATTTGTGTTTTCAAGGAAGTTATATAATGTTAGGTTATAATTAAGTTTCTAGCTATGTATATTAGATTTAAGTGCTTAAAGCGTATAGTTATATAATGTATAATCTTTGTGTAAATACTACTTTTTGTTTGTTTGTGTATACAATACTGACTTAATTTACTAAATATACCTTATAATTTAAATAAATAATAAGTTGAAGAAGTAGCTACGCTACATATGTACATGTCGTGGGTTCGAACCCAGGCTGGCGCTTTACTTTGTGTAAATAATTTCATCACCACTGCTCTCAAAACGGTGAAGAAAAACATCGTAAGGAAACCTTCATGTCCTAGAACCAAAAAAATCGAAGACATGAGACATCTACCAACCCGCACTGGACTCGCGTGGGAGATTACAGCCCACTCCCTCTCGAAGAAAGGAGGCCTGACTCTCAGCAGTGGGTACATTATAGGCTGATTTATACATGTACATATGTATAAACTTGTTCCTCCTCATTTGATAGAAAACTTTTGCCACATGAACCGCAGAAAGTAACTTCCAAAGTAGGTCGTAGGTATACCAAGATATACCAAGTTACTAGACTCAGAACAGAAAAAAATCGTTATAAAATAATTGATCAATATCTTCAGTAGGTACCCAGGTACCTACATTTCTTTCAATCAGCACCTCAGCTTACTCTTCAAGAATACAAACCCGGAGCAACCCATTAAACCCGCCTTTGTCCTCTAAAGAAGTACTTCCGCCATCCAACGAGTACAGCAGCATTAAATATGAAGCATTGAAACAAGAGACCGGATTAAGCTTTTAACACCAGCTCCTCAGCTAAGAACTTAATCTGTAGGGCCTTACCCAAGACCTTCGTGTTCCAGCAATAAGAACTTTCAAGGCCAATCGCCGTTTGTCAAGAAAGGCCAAGTTTATTAAAAACATGTTCGCTGTGAAAACAAGGTGAATTTTACATCGGAAGTTCTAACAGCCTACGTTATAATATTAAAGCAACGTGGGGCAACTTGGGAGTGGTTGCGAAAGAATGAGTTGACTGATTGATTGAAGGAAAAGATGTGACTGGTCTAAAAGGAAGTGTTTGTTTAGCTTTTACGAGCGATACGTCGATTGGTTTTTATGTGTCAAAGTAATAAACTGTTCCACCGAACAGCACTTATCAAAATTTTGTTTCAGTGCGGTTAGTGGAAGTGTTCAGGTTCGGTTCGGACAAGTGCTGTTGAAAACAGTGCTCTGAGTGAAATACCTCGTATTTTTCATGACTGTTAGTAGATGAAAGGCACAATATAAGGCCAGGGCGTATGAAGATGAGAAGTTGGTGCTGACATCTCTTTGAGGCGCGCGTGGAACACAACGCGCCGTCGACCCGGGCCTGGTCCTAATCGGACGGCGAGCTACCCATTGCCCACCGTCCGCAAGCCCGCGCCTACGGTGGCCGGAAGTCGGCTCGCGACTCCCGACGCCCGGGGCGTCTCCTGCGGCGACTAGGGGCGCGAGGGCGCGCATCTTGCATTTCCCTCGCGCCCTCCGCCTCCTCCTTCACGAGCATTACTGCTTCGCAGAAGGAAGTGATGGCTTCCCATGCACTCTCGCTCCGGACCATGGCCTGAACCAGGGCCGGACGCGAGAGATCGCCGCTGCCGATCGCCTCCGTGAGGACACGGCGGTGCCCCACCCAAGCCGGGCAGACCTCCACCGTATGCTCCACCGTGTCCTCCGGGCGATCCACACAATGGTAACACCCGGGCGTTTCCTCTCGCTTTATCCTGAACAGGAACCTCCCGGAACAACCGTGTCCAGTGAGGACCTGCGTCAGGCGGAAAGTGAGGACGCCGTGGCGCCTCTCTAGCCACTCCTCAAAGAGGGGCCTTACCGCCGCAATTGTGGCATGCACAGCGCTGGGTTGCGACAATCGCACTCTCCATGCCGCCATGAGATCCCGCCGGAGCTCTGTCCGCTGTGCCGTGATTTCTCGCGGCAGCGGAGTTACACCCCGGCGTTTCGCCTCCTCGCGCAACTCCCACATGTGCGCGAGGACTTTTGCCTCCAGATCCCATGGCGGTAGTCCGGCAAGGAGGCTCGCCGCCTCACGGGAGACCGTGCGGTATCCTCTGACCAGCCTAATGGCCATGACCCTTTGGGACGCGTTCAATCGCTGGGCTGGTCGCAGCTTTAATGAACGCGCCCACACCGGTGCCCCGTAAAGGGCCATGGACCGCACGATCCCCGCGTAGAGCCTCCGGCAGGAGGCGTTTGGACCCCCTAGATTGGGCAGAAGCCGCTTCAAAGCAGCCCCAGCTCTCTGCAGTTTGGGAGCCAAACGTCGGAAGTGCTCCACGAAGTTCCACCGGCTGTCGAGGACGAGTCCCAGGTACTTCATCGTCGACTCGACACCGATGTGAACCCCTCCCGCCGTTATCTGGGAACCCGACAGTGGCGCGTTCCGAGGACCATAGAAACACATGGCCTCGGACTTGTGCAAGGCCACCTCGAGTCCCAGTTGCCGGATCCTATCGACGATTGTCGCAACCCAACGTGTCGCTAGTTCGGCCGCCGCCTCATTCAACCTCCCTGCACCAGGACCAGCGTGTCGTCAGCGTAGCAGACTACGCTGACGCCGCTAGGGAGGTCGGCGCGCAGCACCCAGTCGTAGCCGATGTCCCACAGATGCGGCCCCAGGACCGATCCCTGCGGGACACCGCACGTCATCTCTCGCCGGTTCCACTCTCCGTGGTGACCGGGGTAGATGACGGCCCTGTCCGTCAAATAGGCCTCGACCACTCGACAGAGGTAGGTCGGCATCCGGTGATACCGGAGTGCCTCCCTAATGCAACTCCAGGGCAGGGTATTGAACGCATTGGCGATGTCAAGAGACACCGCCAAGACCACCCCACCCCGGGCAACAGCATCCCCCGTCGTGAGGGCTCGAACGCGCATGATGGCATCCACCGTAGAGCGCCCCTTGCGGAAACCAAACTGGCTGTCCGCCAAATCCGGCCCCACTCGCACCAGCTGCCCGACAAGGCGGTCTGCAATTACTCTTTCAAAGAGCTTGCCCACCTCGTCGAGCAGCACGATGGGCCGGTAAGCGGACGGAGAGTCCGCCGGGCGCCCCGGCTTCTTGATGAGGACCAGTTTCCCCGTCTTCCAACGAAGTGGGAACTGGCCCCTCTCCAAGCATGCGCTAAAGAGCCCTCGAAGTCGAGGCCCGAGAGCCTCTAAGGCCAGAACCCAGGCTTTTCCGGGTAAGCCGTCGGGTCCTGGGGCGGTATTTTTGGCATTCAGCCTACGTACCGCCACTCTCAAATCTACCCCGGTCACCTCCGGAGATTCGTCGTCGTCGTCGTTTCCTGTGTGGTCCGCATCGGGCACCGCAGGACGCGGAGCCATGGGCGGGGGAGTATGTTCCCCTCGCGAAGGGAACAGAGCGCTCACCACGTCCTCCACGAGCTGGGGCCGGAGACTCTGCGTCAGCGGGGGAGCCCATGGGCGGAGCTTGTCTCGCACCCATTTATATGGGCGTCCCCACGGGTCTCTGTTCAGAGTCTCCAGCGACTCCTCGCGGGCCAGTCCTCTGGCCCGCTCGATCCCAGCTTGGAGGGCGGTCTTCGCCGCTCTGTACCCGGCGTACAGCTCCGCCTCAATGGCTTCCGTATCCGGCAGGCGGATACGAAGCCTGCGGTGCCTGGCGTATAAGTGGCGCGCAGCAACGCACGCCGCGCGTAAAGCGGTCAGCTCACGCGACCACCAGTACACCTGGCGCTGAGCACGTCTGGGCTGGACCCGGGGCATTGCCACGTCACATATTTCGGACATGGCCTCCCAGAACCACTCCGCCTCGTCGTTGATGTCGGCAGGCCTGTTCCCAATAGGGTTGGGGTAGACTTCCAGTCTAACCGTTGCAGCTGAATACCAATATTTTACCTTGTAAAATGTGAAAATGTTTCCTTTCTAGTGTAGAAATTTCCAACAGGTTTCTTCACTTTGTATTACGCCACAGCTTTCACCTTTATTCTAATTTGTTCCTGACTCGAAGCTAGCCTTGACCTTCAGTTAGTTAACCTAGGTCACGCTCTGTTTTTAGATATTTCTGCTAAGAAAAAGAAATTACAGATTTTATCTGTCTCGGTATCTAATCAGTTTACCTTTTTTTATTGCAGGTATCTTAGAATATGGTAAACAATGGTTATTAGGCGGAACAGTGGAATCAGTAGCGTTGGTTTATAAGGTACCTACATTGGTTTAACGTAATAAACTTTCTTGGCTACAAATAGACAGCACACGTGCCAACAGCCACGTTCTGTTAACTGCTCTACTCGTGAAACTCGTGTTTCAAAATTCGTGGAATAAAAAATAAAACAACCAACAACAACGTGACTCCATTAGTTTCTGCTATTTCAAAATATAACAGAAAATAACAATGTGTTTAGTATTCTATTTTTAGTATATTTTCCGATTCCGTGATCAATGTAGGTCTAGCTGTCATGACATTAGAGCGAGCCTGGGTGCGGTACCCCGGCACGACAAAGGTCAGCTGTCACCCTGATAGGCATAAACGGAACTACCCTGATTTATAGCATACCTACAATATTACCTTATTTTGGTAAAAACAAAGATAATATACGGGACCTTTTAATAATTTTTACATTTTTTAAGCGTGTTACAAATTCGAATTTTGCCAATGTGTTTATGTTTAATAATAATAATTATCATAATTTAAGTTGCGGGTATACTTACTTTTTTCACGCGCATAACACTTTGTCACAACACCAATTTATCTCGTCTGCTAGACGTCCGTATGTCACTGCAGGGATCTAGCAGAATATCAGCGTTAGGTATATTTGCCTGACACATGCTGAGCTGGACTCCCATTTGGTGCAACCTTGAGACGCACACCGCACCTTGTTTTTCCTTTTTTCATTTAAACAAAGTACCTATGTCATAATGTCACTCTATTTCTTTAAGTACTAAACTTATGTTTTTATTTTTTGTATCAAGGCATCATGTTTTTATGTATATTCATGTAATTTGTTATCTTTTAATTGTGCTTTTGTGTGTCTTTTGTATGCACTGAATAAATGTTTTATCTATCTATCTATCTATCTATCTAATACTGTAAATTACAATATCTTTGAACACTGTGTAGTTCTTATTTCATTAAGGATAAATAGAATTGCCGGTTTTGCCCATTACAGAGTGGCAATTTGCCAAAGCACTGTTATCCACTTTTACACAGCCTATCTTTTGTAATAGTTTTTTTAGTGTCTAGAAAAATCTTACATGGAATGATGAATATGATAACCTCGAGGTATGATTCCCTATTTTTCTATGTGGAATTTTTCAGTACCAGCACTGAATCTACAGTTGTGCCCGGTTGATGGCAATAGGCTCACCCCCTATTACATGGGACTTAAACATAACTGGCGATATGTGGGTGTACTATTGGTACACCTCTTGACCTCTGCCTAACCCTTCGGGGAAACAAAGAAGTTGTGTTATTTCTCCTGTAGGTAGGTACTTAATCGCTGAAATTAGAAATCAAACGGAGCTTGTGTGGAGAAAAACCTCTTTATTTCATTTTCCAATAAGTAAAGAACTTTTATTTATAACAGAAAGTTTTATTTTGCTCTAAAATGCTGTTAGGCATAGCTAAAGGTGTGTCCAAACATTGAGCGGCATAAGCGCGGCAGCAACACGCGGCGTTTGCAGAACACAGTTCTGCTGCGCTCTGTTAGGACTAAACCGACGAATGTTTGCGTTTAACCAGAAGCGTTCGTGCGCGGCAGTCGTTCAACAGTGGTGCCAACCTTGGGGTTGTCCTCCAAAATTTAGGGGAAAGAAGTGTTAAAAGGGGGATTTTCTGGGACATCATTTTTTTGGGGATATGTTTAGGGGCTTCAAACAATACCTGCAATTAGAACAACAGTAGGAATAGAATAACATCTTAAAAACTTCACGAAAGCGGTCTGTCCGTGGAATGGAACGTACTGCGAGCCACCTTCATTTCTCATTCATTCATTCCTAAATTTAACTGTTTCGTTCTCGGTCGTTCGTTCCGTTTGCACGTTTGCTCAATCCGTCGCTCCGAGACCGGTTGTTACTTCTGATGACCTGACGGTTATATTTTCACTAGTTATTGTGGAGGTCTCTTGAATCTCTTTTTGTATTGTATTAGTAAACTTCTTAGACTTTAGAACGCGGACTTAGACCCTTTTATAAAAAAAAAATACAAACAACATTAGTATGCGTTTTATTACGCACGTTGCGTTTTGTTACGCACGACTTAGGCATTTGCGCACCACATCAAAGTTTTTTGTTTTTCTAGAATCTTTTCTTAGGGTGTTTAAGGGGGATTTAAAAAAAAACTTGGGCAATAATTTTGGTAGGGGTTGGCAGCACTGTCGTTCAATCGCACCGCGGCAGGTCGCGCGCAGCAGTGGCGCACGATTGCCGCTTTATGTTTAGACACACCTTAAGAATAGCTATTAATTTCTTTTGTTAGTTCAGTTCTTATAAAGAAATCTAGAAATAGCGTCTAAGCTAGTCAGGCCAAGGTTTTCAACAATATCAGCTCGATCTAAACTCTAAAGATTGGATCAGGAAATTACGAACAGGCAATAAAGAATGGGGTTGCTGGGTTATAATCGTTTTAGAAAGATTTCGTATAGTACTTGAGAGATAAGTGCTACTGGTTCTTATTAGAAAGAATATTACCTTTTCTCAAACATGCTGGAAATTCGAGCATTATTTTGGTACTGGTCAAATAAATGCGAGCGCCCGGCCGGTAATGTTTGTATAAAAATCCATATTTGTCGTGTTTAGCGGCAAAATATTTGACGATGAAAACTCATGTCTGTCGTGTTAAAAATGGAACGAACTTTTTACTTCAACCATGGCAACCAAGGAAGTAACTAATCAAAGATTTTATTTAAATTTCGATTTGGTTTGCAAATAGAGCTGTTTAAAGTAGAAAAGAAACAAATTAATATATTGGCGCGTGAAAAATTGTCGCTGTCGACATTGATTCTGGAATTTATAATTAATTAACTTAGTTTGAATTTCCGCGCATTTTTTGAGAAAAGTACTATACCAGCCTTGGTATTTCATTAGTTTAACCTAGGCTTCATGTTATCTTTTCTTTTTCGTCTGGGCTGAAATATTATTCCTTGAGTAAATATTGATAATTATGCACGACGTACGGTAGGTATCTAACTTTTATGAATCAATAACGCCAACACCACCACCACCTCATACAACCAAATTAACCCGAATATACACATGTGTATGCATACCTACATAATCTAACGCCTTCAAAATTCAAAAATTCAAAAGTTATTTATTCAAATTAGGCTGAGAATCAGCACTTTTCGGAACGTCAAAATTACATAAGACAGTCCCCCAAAACGCCCGCCCTTCACCACTTCCTAGTGCATTAGCTGGGAAGAAGAAGTGGCGCAACAAACTCCCCAGCAGCACAGCTGTCTGTTCAGTCAGCAGAACAAAAAATAAAATATTCTTTATAGTAGTATTTAAAATAATTTACATTACGCAACACAAAACATAATTTAAATTATTAGCCATATGTAAGCTAGCACACGCCGATATACCAAAAAGAATCATCGAGAACTATACTCAGGCAGAAATAAAAAACTAAACGTAAACAGAACTTAATATCTAAATAAAAGCCTCCAGGCATAAAGAGCGTGCCCGCTTACATATAGTTGTAACTTCTTCCCATGGGTGTAGGCAGAAACTATAGAACAACACCTGCTACGATATTTACATAAGTAGGTACTCCTTTTGCCTAATTTACGTTCATACATGGTCATACACTCACGCCATTTGCTAGTACTACGCACCTGACCTATCTGAAGAACATCACTAATTAGGTCATTATAAATGTCCTCTTATATATATAGGGCGTCCGCTCTCGGGGTTTCCACTCACATCTACCTTGTGTTAGTCGCCTTTCATTCATGCTCTCAACATGATCAAACCATCTAAGCATACTCTTTTCAAGTTTTAATGCTTCGCATTATGAGTCGTGCAAAACGCCGAAAAACAAACACGTTTCTTATTAATAATACTTAATTTTCGTTTACTTTATTTTATTTTTATTATTTGTAGTTATAGCGGTCATAGTAGTACACACTCTGTGAAAATTTCAAGTGTCTACATATTATGATTTATAAAATACAGCCCTGTGACAGACGGATGGACGGACAGCGGAGCCATAGTAATATCCCTTTGGCACCGTTTGGGTACGGAATCCTAAAAACTTGCAAGTGCCGAACGATGAGAAGCTCTTTACTGAATATATCCTCAAATTAAAACAAGTAATTGGATTTCATTTCGGCTCACCCACGCGAACAATTTGCACAGTGTCGACTTTTAATGAGAATTAGCAATGAAAAGCGGCGTTCTTGACTGTGAAGTGTGAAATATGAATAGATCCGTAAGTTTATTTTCGTATGAAACAGCGGGGGAATATCTTTTGGAGGTTATAAACAGCATCCATTTGCAAAGTCTCCTATGTACAGTTCTAGATGAAACGGTGGCAAGTGGAAGATATATTTTTTTTTTGACGGGCTTTTTGTGTTTGATATGAAAACTTTTTAACCGACTTTTGCGTCGGTGGTTAAAAAGTTTTCATATCAACAGGGGTGTTTTTTTTAAATTTATTTTTTATGTGTGCCACAGACAGACACAAACAAACCCATAGGGTTTGTTTGTGTCTGTCTGTGGCACTGTAGCTCTTAAACGGGTGAACCGATTTGAATGCGGTTTTTTTTATTTGAAAGCAGGTTTTCTAGCGATGGTTCTTTATCTTGTTGATGAATGGATGTGAGCGTCTTCCACAGGTCTGGTCGATTTGAAATTTGGTATTCTGTTACTTCAATGATATTAGAAGAACATAGTAACTTTGAACTGATGCTCCGGCATCACCTGGAATTTGCAGGATACCCAACACCCTTACCAACTTACAGGACAGATATCGTGTTTGGGCTCATTGGAATGGTCTCAATGAATAGGTTATAGATAGATGATGAACAGGGTCTGGTGATGGAGTAGGAAAGAGAAATGGGGAACAGTTTGTGTCTTTTGTTTGTGTGTTTTAAATTTTAATATAATTTCACTTGTATGTCATGTGCACGCGACTGCACAACTTGAAGTTAAGCTACAAACTGTGCTGAGTTTGGTAGAACAGCTAAGCAAATTCCAAAAATAAATACTACACTGATCTTTCCACCACAGTCATTAGGTATAAATTTCAAAAACTTAGTAAGTGAATAGATTTATGTATTGTTTTAATTTGTAATCACCTTTGAAAACCCTATTTCTTTTTTTTTTTATCTACCAGTGATACTCGCGCAATAAAGACGAATCTAACACCATATCATTCATCAAAATCGGTTCCGCCGTTTAGTAGTTATGAGGGAACATAGATATGGACACACATACATACATACAGGTCAAACATATAACCCTCAATTTTGGCTTCGTCGTAGTCGGGTAAAAAGACACATAACTACGCAAAACTAATCCGTATCGAATCACCACAAAATAAAGGTATTAAAAGTTAGATGATATAACTTTTGATACCTTTATTTTATTCTGCTCGAACCTGATTCCAGTACAAATACACATAAAATTGTACAACTGTCGAATAATACCTTATTTATATCTAATGGATGCAAGCATTATTGTCGGTATTAAACTGCATATTTAATGTATCGAACGAAACACAATACATCATTTATAATTCACGCTACAGAAACTTTTTCCTTACTGTCAAGACTTCAGTTCTGAAGACAGGTTGATTGCGGACTAAAGGTGCTAAGGGTTAGCGCACACGAGCCACCGGCCACGACCGCCGGTGGCTGTAGCCTCTTGGTGTGGTGTTGAGTACTGTTGTATAGCGGTTTGCCGCCACCGGCCACACGTGTGCAACGAATCCATACAAAACGGATGAAAAAGCTAGTGAACTGCTTGTCGCTGGGCTACCGGTAGCTGTGGCCGGTGGCTCTTTTGCGCCTAGCCTTTGGCTCGAATACAAAAACTTAATCGGATTGGCTTCTGAGAACATTAATACTCAATAGACTGGAATTATTCAAGAGGTTATTTATATATCATTAATCGCCGCGGTTTCACCCACATAAGTCTCGATCCCGTGGGAATATCGCGATAAAAAGTAGTTCTATGTCCTAAATCAGGTCATGGTCTACCCATGTGCCAAATTTCATCAAAATCCGTTCAGCTGTTTTAGCGTGAAAGCGTAACAAACAAACAAACTCACTTTCACTTTTATGATATTAGTTAGTACTCTGTAAAAAAATAAGACATTCGTTTTTTTTTTTTTTATAGATAAGATATGATAAGTCTTTATTTGCTTTCTGAACTCACACACTGACTTATTAGTATTACTTGTTAAAATGTTAGGAATATCGTATAATTTTGCAATGTTTGTAAATATGTGAGCACCCATGTATCATAATTAATTTATCTGCAATTGCTTTATTTTTTTTTTATCTATCGTGGTATAGTAATCTTATTCTAGGTGCATCGTCTTCACATATAATTATATAATTAATGTATACAAAATATTGTCAAAACATTTTAAAAGAGTAACGGTGGAGTTTCTTGCCCATTCTTCTCCATACGAAAACTACCTTTTGGAAGGGGCGACTAGAATCAGTTCAATTTTTTTGTAAATTTGACGTTCATAAGTGCCTTTTATGTGCCTAATTGAAATACATTGTTTGACTTTAAACATGGTATAAAGTTGTTGTCTGGTTTTGATATACATAATGTCCACATGTTTAGCTATACAGAATATTGTATCAATTGCATGCAAAATAATTAATAACCAGTTAAGGCTTGTGCAGACCAGCGCGACACCGGTTATTGTTATACTGTGAAGTTTTCTTAGAAATTGTATTGTTAGTGTCGCGTCGCGCGACAAGTCGCGCTGGTCTGCACAAGCCTTTAAAAGGTGAGCTATAGAATGTCACAAATTAATTGGAAATACAATAATAGTCATTCATTCATTAATATCTGTAGATACACATTTTATATTTTCAAGTTAAAAAAATCATAAAAATTATGTCCATTCAGCCATTTGTATAGTAAATAAAAGTACCTTGGAATACCGACCCTGCCACGCATATTAGGACAGAGATCATGGTTTAAAAAACATTTTTTAACACCTGTTAATGCTTCTTTAAGTCACCACGTAGCGTTACCAAATAATAAACTAAATGAATATTTTAAAGTATACTGAATAATAAACGTCTGAAATTGAAACTAGAATATGGAAAAGGTAATTACTATTTCAGTATCTATCTTTTTACTGCTCAGTCGTTACAAACTTTATGGTTGTATCTAAAAATACCATAACGGCTCTTTTTTATAAAGGTTTTTTATTCATAAAAGGAATGGCATATTTGAAAAATAAAAGGATTTGTGAGTGACGATCAAATCGCCACCCGCGATCCGTATGCAAAAACCCATATTTTTTGTGATAACGTTTCAGGCAAACTCAGACTAAAACAAAATTTCACCTTTTTTTCGGTGTGTGTGAAAGCTAATAGGAATTTAAAATTTTATGCGGCTTTGTGTCCACACACGGTTACAACTATGTAAAGCAAAAGCGACAATGAGGTATCTCTAAATAGTTACACAAACAAAGTTGTTTGTTCGTGTTTTTGCGTAGTAACTAGATAATAATGAATAACTACCAAACTACTTGATGGATTTTAAGCATACCGGCTTCGCACGGGTAGCATTAAGCACTTATCTATGGCTACCTATCCTACCCTACCTACCTACGTACATACCTACCTACCTATCCTGCCTACATACCAACCTACTTACATACCTACCTACCCTACCTACCTAACCTTGTCCTGAGAATAACGAACACGGTTTTTCTACTTGTCCGTTGCGATTTGTTTTTCCTGTGTTTGAAGTTTCACTTCTACTACATTTTTTCTCAGGTTTACTGCAAATTATGATTTGGTGAGGTTGGGTACATTTTTTATAAATGCGTTTTTTATTTAAACATATTTTATTTTATCAAACAAAAAAACTGAATTCAATCCGGAACAAAAAAAAACATCCATAGTCTACTCTAAAATTATACACATACAAAGGAACATTAACAAATGCACATCTCTCGTCATCAATCTTCATCCGGCTCATCTGCGTTATAATCAATGAAAGATACAATCGGTTTATGGTAACTAAAATATGATATAAAAACTTGAGATTCCAATCTATTCTCTCCCTCCGCCTCTATCGCTACCGCCTCTCACCACGCGATATATCGTCTACCCCCTACACGCGGCCGTAATGCTTTTTCGTGACAGAAAAAATCCTAATAGGTACCCCCCGTCTATAAAGAAGTTTCACTTCAAAAAGAATTATCCAATTTGGTGCAGCCATTCGCAAGTTATGGCGTGACCAAGGGATATATGGATTCATTTTTATATACATAGATTGTTCTGTTTTAATTTTTTGTATGTACTAAATTAATGTTGATACGATTTTCACCAGTTTTCACATAGTTTTAATGAAGGGGAAGAAAACCAACCAATCAAAACCACCCATTTTTTATTGGTTTTGTTGATGTTTGGTTTTATAAAATATCTTGAGAAATATTTACAGAATACGTTTATAATTTACCCTAACAAAGTTGGCTTTACTTTTCTTCCTTTTCCTAGAACAAGTATTAAAAAAATACATAGTTTCGAAGATAACATAACACTAGACTTTCGATGTGTGTATCTAAGTTTAATTAATACGTACGAGTAAATAATATTCATTCAAACCAATCATTCATATTTTAAGAAAATGCGATTTTGTCAGATTTTTTATGGACAAAAATAGTCCGTTCTTTTTAAATTATTATTTCCCGTAAGGGTGTTTTACATAAATAATCGTGACTTTGTCGAATAATTAAAAAAAAACAATAATAAATATGCCAGTTGATTCTTTGACATGGTCTCATTAATAGTTATGGGATATTAAAAGCAACTTTTTATATCCCATGAAGAACATGACATTATGATGTAATACGATATCACGAGAATGGCCAATTTTGATTCGATTCAACATAATAAGAGATTCTATCTAAGTAAAAGAAAATCGGTTCTTCAAAGATTTGCCAGAATAACATCGTCCAGTCATTAAAACTGTATGGTAGATCCCTGATAAGTCTACGAGTAATCTTTTCGCACCATTTTCGCTTTTAGTTTATAATATAATATATTATGTTCACACCCTTGGGTAAATAAAGACCCGTTTCATATCAGACCATGTAAATTGAAGCTCGAATGTAGATCGAAAAGGGGAAAGTTTAGTAATGTTTTAGGTCAATAAAGTATATTTATTACAAAAGTTCAGCTAACACCTTCCTAGAACTGACTGACTGACTTCTGATGAGTTATACAGAGATTATGGTAGTACATAATAGCTATTACGACAGCCAGGCCACAGAATAAATAAGTATTAGTAATATATCTCGGCAGTGACCTTGAAATATAACATATTTGAAGCTAAACTCAAACAGTACGTCACTAATAACACAAAACTATTAAGTTAACGACATAAACCAGTCTTGCACATAAAATACGACACCATACCTACCTGCATTACTAAAAAAAACCTTGCATAGTTATGTATTTATTCGCTAAGTGAACAATATATGTATGTTCTTTTAGAATAAATAAAGATCTTTAAACCCAAATAATTAAATACGGCCGCTCAATAGATAAACCTTCCGTGTCAGTGCGTAACTGCCGCGCACTCGATACTGTTGCGTACTGATAAACACAGATTTCGAAAAGCGTCGTTTCGGCCGTTTTCTATTAAGATAGAATACTGTACTTATGTTTCATTCTCCTACCCTTAACCCAATTTATTTTATTTATTTGTGGTCAGCACAACATGTCTTTTTCTTCCACACTTCTCTATCAGTCGTTATCTCGGTAGTCAGCCCCTTTCTATCCATATCATCCTCCACACAGTCTATCCACCGTTTCTTTGGTCTTCCCCTACTCCTATATCTATCCACATTCATACTCAAAACTTTCCTCACGACATTGTCCTCACCAACAATAAGTACCTAAATGAAAATGACAGTTTGAAAAGCTGGCATGAGCCATGTGCTCGCATTTAGAAAAGGAATGTATTTGAAAATATGTTAATTTCTTTCAAGAGAGCGTACATCTGAGGGCCTAGTGCGAGTTTTTCTCGTACGTAATCGATCACGTTTACGTAAATTTCAATTTGTACTGGAACTCATTAAGCGTCGTCTAGTGACTTTAATGGGAAACGCAATTATTCCCTACAAATTGACGTAATTGAACGTTATGGCTCCTACACACTATGCCGGTGGCTTGGCCCCCGGCTTTTGCGCCTTCATTTTTCTTTGCGATCCTTTGTGCGGCAGGGCCGGGCGCGTCGCGGCTTGCCCGTCGGCAGTGCCGCCGGCATAGTGTGGCATAGGAGCTATTAACGTTAACGCGTTCGAATAAGTATAAAAACTCGCACTAGGCCCTCAGATCGACGAATGAAACATGTTCAAGGTGTAAGGGACATCGACGCCCGAACTGTTACCATAAATTCTGCACAGGATTCTAGCCCTCCAGCATAGAAAAGGTCATCTGGTATAATAAAAACGTTTATCATTCTTTTTTCTTTACATACACTGTCAAAATGTATAATAGAGCAGCAATCTCTATAAATATAAAAGAAAGTCGCGTTAGTTACACTATTTATAACTCAAGAACGGCTGAACTGATTTAGCTGAAAATTGGTGGAGAGGTAGTTTAGAACCAGGAGTCTAACATAGGAATTTTTTTTTTATCCCGAAAAACACCCTCTAAAGGGGTGAAAAGGGGGAAAAAATTAAAAACTGATGAGGTAGGTAGGGTAGGTAGGGTAGGTAGGAAAGGTAGGGTAGGTAGGATAGGTAGGGTAGGTAGGGATTTTTTATATTTGATTGATTGCGGAACAAAGTTCGCCGGGTCAGCTAGTTTATTTATAAGCGTCGAAAAATTTCACCACTCTCTGGTGGGTCTAGAATCATGTAGTATGCATGTTACAGTTTGCGTGTCGATGTCCCATACAACCTGTTTGGTAAATAAGTATAACTTCTTAATCCAAGCCTGAAGCTCGCAGTGACCTAATCCTGTTACTTGGCAATCGGGCTGCACTTCATCGATCACTGGGAATACACACAGCATGACAAATGAACCTAATGCCAATGAATCCTGTTTGTAACACAGTAAGCTCGTCTGCATGGCCACTGGTAATTGTGTGACGATCAATTTGACGAATCGGAGGGTTGGGGAATGTTAGCTGCAAATTCTAATGTAATTCATTCACTATAATGATATGATGTCATGCCATGTTTGATTAAGCGTATTTATAGTTCACATAACAATGGAGTATTTATGCCTGAATAGAATACTTATGAGCAAAGTTTTATTCAACCACATTAGGTGTGACCTTAATATAGCAAGAAATACGCGATTTTTAGAACCTTAATAATTAAAACAAGTTTTCACTAAATCAATTATTAAAGCTAAGTGTACTTCCCTTTCGCTAAACCTGCCAAGAGATTTCATTCCACATACCTGGGGGCATACCTCAGAGCAGTATTATTTTAATCTTACTTCAGTGTAGGAAAGAGATGGAGCTATACGGTATAATAAAATGATAGCTCGAGAGTTCGTAGCAGCGTAGCGACGCGGCGTCGTAGCTAATATCCCGCTAATTCCGTAGCGCTACGAGCTACGGCAAGATGAATAGCGCTACACAACGGTTCGCTTCAACGCAGACGAAACTGTGAAACCGAGAAATGTATGGACTAAGATATTAACTTATAGCGAGAATTGGAGACTTTTTTATACCTGAAAGTTTTGAACATTATTTTAGACTGTCCGTGTGCACAAACATTCGATTCACCACCATTTCGTGGTTCAGAGTCGTGTTGGTACTTTCTTGCGATAAACGCTCGCAAAACCGAATTATTAATATCCACCTATGCGATCTACAACCACCGAAAGCATCACAATATGTAATTTTATAAACAACAAAACCTGCATCCGATTCAATTAACTACAACCACAAACGTGATGTCACCGGTACCGGCTAATCTGGTCAAAGTGATAAGTTATCACTTTTCTAACAACGTTTTGTAGTAGCCATGTTGCCACGTAGAAACAAAGAATTCATGTATTAACAGCAAGCGACCCCCTTCTATTCCAACCACGCGGTCGCGTATACCTTATTCTCAAGATAAAATTTAATTCATCCCTTAAATAAATATTTATTCCAAAAAATTTCGGAATTGCACCTACTACTGTTTGACTCTACATCACCCAAAGGTTGACCGGTAGAAAATACCAATGGCAATAAGTCCGCTTCTGTACATTTCTGTGCTCAACTATTAAATAAATAAATAACAGAACAAGTCCACAGTAAACATTCCTTCCGAAATCCAGGTCAGTCGTGAAATAATGCTCGAATACCCAGCAACACATAAATAACTCCGGCCAAGTTATTCATATTGTTCGGGACCCTCTCGGCTTATGCAAATGTATAGGGGATCGGATCATATGTAAATATACAGGGTAACACGCTTCGCGGGTAACTTTGTGCTTAACTAGTCAGGATGGAGTTAAAAAAATGTTTTATAGGAGAAGTCTCATCCCCCATAGAAAATTACCCCACGTCTGGCAGAAGAGAGACGTATCTAAAAAAAACGCAAAAAAATATTAAAAAATAATACATAATTGCGGTTTTAATCCTTACTGGCTAATATACTAAAAAAATGCTCTGAATATTCATTCAGGGGTACTATATAATTTAGTAAAAATCAGCAGATTTTAGTTTTAGAACGACTAGAAATGCAATAAAAACCTACTTTCGGTTTTAATCATATTTTTTTTTTTTATTACATACATAACGCCTGTATTCCCCGAAGGGTAAGGCAGAGGGGTCCTTATAGTACACCCACATTTCGCCAGTTATGTTTAAGTCCCATGAAATAGGGGGCGAGCCTATTGCCATCTACCGGGCACAAATCCAGACTCTGGGCTGCTACTGAGAAATTCCTGATGGAAAAACACAATAACACTTTGCCCGACCTAGGAATCGAACCCAGGACCTCATGCTCAGCAGTAATGCTTGCACCCACTAGACCATCGAGGCAGTTGTTCTAAAACCTCTCGAGATTTTATTAAATTATAAACTACCCCTGAATTAATATTAAGAGCAATTTTTTCATATGTTAGCCAGTAAGGATTAAAACCGGAATTATTTAATTATTTTTACTAATTGTTAGCGATAATTTGATATATTTATTTTTGCTGGCAGACGTCTATTTTTGAGCCTTCTCCTTTATTAGTGAATTTGTACTATGAAAAGTGTAAGCTGCAAAACTAATTATATTATAAAGAGTTTCTTGCGTTATATAGGAATCTATCTACACTTACATAAAAAGACGTTACCTGATTAACTTCTCTAACACTAATAGCCAGTTCCAGAAACGAACTTTAACTTTTAAAGCTGTCATTAAATAATAATCTTCCATTAACTTGTTGCAGAATGGACACTCGATTTTAATGGTTTTTTGATTAAATTAATGAAATCATTAGCGTTAATCCATTACATAATGGGGCATTAATGTTTGTCTTTGTGCAACTGGGTTTAATTCTAAACTTAGTAATAGTAAATTAGTGGTTTAACCAAAATGAATTGCTAGAACAAACTGGGTATTACTATAATTTATCATCAACATTGTTGTTAGTTTTAGTGGAGTACTCACTCAATCCACAAAGTTAAATGCAAAGTCAGCTAGGTTTGAGAATTTAAAGGGACTTGAAGGCTTCCCTCAACCAAAATAAATACATAATTAATTTGACGAGGGGTACTCAGAAAGGGCATACATAATGCATTCTTAAATTGAATTAATAATGTCAACGTCTGTATAAAAAAAATTCAGGAAAAACCGCGATAAAATTTAAAATACCTCTGCGTTACTTATGGTTTTATATCCGACCCCGGATTGTGGTCAACTAACTTCTGACACAAGCATATTTCGCTCTTTGAAAGGGTAAATATTTACGAGTTAAGCCTGCAGTGCTTACAAATAACAAATACCTACATGGTAAATACATTATGCTATCAGACTAGATGAGTGTAAAAGGTTCTATTTATACGCTATCTATAATAAATTCTACAACATTTTGCCAGGGGACTGAGGAAAATATAATAGTCTGATTATTCAAATACTCATTCATATTCCTGACCTTCTGGCTCTGTTCTGGCTTTTCCCGTTCCAATTTCAAATGCAAACGAACTATACAAAAATAACATAACATCATGCCTTAATTCCCCGAAGGATTATCTACTAGCCAAGCAGGCCCTAAGTGATGGAATTCCTGTAAATTTTTCTTCTTACTTTACTAACTTTTTACCTAATATCAAACAGGATTGTTATTCGCTTTGGAAGGAGTACTTCAATAAAAGATTCCAAGAAAAAGGAATATGGTACAAAAAGATCCAACCGTACCCTTTGAACTCACCGAGGATAGATAATCAGCTGTTGAACAGATGTGATACTGTTATCGCACTGAGACTTCGTTCCAGACACATCCCGTGTAATAAGTTCTTATACTCTAAGCCTAATGTCAAACTCAACATCGACTAATTGTGTTTATTGTGTTTTACTCATAATCGCAGGTGACGCCTTCGAAGTCATTAGTTACTACGTTACGTTTTGCGAAACGTAACGAACCCACCCCTAGTGTATTGTTGCCGTGTAAACTAGGAAACTATAAAAAAGTGCGTGAAAAAACCAACATCTTTCAAAATGCTCGCACCGTATACAAGCACCTAAATATACATGTATTTTAGGCCATATTTTTATCTATTTGTAAAGCACTTTGAAGATATTATTTTCCTTTCAGGATGGAAACGGTCTTAGGCTAAGATAAATTGGTCTTAAATATGTTTAGTTTCAGTTAAGCCATAAAATATAGCCTGTCATATTTCAAGGCTAATCTACAAAATAGCTTTGCAGATAGCTTTTTATAGTACCTATATCAGTAGATATTTATTATACTAATCATCTGTAAGCGTGCTTAAAACAAAACTAGTTTTTTAAGAAATTATGCATGAGGTTTTAGAATACCTTTGACGTTTGTATGAAATGGCAAATTGACGTAGTGTGTCAATTTGATAAATAATTAATTTCTCTGGCTTGTTGTATTACAAACTTATGAACATACATAGACGTATATATGTCTATGTGAACATAATAAAGTTATACAGAGATCCCACGGAAAAATACACTTGTAAAATAACTATTCTTCTTTTCGTGTGGTCAGTGAATAACCTGGTGTCAAAGTTTTAAAGCCGCCCCTGGGCTTGACTTGGCTTCACATGCCGTCGAGAAATATCCCTCAGGCATGCCGGTTTCCTCACGATGTTTTCCTTCACCATTTTTAAAGCAAGTGAATCACAATCACAAGCACATGAATCCGAAAAGTCAGTGGTTGGGGCCTTGGGTTCGAACTCGAGACCTATGACTTGGCAGTCCGACTGTCGCACCACTAAGCTATCACATTACTATTGATTTTATGATAAATCTATATATAGGTAATATAAGTGTACGTTGGACTTCCCTGAAAAGCCCTGCTACGAGATTTAATTATAATTATAATCTGATAACCATTTATTTTTTAAACCGTTTGTACCAAAATAATAGAAGTAAAATTAACAGCCTGCCTCTGAAATACCTTTTATGTATGAAAGATATACATCATTATGTTGTACCTAACTGTTCACCTATTCAATTAATTCTAGATAAGAGGTCGTGTGTTTATCTTGTAAAGTGAAACCCCAAGCTGATCCCAGTACAAGATCGTCTCAATAAATAAGAAGTGCGGTCCATCAATTTCTTGTTCAATACTATGTACCTATTCATTGTTTGCACTTAGAATAAAGTGAGTTTTCTCACTGGTCAGTGATAGATCTCTAATAATAACCGTATCGCTATTGGTCCATAGAGCACTTCCTATACAAATGCCTGTCTCATATGAGTCTTCTTTAATATCTTTTTTAGAGTGTCGATAGCGATTACGACACTAGATATCTCGAAATATGACGCCATGTGTAATCAAGACCCGAGCCACTTAAATTCACAACACTTGGTTGGACAGGTCGATTTGATTACCGTCGACTCAAGCATGGGAAGCCGTCAGCTCCCTTCCAACGTAATTTGGAAGCGAAAACAGCTGTTGATTACGAAACGATATTTTGGTGCTCTCCAAGAAATACCATGCTCTGTGAATCGGATTTAAATAAAAGGTTGATTTAAGAAGTCTGTAAAAACCTGCCGTTCATCGAATTTGTTTCCGAAATATAAGTAATTATTTACAACAGAAGACTGATTCCTAGATTAAAATTAAATGAAAGCATGTCGATTGCATCCCAAGCATATTACCAGATTATATTCATGGAAATGCGTAGGTCAAGGATAACTTGACGACTTTCAGTAATATCATGAACTGTACGTTATTAAACAGTTCCTAGTGTTTGACTTGATATTGAAGCGTGAAGTAAGCTCTGTATTAGTTAAGTTCATACAGTATGTAATAACTAGCTTTTAGCCGCGGCTTCGCCTGCGTGGAGGTCGGAAATTATCCCACAGGAAAAATTACCCTATATCTTAACTCAGGTCATGATCTACACATGTGCCAAATTTCATATAAATCCGTTCAGCCGTTCTAGCGTGAAACCGTAACAAACAAATAAATAAACAAACTCACTTTAACATTTATAATATTAGTTAAGATTAGGATTTAATTCATCCTGTTGGATGTATAATTAATTCTACTTGTTACGTCAGTAGTTGCGAGCATTGACCCTGGTAATAACCGAAATTGGATTTGATTCAGACCGGAATGTCAGTTGCCTTAAATTAGATTCCCGAGATTGGCAGGCGACCTTGTTGCCATTGCGGGTCAAACCTTAGTGAAACTAGCCCAGGAGTGTGGAGAATGGCACAACCAAAGCGAGGTCGAACTGTGATTCGCTTTTACATTTTAGATACTTATCTTTCTTTTGGTCTCGGTTTACGTGATAAAATAGGCGTTCGCGAAGGTTCCCATAAAAAAGTCTTACAAAAAGGTCAGATTCGTAAACTTCTTTGTAAATATCCTCAAAGGCTAGATTTTGTAATGGCTTTCTTGGCCTTGACCGGGTCAAAAGGAAAATAAACATTTATTAATTACTAAGCTTGGCCGCGAACTATCGGTCAGGTCGCAGCGGCCAGCGAGATAGATACATTAGTATGAAATCGATTTGACATGACGTTCTACAACGAAATCGACTTGGCAGCTAGTGCGCTATTGCCCTTAGGCGCGGAACATACACAAGAGACGTGGGGCGGGCATAGCGACGTCGCCCCGCCCGCGCCACGCCTCTTGTGTATGTTGCGCGCCACGTCGTTCCTATATATTTTGTATGATATGAAACGAGCGGCACAACACCCGCGCCACTTGTGTATGTCTCGCGCCTTAAGGAGATCGTGTAACAATTTTTTTACATTTAAAGAAAACTTATGAAAATAATAAATTAATTACACGATAGGAATAATGTTATTTCTGACTGATATGGCATGAACTTTAGCGTGCCTAACATAATATTGTCGAAATATTACAATTTAAATAAATAATAAACCAAAAATATAGCGTGAATTCCATTAAAAATACGTTATGAAAACCTAAATAGTTTGTAATACGAAGCTAAACAATGTGGCCAGTGAAATTAAATGAAACATTTAATAAATTTCCATGTCAACAATACGGCCTTGACAGTTGACATTCAAAAATAATTTGTTTGATACAAAATGTACATTTTAGCTTGGAATACTAATTTGTATTACTTAATTATTATATATTTAATTTATATATTATATATAAATCTTATATCGCCATAGACGTGTACTATAAAATACTTTAAGAAGACACGAGCAAATGATTGAAGTATCATTATGGACCGCCCCTCAGAGGATCCATCTTGTCTGCCTCAAATACCGGTGATTCAATCATTATTCGATGGAACCAATTTTGCAGCATTGTTATTCGGCGTCCTATGTATGTACATGACCGCGGCCATATATCTAAAATATATCCGGATAATGAATTAAAAATAGTAATTATAGCCAATATTGAGTTTCCTTTAAAAAAATTACTTAGTCAAATCAATCTGCCTAGCCTTTTCCCAACTATATTGGGGTCGGCTTCCTGTCTAACCGGATGCAGCTGACTACCAGTATTTTACATGGAGCGACTGCCTATCTGACCTCCACAACCCAGTAACTGGGTAATACGATACCCCTTGGTTAGACTGGTGTCAGACTTTCGGGCTTCTGATGACTCGTAACGACTGTCAAAGATCCACGAATGACAGCCGGGACCAACGGCTTAACGTGCTTTCCGAGGCACGGAGAAATCTCAGTATGTAAAGATGGTCACCCATCCACTGACCAACCCCGGCAAGCGTAGCTTAACCTGATGGATCGACCAGTGCGACTGTTGTTACTTAGCCACGAGATCCTCAAAAAAAAAAAAAAAAAATACTAAATGATAAATTGAAATATACAATGGTAAATGCTTCTCTACATACCTACCATGTAGTGTGGCAGCCAACCCAACACATACTTTTATATCAAGATAGAAGGCATTCCACCGAGGGTCGTGACAGTGTCCCTGAAGGAACCTCGTCATTATGCGTGTGTTGGGGGAAGAGTTACCGTTTTCAGTCCCAAACTGCCAAACTAGAGCCTTTAGAGTTTATTCCGTTAATCGCAGTAAAGCATATAACCAGCCTATAATATTCCCACTGCTGGGACTCAGGCCTCCTCTCTTCGAGAGGAAGTAGGCTGTAATCCACCACGCGGGCCCAGTGCGGGTTGGTAGATATCACATGTCTTCGAATTATTGTCTTTAGGACATTTCCTCACGATGCGGTCGTGACACCGTTTTGAGAGCAGTGGTGATGAAATTATTTACACAAAGTAAAGCGCCTGTCTGGGTTCGAATCCACGACCTACAACTCGTAAGTAACCGTTGCCACTGAGCCACCACAATGACATAATTAAATTAACAATCACAATAAACAATTATAATTGTGTCTACAAAGCATTGTACAACCAAACGCCTCAGGGATTATACAAAATTGAAACTCTTTATCCACTTATAAAAATTCAACAGTCTATTTATAATGTAATCCTCCATCAAAACTTATCAAAAGAATGGAAATACGGCTGAAACGATGCTTAAATGCTAGTGACCCAGACTGGAATATTTTTGCGACAGGTCAGCTCAAACAGGCGGGTAGGAAACGATTTATCCTAATCACGTAGTGGTGGGCAATGTGTAACTTTACGCTGGCCGGGCAAGCGAACAAGTCTGGGCATGACGTTTGGGCGCTCAGTTCACCATTTACTGTGATTATAGCTGGCTGTTTGTCTAATCAACACTGGCCCTTGTGTTGGGGTAGGTAACTTATTAATATTGTTTACAAGCGACCCACCCCTGTTTCGCTCGGTTTATGTGACTTGAAAAAGCATCGAGATTTCTTTATTATACGAACATCATAACTAACGTAGTCATAGGTCTCGAGTTCGATTCGACGCACCTCTGCGTTTTCGGATTCATGTGTGTATTGTATAATTATCACTTGCTTCAAAAACGCTGAAGGAAACCGGCATGACTGAGAGATATTTCTCGACGGCATGTGAAGTCAAGTCAGAGGCCCATGGCCCCAGGGCGGTTTTAAAACTCTGACACCAGGTTAGTTACTAACCACAAGAAAAGAAGAAGAAGAACTACCGTATTATACCCATAAACCATCCAGAATAAATTTTCTAAATGATGGTGGAAATCCGTTGCGTAGTTCAGAAGAACAACCCGGTCACACAGACAGACAGGAAAAGTGACTTCAATTTATAATATGTATAGATAGTGCCCCTGCAAGCTTTAATGTTTGTGGGATAAAAAGTACCTTTGTAGTCAATCTCCGTCCATTTTTTCTCTCATGATTTACTTTCATACATATATCATGTACTAGTTTCCCGCCCCGGCTTCGCACGGGTAGCATTAAGTAATTTATCTACGGCGCACCTACCTACCTACCCTACCCTACCTACATACCCTACCTACTTACACACCTACCTACTTGCATACCTACCTACCTACCCTAACTACCTATCCTAAGAACCTTCTCCAGAGAATAACGAACACAACAAATAAAGAATTAGCGAAATTGGTCCAGCCGTTACGCGTGGTGGCGTGACCAAGGGAAATAGGGATTCATTTTTATATATAGATATAAGCTGTGTATTAATATGAATTGGAGCTAAGAGTAAACGAAGTATCAATCATCTCACATAACAAACGCACAGAGATGACCGAAATACTACATAACTTGTAACATATATTCACAATACCTTTGTAATGGTGTAAACGTTCAGTTCTCTGTTGATTCTTCAAGACTTGACACACTGTCTCTGCACATTTTAAGGGATTGTCTCTATTATTCAATCACAGGAATATTAATCAGAACGCCTTTCGTGCATTAGCAAGTTCTAAAAACGAACTGTAGCTAAAATAGCCCTTCTACGAAATCTGCTACGAAACTCATAGCCCGCGTAGCTTCGTAGCACGTCTACGCAAAACAAACGTGTTATTCTGAAATCCCTTACATACAAACATAGATTGTTATCGCTATTTGTATGTATGTAAGGATTTAAGCGTGGGTACGTCAAGTACACAAACATGCGTACCGTTGCGTAATCTAATATTCAGGTGGCCGAGCAACACATTTACTTATACAGCAAAACGAGCTTAATCTAAAATCGCAGTGTACTACTTGTAGTACACTGCTATTTTAGATTAAGCTCGTTTCGCTGGCAGGGTAGATTGATATTTTAATAACTATTAGAATTAGGAGGCTCCAAATCAGTTTTAGTGTTAACTAACAATTTTTTTTTGCAAACATACTCGTATTTATTACGCTGATTGTCTTGTGGTTCTGGGAAAGCACTAGGTACCCCTTTTCATCCTGCGGATATCATTAAACGCAAGGGTTGTTACTGTCAGGATTATAGGTTTCGGCCTGGAAGGCTTGGTCTACGCAATTCGTCGGGTATTTTGGTGACTCGTCTTTCGTAATTGTTGACGTACATAAAGTGCAGATTCTCAACATGTTCTCAGCCAATTTGAGAACTTAGATGACACCATACAATCATAACTGCTGGCTTTTTTCCTATGGAGCTTACATTAAATTTAGGCCAACAAAACTATTTCGCTTAATTTTTTTTTTCCAACTTAAATTATTGTAGTTTTTAGTTTAAATTTAGTTCATAGTTTTTAAAGATTTTTTATTTTATTTCTTCGTACAAAATGTGATGTGTCATTGTTTGTTTTCCCTAATAAACTAACCTAAACATGTTTAGCGCTAAGGGAATTTAAAACATCGCTCTGTTTCTGTCAATCGTTTGAAGATCACAGAGACAGAATGATGTTTTAAATATGTTTAGCGTTAATCGCGTATATTACGTGATTTGTGGAGCAAGTAAATTAATGGACTATAACGCGCCATCTCCAGAGACGAGAGAATCACGGCGATAGTCTCGCTATGCCTTCAAATGATCGTCGCGATGATATCGCCGTGTGGAGAGTAATTCATAGAGTTTCTATTGAATTTGATGGCACGGCGAGACAAACGCCGCGATTTTCTAGCCCGTGGAGATGGCTCCTTAGACAATAAAGTATGTCCAGAACAATCCCAACATTTTAATTGTACGATGTACGGAAGGACACACTCTACATGTAACGTTAGCCGCTCCATGGCCGCTGTGCTGCCGCTCAGTCGCTCAGCGACCCACAAACAATATCTATAAACTTTTAATGTCCAGATTCAGGTTCGCTAATATTCTTTGTACTTGTTTTACTGTCGCTCGTTTGACCGAATCGTAAAGCAAAAATATCATGTGGAATTTTCTATATACATGTAAATAATTTACAGTTATTTTATAAGTACTTTTAAAATAATCCTTTGAGGAACCCTTGTTTTTGCATACAAAAACAAAACGTTACAACATGCTATTATTTACTTCATGGTTTGTGTAGCAGTGTTTTTTATCCGACTGCTGCGAATTCCAAAAGGACAGTAATGTTTTTAGGGTTCCGTACCACAAAAGGAAAAAAACGGAACCCTTATAGGATCACTCGTGTGTCTGTCTATCTATCTGTCTGTCCGTCTGTCTGTCACAGCTAATTTGCTCCGAATCTAATGGACCGATTAAATTGAATTTTCAATATTTGTGGAACCAAATATTGTAAAACAATAAACTTTAAAAATATATAAGAAAATTAACCACCCTTATCTCCTAAACGGCTGAACCTAAAATTTCGAAAAACATACAATGGTTTAGATTACAGGAAAACCTATAAGAAGTCTATGGTCTTAAAATAACATGGTAAATCTCTCAATATTGTGAGTACAAACTTACATTTGCAGTTGGATTATATGGGAGAACATGTTTTTCAACTACAATGTTAAGTTTGTATTTAGGATAAATTCATCCCAACTACGGCACCCTTCATTGTGCGTGGTCCGACACGCACTTGGCCGGTTTTTTTGAGCATGTCTTTTATCTTTAAACTGTGACGTCTGCGGCTTCATTATAAGTAGATATTATAAATCTATATAAATGGTTATCGCATACTCCTTAATGAGCCGATACTTATCCCTTGAAGAATTCAAGTGAAAACACTTCGCCCGTGAGTGGACACGGTCAGGTTGGATAGCACTACACTGGAGTGGATAAAGATTATATAATTAATATTAAAGAGGGTCTTATCTTCGTGTTTGATAAAAATGAATAAGTATTAAACCAACAGACGTCCACTGCTGGACGTAGGCTGCCTCCCAATGAATACCAAAATGATCAATCAGAGACGCTACGCTCGCGCTTGGTTGACGGATTGCGATGTGGCTGGTAAAAAGAAGAAATGGGAATGGCATGACATAACTGGCAGAAATCAAAAACAAAGAAAAGAAGAAAAAACATTTATTTAGTACAAACAAAAAGGCAGTCAACACAATATAATTATAACACAAGTAAAGAAAATAAATAAAAAAGGAACCAAATAAAAAGTGTTAAATAATAATTTAACAGAAAAGTGTACCTCGCGGCTGCAACACGCTGTGGAATGCAACTTAATTGAAGATGTTTATCATGTCATCATGGAGTGTGTCCGGAACGAGCCGGAAAGACGAGATTTGTTAATTGTATCTAAACATGTTTTCTTTTCTTTTTTTTAATCGTTGCCCCACACTAAGAATTTCTTCCTGTATCGTGGGAGCGTTTACAAACATAGAAACTCACATACACTAACACCCAGATCCGGAACAACTACTTGCAGATCATACAAATATTTGTTCCGTGCGGGGATCGAACCCGCGACACGTTGCACAGCAGTCGATCGCTCAGCCACTGCGCCAACCATGTCGTCTAATATGTGCGTGACTGGTGCATGTAACAGTGTCCTTGCTGCTCCTGCTTCGGAAGCAGCCAGGATGCAGTACAAGCTCGTAAACATTGGTATTAATCGTAGATCTAGATAGTGTAAGATATTTTTTATTAGCTGTGTAGTGAAAGTCGATTTGTTTGGAAAAACATGTAAAAGTCGATTTGTAACGATGAGGGTGGCATAATCTGTGTAAGTTCAAAAAATCCTCTTTAAAAAAAAAAGGAAATAACAAAGAAAAAAAAAATGCCTCTTTCAGCAAAACTACAACCACTATTATTCACTAGTCAGTATAACAATTACCTATTTCTATTTACTATTCACCACTGTCAAACACATTTAAACATAGCCCACTGTCTATCGGAAATAGGGACAGATATGATATAAAAACTTTACTTGGATATTAATCCTCTGTAGATATAGAAAAATGTGCTTAAACTGGTAAAGTTCCTGCTCTCTCTTTCCCAACAACAACAACAATAATTTATTCTCTCTACACAAAGCTGACTTAAAGTTAATGAGTACAAAAAATGTCTCTCCGGTATTCCACCTAAGAGACTGGTACCTGAATAGGTTTTTGGGAAAAACCTTCTTGATTTTAATGAAACGTCCTGTCTAACCTTACTTAACCACTATCTTACCCACTACGAATGAGTAAATTTTGAAAAAAATCTATCTATAATCTATCTAGGTATAAAAACCAAAAGCCAGCTTGAATAATAAAACTTAGAGATTTAATAACCTTGCATAAAACAGCTGCCGCCCATAAATACCGCTGTAACCTAATTCTGCTGACTTTTACAGTTCAGAGAAATAATGGGTCAAATAGTGTTATTTTAAACCTAAGCTAACTGGAACCAGGTGCCTGTAGGTAACCTAAAACAAACCTGATGTTAATAATGCGACGTTGAAGGTCACTTTATCTCATTACAGCTAAAAAAATATTATTTCAAACATTTTAAGCAACGATAAAGTACGTATCAAACTCAAAGCAAAATTTCAATTAAACCATTTACAGGCACTTTTGAATTGTCAAGGAATCGGTCAGTCAGAAACATGAAGCTAGTTGCCCATTCCAAAGCGTAGTAGGTACCTATGGAGAAGAACGGGCAAGAAACTCCACGGACACTCTTTTAAATAAATTGTTACAACATATTTGTTACATCATTCATGTTGAAATTAAACATGTGAGAACAATGTAGAAAGACGTGCACGTTAGAAGTGTATGTATTAGTATATCATAAAATAAGTCACGATCTCAAATAAAAAACATTTCAATCAATCTTTTTTTTAAATTAATTACCTGGTGGATTTGTTTTCATAAAGAAATGCGGTTTATTGTTTTGTCCCAAATAAATTAAAATTAATCATTATTTTCCTTTCTTTCTGATCCATATCAAGATTACTCTTGTGATAAAAACAAAATCGTAATTTATTTGAGCAGACACTGGAGATAGTTTCCGCATCAAATGGCAATAAACTGTGAACGATCGTGTGGACAAAGGATACGTCACGCAGAGAGCACAGGCGACAGTCTGTGCGTGCCCTAGTTATTTATAAGCAGTTATGCTCAAAGATGACTGTACTCTGTAGTCTGTACATGGACTTAAAATAGTCTGCACAATGTACGACAGAATGTGTATGGTAGTTTATTTGCTAGTGATGTAAGCTTGAGCTGTTGTTGTAATGTGTAAACAAATATATTATGATAATTAGATTGTAATTATCATGGCACATCCGTACCAAGTCACCTTTAAGATACGGTTACATTAAAGTTAATTGACATCTCCGTGTGTATAGGTAATTAAAGTTTGTCATTTGATAATACCTAAGTACCTATAGATTGTCTTTGTGTTGTGGCGGCATCTACAATCGCCTCATATGAACTACGCATCAAAGACCTGACGTCACACAACATCCTGACGTCACAGAAATCCTGCATCGCGCAATTAGAGTTTACCGTGCGATGGACATATATACAATCTCCCGACTTCAACCTCTGGGCAGTTGTCCGCCAGACACGACACCCGTCTGGTCGGAGGATCCTCCCTTTTCTATGGGGGTGAGTGAACTTCACACCCTGTTCCCTATACCCCTAAAGTGTAAAGAAAAAGAAAATCCTCTTTCCAACACAAACGATCAGACACATAGGACATGTTTCGTATTTGACGTAAAAAATATAACAACCTCAAAGTCAGCGCACATCTGACTTTACGCGAAGCATCCCCTTAAGCTAAAACGGATCCGACTTTTAACTGGAGCATCGCCTTAAGCCTCAGTGGACAAAAGATACATCAAAGTATGACAAGTCTTTGTTACAGCTCCGTACTCCCGGGACTCGGTAAACTCGAAAGTCGTAGTCGGAACTCGTAAGCTCGCAAACTGGAACGCATTTTCCAATTGAAAACGTTGTGCAACCTTACATGAAAAGACGTTGTTTCTATTACCTTTGTATTTTAAAGGATATCTTGGGCCTTTGTGAGTTTTAACTTTATGGTTAACGGGCAGTCTTCTTTTGCGCTTTTGAGGATTTGTTGCGATTACTGATCTAAAGAAAAGAAATTTACAAAAAGATAAATTATCTGTTTTTTAAGCTTTGTAAAAATGACAAAATTCCCTGCGATTGTTGTGGTTATTAGCTGTTCTTTGTTCAGTACTTTTAGCTGAAACATTACAACACTATCAATATTTAGCCACCTCGCTACTTCCGCAATCTCGCCATTAAATCTGATACAACCAAAAAGGTGCTAAGCCAACACAGAATGAAGGCATTTTCCCCGATCTCGTTATAGCGAATGACTGATCTTAATACCTTAAGTGGGGATTCCAGGGGTGACGTGCACCCCTCTAGAGCCACAAAAATGCGGGAGGGAGCAATACACAGCGAAGAGAAAATGGAGGGCATTCACTTTGAAAGTGAACACTCAATTAAAAATTCCATCAGTTTAGATAAGCTACTGAAACGTGGATAGTTCAAATACTAAATGTTTATGTCATCGGCAAACCGTATAAGAACAAAATAAAAGAGAAAATCGGGTTCACACTTAAAGTTGGAAAGCGTCCGTCTGGTACTCTTTGAAAATTTCAGCATTTGAATTTTATTTAGACTTTTTTTATTTTATTTTATTTTATTATTTGGGAAAATAAACGGTTACACATTAAATATTACAAAATAATTAGAGCTAAGTAAAGAGTGAGCAAATGTATAACCCACGACATTTTCCACATAATATTAAAACAGGATATTAAAAATTATTACGATGTGCGATTACAATTACATCATAATTGTATGCATAATGTGGTTAATGATAAATCTAAACAGGCATGCAAAAATAATAAAAGAATAAATACAGTCTATAGTTTAAACATTATGGAGTTAAATCTATGATTGTTTTGCGAACAAGGCATCGAAATTTTCCAACAGAAACGGCTTTTAGACTTTTCAGGTTCTCGGTGATTTAGATTCGCACCTTCAGGAACCATAGGGATGATATCTAAAAAAACTGTTTTGTCCGTCAGATTATTATAATTGGACACGTATTTTTTCTTTTTGTACGTAATTAAAAGATTACGGCGATATATTGAGTTAAAATGTGACACGACGTCACCGCCTTGGTAGGTTTTATACTGAGTTGTGACATAGCGAGCCCCCCACTCCGCAACATTAATGTGTTTTATCTAAGTAATTTTTTATTAATATGATAATGCAAAATATTCGTGTCTAATATGTTTTGATTATCTGACTGATGCAACGGACTAAATTGAATTTCTTTTTTTTTTACCCAGGCACCATAAGCAACGTAAGTACAGTACAACTATTTTCTTAATGTCCGTCGGGAATCATCGCATTTCCGAATACAAACGTATGCTAATTTCCATGTCCATCAATTATTATATTTATCGTGTATAATAATTTGAATTCAGAACTAAGTACTTTATTGTTGTTTTATACGTATATATAGAGCTGTAAGCAAAACAAAAATAAAGTACTTAGTTCTGAATTCAAATTATTATACACGACAAATCTAATTATTGATGGACATGGAAATTAGTATTTGTTTGTATTCGGAAAATAATGCGATGATTCCCGACGGACATTAAAAAAATAGTTGTACTGACAAGTGTTTTAGCCAGTGTTTACTTCGATATAATACAATTATCAGCTTATACTTGGCAGGTTGCGGCTTCCTAAAAATGAGGAAAATTATGCAATTATACTTAAACAGTCACTTGCACGTGTTTCGTTAAAAAATGTTATTAAAACACTTTTACTTGAAGCAAAAAACCAAAACTTTTATTAAAACAAGACTGGTTTATGTCTCAAATCGATTCTAAAGACATATAAAAACCACCACTTATTGGCCTGGTCGCATCATCGAAATGAACAAGAACAACTATCGCGACTAAAAAAGATTACAGGTATATTTATTTCCATTTTATATGCAGATTCTAACCCGGTAAATCTGCCCGTATCCATATTGGCAAACAACCGGTAATTCAACAAAAATTTGAGCCAGCAATAAATAT
The DNA here is from genome assembly GCA_916701695.1 of Agrochola macilenta. NCBI lineage: Eukaryota > Metazoa > Arthropoda > Insecta > Lepidoptera > Noctuidae > Agrochola > Agrochola macilenta. Next base: position 16,761,396 of record OU753563.1, read on the forward strand.
TGTCATGTCCTAGATTAACCTAGTTTAGTTTAAACTGTTCTGTTTTATTCGCAAAACTATTCAACGATGACAAACAGTATGTGATTTCTTTTCTATAAAACATGTTTCATGTTTCATATCTGCAAAAAAATAAAACTAGGAAACGAAATAAAGTTATAATTTTTTTCCATTAAACAAGGTTTTTCGACCTCAACATCCGATATTAGTGAGCGGAAACACCGCCCTAGGACATTATAATGACCGTATCGATTTTCTTCAGAAAGGTCAGGTGCGTAGTCAACCGGCGCCGGCGGCGGCGTCGGCACGACGACAAAGCAAAAGCAGTATATGATCGTAGCAGATATTGTTTTGCTAACCCCCATGGGAATAAGTCGTGAGTGTATGTATGTATGACCCGATATTTGAAACCTTTACTCACCCTATTGCAGAAGTGCACTTTACTTAAAATAACAACATTCATTCATCTTTCTCGTCTCAGCTTTTTACCACAAAAACGAAGCTTTTTACCAGAAAATCTGTGAAACACCACAAAATGGCGGTCGCGCGGCCTAAACCCTCTTAAACGAGGTTCAGAGAAAGAAACTTACATTTTCCTCGAAACATCTGCACCCAAAAAGAACATGTCTCGCTAACCGAGAGGATTTATTACCTACAATAAAACTTATTTCGGAAAAGGGGTCATTAAAAACACATCAATCACTGGATTGACAAGTAACGAGGAACATTTTGGACGGCGTACAATATGTAATCATGCTTAAGTTATGTAATGGTTTGTAAGTTTTGCTGGTCATTCTTAATTTTAATGGGCAGTTGTGTAACTTATGTAGGTCAAACCTCCGTTTATTTTCCATAAGATAATAGATAATCAGCCTTATAACGTTCCCACTGCTGGGACCCAGGCCTCCTCTCTGTGAGAGGGAGTGGGCCGTAATCCACCACGCGGGCCCAGTGCGGGTTGGTACATATCACATGTCTTCGAATTTTTGGTTCTAGGACATGCCGGTTTCCTTACGATGTTTTCCTTCACCGTTTTGAGAGCAGCGGTAATTAAATAATTTACACAAAGTAAAGCGCCAGTATGGGTTCGAACCTAAGACTTATACGTATATAACTCGGTAAGTCGCGGCCGTTACCACTGCTCCATATACTACGTAAATATTTAGGCGTAATTTAAGGCTCATAAAGGACACTTAAATATTTATATCAGCAATAAATTTAGGGAGCAGTTTTTTTTTTGTACTGGGTTGAGAGATTCGAAAAGCTAATTGCATTCAACTTTAGGAACAGCACTGTTTTCTTGACGTTGGATTTTTTTAACACCGTCTTGAACTTGGTTAAAAAATCTCTACTAATTAATCAAAGAAGTTTTGTCCAGAAACATGCCCCATATCAATTAGCACTCACCAAGCGTACTGGACCCTGGCTTGAAGCCAGGGTCAGAGAAATAAAGAATATTGTAAGTGCTCAACTTTTACTCGCGACCTCCTCTGCAATAAATCACTATGACCCAGATTTTGCACTGGTTTATTTAATCTGAAATTTTTCCCTCGCAAACACACAATCATTGAGAAATGTAAATGGAAGCTACAAGTAATAATTAATTTGCCCACAACGTACCTTTCCTTTTGTTTCGTTCTGGGCATAAATATTTAAATCCGCAACCATTTTACTTTATCGTTACGGAAATCAGAAAATGTAACAATGTAAATTACCATTTTATTTCACCAACAAAAGTATTTACAAATTAACTGTAACTTGACCGGAAAGGAATATCTCCAACGTCGGTTTTATGTCGGAATTTCTCCGTTCCGATATTTCCCGGGGCTTCATTTCAGCTGCCATGTTTCATAGAAAGTCGAATGGTACAAAAAATACTTGGATTCCGCATTTGGTACATGTTATGCGGTATTGTTGATTTTTATTTTCATGTGAGATGGCCAATTCGCTCGGCAATCGCGGGCTACAGAATAAAATTCGTCAAATACGTTAATACTTTAGCGTTCTCATTTAGAAGTAGGTAGGTACCCCATTTGTGATGCACTAATAGGTATCTACATTTCACCTGATATCCCGAAATCATCATCGAACTTCTTCTAATTTTAAACTCGGTAGGAGATTGATATAAATATACATTCTCTTTTTCCATGGAGATTTCATGAAGATTTCCACACAAATAAAAGACACCCCAATTTTGAATACCGGGTTTGTTATTTACTTTGTAACATACACGGTATACAATTCATACACAATCTCGTACTTAACATCTACTAAAGGATTATTATCATTGTCTGCAGGCGCGATCCCCATGGTGACAGCGACGGTGTACTGTGCGCCGGCGCCACTGCGGTACCTCGCGCTCGCTGTCTATAGCCTCGGTAGTCTCATCGGACTTTATAAGGTAAGCTAACAACGCGTTTGCATGTGTGAGTGAGCCGATTCCGACCATGTGTTCCTAGTTGAAATACTGTATGTTAATACAAATAAATATATCTTCTGCGGCTTCACTGACTATTTCCCCTGCCTCCAGGCGATGCGCGCGTGGTCTCCGTGGGAGCGCCGACTGTGCTTCGCGGCTCCATTCTGTATGCGCGTGCTGCTGGCAGGCGCGCGCGCAGCACGCCTCGGTGGAGGCGACCCGCACGCTATACTGCACGTCTTCTTGCAGGTATGAAAAAAGAAAGAAAAATAATTTATTGGGCCTCGCACAGGAAGATTACACAAAAAAAGTAATATATAGAAAAACATAAAACAAGAAGTGAAAAATCACCCAGACATGAAAAAAAATCCTGTACGAAACCAAATGGATCTCAGCATGGTGCTGCGACATTTAAAAAAGATATGTCGCAGCGCTAGTTTACTGATGGGGCCCGCTGTGATGCCACTGGCAGATATGGTTATTTTTTTCAGTTTTATTTAAATTCTAACAATTATTACAGTTGTCGGCCACGTGTCAACGCCCGACGTGACCTCACAAAATTAAGCCTTTATGACAAAATGGTTTTCAACCTAAAAACTATTGAATTAAATGCAGGCATTGCAAAAATGTACACTTATCGCATAATTATCGAACCGTCGTAAGAATCAGCTCTCATTTAAAATCTGAAAAAATCTCTGTCTGAAAAAGTCTCTAAGTTCTGACTAAAGTTATGGCTTTAATAAAAAAAATTGTTTAAACAGAACAATAGCAGAGCGGTACGGACTTTGAATTTGTGTTAGTGGCAACAGACTCGCCTCCTACTACATGAGACTTAAACATAACTGGCAAAAATGTGGATGCATCCAAGTCTACCATACCCTTGGAAGAATACAGGCGAAAGTTTAAGTGTAAAAAAAAAATTTGGAAATAAAACAGCAGTGAAGACGGATTCCAATGAAACCCGGTTTATTACTAAACCTCAAACTAAACCCAATTCATTCCACCATCTTCCACCCAATATGTTCCAAGTTTCCAATCAACCATAAAATTCTACGCTGATGTAGAGTGCAATTATCAGGAGCACAGCTTCGGAGCTTTATGAGCGAGGAACTGGCACAAGTCCAGACTCCCTGCTGCTGACACGTGCGATTTATAGCCCACTTTAGCTGGCATGTGAGCCTGTGACGTGACGCAGATGTACTATCGAAGAACTTCATATCTAAGCAGTTTGAAAACAAAATCCCGTGAACGCGATGACCACATGTGTTACCAGTCCGGTTCTGTGGCGGCCGAGCGCTGCAAGCAGAATTAGTCCTTACGGTGTATAGATATGAACTTCTTCGATGGTACCTTACACTGGGAGTCAATACAACTGTGCTGTACTGTAGGTACAAGATGTCAGTCGTCTAAGTTGACAGATTGATGTTCATAATGGTTGGAACAGATGGTATGTATGTCCTAAGTTTTGCAGAATGTGTTACATATTGTCGTGTAAAGTTTTGACATATTCCATGAAGGAAAGCAATATTGAAGACGAGTTGGCATATGATAGCGAATTACCTAATACTTTCATACCGATACTGATGACTTGGTAGACTAAAGTAGAAGCTGGACCTACAGTAAGATTAGGAAAATGCAAAATAGTAAAAATATAACATTGGCAAGCAGTGAACGCAAATAAAAAAGTTTGCGTTCACTGATTGCAAGACGTATTCGAATAGTTTTGGAACTTGCGTTCTCTGATTCCAAAATTATAAGTTTATTTGCCCTCATTTTTAATCCGTGATTAATACTGCTGTGCAGTGTGTATACTGTACTTTCCAAAAATCTCACCATTCTGTGAAATCAACGTATGAGTAGGTATCTACAGGACATTCCTCCACATAAGCTGTGTACAGACAAGACGAATTGCGAAACTACGTAATATCTGTCAAGCTAATTTCCGTCGTGTTCTTAAAGACGCGGGGAGTCTCGCAATAAATGTCAGACACTCAGACATAAATGTAACCCGAGCTTAAATGCTTCATTCACATTTACAGCTGGAGATTTATACGAATAATTCGCTTTTGTTTGTTGCTTTGGCATGTAGTTCATCTTTGGCATTTAGTTCATCTTTGGCATGTAGTTCATCTTTGGGATGTAGTTCATCTTTGGCATGTAGTTCATCTTTGGCATGTAGTTCATCTTTGGCATGTAGTTCATCTTTGGCATGTAGTTCATCTTTGGCATGTAGTTCATCTTTCATCTTTTGTAAAGAGTAATGGAGCTTGTCAACAAAAGAGAGTTAGGTAAAACCAAAAATAAACATCTTTACATGTGATACCCGTGCATTTACAGGGCGTCCGGTAATTAATGGATAACCTTAAAATGGGTCATGGTAAAACTAATGGCCATTCAGAAAAAAAATACAAAAATAAAAAATACTGTTGGCACCAAAGATATGATTTTTTTTTATAATAATCGGTGTTTTTTGTTACATTTTTATACACCACGGCCACAGATTAAGGAATTATTTATGTTTTTATTGTTATAGTAATTTACGTTAACTAAGCTGATAGTTAGGCAATAAATAGTATGACTACTATTACACTTTTTTTTTTTTAAAACAACTTGAATGTTTGTTCTGGGGAAAAATTTGTGAAAAATATTCAATTTGACAAAGTTTAAAAACCGTAAATTAAAAAAAAAAAAAAAAAAACTTTTATTTTATATGACCCATTTTAAGGTTATCCATTAATTACCGGACACCCTGTATATACCGCGCACTTTACATGCTTAAATAACTTTATCGTGTACTACTCTTAATCTTAAACTATTCGTAGTCTTAAATTCGGGTATTGCACCCAGATGCTGGTCATACTCATTAAACACGCTACGGAAATCAATAAAATACTTATAGATACAGTGTGTATGGTCACCAGTGTCTGACCTGTTAAGGCAAAGCAATATGATCAATTTTGTCGACAAATTCACCATAATAACGCATTTTAAATTAGACGCCATTACATTGTTATTTTATTTGTTAAAAAAAATAACAATAAAGCGCATTCCGTATCTCCCAACCTTTACGTCTCTGTACGTGTTAACATGATACATTTATGAAAAAAATACTGCCAGGAAATACAAATGGCTTAACACAAATAAAGATGGCCTTTTATAGAAAGTAAGGTATTTTTTATGAGACATGGAAAGTGTTGGTCGTAACGATATTATAATTGTTTATTGATTGCTCCGCTGTGGCTAAGGAACACGCTGTGACTGTGTGCCATTTACTCTAATTTAATAACAATATATTATTATATTTATTTTAAAACCGTCACTTAAGGGCCGATTCGAGGTTCTTAAGAACACATTAAATCCCAATTTTATGGGTTGACAGCTCGACACGTTATCCTAATTAATAACAAAATATCCTATTTCTTTAAAATGTTAAAACAATATTGAACCTCTTACAAACCCATTCCATTTATATTTTATGGGCTGCGACCCGTAGCCACTTCCTACAAATATTCTGAGAAAGCAGGGGTGTCAGCATGCGGTTCTTTCAATGTAAACTCACAGCTCTCGATTTTCATGCTTGAAACTTTAAACAACAAGTTATGAAGATGGATCTAAAGCCTGGAACCGACGGTGCGCAATATCGCGCACGCACGCGCACCAGCCCGCACGACGCACCGTGGGAAGGGTAACGTGCGTGGTAGCGCAGACGCGTGCGTGGCGGTGCGTCCGAGTTTGGGTACATTCCCTTTGAAGTTACCGACTCGCCGCGGATAAGCCCGCACGGACACGCACCATGGGAATGGTAGCGTGCGTGGTAGCGCAGACGCGTGCGTGGCGGTGCGCCCGATCCGCGGAGAGTCGGTAACTTCAAAGGTGCCCGACGTATGCTCGGTTCCTATAAACGAAAATGAATCGTTTAGCTTACCAATGGTAGCTTTTATATTGCTCAACTTGGCGTATAACTACTTAAATAGATTTGTAAGCAAATTTTTAAACATGGGCGTTTTTGGATTTCTATGCAAACGGTTAAATATTCGATTTCAGATAGTGAAATCGTTTTTATCATCCGTTTTTAGAAATCGAATTCTGGAGCGGCTCTGGCGCTTCCGGCTCGCAGTTTCGATCGTCTCTAGTAATATTACGAGTATAATTCAAACATAAACAAATACTTGCTTACGCAAATCTACTCTTGCTGTGGTTTTGTGAAATCGGTTTGTCTAGTTCGGATTATCGATACGATACGATTTGTGACTGAAATCGGATTTTAGATACGTTTTGATATATCTGACGCATATCTACTAATTTTACCTGTGATAGCTACTTCTATATGGGAGGGTCTACTATGCAAAGATATGGTCTTTGCTTCATTATTGGTAAAGAAACAAAAAAGTCTTAATTTTAAATAAATAACGGTCCGTAAATTACAGGAATCGGCTTTCAGTCGGCAGTCAATCAGACGCCGACTGTTAACTCATTTGACTAACGCCGCATGTGCGTCGAAGGAGATGGCTCCGCTCGCTTAATAGCTCTAGATATGAAAATTCTGAACCTACGTTGCACGCAGCGACATGCATGTCATTTCGTCAAAACAACCGAAAAAGTAATAAGTACTAAGTACTGTTTGTTTTTATTATGACTTTACGAAACAACAATCAAAATAAAACAATGCATTTCCTTTTGATAATGTGCAAAAGTATTTTCTACTTTAACTTACTAACAATAAAGGCGTATGTCGTATGATAAGTTTACAATGACGTATTGAGTCGGAGAGCTATTCGGACAGCCGAATAACTCTCCGGCACAATACGTCATACGACTTAAAACAAAATTTTGGAACAACCTCATTGACAAAATTCTAGTAACTTTAAAGGGTATGTAAATAAAACAATGATTAATTGAATACAAAAGTTTATTAATTCATAAAAACTGGCCAAGTGCGTGTCGGACCACGCACAATGAAGGTTTCCGTAGTTGGAATGAATTTATACCAAGAACAAATATATCATTGTAGTTGAAAAACATGTTCTCCCATACGGAATGTATAGGAGATCATGTTTTTCAAACTGCAAATTTAAGTTGGTCCATTATTACTCGGTAACCTGTAAAGCCTATTTAGCTGTGATAGTTTTCCTTTTAAATTCGTAATAAATACTACTGCTGTGATTTTTTTCACAAATCTAAGTACAATCATTTAGCTGGCAGGGAGGGGCGGGGGGTCTATACTTGACTCTAACAAAAATTGGCACTTTAAAGCTTAATATTTCGCAAAAAGATTCCTGAATCGAAAAATTATTTTCATACACTCGCAATATTTTTGAACGACCTTTCCAACGATACCCCACACTAAAGGATAGGCGAGAAAAAAAAAACATCCCCACTTTATGTGTTGGAGAGGTACCTACCCTAAAAAAAAATATAGTTGTTTATTTTATTTTACCACTTTGTCGGCGTTATTAACCTCCTTCGTACTGGAAAAAAATACGCGCCACATCCTTAAAGTACCGCGGCGCGCGGCTTATCGCGATGTAATTTGACCCGGGCTGACCCCGCTCACAAAAAACGCTGGCACTCGGATCCTATTGCGTCTATTTACATTCTGTAAACAGATGCCGGTGCTTGAACAGTAGTGCCACTTATGATGATAAAAATAACACTCATAACGGCATGTTAGAATTATAAACAATCTCATTTAAATATTAAACGACTTGACATACGACTTGTTGCTGTATTATGTTGATGTCTGGCAAAAGTAATGAATCAATTTACGTAAAATTTTGGTAATAATATCATGAATACACATATAATCGAATAAGATTTTTTTTCTTATAAGAATTTCGTACAATATTCCCATAATATACCAACTCAAACTTCATAGTGCGCGGCTATAGTTTCGTACCGCGTAGTTCTAGTCAAAAATCTTTGAAAAATTGATAAAAATAAATGAATACGCCTCGAATGCATGAAATAATTAATTAGAATTAGTTTTTGCATAGATAATCACCGTATAAAGACACAAATTCATTGAAAAACAGTCAAAAATCAGATTTTATATGGTGTTTTGTTTACATCGAATTTACGTAAGTGTATTGGCTCGAAAATCATTTTTATTATATTGTTTCATGCAAACGATTACCTAAAAAGTTGCACAATACACTACTACGTGATTTTTCATGTACTTACCTAAGTTTTACTCGAAAAATCCATCACAATCACCTCACAATAAATAAACACAAACACAGAGTCACGACTAGCCGCCATTATTTGACAACTTCAAACATTACGTCTTTCAATATTTTTTTGACAGTTTTGTACTCCTGATTTTTGGCATTATTTATTTTCTATGGCTTACAAATATTATTGCCAGTGTAAGAAAAATCGACTAATCGATTTAATTGCATAGTTGATGCAAAAATAATATTTTAACTGTGGCGCCGCGAGCCGACTCCTAAAGGAGTCGGCGGGACTTGACGGGACTTGACGGCAATTCGCGGATACCGGCGCCTTTTGGATGACTAGTACGATAGAGGTATGTATACCCATACCAAATTACAGCTTTCTAGTACTAACTATCTCTGAGCTAAGTGTGCTGACCATAAATATAAGAAAGAAGTATTTATATTTCTATGGTGCTGACGAACCTGAATGGTCCTTTTATAACTTAATGTCTACTTTTTTGGACGATGTTTATAACCAAAAACAACGAAGAGTTCTGAGGTATTTTAGATATTTATTTTAATTCAACCATTACATTATCCATACGCCATAAAATAACCATAAATTATCACATTATAATTTGTTTGTAAAACAAATATGCCAGTAACAATTTTTTTTTTTACATTTATCAAAATAAGGATTGGGGGATTAAGTAAAATAAAACATAAAGCGCCGATACCGCTTCGCGTAACCATGTAGACTGAACGGTGAAGCGCTGCTACCGCATCGCCGCACCAAAACCAGCGTCAGACAGCATTTGTCTGGCATTAATGCTGAAATGAACCTTTTTGGCGCAGCCGTGAGGCACACACTTATTGTCAAAAGATTACTGTCAATTTTAGTTAGTTTGTATTTTGTGTTTCACGAACTGTGTCCAAATAAACGTTTTCTTTCTTTTCTTTACACCGTCGCGCGTCGCCGCGCCGTCTCCGCTTGATTTTGACATATCACTATATAACCTGCGGCGGCGGTGCGGCGCAGTAGCGGCACGGCACCGGTGTGGCAGCGGCACTGCACCGGTGCGGCAGCGGCGCGGCATTGGTGCGGCAGCGGGCTGGCAACGTTGCATATACACAGCTCAAAGGCGCGGCGACCGACGCACAGCGTTGTCGCCCAGAGCGTGTGCGCCCCTTACATTTAATAATGTAAACAAACTACGAGTATATTCCATTAGTTTAGGTAATTAACTAAAGGTACAAATCGTAAAAAGGGCTTTTATAGACGACTGATGATGATGATGACTTGTTTAAAAATACAATAAACTTAACCAAATTACGTATTATTTTTTTGATTTTTACCATTATTTCCTTTTTTATTAAGGTTCCGTGGTAAACAAGGAACACTTATAGTTTTGCCATGTCCGTCTGTCTGTCTGTCTGTCCGCGGCTTAGCTTAGAGACGGTTAGTACTAGAAAACTGTAATTTGGCATATGTATACATATTAATTATGCCGACAAAGTGGTAAAATAAAATCAAGAAAAAACATTTTTTTAGGGTGACGTTTTCCGTGGGGGTTCGTTTCGTTTTTCGTTTTTTTAGGGGGTGGGGTTCCCTACACGTAAAGTTGGGATGATTTTTTTTTTCTCATTTGCCCCATATTGTGGGGTATCGTTAGAAAGGTCGTTCAAAAATATTGCGAGTTTGTGAAAACCATTTTTGGATTCAGGGATCCGCTTCGAATTATTAAGCTTTTAACTGTTTTTTTTTGTTAGAGTCAAGTGTCCTTCCCCCCTCTCAGCTCAATGGTTGTACTTGGATTTGTGAAAAAAATCACAGCAGTAGTATATTATATAACGAAATTAAAAGGAAAACTATTAGAGCTACGTAAGCTGTACAGGTTAACGAGTAATAATCAACCAACTTAAATTTGCAGTTTGAAAAACATGATCTCCCATATATTCCGTATTGGAGAACATGTTTTTCAACTACAATGATATATTTGTTCTTGGGATACATTCATTCCATCTACGGAACCCTTCATTGTGCGTGGTCCGACACGCACTTGGCCAGTTTTTATGAATTAATAAACTTTTGTATTCAATTAATCATTATTTTATTTACATACCCTTTAAAGTTACTAGAATTTAGTCAATGAGGTTGTTCCAAAATTTCGTTTTAAGTCGTATGACGTATTGTGCCGGAGAATCATTCGGCTGTCCGAATAGCTCTCCGGCTCAATACGTCATTGTACACTTATCATACGACATACGCCTTTATTGTTAGTAGGTTAAAGTAGAAAATACTTTGGAACATTATCAAAAGGAAATGCATTGTTTAATTTTGATTGTTGTTTCGTAAAGTCATAATAAAAACAAACAGTACTTAGTACTTATTACTTTTTCGGTTGTTTTGACGAAATGACATGCATGTCGCTGCGTGCAACGCAGGTACCTACCTATAGTTTTTCAACTACAATGTTAAGTTTGTTCTTGGAATAAATTCAACCCAACTACGGAACCCTTCATTGTGCGTGCTCCGACACGCACTTGGCCGGTTTTTAATGTATGTTAAACTTTATCATTCATTCATAAACTACTCATCGTAGCGTAGATGTAACTGCTTGAGCATTATTTTTTTTGTTAGGTTTAGGTATAATAAAAATATACTGTCTATTGTAAAGAGCCCAAAAATACTGATTCTATAAAAAAACCTCAACGTTAACGTTGTTGAAAAGTACAACTGTGATGTGGCATGACAACTGAAGTGACAAGTATTACGTTTAGTCGGTTAACCAGACGCCTTTGACAGCTCTCTCGTCACATGCTTTTTAGGGTTTCATACCCGAAGGTTGCCAAACGGAACCCTATTACTAAGACTCCGCTGTCCGTCCATCCATCTCTCTGTCAGCGGGCTGTATCTTATGAACCATAATAGTTAGACAGTTGAAATTCTCACAGATTGTGTATTTCTATTCCCGTTATAACAGCAAATAATAAAACCGGCCAAGTGCGTGTCGGACCACTAACAATGAAGGGTTCAGTAGTTGGGTTTAATTTATCTAATAAACAAACTTGTAGTTGAAAAACATGTTCTCCATACATCGATATACCTACGCCACGATCAATTCTCCAACTGCAAATGTAAGTTTGTAATCGAAAAACAAAAGTGATATACTACAAATTAACACTTTTCGGACTTTTTTATTTGTTGAGCTCAAATCAAATTTCATGATTCTAGGTCAACGGGAAGTACCCTATAGGTTTTGATTTATTTGGAGTATCAAAATATGTCGCATAAGTGGCCGTATTTTTTTATTGCGTAGAGTAAAAAAGAAGCTTGATTTTTTTTTAGAGCTCCATGGTAGATCTGCGTATTTGATATAGATTTCAACTTAATTAATACTTCCATGCGTTCGTGAGAAGAAGGGTCTTGACAAACGGACGGACGGACAACGAAGTGATCCTTTATGGGTTCCGTTTTTTACTGTTGAGGTACGGAACCGAAATGAAAGGGCCATTCAACAAACATTCGATATTTTTTTTTTAATCATGCCCTGGAATGTGAGGTGTTATTGTCTAGAAATCATCGAATAGAGTACAAATATAAATATAATTTAATAGAATAGAGCAGTGATAGCCTAGTGGTGTGACCGTCGGACTGCGAAGTCATAAGTCTCGAGTTCGAGCCCAAGGCACGTACCTCTGACTTTTCGGATTCATGTGCGTATTGTATAATTATCAATTGCTTCAAAAACGGTGAAGGAAAACATCGTGAGGAAACCGGCATGCCTGAGAGATATTTCTCAACGGCATGTGAAGCCAAATGAGAGGCCCATGGGCGGCTTTAAAACTCTGACACCAGGTTAGTCACTAACCACACGAAAAGAAGAATAATATAAATATAAGTAATTTTTTTCTTCATAAATTATGAAAAAGAAGCCGCTATAGTTGTCAGTTTTAGACCATTTTTGTACGAGTTCTATCGCAACAACTAAATAAGTTAGGAATTTGAAACTTCTGTATATGTATCACTATTATCACATAATATTATTATTTTTATACAAGCTTAGTTTTTGTTTACCCTAAACCACTTAAGGGGTCATTGTACTCATCATTATGAACAACTTTCACTATGGGCCCACCGCAGAAATCGCAAAAAATAATAAACTGTTCCCTACATTTATGTTCGCATAGTTCGTCGAAATGTAGGGAAAAACTGTTTTTTTTTTCGAGATTTCAGCGTTGCTCCCATAGTGAAAGTTGTTCATAATGATGAGTACAATGACCCCTAAAGAGATAAGCAAAAACTAAGGTTGTATATGTACTGTATTTTATCAACAAATAAAAAAACCCCGATTTTTTATGGTATTTTATTCCAATAAGGGCGATTTTCCGCAACTGCAAAAAAAACTTTATAATTCACTGTATCATTATGATTAACAATTTATGCTTGCGATTTTTTAAATCTTAAGATTAAAAAAAACATCGTTTAGAATTTTCATCAGGCTAGGTGTGGGATGGCCGACGACCACGGACAGCTACACGCTGTCCGTGGTCGTCGGCCGTGTGGGCTGATGCGCGTGCGTCCGAAATATCGAAACCGTGGAAAGATGTCGTGCGTGGTCGTGCGCCATTCGGGCTGGTGCGCGTGCGTGCGCAATATAGCGCACCGTGGGAAGACCTCGGTGCGCGGTGCGTGGTCGTGCGCCGTGTGGGCTGGTGCGCGTGCGTGCGCAATATCGCGCACCGTGGGAACCCGCCTTTACCAAACTTTCAAAAGTCATGCAAAGCCGATGCTTCCATCGATGTCACTATCAATTATCCAATAACTGCAGTTATATTATTGAATTAATTATTTTATTATTCTAGCTAGCACCTAGCTAGAATGCTTTAACCGCTCTCGTACTGTTAACGTACCCGGGCCGACCGAAACTTAATATATGTTCTGTGCTAAAATATTTGTATGGTTTATAATAAAATGTATATAAATAATAACTCGTCGTCGGTCTCAAAAGATGGACCATCCCTGAGACTGTACGAACATCTGCTAAGGATTAAGTCGAACTATTCAAAAGACCCTTTTAAAACAATTAAGAAGTTGTGCACAAAAAGAGTAATAAAACTATTCTGAGAAACTTGGCCCAACGGTCAACGTGGTATTTTTTAGGAATTTAGGGGACTGAGGAATGAAGTCCGGGGGTTGGTTCGAGATCACGAAAGACGACGGACGCGGGAGTCGAAGCGGGGGAAGAAAGGGAAGTTGGTTTTTTTTAGACCACGGTAGAGTGTGGACGTAATATTAGGCTAGTGACATATATTAGCAGACTTGTTGAATACCAGAGGCGATGATTGTCCAAGTGGGCTGTCGCAAGATAGCGAGTATTATTTATTAAGTTAAATATAGTTGGGTTGAAGCCCAGATTAGACTAATGTAGTATTTAACGAAGTACGAGTATACGTGTGTGTGTGTTCGTGCGATTGGGTGAGTGTGTGTTTGTTGGTGTGACTGAGTGAGTATTTCATTATAATAATTATCCTAGGCTGGTAATATAATTCAGGTATCATAAGTTCTTGTAACTCAACACTTATTTAGTATCGTGTTTTATAACTAATGTTACATTCTCGTGTATTACGTGTCCTTGTCCTAATCCGTACCTTGGCAGATTATTGTCACTAGCAGTTGGCTATAGGGAAATGGCGAAGGCCTTCCACCATACTTGACTGGGCAGTAATGCTCCGACTGTTGACTTTGAGATGACGCACCAACTTGGAAGGCAGAGCCATAAATACTCTCAGGTCATTTGGAATTGATCTAGGCTACAAAGCCAATCTGTAATTGCATTACAAAAACAACCAAACGTTAGTGACGATTTCTGTTTCCGAAAAGGTTTTGCCACAGAATACCTTGCGTGAGGCGTGTTGACACATATTTCCAGGGAGTTTGGGGTAGGCTTCACTAAGTACCCTAAACTGAATTGGTAGACGTTCTAAGAACGCTAGGGACCGTGTCTCATTAAAACCCCCACCCGGCTGTTTGTAGGCCTATTACTGAATCGACACAATTTATTGAGACACGCTATTGGGACGCAATGCCGCTAATAGCCGCACCGCATCCTCTTAATGGGGCAGATTAAGGAAATATGAAGTGACGAGCTACCACTTCGGTGTTCACCAGGTACGATCGTAGTGTATTCTGCTAGAGACTGAGTCTACGGTGCGCTTGCGCTAGTTTTGTGTTAACTTTGTAAAAATGGGCTAGGCTGTCGTAAGGGTCTTTCATATTAGTGCGCGATTAGAACTATTCAATATTGAACTTGTTTTCCTCAATGACAGATGGACTTCGCAGTACTCTGTCTTAGGATTGAGTAAAACATTTATTTAGTGCTTAGGGAGCGTGTTCCGTTAGAATCGTATTAGTTCCTCAGAGGTTCTATGCGTTAGGTCTAGCGGAACACGTACAATGAGGCAAACGTTATTATACGGTTCCCGGCCTCAGTGAAGTGGGTATATTGTAAACAGACAAATTAACGTAGTAGTACGTAATCGTATTTAAAGTACAAGCGTAACGATCCCTTTACCCCTTCTACCTTACCAAATCTGTATTGCAGATATTGGTGCTCAACTGCGAGAGGAGGAGACGTTGGCGTTCCAACATTTATAATACTAAAACATAATATTATATTATATACTTTTGCATACCCTCTTGTCTTCTTAGCTTCATATTATAATACTTGTGTTTACTAACTGTGCATTCCCAATATTAACTTCCTGGTCCAATCATGTTCCCTAACCTTCCGAGGCGGAACATGGTAGTTTAGTTTCTGGGAATGCTTCT
The DNA here is from genome assembly GCA_916701695.1 of Agrochola macilenta. Lineage (NCBI taxonomy): Eukaryota > Metazoa > Arthropoda > Insecta > Lepidoptera > Noctuidae > Agrochola > Agrochola macilenta. The sequence goes on from OU753563.1 coordinate 16,776,799, forward strand.
CTTTCTTATATCGGTGGGAGGGTGACCAGTCCGGGACGAGCCCTACAGAACTGTGCGGAAAGGAGGGGCACAGTTCTTCCCTCTACGGGGAACCGATCCAAACACTAATATTAACACCATTAGGAAAAACGAAAATTTTATCAGCCTAGGGTATTTCAGGTTCTGTCACAACGCGATCAATCAACTGGGGCACTTTCATACGATGTTTTTCTATGTAACTAATATAGAAAATATTTTTACTTAATTCCACACATATTTCATTTTAGGATATTGCCTTAGAAACAACTAAGCTGTAATAATTTAAAGAAAAATATTTTTATTTTTTTTATGTGTTTGCAATACCGCGAGGGCTGGTTTGAGGTAGCGCGGGAAAAAAGTTCCAGGAAGGACTTGAGGGAAGCCTTTGACCAGCAGTTGGACAATATAGGCTCAGAAAAAGATATGTGTTACCCAGTCTAACATTTGTATAAATAAACCCGGTGATGTTATACCCTTGACAACAATAAGATTTTCCAGTGAATTCACAAGGAAAACCTTCACAAATAAGATACATATATGTATATGAATAAGACTTCTTATATTGGAAATAAATAACGTAATCTGGATTTGGTCGCGACTTGCCAAAAGCAATAACATTGAACTTACCTGGGAACCTGGGAATTGAACGCAATATCTACGTGTCACTGATTAAGTACGCACTAAATAGGATACACGTATTATTACATCCTCTTTTACGTCCTGTGTGTGTTTCTAAACCTTTAAATATACTACTTAATATACTCAACAATAAAAGTGAAAACTGGGATCGATTTTGAATTTTTACAAACGTCAAACGACTGACATAATTTTTTAAGATAAGATAAGATAAGATAAGATCATTTATTTGTCCAAAACATAAGTATACACACACATGGCATGCAAGATGTTACATTAAATTATATCACAGTCATGTTTTGCCTTAACGGCGTACAAATATAAAACAGGTAGGTTATTTTTATTAACTAGTAGGACATAAACATCAAATAATTATAAATTTGTCAATTAATTCATTAACATATTCAAAGCAATTAGCATGTCAAATAAAACTTAATCAATCCAATTATAATAAATTAATAGAATTGTAGCGGCATCTACATCGCTACATGCGAACTACGCATCAAAGACCTGACGTCACATAAAATCCTGACGTCACACAAATCCTGCATCGCGCAATTAGAGTTTACCGCGCGATAAACATATATAGAATCTCCCAACTTCAAAACCTCTGGGCAGTTGCCCGCCAGACATCACACCCGTCTGGTCGGAGGATCCTCCCTTTTCTATGGGGGATGAGTGAACTTTACACCCTGTTCCTCATACCCCTAAACTGGTGACCCCGAGCATGAACGTCAACGCAGCCTTCGTGCAGATACTTCAGCGTGACGTCATCATCATCATCACTCCCGCAAGCTTTCGTGAGGCGAGTCACACAGCCAGTCAGCACCCACGGCTTCAACGGGTATCCTGACCACCAGCATGCAGCGAACGCGCATTCCTGGTCATCATCCTCAGCCACAGCCCATCGCTGTACCACATCCGACCCACTGGATCAAGACGCAGCGCCACCCCGACTCACTGGGGAATCACCGCAGACAGTTCCGACCCACTGCGAACTATGCGGCACCCGGTTCCGACTCACTGGAACCACAGCTGGCACTGTGAAGCATCGTAAGATTCAAGACTCAGCCCACTATCGACCTCCGGTCTCCGGAGGGGAGTGATGTAGCGGCATCTACATCGCTACATGCGAACTACGCATCAAAGACCTGACGTCACATAAAATCCTGACGTCACACAAATCCTGCATCGCGCAATTAGAGTTTACCGCGCGATAAACATATATAGAATCTCCCAACTTCAAACCTCTGGGCAGTTGCGCGCCAGACATCACACCCGTCTGGTTGGAGGATCCTCCCTTTTCTATGGGGGATGAGTGAACTTTACACCCTGTTCCTCATACACCTAAAGAATAGTGGAATAGTGTCACGAACTCGACATAGAAATGTATAATAAAATTAGCCAGTTTTAAGTCAAAGGAATAAAAATCTACATATTTCACACAAGTCAGATTAATTTATCAGTCAGAAATTCGTCAGTGCTGTAATAAGCTTTTTCTAACAGAAGGCTTTTTAACCCACTTCTTAATTTTTCTGTTGTATATTCTCTCCAAAATTTTGGCAAAGTATTATAAAGGATTGGTGCCATACAGATTATACTTTTACGCAATAGAGCTGTCCTGGATCTAGGAATGCAAAGTTTGCTATTGTCGCGTCTATTCCGAATTACTTTATCTGATAATAGGGGGAATAGGTGTGGGTTCGATTTGACAAATATAATGGTCTCTAAAATGTACATAGATGGAAGGGTTAATATTTTATATTTTTTGAAAAAGGGTTTGCAGCTCTCAGTAACATGAAGTCCAAACATAGTTCTAAGGCACCTCTTTTGGGTTTTAAAAATGACATCCTTATTTGTTGAATTGCCCCAAAAAATTACTCCGTATCTTAAGTTCGAGGATACTAAGCCGTGATAGGCAGCTAGAAGCGCATCAACATTTAACATCGGGGCTAATTTATATAGTGCATATGTGGACTTACTTATTTTCTTGCTTAAGGCTTCCGTATGTGCTTTCCAATCTAATTTTGTGTCTATCGTAACTCCAAGAAATTTGGTTGTGTCAACTTTATCTATTCTATGATCACAATAGTGCACATTAACATTTGGAATGGTGGCTCTTTGGGCAAAATGCATAATATTTGTTTTTCCAAGATTTAGCTTCAAATTGTTGTTTTCTAACCATTTTACCATGGATTCTATAGAATGGTTAATGTCAGATTCGTATGTGTCTCTATTTTTACAAGCGATTGTAATAGTACTATCATCGGCAAAAAGTGTAATTGGATGGTCGATACTTTTGGGTAGGTCATTAATGTATAGTATAAAAAACAGTGGGCCTACGACAGTACCTTGTGGTACGCCAAATTTAACTACACGCTCTTCTGATTTATGGACTACTTCATGTTTATTTATTTTATTAACTCGTATTAACTCGTCTAAATTTATCTTGTCATTGAAATGCGACTGATTGACATAATAAATATCGACTATTTGTTCAAGTAGTATTTAATACGGTGACCAGTCATTTCACCAAAACTTAATTTACAAATTTTCATTTGACAAGTAACGATTGACAAAAATATGATTTGTAATTTCATCATTACACAATAACAACTTAGAAATAAATCAAATAAATCAATTAAGAGATTTTTTTTATTAACGTAATATTTGACAAATTATTCATTTTATATTCATGTTATCTCATAAAACAACGTTTGGAATAACAACGTTTTACATATTGAATTACGCAATTTCCTAAAAATAAAACTCATTAAATAAGCAAAAGGGTCATTTTAATATATAAACCATAAAAATTAAAAAAATGCCAGTAACGACTTACGCTAACAGAAAAAAAAATATAATTTTAGTAGGCTAAGTGGAACTAACGGGTTGGCGTGAATTCGAACTAACGTCCTCATTCAATACTGAATGTCAAAAGGAAGACTGTTTCTGGGAATTGAAACTCCAATCATTCCGCTTCAAGTGATTTTAAATCCTCCGAGCTAGCAAGACGAATACAATATATCGTTACTTGCCGAAATACTCATTATAAAATGTTTTGTCTTTGACATTTAAAAAAGTTTTTGTCAAAAATCTGTTCACTTAAAGCCCGCACAAAATACCCATCTACCGGGTCTCCCTTGTTTCATCGAAAATAAATTGCCAAATTATCACTTCCCAAACAATTTTCCGCATAATTTAATTTGCCAAATTATTACTTAGCAAAAAATCTCTTCCCAAATAATTGTAACGCAAACCTAATGTTTTGCAAGTGAACGTTTAAACAATAACTTGTTTACCAACTAGCACTTTTATCAATTTTTATTTAGTCAAATATTTCAGTTGGAATAACTAATTTTACGCAAAATGAAGACGTTTCATTACAAGGGTGTTTTTACCACTAGGGAAAAATTCTAAACAGGTAATAATAATATTCATTTATTACATTTTTTTTTAGTTAGTAGCATTTTTTTAAATAATTAATCTCGTATAACTAGTTCAGTTTCGGGTAGCCTGATTTTTTTCTATATTTTTTTCTATTTAATCTAGTCGTTTCTGGCACTCGCCGGCCGCTGCCGCGGCACCGCTCGCTACGCTCGCTCGGCTCCTGCGTAAGAGGTCATAGTTTTAACCTAACCTAACCTAACCACTTTTTTAAAATAATTAACCTACTCTAACTAGTTCCATAACTAACTGACCAAACGTTTATTGTCTTTTTTTTTTTTTTTTTTGGGTGGGAAATCATCAAATCACTCCTCCCGCTCTGGGCGGAGCGAGAGGGAGTGTCAGACTTTTACTGACTAAAACCCACCCGTGTTCCTTCCGTTGCCTGTGTGCCGGGGGCCGCGATATCCCTTTCGGACAAACCCGCAACCCCAGCAGGTATTGGTCCTTACGGACCCCGTCAGTTGGTGCTGACATCTCTTTGAGGCGCGCGTGGAACACAACGCGCCGTCGACCCGGGCCTGGTCCCTATCGGACGGCGAGCTGCCCATCGCTCACCGTCCGCAGGCCCGTGCCTACGGTGGCCGGAAGTCGGCTCGTGACTCCCGACGCCCGGGGCGTCTCCTGCGGCGCCTAGGGGCGCGAGGGCGTGGAGCTTGCATCTCCCTCGCGCGCTCCACCTCCTCCTTCGCGAGCATAACTGCTTCGCAGAAGGAGGTGACGGCCTCCCATGCACTCTCGCTCAGGACCATGGCCTAAATCAGGGCCGGACGCGAGAGATCGCCGCCGCCGGGCAGACCTCCACCGTATGCTCCACCGTGTCCTCCGGGCGATCCACACAATGGTGACACCCGGGCGTTTCCTCCCGCTTTATCCTGAACAGGAACCTCCCGAAACAACCGTGTCCGGTGAGGACCTGCGTCAGGCGGAAGGTGAGGACGCCGTGACGCCTCTCTAGCCACTCCTCAAAGAGGGGACTTATCGCCGCAATTGTGGCGTGGCCAGCGCTGGGTTGCGACAATCGCACTCTCCATGCCGCCATGAGATCCCGCCGGAGCTCTGTCCGCTGTGCCGTGATTTCTCGCGGCAGCGGAAAACGTTTATTGTCTAAAGATTGTTTGCTGTAATAAATCATTTGAATAAAGACCAAATGGCTAAATGACATTATCCTTGATATTCCACCAAGTAAAAATTTGACCAAATGAAAATCATTCCAACTAAAATCATTCCAAACATTGCATTGGTATAAAAAAAGGTTGCTAAAATTTGTTTGGGTAGTGAAATTTGGGAAAAATCTTTTCGGTAAAACGGCAGGCTCCCCCATCTACCAACTGTAAGCTCGTCTCGTATTATTTGTCAGCATTTGGTTAGCTTAAGCAATTTTTTTGTAATCCTATGAAATACCAAACGTACTTAAGTAAGGTATGTCAAACATGCGTGCTAATGTATTTAAGTCTTCAATATATATAATATTTATTTCAATTATATTTTGTAACTATGCGTTTTGAAGCCAGTGCAAAATTTTATTGTATTTATAACTTGTTCGTTTTCACGGTTTAACATAAGAACATATTTCTTTGATTTGAAAGTTACTCAATATAAAAAATACTGCTGAAACACTACAGAAAAATCATGACATCGTTAGCAGCAAAACTTAGAGATCATACTACCGCATCACTAAACCATATACAATTTCGAGCGGCCATTGTTGTTTACATCTTTGGCAAATTTATCCTAGAATTATGGCGCCTGTTTCCTTATAAAATACAATGTAACCCTGATCTAGACCGGTTATAAAACAATCAATCTACCTTTCCCAACAATATAGGGGTCAGCTTCCAGTCTAAATATCAGCTAGAATAGCAGTATTTTACATGGAGTGACTGCGTATCTGACCTCCATAACCCAGTAACTGGGTAGTACGACACCCATTGGTAAGACTGGTTGTCAGACTTTCTGGCTTCTGACGACCCGTAACAACTGTCAATGATCCACGAATGACAGCCGGGACGAGCGGCTTAACGTGCTTTCCGAGGCATGGAGGACTCCCGGTATATAAAGATGGTCACCTATCCACGGACCAACCCAAGCGTAGCTTAACCTGATGGATCGACCCGTGCGGCTGTTATTACTTAGCCACGAGCTCCTCCGGTTATAAAACAAAAGTACTAAATAATGAAATGCTGGTGAAGCAATAAAATGTGGTACACCTCTTCATTTTACGGGTACTACAGGACTTTTAGCGGCACTAAAAGACGTTTGCTTACCTCTTAGACTCCCAACTGGTGTTTATTGCAGGTTTCAGGCGCTTTCAAATTAAAATATATATGTAGGATAAAGTATACACGTTTACCTAACTATAGTATACCTCTATGGCGGCCTAGCAGTACCTATTTATCGTCACTTGTTTAATAGCCTTTCTCGTGTGTTTCTTGAGGGTTCTCGGGTTTTCTCGTGGCTAAATAATGACAGCTGCACGGGTCAATCGAACATTAAGCTACGCTTGCCGACGTCGGTCCGTGGATGGGTGACCATTCATTACATATCCCGTACCTCAGAAAGAAAGATATAAATAAAAATATTTTATTTGGGACACACAGTAAGTAATAATAAAAATTAAAAAATTATAAAATTAAAATAAAAAGGAGCATTTAAAAACTAACAGAATAATAACAACCTGTGCGAGGCCAAAAATACCCCTATCTCAGCATATTGCGGCGATATTTAAAAAATAAATAAATACCGCCGCGCTGGTATTCTGATAGGGCCCACTGTGATGTCACGGACACACCTACGGACTTAGATAAATCCCATTATGGGATAGACCAAAATAAAAAGCAAAGCACGTTAAGCCTGGCTATCATTTATAGATCTTTGACAGTCGTTACGGGTAATCAGAAGCCCGAAAGTTGGATATCCAGTCTTGCCATGGAGTATCGTATTTCCCAGTTACTGGGTTGTGGGGTTCAGATAGGCAGTCGCTCCTAGTAAAATACTGGTATTCAGCTGCATCCGGCAAGAGTGGAAGCCAACCCCAACATAGTTGGGAAAAGGCTCGGCAGATGATGTATCATCATAGGCTTTTAAACCAACTTTTTGATTACCTAAAAACTACTACTAGTAGTAGTAGTTTGTTACTAACAAATGTTATGACATTTATCAGGTAGCACTATGAACATCTTTGTTTTCCCGTTCGATCAAAAAAGGCCACGCCAGAATATAAATCAATACAAACCACAACCTTTGTCTACAAACTAGAAACCTACTGGCACACAAAATAATTACTATATAGTTACAAAGTTATAGCATAGCTTGTGAAACAACCCAGTCCCTTCATCCCTTTCAAAACGGGCACAATGGGGTTGAAGCCCTGCCAAATGACTTCGGCTCCGTACACTACCACCTATATAAATGGCTCTAAGCAAGATAATCGTTCTTCCAAAATGTGTGTAGAACCCCTTTATTTTAAGTAGGTAACCCAATTTTTTCCGGACTTGCAGCTTAAAAAAAATAAGAATGTTGTGACGTTATGAGTTCATTTTAAAATTTGTGAAATGTATTTGTCTTAGTACAAGGTATTTCCTAATTCTAAGTGGGTTAAAGATAATCTCGATATATTTGAACTACTTAAACATATTGAGATTAATCCTTAAGCGTGTTTATCCAAAAAAAAATGGCGACGTCGCAAATAGCTGTCAGTAATTTACCTGTTTTGATTAATTTGACAATATTAATGTGCGGAAATAAGAAATGTGGCAATATAATGAATTGCAATTATAACATTGATTTGATGTTGTACCCGTTTTAGGTGTAAAAAAGGCATTTGGAAAGTTTCCAAATACTTTTTTTACATCTAAAACGAAATATTCGGTGTTACGATATTAATTATTGCATTTCATAATTAATATACAATAATATTGCCAAATTAATCAAAACAGTGAAATACTTGACATCTATTAGCGACGTTGCCCACTTTCAGAATAAACGCTCTTAAACTTATTCATGTGCACAAAGTGCCTAAAATCTTTTACGTGGTGGCATCGGAAGCGGAGAATGGAAATCCTGAACACATTTTATCTTTGTGTACGAACGCGGAAAACCAAGCCGAGATAATATTATATTTCGGTATTACGTAACACATTAGTCTCGTGTGTAATGGAGACCGCGTGTTACCGGTGTGGGGAGATAGATGGGTGCGCGAGTGTCTGTTGACATCTTTGTCTAAACAAGAAAGAAAAGAATAAAAAAATAGGTTTATTTGCGGTAAACCATGACGCTAAGAAAGAACACATACACGAAAAGAACAAGTTGGGGAAAATATGCGTCACTTCCACGCAAAACGGCCATCGCTCAGCATAATGCTGCGACCTTATGCGAGACAGAGCCCCAGCGCTGATAATTATCTATCTGCCTAGCCTTTACCCAACTATATTGGGGTCGGCTTCCAGTCTAACCGGGTGCAGCTGAATACCTAGTATAGTAATATAGTATTTTACATGGAGCGACTGCCTATCTGACCTCCACAACCCAGTAACTGGGTAATACGATACCCCTTGGTAAGACTGGTTGTCAGACTTTCGGGCTTCTGACGACCCTAACGACTGTCAAAGATCCACGAATGACAGCCGGGATCAACAGCTTAAGATGCTTTCCGAGGCACGGAGGAGTATCAGTATGTAAAGATGATATATTTAAATATATCAGTATTACTCACTAAGCGGGATTGTCTCGATAAGGTATTCATTCGGTCTAGTCTAGATAGAAGCAGCTGGCCAGCGCGATTGGTCAGCACCAGCTTCAACTGTCCACTTCTATATATTTAGCCCTGTTGAAGCTGGCAAGCCAAAACTTTGAAAATCTTCCAATAACTTTGTAAATTTAGAAGAAACAAAACCCTCCATGAAACAAAGTAAATGATATGAATAAATTAATCAACATTATATAGCAATACATGTCTCGCTGGTCTAGTGGTCGCAAGAGTATGCTGATCTTGAGGTCCTGGGTTCGTTTCCCAGGTCGGGTAAAAGTGTTATTGGGTTTTTCCATTGGAAATTTCTCAGTAGCAGCCCGGAGTCTGGAGTTGTGCCCGGTTGATGGCAATAGGCTCGCCCCCTATTACATGGTAGTTAAACATAACTGGCGAAATGTGGGTGTACTATTGGTACACCTCTGCCTATCCTTTCGGGGATTACAGTACCTACACAAAGAAAAATATACCTCAGATTGCTATGTAGGTGGGGCGACAAGTCATCCAGTTACTAATTTAAAAAGATAAGGCAAAACTGACTTCCTTTGCTTGCGGCTATTACCTGTCTCAATTTACCTTATCGCATGAACAGGCTTTTAAATAAATGTGGACCGCAAATGAAAAGTGACTCAGGTTAATGCTTTCGTTTAATACTAAAGACCAGAGATAAAATTATTGTGAATAATGGAACGTCAGAAACACGAGTTGCTACTCTTCTAAGCAGTGGGTGGAAAACGGCTGTCAATAATATTGATGATGTCGTAAAATATGGTTGGAGTTTCCATCAGAATATCGATCAATGCTGCCAGAACATTGTTTAGTTACACTCGCCCAATAGGTAAAAAATAATAAAGTAACCAACCTACTAGTAAAAAAAACCTTCCAATCTACAAATAGTACCTATAAAACAAGGTCGCTTTTCGTGTCTGTTTGCGTGGTTATTTTAAACGACGACGCAACAGATTTCCATGTGGTTTCGACCATCATTTAGAGAATTTATTCCAGAAGGTTTATGTGTATTATATTTATATTAATTTCGTACTAAAAAATGTAAGTGCCGTCCAAAAATATTCATACAATTTTCATGGGAAATAAAATCTTGTTGTTTTTTTAATACAACGAATGTTTACAATCAATTGGCCTGGCTGCAATTTGAGTTTGAAAGTACCAAAAATGATATTTATGCCAACAATATTTTGGACATTCGTTTAAAGATGCAAACAGTTATTGATTCGCTGTTACAGTTCTAAGCCTGTTACCCCGTAGCAGAAACGGACATGAGCGTGAGGTTATACTAAGATATGATAACTTCCCTTCTTCTTCATGTCGCTGGCACGATATTATTAAATAAGCAAGCTGAAGTGGCCACGGATTGGCCGTAGAACCGATGACCGTTGCGGTAGACAAGTTCTTGAGTAGAGGCCGCGGATCGGCAAACAGAGCTACAAATCTGCCAATGAGCTGGTGAAAGGTCGCGGAAATTCGATGAATGAGGGAAGCGCACGACTAGTCGTTGTGGCGACACTCGCAGGTAGCTTATATCCAGCAGTAAACGTCTTTCGGTAGAATAATGATGATGATGATGTAACCTGGAAAGCAAAGGACGCATATATGCAATTTTTACGGAACTTTTGCACAATGTTTCCATTGACATGTGTTATCCTACAAAGCTATCATTATTGTTACTCGGTGGGTTCTGAATTATGATGATACTCTTCTATTCATTCCCGTAAAAGAGAGAAAACTTCCCTAAAGGTTCTTCTTAGCGTGTCGATAGCAATCTAAATCGACTCAGCCCAAAATTCGGCCACGTTTTTGGCGCCATCACTAGCGTCCATCAGTTCCTGTAACGAGCAGCTGACAGGACACGCAGGACATGACATTAAGTGTCCCATCGTTTGTGGAACAGCATCACATTTACACTCCCTAATGGTTGTTGTTTCATGAAAAGCGGGGGCCAAACGTAAGGCCAGATTCCACGATTTGATTTTAATGCCAGCTCTCTTCTTTTACTATTTTCCCAGATTATTCGTAGGTCCCGCCTGCCAGTCGCTGGCTTAATCATTATGCTGTCTGGCGCTCTGCCAGTTCCATAATCCATAACATGAGGATTTCTGGGTTGTAGTGAAACCGAATTGTCGCCGAATGGGGTTTATTGTAAACATTCGCATTGTATTGCCAAACGATCTCATGTTCAAGATTTTCGCTGTTGCAAGATTCAAGCTGTTTTCTAAACATTTACAAGGAAATTAAATATAAAAATCGTATCTATAACCACCAAAATGTAAATTTCTCATGGAACCATTCTTGTTATATATGTATTTATATTTATATTTATTTATATAAACTTTATTGTACACCAGAAAATACATAGTTAATCATAAATTTAACACTACAAAACATACAATGGGCGGCCTTATCGCTTTCTGCGATCTCTTCCAGGCAACCTTGATATATACTCGATTGATATGTATACTCGTACCTAATTAACATCTAACATAAAATAAAATTTCCTCTTTTTGTTACTTATTTATGTATCTGAAGATTTAATAGTCAATCTGCCTAGCCTTTTCCCAACTATGTTGGGGTCGGCTTCCAGTCTAACTGGTTGCAGCTGAATACCAGTATTTTACATGGAGCAACTGCCTATCTAACCTCCACAATCCAGTAACTGGGTAATACGATATCCCTTGGTAAGACTGGTGTCACACTTTCGGGCTTCTGACGACTCTTAACGACTGTCAAAGATCCACGACTGATAGCCGGGACCAACGGCTTAACGTGCTTTCCGGGGCACGGAGGAGTCTCGGTACCTATGTAAAGATGGATCCACCATCCACGGACCAACCCCGGCAAGCGTCGCTTAAACTGATGGATCGACTCATGCGGCTGTTACGAGCTCCTCCAAAAAGGATTTAATAGTCTCCTCACCAAATAAACGAACTTTGCTTCGGTTTTTATAAAACATCCCTAATACCAATATAAACCGAATCAAGTAGGTATTATAACCTACTCAGGTAAGTACCTGCACATAAAACTAACACAACTTACACAAATTCTCCATAAATAATATCCTCAAAACAGTCCCTTATGATGACAGGTCGCTTGTAATTGGATCGGAGTGCGTAAAGCGATTACATAGCTCGTTAGGTTCAAATGAGACCGGCGCCCGCAGGCCCGCAGGCCCTCAGGCCTTCTGTACGGCTTCAGTTACGAAGATGCACGATTAACTTACTCTCCGCTAACTAATATTAATATAGTTATGTTAGATCAAAGTTGTGGTTTGTTTACTACTGAGCAGTAATTAACAAACGTCAGGTGCAGTCCAGTCAACCTCACTACCATTTTACTGACTGGCTGTATTATTTTTGTCGGCATAAAATTCGCACTGTTACTAGAGAAGACCAAGAAATGAGCAATATGAGTTACAAATTACGCGTTCAGTTCCCGGCAGGGACTTGAAAACGAAATGAATTTCGTGCCGCTACACTAAAAAAAAATTTAAATTTAAAACGTTACAGAAAAAAAATGTTACAGAATATCATTTTTGTAGAACAATATTTTAAGTTATGAATAGATATCAGTAACATTGTGCTTATATCCGCGTGTAATAACGTTACAAATTCGTTTGGTAACGTTATTTTTAAGAACTTTTCCCGCTGAGGACCGCTCCGTCGGCGCCCACCACCACCACCACCTCCGGCCACCCTAATACGGGCCGGCGGCGGCGGCCGGTTGGTGGTAAGCCAACATCGTATCGAGAGTGCGCATCTATTACAGACCAGCCTACTTTTTATTTGTGATTATGTCAACTTCACATTTTTTTTTTAACTTTGCTTATCGAAATGAATAGGTAACGTTATTATTTCGTTATACGGATACATTAATAACGATATATTGTTAATATTGTTATTAAACAGTTTAAGATTTAATTCCGTTTGTTAGTATCGTTTTAGCGTAACGTTGAATAAAACATATTTTAATATTAATAAAGCGTATAGCTAGATGTTCGGAGTTTGGTTGTTTGAGCATGTGCCCCAGAGTCCAAGACTAGGATATCATAAAACGCTAATCTACCATATCTCCACCCACCTATACCTACAGCTCCATCGTTCTCACAGTATGTATCATTTCAATATGAATGATGAAATCCATATTTTGTAACGTAATATTTTGATATTGTAGTCAGGACGTAAAGTTTAATAAAAAGGAATTATTCGTAATGTTAGGAAGTTAGGTTATTTACCTAGATACTATTTTACGCTGATTTGGAATATGTTCATATTATAAATAAATCGCTATAGTTACCTAATGCGGTAAATAGAAGTAGGTAATAACCGTAGGTATAATCCATATTAATTAGGTAGGTACATAATAATATACATATGTTAATTATTACCTACATAAGGAAAAGAGACTCGTGATTTAATTAACACGTATGTTTAGTTACAATACCAATTAGTAGAGTAATATTTTGTGCGTTTTTATAATACAATCACTGCGCCCTGCGGTTTCACCCGCATAAGTCTCGACCCCGAAGGAGCTCGTGGCTAAGTAGTAACTGCCGCACGGGTCGATCCATCAGGTTAAGCTACGCTTGCTGGGGTTGGTCTGTGGATGGGTGACCATCTTTACATACAGCGAGTCCTCCGTGCCTCGGAAAGCACGTTAAGCCGTTGGTCCCGGCTGTCATTCGTGTATTCGTGTATTCGTGTATTCGTGTGTGTCAGTCGTTACGGGTCGACGACCCGTAACGAGCTCGGCTTCCAGTCTAACCGGATACAGCTGAATACCAGTATTTTACATGGAGCGACTGCCTATCTGGCCTCCACAACCCAGTAACTGGGTAATACGATACCCCTCGGTAAGACTGGTTGTCAGACTTTCGGGCTTCTGACGAGAAGCCATACTGGTATTCAGCTGTATCCGGTTAGACTGGAAGCCGAGCTCAACATAGTTGGGAAAAGGCTAGGCAGATTGATTGAAGTCTCGACCCCGTGCGAATATAGGAATAAAAAATATCCTATGTCCTAACCCAGGTCATGATCTACCCATGTGCCAAATTTCATCCAAATCCGTTCAGCCGTTTTAGCGTGAATGCGTAACAAACAAACATACAAAAAAATCAAATCTTTTTTCTTTTTTTAATTTGAATATTAGTTTAGATAACTCCTTAGAATCATCATGTGAGGTAAACGTCATCTATTTCTGTTTAACTTTATCGTTATCCATAAATATGGTTTACTGCATATGCACAAGGCAAACTCAAAATGAAATGCATAAAATGTGATTTAACTGCAATCATCCATGCATACCGTACAAGAACTATAAATTTAACCGTATAGCAGTTTTACACCTTCAATAAATAATTAACTGTGATTTGACAATCAATTTATGGATTTATAGTTCTGATTTGAATGTTCTTGTCAGTTTACAGACTTGGCTTAGGCTTATAACAGTAGGTATAATACGTCTCGTCGTCATAATACGTCTCGGGAGGGAAGAGTCTGTCCCCTGTCGAGGTTTCTCCGGTTGATAAGATGAGTCTAATTATTTGATTCAGGCGTGAAATCCATTACAAAAAATGTCGGGCGGTATAGCTCACACTGCGTCCGGCACTCGGCGTGGCAACACGCCGTGTTCGGGTTAGCGACAAGTCAATCGTCATCCTGGGGATGCCTCGTTGAGTGGTGAAACACGTGGCGATTTCTTACAGGGTTTTTTATGACTCTTTAGGAATAGTTAAGCGGAATAGGTTACTAAATATATCTAAGTCTATTTTTTTTTTAATGAGTCTGTCAGCAAGATTGCAGCGGGCTGACTGTCCTAGCTAGGTGGATCAGAATTTAGTTTAACAAGAATCGCGCAGGCTCTTTCAATGCAGCGCAATCCTTCATCATCCACTACTCGACAAATATGGAACACACCAGTCTGTTAACATTAACACTGTAAATAGTTTCCAACACAATCATGTTTAGACCTCCGACTACCTAGTGAAGGTCTTGGGAATCTGCTGGTGAAGTTGGTGATCGAATGTTTGATGCGCCAGCAACACGCTTAGCGTGACCATAATAGAAAGGGGTTTTATCGACGGAAGAATAGACAAAATGATAGATAAACAATCACAATCCGTCATTTTGTCTATTCTTCCGTCGACAAAACACGTACAAAACCCGTTTCTATGGTTTCTTGCGGCTGATATGTAGATTATAATGTACGGTGTCATTGGTTTCCGTACGTCGTTTTCGGGTGACCACTGAAAGTTAGCCCGGTGCTGTGGGTTAGCACAGTATTATGCTGAGTGGAAGCCTTCTTGTCACAGTCACGACGTCCAGCTGCACGAAGCTGTTCTGTGCTCGTGATTATAGATCTGTTTCGTTTATTTTTTATCCGAGTAAGGCGGCATCTCCACAGACTAGAGAATTGCCGCGATAGTCAGGCTGTGCCTTCAAATGATCGCCGCGATGATATCGCCGTGTGGAGATTGATTTATAGAGTTTGTATTGAATGGCGCGAGACTATCGCCGCGATTTTTCTCGCCCGTAGATATGGCGCCTTAACTTATATTTTTGTATGCACGTGTTTCTGTGACACCTAAACCTATTTTTCTTCTTTCTTTCTATGTAACCAGAAGCTTACTAAACGATGGCTTACTCAATGTTCCAGGATGCAGTATCCCTGGGTGGTGGCGTGATCGGCGCTATGCACATACCGGAAAAGTGGTTCCCGGGCACGGTGGACCGCTGTCTCAACTCGCACAACATCATGCACGTGCTGGTCGTGCTCGCCGTGTACTCCATGCACCAGGTTAGCACAGAAGACTATTTCTTATTTTTAATGGTTTTTATGGTTAGTGGCTGCAGCCGATTTTGGTCGTCTGCAATGTCAAATACGTCGCTGGTCCGGTGTGGCCATCCTAGAGAAAAAGTTGTCGTTTCTACAAACTGGGGCAGCAAACGAAATTCTTGTTTAAGAACCTACAGCCTAGCAACAGAAATAGGTAAGGTCTCTTGCCATCTTTATAATATCGTGTAGTAAGTAATAGTTGCTGTTGAGAATAATTAGCATAATTAATTATTTTTAAAACATGCGGGGCGGTCTTTGGGGACTGCCGATAGAAGTGAAAACTAAGTAACTTGTGAATTGTATCGTCGAGCTATTAGATTATTATTTTTGAATTACATGAAATACACAGTACAAATATAGGTAGCTCAAGTTTTTTTTTTTTTTTTTTACAGTTTATGCAGTAATTTAGTTCTTTGTCTTACCCCTCTTAATCTTTACTCTACGTGAATGCATTAAACACAAATGAGCATATTATCAACATACGAGAACTTGATTATAAAATTCATAAAATCTTCTTCACTGTTTCCAGGTGACAACGCGCGATATAGAGTGGATGTCTCGCGTGGACTGCCGCGCGCCGCTGCGCACTCTCTGACGCACAGCGCACGCCACACCGCGCGACCTCGCGACTTTTGCCGCGCCTAGCCGCGACCGCTCATCGCCTCCGTCTACTCAACTTTACTCACTTCTACTGAACTCACGCACGCTATGTTAAGGCTTCCTAAGTCGCTGTTTGGACTTGACAGCTATGATTGTAGAACCGTAAGACCAAACGAGTGGACTATGCAATGACTAGTCAAAGAAATTTAAAAAAAAACTGTTTTTACTTTTATTATTTCAAGGCTTGTGCGGACTGGCGCGACTTGTCACTGACATGACACCGGTAATTGTTGTTCTACCGTGAAGTTTTCTTATAAATTGTTTCATTAGAGTCGCGTCGCGCCTGTTTGCTGGGAAGCCTTCAAGTGGGAGGAAAATTAATTGTGTGTCACAAATAGATAACAGCAATCAGAACACGAAAGAACAACTTAAATACATACATCAACATAACGCTTACGTACCTTCATAGTTACTCCTGCCTGACTGTAATCAAAGTGAAAACAGGATTCATTTAATTACGCAATAACTTTATCTACGTTTATAAAATTCTTACAAATATTCGTCGAATAACAATAAGACGTAAACCTTCTAAGCGAATAAATTATAATAATCCTCTTCTATGATTTAATACCGAATTTAGTTGATTCTGTCTTTGAACAAAAACGCCTAAAGCGAATCAACCTTTGTTTCAACGTAACACAACTTGGCTCGAAACGAATCATTAGGAAGTCTTACAAAGTCGTACAAAATCACGACGGTCTTTGTGGGATAACGGTCAGTCTTCCGAAGTCTTGCGTTAGGTCGGATATAAAGATATTGTAAGTAATCCTCCAGAAATGTCTTCTTGAAATATGCATTATTTTCCGAATGGGAAAATTCTGTTTTCAGAAGCACGTTAGTTTTAGAAACTTGGACATCTGACAAAATGATTAGATGCCAAATTAAGATGTGCAAGAATTCTTCCTAATAATATAGTTATCATTTGGTCTTATGGAAATGGCTGTAGCGTAGTCAATAACGTAGTATGTAGCGTCTTCACGTTGCGCCGGGGCATGCGTTCGACATACGTATGGCAAACATATCTATACCTGCTGAAACGATGCTCACACACATGTAATAACGGTAAATTCATAGGACAGACGTGTAATTCCAGTAAAAGTAATTTTTCGCAGTGATGTTGACTATACAAATTATGATTTGTGCGATAATCATGGGTCACATAGTCATATCCCAGTAGCTACAACCGCTATGTGGCCTGCCCTGACATCAAGTAATAGACAATTTTGTAACCCTTTTTTTTAATTTCTCGTTTCTTTGAATAAATGACTTTTGAATTTGAATTTTGAATTTCTTTTATAGGTCGAATACTGGGATTTTGGCTACATATTTTGTATTTTTGTGTATATTTTATATTTATTTGATAATGTGCGTTTTATTTATGCAGAATAAACATTTTGTTTCTTTCTTTTCTTTCTTTCTTCTAATATCATCAATAACATATTTGTTTCAATAACAACAACGATTAATGAAGGGAGCTTGTACTACAAACCATTTGTTATAGTTGACAGCGCTTGTTAACGCCGTTGAATCTTCAAAATAGCTTTACTCAAATTGACTATTCCTGCCTTTATGTAAAACAGTCAGATAAACTGCATATTAAGTGCATTGAGAAAATATTTGGAATTAATACTGTATGAAATATGCAAAGTGCCTTTACAGCAAAAAGTAAAGCTAAACCTGTTACATAGACAGGTTTGGGTATCATTCGAATAACGCAAAGCTATCACTAATGCTTTTTGGAATCCGGACACAGTGCAAGCTAAGGAGCATTCAAATCAAAACCCATACTTCCACGTTTTAAAAGTTAACACAATGAAAAAATTCTTCACTCATTTTCTTAGTTGGTGTAAATGGATCACACTTATCCAAGCGAGGATATTTCTTTTTGCTAGGCTACGTTGTATCCCACTGTATGGCAAAGGCCTCCTCTTCTTGCAAACCTCTCGGGCTTGTGTGATCTCCGGCCATGTTTGACCTGCAAACATGATCAGATCGTCTCGCAACCCTCGTCGCAGTCTACTTGGATTATGTCCTTCCTCAGGCGTGAATATTAAAACAAATCAATAAACAATTGAAAAATAATCAATCAACTGACTGTTTTACATAACGGCGGAACGACAACCAATTATACTGTGTAAAATAAACTCGGTTTTTTCATTAGACTATAACGCGGCCTACACATTATTAAATTAATACGAGTCGTCATTATGATTGGAGATAGAGGGGAACCTGCAAATGTACCACAAGATGGACGAAAAGCCATTTAACAATAACTAGGTAACTACACTAGATCAGTTATTAATAGTTATAATAATTAGTGTGATAAGTTATCGAACGTAATAGCAGTTATTTTTAACGAAACGAACACTTCAAATCTTAGTAAGCTTATAAGAATAGTTAAATTATTATATTGGATTATTACACACGTTTTTATAGATTAGATAATAAGGAGTTGGATTTACATATTCGCTTTTGAATTCGCGATGGATATGAGTCTATTGAGACGAAGTTGAGATATGATGGGTCAGCTGCGAGTGGAGTTATTTGTATCGTCTTCAACAATTGACTGATGTCAGTTTCGTCACGATGATCACTTAAATATTCATCTGGTCGTATCACGGGCTTTAATCTTATAAATGAAATTGCTGCATCAAGTTTTTTTACCTCAAATTTCTGAATCTAGTCACTCTTGGATTGCCATCCATATGTGCTTGCTTCAAAATGGAATCCACTCCCAGCTGCCCTTACACCGTTCCTTCAATCTAGACTATACCTACTTCTGTTTGATATATTTCTAACTACATTCCCACTACAAATTATCTAATATCTTCCGTTCGTCCTTGACATTTGAATCTCAAGATACTGTTGTGCGTTAAGTCTTTGCCAAAATGTGGTCAAGGTATAGTGGAATATAAGACAAAATTGTAGTCAAATGTTTTATTAAAAAATGTTATAGACAACTGAATAGGTATTTGAAATATTTGTCGAGAAATTGCATTATTAAATAAAAATTAAATAAATAAAATTATTACCATACGATGCTCGTTATGTCCAGTTTTATGTAGGTAAATATTTCAAAGAATTTGTCAATTTATTTGTTAAACATATCAATTTAGGAAAAACCAAATTTTAACTTCCTTTTATTGAAGAAACCTGAGAAGAGGCCAAATCTGAGAAAAAAATTGAAATTATTAGCAAAATTGGAAAGATTAGTCTTGGGCAGCTTGTTTTTATACTATTTGCTCGGGATTACAGTTCAGTGTAAAATGTTAGCTAAATAAAATGGATTAGGGAAATTTCCCGAGTTTGTTAACTCGGGAAATTTCCCTAATCCATTTTATTTAGCTACTATACAATATTGTATACCTATCTATAACGCGCTATTATTTTGTAACTGATTTTTTATTTAGATTTCGACTTTGACAACGTGACCATAGAAACAATGGCTAATTTTACTCCGGGGAGTCATAATGACTCCACGAACCATAAAACTTCAAAAGCTATTAGATAAGTAATTAACAGAATCCTTACAATAGGTACTAGCCATTGTAAATATTAATAACTCAACACAAATAGTCACGCGCAGAATAAATCAACATTAGAATGAATCTTTATTAAGATCATCACTGTTATTTAACCTATCATCTGTGAAGATAGCGAATCTCAATCAAGTTCATTTCAGTCAATTTAAAAGAAGGAGTATACTTTTATAAAAACGCTAATCAATTGATGACTATGGCAAAGTGTTAACACCAAGGTCGAAGACTACACTAAAATCTCAGTACCTTCAAATATTTCTTACTACAGTAAAAAAAAAAATCTATATCGTTCCCCGTCGCCATCTTTCTAATGTTGTTTATTTAGTTGTATTATTAATCGTGGACTATTGCTATCAGTGACCAATCGTTGGTATATTTTTATATTCTTGGTGTTGTGTGCTTTCCTGCTTGTATACAAAGGCATTGCGTGAACTTGAGATCCTCGTCTCTTCGTACACGACCTCTCTTAGTCAGTTTGATAGTTTAATAACAACTAGTGTAATGTAGCGACAGTAGTTAGGTAGTTTACGAGCAATAAATAGAAGACAATTGTTATGAAATTTGACAAAAGTCGAGTTTAACATGAAACGATTGCATTTGCAGACAATTTTACAAAATAATTGTTGATGAAAATTTTTAACGCATCTTTTTGATGGCTTTAATGTTCTACTTTTGTCAAAGTTCTATTGTTTTTAATTAATTATTTATTAAACGAAGTAGTGTTTTAGACGAAACGAAGTGTACTTGAGGTTTTTTACTAGTGGTTGTCGACGAGACAGTCCCGATGTCTCCCGAGCGTGTCCGAATAGCGCCTCGCCTGCGTGCGCGCATCCCTCGAAACACACGTTATCCACCACAGTTTATAAACAATATAAACTTAGTATTTTAATTTATATTTTTGGAATACAATATTTCATCTAGGCACATATTTACAATATCACAAAGATTATTTTTCTGTAAAATTACTAACATCAAAATAATAGAAAAAGACTTCACTAATATTTCGAAACGAATTGAATTGATTGTACAGATGTTATTTTGTCTTAGCGGTCAAATTAGTTTGTTGAATATTTGAGATGTTAATATTAGGAATATTATTTGTAACTGTTTACTTGCCTAAATATCAATTATTTACACGGAATATATGAATTACTGGAATCACGTTTTATATATAGTTATTTAGGTCGGCGAGTCAAGGCGCAAGTCGCCCTTGTAATAACTGTGTAAGAATTAATTAAGTATACACTATGAGTAAAGACACGGCTGTGCCGAGGAACAGCCGGGCATAGAGCACTAGCTTCCAAGTTGATAGAGATCCTGGACCTGTGAAGCTTTACATCCGTAGCTACGAGTGGCCGCTCGTCACCCTTCCTTATTATTTATTATTCATAATTTAGTAAATTAAAGACGCAATAATTTATCACACTTGTAATTAAGTTAATTTAAATAATTTTGTAGTTGTATCTATAGCGTTTGAAGATGTTGGACATTCCTGATTTTGTAGACATTTAAGAGAAAAATAATCTCACATTTATTTGTAAGAGTTATCGTCTGTAGGTGATAATGAAGAGCAATATGACAGTATTTAATACTACATAACATAATATTATGATTGTTTACGAGGTTACTTTGTGACAACTGATGTTACGCGTATTTGCACTTATCTTGGAATTATTCATAGTAATTGACGATTATTGATCAAAATTCTCAAGCTGTAGACGTTGAAGAGATTATTAAAGTTTATTTGAATTCAGTTTATGTTTTAATACACCTAGCTTCCCTGTACCTAAAACTAATGATGCCGATGATGTTCATGGGAATGTCGACGTGTTACAATATAAATAAAATATCTACCGAAAAACTCAAAAAAAAAAAAAATACGACTAAAGACGCTATTTTCCTCAATTCGAAATTCAATCTCCATCTACAAAATAAAGAAAAAGTATATACATTTTGGCAGTCTCGATAATAGCCGAAGTTCAAGAAATATTAACGTGACCCATATCAGAGCAAGGTCTCTCTTGTACTCAATGTGATGCCCCGACCTTGCTGGTCATGAATTTATCTGGATAAGCTATTGTTGCTGTGCTGGTAACGTATGTCTGTATTGCAACAAAAATGGTTATCATTATCAATTATCGTTATGCTGATTTCACTGCCTGGACAGGTCCACTCAAATCCGTGTGGTTCTTTCCTCTAATCTACATGGTCCCGATATGGTCTGATCAAGACTGTCTGGACTTTAAAAGAGACTGTGACCTCTGAGTTTGTTTCGGCCTTTCTTCTCAGAGCAGTCAGATAGAAAACGCAAAAAAAATAAGCTAGATGAGTTCGCATCTAGCTTATTTTTTTTATATGTTCTGTAAAAATTATTCCGATATCCCATTTACAGAATAAACAATTTCTTTTCATTGGTTTTACAGGGTGATTAACAAAACACATGAGTTAAAAACTTAATACTTTAATAGTTGTCCTTCACCCTTGACCTGATTACTTTTCCCAAGTTGGTAAAGTTCTCAGTACTTTACTTATATGCCTGTAACCTTAGGTTTTCCCAGCAGCATAATGTATCGATATATATATATAAACCGAACATAACATTCACAAATTCTACTGACTGTTTACCTTGACTCCTTACTTCTCAATAAAAAAATGAGAATGAGGAAATATTAATCTTATTGGGAGAAATACGCTGACTGGTGGGTTTTCGGATGTGACTCCAACTCCTTTTAAAGCTGAACGTGAAAATATTTCGTGACGTTAAAAAATTGCAAAAACTCCGGCTGTTCATCAGTGGTTATCATTATTTATTTATCATTTACATGATAACTAGCGACCCGTCCCAGTTTCGTACGATTATTACGACTTGACAAAACATCGAGATTTATTTATTTTATTTAAGTTTAATATTAATGTGTGTGGTGTGTGTTGTTTATTAAATGGATATTAATGTGTAATATTAAATTATAATACACAAAAACCTTCCGGAGTTAATTCTCTTGATGATTCATTCTGATTATGGTGAAAACTGCACGACGACAATAGAAGCCCGGTTTGCCGTTTCTCATTATACATGCAGCGATAACTTTGTACGAACGTCTACTTAAGAAATCGAAATATCAAATTCATAATGCTAATTAATTACTATATTATCCATACACCAAGTTTACCGAGTTTTCACCAATCCATCACCAAGTTTCACTTTATATTGCAAAAATGCACTCAAGAACACGAATTAATCGTTGAATAATATTCCGACAGGACGTAATTTGGGTTCGTTGCTGTAGTGTTGAGACCGTTTTAAGTCCTTTTAACCGAATAAAATCGATGTTTAAAAAAATCGATAGGTAGTTTTACAAACATTACACTTAGAAAAGGGAAGAACGTATACTTACCTACTATATTATTAAAAGTTTAAACATAAAAACAAAATCGATCGAAAGATAACGGAATACTTTAGAAGAGACGTACATTTTGACTATATGATTGAAAATGAATGTATTATAAGGGTAACCGACGAAAACGGTTCAACTATAATGATCATTTTTCTGGATCATCCAGTGACGAAAGTGAATAAAAATGTTACAAACTTAGTGAATTTATTTATTTACCTGATGATGATGATACGTGTATTAAAACGATATACCTCAAGAATCACTTTTAAGCAATGTAGATAAATTCTCGATTACAAACTCTAAGTATGATAAATCGATATATGTCTCGAGAATCGGTTTTTAAAGCAACCGATTTTTTTCCCGCGAGTTTAGCAAAGAAAGACGAAAAGAGACTTTAATTTAATATTGTATGGAAAAGTGAAAAATGTCAAAAACACTAAAGCTTATGTACTTAATTATATCAAAAATCGAATATCGTAGCTTTGGTACTGGTGGGTCCTCACGGTTCCTCGTACTTCGTCCAGCCAAAAAGGCCGGTTTCTAAAAGCCTGGTCAGCCTGATCTGCCTCCAATAAGTACCTAAAACAGAAAGCTGATTTGTTTGGTAGGTATAGCCAAGTAGGTAAGTTTTTAGTCCCACTCACTCGTCAGGGTTGGTTCCCGTCTACGGAAAGACTCCGTCATGCTTTGTTCAGCGAAAGACTACTAAAGACCAACGTCATCTCACATTCATATCTCATACAGATAATAATATTGATGTGTATAATATAATAAACGCGCACGTCACATTTCCACCCGCATTAACTGAATACCTACGTGAGAAAAAATCGATCGAACTAATGTATCTGGTTTTTTCGTTTGGTTTTATCGTTCCCCTATAGATGGCGCTTTAATAATTTGAGTGAACAGCGGCGTTAAGAAAGTAGGTATAGGAAATAAATAATGACACATGGTTTTCTAAAATAATTAGCGCATTTTTCTATAATCGACGTGAATAATCCACTTTTGTCATGCCTCGGAAACTACGTGATAAATATGTTTTCGATAACAAGTGGGTTTTCTTACGGTAAATTATTGTATTTTGAAATAGTGCAATCTATACGTGAAACTATTAAATTTGTTTGTCTGAGATTACATCGTACCACGTTTATTTTTCGAATCCTGAAAATGAAATCGACCAGAGGCCGATGTGTTAGGTTCACATGTAAGGGCGGATCCAGGGGGGTCTTGGCAGTCATGACCCCCCCCCCCCCCTGGGCTGTGTCTAGGTAGACCACACATATTATTGTAATCTCATTGATAAATTTAATCAAATACTTAAATATTTTGTATGATGTTGTCATGTATGTATTTGCTACACATGCGCGAACGACATGCATAATAAGACTATGTGCTATTATTATAATAATTATAATAATATACGATGATGAACCGTGCTCCTAGCTTCTGACGTTTCTTAAGTGTCCATGTAGGATTATCTGAAGTTAGCAACTAGACGTAGAAATTAAATATGTACACCAGAATACTGTCAGCATAAACCGCCCCGGAACACCGGTCCTAGCGTTCCCTCCGAATCTTAAGAAGTACCTACTTTTTAATGATATCCCAAATACGGTTAAAACATTATATTCTATTCAGTAAGAAGCAGTTTAGAGTTGGAGACTGATGATGAAGATTTTCAAGCTTGCTTCGCTCGCTACAATCCACATTCTTGATCTTTCTGCATAAGTCAACAAAGGAACTCCTATATTTATATATGACTTTCAAAAAAGGCAGTGTGAGACTTCCTTCGGAAATACCTACACAAGGCGGTGTGCAAAAATTTAAGCTCGCTCTTGAATTCTATATTCTATTAATTTAAATTTTTGTATACTATACTACCAGAATAGTTAATATTAATATTATATATAGTTACCTCATTAGAATTTGTCCCAAGTGGAAAAAACACTCTTGTAATTAAACGTCTTTATTTTGCGTAAAATGAGTTATTCCAACTGAAATATTTGACTACATAAAAATTGGTAAAAGTACTAGTTGGTAAACAAGTTATTGTTTAAACGTTCACTTGCAAAACATTAGGCTTGCGTTACAATTATTTGTGAAGAGATTTTTTGCTAAGTAATAATTTGGCAAACGAAATTATGCGGAAAATTGTTTGGGAAGTGATAATTTGGCAATTTCTTTTCGATGAAACAAGGGAGACCCTTAAAAAGTTGATACTGTTTATAAGAAATGACTAGCGTATTTTAGTTAATCCTGAATGGACCCCCACCTGACTCGAAGGCTGGATCCGCCCTTGTTCACATGGCATTCTAGTATTTACCTTAGCCGCTTAGTCGGCAAACTGCGGCTCGCGAGCCGCATGCGGCTCTTTGGCCTATAGAGTGCGGCTCTATCTGTACAAATTCCGCAACGGTAACGATCTACAAATCAATATTTTTATTGATAACTTTAACGATATTTGGGTTACAGGATTTTTTTTTTTTTTTTTTCATGAAGACTGCAATTTTTTTAATAAATAATGCAATGTGACATAATTATTCCAACATTGTTATGTTGGAATAATTATGTCACATTGCATTATTTACTAACCTAACCTAACCTAACAAAAAAAAACTACATTACCCAATAACAAAGGAGTTAAAAACATTTACCTACCAACAGATATAAATAACTCGTGTGCGTGATGAAAAACTCGATTGTACCCGCATCCACTTAAGTTGTATCTATTCATTCAAAGCGTACAATGGCAAGGTGAAGATTTTCGTCAGTTAGCTGACGTCAGCAATCCCTTATTATAATAGTTATCACCTTTAGTACCACGACTTTCTGGAAAGACACTTGCAATAATAATTTATTAGTGACTTTTAATTACGTATGGGTTAAATCTACGGGTATTAGTTTTGAAGGAACAAGCATAATTCGATAGGTTTGTCGGCTATTTCACGAGTGACATGACAACTTGTAATAGGTTCCTAAGACCATAGAGACCTAGGGGTTTATTTATAAACGTTGCTTAAAGTTAAGAGGGCTTATCCTAAAAGATGGCAACATCGCAACTTGCTGTCAAATATTTACCTGTTTTGATTAATTTGGCAATAATACTTTATGGAAATTACAAATGTGGATAACTAGTCAACTAAAATATTGATTATGAAATGCAATAATTAATATCGTAGCACCGAATATTCAAACTCAAACTCAAAGCATTTATTTCAAATAAACCAATTACAGGCACTTTTGAATTGTCAAGGGGTCCGTCAGTCAGAAAGATGAAGCTAGATGCCTATTCCAAAGCGTAGTAGGTACCTATGGAGAAGAACGGGCAAGAAACTCCACGGACACTCTTTTAAATCATAATATGGTTACAAAAAATTGGTTACATCATTCATGTTGAAGTTATACATGTGAGAACGATGCAAAACGTTAAAAGCGTCCGTAGCAAAAATAAAAATTCAAAAATTAAATTAAATTAAAATAAGCCGTGGTAGCTAAGAGATGACCAGTCCCTACTGACGGCGCCCGTTCACGAACATGACGCATGGATTAGCACCATTCAGCTCAACCATTTTGAAGGGAGCTAAATGATCCAACACACGCGCCACCGTCAGCGAGACATTAGAGTGAGCATGACATACTCTCAGCCGCCAAGGCACATTCAAGTCAATGAAAGACATATCCAGTACCTAAATGGTAGCTTTATAGTCGGTACATAGTACTCAACATGTGCTATGCAATTATACAATGTTATGAGATTGAATTTATACAATGCAAAGATAGTTTTTTACATCTTCAGCAGCTCCAACAGTATTTTAAAATGCTAATCTATTCGTTTATGCGCCCTTGTGGAGCAAGACCAGTGTTGAGCCAAGCATTTTTATCAGCGATATAATCTCCCAACTTATAATATGCTTGGCTGCATAGTGTGCGTTTAATATAAGATTTAAATTTCGTTTCATTTAGTTGAAGTATGTTGGGAGGTATTTTATTGTAACATTTTAAACAGTACCCCATGAAAGATGAGTCCACTTTAGCCAGCCTGAAACCCGGTTGAACTAATTGGTCCCTATTCCTAGTGATGTAATTGTGTCTTGCACCTCTTTTACTAAAAAGATGCAGATTTTTCCTTACGTACATAATGTTTTCATAGATATATTGACAAGGTACCGTCATGATGTTAATATCTTTAAACAGTTCCCTTAGAGAGTCGCGCCTGCGGAGGCCATATATGGCTCTGATGGCTCTTTTCTGCAGAATAAAAATAGACTGGATGTCTGCAGCCCGTCCCCATAGTAGAATACCGTACGACATAATACTATGAAAGTAACTAAAATAGACTAGCCTCGCGGTACCCACGTCAGTAAATTGACGGATTTTTCTCACAGCATATGCTGCTGAACTTAACCGTCCTGAAAGAGATGTTAAATGAGGACCCCATTGAAGCCTTGAGTCGAGCGTGATCCCTAGGAAAACTGTTTTATCGACGAATTCTAGTTTCTCTTGATTCAATACTATCTCACAACTACTACTTTTTACATTTGGTAAAGAAAATCGTATGCACTTCGTTTTTTTCCCATTTAATACTAAATTATTAGCAGTGAACCAATTTTGGACCTGCTGTAGGGCGTTATTTACGTCGTCAAGATTTGATGCACGTCTATTAATTTTAAAAATTAAGGAAGTATCGTCAGCAAATAACACCATTTGTGGTTGAGTTTTTAACAAATGGGGTAGATCATTAATATAAACTAAAAAGAGGAAAGGACCCAATATTGATCCTTGTGGTACACCCATTTTTACTTTTAAACCGATTGAATGAATTGACACCATTTATTTGAACTTGCTGTTGTCTATCATTTAAATAAGATTTTACTAAACTGAGCGCAAGTTTTCCAAGTCCGTAATGCTCAAGTTTCAAGATTAAGGTTTCGTGGTCGACGCAGTCAAATGCCTTCGAGAGGTCACAAAAAATTCCTATGGCGTCTTGGGCCTCTTCCCACGCCGTAAATATGTGCTTTAATAAGGTGACACCGGCGTCGGTCGTACAACGTCCCTTGGTGAAACCATACTGTTGATCGTGTAAGATTTTATTTGATTTTATATTTAAAAAAAGTATTTGGAAACATTCCAAATGCCTTTTTTACACCTAAAACGGTTACAACATCAAATTCAGTGTTATAATACTTATAATTGCAATTAATTATTATTATTCTGGTTCGCTAGTTAGCCAAATTTCATATTTTCATACAGTATATTACCAATTTATCAAAAAAGCCAAATATTTGACATCTATTTGCGACATTGCCCACTTTCAGAATAAACGCTCTCAAGTGACGATCAAACGTCAAAAATGTATGGTTAAACAGTCGCTAATAATTACTTAACTTTAAGCAACGTTTATAAATTAACCCATAAATACTATATAGAATTTACAGGTTACCCTTTTCTCCTGGAGAAATCATCATGCCTATAGACACCGTCCGTCTAGTGTGAACGGAGGAATAGGTCGGAATTCTCCTGGCAAAACACCACCATCTTCCTACCAGGAGGTAGGAAGTTTCAGTAGGTAAATGTTGAAAAAAACCTTCGAATATTGTCATTTCTTTCAAAACAAAAACCAACTAGTCGTGAATCAGAATGTAGTTTCTGATTCACGAGTATTTGGTTAAAGTAATTTTTTAACCAGTTTGTACAAGAACCACGAATCACAGTTCACTTGGAAACCACACAGTGGTTTACCAGTGATGATAACTTTGTGAGTCAGTACGCTAACAAAACAATGAATGCACAAGAAAAGCTTAATATATAATAACTTAACCCAACTACTCGTATTAAAATAAAGACGTACGCTTGTTTTAATCGAGTTCTCTATTTATTATTTAGAAATATTTTGTTATTATATAATATTAGAAATATTCACGTTAAATTTTCCGCGTACCCTTACGCGGTTATAGGAAAATACCGAATAATTTTGCAGAAAAATAAGCTAAATGCAAACGTAAATTCATGCAAAAAGTCTTAAAAAAACAAGAATATTATGTTCAGTAAATGAGTCGGCTATCTATGATATTTTCATGAATAATAACTGATTTCGTTTCTCTTTTGCATAAAGATTTAATATCATGTGATCTAGATTAACATA
Source organism: Agrochola macilenta (assembly GCA_916701695.1). Taxonomy (NCBI): domain Eukaryota; kingdom Metazoa; phylum Arthropoda; class Insecta; order Lepidoptera; family Noctuidae; genus Agrochola; species Agrochola macilenta. The sequence goes on from OU753563.1 coordinate 16,806,229, forward strand.
ACACACCAGCCAATTACAGAAAGTAATATGCACACTAGATTATTTATATGGATGCGATTTGAAAAATCTTTTCAAACTTTCTTACAATATATCATACCATCACGCCTGTATTCCTCGAAGGGCTAGGCAGAGGTATACCTACACCTACACCTACATTTCACCAGTTATGTTTAAGTCTCATGTAATAAGGGGCGAGCCTATTTCCATCAACCGGGCACGAATCCAGGCTCCGGGCTGCTACTGAGATATTCCAGATGAAAAACCCCTATAACACATTGCTCGACCCAAGACCTCATGCTCAGCAGCAGCGCTTGCGACCACTAGACCAACAAGGCAGTGCAAACTTTCTAACGTTAGTCGAAATTCATAATATGGTAGATAAATCCACGATACCTCACTGTCGTTAGAATAAAAATAAAAAAAATACGATAGGTAAATTAATTAATCAAAAATAAATGCGTAGCTCGTTCCCACGTAAAGGCTTGTGCAGACCAGCGCGACTTGTCGCGCGACGCGACAAGAACAATACAATTTCTAAGAAAACTTCACAGTACAACAATAACCGGTATCGCGTCGCGCGACAAGTCGTGCTGGTCTGCACAAGCCTTAACGCGTATCCCCGTAGCCCGTAGCTGTATCCCTACGCTTACCTACGCCTACGACTGAGAACTTTGAAGTGATGTAAATAATTGAGTTTATTTTATTATTTTTAAACTTTTATAATTAAAAATAAATTGAAAACATGTTTTTTTCATAGAATAAAAACCATTTTTAGATGAAATTGTATAAATACTAAAATCGCTAATATTACTTTTGGAACCATCATAGTATTTATGTATGGAAAAAATCTGATATAAAGAAACTTCTTGCAATAAACATAATTATTTGTTGTCATGTGATTTATGACTAACTTGAAAACTTACTTCTCAACTTCAGCTCCAAAATTCTTATCACATCTTGAGCTTGAGCCCTAAATAAGAACCGATTCCCCAAGTTAATAATATCACTTCGTCAAGTTAATAATATCACTTCGTCAAGTTAATAATATCACTTCGTCAAGTAGCGTGCTGCGGCCGGAGTAAGTTAAGATTGATATATAAAGTGTGGCGGTTGCGCGTACGCACACAAACTCCACGATGTTCTCAAGCCGGCTGATCGTGTGCTCTGCGCTGGCGGTGCTGGCGGTCGCCGCCCCGGGACCGGGAGGGAACGACATACAGCAAATTGTAAAAACACGTGAGTGACACTGTTTTTTAAGTATTTCTGTGAAAAATAAAAAGTGAAATAATTATATTTTAAAGTGTAAATGTAGGTAGTTCTGTTATTGTTATGCAGGTAAGGTTTTTTTATTTGTTTCGGATATTTCAATAAATTAAATTGTTGTTGGAACAGAAATCGTTTCGAAAAACTCGTTTTTTTTTTGTTGATAAGTATTCGACAAATGAAAAGCGGTTGATAAAAATTAGTGAAGGTAATTTGTGGATAAAAGATAGTGCGATAAAAAAAATCCTGATTACATATCAGTGTTATTCGTTTCTAATAAAAACAGTACACAACAATTTAAGAAATGATGTGATAGTGATGTTTTTAACGTAAGTTTTAAATTGGCAATATTTAATAATCAGTGAAAAATGCAGTTCTGTACAAATAATAATCTTATGTTATTTTTTCAATTAATATTTCATTTAAATCAGACTTCTGCCAGTGAAAGTTGTAAGTACATAAATAATAGTATTTTGTAGGAAGGCAGTGTTTACTGTTAATTGTTTTTGTAAATACAAAAGAAGATCTCTTTCAGAGGAGACAGTGACAATTAATTTCTCGGAAAGCACGTTAAGCCGTTGATCGCGACTGTCATTCGTGGATCTTTGACAGTCGTTACAAGTCGTCAGAAGCCCGAAAGTCTGACAGCAGTCTTACCAAGGGGTATCGTATTACCCAGTTACAGTGTGAAGGTCAGATAGGCAGTCGCTCCATGTAAAATACTGGTATTCAGCTGCATCCGGTTGGACTGGAAACCGACTCCAACAAATTTGGGAACAGGTTAGGCAGATTGATTGAAGTACTTAGTAGGAGCTAGCCAAAAACAACTTTGTTTCATAAAGTACATTTATATCAAATTACTATGGCATTGTTGTTTATAAAACATTTTATCAACAAGGTTTCACACAACACACTCGCTTCACTTGCATGATACGGTCCATTATAGCATAACATGACAAATTCAACATAATAATAGAACTCCTTTATAGAAATACATAGAATTTTGGGTTAAAAAAACCAAAGTCACACGAAGTTAAAGAAAAGGCTTATAACTGGGCCAATTACCTATTATGAAAAAGTAAAAATTAATTAATTATCATGCACTTTATTTCGAGCCTAACAGACCACTGCCGGACTAAAGGGGGGGCAAAATATTATATATTCAGTAAGTAAAAGGCAGTTTGTAATAGTTGGGGGTCCTTTCCGCATGCTAAATATAAAAGTATGATGCTACATTTTTGAGCTCGCTCCGCTCGCTCTTGCAACCACATTCTCTTCTTTCCTCTGTGCGTAAATCGACAAAGCAACTCCTCGATAAATGACTTTGACTTTGAAATACTTTTACGTGCATTCCTGAGCGGGGGGGAGGGGGGGGGGGGGGCATTTCGTTTCGTCGCCCCGGGCCCCCAACAGGGCCACTATAATAGACTAAAACGGAGAAGGGCTACCTCGCTGGTCGCAAGCGCAACTCCTAGGTTCAAACCCGGGTTGGGCAAAGCGTTAAGTATTGGGTTTTCTTCTATAAACTTCAGCCTACCATTCCATACCTTTCCTTCTACCTTCGGTGTACTAATGTTATGTTAGTAAATAAATTGTACTATTCGTAACCAATTTATTTTTGCCGAGGACATAATATAGTACAATTATAACTAATTGTCAGCTGAACACACAAGTCAATGGCAATGTAACTAAACCGTGTCAGAAAACTATTTGAAATCAACATGGATTTTTTTATGACATTACCTATTATTATGTGGTATTTGCTGCCTTCAACGCCTGAAATATCTTGTTCGAACATAAAATATACTTATCGTATGACACTCGGCAATACTGTAGCTTCCCATCAGTGAAACAATTTTCCGAATCGGATCAGAGGCCCTAGTGTGGGTTTCTTTTAACCATCTCGACTTTACGCCTCGACCGCGTTCGGCGCTCCGATTGGCCCTTCTGCAGTGAAGGCCATCGAAAGGCCAATCGGAGCGCCGAACGCGTTCGATGCGTAAAGTCGAGATGGTTAAATTAAACTCACAAGGCTCAGCCCCCTACATACAAGCTCACAAATTTTAACTCCTTATACGTATAATACGAGTATTATTAGTAATATCAGCCGCACGGGTCGATCCACCAGGTTAAGCTACGCATGCCGGGGTAAGTCCGTGGATGGGTTACCATCTTTACATATCGAGACGTTGGTCCCGGCTGTCATTCGTGGATCTTTGACAGATGTTACGGGGCGTCAGAAGACCGAAAGTCTGACAACCAGTCTTACCAAGGGGTATCGATCGTATTACCCAGTTACTGGGTTGTGGAGGTCAGATAGGCAGTCGCTCCATGTAAAATGCTGGTATTCAGCTGCATACGGTTAGACTGGAAGCTGACCCCGACATAGTTGGGAGAAGGCTGGGCAAATATATATATAATATTAGTATAGATAACATAACATAAAGCCTGTCTACCTTCGGGATGTACAGGCTAGATGTTATGTTGTTGGGTTGGACAGAGGTGTTCCTATACTACCTATGGTACACCCACACACGCCAGTTATGTTTAAGTCCCATGTAATAGGGGGCGAGTCTATTTCCATCAACCGGGCACAAATCCAGACTCCCGGCTGCCACTGAGAAATACCAGATGGAAAAACGAATAACACTGCCCGACCTGGGAATCGAACCCTGGACCTCATGCTCAGAAGTAGTGCTTGCGACCACAAGACCAACTAGGCAGTATAGATAATAAAGAATAATAAATAATTGAGTATCACATAAAACATATTCTAAATCAACAATAGTGTATTGGTATTCCTAACTAAAATAATCACATAGGAAAACATAAACAAAACTACCACAAATTCCGAAGACAAACTTGTTTGAATGAGAATTACATAACACGATCATGACGTGTTAGGTACGTGGGTTTTTTATCAAGACAAGCTTCATGATTTGTCTTCTATGTTCTATGTTATGGGGTTTGGTTTCCGCACTTAGTCCGTCAGGTGGACCGTTATGCGTGGGCCATGGCGGCCGTTTGGTGGTTATTCCAACCAGCCCACCTACAGAAGTTAATTAAAACTCCTAGTCTGTTCAGAACATCCTTGAAAGATCTGGGTGACCCGAGGGTTTCTGTTCTAATCTGGGTGACGCCTGTGCATTCAAAGAGCACATGCGCGACGGTTTCCTCAGCCTCCATGCACCATTATGACTGTCCGTCATGCCTGATTTGTCTTTAAATAGGTACTAATAGGTATTATGCGATCCAGCCTCCCCAGCGACGCCCTAAACCGAGGTTCGTGGCCCGTAGTCCCTTATGCCTGGAGACCTAAATTTTATTGAGGCACCCACAGGAAAGTCCAATTCAGTAGCTGACAACCTCCTAGGTTGAAGTGCGAAATGCCAATAACAAAAAAAAAAAATTGGTGTATGTAAACGTAAATAATATATGTAGTAAAAAAGTATTTATTGAAGTTTCAATACATAATCAAGGACCCTTAAAAAAAATTGCCGGTAATTTTTCACAAATAGACGAAATAAATTTAGCTGACTGCTCCATTTCTCAAGTTAGTAAGTAAGGTATTCGGTGAAAAAAGGTTTTAATCAATGATTTTTTCTTCGCACTTATTGGAAACGAATGGAAACCATCGAACCAATTAAATTAAAACTTTGTCACTTGTTTATAGAGTAAACATACTAGTTTATAACCAAAAATAAATTCGTTAAAAAAAACCGTTAGCAATGTCCCCATTTGTCCATGAAGTGTATCAATGAATGAACTGGTTCCAACAACAATACCCTCTTGACCGATTAATGCAAAGCTGATTAGTGTCTATAGAATTTGAGTGCCGCTATCAAAAATAACCCGGACACGTTTTGTAACACTTCGGTTACCTAGCAACGGGGAAATGTATTCGAAATCTTACAATATTGAGATTTAATTAGGTAGCTTTTACAAGTTAACTTGGCAATTAGGTTAATTTAAGTTTATTGAGAGCACTTTTTTGACCCGTTTATGTATTTTCCTCCTCTTAAAAATTCTTCCCTTTAAATTTAACAAAATTATAAGATCACTTGTTTTGGATATACACAAAAATCTCTTATTACATTGGTACATCTTAAGACGTAGATATATGCCAGTGACCTTGAGTGGTTAGCTTGCGTGTTCTGTTCCGAAATCACGCAACGCGTCGTACGTCCAGCCAGTAATAGGGCTCGCCCATCAAGGAACGCCGTCCCAAATTAGACGCATTTTTTATACATAAAAAGGCAGACATAACTTTACAAATTAATTTCACTATGTAATATAAACATAATCAAAAATATGCTTAAATAAAATTATTAAGAAAATGCTCTAACTTAACATAGGTATATTTTTTCCAAATCATTAACACTATTAGTTTAGACGAGATCTTCAGTATAAAAACATTATAAGTCGGTTATCGTCGCCTTAAATCATATTCATTACCTATCTACTTGATTATTTCCATCTACCCGTTCCATTTATCCATGGTAAACCTCGAATCTAACCGCAGTTATTCACCTAAACGACAACGCATGATCAAAATGCTCATTAAATACTTACGAGTATACTATACTAGTACTATTGATCGACCTTTACCATGAAAGTACGATATAGTATGTACTTGTATTCAAGAGCTATCAACTGAAACGAATTCAGTTTCCCATCGAAGTTACGTAATTGCCCTGACGCGTGGACATGGTAACAATAAATTGCCCTGATCGTGTTGCGAGCAATTTGTGTCGTTAATAACACATACTATCTACCTACGTCAATATTAATTGTCATAGGAAAAACTGTGTTTTTTTCTGAGATATGATTCCACTAGGTATGTCCACTCTGAAATGACGCGGCCCACTACCGCATTACTTAGTTGACACATTACGGACAAGTTTAAAGCCTTCTCCTCACAGGCGCGTTTTTATCATGCGATATTTCTAAGGTGTTCTCTCCCACAGGCTCGTTTTTATCGCGCGACAATAACGCAAGCGTTATTGCGATATCCGTTTTCCGCGATAAATACGCGCCTGTGAGAGCGAGGCTTTATTTAGTTGTGGGTACAATCTAGCTAGTTTAAATTATAATTATTTTAATTATGGATGTCGTTAACTGATGAGATTCCTGCGTAGACATGTTATTGTTTATGTTTTAACAGTCTCGGCACAGTAAAATAAAGTAACTTATTTATACTGTGGTCTCAGGCACCATGGCCTGTCCTGCTGTAGGAGCGCAGGTCGCTTAGCACGGCACGCCAGCATCACCGATATTATTCGTCGAGCATTTATCGCCGCCGGCGTACCAGCGGTATTAGAACTAAACAGCTTGGTACGCGATGATGGGAAGAGACTAGAAAGCATGACGTTGTTGCCTTGGAAGGTGGGTAGGCCTCTGGTGTGGGACGCAACCTGTGTCGACACCCTTGCGCCATCTCATGTTCCTAGCACGGCATGCTGTGCTGGCACCGCTGCTTCGGCTGCTGAAACCCTCAAACGGCGCAAATACTGTACCTTATGGAGCAGTTTTGAGCCGTTTGGGGTCGAAACGCTAGGGTCATGGGGCCCAAGTGCGCGTGTCCTTCTCGCCAACTGGTCCACAATTCACGTAACCAGAAGGGCTGGTTCGTTCTTTGGCCAAAGGATTAGCATCGCCATTCAACGTGGCAAATGCTGCCAGTTTTCTGGGCACGTTTCCGGATTAAAGCGATGCGGACGAGTACTTCGACGCCTAAGTTCCTTGTTTTTTAATTTATTTGTATACTCGTAGTTAGTTAGTCATTTAATTTAGTACCTAGTGTAAATAGTTGAATTAAAAAAAATCTTAAAAAAATAAAAATTGTTATTGATTGTTTACATTTGTTTTGATCTATGAGTCAATATGCATACAGCGAATGCGTCGATTTCAAATCATCTGTTTGAGTTAAGTAATTTTTATTCCTGAATAAATAGAAAAAAAAATCAAATGACCTCCAGAAATAAAATTTTAATAAAAATTTCGAACATTTCAATACATTATTATGATTGTTGTTCACACATAATTGCAACCATGATAAGTACGGGGAATTCTACTACTGCTATAGGAACGCATCTATTAATATGAATGATCTAAATGTCAAAGTTATTAACTTGTGAGTTTTCCCCTGAATTCTGATATCACGGACACAAAACGTATAGGTTCCTATTATCTTTACTCTTTAAAGTCAAACCGTTAACACTTTTATAATGGAACGAGTAGGTACCTACTCAATATAACTAGCTTTTGCCCGCGTCTTCGCTCGCGTGGCTGTGTTTGTAGTCATATTTCAGCCAATTTACACAAAACTTTAATGAATTATACCCCTAAACCTTCCTCATGAATAACTCCGTCCATTAATGAAAAACCGTTTGATGGTTTTTGAGTTCATCGCGTTCAAACAGACAGAAGCGGCGGGGGGACCTAGTTTATGTAGTGATATATACATATACTTACCCATACTTTAACATATAGTAGTATGTCGAGGACGCCACGTCCAAAATAATCAAGTATCTACGTATACACGTATTAAGGACGTTCCTATGTATCTATAGAATAGAATAGAATAGAATATTCTTTATTATGTACACCATAAAAAATACAGATAAAAATGTAGTCATTTTACATAGGGTGGGTATCTATGTATTTGAAAACTTATGTCCTCTCTTCTGTTTCCAGCCAATGTGCCGTCGAAAGCCGATGCGGCCCCAAAGGCCACAGTTCTTGCGACCAGCGCCCCTTCGGCAACCATCCCTGTGGACAGCATCCCTCCTCCGAAGCCCGTGAACGAGCGGTTCCCTCATGCCGTGCTCTTCGGAGGCACCTGCGGAGGAACCATCATTAGCCCCACGTGGATCCTCACCGCTGGACATTGGTAAATGCTGATACATATCTATGCTGATCATCCTAACACGTTCAGTATCGGGAGCCCTCCTGGAGGTTTCACCTAGTCGCATATGAGATGACGGAAGCCCTCGCGGAGGGCTCATTTTAAATGTAAGTTTTTCTTAGCGAACACAGCATTATAAACCGTGAATAAAAATCTGATGCTTATTTTAACAAGACTTCAAAGTCAAAGTCAAACAATTTATTTCAATTAGGCACATAAAAGGCACTTATGAACGTCAAATTTACAAAAAAATAGAATTGATTCTAGTCGCCCCTTCCAAAAGGTAGTTTTCGTATGGAGAAGAATGGGCAAGAAACTCCACCGTTACTCTTTTAAAATGTTTTTACAATATTTTGTATACATTAATTATATAATTATATGTGAAGACGATACATCTAGAATAAGATTACTATAACACGATAGGTAAAAAAAATGAAAAAAAATAAAGCAATTGCAGATAAATTAATTATGATAGATAGATACATGGTGCTCACATATTTACAAACATTGCAAAATTATACGATATTCCTAACATTTTAACAAGTAATACTAATAAGTCAGTGTGTGAGTTCACTTATTAGTATATGCGTTGGTTTTAAAAAACCAAGCATTTTTTTTTTGTTCGCTGTTACAAACATTAACTAAAAATGTAAAAGGTTGGAAACTACGTATAGCGATAAGACCCCCTGAAAACACTATTTTACTTCGTTATACAGTGTTTTATAACACGTTTTTAAACCTAATACCGTTGACCGTCCTCGATGGTTAACTTTAGCGCAAACGTAATGCCGGTAACCCTCCCGGAGGGTTCACTTCCAATATGTATGGCGGCATGGTGTATGAGTTCTACGAAAGTGGGTGGAGTCGAAAGTAGCTAAACAAGTCTCTTCTAGGATTTACATTACAAAGTCGCATGTCACTGAGGCCTCCTCGCCCACTGGGCGGCCAAGACCGCAAGCTGGTTGCAGTGGCCAACATTTTAAATCGTAAAACGTTGGTCGCTGTGACCAAAGTTGGGGTTGTGGTCACCCAATGCCCAAGACGGCTTAGGGTCTGCCGCTTACCAAGTCTCAGGTTTCTAATGTTTTGAACAAAATATAGTCAGCAACAGCTGTCGGCTTAGACAAGCCATAAGTTACGCCTCTTAAAACTCCATTTATGACAAAAACTTATTTAACAATGTAGCGGCGGCGGCGGCGCTGCGGCAACACTAAACGCTCAAATCTTCAAAAAAAAACTTGATATCATGTAATGGCTAATTAACAAACAGTTTATGGTCAAATTACTCGTGACTATAGTTTTTGCCAATTTCCACAAATCTTAATAGTATGGTGCAATCAGTGGGGAGGAGGTATTCTAAATGGATGTGAAGAACGAATAACATTCAAAGATATAACTACTATTGTTTATAAGACATCGTCATAATCAATTCGTATCTTTTCATTCGATTTTAGGGATCCGTACCCCAAAAGGAAAAAACTGAACCCTTAGGCCGGGTTCCCACTACGCCGCCGCCGGACCGGCAGATCTGCCGCGCCGGTAAATCTGCCGGAAGGGCTAGTGGCTGTACAATTTATATGAAGCTATTCACATTATCCCGGGTCCGGCATTTTTGCCGAGCGTTTTGTCACTACGAATTGCCGGTAGAACGACCGGGCCCGGAGTAATGTGAACGAGTTTGTGCCGGTATCTGTCCCCCGCTCGCCCCGCTCGTGCTCCCCTCGCCCTGCCCGTGTTCCACTCACGTCATTCGGCTCGCATTTTCTGGTAAAACTAGACGTTTAGCATGGATATTCAAGCAGAAACTTTAATTACGCTTGTCCAAGAGAGACCTGTTCTGTGGGATAAGACCGAAGACGTCTATAAAGACAAAAACTTAAAGTTAGCAGCATGGCGTGAAGTATGTTTACCAAACTTGACTGTCTGAATTTCTTCCGGGATCCGATGTAATGTGAACACTCTGTCCGGTGTCCGGTTTCCGGCAGATCTGCCGGTCCGGCGTAGTGGGAACCCTGCCTTATAGGATCACTTCGTTGTCCGTCCATCAGTCTGTCAAGACCCTTTTTCTCAGTAACGCATGAAGGTATCAAATTGAAATTAATAGGTATCAAATACGTAAGTCTATGGTCCCCTTTGAGCGCAAAAATCAAAAATCACGTTTCTAAGTCAACGCAATAAAAAAAAACGGCCATTTATTTTGGCAAATAAATCAAAATCTACAGGGTACTTCCCGTTGACCTAGAATCATAAAATTTGGCAAGAAGCAAGGTCTCACAGCACATATAAAGGAAAAAATCCGAAAATCGTTAATTTGTAGTTTTATCACACAAAAAAAATGTGTTTTCGCTATTACAAACTTACATTTGCAGTTGGAGAATTGACCATGACGTTTATCGATCGATGTATGAACATTTTAAGTTTGTGTTTGGAATAAATTCATCCCAACTACGGAACCCTTCATTGTGCGTGGTCCGACACGCACTAGGCCAGTTTTTTTTTCTTTTCTCACAGTAATAATGTTTACAAAACAGAAATTAAAACGAAACGTTATCTGAAATATTAGGAAATGTTATGTAGGAATCGATCTGTGGCACTTACAACAAGATACAATATCACAACTATATTGATAAATGAAATAACACACCTGACTGGTTTCTGTTAGGCCCAATTGTGCCTAAAGAAATGTATATAACTGTAAAAAAGTTACAATTACTTAAGACGCAGATATATGCCAGTGACCTTTAGTGGTTAGCTTGCGTGTTCTGTACTGATCTCAGGCAACGCGTTGTACGTCCAGCCCGTAATAGGACTCGCCCGTCCAGGAGCACTGTCCCAAAATAGACGCATTATTAATTTATTATACATAAAACAAAAGGTATTTTAATAAAACACGTATACTAAAAGATCAATAATTAAATAATCTTTAAAATGGTGAACGCTTCAGTAAAATACGCTTGATAGATTTTGCGTGATTCCCAGTTTTTTATCCACGTTAGACATAACTTTACAAATTAATTTCATAATGTAATATAATCTAAAATATTCATAGGTATAATAAGTTATTAAGAAAATGCTCTTATTTAAAATATTTTTTTTTCCAAATCATTAACACTACTCGTTTAGACGTGATCTTCAGTATAAAATCATTAAAAGTCGGTTATAGTCGCCTTAAATATTTCTCTCTTAACTTTGTAAAAACAATTTTAATGATTCCTCAAACAAAATGAATACCTTCCTGTCTCCACTTACCTTCGTTTATATCGTCTGCGATAAATACGTATAGCCTTACCATCTTCTAAGCAAATGCTAATAAACCATGACCTCTTCAATGCCAACTGTTATCTTTCTTAGCAATATTTGATCATAAACTCATCGTGTAAAGGTTGTGTCAATACCAGACGAAACAATTATTAATCATTTTAGACAACTTGGTAATGAACAGTATTTGTTTATTACGTAACAAACAATGACTCATACAAGGAATCTTGTGACAGTCTTAATATAAATTACAGCAGTTACTCAAAATGGAAGCAAGTAAATAAGTAGGTAATCTTTATTTTAGGTAAAGCTGTACCCTAATTGCGTAATACACGATCAATCAGAATCTGAATCGTTTTGAAACTAGTGATTGCTAATCCATTACATCATCAGTTCGAAAAAAAAATCTGTTCAACAACGCAATGAATGTTGTTGAATTGTCAATATGCAACAGATTAGGTAAATCGTTTACAAAAATGTGTTACGTAATTAGATAGCTGGTGACTAATGATATAATTTATCTTTATTTTAATATTCTCTGAAATTTCTGAGTTTGTTTATTCCCAGATGAACTACTCGTACCTATGTAAACGTTTGTTGTAAGACATTTATATACTCGGAAATACCCGTCTTCCTCACAATCTTGAAGGCTAGAATTACTCATGAGAGTGTTGAAGGTATTCAGAATACAAGTCAGTTTAAATCGAAGGCATTTACTTCACTCTTCATCTGACATAATTGAATTACACTTCTTGATATAAAACTGCCACCATCATTGCGGTAAACAGCTTTTAGTTTTTATACGAATGTCAAAAACAAAAGAAGACTTCTTCCGCATAGCTTTTGCTCCACAACTTTTAAAATAAACCTCAATTTAATTTATTTTAATTGTTTACTCTCATTTCATTATAATTCTTCGTAAAGCCCTCCTTTGGACTGGTTCCTTTTAGTTGAATACAGCCCACACGACATGAAGATGGATGACATGTGCATGCACAACAAAACATCTGGGTTTTCCTTGTTCGTCATGATATGAACGCTGCGCATATTATGCCACCGTGTAACTAGTTATTATTATACATTTGTCGATAAACAGCACAATGCGTGACATGGTCGTTTAATCCTCAAAGGAAGAGACCCTGTTTTTCTTGGGAAAAAATTGTCACAAAAACATGGTTGGCAAATCGCAAATTGACTTGATATTGTCTGTTCGTTATTATAAGATCTTCATTGTAACCAAAAGTATTTCAAAATTTGCAAAACTAAATAAATAAGTGGGACTTTATTTATAATCGTTGCTTATTATTTATTTTGTTTTATAAATTACATTTTCCTGACACTTAAACAAAGCACACAATTAGACCACTGGGGTCTATCTTAGCATGCTTTGATCAACGCGCTGTTAACAGTTATGTTATAATCGAGTTGATGTAATGTTCCTTCAGCTTACGCTTTATGTTCTTACTATTAATTGAGTCTCTAATGTCTACAGGTATTTGGTTTAGTAAATTGGGTATTGTGAAAGAAGCAGTACGCCTGCCATAAAAGTTATTTTTGCGTGGCACTTGAAATGATTTAGATTTGGCTTGTCGTGTAAAGTTAAGTAATGATTAGTACAGTTAGCGATTGTTTAACCATGTATTTTTGACGTTTGAATGCCACTTCACTATAAGCAACGTTCAAATAAATCCCTTAAAGTCTGCAATCAGAAATAAAACCAGAAAATCGACCAAAACTTGTGTCCAATAATTAATGTGTTAATATAAGTAATTATATTCTACCTACATAAATATCTGTCAGAGCAGGTAGCTAACATTAAAAATGTCTTTATCATCAACCAGGTGTCAGGTACCTAAAGTCTGCTGCGATTTGCCTTATAGCTAAAACTACAAACATTTAAATAATGTAAATCAAAAAGAAATCGAATCAACCGGATTCGCTTTAATCCTTTCTAATATCGTTAAACCAACCAGCTATCTAATTACGCAACACATTTTAGTAAACGATTACGACTAATCTGTTTAATTTTGACAGTTCAACAACATTCATTGCGTTATTTACGTTGTTGAGCAGGCTTTTTTTCCAACATATGAAGCAATGGATTAGCAATCTGTTTCAAAACGATTCAGATTCTGGTTGATCGTGTATTACGCAACTGGTTTGCAACATATTAGTCTACAATTGATTTCCAAAAATACCTACACTATACGCAGTGGCAAGGAAGAAGCGCCTTTTTTAAACACGCTATATCCTAATTGGGGTCATCTGACACCACACAAACCTGGTTCTTCTTCTCTCACGTCGATTCACAAAATATTACATAAGAAGAAAAGTGAATGCGTCGTTAATTATGGCCATTCAGTATATCGGAACTCAGGAGCGTGCCGTAGATTCGTAAAAGCTATTCTAACATCTAAATAAAAAAAATATAAAAATATAAAAAAAAATAGAAAATAGAGAAAACGAATTTTCCCAGATTCAAATTCAAAAATCATTTATGTCAATCCATTTATGATCATAATAATATGCTGACATTTGAAAAAAAATTAAAATTTTAATCACAATAATTATATATAAAAATAATTAATTTAATGAAATATAAATAAAATTGAAATTGAAATAATAAAATAAAAAAAAACGTAAAATTAAGTTAAAATTATTAATAATACGCCTGCCTCTGACCTCTGAGTCATTTGTTTGTTTGTCATTACATTAATCGTATAACAATGGTTAATGTACTGACAATCAAACTTGTTCGCAAATACGTAAATATTGTAACTTTCATCGAAATCGTTAGAACCGTTTTCGAGAACGTGATTACAAATATATGTATTTATATATACAAATATTGCTCATTTAATTAATACTATAGGATTTTACCTTATGGGGCTCTAACTTAGGAGAGAACACGTCAGCGATAAATTAACAATAACAGAACTAATTAACTTGTTATTTCCTTCAAGGCATCGCATGAAATATTTTAATTAGGTCCTGTTAGTCACCAAGGTTATAATATTTTAAATGTATTAATGTCCTGTTGCAATATTACCTGTATGTACAAATAAGCAGACATAGAAACTAGCTACATACAATACAATACATAACACAACATCACGACTGTAATCCGAGAAGGGTTAGGCAGAGATGTACCTGTAACTCCCACATTTCGCCAGTTATGTTTAAGTTCCATGTAATACAAGACAATACTCAGACATACTAATTAGTACTTTTTATTACTAATTCAATCAATCTGCGTAGCCTTTTCCCAACTATGTTGGGGTCGGCTTCCAGTCTAACCATATGCAGCTGAATAACAGTATTTTACATGGAGCAACTGCCTATCTGACCTTCACAACCCAGTTACTGGGTAATACGATACCCCTTGGTAAGGCAGATTTTTGGGCTTCTGATGACCCGTAACGACTGTCAAAGATCCACGAATGACAGCCGGGACCAACGGCTTAACGTGCTTTCCGAGGCACGGAGGAGTCTCGGTATGTAAAGATGGTCACCCATCCACAGATCAACCCCGCCAAGCGTAGCTTAACCTGATGGATCGACCCGTGCGGCAGTTATTACTTAGCCACGAGCTCCTTCTTTTATTACTAATTCATTAGCACTTATTAATAGTTCTTTGAAAAAAAATGATTAAACGTGAACCACCACGTCTCATAGAATGCCTGGCTTGAATAGTATTTGAATTACTTATAACGGATAATTTACCGTTATAAGTAATTCAAATACTATTCTTAACTGGTATGTACTATTATTCAAATAACATAATAGATTATTGTAACACATACGTAAAATTATAATATCTTTGTTTAAATTCACGTCCGTTTCGGTGTTTAGTGGTTTCCAATAACATAGTGATTCGATCTTAATTTATAATTATAATATTTATCATTGTACCGTGACTCTAGATAACCCCAGTTTTTTTAACACGTGAAACTGCGACATTGACCAACGATATTGTAGTAAGTATTAGCATAGATATTTACTGACAGAATTATCTTACTGAAAAAATGGCAGTCATAATGATTATAATGAAATAAATTCTCGAATTCAGACCCTGAGCTGATTAACTTTCAGCTTGTTGCAATATAATTCTGAATGGAGAAAATTCTTGCCATCTATTACCTATCTAATATGCATGTGATGATGGAAAAGGGCAAAATAAAAATTTATGAATGCGTATCTATAATTACTACCTAGCGAATGCCAATTCATTAATCGACCACTTCTAACCATAAATCGAATGTATCGATAGTCAAATGTTAATTTCATGGAATGGTATGGTGGAACTAAATAAATAAATGATTAATAAATCGAACGCTCAATAAATCGTACACCCACAAAATAAAAAATCTAATGTTTTATTTAATCGAGTGATCAACGCATAGCATTATCATTAATTGTATCGAATTATAAACATACTGACTACTTATTGTATCACACGTACGATTATTGTACGATTTATTGAGTAAATACGACGCTACGACGCCGCTACGACAGCGCTACGATGTCGGTACGACGTCGCTACCAGGGTGCTACGACAAAGTTACGACGCCGCTACGACAGCGCTACGATGTCGGTACGACGTCGCTACCAGGGTGCTACGACAAAGTTACGACGTCGCTACGATATTGCTACGACGCCCGCGCCGCTGCGTCAACAGTACGACGATGCTACGACAAAATTTAGACGAGACTTACTTTATTATACAAACATTATGGTTATGTCCGAGAAAAACAGAATTTACTACTTAATTATATTATTAAATATTCGCACACCATCATCACATCATCAATAGTAACTATGAGTAGCCGATCAGTATGTTTATAATTCAATACAATGTTGACCGAAGATTCGGTACAATAAATATACGATGCGTTGAACGCTCGATTAAACAAACATTCGATATTTTGAACACTCGAAGTATTGAGTGTTCGATTTATTAACCATTCGATAAAGTTAAAATGTTCGATTATTGAGTCATTCGATTAATAGTGGTCGATTATTTGGCATTCGATATGGTTTAGTACCCTCGAGTTTCGAGTTCAGGTAATTTTTTTATGCACCATTAAAACAACTTTGGTTCACGCCTTCTCAATTTGAGAGCCTCAAGCGCAAACTCCGATGCAAAATGTGTCCATCATATTGGATATCCTGTTGATAATTATTCTGTCTTCTTCTTTTTGAGGCTGACTCGACTGTGCAATCACCAATTTTTGCCCTGTCTGACCTACCTATGTCCGCGATTTTATTATTAAACCCGTTAAATGATCATGACTAAAAAATTAACCGGTATTTCGTACGTAACTAAAAGTATTTAATACTTTGAATGAATGTTGGATAATTTATGTCGTTATAGTAGGTATCTGTGGGTATGTGGATAAATAATATTCTGATGTCCCACGAGTATCGGACTTCCCACTTGGCTGTTTTTATTTAATCATTCGGCATTGACACTGTTTAAGATCATATTCACTATCTTTCGAAGTGCCACAAGTACCTATTACTTTTAAGTTACTGACGTAACTATCTGGTAAGAAAAAAGTAGTTAAAGTTTTCTATAAGGTAAAGCAGTAGCCACCACAGTTATTACTGTGGTATCTACTGGTTTATTTTATAAAATAGTAGGTAATAATAGACTAGACATAGGAACCAATATTGGCCGAATTCTAGCCTATCTAGATCTATCGGGCTTAGAATTCAAATGTGCTGTCACCCGGAACTCAAAAACGGAACAATGACCCGCGGCATAATAGCTTTTAGGAAGTAACAAAATTGCATCAATCAATTTAATTTGAATGGCTTGACCATGAACTTGCACTTAGGTACACATCCACATAATGAAAATTGATTAAATTTAATAAACTAGTCCATTTGGTAACCTGTCAAAGAACAATGCCAGGTTTCGGCCTACACAACTTTTAAAACTAAATTCACACGGACACAAAGTTTTTACCTACAACAATTTAAATATAAAATACTAACTTCTTAAAAAACATTTAGTTATTTTCTAGAACTTTTCGAAAAGAAAATCATTCTATTAAGTAATTTTGTTTATCATGTTCCAGGTTATTCTTTTTATAAATAAAAAGGTTCAGGTAGTTACCTGTTCTGCCACTGTAATCGATTATTCTAAATAATTAAAGCGATTTACTCTTTACTTTTCATTTACCACTTCTCAATTGTCTTTTATTATAATTTTTTTCCTAAATAATACGTTCATCGTGTTTATTATAAATACATTAAGTATTTTTTAAAGAATATAAAACGAAATTCAAGATATCGATTTTTTGCACGATAACAATGGTAACCATGTTAGGTTCTGTCAAGATCGCGCGCTCTAACTGACAGATAGTCGATGTCAAACATCTTGTGTTGTTGCTGGTGTTTTTCTATGTGTACAGTTGTTTATTTCTCGAATTCCTCTGCGTTTGCGTTTAAAGACTTATTGTGTTATTATATCCGTCCATACCACACATTTTGTGACAATGTCCCATCAACTACGTTGTATTAATTGTGGTTTAAATGTGTTCCGGATGAAACGGCATTTAGTTGAATCTGACGATGTCCGTTCATTGTTACGGCAATGGACTTCACTTTCTGAGGTAAAGTACGATTCTTATTAATAGAATGTAAACTGAATAATATTAATTAATGATAATGGTGAAAACGAATAAAACTATTCAATTACTGTATATTTTTTGTTTAATTTACTCTGTAAAAATAAATAACCTCCAATCTACAATGTCTGAATAATTACTTTTTGAGAAGTTCAATGTAAAAGTGGAAAACACAGAAAAGCTTCTGACATTAAACTACACAAAAAAACGTTAGAATTTTCTCTGTCCATGAATTTTTTTTATTGAGCCTAAGTTACTATGGACATCTGACATTGTTCTTTAAACGTGTTGCAGTTTTTTAAATTAATTCGTCTAAAACCACTACCCTCATATAATATGGAAATCAAATTACAACAAAAGCCTTCAAGGACAGCCTTATGGCAAGGTATGAAGGTACCTACTTCTAAATCATCATCTGTCTAGCCTTACTGCAACTATTTTGGGGTCTGCTTCCAGTCTAACCGGATGCAGCTAAAGACCACTAGTATTTTATATGTAGCGACTGGTTATCTGACCTCGACAAACCAGTTAAAAAAACTATATTAGAACATAGGTATTTTTTCTGTACCTATATCTTAAATAAGTAGATACCTATTAGATATCTATAATTGTAAAATTCATTTGCATGCCCTAGACAGGCAAAATATGGACTGTACATTAACCACCAACTTGGGTATAACACCTGTATTTTCTGCAAATAAATGATTCTTATTCTTAGTCAGTTAATGGGCACGATATCCCTTGAGGTACCTACTTTAAAACACCTTTACAAAATTTTAACCAAGTCTTTTGTTTTAGCTCTCTCTTCACCGGCGGTCGGTACATCCTGGCTGGTACCAACAACACAGACAACCTGAGTGGACTCACCCGCCACGTGAAGAGACAAGTCATCCACCCACTCTTCTCCGTGGGTCCCTACTGGCTCGACGCTGATGACTTCAACATCAAACAGGTCACGAAAAATTGCTTAAGTAAAACGCTCACACAAATACATACTCGTATGTCAGCTAGAATACTGGCAAATGCAGTATAGTGACCACTGGGCCAGATGTGGGCTGGATCAGAAGATACCACATCAGCCCAAGAAGTGGGTTTGTAGGCTAAATAAAAACGTCAAAACAAGAGATAAGCTAGGAACCTACGTACTTAAACATTGTAGGAAACAAAAAATAGCTGGAGAATTAATATGCAACCGGTGACGTACAACATTCTTCCTGAAACCTCGAAATAAAAAACAGTTGGAACAGTCAAGACTCATGAGTCAGAATTACTTACATTTAATTCACAAGTCATCAGAATAAACGTTTTTGTTCGTTCGTGTTTTACAAGAAAGAACATTCCTACGGGTGTTGGCCCTTTCCCGTTGTAATACGAACTCGTAAGACAAAGATTGCCTACGTATTCGAACAATGGTAACCTATGGATGAATTCATTGAGCCGCTAACACGTTAATAATAAGTCGAAAGAAAGAGGACTTGTTCCCTAAAATCGTTCCTAATAGCCAAACGCATAATACAGCCGCAACGGGCCGCAGCGCAACGCATTTTCATACAAAATTTGCGGTGCGACGCGGCTGTAGTATGCTTTGGTTCATAGAAAAATGGACGAGTGATGGGAGCCTTCACTCGTATATTTTTCTACGCAAACAGGCGCGACGCGATTCGGATAAAACAATTTCTAAGAAAACTTCACAATAGAACAATTTTCGGTGTCGCGTCGCACCTGTTCGCGAGAGCCTTCATGCTGAAAGGCTTTTTGCATTGCGTTGCGGCGCCCCATGCTGCTTTAGCCTTAACTCCTCCAAACTTAATAACCTTACTCAAACTCAAACTCTCTCTTTGCATTCATGTGTACATTAAGGTGTTACATTTACTACTATTGTAAGTAAGTTCCAACATGAAACCCGGTTAGGGCACGGCAACATAAACTACTAGTAATTGACTCTTTGATACACCTGTAAGACTGCAGCTATAAAACTTTTCATTTTACCCCCAAAATTGCATTACAGGTGGCAGCTCGTTGGGACTTCCTACTGGCCGAGCTGGACGAGCCCTTGCCCCTGGACGGCAAGACCATGGCCGCCGCCACACTAGACGACCAGCCCAGCCTACCTGCTGGACTCAACGTCGGATACGCTGGCTACGGAACTGACCACTTCGGGGTCAGTATCTCATTTCTATATGTAAAGGCTCGTGCAGACCAACGCGACGCGAGTCGAACAATACAATTTCTAAGAAAACTTCACACGGTATATCAATAACCTGTGTCCCGTCGCGCTAGTCTGAACAAAGCTTAAAGATGTACAGTGGTAATTCAGGATCAAAACTATTTGGTTTGTTTGGCGCATGTGAAAGAACAGATAGGTAACATTAAATTTAAGAAAAACGAATACACTTAGGTAGGTACATATTTTTAAAATTCAGAGAAATAGGGCTGTTGACCGGGGAAAAAAAAACAATTTAGTCCGTCAGTCAGATAATAAAAAAATACGAGACACGTATTATAATAAAAAAAACCGGCCAATTGCGTGTCGGACCACGCACAATGAAGGGTTCCGTAGTTGGGATGAATTTATCCCAAGAACAAATTTAACATTGTAGTTGAAAAACATGTGGGAGAACATGTTTTTCAACTACAATGTTAAATTTGTTCTTGTATGGAATATAAATAATACGGAATGTACGGCAGATAATGTTTTTCAAACTGCAAATTTAAGTTGGTTGATTATTACTCGTTAACCTGTTCAGCCTACGTAGCTCTGATAGTATTCCTTTTAATTTCGTTATATATACTACAGCTGCGAACTCCAAGTACCACTTAGCCGGCAGGGGTGGTCCGACACTTGATTCTAACAAAAAATATCAGTTAAAAGCTTAATATTTCGCAAACGGATCCCTGAATCCAAAAATGGTTTCGACAAACTCCCAATATTTTTGAACGACCTTTCTAACGATACCCCACAACATGGGGTAGATGAGAAAAAAAAAACATCCCCACCTTACGGTAAACCCTAAAAAAAAATTTTTTCTTGTTTTTATTTTTTTATTTACCACTTTGTAGGCATGATTAGTATGTACACATATGCTAAATTACAGCTTTGTAGTACTAACCGTCTCTGACCTAAGCCGCGGACAGACAGACGGACAGACAGCTAGACAGACGGACATGGCGACACTACGAGTATAAGGGTTCCTTATTTACTACGGAACTCTAAACATGGTTTAGTTAATCGCATTAAAGTTGGGGAGTGGGGGCTCGCTACGTCACAAGTCAGTATAAAATCTACCGGGGAGTGACGTCATGCCATATTTTAACGTATTGCCTACACAATGTAGGTATTGCCGTAATCTTTTGATGAAAAAAAATATAAAAAATGTATCCAATATTTTTTAATAATCTACCTGACGGACAAAAAAAAATATTAGTCAATATATTATATTGTTATAAAAAATCCAATAAGTATCAATTATCTTGCTGAATAGTGCCAACATAGTTGGTAATAAGGCGATTAGAACTAGCAGTTTTATGATTGATCAAATCATATTATTGCAGCTGTATCCTAGAAATTCAAGAGACCGTGATGATGTCTTCTTTTTGTCATCGTAACAACCGCATCGCAACTATGCCTTTCATTTTAATCGTCTCAAGTCTATTCGATGTGAATTGCACCTCATTTTGAAAGTGTTTTTAATTTGGTTCAACTTTCTATGCAAGCTGACCTGGGAGGAAATCTGTAGGTATGCTGAAAACACTGACGCATGAATTTATTATTCATCTCAAGAATCATGATCGAAACGACGACAACCATGCAATTAACATGAATAACGAAATAGTAAGCAGTGCAGTCTATAAGCATAGTGATAAAGACTCGAGAGCGCGTCATATTAACTTGTTTTCTTTATCCCTCCAGGGTACCATGCGCAGCGACATGCACGGAATGGAACTGGCAGTGCAGAGTGATGACGCGTGCTCGACCCTGGAGCAGTACAACCGTAAGGACATGGTGTGTGTTAAGGGACTCCCGCCGCGGTTCGACTCTGCCTGCAACGTAAGTAACCATATTCTGCATACTTCCGTCGTTATCTACCAACTATCATACACCAATTCTGCATTGAAAAATCTCAAAACTATCGGAGGCAGGGTGTTTAGTGTAGTTTTTTTCGCTTAGGATTCGGCCACGAGTATCCTCAGACGCCTAAAAACACTTCTTAGACGAATACCTACACTAACCTACGTACACTGACGCCTTGTTCCATGGGGAAAAAACTATAGAACGCCACGTGACACCAATCATGCACATAGAACTGATTTCCACTTTCTGTACCTATTAAATAAAAATAAATTAAATAAGTATTTGTTAATTTATGGCAACTAGGCCCAATTGTTAGTCACATTGTTCTTAAAAACTATAGTTAGTAAACAAACACAGAAACAGAAACAAAAAGCAAATTTTAAGGTTAGCTGTGGGGTCCTCCTGACCAGGTGCTGGCCACAGCGTGCGACAACCAAGATGCGTCATAGTTTTTTATCAACATACTTAGGATGCCGTTAGAACTAGACCGCGCTCTTGACAAGATAAAATTTGTTATTTTGCGCATTATGTCCCACCTATATTCGAGTATTCCAATTACCCTTCCATATGGCCTTGAGAAGTTTTGTTGCAAAATTAGCGTGACGAAAGGTCGCTGGCAAATTATGTCACCGGTATTTCCCAATCAATTAACCAGTTCAAAGCGAATTTGTTGAAACAGTTTTAAGGATATTATTATCGCCTGTCGGCTCGCCTATACAATGAATAATTATTGTGGAGCTCACTAGACTCAAGCACAAATCCCGAAGACTCACGAACTTCCATTACTGTTGGAAACTTTGAAGAAATTGAATGTTCCTAGTCCTACCCTACTTAGGGCCCCCTACGCTAGGCCTGATTTTACCAGTAGAATATAATATTTTATCCGTAATAAAACTGACGTCCGACAGTTTTTGTTGTATGGAAAAATTGTTATAAATTCAAAATTTATTAGAAGGATAACAACTATAGGTACGTATAACAAAGTGTGGCCGATTGCACCCTGACTGTTTTTTTGTGATTTCAGGGTGACAGCGGCAGTGGTCTAGTTGATGAAACCGGCAGGCTTATTGGCGTCGCCTCCTGGGTCGAAAACGATGCCCACGACTGCTCCAACGGAGCCCTAGTCGTGTTCTCCAGAGTA
Source organism: Agrochola macilenta (assembly GCA_916701695.1). Lineage (NCBI taxonomy): Eukaryota > Metazoa > Arthropoda > Insecta > Lepidoptera > Noctuidae > Agrochola > Agrochola macilenta. The sequence continues at coordinate 16,829,505 of OU753563.1, forward strand.
TCCAGCGTACGCGACTGGATCAGACAAGTCACCAAAGTCTAAGAAGACATCCACACAGCAATATATACGTATACAACATCAGATCAATATGAAACACTATGTTGACTAGTCAAGTAAAGTTGTTCTCCAAAGAATTTTATTATGTAACATGTGATACTTTAGATACAATTCAATACTTACATTAAATTACATGTTTATTTTCATGACAACTGTTGAAGTTAGGTGCTATCGTAGCCTTATTTTTAACCGACTTAAAAAGGAGGAGGTTATGTACTTTATATTTCTAGAGTTTAGATTGAAGTACAAAGTTTTATATAATATTAAGCGGTCTGGTTGTGATAATGTTTATCTGTTAGTAAACAGATCATCAAAATGTTAGAATTAACGACTTAACCTAATTTGTTATGTGACCTTTGTGACCATATTTTTTTAAATAAATGTAGGTACAAATAAATAAAAAAATTGTATGTATTTTGCTTTCCGCACAAGGAATCGTTCTACAAATGTTTTAAGTTCCTATCCTGATTTTATGATTCAAAGCTTTGATTAATAAAATTATATCCAGATGGAGTGTCGCACTGCAAAATAACTAAAACAAGCGGACCAATAACTCTTATGCTGATGAGCCTGACAGCTACGACTTACACTCGCCCTTACTCTCTAAGCACTCGCCCCACTGTGCTGACATTCAGTGTTTCTTTCAGGTACTAAGTAGCCTTACTGCCCCCCCGGGGCGTTTGGAACTTAATCAATAGCAATAGGTTGCCGCTCGCTCACTTTCGCGCGTCTACAGCAGATTTACGTATATTCGCGACGAATATCTCTACAATTTGGCAAATTATTTAAACCTGGTATCCTTTTAGAATTGGAAACCCTTTATTGACGTGACGTGGCACTCAATCAGCCAATCAGGAATTGAGTAGTGCATGACATATTAAAGTAGCCAATCAAAAACCAGAATAGTGCCTAGAAAGAACGACACACTTTCGAGAATATCGCCATCCCTTTTCCTCTAACGCTATCCCATAAGGCTCTCCCACTCTAAACAGCTGTTTATAGATAGTAATTTCTCGAAATTTGTAGAATGAAAATTATAGCTGTGTCCTTATCTAACTAACGGTAGTCCCATATGGCCGTCTTAAATCGAACACTCTCGAAGTCTCGAGTGTTAGTGGCGGCGGTGTCGCGATTACTCGCGATTCGCGAAAGTTCGTTGCAGAGTATTTATTATATAGCGAGTTACGTTCTGCGGCAAGCATACAGTAAGGGCCGAGTCTCACCGGAATGGCAGCGGCCGGCAGCGGTACTATAATAAACAATGGGAACAGAAATATAGTTGGCTAGTTTACGATACCGAAACTGGAGGTGCATTTTGTAAACTAAGTATGCCAAATTTTTATGAAAAATGAGCCAAAAGTTTTGCAGAAGACAGGTGGGGTGTTCCGTGTTCATAACAGTTCCATTCAAATCATTCATAATGGCTTTAGGAAAGGACAGAAAATTACAGAAGCATGAGCATTCATCAGCTTCATCACTATAAGTGTAGAAATGGAAAATCTCAGAAGGCAGGCCATGAAAAAACCCATTCATGCTCAAATTATTCAACAGAGTGATAGTGAAAAAGAGTTGAATAGGAAGGAAATACTTTTGAGAGGTTTGCATTTTTTAATAAAGGAAGAAATTGCTCACACTACTAAATACGAGAGTTAGATTGAAAGTATTCTTGACAAAATGAATGGCGAATTTAAAGCATGGAGACATGCGCTAAGTAAGAATGTGTGGGTGAAGTTTTAAGGGGTCTCCCTTGTTTCATCGAAAATAAATTGTCAAATTATCACTTCCCAAACAATTTTCCGCATAATTTCATTTGACAAATACCTAATTACTTAGCAAAAAATCTCCTCAAATAATTGTAACGCAAACCTAATGTTTTGCAAGTGAACGTTTGAACAATAACTTGTTAGCCAACTAGTACTTTTACCAATTTTTATTTAGCCAAATATTTCAGTTGGAATAACTCATTTTACGCAAAATAAAGACGTTTTATTAGAAGGGTGTTTTTTCCACTTAAGACAAATTCTAAACAGGTACCATTAATATTAACTATTCTGGTATTTTTTTTTTTGAGTTAGTAGCATACCTTTTTTAAATTAATCTCGTCTAACTAGTTCAGTTTCGGGTAGCCTGTTTTTATTTTCATTTTTTCTATATCACCTAGTCGTTTCTGGATCGTAGGAGGTCACAGTTTTAACCTAACCTAACCACTTTTTTTTTAATAATTAACCTACTCTAACTAGTTCCATAACTTACTGACCAAACGTTTATTGCCTAAAGATTGTTTGCTGTATTAAATCATTTGATTAAAAACCAAATGGCTAAATGACATTATCCTTGTTAATATTCTGCCAAGTACAAATTTTACCAAATGAAAATGTGCGTAGGTACTAAAATCATTCCAAACATTACATTTGGTATAAAAAAAGGTTGCTAAAATTTGTTTGGGTAGTGAAATTTGGGCAAAATCTTTTCGGTAAAACGGCAGGATCCCAGTTTTAAGAGATTTATTATTTATTATTTATTATTTGATAGGTACACCAACGACCTATTCACTAGAACATTAACATAATAGAAAATAACATAAGCATTGATTTATGGTGAATTAGTCACTTACAGGCGTACACAGCACTTACATAAAAAATAGCTTATAAATACACGTTTTAAAAAGATTTTATACGGATAGAAAAATTTAATTGAAACAATGAACAAAACATTAAGTTAAAAACAAAATCATAATCGTAATTAAAATAAAATATATCAAGAATTACAATCAAAATTATCAATAGAACAAAATGAAAACATTGAAATAAAAAATAAAAATTTATGCAGCAAAATTGCTATTCAAAATGGTAGAACGCGATAACGAGTGCATTATATATTAAAAATTAAATAAGTAGTAAAAAATAAAAAGTAAATAGTAAAAAGTAAAAAGTAGATTATGTATGACATTATGATTCGTCGTTATGTTTTTTGCGAAATTGGGTAAAGGAGTCTGTAAATATATCTGTAAATATATCAATATTGTTGCAGACATCTATTTTATTATAATTAGCCATTAATCGATTCAAGGGGGCATTGAGACCAAGGTTGGTTCTTGATGAGGACGGTACAAAGGTATTTATTTTGCGTAGAGATCTAGTTACGGTACGCCTAGGTACAGCTATATTAATTTTTGATAATAACTCGGGTACATCCGCCAGGTTATGAATGATTTTGTATAACAAGAGCTGATCAGAAGTGCTTCTACGTTGTTCAAGTGGTAACATATTGAAGTGATTAAGCCTTTGGGAATAATTAGCGTCATGAGGGCAACTAGGGCATCTAAAGCGTAAGTACCTGGTGAAGGCCTTCTGTATACGTTCTATCCTGTTAATATGAACACTATATGTGGGATTCCAAACAGGAGATGCGTAGTCTAGTATGCTTCTGACAAGGGTGTAGTAAAGCACTTTTAGTGTCGATATGGACCGAAACTCCGAACAAGTTCTCCTCACAAAACCCGAAATTTTTGACGCTTTGGCTACAATTCCGTCGAAGATGAGTTGAAGGAAACATTAAAAAACAAGAAGTTCTCCGTTTTAGCTAATGAAAGTACTTCTTTAAGAAACGAAATGGAGCTAAGTATGATGTTCAGAGTAATGGAAAATAAAGTCCTTGTGGAAAAGTTATTGGCAATTGTCAAAATCCCCGATGGAAAGGCAGAAACTATTGCAAATGCTATTGACAAGGAACTCACTGCTCTTAATTTAGATTACAACGATATTATTGCTTTTGGATTTGATGGTGCTTCGAATATGGCTGGAAACGTTGATGGTGTGAGAAGAAAGTTATCAGAAAAGGCAAATAAATAATTTCTTTACATACACTGTAAAGCGCATATATTGGCACTGGTAGCAGCTTCCTGCTGAAATAAAAATAAAAAGGTTAAGAGGTTTTTTCATGTTTTAAAAGACATATACAAGCTGTTTAGTAAGTCCCCTAAAAAGGAAAATATTCCAAGTAGGTAGGTACATGAAATTCAAGCAGTGATTTACGATCCCATGATTCCAGTATGTATTGAAGTAAGATGGTTACGAGGGTGACACTGAGTTCTTAGAAAATCAAAAAAACTAGTAAGTTATTAGTTTTATTATATCTTTTCAAAATAGTGTCAATTTACATCAATACATCGCTGCATCCGATGGAACCACTGAGAAAAGCACTTTCTCTCTTTCACTGAGAAAGCCCACTCGTCCTTAGGGGTGGGTCTCTTCGACGGCATTTTGAAACGCAGCCACTGCTTCCTCGGCGTCCATAAAACGTTTTCCTCAAAGTTTTTCTTTTATTTTCGGAAATAAATAAAAATCGCAAGGTGCGAGGTCGGGGCTATTAGGGCGGGTGACCCAGTAATTCCACTTCTGACGTCGCCAAGTAATCGATTGTTTGCTTGGCGGTGTGCGTTGTCGTGGTGAAGGAGGATCCTACCGCGAGGTCGTTTCTCCCGAACTTTTTCCAAGACAAGTGGCAAACAATTGTTAATGTACCACTCTGCAGTAACTGTTTTTCGATCCTCTAAAACAATTGTTGCGTAATGACCTGTCCTTCCGAAGAACGAGGCCACCATCTTTTTTCCCACGCATCGACCTCTCTTCACTTTAGTTGGCAACTCCTCGGAAGAAAACACCCACACAGCAGACTGTCTTTTAGTTTCAGGATCATTCATAACAATAAATCCAGCTTTCGTCACCCGTAAGCGAACACAGCATTTGAGTCACCTCCGTTAAATCTTTGAACCATTTCACGACACCAATCAACACGGCGGAGTTTTTAGGCCTCTGTCAAATTATGAGGTATCCACCGGGCACAAAGCTTCCTGACCGCTAAATGTTCATGGAGGATTTTGTGCACTTGACTCATACCGATGCCTAAGCTTGTCCGAATCTGCTGATTAGTCACTCTTTTGTCAGTCTCTATCATACGCCGCACAACACTGATGTTATCTTCAGTCATCGCCGTAAAAGGCCGTCCCGCACGCAGATCATCGGTGAGGTTAGTGCGACCACGTATAAACTCATTAAACCAGTTGTAAACAGTGGCACGAGACGGGGCTTCATCGTGAAAGGCCAATCGAAGTCTATCATAACTTTCTTGTTCAGTTATATGACATCTAAAGTCATAAAAAATCATTGTACGAAAATTTTCTCGCGATGCTGACGTGACAGACAATTTTCAATTTGCCGCCAAATCGTAAACAAATGACAAATGAATAAAATACATACACAATAATATTGGCAGTTCCATTTTCAAAATTTGAACTTATTTTTAATTAAAAACAGGATTTACCTACTATCATGTAGATCACACTACAGGATAGTAAATGCTGTTTTAGGACCCTTAAGTAAATTTTAATGGCTTGTGAACGTATCAACAAAGAAGGCGCAGCTCTTGCATCACTGGCAGGGGGCATCTTACTGGAAATAAGAAATTAGAGTTTCATCGTCACCTGTCACGTAATTAATGAACTTCTCATTGCACTTTCTTACCTCAGCAATGATTTGCAAAAGAAAGACTTGAGTCTCGCCAAATTAATTCCTCTACCACCACAAAATTACACTTGCAGGATATTAAAAACAGTGCGAAGATGTCAATAGCCCTCTGCAAATAAAAGTTCAGCTCGAAATAGAGAAATTAAAATCTGAAGTGTACCTGGTTGCTGATGAAAATGCAACTGAAACGTTTAAAGGGATTAGGATGTATTGTGAAAGCGTAATTAATTAAATAGAAGACAGATTCAATGGCAAATCAATTGATATCATTCAGGGTTGATATGATTTAAATCAGTGATTTAAATCGCGATTAAAATCAAGTGATTTTTTTATAAAAATCAATGATTTAAATCAATATTTTTTTACTTCGACCAAATCAGCCATTTAAATGTGTCTAGGGACTTCCCCCGACAAACTACGGCGCGCACACACGTGTTCAATGCTATTTAACTAAGTACACCGTTAGGGGAGGTTCTCCGAAATTTAAACCCGTGACTGAATCCGTCCGTTTAGTCTTTGGCGCGGTCATTCGTGATTGATTAATGAAAGTGAATACAACAAGATGTCTGGAAGGAAAAAAGATGCTGAATGGGTTTATTTCGATGAAAAAAAGTCCACTTGCGGCAAGTTTAACAAAGCAGTGTGTAAGAAGGAATTAATGGGCTTAGTAGCGAGAATGAAAGAACATTTAGAGAGATGTGTGACAGAAAAAATCAAAAAAATGCGATTTAAATCCAATTAATCCGATTTAAATCAAATAAATCCGATTATTTTGTTTTTTTTATAAAAATCATGATTTTTATCAACCCTGATATCATGACATTTTCAAGTAGTTTTGAGACCTTTCAATCATTAATAGCTCAGATTAATAGCTTTACAAGACACAGAAGTAAGAAAGTTTTGTGACAGATTTCCTACGCCTAATGCGGAAAATGTGATAGCAGACCTTAAATCATTTGAATTTTACACCAAGTCAATGCTAGCAAGCGGAATGTACAATCGAAGAAGTTCATATCTATACACCGTAAGGACTATTTCTGCTTGCAGCGCTCGGCGGCTATAGAACCAGGGCGGTAACAGATGGGGTCATCGTGTTCACGGGATTTTGTTTTCAAACTGCTTAGATATGAAGTTCTTCGATAGTACAAGGAGACAGGTGAAAATCCAATCGCAAAAATCTTAGAAGCAGACTTAGGGTACCTACCTACTGCGAATTACAAAAACTTTGTGAAATCCTTCTTGTAATTCTCGTAACCACTGCCTCCGTCGAAAGATTGTTTAGTACGATGAACAGAATACTAAATAAGACAAGAAACAGAATGCTACCTGAAACTTTGATGCATTGTATGATGATTAGCATCGAGGGACCAGAGACTCCAAAAGAAGAATTTCTAGAAAAAGTTGTTGATTTGTACGCAAGAAAAAAGCCACCAAGAACAAGATTTTTGTCAAGAATATTACTCTTCGTGGCTTTTTACAATGTTACTTTGACAATGTTGGTTCAGCTTATAGCATCTTTTATTCATTAAAATATTAATAATAATTGGAATTGATTACTTATTACTTTGTTTCCTTTATTTTCTCCCCCCAGATCTCTTAACCGCCCCCCTGGAGAATTTTGCCTGAAAGAAACACTGCTGTCATTGTGCATACATCTTATCTTATGTTATTATCTAGACATAATTATGTCTTTGATTCAAAGATACAAAATCTTGTCGCTAGTTCCAAAAATGGAAGCAATTTGAGAACCAATACATGATGATTTTTTATTGGGCGCATTTCTTGAAAGAGGTTTTAGCTAAGAGAGCAAAATTTGACTCCGCTATCCAAAGAAAATACTAATCTCTATTTGGGGTCAGAATTGGATTGTTTCGAAGTTATCGTGATTTTTAAGTTTATTTATACACTTGATAGAGGCAGATCTTGCGTGATCGAATCGACCAGGACGAGTTCTGGCTGTATGACTTAATGATGTAGGGCCATCATTAAGTCACACAGCCAACATCACATCAGGGTACAAGAAATTCTGCAACTAGCAAGACTTGCATCGAAAAATGTTATATAACCCATTTCAAGGAATGCACCGAATAACCAACTTCATTGTTTATAGTACAGACATTTATGGCCCGATAATAAACCACACCATGTCAACATCAGTCTTGAGTCTATCCATCCAAGGATTATTTTATCGCAACGAAACAGCACTGACACTACACAGTAGACACGCTGGAAAATCATTAGTCCGAAGCATCATTAGTGCTCTGTATGCTCGCTGCCAAGTATAGTCCGCCATAAGAAGACCGTCTTCTAGCACCATTTGTGGTTACAGAATATATTAGTAGCGGATCCAAGAGGGGGGGAGGGGGGCTAAGGGTCTCAAGCCTCCCCTAAAAGCATCGGTTCTTCCGTGAGAATCTTAAAGTGAACCTGATATTATTATTCTAATTTAACTTTTTAGCAAGCACTACATAGGGTACCTACTTGCAACTAAAATTGTCATCAATTATCCTTAATTTAATACGTATAGGTCAGGGTCAAGCCCCTCCCAAACGATAATCCTGGATCCGCTACTAATATCACCATAGAATCCTGCTGCGATAACAAAGGCAGCAAGATACAGTGCTTCAAGAGTCTTTTGGCGGTCGAGTGACATGAGGCGCTTTTGGTAAACATTTTTTATTTGTAAAATGTTAAAAACAAGATTGCGTCGTGAGTACCGATTTTGGCCACACGCCAAAAGATACAGCTATGTACAGCTATAGGTTCACCAGCAACAGAACATGCTAAAGATAGAATATGCGTAGATAAGGACAACCAGCGCCAGCATTTGTGCCCTTACCCAGGCGCACACGAGCCACCGGCCACAGCCCCCGGTGGCTGTCGCGTCTTGCTGCGGTGTTGAGTACTGCTGTAGCGGGTGGCCGATACCGGCCACACGAGTGCGACGAATACATACAAAACGTATGAAAAAGCATGCGAACTGCTTGTCGCTGGACTACCGTTAGCTGTGGTTGACAGTGGCTCGTTTGCGCCTAAGCTTTCTGCAACGGTTTCTTATATATTATTGGGTGGCATAAACCAGGCTGTCACCTAAAGCTGCTACGTTGTGCTTTGCTTATAAGAGATGCATAGCTGTGCATGTGATTGTGAATTAATTATATTCCACGTATCTTAAATAGAGATGTGCCGAGTCAGGCTGACTCGAGTACTGACTCGAGTACCTAGTAAGTACTCACATACTCGAGTACTCAAAATATAGGATTCAAATCCACAGTACTCGGATACAGGACTCGAGTACTTACAGTATTCGAATACCAAGTCGCGTATTTTAATCGCAATCTTGTACCTCCACGCATAAACTCGAACTTTGCATGCTTACGATTCGCGTAGCTTACTGAGTGAAGCTAGTCACGAGTGTCGCGCGTGACAAGTTAAAAAAATAAGTTTGTTTCGCTTTAATTGTTTCTAAAAATTACAGTGTGTTCACTATTAATTCCAAATTCCTACTAAGATTGAATTTTCTTACTAAATGACTCAATAAAAGTACATAATATTTAATTAATAAATGCAAAGTTTACTGTCAGAGTACTAAATAAAAAAAGACTGATTATATTGATGACTGATTAGATTAAAAAGACTGATTATACCATAATAATAATGTTATTATTTACTTACTGTCCTATCGTCATATAATACTTATGAACCGAAAGCAAGCTTTCGAGAACAAATAAAAAAGTACTCGAGTCTACCAAAGTACTCGAATACTCATGCTGGTACTCGAGTACCTATCCGAGTTCCGTGACTCGAATCCTGATTCGATTCCTTTTTCAACGAGTACCAAAATACTCGAATACCAAAAATAGCCGACTCGGCACATCACTAATCTTAAACTGCCGGATCAGGTTCAGTCATGTCAAATGTGTAGTATAAGCTGTAGGTAGGAGGTTTAATGAAATAATAAAAACATATTTATGTTCCTGAAAATTTAATGACTTTAATAAGAGAATAACTAAATTAAAACAGCAAGATAGAAGGAAAAATCATTCATTAACATCATCTTTATCTGATTATGTTTAAGCGAAAAGACCAAAATTAATCAATGACCTAACAAAATATACAACAAAAGTCATTAAATAATTAAGTCCAACCAATCAGTTAGTCTACCGTGGACAACGACCGAAGCGATACATAGTTATTATTGGTTCAACTTCACCACTAAAATGAACAAGTTACATAATACAACTTACAATTTTGAATAATATTGTGATTAAAAGAAAAAAAGCTAAATAATTCTTTTTCTACTTATATGTGTAATAATATAAAGTGTCGACTACTTATAATATTTATAACTATCCATATGCTTACTTTAAATTTTCACACAAAGAGCGGAGCGGCGTGGGAGCGGCGCGTGCGGCCGCGTCACTGCGAGCCGCAGTTTGCGTAACTTTACATGACAAGCGTTCAACGCACGTTCTGCTCACGTGCGGCTAGTGTCCGACAGTCCGCACGGCTCACATGCGGCTAGTGGCCGACAGTCCGCACTGCTCACGTGCGGCTAGTGTCCGACGACAGTCCGCACTGCTTGCGTGCGGCTAGTGGCCGACAGTCCGCACTGCTCACGTGCGGCTAGTGTCCGACGACAGTCCGCACTGCTTGCGTGCGGCTAGTGTCCGACAGTCCTCACTGCACCCGCACCGACGTCGCGGCCGCACGCCTGCAGTCGCCGCGCGCTCACCTTAGCCGATACACACCACAATCTCGCTAAACACTAGGTCACTTATGCCGAATGTTAAGACAAATAAGAAAGCGACGACTTCCCAAACCAAAATAACATTACTAACAATTTGAAGATGATGTTAATTCACAGTCCGAGATGTGCTCGTCGCCGCGATGCGCACAGTCGCGAACTAATCGTTGTCTAGCACAGATGCGGCTTCGTGGAGCTCCACTACTCATATCACGTATCGAATGTTTGTCATAAACACGAGTCAAGTCGGCGGCAGCGAACTCCTTTACAATGTACAACTAGGCGATCGACGGAGAGCCGCTGTCCGGCGTCCGGCCCCAGCATATCATTGTTACGTCGATATAGACAAGCGCGCTACGCTCTCCGTTGGAATCATAACAATGTAGCTTTTTTTGGGAGTTTTAATTTTTTACAATATATAGGATTTGTTACTATAATTAATTATATCTAATATTTACAATGGAGGTGAACGGACAATATTCAAACTCTACTTATTATCTCAAAAAATTAATCCTGAAGTCCTACCCGAAACGAACATTATCTACAACTTTTAATAAAAATTTAAAAGTAAAACTCTCGCCACAAATAAATCTAAATACAGTAGATCGAGTCTGTGTTTCCTATGCAGTCGCGTCGTCTGGATAGTCGTGTCAGTCTCGAGGCAGAGGAGCGCTCGTCAGACAGAAAATAGAATAGAAACGAAACGGAAACTGAACGAGCGACGGCGCGGCGCCGCCGGCCTGCAGTCAAAAATACATACAAATTGCAAATAAGAAACACAAACTCGATCGAATATTTATTTAGAGAAAATCATAAAACGTATGTAATGCGGTGCGGTGAGGGAGGTCCTGCGGCGCACAGGCGGACAGGCGGACAGGCGGACAGGCTCATATCTTGTGGATCTTCTGCGACACCACGACGGGGTTGTTGCGCCGGATCTCCTGCGCGCCCAGCTCCCGGTAGTCGAACGAGCACTCGTGCTTGTCGCTGTACCGGTGCACCGCGCAGAACAGCCCTCCGCAGCGGCACTCGAACCCTGAGCCAATACCACCATACACATCTATATACTCACACATGCCATTAACACATACATAGGCGGCGAACCGAAACAGTTACATGTCATACATTTCTATAATCCAACGATACTAGTTTCACTTGACATTTGTGTACCTGCAGGTATCATTTTGGAGGTTAGAATCGCTAGTTTAGCTAACAATTGTTGCTATTTGCTGAATGCACATACATTGTTAACTCAGTGGATGTGTGTGTGTGTGTGTGTGTGAATATATTTAGCACACAATGGTGTAATATGTTTGCTATCAGTGATTCAAATGTCGTGAAATACTAAAGCATGAAGGTTATGTGAAGCGGATTTAGTAACTCGGTAGAAAATGATCGTTTGCCTTCAAATGGCCCAAGCTTCGTATCTTGTTTTACACCTATGCATGTAATTACGAAAATTGGACTTAATTGAATTGGAATTATTAATATCGTAAGCATCCAAAAACGTATAATTTCATAAAAACAAAGTTTTTCGACAATCTGGCAAATCAGTACTCGGTAGTTTGAACTTCAAACGAGATACAATAATGGACTCTATTTTAGAAATGATTTTATATGTAGACTGGGAGTTTTTGTGAGCATTATTATGGGGCATCGTTTACCTGTGAGGCCAACCTTCTTGCGGCAAACGGCGCATCTATTCTTTTTCTTTTTGTCCTTGCTGGGATCCTTGTCGTCGGCGTCCGTGTCCGACGTGCCAGTGCTCGCGCCGCCACTTGTGCCTGCTCCGCTTTCCTCTTCCAATTTCTGAAATTTATTTAAAAAAATATTAGTTTTTCATTTTAATGGAACAGTAACATTAATAACATTATGCTAACAGTAACATGCTCAAATTATGAAGTAATGTAAAGTACGCATGATAGGTATTTAAGAAACGCAAACCCCCTACGTTAGTTGACTAACAAACAAGTTCGTATCGGACCACACACAATGAAAGGTTCCGTAGTTGGGAGGAATTTATTTAGCCCAAGAACAAACTTAACATTGTAGTTAAAAAACATGTTCCCCAATACATTCAAACTGCAAATGTAAGTTCGTACGCACAATATTCAGTGATTTACCATGTTATTTTAATACTACAGACTTCTAATAGGTTTTCCTGTAATCTATGAGCATAGAACAATTCTAAGATTATTTTTCAAAATTTTAAGCTTAACAATTTCCGAGATAAGGGGGGAATAGTCAAATCTCATCTATTTTCTTTAATAACTTTAAAACGATTTTTTTTTAAATGCTCATAACCAAGTCCTTTCATTTGACATGGCACACGTTACAGTTTGCAAAACTTTTTATTTAATTTTCAAATTGTTCCCCCAAAAGTGAAACCCATATTCAAACTCATTTATTTACGATAAACGATCGTGTTTAGGTCACAGAAACGTATGTGTACCAAAATTTCAACTTAATCGGTCCAGTAGTAGATTCGGAGCAAATTGGCTATGACAGACACAGTCAGACAACCAGCCAGCCACACGAGTGATCTATATAGGATCACTTGTGTGGGTTCTGTTTTTTCATTCGGACGTACGGAACCCTGAAAATTACCTTGTATTACAAATAATAAAATAAATATGACGCAAACACTTGAACCGCATAACAAATTGGGCAATTAATTTTGTTTTTCTGTGTTTTGATCGATATTGTACCCTCGCATCCATTTACGTGAACACATAATGGGCAATAAGTATAACGCACTGGAGCCTAGCGAACATGAAACGTAACTTTAAAACTGCGTAAATTACTAGAATGAATGCTAATGACATTGTTAGAAACCGTTGCTTTCGCAGAAAATATATTGTAAATACATGGTTTGGAAAACCAACCCTTTTAAGATTCTTCTTGACACCTTCTGGTGCTGCTTCCGAAGGGCGCTCATCTTTTATCTCCAGCTTCGGAGAAGATATTTTAACGCCCTTTTTAGATCCGGAGGGCGTCTGTTGGTTCTGCTTACGAGCATCCTGTGGGCCAACAATGTTTTTCTTCTGGCCCGCGTCCGTGGGCTGCTCCTGGCTTGTTAGAGCACATTCCTGGTTCTGAGTTTTGTCTTCTAGTTTTATCTTCTGAGCGGCGTCCACCTTCTCCTTGGTTCCGTCGGGCGTCGGCAGCGGCGCGCTGTCGTTAATCTCGATAGAAACACGTTTGTTCTCGAAGCTCTTAGATCGTGACACGCCGATGCCTTGCTCTAAGGCAGAGTTCTGACTACTGTTGTTGGATTTACTATTGCGACGAATTGCTTTTTTGAATATCCTCTTCCCCTTCGACTCTTTTTTACTAGGGTCATTTTCCATTATTCAAATTTTTTGTTGACTTCAGGTTGGGCATTTTGACTGCAAACCAACATCGTTGTCAGAAGACCGAATGGATTTAAGGCTTTCAAATTTTATTGTAACTTTTTTAAGTGGCCAAACTACAACTAAGATATGAATATAAAATATATTATTATCGCTGGGTATTTTAACCGTTGGGAGTAGTAAACACTTTACAAGTTACGATGTAAAGGTGCCCCTCATCTCAAGTCAATGACATGGGGGGACTGAACAAATAAAATATGTTACATTTTAAAAGCTATGGAAAAACAAAACAACTGTTTTGATAAAAAAAATAATATAAATTGAATTTGTGTTGTAAAAGTAAATCAAAGCAATATTTTTTGGTTTTCCTTGCTGTAAACGCAATGTCAACTTGACGTTAAAGTTTTTGTTTTAAAAAATAAGCTAGGCTGCCAGTGGTTCTAGAGCAAAAAGTTTAGATATTAAATAATCCCACTAATATTTAAATAAACGCGAAAGTTTGTAAGTATGGATGGATGTATGGATGTTTGTTACTCTTTCACGCAAAAACTACTGAACGGATTTGGATGAAATTTGGCACACAGATATTTTATAACCTGGATTTACACATACTTTTTATCCCGATATTCCCACGGGATCGAAATTTATGGGGGTGAAACTGCGGGGCGCTGCTAGTATTAATTAACTTTAGAAGTAACATCTCTGACCACATACGTCTATCCACAAATTGGTAGTACCGAAAAGGTAATGTTTCATTTAATATTTACTTAAGATATATTATTGGATGTGAAATATTCCGCGAAGCATCACCACATTCGAAGTACACGTGTTATTTTATTGCAGGGTTGATAAAAATCATGACTTTTATAAAAAAATCAAAATAATCGGATTTATTTGATTTAAATCGGATTAATTAGATTTAAATCGGATTTTTTTGATTATTTCTGTTACACATGTCTCTAAATGTTTTTTCATTCTCGCTACTAAGCCCATTAATTCCTTCTTACAACGTTCACACACCGCTTTGTTAAACTTGCCGCAAGTGGACTTTTTTTCATCGAAATAAACCCATTCACCATCTTTTTTTCCTTCCAGACATCTTGTTGTATTCACTTTCATTAATCAATCACGAATGACCGTGCCAAAGACTAATCGAACGATTTCACGAGTTTAAATTTCGGAGAACCTCCGAACGGTGTAGTTAAACAGCATTGGACACGTGTGTGCGCGCCGTAGTTTATGTCGGGGGAAGTCCCTTGACACATTTTAGCTGATTTGGTCGAAGTAAAAAAATATTGATTTAAATCATTGATTTTTATAAAAAAATCACTTGATTTTAATCGCGATTTAAATCACTGATTTAAATCATATCAACCCTGTTTTATTGCAGTGAGTAGTGACACACACGTTTGATAAATGGTCTCACGCCAGCCTCGATAACATTATGAATCTGGCATTATGGTGCACATATACCTACAACGCAATAAGATCCGTTTTTTTGCTGATTAAACAATACGTGCTGTACATAGGTATAAAGTGGCTGAACTGACGAAGTGATCACTGCAGAGAATAGCTTTCTTTTTTTAGTCGGACGGTTTCCTTGTGAATCATAATTATGAAGTCACGTCATTAATATCCGTATTTAGACGATATCAATACAGTGAAATGATATCAGCGGAAGCTTGGCCTTATTAAATTTTTCTGCCGTATCACAATAACACTTATCAACAAACACGTCAGACTGTACCTCTATCATCAACAAACAATCTAAAATTCTCAAAAAGGTAGAATTAATAAAGATTGAACTAAATAAATAATAACTACATACAATAATTTTATTCGTAATAATGTAGTCAGCTTACCTGCGATGCCATTGCAACCAAAATCCAACACCATTCAAATTTACAGAATTAATGCTATTGACACAAAGAGTTCCTGATAAGAAATTTAATCTACGGCCAAATGTTTGCGCACTTACTAGCACCAGTGGTGTAAAAATTTGTTTCTTTGTTTCGATTAAACATGACTCAAATGTATTAAAGAAAGCAAGGCTGAGACGGCACTTGAGCGATAGAACTAAGGAGTAAAACGATTTTTAGTATGAGCTATTGTTGAACTACCAGCAAAAGGAATATGACCTGAGGCAGACATCAGAGACGCGAGCCGCGCTGCGTGTATTAGGTAATGACACCATATTATTCTTCCATACTATCGTGGAACTGATCTCAGCAGCGCGACTGCCCCCTACTTTATCAGTCAGACAGACTTGGAAGTTATTATAAATTCCGTGTAAGTATAATAATCTTGGCCAGAGATTATTTGATGACCTCATTAGCCCGCACAATGTCATTTAAACCTGTATTATCATTAGTTCCACACTATCAGACTTTAGTGTCTATTTAAGTCGATATAAAAAATGATAATGCATTACAACAATATGTTATAATTACAACTTTTATATATTTGTTTACGAGTACGACCAAAATACATGACTGTATATGACACGTCACGTCGTTACTTATTTATGCCAATCTACACGTTCCTGGAAATGAAACGAGTTGATCGTGAAGTTGTTTACCCCAGAAACGCATCGACTCTTAGACTATTCTTAATATAACGGAACGTGTTCTATCGAAAGTTATCGTTCGGTTGAATGAAATGGGCGTATGCATGGCCAAAGTTAAGTGTAAGTGGCAAGCGGTGGTATCGTGAATGGCGGTGCGTGTGGTGGGCGTACAAATAGGAGAAGTATGGCTCACATCTGTGTGGGTCTGCGGCTGGGCGGGGAGGCTGGGCACGGTGGGCGCGGCCGCGGCCAGCGGCGTCGACGGCGCCGCCACGAAAGGCGCCGACACTGGCGACGGTGACGACGCCGGCGGCTGTTGCTTCTTCTTTAGAGCCTCCTGAAACGTGCAACGACAATATTGTAATGAAAACGACTGAACGCCATACCGAGGCCAGCCGCGCAAATGAGCCAATCAATTGCCTAACCAATCGGCAGCGGAGAGAGCGGGATGACTGGATACGTTCTTACTCTCGCAGCACGCCACCGACATGGCTCTGTGCAGTCGCACTTAAAAGGCCAGTCGCGTCGGTAGACGTGTTTGGCGTTGCATAAAAACGTGCATCCAGCATGATTTGTATCAACTATTAACGTTTCCAGTTGCTACACAGTTTTGGGCAATGTCGTGCAGTTTATTTTTAGACATGTCATCAATCATATCAAAGGTCACAGAAGCAATCTCGTCTTGTTGGTACTCGCAAAAGTTTACTTAAAGGATAATAAAAACTGTACATCAGTCACAACATACGACGGTACATACTTTGTACAGACAGTGGTGATCAAAAATCGATCTATATATAATAGTCTGCTCCAAAAGTACTGATGAAAGTGTAAACTTCATCTTTATTTAGAGGGTTTTAACTTTTATATCTCATCACTTTTTCCAACAATTATTGTATGAATAACGTTATTAAATTGTAATTGAAAAATAATTGACGAAAACTGAGGTTATAAAATTAAGCTCAATTAATTGTCAAATGAAAAACATCTTTATGGTGATTTATATTTTAAGTAGGTACTACAAATTGGCATACGCAGGTAGGTACGTCTTGTGATACATTTGTTTACATTTTCATCAGATAGGTATTTTTGGAACTGACCATACTTAGGACTTGGTACATGTAGAAGGTAGCTTTTATTAAAAAGCTCTTGTAAAAATGCAACGTCGTAGTCTATGACATACATTGACGTGGTTAATATTATAATCAACAGCATCACTTAACATTTTAAAGAGCTTACATCTCGTTCGCACATGATCTACGGCACAATTAATTGAGTAAGGAGTTGGAGCCAAGAGCCCAATCACTCGATCTCGTTTTAACCAATTAATTCGCATTCCGTTTTTCTAACAGTCTACAGAATAACTGCTGAATCTGTTTAAAATAATGTTACTTTGAATGTGAGTATATTTAACATGGGGTACCTTAAAGCATACTGAGCAGAGTCCGTCTGTTGAGGGGTTTCCGTAGAATCCGCACCCCGAGCGGCACAACGTCTCCATCGGATTCGATTCACGCTCCATTGTTCCACTATATAATTTCACTGTTAATACAACAAAGTCACTTCACTCGAGTCAATAGTCAAATGTACGATTGCACTAATTGTATATTGCACTTGTTGTAACACACAAAGTTCAACAATAGTAACGGCAAGTATGCTGCACTTAATAACGTTTCAATTTAGATTTGATTATCTCTGGCTTGCAGTGGCCGCGGCTAGTGGCTTTCCTTGCCGATGAGCTGTGACTATTCCGTCTATGTCAGGATCGTAGCGGGCCCTGTAACAAACAAACAATTCCATTATTATACATGCACATCTTCAAAACTTTGGATACAGTCGTCCTTAAAAGCTTTAGGTACAAAGGTAGGTACGAAACATTCGCAACTTACGAAAAAGAAACAGTCGAAAGCATCGAGACAACGTATCAGTATACAGAACATGATTATCACGGTAGAAAGTGGTATTAGGCGTAGTATATGATTTCGTAGAAGCAAACATAATATGCATAACGACAGGTTTGCGTAACAAGAGAGAGCTAACGCTAAAGTGGAACGCGCCCGCGAAACGGATCACCCGCGTGCCCCGCGCCCCACGCCAAGGTCGCTAAACTAACAACACTTGCATATATTGTCAACAGTATCGACAAAAAATAAATCGATATTGCCGTAATCTCTTGCACCAACCACGGCGGCAATCCAAGAAATAATTTAAAAACTATTTACGTTCTTCTACTGCACAATGCGCCCCCTGACAACCACGTTTTTCAGCCAGCGTGTTAAGTATTGACGTGTATAATACAGATTTAACCTCAAAATAAAGAAACCTATAGCAAATACCCGTGGAAATGAATTACCTAATCTACCGAGTATGACTTGTTGTGTTGCTGACGCAGAAATAAACTTATCACTACTAGTACCGCTGTAAACGTGACAAGAAGAAACCGAATGCGTCAATACTGAATTCTGACGTGAGCGCAGACTTGTATTCCGTTGTCGAATGTGAAATGAAATTGTTAAACATACCTACAACAAAAATTGCCATTAATACTGTTAACAGTGTTAAGAGTGGAGAGTGTGCGGTAAGGTCATTAGCACCGGGCCAGGGACTTGGGGAGTCATCGACCGGGCTGCACGCAGGGGTGCAAAGCGTCGGCGCCCGCGCACGGTCGCGCCGCCATTATTATATCAATGTACCGACTACGCAGCACATCACATTTACTGCACTCTTCATCTTCGTCCAAAGTCCACTATGTAACGTACGTGACAGAGAAACGCTGACGCTACCAACTGATTAGTTGAGAAACTAATTCGATGGAATTCGCTCACTTCTGTCGAACCGAACGTGTTGTAAAATAAACATTCGTGTGGGTTGTGTGCGTTTAATATATTTTTCATTAGCCTACTTTTTAATTTTAATTGGTCGAGTAATTACGACACATAGTTGCTCCTTGCTGCGAGAAATATTTTTTAGAAATTACGTACCTACTTTACCTCAGAATTTAGGAAAATCGTTTGTCAATATAGTAAATATGTATTTTTTTTTTATACTTAAAGGTATAATTTTTCTATATTTTATCATTAATTACCCGACTGCTCCAGAAGAAGTGTAATGTTTTTGGTTGGTGCATCAAAAAAATGTCGTGGACTATCAACATTTCATACAAAGAATAACTTGGTAAATTAGAGACGGGTTGCATGCAGCAATTAATAACTTTAAGTAATATTGATACCAAATAAGTATGCCAAGGCGACTATCAACCTATTCAAGTAGACGGAAACGTGATGTTCAATTATAGCAATAGTTACAATAACGGCTATGTTTACCAAGTTACCAAATTCACGCTATCAGTTCAACCATTTTCGTAGTTATATTTATTTCTTACTTGTAACAGTTAGAAATACATATAACCACGAAAACGGTGGACGTGTAAGATAAGAATAAACAAAGTTTCACGCGTATATTCCAGATTATAAAACTCTTGAACAAATTAATAACAATATGTTCAGAACGAATGATTGCTAATCTAATGTTGTTATCCTGAGAATATTGATGAGAGCTAGATAAGTCTTCCTAAGGTATTTAAGTATGACAGTGTTCTTCGCTGCGAAGCGCGCGTGTGTGTGAGATACGTCGCGACGACGGCGTCGGTCGGGCCGTGCTGAGCCGTGCCCCGCTGACCCACTTGTCGAGTGTTCGCTACGCAATTCGAGCGCGACCCGCTTCGCGGTGCACCGACACACACACATAAACACCGGCCATATGACGAGACAGCCCACCGATGGCACTGCACCCTTTAGTGACACATGTGCCCACGTACCACCCCTACTGAGAACAGATACCACCAGTCAAGCGTAAAATTACCACCCACGAACAGATGGAGCAACATTTTTCAGCTACATATTTTTATTATACTTTGATAAAGGAGTGTAAGAAGACTGACATAAACCACCGCTAAACTTAGTGCAAGGAAACTTAATTACGTATTTCAGTCAGTATTATTTACTCAATCACTCATTTACCTACTTCAGGGATTTTACAGTTTCACGTAACTTATACGGTGTACCATTTACCTTTAAGTGATCTAAGGAAAATTTTATAAATAACATGCGTCATACTCATATTATAGGAAACTATCAAAACTGCGTTATTTTATTACGTAAGGAATTATTGTCGCAAATTAGAAAAACCTTCAAAAAATTGTCAGAGCAATGAAGTCATCAAGCATACAAAACATATTGGTTCGATCAACTGGTAACGCAACATATCTACATAAACATACGTGGACAAAATAGACGCGCACGAGGTCAAGATTCACATAAAATTAAAATCGCTCAAGGATTCTGATTCGTTACGAAGCTATAGAAACATTTAACCAATAGATACATTAAATAGGAAGTAACACTAATAACCCTCGAGTAAAAACAGCTGAAGCTATTAATGGTATCAGTGAATTAAAACACTGAAATTCAGGCTACCTCCCACAAATAATATGTATGTAGGTCGACACGAGCCCCATAACACGCATGAAAGCTCAACTCAGTTCTATACATAGGTACAGTGCTCGAATTTACGTCTGGTTGAGACAAGATACAGGTCTGACCACTCGATCAACGGTAACAGTAACGGTACAAGACACAAAAATCGTGCAGCGCAAGAAAAATCGTACGAAAACCCGGCTTCGTTGGTACTTTTTAGTGTTACCTAGCTAAAGCTACTGAAGGCTAGAAGCACGATGAACTGAATCAGCTTCACTCAACTGCTAACACATTTCTCACATTGTCCGCGTTTGGTAGAAGATATATACTTTAACTTATGTCCTCAGAGACATTTGAAATAATATTTAGAATATCTTCTGTCTGACAGTTTTAATATTTTAAGAACCGCCTTGACACGAGGAATGGGTACGACAACATTATAACGGGATCACTGCGCGTTTAAAATGTGATTTTATTTTAGAGAAGATACTGTAGCTAAACAAAATATATTATCAAACAAAAACAATCTACACAAAAATACGGAAACTGTACGATGACGCGTTAATCGAGGTTAAAGATTTATTCCCCAGTACAAGTTCTTAGTAAAAAAAAATAGAATGGCAATAAAGTAACATCTGTCCGTGACCAAGCAGAATATGCGTGTGTGTCTATCTTAGCGGAAACGATTCTGACCAAAAATAGACTAGCCAGGGTCTTGCAATACCTTCCGCAGTTCCGGGTGGTTACACAACAAAGGAACAAGCCGGTATATGCAGAGGCTATTCATCATTCAAACTGGCTCGTTCAATAATCAATAAGGTGACAATGCAAACAGCCAGGACGGGAAGGACAATGACATTAGCATTAGAGGAAGAATTTTGCGTCATCAACTGCACAATGACGCGGCGACAACGAACACGCACGGCAAGATGGCCGCCACAGCGTCAGCTGATCGCGCACACGCAGCGCAGCTGTGACACTCCGCGAGTTCCACTCTCTTATCATTGCGAGTATATCGCTCTCTCTTTCGTCCGCGCCTATTCAACACAATGAACGCGCTGTCATTGTTTGAAACACAATGCTCACTACACACTTTGCTACTAGTTGCTAGTAACATACGACATTATTATAAATAGGTAGGTGCGCACTCAATTTTATTTATCAACAGGTGGGTACATTATTCTAAATCCAGGATTTGTCCAAAAGACAATATTTACCAATTATGACGTTTCCTATTCAAAACATTTTAATATTCATACAAAACGGGTTGCGTAGTTATTTATCTGATTGTTGTTAATGCGAAAAGTATTTACACTACGGAATAGCTATTCAAATTCTCGGAATCAGATTAAGTTAATGACATACGCATACGTCTCTAAACAAATAATATGCGCAATAACAATTTCATGATAACAGCGACATACTAAGAACGTGATAGAGACTATACGATGATCAGTCAAAGTTTTAGGTAAAGTTATGATATGACTTATCACGAATTTTCTGGTCATCGAAATCTAACGTAACAACTACACTTTGCAACAAGTTAATCACTCCTCCATGCAAGAGGTTTGAATACGCCAGCTTTCAATCACTTAGACCTTGTTTATTGGCGTTTGGAGGTTATGTTTTTGTGTAAATAATGTTACCTACGCATATAACACACGATGAAGTTTTAAATGAATCCTTTGTTGCAACATTACCAATTGTCCAACAAAGTAATGAGTTTATTACTTGTAATAATTGATTATTACACTACATAATGTATGTACATTTTAATAAGTGCCTATCAGTAAACGATAATTAATTTATGTTTTTAACTCATTAATATGGTGCACAACCTTCGTCGGTGTTAGCTAAACGAGCTATGTCGGTTCGATGCGACATTGATGAACGAACAATCACTGTACACCTACTTAGGTATGTACAGGCTACATTGTCTACACATGAATAGCACAAGTCAACCGAGACACTAATTGCTATCCCGGCATTAAAATATTTCTAAAACAATTGGATGTTACAAATTGCATAAAGTTTTGAACACGTGAGGACGTTGACCTTCTGACACCAAGGTCGGGGCGGCGGCCTTCAAACAGCCTCGTCTAGCTGGCGCACAGGCTCTTCTCAGACACATCTCGAAACACAGACGCACACAAAAACAACGCACACTTAACTATATTACCTTCGAGTAGGAACACAAGCCCATGGCCACGTAGAAACTACGCTCGAAAGCGCTTCAAAGTCACAAAAACGATATCACTGACACATAAAAACGTATTGAAGAAACGCGGCGCACTAATTCGCACAATTATCTTGAAAGATAAGGTGCAATAGTAGCACCCGATGTTGAAAACTGTATTAGTAACATGTAACGAGTGTATCGGCCACGCGGGACGAGCTCCGACGCGCTCGACGAACTGACGAGAACTGAGCGAGGAGCGGCAGCGGTCGCGCCGCCCGCCGCCGCCTGCAACTATTCGCGTCATTCCATTCTACACGCGCACGCACTCACCAATACAAACAAGCCACTGCTCGCTCGCTGACAAACACAATATGTCCGATCTGACGCGATCACCCATCTCGACCGGGCACTACACATCACACATCGTATAGCTAGACGTCGCTCGCTCGCCACCACGACCACATTCGCAGAGCACTTCTCAGACTACTTCGTTCAATCCTACAGAAGTCTCTCTGGGCTTACCCAGTTGATGCATGACTCACGGCTTCGTATTGAGAAACATCTATGAGTCAGCACTTTCCTCAAATCAATTTAATTACTGATTATTTAATCAGGATATTCTTTTCTTTGTTCGTATTTCATGCTGTTACAGAAACTGCACAAAACAAATCACCTTGACAACACAACACGTAAGATTGTCCGTACATTCGTCCTAAAAATGTGAACAGATTTGTTAGAAATGTCAAATAGGAATCTCATTAACTCAATTTACCATATTCAAATGCAAATGAGCATAATCACAATATTGATGTGCAAAATGTACATGGGTAGGAGACCTAGATGTATTATTTTGATTATTCACAACTGTTCTGGCTAGTCTCGCGACAACAACCATGATGGTGTAAACAAGAACCTGTTCCCGCACCATCAACTTAACAAGTCTATCGATATAAACGATGCTCCTCGAATCAATTAATGGTTAACTGTAACAACTAAGACCCCTTTCAAGTATTTCGATTTACCTAACAATAACAATCACATTACTCATTCAATACGAAAACAATTCTGAGTGCACTAACACTTAAAAAAATTCAAGTCATGGTTTGTTGAAACATCGAAACTAAAAATGTAGATTTAACTACTGAAGAGGTTAAAATAAAAACACAATAAATTATAATAGTCAAAGGTAAGCCGGACCACAGAAGTTTGAAGGATCTTAGAAATGAGTACTATAAAAAACCTCAGAACAATGCACTTTGAGATAAAAGTGAAATCGCCAATAAAGATCAATATTTGAATGTCGACGGACGTTCAACCTGGTATTAGCAGACTACGTCGATGGATAAAACGACACTCACAAGTCGAGGCAACAATAATTTTGCAACTTGATGAAAATAACCTCAATGTGTTGAGGCGTTATTTACCTATAATGTTTTGCGCACTTGTTGTCAATGACAAGAAGTTTAATAATAATGGCGAAAAGGTCGTATGAGACGAGCGCGTACACAAACAAAGCCATGCGTGCGGAGTGGTCGGTGCACGGCGGCACGACACAACGGACGCAGACAAAGCCGCGACGGAGCAAGTCGTCGATCTCCCCCGAATTAGTCCTGGCCGGGGCGGTGACCTCCGCGGCCACACGCGCCCGCCGCCGCTGCGCCACCGCTCCGCCACTAATCATCGCCGCGCGGGACACGCACCACGTCCATCCCTCGGCAAAACAAAACGCCCCCCGATACCGACTATCTTCATATTTAATGTAAACAAAGCGTGACTAATTATCAGGTTAAGACTTCAACGTGATAATTGAGTCGAGTTTATAACAAAGAGACAAAGACCGAGAAAGAACATTGAAGAAAGGTCAATGAAATAAGAGCACGTGGAACTCGAAAACGATTTCTTACTGAGGACAACGCAGTATCACATCACGAGCTTCGTAAAACGTTTTCGCAGTCGATTATTTGGCACCCACAAAAGGCGGGTAAAGAAATATACCTAGAACATTCAACCAAAGCAACTAGCCAATTTACAAACGTCTATTATTAGAAACAGTTATGCTCAAAGATAACACTTTGCTGACATAATTTCCCTCAAGACTGTATATTCTGATAACTATGAATGCACCGATAAGTGCCAAATATTTTCTTAATCTAAATAAGAACAAAGTACGAATAGGCGAATACCAATCTTTGTTTTCAGCATTTAGTCATGGTAACATCGTGAATTTTGCAACTCATTTGCTAATAAAGAAAAACAAAGGAGAAATGATTAGGCACAAAGAGGAACTCTGAGCTCCTTGCGGCAACAATATGTGGATGTGATTCAGATTCAAAAGTACAGTGAGCTGCCGGGGAGTGGCTTTCTCCTCACGATCGTAAAAACTATACGAAGCTGTGGTTAAGGGGAGTGCATACCTGATGTTGAAGTGAATTTCGTACCAAACAAATGTCTTTCCAAGTGCGCAGGCCCTTCAGCTCACAACCAGGCGACACCACGTCTGTACGGTTGAGGTCAGCATCCACCGGCATCACAATGAATGATCACGCCACCTGAGACAAGTAATACAATCTATCTATTAAAACTAATGAACCTTTTATGTTCTCTCATCAACTAATAGTTGTGTTATTAATTGTTAATACTCTACGTACATAAGTTTACTAAGAAAATTCTACAGCACTTCTCTGAATTTGCTAGTATTGAAATTGTTCACCTTCGAAATGTGAAAAATACTTTCAAGTCCCTTTGAAACACAATGCGATAATTTATGCCCTATTATTCCCAGATTTTTGAATAACGCGCATACGCACAATGGATCGACCTACGTATTACTATTTCGACTTCTACTCGCTCATCATCCTAGTATTTTCTCAACTTTCGGTCTGACAACATACAACTATGTAATCTGAATATGAAGTATTTACTTGAGCGACTGCCGACTGACCTCCGCTACCCAACTAGGGCGGCGGTACCCCAAATAAACCGTTACAATCCTACCAAATACTGTCAAGGCACAGAGACAACCTACCCAAAATTAGTATAGAAATTCAAACAAATTTTGTTATGCTATTGACAACAATAAATAAGCCTAGTTATATACTGATACGTGTACCCGCACGCTAATCCGATATAATCAAACGATCGAGGCCAGTGTCCATTTTATCGATAATGTTTTAATGAAAAACGTTTATTAATTTTAATTAAAACGCCATTAGGTAATGCAACCTTATTAGTGAATACAAAATGTTCAACACTGTAGTTACCATAACCATGACATAAGTGGCGTTGTCGGAAAATACCGACCACGCAGAGGCAACGACGATAAATTACCTTATCTATTATACTGATACTAAGCCATTCATATAGGAATTTACCATTGCTCAAAGATCTATTTTATCCCACTGTATTGGAAAGACAAATCACTGACCTAATTATGTAACTTCAATGGGAATAAACTTCTTAGATTAGTCATTTCAGTAATAGACAACATACACTCAATTGTGTTTGCCAACACTGTTACATAATTAGGCTGCTTCTTATACCTGTCATTATTCATAATCAAGAAACAATACTAGGTGATTATAACCCGGTTTACCCTATTAAACCCTACCCATGTACCTACAAAATTCCAAGTTTTCTTTTTGAAATCGAAAAAGGTCTTACCTTTTGTTATTGATACAGAAATACCAGCTATTATAAATAATAGGTATATCTGGTCCAGAAATTTGACAAGGATCTTCATTCTTGATTGAATAAAAGTTAACTGCATTCAGTTATAAAACAAGGGTACTGTCAAGCACAGAGTAGTAACGAAATGGAGCGCTTATACACATATTTCCTAACGAATCGCACTCACCGAAGTTGTGAGGTCCGCGGGGGGGAGATACGTCTTTCATTGGACGATCGCCGACGAAGAGTCATTCAGCGTAATTCCGATTGGCGACTGTCGCGGTGTTCGTGTTGCCTTTAGCGCCCTTCTCCCGCACATTATCACTCCATTTGCTTACTACTCTGTGGGTAAATGTGAAATCTAAATATACTAACTATTAACTCACTACATTCATATAATCTAAACTGCACAAGTGGTACACAAGTTTACAATTAAAAGAAACAGGAAACAAACTACAAAGCTAAAATGGACTCTATTCTACAATGTATGAGTCATTCAAATGAAGAAATTACTCAATAAGACTACTCGTTTCAAAGCTCATTTCACAATGGACTCATAATAACTATTGTACCAAAAATTATGATAAATAGCAAAACAAACCAAATTTTTTTGTACCTTCTTTGTAACTATTTGAAACTTATAATTCCTTTTTTTATGTAACTGCAAAATAATGTTATGAAACCAAATTGAAAATGGCTGTGTATCCGTAACTGTTTTCATCAGCAAAACAGTTAAGTAATAACAATAAAAGCAGCTCCAAGCTTTAGAAAACCTGCCACATGTTGGCAGCAAGTTATCATGCAATTTAACACACTGATAACAACTACACTTATCTCTCATATTCCTATATAATACCTAAGTGGCTTGAATTCACGTACATTTGATAGGTGACTTTCAATATGACACAGCATTTACACATAACCAGACTGTCACACTACAAATTTGAAGAAACATGTCTTATCTCATTGTCAGTGTACAATACATATTTACCATATTTTTCACAAATTTTAACTGAGTTGTAATAAAAGAAAAATGATCTCATAATAAATATTTACTTTTGTGAAAAAACATGACTGTTGACTTTAAAATTTCGTATCACTACAATAATAAGCAAAAAAGCGTTTTAAATATTGTACAACCTACACAGTCACACCTCAGCTAACTTATCATTTGTGGTGTGTACCGTACTGTGTATGTGTACTCTACATGTAATAATTTTATAGAAAAACTACACATTATTTAACCGTCATAAAACATTTCCATAATAGGGATGATGACTAAAAACTTTTTTTAGTCCATCTTTGAGATTATAAAAAAATATTGGACCCATATTTTTTCTTTTTTTATGTAATCTAAAGATAAATTGAGGTAAAATGTGCCATGACGTCAAGAGTATGTAGATTTTATACGTACTAGTGACGTAGCGACCCCCACTCCCCAACTTAAAATGGGTTTTACATCTAAGTAATTTTTTATTAATTATGATAAAGCAAAAAATATGGGTCAATATTTTTTTATTATCTGACTGACTGATTAGAATTTCTTTTTTTTCCCAGGCATCATCCCTAACATAGTAATAATTGTAACTGAAAAAATTATTACAATCTTCTATATAAATAAAAATAAAATGCTGTTCATTGGTAAGCACATCACTTGACAACACTAGACCGATTAGGCAATTTTTTTTTTTTTATATTTGTAATCGTATGAATTAGGTTTTTAAGGAAAGAAAAATTGGAAAAAATTCAACATCCTCTTTAATAGGGAATTGTTTGAAGAACTATTGAAATATGGACAGGACAATGTCTGTTGGGTCAGGCACATCGACGCGAAAACTGTTACCATGGATTCAGTACATGATTCTGAACACCCCTGCATAGAAATTTTTCATTGGTTATTTAAAAAAATATCTGCTGTTCAATACATTTTGGCCACATAGGTATTGCACTTTTCTATGAAACAGCAGATTTTTTTTTTAATAACCAACTAAGCAAAGCGGGGGTTTCAGAATCATGTACTGAATACATCAGTAACAGTTTTTGCGTCGATGTTCTTGCCACCGTGTATATAAAAGGCGAGTCCCGCCTGACACATGATTGGCCAGCCCAAGCTACTTGGTGTAGAAATTCGAAATTTAGACAGTAGACTCCTTTTGTTGTGTAGGAATCCACTAAGAAAGGATTTTTGGAAATTCGGGTTGAATTTCCAAAGGGAAGAAAGTACGAAAGATGAAGTTGTGGGCAGTGCTAGTGGTGTAATGTAATTTACATTCACATCAAACTAAAATGTTCTGGCTCCTCACTCTTATCACTATGTTTGTTGGGAATAAAAAACACAAATATAAACTTATAGAAGTACAATAAGTGTTATCATGTTTGTTCCAAATGTGGCTTTTGAGGTTGTTATCTGCTTGAAGTCACAATTTTCACAAAAACAAAAACCTAAGTAGAAATAAACACAAACTAAAAAAGCAATACAGGATGCAAACTACCTAAATAAGAACAAAAACAAAACAGTTGAGTAAGATATCACAACAAAACAATAAGATCTACAAACATCCGATTGGCATAGTATTTTATTTTTTATTTACCTATTTTATTTTAAAGCCATTATTGTTCTGCTGCAAATAAGGGATGGTGCTATTCTTACTGTGAAGCTCCATCACACTCTTGCAACGGAATAATGATGGATGGATGATAAGTCAGTCAACATGAACCAGTTCAAGTTAGGACCACAAACAATAAAATTATGTGCTTGGCCCCAAATATTTAGTTAATAGTACACTTACACTCTTTTCATGTTTAAAACATATTGTAAAGAGTACAGATAATTTCTATTTTGCAATATCTCAGTGATTAGCTGCACATGCTATGAAAAAGCATAATTATAAAACAAATGTTATGTACTTAATTCAAAGTAGGCAGCTCTACTAATGTCATGAATAAATTCAGTATCAGCTGAAACTGGAATAAATAATGTAAATTGAATGTGTAGTAAACCTATGAAACCATGACCAATAATTAGTACCAAAAGAAATAATCACGAAAATGTTCCAGAAATATTAAAAATATGAATTCTGAAAACTAATTTTGTTTTCTGCATTCTAAACAATTTAGAAATAACAATAAATTGTTTGTTATGATGACAATGACATGACAGTCATTACAGCTGCAACAGGCAGCATGCACAAAAGTTACTTTACCCAATACAATATACTGTTGTGTCATCACATCACCATCTTGTAAATTGTTTAATATAATATTCAACTTTCAAATACTTGTGATACTGGTTTTTATGTTTTTACAAGCTAGGGAAAATAACATTTTACAAGGAAAAAACGGGTACATGCCACTTAGTTACAGGAAGTATAACTCGTGGGCAGCTACACTAAAATACTTTTAAAAAAAATGGTAGGTACGCAGTTACTAAAGCGAAACATTGTGAAATTGATAGAGAACCATGAAATTGTATTGCAATTTAAGCTTACAGCAAGGAAGAAACTACACTAGAATGCCTCCCAAGGTGGTGTCATGCAAAAAAATGCGTACCTAATGAACAAGTGCACTCTTGGTTTCAGATAATCCCGTGCACTTAAAAGTCTTGGGCAAAACATGGAGCTAAAGTTCTAGAACAAAATCGTTTACAGCTACAGTCTCTTCACGGGGCAGAAACAAAGAAAATATTGAAGAATTTAGTAATTGGCATTCACGAAGAAAATGGCGTCATATCACTAGTCACGGAACAAGGTACAATTTCGTCATACGAATGCACAGGTCACAATCACAAAAAAACACCACAATAAAACAAATACATGCTGTACAAGTTATTTTGTTCATAAAATTACTCACTTTGAATAAAAATTCCAAAGAAAATCATCCAAAAACTCAAAGGACTGATGACAAGGCACTCCACTCACCGTTTGCAAAACCAGACTGGTATCACGTGACCTGTAATGTTACCAATATCATAAAATAAAAAGAAACTGGTAGAAAATATGTACTTTAAAATATTTAACAGATAACCCCATTTTTAAAAGCATTTCGTTTTATACATTTTTTTATTAAAAACCAAACTCATAAAAATAAATCTAAGGTTCTTCTGATTGCATGTTTGGATTTTTGGTCAGAAGCGTGGCGAATAGCAGGCCAATAATGCTCGTGTTTTTACTCGATTGCATTGGTTACCCTATGCAAACCCTAGCAAGAGTTCAAATAAATGCGCAGTCAACAATACATACATAATTTCACGCAAATTTCTGCCATGAGGATAGGCAGAAACTGTAATTACAGCGCAAGCAGCTACAAATTATTATACCTACTCTAAATAACGATTCTGAGATACTCTACGCGCGGTCTAATTAACTAAAAACTCGATATAATATACTGAAGCTTATTTGACAAAAAAAAATGTGTTTCAAATTACCATAAATGTTGGTAATCGTCTTTATTTCAGAAAAAAATCAACCCCCCCCCCCCCCCCCGCAAATCAAAATCTTAACTCTTAGCTCCCTTCAAGAGTATTTTTGAATGCCAATGCCAAGTTACAAGTACTTACTACATGTATTAAGATGTCGTTATATACTCGTATACTACCGCCGTGAATTTTCTCACATACCAAAACCAACCATTTAGCTGGCAGGGACACACTTGACTCTACCAAAAATTAGCACTTTAAAGCTTAATATTTCGGCAAACGATTGGGAATCCAAAAATGGTTTTCACACACTTTCAATATGTTAGAATGACCTTTCCAACGATACCCCACACCATGGGATAGACGAGAAAAAAAGATATCCTCACTTTACGTGTAACTACTACCCAATTATTATTTTTACTCCACTTTGTCGGCGTAATTAGTATGTATACCCAAGCCAAATTACAGCTTTCTAGTACTAAGACTCTGAGCAAAGCCGCGGATAGACAGACAGACAGACGGACATAGCGAAACAGGTAAGGGTTCCTTGTTGACAACGGAACCCTAAAAATACCGTAACCAGCAAAAACTTTCTTATTTCTTCTAAGGGTAAAATGTTCAATTTCAGTTTATGAAAAGGAAGGAAAAAAGACGTTTTAGTATGAGTGATGTTTTTTTAAACTTAGTAATAATATTCAGTACATAAAATAATTATACCTACGAAGAAATAATTTGCGTTAATAAATAACAAATTCACAAGTAGCCATTGCCAGGCAAATGTTTATAATACAACTGTGTGCCTTCATTATCTTCATGTAACTGATAACAAGTAACCCATATTGATTTTCCACAGTAAAGTAAAATCAAAATTTTGTAAAAAGTAATTTTGCTAGGTCACGCTATTTTGTAAACTCATCCATGACGTCATTCAATAGCATCAATCAAATCAAAAACAAATACTGTGTTGCCATTTTCACATCTGATTAAACTACCATCTTCAAGCCGATGTCTAGCAGTGATGATGTTGAAGCGATTTTGTGACGACTTGCTAAAGTTGCTAAGCTGTCAATGTCAAAGTTTGAAGAAAGTGTACACGAAAGAGGAATAGTGCATTTTTTAGCATACCAAATTATAATTTTCCATTGTTGATGCTTTTCTGACTTATAAGACTAAAAGAGACAAAAGCAAGGGTGGCATGCAATATTTTATTTTATTGAAAAAGTACTGCAGCTGATATTCGTTTTGTATCAAATTGATTAAAAAAAAGAAACGTGTACATATGTACAGATTTCAAATAAATACATTTAGTGTAGTTTCGATTATACCGATTTTAATAAATTAAAAAATAATGCCGACAATATCGGTAAAACGTGACGTTCTTTTTGCAGCACTTGGCAGGACTTACAGTTAGTATTTTTTATTTTATGCCCAACATAAATACTTCGATTATGTTTATGAACTTTAATTTAAAAACTGTAAAACTTATGTTTCAGCTGACGATGAATTCCAAGACCTTTGCTTCGAGTTCGGCTTGGAGCTCGATGAAGTGGTAAGTACTTGTTTTGTATATTTAAATCATAACCTATATCAGTTCTAGATGTAGGAGCCTAGAGGAAACTTCATTCACGTTTTTCCACCCTCGCAGTAAATAAACAGAAAAAAAAAATGTGTAGATGATGCAAACTCTAGAAATACCTACTGCAAGTATCATTAAAAAAAAAACTCACTGCTTGTAAGCAATGTTTTAAAGTATTAATACCTATGTTAGCTAATGCAGAATAAGTCTGAATTTTTGTAAAAAAGCGCACTATGATATACATGAGATAAGATATTTCAAATATAATTTCAGACAACAGAGAAGCAGATGCTGATGAAAGAGCAAGGAGACCACGTTGGAGCTGGAGTATCTGAAGAGATCCTGTACAGGATAGACATCCCCGCCAACAGATATGATTTGCTTTGCTTGGAAGGATTGGTTGACGGCATCTTAGTTTTCCAAGGAAAGTTAGTATAAAGATTTACATTTAGTTGACAACCAGATATGTGGTCTAATGTGTTGTGTTAATAAAATCTACTGGGGAGTTTGTTGCGCCACTTCTTCTTTCCAGTGAAAGCACTAGGAAGTGGTGCAGGGCAGGCATTTTGGGGGACTGTCTTATGTAATTTTGACATTCGAAAAAGCTCTTACTCTCAACCTACTTTGAATAAATGACTTGATTTTGATGTTACTCCATTTAATATGGCATAAGAGATGAACGAAGATGCGTAGGGAGGAAAAGGGAATGATGTGTGTGAAACTAACCAATAACAACGTTAGCTTAGCTCAAGCTATAACAGCGGAGCGATGTTATTGGTTAGTTTCACACAGATCATTCCCTACGCATCCATGCTCATCTCTGGTGGAAACGCAGCCTAAGACAAATAATGGCTAAATAACTACAGTTATTGTATCATATTGTTAAAATGACTGCACTTTAGTTTTTATTTTTTTTATGCAACTGGTAAATAGATGACACTGCTTTGAATTTATTATGAAATAATGGAGTTTATTATATGTTTATATCGAAAGGGTGATAACCGTTATTTGTCTAATGTTATAATAAATGGAGTATAGACAAGCTTAATATATGCACAAGCTGGCTGTCTTTTCAACTGGTTTCAGCAATAGTATGTCCATTCATATACCTATCAGTGCGCAAGATCTCCTTTCTACTTTTTCCTGTGACATGCAAAGCTCTATCATTGTGTGTTACATTATATGGTACTCATTGA
Source organism: Agrochola macilenta (assembly GCA_916701695.1). Classification (NCBI taxonomy): domain Eukaryota; kingdom Metazoa; phylum Arthropoda; class Insecta; order Lepidoptera; family Noctuidae; genus Agrochola; species Agrochola macilenta. The sequence continues at coordinate 16,863,256 of OU753563.1, forward strand.
GTTTGTAAACAAACACTCACAAGCCTCTCTAAATGATAATAAAATAATTTTAATGTTTTCAGGAAAGCTCCACCTCAGTACAGTCTCAAAAAGACTGAAGACTGTCACTCTCTGCACTTGACCCCAGCAACGGGACAGATTAGACCATATGCAGTGGCCGCTGTGCTCAAAGGAATTACTTTCACCAAGGAGTCATATGACAGCTTCATAGACCTGCAAGTGGGTAATGCATACATTACTTTTATTTATTTATTTCATTGTGGAAAAAAAATGTGCTCTGACTACAGCCATTCTTATGGCTGCCAGATTGTTTCATCTACATGACACTAATGGATAAAGAATATTCATGCACACACTTCATACTATTAGGTCCATAGTATAATTTTTAAACATTCATAAAATGATGCAATGCAAAGCCTACGTAAATACTTATAATATAAATTTTAAGAATGTTGTGTCTCCCCAGGATAAACTTCATCAAAACATATGCAGAAAACGCACATTAGTGGCTATTGGTACCCATGACTTAGACACAGTAAAAGGACCGTTTGTGTATGATGCATTACCACCCAGTGAGATCAAGTTCAAGGCACTCAACCAACAGAAGGAAATGACTGCACCAGAACTCATGGAATTGTACTCGGTAAGAATCACCACCATTTTTTAAATTAAATAGTTATTCGCTTTTTGGTTGAACAAGGCTGTTTCATAGCAATCAAAAAGCTCTGCAACTGACAAGGCAGGGTAAGTGCAGCAATGTCGGCTGTGAAAGAGGTATGTTTCTGTGGCCACCGTTTTACCAGTGAAGTATCTTATCTTTGGCATATTAATGGCATTTAAGAGTCTATAATTCCTCACATTGCTTAGCATGATCCTCCGTTATATCGAAAACTAGCTTTTGCCCGCGTGGATGTCGGAAAATATCCCACGGGTACGTACTACCGGAATTAGATACCTAATAGTCGAGGAAAAGTCATTGGCTCCTACCGCTGCGCCCGCGTTGTCGTCAACCATAATTATTATGTTACGCGTAATTTTGAGTCTGTGATATCTTTTAAAGTATTCATTTTAATGATAAGACGTCAAGGCATATTTTAATCTAAATTAAATGCCCAATTTAAATAACATATTTTATTGGATATGGATGCATATAATACTGGTCAAAATAGCTTCGGAAATAATGTTTTTTTTAATGAAATTCTGAAAGATAAAAATGGTTACTGTAAGGTCACCCTTAGAAGATAGACATATGCTATTGCAGACTTGTACGTTGACTTTTTAAGATCTACAATTCAATTCTGTAGAACATAAATTTGATGTATCTCTTACGGCGTATGCGGCGCACGCCATTAAATCTCCCAGTCGGCATGATTTTTTCCGACATATTCAACAATAATCGTCGTATTTCAGCCAATTTACACAAAACCTTAATGAATTATACCCAAAAACCTTCCGCATGATTTATTTTTCCGCCCATTGTTGAAAACCGTTTGAATATCCGTTCGGTAGTTTTTGAGTTTATCGCGTTCAGACAGACAGACTCGGCGGGGGTAAAATCCAAAGTTACGTCCAAACCTAACAATAAACTGATGGTATTTAAAAAAATACTTCAAATTAGATCATAAAACTTTGCATAATAACTGAACTATAAAGCAGATACTAGGTATTTCATATTTTTTTTATTAGCATTATTTTCGCCATAAAAAGAAATTACCTAAACTATTGGCGCCTTGGAGCCTTCTCCCGCCGCTCAGTCGTGCTATCACTCACTCCGCGAGGAGTACCGTGCGAGCGAGATAAGGAGTAAATTTGAGCTGAGGTATTATGAACTCTTAATGTCTAATTCAAGCTGTGTATTGACTATAAGTGGTGTTGTGGCTATCCAAATAGTCAAATAGCCAGTGTGTGGCCAGAAATTTTTAGTCTATTCTTAAACAACACAAGATTCCGTGCTCTGACGAAAACATCAGAAATTCTAACAAATAACCTACTGGTTATTTGTGCACAAATTATTTGTGAGAACATTAAACTTAATGGCCTCACGTTTCCAGACGCACGCCCAACTGAAGCAGTACCTAGGCATCATCAGGGACAGTCCTGTGTACCCCGTCATCAAAGACAAGAACGGCGTAGTGCTGTCCATGCCACCCATCATCAACGGAGACCACTCGAAGATCACGCTCGACACAAAGAATGTCTTAATTGAGTGTACCGCTACGGATTTGACTAAGGTAACGTTATACCTATTAATTAATCATATCATACATAGTCCACGGGCCTGTGTGCGATTCACTAAAAGTGAACACCCATGGTCTGCAACTATAAGGCCAATTCCCGTATTTATAAACGTTCTAAATCTAGTTTCAATCTCATCTCCGCAACAATCAAGCTCAAAAATGTAGTAAAATTAATACAGGGGTATTTTTGACTGATTTAGATAGATTAAAATACGGGAATGGCCTCTCTTATCTAAAAAATTTACTTAGGTACTTGTTACCTAAGTAAAACGACTGGAATGGAATGAAAACTAGTTATAATTTAACAACTAATGATTGATCCACACTACTTTAGTTCATCCTAAATAAAGATTACTGTTAAAATTTATTTTGTGTCTGGCTCCAAAACAATGTTTATTTTAATTTATTTTTTTTACTTTTTCTCTGTTCATTATTTGACATTACATACCTTTTTTACCATTTTTTTTTGTTGGATATTATCAAATCATTTCTCCCGCTCTGGGCGGAGCGGGAAGGCGTGTCAGACTCTTACTGACTAAAACCCGCCCTGTTCCTTCAGTTGCCTGTAGGTTGCCAGGGGCCATGGTATCCCGTATCCCTTTTGGACTTCAATTCTCATTTCAACTATTTATTAGTTTGTGGACAGAATATTTATTCAGATTTGTTACAGTTGTAATGGCAATCAAATGACGTGTATTTATATTATGGAAATCGCTTCTTATTTTGAAAAGTCCAAAGATTTTGCGAACATAAAATACTTTCCAAGATATAAAGAGAAGGCAGAGTTAGTTTATCAATTACTTTGACTTTGTTTTTAAGGGACTCACGAGGATCCATTTTATAGATCGCGCAGATTGCCCTCTTTTGTAAAATGAAAATTGAATATACCTCAGCTGCCGATCCCCACAGCAGAGTAGGACATAATACTGTGGAAATAAGCAAAGTATACTAATCTAGCTATCAGCCTTCCCCTATCAGTTAACAGCCTTATTTTTGTTACTGCATATGCAGCTGAACTTAATCTACCTGAAAGAGCTCTAATGTTGGCGCTCCATTGCAATTTGGAATCTATAGTAATTCCTAGAAAAACAATATCCGTAATTAGTTTCTTACCATCAAGTTTTAAATTTCGACCCACTTGGGGTACATTTGGTAATGAGAACATAAGGAATTTAGTTTGTTCGCATTAAGTAAAAGATTATTAGCTGCGAAACATTTCGAAAGAACAGCCAGACTATCATTGAAGACATCCGTATCTTTTCTATCTAGGTAAAAAATAAGAGAAGTATCATCTGCGAATAGAACTTTATCCGGTAAGTTAGCCATCATGTAAGGAAAGTCGTTAATACAAACTGGAAATAGGAAAGGACCGAGAATTGAACCTTGAGGCACTCCCATCTGAACTAGGGATCTGGGGGACGTCACCCCGTTAACGTTTACTATTTGCTGCCTGTTTGATAGAAAGGAAAGAACAAGACTAGCAGCTTGTCCACGAATTCCGTGGTGGTGTAATTTACAAATCAGTGTATTGTGGTTGTGGACAACGCAGTCGAACGCTTTTGAGGGGTCACAGAAAATGCCAATTGCATCCTGGGAATTCTTCCAGGATTCTAAAATGTGACCGGGAAATCCCACATAAGTCTACAGTGTTTTTTTATAGAAGAAGTGGTGCAACACGCAGCATTACAAGCACTTGATTATATACAATAGTAGTGAAAGTAATTAACATTACAAAACAAAACTTTAAATTAAATTATTTGTCACATGTCACCTAGCACACGCCAATATACCAAGAAAAACATTGAAAACTAAATTGAAGCATAAATTGAAACAATCATTCTTCAAGCACGACCATAAAATCTCTACCATTCCATTTTCCAGGCGATCGTAGTCCTGGACACGATAGTGAGCATGTTCTCGAAGTACTGCAGCCGCGAGTACGAGGTGGAACAGTGCAAGGTGTTCGCTCCCGACGGCACCTACGAGGTGTACCCCAAGATGACGAGCCGCGCGGAAACCATCAGCGTTAAGAAAGCTAACAGCTATATTGGTATCAAGTAAGTGCATCTAAGCAGTTATGTTCATTTAGAAGGTACAAGTCCAATTGAGATCAATGGTGCCCCAGTGGTAACGGTCCCGACTTACGAGTTTACTAAATCGTTTTGAAACAGATTGCTAATCCGTTGCTTTTTAAGTTCGAAAAATTTGGCTGCTCAACAACGTATATAACGCAATGAATGTTGTTGAACTGTTAAAATGAAACAGATTAGTCGTAATCGTTTACCCAAAATATGTTACGTAATTAGATAGCTGATGTCCTAGAACCAAAACCAGAAGACATCTGACATCTACCAACCCACACTGGGCCCGTGTGGTAGATTATTCCACTCCGAGATATAGATTAGCACACTCCCTCTAAAAGAGAGGAGGACAGTGTCCCAGCAGTGCTGCAGTGGGAACATTAGTCTGATTATGACATGGTACAATATTACGTAAAATCTATAGGTACATTATTATAAATTAAACTCTCTTTTCATGTCTTTGTTACCGCGTTGTTCTTCAAAACCTTGCAACGAATTTTGATGCTGTTTTCACCATCATTTAGAAAATGTATTCTGGATGGTTTATGAGTTAATACATTATTACTAAACTTCATATGATAGAGAAATCTAGATATTTTGTCAAGTCGTAAAAACCGTGCGAAGCAGGGCCGGGTGCTGATAATAGCATAAATATTATGCTAACTAAACATGTTTCAATATTGCAACTTTAAATAACTCATTTTTGGGCAATGAAGGAAAGGGTGCATAGTTTCTCTATGGACAAGGGAAGAATCCTCCGACGAATCTGGTGTTGTATCTGAAGAACTACTGTCCAACAGTTCTTTGGTTTTTGTAAATATAACACACGGCTACATATCAAGCTATAAACTCCAGTATAAGCTGACCTCTCATTGCACGGAAATCTTATATAATGCGAGATCAGCATAAACTGGCAATATATAGTTTGATATGTTACCGAGTACCTACAGACTGTTTATGTGACTTAAGTGGTGTTTGCGTAGTTCTTATGTGGTATAGATCGGTATGAAGGTCGTCATACATTCAAAGGGTGTGTATAAACGTTATTCAGCATAATAACGTATATACAGGGTGACAGGGACATCGACGCGAAAACTGATACCATGGATTCGGTACATGATACTGAACACCCCTTTTTTTTTTCTTTTTTTTTGTATGGGGTATCATCATATGACTCCTCCCGCTCTGGGCGGAGCGAGAGGGAGTGTCAGACTTTTACTGACTAAAACCCACCCGTGTTCCTTCCGTTGCCTGTGTGCCGGGGCCGCGATATCCCTTTCGGACAAACTCGCAACCCTGGCAGGCATTGGCCCTTACGGACCCCGTCAGTTGGTGCTGACATCTCTTTGAGGCGCGCGTGGAACACAACGCGCCGTCGACCCGGGCCTGGTCCCAATCGGACGGCGAGCTACCCATTGCCCACCGTCCACAAGTACGTCCGGGGCGTCTCCTGCGGTGACTAGGGGCGCGAGGGCGCGCATCTTGCATTTCCCTCGCGCGCTCCGCCTCCTCCTTAAGCATAACTGCTTCGCAGAAGGAAGTGACGGCTTCCCATGCACTCTCGCTCCGGACCATGGCCTGAACCAGGGCCGGACGCGAGAGATCGCCGCTGCCGATCGCCTCCGTGAGGACACGGTGGTGCCCCGCCCAAGCCGGGCAGCCCTCCACCGTATGCTCCACCGTGTCCTCCGGGCGATCCACACAATGGTAACACCCGGGCGTTTCCTCCCGCTTTATCCTGAACAGGAACCTCCCGAAACAACCGTGTCCGGTGAGGACCTGCGTCAGGCGGAAGGTGAGGACGCCGTGGCGCCTCTCTAGCCACTCCTCAAAGAGGGGACTTATCGCCGCAATTGTGGCGTGCCCAATTCTGAACACCCCTGCGTTGTTAATTTTTCTTTGGTTCAAATTCAAATTCATTTATTTGCCAGAATGAGGGTTTACAAATGTATGATCTTAAAACTATAATGGCCCCTTTACATTCTACCATTACTTATGGTGTGCAAATCTTTAATTTTAACCTATAAAATTACATTCCTTAAGTTATAAGGTCCAATAAAAACCGAAAATAAAATAAAATTATAGACAGTAACAACAGATAACAAAGTATATGTAGTAATTAAGGAACAAATTAATTAATAGATGTCAAATTATACCTATAATCTATATTAGTTCAGCAGATCTATAAAGTTTAATAAAAATGTCAGATAATAAATATAAATGTCATTTGTAATTGATAATGTCATAAATAGTATAATGTCACAGTGTTAATATATTATTATAAGGTATATTACCATTCCAATTACCAATATCATTTATCTTAGTTCCCTTCTCCGCGGTCTGACATGTATTCATTAAGATTGTAAAAGCATTTTTCTTTTAACCATTGTATAAACTTTTTTTTAAACATTGTCAAAGGTAAATATTTAAAAGCGTCCGGTAATTTGTTATAAACCTTAACAGTATTTATGTACGAGTTCCTCTTAAACAATTCGAGCCTGCATTGCGGTAAACAGAGCTCATGTTTAAATTTATTTTTATTTCTAGGAGCTACATTTCGTTTAGTTACATCTTTGTATTATTAGTAGTATTATTAAGGTTATTAAAAAAATAATCAGGTGTTCCATACATTTTGACTGTGTAGGTATTGCAGTTTTCTATGGACAAGCAATAGTAGTAGCAATAGTAGTAGTATCAGTTTTCGCGTCGATGCCACCCTGTATAGATTTCGGGTACTTTTTCAATTACCTTGTAAGTCAGCGAAATTCATTGTTAAGCTTACTACCAACTTAGATTGTTCGTATATTCAAATCATAACTGTCATTCTATGACAGTTTATGAAATGGCTATAACACGGCAAATTGATGTAGGGTGTCCATTTGCTTTACATTTAATTTCCCTCACTGCAAATTTGAATAAAAACCTAGTAATAAAACATCATTTAATTTTATCCTCAGTGAGAACGCCGAAAACCTAGCTGCCCTACTGTCGCGCATGTGTCTGTCCACATCAATCACTCACGACGACACACTGCACGTGCGCGTCCCACCCACCAGGCATGACGTCATACACGCCTGCGATCTGTACGAGGACATCGCCATTGCTTACGGGTAAGATAGTTGATCATCATTTGCCTAACCTTTGCCCAGGTCGGCTTTCAGTCTAACCGGGTGCAGCGGAATACCAGTATTTTACTTGGAGCTACCGTCTCTCTAACCTCCACAACCCTTTTACTTACTAGGTAAAACGTTACCCATTGGTAAGACTAGTTGTCAGACTTTTGGGTTTCTGAGTACCGTTAATGACTGTCTAAGAAAAACAACAGCCGGGACCAGCAGCTTAAAATGGTTTCCGAGGCACGGAGAGGTATACTTTATTATATTGTTTCTAACAGTTGAGCTTTTTGGCAAGGAGTTCTCCCTGAGAATTACTGCCACCATACCACCACCATTTCTACAGCAAAGAAGCGTTGATGTGTTTCGATTGAAAGGTGACAACATGAGACACCTTTCTCTCTGTTACGCATGGACGCATCTTTACCTCTGTTATGGCCTATTCAGATATAAGCAAAAACTAACAATATTGGTGGGAAAACAGTGATGATTTTTTATTATGTCAAATCATTTATAAAATTTACAGAGGGCATAATCACAAGATAACGGCAACTTAATCCCAAGCTTCCCAAGTAGTCACTGCTTCTTATGGACACACCATCTGCTCCTGATCCGCTGTCGTGCTCAGTAGTGATACTGGTCCGCCTTCTGGTTAGGCACTTTGGACCAGTATCGCTACCGAGCGCGAGAGCGGAGCGGATATGTGGATGATATGATTATAACTTCCTGTCACTGTTATTTACATAGCAGGTAGTGGTATTCGAATTTGTGTGGGGTAAGTACCACAACTAAAAAGTGCAAAATTAAAATTAAACAAAAAAAAAAAAAAAACAACTTACTTCCAAAAAAAAAACTCTACAAAGTGAAAAATTTCATTAATTTTGGAAGTCGATGTCTTTGGTTTTGAATTTTCGTTTTTTGCCACCGACTTCCAAAATTAAAGTTATTTTTCACTTTGTAGTGTTTTTTTTTGGAGTCTGACCGCCGAGTGTTGGTTTGCCATTTTTTTTTTTTCATAGGGATATTCCCTTTTGTATTCCTTTTGTTGCACCTGCCATGTTTTGTCTCTGCACCACCCTAAGGTTGACTGGTAGAAAATGCCTCAGGCATTAAGTCCGCCTTTGTACGGTATATTTTTACTTGTGCATAAAGTTTTAATAAATAAATAAAATAAATATTCAGATAGGAAATGTTGTCTCCATCTAGCTTTATATGACCTTTTAAAGTGCTTCCGACATCATCATTTAAGTACATAATAAACGATTTCATTTAATTTCAATTACCATTACGTGGCTTGTGTGCCATCTAATAACATAAAAAAATAGTTACATGTATAAAATGTGTATTATTTTACCCAGGTACAATCGCATAACCCGACGTCCAGCGAGAGTAGTAACGACAGGCGGACAAGACCCCGTCAACAAGCTGACGGAGCAGTTGAGGCAAGAGTGTGCGCACGCAGGGTACACTGAGGCGCTCACCTTCACACTTGTGAGTATAACGTAGGGGGGAAAGAGATAGATAACCCCTTGTCCGGTAATTACCACTTTCAAGATCATCTTATGAGAGAAAAAATAATAGAATAATAAAAATTGCCGATTTTCTCGCTATTCTCGCTATATACGAATTCATGCCTTTAAGGACAAGGAAGACGAGTTTTTTTTTTCAATCGACAAATTTTCTCAGTCTACTCAATAAATTTAATTTCCACCCATAATCTTGTGACTACCATCAATAAATCCTTCATAAAATATATACTTACAAAATATTGCGCATTCTTCTCCATACGAAACTACCTTTTGGAAGGGGAACCTAGAATCAATTCTATTGTCTTGTAAATTTTCACGGAAAATTTGAGACCCTGGCTCGAATTTTTTGTTAGGGAGTTGGTTCTGGAGCCACGGTCTCAAATTTTTCTTTTACCTGTTTATGGCAATATAGAATTTATTTATTTGAAATAAATTATTTGCTTTTGACTTTGAACACCTTTCGCCCCTCAGTGTTCCCGTGATGATGTAGCTTCGAAGCTGGGCGTGAAGATCGAAGACGTGCCGGCAGCGCACATCTCGAATCCAAAGACTTTGGAGTTCCAAGTGGTCCGGACCCTCCTGCTACCAGGGCTGCTGAAGACTCTCGCAGCTAACAAGAAAATGCCTTTACCACTGAAGCTGTTCGAAATTAGTGATGTTGTGTTGCAGGATAAGAATGCGGGTAAGTGTTTTTTTTTTAGCTTCTTAGGACCTAGAGATACTACTCCATATACCGGAATAAAAAATTCCTGTGTTTTTGTTGTTTTCCAAGCCATGGTCTTTCTTTCAAGACCTCTACTTTTCTCAAAGTCGGTTTAAATGCGCAATTATTATTAATAGCTTAACGGTGAAGGAAAACATCGTGAGGAAACCGGCATGCCTAGGAGATATTTCTCGACGGCATGTGAAGCCAAGTCAGAAGCCCATGAGCGGCTTTAAAACTCTGACACCATTTTAGTCACTAACCACACGAAAAGAAGAAGATTAATAGCTTTTTGTATTCTACACTGTGAAAATGAGATACTGGTGAGAATATGAATCCGGTTTTGTTATTGGGGTAAATTTTTTTTTCCAAAGTCGCATATTTTATACAATTTGGTTTAAGTCACACAACGAAAACCTCTCTTGGTTTATCTGTGTGCTGGCAAGCCGTTCTTTTAATGCTCGGTTCCTATAAATAAAAACGAATCGTTTTGCTTACCAATGGTAACAGTTTTTATTGCCAAACTGGTCATATAAATAGATTCGTAAACTAGTTTTACCTGTGATAGCTACTTCCATTATGGGAGGGTCTACTGTGTACAGCTATGAGGTATTTGCTTTCATTATTGGTAACTAGCGACCCGCTCCTGCTTCGCACGGTTTTAACGACGTGACAAAACATTGAGATTTCTTAGGTAAACGTAACTTTAATATTAACGTATTAAACACATAAACCTTCCGGAATAAATTCTCTAAACGATGGTGAAAACCTCATCAAAATCTGTTGCGTGGTTTAGAAGAACAACGCGGACCTACAGACAAACGAGAAAAGCTACTTTGTTTTATAATATACAGGGTGTTCGGCAGAAGGATGAACATACGAAAATGGCGGAACCGTGGGGCCGTCTACTATGTTTTTAGGCCCAATAACAAGACCCAGGCCACAAGGATTTTTTTTAATGATTTTTTTTCGGAATTTGTCGTTACCAAAACTTCAAACGTCAATAATTTCATTTAAAAACAACAAAACTGGCAACATTTTATTTTTATTTTTTTTAAAGAAATTGTGCATATTGCATACCGTTAGTATGGGCATGAACCAAAGATATTTTCCTAAAATTAGAACTGCTCTATCACTGTTAGTTTTTTTTTTAACGCAGTTCAAAGTCGGGCTTTCGGTATTTATTTTTTATTTGTTTGTACTTTAAGGGCTCGTATTTACTTTTCTAGCAATCATCTGCGTCAAATACTATATTAACTATATTATCAATAACTATATTTTATAAGATTACCACCAGCTACCTACCTAAAGTTGTCTAATAAACAATCGAATGCCTATTTCAATCTATTTTTCGACTGACAAAAATACTTGTTTTTATTTCCGAGAAACAAGTATCTACAGTAATTTGAGGTTGGTTACGGTAAAGTAAAGAGTTACTTATTGTCGAAAAACTCAAGTTACATACCTTTTCGAACACAGTTTCCGAATTCCCATTTTGATGATAAAATAACACTATAATCACTAACAAAAGCGCGGAATGAAATCGCCACAATAACTATCGAGATTACATTTGTCTGTAAAACTCAAAGTATTTACCTTTCCGAGTAAGGATTGCACACTTTAGTCCTTCACAAGGAACAATTGCATGCGTTTCCGAATTCATTTCAATGATAAGAAACTTTTTAATCACTTCAAAACTAATCACAACACTTAAATTCACAGAAAATGAAAAAATATCAAAGCGAAAAAACGTGCACCAGGTACCTAGCCGCTCAAAACAAATTTGAACAAATTTGCCACGTCATTACTCCTACTATTCATAATCAAACGCACGATTCGTTCCATTCATAAAAAAATCAGAAGCCGGGCTTAATATTTAGAACATTTTGCGAAATAGGTACATACTAATGGTATCAACAAACTTAACTATTTCTATGCGAAAGAAGAGTGGTAAAAAAGCCTCATAAAAGCCAACACAAGTGCGAGCGAGAAAGAATAAAAATTATGTTTTCATTTACGATGCGATCTCGCGTCCTACTTATCGCTATAGTGTTAGAGCGAGATCGCAACTGCATCCGAGATAGTTGGCAACGGTGCGTGATGCAAAACGGCGCGGAATTTAAATATTATTCTTTGAGTACGTAAACCTGGCATCGTAGCTTATAAAGCGCGCGGCTGACACAGTGCAGCGCGGAGTTTAATGTTAGGTATTATTCTTATCAATTCTTGCGAGATGATTATTGACTTGGTTGCTTTTATATTTTTTTTTTTTTTGTTGGTGGGCTCACTTTTTAAGGCAAGCCGGGCTTTTCGGCTTCTATGGGGGGACCGCCACTGTGACCATGCCGTCCTTAACTAAACTTCTATCACAGCCATCGTCATATTTGTCACGTCATCCTCCTCTTCTTCTTTTCGTGTGGTTAGTGACTACCCTGGTGTCAGAGTTTTAAAACCGTCCATGTCGCCACGTCATCCTTATATCAGATTCCTTTGTCGCGCAAAAACACCTGATTCTTTTTACTTTCCGCATCCATTCCGGAATGTAGTATGGGAAAAAGGAAACAAGAGCTTTCAATCTAACCTAAATGTGGAATGTAGGTGACTGTTCCAGTAAGTACAAGGACAGTGTATTCAGAATGGATAAATATTTACATATTATTATGTGTCAAGTCAAGACACGGACATATTTGAATAAAGAAATTAAATAATTAATCAACTTGTATTAACTAATCGTGTAAAGCCGAATACGCGAGAAATAACCGTAGAACTTTAATCATTTTGTTTTTATGTCTGCAAAATGAGTGTTCTCTGAATCCATGTAATCGATTGATCATCACGATTCGGGACAGGCCTAGCGTAGGGCAGGAAGTCTGGAAATTGCTCATTTGTTAAATTCTAAGAAAACGAAAATGTTTTAGCTGTAATACATTACATTATTCTGTTTATAACCCCAAATTTATTTTTATAAAATTTATTGTTATTTTATGAGATGTTGCTGCCTATGTGTCTTAGAAAGTTTCATCTTATTGATTTGGTATAGTATTTCTTGCAGACGAAAATCTGGTCTCACCTATAAATACCGTACCTGGGAACTCCGAATTTGCAGAATATTTTAAGCTGCACGAAACTATTGCAGTCATGTCTTTTCCAAAATACTTCTTTTTTTTACAAAACCTTGCTAAGCCAGGGTAAAATACCTACCTATTATCGCTAGAATAAAACTACCGTCAATTCTACATATTCTCAAAGCGCGCCAATAATATGACTATTGACCTAATTTAAAAGATTCTTCGAATATATTGTAATAAAGTAATAATCGGGGCAAATGTGCGAAGACGATATTTTCGTTCGCCCCCAATCTGTCATCGGTGTCTAACATTTATATTAATCTAGGTAGTCTGCGCGATAAATATAGATAGAGTGAATGAAGAACAAATTATTATTATCTTTGATATCTTTGCCAATTCCCGCCTCTGTGGTCTACTGGCTGACCACCTGTCTCGGACCCAGAGGTTCGATTCTCAGCGGGGCAAAATTTTCTGCTCGGTTTGGTAGGTGGTAGAGCTTGTTCTAAGTCCGGCTGGCTATCTAACACCATCTTATCCAAGTCTGTCGCCTTAACAACAATGTTGTTAGTTGTTGTTTTTGTTTGTAGCATTGTTCTTTGATTATCGGCAGTTAGAGGTAAGATAGCCAGTTCCTCTGTGGTTGAGGGTTAAGGTCGCTTCCACCTTCGGCCTGATCATCACTTACCATCAAGTGAGATGCAGACCAAGAGCTTCCCGTTGTGGGTTTAAAAGAAAACTATCCCGCGCCTCATAAGCGAGTTATTCATCATCATCATCGTAATTCCAATTTATTCGGGGTCGGCGCACTAAATCTTCTTCGAGTCCCTTCTATCAGCCATAATGTCAGTATTCCATCATGTTTCATACAGTCCATCCATCCACCGTTTCTTGATCTCCTTACTTTCCTCACACCCTCCTGCCAATAATAATAATTTTTCGTGTTGAAAGCCTAAGGCATGAAGCCTCGTGCAGACTAGCGCGACACGACTCGAACAACACAATTTCTAAGAAAACTTCACGGTATAACAATCACCGGTGTCGCGTCGCTCTAGTCTGCACGAAGCTTTAAGCGGTGACTGACTGACCTGGAGTAATTGTGTAACATACTGTAGCAATGGCTTTCATTTTGACAGTTCAACAACATTTATTCCGTTATTTACGTTGTTGAGCAGATTTTTCGAACATATGAAGCAATTTATTAACAATATCCTTCAAAATCGATTCAGATTGTGATTGAAAATGTATTACGCAAATGGTGCTGACTGACATGAGCTTCACAGAAGACATAATATTCTCAGTATATGTAGTCAAAATCTAGTACGTAGCCTCATGTGAGGTATCAGGTAGCTTATCATTAGTCCAGGATTACAACGCAGTAGCGAACACAATACGTACTGTACTGAATCATAACACGATTACCTAGCCCATATCAAGTTTCATGTTGATTAAATGATTATGTAAATCTGCGCTGCAGCTAGAATTACAATGCTATTAAAATGATGATGAGCTATTACCACTGCTATGAAGCTTAAATATAATTTTATTGAATAAAGGTTTTAATTCAATTTCTTTGTTGATCGTTCGATGTGCTATGAGGGCGTTACTGAGTGCAACTTCCTAGTTTTGACTCATGGGTCCATTAAGAAAGTTGGCAGTACTTAGCTTAGTCTGGATTTGTGCCCGCTGCGGTTAATTACAATAGGATAGATTACAAGCAAATTCTTGTGGGTACAACTCCTCTACGCTACCTCTTTTAATACAGTGATCACGTATCCGATCATACAGTGATGCGTTTTTTTAATCTTATGATCAGCCATTATCATGGCTAATCCTCATAGGCCTTTCCGTAAAAATAACTACTTTTTTGTAAAAATAACATGTCCTGTATAACGAGCCGGGTGATCTATAACTCAGGACCTAACTCAGACACCTTTCTCTATTTAAGATTATTAACCAGTGCCTGTTATAAGATGTCGAGATAAGTAAAGGTTTATGATTAAGTTTTTCTTTTATCAGAAACGGGTGCCCGCAACGAGCGTCGGCTATGCGCGGTGCACTGCGGGCGCGCGGCCGGCTTCCAGTTCGTGCACGGACTGCTCGACCGGGTCATGGCGCTGCTAAGGGAGCCCTGGAACAAGGACACCGGCTACTACTTGCAGCAGTGCGAAGGTATGGATGGACACATTCCTTGTTGTACGAGTATGTAAGGAAGGGAAGGCTTGTCTTCAGTGATAAGCCGATATCAGACGCTTTACTACAGTGAACGGTTCAGACTCGTTCAGACTCAGACGACACCGACAAAATTGTATAGGAATGAACGTTCATTTTTTTTTTGGTCATTCGGTAACCGAGTGAAAGATGCAGATTGCCAAAATTCAACATCGTTGGTTCGGATCACGAATGAATCTATTTAAAAATTGACTGCATTTTTGATTAATTTTGTATTCAGACGTTTCACTTTGAGTGAAAGATGCCAAAAATTAACAAAATATCGAGCTTCTAATTTCGGCTCCAGTGAAGGTTTCTGAAAGCCAGATCAAAACGAAGTTTCTCCTATTGCTCGCTCATGGAAAGAGCTCTATAATTTGTTTCTTTGATCTGAATCCACTGCTAGATATCGGTATTTTGCTCTTACAACGAGAACTTAAGTGCGCACTGTTTATAAATAATGCAAGACAGCACCAGCATCGCGACTTAGTACGGACATAGCGATATTATTTAAATATGATATTACAACTCGCCACTACCTATAGAAAAATCAGAAAATCAATCGATTTTTGCCCAGATTTGGGATATAGAGTGAGATCCACTAAAACAAATTATAATGTGTACAGGATGTACTTTTTTATGTTCAATATTTTATTATTTTTTTGGTAATGTTATTGCAGTACCTATGTGGATCGGACAGGGTTTTTGTTACATGTTGTATAGTTCTAAAAATCATATTAAGAAGGAGTATTTCCCCAGTGTCCCCGTAGTAATTCAAAGTCATGTGTTCGCAGACCCCGCGTACTTCCCCGGGCGCTGCGCCGCGGTCCTGCTGCGCGGGCGCATGGTCGGCCGGGTGGGCGTCGTCAGCCCCGCCGTGCTGGCCGCCTTCGACCTCACCAACCCCTGCTCCGCGCTCGAGATCAACATACAACCCTTTGTTTAAAACGAATTTATTTATTTGTAAAAACTGATTAAAATTTGATTTTAATATATCGCTGTTGTTTTTTTTTTGCTAAGTATATGATCATTATAAACAAATGGGTCAGTAATCAGTTAAAACCAGGACCGAGATCCCTTTAGTGTCGTTTAGGTACCTACACTAGATAATGTCTAGTCATAATGTTGTTGAAGGGTATCGAGTCGACAGATTTTCTTTTCGTTTATTGAAAAGTGTGTATTGTCTGAAAGTATGTTGAGTTTATAATTAAAAGGAGTTTTATCAACTCTCCTGGTTAATTATAAATCAAGCATTGATGTAAATCATTAATGCTTGATTTGTAATAATTAAAATCAAGTTTAAAATGGTACTTTACCGCCCGTCCATCAAGTAATCGAGAATTATGAAGAGCTTGACCAGATTACTTATCAGATACATCGTTATCGTCGGCGCCATTGATTTCGATTGTTTTATCAATAATCGTTAGCATATAATGCAATGACTAAGTACAAAATAATCTTAATAATTTAATGACAAGGAGCTAGTGTTATTATTACTGGGGCGTGATTATTTCGTCTACAACCGCAGTAATTAGTGACATGAAATTAAATTGTTTATTTTATAAATAGGATATATTGGAATCACTTTTACACGACATATTATTCTCACTTATACGAGTATCTATATAATAAAAATCAATTGCTGTTCGTTAGTCTCGCTACAACTCGAGAACGGCTGGACCGATTTGGCTAATTTTGGTTTTGAAATATTTGTGGAAGTCCAGGGTAGGTTTAAATGGTGAGAAAATATAGAAAAATTGCGAGGAAAATAATAAAAACAACAATTTTATTTTCCCATACAAACTCTTCCTAGCTATCGTTGCCATAAATCCCAACAAAAAGTACTAGGCTTGTATGAATTCACGATGGTACCTTTTTCAATAGGTAGGTTGGTACGTAGGTAGGCAAGGCAGGTATGTATGTAGGTAGGTGTGGGTAGGGTAGGGATATGTAAGTAGGTATGTATGTAGGGTAGGTAGGTAGGTGCGCCGTAGATAAGTACTTAGTGCTAACCGTGCGAAGCCGGGCCGGGTAAAGCTAGTATATTATAAATGCGAAAGTGAGTTTGTTTGAATTTAGTTTGGTACATGAGCATGGGCTTTTTATCCCGATATTCCTACGGGATCGAGAATTATGCGGGTGAAACTATAAAATAAGGTAATAATAAAAATAAGCTAGATGGAGTCAACAGTCGTATGATTGAAACCTTCAAGTTATTAAGAACCTAATGCTGTAGAAGTGAATGTCCTGACGACTGCCTGGTCCATAGAAATATATACGTATGGCCTGGTCTCCTGGTCGCAAGCGCCACCTACTGCTTTGCATGAGGTCCTGGGTCAATTCCTAGGTCGGGCAGTGTCAATGGGTTTTTCTAACTGAAATTTCTCAGTAGCAGCCATTTTTTTTTTTTTTTTTTTGGGTGGGAAATCATCAAATGACTCCTCCCGCTCTGGGCGGAGCGAGAGGGAGTGTCAGACTTTTGCTGACTAAAACCCACCCGTGTTCCTTCCGTTGCCTGTGTGCCGGGGCCGCGATATCCCTTTCGGACAAACTCGCAACCCTGGCAGGCATTGGCCCTTACGGACCCCGTCAGTTGGTGCTGACATCTCTTTGAGGCGCGCGTGGAACACAACGCGCCGTCGACCCGGGCCTGGTCCTAATCGGACGGCGAGCTACCCATTGCCCACCGTCCGCAAGCCCGCGCCTACGGTGGCCGGAAGTCGGCTCGCGACTCCCGACGCCCGGGGCGTCTCCTGCGGCGACTAGGGGCGCGAGGGCGCGCATCTTGCATTTCCCTCGCGCGCTCCGCCTCCTCCTTCGCGAGCATTACTGCTTCGCAGAAGGAAGTGACGGCTTCCCATGCACTCTCGCTCCGGACCATGGCCTGAACCAGGGCCGGACGCGAGAGATCGCCGCTGCCGATCGCCTCCGTGAGGACACGGCGGTGCCCCGCCCAAGCCGGGCAGACCTCCACCGTATGCTCCACCGTGTCCTCCGGGCGATCCACACAATGGTAACACCCGGGCGTTTCCTCCCGCTTTATCCTGAACAGGAACCTCCCGAAACAACCGTGTCCGGTGAGGACCTGCGTCAGGCGGAAGGTGAGGACGCCGTGGCGCCTCTCTAGCCACTCCTCAAAGAGGGGCCTTACCGCCGCAATTGTGGCGTGCCCAGCGCTGGGTTGCGACAATCGCACTCTCCATGCCGCCATGAGATCCCGCCGGAGCTCTGTCCGCTGTGCCGTGATTTCTCGCGGCAGCGGAGTTACACCCCGGCGTTTCGCCTCCTCGCGCAACTCCCACATGTGCGCGAGGACTTTTGCCTCCAGATCCCATGGCGGTAGTCCGGCAAGGAGGCTCGCCGCCTCACGGGAGACCGTGCGGTATCCTCTGACCAGCCTAATGGCCATGACCCTTTGGGACGCGTTCAATCGCTGGGCTGGTCGCAGCCTTAATGAACGCGCCCACACCGGTGCCCCGTAAAGGGCCATGGACCTCACGATCCCCGCGTAGAGCCTCCGGCAGGAGGCGTTTGGACCGCCTAGATTGGGCAGAAGCCGCTTCAAAGTAGCCCCAGCCCTCTGCAGTTTGGGAGCCAAACGTCGGAAGTGCTCCACGAAGTTCCACCGGCTGTCGAGGACGAGTCCCAGGTACTTCATCGTCGACTCGACACCGATGTGAACCCCTCCCGCCGTTATCTGGGAACCCGACAGTGGCGCGTTCCGAGGACCATAGAAACACATGGCCTCGGACTTGTGCAAGGCCACCTCGAGTCCCAGTTGCCGGATCCTATCGACGATTGTCGCAACCCAACGTGTCGCTAGTTCGGCAGCCGCCTCATGCGACCTCCCCTGCACCAGGACCAGCGTGTCGTCAGCGTAGCAGACTACGCTGACGCCGCTAGGGAGGTCGGCGCTCAGTAGCAGCCATGAGTCTAGATTTGTGGCTGGTTGATGGTAATAGCCTCGCCCCAATCACAAAGTACGTAATTGGCGAAATGTGGGTGTAGGTACAATAGGTACACTTCTGCCCATCTCATCGCGGCAAATTATGGCGTGATGTTATATTGTGTGTAGCTAATTATTAATATCGTCAATATTACCCAATAAATAAAACAAATATGCAACTGAATGAATTGATGGCCTATCTATTTATGTACCAATTCAATATTTACTAGCACTAGTTATTCAGGTTGTTAAAATAAATGACTTGACCAACTGGGTTTAGGGGTCACTGATGTACCTAATCAAAATAGCGCGATGGTTTACCGGGCGCCTTTCAATTTTAGTCGCGAATTCAATTCCTACCTAGGTACTTGTGGGAAGACAGGTAGTCAATAAGCAGTAATTTAGGGGATGATGATGGTGATCGAAACAGACAATCTAAAACCTTTTAGGCACCTAGGTATTTATTTCGACAATAGATAGAATAGATAGATAGAATATTCTTTATTATGCACACCATACAAATTACAGAAAAAAAATTAGAAATGTTACTTATGGTGACACAATGGGCGGTCTTATCGCTAAAAGCGATCTTTTACAGACAACCTTTGGCTGGATTAAAGGGAGAAGGAGAGACAATACTGCAGGTAGTCAGTGGTGTACCATTTACATACATAACGCATAAACTTAACCACATAAACATATACATATATATTACGTATAAAACATCGATACAATGATGTGTACATCGATATATATAAAATAATAAACATGAAACATGAATAAGGAACTATATGTAATGATGTCTATTTAGTACACCAATAGCAGCAACACTAATCCATTCATAATAAACAATAATAAAATAATATAATATTATTAATGTATCTAACATAATATAAAGGTATAATTCATTTATAATTTTTGTATCTGTAATATATGTTGAAGAAAAGAATAAAAGCTGTTCAAAATATAATTTATTATTCGTACAATAAAACAGCACAAACAAAATTGATTAACTAATAAAATCACATTTCAAATAAGTAGGTAGAGAATATAATATATAGTTAATTCGCAGCATTAACAACCAATAGACACTGAATTCATAGCCTAAAAATTACACTAGGACATTTTAACATAAACGTAAAAATACTATAAATAATAAATACCACTAGGTAATTTATACTAATACTAATCATATATTCGATTTTGTCACAAAAGTATTTACATTGTTTTTATAAAATAAATACTAGTACAATACCAACGCCTCTGCAAAGAAAATCAATCTTGATGATAATTTTCAAAGATTGAGGAAAATGAAATCGGCGTTTTTTTAATTAGCTAAACAGCTTGTGCTCTTATAAATTAAGACTTGTGAATAGCATTTGTTATAGATAGTGCCATCCACGAACACGCACCCGAGTCCGCTCCGCTCCGTACAAAAGTACAGCTATGTACAGCTTACAGTACAGTAAGGCTGCGTTTCCACCAGAGATGAGCGAGGATGCGTGCTACTCGCGGAGTGGGGCGCGTCTTCTTGGATGACTCTATCTGTAGTTATTTACTGGGACATTCAATTTTCATTCATTCTTATACTGAAATATTTTCGCTGTCTGTCGAAGGAATCTCAATATGAAAACAGTCATCATTAGTAAAACTGTTAAGGCACTTCATAACGTAATTGACTATGATTCCTAAACAGAAAGGCGGAAAATTAACATTTATGTTATGTACGATGTCAATACTTAAGGTCACTATTACACCTTCATTCAAATAATGATGTGCCTGCATATTTAATTTTTACACCTAATTATTAAGTACATCGTAAAAACTCGTAATAATAAGCAATACTTTTTCGTGCAGGATAATAATAATCAAATATCTTTTATATCTAAGTGCAGGGCTACTGTTGCAGTCAGACTAAAGGGCAATACATTTATTGGCAGTGTAATAGTAACTTTTATTTAGTAATAGATTTCAGTTCATAGCAGATTTTTGGTACCTTACTCACTATGCCAAACAAAACCATCTTTTAAACAATCATCCAGCAGCTATGTACTGAAACCCTAATACAATAAAATGTATTTATAAACATTGCTTAAAGTTAAGTAATGATTAGCAACTGTCTAACCATACATTTTTGACGTTTAAATGTCTCTTAACATTGGGCAGCGTTTTTAAATAAACCCCTTTTAAATCTACTATGTAGATTGTATCTAAAAGTTATGTAATACTTCTTAATTTTTAAATACTGAAGGTTTTTTTAAAACAAATTATTAGTTGATACATAGACCACAACACAAGCTACTCACTAAAATTTATTATAATTAACCAATCTTGTTTGATGATATGACATCACTAGTAAATGTTCATTGTGTGGCAAATTTCATAACTCCTAAAAAGTCCTCTCTTTTTCAATTAAAATTGCTATTCACTCAATGGGGAAATGCTCACTTCACATTGTCACGGTGCAATTGGTGCAATTAACAATGAAATAAATATTAAATGTCTGTTGGACGGACCTAAGCTGCCTTCAGTGTAATCACAACTAATTCAATCAAGTAACAACTGTATTTTGAACATTTTCTCTAGCTCTGACCTGTTGAAGTTGGGGGCAATGATAAATGGACACAGATAGAATGAAAGTTCTTTGAGATTGGGAGCACTTGTTTTTATGGCCTTTGCTACCGGTATAGTGACATGGAGACAGCGAGAGAGACTTAGGTAAGTCAACTTTTGAAATGTATTATTGGAAAAATATGCAAGGAGAGCACTTGTCGAAAAATATCCATGACGTAATTTTAATGAATGCAAATTCTTTAGTCTATACAAGTGCAACAAACTTGAATCAAACAGAGTTTTGCATGTCATGATATGTAGTACTTGTAGTACCTTACAGTTGGATATGTTACGGATTATATCATCATTTAAAGTATCTCCATATATATGTAAAGCTCTTAGTGTAGATTGTTTGGTTCTCAGAAGAGATTCAAGAAAATCTGCTGGAATATTCTTCATTTTCTCCATATTAATACTGACTAAATGGGTGCACTGCAACATGTTGTATAAACTGTCATGGGTTAGGGCAAAATTGGACAGAATAAGAATCTCAAGATATTTCAACTTTTCAAATGGCAAGTGATAAACAAAGTTACCATTCGCATTCTCTGGATTTTGTACTATGAGTGAGTTACGAAAACTCAAAAACTTTAGGTTTGGCCAGCTAACTAGATCACCAAAGATACAGCTATCAACTTGAGATATACTTATTTCTAAATGAGTCAGATTAGGACAATAGCTTATTAAGGAAGACCTCACATGTGAATACAATTTGAAATACTGTAGTTTAACATTCTTCACATACTTGGCGACGAAAGGCACAATGTTTTCACTTATCCTCACATAGTTCTTCATACATACTATGAGACGTGTGTTGTCCCAAACGCAAGGGGTCAGGCACAGCTGTTGCCATCTCATACAAACTTTACCAACTGCTAATAGTGATTCAAAATCTACCATTGAAAATATGTAAATAAGTATTTCATTAGGCAGGTCGTTTATGGCGAGAGTATTTGGGTATAGTTGAGCACCTGTCACGTCGAGGTGCACCATGGTCGGCAGCAGAGCGCGCCCCCGCACTTCTGGAAACAAGCGACGATTTGTGTATGCTGACACTGACACTTATTTTATCACACAACTCTCAGACACCACATGTTCACTGGTGGACCTCTAGCTACTCTATTACCATTTAAATTGTATTTTATTATATATAACAGGACAAAGAATATTAATTAACCCAGTAAGGTCATGCACCTTGAACAACCGTGATAAGTATTGGAAAAATCAACTTTAGACACACAAATAATATGATAATAAAATTGATGAAGTAATACATATAATTACCTCAGGTTTACCTTGCTTCCTATTCGAGAAAATTGTAATGTTTGCTTTAGTAGAAACATAACTTATGTAAATTTCTGATTCAAATGCACACACTACATCCACATGGTTAAATACTCATCAAAAAGTGATACTCTGCATTTAGGCTTAAATCGATCATTCCAAAGTGTAGTAAAATATTTAAAAATCAATTCTTTAAGAAATATTATAAATAACTTTCATCTTTGATGCTATTTTTGTATGACGATATGACGTTTTACATTTGTGTGGTTTTGACGTTTGACGTTTGATTGACTGGTGATTTGCGTTTTGTTTCTTCATGTTATAAGTTTTTGACAACAAAATAAAAGCGCTGGTCGGTTGACACGGCACGCAATCATTAATGACATCGTCCGTCGGGCTCTTGTCACCGCCGGGGTGCCAGCTGTTTTAGAACCCAATGGCTTGGCACGCGACGATGGGAAGAGGCTCTGAGGGAAGAGGCCAGACGGAATGACCATTATGCCTTGGAAGTTGGGTAGGCCTTTGGTGTGGGATGCAACCTGTGTTGACACCCTTGCGCCATCCCATCTTCCTAGCACGGCGGGCTGTGCCGGGGCGGCTGCTGCAGGTGCAGAAAACCTCAAACGGCGCAAATATAACAACCTTATTGGTAGCTATATTTTTGAGCCGTTTAGGGTTGAAACACTAGGGCCGTGGGGTCCGAGTGCTCATCGAATATTTCGGGACATCGCCAAGCGGTTGGTCGACTCTTCACGTGACCAGAGGGCTGGCCAATTCTTAGGCCAAAGAATCAGCATTGCCATCCAACGTGGCAATGCTGCCAGCCTTTTGGGCACTTTTCCCGCTGACAGCGATGCGGACGAATTTTTTGATGCCCAATGAGCTCTTCCCTAAATTTTTTTAAAATTTTTTTCTTTACATTCTTTTACATAATATAATTATATAAAAGTTAGTTGTAAAATAAATTGTATAATAAGTTTACTACGTCAATATTCAAATAAAGAACATATCTGTGGTACAAAATAAAAATAATTGATCATCACAAGACATCGGAGATATCACAATCGCCAGTCAAAAAAACTAAAAAAAAAAAAATGAAAATTATTAAAGATAGACAGACCCTTTTAAAGTTTATTTTCGATAATTTTTCATGAATATTCAGAAAAATACGGGTGGTCACATGCCCATGAGCGGCATTGTATTTATAGTTGTATGGAAATAATTAAATCAATACGTGGACATTTATAATTGTCGCTTTTCGTGTCTGTGCAAAGAGTAAAGTACTTTATAGAGATGTCTGTGTGACCGCGTTGTTCTTCTAAGTAACGGATTTTGATGCGGTTTTCACCTTAGTTGAAAGTCCATGATGCCTGAGTGACCCAGCAGTACAAACATTAAAGACTGATTATACTTATTCCGGAAGGTTTATATACTATTTATACTTAATATTATTATAATAAATAAATATACCTAAGTACCTATACAATATTTTAAATTAAGTAGTTAGGTTTTTTTCTCAAGGTTAAAGCGCCTCATAAACCATAATATTTGTGCAATTTAAGTACCTACCATAAGCAACATCAACATCCACCAACCCACACTTGGCCCGCGTGGTGGACTACGAGCCCACCCAGTCCTTCTCACAAAGGAGGGCGGAGGCCTGAGCCCAAGACTTTTATTATTCGTAGGCCCCAGCAGTGAAAACAGTAAAGGCTGATTAGGCTATGCTTTCAGGGGTTTATTTATAAACGTTGCTTAAAAATAAGTAAAGTGTAGTTCCTTTGCCGTAATGTTGTTGTTTAGCGACTGTGCATTTTCGATGTTTGAACGTCACATAACTTTTTAAAGCAATGTTTTTATGTTTACCCCTAAATCAT
Organism: Agrochola macilenta; assembly: GCA_916701695.1. Lineage (NCBI taxonomy): Eukaryota > Metazoa > Arthropoda > Insecta > Lepidoptera > Noctuidae > Agrochola > Agrochola macilenta. The sequence continues at coordinate 16,887,915 of OU753563.1, forward strand.
TACGCAAATGTTGCAAAACGGAAAATAAGATTACCTACTAAATCCGCGCTATAATCGATAAAATTGATTATGATAAGTTAAATGAAACTGCATATTGTTAATTATTATTGCAAATATTTTAATAAATACAATCAATTACAATACTATTATTATGCACAAACGTGTTAAAAGAACGACGGTGGTAAGTACGCCGAGGCAGGTGTGGACACTGTGCCAGAATTAGTTCTTGATGGTGGTATGTAACCTGGTTGTGGTGCAGGTGCCGGCGCCGGTTGAGGGCTGGCATATCCTGGAGACGGGGCCGGGGACGGTGGGGATGAAGTATTCGGTGGCAAATACGCAGAACTTGGTACTGATACTGAACCACCTGTGGTTGATTGACTATTAGTCGATGTTGAGGTCACGGTCCGACCAGACGTCGCAGTATTAGATGTCCCCAACGGTGGCAAATATGACTCAGAAGGAATTCCCACTGATCCGGTTTGCACGGAGGTGCCTGTGCCGGTAGAGACTTGTCCTGAGCCAGACGTTACAGAAATGCCACCAATGCTGACACTGCCACCAGTTGAAGTACTTCCACCTGTACCACCTGCTGTCGGTGGTAAATATGATGGGGCGTTTGTCGAGACTTCTGATGAGCCCTGGAGAGTCGGGGAGAGAGTAGGTGACGGTGCGTTGTATGGATAACCTGAACCACCTTGAGACGAGCCGGTGTTAGTGACAGTTTGTGTGCTGGTTATAGTAGTTGGCGACCCAGTGGTAACCTGAGCCCCGGTTGACGATGTGCCAGATGTGCCATAGTTATAGCCAGCGTTAACGTTACCAGTAGCGGCGGACCTGTAGTTGTAACCGCCGCCGGCGGCCCCAGTGGGGGCGGCTGTCGCAGCAGTGGCCGTGGTCCCCGCAGTCTGTCCTATGTTGACGGTGTCGCCGCCGGCCGGCGCGGGGTACGCGTAAAACATTTGCTGCGTCAGCGTCCTGTCAACATTCGGTGCTTGAGTGGGTGCAGGTGTGGACCTAAGCTGCGGCAGTTCAAATGATACACTCGGCTTGTCGTACACGTACCCGTCTTGTCGCCGCACTCGAACGCGAAGGCTTTCCTTCACGAACTCGCTCGCAGTTTGGGCAGGAACTGTCGCACTACATTTAAATAACAAAGAAGGGAGCAGAAAATAAAAACACCACAACTTAAAGCGCATTTTGTGTTAGAAGACAAGCTATAAGATTGTAAAAGACAATTTGAGCTTTGTCTACCAGTATTTATTATAATTTCGAGGAAGTCACGAGACCTCGAGGTTTATTTCAAAATCTGTCTTTAGTTAACCCTTCACTCACTCATAGCGATACTTGATGTTTTGTTACTTAGGTACTTGTTACTCTGAGAGTACTTGTAACTAAACCCAATAAAAGTCAATTTAACTTTTTAGGATTCCGTAGCCAAATGGTAAAAACGACACACTTATAATTTCGTCATGTGAGTAATCCGAATCCAAAAAATCCAAAAATGTCTAGAATTCAAAATTCAAAAGTCATTTAAGTATTCAAAATAGGCTTAGAATCTGCACTTTTCGAACGTCAACTTTACATAAGTCAATCCCCCAAAAACGCCCGCCCTTCACCACTTCCTAGTGCTTAAGCTGGGAAGAAGAAGTGGCGCAACAAAGTCCACAGCAGCACAACTTGGTTATCTCACAGCCATTTTACTCCGAGGCTATGTGCACTATAACGATGCAAATTAGAAAATAAGGTCACAATCTGTTTCATTTTGACAATTCAACAACATTCATTGCGTTATTTACGTTGTTGAGCAGACACATTTTTGAACATATGAAGCAATTGATTAGCAATATCCTTCAAAATTTTATGATGTTTATTATTATTTGTGATATGCAATTAGGGTGCCGTGCAGGCCATGCATCAAAATACAAAATATCGGGGCAGGCTCAAATGAAATTTATGTATATTGCACAATGTATGCTCATATTAGAGATACGTGTTCAGAATGTATTTTTTTTAGGGATGTGTTTAGTCATCTTTAGTAAAAATAACTCTGGTGCTTGCGCATCGCAAAATCTTCTGAGGGTTATTGTCTAACCCATTATTATGTGGTTTTGTCCAATTGCAGAAATGTCAATTAAAGTAGATTTTCTTCTCTGCTAATATCAAACTCACGACCGTTAGTACTTTCGAAGTGAGGAGGTACAGTTGGCATCAAAAATTTATGAGAAGTTTCAAACAATGTTGTGCGTTTTTATGCCATAATTAATTTGTAAGTTTGTACCATCATTGAATTAATGTAAGTAACTAATTTTGAGGTGGCACACACATAAACTAATTATAATTACGTAAAACATAAAATGATGACAACTTGATTGAACTTCGGTCGTCTTAGTTGATCGTGTATTTGTTATGTATTAACTTTCGGTGTTTTGACCATCTTAGCTGATAGCCTGACAACGGGGCGTAATGAGTGCAAAAGATAAGTAATCTTATCTTTAAATTCATAAACACTGTTTGGTTGGTCTTGTATTAAAAAGTCTTGCATATTATTGAGTAATACGGCGCAAACGTTGATAATATTACCGCTTAGTATAAGTAGGACCTGCGATACACAAAACTGGATATCAAATAGGTACCTAATTCACAGTTCATTGTACAGTCTAGCAAGTATTAGGTACATATGAACCTACTTAGGTACGCTGCATACATAACTAGCAAGTGAAAGGAAGTGTTCGTGCCACGGAGGCCGGCCCTCCCACCAGTATTAGTTTCAGTCGTAGATTAAGTTTCTGTGTCAAACGCTGAACACGTTCCTCGGAGCTTTTACTAATAAAACCGGTATGTATTTTTTACAGTATTTATTATTTGAAATCGACAATTAAATCTTGGTTGATTCGTGAAATATTGGGCATCTACCTATATTTTATCCTTCTTCAGATAATAAGCAAGTTCAGCAATCCGCGTCTCTATATCTACTAGACCCCTTATCAGTTTCGGTAGGTACTTTTATTCACACTTTCATATTCAGAAGCCTGTCATCGTCTTTTGCTACGTTAATTTCAATTGATGGATATTCTTTGATGTATCAGAATATGTTATCAATGTCTTGCGTGGCTGAGATACACAGGAAGGCAGCAATTGCCGGGATGCCATCACGTCGTAAATTCGTGATGATATACGCATGGCCCTCGGGACCACAATAAAAGCGAATACAGACAAAAACGGTCACGCGCCGTTTCACAAATAAGAGCAAAAACAACAAATACCCCAAATACACCCAGAAATGCTAAGGCCAATATTTGTAATTTTCAGAACCATGGTACTGAAGCTATACTACCTGGAGGATGGACCGCCGTCTCTAACTTGCAGACAAGTCCTGGAGGCGTTGGAGGTGCCTTACGAGAAGGTCGACGTCAACTTTTACAATGGAGACCATATGACGGAGGAATATGGAAAGGTATAAAAAATATCGCAGTGCAAGAAACACAATGGCCTTGGTGAGGCAGAAAGATTAAGAACGGTAGCAGCTAGGTGTGCCGACAACCGAGGCACAGAACCGGCTGTTGTGGCGATGCTGAGGAAGGCATACCTATTATATGTAATGTAGGAGTGGACATCTTTCGACTGAGTGATAATTAGGATGATAATGATAGTGGCTAGGATGGGCACAAATAATACTTCACTGCTGCTATCACAAATGATTATAGTTGACTGTTGAACAAAGAAAAGTAATTACTACGGATAATTAGTAATTAAACATAATAAATTGATAACAGCGTCGGTTGATAGAAGATGCTGCATATTACAATATACGGTTCGCTTGTAAAACTATCAAATAATTAAGTAAGTAAGTTAATTCAAATTGAGGTTGAGAACACAAAACTGACCTAGTCCATATTCTTGTGTTCGTAGAATAAATTAATAAAAATATTGACATTGGTATTAGTTGAGGTTTGCTACTTTTGCTAGTGACTAATTTTCATTTTAGGACGTGGACGACATCCATCTTTAGAAAATCCTAAATTGAAAAATATTATACTCCTCATGATCTTCCTGCCATTGTCCCATGTTACTTGGAGTCGCCGCATTCACTCCGTTCTCTTTCATATCATTCCTCACACAGTCCATGCATCTTTTCTTTATCCTCCCTCTCCCTCTCGATGCATCAACATTTATATTCATCACTCTTTTAGTCACATGTGCTTCCTCCGAATATTTTACCTTCTCAATTTTCAGATGAACCCCCAAAAGGAAATCCCAGTGCTTGAAGACGATGGGTTCTTCCTGAGCGAGAGTGTCGCCATCATACAGTATATTTGCGATAAATACAAACCCGATTCTCCTCTGTACCCCACAGATCCTAAAGCAAGGTAAAATAAGCTAAATGATTAACTTCTTAAATCTTATCACTCAAATGCTACATTGTACCTCAAGTAACTATATATTTATATGTAGGTATAAGATTTATCAGACGAATTGTTTTTCCAACTACTTGGTTCCTAAGATTAGTTTTTTTTTTTTTTTTTTGTTTATTTTTAAGTGAACTGTCTTGTGTTCTTTATGAGAATAAATTCTTTAAACCGAGTTATTTTCATAATCTTGCAGAATAAACAATTTTTATTGAAGTGAAAACTTCTTTAGGCGCTTATGGATTCGCGTCACCGACATGCTCGCGCCGTAATGTTGGACTAAAGATTTTTTCTTTCTAATCTGAAGTGTCATTAAATCGTTTCGTAATCATTTACGGCTGTTATTCTTCTGGTCCTCCTCAAAATAATTAAATTATGAGTTTTGGGTTTTAGAGACTGTTTGTTATTAACAATACTAACACATGAAGTAGGTATTATAAGTATTTATGTTTTTTAAATTTCCAGGGCTTTAGTCAACCATCGGCTGATGTTCAACTTAAGCTCATACTACCCTGATTTACTTGCCTATTGCGTAAGTTTTATCTCACGTATCCTACTTTATCCCTCATGATATTCTAATAAGTTTAATGAAACACTGCGGAGCGTGCTGCGTGTTCAGATTGTACTGACGTGTAAAAGCGTTTTGTCCAAACCCACTTACAGAAATAAAATCATTTATTCTACCTAAGGTCACATCAGAAAACTCATCGATTTTAAAGAACTATCCATGGAGCTCCTCCTGGTTCTCCTCCATAAAACACGACTTACTTGAACCTAAATGCACCTGAATTCGGACTTTTGATAATCTCATGCGTAGCATGGTTTATTTGAAAATAAACGAGTTCAGTCTTATCAAGGGGTATCGTATTACCTATTTACTGAGCTATGGAGGTCAGATAGGCAGTCGTTCCATGTAAAATACTAGTATGCTGCATACGATTAGACTGGAAGCCGACCGCAACATAGTTGGGAAAAGGCTAGATTGATTAATTAATTTATTAATTTAATTACAGATAATGCCCATTTACTTCGACTACAAGCGTACTCCTGAGGGTCTGAAGCGCGTCCACCGGGCCCTGGATTTGTTTGACACGTATCTGGAACGCCTCGGTACCACATACGCTGCCGCTGACCATTTGACCATTGCTGACTTCCCTCTTATTAACTCTACCATGTCTCTGGAAGTTATTGACTTTGACTTTTCAAAGTACAAAAAGGTAGGTAAAGGTGTTATTTTTATTTTTTTAATCGACAATTTTCATCTAATTTTGGCGCTGACTGTACATACTTATAATGGTCTAGTTACTTCAGGTTTAGTTTGTGTTTTTTCTCGTTTTGATTTCAGACACTACACTATATCACTGATAGATATAGTAGTAGTACCTATGAACCATAACAACCCCAACCTCCTAAATATGCCCTCACCAAGGCTGTCTAATTAATATTGTAATAATTAAAAGAAATGAAAATCAAAATTGACGTTTAAGTACCATAGGTACGTAGCCTAAGGGCTACTATAAATATTATTGTAGGTAGGTACTTAAATGTCAATTACTTAATGGATTTTCATTTATTTTTTCCAAATTATTTATACCTACATTGTTTTTAATTTTTGACAGGTTACGAAATGGTACACCGACTTCAAGAAGAACCACCCGGACTTGTGGAGTATTACTGAAGAAGGCATTAGGCTGATGAAGATCTGTGCAGCCAACCTACCGGACTTATCACACCTTAATCATCCCCTCCATCCTGCTAGGAAAGCTAAGGAATAGTAATTTATTCGTTTTTTTTCAAGCCGTTCAAATATATTAACGTACTGCTATATTTCTTTTAATTTTATGCCAGAAGAGGGCGCTGGTGTGGTATTCCTTTATTTTAATTTTTTATTGAACTTTTTGAAACACAACCACAACATTGAAGATTTTAATTTCAGATTTCATGCACGTATTGGACTATTTAAAAACATGTTACTTGTTTCAACTACAACAATATAAACGCTAGCTATCAACAATATTTAAGGCACCAGTTAAACGAGGCATTAGTAGTAACTAACTCGTGTGCTACGTAGTACCTACCTCCACCGTTAGATGGCAGGATTTCATAAAAAACAGTTGTTCCTTAAATAGTGCACTTTATCGTATCTCACAGGAAAGGGTATTATAGTAACTATGTACGATTATATGAATTATTATAACTCCACAGCAACTGCACAAAGCTTCCAAGAAAATGACTCAATTTTTCTTTCATCTACCTATATAAGGAGAAAAAATACATTACCGTCGCGCGTCGGTCTTGTGAAGTCTTGTCTATAGTCTCCTACTACCCGCCAGTTCGCCCATCAAGAACTATGTAGTTACATCTACCTTCAAGTTAGATGTTTGTGTTACTTATTATTGTAATAGGTAGGTATCGCATCATTATTCTTAAAGTATAAAACACATATTGATATAAATAGGTAGATACTTTATTGTTAATTGTTAAGTCCACTAATGATCAATACGTCAAAATAATTTAAAAACCAATATGCATGATTCGGTTCACATACTACCTAATGGATTTTAATGCGGTCTCCAAACTCATCATATAAAAATAAAACCGTAGTATTAGGGTTTTGTGGTTGGCTTATTCAACTTCTTCAACAAATTCTCTTCCGGAAACGCATCTCCGCATAAAACCTAGACAGGCGTTTGTGCAGCAGTCTTTATGGTTGATACACTGAAAAATAAAAATAAAGCTATGGTTATAAACAAAAGTATGTAAGAACAAGAGCAGACACAAGCGGTCCAAGAGACCAAGACTTATCGCTAGTGTCATAGGTTTTCAAAAGGAAGGAAACTACTTACATAAATCTATAGGAACAAGGACAAAGGACGTTTAACCTATTTGAATATGAAACAATGTTTGCATTAACGAATTAATTTAAATAAGTAGCAGTGTTGAATCAGTTTTCTATAATAACAAAGACTTCCTCCATAAATCCATACACCTTGCCGCATGGCCGCAGCTGGTAAAATCAATCGACCTCTGATAATTCTAGGACTCAATATCTGCTTTGCAACAATATGTGCTTGGTACAATGCAACCCTACATGTCTAAAATATGATTGCATTGGGTAGCCTTTCAAAATCTCGTATCAAACATGTTATTTCATCATGCGCTCGCGATTCACATTCCTGCCGGGCATCATCGACAAAAACAAAACAAGGAAAATTATTCAAAAACTTACGAATTCCCCAACTTTAGCACATCCCGTGTTCTCGGTTACACTATTTGGTTGTGCGACTTCATCAATCGGTACCACTGGTGCCACTTCGGGTACAGCAACACTGTTTTCTTGTTCTGCATCTTTCATCGGAACATCTTTGGTGATAATGCTGCTTGTCACGTATGTTGAGAGCGCAAGGAACAAAATAATGGTAGTGAAGCGACGCATTGTGGTCAGGTGCAGGTCGATACTAACGGAGCTCAGTGTTCGGGTACTGATATAGGGTCAGCTGACATTCGCATTAACGGCACCCGCATGGCGCCCGATAACGGAGGTATCGTAACATTGTTTACAGGACGTTGTTTTGTCTGTGTTGTAGGTTTTATTGGTCAATTGGTTCCGTTATTCTTTGTTTTGTTATTCACGGCAGAATTCAAATAGAAGGATTCTTTCTTTGTCAGTTTACTTAGTACTCGTATTTATCATTTCGAAGTGCATCGTGCACAAACACTCGGTCCTTAGAAAATAGCAAAATGATGAAGAGCTGAATGTCTCGATCTAAAATACACTCACAGCAGGGTACGTAGTTGAGTAATTTTACCTACAGCCTTTTTTTGAAAACAGAGGTATCTGATTCACAGAATTATGTAGTACCTACCTTCTCAGACCAAATAAAAAACCAAGACAGAGCGCTGTCAACATTGAAGTGAAGCCGGTTTCGTAAACATGTGTGCACTTTGTGTGGTGAACTTAGTTTGATTGTAGTGTCATTGTAAAAGTTTGTAAATGTGTGCGTGTGCTTGAGTTTTGGCATGCTTCACTGTATTGTTCGCACCGCTCGATCTTGGTTTTTTTTGTTCGGTTTGAGCCTCCCTTGGTCTTTACAATAACCAAGATTATTTTGTGAGGTCCATTTTTTGTGCAAATGTAATCCATTGGAAACATTATAATTATTAACTTGAAAGGATTTTTTTTGTAACATTCTTAGTTCCCACGATGTCCTTTACATTATTGTATTACAGATTAAAAAGCTTATTTAATATTGAATACATTCACAAGGTCTATAGCAGAAACCGGATCGAAATCCTTCGTATATAGCAACAAGAAGAATCTATTCAACTATTCCTTATTGAAAAGCAAGAGTTTTATGTATTGTACAGACCAGTTACTTCGTGTGGCAAGTTCACTGGCAAGGATGGATCTGGTTTTACGCGGTGGAACCCTTGACTCTGGATTATGTTATTCACCTGGGATTATGTTTTGTGCCAAAATTCGCGCTCCAGCTGCCTAGCCATATGAATGGGATGCGACAAGATCATCTATGTACAAAATACACTGAGGGAATAAAATAAAAAACGCTCTAATATAAAAAAAAAGTTACTATTATAATTTATATTTGAATCTTGGACGATTGCCAATGGTAAATGTCCTTCGTCACATCATCTCTTTTTTTGCTATTTTTTTGCGAACATCATATTCGTCAAAATATACTTTCTAGAATTAGGGTACTTAAGGCCATTTCTGTATATAAATCTTCATTTGCATCAACATCATCACGTCACGCATCGCTTCGCGTAGCCTAGGCAAGCCCGCGAGCAGCAGTCACCGTGGAAGATACACTGGAAATGGGAAAACAATTGTTAATGTTACTTATTTTTTTAATCCCTGCTATAGTTCCTTAGTAAACGTATTCTTTACTAAGGAAGTAAAGCAGGGATGACTTCAGTATATTAAAATATTACCCTATTCAACAGCTCTTCATTAAAAAAACTCTCATCTGGAAACTATTTACACATCGTCAAAATTCAATCTGGTCCTTTTGTACGCGTTTTTTTTTGCTTTTACTAGAAGAACATCCAAATCAAGATTTTTTTTTTTTACCGGTTCTTCTACCTATTCTATTCAACTAACAAGTAACCAAATGTTTTCTCATAAAAAGATGAAGAAAAAAAAGAAAGTCAACCAATTAACAGAATTGGTTGAGCATGATTGATTGACGCATTGGCATACAACCTAGCATGGCAATGCCGCCGTCTCTTGGGTTATTACCAGTCGACAGTGATGCGGACGAATTTTTCAACGCCATATTTCAGTTTGTTGGTAGTTTTTGTTAAGTAAGGACATTATATTTTTTTTTTTTATTGGAAAACAAGACGTGATTTTAATCACGTCTTGTTTTCCTTGTTTGCGTAATAATCTGATGTTAATTTAGAATAAGAAGTTTAACCAAAAATAGTAAAGAATTTACAGAATTGAACGTTGACTTCTCCAACTATCTTCAATTTGATTTCTTGCATTTATTTGCCACAAATCCAAAAAAGGAGCACGTTTTATATACTCACAGATTCTCCAATTTGAGCGCATTTGAAGTCGTCCGTCACAGAATTTGGTTGAGCTACTGCAGGTGTATCAGGTATAGGTAGTACATCTATCTTCTCAATATCCCCAACTTCTTCGTCATCCTTAGGTACAGTACTAGCACTAGTTATAACATATTGTGTAAACACAAAGAAAAGTACAACTGTAGAAAGGCGACGCATTCTGGAGAAATGAAGGTTGATACTAACGGAGTTTCGTGGTTGCAAGTAAATATACTTTCTGATGAAGTCACATTAACGGCACCCGCATTGACCAGAGATAACGGACGTGAAAATATTTGGATTACAGGACGTTGTTTTTTAGTGTAGGTAGGTAAGTAATTAATTATCTAGCTCATCAGCCTAACCTCATAGATTTCATCCTAATGCCAAAGGTTCGCCGTAGCAATAAGTTGTAAGCACTAGGTATCTACTAAGTACTACCTAAACAAACTATTGGTTGACTAAAAATAAACAAAACAGAAAGATTGATGAAAGTGTGAACAAGGATCTTCAACCTCGTGCCCATATCCCAATTTATTTAGGGTCCATAAGCCGTCATCACTGAACTCATACACTTTCTAGCCATTCATCTTTCACACAATCCATATATTGCTTCTTTGGTCTTAGTTATAAAGCCAAGTCACGTTCATACTCAAACCCTTCCTCAATTCCTCATTCCTCCGCATCTTATGCCCAGCCACCGGCGCCACTTTCAGACTTCCCCTTACATACTCTGCAAATTGAACGTGTACAAGGGCTAAAGTAAAATCCTTCTTCTTCGTTTCTATAAAAATATCATCATCAATAATAACAAACCGTGAATTACGGAAATCTTGGCATCTTAGCCGATGAGTAACAGAAACCTTTGTGAGTTTTAATTTACAATCTGTGTTAACAATAATTGATAATCTACCTACAAAATTGGCCGAATGTACCTACACTAACTTCTTTTTCTACTAACAGTATACGTTTAATTAATAGATACTGTTCCAAGTTCAGGCTGCTGTCCATGTTTATTTGGCAGACTTGGTCAGCTGGAACTATGGTATTATATAGCTGATCTCTTTTTGCATTTTTATATTCATACACCACTCAAAAGCCACCATTGCAGAGAGCCAGGCTCTATAACACGCTAGCCTCTACTCATTTTCAGCGATGGTAGGGTTAAATCATCTCCCTGTGTTCTATTATTATCAATATATAAATAGAAGTGGTACTCGTAAGCAAGTAAGTAGATACTATATATAAATATAAACAACCTGTAGACTTCCAAACAAAATCACTCAATTAACCTCATCAACATATTTTTCAACTAATCTGTTAAACAGGACAGTGACATTGGAAACCAACGATTTGTTATCTATTCTAAATACCTGTGTTACTTTAAAACAATTGTGTGTGACCTACATTATGGGGAAAACCGATGTTTTTCTGTGAATCATTTGACAAGAGCTTATTGTATGATAATTTAAGCTGAGGACATACAGGTGCGGTATAGAATAGAGCCTAATAGAGAGCCTTCACTGTTTCTCAGTAAACATAAGGAAACACAGACACTACTATTTTGCTATTTGTAACCGACTTCTAAAAGGAGGAGGAATTCGATTGTTTTTTTTTTTTTAATGTATGTTCGGGCATAACTCCGTCAATTATAGACGGATTTGCAAAATTCTTTTTTTGTTTGAAAGGGTATACTTCCGAGATGGTTCCATTGTCATTAGGTCAGGATCTGATGATGAAATCCTGGAGAAATCGAGGGAACTCTTCAAATATTATAGGCACACCTATAGTGATTTGGGTATTTTTATAGTAACACGTGCACTCGTTCAGTTGCTCTCGGAAAGCACCGTGAAGTGGAACTGATGATGAAGACCACAGACCGCCACCGGAACTACTCAATAATAAGTATTTCACGGGTTGCGATTCGACTACTTTAATATGAATACCAAGCAATTTATGCTCGTCACAATGTATATGGACAAGTGGAGCTAATGGTGAAATACCAGGAGAACTCATCAACGATTAACGTCCCTGCTTCGGGAAAAGCAATATTTTGTAAAAGGTGATTGATGAGTAGTCAACATTGTAACTTAGATAAATTACAAACTGACCCACTAAAAAGCGAAAAATAAAAACGTTGGTTTTGTATTTTCGTTATTTGCCACCGACTTCCGCTATTTAAGTTATGTTTCACTTTGAAGTGTTTTTTTGGAAATCGGTTGTTTTTTTTTTGTAAAAAAGATTTTTAATATAATTTTTTGTTTCTCTCGTAAATTTAAATGACGTGATTGCATAAAATCCAGAACCTACTGATTGGCAGAAGACACTGGTCCCAACACAGGTGTTTTTATCTAGCGCAGGAGTCAAGGCTTCACTTTGTTTGTACACATTTTTTATGCCAATAAAAATAATTTATTATTTATTTATTTTACAGAAGATGACGGAATATAAATTATAAATGCCTGTCGTTAAACTATTAATTAGCCAGGCGGTGTTTAGAGGTCCTTAGGGTCGGTTCAAAAGGTAGCAATCGTGGCAAAGATAAAACAGTTAAACAAATTAAGTGTTGATGAATGCATGTAGCTACCATAGATATAAGAAAGACTACCTATGGTTGCAACAAATACTCCCAATAGCCAAGCAGCAGCAGGCTACGGCAACAGAATGAGATATGGAGAGAAGGAATAAGTAGATAAAGTCTGAGTAGCGATGAAAGTTACTACCGCAACGAAAATAGATAAGTATTTAAAATTTAAAACAATAGTCAAGTTATTCGGCTTCGACGATGGAGCAGCCCTACCAGACAAGACTAATGTAGCTACCATGTGGCCGATGAACTTAGAAGACGTCGATTGCAATAAATCGCGACTGTTAAATGAGCTTGTGTTATGATATGTAATTTTATGTTATGTTATCTTATGTTTCGTTGATGTAAATAAACTTATAAATATTCAAGGAGGTACTTGTAGTGTATGCAGACATTTAGCACACGGTTATCGACAGTAATTTTGTGAGAGTGAGAGTTTTTGTGTGAAAAAAAAATAATACTGTAACTGCAATACAAACAAGGTATCTCAAATTAAAAGCCTACCTATTCCATTATATTGTATCATCAACATGGTAGGTAGGTAAACTGATTTGAATTTGTCTATACTTTTAAAATAATAGACAAGACAACAACGACATAAAGCATTATAATTTCAGAATAAGCATAAATATACGGGGTGGCAGGACATTGACTGTCTCTGTCAGCATCCTTCTGGAGAAATTGGAATAAGGGGCGTGGCTCTGAAAATTTTCAGGGACTACCTTACAGGACGAAGCCAATGTGTAAAAATACAAAACTCACAAAGTAAAAACATTGATCTCAGTGGCTTTGGGGTGCCGCAGGGTAGTGTACTTGGTCCTACGCTCTTTCTAATCTACGCAAACGAACTTTGCCAATTAAACCTAAAAAACTGTAAAATGTTTGCTTATGCAGACGACACCGCTGTACTTGTATGTAGCAAAACCTGGGAAGATGCTCAAACTGATGCAGAGAATGCTCTCAGAATGATCATGACGTGGTTGAATAATAACTTGCTCACTCTAAATGTCGCTAAAACTAACTATGTCGCTTTCTCACCATCCACTCAATCCCAACCTTCAACAAATTTGCTCTCCCTTAAGGCTCATAGTTGTCTAGGCACAAGTACACAGACCTGCAATTGTCAATGCATAGAGAGGGCAAAAAATGTCAAGTACCTTGGAGTCTTCCTTGACTCTACACTGAATTGGCATACAAATCTAAAAGTACTGACGGGTCGTGTCCGTAAACTGATATTTACCTTCAAAAGGCTTAGATCGACACTGCAGAGTGTTTCGCTTACAGCTGTATATCATGCTTTGGCACAGTCCCTTCTCTCGTACTGTATCTCAGCGTGGGGTGGTGCTTATACCACTGCGTTTCTAAAAGTTGAAAGAGCACAGAGAGCTGTCTTAAAGGTTATGCATAAGAAACCACGCATGTACCCTACATCTATGTTATATAGCGAGTGTAAACTTCTATCTGTGAGACAGCTCTTTGTCCTTCAATCAATTCTGCGCCAACATTCCTCTCTTACCTATGTTCCAGGGCTCATGAGTGAGAAACGACGCAAAAGTCATGTATGTGCCACCGTACGCCATAGGACCACTCTTTCTCGTCGACATTTCTATGTCCTTGGTCCTCGTCTTTATAACAAAGCGAACAAACTACTCAACATTTACGAGCATTCTTTCCCTAAATGCAAATTGCTGCTGCGTGATTGGCTTCTAAAACTCTCATATAGTGATACTGAAAGTCTTCTTACTTGAAAGTCTACTTTTTACCGATATAGTTCTATAGTGAAATCTATACACTCATACGCAATCACACCCACACACGCTACACCGACTTACTCTCACCACACAACACACTTCCACAACACACCTACACAGCACACACACACACCTACAGTTACTTTCTTTTAATTACCAACGTGCTCCTACTTTTTCATGTATCCTTTGATTACCTATTAGTTTTTTTGTTTTTTTTTTTTTTTTTTTTCCAACAAACATCGGCTTACATAAATTGTCAATACGCTGATTCATTTTAAACGGAAGGCCCTGTCTCCTGTGATACAGTTTTTTTTAACTAGTACAGGATACAGGTGATCTTTTCCACTAAAGTTAAGTACTGTATTGTATTGCATAGTTTCTGCTTATCAATAACTGGTGGAAAAATAATCTGTAATACTGTTTTTGGAACAATAAATTATTATTATTATTTATTTTTTTGGTCTTTGACATTTCTCGGGACCCTGGGGTCCCGGACCTTTGGAAGGCGTACGAGGGGCCGAAGCCAACTAGCAGAGGCCTTTTAGGCGTTTTAATTAAATGAGTCACCAACCGACGATTATCCCTGTTTGCACTATGCAAGTGCACCCAAGGACAACCCCCGGTTGGTGTAAGACTATTGCAGGTTATGGAAACAAAGATATTGGACTATGTGTTTGGGTTGCTTAAGTTGACTGGTGACCTGGAACTATGGAAGGGCTATGGCCCCTGCCGGATCAATGTTTCATATTTACACGGATAAAATGGCAGGGGGTGACTTGCACACTCAATAATGGACCCCCGGAAACTGTCGGCTAGCACATAGTGACGTAGCGACAAGGAGGCAACATGTCCTGAAGTGCTTGAGGAGTGGAGAGGTATTCCAAGGCTTTCAGAACAATCCCAGAGCCCGGAAGATGGTCAAGATCCCTACGAGCACTTACTGGAATACTTCCTTCCTCCGAGCACGTTTGCTCTTGCGAATCTCCACGCAAGCCGGCCAATTAAGGCAAGAATGAGGTGGGAGCTCTCTTCCTCGTCAGTGTTCACTCCAGCCGGCCAATAAAGGCAAGCCAGAGATGAGGAACAAGATTTCTCCCGGGAGATAGGGTCCGTGGGGTCGCTACTGCCCAACAGCTCGCCACATGCTGCCCTGCGGGTTTCTGTATCTCTCTTGGTCTGGCTCCTTATCCTAGACCTGTTCCGGCAAAGTAAACTCTACCGGCACAGACCTAGAGTTTGGAGCGCGCAAGCCCCACCACGACGTCAACGTAGAGATACGGCGGTTATTATTATTATTATTTTGGGGAGTGTTTTTTTTCTCAGCTGTTAGGCTGGTTTTAGCTACATTTACGGGATTAATTATTATTATTATTATTGACGCGAAAACTGTTACCATGGCTTCAGTACATGATTCTGAAAGCGTTGATTAGTAGTTTATTTTTTTGCTGCAAGGTGCCTGATCGGGTTCTTAAAAATTCGAAGTGGGGCTACTAGGGCATGGGGTATCATATGAAAGAGAGTGAGTGAGTGTATGAGAGAGTTAAAGTTCGCGAGCACATTCGCAAGAAACTGGCAGTATCATCACTACGGTAATGTTTTCTCATTGATTGTCTTAGTTGTTTTAGTATATTTATGTGTATTTATTTGTATATAATTAGGTGTATGTATTATATTTAGGTATAGTTTTTGATAGATATATGAATATATTTATATTTAAATAAATATTTATTCCTGAATTCTCGCTATTGCACCTGCCACTGTTTGTCTCTGCATCACCCAAAGGTTGACTGGTAGAAAATGCCTATGGCATTAAGTCCGCCTCTGTACATTTGTGTGCTTGAAGTATTAAATAAATAAATAAATAAAGAGCGCTATTTGCGCATTCTCAAACATTCCCTGTACGTGTATACTATTCCCTCCACTTATCTCCGAAGTTTGCATAGGGAAAAATCTGAAATTATTCTATGTGATAGAAGTTTATGTAAAGATTACAGGAAAAATATGTCTCTATAAACGATGTCTCTAAATAGCACACATTTTGAGAAATCATCAACAAGAATTACATTAGTTCCACTATCGATCAAGAGATGGCGCTGACCTAAAACTGCAATATTCTACACCCGCAGACGAATAAAATGAAAATTTAAAAACATTTCATGGTTTACCAAAATGTCCTCCTTCCTACCGACTCGCAGGTTGCTTTGGGTGTAGCACAGTTGTAGTTTTTTCTGGGCACAGAACTTTGTTTTTGGGATAAATTCGTAGTTTTTTCTGGCCACAGAACTTGGGTTACATTCATCCCAATTACGGAACCCTTTGGTGTGCGTACTCCGACACGCACATGGCCGGTTTTTTATTATAATTATTTTCGGTTCGTTACGTTTCTTCTCATTTTTAAGAGAGTTTTATTATTATTGGCACCATTAACTTTCACATACTGTGAACAGACATTTTGCTCACGGTAAAACGGTTGTTTATTTTGCGAACCGTCATTTTCACCTGGTTTCGAAACGTGTTTACTTATCCTTATCAATACCAATGTAAACACAGATTTATTCCATCGGCTTATAAGTTAAAAGAAACATCCAACGTCTCCAACGAGAATGAAACCTATATTGCGTAATACACGATCAATCATAATCTGAATCGTTTTGAAACAGATTGCTAATCCATTGCTTCATAAGTTTGACAAACATTTCTGTTCAACAACGTAAATAGCGCAGTGAATGTTGTCGAACTGTCAAAATGAAACAGATTAGTCGTAATTGTTAGCGCGTTGAGCAATGAAAGAAGTGGACTGTATTTTAGGCAATGGTTTAATGCCGTACTTATAACAAATGAACTGTCCCGGACAAACAATAAAATAAGTGAGGAATATCGTCCGGCGCGGTGGAGTCCGTGGAAGCGAGTGCCGAGCCGTGTCGCCGTCGCGCCGCACCTCAGCTGTACCGATGACGCGCTGATCACGATGCCTGCGCGTGCAGACCGCGTGAAAGGTGTTGTGTTGGATTCCCAACAGTAATCGTTTACCAAAATGTGTTGCGTAATTAGATATTTCCCTCATTTTAAAAATCTAACGTCAGTTAGTCAACTTTGAACAAGTCAATGATGCACTCTCTAAAGTTGTGCATTGGTTTAATGTAAATAATCTTCTCCTGAACGAAAAAAAGACTAAACACATTAAATTTTCAACGCCAAATGTCAGGCAGAAAGAACGAAAGAAAAAGTATTTATTGAGACTCGCACAGGAAATCACAAAACTAAAAACACATTAAACATAAATAAAAAACAATCAAAAACAAAGTTACATTAAAATGAAGACACAGAAGGAAGTCCTGTACGAGGCCAAAAGGCTCCTATCTCAGCATAATGCCGCGACATTTAAAAATAAATAAAAATGTCGCAGCGCTGGTATTCTGAGGGCCCGCAGTGATGTCACGGATAGATAGATACAGACAAATAAATATAATAAAAAATGAAAATAAAAATGTGTGTGAAATACAATGAAGAGTAAAATAATAAGTAATCCGCGTGTCTGCATCCGACGTAACATCAGTTACTTGTCTATATAGGCCTTTAGCATCTGTGGTAGGTACTAAGGCAGCATGTTCAAGTTAATGGAATAGAGTTGGACCCAACAGTTTTTCTTGGAATAACTATTGACGGAAATTATATTACTAAAGAAATTACAATGGGGCCCACACCTAGAAAAATTTTCAGGAAGGCTAAGTTCGGCCGCCTATGCTGTTAAAAAAATTAGACAGATAACTGACGTGGATACAGCCAGAATTGTTTATTTTAATTACTTTAATAGTCTTATGTCATATGGAATTCTTCTTTGGGGAACCTGTGCGGACATTATCTTTGTTCTACAGAAAAGGGCTGTTCGAGCCATTTACAACCTAGGTCCAAGAGATTCCCTTCGAGAGAAATTCAGAGAAATAAATATTCTGACTGTAGCCTCACAATATATTTTTGAAAACCTATTGTATGTACACAAAAATTTATAAAATTTTAAGAAAATGTCCGATATTCATAGTATACAACACAACCTTGCTGTACATCGCACACGTCTCCACAGAGTAAGCAACTCGTTCATGGGTCAATGTATACGCTTTTACAACAAACTTCCCATTGACATTTGAAACTTACCCATTAAACGATTTAAAAGCTGTATTAAACCAAGCTTTGTAAAAAAGGGTACTATACAATTTCAGATTATTTAGAAGATAAAAAAACTTGGGACTGAGCTGCTCGCTCTGCTAAGCCTTGTGAAAACCATAAAACTTGACATTTTAATTATTCATCACAATAAACCAGTTTTTATGAACATTGACATTGTTGAAAATTATATTCAAAATGACACGTTACTTTGTAAAGTATTATATTATTTTAATTATTGTGAATGTGAGGACTATGTGGATATTTTCTTTTTTTCCTTTTCATTTATATTTTCTTTCTCAGTTTTAATGATGGTCTGGCAGTTTGAGTAGTTGATGCGGCCTACCCAAATATCCTTTCCTTGGTATTGTTCGTCGAGTTGAGCTCCTTAAGTTCTGAGTTGAGCTCCACGATTACTGACAAATGCTTGCACTGACTGGACAGGTCCACTCAAATCTGTGTGGTTCTTTCCTCAAAAGACCATTTCAGACTCTAATCTACATGGTCCTCACATGGCTTGACCAAGATTATGTCTGGACTTTAAAAGAGATTGCGACTGTATTTATTTAAATACATTAAAATGATGCTAAAGAGTGGTGTCTAGTGGCTAGTGCCATGGATTATTGATGTGTAACATCTTTCTTCTCGCTTTCCTACAATCTCGCTCTCCTACAATTTGTGGAAGTGATTTCGTGAAAAGGGACGGAAGTTAGTAACAGGAAGCCGGGGAAGTACGCGCTATTTTATTTGACCAATGAATTCGCGGTGCTAGAGTTGGCCGTCAGATGGTACCAACCCATTTTCCGAGAGGTTGTAAACAGGACGGATTAAAAAGTAGAACCATCATCTCGCAGTAAGTTCACACAAACATACAAATAAGCATATACCATGCAACCATGCAACCATGCAGCATGCAACATGCAGCAGGCATGGTTTTACCGCTCACCACCGCACCTCAGCCGCGGCGGTGAGCGTTAAAACCACCTGCTCTCCTTAGCTCGCGTCGCGGGCCACCTCGCCCGTCCGCGCCTACGCGGGCTTAAATTACACTGGGTAGGGCAGACAAAACTACGAGGAGTCGGTTTTGCATCGATTCGTTTCTGTTACTAACTTTTGAAGCACATCTTGACTTTTTAAGACAATATTTTAATTTTAATTTAAGGTTAAAAATTGTATTTTATAAAAATGGCAGTAGGTACCTAAGTATGCCTCGTAAAATTATTCCAAATAAAATTCGGACATATAAACATTCGGCCAAACCTGTTATTTATATTTGTAAGGGCCAAACAATAATTTAAATAATTTCATACCTTTAAAATATTCGTAAAGAAGATTATGCCAAGTGTGTTTGTTATGCCAAATAAATTTCGGAGCATCAAGATTCTGCCAGATAGAGCGAACACATTACAAATACCTGTGTTACTTTAAAACAATTATGTGTGACAAATTGACATACATTATGGGGAAAACCGATGGTTTTCTGTGAATCATTTGACAAGTGCTTATTCTATGATAATTTATTCTAAGTATACCGCACACAGATGCGTTATAGAGCCTTCACTGTTTCTCAGTAACCACAAGAAAACAGAAGATGAAGGAATATAATATTTAAATTAGGCGTTCGTTCTAAAAGTTGCAAACGTAGCTGTCAAATATTTACCTGTTTTGATTAATTTGGCAATATTACTGTATGGAAATATGAAATATGGCTAACTAGTGAACTAAAATATTGTAAATGCATAACAATAAGCAATCCAAACTAGTCCAATAAATTGAATCATCAACATGGTAGTTATGTACTTAAACTAATTTGAATTTGTCTGTAACTACTTTTTCAACATACTTGCTCGTAAAATAGCTCTTATTGAACCGTTTTTAGGGTTATAATTCAGTGTATTAAAAACACGTGCTTTTAACTTTATACGTATTATCGGACTAGTGCTGTACTGCCACAGATAACTAATCAGGATTTGGTTGCGACTCCCTAAAAACAATAACATTGGACATGCCAGGGAATTGAACGCGATATCTACGTGTCACTGATTAAATACGCACTAATTAGGATACACGTATTATCACACCCACATTAACATCCTATGCGTGTTTCTTATCTTTTAATAAAACTATTTTAATTAACAATAAAAGCGAAAACTGGAATACATTTAAAAATTTTACAAAAGTCAAACAACCGACCATAGGCAACCGACCATAGGCAACCGACATCCTTTTTAACTGGTCAAAATTTATCTTGTCATTGAAAAGTTAGTGATTGACGTAATAAATATCGACTATTTGTTCAAGGAGTATTTTATTAATCCTTTATTGAAAAAAAAAAACTATTTTAATGTATTTATAATTATTATACTGACAACAATCGTGTTTTAGGCTAGGATTTTCAAGATGCTGTTGGAGCTAGCCCATGTTTAAAGATGCGGTCCTATTTCCTTATTAAATAATGTCGTAGGCTATATGTATTATGGAGACCCCTCAAGTTTTAGAATATTATACTGCTTTACGCTGAATTTATTTATCTTTTACATACCAAACGTACGTAAGTACCCGTGCTATCTTGTTCGTTTTCACGGTTTTAACTTCGAACATATTTCAATGGATTTGTTTTTTATGTGAAAGTTACTCAATATAAAAAATACAGATGAAACACTACCTACAAAAAAAATCGTAACATCGAAAGTACGAAAACGAAAAGATACCACATCACTAAAACCATAGACAATTTCTAGCGGCCATTGTTGTTTGACAAATTTTGAAACGCGACATGGCAGTATGGAATTAGTAAGTACTATCATTGCAGCATGGAATTTGTATAAAGAAATTTACTTTGAATACATGGAACTAGTATGAACTATCATACTATTAAATGAGCATTCTCTATTTTAACCCGAGCAAAGATTTGTGCTTTTTTTAATCTCATCAAAGAGACTTCTTGCCTTCTATGTTCTATGTTAAGGGGTTTAGTTCTTTCCTTCAGGTGGACCATTGTGCGTGGGTAGGTACTTCTTGCTTTTTTTATGCCTACCGTGTAAATAAATAAAATATGATACATTTACATAATATTTCGTCAAATTATATATTTTTCACTACATATTAATCTTAATTTGCGTATTCAAATTATTATTTTGTGGTTATTATATTTTATATAGGTAGTTCAGCGGTTTTGCCTGTGCCTTTATTTACAACTGCGCGCGCATCGCTAGCAGAAAAAAAAAACCAGCGCGCAATTTTCCGTAAATTTTTGGTATCGTTTTTGTTTTGTTGTTATAAAAAATACGAAAATCTAAAGTATTGTCACCAACCGACGTATGTACAACAGTTTTTAAATTTAAAAGAAGCTTCGATTGACAGTACCTGGCAACAAAGGTCAGTTGAACTTTATAAATCTAAATTATCATCTCTATAGTTACGTTATTCCAGCATAAGTTCTTACAACAAGTCTGTTTTTTTCCTCGCAAGTTTGTTGAAAAACGTCGTATGAAACGCGTGTGCATTGATCATTACCCACTCGGCTAAATTATCGCGCTCGCCTATGGCTCGCGCGCCAATGCCGCCTTTTGCGTAATGACCAATACAGCACACTCGTATCATGATGTACTATTTCAACATACTTGCTCGTAAAGTAGTACTTATTGAACCGTTTTTAGGTTTATAATTCAGTGTATTAGAAACGCGTGCCTTTTTTTATATTATCGGACTAGTGCTGTAATGCCACAGATAACGAATCAGGGAATTGAACGCGATATCTACGTGTCACTGATTAAATACGCACTAAATAGGATACACGTATTATCACATCCACTTTAACATCCTATGCGTGTTTCTTATCTTTTAATTAAACTATTTTAATTAACAATAAAAGCGAAAACTGTTTTTTACAAACGTCAAACAACCGACCATAGACAACCGACGTCCTTTTGCATCGTTTTTAACTGGTCTAAATTTATCTTGTCATTGAAAAGTTAGTGATTGACATAATAAATATCGACTATTTGTTCAAGGAGTATTTTATTACTCCTTTATTGAAAAAAAAAAACTATTAAATGTATTTATAATTATTATACTGACAACAATCGTGTTTTTCGGCTAGGACTTTCAAGATGCTGTTGGAGCTAGCCCATGTTTAAAGATGCGGTCCTATTTCCTTATTAAATAATGTCGTAGGCTATATGTATTATGGAGACCCCTCAAGTTTTAGAATATTATACTGCTTTACGCTGAATTTATTTATCTTTTACATACCAAACGTACGTAAGTACCCGTGCTATCTTGTTCGTTTTCACAGTTTTAACTTCGAACATATTTCAATGGATTTGTTTTTTATGTGAAAGTTACTCAATATAAAAAATACTGATGTGACACTACCTACAAAAAAAATCGTAACATCGAAAGTACCAAAACGAAAAAATCATACTACCACATCACTAAAACCATACTAGATAATTTCTAGCGGCCATTGTTGTTTGACAAATTTTGAAACGCACATGGCAGTATGGAATTAGTAAGTACTATCATTGCAACATAGAATTTGTATAAAGAAATTGACTTTGAATACATGGAACTAGTATAAACTATCCTATACTATTAAATAAGCATTCTCTATTTTCGAGCAGAGATTTGTGCTTTTTTTAATCTCATCAAAGAGACTTCTTGCCTTCTATGTTATAAGTTAAGGGGTTTGGTTTCCTTCAGATGGACCATTGTGCGTGGGTACTTCTTGCCTTTTTTATGCCTACTGTGTAAATAAATAAAATGTGATACATTATCATAATATTTCATCAAATTATATATTTTTCACTACATATTAATCTTAATTTGCGTATTTAAATTATTATTTTGTGGTTATTATATTTTATATAGGTAGTTCAGCGGTTTTGCCTGTGCCTTTATTTACAACTGCGCGCGCATCGCTAGCAGAAAAAAAAACCAGCGCGCCATTATCCGTAAATTTTTGTTATCGTTTTTGTTTTGTTGCTATAAAAAAAACGAAAATCTAAAGTATTGTCACCAACCGATGTACAACAGTTTTTAAATTAAAAGAAGCTCCGATTGACAGTACCTGGCAACAAAGGTCAGTTGATGTTTATAAATCTAAATTATCATCTCTATAGTTACGTTATTCCAGCATAAGTTCTTACAACAAGTCTGTTTTTTTCCTCGCAAGTTTGTTGAAAAACGTCGTATGAAACGCGTGTGCATTGATCATTACCACTCGGGTAAATTATCGCGCTCGCCTATGGCTCGCGCGCTAATGCCGCCTTTTGGGTAATGACCAATACAGCACACTCGTATCATAATGTACTGTTAAAAAATTTACAAGATAACACCGACATATGGCATTCATTCAAAAATTTGCATAATAATATTATTGGCGCCATTAACTCGATAAGTACTTTGAACAGAGGTTGTGCTAACGGTAAAACGGTTGTTTATTTTGACAACCGTCATTTTTATCTGGTTTCGAAACATGTTTACTCACTTACTTATTTTTAACAAAACCAATGTAAGCACAGATTTATCGAACTTTTCCACCCTCCAACCTCCAACCAAAATTAACAGAATCAAAACATGAAAAATCCTATTTTATCCATATACTCGTACATGTAGCTAAGGATTTTTTACAATAAAGGATGGAAAGGATTTTATGGTTTTTGTTTATTTATCCAAAATAATAGCAGGTACTATCGAAGAACTTCATATCTAAGCAGTTTGAAAACAAAATCCTGTGAACGCGATGATCACATCTGTTACCTCCCCGGTTTTAGGGCGGCCGAGCGCTGCAAGCAGAAATAGTCCTTACGGTGTATAGATATGAATTTCTTCCATGGTACTTACCTACATATGTAGCTGTAATCAATCAACAATAATATAATTATCACCTTACCTACACTTGAATCTTCAACCGAACAAAATCTGCGTGTTGCTAATAAAAAACTTAATAATATTTCTTACTGTCCTTGTCCTTGAAGACGTTAGGAGGTAAGAGATGGGGCTACGACATACAAGTACTACGACATTAACATCCACTTCAGAAGCATACGTGTGTAAAAATTACTAAGACCAATATGGAAGTCACCAAACCTTTGACTAAGAGCAGGTATGGTTATATTTTACACACATCAGAAAAATGCATGATATAAAACGAAGGTTTTTAACCGAAAAGGTTCTATAGTCTATTTGCTGGATGATAGCCATAGGGCTTGGCAGTAATGAATGAGTGGAGCATGGAATTGTTAAGAAATTTTTGATGTGAATTTCATTTTAAAATCTTTCAGCCCGGTTTCGGGCAAAATCTAAATCATAATCTAAATAATCAAATCTGTGGGAGCGATTTCGTGAAAAGGGACGGAAGTGTGTAACAGGAAGCCGGGGAAGCGCGCGCTATTTGATTTGAACAATGAGCGCGCGCGGTGCTAGACTTGGTCAGAAACGGCCCTCGATGAGGGCCCCTTTAATGTTGCATAAGGTATTTGTATTACTAAGGTGAGATGTCAGATGTTACACATCATATGCGACTACTGTAGGGCTCGTTTTTAGGGTTCCGTAGTACACACCCTTATAGTTTCGCCATTTCCGTCTGTTAGTCTGTCTGTGTATCCGCGGCTTAGCTCAGAGACATAATATACTATAATTAATAGTCGGTGTGCCGGTGCCGGGTGATAGGGCTATGCAGTGAATGAGAGGAGCATAAAATTGTAAAGAAAAAAATTTAAGACAAAATATCATTGGAAACGTTTAATCAAAGTTTTTTTACAAATTGGTCCTTGGATAGGTACGTGAAAGCCATTATTTTAAACTAAGGTTGTCCATGTCATGGTTTATTTGGAAGATCTATTTTAACTTGACATTTGTTAGCGTATTTGTGGCAACGAGTGTTGGCGCAGCATTGACTGTCGGAAGAGCACTGTAAAAAATAAATGAATGATTACTTAAGTAGTTTAATATTAGTATCTATAGGGTCGAATTAAATTAGCAAGCAAAACGCCGCCACCGCAGACGTGATGAGTATCGATATATAAAACAAAAATAAATAAATTTGATGTTTTTTTTTTGTGGGGTCATCGACCCCAGTTAGTATAGTCACTTGAAATATCAGCTTAAAAAGTAAGTTTTTTTTCGTGTAAACTTCACAGACGTGAAAAGTATTTTAAATACGACAAAACAAAGGAAAACTGATTTTCTCAACTCATACTTCCAGTAACAACACTACCAGAGGTCGTTAACCCCAAAAAACATCAAATCTTTTTATCTTATCGTGTTTACATACCGGTACCCATCACTTCTGCAGTTCCGCTAGCTAATTTAATTTGACCCTGTATATTAGTTGCTACTTATGTTTGTTGCTAGGGTCCACATACATAATCTTGAATATTGACACATACATATTATTCACGGCAGAATATTTTAACTTATAACTTTGTTAAGAAACCAAAACGAATTGAACCTACCAACGAAGCTAGATTGCTAGTCGTTATGGCAAATCTACGAACCGAAAGGATTTTTGATCGATCATAATGATTTCTATTATTTGTTTAAAACCATCTTAATGCAAAGCCAAATCAAGGAAGAAGGGGAAGAACCCACCGAAACTCTTTCACTCATCCATATAATACATATTTACATTTGTCAGTTTCCCAAAAACAAATAAACAAATAATTTAGTAAAGTAAGTAGGTACTTACAGGGTCTCCATGTTTGCCACAAGTAGCCCCAGCAGCGGCTGGTTGAAGTTCAGACTTGGCCTGAGTCGTCTCAATCAGGTATTGAGTGAACACAAGGAACAAAATAACAGCACAAGCACGATGCATCTTGATCAATATTGGACTAATACTGAAGGAAAAATATACTTGCTTCTTTATATAATTCCAGATGCAGATTGTCTGCTATTAATAGTACGTAGGTACGGTCAACCGATCAACCGGTTTTCCTGTTTTGACAACGTCTACAATAGGTAGGTAATTCTGATAACACAGGTCGATCCTTAACTATAATTGTGGCTGAAGATGTGTAAATAAATGACGCAAGTATTAAATGATAACTTATTCAAATAAATAGTTTTGTAATATGAATGTTTAGTAAGTAGGAACATTATTCTTCTCCATACGAGAACTACCCTTTGGAAGGGGCGACTAGAATCAATTCTATTTTTTGTACATTTTTGACGTTCAAGAGTGCCTTTTATGTGCCTTATTGAAATAAATTATTTGACTTTGACTTTAAAGTGAATAGTGATGATGTATTAACAACACTAGCGTGTAATGGCGTCCGATAGCGATCTCTTGTAATTGATAATTGTTATGCTAACTCAAAATGCACATGTGCGTTATTGTTAAAATGTTTTATAATAATCAACATGGTACTTACAAATTTAATTGCCATTGGGTTAGTACTTAGTTTACACAATATTTTGTGTAAAAACAATTGTGTAAAATATAAAACAAGCGTTATTATTTTAAAGTTTTTATTTCGGTAGAATTCCTGTTCATTATCTACCTACGGCATCGAAATGTTACACAGAACAAAATATGCAACCACAAAAAATATTTTTTATTAATTATTTAAACAAAAAATCAAAAGGGAGTCTAAAGGGTGCCTGAGTAATTTTTTGTTGTTGCCTCTGTGGCTGCCTTTGAGGAGCTGTGGTTGGCTGCTTTTGAGGAGCTTTGGTTGGCTGCTTGCCCAACAGTCCTGGTAACAATGGCGCATTGTTTTGCCCAGGCAACTGCAGTGGCACTTGTCCTTGTAAATTCGGCAGCTGGCCAGGCAGTTGTTGGAGGTTTAATAAGTTGCCGAGAAGATTCTTACATAAAGCCCCTGTTAATCTGTCGCCCATGTTGCCCCATAGACCGATCTGACAGAACCTGAAAAAAATATGCAACATTTAAGTATATCAAAAGGAGTTTACACGTTTTACATGTTTGTTTCCTAGAAAGGCCTTTGAATACATTTTCTAATTTAAGCTGATCTTTTTGAACTTTGTAATTCAGATACATATATCGAAATGATTATGGCTTCACAAAAGGAAAACTACATACATAGGTGTTGAACCCACCTGAAATCCTTGTCAATAGTCAAAGATTCACCGATCTTCAAAAATTGATCAGCACTCTTAGGGAACAGACCACCAAAAGCTTTCGAAGTGTTCTTCCCTTTGGTTTCATCCGTTCCATGAGCGAACTTGGCGATAAGACCCACAAAGTTCTCGCGTACACGAGCATCCGTGCCCGACACTTCGCCACCCATTGGCTGACCGTCAGGACCTAAAGGTTCAAAGATGTACGCCAGTTCGTCACCGTGGGAGGGACCTTGCGCTTTCTTGGGCTTTACTATCTGCTCTTCGCTGGGTTTCTCTGTAAAAAGTTTTAAGGTTTAGGCAAGTATGTAGCTGCGTTCATTGAAAAGTCTTCATATGCTGATCAAGCATATAATACGCTGTATGAATATCCATGATACATTTATTTATACGTACAAAAGACGTAGATAAAGTAATATTTTAAGCCCTTGAATTTCCGAGGATAGGTAAGTCAAAAGTACGTTCTCCAGACATTTCCCCTTGCAAAGTACGTCTGAGCCGGATTAGCATATTGAATAAAGTCGAGAACATGGACTACTCCTACTACTTTTCTTGGATTTTGTAGCTTTACAAGAGTTGTAGGAGAAATATGTACATAATAGTTACATCATTGCAGCCGAAAGACGTCCACTGCTGGATATATACCTCCCCAAGCACCGCCACTTCGATTGGTTCTGTGCTTCCCGCATAATAATAATAAATTTATAGGTAATACTAGAGTTTTAGGTAATACTGACCAGCTAAAGCTACTCCAGGTAAGAAATGCCATCCTTTAGACAGGTTTCCAACGTGCTCAAAACTGTAGAGGAAGGCTTCGCCGCCATTACTCCATTGCTGGACACTCTGGTACGCAGGAAAGTTGAACAGAGCATCACCTACGGAGTATGGTGTTAATCACAGTTAGTTAATTATCATTAATCTACTAATGAAGTGAGTCATTTTAAAATCTTGCCGTAGCGTTTTAGAGTTGTTTCATGTTAGAAACTGGGCGAAATGCAGTTTTGCTTTCTTAATATTATAATTATTCAGGTAATTGTTTTCCTTTTTGACATCTTTGACATCATGTTAACTTTAACGTTTTCTCCTTTAATATTTTAATGTATTGAGTAGTTTGTTTTGTATACTCTACTCATTTGTTTTCTATGATATATAATTGATTGTTGTATTAGTACATCCCCATTGACATATTTCTAACGATGTTATTATTCTTTCCAATAAGTTTCTTAATGAGTTTTCTGAATAATTCGCTATTAGCGATAAGACACTCATTATTAGGATTTTTTTCGTCATCTAGAGTGCCTACAACAAATATCCGAACACGACTTTAATTCTAAGAAACGCATGATTTAAAAATAATTTTAATACCTACATCACTTGATACTAACCATGTACATTTGTACAAACATAGGCGTTGTGAGATTTTTATATTCAAAATAAAAACCATCTTGGAAGGGACTGTCGTAATCTTAGCAAAATTTTGCATTCAAACACTTAAAAAACATTGCATTTTTCATTTCATTTCAATTTTGGTTTGTTTTTGTATTTTGTGTTTTACGAACTGTGTTCAAATAAACGTTTTCTTTCTTTCTTTTCAAAATCAAAACTCAGTTCCAAGAAATGTTACCAAATATCGATTGGTTGCAATGGAGCCCGCACCCCAACAAAAATTCCTTACTTATGAATAAGAAGGGTAGCAAGGGTTCGACCCTTTAGTTAGGGGGCTGGGTATTGGGGTCCGGGAATGGTGCGTTATTTGAGTTGCAGCTGGCTTTGTGCTTTTAAAATTCTCAATATTTTAAAATATTATATTTACTTGTTACTTATTTGGTATGATCCCAAAAAACTGGCTATTGTTTTTGTACTGTACTGAACGTGACTTTAAATTCTATATATCAGTTTTTCGTTTTACGTAAGTTTATATTTAGATTGAATATAACTAGAAATAGTCTTTTTTACACATTAGATATTTTTAATACATTTCCAATTCCTAAATAGGCTCCCGGAGACAAGCGCGACGCGACTCTAGTGGAACAATGTCTATGAAAACTTCTCGGAAATTGTTTTTGGTGTCGCGTCGCCTTAACCCAAAATACCAGTTTTATTTTAGCTGCATGTTTTATCAAATACTCCAAAAACGTCGATCTCGTTACCTGTGGCTTCAGCAACCTCAGCGAGTCCATCAACAATATTGGAGGCCTGTTCGAACAATCCCTGGTAGTAGTCAGATATAGGCAGCACGGCTTGCACGCTGGAAGCCAGAGGGATCAGACCTTCGACTCCTTGCACCACATTCTGAAGACCACCAATCAAGTCTTTCTTTAAGAAATCCTTCACGTTTTGAAGTTGGTTCGTCAGGAATTTGTTGAATTTGCCTGTCGATGAAAAAGATAGGTATAATATAGTTTTTAAGTTTTAAAATATCCTCTTTGCTTCTTGAAAAACGGCGCCAAGCAATGTTATGGTGATTCGGAGTTGAGAGTTAAAAAAAAGTGATTTAGTAAAAAAAAAATCTTTTATGGGCTCTATTTGTTGATATAGCGGCAATAGAAATACGGCGCAATCTGTGAAAACTTTTGAATTGTCAAGGGGTCCGTCAGTCAGAAAGATGAAGCTAGATGCCCATTCCAAAGCGTAGTAGGTACCTATAGAGAAGAACGGGCAAGAAACTCCACGGACACTCTTTTAAATCATAATATGGTTACAAAAAATTGGTTACATCATTCATGTTGAAGTTATACATGTGAGAACGATGCAAAACGTTAAAAGCGTCCGTAGCAAAAATAAAAATTCAAAAATTAAATTAAATTAAAATAAGCCGTGGTAGCTAAGAGATGACCAGTCCCTACTGACGGCGCCCGTTCACGAACATGACGCATGGATTAGCACCATTCAGCTCAACCATTTTGAAGGGAGCTAAATGATCCAACACACGCGCCACCGTCAGCGAGACATTAGAGTGAGCATGACATACTCTCAGCCGCCAAGGCACATTCAGGTCAATGAAAGACATATCCAGTACCTAAATGGTAGCTTTATAGTCGGTACATAGTACTCAACATGTGCTATGCAATTATACAATGTTATGAGATTGAATTTATACAATGCAAAGATAGTTTTTTAAATCTTCAGCAGCTCCAACAGTATTTTCAAATGCTAATCTATTCGTTTATGCGCCCTTGTGGAGCAAGACCAGTGTTGAGCCATGCATTTTTATCAGCGATATAATCTCCCAACTTATAATATGCTTGGCTGCATAGTGTGCGTTTAATATAAGATTTAAATTTCGTTTTATTTAGTTGAAGTATGTTGGGAGGTATTTTATTGTAACATTTTAAACAGTACCCCATGAAAGATGAGTCCACTTTAGCCAGCCTGAAACCCGGTTGAACTAATTGGTCCCTATTCCTAGTGATGTAATTGTGTCTTCCACCTCTTTTACTAAAAAGATGCAGATTTTTCCTTACGTACATAATGTTTTCATAGATATATTGACAAGGTACCGTCATGATGTTAATATCTTTAAACAGTTCCCTTAGAGAGTCGCGCCTGCGGAGGCCATATATGGCTCTGATGGCTCTTTTCTGCAGAATAAAAATAGACTCGATGTCTGCAGCCCGTCCCCATAGTAGAATACCGTACGACATAATACTATGAAAGTAACTAAAATAGACTAGCCTCGCGGTACCCACGTCAGTAAATTGACGGATTTTTCTCACAGCATATGCTGCTGAACTTAACCGTCCTGAAAGAGATGTTAAATGAGGACCCCATTGAAGCCTTGAGTCGAGCGTGATCCCTAGGAAAACTGTTTTATCGACGAATTCTAGTTTCTCTTGATTCAATACTATCTCACAACTACTACTTTTTACATTTGGTAAAGAAAATCGTATGCACTTCGTTTTTTTCCCATATTATTAGCAGTGAACCAATTTTGGACCTGCTGTAGGGCGTTATTTACGTCGTCAAGATTTGATGCACGTCTATTAATTTTAAAAATTAAGGAAGTATCGTCAGCAAATAACACCGTTTGTGGTTGAGTTTTTAACAAATGGGGTAGATCATTAATATAAACTAAAAAGAGGAAAGGACCCAATATTGATCCTTGTGGTACACCCATTTTTACTTTTAAACCGATTGAATGAATTGACACCATTTATTTGAACTTGCTGTTGTCTATCATTTAAATAAGATTTTACTAAACTGAGCGCAAGTTTTCCAAGTCCGTAATGCTCAAGTTTCAAGATTAAGGTTTCGTGGTCGACGCAGTCAAATGCCTTCGAGAGGTCACAAAAAATTCCTATGGCGTCTTGGGCCTCTTCCCACGCCGTAAATATGTGCTTTAATAAGGTGACACCGGCGTCGGTCGTACAACGTCCCTTGGTGAAACCATACTGTTGATCGTGTAAGATTTTATTGGTGTTAAAATGATTGAGCATTTGATTAAGCATTACCTTTTCAAACACCTTGCTTAAAACTGGCAACACAGATACGGGTCTATAATTATTAGTGTCTTTACTGTCCCCGGATTTGAAAAGTGGTATTACCTTACTATATTTCATTAGATCAGGGAAGACTCCTTGATCCACACACAAATTAAATATTAAGGCTAAGTACGGCGCTATAGTCTCAATAATGGAGGTACAAACTTTGATTGACATTCCCTATAGATCTTCGGTTAATTTGATCTTGATTTGCCTAAAAGCTTTTATTACTGTTAAGGGGTTTATATGCTTGAATTTAAATTCAATCGGGCAGGATGAAACGTTTGCTCTTAATAAATCAATTGAACGCGAGGGAGAGGAATGTAAGGTTTCAGTAGTTTTAAGTGGGATACCGGTAAAGAAATTTACAAATTCTTGAGCAACTTCTTTGTCAGTGCTTATGAGACCCCGTGAAGTTTCTAGTGTGAAATCATTATTATGTCTTTTATTTCTGTTTGTTTCGTCATTGATAATTTTCCAAACAGTCTTTATTTTATTATCGGCTGATTTGATCTTGTTGCTAATGTACAAGGCTTTAGCTACCTTGCAGGTATTTTTAAAAGTTTTAGAGTAAGTAGCAACGTATTTATTAAAAGTTTCAGAGTTAATATAAGGCTTAAGGCCATACAGCTCAAACAATTTTTCCCTACTTTTCCTAATACCCTTAGTTGCCCAGTCACTGAACAAAAAATGTGGGCAAATCGTTTTAGTTTTCTTTTTTAAAGTATTATTGAACTCGGTGCGCACTACCGAAAAGAATTCCTCATATAATTCATTTCCATTTTTTATATTATGACCCGGTATACTTAATTTACTAATTAAGTTATTATTAAATCTACTTAAATTGCTAGTTGTTATTTGTCTAGATTGTATCTGAATTCTTTGTAATGGTGTGTTGGACTTGAAAGCAACGGTTTGACCGCTGTGATCAGAAGGTAGATAATTAACAATGGCTTTGTCTAAGTAGTTGCAGCAACAAAAAACATTATCAATACATGTAGAAGTATTTTAAGTTATACGGGTTGGTTCTGAAAACACATTTGACAAATTGAATGATTTAAAGAGACTTAATAATCGACTGCTATTTAAACTATTTTCTAAGATATTAATATTAAAGTCACCACAGATAATCAGTGATTTTTTATCCGTTGCAAGTTTTGCTAGAACATCTTCCATTACTGACTCAAATGTGTATTTCTATTGCTATCATGAGATACAGCCCGCTGACAAACAGACGGACGGACGGACAACGCAGGTTCCGTGAGGTACCCTTCGAGTAAGGAACCATAAATATAAAAAAAAATCTAATCATTTGACAAAAATCCTTACCATAAACAGCTCTGGAGGTCTCGGCAGAGGTGACACCAGTGAGAAGTGGGACACGCTTCTGCTTCTTACTGAGTGACTCAGCCGGAGCTTCAGCAACTATTGGTGGCAGACCTCGGAGGTCTTCTGCACCTTCCACTCTGGCACCAGCACCTGGTCAAGAGTTGAACATATTCCTTATTTTTAACCGACTTAAAAAAAAAGGAGAAAGTTATGCTATATTTGCTCCAATTTCTCCGTGTGGGCCCGAAGTCGGTGGCATTTGGCAATCCTACTATTTATTAAAAATATATATATTATTTTAAATATAAAGTTGAAGTTTGGAACACAGATAGTGTGTAACCTGTGTACACTCATAGCATGCTTTTTATCCCGGTAATACGTTCCCGTGGGATGATTTCTGACCACCATGCGCGCGAAGCCAAGTTATTTCTGACCACCATGCGCGCGAAGCCAAGTTATTTTTTACTGGCAAAAGCTAGTAAAAAATTAATACATATACATTTTATATTTTTCATAAAAAGTTTTTCTATATTACAAATAAGTAATATTAGTATACTTATTTATAAAGGCTTGTGCAGACCAGCGCGACTTGTCGCGCGACGCGACTTGAACAATACAATTTCTAAGAAAACTTCACGGTATAACAATAACCGGTGTCGCGTCGCGCGATTAGTCGCGCTGGTCTGAAACATGGCCGTAGCTGGTATGCTGTTCTTTCTGTTTATCTCAAGCTTTTTCATAACTTACCCGAACGTCCTGAGATCTCTTCCAAAAATCTTTGTGTATCTACCATGTCCATGTTCAAATCCTCATCAGCCTGTAAACATGAAATAGTTTTTAAACTAAGTTCTGTTATTATAATTACAATGTTACTATTATTAATTATGGTAGGTATTCGGTACCTGCACAAGTTCTTCTACAGGCAGTTGTCTTAAGCATATGAGGAGACTTTCAGCTGGTTTTTTCGGACAACCTGTGCGTTCAGCGAGTGCTTCTGCGTGTTTGGCCGGGTCTGGTCTCACGGCTCCCGGAGAAAGCGGGGCACCGGACAGGGCAGCCACTCCCGTAGCCGTGCGACCTTCGGGAGACATTGCCAGAAGGGACGCTGCACTGCCACCAGATCCTTGACCCATCACAACTACTCGTTTTGCATCGCCACCGAAAAATTGAATGTAGTCTTGGATCTGTAACAAAGTATTGAGATGTTTAAAAAAACGAGCGAGCCTTATAGTAGTCGCTTATGATGTGTAACATCTGACATCTCACTTCGGTAATAAGCAACATTAAGGTAATTAGCAACTTTAAGGGGCGGGGCTTCGTCAAGGTCGTTTCTGACGGCTAACTTTAGCACCGCGCGCGCTCATTGGTCAAAGCAGATAGCGCGCGCTTCCCCAACTTCCTGTTACACACTTCCGTGGCTTTTCACTAAATCACTCCCACAGATTGCAGGGAAGCGAGAGGAAAGATGTTACACATCAAACGTTTAAGCACAGGCTCTTTAATTATTCCTGTCTAGCTTTATTAATAGGCCGTCGTGACATTATTTAAAGTTACAGTTTCTGGAGCTATTCAATATTTCGAATACGTATAGTAAGTAATAGTTGTTCTGTAAATACAAAGGAACAGCATAGAGCCACCAACACATTACTGTGTCGTGTTGTGTCGTGACGCGGGATAGGTTTAAAGATATTTATTTCCCATATGAACTATGGTATAACAGTTCACATATATGAGATACAGAGTTACTTCTAAATAATAATCTATACATATAAAATGCTTTGTCCTGAATGACTGACTGACGGATCAACGCACAGCCTAAACCGCTGATCGTAGAGACCTGAAACTTGGAGAGTGTGTTCCCTGTATGACTTAGGCATCCGATAAGAAAGGATTTTTCGAAATTCTACCGCTAAGGGGGTGAAAAAGGTGGGCAAAGTTTGTATGAGACAACGTGATTCCTTGGTCCAATCTACTTAAAATTTTGCATAAACATTCTTTAACAGAATTAATGGAAGACCTGTTTCGTATTTTATTGAAATTCACCCCCTAACGGGGATAAATAGGGGTATAAAGTTATTTTGGGAGTGATTTGCTTCGAAGTTGATATCAATACTCCTTAGTGCTTTTGTTTTAAATTACATTTTATTTTGACACATCATGTTTGAAAAGTCAATCCGATTTTATTCAAAAAAGGTTGAACTCACTTAAAGGCTTGGTGCTTGCAATGCAAATACTCATTAAAATTGGAATGTCTCGAAAGTCACCGAACTATACATATTAGTAACGCATTTGAAGGTTTGTAAGCTTTACAGAGGTCTATATTTATTCCTAGGATTCCCCTAACACCATCAAATTACCCCTTCGAATTCAAGAGAGTGCAGTTTCCCATCAAAGTATGCTTCGCAATGACTATAAACAAAGCTCAAGGTCAAACTCTTAAGGTGGCGGGAGTAGACTTAAAGGGAAAGCTGCTTCTCCCACGGCCAGTTGTATGTGGCATGCTCCAGAGTAAGCGCATAGAGTAGCCTGGTGATTCAAGCACCCGAAAGAAAAACAAAAAATATTGTTTACAAAGAAATACTGCGGTAGGTGTAGTATTTCGATTGCGTTTTAAAAAGATAATACACCCGTGTAACTTTCGCCAGATCAAAGGCCGAGCTTCGTGTTCATAAAATATATGTATATATTTTTATTTTTTTGAGTTTATTTAACCTTTATATCCCTACACTATAATAAAGATTGTTATATTTTATAATTATTCAAACATTTTAACATAATAATTGATATGTTATAATAAAATTAATAACGTAAAAAACCAATAAAAAATCCTATTAAAACCATTTTCGACTTCTACGCGGACGAAGTCGCGGGCAAAAGCTAGTATATAATATTTGCCTCTGGGGCGTTGGTGACGTTATAATTTGCTCTTAATTATACTAATATTATCACATGTCTTTATATCTTCCGGTAAATCATACACATCCGGATACACCAATCAAACGAATGTGTTCAGAACTACGTCAAATCACAACGAGTTTTGATTGGCTAACACTGCGGCAGAAGGCGTAACGCACGACACGACCTAACACAGTAATATAAATCCGGCTTTATTTGGTTATTCTGACGGATAGTATCTAAAAACGGGCGACAGATTTTTTTCTTTGAACCACTAGGGAATGAATGGAATGACATAATAGGTATTAGTATTAAATTATGAATTTACTTGGCTCATAGTTTTACTCTTACCCAGACCATAGCAGAATGCAGGTCAAAGAGACCAACATTTCCTCCAGCATCTCTTTGTCCTGTGCTGAGATATCCAAGTGATCCTAGGCGATATTGTGCAGTTACCAATATCGTGTCCTTCTGAACCAAATGTTGTCCCTTGAAATAAATGTATATGTATATAGTAACATACCGGCATGGCGGCACACCGAGCAGGCATATTTAAGTAAGAAGAATGATTTCTAAGATTTTATGTTTATAACATTTCAAGAAAAAACTTACACCATACGATGCCGTCGATCCAGACCTGTAGTTGCCACCATGGATGAAGAAGACAACTGGGCTTCCTGCAATACACATAGAGTGTCAGACTCAACAAAATCCTATTTTAACAACAGAACGGAGCTATTGATGTTGTCTGAGGTCACCTGCTTCCGTAGAAGGCATTTTAGGAGCGTATACATTTAGGCACAAGCAGTCTTCATGGCCTATGATCCGTCTTTGCTGGTAAGGATCTGGTTGGGGGCACGGAAGGCACTGTTGGGTTGCCATCATCTCCCCGGCTAGGTAGCGGCGAATGGGCCGCTGAAACCTTTGGGGACCCACCGGTGGTTCTGCATATCTGTTGATAAAGTACAGAAGGTATAGATTTTGGGAGCCCGCAATTTTAAACTGAAACTCAAAGCATTAATTTTTTATTTGAATTAAGAAACTAAACCATATACAGGCACTTTTGAGTTGTCAAGGAGTCGGTCAGTCAGAAAGATGAAGCTAGTTGCCTATTCCAAAGCGTATGAGTAGGTTCCTATAAAGAATAACGGGAAAGAAGCTCAGACGCGTGTGTAAATTGATAAGAAATGTTTTGGAATACAAAGTTAGTTTGAACGACTTCACAAAACATACTATTGCTAATACAACAAGTAGCTTCGGATGACAAAAGACATGAGGAGTGAGGAACAGCGGGGTAACAAATATGAAATGGCAATCGATATCAATGCCTTTCATTATATGCCACGCTGTTCACCCCGCAGGATAGCTTATTGAATAAGTTACCAAACAAGATAATATATTATGTAGTAATGAATAATTATTAAACTTGATATCAATAACATTAATGTACCTACCTATTAGGTACATGGATAATCTGCTGGCCACAAAAACAGCGGAAACCACTATCAGCATCCGCCAAACTGTTCACTTACAATTAGATTTGACATTATTATTCGATTTTATATATTGCGTAGCTTAGTGAGCCTTTATTATTACAGGATATTTTTTATATTTTTGTCCCAAAATCGTTATGGACTCAAGAACTTTTTCTATAAAGTAATAGAAGGTGAATAGGCAGGAGAACATGTTAGATAGTTGCTTCTCCATTCTTATTGTTATCTCCCTCTTTTATAACAACATTGACATTATTAAAGTAGAAGGTCTATATAGTGTAGGTTTCAAACTATGGTCTTGTCATGCACGGTCTTAGGTTGCTTGAGTAAGCGCATTGGAATAGGAATTTCTTAAGAGAAAACTAAGGTTTATTAAGTGTCGTGAAAACTGGCGCGACGCGACTGTAACAAAACAATTTCTATGAAAACTTCACTGTAAAACAATTACCGGTGTCGTGTCGCACGTCAAGTCGCGCAAGTCTGCACGAGCCTTTGCTGGTAGCTGCAATTTGGCTATAAGAATCCATGAAATCATTCTCAGCAGCTATACTACGCTCCATAACCACTCGAGCTTCTTCATCTTTTCGCCACTGACCAAGCCAACCATGACATCAGTGGCGTTTTAGGTCCTTAGAAGTGCTGATCTATGGGTATCTGGATCTGGGGCACCGCATTTGCACTGGTTGTCGATGGAGTCTATAATCCCCCATTTCGCTATAAAGAGCTTGCAACGGTCTGCTGATGTCCGCAACCAATTGATTGCTTTCTATATATACGTATAGGCCACGTAGATCCTCCTGGGACTGAACGAAGTTGTGTAGTAGTGGTACTAAACTTTTTGCCCCCAACTCTCTACGCACCATAAGCAATCTTGCTTGGACGACCTGTGTTTAGCGGACAAAGCGTTTCCGGATCTTAAGTTTACCCGGGGCTGTTGAAATGTTCGTACAGGAGAATGTCGGGTATCGGGTTTTTGTTTATATTTTTCAAGTGCGCATGCGACTTCTTTTCGTGCGACAGGTGATGCGATACCAGCCAACTGGTAGAATTTCTTGAGCGAACCATTGAACCGAAAAACTTAGTTACTAACAGGTTAACACTGCAATAACACTGTAATCAGCCACACATGAGGATCCATGTCAAATTTGTTATGTACTTACTATCCAATCATATCTAACATCACCCATCGTAGGATATTTCCAGTATAAGCTGATCTCGCATGGTATAGGATTTCCGTACAATGAGAGGTCAGCGTATACTGGAAATTATAGTTTGATATGTAGCCGTGTGTATTACATCGTATTCATATAAAACCTATAATGCTTCGTATAATAAAGACAGAGCTCAAGGAATAACTTACGCTCTGCCTTGTCTTCCATACTCAATACTCAATACTCAATTATTTATTGCATTCCACAATGTATGTGCTTAGGTGGTAAACATTTGCTTGAGGAACAATCGTGGACCCTGTCGGGCACAGCAAAAGAAAGATAGTAGAAGGGTAGAGATGAGGACTTATCGCTTAACTTATAATCTAAGATATTCCAAAAACAAAAAGTTTTTTTGTGTATTTTATATGAGTTTCAGAGATTGATCATTTAAATATTCGTTTACACTGTAATAACATTTACTTAATAATATTTTTTTTAATTTATTCGTGAATAGATGGATCTTTTTTACATTTCTAATTGATTCGGGTAATTTATTATATATTTTTATTGACATAACTATAACCATTGCTCCTTAGATCTTTGTACGAAGCGATCCTATGATCTCCAAACGCTCGAACCTTGATGACAAACGACCTACAGCTTTGTAACACTTTAGCACGATAGGGATGTCAAATACCAAGGTGAGCAGTGGTGGCTCAGTGGTAACGGCCGTGACTTACGAGTTTCTAGGTCGTGGGTTCGAACCCAAGCATGCACTTTGTGTTAATTATTTCATCACCACTGCTCTCAAAAAGGTGCATGAAAACATCGTGAGGAAACCGAAAAAGTTTCCTCACGAAAAAAGTACTTAGTATTAGTTAAAGGGTGTAGACATTAAATAAATACCAAGGTCAATCTGTACTTAGGATTAGTTAAAGGGTTTAGACATTAAATAAATTAAATAGTACCTTATACCAAAGAAGCTGTAATATCCAAGTTTATCATCTTTGATTCCTTCGACTCGGGCGCTGAATCCGTACCGCTGGGTGAAGACCACCGCAGCATCAGGTTCGGGGGGCGAAGCAGGAGCGCCTCCAACTACAGCCTGTGCCGGCGCATACCATAGCGCTACCAGCGCAAGCGCAACACACCACATCCAAAGCCGATACATCACTAACTCCTGTGACACTCGCAGTCGGAACTAGACAACCCACGACTTGTGGTAATCGTCATCCGTGTTGCTAAATACCGATGCTACCAGCCGATGATAATTTTTGTTGAATCCTGTCTGTCATCCTGTTTACTGATAGAAAATGATTCCCGAATGTCTAAAAACCCACGTAGTGTTACCATGTAGTAGTAGTCTCAGAGTCTCAGTTTCTCCTTCTCCCTAGTCCCTTTAATTCATCCAAAGGTTGTCTGTAAAAGATCGCTTTTAGCGATAAGGCCGCGCATTGTGTCACCCTATGTAAAATTCCTACATTTATAACAGTACTTTTTATGGTGTAACTTAATAAAGACTATTCTATCTATCTATTTTAATTTATTTTACTGTCAAGGCTGATAAAACGGAGATTCATATTAAAGCGTCGTGCAGACCGGCGCGACGCGACAGTGCGACGCGAATTTATCAAAACAATTTCTACAGGGTGGCAGGGACATCGACGCGAAAACTGTTACCATGGGTTCAGTACATGATTCTGAAACCCACGGCGCGGCGTCGAAATTTTTCGCCGAAAAAAAAACTGCATGTTCATATAAAAGTGCAATACGTACCTACGCGTTCGAAATGTATGGAACAGCAGATTATTTTTTTTATAACCGACGAAGAATTTCAACGCAGGGGCATTCAGAAAGGGACTTTAAAGCAGTGTTTTACAACGTGTGGGTGAACCCCTAGAGGGTAGATAGATAAAACATTTATTCAGTGCATATAACAAAAGACACACAAAGGCACAATTAATAGGAATGATGCCTGGGTAAAAAAATTAAATTCTAATTAGTCCGTCAGTCAGATAACAAAAAAATATTAGACACGTATTTTTTGCTTTATCATGTTAATAAAAAAT
Source organism: Agrochola macilenta (assembly GCA_916701695.1). Taxonomy (NCBI): domain Eukaryota; kingdom Metazoa; phylum Arthropoda; class Insecta; order Lepidoptera; family Noctuidae; genus Agrochola; species Agrochola macilenta. The sequence goes on from OU753563.1 coordinate 16,928,893, forward strand.
TACTTAGATAAAACACATTTTATGTTGGGGAGTGGGGGTCGCTACGTCACTAGTATGTATAAAATCTACGTACTCGTGACGTCATGGCACATTTTACCTCAATGTATCGCCGTAATCTTTAGATTACGTAAAAAAAGAAAAAATACGTCTCACATATTTTTTTATAATCACAAAGACGGACAAAAACATTTTTTTTTGTCATCACCCTATCACATGAATATACATTAAATAAGATGCCAAATATGCCAATATACAACAAACAAAAACATAAGTAAGTTAAAGAAATGGAGTGACATGACATAGGTACTTTGTTTCGGGGTCGTGAAGCCTCTATATGGGAGCACCGTTATTTAAAATTTAAAGCTCATAATTAATATACTAGTTTCAAATGTTATTTATATACTACTAGCTTTTGCCCGCGACTTCGTCCGCGTAGAAGTCGAAAATGGTTTTAATAGGATTTTTTATTGGTTTTTTACGTTATTAATTTTATTATAACATATAAATTATTATGTTAAAATGTTGAATAATTATAAAATATAACAATCTTTATTATATTATATATAAAGGTTAAATAAACTCAAAAAAATAAAAATATATATATATTTTATGAACACGAAGCTCGGCCTTTGATCTGGCGAAAGTTACACGGGTGTATTATCTTTTTAAAACGAAATCGAAATACTACACCTACCGCAGTATTTCTTTGTAAACAATATTTTTTGTTTTTCTTTCGGGTGCTTGAATCACCAGGCTACTCTATGCGCTTACTCTGGAGCATGCCACATACAACTGGCCGTGGGAGAAGCAGCTTTCCCTTTAAGTCTACTCCCGCTACCTTAAGAGTTTGACCTTGAGCTTTGTTTATAGTAATTTCGAAGCATACTTTGATGGGAAACTGCACTCTCTTGAATTCGAAGGGGTAATTTGATGGTGTTAGGGGAATCCTAGGAATAAATATAGACCTCTGTAAAGCTTACAAACCTTCAACTGCGGTACTAATATGTATAGTTCGGTGACTTTCGAGACATTCCAATTTTAAAGAGTATTTGCATTGCAAGCACCAAGCCTTTAAGAGAGAGATGAGTTCAACCTTTTTTGAATAAAATCGGATTGACTTTTCAAACATGATGTGTCAAAATAAAATGTAATTTAAATCAAAAGCACTAAGGAGTATTGATATCAACTTCGAAGCAAATCACTCCCAAAATAACTTTATACCCCTATTTATCCCCGTTAGGGGATGAACTTCAAAAAAAAACGAAACAGTTCTTCCATTAATTCTGTTAAAGAATGTTTATGCAAAATTTTAAGTAGATTGGACCAAGGAATCACGTTGTCTCATACAAACTTTGCCCACCTTTTTCGCCCCCTTAGCGGTAGAATTTCGAAAAATCCTTTCTTATCGGATGCCTAAGTCATACAAAGAACACACTCTCCAAGTTTCAGGTCTCTACAATCAGCGGTTTAGGCTGTGCGTTGATCCGTCAGTCAGTCATTCAGGACAAAGCAATTTTATATGTAGGTATAGATTACAACTTAGGTACATTTGTTTTTACAGGTGGGAACCCAGTACAACAATGTAGTTAGCAATTTCTGCACTCAGGGACGTCACCCAAAAACCGATTAAACACCACCACCAATAAAAATGAAGTCTTTTTAAACTGTCCTTTGTTGACTGACAGGGTCCAAATTTATATCAGTCGATTAACAAGTCCCAAGTAACGACTCTGAGTAGGTACCGGCACATGTAAGTCATACAGAGGACAATATTTTAAGTGTCACCCTGGAATTCCGCCAATGAGCATGTAAAGATATCCACTTGCAGGGAAGCGCTGTTGAGTATCTTTATTGCCCGCCCCACTGGTGCAAACTTTAACAACTTTGTACGGGCCACCAGGAATTTAAACAGCCTCTCTCTAGGCCCTTGCAGCAGCCCACTTTTTGGAACAAGAAATCCCAAAGATTCTAGTATTTGAGGATTATTCAGTACACCACAAAAAACCATAAAAATATACTTAACCAGGGCAAAATTGCGCCTTACCTCCAACTTATAGTAACCAACCATCCCTATTACAAAGATGGTTGGATACATAAGTGAGTTATTGTATTTTCTAAGAAAAAGTTAAAGGTTACGGCTTAGGTAAACACAAATGTTATCAAATACAGCATGAATCATTTTAATGTGACGAGGAATTATGACACCATTTTATTTATAAAAGGTAATTTGCTTCTTCTTTTTCCTCATTCTAGTCTTCTGGTTCTCATAATACTTATTCTTTTCACCATTTTCAAAACGGTTTCATTCTCTGAGCAGGAATATCGGAATAATTTGGTACCTATCGGGATTTCGGGTTTTGATTTATTGTAAATGTTCAATATTGGTCGTACAGTATTTAAAACATGCGTGACTAATGACTTTACTTACTAAATTAATGGATGTGTAATGTGTGTATATGCAACGGCTTGTTGAGAACAAAAACATAATTTTATTAGCATAAAGCGTTGTGCAGACCGGTGCGACGCGACAGCGCGACGCAACTCTAACAAAACAATTTGTAACAAAACTTCTAGGTAGAACAATTAAGGCTCGTGCAGACCAGCGCGACCTGACTCGAACAATACAATTTCTAAGAAGACTTCACGATATAACAATAACCGGAGTCACGTCGCGCGACATGTCGCGCTAGTCTGCACGAGGCTCAACACAACAACTAGAATTTATACTAGTTTGCGCTTTAAGGGTCGTGCAGACCAGCGAGACGCGCCGGCGTGACGCACGACGCGACGCCACACACAATGAAGCCGTAGATGGGATGAACTTATCCCAAGAACAAACTTAACATTGTAGTTGAAAAACATTTTCTCCGATACGGAATGTATGGGACATCTTGTTTTTCAGACTGCAAATTTAAGTTGGTCGATTATTACTCCTTAAACTGTAAAGCCTACTTAGCTGTGATAGTTTTCCTTTTAACTTCGTTAATATGTATACCTACTACTGCTGTGAACTTTTCACAAATCCAAGTACCTATAACCATTTAGCTGGCAGGGGGGGGGACATGACTCTAACAAAAATTTGCTCTATAAGCTTAATATTTCGCAAACGGATTCTTGAATTGAAAAATGATTTTTACACACCCACAATATTTTTGAACGACCTTTCTAACGACACGCCACACCATGAGACAGACGAGAAAAAGAAATAACATCCACAATTTACATGTAGGCACCCTAAAAAAAATTACTTCCTTTTTCTTTTTTTTTCCTAAAAAGATTTTATTTTACCACTTTGTCGGCGTGATTAATATGTATACCCATGCCAAATTACAGCTTTCTAGTACTAACCGTCTCAGAGCTAAGCCGCGGACAGACAGACGGACATGGCGTAACTATAAGGGTTCCTTGTTTACTACGGAACCCTAAAAACGATCCGAAAGGTCCGTTTCCATACACCGAAAATGTTTTTTTTTCTCTGTTCCTTTCGGGACCACCGATTTGAAACTGCTATAATATTATGGATAAAAAAAATATTGATCCATACCTATATGAACTAAACTGACGATGATTTTCCAAAAATCAAATTTCCTCTAGCGTTGCTTTTGGCCTCATTGTGCGTCGGCCCATATGAAGAATAGTGAACAGAGGCAGTTAGGCAGTCGATCCACGTAAAATACTGGTGTTCAGCTGCATCCGGTTAGACTGGAAGCCGACCCCAACATGGTTGGGCACTTGGGCAGCCCCGGATCTAAGCAGGGGGACAAGCCAACGCCCGTGCCAGCAGTCACTGTCGCCGTACACACGCGTTTGAGGGAGGTAGCGTGCGTGCGACAAGGATAAGACTATATTTGGAAACTCCGTTGTTAGTCATCAAGATCGGGAAACGAAACAGTGTGATGTTAGTTTTAGTCGAATCGCCGAACGCAGTACTAGTGCCGCAGTATCAATATCAATCACGTCTCTCACAGTTCATCTCTTGTCCCTATTAGGTACGTAGTATTTTATCGTATTGTATCTTGTACATTGCCTATTATTATTATACCTATTTTATAAAGACCCCATGTAATGTCAGTGTCGCATATAGACTTCTCGTAGCTCATCTTATTAGGTAGGTACCAAACCATAGAAATATAAATAATTCTTTCATATATCTATGTACCAATATCAAACAGATTGATCGCGTTGTAATAAAATAAAATGTAGTCAGCCATGAGCGTTTATTCTGAAAGTGGGCAACGTCGCAAATAGATGTCACTGTTTTGTTCAAATAGCGAACTAGAATGAATTGCAATTGTCACACTGAATTTGATGTTGTAGCCGTTTTAGTGTTGTAAAAAAGGTATTTGGAAAGTTTACAAATACTTTTTTTACATGTAAAACTAAATATTCGGTGTTACGATATTAATTATTGCATTTCATAATCAATATTTTAGTTCACTTACTTTAAGGCTTGTGCAGACCAGCGCGACTTGTCGCGCGACGCGACACGAACAATACAATTTCTAAGAAAACTTCACAGTATAACAATAACCGGTGTCGCGTCGCGCGACATGTCGCGCTGGTCTGCACAAGCCTTTACACTTTTACACACACTAATCTAAACAAATAAATAAAATTTAAGTGTCTGTTTTTAATGTTTTTTACTAAATGCATAATTATGAAAGTATATACGGTACATACAACAAAAACACAATTTTAAATATTTTTGTCTGTTTGTCTGTCTGTTTGTTCCGGCTAATCTCCGAAACAGCTGCACTGATTCTGATGGGACTTCACTGGAAGATAGCTGATGTTATAAGGAGTAATTTAGGCTATTTTTGTTTTAGAAAAATAATTAGAATTCCGCGCAAAAAAATAAAAACCCATGAAATCTAGTCATGAAAGTGTTTGTTTTTCTAGGGTTCTAGGGTCTGTCTGTATGTCTGTTCCTGCTAATCTCCGAAAACTACTTCAAAACGTTCACTGGCAGCTATAGGTACAAATAAATTAAAATATTATAGAAAAAAATATCCACGCGGGCGGTAACAGCTAGTTCATAATTAATTTTCCTGTACCATCACTTAAAAAAAAAAATAACAGATTGATCATTCCCCTGTGTCAAAGGGAGGAGAAAACAAGAAAATTATCGTCAGGGAAATAATTATTAGGTATTGAAGTGACAGTGACACAAACGCAAGGTTCTTCTACGTCAACAACTTTCCATTAGACGTAGAAAAGACATGTTATTTTAAAGATTGAGAATTTTGTAGTCTGTGTCATATACAGGGTGATTTTGAAAACCTTGATCGGGGTTAATTTACTCATGTACACACCACTTTTTATTATGGGAACAACTCTGAAATCGCACAAAAAACCAGCTGTTCCATACAAAAGTGCAATACTTGATAAAAAATTATGGAACAGGTGATTTTTTTTTTCTGCATTAAAATGCTTTTCTGATTCTTATGGGTGAAGGTTTTATTATGTTTATATTTTATAGGTTGCAATTATGAGCGCGCCAAGAAAAAAACTATCGGGGGCGGCATATAGAAAAAAAGCCAAAGAAAGGATCGAACATGGAAAACAAATTTCGGATCAGATGAAAAAGTGGTTTGGCGTTGAAGGTTCCCGGTCAGTCTCGGCCGCAACTTCCGAGGATGATGTTCAGCTAGAGGATATTTCTCGCACTTTGCACGTCAAAGCGGACAATGATTTTTCATCTACCATTTCCAAACCATCAACAAGTGCCGATCTGAGAATGCAATCTTCTTCATCGATCTCCATCGAGCAGCTCAAGGGGATAAAGACAGAATACGAAGAATCTGAATCGCTTACTCATACGGAATCAGATGAGCAGCAAAAAATCGGACTTGATTTGACGGACCCAGGCAGTTGGCCAGACATGGAAAAAATGACCGATCAGCAACGATCCATCTTAAGCAATCAAGCTATGTTATTAGCAGAAAATCACCCAGAAAACATAGATTTGAGGTCTACCGGACGCGATGGCAGACATTTGACATCTTCTATGTGGTACAGAACTTTAGCAAATAACGAAAAGATCAAAAGATCTTGGCTTATTTATTCTAAGACTAAAAATGCAATTTTTTGTACACCCTGCAAGATATACCAGAAACCTACGCCTACCGGAACATCTGCTTTGTGTACTACAGGATTCATTAAGTGGAAAAAAGCTTTGGAAAGATTAAGTGAGCACGAGGTATCTCAAATGCATAGAGACTGTATGATTAAGTGGAAAACTCGAGTACAACAAATTAAATCATGCCAGGGTATTGATCAAGACATTGAGCGAGTAATTTACACAGAGAAAGAAAAATGGAGACAGATCCTGCATATTGTCATGGATGCTGTATTGTATCTATCAACAAACTGTCTTTTATTTCGTGGTTCCCATGAGACCCCTAGCGACCTCATCAGAGATTGTCCACAGCCTAGTCAAGGAAACTTTTTGAATTTAATTTCCCTGCTCGCCAAATATAATTCAACTTCAAAATTCCAATTAGAAGACCTAAAAAAGGAACAGGTATCGTATCTATCAAAGACAACACAAAATGAAATTATTGATATAATGGCGAAAACGGTCCGAAAAAGTATTTTAAAGGACATCAAAGAAGCCAAATACTACACAATAATGTTCGACTGTACTCCAGACGTGTCGCATACAGAACAAATTAGCCAGGTAATTCGATACGTAAAAAAATCTGGCGATGTGTGTGAAATAAAAGAAAGTTTTTTAGACTTTATAGAAGTTACTGGAAAGTCAGGAGAGTATATTTGTCAACAGATTGTGGATAAACAGACAGTTGATGGTTTAGATATTGGACAATGTCGTGGCCAATCTTATGATAATGGGTCTAATATGGCCGATACCTATAAAGGAGTGCAAGCCAGGATTGCAGAAAGTAATGAGCTGGCGGTGTTTGTACCGTGTTTGGCTCACTCCTTGAACCTTGTCGGCGTCCACTCTGCCTCCTCATGTCCGGAAGCAATAAACCTATTTGGAGTCATTCAAAAACTGTATTGCTTTTTTGTCGGATCCACTACTCGGTGGGATATTATGAGAAAATGTACCAAAACCAATTTAAAAGGAAGCAGTCAGACGAGATGGTCGGCAAAATATGTAGCTGTAAAAACTCTTTTATATAATTTGCCACAAGTAGTGGAATGCTTGGAAGAAGTTAAAGAAATTTCTAACGCTCCGGAAGCAAAGTACGAGGCAGATCATCTATTACATGCTGTAAATAATTTTGAATTTATTCTCAACTTGACGATTTGGGCAAACATACTACGAGAAATCAATCGAGTAAATATCGAAATTCAAAAGGAAGATATAATCCTCGCGCGATCTGTCGCTTTAATGGACGACCTGGCCAAAACATTGCAAAAAATGAGAGAACATTCAATGGAATATTGGATAGAAGAGGCTAAAGAAGTAGCCGAAAAAGTAAGCGTTGAACCTATTCTGCCAATTCAAATTCCGAAGCGCAAAAAACAATTTCATGAATTGTGTGATGACGAATCACGAACACTTAAACCTGTTCAACTCTTTTCTAAGGCAACAATGATGTTATTTGATCGAATCATATCAGAAATTAAAAAGAGGGTTGACAGTGCTACTACACTAAATTCGAATTTTGCCTTTCTCAATGCTACTGAAATCTTAAATATGTCAACTGATAAACTGCAGAAGCATGGAGCAAATCTAGCTCAAAAATACGAGCGAGATTTAAACACAGCTGAATTCTGCCAGGAACTCTCCGTTTTTAAAGAACAAGCTCCACATTTATTTGGCGATATAAAAAAGGCGAGCGCTTTCTATCTCTTGCAACAGATCTTTACGCATGATTTGCAGGATACCTTTCCCAATATGTGCATTGCATTGCGGATTTACTCTACGCTTCCGACTACATCACCAAGCTGTGAGAGAAGTTTCAACAAACTTAAACTTATTAAAAACTATCTGCAATCCTCGATGACCCAGGAACGTTTATCGAGTCTCGCGATCTTAGCGATCGAAAATAGGACTGCGCATCAGATTAATTATGACAAGGTCATAGATTTGTTTGCAGAACTAAAGGCTCGGCGAGTAAAATTGTAATTCTAATATACTATAATCTCATGTTTTATTTCAAACCCTCTCCTCCTTATCCTAATTAAAAGAAATGTCCGACGAATCCAAATCTTTTTTGAAAATGCGCACAATCTCCAAGGGGGTTAATTTACTCATATGTATCATAAAGACAGTAAATTGTTCGACGTTGTGCGCATTTTCAAAAGAACCCTGTGTTAAAAAAAAAATAAGGCTTTATCGAGAAACATTATGATCAAAAAATAGGCGGCGGCGGGCGGCAGACAGCGGTTTTGCCCCGCCTCGAAAATATTCAAGATCCGGGGCTGTAGTTAGGAAAAGGCTATCCGCATTGATTTTTTGTGCGCCGGCCACATGTAATTAGTACATATGCCAGGATAGTAAAATCAATGATGGGGATGCTTCTAGCTCAAAATATAGAACCACATCCTATTAAACTATCCTAGCTTGAGACACTGGTTTTCTCACTAGCTTATTAGCGTAGAAATGAAGCTAGTTCTGTATACACGAAGCCAGAGTTGCTAGCTTGCTAGTAAATATAATAAATATAATAATATAATAATAAATAAAGGGGATACCACACAGTGAAGATAATATACAATGCCGCTCATGGGCATGTGACCGCCTGTATTTTTCTTAATATTCATGACAAATGATCAAAAATTGACTTTAAAAGGGGGGTCTACCGGTTAATTTTTTTTCACCCTCTCTTATAATTTTTTTCTTCTTTTTTTATCCTATATAAGGACATACACTTGTGTTTTTTTTGACAAAATGTCTTCCCCTCCGTTTTCTTTTCATAGTCTACAAACTATAATAAAAAATGTTAGATCCGATAAAATAACTCGTAAACTTTTAGAAATAATAAACAGAATCCAAATCGAGCCACTACCATCGGAGATTATGGCAAGAGCAACTCACAAAATAAAAATTGAATAACATGAAAAATATGGCATTGTCTTGTTTTCCATAAAATTATTTGTACAATTATTATTTTCCATAATCTTCCCCCCTCATAATATTTACTTGCATTATTATCATTTATACTAATAAATAACGCTTGTCTTAATTATCAACTTATTAGTCATAACTTTTATTTGCCATCAATAATGTTTCCATAATAACATTGTGTTATAATCATTAATTAAAATTGACATATGCAACATTTAATATAATTTAGAAACGTTTATTGTTTTGTACAAGAAATTAGGTCATTAATTAAGGCATTTGGTATGTAATCAAATGATTTATTACAGCAAACAATCTTTAGATAATAAACAGTTTGTCAAATTCGAAACGGTTAGGTTAGGTTAGGTTAGAACTGTGACCAAACAACGCGCGAAGGCGAGCGAGCGGAGCGAGCGTGCCGCGGCAGCGGCCGCCGAGTGCTAGATTTCCTCTTTTGCAAAGCAAGCGTGCATGGTAGCTTAATTAGGATTATTTTTAGGTTTCCTTGTGGATAAAAAAATCTGTATCGTATAATCATATAATAATCAACTGAACTAGCATTGTTGTGCTAGTATGGGAAAATTAATATTATGGTGAATAAATGTAATGGAAAACGACATTATTGAAAATGAAAAATATAGCAAATAAATTTATGGATTAAAAATATTATGACACTTGATCGATTACGACCATAGAAATATAAATAACAGGAGAAGTGGTATGGGGGGTGTCTGTGTCCGCGCGTCTTGATCACAATGCTCATTGCTCATGCCTCAGGCAAATGGCCGTCTCCGCTAACTAGTGCGCTTTCGAGCGCGATCGTGATAACATTTAAGAATACCGTGTTGTTCAGTGGTTTCTTGTAAAAATCGAAGCTAAACTATAAACTTTATAAATCGTAGAACCACTTTTCATAAATCAGCACAAGTATTTTGCTATATTTGTGTTGAAAATCATGAAAAACAACAAATCGTAAAATATTTCTTGCCTTTACTACGTTATTTTTGTTTTCATATATCACAGCGACTGTACTTTTATTGTAGTAAATACATTACTTCTTTACCACTACCAAAGTATGTCGCTAAGTAACTGGACAAGCAATGTAAAAATTACAAAACGATATTTACTTTAAGCGGTTGCATCGCTAGTACGGCCGCAGCGTCTTGTGACGGATTAGTGATGTGGTTGTGCAGATCCACTAACGTAGGCTATCGACAATAATGTCGATTGTCGTATGAATTTATATTACTATTAAAGTTTATTCTTCAATTTGTCAACAGTTATAGCCTGATTGGAAGACCGATGTGAAATCTTGTTTTATACTCATTTAGATTTTCTCATAATGTTGTTATTTTTTTGGTTTACTTAATATTTCTTTTTTTTACTTACTTATTGTTTATTTATATCATCTTATTATATGTATATCGTTTTTTATTTATAATTTTTTCAGCAACTTCCAAAAATTTTAATACAATAATAAATGGGAGAATCGATAAGTTTCCGATTTAGTCAATCACTAGTGTATATGTAAAATAAATGGCTTTTGCACAGCACAACGATAGCGAACGATGTTTTCGTGTGGGTGAGTTGTACGGTGCATGGTAAATGCACGCTGTGTTTGATGGGATAAGGTTTATAATTGATTATGTAGTACGTTCTGATTTGTAAATTGCAAGTGTGAGCGGGGCCTCGTATTTATTGGGTTTACTGATCGCATGTGTGATCGCAGGCTAGAGAGTAGGGATAGATAGAAGACATTGGGTTTCGATACATTTTCAACTACCGGGCATATCTCCTTCTTTCTTATATCTATGATTACGACCAATGAAATGAGTGAAAATTATTTTTCGTACCACTTGCTCAAAAAAGTGACATTCTATGCCACAAAAAGCGAACATAACAATAGTCATTTTTAATCTGTTAAAAACAGGGAAAGAAAATTGTACCTACTGAATTTCATTCCTCCTCTAGGGGGAGAATGTGATTTAAATTTGGAATACTTACCGAAATTTATACTGAACTACATCTGTGTTTACACCATTGAGTTTGTATATAAAGCATTATACATCTTTTTGAAAAAAGAATACGCATTTATTATGCAGTTATGATTATTAAATAAAATTACGAATACCGACGAGGCCGTAAGTATGAGCTTGATGCCTTTGCTTTTCCGACAAAAAAATATTAGTCTAGGAATTTGCCGCGTTTTTGTTTTCTTCAAATACATAAACGTTAAGTTTATTTTAATTTACTTTTATAAATAAGTTAATGTTCTAAAAATACGTTATGATGATTCAAAGCGACAGTGACAGTGAATTGTCGGATTCCATCAGTGCAAATGCTGCCGCAATTATAAATAATTTGCTTCCAACAAAATCCAAGGAAAATTATTTAAAAACTTATGAAGAATTTTCAACGTGGAGAAGTGCGAAAGGCCTATCAATTTCAGAATCAGTACTTCTTGTCTATTTTGATTATTTATCCAAGACAAAGAATCCGAATACACTTTGGTGCATATACTCAAAACTGAAATCTACAATAAGCATCAAACACAGCATTGAAATAAATAGATTCTAAAGAAAATCTGAAGGGCATTGCGCAAAGAAGTCTAAAATTTTTACGACTCAAAATGTGGAAAAAATTCTTAATGAAGCTCCTGACGAAATTTTTCTGGCCACAAAAGTAAGTACCTATACATGATTTAACTATGAATATTTCGTATCTTAGTAATGGTAATTATTCTATATATTTACCTGTTTTTTATCTTTGTTATAGGTGGCCTTAATTTTTGGACTCAATGGTGCTTGCCGCGGATGTGAACTAGTAAACTTAAAGGTAGAGGACGTTGAAAATCATTCCAATGAGTTGCTGCTGATTAATGTAAAGGAAACTAAGACAAAGAAAAATCGGTAATTTATTGTACAAGGACAATATACTAAAATCATTCATAAATACCAAGCATTACGTCCCAGCAACATGGAAAACAATAGATTTTTTATAAACTATCGGAATGGGAAATGTACTCGACAAGCCATCGGCAAAAATAAAATTAGTAATATGTCAAAGGAAATTGCTAAATATTTAAAACTTAAAGATGATGAACTCTACACCGGTCACTGCTTTAGAAGAACTTCGGCGACTTTCTTGGCGGATTCAGGGGCGGATGTTACGTCAGTAAAAAGACACGGTGGTTGGAACTCTGATGGAGTAGCTGAGGGTTATATCGAAAGCTCAATGGCGAATAAAACCATATTAAGCAGTCAAATTAACAAAAATATAAAACTTAATCCATCAGAGCCACAACCATCAACTTCCGGCATCTTATCTTCGTCCGTAACTCACGATGCACCACCACCACTATCTCTGACGTATACTATCTACAATGAAACGCAAGTTCCTCAGACGCAAGAACAGAGAAATACTCAAATCAACTCATCAACAATAAAAAATGTACCAGACAAAAATGTAACTCTCTCTATCAATAATTGGACCAATGTTTCGAATATTAACTTTTACTTTTAATTGTCATTATTTTTAATAAATGCTTATCTCATATTATTATTGTGTTAGTTTTTTCGCAAATGGTACGAAAAGTAGAGTATTTTCCTCGGTGATAAAGCTGTCTTAGTCTTGCGTGAACTTAAATCTCTCGCTACACTCAGGACTCGTCTTAAATCCCTCGCTTCGCTCGTGATTTAAGTTTTTAACACCCTCGCTACGCTCGGGAGTAAACCTCGAGTCCTTCGTTACGCTCGCGATTTAAATCGTCACCCGCGACAGAAGACACTGCTTTATCCCCTTGGTTAATAATCTACTATTTCAACACACTTGCTCGTAAAGTAGCTCTTATTGAACCGTCTTTAGGGTCATAATTCATTGTATTTAAAACGCGTGCTTTTTTACTTTATATTATCGGATTAGTGCTGTAATGCCATAGATAACTAATCAGGATTTGGTTGCGACTCGCTAAAAACAATAACATTGGACTTGCCTGGGAATTGAACGCGATATCTATGTGTCACTGATTAAATACGCACTAATTAGGATACACGTATTATCACACCCACTTTAACATCCTTTGCGTGTTTCTTATCTTTTAATTAAACTATTTTAATTAACAATAAAAGCGAAAACTGGAATAAATTTTTTATTTTTACAAAAGTCACACAACCGACCATAGGCAACCGACATCCTTTTTAACTGGTCTAAATTTATCTTGTCATTGAAAAGTTTTTTTTTTTTTTTTTGTTTTGGCTTCGCACGGTTTGTGCATTAGCCAATGTCATGTTTTTTAGTTTGAAGAGACAAAGTTAGGGAAACGAGAATATTATTACTATTAATTAGATCGGAATTTAGGAAAGGACGGATATAAGATCAGTAAAAAAAGGAAAAAGGAGGAATCAAAGGAGTGAATAATGAGCAAATTACTATGACGAATATTTACAACTTAATATTATTTAAGGTAATGAATGAGACTATACATTTATATACAGGAAAGCTATTTGTACAAAGTAAGGAAAGTATTGAGGTAGGAAAATGAATACGAAGGGACAAGAGGTTACTAAGAAAATAAGAACGGTCATATAAGGGACAGGAGAAAAAAATATGATTTAAGTCGCCTACGTCTGTGCCACACGAGCAAATGGGGTCGTCGATGATATGAAGTTTGGCAAGATGGGCTGGGGAGCAAACATGACCCAGTCTTATCCGTATAAGAACGGAGGTCTCCATCTTGCCAAACTTTGCCCTGCCAAACCACGGTATTTCCGGAATGTCGGGTTGAATAGTTGAAAAATAACGGCCCTTTGATTTGCTTCCGATATCCCAGGCTACCTGACAGGTGTCCCGGAGAAAAGTCTTTGGTAATATCACAAGGTGTCTACTAAAATTCTGATATGGAACTAAGTCCCCACACTGCACCGCATCACCGGCGATTGTATCTGCCACTTCATTGCCGTGGATTCCAGCATGTGCCGGGATCCACGCAAATTGTAGTGTATTGTATATACCATCAGAAATGGTTCTGAACGCAAATTCCCTTATTAAATAGATTATAGGATACTGCGATTTGTGTTCGAAAGGGGATTTATTGATGGCTAGAAGAGCATTTTGAGAATCAGTGAAAATTATAGTTTTCTTGAGCTTTAGAACCCGAATATATTCAATAGCTTTTAAAATGCCAAAACATTCCCCCGTAAAAACAGAAGTCTCCGGAGGCAATTTTGTTTCATTGAAAAGTTAGTGATTGACATAATAAATATCGACTATTTGTTCAAGGAGTATTTTATTAATCCTTTATTGAAGAAAACAAACTATTTTAATGTATTTATAATTATTATACTGACAACAACAAGTGTTTTTCGGCTAGGATTTTCAAGATGCTGTTGGAGCTAGCCCGCGTTTAAAGATGCAGTCCTATTTCCTTAAGAAATAATGTCGTAGGTCTATATGTATTATGGGGACCCCTCAAGTTTTAGAATATTAAACTGCTTTAACACTGAATTTGTTACACCATATCTCTAAGTAGTCTGTGAACTACACCATCTGTAAGCTAGTCTCGTATTATTTGTCAGATTGGTATTTGGTTAGCATAAGTATTTTTTTTTTTAATCTTTGACATACCAAACGTACGTAAGTACCCATGCTATCTTGTTCGTTTTCACGGTTTTAACTTCGAACATATTTCAATGGATTTGTTTTTTATGTGCAAGTTACTCAATACAAAAAATACTGATGAAACACTAAATACCTACAAAAAAAAACGAAAGTACCAAAACGAAAAGATCATACTACCACATACATCACTAAAACCATAGACAATTTCTAACGGCCATTGTTGTTTGACAAATTTTGAAACGCGACATGGCAGTATGGAATTAGTAAGTACGCACGGCTACACATCAAGCTATACATTTCCAGTATAAGCTGACCCCACATTGTACCGAAATCCTATACAATGCGAGATCAGCATAAACTGGAAATGTATAGCTTGATGTGTAGCCGTGTGTACTATCATTCCAGCATGGAATTTGTATAAAGAAATTGACTTTGAATACATGGAACTAGTATGAACTATCCTATACTATTAAATGAGCATTCTCTATTTTAACCCGAGCAGAGATTTGTGCTTTTTTTAATCTCATCAAAGAGACTTCTTGCCTTCTATGTTCTATGTTATGGGGTTTGGTTTCCTTCAGGGGGACTATTGTGCGTGGGTACTTCTTGCCTTTTTTTATGCCTACTGTGTAAATAAATAAAATGTGATAAATTAACATAATATTTCATCAAGTTATATATTTTTCACTACATATTAATCTTAATTTGCGTATTCTAATTATTATTTTGTGTTTATTATATTTGTATATAGGCTGTTCAGCGGTTTTGCCTGTACCTTTATTTACAACTGCGCGCGCATCGATAGCAGAAAAAAAAAAACCAGCGCGCCATTTTCCGTAAATATTTGTTATCGTTTTTGTTTTGTTGTTATAAAAATTACGAAAATCTAAAGTATTGTCACCAACCATAGATATAAGATATTTCTATGTCACCAACCGATGAACCGACGTACAACAGTTTTTAAAAGAAGCTCCGATTGACAGTACCTGGCAACCATAGAAATATTATTTCTTATATCTATGCTGGCAACAAAGGTCAGTTGAACTTTATAAATCTAAATTATCGTCTCTATAGTTCTGTTGTACGTCGGTTGGTGACAACCAACCGACGTACAACAGTTTTTAAAAGAAGCTCCGATTGACAGTTGCCAGGTGGCAACAAAGGTCAGTTGAACTTAATAAAAAATAAATAATAATTATATAAATAAAAAAATAATATAAAAAAATAAAAATTATATAAACTTATAAATCTAAATCATCAATCATCTCTATAGTGTAAACTATTTATGTGTATAGTTCACTAACTATAAATTGAAAGAACTTTATACGAGTACAATTATATTTTAACAATATATTAACGTTAAACAATGAAGTAAATTAAACGACTGCCTCTTACAAAGGTCTAAGAACAAGTCCCCTCATATGGTGTTAATATGACAATGGTCACCACGATTCTCTTGTTAATGTTCCCACGCTGAATTCGACCCTATCTTATGGATGTTTACGTCCGGCTCGGGATACAGCAGCGCACGCAAATCGTCTCGCCGTGGGCCTGCAAGCCGCTCCGGTGATGTCACTCTTAACTTTGTAAAGAGAGCGCGGCAATCGCCAACACGGCCGTCCTACCAGGTGCCTGTCCCACCAGGTATCCCACGAGTTCAGATAAAGTGCTGAAACACAAATATTTAATCATTTATCAGTTTGCCAGCTACATATGCATTGGTTGTGTGTCGAATGTTCTGGGTTATAACACTGTCATCTTTCATTACACATTATTTCATCAGTGTATCGAGGGTAGGCTTCAATAATCATAAATCTTGTGCGCTTATAGCGACATTGTATTAAAAATCGGATTAGACCACTTGCACTCAAAGGACCTATAGCCTCACTTAAGCGTACCAAGTTCGTCTTATTGTCACTTGCACTCAAAGGGCCGATAGCCTCACTTAAGCGTACCAAGTTCATCTCATTTCGACTTGCACTCAAAGGGCCTTTAGCCACACTTAAGCGTACCAAGTTCGTTCCAGAACCACTTGCACTCAAAGGGCATTTACACACTTGAGCGTACCAAGTTCGTTCCAGAACCACTTGCACTCAAAGGGCATTTCCACACTTGGGCGTACCAAGTTCGTTCCAGAACCACTTGCACTCAAAGGGCATTTCCACACTTGAGCGTTCCAAGTTCGTTCTCCATTGTTTTGAACCTACCACTCGCCCTTTAATGTGTTATTAACAATATTCAACATTTATAATAACATAAAGTAACTCTGTCTGCCTGTCTGTTACCTTTCCATGTTTTACGCAAATAAATATGTTATTATTAACATTTATAATAACATAAAGCATTTTATCTTGACTCGCACATACGCCTACGATATATTTCAACTTACTTCAATCGCCAACATGGGTACAAATGTTTGTTACAACGTATGTTTAATTAATCTATAAAAATCATCGATATGTATCCACGGTTTCATATTCCCTGCAGCTGTTACGCCTGTATACTTTTTAGTGCTCCTTTCACTGCTTTTTACACCCGTCACCTCATGTCTATCATTCCCCAATACTTTTTTCACTTGAATGGGGGGCCTTTGTAAACAGGTAACAACTTCCGACTTTGCCCGTCACTTGTCTGGCTTTGTATTTTAATGAGTACCAAATCTCCATCAACGTAAACTCGTGATTTTGTACGATTTCTATCAAATCGCTGTTTTTGTGATTCCGCATTGGACTTAATATTTGTTTCTGTCCTCTCACGCAATTCAGTTACATCCAACCTATGCCCGTTGCCAATCTCTGGAGCCAAACTATCACTATCAGTGCGTAATCTATATCCGAGAAACACTTCACTAGGAATAGTTTTTGTTGTCTTGTGAACTGTACTGTTTATACCTTGTTGTAAGGTTTTTATGTACTGATCCCACCTATCGTCTGCATCGTTAGCACCTATTGCTTTTAGTGCTTCTAGAATAGTTTTGTTAAAACGTACAACCTGGCCATTAGAGTGAGGCATACCGGTTGCAATCGTGTGTAAACGTATGTTTCTATTCGTACAATACTGTGTAAAATTATTAGAAGTGAAGCATGTCGCGGCGTCTGTAATGATTCTTTGAGGATTTCCGATAGTCTTAGAAATAGTTTCTAATTCTTCAATTACACAAGAAGATTTGGTTGTTCGAACTTTGAACCGCCAAAATGAACACGAATTTTGTAAAAGCATCTACGATGACCAATAATATATTTATTTTTGGCTTTAGTCGTAACAAAAGGTCCTAAATGATCTTTAAGAAGGGTGTGAAAAGGCTGTGCGTACTTTGGCAACGGATATAACTCTCCTTCCTTTGGACCGCTTTTATTCTTAAAGTATATGCAATTTAAGCAGTTTTTAATATATTTCCTTATAATGTCGCATTCTAGGAAACCAATACTGATGGCTTACTCCTTCTACTGTTCAACAGAGAAATGCCCGAGGTCGTCGTGGTTACATTTAATTATTTGCCAAATGCATTTCTTTGGGACCACCCACCGGCGACCTCGGCTTGTTCTTCTGTAAACCTTACCACCGAGAACAACATACTCGTATTTGTTAAAAACATTTTTATTTTCTTCGGCCTCTCCTGATTCTATAATTGCTCGAATATGTTGTAACTCGGCATCTTGTAGCTGTACCGAAAGCAACCAACCCGCTTCCGCTATTGACATTATAATCTCGGTTTCTGATTTCTCTCCGGACTGCATTGGGTTACGACTCAAGGCGTCTACGTGTTGCATTCGCGTACCTTCTCGATGAACGATATCAAACGAGAATTCTTGTGTGGACAAAACCCAACGCGCAATCCGGGGAATAATCTCTTTTTTTGTTAAGGCGTACCGTACGGCGTTGCAATCGGTCACTATTTTAAAAGATAATCCGATTAGGTATAATCGGAACTTCTGAAGCGAACTAACAATCGCTAATAACTCTAGTTCAAACGAGTGGTACTTTTTCTCATCTTCCGTAGTTTGTCTACTATAATAGTGGACTGGTTTTTCACCTTCGTCGGTGATTTGCATAAGTATACCAGCAACACCATCTCTACTAGCATCCGTATATAATACGTTATCTTTATTCGGATCAAAAATGGATAGAACACTTTCCAGACGTTAATTTGTTCTTCAACGATTGAAATGCATCTTTATGAATACCATACCCCATTACTACTTACATTACATACTTTACCCCATTCCCAGACCGAGCACTTCTTTAACAGCTTTGAGAGTGGAGCAGTAAGCATGTTTGCATTAATATTTGATAATAATTATCCACTTTTTAGATCTAGATTGGTGAAGCATTTATAGCCCCGAAGCCTATCTACAAGGTCCTCAATGCGCGGCATTGGATATTTGTCTTTAATTGTTATCTTATTTAGCGCTCGATAATCAATGCAGAGTCTTTTTTCACCATTCTTCATATTGACAAGTAACGCAGGGCTCGCTCGTCGGTGATTTGCTATCACGTATAATATTGTTCTTCAAAAGCTCATCCACCATTTCGCGAATTATCTTTCTGTCTGCGTGAGAAGACCTAAAGGGTCTGCATTGAATTGGTTGAGAACCAGTTACGTTAATTATCATTTCGTGGCCATTTACCTTTCCTAATTCTTTAATATTTGACGCCACACAGTCATCATATTTTTGAAACAGTATTATTCATTCATTCTGATGGGTATCGCTATCAAACTCAAAATTAGTAACTGTGTTACATAACTCTGTAAATGTATTCGCATAGTCAAGTTTTAATTTGTTACCCACCCGCGAGTATACCAGGTCAGACCGCTCCGTCACGTTTCTTCCTATCAATATTTCGCAATCTGCCAGGTTGTCAATTACATAAAAAAAAAATCAACCTGAGTCAGACACAGCGAATCGATTTTCAGATCAGCTGTTATCTTGTGAGTTACAAATTTTGAACTTTCTTTTGAAAAACCTTGCAGCAAAACTGGCGCGGTCAGCGCAATGTATGAAATGAAATCAATGAACAACTGCTTCCCATATCAATGAATGCTTCTTGATGCAGATTATATTATGATAATACTTATTATTTTCAGAAATTTATTTCGCTTTATTTTACACTGATGAAATAATGTGTAATGAAAGATGACAGTGTTATAACCCAGAACATTCGACACACAACCAATGCATATGTAGCTGGCAAACTGATAAATGATTAACTATTTGTGTTTCAGCACTTTATCTGAACTCGTGGGATACCTGGTGGGACAGGCACCTGGTAGGACGGCCGTGTTGGCGATTGCCGCGCTCTCTTTACAAAGTTAAGAGTGACATCACCGGAGCGGCTTGCAGGCCCACGGCGCGCCGTGGGCCTGCAAGCCGCTCCGGTGATGTCATTCTATTCCAGCATAAGTTCAGCGTAAATTGTTACAACAAGTCTGTTTTTTTCCTCGCAAGTTTGTTGAAAAACGTCGTATGAAACGCGTGTGCATTGATCATTACCCAAAAGGCGGCATTGGCGCGCGAGCCATAGGCGAGCGCGATAATTTAGCCGAGTGAGAGACCAATACAGCACACTCGTATCATAATGTACTACAAGGAGACAACTTTATTTAAAAATTATGATTTATTTTTCAACGTAATTTCCATCTAACTCAATGCACTTCATCCAGCGTTTCTCAAAGTTTTCGATCCCTTCCGTAAAGTACGACTAAGGGCCGATTTTTCAATCCTCAGATAAAGAATCGAATAGCGTGATTCTGGATTTTTCAACAGTCTGATAGTCCGTATCGGACGGTTAAAGCCCATAACTGAGCAATAAAGTTAACTGTCCCTTCAAGGTACGTTATTCTAGGGAACAAATAATGTTTTGACATTTGTTTTGTTTGGGGTTTTAATGTGCTTTGCCTATGCGTGCTTTCGTGTTCTTGTGTTGATGAAAAAATTGATGTTTTTGATTCTATTGACGATAGTTTTTTTCAATATCTTTAAACATCACTTTACTTACATTTTTGGGACGACATTATTTTAACAATTTAAAACCACTAGGCTCAACTTTTAGTACCAAGTCGAAAACACCGTTAACACACAGCAAATTTGTTTGTAACTGATCCTTTTTAACTAAACACGTACCCACTTCTATCCAGACAGGTACAAAAAATAAAAAGGTCGCCATTATTGCTGACCATCTGTGGATCTAAACAAAAGGGTAAGAAATCTCGTCAAAATGTCCAACATACGTTTTGTTTCTATTCTTGTCTAACACGTTGAATACTGTATCTGTGCACCTCCCTTGCACATGATAGTGTGAAGTTGGTTAAGAAAGACCACGGATAACTATTCTTCAGTTATTATACGATTAAAATTTAAAATATTTATTCGCCTGATACACAGCCAGATAATTTTATACGCTAGATAACTATTCAACGATTTAACTGAGGATTGAAAAATCGGCCCTTAGGCAACTCTTCGAAATAGGCATTGGTTTCGAGCATGAACTCCTCGTTGGAGCTAAATCTTTTTCCACCGAGCCATTTTTTAAAATTCGGAAACAGAAATTAGTCGCAAGGGGCCAAATCTGGCGAATATGGTGGGTGAGATAGTAACTCATATCGCAACTCATGTAATTTGGCCATGGCAATCGCGCAGGTGTGCACTCGTACGTTGTCTTGGTGGAAGAGGATTTCTTAGCCAAATGCGGGCGTTTTTCAGGTAAAATTTGGTTAAATTGGCATAATATTCGCCATTGATCGTTTTACCCTTCTCTAGGTAGTCAATATGGATTACCCCACGTGCGTCCCAGAAAACTGTAGCCATCACCTTATTGGCCGATAAAACTGCTTTGGCCTTCTTCGGAGCTGGTTCGCCCCTAGCAATCCATTGTTTCGATTGTTCCTTGGTTTCTGGTGTATGGTGGTGGATATACGTTACGTCTACCGTTATATAACGACGCAAAAAATCGAAAATTTAAATATAGTCCCTCAAAATAGTTGTGAACAAGGAGGTTACATGCAAATTGCGATAATTTTATTCCAAAATAGATTTTTACCAGACTTATCACTCCGCCCTCGTATTATGTAATTTCACGATTGTGGCAACTGAAGCGTTATTTCTAATTAAATTATGGCAAATACAAGTATGGTATATAAAATTATTGCATTTTAAATTATGGCAAACATTAGTAAACCGAAACATATAGATAGCCCCCCTTTGAAAGTTACTTTTCGAGAATTTTTCATGAATATTCAGAAAAATACGGGCGGTCATATGCCCATGTGCGACATTGTATTTATAATTTATTTTTTCCTTCATGGCGCTGTAAAGATAAATAATGAGATCGATTAAGATACATTTTATGCATCTTCTCACACAGCTAAGATACTCAAAAACTCAAAGCATTTATTTCAATTAAACCATTTACAGGCACTTTTGAATTGTCAAGGAATCGGTCAGTCAAAAATATGAAGCTAGTTGCCCATTCCAAAGCGTAGTAGGTAGGTACCTATGGAGAAGAACGGGCAAGAAACTCCGCGGACACTCTTTTAAATAAATGTTACAAAATATCGGTTACAACTTACTATAGTATAATATTATATCATGAGAACGTCATTGGCATTATCTACCTACCAGTCAACCAAGGGTGGTGAAGAGATAAGATGGCAGGTGCTCCGATTTAGAGGAGATAAAAATTATAAAAAATATTAAAAAGACAACAATTAATTATAAATAAATTGGTACACAAGTATAGTTTATAAACTTATGATACACGTACATACATATTTGGGTAAGGCCGCGGATTTTGCCACTTTGTAACATAGAACTTCTACGTTACAGTAACGTAGAAGCAACGCGAAAGTAACTCATAATATATGTAAGGCTAATTGCATCATGTGGTATTTTTATTATTATTTAACCGACTTAAAAAAAAAGAAGTAAGTTCTACGATGTGCTAGGTAGGACCAAAAGCTTTGGTCCGATTTTTTTTACATATTATATTTCGACAACTGTGAAATGTTCAATGATAGCAGAAAAACATGCTTAGTGCGCGTGATCAGAAAAAGGTTTAGAACTGTATACCTACAGTTTGCAATCATCACAGCCATGACAATTTGACCACTTACCAAATTAAGGGAACATTATCAGGAAAACAAAAACTATGATTAATATTTATTGTAATATAGGTACCTACACATTTATCAAAAACTCTTCTTGCAATAAAAGGCACTAAATAACATTCAATAGAGATATTATGTTTGAAACTTAGAAAATAAGCTACACACAATAAGATGTGATGGTGTTTAGTAAAATCACAAAAATGAGAACTCTTATTTTTTTCGTAATGTCGTGCAGATCTTTCTTTAGCTTTAGGTACTTGGTATTTCTTCATATTTTTGAGGATTTTCAGTTTTTAGCTTGTCTCCGTATTTTTTTTGCTTTTCAGCCGCAGTCAACGGCATCTGTGACAATGTTTATATTGGTTAGTCGTCAGTTGGAAAAGTGAACTGAATCAAAAATGGTAAGGTTAAGTGCACTATTTCAGTCAGACTATTAAACTTGTAACACATATTTTCGTACTCCCCGATTCAAACTTAACTTGTAAGAGGAGTGTAATAAAAACAGTTATTTACCTTTGAAATTGCCAAAATTCACAACAACAAGCCGCTGCCGAAACACACGTTTCCACTTTGAAAACACTCCAGAAACGACAAAATGGCGTCTTTTTTTTTATGCGTTGCCTGCACAGTCATTGTTGCCAGCAAGGTTACTAAAAACTACCACTATCTGTTTTAAATAACTAGAGGCCAAACTTTGGTAACATAGAAAATAGTAACATACAAGTAAAAATATGGAGACAAATGTTTGAATTGTGATAATTGAATGAAAATCGCATATTTAAAGATATGAAAACCATATAATAACAGCTTATCTCTGAGAAATTTCAGATAGTCACAAATAATAAGACATTAATAAGAAAAAAATAAAGTTTTGAAACTTTAAATGTGTGGCCGAACCAAAAAAACACCGTGTTTTTGACGAAAATTGGGGGTCAGGAGTTCAGGACAGTTTTAACTCATTGTATTTTATAAACTTAATTACTTACATTCACTTTAAGAATACATTCTAAGAGTTAAAGAATTACGTAAACTAAATATGATGTTTTGATTGCAATTTATCAAGCATTTTATTTTTTAAGAGTAAGTAGTCAAAATTTGGGACATATTTTTCCCAGCCATTCAAATGAGTGAAAAGTTGTTAGTGAGGTGTATTCATAGAAAGAGATAAAAGGAACAGGTACTTTTACTACCTACTCTACGAAGGACTGTAGTTTCTTATTTTTTAAGAGCTTGTTATGAGAAGTTTTTCTAATCCTACCTAGTTCTGCTGCCTCATAACTAACCTAGTAATCGACAGTGAAAAAATACGTTTTTTTAACATAAGTAGGTACCTAGTCACCTACCTACCCCTAATCTTTACTTTCATATTACTTACGTAGGTCCAGTAGGCCGCACGTCAGTGGTAACAAAACCAGTACCGACCTATAAGTTGGCGTTTCATTCTATTGAAACTCCGTACCTACCATAGTACGCTAGGCCAGAACAAGATTGAAACGTCCCGCCAATTAATAACAGGTCCCGGAAACGATGAATTGCGATTGATCAATTGCCATCAATTTGTATTGTACCTAGTAATATTGTCAATTCGATTGCATTTGGTAGACGATAAATATGCGCATCAATCACGTAAAAATTTTGAAAATAACTAAATACTATTTTAATCTGATTTGAACAGATAGGTACCTAGGATTATAAAATGATATGTATAGAACCATTTCGTTATTATATAATAGGTAACTGTCCAATTTAAGTGTACGTAACAGGTTTATAATTCACACGTTACAGCTGTACGACCCATCCCTATGCTACTGAATAGTGATGTACTAACTAAGATTAAGATGTGCGTTCTCGATTTTTTATCAAAATGAACAATTACCTACGAGTTCCGTTATCGATTTCTGTCAATTCTTTTTTTCAGTACCAATAACTTATTGTTGTAAGTAACCTACCGAAGCGTGCGTCGTGCGTCGTGGTAATTATGAAAACCTTTTATCTGTAATCGCCTACCTAATGTTTGTACAGTATACCAACCTTACCTTTGTTTAGGTACTAGGTAGGTAGGTACTTACTTGTAGTAGGTCATTCGTAAGTAAGTACATAAAATAGACTAGAGTCAGATAAATTAATATTAGATTGTACCTATTTAACCTTATCATTCGTTATCATATTGAAATACCTAATTGATTGAAATAGATAAAATTGTATCGAATCCGAATGGGCCAGGCCAGCACATCATTATTCTCCTCCGCGCATACCTCCCCCTGCTTCGTCGCTCTGTCGTGCAAATTATAAAGGAGTGTGCATACATGGCAATTCCATCCGACTCGGACGGCGGCGCGCGGCACCCTAATATCACAACACAATCCGGAGTTTTGAATGATATTTTCTAATCCATTGCTTCGTAAGTTTAATAAATTCGTCTTCTTAACAATGTAAACAACGCAATGAATGATGGCTGAGCTGTCAAAATGAAAGAAAATGCGATCAATTATCATTTTATGTGTGTTACGCAATTACCCCACAGTAATCCGATTGACTGATAGCATGATTTCGACTTAATGCATTGAGACTAAATGTTACTAATCTCCCCCTAATCTAGAATATAATATTATGATCTATGTTTAGAATAAACCACTTTATACCAGAGACCTCAGCTGGAGATCAACTGAGACTGAATCATTTAAATAAACCAAAAAAAAGGAAATCGACAAGAAGACGTTTAAAGGTTATTCTAATGATATCTCAAATAACCATTTATAGAATGTATTTTATTATTCAAGTGCGAAACTTGTTTGTTCAAAAGAGAATGCCGCTGTCAGGAGTTCACTGTTGAGCCGGTTTTGTAAACATGTGTGCATTTTGTGTGGTGTAATTTTGGCATGCTTCACTGTTTTGCTCGCAGCGCTCTGTCTTGGTCTTTTATTTGGTCTGAGAGTTTAAAGTAGGTACATGATATGCAGAAGTTTCAAATTCCTAACTAGTTTAGCTGTTGCGGTAGAGCTCGTACAAAAATTTAAATGACAACTTTTACGGCCCTTCGTACTTTTATTTTTAACTTTATTTAATTTTTATTATTTGTTGTTATAGCGACAATAGAAATACACAATCTGTGAAAATTTCAACCGTCTACCTATTTCAGTTCATGACATACAGCTCGCTGACAGACAGACGGACGGACGGACGGACAGCGGAGGCTTAGTACTAATAGGGTTCCGTTTGGCACCCTTCGGTACGGACGGAACCCTAAAAATAGGAGTACCTAATTTTAAGAGCTAAAATTTAAAAATAATATGCAATACTAGATTATATATTATGATGCAATATAAAAATATATAATATATTAAATAATTTGCATTTGGTTGTGGTTATGACTTGCAGCGAGAGCAAGTTGGTACGGCCTAAAAATAATCTTCTTTCAATTAGAGTTAAAATATCAAGAACAGAAACGGGGTGCACGTCAAGTCCACGTCCATTATTATCAAGACTAGTGGACCCCGTACATGTGCCGAATAAACAGCGCAGTACCGGAATGTTGTGGAAAAATAACAAATTGCACGAAATGCTTCAAAGTTCTATGAGCTGGTAACACTAAATAAATAAAAGCCTGACCGGCGTACACAAATAAACCAAACCACATTGCGATAAGGTCTATTTTGATTTGTAGTATCTGTTTTTGAGATAGTAATATTCCTCTCTCTTTCTAAGCCGTGGTAAGGCTTGTGGAACAACTTTATTGTATGTTTATTTTGTACCCGAAACACTCGAAAATTCTAGTTTCTATTTTATAAGTTCATGAACATGTTTCAACCAGGTAATACCTACCTATTATTTATTTTTGTATTCCAGTACCTAATTGAAAAAAACTCACTTTTTTCAGTAACAAGTAGGTACACTTTTAATAATATGTAGGGAGTTACTTACCTACCGGATTTTTTAAAATACTTCTGATACTTTACATTTTATATTGTTTTTTTTAAATAGGTAGGATTACAGTTTTTCGTAATATTTAAGTAGTTACCTAACCCTTTTTTTATAATTTTGACACCAAGCACGTAGCCTAATTATGTATTTTTTAAATATAGGTATAAGTACGTCACACGGTAGGCTATGGTAAGTACCTACCTGCCTAAATTGAAAAAAAACAACAAAAAATATATCATTTCTAGAAAAGAAAGAAAGAACAAGTTTATTTGGACACAGTTCGTAAAACACCACCAGTTTGAAATGTACTAATTATAAGTAAAGTACTAGTGTACTCATTGTTGAAGAGCCTAATAATAAATAAATAAACACAAAATACCAACAAACAAAATAAAAAAACGAATAACTACTTATTCTATATTATTTCTACATATATCTGCTTAATACGCAACCGTTTACGGTTACGAGTTTTGATCTATTGATTTTAAAGTCGACTTATTGTTTTATAAATAAATTTGTTAGTAATATGTCTATAATTATTATGTAATCTAATAAGTTACACTCAACTTATTCATTTGATGTTAAGGTTTTTCTCTTTTATTCCAAATCTTAAACAATTTATTTCTCTTTTTTACGCAGTTGGTTAACGTAAGACAACACGTCGTCTGGCTACAACACCAAAACGTACTGTTCCCGCTACTAGAATTTGTGTATGTCGAAATATGCCTAATTTTGACAAATATTTTATATCAGCAAATGTGCAAACAAAAACACGATTAACATTAGTATACCAAATTAGGAAATTATTCAGTTTTTCTTCATAATTGGCTGAAATACATTTCGTGCAATTCTTCGTGCAATTCGGCCCGTTGTAACGACACAGTATACGTCAATTTTGCGTCATCACATCGTGAACAACGCTCAAACGGGGAGGACGTGGGATGAAACTGAAAGTGTGTGCTGTGCTTCATTAGAAACATTGTTTTATTATTTTGTTCAAATGTTTCTAATATCGGAATTATAAAGTACAAAGCTTAGGATAGGTAAATATTGATTGGTTATTTATTTGTTGTTTATTGAAAGGTTGTTGTAGGCCAACGATATTTATTACGTTTTTTTTTTTTTTGTTGTTTCAGGTTCCTTTCGGGGTCGCCGCCATCATGGCGTCGGACGAACAATTTTCACTATGTTGGAACAATTTCCACGCAAACATGTCGGCAGGCTTTCACGGCCTGCTGTCGCGTGGAGATCTAGTAGATGTTACGCTGGCTGCCGAAGGCAGATTATTACAGGCACACAAATTAGTCTTATCAGTATGTTCTCCTTATTTTCAAGAGATGTTCAAAATGAATCCCACACAACATCCCATAGGTAAGATACAAATTTATAAACTCAATGCAATTTTAATATACCTCTATTGGTTTCAGTCGACTAACCAGTGTTTTTTTTTGTTTCAGTATTTTTAAAAGATGTTAGTCATTCAGCGTTAAGAGACTTATTACAGTTTATGTACCAAGGTGAAGTTAATGTTAAGCAAGAAGAGTTAGCATCGTTTATTAGTACCGCGGAACAGCTTCAAGTGAAAGGTCTAACCGGAAATCAAAATGAAGAAAGTTCCACGCCATCCAAACCAAAGCCGACCTCTAGGCCAGGCCCGAGGTCGTCACAACAAAGGCAATCATCCGTTATGACTAAGTTAGAGACTGATTTAGATTCTAAGCCCTCCACCACTCCAGTAGCGGTTAAGCGACCAAATAGGCCATCAATAGCGTCAAATAATTCGTCGTCTTCACAAAGTGGACCTGCGAAACGAAAATGTGTGGACCCGTTAGAAGCCGGACCGTCAGGATCAGCGAAAGAGGAATTTGTGACGATACCTGATGAGGACGAAAACAACGCCGTGGCACCCAAAATGGAACCTGAATTCGTAAATGAAAGTATGTGGGACGACGACGATGATGGCGCTAACAATGAGGAAACAAACTTTGGCGAAGATGACTCTAATATGGAAATGACTGGTAAATGTTTCTCTTAACAAAATTAATTATTCACTCATTCGTCAGTGCTGTGCTAATAGTGTCTTCTTAACAGGCTTTGATGGCTCTACGACTGGTGATGGCAATATAACTGGAGGCGGTGAAGGTGGAGCAGTTGGAGATGCACAAGGTAGGTTTGCAACTTCCTTTTGTAAAGACAGTTCGTCCAAGTCCTACTCTTGAACTAGCTGCCTCGTAAATACGGCTTATGTGATCAGATCACGTTAAAGCAATGATTACATAAGTCCTTAGTCGTAGAATGAAATTTGTAAGTTAGTTGTAAGTAGTTTAGATTAGAATTTTGTATTGAGTTGTGTTGCAGGTAATAAGGTCTGTTATCGAAGGTAAAAAGGTTTGAGGTTGGTTTAAGGTTCGGTAACTGTTCTAATACGGTATAAAGGTAATGGTGCACCTAAGGTAAAAGTAATTGGTTATGGTACATCCAGGGTAATTGTTCAAAAGGTAAGGTATAAGAGACTAGGTAATCGGTAAAATAGAAACTGCAAGCTTACTACATGCAACGGCTATCAAAATTTGCAGGTGCTTTGGTTCGGTACAGAGGTAAAGTACAGTAAGAGTAGGTGAATGGTAAGTGGTAAAGGTTGCTAGCTACCGCTCATTACTATCGACATTAGGGAAGACTGAATAGTTACTCTACATGGTAATTTACATTAAGGTTTCTACAGACCGGCGTGGGTGAAAAAATTTATGAAAACGCTGTCTACTGATGTCTGGTCACAGCCTTGTTTGGCTAGGTTAACGTTGGCATATTGATGAAAAGTACCTACAGCCCTATTCAAACCACGGCTTTGAACATAGGGCGAGTAGCGCAGTTACATCTGCTAGGGTTAAGGTTCCTGCAAACTGGCGCGACGCGATTTAAAACCTATTTCTTCTAACTTCATGGTAGAACAAATTACCGGTATCACGTCGCGCCAGTCAGCACGAGCCTTTAATTCAGTCCCATTTCCGAGCCGCCATACCTAGTTTGAATCTGGCTGTAGGTAGGTGTACCTACTAAGATAGCACACCCACCTATTTTGCGTCATAGTATGCGACGTGTAGTGGGTCGTTCCTGTTCCTCCTGTGTGTGATGGTATGCTACGCGCAGGAGGTACATAGGTACCTGCTAAGGGCCCTGGTCTCGTGGTACTCATTGGTAGGTATGTAAGTATACTTGCGTCTAGCAATGGATGGTAAGAGGCTTACTATAGGAACCTACCGTAATGGGGTGCATAGACAGTTTTCATCTACACTGAATTTCTGTTGCTAGGGCCACACTAAGACTTCGTGCAGACTAGCGCGAAGCGACACCGGTTACTGCTATACGGTAAAGTTTTCTTAGAACTTTTATTGTTAGTGTCGCGTCGCGCTGATTTGCACGAGCCTTAACGGTCAACGTCAATGCCCGTCATCGCCCATAAAGGTTCGTGCAGACAAGCGCGACGCTACACCGATTATTGTTATAGGTAGGTACCTACCGTGAAGTTTTCTTAGAAATCGTATTGAACAATAGAATTAACTTCACGGTATAACAACCGGTGTCGCGTCGCGCTTGTCTGCACAAAGCTTAAAGCGTTGCGCAGACCGGCGCGCGGCGTGACGCGACTCTTATCAAAAAAAAATCTAAGAAAACTTCACGATATTACAATAATTTGCCGGTGTCGCGTCGCGCTAGTGTGCACGAAGCTTGACGCGGTAATTTTTAGAGTGGCCACACTTTAACGTTTTTTAACGATCAACGTCAATGCTCATTTGCCGCCACCCAAGTTATCTTTGTAGTTGAAAAAAACATGTTCTTCCATACATATGGAATGTATGGATGGGAGAACTTGTTTTTGCAACCGCAAACGTAAGTTGGTTCGCTGAACAGTGTGCGTTTCGATGGCGCGGCCACGGCGACATTAAAAAAAAAAAACTATACCAAGATTTTGTAAAAATTTGTAAAAGTTGATTCCCAAAACCATTAATTTGTCAAAGTTATGGTTAAAAAGTTATAATGGTTTGAACGTGGCCGCGCCATTGAAACGCGGAGAACCGCGCGGCCACGGAGATCTTAAAACTAAGCGTTGCAGAGACCTGAAATTTAGGTAAACAACAGATTGAATTTGTAAAAAATTTGTAAATATATAGAAAAAATACCTAGGCTAATATTTTAGGAGCTGTCAGACTAAAACCCCATGGCCGCGCCATTGAAACGGTGAAAAACACGTTATCGCCGATATCTCGCTGAAAAAGCATCGCAGAGGTCTGAAATTTTTTGTAAAATCTAGATTTGAATTTGTCAATATTTGTAAAAATACACAAAAAAATCCTAGGTCTATAATTCAGGAGCTGTAAGCCTAAAACCCCATGGCCGCGCCATTGAAACGGTGAAGAACACGTTATCTCCGATATCTCGCTGAAAAAGCATCGCAGAGGTCTGATTTTTTTGTAAAACCTAGATTTGAATTTGTCAATATTTGTAAAAATACACAAAAAAATCCTACGTTTATAGTTCAGGAGCTGTAAGCCTAAAACTCCATGGCCGCGCCATTGAAACGGTGAAAAACACGTTATCGCCGATATCTCGCTGAAACAGCATCGCAGAGGTCTGTTTTTTTTTTGTAAAACCTAGATTTGAATTTGTCAATATTTGTAAAAATACACAAAAAATACTAGGTTTATAGTTCAGGAGCTGTAGTACGGTATCGTGTAGAAATAAGTCGTCATTATCCATCGAAGAAAGTAAGTATTAGCATGATCTTTTTTTGTAAACAACACCTATTAATATGTAGAACTAACGATATCAGGCAAAATATTTTTTTTTTTCGTATTAAGATGCCTTCAATACGTTATGAATGTTTCGATAGGGTGACCATGGCTTATTGTTTTTAGAAAACTTTCCAATTGTATTAGAAATGATATCTCAAGGATTCTAAATTAAATTAAAATTAAACCATAAGATACAAAAACATATGTTTATTTCTTTAAATATCACATCACATGCCCCCGTGCGAGAACCATAACAGATAACTTTGCACAACATTGGTAATTCCTGTAAGATTGATGAATAATTGTATACTCAAACCCATAACTTATGTCTAAGACTAAATAACCCATTGTTTACAATATCGTATCCTTTCTTTTCGCCTACTGTACCTACGTGTAGGTACAGTAGGCGAAAAGAAAGGAAGAAGTTTACCTACTAACCATTTTCAAAAATTATCAACGTACTTGAACTTTGACACCAGTTATCTCAATATTTTACTATAGTTTTGAGCGTACAAATTACGATTAAACATTTTCATTTAAACAACTTTCTAGCGAGGTAAAAAATATTTAGAGGTGCCGATGAAAATGTCGATAATGCTGGCAAAGGTCACATTTTGAAATTGTTGAAATATAAAAAATTGTGTGATAGAGTAATTAAATTAAATTCTGCTGATTCCATATTTACAGAAAAGACTTCATATACTGAAAACTGGGGGGGAGAGGGATATTCTGCGAAGAATATCTCAGTATTGTTTTTGCGAAATGGGAATTTAGTAAATTCTATCAATAAAACTGTGAACTTTATTAATACATGTGCGTTTGATTCCGTTTTCTTTTTGTTAGCATTTGCGTACAAACAAAACGTTCACATTCAACAAATATTTAATACATGCAACAGCAAATTAATCCGCGGATTTATAAAAATATTAGCAGAATCGTTAAATTGAAATAGTGCTTATAAACTACGAGAGGAAATCATTACTAAATATTACAAAAGCGTAAACAATACATATGGATGCGATAGTAATATGGCTTTTATATTTGAACACATACTTTTAGAGTATTTGTACAGTGCCAATGTAACTAAAGAATGTTTAACCGAAACATGCGCCAATCACTCAAAAAGAACCATAGTATTTTTATCGGTCAATATGGAAATCATAAATTTATTCGGAATCGGAGGACTGGAAGATTATCATCGATGACTCCAATTTAAAAATCTGTTTCAAATGCAATAACGAAACTGCGAGATTAATTTAGTAATATAATTTTATTTGATCTCAATGGCACAGACAAAATTATGCTCGAAGAAATACCTCATTACATCGAAATAAAACAAAAAAAAAATAGACTGATAGGTGCTGTGGAATATGTTCCCCCAGTTGTAGGTCTGATTGGTCATTACAAGTGTCATTGCTTAGCAAATAATTCCCGAATGATTTGTTATGACGATAATAAAAACGAAACGCACGCAAGTTCTGAACAACCTCTGACAATACATAATTTAACGTATGGTCTAATAGATGATGATTAAGATTTTCAAAAACAGGGTAATTTTAAACTATACTTTACAGTGGGAATAAGCTTAAAAAAATTGTTGCATATGAACAATTTTTTATTTTTTTGTATTGGACTGATAGGTATCAGTTTATTAAGATTATATATTGTCGGCAACGGGACCCTATCTACGCACTAGGGCACAAGTAGCAGCGGGATTGCGACGAATACGCTCTCTATAGTCAAATGAATCGAGTCGTAAGTTAGAAAGAATTTCGTAATATCTAATTAGAATTTGTTAATTTATCGTTTATCTTGCTCTAATTAGTTTGCCTAACTTAAAATTCTCATTAGTTTTCATATTCAATCTAATAAGACTGAAACAAACGAATTTGCAAAGAAACATTTGATCATTTTTAGGACTGTAGTATAATTACGTAACTTGAAAATGTGATTTTTTGTTTATGGTGATATTTCGATAATTTTTGTTTTGTATGATAGAATCTTGCATAAAACCAATATTCCAGTTAGATTCAAGTTGATAGGACAACGCGTTTAGGAATTATAAGCAAAATTGTGTAAGAAAATTTATCGACTTATAAGTTTTGAGTTTATGTTCTACGAACTTTTGATGTTTGAAATTATATTAGATATTATTGTTAGCAACAACATTCAGTTAGTTATTTTTATTGTTTTATTAGTAATTCATTATTTAATTTTAGGAAATTAATAATGTAGTAATACAGACGTCGAATTTGTTGCACATTCCTAACACTAGGGGACGCTACTTGTACCATAAAAACAGCCTAAGCTTAACTAATGTGAAACCTTTACCTTAATGAGAACCGTTATAGATTTTTGCTATTTTTAAGGTCTAAATTAAGATTTATTGATACAGTTTTTAGTATATAGGTAGAATAAGTCCATTCCTATGTTAGCATTATAAGATGAACATTGTAAGGGGTGTTATATCATAGAAAATTGCCAAAGTAAGTTTCCCATACAAAGTCACATTTGTGCCATGTACAATCTTGAAGTATTCTGATTGGTTGAGAGAAAAGGGATTAGTGCCGTGTGCAAAATTAAAATGTTCTGATTGGCTAGAGGTCTCTATAAAAGAAGGGCAATTTTCTATGGTTTGGTATTCCGAATCCAGCAGTATTACAAGAAACAAGTCAAGACTGAACATTCCTGTTTCATTTCAAGGAATCCCTCTAAGTCGCCAGTCCCTCGCCGAAGTCCCTGTGGGTTGTACCTAGGAAACAATACGCATTCAGGAGTGCGTGGTGACGTGTGTCGCCAGCAGAGTCGCTAGACTCAGGTAGTAGGGAACATACGTCAAAAACGTTGGGAGATTGTCCCAGGACGACTGCGGGTGCTGGTCGTGCCCCTCTCGTCCGAAACAGTTGGTCCTTCGAGCCGGATATCCTGCCAGAAGAAGAAGAAGCAAGAAGTCCAGAAGATTCAGAAAACACTGCAAGATGCCGGTAACCAGGTCGCAGAAGGATGCCCCCTTGAACCCGCCGTCTCGTCCTACCGTTAGGGACGCGACTGCAGAAGCATCAGGGTCAGAAGGGGTCACGTCAGCGTCAGGGTCATCGGGAACCGCAGCGACATCGGACACGAACACTTCTTCGGGTACAACGGCCACGGAGGGGACCACGGCTACAGAGGCTACGACTACGACTGCAACAACAGCGGCGTCCGGGAAGAACGGACAGAAAAAGGAAGATGCCGCACAGAAGGAGACGACTAAGAAGACCCCAGAAGATGTCCAGGAAAAGGGTGTTTATGGCTCCGCCACGACCCTACAACCGAAGGGGCTCAGTCGTCGCGCCAAATCTACGAAGACTACGAGTTCCTCGGCCAGAAGACGCGAGCTGGAAGCCAGAGAAGAATTAGCACGCCTGGAATTGAATCAAGCCCAGGCTGCGGCGAAGCTAGCCCGTGTCAGATTGGAGCTGGCTCAATGTGAGGATGAAGACTCCGTGGATGAAGACCAAGAGGACAGAACAGCGCAGGTGCAGAACTGGATTCAGACATCAGTGTTGGAAGACAAAAACATGGAGCAACCAGAGCATCGAGATCAACACCCTTCAGAGGAACTACCGAACGTGAAGCCTGAAGAAAATTCCTCAGTGAAAGGGGCTACAATCGAGATTCAAACTTTGGCAGCAGCACTGAAAGAAGCTTTCACCACAAGAGGAGGACCAGCAGCGCAGCCGAAGTACATTCACGAGTTACCCTACTTCGACGGCAACAGCAGTGAGTGGTTGGCCTTCAAGGTTGTCTACGAAGATACAGCACCGATGTTCAACGACGTCCAGAATATGGCTCGACTAAGAAGAGCACTGAAGGGCAACGCAAGAGAAGCTATCAAGAGCCTGCTGTACTCTGAAGCCTCTCCGTTGGAAGTGATGCAGGCCCTCAGAAGAAGATATGGAAGACCTGATGCGCTGGTGCTGGCAGAATTGGATAAAGTCAAGGCATTACCGAAGATTTCAGAAAATCCAAGGGACATATGCATCTTCGCGAGCCAGATCAACAACAGCGTAGCAGCAATAAAAGGACTGAAGAAACCACAGTACCTGCATTCACCCGAGATGGTGAAACAAATTATAGAGAAGATTCCGACAGTTCTCAAATTCCGATGGTACGACTTCACCGCAGCATCAGATGAAGGCGAGTTCTCCAACCTGAAGCTGGTATCCAAGTTCCTAAACATAGAAGCGGACAAGTGTGGAGCCTTCGCAACTTCAGAAGAGAAGAGCGGCTTCAAACGGACTCATCGACAAGCGACGCATTCAACAAAGGAAAGGAACTTCAAAGAAAAGGATTCAAGACAAACGGAAAAGGCTTGCCCTATGTGTGAGGGTGAACACTTCCTCGTCGAATGTCAGAAGTTCCAGAAGGCGTCGGTTCAAGATCGGTGGGCAACAGCAAAGAAGAGTCATGTCTGCTTCAAATGTCTTCAAGG
Source organism: Agrochola macilenta (assembly GCA_916701695.1). NCBI lineage: Eukaryota > Metazoa > Arthropoda > Insecta > Lepidoptera > Noctuidae > Agrochola > Agrochola macilenta. The sequence goes on from OU753563.1 coordinate 16,964,835, forward strand.
GAGACACCGAAAGGAGAGCTGCAGAAAACCACCGTGCAAGGAATGCAAGAGGTGGCACCATCATCTACTCCACATCGAGTCAGAAGAAAAGACAGAGGATAAGAAAAAGGAAACGCCACAAGAAGTAGCGAGCGTCACAGTATCAGTAAATGCAGTCAGCAACACAAGGGCATACTTGAAGATAGTTCCAGTGGAAATCTTCGGGTCCAAAGGGTCAAAGAAGATATTAGCTCTCATGGATGAGGGGTCAACGGTGTCACTTCTGGATGAACAAGTGGCAGAAGAGATTGGCGTTCAAGGAAGCAAGGAGGAACTGGTCATCGAGACAGTGGGAGGCAGGCTGATCAGAAAGAAGGATTCTCAGATACTGGACCTTACAGTAAAAGGGGTTTATCAAGAAAACAAGAAGACCCTGAAACGAGTTCGGACCGTCGACGAGTTGAAGCTTGCACCGCAGTTCCTAGACAAGAAGAGGATTCAAGATTGTCAACACTTAAAGAAGATCGCCGACTCCCTATATTACGCAAGAGAGTCACCTCAGCTACTCATCGGTCAAGATAATTGGGAGCTGATCGTGACTCAAGAAGTGAGAAGAGGAAAACCAGGAGAACCAGTTGCTTCAAGAACAGGACTTGGTTGGGTGCTCCACGGGTCAGACACTAGAGGCGCAAGACCAGTACACTTCCTGAACGCCTGTCTACATGTCAGCGCTCCAGAAGAAGAGATGCATCAAGCTATTAAAGATCATTTCGCAATCGAAGCACTTGGCGTGCAACCAAGAAGACCCACTACAGACTCAGAAGGAAGAGCGCTCACCATCCTAGAGAAGACCTGCAAAAGACTTGAAGATGGACGATTTGAAGCTGGACTTCTGTGGAAGAATGAAGAAGAACAGATGCCAGAAAGCTACACGTCTGCCAAGAACCGATTGATCAACATCGAAAAGAAGATAGACAAAGATCCTCAGTTGAAGGCGGAATATAGCAAGCAGATCCAGCATCTAATCGATAACAAGTATGCAGAAGAAGCATCTGATGAAGCAGAATACCCCAAGAAAACGTGGTACCTCCCTCACTTCTCTGTGGTACATCCGTTAAAGAAGAAGATACGGATCGTCTTCGACGCCGCAGCCATGTCAAAAGGAAGAAGCCTCAACAACGCTCTGCTGTCAGGACCAGACCTGCTACAATCCCTCTTCGGAGTGTTACTGCGTTTCCGGCAAGGACCTTTAGCAGTGGCGGCCGACATTAAGGAAATGTTTCTCCAAGTACGCATCAGGCCAGAAGATAGAGACAGCCTGAGGTTCCTGTGGCGCGGGGATCGTCGCGACGTGTCGCCAAAGAAGTATAGGATGACATCAGTCATCTTCGGCGCGACATCATCTCCGAGCACAGCGATCTACGTGAAGAATCGAAACGCAGCAGACTTCAAAGAGCAATATCCAGAGGCTGCGAGAGCAATTGAACTGAACCATTACATGGATGATTACCTGCACAGCTTCCACAAGGAAGAAGACTTCAAAAAGGTGACAGCACAGGTGGATTTCATACACAAGAAGGCGGGCTTCGAGCTAAGAGGATGGGCATCAAACCACCCTAAGCTGCTGCAAGACGTGAACACCGAGACAACAGAAAAAACAGAAGTGGACCTAGGTGAGAAGGAAGAAAAGACATTGGGACTGCGCTGGTTCACTGAAAGGGACTCCATCGGCTTCAGGGCAAATCTCCGGAATACACCAGAGGAAATAGCCAAGGGGTTCAAGGTGCCTACTAAAAGGGAAGTCACCAGCGCTGTAATGTCGACCTTCGATCCACTGGGATTGGCATCACCCGTTCTCATGCAGGGTAAGAAGCTGCTTCAGAACATATGGCGCAGTGGTATCGGCTGGGATGAAGATATAGAAGAAAGGGAGTACGAAGCATGGAAGACTTACCTAGAAAAGATGAAGCTTCTCCAAGACCTTCAGATTCCAAGATGCCTGGCGCCACATCGCACCGAGGGGGAGCTGCACACGTTTACGGATGCAAGTGAGACGGCGTATGCAGCAACAGTCTATTGGAGAGCAATAAATCAAGATGGAACTTACCACGTCAACCTAGTGGCAGCGAAAGTAAGAGTCACTCCACTGAAACCGGTATCAATCCCGCGACTCGAGCTACAGGCGGCTCTCCTAGGAAGCAGGCTGGCACATTCAGTAGAAGAAGAAATGGATCTGAAAGTAGAGAAGAAAACGTTCTGGACAGACTCCAGTATCGTACTTTCTTGGATCAAGACAGACCCGAGAACCTTCAAGACATTCGTGGCTCATCGCTTAGCAGAAATTGAAGATCTTACCAAACCTCAAGATTGGAGATGGGTACCCACGGCGCAGAACCCTGCAGATGACGCGACGCGCGACGTACCAGAACACTTCGACTGCAATCACCGATGGTACACCGGACCGGACTTTCTGAAAAAGGAAGAAGTTCACTGGCCAGCAGCGAGAACCTTTAAGAAAGAAACCACCGGCGAAGAAAAGACAACAGACGTCGTAGCAGCAACAAGCACCACTCATCCATCACCAAATCCTGAGAAGTTTTCATCATGGAAGAGACTTTGGCGAGCCACAGCAAGAGTACTGCAGTTCATACAACTCTGCAGGACAAAGGTGAAGGTCAACGTCAGCAAAGAAGATCCCACCTGGAGAAAAACGAAAGGAAAAAAGGAGAAGACGGTAGCGAAGCGAAACCAACCTTCAAAAATAAAAGAAAGAAACTACATACCATTAGACACAGACCTACTGGAGCAAGCTGAAACTCTGCTACTAAAAGGAGGTCAAGAAAGAAGCTTCAGAGAAGATATCAGGTGTCTACAGCAAGGGAAGCAATTAGAAGGCGGCAGCAAGTTGAAAAAACTTGACGTAGTACTAGAAAAAGGACTCCTGCGGCTAAAAGGAAGAATCGACGCAATACAGGGGGTAACCAGAGACTACAAGCGACCTATCGTGCTCGACAGCAAGGACACGACGACACGACTCATTATTGAGGATTTCCACTGCCGTTTCAATCATGGGAATCACGCAACAGTTATGAACGAAGTAAGACAGCGCTTCTGGGTATTGGGACTGAGGTCAGCAATCAAGGCAGTTCAGCATCAATGTCAGTGGTGCAAGACAAGAAAATCAAGACCGCAAGAACTACCGACGGGCAACTTACCTACTGAACGACTGATGCACAGTAACCCTCCTTTTACGTGCACCGGCATAGATTACTTCGGCCCTATAACAATCACCGTAGGAAGACGTCATGAAAAAAGATGGGGAGCTTTATTTACATGCTTGACGACAAGAGCTGTACACATAGAACTCACTCCTTCACTCTCCACCGACAGCATGATCATGGCGCTGCGACGGTTCGCTGCAAGAAGAGGAATGCCGAAGACTATCTTCTCTGACAACGGGACTAACTTCGTCGGGGCGAACAAAGAACTGAAAGAAGCACAAGACACCATGAAGCAAGAAGACTTCATTTCAGAAGCAGAGAAGATCGGCGTGCAGTGGAAATTCATACCTCCTGGTGCGCCAAACATGGGCGGCGCATGGGAGCGTTTGGTGCGATCCATAAAAACCGCACTAGACGCTACACTCAACGAAAGACATCCAAGAGAGGAGGTACTCCACACCCTCCTCCTAGAGGCCGAGCATATAGTCAACTCTCGGCCTCTCACTCACCTCTCCGAGAACCCCGAGGAGGAAGCACTGACTCCAAACCACTTCCTCATCGGGCGGTCGTGCGGCGCGACGAGAATCGGCGGCTTTGAAGACAACGAGCTTGTGGGCAAGCACACCTGGAAGGCCACGCAGCGACTTGCCGACCACTTTTGGCAACGTTGGCTGCGAGAATACCTGCCCACTCTACTACCAAGGAAGACAGCGGGCAGAATCAGCGCTACAGACCTGCGAGTTGGAGACATCGTGTTGATCGTCGACCACACCCTACCAAGATGCACCTGGCCACGCGGCAGAATCCAGCAAGTGTATCCGGGACCAGATGGGCGAACCAGGATCGTCGATGTCGAGACCAGAGGAGGAGTGCTGCGAAGACCCAGTTCGAGAGTGGTGCTGTTGGTGCCGGGAGTGTTGCCGAGTCAAGAAGGTGGTGCAACGCACGAGGGGGAGAATGTCGGCAACGGGACCCTATCTACGCACTAGGGCACAAGTAGCAGCGGGATTGCGACGAATACGCTCTCTATAGTCAAATGAATCGAGTCGTAAGTTAGAAAGAATTTCGTAATATCTAATTAGAATTTGTTAATTTATCGTTTATCTTGCTCTAATTAGTTTGCCTAACTTAAAATTCTCATTAGTTTTCATATTCAATCTAATAAGACTGAAACAAACGAATTTGCAAAGAAACATTTGATCATTTTTAGGACTGTAGTATAATTACGTAACTTGAAAATGTGATTTTTTGTTTATGGTGATATTTCGATAATTTTTGTTTTGTATGATAGAATCTTGCATAAAACCAATATTCCAGTTAGATTCAAGTTGATAGGACAACGCGTTTAGGAATTATAAGCAAAATTGTGTAAGAAAATTTATCGACTTATAAGTTTTGAGTTTATGTTCTACGAACTTTTGATGTTTGAAATTATATTAGATATTATTGTTAGCAACAACATTCAGTTAGTTATTTTTATTGTTTTATTAGTAATTCATTATTTAATTTTAGGAAATTAATAATGTAGTAATACAGACGTCGAATTTGTTGCACATTCCTAACACTAGGGGACGCTACTTGTACCATAAAAACAGCCTAAGCTTAACTAATGTGAAACCTTTACCTTAATGAGAACCGTTATAGATTTTTGCTATTTTTAAGGTCTAAATTAAGATTTATTGATACAGTTTTTAGTATATAGGTAGAATAAGTCCATTCCTATGTTAGCATTATAAGATGAACATTGTAAGGGGTGTTATATCATAGAAAATTGCCAAAGTAAGTTTCCCATACAAAGTCACATTTGTGCCATGTACAATCTTGAAGTATTCTGATTGGTTGAGAGAAAAGGGATTAGTGCCGTGTGCAAAATTAAAATGTTCTGATTGGCTAGAGGTCTCTATAAAAGAAGGGCAATTTTCTATGGTTTGGTATTCCGAATCCAGCAGTATTACAAGAAACAAGTCAAGACTGAACATTCCTGTTTCATTTCAAGGAATCCCTCTAAGTCGCCAGTCCCTCGCCGAAGTCCCTGTGGGTTGTACCTAGGAAACAATACGCATTCAGGAGTGCGTGGTGACGTGTGTCGCCAGCAGAGTCGCTAGACTCAGGTAGTAGGGAACATACGTCAAAAACGTTGGGAGATTGTCCCAGGACGACTGCGGGTGCTGGTCGTGCCCCTCTCGTCCGAAACATATATTTATTTATTTTATCAGTTGTTTTGCAATATATGGTTAGCTAGCGACCTCGAAAATTGATCTTATATATTATTCTTGCCTAACTGTTTATTTATTTTTACTTCGATGGTCCTAGTTTATCATATGTGACTTCGAGTTACAGTTTTATTAGCTATATGTAAGCGGGCACGCCCTTTATGCCTGGAGGCTTTTTTTCAGGTATTAAATTCTGTTTATGTTTTGAGTTTTTATTTTAGCTTGAGTATAGATTTCAATTGTTTTGTTGGTATATTGGCACACGCCAATAGCTGTCATTATGGCAAATAAATTTATTTACCATTTTGTGTTGAGTAATGTACATAATTTTGCATACTATTGTATAGAATCAAGTTTTTTTTTAAACTGAACAGGCAGCAGTGCTGCTGAGGAGTTTGTGGCGCCACTTCTTCTTTCCAGCTAAAGCACTAGGAAGTGGTGAAGGGTGGGCGTTTTGGGGGACTGTCTAATGTAATTTTGACGTTCGAAAAGTGCTGATTATCAGCCTAGTTTGAATAAATGACTTTTGAATTTGAATTTATGTTCTTTTTTAGCTCTATTTCGATGTAATGAGGTATTTCTTCGAGCATAATTTTGTCTGTGCCATTGAGATCAAATAAAATTATATAACTTAATTCGTACGTAAATCTCATGGTTTCCTTATTGCATTTAAAAATATTTTTAAATTGAAGTTATCGATAATGATAATTCAGTCTTCCTATTCCGAATAAATTTATGATTTCCTTATTGATCCATAAAAACACTGGTTCTTTTTGTTTTTTTTGGTAGGAGCATGTTTCGGTTAAACATTCTTTAGTTACATGGCACTGTACAAATACTCCAAAAGTATGTGTTCCAATATGAAAGCCCTAATACTATCACATCCATGTATTGTTTTCGCTTTTGTAATATTTAGTAAATGAAAAAAACCTCACGTAGTTTATACGAGTAAGCACTATTTAAATTTAACGATTCTGCTAATATTTTTATAATCCGCGGATTAATTTGCTTGTGCATGCATTAAATATTTTTTGAATGTGAAGGTTTTGTTTGTACCTACGCAAAGGCTACCAAAAAAGAAAACTGAATCAAACGCACATGTACGAGTAGTAAACATCATACTTTTATGGATTGAATTGACTAAATTCCCATTTTGCAAAAACATTTGTGAGATATTCTTCTCAGAATATCCTTCTCACCCCAGTTTTCAGTATATGAAGGCTTTTCTGTAACTAAGGAATCAGCAGAATTTAATTTAATTACTCTATCACACAATTTTTTATATTTCAACAATTTCAAAATGTGACCTTTGCCAGCATTATCGACATTTTCATCGGCACCTCTAAATATTTTTTACCTCGCTAGATAGTTGATTAAATGAAAATGTTTAATCGTAATTTGTACGCTCAAAACTATAGTAAAATATTGAGATAACTGGTGTCAAAGTTCAAGTACGTGGATAATTTTTGAAAATGGTTAGTAAACTTCTTCCTTTCTTTTCGCCTACTGTACCTACGCGTAGGTACAGTAGGCGAAAAGAAAGGATACGATATTGTAAACAATGGGTTATTTAGTCTTAGACATAAGTTATGGGTTTGAGTATACAATTATTCATCAATCTTACAGGAATTACCAATATTGTGCAAAGTTATCTGTTATGGTTCTCGCACGGGTGCATGTGATGTGATATTTAAAGAAATAAACATATGTTTTTGTATCTTATGGTTTAATTTTAATTTAATTTAGAATCCTTGAGATATCATTTCTAATACAATTGGAAAGTTTTCTAAAAACAATAAGCCATGGTCACCCTATCGAAACATTCATAACGTATTGAAGGCATCTTAACACGAAAAAAAAAAATATTTTGCCTGATATCGTTAGTTCTACATATTAATAGGTGTTGTTTACAAAAAAAGATCATGCTAATACTTACTTTCTTCGATGGATAATGACGACTTATTTCTACACGATACCGTACTACAGCTCCTGAACTATAAACGTAGGATTTTTTTGTGTATTTTTACAAATATTGACAAATTCAAATCTAGGTTTTACAAAAAAATCAGACCTCTGCGATGCTTTTTCAGCGAGATATCGGAGATAACGTGTTCTTCACCGTTTCAATGGCGCGGCCATGGGGTTTTAGGCTTACAGCTCCTGAATTATAGACCTAGGATTTTTTTGTGTATTTTTACAAATATTGACAAATTCAAATCTAGATTTTACAAAAAAAATCAGACCTCTGCGATGCTTTTTCAGCGAGATATCGGCGATAACGTGTTTTTCACCGTTTCAATGGCGCGGCCATGGGGTTTTAGTCTGACAGCTCCTAAAATATTAGTCTAGGTATTTTTTCTATATTTAAAAAAAAAAATTACAAATTCAATCTGTTGTTTACCTAAATTTCAGGTCTCTGCAACGCTTAGTATTAAAGATCTCCGTGGCCGCGCGGTTCTCCGCGTTTCAATGGCGCGGCCACGTTCAAACCCTTATAACTTTTTAACCATAACTTTGACAAATTAATGGTTTTGGGAATCAACTTTTACAAATTTTTACAAAATCTTGGTATAGTTTTTTTTTTTTTATGTCGCCGTGGCCGCGCCATCGAAACGCACACTAATATTCGCTATCTTGTAAAGCCTACTTAGCTCTGATAGTTTCACTTTCACTGATAGGCACTTGCCTCTAACAAAGATTAGCACTTTAAAGAACACTAAAATGTGTAGCTTAATATTTCGCAAACGGATCCCCTGAATCCAAAAATGGTTTTCACAAACTCATTATTTTTGAACGACATTTCCAACGACACCCCACACCATGGGATAGATGAGAAAACAAAAAAACTTTACGTGTCGGGGAAGTACTTACCTTAAAAATATTTTTTTTCATGATTTTATTTTACCACTTTGTCGGCGTGATTAATATGTATATCCATGCCTAATAACACCTTTCTAAGACAAAGAGTCTCTGAGCTAAGCCGCGGCCAGTCAGACGGACATGGCGAAACATATGGGTTCCTTGTTTATTAAGGTTCCATAAAAACTAGCGGCTAAATGAACAAAAGTATAAACTCACTGAAAACGGTATTCGGTATAAAATGTTTCAAGACTAATAGTTATATACGCGTTTTGTTCCGTAGTTGTTGATATCAATACTCCTTGTATTGATATCAACTTCGAAGCAAATCACTCCCAAAATAACTTTCTACCCCTATTTAACCCCGTTAGGGGATGAATTTCAATAAAATACGAAACAGGTCTTCCATCAATTTTGTTAAAAAATGTTTATGCAAAATTTGAAGTAGATTGGACCAAGGAATCCCGTTGTCCCATACAAACTTTGTCCCCTTTTTCACCCCTTTGGGGTAGAATTTCGGAAAATCCTTTCTACTTTCGGACAAAGCATTTTATATATAATAATATTTATTGTCATAAAAGTATGTTACATTCTTCTTCTTTTCGTGTTGTTACTTAGTAATTAACCTGGTGTCAGAGTTTTAAAGCCGCCCATGGGCCTCTGACTTGGCTTCACATGCCGTCAAGAATTAATATATCTCAGGCATGCCGGTTTCCTCACGATGTTTTCCTTCACCGTTTTTGAAGCAAGTGTTATTTATACAATACGCACATAAATCCGAAAAGTCAGAGGTGCGTGCCTTGGGTTCGAATTCGAGACCTATGACTTGGCAGTCCGACGGTCACACTACTAGGCTATCACTGCTATACGAGTATACTAGGCTATCACTGCTATACGAGTATACTAGGCTATCACTGCACTGCACTGTTACATTTATTAAATATATGGAGACCCTGACTGCTGCGCTAGGTTGTGTTACCTGTGTTACAGGAATCAGTGTCTTCTCCCAGTAGTTTTACATATAATATGCAATAAAATTTAAACAATTTTAAATTATACAATACCTGCTTGAGGCGTATGTGTGAGTGAGGGTGGGTGTGTATGCATGTGTGAGCGTTTGTGAGTGTGTATGTGTTTGTGTGTGTATATGTGGGGGTTTATGTTATTCTATCTTGTTTAAAAAGAAAAACAGATACCCACAATTACACACCGAAGCTTTGAAGTTTTTGATTTCATTTGAAACCTTTTACTTGGATGGCTCAAATAAAAGGCAAACAGAGAGAAATGGCCTGAATTTAGAAAACGATTGAATGCTATGTGTGGCGAAAACGATTCCGCGATGGGAAAAATTGGCCAAACAGAAATAGGCGCCACCATCACATTAATGTGAATGGGTGCGCCTGTTCCTTGTCACATTAATGATTCATGTGACTTGTAGGTATTTGCTGATTTGTGTTAACTATTGTTAACTATAAATTCGAAATAAAAATTGGCTTGTCCGGACACGGAGCAGCCCGAGAGCCCGTCTTCCCAGAGACAGTGGGATGAGCCGCTCTGCAGGTTGGTACGGAATAACCTCATTAATACGTCCACCAACACTGCTGAGCGTGCCCGCCTATTGGCTGTGGGAGAATGGTAATCGGGCCTCTGGCTTCAGGCGCTACCTTCACCCAACATAGGCACTATACTGGGTAATACCACTTTCCGGCTCGCTACAAGTTTACGATTGGGCTCTCCTTGCGGGGCTCCGCATCGCTGTCAGTGCGGTGACGCAGTCGACCGCATCGGACACCATGGCCTTTCCTGCAGCAAGAGCGCTGGTTGTTTGGCACGGCACGCAAGCATTAATGACATCATCCGTCGGGCTCTTGTCACCGCCGGGGTGCCAGCTGTTTTAGAACCCAATGGCTTGGCACGCGACGATGGGAAGAGGCCAGACGGAATGACCATAATGCCTTGGAAGTTGGGTAGGCCTTTGGTGTGGGATGCAACCTGTGTCGACACCCTCGCGCCATCCCATCTTTCTATCACGGCGGGCTGTGCTGGGGCGGCTGCTGCAGGTGCAGAAAACCTCAAACGGCGCAAATATAACAACCTTATTGGTAAGAAAGAAAGAAAAAAAATACATTTATTTAGCACTGACTAGAGGCACACAACACAACATAACTACATGTAGCTATATTTTTGAGCCGTTTGGGGTTGAAACACTAGGGCCGTGGGGTCCGAGTGCTCATCGAGTATTTCGGGACATCGCCAAGCGGTTGGTCGACTCTTCACGTGACCAGAGGGCTGGCCAATTTTTAGGTCAAAGAATCAGCATTACGATCCAACGTGGCAATGCTGCCAGCCTTTTGGGCACTTTTCCAACTGACAGCGATGCGGATTAATTTGTTGATGCCCAATGAGTTTTTCCTTCATTTAAATGAATTTTTTTCCTCTGTATACTTGTACTTAATTCATAATTTATATATTTTAGTGTTAGATGTATATTATATTAAATTCGATATTTTTTTTATTTTTTTTGGATTTGTTTAATAATTAATGTCGTCTAACTAGTTCAGTTTCGGGTAGCCTGTTTTTTTTCTATTTAATCTTTCGTAAGAGGTCATAGTTTTAACCTAGCCTAACCTAACCACTTTTTTTAAAATAATTAACCTACTCTAACTAGTTCCATAACTAACTTACCAAACGTTTATTGTCTTTTTTTTTTTTTTTTTGGGTGGTAAATCATCAAATGACTCCTCCCGCTCTGGACGGAGCGAGAGGGAGTGTCAGACTTTTACTGACTAAAACCCACCCGTGTTCCTTCCGTTGCCTATGTGCTGGGGCCGCGATATCCATTTCAGACAATCCCGCGACCCCAGCAGTTAAGACCCTTACCATACGGTGATCACTCTGGTTTTCAACGCGTTAATCACAGTATCATCATTTAATATTTTGCTTCTTTGTCAACATAATGAAGTCAATTTCATTTTTAGTTGCATCATCAGGGCTCTGCCATGTTCACTTTCTAAAGAAGGAGCTCATCATAAAGAGGCCTTCCTTCTCCATAAAACTGGCCAGTAGGTGACGACGACCGTCGTTACTTTTGTACCCGATCTCCCCTACAATTATTTCTTTTTCCATTATGTCATGCCATCCATGGTATAATAAAACGTATCATGATGTCATCCTTTTTGTCACTGTCACTGTGCACAGTCCGCAACTCCGCTCCGCAACCTCACTCCACACAGTCCGTAACTCCGCTCCGCAGACTCGCTCCGTATCAATGGACAGACACTGTCCGCAACTCCACTCCACTCCGCTGCCATTCTCCTCTCCGCTACCTCGCTCCGCTTCAATGGACAGGCAACCTAAACGCTCTTAATTTGAAGTGTAAAAAGCGGTGGTCCGAGTTAGAGTATAGTAGTTTAAATATACGTATTTTTTCCAATTTGTATAAGTTACTAATACATTACTAATATATTATAATAACTTCCTGTCACTAATATTTACTTAGCAAGTAGTGGTATACGAATTTGTGTGGATTAGATACCTTTTTTACAAAAAAAAACAACAGACTTCCAAAAATAACACTACAACGTGAAAAATAACTTTAATTTCGGAAGTCGATGGTAAAAAGCATAAATAAAAAAAACAAAAACCTTCACTGTGCACAAAGATTAATTAATAAATACTTAAATACGGCACGGTTGACATCTGTCGGACATGCCACCATCCGGGAGAATCAATCCGACACATTATCTCCGGCTGTTCTCGTCTAGCTAACGAAGAATACTTGCATAGACACAACCTTGTAGCCAGGATTATCCATCAGCAACTAGCTCTGAAATACAATCTTGTAGAATCGGAAGTGCCGTACTACACGTATGTGCCCGACCCAGTTCTCGAAAATGGAAATATCACATTGTACTGGGATCGATCCATCATCACTGACAGGACTATTGTTGCCAATAAACCTGATATAGTGGTGGTGGATCGAGTAGAGCGGCGCACAATGATTATTGACATAACGGTCCCGCATGACGGGAACCTCGTGAAAGCTGAGAAAGACAAACAAATCAAGTATCTTGACTTGGCTCACGAGGTTGTTGATATGTGGGATGTGGATTCAGCGATCATTGTGCCGATAGTCGTATCAGCCAATGGATTAGTTGCCAAGAGCCTCGACCAACACCTAAGGAGGCTCTCGTTGGGCAGCTGGATCAAGGGCTTGATTCAGAAAGCGGTACTTCTGGACACGGCTCGCATTGTCAGGAGGTTCCTCTCTCTGGAGCCCTGACGCCGGTAGCTTGGACCCTGTTCCCGATACCGGTGGGCTACTATTTTTTATATTTTTAAATGTTTTAATTTTTTATATTCTAATATTTAAAAATGTAATTTGTAAGTATTTAAATGAAATAAAGGAGATAATAATAATTAATGGCTGGTGCCTTAAATAAAACGAAAAAAAAATTATGATAACATTTATGATTCTTTTTTTGGGTCAACAACCGCTAGTAGTGTCTAAGTATTAGTTTAGTAGAAGTTGCTCTGTTGTTGAGGATTCCGGGTGAAGCTCGCTTCCACCTTCGGCCTGATAATCACTTACCATCAGGTGAGATGAAGGCCAAGAGCTACCCCGTTGTGGAAAAATAAATGTTTGGTTGTCTGTTTTTGATTTTCTATAATTATAAGTAGTACAAGTAACCCCAACAGCCACTACCACCGCCACTGCCACCGTCGCGTCGCCGCTGCCACCGTCGCCGCTGCCCCTGCCGCTGCCGCCTTTGTTGACCCCACTTTTTTTTTACCGAATCGTTTTTTTTTCCTTTTGTCAAGTTTAGATATTCAACAAGTCTGCGGAGTTTCGCTAGCTTATTTAATTTGACCATGAATATGAGGTACACACATATCAAAACCGTATCGCGGACGACATGGTGTTGCTCGGTCCCTCGATGAGTGGACTGAGGAAGCTTCTCACGATCTGCGAGACGTATGCGGAGGTGCACGGCCTTAAATACAATTTAAAAAAAAGTGAGGTGTTAGTGTTTACGGCACCTAAACAACAGCCACGTCGTGTACCTCCAGTATATCTCAACGGCGTTGAACTGAATGTGGTAACTCAATTTAAATACTTGGGTCATGTCGCTGCACGGCAGACGTCAAAGTCAGTTTATTTAAAGCGTTCTGTCAGTCCTTCTACACGAGCGGCCTATGGGTGTCATATACGAGCCGAGCCTACAACGTCCTGCGCGTGCAATACAACAATGCCTTCAGGATGCTGTTGCGGTTGCCGCGACGTTGCAGTGCGTCGGGAATGTTTGCTGAAGCACGTACGGATGGCTTTCACGCCATCATGCGTAAGAAAGCGGCTTCCCTACTGCAACGTTTGCGTAGCACTCGGAACGGCATCCTGAAAATGATTGTTAGCAGAGTGGACTGCCCCATCCAAAGGCACTGGGTAGAATTAGGTATAGGTTTATGTTAAATAGAATTAAGTACTAACAACAATAACATAGCATGTAAGCACAGTTTGTTACTAACCACTAACTACGTATGGACTGCTTAGGTCTGAAATAAAGATATTTTATTTATTTATTTTATTGGGCCACTTTTGCTCACTCTCTTGTGTGCCCCTAGTGGTTTTAAGCCAGCACCCTAATTGCGTAATACACGATCAATCACAATCTCAATAATTTTGAAACATATTGCTAATCCATTGGCCATAAAATCGGAAAAAAAGTACTATTTATAAGCAATCAAAGTGCTATATGAAGATTTGATATGATAACTATAGCTGCTACAGTGCCTTATTACTTATAAAAATTAAATGTTCTTGTGTTACGTAAACGTATTTTTTTTCGAGAAGTATGAATATTATGTGCAATAAAAGTGATTGATAACCATTTTGGTGTATTTTTCAACTTGTTACTACCGATACCAAGTATTGTCCCTGGGGTGTGGCCGGTTATGACATTTTCTCTTTTTTTCTAACTTGATCATAGTAACTCGTAAGAAATACAATTTTAGTATTTATACGTAGGCGAATGTACTCTTCACAATAAAAATCTTCTTTTTCGCAGCTAACTGACCACCACACTAAGAAAATTATTGGCCATCAAATAAAAATTGTCACAACAGAACCTAGTCTACCCTAGGTAGTCAAAAAGAACGCTCGTAAGGACATCATTCGATTTGGTCCAAATAAAAATTCAAGGTTAAAGAAAAAATTTAAGGAAACAAACTAACTTACTGTCATAAATAACGTTTCAGTGACGTCATTGGAAGGTTCGGTGTTGTGGCGCAGCCTGGGAGAGGCCCTTGTTCAGCAGTGGACTGCGATAGGCTGAGTTGGTAGGTTAGGTAATTCGACAGTGAATTGCGAACGCTATGTTGTGGTCACAGTAGGCTTAGTAAACCCTAGCTTTAGAACTTATCCTTCTAAGCATTTTATGTAAATTTTTATACCTCACCGAAGGCCTTGGTTTTATTTGACTTTAAAAATCTTAATTTTTCATACGTTTTCGATGTAATTAAACAAAACAAATAAAATATCCTGCCATGGCATGACACGACATTTTCAAAATGATTAGTAAGAAAAATTGGTCAAAGTCCATTTTTGATAAGGAAATCCTTGGGTGAGTGATTTTTGGGGATGGCATGGCACAACAATGATATTCTCATATCCAAAAGCTGGGGGCTACTCCCGGTGCTAACTATCTAGCATACCTACCTACTTAGCTCAGAAACCACAAATCTAATAACAACAACGATTTGTTATTTTCTTTTACTGACTAAAACCCACCCGTGTTCCTTCCGTTGCCTGTGTGCCGGGGCCGCGATATCCCTTTCGGACAAACTCGCATTCCTGGCAGGCATTGGCCCTTACGGACCCCGTCAGTTGGTGCTGACATCTCTTTGAGGCGCGCGTGGAACACAACGCGCCGTCGACCCGGGCCTGGTCCTAATCGGACGGCGAGCTACCCATTGCCCACCGTCCGCAAGCCCGCGCCTACGGTGGCCGGAAGTCGGCTCGCGACGCCCGGGGCGTCTCCTGCGGCGACTAGGGGCGCGAGGGCGCGCATCTTGCATTTCCCTCGCGCGCTCCGCCTCCTCCTTCGCGAGCATTGCTGCTTCGCAGAAGGAAGTGACGGCTTCCCATGCACTCTCGCTCCGGACCATGGCCTGAACCAGGGCCGGACGCGAGAGATCGCCGCTGCCGATCGCCTCCGTGAGGACACGGTGGTGCCCCGCCCAAGCCGGGCAGACCTCCAACGTATGCTCCACCGTGTCCTCCGGGCGATCCACACAATGGTAACACCCGGGCGTTTCCTCCCGCTTTAGGTGCGCTTTTCCTTCCGTCAGGCGGAAGGTGAGGACGCCGTGGCGCCTCTCTAGCCACTCCTCAAAGAGGGGACTTATCGCCGCAATTGTGGCGTGCCCAAGAGTAGACGAGTGCTGGAGTGGAGACCGCGTAACGGCAAGCGTTGTATGGGACTGTGGGACGCTAGATGGACCGGTGAAATGGGTTCCAAAGCAGGTGTTTCGACTTCACGCAAAATCAATGTTTCTCTTAAAAAAACAACGAATTTGCATATTTTTTTTATGATTACGAAAATTGAAGAGTGTCCTTAGTGAAGTATGAGGCCCGAAACACGATTGACAAAACTTTCCTATTCCATTCGATTGTTATCAAAGCAATTAATTAATTTTAATAAGTATGTTGCTACTTACTCTAAAACTTTTAAAAATATCTGCAAAGCAGCTAAAGCTTCTTTCATTAGTAACAAGGTTAAATCAGCAGACAATAAAATAAAGACAGTTTGGAAAATTATTAACAATGAAACGAACAAGAACAAAAGACATAATACTGATTACACACTTGACACTTCCCGCGGTCTCATTAGCGACAACATCGATGTTGCTCAGGAATTTGCAAATTTCTTTACCAATATTCCAATTAAAACTACAGAAACTTTAAATTCGTCCCCCTTACTTGCTATTGATTTATTAAGAGCGAATGTTTCAGCCTTTCCCGTGGAATTTAAATTTAAACATGTAAACCCTGTGGTCGTTGTAAAGGCTTATAAGCAACTCAAGATCAAAATTACCGAAGATCTGTGGGGTATGTCTACTAAAGTTTGTCAATCAATTATTGAGACAATTGCACCCTATTTAGCTTTAATATTTAATTTGTGTGTGGATCAAGGGGTATTCCCGGATCTAATGAAGTACAGTAAAGTTATTCCACTATTCAAATCCGGGGACACCAAAGATACTAATAATTATAGACCCGTATCGGTTTTGCCGGTTTTCAGCAAGGTGTTTGAAAAAGTATTGTTAAATCAAATGCTCCAGCATTTTAATCGTAATAATATCCTACACGATCAACAGTATGGTTTCACCAAAGGACGTTGCACAACCGACGCCGGTGTCACCTTATTAAAACACATCTTTAACGCATGGGAGGAGGCACAAGATGCAATAGGCATCTTCTGCGACCTATCCAAGGCATTTGATTGCGTGAATCACGAAACACTGCTCTTGAAACTGGAGCATTACGGACTGGATAAACTTGCGCTTAGCTTAGTAAAATCATATTTGAATGATAGATTGCAGCAAGTTCAAATAAACGGTGTAAATTCATTGGGTTTAAAAGTCAAAATGGGTGTACCACAGGGCTCGATTTTGGGTCCCTTCCTCTTTTTAGTATATATAAATGATTTACCTCATTTACTGAAAAACCGACCACAAATGGTGTTATTTGCTGATGACACATCACTGATTTTTAAGATAAATAGACATGCACAGGAGCTTGACGAAGTAAATAACGCTATGCTTAAGGTACATAATTGGTTTACTGTAAATAATTTGGTATTAAATGAGAAGAAAACTAAATGCATAAGATTCACGTTACCAAATGTTAGAAGTAGTGAATGTCATGTTGTACTGAATAGGGAGACACTAGAATTCGTCGATAAAACGGTTTTCCTGGGGATCACGCTTGACTCAAAACTTCAGTGGGGTCCTCACTTAACATCACTTGCAGGGCGGCTAAGTTCAGCCGCTTACGCTGTTTGGAAAATCCGCCAACTAACAGACGTGGATACCGCGAGACTGGTCTATTTTAGTTACTTTCATAGCATCATGTCTTACGGTATTTTGCTGTGGGGACGGGCTGCAGATATTAATTCTATCTTTATTCTGCAAAAGAGGGCTGTCAGAGCCATATATAACCTCCGCAGACGCGAATCTCTAAGGGAACTGTTTAAGAAAATTAACATCATGACGGTACCTTGTCAGTATATATATGAAAACATTATGTATGTTCGGAAAAATCTACATCTTTTTAGTAAGATAAGTGACAGGCATAATTTTAACACTAGAAATAGGAACAAATTAGATCAACCACGTTTCAGATTGTCTAAAGTTCACACTACTTTTATGGGGTACTGCGTAAAATGTTATAATAAAATACCACTCGATATTCTTCAACTAAATGAGATGAAATTTAAAACATGCATTAAACGCACACTATGTAGACAAGCATATTATAAGTTGGATGATTATATCATAGATAAAAATGCTTGGCTTAATGCTGGTCCTGCTCCACAGCCACTTGGGCTCACTAGTTAAAAAAAAAAAAAAAATTTGTTTGGAAGAGTTGCTTCCCCTTTTTATTTCTCTGACATTACAAACTTAATGTTTATTTTTTATTTAAAACAAGTTTTAATTGTTGAATACTCCAATGGATAATGATTTTCTTTCTTTTTGGTAGTAACATTCTATTAATCTCTCAAATACATTGCAAATTTGTTTTGTATAATTTAGAAGCATTTTTTCAATTTTTGTAAATGTGAGTACCATGGAGCCGTTTTAATGTTATTAAGATGTATGTTGACTTGAAAGAGCATGGCAGTTGAGAGTATGTCATGCTCACTTAAATGTCTCGCTGATGGTGGCGAGTGTGTTAGATCATTCGGTTCCCTACAAAATGGTTGAGCTGGATGGTGCTGATCCATGCGTCATGTTCGTGAACGGGCGCCGTCAGTTGTGACTGGTCATCTCTTATCTGCCATGGCTTATTTTTTATCTTATATTTTGAATTGTTTTGATTATTTTTTGTACATTGTTCTCACATATAGCAGCAACAAGAATAATGTACCCAGGATTTTGTAATTTTCTATATTTAAAAGAGTGTCCTTGGAGTTTCTTGCCCGTTCTTCTCCATAAAGATCTACGTTTTGGAATGGGCAACTAGCTTCAACTATCTGACTAACTGACGCGACTATTTGACAATTCAAAAGTGCCTGTAAATGGTTTAATTGAAATAAATGCTTTGAGTTTGAGTTTGAGTTTCAATTGTATTAAAATTTTGTCTACGTGTTCACTATTAATTACTTTAAGGAATTATGGACTTATTTTTCTTTAACAACACAAGTAAAAATTTTAAATTCAATATTTGTAAACATACCGCTGCTCCCGGAACGCTACCACGATACCATTTCGCCTTTAAAAGGTGGCTGGGACAGACTGGATGCGGAAGGTGTAGGGTGTCATGGCGCAGGCTGGGAGAGGCCTATGTCCAGCAGTGTACTGCGATAAGATGAGTTGATTGAATAATATAGCGATCCATTGCCGTCCTAATGACCTATCGATCACGACGTACTATGTGCAAATGTAATACCTACTGTCTGACTCTGACATGTCGGGATTGCAGTAACCTTATTGTCAGGGGTGTTTATCTGGTAAATCATTAAGATTAAGATCAGTGTCTTTACAATTTGATGTGACTTACTATGAATTTGAAGTAATGATTTTGTGTAGGAAAGACTTTTAAATAAAGATTTCCTCTAGGTACTGGGTTTTGATACCTAAATAACGCAATGAATGTTGTTGCACTGCTAAAATAAATGGGTTTGTAAGCGTGTACAGTCACGAGCACCAATATGTATACACTTAGCAACTTTAAAAAGTGATTTTCTCCTACTGTGGTGATTGTAATTTTATGTTGTTACGAACATAGTATTTTGGAACCCACACTATTAAGAAACAGGTCTTATCTCAAAGGTGCAGTCGTTATTCCATGCGAAAATCGCTTTTGAATTTTGTCTAACTGGATACATATTGGTGCTCGTGACTGTACCTACCTACGCAATGAGGTAGCTCGCAGGTACCTATGGGTGACTCGTCATGAAACTTAGTTTAGTTGAACTCCGCAAAATACCACCGAAACTATTAGCGTATTATTAACCAATAATGCTACTGCTAGTGGTTTGTCCAAATTTTTATTTATTACTTAGGTACTTACTTATAGAAAAGAAAGAAAGAATACCCAACAATCCACTTGGCTAAGCATTTAGATGGCTAAGCTCTAAAATTATTGGAAAATCAATTATCGCAGGCTACTACTGAATTCAAACAAATGTGTAATCGTGTTCAGAAAGTTAGGTAAGTACCTACATACCTACCATAATACAAAAGAAGAAAGGTCGCGATTTGACGTCCGTCTCCGACGCACTTTAATCTGCAGACGGATACAGTTACTAATTCAGTGTACTGTGATTAGAAGAATTTATAATAAAATATCGAGTCAACTGGAATAATTTATTATAATTTACAATGCCTGGCTAAGATTAATACCGACAACAGCCGCTAGATGACGTACAAAGTCTTCTGTATTTTTCATCATTCTAAAGATACTTTGTTGTGGCCTTACGAGGCAATTTTTGAAGAAAAGCTATATATGGACGATGTTATATGAACGGTAAATGTCCCAAAATAACGCATCCAATATAATTATCATATTATAATATCCTATTACAAATTATACCAATAGTATCCCTTTGATTGCTAGATGGCGCTACTGATAACAACTGGTACCTAATTTATGTTACAAGAATAGTTACTATTAGCTGTATTCGCAGTAAAAAATTATACCAGGAGTATTTAACGTATATTCAAAGTTATTTCTACACAGTTGCTACACTTACTTCATGTTTGTCTACAAATTCGACACAAGTTGTAGGTATTGAAGTTGTATAAATAAGTTACTACTAGTTCACTACTAGATGTCGCTTGGGGGCTATCACAGGATTTCTAAGTCAACTCTTACTCAATTTTGAGCAATTATGTACCTACATAATTGGTTCTAGTTTGTTGTATAATTTGAACGAAAAAACTAAAAACAATCCTTAGCTATTACCATATACTATTTTAACCTGTACTTACTACCTATTTTTAAGATCTATTGCTAGTAGCTACTGGCACTTCAGAGTACTTACTATAATATAAGAAACATATTACATGAACCAAAAACTTCTCCACGAGAATAACAGGTGAATACTATGCAGGTATCTAGCAATGTTTAATTTCCAATTTCCAAATAATTTGGCTTATTTGCTTCCAGCGCACTCTACCGTCACATTGACGTATTTCACGTGTTCAACGTGACGTTTATTTTTACACTTGGCAATACGACGAGTAGCAATTTTGATAGGAGATTATTAATTAATTTCAAGATGAGAATAATTAAAAAAAAAAGAAATGGCTGGGTTGAAATTAATAAAGGACTTATTTCTCACGGAGTAAAATAAATTACGTTCCGAATCACTGACACAGGCAAGTTTTTTAAACTTTTGAAAATGCAACGTTAAAACGTGTATACCCACAGTAATACCTGTAACTTTCATAACTGAAACACATAGCCATTTTAATAGTGATTTTAAGACAGGTAAATCGACATCTATGAATCGGTTCAAACGGCATTTTGACTTTAAAAATCATTGAAAAAAATATGATTGAGTGATGCTCAATCATATTTTTTTCAATGATTTTAATAAATAATCAATTTTTATAATAAAGCATCATAAAATATAATATCTGATACAATAGATTTTTTAGGTGCCCGAAAGCAAATAAAAATATCGTGATTTTTGCGTATGTTGAAACGCGATTCCGTTATTTGTGGTTGTCCGTCTTAACGCCATGGAATCTATGGTTGCAATTGTGTCACTCGAGGATTGTTTACTATTTTGGGAAATAATAAAAGTTTGTTGTGTTTTTCATTAATTATACAGGTGCATTATCAACGGACTACTACCAGTGGACTGCAGTGTTATTGTTCTGGATTAATTTTGTGTTATTGGACACATGTTATAGGACCGCATCAGGAGGTGTTTACGTGATGATTCAAAATGTTTGGTGCAATAAAAAGTGGTAAAATATAGTGAATATGTGTTAAATAGTGTTTTATATGCTGAATATTAATGTGGTATGTACAATTTTATTATTCCGATAACCGAGCAATAGGGAAAGTAACACGACATGTAAACGAAGGCAGGTTGTCAACTAGAGTACCAGGTATTACGTTCTTAACTAAAGTCAAATAAATTCAAATAAATAGCTGTTGTTTTGTATGAAAATAGTAGTTAATACGTTTGTAATATAGTTTTTACCTAAATAAACATGTTTTCCACGCACTATTTGGCAGCTTGTAAACATAACCTACAAATTGAATCCAATGTTTAGATCAAACTTACTGCTCTTGTTTCTTGATTAAAACTTGGTTAATACATAATTAAGAGGTATCAATGATGTAAAATATTGGAAAGATGTATTAAAACTATTCTAGAATGGTTCTATAAATTGTGTGTCTTTAGGTATCTCATCAGGAAAGTAAGATGTACAACTTCAAAACAGACTTATCATTGAGGTAAGTAATATGCATTTTGTGAAAATAAATGTTAGTTAAATTTCGGTTATCAATCATGAGTATGATTGGAATAACTTCTTCATTAATTTCTACAGGAACCAAATGCAAACACAAAACAATACCCTTGAACTTTACAGTATGTAATTCAATAGAACTTACTTAGATTATGAATTCCCTAACAATAATATTTCATTCATAATAATTTATTATGTGAAGTAATCACCTAACCACAACTAAGTACATGCATTATTAAAATATTAGTCACAGTGAAATTATCAAGTGTTAAATTACCTACATGTTTCTGAAAAAACAGACATTT
Source organism: Agrochola macilenta (assembly GCA_916701695.1). Taxonomy (NCBI): domain Eukaryota; kingdom Metazoa; phylum Arthropoda; class Insecta; order Lepidoptera; family Noctuidae; genus Agrochola; species Agrochola macilenta. The sequence continues at coordinate 16,987,122 of OU753563.1, forward strand.
ATTTGTAAATGCTGAGAAGAAATACCTTCTTTACGAGTAAAAACAAATTATATTAAACTTTAAACACGTATGTCGATAGATGGATCTAACAAAATTATTTCATTTGTTTGTTATAAACATATGTATGTTTGCGGTTGCCACATGTGCTCACAGTCATTCATTCTTCTTTTCGTATGGTTAGTGACTAACCTGGTGTCAGAGTTTTAAAGCCGCCCATTGGCCTCTGACTTGGCTTTGCATGCCGTCGAGAAATATCCCTCAGGCATGCTGGTTTCCTCACGATGTTTTCCTTCACCATTTTTGAAGCAAGAGATAGATACAATACGCACATGAATCCATAAATTCAGAGGTTTGGGTTCGAACTCGAGACCTATGACTTGGCAGTCTGACGGTCACACTACTAGACTATCACTGCTATAGTCATTCATTACTTCATGGTCTTAACAAGAACAAAACTGAAATAAATTTAATATGAAATAAATAAACAATGTACTGATGAACACAACTATTGATTACATGCTTTCATAAAACTTGCATATGTACTAGGTATAAAAAAAAAGTGTCAACAATTTCTCAAATAATCAAAATATTGTATTATTATTGGGCCTATTTAGCCTTATTTATTTTATTAGGTGTTCTGACGGCCCTAGGGTTAAAGATACACATTCACAGGTAATGAATTGGGCATGTCTTGGAAATTGCGGTTAACTATGACTTCTCGGCTGCACCAAGCAATTTAAGGCTATACCAATATTGTATAGAATTTGCCAACAATTGAGCAATTCTTGTTGCCAGGCAAAATCTGACATTTTCAAATTCTTTTATTCATTTATTACTTTCTATTTAAGTTTAGATTTAACATAACTGGCATATATCGATAGTGGAAAAATCTTGTAAGAGACATATAAATCCGATGTCCCTTACAATTTTTGATATTTCCATGGTTGATATGGCATACGGTACAGGAAAATATTGTGGGAAAACCTGAACTTAAAATAATAGCTAACCTTTAGATTACAAATTCCCTTAAAGTAACACCCAAACTTATTGTTGTAATATATATATATAACTGCAATTTAAATGAATTTCTATAAGTACCATGAACATACTTGACATTGACCTAGAGTCACTTCCATTTTGCTGTATTTTGAATCCACACTAATTCATTTGCATAATTTAAGCAGTCTGTATAAAATCAATAAATTATACTGGGGTTAGCATATTATCTGCAGTAACCTTGTGAACAAAAATAATGTCCTGCAGGGCTCAGTCCCATTAAGCAGAAGACAGAAAAAGGGTTTAATATATAAAAATTGAGCTATTTTTCAGCCCTCACACAAATTATAATAAATTCTTCAAAACATGTTTTAATCTGAGCTAAAAACGTCCTGTCAAAAAAAATCTGGACTCATTTTTTATAAACTTTCACACATATTTGGGCTCCCCTCTGGAATGTCCTGGGAGTTGAGTTACCGAGCATGCTCAGACGTACATGATACATGCTAAGCCTGAATAGCCCAAAGGCTCTGAACCACAAACATGCAGTTTATTTTTTTAATTTTAAACCTGATTTAAAAATAGATGTTTGTTAAAAACGTTAAATCATTAAAAAAACATGATTATTACATAATAGTCCTTTCAAAACATCTTAGTTTCACACCATTTAATTCACTGCACTGTACTGCACTGCAGGGTGGCCAGCTCAGATTTATACAACTCTTTTTACCCATTCTGATTTGGCGCCGAATTTTGCAGTTCCTTGATATATATTATTTATTTCAAATGTGGCAAATTTGTTATGCACAGTCTTTAAGACCATGAACACCGCAATACATTCAGTAATTTTATCCTGAAGTTGTTTAAAAACAACCGAATTTTTCTAAGAAGTCCTTACAAGTACAAGTTTTGACTTGTTTTCTGTGGGGTTATATTAAGGGACATGTCGTGGTCAATCTTGAACACGAAAAGCAAAGTATTTGTGACTTTTTAGTTGGATACCTAATAAATTATGCGAAAAATTAATCACATTTAAGTACCTTCCAAACAGGTGGAGATTTGGCAGGATCTTGAAGTTATTTACCATATAAAATTGCCAAGCCAGAACAATATAATTATCGAAAAATAATTGGTAATTTTCGATTGTAATAAAATAATCTTTAAAATTTATAGTTGTTTTAATACTTTTTTGCATTCCAAAATGTGTGCTTAGGTGGTAAGTTAAAATTATACGTGATCATTATGGACCCTGTCGGGCACAGCAAAATAGTAGGAGAGAGGAAACTTTGAAAAACTTCGCTTATCAATCTTCTGAACTAAATCTAATATTATTATATAAGTTTTTTTTACATAAATAGTTTACTGTACTTATTGGATTATGTTAGCACTTATATTTTATCGTTTATAGTTTAAACTATAATAGCATTTCTTATTAAAAATTGTTTTAGTTTTTTTTAATAAATAAATTGTTTTTTTTTTTTTTTACTTCTAAGTTGGCCACCCTATAATACTTAAGACAATATTATAGCATAATACATACATTATAATTTCGGTATTCAGCTGCATCCGGTTAGACTGGAAGCCGACCCCAACATAGTTGGGAAAAGGCTAGGCAGATTGATTGACATACATTATAATATCACCTACATTATATTTTAAGCATACTTAGTTACTTTTTATTCATTTAGTTTTGGGACAGAATTTATCATCCCTGGATGATTATTATTTGTAAAAATGTAGGCTGCTGTAGCGAACTTTGTGTATGTTACATTTTCTCTAGGTTGGCTTATATAACTAGCATCAACGTAACTACTAGGAAGTAGCCCTGGTATGCCATGACCTGTCTACTTAAGGGTGATTCCAATAATACCTGTGTTCATAATAACAAAATTTACAAAAAAAAAAATCTAAATATCAAATTAAATGATATAAATTATATCAAATTTGTAATTGAAGCATCAATGTAAAATTAAGATAAATTTTTGGTGTTATTTTTTTTTTTATCTAACCCTAATTACAGTAAAGCACAATTTACATTTAAAAGCTCATTTGCCGCGTAAGGAATAGGAAGAAGAAAGAAAGAAAGAAAGAAATAAATTATTGACATGACAATAAGATTCATATTTCAAGTATAAACCTCTTACTTTACTTAGCAAAGTAAAGTGCGATCTGTGAATCTTGCCCTAAGGGCGCGTTTATTCAACGTGAATGTTTTCGCACCATATAACTAACTTTTGTGTGTAAACTGTTAAGAGATGGTTCTAGTGATGATCTGAATGGTTCATTTGCTCACCAACAATAAACAAAATTAATTGAGCATTGAATCGGTACCTACAGACAAATTGTGTTCAAACTTAAAGAACCCTCTTTAGGTTTCCGTACCCGAAGGGTGTCAAACGGAACCCTATTACTAAGCGTCCACTGTCTGTCCGTCCGTCCGTCCGTCTGTCTGTCAGCGGGCTGTATCTGATGAGCCGTAATAGGTAGACAGTTGAAATTTTCACAGATTGTGTATTTCTATTGCCGCTATGATAACAAATATAAAGTAAAAATTTAATCAAGTTTTATTTAAATAAAATTTAAATCAAGTAAAAATTAAATCAAGTAAAAAAATAAAGTAAAAAAAAAAAAGTGTGATATGAAAAAAAAAGTGTTTCGCTGGCATGTCCATCATTTTCTAGAACTCATCGAGTAGAGTACAAATATATAATACATATTTAAATTTTTTTAATCTTCAAAAATGGGGAAATAGGGGGCCGTAAAAGTTGTCAGTATTAGACCATTTTTGTACAGCTCTATCGCAAATAACTTTGTAATTGACAGAATCATTATGAAATACAAATTTATTTTTGCGATTTTTAAAACTTAAGGTGAAAAATATTCTTCGTTTTATATTTTTATTTATTTGCTAAATATTGTACGTAGGTACGGAATCCTCTGTGTGCGAGTCCGACTCGCACTTAGCCGGTTTTTTTATGACTGAGTTACCACCGTAACATAAGCTCATGAGATTCTAATTAAATAGTATTATTTAGTTATTTATTTTTTGTGTCTGAGTCAAATGTCTTATATACAATAAATGTTAAATTAAAATTGGATTTTACTACCCTGTAATAACACCTACACGAACATAAGAAAAAAAATTCTACAGCCTTAAACTAACAAAACAATTTATTTTCAGTAATGGGTGCATTAAACAGCAACATAAAGAGTGATCTACATTTTATACAAACGAAAAGTGGTCATCTACAGTTGATCTATGAACCTTACATATTTGTGACAGACAGTGTACGTAGTGGTCGGACTTTTTGGAGGTGTATGGATTACGGAAAACGCTGTCGAGCCAGAATAACGTCTAAAAATAATGTTTTAAGAATAACTAACCCAGTACACAACCATGTAGAAAATCATATGTCGAAAATATCGCGAAAATATGAGTTAGGCGAAGTAGTTACCTGTCCTACAGTATAAGGAATTTACATCAGTTTAAAAAAAAGAAGCAATAAATTTCTTAATACTACTTATTGTGTCATTCTGCGTGTGCGTTAGTATTTTAGGCCTAATTTGGATTTACTGCCATATTTCATAATTTGCTGTTCTATTACGTTCTCGTTTATATTTTGATGTGTAACATCTTTCCTCTGGCTTTCCTGCAATCAAAATCTAAATAATTAAATCTGTGTGAGTGATTTCGTGAAAAGGGACGGAAGTGTGTAACAGGAAGCGCGCGCTATTTGATTAGAATAATGAGCGCTCGCGGTGCTAGAGTTGGCCGTCAGATGGTACCAACCCATTTTCCGAGAGGTTGTAAACAGGATGATGATGATGACGATAATGGTGACGGTGACGGTGACGAATCAGCCAAGATGTCAGATGCTACACATCATTTGCGACTACTGTAAGGCTCGCTCGTTTTTTTTTAAATCTAGGTTGGATACAAAATACCTTTTTAATAAACTCGGATTAAAGCTATGTCATACATGCACCTCAAAAATGGTTACAACTTACACTGTTTCATGTTGGCGTAACTTTACTCCGCGTTTTATCCTTTGCTGAAATTACCAGTTCCGAATTTTTACACATAATGTATTAATGTATGTCATGCATGATGTATTTTAAGTAACAAACAATTTTTCGTTTTAAGTTTTCCAAACATTGTGCATACAGTTTTTTGTTGTAATAACTTAAGTCTATGATTTTAATATTTGCTGTAGTTCGATCGTAAATGCATTGGCGAATGTGATTCTAGTTTGCGTTGATGAAATCGTCATCTAGTATTGTATTGTAATCGATATTATCAATTATCTAGTTTTGTCTGAACATTGTGATCAAATAATGTAAGTGCGCTAGCGTGTAAGATTTCAATAAATATTTAAGATTTGATCTTTGGTACCTTTATTTTCAAACGTAGTTAAAGACAGCGGTACTTACTTACTCAACCTTTATAAGGGCGTAGTAAATAAGAAATGCATTACATCGGTGCACCTTAATAAAATCTTGAGTACCGATTGATGATCGCTGATTTAGGCTGTTGGTAATGATGGATGCGACAGGGTCTGGCGAGGCACAGGTGTGCTACACGGTGACGCGGCGCGGGGCTCCCTCGCTGCTAGTGGACGGCTTCGGGTACGTGGCGCGCAAGCGTCGTGGGCCGCGCGTCTACTGGACGTGCCGCAGCCGCGCGCAGGGCTGCCCCGCGCGGGCACTCACTGCGCACGGAGCACTCGTCGCGCGCGCCGGCAGCCACACGCATGCGCCACACGCTCCGGTCATCGACGAACATGCGCGCATCGAGAGTCTCATTGAAACTATCGCTGCAAACAATTAACATGACTACAACTATTAATTGAAATAAATGATGTTAATTAATGTTTTAATTTTCTTTTGTACACACGACGACACATCAAGCTATACTATTCCAGTATAAGCTGACCTCGCATTGTACGGAAATCCTATATAATGCGAGATCAGCATAAACTGGAAATTTATAGTTTGATGTGTAGCCGTGTGTACGCGCGGTGCTGATTGCTGATTGCTGATCATGATTATGATGTAAACTTATGTTTCTAATTCAAAACTGATCTAAACGCAATTGCATAGGTCCCGTACTCTCGTCATGAGTTTCTTCATACAACTATCAGAGCTAGCTATCCACTAGACCGCTAGAGCAATGTGAAGATGACGTGCTATGAATGAAGGACCAAAAACGAAAGAATAATCCACTAGCGTTGTGTTGTGATGTACACAGGTTGTGGTGTTATCACATTACCTACATCTTGCGCGAAGCGAAGTGAGTATGGAATCTAGCTAGATGCTAGTGAGCCGTATCTGGTATCTACTTACTTGGTGGACAACTCTAGCATCGTCTGGCTCCATACGGTTGAATTGCAACCCTTTCTGGCTAGGCTACTAATTCGCTCTCTCGCACCACTTATCTCTCCCTAGCCTAGCTCTAGTAACTAGTGGACAGCTAGCGTAATTTAAGTGATATCTTAGTGAAATTATAGCGATTGAAAGATAGATATTTATTGAATTGACATAAATGTGCAATCGTATCACTAGCATGCATGATTTACGCGTTATGGGGTTACGGATAGTCACGGTGGTGGTGTTTTACAGTTGAATTCGTCATATCGAACCGCGGGCGGCGGCATATGCGGCTTGATGGGTTCTCCTTTTATGCGGAGAAAGTCTTTCCGGAGAAGAATAAGGTGCGATGGCGGTGTACGCGCCGGACTTGTCGCGCTTACGCACACACGCTGCACGACAAAATTTTCGCCATCAGCAACGTACATTCGCACGAACCTCCTGGCGGAGGCCAGGGCGGGGTCCCTGCTTCCGAGAGGGGCCCGAGCAGAGGCTTCACGAACGCGAACCTCGCCGCTCAAGCCAAGGCTATCCTCGACGAGTAATACTCATTTATCTTCCACTAACGAGTCTAACCAATTGCTAATAAATATAGTAAAAACTTAACTTTGCATTGTATAAATAACACGATCATTTGGTGTTTGATTAACTTATGATCGAATCTAACAAGTTTTCCTCCGAAATCGGGTTGTATCAATGATTAGATTCGATCATTACTAGGCTTAAGTAGGTATTAATGTTCAGTACAGGGGATGTTGAAAGTAATAAGGGCATGAAGGCGGGTGTTACGATGGACTGATAGTAGTTAAGTTGGCTTGTAATATGTTCGAGCGATGTGCACAAATGGGCCATTGTGAAATGATCTAATTTTCATCTGTTGTAAGTAGGAGTCAATCTAGTCACTGAAATGTTATAATGATCTCATTGTACGTAACAGTACAAATATAATTAAATTGATATTAAATTTTAAAGTAAAGTTGTGACCGGTAGCAATAATTTTGTTAGTTTACAAATAGCTAAGCAATAAGTGTGCTTATAATTTTATTGTTATATACATTGTTATTATAACTAAGCTTGGTTGCAATAGGCATGAGAAACCTATCATATTACTAAACCGACGTTGAGTATGTAAATAGCCATTATTTCAGTTCATATAATATGTTTCACCATAAATAATGAACGTTCATTTTGTGCTTTACATATTTACAATATAACATTTTCACATTTTTCACTGTTAATGTTTTTATTCATGCTTACGAGGGAAAGTAACACTAGCTTGCTGCATGTTGCTTACAGTATGGCCTCCAATATCTTGTACACAAAATTTATGAAATGTCGTGTGGTTGTTTTATTAGACGACAACAAGTACGTGCGGTTGTGCGTGGGTCCGGGCGGGCGGCCCCGGCTGTGGGTGCGCGGGCGCAGCTTCTACGCGGCGCACACGATGCGCTCCGGTGTCGTGCGCTGGCGCTGCACCATGGGCGGCTGCGGCTGCAAGGCCTACACCCAAAAAGGAACCCTACACAAACTGGTCGGCGAACACAACCACGCTGGGCGTTGTGGACGGCGACCACCGAACATCAATTCTCAATCAAATCAAATCTCAGCACCAGCATCAGGCTCCTCCTCCCCCCCTACTCCCTTGCTCGTCCCTCGTCTGCCAAATTTTGACCCCAACGCTTGGATAGTACGTTATTAGTACTATCTAGTAGAAAATCGTTAGTAGTCTCATATCAAGAAAGTAGTAATCAGTTCCGACTCGTGGAACCCGTATTAGCTTTCATTTGCATTCTGGTGTTAGAGAGATTTTTTATAAGATTTTACTTCGTAAAGAAAACTGTAGGACAAGACTCAATTCAATAGAATTGATATGTAGTGGTCTTGAAAAGTAGTTAAATGTGATCACCTTATTTTAGTTCGAATGTGCCATAGAAGTTATTCTAGTGAAAACAAGTACAATGATTTACTTACCAAAAATTGTGATAATAAGCTCATACAACTACTTATAAACTATGATCTCAGTTAGTTGTTAGGATAGGCTATGTTGACTTTTATTATTGTGTGTAGGTCGTTATTCATAAAATAAAAGAGGTTCTTTTCAAAGTATCAATTACCTCATAGAAAATATTATAATAAGTTTAGATAAGAATTAGAAGGTTAAGAAAAGTTACATTCTAGTCTTCCCTGTTTTTACTTTTTTGTTGTTATTGTTTGTAAATGTTTTGGTCTTACGAAACTTGCTCATCGTGAACAGAACTAATTAATGCCAAAGATCTGTGCCAAATTTTCTTGCTCATGAAATTATCGTTTCTCTATGAGAAATATAAACAAAACAGTAATTTATTCCTGAACAATGGTTTATTATAAAAATATATACAAATAATATTCAAGAGCTGTGTAATGTGTAAATGTGCTAAATAAAAATATTGACACAATAAGTTTTTTTTTTTTTTTGAATAAACAAATAAACACCTTGACCTTGGTTTTATTGCGATTTCCTATTTTCTGTGACTTATCTGCAAAAAGAATTGACGAGTATAAACACTACTCATTCTTTGGTAAACGAATTATCTTTAAGTGAATGCATGCTTAGTTTTATGTGTGTTATTCCATGTGAAATGGAATGTGTGCTGTTTATAATAGCAATTTGTTACAGACAAACATTTTACGTGGGATAGCTAATAATGATAAGATTTCAGTGGTGTTATTCGAATTAATTACTAACAGTTGTGTTTTTTTTGTTTAGCACGCTTCATCCGCGCAGGCAAGGGTCGTCTACTTCTCCACCGCGGTTACACTTTCCGTCTGAAGAACAACTTGGCCCATGGAAGGAAGCAATGGTACTGCTCTTCGCGGCTCACATCTCGCTGTCTAGCCGACGTTAACACCGAGGGCCCTGAAGGTCACGAGCGCATTGTACGTTGTCGTTATGCGCATAACCACGCTCCGCCGAACGTGCGTCGCTTCGCGGACGGGCGTTACGTGGTGCGCACGCCGCACCAGTCAGGGCACCGCGCGCCCGCGCCGCTTGACCCGCACCACCAGTTGCTGCAGCTGCAGCATGCCCTGGCGCTTTACGCCGCCACTGCGCACGCCACCGCCACCGCCAACGCGACCGCTGCCGGTACCGCGGCGCCCGGCGGCCCGCCCGCGCAGTCCTCTCCCAACGCGCTGCCGCCGTCTGCGCAGCACAACAACGCAAAACCGCTCCTCGTCGACACCCCGTGTAAGGAGGAAGATTAGATAATACAAGAGGCATCACATCAACATCGATCGATTTTAATACGAGTTCACGATTAATTTATAAGCGATTTGACAATGATAATCGAGTATTCGATATTTTCTAATCGCCTTTTGGCGAATGTAGCATAATGGATGTAGATTTAAATATGATTAGGTAAGTTATGAGGGGATAAGGTGTCGTTTACTTAGGATTCAGCGAAGGCTATTGTTGGTTATTCAGTATCGGTAATGTGAATGTATGTCAGCATATAAGTAGGTGTTGTGGTGTATTGGATGTTACGACGACCAGTGACGGGAACACAGGAGACAACCAGTAATACGAGTGAACACGTCGTGTCGTAATAGGTTAGGCGGTCTCGTCGAGATCCATAAAGTTATCCGTATAGGTGTGGGCTATTTATCGAATCTAATAGGGCTAGTAAGCATGTTATATATGTAAGAACTTCTGAATGTATAACGGTGTCAGCTCGTATTGATGTCAGGTTTAGGCAGGTGGTTATTATCCGGAACACGGCCGCTTTAGCGTTTGATTTAATGTTTACGACCCGTGCAGTATGCAGTATCATCCAGTAGCGCTTGGCGGACATTGCGCGATATTCACAGCTGGGCATGTCAGGCAGGACAGGTTGGTGCGCCATGCGAACGCAGCCGAGTCAGCTGTCGACACGAGTGTAAGGTAAGGTCGGCGACCGCGCGCTGCGGTCGCTGACAACGCGTCGGTGACTGATTTAGAGAAAACTCGTTCGAAATTAAGCAATATGACGTCCCCTGGACTGTACTTAGAATTACTTAATTTATTTTGAGAATTATAAAATTTACACTTTTCAGATACTTATTGCTACTTAGACATTTAGATGTCCGCCTCTTTTATCTATAAGAATTTTACAGTAGATATTCGAAAGGCATTTTTCTTGAGCAATCAGCGTGTTGCTCTTTAGGATTGATTTAAAAAGTACTTAAGCTCAATCATCTACCTCTTCACTTTTATACGGGTTTTACATGTTAGTTTAAATTTTAAATTATACAATTTTATACAAGAATGAATACTCAGAAGCTTTACTCGAGTAAGGTGTAGTAGCGTAAGGTTAGGTTAGCGTTAGACTAGGAATTGGCGCGCCGGGGCGGTCCGCCGCGCAGGGTCCGGTGCGCCTCACTACCTCTAGTTATTATCGAAACTCAACTACCTCTTTACTTAGTTTACACGATCGTTCACTGTTAACGACTTTTAAATTAATTAAAATTTAATAGGCTCTTTTTGAGACTTGTCTGAATATATTTTATGAATTGTTTTTTTAACTACTTTGTTGCTCATCGAAAGATAACAAATTCAAGAACGAAGGCGATGAGAATGAGAGGATCCGCTTTGTATGTATGACTCTGATTTAAGTACAAATTTTTACTAATTTTAATTGTTATTTAGATGACTTCGTTCTACGTGGGTCTAATGTGTGTGAATTTACTTAATATTGACCATTTTATATAAGCGTTATTATAGATCGTGTCAAATTTTTAACAGTGATGGAATAATGAAATTGAAACTGAAATTTATTTCCGACATGTGAGATTCCACAGTGCTTACTCTAAGAGTGGCTTCAGATAAAACGATGTCCCAGTGTGTACTGTATCGGTGTGGTTTTGTGAATGGAAATGCTGCTGTGCCCGTTTCGTCTGGAGCTTTCTTGTCAGTTGTCATCAATATTGTCATCGAGCACTGACCGTCAGTGTTGATCGTTTGGCACGCTCTATTGTACCTGATTACTGTCACTAAGCCAAATAATATGGGCGATATACGTTATTATGAAACCGTGGCGATAGTTAGTAGGTAAATGTAATTATAATTGTAATAATTGTAAGTTTAATATGTATAATATATTTTAGAGCAATGACAATATACGTCAATTATATAAGATACGATTTATGAGTTGATATGTATGTAGAATAATGGCTATTGTGAGGAGTGTTACATCTTTTGCTGTAAATGTTGTTTATTATATTCACGCAATATTTACCTCGCATTTTTTGTCTCCTTAACTTTTGCGATTTTTTCGATGTTTGTATGTCTCGAGGATGGAGTCACGTGCTGTTTCTATGTTTGCTCATGTTGTTAATATTATGAATCTCGTAGGTAGTGCATGATACCCTTGTGTTGATTGTTGACCCTACCGCCACGGCTTCGTCTTATCTACCGCACATCGAACACTCTGCTCCTATTTTAACTATCTACCTCAAAAACTCTAAAGTGTTAACTACTCATATACATCTCTTATATAATTATTAGTCTAATTTTATACTTATACCATTATATCATAGGATTTTTTTAGTTCATGTACGGGGTATGTTTTTGTGGAATCATATTAAATTGTACTTATAAATAACCGCTGGTTTTATTTTACCTTAAACTTTCCTTATCCTGAGTATCCGTTACGGTCTGTTTGGTTTCGGGTCACATCACAATGTTGGTCTACTTCAGTTATCTGACGTGTGCTTCTCCCACAGGTATTAAGTTTCTGAAGTCGAGGCGCGGCAAAGTGATCATGATGGTGAACACGTTCCCCTTCTGTGAAGAGTCAAAGTTGAGGGACAAGGTCATATGGCGGTGTACTTCCAAGAAGACTAACTGTAAGGCGAGAATACACATGTTGGGGTCCAACGTGGTCGCCGTAAAGGGGATGCACAACCACCCGCCGCGCGCACTCTGCCTGCCTTCTCGGCGGCCAAACGCACGCAAAGGAATTGACACCATCTCAGCTCCTGTTGCTGCAGCTACTCCAGTATCGACCCTCGACGCCCTCGCGCTACAGTCCCCAGAAATTGAATGACCTCTTTTGTTAACTGGCGTAAATAAAAGAGACAGCATTAATTTTCCTTATTGCTGTCGTACTGAGTGTAAACTATGTTTAAGTATATTCAAGCAATTTAGACAATAATTTACATAGCTCTTAATGTATTGGTATGAGTTACGTAAGTTTTAGAGGTAAAAATTGTTGACTACTGTTTAGGAAACATCGATTTCCGCGATGATTCCATTCCATATCATACACTGCCGCCTCGATCGCTTACTCTGGTGCTTTGGAATTCATAGATTGTATAATGTGTTTTGTAAAAGTGAAGTGAAATATTCATTATTTCACCGTTAATGTTTAATTGGAATGTGTAGATATTTAGGTATGCACTATCGTTATACTTAATTGATACGTTCAGATGCTCGCCGAGCGGTAAAAATTCGATCACGCAATCAAGTGATGATTCCATGGACGCTGTTATGAAGTTCTCTATAAACGTTAAAATACATTAAATAGGTACTTTACATGCACTGTCAATGCCAACTTGTGATAAGATACGATCATTAGCTAGAATTAGTTTTTATATTAATTAAATTTTTATGTACTTATGGTAAGGTTATAAACTCAAATAGGTATTTATTACACGTTGATATTTGGCGTATGTTAAACCCTAAATTTAAGTAAAAGTGCCTTGTGTAACAACGGGACCATATTGTCAATTAAAATAATTGATGTACTGAACATTCCCTATTGAAAATTTTTGCTGTGCTTTATTATTATACTGTAATTTTGATATTATGTTTATAAATATCGATTTGAAAGACATCGTTACTTTTATCGAGAGTATTACTCCTTAAGGTTTAAATAATTAAAGTTTATATTTATACATACATCGTCTTTATTTATTTAAATGAAATCCTTATGAATGCGGCCATACATTAAAAAAAAAAAAAAAGAAACCGTAAAGTAATGTTCTTCTTTTAAATTTTCTTCAACTCTATCCGCCATGTTGTTTATATTGTCCATGTCTTACTCGGCTATGCAGCAGGAATATTCTACTAAATTTCGTCCGTGAGTCAGGTAGCAGTTTACACTAAGTAGCATGTTATTGTGTCGTGTCGTTAATGGAGTCCTTTGTCAGGTCCCAAACCGGAATCGCAGTTCAAATTTGGGAGGACATCACGAAGACAAGGTCCGGTGATTTCTACAGGAAAATTCTCGTTCGTGAAGGATAGACAATTCCCTAATGGAAAGACTAGATGGAAGTGTTCCCACTCTGAAAAGTGTTCCGCTAATATTTACACCATTGATGCTGATGTGGTACTGTTCTATGATAAGCATGACCATGAGTAACCTGATGATTCGGGCTTGAATATCTACTTTAATTGACTTTGATTATGTTTCTGCGCTTAAACTGACTGGTCCCAAATCAAAGTTCTTTGTAAGCTGCCTGGGCATACCTATATATGGACATTGCACACTACTAGTCTTTCCCAAACATATAAAAATAATACGTGCCATCTTCAGAGGAAACTATACCTGGCTTTATTTGTGAAGTTATGTGAAACTTAAACCTCGAAAAAATTTAAATACTGGTTGTAACTTTACTCCGCATTTATTAATAAAGGGGGAATATGTAAAACGATTTACCCTACTGCCCTAGAATGAGGGTAATGTTTATTTTTAATGGATTGTTTCTGAATTCGATATATGGGTTTGGCGTTCCGACGTCATCCCGGTTGTTAAACAAGTGCGATGACGTTCGTAACGTGCGCCCCTTACTAAAAGTAGGCTTGCCTTACCAAATAATGTGTATAATCTTCATAGCTACGATTCAGTAGCAAGAATTGAATCTATTTTTGTATTCATGTAGAGTTTATTTACATGATTCCTTTACTTTACATGCTTAGAGCTAAGATATTTTTTTTAATAGATCTTCTATATTCTAAGATAAATAAAAGTACGAAAATAAATCCTCCATAATCCATAATATTTTATTTCTTAGTATGCCTTTCAGCACTTAATTCATGTTAAATAAGATACCGGTTGCTTCTTAATTCCGTTGTTATTGTAGGTAAAGTAAACGCAGCATACATACCGACAGGGCGGGGTAAGAAGAACTTGGTTCTCGACGGGTTCTCGTTTTCTGAGACACCACCTGGTTACTGGGTGTGCGCTCGTAAGAAGAACCTGAATTGCCGGGCGACGGCTCGTACCAATAAGCGCGGGGAAGTCATCCGGTTCGACAACACGCATAACCATCCGAAACCCAAGTTCTACAGTAAAACTGCAAAGAAAATGATCACTCTTTAATTATGAATATGTTGTCTATGTTTAATAAAGATAACTAGACTATTTAATTTATCGATGTCATTGCCTTGTTGATTTTGCTCGTAATTTTTTTCGTAAAAAAACTTTGTTAGTGCAGTGGCAATAATAATTTCTCTAAAGTGCTTTTGTATAATTTTTCATTATTTTAATATAAAAAATGTTCATATTTTTGTGTTTAATTTATGATAATGATTTTAACCTAAGTATTTTACAAATTAGTTTAATTTTTAAACCTTATGGGACATAAAACTCTTGTTTACCTGTGAAGTTTTTAAAAGATGCAGAGTTTAGGTATTGCCTTCTGTAAATCTACATAGCTCTTCCTTTTCTAAGCCATCCTAAGTAGACAACGAAAAAGACTGTTAGCAGCGTTTTTATTATGCGTGGTTTCTGCTGTACGTCCCCAAGTGTTGCTGACCAAACTAATAAATTGTTTTAAGTATTATTATTGACCGATAATCATCAATATCAATAATCAAAAATATGTGCGGTCGGGGAATCCCGTCCAGCAATTTAAAAAAAAATTGTACGCCCGGTTTTTGTCTTGTCCCTCGACTTTGTTGTAATGTTTGTTACTTTACTAAATATAAAACTTACGAAGATTTTAAAATATTGAAGACCATAGAATTTATCTATACCCTTCCCAGTTGGCGTCAGAAAATCTATGATTTCAAAAAAAAATCCTGTATGCGAGTGGTTTAATTAATATAATTTGTATTCTTAAAAGTCGAATTTATCAGTTAAAAGTATCAATAATATTTTTTAATAACATATTTTCTATTAAAAATAAATATAAATTAAAATCTAAAATTTTAACTAACCGGAACATTCCGTTTTGTGACGTACCTAGTAGGCAACTATTCAATGAACACTTGCTCGTACACGTAATTTATTTCACATTTTAGTACCTTCATTGAATTTTCCTTAAGAATCTTAAAAAGTTGTAAGGTATTTACATATTTAATGAGCTTTTGTTTGGCTCTGTTATAAACTCTAACCCGTGATTCCGGCTAACATACTTATGGGTACAATGTATTTAAACATCGCTCTCTTGTATTAGAAACTACTTTGATCAAACTGTTTAATATTCAAATTATTATCATTAAAATAATATGTTATTTCATAACGTAGTAGGTATTATAGTCGTAAAGATGTTCCTCACTTCCAAGAAAAAAGAGTTTTTGTAAATGGACAATTTATCAGGCTGCTACTACTATTCTGAAACAAAGACTAGATAGGATAGGACTTCATGATGCCTCTGCGAAAAGAAGGAGACCAACAGAACCTGTAGTAATATTTAACCCTTTTAGGTATTACAATGGCACTTACTGGCGCGGAGAGAACCAGAAGATACAGAGAGAGATTAAAAAATGAACGCCCGGATGAATATGCTGCCCAACGTAAAAGAGATTTAGATCGATGGAAATCAAAAATAAAGAAAATTAAGGAGATGTCATCAGAAGAAGCCGAACAACAAAGAAAAAATGGCGAGAAGAAAAGCAAAAGTTGTGCTAAGAAAAAACAAGAAAAAGGCAATAGGTTTAGGTAATTTTTAAATCGTGTGAACACAGCTTTATGATTTCAAGACTTCCATTTTGTCACTATCCCTTGAATTTGATTAGTTTCTAGAAAAATTATGTTTCAAATAAAGAGAGTTAAATCTATGAAATCAGATGAGTTTTTACCTTTTAAATCTGTGCGGCCACAAATATGTTTCCAGTAAATGTATTAAACCTTAAAAACCACTTGTTATCGTAACAAAGTGTTTTTTTTTTATGAATGAGTGTGTAAATTCGATATATGTAAGTTTTAAGGCGAGTGAAAATTATCAAAAAGAAAACATATCACATCACTGCGAGATTAGGTCAGTTTTATTTGCTTATTGAATGGTATAACTAGTTAGGCTCGGCTAGTTTAAATATAATTTTAAAAGGCTAATTGATTTCATTCTTTCCCTTAATTTTGCTTTTAAATCTAGTCACACAACGGAACCAGTTCCGCCACAAAGTCCATTTTACGGCTTTACGTGATACTCGTACACACACACACACACAAACTAGTATAGAATAGAAGAGACAGAGGGAGAGAGAAAGTCGCAAGGAGGTGACATAACGCTTTTTCCTTACGTGATTTCTACCATTCGACTCCTATCGCCAAGCTATGTTAAAGAACTTCGTTAAAAAAAAAACAGGAAACGATGGGAGCTTATAGAAAAATAATTACTTATTTGTTTAAACCATTCCCCGTCTAAAAAGCTTATTTTATTCACTGAAAACAGTGAATAAAAGGTCTTTTAATCACTATTTTGATGTTTGAATTTAGAACACACCAATGTATTGGACCTCCATCTCAATGCTATACAACCTCCTTGTGAAAAAATACTCGATGCACAGGACATGAATATCGCTTTACAAGTTGACCATCTTAATAATAATAAGAAAATTACTCTTAATTTTAGTAATTGTTCTAATTTTAATGTGCATTTTTATTAATTTGACCTTCCTTTTTTCTTCTTTAAATGTCTAGTTTCGTTTAAATCTTTCTTTTTCTCCTAGTCATAGTATAAAGTATAGTATGCAACTCTTGAATAAAACGGATTTATATCGAGGGCCATGAATCACTCGCGTCGTTCAGGATTCAGTCGTTAGAATCCTTCACTTGCTCGTGATTCATCTATGGCCCTCGCTTTAAATCCGTCCTATAATCACTAATTGCATAATATACTATTTTGAAGGCAGTGATTTCAGTCTAAATAGGTTCAATACTTATTTTGCAAGGTGCTGGTTGCTAAATTAAACTACAAGATAGGGTTATCATGAAAAAAAAAGAAGCAAAATAAACCAAAAACATCCTAACTAATTTATTAAATGCGAAAGTGAGTTTGTTTGTTTTTTTATTTGTTACGCTTTCATGCTAAAACAGCCGAGCGGATTTGGATGAAATTTGACACATGGGTAGACCATGACCTGGAAAAGGACATAGAACATCTGTTATCCCGATATTCCCACGGGATCGAGACTTATGCGGGTGAAACCGCTGGGCTCAGCTAGTATTATAATAAATATCATCACTTCATTAGCAATAATTGCCGCTTTGCCAACGTCCTCAACCCGGCTAAGCTATTTTGTAGGGCGCATTCTTGGGAGATCTTTAGTTACCGTAAACCGATGCTGCAAATACAGACAGTGAAAAGTGAATGCTCTGAACCTGGCAATTTCGTTTATCCAGCAATATAATAGTACATTGTCAATATTGAGAACTATCGCTAACTTTTGCAGTCCAGACGTAAAAGCCCCGACTACGGTACCTACGGGTTTTGTGGTAGTAAGTTCAAAGTGTTCGACCCAGGCAGGCGCATGCACTAGTTTAGTTAATCCCCACTGTTTTCAAAACGGTGAAGGGAAACATTGTGATGAAACTGGCACGTCCTAGAACAAAAAAATCGAGGACAGGCGATATCCACAAATCAGCATCACTTGGGTGGTGGACTACGAACCACGGCCTCTCACAGAGAGAAGGACTGTGTTACGCCACTTGGGAGAATTATAGGCCAACAATCTTAATGATAATTTTACCTTCCTTGCACTCCACATTTTTTAGATGAAAACTTTACGATGTTACCAAAAACCTGGGATGTATTTTTGAAGTGTTTTGTAATTTTTGTTATTAGGACGAATACCAGTTTTGAAGATTAGTTGTAAAAAACAATTACCGACCCGTGTATTTTCATACAATTTCAATAATTGTGGTACAGTTGCTATTTGAAGGTAACTACTTTAATCTGATTTCTATATTAATGTTACGTAAATTTTTGCAGAGGCCTTCTTCTTACCGTCCAGGGCTGGGAAAATGGTTCTGATATTCCGAAACAATAAATTTTGGGTGAATAATCAATATCGCGAAAAGCTGAACTGGGCATGTCGTGATAAGGACTCCAAGGGTTGTCTCTGCAGAGTACAGACTACAATGGAAGGCCGTTTCGTTCGCGTGAAGGGTCACCATACACACACACCAAATTTTACCCCTGATAACTTTAATACCACTGGTCTAGTCGATAGTAAGTTTAAGGAATGGAGTGCTCCTTTGGTGAGCAAGGTTCGCCACAACCTGGATTTTGAATGACGAAGTTGTAACTGATTGAAAACACCCAAGAATTTTTACATCAATTTATAAAATTAATGGTAGGAGAATAAAGTTGAATAAGTTTTTGAAGATGTTTTATATAAGCACCGTTGACCCCTAAATGTCTACAAAGAAAGGGAATTGGAAGACCCATCCCTGTATGCTGTTATGTGGTATATTTGGCCATATTTGTTCACCCAGTGGCTTCAGTGGCTGTGAAAAACCATGACGTAGTAATCGTGATATTTACAGAATGCATTCCTTTAGAAAAATACGTGTTTTGTCTTAGCTTATTATTATAATAATCTTATCTACTATGGATAAGAATTTCAGGAAACATTTAGTAGTAAAGTCACTGACTGATGTGTATTTCATATTACTTTTGAATTGAAGCGGTGCAAGATGAAGGGGTACTTAAATAGGTACCTCATTTATGTTTTTGACAGCTACAATTTGTAATTCATATGAATTGTTTAAAGTGATAATAAAAAATAAGCTCCTAGCGAAAAGTATACATTTTCAACACATGTTCGAAAACTGGCTCTTATTGCACCGCTTTTAGTCACTCGTAATTCAGTATATTGTAAATCATGTGTACAATTGCCGATTTCTATTTTAAGAATCTTACATGGTTTAGACTTTGTGGTTTTTTGGGAGAGATTGTAAAAGAGCCGATTGACCAGAGCAATTCGACTTTCTCCATCACATTTTTTGGATTCCATAAATTCAATAGCGTTTTATAAATTTTATTTTGGAAGCATTGTATTTGGAAGTGTTCTACATACAGTCTCTTTGTAATCGCTTATCTTACTCGTATATCCCAGCTGATTTGAGTTTGAAGACTTTTATTAAGAAACGTTGGGTATGTACGATCGCTTCCAAAATGATTTTAATTTCTTGTGTGAATGGTAAAGTTTTAAACGTTATGTATGTAACTGAATCACACTATGTAGTGTAATGGATAAAATGTTAAATCAATTCTATACAATTTTATAAAAAAGAGAAGAGTGTTAGACATCAATTTTGCAACGCTGCACAAATTTTTCCTATTACTTTTGTTCGTTTCTATTGTATTTAAAATCTATTAATGCACCTTTCATTGTTATTTTAAACTTGAATAGTAAATAATTACGTTCAAAATCATTATGTTAGTACTGGAGCATTCAATCAAACACTTGTTTTTTTTGTCAAACAAGCGATATCTTAGTTGGCCAGTAGTATATGTTAACTATTTCATGTATCTATTTCCTACAGCTTTTTCCTTATGGTATTGAATTAGGGTGTAAACCGTAAACCCTAAATATTATAATTAATTATGACATCTTATGTAATTTGAATAACCTGCACCCTAATTGCGTAACACACGATCAATCACAATCTGAATAATTTTGAAGAATATTGCTAATCCATTGCTTCATTATGACCGAAAAATTTGTCTGCTCAACAACGTAAATAACGCAATGAATGTTGTTGAACTGTCAAAATGAAACAGCTTGTGATTAATAGTGTGTTACGCAATGAGGTGCTGTTCTTGTTATTGTAGAATTTAGTTCGATTCGGAAAAACCGTTCAAGATAATATAATAGTAAGATCTCAAACAGTATTTTAAAAAGTGTGTGTTTACGATACAATAATTTTAATTTATACTCATTTAGTTTTAAATAATTAGATGGTAACAATATTTTGAAAATGTGGTGTAAGTAAATATAAGATATTTTTGTACACGGTCGTTTTATTTGAGCAAAGAATGCTACCATGTCGATATGATCCGATTAGAGTCGCAGCGAAAATATGCTTTCAGCACAATGGAGTGTGTCTCGATATGGGAACCCAGTGCTGGTGGTGGATGGCTGGCGGTTCAGGAGGAACGGGAAAGTGTTCGCCGGCAGAACCTCATGGCTCTGCATCAAGTCCGACCACGGTTGCAAATGCTACGCCGTCACCAGCAACGACTGCATCATCGCCATGGGCCACCAGCACGAACACGACACCACCAAGAAGCGCAAGCGCGACACATCAAAAACAAACGTAACTCCACCATTCAAGTCGAAATGAAAACGTACCTACTTCATGTGATAAGCTAGTCATTAAAACTTATATCTTTCTAATGTTTGTATTTCCAACTGAATGTAACTTCGTAAGTACACTCCAGTTTGGCGCCAGTCGAAATGATAAAATTAACTTTTGAGGAGTTAGAGGTTGTTATAGGTAGGCAATATTTATCGTGCAATATTGAATTGAGATTTGAATTACAAAAAGTAAAATTATTTAGTGCTTGTCATCTTTATAAATAAATAAAATAAATGGTTTTTTTAAGACGACTCCTTGTTTTCGTCTTTTTGTTTTATTTGTCGTTGTACCTGATGTCACGCTGCGTACTTAGTTTAGTTTTGTCGGACTATTAGGTGTGAAACAGATGTGATATATTATTATCATTCTTGCTTGTTTACAAAACGTAGTTGGAAATTGTTTAACACGGGCAGACATTAACAGTAAGGTGATTAGTTGCAGGCACACCACCCGCTCCGGAGCCGACGCCGACTCTGGGTCTGCCGTTTCCGTTCCCCTGCTTCCCTGGACAGTTCCGCTACTGCCTGAGTAAGAGGGGCAAGCCTGCCATCGAGGTGGGAGCGCACAGGTTCTGCTTCAACGGTCGTGCGGCGAGCGGCAAGGTGTGGTGGCGCTGCTCTCGCAACCCGCGCTGCCGCGCCGCCGTGCACACGTTCGGACTGCGCGTCGTGCAGATGAACAGCGCGCACACGTGTGGCGTGCGCGCCACGCCGCTCACGCCCATGTTCTGAGCACCACTGCTTACGAAAACGATGGGCAGATCTGATTAGTCAATTTGTCTGTCAACGAAACGACCACCGGCGAACTAAACGAGGTAGGATACGGCACAGATTCTGATCTCAACGCTAGTACGAACGGAGAACGTAGGTTAGGAGTAATTATTGATATATATGATCTGGAGTTTGAAATATTGAATGTAATTTAGCTGGACTTAACTATTGTTTCGAGTGGAAAGTCAAATTGCTCTTGTGCCTTTCCGCCGGTGGTCCAGACTTGAACGTTGTATACGCCTTTTGTCGATTACATAGGTACCTACATGTATACGCAATTGAGATTTTGCAAACTATAGTTTGCACGTTTACTCTCTTATCTTATTCTCCAAAGAGATTATTATGATGTATAACCTATATTATACTGTATTCAGTAGATACATTTAATTGGTAGATATTTTTGCGCTGTGTAAAGTATACGAATATATAATAAGTTCTAGTGAAGACCGTCTGGGTTCAAATTATTTGAGACTGAATTTTTATCTTGGTGTTGTGGCCTCTACAAACAAAGGAAGCTTTTAGTGAGTCAAATAAAAACAAGGTTTGGAAAGTTTCCGCAGCCACTAACCGCAAGATGCTCTCTCACAGTTGATGGTAGGGAAGCCAGCACTGGCTAGCAGGACCCGTCTGTCTCAGCTCCGCTCTTCCGCCCCGGGCGGTCTAGTTGTAGTGTACTGTACAAAGTGATAGTTCTCTTATGATATCCTAAGTATTTTTATACATTATTTTTTACATTTATTTTTTTACAATTTTATTCGTGAATTTGTACATAAAATTTACGATTGTTGGCATCGGAGCGTGGACTCCGAAGAGGTTGGTTTCGGTTTGACTATACGAATGTCAGGTTATGTTGTCAGCGGGCGCTTAGGTCATACATAGAGGGAATGTTACGAAGTCATGTCATGTATACGATTAGGAAAGTAATGTATAACAACTTGTTAAAGTAGGAACTGCATTTATTGAACAATTGACTAAATAATAATACTCATGTATACGTTGTAGTTGTAAGTTTGTTCTTTAGTGAGATCTAAATATTTTAAGATTTATTTTACATTTTTTTTTCATTTACACTTTTTTATATTATTTTTTTGAGTACTTAAGCGTTTATTAAACCGTTGGTTGTACTTACGGGGAGTGTTGTCACAACAGTTAAGTTAACCACACCAGTTATGTTAAGTACCATACGAAATGTATACGATTATATGTTAACCTTGAAGTATTATTTTTAAAGTATTATTTTTATTGTGATAAGATATTTTATTGCTATTATTATGTTTAGTCGTGAAAGTATTATGGAATTATGGTAGCTATAAGCGGCGGTTGTCGATCAGAGAATGTTTATGCTGTGTAGCTGGTAGTAGAGACGCGTCTCTTGTGTATAGGTACAAAGAAACGATTATATTGCGCTGAAGTAACATTGGACTTTCATTTTGACCCCTAACTTCCAATATATTTTGCGGAAAGCGCAGGCCACATTAGGAACGAAGCGAAGTTCGTTTAGCTTCGTCATGTAGCTGCCGCGTCTTTCATAGTTCGCGGTGTGAACCGAAGTATGAAAAGACGCAGTAACTATATGAGCGAAGCAAATCGTACTTAGCTTCGTTCCCATTGTGGCCTGCACTTTAGTCTAGAAGTCTCTCAGTAGCATCATTCATAAGACATCGTACTCATAACATTATAATTAGTTACGAACCAAAGACTTCTTTTCACGAGTAGTTCAGCGTCTTTTCAACAACATGAAGATTTAATTAGGCCATTGGTAATGCTGTTTCTTTTTGGTAAACTTTTTTTTTAAAAATAATTAGCTTTATGACGCTTCTATGTTATGGGGTTCGGTTTCCGCACTTAGTCCTTCAGTGGACCATTGTGCGTGAGCAACTTTAACTTTATGACGCTTATCTATGCTTCTAACACGAATGTATTATATATAACCAAGAGTTAAATGGACAATAATTTTGATTAGTAGCCAAACAGTCCTAACATAAATAAAAGCACATGGTATAGTGGTTGCACAAATGAGCTTAATTACATTTTTGTTAGCACCTGGCGGCGCATCGCGATTGTCACCGCCAAACAAATACCAACGTTGCGTGCCTAAAAATAAAGATGAGTTTAAAAAAAATATGTCACAGTGACGAATGCACCGCGTTGCACCTCGCCAGATGAGCGCCGGGCCCTTAAAGCCGACTTTGAGGTTGTACTTCTTTGTCATCACTGATTTATGAGGTGAAACTTTGTTTAGATCGTCACGTATTTAAGGTGGATGCGCTAAGGTTTTTTTGCAATTTGCAGGTCAGTATTAGGTTGTATGTTGATCTAAATATGATTCGCGACCATAACAAATATGTATTTACAGAATTATAATCCTTAATACATCTTTCTACCATAGAATTGGTGTAATGAATGTCTTTTTCATGAAATCATGACATTTCAGACCAATTCTAACTTACGAGAGATGTATTAATGATTCTAACTTAAAATGTACTTTTTATTGCTGTCATTTGCTTGTCTGCTTTCAGATATCAAGGACGATCAGAAAAAAACACAGAAAATACTCAGAGTTTGATCTCAAAAGCGTTGTTGAAAGTGTTTTGAGTTCGTCAATTACGGTTTACAGAGCTTCTAACGAAAACAGAATGGAATCTTGTACATGTTTTAATGTGGTCACATTAAAACAGAATGTAAGCAAGTATAGAAGAACTCTACGAGAGAGCAATCAAGATGCACAGATTGTGATGCCTAAGATGGGACGGCCGTTTGCGTTACCTGTGGAGCTAGAACAAAGTTATTGACCTACATGATTGAAATGGCAAGAAATTGGTGTTGTTCTTGAGAGAACAACACCAATTTAAACAAAATAAAGATAATGCAAATTGCATTATCTTTTGCAAAAGCTGTGAATCTGCACGCTGGTACTAGTGGATAAAGTTAAAGACGGTACTGAAGGTGCTGGTACGGGTTGTCTTTACAAATACCGGAAAAATCATCAGATGTCGGAGCAATTAGTTCAAACCCGGTTGTTAAGGAAGGTTTTTACGAAAGATTGGAAAAAACATTATTGGAGACATTTCTCCAGATAAATTATGGAACTGCGATGAAACCAGTCTGATGTTTGTCAAAAAACGCGGCAAAATGGTGTCAAACATTGGAAAATAAAATCGTATGCAATAGAACACACGCAGGAAAGGTACGACAGCAACGTTTTTGGCGTCTATAAATGCGAAAGAGTGTTTCGTCCCGCCGTTTATTTTATTCAAAGGTCATACCAGAACTTACATTAGGGATTTATGCCAAAAATCTGTTCTTGGAATGGATCAATTTCTTTGTAAAATGTATACCACCAGCAAGAGCAGTTCTACTGATAATGGACTCACTCGCCATTTACATTGTGCTACTTAACTGTGCTGGAATACGCTCGATCACAACAAATAATATTGCTACCAATAACCTCACACACGAGTGCTATTCTTCAGCCACTTCATGTCAGCATTCATCGACACATTCAAAATGAAGACACCTTGCGCCGTTCCCACGCTCTATGATTTCCACATTTTTTTACTCCTGCTTTTCAATAAAATAAATTATTCCAGCCAACATACGTGCGGGTTTTGAAAAACCTGGTATCTGTCCATTTATTAGAACAGCTGTAAATCTACTTGCACCCTCAAAGTAACAGACAAACGCTTTCTGGCATCGACAGAAGAGGTCTTATTTCATGAAGATGTAGAAACTGAGTTTTCACTCATTACGATTACATTACTGAGTTATAACATATAACTATATTACGGTATAACCATCTTAATGTGACATATATATCTAGTATAGAGTATATATCAGCACTAGTTTCTCAGAAAGTCAGTTTGCTGCGAATCCAAAACGCATTTTTTTTTTTAAAGACTTTTCATAAAGACAAGAATTTGAGGCTAACGCCAACATTTATGACTGTGGAAATTAAGTGTTTCTTCAGAGACAAACTGATATTGATTTAAGATTTAATACGTCATGAATGCAAGCCGTCAAGCCAGTATAAAAAAAAATATACTTGGGTACTTTTCACAAAAAAATCATTACCAAAATCGCGACGTCCCACTTTTTTTTTTAGTTTTCGGTTTTGTTCCAATCAATTGCTATTGTAATTGAGCAATGTTTCTAAAATCAAATTAAACTAATAAATACCATACAAGACCAATGTTTTTAAGGTTGTAAGAAAAGTATGGTGAGACGAAAACAAAAATCAGAAATAAAAAAAAATTGTGCTAATATGCTATTTATTTGAATTGATAATTTTGTACTTTATAATATCTTGATTACCTACTTGTAATTATTGATGTTTTGAAGTTGTAGTGAGGTGACTACGGAATTATCCAAGTTGACTTGCTTTTGTAAATCGGGTAGCTAAAACTCTTATAAAGCAGATTAAGAAGCTGGTCAAAACTTAAGCTGTCTTTATAAAAAAAAAAAAAAAAATGGGAATTTATTATTAATGATTTTGTCACGAAGTTAGGTGAGTTCACCCTGCCGACTATCAACTAAACAGATAAGAGGACGAGACAAATTGCTTTAAGTTCGTGTTCTAAAAAGAAATCAACAGCCATCTAGAAACGGCTACCATTTTATGCTGAGCCATCGAGATTACAAATAAAAGAATGTCAATTAGAAAATTCTAAAGAAATTATAAGCTGCGTACACTTGACTTATTCCACAATCAGAAAGAAAATTCGCGAAACGTTTGCGGAGGAGGAAAACGGGCGTCAATTCAAGGTATTTTTTCTTGGTAAATGAATGATTACGCTGTATTGATTTTTCCCGCACCCCACACTAATTTGGTAAAAATAAGTAGTGAATGTGGGTTTGACGCAACAAGCTCTAACCGTGCCGTCGTTTCAGGATGGTTCTACATCCGCTCAGCGCGCGGAGGACTGCATTTAGTGGCCGACGGACACATATTCTATGAGGACGGAGGGTCGCACCCTCGCCGGGTCACCTGGAGGTGTGCGAGGTCCTACCAGAAAGCAGAGCGTTGTCAAGTTGCCTTATGTTTGAGAGACGGACGTTTGGTGTACTTTCGGGGATCGCACAATCATCCGGCGACGTACAACCCTGCTAAGCATGAGTCGAGGCGTTTCCAAGTGGATCCGATGGGCAAGTACAAGATAGTAGCGAGCCCGCCGCCGCGCGTGATGGCCGCGGTGGCGGCGCCGGCGCCTCTGGTGCCGCCGGCGCCGCACGCCGCGCTGCTGCTCTAGGCCTGGCGCGACCTCCTTGTGCGCGGCCTGCTGGACGGCAGGCACTGACGCGCACCTGGAGCGTCGCACCACCTACACGTGCGTCACATTAGTGAACACCATTTGTTATTTAGTGTTCTTGTGTTATGAAGGAACAAAATTGGCTCATGCGCTACAAGTATCCAAATAAGGAATTGAAGCTGAGTTTTGTTTCTTTGTAATTTCGGAAGCCTTATTATTTTTACGTAGTTATGCCAAAGGTCAATGTAATTCCTTTATATATGTATACTATTAATGTTGTAGGTTTAGTTCGGTAATTTTATTATACTTCGCCGGATGATTGAGTTCGAAGTAGAGTGGGTCGTTCTCGCTCTTTCAACAACTAGCTCAGTATGGATCTTGAATACATGTAGCGTGATGTCGCGATACATTCGTTGAGATGTCTCTTGACTTTCATCAATCTTCCATTAAACATAGACAGTACATTGTGTGATATCAAACTAAACGTTGATATAGATTTTTGAGCGTATTTATACTTTACTATTTGGAAACTATTGGAATCAATAAAACAGGTGGCTGTAGATGCTTTAACGTCGCCTTGTTATGCCTTAGCGGCTATTTATTAGGAACTACACGATAGTATATAACAAACATTGTATAACGTGAATGTGCAATATTCTCTTACCAAAATGTTTAGAAATTATGTATACAAACTGTATAGCTTTAATGATAGCGTAGCCGTCTTGTTGATGCTTTTTTATAAAAATTCTATTTATTGACCGCTATGTAGTGTGCGGAACGACTGATAGACGATGTTACGAAATACTCCAATATTTATTTGTATTTGTATTGTATTTAGCCGTAGAGGTAGACTGTGTAGACATAATATACCAGCTTATGAACAAAATAATACGAGCATAGTTTTTATATTAGAAACTTATACGACCATATATTATTGTAGATATGTACAGTAGGGTGGGGAATCGTAGGGCACTGTAACAGGTTTTCCGTAGTAACGTATGTACCTATATTGTATTTACGAGACATAATTAGGTAAGAATTTATTATTATTTAAATACTCGACTTTAATTTATTCATTAATACTCAGTACCTTTCAAAGATCTTATTTCCTATGCCAAAGTATGTTAGACTTATTAGTTATAGTTGTTATTTTTTTTTGTTGAATTATGAGTATTATTGTACTGATTATACATTTATTTATTGTCTAAGTTAATTATTGTAAAATTATTTAGTTTTTGTTCATATTTATAAAAGACGTATACTGATCAATACGTTTTTTTATTTCTGCTCTCGAGAAGTTCTTTAGGGCTACGTTTCTCGCATCTATTCAGGATAACAGAATCGATTTTGTTATCAGCGCTTGTAGGCAGCGTTTTCTTATTTGAATCGACGCCAATGCGTGCATTTGGGATTCTATATATTGGAATATGCTTGCCAAGTTATGTAACGTGAATTTCACTTCAATACACCTTGTACCTAAAATTGAATGTTTGACTCTGTAACTTGTGTATAAATTCTTGGGCAGTTTTATCGTCGACGCCGATATCGGAAGGCCCAGAGGCAGAGTTACTAAAGATGGGCGGGTACTGGTACAAGTTGGATGGTTGTTACAGGAGCAAGCGGCGCTGGATGTGCGCACGCGGCTGCGGCGCCCGCTTGCACACCAGCGGCAAGAGAGTTGTGTTCACAGAACTGAGACATTTCTGCAGGAACAATAACTACACCATTTGATGTACTCCCTATGATCACATCTGGACTGACGACTTTAGGAAATGAAATAGCTCTCTACTGATTATTTTTTACCTCTATTTACTTGCATCAAAGTTGCGAATGCGATCAAATACAATGATTTATATTAGCCCTAAGATATTAAATTATGTTTTTATTAGTTCAATATTATTATTAGTTATGGAATAAGAAGTACTTACATCACCCACCGAAGTAACTGTCATGTTTTTAAGTATATTTTAGTGATATTTTTTTTTTAAATTGTTATAGTTAAATATTTCGTTTTATTTTTTACAAATCTTTGGTGTAAGCTGATTTTAAGGTAATTGTTTCTAACTTAAAAGATATGTAGCTAGTATGATTGTCGGTGACTAACAATATTACCATATTCCAGTGAAAGTCATACACACGCACACTGGTTACCCGAAACTGTCGTTGGACGGTTACGTGTACCGTCCGCATAACGCGTATAGGAACCAGCCGAGGGTGCTGTGGTACTGCGCAGCCAGGAACAAGTTCCAATGCCCGGCCATCCTGCGGACGTACAACAACGAGGTGATCGCCGTGTCCGGGGTGCACACCCATGAGCGCTGACAGCAGCTGGCGCGGACGCCGAGACGTCCGCGCATGCACGACGTTACGGCGCACCTGCGCAGGATCTTCAGACTGTATGGCGAACGTCTCGGCTTAAGTAGCAATCAAAACGCAGTATAGGACACAATTGTACAGTCAATGGGATTTATAACAAGCGCCCGAGGCCCGCGCCCAGTTCGCTGTATGATTGCAAATATGACGCGCGCCCTTGATGCAATTCTTTGCATAGAAATTTATATATTTTTTACGGAGCTCCTGAAAAGCAGCCTGCTGGGATCGCGCCTTGGGCGTGTTACTAGTCCGTATCATCCGTATGCCGAATGAATTTCAGAGAAGTTTCGGTTCTGTCATACCTTTTAATTTTTATTGTTTGTTGTTTTTTTTTTTAAGTATGTACTATGTGGATTACAAAAGCTTATAATGACAGTAGATAGTGATTTATTGAATTTATATTGTTAAACGTAGAAAATTAGAAATAATAAAGAAAAAAAGTCAGTTTAGATCTCCGGATTATTAAATTTGAGTTTTTTTTTTGTATTTAAATAAATAAATCAAATAATACGTCTGTCTTTCAGAAGTAGGCAGGTAACATAACTAGAAGCCTAATATAATTATGTTTATAATACCGAACAAGTTTTTTTAATGAAGTTAAAATACTACCTAGGTACCTAGATCTTAATATTGTAGGTCATATTAATATAAAGAGTATGTTCCTAAAAGCCATGTTGTTTCTTGTCACGTTAAATATTATGTATGTTAATTAGTTGCTGTGTAAGAGGCAGTCTTCGAACTAATAATAATGTAAGGTGTTGAGTTGCCACGCAACGCCCGTGCCATCGCCTCTCGAAGCTGGAGGCTGTCTCGCTGAAAGCAATAATCTAGGCATAATATTAAGATAGAGGAATAGATATTTTGATTATTTACACGTTAAGTTTAAACCTCATTATGTTGAATCGCATAATCGTGCAGGTAAACTTGTTCTATAGAGGCAGTCTGCCAAATCTAATGTATAGTGTATCTTGTGTATGTGATCTTAGTATTTTTGTCAATATGTATAATAATGTAGAGCTAAAAGCAATTTTGAATAATTCCTCAAAGGAATGAACTAATTTATCAAAATAATTCTATATCATTTTTTAAAATTATTGAATAATATGAATGTAATCGTAGCATAATATATAAAGTAACAAAATGATAAAATATTTAACCATATTAATACTGAGATAGGTTTGGAGGTATTTTTCCCTGTTAGTAATTCTAAATAATCAAATCAAAATGATTACTTTTCTATTTTCTACAGCTTTACTCTTTTTAACGTTTATGTGCAAATATTGAATAAATCTTATATATATTTGCGACTATTATTCAAGTCAAGCAGGATTTTAATGTATGATTAACAAAGTAGATTAACACTTGATTTAGTCGAAGAAAGTTGAATCGCCGTGTATGTGTGAGCTTTCGAACGTTCATGCAGCACAGGTTGCGATATGTTCAGTCGGAAGTTCACCGGTACATTCTGTTGGCGGTGTTCTGAACGCCGTCAACCGAATGTCGGTGGTGACATGTTGGGTTTTGACGCAGTGCCAGCAGTGTACGTGCCTTCGCGGACAGGCAAGTCGCTGCTGCTACACGACGGCTACACGTTCTACCTGAAGAACTTGCAAGCGCACGGCAGGAAGCAGTGGTACTGCTCTTCAAGAGACATGGCCGGCTGCCGCGCTGACGTCATCACGGCGCCGGCGCGCACCGCCACCGGGGACGTGCTGTTCCTGGTGCGCGGGCGCCACATTCACGCCCCCCCCAGCTACTACTTCACACCTGATGGCAAGTACGTAAGAAAGAAGGACGTCTACCACAGGTATAGGTAGCGCATATATGCGATATGATTTAACAAAGATTCTTGTTTATTTTTTTTTACGAAATCTGTGTTTATAATTTTTTGTTTTGTGAAATCATTTTTTATTTTGTATTTTTCTATTTTACGATTATGGTAAGCTTTTTGTATAGTTTTGAAAATTGAAGTTCCTAAAGTTTAGACTCGATTTTTTTTTTATCGGTATTTTTTTTGTACTTATATCGTACATTGTTACATGTTGATATTTTTGCTAGCATAGCGGTTGTTTCATTGTCGTTGTATGAGGGTGAATCAACTTTTTTTCCCGTTGGTTATATTTTCATAATCTTGTTCTAAACTGGAGCCAAATTATTTTTCATGGTATGCTTTAGTTTAAAATGTATAATTTACTAGCGACCCCACCCTGCTTCGCACGGTTATTACGACTAGACAACATCGACATATTTTTTATTATATGTAAGTTTAATAATAAATATTATACACATAAATCTTCCGGAATACATTCTTTAAATGAGAGTTTTTACAAAAAAAATAACACGTGAAATTAACATTATAATGTATATAATATAAAAGTATATAAGACGATATTTTTATAAGAACATTAGGCCCGCCATTACAAAAAAAGTTGATTCACCTTAATTTTAAAATGAACTTATTGGAAAATAATATTAAATGATTTATTTTGAAGCATTTTTTTACGCGATGAGTACTTACTGTCTAGGTATTACTATTTTCTTAAATATTAAAGGAAGACTGGACCATATATTACTAAAAAAATATTATATCTACAACGTGTCCCAAAATTCAACGATAAGCGGGCACCAGACGGTGGACCTGCTCATAACTACCCGAGAAAAAATAATGAAAATAAAAATTACATTATATATATATACAATTAGAAATTACAAAACCCTTAAAAATCCCAGAATGCCTGTAGTTTTTACACAAAAATCTACAGGCAAGGCAGGGAATCTTGTTTATAAATAGTACGCATTTTTTTTTTGTAGCTATGTTGCCTAGTGTAATTTGCCATTTTGGAATCTTGATTAGTTGCGCCAATTTTTTATTAAACTTGCCGTAGTAGTGTCCGTACTTTTTTTTTACACCACGATAACTGAAAGTGGACTGAAAGTAAAAAACTTTAAAAATTTTAAGGAAAATAATAATTTTGATTGTTGTTTGTGTAAAACCTACAGGCATTCTGGGATTTTTAATGGTTGTGGTGAATAGCAGTGCTACTTAGGTTGCCGATTAAAAAAAAAACAGATATATTAGAAAAATTGTGGTCATGGTAGTTAAAAATATCTTAAGGGGTGTCAATTTCCGAAGGATTTCAATGTATTTTTGGTAATTTCCAAAAAAATTATGTATTTGTTTTTTCATAATTTTTCTCGGATAGTGATGAGCAGGTCCAACGTCTGGTGCCCGCTTATCGTTGAATTTTGGGACACGTTGTATACTGGCAGTATGCTAAGTTTGTTGTAGAGAATGTCCAAGAAGTAGGTTTACGTAAGTCATCAATACGTTTTTGTGCTCTGAAGATCATTTTTTATGTAATAATAGAAAATTCAAAATGGTGATTCAAAACCTTTTGCAGCTGTTCTTCAATGTATTCAGGCTCGGTATGTAAACGTACTTATTGCGCAGTCTATAAGCCCGTAGTTGGGTATTTTTTACAGTGTTAACTTGAGTAGAAATGTTCGTTATCCTGGGTAGAGCCAGACTTGTATTTTCTTGTTTCAATGCAATGTTTCCGTGACTGAGCGAGCACCTCTCTATATGACCGACGCGCGACGTAAAATACGTTAAGTACGTTTTGCGATCGGTAGTTATTTTTGTACAATATTACTGTGTTTGTGCCCTTCATACAAAGCGTATATATTATTTAGGCATATTAAAACACGTGGCAGCGTAGTATGTAAGAGATAAACTGATATAACTCATTTATTGTTTACCCTAAATGTTAATAATTCGATTCACAGCTTGTCATTTGTGCTTGAATTACGATCTCATTAGAGTTTTTGGTATGGAATTTCATGAAATATTTATGAAATTGGTAACTTAAAAATCGCTAAACCTTCATTTTTTACGTTGGTTTACGGAGGGTTTCATGACCTACATTAGAAGCATATTTTTGAACTGATCCATTACCTTTAACATTTTATTCAAAATGTCGAAAGGTTATATCTCTATGCTTATTCTATATTCTTGTTGCTGTTTTTAGAACCGAAAAAAAATGGTGGAGTAGCTAAACATTTGAGCGAAACAATATTTCACTTGAAAGTAGGGAGCTGTGAGAGAGCGATGCGTAGAGTCGAACATATGGAGCGGAGCTCACATTAAAATGCCAATTAATTTGTGTTTTGACAAAATAATTTACTAAAGTAAAGTTATTATTCTTAAGTAACGACGAAATACTCTGTAATAGACTAGGATGTTTTATTAAAGGGTATGAATGAATGAACAGTGTTTCCCTTAGGCCCACGCAATGGAACGTGATCGGGGGTGGCGTGGGCGGCTGACGTAGTAAGACCCCACGACTGCGTAGTGCGTATTACGCAAGGAACATGGCTCGTTTTGTTTGTATACAATACTCGGAAATTGAGAAATGTTTTATGTACCTTTTCAGGTAGGAATTGGATTAAGATGGGGAATTAAGCAGGGTGATCAGTGGGGGTTGCGGTGTTACTTTAATTGCCTTTTTTCTTAGTTTTTGCAATGAATTTAGAATAAGTAGGTATAAGTTTTCTTTTGGTGTAGGAATAAAAAGTTAATTTAAAGACAAGCTTGTTGACTCGTTCTCAGTAAAAGTTTTAAAATTTTACTCAGACCTCAAATTAGTATTAACTATGAAAGTATGAAGTTATCAAATCTAAATAAGCGTAATCGTATTTTTATGTACCCATTATCTTCACAAATAAAGTCTCAAACAAGTGTGTAATAAAATACGCGCGGGCCGTTACTATCGTTGCAATATCGGATGTATTCGAGAGGACATGAATTGCGCAGTTGTGACGGATCAATACCTACAAAGTTATGAAAGAAGAAAGTTCCGCAGGGCTCGGGGAATCGCATGGGCGTGCCCTCCATCTCCCGCGCTATAGCCTAGTTACGCCTTGTATGCCCTAATTTGACGTACTACCCCTCACCCACCCCACCCGCGCGCCTGCTGCGTGCGGCTGCGGGCTGCGTGAGTAAACAGCGCTGCGTAGTAACTCGTGACGTAGCGTGTTTTGATACATAATGCTACTATGATTTATTTATAGATTGCCGCTCTCTACTACCAACTGATGTTTACGCTTATTAGTTCTGTTGTGGGAACATAACAGCTCATTCTCAATTAATGAAACATTCTAATGAGCATCTAACGGTGCTGCGACCTTTCCGGACTGCATTCGTCCGGCCTACAAGTTTTAGGTTTATCTGGTTACGTGAACAGGTTTTTGAATTTATGATAGTTATTTACATTAATGCTAAGTAGTCATGGCATGGGTGCGTTCGTGGCACGTGCAGCAGGGTAGCGGCACACAAACGGGGCTGGGGTCGCAGGCTACCTCACACATTACTGGCTATTCAGATTTGATTTGCTACGTCTCGCAGCCTTCCACGCAGCCAAAGGCATAAATAGAAGTTGGCCCCTTGCTTGGTTGAGTAGTGAGTAAAGGTGCGAGGTGTATGTGTGCGTGCGCTGGGCGAGGAATGTAGGTAGTTAGATCTGCGGCTAGGTCCCGGGAGCACGCAGCGCCCCACGCGGCCCCGCGCCACCACGCGGTGTCGCGCCACGGGCCAGACATGCGCGCGGCGCCACTCGCATCCTGGTGATGGTGCCCCAATCGATAATGCCCCAGAATCTTACTCCGAGTGCCCCTTCCCGCTCCTCTCCCAGCCCTAGCTCACCATACCCGTCAAATTATAACATCCCATTGTAGTAATAAGGTCGTTTTTACATCCCCGCTTCCGCTAATGTTTCCGTTATGGTTAATAGTCGCTATAAAGAATCTTTTGAAGAAAACTTTGTTGCTTTATGTTTCAGTATTCTTAGAATAGAAAAAAGCCTATGTTCATTTTATATAGTGCGTATGAATTATTAATGTAATGTTTACTTTTGTAGATTTTCAAAGGAAATGTTGAGTTTGTGACTGTATAATGCAGAATTATAACTTTTGGAACGGATTCGTTTTTGTTTTTCCTTGTTTATTTTATTTTCGTTTATTGCACTATGGCACGATGAAGGTTGGTGTTAAGCGATTAGTGGAGTTGTATTGGTTGGATTCTAGCGTGGGAGTCCTCGTCGTGGTGCGTGCGGGTACGAGTACCGGCGTGGCGGCACCGGAGCGTGTCCATCTTGCACGCGCCCTCCTGCTACGTCACGGTCCACAACAGACACCTGTGCGATTGTCTCCTTCGACGACTTTGATCCACATTGTGAAGAGGCTTCTTCTTTTTACTAATAGTGTGAGCAATTTGAATCAATACTTATTTGAAAATTTCTTTTATTTTGAAGTTAATGTTATATTTTGTTTACATTATTGGAAAAGAAAGAGTGTATTTGCAGCTTTTTATAGCACAATTATTTCACAGTATATCTACTTATTATTATGTTTAAGGTAGGAACCTATTACTAGGAAAACACGAGTAATTGAAAACGCACATTAGATTAACGAAGGTGGTGTAGGTACACAGGTAGGTATGTTTCATGATGAGCTCGTTTTTTACAACAACATAGGTACAGCTATTAGGAATTCAACTGTCACTAACAAGACACACTATAATTGTATATTTGATTGTTATTACCATATAAAGGCAAATCGACAGTTGAGCGGTAAAAAACAAGTTTTTGTTGTTTTCACATTAATAGTTTAGGAACACACGTAACTAAGTACCTACGTTATTACAGTACAAGTTTCCGCATTATGGAATTCCGCATGTGTATTATTATTTTTATTTAAAACAATATTTTTAATTGATACTTCAGTAGGTCACTTCATTATCAATTTATTCATAATAGGAAGGAAATGTTCAAAAATTACAAACAAATTGTAATGTAAGTAGGTATCATTAATTTGTCCCCTCGAATTCGTCCCACATTTTCAAATGGCTCCTATCCTATTTATTTCATAACTATTTAAGTACTATATCAATTTACAATTATAAAAAAAATTGTTCCACATACAAATATTTTAAACAAACCTCACTTTTTAATACTCCATCACGTTGTAAAAGTACCAAAAGTGTTAGGTTTAAAAATAAGTCCACCGAGCTCGCCACGTGGTTTTTTAACGCACCTACAATATGCGGCACGTGACGTAACGATAGTACCCACGACCGGTACCTACTACCGGCTACCGGTACATACCACAAACCTAATAGATTCTACGATGCCGCCCATATAGGTACCTCTATAAAGTTAAAAACAATTGAATTGTGTAACTGTTTAATTAATATGTATCTAGTTGTTAAATATAGATTTTTGTTGTTCTACATAGCTAGTATTTATAGTTTTGCTATATTAATTAATTAAGTTAATAATCTGCCACAAATACAAGTTCAAATTAAAATAATGACTACTTAAGTTTAATTTAGTTACAAATCAGTGCTGTGCATTCAAAAGACGAACTCTGAGAGTTAGCGCATCATTTACAACATAAAATATTTAGGGAAGCAGGCGCGCTAATCACAAGTAAGATACGGCGAGAGGTCACAGCTCAGGCCCTACACGCCCTTAGTTCAACGTTCTATTTTTAGTACAACTGAGGACGTATAGTCGTACAACCGACTGAGTACCTACGCACTGCGCATGTCTCGCTATCAATGAAATTATTTCTGAACATTTTTTATAGTACTACGCAGGGCTCCGGACCTGTTTTTCTATCCGTTACGTAATCCATGACTAGCTTGTTTGTTATTATACAGATGTGTTTTGTAATATTTAAACATATTTTTCTAACCTTAGGTTGGAGTTCTATCAAACCGGATCTCGGTTTAACTTTAGGTTTGATAAAGTATAAACATGTAGGTACATTCCTCAATTATGTTTTTAGAGTTTTGATATTAGGTAACTGCATACTTACTTGCTTAGTTTGTAAAATTCTGTAAACACAATCATATCAACTTCTAAAATATGTATATCATAGGCATACATTCTGCTTCATCGATAAAGGAAAACAGGGTGACGATGAATATTCCTAATTTATATTCTAGGCTTCTAGTACAAGTGATGCTTTCATAAACAAAGGAACAGGATAAACACGATTGTAGTGCGTTAGTGCCTAAACACACATCATTACTATACATAGAATGTAAGCTTGTTTGCGTTAGACATAAATCTATAGATGGCACTGTTACAAAAAAAAAAACAATCATAATTATGTACTTGATTCTCTACCAGCAGGTGATTCACTAGATATCGACAGTCAAAGTTTTTATAACGCTGCTTCCAATCAAAACAATTTTAGTTTCACACGAAGTTTTTCCGCACTATGATTCATAATGTGTGGTAGAAGAATAAACATATTTTGTTAAACTAAGTTGACTTTTATTTCGCCATTTGTTTCTTTGAAATGTAGTAAAACGACTAATTTGTTATTGTAAGGTACTCGATACTGGATAACGTCGCGAGGAGGCCGGCTGTTATACTAAATGGGAAATACGTACTTCGTTAATTGTAAAAAAAAGCAAGGCAAGCCCCGTATCCTGTGGTACTGTTCGAGTAGAAGGTCCAAGAACTGTTACGCCTCAGTGTTGACATACAACGACATAGTCGTTGGACAGCCGCCCAAACACACACATCCACCGAAAATGGTTCACTTACCATTTTATTAGAGCTACTGTATTTTATGATCAGCATGTGGGAGCATGTTTGTACGATTTACAAGTCTCTTAAGTCTCTCGTAGCATCTTTATCCTTGGGCGTATGAATATCAAATCGACGTACTTAAACCATTCGATAAAGACATTTTATGTCCATGTAACGTCGGAAAATGTGATAAAATTTAAGTGGTGAACCCTGATATACCTCCGCACCCCGCCGGTCATCAATATCTTCTTATGCCAAATCTTTTTTACCACTTACCTCTCATTAGGGGAGGAATATGTCGAGGAAATTCTGTAAATAAATGAATATAATATTGAATTATTCCTCTGATAGGTAGATAAAATTATGAGTCTCTTGTGCCAACGATATATCAAATACATTTTGTCGTTAAAATTATCAATTTAGATTTAAGGGATTTATTTATTTAGGGAGCTAATATTGTTGATTCTCTTGACTTGTCCCGTTAGGTCAGGCGATGACCTGCTTCGATGATAAAATGCAAGATAACCATAGTCAGTCACATAGTGACAATTATAGTTTTGTTAAAAATGTTATTTCTAACTCATAAAAACATGTAGCGCATATGTTTCGACTGCTACAACAAAGTAAATCGTATATCGAATTCTGCTTGCACCAACTGTTGTAACATAATTATAGCGTGACAGTTTCAAGGAACTAGTAAAATTTACGTTACTGAACCAAAATGTATTGTGCCATATTTTGTAACTAAATATACCAATAAAAGTTTTAAATCCGAGCAGCATTTCTAGTCCGTAATAATACTATCTCGACGCATCGATCCGTATGTCTTTGTACAGATCTCTACCTGCCCGTTCTGGGAACTAAAAAAAAGAAGGTCTAGACGTCCTGCCTTTTGAAGCTGTTTCTATTTAAAACATGTTTTTATGGAATACTTTGATTTCTTTCAATGTTCTAGCGCCAGGTGCAGGTAGAGGAACCGGCTTCTAACGCTTTTATTTGGATCTAAAGATATCTTTCGTTAGTTTCACGTGCCTAAAGAATTCTAAAGCGTTATTTTTTTTGCTAGTCCTTAAACCAGTCCTTTGCTTTCGTATTGTTAGAATTCAACAGACAGAATATTTATATGGAGAATTTTAAGTTCGTGTATTGTTCACAGTGAGGGGTACATACCAAGTTAACAATATGATGAGCATATTGCAAATGGTAGGTATATAAGTATTTTTATGCCCTTGGAGATTTAAAATAAAAGAAAAAAACGTTAAGATCAGTCAATACACAAAGAAATGGAAAGGCACCGCTCAAAACATAATAAGAAAATGGTGTGCTTAGATAACGGAAGTTAAACATTTGTCTAGCTAACAGTTTGTTATTGAGGGATATATTGTATGTGTCGCAGTTTTCCTCCTCGGTCGAGCAGAGCTTCAAGCGACCCAAACAATCATGAACGAACTGTTTACAGTTTGATTAGGGCAAGTGATTACTTGCTTGAAGTGAGAAGAACATTACCTAGTCAATAATAGTGTTTAGCATGGTCCATGTTTCATTTTTGACACAGTCTTGCTAAAATTCACTCGCTTTGTTTTAATCCAAATCTGTTTGCAGTCTTATATAGTTTTATAGTTCAAGCAAATACCTATGTAACAACTGTACTCTCACACAATAAAACTGTTTGAGAAAAAGCTGATGCATTCTATGTTTTACTTGCATTCTCAGATTGTATTCAAACATCAAGATAATCGCTATTCACCGAGAATTTTTAGAAAGCGCTCCGTAATGTACAAGAAGAGTATTATTGTGATAAGGGCAGACAGTATTCAATTATAAGTACAGTTGTGAAGCTTAATAGCGTAGTTTCTCGAAGTAGTTGTGGAGTGCCTCAGAACGATTTCGTCATGACCCTATTGCCCGTCCGACTAGTAAGCACCTGAAGAAGTACCACAGCCAGTCTCCGTACCGTTACGGTGAACAAACTGGACAGCCGACCACTTGTTTAGTTCAATTGAAATGTTAACTTGATTACATTTTTTTCTCAACGGCTATACTGATGACTTGCTACGTAGCTTGCTACCAAAGAAAAGATCGATTTAGATCTCTATGTAAGGAGTGTTACCGCCTGTACGCCTTCACGAACATATTTTTAGCTCGCTGATTCGAGTTTAATGTACTAAAAGTTGTTTACTAAGGTTAGTGTATATCTAGAGTCATCGTACGGTCGAATCTTGGGTTTTCCACGAACGAACGCGCGTACATCTGAGGAAGTAGGTGTAGCAATGACCTTAATGATTTTCGTTACCATAACAGATTGAATTTTTTTCGAATGATTATTTCGTATGTTGATTTTTTAGCCCTTTCAATTTTAACGAGCTTGTTTTGTATGTGTTGTCTATTGAATGTAACGTAATGGTCTCTTGATGTACATAAGTAGATACGTATGAAGTATTTCTGTTTACTGTAGACGGATGAAAGTACCTGTAGTAAATACATCGTTATTTTCTAAAAGAGACGAAGGGCGTATGTTTTTCATACTTCTTCAGCGTAAAAGGACGGCGAAAGTGTGGGTGGCCGCAAGCAATATAAATTGGTAGCCTACTCAGCATATGTGAATAAGTTATTGCTTATTACTGCACTAATAAATGTAAGACCGTCTTGAATGTTGATAATAAAATATTTAAAAAGTAATTTATATGAGCCTTTATGTGGGTTGTCTCTGATAGTATCGTTGTTTCTTCTAGGTCTAGAGGGGAAGCAGATGTCCGTATCGATATTACACGGATGTAGATACACCTACAGTTAGCTACTGTTAGTCGGGTGGCGTTGGTTGCTAGGCATGCCTCCGCCCTAATATTTTTGTTCACATTAGGGAGCGTGGGGGCACCATGCCAACCGTCTGCATTTAATAATGCCATATATCATAAATACAAATATGTAGTAGCGAGCTTTAAAAGGATCTTGGTTTTGAATTGATGATGAATGAATGCTTAAGAAAAAAAGATGGCTATGTAGTTGCTGATTTATTTCGCTAGGGATTTTATAACCATCATAGTTCGTTTGTTACTTACGCAAGTATTTTTAGATGTGTTCTTTTTGCCCTTGGAGTTTAAAGTAACACAATCACAATATTGCTCTAGAAAACCCTTTCTTAACTGCTACGGAAATTTTAATGGAAATGATTTACATAATTACCTAATATTCGAAAATACTTCTCTAGAGGCCCATTTTGAAGATGTTGTGGCCCCTAATTATTCTGTTTTACTAACCAGTGTAGGTACTTTAGAGTTAAGACGGATGTGAGTTGACTATATTATTTATAGTTTATTTTTTGCCTCGTGTTTTTTGACACTAGCCTTTGTAGGTTGCTGTGCTGGCTAGTTAATATGCAGAAAGGCTAATTGCATTGACGTCAATGAACTAGCGTTAGGTTTACAAGTGCTAACGACCTTTTATGTAGAAAGATTACTCATACTATTTTAATTCTCTATCTGGTAGCTCTATTGCAGAGATGTGCTTCTGATAAATCAATATCCGGCCTTTCCCATTGTATTGTATCCCATCAAAGTTCGCTTTCTTCGTCTTTATTTAATGGCTCCCGTGCACAATGACTGATGTTACCCCAACGTTAATTGATGGTTGATTCTTTCTACTTTGATAGTCTTTTTGTACCATAATGGAACAAGGGATGCTGAAGTGTGGCTCATATGTAATGTGTACAGGAACCATGAAATATCAAACAAAACCTAAAAACATCGATTAAAACATGAACAAACAGATGTGGAATTGACTCAGACATTCCCTTAGGTTGAAAGCAATGGAAAATTATATTCTTCCTTCAATAACAGAGAACTGTTAACTACCGCATGATGTGTCGTTTGGTCACAATTCAATAATCCAGTAATGAGAGATTTCTATAAAGCTAATGATCCGTATTATTCTGTATACAGAAATGGCCGCTTTCCTGGTTCCGATGTAACGGGATAACAGAATCATGTCTCCTAATATTCTGACATTGCACAGACAGAAGAAAACAATAAATTATTTATCATGGAAACAGTGAAGACGTGTATCGTTCCGTGAGAATGGTCGTGTGCCATTAAAGCCAGGTAGCCGCCCCGTTACTTATTGTTCTGCCTGGGTATCAGCTAATAGTGCTCGCCTACATTGTCTTTCATAATTGCATGGCTGAGCTAGGTACTTGGCCGTAAAAGTAGGTTTTTTGTCGTCGGATTCAAAGCTAAATTGGTTGGCTTGAACAATATGCTCTTGTTTTGCTTAAAAGTTCAAAGAGATACAATTGAGTTGGCTGAGGGGAGAAATGGAATAATGATTGTTACGAGTAATGTTCTTAAATTTAACGTCTTGTATGAAATATATGATGACTAACACAATTATGAAAAACTTATTCCAGGGCTTTTTTAGGGCCAAAGTGTAAAACATTTCTTGACCGCCAATCTCCGCAAACATTTTGGCAAAAGTACACCGGCCGGCATTTGCCACACCGCATCACAGTAAAAATGTATTAACTTCTGAACCTAAAACATTGATTCTACAAAAGAAAATCTCCCTCAAGCTAAGAACTAAAAAAACAGGTCAGCTAAAGTCGTGGTTCACCAAATTCCATCAAAGAAACTAAAGAGCTGCATCTGTGACGGTCGTTAAGTGAAGCATTAAGGTATGATGGTAATCTCTCTAACGGTAAAACTGCATTTTTTCAACTTGTTTCTCGTTCACCACAATCCGCATGTCGGTCACGTAATCCAAGTAATTATAAATACACTGTCATGCAGGCATGTTACATTCAATATGAATAGGAAATCGTGATATTAAAATACAGATACCGATATAGGACATAGTTGGAATATTAAGGAATTTGCGACACTGGCGCCCTCGGACGCCGCGGTGTTATTGGCTCGCAACTGAACGGAACAGTCTTCTTAGTGTCTTAGTATTTCTCAAGGTTCCAGTGTAGATGGCGTTGGGTGTCCGTGTACCCTCTGTGCGTCAAGACGTTTCAAGTTTCCAAAGATGTTTTGAAGATATGTGGCGACATTTTGGCGTTGCCTAAAGCTTTTTGTATGAACGAAATTCTTATTTTAAAGATTTGTTGAGATTATTAATATTTGAATGCGAGTAAATAATGCTGAGTCTATTACAACGTTGATAATGAAGAAAGAAAAGAGTCAGAAAAGAAAACTGTTAAAATGAAAGTAAAGTTGTACTTGCAAAAACCGTCGATAGATGGCAGTACTAGTTCTGAAATGACTTGGTTTATTTAAGTGTTGGTATAGTACTCGTATTTAATTTTATTAGCAACTCACATTCACATAGATGATGTGTTGAAATAAAAAATAAGTACCTAACAACTTTTATTCATCTTATGGTGTGTATTGAATTAATAAACTGGTACACACGGCTACACGTCAGGCTATACATTTCCAGTATACATTTCCAGTATAAGCTGACCTCGAATTTTACGGAAATCCTATAAATGCGAGATCAGCATAAACTGGAAATATATAGCTTGATGTGTAGGCGTGTGTATTACTTACTACATAAAATCACCGGTTAATTTTTGTTCACTGCTGGAAGACTTTACGGAAGCAGGTCTGTAGGGCGATTCCTTGTAGTAATTTATGTAATCTCAGAGAATAAAGTAAACGAAAAAAGGTTTTTCTTTTACTTTATTCGTTGAGAAAATTATATAGGAAATTACTATAATATTATGATTGACTGCGTCGTAAGCCTATAGTCACAAGCACGACTGTTTGGGGTCCGGGTTCGATCCCCGAGCCACGCAAAATGTTACTGGGCGTGATGGTATGCTATGAATACAACACATAAACTCTCCATTCCCCTCACCATTGCAGGTACACTCTTCGTCATGTCTCGTCGAGGTAACCCCATGATTATTTACGAGGGTAAGAACTTCATCAGGGAGAGGTCACGGGGCCAGCGCACGCGGTGGGTGTGCGGCAAGAAACGGCGGCTGCAGTGCATAGCGACCCTGACGACTTTCGACGGAGCCGTCATCAAGGAGTTTGGTTACCATAACCACAGTTAGCAGCTACTACAATGCTACAAGGATCGTTTGGCGCACTTGGCGATTTGGGCGATCTTTTGGCGATTTTGACAGGGCGGCGCTGTTAGTAGACGTTTGTGCAATTTTTTTGGGGAAATGTATTGAAAAAACAAGTTGGCGGCGTTAATTCCTCCTTTGGCCACACGCCAAAAGCACGCCAAAAACACCTAGTTTCTGAAAAGCAATAAGTACAAAAAATTACAGACAGCTTTCACATTCATGTTATTTATTGTGATTGGCTGACTGAAATAACCACAGTCAATCAAATCATTTGGCTTGAGTGTGTTAGCAAATTGTGTTGATAAAGCTTTGTGCAGACTAGCGCAACGCGACAGCGCGACGCGACACCGGTTATTGGTGGCCCTTGAAGTTTTCTTAGAAATTTCATTATTCGAGTTCAGAAACCGGGCGTTAAAATCTCTAGCGATAAAAAAAAACTCTTAGAAAAATACTGCCACTTATTAACAGTTCTCTATCCTACCATAGATAACTGTTAATAAGTGGCAGTATTTTTCTAAGAATTTGGTATACTGACTGAAAAGATAAGAAGTGAGCCTTCAAGCTACAGGTATAATTAAAAAATATTATCAATGCGCCATACATTAAATGGTTTTAAAGGACCCAGGCAAGGCAGACAGGCGCGACGCGACTCTGGTAGAACAATTTCTATGAAAACTTCAGACGGAAATTGTTCTACCGGTGTCGCGTCGCGTCTGACTGCGGAAGCCTAAATCCTAAAAGAATGTTATTATTAGCAACTGGTTAAAATGTGTTACAGCTCATGAATAGTATAGGGAT
Organism: Agrochola macilenta; assembly: GCA_916701695.1. Classification (NCBI taxonomy): domain Eukaryota; kingdom Metazoa; phylum Arthropoda; class Insecta; order Lepidoptera; family Noctuidae; genus Agrochola; species Agrochola macilenta. Next base: position 17,031,894 of record OU753563.1, read on the forward strand.
AATTCTAAATTAAAAATTAATTGGTGCTTGTTGTGCTGATTAAGTAGTAACCATTTAAGGAAAAACCATTTAATCGCTAGGATAAGGATTTACCTCTTGTTGTTGAAAGTTTGATAGTTACAGGAATGTGGTCAATTATAAAACAAATAAGTTACTAATGCCTACAGTTTTGGTATAAAAAACTATAGAATATGCCTATATACTTTGTCTGGAAGACGGTTGATATTAATAATTAGAACAAAGTTTTTATTTTGTTAAGAGCGTTTATCCTAAAAGTTGGCAACGTTGCAAATAGCTGTCAAATATTTACCTGTTTTGATTAATTTGGCAATATTACTTTAATCACATAAGAAATGTGGCTAACTAGAATATTAATAATGAATTGCAATTATAACACTGAATTTGATGTTGTAATCGTTTTAGGTATAAATTCAAATTCAAAATTCAAATTCAAAATTCAAATTCAAAATTCAAATTCAAAATTCAAATTCAAAATTCAAATTCAAAATTCAAATTCAAAATTCAAATTCAAAATTCAAATTCAAAATTCAAATTCAAAATTCAAATTCAAAATTCAAATTCAAAATTCAAATTCAAAATTCAAATTCAAAAATCATTTATTTCAGCCCATAGGCCATAACGCTAGACAAAATTATAATCAATATAAAGTTATATAAAAAAATATAAAAAAATTGTTAATTAATTAATTAATTAATTAACATTTTTTTTTTTATTGATTTTTATATAACTTTTTATTTAATTATTTAATTATTTTTTATTTAATTAATTAATTAATTAATTCAGTACATAAAAAAGGTATTTGCAAAGTTTCCAAAAAGTTTTTTTACATCTAAAATTCGGTGTTCAGATATTAATTATTGCATTTCATTATCAATATTCTAGTTCGCTAGTCAGCAACATTTATTATTACTATACAGTAATATTCCCAATTTAATCAAAACAGGGAAATATTCGACATCTATTTGCGACGTTGCCCATTTTCAAAATAAACGCTCATAAAAGGTACTTCGGTACAAGTTAGGTGTATTTTAAATTAGTTTTATCTAGTAACTTCTAACGGTGCTTAATCGTCTTTCTTAATCAACGAAAATACAGACTTATTTTAATTAAGTAGGTACCTAATACTTACATATTTAGTTTCATAGTTGGTACGTAAGACGTAAACAGAGTTTATTGTTAATTGATGAGATATTAATTTAATTAATAGATAGTATTTTAAATTAAATAAATAGCTAGTTACGATGAATGAGGAACCAATCTAAAATATGGATTCGATACCCGGATTGTGAAATATTTTGTACTTTGTTTTTTAAAAGTTAAAAAATAAATTGCTTTCCTATGATAACTTTATCTAAACCCGTCCTTACTGGAGATATAAAATCTAGACTAGGACCTAGATGGTCAAGAAGTCAAGTTTTTGTTAAATAAATCCCTTTTGATCCTTAGATATCTATCCATTTTATTTATGTTGAACAGGATTAATAATTATCATAAATTTATTTTTATATTATTTAATAAATCCACTGACCCACTGATCTAACAGCGCTTATCAACAAAACTAGTTTTATACATGTGTGAATGGTTTCACATTCTCACGTCCTTCAAAATGGCTCGATAAAAAACTTGTTTAGGTTTTTAACAAACCGGAGGAGGCCCTATTTATGGTCACTATTATTTTATATTACCATATTAATCATTCTTATTTGCGTAAAAAGGTACTTTGAATATTTAAATGTTTATTACCTATGTGTTACATAAGTATATACATTCAGTTTGTTTTATTCAAATTTTTAAGTTATGGTTGCTATCTCTAGATTTAGATGCGACTTTTTTTTTTAAACATATTTTGAAACTGTGACTAATTGTATAAAGCAGGCAATTCGGGAGAGGCCTAAGGGATCTCGCGCACTAGACGGTCACGACTGGCCGAAGTCGTGGCCGTCTAGTGCGCGAGATCCCTAGGCTAGTTGGCCGTTGAGACGAAATGCGTGATTCGTATCGGTTTCTAATGTGTACCTGGTCGCGGTCGTGGTCGTGGCCGTCTAGTGCGAGAAATCACTTAGTCCAGCTGTGAACTGACTGACTGAAGGTACCACTTTGCACAATACTCAGTAACTACTAAGTGTCTGTAGGTACAGTTAACGCATCCAACTATATTGGTGGCCGCAGATTTTGAGTCATTTAATATTTTATTAGAAACAATTAACGGGAAATATCAGATTATTATAAGCTATATAATCAGAAGCTGCACAATTGACAAAATTTAAACACGAAAGTAATTATTTATGCATCAAAGTGCCTTATATGTATAGACGCCACCAGAAAGAGTTGCTCTATAGAATATGAGCTAAGCCAAATCTCAGTGCAAGTAGCTTATATAAATAGCGTGCTTGCAGAATGTCACTTATGCACTTGCAACTTGCAAGTGCATCAGAAGCTGCACAATTGACGACAATTAAACACGAAAGTAATTATTTATGCATCAAAGTGCCTTATATAGAAGCCTCCAGATAGAATAGCTCTATAGAATATGAGCTAAGCCAAATCTCAGTGCAAGTAGCTTATATAAATAGCGTGCCTGCAGAATGTCACTTATGCACTTGCATCTTGCAAGGGCATCAGAAGCTGCACAATTAAACACGAAAGTAATTATTTATGCATCAAATTGCCTTATATAGAAGCCTCCAGATAGAATAGCTCTATAGAATATGAGCTAAGCCAAATCTCAGTGCAAGTATCTTATATAAATAGCGTGCCTGCAGAATGTCACTTATGCACTTGCAACTTGAAAGTGCATCAGAAGCTGCACAATTGACGACAATTAAACACGAAAGTAATTATTTATGCATCAAAGTGCCTTATATAGAAGCCTCCAGATAGAATAGCTCTATAGAATATGAGCTAATCCAAATCTCAGTGCAAGTAGCTTATATAAATAGCGTGCCTGCAGAATGTCACTTATGCACTTGCAACTTGCAAGTGCATTAGAAGCGGCACAATTGACGACAATTAACCACAAAAGTAATTATTTATGCATCTAAGTGCCTTATATAGACGCCACCAGATTGAATAGCTCTATAGAATATTAGCTAAGCTAAATCATACTGCAAGGATATAAATAGCGTACTTGCAGAATGTCACTTATGCACTTGCAAGTGCATATTTTATGTGACATTTACTTGTAATTTGTTGTTATGTGGAAAAATTCCATAATGAATTTCCATGAAATGTTAAATAGTTACCGATTGGCAGTGAAAAAGGTATAATTTTACCCATTTAAGTCAGCAATCTCACAGAATATTTATTAAAAAAAAAAACATAACTTTCACATTAACCTACATTAACTTAATAAAAGGTCTAATATTTAATATGTAGCAGCGACAAGTGGTATGGCCCTCTGGTGACGGCCCCGACTTACAAGTTGTAGATCGTAGGGTCGAACTCAGACAGGCGCTTTACTTTGTGTAATTTATTTCATCAGCACTGCTCTCACGATGTTTTCCTTCACCGTTTGGTGAAGGAAAACATCGTGAGGAAACCGCCATGTCCCAGAACTAAAAATTCGAAGACATGTGAAATCTACCAATGCGCATTGGGTCCGCTGTAGATTACAGCCCACTCCCATTTCAAAATGAGGACGCCTGTGTCCCAGCTGTGCGAACATTATAGGCTGATTAGGCGTAGGTACGTTATATTTAATAGGAATTAGAATAGCAAGAAAGCAAGTCAATAGGCTTGACTTTTCGGTCCAGTTAGGTCTAGAGTCTAGATAGTAGATAACTTTGAAAACCAACCTGTTGTTGGCATTAAAGACTGAACATAATATTTGATTAAATTAGACGCAACTGTACTGTCTTTTTTTTTTTTTGGGCCAATTTATATAACATAATGTCATCACGTAATATATTCCCTGAAGTGACACCCACATTTCGCGAGTTATGTTATGTTCATATACATATGTTGTTAGGTACTTATATTAGTTTTTCATCGTTTTCGTCTTTTCGTAGTTACTAACAAAAGTAGTTAAACACAACACACATTCAAGGTTACAGAACAGATTTATCAAAAGAAAGTGTTAATTATTACTACTTTGTTACAAACGAAATAATTGAAGAGTGGTTTGAGGACCAGTATAATTTAAAGTTAATGTGTGGGAAATACTACCGTAGAAGAGAAAAATCGGTAAATAAATCGCTCAGTAATTGTTTACTTAATTGAGGAAGAGACTTTTTAATATTGTATTTATAAAAATTATAATAATTATTATTAATAAGAGCGTACAAATGGTTAAACTTTTCTTGTTAAAAAAAAACCGAGTTTGTTATGTTGAGAACAAAATGTATATTTTATTGTAAATACTCAAATAGTGTTAAAAAAGTTCTAAAGTTTAAATTATTACATATTATTTCCTTGTCATAATAAAAATCTGTTTTGGCCAAGTTGTAATGGCCGAATATTAATTTTGACAATAATGAAATAAGTCTTGTTTTCCGTAACGTTGAACGCTTCACGGAAAGGGGAAAAAATATTATATTTTAATCTGTTATTGTTTTAATTTAATTGGGACATAATATACCTACCTAATGTTGTAAAAAATGTACGAAAATAATAATTATTATTGAAAACTTTTTGTAATTTTTTTTTTTTACATGTTTGGGTGAAGCTTTTTTTCGAAGTTTAGAAATTCTTTTTATTTATTTTTCTTACAGATGACTTTGAAGGGGGCCATGGCGGACCATTTCGTGGCAGATTGTACTCCTTCTATGATCTAGAAATTGCGTTACATCACTGTTCAAATGATTAACAATGAGATCTTGGACGAAGTCATAGCAGGTTGCAGTATCTTGCATAGGTGATAATGTTAACTTGCGTATTGATAATATTAACTTGCATGCAAGACTTGCATACCCCATTACGTTACACTTGCCCGAATGCAAGATACTTAAATTATACAGCTTACGTCCAAGAAACTTGCAGAAATGCCGCTTAGCTTGCATTGGATTGCGGCCTACACTATAATAACTTGAAGTGGTCAACGAAAAGAATTTATGTATGATAAAAATATGAGTTATTATTGGAGTTTAAAAGATATTGTGGGTAAGCAATAATTATATTAAGGTAGATATTATTATTAATTTAGTGTTTCAAAGAAAATTGTTCGACAATAGTACCTAGGTACTAAGAACGAATGATAATTCATTTGTAACTGATGAATTAATGATCAAATATTATTAACGTGCGAAAAAAAAAATCTAAGTTGGAATTAGCCTCAAATGTTCATGATTTCAAGAAAAAGTAATTAAATTGATCAATATACAAGCTGATACTACCCTGCAAATCGCAAAAAGCGTAAGAAAATTTGAAATTCGCGGGCCAAAATGGCGTTTTCACCTAAATAACATTTTTTTTACAAAGATTTACTTGAAGTAAATGTACCTATATCTACATAGTTCAATGTATGTACTCGTATGTATGAATTTAGAAGTGTAATAATTGACTACTGGTCACATTAATGTGCTCAAGGACGCGAATCCTAATCGCGTAACAAACCCCTAATGACAAAGGTTTTCATTTTAACAAACTAAATGTATCCTTTTAAGGTGCCTTAATAGCGTTGGAAGGCCTCTCACAAGGTGAACCGATGACCTTGTGAAGGCTGTAGGAATCCGCTGGATGCGAGAAGCACAGAACCGGTCGAAGTCACGGTGCTTGGGGTCTTTCGGCAGAAATGTTGATGATGATGATGATGGTGGCTTATGTTTCATACTTAGTGTTCACGATAGTAGACTTAAGGCAATGTATATTGTCAAAATGAAAGCTATTGTAATTTTGAGTGCGTTACGCAATTAAGGCTTTTTCCCACAGGCGCGTTATTATCGGTCGATAATATCGGATGCGTTATTGCGATATCTGTCTGCAGTAAATTTTGTATTAGGACGGCCATGAAGTTTCACACTGCTGCTATAACGACGCAATAGAAGTAGGACGCAGTTCCTCCGTCCTGCGATATTCCGATATGAGTTCTTAGAACATTTTGTATTAGGACGCATACGATCTTACACACACCTGCGTTAATAACGTAAGTACTAGTAGTAGGTACCTCAATAATTTGGTTTTATCGACTGGTATTCTAATTAGTAGTGGTTACATGTCTGTACGAGTGACCAGATTTTTTTATATTGATATTGATTTATCATCAGACGAAGAATTTTTATCAGTAACAGTAGCTATGTAAGATGACCGAAGTCATATAATACAGGTCCTAAACGTATCGTTAAAAATATCGGGCAATAAAAACGCGGCTGTGTGGCAAGAATCGGGACGCATTATCGCAATAACGTATCCGATATTATCGACCGATAATTAACGTATTAATTAACGATAATTACGCATTTACCGTCTAATTACAAAACGACTTCTAATAGGTACTTTAGTCAAAACCCACGCTTTTGTGCTCGTTATTGAAGTATAAACTTTATTCAGAGCACGGTAAAGTTCTTAATACAAAATTGACAAATTAGTCTCTACTTTGGCGTTAGTTTTTGTAATTGGAACTTTAACTTTGTCGGAATAGAGTTCAAAATTCATAAATGGCTCAATGGTTTAACTATGAGTCTTAAGATATAGGTAGCTTGCCATTAGATTTTAGACTGCAGTTTTGTCCTGTCTTGAACATTAGCCAAGTAACGTTTGTAATTTTACGATAATATTTTCCGTGCTTTGGTTCTATTCCTTGCCACCGGCCAGAAAAAGTTAATTAAGTATTATATTAATTTTAATTAATCGATATTTATAAATCTAGTGACATCACATTTAGGTAATTTACGTTTTTAAGCTTATAAAGCTTATAATATAGAATAGCTGATAAATATTTTTATCGTTTTATAAAATAAATCATGAAAAGGACAGGACATTATATTACATTATTTCTATTATTTTGTTCTGTATTTTTATCTAGTCGTTTCGCAATTATTAACTGTATTTTTGATTTTTCATGGTAAGTAGTTTGATAATTACTCATTATGCTTAATATTGTTCCTAAAATGTAATAACAAACAGAAATAATTTAAGTCCGCACCAGTCCTTGGTAGACACTAAAATCTGTATTTATAAGCAGAATCTAAATTAAGTATAATATTAATTATATTTTCAGAAATATAAATTGCATTATAATTTAAATATTGTTAAAATCATTATTTCCTTTTAAGGTTGTGAGTTAAACGAACCTATTATATTGTGTAATTATAATGATTAAATAGGTAAGGTATAAGATAAGTATATTTTGAAATGCCATTGATATGCCTCAACTATTCAATACAACGATTCTTGTCAGTGATAGTATACAAATAAATTAGGTATATAGTTAACCAATATTATATATAATATATATATATATAAATAAGATAGTAATACATTTTCCAAATAATTAATCATATGATTAATTATTTGGAAAATGTATATAATAATAACAATACCATTAAGACCAAAAGAAAGAGACTTGTCTCCCTAGTAGCTAAGTATGAAATTATCTACGTAAGTAATGTAGTTTCAGTTTTACCTACTGGTAATTTCAGTAGATGGGTATCGGTAGGTTATGTATATGATAAGTAGTTCATTGCTTCATACAGATATGGAAAAGTGCTTCCATTAATTATACTAGAAATACTACCTAATGTGTACTAGTGGTTTAGTGAACCTAGTTGTAGGTATATACAAGGTGGATTTTTGAGATGGGGCAGTAAGGACAGACCTTAACCCAATGTAGCTACAGGAAAACGGTCTTAGGAGACTGTTCTTAACTTTTTGATACTACTCGTATTTGATCTGCATCCAAAGATTTTGAAAAAATATACAATGTTAGCTAGAAAATAGTCAGTTAGAAATCGCAAAACACCTTAACTAAGGAAAAAGTTTTTTTGAGATTTTTGTCTTTTCTAGTGCTCAAAACCTTAATTGGTCCAATAGAGTTTTGATCCTTATAAGAAACAGGATCGATTGGCATCAAAAAAAGTTTTTGTGAAAACTGCCTATTTTCTTGCTGACTATAGGTACATTTCTTTCAAAATCTTTTGATCCAGATCAAAATTTCTCAAAGTTAAGGACTGTTTCCTAAGACCTTTTTCTTGTAGCTATAACGGTTAAGGTAGGTGTCCTTACTGCCCCATCTCAAAAGTCCACCCTGTATACACCTTTCGTGATACAAAACATTATTGTTCCTGTCTATTCATTCTATTGTATTATTTATGTTTTACCTCTCGTTTTAATAAAAGCTTGCCATAAAACGTCTTTTTTTTACTCCATATTTTATTGTTTTCAGTGCAAAACTTGAACTAAAGTATTCAAAATAACCGATTAATTATTTTACTGGTCGCAGGCTGTTGCTAAAATAATGGTTGAGTTCGATTCTCATCTCAGAAAATGTTTAAGTTAAGAAAAGAAAATAAATCGAAATAATCCATATCGACTCTTGGCAGTGCGGTAAGGAGATAAAGAAAATAGTAGTTAAGGGGAAACTTTTTTCATAAATCTATGGAACAGAGATTGGTTTTATAGAGCAGTGGATCTATATCTACCGACTGCAATGAATGGACTTGAACGATAGACGTCTTACAAGTTCTGCATTGTTGGCACACACCAATTAATCTTTGTGTTAACTGAACATTTGAGCCTCAACAGCACATTAAGTAAAATAAATGACATTTGAATTAATCACCTGTCAAGTTGCGAACTTGGTACAAATATCTTGTACCAAGTTCGCAATTTTTCGATTTTTTTTTGTTCGATTGTACTCTTCTTCGTTGTATTTTTTTTGTAAATTTGTAAATACTAGTGGTCGCCCAGAGGTCAAAATTCGACCATAATTCATTTTAATTTTAAGTTATATAAAGTACATACTAATACCATGCTGCCATGTCATGATTCTAAGGTAGCCATCTTGTGTCAAACGCATGGTAGTGTGTGTCATTACACACACTACCATGCGTTTTTTTAATTAATTTAATTTATTTCTAATGTATATATACGTATATTATATCAAAATATTAGCTTTCTGCACTCCTTCTCCATATAAACTTTAACTGTGCCAAATTTCATACGAGTAGGTACTCCTCCGTGCGCGTAATTTTCGTAAAAAGGGGTACAAAGTTTTTGCTTCAGGTATTAAGAGCGTTTATTCTGAGGGTGGGCAACGTCGCAAATAGATGTCAAATATTTCACTGTTTTGATTAATTTTGCAATATTACTGTGTGGAAATAAAAAATGTGGCGAACTAGCGAACTAGAATATTGATTATGAAATGCAATAATTAATATCGTAACACCAAATGTTTCATTTTAGAAATAAAAAAACTATTTGGAAACTTTCCAAATGCGTTTTTTACACCTAAAATGGGTACAACATCAAATTCAATGTTATAATTGCAATCCATTATTAATATTCTAGTTCGCTAGTTAGCCACATTTCTTATTTCTATTCAGTAATATTGCTATAAGAATCAAAACGGGTAAATATTTGGCAGTTATTTGCGACGTTGCCAACTTTTAGGATAAACCCTCTTAATATAATAATTCTTTTATATTGTATGAGCCCAGTAGGTGGCCATGTTGATTGCGGCACTCCAGCAAGTGGGGCATGGTCTGTTCAGAAGCACCGCACTCGCACTGGGTTTTGGATGGCTAGAGACTTGGGTACGCAATCGATTCAGGGCTTTCCATATAGGCCTCTGCAGATCACGCCCGGGAGGCAAATACTCCTGGGGTTTAACGAAGTCGGGGTGCATGCTTCTCTTTCCACAATTTACTTCTCAAATTAGGTGGTTTGTTCTGGATGGCCTGCGTAGAGCGAAAGAAGAGGTATGTCTTATTTCAGCTCCAGGGGAAATAAATGGTTTCATATGAGTACCAACGTCAATTTTCATTACCCGACTACGGCGAAGCAAAAAGGAGGGTTATGATTTTGACCGGTATGTGTGTATGTATGTATGTTCATCTGTTACCTCATAACTTCTAAACTATTGATCATAATTTGACAAGTGAAGTACCGTTGGGAGTGTCTTGATCGTCCGCTCGTGGTTACGTCCATATGGCGCCCTTTAGAGGACATAAAGGCATGAACTGAAAAAAAAAGCCACGTAAATAAATATGTTTGTTATAAATTAATACCTATTATACAATAAAACTTGAACAAAAAAAATATTTAGCGGCTCTGCAAATGCTTTATAACGGATTTATAACCCCAAAATAATTTAATTAAAAAGTAAGTTCAAAAACAAAAACCCGACTACTGATAAATCACGCTCTAAAAAGTATGAGTTTATTAGTATTTGAACTGTTTAAAAAAAAAATAGAGCTCGTTCAGTCATGCAGACATATTTCAGAGATTCATAAAGATCATATCTATACTTAGTTTTATTGCATGATCTGTTTCTGATTTAAGAGTTTTGTCGGATTATATTTGCAATACTAACCGCCTTTCAGGCTGATCTTATGCAAATGAAGTCTGAAAAACGAAGGCTCTCGGAATTAGTTTCTAAATGTAGCCCTGTTACAGACGTCCAGTTCATACCTACGGAGAAAGGGAAATATATCCTCGTGCTTCGCGGCTACACGTATTCACAAGTTGGGGGCCGGTTCTTCTACTGTTCGTCGAAGCACATGGGGTGCCGAGCGCGGGTTCGGCTGCTGTCGGGTAAACTCGTGGCGTCTACCGACGAGCACAACCACGCGCCCCCGTCTCACGCTCGTTGCGGTAACGGCGCCTTCGTGCAACTTCGTCCCAGAGGCCTGTCCAATTTCTCGGGACTATCCTCAGCCATCCTCCCTTCCCCTATTTCTTCCCCAACTGTAGCAGCTCTAGCCCTTCATGCCCTAAACTTCCCCAGAATACTTCCCAAAACAGACCTGTGGTCGCGGCTTCCTAATCCTGAAGATAAAAAGGATCCGTAATTAAGTTAAGAAGAAATATATTAAGCAATAAATCGTATGACATAGTGTCGATGTTTACTGATGCGTGCCGGGGCCGGATTGTTATACATTGTTAGAAAAAAAGATTGTTAAGAAAGTTTTATGGTACAGTATTTTCATCTCGAGTGACGCGCGTTTTACTTGTGATAGCCAAGTATACAAACACGCTGTAAGAGTGTGCGTGAAGACGAGTAACGTCAGCATATAACACACACACACACACATACACTTCTGACTTCACCGTGTCTCAGACGGTAACGAGTGCTCCTGCCTGCGCTTACACACACATTTACGGCGTGGTTGTACATTTGGTTACCACAAGTAAAGCGCGCGTCGCTCCGTGAGATAAAAAAAAATACTGTAGTTGCTTAATTTGATGACGAAGGCCTTAAAATATGTGGAGAGCAGCTAATTGTTTTGTCTTATGATGTGCGGTGTCTTGTTTTTTCCACTATGATAGTCCATGAAAGTTTTTTTTTTTTTTTTCTATTTCACTAGAAATTAAAAAAAGAAAATCTACACGTATCGGACACACAAAAAATAATCGTAGAGATTAAAATAAGAACAGGACATTGTATGATGGTATATTATACAATGGACATTGTATAATATACCAACATACAATGTCCTGTTTATATTATTTTATAGGGTAGGTATTAACCATTTCACACATATGAGAATAGGCCTTAGAATGAGCTGTGAGTTATTTATGTTGCAACGATACGCATCAGTGCACAGCAACGTTTACTTAATACTAGACTAGATCGTTAAGTATAGAAATTGAATGTTTCTTGAATTTGTTGATCTCTAACATTTATGTATATTTCGAAAATTTGATGTTATACCTAAGCTTCGCTTTCAGTGATAATTCAACGCGATACGTAATTCGGTGATATTTTCTGAGTAATAATTATAGTTATATGAGCCTTACTATATCTACGTTAATTCTACTTATAGTTATCTACATGTTAATACTTAATATTTCGTTTGTATATAAATTCTTATTTTCTAAATATAGACTGCTCCTTTATGAATGATTATATTGTGCTTGAATAATTTTGACATTTTTATTTGTAACTAGCTGCGCCCCGCGGTTCTCCCGTATAAATATCGATCCCGTGAGAATATCGGGATAAAAAATATCCTATGTCCTAATCCAAGTCATGGTCTACCCGTGTGCCAAATTTTATCCAAATCTGTTCATCCGTTTTAGCGTGAAAGCGTAACAAACAAACAAACTCACTTTCGCATTTATAATATTAGTTAGGATCCTGTATGGAGTATAACTAAATAGTATTCGTAATTTCGTACCATTAATAGGTATTCGTGGGTGACTGGAGTAGGTAAATCTAAATATCGGAGATTTTGTTATATCGATAGAGCTCGTACAAAAATGGTCTAAGCGGTCAACTTTTTTACGGCCCGGATTTCGTAATTTTTGAAGTTATAAAAAAACAAAAATTGTACTCTACTTGATGAATTCTAGACAATGACATCCCACATACCAGGGTTGGAATTTTTAACTTTATTAATTTTTTGTTATAGCGGCAATAGGAATACAAAATCTGTGAAATCCTTACATACATTTTTATCATCAATCTGTTTAGCGACTGTTAGGCACAAATGACGCGGATATTCACCCTTGGAGAAAACTGCTGCAACGTAATAAGAGTGTTTATTCTGAAAGTGGGCAACGTCGCAAATAGATGTCAAATATTTCGCTGTTTTGATTAATTGGCAATATTACAGCGTGGAAATATTAAATATGGCTAACTACTGAACTAAAATATTGATTATGAAATGCAATAATTAATATCGTAACACGGAATATTTAGTTTAGTTTTACTTTCCAAATGCCTCTTTAACACCTAAAACGGTTACAACATCAAATTCAGTATTATAATTGCAATTCGTTATTAATATTCTAGTTCACTAGTTAGCGCTATTTCATATTTACAATCAGTAATATTGCCAAATAAATCAAAACAGGTAAATATTTGACAGCTATTTGCGACGTTGCCATCTTTTAGAATGAACGCTCTTAACATTAACATCAAAATACATTTATCTCATAGGTGTACGGTTCTCAACGAACCGGCTGGGTTCCAAGAGCTTGTTCGTCGGAGGCTACAGCTTCAGGAAGGAGTACTCCTCAGGATCCAGGGTGTCGTGGAGGTGTTCCAAGAGAGGCTGCCCAGCGACAGCGGTCACTCTGAATAATGAACTGCTGTGCACCAGATACTGGCACAAGCACTGACCTACTTGGGGACTGAATGGATTACGATGGAAGTTTGTAATATTACGGCTTAAGCCGTTCAGTGTCCAACAACTGGTCACTTATTTACGATTTTAGGATCTTCCGCACTACGACTGCTCGTAGTCATGGCCGCAGAAGTTCCGGCCAAGAGGCTTTTGTTTGAAGTTAAGCCGCAACCGGTCGGGCGGCCAGTCTTGCAACTTGTGGTCCATGTGGTCAAGTGCGCGATGCGCATTCTAATTTGGAATGCGAATTTTATTTGAACCTGGCCGGTGTGGCCACAGGCCGCGTAGTGCGCCAGATCGCGTTTTTTAAATTTGGACTCGATGATTTAAAGGTTGTATGAAATTACCTCAAACCAAATAAAAACCAAGACAGCGCTGCGACCAATACAGTGAAGCATGCCAAAACTACACCTCCGCTCTGTGCATACACGCTCACACGCACAAATTTACATATTACACGTCACTACGTTAGGGTTGCCAGATGATAATTTGATAAAGCAGATGGGTGTAAAAAGGAGTATTTTCTGTAAAAATTGAGGAAATTCACAATTAAACGAATTTTTCACATTATTTTAATCATATTTAACTGAGCTGCCAATTTTTGCAAGAAGTTCTTGTTTTTTCAGCAAATAATTGTGAAAATCTTCACATGTCATGTTTTTGAAGTTGTATTGAGTAATAATTAAGGCTTGTGCAGACCAGCGCGACTTGTCGCGCGACGCGACTTGTCGCGCGACGCGACACCGGTTATTGTTATACTGTGAAGTTTTCTTAGAAATTGTATTGTTCGTGTCGCGTCGCGCGACAAGTCGCGCTGGTCTGCACAAGCCTTTAAAGATTTAACTGACTGCACACTTGGTCTGTTCCTCTCTTTGCTCCACTGAGTATTAATTAGAGAAAAAATTCTTTCCACATTTGCGTTATGTGCGCTTATACAAAAATAAAACTCGCAGATTTTGAGTAGTTCTGAGAAACATTCAATGTTTTTAGCACTTTTGAAGTATATTGTCCACTTCTTGTGCCACTTCAAATCATAATATCAGATTTTGATTTAAGAGCGTTTATTCTGAAGGTGGGCGACGTCGCAAATAGATGTCAAATATTTCACTGTTTTGATTAATTTAGCAATACTACTGTTGGGAAATAAAAATGTGGCTAACTAGCGAACTAGAATATTGATTATTAAATGCAATAATTAATATCGTAACACCGAATGTTTAGTTTTAGATGTAAAAAAACTTTTTGGAAACCTTCCAAATGCGTTTTTTACACCTAAAATGAGTACAACATCAAATTCAATGTTATAATTGCAATTCATTATTAATATTCTAGTTCTTTAGTTAGCCACATTTCTTATTTCTATTCAGTAATATTGCTATAAGAATCAAAACAGGTAAATATTTGACAGTTATTTGCGACGTTGCCAACTTTTACGATAAACCCTCTTGAGAAATGACATTTTCCACGATGTTTAGCAAAAAGGAGGACTTACACATTAGGTAAGGGACGACGAGAGGACAGTACATGGAAAAGGAGGACATGTCCTCCTTTTGGATACCATCTGGCAACCCTACAATAAGTGCACACATGTTTAAGAAACTAGCCTCACGTCACTGTTAACAGCGCTTGCTTTTTATTTGGTCTGAGGAAACGACGAACTCTGTCAGATATAAGGATGCTCTTGTCCATCTTAGGTCATCGGTTTGGTATCTTCTGCTTCCTATTTATGAAGTTTAATCGTGAAATCAATAAAGATTGATAATTTTTACTGTCACATGACAGTAAAAAATATCAATCTTTATTGATTTCACGAATACCTATACCTACTGAATTGTACATGTTTTAATAAATACTATATTTTATCAGTATTATTACGCGCTTTTTATTGTAGCTGACCACTCCTTTACAATCCATCTGTATCTTTTTAAACCTTCTTTAATTTTGTTTAAATCAGTTAAATGGTACTGGAATTGCAATTATAAAAAAGTGTAATGTTTTTAGAAACGGTGGAGTTTTACACTACAGGTCGAGGTCAGATTGGAGCCGTGTTCAACGGTCAGAAATTCTACAAGAACTACCAAGGGAGTGACGGAACGGTGTCATGGATTTGCCGCAACAAGCATGTTTGTAACCGTCGGATTAAAACCCAAGGACGTAATATTATCTCCATGTCTAACAAAGGGCATTCACTTGAATGTATTGAATTGGATTTAGAAGCCTATGAGGAGATTCAACGTGAGATGTAACTTCCACGGAATAAGGTTGCTCACTCATGTGCAGGTAATTTCAGTGTTGTTTTGTGTTGTAGGTATATACAGGCTGGCCCATGAAAGTAGGTCTAAAAAAATCTTTTAAAGTCTCCCTCCTAGGGTTTCCCGAGACACCACCGTTAATTAAGTTTAAAAAAAAAATGGTTAATTCTCAGCTGACTTTAGATTTTTTTTTCTCTGTCAAACGTCTAACTCCTAAACTATAAATAATCGCCAAGCATAATTCGGGGGTTTCGGGGAACCCTTGGTGAGAGGCTTCTTTCATTTTGGAGGTTGTTTCATGGGTCTCCCAGTATATCCAAAGTCCCCGTCACGAGAAGCTATAAATTTTGTAAATAAATAACTTCTTTTCTTTTAACTAAGTTACGTAGCGACAATTCAATCAACAACAAATAATCTGAAATTCAATCAACTTAAAGTAACATAGTATACGTTTAATACGAAACTAACGAGCAATTTCACTTGGTCGGGTTATATTTTGCGATATAAAGTGCTGTCGTCTAATGTTTTGTGGTACTGAACGCGTCTGAGTTCCAGTAGTTTCGTTTTACACGTACCTATGTTACTTTGAGTTGATTGAATTTGGGATTATTTGTTTCGCTACGTAACTTAGTAGAAGTTCGTTGTTTACATAATTTATAGCTTCTCGTGACGGAGACTTTATGTAGGTATATCCGTATGTTAAGCATATAGCTTAATACAATTTCACCGACTATCTCGCTATTGACTAGATTCTTCACCACAAGGCCCGAACCGGCTCTTCTACAATTATATATATTTTTTTAGATATTAAAAAAAAAGTTGTCAAGTATCTTATAGAAATTAAGCAAATAATGTAAACTTAAGTGAGTTCGTCGATAGAGACAATCATACTTTTTAACCATTGTAGTTTTAAATTTCAGTTGTTGCATTAAGGCTTGTGCAGAGCAGCGCGACTTGTCGCGCGACGCGACACGAACAATACAATTTCTAAGAAAACTTCACAGTATAACAATAAACGGTGTCGCGTCGCGCGACAAGTCGCGCTGGTTTGCACAAGCCTTTAAAAATTTAAACATAGGTAATATTTCGGAAAGGTATTAATACCTTGTTACTTATTTAAGAAATCTATCTAATACAATTCGAGAGTTTTGAAGGATATTGCTAATTCCTCCTAGGTTTGGAAAAATCGTCTGCTCAACAACGTAAATAACGCAATGAACGTGGCTGAACTGTCAAAATAAAACCCATTGCGATTCATTGTCATTTTATGTGTGTTACGCAATTACCCCGCTGCAGCTGATTTGTTTCGCCATTGTATCTAGTTAAAAAAAATATCGGATTGGAAAATTCATAATTAATAAAAATCGTACCTAATTGTAATCAAATTATTTATGTGTTGTTTGTGTGATATAATTTTAAATAATATCTGTGTTACGTTATAGAGGAGTATTTGCGTAATATTAAAAAATAAAATAAAATTGGGCTTAATTTTATTTGGGAAAGTATTTCCTTTAACAAACCTAGACAACAAAGTAGAAAGAAACGAAGAAAAAAAAATACATTTTTTCGACCCAGATTAATTTTTAAGAGCAGAAATAACATATATTATAACACTATTGTGTAGTAGCTTACTAAAAATTTACCATGAAGTAAAGTTTTAGGTATCGTTAAATTCTTCACGACGAACAGGGGGCAGATTGGGGCTGAGTTTGAGGGTAAACGGTTCCACAAGAACTACCAGGGGAAGAGCGACGTAGTCTCCTGGATATGTCAGTCCAAGCCCTGCAACCGCAGGATCAGGACACGGGGACAGTGCGTCATAGAAATCTCGCAGAAGGAACACACAGAAGAATGTCTGAGGAGTGTGCATGAAGAAGAGAGATTACATCAGGTGTGACAAATTCCTGATCAGATTATTCTGCAGAAGTGAATAAGATTTAGTTAAAAAGTGCAAAATGTGGGTACCAAGAGTGCTTAAAAACGTAGACTAATGTTGTGATACGTTAGAATTTTATAACCCTATAAAAAGCAATTCTTAAAAGCAGTATTTTACTAAGTGTGCCCATATTTTTGCTTAAGTGATAAAGTATGAAGCCCATCACAGGCGTAGCTATAATATACAGGGTGGCAGGGACATCGACGCGAAAACTGTTACCATCGATTCAGTACATGATTCTGAACCCCACTGCGATCAAATTTTTCGTTGGTTTTTTTTTTTCTGCTGTTTCCATACATTTTGACCGCGTATGTATTGCACTTTTCTATAAAACAGTTGATTTATTTTTTAATAACCGACGAAAAATTTCAACACCGCACTGTGGATCGAAAAAAAGGCTCTCGAAGAAATTGGAGCTTAGATTTAAAAGTGTCGGTTTTTTGCTTAAAATAGCTTCTAATAGCCAATATTATGCATAAATATGTCATAGGATACAATCAGGTAGGCAAATTAGCAACTAATTTTTTTTTTTCAAAATAATATATGGATCTAGTGCTTATACTCGTATATCTCCGGAATGGAGAGAATAACCGTTATATCCCTGCACACGGTGATGTAACTATTTATTTATGATTTTTTGACGTACTTGATTTTTCCAGATTAGGTGCCGTTTTTTTCAGGAAATACGGCACTGAATCTCGTACTACGTATGTCACATAAATAAATAATTACATCACCGTGTGCAAGGAAAATTTTCGTCGGTTATAAAAAAGTGGCGTTCAGAATCATGCACTGAATCCATGGTAACAGTTTTCGCGTCGATGTGACACCCTGTATATTATAGTACGTCTGTGTCGGGCTAAGCAGTTAAATCTTTGCATTAATTTTTATAATACTATACCTAGTCAATTATTAGTTTCTAGTCCGAATTACAAATACTAAGCTAGATGATTTAGTTTTTTTGTCGTATGGATTGTATTGTGTACTCGTATGAGGCATTTATCGGTATCGATATCTAAACACGAAAATAAATTAATTTGATGAGTTTTTTTTGGGGTCATCAACCGCAGGTAGTGTGGTAAGTATAGTGTAGCAATTTTATTTCATATTTTTTTTTGTTTATACTCGTATTTTTTTTTTGTGTATACTTCACAGACGTGATGGGTTTCGATATCAAAACAAGAAACAACCATTAAAAAAAAACAGATTTCTCAACTCATACTTCAAGTAATATCAGAAAAAGAGGCTTCTGCCCCAAAAAAAAACATTAAACTTTTATTTTTACTCCCCATCACGTCCGCGGAGTTTTGCTAGCTAATGTATGTCGACCCTGTATATGAATAATTCGGGTAAAATTATTCATCATAATTTTTCAGGTAATACGAGTATTTACTATAATACTTAAAAATGATTCGTGGTAGTTACTAAGTGGGTACTTATTAGACGTGGTTGGAACTGCCGGCCTAACATAATTGATTGAATGTGATTTGAAATAAACTATTGTTTAGATATTAAGTTTTTTGAATTTATATTATGACTCTTGGCATGCTAATCACGCTACTCTTTCAATCGTGGATATAAAAAAAACATTTTCCGTTTTCCAGTCATTGTCATAGTCAATATGTTATTTAGACATCCGCTGTGTGACTCCCACAATTAAGATTAGGACTTTGCCATAACCGCTTATAATAGGTATGAAAGAATGATAGAATAAAGATGATGGTGATGGTGAACACCAGGTGGCAAAGTGTATGGGTAAGTACGAAAGCTATGTCGTGTACCGACAAGGCAGTATATCAGGACTCGTTCTAAAATTCAATATTACAAATATATTTTCAGCTTCATTCATAAAGACGACAAAAGGGACAACCATGCTTGTATACAACGGGATGCGCTTCTCAAGGAACTACCAGCACCAAGCGAGCGGCAAGGTGTCCTATCGGTGCAACAAGATAGGCTGCTTGGCCCGCATCAGCACCGTCGACAATGAGATCGTTATGGTGAAGAATGAACATAATCATATTGATTAAATCAAGCAAGTTTGGACGGTGAAGGAGGCATAATGCAACTGTCGTTTACTCGACATGTCTCTCTAAAATTGAGCCAAAACATACACTCCCGGACTACTAATCGATCGAGCCAATTCCATGCTCATGAGGTATTAAGGCGTAAAACATCAATATAATGATGAGTTAAAGAAAAAGTTTATATGCAGTTTTGGTGCTGGCCATCATTTTGCTGTCGTCATTGTTCCTAATTTGAAATCACGACCATTTAAAAAGGTATATACTTCTATACAAAAAGTACAGGATGGGTCGATTTAGGAGCCCGGGAGCATATATTTCCTTGCCTTTCGCCGTGTTCCTGTAAGGCTGCCTGTCTATTGAAGCGGAGAGGAGAATGGCAGCGGAGTGGAGCGGAGTTGCGGACTGTGCGGAACTAGACCGAAGTTCACGCGACGAGTTATAATTCCCCGCTTCGGTTCGCCGCTCCACTTTTCTGCTCTGTTTCTCCGCTCCGCTTCCCCTCTCCGCTTCCCCGCTCCGTTTCCCTGCTACGTTTCCCGGTTTTGTATGACGTTTTAAACTAGTTCGCAAATCCCTTTCCACTGAAGCGGAGCGGAGGTTTTATGCAATTCCATTGGTTAATATTGGCACACCGCTACTCCGCTCCTCTCCTCTCCTTTTTTTTTTTTTTTCCTTCCGGACCCCGTCAGTTGGTGCTGACATCCCTTTGAGGCGCGCGTGGAACACAACGCGCCGTCGACCCGGGCCTGGTCCTTATCGGACGGCGAGCTGCCCATCGCTCACCGTCCGCAGGCCCGCGCCTACGGTGGCCGGAAGTCAGCTTGTGACTCCCGACGCCCGGGGCGTCTCCTGCGGCGACTAGGGGCGCGAGGGCGTGCAGCTTCAATCTCCCTCGCGCGCTCCGCCTCCTCCGCTCCAGTGGACAGGCAGCCTAACGCGAACAAATAATGCCTGTGTACCATTTATCTGTGTATCTTTTAATCATACCTAGTATTATTAATTTAATGGTAGAAGATAGCGGCTTCCTGTATCAGGATAGCACATTTTACTGTTAGGTATGTGTTCAAAATAATGACTGTGTGAACCACCTTAGAGATTTTAGTGACTTATAATAAAAAAAGTTCTTAGGATATAAATAGAATTTGCACATGTTAGTTTGAACCTTTGTTTGTCTGTGAGAAAGCATTAAACAATATCACATAAAAAAGATGGAGCGATAATATTATTATAATAGAATACCTTATAGTTTGATAAGATTCCCATGTACTTTGTATTGATAGGTACCATACCATCGAAGAATTTCATATCTAACCACCGTAAGGACTATTCTTGCTTGCAGCGCTCGGCGGCTATAGAACCGGGCTGGTAACAGATGTGGTCATAGTGTTCACGGGATTTTGTTTTGAAACTGGTTAGATATGGACTTCTTTGATGGTACAGTCAGCATCAAAAGTTGATGAACACATTTAGATTTTCAAAATCGTTGTATAGTGAAGTGCTAATAGTGAAAATCTAAATGTGGTCATCAACTTTTGATGCTGACTGTACAACTAGCCAAGCAAGCAAGCAAAAATACCATTTATTGATTTTTCAATTTTGAGTTCGAATGTCATTTAAGATAATGATATAACATAACATCACGACTGTATTCCTTGAAGGGTAAGGCAGAGGTCTACCTATAGTACACCCACAATAATAACAATAACTAATAATAATTAAATTAATTTTATTCAGACTATGATTTGTCCAAAAATTTTTAGTTACAAAGGTCTTAAAACTATGCTAGTCATCATTTATAAAATTCAAAATATATACAAAATACAAATAATAAAATCACTCATGTGAAAAAAAAAAACATTATTTATTAGTGTCATCTCGTCACGTGAAGCTAGATGAACCTACTTAACACTGCAGACTCTGGCCTCTCAGAGATCATTCTTAGGATTCTGTTGGCGCTCCCCCGAATCCGGCGCATAAAGTCGTCGACTCTTGCTTCAGCAAACATGCCCGACGCGCTGCAAGATCGAGGGATTCTCACCAGAATCCTAAAGGCGCTATTGTATTGTATGCGAAAAGCGTTGCAGGCTCACTGGGTCTAGTTGAACCAAAAAGCTCTGGCGTAAAAGTTTTGTCAGTAGGGCCTGAACAGTGTCACTTTTACGCCTACTGTACACCTGGCGAATCTATGAACCAACATGTTAGGACGCACCGACAACGCTCTTCGTTTCCGCTCGATATCCGCATCGTCATTCAGGGTTTCTGCCACAATGTGCTCTAGGTATTTAAACTGAGCGACACGTTCTAAAGGCACTCCGTTGAAATAGGTGGTATATGCTCTGGTTGCTTATTATTAATATTATATAATTGATTAAAATGATAAAACTTTCTTGCAAATATGAAATATTGTCAATAAGGTATATGTGAACAATGTGGCTCTGCTCATTTTGATGAAGTCTGAATTGATACATATTTTTTTAGTGTATTAAAACATCTACCTATATACAGCCAAAGTACAGTAGGTTATTTAGATATAATCAAAGTATTTTTGTGATGCCTCTTGTGTTACCTTTTACAATTAAATAATGTAGGTTTATTCGAACATCATTCGATAACATCTCTATACACTATTCAGACTTTTTACTTTTGTAGTAGATTTGCAATCTTCTTTAACTAATTAACAACAAAATATTACGTAAGTATCCGAGCTAGAAAAATTAAAGTCTACTATAAAAATATTTTTAAATACTCGTATTTATTAAAATCGTGATTTTGTTTACAGATAGAGCCCCATTGTTCTGTCTTTCGAGGCTTGGGAGACCTCAGCTGTGTGTTGGATCTTACCGGTACTGCAGGACTTGTGTGAAAGGGGCTGTCACCAAGTGGAGGTGTACGAGGCAACCTCGCGGCTGCAGGGCTAAGCTCACCACCTCCGATAAAGTCATCATCTGGCACCTGAATGTACATAACCATTAAAGTTCTAGATACTCCATCAGCTATTTCTACACTTTATAATTATACGTAAATTCCTTGACGCATTTTCAATGTGCGTACGCAGCTCAAATTATGGCATCGTAATCTTTATTAATACAAGCTTTATTTGTAATGGAAGTTACCCAAATTGTGTGTACAAAAATACGTAGATATTATTTATTTTTATATAAGAAACAGTAATTATAATAATTCAAACTAGTCAAGTCTGAATAGCAATAAAGAATTTATTAGAAGATCTAGGTTCACTGTAATTAAGTAAATATAAAAAAAAAAAAAAAAAAAAAAAACATATCAAAGAAATAATTTAAATATATGTGGTGTCTCAAAAGAGATGTGTAACTATTGGAATAAAAAAATCGTTTGTTGTAGATCGTAAAGCAGAATTCCACTGGTCTGGTCGTGGTAGTCAAAGTAATCAAATACTTACACTAGGGCGAAATCGTTTTAAACGCGAGAGACATCATGGTGATAAAACAAGATGGATTTGCTGTAGGGTCCATAGGGGATGTCGAGCTTCCGTCACAACCGTTGAAGACGAAATTGTTAAAGTTTTCAGAGACTACAACCATTCATAGAATTATATATTTTTGATATCAAGAAAGTAATATCGTCGGTGAGGTATTTAAATTCTGTGAAAAATAAAGACTTAATTTATTTTGTCTTCTAGAAGTTTTATTTTAAACTAGCTTTTCCCGCGGCTTCGCCAGTGTGGAGCTCGTAGTTATCCCACGGAATAGTACTACCGGAATAAAAAGTATTTTATGTCCTTAACCAGGTCCTGGTATACCTGTGTGCCAAATGTCATCGAAACCGTTCTGCCGTTATGGCGTAAAAGACAGCTACTTTCGTATGAATATAGGAAGGTATAAATGGAGTTTACTTTAAATTATCTAGTAGCAAGCATATCGGCTTAGCGTAGGACCCTGCCAGGCCAGGCCCACAGGTATTTTATTGAGTTTTCCAAAAGGTCAGTAGCAGTGGTATCTGGATTTGTGGCCGGGTGATGGTAGAGTGACCCCCAATTTTATTGGGATTTAAACATAAATGCAGGCGTACTTTGCAACTCCACAAAACCCTTTGGAATCCTAACTAATATTATAAATACGAAAGTGAGCTTGTTTGTTTGTTACGATTTCAGGCTAAAATGGCTGAACGGATTTGGATGAAAATTTGGTGCATGAGGAGACCATGACCTAGGTTGGGACATAAAATACTTTATATCCCGATATTCCCACGGGATCGAGACTTATGCGGATGAAATCGAGGGGCGCAGCTATTCATTTAATAAAATAACTTTATTCTCCATACAGGCGTTTTTGAAATGACTCCATTTGCCTGAAACCAAAGTTTTTGACGCTCCACCAATTTTTTAGGTTCAGATTCAGATGCAGAAACAGAAGAATATTATTTTGCCACGAGCACACGTGGGAACCCAATACTGGTATTGTCTGGCCACCGTTTTAAACTGATGAAGGACAGGGGAAAATACAAACGATGGATTTGTATCAAGACCAGGGAGCGATGCAACTCTTTCATAGTCACTGAGGATGAAAATATTATTAAAATGAATATTCGACATACTCATGATTTAAAAAAGAAACTGGTAAAGTGCGAGTCGGACTCGCACACCGAAAATTCTGTTCCTTGGTAGGAGATAAACTTGACTGTTGATTTGCTAAATATAAGGTGGTTTGTTACAAATGTGGTTATTTGTTTATGGTGAATTGTTTTCAAGAAATAAATTGTTTTACAATATTTTGTCGTTTTAGTGCGTTTTCCGTTAACGATTTTGTAGTAAACAGAAATTTAAAATCAAAATATTGACGGAAGACACTTTTTCTAACCCATCCTATATGATATTGTGTGGTGATTTTCATAGTACCACATTGTTTAGGTTAGACTGTCTAATTTCTGTAATGAATAGATATTAGGTACATGCTCGTCCTTAACAAAGATAAAACTATGTTTTCTATGTTACAGCGGCATCTGTGAATCCTCTTGTGTTCGGGACTACGAAGTTTGGTAACCCTATCATAACTTGGGGCAATTATCGGTTTATCAAGAAGCTGGCTCGACGTGTAAAGACTTGGTGGGAGTGTACCGCGAGGAAGAGTAGTGGCTGCCGATGCGTCGCTGTCACTGTCAACGACCGACTGGTGAAGCTCAACGGTTGGCACAACCACTAAGTGCATCAACTTTTCTGAAGTGGACACAGGAAAGTGCGAATAGACAAAGGTTTTAGAGCAGCTGGTCGGTTCTGTAAAAAAATCACCGTTAAAACTTAGGGTCTTTTCTGCTTTCTCGGCGCAGCAGCGGTGCGACATCAGCATGCTCGGATGCCGAAATATAACGCGTCGCCTGCACCTACGCACATGTCGATACAAAATTATGCAGAGCCGCTTGTGCTGTCGCGAAATAATGTAGTTTTGGAGTTCGAGTGATGAAGATACTTAAGCTTATTATGCGTCCGGCTCGGCAGAATGCAGAGCGGCCACTGAATATGCATGCCGAGACGCGGTAAGTCGAATTTATACTGCGCCACTTCCGTGCATACCGTGAGGAACGCTCAATTGAAATATAGGCGCTCGGTAAGCTTACGGTACCGCGTATACCGAGCTTGCTGATGTCGCACTGATCTGCTGCGCCGACAAATCAGAAAAGGTCCCTAGGTGAAGTAACCTGTCATTCCACCTGATGCTAGGGCTCACTAAGGATTGACACTATTGACAGCTCAGTTCACCTAAGTTTTCACGGTGAGATTATTACTTATTAGACCGGGAGATAATGGTTGAAACTTGAATGATATCTTAATGAGTATAAAAGTGACGTTTTACATTATTGTTTTCTATCGTTAGAGTTTATAATAACTTTTGTATTATAGAAAGGTTTTCGGTGGTCAAACAATGTCTTTCATAGATAATTTCTTGAGTGTTTTAGTGAATAATTTGGATATTGTTGTTTGGACACCGGGATTGCCAAGCCTCCTTTTTTGTCTAGTAGTAGGTTCTAAGCCGTCATGGTTATGGTGGCTGTGTACGCCAGGTTGAGTAAAGTCAAATATTTTTTTCCATTGCAAATTCTTAGATTTTTTGTTTTTGTCCCGGGATTTGTCCCGAGACATAACTCATAGTTGCTACCACTAGTCAAATAACGCGGTTTGTAATAGTTGTAGGTAATTGTTTAACTATTACTGATATATCTAAAAAACTATAATGCCTATGAGCATAGTATTTAGTTGTAAGGATACAAAATAATTAAAAATATATAATTAAGTAATCATCAATAAAATTTCAAAATTATATTTTATCAGAGTTTAATAATGCTGTAAAAATATGTATCTCAATCTATAAATTGGCATAATATATCTATATCTTTAGGTAGAGGTCGCTGTAAGATAGTAAAGTGTTTACTAATTTAGGGATTGCTTAGTGTTGTTGAACTTACTGCGACCATAACTACTTCTATGTTTATATTTCAAAGGTGTGGTAGTATATAAAATATAAAGTAGTACATAGAGGTTTAAGTAAAAAATTCAAAATAATTGTGGTTTGGGTAATTTTGAAAATTTCCGGTGATTGACTTATTTTAACTCTCTGGTTCAGGGTTGGGTCACCTTGACCGGTTAATGCAATGAAGTACCTACTTACATTAGATACAAATTTCCAACAAAAAAACATACAATTAGATAGAAATAAAAATGCTTTTGTTAACATTAGCTGGTCAATGTGTAAGGTGAGCACAGTTTTCATTTAAAACCATATAATATATTTATATTTTGAAAAATTATATTGGCTAGATATAAAAATCAAAGTTTTATTTAATATAATGATATAATTTAATGTGATCTGTATTTTAGGTTATATAAAAAAAAAAACATGTTTAAGTTGTAATCCATATTATTAAAGTTATGTAGACAATTTTGCATTGTTTTTTTTCTCTTATTATCCCTGTATTATTGCATACCTAGCGCAGTCCTCTAAGAATTTCAAACTTTCTTTTGCATGAAGATTACTAAACATGTTATAAAAGATGGTAAAACATACTTTTTTGTATATTTCAGAGCCAAAATTTGACTTATCTCAACGCGGGAACCTCGTGGTACAGATAGGACCGTGGCGGTTTAACAAACATGCTTGCTGGGGGTCCAAGGTTCGCTGGACTTGTATAAAAAAGAAGAATGGATGTACTGCAGCCATTACTACTGTTGACAATGTCATCGTCAAGACTCTTGGCAAACACAATCATTAAATTTTAATTTGAAGGTTGTAATAAGGATTTTTTTCTGCCGCCGGTTTCAAATCTGGGCAAGTACCAAAGTGACTTTTTGTAATTCCTATGTGTTTTCTGAGATTATCTTGGATATTACTGACACCGGTGAAGAAAAAACATCGTGAAGAAACCTGGACTTATAGTTAATATAAGTCTGAAATCGCCAACCCGTCTTGAGCAAGCGTGGTGATCAATGCTCGTGCCTTCTCTGTATGAGAAGAGGCCTCTGAGGAGGACAATAATAGGCTGGTGTTATTATTTATTATAATAAGGTTTTCTTTCAGGAGGTCAGTTGTCGCCAGTTAAACTGTATGCTGGTTTTGATTAA
The DNA here is from genome assembly GCA_916701695.1 of Agrochola macilenta. Lineage (NCBI taxonomy): Eukaryota > Metazoa > Arthropoda > Insecta > Lepidoptera > Noctuidae > Agrochola > Agrochola macilenta. Next base: position 17,058,941 of record OU753563.1, read on the forward strand.
GGCATTTGCCGACCTGTTTACTGAAAGTCAAATATTTTGTTGTTGATTTCTTCCATGGTAAGACAGTGGCTTCCATTCCCACGTTTTCCTTTAACAGCAGATTCTTCAATCCCGAAAGTAATTCTTATTAAAATCTTAACAGTATGGAATAGTTTCCAAGACGTAGAGTACAATATTATAAAGCAAGTACAGTACGACACAACTTAGATGTAACATCGGCAAAATTCGTAAAACCGATCACCATGAGAACTGAGTGCACCTTCAAAATCACCAATATATTTATTTAGGGAAACCAACTAAATACACACAAAGACTGCAATGATCTTTACGCAAACGCAATAACTTGTGAAGTTATATAACCAAATACATTCGTAAAATTTAAATGAATGAATGCAAATTTTCAAATTTGTGTAATTTTTTTGAGGTTACGAAATTATCAAATAACTTCTCCCGCTCTGGGCGGAGTGGGAGGGCGTGTCAGTTGCATTGCAGCATCTAAATTGTGTCGTACTGTAATAGCTTATTTTTTCTAGAATCTCAAAAGGAAATGTAACCTGTGAACAAAATGATAAAATTATGATAATACGAGTAGTTACTAGTTTAAGATTATATAGAAATGTTAAGTAGGTACGGTAAAACTTGAGGATTTTTTACTTCTTTAGAAACCCATAAATATCATAGCTAACCACAAATAAATTTCTTAGAATATCTATATGAGGTATAATTCTCTTTAGAACGTGTTTTTAAAATAGGAGTAAATTGTCAAAATAGGAGTTAAATCTTTTAAACCAAGACTGCGGTTAGAGTAGCTAAACCGACGTGTAATATTGTAGCAATAAAATAGACTAATTCTTGACATGTCTGTTATGAGACGAACTTATTAAAGTACCATTGTGTAGCTGCCCGCAGGCGGAAAAGCCCGTAATAGACATGCCTGTAACTGGCACAAAAATATGCAAGTAGCTTGCATGCCCTCGTGACATTCACCAGTCAGAAGGTGTTATGACTCGCCATTGGGTCATGTGATGCAAGCTACTCGCATACTTCTGTGCAAGTTACAGGCATGTATATTACGGGCCTAACTGCTAAACTAAAGTTTCTATGAATTTCTAGGAAATACCTTACGTAACTAGCGACACGTCGCGCGTCGCCTTCATAGAAGTACATAAGAATACATAGAAATCAGTCGTGTCGCGGCAACACGTCGGCTGCAGTTGTAGCCTGCAGGCGGCTATGGAACTGTACCTTTAACGTACTCCTAATAAAATAAGAGCGTTTAAAACTTATTACTTAGGGCTGATTTCACCCATGAAACTGAACGCGATCAGCTTTTCTAAAACGCGTTCAAGAGCTGTCTGTGTCAAAATTGCTATGGAATATTGTACACTGACAGCTCTTGAACGCGTTTAGATGTGCTGAACGCGTTCAATTTCATTGGTGAAATTTACACTTACAGGTTTAGAGGAAACGGGGTCACGTGGTCGACAAACGAATTCCTCTGTTTTCTTATATTGCAATTTTTTTTTTTACAATATAATGTATTACCTAGCTGTTAAACTTACTTTTGCATTTATTATATTAGTTAGGATTAGAATATACCTACCACTGCCATGTCCCTATAATTTGTCTTTGGCGTACTTAAATTGATTTTTGAAAAATGGCCTTTCTGATACAGCACGAAGGTATCAGAAAGGTGTGATCAAATTTAAGAGCGCCAATGACCACGTGACCATATTTCCTCCTAATCATTTGACTTAGTCAATAAGGTATGGATATGACCTGTATTCAAAACTGCCATGTAGCAATTTTAGGGCCAATATATTCGTGTAAATAAATAATAATTATTGTATTGTCAAACTTCATCAAAATTATGTTAAATATTTAAATGAGTGTTGTGTTCTAGTAGTTACATAGTTTTGTAGTTGGTACATTATTATATAATTATATCTCGAGCACTGGTGGCCCAGTGGTCGTAAGTTCGAACCCAGATAGGCGCTTTACTTAGTGTAAGTTATTTCATCACCACTGCTCTCAGAACGGTGAAGGAAAACATCGTGAGGAAACCGGCATGCCCTAGAACCTAAAAAATCGAAGACATGTGACATCTACCAACCCGCACTGGGTCCGCGTGGTGGATTACGGGTCACTCCCTCTCACTGAGAGGGCTGTGTTCCAGCAGTGGCAACATTGTCGCTTAACTATGCTATACTATATATATATATACAGGGTTATAGGGTAAGTCGTACTGAATATTAAAGGGTGTTATTATTCAGGTCATTTCTGATGAATTTGATTCTGAAATAAAATGTCCAAAACTTAACCGTTATGGAGATATTACATTTTAAAGATTATTTTTAACAATCCTTTATTTTTTGGCTTTTTGTCGTTTTTATTAATGGACATGTCTTCTAACTAGATACATTTAAAAAACGACTCTAGGAGCTCTAATCCCAAAGGAAACGACTAAAAGCCATAAAGTAAAGGATTTTTAAAAATAATCTTTAAAATTTAATATCTCCATAACGGTTAAGTTTCGGACATTTTATTTCAGAATCAAATTCATCAGAAATGACCTGAATAATAACATCCTTTAATATTCAGTATGACTTACCCTGTAACCCTGTATATCTCAGATTATGTTGAGATTTCCTTGAATATTGTTTAGTTTTACTGTATCTTGTATGTTTGCTAGCGGCGAATTAGTTTCCCTAAAGTTCCTACATTGATTCTTCTTTCTTTTTTTAATTTGGTTAATGATTATGTATTGTTTTCATTAATTAATAAACCTAGTGTTATTTATAAAATTCTTGTTAGTGTTTTTATTATTAATTCTCATGTCATTTTAAGCAGATCTGTGACGTAGCTTCGGACCGATATTAACTTTGAAATAAAACTGCTATACCTAAATACAATTAAAAAACGAATTATATAGAAACACATAAATTCTCCTCTGTTTAGACCAATAGATTGCGTTTATACTTTAAGTTTTCACAATATTGTTGAAAAAAAAAACAAAACGCTTCTTCTGCCCCTCATTATGTTTTTTTGCTACGTCACAAATAACGTATGTAATGTAAGATTTAGAGCCTTAGATTATGTAGAGATTTACATAATCATGGAGTTTACGCTTTATTACTTATAATTGAATACTTAATTGATAAAAAAAAACTTTTTAATGCTAATAAATATTTCATTTTCAAATTGATTTGTTTTATTTCTTACGATATTCTCAGTTTCCTACTAAATTCCTTAAAGAGGGTTTTCTTTCTAGTTCAATAATACATTAGTATTGCACAAGGAGATTCAATAATTCTATTTTCATTTGTCATTTTCATCTCAATCCAGATACAGATATCAAGCTGTTTTTCCACTATGGACAACAGTAACCGTCTGTCAGTTTTGACAGCTGTCAAACGCAATTGATTGTCCTTATGAGTATAACAATCCTTGACATCGGCTAGGTATAATCCTGCACACACAAATGGCTAGTATGTGCCCAAGGCTGCGTTTTTCCATTTGCATGTGAATGATGGATGATGAATGGATTTTTATTATAACATTTCTGCATTTATTTGTAAAACGTTATTAATTTATATACGTATATTTACGACCAGGTACTAAAACAATAATTATTTTCAGATCTGAACCCTGTTTTTGCGCAATCTCAGCGAGGTAACCCAGTCATCATGATCGGTCAGTACCGATTTAACCGAGTAAATAAGTACGGTAGCAGAACACGATGGGTGTGCGTCAAAGCTAAGGCTGGCTGTAGAGCGTCCCTACACACCATGGACAACGCCATCGTCCGAGTATGGGGGTTCCATGACCCACTGGCCCACACTAGTGCAAATAGATTCTAAATTGTTGAAGAGACTCTGAATCAAACATTGCCTGGGCCGCCGTCCCCAGATTACTAAGACATGTCTCGTTTTTGCAATAACTATGCAATAATTCTTAGAGCGTAAGGCATTGCATCTCTATTTAGAGATTGGCGTTTTTCGTATTCCGATACTGTGCACATTCCAGTTTCGGATATTAAAATTGACGGTTTGGTAGCTCCAATGAAAAATCGGCCGTGACTTAGCAAAATGTATAACTTTTATTTTGACTTGGTCGACTCGGAAGATGTTCTAGTTATGTTGCATAATTTGAGCCTTAGATTTTATTATTTTTAAAAAGCTCGCACTGACACTGCTAGTCTGTGAAGTTGAAACTAAGCTATACTTATCATTAATCGTTCCTATGAACTGGGAACAAAGTTAGACCTTGGATCTCAGATAAAATTCGAAAATAAAGATATCGGTCTTAACGAAGATATTTTACCCCAAAGGTAAGGGGTTTCTAACTTAGCGTAAGTTAATCGTTTGTTAATTTATTGACTTTTACTTACGATCAAAGTCGAGACATGACTTATCCTGCATTCCCAGAAGTTGCATCGACAGCAATATTTCTCGAAGTTGCATCGACGGCAATACTTCTCGAAGTTGTATCGACAGCAATACTTCTCGAAGTTGCATCGATAGCAATACTTCTCGAATCAATGGAAATATATGACAAAAGGTGCTTCCCAATAGATGTTGCTTGTTGCAAAAGTTTACATATTGAGGCTTATAATTTTTTCTCGGTGGATTAAATCAAATGAATTATGATTGAAGTTATATTGTAAGCAGTATTTTTATTACGTTTTAGGGTGGGTTTTAGTAGATAAGTGTTACAATATAGTTTTAAGATGAAATTGTAGCAACGACTAACTTCATCAGTATAAGCTCTCGCACTACAGTTACTAACATAAATATTACTTAGGTTTCGGTGGTGGATAAAATAGAGAAACTTTTATTCAGTATTTAATCATGAGTAATGTTTATCTTTAATAGTTTACTACTTAAGATAAGATTACACGTGTATAATTTATGATTTTCTACTTTGTCGTTTTATTCAGTCCTCGGTCCAACTATAATCTACAAATATCTGAATGAATCATCATAAGATTGAAAAAATCATTGTTCTCAATCAGATTTAAAGGTCCTTACATATCTCTCCCCTAAAAAAAGAAACCGTTTAAAAAGAAAATTCTTCAAGAAAAACGTAATGTTTTTGCTCGACTTGGCGGTCGGACTGTCGCGCCTCCAGAAAAACAACATATGTCTTTCGACATAATTTATTTATTCGACTTTCTCTTATTGTAGTTAGTCATCTGCCTAGCCTTTTCCCAACTATGTGGGAGTCGGCTTCCAGTCTAACTGGGTGTAGTTGAATACCAGTATTTTACATTGTAGTAGCGACGGCAAATACTTTTGTAATGTTTAATTTTGCGTTTCAGTCCGGAGGGTGTACACTAATAGAGGTACTACTATGCTCTTGGTTGGCAAATACAAGTTTACTAGAGGTATGACTGCAGGTGTCAAAACTAGATGGCAATGTGCTACCAAAACTAGGACCCGGTGCAAAGCTACTATCACCACTGTTGACGATGTAATTGTAAGAATTTATTTGGGGCACAACCATTGAATTTAGACTTAAGCTCCCACGACGCGTGGTGTCTCGAGACGCGCCGCGCCTGCTTGTATCTACGCGTCCGTGGGAAGCGTGTTTTTCGAAGCGGCGCAACGAGTCCGCCCAGTTTAGGGTCGGTAACTGATTACGCACCGTGGAAACCAGCTTTACAGTTCCGAAATTACAAAAAGAAAATTGCGGAAATTTTGATTTTTTTACTGATGTTCCTGCTAGTTTCCTCTTCTGAAAGAAATAAATGATGTATTTTTATAAATGGGGTTTCTTTTGTTCTTAGTAATGTGTTGGTTGAAAAGTTTTAACTTTTGACCGCTGATCGTGAGATAATGTATATAGACCAATGGAATCGTTTTTGCAACCGCTTCAACACTTCTTCTGTTGAAAATAGCTTACTGACATACTTTTTCTATAAAGGGTCCCAGAAACGATCAATTGGAATTCTCAATTTTTACGTGATCGTCTACCAAATGCAATTGAAGCGATTGAAAATATTACAACAATTGAAATTTATTGCAATTGATCAATTGTAATTGATTCCTCTGTGGTTGAGGATTCCGGGTGAAAGTTGCTTCCACCTTCGGCCTCATCATCACTTATCATCAGGTGAGATTGCAGGCCAAGAGCTATCCCGTGGTGGATAAAAAAAAAGAAAAAAAAAGTTTTGGGGACCCTTAACAGCTCCTATCTCAACTCGTTAGCAGTAGCTAACGAGTTTTTGGCAATTAGTATATAGGCAATCAGATCCGGTCTCCCTTACTATGAGAAAACCAGAAATACATCGGACATCATAAATGCACTAAGCCCCTTTCACACGATCTAGTAACTAGGTGGCAATGTTCTGCTGAAATTAAAACAAAATGCAAAGCTACACTTATCACTATTACAACAATGTTGTCAACCATCTTCTGGAACAAACTACCTTCTTATTCACAAACCCGGAGTAAAGTTAAGCCAAACTTAAACCAAAAATTTATGGTAAAACTGAAGAACACAGTTATACTGGTTTAAAATTTTGTTTTTCTTTTCCTAAATAAAGGCCTTGTTCAGGAGTCGTCGGGCTGCGCGAGCTGGAACAACTAATACTTAACATAACATTTTATGTGAATATTATTATGGTCTTTGTTCTGACATCCCGAGGTGATTCTGTGATGTTTTCAGTTTCAGTGGAAAAAATCTTTACGAAGAGAGGCGCTACTATCTTGGCGACTGGTGGTGAACACTTCTACAAGCATAAAGAGTGGGGCTCCAAGATACGTTGGAATTGCGGTAAAAAGAAACGCCTGAAGTGTAAAGCCGCGATCACAACTATTGGCGACACTGTGATCAAAACTCATCTGGAACACAATCACCACAAGTTTGACGAAGATTTTGTACAAAAACTACCCTTAAAAAATTTGGTTAAATATTGAATTGTGATTGTTGATATGGAACGATAAAATACTCAATGTTCTGTATATTCTACAAATAAAATTTGAACTCAAACTTCACTTCAGCACTACTTATGGTGATAGCTCGCAAAATCCAAAATTAATTTGTAAATAACGTAAGGTTTCTGGGGCTACATTGAAGTAGTCACCTTTAGTAATGCTAATATAGAGTTTGACAAGTTCTCAAGTTAAAATTCTACATTAAAACTTAACTACTTTTAAAGATTGAATATTTTATTCAATCTTTAAAACGCAAACTCATGCCTTTTATTTCTCATCGTCTGGTCGACACTTCACGTGACCAGACGGCTTAAAAGACTTGGCGGAAAGACTTAACATTGCCATTCAACGTGGCAATGCTGCCAGTCTTCTGGGCACGTTTCCGGATGACAGCGAAGCGGTCGAGTACTTCGACCTTGTATTTATTTGTATAGTAAGTTAGTTAAGCTTTTAATTTGGACCTAGTGTAAATAATTAGTTATGTTAGATATTGTATATAAGAATTTCAATGAATTGTGAAATGAATAAGAAAACTTTCAAAGTATTTTTATGTGATTTAATTTGATAATATTATCTTGGCTGTACAGATTCAAACGATGTAGGTACATTTTACTCACAAATTTCTATTGCTGATCATAGAATAATGCATAATGCTTACGAAACGGTTTTTGCAGTATAAAGTAAGTAGCTATCAGTGTTACCTACTTCTTCCTGATTCTTAAATATTAAATGACTTTAAGCTGCAAACTATGAGGAAAGCGTAATGCCTAGTTTAAACGATAAGAAAATCTGACGCGAGAAAACATATGAGAGCATTGCAAAATCTGAATACTGTCGAACAGACGCATGAAAATCAAAAACTTCGCCGGCCATACCTACTGTTCACATACAACGTCTTATCGTGAATTGTGCTTGAACTTCCTATGCGGAAGAAGCTTTGAAAAGTTTGGAAGATACGTAAAATAATGAATGGCTGCACTCGTTAGTTGTATAATTTTCTAACAAAGTTGTTTGTTTGTAGTGCAAATGATTACCTCAAGCAGGGGCACTCCTATGCTTGTGACTGGTGGCATTCGATTCTACAAGGAGAAGACTTTCGGGCCAAAAGTCAGATGGCAATGCGCCTTCAGAAAACTTTACAAGTGAAAAGCTTTTATAAGGACTATAGACAGACATGTTGTGTGCTCTAATCTTAGACATAATCACCGCGAACCATTACCGTGATAATTACCCTTCTTTTTTTGTAAATTTTAGATGTTTTTTTGTTCTTTCTTAAATATGCCTGCATAGGCAGAAAAATATCATACAATTAAAAAAAAAAAACGTGTGCTGTCGGAGGACCCGGTCAGGAGCGAAATTCTTTCTCATGTAGGACTTAAGACAACAAACAAAAATTACAGCCGACATCTTGGTTCACATATTGGCTTCACGATCGACTTAAGCACCCTCGAAAACTATGGAAACGACACCCATGACGAAAAATTTGTTAATTTTCGCGGCTGCCATCTTGGATTTACATTTTGACCTCACTATCGGCTTTAGCACCCTCGAAATCTATGAAAACGCCACGTATGACGAATAATTTGAAAATTTTCGCAGCCGCAATTTTGGATTTTCATTTTGACCAAATTTACACTTTCTTTCTCTCTCTCAGGCATGCAGTGTACTCGGGTCGATGTGTACAATTTTTTCCCACGACACTGTAATCACTTTACTCTTTCTTTTTTTCTGCCGGCGTTCTTTCTCTCTCTCTCTTTCTTTCTCTTTGAATTAGAAGAACACAGTCGCAAGTATTAATACTTTTTAGCGTGACGATTTCTGTGAGTTTACAGACCGCGTTAGAGAACTTCGTTCCAAAAAAACTTTTTTTATAAACCTGTCTCCTTAATAAGTTAACCAAAACTTATTCTGAGTGGTGAAACAGGACATAAAAGCTTAGTACAAAAATACAGCAATGCTAAAGTGCTCTCTAGCTAGCACATGGCTAGCACACCAACTCGCCTGTATTCCTTGATAGCCCTTCGATATTTTTTATAGAGGAATTTCGTCATGTACCATCAAAAAAGTTCATATCTAACCAGTTTGAAAACAATATCCCGTGAACACGATGACCACATCTGTAACCGACCCGGTTCTATAGCCGCCGAGCGCTACAATCAAGAATAGTCCTTACGGTGCTTAGTTAAAAACTTCTTTGATGGTACAAGGGAATTTTTTAATCATGTTAATACTTAGGTAATATAAAAACACTCGAAAACACACGAAAGATAGCCAAGTTCAAGTTTCTAGTCAAGTCAAGAAACATGCTTGTCGCGAAAATTTCTTCTGTACTTATAATATTTAAAATTTTAATGGTAATAATCTTCGATCAATAATGAATAATCAAGAAAATGTATCTGATGATATCTAATGTAGGTAAGTAATTTGTTAATGAATTCATGTATTTATATTTCTCCATCTTAATACACCTTTATTTAAAATGAAAAAATAGCTTAGTTGATCTCAAAATGTCAAGAAAAATACTTTGATGTTTATTGTACGGTTCTCTTGTGTTCCCTAACTTTTTTATCCATAATATAATCTAAAGTGCCAATATTTTTTATGTCCTAATCATCATTTGTCCGAATGATAACTTGCCCGAACTTAATGTCACATAATATCACAAGCCATAAAATTGAAATCCCTAAATACAATAAGCCCTAAATTTGTTTGTCATAAATATTACAATCAATAATATACAAAAGACACAAAACCGTTTACAATAAAAGTTTAAAGTTCTAAATTCAAATTATTTAATGTTCATATAAAATTTTTAAACAAATTTGTAGTACATTAAACAATATTAACATTAATATTTTTTATTTCCCTGTAAGCATGCAAACAAGCATACACCATGCATGCAGCAAGCATGCAGCATGCAACGAGCAAGCAAGCAAGCATGCAGCAGGCATGGTTTCTGTCACGGCTGTGGCGCTGCGGGGCTCCGCCGGTCCCTCGCGAGCTTATCGTCGCAAATGGTTTAACGCTCACCACCGCAGCTTCGTCTTGCTGACCGGCTCCGCCGGCCAGCCTCAGCCGCGGCGGCGAGCGTTACAGCCACCTGCTCCTCAACTCGCGGGCCGCCTAGCCCCTCCGCGCCTACGCGATTCTAAATTACACTCTAGGGGTAGGGCAGACAAGACTGCGTGGAGTCGGATTTACAGCGATTCGTTTCTGTCACTAAAACCAAATTTTTTTTTAGGACTAACAATTTTATTATAAATGAACATTCGGATACAAATTATACACATCACATTATATAATACAATACTTAGGACATTTGACTTTATTTCATGTGGAATTAGGAGATTCAATTATTATAGTACTCGACATTAGGACAGAATAGTTTTAGAAGTAAAGATAATTATGAAAAACAAAATTTCGAATTTTTGTACATTATGGTTACTGAAGTTTATAGCAAACGTGTTATGGATAATGATTTTCGGACAAACAATTTTAGGAGAAGAAAGGGAGTACCTTATAGTAATTACTGACAAAGTATCTTTTGAGGAATGTACAGTATTTTATAACTTTTAATATACAACAATTTGTTTTTATCAGCACTTTTTATTTCCATAAATTGATAATACTCCACTTGACACCGATGAAGTAGTTACTAATTAACACATTGCGGGACACTAAACGCCCACAGAAGACGTAATAACAATAAAACTTCTGTTGTGTCTCGTTCAGTGCTTCAACCGATTAAGCATGTTCTCTGACCCCGAAGCATACACAATAGTCAAGCAATCGTCAAGAAATATACAGGGTAACTTCCAGGGGTGAAAGTGCAATACAATATATATTTATTTTTATTTAATTTATTTATTCTTCAGAAAGCTTATAGTCACACTCAAAGTTACAGTAATACCTATAAAGGTAAGTTAAGGAACAGTAGCGCTTACAAATGCTATTTACAAGCTTCCACAAATTAAATTATAAGTTAAATTAATATATCTATACATATAAAATGCTTTGTTCTGAATGACTGACTGACGGATCAACGCACAGCCTTTTTTTTTTTTTTTTGGTTGGTTATCATCAAATGACTCCTCCCGCTCTGGGCGGAGCGAGAGGGAGTGTCAGACTTTTACTGACTAAAACCCACCCGTGTTCCTTCCGTTGCCTGTGTGCCGGGGCCGCGATATCCCTTTCGGACAAACTCGCAACCCTGGCAGGCATTGGCCCTTACGGACCCCGTCAGTTGGTGCTGACATCTCTTTGAGGCGCGCGTGGAACACAACGCTCCGTCGACCCGGGCCTGGTCCTAATCGGACGGCGAGCTACCCATTGCCCACCGTCCGCAAGCCCGCGCCTACGGTGGCCGGAAGTCGGCTCGCGACTCCCGACGCCCGGGGCGTCTCCTGCGTGATTCCTTGGTCCTATCTACTTAAAATTTTGCATAAACGTTCTTTAACAGAATTAATGGAAGACCTGTTTCGTATTTTATTGAAAATCATCCCCTAACGAGGTTAAATAGGGGTAGAAAGTTATTTTGGGAGAGATTTGCTTCGAAGTTGATATCAATACTCCTTAGTGCTTTTGATTTAAATTACATTTTATTTTGACACGTTTGAAAAGTCAATCCGATTTTATTCAAAAAAGGTTGAACTCGCATAAAGGCTTGGTGCTTGCAATGCAAATACTCTTTAAAATTGGAATGTCTCGAAAGTCACCGTACAATACCTACATATTAGTACCACATTTGAAGGTTTCTAAGCTTTACAGAGGTCTGTATTTATTCCTAGGATTACCCTAACACCATCAAATTACCCCTTCGAATTCAAGAGACTGCAGTTTCCCATCAAAGTATGCTTCGCAATGACTATACACAAAGCTCAAGGTCAAACTCTTAAGGTAGCGGGAGTAGATTTAAGGGAAAGCTGCTTCTCCCACGGCCAGTTGTATGTGGCATGCTCCAGAGTAAGCGCACAGAGTAGCCTGGTGATTCTAGCACCCGGAAGGAAAAACAAAAAATATTGTATATGTTATAACATAATTAATAAAGTAAAAAAACAATAAAAAATCCTATTAGAACCATTTTCGACTTAAAAAAAAAATTATAATGAAAATTATAAGTTAATATGTACAACTTCTTGTACAGTACGGGACCATCTCTGAAAAAAACGAAAACAGCATCTGTTTTATACATTTTGATTTGGTAAGTTTAATTATTGTATGAAGTAATTAGCAGATAGTACATACTCGTATTTTAGAGTTGATTACGTAAATAGCAAAAATTGTTCTTATCCTTGAGTAGTTTCTCCGCTCGGAAGGATGCTTATTGCTGAAGAATTTGAAGTCAGGTTGTTAGTTGGTTGAAGCTTACACATTTATGCATTTTGAGGAAAGATATGCAGGTTTCCTTTCTTACCTTGATTAATTAACCAACTAAATAATAATATTTATTTTTATTCCTTCCAGTGACAAGCTTCATATCAAACAGAGGCAACCCAATATTGGTGGCGGATGGCTTCCGTTTTCACAAGGAGAAGTCTGTTGGGGCAAAGACAAGATGGCAATGTGGTTACAGGAAGCGCTTCAAATGTAAGGCCTTTATCACAACCATTGATGGAAGAGTTGTTAAGAAGAGTTTTGGTCATAATCATCCTTACACATTATAAAACAAAGAACCTGCCGCGTCTGACTGTCTGATTTTAGATTAAAAGATGCCTTGACATCATATCATTTTAATGAATACTTTAAAAATATATAACAAATAAAAAATTATGCGTGACAAAATAATTATGGTTGATGGTGGCGGGCGCAGTGCTAGGAGTCAATGACATTTTCCTTGGCTATTAGGTATTATAATCCCGACAGTACGTTCCCGTGGGATATTTTCCGACATCCACGCGGGCGAAGCCGCGGGCAAAAGCTAGTATTTAAATATAACTAATCATAAACACTCATGTAGAAACCGTGCGAATTAACTAGGCACCTCACTGGAATGCGGCCTCGTTCTGTACTGAACAGCGTGCGAGTGACGTCACAGCGCCAGGTGCACAGGCATTGGCATGGGTTTTACAGTCACGTCTTTTATATCTTCGTCAGTTTTCAAATTCTTTCCTTTATTAAGTCAGGACACATAATACCTTTTAAAAGTACGGCATTGAACAAACTAGTGCAAAAAAAAAACTTTATATAATAACTTGGTAACAAATATCAAAACAGGATACACCTTTGACCAATGTAGGGATGACATCAACCTAATATGTACCTTATTATGGCCTGGCCATTTTTTGAAATATAAATACTCTCCGACAAAAGCCTCTCCCCATGACTTCCAATGCTTGCGATCCAGGTTACACACACAATACGCACTGCGCACTAGCTTGGTGGAAATGTAAATATCATCAAATAATATTTTTTTATATAACAGTCTATTCTGTCAGTGTCACATTTTTTTCCGATTAGACATTCTGCGGCATTGACATTACGACACTGTATAATGCTGAGTCAGTAAAGCATTCTGTCGTGCAATGAGTAGACAAAAACAGCCCTAAATTTGACGAACATATTTTGGGTGTGACTGTAGCTATGCGAATTATTATGATTAGTTTTTATCGTTTCTTGCAAAACTTCTGTTAAATCACGGTAAGTATTAAAAAAACTTGTGTAGGCCATTTACCCTTTTTTGAATCAGTATCAAATGTTAGATAAGTTTAAGTGTTACAAAATTTTAATTGATTAGTTAGTAGGTAGATAATATGTTTTAAGTATTAAATACATTTTGTACGTTATACGTGTCTACTTTTTAAATAATAAAAAGACAGAGTTTTGAAAATCAATTTTTATTTAAAAACTAACATAACAATAAATATCCCGTAGCAAATATATGTACTTAGTAAGTAATTTGCTTTTGTTTAGGTAATTAGGTACTCGTACATTAATACACAATCACAATAATAATCCAAGCCACAATTGTCAAACAATCCTCAAGTAATATACAGGCTGACTTTGAATTCACTGGCCTTCCAAGGGTGACAGCTCACTCGAATATCTACAACTTTTAGTAGAGTACGGGACCACTCTGAAAAAATTCAAACAAAGCTGCGGATTTATACATTTTGAAAGGGTAAGTACAATTATTATATAAAATAAGATAGGTATATTACTAGAGGCGCTCGTGGCTAAGTAACTACGCTTTCTGGGGTTGGTCCGCGGATGGATGACCATTTTTACATACCGAGACTCCTCCGTGTCTCGGAAAGCACGTTAAGCCTTTGGTCCTAGCTGTCATTCGTGGATCTTCGACAGTCGTTACGGGTCGTCATAATTCCAATACTGGGGTAATAGAATACTGGGTTGTGGAGGTCAGATAAGCACTCGCTTCATATAAAATACTGATATTTAGCTGCATCCGGTTAGACTGGAAGCCGACCCCAACATAGTTGAGAAAAGGCTACGCAGATTGATTGAAGTATATTAAAACTAGAAGGATGCTAATAAATTCATAGTCAGCCTGTTTGTAGGTATGTATGTAGTTTATGGGCCTTGATTGCGTTCTTCCACCTGGAATTTCTCAGTAGCAGCCCGGAGTCTGGATTTGTGCCCGGTTGATTGCAATAGGCTCGCCGCCTATTACATGGGCCTTAAACATAACTGGCGAAATGTGGGTGAAGTATAGGTAGGTACGTCTCTGCCCGAACCTTCGGGGAACACAGGCGTGATGATATGTTATTAACCTGCAATATGATAATATTTATTTTCATTCCTTCCAGTATCAAGTTACATATCAAATAGAGGCAACCCAATATTGGTGGCGAATGGCTTCCGTTTTCACAAAGAGAAGGCTGTTGGACCAAAGATAAGATGGAATTGTGGTTACAGGAAGCGTTTCAAATGCAAGGCCTTCATGACAACCATCGACGGGAAAGTTGTTAAGAATAGTTTAGGTCATAATCATGAGCATGTGTAGCTAGTCATTATCGTTTATGTATAGTCACCAGCACTAATATTTTTATGCAGCATGTATCAGAAAGGTGTGCTCATATTTAAGGGTGTGGTGAAGACCATCATACTGAACAAGTTTCTCCATGGGACCAGTATCGTAATCGCAAAAAAAAAATCAACCGTCCTTTATGGATGTAATGTGTGGGACAGCTGATTATTTTTTCACGATTACGATGAAATAGGTCTTATCTCAAAGATGCAATCATTATTCCATGATAAAAATCCTTTTGGAATCATCTGCTAAGTGTGTATATCGCAGCCATCTGGTTAAATTAGCCAGCTAATTGGATGCCTAGGCCGTTCATTAAACGCCGGCATCCAATTAAATAGCTGAAGTAGAACTAGCCAAGTCATTGAGTGCAATGTTTAACCAGATGGCTGAATGTTGTGTATTCATTTAGTTCAACTGGGTGAAATATGTTAGGTTAGAACAGTGACTAACGCGGACATTTTTCACCATTTGAATCACTTGGCTGAGTCTTGGTCAGTCATCTTCAAAGGCCTGACTCTCAATACGCCAAGTTGTTAAACGTTGAATGATCTTAGTTCAATTAAATATCGGCCTAGGCATCCAATTGGATGCCGGCGTTTAATGAACGACCTAGGCGTCCAATGAGCTGGCTAATTTAACAACATGGCTGCGACATATACATGTTTGTGTTCGTGACTGAATACGAATTCTTATAATTACGTATTGTTTCTTGCATATCTTCTGCTCAAGCATAGTCGCCTTTATTAGAAATGGTTGCTTAAAATGATGTATGTAATCATTAAACATCAGTCATGAAACCATACATTTTTTGACGTTCAATCTTTCTTTAACTTCTTCTTTTCGTGTTGTTAGTTAACTTTAAGCAACGTTTATGAATAAAGGCGTATGTGTTCAAACATTTATGCATCGGACTATCAATTTTGGCTTGATTTTTGTATCAGTATCAAATATTAGATACCTAAATAATTAAGTATTAAATTATCTAAATGGTCTTACCTACTCATGACAAGGTTTTTAATAGTATCACCCGAGTGATACTATTAAACAGAACCTCATGCAATTTCATCAAAAACAATCAATTTCGTAAATATGACGCCCAAATCCAACAATTCACCGCGGGTGTACGCGCCACCCGATCAGCTGTAGCCATGACGCGCGGCCATTTTAATACGGTACGCCGTCATTCCAACACAGATAATGTAGAAACAGCGGTCGAGCCAGTTTTAATGCACATTATTCACTAAGGTTGTTCCATAACCATTCCTATGCAGAAATAAAGTTTTATGTTATTGTTATCGTTTTTGTTTTATCTATTTAATTCCTGTAAATTCTTGTTACCTATTATTCAACTTAATATCACTATTATGTTCACTGGCGATTTCAAAAGCTCACATCTACACAGGTTTTGACATCCCTAGTGACAAATCGGCTCTAAATCTGTGTATTGAGTGAGAAAGCTTAGATTTTTTGTAATCGCCAGCTAGTCGTTGCGAGTGTACCTGACTGCGTGTTATAAAAAAATCTTTTAAATTTTATTGTTGCATGTTGATAAAGTCTGACATTAAGGTACCTACTTTTTTTTAATATAATTACATCTTGACGGTACGAGAGTAGATAAAATGTTAATCTAATTTTATAATGATTTCATATACAATACGAAATAATTTACAATTCCATTGTTATGAGGTACATCAATAAAATTATGTAATGTTAAATTTAATAATTTCTTTGGTATGTCCGATGTGTCTACTTATCTAAATAATAAAACACAGAGTTTAAAAAAAAAAAAAATATTCACCAAAAATCCAAAATATCGACACCACTGATAGGATTAACTAACGAAATATTTACTAATAACAAACATGAGTTATGCTTTCAGTTATGCTGAAAAGAACAAGAAGAGGTACTTTGGCAGTTGAAGCTGGCGGCAATCTTTTTTACAAGAACGGTGTCATTGGCTGCAAAACAAGATGGCAGTGTTCCACGAGACACCATACAAAATGTAAAGCTTACATCATAACTGTGGAAGGCAGCCCGGTGAAGACTTATCTCGAACATAACCATCCTCTACCATATATGTATATGTGATATATTTAGTGTTCTGTACCTTTGTAATGTTGTTTGTTGACAAACAAGCTATAGTTTGACCCAAACCGCTGTACCGCGTCTTAGATATGTGCGTGGCGTGGCGGCAGTGCACCCTGCTCATTCGTCAACGTTCACGGCATCCCGCTGCTCATTCGTCAACGCTCCTGGCGGCCCACCCCTGCCTCGCCGCGCATTCCGAAGGCTCGGTACAGCGATCTCGCTCAAACTATAGCGCGGTCTACGTGATGGTAATCAGTTACCGCCGCTTATGGACATGTGCAATATCAGTAATCAGAGGCATTGTACGTTGCCATCCCAGACAGACATAAATGTCTTACTTGCCCATAGTTTATAAAATGTAGGAAACCTTTTCATTCATAAAAATATTATTGTTTTTAAAATTTAAGATATTCAATGGTAGATTTAAGTTTCCACTCATTTTGTATTTTTTACAAGAACATATCTAGCATAATAATAAATGTAGTGACGTCTGATGTAAATACAGTCAATTGATTTAAAAAACTGTTTTATTTGCATCTACAATTCTTGTGGCACGCAGAATTTCAAAACTGGTAAGGAATTATGTGAAGATTATAGACAATTGTTCTAGTTTTCTCTAATCTGTTTTTCAAGAGTGATGATCAAGGTAACAATACTCAGAAAAGAAATAAATAAGGCTTTTGTCTGGAATTGGGTACAAATGTTATAGGTTGATCGATGTGAGAATAATGGCGAGAATCTACTCAAGCCATGAAAAGGGTTAAAGTAGAATATTTTAAACAAAATATCTACTCTCTGATTAAGGTAAAGGTGTGTCCAAACATAAAGCTACAATCGTGCGAGACGCCGTGCGCGGCCTGCCGCGCTGTAATTGGACGACTGCCGCGCGAACATTCGTCGGTAGAGTCCTAACTAGAGCACGGCAGAAATGTGTCCTGCAAACGCCGCGTGTTGCTGCCGCGCTCTTGCCGCTCAATGTTTGACACACATTTACGTACCTACATATTTTTCCATTATTATTTTGTAATGAGAAAATGACAGAAAAAATCTAACTTGCAAAAGTAATTACGGAAATTGTTTATGATTTTAGTTAAATCAATAGTGACAAATAGAGGAAATGTAATGCTAGAAGTTGGTGGCTATCATTTTTACAAGAAGAGCATAACCGGCCCAAAAACAAGATGGACGTGTTCTGCCTACAGGCAGACCAGATGCAAAGCTTTTGTCTTTACCGTCGAAGGGACGGTGATTAAGGCTAATTGGAATCACAACCATAGCTGAAACAATTCGGCGATTCAAATTTGATGTAGTTAAGGGCAGAAATAGGCGGACGATCTAGGCAGACACAGGTTTTTGACATTTTATTTTTGTTGTCCATGGTAATTGATTGAAGTATAATCTGTCATTTGTGGAAGTGGTGTTTACTGTCGTTATGATATTAGGCTATTTGAATAAAGAAAATATTGTGTATTTGAAATGAATTTATGTGAATAATATTATTCTGTTATTAAACAGTTATGAGATCGCAGCCCACTGGTTTGTAATTTCTGCCTGACCCCCGACAATGACATGATGCAGATATATGCAAAAAGGAGGACTAAATAAGATTTCTTTGTATTCAATTTTTATTATTCTTGTTTTTTTTTGCTTTTCAGTAACAAAGTACAGGACAAGTAGAGGTACAATTATGCTACTGGTTGGAGGGTACCGATTTTCAAAGGAAAAAACCATGGGTGTGAAAATTAGATGGCAATGTTCCGTGCGATCCCGAACGAAATGTAAAGCATTTCTCACCACTATCGACGACCAGGTCCTGAAGAGTTATTTGAAACACAATCATTTCGAATAACTATACTTAAAGTTCGGCAAGATACAGGATAACTTAAAAATCATCGGTATATTATATACAATATTTCAAGCGATGAAAGAGGTACGAATATGATATGAACTACTTTTACTTTGGGACCAACTCCGAAATTCCCAAAAAGAGCAACAGTTTCGGACAAATGTTTGTATGAAATGCGGATATTTTTTTCGTTTAAATGTGTATTTTACTCCTTGAAAGATTGTCGGTGTTTTAAAACCAACCATAAATTTAAAGCCAGCCTGTATAGAAACGTACCTACGTGTTAGCACAATCATTCGGTACGAGGCACAGATAAGGCTCAACTCTTGTAGGTATGTAGCTCATTGACTCCCCGGGACCATCCTTTCACCGTTTCACGGTGACTCTTATCACCAATGTTGCCGATATTTGTGATAAATCGTAGTAATTGCCAATGTTCATTGAAATTACGGCAGCTTCTTGATGTCAATGTTGATAATCTTATGTGAAGGCTCGTTAATGTGCATAATAATTTATTTTTTAGTTCTCGGCCCGATGATACGAGGCGAGAAACTATGTCCGTATACATGAGCTTTAAAATGTTAACAAATGATAGTGCAATAATCGCCTGGCGAGAATCACGGCCAGGTCTATTCTGAGAAACCTTACGGCGAGTACGCACGAAAGAACAAAACATGGTGAACACGAATATCGAACACAGAACATTTGGTTCGTACGTGTGGACATAAATTTGCAAAGCGAACATGAACTCCATACGAACAAAGTTCGCGCTCAACCGACCCGCTCTCTTTAGTAGCCAAGGATTCAAAATTAGATCTCCACGAACAATTCTAAAGAACACAGTGTTTGCTGTTCGTTAGTGGTACGCACATGCGTACAAAGTGTTCGATGTTCGTGTTCGTGTTCACCATGTTCTTGTTCGTTCGTGGAAGTGAGCTGTTTCACTTGATGCTATAACACTATTGAAAGGGTTTGACACTATTGACAACTCTTTTCACCTAAGCATTCACGGTAAGATTTTTACAGAATACATCGGCTGGGATCATCGCCTCTGCACATTCTCGGAACGGAATGGGCGAGAAGCTCTCCTTTTTTGAAGTCCTATGTGTGTTGAATATTGACGCACAATGGGAGTGCTCTAGCTCAGGGATATTAAGTTGTAACTAGTTAATAACTATAGCAAGTATAAATGAGTACGAGTATTTGATGCCCGCTCAGACAGGCGCGACGCGACACCGGTAGAACAATTTCCGTGAAGTTTTTATTGAAATTGTTCCACCAGAGTCGCGTGGTGCTGCAAATGTTAATGTATTGTTGTCTTTAGTTAATTTTAACGTGATATTAATAAAGGACCATGAGTTAAGAACAATGAATGAGATAAATAAATTATATTTTTATGGTAAGAGGATAATAATAGGTTAAGAAAGTTATAGATTTTTTATATTTTTACATGTTTAAGTAGGTATAAGCATTGATTTTTGTACCTACCTTTTTGTACATTAGCATTATGTAAAAAAAAATAGGTAAATGAAGGAAATAAAATGTTTTAATTAATTCTGGTTTTAATTAATATAGTTTAAAATTTATACCGATTAGGTAACGATGAAAAAAATCTAGTAAATCATTTCGTAACCTGTGTAACGTCTCTAGTGGAACAGTTTCTATGAAAATTTTATGGAAATTGTTGTCGCACCGTCGCGTCGCGCCAGTCAGCAAGAGCCTTAAAGCAAAGTTAATTTTACAGTAGGTCTATAGTCTGCTTATTGACCCGTAGACCTTTTAACAATAATTTTTACAATCCGTTTTGGTTAACCTAACCTAAGGAATGGACTTGCTTTCAGTGTAACAAAATAGGGCTTATTACTTATTATTTGTATTTAAATCTTGTTTTATTTAGTGTTTCAGACGGAAAGGGGAACGTTTTTGATGTTTCTGGGCGGGTTCCGTTTCTCCAAAGACAGGATTGTGGGCTGCAAAACAAGATGGCGGTGCTCTGTGAGGTACCGGACCAACTGCAAGGCCTTCGTCATCACTATAGAAGACCGCGTCATCGTCAAGTCTAGTCTCAACCACAACCATGAAAAGACTTTCTTTAGGAAACCCTGATTTGAAAAGCGAATGCAGACTCTTTGTTGACATAAAAATGCTTCTGTCAACTTGGTTTAGTTTTTGTTTCTGTTTTCATAGCTTTTTAGCAGAAGATTACAGAGAAATCAAATGTTTTTTTAGCAAAATTAGATCATATATATAATTTGTTAATATATTTCACGAGAAATCATTTTGTTTTAAGTAACTATTTATTATTTTGGTATATATATACTTTATATTCTTAAATAATTATGTGTACTTATGTAATGTAGGTATGTAATGGAAGGCCATTTTGGAGGTTTGTGTAATTTCTCGAATAATTTTATGTGGGTAAAAACTAGTTTAAAAAAGTAAGAAATATTCTTCTGCGAGTCATAGTGTGTTGTAGGTAAATTAGTAAGTAAGTTTTTAAGTATTTCGAGTAATTTAAAATTCAGAGGCTGCATGTAGAATATTACCTTAGATCAAGATGCTTAAAGGGTATATCTACTTATCTATCAATATAAGTATGAACTCTTATCCGAGAATTGTAAATATTTCATATTTTAAATTTATAGCTCAAAGCATCGATAAACTTAAATAAGTTAATGTAAATAATTAATTTGTTGAACAACCATTAGGTAATTTATCGAGTGGAATAAAAAAAATGCGATTGTGCATTGTGGTTTATATTAATAACTAGCTGACCCGACAGATGTCCTGTCCAGTTTTCAATAATTCATACAAAAATCCCATGGGAAAATGGACTTTCAGTTGAGAGAAAATTAAAAAAGTTAACAGCAATATTACGATGTAAAAATTAAATCCACGTTATTTTACAGTCAAAGAAGTACTGTCAACCAGAGGTAAAGTGATGTTGCAAGTAGGAGGGTTCCGGTTTTCCCAGCAGAAGACCTTAGCAAGCCACGGCAAGGTCAGGTGGCAATGTTCTGTCAGGTGCAGGACTAGATGTACAGCTTTCATCACCACCTACAACAGACACATCTTGAAAAGCAGTTTAAAACATAACCACGAGGAAACATGTTTAACTTATAATGCATAAACAAATAAACTTAAACATAGGTGTTTGAAATTCTCAAGTAATTATATATAGATCTCGCATAGTTATGTAGCGGCATCTACATTGCTACATGCGAACTACGCATCAAAGACCTCACGTCACATAACATCCTGACGTCACACAAATCCTGCATCGCGCAATTAGAGTTTACCGCGCGATAAACATATATAGAATCTCCCAACTTCAAACCTCTGGGCAGTTGCCCGCCAGACACGACACCCGTCTGGTTGGAGGATCCTCCCTTTTCTATGTCAATTGTCAATGTATACGCTTTTACAATAAACTCCCAAGCCACGTACAAGATCTAAGCCTTAATAAATTCAAATCATTCATTAAACGTAAGTTGTGCCAGAAAGCGTTTTATACCATTAAAGATTACGTTGAGGACAAAAAGGCCTGGGATTAAGCTGCTCCAATTTTTATTTTTTATTTTTTTTTACAGTCAGAAATTTGGTTTTTAATATTTTTTTTTTTTTTTTTTCTCATTCATTTGTACCACTATATGAATATTTACTTTGTGAAGTATAATATATACATATTTTTTTAAATATATTATTGTGAACGTGAGGACTATGTGGATCATATATTTTTTATTTTTTTTTCTCAGTAATTATTAATGATAATCTGGCAATTTGAGTACTTTATGTGGCCTACCCAAATGTCCTTTCTTTGGTATTGTTCGTCGAGTCGTTGAACTCCTTAAGTTCTGAGTTGAGCTACACGATTACTGACAAATGCGTGCACTGACTGGACAGGTCCACTCAAATCTGTATAATACTTTCCTCAAAAGACCATTCGAGACACAAATCTACATGGTCCTTCAATGATCTGACCAAGACTATTTCTGGGTTTTATATACACATTGACATTAATGAATTTTATATATACAATGACATGAGTATTTTCTTTTTAAAGTATTATATTGTTTTAATAATTGTGAATGTGAAGACTATGTGGGTCATTCCTTTTATTTTATTATTTAGTTTTTATCACGGTCTGGCAGCTTGAGTAATTTATGCGGCCTACCCAAACGTCCTTTCTTTGGTATTGTTCGTCGAATCGTTGAGCTCCTTAAACCCTGAGTTGAGCTGCACGGTCACTGACAAATGCGTGCACTGACTGGACAGGTCCTCTCAATCTGTGTGGTTCTTTCCTCAAAAGACCATCTCAGACACAAATCTACATGATCTTCACATGATCTGACCAAGATTATGTCTGGACTTTAAAAGAGACTGTGACCTCTGAGTTTGTTTCGGCCTTTCTTCTCGGAGTAGTCAGATAGGAAACGCCGACCTCATCTAGTTTAAAAAATATGATTGACGTGTAAAAGTGTTTTGTCCAAACCCACTTACAGAAATAAAATCATTTATCATTTATCATTTATCATTTATGGGGGATGAGTGAACTTTACACCCTGTTCCTCATACCCCTAAAGTTATGTCTTATTATGAATTTGAAATAGACCCTATTAGCTTTTAAATTTTTAAGGATTTGTGTAGCTCCAAAGTTGAACAGCCATATTACGATAAAAAGGAAACAAATAAATCCATGTTATTTTGCAGTCAAAGAAGTATGGTCAAGCAGAGGTACGATAATGTTGCAAGTAGGAGGTTACCGATTTTCACGGCAGAAGAAAGTTTTAGGCCACGGCAAGGTCAGGTGGGAATGTTCTGTCAGGTCCAGGACTAAATGTACAGCTTTTATCACTACCTATAACAAACACATCTTGAAAAGCAGTTTAAAACATAACCATGAGGAAAAATGTTGAACTTAAATATAATTGTTTAAAATTCTTTATTAAACTAATTAATTTAACATAATTAACATAATTGTTTTAATGACATGTGAACTTAAAAATAAATGCTTGCTTGTAAAATATTGCAAGCAAGTATTTATGTTTCAGTACGAAACTTGAAGTATTTTTTACAGCTGATAGAAAACAGGTGAAATGTCATGACATATATTGGCAGTGCTCTCAAGAATTATTTTTTATATTATTATACCTAACTGTAAAACTGTAATGTATCACTGCTGAGGAAAGGCCTTCCTCAATTCTTTCCATCGGTGCCGGTTCTGCGTTACTTCTTACCAATTCATAAGGAAAACATCCATGTGGTACAAGAATCTATACGACTGTATTTTCTGACATCTGTAACCTGTCCTAAATAGTTTCAGTGATGGAAACAATAACGCATAGAGGGACACAGATGCTGATAGCGGATGGCTTTCGTTTTTCAAAGTCATACAAGAATGGTAAGAAGATTAGATGGCAGTGTACCACCAGGAGTCGCACAAAATGCTCGGCATTTCTGATAACCTACGAGGGCATGATTTTAAGAAGCAATTTAATACACAATCATACAGATTAAGGGAAGTAAATAATATGTTTCGAAATAAAACACTAACATGAATTTAGCGATGTTTTATTTGGAAATGCTCCACTGTTGTGATTTTCCAGTGGTTAGGATCCTTTCCTGGTAACGTGTTTGTTACCTAGACAGGACCAATTAACTTCACTCTCGTATGTTGAAGGAAAATATCGTGTTATTAAGGCCCAGTTTCAGTGATAAATATGTCATGTTCTGGACGGGTTATGTCTCATCCGAAGGACAAATTGATGTGTATAGCGCGCTAATACGCCTTGAATGAGTACTAGGTCTAATACTTTATGATGCCTTCTCTGTATGAGAAGAGGCATTTCTTCTGCACTGGCTTTTGGCTATGCTTATGCTACACAATTCTTCCTGTTTAGCCATTTTGGCCACGCTTTTCTTCTAGAGTTCCTGACTGTTCCTGATAATTTACCATCCTGTAGGTATCTGCCATACCTTGAAATAAGAACGCTGGATTCTCATCCAAACGTCTCAATGTATGTAGCAGTACTTTCTCAAGTTTAATCAGTTTAATATGTATTCATGTTTCAGTCCAATGGCTTCGAACAAGAGGGGGTTACATGTTGAGAGTAGGAGATCACAATTTTAGTAAAGCTAAAAGCTGGAACAATAAAACTCGCTGGGCATGTTCTAGAAAGACTCGAACTAGGTGCAAAGCGGCTATCACAACCATTGAAAATTATATAGTAAAGAGTTTTTTGAAACATAGCCATTGAATTAAGTAACTGTACTGTATAGTGTATCAATCAATCTGCCTAGCCTTTTCCCAACTATGTTGGGGTCGGCTTCCAGTCTAACCGGATGCAGCTGAATACCAGTATTTTATTTTATTTACATGGAGCGACAGCCTATCTGACCTCCACAACCCAGTAGCTGGGTAATACGATACCCCTTGGTAAGGCTGGTTGTCAGACTTTCGGGCTTCTGAAGACCCGTAACGACTGTTAAAGATCCACAATTGACAGCTGGGACCAACGGCTTAACGTGGTTTCCAAGATACGGAGGAGTCTCGGTATGTAAAGATGGTCACCCATCTATGGACCAACCCCGGCAAGCATAGCTTAACCTGTTATTACTTAGTCACAAGCTCTCTGTACTGTATAGTGTTTATTGAATTAAAATAATTTATATATTTAATTTTTTGGCTTTATCGTTAAGCAACCCGAAAAGAGTTGTTTTTTGTATTTGTACTTTTATTTATCCAATGCGTTTATTATTATATCCTTTACTTCATTTTGATTACTTTTTATTTACATTTTTAAATATTTTTATAAAAACCATACAAAATCATTTAAAAATATAAAAAATAGTGGCCCATCGGCATCAGGAACAGGGTCCAGGCTGCCGGTGGTCAGGGCTCTAGAGAGAGGAACCTCCTCACGATGCGTGCCGTGTCTAGGAGTACTGCTTTCTGAATCAAGCCCTTGACCCAGCCGCGCAATGAGAGCCTCCTGAGGTGTTGGTCGAGGCTCTCCGCTATTAGGCCATTGACTGTTACGATTATCGGTACAATGATTGCAGAGTCCACATAAAACCTTTATTTCAGACCACAAAATTCCATACAGTGTTAGTAAAGAAAAACTAAATCTAATGTTAGTATCCTAATCCTAAGTCTGGAGTCGGACCTCATACTATCCATGTAATAAGTAGTTCATACCATTAGACGTATGATCCAGTGACGCAGCATCGGACAATCCCACCTACCGCACAACGTGCTCAGGATGCTGTGGGAACTGGCCCGCATTCTACGAAGGATCGAGGCGGTGCGGTTTCGGATGATGGCATGAAAGCCGTCAATCCTCGCCTCAGCAAACATCCCCGAAGCGCTACAAAAACGCGGGAGCCCCACCAGCATCCTGAACGCATTGTTGTACTGCACGCGCAGGGCGTTGTATGACCTTTGCGTATACCTAACCCACAGGCTGCATGTGTAGAATGACTGGCAGTAAGCTCTAAACAGTGTAATATTTACCTGCTTGCTACACCGTGCAAATCTGCGGATCAACATATTACATCGGACAGCCAACGCCCTGCGTTCCCTCTCAATTTCCAGGTCATCACTCAAGTCATCGGTGATCTAGTGACCCAGGTATTTAATCTGCATGACTCTATTTAGAGGACTATTACAGATAGTGACTTGTGGCACGTTGGAGTAACACTTGCCACCTGCTTTAAACACAAGTAACTCGCTCTTTTTAACATTATACCTGAGTCCCTGAGCCACCGCATAACTTTCACAATCTTGCAGAAGGCACGTGAGAGCACTGATCGACGGACTTAGCAACACCATATCATCCGCGTAGCTAATATTATTAATACAAAGCTTATCAAGTTTATGTGTAGGTAAAAATCACTGAATACCAATGAATAGTCACTTCTCTCTTTATCAATTTAATCAACGCTCCACAATCCTGCATCTCCATTTCTGCTGTAACTGCCTTCCTTAGGGAAGACTTTGATAGTGATTATCTGATACACACTAACAGGATTTTTTGCATTTCAGTTGAATGGATACAGAACAGCAGAGGCTTTCCAATGTTGAAAATGGGAAAATATCAATTTAGTAAGTCTAAGACTTGTACTAATAAGGTTCGTTGGGCATGCTCTAGAAAAACCCGAACTAGATGCAAAGCGTCGGTCACAACCGTCGACAAAGTTGTAGTAAGGAGTTTTTTGAAGCATAACCATTGAATTAAATATAATGTTTCTATCCTCATGATGCGCTAACACAGTGCATTCGAAACGATTTCACACAACTCCAAATGGAAAACCCTGGAAAAATGCATTCATGAAAAATACATAAAGGTACAAAAAAAAATTACCAAGAAAAAACGAAAGTAATGACAAACAGCAACACTAATACAACAAGCCTGCATGGCAAGCCGTTGGAAACAAACAATATTTGCAGACAGCAATGCAGAAGAATAGGGTGAAAGCCGAGTGAACATGAGTTGGAAAAAAATCTGGTTGCTAAAAGAAATTCTAAAAGGCGCTTTCCCGCTTCACCTCAAGAAGACCGTAATGGACACCTGCATCTTACCGACTCTCACATACGGTTGCCAAACTTGGACATACAACACCAAAATAAAAAAAATAAAACATTTATTTTCAGGCTGTGTTCCATAGCCAAACATAAATTAATAAAATACAATAAAATCAAACATCAAATAAAATAAAATCAAATGACAATAAATTACGTTAAATCGAGAGCAATATACATATAAATCAAATAAAAATAAATCAAAATGAAAATTAAATCAAAATGAAAATTAAATCAAAATGAAAATTAAATCAAAATGAAAATTAAATCATAATGAAAATTAAATCAAAATGAAAATTAAATCAAAATGAAAATTAAAAATAAATAAATAATCAAAAACAATAAAATTAATACCGGTACAGCAACATGTCTGCTGGAACAATGCCGAATGAAGGGGCAGTCCAGCCTTCCCGCAATCATCGCCAGTACGATGTTGGGGCTAACCCGTACCCTGCGCACCAAGGACCCGGCGCGCTTGCGCATGGTCGCGTGAAAGCAATCGGTGCGCGCCTCTGCGAACATACCCGAGACGCTGCAGTATCGGGGTAGCCCCATCACCGCCCTGGACGCGTTACTGTACTGGACGCGGATGGCGCTGTAACTTCTATTAGAGTAGTGACCCCACAGACTGCATGAGTAGAGCGATGTACAGTACGCTCTAAAGAGCGTAGCCTTAACCTCATAAGAGCACCGCGCAAATCTGCGGGCGATCATGTTAGCTCTAACAGATAACGCCCTCCGCTTCCGTTCCATGTCTGCGTGATCCTTAAGGTCGACAGTCAAAACATGCCCCAAGTATGTAAACTGGCTAACCCTTTTCAAAGAAACCCCATTGAGTCTGACCGGAGGTATGGTTCCCGAACATTTTGCACTGGCGGTCTCAAAGATCATACACTGGCTCTTCTTTACATTATACAACAAACCGTGACCACAAGCATATTCCTCGCATATATGTAACAACTTCCTCAAGCCGCAGACCGAAGCGCTCATCAGCACAATGTCGTCAGCATAACTTCAAAATAAAGACTTAACTAGCGATTTGTCAGAAAGCGATGGAAAGAAGTATATTGAAAATAAGGAGAATACACAGAATAAGAAGCGAATACATACGAGGAAAGACAAGGCTCATAGATGTTCCGCATTACGCTTTAACACTAAAGTGGCGTTGGGCAGGGCACTTAGGAAGATACAGAGACAAAAGATGGACACTAGAAACAATAACATGGGATGGACCAATTGGTAAAAGAAGCAGAGGACGTCCAAAGAACAGATGGATTAATGATATATTAGCCATAGCAGGAAAAGAATGGCAAATAAAAGCAAGGGACAGAGAGATTTGGAGTAAACTGGAGGAGACCTATACCCAGACTGGGGTTCCAACATTAGAAAACTAAGAAATTAATATTTAAACAAGTTTGCATGTTATTCGTATATAACACTAGATTCTAAGTAAAATTTGTTTTTTAAGGTTTTTGGAAATAAATGGGTTTTTTATATTATTATTATCCTCATGATGCTCGTATTCATTTCTTTCCCAACCTTTGACATATAACATATAGTTCATAATGTAAAGAAAAGTGTGCATTAACGCCACGTTTATTCTGTCAGTCCACAGGATACTGACCGAAAGGAGAACGGAGCTTCTGGTCGTGAACGGATTTCGGTTTGCTCGCACCGGAATCATTGGACAAAACGGCCATGTTCGATGGCAGTGCACCACGAAGACGAGAACCAAGTGCAGAGCCCGGATCACTACCCTCGGGGAACTGATAGTCAAGTCTAATTTGGACCACAACCATTTTTACTAGCCAAATGTTTTAGCTCAGAGGTTGGGCAAAGTGTTGGTGCATCTATCAGCCGAACAATTTTGTGTTGGGTTGGCTTAGACCTACTTTTCAAATGATTTAAATAAAACCGTCATACGGTTCGTACTTACCACATTATGTAATTTTGAAAGTGTAAAAGTTATTTTTCTCAAACTGCTTTTACTTCTTGTTTTAGTTTTAATGTTATGCTTTCTGTAAGATATAGCATATACAGGGTCAAATTAAATTAGCTAGCCGAACTTCGCAGACGTGATGGGTATCGATATCTGAACATGATAAAACAAAAAAGAAATTAACTTGACGTTTTTTAGAGTTCCGTAGTCAACAAGGAACCTTTATAGTTTCGCCATCTGTCTAACTGTCTGTCTGCGGCTTAGCTCAGATATTGTTTGTACTAGAAAGTTGTATTTTGGCATGGGTATACATATTAATCACGCCGACAAAGTGGTAAAATAAAATCATGATAAATAATTTTTTGGGGTGCCTCCCCGACATGTAAAGGGGGGGTTTTATTTTCCCTCGTCTATCCCATGGTGTGGGCACGGTGTCGTTGGAAAGGTCGTTCAAAAATATTGAGAGTTTGTGAACGCCATTTTTGGATTCAAGGATCCGTTTGCGAAATATTAAGCTTTAAAGTTAACATTTTTGCTAGAGTCAAGTGTCCCCCCCCCTCCCAGCTAAATGGTTGGTTCTGGATATGTAGAAAAAATCACAGCAGAAAACTATCATAACAAAGTAGGCTCTACAAGTTAAAGAGTAATAAATAATCTACCACATTTGCAGTTAAAAAACATGTTCTCCCACACTTTTCGTATGGGAAAACATGTTTTTCAACTACACTGTTAAGTTCTTGGGATAAATTCATCCCATTTACGGAATCGTTCATTGTGCGTGGTCCGACACGCACTTGGCCGGTTTTTTTATTTTTGGGGTCATCAACCGCCGTTGGTGCAGTCACTTAAAATATCAGTAAAAAAAAACAGTTTTCTATGTAAACTTCAGAGAAGTGAATGGGTATCGATATCTCAATACGATAAAACAGATTTGATCAACTCTAACTTCAAGTAACAAACCTACCATTGGTCATTGACCCTAAAATAAAATCACTAAATCTTTTTTTTAAAGTGATTTTTGTAAACTTATGGATTCGCGTCACCGACATGCTCGCGCCGTAGTGCTCTACTATAGAATATAAATGGCGCTAATACCAGTATTAAGTTTTCATTTCTCTCAGCAGCTCCCAGGGCTGCAAATTTTTGTTTTATCGTGTTTAGATATCGATACCCATCATGTCTGCCGAGTTTCGCTAGCTAATTTAATTTGACCCTGAAATTATCATTTTAAGCAGAGTCGTAGGCTTAGTAATAGTGTTCCGTTGGCACTCTTTGGGTACGGAACCCTTAAAATAGTTGGAAGGGTCACATCGTCATCCTCAGTGCTGACCAGACACTATCTACACTACTGTTTATTTGTTTGTAAGTTTGTATGTAGGGGGTAATTTTCGGAACTACCAGTCGGACTAAAAAAAAAAAAATTGCATTGGATAGCTCGATTCTCGAGTAAGGTAATAGGATGTATACATCACGCTCTACGACACTTAAGAGGCGAGCAAAAAAATAAAGTCAGAAGGAACGCTAAGCGAAAACGAAGTAATATCGTGGGAGGGCGATGGGATGTGACGCGATGGGTCGAGAGCCGAAATTTTACGCGGTCGACGTCGCGGGCGCAAGCTAGTCAGTAGTAAACATACATTCAAGTTATGTCATTACTACAGCACGCTTAGCATGACCACAATAGAAACGGGTTTTGTCGACGGAAGAATAGACGAAAAGACAGATAAACAATCACAATCTGTAATTTTGTCTATTCTTCCGTCGACAAAATTTGCTACGGGTTTCTATGGGTCTATGGTTGTCATGGAACGATGATGTGGTCTAAATATTTTAATAATATTTCGTCAATATTGGAAGGAATGACAGTAATTTTGATGTCATTATTACTGCTAGTGTCTGGTCCGCTATAAAGAAGAGGAAGTGTCAAATAATGAAACGATAAGGAATGTTACCAATGCTATTCGATCTTCTATCCAAGTGATTGATTTCATTCGATAGAATTTTATTATGATGTAGACACTAAGTTATTTTAAGCATTATTTAGTGGTTAACTAGTATTGTTAACATTGACAACTACTCCAATTTTGTAATATTAAAAATCATATTTCTACTCTCTATTTTATTTTACTAACCGAATTTATTCTAATTATCCCAATTCCTATTAGACATTATAATAATAACTATCCGAACATACAATGGATGCGTTTTGTTTTTGTTTTTATAATAATACAATTACTCAGGTAGGTATTGACCCAAGGTTATTTATTATTTGCAGTGCCTGTGTTCAGTGAAAATCGATTTGGGAACCCTATTATAGAACTGGGACCTTATCGATTTACGCGATCATCCGTATCGACGTGCGGCCGTCGGCGCCGCTGGACATGTTCTAATAAAATATCAACGGGCTGTCGGGCCGCCATCATTACTCTCGATGACGTCATCGTCAAAACAAGCAATGAGCACCAGCATTAGATGTAGTGTTCACAATGAAAGTTTTTAAGTGATTTTAGTAAATATTAAATTGTTTGTGTATTTTTTTTTATCTGTTCAGTAGCATGGCAGCATGGTAAGTTCGATGTTGTAAAGTAAACATTTGACAGTCAGACACAGTGCAAGTGTTACCACTGATGTGCGGTTGACTGTACGACAAATATGTCATTGAATTTAGTTTGTTATTTTGTCAAGCCAAGAGCCAAAGACTTTGATTTTATTATTGTATGAAGTTTCATTACATTTTAATTAATATCTTTAAATAATAATGTTTTATTTTAATTTGTCGTAGAATGTAGATCCTTAGAACACTTCTTATGTTTTCTTGACTCACCGTTGGATTTTTAAGCTTCTAGAAATCTTACAAGTCCCTCATTTTATCATTCCATATCCTTTTTTTTTTGTTTTTCCTCCCCTAACTGGAGGTTGCTTATCATTTCTTTCAGTGCCGGTCTTCGGCCAGACCCGGTTCGGGAAGCCGGTGATCCTGGTGGGCACACATAAGTTCTGGGCGCACGGGAAAGCCAAGAGAAATGGGCAGCGCTGGTACTGCAGCTGGAAGAAATGCAAAGCCACCCTCTACACCAAACATGACATCATCGTCAGAACTGCTGGGGAACATAGTCATCCCTGATGTTTCAAAGACGGTATTTTTCACGTCAAGGTTACTGAGAAACGTTTTCTTCGTAATGCTCGATTCCTGTGGTCTTACAAACCGTTTTTTTATCGTCAGACTAACTCGCCACGTGTCTTCGTCGTACTGATGCTTAGCATAAACGACGTTTCTATTTATAAGTAATTTAAGCTTGGGCCGTATAATTATATTTTTCTAACTAAGTACATATTTAAGATAACAAAGAAAATCTTTTTTACTAATAACCTTTTTGCAGACTTAAGCACAACTATTTTGTGAATTTGGCCTATAAGTACGGACCATAAAATGGTGCACCATGGCACAAAAAATATATCGTAGTTGTCATCAATTTTACCTGTTTACACAGTTATATATGCTGGGCGTGTTTATTATTTAAGTAAATATACTCGTATGTACTTCTATTTAATTGTAAGAGAAAGTTTATATTCGCAAAATTAATTCAGGGATTTTGACATTCTATAGTAAAACTAGAGAAATGTATAGATTTACGTATAGCTCATAATATACATTATTTAACTGTTAAAAAAATTGAGATAGATATT
Organism: Agrochola macilenta; assembly: GCA_916701695.1. Lineage (NCBI taxonomy): Eukaryota > Metazoa > Arthropoda > Insecta > Lepidoptera > Noctuidae > Agrochola > Agrochola macilenta. The sequence goes on from OU753563.1 coordinate 17,092,007, forward strand.
GTCTACTTGTAATAGAACGTAAAATAACTTTGTTAACACGTTTTAGGTATAGTATTTTTGACAAGTTCTATTAACAGACAGATTTAAACTAAGCGACTATGACCAAATTATTTGTGAAAATAGTTTTTATAATAATTAGTTTAAGTAATAAAGGGTATCGTGGAATGGTCCACGTGCGGAAACCAAACCCTATAACATAGAACATAGAAGGGTATCGTGCTTATTGGAATGGTCTCAATGAATAGGTTATAGATAGATGATGAACAGGGTCTGGTGATGGAGTAGGAAAGAGAAATGAGGAAATGTTTGTGAAGGAGATTTTTTAAATGTTAATGTATTGTCACTTGTAATTAAATTGTGAAACAGTTTAATATTATATACATTCTTATTCATAAATGTGTTATAAACTTCTGATGACTAGATTGGTGTTAGCTCCCTGACATTAAATTGAGGGATAATTTTATAAAATGACAATTAGGCATTATGGGCACATGGGGTATTTCTTTCATTGTTATTAAGATATCGTCTTTTTATACGCCGCCAGTTCTGTGTTTTTTAGCCAATCAGTCTCAAAAAGACACAGTTTAAATCGACAATTCGAAGTTAATTTAATTGCGTACAATCTTGTTTGTTTGTTTTATAATTTTGTATCAATGTGTCCACAAGACATTGGCAGTAGTTACAAATATACAGTATTATGAAACAAAACTTTTAGACATTCAAATGAATTTTTGTCAATGTATAAATTTTTGTCGATGTTTTTTTTTTTGAGGCAGACTGTACCTATAGGTACATAATACTTGTTACATGCACATCACTGTAGAAGAATTCAGTTCATTTATTTATTTCTGCTTTGTAATTTGGCTTTTTTATTTCATGTTGTGACATTCCAATAATTTAAGTAAATATTATAGTTTGTTTTTTTATTCACATTACATCACGCCTGTTATTCCCCAAGGGTTAGGCAGAGGTGTACGTACAGTACACTCACAATTCTTGTTTTATTTTCGTTTATAGTTATTAAGTTCATTTGTAACTTCTAAAGTATTCTTAAATAATGTAGCATGGTCCATGTTGATTTGTGTTTGAAATATAGACTCTGTTGTCGCCATAAATAACTTATATACCTAGGTGCATATTATAAATAACTTTACGTGACCAAAAAGTATTAATTATATATCAAAACTGTGGTGCCTAATAGTAGGTAATACCTACTGCATAACATTTACAACTTTCGTTAATATAGGTATTTTACATAGCTCTTGTCAATGCAGAGTCAAATTCGTTAAGTTTATTTCATATACATTAAAATATAAAATATACAATATATAATGCAAAAACTATTTACACTAGGTACTGCCAAAATTTAATGACTAACTAGCTTAATAAATACAAAAAACAAAAGGAAACTTAGGTGTCCAAGTACTCGTTCGCATCGACGTCATCCGGAAACATGTCCGGAAGACTGACAGCATTGCCACGTTGAATGGCAATGTTAAGTCTTTGGCCAAAGAACGAGCCAACCCTTTGGTCACGTGAATTGTCGACCAGTCGGCGAGAAATATCCTTAAAAAGGAGACGCCGCACTCGGGCTCCATGATCCGAGCGTTTCGACCCCAAACGGCTCAAAACTGTAGTTTTAGTTAACCATAAAGTTACAGTATTTGCGCCGATTAAGGGTGCATCCAGCAGGCACAGCAGCGCCAGCATAGCCAGCCGTGCTTGGAAGATGAGATGGTGCAAGGGTGTCGACACAGGTTGTGTCCCACACTAGAGGCCTACCCATCTTCCACGGCAACAACGTCATGCCGTCTGGTCTCTTCCCATCGTTTACGTACCAAGCCGTTTGGTTCTTTTATCGCTGGCGGTGACAAGGGCTCGACGAGTAATATCGTTGATGCTGGTTTATCCGAGCAGCAGGACAGGCCATGGTGCCCGAGACTGTCAACGCCTTCACCGCAGTGACACCGATGCGAAGCAACACAAGATGCGCCCAATCAGAGACACGTAGCGAGCCGAAACGATGAGTCATCCATCATAGGGTCAAATAAAATTAGTTAGCGAAACCCCGCAGACGTAATGGGTATCGATATCTAAACATGATAAAAAAAAAAACGATTTGTTGTTGTTTTTTTCAGCGGTCAAAGACAGCTGCGATTGTGGTTACTTACATAGTATGAGTTGAAAAATCTGTTTTTTTTTGTATCGTGTTTAGATTACGATACCCATCACGTCTGTGAAGTTTACAGAAGAAAAAAACTGATTTTTGAACCGATATTTCAAGTAACTACAAAAACAACGGTCGTTGAACCCAAAAACAAAATATCATCATAAAAAAAAATGTATTCGTCTTATTTAGATAACGATTTCCATCACGTCTGCGGAGTTTCGCTAAGTAATTTATTTTGACACTATGTAATACACGGTTCAACAAAAGTGATCCGCTTTCATTAAAACTGATACACGTATTATGGACCTCATTGAATGATTCACTTGTATGTTTATATGATTTGGTTGCTTTAAATTGAAAGCCAAACCAAAGTGAACCGTGTTTTGTTGCCATTACATATAATTTAATTTTTGTATTATTGAGAAGTGACGTAATTTTTTTAGATATATTTATTTATTTATTTTATTATTTATGTACACACAGTAAAATTGATACAAATACGACATAAACATAATTATGAGTACAAAGGTACTGCTTATTAAGTTAAGCTTTATATAAGGACATAATTTTGTTTTTTATATCGTTGCTTTTGAGTTATTTTTTTATTCATAGATTAATATCGTCGTTAGTTATAGATGCTGACCCAATTTTTTGCATATTTTCTATGAAGCGACAGGGAAAAAAAATTACTTAATAGGTATGCCTATCAGGTTTTTTTTTTTAGCAACTTCTTGTCTTGTTACGGCATTATTTTAGACTTTAGGGTATACCTATGTCTATTTGCCTCTTATTATCTACTGTCTTCAAAATAGGACGAAATTACCAGATTTTTTCAATGTTTTTTCTTTAAGAATCTATTCTACGATAAGTATCTTTTCTACGTCATAATTTAATTGTAATTTTCTTTTCTTTGCCTGCCATTACTTTTACCCACCCCGATGTTATCATAATTTAAATAAATTCTTCAGTATTTCTTATGCTGCGGCCGCATCTGCGTCTATCGTGACGAAGCTTCGCACGGTGATACGATACACGCAGATGTGACCAACCATTATCGGTTATCGTCGCTTTAGTTTGTGGCGGTACATAATTAACGTGGCAAAGCCGCTACTACTGTCGTCAACATGTGAATCGGGGTATATTGTTTAACCTGGTTATTGTGAACGCATTATCAGTACAGGCAAAATAAAGTTAGTCTTTTTTTAAATTAGTAGTTTTTGTATTTAGATAGTACCATTTTATCCACTTCCTATTCTGCTCTCTGTGCCACAGAGAGCAGAATTGAATTACTGTCGTGCCAGCGACACCAACAAGAAGAAGACCATAGTGATTTTTTAACTACCTGCTGGAGTTCTTCCTCAATTCTTTTTTTATTGTATGCATGAATAAACTGGTTACAAATGTTAGAGAATTTTTAGAGGTATGAGGAACTGGGTGTAAATTCTCTCATCCACCATAGAAAAGAGAGCATCCTCCGACCAGACGGGTGTCGTGTATAGCGGGCAACTGCCCAACGGTTGATGTCGGGGAAGCCATATATATGCTGTTCACGCGGTAAACTCTAATTGCGCGATGCAGCTGGATTTGTGTGAAGTCAGGGTTTTGTGTGACTTCAGGTCGTTGATGCGTAGTTCGCAAGTGGCGATGTATATGCCGCCACAAATTCATTAAAAAAATCAAACAATTTTTTAAATATATTTTTAATTTTTACATATTTACTTCAAGAACTGCACTACAAGAGGTCTCGGCGTGGTGGACAAATTCTTTGTTGGTATGGTCACCGCTACATGAAGCATAGTGCCAGCAACCCTCCGATGACTAGGTGGATTTGTGTCAAGTTTCGAACTGGCTGCAGGGCTACGTTAATCCTAATTAACGATGAATTAGTGAGGGTTTTAAATGAACATTACCACTGATTTACTTTTTTTACTGGATATTTTCTGTTGTTGTTTTCATTATGTGTTTTGTGATTTTAAATAAAAGGAGAATGAGCATCTTGTATTTGAGTATTTAATTTTTTCTGAACTGGAAAAATTTATTTATGTGGCAATCATACTAAAGATAAAACGGTTTGATAATATAAATGATTTTGTCCTGAATTCTGAATCAATTGAAATCTTACTTCATATCCAATTCTGCTGGTTCAAACATTCTCAATGATTTCAACAACTCGGTATTAGCTAACTGAACATCAATGACAACGTCGTTCTGGTAAAAAAAATGTGTATGCTTATATCCAAATAATAATTTGCATGCCTAAACTCTATGATAAGTTGTCTATTACCTTACCTACAGGTTGTGATAATTAAAAAAAAATCTTCAGTAAGTATCTGTTATTGTTACTTACTGTCGTCTTCTTCTTTTCGTGTGATTATTGACTAACTTGGTGTCAGAGTTTTAAAGCCGCCCATGGGCCTCTGACTTAGCTTCACATGCCGTCGAGAAATATCTCTCAGGCATCCTTCATCTCGGTTTCCTTCACCGTTTTTTAAGCAAGTGATAATTATACAAAACGCACATAGCGCGCAGACAATTCATTTAAAAAAATCGAACATTTTGTTAATACCTATATTTTTTATTTTTACATGTTTATTTCAAGAGCTGTACTACAAGAGGTCTCAGCGTGGTGCAAAACTTCTTTGTTGGCGTGGTCACAGCTACATAAAGCATAGTGCTAGCAAGCCTCCGATGTCAAGGTGGATTTGTGTCAAGTATCGAAGTGGCTGCAGAGCTACGTTAATCCTAATTGACGACGAGTTAGTGAGGGTTTTAAATGGTCATAACCACTGATTTACTTATTTCACTGGATATTTTCTGGTGTTGTTCTCATTATGTGTTTTGTGGTTTCAAATAAAAGGAGAATGGGGCATCTTATATTTGAGGTTTTTTTTTTTCTAAGATCAATATGTATCCAAATAATAATTTGCATACCTAATCTCAATAAGAAGTTGTCTATTATCTCCCAGATTTTTCCGGATATTACTTCAAGTAGGTGAAGTAATTCTCCTAGGATGCTAGTGAAACCTCGCGCAACAACTAATGATAATGTGATAACCCTTCTTCCTTATTAGTTTCGATCTGTTATTTGATATAATTTTATTTCTGCTTAACTTTTAAGATCTGCATTACGAGCCGACCCAGCGTGGTGGAAAAAGTCTTTGTTGGCGTGGTTACCGCTATGTAAAGCATAGTTCTAGTAACCCACTAAAGACTAGGTGGATTTGTGTCAAGTATCCCTATCCAGTTAGCTGCAGGGCTACCATCATCCTAGAACACGACGAAGTTACCAGGGTTTTTAATGAACATAACCACTGATTAATTTATTTAAATGCTGCCCGCCCCGGCTTTGCACGGGTAGCACTAAGTACTTTATCTACGGCGCACCTACCTATCTACCTACCTTACCCTACCTACATACCCTACCTTACCCTACCTACATACCCTACCTTACCTACCTACCTATCGTACCTACATACCTACTTCAAAACCTACCTATTTGCATACCTACCTACCTACCCTACCTTCACCTACCTATCCTAAAAACCTTCTCCTTATAATAACGAACACAACAAAAAAAGAATTAGCGAAATTGGTCCAGCCATTCACGCGTCACCAAGAAATAGGGATTCATTTTTATATACATACGTATATATATACTCGTATAGATTAATATTCTGTTATTGATTTCATTAACTGTTTTGTGCTCTTAAATAAAAAGAAAATAAAAATCATATATTTCGGGTTTAATTTTGTGTAAGAAAATGTTCATATCCTGTTAATATTTTTAAATGTGAGTGTGTGAGTTTTGATGTATTTGTGAGGTTGGACAGATTTGAATGGAATTAATGAAACTGAGCACCGTGGTAAACTATGTCCCGGATTTACACATAAAATACTTTTTTCCGGGAAGGTACATGAAGTAATTGTTCTATGATGCGGGCGAAACTTCGGCTACAGTTGGTTATTTATGATTTTGATTTCGCTTTTGTCTTCTAAGGTGTATCTTTCGCCACGTCCCGACGGGGAGCGACGTTGCTCTGCTATAAGTCTTATCGCTTCTCGAGGCACAAGTCCAGCAAGCCTCCGATGACCAGGTGGTACTGTGTAAGGTCTCCCTCGGGGTGTAAGTGCACCATCGTCCTTTATTATGACCGGGTCATCAAGATCCTGCATTACCATAATCATACGTAGGCACGACATCAGAAGAGATATAAAGAATATGAAACGTTCATTTATGAAGTTTAGCTTTTTACACGCGACTCATCAAGGTCATATAAGCAATAATAATCTATCAATGACTAAATTTTGGGATATTTGTGACACTGAAAAATAACTGAGCATTAATAAAATTGTTTTATTTATATAGTTTGTGTTCATTCCAAAAGTTATTGCTCAGGGACACGACGTCATCGCCGCGCCGCCAACTCGCCGCCCCCGCACCATCGCTGTGCCGTCTCCGGTTGATTTTGCCATATCACTTATAAAGCGCGTTCATTTTTGCAGCATGGACTAAAAAAATCTGTTTAAACAATACTAGCGGTGTGGTGACGGCGCTGTGGCGGCGCGGCGGCGATCTGGCAACGTTGCATATACACAGCTTACAGGCGCGGTGGCGGCGCGGCGAAGCGTCGTGTCGCTGAACACTTAAGATAAGCAATATTCAATTACAGAACTTAGTTGTTAAGAATTAAACGGTAATGAAATATTTCAATCTTAATTTTTTTCTGTCTTCAAAGGTCTCATGTACACCATGTCTCGGCAAGGACACCCAGTACTGTGGTATGAAGGACATAAGTACAGGAAGCACAGCTCTAGTAAGCCTCCTCAGATTCGATGGAATTGCTTAAAGAGTAAGGGAGGATGTAAGAAGACCCTTATAGTTTTCGAGAATGAAATTATTAGAATTTTACACGAGCATAATCATATTTAGTTGATTGTTCAAACTTCATGGCTTAGCCACCATTTGTCTGTGCGCGTCACGGAGGCTGTACGACATCAGATGAGATCAATGAATAGGAACCACACGTTTGTTCATGAAGTTTAAATTCTTACACTCCACTCATCAGGTATCCTATACTATTAAATGAGCAATATTTGTATATATATATATATATTTGTATATCTAGATATATATATATATATATATATATATATTTGTAATCACGTTCTCGAAAACGGCTCTAAAGATTTCGATGAAAGTTGCCAGCATTAAAAAGGGAAATTCGTTTTCTCTATTTTTACAGCCTGGGGAATGTGATACAACGTTGGTATACCTGGATGATATGTTTAGTAGAACTCGGTAGACCATGTGGTTAAGTGTAATTTAAGCAATAATAATGTATGAATGACTAAATTTACACAGGAGGACATAAGAACAGGAAGCACAGTTCTAGTAAACCTATGACCCGAAGGATTTGCTTGAAGTTATTGGGCGGATGTAAGAAAACTCTTGTAGTTGTCGATAACGAAATTATTAGAATCTTACAAGAGTATAACCATAGTTAATTTTTTAAACTTCATGCCTTCCTTTTCTTTTTTTTTGATGACATATTCTGTGCGTGTGTAAGTTCTCAATTTCGTTACGATCTCATATATGTATGTACTAACTTACTAAGTAAGTAATTTTTTTACTAAGTAAGTGTAACATTTAGGTGGCTTTCTTATTTAAGTTATTTTTTTTAATTTTGTTGTTGTTAGGTTTTTCTTATTTGCTTGCAAGAGAATAAAATGTTGACGACTGTGACGAGGTTGTTTTATTTTTTGTGTGACTTTCAAAGTAAAATAATAATAATATTAAAACTTCAATTGTACTAGCTTGGTAAACCGCCCTATTGTAGGCCCATCCAGCCTCTCTGCAAACACCTTCAGAATGCTGTTGCAGCTTCCCCTCACTCGGGATATTATTGAAAACAAATACTTTCGCCATCTCAGTATTTACTCCCTTTCTTGCCACATCTTCTGTCATATCTGTTCATTATAACTTTAATTCGTTTTGTCACTTTCAGGGATAGTATTTTTGCAATCAAGGTTTGGGAATCCCGTCATAGAGTACAATGGGTATCGTTACAACAAGCGAAGTACTAGCAAGGGTCCGAAAGCAAGCTGGGTCTGCGTAAAGGTCTCCCTGGGCTGCAAGGCCAGGATCTTCACGATCGACAACAAGATTTACAAAATTTGTCATCAACATAATCATGGTTGTACTGCTGTGAGCTTTTAACAACTTTCCATATTTCTTTTTTGAAGTCAATATTTTTTAAGATGTAGGTAATAGTTTTTGTGCATAAATAATTATTGTTGTTCAAGTTTTGTTTCATTTGAAACTAGCTGCGCCCCGCGGTTTCACTCGCATCAGTCTCGATCCCGTGGGAATATCGGGATTGAAGATATTTCATGTCCTTCTCCAGGTCATGATCTATCGATTTGCCAAATTTCATCCAAATCCATTCAGCCGTTTTAGCGTGAAAGCGTAAAAAACAAACAAAGAAACTCACTTTTTTCGGAGAGTGAGTAAAGGTTATTTGTTATCACATGATTAAAGAATATTTTTTGTGTTGAAGTTAACTGCTTAAATATGTTGTTGTGTCGTAATATCCTTCCTAGTATTTCTTCAGTAAAAAAAATCTAAGGTAACTTTAAAGTATAATTTACAGGGTGCAAGTTTGAAAGGACTCGTTACGGAAATCCTGTGATAGTGGTTGGGAAATACCGATACAATAAGTGGAGTGGCAGCAAAGGTGCTCAGGTTCGATGGACCTGCGTGAAGAACCAGCAAGGTTGCCGGGCAACCATCACAACCATAGATAACATTATAGTCAGGACTAAGAACTACCATACACATTTGTAATTTGATAGCAGAAAGACGCATCTACCTATATGAATTCTTTCGACAATGTTACTCCAAGTTCATTCGTGTGCTTAGCGTTACGTAAATCTTGTTTTGCTACATGAGTATACCGCATGTAAATCATGTAGGTATTGCATTGGCATTATTGTAGTCCTAGATTGTCAGTAAGTCTGTCGTTACGATGTTTTTCGCTTAAGTGCCCGATCATACGTACCCCAACCACACCACAACGACAACACGTGGACGGGCGCTAATTTGTATGAAAATAGATAGTTTATTCACACGGACCACATTTACCCGTCACAATCAACCGTGAAGGCGATACCGGCCACGTCGCAGCCACAACACAATCACCAGCGAGACCGCGCACTACCGGCTGGCCACTCCGCAAATACAACGATCTGTCTCTGCAAACACTAGCCATAACGTAACCACATCGCAACTACTAGCGACCACACTACCACAACGCAACCACACCGCAACTACAAGAAGTTGCAGCGACACTATTCACACGTAACCACTGCTTGCTCACATTTTGTCGCTGCGATGTGGTGTGGGTGTGTCCGTTCACACGGAACGGGCCCTAAAGCAATGGTCACCGTATTTAGCATAGGTGACATTTAAAGAGTACCCAAGCCTTTTTCTATGGTCTCGGAATGAACTTAGAAAAGCTTGTGACGTAGTATAGATCTTGGTGAGTCAGCTAAGTGGTAGTGGAGCTAACTGCCCAGGGTATCACCATTTGGGTATCGTTACTCATAGAGGCTATTTTAAGGCACCCCAAAGAGTAAATTAACCAATTTGACAAGGTGCCTTTAGAAGAAACAATAGATGTTTGGATGGCTTTAGGGCAAGAAAGCATATAAGGTGTTTATAGCTTCCCCGAACCACCAGATCACATTGCCGCCCACTTTAGCTTAGCGCTTTGACTTTTTTCTTTTTGCTCGGCTCCTAAGGGTCAAGAATTGGGCTATCACATGCGAATTTTTTTTTTCAAATTCGCCTGATAGTTCCAGAGATCAGCGCATTCAAACAAAAAAAACAAACTCTTCAGGTTTATAATATTAATATAGATACGCAGGACGCTTAAAGCAGCTACAAATGACAGACAAAAGCCTAAAACGGTGGTATCAGGAATTCAGGATAGTGCTAAATGGAATGGGTGGCAAAAATAATTATGTGTGGGAAACCAGTATTTAGTGTAATCTGAGGACAGCTAGGGAAACGATGCTTGTAATGCCAAAGTATATTTTTTAAATGCAATGAAGTACATTGTACACAGAAAAAGTTGTAATAAAATATGATATAGATTATATTTTGTAATGCCAAAGTATATTTTTTAAATGCAATGAATGAAATACATTGTACACAGAAAAAGTTGTAATAAAATATGATACAGATTATATTATATATAATAGGCATGTTGACAAAAAAAAAATGTGTGATTTTTTTATATTAGATTAACTTTCTACTGATGTAGGGTTTTGTGCTTTTAAATCGAGATTAGAGATTTAAAACGAGAGCCGCTTTATTTTATCTTTATGTTTAGTGTTCCCAGTATTAAAATGTGATCTTATTATTTAAACAGTATTAATAATTATAGTTTTCACTTGATTGTACCAGTATTTTTATGAATGAGACTGTAGGTTTCAGATATAATAATAATGTATTTATTGAAATTTTGTTTCAATTTTATGGTTATAAACTGATTTAAGAATAGCTTCACAGAAACCCTTAGAAGCCTAAATTAAAAAACAACAAATTTATATCCTAAAACATAAACATGTAATTCATAATCATCAATGTATTTCAGAAATAAGGTTCGCGACATCTCAACGAGGTTTTCCGCTGCTCCTCATGGGCGGCCATAGGTTCAACAAGTGGGCTGGTAGCAAGGAGCCCAAGATCCACTGGATTTGTGCTCGAAGCATTCCGAACAAGTGCCGAGCAAAAGTTACCACTATCGACTACCAGGTTGTCAAGGCCATGACTGAACATAATCACAAATGAACACTGTATTGTTTCGCAAGGTTTTTACGACTTGACAAAACATCGACATTTCTTAATTAACTATAAGTCTAATGTATTATACAACATTATAAATTATGTTGAAAACCTCATCAAAATCTGTTGTGTGTTTTAGAAGAAAATTACAGACAAACCGAAAAGTGACTTTGTTTTATAATATGTATAGATATAGAAGATGGACCGATTAAATAGGTCAAGATTTCAACGAATTAACTTTTAGTATAAAATTTTAGTATTTTGAAGCTTAAGATCTGAGTAAAAGCTGTAGTGCATATATAAGTTCTATGAGGCCGGTATGTTTGGCATCTATGAAGAAAATCTGAGTTCGGTGTGAAGTGTGCAGCTGTAGATTAGGAGTAATTTAAAAAGAAAGTATTAAAGCGCTGCGCTCGTTTTTTTGTTTTTGTGTAATCTTTTAATCTGCCAAGCCTTTTCCCTACTATGTTGGGGTCGGCTTCCAGTCTAACAGGATGCAGCTAAATAACAGTATTTTTACATTATTGTGTATTAAAAATAAGTAGTAGTAAGTAAACTAATAATAAGTAAATTGTATTTTATTCAGCAGCCAGAAATTTGTATTTATTTTTGTGACAGCTTTTTTCAGTCCATTTTTTTGTTGTAATTATGAAACTTGGAAAAATTTATACAAAATTATGTCCTCGTAAAAATAAATAAATACGAGTATACTATCATAGTTACTGACTTACAGAAATTACGTTGACGAAGTCCCAAAAGGGTTTCCCGGTCCTAATCATGGGTCCCTATCGGTTCAACAAATGGTCTGGCAGCAAGGGGCCGAAGATCCAGTGGGTTTGTGCTAGGAGCGGCCGGAACAAGTGCCGAGCAAGAATCACCACTCTCGACAACCAAATTGTCAAATCCATGACCGAACATAATCATTAAACACTACAAATGCTTACGGTAGAGGAATTAGAACCCATAAAAAATACCAACATTTTCATCAATAAATATTTCATATTTAGAAGCGCTTGACATTTTACGATACAATTTAATTATTAAATAAATGATAAACCTAGATTCATTTTTATTTAAATGCTTTTTTGAATAGCGGCATTCGATTTTTTCCGAACTACCCTTTAGGAAACTTTTTCTTTAATATAGGAACCACTTTAGGAAATTAATAATATGTACTTCTAAACCTGTTTACACTTATAATTTATAATTTTAATACTTAATTTACAGAAATACGGTTCACGACATCCCAAAGAGGTAGCGCGTGCCTTCTCATGGGTCCGCATCGGTTTTACCGATGGTCTGGAAGCAAAGAGCCGAAAATCCACTGGGTGTGTGTTAAAAGCATTCATGAAAAGTGTCGAGCAAAAGTTCTCACTATCAACAACAAAATTGTCAGGTCTATCACCAAGCACAATCATTAACATACCTATTGATGCGCGTTGGCCTCTCGAGGGTTAGGCAACAACTGACAGTAATACATTTTTTCATTAGTCCGTGTCATTGTCACAGGAGGAATGGTAGTCCTCAGTCATCTGGGGCGTGTTTGCTGTGTCTTTCTGAAGCTGCATTATCTAATTGTGTGAGAAGAATTACCAATTTTATTTAATGTAAGGCTTTGTTACTGTTTAAATTTGTTAAACACAGCAATACAAATACCTATTGTAATACGCATAGATATAAGAAAGAAGGAGATATGCCCGGTAGTTGAAAATGTATCGAAACCCAATGTCTTCTATCTATCCCTACTCTCTAGCCTGCGATCACACATGCGATCAGTAAACCCAATAAATACGAGGCCCCGCTCACACTTGCAATTTACAAATCAGAACGTACTACATAATCAATTATAAACCTTATCCCATCAAACACAGCGTGCATTTACCATGCACCGTACAACTCACCCACACGAAAACATCGTTCGCTATCGTTGTGCTGTGCAAAAGCCATTTATTTTACATATACGCTAGTGATTGACTAAATCGGAAACTTATCGATTCTCCCATTTATTATTGTATTAAAATTTTTGGAAGTTGCTGAAAAAATTATAAATAAAAAACGATATACATATAATAAGATGATATAAATAAACAATAAGTAAGTAAAAAAAAGAAATATTAAGTAAACCAAAAAAATAACAACATTATGAGAAAATCTAAATGAGTATAAAACAAGATTTCACATCGGTCTTCCAATCAGGCTATAACTGTTGACAAATTGAAGAATAAACTTTAATAGTAATATAAATTCATACGACAATCGACATTATTGTCGATAGCCTACGTTAGTGGATCTGCACAACCACATCACTAATCCGTCACAAGACGCTGCGGCCGTACTAACGATGCAACCGCTTAAAGTAAATATCGTTTTGTAATTTTTACATTGCTTGTCCAGTTACTTAGCGACATACTTTGGTAGTGGTAAAGAAGCAATGTATTTACTACAATAAAAGTACAGTCGCTGTGATATATGAAAACAAAAATAACGTAGTAAAGGCAAGAAATATTTTACGATTTGTTGTTTTTCATGATTTTCAACACAAATATAGCAAAATACTTGTGCTGATTTATGAAAAGTGGTTCTACGATTTATAAAGTTTATAGTTTAGCTTCGATTTTTACAAGAAACCACTGAACAACACGGTATTCTTAAATGTTATCACGATCGCGCTCGAAAGCGCACTAGTTAGCGGAGACGGCCATTTGCCTGAGGCATGAGCATTGTGATCAAGACGCGCGGACACAGACACGCCCCCATACCACTTCTCCTGTTATTTATATTTCTATGGTAATACGTAAGTATTACAATAGGTATCGTTAGGATCGGTTTGGTTTTGCATTTGGATCGATTTAAGCAAAAATTATCCAATACACAACCTCGACAATTTCGAGTTTTTGTGACCTATGTACTCCAAATAAGGTATATTTTAACATATCAAAGACTTATAACTTTATGATTATATATTGACGAAAATCCGTATGATCCATATATCCATAATTGACATATTGTAAATCAGAAATCTTAAAATTAATTGTAATGACAACTAAATATTTGTACACCATATTTTGTGGTAGAATGTTTAGAAATAAAAAAAAAAATTAGCACCATACTATGTAAAACTACATTCTTACAAATAAATAAATTCTGATTGTGATTCTGATTCTGATTCTGAAGTCCCTAAAGGTTGGGATCGCTCCTTGTCACGGGTTCCTATCGGTTCAGCAAATGGTCTTCCAGTAAGGGCCGAAGATCTAGTGGGTTTGTGCTAGGAGTGGCCGGAACAAGTGCCGAGCAAGAATCACAACTCTCGACAACCAAATTGTCAAATCCATGCCCGAACATAATCATTATTAAATACTACAAGTGTATATGGTAGAGGAATTATTACTTACCCAAGAAAAAGTACCAACATTTTCGCTATTAAATATTTAGTATTTAGAAGCGCTTGACATAATAAGATAAAATGTATTTATAAACATTGTGATAAACCTACAAACTTCGAGTTTTCAGAACTGTCCCTTAGGAAACTTTTTTTTCGCTATAGGAACCACTTTAGGAAATTAATATGTACTTCTAAATCTGTTTACACTTCAGTGATTAATTTACAGAAATAAGGTTCACGACATCCAAAAGGGGCGGCTCGGGCCTTGTCATAGGTCAGCATCGGTTTTACCGATGGGCTGGAAGCAAAGAGCCGAAAATCCGCTGGGCGTGTGTTAAAAGCATTCATGAAAAGTGTCGAGCAAAAGTTATCACTATCAATAACAAAATTGTCAGGTGTATCACTGAGCACAATCATTAACTTACCTATTGATAAGCGTTGGCCTTTCGAGGGCACGGCAAAAATTGACAATAATTCTTTTTTTCATTAGTCTTGATAGTTTTCTCACTGTTGGAGGAGGGGTTCAGACTAAAGCAGAAGAGATAAAAAAAAACTGTAAAAACAATTTTGCAATGTCTTTTGAAGTGAAATTTGAAGAAAGTTACCAATGAGTAAATTGTGTTTCTAGTTAGCAGCCAAAAGTTGGTATTCATTTTTGTGATTGATTTTTTCCGTCTATTTGTTTTTCAATAATTATGAAACTTGGAACAATTTATTCAAAATGATGTTCTTGTGCTGTAAAAACAAGCAAATAAAAAAGAAATTTGTATATACGAGTACTATTATAGTTACTGACTTATTGATATAAGGTTCACGAAGTTTGAAAAGGGCGGGGACCGTTCTTAGTTCTGTGTCCCTATCGGTTCAACAAATGGATTGGCAGTTAGGGCCGAAGATCTAGTGGGTTTGTGGTAGCAGCGGCCGAAAGAAGAGCCAAGCAAGAATAACCCACTATCAAGAACAAAATTGACAATTCCATGACCGAAAATAATCCTTAAAATCTGTACTGTAGATGAATTAAAACCCATAAAAAATACCAACATTTCCATCAAATAAATATTTGGTATTTAGAATTGCTTCACGTAATACAATCAAATGTATTTATTTATGTGAATATTGTGATAAACCTAGCATTTTTAGGTTACTACCAATAAAATAAACGCTTTTTTGAATAGTACGAGTATCTTCGTATTTTTCCAAAAGGAAACTTTTTGTTCCACTATTCTAACCACATAAAGGAAATTAATATGTCCTAAAACTGTTTACACTTGCAATTTATAATGTTATTACTTAATTTACAGAGATAAGGTTCACGAAAAATCAAACGGGTGGCCCGTGCCTTCTCCTAGGTCCGCATCGGTTCAATAAATGGGCTGGCAGCAAGGAACCGAAGATCCACTGGGTTTGTGCTAGAAGCCGGAAAAAGTGCCGAGCAAGAATCACAACTATCAACAACCAAATTGTTAAGTCTATGACCGAACATAATCATTGAACACTGTACGGTAAAGGAATTAGAACCCAAAAAAAAAAACAAAAATTTCATCAATAAATGTTTGTTATTTATTAGCGCTTGACATAGTACGGTAAAATGTATAGGCTAGGGCTTTGCAGGTAGACTGCGCAGGCCGGATAAAGGAAACTAGCCGGTTAAGTGAATACATATAATTTCATAGGTATACAGGAGTACACGGCTAGATCGTAGATAAGTCACTGACTGTTTTGGGCACTCGCACTCGCAGGATAGGATTAGAGAAATACCGTCCTTGGCAGCACGTGGCAGACGTGCTGGCTTGTCAGCGCAGGCTCCGCAGAGTAGGTCTTGTACATCAGGCTGTAGGACCGCTCTGGTAATGTTCGGTTCAGTATAGCATGTGGTTCAGCACAGCGTGCGATTAAGCACACCGTACGCTACAGGATAGCGTGCAGACGTCCGGCCCTCAACATGGTCCTAGAATCCTGGAAGTGAGCGTTGGTGGAAGTAGCGTGCGCATGTAAGTTGCGGTGCAAAAACAGCAAACGTGCGATAGTTTGCAAAGACTGCTCGGTACAATGACATATGCACTATGATGAGGTTAAGTAAGTGACACGAGGCGCATAGAACGCAAGAGAGATCAGTAATCATTGCAGTTGTCACATTAAATAGCTTAAGCATACTGCACAGACCATAATTGCTCCTACACCTATGCCGCCGGCAGTGCCGCCGGCCCGGCCGCACAAAGGATCGCAAAGGAAATGAAGGCGCAAAATCCGGGGGTGCGTGCCGCGCGGCAAAAGCCGGCGGTCATGCCGCCGGCATAGTGTGTAGGAGCCATTATACCTAATATAACTATGAATTCACCCTAGAATGGGCGCATAGTGTAAATTCAGAAGGTTCTGGTCTAGCACCTGCTTGTATAGCGAGTAGGCGGTAAAATGGCGGGGAAATGTCTGGCAGCTAGAGATGTGCGTGCGTTTTAGTGATACGAGTATGCTTAGGAACCTAATAATTACTCGAATAAATACTGTTGTGAAACTACAACGGTACAATTTATTAAATAAATATTGCTATGTACTACATTTATTTTTATTTACTGCCAATAAAATAAATGCTGTTTTGAATAGCAGCTTCGGATTTCTCCGAACTGCCCGTTAGGAAGCTTTTTCTCCACTATTCTAACCACATATAGGAAATTAATGTGTCCCAAAGTTGTTTACACTTTAATACTTAATTTACAGAAATAAGGTTCACGACATCTATAAGGGGCGGTCCGTGCCTTCTTATAGGTCCGCATCGGTTTTACCGATGGGCTAGAAGCAAAGAGCCGAAAATCCAGTGGGTGTGTGTTAAAAGCATTCGGGAAAAGTGCCGAGCGAAAATTACCACTATCAACAACAAAATTGTCAGGTCCAAGACCCAGCACAATCATTAACTTAGCTATCGATTGTAACGCCACAGTGAATATTAATTGTATCTCAGTAGTGAAGGCTTAATATTTTACGAAATTATGCGGTTAAATGTTTTTATTCCACAAATTTGTGACAAGTTTTCATTTATTTTTATTTAATGCAAAAACAGCCAATAAAGCCAATTAAGATTTTTTTAATGGCCGCTTCGGAGTTATCTGAGCTGTCTGTAAGGAAACCTTATTTAAACTGAAACTATAACCCGTTTTCACCGACAACTAAGTGACACTTAAATTAATCTCTAAATAAAAGTGCACTGCTGGAATTTCAACTCTCTGCGCTAAGCCTAGCGTAACAGTGCACTTTTATTTAGGGGTTCATTTAAGTGTATCTGAGCTGAAGAGATACTGAAGGTGAAAACTGGCATAAATATACCGAATTATTTAATATTTCTAAACTTATTTTTTTATATTGTTATGATTTATTTACAGATATAAGGTTTTCGAAATCTCGACAAGGTTTCCCTTGCCTCCTCATAGGTCCTTATCAATTTAACAAATGCTCTGGAAATAAAGGGCTAAAAGTCCATTGGGTGTGTGCTAAAAGTGCTCGAAACAAATGCCGAGCAAAAATCACCACTATCAACAACCATATTGTCAAGTCCACGACCGAACACAATCATTGAACACGGGTAATGGAGACCAATGAAAAAGCCAGGACATACATTAATTGAACGTGTTTAGATACTTTAGATTTATTCCCAATTTTATCAATGAAACTGAACGCGATCAGCACTTCTAAACCGCGTTCAAGAGCTGTCAGTGTCATCATTATTGGGGAATTTTGACACTGACGGCTGTTGAACGCAGTTTAGATGTGCTGATCACTTTATGATATCTGTATTCTGTGTGTATTAAACGTCTCCATAATTCATATTAAATAAATGCTTAACATTATTTTCTAGTGCTATTTATTCAATGCAAATCTACCTACACAAAATAACGGACTGATTCCAATACATAATTATCTCATCATCTGCCTAGCCTTTTCCCAACTATGTTGGGGTCGGCTTCCAGTCTAACCGGATGCAGCTGAATACCAGTATTTTACTTGGAGTGACTGCCTATCTGATCTCCACATTGGTACTGGGTAATACGATACCTCTTGTTAAGACTGGTTTTCAAACTTTCGGGCTTCTGATTATCCGACATAAAGATTCCACTATAATACAACTACTATTGGGTACTGCAATACATAATTATTTATCTATTTCTTTTGTATAGGATCACTTCGTTGTCCGTCCGTCAGTCTGTCAAGACCCTTTTTCTCAGGAACGCGTGGAGGTATCAAGTTGAAATTAATATCAAATACGAGTATGTAGGTCCATTAGGACTCTTGGAGCTCTAAAAAAAAAAATCAAGCTTCTAAGTCAATGCAATATAAAAATACGGCCATATAAGTGACATATTTTGATACTCGCAAATAAATCAAAACCTACAGGTTACTTCCCGTTGACCTAGAATGATGAAATTTGGCAGGAATTAAGGTCTCACAGTACTTGTAAAGGAAAAAGTCCGAAAATATTTAGTGTAAACATTTTTTTTGCGATCTCCAATTGCAAACTCACCGTTTGCAGTTGGACAATTGCCCGTGAGTTACGAGTATATCGATGTATGGGAACATGGGTTAAAATTTATGATATATTTTTGTCTAGTTTGGCAATATGCAATGCCGCAGACCGGACCGCTCGTCACCTTTTCTGTGGAAGCCTTTTCGAAGTGTCTTACTCTTGAATGATTCCTGTGATGGTACCGAATGGTACGTGTCATGTTGCCGTCACAATATTTAAATTCTTCTTGCTTGAGAATGCTTTTCCATTGTTATGCAAGAAAGATTTTAGCATTGTCGTTGAAGGCTATCATACTTCTTCTGAACACTTATCATAACAGTCTATGATGATGATGTGATTTGGTGTATCCAGTTTAACCTCGCAACATATACTTACGATTTTTCTTATTAAAAAAAATATCCTAGTCCACCCTGGGAGTAGATTTTTAAATAATCCCCTTTCGCATCTTTACATAATCTAATTGACATAACTCCCAACATTAAAATCATGTTTTGCAGATCTTGAGTTTTTATATTCAGTGTTAGTATTCAGTGGGTCAGGTTATGCGTTATATGTCAGTCAGTCAGTCATGGAACTCT
This sequence comes from Agrochola macilenta, assembly GCA_916701695.1. Lineage (NCBI taxonomy): Eukaryota > Metazoa > Arthropoda > Insecta > Lepidoptera > Noctuidae > Agrochola > Agrochola macilenta. Next base: position 17,111,498 of record OU753563.1, read on the forward strand.
TTTACCTAATAGGTAAAAGAGTTCCATGACTATATACTGATATGAAATACATCTTATTGTGTTTACTTTTATTGTAGAGGCGTTCTTCACAAAAACAAGGCGCGGTTTTCCGTGCCTTCAGATTGGAAGATATCGGTATCGTTCGTCCGGGGGCGGTAACAACTACCCTCCCAAGACTCATTGGCGTTGTATCCGCAGTGTTTCAAATAAATGTCCAGCCAGAACTACTACCATCAACGATGAAATTGTCAAGTTCTTGCACAAACACAATCATTAAATGAGAGAGAGAAGACTTAATCACAAACAAACAAAAATAAATATTGTAAACGCTTTATAAAATATAGCCTGTCTTTATTTTTTTCATGTCAATGGAATACCTGAAGGCCAAACTGATTTCAATAGATTATTTTTATAGACGTTTGTCACTATATGAATGAGTGTAAGTCGTTAGTGTAAAAATATGACGGATGTAGTGAAAATACCTTTATTATTGAATAAGTTTGGTTGTGTGCAATAATTATGTCAATATATTTTATGTTAAATATGTTGGTACATAGTTAATATGATACGTATAAAAACTTAAAGAAAATAAATTTGTTTGATCGGTAAGGTATTTAGTTGTTAGTTAGCACTTATTAGAATCCATTTTAGATGCCTTAAATATATACACAATTATGTGTGTTCTTCGTTATTATAGTTTAGATAAAGCCTTTTTTTAAATAGATTTGAGATAGTCATAGAAATTTTGCTTATTATAGATTACCCGAGTCGCTTTCAAGATACACTGACAACATATTTGAGTAAAGTATAGTCTTATGTAATGACTGCTTATGGTAGAGCATTGTTAACTTTATGACGACGAACTTATTGATGTCATTTTTTCTAATAGGAATATTTTTCACAACGACACGCCGCGGCTGTCCATGCCTCCAGATAGGAAAATATCGCTTTTATAGACGTACACAGAGTCGAGACAAACTCAGAGAGTATTGGTTTTGTTCTCAAAAGTCTTTAAAGTGTCGAGCAAGAGTTACTACTTGTGACGACATTATTGTCACTAGTATTCACGAACACAATCATTGATGATACAAGCGAATGAAGGGGCATAACAATGTAATAAGCAAAAGACACGATGGTAATTTTAATATTTTGTAATCATTTCTAGTCAAATAAGTTGTACCTCAATTGTTTACACGTCTTTACATACTTTACGTGATATGATCGATTGATCGTTATTATTAATTGTCATTTGTTTCACTATAATTGAAAAAGGTAATTAAAAACTTATCTATACCTATTGCAGATGACAGTAACCCAGTTTTTTCAACATCTCGATTCGGGAAGCCAGTTATATTGGTAGGAAGATATCGTTTCAACAAATGGAGTGGCAGCAAGGGTGTTCGCGCTAGATGGCCTTGTGTCAAGGCTTGTTACGGCTGCAAAGCCACCATTTTCACCATGGATGATGTTATTGTCAGATATGGACACGAACATAATCATTAAATCATCTATGTAAACACGTTACTATGTTAATTTGTGGTATTTTTGGGATTCTGAAGTGTATCATTATATGATGCGTGATTTGTTTTAGATAAAAGGAACATAGCAATAAGTCTAAAATATTTGAGTAGATATTGTATGTTCTACTTTGATGAAGGCAGCCATGGTATTACATCTGATAAAAACCTTTGGCGTGGTCAAGTGCCCTAAAGTCTTAAGTCAGTTCAGACTCTTAAGTCACATGCTTTACTTTATTGTGGGAACATTTATTCATTTATTTTCATTTAAGTTCGTAAAGACGCTGACATGCCAATTTAGTTAATGAAATATTAATTTTAAAACAGCTATTGAATACCCTTGTGATAATGTCAAAATTGAATACGCCTATTAATGCGAAGGTACATTTTTGATAGTTTTACTAATAAAGTGGTTTCAGATAATTATGATTGTATATAATTCACACGAACAGAAGTAAATCAAAGTATAGTTAGAAAGTATGAGAGTAGTTTAGAGGGAACTTTAAATCTAATTTGGCTTATATGCCCGACTTGCACATTGTCATCTGCCTAGGCTTTTCCCATCTATTGCGGGGTCGGCTACCATTCTAATCGGACGCAGCACCAGTATTTTGTATGAGAGGACTGCATATCTAACCTCCACAACCTAGTTACTGGGTAACACGATATCCATTAGTAAGACTGGTTGTCAGACTTTCGGGCTTCTGAGTACCCGTAAGGACTGTCAAATATCTACAAATAACAGCCGTAAACAACGGCTTAACGTGCTTTCTGAAGCACAGAGGGGTCTCGGTATGTAATGGATGGTCATTCATCCACGGACCAACTTCTGCAAGTGTTGCTTAACCTTGAAGATGGACCCGTGCCGCTGTTATTACTTAGCCATTGTCATTTGCTTCATTTGTTTTGAATAGTAATTAAAAAAAAAAAAAAACTGTATGTCAGATTAATAGAACCCAGTCTTTTGAACATCTCGATTTAAGAAGTCAGTGATGTTGATAGGAGGATATCGTTTCAACAAATGGAGTGGCAGTAAGGGTGCTCGCGCTGAATGGCCCTGTGCCAAGGCTCGCTACGGCTGCAAATCCACAATCATCACCATGAATAATGTTATTTACAGATTTACTCACAAACATAATTATTAAATCAACGATGTAAACACGTTAATATTTATTATTTTACTAAAAGAAAATAGTTGAATTCACTGAAAAACATGTTCCAGGTGCAATTTTCGCAATATCCGCCCGTGGGAACCCGGTTATTCAATTAGGTCGATATAGGTTCAATAAGTGGAGTCGATGTAGCGGTCCTAAAGCCCGGTGGATCTGTGTCAAAGACCACAGCGGATGTCGAGCTAAGATCATCACCATCGACGAAATGATCGTCAAGTGCTATAATATGCATAATCATTGAAAATAGATGCTATCGCAGGTGTATTTTATTGTGTGTTTATTTTGTCCATTTGTACAATAGTGTCTAGTCTTGCAGTGTTGTCCCGATTCTTAAAATATTTTCCAGGCATTAATTAAAGCGGTAGTTCTCCCAACGAAAGAAACGTAATAAATAAATTAATTTTATAAAAAAATACATTATTGATTAATAAAATATACCTTTAAAATATAAAATAAAGAAAATATCATTCTAATCATAAATGAATACAAATATAAAACAATCAGAACTTATTCAAGATAACGTTTAAAGAAACAATAAATAAAATTAATTCATGATTAAAAAAAAACCTGTAATAATTAATTTTAAAATCTGTAATAATTCTAGACATTCAAATTTAAGCTAATCTGTCTCTTTAATCACCGGGTTCCGGCCACCCGGAGATTAAAGAGTTAGACTGAGTGTCAGGGCCACCGGGAGGCCCTGTTACTTAGCTGATCATTACTAATAATGTAGGAATGTATTTATATAAGTTATTTTCCATGTTTCAGGCCCTATATTTACAAGGTCTAGATGTGGGAAACCCGTTATCGAATGGAAAGGTTACCGTTACAATTTGAAGTTTCAAAAGCATCCGAATGCTCCGGCGCGTTGGGCTTGTGTTAAAACACGGCTGGGGTGCCCCGCTACGCTTCTAACTTTTAATGACGAAATTGTTCTCGAAAAATATATTCATAATCATTAAATTGATTACATGACGAAATGCTGATAAATTAATTAATATAAAAGTAATTATGAAAGCATACGAGTAACAAAAATGCTATTTAGAAAAAGGGTAGAAATAATACTGCAGCCGGTAAATAATACTGCAGCTGGTAAATAATACTGCAGCCGGTAAATAAAACTGCAGCCGGTAAATAAAACTGCAGCCGGTAAATAATACTGCAGCCGGTAAATAATACTGCAGCCGGTAAATAAAACTGCAGCCGGTAAATAATACTGCAGCCGGTAAATAAAACTGCAGCCGGTAAATAATACTGCAGCCGGTAAATAATACTGCAGCCGGTAAATAAAACTGCAGCCGGTAAATAATACTGCAGCCGGTAAATAATACTGCAGCCGGTAAATAAAACTGCAGCCGGTAAATAATACTGCAGCCGGTAAATAAAACTGCAGCCGGTAAATAATACTGCAGCCGGTAAATAAAACTGCAGCCGGTAAATAATACTGCAGCCGGTAAATAAAACTGCAGCCGGTAAATAATACTGCAGCCGGTAAATAAAACTGCAGCCGGTAAATAATACTGCAGCCGGTAAATAAAACTGCAGCCGGTAAATAATACTGCAGCCGGTAAATCAATTAGCGAATATGTAGGTATGATATTTGAAATATACAAAATGGTATGACGAACAACTGATCTACACCTACTTAAATGTAACGTTTTGTTAATTCGTTTGTTATTAAATCACGCACACAGAGTTTGTGGATAAACGGACTTGTATCCGCACAGATTTATTATGTCCTGTGTAAATCACAGGATATTTTTCAGTCTATCTGTATTTAAATGTATGAAGAAGTTTCACTACGATACGAATGCTGCCAATAGAACTATGTTTTTTGCGCTTAATAGGTAATTTCATTTGCTTTCATATTGAGTTCAAATTAATAAAACATCTCTCTCACGTTTCCAATTAATCATTTAATTACAAGTTTAGAGTGAACATAAATTCTATTTAGTTTGTTTATATATTGTCATGTTTCAGAGCCAATATTTTCAACGTCTCAGCGTGGTAAACCAGTTATAATAATGGGCAAGTACCGGTACAATAAGTGGGTAGGCAGCAAAGGAGACCGCGCCCGCTGGATTTGTGGCAAAGTTAATGCTTTGAAGTGTTCTGCTTCCCTAGTAACGATTCAGGACGTTATCATAAAACAAACGCCTCACAATCATTAGATAGTGGCTTTCTGTTAGATCTTGGTATCACACTCCACCAAACACAATTCAAACATCGACTCTGACTCTATTACATGAAGTGTGGAAGAAACTGTCAACTTCATGGTAGATACGTCAAAGATCTACATATTATTATCGTGAGGCATACCTCATCTGAAGTCTAGTGAAGTTTTAGGAAACGATTTAGAACACGAGGGTTAGACGCTTGGTATTCAGATTCAGCTCTTTAAAGCCATTGTTATTGTAATATACTGTTTAAAATATTTATAATTAGTAGATTTAGAGGTAAATATTAATGCAATGCTAGATGACTAAAATCAATTCGTCATTGTAAGCGCAAAACCGCGTGCTTAACTTCTAGGATTTATTAATACCTAGACACGGTGTCAGTAATTTGTAGATAATATATGTAAAATATAAACAATGGTTAGCGTTGAGCAATCGGGGTGGTGAAGACAGTATTATAAACCTGTTAATTAAGTGCTTTAGCTTGTTTTACAATTTTAAGTATACTTGTGTGTATTTAATGTTAAAAATCTCTATTAGAAAGTTGTGATCCTTTGTTTATATGAGAAAAATAACAACTCCTATCGTGATAATAAATATGATGAAATTGAGTACCTAATGGCTTTTATTTGAAACTAAAAAAAAAAAAACAAAAACACTTTATTGGATGATGAATCAATGCAATAGCCTGTATCAAATGTAATTTCAGCTGCCCACTATACTGTGTCGCGGTGCGGAAACCCCGTATTACAAATCGGCCAGTATCGCTTCAACAAATACTATCGAAGTAAAGGACCAAAGGCGTATTGGTCTTGTGTAAAAGCAGGCGTAGGTTGCCGAGCCAGAATCACGACATACCAGAACTGTATCATAAAGAGCAATAATTTCCATCAACATTGGTAACCAGAGAAATATCAAATAATGCAAAATGGAAAAACGAGCAAAAACAGGACGAGAAGAAGTTCATATGTGATCGTCTTCTTGTTTCTTGAAGAACAATACAAAAACCAAAGATTGAAATCTTTGACAAAAACTATGATAAGTGTTTTGAATGTTGAAGACTGCCTGTTGATACGTTCTCGTGGAAACCCGTACAAAACGATCGTGAGAGTTTTCATTTACGTAAAATTATTAAAGTACGTGATAAATAATATGAACAATATTAACTTATATATAATTTGTTGAATAGTGTTGTTATAAAGGCGAATATATTTTTAAATTAAACTATCGGTGAAGGAATTTAGTTGTGTTACTTTTTATTTAAGACTGTTGTGTTTTTAAAATGCGATTACATCTCTCTTATTAAATTTGCTTCTTGTTATTCTATTTTTACGTAGGTACTGCTTGCACTGTTTCAGGATATGTATACTCAACATCTAGGAAGGGCAGACCTGTCATACAAATTGGACAGCATAGGTTTAACAAGTACAGTAAATGCAGAGGACCTACAGCATCTTGGAAATGTGTCAAATGTACGAAAGGGTGTAAAGCATCCTTATATACCGTGGAAAACATCGTCATTAGATCAAAACATACACATAATCATGACTGACAGCTCGATTATTCTTTGCGGACAGAAATATGAAGACAACATACGAAAAACAACTATCGTACCCGGTCGTTTGTACGACACGACCAACTTTACAGGCTAGACAAGCTCGTCGTGTCGTGCGAACACTCGGGTGCTGGACAAATTTTTAAGACTGGACCAACTGGATGCCTTTTTAATATCATGTAGAGTAGGTACTTATGTGATAAAAAATCATCTCTCGGCAGCTTTAATACATAACTTTTTCATCTACACGTGAGATGTGGGACCAATAAATGTTATAAATAAGGTTTGCGACGTAATTTACTATGTTGTACCTATAATCTGAAATTTTATGTTGTGGTTTACTTAGTAATTGAGACATTGACGGAGACCAAATGATTATACTTCTTGATGTTTTGATAAATGAGTTTGGATTTTAATTTATTTTCCAATTATTTCATGAAGTCTTTACTCTTAGTTTATATTATAGTCGTATTATATGGATGGAATGTTGGGAAAAAAATTGCATGTAGCGGAGATGAGAATGTTGAGATGGATGTGGCGCCAGTGTAGTCACTGGCGCCACTTTTAAACTTCCCTTTATATACTCATTTCTTACTTTATCCATTTTCGTCACTCCACACATCCATCTCAACATTCTCATCTCCGCTACATGCAATTTTTTTTCCCAACATTTCATTTCATTTTGGCCAAACGATTTCCTTTCAACTTGTCAGTACAAGTTGAAAGGAAATCGTTTGGCCTGGCATGTGATGAGGAGGGAGGAAACGCGTGTGACTAAAAGAGTGAGTATAAATGTTGATGGAAGGAGCGGGAGAGGAAGGCCAAAGAAAAGATGGATGGATTGTGTGAGGAATGATATGAAAGAGAACGGAGTGAATGATATCGTGACGGTTGACAGGGGAGCGTGGAAGTAGAAAACGTGTTGCATCGATCCCAAGGAACATGGGATGGCGCAGGAAAATGATGCTTTAGTTTTTATTATGATTTATTTATTATTTGAAACAATAAATTACTTTAACAATTCACCTGTTACATTATGTTATTTTTATTTAATTACCTATTGTCTCAATTATTTTGTCTAAACAACTTTGTTCATCAAAATCAGGATAAGAATCACCAATATTCATTGAGACTGTCTTAATATTGAAAATGACGTTTCAGGGCCTGTATTTACCACGTCCAGGACTGGACGACCAGTAATACTGCTAGGGGAGTATAGATTTAATAAGATCAGCCGCTGCAAAGGAATCAGGGCAAGGTGGAAATGTGTCAGAAGCACTTACGGGTGTAGAGCAACCCTCACTACTGTTGGGGATGTCATCGTGATAATCAATAATCAACATCAGCATGATAATCAAGTATACAACTTGCCAAGATATTAGTTAAACCTACTTCGTTTGGTGGTACTTTTTACATTTTTAACCGACTTCCCAAAAAGGAGGAGGTTCTCAATTCGGTTGTAAGTGTTTTTATTGATGTAGATAATCTTATTCATTTTATTTTAGCTAACTACTTATTTTTACGTACCGTACGTAACGTACTTAATATTTTTTTTTTGATAATAATTTTTATATTTAAAAAAAACGATCAATTTTATGCAGCCATGTTAGCTATTTCGAATAATCTGACATTTTTGTTTTATCTAGTTATAAAAGAAGCGAAATTGACAGAGACGATAATAAAAGAGTTTTACTTTTACGTTATTTTCCAATTGTTTCATTCTTTACATTTTGTTATTATTATTATTTTAATAATATAATAAAATGAAAGCCCTTTTATTTCTTGCAAAGCTAAATAATTATAATATTAAAAATATTGATTCAGGTCCTCTGTTTACCACGTCCAGGACTGGACGACCAGTCATTCTACTAGGAGAGTATAGATTTAACAAGGACAGTCGCTGCAAAGGAATCAGGGCAAGGTGGAAATGCGTCAGAAGCAGCTACGGGTGCAAAGCAACCCTCACTACCGTAGGGGATGGCATCGTGATATACAATAATCAACATCAGCATGACAATACGGTATACAGGCGCATCCTCACCGGGAGCATTCAAATGTAATGTAACAGTTCAGATTCTTGTTATACAAGGTCAAATTAAATTAGTTAGCGAAACTACGCAGACGTGATGGATAATATCTGAAAAAGATCAAACAAAAAAAATCCGCGATATTTTTTTTAATTTATTTAACAGTTTATGTACACACATATAAATAGACAAGAAGAAAGGAACAGAAAAATACATACAAAAGAACGAACGTTTTTTTTTTAATTTTAATACACTGTCGCGGCGAATAACTACACCCTTAACCAATAAAGACAATTTACTTCGCATTTACTTTCGTGTTTTTTTATATGATAATTATATATAATTATTATTCCTTTCTACTTTCCTTGGTTTTCACTTGATTCTGTTTTTTCAGAACCGGTAGAGTTTGGCATTTCAAGGTATGGAAAACCAGTAATTAATATGGGACGACATAGATACAACAAGCACCCTAAAACTGTTGGTTCTAGAGCCCGATGGTATTGTGTTAAAGCGAGGTCTGGCGGCTGCCCGGCGTCACTGATCACCATTGATGACGTCATCGTAGCAGTTAAGAATTACCACACACATTGAATTATATAAAACTAGCGACCGCCCCTGCTTCGCACGGTTTTTACAACTTGACAAAACATCGAGATTTCCTTATTATATGTTACTTTACTATTAAATATAATACACAAAAACCTTCCGAAATAAATTCTCTAAATGATGGTGAAAACCGCATCTACTTTCGTTCCGTAGTTCAGAAGAACAACGCGGTCACACAGACTGACACGAAAAGCGACTTTAATTTAAAATGTATAGATAAATATTGGCCGAATAAATGATATATAAAATTATATTAATTATATATAAATTCAAAATAATTGCACGGATTAAAGATATATGACATTGGAAAAATCAGCCCTAAGATAGTTGACACCTGAGTGGTATGTGGCAGGCTCGTGTTCGTCTCAGTACCGTTTAAAGCAAGCCTCCCGCAGATAGGCATGACGCGAAACCGCGACGAGATTGAGCATTTATATGAAAACTACATGGAAATTGTTCTACCAGAATCGCGTCGCACCGTCGCGTCACGCTGGTCCGCGGGACCCTTAAATCCGTTAAATATTTGCGGATGACTTCACGCGACTAACCGTTGACTAATTAACTTGGTCGGATGGTAGTAAGATTTTTGTACAGTTTTAAATAATACCTAATAAATAATATTACATAATACCTGTCTACGAAAATGATAAGATTGTAAAAGGTTGTACAGTCGACGGCACGTCAAACTAGTAACAAAACCAGTATAAACTGGCCTCGTATTCTATTGAAACTCCGTACCGACCAGCTTAAGGTCAAAGTGTCACTATTGACGTGCGGTCGTCAGTATCAACACGGTATATAAAAAAATAAAAAAAGTTCTCAAGAGAGTATTTGTGCATTTCATTTGACAAGGTTTTGCCATGTCGTTGAACAAAAAATCCATGCTATTGTTATAAATGCAAAATTAACTTGTCATCTTTCTTCAGATTTCATTGAAATTTGACACACAGGTAGATTGAACTGGGTTAGGACATATAATACTTTTTATCCCGGTAGTACCCACTACAGGTTCCCGTAGAAAAGTTTTCGACCGCGAGAAAAGTTTCCGACCACGAGAAAAGTTTCCGACCACGAGAAAAGTTTCCGACTACGAGAAAAGTTTCCGACTACGAGAAAAGTTTCCGAACACGAGAAAAGCTAGTATTATTATAATGTGCGCATGTGATCACCGGGGTCAGCTTGTCAAGTATGTTCAGACATTGTTGAGTTCGAAAAGATTCGATTTGCATGTTGAGTTCGAAAATACTCGATTTGCATGTTGAAGTGTTTATCAAACGATTCTGGAAAATTGAAATGTAAGTATTGTTTCTTTTTTCAGGACTAGTTTTCTCAACGTCGCGATTTGGGAAACCGGTGGTGATCATTGGTCATCATCGTTTCAATAAATACCATCGTTGTAAAGGTCCGAGGGCGCGATGGACCTGTACGAGAGGAAACGGATGTAAGGCAACGGTTCTCACTATGGGGACCCACTTTGTTGCCTATAAGAACTGCCATAATCACGACTGATGTGACAGCGAAAGAGAGATGGAGCTATACGACAAGAAGAGATACAAGAAGAGACTTTTATATTATACAGACATTTCTTTATTGCAATGAAAAAAATATTGATTTGACACTTTTTTTTTCACGTTTTCAGTGCATATTTGTGGTAACACTCGATAATAGCCCTTATTGTTACCCTTACTGTACGACATCAATCTGCCTAGCCTTTTCCCAACTATGTTGGGGTCGGCTTCCAGTCTGACCGGATGCAGCTGAATACCAGTATTTTACATGGAGCGACTGCCTATCTGATCTCCACAACCCAGTAACTGGGTAATACGATACCCCTTGGTAAGACTGGTGTCAGACTTTCGGGCTTCTGACGACTCGTAACGACTGTCAAAGATCTACGAATGACAGCCGGGACCAACGGCTTAACATGCTTTACTTACCTTACTGTACGACATAAAGGCTGTTAATGTCAAATGCTTACCACTGATGTGGGGTTAACTGTATGACAAATGCTGGGAAAAACGAAATCATCAGAAACGTTTGAACGAACGGTTTGGTATTTTTATTGTTTGTTTGAAAATACTTAAAATATTCGGTTAAAGACGAAACTACTCTTATTTAAAACTGTTTTGTGTGTGTGTGTTCTATGATAAATCTTAGAAGAAAAAAGTTATATTATTATTTGAAGAAACTTTTGGACGTAAATATACGAGTACATATAATTTAAATTTTTTGTTTTTATTTTGTGGTAACTTGCATCTATTGTAAAAAGATGATTGAAGAAATGTCTGGAAAAAAAATGAAATCTTGGAGGCGCGTCACGTGACCAAAGAAACAGTGTATTTTTAAGCTTTATTAATAAAAACAAATAGTTACATTATTTTGAAGTAATTGTTAGTACGAGTTAGTCACAAAAACAGTCTGTTTTAGATCATGGTCAGTTTATAACGTCAGCTCGAGGCAACCGGATGCTCCTGTACAGAAACAACCGGTTTAGTCTGAACAAGGGTAAGCCTGGCTCTCCGAAACAAAGATGGCTGTGCACTAAGTGGTCATTTGGCTGCAGGGCCTCCATCATAACGTTAGAAGAAACTATCATCAAAGTCAATGGTACACACACTTGTTACCAGTAATCGACGTGAATTATAGTGTATTTTACCTAAATAAACGAAATTAAATATATATTTTTTGTTTTTTTTGGTAATTTTATTTATTAGACTTTTTGCATTTTTCACATACAATGCACTTTACACTTTTTATTTGTTTTCGTTCTTTTTTTTAATTTTGTTTTTACTTATAGTACAATATGTTGTGTTGTGTGCCTTTTAGTCTGTGCTAAATAAATTTATTTTCTTGCTTTCTTTTTTTTTTTAATTTAGTACCAAAGTTAGTATAAATTTTGCAATTCTGAATAAATATTGATGGAGGGAAAGGGAGGCAAAAAAAAGATGGATTGACTGTGTGAGGAATGATATGAAAGAGAACGGAATGAATGATATCGTGACGGTTGACAGGGGAGAGTGGAAAGAAGAAACGTTTTGCATCGACCGGCGACCCAAAGTAACATGATACAAGTGCAGGAAGATAATGATGCAATACAGTATCAAGGCGGACTAAATGTCTAAGTCATTAATTACCAGTCAACCAAGGGTTGTGGAGAGATAACATGGCAGTTGAATTTGTTAGATTGTGGTGGTATCTACTTCACCACATGCGAACTACGCATCAACGACCTGACGTCACACAAAATCCTGACGTCACACAAATCCTGCATCGCGCAAGCACAGTTTACCGCGCGACTTTCCGACATCAATTGTTGGGCAGTTGCCCGCCAGACGCGACACCCGTCTGGTCGAAGGATCTTCCCTTTTCTATACAGGATGAGTGAACTTTACACTCTGTTCCTCATACCTACATAATATTAACAGTATAAACTTAGATTACACTTATTTACTAACAAAAAATTATTCTTCGTTTCATTTTTAGGAAAGCTAGTGTTCATAACATCGAATCGAGGGAACCAGATGATCCAGTACAATGACCACAACTTTAGCTTTAACAAGGCCACTATAGGAGACAAGCCGAGGAAAAGATGGGTGTGTACGAGATGGGCACACGGCTGTAGGGCCGCCATCACTACCTACGAAAACCACATCGTCAAGACTAAAAACGAACATTCTCATTGAGAACCAGAAAACTGAGAAGGTGCATCGAAGTAGCCTCAAATAGCGACAAAAGTCTAGGAACACTGCAGTTTTTTAAATCTTAATGATTGAGCGGGATAAGAGTTCCTGGAAGGACTTGGGCCTTTGTCGAGCAGTAGGACAGCGTAGGATAAACAAAATATAATAATATAATATTGACCTAAATATTTAATTAAAATCAGAACAGAAGCCAAATTAAAAGAATATTAACTCTTAGTTATGTGGTAAATGAAATGCTGAAATACAATGTATTTAATAATTTTATGTCAATTTAGATTATGTGGGGCAAACTAGCAGTGTTAATAGACTTTTGTCGCTGACAACTGTCAACCCCGCTACTACTTCCCTGACTGGCTAATTAAATATATTTAATACTCAATTGTTATTATTTATTGCACATATTCATCACAAAATGAAAAAAAAAAAAAAAAAATTTAATAATAACGCGTACATATACTCTTCTTCCCATACTGTAGCCGGTAGCCGCCACCGGCCACACATGTGCGACGAAAACACACAAACCCTATGAAAAAGCATGTAAAGTGGCTGTGGTCGATGGCCCATTTGCGCGGAGGCTAAAGAACGCCACCTGCTACGATCTTTACATACTCCATACTCCAACCTCCTCCTCCTTATACTCCTCATTTTAATAATTAGTTACTACTTAGTAGGATTAATTAGGTAGACCAAGGTGAAGTGATGTATTAGACTTTTGAGTGGCTTAGATGATTTAGTTATTGATGTACCTAAGAGAAGACGAACGCTAAATGTAGCTAGTCAGTAATAGCTCGACTTGGCGGGGGCACTCCCGTGCCCCCCGATATAATTAAGTAGAATCAGTTCTGCCTAACACTTCGAAAAAAAAGACTTTATGTTCATCAGAATTTTTTAATTATATTTCGGGGGCCGATCGGACACCTAAACAGAATAAATAATAGTCCTACTTGTACGCATCGAACTTTATGACGGCTCTGAAGTGCGCTACTCGTTGCGCAGTACCCCACCCTTTACCCCCGCTGACACATGAATTTGTGACTCGCCTCATGTTCCGAGCTGTCATAAAGTTTGCATCAGGCTGTACATACCTATCAGAATAACTGTCGAAGAATAATCATGTTTGTGTTTTTGATTTTAGGATTGGCATTACATTAACTAGCTCTGAGCGAAAATAAGATAAGCTGATGTTTTCCAACATTAGATGAGTATTCCTCAATATTTTTTAAAAATTGAAAAGAGCATGTTTAAAATTCGCCAAAAAATACCTAGGTTTAGGTTTAGTAATATGTACTACAGTTTTGCAGAAAAAAACAAATATTTGATATTAAAAACAACGAAAAAAAAAAACAAAATTCGTAATCTTATTATGGAACCCAATAAATAAACTTTTGATTAGCAGTGTTTTGTACTCTACAAAAATCAAATTGCCACCTCCGGTACCTCAAGTGTTTTCACGTTTTTGTATCAGACTTTGATTGAATTTAGTTTCACATTTTGAGTGATTTGCAATGCAGTTTCCTATTAAAATAAAAACTTAGGTAAGTAATTAAAATAAAATAAACAAAATGAGTCTTATCGATTTACTTTTTAGTTGCTACTCTTTAGTTACGCTTTATTACTACTTTTACTTAACTTCTGAACGCATCTGCTAGATTTTAGCACGAGCAACACTAGAATCTTCCTTATTGGCTAATATCTCCGCCATATTTTACTGTCTCAATAATCGCCGACGCAAACAGAGGGGTGTTGTAACTTTTTAATATCTGTATATCTGTCTGTTGCATCGTAGCTACTAAAGGAATGTACCGATTTTGATTTAGTTTTTTGTTTGAAAGGTGAGTTAGGTGAGTTGATGGTCCTATTGGTAGTAGGGTCCTATGGAGAAGAACGGTCAAGAAACTCCACGGACACTCTTTTAAATCAGAAATTATTGATTTCTAATGTAGTCAGCAGCAATGATTCTTTGTTCTGAACCTAAAGTAATACTGTATTTTTTTATCTCATAAAGTGACGCGCGCTTTACTTGTGGTAACCAAGTTTACAAACACGCTGTAAATGTCTGCGTGAAGACGAGTAGCGTCGGCACCATAACACACACACACACAGTTCCGACTTCGCGTCGATACTTTTACAATGGACACCCAAAGAAAATATGTTATACATACTTATGTATATTTTTTAAATAAAAGACAAACTATTGCATGTACATATACAGTATATTATAAAACATTTCAAAAGAGTAACTATGAAGTTTCTTGCTTATTCTTCTCCATACGAAACTACCATTTGGGGATTCCATGCTTTTTTAAATGATGACATTCAAAAGTGACTTTTAATAGCCCAATAGAAAAAAAAAGTACCGACGTGACGTGACGTGATCATCGTTGTTAAAAAAAGCTCTTTCTTTAGTTCCAGTTTATAAAACATCATGTCATGGCAACCCAGTGGTCGAGTTGGGCGGTTACAGATATTTGCTCAAGAGCACAGGAAAGGGTGAAGCGAAGAATTTGTTCAGGTGCAACCACTGGGGTCGCGGCTGTCGGGCTGCCATCACCATCATCGAGGAGAAAATTGACAAGATCAGGAATGTTCATAATCATTAAACATTGTTTAAGTTTTTCTTATTTTAAAATAGAAATAAAAGAGGATATGATAATACCAGGTAATAGGTAGGCTCTTTATTACTTGGTATTCTCAAAACTAAATTTTAAAAATCACATTCTAAATGATCTAACATTGGTACCATAAATAGATTTGGCATAATGTAGATACGTTGCTTTATTGTGGCACCCGTTTCGCATTCTATTAAGGCCATAGCTGACTAGCTACTTTAAGGATCGGCGATCGGCGATTTAGCCGGTTTTTAGAAGCTAAATGCATAGATACAGTCGCAAAATCGCCGTATGATTATTTGCGACCACGCTACTTTTATATTTCTTTTATGGGTGGATTGAAAAGTTTTAACTAGAAATAGTAGTAGTGTAGTTAGGTTTAGTTATTTCTGTATCTATTCGTGACATCACAGCGGCTATCAGAATTCCAGCGCTGCGACACTTATTTTTAAATGTCGCAGCATCATGCTGAGATAGGAACCTTTTGGGCTCGTACAGGACTTTCTGTTTTTATATTCATTTTACTTTTTTTTCTAAATTTCTATGACTTTGTTTAGTTAAATTGTGATCTCCTGTGCGAATCGCAATAAATACCTTTTCTTCCTTTCTATATTTAAGTTCGTTAATGTTATTTGCGTACGAAATGAAATGTTTTGTTAAAAAGAAAAACAATACCACTTAGTTTGTGTCAAAGTTTATATAGTACTATATTTTAAGTTCTAAAAATGTTCTCAAGTAACTGAAATCTTTGTAATTTCTTATATTATACTAATATTAAAAAGATGTAAAATTTGTGAGTTTGTATGTAGGGGTTAATCTTCAGAACTATTGATTTGATTCCGAAAATTCTTTAACTAATGGGAAGCTACAGTATTGCCGACTGTCATAGGATATATTTTATCCATAACCTACGATAGGAAAACTTACACACTGTTTAATGATTACCAAATGCCGCCGACCGGTAGCTTGACTCTACTCTGCCGGTGGCAATGTTTTATACTAGGTACTTTACTGTTTTTAAGAATGTTAAGTAATAATTATGATACACAAGTAATCAGAGATTTATAATTAAATAATAAATTTTACTAACTTTGACAAATTTAGTTTTATTTGAAGATTTTAGCTCAAACATTGCTTATTTATTCATCACTGCACCTATTGTAGGTAATGATAGAGTGATAACAAGATCAATATTGATTTTCTGACTGAACAAACAGATATGCTCATTAATAGTACGAAAGCATGCCATTATTGAGCAATTGCTACTTAGTAGCATGCCAGTAAAAGCATGCTTATTTCGAGTACGCTCAAAAATCAACAGTCGTTTGATTTTCGAGAATGCTATCTTAGGCGAACCCGGAAGGGGGCGTGCTCCGAGCGCGTCTGAACAGCCCGTCTATTCTGTAATAATCTCACTGTGAAAACTTGAAATGTGCAATGAGGGTGAGAGGTGAAATGAGCTTGAAGTAAGCCACCTGATGCTAGGAACTGACAGCTCACAGTTTTCACGGTGAGATGATTACATAATAGCACTGCTTGTTTGCATGAGCATGCTAGTATCGATTTGATCCAGCCCGCTCGATACCGATCGCAGTACTCACAGGTAGGTAAGGCGAGGGCTTCATACAACCCCATTCCCATCGGCTTTCCTTCGGAACAACCTCTCTAGTTGAGTCCACAATTACTGACTAACACACACAACACACATTTTCACATTACAGGTATTGCATTTCTTACCTACTTGCGAATTGTACCGGCTCGAGGGATCCTGGTAGGTATATCCGTTTAAGTATTAAAACAAGCGCAATAGTGTTGTTACTTCTACAGTAGAACCTTTTTTAGTAGTATATATTTTTATTTCTTTTGTCTTATTTTTTCTGTTATTTCCAGTGCCTTTCTTTATTAGATCGCAGAGAGGGAAAAAAATGGTGTACTACAAAGATAATAGATTCAGTTTAAAGGATCCAAGGTCTGACGTCAGACAAGTGTGGAGGTGCATTAAATGGAACAAAGGCTGCAGGGCCAGGATCATCACGCTTGATGGTGAACCGCAATCTATTAAAGTAAAACATAGTAACCATTAAATGATACGAGTATATTATTGTGTTAAAAATAAGAGTGCCTTATTTTGTTCAATGTTTAAGTGCCTTGGGTATATTAAAGTTTATATTTTATTAGTATATGTGTTATAATTTTACTTATTTGTCAAATGATTTAGGTTTTTTAAATGATCAAATTGATTTAAATCTAGCCACACACGTAACGATTTAGCTGCGCAAATTTAGTCTTGCGCAAGTCTAACGTGACGTGTGTTGGAAGAAATTTGCGCAAGTAAATCGTTAAGTGTGTGGCTAGCATTACTTAATTTTGTGTTGAAGAATGCTAAACTGTCTATACACTCAATTGCAACCACAAGAGTTAAGAGGTTTAAACAAAGCTGAAATAACAATATACGTACTTAAGAGGGGCCCAACGGTACACTAGCGCCACTCCTTTAAAAAAATATTATCTCGTGACTGAGAAGGAATTATGAATAAATAAAAGGTATTAGAAAATTCTAGACACACTTACCGAGGGTCCTTCCCTCGGTAAGTTTGTCTAGAATTTTCTAATACCTTTTATAAAGTTTCATATTGAGACACAAATAAACAAAATACGATCTAGAGGAATGTGGCCGCTCTTTAGATCAAATTTTGTTGCTTCGTGTCTCAATATGAAACTTTATAAAAGGTATTAGAAAATTCTAGACAAACTTACCGAGGGAAGGACCCTCGGTAAGTGTGTCTAGAATTTTCTAATACTAGCCGTTATTCATAACTCCTTCTCAGTCACAAGATATTTTTTTTTTTTAAGGAGTGGTGCTGGTGGACCGTTGGGCGCCCTCTAAAAACAAACATAACATCAGGATTCAAGTGCACAAGTTTCTGTTCCAGCTCTATTTCTGACGTCATCAAGATTCGGGAAACCGAAGCTGGTCTATAAAGGACAAGAATACAACCTGTCGAATCCGAACGCCGGTGCGATGAAGGTGTGGCGTTGTGTGAAATGGTCCTCAAATTATCACTGTCGTGGCATGGTTGGCACCATCAATAATGATGTTGTTAAAACTAGAGAACACACTCATGAATAGAAATTAAGTAATGATTACGGTCATCTATTTCAATTAATTCAGGATTTCTGGTATCTAAAGGCTATTAGGCCCCATAATTTTGACTAAAGGCTCGTGCAGACTATGTCGCGCGACGCAACACCGGTAATTGTTTTACCGTGAAGTTTTCTTCGAAGTTATTTTGTTAGAGTCGCGTCGCGCTGGTTTGACACTTAAAGGTTGAAAAGTTTTACCATAAACCAATATAAATTTTATGTCATACTAGCTGCGCCCCGCTGTTTCACCCGCATAAGTCTCGATCCCGTGAAAATATCGGGATAAAAAGCATCCTATGTGTTAATCCAGGTTATGAACTATCTGTGTGTCAAATTTCATCCAAATCCGTTCAGTAGTTTTTGCGTGAAAGAGTAACAAACATCCACACATACATACATACAAACTTTCGCGTTTATAATATTAGTAGGATTAATTTTGTTTGACTTTTGTTTTGTTTATCATCTAATTAATATTAATCAAAGACACAAGTAACATACAAAAGTAACTAAAACAAAAATGAGGACTTACTCAAGTTAATTAATTCTATCCTAAGATTTCACTGATAATACGTATAGAAATTCAGAAAATCATTACTGCAATAAATCAATGGATGTAAGATTCCTTTTTTTATTTCATTTTCCATTATTGTGGCCATTGGATGAAGTATGCGTTTTAAATGAAAGAAGAGTTTTTTCAACAAAATCCTTTCTAGTTTACTTTAGTTTGTCACTATAGGTATAAATCTAAAATATATATTTTAACGTTTACATAAAATCATGTTTTACAGGAGGAGTACAATTTGTGGCGTCCAGACAAGGCCGGCCTATTGCACTATATTGTGGATATCGATTCAACAGGCAGATTACTTACAATGAGAAGACGTGGTGGAAATGTAGTAAGAAGAACATTGGATGCAAGGCCACTCTCGTTCTTGTTCAAAATCAGATCATTAAGGAACTCAATGTTCATAATCATCCAAAATTGTGGCCTAATCATCCGAAGAATGAGTTCGGCTCATTCTTCGGATGATTAGGCCACAATTTTGCCAATATTATATATTTTATAGATTTATAATATCTATATTATAAAATAAAGTCGATTTTCGTGACCGTGTTTCGTCGTTTTAAACTACTCTATAAATTTTGATGCGGTTTTATCATCATTTATACAATTTATTCCGGAAGGTTTATGTGTATATGATTATATTATGTAAGTTTAACATTTATGTTAATACATAATATAATCAAGAAATCTCGATGTTTTGCCATGTCATAAAACCTGCGCGAAGCAGAAGTTGCTAATAATTTATTATGAGCGTAAAATATGAAGTGGGCAAAGTAGCAAATAGCTGTCAAATATTTCGCTGTTTTTGATTAATTTGGCAAAAATATTGATTATGAAATGCAATAATTAATATCGAAACAACGAATATTTACTTTTTCATGTAAAAAAAGTATTTGATAACTTTACTAATGCCTTTTGTACACCTAAAACGTATTGATGTTACGAGTATAACCATCAAATTCAGCGTTATTTGCAATTCATTATTAATATTCTAGTTCACTAGTTAGCCGTATTTCTTATTTCCATACAGTAATATAAATAAATATTATTAATATATTACAAATCAAAACAGGTTTTGATTTGACAGCTATTTGCGACGTTGCCAACTTTTTGGATGAACACTCTTATGGATGGGTATTTTTAATGGTTTTTTAAATGTCAAGGGTTTTGTTATTTTTTATAATTATTTCACTCGAGCAAGGCGTCATTATAACTACTAAAACGTAGGGGGTAGGTACGTAGGGGGCAGGTACGTAGGGGGTAGGTACGGTAGGGAAATTTATCAGCGTTAATAATATAAGTACATTCGTCGTATTATTGTAGATATTATGATATTATTATTATTATGATATTCGTCGTATTATGTATTTATTATTTTGAAGGTGTGCATAATATTAATAAGTGCAGTTAGTTGTTTCTTAGCCTAATGAGTCTATCTAGTCAAAATTTTGTCATAGGTATGTTTCACTGTAGAAATTTTATTCTTGTCTTAAATAATAAATGAAATCTTATTATGAAATTAAACAATTTTTATTAAAATTCACCTTTTATTTTTCTGTACGGGAAATACGTACAAAATTATACCAAGGCCAAAATGACATCACCAGTCATCACGTGACGTCGGCCATATTGGCTAACATGTCAAGTTGTAGGCAACTGTACGAACGTAAGGTATTTTGTTTTACGATATTATTAAATGCACATCAAATAATTAATCACCTATCAATTTATTTCCATCATTTATATATACGTACTTGTTTACATCAAATAAATTATTTCACTACAAATAAAATGATTGTTTAACAAAACTACTACAGGCAGATGATTTGAAAATATACATCAACACAACATCAGGTACAAAAATACGACAATGAGTGTCGTATTTTTGTACCTGATGTTGTGTCATCATAAATACTGACTGCACAGCAAATTAACCAGAGCGTACATACATAATACTCACACTCAAAGCAAAATAACTATCCGTGTAACAAATTATTATATCCTAATAAGCATCTCAAAACTCGAGTACTAAGTACCCGGAACCGAACTAGTTAGATAATGTTAAATATTTTTACTCGCAAAAAAAGGTTAGGTTAGGTAAGGTTAGAACTGTGACCCCCTACGTCAAAAACGACTAGAATATATAGAATTGTTGCTTATTTAGTTATATTTTAAGTTGAATATTTTGCTGTGCAATCAGTAATTTTGATTGGATTATTTTTGGATACAAAAAGTTTTTTTTTTATTTGCGTTTAAATACTACCCTTTCGTTTTCATGCTTCCTGTTTTTCAGTTTTACGAAAATTTTTACGTCGCCCAAGATAATTTCGGGCTTCAATCCAAGAAAATTTATACTACAACTAAGATTTTCTTTTTTTCTGTGCACTTTAATATCCTTACTTCGCTAAATACTATTATAATTGCGAAAATTAGTTTGTATACAAAACTGTAGTAGTATTTTAGGTCTGCATATACGTTTTCACATAAAAACTAAGCAACAAATCTCCGTTATCTTTTGTACAGTAAAGTTGGAGTGTTGGAACTAAAAAGTTGACTACAATTTACCAAGGAAAAATATTTTTTTTTACAAAATAACAACTTCAAGGTAACAATGTTTTTAAACCAACCAAGCAATGCCAGAAACAATATTTGGGATTGCGATTACGAGTCTGTTACGCGACTAGCTTGTATTAAGTATAGATTTGCTTGAAACGGCCCTTTTTGCCTCCACACAAGCTATCACTCAACTATTAAACTCATCACAATTTTTTTCAGACTGCATTTTCTCGCTTTCGAAGTATGGTAAGCCAGTGATCCTGTACGATGGTTTCCGCTTCAACCAGCATAGTAACAGTAAGGGAGAGAAGGGCTACTTCGTCTGTGTCAAGTGGGGGACGGGCTGCAGAGCGGTCATACGTACAAATAACAATGTAGTCGTTAATATCAGGAACTTGCATAATCACCAACACTTCAAATACCGCATTTACACATGCGTGGTCGTGATTCACCTCGCCATTTGACGAATTGTTTGGCAAGGTATTTGTGTGACTTTAGGCTACATGAGTAAATGTTTACAAATTCGCATCTATGCATTTCTACTTCAGCTTGACCAAATGAACGACGTCGTCATTCTAGCGGCTTTTGCATTGCATTTGCAAAGGCAATATAATTATTTAGAGGTGCTAAAAATAAATAATTAAAAGAAAACTTCTGATATACCTACTAGTCCAAGCATTGTATACTTCCTGCTTATTCTTATGAAGAGCGCATGCTTTGGATTCCAAATGACTGGCTGACTTTGGTAAAGCTCCAAAAACATTATAACTGTCTGTCTGTCCATTTTGATATGTTCCTTGATAAGTCATTTGCTACGAAATGAATTAGAAAACGCATGTAAACACTACTTCGTTTCCCCACTCTTTTCCCTTTGATTCGTATCCAAAAAACCGCTCCCGACGCGAGCGTCACGAGCTTCCGTCGGCGTCGTCGCGTCGCCGCGAAACGAGGTGAATGACGACCCGCCGTTCATCACATATTCGTGCTCGTGTGTCGATTCACCGCTCGCCTCGTCACTCACACGAATGTGTAAATGCGGTTTAATAGAAGCAGAGAGAAAAAATGAGGAGTCTTTTACAAAATTCACACACACATCGATCGGACTGAATTGGTGTGCAGTTAACAGATAAGTTTACTTGAGCTCACCAGAAGAAAGTGGTGAAACGGGCCAATTGCCTTTTTATACATGACGTTATCGAGGTGAAGATACCACAGCAGGGTATGAATACTTCCATGAACCTATGTTTTCGTTCTGAGAAAATATATTAGGAACTGTGATTGCATGTGCATTATGAGTTTTAGGTTAACTAGTTATTTTAAGGCCGACTTAACGTGACTTTACTTTAGGTATTTCTGTTAAGTGAATTATTAGTTTGTTTCTTTTTTCCAATATTTTTTTATTACTAAGAATTTTATATTTATACGAAAAATAAAGATGGATGTAATCGGCTGTTTTATTTTAAAACTAAAATAGTTATTGAATAACCCAACTACAGGAAGTGCAACGAAACCGTTCGTTTCTAATATACTCGTAATTTCAGTTGAAATATTACGCTTTAATTTGTACCTAAATAGACATAACACTCATCAAGTCTGTTTTCGCCTCAGGGATAGGCAGAGGTGTAAAGTACCTAAATAGTTATATCGTTATCACTGGAAAGAGTGCACGCGATGCTGAACTGTGTCCATCAGTTATTTTTGATGTTCAAATAGTACTGAGCGGTTTTCGTATTAATCTTTAATAAATTCGAGGTTATTCTTTTAGGTATAGAGATAACGTTAATCGAATCAAAGAGAGGCAAGCCAATGCTGCAGATGGGCGACAACCGTTTTTACATGCACAGCTCGAACCGTGAAGGTAACCCCAAGGTATTGTGGGTCTGTGTCAAGTGGTGTTCCGGCTGCAGATCTTCGATTAAGACCTACACCATCATCATCAATGGTTATCAGCATCAGCAGCTCATCAGCATCAATGGCGAGCATAACCATAAGCGGCGCCCATGGGCGGCTTTAAAACTCTGACACCAGGTTAGTTACTAACCACACAAAATGAAGACCATAAGCGGCAGCGAAATTCTACTGATTATATGAAAGAGTTGGTTTAGTGTAGAAAAGATGGAAGTTTTACAGCTATTTATGTTACTAGCTGTTGCTCGCTGTTTTGTCTGCGATCCAGGATGAAAAGTAGCATATGTCCTTCTCCAGGTCAAGGTCTACCCATGTGCCAAATTTCATCCAAGTTCCTTTAACCGTTTCAGCGTGAAAGCGTTACCAACAAACTCACTTTAGCATTTATAATATTGTAGTTAGGATACCAATCAGAAAAATGATGTAACGGGTTTCCTTATGATGGTAAAAGTACGGTCCACACAAGACATTTTAAAACAAAACTCGAAAATTTCCTATTAAACTGTGTCTTTATGCTATTGAAGATTTATCGTTCCTATCCGATTTATATTATTGTATGTTTTGTGTAATTATTATATTAATACGTGAAGCAAAAACTATGTATCCCTATTTACGAAAATTACGTGGACAGAGGAGTATGAAATTTGGTATAGTTAAAGTTTATATGGAGAAGGAGTGCAAAAAGCTAATATTTTTATATAATATACATTAGAAATAAATTAAATTAATAAAAAAAACATTACACACACTACCATGCGTTTGACACAAGATGGATATCTTAGAATCATGACATTTAAATGAATTGTGGTCGAATTTCGACCTCTGGGCGACCACTAGTTTATTTAATTTCATAAAATCACTGTTATTTGTTTTGTTTGCTTTGAATGTACTTATTTCTTTTTTGTGTAAATTCAGATACAAATGACTATAACTATTAACTTATAAGTTTGCTGCGCCCCGCGGTTTCACCCGGATAAGTCTCGATCCCGTAGGAATGTCGGGATAAAAAGTATCCTTTGTCCTAACCCAGGTTCTAAATTTCATCTAAATCTGTTCAGCTGTTTTAGCGTGAAAGCGTAACAAACCAACAAATAAACAAACTCACTTCTCATTTATAATATTAGTTAGAATTAGGATAATAAAACAACAACAAAACAACATAACATTAAACAAACATAACAACAACAACATAACATAATATTTTTTTTTTTTTTTTTCATTAGAATTTTTATTTTAACATTTTATTTGTTCACAAAAAATAATGTAATAGAGAAATATCTACACCAATTTGTCCAGTATACGTAAGATGACTAACGTGTATGTTTTTGTAACTGATATGAGAATTATATCCAGTTAAGTGTGATCCTGACATAAGGTCGCCTAAGGTTAGGTATCCTAGGACCTGAACACTAGGTAGGCCTATACCACAGAATAGTACCTGTACTTCGGATCCTATTAGGATCGAATTACCATGTAGTAACCTTACCATATTTGCGTTGTCAGTTAAAACACAAATAGGTAAGGTAAGGTTGCTACATGGTAATTCGATCTAATATAATTTCAGTTTAAATGTTACGCTTTAATTGTACCTAAATAAATATAACAGTCATCATGTCTGTTTTTCCCAGAGGATAGGCAGAGGTGTAAAGTATCTAAATAATTATATCGTTATCACTGGAAAGAGTGTACGCGATGCTGGAACTGTCTCCATTAGTAATTTTTAATGTTCAAATTGTACTGAGTGGTTTTCGTATTAATCTTTAATAAATTCGAGGTTATTCTTTTAGGTATAGAGATAACGTTAATCGAATCAAGGAGAGGCAAGCCAATGCTGCAGATGGGCGACAACCGTTTTTACAAGCACAGCTCGAACCGTGAAGGTAACCCCAAGGTATTGTGGGTCTGTGTCAAGTGGTGTTCCGGCTGCAGATCTTCGATCAAGACCTACAACTCTGAGGTCATCAGCATCAATGGCGAGCATAACCATAAGCGTCAGCGAAATGCTACTGATTATCATTATTATAACTCTTAAGAGATGATATAATAGAATATTGAGAGAATTGGTTTAGGGTAGAAACAATGGAAGTTTTACTGCTATTTATATGTTACACGCGACTTCGTCTGCAATCCTAGATGAAAAGTAGCCTATGTCCTTCTTCATGTCAAGGTCTACCCATGTGCCAAATTTCATACAAATTCGTTCAGCCGTTTTAGCGTGAAAGCGTAACAAACAAAGAAACTCACTTTCGCATTTATAATATTAAGGATACCAATCGGTTAAATTATTGAACGGGTTGCCTTTAGATGTTAAACGCTCGGTCCACACAAGTTATTTTAAAACAAATCTCGAAAATTTTCTATTGAACAGTGTCTATTATGCTATTGAAGATTTATAATTCTTATTCGATTTATATTATTGTATATGTTTTGTCTGAAAGATTTCAAAATTCCAAATTCAAAAGTCGTTTATTCAAACTAGGCTGAGAATCAGCACTTTTCAAACGTCATTTTTACATAAGACATATCCCAAAAACGCCCACCCTTTACCACTTCCTAGTGCTTAAGCTGGGTAGAAGAAGTGGCGCAACAAACTCCCCAGCAGCACAGCTGTCTGTTCAGTTGGAAAAACTTGATTCTATATAATAATTACTTATGCAAAAATAATTTACATTACCACAAATTGCAATACAAGTCATAAAATTAAAACATTTTAATGAGTAGATAAAAAAAGTTAAGTCGAAGTAATTTAATTTCATAAAATCACTAATATTAAATTGCAAAACAAAATGCAAAAAAAATATTTTTTCGTGTGAATTCATATATGTAAAATAATTAATGACCCTACGAATATTTACTATTTATAGTGTAGGTAACATTTTATTTGTTTATAATAAAGAATGTAATAGAGAAATATCTACACCAATTTGCGTAAGATGACTAACGTGTATGTTTTTGTAACTGATATGAGAATTATATAAGGCCCCCTAAGACATAAGTTTAGGTACCCTAGGATCTGAACACTAGGTAGGCCTGTACCTCAGAATAGTACCTGTACTTTGGATCCTATTAGGATCGAATTACCATGTAGTAATCTTACCTTATTTGTGTTGTAACTGAATGTTATTTGAGTGTATTATGGTTATGTATAGCTTGCTATTAAACTTTAATAAGAACACGTCGTGATTTATATGTTGCTGAGAGTAACAAAAAATATACTACGGCGTGCCTTCAAAATTATTTGTTGTATAGTTTTGGGGTATTTTAGTAAAATTTGTTAACTCATTTAGGTATCTAAGTATACGTGATAAATTTATTTGCAGTAGATAATACAATATAAAGATGTTATTAATAAAATTAATAGTAAAAACAAAATTGTTTTAACGTAAACATTATGCCGTAGTGATGTTTTTAATTGCGTATCCATGTAAATTAAATTGAATAAAGATCAAAGCCGAATAGGTTTTAGCGTAATAGTTACAATTACAGGAATCCTAAGCACTACTGCTATAATATCACTAAGACAGTCACAGTGCAGGTAGTAAGTAATGAACTACTAACAATGGTGCCGATTCTCTTGTCAAAAATGCCTCTAAATTAGACAAATCACAAAAATTTAGTTTAACGTTTTCCTGTCTAACGACGATTTCCCATTCTGTTATAGACTAAAGTGACACAACTTAACTATATTTTAGTTGACAGCACTAAGATGGCACTGAGTTATTAATTTAGTGAAAATGGCAATCATGCTATTCTGAATTGACGATTTTAATCGCGACTAAAAGGTGTGGAATAGAATTAGTTGTCATGAACAAAAATTCACACCAACACCTCGACTTCAGGTGCAAAAACAGTACTGTATCTTTTTTTTCTTGTCCTTTGCTTATATCTCGAAAATGGTGTGTGTCCTATCGCAAAAATAATGAAAATTTCGACCCCCTTTATAAAATCCATAAACCCCTAAAGGTAATACTTTTTAATATTTTCCATACGAAAACTGAAAAATTCCATATAAAACACGTCGAGGCTGAACCCATGCGCGCCTCCGGGTCTAAAACAAGTACCACGCGGAGTCGCGATTATCAAATTCAATTTGAGTGGTGTCAAAAATATTTTTAAATTTAGAGTTTTTTTTTTGCAGAATAGCTTTAAGATTATCATAGCCAAAGTAAGAAATTTTAGTGATAGTTTAGTTCGGTGTTCGAGAATCGGCACCAGTGTCTCCATGATCATTTAAACTTTATTGCACTTGGGGTTATGTGGTTTCTACCTACCCTTATGGAAATAAGGCTTGAGTTTATGTATGTATGTATGTGTATGTATTTATTGCACTTTCACTGTTGCTACTGCCTAAATAATTTTAACAAAAGTCCTCGTAGTTACAGATATAACACGGACAGTATCCAGACATGGGACGCCGATGTTACAAAGAGGTCCTTATCGCTACTACCAACACAACTGCTACAGAACTGGGCCTAAAGGGCTCTGGCTCTGTCTCAAGAAGGGAAATGGCTGCCCATCCGTCATCAAGACTTATGACAACCAGGTCGTTCAGTTCATTGATCAACATAATCATTAGAATCCAAGTTGGACATCATCTTCAGCCTATAGCTGCAGTCCTCTGATGGAGTTAGGCTCCTGTTCTCTCAGGCCATCTAACTCGATAGCAGTCCACTGATGGAGTTAGGCCTCTGAATTCTCAGGCCATCTAAATCGATAGCAATCCACTGATGGAGTTAGGCCTCTGAATTAGCAGGCCATCTAACTCGATCATCGAGTACTCGCAACCAGCTGCCAGCTTACAGAGATCGTCGCTCAACCAAGCCTGAGTTTATAATTTGTACCTAATTAATACTACAAAGAATGAACATTTTTGAGTTTGTATGAAGGGGGTAATCTTCAGAACTACTGATTCGATTACAAAAATCACCTAAAGGGCAATGGGTAGAGCTATTCTTGGAGTGTCCCCACGTAATCGAATCAGAAATTAAGAGATCCGCAGAAACACCGAGGTAACCGACATAGCTCGTAGAATTGCCCAACTTAAGTGGCAGTGGGCAGTACACATTGCTCGCAGAACAGTTGGCCGATGGGGCCGAAAGGTTCTGGATTGGCGACCGCGTACCGGAAGACGTAGCATTGGAAGGCGTTCCACAAGGTGGACCAATGGCCTTGTGAAGGCCGCAGAAGTTCGCTGGATGCGGAAAGCACAGAACCGATGGAAATGGCGGTGCTTGAGGGAGGCCTATGTCCAGCAGTGGACGTCTTTCGGCTGAAATGATAACTGATGATGATGATAGATAGCTACACTATTGCTGAGTGCTTTAAGATATGTTTTATGTTAAAACGAGAAACTTCACGCGAATGAAGTCGCGGGTAGAAGCTGGTTCTACATAATATCATTGTGTTATGTTTTGGGGCTGTCCCAATAGGTAGTATCGAGGTCAAATGGAACACTTTATAAGTTAATGGAGCATATTATGAGATTGTGGTCAGTTGGAGAGAAATTCATTGATACAAAAATGACTTTGTATCACTAAATTACCTTTAGTCAGTAGGTAAGCTTTGTTACCCCCTAGTAGTTAATGTTTTGTAAATGTCCAAAATTTGTATTAATGTGTCATGATTAAATTCCAAATTCTCAAATATATTTTTTTACTCTCAATTTACACCATAAAGGTGCATCATGGATATAGTGAAAAGTGATATACATATGTATCTGACTAAAGAATTTAGCTGAAATAAGTCTAAGGCTGAGAGCGAACTTAGACTTTACTGAATCTCAGAACAGTTACGTTCCATACAAAAATGAAACTTTTTGGTATGCTGTTGAAGTGCATATTCTTAAGTGACAGTAATCAAGCATTTCATACGAATATGAAAATTAAGTTAAGTTACTTAGCTTGAGTAAAGTCTAAGTTCGCCTTATTGATCTCAGCCTAAGCGACAAAACTATGTGGCAGTCTAAAAAAATCCTACTAGCTTCTAACAAAATTATACCATTCCAGACGTATGGTATTCCGAATCTCGTTGCGGCAAGCCGGTCCTGAACCTCGGCCACCACAGGTTCAACAGACACAGTCGCAGCAAAGGTCTGCGAGCCCTGTGGATTTGTGTTAAGTGGTCCTCAATGCACAACTGCCGAGCCACCGTCACTACTTACGATAACGTTATCATCAGTACTTCTGGTAAAGGACATACTCATCCGTAATGTAAGATGAAGTGTCTTTATGTCTTGCTGAATATCAGCGTCATCAGCTCCACAGGGTCTCATCACAACAGTGTGTTCAACGTCTAATTTCACTCTTATGTCAAACTCCATATATAAATGTCGTGTTGAACAGTTGTTTAGCCTGACTGTGGTAGTAAGGTTAATGTCTACTGGATATACCCCTTTCAAACTTAATGGCGGCTCGGAGCATGAGGCGAGTCGCTGCGCAGTATAAAATTCACATGTCAGCGGGAGCGACGGGCGCGGTACTGCGCAGCGAGTAGCACACTTCAGACCCACCATAAAGTTTGACGCATAGTATACGTGTGAAAGCTGTCTTACTTATCTATCGGATCTGGCGTACTAGACGGTTACGACTACGAGCAGTGGTCCCAGCGACCAGGTAAACTATAGAAACCGATACGCATCGCGCACTTGGTCGCAACGGCCAACTAGCCGCAGACCATTAAAAAACCACTAGACGGCCATAACTGGCCGGAGTCGTGGTCGTCTAGTGCGCGAGATCCCTTAACCATACAATTCCGAGGTGGCTTCGATTAATTGGCAGTCTAAACGTGAGAAAAGGGACTTATTGTCTGATGACTTCTGCAAGGGTTGATCTTGAATCTTAAATGATGACTAAAAAGTTATGCCTAGAGGTATGGCAGCTCATAAAGATGTTTGTGGTTTTTTAAGAAGACTGAGTGATGGTGGCTATGCACTTCATTTTGAAGATAAATATATTAAAAGGAAATTATGTGATAAATTGTTACACTTTTATTAAAAAAATATTTGGGGATAATGTATCGGTTAAGCTATTATTAATGTTAATTAATACAAGGACTGAGCATCTAATCAGTCTAATATTTTTAAAGACAGAGCATTCATATTGTAATAAAGAATTTATAGAAATTTACAAGTATTTTTTTAAACTCCTGTTACTGGTTACTGTCGATTGTTTTTTAAATGGAATAGATATATTTTCTTGTATTCTATACATTTTTCAGTTCTAAAATACTCAAAGTCACCTCGAGGGAATCCAGTGATACAGATTGGAGAGCATCGTTACTCCATCGCCAACAGAACTTGCAAAGGGCCAAAGAGGCAGTGGCGCTGTGCGAAGGTGGCCAGCCACAGGTGTCCGGCCTATATCATTACATCCAACGGCGAAGTGATCAAATCGGTTAATGAACACATACATATAAAAAAAAACAAAACTAAAGTTCAGAACATTCTAAAAGCCAATATTCTAGAAGTTCAATAATTACGTTTGAAGCTTCCTTCAACATTTTTTCGTTAATATTATGTTCAAATAAAATAAAAAGTAAGTAGCACTGTATACTGGTTATAATTTTTGTGCCTCACAATAAGTCATCATGATATTATTTTTCGTTATTTTATTCTTCAGATAATTACAATATTTATTTCAGTTCTAACATACAAGACGACCCGTAGAGGCATCAGCATCATCGGCACATCCTACGTTAGTATCAAGAGTCCCCAGCAGCGGTGTTATAAGCGGAGCCGGAGGGTTGCAGAGCTTCAATCTTCATGCTAAGTAGCTATATACTCGTATCTAACCACAATCCTAAGTACTTCACATGGTCATTATTAACTTAGAAAAACGACGTCCCGTTTAAACGGACACCTATAACTGAAATTCGAAACAAATACATTTTATTTTTAGCGGGATAAATGTTTAAACCTACGTGCTTTAACATGCTGTTGATTAGATTACAATTTTATTTTATGTTAAATGAGCTCAAATGTTTCAGCTATCATTCCCACAATTTCGAAATATGGTAGGCCAGCCATTCTGTTTAACAACCATCGGTACAACTTGTATGTGCCTTATTATGCGCCTAAGCAGTCAACTTGTAAGCAGCAGTGGCGGTGCGTCAAGTGGAGTTCTAACAAATGTCGAGCGCTGGTCACCACCGTGGACAACATCGTCATCGACGTGGGACAACAGCACAACCATTACTAGGCGAGCACGAGGATAGAGCTGGTCACAATTCTGTAGCTACAAATTGTGATTTAAATCATTATCATCATCGAAATTAAATGAAACCCTTTCTAGTCATATCATCTTTCAACAGTCCATCCACAGTTTCTTTATAAATTAGTTATTTTAATCGAAATACAATATAGTATTTGATGATTTTAGTATTTTATTTATGTTAAGTTAACAAAATAGGAGTCACTGAAAATTAAAATTACTCTATGCATGATGTCATGAAACACGTAAATGATCGTTATGTTGACGTCTGAAATTCACATCAAACAAACAAAAACAGTTCAGTTGTCGTAAGTCAATTTATTACTACTACTATTCTTATTACTCAGTGGTTTGACGTAAACACTGCAGCTAGTCTGCAACTCTTCATGTTGTTATTGTGACCTTGGTTGACATCCATATTACGTCTGTCGTCTCGTCTGCGATTAGTCGATTCCTTCCCGTCTCCGCTCTGCTCGTTTACTCCTTTTCAGTGGAAACGCATCCTTTTTTTATTTTTGAGGAATGGCATCTCGTAGGTCAACCTAGGAGGTTGTCGGCTGCTTAACCGGACCTTCCTGTGGGTGACTCAATAAATTAAGGTTTCCAGGCAGGGCAGAAACTCATAAACTAAGTGACTACACGCTAAGGGCACCCCCTGTAGATTATGGACCTCGGCTTAAGGCGTAAGGAAACGCATCCTTACTTTGAAAAACATTTATATTAATTTTTCCAGCACCAATACCCACAAAATCTATATTTGGTAAATAATTTATTTAATACAATTCGGCCAGTATCGTTATTATAAACGGACTAATTCAAGAGGACCCTTAGTTCAATGGGTCTGTTCAAAATGGCGGACGAAGATGTGTTACTACGCTAGAACAACAAGTTATTAGGACCAGGAATGAACACACGCATTGATTTTATCAAGGTCAAGTTTTTCAAGTGTCAATAGAGAGTAAATAAATGAAACAAAACAAAAACTTTTTGATTTCATTGGTTACTATGGCTCCTACACACTATGCCGGTGGCCTTTGTCGCGCGGCACGTACCACCGGCTTTTTCGCCTTCATTTCCTTTGCGATCCTTTGTGCGGCAGGGCCGGGCGAGCCGCGGCTTGCCCGGTGGCAGTGCCGGGGGCCATGCCGCTGGCATAGTGTGTAGGAGCTATTAAGTAGTAGAAAATACTAGTGAAACTCAAGTATAAAGAAACATTTTCTCTTTTTCAGACGACGACGACGACGTAAGATTCGGTACTTCCAAGTACGGGAAGCCTGTTATGATGATTGGTAGACATAAATTCTACACTCGCTGTGGAAACAAAGGCACCAAATTGCGGTGGGTCTGTATCAAACAAACGTTAACGGCTTGCAGAGCTACGGCCACGACCATATGTGAACATATGATCAAACTTAGGAATGAACACAATCATTGTTAAACAATAATAGTTACGATGTGACAGCGCGACGCGACTCTAGTAGAACAATTTCTATGAAAACTTCATGGAAATTGTACTACCAGAATCGCGTCGCACCGTCGTTCCGCACCTCTATGTAGAAGCCTTAATATTGTATTCGGTACGTGTTTGTCTTTCGATCGATGTTCTGAACGTCGAGTTTTTAGTTATATTCATACTTTATATTCCAAAGAATTAATTATCTTGAATTACCAAAGAAATTCAATATCCTTGGTATATTCCAAGAAGTATTAAATTGAAATTGTCATACAGTCGTTTTTAAAGATCATTTCCTTTCTGCTGATTGACCAAGCAGGTGCGGATCTAGGGGCAAATGTTTCGCTCTGGGGGGAATTGCTCAATTACAACCGTTACGCCCCTGCTCCCTCCCACTGTTTCCGCGCCTGCGCTTAAGTAGTAGAAGTAGACACCTAGTCTCTTACAGGCAACATTTGCTCCCGTGCGAAAGAATCTACCAATAATATTGCAGTAATTAACGTTTGTTACAGTTCCAACATTTACATCGTCCAGATTTGGCAAGCCTGTGTTACAAATGGGGCAGTATCGGTTCTACCAGCGGTACAAGGGTTCTAAAACACAGTGGGTCTGCACCAAATACCGTTCTACCGGATGCGGCGCAAAAGTTTCCACATTTCGTCAAGAAATTGTGGCTTTGCAAAATACTCATAATCATTAATCTAACTAATTTGCATACCATAATCTTGATCGTAGTCATTTTTTTTGCTACTTATAATTGACCATAATCATTGATCTCATTCATTTTTATGGCTACTTATAAGTGTACTATAATTTTTGATCGCGGTAATTCTGATGGCTACCTACTTATAAAGCTGCGGCCGCATTTGCGTCTATCGTGACAAAGCATGCTTCGTATGTTTTGCTCGCTAAAAAGTTATCGTGCTAAAGCGGTGGTCACATTAGCGGCTTCGCCACGTTTATTATGTACCGACAACAGGGCGATAAGTGCTACGCAGCCCGAACTATCGCGACGATAACCGATAATGGTTGGTCACATCTGCGTGTATCGTATCACTGTGCGAAACTTCGTCACGATAGACGCAGATGCGGCCGCAGCATATGTGTACCATAATCATTGATCGCAGTAATTCTGATAACCACTTATAAGTGTATCATAATCATTGATCTCAGTAATTCTTATGGCTACTTATAAGTGTACCATAATCATTGATCTCAGTAATTCTTATGGCTATTTATAAGTGTACCATAATCATTGATCTAAGTATTTCTTATGTCTACTTATGACTACTGAAGTAGGTAACGTGCTGTTTTAACTGTACTTTTCGTAATAGCTAGGGTCGTCTTTATATTAAAACTAGCTGCGCTCCGCAATTTCACCCGCATAAGTCTCGATCCCGTGGGAATATCGGGATGAAAAGCATACTATGTCCGAACCCAAGTCATGGTCTACCCAGGTGCAAATTTCATCAAAATCCGTTCAGCCGTTTTAGCGAGAAAAAACAAACTCACTTTTGCATTTTTTATATTATATATAGTTAGGATTAGGATTGACGACCCGCCCCTGCTCCGCAAGTGCGCAATGGCGACATGCCAAATCATCGAGATTTCTGTGCTAGGTATATCGTAAGTTAAAAATGTATGTACAGTAGCGGTCTAAAAATGTTTATCAGTTTTCAAATTAGATTCTTTATCAAACTTTGTGCAGTAAAGTCTAAATTGCTATATCTAGGTGCATAATACTTTTTAATAGTTGTGAAGCTTCTATTCTAACAAAAAAATATTCATGACTTTTTGATGATGAAACTGATTTCTTACATTAAAAATTGACACATTGACATAATTGCATTTGTTACACTGACATTTATCAAAAATTGTGTGAAATATATTAAAAAATTATTGTCAAAGATGGCTTGAATGCGTGTTATAACACGAGAACTCAATTTATCTCGATTCACTGTGAGATTTTGGACTCCGGTGTCATGGCGGAGATGGGCAAATAACTGATCATAGAAGCATTTCAGGATTACGACGGCCGATACTAACCGCCGCCGCCGTGCAAATAACTGATATGGTTCGACAATACAAAGAGCACGGCTTCAGATCAAGTAGTCATTTTGCTGCTTTGTATGATGTGAGTCCTCAGACGGCTTGACGAACTTTGCATCTAGCGGAGCTACACTACAGAAATCATGCTATTTAAAGTGGAAATCAAACCTCACAACAAAACTTAATTTTGTGCAACAATATCTAGATTTTCATTGGTCGATTGTTATATTTACCGACGAAAAACCTATTAAATCGAATCAAATCGGAAGATTAACTATATGGCTCATTATCAAGCTTTTTTTCTTATGGGGGTAAATTTGCCACGACGATGCGATGACGGAGAACTGACGTCGTTAGAAAGTAGGGCTTCTGCGTATAATTATGTGTCGCTTTTGGAAGATGTGATGCTGCCTCCTGCAGCAGAATTTGATTACGTTCAGGATAATGCACCGATACACTCGGCCCGGTTTTCTATGGCGAGTTTCAACGTGCACCGTGACATTCATCTCATTGAATGGCCTTCTCGGTCAGCAGATATGAACCCGATTGAAAATCTGTGGGGCATAATGGTTCAACGCTGGGATTGTTAGAACGAAGTAAACCCTGAAGCTCTTAGATCACATTGTGCACGGGTATGGGATGATATCGAAATGACTAATTTATGCGCACGCCTTGTCGCATCTATGCGAGATACACAACTTGCCATCATAGCTGCATAAATTCATGATAGAATTTAAAAATAAAGATCCTCAAAAAATAAAGATGTTTTGAATTTCTATTTGATTTTCTTCCTATTTTTGCATTTTCAGTAATAAGTTCGACCTGGTTCGACCTCGCTTGGTTAATGTCCGTATTTATTCCAGTTAATATTTAATCGTTTTTTTTTATAAAAAAGGTTTTTGTATAGGTCTTTCCTAGACGATGACGTGTAAATAAAAAATCTATGCTCTATACCCAATCAAATCACATAGAATATCATCGACTTTGTGACATAGATGTGTGCATGCAATTATAAACCTTAAGGTGGTAAGCATTTTCAGACCGCGACTGTACAATACACATACACCTTTCGGAATAAATGCTCTATAAGTATAAATGGGGGTGTCAGCATCAAATCCATTGTTTAATTTAGAAGAACTGAGCGATCAGAAACATACGAAGGCAGTCACGAAACGTACCTTTATTTAATGCCTCATTTACACAGTCGCGCGAGCGGCGAGACGAGCCTAGGCGAACCACGAGACACGTATGTAATCGGTGTGCTCGTGGTTCGCCACGCACCTCGTCTCGCCATTTGCAGCGCTCGCGTAGGATGCGGTTTTTTGGACACGAGTCAAAGGGGCTCGCGGACTCTGCGACGACCTCCATAGTTGGTAGTTCGAAAACAACAGAATGCGCCGCGAGAGTGGGAATATAAATTGATTAAATTGACGAGCGAACGAGCTGTGGCTGAGACACGAGAGGAGGCGCGAGATGAGCCGCGAGGCATGAGTGTAAATGAGCTATTAAAATGTATAAGTAGATCTAATACGGGTCAATTTCTAGTCATTTATTTATTGTGATGAAAGCAATTTTTAATTAAGCTTAATTAAGCTTAGTCAGCCTACAATGTTCCCACTGTTGGGAAACATGCCTTCTCTTTCTGTGAGAGGGAGTGGGCCATAATCCACCACGCAAGCCCAGTGCGGGTTGATAGATGTCACATGTCTTCGATATTTTGGTTCTAGGACATGCCGGGTTCTTCACGATGTTTTCGTTCACCGTTTTGAGAGCAGTGGTGATGAAATAATTTGCACTAGGTACAGTGCCTGCTGGGGCTTACTACTAAGTTCCAGCCGTTACCACTGGTCCACCACTGCTCTCCATTTTATGAAGAGTCTAATCAAATTTAGTGTTCATACGCTTTCTATACTAGCTAGCTTTCTATTTATTATGTTTATGTGTGCCCTTTTTAATTCAATTATTAAAAGTGAGTTTACAAATCTGCCGTCCAGAATGTTTCTTTCATTCAAAATTCAAAAGTCATTTATTCAAACTAGGCTGAGAATCAGCACTTTTCAAACGTCAAAATTACATAAGACAGTCCCCCAAAACGCCCACCCTTCACCACTTCCTAGTGCGTTAGCTGGGAAGAAGAAGTGGCGCAACAAACTCCCCAGCAGCACAGCTGTCTGTTTAGTTAGAAGAAATTTAATGCACGTTGAATATTGTAACCAGTTTCATTTCGGTTTTAAAGCTACCGCAGACATCCGTGACAGCGCGACGTGACTCTAGTAGAACAAATTCTATGAGAACTTAGTCCTACTAAATCTCCATAGAGTTCTACGTTTTGGAATGGGCAACTAAGTAGTTTCAACTTTCTGACTAACTGACCGACTCTTTGACAATACAAAAGTGCCTGTAAATTGTTTAATTGAAATAATTGTTTGAGTTTGAGTTAAATGGAAATTGTTGTACCAGAATCGCGTCGCATCGTCACGTCCTATCTCCTGTCGACGTGTCGGCGTGAGCCTTTATTTTGTTTTAATTTATTTATTTCATTTTTACTTTAATTATTCACTTTGAATGTATTACTTTGTTGAAATGAATCTGTTAAAATTTTTACTTTTTTACAGCTGCAGTGTTTTCAACATCTAGGTACGGCAAGCCAGTGATCCTGTTCAACAACTTTCGGTACAACTGGTACAAGCCGCATCGTGCTCAGCATGTTGACCAGTTCAGCAGTAGGAAGCAATGGCGGTGCTGCAAGTGGGCCAGTAACCACTGTCGAGCTGGTCTCGTCACCGTCAATGACATCATCGTCAAATTCATGCACGAGCATAATCATGGCATGACAACTTGACAACAGAAGATGGGAATTGCTGACTTGGGATTTTCGAAGTGAAATGGAATAGTTAGAGTCTAGTTGTTTATTAGCTGTGATAATACCAATCATAACAAGTATTAAAATGATCATACACTTTCTGTACTAGATAGGTAATCGTATTTGTTACCACCAAATTCAAATTCAAAATTACATAAAGTTGTTAAAAAAAAGGGCATAGTTCAACCATATTACGCCTTGAGGCATGTCAATCTCAAGCTTTGACTGTATCACAAAATTAATAAACAATATTACTTGCAACAATTACTTATAATTAATAACACAATTTTTGGTAACTTCACAGTGGCAAATAATAATGTCACTGGAAATTTTAATGTTATGTATTAAATGAGAATGTCAGGATATTATTATATCGACCAACCAATCCAACCTACATACCAACCGATTTATTTATTATAAGTATTGTGTCCTTCTAATCTCTTTAAAATTAAACGTGAGTTTACAAATCTACCATTCAGAATGTTTCTTTAATTCATGTAGGTTTGAATATTGTAACCTTTATTTCTGTTTTAAAGCTCCCGCGGACAGTAGAACAATTTCTATGAAAACTTCTTGGAAATTGTTGTACGCCAGAATCGCGTCGCACGGTCGCGTCGCGCTTGTTTGCTGGGAGCTTTTATGTTGCTTTAATTTTTAGGGTTCCATACCTCGAAAGGAAAAAACGGTTCTAACGTTTCGTAAGTGCCCATGTAGGTTTATGTGTTTTTTTTAATTATTATTTTATGAACCCCTTTTGGATCACTTCGTTGTCACTCTGTCCAGACTTTTGTTATCAGGTACACGCTTAGGTATCAAGTTGTAATTTCAACTATCTATATACAGGGTGGATTCTTGAGATGGGACTGTAAGGACAGCTACCTTAACCGTTCGGCAACGGTAAAGGTAGCTGTCCTTACATCTCAAAAATCCACCCTGTATATATATATAATATATATATATATATATACTAGCTTTTGCCCGCGGCTTCGCCCGCGTGGATGTCGAAAAATATCCGACGGGAACGTACTACTGGGATTAAAAAATAACCTATAGGTTAATCCAGGTTATAAACTATCTGTGTGCTAAATATCATCCAAATCCGTTCATCCATTTTTGTGCAAGACGGAACATACTTACAAACAAACAGACCAAAATTCTAAAAACTATGTTTTCGGCATCAGACTCGAATATTCAATGTAAGGTTTGACTTCGTTACTATTTTATTTTACTTCGTCTGCGTAGAGTATAAATTCTTTTTTTCTAGATAATTATGAATTATTATAACAATTACAATATAGAGCTTTGTTCATGGGTAATTGTCCTCCACTATGTGAGATATTTGAGGAATACTGTCAAGAAATACCTACTGTAAAGGACCGGTATCTACCTAAATCCTTCACAGTATTTCTCTATATACAATGTTTTTCACTAATTCGGAAGCGGGTACTAAAAAAACCAGGCTAGTTGGAGAGCTAACACGTGAGTAAGCCACATAAAACTGACCGACGGAGAAACAGTCTTGCCGCAAATCAACTCCAGCAAACAGAGTTTGTCCCTGTGACTTATTAATAGTCATCGCGAAGCAAACCTTGATTAGGAACTGCAATCTTTTAAATTCAAACGGAAGGTAATTTGGTAGGTATCAATGGTATACGCGGCACGAAGACTGTTTCTCCTCTGGCAGATCCAGTTAGTATTTTGGCCTCAATAACATAGCATAGATGTTCCCTATAATATTATACCCTACAAATTATCACGCTATTTGCTATGAGGGATGAGCAGTATCGCATTCTGTTCGTATCCTTACTATCCTAATCTATATCTATATCGATTCTCCCGGAGAAGGGGACGGGCCCCTCCCCCGGAGAACCCAGGGGTGTACTCCGGGGGAGGGACCCGTGGCTAAATAATAACAGCCACACAGGTCGATCGATCAGGTTAAGCTACACTTGCCGCAGTTGGTCTGTGGATGGGTGACCATCTTTACATACAAAGACCCGTCCGTGCCATGGAAAGCACGTTAAGCCGTTGGTTCCGGCTGTCATTCGTGGATCTTTGATGGTTGTTACGGGAAGTCAGAAGCCCGAAAGTCTGACAACCATTCTTACCAAGGGCTATTGTATTACCCAGTAACTGCGTTGTGGAGGTCAGATAGGCAGTCACTCTATGTAAAATATTGTAAAGTTAGAAACAGTAGAAACAGTACACGTGTACTTATATTATTTTTACTT
This sequence comes from Agrochola macilenta, assembly GCA_916701695.1. Classification (NCBI taxonomy): domain Eukaryota; kingdom Metazoa; phylum Arthropoda; class Insecta; order Lepidoptera; family Noctuidae; genus Agrochola; species Agrochola macilenta. The sequence goes on from OU753563.1 coordinate 17,151,838, forward strand.
GAATACAAATTCAGCGAATGAACAAATTCAATACAAAACTTCATCGCCCTTTTCAGACCGTTTTTTATTTTTTTAGGTTGGGAAATTATTAAATAACTTCTCCCGCTCTGGATGGAGCGGGAGGGCGTGTCAGACTCTTACTGACTAATACCCACGTTGCCAGGGGCCACGGTATCCCTTTCGGACCTACGGTGGCCGGGAATCGGCCTGCTATTCCCGACGCCCAGGGCGTCTCCTGCGGTAGCTAGGGAGCGTGTGGGCACGACTTTTGCCTCTCCGCCACGCGCTCCGTCTCCTCCTTCGCGAGCATTACTGCTTCGCAGAAGGAAGTGACGGCTTGCCACGGCCTCTCGCTCCGTACCATGGCCTAGACCAGGGCCGGGCGCGAGAGATCACTGTCACCGATCGCCTCCACAAGGACACCAGGTGGCAAGCCAGGCAGACCTCCACCGTATGCTCCACTGTGTCCTCCGGGCGATCCACACAGTGGTGACACCCGGGCGTTTCCTCCCGCCTTATGAGGAACAGGAACCTCCCGAAACAACCGTGTCCGGTGAGGACCTGTGTCAGGCGGAAGGTGAGGACCCCGTGTCACCTCTCTAGCCACTCCTCAAAGACGGGGCGTATCGCCTCAATTGTGGCGTGCCCAGCAGTGAGTTACGACAATCACATTCTCCATGATGATCTCCAGACCCTTGTGGGTTGAAATTAAAAAATGACAACGATTAACGTTGTATAGTTTCCAACCATAAGCCGAAATATTAGTGATTTTAACTTAAAAAATAAAGAACTTTAATTAAAAACAAAATTTCATCCACCTTTTCACCCCCTTAAGGGTTGAAATTCTAACAACACCGTTGCGTTATCTTCCAACCATAAGCCTAGATAAAAAAAAATAGTTTTTTGTTTTTTAATTATGGACTTTTCAACTTCATCCCCCTTTTTAGCCCTTCAGGGTAAAATTATCAAAAACGCCGAGACACGTATAAATTAATTTTCAATTGTCAGCCTAAACACAAAATTTGAAGATCCTAACTTCAAAACTGACGGACTTTCATACAAATTTCCATCCCCTATTTTACCCCTTTAGGGGTGGAATTCCCAAAAATCCTTTCTTAGTGGATACTTACTCTTCACAAAGAACACACCCTCCAAGTTTCATGTCTCTAGGACCAGCGGTTTGGGCTGTGCGTTGATATATCACCCAGTCAGTCAGTCAGCTTATCATTTTATATATATAGATATATATATATATATGTATAATGAAATTTGGCAGGCCTCAAGGTCTCACAGCACATTTAAAGGTCCGAAAATAGTTAATTAGTAGTTTAATCACACATTTTTTTTTGCGATTACAAGCTTGCATTTGCAGCTAGAGAATTAACCGTGACATATATCGAAGTATAGGACAAAATATTCTCCAAATACAATGTTACGTTTGTTTTTAGGATAAATTCATCCCAACTACGGAACCCTACATTGTGCGTGGTCCGACACGCACTTGACCGGTTTTTTTCTTATAACATTCACTTTGAATGATTTTTTCGTGAATTGTTTCGATTTATGTTCGTCTTCATTACAGCTGCAGTGTTCTCAACATCTAGGTACGGCAAGCCAGTGATCCTGTTCAACAACTTTCGGTACAACTGGTACAAACCTCATCGTGCTCAGAATGTTGACCAGTTCAGCAGTAGGAAGCAATGGCGGTGCTGCAAGTGGACCAGTAATCGCTGTCGAGCTGGTCTCGTCACCGTCGATGACATCATAGTCAAATTAATACACGAACATAATCATGGAAAGACGAGACGGCAGAAGATGATAATTGAAGAAATGGTTTTTTCGAAGTGAAACGGAACACTAGTCTTTTTTAAATAGAATACTGAAATACTCTATACTACACAGCATAAATCTTTTAAATTATAACTTGTCTAGTTTGCTGAAAACAATCCAGCGTGTGCGCTGAACGTTTTGCCAATTTGCATTGGTATTTTTCCGATTTCATAATGATTGTTACGATTAAATAAAATAGCTTACTGTTTGATTTACTGATTTCAATTAATTTTTTTATTTTTTATTAATGTTTTCACTCGGATCTATTTAAGTAGCTTATGTATAGCAGCAGTGCAACTACAGTGGTCCTCATGACCTACACGTAAAAAATATTTTGAGTTCGCTGGCAGTCCACGTGGCGTGCCACAGAAGTTACAGCTTTTTAAATACTACTTTCGTATGTCGTAGGATGATTTGATTATTCGAATTTTCGCGAAAACCCTAGGGATATTGTATCTGGATGGTTTTTTAATTAATTCGAATTGTCAAAGCATCATACGACAAATAAATAGAGGAACTCGCGGCACACATGGCGAGGTTTGACAATTTCAATTGTATTCATGGTGGTGGCAGTATTAAAGGCATGCTTCATGGATCTTCCGTGTACAACATCAAACACCAGAAAGTGTTTTCAGGCTTTGGCGTAATCACTCCTACGACACTTGGGTCGGAGATTTTGTTCAGCAACTATCGTTTTAGCTTGTCCACTCTAAAATGTCACGCCCCACTACCCCATTACTCATTGAAATCCGCATTAAGGCTTGTGCAGACCAGCGCGACTTGTCGCGCGACGCGACACGAACAATACAATTTCTAAGAAAACTTCACAGTATAACAATAACCGGTGTCGCGTCGCGCGACAAGTCGCGCTGTACAAGCTTTTACCGTGTGCGTAAATGCGGTAGTGGAGCGTCATTTTAGAGTGGACAAGCTATACCGAAGCTCGAAGGTAAGGAAGGGGACCCCAATCAAACCAGGCGATGATTTGGCGGTGTGTTAAATGTAATAATCGCATCAGGATCTCGTGTTGAAGACCATAACCATGAGAAGGAGGCTCTACTTGAACCTAAATAAACTTTGTATCAAAGCAGATGTATTTTATTACCAAATATTGGTCATCAATAACTTCTTATCTGAAACTAAAAATACTAATACTGCATAACTTGTATTATTAAAGGGTCCATAAATGAATGCTGAATGTTCTGAAATCGTGTCAATAAGGTAAGGCGTTATAGATTCTCACTTTACCACTAGAAGAACGGCTACGGTTTCCTACTACATAAACTCATTCATGTCACTCACAAAATGTATTGTACTAATCTACGAAGGAAATAAATAATTACACAACGGTATAACCAGAATCCTTTGCCATTTTGAGAATTTGACTTTCTTTCCATTGCAGCTATTTTCTCGACATCTCGTTGCGGCAGACCCGTCATCATTATAGGCGTCTACAGGTTTAACAGGAACAATAGGTGCCGAGGCCTCAATGGTTGGTGGACCTGTAGTAGAGCCAGGAGTAGTGGCTGCAAAGCCACCATCACCACTTATGATAACGTCATCATCAAGTGCAAAGGAAACCACAATCATTAGTTCAAATACGGAAAGTCTGAAATTATTGTAAACAATTTACCTTTCATCTTCAAATCATGGGATGTTTTATGGAGATTGTTTTGTAACTATTGTGTCTGCTTTACAGGTAGTTATTTATAAATTGTTAATCAAATTGTTATGTGTTTAATTGTCTTGCACGCTAGCACTATCAGCTTTTTAGGCGTGGTTGCAGCTGTGCAGTTCATTTTTTAGCAAATATTTGTACAGTTTATGTTTATGCAGTATTAGATAAAATTGTTATAAGAAAACGGGCATTATTATTGCACCACCAATTTGAATCTTACGAGTATGCCAGTTTCGTGACTCTGAAAAGAGGTAAAATATCTTAGTAATGAAAACTTTTAAATTCAGAATTTCATTGAGGGTTTTCATGAAATTTCAAGCCACCAATTAGCGCCCCTTTGACAATAGGTCTTCCATTACAACGATGAATATAAAATATATTATTATGATGACGTTCATCATTCAGTCACGACTAAAAAAAATATCGGCGCTTTGACACTTTTGACAGGTTCCCGGATCTGACGTCTCAGTGCTGTCACCTAGTAAACGTCATTTCATAAACCTCACGGGATTAAAACACTCATAGATATTGTCCAATTTCTGTTCAGGTTTAATAGCTTTGGAAGATCTGGAGCCAAGGTTTGTGCAGTCGAGAAACGGTAATCCAGTGCTGGAAATAGGCGACTGTCGCTACTACAAGAACAACAGAAGCAGAGGAATAAAAGCCGCGTGGTTCTGCAGCAAGAGAAGCATTGGTTGCCGAGCATCCCTCATCGTCGCTGATGGAACTATCATACATGTTAAGAATACACATAATCATGATTTAAGAGTACATAATTGATCTACTTATGGGTCTTTATCCAGTTATTTATTTTTGGATAATCAACATAAATGTAGGTAAGTTATTTTAAATACGTTGTGGCAGTTATCAGACCAGATATTTTTTAAAGATTATTTGAATCTTTTATGTTTATTTTTATTTTTTTAATATTTCATCACAAAGATGAAACATTGTAGTTTAGGTTATAGCTGATTAATGCAAATTGAGAACAAATTCCAGTAGTTTAGAAGACACTGTTGAACCCTTGCATTCCAATCGAAAATCGATCTGTTTATATGTAATCGATATGTCAGAAGTAATGTGAGATGGAATGCATTCAAGTGTTGCTAGCTTTGTTTTATTTTAAATCGAATTGATATTTTTAATGATCTGTATCTTATTGTTACGTATAATTAAGGTAAAATAAATAGCAGGTACACAGCTAAAGTACACAGAACAGTTTTTTGTGCTAAAGTATTACAGTAAATGTAAGTTCTTGTCATTAAATAAAGGTAGATATTTTACTTTTTTTTTTGTTTTCATAAAATTATTGACTAACCGTGGTTAGGTCAGTAAGTAATCCTATTCTATATTACAGTGGTTTTTACGAAATCCCGCTTCGGCAAGCCTGTTATCTTGCTTGGAGAGCATCGATTCAATCTTACCAGAAGTAACATTGGAGGTCACATTGGGTGGTGGAGCTGTAGTAGAGCCAGGAGCAGTGGCTGCAAGGCTACCATCTCCACATACGACAACGTTATCTACAGGGTCAAAGGATCCCATAATCATATACGAGCAAAATAAATTAGACATTATTAATAATATATTCTGAGTTTTATCTTTTATTCTCTACGCTTTACCTATCTACTTATGAATACACATTTGGTTAGAAAATGATCCTATTTTTAATTACAGCGGCTTGTATGACGTCTCGCTTCGGCAGCCCTGTCATCTCCCTCGGGGAGTGTCGGTTCATTCTAGAAGTTATGGTCACTTTGGGCGGTGGTGCTGCAGTAGAGCCAGGAGAAGTGGCTGCAAGTCTACCATCTCCGCATACAATCAATCTGCCTAGCCTTTTCCCAACTATGTTGGGGTCGGCTTTCAGTCTAACCGGATGCAGCTGAATATCAGTATTTTACATGGAGCGACTGCCTATCTGACCTCCACAACCCAGTAACTGATAAATACGATAATACGGTAATACGATACCCTTTGTAAGACTGGTGTCAGACTTTCGGGCTTCTAACGACTCTTAACGACTGTCAAAGATCCACGAATGACAGCCGGGACCAACGGCTTAACGTGCTTTCCGAGGCACGGAGGAGTCTTGGTATGTAAAGATGGTCATCCATCCACGGACCAACCCAGGCAAGCTTAACCTGATTGATGGACCCATGCAGCTGTTATTACTTAGCCAAGAGCTCCTCATACCATCTCCGCATACGACAACGGTTTTTACAGGGTCAAAGAATCCCACAAAGATATAAGAGAAAAATAAATTAGAGTTTAGTAATAATACATACATAAAGTCACGCCTTCTGCCCATGGAGTAGGCAGAACGTAGAGAACGCAACCAAATATAAGTAATAATACATTCAGGATTTTACCTTTCATACACTCATATTTTCCTATCTACTTAAGAATACAAGATTCCATCCTTTTTTCAGACATCCTGTTTTCGCACACCAAGGCAGGTCGACCGGTTCTGTTTATAGGCAATTATCGTTATTACAAGAACAATAGATGTCGAGGCCCCAAAGCTACGTGGTTTTGCATGCGAAGCAGCAGACGATATGGGAACAATGTGGCGTGTAAAGCATCCGTCACTACTGTGGATGGGACTATTGTTCATTATAAACATGTTCATAATCATTTGTAGAAGGACGTAGATTTTGGTAGACCATTGGTCGCACTTTTAATTTTTGCAGAAGACATACACCACACCTACTGTTATGTAAAAATACAGGTTTTTTATTCTTTAGCCAGTATTATTCAGTTGTAAAGTACAGAGCTCATGGTTCCTTTCAGCGTTTTCCTCTAGGAACTGTAGATCAGAATGTCCCAAAACTGGCTTGAAAAATAATTCAACCTCTCCGTATATCTATTACTATATTTATTAGGTTTGTATTATCTTGATTCATGATCTTTGACAGAAGAAAATATTATATTCTTTCTTATTTAAGAGAGTTTATCATAAAAGTTGGCAACGTCGCAAATAACTGTAAAATATTTACCTGTTTTGATTCTTATAGCAATATTACTGAATAGAAATAAAAAATGTGGCTAACTAGCGAACTGGAATATTAATAATGAATTGCAATTATAACATTGAATTTGATGTTGTACCCATTTTAGGTGCAAAAACCCATTTGGAAAATTCCCAAATAGTTTTTTTACATCTAAAACTAAACATTCGGTGTTACCGGCGGCGACTACCGACAGGCTCGCTCGTTTTTTTTTCTTCGCATAATGCATAGTAAAACGATGTTTGTATGATACACGTGCGTAAGATGATTTTCTTTGATTTTAGGAAATCACCCACCTTCCGCACTTGTAGCATAAATAACTATTATATTACCGCACACCTTATGTGAGCTTATTTTGAAATCTCGGCAAAGAGCCTGTGTTTTTTCATGCCTCCACATTTTGAGAACAATTAAAACAGTCATCAGTCATTTTATTAACTGTGTTAATAAATAAAATGTGATAAAATAAACATAATATTTCATTATTAAGTTTTGTCACAAAATTAACATTAATTGATGTTGTAACAAAATTTAAGAAAAATTATAAGGCTGTTTGGCTGTTTCACACACAGATTTACGTATTTCTGAGTGTGCCTGGATTTATGCCCGGTTGATGGCAATAGGCTCGCCCCCTATTGACCCTCACATCAAACAATAGACAAAATTTGACAAACAAATTTGCGTTTTGGCTAATTGTAAATGTGTATTATAAGTAATTTTTTTGTAACGTGCGTTTAGTTTTTACCGGTACCTATTTCTAAGAGTATTTTAGAAATATGTCGACATTAAGTAGGTACTTAATATTTTATTTTATTTTTAGGTTTTGTTCATCCCTATCCACTTATGGAGGCACAATACGCAAGCAAAAGTCTGTTTGCATTAAAATTTGTCTATTTGTTTACTAGAAAAATATCGACATCAAGTTGTTAACAAAAACTTTATTTTTTTTAGATTTGAATCTCCCCGATCCACTTACGCTACCCGATACCCAAAACGATAGCGAAAGTCTGTTACCGACATCAATGGAAAGATACGTCGTGGCGTATAACAACTTCATTCAGTGGGAAAAAAGCCAAAATGACAAGTCATTTAGTGAGAATGTATTTTTGGCTTACTTCAATGTACTCGCAGATAAATACAAGCCTAGCACGCTGTGGTGTAATTATACCAAATTAAAAAGAACTGTTTTGTTCAAACATGGTGTTGACATCAAAACATATTCCAACCTGACTGAGTTTTTAAAGAGACGGTTAGACGGACAGAAGTCTAAAATATTGTCGATAAATGACGTTGAAAGATTTTTGAAAGAAGCTCCGGATAGTCAGTACTTGGCAACAAAGGTCAGTGGAACTACTTAATGTCAACGCATACATATAAGCAATGCACCTGATCAGCATCGCCTCAACTTGAGCCGTCCGGGATTCTTTCTATGAACATCCATACTGCAACGTACACAAGTATCAGCATCCACCGCGGCTCGGGATCAGCTAGTAAACAGCAGCCACCGAGTTTGCGCCGGGGCGCACAGTGGGGTGGTGGCTTAGTCTCGGCCTCCTAAAATCAAGTATATTCCAATAAACCAAGAATAAGATAAGGTAAGGTGGAATTTGGGTGTGCTGTTTATGTGTTATGTGAGGCAGTCGTCAACCAACCTCTGCTGGTAAGCGAGGGGACACGCCGGAAATGCGGCGTCGGCGTGAGCTCTAGGCCTCATCTGAGCCTTCCCGGCTACGAGCTTCGGTTCGGTTGACCATAAAACCGAGCCGATAAACGAGGCGATGCTGATCCGGTGCAGTTCTTATACATATGTGTGCGATGATCTGTTTCTATACCATTTTTTTTTTTGTATTTTTCCCTAACCCCTAATAAGTGTTTTAATATTTCTCCAGGTGGCGGTAATATTCGGAATAGCTGGTGAATGTACACGCGATAAACTACAAAATATTCTTACTGAAGATGTAGAAAATCACGACACAATGGTTTTAGTCAGAGTCACTAAAAACTGTATTCCACAATCATTTTCTATTCATGGTCCGTATTGTGAAATAGTAAAAAAATACGTAGCTCTACGTTTGACAAAAGCAAACAATAGCCGCTTTTTTAAAAATTCCCGCTTTTTTCATAATTATCAAAATGGTCAATTTACGATGCAACCTATTGGTGTTAACAAATTTGGTTCCATGCCAATGGAAATCGCTAAGTTTTTAGGATTACCAGATGCTGTCTCTTACAGTTGGGTTGGGGAATACTTATTTCCAGCCACTGCTGGAAATAAGTATTCCCCAACCCAACATCATCATCATCATTCGGTCGAACGACGTCCACTGACGTCGTTCGACCGAATGATGATGATGACACCGGATAAAGCTTTAGAGGCGCTTCAGCTACAGAACACCCTACTTCTGGAGCCATATAATTGACTTTAAAGCGTCATACCAGGTGGCGACCTACCGCAGTCGAAAAATCTTATGCCGATGACTCGATACAACACAGGCATTCAATTTGGAATATGACTAAGAAGTGTTTGTTGCCTTAAACAGCGCCCTTCTGCTTTTTATATCATATAAAATATATACGTTGCAGTAGGAAGTAGGATACGATTACATTTGACTGACCGTGAAAATGGTCTGTGTCATATTACTAATTATAGCAGATTCAGTAATTATTTTTTTATTAACGAAATACGTTTATGTTTTTAACCGACTAAAAGTTTATAAATTCGATAGTTTATATATATACCGGGGTGTTCGGCAGAAGGTTGAACATACGAAAATGGCGGATCTATGGGGCCGTCTACTACGTTTTTAGGCCCAATAACAAGACCCAGGCCACAAGGATTTTTTTTAAATGATTTTTTCGGAATTTGTCTTTGCCAAAACTTCAAACGTCAATAATTTCATTTAAAAACAACAAAACTGGCAAAATTTTATTTTTATTTGCATCTAAAGTAACTTACTTCAATTCATCTAATTCTAAAGTAACGTAGAATCTTATAAAATTCGTATTTGACGCAGATGATTGCTAGAAAAGTAAATACGAGTACGAGCCCTTAAACTACAAACAAATCAAAAATAAATACCGAAAGCCCGACTTTGAACTGCGTAAAAAAAAAAACTTACAGTGATAGAGCAGTTCTAATTTTAGGAAAACATCTTTGGTTCATGCCCAATCTAACGGTATGCAATATGCACAATTTCTTTTAAAACAACTAGAACAATTCGCCAATTTTAAATGCCTGGGACTTTTTTCACCGAAAGGATTGCGAAGGAAATTTGCGAAAAGTGAAATTAATTAATATACGTACCAATTTTTTTTTTCCATATTAGATTCTACAATTATTCTAGAAAAAAAAAAATTGTCGGTTTTGTTATTTTAAATGAAATTATTGAAGTTTGAAATTTGAGCAACCACGAATTTCCTTTAAATTTAAAAATATCATTGTGGCCTGGGTCTTGTTATTGGACCTAAACACGTAGTAGACGCCCCCACGGATCCGCCATTTTCGTATGTTCAACCTTCTGCCGAACGTCCTGTATATATCTATACATATAAAATGCTTTGTCCTGAATGACTGACTGACGGATCAACGCACAGCCTAAACCGCTGATCGTAGAGACCTGAAACTTGGAGGGTGAGTTCTTTGTATTACGTAGGCATCCGATAAGAAAGGATTTTTCTAAATTCTACCCCTAAGGGGGTGAAAAAGGGGGGCAAAGTTTGTATGGGACAACGTGATTCCTTGGTCCAATCTACTTCAAATTTTGCATAAACATTCTTTAACAGAATTAATGGAAGACCTGTTTCGTCTTTTGTTGAAATTCATCCCCTAACGGGGTTTAATAGAGGTAGAAAGTTATTTTGGGAGTGATTTGCTTCGAAGTTGATATCAATACTCCTTAGTGCTTTTGATTTAAATTAAATTTTACTTTGACACATATTTGAAAAGTCAATCCGATTTTATTCAAAAAAGGTTGAACTCACATAGAGGCTTGGTGCTTGCAATGCAAATATTCTTTAAAATTGAAATATCTCGAAAGTCACCGTACTATATATATTAGTACCGCATTTGAAGGTTTCCAAGCTTTACAGAGGTCTGTATTTATTCCTAGGATTCCCCTAACACCCTCAAATTACCCCTTTTATTCAAGAGAGTGTAGTTTCCCATAGTATGCTTCGCAATGATTATAAACAAAGCTCAAGGTCAAACTCTTAAGGTAGCGGGAGTAGACTTAAAGGGAAAGCTGCTTCTCCCAAGGCCAGTTGTATGTGGCATGCTCCAGAGTAAGCGCACAGAGTAGCCTGGTGATTTTAACACCCGAAAGAAAAACAAAAAGCTTGAGAGGTGTCAAGGGACACCCGGATGGAACGAAGTTCCTCTTTCTATGAGAGAGAGAGAGAGACAGACAGACAGAGAAACACGCGCACGCCGCACGGCTTACAACTATAGCAAAAAGTGTCGTTACAACTTTTGGTCTCGAAGTATAAGTATATAAGTACAAGTCTCTTGACTCGTGTAGACTTATACACTCGTTCGACTTCAACTTCGACTTCGACTTCGACTCCGACTTCGACTCCGACTCCGACTCCGACTCCGACTTCGACTCCCACTCCGACTTTGACTCCGACTCCGATTTCGACTCCAACTTCGGTTTCGACTCCGACTTCGACTCCGACTTCGACTCCGACTTCGACTACGACTCCGACTTCGACTCCGACTCCAACTTCGATTTCGACTCCGACCCCGACTTCGACTTCGACTCCGACTTCAACTCCGACTCCGATTTCGACTTCGACTCCGACTCCGACTTCGACTTCGACTCCGACTTCGACTTCGACTCCGACTCCGACTTCGACTTCGACTTCGACTCCAACTTCGACTTTGACTTCGACTTCGACTCCAGCTTCGACTTTGACTTCGACTTCAACTCCGACTCCGACTTCGACTTCGACTCCGACTTCGACTTCGACTTCGACTCCGACTTCGACTTCGACTTTGACTTTGACTTTGAGAGAGAGACAGACAGAGAAACACGCGCACGCCGCTCGGCTTACAACTATAGCAAAAAGTGTCGTTACAACTTTTGGTCCAAAATTTTTCCGTCTAGCCCCCTTTCGCAACGCGCGATAAGGAACTTCGTTCCAAAAAATATTGTTTACAAAGAAATACTGCGGTAGGTGTAGTATTTCGATTTCGTTGTAAAAAGATAATACACCCGTGTAACTTTCGCCAGATTTTTTGATTTTTTCAGGTTTATTTATCCTTTATATCCCTACACTATAATAAAGATTGTTATATTATATAATTATTCAAAAAAGTTAACATAATAATTTATAATTTTTGACTTCTACGCGGACGAAGTCGCGGGCAAAAGCTAGTATGTATATACTTAGATTCGCTATGGTAAATCGGCGATTCAGGTGGGGAGTACAGGTTTTACCGGGACCGCAATTCTGGAGCCGGGTTTTTGTGGCACAGCATGGGATGCAGAGAAATCCACGATCACTACTTTCAATAATGTCGTGATTAAACCGAAATGTGTGCATAACCATTGAGTTGGACTAAGGGCAGAAGCATAGCTCAACTTATAGCGGTCAGCTATACGTTGCGTTTGAGCGGTCAAACAATAGGCGTTTCGCCCAAACGCGTGCTTTCATAAAGAAAACTATATTTACTATAAATTAACCTTATAAAGTTATTAAGTAAAAAAGCTGTTTGTTTCATTAGTGCCTTTCCTTGTACAAATTAAAGCACAGATTTACGTATTTCTCTGAGTGAGTCTGGATTTGTGCCCGGGTGTGGGTGTACTATAGGTACACTTCTGCCCAACCCTTCGGGGAATACCTACAGGCGTGATGTTATGTCATGTTATTTACGTATTTGTCTACTAGTTTTGTGATGACTACTTTACCTATTTCTTATAGTATTTTAGAAAAATCTCGACATCAAGTAGTTACATATTAATTATATATATTTTTTTTAGCTTTGGTTCTCCTCGATCCACCTACGAAGGCACAAAACGCAAGTGAAACTCTGTTACCAAAATCAAAGGACAAGTACTTCGTGGCGTATGACAACTTCATCCAGTGGAACAACAGCCAGAATGACAAGTCATTTAGTGAGGATGTATTTTTGGCTTACTTCAATGAACTGGCAGAAAAATACAAGCCCAGCTCGCTGTGGTGTATTTATTCCATGATAAAAAGCACTGTGTCAAACAAACATGGTGTTGACATCAAAACGTATTCCAAGCTGACTGAGTTTTTAAAGAGACGCTCAGACGGTTTTAAAAGTCAGAAGTCCAAAATATTGTCAGCAAATGACGTTGAAAAATTTTTGAAAGAAGCTCCGGATAGTCAGTACTTGGCAACAAAGGTCAGTTGAACTATTTAAGGTCAACGCATACGTATAAGCACCGCACCAGATCAGCAGTGAGTCATATGTCTTATGTGAGGCTGCCGCCAACCAACCACTGTTGAATGGTAAGCGAGGCGACGCCTAGCCGTAAGCGCGGCGTCCTCCCGGCGTTAGCTGTTAGGCCTGGCTAAACCGGCGGCGCCGGCGTGAGCTCTAGGCCTCATCTGAGCCGCCCCGGCTACGAGCATGCGTTCGGATGATCATGAGCCGATAAACGAGGCGATGCTGATCCGTCGCAGTTCTTACACCTATGTGTGCGATGAGCTTTCTTTACTTATATTATTTTGTATTGTTGCCAAACTATAATAACTAATAAGTGTTTTAATCTTTCTCCAGGTTGCGTTAATATTCGGAATAGCTGGTGGATGTAGACGTCATGAACTACATAATATAACTACTAAAGATATACAAAATCATGGCAAAATGCTTTTAATCAAAGTCACTAATACTAAAAACAATATTTCACGAAAATTTCCTATTCACGGTTCGTTTTATGACATAGTAAAGAAATACGAAGCTCTCCGTTCGACAAAAGCAAAAAGTAACTTCTTTTTTCAAAATTATCAAAAGGGAAAATGTACGGTACAGCCTATTGGTATTAACAAGTTTGGTGCCATGCCGAAAGAAATCGCAAAGTTTTTAGGATTACCAGATGCCGCCTCTTACACCGGACATAGCTTTAGAAGAACTTCAGCTAAATTACGCGCCAATTCTGGAGCGTTATAATTGACTTTAAAGCGTCATAGCAGGTAGCGACTAAACGCAGTTGAAGAATCTTATGTTGAAGACTCGATTAAGGTCTATATCCAAATCCATTTAACCGTTAAAGTGTGATTGATTTACAAACATACAAGACTCACATCTTTATCTATACTTATTATAAAACAATTTTACTTAGTCGGTTTTCGTGAAAAAGACAACAAACAGACAAACAACACAAAAAGCGACTTTGTTGTTTTTTTTGCCTTTTAGTTGTCTGACCGCATAGATCTTCTCAACTTCACAATAGATTGTGATACGGTTTTCACCATCATTTAAAGCATTTATTTATACCGTAAGGTTTATGTGTAAAAACATAAATATTTAACTTAGGATTTAGAACAAACATTTCGATGTATTGATATGTCATCATTGCCTCCATGCGAACTTCGATCAAGAAATGGAAGCTTACCAAGCAGGGGGGGGCGTGGTGTTTAGTTTATAATAATATAATATTCACACTTATAAATACTAGTGGTCGCCCAGAGGTCGAAATTCGACCATAATTCATTTAAATTTTAATTTGTAAAGTACGTACTAACTCCATGCTGCCATGTCACGATTCTTGTGTCAAACGCATGGTAGTGTGTGTAATGTTTTTTTATTAATTTAATTTATTTCTAATGTATATTATATAAAAATGTTAGCTTTCTGCACTTCTTCTCCATATAAACTTTAACTATGCCAAATTTCATACTCCTTCGTCCGCGTAATTTTCGTAAAAAGGGGTACAAAGTTTTTGCTTCACGTATTAATATTATAATAATATACTAAATATACGTTGGAGTAGTAGTATGTAGTATACGATAGGATATCATTTGACTGACCGTGAAAATACCAACAAAAACTTTTCCGTGTTATATTAATAATTATTGCAGTTTCAGTCATGAATATTTTAGTAACAAAATACGTTTATGTTTTATACATTTTTTTTCACACTCTCGGCTTCTTTACCCACTCCTTTGGCTCGGACTGCAATCCAGGCTCGAGTGTGGTGATAAACTTAACTCACTTGTATCATTATTTACTACTAGCTGTTACCCGTGACTTCGTCTGTGATCAAGGGTGAAAAGTAGCTTATGTCCTAACTCAGGTCATGGTCTACCCATGTGCCAAATTTCATTTAAATCCGTTCACCCGTTTTAGCGTAAAAGTGTAACAAATAAAAAAACTCACTTCGCATTTGTAATATTAGTTAGGATTTCGTAAATAACTCTGCTCTGTTACACAAGGATACTAATGTAGTGTTGGTACTTTATAGATAGACTGATGAAAGTTGTAGAGGTTTACGGGGACGAAAAATTGATCTAGGTAGGTCTCAATCTGGAAAAAATTGTTTTCACCGTATTTTCACCGGAACAGAGCTTGGTCGCCGAAAGTTTAGAACAAAATGACTACCTACCTTAGAATAATGACATGGCAGCATGGAATTAGTAAGTACCTACTATCATGGCAGCATGGAATGATTAAATACCTATTGTCATGGCAGCATGGAATTATTATGTACTATCTATTAAATGAGGATTTTCTTTTTTCACCATAATTATGTATTTTTATGATAAATACCATTAGTTTTACCATGTCTCTTCTCTTTTTTACAATTGCTAGTGATTACTTAAATATGCGTCAATTTCATTGATGAAATTAATTTAGTCAAAGCCAGAAATTAACCTATATTTTATTTTATTTTATTTAATAAGTACCTAATTATTTTTGTTTTGTGTTAAAGAATTACTTTTTAGTTTAATTAAATGATTACTTTTTAAGAATTGATTGTGCTTGTGTTCCTGATTAGATACAAGTTTGTAATAAATGAGTTTGAAAAATATATGTAATCTTTTACTTTTTCGAATGCAAATACAGTTTCGGGGCAAAAATTACTGTACATGTTCTAACAGTATTATTATTATTATTTTCTGATATATACTAAGACGCGCTATGGTAAACCGGCGATCCAGGTGGAGAAGTACCGGTTTAACCGGAATAACCGCAGTTCCAGAGCCAGGTCTTTGTGGTTCTGTTGTAGAAACAACATGAAATGCAGAGCTACGATCACTACCTTCAATGAAGTCTTGGTAGAAAAAGTGTGCATAACCATTGAGTTGGATTAAGAGCAGAAGCATAGCTCGACCGCTATACGTTGCGTTTGAGCGGTGGCCAATGAAACATTCTGCGTTTCGCCCAAACGCTTATTGTTAAGGGGGATGTGCTAAGCTAACCCGCGAAATTAAGTTTTAGCTTAAGTGTTTTGCAATTTACAGGTCAAAATATCATGCGCGGCCGCACCAAATACAATTCGGAAATAGTAATTTAATAGGGTACGTAATTGAACTATTAGAGCTAGGTATTTATGGTTCTAATGGTTATAATTCTGTAAATTCATATTTGATACGGTCGCGAATCACATTTTTTGCAACATACAACCATAAAATGTAAGATAATTAAAGTATCGCGGGGTATCCTGTCGCTTTGGCCTTAATGGTGGGTATCCAATATGTTCACGGTCAACTGTGCTCCGCGCACGGTTCTGTTTTTATCCGATCACAAGGCAGATGCGGGGAACATAGTTGTTGCATCAACAAAGTGGGTACCTAGCTTTGTTTGGGTGAAAACGCTGATGGTGGATACGCAGCTGAACAGCCTCGGTGTACTTTGAAGGTATTTTGACCATATTTTAATTAGCCGGTCAGGCTGTGCTTATGTCTGCTCTGATGAAATTGCTTGTTACCATATTATATTTTCATGTCTACACTTGTTGCATGGTTTCGTTTATTCCTTGAAATTATTATATTACTAGCTGCGCCCGCGGTTTCACCCGCAAAAGTCCCGATCCCGTGAGAATATAACATACAAACAAACAAACAAACTCACTTTCACATTTATAATATTAGTTATGATTTTGTCATAATATATTCAGAATTTTACCTAACGTACACTCATATTTTCCTATCTACTTAAGAATACAAGATTCCATCTTTTTACAGACATCCTGTTCTCGCACACCAAGACAGGTCGACCGGTTCTGTTTAAAGGCAATTATCGTTACTATAAGGACAATAGATGTCGAGGACCCAAAGCTACGTGGTTCTGCAAACGAAGCAGCAGACGATATGGGACCAGTGTGGCGTGTAGAGCATCCGTCACTACTGTGGATGGGACTATAGTACATTGTAAACATGTTCATAATCATTTGTAGTAGGACTTGGTAGAGCATAATAACTTAATTTTTGCAGGAGGTATACACCATACCTACTGCAAAAATACAGGTTTCTTTCTTCTAGTCAGTATTGTTCAGTTCTTAACTACAGAAGTTTCTGAGGTTTTCTCTAGGAACTGTATAGGCCAGAATGTATCTAAAATAGCTTGAAAAATTTTGCAACAGTTGTTTTATTTACTGTGTTATTAAATAAAATGTGATAAATTAACATAATATATCATTATTGAGTTTCTTCACCAAACCAGCATTAATTTGTGTTGTACCTAAATAAATAAAATGTGTTTCTTATGGCTGTTTGATTGTTTCAGCAGTGGCTCTCGTTGCGCAAATGAAACCACATATTTGTCTATTTGTGTACTAGAAAAATATCGACATCAAGCAGTATTTTTTTTTTTTTTTTTTAGCTTGGAATCTCACCGATCCACTTGCGCTACCCGATACCCAAAACGATAGCGAAAGTCTGTTACCAAAATCAAAAAACAAATACTTCGAGGCGTATGACAACTTCATTCAGTGGGAAAAAAGCCAAAATGACAACTCATTTAGTGAGAATGTATTTTTGGCTTACTTCAATGAACTGGCACATAAATACAAGCCTAACACGCTGTGGCGTATTTATTATTATTTACAAAGCATTGTTTTGGTCAAACATGATGTTGACATCAAAACATATTCCAAACTGACTAAGTTTTTCAAGAGACCGGCAGACGGTTTTGAAGGTCAGAAGCCCAAAATATTGTCAGACAAACATGTTAAAAAGTTTTTGAAAGAAGCTCCGGATAGTCAGTACTTGGCAACAAAGGTCAGTTGAACTACTTAAGGTCAACGCATACGTATAAGCACCGCACCTGATCAGCATCGCCTCAACTCGATCCGTCCGGAATTCTATCTATGAACATCCATACTGCAACAGACACAAGTATCAGAATCCACTGCGGCTCGGGATCAGCTAGTAAACAGCAGTCACCGAGTATGCGGTGGGGCGTGCAGTGAGGTGGTGAGAGTCTTCGGCTCGGCCTCTCCTACCTCTCCCTGGCCACGCTTAACTTACGTGAAAATCATGTATAATCCCATAAACCGAGAATAAGATCCCAGGTAAGGCTGTCCTATATTATTGGACTGAAACATAACTGGCGAAATGTGGGTGTGCTATAGGCATAACTTGGCCCATCCATTTGGGGAAACAAGCGTGATGTTTATGAGTTATGTGAGGCTGCCGTCAACCAACCTCTGCTGGAAGCGAGGCCACGCTTAGCCGTAAGCGCGGCGTCCTCCCGTTGTTAGCTGCTAGGCCTCGGCTGAGCCAAACCGGTTATGAGCTTGCGTTCGGTTGACCATAAAACCGAGCCGATAAACGAGGTGATGCTGATCCGGTGCAGTCTTATGCATATGTGTGCAATTACCTTTTTCTATACCTACTATATTATTATTATTAAATTATGTTATTGCCTAACTATAACACCTAATAAGTGTTTTAATCTTTCCCCAGGTTGCGTTAATATTCGGGATAGCTGGTGGATGTACACGCGTTGAACTACATAATATAACTGCTAAAGATGTACAAAATAACGGCAAAACGCTTTTAGTCAGAGTAACTAATACTTCAAAAAATACTACACGATCATTTCCTATTCACGATCCGTTTTATAAAATAGTAAAGAAATACCAAGCTTTACGTTCGACAGTTGATAAACATCACCGCTTTTTTCAAAATTATCAAAACGGTCAATGTTCGAAAACCCCTATTGGTGTGATTAAGTTTAGTACCATGCTGAAGCAAATTGTTAAGTTTTTAAGACTACCAGATGCTGACTCTTACACCGGAGATAGCTTTAGAAGAACTTCAGATACATAACGCGCTGATTTTGGAGCGATATAATTGACTTTAACGCGTCATAGCAGGCCATAAGATTCTTCGAGCTCACGCAGTTGTTAAATCTTATGTCTAACACCTATATTCTAAGTCAAAACCTCATGATTTCCTCGAATCGACTCAACCTCATTTAGGTAGTTTGATAATCATAGCAGCGTTGAAGAGCGTCGACAGTTGAATGATATGATGTTATTATACGACATACTTAACAATAAATTTGACTGTCCACAACTCCTCAGCAGAATAACCTTTAACGTCCCACTCAGACGTACCAGACATACCACTCTGTTATCAGTACCATCGGCATCCACTAATTATCTAAAGATGTCACCATTTTTGCGTCTACCTGCA
The DNA here is from genome assembly GCA_916701695.1 of Agrochola macilenta. Classification (NCBI taxonomy): domain Eukaryota; kingdom Metazoa; phylum Arthropoda; class Insecta; order Lepidoptera; family Noctuidae; genus Agrochola; species Agrochola macilenta. The sequence continues at coordinate 17,170,966 of OU753563.1, forward strand.
TTATATAATGATAAATTCCCAACATTGGACCCCTTCAATACCACACGGAACAGACTTAAAAAAGAGATTATCCACATCCTCCATCAAACGCCGGATACCCAGTGAACTCTGTGTCAGTTTATTCATTTGTACATAGACATACACACACCTCCACACACATTTACACCCTCCACAACACCACCATTTACACCTCGTATACACGCCCGCACGCACTACAAATATTAATAATTATGTCACTCTCTGTTTTTCATTTTTTTCTGTGTACTTCGTAATTGGCGTAATGTTTAGAATAGTTTTAATGTTATACTTACTGTCAGCTGTGAAGCTACCTTATAATAAATAAATAGCTGCAATTTTACTCCTCATGTTAAAGAATTTCCTCAGTCGAGGTGAGGAACCAACTGTCAAATATAAGGTACGTCGCGATCTACCTTGAGGTAGTTTGTAACAAAAAAAAGCGTATTTCATCCGATTTACGTTTTGTCTTATGAAAAGTTTATTGAATATTTGTACGATAATCCATACAATTACGTATCGCGACGCTACTTACGAGATGCAGAAAACCCAATTGAGTTTTATGATGAAAATTAATTTAAAATGAGATTTCTCTTTACTAAAGGTGAGCTTTTTGTTACAAGATATTGGTGGTGGTAACAGACGTGAGTTGCCAATTCCACCCATAATCCAAGTACTCGTATTAGCCGCTTTACGATTTTATACAACAGGAAACTTTCAAGATGAACTGATATTTTAGGAAACGCTAATAAAGAAGTATTTTTATGTTCCCAAGCCATCCAATTCTCAAGTATCGCCTTATTTTCTGCCCAGGACATGGTTTTTGGTTAGAGTGGATAAATTATTAGCTTGTTTATTTTTATCACTCTAAAAGTAGAGTAAAGACACAACTTGAAAACCACAGGTAACGCGGTCACAGACTGTTCTAATAATAAGTTTAGCCAATATAATAAACAGAATATTCCTCCAAATAATGACGTATTCGTGACGTATTACCTCGACTCACACTCATTAAGGAACCTCATAATTTCCTTAGTCTTACGACTATGAATACCGATTTTGAGGATATTTCGAGCCACGCCTTGAGGTCTCCTTGACTGAGTTGTGAGTCGAGGAGCTTTCGAGGTGACGACTTGGAATATAGGCGATAGACTCGATACAACACAGGCAATCAATTTGGAACATGTTTTGCCTTGAACCGCGCCCTTCTGCTTCTCATATCAATAATGTTTTGGTTCCTTCTCCTACTAAAGAGGAATCAGAACACCCTTCCACCTCCAATGAAACTATTTCCGCCAACTCAAAACAGTGAAAACAATGAAATTGTTAATAACTGACTTTTGCCTGGGGCTTGCCTTGCGCGGAGGTCAGAAATTATCGGAATGAGCTGTAGGTATCATATGTCCAAATCCAGGTCATGGTCTACCCATGTGCCAACTTTATTTAAATTCGTTCGGATATTAGTTAAGATTTCGTAAATAACTCAACAACGACACTGAACTAGTGCTGGTAGTCTATAAAGGTTATTATGTATTACAAATACCAGCAGTTTTACTGTGTGTCTTCGTTTTTTTACAATTGCTAGTGATTACTTAAATAAGCGTCAATTTAATTGATGAAGTTAATTCAGTCAAAGCCAGAATTAACCTAGATTTAAGTACCTAATTATTTTTGTTTTGTGTTAAAGAATTACTTTTTAGTTTAATTAAATGATTACTTTTTAAGAATTGATTGTGCTTGTGTTCCTGATTAGATACAAGTTTGTAATAAATGAGTTTGAAAAACATAAGTAACCTTTTACTTTTTCGAATGCAGATACAGGTTTCGGGGCAAAAATTACGGTACATGTTTTAATAACTTCTAATAGTTTTTTTTTCATGATATTATACTAAGATGCGCTATGGTAAACCGGCGATCCAGGTGGGGAAGTACCGGTTTAACAGGAATAACCGCAGTTCCAGAGCCAGGTCTTTATGGTTCTGTTGTAGAAACAACATGGAATACAGAGATACGATCACTACCTTCAATGATGTCTTGGTAGAAAATGTGTGCATAACCATTGAGTTGGATTAAGGGCAGAAGCATAGCTCGATCGCTATACGTTGCGTTTGAGCGGTGGCCAATGAAACAATCTGTGTTTCGCTCAAACGCGTATTGTTAAGGGCGATGCGCTAAGCTAACCCGCGAAATTCAGTTAAGTTTTAGCTAAAGTGTTTTGCAATTTACTGGTCAAAATATGATTCGCGGCCGCACCAAATACGTATTTACAGAATTATAATCATTAAAATCACTAATTCACGAAATAGTCATTCAATAGGGTAATTGAACTATTAGAGCTATGTATTTAGGGATTAATGCTTGATTTCGAATGTCATATGCCCGATGGCTGATTCCCCGAAGTCAATAGATCGAACATCCAACTTGCCGAAATTCCATAGCATCGATGTACCACAATTTCGAATAGCCATTAGATCGAGTGTTGGTTTTGCCGAAAAGCCATTGCAACGATAGTCCTATACGTCGAATGTCTCTTGGATGGACGTGCCAGTAAGTCCAAAGCAGGGTGCTGGTGGCAAAAGTCTCGATCCCGTGAGAATATAACATACAAACAAACAAACTCACTTTCACATTTATAATATTAGTTATGATTTTGTCATAATATATTCAGAATTTTATCTAACGTACACTCATATTTTCCTATCTCCTTAAGAATACAAGATTCCATCTTTTTTACGGACATCCTGTTCTCGCACACGAAGACAGGTCGACCGGTTCTGTTTATAGGCAATTATAGTTACTATAAGAACAATAGATGTCGAGGACCCAAAGCTACGTGGTTCTGCATAAGAAGCAGCAGACGATATGGGACCAGTGTGGCGTGTAGAGCATCCGTCACTACTGTGGATGGGACTATTGTTCATTGTAAACATGTTCATAATCATTTGTAAAAGGACTTGGTAGAGCATAATAACTTAATTATTGTAGGAGTCATACACCATACCTACCGTTATGTAAAAATACAGGTTTCTTTTTTCTAGTCAGTATTGTTCAGTTCTAAACTATAGAAGTTTCTGAGGTTTTCTCTAGGAACTGGCCAGAATGTACACAAAATGGTTTGAAAAAAATTCATCCTCCATATACTTTTTCATGTCTCCACATTATGCGAACAATTGCAAGGATCAGTCGTTTTATTTACTGTGTTAAAAAATAAAATGTGATAAATAAAAATAACGTTTAAAAAAAATGTGTTTATTGGCTGTGTGTGTATGTGGCTGTTTGGCTGTTTCATCAGTGGCTCTCGTTGCGCAAATGAAACCACAGATTTACGCATTTGTCTATGTGTCTACTAGAAAAATATCGACATCAAGCAGTTAACAATTTTTTTTTTTTTAGATTTGAATCTCACCGATCCACTTGCGATACCTGATACCCAAAACGATAGCGAAAGTCTGTTACCGAAATCAAAAAACAAACACTTCGAGGCGTATGACAAGTTCATTGAGTGGAAAAACAGCCAAAATGACAACTCATTTAGTGAGAATGTATTTTTGGCTTACTTCAATGAACTGGCACATAAATACAAGCCTAACACGCTGTGGTGTATTTATTCCAAGTTAAAAAGCATTGTTTTGATCAAAAATGGTGTTGACATCAAAACATATCACAACCTGACTAAGTTTTTCAAGAGACCGGCAGACGATTCTAAAAGTCAGAAGCTCAAAATATTGTCAGACAAACATGTTAAAAAGTTTTTGAAAGAAGCTCCGGATAGTCAGTACTTGGCAACAAAGGTCAGTTGAACTACTTAAGGTCAACGCATACGTATAAGCACCGCACCTGATCAGCATCGCCTCAACTCGATCGGTCCAGGATTCTTTCTATGAACAACATCCATACTGCAACGCACACAAATGCATTCACCGCGGTTCGGGATCAGCTAGTAAACAGCAGTCACCGATTATGCGTTGGGGCGCGCAGTGGGGTGGGGTGAGGGGCTTCGGCTCGGCCTCTCCTACCTCTCCGTGGCCACTCTGAGTTGCGTCAAAATCATGTATAATCCCATAAACCGAGAATAAGATCCCAGGTAAGGCTGTCCTATATTATAGGACTGAAAGGGAAAAGGAAAGTCCGAAAGGGATATCGCGGCCCCGGCACACAGGCAACGGAAGGAACACGGGTGGGTGTTAGTCAGTAAAAGACTGACACTCCCTCTCGCTCCGCCCAGCGCGGGAGGAGTCATTTGATGATATCCCAACCAAAAAAAAATAAAAGGTAAGGCTGTCCTCCTCGCGCCCATTTGGGAGTGGCGCGAGGAGGCGAAACGCCGGGGCGTAACTCCGCTGACGCGAAAAATCACGGCACAGCGGACGGAGCTCTGTCTGCTGTCCTCCTGTTGTTAGCTGCTAGGCCTCGGCTGAGCCGAACCGGTTATGAGCTTGCGTTCGGTTGACCATGAGCCGATAAACGAGGCGATGTTGATCCGGTGCACTCTTATACATATGTGTACGATTACCTTTTTCTATGCCTACTATATTATTATTATTAATTATGTTATTGCCTAACTATAATACCTAATAAGTGTTTTAATCTTTCCCCAGGTTGCGTTAATATTCGGAATAGCTGGTGGATGTTCACGTGATGAACTACATAATATTTTTACTAAAGATGTACAAAATAACGGCGAAACGATTTTAGTCAGAGTCACTAATACTATAAAAAATAATTCACGATCATTTCTTATTCACGATCCGTGTTATAAAATAGTAAAGAAATACCAAGCTTTACGTTCGACAGTAGATAAAAATCACCGCTTTTTTCAAAATTATCAAAACGGTCAATGTTCGAAAACCCCTATTGGTGTGATTAAGTTTAGTTGGATGCTGAAGCAAATTGTTAAGTTTTTAAGACTACCAGATGCTGACTCTTACACCGGAGATAGCTTTAGAAGAACTTCAGATACATAATGCGCTGATTTTGGAGCGATATAATTGACTTTAACGCGTCATAGCAGGCCATAAGATTCATCGACCTAACGCAGTCGAAAAATCTTATGTCATAGACTCGATATAACTCAGGCAATCAATTTGGAACATGTTTTGCCTTGAACCGCGCCCTTCTGCTTCTCATATCAATAATGTTTTGGTGCCTCCTACTACTAAAGATGAATCAGAACGGCCACCTCCATGAAACTATTTCCGCCAACTCAAAACAGTGAAAACAATGAAATTGTTAATAACTGACTTTTGCCTGGGAACCCCCAGGCAAAAGTCCTTCTCCACTTAAGCCACCTCCGGATAAGATGTAGGTATCATATGTCCAAACCCAGGTCATGGTCTACCCATGTGCCAATTTTAATTATAATTCGTTTTAGCCTTTTTTTTTTTTTTTTTGGGTGGGAAATCAAATGACTCCTCCCGCTCTGGGCGGAGCGAGAGGGAGTGTCAGACTTTTACTGACTAAAACCCACCCGTGTTCCTTCCGTTGCCTGTGTGCCGGGGCCGCGATATCCCTTTCGGACAAACTCGCAACCCTGGCAGGCATTGGCCCTTACGGACCCCGTCAGTTGGTGCTGACATCTCTTTGAGGCGCACGTGGAACACAACGCGCCGTCGGCCCGGGCCTGGTCCTAATCGGACGGCGAGCTACCCATTGCCCACCGTCCGCAAGCCCGCGCCTACAGTGGCCGGAAGTCGGCTCGCGACTCCCGACGCCCGGGGCGTCTCCTGCGGCGACTAGGGGCGCGAGGGCGCGCATCTTGCATTTCCCTCGCGCGCTCCGCCTCCTCCTTCGCGAGCATTACTGCTTCGCAGAAGGAAGTGACGGCTTCCCATGCACTCTCGCTCCGGACCATGGCCTGAACCAGGGCCGGACGCGAGAGATCGCCGCTGCCGATCGCCTCCGTGAGGACTCGGCGGTGCCCCGCCCAAGCCGGGCAGACCTCCACCGTATGCTCCACCGTGTCCTCCGGGCGATCCACACAATGGTAACACCCGGGCGTTTCCTCCCGCTTTATCCTGAACAGGAACCTCCCGAAACAACCGTGTCCGGTGAGGACCTGCGTCAGGCGGAAGGTGAGGACGCCGTGGCGCCTCTCTAGCCACTCCTCAAAGAGGGGACTTATCGCCGCAATTGTGGCGTGCCCAGCGCTGGGTTGCGACAATCGCACTCTCCATGCCGCCATGAGATCCCGCCGGAGCTCTGTGCGCTGTGCCGTGATTTCTCGCGGTAGCGGAGTTACACCCCGGCGTTTCGCCTCCTCGCGCAACTCCCACATGTGCGCGAGGACTTTTGCCTCCAGATCCCATGGCGGTAGTCCGGCAAGGAGGCTCGCCGCCTCACGGGAGACCGTGCGGTATCCTCTGACCAGCCTAATGGCCATGACCCTTTGGGACGCGTTCAATTGCTGGGCTGGTCGCAGCCTTAATGAACGCGCCCACACCGGTGCCCCGTAAAGGGCCATGGACCGCACGATCCCCGCGTAGAGCCTCCGGCAGGAGGCGTTTGGACTCCCTAGATTGGGCAGAAGCCGCTTCAAAGCAGCCCCAGCCCTCTGCAGTTTGGGAGCCAAACGTCGGAAGTGCTCCACGAAGTTCCACCGGCTCTCGAGGACGAGTCCCAGGTACTTCATCGTCGACTCGACACCGATGTGAACCCCTCCCGCCGTTATCTGGGAACCCGACAGTGGCGCGTTCCGAGGACCATAGAAACACATGGCCTCGGACTTGTGCAAGGCCACCTCGAGTCCCAGTTGCCGGATCCTATCGACGATTGTCGCAACCCAACGTGTCGCTAGTTCGGCCACCGCCTCATGCGACCTCCCCTGCACCAGGACCAGCGTGTCGTCAGCGTAGCAGTCTACGCTGACGCCGCTAGGGAGGTCGGCGCGCAGCACCCAGTCGTAGCCGATGTCCCACAGATGCGGCCCCAGGACCGATCCCTGCGGGACACCGCACGACATCTCTCGCCGGTTCCACTCTCCGTGGTGACCGGGGTAGATGACGGCCCTGTCCGTCAAATAGGCCTCGACCACTCGACAGAGGTAGGTCGGCATCCGGTGATACCGGAGTGCCTCCCTAATGCAACTCCAGGGCAGGGTATTGAACGCATTGGCGATGTCAAGAGACACCGCCAAGACCACCCCACCCCGGGCAACAGCATCCCCCGTCGTGAGGGCTCGAACGCGCATGATGGCATCCACCGTAGAGCGCCCCTCGCGGAAACCAAACTGGCTGTCCGCCAAATCCGGCCCCACTCGCACCAGCTGCCCGACAAGGCGGTCTGCAATTACTCTTTCAAAGAGCTTGCAATTCGTTTTAGCCTAAAAGCGTAACAAACAAAAAAACTCACTTTCGCATTTATACTCGTAATATAATTAATATTATAAATGCGATTCGATTCGTAAATAACTCTGCTCTGTTAAACAACGACACTGAACTAGTGCTGGTAGTCTATAAAGGTTATTATGTAGGTATTACAAATACCAGCACTTTTACCGTGTGTCTTCGTTTTTTTACAATTGCTAGTGATTACTTAAATAAGCTAAAATTTCTTTGATGCTATAAATTCAGTCAAAGCCAGAATTAACCTAGATTTAAGTACCAAATTATTTTTGTTTTGTATTAAAGTATTACTTATTAGTTTAATTAAATGATTACTTTTTTAAGAATTGATTGTGCTAGTGTTCCTGATTAGATTATTTTTGTAATAAATGAGTTTGATAAACATATGTAACCTTTTACTTTTTCGAATGCAGATACAGTTTACGGTACATTTTCTAACAGTATTCATTTAACGTTATTATTTCTGATTTATATACTAAGACGCGCTATGGTAAATCGGTGATCCAGAGGAGGTCCATTTTTCACCGGAACAACCACAGTTCTGGAGCCAGGTCTTTGTGGATCTGTTGTTTGAACACCATGGGATGCAGAGCCACAATCACTACCTTCAATGATGTTGTGACCATTATGTAACTATTGAGTTGGATTAAGGGCAGAAGCATAGCTCGACTGCTATACGTTGCGTTTGAACGGTGGCCAATCAAACAATCTGCGTTTCGTCCAAACGCATATTGTTAAGGAGGATGCGCTAAGCTAACCCGCGAAATTAAAATTTTCTTCAGTTTTTTGGAATTTACAGAATCATATTTTTAGCAACAAACAACCATAAAACGTAAGATATTTAAAATATCGCGGGGTAACCTTCCGCTTTCTCTTTAATTAGCCGGTAAAGCTGTGCTTATGTATGCTCTGATGAAATTGCTTATTACCATAGATTATATTTTGGACAGAGTAGTCTCAAATTTTACGCAGGTAATGTCTACTACAGTTGCATGGTTTTGTTTATTCCTTGAAAAAATTATATTATTTTGTAAACACATTCATAATTTTACCTAACGTACACTAATATATTAATATCTACTTAAGAATACAAGATTCCATCTTTTTTACAGATATCCTATTCTCGCACACCAAGACAGGTCGACCGGTTCTGTTTATAGGCAATTATAGTTACTATAAGAACAATAGATGTCGAGGACCCAAAGCTACGTGGTTCTGCATAAGAAGCAGCAGACGATATGGGACCAGTGTGGCGTGTAGAGCATCCGTCACTACTGTGGATGGGACTATAGTACATTGTAAACATGTTCATAATCATTTGTAGTAGGACTTGGTAGAGCATAATAACTTAATTTTTGCAAAAAAAAAAAAAAAAAAGTAAAAATACAGTTCTCTCTTTTCTACAGAAGTTTCTGAGGTTTTCTCTAGGAACTATATTAGGCCAGAATGGACCCAAAAGGGTTAAAAAAAAATCATCCTCTATAACTACGAGTATTACGTGTTATTTTCATTCATGGTATTAAACAGAAAAAAGAAACTTTCTTATTAAATCAATGGAATTGGCAACCAAAAGAGTGTGTGCATGTTTTGGGTGTTTACATTTATGTTTCAATGTAGTTGCTCTTAAAGAGGCTCTTATTGCACCGCTTACAGGTTGATAATGCATCGTATTTAAACAGGCGTGCTTATCCTACTAATTTACTTTATATTACCGCATACCTAATGCGCGGTTATTTTTAAATCTCAGCAAAGAACCTGTAATGCTTTTCATGCCTCCACATTATGTCAACGATTAATACGCACATCTGTCTTTTTATGTACTGTTAATAAATAAAATGTGTTAAATAAACATAATATTTCATTATTGAGTTTTTTCACGAAATTAACATTAATTTGTGTTGTACCTAAATACAAAAAAAAATGCGTGTAATTCACACGTGGTAGAACTGAAACCTTCAAATATTTTGGCCCAAGCAAACTCCCACGCCTTGGTAAACACGAGTGGGGGGGTACGAAGCAGAGCACAAAGAGAACCACGAATATAAGAAACACTGTATAATGCTTCCTATCTCATTTTCTCTCACGTTAAATCTTATGAATTTATGTGTTTCATCGACTTTCAAATCACAACGATGCTAAAGAAGTTTTCACTTAAAAAAATAATAAAAATGTGTTTATTTTATGGCTGTTTGGCTGTTTCATCAGTGCCTCTCGTTGCGCAAATGAAACCAGAAATTTACGTATTTGTCTACTAGTTTTGTGATTACTGATTACCCATTGCTTAGAGTATTTGAGAAAAATGTCGACATCAATCAGGCATCTTTTATTTTATTTTTAGGATTGCTTCTCCCCGATCCACTCTCGGAGGCATAAAAAGGATAGCGAAACTCTTTTATCAAAATCTTTGAACAGATACATCGTGGCGTATGACAACTTCATTCAGTGGAAAAACAGCCAAAATGAAAACTCATTTCGTGAGAATGTATTTCTGGCTTACTTCAATGAACTGGCAGATAAATACAAGCCTAGCAAGCTGTGGTGTATTTATTCTATGTTAAAAAACCCTGTTTCGATTAAAAATGGTGTTGACATCAAAACGTATTCCAACCTTACTGAGTTTTTAAAGAAATGCTCAGACGGTTTTAAAAGTCAGAAGTTCAAAATATTGTCCGCAAATGACATTGTAAAGTTTTTGAAAGAAGCTCCGGGTAAGTAGTACTTGGCAACAAAGATCAGTTGAACTACTTAAGGTCAACGCATACGTATAAGTACCCCGCGAGATCAGCATGGCCTCAACTCGAGCCGTAAGGGATTCTTTCTATGAAACTCCTTACTGCAACGCACACAAGTATCAGAATCCACCGCGGCGCGGGATCAGCTAATCAATAGCAGTCATCGAGTGGCGGGGCTCCTTGTTCTCCGTAGCCACGCTTAGCTTAGGTACGTCAAAATACGGGTATAATCCCATAAACCAAGAATAAGATCCCAGATAGGAGCAATGGTGAGCAATGGGTAGCTCGCCGTCCGATAAGGACCAGGCCCGGGTCGACGGCACGTTGTATTCCACGCGCGCCTCAAAGAGATGTCAGCACAACAGATGGGGTCTGCTAGGAAAGTCCGAAAGGGATACCTTGGCCCCTGGCAACGTACAGGCAACTGATGGAATACGGGTGGGTTTTAGTCAGTAAGAGTCTGACACGCCCTCCGGTTACGCCCAGAGCGGGAGAAGTTATTTGATAATTTCCTACCCTAAAAAAAAAAAAAAAAAGTTAGGCATAATGTGGGGGTGCTGTAGGTATACCTTCGCCCATCCCTTCGGGGAAACAAGCGTGATGTTAATGAGTTATGTGAGGCTGCCGTCAACCAACCTCTGCTGTAAGCGCGGCGTCCTCCCGTTGTTAGCTGCTAGTCCTCGGCTGAACCGAACCGGTTATGAGCTTGCGTTCGGTTGACCATGAGCCGATAAACGAGGCGATGCTGATCCGGCGCAGTGCTTATAAATATGTGTGCGAGATGACCTTTTTCTATACCTACTATATTATTATCATTTTGTATTGTTGCCTAACTATAATACCTAATAAGAGTTTTAATCTTTCTTCAGGTTGCGTTAATATTCGGAATAGCTGGTGGATGTCGACGTCATGAACTACATAGTATTACTACTAAAGATGTAGAAAATCACGGTTCAAAGTTATCAAAGTTACTAATACTAAAAACAATATTCCACGATCATTTCCTATTCACGGTCTGTATTATAAAAAAAGTTAAGAAATACGAAGCCCCTTTTTTCAAAATTATCAAAAAGGTAAATGTACGGTACTATTGGTGTTAACAAATTTGGTGCCATGCCGAAGGAAATCGCAAAGTTTTTGAGATTGCCAGATGCTGACTTTTACACCGGACATAGCTTTAGAAGAACTTCAGCTACATTAAGCGCTGATTCTTCGCGCTAAGGAGCGATATAATTGACTTTAAAGCGTCATAGCAGGTGGCAACCTAACGCATTCGAAGAATCTTATGTCATAGACTCGATACAAGTCAGGCAATCAATTTGGAACATGCTTTGCCTTGAACCGCGCCCTTCTGCTTCTCATATCAATAATGTTTTGGTTCCTCCTCCTACTAAAGAGGAATCAAAACACCCTTCCACCTCCAATGAAACTATTTCCGCCAACTCAAAACAGTGAAAACAATGAAATTGTTAATAACTGACTTTTGCCTGAGGCTTTGCGTGGAGGTCTCGCCATTTCACCCGTTCACGTTTATAAAAATAAAATAAAATATATACATTGGACTAGTAGGAAGTCGCGTACGATAAGATAATATTTCACTAACCGTGAAATGCCAACAAAAACTGTTGCGTGCTGTATTAATAATTATTTCAGTTTTAGTCATTAATATTTTATTTACAAAATACGTTTATGTTTTGTTTTATTTTTCCATACTTTCGGCTCCTTTACACGCCTTCTGCTTGGACTTATATCCAGGCTCGAGTGTAGTGATAAGCTTAGCTCACATGTATAATTATTTACTACTAGCTGTTACCCGCGACTTCACCTGATATCCAGGATAAAAAGTAGCCTATGTCCAAACCCAGGTCACGGTCTACCTGTGTGCCAAATTTTATCCAAATGCGGTCCGCCGTTTTAGCGTGAAACCGTAACAAACAAAATACACACTTTCGCATTTTAATATTAGTTAGGATTTCGTTAATAACTCTGTTTTGTTAAACAACGACACTGAACTATTGCTAGTGGTGGAGTGCCTGGAGCGTTAAAAACATGAAAACCTTGGATTTCAGTTATTCCGGTGGCTAGCGTCCTCAATTATTAAGATAGAGAAATGAAAATGGTATCAAAAGATGCGCTACTGAGAGGGTAGTATTGTACTCGTACTGCAAAAAAATTTATAGTGTGTTCTTTTCGGACTTTTTTCAAAGAATCTTACAACTTCTTAAAAATTAAAAGAGATATCGAAAAAAAACCTGGAGAATTTAATGGGCTGTAAAACGATACCATTCTGGTTTCGATAGGATTATAATTAAGGGAAGATAGATGTTTACCCCTTTCTTAACACCTTTTTGATGACTGGTTATTTTTAAATAAATAAAAAATATATTAACATTTTTCTTTTTGTTTTTTTGCAGTTCTATTGTCGCACTTTTCTTGAAAATGGGTACCCACTAAAGTGATCGAAAGGCATTATCAATGCTAAAAACAAAAGCACAAAAAAAAAATGATATACATTGCAATGATAGATCTTTAAAATTTATTCTCTGTTACAAAAGTCCAAGGTCAAAATCCCCAGGCATTCCACTATAATAGTTTATTATATAGACAGACTGAATAAAGGTAAAATGTAGAAATGCCGTCAGTTTTATCAAGTTTCTTCTCTTTTTTACAATTGCTTGTGATTTCTTTAATAAGGCTCAATGTCATTGATGAAATCAATTCAGTCAAAGCCAGAAAGATCCTAGATTTAAATACTTAATTATTTTTGTTTTGTTTTAAAGCATTATTAGTTAAATTAAATGATTACTTCTTTAGGATTGATTGTGTTGGTGTTCCTATTCAGATACAAGTTTTTAATAAATGAGTTTGCAAAACATATCACTTTTTCAAATGAAGATATGGTTTCCGAGCAAAAATTACGGTACATGTACTAACAGTATTTAACCTTTTTAGTTCTGATATATACTAAGACGCGCTATGGTAAACCGGCCATCCAGGTGGGGAAGTACAGGTTTCACCGGAACAACCGCAGTTCTGGAGCCAGGTCTCTGTGGATCTGTTGTAGGAACAGCATGGGATGCAGAGCCACGATTACTACCTTCAATGATGTCGTGATTAAACAGAAATGCGTGCATAATCATTGAGTTGGATTAAGGGCAGAAGCATAGCTCGACCGCTATACGTTGCGTTTGAGCGGTGGACAATCAAACAATCTCCGTTTCGCCCGAACGCGTGCTGTTAAGGGAGATGCGTTAAGCTAGTCCGCGTTTTTTGCAATTGGCAGGTACCGGACCATGTGTTATGTAGTTACAGAATCATCAATTAGAAATAGTCATTCAGTAGGTTAATTTGAACTTAGAAAATTTTATTGATGGTTCTAATGGATATGATTCAGTAAATACATATTTGGTACGGTTGTACTTAAATCATATTTTGATCAACCTGTAACTGACCTACAAATTGCAAAAAAAAAAACGTAAGAATATTTGAATATTGCGGGATACCTTGTCGCTTTCACCTTAAATCTGGGTATCTAATATGTTAGCGATGCACCAACTGTGCTACGCCAACGTTTGTTTTTGTATCCGATCAGAAGACAGGTGCGCGGAGCACAGTTGGTGCGTCAACAAAGTGGATACCTTGCTTCTTCCGGGCGAAAACGCCGTTGGGGATACCTTGCTGTACCGGGGTGCTTCGAAGGTATTTTGACCATAATTTTAATTCGCTGGTCAAGCTGTGCTCGTCTGGTCTGGTGAATTGTTTATTACCATAGATTATATTATAGACAGAGTAGTCTCATATTTTATGTAGGTAACGTCTACATCTACACTAGTTGCATGGTTTTATTTGTTCCTTGAAATAAACCGTCCTCAAAGTGCGATAATTGTTACTTCCATAAGTAAAATTATATTTACTATAAATTTACCTTATAAAGTTATTAAGTAATTAAACATTGTAGATAAGTTTAGAAATAAGCCAAGTGTTATAAAGCTTTCCCTTTTATTCATCTTTTGAAATTAATATTTCCATACATTTATTTATCAGCTAAGCTTTTTTATATTTTTTGTATTTAGGTAAGTTATTTCTTATATAATTGTAGGTCCCAGCTTTTTGTTTCTTATTGTTCTGTCAGCTTATTGTTTTACAGATATAAATATCTAATTTTATTTTGAAATGTGTTATTTTTTTGTGTACATTGTGTATACATACGAGTATTTTGATCTTTTAGTTTTTTTTTTAATTATTTTAATCAATACAGACCGCATCTCGCGTTTTTAGACAGATAATATTATCTTAAACCTGAATCGTGCGCAAGTAATTTGCACAATTTGCTGCTGAATTTGATTTGTGAATATTTTTAACGTCCCAAATATTTTGTACTCGCTTAATCTAGTATTGGTGGTTTGCCTGAATAGGTATAACCTTTCTTCGAGATCCTAAGACCTGACCTGACCTGATGAGACCTTGAGTGAGGTTCTGTAATACTGGTTCTCCAAGAAAGGACTCAAGTATTACTTAAAACTAGTTTCAACCAATCAAATGTAAATAGTTTAAAATAATGCTAGAGCCTAGAGTGAGAGTTTGTAATACGGGCCTAAGAGTCGTGACAATATGACATCAGCGTGCAACAAGCTTAACTGTTTACGCCGGGTGCAAGGAGCAGCACTATAGATAAAGTTGACAAGTAGACTTGGGCGTAATCATAAGATTTTTATTTATTTATTTATTTATTTATTTATGTACACACAGTAAAATACAAAGAGATATGACATAATTATAATTTGAGTACAAAGGTACTGCTTATTTCTTAAGAAATTTCTTCCAGCAGACCTGCGAAAGGAGAAATCAGAAAGAAATGTAGACAATAGTGTGTGAGAACAAAAAGAGAAAAAATTATTATTTAATTATTAATTATTATTTATTGTTAATTTCATGTCTTTTATTTCTGCAGCATTGGTCTGAATAGAACTATTGATTTGAAAATTACTGCTGCGCATTGTTATCGTCATGAATTTTATGAGTCATGTTCTTTAATGGGTAATTTGGTGAATTTTATCATGATTTGTTTTTGGTTTTCAGGTGCTAGAATTATGCAAACCAATAGAGGTACTCCGCTTCTTCAGATCAAAGGGCACAGGTACAATTGTAAACGGAAATTAGGCGGTAGGATCTACTGGGTTTGCAATAAAGCCCCACAAGGATGCAGGGTCTCGATCGTCACTTATGATGACGTCATCATCAGAGTCAAGAATCAGCACAACCACCCATAAGGACTCTACTGCAAAGTAGGTTACTATTGTTTGTTAGAGTAAGTGTGATGGTTATAGTTTTTAAAGCTTTAGAGAAAATATTGACGAGAAGAGGTCTCTGCTATGCTGCATAATAATTATGGAGTTAATTGAAAAAGAGGTAACTCGAACGTAGCATTCGTAGCGCAATATGAGCTACGACGTAGCACAAAGCGTAGTTATATTAGGAATTTTCAAATCAAGTAAAAGTAAGAATCTAAGAAGCTTATCAGATAAACAATCAAATTGGTTAGGGGATACGTAAATTTTATCTATTTTAAATGTATGTAAGTTCTTGCCTTTTAATTAGGAATCATGTATAGTATTTGTACTAAGTTGTCCTATTGCTATGTTTTTGATAATAGTATCTATCTACTATTGTTATAGAAATCAATATTATTATTATTATTTATTTATTTATTCAAAGAACTTTTTGGTCCTTTGTTGGTGTTAGAAGTACTTAATTTTATGTCAGTCCTAAATTAAAATAATTATAATTATTAAATTCTATTTGAACATAAAATTAAAAAAAAAATGTTGTTATATAATATTATATTGAGGGTGTACTCCGTTATGTTCTTCCTTCTTTTATCGTGGCTGTCAACCGTCGTATTTATATCTATAGAATATTATTAATAAACGCAATATCATGATAAATATTTATAATTTTACATTTAAGCAATTCTAATTACCTAAATAGTGTATTACCAAGGTACATGGAAAATAAAATATGTAAAAAGTAACTCTTTGGTTTGCCTTTCCTTGCTTCTTTCCTATCGCTGTTATTATAATGCAGTACCTGGTCGACCGAGCTCTACTCGGGTGAAAATAGAGAAAGCTCATTTATTGGATAATTCATATAGTACCATCGCAGAAGTTCATATCTATACACCGTAAGGACTATTTCTGCTTGCAGCGATCGGCCGCCATTTGAATTTGAAACGGGATTTTGTTTTCAAACTGCTTAGATATGAAGTTCTTCGATAGTACATACTAATTCCATGCTGCCATGATAGTAAGTACTTAATAATTACATGCTGCCATGATAGTATGGTACTTACAAATTCCATACTGCCATGTCATTATTCTAAGGTAGCCATATTGTTCTAAATATGGCTACCTTAGAAATATATATTAGACCCAGCTAGATCGATTTTTCCCCCCGTAAACCCTTATAATGCAACTTTCATCGAAATCGTTAGAGCCGTTTTCGAAGTCAAATTCAAAAGTGGTTTGGTAAACTTGGCTTGAAAACAAAATTAACTTACTTATTTCAATGTTTTTTTTTCCCATTTATTTAACACTTACAAAGTCATTGAAGACTGGTCTAAGTTCTTGTAACCAAAATTATATGTTTGATTGCAAAATACATAAAAGCAGCAATAAATTGTATGTTTGTGAGCGTGATTGTAGTAACAATATTGATAACAGATATTGATATTTGGCAGATCTAGAGTTAAGCTAATTCACAAATACAAATACATTTTGTTGCATTTGCCTTAACAAATACAGTTTGTTGCATTTGCCTTAACAAATACAGTTTGTTGCATTTGCCTTAACAAATACATTTTGTTGCAGAGATCGCAGGACCTTCACCGGCCCCTCCGGGAAAGTCATGGCTGAACAAAGTATGGACAGGAGCAATACAGTGGAAGCGGCATAACAGGGAACCAGGTCACAACATATCATTAGTTTGTTGCGACATATTAGCGGCCACAAGTACAATAGCAGACCTGAACGTAGACGCTTGGCCACATTTGTTAGAACTACTTTTGTTGCCGACGGAAGCGCTTGATAGTATTGGAGGAAGACATTTCCTAGAGTACACACAGTCTGTGTTGTTTAAAATGCAGCCGTCACTCGAACTGGATGAGCTTACCAACGCTTTGGCGAGTGGGATGGTCGGCTGCGTGAAGTTCAACCCATCGCCTGGCTGCTTCATCAAAATGCTAGTGCTTATGTACACGCCTAAGGCAAACATGTACCTAGGCTTTGTACCCCACGATCAGAACCGTTTTATTGGTAGACTTCATGAACTGATAAGAACAAAATTAAGCAGGTTGCTAAATAGGGATCGAGAATCAGCGTCAAATAAAAAATAAAAAAGGTAATTTAACTTAATTGTTAGTTTAAGTTTTTATTTAAAATGGTTTAATTTGAAAAAAAAAGACGTGTGGCACTCGGAGACTGCTGCGGTAAAGCTATTGCATAGCATTTTTTATCATCTTATGCAATTTGTGTCACAGTGATGCGCGCGCATCTTAAAATTTCACTCTCATCATTTTTTCATAACGCGCCTAAAGAAGTATAACTTCAAAAAAAGTATCACCGCTGTGCCGGTCGGAGTGGGGGGTGTTAGGTTATTTTCGTTACGGAATTTCTGGATTCGGTCTCCACGCTCAAGACCCGCGATAGAAGCTATGCAATAGCTTAATAAACAGAATGTCGTATTCTTAGGCATATTGAAATAGGTATCTACATAATGTCTAGCTTTTAAGTGTACTTCCCATAAATGTGTTGTACTAATGTACCTATCCTTTAATTATACTCTAGTCATCTCCTTAATATTCATATTAGATTTAGCACTTTTAGAGGTGCCATTCGCGTGTTTTAAGAAAGTACGCATTCCAACCTGAGTCTCAATTTTTACCGGTTTAGAACATTTGAGTGTCGCTGAGACGAGGTTGCGATTCGAACGTTTTTAAAGTACGAATATTGGCCTTCTGTTTTAGTCACAATTCGGATATCATTTATTTAATTAAAATATATTATTAACGTCAAACACAGACAAAATGAAAACATTTATTTTAACTCTTTTGTAGTGGAATATTATACTCTTATTAAAATAATGAATCTCAAACCGTAGAAAAAATAAAACAGTATTCAATTTAGAACTATGAATGAATATTTAATAACTTAACTTTAACAAAAAAAAAACAAAATATCTAAAGAAAACAGTAAAAAGTTACAAATCTTGTAGTAGGTACCTATTGATGTCCTTTTTCAATGGTTCCAATTATTTTAAAGTGTTCAGTCTTATAATATGTTTCCAATATATTTGATAAAAATGATTGATGTGAATGTCAACCAAAAACTATGTTTTTTTTTTTAATACTTTTTAATCAATGTTAATATTGTATGATTATTACTTAAGAATTACTTGTACATAAATACTTTAAGACAATGTCGACCTCTGGTTTGTTACAAAAAAATACAAAAAATACCAATATATGTTGTATTAATTAAGTACTTTATTTACTTTCAGATGTCATCATAATAAATGTTCTAATTATACAAAAATATAAATATCCCTGTTATCAAGTTATGTTCATAATTTACTCAGCAGTACCTGCAGTAAGTTTGTTACTGTTCATCATCAACATCATTCCAGCCGAAAGACGGTCACTGCCGGACATAGGCGTCCGCCAAATGGGGGTTTGCCATAATCGCCACGCTTGGCAGGCGGGTGAGGCGGGTTGGCGATCGCAGTATGGTGTTAAAATACATAGAGAATGCTGCTGCCTATTCTCTTGTGAATCCCTTACGTCGCCTTTTACGACACCCCCGGAAGAAATGGGATGGTACCATTCTTTACGTCCGGCACCACACGGATTATACATTATTACTGTTAATACCATGTTATTTTTTTTTTTATAATACTTATTCATTAAGAGGGATTATCTTAAAAGTTGGCAACGTCGCAAATAGCTGTCAAATATTTACCTGTTTTGATTAATTTGGCATTAATACTGTATGGAAATATGAAATGTGGCTAACTAGTGAACTAAAATGTAGATTATGAAATGCAATAATTAATATCGTGACAACGAATATTTTCTTTTAGATGTAAAAAAAGTATTCGGAAACTTTACTAATGCCTTTTTTACACCTAATACGGTTACAACATCAAATTCAGTGTAATAATTGCAATTCATTATTAATATTCTAGTTCGCTAGTTAGCCGCATGCCATATTACCGTAATATTGCTAAATCAATCAAAACAGCATTACATTACAGCATTTGACATCTATTTGCGACGTTGCCTACTTTCAGAATGCACGCTCTTAAATACATGAGAGCGGCGAATAATAAATATTCTCATTCTCATAGCAGATACAGAGATTATTTTAGTAGTAAAATAATCTCTTAGTATCTAGAATGCTGGCCAGTCGTGGCCGTCTAGAGGTATTGTATGGTCTGCGGCTAGTTGGCCGTTTTAACATGAATGATGTAACCCATACTTTGTAACAATTTATTTAAAAGAGTGTCCGTGGAGGGGTTTTTTGCCCGTTCTTCTCCATAGGCACATACTACGCTTTGGAATGGGCAACTAGCTTCATATTTCTGACTGACCGATTCCTTGACAATTCAAAAGTGCCTGTAAATGGTTTAATTGAAATAAATGCTTTGAGTTTGAGTTGAGTTGAGTTTGAGTTGCGACCAAGTCCGCGATTCGTATCAGTTTCTATAGATTACCTGGTCCCTGCGACCACTGGTCGTGGTCATGGCCTTCTAGTGCGCGAGATCCCTTATGGTAGACTGTAGTAAATTCTTGAAAATTATTTTCTCAAACAGTCAGCTTTGTGTCATTCAACATTCCTATTATTTTCGCATAACATCATAATTATAAATCTGGTTCTCACAGGTCCCATATTCACCAAAACATGGAAAGGTAACCGAGTCCTGGACTTTGGTGGCAAGCGTTTTAACTTTGTCAACAGCAACGGTGCAAAAACTTACTGGTACTGCAACCAAGCAACTAAAGGCTGCCGAGCGTCTGTCGTCACCCTGGATGACGTTATTGTCAAGATGAAAGAACATAACCATTTTTAACCAGTGTTATTTTATTGTACAGTTCGTGTCAAATAACTTTGCGGATCTGAAGTTAAGTTGCGTATGCGCGCTGGTATGCGTGCTACTATTTTTTAAGTAAGATTGACTACTGTGCAGTCATTTGTAGCCTACTTCAGAGCGGCAAAGTTATTTGACGCGAACTGTACGAGTGGTGATTTTAGATGTACACGCGATGACATGTCGATCTAATCTTTTTTTTTAATCCATTTTATTTAGGGACTTTTACTCGTATAATGTCATACTATAAGATGACACGTAGAAGTAGGTCAAGTAGGACGGCATATCTTAAATATCGGGAGCTAAAAAGAGACAGCGATGTAACTTGGCTAACTAGCCAAGTTTTGACGTGCCACTTGCAGAGCTCGTATATCCTATGAACCTCTTTTTAACCCCCGACACAAAAAGAGGGGTGTTATAAGTTTGACCGCTATATGTGTGTGTCTGTCTGTGGCACCGTAGCTCTTAAACAGGTGAACTGATTTGAATGTGGTTTTTTTTATTTGAAAGCAGGTTTTATCAAAATCAGTTCAAGCGTTAGAAGATTATCAGCTCTTTTCTAGTTGATGAATGGATGTGAGCGTCTTCATTGGCGTCGTGATTGGGCTCATTGGAATGGTCTTAATAAATAGGTTATAGATAGATGATGAACAGGGTCTGGTGATGGAGTAAGAAAGAGAAATGAGGAAATGTTTGTGTCGGGGGTTTTTAAAATTATAATATAATTTCACTTGTTACTTATAATATCATTGTGGAAATATATAGTTTGATATGTGGTCGTGCGTACGTCTGGGGCACCCCAGGCAGATAGCGCCGCCTGCAGCCACCTTGCGGATTGTATTTTTTTTTTTTTTAGGATGAGGTATGGTTTTTATACAGCTCCTG
Source organism: Agrochola macilenta (assembly GCA_916701695.1). NCBI lineage: Eukaryota > Metazoa > Arthropoda > Insecta > Lepidoptera > Noctuidae > Agrochola > Agrochola macilenta. The sequence goes on from OU753563.1 coordinate 17,192,078, forward strand.
GGAGTATAGCAATAGTAGAAGTATTATGATTATTTTAAGTTTTGACAGTTGACAGAGTATAATTTTTATTTTTATATTAACGAAAATGTTGTTATACGTATAGTTATGAAAACTAACAAGATTTTCGTTAAAGGGGATGCGCTAAGGTACCCGGTGAAATAAAAATTTTCTTACGTTTTTTGCAATTTGCAGGTCAGTGTCAGGTTGTATGTTGATTAAGTTATGATTCGCGACCGTAACAAATATGGCTTTACAGAAGTATAATCATTAAAATCAGCAATACAACTCTTTAAGTTACAATAATCCTGAAATGTCATATTCATGAGATAGTCATTCAATAGGATTATATGAACTCGAGAGTTGTATTGATGATTTTATGATTATAATTCCACAAATAAATATTTGATACGGCCGCGAATCGTATTTAGATTAACATACAACCTGATACTGACCTGAAAATTGCCAAAAAAACGTAAGAAAATTTGAATTTCGCGGGCTGCCCTGACGCTTTTGCCTTAAGGAGAGTATAGTTTCTTCCAGTAGTGTGTTCACTAGTTGTGTATTTTCACAGATGTGTTCCTTAATATTATAAAATAATAAATATTTGTGTGCTATGTTAATAAAGAGAATAATTTTGATGCTCGTTTCTCTGTAGTTCATAGATTTTGTGTCCAGAAAATTAAGACAAAAGGATAGGGTCAGGAGCTAATCAAAAAACATTACACAAAAGTTAATAAGATTTAATTAATAACTAAATTCATTCTAATAATTATTAACTGAACAACAACAAAATCGAAAAAGCTCTGCTCGAAAATTGAATTAATGAGATCTTTGTTTAACAGTAACAGCAGCGTTGCAGCGTGATGGCCTAGTGGTTAAGGCCTCGCCTCTTATGCACGAGGTTGTGGGTTCAAATCCGGGCAAGTACCAATGTGACTTTTTCAATTCATATGTACTTTCTGAGTTTATCTTGGACATTATTGACATCGGTGAAGGAAAACATCGTGAGGAAACCTGGACTTGTAATTAATATACGTCTGAAATCGCCAACCCGTCTTGAGCAAGCGTGGTGATCAATGCTCGTGCCTTCTCTGTATGAGAAGAGGCCTTTGCCCTGCAGTGGGACAGTAACAGGCTTGTATTTAGCAGCGTTTTCGTACACTAGGCACGGCACGCTGTTGCTCGATATTAACTAACATAGATTCAACCTCAAAAGCATGTCCGGCGAGGGACGCTACTGGATCTGCAATAACTTCTGGCGAGGCTGCAAGGCCTTCGTCGTCACACTCGGCCAGAGGATCATCTGGACTAGTAACTTCCATTCTCATGTTTAAATCTTTGCCAATAAGGTTCAACGTTGTATTTCGTCAATTCCCCTAAGGTCTAACCAAGTTATAAGCGCATGGATTTTTTACGGGTTTTCTTATTGTATATCGTACTATAACGGCATAGACATGAGTCTAATGATTTGAATTACTTTATTTGTTTTCAGGGGGTCAGTTTTATGTGTTTCTCAAGCAGGCCGTGTCTCTCGATGATTTATAAGGACCAGCTATTCCTGGCCTGCAATTATACAAGCTGGTTTAAATAATTTGCTTTTACGAGAAAGTTACTAATTATAACTTGACAATGTCGCATATCATAATCGATACCACTTAGTGAATATTGGAAATTATCATTAATTGGTTCTATTGGACTAGTTATGGATCATTCAGTTTCATATTAAGTTTGATTGTCTTTATGTTTTCAGTGACCCCAGTCTTCTCGCAGACGAAGCATGGGAAGCCATTGCTACATATAAACCACTACCGGTTTAATTTCAAGCACATGTTTGGTGACCGGGGGTACTGGGTTTGTAACCAAGCTTGGAAAGGTTGCCGTGTTGCCATCAGCACTAAAGGCAGTGTCATCATCCAAATAAAAAATCTGCACAACCATCCTTGAATATATAATAGACTATAGTATCCGAGAAATATGAATAAAATACAATAAACAATATAATATAATATTAATAATAATTTATTTTTATTTTTATTAGCTGTACTATAAAATAAAGTACTTTTTATTTCTTTTACTTAAAAACTGTATTAAAATTCTGTAAATAAATATTTTTTACATTTGGGAATCATACTTTGATCAACATACAACTTGATACTGTTTTTTAATTTCTCGGGATATTTTAGCGCACGACCCCTTAAGAAAACGAGAGCATGATGTCGGTCTAAACTTTAGACCATATATTACCACACGTCATGCTTTTGCATCTCCTATGTCAATTAACTGATCTTGATAAATCCTATCCCGGTATAACTCGATTTTTATAACTGTGCGCTTGGAGCTTTCAAAACGGTGCGGAACGCCTCTTATTACGGTCGGGTACAACTCGGTTCATCTCCACAGTTATATCATATTATTCGTTTAGTGTAATATTTTGACGTTCACAGGCGCACCGTTATAAAAATCGGATTATAATAGAATAATGCTTGTAGTCATAATAAAAATGCCTTTGATGATATAACTACATTTCAAATTGACGGATTTTCAATGTGATTTTTTATTTTGCAGCCGAGTTTATCAATCATGAGAATGGAACGCAACATTTATACTACAGAGGTCATTATTATAGAAAAAATTCTGGTCAGGACTCCGGAAAATGTTTTTGGGTTTGCAAATGGAGAAAATCTAAACGATGTAAAGCTTCTGTTGTTACCGAGCAAAATTATATTATCACAATGAAAGGAAAACATACGCATGTGTCTTGTGAATAATACTCTGATAATAGTGAAAGAGAAAATGATCTTACTTTTTGCTTTATAAAGTCTTTTTAACCGACTTCCAAAATGGAGGCTATATGTTCGTCGCGTATGTTTGTTCTTTTTTATGTATGTTCACCGATTTCTACGTCCATTGTGGACTGATTTTATAAATTCTTTTTTTGTATGGTGCTCCTAATTTGGTCCCATATAAATTTTATTAACTTTGCTTGGATAGTTTTTGAGTAAGCTTTAATAATACATATTTTTCCCACGTAGTATATGTGGATGATATGATAACTTCCTGTCACTGTTATTTACATAGCAGGTAGTGGTATTCGAATTTGTGTGGGGTAGGTACCACAACTAAAAAGAGATAAAAAAACTTAAAAAAAAAAAAAAAAAAATTGAAATATAACGTGTTTTTTTTTTTGTAAAATGTTTTTTTTCGATCCTTTTATGTGTTGTTCAGAAGCGCTGACAGTTGACATAACTTTGACTGACATATATCAGATTGTACAATTACTGTCAACTGTCCTTTCCGCCACCGCTGGCGCCGCTGCCTCTGTCTGAACAACGCGTTATATAATTGGATCAAATGATGCTCAGTAATAACGGAATTGTATTTAGGGAGTGTCATTTGCGGCTTTAAGCAATGCATTTGTGTTTGTTTGTGAATCCTAATCTTAACTAATATTATAAATTCGCAAGTGAGTTTGTTTGTTTGATTGTTTGTTACGCTTTCACGCTAAAATGGCTGAACGGATTTTGCACATGGGTAGACTATGACCTGGGTTAGGACATGATACTTTTTATCTCGATATCTCCACGGGATCGAGAGTTATGCGGGGAGAAACCGCGAGGCGCAGCTAGTTTATTTATATGTGTGTTGTGTTAAAATAATGTTTTTGCCACTTATTTAATAAGCTTTTTAAAACTTTTTCAATAGATTTACAGCTATTATTGTAACTGTTCTAAATACTGACGTATTTAGTAAATTATGTACAGTCACGAGCACCAATATGTATCCACTTAGCAAAATTCAAAAGCGATTTTCGCATGGAATAACGACTGCAGCTTTGAGATGAGACCTATTTCATATAAGTGTGGGTTCCAAAATACTATGTTCGTAACAACATAAAATTTCGCTCACCACAGTAGGAGAAAATCACTTTTAAAGTTGCTAAGTGTATACATATTGGTGCTCGTGACTGTACTAGGGATAAGCGATGTAGGTAGTTGTCTTATGCAACTACAATAATGTTAATCTATACTAATAAAAATATTATATTCTAAAGAGATAAAATTTGTTTGATTCTAAGTTTATATGTAGGGGGTAATCTCGGAAACTACCAGTCGGATTTGAAAAATTCTTTCTGCATTGGATAGCCCAATTCTTGAGGAAAGGCATAGTCTATGTACCATCACGCTAAGACCTTCAAGACCCGAGCAAAAAGACTAAAAGTCAGAAAGAACGCTAAGAAAAATCGAAGTAATAGCGCGGGGGGCGATGGGATGTGACGTGGTGAGTCAGGGCCAGAAGCTAGTTTGTAATAATAATACCAGAGGCTGGTATTTGCCCTGCAGGGCAAAGGCCTCTTCTCATACAGAGAAGGCACGAGCATTGATCACCACGCTAGGTGGACTGACGTTTTCAGACTTTATTTTAAGTAATTGTAAGTCCAGGTTTCCTCACGATGTTTTCATTCACCGATGTTAGTGATGTTTAAGATGAAACTTGAAATGAAAACATTACACTACTTTTCGGGTATTCGTGCAAAAACAGATGAATTGAAAAATTCACATTGGTACTTGCCCGGATTTGTACGTAAAACCTTGTGCATTAGAGGCGAGGCAACAACTGAGGCCCATCTCGATCTTATTGCTATTCAAATAAAAATTCTGAAGAGTAACACTAGACTTTTTCTAGAAACCCTACGTGGTATCCTTTGCTATAAATCTGACGAATATGTCAATGAGGAAGCAGTATCAATCAATGTATCGTTTATACGTATATGGTAGGTAACTTTTTTCAACAAAGTTGTTTATTCATACCTTACAAATTAATATATTACTGGATACACATAGAGAATAGGACTCTAGAAGTAGATTACCAATCTTTCCACCTCCAATTCATCAATCCGTTTCTTCCTTTTACAGTTTTCTACGAAAACTGCTGTGGCAGGACCTATCTTTGGTACAAAGGTTTCTGGTACCGAAAGTATAAAGAGTCAGGATCTACCATCTGGTGGGTCTGCTACAAGAGATCCTCGTTGAGATGCACCGGTTCTATCATCACTGATGCGGGTGAACTGGTGAAGACTATCCCTCGTCATTCTCATGAGCAGAACATCTGGCAGAAGGCCTTCGACGGACTCCTTAGCTGAAGTTAAGAAAACATGATATCTTAAGTCAATTTGTTTGTTTTAAAATAGTTATGCGAATTATTTTACTGTTCAACGTGTTTGTTTAGGGATTACTACACTCGTTTTGGACTTAATTTGAACTTTTGTTTGGGTCGAGTCGATTACTTTACCGAATTTGCTTATGAATTATATATATATTCGATTGGTTCCGATGGAATCCGAACTAGTCTGCGCCTGTGGTGCATAAAATTGCGCAAGACCGTTTTTGGGGTCATCCAACACGATATATATTATGTAGAACAATATCAACGGTTTATTGACCGAGCGAGCGAAGCGTCTCTGCTTCAAGTCTGGAAAAAATTGCTTTCGTGTGTTCGTTTGTTGATACTCCTCTACAGGTCATGTTTTATATTCGATCTGACCGAAACTTGGAATACAGGTTTAACGACTTAATAGATTTTTTTCGCCACCGTGGATTTTTGATTGGAGGAGTACTTCCTCCAAAAAGAGGCAAAAAGGGGGCTACTGGATATCTCCGCCTTATGAGATCCGATTTCGATGGTTCCTTTTTTATTTGAAAGATTAGGAAACTTTAAATTGGTCTCATACAAATTTGGTGAAAATCTGTATATTAATTATAGGATTTTAAACTGGCATGGTTGTTTTCATTACTAAAGTTATTTAAAACGGGATATTTAACATGTTTTTAAAAACAAAGACATGGTAAATATTCCGTTTAGAATAAGTTGAGTGGTATATTAAGTGTTGCAAAAAAGTTTGTGCTCTCGAGGTTTAATGTTCGCAGAACTACTCATTGAAGTCATTCATTATATTCAGATCTTTCTAGTAAAACCATATAATGGAAATAAATGTATTAAACTTTTTTTTTCGTGATGTTTTCGGGAATTGATGCAACCGAAATAATTCGTAAAACTATGTTTTTTTGTCTGTTGAAATAGCTCTTAAGTATTTTTTTTTAGGTACAATTACAATTTTGTATGTCTCGTTAGTACAGTTCCTAACACCTGTTTCTGAATATTTTTAATAAGCGAATAAGTTTGGAGTTTAATGGCAGTTAACGCTAGTCATCTTTAATTCTAAAGAATAGAATACCTTAGGAAAAGCGTTGGCTGCCTATAACATAAAATTATAACTTTTTACATCACTTAGGCCCACTTATGCGACGAATCACTAAATACATTTGGCGTTAAAAGAATTTAAATCATCGATAGATTAGCAGTCATAGCCTAGCGGTGAAGCCGTCGGACTGTCAAGCCATAGGTCTCGACTTAGATCCAAAGCACGTACCTCTGAGTTTTCAGATTCATGTGCGTATTGTATAATTATAATATAGCTTCAAAAACGGTGAAGGAAAAACATTGTGAGGAAACCTGAGAGGTATTTCTCGACGGCATATGAAACCAAGTCAGAGGCTTATGGGCAGCATAAAAACTCTGACACCAGGTTAGACACTAACCGCATGAAAAAGAAAAGAGCGTTCTATTTAATTAAATAAATTATTTGAAGTTGTCAGAGGCGCAGAATGATGTTTTGATTGACTCAATTTAGCGCTAAATGCATATACCTAGTGATTTGTGACGTAAACGGGCTTTAATTTTTGTTTGGGCGCTTGTCCTTGCAGCTAGATTTATTCTCAAAAACTCCTTGTTGACACGAAGTCAGTTTACTGTCACAAGGACAATTTTTTTTGTGTTTTATATTAGAAATGTGGCCCCTTAAAGAGGTTTTTATCATTAAGGTTATTAAAGAATAACCTAAAGATATTGGCTGTAATTTAGATGTAAATTTTCTTTTTGTTATTATTTACAAGCGCTGAAACAGAAACACATGTAAAGATAACTTTTTTCGTGATATACCTACAAAGAATACTGTCATTAAAGCGCTTTGTCCACTATAGAGTAAAATAACTCTAAGGTTGATCTAGCATGGCTTAATTTAAACCTTATCCGTTGTAGACTATGCAGGATTGTTCTTAGATTAGTGCTCTATGAAATACCGCGTGTATCTAAAAGGTGTGGTCAAATTTAAGGGTCAAACCATCAAATTTAAAATATTGTAATCGAGAAAAAATTGTCTGACAGCAGACAATTTTAAAGTTTTGTATGGGGAAGTTGATATTTTATTCGCGATTACTTTGTTGATGGTCTGTACGTCCCTTAAATGTGACCATACCTTTCTGATACATGCTGTACCAATACATTGTTGTGGACGGGGTGCTAAACATTAAGGGTAGGTATTCTTAAACAATGCCTACGCGTGAATCTCGATTCAAAATTGTCAAAAGGTACTCGAATGTAGTTAATCTTGTTCCATTCCGATGTGAGTTGTTCTCGTGTCTATATAATAAAAAGTAGACAGAGTCAAGCTTCCTCTTCTCTAGTCTCTTCCAATATACTAGTTTAAGTACCACAACCGATACTTTGCACTGTAGATGATTTTGATAATGATTTTATGATGTATGTTATGAATTTCTGTCAATAAATGTGTTCCGATCAATTGTCTGTAAATATCAAATGTGTGGATAAATAAACTTATCTGAGTTTTTCACTGTTTTATTGCTGTTTTTAAACTTTAGTTATAATTATTATTTGAATTTATTGGAAATCTTTCAAGGGTTGAAAGTATTCATGGATATTATTTAAGCACCTTTTTCCATAGGACCACATCTGAAATCACAAAAAAAAAAAACTCTTTTTGTATTAAAAATTATAAAGGGTGAAAAAGATTCTCTTTTTTTCAAGAAAATTCCTTATATCTTTTGGTAATTCTCTGGTTATCATTACGAAAATAGAATCTTTTGGTAATTTTAATTTAAAACCTTAATAAAATATTTTACAAAATCCTTTCATATGTTGAATGTTTTTTGCAGGTCTTGAAGCAACTTGTGTGGAGGAGAACGGTCGATCGTACCTATATTGTGAAGGTTACAAATACAGAATTAACAACCGTTCAGGTGAAAAAGTTTGGTGGATATGCACTCAAAGAGCCGCTAAGACCTGCTGCGGCTCTGTAGTCTCACATAAAGGTCACGTTTTCAAAAAATCTGCGCACACGCATTGACGATATCGGCAGATAAAATAAAAAAAACACCTTACTCAGTTCCCGTATTTTTAAGAACGTTCGCATTGTGATCTCAGTCTTAATCTGTGAAAAATACCTTTTATTTTGAACGTTTATGATTACGGGAATCGGCCTTCAGTACATTGTCACTTGTCTGTGTATTATGCAAGTGTGAGAGAGAGATAGAGCTATACAGAACGAATAGCACCATCTCTTTTATGCAAGATGTGTTCGGCCTGTGTTTTCACTACGGGCTTAAATGAACCGATACTAAGTTATTTCAGAGTGATATATAGATAGATACCTACCTACTGCTGAAAAACTTTGGTTTAGGTAAAGGTTGGTTTCTTTAGTATTGTCTTTATTAATTTTGACGTGAAAACGTCGTTTCACTCGGAGTACCTACTGGTAGTAATTTCTATATTTCTGACCGTCAAAAAAATGTAAGATTTGAATCGCTAATAACTACAGGACTTTTAATGCTAGAGTAATGGTTGAGCACGCAAAAGATAGGTCATATTTATAAAAAAATTGAGGCAGGATGTAATTTGTCTATGACGTCACATAGCGAGGGCAGGCGCATGCGCGCGACCCTCTATTTTTTACTATATGTCGGAAAAACCATTAGTATAGTGCAAAAACGTGTTCAGCTAGATTCTGATGTCATTCCCAAGAGTTGACAAAAGACTACCAGAACCTAAAGAGATATAAACAAAAATATTTCGTAAAATAGGGCAAAAAATGCATATGAAGTTGGTAATAGCAAAATAATTTCATATATAGACTCATAACGGTCGTAAAACTGTTCAGAAATAAACAATATTCCAATCGAAGAAAGCTTGCATGCTTAAGCGTAAGGGATGCGTAAGGAATGCCATGAACATAATTTTTTGTAATATTGTAAATATTAAATAATATCGTTAAATAAATTGGTTATTATTTCACCACAAGTTTTCACGAAACTGCGGCGCGGCCGCGGGCTCGAACTCCGAGCGCCTAACCCAATTTTTTAATTTAATTACATCCTATTTTACTTTAAATAAAGGTATGTAGACTGAAAAGTGGAAATACATGCAAATATTAAAATCTAATAAATGTTTTAAACACTTTTTTATTTATTTTTTATATCGGCCCTTTGAAACCTGTATATTTCTTAAGTCCCTGTTCTAACAGATTTATGTATTTTGTTATTTCTACAGTATTATTCATGACGGAAACGAATGGCAAAATGTACCTATATTGTGATGGCTACTCTTACAGAAGGAACAGGGTTGCTAATGGTAGAGTGTTCTGGGTCTGCAGAAATAGAGACTCGAAGATGTGCTGTGGATCCGCTGTGACATATAAAGGAGTTTTTATAAAGAAAAAGGTCCATTCACATTGATATTAAGTGTCAAGAATTTTATATGAAAACGTAATAAATCTGTGAAAGCGGAGTTATTTTGTTTTAACAAAACAAACAAAATGCACGGGTCGATCGAAGGTTAAGCTATGCTTGCCGAGGTCGGCCCGTGAGTGAGTGACCATCCATTACTTATCGAGACCTCTCCGTGCCTTGGAAAGCACGTTAACCAGTTGGTCCAGGCTGTCATTTGCAGATCTTTCATAGTCATTACGGTTAGTCAGAAGCCCGAAAGTCTGACAACCAGTCTTACCAAGGGGGGTTTTCTTATTGTCCAGTAACTGGGTTGTGGAGGTCAGAACAGCGGTCGCTTCGTGTAAAATACTGGTATTCACTATTCAGCTGGATCCGGTTAGGCTCGAAGCCGACCCAAACATTATTGGGGAAATCAGTTGATGAGTTTTTTCTATTAAACTCGGTCTTCTCTTGTTACAGCACTCTAAAATAGTGACCACTTTTTAAATGTTTGTTCTAATTTTACAGAGGCGATATACATTACTACAGAAAGTGGTAGAACGTACCTTGAGTGCGATGGCTACCGATACAGAAAGAACAGATCGAGGAATACGAAAGTCTGGTGGATCTGCACTAAGAGAGACTCGCAGAACTGTTGTGGATCCGGTGTGTCTATTGGCCAGCATTTTATGAGGAAAAAAGGACATACACATTGATAATTTAAACAATTTTTTTTATTGTCACTAAATGAAGTTGGAATTTCTAGCCGATAAAGAAAACTGTGTTTAGTAATCTTCTACGGTAATCTTGTTGTGAAGGTCCTACACGCTTACGAAGTGGCTCCACACCAGCGCACGCGCACGAACCGTGCACACTAGGCAGCTCGAATGCGTATATTCGCGTCACATTCTACGCGCGCGCTTGTTGCGAATGGTTCGCGTGCAGGGATTCACACCTGCGCAATTGAAGCTCACACGCACGAACCGTGCACATTACGTGCCTCGAACGGTCTCGAGCACTTCCGAGTTAGCACAGGTACACGGCATGCACGCGATGTGTTTGCGAATGTGTGGTTTGGCTGTCTCTCCACTCGCGAACATGTCCAAAAGTGACCATACTATGTTTGTAAGATTGTAAGACGCACGCGAACCGCACTGTTACTGCGCGTGCGCAGTTGTGGTCCCGCCTTTAAGTTCATCTATTTCTTTCTTTGTCAGCTTCTTATTTTGGCACCCCTCAGATTATGATCTAAAAAGTTCTTACTAAATGTATTAAAGACGAAAATAATTGAATAACAATCTACTTTTATTTTAATCGTTAAATTAAATAGAAGATGTTCATACAGACAAAGTGAAACATTAAATAATTTATTTGTGACTAAAACAGAAAAATTTAATACGTAACAAAGTGACAATGTATATTTTCTCTTCAGCTGTTAGCGTGGTTATGCAAGATTGTGGTGGGACCCATACTTATGGTTTCACGGATACCGATACTCGAAGAGTACCATATCTGGAGACAGGACCTGGTGGGTTTGCAGTAGACGCAAGTCTTTGAGATGCCCTGCATCCATTGTCACGTTCGACGGTCATCCCATAGAGATCAGTGTCAAGAAACATACGCATAAGAACTATTGAGACCTAGATGTGCAAGAATTATGTCCTAAGCACATTTTTTTTGTCATTTTGTTATTCTGACGTGATGATATTTTTATTGGAATGAAGTTCCGTGTCTCACGTACACTTAGAGAATTAGAGCTAGACCGAAAAAAGTGTAACATTTTGCCCGTGACAAAAGTGTTGTATCGTACACTTTTTCGGTCTATTTCTCATCAGACAAGTGTGCAAAAGCAAAAAAACTACGTTCCAACTGGGTGTCCACACCTCTTGATTATTTTTATATTTGTGTTGACATTGACATAAAAAACAAAATTGGAAACAATGGTAACGTAGGCGAAGTGGTAACGTATGTTTTGAATGCCATTACTGCAGAAATGTAAAATTTATATATAATTGCAGTAACCGAACTAAGTACTTACGTGATTCGTATTAATTAATAATACTAAATAATACTAACTTTACTAGTCATTGAATCTCTATTATTGTTGTGAGTGTGTTGTGTGTATTTTTTAATGTTTAATAATAATCAAAAGCATGTATGTTGTGATTTTTACCCAAAGTTTTTAAATTCTATCAATTGTTAATATTGAATGTTGTTAAAAAATAAAGCTTTACAAATATTTATTTTATTTTATTTGGGTAATCAGGAAATTAAGATTTAGTCTCTTTAGTTGTTAAAATTCTAGTGAAGATTACTCACCGGTATTATTTTTATTCAAGCATTAGAAAATTGTGTGAAAAGGTTACACGTATAGAGAAAATAAAAATTGTCAAAGGTCCTGCAAACTAGTTTTTTGCAAATGTTATTTCGTAGAATGCAAGAACCAATCTTCTTCCATTGCTTTGATATTCAAAATAATCGTTCTTAACCAATGTGTATCCTAACGTCCTAACTAATATTATAAATGCGAAAGTGAGTTTGTTTATTAGTTTCTTTTTTACGTTTTCACGCTAAAACGGCTGAACGGATTTGGATGAAATTTGGCAGATAGGTAGACCATGACCTGGAGAAGGACACAGGATACCTTTTATTCTGATATTCCCACGGGATCGACACTTATGCGGGTGAAACCGCGGGGCGCAGCTAGTAAATAATAAAATACACGCAACAACTCGTTACTCATAGTTACATTACGTACTGTAAATTAGGTAAGCTCAAAGCTTTATAAGATCTGGGAGGAGTAACTTGCGTATATAAGAACTTTTAAGAAATTTTATTATAATTTCAGAACCTCGTTTCGGGAAATCTTTAAGAGGAAATCCAGTCATCCTAGTCGGCCATTTTCGGTTTAACAAGGAGCGCACAATTGGCAGAAAGATCCGGTGGTCCTGTGTCAAGAAAAGAACTCTCAGATGTACGGCATCCCTGATGACTGTTGAAGGAGTCATCATCAGGACTAATGGAGTACATAATCATCAATGATTAATTGTAAAGTAGACCGTATTATAACTAATGGGTAACGAGAGTTACCTATTACACATATTATATTAGTATATTGTTTACATTTTGTATTCATTGATAGTTGAATTTGTTAGTGAAGGTGGCTATATTAAATTGTTATGAAATATTATCTTTATGTAATATTTATTAGGCTATAATTTGGAGTGATTTGTGACAAAATGATCAAATGAGCGAAGCTATAAAAATATAAACCATGCGATTAATATCTGGTGGAGGTCTTCCAGAATTCGTATAGCTTTGAATTTTAGGTTCCTACGGTAATTTTTAAGCTGCGGTTTATAGTTTTAAGTTAATAAATAATAAAAATATTTGTTGAAATTGAAATAATATTTATGAGTTATTATAACCCTGCCAAATAGGTTATCTATTGTAAAATGAATATTGACATAATTACCTATATTGTATAATAACTGATAAAAAGTAGGTAGGTATATCTAGGTATATGCTAAAGTATTGTCTTAAAAATTTTATTTTTATCTTATTTCTGGTTTTGAAATAAAACGTTACGTTTTATCGAGTTCATGCATTTGATGAAAAGCCTTATCGAAGTCCACTCCGTATCGTGTTTCTTGCAATGAGGTATATGCAGAAATTACAGAACGCCACCTGTTACTATCCTTTTTTTTTTTTTTTTGGGTGGGAAATCATCAAATGACTCCTCCCGCTCTGGGCGGAGCGAGAGGGAGTGTCAGACTTTTACTGACTAAAACCCACCCGTGTTCCTTCCGTTGCCTGTGTGCCGGGGCCGCGATATCCCTTTCGGACCAACTCGCAACCCTGGCAGGCATTGGCCCTTACGGACCCCGTCAGTTGGTGCTGACATCTCTTTGAGGCGCGCGTGGAACACAACGCGCCGTCGACCCGGGCCTGGTCCTAATCGGACGGCGAGCTACCCATTGCCCACCGTCCGCAAGCCCGCGCCTACGGTGGCCGGAAGTCGGCTCGCGACTCCCGACGCCCGGGGCGTCTCCTGCGGCGACTAGGGGCGCGAGGGCGCGCATCTTGCATTTCCCTCACGCGCTCCGCCTCCTCCTTCGCGAGCATTACTGCTTCGCAGAAGGAAGTGACGGCTTCCCATGCACTCTCGCTCCGGACCATGGCCTGAACCAGGGCCGGACGCGAAAGATCGCCGCTGCCGATCGCCTCCGTGAGGACACGGCGGTGCCCCGCCCAAGCCGGGCAGACCTCCACCGTATGCTCCACCGTGTCCTCCGGGCGATCCACACAATGGTAACACCCGGGCGTTTCCTCCCGCTTTATCCTGAACAGGAACCTCCCGAAACAACCGTGTCCGGTGAGGACCTGCGTCAGGCGGAAGGTGAGGACGCCGTGGCGCCTCTCTAGCCACTCCTCAAAGAGGGGCCTTACCGCCGCAATTGTGGCGTGCCCAGCGCTGGGTTGCGACAATCGCACTCTCCATGCCGCCATGAGATCCCGCCGGAGCTCTGTCCGCTGTGCCGTGATTTCTCGCGGCAGCGGAGTTACACCCCGGCGTTTCGCCTCCTCGCGCAACTCCCACATGTGCGCGAGGACTTTTGCCTCCAGATCCCATGGCGGTAGTCCGGCAAGGAGGCTCGCCGCCTCACGGGAGACCGTGCGGTATCCTCTGACCAGCCTAATGGCCATGACCCTTTGGGACGCGTTCAATCGCTGGGCTGGTCGCAGCCTTAATGAACGCGCCCACACCGGTGCCCCGTAAAGGGCCATGGACCGCACGATCCCCGCGTAGAGCCTCCGGCAGGAGGCGTTTGGACCCCCTAGATTGGGCAGAAGCCGCTTCAAAGCAGCCCCAGCCCTCTGCAGTTTGGGAGCCAAACGTCGGAAGTGCTCCACGAAGTTCCACCGGCTGTCGAGGACGAGTCCCAGGTACTTCATCGTCGACTCGACACCGATGTGAACCCCTCCCGCCGTTATCTGGGAACCCGACAGCGGCGCGTTCCGAGGACCATAGAAACACATGGCCTCGGACTTGTGCAAGGCCACCTCGAGTCCCAGTTGCCGGATCCTATCGACGATTGTCGCAACCCAACGTGTCGCTAGTTCGGCCGCCGCCTCATGCGACCTCCCCTGCACCAGGACCAGCGTGTCGTCAGCGTAGCAGACTACGCTGACGCCGCTAGGGAGGTCGGCGCGCAGCACCCAGTCGTAGCCGATGTCCCACAGATGCGGCCCCAGGACCGATCCCTGCGGGACACCGCACGACATCTCTCGCCGGTTCCACTCTCCGTGGTGACCGGGGTAGATGACGGCCCTGTCCGTCAAATAGGCCTCGACCACTCGACAGAGGTAGGTCGGCATCCGGTGATACCGGAGTGCCTCCCTAATGCAACTCCAGGGCAGGGTATTGAACGCATTGGCGATGTCAAGAGACACCGCCAAGACCACCCCACCCCGGGCAACAGCATCCCCCGTCGTGAGGGCTCGAACGCGCATGACGGCATCCACCGTAGAGCGCCCCTTGCGGAAACCAAACTGGCTGTCCGCCAAATCCGGCCCCACTCGCACCAGCTGCCCGACAAGGCGGTCTGCAATTACTCTTTCAAAGAGCTTGCCCACCTCGTCGAGCAGCACGATGGGCCGGTAAGCGGACGGAGAGTCCGCCGGGCGCCCCGGTTTCTTGATGAGGACCAGTTTCCCCGTCTTCCAACGAAGTGGGAACTGGCCCCTCTCCAAGCATGCGCTAAAGAGCCCCCGAAGTCGAGGCCCGAGAGCCTCTAAGGCCAGAACCCAGGCTTTTCCAGGTAAGCCGTCGGGTCCTGGGGCGGTATTTTTGGCATTCAGCCTACGTACCGCCGCTCTCAAATCTACCCCGGTCACCTCCGGAGATTCGTCGTCGTCGTCGTTTCCTGTGTGGTCCGCATCGGGCACCGCAGGAGGCGGAGCCATGGGCGGGGGATTATGTTCCCCTCGCGAAGGGAACAGAGCGCTCACCACGTCCTCCACGAGCTGGGGCCGGAGACTCTGCGTCAGCGGGGGAGCCCATGGGCGGAGCTTGTCTCGCACCCATTTATATGGGCGTCCCCACGGGTCTCTGTTCAGAGTCTCCAGCGACTCCTCGCGGGCCAGTCCTCTGGCCCGCTCGATCCCGGCTTGGAGGGCGGTCTTCGCCGCTCTGTACCCGGCGTACAGCTCCGCCTCAATGGCTTCCGTATCCGGCGGGCGGATACGAAGCCTGCGGTGCCTGGCGTACAGGTGGCGCGCAGCAACGCACGCCGCGCGTAAAGCGGTCAGCTCACGCGACCACCAGTACACCTGGCGCTGAGCACGTCTGGGCTGGACCCGGGGCATTGCCACGTCACATATTTCGGACATGGCCTCCCGGAACCACTCCGCCTCGTCGTTGATGTCGGCAGGCCTGTCCGGTGATGTCACCCAGGCCTGCACGATCGAGGCTTCCAGGAGGAGCTCCCGGTCCAGCTGCTTCAGCGCCCACCGCGGACCACTCGGGGTCTGTCTGACCGGCGTGCCCGAGGTCTGGGCGGAGATGTCAAACCGGATGTACCGGTGATCGGAATAGGTCTCCACCCCCTCCATGACGCGCCAGTCGATGACACGTGGCGACAGAGCGGGGCTGGCGAACGAAATGTCCACCACTGACTCGCCCCGCATCCGCACGCACGTGGGAACAGAACCCCGGTTTAGGACGACCAGACCCGACTCCAGAGCCCAGTCCTCCACCATCCTGCCCCGTGTGTCCGTTAACCGGGAACCCCAAGCCACGTTCTTGGCATTGAAGTCCCCGAGGACGATCACGGGGAGGGGATGGTACCCGACGACGACGACTCTCAACTCCCCAAGGGAGTTGTGGAACTCGGCGAGAGTTCGGCTCGGGGAAAAGTACGCTCCCACCACGACAATCTCCCCGAACCGTGCTGCTACGCAACCCCGTCCCTTCTTGACGGCCTCACCTGTTACTATCCTTACGTTTAAGTTTATGTTTCTTGTGTGTGTTCGTGACTGTGTGTGTGTATATGTGAAAGGTCTATAGCTTTGTTTGCTATAACATTGCACCTACAAGGGGCGGGCTTAATGCCATAGGAATTTTATAGTGCAACAATATAATATAAATCATTAAACTATCCATCATCAATTCTTTTATCTTTATCTAATATCGTTTGTTTCATATTCCAGGTTTCCCACAGCCTGTCTTCTCAACGACTTGGGCCGGAAATCCCCTGATGAAGATAGGTTGTTACCGTTATAATAAAAGAAGTTATAGTAAGGGACCCCGAATAAACTGGGTGTGCATTAAAAAGGAAAGCTGTAAGGCAACCGCCATAACCTTTGAGAATCAGCTCATCTTGCTTAAAAATAATCATAACCATTGAAGTTTTTCGTATGGTCCTTTATATCCAGGTATGTATATTTAAGCCAAATGATTTATTTCAAATAGGTCCTTGTAAGGCACTTTTGAACGTTAAAATTTACAAAAAAAAAAAAATGATTCTAGTCGCCCCTTCGTAAAGGTAGTTTTCGTATGGCGAAAGTGGGCATGAAACTCCACCGTTACTTTTTTTAAACGTTTTAAATTATTTTGTATAGGTACATAAGTTATACAATTATATGTGAAGACGATGCACCTAGAAAAAAAATACTATACCACGATAGGTAAAAATAATTTAAAATGAAATAACGACATTTAAATTAATAACTTATGTGATTTAGGTAATCCCGTTAGGTATAAGATATATCCTACTTCGTAGCCATCTTGGTGACTTGGTTTCCGTACGACATTTTCGGGTGACCACTGAAAATCAGCACTGTGCTGTAGGTCCCCCATAACACAGCATCATGCTGAGTGGAAGCTTTCTTGTTACAATCATGCAGCAGCTGCTGACTATTTCTTTTTTGTGCTTGTGATTATAGATCTATTTTGTTTTTGTTTTTCTTTATTATTCTAGTTAACTATCTTTTTGAATGCACATGTTTCTGTGGCAAATAAACCAATTTTTTGTTTCTTTCTGAAGTGAGTGTAAAATTTGCCTATGTCATTGGCAAAATGGGAACGTGCAAGATACGGGGACTCGTCGCAAACGACTTACGTGTATTTATGCCTCAGTAAAAATAAATAACCTCTCTAATCTCCATCGTTTGTATTTATTTCGGCCTTATAAAAATAAATACAAATATTTGTAGAAATTGTTTCTGTATTTTTCCCCCACTATAGTAAGAAACCGTAACTACATTAAAAGCATTAAAAAAAAAAAAAACTGCCAAACCTGGTGCATTCAAGATTATCATTCTACTTTTCAGATGAATCAGAATTACTTCCAGTGTTTCTGACATCCAAGTTCGGGAGACCGGTCATAGAACTAGGCGGTTACAGATACAACAAGCGGTCAGACAGACCAGGTCCTCGCGCGAGCTGGCGGTGTGTCAAGAAACGTAGATTACTCTGTCCAGCCTTCATTGTGACAATGGATAAAGAAGTCATTGATATTAGGAATCGACATAACCATAACTGACATGTCCGTTCACTAAACGCACATGTGTCGCAGGATAATTGGAAAAATCATTTCTTTGCGAAAATCCTAGGATTTTTACAAAAGACCGGATTAATGGAAACTAAGAAAGGTGATTGTAAAAAGAAGGGTTATTATCAGGCTTTGTGCAGGAAACCAGCTTACCTAAGGTTATTCGCGAACTACATGAGAACGAACGCTGATTGACGTTATTCGCTGACGGATTTTCGCAAAAAACGTTTTTCCAATTATCCTGCGCCACATATACCTACGTAAAGGTGCTGATAAACGTGAACATTCTCTTGTAAGAGTATAGCGAGCATTTATTTATTTCACTAACACTTTTTACACGCCTCTTATGTTGTCGAACTAAGTGCGTCGTCCAACGAGCATGTCGTCGATTATTTATATATACCTACCTACGGCGAATGCGAAAAACGCCGAAATTAATTCGCTATTAAGGAGCTGTTCGAACAAATACACCCCCGGACTCCTAAATCGAGCCACCCTGCACTTTTTGTATAGAAGTCTATAACTTTTTAAATTATCGTGAATTCAAATTCGGAACATTGGCCAGTATATCAGCTTAAAAACCTTTTTCTTTGACAATTTTGAGGTTTTAGGCCTTTATACCTCACACGGAATTGCACGATAGTTCGATTTAGGAGTCAGGGAGTGTATTAATGCTCATGACATGGGGAGCATTTTCTTATAGGTAATGTGCGAGTTACATTCACTCACTACAATAATTGGTCGGGTTTATTAGCGCCTTCATAGCAGTTTTAATTTTACTATTATGTCTCGTCATGTTAATTTGATGGATTAACCTTAATTTTTTAAAGATTCGTGGACATTCGTTTTAAAAATACTACTTATTAGGTAGGTACTAGATTTTTCATATTTACACGATAAAGTTGTTGTTGATATGGAATTATTGTTAAAATAGTTACTTTCAAATTGGGTTCTAAGATACGTATTTTAATTATTAAAATAACTTATAGATTTTATTAATTCAACAACTCATCTTAAGCGGGTTTTAGCACAAAATCGTTGAACATACAATTCATAATTATTTTAAATTAATTAGTAATGTCTTTTACATTTCTCAAATAATGTTTAGAAATACATACTTATAAGTCAGGGATAACCGATTATTTTCATTTGTAGGTCCGTTTGGTAGATTATACGATTACTTGCAACCAAGATTTTTAATTTTCATTGAACAAATATTAAGTAATGAACAAAAATACCAAAGTAAGTAATTAATATTAATGTGATTTTTTTATTTTTTACTTGGTACTTGGTGCAAGCTATTGCTAATCAATACGCCATTAATTGTCGTGTCGACGGTAGAAAACACAAAATTTTATTGTTTACTTAAGGTTCGCACAAAATAGGTCTGCGGCGGTCCGCCATTTGGTGACTCCTGCTATAAGTTGTTACTCGCCCGAGCGAAGTCGGGATGAATAACTGGTTATTAATAAACTAGATAGAAAATAATAATAATTATTATCAATTAAAATATTATCTACCATTGTCAAGCTGACGACCCTACTGTCAACTCAGAGACATAAATTCTATAAATATTTAGATATGACTCTCTGATAATTTTAATTTACCAGAAAAATCGAAGTTGCTAAACCCCGCTAAATCCCGTGATATTCTAGTAAAACCCATAATGTACACAACTGTTTGTTAAATGTTTAAAAAAATTAGTAAATATGCCTTTGCTGTTGAATCGCGTTTTATTAAACCCACCCAATCCAACCCAACCCAAAAAAATAAATGGAAAGAATGGAGATACAATATTTCACTCTTGAATCGGTACGAACTATTTAAGTATAGTTCAGAAGATAAAGAGGACACACTAAAGGGATAATGCAGTCTATAATGTCACGGGCGCTATATCCTCGATGTACTAATAGGATTCTAGTCTTCACTCAGGAGTTACATCTGGACTCGCTCGATGTGTTACACTTAGCATTCAATCCCGAGTGTAACAAAGGATTTTAGTGCTCCCGACGAAGACACGTTTATTCTCGAAGAGAATACTCTACTTTTTACACAGCTTCTGCGAGGTAATAAAAACCAATTCGATTTTTTTTGTACAAGTTTTCATGCGATTTCTATGTTGAGGATCCTAATACAAAACACATTATTGACCAGTGCGTTATAATGAAATTCAGTATCATATTATTGCCCGGCTAGATTCCAGGACTAAGATGATGACTTACTTCAGGTTAGGTTTGCATAACATATAATTTGTCGAAGGTACCATGGACGTGCAATTACATATGTATCAGCTCTCGCGGAGGCTATTTAAATTCGATCGATATTTGTATTTACTCACATTTCTTTATAATTTCAGATGCTTTAATGATTCCAACTACTAGAGGAGCCATGAGACTGTTAATGGACAATGCTGTGTTCATCAGAAACAAGAAATGGGGTGACAGTGCCTACTGGGTGTGTCGCCGGAGAGCGTACGGCTGTAAAATGACGGTACTTACCAATGGCACCAACGTCACTAAAGTTAGGGGAGAACATTCTAATCACAACTGATACTACGCATAGCGCAGGAATCTTATTTGGAACTAACGAAATCACTATGAAATTTGTCAAGATCTGTTATTTTCTGTTCTCCGACAACGTAAGGAATTCATGCAGCATCAGGAACTGCAATTGAAGAATTTCTATAGAAAGACGTACTTATTGGAAATCATTAGAAAATATTTGGGGATATTGCGGATGAAATATCGAAACAATAATGGTCTAAGAGTATATGCAAAATATTCAGAAAAAAAAACAAAGAGATCGAAATAAAGAAAGAAAAATCGGTTTATTTGTCACAGAAACACGTGCGTTACAAAATATAATTAACTCGATTAATGATTAATAAAGAAAAGCAAAAACAATTTAGATCTATAATCACGAGCACAAAACAGAAATAGTCGGCAGCTGCACGCCGTGGCTGTGACAAGAAGGCTTCCACTCAGTATGATGCTGTGCTTTGGCTCACTGCACTGCACTGATTTTCAGTGGTCACCCGAAAATGACGTACGGAAGTAAAGCCCGGTTTAAACATTTGTAGAAATATAGAGATTTAAATAGGCAGTTAACTGTCTTTAATAATTTTTTTCTTTTACTATTTTTTAATAAACTGTTGTGTAAATATTTATGTTTTAAATGGAATGTATATTAGTTAAATGAAGACTTAGAACTGTGGCTTTATTTTTGACCCACATTTTCATTAATTATGTAGGTAATTAAGTACCTTCAATAAACAACGTTTTTTGAGTACCTACCGATTTTTAATAATATGTTGTACTATATTTCACAATATAACATAGATAATATATACCTACAATAAAGAATCAAATGAAACTATTAAACAATTTTTTTTTTTTTAAACATGGTTATACTCGTAACCGCTACTAACAGGTAATACTAGTTTTATTTATTTCTAGAACATATATTGATAAGAACACCCCGAGGCGGTATGAAGCTTTTGATCCAAAATGAAGTTTACTTCAGAAATAAGATGTCGGGAGAGAACTCTTACTGGGTGTGTAGAAGAAAGGCCCATGGCTGCAGAGTTACCGTTCATACTAATGGACTGAAAATCATCAAAATTAAGGGCCAGCATAGTAACCACTGAGATAGAAAATACCTTTGATAATATGAAGTATTGGGGGCTAACGGCTCCCGTAGACCAAATCCGCCATCGGCCGAGCTGTGCTCGTACGTCGTTGGCCGAACTCGACTGATCGAAGCAAACATATGTTAAAAATAGTGAGTGAGAGGCGTACACGATGACGGATAGGTACCTTAAGATACTGTAACGGTACAAAATGTCGTTTTTGTTGCCTTAATTAGATTTTGTTAGTCGCTGTCAATGTGTGCCTATCCTAAATATGTCTGATCTCTCATTTTTCACATTCTCACATACTCACATTTAAGAATGATTTAAAATTATGTCTACCAATGAAATTGGCATTGCAACGTTTAATTTTAATATTATACCTAATGGTATATTTAACATGAACTGTAAAACGTCTAGAGAGATAACCTGTTTCCAAAGAAATTCACATAGGTATATTTACTGCACCTATCTTGATTTATTTTATAAACAATTATTTTATTTTATTTCACCCTTATTGCGTAACACACTCCTAATGATAGTCGCTCATTTAAACAAACACTGTAACGTTACGTTTAGCTCTGTGGAGGAGTTAAACGTAGATCACAATAAAAAAATAAAAATATTATGATTAAAAGTTAGTTAGAAGATTAAAAGTAAGTTTAGGACGTTAAGGGACGGCTTCACAGGATACGGGAGGCTCGGGATAGGCGGGAGGCAGGAACAGACAGACCACAAGACGGGCAGGCAGGCAGTCGGACAGGTAGCCAGGCAGGCAGCAGGCAGAGTCCTCCACTCTGCCTGCTGCCTGCCTTGCCAGCTTGGCTGCGGCGCCACACGGAGCAGATTTATCCACCCTGTCGAACGGAGAAGAGGGTGTGAAAGTTTCTACATAACGGAGGCTCTTTGTAGCGCGTCACCTAGCAGGAGGACCGCGCCAGAGTCACGTGACGGTGGAGGCCTCTCCCGGAGGGTAACGTCGTCTAGCGATACGCCGCTTGGCTTCGGAGGCCTCTATGTGCGTGTATTCGTGGCATTTTCCACCACGTGTTTAAACTTCGTTTGAAATTGAAGTAGACACCTCCTACAGGGGTCGGCAAGAGGGTCGGACCAATGATACACAGTATTAAACGCACTCAATGTTTATTGTCAGAGACTACTAAGTATCGACAGTTTAGATTACACAGTATGATTAGGTACACGTATAATTACGATATATACACCTCGCGCACACTAGTTACATGAGACTAAAGTTGGAGTAGTTAACTGTATTAAAAAATAGACTCAAGGGGTAGAAAAACAGTCACTTCGCCAAAAGCCAAAACAAGACTGAAAAGCTTGAAGGCCGTTTTTATCGTTCTGTGTCATAAATTAAATATTTCAAAAACATATCAAGTTATTTCTTAATTTAATTAAGGCCAGAACTAATAAAAACGGTTTAGAGAGGGAAAATCCTACACCTGCCTTTATTGCGAAGGTTACGGTGTACTCACCAGCTTTATAAGAGATCTAGAAGAAGATAAAGTGTACTTGTCCATGGTGCGTTATGTCTATGGTTTAGAAAAATAAATTAGACAGATGACAGCATATGATGAAAATTACAGAATATAAAATATTCCAAGATTTCTTAGATAATAGTACTCGTATCAAATAGGTTTGGATGCTAAAACAATCAAGCGATAATTAAAAGTATGCTTTACAGAGGTAAACAGTGTTAAAGAATATATAAAAAGTGAGTGATACATGAGTGTCATAGAATAGTAATAGGTGAATAGATCAAAAGGGGGTTTATTTAGTATAATAGCGTGTAGATAGGACGTGATTCTGCACGACAGAATACGACAACACCAAAATCGATTGGTACTTTAAGATTTAAAACAAATAGTTTAGTTAGTTATAGGTTAGTTAATAGGTTAGTTAGAATTTGATGTAAGACTGATAGTATGAAGTTTTCAGCAATTTCCTTTTGAGAATGCAGAAGGTAAAGCCGGATTCACATTAAAGCTCGTGCAGACCAGCGCGACGCGACTCGAACAATACAATTTCTAAGAAAACTTCACGGTTTATCAATAACCGGTGTCGCGTCGCGCTAGTTTGCACAAAGCTTTACTGTGTTATGCCCTGTCGTGACGCCTTCTGACGCAGTGTTAGCCAAAACTCTTTATGATTTGACGTAGTCCTGAATAGATTCTTTTTTTTTCGTATATCCCGCGTCACGCACGACACAACACGACACAGTAATGTGCCGATGGTTTAATAAATCTTTTAGTGATTATTGTAAAGTAGTTAGAACAATCAAAGAATAATTGTAGTTAATTGTAATATTGTTAAATTCAAAACCGCACTGGTTTGAAATGAATTGGTTCTCAATTAAGTACATTTTTGTTGTTATAGAAAAGTCTTTATTTTTTCTGACCAATTTTCTGAATAGTATGTTTAAACTTTTGTATTATAGTGATGGTGAGCCGCCAACTTGTTTGCCACTCAATGGTATAAAAATAAGTATTTCCTCGCTTTATGGTTCATTTGGCGCGTGGCCAAAATCGAAACTATTTACCAACAACGCCCTCTGTGGCCCTTTGTACCCACACATTTTTCTTGCGGTGAAAAACTACGATTTTTTCTTCGTGTGTAGGCACGATCGTCAATTTTGTATTGATCACTATGGAAGCTTGCTGACAGAAAAGTTTTTTCTACGGCGCGGTTTATACGCCGTAGCGTATTTCCAATCTATACAAGGCCGGAACGCACCCATAGGAAACTGCTCGCGTATACATTGTAATGCTATTTTTTAATCTGTGATTACAATGTATACACGAATTTTGCGTACTGCTCGTGTATATTTTGTAATGTGGAAGCGCGCGTCCTGGTTCCAAACTATACTACATCACTTACGCTTAACATGAGTTTCAAACATAAATAGTCAAAAAAAAAAAATGATCTGGGTGAAATGGAACAGACAACAGATAACGGAATATGAAATGGGTTAGGTTAGGTTAGAAACGTGTCAACCGCGCGCGAGCCGAGCGAGCGAAGCGAGCGGTGCTGCGGCAGCTGCCGGCGAGCACTACTTCCAAGTTGCTCGCAGCCAGGCAGGCTATTTAGCGCAAGGTGCATTACGTCGCAAACAAGTTGAATACCAGTTCACAACTTGTCGCAATCTATACACGATTAGTCCGTATGCGTACTGGCACTGTATATTTTAGAATAAGGTAGTTAATTAGGTCGCTACGAAGTATACGCGAGTATTTGTGTACTACTGTTGTATAGATTGGAAGACCTGAGTAAAAAAGTGATTTCCAATCTATACGCGATTAGTTTCACACCCTTGCGTTCTGGCCTTTTATAGAATGGAAAGACGCTATGCCGTACCGTAAAGAAACCGTGCCGTATACAAAGAGCTGGTCAAAGTCATTCAGGTGCCAAAAAATCCTTAGAATAGGATAGAATATGATTATTTGCATAGAATGTAGATATAGGTACAGGTTAGTGTTAGAAAATAATGTTTCGTTTCCGTAACATTCTACTATATATATATATTTTTTTTTTTTTTTTTCTACATTGACATGCAAAAAATTATAGTTATAACTAAAACAGTAATTAAGTAGTTCTACAGGTTTGGTATAAAATTTTAATTCTACATTTTAATAAATCTTAAGGTACCTACTTATTAATAGCACTCTATAGCATTCTTGTAGTTTAACCAACACCGCGCCTTAAAAATGCGCCGCGAGGCAAAGGGGAGCGTTGACGAATGAGCGACGGGACGCCGTGAGCATTGACGAGTAAGCGGCCTACAATTCCCCCTCGTCTATCCGCACACATACGTGAGTCGCGGTACAGCGGTCTCTGAAAGTACTCTATTGTGTTTCAGAATGCGCGCCATCTTTGTTTTTAATAGTGATATTCTGTCTAAAGAAAGTCTCACGTCACAATGGACTATGTCTTAATGAATGAATGTTTTTATTTTTTTTCGTTTTAAGGTGTTTATAGATTTCTTATTTTTACAGAATGTGCTGTTGATTTCGTGATAACTAACCGTGGAGGATGTTCTCTCTTACACGATGGTAGCCAGTACTACAGAAATAAAGTGCGAGGTTGCAAAGAGTACTGGACTTGTAAGAGAAGGGCTGAAGGTTGCAAAGTGACCCTTATTTCTATGAAGAATATTATTTTAAACATTAGGGGTGCACACAATCATTGATTGAAGTGTTTCATGGAATTAGGAATTTAAGGTGCTGGTAGGTACTATCATCCCTGCCTACTCCTTCGGGAAATACAAGCGTTATGTTGTGTAGTTGTAAGTAATACATTTTGTGTTTTAATCTAATTTCATTATGTATGTTTTGTTATGTTCTGCTAGATTTTACAATAAAACACTGTTTTGTTGAAAAATAGATCGTTTTATTCAAACGAGCGAGCCTTACAGTAATCGCTTATGATATGTAACATCTGACATCTTGGCTAACGTATATATGATATCAACAATATTCATCATCGTCATCTTCATAGCTATCGTCATAGCCATCGCCATCGCCTTCGTCATGGTAATATAATATAGTATAGTATGAGTTGGTACCATCTGACGGCCAACACTAGCACCGCGCGAGCTCATTGGTCAAATCAAATAGCGCACACTTCCCCGGCTTCCTGTTACACACTTCCGTCCCTTTTCATGAAATCACTAGACGAGGCTGCAGCAAAGCGAGAGGAAACATGTTACATATCAAAAAGAACAGTTAAAAAAAAGTTATATGACGTATGTGAATTCTTATTACAAATGTAAATAATGCAGAAACATTGTTTTTTTAGGTGCATTTTTTGTAACAAGTCAACAAGGGAAACCTGTTATTATGGTAGGAAGACATCGGTACAACATGCGCAATGACCGGAAAGGCAGGCGGATGACGTGGCGCTGCGTGAAGAAAATCATCAACTGTCCAGCACACGTCGTCACTATGGATAACACCATTTTAGGCATAGTAAACAAACACAATCACGATTAAAATGTTATCATCTTATTAAACAATGTTATCATCTTATTACCATTATTTTCACTTAAACTACGATTTCCTCGAAGAGCGGTAGCCGCTACATAGCGTCTGCAATTTACCGGCGAATGACGTCACTGTAACGTTATTTAAAAAGTTAGTAGGTGTGTTTTCCTTAAGAGCGTTTTTGACACCGTAAAGTCAAGCCCCGCTGCCTAAAGATTTAAATCGCTAGATTTGCTCTCGCGAAAAAGTGTCGAGAAGACTGAGTCATCTCAGTATTGACGCTTTTTCGCGTGACTAAGTACGGTGAGGTTAGGGGAGGATACGGTGCTCACGCGTACTGTTAAGTCACTGCCTCATTGTATGACAGAGGAGTCAAAATGACAGATACGTGATTATTATTTTACGCTGTAGAGATAATCTATCGATTTGAATCTTTGCCACTGCCATAATTGTCATATTGGCTTTTAGAGGCGGCCACCGCTTTTCTAGGAAAGAAAAATTACGTACGTTTCGCACGGTATGTTATTTTAAACCAATGATGTTTGATAAATAATAACTATTGGATTTATGAGTGAAATAAAAAAAAAAAAAATATTATCTCCTTTATTCGTTAAATATACATATAAATTTTATTTTTAAATATTGGCCCAGGATTAGACATTTAAAAATATGAAAATAGTAGTCCACCGGTGTCGGGAACAGAAGGGCTTACTCCCTTCGATCTTCGATCTTCGATCTCTTTCACACTTACGGTATGTCCGTAATTGAGACGGAGAACAAAGCGCCCGTAACGACGGCCGAAACTACGGATTTCGCTTAGGGAGTAGGCCCCGAGTGTCCAAGCTGCCGGCGGTCAGGGTTCCAGAGAGAGGAACTTCCTTACAATACGAGCCTCGTCGAGAAGTACCGCTTTTTGCATGAAGCCCTTGACCTAACTGCTTACCGGGAGCCTCTTCAGGTGTTGGTCGAGACTTTTAATAATAAAGAATAGTTTTTCAAATATGGGCTTTTTAATTTACTGATTTCTGACTCAGTGACATAAGAACGACTTTCATTTGTTTACACACAATAGTTTAACTTATTTCAATAACCAAATAATTATAATTTTGCAGCGTTTTTCGGGACAACAACGTACGGTAAACGTTGCCTATACGTCGGGACGAATAGGTATACTGTACATCAGAACGAGGGTCCGAAGACCAGGTGGCGGTGCGTGAAGAAGAATAACGGCTGCCAAGCATTCGTGATGACCATTAACAACATCATCATCAGACAACGAGAGGATCATAATCATCAGTAAATCGTCATCACTCGACTTATTGTAATAAACGAAGATTGCAGAAACGACAATGACCAGTCTTCTCTCGTGCTGGCACGAACAATGAGGATAAGTCATGTCAAGCCGTGATAAAAATGTTCGCCAGTCAGCAAGATGGTAGCGGGGCTGACGTAGTTATAACACTTTCCGGGATACTAAACGCCCATAGACGAGGTATACTACTCAGAGCACTGATTTTAACAGCACTTGACGGAACCGCACTTATCAAAATTTTATTTCAGTGTGGTTAGTGCACCCATGGACGTCATTACAATAAAACTTCTATTGTGTCTCGTTCAGTGTCCCGGAAAGTGTTATGGCGGCTGTACACCCCTGTCCTAGTGCTCTCGCTAGGTCTCGCGAAAAAGTCTCGAGCGAGGGGCTTCAGCCCGAAAGTGGCCATGTACTCGCCTAGTTCAGTTGATGTTGTGAACCCCGAGAGGATCGATGCAGACATTGAACTAGCTGCTGCCGTTGCTCTATGGGCCATCACTTATTATAAATACTGACACACTGTGCACACAAAAAAAATAAGAAAACAATAGCGGAAACGAGATGGTAAATAATCACGATGCATCGAAAGAGATCACTGTATGTATCTTTTTCCAAGACGGAGGAAAATAACTTTCTACATTTGTACTAATTCTTGTATTTAACGGAGAAACGAGACTGTACAGCGAAGCACTCGCAACTGCCACGAGATCCTTTGCCTCGGGTACAAAAAACCGACACGGGACGGAGAGCGAACGAGGAACGCCAAGACACTGAGGCGGGTCGAGCGCTCTCATCTACATTCTTGCACTCGACCTGTCTGTCACGATGTGTTTTGGCGAGAGTGTACAGCCGCCGTTAACTATCGCTACTCGTGGTTTTATTGACCGGTTACTTTTAATGGCCTTTAAATGATTTATTGAGGGACGTAAGTACTGAAATAATTGCACAACTAATAAAACAACATAATTAAAAAAATATTTCAATTTTGTTATCAATCAATTTTATCAATAAAAGAATCTAAATAAGCCCAGAAATTGTTTTAAACCATAGTTCCTAAAAAAAAAAAAAAAAGAAAAAAAAAAAAAAAAAAAAAAAAGATCGCTTTTAGCGATAAGACCGCCCATTGTGTCACCCTATGTAAAATGACTACATGTTTATCTGTATTTTTTATGGTGTACATAATAAAGAATATTCTATTCTATTCTATTCCTAAAAAATTTGGATTGGATTTTTCATGAAATAAACCGAAATAATTTAATTGGTAATAAAATCGTAAATTTTGGCTCTAACTTAATGATTAAATACTGAAATTTTAAAACGTTGTAAAATAGCTTGTAAAAGTCATTTTGGCAATAAAACTCAAGTATAGATTGAATTTTATTTATAATATTTATGCATATTTGAAACTTTTAATATTTAAATTTATGATAACTTCACTATCAAGTAGTCTGTCGGATTTACATGATATGCATTCTGACCCTGTTGTGCGGTGGAGATAGTGCGTGAAAGGATTAATCATTTGAGTGTTGTTCGTTTCAAGTTTTTTACCAAATTACTGACAATTCAACACGTTGTTATAGAGTTGCTGCAGCCACAATGGGAAGTTCCATTGTATCGTTCAGACACAGAATCAGAGTCTGAGAATGAAGTGGCACCTAAGAGAAAACGAGGACCAGCTAAAACCTGGCTTTTTGTGGCAAAGTTTTCTAATTCGAGGGAGGCAATGGATTTTGTGGAAGCAGAAAATACTTGGTCTCGTTTGACTACTCGGAAGACTTCAGAAGGCGAAAAACGAGTTTATAGATGTAACAAAGTTAAAACTAGAGGACCCCAGTGTGCCGCAGTACTTACCTTGTTATATGCAAGTGACAGTGATGACGTTTATGTATATCGTAACGATGCTGAACATGATCACGATAAGATTGGGACTGCGAGTAACTATGGTATCGATGAACAAACCAAGATAGAAATTAATAAACTGTCAGAAATGCATCTAAAACCCAAAGCCATTTTAACTGCTTTAGCGAAGATTGATGGAATTAAAATGCCTTCAAAAACGCAACTTGCTAATTATATAAGTGACAGAAAAAAAGAGCGTTATAGTAAAAAAAAGTAGATCTGTAGAATCATCACTCTTTTCTGTTCCGTTGTTGAACTGTTTTTAGTACTACAAGGCTTCAAGATAAAAATATTCTCAACGAATAGATACAACGTGAATAATGTACATTATCCTTTAGGAAAATGCTCCTTAAAATGCTGCAATGGCAAACTTAGCGATGTTTTTTTAACAAGCTCAAAATAAACTGTTGTTGTTATTTGTGTACAATTAAGTACTTCTCTTACCTTTTAGTTATTAATGACTACGCCAAAAAACTATTTTTCTGTTGAAATTATATTGAAATGGTTAAACATTATAAATACAAAAACTTTTAAGTGTTTTAACGATGAAATACTCGTATTAACGATTACTGTTTAAGAAATATACATCATTTTATTATATCTTAGCCTGCCTTTCGGTATCTGACACAAGACTGATCCTTATCTTGTTTTGTTACAGACAAAGAAATACAAAATGATGTGGCGCAAGAGGAAATAATACACAAGCTAAAGAAAACTGAGAATGAAATGGAAAACAAGAAACAAATAGAAACCGTGAGAGAAATAGAAATAATGAGTGAAACGGAAAGAATGGAAAACATTGATCTTAAAAGAGAAATTGAAAACAAGACTCAAATACAAATAGAAACTTTGAGAGGAATAGAAATTATAAGAGAAATAACAAAAAACAGAGAAATAGAAAAAACAGAAATAGCAAAAAATCGAGAAAAAATGAGAGAAATAGAAGAAATGATGGAATCAGAAAAAAATAGAGAAATGGAAAAGAAAAGAGAAAAGGAGAAAAGAGAAAAAAAAAGAGAACAAAGTAGAAAATGGGAAAAAAAGAGGCAACTAGCAAAAAATCGGGAAAAAATTAGACAAATGGAAAAAGTTTTAGAATCAGAAAAAAATAGAGAAATAGAAAAAAATAGGGAAAGAGAAGAAATTAGACAAGCAGAAAATAAAAAAAATGAGGCAGAGCAAAGAATCGACGAAAATAAAGTAATGGGCGAAGAATTAAACGAAGAAGTCGACGACGAAGATGTAGAAGTTCAAGAAGGAATAATTTTGCACAATCGATTTGGACGACAAATGCTTGTTGTCAATGGCAACAAGTATTTCAACGAGAGGGAACGAGGCTGGAAGATTGAATGGAGATGCTCCAAACGATCCTCACTTGGCTGTAAAGCTAATATTGTGACTATAAGGGAGAGAATTGTTCGTCATCAGGACATACACAATCATAGTAGCGATCCTGAGTTTATGACATATGGTGAAAGTAAATAATAATACCTATATTTTGTAGATTGCTGTTACTTAGACATTATGAATATGATTGTTTTTCTTTACGTATTTTGTTTATTTGGGCAGCTGTTATTTGGTTCTGATTCATGATTTAATCTTTTATTGGATACTTAAAATATGATCTCTTTTTTTCTTTTTCGATTAGATTCAAGGTTACAAATTTTGCTATTTGTATGCTGGTTAATCTACATTTTGCTTTATTAGCTATAAAATAAATGTGACTATCATGAATCTACATACGTGGGATCTCTTTATCCGTAATGTAAGAAGTATTTATATGCAACGTAATTGTAGTAGATATTTATAAGTTATATCCATTCATCTGCCTAGCCTTTTTTCAAATAGCTTGGGGTCGGCTTATGTTGGGTTTGGGAGTTATAGTTATGTACTCGTATATCTACTAAATGTTTTAACGTCAATGTTCGCTTCTTGTATTTTTAATCGAGAACTCTGTGTATTACTTAATATATGGTACACGTATAATTGTTATGATAGTGTTTTTTTATCACTTCATCCGCCTGATTATTTTCTGTTACTTAGCTTGGTTTATTGAAACCAAAAAGAAACCAAAGGTTCCTATTTATTAATTTATTACTTATTGTTGTATATGTAAAAAATCAATCTGCCTAGCCTTTTTCCCAACTATGTTGGGGTCGGCTTCCAGTCTAACCGGATGTAGCTTAATACCAGTGTTGTTGTACATGTATTCACAGATAAATAAATAAATATAAACAATTACACTCTGAAAGTTTGATTATTAGTTGACATATTTATGGCCCCTAACATTCTCACTTACCTACAAATATCTATAAAAGATATTACTTGAATTATTAGTTAAGTTATTCAAAAACACTTTTGATTGAATTATTTTTTCCACGTGTGTAATATTATTATTTCGTTTATTCATATTTTTTCATATTAAATTACATTTTTAAATATTTTTTACAAAAGATATTAAAAAAAAAAAAACATTTAATAATATTAAAAAAATAATTATATTGTTACTAGCTTTTGCCAGCTGCTTCGACCGCGTGCTTGTAGGAAATTATCCCACGGGAACGTACTACCAGGATAAAAAGTATCGTATATGTTAATCCAGGTTATACACTATCTGTGTGCCAAATTTCATCCAAATCCGTTTAGCCGTTTTTACGTGATTGAGTAACAAACATCCAAACAAACAAACTTTCACATTTATAATATTAGTAGGATAGTTAGGATTATTATAGTGGTATATTAATTGTGTATTGTTTAATATATATTTTAAAATTATTTATTTATTTATAACCTGTATTGTTTATTTTCAGATTATTTGGTCAAGACGCCCCGAGGCTATTTTCTGATGGTGAACAACCACAAGTTCCACAAGAAAAGGGAGAGACACCACAGAGTTGAGTGGAGGTGCTCGAAACGCAAGACCCTTGGTTGCCGGGCTGCTGTCACCACTATCTACCAGGACATTGTGAAGAGATCTAATGAGCATAATCATGAATAGTTTACTTAAAAGGAAATACGGTCACGTTCGTTGGCGTATATAATTACGCCAAAAAATACATGGTTTGCATGGTAGTGGTAGTGGTAAATATACATTATACTCGTAATTATCGTAAAAATATATATTTACCTCGACAATTGATCATATTATTATTTATTGTTATTAGTAATTAACTGTTTATTTATTTTACCTCGATGATCCTAGTGTATCATTTATAACTTATTTTTTAACTTCCAGTTACAGCTATATGTAAGCAGGCACGCCCTTTATGCTTGGAGGCTTTTATTTAGATATTAAGTTCTGTTTACGTTTAGTTTTTATTTCTGCCTGAGTATAGTTCTCGATGATTTTGTTTGGTATATTGGCGTGTGCTAGCTGATATACGGGTAATAATTTCAATTATGTTTTGCGTAATGTAAATTATTTTGAATACTATTATATAGTTTTTTTTTTTTTCAAACTGAACAGACAGCTGTGCTGCTGGGGAGTTTGTTGCGCCACTTCTTCCCAACTAACGCACTAGATTATTTTTGGTTTTTGAAAGACTTATTAGGTACACACGGCTACACATCAAGCTATACATTTCCAGTTTATGCTGATCTCGCATTGTATAGGATTTCCGTACAATGCGAGGTCAGCTTATACTGGAAATGCATAGCTTGATGTGTAGCCGTGCGTACTATTTTTAAATCAATGTTAGAATTAGATATCAGGTCAAATTGATTTTTAAGCACAAGGAGTACTGCTGATGAATATGAAAAAAACATCGTTTTAAGTTGAATATTGTATTGATTTTAAAATATAATTAAGTGAACCTTTATAAAATTATTATCAGTGTTATTACGAGTATCATGGATGAATAGTACCTACCTAGCCATAAGTAATTATGAAATGTAGAATCTCGCAGAATGTTTTATTTATACGGCTTGACGCCTAATTGGCTATACCGATTTCGGAAGTTATAGAAAATCTTGTATTCTCAATATAAGTTAGTGTTTTGTCATTATTTAAAATTACTATTTTCTCGCTTTTGATTTTATGACTCTAGGTTTTAATAAATTAAATAAATGTATTAACATAACTTATTTTTTATTTTAATGGTTAGGTTAGGTTGTTGCAAACAATTTCGTGCTCGCGAGGTCTACTGTTCACAGAACTACT
Source organism: Agrochola macilenta (assembly GCA_916701695.1). Taxonomy (NCBI): domain Eukaryota; kingdom Metazoa; phylum Arthropoda; class Insecta; order Lepidoptera; family Noctuidae; genus Agrochola; species Agrochola macilenta. The sequence goes on from OU753563.1 coordinate 17,226,185, forward strand.
AGTAATAGTTAATTTGAATGTATTTCCGTTTCAGGCAATCGTCATTTCTTCATAAAATCTGGGCGGGAAAACATTCTGGTCTTAGGTGACGTCAGATACAACCGATATAAGGAAAATAAAGAAAGGACCTTCTGGAAGTGTGCAATGAAAGGGTGCAAAGCGTCTGTCATCACCGTGAACAATGAAGTTTTACAGTTCAAGAATTTTCATAATCATTAATATTACAATTATCAAGACAATTGCTCTCGTTAATTATAATTATCGTTCTCGTTAATTATAATTATCGTTCTCGTTAATTATAATTATCGTTCTCGTTAATTATAATTACCGTTCTCATTAATTATAGGTAATTACCGTTCTCATGAATTATAATTATCGTTCTCATTAATTATAATTATTGCTATCGTTAATAGTAATGATCGATATCGTTTCCTATTTCATTGTGAATAATTGTTTAACTAGCGGAGCAGCACCTTAGTAAGTACCTATCTAAAAACGACCTAAGCTGTTTTCTCATAGTATTAAATCGTAGTGATAATATGTTAATAGCGTAGTGATCTTAGTTCTGTTGTGTGAATTAATATATAAAAATAAAAAAAGTATTTTGCTCAAATAATCAGAGAATGAGCTAGTCAATATTATTGCTGAATTTAATGAATAGGACAAAACCATTAAATGCTGTTAATTAATCAAATGTCATATTGCTATGCGCCTATCAGTATTATCGCTCCAGAATATACCGTGGGTAGTGTATGTACTTAATTATTTACAACTAGTGTATTCCGTACCTAATGTCGGCGAGGTATCTAATAAACTTAAATCTATTAGGAAAGAACGATATACTTATTAAGTGTAAATTTTGTAAGAATCTTGATTCCTAGCGATCTCAATAGAGTGGTGTGAATGAATTTATGAGCATTTGTATTTAGTCCTATTTATTGTTAGGTTTTTTGTATGTCTTAAGTCTGAGTGTGGTCTATAGTGATCGTGATGATTCTATTTAAATGTAAAATCTAGTCTAAACTTTATTGTGTTTATATTTTTTTACCCTTGGCAGCATTTCGTGACTCGATTTTATGAATATTAAATCAAGACGTATTTAATATCCAGCTGTTTGTTTTTACATCCACACCCACCCTGACACCTGCAGCCACCCACACCCACCCACATCCAACTGGCTATGTATAATTTTTTGTTGAATTCCCAATAAATACTAGTCCTTTACTGTTTTTCCATACAGATCTAAATAGTTCCTAAATTTTTAAACTTCTTTATTGTGTTGTTTATTTTGATTGTGTTCCTCAACATAATATATAATTTTGGGGGCCATCATAACAACATGTATTTCAAATACAACATTTTATTTTCTAGAAATATATTTCGTGGACAATCGTTACGGTAACAAGACTCTGGTATTTCTCGACCAACGTTACAATAAAAGCCATGAGCGGGAAGGACGGGCGTCATGGAGATGTGTCAAGAGAAATAGTGGCTGCAGGGCAGTGGTCGTCACGTATTTGAACAGTGTCATACAGTTTACAGAACACAATCATGGTGCTCAACTTAAGAAAAGTAAGGAAAAAGCTTGCTAGGAGGTACTCCGATGGGCGAAAATGTGGCTACGAAGCCACATCACAAACGATATCCTGATCTCGGTACAATAACACCTGCACCATGAAAGACCTTTACGAGGACAATGCTAACGCTGTCGCCGTGCCTGAATTCTGGTCGAAGCTTATATAAAATATGAAAAAAGAAGTGGCATGTCAAAGCCAAAGCGCATACGATGATCAGAGAAAAAAAGAAAAAAAGAAGTAAAAAAAATAACAAGACACACAAAGTAGTGGTCTACTTGAAGTGGTTTCACCATTTCGTGCATGTGCATGCGTCAGGCGACACTGACGCAGTTTCGGCTGCTCAGATTGGCTTCTCGTTAAATGATTTATAACATTCTGTATAATTAGTACACAATGAACTTCAGCCATTTCTTGTCTTTGAAGCTTATTTTACTTTAGTGATATACCTTGAGTTTAATATGAATGTGTGTAGCATTATTGTGCAATTTTTTTTAGGTATTTTTTTTGTACAATAGTAAATACGGAAATCAACTTTTAAAAGCTTTTTGAACATTTACTTATGTGTGTATGTGGGGTACCTAAGCTGGTATTATGTTATAAATCTCATAATTATTCAAATAAATTGTATGAACTTGTATATAATTATTTAGGTATAAATAATAAAAGTACGTATTATTCTACTGCAACTACGTATAAAATATATTTTTTAAAATTCAATATGAATTACTTCCGTGTATTAGGAGTTTATAGGCATTTAATATTTGTACGCAAAAATAAAATTAATTCATAAAATGTTGTGATTAGGTGATAAATGTAACTATTTCAGTAATCTATGTAGGCTCGGTAGATGGATAGTACCTGTGTAATAATATGTGTATGTTGCAGAAACAAAAAATACAATTTGTTTAATATAGGTAAACGTTTTTTTATATTCGAAAAATGCCGATTAAGGTCAAAGTTTCCAAGTTTGAACCCAAAACTGGGACAAGTGAAAGCATTTGCTCCTACCTATAAGGTTGGAAACATCTCATCAACCAATTTCGGTGCATCACTGGGGGTCGAATCTACGCGACCAGTTCGTATCGGGCCTGTACAGCGAGGACATGCTACTGACTATTCAGGGAATTTGCAGAAAATACTGTTATTCCATAAAGCATGAACTAATTATTCCTTGTTCGCGATGGAACAAAAGGTTTTTACTGAGAATAAAATACTGAGAATGATGATGTTGCTTTACTTTTATTTGGACAAGGCTTACTTAGGTTTCTTGAAATGTTGAAACTGTAAAACGTAGACTGCTTGCTGACTGAAGTTGAAGTGAAGTTCTGTTCGTCGCCATATTGCCGCGACGACGTCAGAGCGGTCCCGCGCGCTAGAGATGTGCTCCGTTTCGGTTGGGGTTGGTCGATTGTCTGAGCGGGGCGCGAACATTCTCCCGGCCGTTGAAAGAGCTAGGTCGTTGAAGGGGCTTTCAACCCAGTTACTCCGCTGCGGCGGGCAGCCAGGCACCGACGGTTTAGAGCACGGCGAAATGTACCTTTCGCCGTGTTGACATCGGCGACTCTGGGTATTCCGTCGAAGCCAGGAAATAATCTGCTGACTCGTCCTAGACGCCAGCATAGAGGGGGTTTCTGGTCATCCTTGATCAACACCAAATCATCGAGCTGATGACTTTTGCCTTTTACTTGCCACTTCGTCCTCTGTTGGAGTTCTGAGACGTACTCAGAGGCCCAGCGCTTCCAGAATTGCTGCCTTGCTCGTTCGATGCGCCGGTAGCGGTTGAGACGATTTACGTTGGAGTTCACAATGTTTGCTTGGTGTGGGCAGTAAAGTCAATGTCCTGCCAATTAAAAAGTGTCCCGGGGTAAGGGTCTGGAAATCGTTGGGAGAAGGGCTGAGAGGACATAGGGGGCGGCTGTTTAGAATGGCTTCGATCTGAGCGAATACCGTGGTTAATTCTTCTAAAGTTAGGTGAGACTGGCCTAGAATTCTATGAAGGTGAAATTTTGCTGATTACACACCAGCCTCTGCCATTCCGTTGAAATTTGGAGCCTACACGGGTGAAAAGCGGAATTTAATGCCCTGGCGAGCAGCAAAATCAAGGTTCATTGTTGGATCTTAGAAAGCTACCTATATTAAAAACCCAAATTGTTGAAAGTTTGATTACCACAGCGGGCATGGCTTTTATTTCAGGTAAGTTGATATTTAGATTTAAGTTTAGTACAGGCCATGTTGATTCAGGCTGTTTGAGAAAAGGTGACCCGGACCACCACAGATCGGATTTACTGACGTCTTGTGAATCCACGCCAGAGGACGTAAGATCAGCTGGATCTTCAGCGGTAGGAACGTGACACCAGGCTGAAGTGTCTTACCGACACTTCAGCCTGGTGTCACGCTCAATTATAGCGGCGACCCTATTAGCGACAAACGTTTTAGTTTTGTCGGGAGACCTAAGCCAACCTAGCACTACATTTGAATCCGTCCATAGAAACCTAGCACTACATTTGAATCCGTCCAGTAGACGCTAAATTGAAGTTTACTACTTAGAGCTTTACTGACAGCGGCACTCAACTCTGCACCTAGTAAAGCAGCACATAGCTCTAACCTTGGAATAGTACAACCTTTGATGGGAGCTACGCGCGCCTTCGCGCACAATAGATGAACTAGAATTTTTCTCTATTGCTATCAACAGACCGTAGATAGATACAACTTCCATAGGCCTGTCCTCAGATAAGGAGATTCAGATTGGCCGAACGTTCTGATATCAGGACGTTCGGCTATAAATAAATGCTTCTAACTTTCGAACTGTTCTGTTACAAATTCTTTGGCTGGCATCTATATGCGTCACATAATCGTCACTAAAAACTGGAGTAGCAGCCAGCTCCCTATCTCGACTGGCCGAACGTTCTGATATACATTGCTGAGAAGCATCGCAGAAACGATGGAGTTCAACAGAAACAAAATTATCAATTAGGACATGTCGTGGAATTCTTAATGTTGATAGACAATTAAAATGTCTAGTGGTACTGACTCATCCCAGTCCAGTTTATCTATCCACGATCTTTGAAGGAATATTTTAGCCTTAATAGTACAAAAAGAAATGATGCCGCAGTGGTTCAAATATTTAAAAAATAGTGGACAAAATAATTCTTTTAGTACACTTAGGATTATCAGGAGAATTTATAGGAAAATTAATTTCATCAGTAACAGGAAAACATCCTATGCCTAAAGTACTAGTGGCATTACTGATGATTAAATTGGATTCATCGTTATCAATAAAACTTTGACTTATAAGATTGGGTAAATTAGAGCGGTATTTCCTGAGGGGAAAACATCCTTTGGCTAGTTCAGAGGCAACTGATCTCTGAATTAGACGTAACTCGTCTGAGAGTTATCACATTCTTCGCCAATTTGCCACATGCATCGAGTGGTAAGGAAACTTGCACTGGCGAAGGATTTTTCACTGTAGGTGAGTATTAAATCGTAAGTATTTAATCGTAGAACCTCGTTTTCATTGTCGCGCCACAAAATTAGTTGTGTCGCGATCGGAATCTCTTAGCCACACTTGTCGGTACATTTTTTCAATGTCCCCTGTCAAAACATATTTGTATTGACGAAAATGTAGCAGAACATTAAATAAAGAATCTTGGATAGTAGGGCCTACCATTTGGAGGTGATTAACCGATAGACCAGAAGAAGTAGGCTTGAAACCAACTCTAAGCTTTGTAAATTCACTCTTATCCCTAAAAACAGGATGGTGAGAAATAAAATAGGATTTATGGGATTAGGCGGTGCAGAAAGAGGGCCATAGTCAGCATACTCTTGGATAAATTGAGAATAAAGTTTTGGACTTTTTCTAAAGTGAGACGAATATAGTTATGCCAAAATAGCGCGGTCGGTTCGTGGATGCGTGATCATCCAAGACTGAGAAACCGTTTCTTTGCTGTGTAATGAGATTCTCCTAGACAATCTAATTCATCTCTTAACGGAAGACGCACACAAAAACGACCATCACTTTCTCGATAGGTATTAGAGAGAAAGTATATTTCACTAAAAGTTTCTTCTTTACTAGAAGCCTCAACTTGAGGAACATTTTCTAAATCCCAAAATTTGGACAACTGTTCAACACCCACATTTTCCCATTTTCTACACTTAAAGAATCTTCTTCTTTGAGTAAGAAATTACAGAAAACAGGCTTTTTGCATGAAGCTCGAGTAGAAATAGACATAGGACCTGCAATGAGCCATCCTAGTTTAGAGCTCTGGAGACAAGTTTTGCTCTCACCCATTGAACGTTGTTGATTACCTATTAAATCCCAGAATTGGTAAGCACCAATGAGTTAAAAGTAAATTAAATTTGAAGACTCGGTAAGTCATTAGGTAATGTTCTTCCCATTTGAATTTTGTACCATTGTCTAACTTTGGCAGTAAAATGTGAATGATTAGGGCATCCCATTTGTCAGTAGGGAGTCCTAGGGTATTTAGGGCTCGTAGGTTTTTATTGACATGATCAATTATTAATCTTAAGGCTTTATCTGTTTTACGCATAGAGGCAATTTGGAATAATGAATTTAAATGGTTAGCTATTAACTGCCTTATATTGTCATAACGGCTGCAGAGAATGGACCATGCTTCATAATATTTTTTGTCAGAAACTTCTAGGCTACTTAGTACTCGGGCAGCTTCACCCTCCAAATAGGAACTGAGATAATGAAATTTGTTTATATTTATAAGTTTGGAATTATCATTTATATCAACAATACATTTTTTTTAATTCTAACCATTTATAATATGTGCCATCAAACTTAGATATGCTTATAATAGGTAATTTAAATCTTAGACTATTATAGCTATCATGGTGATGACACTCATTGACTTGAGAACAGTGTGAATTATTGTTTTCTTCTGGGTTAGAAGAAGTGTTATGTGTTTGTAAAAATGTTTGGGCAAATGAAATACAAATACCAAATTCTTGTTCAATCAATTCGCGAGTAGTTATCTCATTGGACAGATTAGCCTCACTTTGTACCTCTATTAGGTTTTGCAGCTCGCCAAATTCAATGAACAATGCCTCCATTCGCGAAAACTTCTTAGTAAGGTTATTGACTTCTACTGGTGAGATTGATTCTAAAACAACTAGGGAATCTAAATAGGTGTTAAATTAAGTAACGCGACCCCTGAGGGAACCACGTTTGATATTTAAATCTTTAAGCGTTGCTCCTGAAGTCATAGTGATTGGTTTTTAATAGAATAATTAGAAAATTGGTACGGTACGCTCTTCGTTTCGCCGACCGGTGTGCAGCAGAGGCCGATGGTCGTCAGCGAAGCTAGTGAGGAGCCGCACAGCTGCTAAGCAGATGCGTAGACAGCTGCGGCTCGAAGATAATAGGTGACGTCGTCGACTCAGCGTAGGTAGGTACTCTGTAATGTACCGATTTGTGACTGAACACCAAATAAAGCAAGCAACAAGCGTGCGAGATGGGTGCATTAGGGCGATGAGCGTGCTGATAGCTTTTAGTTTATACAGGCCTTAGGCGCACACACACTCACCTCCTTCTGCGAAGTAGTAATGCTCGCGAAGGAGGAGGCGAAGCGCGTGAGGGGAGGCAAATTTCGCGCCCTCACGCCCCTAATTCCCGACGCCCAGGGTGTCTCCTGCGGCGCAGGAGACGCCCTGAGCGTCGGGAATTGCAGGCCGATTTCCGGCCACCGTAGGCGCGGACTTGCTGACGGTGAGCAATGGGTAGCTCGCCGTCCGATAAGGACCAGGCCCAGGTCGACGGCGCGTTGCAGTTGTGTTCCACGCGCGCCTCAAAGAGATGTCACCACAACTGACGGGGTCCGCTAGTACCGATGCCTGCCGGGGTCGCGGGAAAGCCCGAAAGGGATATCGTGGCCCCTGGCAATGTACAGGCAACTGAAAGAACACGGGTGGGTTTAAGTCAGTAAGAGTCTGACACGCTGAGAAGCTAGTTAGGTGCACACACACTCAAGCTTAGTTTTTATTTTTAATAATAAGATAACTTAGGATGCATTTTAAAATAAATTGGGAACACGTTGCGAATTTAGTTTGTCAAAATATAACTAAATTACGACTCTTGGATCAAAAATATCAGATGAATAGGATGGAATAGTGATTAGCCGTTATTTAGCGCAAACACGTGCAAAAACATTTGGTGATTGTTATAATAACTTGAGACGTAGTCACCAAACGTCGAATCATAGGCACACGGCGTCACTCAGACAAAAGGGGAAAGATTTTCAATTTTGATCTTTAGATTGGCAGATCTTGCGACGACCCACCGACCGACGTAGCGGCTCTGGTGGCCTACTCCCTAAGCGAAATCCGTAGTTTTGACCGTCGTTACGGGCGCTTCGTTCTCCGTCGCACTTACAGACATACCGTAAGTGAGAAGGAGAGCGAAGGACCCGTAACGACGGCCGAAACTACGGACTTGGCTTAAGGAGTAGGCCCCCTGTCTCGTAGGCTTCTTCGGGTTTCGCGTTGGAAGTTGGTTGAGCAGGAAATAGGCCCGCGTGTTCGCGATGCTGTCCTGTCACGGTCGCCACTTTTTGTTCGCGATGGAACAAAAGGTTTTTACTGAGAATGATGATGTTGCTTACTTTTATTTGGACAAGGCTTACTTAGGTTTCTTGAAACTGTAAAACGTAGACTGCTTGCTGACTGAAGTTGAAGTGAAGTTCTGTTCGTCGCCATATTGCCAATGCAACAATGTTAGAGCGGTCCCGCGCGCTAGAGATGGGCTCCGTTACGGTTGGGTTTAGTCCGATTGTGAGCGGGGCGCGAACAATTGCTTTATTTTATAATTTTTTATTCCTCAACATGAATATCATCAATCATTCTTGGTGCTATCACAATAATACATGTATTCTTTTTTTCTAGGAGTATATTTTGTAGAAAATCGTTCCGGTAACAAGACCTTGGTATTTCTCGACCAACGTTACAATAAGAGCCACGAACGAAGGAAGGACGGGCATGCGTCATGGCGATGTGTCAAAAGGAATAGTGGCTGTAGGGCAGTGGTCGTCACGTATTTGAACAGTGTCATACGGTTTACTGAACACAATCATCTTGCAAAGAAAATTGTGGAAAAACTAGCTAAAGGCTAAAATTCCGTATTAGTTTGTGTATGGATTGTCAAGACTGAAGTGCACACGGCGGTGAAAAGAACACTAACTACTTGAAGAAAATCTTTAAAACAGATTCACCGTTTCGTGCATGTGCGATCGTGTCAGATGAAACTGACGCAGTTTTTCAACATACTGTATATTAAATTAGTATACTATGTACTATCGAAGAACTTCATATCTAAGCGGTTTAAAAACAAAATCCCGTGAACACGATGACCACATCTGTTACCGCCCCGGTTCTATAACGGCCGAGCGCTGCAAGCAGAAATAGTCCTTACGGTGTATAGATATGAACTTCTTCGATGGTACTTAAGCCATTTCTTGTTTTGAAAGATTGTTTTACTTTACTGATGTACTTTGAGTTTTTTAAGGAATGTACGTAGCATTATTGTATATACAGTGTTAACTTTCGTATGGTTTAATTTTTTGTATAATATTAAGAGTGTTTAAGTGTTTATCCTAAAAGTTATTAGTTAGTACACTGAATTTGATGTTGTAACCGTTTTAGGTGTTAAAAAAATATTTGGAAACTTTCCAACTACCTTTTTTACACCTAAAACGGTTACAACATCAAATCCAGTGTTATAATTCCAATTCATTATTAATATTCTAGTTCGCTAGCTAGCCACATTTCATATTTCCATACAGTAATATTGCCAAATAAATTAATCAAAACAGCGAAATATTTGACATCTATTTGCGACGTTGCCAACTTCCAGAATAAACGCTCTTAAGTACGGAAACAATCTTTATTTGCTCATGATTTTATTTTTGAGTATTTATTTATGAGTGTTCTTGCTTATGCTGGTAATTATGTAATAAATGTCGTAACATTCAAAATTTATTTTATGATCTTTTTAAGGTAGGATAGTGTAGATACCTACACGTTTAAATATTAGAGGAACGAATTATTCTACGTACAATATAATTTATTTTTTGTAAAAAAAATATGAATTACTCCCACGTATAAATATATCATAGTTATATTATGGTAGAAAATAAAATGTTTTCAATCATGTTTGTTTTATAATATATTGATACTATTCTTCTTTTGTATATTGGCACAGGTTATAAGAAATTACCCCAAAAACGTGTAAAAAATCATCAAGGTTTCTGAGCTGTCTGCCCAGGAGGCTGCCGATAGTGGTACTCGTAACTCTCTTAAAATATTTCAAGCTTCTGTAAAGATAATTATCGTAAAGTCTCTATCTCCCAATTTATCAATAGGGATGTCTTTTGGGTAATAAAAACCATTTAGTCCGTCAGTCAGATAATAAAAAAATATTAGACACGTATTTTGTTTTTATCAGCTCAGACCTCATACCGCTAAAGAGACCTATAAATGGTCTACTGCGCAAGTCAAACCACGTGGTGTGTCAAGTCTCATATTTAGTGCACGTATTGTACATTTGCCAGTCATGACCCGTAAGCATACATTATTATATCTAAATAAAATGTATAATTTTCAGGCCCAAGATTTCATGAAACCACTCGTGGAAATCTTGTACTACACTATAAAGGATATAAATTCAACCAAGCCTATAAGACTAAAAACAACATCAAGTTATGGCGCTGCAACCAGAAACATTTAGGATGCAAAGCGATCGTCCGCACCAAAAACAATGATGTTGTTGTTACATATACGAATAAACATACTCATACTTAATGTATTTTATTTTAATTCTGCATCATAATAATAAGTCGTAGCTAAGTAATAACAGCCGCATAGGTCGACCCACCAGATTAAGCGAGGCTTGCCGTGGTTGGTCCATGGATGGGTGACCATCTTTACGCATCGAGACTCCTCCGTGCCTCGGAAAGCACGTAAAGCCGTTGGACCGGCTGTCATTCGTGGATCTTTGACAGTCGTCACGGGTCGTCAGAAGCCCGAAAGTCTGACAACCAGTCTTACCAAGAGGTATCGTATTATCTAGTTACTAGGTTGTGGAGGTCAGATAGGCAGTCGCTTCATCCGGTTAGAGTGGAAGCCGACCCCAACATAGTTGGAAAAAAAGTCTAGGCAGAAATATCGAAACAATAATAAATTAATTTATTTCAGGTAAATACTCGTAAATTCATAGAAATCATCCAACTAATATTATAAATGCGAAAGTGTGTTTCTTTGTTTGTATGATACGGTTTCACGCTAAAACGGCTGAACGGATTTGGATGAAATTTGGCACATTGGTAGACCATGACCTAGAGAAGGACATAGGATACTTGTATCCCGATAGTCCTACGGGATCGAGACGTATGTTGGTGAAACCGCGGGGCGCAGCTAGTACAAAATAAATCTAATACAGTCAAATTGGTTTTTACCTTGGGCAGAGGCTAAGCATTGCCATACAACGTGGCAATGCGGCCAGCCTCTTGGGTACATTACCAGTCGACAGCGATGCGGATGAATTCTTCGATGCTATATTTTAGTTTGTAAATAGTTTTAGTTAAGTTAGTATATAATTTTGCTACTTTTATTAATTAATTAGTTATAAATTGTTTGTACCCATTATTGCAATATATATTCATTATAACTATAAAAAAAATACAGTCAAATAAAATCAAATAAGATCAAGCCATGATTTCTTATCTATTTTCTTTTCACTTCTAAATTTAGTAAGTAATAAAGATCCTCTTTCTCTAAACCCTTACAATATCATAGAGTATCCTTATTAGAGTGCCATTGCTGTCAATGAAACTGATGTAACGTTTCAATAACTTTCACGATGTAGTTTAAATAGTAGAAATTGTCATTAAAACAAATATTTTCAATTATGATAAGTTCCTTAAAGCGTCGTGCAGACCGGCGCGACGTGACTCTAACAAAACAATTTCTCAAAAAAAATCACGGTAGAACAATTACCGGTGTCGCGTCGCGTGACAAGTCGCGCTAGTCTGAACGAGCCTTAACGCGGCTTGCGGTAGGAGTTGACTGGTAGAAATCTTGACATAATAAAAAAACCTTATTATGCCCCCTCCCTTTCTCTTTGTCTCTTTCTGTTTTATACGAGTGTGAGCGTGCGTGCGAGTATTTTTTTACGACTTTTCTTTAGTGTAATTTTGTCTAAATTGTAATTTCTCTAAATAATCCCAAATGCTGTTGCGGGGTCACAGGATGTGTTGGAGCCATTTTTGAGGTATGAGGAACGGGGTGTAAAGTTAACTCATCCTTATTAGAAAAGGCGGGCTGGCGGGCAACTGCCCAATGATTGATGTCGGATAGTCTTATATGTGTCGTTAGCGCGGTAAACTCTAATTGCGCGATGCAGCATTTGTGTGACGGCAGGTCTTTAATGCGTAGTTTGCATGTGGCGATGTAGCTGCCGGCACACCATCATTGTTCACGTCCGAGAGAGAGATGTACCAGGAGCAGCATACTAGCATACTTTTTTTCGCTACAGAATAATGATGGTTTTAGCACTGCGTAATATGGTACTTTTTATATAATTATAGTTATTTTGCCATTTTCAGAAGAAGCTACATTTGTTAAGAACTCTCGCGGAAATTTATTGTTACTATATCGTGGGCAGAAGTACTGTAGGGATCGGGCTAAGAAGAATTCTCAGGTGGCGTGGAGGTGTAGCAAGAGGAAGGCCAGGTGTCGGGCCACTGCAACTACCGCTGATACTTTCGTTGTTCACTCCTACAATGTACATAATCATAAGTAAAATATACTTAACGTATGATCCGCAAAGCTAACCCTCGAAATTTAAATTTTCTTACGTGTTTTGCAATTTACAGGTCAGTGTCAGGTTGTATCTTGATCAAAATAGGATTCGCGACCTTATCAAATATGTATTAACAGAATTATCATCATTAGAATAATCTCTCTAAGTTAGATTTGTTACATTGAATGACTTTTTCATGAAATCATGTCATTTGAGAACAAATCTAACATAGAGAGATGTATGAATGATTCTAATGGTTAGGTATAATAATTCTGTCAAAACATAGTTGTTATGGTCGCGAATCATATTTAGATCAAGATACCTACAACCTGAACTGCAAATTGTAAAAAACGTAAGAAAATTTGAATTTCGCCGGCTACCTTTACGGATCAACCTTAATGCACACTTGTAAGTTTCGTGCTTGCCCAAGATGTTTTGGATTCTACTAGACAAGTTTTAGTAGAAGTGCACCAACTTTTATTTTGTTATTCTTGAAGTAGTACCTACTATGTTAAGTTTATTTTTTCATTTTATTATTTTTTAAGTTAAGTTTATGTTAGAATTTATTTTCAGTAGTTGCAGGAGTACTTGCGTACAACCTTTTTTTTTTGTTATGTAGATGTAAGATTTTTATTTATTGATTAAGTTTAGATGATTTAATGTTATGTGCCAATTCAAGACTGAATCAGTTAACAAAAGGTATGACTTAAATGAGAAACAGCGGTATTATTCAGAAAATGAAAGCAGTGAATAACACCAACGTGACATCCGCTGTTGATCTCAATTCTTCTGACACGTTTTGATCTTTGCTAATCCCGACGCACATGTCAAAATAAATATGTCGTATGATCAGAATGGTTTTATTCTGACGATTCATATTCGTTTTTTTTTTACTACGGGTAATTAATCGTCTGATTAAAGCTAATTGAAGAATAAAATTCTGTTTTTTACTTCTTCAAACCATAAGAAGAATTTGCGCATGTTGTTCGCTTCTTTTTTCTACCTTCTTAGTATAATATGGGGCTTTATTTTTATATGTTGGCGGTCGATTTTGGGATTCCGTAGTTTCTATAACTTAGGTAATCGTTTACCGATTTATTACATTCCGTCAAATAAGTGTTAATAGTTTTAAGTCTTTTGTGTGTTCTGATCCATAATTTATTCTGATATTACGCTTACAGAATTCGTAGCATCGCTGCTTCGGGCCCGATTCTGTACCAGGGAGACCACGAACATATACATTGGAGGGCAGAAATTCTTCAGACATTCTCGATCTCTCGTTGGCAACAGGATAAGATGGACATGTGCTAAGAAACACAAGCATAAATGTAAAGCCTCTGCTGTTACTATCGATGGGATTGTGGTGTCTACTACAGGCTTGCACTCCCATACTTAAATTGTACTGGAAATACATTGCCTGCTCGTCGAAACGAACAGTCTCTTCGTTATAGGATACAAGAGCTTGATGCACTATTACGACTTTTTTTTTTATTACCTAATTTATTCGATGGAAATAATGTTGAATCTATTATTAGCTTATGTCATTTGAAACTTAAATAAAATTGAGTGCTTTAAACTCAGTTGAAGCTGAGTATAGAAAATGGAACTTGTTATATCAAAATCATTGTTCGAGAACCATTTTGATATTATATTTAAGAGAATAAGGACTACGTGAAATTATAATTTCACCCCTCGGTGCGTGTTGCGGTCGTAGAGACTTTGTTAAGAATTTTGACGTGCCTTGAAAGTTCTGAACTATTTATGAAGAAATATCAAAATTACATTATTTATCATTAATCGTAGAATTTGTCAAATGTTTAAGATATTACCTACAAGTTGGAATCTAATGGAACTTTTTAATATTTACAAAAACAATGAAGGGGATCTCAGGGAGATATTTCAATATAACCTACCAAAATGGTAGAATTTCGAAAGATTTTGAAGCAGGCAATTTAAACTTATTAGGTGTTTACGTAAGAATCACAGTGATTTGATCTAAATGTAATATATTTTTATAATATTTAATGTATTAAATGGCACATTCCAATTACGTAAGTACATAATCAATGTAAGTTTCGTTAAATTTTTGAGATAATGTAATCGTTGTTATTAAAATGATAAAGAAATGTTACCAAAGGAGCTTTGAAATTTACTGGTCAACAGACTTTTATTAAATTGTTTTTTTTTTTTATTGTGTTTTATATTTAACAGTGTGTAGTATTTGATGAATAAGTATGAAATGTAGTATTATTTATAATTATTATCTTATAATGTTGGATGTTCCGGAAAGTATTGGTTTATTAAATTAATTTTAATGGTATTTAGTGATTGTAAATAATTATAAGTAGGACATGTATTTGTATGAAATATGTTTACAGTTTGTCTTTGCTTTGTTGGTTTTTATATTTTGCACTTTTGTTTTTTGTTTTGAATGGTGCTTTTGTTTTATTATAAGGTCACATTAAGGTGATAGATGTTTCAATGACATTAATGTTTTTACAAAATCCTTTGAGTATTTCAAAAATAAATCTTTTAAATCATCAGTATTTTAATTTATAATCGGTGTTATTTTTTAATTCTTTAAGTACCTAGAATGAAGCACACAACAAAATGTTGTTGATATCTGATAAAAGGAAGATCTTACAGATTTGCCTGCATACAAACCTTATATATTTTTTTACATTTGTCCCTTTCTGATCCAGTATAGCTTATTATTTCTGTCTCTTTCAGGCATACTAATAAAAATGACCAGGGGAGCTCACTTCTTGTACGCTCTTGGGCATATTTACAATCGGAAGCACAGTGCGAAGGATAACAAGTTGCGATGGTACTGTACGCGCTACCATCAGGGGTGTAGGGCAGCGGTACTCACTACTTCCACCAATGTCGTCATGGATCATATTGGTGAACACCGACACGACCCTCCGAAGTTAATACGTTCGGCCGCCGGAATTTATCATATCATAGGAGAGAATTATTGTTAAGCACAGTAGAGAGAATATATTATAATATATAGATATTTAAGCATAGTTGTTTTAGAGAACCTTGGAGATATTGGATGACTTGTGGGGGCTTATAAGATCAAGACAAAAATACATAAAAAGATGAACTTCATGTTTTTATGATCTCAGTTCTAGAAAGAGCAATTTTTCTCTGTAAAATAATTCAAAGTCGTGATATTTGTGGGGCTAGATTAAGTTATCTATTAACGGAAACATTTAATCTTATGGAATCTAAAACATTTAGACATATGGAAACTAAAACATTTAGTCTTATGGAAAATTAAACATAATATAGAAACATAAGCAACTGGAGAAATGCGGGTGTACTATATTATGTAGACTTCTGCCGAACCCTACGCGGATTGCAGGTGTAATGTTATGTTATGATGATACTTACCTAATGCTTTATCGCACACCGATACCAATGGTGTAAGGAGCAATAGCTATTATAATCAAACTTAGGTTGGTATAGTTGTAACTGATAGTGTGCTAACATGACGAGCAATGATGTAATTACATTTACCAGAGATTACGCTTTTTTGAACATTTATAGAGTAGAAGATACTTCTACTCTAGATCTTTGTCCAACCTTTTGGGGAAGCAAGGATACTATTTTCTACTCTATGTTATGTTATAGAGCACAAAATAAAATGCAATAAAGTATACAAAACATTGATTTAATATTATAACTAAGCTCAACTCATAAACAAAGCGCACTATTTAAGCGCATAGACTGTATAGACTAAGAATAAATAGCAAAATGTGATTTTTGATGATCTGCAATATTTAAAAACAAATACCTAAAACATAATATTATTTAAGGATTTTATTAGGACGTATTCTAGGAATAATACTCAATTGATTTTGTATATTAATTAAATAGAGTATTATTTGACATAGGTACTTTAGCTAATTTACATTATAATTCAAACAATATTAGAGTAGCAAATAATAGTGTTTTTAAGTTAACGCTTTTAATTATTAAACGTATTGTGCATCTTACCGTTTGTAGTCATTATTATCTTTATTAGTGCTTTCGAGCAATGCCAGGTTTTGAGCCATATAAATATACATACAAAACTGTTGCGACTATTATAATAGCAGAATTACTTTTAACGTTCCCACTGCTGGGACCTCTTCTCTGTAAGGAATAGGCCATGACGCACCACGCGGACTCAGTGCGTGTTTTGGTTTTGGTTCTAAGACATGCCGTTTCCTTTACCGTTTGAGACCAGCGTCAACTATCGTACCTACATAACTCAAAGGCTTGGTAAAATTTATAGAAAGTCTTCTTTTTGAAGAGTGAAGAAAGCAGCTTTGGAATTGCTGATAACTACAGGCGGCGTTGACCACCATCAGGTCTATCTCCTGATAGTTTATCAATCAGCCTTTAGCAGGCAAAAGACACTAACTTGATAGTTCCTGTTACAGTGTCACAATTTAACATTAAGCATCAACTAGAAAAATTACAAGGTCACAGAGCATCACGACAAAGATGCCCCTTTTGCTATCAACGACTCTCTTTGGAGGACCCAACCTTCGCAGCCAGAAGAAAAGCTGAACGTACTAACACATGTTGTAGTGGATGTAAAGACAAACCTGTTATGTGCTTGAAATGTTTTAATGATCAACATCATCATCATCATTAGCAGCCCTGTTTCACCCACTGCTGATTAAAGGCCTGTTAAATGTTTTAAGGAGGACAAATTGGACCGATGACCTGGTGAAGGCCACAGTAATCCGCTGGATGCGAGAAGCATAGGACCGGTTGAAGTGGCCGTGCTTGGGGGAGGCCTATGTCCAGCTGTGGACGTCTTTCGGCTGAAATGATGATGATGATGATGGCATGTTTTAATGATACCCATTAATTAAAAACCTGTGATTTATTTATTTATATATACTTTATTGTACATATAAATAAATAAATCACAGTATCAATGTAATAAATAATCACATTATACATAAATATATAAAAAGAAAAAGTCATACACTGCAAAATATACAATGGGCCTTATCGCTTACTGCGATGTGATGATGGCCTTGAAAATGAAATAAGCCCATTTTGTCACTTCCATTTTCTTTTATTGAAAATCTTGCTCCAGGATCGAACAATTTAAAAAATAATCTTGTTTTATCAATAAATCGTTTCGGTTGAGTGCCTCGGGACGGTTTTTGTACTACATTAGAAATGATTACATGTTACCCCATTCTCAGAGCCTGGGCTTGATTCACCTCCACTTTTCCAAAAACTAACTCTCTAATCCTTCTTCCAGCTAAACTAATAAAAACTGGGAAACATACATCCCTGCTTGCTCAAGGGTACCTTTACAATCGCAAGCATAACGCCAGAGACGGAAAGTGGGGCTGGTATTGTACTCGTTACCACCACGGATGCAGGGCTTCTGTGGTCACCAATGAGGAACTAGTCATTAACGCTTTGCATGGGGTACACGATCACTCATCTCCGCAGTTACTCTCAAAGTTTTTTTTTAGACTGTAATCTTGCTGATATTTGTATTTTGGGTAAGAAGTATATATTGATAGGGTATGTACACGGGGCAGTTAATTAGAAAATATAGCTGTTCAAAAACCTTTTGGCGCGTGGCCAAAATAGGAACTAACCACCATCTTCTTTTTTCAATACATTTCACAAAAAAAATTACACAATTGTTCACCAACAGTGCCTCTCCAATCAACGTCAAGCGCATGTATCATTGTACTCTGGAATTTAACTATAGTAACTTGACCGTTTTCTTTATAACCTTCTCATTAGATATTAAATAAAATTTAGTTGTAATAATTACGATAAAACTATTACTAAATAGTTTAAACACTAATCGCATTCTTTATGATACTAATAAACTGTGCTATTCGGCAACTGCTCGTCCAAATATGGAGGGATTCTTGTTTATTTTAGTACCTATAAGTCTGATTCCATTCTAGTCAATATTTGAAATAACTATAAGGAACGTATTAAGAGCCCTGTTACATTTCGGCGCTGCGCTAAAGCATTCTTGCGATACTGAGCGCACATTGCCGGCGCAGTGAAATATATGGTACTTTTATTTTATTCATAAAAAAATAGAAATAGCAATAAAAAAAATTAAAAAAATTGTTTGTTATTGAGCAAATGTTGGAGATTATTTTAGCATAAATACTACGTACGAAAATTATGTAGAACTTCGGATATTCAGACTTGTTTCCAAACGTTTTTAGTAGAAAATTGAATTAGGTCCAGCCATTTTTTCTTTAAATAAAAGTCATATAACAAAAATGTATTCTATTATTATAAAAGTATCGGATATGTTTAATATGAGAAAAATTGTTTTGATGAATTATATTCAACAGAATCCGCAAATTAGAGCTCTCAAATGAGCTCTACATGAGTTTTTACCAAAACATGTATCAGGAGAAAGATTATTGCTAGATAAATAAATAAATAATGAAAAAATCGCTTCATTATTATTGTAGAAGAGAAAACGAACTATTTTTACCAAGTAATTGTTATTTATACTAACCAACGAATAGTATTCAATTTCAACGAGGAAATCATGCATTTACGCGCATTTTTGTAATAGGCCCCTTAAGCAAATTGTGGTGCAAGCCCTATGTACATTTCGATTTTGAAAAGATTGCTTACGGTTACTACGCATAGTGCCGGAGTGGCACGGACCGCGCTTTTTCCGAGGGGCACTCCTTTGTGCGGCAAGCCGGGCGGTACCACGGCTTGTCCGGCGGCAAGGCTGCGGCATTGCTGCCGGTACTGTGTGTAGGAACCTTCACGATTAATTTGACATACTGTGTATGTAGATAGTTGCACATTAGACCTGACCGTAAGATTATTTGGATTAGATAAGCCCAAATAAATTAAACTTATAGAACATAATATGCAATACTATGAGAAAAGTATTTCCACAGATTTTGCATGTCGTATTTTTTCTTAAATAATTTACAAATATAACTGAATGTGTGCCATCTGTGTGTTTATAATTTGAATCCTATTTGCTATATTTTGTTTTTAATTCGTTTTTTTATTGTTTTATCATTTGAATTCAAAATAACAGTGTATCAATTTAATTCGTACTTTTGACTGTCTTGCTGGCGGTGACTCTTGTTAATGGTGTCATGATTTTTCAGACGTTGAGCTACTTAATATAGTTGAGCTACGTGCACCACCTTAATGATTAATTAAGCTCTGTACAAACATATTTCATTCTTACTATACATACATAACAAAATATATTTTCAGACGAGCCCATATTCATCACCCCTACTTATGGTCGACCAAAACTTCAAGTTGGACGCTACAGGTTCACTAAGGACCGTGACAGGGACAACGGGAAAACAAGATGGCGATGCTCTAAGAAAAACTCGAACTGCCTCGCATCAATCACTACTGTAGAAAATGTTATAGTCAAATTTGGGCGTGAACATAATCATTTTTAGTAAAAGCTGAACTTACCTATACCAGAAACTGTATCTTCTGAATTCGTGTGTACATATTGTATTGTTTTTTCTACATATTGGTACGTCCTACACTAATCATGTTAAATTATTTCAATTAAAACATTAGAGCACAAGAATAAGATACGTAATCTTTCAGTTTCCTGTTCTCTTCTATCGCGTGTTTAGGCTTTGTTCTTAGTTATCAATAAAACATTAGTATAACTTAGTAGCGGCATTTTTTCCTCAAAATCTTTGGCCTAGTTCTATAAACGTTACTTAGCACGTGTTTTGACTTAGACAGTTGTGCGACAGTTACAGGAATAACCAAAGTTACTCAGCCAAAGTATGTGCTAAGTTACATTTATTGATCTCAGCCCTACACTATTTATCTACCGCACCGTGAACGGGACGTTAACGAGAAACGAGATTACGTGGCCATAGTAAATGTACTGTCACTACTTCGGCGTCGTCATCTCGTTTTCATTGACGTCCCGTTCATGGTGCGGTGTACTTACGGCCTCAGACTTTTAGACAGCCAATCTTCTTCTTCTTCTTTTCGAGTCTATTGTTAAAAATATGTGCGTATGTGTTGGGCCAAGTAGGTGTTCACGCCAATCGCGGCATCAGTGGCTTTTCTCAGAAGTACAAGGGACACTTTGGACACTCCAACATACGGGACATGGTTTGGTCAGGAGCACCGCAATCGCTCTGGGTGTCGGTTGTAAGACAACCGATAAATAATTCAAATGCTGGCGAAAGCAGCATTGTCGCTGCAAGAGCATCAGCTTGAGCCTCGGTCTGCAAGTATCAACCAAAATAACCATAGCCACATATCTATTATGTATTTATTGTAAGTTGGATGTATATCTGGCCAATACATAATTTCATTTCATTTTTATTACAGGCCAGATCATAAAACTTGGCAGAGCTGAGTCCCTTCTCGCTCTCGGGTACACTTACAATCGCAAGCAGTGCGCGAGGGACAACAAGTGGCGGTGGTACTGCTCGCGGTACCACCACGGATGCAAGGCAGCTGTCATGACCACCACCGACCTACTCGTCACTGACTGTTTGGGTGAACACGCCCATGAGCCTCCGAAATTATTTCGTACCTCTACGGGTCTTTATGCAATGCGATGTTAAATTATCTGGTGATACTTCACAGACATCATGGATATCGATATTTTTATATCCTTACAGTTTTGAGAAGTCATTAAAAAATATTGTGTTATGTTTTCTCCGCGTTGATCGTGTTCGTTGCAGTTTTTATTATATTGTTTGTCTTATGTTAAGATATGAATCTCTTTAACGTCTACATAATGTAGTTACCCCGTTGGTCTCGTGATCGCAACCACGAATGCTGAGCGTGGGGGCCCTGGGTTCGATTCCCGGTTTGGGCAAAGTGTTATTGGGTTTTCTATTAGGAATTTCTTAGTAACAGCCCGGAGTTTAGAAGTTGGGGGTGTGATACCCTCGTGCCTCGGAAAGCACGTTAAGCCGTTGGTCCTGCGCCTGATCTCTCTGCGGTCGTGTCGGATTGCCGTCCCATCGGACTATGAGAGTGAGGAAAGAAACCTGTGCACCTGTGTCTGCGCGCACACTTGTGCACTATAATATCTCCCGCACCGAAGGCTGGTCTCCGTTGATATTGGCTGCCGTGACCGAAATACGGTCTGGAGGTATATACTCGTATGTATATAGATAATTTCGAATTCGTTGATAAAACTACAAATAAGTAAGTAGTTTTATCAAAATCAAAAATCAAAGCATTTATTTCAATTAAACCATTTACAGGCACTTTTGAATTGTCAAGGAATCGGTCAGTCAGAAATATGAAGCTAGTTGCCCATTCCAAAGCGTAGTAGGTACCTATGGAGAAGAACGGTCAAGAAACTCCACGGACACTCTTTTAAATAAATTGTTAAAAAATATTGGTTACATCATTCATGTTGAAATTAAACATATGAGAACAATATAGAAAGACGTGCACGTTAGAAGCATCTACATCTATCAACGAATTCGAAATAATCTTGTATGAATATGCCAATCAGTTCCTGAATCAATTTAAGTGATGACATTGTTTGATTGCAATCTGATTTCCTCGGAATGCAAGTTTATGCTAAATTTATTATAAATATATATATTGATTCCCCTTACATTTTACATTAACAGTACAATCACATCCAAAATGTTTTCGTCGCTTTAAGTGTTATTTTCGTCAGCTGATTGAATGAATATAATAATAATATAATATAATGATGTGATTGAATCTGCTTTACCGACTCGTCGTAAATTCGTGGTTATGTCAATACCGCAGAATGACATTCAGCCATTTTAATTACATCTCAGACAGAATTAAAAAAGGTGACACTGATAGAGGCCGTTTTTTTTTATATTTGGCAAGCTCATTGATGTCAACTCGACATTTGTCAAATGCTATATAAATATAGCTATCTATACAATAGTCTGTTCAGTTTCAAAAGGTTATGTGTCCTGACTTGATAAAGGAATTAAATTTAAAACCGAATATATGTAAAAGACTCTACATACATATACATAATTATTTTTATTGCAGTGGCGTCGATAAAGCCTTGAGGTCTAAAATAAGTATTTTATATTTAAGTAAAAGTATTATATTTTGTATGATTAACCGAATAAAATATGATGACAAGTTTTGTTGTTTATTCCTAATCTTGTTTTTCGCATTAGCACAAGGTTATTTTCTTTAAATTAGATACTTACTTTTATTACTGTAGGTAGGTACAAATAGATACAATGCACCCTTAAGTGTATTTTTTGTGACTAATAATAATTATCATGCTCTGTTTTCCTGAGAAACTACTACCTATGAATAAATTATATGAAAACTGGTGTTTCAGACGTGCCAAAATTTACGAGGAATTGGCGAGGACAACTTCAGTTACACTTCGGACCTTACCGATACGGCCTTCACTACGTTGCGGGCTCAAAAACTAGATGGCGCTGTGTTAAGAAAAACAATAATTGCCACGCGGCTTTATATACCGTTGAAAATATTATAGTTAAGGCTTTGATGGGCCATAACCATGCTTGACTGACCTTACGAGTATTATTAGATTAGAGAAGTAGTACTTATCAATCAGAACAGGTTGTAATCTTGTATAACACCATAACTGTCTTAAAATCATCGGTAATAGCCATTGCCATTTTTGATTGAAACAACACTGATGTTACCTAGGCTAAGTTTTTGGTAAATAAATGATTACTTACTAACTTACATTATTTTATGACAAATTTTATAAAATTATATATTATACTTGTGTTCGAAATGATTATAGGAAATAAAAAAAGAAGTAAAATAAAACTCGTGTTTCAGACATGCCAAAATTTATTATGAATCAACGAGGACAACTTCAGTTACACTTAGGACCTCACCGATATGGCATTCACTACGTTGCGGGCCCAAAAACTAGATGGCGCTGTGTTAAGATAAACAAGAATTGCCACGCGGCTTTGTATACCATTGAAAATAGTATAGTTAAGGCTTTGGTGGTCCATAATCATGATTGACTGACCTTATTATTAGATAAATGAAATATTACTTATCAATCAGAACAGGTCGTAATCTTGTAAAACAACATAACCGTCTTAAAATCATCGGTAATAGCCATAGCCATTTTTTATTGAAGCAGCACTGATGTTACCAAATCAAATCCATTTATTTGCGAGAATGTAGGTTTACAATGTATGGTCTTAAAATTATGTTGGCCCCTTTACATTCTACCTATGCCATGTGCAAATATTTAATTTTATCCTGCACAATGCTTTTATTTTATTAAATTAAAAAAAAGATAACGACAGCAAATAAAAGCTCATGCATTATGATTTTTATGGAACAAATGAATGAATTGATGTCAAAGTTATACCTATATCAGTTCAAGAGATAAAGATTAATATAATGTCAGATTAAGAATATTTAAATTGTAAATTGTAATAAATAATGCCATATCTATTGTAATGTCAATGTTTGATTCACTAAAATTTTAACATTATTTAATTATTATAAGATAAATACCAATATTATTGATTTCAGCTTCCTTCTCCGTGATCTGACATGTATTGATTTAGATTGTAAATGCATTTTACTTTTAACCATTGCGTTACCTTTTTTTAAACATGGTCAAAGGTAAATCTTTAAAGGCGTTCAGTAATTTGTTATATATCTTAACAGAATTTATGTACGAGTTCCTCTTATACAATTCGAGCTCATGTTTAAATTTATTCTTATTTCTAGGAGCTTCATTTCGTTTAGTGACATCTTTATGTTTAGTAAAATATTCCGGATGTTGTTTAACAAATAGCCATAATTCTCTAATATACATTCACGATAATGACAGAATATTGTTTTTTTTAAACATGGGCTTACAACTATCCGTATACAAAGCTCCAGAAATTGCACGTACACATTTTTTTTGTACTTAAAACATTTTTATAATATCCACCGCGTTACCCCATAACAAGAAACCTTATGCGAACACGGACGAAACATATCCGTGATATATACACAAAAAGCAGCTTCTGTTGATACCTTCCTTGACTCTTAATCTAATTATTGCATACACAAATCTGTCGAGTTTATCATAAACGTAATCGACGTGTGTTGTCCAGTCGCAAGTCTGATCCAACTTTATACCCAAAAATGTTGTACTTGTTTGATGATAGTATCATTATATATATTTAACATTGAACATCAATGACTTTCTTTTATGGGTTTGGCATTGGATCATTTTAGTTTTCTCCATATTAATTAGTTGTTAGAATTTAACCCACCATGTTGTTGTTTGCTTTGTTTATGGCAGGCTAAGATTTTAGTAAATAATAAATGATTACTTACTAACTTAAATTATTTTTTAAGAAATATTAGAAAACTTTAAAATAATACGTGTGTTCGAAATTAATAAAGGATATAATAATTTATGAGGAAAATAAAACTTGTGTTTCAGACATGCCAAAATTTATTATGAGTCGGCGAGGACAACTTCAGTTACAGTTAGGACCTCATCGATATGGCAGAGCGGGCGAAACTGGGGGCGCAAAAATTAGATGGCGCTGTGTTAAGAAACACAATAAATGCCGAGCGGCTTTATATACCGTTGACGATAATATAGTTAGTTTTGCGTCGAACCATAATCATGATTGACTGACTGATGAAAAAAATTGTAGAATAACAATCGGAGTAGGTCGTAACTTTTTGTAGAATTATTTGTGTTAGAAACTTTTGCTCGATTATAGAATAAAATATTGCAGTTTGATAAGTTTTGTTTTTACTAGGAATCTCTTTTTTTTTGCTAGTTGAAAGTACTTTTCTTTAAATTACTATAGGTATTGTTGACTCATTCTATTAACTAAATCCACTCGTAGAGGTTATTCTAACACACTGCTTTATAATTTGTAACTAATAATGGGTTTCATCGTTAATGCCTTGCTTTCCTGAAGAGGTAAGAACAATCCACATACACCCTTTAGTATATGCTTTGTAACTAATAATAATTATCATGCTGTGCTTTCCTCAGAAGGTGAGAATTAACACTGTGAATAAATTAAATTTATGAAAACTAGTGTTTCAGACGTGCCAATATTTACTACAAATCAGCGAGGACAACTTCATTTGCAGTTAGGGCCTCACCGATATGCCCTGCCATATGATATGGCAGGGATTA
The DNA here is from genome assembly GCA_916701695.1 of Agrochola macilenta. NCBI lineage: Eukaryota > Metazoa > Arthropoda > Insecta > Lepidoptera > Noctuidae > Agrochola > Agrochola macilenta. The sequence goes on from OU753563.1 coordinate 17,251,725, forward strand.
CGTTGCGGGCACGAAAACTAGATGGCGCTGTGTTAAGAAACATAATAAATGCCGCGCGGCTTTATATACCATTGAAGATAGTATAGTTAAGTTTGCCTCTGACCATAATCATGATTGACTGACGTTATTATTAGACTGATTTCATTACTAATTATGGAAAATATGTAGTAGCTACCTATCACTAATTTATTTAATTTAAGTTTGCATACACGTTGCAGTATAAAGGCCGTAAGCGATATCGCTGTCGTGTTCGGTAGCGATACTGTTCCGCCTTCTGGTTAGTCACTGGACCAGTATCGCTACCGACCGCGACAACGATATCGCTTATATCTAAATAGGTCTTAAAACTGATTTACGTCCGTTTCCTCACACTTCAGGTCCACTTGAAAACAAGCGTTAGGCACTTATAGTTGTCTGGTATTTTTGCTGAACTGGATCTTTTTGGCGCAGCCGTGAGTCACACTTTCCTGCTTATTTCTTTCATCACACTTTTTCTTAGATTTTTTATGTTTTTTTTTATCTGCCTTTTAGTCTGTGCTAAATAAATATGTTTTCTTTCTTTCTTTTCTTTCAATCGGAGTAACCCAGTTGGTAATTTGTAGAATTATTTGTAAACGTTATCTAATAATTTACGATCCATTCTTTTTTCATTTATTTCATAAGGAGTCTGTAACAAAAGTTATTTGCAAACTTCAAAAAATTTCAATGAAAACTTATAATTTCATTAAAATTATTTAAAAAAATTGTAGGAACACGTTAAAATTTGTTAAAAATAAAAAACAAACAAAATATTTCAAAAGATGTGTGCATATTCAAAAAGTAATTTCACCCCCTGAGTTGGATGACATCCGTTTTTTTTTAAACCCGTATTTTATTTTGCCGTTATTCTTGGTTCTTCAGTGGAGTACGTGCACAACGCTGCTGGTAAAGAGCTGGCGTTGCTTCAAGGTCATTCGTTCTACTGCGCCTGCACAAGCGCCTCCACCAATCAATGGCGCTGCACCCGGTGGGCAAATTGCCGGGCCAGGTTCATCACTAATCTCGCTGGAGGGATTGTATCAGCTCAGCTGAACCATAACCATGAAACTCCAAAGTTTGTGTTACATCAGCGTGTGCTGTATAGGGTGTAGTTAAAACCGAGGCCCATGCACGAACGCACGACGTAAACGTAACGAAAATACAACTATCGTATTATAGGATTTTGGTTATTTTTTTTGCGACACAAGCCCTATTAGTCATAAAACTAAGTAAATATTCTGCACGAAATGAGTATTTCAAATTTTAAAATCGTTAGAATTTGTGTTTACTCCGTGCGTTCGTGTTAGGCCCACCGGAGTATGGTGGTAAAAGAGTGGTGCAGTTGGCGTTTTATCATTTGGATGATCAGACTCTTCAAAATAATGTTCCGTTTTATTTTTTGATAATTTTCGTAAAACAAAACTTATTAGGTAATTAAAATTCTAAAATACTAGTACTCGTATGAACAGACTTGTTCAAAATTATCTGAACAGATGCTTAGTTATTTTTAATCGTTGAAAATGTTCCGTTTTATTTTGCAAAATTTTTCATTAAACGACACTTACGAGTATTAACAAAAGTTTTTATTGTTTATAAACATGTAGTTACACAGTTACATCTATGGTTTTTACTTTTAATCTAACAACCTATGACAATTTGTACCCAGTTTTTAGTTTTCCGCAATAATAACACTCGAGATGTTTTTACAGTTAAATGGTACCTGAAGCCGAATGGGAAAGAAATAGCAATACTACAAGGGTACACGTTCTGCCTAAAAAACGGACTCAGTAAGAAAACTGATTCGTATGTGTGCTCCGTAGGAAGCAAATGTAAAGCTCGCTTTGTCGTTACAAAGGACAGGAATTTTATGAAATTCTCGCATCTGGAACACCAGCATCCACCCCATAAATATATTATTCGTAATGGTCTATATGTAAAAATGTAAGAACCATCGAATTTTTAATATATATTCAGTTTTATTATCATAATAACTAGCCCCTGCGTCGCACAGTTTTTACCACTTGCCGCAATTAATTACATACTAGTTATTACGCGATTAGTCTACGTAGTGCGTACGTAGACTAATTGGGTAATAACTAGTAACGACGTATAAATATCGCGGCGGGATTTTATCACGCACTGGATTTTCAACTCTCGGTGGTTTTCAACGCACTCTCGATCCAGTGCGTTGAAAAGACACACGGTTCGATTTTAAACTATCGGCGCTAAAAATGAGAGAGCGTTGAAAATCCAGTGCACGAAAAAAAATCGCCCTTGCGAACCTGGGCTTAGGGTCCAGGTTATTTTTCAGTGGTAATGTTATTCATATTTTATTGTTCTGCAGTCGAATGGTACCGAAAGCGGAATGGGTACGAGATAGCGGTGTTTCTAGGATACACATTTTGTCGTCTCAGAAGTAATAAGTCAACCGTGTCGTATGTATGCTCTTTTGGAAGAAAATGCAAAGGTCGCATCATCATTACAAAGGACAGGGAGTTGATGAAGTCCTGTCAACTGAAACACAGTCATCCACCCCCTACTTTTGTTATACGTAATGGGGTTTACATGAGAACGTAATTTTTTTCCAATGAACGTAAAAACGTTCATTATAAAATTAAAATAATTTTAGTATAAGTTCAAAGTATCAGGTGGCTTTGATTAACTATCGATAATTTTTTATTACATTTGTATGTTTCTGATTTAGTTTTGATAGGCATTTTGTGACATTTAAGACACTGAGACTGGATTTGAATTATAATTACAAGATTTTTTATTTATCTATTTATTGTTCCTCTGGAAAGACAATGGTACATGTAACGCTAAAATCTTTTATGTAATATTTTTTATATGATTCAATTAATGTTATAGACAGATTGTTCTTTTATCCTGCGTTTAAAAAAAACTCCTGATTACTGTATTACTTTGATAATAAACTATTATATATTTCTAAATAAAATCTATCTTTGTTTACTTAAAACTTGTTTTATTTCGAGCTCAGGTAATTTTAAGCGACGTTTTTCTTTTGGTATCTTGTGTTTATGTTGGTTGTTCTTCCAATTCATCTCATTGTCGCAACCCTATTTTGTAGCAGTTCAGGATCAAATTATTTTCTAGTTTCTCAACCCCATAAGAGTTTTTTTTTTTTACAGTCAAATGGTACCAAAAAGAAAATGGGAAAGAGATAGCCGTGGTACAGGGATATACATTCGGTACTGGCGGTAGAACTCAGACTACGAATGAGTATAAGTGCTCTATAAGCAGGAAATGTAAAGCTCGCTTCATCACCACAAAGGACAGAGCAATTATCAAATCAATTCATCTGGAACACAACCATCCACCTCCTAAGTTTATGATACGTAATGGTGTTTATATTAAAATTTAAGAACCACTTCACAAGTTCTCTTCAAAGAATCAATTTTATTATCTTTGTTAGTTCATAATGTTTACAGAATACTGTTCTGGCTTCGATCAACTTTCGATTATTTTCGATCACAGAATATGAGAACACTTTTCTGACTTTTTGCTGTTGTGGCTTTTCAAAGTCAAAGATGGAATATTAATAGTCTATTGTCCTAACCTAACCTACTTATTTTTCTACTTTAAATTGTTTTTTTTTTAAAGTAGAATTAATAAAAAGGCATAATTACATTTTAAAGTTATTTTATTTCGAACACAATCAGTTAATGTTTTTAGCAATGTAATTTATATAATGTCTTCATGCTTTTTTGGCTATTCAAATTCACGTCATTTCCATGACTGGTCGAATAGTACCGAATAAGTGGATGATTTTTTTTTAATACTATCGTGTAAAAGTTTAGATTTTTCATTATCTTATGGCCTTGTTTCACAATTGCCTGGTTTTTCATTGCTTAGGAATATTGTTTTTTTTACAGTCAATTGGTACCGAAAACAGAGTGGGTATGAGGTAGCCGTGCTACAAGGATACACTTTTAGTATTGCCAGTCGATATCAGTCAACCGATCAGTATAAGTGCACTATCAGCAGGAAATGTGGAGCTCGCTTCGTCGTCACAAAAGACAGGGGTTTTATGAAATCCAACTATCTGAAACACAATCATCCACCTCCTAAGTTTATAATACGTAATGGTGTTTATATTAAAATTTAAGAAGACATACCAATTTTATCATTGTCAGTTCAAATGCTGACAGTTTTGCTTTCCATCAACTTTCGATTATAGTATTAAGTATAAGATAATACTTTTGTGTTATTTACGTGACTGAGACAGTAATATATATATATATATATATTTTATTTGTTTGCACCCATACCTACATGAACACTTATGAAACGTCAGAAGCTAGGTGCACGGTTCTAAGTGTTTGTTTCCAATGGAGAAGAGCCGGCAAAAAACTCCACGGTTATTCTTTTTAAAATAATTTACATAAATACAATTAATTCATAGTACAGATAAAGTTTTATAGTAGGTATTTTCTTTTTGTTTCTATTTGCGTGGAGATTTGAGCTTTTCAAATTTAATAAGGTGGCATAATGATCTAGCCCAAACCTATTAATTAGTATAAAAAAGAATAATAACTAAGTGTACAATAAATATATTTTTTAACAATTTTTAAAAGTTATTTCATTTCGAACAAGGTCAGGTTATATTTTTACTAATGTCTGTTTTTACTATCTCATTCTCATGAAGTAGCTCGTGGCTAAGTAATAACAGCCGCACGGTTCGATCCATCAGCTTAAGCTACGCTTGCCGGGGTTGGTCTGTGGATGGGTGACCATCTTAACATACCGAGACTCCTCCGTGCCTCGGAAAGCACGTTAATCTGTTGGTCCCGGCTGTCGTTCGTGGATCTTTGACAGTCATTACGGGTCGTCAGAAGCCCGAAAGTCTGACAACCAGTCTTACCAAGGGGTATCGTATTACCAAGTTATTGGGTTGTGGAGGTCAGATAGGCAGTCGCTCCATGTAAAATACGGTATTCAACTGCATCCGGTTAGACTGGAAGCCGACCCCAACATAGTTGGTAAAAGGCTAGGCAGATTGATTCTCGTGAATCCCCAAAATGAATGAATTTGATTAGAATACTTTTTTGTTTACGAGTATGTTCTGGTTTTTCATTATTGACAATTGCCTTGTTTTTCGTTGTTATAGAATATTGATTTAATTTTTACAGTTAAATGGTACCGAAGACAGAGTGGGAACAAGATAGCTGTGGTACAAGGATATACTTTCGGTGTTGACGGTCGAAATACACGTAAGTCAACCGTTAAGTATCGGTGCTCTACAAGCAGGAAATGTAGAGCTCGCTTCATCATCACAAAGGACAGAGGTTTTTTGAAATCAAATTATATGGAACACAATCATCCACCTCCTAAGTATTTAATCAAATAAAACATTTTTACAACTATCTTCGAGATAAATCGAAAATACTGTACTGGTCAAATAATTGCGCGCAGGCGGTCGGCAATGTTATTATGAAAATCCATATATGTCGTGTTCAGTGGCCGAATAAATTACAAACTATGTAAACTCGGAACTGTCGTGTAATTAAAAAATGGAACGAACTTTTTATTTGGGTACAAATGGTAACCAAATAGACCTATCAAAGATTTTATATAAATTTCGATTTGGCTTGCAAATAGAACTGTTTAAAGTAAAAAGAAACAAATTAACATAATTATTGACGCGTCAAAAATTTACGTTCGTCATTGATCCTGGAGTTTATATTAATTTACTTAGTTTGAATTTCCGCACATTATTTGAGAAAAGTACTATACAAGCCTTGGCCGCAACCAGGCATTGATGGACTTACGTATGTGTGCCTCGGCTTCGCCTCTGCCCACATCTTCACGTTCTTCCATCAATGCCCGTTTTGCAGGCCGCGGCAGTAATGTACTACACATTAAAATTTAAGTACCACGCACAAATTTACTAGTTAAGAAAGACATATCAATTTTATTATCTTGTCAGTTCAAAATGTTTACAGATTTGGCTCCTATCGAGTAAAAAGTATAAGAGAATACTTTTGTGATATTTACGAGTTTGATAGTGTAATTATAAAAAATAACAAAATATTTAAATGCATGTAAACCTACATGGACAATTGTGGAACGTTAGAAACTAGGTGCACGGTTCTTATTGGTCGTTTTCTATGGAGAAGAGCCGGTAAAAAACTCCACAGTTATTCTTTTAAAATAATTCAGTTTTACAATGTTTTCATAATATAGAGATGTTTTTGTAGGTTTTCTTTGTGGCTTTTCAAATTCAATCAGGTGGTATAATGATCTAGGCCAAACTTATTAATTAGTTTAAAATATAATCATCATTAGTTTAGAATATAATGGTCTGGTTATATTTTTAGCAATGTTTTTTTTTACTGTCTCCAAGGTTTTTCAAGCACATCATTCTTGCATCTCATTCTCATGCCATGCCCAAATCCTTTTTTGTGTAAGTTCGTCCTCCTTTGTTGTTTTTCATTATTCACAATTGCCTTATTGTTCATTGTTAAAGAATATTGATTAAATTTTTACAGTTAAATGGTACCGAAAACAGAGTGGGAAAGAGATAGCCGTGATTCAAGGACACACTTTCGGTGTTGACGGTCGAAATAAGTCAACCATGAAGTATAGATGCACTAGAAGCAGGAAATGTAGGGCTCGCTTCGCCATCACAAACGACAGGGGTTTAATCACATCAAGTAATTTGGAACACGACCATCCACCCCCTAACTTTGTTATACGTAATGGTGTTTATATTAAAATCTAAGAACCACTTCACAAGGTTATCTAAAAGAACAACCTACCAATTTTATTATCTTTGGCAGTTCATATTGTTTACAGAATACTGTTTTGGCTTTTATAGACCTTCGATTACTTTCGATCACAGTAATAGTATTAATTTTTATGATATTTACGAAATTGGGACCAGATTAGTACTGTAATTTGTAGATGTTATTGGTGGTATATTGATTGATCTTACGCCAAAGCCTATTTAACAGGTAACAAGAAAAATAATTAAATGTAAACTCACTTAAAATAAAAAATGAATGAAAATTTGTTTTATTTTAAACAAGGTCAACAATTTTTGTTGTTGTGTGTGATTTTCATTGCTTTAGATTAATTGTTTTATTTTCTACAGTCGAATGGTACCGAAGACAGAATGGGAATGAGGTAGCCGTGATACAGGGATACACATTCTGCCTTGACGGTCGAAATAAGTCAACCGATAAGTATAAGTGCTCCCTAAATGCGAAATGTAAAGCTCGCTTCGCCATCACAAAGGACAGGGGGTTTATCAATAAAAGTAATCTGGAACACAGTCATCCACCTCCTAAGTATGTAATACGTAATGGTGTTTATATTAAAATTTCGAGTTCTAAGTCAAATCATTTATTTCAATTATGCACATAAAAGACACTTGTAATTGTAAAAAAATTCAAGAAAATAGAATTGATTCTAGTTGCCAAAACTCAAAACCATTGTTACTCTTTTAAAATGGTTTACAATATTTTGTATAAATTAATATAGTGCTTAATTATACTCGTACGTGAAGACGATTACCTGGAATAAAATTTCTATACTACTATAATACGTAAAAAATTATAAAAATGCAGCAATGACAGATAAATAAATTATTTGATAAATCAATAGTGCTCACATATTTACAAATATTGTAACTGTAGACGATTTTCCTAAAACTTGAACAAATAATGAATCAGTGTGAGAGTTAAAGTAATCACAGAATTTAAAATGAATTTTAAATAATACATTTTGTAATTTAATTAGTTAACAGTTTGATTTTTTCTAGACTCTAGAAACATCCTGGTCCTGCTTCATAGGACAATCTAGACTCTAGATTGTCCTATGGAGCTGTTGGATGTTTCAAAGCATTCTTATCTTGGATATAATTCTCTAATTTGTAATATGCTTATTTACAAAGTATACTTTTTGAAGAGTTAATTTTTTTTTCCCATTTAAATGTTATAATATATCGCAAGGTATTTTGTTGTAACATTTAACACAGTACCCCTGACCCCATAAAAGATATAGGTATGAGCTTTAGATAATCAGAAAAATGGTTGAGCTGATTTTTTTTTCAAGTTTTAAAATTATGCCTATCACTTATTTTTTATTAAAAAGATGTAGTTTTTTCATTACATACATAATATTTTTATGACATCTACGAAATCGGGACTATTGGTACTATAATTTGTACATGTTATTTGTTATGGTCTTTAATTTGGTGGCATAATGATCTTACGCCAAAGCTTATTTAATATTCTATAAAGGTAACAAGAAAAATAATTAAATGTAAAATCTATTAAAATAAAAACTGTGTAAAAAAGTGGTTTTTATTTGAACAAGGTTAGGCAGTTTTTTAAGCAAGTGTACATTTTTTGTATCTATGCTTTTCAATGCTTTAGATTAATTGTTTAATTTTCTGCAGTCGAATGGTACCGAAAACCGAACGGGAAAGAGATAGCTGTGGTACAGGGATACACATTCTGCTTTGACGGTCAAAATAAGTCAACCGATAAGTATAAGTGCACCCTAAGTTCTAGTGTCTCTAGCAAATGTAGAGCTCGCTTCGTCATCACAAAGGATAGGGGGTTTATTAAATCATGTAATCTGGAACACAGTCATCCACCTCCTAAGTATGTAATACGTAATGGTGTTTATATTAAAATTTAAGAACCACTTTACATGACAAGTTGACTTACTGCGCTACCAAGAGTCAAATAAGCTAAATCAAAATAAAAAAAAAGCATGTCTTGTCTCAATTTTTTTTTTTGTCAAACCTGTTTACATAGTTTATGGCAGTGATTTTTTTAAACTTTGAATATATTTTTGAGAACACCATTGTATCCGAATAACATATCTAAATGAAGGCCTTTGCCCTGCGGTTGGACATGCAGGCTCATACAAATAATAATAACACCGCTTGGAATGACCACCCAACAAAAATATCTGTTTTACATAATCAGCGTACAGTCGAACAAAGAGATTGGTATGTAAGCGGCTAACTTGCCATTACTTTTGAACAGTGTTGCTGAGTTAAGTCTTTTACATCAGGTTGAAAAGATTTCTCAAAAATTCGCTCGGATATTCGAGCATTATTTTGACAACCATCTTCGAGATAAATCGAAAATGCTGTACTGGTTCAATACGTGCAAGCAGCGGCTGGCAATGTTAGTATGAAAATCCACAGCATTTTCAATTTATCTCGAAGGTGTCAATATAATTCTCGTATTTCCAAGCATTTTTGAGAAAAAATACTTTAGCTCACAGCAGACAAAAGGAACTTTATTTAAATTTTTATCAAAAATGTTGTGTTTTTTATTAGGTACAATATTATATACCTACTGTTAATGCATGTTACTTTTGAGTTTAACGAATATGTAAACACTTATGATTAAATTTTATTTTTAGATTGACACAATTTATTTTTCTGGAACCTTATCCCTGCTAACAACAAAGAAATCTAAGCGGTTTTTCTTGGTCAAAAAAAGGTTGGGAACCACCTAATTTTTTTTTTTTTTTTTATTGCTCACTATTAATTGCTTATTCTTTTCCAGTCGAATGGTACCGAAATCAGAGGGGGAAAGAGGTAGCCATAGTACAAGGATATACATTCTGTTTCGACTCTCATACTCAGACGACCGTTTTGTATAGGTGCTCCAAAGGAAGAAAATGCAACGCTCGCTTCATTATTACAAAGGACAGGAAGTTAGTGAAATCCTCCAATTTAGTACACCACCATCCACCCTATAAATATATTACACGGTGTTTATTTTAGATTATAAAATCTAAAATAAACACCATCACGTATCCAATCTAAACTAAACTCAAGAAAATCTGTTTTAGTATCGAAATACGTTAAAAGTGTTACCAGAATATTATTTTGATTTCGATCAACTTTAGATTATTTTCGACCACAGTAATAGGTACGCCTAGGAGAATATATTTTGTGACAGTTACTAACAACATTGGGAATGTATTGAAACTATAATTTGTATTTAATATATAATTATAATTTTTTTTTCGGCTATTAAAAGGTCAGGTATTTTTAAGAGAGTTTATTTTTTCTATCTGTGCTCAAGATTAATCGTTTATTTTCTACAGTTGAATGGTACCGAAAACTTAGTGGGAAAGAGATAGCCGTGATGCAGGGATACACATTCTCTATGGCCCGTATAAATATGTCAAGCGATATGTATAAGTGCACCCTAAGTAGGAAATGTAAAGCTCGCTTCGTCGTCACAAAGAACCGAAAATTTATCACATCAAGTAATCTGCAACACAATCATCAACCCCCTAAGTTTATAATACGAAATGGTATTTATTTGAAACTTTAAAAACCACTGTTTCATACACCTATGTGGGATGCGCTAAGATAGCCCGCGAAATTATTTTTTTTAAGTGTTTTCAATTTGCGTGTCAGTGTCATGTTGTTTAAAATTGGATTCACGACTGTGGATGGATTATGTGCGGGAAAACTTTATTATCACCACACACAATCCATCCATCTTTTCTTTGGCCTTCCTCTCTCTTTCCATCCATCAACATTTTTGTTCATCACTCATATAATAGTCATCTGTTGCACTGTTTTGGGTTTGAGCAACTTTCGCTCACAGTTATAAGTGAGAATACATTTGTGACAATTGGGACTAGATTAAAACAATGATTTGAATATTTTGATTGCGACAGCTTGTTGGTCTTTTGGTGGCCCAATGATCTAACTATTTATTTTATTACTATAAAAAAGGATTCAAAAAATTGTTGAATGAAATAAAATGTTTAACTGACTACATTTAAAACTTATTTTATTCGGACAGGTAATTTTTTAACAATCGTTTTTTTTTACGGTCAACAAGGTTTTTGGATTTTTAAATTCATCTAATGTTCATGAATTCCAAAATGAATGAATTTTAATTTGGAATTTATGCACGAATTCATGAAAATTCCTTGACCTAAAAAATGCTTTGTTTCAACCCCTGAATATTATTTTATGTTGTTTTTCATTACCATAATTTAATTGATTTATTTTTTATAGTCCAATGGTACCGAAAACCGAGTGGTAAAGAGATAGCCGTAATACAAGGATACAGTTTCGGTCCTGACGGTCGAAATAAATCCACCGATATGTATAAGTGCACCCTAAACAGGACATGTAGAGCTCGCTTCGTCATCACAAAGAACAGAGAATTTATCAAATCAAGTAATCTGGAACACAGTCACCCACCCCCTAAGTTTATAATACGTAATGGTGTTTATTTGAAAGTTTAAGAACCACTTCTCATGTTTACTTAAGACCGATTCTTAAATATAGTTACCTACATTTAGTTGCACTGCAATGAAAACCTCGTAAAGAGAAATGAATTGTTTTTATTTTTAATTATTTTTTGTGTAGAAAATATCATAATGTATATTTAGAGCAAATGTGTACAACACTAAAGTGCTTCTATAGCCTTCTATTGATGACCTCGGTGAACATAAATGACGGCCATTTTTCAGACAGTTTTATCTTTCCCTGTAAAATAACGTTTATTACAATCACGAGGTTTTCATTGCACGGTGACTATACCTGTCTACCTATTTTATTATCTGTGTCAGTTCTAAATCTATACATAAACCTATTTTGGCTTTGATCAACTTTCGATTGTTTCCGCTCACAGTGTTATGTATACAGTAGAATACATTTGTGACATTTACAATATTGGGACTAGATTGAAACTATTATTTGAACATTTTAACTGCGATAGGAATAGGTCTTTTGGTGACACAATGATCTAACTATTTTACTATAAAAAAAGAATATTTTGATATAAAATTAAATAAAATGTGAAAATATTTTTGTGTTTATTGTTTTACGTAAAAAAGTTATCTTATTCTAACACCGTCAGGTAATTTTTTAACAAACTTTTTTTAAAGTCTACTTATTTTTTAACATGATTTGTCTGGTTTTTCAAATTCATCTAATTCTCATGACTTCTTAAATGAAATAATTTCTTTTGAACCCCATTTTATAAAAATTCTGGTTTTTCACGATCTAGAAAATGTCATGTTTCTCAACCCCTGAATATTATTTTATGGGTTATTGCTATAAATTAATTGTTTGATTTTCTACAGTCGAATGGTACCGAAGACAGACTGGGAAAGAGATAGCCGTGATACAAGGATATGGTTTCGGTCCTGACGGTCGAAATAAATCAACCGATATGTATAAGTGCTCGATAAGGAAATGTAAAGCTCGCTTCGCCATCACAAAGAACAGAGAGTTTATCAAATCAAGTCATCTGAAACATAATCATCAACCCCCTAAGTTTATAATACGAAATGGTGTTTATTTAAAACTTTAAGAATCACTGTTTACTTTAAGAACACATGTTTACTTAAGGGGGATGCGCTAAGGTAGCCCGCGAAATTCAAATTTTGTTAAGTTTTTTGCAATTTGCAGGTCAGTGTATGATGATTAAAATATGATTAACGATCGTGATATATATACCTACATGTATGCAAATTTTATTATATGTGTCAGTTCGAAATATTAACAGAATATATACAATTTTGACTTCTATCATCATCTTCCTACCATTGGCCCATGTTACTTGGCGTCCACGCAACAGTTTTTCTTCTTCCCTTGTCTTCATTCGCTCCCTTTTCTTTTTTTATTATCCCTCACACAATCCATCCATCTTTAGCCTTGATCCCCCTCTCCATCCATCAACATTTCTATTTATCACTCTTTTAGTCACTGTTATATATTATTATAGGAGATTATTATTATTATTATGTCACAAATGTGTGACAAATTTTCAAATTATAGTTTCAATCTAGTCCATTGGGCTAGTCCCTATGGACTAGATTGAAACTATTTTTTGAACATTTTGCTTGCGGTAGCTTATTGGTCTTTTGGTGGCACAATGATCTACCTATGTATATATTATTCTACAAAAAGAAAGTTAAATTAAATAAAATGCTTAACTGACTACAATTCAAAGTTATTTCATTCGAACAAAGTCAGGTTATTTTTTCTGTAAAATTAATACCTAATATACAACAAAAAGCATGATAATACTAACGCGCATCAAATCTTAACAAGCGTTAAAACGGAAAAGTATATAATAGAAAATTTTGTTTAAAATACGTTAACCCGACTACGGAAAAATAAAAGTGATCTAAAAAGTACGAAAAAAGAAAATATTTCAGACAGATATCAAGACGGGTACAAAAACGTTCAAGGTAAAGCCGTGGTCGCTTGCCGATAAACCATGTGGGTGCCAGGAACACCTACAAAATATAATGGAATGTGACATTTTTATATTAAATTTTCTTGGAAAACAATGTCGATACAAATTAACGGTAAATTAGGTTAATTTACCGTTAATTTGTATCGACATTGTGTTGCTCAACATGATGTTTAAAAAAAAAACTGTAGATATGATTTGGTTAAATTAATAACAATACCTAACATATATCATATTTGAATGTAGAAAGAAGTTTGTCGTTTGTTTTTATTTTCGATTACACAACTCACTTTTGAGTAAATTGATAATTGCTTCAAGTTTTGCAATAAATTACAAGCGTTGTGTCATCGTCACCCATCTCTTTAATTTCTAAGTAATCCGCGCTTTAGATCTTGTCATTATCTTATGGTAGGTCCACATATTATGTGAAAAATAATATGAAATACGTTGAAAAGAACAGGCTGCCCAAATATATGCAAATATATGTATATACTTGTAACACACGTTGAAACAAATTCGCCTTGTTGTTGTGTTAATTTTTACTTTTCATGTTATGTTACAAATATTATGTAGCCACCATTAAGACTCCCACAGACAGGCTCGAGGAGACTCTACTAGAACTTTTAAGAGACTCTAGTGGAATATCTTTGAAAACTTCATGGAAATTGTTCTACCAGAATTGCGTCGCATCGTCGCGTCACGGTTGTTTGCAGGACCAATTTTAATATTAGAGTCAGTTCAAAATGTTAACAGAGTACCTACTGCTTTGCTCTTCGATTAGAATAATGATTGGGTAATACATCTTATTGCAACAATTATTAGTATTTTATTTGGTGGTGTAATGATGTAACGCTAATATAATTAACTATAATAGGGATGACGCCTGGGTAAAAAAAAAACAAAAACAAATTAGTCCATCAGTCAGATAATAAAAAAATATTAGACACACATTGTTTTGCTTTAGCATATTAATAAAAAAACTCTTAGATAAAACGCATTTTAGGTTGGGGAGTGGGGGTCGCTACGTCACTAGTACCTATGTATAAAATCTACATACTCGTGTCGTTATGACACATTTTACCTCAATTTAGATATCGCCGATTAAAAGAAAAAATACGTGTCCAATATTTTTTTATAATCTTAAAGACGGACTAAAAAATTTTTTTGTCGTCATCCCTATTATTAAAAGTTGTTTTATTTTGAACAAGGTCAGGCCTTTTTTATTTACGAACGCTTTGTTTGAGTTGTTAAAAATTGTCTTTGCGACTTTTCGAATTCATCTAATTTTCTTCAATACCTATGATGAATGAATTTTTTTTAAACGTATATTTTAAAAATTCGGGTTTTTCATTATCAAGATATTTTTGTTTCTCAATCATATTGTGTTTTTTTCTTAATATATTTTTTATTATTCAGATACTACAGTCAAATGGTACCGAAAGCCGAGTGGGAAAGAGATAGCCATGCTGCAAGGATACACGTTCTGTGTTAACAAGTCAAGTAAGACAACCGATCTGTATGCGTGCTCCATAGGAAGAAAGTGTAAGGCTCGCTTCAGCATCACAAAGGACAGAATATTCATGAAATCCTGTCATATGGAACACAGTCATCCACCCCCTCAGTTTATTATACGCAATGGTATTTATATTCGAGCATAAGAACTATTTGAAATGTTTATTTAAATATAAAAATGTATAAACTCATGCCATAGGCAGAAACTACATAACGTCAGCTGCTACGATTTTTACATATACCTTATAATTCGTTTATTTCATAAAATTGGACACGCACGCCAATACGCTGCGAATACTACGCACCTGACCTTTCTGAAGAACGTCACTAATAAGGTACAATACAGGGTGTCAGGGACATCGACGCGAAAACTGAGAAGCCCCCTGTGTTGAAATTTCTCGTCGGTTATTAAAAAAAAAATCTGATGTTCCATACATTTTGACCACGTAGGTATTGCCTTGTAAATTAATTGCCATCCAATACCTCTTGTTAGTCGCCTATTTCATTATACGAGAAACTCAATGTTCGCAAAGCCTGTCAAGGAGTGGATGAGTGTTCCAGAAGTTAGAGAACAAACGGCCACTGTTACCAGGATCTTGTAGCGCTAGAATGACGTTGACAGGGGGGCGCTGTTGGTAATCATTTGTGCTATGCTATTACTGTTTTGTGAAATGTATTGAAAAAATAAGATGGCGACGTTAGTTCCGATTTTAGCCACGCGCCAAAATAACCTTGTATCGCGGCCGTTTTACGTGGATGTGACGTATATTTTACCCCAACTTTTTATTTTTTGTGTTTTTATTCTTTCTTTGCGTCATGTTTATCGCAAATAAACGTATTTTCTTTCTTTCTAGCGCTATAAATATAACATAGAAGACGTAAAACGTAATAATGTTAATTAAATTGAATTGTCTGCGTCAGTTCCGAATTTCATTGTTTTAACCATTTTTATTTTAAACACTCGTTAGAAAACTTTGTAATACGAGATTGGCATAGTGCAAAATATTATGAGTTCAAACTTGGCACATAAACGCATTATTACAAATACTTACAAAGTAGTAAAGTCGCAATGTGTGGCCCGTAACTTGTAACTTTGTATATTTGCTTTGTTAGAAAAAAAATGTGTATTCTATCGCGGGCCTTGAGCGTGGAGACCGAATCCAGAAATTCCGTAACGAAAAAACCTAACACCCTTGTCAGCGCTATTTATATATTGTAGTTTTTATTTTTTGAAATTTTTTGAACGGAGCTTCAGTTTTCGTTCTTGTACTGACAGAAAGCCACATAAATTCCTGACATTTTCGTTAGATGGCGTTACGTTGTTAGAAGCATAATAAATATTGTAGCGGTGGGTGAAATCACTTATTTATCTGTGCCGTGAACAGTGCGTGCTTTGTGTTAGCGGACGTTTTGATAAATACTTGGTACGCAAGTTTGTTATTTGTTTTATACGTAAGATTATATACCATTTTGTTCGTGATTTTACGGTCTTTCGAATGATATATAATGCATGTTAATTCCGAGTCATTAATTGGATGTTTTTTTTTTTTTTTAAGCTATTGCATAGCTTCTATCGCGGGCCTTGAACGTGGAGACCGAATCCAGAAATTCCGTAACGAAAATAACCTAACACCCCCCACTCCGACCGGCACAGCGGTGATACTTTTTTTGAAGGTATACTTCTTTAGGCGCGTTATGAAAAAATTATGAGAGTGAAATTTTAAGATGCGCGCGCATCACTGTGACACAAATTGCATAAGTTGATAAAAAATGCTATGCAATAGCTTTACCGCGGCAGTCTCCGAGTGCCACACGTCTTTTTTTTTTAAGTAACTACATACCTATTGTGTGACATTGTTTACTAACATAGTTTTCTAATAGAATGTCTTCTCTTTTCTCAATCTTATACCCTATAAATATGCAAAACTATGCATTGTTAGTAAAACTCGAAATAAATAATACATTATTATTGAATTTTTATATTTCCTTCAGTCATATATTTGTGTGTTATTTTCATTTTTTAATAAAGACTAACAAAAAAAAAACATTTCAAGGTATAAAAATAGGAGTCAGCCGACGCTTGGAAAAGATCTTTAATGGTGGTTAGGGCTCCGGAGACAAGAACCTCCTCTCAATAAGCGCCGTCTTATGATGAACTGCCTTTTGAAACAAGTCCTTGATACAGCCGCCTAGGAGACATATTGGTTGGCCAACATACCATTATTATTATCAATGTTCAGGCTATTCATTATTTCGCTGGATATTGCCTTGTTTCTTAATCCCCTGAACATTGTTTTTTTAATAAATAATCTTTATTTTTTTCTATTTAGTTAAATGGTACCGAAAGCAGAATGGGAAAGAGATAGCCATGCTAGAAGGATACACGTTCTGGTGTGACGGTCGAAGTAAGACAACCGATTTGTACTCATGCACCGTAGGAAAAAAATGTAAAGCTCGGTTCATCATCACAAAGGACAGGAAAAATATGAAATCCAGTCATCTGGAACACAGTCATCCGACCCCTAGTTATATAATACGTAATGGTTTTTATTTAAAAATCAGAAACAATTTTCAATAAAAAAATAAATGTTTCTCTATACCCTGAAGTTCACTGGCCACTGGTCAGAGGCCCATGGGCGGCTTTAAAATTCAGACACCAGGTTAGTCACTAACCACACGAAAAGAAGAAGAAGAAGACTGGTCTTAAGTACTTTCGCTCAAATGATCGTTTGCCAGGCAAACTGATGGTCGAAAGAACGTTTGCCCGAAGAACGTTTGCCCGAAAGATCGTTTGACTGCTAAGGAGCGGGTAAAGTAATAATACTACCTGATAATTATTAATTTGATTTAGATTTAATATACGAAAAATCGAAATCAGACGTTTTAAATAATGTCATTATCTGCGTTAGTTCAGAATGTTAACCCAGCGCTGGCGCTAAACATTGCCAACGTTTCACACTTGTGCGAAGAATAAAATAATAAAAAAGTATTTTATTTGGAACATCTTAACGAGTTTTTCTGAACAATTCTATCCTTTTAAATATTAATTCCGTGCCCCGCTGGTAATTTTAAGACTACACATGTCCTTGATATAATGGCTTTTTGTCAATCCCCTGAACAATGTTTTTTGTTTTTTAATTTAAATAATGATTTTTTAATCTTCTGCAGTTAAATGGTACCGAAAGCAGAATGGGAAAGAGATAGCCATGCTACAAGGATACACGTTCTGGTGCGACGGTCGAAGAAAAACAACCGATTTGTACTCATGCACCTTAGGAAAAAAATGTAAAGCTCGGTTCATCATCACAAAGGACAGGAAAAATATGAAATCCTGTCATCTGGAACACAGTCATCTGCCCCGTAGTTATGTAATACGTAATGGTGTTTATTTAAAAATTTAGGAACAATTTTCCCTTTTTTTTGGGTGCGTGTCGATTATCTAAAGTTCACTGGTCCGAAGAACGTTCGCTCAAATGATCGTTGACTCCTGGTCGATAGGACGATTGCCCGAAGAATGCTCGCCTGATAGATCGTTTGACCGAGAGAGACCGTTTGAGATTTATGATTAGATTATGTAGATAATTATTTGTATAAGTTAAGACTGTTAAGCCAGCGGTGGCGCTAAACATAGCTGTATTCAACTTTTCACATTTGAGCGAAGAATAAAAACACGAGAGCTGAAAGTTATTTCATTTCAAACAACATAACGCCTTTTTTAGGACCATTCTATCCCATTCAGTATGAATTCTGTTTCCCACTGCCAATGTTAAGACTACATGTTCTTGATATAATGGCTTGTTTCAAAATCCCCTGAACAATGTTTTTCGTTTCTGAATTTAAATAATGATTTTTTAATCTTCTGCAGTTAAATGGTACCGAAAGCAGAATGGAAAAGAGATAGCCATGCTACAAGGATACACGTTCTGGTGCGACGGTCGTAAAAAGACAACCGATTTGTATATTTGCTCCGTTGGAAAAAAATGTAAAGCTCGGTTCATAGTCACTAAAGACAGGAAAAATATGAAATCCTGTCATCTGGAACACAGTCATCCGCCCCCCAGCTATATAATACGTGGTGGTTTTTATTTTAAAATTTAGGAACAAATTCCCTCTTTATTTTGGTTGCGTATCGATTGCCTCAATATCACTGGCCCGAAGAACGTTCGCCCGAAAGATAATTTGGCCGATGAACTGTCGGTTGAAACAGCGATTGGCCGAAGAATGTTTGCCCGAAAGATTGTTTTACCATTTAAGACCGAGTGAAGTATTATACTATATGATAATTAATTTAATGAAGCTTTAATTTAATAAGCCAAAAATCTATATTAGCCGTTTTAAATTATGTAATTATCTGCGTAAGTTCAGTATGTTAAGCCGGCACCGGCGCTGAATATAGCTGCACTCGAGTTTGCAAAGTTGTGCGAAAAAATAAATCATGAAATATAAAAGTTTTTCATATTTCGAACAACATAACGAGTTTTCTGAACAACTCTATCCTTTTAAATATGAATTCCGTTCCCCATTGTCCATGTTGAGACTACATGTTCTTGATATAATGTCTTGTTTGTCAATCCTCTGAACGATATATTTTGTTTCTGAATTTAAATAATGATTGCTTAATTTTCTACAGTCAAATGGTTCCAAAAGGAGAATGGGAAAGAGATAGCCATACTGCAAGGATACACGTTCTGGTGTGACGGTCGAAAAAAAACAACAGATTTGTACTCATGCACTGTAGGAAAAAAATGTAAAGCTCGGTTCATCATCACAAAAGACAGGAGAATTATGAAATCTTGTCATCTGGAACACAGTCATCCACCCCCTCGTTATGTAATACGTAATGGTGTTTATTTAAAAATTTAGGAACGGTTTCTCTTTTTATTTTGGGTGCTTACTGATTGCTCGAAGTTCATTGGTCCGAAGAACGTTTGCCCGAAAGTTCGTTTGACCGTTAAAGACCGAGTGAAGTAATAATATTACATGATAATTTATTTATTTAGCTTAAAAATCGATAGGAAGCGTTTTAAATTATGTAAAATTATCTGCGTAAGTTCAGAATGACGCTAAACATCAGCTGCATTGAACTTGTCCCATTTGTGTGAAGAATAAAACATGAAAAAAAAAAGGATTTTAATTCGAACAAAAAGTTTTTTTGAATCCTTTTAAATATTAATTCCGTTTCCCACTACCAATGTTAAGACTACATGTTCTTGATATAATGGCTTGTTTCAAAATCCCCTGAACAATGTTTTTTATTTCTTTATTTAAATACTGATTGTTTAATCTTCTGCAGTTAAATGGTACCGAAAGCAGAATGGGAAAGAGATAGCCATGCTACAAGGATACACGTTCTGTTGTGACGGTAGAAAAAAGTCAACCGATTTGTATATATGCTCCGTAGGAAAAAAATGCAGAGCCCTATTCATCCTTACAAAAAACAGGAAAGAAATGAAATCCTGTCATCTAGAACACAGTCATCCATCCTCTCATTATATAATACGTAATGGTGTTTATTTTAAAATTTAGGAAACATTTCCCTTTTTTCTTTGGGTCATTGGGATCAATGGCCCGAACGTCACTGGGAGTTTACTCCCTTAGCGAAATCAGTAGTGGACATACCATATGTGAAACCTAGTACGAAGCACCCGTAACTTCGGCCGTAACTACGGATTTCGCTAAAGGAGTAGGCCTCCTATTCCGAAGAACGTTCGCCCTAAAATTCGTTTGACCGTTAAAGACCGAGTGAAGTAACAATACTACATGATAATTAATTTGATTAATATCTAAAATCGATATGAGGCGTTTAAAATGATGTAAAATTATCTGCGTAAGTTCAGAATGTTAAGCCAGCGCTGGCGCTAAGCATAGCTGCTTAATTTTTTCACATTTGTGCGAAGAATAAAAACATGAAAAATAACAGTTATTTTATTTCCAACATCATAAAGGTACAATTCCGTAGCCGACCGCATGCAGTAACTGCAGGCAACGTGTTGCTAAGACACGACTGGTTTCTATGAATTTCTATGAAATACCTTCCGTACCTAGCGATACGTCGATTTAATAGAAATACATAGAAACCAGTCGTGTCGCGGCGACACGTCACCTACAGGTGCCGCCTGCGCTCGGCTACGGAATTGTGCGTAAGTATACCATAATGAGTTTTTATGAACAACTCTATCGTATTTAAAAAATATGAATTCCGTTTCCACTATGTTCCGACTACACATGATCTTGAAATAATGTCTTGTTTGTCAATTCCCTGAACAATGTTTTTGTTTCTTAATTTAAATAATGATTGTTTTAATCTTCTGCAGTTAAATGGTACCGAAAGTATAATGGGAATGAGATAGCCATGGTACAAGGATACACGTTCCGGTGTGACGGTCAAAATAAAACAACCTATCTCTATTCGTGCTCCATCGGAAGAAAATGCAAAGCTCGGTTCAGCATCACAAAGGACAGAATATTTATGAAATCCTGTCATCTAGAACACTGTCATCCACCCCCTAATCATGTAATACGTAATGGTGTTTATATTAAAATTTAAATACACAAAAATATTAAATAAATGAATGTCATTCGTGTCGATAAGACGTGCTCAATCATTGTCCACTTTTAAAATTCTGGTAAAAAAGCACTTCCTCTCTCCTTAAACATTATCATTACATATAGTTCCTTGATCTTGTTTCATGTTTATTATTGTATATATATATATACATAGATAAATATATACTTTATGTATGTATGTATTTATTGTGTATGTAAATGGTACACTACTGACTACCTGCAGTATTGTCTCTCCTTCTTACTTTAATCCATCCAAAGGTTAACTGTAAAAGATCGCTTTTAGCGATAAGACCGCCCATGGTGTCACCCTATGTAAAATGTCTACATTTATACCTGTAAATTTTATGGTGTACATAATAAAGAATATTCTATCTATCTATCTATAAATAAAAATAAAAACGTTTAATTGTCACATAAAAAATACATTCAAATATGGCAGACACTAAAAGTGACAATCTAACAATTTATGTATTATAAAGATGATCTGATCCTAACTCCCAAAATGTGTTTTGTATGAGGTCATCGTCATACAAAACATGTACCAATTTACTTGCCTTTGTTAGAATATTGAGTTGGTGTCACACGTAGCTGCAGCTAAGCAATTTTTCACACTTGTTTAAATGTAATAATTGCAAGATATTAAGAGTAGATTATTAAGTTCCTTCAAGATCCTTCGGATTGTGAAGTGTACCTACCAGTTATGCACCTTGGCTACAGGTTATCAGCATACCGTTCTGACTTCGAATATAAATTCACGTTTGTCATTGGTTAGTATCGTTTGAAGAATAAATATTGAAATAATTAATGTTACTTACGACATCGCGACTTGATCGGAGCAGTATTGCGAACGAGATTAATACCATGAGTAGTAGTTTAGTAGTTTTTTTAGCTTTTAAACAATTTCTTCCTATCTCATTAACGGCCACGTGAAAGGTGTTCTTCTTTTTATTGTGTGACATCATTTTCATAAAAAAGTTTAATAACTTCGTTTATATGGTGTTATTATCAACTGATATTATGCATTGTATGTTTAGTTTTGTTGTCGCTTCGAAGACAGACTTATACAATAACATATAAAATAAGTTATTTCGATTTAAGATTTATTTATTATTCGATTTATTTGTTAAAAACATATTTAATTAATAACCTTTATATGGCTACTCAACGTGAAATACGTTTACCTATTTAAAATTAAATATATTATCTCATTAGATAGATTGGCAGCTCTGGCGTCGCGCCATTATTGTTCCGTTACGAGCTTCTGGAGCAATGGTGGGGCGACACTTGCCACACGAATTTCGGAATGAGCAATCGGCAGTTGGTTGTCGGATACAGTGCGAGTAACATCTCCAGAATTGATACAAAAAAGTGTGGTTAAATTTTAGAATAGAAATAAATTTATAATTATTGTTTACGTGTGCAGCTAGATTAAAGTCATTTACAGTTCAAACAAAGAATTAACGTTTTATTATTTCTTGCTACGAGTATTTAATTGCTTTCAGGTTTTTCCGGATTTGGATATTGTTTTGTTTCTAAAAAAAATCAGGGATTATTTATAATCGTTGCTTAAAGTTGAGAGACGTTTACACGTATAATTAAGAAGACGTTAATTATAACTTAACTCTAACCAACTTTTATACCCTGTCTACCTATCTAACTGTTATTTTTTTTTGTAGTGAAATGGTTCCGAAAGCAGAGTGGGAAAGAGATAGCCATGCTTCAAGGATATACGTTCTGGTGTGACGGTCGCAGTAAGACAACCGATCTGTATATATGCTCGTTTGGAAGACACTGCAAGGCTCGCTTCAGCATCACAAAAGACAGGAGACAAATGAAATCCTGTCATCTGGAACACTGCCATGGACCCCCTAGTTATATAATACGTAATGGTTTTTATGTAAGAATGTAGTCTGGAACAATTTCACATGTTTATGAGGTACGAGATTACAAATAATTTAATTACTAGCTTCCGCCAGTGGTTTCGCTCGCGTGATATTATTATGAATTATAGCCAATATTACTCATCGATAATAAGCATTCTAATGGTGAAATAATTTATTGAATCAATCCAGTAATTTTTGAGTTTATTCATTACAAACAAAAATGCAAATCGTTTCTCTTTATAATATTAGTGTAGACTAACGACCCACCTCCTCTTTCACACGGTTTTTACTTGACAAAACATCGAAATTTTTAATGTGAAACATCTATTGGCTCGCCTTGAGGTAAAGTTACAATTCCGTAGCCGGCCGCAGGCGGCAACTGCAGTCGACGTGTCGCCGCGACACGACTGTCTTCTATGTATTTCTATGAAGGCGACGTGTCGCTAGCTACGGATGGTATTTCATAGAATTCAGTAGTGTCACGGCGACAAGAGGCCTGCAGGTGCCGCCTGAGCTGCGGTCGGTTATAGAATTGTACTATAAGATAGACTCGCATGCCGTGACGGCAAGCAGCATAACGCTCTCTTAAACCGTCATGTTTCACATCTGCCGGGCGTGTCGTGACATTTTTCTTTATATTAAGCATGTAAGTTTAATGTTAGTGTATGTGCACTAAAACCAACGGAATCAAGTCTCTAAATGATGGTGAAAACCTCATCAGAATCCGTTGCGTAGTTTAGAATACTTTAGAATGACAACAGGTTACACAAACAGATCCGAAAAGTGACTTTAATTATAATATTATTATATTAGATATAGAAGAAGCAAATAATGTAATACTGCCTCGTTGGTCTAGTGCTCGTCAGTCCTACTGCTGAGCAGGAGGTCCAGGTTTTGATTCCTAGGTCGGGCAAAGTGTTTCTCCTTTATCAGTAAGAGCCCGGAGTCTGAATTTGGGTCTGGTTGATGTCAATAGGCTCGCCCCTTATTAAGTACATGGGACTAAACATAACTGGTGAAATGTGGAACTATATTTACGTTATGTTATTATAATTTAATACATTAGCAGCTACGTTCGTTTTTATTTTGTGTTGTTCACATAACATAATATATGTAGTTTAGCGTAATTAAGTTTTGTATTGTGTGGCATAACTATACTAACATAGGTAATGGGATTTTTACTGATATTAGGTATGTATTGTTTATGTAGTCAGAAATAAATAATTATCAATTATTATTGCGTTTATTAAATTCCTTCATTCATGTTTTTTTTTCTTGTTTTATATTTATTTTTATTTTTTCTATTTGTTTTTTTTTTGCAGTCAAATGGTGCGTAAAGCAGAATGGAAAAGATATAGCCGTATTACGCGGATACACATTCTACCGCAAATGTCAAAGTCTCACAACTGAATTCTTCAGGTGCACCGCAGGAAGCAACTGCAAAGCTCGCTTCGTCACCACAAAAGACAGGGAACATATGAAATCCTGTCATCTGGAACACTGTCATCCACCCCCTAGTTATATAATACGTAATGGTTTTTATGTAAGAATGTAGTCTGGAACAATTTCACATGTTTATGAGGTACGAGATTACAAATAATTTAATTATTAGCTTCCGCCAGTGGTTTCGCTTGCGTGATGTCATTATAAATTATAGCCAATATTACTCAGTGATAATATAGCATTCTACTGGTGAAATAATTTTTTGAATCAGTCTAGTAATTTTTTAGTTTATTCATTACAAACAGAAATGCAAATCGTTTCTCTTTATAATATTAGTGTAGACTAACGACCCGCCTCCTCTTTCACACGGTTTTTACTTGACAAAACATCGAGATTTTTTTATGTGAAACATCTATTGGCTCGCCTTGGGGTAAAGTTACAATTCCGTAGCCGGCCGCAGGCGGCAACTGCAGGCGACGTATCGCCGCGACACAACTGTCTTCTATGTATTTCTATGAAGGCGATGTGTCGCTAGCTACGGATGGTATTTCATAGAATTCAGTAGTGTCGCGGCGACACGAGGCCTGCAGGTGCCGCCTGAGCTGCGGTCGGCTATAGAATTGTACTATAAGATCGACTCGCATGCCGTGACGGCAAGCGGCATAACGCTCTCTTAAGCCGTCATGTTTCACATCTGCCAGGCGTGTCGTGACATTTTTCTTCATATTAAGTACGTAAGTTAATGTTAGTGTATGTGCACTTAAACCAACGGAATAGTCTCTAAATAATGGTGAAAACGTCATCAGAATCCGTTGCGTAGTTAAAAATACTTTAGAATGACAACAGGTTACACAAACAGATCCGAAAAGTGACTTTAATTATAATATTATTATATTAGATATAGAAGAAGCAAATAATGTAATACTGCCTCGTTGGTCTAGTGCTCGTCAGTGCTACTGCTGAGCAGGAGATCCAGGTTTTGATTCCTAGGTCGGGCAAAGTGTTTTTCCTTTATCAGTAAGAGCGGGCGGAGTCTGAATTTGGGTCTGGTTGATGTCAATAGGCTCGCCCCTTATTAAGTACATGAGACTAAACATAACTGGTGAAATGTGGAACTATATTTACGTTATGTTATTATAATTTAATACATTAGCAGCTACGTTAGTTTTTTTTTTTGTGTTGTGCACATAACATAATATAGTTTAGCGTATTATAGTTTTGTAATGTGTGGCATCATTTTCGGACATAACTTTACTAAAATTGGTAATGGGAATTTTATCGATATTAGTTAGGTACTGTTTTTTTTTGTCAGAAATAAATAATGAACAATTATTATTGCGTTTATTAATTTCCTTTTTTTTAATTATCTTGTTTTTTCTTTTTTTTTTTCTATTTGTTTATTTTTTTACAGTCATATGGTGCCGAAAGCAGAATGGAAAAGAGATAGCCGTAATAGGCGGATACGGATTCTATCGCAGATCCCAAAGTCACACAACTGAATTCTTTAGGTGCATCGGAGGAAGCAACTGCAAAGCTCGCTTCATCATCACAAAAGACAGGGAATATATGAAATCCTGTCATCTGGAACACTATCATCCACCCCCTAGTTATATAATACGTAATGGTTTTTATGTAAGAATGTAGGCTGGAACAATTTCACATGTTTATGAGGTACGAGATTACAAATAATTTAATTACTAGCTTCCGCCAGTGGTTTCGCTCGCGTGATGTCATTATAAATTGTAGCCAATATTACTCAGGGATATTAAGCATTTTAATGGTGAAATAATTTTTTCAATCAGTCTAGTAATTTTTTAGTTTATTCATTACAAACAGAAATGCAAATCGTTTCTCTTTATAATATTAGTGTAGACTAACGCCCTGCCTCCTCTTTCACACGGTTTTTACTTAACAAAACATCGAGATTTTTAATGTGAAACATCTATTGGCTCGTCTTGGGGTAAAGTACCAATTCCGTAGCCGGCCGCAGGCGGCAACTGCAGGCGACGTGTCGCCGCGACACGACTTTCTTCTATGTATTTCTATGAAGGCGACGACGTGTTGCTAGCTACGGTTTGTATTTCATAGAATTCAGTCGTGTCGTGGCGATACGAGGCCTGCAGGTGCCGCCTGAGTTGCGGTCGGCTACAGAATTGTACCATAAGATCGACTCATATGCCGTGACGGCAAGCAGCATAACGCTCTCTTAAGCCGTCATGTTTCACATCTGCCGGGCGTGTCGTGACATTTTTCTTTA
This sequence comes from Agrochola macilenta, assembly GCA_916701695.1. Lineage (NCBI taxonomy): Eukaryota > Metazoa > Arthropoda > Insecta > Lepidoptera > Noctuidae > Agrochola > Agrochola macilenta. Next base: position 17,278,628 of record OU753563.1, read on the forward strand.
TATTAAACATGTAAGTTTTAATGTATGTGCACTAAAACCAACGGAATCAAGTCTCTAAATGATGGTGAAAACCTCATCAGAATCCGTTGCGTAGTTTAGAATACTTTAGAATGACAACAGGTTACACAAACAGATCCGAAAAGTGACTTTAATTATAATATTATTATATTAGATATAGAAGAAGCAAATAATGTAATACTGCCTCGGTGGTCTAGTGGTCGCAAGTCCGAATAGTCCCAGTCGCCCCCACATGGATTGCCACCAGGTGGCAATTGGGAAAAAAAATCCCAATTGCCACCGGGTGGCGACTGGGAACTTATTGCCCCCACTTCAAAATTCAAAATATTTTTTTGCACATAAACCTAAGTGCCCATGTGCACTTATGAAACGTCAGAAGCTAGGTGCACGGTTCCAATTGGTCGTTTCCAATGGAGAAGAGCCGGCAAGAAACTCCACGGTTACTCTTTTAAAAATAATTGTTTTTTACAATATTTTCAAATAACAGTATTTAATAGGTATGGAAGATGGTCAGTAAATCTACGGTCCATTAAGCCTTCAGCGTTCTCACATTCACAAAATAGAAGAAAAAGAAAACTGAGTATATAAAATATGAATAAATTAATGAAAATAAAAACCTATTTTAAACGAAATGACATGATTGCTATTACAACTGTCAACTTCAAATCGCTGTACATTGCGGCGTGGATCGCCATACCCCCTCATCGCTATCCGTCTTACGGCCGCGATGAGGGGGTTGGCGGACACATTTCCAATGTGGTTTTATTAGTAGATAAGTGATATTTTTTAGGTACATACAAACAATATTTTCTTCGTTGTAGTTGCATTTAATCACTTATTATTATTAATCATCAAAACCTGGTGTAAATTCGTATCACAGAAAATCTTAGTCAATCAATCAATCTGCCTAGCCTTTTCCCAACTATGTTGGGGTCGGCTTCCAGTCTAACCGGATGCAGCTGAATACCAGTATTTTACATGGAGCGACTGCCTATCTGACCTCCACAACCCAGTAACTGGGTAATATACGATACCCCATGGTAAGACTGGTGTCAGACTTTCGGGCTTCTGACGACTCGTAACGACTGACAAAAAAAAACCGACCGACAGAAAATCTTAGTATTTACAATAATTATACTACCTAACAAAAGCTAGTCATCAGTCACAGGTAATGACAGTGGGACATTTTGCTTAACTGGGATTTTGTTTCCCAATTGCCACCTGGTGGCAATCCATGTGGGGGCGGGCGACTGGGACTATTCGCGCAAGTCCTACTGCTGAGCAGGAGGTCCAGGTTTTGATTCCTCGGTCGGGCAAAGTGTTTCTCCTTTTTCAGTGGACTAAACATAACTGGTGAAATGTGGGTGTACTATATTTACGTTATGTTATTATAATTTAATACATTAGCAGCTACGTTTGTTTTTTTTTTTTGTTTTTTACTCATAACATAATATAGTTTAGCGTTATATAGTTTTTGTGTTATGTGGCAGCTTTTCGGACACAACTTTACTAACAATGGCAATGGGATTTTTACTGATATTAGGTATTATTGTTTATGTAGTGGGAAATAAATAATTAACAATTATTATTGCGTTTATTAATTTCCTTCACTCATGTTTTTTTTTTTTCTTATAATCTTTGTTTTTTTTACAGTTAAATGGTGCCGAAAGCAGAATGGAAAAGAGATAGCGGTAATACGAGGATACACATTCTATCGCGAAGGTCAAAGTCACACAACTGATTTCTATAGGTGCACCGGAGGAAGAAACTGCAAAGCTCGCTTCGTCGTCACAAAAGACAGACTTATGAAATCCTGTCATCTTGAACACTCTCATCCACCCCTTAGTTATGTAATACGTAATGGTGTTTTTATTAAAGTTTAATTAATAATCTTCTTAAGGCAAAAGCACCAGGGATGCCCGCGAAATTCAAATATTATTATTTATATTTTATTTAGATACCTGTGGACATTTTGAACCACCAAGGAACTCCCACTATTCTAATATAAATTGCGTAACTTTTTAATTGACAAAGCTTACTACACGATCCAAGATTCTCTTAATAATTAGTACCTACTACAAACTGTCACCCTACACCTAATTGTTATCCTGTAAGAAATGTTTTATATGTGATACCTAAGAATTGTTTTATACAGCATGTTGACTTAATTGTTGTATGCCTATTAGGCAGGACATAATGGAACTGTAATTTACCTAACATCTGTCTGTATAACCTATGCCCACAATAAAAAGATTTGATTTGATATAATACCCCATTGAATGATTGTTTCAGTTGAGGTCAATTCTAACTTATGGACTTTTATTGCTGATTTTCATGATTTTAATTCTGTAAATACATTTATTTCTTACGGTCGCGAATCATATTTTAGACAACTACTAAACAATTCTTGAAAAATGTGTTTATGGCTGAATATTTTCTTAAAACAATCAATGTATAGATTTTTACGACAAATCAAAGTATTGTTGCTATCTCAAATTTCGAACCCCATTTTCGAAATTTATTTATTGTGCCAACAAAATCTGCTTATTTAGGTACTAATAAATATATTAGGTGTTTTAAATGAATAAACGAGTTAGATTTCTTGAACCATATGTTTTTAATAAACTTCTTCTACATAGTTTGGTGCAAATATAATAAGAGAGAAATAAGAGATCTAGTGTTACCAAGCAGTAAAAAAAAAATCCAGAGACTAAAAATATGCTAAATATGCATATATAATAGGCACTGACCAACAGTGATCTAACAAACTATTGGTGGAAACCGCGTTTAAATATGAGTCATGGCTCATCAATTCCTACGAAGCCCGTATAAATTTAATTTAAGTGTCCGTATTTCGGACACCTGTAGTAACTGCTGGTGAATCTGTTAATCTATTGCAATTAGGATATTAGTACGGAAATAGTATCCAATGTTATGGGTTTAGTTTCTTTGCTAGGGTGATATTCGTTTGTGATATTAATATTTTCAACACACTTGCTCGAAAAGTAGCTCTTAATACCGCTTTTAGTTTCACAATGCAGTGCGTTGAACACGCGTGTTTTTCACTTCGTGTTCCCGCACCAGTGCGGGAAAGTACGCCACAGATAACTTCTGATAGATTCATAGATGTGCGATTTGTTTTTAATCTCAGCAAACAACTTTCATGCCTTTTAATGCCTATAACAATCTGGATTTATATTTACTGTGTAAATAAATACAATATGAAAATAAACATTCTAAGGCTTTTTTTAATACTGGTATTCAGCTGCATCTGGTTAGACCGAAAGCCGACCCCAAAATCGTTGGGAAAAGGGTAGGCAGATTATGATTTCGTTAAAATTATTTATTTTTGTCAACAAATTAACATTAATTTCTTAGTTATAGGTAAAGTACGTAGAAACTATAGAACGCCACCTACTACGATTACATACTTACATACTCCTTTCTCCTTCCCTCCTTTTCTTTTTTTACTATATTATACTCGTACTTATTGTTTAATTTTCGACAGTTCAATGGTACCGAAAGCAGAATGGAAAAGAGATAGCCGTAATACATGGATACACATTCTATTGTAACGGCCAAAGTAAAGCAACTGATGAGTTTAGGTGCACCGTAGGAACTCCCTGCAGAGCTCGTTTCGTCATCTCTAAGAACAGAGGGTTGTTCAAATCAAGCCATTTGAAACACAATCATCCTCGTCCTACTTATGTAATACGTAATGGTATTTTTATTAGAATTTAATAAACAACCTCGTGCCTGTGGCTCCTCAGATTCAATTCAGACGTTTGAATTGAGAAGCCACCTTAAACGTCCCGTAACTTTATAAGTGTTTTACTATAAATTTTGTTTGGGCCAACAGAATCGGCTAATTAAGGTACTATTAAATATTGGTAGTACCCACGTTTAAATATGTGTCATGGCTCCTCACTTCGTATGAACCCGTATGAATTGAGTTGAAGTGTCCGTATTTCGGACACCTCTAGTGACTACTGGTAAATCTGTTAATCTATTGCAATCAGGATATTAGTACCGGAATAGTATCCAATATTATGGGTATATTTTCTTTGCTAGGGTGTTATTCGTTTGTGATATTAATATTTTGAACATACTTATACGAAAACTGGCTCTCAATACCGCTTTTAGGTTCACAACGCAGTGCTTTGAATACGCGTGTTTTTTACTTTGTATTCCCACACTAGTGCGGGAAAGTACGCCACAGATAGCTATACATATACTATTCATAGATGTGTGATTTGTTTTTAATCTCAGCAAAGAACTTTCATACCTTTTTATTGCTTAAAAAATTGTATATATATATTTAACTGTGTATATAAATAAAATATGATAAATGAACATTATAATTATTTAATTAAATTATTTATTTTTTCGAAAAATTAACATTAATTTCTTACTTGTAATATACACATAAACTCACGTCTTTTTCTTATGGGGATACGCAGAAACTTCAGAATGCCACCTACTACGAATCTTACATAACTCCTCCTTTACATTTTTTTGCCTCATTTTTTTTCTTTTACTTTTTTATAATTTATTGTTTAATTTTCTACAGTCCAATGGTACCGAAAGCAGAATGGAAAAGAGATAGCCATAATACAAGGATACACATTCTATCGCGAAGGGCAAAGTAATACAACTGATGTGTTCAGGTGCACCGTAGGAAGACCCTGCAGAGCTCGCTTCGTCATCACCAAGAACAGAGAATTTTTCAAATCACGTAATCTGGAACACAAACATCTTCCCCCTAATTATATAATACGAAATGGTGTTTTTATAAGACTTTAACATATAAACTTTTAAAGATAGTTAAGATCATCGCAAAATACTATATAGTACTACGGAGTTACTGAGATAGCTTGCGGAGTAAAGTAACCTGAAGTGGCAGTGGGCTGGCCTTGTTTGTCGAAGAACCGATGTCTGGTGGAGCACACGAGTCCTGGAGTGGACACCGCGTATCGGTAAGCGTAGTGTGCAACGCCCCCCAAACTAGATGGCCCGACGACTTAAAGATAATTGGCTGGGACTTACTGGATGCGGAAAGCAGAGGACAGAGTTTTGCTCACGTGCTTTTTAGTTTAAATTCCCGCACTAGAGCGGAAAAGTACGCCATAGATATACTATTCAGAGATGTGCGATTTGTTTTAATCTCAGCAAAGCAACTTCATGCCTTTTAATGCCTAAAAAAATTGTGGATACATAATATTTAACTGTGTAAATAAATAAAATATTTATGATAAATAAACGTTATATTTCAATAAGTTATTTAGTTTGATTAAAAAAATAACATTAAATTCTTACATACACTTAAACTGACGCATTTTCCCCATGGGGTAGGCATATACTACAGAACGTCACCTACTACGATCCCTATATACTCCTTTCTGGGATCCTTCTTTACTTATTTTTCATCCTTTTCCTTGTTTGCTTTCTTTCCTCGTTTTCATTTTTGCTTTTTTTATTATAATTATCAGCCGTTTGTATCCCACTGAAGCGAATTTTTTAAACAATATTATTTAATTTTCGACAGTGGAATGGTACCGAAAGCAGAATGGAAAAGAGATAGCCATTATACAGGGATACACATTCTATTGCGAAGGGCAAAGCAAGACAACTGTTGTGTTCAGGTGCACCGTAGGAAGTCCCTGCAAGGCTCGCTTCGTCATCACTAAGAACAGAAAGTGTTTCAAATCAAGTTATCTTGAACACAATCATTCTCCCCCAAGTTATGTAATAAATAATGGTGTTTTTATTAGAATGTAAATAGTTTACTGGCGAAATGTGTAACTATAGGCACACTTCTGCCTAATCCTTCGGGGAATTACAGGCTTGATGTTATGTAAGTAATAACCTTTCATTTCATTTCATTTTCATTTATTTATTCATTAACAAATAACATTGTGTTGAACATTACATATTAAATAAAATTATCACATGCAGAAACAATACATTTAAAAGGCTAATTAATTTAAATAAATTTCAAATATGTCAAAAATAAATACAATGTCAAATTATAACAGGTATAATGTCAAATTCAATGGGTACAACTATATCGAGGTCCTAGGAGCGTAATGTTCAAGTCAAGAGATAGTTTAATTTAAGCTTGTCCACTGCTATTATTTTATGTGACTATTTTTATTATTTTTTGACATAAATTCTGATACCGAGTATAAGCATTTTCCTAACAAAAAGGCTTTTAATTTAGTTTTAAATGAGTGTGAGCTATAAATTAATAATTTTAAATCAGTTGGTAACCTATTAAATAACTCCACTGCTTGGTATCTGGAACAATGCTTAGCTATGTTTAAATTTGGTGCCATTTTGTGTTTAAACTCAAACTTAAACTCAATCTCAAACTCAAAGCATTTATTTCAATTAAACCATTTTTACAGGCACTTTTGAATTGTCAAATAGTCGCGTCAGTTAGTCAGAAAGTTGAAGCTAGTTGCCCATTCCAAAACGTAGATCTTTATGGAGATGAACGGGCAAGAAACTCCAAGGACACTCTTTTAAATATAGAAAATTACAAAATCCTGGGTACATTATTCTTGTTGCTTCTATATGTGAGAACAATATGCAAAAAATAATCAAAACAATTCAAAATATAAGATTAAAAATAAGCCATGGCAGATAAGAGATGACCAGTCACAACTGACGGCGTCCGTTCACGAACATGACGCGTGGATTAAATTCCTTTCTTCTTGTGCTTTCTCTTATGTTACGTTCCTCTTGTGATTCATACTCATGAATATACTTAGCAAAGTGATTTAGGATAACTAATATATATAAACTTGGTACTGTTAAAATGTCTAATTCTTTAAAGTGCTCTCTACATGAATTTCTTTGTGAGATCCTTACTATGGTCCATAAGGCGCGTTTCTGTAAAATAAAAGCCTTCTGACAGTTGTAACTATAGCTGTTACCCCAAAACATTATGCTGTATCTTAATCTAGATTCTACCAGCGCGTAATATATAGCCTTTAGTTGCTTTAGATCCAACATATCTCTAAGGCTCCTGAGTGCATAGCATGCTGATGAGATTGAAGAGTCTATTAAAGACATGTAAGATTATCGTATCGTATTCTGTAAAAATCTCACCGTGACAACTTAGGTAAAGTGAGCTGTCCTTCCACATAATGCTAAAGAGATTGACACTATTGACACTTGAAGCTCACTTCTTCTAAGTTTTCTCGGTGAGATTTTTCCCCAGTTTTTTTGTACAATCAGGATATTAGTACCGGAATAGTTCGATATTACAGGTAAAGCTTCTTATTGTACTTGGCCTTTTAAGGCGACGATATCCGACTTTTAATGATTTTATACTGAAGACTACGTCTAAACGAGAAGTGTTAATGATTTGGAAAAAAACATTTAAAAGAGACCATTTTCTTAGTAACTTAGGAATATTTTAGGTTATATAAATATTACACAGTGAAATTATTTGTAAAGTTACGTCTAACGCGGATAAAAAACTGAGATTCACGCAAAATCTATTTTATCGGCGTATTCTTCTGAAACCTTCACCATTTTAAAGACAATTTATTTATTCATCTTTTAGTATACGTATTTTATTAAAATACCTTTTGTTTTGTGTATTTTTTTTATTAAATATAATGCATCCTATTCGGGAGAGCGCTCCTTCATGGGCGAGTCCTATTACTGGCTGGACGTACGACGCGTTGCGTGAACTCAGTACAGAACACGCAAGCTAAACCACTCTAGGTCACTGGCATATATCTACGTCTTTTAGTACTTATCTTTATATTTTTAAGATTCTATGTTTTGTTTAGTTTTTATATTTTTCTTCTGTTATCGTTCTTACTGTTTAAAATATTAAATATTGCAATTGGTTTCGGCCGTTTCATTTAATTGTTAGCAATTGCATGCAAACTAGGAAACATGTGGTGAATTCTGAATGTCCTAAAGGTATATGAGGTAGGTAATTTAGTAGTGTAGGTAAACGAAAGGAGCCCAGTGTACACACGGCTACACATTGAGCTATACATTTCCAGTTTATGCTGATCTCGCATTGTATACGATTTCCGTACAATGCGAGGTAGCTTATACTGGAAATGTATAGCTTGATGTGTAGCCGTGTTTACATGTATGACAAAGAGATGCTTCCCAATAAAGCTGCATTATGCATATGTTATTTTTATTTGTTTTACTAGCTACACGCAAAAACGAATTAGTCGATTACTTAGAAATATCTATGACCTCGTCAAATACTTCTACTAGGCGACGTGCTAGAACCCAGGGTGGGCCAAGAACACGCGGAGGAAGACCAAGAGGGCGTGTGAGAACGAGGGGTGGGCATGGACAACATTATAGACTGTCGATGCCAGCGGGAAACAGTTGGACCGGAAATTTGTGTCCCTGGGACAAGCCACATTTTCAGCCAAGATTTTATTTTATTGACACTGATTCTTGGACTGACGAAGACTATAAATTTCAAACAATACATAATGAGGACATTTTGGAACAGATGGTTGACTCGATTTGGTCTCCTGCTGTACCGTGTAAAACAGATGAAGTGCACAATGACCACTAAACAGAATATTGTTTCAAATGCCCCTTTTTTTGTAGTACCAGATAATTTTATTGTTTCTTAGGATTTCACCAAAAAATGCAAGTTGCTTGTGCGATTTTGATAGAAGAAGTTTTGGTAAAAAAAATCTTAGGTTTCACAGCTGTCCGGGAGACCCGTACGGGCTCCTGAAATGGGGAAATACGTGAGGCGGTAGAACATTTGTTTCACAGCGACGCGGAGTGGTCCGTACGCGACTCGAGTGCAGGTCGAGCCCGTACAACGTATCGTACTACTCCCTCGTTTCTTGGGGCCTACTCCCTAAGCGAAATATGTACGTTCGGCCGTAGTTACGGGCGCTTCGCTCTCTTTCTCGCTTACGGTATATCCGTAAGTGAGACGGAGAACAAAGCGCCCGTAACTATGGGCGAAACTACGGATTGCGGTGACGGAATAGACCCCCTGGGCACTGCGGGCGCTACCCGTACAGGTCTCCCGTGTACGGGTTTCCCGGACAGCTGTGAAACAAGCCTTATATTTTATCTTATGTTGACTGTAACGTGGTTGAGCCATAAGATTAACTTTAATTATTTTTGAAGTAAGAACAATGTATACGCTAATTTGCTGACTGTGAGTAAGCACCATCAAAGAAGTTCATAACTAACCACCGTAGGGACTATTCATGCTCGCAGCGCTCGGCCGCTATAGCACTCTTTATGTTTTCACTCTCATTATGTTTTCAAACTGGTTAGATAAGAAATTCTTCGATAGTACAACAATTCATTAAGTAAAACCTAAGGTGATCTGCCGACTGTAATTTAGTTAACTAGAAACAGCTTACAAAAAAAATACTGAAAGCATGTTATCACGATCCCGATGGTAGTTTTCTTTATAAATTACTAGTAAGTATTAATATATTTATTAGAAATATCCTATGTCACTAGTTTATGACACATATACATATTATTAACAAAAACTTAACCAAAACAAAGTATATTTTTGACTTCTGAATTCTATATCACAAAGTACCTATCGTCATCATCAGCCTACAGCAGTTCACTGGTGGACATAGGCCTCTCAAATTGCATGCCATTCAAAGATTCTCACCAAGCTGGTACCAGCCAGCCTGCAAAGATAAACGGTACCAGAACTTTTTTTTTTTTTGTATGGCTTCTCGTAGCTGACCTCCGAGGTCATGACTACTTAACCGGGCTATCCTGTGGCTAAAGCCTCCAGCCAGGGCCGTCAAATAACTTTATACTAAGCGACTGCTCGCTAAGGGCACCAAACCTCGGCTTAGGGCGTCTCTGGGGGGAGGACAGCAAGATGGGACAGGCTGGATCATAAATGGGTAATTATTATTGTCAGGGGAATTTAAAGCTACAGGCTCAGCTTCGACGCGGGCTGGCGCATCATCGAACAAGGGTCGGGGGAGAGTATTATTTACCCGGGATCGCGATCGCGCAGGACCTCGGCGTCGAGGTTGACGAGGAATGACGGACTCTGTATTTGTGCATTGTACTGGACGACCTGGTCTCCTGGAGGAGGGTTCATCAAATTCCTATCCTACTATAATATATATAAAAAAAATATAATATAATGTAATAATATATTTTATATTTTATGAAAAATGTAAACGTTCCCGTGGGATAATTTCCGACATGTACGAAGGCGAAGCCGCTGGCAAAAGTTAGTACAATACGGCCGATACAACTTGGAGCGTCTGAAAATGGGCACTAGGAACTTTCGCGCATGTTCTCACACTCACGTCATGTCACCATTTGGTTTAAAAAAAAAAATATTATGCAGCCTTCTGCGCGAAGTTCGGAACTGCCAAGTTATATCTGTCGTATTGTAGTTAATAAACGAAGCGGAATTCCATCCAGGTACCTCAAAAAACGAACTAATAAGAATACCGTTAGGGTCACCTTTTATTAGACGCGTAGGGGCTGCTATTTCACCCTAAGGTACGTGCAACAGTTGTGATTGGTGATTGTCGTGCAGCTGTCGTCTCGCGGCCATTAGCACTGGATAGCTCTTGCCATAAAAAGAGTTTAATGTTGAAATAATAAAAATTGTGTATTTATCGTTTTTCCTTAAAAAAACACTCTATTCTCTCTTCCTCATGTTTCATTTGGTTTTCTTACACTATATTTGGTAAGTTTATTTGTTATTTTTTTGGCTCTACTGGCTGTTTTTGTGTCTTTTTAGGATTCTGTACGTTCTAATGAAAAAAGGATTATAGGATCACTCGTGTGTCTGTCTGGCTGGCTGGCTGGCTGTCCGTCTATCACAGCCAATTTGCTTCGAATCTACTGGACCAATTTAGTTGAAATGTGGTACACATATCAATTTCTGTGACCCCAACACGGACGTGTAACGTAAATAAATGAATTTTGATTAAGGGGGTCACTTTTCGGAGACAAACAGGAAAATTAAAAAAAAGTGTACCGTGGGACATATTAAATGAAAGGGCTTGATGTATCTCTTTTTTTTAATAATTTTAAAATAAATGTTTTCATTAGTTTATAAAAAAAAAAGAAACAGGTTTTTTCCCTTAGTAATTCGGCCTGATTAAATTAAGTTTCAATGGAAAGAAAAATTATAATTATATGCGAAGAATACGTAACGAAAAAAAAAAATTACATTACAAAAACGATTTAATTTTCAGTAATATGGGTGAAAAATACGAAGGGAAATGTTGTCGCCATCGTTGACAAGTACTCATATTACTGCAACAGAATGAAGAGTTCTTCAAGCGCGTGGCGATGCAGCAGAGGGTCCGGCTGTAAAGCTAGGTTCACACTCAAGGACAATAGGATCTGCAGACCTAACCTTGCCCACTACCATGATCCGATAAACTACGTCATAAAAAATGGTGTTCTTTATAAGGGTTAGGCCATTTCATGCATTTGTCAAAGAATGATGTTAATATACCTAGCTTTTCCCAAATATGTTGATGTCGGCTTCCAGTCTTACCGGATGCAGCTGAATATCAGTTTTTCACATGGAACGACTGCCTATCTGACGTCCACAACCAAGTTCAGATAGGACTTCACCAATATTTATAATATGTTTTTATTATTTAATTTTTTATATTTGTGTCCATGGAGTTTCTTGCCCATTCTTCTCCTTAAGATCCTTTTCCATTTTGGAATGGGCTTTTTCTGGCTGACCGACTCCTTGAAAATTCTAAAAGTTGGCAATGTCGCAAATAGCTGTCAAATATTTACCTATTTTGATTAATTTGACAATATTACTGTATGGAAATTTGAAATGTGGCTAATGTGGCAACTACTAAAATTTAACTCGCCGATAATGAATCCCGTCATGCAAGTGTTGGTTAGGCAGGACTGATTCAATACCTCCGGTGAATGTATGGTAAATATTGTTTTTCTGTGAGCTAAGTAGTAAGTACCTATTTAGTTATAATTGTAACACACTAAACATAGCTTTTAAGTTTTTTTTTACCTAACTAACTAATAAATGGATCATTGTCGAAATTAATAAATTTTATTTTTATTAAAATAATGATTTATATAATATTAGGTTTTAACTAATTTCATACCTATATAACATAACTTGACATATAGTAAGTTTTTTTTTGTTAATTAAATGCTTTTGTGATTATATTGTTTGTGCCAATGCCTATGTACCAAATAAACAGCATAAATACATATTTATTTATTTATTTATTTTATTTTCCGAAACGAAATCTTATTTATGTACTTTAGTTTTTTTTTTGTTGACCATATTTTTCGTGTATTTTTTTGCAAATAAATTGTTGCCTATATCAACACTGCTTTTTCAGTACCGATTTTTAGTATGACGAGGAATGGCAATCCTGTCATCAATCTTGGTCCCTATCGGTATAACCGATCCAGTGGATACAGAGGGACCAAAATACGATGGATCTGCACGAGATACACCTTGGGATGCCGATCGACGATCATAACTGTCGAAAATGTCATCGTTCACCATAGGAGGGAGCATAACCATTAAAAAAAGTTTACATTCATGACATATAAGTACATATAGTATAATAGCAGATTATTTTATAATGATATAAAGTACCTACAATATTATGTTATGATACACCGAAAAATTCTGTTCTTTTTTTTGTAAATCTAGATTGGAACAAATAATGATTCCGAGATCTATAAACGTTACTTAGCACGTACTTTGGCTTACCGTTATTTTTGTCACTTTCGCATAACTGTTAAACGATATGTTCAAGATAGAGTTGAGCACATATATGTATTACTCTACGTTAGTGCTAAGTAACGTTTATAGATCTCGTCCTAAATCATTGCCATCCACGGTTTGTCATGAATTTGACCATTGATGGAGTTATATTTAGTTGTCAATAGTTTGTCTTTCACCAAGTCTGGCCTCATTTACAACAATCCATTGTTAATTTATCTACTTTCACGACCGTAGCTCTTGGTAAAAACAAGTCCATAAATTACTAAACAAAATAAGTCAATACTTTTATTTCAGAGCCAGTTTTTAGCACCACGAAACTGGGGAATCCTGTTATCAACCTAGGTACATACCGGTACAATAGGGCCAGTGGTTGCAGGGGGCCCAAAGTGCGGTGGTACTGTACTAGGTACCCGTTGGGTTGCCGGTCGGCAATCTTCACAGTCGACAATGTTATAGTTACCCATAGAGCCAAGCATAACCATTAGTATCTACCTACCTACAAATATGCCACGGAAAGTATGCGCTTCGGGAATCATCGTCTATATTCGGAGATACAAACGCGTGATTATGAGATCTAATATAAAGCTGTTACAACCATGAAAGTAATTACCATTTTTTTATTATCATGATTAGATAATTAAAGATTAACAAAAAACTTTTACACTACTACAAAATGCGGCAGTACAAACTAAGAAGCATTGCTTCTTTGGCGCGAGGTTAGTGCTAATTCAGAAACACGAAAGTTATCGAAGCGCATACTTTTTTTTTATTTAACTGTACTTTTGATTGATTAGTTTTATAAGATGTGTTTTTGTTAACGCTATGATAGACAATTGGAAGTGTCAAATTTTACTTAACAGTATTTTTATTTTTGCAATATGGAATTCTATGCTGCAAGCCTATAAATCGTGTGTTGTGATGTTTTTCATTTGTGTTCAATAATTGAAGTAATTTATTTATTTAAGTTATTATAATGTGCTGCAATTTACAGCTTCTGTATTTGTGTGTTTTACGAGTATCTAATACCATCATCATCACTGTCCTCCCCTTATCCCAGTTTATTAGTTGTCGGCGCAACATGTCCCTTTCTTCCAAACTTCTCTATCAGTCGTCATCTCGGTAGACCCCCCTTTCTATCCATATCATCTTCCACACAGTCCATCCATCGTTTCTTTGGTCTTCCCCTACTCTTATAGCCATCAACATTCATACTCAAAACTTTCCTCACGACATTTTTCTCATTCCTCCGCATCACGTGTCCATACCACGACAACCGACTTCCGCACAACTTTTCGGTCACCAGTGTCACTTTCAGACTTCCTCTTATGAACTCATTTCTTATTGTAACACCACACTTCCCTCTTCACGAGTATCTTATAATTACGTATAATAAGAATGAATGAAAATTACACTACTTTAATTCATTCGCCTTGTTCTACTTTCCAGTCCTGTATAGTTAATTTAATTTAATTCGCGTTGAGTATCCAGTCCAACGCCTTCAAAACTTGATAAAAAAAACATTGGTTCACGTTACAAACTGTTTAAACACCTATTTTTTTATTTCAGAGCCTATTTTCAGCACCACGAAAGCTGGCAACCCTGTTCTCATCATAGGTTCTTGTCGATACAACCTGACCGCAGGCTATCGAGGGCCCAAACTGCGCTGGGCCTGCACTAGAAAGCAGAATGGATGTAAAGCGATCATCTTCACATACGACAACGTCATAATGAAGCAAAATAGTGAACACAACCATTGAATCCAATGACCGTTTTTCCAGACTTATGAAAATTCTTACCATAATTTCGTTTTTCTGTCGTGTGCTGGAATTGTCAGTTATGATTTTTGTTTTGAACACCACATTTTTAAATAATTTTAATTTTATTAACATTTATCCAGGTAGCTAAGTTCTTATATTCTGCGCTGATGCCTTGAAAAGGGGTAAAGCGTGTTTTTGTTTTTTATTTCTGTTAGTAGTTCCACAGTAGACCTCGCGAGCACAAACTTTTCTAGCAACAATTAATATTGCGCGATCTACCGGTGCACAGTAGCGCCATCTAGTGACCTTATTGTAAAACGTTTTAGAGAATTCTGTAAATTATTTTCAGAATTCTTTAAATGAGAAGGTGGTCCCAAGTGCTCCATCAATCCCTACCTGGTAGTTAAAGGGCCGATTCCACTGGTGGAAATCTAAAAGTGAGCAATTCACTGCATTTTGAGGAGTTATTCTGCTCATCGTGCTGAAGATCCTCATCAGACTTTTACCAAATTTTTTGAGACCATTTTAAAGTTACAAATAAAAAAAGAACCATCGAAATCGGATCCCCCTTTTTGCCCTTTTTTGGAGGAAGTAGAAAGAAGATCCAGACAAAAATCTCCAACCACAAAAAAAAAAACTATAAGGACGTAAATCCTGTATACCAAGTTCCATCTAGATCGGTTGTAAAATACTACTTGTAGAGGAGTACCAACAAACTGACACACGAAAGCAAATTTTGCTAGACTTGAAGCTTGAGACACTTCGCTCGCTCGGTCAATTACTATTAACTACGCTGCAACTCACATTTTATATGTACATATGTCTGTGTTGTACGAGTAATAATTAAATAAGAATAATTCAAGAAATTGTGTTTTATATCCATTTCCCTGACTCCAAAACACTAATAAGTTTGCCTTCTCCTATTTTCCAATCCTTTATAATTAATTATTTGGACTTGGGTTCAGTACCTATAGACTTATCTAACGCAGTCAAAACTATGATTATATTTCAGAGCCTATTTTTAGCACCACGAAAGCTGGCAACCCTGTTCTGATCATGGGTTCTTTTCGATACAACCTGAACACAGGCTATAGAGGGTCCAAACTGCGCTGGGCCTGTACGAAAAAGAAGAATGGATGTAAAGCGATCATTTTCACATTCGACTACGTCATCATTAGGCACAATAGTGAACACAACCATTAAATCCAACGACCGTTTTTCCAGATTGATGATTGATTTCCAACCATTTTGTTTTTTTTGTCATGTGCTGGAATTGTCGAGTCTGGATTTTTGTTTTGAACCGGCGAACCTACATACAGTTCGCGTCAAATAACTTTGCCGCTCTGAAGTAGGCTACAAATGACTGCGCGGTAGTCAATCTCCCTTATAATACAGTGGTGCGCATGCCAGCGCGCATGCGCAACCTAACTTCAGAGCGGCAACCTATGTTTTTATATTCTGCACTGATGCCTGTAAAGCGTGTTTTTGTTTTTTTTTGCCCATAAATAGAATTAATGAATATAATTTAATTACAATTAAATGTGCTGCAATTTACAGCTGATAATTATGTCTGTGTCGTACGAGTAATCATTTAAATGTAATGTAGGTATTTCAATGTTATAATGTATATTTAATAAGTATGTTTGCATGCTTTAAATTTAAGCAAAACATGATCGATCTCACATTTCTATTATCACCTTGTATACCATGTTTTATGCAAATAAAATATCTTATCTTATCTAATAATTAAATAAGAATAATCAATGAAAATTTGTTTTATTTCTATTTCCCTGAGTCCAAGACACTAATAATTTCTATTATTTTCTAGGCCTAAATTAATTTAATTGGATTTGCGTCCTTTATGGCTTATCTAACACAGAAAAAACTTGGTTCCATTTCAGGGCCTATTTTTGGCACCACGAAAACTGGCAACCCTGTTCTGATCATGGGTTCTTGTCGATATAACCTGAACGCAGGTTATAGAGGACCCAAACTGCGCTGGACCTGCACCAAAAAGTCGTCTGGATGTAAAGCGATCATCTTCACATTCGACAACGTCATCATTAGGCAAAATACTGAACACAACCATTAACCATTACTAAGTAAGTTAGATTATTTGTCTGATTCATTGTTTTATGCATGTATTTTACTATTTTAAATGTATTATTTGTTTGTATCAGTGTAATCAATTGTTGGGTTCCTAATGATGTGTGACATGTTACTTTGTTTTTTTATTTATGTTTAGGGTGTTTTTTGTTTAATGTGTGATTTCCTGTTGCGAGTCTCAATAAATACATTTTCTTTCTTTAATAAATCCAACGACCGTTTTTCCAGGAATGATGTTTTGACGTTGTACTGGTGTGATCGTTGTCGAGTTTTTTACGGAAACAAAATAAAATAACCACAATACCGTGACTGATACGTTTTTAATTGAGTGTCTAGCAATAAAATACAAAATATACAGTGTAGTGAGGTTTCGGGAGTGCTCTCAAAGCGCATAATTATTGTATAAACAAATACCAAAATCTCCAAACCTTATTAAATACCCTCAATTTTTTTAAATAAGTTTGCGTCGGTAACACGTCTTTACGTATTATTTATAAACAAAGTGTGTTTATCGACTTAGTTTAGTTTATCAACTAGGGAGGTTCATAAAGTCCTGTTACAAAAATGCCGGTGAAGTGCGGTGGATGCGGCAAATTTGTATCAGCGGTTGACACTGCTAGGTGCACAAAATGCCGCGCTGCTTATCACCGAGTGTGCGTCGGCCTCCCTTCGAAGGGCCCCTTGGTCTCTGCCTGGCATTAGCCTGAGTGCAAGAGAAATTTCCGTAGGGACAATAAGGTCGTGGTACGAGGTTGTGTGGCAGAAGTACGGAGTGAGGAGCCGGTGCTGTTAACTGCTGCACAGTTGACACACCCGTCAATCTCTGCACCGCCGTGGCCTGTGGTGGTGGAGGCGCTCATGCAGGTGTTCACGCCTCCCTCGATCGAAGCTGTGGCTGTCGACAATGACAACACAGCTTTGAAGGCGATCTTGGAGTTCCCGCCGGACGTAAGCTCCGCTTTAAAACTAGTAGTGG
This sequence comes from Agrochola macilenta, assembly GCA_916701695.1. Taxonomy (NCBI): domain Eukaryota; kingdom Metazoa; phylum Arthropoda; class Insecta; order Lepidoptera; family Noctuidae; genus Agrochola; species Agrochola macilenta. The sequence continues at coordinate 17,296,233 of OU753563.1, forward strand.
AGTAGCTACGCACCTTGCGGCTTAGGGCTTCGGAAAGATGTCACGGAGTTGAAGGCATCTAATGACTCGTGTCACATCTGTATGGATGGAATTGAGTCCATATTGGACCCATTCGGCCCACTAAAATAATAAAAGAATTCATAATAACATTAGCATTAATTTAATTTATCTAATTTACCGCTTGACTGAAAAAGGAAAGTTGTAGTTTGCTAACGCCATGGATGGCTTTTGCAAATGGCCGCCATGCCATTGCAATTCCTATGGTGCATAAGCAATTATAATTACCTACTAAAATAGTAGATTTAGAAAAACACACCACCGTAGTAATTACTTAGTATTTTATTTTTATTTTCATTGTATATATTATAACTCTCAGTTTAAGTACTTATATTTTATTTAATTTTTAAGTTACGCATTTTTATGAACTTACATACTATGTTAAGTTATATTCACACTCGTTTCCGTAAGATATTTCACTTACCCGATAAATTATTGACACACGGGGGAACGTCATTACGTCATTCGCGAGGTTTTTGCTGAAAATCAGCACTGTTGGCGATAGGTTTGTCCGAAGTCACGGCATTTGGCTGAGCAATGATCTATTCTTGCACAGATGCGACGCACAGCTTAATTTTTATGTTATTGTTGTTTGCTTGTTACAAAAATATTATTTTTTCACTCTGCAATCGGCATTTTGTTTATGTTTTGATTGTTTGTTTGTTTTCATTTGTTATTGTCGCAACACATTATGCAAGCAATTGTAAATTGTCTTTGGTGTCTGGCCCTAACATCAAGCAATTGACAAAATTTGACAAACTTTTATTTTGAATATCGAATAAGACGAGGCTTTTGGATAATTTGTCAATGTGTATTTTATGTTTTTTTTTGTAATGTGCTTTTAGTTTGTGCTGAATAAATATTTTTTTTTATTTATTTCTTTCTCAGATTGAGGATAATTCTCTCCGCCATTTTGGTTTTTTGTCATGTGCTAGAATTGTCGAGTCAGGATTTTTGTTTTGAACCGGTAAACATGGCGACTTTAAATCATTTAATTTAAAGTTGCCATTTTATAAACACATACCAAAGTATTTTTTTATTTTCTGCGCTGATACCTGGACCCGGGCCTATCCTGGCTTATATGTGTAAATGTATTGTACAAGTAATAATTAAGTAAATATAAGAATAATGAATGAAAAATGTTTTATTTCTATTTAACTGACTCCAAGACACTACTTCAATAATTTCGTCTTATTTGCCAGTGCTTTATAATTAATGTCATTTAATTCGCTGCATTTAAAAGCTGTCAAAACTTGATCCATAAATAAGAAAATTAAACTGTTAATTTCCCATGGGAAAAAAGCGTTTATGTATGTAAACGACTTTTTCTATTTCAGAGCCTATTTTTAGCACCACGAAAGCTGGTAATCCTGTTCTGATCATGGGTTCTTGTCGATACAACCGGACCACAGGCTATAGAGGGCATAAACTGCGCTGGGCCTGCACTAAAAAGAAGTATGGATGTAAAGCTATCATCTTCACAGTCGACAATGTCATCATGAAGCAAAATAAGGAACATAACCATGATTGAATCCAACTAAGTACTATTTTTTTTAGATGATTGAAAATTCCTACCATCCGCCATTTTGGTTTTGGAACGCTGTTCCGTATTGAACGTTATACTGTGCACAATTAGGGAATGAGAACTAGACTGAAAAAAGTGTATCATTTTGACCGTCACTTTTGCTATATGTATAGTGTATATATATTAAAAAAAATTACGTCGGTAGATGTTTATCCCTTTAACTCCTCTGATTTTAAAGTGCCTAAATAAAGTTATTTTCAATGCGCCAGAAGGTCATGGGACCATGAATTTTGTGGATTTTTTTTCTATAATATTTTTCTGGTGTTTTGAATTCATTAGTTTAATCCATATAAAATTAAAATACTCATCCTGTTTAATAGCTTTTATTTTGTATTATGTCATTCGTTTTATTTATTTTGTGAATTTGTACTAAGTAGGTACATATTTACATTCGTTAGCACATAGTTTTAAGTAAAAGTTTATTTATTAAAAGAATCCTTTAATTTAAAGGTATTTCCAGATCTGTGGATGTAAACAAATAGATATAAGAAGTACCTACATATGAAATCAATGTCATAAGTAATAAATCACACAAACTTTTAATTGTTTTATTTTCTATAAAAACTAAAAGTATGAGAACACACGTACCTCATGTAAAACATAATAGAAAAATGTACCTATGTATTTATACTCCATTTGGAATAAGATTAAACATTTAACTAAACCTTTTTTACAGTCCGTTTAACCGATTTTGACGTCTATTGTGTTGGTGGCATGACAAATGGCAGCTGCAGTAAACAGTTGGTATTGAAACCACTTTTTTGCTCTTAATGCCATCCTTATGCTTACGATATAGAAGTCAGAATCGGTTGAACAGAAAACAGGTTTGTTTAAAAGCTAATCTTATTTCAAATGGAGTAGGTATACGAGTAGGTAGCATCAGTTTTTTCTTCGCAAAACTGGTTTTTGGAAAAACAAGGTTTGGCTTTCCTGTTCTCTACACAGGTTTATATCGATACAATCTGACTATGAGCTACAGTCGGAAAATCGCTGGGCCTGTCCTAGATGGAATTACGGATGTAAGGCGGTCATCTACATAATCCATAATCAATTAGCTCAATCTCAATCGATAAAATTATTGAATTAATTAAACTTTCAAGATTGCATACCTTAAGAATAGAAGCTTAATTTTTTTATCTTGAAAATGTTGTAGGTAAAATGTATTTGCCTCATTTTTTTCAATAAATCAGCTTATTGGTGACTCGCCAGAATTTACTAGCCCGAAACGGGTGAACTAAAACTAAACTAAACTACTTTTAAATAGGTAATATTATTTTTTCTTGAGGCAATTCGCACGCAGTTAATTTATTTGTAGGCGAATAAATTCTGGATTTGTCAATTCGCCTACAAATAAATTAACTACGCTTTTTTTGTTTCTCTACGTATTACGATATGTATAAAATAATCAAAAATCTACATAGTATCTTTATTTCTTGCAGATGTATTTTTTGGGGAAACGAAATCCGGTAATCCTGTCCTCTTTGTAGGTTCTTATCGGTACCATCTGACCTGTGGTTATAAAGGGCGCAAACTTCGTTGGGCCTGCTCTCGGAAGAATTCGTGCCGAGCGACCATATTCACAATCGATAATGTCATCACTAGTCAAACTAATCAACACAACCATTGAAATAATTTTGGCGCGTGGCCAAAATCGGAGCCAACGCCGCCATCTGGTTTTTTGAATACATTTCAAGTGACATTTCACATAATAATTTCACACATGTTTATCAGCAGCGCCTTCCTGTTAACATCATTTGTGCCCCAAAATATCCTGTTATCTGGTTAGGTTCTCATCAGTTTGACTTTACCTCGGTTTAAGGTCCACCGCAGTTTGGCGGTGGCATTGCAGTAAGCGGAATTGTGTGTGAAATTCTAAAGTGAACTTCTACACAATCCAAACTGTCAAAAACATAACTTGCTTACTGTAGAAATTGAGGAAAGCCATGAACGAGAGTTGTTGATTTTTGTCATTGTTTTCATTAATATAGCTCGTATAACCTAGATTTATTTGTATATTTAGTGACAGTTAAATTGTTTCAGTCTTTGTTTATCCATAAAATTCGATGGATTTTGTCAATGACGAAGTCATTGATGATCTGTGGATAAGTTTTAATTTTAAATCTAAGAAGTATTATTATTTTAATAGATGAAATCTGTTTCTACACACACGTTTTAATAAATAAATAACAAACATCCATGTTTTATACCGATAACCTCAAACAAAAAACTGCTTAAAATTATATCTTGATTTTTTCGCAGATCCGATTTTTAGCCAAACAAAATCTGGAAATCCTGTCCTTATCATAGGCCGCCGCCGGTACAACCTGTGTTCTGGCTACAAAGGGCCAAAATTCCGTTGGGCCTGCGCTAGAAAGACTTCAAAATGTCGAGCTATTGTCATTACTGTCGAAAATGCCATTATCGAACATAGGGATGAACATAATCACTGAACCAGTCAAATCAGTCATGCAAAAAAGTTTTTTTTTTTCTTTAAAAAAAATATGCTTGGTGTTTTATGTTTGTGTTTTTTTTTTCTTTATTTGTTGTAAGTACTCGTTAGTACGAAAATATCCACTGTAAACAAAGTTTTTGTAACTCCCTGTTTACTTAATGTCTAATTTCTTAAAAAAAACTTTATAAGCCTATTATTTTTTTATTATTTGTTTCACTCGAGCTAGACCATATTCCTACTGCATGTGTTTTGGGGACATAAAGACAAATAATAATCCAACGGGAGAACGGCTTTAATATTTAGTGCGGTTTTATTTTAATCTACCTAGCTTTTTCCCAACTATGTTGGGGTCAGCTTCCAGTCTAACCGGTTGCAGCTGAATACCAGTATTTTACATGGAGTGTTTTATTTGTACAGAATAAACTGTTTTTTTTTCTTTATTTTTCTAACTCAAACAACCGTAAAAAAATGCTGGCTGTAAAATAAGCTAATGTTGAAACGTTTCTATTACAGAAGTAGTATTCAGCACGACGAAGAATGGCAACCCTGCTCTCAACCTCGGTCGGTACCGGTACAACCGGGGGTCTAAGTACAAAGGAGTCAAAGCTCGCTGGACTTGCACGCGGTATATGTTAGGATGTAAATCTGTGATTATGACTGTCGACAACAATATAGTTAGTATTAAGCATGATCATAATCATTAGAAAACTTTTAACGAGAAGTAAAAATGGCTGATTTTTTCAACGATGATTTTATTCGAGAAATAATTTGGATTTTTTGACAGTTTTGCGTAAAAAGGTCTGACAGCATTTATTTAATTCCGCGAATAAAATATATCTGATGTTGGAAAAATGAACCCTTACACTGTTTGTTCACCGCACCGTGAACAGGACTTCAACGAGAAACGAGATTACGCGGCCATAGCAAATGTCAATCAATCTGCCGTAGCCTTTTTCCAACTATGTTGGGGTCGGCTTCCAGTCGAACCGGATGCAGCTGAATACCAGTATTTTACATGGAGCGACTGCCTATCTGACCTCAACAACCCAGTAACTGGGTAATACGATACCCCTTGGTAAGACTGGTGTCAGACTTTCGGACTTCTGACGACTCTTAACTACTGTCAAAGATCCACGAATGACAGCCGGGACCAACGGCTTAACATGCTTTCCGAGGCACGGAGGAGTCTCGGTATGCAAAGATGGTCACCCATCCACGGACCAACTTCGGCAAGCGTAGCTTAACCTTATGGATCGACACATGCGGCTGTTATTACTTAGCCACAAGCTCCATAGAAAATGTGCTGTCGTCTAGTTCTCGTTGACGTCCCTTTCACGGTGCGGTGGACAAATGGCCTTAATCTAAGTGAACTCATTGTATTGTAGAATAGTTTTTGTGATTATATTGTAATAATATATTAAGTTTTATTACTAACGCATTATTTATTATCTTGATTGCGTTTCACTTGTGTCCGCTCTCAGCTTTAAATTCCTCCTAACTTCTATGGTCCGTAAAAATAGGTACCTAACAATCATATCATCTAAATAAACTCACCACGCTTTATTTCAGTTCTAATGCCAGTTTTTAGCTACACATCCAGTGGTAATCCTGTAATCACACTGGGACCCTACCGGTATAATCGGGCAGCTAGCTGCAGAGGGCCCAAAGTCAGATGGTATTGTACCAGACGCACGAAGGGATGCCGATCAAGTGTCTTTACTATAGAAAATGTCATCGTTAACCATAAGTCGGAGCATACCCACTAGAATGCCGAATGCCGCAGGAGAACCAAGGTAACCGACATAACCCGAAGAATTGCCAAACTTAAGTGGCAGAAAGCAGGGCACATGGCTCGCAGAACCGATAGCCGATGATGCTGAGAGGTTCTGGAGTGGAGACCATATACGACCGACCTTGTGAATGCCGCAGGAATCCGCTGTATGCGATATACACAGAACCGGTCGATGTGGCGATGCTTGGGGGAGGCCCGTGTCCAGCAGTCGACGTCTTTCGGCTGAAATGATGATGATGAAGCTACTGACCGAGAAGACAATTGAGGGGTCTTCAGCTCGTTTCGCTAATTACCGAAAAAATATATTTTCGATTTTGCTCAAGGCACCTGCGCAGGTTTATAAAACTGCACACGTCTATTCCAATACACACTCTGGCCAACCAGCGCAGGTACATCTGCACAGGTACATCTTTCCGGTAGAGGTAGTGGAGACAGAGCAACCTACAAGCCACGGAATCTCTTGCCCGCTATTCTAGTTCATAATCAATTTGTCAAAATGTTAAACTGCTCGAGCAATTTGGTATGCGGTATATAAATGTACTATTATTAAAGTAGATGCAAAAATAATATTGATATTTTTATGGTGTACATAATAAAAATTATTCTATGAAAATAAAGGAATGCATTTAGAATCATTGTAAGTTTAATGGATTAATTCCTAACTAAATCGGGCAAATATATAAGCTTGGTTCCTGTCTTGTAAGAGGAACATGGGGTTGTGGAAGTTAAATAGGCGGCCGCTCAATGTAAAATTAAATTTCAAAGCATTCAGCTGGATCCGGTTCGACTGGAAGCCGACCCTAACGTGGTTGGGAAAAAGCTCGGCTGATTGATTGGGGGTCAACGACCGCAGGTGGTGTGTTACATAACGATAACAAATGTAAAGTTTACAAAAAAAAACGATACATGTAACTGCGGTCGTTGACCCCGTAATGACTTGAATTAACAGTTCAACGAATCTCTTTTTTTGTTTTATCGTTTTAAGATATCGATACCCATCACGTGTATGAAGTTTTTCCAGCTAATTTTGTTTGACCCTGTATAAAGAAAATAGAAAAAACTTTCCTCTGGAACGATATTTTTGTAATTTATCATATTCCTGTGAATTAAACGTTTGTAGTAATTTTTACAGTAAGATCTATAATAATTTCTTTCAAAATAAATTATTATATTTTATTTATTGTTGTATGAATTGACGAAGCCCGTATATCCGTATCAGTCGTTGAATATAGCTAAAATGAGAAAGACAATTTTATCGCTAAATTATATACACAGACCTACTTTTACCTACCTTTTTATTTCAGATCTGGGGCCTAAGAACAGTAGTGATTACAAGAATCCTTCCTTGACTGGTACCAAAATCACTCCAGGAAAGATTAAAGATACCAAGCCCAAGGTGAAGAAAAGAAGGGGGCCATATTGTCATTTGTACGGGTATTAATGTGGATCGAGTGCCAGTGTGTGCCGATATTTACATAATAGAGTTTCGAAGAATTTTCCACCACACCACTAAATTAAAAACTAATATTAAACACTAGCGGCTTCGCCCTCGTGATATTGTTAATAAGTTAAAGCTTATGTTACTCAGTGATAATGTAGCATTCCCTTGGTGAAAGAATGTTTAAAGTCGGTCCAGTAGTTTTTGGGTTTATTTAATACAAACAAAAATAATAATAACATACATATACATGACGTAGGAGGGTATGTGGCTCTATCGTTATTTTCAGCCATATTATTTTAACTACTGTGGGTAGTGTTGGTTATTATGCAATAGAAAAACCGTTTGCAGTTCAGATCAAATTATAATTCACGATCAAATTCATCACACTAGCAATACACACACTGTAGGAACACGACACAACTGTTCGGAATGCGCGACAGTTTTCAAAAGTCTTCACTGCTCGGCGCCGCCACCCACGAACTCTGCTTAGCTCCAGCCGGTCCGAGCGTTTTGTTGTAGACTCTGTTGTCCCGATTAGTCAACTTAGTAACGTAATTCCGACATACATAAACGCCACCTGCGACGGTCCTTGATTTGGTAATAATATAAAATAGTAATCACTTTTGAATGTCAAGAGAAATGTAAAAAATAAAAGTAAAATGTATAAAGCAAGGAATGAGTACGCTATGCTTGGCCTATTCGAAAACTCTTCGAAACTCTCTTAAATTCGCACCATAGAATCAGAAGTAGAATCTTGAATTTGTGATTAATAATGTTTTTTTTTAATTTGTTGATTATTTTGTGTACTCTAAAACTGAATTCTGTAGTATTTTAAACCTATTGAAAGAGTGTATTTTATGTTAACTTTCTTGATTCATCATTTATAAGCATGTGCATAGATACGTCAAACGACGTCGCAACGGAGCTTACAAACAATAATCACTTTTTCAAACGGTAACAAGTAAACTTGAATGTGAAAAAAAAATGAAAAAAAAAAACTAAATGCATAAGATTTGCTTTACCGAATGTTAAAAGTAGTGATTGTGACATAGTATTGAATAGGGAGAAATTAGAATTCGTCGATAAAACTGTTTTCTTGGGGATTACGCTCGACTCAAGGCTGCAATGGGGTCTTCATTTAACATCTCTTGCAGAACGCCTAAGTTCAGCAGCATATGCTGTGAGAAAAATCCGTCAATTTACTGACGAAGATACCGCGAGGCTAGTCTATTTCAGTTACTTTCATAGTATCATGTCTTACGGTATTCTACTATGGGGACGGGCTGCAGATATCGAGTCTATTTTTATTCTGCAGAAAAGATCCATCAGAGCAATATATGGTCTCCGCAGACGCGATTCTCTAAGGGAACTGTTTAAAGATATTAACATCATGACGGTACCTTGTCAATATATCTATGAAAACATCATGTACGTTAGGAAAAATCTAAGTCTTTTCAGTAAAAGAGGTGATAGACACAATTATAGCACTAGAAATAGGGAACAATTAGTTCAACCGGGTTTCAGACTGGCTAAAGTTGACTCAACCTTCATGGGGTACTGTTTAAAATGTTACAATAAAATACCTCCCCACATACTCCAATTGAATGAAAGGAATTTTAAATCTTGTATAAAACGCACACTATGCTGCCAAGCATATTATAAGTTGGGGGATTACATCGTTGACAAAAATGCTTGGCTCAACGCTGGTCCAGCTCCACAAGGCGCATAAACTAATTGATTGGCATTCGAAAATATTGTTGGAGCTGCTGAAGATTGTAGGACTATCTTTAGATTGTATAAATTCAATTTCATAGTATTATATAATTGCATAGCACATGTGTGAGCACTATGTACCTACTTTAAAGCTACCATTTACTGGGTACCTACGTCTTTCATTGACCTAAATGTGCCCTTGCGGCTGAGAGTATGTCATGCTCACTCAAATGTCTCGCTGGTGGTGGCGTGTGTGTTGGATCATAAAGTTCCCTACAAAATGGTTGAGCTAAATGGTGCTGATCCATGCGTCATGTTCGTGAACGGGCGCCGTCAGTGGGGACTGGTCATCTCTTAGCTGCCAAGGCTTATTTTGAATTTATTTTAATTTTTGAATTGTTTTTTTTCTTTATTACGGACGCTTTTAACGTGCACGTCTCTCTACATTGTTCTCACATGTATAATTACAACATGAATGATGTAACCAATATTTTGTAACAATATTCTGATTTAAAAGAGTGTCCGTGGAGTTTCTTGCCCGTTCTTCTCCATAGGAACCTACTACGCGTTGGAATGGGCAACTAGCTTCATATTTCTGACTGACCGACCCCTTGACAATTCAAAAGTGCCTGTAATTGGTTTATTTGAAATAAATGCTTTGAGTTTGAGTTTGAGTTTGACTTAAATAGGTGTTATTTAAGTTTACTTGCCCAAAACTAAGTATCTTATTACCAATATGTCCTAATGATTTTGAAAACTATTTTGTCTGAAAATTAAAAAATAATTACCTTACGTAGGTAATTCATGTTATAGGTATTCCTGCCATTACTGTGAATGAAACGTTTCAATTATTTTAAATACACAATGTGGTCATTTTTACGTGAATGCCTAGAGTAGTAAGTGGCTTTTTAAAAAAAAAAAACTTTTTGCATATTTATTGTTGTATCAATCACATACACCCTTTACACCCGTTTCGCATACTGAATAAGATGAAAGGGGAAATCGTTAAATTATACACACCTACTTATACCTTTTTATTTTAGATCTGGGGCCCAAGAACAGTATTGATTACAAGAATCTTTCGTGGAGTGGTATCAAAGTCACTCAAGGAAAGATCAAAGATACCAAGACCAAGGTGAAGAAAAGAAGAGGGAGATATTGCAATTTGTACGGGTATGAATGTAGATCGAGTTCCAGTGTGTGCCGACATTGGCATTAAGTCATAAATCTTTCCACCCGTTTTGCTTACTCAATTTAGATGAAAAGAAAATCTTATGGCTAAATTATACTTACATTTACAGATTTTTGTTTTTTTTTTTTTAGATCTGATTTTACTGTATCCATTCTCACCATTTAAAACTGATGTACATTTATGTTAACTTTCTTGTTATATTTTAATTCATAAGAATTTGCATCTGTACGTCAAAACGACGTGGCTTTTAATAATAAAAAAAAAATTATATACCAGGGTTTGTATTTATTCCCATTGCCAAAAAAATAAGTATCTCATTTAAGGCCAGTACTGACATTAAAGTTTTATTTCAGATTATTTTCCAGTTTTCAGCACGACAAAGAATGGATTTCCTGTGATCATAATGGGATCCTACCGATACAATCGAGCAACTAATTGTAAAGGGTCCAAAGTGCGCTGGTATTGTAACAGATACGCCAATGGATGTCGATCGAGTATCGTCACTTACGATAATGTCGTAATTAACCACAAGTGTAGTCATAACCATTAAAATACCTGAGGAAAGTATGTTCAAAGGTGATTTTTTTTAATAATTTTGAATTTTTTACCAATCTAAGAAATAATTAATTACATAACATTTTTATGGTCTAAAAGGCAAGAAATATGTTGTGGTGAAATATGTTGATTTTTGTTTTTTTTTTCTATAACTAATCTATTATAATAATGTATTTATTTGTTTAGTTAAATAAAATCTAAACATTGTGGCGTGTGAATTTTTAAATTATAACCACATAATATAATCATGAGCGTGTTTCGGGTCTTACTCAGGAAGCATGGTAATTTAATTTATAATTTATTTCTCAATGTATGTTTCGATATTTAAGTTTTAGTTTACTAATTTATTTACTGTTAAGTGTTGGGAGTCAATTCCTAGGCTACAAGGTTGTGTCTATGTAAGTCCTACATCTGAAGAACCATTAACTCCTAAAATACACGCTTGACTTAGTTTGGGTGTTGGTATATAATTAATTATTACCTGGGCGATCGAGCCCTGCTCTAGTGAAAATAAAGAATGCTCATTTAATAGTATAGGAAAGTTCATACTAATCCATGTATAGTACATACTAATTACAGGTTGCCATGATAGTACATACTAATTCCGCGCTGGCATAACAGTAGGTACTTACTAATACCATGCTGCCATGTCATTTTTCAAATCTTCTTCTTAACTCCGGGCGACCGAGCTTTGCTCTAGAACTAGCTAGATCGATTTTTCGCCCCCGTAAACCCCTATATTGCAACTTTCATCGAAATCATTAGAGCCGTTTTTGAGAACGTGATTACAAATATATATATACCCATATTGCTCGCTTAATAGTATAGGACGTGCTGTTGTACAACCTTCAAACACCATACAAATTGTACTACATAGATTAAGTTTTTGTTGTACTTTGAGAGTGAAATAAAATTATTATTGTTATTATAAATTGTTTTATTTAATTCAAACTAGTCGAAGTTTACGGTACATGTGCATACGTATTATCATCAGTAGTCCTTAACATATACGTACGACGGTACATCAAAACGACGTCCTGTAGACAAAAAAGCACGGTTCAAAAAAGGTTTTTTTAATTGCCTTTATAAAGTTAATTGAATCAGGCGTGACTTTGCGGAAATCCATTATAAATTACAATAGACGACGTATTTTTAGTAACCTAATCTACTTATAAAGGATTACTGCTCGGCCGATCCTAGCCGAGGTGGGCCGAGCAGTAATCCTATATATGTGGGGATGTCGGGCGTAGTGTCTCACACTGCTCTCGATGCTTGACGTGGCAACACGTCGTGTCTGGGTTTGCAACAAGTCAATCGTCATCTTGAGGATGCCTCGTTGAGAGGTGATACACGTGTCAATTTCTTACAGGGTTCTTGAATACTTGAATTGAATACTCTTTACAAACAGTTAAGCGGATTAGGTTACGAAATATACGTCTACTTTCTTTTTCTTTTATGCTTTTCTGACATCAACACCAGGACGTGACTTGTTTTCTGGGAGATGGATAGATGTGTGTCGTGAATATTTAAGTTTTTATGAGAAGATGGATGAAGTATTTTTTTTTTTCTCTTGATTTCATTTTGTTTACTATACAAGTGTTATTTTGTTTGTTAATTTTGTTATTTCTCGTGTTTATATAGGTATATATTTTTTATTTTTTGGGTTTTACCTAACCTACTACATAGGTATTTGTGTCACTTTTTACTTTGTATATTGCTCTGTACAACGCCCTTTTTTTTTTTTTGGGTGGGAAATCATCAAATGACTCCTCCCGCTCGGGGCGGAGAGAGAGGGAGTGACAGACTTTTACTGACTAAAACCCACCCGTGTTCCTTCCGTTGCCTGTGTGCCGGGGCCGCGATATCCCTTTCGGACAAACTCGCAACCCTGGCAGGCATTGGCCCTTACGGACCCCGTCAGTTGGTGCTGACATCTCTTTGAGGCGCGCGTGGAACACAACGCGCCGTCGACCCGGGCCTGGTCCTAATCGGACGGCGAGCTACCCATTGCCCACCGTCCGCAAGCCCGCGCCTACGGTGGCCGGAAGTCGGCTCGCGACTCCCGACGCCCGGGGCGTCTCCTGCGGTGACTAGGGACGCGAGGGCGCGCATCTTGCATTTGCATTCTTGCGCATCTTGCATTGTACAACGCCCTGGGATTATATTCTGTAATGTTGTCCATGAAAACTTAATTATATAAAGTAATACAAGTCCTTTGATCTATCTAGTCGATTGTGTTTTTTACCAAAATCCTGTATTGTTTAAAATGTCCAAGAAGTCTCTCGAAATAAGTATCCAATTTCCAACACTAAACTTTTTTCAGATCCATTGCCAGTTTTTAGCACGACAATGCATGGGAATCCTGTGATGACTCTAGGATCCTACCGGTATAATGGAGCAACAAATTGTAAAGGACCCAAAGTGCGTTGGTATTGTAATAGATACACCAGTGGATGTCGATCTAGTGTCGTTACATTCTGTAGTAAAATAATCAAACATAACATTGAGCATAACCATTAAAACTAGTGGTCGCCCAGAGGTCGATATTCGACCATAATTCATTTAAATGTATATGTGTGTGTGTTCTAAGGTAGCCATCTTGTGTCAAACGCATGGTAGTATGAGTAATGTTTTTTTTTATTAATTTAATTTATTTCTAATGTATATTAGATAAAATATTAGCTTTCTGCACTCCTTCTCCATATAAACTTTATCTGTGCCAAATTCCATACCCCTCCGTCCATGTAATTTTCGGAAAAAGGGGTACAGTTTTTGCTTCATGTATTAATTTAATAGGTAATAATAATATATCTATAAATAGTTCAATAGCCTACAATCTTGCAATTTTGAGACTGTTAAACACGTAATTCTGATGTATTTCAAAACGATTAGAGGAGTGTACGTATTTTTTAAATAAAATATTAATATTGGCGTTCGTATTATCATTTGTTTCCTCTATTATATTACGAGTATATCATAGTCGCTCTTTTATTTGATTATTTAGCTTTTATTTACTTTCACTTGTTGCTATGAGAATAGATTTTTTTGTAAGCAGATGTTACCCATATTCCTCTTGGCCTATCAAATTGAAACTTTGTGCACTCACAAATACTGTATGATCGTAACGAAAGCGTTACGACCATATAGTATTTATATATCACGAAGCGACGCGCGCTTCGTTTGAAGTAACCAACTGTACAAACACTCTGTGAGTGTGTGCGTGAAGACGAGTAGCGCCAGCACATAACACACACACGTACACATACAAACACCCTCGCACACTTGTGACTTTGCCCGTTTGTAAAACTTCTGCACTTACAGCGTGTTTGTACACTTAAAAATCACAAGTAAAGTATTTAAGAGAATCGTGAAGGAACATTACTTGTTGTTCTGATCTTGTTCTTCAAGCTGTAGTCAGTTATAATCTGTAGTCGTCATTTATTTTCGTTGCTTATATAAATATTCTTATATATTTATTATGTATCTATTATATAGCATACGTATATATATATATATATATATATATCTATCTATGTATCTATTATAATATATTGTATCTATATTTAAATTATTATTTTGCACCAATGTCTACCCCTTTTTTATGTCCACGCAATCACTGTCCATTCCAAGGTTGCCTGGAAGAGATCGCAGAAAGCGATAAGGCCGCCCATTGTATGTTTTGTAGTGTTAAATTTATGATTTACTATGTATTTTCTGGTGTACAATAAAGTATATATAAATATAAAGCGCGCGTCGTTCCGAGAGACAACAATACTGTAATAATATATTTAACTAATTATTACAGTACACTTGTTACAAATTGTGTCGATGTTGCTATGTTAATTTTAAGTAAAAAAAAGTATATTACCAATCTATCGACTTAAAATAAGTATCTTATCGCCAAAATAATGTAACACAAAAAATTTATTTCAGATCCATTGCCAGTTTTGTCCACGACAAGGAATGGAAATCTTGTGATGACTCTTGGATCTTACCGGTATAATCGGAATAATAGATATAAACCGCCCAGAGTACGGTGGTATTGTAACAAGTACCCCAGTGGGTGCCGAGCGAATGTCGTTACATATAATGATATTATAATTAGCCGTAAGCCTGACCATAACCATTAAATTAAAAAGATGTTTTACTTTTGAATTTTTATTGGTTTTCATGAGATATTAATACTTTTTGATTAGTTTTTTTTTATATATTTGCCTGCTAGCATCTGATGGTTTTGTAAATGAAAAAAAAAAAAATCATTCGATTTTCTGGTATAAATTCTCTACGGCATTTTTTTTAACGTAACTTTTAATAGCAATATTATGTTAAACATTAAAATATAGCTGTAAATTCAATATTCAAATCTCACATGATTTATTTGGTATAATCAGGCCTACCTACGAGTAAAAAGAGTCCAGCAGACTGAGGTAGCAAGTACCGTTTAGCAATATATTTTTTGTAATTTTTGCTTTTAAGAGTGTTGTGTGTAAGTAAATATCCAAATATATAAACTATTACGATTGTTGCTATTAAAATATAGATTATTTTGACTTTAATCTGCATGTTAAATGCAGAAGCCCCTATAAGCGCCTTCATACAAGTATCATAATATATGTATATCGCCAAAATGGTCTAACCCTAAAGTTTTATTTTAGATCCATTGCCAGTATTTAGCACGACAAAGCCCTGTGGTTATTCTTGAATCCTACCGGGAAAATCGGGCAGTTGACCGATGCCCGACTTAACGTAACGAAGTTAATTATAAATATTGTAAGTAGGAAGACTAACAAAATATTTTTATTTATTATTAATTTAAATAAAAATAGTTTGTAAGCCTTTCTACTAACAATATTTATAATTAACTTCGCTACGTTAAGTCGGGCATCGGGCAACTGCCCGATTTTCCAAATGGGCCAAATGTGTTTGAAATAAAAACATTTTATTTTATTTTTCTTTTCTTTTATTTTATTTTTTGTAAACGCTACTTAACACTTAGCACGTACTTTGGCTAAGCGTTATTACAAGTGCAAGATAGAGACCGACATATCTAAATCAAAGCATTTTAAATTTTTCGTTCATTTCTTATGACAGTATACATTTATTTGGAAGAGATAATAATGCTTGCAAGTATCTATAAACAATCTTATTCATGTGCGTCTATACGTCAAAATGGCAGCGTCGCAAATAACTGTCAAATATTTACCTGTTTTGATTCTTATAGCAATATTACTGAATAGAAATAAGAAATGTGGATAACTAGCGAACTAGAATATTAATAATGAATTGCAATTATAACATTGAATTTGATGTTGTACCCATGTTAGGTGTAAAAAAACGCATTTGAAAAGTTTCCAAATAGTTTTTTTACATCTAAAACTAAACATTCGCTGTTAAGATAATAATTATTGCATTTCATAATCAATATTCTAGTTCGCTAGTTAGCCACATTTTTTATTTCCACACAGTAATATTGCTAAATTAATCAAACCAGTGAAATAAATGACATCTATTTGCGACGTTGCCCACCTTCAGAGTAAACGCTCTTAATATTTTTATATTCTGCATTTTTTTCACCTACAAAAAGTCGTCTTATCTTATTACCAAAATGTACTGACACTTAAGTTATATTTCAGATGTACCAGTATTCAGTACGACGTTGTATGGGAATCCTGTAATCATTCTAGGATCCTACCGGTATAATCGGGCATCTGATTGTAAAGGGCAAAAAGGTCGTTGGTATTGTACCTGGTACCGCAAGGGATGTCGATCGAGTATTGTTACCATCGATAATGTCATAATAAGCCATAAGTCCGTGCATAACCATTAAAATATTTGACTGATTTTTGGAACTAAGGAACCAACTATCTAATGCGAAGGGCGAAATCTATTAAAGTTACTTAGCACGTACATTGGCTAAGCGTTATTACTGTCACTGCCGCACAGCTGTAGAATTCCTGTCATTGTCGCACAGCTGTCGAATTACAAGTGCAAGATAGAGACGGGGACATGTCTAAGCCAAAGCACTTGAGGTTGATAGATTTCGGCCTTAAATGTAACATTTTCATTATTGTCCAGCAATGTCAATGTATAGTACATTACTGTCGCGGCCTGCAACAAGGGCATTGATGTACAATAATTAAAATTTGGGCCGAGGCGAAGCCGAGGCACACATACATGAGTCGATCGATGCCTGGTTACAGCCATGGCTTGTAATAGGACTTTCTCAAATAATGCGCGGAAATTCAAACTAAGTAAATTAATTAAACATTCCAGATATAATGACGAACAACGATAATTTTTCACGCGCCAATATGTTAATTTTTTTGTTTCTTCTTTACTTTAAACAGCTCTATTTGCTAAGTCATTTAGAAATTTAAATAAAATCTTTGATAAGTTACCTCCTTGGTTTCCATTTGTTGAAGTAAAAAGTTAGTTCCATCTTTAAATAACATGACAGTTATGAGCTTTCATAATAATTTATTTGGCCGGTAAACACGGCAGTTAAGCAATTTCATAGTAACCTTGCCGGCCGCCTACTCGCTTGTTTTTGAAGAAGGTTGTCAAAATAATGTTCGAATTTCCAAATAATGTTTGAGAAAAGTAAATAATTGTAGATTTTTGGATGATCTAAGCATTTGATAAAAACTTAGGAATAAAACTATATTTAGTATACAACTTGGAGTTGTGAAATGCCTTCCCAAGAATTTAAAACTCTGAAAACAAACTTTTGTAGTCAATTCGATTTTTATTAGAAAAGTGTGTGTTGTGAATAAATCTTAGCATTGATTCATGTGCGTATTGTATAAATACCACTTGCTTCAAAAACGGTGAAGGTAAACATCGTGAGGAAACCGGCATGCCTTTTTTTTTTTTTTTTTGAGGATGGCAAATCTTCAAATGACTTCTCCCGCTCTGGGTGGAGCGAGAGGGTGTGTCAGACTTTTACTGACTAAAACCCACCCGTGTTCCTTCCGTTGCCTGTGTGCCGGGGCCGCGATATCCCTTTCGGACAAACCCACAACCCCAGCAGGCGTTGGTCCTTACGGACTCCGTCAATTGGTGCCGACATCCCTTTGAGGCGCGCGTGGAACACAACGCGCCGTCGACCCGGGCCTGGTCCTTATCGGACGGTGAGGCATGCCTGAGATATATTTCTCGACGGCATGTGAAGCCAAGTCAGAGACCACAACCAAACTCTCACACCAGGTTAGTTACTAACCACACGAAAAATAAAGAAGTATTGACATGTGTCATCAAAAGTGAGCTAGTGTGCTGGATAACCCTCTGCAGAAGACCAAGAATGCCATAATCTTGCAGTTATATAGCACACATGGGTGTTTCAAATTTTAGGTCACACACGTTTGAAAGTAAAGTAAACCCATTATGCGTCTAAAATCCCTACCGCAGCTAACAAAAAAGAGCTGATGATCTTAAAACGGCTGAACCGATTTTGATAAAACATGTCTAAGAACCATCGCTAGTACACCTGCTTTCAAATAAAAAAAACCGTATTCAAATCGGTTCACCCGTTTATGAGCTACGGTGCCACAGACAGACAGACAAAAATGTTACATTCTTAATTTTTCGCACCTACAAGAATTCATATAAATTAAATAACCTATTACCAAAATGTACTCATTTATGTTACATTTCAGATCTATCACCGGTATTCAGCACGACAAGGCGTGGGAATCCTGTAATCATTGTAGGATCCTACCGATATAACCGTACAAATGATTGTAAAGGGCCCAAAGTTCGATGGTACTGTAACAAATACAACTATGGATGTCGATCGAGTATCTTTACTTATAATAATGTCGTAATTAGCCATAAACCGAAGCATAATCATTAATATAAAAATAAAATAAAATAAAAATAATTATTATTTCATTTTAAAAACTTTATTACCTATGGTTTATGCATTCATTTTGTCTCGATGTTATGTGTTTGTGATAAACGTAATTGTTTTATTGTATAACTAGTTCTTCTTCTTTTCGTGTGGTTAGTGACTAACCTGGTGTCAGAATTTTAAAGCTGCGCATGGGCCTCTGACTTGGCTTCACATGCCGTTGAGAAATATCTCTCAGACATGCCATGTTTCCTCACGATGTTCTAACTAATTGAAAAACCCAAAAAAAAGTATGTTCGCGACTGTTACCGTACTACGTAATAACACGCAAAAAGGCGTGTAACTTTTTAACAATGAAAGAGCAACAATCAAATAGGAGTCTGCATGAAATATAAATCTAATATTATTTTATAATTTCTGCCATTATGTAACTCTATTCTGGACAATTTTCAGCAACGCAATTAAAGAGGTTTCTGTGGTCACTTCTGGATCCTTTAATAAGCTTAAGAGGGGGTAGTAAGCAAAATTGCCTATCTTCAATTTGATTTTTCTGGAAGTTGATAAGACTTAGGTATAAAATAAAAATAATACGAGTATCTACATGATATTTCAAAACTTTTTGTGTAACAGAAACACAAACTATTAAAATTTTCTCGATAAAAAGACATCACGAAGTTACTTCAAATTTTCCCGTATTTTCGATTTGTACGTAATATGGTAATGATTAATTGGATAAAAATTAGATGATTATTTGTATTAATAAAAGGCGAAAATAATTGTGTATGCTTTTTTTTTTATTCCTTTTAGTTTTGGTTTTATTACGACTACAAGCTTTTAGCACTTACGACGTTCTTAGTTCGTGGAAGAAGTCATCTTCCGTCGCACGTTGCGGGAACTTTAAGCATATTTTTGTTTCACAAATCAGTCGGCGTCGCTCTGTTGAGACGAGAGGACTGCGCTCACATTTTTGGCCGCACTGTGATATAATTTATTTGCGTAAATAATATTTTCGTAATTTATCACATTCTAGAAAAGAAACTGTGAAAAAGAAAACATGGAAAAAACACTAAAACCACTTCCAAATCGATTATTAAAAGCTTTAAGAATTGATATACTAAATAAATACCGAGGCTAAATAAAAATATAAAATTCAATGTTGATATTTGAAAACTCAAGATGACATACATTTTATTTGATAGATTTCTGACTGTTAAAGTACAACTAGCGCCATTGTCCTGTATTTTGGTCAATTTTCTTGCGGAGAAAATTTACAACATAGCCAACTAGGCAATTCCACGTTTATTTGAAAGCTTGCGCTGGAAATTTTAAATCTTATTGCGATTGACTCAAGATCGAAATTCGTTTACTCCACTTTTATTGACAAACGTCTTATAAGGTAACGCTTAGACGAACCATTTCGAGCGACTTTTGACCATCCCCTAAATCAGGTTGAAACCCGAAAAGCATGGTTATTGGTATATTATTATATCCTTTACGGGAGCAGGGCCCAAGCAACCGTCAGTCAGGGCTCGTGTCGTATTATCTATGCTCCTGAGAGAGGAACCTCCTAACGATACGTGTCGTGTCCAGAAGCACTTGAAGCCCTTTCTGGATCAAGCCCTTGATCTAACAGCCTAACGAGAGCCTCCTCAGGTGTTGGTCGAGGCTCTTAGCAATTATGCCATTGGCCGTCACGACTATCGGATTATTTTTCAAAAACACAAACAAAAAAGTCGGGTTTTTGTTTTTTTTATTTACTTTTTTTGTTCACAAAGGTTTTCGGTGGGGATTGTTTCTACTCGCGCTTCGCGCAGGAAAGATTTTCGTGACACATGCTATGTGTCTTTGCACAGTACAGTGCTCTTATTACTCTGAGACAGTGCTAAATCCACTATACCAATATTATTTTTTACTTGGGTAACACTGTTGCTAAGTGACTTTGCATTATATTTTTTTACTTGGGTATCACAGTTTTCCACGAAGACGTCGTGAGGTACAAATTGTACAAGATCCTAAATAAAATTTGGTTACATTTGAATTTGAACCTTGTCACGTCACCATAGAGTTTCTAGTTCCAAAACTTGCATTCGATCTAAGATTCTGAATTCAAGCTTAGCGTATAGTATATGCAAAATAAACAGATGTTTTTAGTTTTTACCTATTGAAGAATTGCGTTGAAAATAAAGGTAATGAATGATCATATTTCGTTTAAATATTGTAATTGAAAAACCATTTTGACGAATAGGGTTGCTGATCACTGCGGTCCAACAAATATTCTAAGTTTATTGATGTGTTAATTGTTCAATCATGTTCGGTCAAAAATCAGGCTTGTTTTCCTCAAAGTAAAAAAGGGAAGGTAAGTGATACGATTAGTTAAATAGTATTTGCTTCCATATCGTCAAAAAAGCAAGTTTATTGAGTTTATTTTTATCTTGACTGATAATGTAGTATGTAGTATAATACTTTGATGATGATCCGCTCGCATTTCCATTCGCATTTTTTCTAATCAATGCCTATAACTTACTAATAAACATCGGATAAATACTCGTATAAGATAACAATTATGTTCAGAGGCAAATAAAATAGTAGCCCACCAGCATCGGTAACAGATTCACGGACATACAATAATGTAATATAAATGGAATAATATACCTACTTGTATACGACGATCATAATTAGGTAAATTATATAGAGCCGTTTCATCTGATTATTTTGCGTATACTTACTACAGAAAATTCAAATTCGAATTCTATACCTAGCTAGATAAACGCCGGGTGAAAAGTTTCTGCCGGCGGGAATGGATTGTGTTTTGTTTTCGTCGTGTTTGATGAGAGGGGCAGGTAGGGGTTGCGCGGGTGAAATTTGATTTTTTGCTGGCTTTATGCGCCCTCTTAAGGTAGGTAGGTACTTGAAAAAAGTTTCATGAAACAAACTGAAGTAATAATGTTATTCTTTGGGTTGTCGAGCTTCATTTTCTTCTATCGGCAATATTTTTCTTTACGTTTCGACGGTACATCTATGTTTCTTATATGGTTTATGGTTTGGGCCCAGAAGGTCACATTTATTGCGACGTCACAGGCGTTGTTCAGATCGTCAAGAGTATAGGTGAACGGATATTCGGGACACTCTAGCAGATAGTCTGTTCAGAAGCACTGCACTCGCACTGGATGTTATCGATAATGCCCCATTTCGCTAAATTATGTTTGCAGCGGTCTACCTGGGTAGGTAATGATTCAGTGTTTTTTAAAAACTTAACACTTAAAAACTTAAACAAAAAAAAAACAACCGACTTCCGAAAAAAAACACTGCAAAGAGAAAAATAACTTTAATTACGGAAGTCAGTGGCAAAAAACGAAAATTCAAAACCAAAGACACCTACTTCCGAAATTAAAGTTATTTTTCTCTTTGTAGTGTTTTTTTTCGGAAGTCGGTTGTTTTTTTTTTGTAAAAAGTTTTTATTTTTCACTTTTTAGTTGTGGTGCCTACCCCACACAAATTTGATTACCAGTACCTGCTATGTAAATAACAGTCACAGGAAGTTATAATCATATCATCCACATAAACTAAGTGGGAAGAAATACGTATTACTGAAGCTTACTCAAAAACTATCCCAGCAAAGTTAATAAAATTGATATGGGACCAATCCGGGAAATTCTTTTTTTGTTTGAAAGGTTATGCCCTTTCTAACAAAAAAAGAATTTTGAAAATCGGTCCACAATTCACGGAGAAGTCGACGGACATACATAAAAAAAAAAAAAAAAAACATACATACGCGTCGAACATATAACCTCCTCCTTTTTGGAAGTCGGTTAAAAAACGCCACTGCAGTTTACGACCGGGAGGCAGGCAATAAAATAATTCATAACATTGAGAATACTTATAGAGACTACGCTAAAAAGACTTAACTAGACGTATGTTTCAGGTCCAAAGCCAGTTTTCGGCAAGACTATGCATGGGAATCCTGTGATATTTCTAGGACGTTACCGGTATAATCGGACAAATAATTGCAGAGGGTCCAAAATACGATGGTATTGTAATAAGTACTCCCGTGGATGCCGATCGAGTATCGTTACTTTCGATGATGTCGTAATTAGGCATAAGTATGAACATAACCATTAATAAATTATCTAAACACCTACTTAATATACTGATGTTATCCGTTATATATCTGTCATGTATTGTGTATGGCTTTTGTTGGAGATCATAAATTAATAAATAATAATCATAATAATAATCTGCGATACATTCATGCGTAATATTTTTTACAAATTCTTCAAAAAGCAGTCTATTTATTAACCATTAATTGTTATTTTATGGTCAATACATTTAGTTTATAGCAAATAATATGGCATTGTAGCTCAACAATAAATAAGAATCCTGCAATCATTCTTGGATTATAAAATCATAACTGTATAAAAAAAAACCTAAATTAGTACTTGAGAAAAAACTAATAACCAAAATTGGAGCCCTTTTTTTCGGCGGCCAGTAATGAAACTTGATACATTTAGCAGAAAATAACATAACAAACGAAATTTTATATCACGGCAAAACTGAAAGGCAGTCTGAGCTGAGTTGAATCAGCTTATACAGAGTGATTTTAGAGATGAGAGTTCAGCCCGATATCTGAATCTATAGGTATAGCAAAGTGGTAAATTTCAATAGACCTCTATAACTTTTTCAAAAACAAAAGATGCAGTTCTATTTTCCTACAAAATCGAGTTTATGGTTCAGTTGACTACTTCGCTCTACTTACTACCCATATCTTCAGATTTAGTTCAGATGTGTCATCGCAAAATTCACCCTGTATAAACTGTATTAACACGGTTAGAACTGATTTTTATAATACAATATTTATTTAGTAATGTACCTAATTTTTTAAGTTTTATTAATGGCTTCCAAGAACAAACAGTCCCTGCTCTATACAATTTGGTCATTAGCTTTTCATGAACGTATTTGAAGTGGTTATGTACCCATTCGATAAACGTTGGAATGTCGTCCTTTCGAGCTATCCTCCAATGTTGGCTATAAAAATTATTCGTAGTGCAGCATCGAACATAATTATTTTTAACACTACGCTAAAAAGACTTACGAGTACACTACACGTATGTTGCAGGTCCAAGACCAGTTTACGGTACGACTATGCATGGGAATCCTGTGATCTTTCTAGGACCTTATCGTTATAATCGTACAAATAATTGCAGAGGGTCCAAAATTCGGTGGTATTGTAATAAGTACCCTAGTGGATGCCGATCGAGTATCGTTACATTTGATAATGTTGTTGTTAGCCACAAGTCACAGCATAACCATTAATAAATTATCTACACACCTACACTTATTATCGAAAGACTTAGACTTACAACGTGGCAATGCGACCTATCTCTTTGGTGGGTCTCCCTTGTTTCATCGAAAAGAAATTGCCAAATTATCACTTCCCAAACAATTTTCCGCATAATTTTATTTGCCAAATTATTACTTAGCAAAAAATCTCTTCCCAAATAATTGTAACGCAAACCTAATGTTTTGCAAGTGCACGTTTAAACAATAACTTGTTTACCAACTATGTAGTACTTTTATTTAGTCAAATATTTCAGTCACTCATTTTACGCAAAATAAAGACGTTTTATTACAAGGGTGTTTTTTCCACTTGGGAAAAATTCTAAACAGGTAATAATGATATTAATTTATTTTAAATTTAAATAATTCGTTTTTTTTTTTGAGTTTTTTTATAATTAATCTCGTCTAACTAGTTCAGTTTCGGGTATCCTGTTTTTTTTCCATATTTTTTTTCTATATAATCTAGTTGTTTCTGGAGGTTGTGAGTTTCGTAGGAGGTCACAGTTATAACCTAACCTAACCTATCCACTTTTTTAAATAATTAACTTACTCTAACTAGTTCCATAACTTTATTGGCTAAAGATTGTTTGCTGTAAGAAATCATTTGATTAAAGACCAAAAGGCTAAATGACATTCATTATCCTTGATAATATTCTGCCAAGTAAAAATTTGACCAAATGAAAATGTGCGTACTAAAATCATTCCAAGCATTGCATTGGTATAAAAAAAGGTTGCTAAAATTTGTTTGGGTAGTGAAATTTGGGCAAAATCTTTTCGGTAAAACGGCAGAATCCCCTCTTGGGTACATCACCAGTCGTCAGCGTTGCGGAGGATTTTCTCGACGCTATATTTTAGTTTGTTAATAGTTTTTGTTAAGTTAGGATATTATATATATATATGTTTTTTTAATTATTAAGA
Organism: Agrochola macilenta; assembly: GCA_916701695.1. Classification (NCBI taxonomy): domain Eukaryota; kingdom Metazoa; phylum Arthropoda; class Insecta; order Lepidoptera; family Noctuidae; genus Agrochola; species Agrochola macilenta. Next base: position 17,321,121 of record OU753563.1, read on the forward strand.
CAATTATTAAAACAACAACGTCTACACGTTGTTGTTTATGTACAGTTCATTTTAATTCTGTATAAGTAGTAGTTAAAATTATGGTTCACTAATGTTTCACCAAAACTCCATTGTCAAATTTTTAGTTTACAACCAACGTTTCGTATACTATTTATTTTACAAAAAACTTATTTCGCAAATATTTTATTTTATAAACACTCGTTTTACAAACATTTATTTAGCAAATGCTTCTCTTTACAAATGTTTCGCATGATATTTAATCATTTATACATTTTTCATTTAATATTGTGATTCTTTTGGAAAAATCACGTTTATACTAAATATTATTTTATAAAAAAAAATCTAAACCAGTCACAAAGGTATCATGGTTGAAATTTCCATTTGGGTCAGAAGTTCTTTAAACATACCAAAAAAAAAAAAACTATATATTCTAGTCGTTATAAAACTAAAAACTAAAATATTTAACCTAATCTAACTAGATTGGTTCCGCGTAGCCTACAAATTTTTTTTTTCCTGTTAGCATTATATCGTTTCTGGCATTTTTTTAATTTTTATGTTTTATATATTATAATTACCCTTTTGCTTATTTAATGAGTTTCATTTTTAGGAAATTGCGTAATTCAATATGTAAAACGTTTTTATTCCAAAGGTTGTTTTATGAGATAACATGAATAAATAATGAATAAGTTGTCAAATAATACGTTATTAAAAAATAGTTTATCGGATAATGATTTTCTTAATTGAATTATATATATATATACATATATATATATTTTTTTTTAACTTTGCCCACACTTAGAATTTCTTCTTGTATCGTGGGTGCGTTTACAAACATAGAAACTCACATACACTAACACCCAGACCCGGAACAACTACTTGCAGATCATACAAATATTTGTTCCGTGCGGGGATCGAACCCGCGACACGTTGCGCAGCAGTCGATCACTCAACCACTGCGCCAACCGTGTCGGCAAATTCAATTTGGCAAAGTTGTTATTGTGTAATGATGAAATTATAAATCATATTTTTGTCAATCGTTACTTGTCAAATGAAAATTTGTAAATTAAGTTTTGGTGAAATGACTGGTCACCTAAAATTAGTTATTTAAAAACTGAATAGGTACTTGATGTTGCCCATTATGTGTCTAAATAAATGATATTCATTCTAAAGTGTTTCATTTCTTTTACCAAATTCTCAAAAAAAAAAAAAAATATCTACCATTGTTATTCTTTTATGATCTAAACATTTAGTTTACATTGTAGTTGTAAAGAGAATCCTGTGATCACTCCAAAAAACTACTCTTATTTTTTTTAAATTGGAGAAAAGTTTCATGAAGGAAACTAAACCGCAACTCGTTGGGTTCTCGTTTTGCCGATTCTCTCCAATGACGTCAGTGACATAATTCATTACACTGAAGCTAATCATCGAGACTACGCCAAAAGGACTCACACTTGACTTAATTATGTTTCAGAACCAATACCATTTTTCGGTACGACTAAAAATGGGAATCCTGTGATCTTTGAGGGATCCTACAGGTATAATCTGAAAAATCTTGGTTGGAAAGGGCCCAGAATGCGGTGGTATTGTACAAGGCACAACAGTGGGTGCCGATCCAGTATAGTTACTTTCAATGGTGTCGTCATCACTCGCTTGTCCAGTCATAACCATTAAAATATCTGCTTTTAATTCAAGTGTTTCATTTCTTATACCAAATTCTCAAAAGAGCAGTCAATGTATTTAGCTTGTTTTTGTTTTTTTAATCTCTACCTTGGTTAATAACAAGAGGTATGGCATTTTAACTCGAAAAGGAATGGGAATCCAGTGATGACTCTCAGATCCTAAATATATAAAACATAGCAAATGTATGAGTACTATGTACTAACTATAAAGTTACCATTTAGGTACTTGGTATGTCTCATTGACTTGAATGTGCCCTGGCGGCTGAGAGTATGTCATGCTCACTCTAATGTCTCGCTGCGGTGGTGCGTGTGTTGGATCATTTAGCTCCCTTCAAAATGGTTGACCTGAATGGTTCTAATCCATTCGTCATGTTCGTGAACGGGCGCCGTCAGTAGGGACTGGTCATCTCTTAGCGGACATGGCTTATTTTAATTAAATAAAAATGTTGAATTGTTTTTATTTAATTTCTGTTACAGACGCTTTTAACGTTTTGCATCGTTCTCACATGTATAACTTCAACATGAATAATGTAACCAATATTTTGTAACCATTATCTTGATTTAAAAGAGTGTCAGTGGAGTTTCTTGCCCGTTCTTCTCCATAGGCACCTACTAGGCTTTGGAATGGGCATCTAGCTTCATCTTTCTGACTGACCGACACCTTGACAATTCAAAAGTGCCTGTAATTGGTTTATTTGAAATAAATGCTTTGTGTCTGAGTTTGAGTTTGAATAAAAGGTGTATGAGTACTAGAGACAAGTTTCATGGAGGAAACTGAAGTAGCTATACCTACCCATTACTCGTTGGAACGATGGTTTTTCGAGCTTTTCTCTCCACTATTGGCCATTTTCATGATACCGAACATAATCATTGGACTTCGCCAAAAGAACTCACACTTGACTTTTGTTTCAGATGAAATGCCAATTTTCGGCATAACAAAGCATGGGAATCCTGTGATCTTTCTAGGATCCTACCGGTACAATAGAAAAAATGGTTGTAAGGGGCCTCGAATACGGTGGTACTGTACCAGACACAACAGCGGGTGCCGATCCAGTATCGTTACCATCGATGATGTCGTCGTTTGCCGTATGTCCGAGCATAATCATTGAATTATCTGTAATACATTCAAAAATCTGTAATGTTAATTCTTTAAGTAATTTTTTATTTTTATTTTGTTGACCTCATTTTATTATGTCACAAAAATATGGCCTGGTGGTGGTGGATGAACATAAATTCGCTCCCTAATATTATGAGATTTACAATCACTCAGAAACGGAAATCTGTTGTATTTCAAATGTATTCATAATTAAGTGTGTATTGTGTGAATTTTCTAATAAATGATTTTAAAATAACATTTAGTTTAAAGTTTTAGTAGATAATATATGTTAAGATGGGACGCCGAAACATGCTTACGAGTATAATCGTAAACAATCATTAAAATTCAGATACGTACGTAAAAGTGACGTAACTATTTAGCAAAAAATCAACACCGTCTACAAATTAAGAGTCTGAATAAACTACTTTAATTATGATTATCTTAGGCTGATTTCACAGCTGTCCGGGAGACCCGTACGGGTAGCGCCCGCAGTGCTATGAAATGAGGAAGTAGTACGATCGTTTGTACGGGCTCTACCTGGAGTGAGTCGCGTACGGAACAATCCGCGTCGCTGTGAAACAATGTTCTAGCGCCTCACGTGTGTCTCCGTTCCGGGAGCCCGTACGGGGCTCCCGGACAGCTGTGAAACCAGCCTTTTCTTTAATTTTATATTTTTAATTTCAGAGCCTATTTTCGGCACAACCATTAAAGGGAATCCTGTGATTACTCTAGGATCCTACCGGTATAATCAGGCGTATAAGTACACGAGACAAGTTTCTCGGAGCAAACTGAAGTGGAAATGTACTCGGTACTCGTTGGGCTGTCGAGCTTCACTTGCCACGATAGGAAATAAGATTGTGTATAAAACCGAACATAACCACTGAGATTACGGCTCTTAGGTATTTGGAAAATGTTTAACAAACTAACCCTGCCTTTTTTCATGCATACCTCTTATAAATTATAAGCACATATAGCTGTTGATTCTGCGCCTGATCTCTCCCCGGTCGTTTCAATCGCCGTGCCATCCGACTATGAGAGCAGAAGAGGGAATGCAACTGTGTTTGCGCACACACTTGTGCATTATTATATCTCCTGCATACTTGGCTAATCTCCGTTGAGATTGTCCACCGTAACCGAAATTCGGCCGGGTGGATAAATCCTATATTATTAAATGAGCAATATTTGTATGTATATTTTTATAACCACGTTCTCGAAAACGGCTCTAACGATTTCGATGAAAGTTGCAATAGGTGTTTAAATCGATCTAGCTAAGATCGATTTATCGCCCCCGTAAACCTCAATCTAGTAAGGTCTCATATTTGGGAAAATTCGTTATCTCTATTTTCACCCGAGCAGAGATCGGTCGCCCAGCTACTTATTATAAATCGTGTAAAATAAATGTATTATTGTTAGTTTTAAAATAAAATATTTGTATGTTTTTACAATTTTATCTGTTATTTCAATAACACGAACGTTCAATTCCTCAGGTTGAGTGTCAGTAAGTGAGAGTCATGCTCAAGCTCGTTCTTTGCTGTCATGGTTTGAGTGACAATTTGCACGTTCACACGCTACACGGAATCATATTTTGCACGCTAACTTAAACTCTATTGTAGTTGTGATTGAATTGATTATCAATAAAAAACTGCTAGAGATATTTGCTAAAGTATCTCGACCGAAATAAACTAACATGGAAGTTTTATTTTTCAGTGCCAGTTTTCAGTATGACAAGTAAAGGGAATCCTGTGCTTATTCTAGGATCTTACCGGTATAATCGTACAAATATATATAGTGGTGGTGTATCACTCAAACGGCGGTGGTATTGTAATAGGAACTCTTATGGATGTAAATCGAGTGTCGTCACTATCGACAATGTCATAATTAAACATAAGCCAGAGCATAATCATTAAAATATTATTACTTTTATATTGCATATTACTACTTATTGATAATAGAAGTATTTATGTTATTTTATATGAATGTAATTAGTCAGTTTTCATGTACAATTTTATTTTATGTTTATTTTAAACTGTCTATGACTTAGATTTTTTACTTTTAAGTAATGTATCTAAAAAAATTTTTGATTCTGATTTGGTTTTGTAGCTATAGCTAGCTTTATAGTAACTTATTTATTTATTTCAAAATATTTCTTAATTTTAATAACGCTCGTCTAGTGGCAACCACTGATCCTTATATGTCTTATCTGTGGATAATGCAGTGGACTGCAACATTACTACTTAAAGTTTTGTTAACCTTATGTATTATACATATATTGGTGTAAGTAGTTGTTTATTACGCCTTATTTTTTTGGTGGTAAGTTATTAAAACCCACCCGTGTTCCTTCAGTTGCCTGTACGTTGCCAGGGACCACTGTATCCCTTTCGGACTTTCCCGTGACCCCGGCCTGGTCCTTATCGGACAGCGAGCTACCCATTGCTCAACGTCCGCAAGCCCGCGCCTACGGTGGCCGGGCATGGGCCTGCGATTCCTGACGCTCAGGGCCTCTCCTGCGGCGGCTAGGGCATGAGGGCGTGAAATTTGCTTCTCCCTCACGCGTTCCACCTCCTCCTTCGCAAGCATTACTGCTTCGCAGAAGGAGGTGACGGCTTCCCACGGCCTCTCGCTCCGTACCATTGCCTGGACCAGGGCCGGACGCGAGAGATCACTGCCGCCGATCGCCTGCACAAAGATACGGCGGTGCCCTGCCCAAGCCGGGCAGACCTCCACCGTATGCTCCACCGTGTCCTCCGGGCGATCCACACAGTGGTGAAACCCGGGCGTTTCCTCCCGCCTTATGCGGAACAACCATGTCCGGTGAGGACCTGCGTCAGGCGGAAGGTGAGGACGCCGTGGCGCCTCTCTAGCCACTCCTCAAAGAGGGGACTTATCGCCGCAATTGTGGCGTCTCCGTTTATTATCCCTTAATAAATAAAATAAACGAAACCAGCGGTGTTATTAGAGAAACACACTTACAGTGGCAGTGTTCATTTCGTCAGTTAAACAACATTCATTGCAAATTTTTTAAACAGATTACCTTAAAAATCTTTCGGATTGTGATTGAAAATGTGATACATGGTCAAAGATTTAGGACCTTTAAATAATAATATAATAATAATAACTTTATTTCAGACTATCCATTACAGAATTATCCCTTAGACATTAAATTGACACATGGAGTGCGATCTAGTGTCTAACAAAAGGACCGTCTAACCGGTCCGCTATTATTTTCAGAATGCTGTTGGAACTTGCTCGGATACGGTGTAGTATTGAGGCCGCTCTCTTTCTCATGATCGCATGAAAGCCATCAATCTGAGCCTCTGTAAACATGTCGGACGCACTACAGCATCTTGGCAGCCCCAACAACATTCTAAAAGCATTATTATATTGTACACGAAGGGCATTGAGTGTCCGCTGAGTATAGTTGACCCACAGGGTGCACGAATATACCGATTGGCAGTATGCCTTGAACATTGTGCACTTTACCTCATTCGGGCACCGTTTAAACCTGCGAGCCAGCATGTTCCTACGGACAGCCACGCCCTTCGTTCACTCTCAATGTCCACGTCATCAGCGAGGTCCTCCGTGACCCAGTGACCCAAGTACTTAACCTGCGTCGTTCTGTTAAGCGGTACACTATTTAGTGTAACCGAAGGGACGGTGTCGACTTTACAGTTCCGCGGTAGGAATACTAACAACTCACTTTTGTTCGCATTGTACCTGAGCCCATGAGCCACGGCGTACTCCTCACATCTGCTAACAAGTTTCCGTAAACCGCTAATTGAAGGACACAGCAACACCATATCATCCGCATAGCTCAAGTTTAAAGATTACTATTCAGTATTCACCTTTATTTGAGACCTATAACTTATATTAACATGCAGTATTAATGTTTTTTTATACTAATTATTATTTTTTTCGCTATTGATCTTACTGTTGGGTATGTGGTTGTATGTATTAACAATAAATAAAATGGTTTTAACAAGCAAAACAAATATGTGTTCTTAACAGCATTCATGCATGATTTCTTAACAGTTTTACTGTCCTCGATAATAGTGCACAGGCAGGAACAGGGTTAAGAAAAATTGTGTTTTTATGAAAAAAAAAAATCATTTGTATTGTGTTTTTTTCCTGCATGTTTGTAAATAATATTATTGCAAAAGTAACGACCAGAATTTCATGGTAAATGCAAAGTTAGTGCTAGTTGAAAATAATACAGGTTTCAGGTATTATTTTTAACTAGAACTTTACCAGCGATTTCATCCGTCCCATGGGAATTAAAAAAATCCTTTTACTTGTCTGCAGCATAAAGGGAACCTCTGTGCAAAATTGTAGCTTTCTAGACAATGAGTGAGTGAGTCAATCAGCGTAGTATTTTCTAAATGTATTGATTTATAACCTTTAAAATATTTAGTCACTTTGAATAATACATATAATTAACCAAAGAAACGTAGTTTAACAAATAACCTACTGTATTAAAAGAACAGTCCCTACCACACTTACATCATCATAAAATTTTACGTAAAAATTGTATTTTTCAGGACCAGTTTTCGGTACAACAAAGAATGGGAATCCTGTGATCACGTACGGTCCGTATCGGTATAATCGGTCCAGTGGTTACAAAGGGGCCAAATTGCGGTGGACCTGTACCCGGTACCCGTTGGGATGCCGTTCTACTATCATAACTGTCGACAGTATCATAGTTCATCATAAGGTTGAACATAACCACTGATGGCAGAGTAGCTACGGTTGCTTTAAACATAATTCTTAGGCTTATTGATAAGATAGATATATATAGTACCTTTGTACTCAAAATTATAATTATGTTGTACAACAATTTTTTTAATGACCCTCGGAAAACTTCGTGTTTCGTCAGACGCCGGCGTTCTATCAGTTGCCCTTGGGCGCTCTCAATCGACTTGGAAGTATATAGAGTTCCAGACTCTTATTAAGAAAATAGCTGTACTGTATATATATGTATTTTACTGCGTGTACAACGTGTTACGTGTATGTGGTGGCGTGAAATCGGCCGCACTTGTACAGTAGACCTCGCGAGCAAAAACTTTTTTGCATTAATTAATATACCATAAATAAAAAAATAGAATAATGATGTTATAGTTGTAAGGTCTTCTTTGTAATAATGAACGTGCGGTCGTGAGATCGACCGCACTTGTACAGTAGACCTCGCGAGCACAACAAACTTTTATGCAACAATTAATATACCACAAAAAATATTTAAAACGGTTTTAAATAACTTTAATAGTAAAAAAAAAACCATGTCTGTCCTAAATTTCATCATGTCAATGTCAGTGCAATCCTATAATTGAGAAGGTGCTCCATCAATCTCTACCTAGTAGTTAAGGGCCGATTCCACTGGTAGAAATCTAAAAGTGAGCAAATTACTGCATTTTGAGGAGCTATGCTGGTCATCACGCCGAAGATTCTCATTGGATATTCACCAAATTTTTATGAGACTAACGAAAGTTACCTTTTAAATAAAAAGTTACCATCGAAATCGGATCTCATAAGGCGGAGATAACCAGCAGCCCCCTTTTTGGAGAAAGTACCCCTCCAATCAAAAATTCCCGACGACAAAAAAACTATAAAGTAGTAAAACCAAGTTTCGTCCAGATCGGGTGAAAAATACGACCTGTAGAGGAGTACCAACAAACGGACACACGAAAGAAAATTTTGCCAGATTTGAAGCAGAGACGCTTCGGTCACTTCGCTCGCTCGGTCAATTATTTAGTGTGTTTTTTTTATAATTGCTAGCTTACTTATATAAAACAAGTAAGTGGATATTTGACCAAAAATAAGTACTTAAATATAGCCTAACTACATACCATTTTACTCAATAATTATAAATGTCGTATCTGTATTTATTTTACTGTGTGTAATAAATATAATATAAATAATAAAAATAAGTAAATATTTTTAGTGAATTAAAATGTCTTTATTTTTGAGCTTCCTCGGATTGCGACTGTCAACATTAAGTGATTACTTATTTAACAAAGATTCTGTGTATACGACCAGTTTCCACTACAGTTTTTACAAAGCCGAGCGCAGATGTGACCGGATTAATAGTATCCTATTGGCTGTTTCTCGTTTACTGAAAAGTAAAGTGTTCAAATACACAGTTTACAATGCAAATTTATACATTTAATGAATGTTTTTACAGAAATGGAGCCAGTTTACAGCATGACAAGGTTTGGCAACCCTGTGCTCATTTATGGTCACTATCGATATAATCGGGTTAATACTTGTAAGGGGCCCAAAGTGCGATGGACTTGCACCCGGTACGCAACAAGATGCCGATCTTATATCGTAACTCAGAACAAGAAGATCATTCGTTATACCCCTGAACATAACCATCCACCACCAATGCTTTATTAAATCTTGCCATGCTTTTCAAAATCTTATGTAACTGCTAAATCAATTAACTGAAAAAGACTTATACTGTGTTTTGTGTTATCATACTTGTAGGTTAGAATAAATATTTTTCTAAATGAAATGTCTTTTTTTACTGTTTCCGTATCCATGGGGATCACAATGAATAAATATTACATGATTATTTCAAGCACTTACTGTGTGATGGTAAATGCCAATTTCTGTAGCTGTTCATAGCAGTAGTTATTGAAAGGCAGCCTCCCCAGGGGGGGCGCAAGACTTCCATGAGGACTTCAAAGCAAAAATAAAAAACTAATATTGAAAAAGAAATAAAACTCTCAACATTTATATCCGTTATTCATTACACGGTGTACTTATTAAATAGTGTATATTCTTATCAATTTTTTTTTTTTCAGACACAGATCCTGTGTTCAGTACTTCGAGGTGTGGCAACCCTGTGATCATCTTTGGTCCCTATCGATATAATCGGGTTAATACTTGTAAAGGTGCCAAAGTGCGATGGACTTGTACCCGGATCGGTTCAGGATGCCGATCTACTATCGTAACTATTGATAGTGTGATCGTCAGTCATAGGACTGAACATAATCACTAGGATTATAAAGCTCCTAGTGGATATGTTCAGTCTTATGTATAATCTGAATTTATTGCTGCCAGTGTTCAGACCCCATTCCCGTAATTATTAAGAACGTTCGCATTCGCAATTTATTCGCTATCTGTCAAAAATACAATCAATTTACTAACATTTTTGACAAGTTTGACAGATTGCGACTTGAATGTGAACGTTTCCGGATGAAAGTAATGCGGTCGAGTACTTCGACGCAGAAGTGTTCTTTTGTTTTGTGGGTATAGTTAGTCATTTAATTTAGTTCCTAGTGTAAATAGTTAGTTGTGATATATATTGTATAATCAAATTAAGCTACTCCAATGTACCCCAAGCAATAAACTATTTATTACTAAGTGTCTTAGAATTAATGTTGTCATTTTTATTGATTTACGTGACGTTTTTAAAATAAAAAGTATAAAATTAAATTATGATTTACATTAATTACAATCGCGGATAATTTAATTCTAACTGTAATGTACACGTGTCTGATTTAGGTTTATGAAAACCTGTGTTTCAGGCCATCAATTTACATCAAACATTTCAAAAGAAGACAACAATTAATTTATTAGAAGCTAAATTAAAAAAAAGATATAATACTTTCAATGACTTAAAGAGTAACTATTTGGGTTTATCATTTGAAAACTAGATTATCTAAGATGTTTAAATAATTTAACGAATAATATTAAAGTAGATAAAGTGGAGACTATTATTAATTAGGTAAAGGAAGAGATTTATATTAGAGTAGGTAGATAGAAATTTTATTGAAAATTTTATTTAAAAATTTCTAGTAGTTTTTCCGTGTCTGCATAATTGAGTTTTGCCAAATATTCCTGTACTAGTAAGCTACAACTATAATAACTTAAACTATAAATCTTTAGCACTCTGTTAAACTGGTTATACAATTAGGGTCCTAAAAATAAATAAAATCGATTAGCAAAAGCATGTTTAGTCTGAGAGTTAGCACAAACCAAATCTTTACTTCTCCTGTCTGAAGGTACTGGGTTAAAATAAAGTTCACTGTGTTGGAATACAACTACATTCAAAACTAACAATTTACGTACTGTTAGCACGTTACATGCCATATAAAGCTGGTGTGTAGGATATGTAAATGGACAAAAAGTAGGCACATTTAAAACTGCTCTTTGGGAGCGTTCTAGGTGCAGTAAAATTGATTTTGCGGCGCCACCCCAGGACGTTATGCTGTAGGTAATAATAGATTGACACAAAGCCAACTAAACCTGTATAATTCATTTAAAGTCAGCAATGTTACGTAAATTAAAAGATATATTGGTTTACGCACTCTGGTGCATCATAAATCGATGTGTTCCGATTTAGGTTTGTGTCAATCGTGACGCCTAGATTTTTGATATGGTCGGTTTTACCTAAGGTGGGAGAAGTGCATGCAATGTCAGCATAATGTAAATTTCAATTGTGTGCTTCAATGTTTAGATTAGTGTTTCTCATTGTAAATAATAGGTACTTGGTTTTATCTGTATTTAATGTTAAGAGATTTTTATGAAGCCTATTAGACACAGTTCTAAAGCCATTCTGTGCTACCTCATGGTCATTTATATTGATTAAAAACAAAGTAGGGCCCAAAATACTGCCTTGATATGTGAGAACTATGTGGGTCATTTAAATATTTTTTTTCTCTTTCTCAGCTTTTTTAATGATAATCACCACAATATGACTACTTTATGCGGCCTACCCAAATGTCCTTTCTTTGGTATTATTCGTCCGTCGTTGAGCTCCTTAAGTTCTGTTGAGCTATACGATTATTAACAAATGCGTGCACTAACGGACAAGTCCACTCAAATCTGTATGGTTCTTCCTCAAAAGACCATTTACTCAACCAATCTACATGGTCTTCACATGATCTGACCAAGGTTATGTCTGGACTTAAAAAGACTGCGACCTCTGAGTTTGTTTCGGCCTTTCTTCTTAGAGTAGTCAGATAGGAAAGGCCGACCTCATCTACTTTTTAAAATATTATTGACGTGTAAAAGTGTTTATACAAACCTATTTACAGAAAATAAAATCATTTCAATCATCATTTCAGTCATTTATATAAGCATTTTAATGATATGAAATCCAATATCGACGAAAATGTCCGCAAAAAAACATTTTTTTGTTTGTTTAATACTCAATAAGTATTATTGATTACGCATTCCACAAAGTTAACTTTTTATGTTGGTTAGTTATTTAATGCCGTGTTTTAAGCTTTGCTTGTAGATTGTGACAATTTTTTTTTTTCAATAAATGTTTTTTTATTTTTACTGTTTGTCTATCCATAAACACTACTGAATGATTTCAAGCAGTTTATGTGTGGTGGTAACTGTAAATTTTTGCGACTGATAATTGAAAAGGCGAAGGTAACAATGTTTTTTTTTTTATCGCAATAGGCCCTTTCTGGTTTATTGACGAATTTAAAGAAATTCTTGAAATAATTCAGATAAATGAGCTTGTGTTAATGTTATGTTATCATATGTTCCGATGATGTAAATAAAAATTTGGAGTAGGTAATTAAATTAAATTCTCATTAGGGTACCTACAAATATTGTGATGGCAAATTATACAATACTATTGTGTTTTATTACAGATTCCGTGCCATTTTTTAGCACGACAAGGAGTGGTAATGATGTCATCATTGTTGGTCCCTATCGATATAATCGGGTTAATAGTTGCAAAGGGGCCAAAGTGCGATGGACCTGTACTCGGTATCCGGTAGGATGCCGATCTGCTATCATAACTGTCAACAGTGTTATTGTTCAGCACAAGACCGAACATAGCCATTGAGATAATTTCCTTAAACCTATTTACGTATTAGAATTTAGAAACTTATAAAAAACGTGTTCTGCGTTTTTTTTATTTGCATCAGTAAAAATTTGCTTGAAATAAATGGTTTTAACTTTTCTCTGTTTCTTAATACCAAAGAATACAATAATTTTTTAAACATATTTTTATAATATCAATATCAGTGACGTTTCATTGCAGTAGTTACAGAAAAACCGAAGGCTGCAATAGTACGTATGGGTTGATATTTTTTTTTGTTAATCATAGGCTATATATAATATTTTATTTAATATTTTTTCAATATGCTCATAAATATCAAGCCTAGATCACAATGCCAAGTTATGCAAAACCACTATGTTTTGTTACAGATTTCATTCCAGTTTTTAGCACGACAAGGAGTGGTAATGATGTCATCATCGTTGGTCCCTATCGATATAATCGTCTTAATAGTTATAAAGGGCCCAAAGTCCGATGGATCTGTACTCGGTATCCGGTAGGATGCCGATCTGTTATCATAACCGTCAACAGTGAGATTGTTCACCATAAGACCGAACATAACCATTGAGAAGATTTCCTTAAACCTTTTTAAACATTTGAATATTTATAATGATAAAAAAAATGTTTAGTGTCTTTTTTTTTGCATCAGTAAATATTTGTTTAAAATAAATGTTTTTAATTTCTCTCTGTGTCACATTAACAAATAAAACAAGAATTTTTCAAGCATTTTCGTAGTACGTATGCGTTGATATCAGTTTTTGTTAATCATAGGATTAATGTTTTAATATGCTCACAATTATTAACCCTGGATTCCAACGTCAAGTTATGCAATACTAGTGTGTTTTATTACAGATTGCTTGCCAGTTTTTAGCACGTCAAGATGCGGTAATGATGTCATCATCGTTGGTCGCTATCGATATAATCGGGTTAATAGTTATAAAGGGGCCAAAGTGCGATGGACCTGTACTCGGTACCCAGTAGGGTGCCGATCCGTTATCGTAACCGTAAACAGTGTGATCGTTCAGCATAAGACTGAACATAGCCATTGAGATGATTTCCTTAAACTTTTTTGCTTAAAATAATTTAGAAAATAATAAAAAGGTGTTTCGTGTCGTTATCGTTTGTATCAGTAAATATTTGTCTAAAATAAATTTTTCTTTTTGTCAATACCCAAAAAATACAAGATTTTTTAAGCATTTCCTAATAATATCAATATCATTGACTATAATTGCAGCAGTTACTGAAAAGCCAAAGGGAGCAATAGTCCGTATGCGTTGTTATCAGTTTTTTATATGCTATGCTCTATTTTATTAATATAATATGCTCTATTAATAATATGCTATGCTCTATCTATCAAACTGGATTGCAACGCCAAGTTATGCAATACTATTGTGTTTTATTACAGATTGCTTGCCAGTTTTTAGTACGTCAAAACGTGGTAATGATGTCATCATCGTTGGTCCCTATCGATATAATCGGGTTAATAGTTATAAAGGAGCCAAAGTGCGATGGACCTGCACTCGGTACCCGGAAGGATGCCGATCTGTTATCGTAACCGTCAACGGTGAGATCGTTCAGCATAAGACTGAGCATAGCCATTGAGATGATTTCCTTAAACTTTTTTGCTTAAAATAATTTAGAAAATTATAAAAAAGTGTTTCGTGTCGTTATCGTTTGTATCAGTAAATATTTGTCTAAAATAAATGTTTTTAATTTTTCTTTGGGTCACAATACCCAAAAAATACAAGATTTTTTCAAGCATTTCCTAATAATATGAATTAATATCATTGACAGTAATTGCAGCAGTTATTGAAAACCCGACGGCAGCAATACAACGAGTATGTAGGTATGCGTTGATATTTTTTTTTTGTTAATCATGGGCTTAATGTTTTATTAATATGCTCATAATTATCAAACCTGGATTCCAATGCCAAGCTATGCTAAACTACTATGTTTTATTGCAGATTCCTTGCCAGTTTTTAGCACGTCAACACGTGGTAATGATGTCATCCTCGTTGGTCCGTATCGATATAATCGGGTTAATAGTTATAAAGGGGCCAAAGTGCGATGGACCTGCACTCGGTACCCGGTAGGGTGCCGATCTGTTATCGTAACCCTCAACAGTGAGATTGTTCACCATAAGACTGAACATAACCATTGAGATGATTTCCTTAAACCTTTAAGAGCGTTTATTCTGAAGGTGGGAAACGTCGCAAATAGATGTCAAATATTTCACTGTTTTGATTAATTTATCAATATTACTGTGTGGAAATAAAAAAATGTGGCTAACTAGCGAACTAGAATATTGATTATGAAATGCAATAATTAATATCGTAACACCGAATGTTTAGTTTTAGATGTAAAAAAACTATTTGGAATCTTTCCAAATGCGTTTTTTACACGTTAAATGGGTCCAACATCAAATTCAATGTTATAATTGCAATTCATTATTAATATTCTAGTTCGCTAGTTAGCCACATTTCTTATTTCTATTCAGTAATATTGCTATAAGAATTAAAACAGGTAAATATTTGACAGTTATCTGCGACGTTGCTAACTTTTAGGATAAACCCTCCTAAGCACATCAGAATTTTATAATAATAAAAAGTGTTTCGTGTCATTATTGTTTGCATCAGTAAAATTTTGTCTAAAATAAATAATTTAAATTTTATTTGTGTCACAATACCCCAAGACTTTTTCAAGCAATTGCTAAAAATATCTATATAAGTGACTGTTCATTGCAGCAGTTACTGAAAACCCGAGGGCAGCAAAAGTACTTATGCGTTGATATCATGTTTTGTTAATACCAAGCCTAGATCGCAATGCCAAGTTATGCAAAACTACTTTGTTTTGTTGCAGATTTCATGCCAGTTTTTAGCACGACAAGGAGTGGTAATGATGTCATCATCGTTGGTCCCTATCGATATAATCGGATTAATAGTTGTAAAGGAGCCAAAGTGCGATGGACCTGTACTCGGAACTCCTCAAAATGTCGATCTGCTATCGTAACTGTCAACGATGTTATTGTTAGCCATAAAAATGAACATAACCATTGATTTGCTTAAACCAGTTTCAATAACATATACAGGGCGTCCCACGGATATGCCACATGGAGGGAAAGTACCTTGAATATTGCAGATGGAACATTTTACTGAAAGAATACATTATTTGAATTTAAAAAACAATTTAAACTGCATTGATAGATATTTAAATAATTACATGGTTGAACCGGCAATCGAACCCGTTACATGAGAAAAATAATCATCCTGTAGCTTTATCATACCGATCGAAAGGCTTCATCATAAGGATTATTTTTTGCTAAATAACATAGTGTCACAAATAAAAGGAAGACCATGATCTTATCTGGTCAGACGAGACAAACTTCAGCAATAATGGTATGTACAACCGACACAATAATCGCATTTGGTCCAGGGAGAATCCCTTACGTATCCGCGAGACTAATAATCAAGTGCGTTTTTCGGTCAACTTTTGATGTGGGATTGTAAAAACCGCGTCCTCTTAGTACATTTTTACGAAGGGCATTTAATACGGAAAGGTATTTAGAAATACTTGAGAAATTGAGAAATGAGATAAATAATCTTCCGGTTGCAGAACGACAAAACCTTACTTTTCAGCAAGATGGGGCTCCGGCTCATAACAGTCACAGAACAAGGGATAAAATGTTCCATCTGCAATATTCAAGGTACTTTCCCTCCATGTGGCATATTCGTGAGACGCCCTGTATAACTATTGAAATTTCTTAATAATATGTTTCATATTTTTTTGTTTGCAACAAGTAATATTTGTATTGAATAAATGTTTTTAATTTGAGCTCGTAGCTAAGTAATAACAACCGCACGGGTCGATCCATCAGGTTAAGCTACGCTTGCCGGGGTTGGTTCGTGGATGGGGTGACCATCTTTACATACCGAGACTCCTCCGTGCCTCGGAAAGCACGTTAAGCCGTTGCTTCCGTCTGTCATTCGTGGATCTTTAACAGACATTACGGGTCGTCAGAAGCCCGAAAGTCTGACAACCAGTCTTACTAAGGGGTATTGTGTTACCCAGTAACTGGGTTATGGAGGTCAGATAGGTAGTCGCTCCATATAAAATACTGGTACTCAGCTGCATCTGGTTAGACTGGAAGCCGACCCCAACATAGTTGGGAAAAGGCTAGGCAGATTGAAATGTTTTTAATTTGTCTCTGTGTTTCAATACGAAAACTACAAGCAAATTCTAATAATATTAATAACGGATATTGCAGCATCTTGAATTTAATAGGCAAGAAGTAAGACAGCCCACTGGTGTGGAGCCTCACCCAGAGGACTAAGTCTCTATTATTTATTAGGTACTAACATAGTTTTTAAGTTCATACTAACAATATAAATGTAAATGTAATGTATCAATGGTTGTCTGAATAAATATATTATATTATTGATAGTTAATTGATTTAGGTGTGCTTTACGGAAATCTATGATGAAATACAATAGACGACGTATATGTAAATACAAGTTTTCCAAGGTCACCTTTGTTGCGATTGTTCGCAGCCCCTTATCGCGCTGATAACGATCCTAGCCGAGGTCGACGGGGCATTACCAATATAAGTGGGGTTGGCGGGCGAAGTGGCTCACTCTGCTCTCGACGCTTGACGTGTCCACACGTCGGTTCCGGGTTCGCAACAAGTCAATCGCCATCCTGAGGATCGTTGAGAGGTGAAACACGTGTCGATTTCTTACAGGGTTCGATATGACTCTTTAAGTACAGTTAAGCCGATTAAGTTACTAAATATACGTATTTTATATTGTATTTTATTATTAATGACATTAATTATATTTATTTAAATATAATATCAGTGACTGTCTATTGCACCATTTACCGAAAAGGCGACGGCAACAATAGTACGAAGAGTTGGGCAGAAGTGTATCCATAAAAGGGACACACACATTTCGCCGAGATGAAACAAGACGTGATGTTATGTTGTATAAGTTACTTAAAATAAAATACTATTGCGTTTTATTACAGATTTGGAGCCAGTTTTTAGTACGACTTATAGTGGCAATCCTGTTATCATCCTTGGGCCCTATCGATACAATCGGGTTTTATCTTGCAAAGGGGCCAAAGTGCGATGGACTTGTACCCGGTACCCATTGGGGTGCCGATCTACTATCTTTACTTTTAACAGTGTAATTATTAGCCATAAGACTGAACATAATCATTGAGAATTTGAGACGATTTCCTTGAACCTATTTCAGGACCTATCTGAATATTAATTAATGGGTAGTGTTTCGTGTTTACTTGTTTGCATTGAAAGTAAATATTTTGCTTAAATACGTAAATGTTTTTTTTTGTTAGGTATTCTTCATTGGTGTCTTAATTAAAATTATACAAGTGAACTGTTTTTGTGTAGTTATTACATGCGGATGGCAGCAAGAAATGTGTCCGGGATAATTTTATTTTGTTTTGTATCGTCTGTTACTGGTTTGTTGACGAATCATATTATTATAATCTTTAAGTTCTTCTGCTCTTTTGTCAATTACTTATCTAATTATTAAAATCTTGAAATGATTTAAAAATTAAGTTTGTATGATTATAAAAGTACAGTTTTCGTGTTGCTAAGCCATTCGTGTCGGTCACAGCACCTGTTAATAGTTTCATCACTTTTGCGGTCTCGAAAATATGGTTTATTTCGCCTTTGATTTTCCTAATGAAGATATATAATAAAATATATATATATATAGATATCTATATGTATATTAAAATTTTGATTTTATCTTTAGGTTAGCTGAAGAGTAATGTTTTATTTGTTGTGTGATTTTTAAATTTCTTGGTATGGTTTGATAAATAAAACGAAAATATATATTACAGACTGGGTTTAAAAAAATTAAAAGGTCTTTCAACATATTTTTTCTGCTATATTTTGTATCGAAATTGAAAAAACTGGTTTAGCCATATGCAAGTCGATCATATAATGATGTTGATGATATTTTTTTATTTTTATTTTTTAATGTTCAAAATCAAAAATAGTTTCTTGTAAAAAAATTATCAGTAGGTAGTCTCTCGTCATTTTTCGGAAAACTTTTTGCGAATATTAGTGATTTTCCATGAATAATTAATTTATTTGGAAAATCCCTTCTAGCCACATGCAAAACAAAGAACTCGACTTTTTAAATCACAAATAATTTTATTTAAATAATTTTTCCCTTTCCCACAAACAATGAACAAAACTGATAAAAATCGAAAAGTCAATTTCGTGCACGGCCCCGTAATCAGCCTCGTGGTCCCTTTGCTGGGTCCTGTTGCCTAGCTGCAATTCATTACGGCTTGGTGGTAATTAAACCGTTTTTAATCTTTTGGTACTTAGTAACGCCAGTTTCCTCGTGATATTGAATAAAATATACAATGCATTTATGTTTTATTACAGGTACAGAGTTTCAGCCAGTGTTCGGGATGTCAAGGAGTGGCAACCCTGTGATCATCGTGGGTTCCTATCGGTATAATCGGGTAAAAAAACGGCGTGAAGGGGCCAAAGTTCGGTGGACCTGTACTCGGACCGACTTGCGATGCAAATCGATTATTATTACAGTCCATAATATTATAGCGGTGCATAAAAAAGAACATACTCATTGATATGAACTTAATGATATTTAAATGATAGCACCTGAGCGACCGAGCCCTGCTCTGGTGAAAATAGAGAATCCTCATTTAATTGTATAGGAAAGTTCATACTAATTCCATAGTGCCATGATAGTAAGTACTTACTAATTCCATGCTGCCATGTCATTATTCTAAGGTAGCCATCTTGTTCTAAACTTTGGGCGACCGAGTTCTGCTCGGGTGAAAATACTAGAAATTAAGAAATAAAGAAACAAACTCAGAGGTCATGATCTCTTTTAAAGTTCAAACATTATGTTAAGATATTAGGTGAGTCTTACAATGCTGGGAAATATCTGGAAAAGTCTTTTTAAGAAAGAGCCATTGCAGCTTTGAGTTTTAGTTTTCTGCTCCGACACGCATGCTTCAGTCATCGTGTAACTCAATCCTATTGACACGAGCAATCATTCAACGTTCATTATACGGGAATACTTTATTTTGCGTTAAAAAAACTTTTGTACTTCAACCACTACATGATCGTGTTAATAACCGTCTGTTATAAAAATTTATTTAAAAAAAAATCCTTTTGCACTCCGAACATGAGACCAAGGGGCCAAGTCTTCTATTTTCAATGATTGGTCATTATGACAACCACACCAAGACGGCGCCATTTGGCTAAAAGTTTGTAATTTCCTATATTTATAATACCGTAGTTAATTGACTCAGGCGTCAGTTTGCGGAAATTCATTATAACACAATAGACGACGTATATTTAGTAACCTAATCCGCTTAACTGTTCTTAAAGAGTCATAAAGAACCCTGTAAGAAATTGACACGTGTTTCACCTCTCAACGAGGCATCCTCAGGATGACGGTTGACTTGTTGCGAAACCTTACTCGACGTGTTGACACGTCAAGCGTCGAGACTAGTGTGAGCCACTTACAGGGTTGTTTATGACTCTTTAAGAACAGTTAAGCGGATTAGGTTACTAAATATACGTCTATTGTATTTTATAATGGCGTGTCAGTGGTCAAAAGAAATGTCAAAATAATAGGAGAATACGACTTGTCATTATGTACGAGATTACCAAATACGACATTTTTTTTCCCATTTAGTGGAAGAGTCTAGGACGGTGTCAATGATCGGCCATACCGACACAATTGCGTTAGCAGACTCGGCCCGTTGGCCTTCAGTTCGCGAGTCAGTTCAGTCACTGGCCCTTCACTGGTCTCATGTACAAATACATTCGAACACAGTCCAGCAGTGACTCGCAATCTGGCCTTGTTTCCATAGCCCATAATATCTGGTATAGTGTAAGTGTGTATTTCTATCCGTGTGAAAATAAATTTATGTTTTTCCACCGTTAATTATTGTTTTAATCCAGCATGTTTTTATATTTTAAATCAGATCACCTAAAAACAGAAACACAAACCTAAAAACAGAAGGTAGAAAGAAAACATAGTTATAGAGCGTATATTAGAAATGTATGGTCATATTTAGGTGTGGCCTATAGGCCATTAAACTGAACAACTTTCTCGATGGGACAAATATCGTAATCGAGAAAAAAAAATCAGATGGCCCATTATTTAGTCCTGCATGGTAAGTGATGATCAGGCCGAAGGTGGAAGTGAGCTTCACCCGGAATCCTCAACCACAGAGGAAATGGCTATCTTACCCTCTAACTGTCGAAACACAACACTGCTGTGAACATTGTTGTTATAGCGACAGACTTAGATAAGATGGTGGTTGCTAGCCAGGCGGACTTAGAACAAGCTCTACCAGCAACCAAAACGAGCAGAAAATTTTGCCCTCACTGGGAGTAGAACCGGCCTCTAGGTCTGAGACAGGTTGTCTAACCACTAAACCACAGAGGCGCGTTAAACGGCATACAAAACTTCAATACCTACTCGACTCAAATGTATGGGGCAGCTGATTATACTCGTATATGCTTAAATGTAACCACACATATCTGATACACGCTAAATATACCTAAGTACATAAAAAGCATATTAAGTATTTACCGTAATTATTGTAACTAAATAGTTTTTTGAGCTTCCGATATTCTAATGGCGGTACACTCTCGCCGAGGCACACCGAGACAGGCCGAGTGCGAGAATGTAGATAAGAGCGTTCGGCCTGCCTCGGTATGTCTCGGCGTCCCTCGCTCGCCCACTGTTCGAAGTCAGTTTTTTGTGCCCATGTCAAAGGATCTCGCGGCAGTTGCGAGTGCGTTGCTGTACACTCTCGTGTCTCCAGTATTGCTTGCGCCAATTACGCAGAGACAGAGAAGACGTGTTTTTTGAGCAAAATGCGTCCATCTTCGGGGTTCACAACTTTATCTGAGGGCGAGACATGGCCGCACTCGGGCTGAAGCTCCTCGCTCGAGACTTTTGCGCGAGCCCTAGCGAGAACACTCGAACAGGAGTGTACAGCTGCCATTACACTGTTCAAGTGTTCACGTCTGTTGTTGTAATTATGTCAATGTATAAATTAAAAACTACTTCAGTGCATAATTAACAGTAGTTCTATTTACAGTTGCGCAAGTTGTTTTTACAAAGACAAAGAATGGCAACCCGGTAATCATCGTAGGTCGATATCGGTATAATCGAACCAGTGCTACTAAAGGACGTAAAGCAAGATGGAGGTGCACCCGAACTGATATTAGTTGTAAATCCGTTGTAACAACAATTGATGATGTTGTAGTTCAGATTAAAAATGAACATAACCATTAATTAATACTATTTTAAATTTAACTTTAATCTTGATTTGAATACATGCATTTGTTGTCGTGGACTTATTTCTATCACTTTATTAATTAATAGTATGAATCTTCCTATGTTCCCCCAGCAATAGGTTGTGAAACAATTTTCCCAACTTCTTAGTTAAAATAAGGCTGAGAATCAGCATCACTAGAATGAAAAAAGGGCCAGACATAGTCCCCAAAACGCACAACAACTTCCCAGTGTTTGAACTGGGTGGAACGAGGGGCGCAACAAAATCCTTAGCAATTGAAAATATTAGTTTTACGAGTATTCTTAGTAAACTTACATGTTATAATAATAACTATTATTTCGTAAAGAAGTGACTTTCGTCCCTCCCCTCCTCCCACCAATTAATTGTCCCCCGGAACGCAGCAGTAGCCCAGCCCTAATTGGCTTAGCCCAGCCCAGATATTGGTTACACAGGACATGGACAGGCCAGTGGTTTTGTAGTCATCATCACACACTGTTGAGTATAGCCCTTTAGTGTCATGCTTCCCTGGTATGTGCGGGTCTCAACCAGTGGGTAATAAACAACACTTACAATGGCAATGCCTTTCATTTTGACAGTTTAACTAAATTTGAAGCAATGGGTAAGCAATTTCCTTTCGGATTGGGATTGAAAGTATGTTACGGCAATAGGGATGTCGACAAAAAAAAAATTTTTGGCCGTAACGTAGATTATTAAAAAATCTTGGACACGTATTTTTCCTTTTTTTACGTAATCAAAAGATTACGGCAATACATTGAGTAGGCAATGCGTTAAAATGTGGCATGACGTCACTGGCCGGTAGATTTTATTCCCCAACTTTAAGGCGTTTTATAAAAAAAAAAAAAAAATGTTAAAGCAAAAAATACGTGTCTAATATTTTTTTATTATCTGACTGACGGAATAAATAGTTTTTTTTCCCCGTCAACATTGGGGTGTTGGTCTTACCCGCGATCTTTGGAATAGTACATATAACAAAATTATGAGTTCGTTTGTATCTTGTGTAACTAAAATAAGGTTTTTGCACTTACAGAGATAACTTTCACGACGACAAAGAGTGGAAGATATTTGCTGAATCTTAATGGATATCGATATTATCAGGCCTCGGATGGTGCTCTAGGGAGCAAAATACGATGGACATGTGATAGAAAAATCTATGGGTGTAGATCTGTTGCCATAACAGTCAACGGAATTGTGGTTATAACTAAAAATGAACATAGCCACTAGAATATATATTTTTTCCTTCTTTTTATTTGTTACGTATAACGTAGGTAAATTCTTATTTCTTTTTCTTCTTATTTTCTTATTGTACGATTGCAATAGCGGCTGCAGACCGCAGCTGTATTTGTATGAATCTATTGTAATATATTTTATTTCTTTTAATACATTTTTAGAATTTTGTATTAATTAAGTTTAGCTAAATAAGGTTAGGTTTAGGTTAGGTAATAAGATTTTAGCAAGTAGGATTTATTGTACTATTTACACCTTTTTACATACCAATTTGATGACTAGATTTGTATAATTAATGTGATTATTTAGAAATATTATACCTTGCCTCGCCTGAAATACAGGATTACCTAGTTCAGGCACATAACTTAATAGAATTTTTCGTAGATTTAAGTAAATTTGTATTTAGTATTTTACCTTTTTACATGAATAAACTTTTATTATTATTATTATTATATTATAGAATAGCGTAAGGGCCGACTCACATAAAAGCGGTGCAGCGTCGCATTACAATCGGCCATTTCCCTATTAAATATTTTGGGTAACGTTGCCGATGCTTGTGATGCGACGTCGCACCGCTTTTATGTGTGCCACCGGCGGCGGCAGGGTAATTACGTAACACACTAACAGTTGCAATGCTATTCATTTTGTCAATTCGACAACATTCGTTGCGTTATTTATGTTGTCGACAAGATTAATTTTTGCAATGGATGAATTGAATTTCTTTAAAAATCCTTAGGTTTGTAAAAAAATGTGTTACGCAATTGGGGTGCTGTTCTCATTCGTTTCCACACTAAGTTGTGTACCTAGTAGATTTAGATACGGGAAAGCCGCGTTAACCAGTAAAGGCCCTGAAATCGCGTCGCAGATAGGCACGACGCGACGGCGTGACGCGACACCGGTAATTGTTCTACCGTTAAGTTTTTTTATAACTATATTTATTTATTTATTTATTGGAGAACCAACAGCTATAACAAATGAATAACAGTTGTATAGTTTTTTTAACAATTTAAAAAAAAAAAAAAAAAAGGCTCTTAATCTCGTTATATGAAATGTGTCAAAAAAACATAAATAAATAGTTACATCACCGTGTGCAAGGATATAACGGCTATTCTCTCCATTCCGGAGATAGCTTCATAATTTTTTTTTTTGCAAAAAATATATAAGATGCCTAATGCGCATAATATTGGCTATTAGAAGCCATTTCAAGCAAAAAATCGACACTTTAAAATTTAAGCTCCAATGTCTTCGAGAGCCTTTTTTCGATCCACAGTGCGTCGTACCGTCGCGCGTCGTGTCACGCTTGTCTGCGAGATCTTTTATTTCTTTTAATTATATCTTAAGACACTATAATTTCGTGTAATTTTAAGAGTTTAATAAATAATTGTTACTAAGAGATTTTTTTATTAATTAAATAAACGGTGAAAAGTGCGTGCAGGCACACTTAATATACCTACCTGATTATCCCTTCGTGAAATACACGTGTTATATTATAACACTTAAAGATTGTACACTTACATTACAGATGCAATGTTCACGACTACTGTGCATGGCAATCCTTTGATTATCATTGGTTCATATCGGTACAATCAGGCTTGTATCAGCAAACACAGGATACGATGGCGATGTACCAGAAGATCTATGGGATGCAAATCAGTTCTGATCACAGTAAAAAACGTAATAGTAAGTTTAAAAAATGTACATAACCATTAAACAGTCTTTTTTACAAATGTTCGTTTTTTTTTTGTAACAAGTAAGAAAATACGACAAAAAAGCACGACTGGGAGTAAAAAAAAAAAAAAATTGGTTAAAGGACCTGAGCTCATACTATGCTTCTTAGTCAATGCGTGTCGCTGACATCCTTATTGAACATAGCTACGAGTTTGGCGCCATCAGAATCTAGGAAGAAGTACTATCCTAATTTAAGACCTTATAATAAGTATTTGATAATGAATGTATTCGGCACTAAACGATGGTGTAGGTAACGTAGGCTACGCATAGAAGACGCGTGGAACTGCGTAGGCGATGCGTAATCCCCGCGTAGGTGATGCGTAGACCCCGCGTAGGTGATGCGTAGACCCCGCTTGCGATGCGTAGACCCCGCGTAACTGCCTACCACTATGGTTGCAATGAGCGGTACAGCCTCAGCGCTAGCGCTCACTGTGAGAGCTACCCAACCATAGTGGAAGACAAAAGAGTAAATGTACAGCTTATTTGGTTGTGTATGAACAACGTTTAACAAAGTGCAGGAAAAGGAGACTATAACTTTTTTATTGTGTAGGTTTTTCAACTGGGAGGTTTGTTGCGCCACGTCTTCTTCCCAGCTAAAGCACTAGGAAGTGGTAAAGGGCGCGTGTTTTGGAGGACTGTCTTATGTAATTTTGACGTTCGAAAAGTGCTGATTCTCAGCTTAGTTTGGCACTAAAGGTCAGTTTCTTCCTGTTTTTTTCTTAACGTTGTAGTTTTGTTACAGATTCCGAGCCAGTTTTCAGTACGACAAAGAGTGGGAATGACGTCATAATCTATGGTCCTTATCGGTATAATCGGGTAAATAGATACAAAGGGTCCAAACAAAGATGGCACTGTACGCGGACGGCATTGGGGTGTAAATCAGTTATCGTAACTGTCGACAATGTGATAGTTTCACATAAAAAAGAACATTTACATGTTTAGAAACGGGAAACATAAGGGATCGTCCATTAATTACGTGAGGCACGAAAGCCTCCTCTTTCGAGCGGGCTATCGGACCTCAACAAAAACTTTTTAATTTTTATTTTATTTATTTATTTATTTATTAAAACTTCATGCACAAGTAAAAATATACCGTACAAAGGCGGACTTAATGCCTGAGGCATTTTCTACCAGTCAACCTTAGGGCCTACCTTATTTTATCATGTTTAGTTATCGATACACATCACGTCTGCGGAGTTTCGGTAGCCAATTTAATGTGACCCTATATATTTTATATGTAACCCAGTTAATATTATGTAAGTAATGTCAATGTAGAATATGTATATACACTGTGTTACAAAAACCCTGTCCAAGCAGAAAAGGGCACATAGGTACTGCAATAAAATTACCAAAAAGTAATAAAAAAACTTATTATTATTGAAAATAAAAAGTTATTGCTATTAAAAAAATCATGTTTTTAGGTAAATTTTCAACAAATTGGTAAATTTTCAACAGGGGTCATAAGTTATGACTTGTATACACCCGCTAAACGACGGCCGCCCGAACCCAATGTAATGAACCGGTAAAATTCCCCATTGAAAAAAAAGCGACGATATTTTTTTTCTAATTTATCCAGAAAATTACCACATAAATAGACTCTCAGTATGATTCTTAACAACACCCTAACCGATCGGACAGGGTTTTTGTTACACGCTGTATACGTAATTACAATATTTGGATAATGTATATGCTTAGTTTATTAATATTGCAAAAAAAAGTAGCTAATATTGGTAGGTATGTAGTTTGGTAAAATAATTTGTTTACAAAGTGTTTTTTTTTATAATTTAAGATAATTACTAATGATTTTTTAAACTGTTGTTAACTAACAGCGATGCGCATGAATACTTCGACGCCTAAGTGTCCTTTTGTGTTTATTTGTGTAGTTAGTTAGTCATTTAATTAATACCTAGTGTAAACAGTTGCGTTAAATATTTTAAAATATATATTAAACTGTTTCTTAATAATTAACCTTTTTTCTTATAAAAGATGACACTAAGTGAGCATCTTTCGGGTGTCCCCTGGTTCAAGGTTCCAGCAGACAGGCGCGATGCGACTCTGGTGGAACAATTTCTGTGAAAACTTCACGGTGTCGACTTTCTGCGCGAGCCTTCACTTGGAAGATGTCAAATAATTGACCTACGCATAGAATATCTACATTGAGTTATCAGAGAAATTTTCTTGCTAAAAGTTAAAATGTCAAAGTCAAAATGTCAGTCAAAATCAAACCATTTATTTCAATAGAATCATTAGAATATCATACTTTACAGGAAAATGTATGTAATTTCCACTCACATCATTTTCTATTTCAGCTACTCAGGATCTAATCTTTTGTCTGACAAGGAACGGCAATCCTGTATTGGTTCTAGGTACCTATCGGTATAACCTGGCCCGGAGGTGCAAGAACACCAAGATGGTATGGTCATGTACCCGCAGACGACTCGGTTGTAAATGTATGGTCATAACTGTCAAAGATGAAGTTGTTAAGCAACAACACGACCATAATCACTAAATTATGTTTTTTAAATTTTATTTGAACCGACTCCAAAAAAAGGAGTTTCTGAATTCAACTAGTACCACGTGGTAGGAATAAGTGTAGTTATTGTAAACTACACTTATACCTGCCACGTAAAAGGCAAATCCTTGCTCTGATGTTCTCAGAAGATGAGTTAAAAGTGCCGGGCGTTCATAAAACTTGGCAAATGTGGAATTATTGTGACAGCTGTGAGGAATCACACGCATCTCCCTCCAAGATGTGAGAGGACCACGGATGGCATGTACAAATTCACGAAGCTAAGAAAGATATATAAATAATAAAGATATAAGAAGATATAATTAAGATATTTGATATTAGTTCAGAAAACGGTACTACTGGATACAGCACACTTATTGGTTTAGATTTGAGGATTAACCGTTTAATTGTAACGAAAGTTGTTTCCACAACTAAGTTCAAAGTTGTTAAGTTAAATATTTTGTATATTATAATTTATTTTACTCACTATTTTATGAGTGCAAAATTGATCTCTCCTTCATTTTTATTGCATCAAAGTATTGAATAAATAAAAAACCTAGGTATGTACCTGAAATTTATTGTTTTGCTTTATTTGCGAGTTGGTGGCGAAGCAAGATCATCATTCTCCGGCCCTTATCCCAAAATATTTGGGGTCAGCGCAATATATCTTTTTCTTTCATAGGTACTTCTCTATTAGTCACCCCCGTTCTAGCTATATCATCTTTCGCACAGTCCATCTATCGTTTCTTTGGTCTTCCTCTACTCTTTCTTCCCTTTGGCCATCCTCATTCATACTCAAAACTTTCCTCAGGACTTTTTCCTCATTCCTCGGTGGCGAAACAGAATAACTTCCGAAATTAATCATTTTATTTTATATATTTTATTGGTACTTAAAATTCATTCTTCAATTAACAGGTGCACCATATGAAGTAGTGAATCTGAACGGGAAAACAGTTATCCTCTACCAGAACTATACCTTTTCGAAGCAAGGTCCTTCGTTTCGTTACCAGTCTTGCTCCAAGAAAGGGAAGAATTGTCGCGCTAAGCTCACTCTAAACGTAGATGGGACGATAAAGAGTGCGGTGACAGAACATAATCATCTTCCTCCGAAAATCATTCAAACTTCTGATGGAAAGTACCTTAGAATATAGATATAGAGAAGTACCTACTAGAATCTAGCTGTATGCCTCATTTACATTCAGCCAACTTCCGCGACAGGAGGCAGGGAAGAAGGCAGAGAAGGACACGCGCTTATAAGTAAACATTTCACTTCAAATGCTTCTGCCGCTGCCATTCGCGCTGCCGGCGCTCCCCAAATTAGTGGATTTATGCGGAATTCAATAGACGGGTGCCAGCACGAGTGGCAGCAACTGTTTACATTCAGCTATGTCGCTCAGTTGATGTCGAGTGCCCGACCTGAAACAACGAGTTAAAAAAGCTTGTAATAAAAAACGCAATGGAGTGCCCGTATTGTATTTGTACCTAGATGTTTTTTTTGTAAAATATATTGATTTTTCAAAGTTTTAATAAAGTTTCATGAGTTTTGTGGCAATTTTTTTTTCAATAAAAATACTTCATAAGAGCGGATACTCTGATGAGAAGTACGAGTAGGTATTTATGGTTTTTTTGCGCACTATGGGGATATTTCACTGTGTCTGGATAGGATCTAATTCAGATACATTAAAGTGTCGAACAGAGTTTATATGGTATTAATATCAGCTAGATGAGGTATCCGGGTCTTTTGTGGAGGTGACGAAACAGACCATAAACGTAACACAGAGTTTATTTCTCTATGAATTTTCATACATAGTCATAATTCGCATTTTATTGTACCCTAAGTTGTTAAATGGTATTTCCTGAAACTTATTTTAAGATTCCAATGCTATTCAATGCTGAAGGTTATACGGGGTGTCAGGGACATCGACGCGAAGCCGGTTACCATGGATTCAGTACATGATTCTGAACCCCCATGCGTTGAAATTTTTCGTCGGTTATTAAAAAAAAAAAACAGCTGCTCCATACATTTTGACCGCGTAGGTTTGCACTTTTCTATGAAACAACTGTTTTTTTTTTAAATCATCTACGAAAAATTTCAACGCAGTGGGGTTCAGAATCATGTACTGAATCCACGGTAGCCGGCTTCGCGTCGATGTCCCTGCCACCCTGTATAATATTTATAACTGAAAATATATTTTTTCATGTAATATTTATTCATTGAAAACTAAGTCTGTTAAAAAAAATGCAAATATTCGTACCTAACTATTTGTATGTTGTTTGTATGTAGCCAATAATCCAATAGTACTTACTTATCCAATAGTTATATTAGGTACGTATACGTCATTTTGCGAGATTATAAGATGCTATTTTCACATGCTGAGTCGTTTTATTGCGTCTACTTCGTGATTGGTAAATTGTTGGTCAGAAAAAACACGATACAGCATTATAAGTAAAGAAACGTCATAAACTTGTAAAATTCTTTTTTTACAGATTTTGATTCGGAGCTCATATTCAGCACAACAAAATGGGGCAACCTGTGTCTCAACATAGGGCCGTATCGCTTCAATCGAGGTTGTCTGATTAATAAAAAGAACAAAATACGGTGGCGTTGTATTCGGAGAGCTACAGGATGTAAATCAGTGGTATTTACTGTTAATGGTGTTGTAGTTGAAATTAAAAACAGGCATAACCATTAAAAAAAAATTTTTTTTAAACCTTGATGTTGGTATGTAAAAGCTGATATGATTAGTAATGTGGAAAATATTTTATCTTTTACTAATTTACGTTTTATTTTAAACACAACCCTAAAGTACAGTATGGTGGTGTTCAAACCTATAAATATTCATTACTTCTCTGGCTTCTAAAACACAGTTTTTACTCCATCACATTGTACTTTTCCATCATGTCAATAAATATTATGATTACTTTGAGGATTTTTAAGGAATACCGACGGAAGGCGTTATTCCTTAAAAATCCTCAAAGTAATCAATTAAGCATTGTAAAGTAGTAAAACATAAACATCACAAAAATGCTCAAAGTGGCTAAGTAACAACAGCTGCACTGGTCGATCCATCAGGTTAAGCTACGCTTGCCGGGGTTGCTCAGTGGATGGGTGACCATCATTACATACCGAGAATCCTCCGTGCCTCGGAGAGCACTTTAAGTCATTGGTCCCGGCTGTCATTCGTTGATCTTTGACAGTCGTTACGAGTCGTCAGAAGCCCGAAATTCTGACACCAGTCTCACCAAGGGGTATCGTATTACCCAGTTACTGGGTTGTGGAGGTCAGATAGGCAGTCGCTCCATGTAAAATACTGGTATTCAGCTGCATCCAGTTAGACTGGAAGCTGATCCCAAAGTAGGTGGGAAAAGGCTAGGCAGATTGATTGACCGACGGTAGGTGTTTACACGTATGTTCATACGACTAAAATATGATACTGATACTGAGCTGCAAATTGCAAAAAATAAATAAAAAAATCTCGAATTCAATAAGCATATCCCCCTTAAAAAAGACAATTCTATTTCAGTAAAATGGATGATGAAAAGGAATGGAAAAGAACTGGCGATGGTGAACGGTTACACGTTTTATTGCCACAAGAACAACGCTAAGACAAAGATATGGACGTGCACCAATGGATGGCTCTGTAAGGCTAGACTGATCACCTGCAGTGAACCTGAATCCTTGAAACGGAACGTAATAACTGCTAAGCTAGAGCACAAGCATCCGCCGCCAACGTTCATGATTATTGATGGATTTTATGTTAGGATATAGGCCCGGCAGCTTGGGTAGCCCAAAGGTGGACTGACGACTTAGTTAGGGTCGCGTGAATCCGCTGGAAATGGGCAATACAGGAACAGTCGTTCTCGCGTTGCTCGGAAGAGGCCTATGCCCAGTGGTGGACGTCTTTCGTCTGGAAGGGTAATGATGATGATGGTTTATCTTATGTCGAATAGCATGCCCTAATGCCTGAATAAGGTTTGTCCTCCTCTGTGTTTGAGAACTAAATATTGTTTTGACTATACTTATATGTATGTGCATAGCAACATTTAAAATAATATTTTTCCAAATAGATATGGCGGTTGTGAAAACACTATACTTTTGTACCTATACTAAAGTATAGCTGAGGTCTAAAAGTCAGAAAAGGGAAGGAATTTTGATGGTAGATCAATTTATGATTTTTACAACAAATAAATATAATTTCTAACATTTTTGTTATTTTTTCTGGTTCCCATGATTCAATCAAGTTTTTATGCATAATGTTTCACTGTGAAAACGAGTTGTAATAGACAAAAATGGTTGTGGTGTCCATCCTCTTAATCCGTATGCCTTTGGAGTGGCCGCGGTAACGGACATATTATTCCTGCCAAATAACACTTTTGATAAAACAAAGTTTACTTTTTCAGTGAGATACGTAAAGAAAGGTGACGGAAATGAGCTTGCCATTGTGAATCGCTACGCCTTCTACTGTCACAGACGTAAGAATCACAACACTTGGAATTGTACGTCCGGAAAAAGCTGCAAAGCAAAGCTGGTCATCACAAAGGATCTGAGACCTTCAGATCGTAGGGTCATATCGTCAATGCTAGAACATACTCATGCTCCTCCAGTATATATGATTTGTAACGGGGTATATAGAAAGCTGATTTAACGTTAATTATTGTCTTGTTAGTCGCCTTGTGCTTAGTACTGACCAAGTACTTAGTGCCCTCAAATCTTTAGATCGTACTTAAGTACTTTAGTAGTGGTCTTTAGGACCCAAACAGGACGTTAAAAATTATCGGCCCATCTAAATATCCTCCTTCACAATCAGTTGTATCCGATTGTCTATGAGAAAATACTACAGCAACAGCACGATTTCGTACAAAGAAGGTCCGTACATTGCTGTCAGCAAATCGGATGCGTCCCCCACGGTCATCAGTGATGAGACTGTACATCCCACGGAAGTATGGGGGTCGTGGCTTCTTAAATGCTAAAAACTTCCACAACCGCGAGATTTGCAGTCTCAGGGAATATTTCCTTCAAACTGCCCGATGTGGATGCACCGAGATTTGGTCGCAGATGACAAGGGCCTCACCCCGATTTCCTTGGCGAAAGAGAACTGGCACAAACCTGCAGTACTTGATACTAATGATCGTAAGGAAGTAGGGCAAGGCAAAGAGCTACACGGACGCGTTTCCGGGTCTTGAAGTAGACATGGGCTTGAAGAAGACTTTTGGGCGAAAGGCTTTTCGGGTCCAAGCTACGGTAGTTAGGGCTACAGAGACAAAAACCTCCTGATAATGCGAGCCGTATTAAGCCGTACCGCTTTCTGAAACAAGCCCTTGATCCAACCGCCTAACGAGAGCCTCGAAAGATGTTGGTCGAGGCTTTCGGCCATCAGGCCATTGGCCGTTACGACAATCGGCACAATGATAGCCGAGCTCACATTCCACATGTCAACAACCTCGTGTGCTATGTCAAGATATTTTATTTGTTTCCCTTTCTCAGCTTTCACGAGGTTCTCGTCATGTGGAATGGTAACATCGACTATCATTGCGCGGAGCGCTAATTTATCTATCACCACTATATCAGGCTTATTGGCTACAATAGTCCTGTCAGTAATATAGACCGATCCCAGTACAACGTGACATGGTCATTTTCGAGAACTGGGTTGTGCACATACTTGTATTACGGGATCTCAGAGTCCACAAGTAATACATAATAATTTTTTTTTTTAATGTCTATCACGAATCTCGAGACCCTGGAGTCTCGGACCTTTGGAAGGGGGTGACTTGCACACTCAATAATGGGCTCTGAAAACGGTCGCTAGCACAAAGTGTCGCAGCGACAAGGGGGCAACATATCAAGATCCAAGAATACTTCCTTCCTCCGAGCATATTTGCTCTTGCAAATCTCCACTCAAGCCGGCAAATAAAGGCAAGAAAGAGGTATGAGCTCTGTTTCTCGTCAGTGTTCACTCCAGCCGGCCAATAAAGGCAAGCCAGAGGTGCGGAACAAGACTTCTCCCGGGAGATAGGGTCCGTGAAGTCGCTACTGCCCAACAGCTTGCCATATGCTGCCCTGCAGGTTTATGTATCTCTCTTGGTCTGGCTCCTCATCCTAGACCTGTTGCGGCAAAGTAAACTCTACCGGCACAGACCCAGAGTTCAGGAGCGCGCAAGCCCCACCACGACGTCAACGTAGAGATACGGCGGTGGGAATATTCTTAATAGATATTATTATTATTAGATTAGCTTAGATTAGTATTTGTATATTAGTATAGATAAATGCTTTGAGTTTGAGTCTAACGGTATCTCTGGGGTTTGCTACGCTGGTTTATTTCTTTTGTGTCAAATAGAACACAAAAAGTGATTATCAATTAGTTCCATTCCGCCACATAACCGCAAGCAACGTCAGGGGTGCCTCACGGGTCAATTCTCGGACCTGTGTTATTTGTAATTTTTATTAACCATATCGTTAAGTGTTTTCTTATGCCTAGGTTCCTATACTTGGCGCGGACGATCTTAAAGTTGTTAGACCCATTAGTTCAGTACTAGACTGTCACTTACTCCATGAAGGTCTTAATCAGGATTACCTAGTTCAGGCACATAACTTAATAGATTTTTTCGTAGATTTAAGTAAATTTGTATTTAGTATTTTACCTTTTTACATGAATAAACTTTTATTATTTATTATTATTTAATCGCCTAGTAGAGTATTGCATTAAAAATAAACTTGTATTTGGTATTCCAAAATGTTGCTGTATCAGCTTTACTAAAAATAAAAACCTATTTAAGCACCCTTAACACTAGAAAGTGAAATCTTAGCCAGAGCTAGCACAATTCGTGATCTAGGAATACTGTTCGATAATAAACTGCATCTGGACGCACATGTTGATATAATAATTATGAGTCAGGCTTATCTTATCGTATATATGGATTCGTAATTAGCTCAGCCACGGAATTCGTCAACCCGAGCACATATTATTTGTACCGAACAGTAATCCGATCTCACCTAGAATATTCAGTACCAGTTTGAAGTTGATATTATAATAAATATACTGACTGTATCGGGCTTATGACATGAATACTTACTTTGTAAAGTATATTATTATTATTATTATTTAAATGATTATGAATGTGAGGACTATGTGGGTATTTTTTTTTCTCAGTTAATTTTAATGATAATAATCTGTCAGTTTGAGTACTTTCGCATAAAGTACTCAAACTGACAGATTATTATACTACCAAAATATCCTTTCTTTGGTATTGTTCATCGAGTCGTTGAGCTCCTTAAGTTCTTAGTTGAGCTACACGATTATTGACAAATGCGTACACTGACTGAAGAGATTTTCTTAAATCTGAATGTTTCTTTCCTCAAAAGACCATCTCAAACATTATCCTGCATGGTCCTCATAAGGCCTGATCAAAATTACCTCTGGACTTTAAAAGAGATTGTGACCTCTGAGTTTTTTTCGGTCTTTCTTCTCAGAGTAGTCAGTTAGAAAACACCGAACTTAAAAACCTTATTTAATTTTGACATGTAAAATTATATCTTTTTTTACCAATATGCAGAAATAAATATATATTATTTTCATTTATCGTTTACACCACGCAAATACTTGAAAACATATACATTACCGTTGTTCTAGTAGTCGTATTTACCAGCTACTTACAGAAAAAATACAACTTGCTCTCTTTGAAGTCTCGACGTATCTTTCTAGAGACTATGTTTGTTTCTGGTGTCATTGTGTGGACATTTATAAATAATTGTGCTTTGTTCTCCCTAGAACCATTCAGGGACATGAGGAATGCGTACTACCTGTTATCTCCGCCATTAGCCCTAGTATTTCTCTAACCTGGATCTATTTGTTTTATTCGTTGGAAAATTTTGAAACATATTGCTTGTCATAATCAAAAAATCATGTGAATAATATTCGATGTCTAGTGTTCCTTCCTTCTCTCTATTTTATTTCATGCAATTATTTATTGTGTCCGACTTTTACTTTTACTTTATCAATATTGTCTGTATTTTTTTTGTGTTTCTGTGAAGAACGTTGTTCGTTGCAGATTTGTAATACCTACCCCTTATCTTCTATTTTTTTGTAATAAACAGCATGTAACAAAAGTCCTGTTCGATCTGAAAGGGGGTGCATAGGTACCGCATTAACCAAAAAGTAATCAATTAAAAAAAAAAATTATTGCTGTTTAAAATACATGTTTTTGTACCAAAATTACCCCAATTTAATAATAAATTTGCAAATTTTCGACATGATACCTGTTAAACTACGGCTGACCGAGCCCCATGTTTGAACCCGGTAAAAATCCCCATTAAAAAAAGCGGCGATTGTTTTTTCTTTTTCCAGAAAATTTCCACATACTCGTAAATAAAATATCAGTATGATTCTTAACAACACCCTCACAGATTGGACAGGGTTATTGTTACACGCTGTATAATATGTTATTGGTAGTTCTTACGCGTAAATAAAATGAAAATACTTTACTCGTTTTTTTATTTAATTATTCATGAGCGAAACTTTATGAAACTGTGGATCTTGAACGAGCGAAATTCCTATAATAAAATTTATTTATAGCTGACCCGACAGACGTTATCCTGTCCAAATTTCAATTAATACAAAAATCCTATAGAAAACTTGCACTTTTAGTTGTTCCCGAATTTTATATACTAAAGAACTTTAGTATAGGATTGAAAGGATCTGAGGCTTAAACAGTCAGTAAAAAAATTACTTCGGAAGCTTGAAGCTTGAAAATTTATTAAATTACTTTTGATGGTAAACCCTGACGTTTATGGTGTTTTATGATATTACGTACAGTACGACACAATTTAAATGTAACATAAATTTTAAAATTTTCATTCATTTATTTCAATTTTACGAATGTATTTGGTTAAATGACTTTACAAGTTATTGCGTTTTCGTAAAGATCATTTTCACCTTAACCAGTATCAAAAAAATGGTTATTTTGAAGACGCACTCAGTTCGGATTTACGAATTTTGCCGATGCTACATCTGAGTTACTGTACCTACTCGTATTTAAAAAAAATGAGACCAATTTTGTGATTTCACACCAAATAAGTAAATATATTTTCTCATTGTTATTTTTTTCATTATTATCGTGATTATGAGTTCTAAGGGATATGTCACTATGAAAACGAGTTGCATTCAATGGAAATGGCTATAGTGTCCATTTGCTTGTGATTGTTCTTGATCGAATATACACCATATACTTTGTGGTAGAATGTATGGAACCAACAAAAATATTAACACTATGTAAAACTACATTCTTAAAAATAAAAAATAAAAAAATAAAAAGTCTTAATCCCTTGGTGTCTTTGGAGTAACAGATATTCCTGCCAAGTAATATTTCTTCTAAAACAAAGTTTTCTTTTTCAGTGAGTTACGTAAAGAAAATTGACGGAAAAGAGCTTGCCATTCTGAATCACTACACCTACTACTGTCATAGACGTAATATGAATAATAACAGCTGGAGTTGTACCTCCGGAAAAAATTGCAGAGCAAGGCTGGTCATCACAAAGGGCCTGACTCCTTCCGAACGTAGGTTAATATCGTCAAGACTAGATCATAACCATGCTCCTCCAGCATATATAATTTGTAAAGGGGTATTTAGGAAGCTGTCTTAATGTTACCTTTATTTAAGTTTTTTTTTCTTTAAATTATTGATGAGCAAAACTTCGTGAAAACTTCCATCTACAATTAAATTTATTTATGACTACCTGACCCAATGTTGGCCTGTCTTAATAAATATAATAATCCCATTAAAAAGCACTCAGTTTTTCCCAAATTTTCCATTTTTCCAAGCAACTTTTCTTTCCCGATTCAGATGTTTACAAACATTACAAAAAAAAAAAACATATCGTGCGGTCCTCAAGTGATGCGCTTACTAACGAACAGCATTTAATTTGTATTTGTATTGATTAGCATTCAACGTATTAATTTAATACCAATGTATTAAATTACTTTCTAAGAAATATTATTTTGTTTATTTCTACTATCACTAACCTCAAAAAGCTTTATTTGGCTTCATTTTGGTTAATATACTGAAGATTTATCTGCAACACATAATAACCCTGCATGTTATCCGTAAACGCTATGCATGCCTGAGAAGCATGAAAGTAACGCAGCATGTTATGACCATACAACTTCAAATATGATACTAACAATATTAACACTCTAATCGATTCTTGCAGTAAAATTCGTGAAGAGAGTGAACGGGAAAGAAGTGGCGTTAGTGAACGGCTATACTTACTACTGTCGCAAGCAGAGTTTGAAGAAGACTACAAAGGTCTGGAACTGTACCTTTGGAGGGACTTGTCATGCCAGGATGGAGATCACCAACGACGTAAAGCCATCGCGTCGCATCGTTCTGTCAGCTAAACTGGAACACAAGCACGAACCCTCCGAGTATTGTATCAGCAATGGGTTCTATGTTAAATTGTAATTTGTAGGGTAGTTAAAATGTGACTGGCGTTTCGAATAAAGGAACACGTTATAATGCCAGTAATAAGTCATTGCACTGTAACTCTTACTTCATCGAAATAAAGCATAAATTAGAATGATGCCGTGAGTCAGTACAAATTAGAATGATTGCTGTGAGTTGTTTAAAAAATATCGTGATTGTGTTCGTGTAGTAGTATTTGAGCTACGATTCCGCAGGCGACGGCAGATCGCAGACAGCAGCTGCACTGCCGCCCAACCGCAATGAATCGCAGCGACACTATTGTTCTCATGGATATCTATGAAAATACTGTCGTAGATATCGACCCTAGTGTTTCAGCTCAAATACTACTTATTTTATACGCTTCAGACAGAGATGTTAGATTATAAAAGACTGTAGATAAGGCACTTGTGCGCTTCACCTTTAACCATGTTCAAGAATGAAAGGAGGAAAGGTCTGTACGATCGCATATGCCGCTGAAAAACCTGCTTATTCCATTGCTCCGCTATGTCCTTTGCCCTGATAGGGTGTTATTACACATAAAAAGAGTGACGTGGCTACACAGAAAAAAAAAAGAAAGGCGAACATGGCAAAATTGTGAAGCGACGCGAGTGTCAGTTCTATAGAGTAACTTAATTGCTGTTAAGTAGTTGTGAGTTTATCTGTAGTAAGTAGTTGCCTTAAACTTCTGTCAAGTAAGTACTCCCAGGTGTAAAATAGCTGCGAGAGCTATCTAGTACTTTTTCAAGGGCTGGACCAGATGAGCGTGATCCGTATAATTTAGCATCGCTTAATTTGAGGCTAGTTCGAGGCTCTTGTGTTTGAGCCGGCTCGTTGAAACAATATCATTGCACTTCTGTCAAGCAAGCTATCCCAGGTGTAAAATAGGTACGAGAGCTATCTAGTACTGTTTAGCGTTATCCGTTTAATTAAGCATCGCTCTTTTTTTTTTTTTTTTTTTTAACTAGGGCATCTCGCAGGTTACCACTAACACTAAGGTAGTGTCTTAAGCATCGCTCAAATTGTGACTAGTTTAATACTCTGTGTTTGAGCCGGCTCATTAAATCGATATCATTGAAGGCAACGCAATGAAACGTAATTTTGGTGACTAAATTTGAGCGAAACGACACATCTGGCTTATGCCTAAATCTGTCTACAGTCATGTTTTAATTTCTAGCGACTCATATGATCCTTTATTTATGTATATTTAATCAACAAGTAACATAGACTCAATAGGCTAGTAACAATATTTCCTAATAGCTATGCTAGTAAACTTAATCAACACACTTAACCTAACATTGCCATAAGTTATGAGAATCCCTGCTGCAAGCTCAATACCGATGTGGAAAGCTCGCAGCAGCGATTCACACACAAGCAGTCCAGTCTGCTCGTCATACACTGCAGTATAATGTTGGAACTGGCCGGCCGCACCAGGGAGGTACATCTTTTTCGCCTCGTAGCATAGAAACAATCGACATGAGCTTCAGCAAACATCCCTGATGCGCTTCAGAAGCGCAGCTCCTTCGTCTGTTAATTCTGAATACGACCACATTCCTAGGTATGCGTATATGTATTAGTGGAAAATCAGATGTTCTTTAATTATAAGTATAGAGGAAAATAAAATTCTTGTCGTATTTTTAAACTACATAGCTAAATTCAAGTAAAATGTATGTTAAATGTTCGCAAAAATCTATTTTACTTACATGTAGAGTTCAAAATCTAGTCATTAAAAAACCTGTTTTAGCTAAATTCATTATGTTAAATGTTTGGAATAAACAATTTTACTTACACGTAGAGTTCAAAATATTAGTCATATTTTAAAACTAATTTAGCTCTATGTATTAAATTAAAATGTATTGTATGTTAAATATTTGCAAAAATCTATTTTACTTACATGAAGAGTACAGAATTTAGTCATATTTAAGAACATTTTTAGCGATATAAAGTACAATCATGTATCCTTATAATAATAATACCAGCCTATTTATTTTCCCACTGCAGGGCAAAGGCCTCTTCTCATACAGAGAAGGCACAAGCATTGATCACCACGCTTGCTCAAGACGGGTTGGTGATTTCAGACTTATATTAACTATAAGTCCAGGTTTTCTCACGATTTTTTTCCTTCATCGATTTCAGTAATGTCCAAGATAAACTCAGAAAGAAGATATGATGAATTCACATTGGTACTTTCCCGGATTTGAACCCACAATCTCGTGCATGACAGTCGAGGCCTTAACCACTAGACCATCACGACATGTGTATGATCTAAAATGTTTCTATTTTACTGACAGTCTCTCACTCTACATGTAGTAGAGTTCAAAATCGAGTCATATTTTAAAACAAATTTTGTGCAGTATTTTAGATTAAACGAAGGACATGGAGTGTAGTAGGTAAATATTAAAATGATCAAGTATTACCAAGTCTGAAATATGATGAAAAAATCTGCCGTAAGTACCATCCAAAACTGAAACCACGACAAAAATGTGTTTTTTCGTATTTCTGAGTCTCTTAGGCAGTTGTCCCACCCGAGGAAGCGACTAACTATCGGCTATTTTCTCGCTCAAGGAACGTACAATAGATATACATTCCTTGTAAACAAAAGAGTTGCATATATGAATTCGATCGCTGACTGTTCACACCGCCGCCCTGCCAAGACTCGCTCCACTAGTTTGTCGCTGAGCGACAAGACCTATCAAAGAGAGTACCTACTCGCTCAGCGACGCTCGGTTGGAGGGCAGAACTCTCGCTGCATCTACCAACCCGCACTGGGTCCGCGTGGTGGATTATGGCCCACTCCCTCTCACTGAGAGGAGACCGGTGTCCCAGAAGTGGGAACACTTATAGGCTGGTTATGCTATATAAGCTATATATGTTAAATGTATGCAAAATACTAATTTAATGATCTCACATTTGTATTTTATAGTGTGTTGTGTTCGTGTGCGTGTTTTATGGATTACAAATAAATATTTGAAAAAGACAAATAATGTTGTTTTTATTTTGTAAATTAGGTAATAGATAGAATAACTGCAAAACTTAAGTGGCAGTGGGCAGGGCACATTGCTCGCAGACCGGATGGCGGATGGGGCCGAAAGGTTCTGGACGATGGCCTTGTGGTTGTGAAGACCGTAGGAATCAGCTGGATGCGAGAAGCACGGAACTGGTTGAAGTGGCGGTGCTTGGGGGAGGCCTATGTCCAGCGGTGGACGTCTTTCGGCTGAAATGATGATGATGATGAATCATCATCATGACATGTGATGGAGGTGATGGATAGATACTTAGTAATAAGTTTTTAAGTACCGTGGTAATATATCACAGTTTAATAGAATTGATTCACTTTGATTGAAAGGCTAAGATTTAAAAGGGTGTATGTCCGTGTGTATGTTCGCTTGTGTATGTAGTTTTTTCCTATTTACTAAAATGTAATCTTTGTGTGACGTTCCAGTGAGATGGGCGAACAAAATGGACGGCAAGGAACTTGCTATTGTAGATGGATATACTTTCATTTGCCGCAAAAAAAAGCCTCGCCAGAATTGGATTTGGGAGTGCAGTTTGGGCAAATCGTGCAAAGCGAAGC
Source organism: Agrochola macilenta (assembly GCA_916701695.1). Lineage (NCBI taxonomy): Eukaryota > Metazoa > Arthropoda > Insecta > Lepidoptera > Noctuidae > Agrochola > Agrochola macilenta. The sequence goes on from OU753563.1 coordinate 17,362,524, forward strand.
TGGTTACGACACGTCATATGATACCTGTGGAAAGATTCGTGATATCGGCTGCATTGAATCACTCGCATCCACCTCCAGCATTGAAATATCAGCTACGATGAATATATAACTATGTGATCTGTTGAAAACGCAAGCAAATGGATGAGAACACGTACCCTGTGGAGGCCAATTTGTAGTGCCACTTACAAATTCAGTGCTTTGGTTTGATGAATTAAATACTTAACTACCCAAAATTCTTATTTTAAATTAGTTTTTAGTTTTTTAACCCCATTTTTTGTCTATGAATGTTCAATAGAGATGATGATCGAGGGTAAAAAAAGGAATTCTATTTAGTCCGTCAGTCAGATAATAAAAAAATATTAGACACGTATTTAATTATTTATCGTTTTATTAAAAGAAAATCTTAGATAAAACGCGTTAAAGTTAGGGTCGCTACGTCACCAACTAAGTATAAAATCTACCAAAGCGCGACGTCATGCCACTTTTTAACTCAATGTGTCGCCGTATTCTATTGATTAAGTAAAAAAATAAAAAATATGTGTCCAAAATTTTTTTAATAGAAGTACAAAAACAAAATTTGTTATCATCCCTATTACACTTTGATAATCAAACAATAGATAAAAGTTGGAAAAAGTGGCCAGATATAAAGGTTAAAAATAAAGGATAAAAAGGCTTTTAAATGCAGATGAATGTGTTACTAATTCCCTTTTGTAAGCGTTTGCGCAAGAATTTAACCTAAACAGGCTTTGTTTACGCTTTCATCAGATACTTTTGGAACAGACATTAACTTGTTTGTTTCAAATAAAATTGTAGAATAGATAATTTAGGAATAGGAGAGAAATAAACAAAAATTTCTTCGGTGTTTGTTCCAGTTTTTGACAAAATTAAAGTGATGTCATTATCTAAATTCTAAATTCTTACCTGCATTTTATTGTGTGAATAAACTATAATTTTTCATTGTAGTCTGTTTTTCACTTTTCAAGCGTGTACTAGTGTGCTGGATATCCTGGCTGCAGCATCAGCTCATCGTGCTGCCACCATTAAATTGTATGTAGAATTAAATACTGATAAAAACGAATCCAAACATGACATATCTGCTATTTTTATAAGAATTTTAGAAGAAATTTACAAGAATTCCATTATCTTGCATACTTATACAGGGTGTTCGGCAGAAGGTTGAACATACGAAAATGGCGGATCCCTGGGGCCGTCTACTACGTTTTTAGGTCCAATAACAAGACCCAGGCCACAAGGGTTTTTTTTAATGATTTTTTTAAAAAAAAATTCGGATTTTGTCGTTGCCAAAACTTCAAACGTCAATAATTTCATTTAAAAACAACAAAACTGGCAACATTTTATTTTTATTTTCATCTAAAGTAACTGCAGAATCTTATAAAATTATTATTATACGTATTTGACGCAGATGATTGCTAGAAAAGTAAATACGAGCCCTTAAACTACAAACAAATAAAAAATAAATACCGAAAGCCAGACTTTGAACTGCGTTAAAAAAAAAGTAACAGTGATAGAGCAGTTCTAATTTTAGGAAAACATCTTTGGTTCATGCCCGATCTAACGGTATGCAATATGCACACTTTCTTTTTTAAAACAACTAGAACAATTCGCCAACTTTAACTGCCTGGGACTTTTTTCACCCAAAGGATTGCGAAGGAAATTTGCGAAAAGTGAAATTAATTACCTAATATACGAACCAAATTTTTTTTTACATATTAGATTCTACAATTATTCTAGAAAAAAAAGATTGCCAGTTTTGTTATTTTAAATGAAATTATTGACGTTTGAAATTTGAGCAACCACGAATTTCCTTTAAATTTAAAGGAATTTGGTTGGGAGGATTGGTTGCTCAAATTTCAGTTTTTTCATTTATTCTAGTTGTTTTCCCCTCTTTTTGCGTCGAGGGTTAACAAAATCATTCCTATATTTTTTCAATGTGCTTTAACCGTCTTTTTTTAACCTTACTCAACCAACTGTGACCTGCAAATTACAAAAACGTAAGAAAATTTTATTTTTTTCTGAGCAAGCTTCTATTTCAATGCTATCTAATAATAGTACATATACACTTACGAGTAGGTCGTAGGTTCGAACTCAGACAGGCACTTTATCTAAATAATTTCATCACCACTGTTATCAAAACGGTGAAAAAACATCGCGAGGAAACCGCCATGTCCTAGAACAAAAAATTCAAAGACGTGACATCCACCAACCCGCACTGAGCCCGCGCTGATTATGATTTCAATGCTATCTGATACTAATAAAACACACCTTCCATTTCAGTAACCTGGGTGAGAAAACAAAATGGAAAGGACGTTGCCATCCTGGATGGATACACATTCTACTGCCATACTCACAACACGAAGACCAACAGTTGGATTTGCACCCATGGCTGCAAATCCAGAGTGGTCATCACCAATGACGTTGACATTGCTGATCGACAGGTCGTAACAATGAAAATTCAACACAACCATGCTCCACCAGCTTTTGTCATAAGAGATGGCGTTTTTTTTAAAGGGCGCAAATGGTGATAATTTTACTAACGTATTGTTATATTTTGATTTTATGACCTAACATCACGGCTGTTACCGCCGAAGTTTTAGGCAGAGGTGTAGGTACCTATAGTATACCGCATATGTCGCTAAAATTCGCAATTTTTCTTTAGGTTTCATTATGCATAATATTGTTGAGTTGAAATAATAATTGGTGTTATAAAAGTTGAGGGAGAGTCTATTAGTGTTATTATAACTAATCCACTTCTAAACTAATCTAATTTCATAATTTATTATTTTATAGTTTATTAAATCGTAGTAGCTACCCAGATATCTGTGTAAAGTGATGTTTTTTTTTTGTAAATGCCCTCGCTTTGGCAGATTTGGTCAGTATAAGCCAGTAAGTAACTAGTCTGATACACGATTTAACCGACTTATCAGGAGGGGTTTATGCATTCGGCGAGTTTGTAGTTGCGGCACAAGGGTTTTTCTTCAGTTTTCGAATTCAGCCTATAATGCTGTACATAGACGTCGCTCAAGTTCCGTCTGGAAACTTGACTGGAAGTCGACTCCAACATAATTGAGAAAAGGCCAGGCAGATTATTACCCCACTTGCAATAGCCTGAGTTAGCCTCTAACAGTTCTAGGTACCATCAAAGAAGTTTATATCTAACCAGTTTCAAAACAAAATCCCGTGAACAAGATGACCACATGTGTTACCAGCCCCAGATTTTATTACGTCCGTGCGAACGTAGGCTAAGGGTGAAAATATTATCAAATGTCCTATACAAAACTTAAATACCTACTCGACCTAAATGTTTACATATATATAGATTTTTTTTCCGCGTTTACGATATTGGTCCCATGGTGAAAGTTGTTCATTTTGATGGTCTGTACCAAATCCCGTACTTTTCTGGTACATCCTGTATAAATATAAGTTACCTCGAATACCTTAGTAAAACAAAACAGATATACAATTACAAGCACGGAAACAAAACCACGACGAACGAAGATTATGAGAAGAAGATGCTCATCAAGTAGGTAGAAAGTCTTAGCGAGACAAAATAAAGATTGATCAGTATTACGTTTATTTTCAGTAAGTTGGGTGACAAAAGGCAACGGAAAGGTGGTAGCTGTAGTGAATGGTTACACATTCTATTGCCGCAGATATCATGCGATCAAAAGTACCTGGAGCTGTACCCAGGCTGGAAAGTGCAGAGCAAGGTTGTTGGTGACTAGTGAACATTTGGTTTCGGAGCGTACTGTAGTATCGGCTAGACTCGACCACAACCACCCACCACCGTCATTTGTTATCTGCGATGGGTTCTATGTAAAGACTTGAATATATCTGTAAACTTTTTTTTTGAAATAAAAATGGAAGGTTGAGTGGTAGAAAATGCCTATGGCAGTCCGCCTCTATACATTATACATTTGTGTGGGTGAAGTATTAAATAAATAAATATTGATGTTCTGTTTAAATAAATTTTTATTTAATTACACTATCATGTAATGGGTTATGGGATGGGTGTGTTATCATAAATATAAAGTTTATAAGCTTTCAGGATATTGTTGTTACCTGTACTGCGTCTTATTTGTTAAGTATTTGTTCTATTAAAGATATATATGCGTCCAAGAGAAAGTGTATTATTTTATGTTTTGAATACTATGCATCGCTCGTTTGGTGACTTACATTCCGCTTGTTAATATGTTTTAACTACCATGTAATGTAGTATCGAAGAACTTCATATCTAAGCAGTTTGAAAACAAAATCCCGTGAACACGATGACCACTTATGTTACCGCCCCGGTTCTATAGTCGCCGAGCGCTACAAGCAGAAATAGTCCTTACGGTGTATAGATATGAAATTCTTTCTTTTTAAGTTATTACATAGCGCTATGTAAAATTGCATCTAGAAACGCCAATTAAACTGTGCCGTCAAACACCCGCATTATGATATTAACTAGGTTCATTGTTTTTTTTTATAGTAAATTGGGTAAAAAAATCCAACGGTAAGGAACTGGCTATTGTAAACGGATATACCTTCTACTGCCACAAACAGAACATGAATAAGAGCACCTGGACTTGCACCAACGCAATGAGGTGCAAAGCAAGGATGATGATCACGAACAGAGCCGATCCAGCACATCGAACGGTTTTGACATCTAAGTTGGATCATAATCATAAGCCGCCATCTTTTAAAATAACTGACGGGTTTTACGTGAAGACAACTTCATTTTTTTATTGATATGAGAATCATGATATGATGTAGGGCTATATTCCCTGGAAGGTTAGGTAGAGATACACGGGGCACCCACATTTCGCCCATGTAGATATAAGACCCCCATGTAGGTAACGGGCGAACCTATTACGACTAGCGCGCACTGCGGTGCGGTGGAATGTGGTGCGGTATTTCCGCCGTACGGTATAACAAACGCAGTCACGACGGCAAAAAACAAAAAACACGTTTTGACGCTGTGTGCCATCTACTCTAATTTAATAACAAAATATTATATTGATTTTAAAACCGACAAATGGTTCGGACAACTTAAAAACACATAAATTCACTATTTTATGGGAAACAAACTATTGACACGGACTGCAAAAAGGTCGGATGCAATAACTTTACGAATTCTAAAGAAACTAGAAAAATTTCCAATTTCAAATCTCAAGTCACAATACCAGTTTCAGCATCTGGTAACCATTTAGTCGGGGTCAGACAATTCAAACGGAACCTTTTAAAACAATTGAGAAGTTCTACGAAATCTATTCTGCGAAACTGTGGCAATCGGGGCCAAATAGTCAACATGCGGCTTTCAAAGTTAGTGCGAACAAGCATGCGCATACATAAATAAAATAAAAATAAGGTAAAGAAACCAACAAACAAATAAAAAACTAGAATCATGCTTGAAACTTAAAAGAATAACTTAAGAACCATTCAAAAGGCATGCAAAGCCGATGTTCCCATTGATGTAACTATCTATTATCCTATAACTGTAGTTACACTAATGGATTAATTGTTTTATTATTCTAACAGCTAGCTAAAACACTTGAATAGGTTTTGTGCTAAAAACATAATTGTATGTTTTATATAATACAATAAAATATAAATTATAACTTTGACTTCTCAAAATATTGACATTCCCTGGACCCAAAACAATGGGCAGTAAATATCCCGATACCCGACCTATTCGGGTCATTGGGAAAAAATTAAGAGATTTTAAGTCTTTGTTGCAAAAACTTGTAAATTGTATTGTTGTACTTGTATTTTAGGAATTTGAGAGACGGATATTGTAAGACAAGAAAGGCAGTTGGTTTTAAGTCGCGAAAGGCGACAGACATCAGAGTCCATAGCCAGGCTAGTTAAGTTAGGAGAGTTGATTTTGAATCACGAAAGGCTACGGACGCGATAGTCCAGGCTGGTTAAGTGAGGAGTTGGTTCTGGATCACGAAAGACTACGGACGTCCGAGTCTAGGCTAGTTAAGTTTAAAGGCTTGGTGCATTTAAGAGGCCATGTCCAAATGGGCTGTTGCAAGATAGCAACTATTATTTATTAACCCTTAATCAAACGGAAAGCTTTTCAAGAGATAAATAAAAACTGAGATTTGTTAATAGGTAAGTTTTGTCTGTAGATTTCATAAATTTTGATAAAGTTGAAATAATGGTGGGAAATAATTTCCCGTTATTTGTTACTACTACATATCAAAATATTATCAACTGGGAAAATAAATCCCAATATTTTGTTATTTCAGACTAAGTGGGAAATAATTTCCCAGTATTTGATTAAGGGTTAAGTTAAACATAGTTGGGTTTAAGCCCAGATTAGACTAATTTAGTACTTAATGTAATATGTGTGTGTGTGAGTGTTGGTGTGACAGGGTGAGTCTTTCATTATAATAATTATCCTAGGCTGATAATATAATTAAAGTTCTTGTAACTAAACACCTATTTAGTATCGTGTTTTATAACTAATATTACATTCTAGGGTGATGCTGCAGCTACACATTTAACATCTACATCCAAAATTTTATTACACCACTCTATAGCTAAAGGATCAATGAATTTGTGTCAAAGAAAATATATCTCGTAACGTACACGTTTTCACGTAAAACACACGGCCGTGTTCACGACGCAGCCACACCTCGAGATCTCTCTCTCCTCTCGCGGGGTATCGTGGTATTTTTTCGTACTAAAACAGTTTTGTGTGCAACCCTTGACGGCCGTATGGCCTATTAAGGTTTACCTTTTCGTAAGATATAAATATTTACCATTTATTATCCAAAAAACAAAAGGATATAATGTACTGCTTGGTCCGTGTGTCGGTGCGTTTTTTCACTGCATCATTTATCTCTTTTCGGTACAAAACACGTGCGGTGGACTCACCGCAAATTTTCAGCGGGGAGCCCACTGTGAATTGACCGCCGCGTTTTTGTCATCGTAATGCGCGCGCTCTTCTATGACATTCCATACGTCGCAGATTTTGTATAAAAACGCACGGCAGTGCTCGCTAGGCCTAACACAGGACATACATCCATCCTCCAGATTGCTACTGAGAAATTCCTTGAGATCAAAATAGTGAATTATACATATTAATGCTTGTTGACATCCATCTTGGTGACTGGCTAATATACATATTTTGACGTATGTAATGTATACCATATAGTTCGTCCCGATACAAGAGTAGGATAGCGTATATTAGTGGAGTAGACACTTTATCGTCAGATTTTGATTCAATTACCTAGTCATTCTATCGTAGTAGTTTAATAAAACTTGTTAGTTGGTCTATCTAGTCTTAACTTTGGCCAAAGAGGAATTCAATTTTTTTTTTTTTTTTTTTCCTTTTTCCTTCTTACATAGTAAGTAGTTTGTGATTTTTAGTCCACTTCCAATGTATTTATTCAGACAATTATAGTGTATTATGAAACAATGTCTTTTTTTACCTAATCTGACGTGTTCAATATATTATAGGTAAATTAATTATATGTCATACTTTGGGAATGAAATTATGAAGAAGCAAAAAAAAAAAAAACTGAAGTAAACATTTAATTAAAAGCTTTGCAAAATGTAAAACGAGTCAATAAAAAAAATTACAACAGATTTGCACTCTAGGTAACCGAAACTTCTCTTTAGTTTCAGTGACGTATGTAAAGAAACATAATGGCAAAGAGCTTGCCATCGTAAATGGCTACTCATTCTATTGCCACTGGCGACATCTTTCAACGAACACCTGGAGCTGCTCTTCGGGACATACTCGTACCTGCAAAGCTCAGCTGGTCACCACCAACAATGATGAAAGGCTTCTGGTAAAAGCTAAATTGGAACACAGTCATCCACCTCCAAAATATATAATTTCTAAAGGATATTATGTCAAGGTTGGCAAATGATGGGTTACCGTCGCGCACTGGTAGGTACTGTATTTTGTAACAATGCGTTTTTTACCTAACCCTGGTCTGTCCAATATACAACATGTTTCTTTTGATGTTCCATAACTTTAAGGTTATATGCTATAAGTAAAAATAATACAAAAAATCCTACAATAATTGTTCCAAAAATACATAGTTTCGAAGATAACATAACGCTAGACTCTCAATGTATGTATTTAGCTTTGTTTAAATTTTACTTTTAGTTTATAAGCAGCTTCTGTCCAATGTTTTTATTCCTTAGGAGCGTTTATTCTGAAAGTGAGCAACGTCGCAAATACATGTCAAATATTTTCCTGTTTTGATTAATTTGGCAATATTTCATTTACTTTTAAATAATCGTGACTTTGTTGAATTATTTTGTATGAAAACTGAATAAAAAAATCATATGCCGATTGATGCTTTGTAATGATATCATTGATACCCTAGAGTTATGGGATATCGAAAGGAATACGTTGTATTATATGTATATAATTGTGTCATTTATTGCGAATGAAATTGTAAGTAGCACACTCAAGAACGTTCCCAAACCTAAGCAAAAAATAAAAACAAACATTTAAACCTCACAACAGATTTTTATTGAAACCTTTGCGAAATGCAAAACGATTTACAAAAACAAATAGAATTAAATTCTACAGCAGGTTTGCAAACACAGGTATCAAAAACTTTGTCATATAGTTCTCTTTATTTTCAGTGACTTATGTAAAGAAATATAATGGCAAAGAGATTGCCATCGTAAATGGCTACTCATTCTATTGCCACTGGCGAAATCTTTCAACTAACACCTGGAGCTGCTCTTCAGGACATACCTGTAAAGCTCAGCTGATCACCACCAACAATGATGAAAGGCTTCTGGTAAAAGCTAAATTGGAACACAGTCATCCACCTCCAAAATATGTAATTTCTAAAGGATATTATGTCAAGGTTGGCAAATGATGGGTTACCGTCGCGCACTGGCAGGGATTAAAACCAAGCTTGTAAGTAGGGAACCGGCATACACAATTTTGGGCTTTTCGTTTTAGGGCATTAAAATGGGAATTATTTCAGAATAAAAAAAAGGGGCAATTCATATTTTTTATTCGGTCGTTCATTAATATTTTTAAGACATAAAACTGGGAATTATTTGAGATTCTAATAAATGCAAACAAAAAAATATACCAAAAAGAACTACTTCTTGAAAACTGATCTTCTTGTTTAAACTTGGTTGGGTTTTTTTGTATGTTTCATATCAATACCTACCTACATTTTAAATTTTGCCTAACAGTGACCAAAATACAAATTTGACCACATTTTCAATTCACATCCACACAATATTTTTATTTTCCTTTCAATTCAAACATTTTTGAATTAGTTTTATAAAGTTTTGAAATAATCAAAGGTTTTCTTTGAGTGAAAATTGGTAGCATCAATACTCGTATTTAAGTATTAGATAAATCAGAAGTTAGGCTTCAACTAGATATTTGTTGTATTTATCTATTTAGATTAGGTACTATAATTCTGAGGGAACAAAGTAAATAAAACGTATTGTAGGTAGGCTAACGTACAAATCACATAGGTAATTATTTATTATCATATATTTTACATTTATTACTTAGTATTTTTGAAATATAAAACGTTGTATATACTTGCTACATAAATTCCACAACTAGCAATAGTTATACAGTAGAATCCAACACATAAAACAAAATAACGGCCTTAGGTTATAACAAAGCATGATATTTAAAGAATAGTTATTAAATCAGATTGACTTACAGTAGGTCCTTCAATTGATAGGTAATAGGTATACAACTTGTTCTCTCGGTGGTCCGTGCTCGAATGCCCCAGAGCTCTGAGGTTCTCCACCTCTTTTTTGAGCGTTCCATCAACAGACAAAAATTCAAACGATCGTAGGCAAAGGAAATGTCATTCAGCCAATACGATTCTAACAAAATTAAAAATGTACTAAACTAAATGTACTTCTTGTGGAAAAGTGATAAAATACAATGTTAATTCTCTAACAGACGGCCGTCCTGAGAAAGGAATGACCCCATTGCTTTTCGGCCATTCGAGTATATTTGTGTGTCTCTATACAAAACAGTGTAATAAATGTGTACGTTTTAAAAGTAATACTAAAAGTAACTAGTACGGAATAACAAAAAAAAAACAACTATAAAATAACTTAACTCAATAACTAAGGTCAGAAATATATAATAATTTAACTAGTAAATTGTACAATCAATTCCTAATACGCATAATTCTTGAAGTAATAGGTACCTACATAAACCAGCTAATACAATAACTTCTAACTTAATAACAAAGATCGTGAAAATATAATAATGTAACTAATACATTGTACCTACAATCAACTCTTAATAAACTGTAAAATAATATATTCTTAAAGTAATCGGTACGTAAATAAAAGCAACCCCGTTAAAGGTCATCGCACACATCAGCCCAGCATCGGGTCATCATCGCCTCGCCTCATCTGGTCCTTGTCAACCAGGCGTCAATCAAACGTAGCAGCACGTAACCGGAACGGCTCCCAGCGTCACCCAAGAAGTCGACGCGGCGGCGGCGCGCGGCGGCGCCCGGCGGCGAGGTGACCGCGACAACACGCTGCGTGTGTCGCGATCGGCGGAGGCCGGGTACGCGTATGTGTGCAATGAGCCCTAACGAGATTATGTAGGTAGTGTAGAAACCTGGAAAACAAAACCATATTAGTAGAGTTCTATCGGGATCAATGCAAAACACAATGATTCATAGTTCAATTAATTACTGATGAAAAATAAACTAAATAAAGAAAAGCTTAGCCAATGTAAAAACATATACATACATATTTTATAACATAACATATTTTTTTTTTTTTTTATAGAGGAGGTGAACACCGCTTGTACTTCGGCATCCGTCATTGTTACTGACTACCGCTTGTACTTCGGCCTCGGTTCACTTTTTAGGGGGGCGTGAACACCGCTTGTACGCACGGCTACACATCAAGCTATACATTTCCAGTATAAGCTGACCTCACATTTGTACGGAAATTCTATACAATGCAAGATCAGCATAAACTGGAAATGTATAGCTTGATGTGTAGCCGTGTGTACTTCGGCATCCGTCATTGTTACTGACTACCGCTTGTACTTCGGCCTCGGTCCACTTTTTAGGGGGCGTGAACACCGCTTGTACTTCGGCATCCGTCATTGTTACCGACTACCGCTTGTACTTCGGCCTCGGTCCACTTTTTAGTGGGCGTGAACACCGCTTGTACTTCGGCATCCGTCATTGTTACTGACTACCGCTTGTACTTCGGCCTCGGTCCACTGTTTAGGGGGCGTGAACACCGCTTGTACTTCGGCATCCGTCATTGTTACTGACTACCGCTTGTACTTCGGCCTCGGTCCACTACTAATACTTACAGGCAAGCCGCTCTAGAGTAGCCAGACGCAGCCCGTTATTTATTCTGTAATCATGTAACTGGGAAGGATTTCGGAAGGAAAGTCAGCATTTGTCATAAGTCTTAGCAGAGAGTTTAAGTAGCTAAGAGAGTATAGTCATAGCGTAAGCATTGTATATCTTAATTTGAATCGGAACTGGAATTAACTCTGTCAATAACGTCGTAACTTATAATGCCATTGTCTTCGTCGTCGGTGTCATTACTAGGTGCAAAAGTTATCCAACGTTTTAATTGGTCTGCTGGATAAATACTTTTATATTTACGTTTTGAGTGCCCTTTAATACTAGAGACTTCATACCGATCGTTTTCTAAAACAGCAGTTATTTTAAAAGGGCCCCTATACTTTGGACATAACTTTTTACTTTTTCCATCTGCTGGATTGTGATGATTGGGAATCATAACTAAATCATCTATTTGAAAGAATTTTGTTGGAGCCCTACCGCGATCAAATTGCTTCTTCATATATTGTTGACTTTTTTCGGTGTTCTCAAGAGCAGCCGACCGTATTGCATCTCTAGACGGACCCGATTCAGAGGTATCTATTAATTCGGCTAGCTCGTTTAAAATAGGACCCTCACCGGGACAGATTGTGCGACGTCCGAATACTATTTCAGAAGGAGTTTTGCCCGTGGTTTTATTGATTATGTTATTTAAACTCCATTGCAATTTACCTACTCTGACATCCCAATCGCGCTCCGCCTGATCGTAATTGGTCGCGGCTAAAGAATCGAGAATTGTACGATTATATCGTTCAATCTGCCCATTGGCTCGTGGTGTTGCTACAGCGTTCAGTACATGCCTAGCACCTAATATTTTTACAAAACTTGTGAAAGCCGCTGATGTAAAACTAGTACCGCGATCGGTGATTATTACGTTTGGACTACCTATTACGTCAAATATTTCCTGCAGAGTTTTGATAGTGGTTTTGGTTTTTACATCTTTTACTGCCCTTATAAAAATAAATTTACTGAAACCGTCAATTACACCCAGTATGTAAGAATTCCCCTTTTTGCTCCTAACGAATGGTCCTAGATGGTCCATGTGAAGAGTGTGAAATGGGACGTTACCTTTGGGGATTGGATGTAAGTAACCAGTGGGTTTACTAGTAGATGCTTTATTGTATGCACAATTAAGACATGCTTCCACGTATTTGCGAACAAAACGTTTCATTTTTGGAAACCAATAGTCTTGTTTTATTTTATCAAGAGTCTTTTCGACCGCAAAGTGCCCCATCTCATCATGACACAACTGACAAATACGCCATCGTGCCCCATTTGGTACAACCCATTTTTTTTGATCCCCCACTATTCTGTAGATCTTCTCGTCCTGGAGGACGAAGTTGGTGTAAATATCTTTAACCTCCTTTTTATTACTTTGTAAGATTAATTTGATGTGTTGTAATTTAGGGTCAGTCATTTGAACAGTTTGAAGCCAATCGGTGGCACTAATATGCATGATATCATACTCCCTAGCATCTATCAGTTCCTGCGAGTCTTGATATGCAATAGGATTTCGGCTTAACGCGTCAACATGTTTCATGTTGTCGCCTGGCCTGTATTCAATGCTGAAATCGTATTCTTGTAATAATAACCACCACCGTGCTATTCGCGGCATCAAGTCGCGCTTTGTCAGGGTAGTCCTCAATGCGTTACAGTCCGTGAACACTTTGAACGGTATACCAATTAAATATATACGAAACTTCTTCAGTGACAGTACAACCGCAAGAGTCTCTAATTCATAGGAATGTAGGTATTCTTCATCTTTAGTAGTTTGTTTGCTAAAGTATGCCACCGGCCTAGGGGGAGATTTTTCGTCAGGCTTTTGAAGCAGAATTCCGCCTACTCCTAATTTGCTGGCGTCGCAATGTACCTCCGTTATGTAAGTTGTATCATAGAGAGCCAATATGGGACGTTCGATTAATTTAGTTTTAATTGTATTAAATGCTTCTTCTTGGAGACTACTCCAAACCCAAGGGATATTTGCTTTTGTTAGTGAAGTCAAAGGTTTAGCTATGCTCGCAAAGTTAGGAACAAATCGTCTAAAAAAACTAGCGAGACCAACGAATTGACGGACCTGATGAACGCTGCTTGGTGTCGGGAATAAAGCTACTGCCTCGGTTTTTCTACTACCTGGCCTAAGGCCATCTTTAGAGATTTCATATCCTAGGTAATCTAGCTTCGTTTCAAAGAAGAAACATTTTTCAATATTTAAGGTCAATCCGGCTTTTCGAAGGCAATTAAATATTTTCCTTAACTTTTCGATACCTTCGCTTACGTCAGTAGAGGGTGACAAAATGTCATCCATATAGGGCAGGGCTAGGTCGAATCTATCTTTCCCTAGGGTTTTATTTATCATATGTTGAAATACCGCTGGTGCGTTAACCAAACCGAATGGCATTCGCGTATATTCGAAATGTCCGTCAGGAGTTACGAACGCTGTTACGTGAGTAGAATCTTGCGCCATCGGAATTTGATAGTAGCCCGATTTTAGGTCTAAACTCGTAAAGAAACGTTTTCCGTTAAGTCGGTCTAGTTGGTCATCTATGACTGGCATGGGGTACGAATCTTTGACGGTCTTTTTGTTAAGTGCTCTATAATCTACGCATAAACGATTATCATTATTCTTTTTTTTAACTAAAACTATTGGGCTTGCGTAGGAGGAATTAGATTCTTTAATGCTATTGTTATCAAGAAGCTCATTTACAAGTTTTTGAACTACTATGCGTTCGCTATATGGTAATCTGTACGGTTTGTAAGAGACTGGAGAGTTATCAGTAAGTGTAATATGCATTTCTGAAATAGTCGATGTTCCCAGCTCGCTCACGTTTAAAGCAAAACAATCACGATATTCATTTACCAACTTTAAAAGTTGTTGTTTCTGTTCGTAAGTAGTCTCAGAACCTATTTTTAGCATATCCATTGTCAGGGGATCAGGATTTTTGTCGATAGGTTTGTCAAATGTCAGTTTATAGACCCCTAATTTATTAGTCTTTTGGAAATCGCTATAAATGTTAAGCGAAATCGGTAATAAGTTAGCCCTTGCAATAAGCTTTCCCTTATGCAACACATGTTTATCCCCAGATAACTTTATAACAAATATTTTACCTAAGCCATTTTTAACTGCATATAAACCTTGCAGAATTATAATTTCTTCCCCTGTCTTAAAACAAGTGTTTCCTGGTAAGTATATTAGCCCCGTGTGATTACTTCCTAAATATATATCTACACCGACTAGTCCATTAATCTCTTCATCAGATTTAATGTAAACTTCCGACTTCTCCGCTTCGGCCACCGCCGAGTACAACACCAAACTACTATTTGTTTTGTAAACTCTAACCTCAGGTAATTCAGTTAGAGTCTGACCAACAAGTACATCTGTATTAAGGAACTCATTATGTACAATAAATACTTCTATTATAGCAGTAACAAAGTCCACGCTTATTTCGACGGACGTCTTACCTAACGGTAATACTACACCAGTTCCAAAGCCTTTTAATACAGGCAGTCCCTCTATCGAGATATCTAATTTTAATTCGTCCGCCGTGCTCTGTTTAATAAGCGTGCACTCGCTACCGAAATCGACAAAAGCAATTTTAGGTATGCCGTTTACTGTTATATTTTTTGTATAAATATTGTGAGTAGTTTTACTGGCTTCGATCAACTGTACCTTATTGACGGAATTCAAAATATTTTTATCTTTATCTACATCACGCTTGCAATGTTCGGCTAAATGGCCCATTCTGTTGCATTTTGGACATTTTTGGAGAGCCTTTGGACATTTCGGAACAGTATGTCCAAGCTCCGAACAATTGTAACAACGGAGTTTAAACGAAGGATGTTTATTGTGCCGTATGCTTTCTTTAGGTTGCATGGGGTGATTTTTCTTTATTTCTTTTATACTTTTGCTAGAAATATTGCGTAAATACTTGAGCAACCTACTTGGTCGCCTAAAATCTGAGCCTAACGCATTCAGACGGATATTATTATCATATATGCCCTGTACTATACAGTCTACTGCGTTTTTCCCCTCGATCCCACAATGATTTACAAGCTTTGCTTTATCATAAAAGTATTCTTCTAGAGTTTCATCCCTCTTACTCTTCCTATCTAACATTTCGATGAGTTTGTCCGCATAATTTTGATCGTCTGGAAAACTTTTTAATAACTTGGCCTGCCATTCCTTCCAGTTAAGCTTGACCGACGGTAAGCCTTCATACCATCTGCGTGAAAGACCGGCGAGCTTAGGTAATGCGTTATAAATAATTTCCTTATCATTCCAATAATATATTTGAGCAGTTTCGTTTACTTTCTTTAACCATGATGTCATCGTTTGATTTTTTTGACTCGGATCAAAGTTTGGAATAACATCTTTGGCGCCTATGAAGCTACTTTCATTACGTTTATTTAGCGCATCTATTAACTTCTCCACTACACTAGTTTCTTTTGGTTTAGAAGTAACGCTTTGTTTTCGGCGTTTAGTGCGCTTTGATTTCGCTGGGGACCGTCTATGCCCGTTACTATTCGATTCAGAAGAAGTCGATTTTATTGTACTCGTTACCGAACTTCTGCTAGCATGTCGTCTCTTTTGTACATAGGTGTGTTCACGGCGCGAGCGTATTTTTGATTTATGCAAACGTGAGCGCGAACTTCTTTGTGAATCTATACTACTCGATTGCCTCATAGAACGAGAGAGTCTTGAACGGTGCTTTCGCTTCAGCGATCTATTCCTTGAATGTTTAGCATCGGAAGAGGTCAATGTTGAGCTCCTAGAGATGTCACTACGTGTGGTTGATCGCGAGCGTGTTCGGGGAGGTTTGGCTCCATGAGATCGAAACCGCGTGTCCATCCCCTTAGATCTACTCCTACGCTGCTCGACTACACGTTGAGGTGTAAGGGCCTCTCTAGCAGACGTCCTATCCGACATTGTCACAATCTTTTATTATTATTGTCAAGTCAAGGTCAAATCAGAATCAGGAGAATAGGGAAATATTGATATGATTAGAATAGTATTCTTATTTACCTTGGTAGGTACATGTGAAATATTCATGACAAATTAAATAAGGACTAGAGAACATCATACACAAAAAAAACACAGAAATAAAATTTTCAGTAAAGTCATGAACATAGTTATTCTATTAAATATCATTTGAGTAATCATTTATATCATTGTATTAAATTCCTTTACTTTTTAAAGGTACCTTACGTTTCACTGTGTGCTGTGCATAGGTACAAACAGCAAGATACAGCAGAAAACCCATGCCCAGTACGGCATAATCTTTGTCGGAAATCACCAAAACAAACACATATTCAAACAAATAAAATATCCACACCCACCCCGGAGTGTAGCCCCGGCAAAGCGAGAGTGGACATCTGGTCACCGCGGTGTTCCCACTTGTACCTCCATAGAGTAGCCATGGCAAAGTATTTGCAGGAACAGCCCGCAATGAAAAATATGTATTTGTTCAATGACCCACATCTGCATTTCCGTAGAGTGAACATAGAAAGATGCATGCATGGTGGAACACTATAATACTATTCCAGCAAACCCGCGTGTATCCCGGAGTATAGCCCCGGCAAGATACACACAAGGCCTTCACAATCCATGCCTACATCTCCATAGAGTAGCCATGGCAAGACGTATGCATGCACGTTGGAACACCATTATACCGCTCCGGATAACAAGTGTATCCCGGAGAGTAGCCCCGGCAAGATACACAATGCTTTCACAATCCATGCCTACATCCCTATATTGATATTGAACATGAATAAAGCACACAGTGAAACATGTATTTCATTCTTAATTTCCTTGACCCAATATGTGACCGTTATTTTATTTAAATAGCAGGTTTTTTTTTTTTTTTTTTTACTCTGAAATTATATTCGTATTAAATATGGGCGCTGAATAATCCCACTTCTGATTTATTAGATAAATCAGAAGTTAGGCTTCAACTAGATATTTGTTGTATTTACCTATTTAGATTAGGTACTATAATTCTGAGGGAACAAAGTAAATAAAACGTATTGTAGGTAGGCTAACGTACAAATCACATAGGTAATTATTTATTATCATATATTTTACATTTATTACTTAGTATTTTTGAAATATAAAACGTTGTATATACTTGCTACATAAATTCCACAACTAGCAATAGTTATACAGTAGAATCCAACACATAAAACAAAATAACGGCCTTAGGTTATAACAAAGCATGATATTTAAAGAATAGTTATTAAATCAGATTGACTTACAGTAGGTACTTCAATTGATAGGTAATAGGTATACAACTTGTTCTCTCGGTGGTCAGTGCTCGAATGCCCCAGAGCTCTGAGGTTCTCCACCTCTTTTTTGAGCGTTCCATCAACAGACAAAAATTCAAACGATCGTAGGCAAAGGAAATGTCATTCAGCCAATACGATTCTAACAAAATTAAAAATGTACTAAACTAAATGTACTTCTTGTGGAAAAGTGATAAAATACAATGTTAATTCTCTAACATAAGGTAGGTACTTAAGTTTATATTTTTAAGTTTGCAACAGTAAACTGTTGCGCGTCCACAATGTTGGCTTCGGAGCGTTGGCATTTTATTTGTGAGTGCACGTCTGGCGTGTATTTACACCAACCAAGCAAAATATGTTGATACGCAACGCATCTCATACTTTTTTCTTTTTATATGAATAAAATTATGTCATTGCACAATTACTAGTTTGTTTTTTTTTCTGTAAACCAACAACAGTAATATTCTCATTCTGATATTATTACGGTTCATACGAGAGAAGAACACCTTAGAATTAATCTTTTCTCTTTTCCAGTGATATGAGCAAATAAACCGAACGGCAAAGAACTTGCTGTTGTAAATGGCTATATATTCTATTGTCACTCGCGTTGTCGGTTCACAAACATTTGGAGATGCTCCTTCGGAAGGCTCTGCAAAGCTCAGCTGGTCCTCACCAATAACGATACTCGAACGGCCAGGGTCTTGGTAAAATCTAAAATGGATCATCCCGGTCATGCGCCTACAATATATGTCATTTCCAGAGGACATTATATTAAGCTGTAATGAGCAAGTGTAAATATTACATAATACATCTCGTGCCGATTTAAATAATACATTTCGTGCCAATTTAATAATACAACTCGTGCCGAATTAAACAATACAACTCGTGCCGATTTAAATAACAAATCTCGTGCCGATTTAAATAATACATCTAGTGCCGATTGAAATAATACATCTCGTACCGATTTCGGCTACGGTGACTATTTGTGTTTGTTACTCTTAATTGTGTTTCAATTTTGACGAATAAAGGGTCGAGCGTGTATTCAGGGGGCGTATGCCCTTAGTCCGTAGTTGCGGTCGAAGTTACTGGCGTTTTCTACTACGTGTCACTTATGGACATGAGATTAGTTTGGGGACCGAACTATGAATTAATGACACCCACGATTTGACAGGTGTCCTTATACCCGATGCGATTTGATCGTCCGAAAAAAATATATTGACACTTGTTTTGACGGATCAACTACTTTCGGTTGGGCCCGTATCTTCGTGACGGACTTGGAGAGTAGACCCCAGATGTTAAAGAGTAAACTCCTAGATATGAACAAATGTATGTGATGTTTGTACCTAATGGTTTTTGGTTGCGCACTTGTATCTATATTAAAATGGTCTTTAATCATAAGTTTATATTTTTACGATAATAAACTTATAAGATTGCACAATTAATTTGTATATTTTTTCGTTAATCCAACATAAGTGCAATTTGAGTGGCACTACTTAAATGTACGTCCATTGCCTCCCCACTTCCATTAAGCTGACTGGCTAATATTTTTGCTATGATGTGAAATATTCCCAGCCATACGAGAGAAGCACACATATTATTAATCTTTTCTCATTTTCAGTGTACTGGGTAAGGAAAACGGACGGCAAAGAGCTTGCTATTGTAAATGGATACTCATTCTACTGTCACTGGCGACGTCAAGCCACTACCACATGGAGTTGCTCTTCTGGACATATCTGCAAAGCTCAGCTGATCACCGCCAACAATGATGAAAGGCTTCTGGTAAAAGCTAAATTGGAACACAGTCATCCACCTCCAAAATATATAATTTCTAAAGGATATTATGTCAAGGTTGGCAAATGATGGGTTACCGGCATCGCCCACTGGCCGGTACATTAAAACGAAACTTGTAACTACGCAACGGCTACACCGTTTTGGGCTGTTTAGTATTTTTAGGGCACTAATATGGAAATTATTTCGGGATCGAAAAAAGAGGTACAATCATGTTTTGTTATTAGAGTGTCTTTTAATACATTTTATTTGGACATAAAACTGGGAATTATTTGGAATTTGATTCATTGCAAGCAAGAAAACATGACAAAAAGAACGCGATTTCTTGAAAACTGATCTTCTTATTTAAAATTTTTTTAGTAACTAGTTTCTTGTGGTTGGGTTTTTGTATGTTTCATCAATGCCTACATTTTAAATTTTGCCTAACAGTGACCAAAATACTAATTTGAACACATTTCAATTCACATTGAGCACAATATTTTTATTTTCTTTTCAATTTTCCATTCAAACATTTTTGAATGAAGTTTTATTAAGTTTTGAAATAATCAAAGGTTTTCTTTGAGTGAAAATTGATAGCACCATTATTTAATGTAGGTACTTACCGCTCCAGAGCCCGGTTCAGTTTTCCACTCTTTATAGGTACTAAAGATATCAAGTAAACCCAATGTTGATTTGTTTGATTATGTAATCAGTGTCACTCACGCCATTAAAACGAATCTAACGACACCTCTTAACTTGGTAAAATCGGTCAAATCAAACATAATGTAGAGACACACACGCATGCCAAAAACATTACTGTCCTTTTGGGTTCCGCCACAATCGGGTTTAAATTGTGTATGGTTTTTGATTTCGCTGGCGACTGTACAATTGCAGTCTCGTGGTTTGTGGTTGCAATCAACCGATTCAAAAACGCTTTTGGACAAGTGGGACCGCAGGCCCAGTTTGATGGCTGTCCCAGTCTCCTTAGTACTCAATGAGTGTAGGTACCTAATGGTTTTCGTCCTTGCATTAGGTGAAATCATACATACATTAACATTGTATTTTTAAGTTTGCAACAGTTTAAGGTACGTATGTAGGTCCACATTGTTGGCTTCGGAGCGTCACGCGTCGGCATTTTGTTTGTAAGTGTGCCGACGTCTGGCGTGTATTAGCAAGCAAAAGATGTTGAGCATCTCATACTTTAAAATTTTTGTGTGAATAAAATTATGTGATTGCACAATTACTAATTTGTTTTTTTTCTGTTAACTAATTTTAGTGGAATTTGAGTGGTAGTATTTAAAATGTATGTCAAAAATTTATATTTTTTTGCCACGGCATTATTCTCATTTTGATATCATTACGGTTCATATGTGAGAAGGACACTTAGAATTATTTTTTTCTCTTTTCCAGTGATATGGGCAAAGAAACCGAACGGCAAAGAGCTTGCTATTGTAAATGGCTATACATTCTATTGTCACTCGCGTTGTCGGTTCACAAACATTTGGAGATGCTCCTTCGGAAGGCTCTGCAAAGCTCAGCTGGTCCTCACCAATAACGATACTCCAACGGCCAGGGTCTTGGTAAAATATAAAATGGATCATCCCGGCCATGCGCCTACAAAATATGTCATTTCCAGAGGACATTTTATTAAGCTGTAATGAGCAAGTGTAAATATTAAATAATACATCACGTGCCGATTTCGGCTACGGTGACTATTTGTGTATGTTACTCGTAATTGTGTTTCTCTGTTGTTGTCTGCTTCAATTTTGACGACTATTGGTCCGAGCGTGTGTTCAGGGGGTGTACACCATTAGTCCGAAGTTTCCTTCGAAGTTACGGTCGTTTCATACTCCATGTTACTTACGGACATAAGATTAGTTTGGGGCCCGAACTACGAATTAATGACAACCAAAATTTGACAGATGTCCCTACCCCGATGTGTTTTTGACCGTTCGATTTTTTTTATTCGAGATATGTTTTGACGGATCGGACTACTTTCGGATGGGCCTGTATCTTCGCGACGGAATTGGAGAGTAGACCCCAGATGTGAGCAATTGTATTTAGTGTATGTAAGTACCTAATGGTTTTTGTCTTTGTTCTAAAGTTTGCGTGAAATCTTACGTTGCGCACTGGTACCTACCAATATTAAAATGTTCTTTAATCATACTTTTATATTTTTTCGATAATAAACTTAGAAGATGGCACAATTAATTTGTATATTTTTCCGGTAATCCAACTTAAGTGCAATTTGACTGGCACTACTTAAATGTACGTCCATTGCCTCGCCACTTCCATTAAGCTGACTGTCCAATATTTTTGTATTAATCTTTTCTCTTTTTCAGTGTACTGGGTAACGAAAACGGACGGCAAAGAGCTTGCTATTGTAAATGGATACTCATTCTACTGTCACTGGCGACGTCAAGCCACTACCACTTGGAGCTGCTCTTCCGGACGTATCTGCAAAGCTCAGCTGACCACCACCAACAATGCTGAAAGGCATCTGGTAAAAGCTAAATTGGAACACAGTCATCCACCTCCAAAATATGTAATTTCTAAAGGATATTATGTCAAGGTTGGCAAATGATGGGTTACCGGCATCGCCCACTGGCAGGTATATTAAAACGAAGTTTGTAATTATGCAACGGCATACACCGTTTTGGGCTGTTTAGTATTTTTAGGGCACTAATATGGAAATTATTTCGGCATCGAAAAAAGAGGTAGAATCATGTTTTTTTATTAGAGTGTCTTTTAATACATATTATTAGGCCATAAAACTGGGAATTATTTGGAATTCGATTAATTGCAAACAAGAAAACATGACAAAAAGAACGCGACTTCTTGAAAACTGATTTTCTTATTTAAACTTTTTGCAGTTGGTAGTTTTTTGTGGTTGAGTTCTTGTATGTTTCATATCAATGCCTACAGTTTCAATTTTGCCAAACAGTGGCCAAAATACTACTTTGACCATATTTTAATTCACACAGACAAAGATTATTATTTTTTCTTTTCAATTATATCTATAAAAAAAAACAATAATTGGCGTCAAATGATTTGTGGTCGCAGTCGACCTATTCAAAAACGCTATTGGGCGAGAGGGTCAGTTTAAGGTGTGCGTCCACATTGTTGGTTTCGGAACGTCGCCGTCGGCATTTTGTTTGTAAATACTACCGACGTCTGGTGTGTATTTGCATCAACCAAGCAAAAAAAGATGTTGATACACATCCCATACTTTAATATTTTTATGTGAATAAAATTATGTGATTGCACAATTAATTTGTTTTTTCTTTCTGTAAATTAATTAAAGTGGTATCTGAGTGGCAATAGTTAAATGTATGTTAAAAAAAATATATTTTTTACAACGGTATAATTTTCTCATTCTGATATAATTACGGTTCATACGAGAGGACACTTAGAATTAATATTTTCTCTGTTCCAGTGATATGGGCTAAGAAACCTAACGGCAAAGAACTTGCTATTGTAAATGGCTATACATTCTATTGTCACTCGCGTTGTCGGTTCACAAATATGTGGAGATGCTCCTTCGGAAGGCCCTGCAAAGCTCAGCTGATCCTCACCAATGAGGATACTCCAACGTCCAGGGTCTTGGTAAAATCTAGAATGGATCACACCGGCCATGCGCCTACAAAATATGTAATTTCCAGAGGACATTATATTAAGCTGTAACAAGCAAGTGTAATATTAATTAACTACCTTCTACCCGCGACTTCGTCTCCGAGCCTTCCTGAAGAATTGGGCTAACCAACGCAAAAATAATTTCTCAAATCCGACTGGTAGATCTTAGAGATTACCCCCTACATATAAACAAACAAACAAATTTTACCTCTTTATTATATTATAAGTTTAGATACATCTCGTAGTGATTTCGGCTATGGTGACTATTTGTGTTTGTTGCTGTTATTTGTGTTTCTGTGTTGTTGTGTGTGTTTCGATTTTGACGACTATAGGTTCGAGCGTGCAAAACCCAAACTAAGATCGAATGACAACACAATTTGACAGTTGACCCTACTAAATTAAATTTAAAAAAAAACACACGGGTAGTATTTAAAAAACAAATTAACTTGATACTTGTTTTGCCGGATCAACTACTTTCGGACGGGTCCGTATGACGGACGTAGAGAGCAGAACTGAACAAATGTATGTATGTAGTGTATGTACCTAATGGTTAAAATGATCTTAAATCATACTTTTATATTTTTACAATAATAAACATAAAATATGGCACAATTAATTTGTATATTTTTTTGGTAATCCAACTTTTAAGTACAGTTTGTACAGCCGCTTCCATTATGCTGACTAGCCAATATTTTTGCTACATATGTAATCAGCCAGCATCTAAATTTTGCTACATATGTAATCAGCCAGCATATAATTTTTGCTACATATGTAATCAGCCAGCATATAATTTTTGCTACATATGTAATCAGCCAGCATATAATTTTTGCTACATATGTAATCAGCCAGCATATAATTTTTGCTACATATGTAATCAGCCAGCATATAATTTTTGCTATATATGTAATCAGCCAGCATTTAATTTTCCCACTGCTGGAACACAGGCCTCCACTCTTTGAGACTGAGTGGCCGTAATCCACGTGGGCCCAATGCGAGTTGGTAGATGTCACATGTCATCGAAATTTTAGTTCTACACTCTCTTGAACATACCGGTTTCCTCACGATGTTTTCCTTCACCGTTTTGAAAGCAGTGGTGATGAAATAATTTACACACCATAAAGCGCCTGTCTGGGTTCGAACTTACGGCATACAACTCTTAAGTCACGGCCGTTACCACTGCACCACCACTGCTCCTATATTTTTGCTATGGTGTGAAATATTCTCACCCATCCGAGAGAAAAACACGTAGTTATTTATATTTTATCTTTTTCAGTGCACTGGGTAATTAAAAAGGACGGCAAAGAGCTTGCTATTTTAAATGGATACTCATTCTACTGTCACTGGCGACGTCAGTACACTACCACCTGGAGCTGCTCTTCCGGACATATCTGCAAAGCTCAGCTTATCACTACCAATAATGGTGCTAGGCTCTTGGTAAGAGCTAAATTGGATCACAATCATAAACCCCCAAAATTTGTTATTTGTAATGGGTATTTTGTCAAGCTGTAATTATATTTAGCTATGGGAGAGCCCTGGTGACCTGAAATACAGGTTTTTATATAAACCTACCTGGAGCGTCAGTCTCCCACATAGTTTATATTCTCCTTGTTCATGCACTGTCATAGATTAGCGTTAAGTAGATAATGTGTGTAGATAAAATAAACGCTTATATTATTAGTATTAATAAACAACAACACTTGCCGTGTTATGGTTTTTTGACTTTGCACTAGGTGACATCTCGTTTTTGACTATGCAACGCACTTAAGTTACACATTCATTACACCGGAGCGTAGGGAGCAAACTAGATATACAGGGAAAGTTTTTAACCAGTGCGCAAATTTTTTTTGTGGTTCAAAATCAGTAATAGAACACATTTCCATTATTTATTCAATTTTTATTTTTTTATCCTACTTTAAATCAGCAAAATATGGACACAATCTATTCATAATAATATCAATGGGCGCGCGCGGCGCGGCGGCCGGCCCAAGCGGCGGTGTTGAACCTCCCCTCCCTCCCCGGGCGGCAAGGCGACGCCCGCGCGCCGGGTGCTGTGACCGACAGTTCGCTCATCGCACGCGCTGTCGTGTGACGTCGCGTCTAATCGCTTTCCCGCGCTGCACGTGTGTCGTACTTGTACAGACCTACCGGTCACGATGTCAGACTTCACTAACCGCGAGTTTTATGAGATGGTGCGAGTGTATGTACTGAGTGGTGAAAGTTTGCGAGCAGCTCACAGAGCATACCTCGAATGCGAGCCCATGGAATCCTTAACCCCGTGAAAGGAAAAGACCATTTTAGCGGCATAAGGTATTAAGTAATGTAAATTGAATTGATAATAATGCTTTATTTTCTGTATTTTGATGGTCCTAAGCCCATTAAAGTATGAAGGAAAAATTGGAATTACTCTTCAAATAACTTCAGGTCACGGCCTAAACATAAAAAAGTCTAGTTCGAATCTGACAAAATTAGCGATCAATAAATACATTGTAAGTATTGTAACCCACGTAAATACCTACGCCGGCGAATCGAGCGATCACATATTAATGTGTATTACCTATGTGTGTACTAGGTGTGTGTTGAAACACAGGTGATAGGTAGGTACTTTCGCGCGTTCCGCTTCGCCGCTCGCCGCCGGGTAGCCATGCAACCATTTTTAAAGTAAACATCCTTCGTTAACGATAACTTTTTTTTTTTGTACTATGACGTATTAAAATAAAAAAAAGTATGTTCAATAAAACTCGTTTAAGTTTAATTTGTCAAAATTTGCGCAGTGGATAAAAACTTTTCCTGTACACTACGACACAAAAATAGACTAAACCTACCTGGTGGCTCTAAGCTGAAAACGCACTCAACAAGCACTTTAGTAATGTCAGTTAAAATATATAATAAATTACCAGAAGTAATTAAAAATTAACAAAAATTTAATATATTTATAAATAAACTAAACCAATACCTAATCCATAAATGCTATTATAATATTAATGAATATTTTAATGAAAAATTAAAACAATAGTTAAAAATAAATACCAAAAATAATAAATACATTAAAGTGGAAGTGAGTAATGGAAAAACATCTATATTTTACTTTTTTCAAATAATAATATAATATTAGTCCTCTTTCTCTATCCTATCATGCTGTGCCCGACAGGGTCCACAATGATCTAAAATTATGTACCTATATTTTATAATGTACCTACCACCTATGCTAACATTGTGGAACGCAAATAAATATATTGAGTATTGAGAAAAATAATTATTATATTATACGTCGTTAAGCACTTTTCTTACCATCTCCGAGTAACTCCCCGTTGGTAGACACCACTCAGACATTGTGAAACAAGAGCCAAGAATGTAACAAATATAATAAAAAATATTATAAATATACCTGGCTACTTTACTACCTCAAGGACTTTTTCCGTTTCAGTGTAGTTTTGATTAAGTTACCATTTGTTTATTTTGTTTTTACATTAAGTTTTTATTTTATTTTAAGCTATAGGTATTGATAATTTTATTTAATATAAGTCGTCTCTCGATTACTGAAGATTAGCCATCAACCGTAAAAAAATATTTCTTCTTGTCCTTTACTGGGTGGTATAGCTTTGCTAAGCATTTTAATTATTTGCCAGTCAGATAAAAAGATATAAAAAACAAAAGAGGAATTGCACATTATACAGATGTTAATAGCACCTAACATAAACTTAACGGTTTATAAAGTTAAATTGGACCACACTCTTGCACCGTTCCAATTTATCTTTCTAAATGATATTTTTTCAAGCTGGTCAATAGATTAGATACGCCGGCGATTCGAACGAAGGTCTAGGACCAGCCAAATAACGGTATAGTTACAGGTTCATGAAACTTTTCAGCTCTAGTATTCATTTATTTATTTATTTAACCATATAAGTTCACACGTATATAAACAGACAAGAAGATAAGAATAGAAAAATACGTACAAAGATGCTTATTTCTAAATACAGATTTTTACAGACATAGGTATAGTTACAATTTTTTTTATTGCAGATGTCCGAAGGTGTGCTCTCTGTAGGTGGATAATGCGGCCCATGAATTATGGCCGGCCAGAACTTAGCGCGGAAGGCTGCACAATAACATTTTTTAGGGACCAAATGGTGAAATGAGTCGAGTGTGAGTTAGTGTACATGCGCGAAAGTTCGGGGAGCCTATGTTCAGATCGGCCTAGATTTATCGGCCGTATTGCAGGTATCAGGTGGGGCGCCAGCTTTATAGGTTGTTATTTGATTTAAAATATGTCATAGTCATACTGTAGCTTAATTTTTTTAAATATGTTTTTATTTGTAGTTTGAATATTTGTACCTTGTATTTTCTTTATATGAATGTACTTTGTTTTATCGATTTCTTTTGTGTGCACAAAATAAAGATTTATCTGTCTATCTTATTGCTACCCAACCACATATCGAAAAGAAGAACTTTTTATAAACCATCTTAAAAAATTAATATATTTTCTTTCCAGTACAATGGGTGAGAAAAATGAACGGTAAAGAAATTGCCATTGTGAATAATCACACTTTCTATTGTCAGAAAAAAATGACGAAAAAGAACACCTGGCGCTGCACCAATTCTCAGAGGTGCAAAGCTAGAATGGTGGTCACCAATAGCTTTAACCCTTCACTACGTAACGTGGTATCAGCAATGCTCGAACATACGCATCCTCCGCCAAAATATTTGCTTGCTAATGGTATTTATATTAAGGTATAATAATCGATGTTTTCTCACCTGGCAGTACAATGTCCAGAGTGTTACAAATGAAAATCATATTGTAAATGATGTAGGTTTACAAAAATAATGTAGTTTAAATACATTTTTAGTTTTATTATTTTATGTACATATTTTTATAGATTATTTTCTATTTTGTGAATTCGAGAACGTAGTAGGCCTTGTAAACTGTAGATTTGTTAACCATGTTCTATTTTGTTAAGTATCTGGTACTTGTTGGTAGGCCTACACTGTCCTCATACCTATGAATACTGTAATATGGAAATATATCGTAAAAGGCCGTGGAGTTTCTTGCCGGTTCTTCTCCATAGGTAACTAGAAATTGGAACCGTGCACCTAACTTCTGTCGTTGCATAAGTGCCCTAGATTTATGTGAAATAAAATAATTTTGATTTCAAAATTGAAGTATTTTTGTATGTACATTTTCAGCAAATCTTGAGTTACTTTTAAGCAAATTCTGTTCCCATCCAAATCTTGAAGAGATGCAGGAAGCTGTGGTGCAGAGAAAACTTAGGCCGCCAATACCGCCGCGTGGCGGAACCACCCCGTAATTAGAAGAGTATAACAAATTATATTTCTACTAAGTACCTACCTATTCTTTCCCAATGAATTTCAAGAAGTAAGACTTTTGCCTGTCAGTAGGATGATTTACGCAGCAGCGGAATGTCGACACTGTTAGCCTATTTTCAACGCCAGGTACAGATTAGTACTGCCAGGGTTGCGAGTTTGTCCGAAAGGGATATCGTGGCCCCGGCACACAGGCAACGGAAGGAACACGGGTGGGTTTTAGTCAGTAAAAGCCTGACACGTCCTCTCGCTCCGCCCAGAGCGGGAGAAGTTATTCGATAATATCCCATCAAAAAAAAAAGGTACAGGTTAGTAAGTTAGGAAGATATACAGAGCATATTTATTTTAGGTATCGTCACTTGTGGAGATTTAAAGGCAGGGTAGTTTTTACGAAATATCAGACATCATCAGCATTGGGAAAGATCTGAAAAGTTGCGAACAAAAAAATCTATTAAATATTACCTAAAATCTGTGGCGGCATCTACAATCGCCACATGCGAACTACGCATCAAAGACCTGACGTCACACAACATCCTGACGTTACACAAATCCTGCATCGCGCAATTAGAGTTTACCGCGCTATGGACATAAATACAATCTCCCAACTTCAGACCTCTGGGCAGTTGCCCGCCATACACGACACCCGTCTGGTCGGAGGATCCTTCCTTTTCTATGGGGGATGAGTGAACTTTACACCCTGTTCCTCATACCCCTAAAATCCATAACTAATATTATAAATCCAAAAGTAACTCTGTCTCTATCCACCTCTCTCTCTGTCTCTATGTACCGTCCACGGCTTAAAAAATAAATATATTTTGTTTCCAGTACAATGGGTGAGAAAAGTGAACGGTAAAGAAATTGCCATTGTGAATAGTTACACTTTCTATTGTCGGAAACAATTTTCGAATAAGAATACCTGGTGCTGCACCAATTCTCAGAGGTGCAAAGCTAGAATGGTGGTCACTAATAATTTTAACCCTTCACTGCGTAGCGTAGTATCAGCAATGTTCGAACACACGCATCAACCGCCAAAATATTTGGTTACTAATGGTATTTATATTAAGGTATAACAATATTAATCGATATTTATTTACAAATGAAAATCATAGTGTAAATGATGTATGTTTACGAAACTTATTTGATTGATATAGATTTTTATTTTATTTTATTTATCTTTTATATAGATTTTTTTCTATTTATGAATTCGAGACCGTGGTAGGCCCTGTAGACTGTAGATTTGTTAATCATGTTCTACGAGTTTGATAAGTACCTGGTACTTGTTGTCAGGCGTACACTGTCCTCATACCTATTACCTCCTGTAATTTGGAAATATTGTATAATTAAGTCAATTATTTGTAAAAGGGTTACCACGGAGTTTCTTGCTGGCTCTTCTCCATAGGAAACTAAAAATTTTAACCGTGCACCTAACTTCTGACGTTTCATAGGTACCCATGTAGGTTTATGTGAAATAAAATATTTTGATTTTTAAAATTGAAGTATTTTTGTATTATAAAATAATGTAGGCAAAGTACTACTAATAATGTACCTATTACGAATTAAGGCTTCTGCGGACGGGCGCGACGCCGCTCTGGTGGGACAATTTCTATGAAAACTTCACGGAAATAGGGATGTTGACAAAAATACATTATTTTCCGTCAGGTATAATATTAAAAAATATTGGACATGTATTTTTTATTTTTTTACGTAATAACAGTCAATATCCCTATTGTTCTATCGGTGTCGCGTCGCATCATCGCGTCGCGCCTGTTTTTGGGGCCTATACACTTGTTCCAAAGTACATAATTATCACTCTTTAAAATATATACGTTTCGGAAGTCATAGACTACAAGTTAGGTAGCTAGTTTAGTTTACTTATTATGTCTCGTGATGTCACCGGCCACGTCCCGTTACTAAACATGATCAAAGTCTATTCGCAGCGACAATCAATGTCAAAAACTTGCAGGAAATGTAGGAAAATTTGAGGTATTTCTGGCAAATTGAGACAGATTAGCATGCGAACGGTCGTAAAAATACGACAATTGCCCCTCAGATATTCTGTTCCGCTTTTAACTCACTGAAAACAATTAGTAAAGCTAACCGTACATTACAGCCGCAACGGAATGCAGGGCAACGTATTTTCATACAAAAAAGTGCGGTACGCTACAGGCTGGTGCCTGTAGCGTGGGTTGGTTCCTAGAAAATGTACAAAACTGATAAAGAGGATGTCTGCAATGCGTTGCGTTGAGGCGCGGCCCGCCCCAATCTGCTTTAGCTCTAAGAGTCCATAATAACTCAGTTTAAATTCATTCCTTATCTCGCTCGCACAATACTGCTCGTGGACTGAGTGAGAGCCAGACTGAGCGGGGTGGGGTGAAGGCTCCAAGGATCCAATTGTTTAGGTAATTTCTTTTTACGGCGAAAATAATGGTAAGCAAAAAAACAAAAAAAAAACATAGTATTGCTTTGTAGTTAGTTCAGTTATTATGCAAAGTTTCATGATCTAATTTGAAGTATTTTTTTAATAGTAGCGGTTTATTGTTCGGTTCGGAGGCAACTTTGTTTTTTTTTCTGTCAAGAATATTTTTTGGAATCGTATTTTCGTCAAACATAGAACGTATTATTAATCCTCAACTTTACCATATATTTATTTCAAAATTAATACTGCAGTATTTTCGATGAGGATGAAGCTAAGCAATTTGAGGTATTATAGATTCTTAATAAGTCATTCATTAAATTTCAGTGCGATGGGTAAAGAAAAGAAACGGGAAGGAGCTTGCTATCTTGAACCACTATACATTTTATTGCAATAAGATTTTTTTGCGGACGAGTATATGGTATTGCACCCACGGAAAAGGATGTCAAGCCAGGTTGATCTTCACCAATGGCGCCACAGCCTCAGAGCGCCGACTATGGTCAGTTAAGGAGAATCATACACATGCACCTCCAACATTTGTGATATCTAAGGGATTTTATGTTAAAGTTTAAACTATAACTTTGGCTTGGTTTATTTGCCCAAAGAAGGGAGATGAGTGATAAAGTGTAATAACGTGTTACGTTTAAATATTATATATTTTTTATACGAGTGTTAAAAGTCTAATAGTACTTAATTATAATAATAATATCGTATCTGGTGACAAGAACAATGTAGAGAATTATCGCCCCATCTCTATCCTCTCTACTTTGTCTAAGGTTTTCGAGAGTCTTGTGCATGACGCCGTGTACCCCCACATTCATCAGCTTATACTCGTATTACCCGAGCAACACGGTTTCTTCCAACGTCGTTCAACCGCAACTAATCTGTTAGTATTTACCAACTACTTGTATGAAAAATTGGACCAAAAAGTTCAAGTGGACGCTGTGTACACGGACTTTCAGAAGGCTTTCGATAAGGTTGATCATACATTGCTTTTAGAAAAAAATGCTTTCAACGGAATACGTCGTAATTTGTTTAGATGGTTTGTATCATATATAAAATGACTCAAAAAATTGTTGTTAATGGTTACGAGTCAGACCCTATATCTGTTACATCTGGCGTACCACAGGGATCTATTTTGGGCCCTCTTCTCTTCATTATATTTATTGACACATTGTTTAATGACATTAAACAATGTTTTATCAACTCTAAGTTTTTAATATATGCGGATGATATAAAAATATATAGATCTTGCAAGAATATAAAATACTGTCTACTTCTTCAAATGGCCTAGATAGATTATATTAACAATAATAAGCTCTTTCTCAGTCTACCCAAATGTCATGCAATCTCATTTACCAAAAGCAGAATTAAAATAAATTTAAAATTAATAACGCACTCTTAAATTAAGTTAGCTTTGTGCGTGACTTAGGTGTCACACTGGATGCCAGTTTGCACTTCGACAAGCACGTTGATAATATAGTTAACAAGGTGTATCAGATGTATGGTTTCGTCATGAGATCGTCATGTGACTTTGTGCGGCCCTCTACGTTCTTATTGCTTTATAAGACTTTGGTACGATCCCAGTTAGAATATGCTGTCCCAATCTGGAACCCTTTCTACGACAAATACGGCACTAGAATTGAAAGGGTACAGAAGAAGTTCTTACGGTCTATGTACTATAAGTGCTTCCAATCGAAGGTTTCTTACGTGCAGCTACTGAAACGGTATGGCGTTCTGGATTTGGGATCTAGGCGGCTGTTACTTGATGTTATGGCACTGCACGGTATATGCAAAACCAAATTTGACTGTATTTACCTTACAAACAAATTGTGTTACAAGGTACCCAGAAGTGTTGTTCGACGGGGGGTGCGCGTGCCTCAACTGTTCCATACAGACATATGCAGGACTAACGCTGGGGAACGTGCAGGTCTTC
This sequence comes from Agrochola macilenta, assembly GCA_916701695.1. NCBI lineage: Eukaryota > Metazoa > Arthropoda > Insecta > Lepidoptera > Noctuidae > Agrochola > Agrochola macilenta. The sequence goes on from OU753563.1 coordinate 17,395,219, forward strand.
ATCGCCTTGTTGATTCTTACAACACGCATTTTATAGAACTACGTATAGATATATTTTGTCGAACTAGCAACGTGCGAAGCAATTATTTAAGAAAATAGCTCTGGACATTTTGTTTAGCGAGTAATTTAAGTTAAATTAAGCTAAGTAACACAGCAATGTTGTGGCAGCGACTATTGTTTTATTTCTCTTTTTTTATCACTTGTCTTCAGCACTTCTTTTAACCTTTAGTTAAAACGTGGACAATGGTGTGGGTTACATGTTTGTTAAATCTTAGTTTAATTATTTCTCTGTATTTTGTAGTATGTAATTGTTTTTTGTCCCTAATAAATAAATAAAATATCGTAAAAAATTAAATGAACTTATCTTGTAACTTTATTTGGTGGTTAATTAACTGCTCCTCATACGAATGAAATTCTTTTATTTCAACTCATTTCCAAGTTATGATTATAACGAGTGTTAGAAGAATGTAGAAGTTGAAGGGAACGAGGGGCTTGGCTAAGACAACTGCATGCATGAAGAGTGGGGATAGTTCGTGGCAACTGCAGACGGCCGGCGAGGTGGAGTCGTTCCTTTTTGGATCGACAGCCGACGGCGACGGACGTCTCTCCGCCTCAGTATAGCGTTTTCTCGGTGTCAAGTGATTAGCTCATTAATTGCTCATTCACACAATTGTTATTCTATAATTTTGTTAGGGTTTCCTATAATAAGTTTTGGTTTCTAAAAATAATAAACACAGTTGAATGGTTGTGCGTATTTTTTTAAATAAACCTGCTTCTGATAGATAATACGAGTTTATTTATTTACAGTTCAATGGGTAAAAAAAACTGACGGAAAGGAGCTTGCTATTATGAACCGCTACACATATTTCTGCAAAAAGACATTTTCGCGGTCAAGTGTTTGGTACTGCACCAAAGGAAATTCGTGTAAATCCAGGCTGAGTTTTATGAATGGCGCCACACCTTCGGAGCGCCAAATATGTTCAATAAAGGAGAACCATACACATGCACCTCCATCGTTTGTGATTACTAATGGAATTTACATTAAAATTTAAGATTAGTGTCGTTGCGAAGAGAGTGATAAAAATAATCAGTGCAAGTCAATCAATGTCAATGTTATTTTTATTGTTGTATATTTGTAATATGGGTACATAAATGAATTTTATGATTTTTATTAAAATAAGACATTGTATTTTGATATCATGGCGTATTAGCGTGAGTACCTATTTATTATTCTTCAGAAGTCATAGATAATTAATTGAACGAAATCTTGACTTACAGTCCGGCCGTTGAGAGTATGCGTCCCTGACACCTGTCAGTTTGACAATTTCTAGTAGTAGTAATGTTCAAATTCGCATAACAGGCATTTGGAAGGTGTGTGGAGGCGTTTCCAAATACTTTTTTTACATCTAAAACTAAATATTCGATGTTATGGTATTCATTATTGCATTTCATAATCAGTATTTAAGTTCATTAGCCATATTTCTTATTTCTATACAATCATTTTGCCAAATTAATCAATACAGCGAAATATTTGACAGCAATTTGCGACGATGCCCATTTTCAGTGTAATAGCTCTTAAATTCAAGTAATCTATACCAATATTTGTGTTAGTAATAATGATATTATTTTCAGTTCAAAAAATTTAATGAAAGTGTGAAAAAATTTAATGGAAAGGAACTGGCTATTGTAAATGGATACACTTTCTATTGCAGAAGACTAAGACCTCGGGTGAATACCTGGTACTGCACCTACGGGGCGTGTAGAGCTAGTGTTGTCTTCCTAAATGACGTAAATCCCTCGAAACGCCAAATAATGTCCATTAAGGAAGTACACCAAATGCATGAACCTCAGTCCTTTGAGATATGTAATGGATTTTTTTAGTTTAAAAGGAGAAAATCTGGCGGTTTGTGGCACTAAGGCGAAATTGGAAATATTTAAATGATCTTCAAATGATGCGCACTTTTTTAATAGTGGGGACTTTTTTTAACTCTCTGGCTTTGCTCACAGTTGGTCGCAGTAACTATACTTGGATTTTTAATTGTATTTAGTAAGTTGACAGTTCGAGGTAAAATAAATCGGTCATTACGTGTTAAATTCAATGAAAACCATGCATATACAGGGTGTCCGGTAATTAATGGATAACCTTAAAATGGGTCATGGTAAAACTAATGGCCATTCAGAAAAAAAATACAAATGAAAGAAAAAATCGTTTTTTTTTTAAGTTTCGGATGCTTAAACTTTGTCAAATTGAATATTTTTCACAAATTTTTCCCCAGATCAAACATTCAAGTTGTTTAAAAAAAAACCGGGTAATAGTAGTCATACTATTTATTGCCTATCTATCAGCTCAGTTAACGTTTATTACTATAACAATAAAAACATAAAGAATTCCTTAATCTGTAGCCGTGGTGTATAAAAATGTAAAATAAGGTAACAAAAAACATCGATTATTATTAAAAAAATCATATCTTTGGTACCAACTGTATTTTTTTTTTCTGAATGGCCATTAGTTTTACTATTACCCATTTTAAGGTTATCCATTAATTACCGGACACCCTGTATGTACCATCAAAGAGGTTCTAACCAGTTTAAAAACAAAATCTCGTGAACACGATGACCACATCTGTTACCGGCCCGGATCTATAGCCGCCGAGCGCTGCAAGCAAGAATAGTCCTTACGGTGGTTACTTATGAACTTCTTTGATGGTACACTACAAAGTTACGTTACAACGTTAACAACTAACATAACTTAACCAATGAGTAATGACCGATTTATTTTGCTTCGACCTGTCAACTTACTGAATACGATTACAGTCCAAGTATAACTCAAATTTTCTCTGAGCAAATGAATTTTTCAATTCAGTGTTAATGTTTTTAGAGTTTAAATTGGTGTAACAATAATAAACCACGCTTCTTTGATTTTCTAATATTTTGCTGTTATTGTCACCCTTCTGGCCTTATCCCAGTTTAAGCCTCTAACTTCACGGTATAACAATAACCGGTGTCGCGTCGCGCTAGTTTGCACGAAGCTTTATTCGCGGTCGCCGCAGCATGAGCATGTCTTCTTTTTGAATGAATGACGTCGGCAGACATGACGACATGACGATCTCTATTCGTCAAATTCGTCTAATTATTGTCGTCAGTTGATTTTAATTTTATTTTGATATAATTAATTGTACCACTTACCAATATCATTTCATGTTTGTTTTGCTGCCTTTTAAATTATGATAAAAAATAATTTATTATTTATAGTTCAATGGGTGAGAAAAGCTAACGGGAAGGAACTTGCTATCGTGAACGGATACACTTTCAACTGTAAAAGAATTGGTCCTCGACAGAATACCTGGTATTGCACCTTCGGAAGATCTTGTAGAGCCAGTATTATGTTTATGTATGACGAGACGCCCTCGAACCGCGAAATACTGTTAATTAAGGATAACCATACACATGAACCTCCATCGTTCCTGATTTCTAATGGAATTTATGTTAAAATTTAACTTTACTAATTGCACACAATCAACTTTACACAACATTTTATAACTATGTTGTCAATATCAGAAACATAGCTAGTTTATAAGCATTAAAAATCGCTTTTGCGATGTATAATATTAATTTTGATTATCAGATGAATTTTATTTTTTTCTGACTGTTATAATTGAAGCACCTACCAATATATTGTAATATTTTCTGCTCCTATTACAATAAGGATTTTTTCTTTCAAACTGTTCTAATGTTATTTTATTTTAAGCTCCTCGGTTCTTGGTGACAGCAACTTTTTTTTTAATATGTCGTTTTGAATCATTTGTCATTATTCCTGTCGCTGTTGTACCTAAATATTTTTTTTTTTTTTTTCACAAGTTTATTTATTTTTTCAGCTAAATGGGTAAAAAAAGGAATGGTAAGGAACTTGCTATTTTTAACTTTCTTTTTTTTAATAAATCTTGTCACACGATTGTCTGGTATTGCACCTCTGGACGAACTTGCAGAGCTAGACTGAACGCTACCAACAAAGTCACACCCGCGAAGCGCCAAATAGTTTCTGTTATCCTTAACCACCATACACATACACCTCCAAAGTTTATGATTTCGAATGAAATTTATGTTAAAATATAAGGTTTATTGACCGAGCGAAAACAAATTCGGGAACAAAATGATTCAAAATTAAAAAATGTAATTGTTTAATTAAAAAAGTGCAGTGCGAATTCAGCTAATACACAAATATTAAAGCTTGTGTTATAAATAAATAAATGAACAATATCTTCTAATATTATTTTATCGTAATTGTTTCGGGTTTTCGTTGCGACAAGAACATTCATATAATAAATTTGTCATTCTTTCTCGCGGCTTATTACTTGTTGTATTTATTATAACGACTTTTTTTTACAGTTACATGGGTAAACAAAACTAACGGAAAGGAACTTGCTATTGTAAACGGATACACTTTCTTTTTTAAAAAGAAAAGTCTTCAGACGAATATTTGGTATTGCACCTCTGGACGTACTTGCAGAGCTAAGCTGATCACTACCAATGAAGTCTCACCCGCGGAACGCCAAATAGTTTCTGTTAAGGAGAACCATACACATGCATCTCCAACGTTTGTGATTTCTAATGGAATTTATGTTAAAATATGAGGTCTATTAGCCCAGCGAAAACAAATTCATGACAAAGGGATTCAAAATTAAAAAAATGTGTGTTTAAATATAAAAGTGTAATACTTTTATATTTAAACACACATTTTTTAAATTTTGAATCCCTTTGTCATGAATTTGTTGTAACACAAATATTGCTTGTAAATAAATAAATAAATTAATAATATTGTATATGTATTATTTCATAATTTTATCGTAGGCGCCTCGGTTTTTCGGTGACAGCAACATTTTAATAAAATAATTTCATAAAAATTTGGCATTCTTTCTGTCGCGACTTATTACTCGTTTTATTTAGGTATTATAACGATTTTATTATATTTTTTTCAGTTAAATGGGTTAAAAAAACTAACGGAAAGGAACTTGCTATTGTAAACGGATACACATTCTTTTATAAAAAGAAAAGTCTTCAGACGAATATTTGGTATTGCACCTCTGGACGTACTTGCAGAGCTAAGCTGATTACTACCAATGAAGTCTCACCCGCGGAACGCCAAATAGTTTCTGTTAAGGAGAACCATACACATGCATCTCCAACGTTTGTGATTTCTAATGGAATTTATGTTAAAATACGAGGTCTATTAGCCCTGCGAAAACAAATATCATGACAAAAGTAAAAAAATGTGTGTTTACTCGTAAATATAAAAATGTAATACAAATTCAGTTGTAACACAAATATTGCTTGTGCCGTAAATAAATAAATTAATTAACAATATTATATATGTATTATTTCATAATTTTATCGTAGGCGCCACGGTTTTTCGGTGACAGCAACATTTTAATAGAATAATTCCATAAAAATTTGTCATTCTTTCTGTCGCGACTTATTACTCGTTTTATTTAGGTATTATAACGATTTTTTTTTTTTTCAGTTAAATGGGTAAAAAAAACCAATGGAAAGGAACTTGCTATTGTAAACGGATATACTTTCTTTTTTAAAACGAAAAGTGTTCAGACGAATATTTGGTATTGCACCACTGGAGGTTCGTGCAGAGCTAGGCTGATCACTACCAATGATGTCACACCCTCGGAGCGCCAAATAGTGTCTGTTAAGGAGAACCATACACATGCACCTCCAGCGTTTGTGATTTCTAATGGATTTTATGTAAAAATTTGAGGTTTACTGGCCCTGCGAAAACTAATTCGTGACAAAGTGATTCGAAATTTTAAAAATGTCACTATTTAAATATAAAAGTGTAATACGAATTTAACTATAACACAAATATTAAAGGTTTTGTCGTAAATAAATCTTCTTCTTTTCGTGTGGTTAGTGACTAACCTGGTGTCAGAGGTTAAAGCCGCCCATGGGCCTCAGACTTGGCTTCACATGCCGTCGAAAAATAACTCTCAGGCATGCCGGTGGCCCAGAGCGGGAGGAGTCATTTGATGATTTCCCACCCAAAAAAAAAAAAAAAAAAAAGGCATGCCGGTTTCTTCACAATGTTTTCTTTCACCGTTTTTGAAGCAAGTGATACTTATACAATACGCACATGAATCCTAAAAGTCTACCACAGTAGTCCTGTACGTTATAAATTATTATAATCAGTTTGTTAATTTCCAGTTCAATGGGTGAAAAAAACTGACGGAAAGGAATATGCCATTGTGAACGGATACACTTTCTTCTGTAAAAAGAAATTTGCAAGGACAAATATCTGGAATTGCACCTACGGGAATTTATGTAAAGCTAGGTTGATCTTCACAAATGAACCAATACCCTCGGAGCGCCTAATAGTGTCCGTTAAGGAGAACCATTCCCATTTACCACCGGCATTTGTGATTTCTAATGGGTTTTACTTTAAAATTTGATGTTTATTGGTCTAGCAAAACAAATGAGTGACAAAATACGTTCTAGTGCCTATTACTTAATATGACATATGTATTTGTTATCACATTCTCGAAAACGGCTCTAATGATTACGATGAAAGTTGCATTACGGGGGTGAAAAATCGATCTAGCTAGGTCTCATAACTGGGAAAATTCGTTTCTCCATATTTTCACCTGAGCAGAGCTCGGTCGCCCAAAATTTAGAACAAGATGGCTACCTTAGAATAATGACATGGCAGCGTGGAATTAGTAAGTACTTACTATTATGGCAGCATAGAATTAGTATGTACTATCATGGCAGCTTGGCATTAATATGTCTGGAGTATTGTGAGATGAGTGTACGACTGTCGAGTAGTTGTTTAATTTTGGTTACTGTACTTTAATAATGTGTTTGTGTTATTTTCTTTGTCTTTTACTTTTGTAATTGGCCTTGGCCGTTTTATGTTAAATTAAATAAATGAACTATACTTGGAATTAGTATAAATTATCCTATACTATTAAATTAACTTTCTCTATTTTCACCCGAGCAGAGCTCGGTCGAGCAGAGCTCGGTCGAGCAGGTACTGTTTATAATCAATGTAATATGGGAGTCGATTTTTCGTGTATAATTAAATCATAAACATATATTTATCTTGTTTTATTTAAGTGTAACATTTTAAATTCGTCTCGGATATTAAAATGTTTAAATTCATTCACTGACAGACAACGTACAGCCTAAGCCGATGGGTTTAGCAGCATGAAATTTTAAACGAAAGTTCCTTTTATAGTGAAAACGAAACCTTTTTTTTTTTGGTGGGAATTTATCAATTATCTTCTCCCGCTCTGGGGTCCGGCGTGTCAAACTCTTACTGAATAAAACCCACCCGTGTTCCTTCAGTTGCCTGTGTATTGCCCTTTAGGACTTTCCCGCGACCCAGGCAGGCATCTGCCCTAGCGGGCCCCGTCTGTTGTACTGACATCTCTTTGAAGCGCGTGGAACATAACGCGCCATCGACCCGGCCCTGGTCCTTATCGCACGGCAAGTTACCCATTGCTCCCCGTCTACAACCCCGCGCCTATGGTGGCCGGGAATCGGCCTGGGATTCCCGACAGCCAGGGCGTCTCCTGCGGCGACTAGAGGCGTGAGGGCGCGAAATTTGAAGGAAGGATTTTCGAAAAGTTGTCCCTAGCATGATTTTAAGGGGTTAAGTAGGGGATGAAAGTGTTAGGTTTCAATTTTGTATAATTGTTGGATAATTTACTGACAATATTAAAACAGTTAAGTATTAGTATTTAATATATTTGACAACTTAGTGCAAAACAGTTTGACTGTACTGGCAACACCGTAAGATTCGAAATGTATAATGGTGCGTACGTACCGAGTGGCTGTGAGTTAAAGTTAAGTTAAGTTAAGTGGATCAAATAAATAAATAAATAAATAAAATATAGATTGGCCTGAATTGTTGGAGATCAACTATAAATTAAGGTAACCTATTAGTTTTATTGTAAATATTAGAATACTCAATACATAGTGACATTAAATTAATGATAAACTATCTTGGTGTTTCATATTATTTACTTTATCACTAAAATATCGCAAATAGTTATAAAATACAGTTTATAGTTTGTGATTTTAGGGTAACGACTTTAAGATCCCTTTGGGTAATAGTATCTATTTTGAAGTTAAATATATTCAGAATTAAACTAGTTGTTGTAGATTATGGGTAATTTAAAACAAAAGTTCGTACGGAAGTTCGCAAACAAATCGGTTGGAACATAGGTCGATAGTGGTTCTTTGCCTAACTGCAGACTTTATACTTCTTTACAGTGAAATGGGCAAAAAAGAATACCGAAAAAGAACTAGCTATTGTGGATGGCTACACTTTTTACTGCAGAGTACAAAGTAGGACAACTCTTCTCTGGACTTGCACCTTCGGGAAGAATTGCAAAGCGAGGTTGATAACGACAAATAAAACCGATCCTTCGAAGCGTGCAGTGAAGTCAGCCAAGTTGGAACACGTTCACTCACCACCAAAATTTGTAATTTCGAACGGGATTATTATCAAGGTTTAGTGACGTTTAAGGAACTTTTTAAATGTGGGAATTATTTAACTGAGCCTCTAAAAACTCTTTGCGCTTCTAATGATGCATCATCATCATCAACATCATTATTTCAGCCGAAAGACGTCCAGTGCTGAACGTAAGCCTCCCCCAAGCACCGCCACTTCGACCGGCTCTGTGCTTTTTGCATCCAGCGGATTCCTGCGGCCTTCACCAAATCATTGGGTCCACCTTGTGGGAGGCCTTTTAACGCTACGTCTTCTGGTACGCGGTCGCCACTCCAGAACCTTTCGGCCCCATCGGCCATCTTTTCTGCGAGCAATGTGCCCTGCCCACTGTCGGCAAACTTGATGATGGACAGTTTTTCAAATAATTGATTTTCTTTTTAACTTTTTGGCCTTTTCTATCAGTTGGTAGCAGTGTTTAAGCTATATTTTTGGGTTTATGACATTGATTGTCGCTGAGACGAAATCGAACATTTTTAATTACGAGAATTGGCCTTCCACCTTTCTTGGACCACAATCATTACTTTTGATCTCAAGTCGCCATTGAGATGCCATATGCCATACATAACTATCGTGCTAAAAACATGTAGGTTCTTAACATCCAATGTGTTAGTTATTTATATAAACGTATTGTTATGTTATTTAAATAATATTGCGGTGAATTGGTTGTTCTTTATCTCTATTATGGTTTTACTATTGTTGTTTATTTTTTAAGCGTTTGCTGATGAGTTTTGATTACTTAAATAAATGAAATTATTGGTGATATAGTCAGCACTTTTTTTAATCAATAAAAATATTTTACGCACCAAGTTTTTTTTTCTATATCTCATCACCTAGCTATCAACACCTATACTGTAGGGATAGTCGTCGGCTGGTGCCTTATTTGATTAAAAACATCTAGCGGGCCTCTATGACTAGGCTTCGGCCCCTCGTACGCATTCCAAAAGTCCGGGACACCAAGGGTTCCGAGAAATGTCAAGGGACGTAAAAAATATAAAAATAGCGATCATTGTGCCGATATTTGTAACAGCCATTGGCATAAAAGCCAAGAGCTTCGACCAACATCTCAAGAGGCTCTCGTTGGGCAGCCGGATTAAGGGCTTGATTCAGAAAATGGTACTTCTGGACACGGCTCGCATTGTTAAGACGTTCCTCTCTCTGGAGCCCTGACCGTAACTTGGACCCTGTTCCCGATACCGGTGGACTAATATTTTTTAATACCGCATTATTTTGTTATAAATTAGCTATAGGGTACATTTAAAAGAAAAATACCTATAACCCTATTATACAAGCATAAAAGCAGTCATTTTTTAACAAAAAAATATTGTAAAAGGTGTCAACATTTTATTAATAGTTTAAAAACTTAAAAATTTTACTAGAACTTAATTATTAAATATTGTCAGTCAGTTATAGTGATCACTATTTGTTTGTAGATATTTCTTTTTAGTGAGTTAGGCTTGGCGACCTTGTGAAGGCCGCAGGAATCCGCTAGATGCGGGAAGCACGGAACCGGTCGGAGTGGCGGTGCTTGGGGGAGGCCTATGTCCAGCTGTGTACGTCTTTCAGCTGAAATTATGAGTTTGCCTCTACATTTAAAGACTATAATTATGTACCTACAGCATCTTCGTCTGCCTAGCCTTTTTCAAAAACTATGTTGGGCCAGCTTCCAGTCTAACCGAATGCTCCTGAATACCAGTATTTTACATAAAACGAATGCCAATCTGACCTCTACAACCCAGTTAAGAGGTAACATGATAGTTACCTCATGGTTAGACTGGAACCTGAACCCAACATTGTTTTTGGAAAAGGATAGGCAGGCTAGGCAGCTCGCCGTCCGATAAGGATCAGGCCCGGGTCGACGGCGCGTTGTGTTCCACGCGCGCCTAAAGAGATGTCAGCACCAACTGACGGGGTCCGTAAGGACCAATGCCTGCTGGGGTTGCGGGTTTGTCCGGAAGGGATATCGCGGCCCTGGCACACAGGCAACGGAAGGAACACGGGTGGGTTTTAGTCAGCAAAACCCTGACACAAAAAAAAAGGCTAGGCTCTCTTGGTAAAACTAGTTGTCAGACTTTCGGGTTTCTGACAACCCGTAACGATTATCAAAGATCTTCGAATCCGGATTCGGGAGTGCTACGAACCGAATGCGGCAAACGTACCTCAACCTCGATCGATCGACTAGTGCGACTTTTACTTATCCACTTATCCACGAGCCCTCTATATTCCTATAATTTTAAACCACTATACTAACCAAATATTGCATGTCCCAGCCTAGATTTTTTTACGTGTCAATAAAAAGCACATCTGATTGGCTAATGCAGCCTGACTGTCAAACTTAGCTGGTATCCATATCTACCCATAAATTCCAGACCAGCATAAAATGCCTTCTTTATTTCCAGTGCTGCAATGGGTGAGGAAGAAAGATGGGAAGGAACTGGCTGTTGTTAACGGCTACACTTTCTATTGCCACAAGAGCAATGTTAAGACGAAGACTTGGAGCTGCACCAAAGGGGGGTTTTGCAAAGCAAGGCTCATCATCACCAATGAAGACAGAGCTTCGCATAGGACCGTGGTATCAGCTAAGCTGGAGCACGTCCATGCACCACCAGCTTTTATCATATCCAATGGATTTTATGTCAAAATATAATAGCGTGCTATTTTATACCAAATATAATAGCGTGCTATTTTATACCAAATATAATAGCGTGCTATTTTACGTAATAATATAATAGCGTGCTATTTTTGTGAGTCATGCCAATCAATTTTATCTTCTTTGTATAGTAGCGATAGGTATTTATTGTATGTACTTAAAAATCAATAGAGACGTCAAATATGAAGTTTCATTTATACGGAGCATTTTAATTACTTGATAGCAGTAAAAATAAGCAATAATAAGCAGCAATTAAATAGCTCCGTGTGAATGAAGTGTAAGTGCCACTTACATAATATATCAATAGACTGAAAATTACCATCTAATCCAAACCAGGACAAGTTTCTGATCAATAGTGGCATTAATACACGGTTCAACCAAATTGATTAATTTTGGTTGAAAGGTTTAAAAATTAAAGGTAATAAATAGCCAACATTGAATTAATTATATTTACGTGAACACTATTCAATTTGGTTCATTCATCCAAATTGACAGGCTTATTAAGTGAACTGTGAAATATTGCCATAATTATATGAATGTATTGTATCTTATTGTTATGCTTTAGTGATATTAGAAACTTATTCATTCTGTAGTGGCACTGCACTTATTTTTGTAGTTTAATCATGCGTCTAATATATTCTTGTACACTTATATAACTTAAAAGCCCGTTGTAGATATTTCCACACCAGGCCCTAATATGTCATTTGCTTTTATTGTGCTTTAGTGGTAATCATTCTAAATAATTTATTTATTTGTGTGTGTATAGCGTGCTTAATTTATATCGTAGGTTTTTTTGTATTTAAACCTAGAAATACAATTTTTGTACTTATTAGTATCACACATCGAATCCTTTCATAAACTAAAATCTTTCAGAACTGTTTTTCTACCATAAATCCGGTAGAAAATCCGTTTTAAAACATTTTAGTTTCATGACTTAAGCTAAGGTTTCACAACTAGAATAGTTGCCAAAGATTGAAAATAAGGATCTCGAGACTGTTTTAAGAGTGTTTGTAAAAGGCGACTAAAAATATATATCGTAAGTACAGTACGACACAGCTTAGATGTAGCATAAATTTTAAAATTTGCATACATTTATTTCAATTTTACGAATGTATTTGGTTATATCGTGTATCATGTGGTGCCGGACGTAAAAAATAGCAGCATCCCATTTCTTCCCATGGGTGTCGTAAAAGGCGACTAAGGAACTCACTAGAGAATGGGCAGCAGCGTTCTCTATGTATTTTAACACCATACTGCGATCGCTAATCCGCCTGCCAAGCGTGGCGATTATGGCAAGCCATTTGGGCGAGGCCTGTGTCCTGCGGTGGACGTCTTATAGCTGAAATGATGAATGATGATTTGGTTATATGACTTCACAAGTTATTACGTTTGCGTAAAGATCATTTTCACCTAATGCAGTAATAAATATTGGTGATTATGAAGGCGCACTCAGTTCAGATGCTGATCGGTTTTACGAATTTTTTCGATGCTACGTCTAAGTTGTGTTATACTGTACTATATTATCTTTTCCTGCGATCTCTAACGCGTTTGCTAAGCGCGATCAAAATGGCAGCATTCCCTTAAGAACGTTGATTTTGTGGCAATAATACACGTTTCAACAAAAATCACTGCGATGGAAAGGCACAAAATGAAAGTTATGGATGATAGTGAATGATTCACTTTTATGTTAAGGTGGATCCGCAGTTTTAACCCGCGATTTTGTTTTTTTTTAAGTTTTTTGCATTTTGCATTTATAGAATTATAATCATTACAATCATGAATACATCACTCTAAGTTACATAGTTTTGCTCCTTATGAGATTTGTTCTTATGAAACCTATCTTAGAGAGATGTATTATTTATTTATTTTATTATTTATATACACACGGTAAAATACTTAAAGATACAACATATTAATAATTTTGAGTACAAAGGTACTGCTTATTTCTTAAGATATTTCTTCCAGCAGACTTGCGAAAGGAGAAATGAAAATTAATTCAATGATTAATGTTTATAATACTATAAATACATACCTGTTATAATCGCGAATCATATTTTGATCAAGATACAACCTTTTTTTTTTGAGGATGAGAAGTTATCAAATAACTTCTCCCGCTCTGGGCGGAGCGGGAGGGTGTGTCAGACTTTTACTGACTAAAACCCACCCGTGTTCCTTCCGTTGCCTGTGTGCCGGGGCCGCGATATCCCTTTCGGACAAACCCGCAACCCCAGAAGTCATTGGTCCTTACGGACCCCGTCAGTTGGTGCTGACATCTCTTTGAGGCGCGCGTGGAACACAACGCGCCGTCGACCCGGGTCTGGTCCTAATCGGACGGCAAGCTACCCATTGCTCACCGTCCGCAAGCCCATCAAGATACAACCTGACACTGACCTGCAAATTGCAAAAAACGTAAGAAAATTTGAATTTAGCGAGCTACAACGAATAATTCCCGCGGATAATTTTGGTAGCTTCATCCAAGTTGAACCGCATACCTAAGTGAACCGTGTATAATTGCTAAGTGTGTACCTATAAGAACAGTCATATATATAAATGTAAGTAAAACGTTGCCAAAAACTTACTATGTAGTGTTATTGCGTAGTGTTATCCTTATGCAATCAAAATTACGTAGAAAGTAGAAATAAAAAAGATTAAATAATATTTTAATCATTTTATGTAGTTTCATGTGAAAGCTTCAAATGTGCTTTTTTACAGTACATTTAGGAATTTATATTATCTTAAAGGCAAACATACAGGTATGTTAGGAACTTATAAGTACACTTAATGTAATAAACTTGTGGTGATAATTTTTTTGTTTTTATTAAGCATACTATCAGGTTTAATTGCTAATCTTAGTTTAGCGCATTAAATAAAGGCTCAGAGTTCGACTCTATTGAAGTGCAATATAAGCGGAGACATAACATTAAGAGCGTTCGCAGACAGCAGACAGCATACAATCAGTGGCTGATTTTACGTAGGAGTAAATTAAACAATAGAAATCAAATGTATTAACGCACACAACTGAGCAATTGTAGGACCTACAAAAAGTACGTCATGTGTGAGCGCGCTTAACCAGTCACTAGTAGTCCGAAGTTTCGTTATTCGGTCAACTAGCCTTCACAAGCATTAATTTGTCGCACTTGGACAGAGTTTAATCCTCATACTACGGAAATTACAATTAAATTCTCCAAGTTCAACACTCACCAGTTTCTCTTTTCAGTGATTCTGCTGGCGAAATCACGGTACTCAGGGAAACATCTGGTCATGTTCAACGACTACACCTACTACTGCAAGAAACAATGCAAGAAGACCAAGTACTTCCACTGGTACTGCTCCACACATAACTGTAGGGGCTGCAATGCTAAGCTGAAGTTGGATGAGAAATTCGCCATCGTAGGCCTTGAGAATGAACACACACATCCTCCAGCTAAGTACTGTATACATGGCGGGCAGTATATAAAGATATAACACTACAGACAACGTCTTTTGACGTTGCATGTTCATATTGTAAAGACGGCTACATACGTCACTACTTGCTTGATAAACGAGCATGAACCATTGCTTTCTCCTAACTCACATGGGCGCTTAAACTTAGCGTCCTCGTTATCATTGATAATCTCTTCGCTTCTATTGCTAATTACCTCTTCTCTACATCACGATTATGCGCTAACATAGCCTCCATGAAGACGTCGGGCGAACACTGAGCTATCATCTCCGCCATCGCCTTGCAAAATGGCTGACATTCTATTTTGGCATGTCTAAGCTGTTCTAGTATAGGTCCTACCAGACGAATGAACAAATTTTTCGTGCATTATGTGTCTTCCCTTTCTAAATCGCTTTCATATTTGACTAATATTTTTTACATATCTATTAAAAACTTATTAATTTCATGCTTCTTCACTATCATCATGCTACTCACAGTCATTTGAGTTTGTACAAATTGTTTCGTATGTAGCCGCTATCGTCACAAAACCACCCAAATACGAGTATATTATTGTTTTATTTGCATGTTATTTCTTTAATCACTAGTTTTAAGTCTTGGAAAATACTTCTTGCAATAATAAGTAGATAATTTTTGATCTTACATTAAGAAATTATGAGAAAATATATCCATATAATGAAATGAGGATCGTGAAACATATTATTGGAATGAAATTGTAGTTTCTAGTAATAGGTATTTTCTGCCTACATGTAATGTAGATTTACCCGCTTTTATCAAAGATTTGTATTTTTAATCCAAAGTTTGCGTCAACGGTAGGTACTAATTTTATTATGAAATGGTCGATCCCGATGCGTAACTGCGTTGAAACGTTCATTGTTTTCCGGAATTTGAACATGACCTAATTCTTTTTCTTTTCTTATGCCAGTAATACAGTATAAATAAGTAACAGTATTATATCTCAATAGAAAACGGCTGAAAGGACGCGCTTCGAAGTCTCAGTGTATACGTAACAGTATCGAGTGCGCGGCAGTTACACGCGGTCGCGGAAGGTTTATCTACCGAGCGGCCGTAGGCAATTATTTCAAGGTCACTGCCGAGATATAATACTGTTAGATACTTATTTATACTGTGGCAGTAGTATTCGCAATTTATGTAATAGTAAAGTTTGCCTCCTGCCCAAGACGATTAGATAGAATATTGTTGACCAAAATTTTGTAATTTTATTTTAAAATAAAGGGAATCATAATGTTGTAGTGTTGTTTTATGGATAGTCATTTGTCATAAATATGAACTACGAGTATATTAGTTATAGTTTCTGTTTAATGCTTATTTGTTAATAAGGTATCTGAAGTATATAGGTAATTGTATTGTAGTTTTAAAACCCATGGGTACAAAAACAATCGCAATCATGAAGGGATGAGAAATAAGGTAAAAATGTATGGTACTTTTAGCTAGCTTTTATTAATCTAGTACGTTTGAGATTATCATCGAACAAGACTGCAAAAGTGGGAGTCATAAATTTGGCAAAGTGAGATTTTTTACAGAAAAAGTCTTGAGATCAGCAGTAGAATAGAATCTATCACAAGAAAATCGCTGAGAAAAGCAGTGTTCCCGGCACTCGGCAAGACGTTGTTATCGTCCGTGTTGTCGTCTCCTGTAACAATAAATTGCTCCAAGAATCATCACATAATCATGGCCCTGAAAACTGCAAGAAAATTGAGATTAGCTATAATAAAATTTAAAAAAGACAACTTTATAAAACATAATCTTTCTTTCTCCCTCTGTCTCCTAGTGTCAGCATTATTTCTATTTAATAAATATGATTAAAATATACGTCTACGAATCAATCAATTCTTCCAACATTGTTATCACACCCGTATTCACACCAAGCACGTAATGTAGATCAATTGGTACATCTAAGTAGGTATACAGGTTTTCTTCATCAGTATTGATACTGTACAGATATTTGGTTACAGGTGTCCAGTACGTAAAGTCGAGAACCGGCACAAGTATGATTCTACTGAACCACTACACCTACTGCCTCGTATGGCGATCTCCTACCAAAGGCACGACCCACTGGCGATGTTCCTCGCACAATGGCAAGAAGTGCAAGGCAAAACTGATCACGGATGTCACTGGAAATATAAGCGGGAATTCCGTACATACACACGTTCCGTACAAATATGCTGTGGTTAAAGGAGTATATATCAGAATTGGATAAAATGATAAGAGAATTGGCGTGTCATCACCATCAACCTGCAGCAGTTCTATATCCATAGGCCTCTCCAATTACACGCCATTCAGCTCGATTCTCGGCAACTCTCATCCAGCTGTTATCAGCCATCCTGTGAAGATCTAGCTTGAGGGCGTCCTACCTTACGTTTGCCGATTCGAAGAACACGTCTACCCCAACGGATATCGGTTCTACGGTTAATACGGCTTGCGTGTATCTACTCTGAATGGCTTCGGATGAAGAAGTCAATCAGACACTCAGTGGCGGCGCCATCCGATAATATTCGACAGAGTTAAATAGTAGGCCGCGTCCTACCGAGTTTTGTAATAGTCTTAATCGGTTAGTTATAATGAAAAAATAACTTGTGAACGGTTCGCGTTCCAGTTAGTTATGTAAGTTTTGTAGATTAATCAAATTATTTTATAAAATAAAACATTGACTTGTTAGCCGTCTGCAAAAGAGATTTTGAAGCGATTTTTTGCTATGCGCTACTTTAGGCGTTCGATGTAAAGTAAAAACAATTCTGATTTAAAAATTTTAGGTCAAAGAATCAGCATTGCCAACCAATGTGGCAACGCTGCCAGCCTTTTGGGCACTTTTTCCACTGACAGCGATGCGGACGAAATTTTTGATGCCCAATGCGCTCGACGTTCATTTTTTTTTGTTTTTCCTCTGTGTACTTGTACATAATTTATATATTTTAGCATTAGATGCATAATATATTTAAGATCTGAATGTTAATGAATACTATAACTAAAAATAATTCTGATTGATCTCTTTACTAGATTTAGTGCACCATTGTATTTCAAAAATGAACTTAGTAACATTTAATTGTAAAAATGTTAAGAGGTCGGTAAACTGTGTGCGTGCACTGTGTAAAACAGCTGATATAAACGTTTTGTTGCAACAATCGTGGTTATTTCCGCGTGATCTAGCCTTTATATTTGTATGTGTCTAATTGTTGTACTAACATACATTTCAAGTAGGTAATTTGTAATACTAACATGCTATGGGCTTTCGAAGTCTGATAATAAAAAATAAAAAAAATATTATTATTATTAAACATTAAGACTTTGTGACCCATTGAATTCACCTATTGTAGTAGTATCTAATCGTGTTTTGTTTTAATCTCTAGATGTTTGTATTTCGTAAATATGAGTACTACCTACCTACATAGGAATAAAAATGTATAATCAAAGCTTTATTCATTCAATTATATATTTATTCACTTCTATGCATATAAATTAAAGTTGCTTTTCGTGTCTGTCTGTGAGACCGCGTTGTTCTTCTAAAATACGCAACGGATTTTGATGCGAGTTTCATCATCACTTAGAGAATTTATTCCGGAAGGTTTTGTGTGTAATAAATTGATAATATATATATAATAAAGAAATTTCGACGCTTTGTCAAGTCGCAAAAACCGTGCCAAGCAGGGGCGGGTCGCTAGTTTTTATAAACTGACAAAAGCATACGTTATTAATTTATTGGTTCAAAAATAAACCATACTACAGTAGCTGCAGATGGTAGAATTGTTTACATAAGCATCATTATAATTCTTCTGTCTATAGTTGGTGTGGTAGCGTATTACCCCACACCTAACCAAAGCGATCGGTCACAGGAATACGTGATCGTCGCGTTCAGTTCGGAGAACCGGAAAGCGTCCTCTGTTGGCGCGACGACGCGCTCAAGTTCGCCGAAAAAAAATTACGCGACGGTCGCGGATCCGCGACTCTACTATCGCTTTGGTTAAAACCCGGCCTTGTGAGTAAACTTCGTGAAATATAACTTTACATAACTAAACCTTTTTGAATTGCAATACGTTAAATATTTTATAAAACTGTTTCCATTACTGTTACCATTATTATTTTCAATTTTTATTTGTTTGTTTCAACACTTCTTCACTCCATGATTATTTCCAATTTATTAACTTTATAATTTATTTAGTTTATTACTTTGTTTGATTACCTATGAGTTTTCATATAGGTATTTGATATTTATGAAAAAGTAAAAAGTAGAAGAAGTAGTTATGCCCTTGTTGTATATTAGTAGTTTAAAATAATATTTCAGCTGTATTTTACTAATGTAATATGTAGTAGAAACAAACAATTTAACAAAAAAAAAACCACATTACGGCACGTTTGCACCTCAAATCAACACGATTAGCGCTAAACATATTCAAAACATTATTCTATCTCTGTCATCTTCAAACGATTGACAGAAACAGAATGAAGTTTCACATACGTTTAGCGCTAAACGTATTTAGAGATTTGTGGTGCAAGCGGGCCTAAATCTAGCACCATACAAATTTGAAAAGGAATCAAATCTAATTTTGAAAAATACTTAGGAGAGAGAACTCGTTTACCTATGAGTACTAAGGATTTTTTTTCTGTATAGCGTTCCAAAATATTCACAAATTAAAATAAAAACATTTTCTATAAAAAAATAATAAATATTTAATTTATAATTGAAATGGTGAGTTATTTTATATCCTAAGACTAATTATTAATTCATTTCCTTTGACTTTTTTTTTTCTTTGTTTTACCCAGACTTCCAAGAAGGTGATTTTTTTTGAATATACAAATTCAATTGGTCTAAATGATGATGACATGACAGCGATGCGGACGAATACTTCGACGCCTAAGTATCCTTTTGTTTTTGGATTTATTTGTATAGTTAGTCATTTAAATTAGTACTTTAGTGTAAATAGTTATTTGACTAATATATCAATGTCTTATTTTTCAGAGAACTTCACATACGTAACATCTCGGTCAGGTTCACAACTAATTCTTATAAACGACTACACCTATGCTCGCGGTCTTCAGCCAAAGAACAAGAATACTACACGTTGGTACTGTTCTACTCATATCAGCAAACGGTGCAAAGCTAAATTCGTCACCAATGTAGAAAATAAAATTATTTCGGCTAATTATGAACATAATCATCCTCCATTGAAATATCTTTTATGTAATGGGAAATATATCCGGATATAACTAATAACTACTTGAAATACCTTTTATGTAATGGGAAATATATCCGGATATAACTAATAACTACTTGAAATACCTTTTATGTAATGGGAAATATATCCGGATATAACTAATAACTACTTGAAATACCTTTTATGTAATGGGAAATATATCCGGATATAACTAATAACTACTTGAAATACCTTTTATGTAATGGAAAATATATCCGGATATAACTAATAACTACTTGAAATACCTTTAATGTAATGGGAAATATATCCGGATATAACTAATAACTACTTGAAATACCTTTTATGTAATGGGAAATATATCCGGATATAACTACTAACTACTTCAAAATACCTTATATGTAATGGGACATATATCCGGATATAACTACTAACTACTTTATTTGTTTTTTTTAACCGACTTCAAAAAGGAGGAGGTTTTCAATTCGACAGATTTTTTTATTATGTATGTATTTTCAGCGATTTTTCCTTGATTACTGGACCGTTTAAGTGATTATTATTTTCATTTGGATAGAGAAAGCCCGCGGGGTGATCCCATATAAATTATATTATATTAACTTTGCTTGGGTAGTTTTTGAGTTAGCTTTAATAATACCTACGAATACGTATTCAATCCACTTTGTGTATAGTGCAGTTGTTTAAATAGCAAGTAGTGGTATTCGAATTTGTGTGGGGTAGGTACCACAACTAATAAGTGAAAAATAAAACTTTTTACGTATCGTAGTGTTTTTTATTTTTAAGTTTTATTTTTATTTTCAGCGACTTCAAAAAAGGAGAAGATTCTCAATTTCGTTTTATTTTTCAGTAGACGTCACATACATACAGTCCCGGTCAGGGTCACAACTAATTCTTATTGACGACTACACCTATGGTCGATATCGTCAGGCAAAGAAAAAAAATACTACTCGTTGGAGCTGTTCTACTCACAACAGTAAGAAGTGCAAGGCGAAACTCGTGACCAATGCTGAAAATAAAATTATTTCGGCTGATTATGAACATAATCATCCTCCATTGAAATATCTTTTATGTAATGGGAAATACATCCGGATATAACTAATAACTGGTACTCCCTTTCTTCTCCGAAAATTGTTTGTCCGAAAATCATTATCCATAACACGTTTGCTATAAACTTCAGTAACCATAATGTTCAAAAATTCGAAATTTTGTTTTACATAATTATCTTTACTTCTAAAACTATTCTGTCCTAATATCGAGTACCATAATAATTGAATCTCCTAATTTTGCATGAAATAAAGTCATAATATGTCCTAAGTATTGTATTATTTAATGTGATGTGTATAATGTTTATCC
Source organism: Agrochola macilenta (assembly GCA_916701695.1). Classification (NCBI taxonomy): domain Eukaryota; kingdom Metazoa; phylum Arthropoda; class Insecta; order Lepidoptera; family Noctuidae; genus Agrochola; species Agrochola macilenta. The sequence goes on from OU753563.1 coordinate 17,416,361, forward strand.
GAATCTTCATTTATAACACAATTGTTAGTCCTAAAAACAATAGGTTTTAGTGGCAGAAACGAATCGCTGTAAATCCGACTCCACGCAGTCTTGTCTGCCCTACCCCTAGAGTGTAATTTAAAATCGCGTAGGCGCGGAGGGGCTAGGCGGCCCGCGAGTTGAGGAGCAGGTGGTTGTAACGCCTTCCGCCGCGGCTGAGGCTGGCCGGCTCAGCCGGCCAGCAAGACGAAGCTACATTATGATTACTGAAGTTTATAGCAAACGTGTTATGGATAATGATTTTCGGACAAACAATTTTCGGAGAAGAAAGTACCCGGATATAACTACTAACTAGTACTTTTTAGTTTTTTTTTTTTTCGTATTATAACCGACTTTAAACAAAAAAACAGAAGGTGCTCAATGTCGTCACTTTTAAATAGCAAGTAGTGGTATTCAAATTTGCGTGGGGTAGGTACCACAACTAATAAGTGAAAAATAAAACTTTTTACATAATATAGTGTTTTTATTTTTAAGTTTTATTTTTATTTTCAGCGACTAAAAAAGGAGAAGATTCTCAATTTTGTTTTATTTTTCAGTAGACGTCACATACATACAGTCCCGGTCAGGGTCACAACTAATTCTTATTGACGACTACACCTATGGTCGATATCGTCAGGCAAAGACAAAAAATACTACTCGTTGGAGCTGTTCTACTCACAACAGTAAGAAGTGCAAGGCGAAACTCGTGACCAATGCTGAAAATAAAATTATTTCGGCTGATTATGAGCATAATCATCCTCCATATAAATACATGATATGTAATGGAAAATATGTTCGGATATTCTAACTACTAACTACTTTTATTTGTTTGTATAATATATGTTTTATTTGTTTGGTTTTCAGTGTTGTCTCATTTTTCAGAAGCCTTCGATTACGCAGGGTCACAACTAATCGGATATAACTACTAACTAGTACCTTTTTTTGTATTATAACAGACTTTAAACAAAAAAACAGAAGATGATCAATGTCGTCTTATTTTTCAGTATACTTCAAGTACATCGAGTCCCAGAAAGGGTCACCACTAATTCTTATTAACGACTACACCTATGGACGTCAGACAAAAAACAAAAATACTACTCGTTGGAACTGTTCTACTCACAACAATAAAAAGTGCAAGGCGAAATTAGTGACCAATGCTGAAAATCAAATTATTTCCAGTAATTATGAACATAATCATCCTCCATGTAAATACATCATATGTAATGGAAAATATTTTCGGATATAACGACTAACTACTTAAGAAGAATACAGTAAAATGTGGTACGAATATTTCGATCAGAGGTATCAAAGGTCACTGAGGGCTAAAACACATACACACGATACGAAGTCGAGACCATCGTGGCACGTTGCGACCGATGTTATTACAGACATGTTTAGATAAAAAAAAAAATTGAGAACTATCTAGTATTTTCGGTAAAAAAATAAAGGTGATAGTGTGTTATCACCTTTATTTTTTTAACAAGTGGTAAAGATTCAATCAATAAAAAATGTCGGTTGGAACGTGTCACGATGCGACGTCGTAGCGTGTGTATGTGTTTTGACCCTGAGCAAGCCAGCAGTTGTTCATGGTTCGACTATAAGTCGACAAGAAATAGTACTTGCTCTTCGGCTTCGATCGGGATACATTCCAATGAACAGCTTTGCATTCCTTATGGGTACTACAGTTGCTTCACCAAATTGTCAGGGATGTAATATACGTGGAGTGCGTCCGTAATGAGGCCGAAAGAGTCACATTATTATCCAAGTCACTGGATGTTGGTAGGTGTAATAGCATTCTTGCGTCCCCATTGTCAAAGGATGCAAGACTCTTGTATTAGTTCGCAAAAATAGGACTGAGACCATAAGGAATTATTGTTTGTACCAATGAGGATGGTAAAAATGAATTTAAAAATCTTCTCACTATTTTAATGAGCTTTTTATTCTTCGTATTTTCATGGACCTCGAAAATGGAGAAGGTTCTCAATGTTGTCTTATTTTTCAGTAGACTTCAGATACATTAAGTCCCAGAAAGGGTTACAACTAATTCTTATTAATGACTACACATTCGGACGCCATCGTCAGACAAAGAAAAAAAATACTCCTCGTTGGAACTGTTCTTCTCACAGCAATAAGAAGTGCAAGACTAAACTCGTCACTAATGACGAACAAAAATTACTTCCGCTAATTATGAACATAATCGTGCTCCATGCAATTATGTTCGGAAATGTGTTCGGAAATCATCGTCACAAGAAGTTATAAATTAATTATGTAAAGTGAAATTGCTCGTCAAAAAATCACTCTACGCTCGACACCGCCCGCGGACGGACGTGCTGCGCAGTGTGTACGAGATTCCTGTTTCCGGCTCAGTGGTTCCTGCTGCGGTTCCTGCAGTGGTTCCCGAGCCGTCTATCGTCGCTTCCTGCGACGAGTTCTTCTATAGTCTGTGGACTATCATCGACCTATTAATTGTTTGTCTTTTTCAAGACACAATTAATAAATATTTCTAAATCAGAGTTGTTTCAAAACGTAATAGTCGCGTTTTTTTGGCCCCTTCTGGGTAAAATCCACAGTTTCGTGGTTCTCGGTGGAAACCTATGCGGTGCCAACGAAACCGAGAGGGTGTTGCCCCAATTACACCCGCCGAACCCCCTCAGGGCTAGGCAATCAGTTGGACGGGTCCCAGTGTTCGGCCTTGGGGGATCTCCTAGTCGACATTGGTGACAGTTTTCCCTTCACAGCGACTCACCTAGTGTCGATCGGGTGTGTCTACACCCGGCACACTAGACTGGTTAGGACCCCGTTGCACAATAAGATAGGCAACGGGCAAAAGCAAGCTTAGGGCTCACCATTAAGTACACAACCTCCCTGTCTATACCCGACAGGGAGAGGGTTTACACATCCCCGGCCAATCCGCCCGGGGAGTTAGTGTTAGAAATTGTTAGGAGAAATAGGAACCATTCCTCTTATTAATTAAATTAATTAAGCCATTATAATGGAGGCATTATTGAAGTCTCTTCAAGACGACATTAAGTCGCTTAAAAGCGACAATGCAGCCCTCACTAGCATCCTTAAAAGGATAATTACCGTCTCGCCCTCCCTGAAAACTGAATTCGGCCCGGAAATAATTGCACTACGACGGCCCTCTCAATCTATTCCCTCCGATCCTATCATCGCTGAAAGCAGCAATGACAGCCCACGCTCTCCCCAGCTAGAGAGCCCACTTAGCCCGCTGATGTCTATGGACACAGACGAACCAGTAGATTCAACGAAACGCGTCACGACCCCTTACCCGTACAGCTCGGAACCTGAGGCTAGATTTTCTTCTTCCTCCGCTTCATCCCACTCTGATGACGATGGGTTCACCCCAGTCAACGGAAAAGGGAAAAAGCGGAAGAATAAGAAACAATCTTCCACCCAGGCCAGCAAAGTAGTAGCGTTTGAGGATCGTGACTCATTCTCACTTTCCCCGCTATCCCCAGCCCCACCCGCTACTTGCACTACCGTAGCTTCCCCCTCCCCCGCCCCCCGCCCGACCGCGTCATCCTCTTCGCAGGTCACCCCCTCCCCCGACCCCCGCCCGATCGCGTTAACCTCTTCACAGGATACTCCCATCCCACCCAATTCTGGCCCTAAGAAGGTCCCTCCGCCACCACCCGTGTTCATACAGGACAAGGGCAAGTGGACGGACGTCTCTAAATGGTGTTGCGACCAAAAAAAATCGCATACACCAACGCTAGAAACACCCAACAGGGTATTAAAGTAAATGTCCCTACGTCCCGTGATTATAGGGACCTCACTAGTCTTCTGAGACAGAGAAAGGTGGCATTCCACACTTTCTCTCTCCCAGAGGAAAAACAGACCCGCGTAGTCATCAAAAGGATGCCGCGCGAAATACTAGCCGCCGATATTTTAGCCGACCTTCAGTCGCAAAATATCCCCGTAGACGAAGTCCACCGTATGCACCGCGCTAGAGGCGGAGAGCAATACGACATGGTACTTGTTATCTGTCCCCCAGTTCAGGGTTATCACCCTATTTTTAAGGTAAAATCCATCTGTCACCTCACGGGTCTCGAGATCGAGAAACCCAGGAAAAATGGCATAGTAGGACAATCTCAACCTCCTGAGAGATTAAGCCCTCAGAGGCCCACTCCGTGGAGCTATCTTCACCACCAGCAGGCCTTTCCAGCCATGGCTACCTTCCAACCCCCACTCCCTACTATCCCCCCCCTTATGGGCCCCCGTTATCACGCCCCCGCGCCCCTTACTAAGCCCGCACCTGCTCCTATAGCACCGCGTCCGCAATCCGCGAACACTCCCGTAGCCTCTTCTAGCATGCCTCAAAACATGCCTCAAAATGTCCTTTCCTCCGCGATGACATTCCTCTCTCCTCGCGCTTTCCAAATGGCCAATCAACTCGAGGCCGCCCAAGATGCCTGTGATCTCATAAAGATCCAAGCTATTTACAACGCGTATCCAGACATTACGCGTGCTCTGACATCCCGCGCCTCCCATAGAACCCACAATGTCTAACACCATCTTAGCTAGGTTCAAAACCCGATCCCTCATGTTAGGCATCTTCAATGCAAACGGCATTAATGGTCAACGCGACGAGATCGCGGAATTCCTCCGCGATCACCACATAGACGTCTTCCTCTTACAGGAATCCTTCCTCAAACCTAATAAACGAGATCCGTCAATCGCTAACTATCGTGTAGTTCGCAACGATAGGACTCGTTGTCACAAGGGCGGCACCCTTATCTATTATAAAAAAGACCTCTATTGCATCCCCACGGATCCTCCCCCGCTCTCAGTATTAGAAGTCTCCATCTGCCACCTAGGCATGTCAGGCCATCAGCCGATCACCCTTATATCGGTCTACCTTCCTCCCCAACCCACTTCAGAGGACCCCCGACTCTTTGCAAACGATCTCTCTATCTTATTTGGCCTGAGTGACTCCGTTATCATGGCGGGCGATCTCAACGCCAAGCATCCCTCCTGGAATAGTACCAGAACCTCCACCAGAGGACAACACCTGTTTGACCTCTCTGCCTCTATGATCTTTGATGTCATCGCTCCGATGACCCCAACCCACTACCCTCACAACCCTAACCATACACCCGATGTCCTAGACTTGGCGCTCCTTAAGAACGTCAATCTACGTTTAGACTCAATAGATACGGTACACGAGCTTAACTCTGATCACCGTCCCATAGTCATAAGACTGGCCCCGCGCATAGGTTTCTCCGACCCCAATCAACCTCCCGTCACTAAAAAGGTAACGGACTGGAAGAAAGTAAGCACCCAGCTGAAATCCAACACGTCCCCCCAATTAGATAACATCCCCGATCAGTTTGACTCTATCTCGGACACGATGGCCGCGATCGACTCATTCACGGATCACATACAATCTGTCGTGAACGAATGTTCAAGGGAAGTCACAGTGACGGATGACCGTCGCTGGAAGCTACCTGACGATGTACGTAATCTGTTGACTGAGAAGAACGCGTCTATCCGTGCATACAGTAGCTTTCCCTGCGACGCGAACAAAGCCCATATGCGCTACTTACAGAGAACTGTAAGGAAACGTGTAGCGGAGCTGCGTAACGCGGGCTGGGATAAGATGCTAAGCGAGTTAGAGCCTACCCACCTAGCCTTCTGGGAACTTCAGAGGAAACTCAAGTCCCCGCAAGTCACTTCCATGCCCCCATTAGTACGTCCCGATAAGACCATTGCATTCGACGACGTCGACAAGGCCGAGTGCCTAGCCGACAGTCTAGAAGCTCAGTGCTCACCCAGCTCCCTACCAGTAGACCAAGCTCACCTCGCAGAGGTAGACGCCGAAGTCGAACGTAGAGCCTCTCTCCCTCCCGTAGAAGACCCTGAGAATCCTCTGCCTCCCGTCACTCCAGACGAAGTGCACGATATCATCAAGGGTCTTAAAGCTCGTAAAGCCCCCGGTTCAGATGGACTCACCAACAGAGTGGTCCAGCTTTTCCCTGCCCACTTGATAATGTTATTGGCCACCATCTTCAATGGTGCCCTAAGCAACAATATCTTCCCACAAACGTGGAAAGAAGCCAACGTCATCGGCATCCCGAAGCCAGGCAAACCCAAGTCTGAGCCTTCTAGTTACCGTCCCATTAGTCTGCTCAAGGTTCTCGGCAAAATCTATGAGAGGCTTATTTATAAGCGTCTCAGAGAATACGCCGAGACCAAGGGCCTTATTCCCAACGAACAGTTCGGCTTTCGAACTCAGCACTCTAGCGTGCATCAGGTCCACCGCATCATCGAGGACATAAGCGCTGGTTTTCAGCGCGGCTTGATGACGGGTGCTATCTTCTTCGACATAGCGAAAGCTTTTGACAAAGTCTGGCACAACGGCTTATTATATAAGCTCTAAAACTCGGTGTGCCAGATCGTCTCGTGCTCATCTTACGAGACTTTTTGTCGAATCGCACCTTCCGCTATCGCATCGAAGGAGCGCTCTCCTCCCCCCGACCCTTACGCGCGGGTGTCCCTCAGGGCTCTGTGCTATCTCCTCTCATTTTCACGCTGTTCACCAGCGATATCCCTAAAAGTAACAAGGCGCAGTTGGCTCTGTTCGCAGACGACACGGCCATTTACTATTCAGGCAGAAGCCCCGACGCGATAGCTCTCACTCTCCAAACCGCAGTCGACAAGCTCGGCAAGTGGTTCAGAAAGTGGAGAATCGAGGTCAATCCCGATAAGAGTCAAGCGGTTCTCTTCAAGAAACCGAGACTCAAAAAACTTATTAACACGCTCCCCCGACCAATCACCATGTTTGACAAGCCGATCCCCTGGGAGAAGCGAGCCAAATATCTAGGTGTGGTCCTCGATTTTAAACTCACATTCTCCGAGCACATAAAGCAGGCACGCTCGCGAACCGCTTTCGCTCTCGGTAGGCTCCACTCCGTTCTCAATGCACGAAGCAAATTGTCACTCAGGTGCAAATTGCGTACCTACACGGCGTGCATTAGACCCATTATGACCTATGCGTGTGCCGCCTGGGCACAAGCCAAACCCTACCATCTCCATAAGATGCAGACCCTCCAAAACCGTTTCCTTCGAATGGCGACGGCTTCCCCCTGGTATGTTAGGAACGAGATCCTCCATCTCGACCTTAAAATCCCCACAATAGCCCAATTTCTAAAACGCAATGAAACGCGTTATTTTGATAAAGCCGCAATACATCGCAACCCTCTGGTTGTGAAGGCCGCCAGTTATATTCCCTCTGGAATAAGTAAAATCCGCCGTCCAAGGCATGTTCTCAACGACCCAGATGACCCCATAACCCTCCTCCAGGAGAGCAATAGGGCCACCAGTACTGTAAAGAAACACACACACCGACACACGTTCCGACCTCGCCGCAGAGGTCCGCGACCGCGTCCCTCCCGAGTAAATGGTACTCCCCCCCGACCCTTGCTCGACGATGCACCAGCCCGCGTCGAAGCTGAGCCCGTAGTCTTAAATTCCCCGAATAATAATAATCTATGTTTGATCCAGCCTGTCCCATCTTGCTGTCCTCCCCCCAGCGACGCCCTAAGCCGAGGTCCGTACCCCACAGGGGGTGCCCTTAGCGAGCGTTCGCCTAGTTTTAATTAGAATAGTTTATGCCCCTGGCTGGAGGCTTTAAGTGTAGAAGCTTAAGGCAGCCACAGGAAAGTCCGGTTAAGCAGCTACGACCTCCTCAGAGGTTAACTGCGAGATGCCCTATATAAAAAAAAAAAAAAAAAAATTGCTCGTTAGTTGAGTTGATTGAATTTAGTAGATATTATTTGTTGTTGATTGAATTGTCGCTACGTAACTTAGTAGAAGTTCTTTGTTTACAACATGTATAGCTTCTCGAGATGCGGACGTTGGAAACCTTAACTTAGTTATATATTTTTGTAATTTTTTTGTTTAACTGCATTTTTTATATGAATAAATAAATGTTTTTTTTATATTTTTTATATCAGTTTTTCTTCTTTTTTTTTGTCCGAACCATTCTTTATCCTTGTGATGTTTAAGTTTTTCTAAACAAACATCTATTTTATCGCAGGGCTCTTCGAGACTACAAATCATGCTCTTGAGCGAGGTGGCAAAAAAAGACGTTGCTGTAGCTGTTACAAAAAACTAAGACAAACAATGGATAGTAAACAGGCTTCCAAGAAGACCAAAAGAATACATTCTTATTGCATTTTATGTAATCAAAATATGTGTTTGCCATGCTTTAACGAAATACATTTTTGTCAAAGATTGTCCTGACTAACTGATGTTTTATTATATTCCTCTCATACGCACAGTAGAATAGTAAGCGAATGATTTCTACTGCAACATACGAAATTCCTATTTATATACTCATATATATAAGTCGTAAAAGCAACCGCTCAACTCCCGGGCTATTTTAGTATACCTGTGTTTAAACTAGTAAAAGAATATGTGTTTGATCTCGATTTATTTGTTTCAGATTATGACATAAGATTCGTTGAATCCGAAAGGGGCCAGGTTTTGCTTCTGTGTCAAGATTACACCTTCTCATTCCGTCGACAGCTGTCTCGAAAACAAGGCGCTCATCAATGGGTGTGCACGTCTTACAACAAACTTAATTGTAAAGCGGAATTTCAACTAAATGATGAAAGGAAAATTTTATCCAAACGTGGACATCATAATCATCCACCAGCCATGTATTATGTTTGTGATGGTATTTTTAAGAGAATGTAAATACAGCGTTTATCAGAAAACTAAGGTCTTATTAAAAAAAAAAAACCTGATGTCCCATAAAAAACTTCAATACCTACTCGGCCCAAATGTATGGGACATTTGGGCCTTGGGCCGAGACCTACTTGGCCCAAATGTCCCATACATTTGGGCCGAATTTAAGTTTTGTATGGGACAATTGATAATTTTTTCGCAATTACGATGTTGGTCCCATAGAGAAAGTTATGCAGTTTGATGGTCTGTACCACAGCCTTAAATTTGACCACACCTTTCTGATACACGCTGTATAACGAATTTAAATTACCAGCATGTAATTGACCCATTATACTCGTAGTTGCGTGAGTCCCGCTTTATCCACGCTTAATTTAAGGGTTATTTAGGTAAGTAGCTTAATTCAGAAAAAAATCTAGACAGCTATCAGGATTATATAAAATCACTACGTATTATGAACCAAAGGCGCCTCGCTGCGTCTGTCTGTATGTGTTAAACTCAATAACTACCGAACGGATTTTCGTACGGTTTTCACCAATGAACGGAATGATTCATGAGGAAAATTTAGTTGTATAATTAATTAAGATTTTGTGTAAATTGACTTTAATATGACGATGGTTGTTGAAGATGTCGGAAAATATCATGTAGACTGGCAGCTTTGCTGCACTAGCGTGCACCTCGTAAATCAATGGAATTATTATGAAAACAATGCATTACGGAAATAATACATTGTTTACCTGGATTAATACATAGGATACTTTTAATCCCGGTATTTTCCGACATCCACGCGGGCAAAACCGCGGTCAAAACCAAGTCATACTATAAAGTGACGATGGTTATAGTGTTTTAGAAAAATGTATGAATTTAAAGATAATTTGTAAATTTTTATCTATTAAAATCATGAACGGTCAGAACCTCCGACGATGAATTTTATTTTTAATATTGATAGCCCTTTACAATTATCTTTAAGATTGGCAAGAGAGAGAAAATCTCTCTCTCTAATTAATAATAATAATTAATAAAAATAATAATAATATAATATATATAAAAATAATAATATTATTATTATAATATAATATATTATATTATTATTATTATTTCTCAATTATTCTCTCTTTTCTTTTGTGGTTGGTAGCAAGTATGGAAGAAGAAGAATAATCATTATAATCATAATCATATCATAATAATCATAATCATTTCTTTATTTGTATTTAAGAAGACATGTTGTAACGACCTCAAATACATTGGGATAAGGACAAGATGATGAGCAGGGTACCAATGCACTTTTAGAGGTATGAGGAACAGGGTCAAACTCAAACTCAAACTCAAAGCATTTATTTCAAATAAACCAATTACAGGCACTTTTGAATTGTCAAGGGGTCGGTCAGTCAGAAATATGAAGCTAGTTGCCCATTCCAACGCGTAGTAGGTTCCTATGGAGAAGAACGGGCAAGAAACTCCACGGACACTCTTTTAAATCAGAGGTGTAAAGTTCACTCATCCTCTATAGAAAAGAGAGGATCCTCCAACCAGACGGGTGTCGTTTCTGGCGGGCAACTGCCCTACGATTGATGTCGGAGAAGTTATATATGGTGTTCGTGCGGTAAACTCTAATTGCGCGATGCAGGACTTGTGTGACGTCAGGTCTTTGATGCGTAGTTTGCATGTGGCGATGTAGATGCCGTCACAGAGTCTTGTCTCCGAGTTGGAAGTTGGGTAGGCCTTAGGTGTGGGATGCAACCTGTGTTGACACCCTTGCGCCATCTTGTTTTCCTAGCACGGCGGGCTTTGCTGGGGTGGCTGCTGCAGGTGCAGAAAACCTCAAACGGCGCAAGGATAACAACCTTATTGGTATTTATATTTTTGAGCCGTTTGGGGTTGAAAAACTAGGGCCGAGTTTCGAGTGCTCATAGAGTATTTCGGGACATTGCCAAGCGGTTGGTCGACTCTTCAGTGACCAGAGGGCTGGCCAATTTTTAGGTCAATGAATCAGCATTGCCATCCAACGTGGCAACGTTGCCAGCCTTTTGGGCACTTTCCCTCTTGTCTCTTAGGTCATGACAAAAAGTGAGCTGTCATGGGAACTGTCAAGCTATTTTGGACTATGTGCTGTGCAACTAACAAAAACAGTGATACGGTATGGTATAATAGAACAGTCGCTCCGTGTGATAATCTGATATTCAGCTGCATCTGGTTAGACTGGAAACCGACCCCAACATAGTTTGGAAAACGCTAAACAGATTAGTAATATAATAGAAGCAAGAAAGCATAACCCATACTATTGTCCACGAAATGATATCGAAAGTACGAACCCAGTTGCATAATTTGTTTTGTTTTTTTTTCAGCCATCAGGTTCATAAAATCGCAAAAGGGCAGGCCATTAATAATGCTGAACGAGTTCACATACACTTTCGCCACCCGATCGGAAAAGAAAGGCACTTTCCGATGGGTCTGCACATCTCATTGTCAAAGTAAATGCAAAGCTAGAATCGTATTGGATACTAAGCAAAGAATCGTGTCGTCAGTTTTTGATCATAGTCACTCACCGCCTAAGTATTATATTCATAATGGGGAATATATTAAAATATATAGATAGGTTATGGGGCTAATTTCAACATTGAAACTGACCGGGATTACTAGCCCTTTAATATAATTTAACATTGACATGCATGTAAAAATAAAATTATAACTGATTAATTGACATTATTTACTCGATCATTCGTTTTGTACAGATTCAGACTTATTATTAAAAACCCAATATATTTGTACACCAATTTCATTGGTAGGACATAGAGCTCGACTAAAATGTATACATAAGACCTTTATTGTATTACCTGTGTTCACAAATAAAGATTGATTGATTGATAAATTGATTGATTGATTGGGATCAAGACATCTAAACCGAGTTCAAGATCTGTCAGTGTCAATATTCCATAACAATAATGACACTGACAGCTCTTAGATGTGCTGATCGCGGTCAGTTTCATTTATGAAATTCGCCCATAGTGCCGTATGTAAGTTTAATAAAAAGTTTGAAATTTGGATGTGAACTATTGTAACTTTAGTCTGAGTAATAAATGTGGGTTGTTGATCCATTCTGAAAATCGAGTAATTATTAATAAGTTCACAACTAGAGATTATTTTATAAATGTTGTATTTATTTTCAATGGTTTTTGTAGGGTGACTTAATGTATACCTAGTACCTAAATACAATGTAAATGTGTTTGTAAGCCAATGTCACTATGTTTTTAAATGTATAGGTATCTACTATCAACTAGTGTTTTAAAACCTAGGGTAACTTTAATATACTGATTAAGAAGATAAAAATTCAATCATCTACGATTTTTATCTATTAATTCAAGACTTTAAACATAAAGTTTAAATTTCAGACTACAAGTACATAAAATCAAGAATAGGAAAGCCGTTGATATTATACAAAGACTATACTTTCTGGCATCACAAACATTTTCCCATAAAAGGCACTCATCATTGGCTGTGTACGGCTAGTAGCAGAAAGCATTGTAAGGCTAAACTAACACTGGACCGCCACAATAATATAATATCTGGCAATGGATATCACAATCATGTACCACCTCAATATTATGTATGTAATGGAGAATATGTCAGGATTTAATAGTGTCTTTGAAATCCTAGAACTCAAGGTACATTTCCGTATTTAGGTCCACTTATCACTAAGTGCATTTAACGCTAAACGTGTTAAAACATCATCCTGTCTCTTTCATCTTCGAACGATTGACAGATATAGAACGCTGTTTTAAATGCGTTTAGTGGTTTGTGGTGCAAGTGGGCCTTAAAATGATTAACATTTAGTAACAATTTCATTTCAGTGACATCCAATGTTAAAAACATGACAAATTGTAGGTATTTTTGACAGATTGGGACTGAGATTGGAATGCAACCATTCTTAAAAATACGGGTACTGCCCCTCTGATTTAATACTTTAAAAACTAAAAACTGTATCCATCATACAAGTTGGTACATATTTTAATTTTATACTAGAGATGTGAAGCAGATACGTTTGCTCTATAGCTGTTTTAAGTGCTAATCCATTAAATAGATTTTTATTGTTTAACGATTTTTTTATTAAAAAGAAACCCTTAGTTTACATCCTTACTCCTTGGATGAACAGCCAGACCTGGAACAAGCATGAACACTTAAAAATAAAACAATATACTTATGAAACTTGAACAACATCAATGTCTCAATAAGTGCAATGGTACGTATTGCATGAATTGAGTCATTGCAATGGTGCAATTAAGATAGTAAAGAGGTCGTCTACTTAAATAGATCGATATGTTTAAACTGTTTTTGAAGTCAATAAAAATCTCTCAGAGGATGCAACTACTCAGGAATCTACAAATTATTGAACAAATGCCAATGAATTCAAAATCAGCCTATATAAACAAAAACACTCTGATTCGGCGGCTAGCATTAAGGCTTGTGCAGACCAGCGCGACTTGTCGCGCGACGCGACACCGGTTAATGTTATACTGTGAAGTTTTCTTAGAAATTGTATTGTTCGTGTCGCGTCGCGCTACATGTCGCGCTGGTCTGCACAAGCCTTTAATCGATAAATCTGCATGTTTTTATAAGTTCTCTCTCTTCTATCTGTTTCCAAGAAATCCTTAGACCGATATCTACAGTTTTATCTGCTTTAGACTGAACGGTTTCGACTTGAGTCGGAACAGATACGTTTTTGTCAATTTTGACTGTTTTGTTGCAATTGTGGGCGCCATCTTTCTTTTCCTATAACGATACTGCGATAGCCTAATGCAAAACAACATTAGCACAGGTCTACGCCTAACTGTCTGTGTTTAGTTTCAGATAATATCAAGTACATCTCGTCAAGACTAGGCAACCAGCTGATACTTCTCGATGAATACACGTACTTTCATTTCAAATCCTGCAGAAGTAAATTCACGAACCATTGGCTGTGTACTTCAAGAACTAGCAAAAAGTGCAAAGGAAAACTTACTCTAGGCATTGACAATAGAGTCATTGCCTATAATAATGAACACAACCATCCGCCCCCGGGATATTTCTGTGGGCATGGAAAATTTATTAGGAATACAAAAACTTCTGAATACCTATCATAAGGATCATATATGGTACGGTCGGTCAGTGACCTGCAGAACCCGACTCCTCTTCCCCTCTTCTTTTTTATGAGAGGGGTCAGGTAATGCAGAGCATTGACCGTACCATACCATGATCAGTACTAATTCCAGATTCGCCTCACTTTACATGCCAAAGAATTCGTGGTTGCCTCTACTTAGGTAAAAAAACTGTTTTTTTTTTTTCATCTGCTCAAATGTTAGTTTTAAGCTCAGGCCGGTTTTCGGTCAAGGGGGGCAAATGTTTCTGTGTGAGAGAGGGTGGAGGGGGGATTTCTCAGGCTGTGAATACCTTTTAAAAAAACCTTCGGCATTTTCCGTAAACTCAAGAATGTAATAATCTAATGAGAAAAAAAAAAAACATAATCAACAGGTATTCACAAGTTATTTGTGAAATACCTGTTGATTATGAAATAAACTTTTTTAAATTTTTTTATTAGGTCATAAAACTATTTTATATATCTAATTTAGAATTACATGGCTCCCGCAGACAGGCGCGACGTGACGGCGCGAAACGACAAAGACAGAACAATTTCCGTTAAGTTTTCATTTTACACCAGAGTCGCGACGCGCCTGTCTGCGGGACCCTTAAGACTCACCCTCAGACCCTCAGCTCAGGGCGGGGCAACTGCACCCGTTGCTTCCCCCACCTCCATCCCCGCCTGCATCTACCTAGTCTAAGAGTATTCTATTCTACTCTCGTCGATCATAATATTATGTGTATATTTTATAATTAAATAATTAGATTGTAAGTAACTCTGTAACATTGATCTCTCTAGTTTGTAATATTTTTTTTACAGTTTTCTATGATAAATATCTAGTTTGTAATAATTTTTGTACCGGTTTCAATATGTTTAGAATTTATTTAATATGTTTGTGGGTTTATTTTATTGTATACTAGTAACCCGCAGCATATACATATGTGCATTTATTGTCAGATGCTCTATTTAAATTTAAATAACCAATAAACATTACCTTTTTAGTACATAATTTACTAACTTCAGTCATTTTTAGCAATGCTCTAACACAAACCATCCGTGCCTCGGAAAGCACGTTAAGCCGTTGGTCCCGGCTGTCATTAGTGGATCTTTGACAGTCGTTACGGGTCGTCAGAAGCCCAAAAGTCTGACAACCAGTCTTGCCAAAGGGTATCGTATTACCCAGTTACTGGGTTGTGGAGGTCAGATAGGCATTCGCTCCATGTAACGTACTGGTATTCAGCTGCATCCAGTTTGACTGGAAACCGGCCCCAATATAGTTGGGAAAAGGCTAGGTAGGTAGATTGATTGATTGTCTAACACGAGAATAAAATGCAAGTTTTCACATAGGATGAAGCTTGGCATTACAAAGAGATTCTAGTGCTCACTCAGAGGCAATAATGCACGGCTCAACAAAAGTGATTAATTTTCTTGTTAACACGATTATATTTGGTTGCTTCAACCAAATTACAAGGCATACACAAGCGAACGGTATGTTATTGTCCTAATATGATTTTTGAAAGCTTTATTCATTTTCTTGATTAAGTTTTCAGAAACCATGGGTAATACTTCTGCTAAGAAAATCAACTTCAATCTTTGACGACACGGTTGGCGCAGTGGCTGAGCGATCGACTGCTGCGCAACGTGTCGCGGGTTCGATCCCCGCACGAAACAAATATTTGTACGAGTATGATCTGCAGGTAGTTGTTTCGGGTCTGGGTGTTAGTGTATGTGAGTTTCTATGTTTGTTAAACGCACCCACGATACAAGAAGAAATTCTTAGTGTGGGGCATAGTTAAAAAAAAAAAAAAACTTTTCCTATCGCAGTTCACTGCTGGATATAGGCCCTTTCCCCTGACACATCACGCCACACACGGCCCCGAAACACCCTGTCCTTCGCCTTTTGATCCAATCTGTCCGAGCCACCTTCATAAGGTCGTTGGTCCATCTAGCTGGGGGGCGTCCCACACAACACAATGTGACGAGTAAAATAATATAGTTGGCATTTGTTTCAGATTTCAAGTTCATAAAATCAATGAAAGGCAAACCGATGATATTCTGGAGACAGTACGCTTACTCCCTTCAGGTGAGAGTAATCTCGAAAGCCGAAGAACATTGGGTTTGCACATCGATTTTTCGATACAGATGCAAAGGGAAACTGGTATTAGATGCTGACAAAAACATAGTCCGAGCTGTTTGTGGGCATAACCATGAACCGCCGGTTGAAGGAGTGAATTTTATATCCTAATGTAAGAAAAACAGCCTAGTAATAACGTTCCTGGTAGGTAGGAGGCTCAGTTTTTTTATCCAATAAATATTTGTATTTTTGCGTTAAATATACGTAGTTTCGAACAACAACTAAGAATTTGAGTTTGACTGTCGCCGAAAACCAGCGCTGTGGCTCAGTCTCGCATAGGGTCACAGCATTATGCTGAGCGATGGCCGTTGAGCGAGGATGTGACGCATATTTTCCCCCAATTTATTATTTTTTGTATTTTTTTTCTTTGCGTCATGTTTATCGCAAATAAACGTATTTTCTTATCTTTCTGTTTTTTTTATTTAATCGTGTACCAGTTTCTGAAAACCAAGCGAATGCACTTTGAAATATCTTAACAACATAAGTGATTCATTATTGTTAATTTGGTTCACTTTAACCGCTCTCGTACTGTTAACGTACCCGGGCCGACCGAAACCTTAATAGCTAACTGCAATAATACGTTTCAACCAAATTGATTCACTTTTATGTCTAAACTATTCAATTTGGTTGCTTCATCCAAACTGCTCTCAAAGTCGTGAAGGAAAACATCGTTGGAAGACATGTGACAATTGAAATCCACCAACTCGCACTGGGCCCGCGTGGTGGATTATGGCCCACTCCCTCTCACAGGGAGAAGGCCTGTGTCTCAGAAGTGAGAACAATGTATGTTGATTATGCTATGCAAATTGGATTTACAGTTTGACTAATTAGCTTGATCATGTTTACAGAAACTGGGTAAACCTATTAATATAATGTTCCATGCTGTCCGATTACAAAGGTTTTTATTATTATTGTAGATTTCAAGTATATCAAATCAAGGCAGGGCAAGGATCTAATACTGCTCGGAGAGTACACTTACTTCTGGCAGAGGACCCTCTTGTCACAACCCATTGATCACTGGATATGCACCTCGAGTCGCAGTAAAAATTGCAAAGCGAAAATAGTAATAGACACCAGTAATAACGTAATAATCACTGCAGTATTTGACCATAACCATCAACCGCCTGTAATTAAATGATACAATAAATAATAAGCTGAGGAATGTGTTAAATTTTTTGAACAAAATGTTGTGTTGTGTGTTGTTTCTCAGTGGCAGCTCGGAGTCTGGATTTATGCCAGGTTGATGGCAACCAGCTCGCCTTCTATGACATGGAACTTAAACATAACTGGTGAAATAGGGTGTACTTTATGTACACCTCTGCCTTATCCATCAAGGAAATAAGTGTGATGTTATATTTGTTATGTGTGTAAAAATGTTTGTGTTAAAACTTCGAATACAGAATGTTATAACAACTTCTATGATTGGTTAATGAGCCGTTCACAACAGCTTAAGACAACAATAGACGATTCAACGGTTCATTGATTCACATATATGCATTACTAGCGACCCGGGCGTTATGGCAACATGTTAAAACATCCAGATTTTTGTGCTAAATGTAACTTAAATATGAATGTATTATACACATTACTTTCCGGAATAAATGCTCTAATTGATGGTGACAATTGCATCAAAATCCATAATGTAAATAAAAAGATCTAAGCGGTCACAAAGATACGAAAACCAATGTTTTTGTACTATGTAAAGATGTTACTGATTAATAGGTATTACGGAGACTATTTTACCTGACCCTAAGAATTTACACTGGGTAAATCTAGGTTTGTTTCTTTCGTCTTGCCTGTTACATAATACCTACTATTTAACTGTCATTCGGTAGCGTCATACCCATTAAAAGCCATAATTAAAACGTATTTTATTGTCATAACAGCTTTATTGATTTTCCTGGTCAAGATATTGTACTTACTACCATTAACATAACATACCATGTCGTCTGTGTGTGCATAAATAAACATATACTAAGTGTCTAATTATATTTGTTTCAGATATTATCAAGTACATAAAATCCACAAAGGGCAAGCAGTTAATATTATACAATGGATACATTTACGGCCATCAGCGTAAAGTTCAATCGAAAGCGCCTGATTATTGGTTCTGCACGTCGGCTAGAACTAAAAAATGTAAGGGAAAACTAGTGTTAGACTCAGAAAAAAATAAAATAACTGTAACCCGTAAGCATAATCATAAACCGCCAAAATTTTATGTTTCTAACGGAATGTATTATAGACTGTAAGGCTTGTGTTGACTTAGTGTACTGTAGCTTAGAAGTCAGGTAATTTCTGTCCTCATATTATCAAAAATCTGGCTAGCCTTTTCTCAACTATGTTGGGGTCGACTTTCAGTTTAACCAACGATTTTGGATTTCGGCACTCGGCATCTTTCACTTGAAAAATTAAGTGAAGGGAGTAGAACGAACTGAACGGTCATTCCTATGTAATTTTGTCGGCGTCGTGTGAACGTTGAATGAACATTATCTCGAGTGAACCGTCCACTCAAGAGAAGCGTCTGATATCAGCTAATGCAAAAAAATAAGACAAAAAAGGCTTAATGGAAAAAATAGTGCACGTTTGTATACAATATAACCCATAAATATTTAGTTAAATGTAAGTTAATGTTATTGAAAATTTCCTGTAGTATCTCCGAATATAGAATCAAATAAAATATAATTACCAAGAGCTATGATTTCTTATCCTTGATTCTGGAAGCGACGGAAATGTACCTTCTCTTTAATTTCATGACAACTTCAAAAATTGTTTGTTGTTATTAATCAACCGTTCACAACACATTAAGGCGACCGTACACGGGTCACCCATATGTTTCATTTTTTTCAATTTGGTT
The DNA here is from genome assembly GCA_916701695.1 of Agrochola macilenta. NCBI lineage: Eukaryota > Metazoa > Arthropoda > Insecta > Lepidoptera > Noctuidae > Agrochola > Agrochola macilenta. Next base: position 17,435,189 of record OU753563.1, read on the forward strand.
GCTTCATCCAAATTGAAAAACATACACAAAGCGTGAGATTTGACAGGTTATGATTTTCTTAGATATCAGAAACTGTGGGTATAACTACCTAACTAATACAATGTGCCAATGCCTATTTTATTTTATTTTGTTAAGTATTTTAAATTTTGATGTTATTTTTTCGTGTTTGTTATGGATCATGTGGTCTGCAATAAACATTTTTATTTATTTGTTTAATAAGAGTTAATTTTATTTGTTTCAGATATAAAATACATAAAATCATGGAAAGGCAAACAGTTAATAATGCTCAGAGAGTACACTTACTACTGGCAACGGACTGTTCAATCATCAGGCAGACATCATTGGATTTGCACCTCAAGTCGTAGTAAAAAATGCAAAGGCAAATTAATATTAGATTCTGGCGAAAACATTATCAGTGCAAACTATAAACATAATCATAAACCGCCACAATATCATGTTAATATGATAGGAGAGCACGTTAGAATAAATAAATCGTAATAAAATAAAAATAATAAAATTATAAAATTAAATAACCCAGGTAATATTGAGTTTAAATACAACATAAATATGACGTCACGCCTGTAATTTCCGAAGGGTTGGTGTACCAGTTTTATTTATTTTGTTGTTAGTTTAAAATAAAGTTTATATTTATGAATTAATCTTTGAATACTTCAAATAAATGGTAACAAAGAGCTTTGATTTAATGTCCTAGTACTCAATACTCAATATCTTTATTGCTTTACCATAACGTGTACTTAAGCGGTAACTATACAATTTAGATCATTGTGGACGCTGTACATGCACAGCAAAAGGGTAGGAGAGAAGAAGCCCTGTTTTAGGAGATCATTAAGTTGTTATTGTGGGAACAAGTTTTAACTTATGTATTATCAAAGTCAGGAGATCACGAATAAGATACTAACATTTCGCTTATCTATTATTTTATCTGCAAAATGTACTAACATATTTTAGATTATTTTTATAATCCCTGTACTGTATTATAATTCTGTTTATTCATAAATATTTTTTCTTTGAATAATTATTATTGCTATATTATTTAATAATTATTTTTGTTATATTATTTATTTATTATTAGGTACTTATTGTCGAAAGCCAAGCAAGTTTACCTACTCTAACATCTTATAACAGCTTCTATAATTGTTTATTGTTATATTTTAAAGCTGTTCCCAACAGCTTCAGTATTTTATCTCACGAAGCGACGCGCGCTTTACTTGTGGTAACTAAGTGTGCAAACACGCTGTGAATGTGTGTGTACGCGTAGGAGCTCTCGGTACCGTCCGAGATACGGGCGAAATCGGGTTTGTGTGTGTACATATTATGTGCTGACGCTACTCATCTTCACGCACCCATTCACAGCGTGTTTGTACACTTGGACACACAGGTAAATCGCGCCGTTTCGTGAAATAAAAATACTATAATACACGGTTCAATCACATTTGTTTACTTATGTGTTCAGTTTCAATTTATTTGCTTCATACTAATTGAAAATTATAGATGAATCGGGTCTTATCGCCATTACATGACGTTTGTCAGCTTTCCTCTGCTTTACTAATTAGCTCGATCAGGCATTTAAATATTTTTTTGGTCCCCTGCGAGTACTGCCCATTAATACAATGTTACATGTTGTCCAGTTATGAATTTAATTTAATTTGTTTCAGATAGTATCAAGTATTATAGAATCAACGAAGGGCAAGCAATACTGTATTATGGAGACATTTACTACCATCAGCGAAACATTCAATCAATGGCCACAGATTATTTGTTCTGCACATCTAATAATAGTAAACAGTGAAAAGGGAAACTAGTATTAGACTCTGACAGAAATATAATAACTATAAACAAAGAGCACAATCATCAACCCTTTTATTTCTATTATTTAAATTATAATGTGATGAAAATGACTCTTAAACCCAAGTGTAGAAATAAGTTAATATCTTTCTTTCCAAAATGTTGTACCTATTTAATAGTGCCCAAGATACAGGCTTGTAATTTAGAATGTTGAAATAAACGATTAAAAAGTCGCGGACGAATGAACGACGATCAATATATCTGGAGTTTTAAGATTCGAGTGTATATATTTTGTCTATAAATGTTGTGTGTAGCCGTAGTAGTATTAGTAATTGGCCGATAGCCGTTTTATGTAAAAGTATAAATGAATTATTTGTACTTTCACGTCAAATAAAGATTCAAAGTACTAGGAAAGAGTGTTATTTTATATTATAATATAATTTCTGAAAAACAAAAAACTGGTTTATTATACCTAAATCGAATAATAATTTCTGTGATAGGCTATTTTTATTTTGTTCAATTAATCACAACAGCTAACTGCGAAAATACACTTGAATTGTTATTAATTTGATTGATTCATCCAAATTGGAACGGATATATGAAACTAGTACAACAACACATTACAATTTTTTTATTACGCTTTACATTTTTTTTTATCAGTATTTCTAAAACTAACTAATTTTTGTTTACAGAAATTGTCCACTAATAAAATGTTGTTTTTATTTGTTTCAGTAATTATTAAGTACATTAAATCGATGAGGGGCAATCAGTTAATACTGCTCAGAGGGTACACGTACTTCTGGCAGCGGACCATTCAGTCGAAAGCCATTGAACATTGGATATGCACCTCGAGTCGCAGTAAAAATTGCAAAGGGAAAATTGTTTTGGACTGCCACAAAAATATAATCCGTGCAAATTATGATCATAATCATCAACCACCACAATTTAATGTCATGGATGGAGTGCTCGTTAGAAAAGCATGTAATAAAATAAACCTGTAAATTGTAATTAATGCAATGTTGTTATTTAAAAAAAGTTTTGTGTTGTAATTTCAAATATAGAGTCAAATAACTACTAGCTGAGAGGTTTTTATTTCTAGCTTCTGCCAGCGGCTTCGCCCTCATGATACGAGTATTTTTATAAATTATAGCCTATATTTCTCTGGTCAAAATCGGTCCAGTAGTTTTTGAGTTTATTCATGACAAACAAATATACAAATCTTTTCTCTTTATAATATTAGTGTAGATTCCAGTTTTTAAAAACCAAGATTAAAATTAAAAGGCAATAAGTATGTGGATCGTGTTGTATCGTCCTGACACCTTTTTTGCTTTTGTTGGCTTTCAAAAACTGTAGTTAGCTTGTCAACATCCTGACGTCACACAAATCCTGCATCGCGCAATTAGAGTTTACAAGCTCCCGCCTTCAACAGCTCGGGCAGTTGCCCGCCAGACACGACACCCGTCTGGTCGGAGGATCCTCCCTTTTCTATAGAGGATGAGTGAACTTTACACCCTGTAACTCATGCCTCTAAAAGCTCTACTAATATTATGTACCATGTTGTTCAATACCAATAAGAAGAGTTAGTGTTACATATATGACATACGCGACGTTTGTCAGTGTAGCGGGATATACACATATACATATACTTTACATATATACACACAATTATACATACTATTTACATTATAACATATAATTTATTATTTACACCATCACATTTTGTGTCGGAACTTCGACCGCTGTGGCTCAGTGGAAAAGCACTATTCTATATAGCCCCATAGCTATATATTACATAAACCTATTTGACTGTACGCCGGCCGGCCGTCGGCGCGCACGCATCTTCACACCAGTCATGATCTACTCTCGACGCGGAGCGCTCTCTGCTCACCTGATTACCGTTCTGTTTATACCCGCTTCTAATTTATACTAAAAGTAATTTTTGCATCTCATTAAACCGTGATCAGAATATACCGTGCTATCCTAATCTGATGTACATTGGCTTCCAATCCAACACCTGTGCTTGTGAACTATAGTGACTATACTTGTAACCTTCTGTGCTTCTCAATCCTCCATTCTTCTTGGGCTTAAATCAGTTCTGTGTACCGCTTTGGAATGTAATATAAGTTAGCTACAATACCTACCTGAAGACTTTCATTCCATCGCCCCAAAATCACACCTACCTAAGAAAGGAAGTAACAACAGCGAGAAGGTAGGATTACCCATACCTATTATTCCTACAACAGCTTTACTAATTTCCCGAAATCAGGCTTTTAGCATCTACGAGTAAACCTATTAAAATATTGTTCCATGGTGTTCAGTGATAAAGTTTAATTTTATTTGTTTCAGATACTATCAAGTATATAAAATCATTGAAGGGCAAGCAGTTAATACTGCTCAGAGAGTACACTTACTTCTGGCAGCGGACTCGCCAATCGAAAGGCATTGCACATTGGATTTGCATCTCCAGTCGCAGTAAAAATTGCAAAGGGAAAATAGTAGTAGACTCTGGAAAAAAATTATCAGTTCGAATTATGAGCATAACCATCAACTGCCGCAATTTTCTGTCATTGACGGAGTGCATTAGAGATTATAATAAAATTATAACAATTGTGCTTAAACTTCGATTTCAGAGTTAAATAACTGTTAACAAAGGTTTTTTTTTATATCTCCCTGTTTCGAAAACCCAATACTTAAATCAATTCCTAAATATCGCAGGTACTTGTTATAATATAATTTGTTGTTAGTATTTTGTTGACCAATCACAACATGAGATTTACCGTTCTATTATTTTATTGCTGTTAGAAAATTATGTTATAATTTGGAAACTCACAGTTATTGAAATGGTAATTAATTACACACAGTTTAACCAAATTGATAAGTTCCTGTGATTTTTACACTTTTTAATTAAGTTGCTTCTACCAAATTGATTACTATGATTTTACAATTTTCAATTTGGTTGCTGCAACCAACTTCAAAAGCAAAGTGAACCGTGTACATTTACCTTAAGTTTTTCATAGTACGAATTTAAAACAGAACTGAGATTGGTAAAAGGTCTTATGTCTCATTTATTTTCAGAATACAAGTACATAACATCATTGAGAGGCAGGCCAATAATTCTGTACAAAGATTACACGTTCTCACATCGACGGCGGGTCCCAACTAAAGGCACCGATCATTGGGCCTGTACTTCATTTCGAAGCAAACAGTGTAAAGCCGCACTAGTGCTGAACAGTGAACATAACGTTGCAGGAAGTTATGATCACCACAGCCATCCACCACCACAGTTTTGTGTCCTAAATGGAGAATATATTCGAACTTATACTAAAACAGTCCGCGGCAAAAATTGTTGAATGCTGTTTTAGTAACTAGTTGCTGACAGAGTTGACTGTTCGTATTTCATTCACTGCTGTCAGTTACATTTGCCATTGTATCGCGTTGTTTACTAACACTTAGTTTTAAGGACAATGTTACTAACTCTATATGAGTGTTCACTCCAAATAAAGAATTTGAATTTAGAACATAAAGGCTCTTCGAGACAGGCCAGACGCGACCTCAGTAGAATAATTTCTATGAAAACTTCTTGGAAATTGTTCTTCCAGAATCGCGTCGCACTGTCGCGCCGCGCCTGTCTGCTCGAGCCTTATGTAAGGTTTCAATTAATAATACATACTACTACTACTGCCTAGCCTTTTCCCAACTATATTGGTGTCAGCTTCCAGTCTAACCGGATGCAGCTGAATACCAGTATTTTACATGGAGCGACTGCCTATCAATAATACATAATCGTTGGGTATTGTACTGGCAACACCGAAAGATTCGATATGTCAAAATGGCGCACCAACGGCCTTCTGGCTCGGGCATGCACGGCGGTACGATGTTTCTAGTGGCTGTGTCGGTTAAAAGATATATTGGCATAGATTTGTTGGAGATCTACTATAAATTAAGGCAACCTATTAGTATTATTGTAAATAATCGAATATTAAATACGAGTAAATAGTGATATTATGTGGAGCACAGGAGATATGGTGGTGTGAGGTATGGTGTAGAATAGGTATTGAATTTGATGAAACAAAGAAATATTAATGAATGAAAAAATATATTGGTGTTTCATATTATTTTCCTTATCCCTAAAATATTCTAAATATGTAAGTTTTATTAGACAGTTATAGATTATGATGATGGGGTAACTACTTTAAGATCCATTTGGAGATTAGTATCTATTTTGAGGTTAAACATATTCGGAATTAATTAGTTGTTTAGGGCAAGGGTGGTTTTTATTATACTTAAAGCATTTGAATTTAGAATAGAATGTCAATGTGAATTTTGATATGATTTTCTTGACTTTCAAAAACTATAGTTAGCTCTACTTATACAATGTGCCATGTTGTCTAATACCAATATGATTTAGTTGTTTCAGATATGATAGTGATAAAGTTTAATTTTATTTGTTTCAGATACTATCAAGTATATAAAATCATTGAAGGGCAAGCAGTTAATACTGCTCCGAGAGTACACTTACTTCTGGCAGCGGACTCGCCAATCGAAAGGCATTGAACATTGGATTTGCACCTCCAGCCGCAGTAAAAATTGCAAAGGCAAAATAGTATTAGACTCTGGCAAGAACATTATCAGTTCAAATTATGAGCATAACCATCAACCGCCGCAATTTTCTGTCATTGACGGAGTACATTATAGATTATAATAAACAAAAATCAATTGTGCTTAAACGTCGAATATAGAGTTAAATGACTGCTAACAAATGTTTTTTTATCTATCAGTTTCGAAAAGCCAAAAAACAAATCCGAAATATCGCGGGTACTTGTTATAATATAATTTGTTGTTAATATTTTGTTGACCAAACACAACATGAGATTTAGCATTCTTTTATTTTATTGCTGTTAGATATTATAATTTAATTTGAAAAATGTATTTTTTTTAAGAGTGAGGGTGAGTGTGAGTAGTTGGGTTTACTACGATGTTTTCACTTTTCAATTTGGTTGCTGCAACCAAATTGAAAAGCAATTGTGAACCTTGTAAGTTTATAGCTTGTGCACTCTGCTGCTCTTTTGCACTCTGCTTGTGCTCTCTATAAGCTATACCTTATATTTTTCATGGTATGAATTTAGAAGAGAACTGAGATTGGTAAAACGTCTTATTTCTCATTTATTTTCAGAATACAAGTACATAGAATCTAAGAGAGGCAAGCCGATAATCTTGTACAAAGATTATAGGTTCTCTCACCGACGGCGGGTCCCAACTAAAGGTCAAGACCACTGGACATGTACTTCATCTCGAAGCAAGCAGTGTGAGGCCGCACTAGTGTTGGACAGTGACCATAACGTTATAGGAAGTTCTGATCACCACAGCCATCCACCACCACAGTTTTGTGTCCTAAATGGAGAATATATTAGAACTAATAATAAAACTGTTTGCAGCAAAAAAAATGTATTGTTGTTGCTTTAGAAAATAAAGGCCCCAGAGAGGCGCGACGCGACAGCTCGACGTCTTAAAGCATTTGAATTTAGAATGGAATGTCAATGTGAATTTTGACATGTAAACAGTCTAAGAACCCACTCTTAGACTTTTTACATGTTTTGTCACTTAATTAACTATCTTTTTCAGCGTTATGTAGGCAAAATTGATTTTTATTGACCGTTTGTAATAAAAAGATCCACACATTTAGCGCTAAAAAAAAAAACATCGTTCTATTTCTGTCAAACCTTTGAAGTTGGCGGAGACAGAACGTTGATTCAAACAGGTTTAACGATGAAAATGTACCTATCAAACAATATCTAATAATCCACAAATCACTGATTTGTGGTATAAGCGGGCCTGAAATCCACAAGATCTGAATATGTATAATGTATCTGGGATTCTGAATTCAAATAATTGTAAATTAATTTTGTTATTGATAAATTGAATTAATATTAAATCATTGTAGTTTCATTACTTACCTTGTGTTTTTTTCCGATACGAATAGTCGTTCTTATAAATATAGAAGAGCACTAAGATTGGTATAATTTATTTGAACTCATTTATTTTCAGATTACAGGTTCATAAAATCAGTGAAAGGCAAACCGTTAGTTCTTCACCAGGGCTACACTTACTGCCACCATAACAGGTTTGAGAAAAAAGGCACTGACCATTGGAAGTGCTCATCTCGACGAAGTAAAAAATGTCAGGCAAAAATAGTGATCGACAGTACTGGTATCATTACATCAGGAATTCATGCCCACACCCACCCGCCGCCGACTTTTAATGTATTCAATGGAGAATATATTAGGAAGTATGATAAACTTGGAAAGCGGAAAAAAGTTGAAGTACCTTTGTTCTTTTGATAGCTTACACTAAGGGAGAATCTAAGATTTGTTATTTCTTATGACTTGTGATTTTTCGAATTAAGTTCTGGCCACACTGAGATAAATCCCGCGGCGCGCATCGATTGTTTTAATAATGGTTTAATAATATACTTCGCCAGGTATAGCATTCCGAGACACAGTGGTCACGTGGGTGACACAAGGCTACGTCATCATATCTGTGTTACCAGAAGTTTGTAGTAATAATTCCTCAACCACCGTTATTACCTGTGCGAATCCGTTAAAACAAAGAGGTTTTAATTAACAATTACATTAATTTATGTTTAAATTGAATTGTTTCGTTTGATTAGACAAACGAAACGACAGTTTAAATGCTTTGTTCATATTTTTTAACACAATGATGACTGAAAATCTTTTAGAGTGTGGCAACGGGATAGTGACGTAATCATGTGTCACTTTCGGAATGCCAGACCTTGTTTTATTAGACCATGGGTTTAATTATTTGGAAGACACGCGACTGGTCGTACCAGTTTGAACACCTCTATACAAGTTAGATAACACAAACGGCGCGAGCGTATTTCGTTCCGCAACTCAACGCGGGATTTGCCTCAATATGGCCAGAGTTTTAATTTGAATTAATTGATTCGCAATTTTGTTAATTTCATGCCTGTTTTCACCGACAACTAAGTGACACTTAAATGAATCCCTAAATAAAGGTGCACTGTTGGACTTTCAATTCTTAACGCTGAGCCTAGCGTTGAAAATCCAGCAATGCACTTTTATTTAGGGATTCATTTAAGTGTCACTTAGTGAAGGTGAAGACGGGCATCAATGTTGGTTTAATAAGACAGAGTTTTTAAGTATCAAGCACTCAATTTAGCTTGTCAATATTAGTATCACGCTTGTAAGTGTCTATGAAATTATGTTGACGTGTATTGAGAGGTAAATGAATGATTATAAAAGTTATTACTGTATTTTTATTTAATTTTTACTATATTACAAACGTATAATATCATATTACGTATTATTTAATATTATGTTCAAATATCTGCTGTTTCATACAAAAAAATCCCAATAGGTCAATAATGTGAAACAGATCGGAAGGTACCTACTTTCTTTTCTTTCCGTAGTAAAACTTGTTCCTTCCTTCCTTGTACTCATGAGTACTTTCAGCCTCTGAAAGATTGCCGAAAATGTTAAAATCAGCCTGAATAATATTATCACTAATTTTGCAGACGAAGCGCTTCACTTACTAAAATACCAGTCTTTTTACAGGTTACAAGTACATTACATCAAGAAGAGGACACCCTTTAGTGTTGTACGATGGCTACACCTACTGCCATCATCAAACGACAAAGGACAATGTCCACTGGAAGTGTTCTTCAAGCCGCAGTAAGACTTGTAAAGCTAGAATCACAGTGCACACTAGCGGTCATATTGTAAAAATTTCTCACGACCATAGCCATCCGAAACCTACATTTCATTTTTGTGACGGAGAATATATTAGAATGTTAAATTATAATAAAAAACCTGCCAAATAAAACCTGTAGATAAGCGCCAAACTGAAATCCTAACTTATCTTAACTTTATAATCCTAACTAAATAAATAAATGTGAAAATGAGTTTGTTTGTTTGTTATGCTTTCACGCTAAAACGGCTGAACGGATTTGGATGAAATTTGGCGCAGGGGTTGACCTTGACCTGGAGAAGGACATAGGCTACTTTTCATCTTGGATCGCAGACGAAGTCGCGGGCAACAGCTAGTCATAATATAAAAGTGCCTAACCAACATTTTCACACGGCGCGGCGGCGTGGAACAGAAGGCCAAGTCTGCTATTTTCAATTATTGGTCATCATGACTTACCAAGGGATATAATGTTACCCAATAACTGGGTTGCGAAGGTCAGAAGCCGACCCCAAAATAGTTGGGAAAGGGCTAGGCAGATTGTTGGTCATTATGAACACCATACCAAGGCCACAACTCCATTACCACTGTGCTTAAAGTTTATAATCTCCTAAATTCATAATGGCATGTCGATGGTCAAAAGAAATGTCAAAATAATAGAAGATTGTGACTTGTCATTAAGTACGAGGTTACTAAATACGAACAATATTTCCAATGGAGTGTCAGTGGCACACTATCGGAAAATCATAATGACGCGTTCCAAGTAAGAGATTACCAAAACTGTCAAAATCTACAAATTTCGGTGTCAATGAATGACTTGGCCTCCTGTACGATATTTTCCTGCTAGTATCTTTTTGGGAGCACATGGCATTTTTGTACTGCACCTTGTTTTTAACCGTATTTATAGAGGGATGTTGACGTGTGATCCCAACATTATTCTTGCGTGTGTTTATTTACATAATTATTTTGAGTCCGTGATAAAATAGATCATGTGATGTGTTTATTGAAAGATCTTTTTTGTGAATAATACAAGTATTTAATGTACAGTATTTTTATCTCACGAAGTGACGCGCGCTTTACTTGCGGTAACTAATTATACAAACACGCTTTGAGTAAGCGCAGGACCCATCGGTACCGTCCGAGACACTGTCGAAGTTGGAAGTGTGAGTATATGTGTGTGTTACGTGCTGACGCTACTAGTCTTCACGCACACATTTACAGAGTACACTTGGTTACCACAAGTAAAGCGCGCTTCGCTTCGTGAGATAAAAATACTATAACTGTAACTAGCGCGGCCACCGGCTGAATACACTAAAATAATAATTATTAAATTGAGATGTAACTTTTATTTGTTTTATTTTATTAACATAACCTTAATCACGAGCATAATTAGCTATCAGCGTTGACCTACAGTATTGATAGAAATGTTATGGTGATACCGCAGACCAAATAAAAAACAAAGACAGCGCTGCGAACGATACAGTGAAGCATGCCGAAACTACACCTCCGCTCTGAGCATACACGCTCACACACCTTACTAAGTGCATGCATGTTTACGAAACCGGCCTCACGTCACTGTTGACAGCGCTGTCTTGGTTTTTTATTTGGTCTGCGGGAGATACGAACATCGTATTACTAAAACCATGCTACATTTTATGAAATAGGTCTTTCCTCCAAGTTACAACCTTTATTTCACTAGAAAATCGCTTCTGAATATGGCTTTAGTGTACGGTTAAGTTTATGTTCGTGACTGCAACTCTACTGCTCAACAACAACAACAACGCTACTACGCCAACAACTCTAACTACAGCTCCTCAGTTAGTTCTAAAAGACCCAGAAAGGAAGAAAGTGTGTAGGAAGGAAACCCACAGTCCATAGTGCAGCATGCCCGTTAATGATGGATCAAGCCTTGACATTAACAACCACGTTTTCTTAAAAGCGTTTGGGGATTAACCTACTGGTTTGATTAAATTAATCAAAACATTAAAAAAAAATACTTTGGTAATCGCCATTCCACCATGAGCAATCATGCTCATGCCTTCTCTGTTTCAGACGAGACCTTTGCCTTGCAGTGAGACAATAATGAATTCGCTGGTCTTATTTATTTTCATTTTATTTTATTTACTTTGTTCCAGAACTGAAACCAAAAAAAACAACGAAAGGAAAACCCATATTAGTGTACAGAGGCTACCCATTCTGGCATCATAAACATTATCTGAAAGCTCGTACTGACTTATGGCGCTGCAAAGCTTACCGAAAAGGATGCAAGGCAATGATCAACTCAGATAAGGATAGCAAGATAACTGGCAATAGTAACCATAATCACCCAACACCAGCTTTTAGTGTGAATGATGGAGTATATGTAATCAATGATAGGTAAATGAAAATCAGCAAATGTATGGTAGGAGGAGGAAAGGGCCTCAAGGTGGAGCGACAATCTATTTTTCAAAATCTTTCTGTTACTTTGGTCATATCGCCGGGAGACAACTAGATAACTTAGAAAAACTGTTTGTATTGGGGAAGTAGATGGGAAAAGAACACGCGGGTATTCACGAACTCGTTGGTCAGACCCGATCAAGACGCTAATGGAACTCACTGCTACCACTGATTTGAGACGAGCCCAAGACAGAATCGCCCGGAATCAGCTCGTACGCGACTCGCATCAAATCTTTTTAAGACGGGCACGACCGTCAACAATGAAGAAAACGAATAAGAAAAACCGAGAATTGAGCTAGATAGCGTGCTATTCGAGAAGTCTAAGACAAGAAGTAGCAGCAGCTGCTAGTGGCAGTAGTGTTGAAGATGCATGGAGGGCACATTTGCTTTGATGTTACTCGGTAAAGGCCTAAGTTTTATCTGAGACAGTCCATGAGGAAGCTACGCGGTGCGGGACAAGACAGGTGACCACACCAAACCCGCACCGCGCAGCTTACTCAGACAGTGTCTCAGTTAAGGGGTAAGCCTGTAGGTGGTCACCCGATATGACACTATGGCACCCTTGTAGCTAAGCTGTGTCAGGAAAGACCGAAAGCAGCTTAGTTTAGGCTATTTGGACGGATTTTATATTAACTGGATATCATTAGCGCCAACTTTTCTCTAGGAAATCAATTAATTATAATCATGATGTGTTTATTGTATAAGAGAGATAGGACAAATTCTGCAAAGGGATTTTTTTATTTTATTAAATGTAGGTAATCTATAGAAATCTTGTCAGAGTTTTTTTTTCTCTTTTGTACTCTGTCAATGATTTGGATATCGATAAAATAAAATATTTTAGTATAAAATATAATTTGTAATTTTTTATTTATTGGTCTATCTACGAGACAATTTTATTCTTACACTGTTCAAACAATTAACTCAACCCAACAGCACAATATTATGTGATTTACGAGTACTTCATGCAAAAACATGATTAAACCAAAGAAAAAAAAATAGGCAGTCGTAGGCAGCACGACAGAAGTGAAAACTTAAAACTGGTATTAGCGCCATCTATATTCTATAGTAAGCACTACGGCGCGCGGTGACGCATATCCATAAGTTTACCCCCTACCAAAAATCGCTCAACGCGCCTTAAGAAATTTTCACCTAAAAAGTCCAATATAAGTACTTACAGAAATAACACATAATTTTAGCACGACAATAATTGCCAAGAGTTGAGGTAATTCATTTTCATACCAAGAGATGGGCCACGAGTCATCTTGATAATATCTTTTAAATTTAAAAATGATGTCGTTTTGTTTCAGATTATAAGTACATCAATTCGAAGCAAGGCAAGCGGTTAGTTCTTCATAAACAGTACACGTACTGCTTCAATAATTATTCTGCTACCAAAGGTACAACCCTATGGAAATGCTCTGGACGGATCAGAAAAAACTGCAAGGCGAAACTAATAGTAGATAATCTTGGGAACCTGATATATGTATACGGAGACCACACCCATCCACCGCCTCAGTTTTACATCAATAATGGACGGTACATCAGTATTTAAAATAGAAGAACTCTTTCCTGTGGAAACCCTCATAGATATCCTCTGCTCTGGGTCAGGGTCCACCACACGGAAAATACGTGTATTTGCGGCAAACATGACGCAAAGAAAGAACACAAACACAAAAAAAAACAAGTTGTGAGAAAATATGCGTCACATCCACACAAAACGGCCATCGCTCAGCATTATGCTGCGACTTATGCGAGACAGACTGAACCCCAGCGCTGGATTTCAGTGACAGCTTTTATAATTTAACGGTTTTCGAGTTATGTTTTTATTATCTAATAAAATCCTTTAAGTTTATTCGTCTTTCAATCTTCTGACCTTCTCAACTTTGCAGACACATACGACCAGAACATGGTACACGTCTTTGTTGCTACATTCAGTGGGTACCTACTTATGAGATAGACTGGATGACCAAATTAGTAGAAACGGGCCCTGTTGGTTCAGCCTTAGCACATAACCATGTTAACTTGACACGCAATAATTCAGAATGTTAAAAAAATCTAAATCAAGTCATTTATTAAAATTAGACTGAGAATCAGCACTTTTTGAACGTCAAAATGACGTAAGACAGTCCTCCAAAAGGGATGGTCGCCCTTTACCACTTTCTAGTGCTGAAAATGAGAAGTGGCGCAACAAACTCCCCAGCGGCACAGCTGTTTGTTAAATTAGAAGAACTAGATTTACTTCATTTTGGTGTTTTTGGTTATAATCATGGTTTAATTTTGTTGCATCTCTTTTCTAAGTTCAAATAAGAATCTATTTATGCTGTAATGTGGGACATTATTGCATATTTGATTTATTTTTGCATTATTGCTTAGTTTATTATTTATTTCGGTAAATAAGTATATCCAAATATACAATGTCGCCCATGGGCGTGTGGCGCCCGTATTTTTCTCAATAGTCATGAAAAATTATCAAAAATTAACTTTAAAAGGCGGGTTTTAGTAGCGTTTGCCATATCTCCTATGTTATTGGCTCAATTTGGATTCTGTTTATTATTTCTAAATGCTTATGAATTATTTTATCGGATTAACTAATATTTTTTAATAAAATTTGTCGACTATGAAAAAAACGGAGGTGAAGACATAAAAAAAAAAACAGTATTTATTTAAAAAAACAAGTGTAAGCCCATAAAATCATAGCGGGATATAGAAAAAAAAGATAGACCCCCCTTTTTAAGTTTATTTTCGATAATTTATCATGAATATTCAGAAAAATACGGGTGGGCATGCCCATGAGTGACATTGTATATATTTATTTGAGGACATTATAAAAATATGCTCTATTTCAGATATCAAGTACATAACCTCGAGGCAAGGCAAACGGATGATTCTGCACAAGGACTTCACATACAACTACGACCATAGCTCTGCTACCAAAGGAACTGTTCATTGGCTTTGTGCGAAACGGACCACAACAAAATGCAAAGGGAAAATAGTAGTCAATAGTTATGGTATAATTATATCTGGTAACCTAGACCATTGCCATCCACCACCCCAATTTTTCATCAATAATGGACAGTATATCACAATTTAAAATATAATATTTAATTTTAAATATTTATAATATATATTTTATATATAGTTCAATAATTGAAAATACACAAGTAGCGTCAGTAATTGATAAGCAAAAACTATACAATACATAATAGTACTTAACTTTAGCGGAAAAGGTCACCTGAATTCTGTACTAGTTACAAAAAACTGTAGGTATCACAGGAGACAGAGCCTTCCGTTTAAAATTAGTCAACGTATTGACAATGTATTTAAACCGAAGTTTGTTGGAAAAAGCTAATAAGTAATAAAGGGATACATGAAAAATTAGGAACAAGCTGGTAATTAAAAGAAAGTAACTGTATGTAGGTGTGAGTGTGCTGTGTAAACTGCGTTTGCAATTTAATTGTCAAACATGTAAACAAACACGAGTTTTAGGAAAAACAACTGAAATACCTACATATAAGGTTCAGTTTGCGCTATAACTTCATATTTTTTATGACTTTTTCAACAGAACTACTCAATCAATTTTATTTACACTTGCATAAAGTTGATGTTTGTTTATGTGGAAATAACATCAATTGGAAACAAGGATTTAAATATACCTTAGGTGTGTTGTTTGGTGTAGTGAGTATGTGAGTTTGTGATACTAAACAAATTGAGTATTATCACATGTTATACATATAATGGAAAATTTAGAGAATTACATTTTCCTATAGGATTAAGCCACTGTTGTAATGGCATGTGTAACAAGGTGGAACATAGACCTGATTGATAAGATGTATTTTAATTTGATTTAATAAGTAAAGCGGCCGTGGATAGCTTTGATCGTAAATTTGAGTAAAGTAAAAAGTGTGTTGTGGGCTGGAACAAGCATGATTACCCAGCACTTATGGAAGCGCGGTCGCAATTTCAGTTATGGTTGTCACTTGGTTGTCCGCGTAATGGACCAGTGTATGACAAAATGATACGACTCTTGTCTTATTTTTAAATCTCAACTGAAATGGTGTTAGAATAACGCGGAACAGTAAACATGGATGTTTTGGCCTGACGGCATGCGAATAAGAACTTTAAAAGCTTTTGGAAGGATACCAGCAAGCTCAATCCACGACCGTACACCCCTCTCAGCGTCGACGGCTTCCTTGAGTCACTTGGCATTGGTAATATGTTTGTTAATAAATTTAAAGTAGTGCATCCTGATCGACCACCTGCGTTGCCGCGGATGCTCAAGGTTGATGCTCGAAAGTCAAATACATACCATCAGTCAGTTTCTCTACTAAGGAAGTAGCTTCCGCTATTAGTAAGATGACGAGGGGTAAGTCCCCTGGACATGACAGCATCAGCTTTGAGCACCTACGGCATGCAGGTATACACTGCCTGGAATGTTATCTATTTTTACACTTTTTGTATGAGACACTCTTACATTCTGGATCAGTGCACGAAGGCTATTTTACTCGTAGTGCCAGTAAACAAGAATAAGAAAGGAGATCCCTCTGATGGCTCCAACTATAGGCCCATCCCGCTAGCCACCACTGTAGCTAAAGTACTGGACAGTATGCTGGATAAACAGTTATGTCCTCATCTAAAAATAAGTGATGCACAGTACGGCTTTCAAGCGGGACTGTCCACAGAAACAGGTATCTTATGTCTTAAACATTATACTGTCCTGTACTACACGGACAGGAAGAATCCAGTTTATGGCTGGTTCCTTGATTTAGCGTAAGCTTTCGATTTGATTTAACAATAAATGATAATGGGTATGTGTGGGTATGTTTATGTGTGTTTAATGTAATTAATATTAATAAAAATACTTCGGATCGAGTTTTTATGTTTTACCCTTTTATCCTTTAAACTAATTTCACAAGTTTTTTAACGTGTGGTTAAATTTGCTTGAGTTGATTTTTATATTTCAAAATCAGATACTTTTTTTATTTGAAAACAATTTTTTTTTAATTTGGAGAACAAACCCGCGATCCGGGCCCGCCGCGTGATCCAGCGCCTAGCGCCCGTCGCCTACCAGCGTGCATCCGCGAGTGTTTTAGCGTGAAAGCGTAACAAACAAACAAACTCAGTTTAAAAAAAAATATATATATAAATAGGTATTTATAATATAATATTATAGTTAGGATATATTATATAGCTAACTATTTATATAATTATACAATAATGTGTAAGTTTATTCAGATAACAAGTTCATAAATATTTTTAACGATCGTCGTCGATTAACTTGATATAGCGTTTAAAGACAAAGATATCGTCCACCTTTTCACTTGACAAACACTTTGCTTTGTTCCAGATATTAAGTACATTACTTCGAAGAGAGGCAAGCAGTTAATTCTGCACAAAGAGTACACATACAACTTTACTAAATACTGTTCCAGAAAGAAATCTACCTACTGGCAATGTTCAGGGCGCACGCGAACCTCAAATTGCAAGGCGAAAATAGTAGTAGATGATTATGGTAAAGTTATATCTGGTAACCTAGACCATAGCCATCCACCACCTAAATTTGTCTTAAGTAATGGAATATATTACAGAATTCAGACTAGACACACTTGAGATGTTCTTGTATTTATTCATATATGCATTTTATTTGTTTTAACAATGTATTTCGTAAATTTGGTGTCATTGACTCTGGCAGGGCCACCATCAGGGATTTTAATTTTGATTACATAAAAAAAAAATCGTTAATTAGTCGAAATTTGTCGCCAAATATCAGAATTTATCATTTATCAGAGTTTATAGGTGACCTATCTGAAGAGAGTCTCCCCAGCAGGGCCACATTTATATCTCAAAAACTAAGGCACCTAGCGAAGATCTGTTTTCTCCCATCATATCTCCGACAAATTGCGACTAATTGGCGACAAAATATGGGAGAAAACACATCTTCGCTAGGTAAAATCCCTGATAGTGGCCCTGCCAGAGTCAATGACACGTAAATTTGTGCTAGTTTGATATGTAATCTTTTATGATCAATTTAATAATACGAGTATATAATAAATAAAATAAAAAGACCCGAAGAAGATATTATGTATCGACATGTCGAGCAAAACCCCCTGTAACTTCTTTGTAGATAAAGCTCGAAGTCTGAATTCTGTGACTAAAAAGGCTTAGTATAACTAGGTATATTCCCAAGTTACATTCAATTTGAACTTGTGTTGGGACTATTGCAGGTCAAAGTTCTTTAATTTTGTCACTGACATACTCGCTCCCCGATCATCAAAATTCTATGGTACTTCTAGCAGACACACAAGCTTCAAATTTGAACACAATTGTGTTTAGCTTATAAATCAAGGAAAAATTTAAAATACACCGCAATTTCAGTCCTGTTTCAATAGAATGACTTGGAAATCGCAAACGGCAATAGAATCTACATACTACATTCAACAAAATCTACCTAATATTAGCGCTGTGCTATATTTAATTAGTACTATTTTTGTGTGATTATGTTGCCGTGCGATGGCCAAGTCATTATTTTTATTAAAGAAATAAAGATGACAAATATATAGGTACTGAATAAATTAACTCACATCTTTTTGCGTTGCAAGACTTGCTTTTTTTTACATGTTATTTTTGTGATGGGATTTAATATTAATTAAAAACTTCTGATCGAGTTCTTAATACGCTTTTTTTTACCTATAGATAAACTTGTGGTTTAATTTGCTTGAGTTCATTTTTATACTTCCGAATCATACAGGTACTTTTTATTTGACAATAAAAAAATGTCAGTATCCTTAAATATCTATTACAAGCTTTATATTAGCTTGCTTCGTTCGTTTGCCGTATGTTTCCAGTTACTCCAATTGTCATCCATTTTTCAAGCACTTCCTAGCATCAGATTGAGCTGAAACTTGGCATACTTATGTGTATAACTACGGAGATATTTTAAAAATATAATACCATTGAGCTGTTCTGATGTTGGAGCCCGAAGATGGCCATAGGAACTCCTCAACTAAATAAGATAGCTTCGTTGAGTTTGAACTCGTTGGTTTTGTCTTGACAAGAACAGACTAATAGCCCAAGATGGTATCCAGGGTACAACCACTTCCAGTTTTCTGCTCCATCATCAGAATGATGGAGCAGGAAAGTGGACATCGGATCTCTTCAATCAAACGAGATAGCACAATCGTTTTAGGACTGATTGCTTATGTATTAACGAGTGCTATTACACTAGGTTGTGTCCAGGACCTAATGATGGAGCCGGGAGTTGGCCATAGGAACTCTTCAATCATATAGCACAATCATATCAAGATAGCACAATCGTATTTGAAGTCATTAAATATGTATTGACAAGTGCTATTACACTTGGTGATGTCCAGGGTCTGATGATGGAGCTGCAAGGTGGTCACGGGCACTCCTCAACCAAACAAGAGAGCCCTGTTTTATTTCATTTCGGCCATTTGTATTTTTTTTGACACGTTATCCCAAAGTGTAGTCCAGGATCTGATGATGGAGCTGGAAGCTTGCCATAGGATTTCCTCGACTTAACAAGATAGCCTCTTTGTGTTTGGGTTTGTTTTATTTGTCTTGACAAAAACTATAGCCAAAGGTGCATCCCAAGGTCTGATGATGGAGCTACAATGTGGCCACAGGAACTCCTCAAGTCATCTAGATAGACCTGTTGTGTTTGGGCTTATTAATGTTTGTCGTGACAAAGACTATAGCCAAAGGTTTAGTCCAGGATCTGATTATAGAGGTCAAGAGAAAAATCTATTTAAAAAGAAGCATTTAATGAACTAAAAAGTACTAGATAAAACTTACGTACTTACTAATACGCACTTTAATATTTTCTTAAAAGCTTGAGGCGTAAATGTCCTATAAGCCTCAAGCTTATAAGAAAATATTAGAGTAAGTAAAGTTTTATTTAGTACTTTTTAGTTCATTAAAAGCTTGGTTTTAAAAAGATTTTTACTTTTGTTTTTTAATATACACACATCAACACGGTCTAGGGATATTTTAAAAAAAGCGAATTACTATCAATGTGATAATTATTTATATGACATGTATATATTTAAAAGATACGTTATTTAATATTCTACCATTTTTTAATAAAGTACTTCAATTAAAATTTCAGGATTATATGGAAAAAAAATGAAGCATAGACGGAAACCGTATATGAATTAACTTTTAATTTATGAGTAAAAACTGAAAAAAATAGAAAAATCATTTAATTTGTGTTTATAAACTTGAAGTTAGTAGCCTGAGAAAGCGCCCATGATGTTCATAACACATCGGCAACGATTCGGCATGCTCAGAACAAGGTTGTCAATGTCTTGCTGCGGAATATTGTCCCATGTCCTTCTGAGGTGCGCAAAAAGTTGATCTTCTGTAGCCATATTTTCAGGAACTTCCTTCAGAGCTCTTTTTTGCAGCATATCCCACGCATGCTCAATGGGATTTAGATCTGGCGATTGAGCAGGCCAGTCTAAGGCCCTAACATTGTGTGTATGTAACCAAGCTGCTACTGTTCTCGCCGTGTGTGCCCGGGCATTGTCGTGCATGAGCAGGAAATCTTGCCCCATTTGTGTTCTGTGGGGCAAGATTACAGGTCCCAGCACCTGTTGGACGTATCGTTCTGCCGTCATATTGCCCCGCACCCAAACGAGATCCGTCCGTCCTCCAAGACGAATTCCTGCCCAAACCATAATTGTTCCTCCTTGGTATGGGTGAACTTCCTGAGGGTTCTGAAGACGGCTCTATCGTCCAGGAACTCGCCAAACATGCGTCCTTCGTGAATCTGGATGGAAGCCGAACCTGGACTCATCCGTGAACAGCACATTGGACCATTGCTCACGGCCCCAGTCCACGTGGTTCCGAACCCATTCTAATCGTCGTCCACGATTGCCTCTCCGTAAAGGTGGGACCCGGAGTGGTCTACGAGAGCGTAGATTGCTTTCATGCAGTCGCCTTCTTACAGTTTGGTCACTCACAAGCACTTGGTGTTCCACTCGCAGCCTTTGGACCAATTGAGTCGCCGTTGCATTTGGTTGAGCTCGCGCATTAATTTGCAAAAATCGGTCTTGTCTGGGGGTAGTGATGCGACTTGGCCCCCGGTGCCTCTCCGCTACTTCACCTGTGGCACGATAGCGTGTCCACAATCTTGAAATTACATTTTGGTGGGTCCCTATGGCCTCAGCAACATTACGCTGAACAGACCCAGCTTCCAGCATTCCCACAGCTCGTAACATCTCCGCCCTCGTCAAATGTTGGCGTTGCATGGCTACAATACCTCAATTTTAACTTTATCTTTCGTTTAAAAATGAAAAAAAACTGTAACTAAACGTAATTCGTATTGTTTTCTAAATTTCGCACAAATGAAAATTCCCTCTCCTACACATCAAGACATTTTTATGCCACCGAAACAAAAGAATTTTCAAAAATTTGAATTTGGAATTAGTCTGAGATAAATTACAAACAAATCGGTGTATAAAAGATTCCAATGCGGCCAGTACTTTTCGAGTTATTTAATTGAGTATGAAATATCCCTAGACCGTGTTGATGTGTGTATAAAAGTTATTTAGTTGTATAATATTATACAACTAAATAACTTTTTACCTATAAGTACTACAATGTGTACAGTTTTCAGATTTCAAGTTCATAAATTCGAAGAGAGGCAAGCAGTTGATTCTGCACAAAGAGTACACATACAACTTCAGTAAATACTATTCCAGAAAGAAATCTACCTACTGGCAATGTTCAGGGCGAACTTCAAAGAATTGCAAAGGGAATTTAGTAGTAGATGAACATGGTAAAATTATATCTGGTAACCTAGACCATAGCCATCCACCACCTAAATTTGTCATCAGTAATGGACAATATGTCAGGATTTAAAATACTTACTAACTTACTCAATTTATATTGCCCCGCAACGAAGTGTATGCGAACTTTATGTCAATTATCTAACGTATAAACTATACGAGCTTGTTACTGCGAGAATTCCTGAGAATGCGCGAGAATTCTCCAGAAAACGCATGACCTGTTATTTGGCTCGTATTTACTTTTGTGCGTTACACTCTTAACATAATGTTCATTACACTTTGTACAAAAAAATTCGCTTCCATTCCGTTCCACAGCAATGTAAGTTGAGCTTAAATTATGTCGTTTGTGGTTAACTTGGTGAGAGTGCTTCAAAATACTACTCACTTGAAAAAGTTTGTACTATTTTGAAGCACTTAAGTTCGATTACCATTACTTATATTTTTTTCTAAATTATTTGTGTGTCGGTCGAATTTCATGTTTTGTACTTTATCCCAATAAAATATTTGAAACTACCTTTCTTTTAAAAAAAATTGGTTCGAATTACTAGATGTAGCATGTTTAGATATAGAAATCGTCCACCTTTTCACTTGACAAACACGTTGTTTTCTTTCAGATTTTAAGTACATTACTTCGAATAGAGGCAAGCAGTTAATTCTGCACAACATGTACACATACAGTTTCACTAATTACTCTTCTACCAAAAATACTACCTACTGGCAATGCACAGGATGCTCCAGAAAAAAGTGCAAAGCGAAGATAGTAATAGATGATCAAGAGACAATTATATCTGGTTACCTAGACCATAATCATCCACCCCCACGATATTTCATAAAAGATGGCAATTATATCAGAATATAAAATAGAAACTCTTGATATGTCACATTTCATTATCCTTATTTCCATAATTATATTTATATTATAGAATAGCATTTCACAGAAAATTATAAATAATTATAATGATAATTATGCGTAATTTCTATGTACAATTGCTTTTCTTATATAGGGTTAAACGGTTGAAGTTAATTACATATCCTAATAAAACCTTTAAACTTAAACAGTGTTTGACCCGATTGATGTTGCATTTTTCTACAAAGAAATCACTCTTTGCTTTACTTCAGTTTGTGAGTATATTATATCGAAGAGTGGCAAGGGTTTAATTATGTACAAAGGACACACGTACAGCTTCAAAAGGTACTCTTCTACCAAAAGTAGTAAGTACTGGCAATGCGCAGGATGCATCGCAAAAAACTGACAGGTAAAACTAGTAATAAATCGAATCGGCTATTTACGTAAACTACGCCAAGTTGAACACATCTTAACAGGAGAACCCTATGTTGGGTTCGACTTTCAGTTTAACCGGATGCAGGTGAATACCAGCATTTCACATGAATAAACTTCTTATCTGACCTCTACAATCCAGTTAGTGAGTAATACGATACCCCCTGCTAAAAGTCAGGCTGATAGTCAGACTATCGGGCTTCTGACGACCCGTAACGACTGCCAAAGATCCACGAATGATAGCCTACGGCATCATGTGATTTTCGGTCTCGGTATGTAAAGATGGTCACCCATCCACGGACCAACCGCGGCAAGCGTCGCTTAACCTGATCGATTGATCCGTGCAGCTATTATTACTTAACTACGAGCCCCTCAACCCTTTTAGGAGTAAACTTATGTAATTCTATTGTTTCTAAACAATCATAACGGTACTACTGTATCTAGGTGTAAAAATAATGTAAAAACCCTGTTTTGGACAATACCTACATTATATCAGCAGTTAATAGAAGCACATGAAGTAATGTTTTTAGTAGAACTTAATTATACCTAATCTACCATGAGGAAACCAGCATGCCTGAGAGATAATTCTCGACATGTGAAGCCAAGTCAGAGGCCCATGGGCGGCTTTAAAACGACACCAAGTTAGTCACTAACCACACGCAAAAGAAGAAGACTTAATCTATGCTCATAGTTTCATTGAAAAATACATTTTTTTCTTTAATTTATCTTGTTACTTTTTTATTTGAACGGTTGAGGCTTATACCATATTATTTTTATTTTTTTTCAGATCGAGTTCATGTTTTGTACTTTTATTATAATATGTTTAAAAAAACACTCGTCTATTAATAAGTGATTGGATCGGTTTGATGTGGCCGCCTATGCGAATAAATCGGCCATCTTCCTTTTAAATAAAAAGCGTTTTTTATTTCAGATATTAAGTACATCACTTCACAGCAAGGCAAGCAGTTAGTGTTGCACAAAAAGTACACTTACGGCTTCACCAATTCCAGTGCCACCAAAAAAACGACCTACTGGCAATGCACGGGGCGAACAACAAGCAAGTGCAAAGCAAAAATTGTAGTAGATGATCATGGTAAAATTATATCGGGTAACTTAGACCACACCCATCCACCGCCACGATATTTCATAAAAGATGGCAATTATATAAGAATTTAAATGTCACACTTCATTTTCCTTATTTTCATAATCATTTAATAGCGTTTCACAAAGTATTTGGATAATTATGCGTAAGTTTTATGTACAATTACTTTACTTGTATGGTTAAACGGTTGTATTTAATTACATATCCTAATAAAACCTTTAAACTTGAACAGTGTTTTATCGGGTTGTATTTGATTGATGTTGCGAAAAACACAAAGATCCACGAATGACAGCCGGGACCAATGGCTTAACGTGCTTTCCGAGGCACTGAGGGTGACGGAGGATTCTCGGTATGTAAAGATAGTCACCCATCCACGGACCAACCCCGTGCGGCTATTAATACTTAGCCACGAGCTCCTCTTCCTTTTAATAATTGATAATAATCTAATTTATCTCTGGCAATTTGGCTCTTTAATAAATAAATCTTATTTATACATCTGCCTGCTATCTTCCATTTAAATAAAAGCCTTCTTTTTTCAGATGTTAAGTACATCATTTCAAAGAAAGGCAAGCAGTTAGCGTTACACAAAGAGTTCACTTACAGCTGCACAAATTCCTCTCCTACCAAAAATACTACGTACTGGCAATGTACAGGGCGAACAGCACACAAGTGCAAAGCAAAAATTGTAGTATATGATCATGGTAAAGTTATATCTGGTAACTTAGACCACACCCATTTACCGCCCACATTCTTCATTAAAAATGGCCAATATATCAGAATATATAAACAAAAAACGTAAAATGTGTCTTTTCAAATTATTATTACTTTATTTAGCTCACTACTATTTACTCCTTAGGCCTTTGCCCAGACGATTACCACTTTTTTTCATCAGAGATTGCAAATATATCAAAATTAAAATACAAATATTTGAGATTTCTCTGTCTTTTTCCTAAACATATTTACTATTACTCGTATTAGCTATTTAGAACAATGGATAATTGTGTGTAAGTTTTATTTACTTTACTTTAATGTTGAAACTTTCGAGTTCTACGTTTTGTGTTTTTATCCAAATAAAATCTATTAAACTTTTTGCGTCTTTTAATAATTGGTTAAATAAACTTTATCCTAATATCCACCTTTCGATTGTTAATGGCGTCTTTCATTTGATAATAGTGTTGTTTTATTTCAGATTTCCAGTACATCAAATCGAAGAAAGGCAAGCAGTTAATTTTGTATAAAGAGTATTTACACTGTTTTAATACATACTCTGCTACCAAAAAAACAACCTACTGGGTATGCACAAGCCGCTCCGCAAAAAACTGCAAGGCCACAATATTCTTAAATGATTATGGTATAATTGTAGCTGGTAACCAAGACCACACCCATCGACCACCCCAATTCATCGTCAAAAATGGCCAATATATCAGAATTTAAAATACAAACACTTGAGATATCTTATTAAATATTTTGACCAACGTACATAGATAATTGTGTGCACGTTTTAATTACTTTACTTTAATGTTGAAACTTTTCCTTCAGATGGAGTTCTATGTTTTGCATGTTTATCTAAATAAAATCTTTTAAAATTTTACGTCTTTTAATAATTGGTTAAATAGATTTTATACCCACCGTTCAATTGTTAATGGTATCTTTCATTTAATAATGGTGTTGCTTTATTTCAGATTTCCAGTACATCAAATCGAAGAAGGGCAAGCAGTTGATTTTGTATAAACAGTATTCACACTGTTTTAATAAATACTCTGCTACCAAGAAAACAACCTACTGGGTATGCACAAGCCGCTCCGCAAAAAAATGCAAGGCCACAATATTCTTAAATAATTATGGTAAAATTATAGCTGGTAACCAAGACCACACCCATCCGCCACCCAAATTCATCGTCAACAATGGCCAATACATCAGAATTTAAAATAGATGTATATTTTAAATTCAGATTTTTTTACTCAAGATGTTAGTGTTGCTTTTTAAATAATATGCATTTTATCATTCACAATGTATACATATAAGTATATGTATAAGGACCTATGTAGATAATTATGTGTCAGTTTAACGTTAATTACTTTTAAGAGCGTTTATTCTGAAGGTGGGCAACGTCGCAAATAGATGGCAAATCGTAACACCGAATGTTTAGTTTTAGATGTAAAAAAACTATTTGGAAACTTTCCAAAAGCGTTTTTTACACCTGAAATGGGTACAACATCAAATTCAATGTTATAATTACAATTCATTATTAATATTCTAGTTAGCTTGTTAGCCACATTTCTTATTTCTATTCAGTAATATTGCTTTATGAATCAAAACAGTTAAATATTTGACAGTTATTTGCGACGTTGCCAACTTTTAGGATAAACCCTCTTAACACTACAGCGAGCAGGTGCTCGCTAATGTTTAATAATATGTCGTCACTACCGACCCGCCCCTGCTCCCACGGTTTTTACGACCTGAAAAAACATCGAGATTTCTTTATTATAAGTAGTATTATAAGTAGTTGTAAGTTTAATGTTAATGTATTATACATGTCGTAGGATGATTTGATCATTAGAATTTTCACAAATCATACAATCTGCCGCAGAAATGTTTTCACCGTTGTCTAATTATCTGTGTTTTCGCAATCTTCCTAGGGTTTTCACGAAAATTTGAATTATCAAATCATCCTACGACACACACATAAACTTTCTTTATAAAATCTCTAAATAATGGTTAAAACCGCATCAAAATCTGGTGCGTAGTTTAGAAGGACAACGCAGTCAGACAGACAGACACGAAAAGCGACTTTAATTTATAATATGTACCTATAGATGCAAACATAACCTAAAGCGAATCATAGCCATGGGCTTTAGCCGTGCATAAATCTTGTACTGAATTTCATTTTAACCCGCTGCGCGCTGGTCAGTAAGGTGATTTGATTTTTTAACCTCAACAAAAAAAAATTGTAGGTTTACCGATTTATTTGATTACGCAACTTAATAGAGATATTGTAGTGGAATAATAAGTAATAGTAATGTATATTATAGTGGTGGTGGATCAAATAGAGCGGTGCGTAATGATTATTGACATAACAGTCCCGCATGACGGGAACTTCGCGAAAGCCGAGAAATATAAACAAGTCAAGTATCTTGACTTGGCTCGCGAAGTTGTCAATATGTGGGATGTGGACTCACCGATCATTGTGCTGATAATTATATCAGCCAATGACTTAATTGTCAAGAGCCTCGACGTCGATAGGCAGTTCGATTAAGAATTTATTCAGAAAGTGGTACTTCTGGACACGGCTCGTATTGGTAGGAGGTTCCTCTCTCTGGAGCCCTGACCCTGAGCAAGGACCCTGTTCCCGATACCGGAAGTCCATAAAAATTGAATAATGTGCTTAATGGACTCGCCCAACCGCTGTTTCTTCAATATGTGTGGGCAGATCATCGCACAGCTGATCGGTTACTATGGCGCGTGCCCCAGCGTTTATTGGATTGGATATTTGATATTGGACTTGGGCATCATATTTGCGATATTATTTATTATTTTTGATGAAATTGCATGACTTTAGATAAGTGTATGAAACTGCACATAACTAAGTATTCATGGTTATTTAACAGTTTCATAAACTACCAATTCGAAAATCGTATCGTATCGGTTTTAAAGTAGAGTATTCTTCTCGGGGATAAAGGTGTCTTCATCTTGGACGAGCTTGAATCCCTCGGTACAATCAGTATTCTAGTCTTAACTCCTTCTCTTTACTCAACAGCTAACTCAGAGCTCCCTAGCTTTGCTCAAGAGCTCTAGAATCCTTCGTTAGGTTTGGTATTCAAAATAGTGCACGTGACAAAAGATACTGCTTTACCCTCTTAGTGAATAATCTACATAATAGTTTTATGTTGAAACTTTTTTTGTAATTTCATTTCTTCTTCAGATTGAATTCTATGTTTTACTTTTTTTTTTTCTAATAAAATCTTCTAAACTTTTTGCGTCTTTTATTTATCAGGTTGAAAAACTACCTTTTAATTTGATAATGACGTTGCTTTATTCCAGTTTTCTAGCTAGTGCATCAAATCGAATAGAAGCGAGCAGTTTGTTCTGTATATTGAGACATATAACTTACACACACATTCACAAAGCTGTGTTAAGTACTCTTCTACCAAAAAACAACCGCACGGCGCAGTACTGCTAGGCGACAATATTCCCAAATGATTATGGTAAAATTATATCTGGTAACCAAAACCACACCCATATCCACCACTCAAATTCATCGGCAACAATGACCAATATATCAGAATCTATAATTAAAGGAGTGAAAAGTCGTTTTTAATTACAATGTTTATTAGCTTACTCTGACTGTGTTTGTTTGCACGACCCAGTCAGTTTTTAAGAAAACCATCAACTGCATGAAGATTTCTTCGAGAGTTTCGGTAAAGATTTGAATAGACAGTCGGTTTTCCTGTCTTGCTCTTTTCTCTGTTAAAATGTTTATGGATCGATTAATTCTTTTTAGTTTCATTCTAAGTTAACATGAATTGCCTGATGTAGTTTCTTATGTTGAGTACTTAAAAAGTTATGTTATAAATCATTTTTATTATATAGCTTATATTCACACGCTCGTGATTAATTCCATAATTATTATCTTGTTCCGATCGATCTCTTACGTTTTGTGTGAATTCCTGCACACTTTATTCATCTTTTAATGAATGACTTACGTTTGGTGTTGTATTTGTATACTAATAATATCAGCCTCCTTTAAATTACATAATTCATTGGCTTCATTTCTTTTCGTGTTTTATTTGTATATTGATAATATCAGCCAACTTTAAATTACATAATTCATTGACTTTATTTCAGATTTTAAGTACATCAGTTCAAATACAGGCAAGCGGCAAATTCTGTACGATGATTACACATACTGCTACAACAATTACTCTTCTACCAAAAAAACTAGCTACTGGCGATGCACAGGTCGGAGCGCAAAGAAATGCAAAGCGACAATATTAGTAGATGAACATGGTAAAATTATATCTGGTAACCGAAACCACTCTCATCAACCACCCAAATTTTTCATCAGTAATGGACAATATATCAGAATCTGAATATAAATATAATATTGTAGACTTTAAATGTTGTTATTGTAAGTTTGCAAAACTTAATATTTGGGAGAGGAGCTTGTATGATATATTTTTTTGTTTTCTCAAGGCTAGTTCTTTGAGTACTTTACATAATGTTCTTTTGTTTTTGTACTTTAATCCCAATAAGGCTGCGTTTCCACCAGAGATGTGCGATGGAAATGTGTCGTGCGAGGATGTCTAGCTGTGCTGTGAAAATGTGTGGGGGTTTCCACCAAAACTGTGCGATGAAAATGTGCCTACGAGGATGTGTAGCGGAGCTGTTAAAATGCGCATTAATGTGTGGTGCGAGGATGCGTTGCGAAGCTGTTGAAATGTGTCGACGGGGGTGCGGGGGATCTTCTGCTTCCATTTCTTCATCGCAAATTGTTAAATATAAAAGTATCTTCTTTTTCCAATTATCCATATCTATTTTGCGCACTTCTACTTCCAACAAACTCCGTCTATGGACTGGCTGGTACAGTATGCGCAAATCTCGCAACACATCTTTCTCAACATACATTCCTCGCAACACATCCCTCGCACACATCCCTCGTACACATCCCTCGCACACATCTGTGCTGTTTCCACCAGAGCTGTGCTGACCGAGGCGAGGTAAATGAAGCGATTCTATTGGTTCTTTACAAACACATCCCTCGCTACGCATCCTCGCACATCTCCGGTGGAAACGCAGCCTTAAGCCCATTTAAGTTTTCACGTCTCTTAATAAGTGGTTCGATTGGCTCGATGGTGCATTTCAGACTAAGAAATTAGGTTCTTTTATCTTGATAATAACTTTGCTTGATTTCATATTTCAAGTTCATCAAACCAATGAAAGGCAAGCTGTAAATGCTAAAGTAGTAACGTACAAAGCGTACACGTACAGCTTTTATTTTTATTCTTTTAACAATGAAACTACCCTTCGGCAATGCTGTACAATAAGCAGCATAGAAAAGACGATCATAGTAAAATTATATCTGGTTACCACGACCATATCCATCCACCACCCAAACTTATCATCAGTTAGACATCAGAATCTTAAATAGAAAATTAAATACTTTCTCTTAATTATTTATTTATTATATGCATTTTATCATTCACAATGTATACAGATAAGTATGTAGATTGTAAGGTTTACTTTAATTACTTTACTAAGTTGAAACTTTTCGATATATTAATTTACTTGGAAATATTATTAAAATATTTTTCAGATTGTGTTCTATGTTTTTCATTTTGTATCCTAACAAAGTCTGATAGACTTTCCGCGTCTTTTAAAAACTGATTCGATTGATTAGTACGGCTTGATATTATATCTCATACATTTGGACATTTCGGTAGGCCGCATAAAGTACTCAAACAGCTGACTGTTTGAGTACTTTATGCGGCCTACCGAAATGTCCAAAAATGAATGATCTGAATCATCAAACTAATTGAGAAAGCAAAAATAAATAAATAAGATGACCCACATAGTCCTTACATCCACAATCACAATCTTCTTCAGACTGAATTCTATGTTCTGCGCTTTTATCCTAATAAAATCCTATATGCTGTTCACGTCTTTTATTAACTGATTATATTTGCTAGACGTTGCATTTTTATATTAAGATATCTACCACCTTTTAATTTGATAATGACATTGCTTTATTTCAGTTGCCAAGTATATAAATTCGAAGAGAGGCAAGAGGTTAATTCTGTACCAAGAGTACACATACTTCTTTAGTAAATACTCTTATAACAAAGGAACGGCCTACTGGCGATGCTCAAGTCGCACCAAAAATAACTGCAAGGCGACAATATTCGTTGATGATCAAGGTAACATTATAACTGGTAACCTAGACCACACCCATCTACCACCAAAATTCTTCATTAAAAATGGAGAATATATCAGAATCTATCACTAAAAAGCGTGAAATGTTGATTCTTAATAATAATATTTATGTAGCTTAAATTTTTTAGTAGGCCCAGAAGTGGGACAGTATCGGATAACTAATAAAATACAGTAGCTCACTCTGTCTGGCTCTTCAATTTTGTTATATCTCGTGTTCTTGTGATTCTTTTACGATTTAAGTAATCCATTAATTGATTCAAGAGTTCTTCTAGAGTTGGTAAACATTTCAGTAGACAGCCGGTTGCTCTGTTTCGCTCTTTTCTCTGGATAAAATGTTAAATCTGCATAGTTGAATCGAGGTGTTATTTTTAGTAAATTTTTTAGTCTTCACAAATTGAAGGATGTAGTTTCTAATGTGCTTCAATAATATATGTTTGTCATTCTTTTTTTAATATTTACACGGTTGTGGTTAATTCTATAATTTTCTTGTTCAGATCGATCTCTTATGTTTTGCACTTGTATCTTAATAAATACCTGAACACTTTACTTGCTTTTTAATGGGTGACCAACGTTTGATCTTTTTTTACCAAAAAAATTAAAGAGTAAAAAATCTTGTTGCTACTGGCAACGCACAGCGCGCGGCGCAAAGAAGTGCAAATCGGCAATATTTGTAGACGATCATGGTAAAATTGTATTTGGTCACCTAGCCTCACTCATCCACCAGCACCACCCAAAATAAAAAAAAGGATTTTCCGTTTTTAGTTTCTAAACGATCTATCTAGGTTGCTTGTTTTTGTAGGGGACTTGTTGTGTGGAGAGGCAAAATCTCAAATAATTGAGATTTTTTACTCTTTAATTTTATCACTTACCAATTAAAGATCTGTTGAAGCTAATTATATGTGTGCTTCATATCGTGTTTTTGTAGCTTTATTGCAACAAAATACTTTTAACATTTTGCGAGTTTTAATAAGTGGTTGGATTGACTCGATGTCACATTTTCATATTCAGATCTTTACTTTCAGATTTTGAGTACATAAATTCAAAGAGAGGCAAGAAATTAATTCTACACAACGAGTACACGTACAGCTATAGTAATTATTCAACTACCAAACAAACTACTTTATGGAGATGTAGCACAAGCCGCATCAAAAAGTGCAAGGCTTCAATGTTTATTGATGATCATGGTACAATTCTATATCATCGCCTAGACCACAGTCATCCACCACCCAGAATCAACAATCATCTAAAGCCTCTTGAAATTTCGCCGTTTTTCGTTTGATAACTAAATTATGTAGTTTCTTATAATTGTGAGGGTAATTAAAAAATAAAATTACTTTGTAGTTTGTTTTATAATTATTTGATCTTCTGAAGCTAATCCTATGTATTCACTGTATTCTTCTATGTATTCAATTGTAATGTTTTTTACATTTATTCCAATAAAATCCTATAAACTTATTGCGTGTTTTAATTTTAATAAGTGGTTGGATTGACTCGATGTTACATTTTAATATTAAGATACTCTAGAGTCAGGTACTTTTGAACTTGATAATAAAAAAAAAAACTTAACTTTACTGTATTTCAGATGTAAAGTACATAATTTCAAAGAGAGGCAAGAAGTTAATTCTGCACAAAGAGTACACGTACAGCTTTAATAATTACTCTTCCACCAAAAAAGCTAGTTTTTGGCGATGCAGCACAAGTCGGATCACAAAAAAGTGCAAGGCATCAATTTTTGTTGATGATCATGACAAAATTGTATTTGGTCGCCTAGACCACAGTCATACACCAACCGAAATAAAAAAAGGATCTGAATTTTTTTCATTTTAATTTCATAATTTCTTCTTCTCCTTTCTTCTTCGTCTTTCTTTCTTCTTCTTTTTTATTGTAAAGGAGCTCATAGCGGAAAGCTTTAGTTTTTTTTACTTTGTAGTTTGTTCACGTATAAATTAAAGATCTATTGAATGAGTTCTTCAGATCGTGTTTTAATGTTTCGCACTTTAATTCTAATAAAATCCTTTATAAAACATGCGTCTTTTTGAAGTGGTTAAATAACCTCGATGTTACATTTTCATAATATAACGAAATCGTTTTTTTTTTCACGTTGATAAAAACTTTGTTTTATTTCAGATTTCAAGTACATAAATTCCAGGAGAGGCAAGAAGTTAATTCTGTACAAAGAGCATACGTACAGCTTTAATAATTACTCTTCTACCAAAGGAACTTCCTACTGGCAATGTACAAGACTTACCACAAATAAATGCAAGGTGAAACTAGTAGTAGATGATAATGGTAAAATTATACCTGGAAAGCGAGACCAGCACACACACCCGCCTCCGGCATATTTCATCAGTGACGGACAATATATCAGAATCTAAATGCAACTTAATATTAAGGAAGTGTTTTTAGTTGAATGTGTAAGTAATAAATATTGATAATAAGCATGCAGCACAAGCTGCATCACAAAAAGTGCAAAGCTTCAATGTTTGTAGACGAAATTGTATTTGGCTGCCTAAGCCGCATCACAAAAAGTGCAAAGCTTCAATGTATGTAGACGAAATTGTAGTCTGCCTAGGCAGCCAAATACAATTTTACCGTGATCAAAAATAACTACATAGATTAGTTTTGAAATAAGAATGGAAATTTTTCAAATCTTTTTTGTTTTTGTTTTGTGGAAGACTGTGGCCTAGACCACAGTCTTCCACAAGTTTCCCAAATATGTAGTTACTTATTGTATGAGGGCTCATAAAAGAAAGATTTTTTCCTTTGTAGTTTGTTTACTATTAAACTAGATCTGTTGAAGACACAGAGCATGGAATTGCGGGTAAACGATTTGTCCTAACATATTAACAAATATTATATCAGTGTGCTAGTTAAGGTTCTCACAGAATGTAGAGTAAATGGCATAAAAATTACAAATTATATAATTAAATTAGAAACTAGTTTGATTATTATCTACACTTGAAATTGTCATAATTATGGAGCAGGACTATCATGTTTTCAAGCATTTCTATCTTGAACATATTATTATGTGCTTTACATCGTGTCCTAATGTTTTGTAATTTTATCTCAATAGAATTGTAGTTACGTTTTGCGTCTATTAATAAATGGTTGGATTGACTCGATATTACATTTTCATATTAAGTAAGATACTCTAGATATCAAATAGTTTTCAAATTGATAATAACTTTGCTTTATTTCAGATTTTAAGTACATACATTTCAGTAGAGGCAAGAAGTTAATTCTGTACAAAGAACATACGTACTGCTTTAATAATTACTCTTCTACCAAAACAACTTCCTGCTGCCACTGCACGAAAGCCACCTCAAATAAATGTAAAGCGCAACTAGTAGTAGATGATGATGATAAAATTATACCTGAAAAGCGAAACCAGCACACACGGGTCCCGCCTCCAGCATATTTCATGAGTGACTGACAATATATCCAAATCTAGATGTAACTTAATATTATGGAAGTGTTTTTAGTTGAATGAGTAAGAATTAATGGTTAAACAAACTTACCTGAAGTGAAGTTTGACCGCAATTACACGAGTCGCTGCATCCTCGAGATTTACATGATTCACTAGGTAGTACACTCCTCAATGTACTAGGCATCGCACAATTTTTAGATAAAAAACTAAAAAATAAAAATATAATTAGCTATTAAAAGACTACCGTATGCAGTGGTGGGGCGTCCGCCGCACCCGGCCATCTACGATCGTTCACTTGTCATTCATTTAAGAGGGCTATTTATCTTAAACTATAATTATTTATCGGGATTTCTTGCAAAGAAGGGTTGGGCGGGTTTGTAAATCTCTTCGGATGCAGCGACTCGTGTAATTGCGGTCAAACTTCACTTCAGGTAAGTTTGTTTAACCATTAATTACACTTCGTCGCTGCATCCTCGAGATTTACATGATTCACTAGGTAGATGTTCGGAGTTTTGAGATAAATAGCCAATACATTAGTGGTAAAGAAAATAAATGCATCTAATGATATTGTTTTATTTCGAACACAGTTATAAAATTAAATTATATCCACGAAGTAATTATACAAAAATTTAAACGTTATTTTCATAAATAACGCGAGCAAAATCATCTGATTCCTCAGTAAGCAGAGGTCTGTTATAAAATTTGCCAAATACTAGAGAATTACCAGACCAACCGGCAGCCTTTTTAATTAAATCTATAGAAATACCTCTACGACCAGCCGCTGACGTAGCCGCGTGGCGCGTGCTATGTGACGTAAATATTGTGGTGTCTATACCACTATCTGCTAGCGTCTGTTTAATCCAGCGGCTAATCGTAGAGGAGCTGGCGTTGTGGACTGGTCTCTTAGTAGTTAATAATAACCTTTCGGTATTTGGTTCAGTCCTAAATGTATCTGTAACATTAATATACGAACATAAAGTCCTTCCTGGACATATCTCTATTTTATTAGGAAAAAATGGAATAATCAAACGGGGTGTTTGTCTGCCAGGTGCAGAGGTTTTTAACAAATCATCAATTGTTATTATAATATTTGAATCACCAATATTTATATTAGACAGACGAATAAGCGAGTTACCAGCTTTTTTAATAATTTATTTAAACACAGATTTTCATTAGGAAAATAATTGCCCAAAAAATCTAAGACTACATTAGTGTCCCAAGTAGACTGATATCGAGGGAATACTGGTTTCAGTCTAAAAACACCTTTCATAAATCTGCAGACAGTATCATTTGTACTTAATTGTCTACCTATAATTAAACCGAGCGCCGAACGATAAGTGTTCAATGTAGTATAACTGGCTCCTGTTTCAAATTCGCTGGTTAAAAATTGCAGCACCGGTTGTATAGTTGCGGTGTAGTAGTCTACCTTATGGGTTTGACAAAACTGCCACCATTTTCTGTAAGCGATATTATATTGTTTTAATGTATTATTAGATAAAGAAGCAGTTATAATTTTTATAATTTCTATATTTAATGACTTTCGAGAAAATGCTTGCCTGATAACAGGCACGATACCAGGGTAAGTTTCATCCAAAGGGGGTGCTGCGTTCTGAAAGGAGATAAAAGGAGATCACTACTTGGTCCGTGATAAATAGGTTCCCTTATCTGTAAAGATGTAAACAGTGGATACCAAGGCTGACTAGGCCAATATGGGACTATGAGCATTCCTGTAGCCTTATCAGCAATTATTTTTCGTAAACATTTGAGAATCAACGAAAAAGGTGGGAACGAGTAAAAGTTTAAGTTGCCCCAATCTAAAGTAAATGCATCAATATCGAAAGCGTTTGGGTCTCGTTTCCAGGACACATACTGATGACATTTCGCATTCAAACAAGTTGCGAATAAATCAATCTCTGGAATACCATAATGACGGACTACGTCATGGAACGCAGAACGAGATAATTCCCACTCGGTGTCGACATTGATGAGCCTTGATTCTTGGTCAGCTTCCATGTTGTCTTTTGACTTAATGTAGGAAGCAAAAATGAAGAGACGACGTTCTTCACACCACTGCCAAATCTCGCGTGCTATATCATTAAGGTGTGTATATTGAACACCGCCCATCCTATTAATATACGAGATTGCAGTAGTGTTATCTATTCTTAAAAGAAT
Source organism: Agrochola macilenta (assembly GCA_916701695.1). Classification (NCBI taxonomy): domain Eukaryota; kingdom Metazoa; phylum Arthropoda; class Insecta; order Lepidoptera; family Noctuidae; genus Agrochola; species Agrochola macilenta. The sequence goes on from OU753563.1 coordinate 17,471,869, forward strand.
CTCTTTGTCTACAAGGTCCTTTGCAAAACATTTTAAACCAATGAAAGCTGCTTTTAATTCTAATAAATTTATATGGTTTTGGGTCTCAGACGTACTCCAAAATCCACCGCTGGTTTCTCCGTTACAAGCGATACCCCAACCCGTTAGAGATGCATCGGAAAAAATCTCTAAGTAGTATTTGTTTTGACGGATTGGACAAAACGCATTCATGATGTTTGTCTTCCACCAGGAAAAATCAGGTTCTAGATTATTAGGAATGATCATATTAACATCATAATCTCCATTTGATTTCTGAAGCGCGAGATATTTAGTTCTTTCAAATCGCTTGGTATAAACCCACCCATAACTAACAGCTGGGCACGATGACGTAAGCAATCCCAAAAACTTTGCAAAGTCTCTGATAGATAAAAAACGTTTGTTGGAATATCTATCGACTATCTCTAGAACCCTCAATCGTTTCTTTAGTGGCAATTTTAAAGTCATGTCCGTTGAGTTTAACTCGAAACCTAAAAAAGTTTTTAGTTGGCTGGGAACTAAATCACTTTTATTCATGTTTATCACAAATCCGAGATTTTCTAACAGGTCAGTGATTATTTTTACATCATGAGCACAGCTTTCAAATGTTTTATTAATACATAACAAATCGTCTAAATAAATAACCAGTATAATCCCTTTCTTTCTGAGGTATGTAATCACTGGTTTCATTAATTTAGTAAAAATCAACGGTGCCGAACATAAACCAAAGGGTAAACACTGAAATTCATAAGTCTGATTGAAAAATCTAAACCGTAGATATTTTTTACTATTTTCATAAATTGGGATTAAAAAATACGCCTCCTTAAGGTCAATATGGGCCATGTAATATGACTTGGATAATAATTTAGAAGCTGTTCTAACATCTTCCATTTTAAAATGTTGTGGATCAATATAAATGTTTAATTTTTTAAGATTAAGAATAAATCTATGGGTACCGTCGTTCTTAGATATCAAAAAAATATTCGAAATAAATTGACCATGAATGTCTTCACATTTTATTATCGCACCTGATAATAAAAGCTTTGAAATTTCAATATTAAGACTATTAGCCTCTTGGAAAGAAAACGATTTATTTACTGGTTCTACATACTGAATAACGGGTTGATTAAAACGTATTTTGTAACCATGATATATACACTGTAAGATTACAGGATCTTTAGTTATGCTTTTCCAAGCTGATACAAAATGTCGTAACCGACCAGCATGTTTAATTACCTCTATTCGGGCTTCGGAGGTCCCTTGGGGGCTGTTTTCGCAGAGCTGTACCGTTCTGTTGACGCTGGATATCTCCTTGTGTAACCTGTGTTCGGGTTGGAGGCTTGGGTCCTGGGCCCACTCGACCTGCCTCTGTAGTTCTGGTGACGAAGTGGGCGCCTCGAGTTTCCCTGACGATAATTATTAGAACGTATCGGTCTGTGGGAGGTAGATGGTTGAGGTTCGGTCCTCCTAATCTGCAATCCAGACTTTTCCGCCATCTTAGATGCCTTAATTTTATCTCCCAAATTCTCTCCGAAGAGAAATGTATCTCTTTTAACTCCTTGAACAATATTCAAAAACTTTTTATCCAAGCTGAATGTAACTAACTTCCTTCGGTTAGCAGTGTTTTGGCAGTGTAAATCTAACAATATTTGGGCTGTTTCTGAAAGATTTTTTATAATCTCAGCTTTTTCTAATTTGCCATCAATTACGGATGAGAGTAGGTTAGTGATACCCGCTATACCAATGCCTAGATGGTTTTGTGTCCATTCAAGACGCTTATCCCTGTTTCTAGAGGATTCTGTTAAGACCGAGGATATTTCTCGATTAAGTTTTGGTGCCTTAATAAGTTGAAAATTCTCCGGAATCAAAATATTATTAAATAGCTTTTGTTTCTGTTCTTTACCTAGACCTTCCATAATAATCTTTCCCCAACGTTTGGAGATCTCTTCTCTGATTTTTGGCCCGAACACCTCATCTTTTTCCTTAGATTCTCCAAGAACCTCTAAAATATCAGGCGGGAGGGCCTCCACTATTTCTGGTTCGGCGCTGGTACCAGCGCCACCAGTAACAGTATCAGAGATAGTGTATTGTGGAACTGTCACCACAGATCGAAAGTTCGACTGAGTTCCATCTGATTGGTAATGCTCAGAGGATTCATAGTCGGGAGATAAGGAGGCAGGTCTAGAGTGGCCAGAGTCAACATCTGGAACGATATTTCGATCTACTATAGCATTGGCTCAAATTTGGCTACAAACAATGATAACAAAAGGATTTGATTGCATCAAACCACTTAACAATAATAGTCAGTTATTGTAGACGGTCGTAATCGCGTCACGACACTTAGTTATTTATAGGTATAACAATTGTTTTAATTTGACCGGGATCTCATCACGGTACTTGCAGAATATGCATAGGAAGGTAGTTAGGAAAATAAAAACTGGAACGACTGCAATCTCGTCGCAGTACACTTCGTCCAATGAATATAACTAATTGATTGTAAAAACAAGGTAGAATCGATGCAAAACAATTCCTATTTTATAAAATAACATTTTAATGGAACAACAACAATAGAAAGTCATGAGTCATACCGCACGTGTGCGAACAACAAGACAATTGGAAGAATCATAATTATTGAACTCGCGGTAAGGAAGCTGATAAGGAACCGGTTAGAAAGGATTATAAATAACACCGTTAGTATTACAATAAATCTGACTAACCTTCATCACTGGATGTGTGTTTGCGTTGTCTTTGTAAACGCTTTTCCAGTCGCCTTATTTTCCGCCTGATCGTCTCTGGATCTTCTTCATGTCGTCTTTTTCCCATGATCACAAGAAAAAACACGCAAATTGGATAAAAATGGATGGAATATTTTTTAACACCAACGATAATAATTAATGTTGCGATGCCCGCACAAAAGAAGCGAATGACAAGTGAACGATCGTAGATGGCCGGGTGCGGCGGACGCCCCACCACTGCATACGGTAGTCTTTTAATAGCTAATTATATTTTTATTTTTTAGTTTTTTATCTAAAAATTGTGCGATGCCTAGTACATTGAGGAGTGTACTACCTAGTGAATCATGTAAATCTCGAGGATGCAGCGACGAAGTGTAACTAAGGAAGAACTTTACGTATAGATATTGATAATAAGCATATTAAAATTTTGAATGACATAATGATTATTTTCTGTGTATTGAAAGTTCCTATGACTTAGGGAAAGGATTTTGTGAAGAAAAGCACAGAAATACAAGACCATGCATTTATTTAAATTATGCTTACCTATCAGTTAATTATATAAGTGATTTTAAAGAGTACACATTTTTTACAATTAGTTGTTTTGATCAACATGGATACAACGGGACACTGAACTGCAAATTGCAAAAAACAAAAGAAAATTTGAATTTCCCGGACTATCTGAATGAATTATGCAGTATTTATAAATAAGTTGTTGTAATTGTTTTAGTCTTCGCCGTCGCTAGTTTGAAAAATTGATTCGTAGTTAATTTTGTTGAGTGCTTGAAGGTCGTATATCATTATAATATTATTCTTATACCTATTTATCGCATAATTGATTCCATGTCTTCTCCATAACTAGATTTTAGGAATTTTAATTTCATTCCAATAAAATCCTTTAATATATTCGCTTCTTTTCTCAAGTGGTTGAATTGGCTAAATTTCACCTAGCAAGCAATCATCCATCTTGCTAAAAATGATAGAAAGTTTGAATTGTCCGGGGTTACCATAGTGAATTATGCAATATTTATAAATAAACCCTGACTTGCTTGGTTATCTTATCTTTTATGCATGTGTTTCTGGTACAAATAGCCATATTTTCCTTTCTCTCTTTATAAGCATAATTCCAATAAAATCCTTTTTTTTTGAAGTTCGTGAATGTGCTTGATTTTGTATTTTCTTGCTAAAAATCATCCATGTTATTTTCCACTTAATAAACATGACTTTATTTCAGATGTCAAATACATAAATACAATGCACGGCAAGCAGTTAGTTCTACATAGAGAGTACACATATTGTTTCAATCATAAATCGTCTACCAAACGGACTGTCCAGTGGCTGTGTTCAGGAAGAACCAGAAAACATTGCAAGGCAAAAATAGTGGTAGATGGTCATGATAAAGTTATATCTGGTAATTTAGACCATAGCCATCCACCACCACGATTTTTTATTGATCCTAAAGGCCAATATTTCAAGATTTAAAATATGCTTAAAGTTAAGAGACGTTTGTATGTCCAAAATTGTATTATTAGTCAGAGGTTCATCATTACTTAATTTTAAGCATTGTTTTGAAAAAAACCTCACGGTCTTCGCCGTCGCTAGTTTGTAAACTTAATTTGTAGTTCATTTTGTTGAGTGCTTGAAGGTCATATATTATTATTATATTATTCTTTTATCTATTTATCACATAATTGATTCCATGTCTGCTTCTAATCTAATTTTTAGGAATTTCCCAATAAAATCCTTTAAAAAAATCGATCCTTTTTTTAAGTGAATTGGCAAAATTTCACATACTAAGAAATCATCCATCTTTCAATTTGATAAACTTAACTTCATTTCAGTTCATAGCTTAATGATCAGTCTGCTATCAAAGGAACTACGTACTAGAAATGTACAGAATTTGCGCGGTGCTTCCTCATAATCATCAAAATCATCACCAAATCATCACAATAATCATCAATTACAAGTGTCGTGTGCGCCTCGTAACCGAGACAACCACACCACACCAAATTTTTCATCAGAACTGGAAAATATATCGAATTAGTAAGCCTATAATTACTGCTAGGCAACAGCCCTCCTCTCTCTGTGAGAGGTCGTTCTCCATCCAATGCGGGTTAGTAGATGTAACATGTCTTCGAATTTTTGGTTCTGCGACATGCCGGCTTCCTCACATTGTTTTCCTTCACCGTTTCGAGAGCAGTGGTGATGAAATAATTTGCAAAAAGTAAAGTGCCTGTCTGGATTCGAACCTATGGCCAACAACTCGTAAGTCGCGGGCATTTCCACTGTGTCACCACTACTCCCATGAAGATTTATCAGAATTTAATAAACAAGGGTTGTCTTTAGTTTGAAACAACACAAATGTACGTTTTACTACCATACTCTTGTTGGTTGATTTATTTTTGTAATTTAATCTCTTGCATCGAGCTCCTTTTATTTGCGTCTTTTATGTCTGGCTAACGTTTTAGGTTGAATATTTACACGTAGACATAAGCCACGTTGCGTTTCAATAATACCTTTTTTTTTTTTAGATTTCGAGTATATAAATTCGAGGATGGGAAAGCAGTTGATTCTGTACAAAGAGCACACATACTGCTTTAATCACCGCACTTCCATCAAAAGAACTACTTACTGGCAATGTACTGTAAAAAAATGCAAGGCGAAACTAGTAGTAAATGATCATGGTCAAATTATATCTGGTAACCTAGACCACTGCCATCTCCCGCCTAGATTTTGTATCAGTAATGGAAAATATTACAGAATGTAATATAGAAAGGCGCTGGTAAAGAGTTCCTGGTAGGACGTGGGGGAAACCTTTGCCCAACAGTGGGACAGTAAATAAAAAATAAAATATACAGGGTCAAATTAAATTAGTTAGCGAAACTCCGCTTATGTGATGGGTATCGATATCTAAACATGATAAACAAAAAAAAAACAGATTTTCTTAACTCATACTTCAAGTAACAACAGTATTAGCTTTCGTTGACCCAAAAAAAACATTAAATATTTTTTATATTGTCGTGTTTTTCTCTAGCTTATTTAATTTGATCCTGTAGAAGGGAAAGACATGAAATGCTGTCGCTAGTTTGAAAACTCAATTTGTTTTTTCTTTTGTTTAAGTGTACTCTTATTTGTTTGTTTACATTTGATTTGATTCCATTAATATGTTCTTCAGATCAAGTTTGTAATTTTCTTCCAATAAAATCTTCTGAAGTTCTCACGTCTTTAAATTTTTGGTTGAACTGACTTGGTTTTGTATTTCGTGCCTAGGAATCATCCATCTTTCAAATTGATACTTAACTATAGCTTTATTTCCGATTTGAAGTATTTCAAATCTTGATGAAATTGATGTAAGTACATCAATTCAATGCAAGGCAAGCAGTTAGTTCTACATAGAGAGTACACATATGTGTATGAATCCGTTTGGTAGGCGACTTATGAAACAATATTGTTTCAATCATAAGTCGCCTACCAAACGGATTGTCCAGTGGCTGTGTGCAGGAAGAACCAAAAAAATTTGTGGAAGATGGTCATGGTAAAGTTATATCTGGTAATCTAGACCAAAACCATCCACTACTATGATTTTTTATTGATCCTAAAGGCCAATACTTGAAGAATTAAAATATGTTTAAAGTTAAGAGACGTATTAGACGTCCAAAACTTTATGATTAGTTCGAGGTTAACCATTACTTAATAAACATGCGTTGTCTTTAGTTTGAAACAACACATATGTACATTTTACCTTACTCTTGTTGGTTGATTTGTTTTTTGTTATTTAATCTCTTGCGTTCCCTATCCGTTCTTCTGATCGAGTTCTAATGTTTTGCTGCTTTTATGTCTGGCTAACGTTTGAGGCTGGAAATTTACACGTAGACATAAGCCACGTTGCGTAACAGTTTTTTTTTTTTTTAGGTTTCAAGTATATAAATTCGAGGATGGGAAAGCCGTTGATTCTGTATAAAGAGCACACATACCGCTTCAATCACCGCACTACTTTCATCAAAAGAACTACTTACTGGCAATGTACTGTAAGTAAGTGTAAGGCGAAACTAGTTTTAGATGATCATGGTAAAATTATAACTAGTAACCTAGAGCACTGCCATCTCCCGCCTAAATTTTGTATCAGTAATGGACAATATTTCAGAATGTAATATACAATATGTAAAAAAACCCTGTACAATCCGAAAGGGGCACATAGGTACTGCAATAGCATTACCAAAAAGTAATAAAACATCGTATTATTGTTGAAACTAAAAAGTTATTGCTAATTAAAATTCTCATTTTTTGGACCAAAATTACCCCAAATCCATGTAAAAATTGCAAATTTTCAACAGGGGTTATAAGTTATTATTTGTAAATACCCGCTAAACGACGGCCGCTCGCGCCTAATATAAAACCGGTAAAATCCCTTATTGAAAAAAAAAATGGTGATTTTAATATTTTCGTATTTTCTTGAACTCTCGAATCTCCACATAAATATACTCTTAGTACGATACTTAACAACAGCCTTTACATGTTGTAGAAGGGCGCGGGTAAAGAATACCTGGAAGGACTTGAGGGTAGCCTTTGCCCAGCAGTGGGACACCATAGTCTAAATAAAAAGTAAAATCCATTGTATGTTTTGTAGTGTTAAATTTACTATTTACTATGTATTTTCTGGTGTACAATGAAGTATAATAAATAAATAAAATCTACAGGGTCAATTTAAGTTAGCTAGCGAAACTCCGCAGACGTGATGGGTATCGATATCTAAACATGATAAAACAAAAACTGATTTTCTTAACTCATACTTCAAGTAAGAACACTACCAGCGCTCGTTCACCCAAAAACAAACCATTAAATCTTTTTTATTTTGTCGTGTTTTTTTCTAGCTTATTTACTTGGACCCTATATAAGAAGGGCATGAAATGCTGTCGCTAGTTTGAAAACTCTATTTGTTTTCTTTTGTTAAGTGTACTCATAATTGTTTATTTAGATTTGATCTGATTCCATAAATATGTTCTTCAGATCGAGTTTGTAATTTTATCCAAATAAAATCATTTGAACTTCTCACGTCTTTTAATGTTGGGTTGAATTGACTTGGTTTTGTATTTCGTGCTAAGAAATCATCCATCTTTCAGCTTAATACTTAAATATAGCTTTATTTCAGATTTGAAGTACATCAATTCAAAGCAAGGCAAGCAATTAGTTCTACATAGAGAGTACACATATTGTTTCAATTATATGTCGTCTACCAAACGGACTGTCCAGTGGCTGTGTTCAGGAAGAACCAGAAAAAAATGCAAGGCTAAAATAATGGTAGATGGTCATGGTAAAGTTATATCTGGTAATCTAGACCATAGCCATCCACCACCACGATATGTTATTAATCCTGAAGGCCAATATTTCAAGATTTAAAATATGCTTAAAGTTAAGTGACGTTTATACGCCCAAAAATTTATGATTAGTCAGAGGTTATTCATGACTTAATTATAAGAGCGTTTATCTTAAAAGTTGACAACGTCGCAAATAGCTGTCAAATGTTTACCTGTTTTGATTAATTTGGTAATATTACTGTATGGAAATATGAAATGTGACTAACTAGCGAACTAGAATAATAATAATGAATGTTTATTGTTAATTTTTGTAATTTAATTGAACGTTTTAGGTGTAAAAAAGCCATTTGGAAAGTTTCCAAATACTTTTTTTACATCTAAAACTAAATATTCGGTTTTACGATATTAATTATTGCATTTAATTAAAAATAAACCCCAAGTTCGTTGCCGTCGCTAGTTTTTTTTAGGGTTCCGTACCTCAAAAGGAAAAACGGAACCCTTATTGGATCACTCGTGGGTCTGTCTGGCTGGGTGTCTGTCAGTCTGTCCGTCTATCACAGCTAATTTGCTCTAAATCTACCAATGCATTTGATTTGATTCCAAAAATATGTTCTTCAGATCGAGTTTGTAATTTTATCAGAATTAAATCATTTAATCTTCTTACGTCTTTTAATGCTTGGTTAAACTGACTTGGTTTTGTATTTTCTCGCTAGGAAATCATTCATCTTTCAACTTGATAATAAAAAATATAGCTTTATTTCAGATTTGAAGTACATCAATTTAAAGCAATGCAAGCCGTTCCTTGTTCTGCATAAGAAGTACACATACCGCTTCAATCGTTCCTCCAAAGAGACTGTCAAGTGGCTATGTACAGGACGCTCCAGACAAAACTGCAAGTCACACATACTTGTTGATGGTCATGATAAAATCGTAGCTGGTAACTTAGACCATAACCATCCACCGCCATTAGACTATAATATTTAACGGCAACCGCCACGAATCATTTTGCGTTCTGATTGCCAATATATCAAAATCTAAAATTCAACAATTTACAGTCACGAGCATACCTAAATATTGAGAACCTGTGAACAGCTTGGCAATATTATATGAAAAAAAAAACTGTTCTTTACCAATCGCGAATCATTTTGGCCAGTTATGCAGTTATGTAATATAAATGATGTTAACATAACTGCATAACTGGCCAAAATGATTCGCGATTTCAGGTTTGGTCGCATAGTAAAAGTTTTTCATAATGATGAGTAAATGACCCCTTAAGAGGTTGTTAGTGTTTTACCAATAACCCTGTATATCTTGATATAAATCACGAAATTATAATGTAAGTTAAATCACAGTTAAATATGAATGTATTATTCACATAAACCTCCCAGAATAGATGTTCTAAAATATGTCAAATGATGGTGAAACCGCATCAAAGTCGATTTTGACACACAGACAGACACGATGTTGCCGTTTTCATCATATCACATAGCCATATAAACCAGTCGTATCGATGCGGTCTGTGGTTTGCGGTTGCGGTCGCCTTCGGAAGAGCACCTTCATTCACCAGATTTTACCGATGCAATAGCATATTGTTATTATTCCTTTTTTTTCAAGTACCCGCTATAGATGCGCTTTTAGTAGGATGCATTTACTAAACCTTTGGCTGTCCAAGAGAGCGAACCCGAACAAAAGAGCCCATTATGTCCTTCAATCGTTGATTAATACTATGCCAAACATTACAAATGATGACATTAGCATGCTGAGAGGAAGGGTTTCTTATATCTGCATTAAGTTTTCGGCATTTTGGAAGGCTGTTAACTGCTCAAGAGCTAGAATGGAGGCTGAATATGGTAAATGGTTGAATCGTCTAGAGGAATGTGACCTTTCTGTAGCTCCGGGACCTCCTAAAGCTTTGCAATCAATCAAAATACAGCCACCTATGCGCCGGCGACAGCTGCGATTTCAAAATCATAGCCTTAATTAAAGGGTGCACACTTTTATGTTACTCAAATATCATTTACATTGTTTTTTTTTATTACTTATATTACGGAAATTATTCCTGTTTTTTTTTAGAGCAAAAGTTTTGTTTGTTTCTTTATTTTTATACAACTTTTTTCTTAGTCATTAAAAACTGTGATTACTTTGAACTACGTTTGAATTTGCACGAACATTGGATTTAAAGTATTATTTTAATACCACACTAACACTGAAATAAATGATCTCTAATAGATAGATATAGGGACAAAATATAAGACATTTTAACTGTGAACATCAGATCGTTCAATATACTAACGAGACAATGGCGAAGTTGGAAGTATACGTGTGTGTGTTACTGCTGCCAGTACTCGTCTTCGCGCTCACATTTACAGCGTGCTTAAACACTTGGTTAGCACAAGTAAAGCGCGCGTCAATTTATATGATAAACATATCATACCCACTAAAATGATGGTGAAGTATTTATTTTTATACCTACTTATTTTTTATTTTTTTAATGGCCTTTTTATTTTATTTTATTTGGATAGCCTACAGCGAACAATACAGTTAGTCGTAGTGGAGTAACTTGACGTTTATTGACATTGTGCTGGTTTTTTGTTTTACTTTTTTTTTTTGTTATAATCTTCTAGATTAATGTAGATAGCCTATTAAGTTGCCATACGATAAAATAAATTATGTTGTTCCAGGAACCTATCAGTTTATAAATACAAGTCATGGTTCCAGGTTAATTTTGGCCTATGGCTTCACTTTCTGCCATCAGCGAAAATACGCGAAGGCATGTACCAACCATTGGAGATGCTCATCGAAGCAGAGCAAGAAATGCAAGGCAACAATGATATTATTTGATGATAATACAATCAAGAACGAGAACCATGAACATAATCACCCACCACCCGAGTTTATTATTCGTCACGGGAAATATTTTAAAATTAAATAGTTTAACTTTCGATTAATAATACTGGAGATAGAAAATCCTATCTATCTATGGTATTAACGTCCCAATAATCTGTCAGAGAATAAGGAATCTGACGGAATTGAGGGATGACATTGAATGACAGATAGAATTATACTGTCTACCACCAATAACGATCTGTCTTTTACAAAAAATAGGTTATTGGGTTCTGTAGTAAAATTATTTGGAACAAAAACACATCGCTCAAGTGGCCGCGATGTGTATAACTTGGTTATAAACCTTAACCCCCAATATAAAGTTTATTATCGTTGGCAATATATTTGCCGCAACCATCTGGTTAAATAAGCCAGCTACTTGGACGCCTAGGCCGATAGTTAATTGAACTAGAATTCATTCAACGTGTAACAACTTGGCGTATTGAAAGTCAGCCCTTTGAAAATGACTGACCAAGACAAGTGATTCAAATGGTGAAAAAAAATCTGCGAGATACTTGGAAATAGCGGTTGGTCACAGTTCTAACCTAACCTTACCTATTTTACCCAGTTTAACTAAATGACTACACGACATTCAGTCATCTGGTTAAACGTTGCGCTCAATGACTTGGCTACTTGTCCTTCAGATATTTAATTGGATGTCGGCGTTTAATGAACGGCCTAGGCGTCCAATTAGCTGGCTAATTTAACCAGATGGTTGCGATATATTTAGTACTTTGATTGAAAAGTAAAAGTATTTTTCAAATATGAGCATACATATTTATGGAAAAATAAAACGTAATTTCTAAGCAATAAGGTTGAAAAAACTATGTTGCAAAATAAGGCCACAACATTATTTTGTGGTCTTATTTTTCCGATCGTTTATGATGCGTTCATCGGTACTATTGTTGATCGAAGAGTTGAACTGACTCACTGCCACGTTCTTCAAGTGGTCGCAATCGCTACTGCTGAACATGACGTCCAGGGTTCGATTCCCAGGTAGCAAAGAATTTTCTATCTGGAATTTCTCAGTAGCAAACCTCTGCCCAACCCTTCGGGGAAACTAGGCCCAATGTCGTGTTATAGTTTAAATAGCAATATTGTTTTTTTGCAAGCAATTGTCTCGCTCCCTGTTACATAGGAGTTTAACATAACTGGCGAAACGTGGGTGTACTATAAGTACACCTTTGCCTAAACCTTCGGGAAAATAGGTGTAATGTTATGTTATGTTATATATACGTAGACTAGACAGCAGTATGTCGCGAAGAATAATAATTAATTACAGTTGTTAATTTGCAAGATATTTTTAGATAGAAAAATAAAAGTATATGAAAAGTTATTTACAGTCAGCTGTTTATAATTCTTGCTGGAGTAGTACAGTCAGCAATGAAAGTAACACTTAATTTTTAAACAAGAATTTTGGAGTAAATAGAGGAGAATAATACTCTTTACACCATATATACTGGGTGGATTTTTGAGATGGGGCAGTAAGGACAGCTACCTTAACCGTTGTAGCTACAGGAAAACGGTCTTAAGAGACTGTCCTTAACTTTTTGAAATATTTCGATTTGCATTCACAGATTTTGAAAAAAATGTACAGTCAGCAAGAAAATGGGCAGTTTTCACAAAAACTTTTTTGATGCCAATCGATCCTGTTTTTTGCGAGTATCTAAATATCTTTGCGATTATCAAAATAATTATGTCTTATAAATGGCCGTATTTTTTATTGCGAACCCTTCATTGTGCGTGGTCCGACACGCACTTGGGCGGTTTTTTTCTCAGAACGTTTGACATCACAAGCAACATACTATCTTGTTCTTATAGTAAATAAAATTATAACGCGTATTCGTTCGAAGTTAAATTTTTTTGTTTCTGTTTGACTAGTCTGTCTATCATAATAAAGTACGTTGGAGTTTCATTCTTACCAAAATGTATGGGAAAAGTTTTTTGCGATTTCTGACTTTTCTAGTACTCAAACCTCAGTTGGTCTAGTAGAGTTTTTTGATCCAAATAAGAAACAGCATCGATTGGCATCAAAAACAGTTTTTGTGAAAACTGCACATTTTCTTGCTGACCGTAAATTTTTTTCAAAATCTGTGAATGCAGATTAAAATGTCTCAAAAAGTTAAGGACAGTCCTAAGACCGTTTTCTTCTAGCGACAACGGTTAAGGTCTGTCCTTGCTGCCCCATCTCAAAAATCCACCCTGTATATTTTTTACATCTGCACAGATATATAATTTAAGTAACAATAACTATTAATTGGATTGTTTTGTAGGTACAATAATTTTGTAAAAGTGTCAGTGTTATCGACTTTCGTTGCTGGCCGTACAACCACACGTCGGTCGGTTGCAACAGTTTGACAGTTTAAGCTATGGTTTCCTAGAAGAGTTAAGGTACCACATAGCGTCTGCAATTTACCGACGAATGACGTCACTGAAATGTTATATATGAAAGTAAGTTGCTGTGTTTTCCTAGAGATCGTTTTTGACACCGTAAAGTCAAACCCTGCTACCCAAATATTGAAATCGCTAGATTTGCCCTCACCGTACTTACTCACGCGAAGAAGTGTCTATAATGAGAAGAGATACTGAATCAAGTCAAGTCAATACGTCATTGGGTGTTAGAGGTATCAAAACGAAACAGAAATGCGACTATCTTTTGATGCGGTAGGGCGAATCTAACGATTTAAATCTTTCCTCTGCAATCATTTTCATGACAGCCGCTCTTCTAGGAAACCGTAGCTTAAGAACAGTTTTTAAGTTAGGTGCAATGGTTACTGTGCCTTGTTTTTTGATAATATTTACGTTAATGTTTAATAAAATGATAATCGTTGAATGATATCAACCAATATTAATATTTTGGTTAAATTAGAATAAGAACCGAATCAATGGATGTGAAATAAATAAATTTATAAGAAACAAGAAGTATTTATTTGGATAACGAAACTATTCAATCTGCAATCTACCTAGCCTTCTACTGCAATCAGTCTAACCGGATGCAGCTGAATACCAGTATTTTAGAGCGACTGCCTATCTGACCGCCACAACCCAGTTACTGGGTAAATCGATACCCCTTGGTAAGACTTATTAAATGAAAACTATAAACTTAGTTTAGATTCCATGTAATTAAATGAAAACTATAAACTTAGTTTAGATTCCATGTAATAAATGTCCAGCCGGCTACACTCTGTCAATTTAAGGGTGAGAAAAGATTTGAATTTTTTAATGTTTGTTTGTTACGTTTTCACGCAAAAACGGCTGAACGGATTTGGATGAAATTGGCACATGGGTAGACCATGACCTGGGTTAGTACATAGGATACTTTTTATCCCGATATTCGCACGGGATCGAGACTTATGCGGGTGAAACCGTGGGGCGCACCTATTTTAATATAAAAATACTAAAACATTACGTTTAATTTTAAAGGTATTGAGCTTGTTGTCCTTTTAAACTACTTCTAAAAAAAGGAGTTGAGTGGTACGGTCTCATCAACTTTTCAAACGCAGCAACCCATTTGGATGTTGTGTTTCACGAATATTTTACTATAATAAGAACTTGTTAAGCAATTCATAGCGTGTGGGACAACTAGATACTGTAAAACTAAACACATGTCAAAAGAAAGACTCGCTAATACGAGTATTTCTACTAATTTCTCAACAACTCAACTTTTACTTTCCTTAAACATAACTTTTAATTTAATTTGTGGCTTGTGGCTTATTGGTGATGATCTTCAGAAAGATCAGGTGCGTAGTACTCGCAACCGGCGTGGGTGGATGATCAGATATTTGAACGTAAACGAAGCAAAAGGGCCGATTCACACCGGAATGGCAGCGGCCGGCAGCGGCTGCCAGCGGCCCCCGGCGGCGCCGCTGGCGGCCTCGCGCGACCTCCAGATACCACGCGCCTAGTCTCCTCTTGACTAGTTTAGTTTCTACATTACATACGCGTGGCCACCCGCGGTGCCGCGAGCGGCCTCGCGTCTCCGCTGGCAGCCGCGGGCAGAACCACCGACAAGATGCGCGTGGCGTGCGGCCGCTCGCGTCACCGCGGGCGGCTCCGCGACCTTTTCAAGCTTTTCAAGCGATAATGGTATTTTAAGTATGTAGATAAAGTTTAAAATTATTTCACACTGAAAGTGCTCGCCGCGTCGCTGCCGGCCACTGCCATTCCGGTGTGCCCCGACGCAAAGAGTATGATTGTGGCAAGTAGGGTTCTATAGTTTCTGCCTACCCCCAAGGGAAGAAGGCATTCGTTTATGTTGTGGTTCTGTGTGCTCCTCACTTAAGCTGGCATCGTGAAGTTCAAAATCAGGCGTATCGTATCGAGAATTCGCATCCCAAAGGACATCGCTCAATATAACAGCGCCGCTCCGACACGGCAAATAATCATTCAAGTTAGGATTTTAAATCAAATGCACTAAAGTCTATTTTTAGATGGCTATACAGAATACTGGACGGCTCGCCCGCCGCTCACTGCCCGCGAGCCGTCACACGTAAAATAGACTGTAATGCATTTGATTTAAAATCCTAACTTGATTAGCAAGTTATTTGCCATGTCGGAGCGGTGCTTTTGTAACGAGCGATGTCCTTAAGGATGGACACCCATTTCGACCGCATCGTATCACCATCTTATTGCTCGCCGATTGGGCCACAAACCACACCCATACTTAAGTATTGTATGTATACACCTCCCGACTTTTATTTTTCTCATTTACACATTAGTAGGTATTATAAATACTGCAGTTAATGTGAGTAAATAATTATGCTTATTATCGTTTGTTTCGAAAGAGAAACTGTTCCTCTTAGTTAGTGTTTCTGGCAGAAGCGGTGACATATTTATTTGTTTCAGAATTCAAGTTCGTAAAGTCTCGAATGGGAAATGATTTAATCCTGCACAATGGTTTCGCTTACTGCCACCATATGCGGATCCAAAAGAAAGGCACAGACCATTGGCGTTGTACCTGTCATAACAACAAGAAATGTCGAGCAAGAATAGTGTTTGATGCTGACCATAGAGTTGTCTATTCTCAACTTATTCATAGCCATCCAGCACTCACTTCCGGTCAGATTGATTATAAACTAATGACTTTTCAATATGCAATAAATGTGGTTCCATTTGAATATTCTTAATAATGACTTGGTTACGGCCGTCTATTAAGTGAAAGATAGACCCACTTAACGCTTTATCTGATTGAACAGATGAAATAAAATAAAATAATTATATAATAAAAAATTGGGTTTAAAATTCTAGAATTCGTTTTTTTTTTTCTCCTAATCGCGTAATTTTAATGATATTAAAATTATAATATATTTAGGACGTAAGAACTCTTTCATTTTATCTAATTCAAGTGACTTGGATAACAAACAAACACTCTAGAAAACTTTAATAGATTAAATGTCACATTGTATAAACAATGGACGAAAACTCTTTTAAATGAAATTACGTTACAATATTGGAATGGTTTTGATAAATAAATGAATTTTATGTAATTTGTAAAATAAGTATCAAACATCAAGAATCTAGAATATTAATATATGTGCAGTTAATACAAGATGTTAACAGTGGTTAAAGTTGGTGGATTATGAATAGTCCATATTTTACCTGCTTAGGGCGTTCACATTTGAATAACTAACCTATAATATCTGTTTCAGATTACCACGTGATAAAGTCGATAGAAGGCACCATGAAACTCATTATGTACAACAAGTACACGTTCTGTCATGCTCGCCTGGTCAAAAACAAAGGGATTCATCACTGGAGATGCTCAGCCTGTGCTCATAGAAACTGCAAAGCAAAATTAGTCTTAGACTTAGACGGAAAGGTTTTATTCGTACACGATTACCACAATCATGCGCCTCCCAGATATTATTATCATAAAGGTGAATATTTTAAAACGAAGTGAATTTTTTTAAGTATTTTTTTTTCAATAAAAAAATCATTTTTTAAATAATAGGTAAAACGATCAATGTGATTTTAGGATTTTATTCAAATGTTCTGTATATTTGGTGTCTTCAATAGCATTTATAAGTACATAAATATTTTTAATAAAAAAACATAAATGTTTTTAAATTATCCTCTAAGTACATACGCTTATCTGTTGTTTAAATCAATCAAAATCAAAATATTTTATTTCACATAAACCTACAAAGGCATTTATGAAACGTCAGAAGCTAGGTGCACTTACACACACACAAATACTTTTATTAAATAATTGAATTGCATTTTTATTAATTTGATAACAAAATTGACTTATCTACTTAGAGATACAGCTCGCCACCATGGGTGCAAAATGAAATTTTACAAAAAAACATTGTTTTATTTATTTTAAAACCGAGACACTATACCGGACTACTTAGAAACGTATAAATTCTCTTTGTACTGGGATACAAACAAATGCCAGCCGTCCAATATTAGTAAATTATAAAGAAGCGAGTAAAATAACTGATTTCCAATTGCAGCTCACGATACTAGTGCCACATGTGGTTGGTTACCTTAAGCAGGGATTAAGCAGTGCCGTAAAGGACCCTTAGAACAATAGAGAAACTGAAACCACACACATTTTTTTTTGCGAAAGTGTGGGATTATGGTCCGACCAATGTGTTTTTAGGAATTCTGTAGATGAAACAGCGCAGTCGATTTGAGACCGCTATAGGATACGGACGTCTAGGTAAGTAAAGTTAGGAGATTTGGGTGAATACCAAGAGGCCATGTCTCAGGGTGCTGCTAGGACAGCAATTTTTATTTATTAAGTAAAATATAGTTGGGTTAAAACTCGGATTAGATTACGTAATGTAGTATTTACCGTATATTGTGTGTGTGTTTATTGATGAACGACTGGGTGAGTCTTTTTTTTAATAATAATTATCCTAGGCTCGTAGTGTAATTAACCACGCTTGATAAACGGATTGACGATGTCGAGAATGTATGAAAAATAATTGAGTAAATAATAAAAGAAAACTTCACTTCTTCCAGAAATCGTGTACATGGGTTCACATCGGGGCATGCAGCTTATATTACACCAAGAGTTTGTACAGAACAGCTTGGAGAGCCAGTCACAATTGTCAGAGGAACGGCCAAAGCGATCAAAAAATCGGCAGAAGGTACTGGGAGTCACTGATGAGATCCGCCTGGCTAACGTGGGCATCCACCGGCTTGAGCAACTCGGCTCGTGGAGACGCTGTCGCGTGTGCAGCTCAAGAACTCGCAATAAGAGATCGAAAATACAGTGCTCAACATGTAAAGTGCCACTTTGCGTAGTTCCTTGTTTTGATTTATTTCATACTGAACATTTCTAACGGCAATGAAATATACATAGAACATCAAAACGAGGAACTAGCACCTTATTCCGTAAATACTTATTCATTATTATATTTCACGTTATTCCCGTAATAAAAGGATTGGTCAGTAATAAAAGTGAAGTTTTGTTGACAGGCGGTGGCAACTCTATTGCCAACACATTAACGTTAAGGCCATTTTTATGATAAGTTGCACTTCTTCGCCGATGAGACAATAAAAAAAGATTTTTTTCAGATATCAAGTACATCAGTTCACAACGAGGGACTCGGTTAATACTACACAAGGATTTCACTTATTTTCATCTCCGTCATGTCAGAAAAAAATGCATCCGTTATTGGCTTTGCACGGAAAGCAAACGCACGCGCTGCAATGTCACATTAGTTCTTGACTATGATGGCAAAATCCAACGTGTAGCTGGCACTAAACACAATCATCCTCCTCGGAATTATGTGGTTACTAAAGAAGGGCGTTACGTCAGGGTTTGTTTAAACAAAACAAGTATTTATTAAACTTCTTTATTATTCCATGTATACAACATTCGTTTTTGTTTACCTACCCTAAACCACACATTAAACGTTACAGTTAAACACACAATGTCCACAATTTAAAGTTACAAAGTGAGTTTTTAAGTGTGCGTGAATGGCCAAATCCAAAACTTTAAGAAATCGCTAAAATTACTTAAAGGAATTTTGCGGTCGATTTTGATAAAAACTAAAGCAAAAGTCAGGCACAAATCAAAACCGTCGAAGGTCGAAAACTTGGATAATAAATATGTAACATAGTCATGCACCTCGGAAATATATTCTTAGTAATGGGAAGTACTATAGTCTTTAATTAAGAAAAGAATGTTTAAAGGCCACATACTGTCATAGGTACATTCAGATCCGCTTCACTTGTTAAAAATCCGTTCCAACAGGGTTATTATACCAAAAATATCTTAACCGCATTAACGTAGTACCTACCATCAAATATAGCCGCCGAGCGCTGCAAGCAAGAATAGTCAAATATGAAATATGAAATATGAATAAGAATGGTTAAATATGAACTTCTTCGATAGTACCTACTACTATCGAAGAAGTTCATATTTAACCTCCGTAAGGACTATTCTTGTTTGCAGCGCTCGGCGGCTATATTTGATGGTAGGTACTAATGTAACCCACGATAGTAATTATTTTATATTTCTGTTACACTGATTCAATTATGTACTATGGGTATATTTGGCGCCTAATTATACAATATATTATATTGTAAAGTGATTCTCTTAGAACATGTGCTCAACTTTTGTATAAACACTTTTGCGTTTTAGTAAACTTATACTTACAAAATACCCCAGTTCTGAATGATTTTTTATTAATTTGATAACACAAATTGTAGTATACAGTAAATACTTAATTAATTTATTCTTACTAAATTGCATGTATGTTTCATTCACGTGCATGTTTCAAAATTAATCGATCATAATTACTTTGAAACGTGGACATGAAAAAATGTGAATACGAGTAAACAAAAACACTAGAATTTTTATAGAGATGCAATTGGATCCAGAGTTCGGCTAGTCGATTTTTATAAAACTATTTATAATAATTCATGTGTAGTTTGTTATTAAATGATTCTAATATCAATTATATTCTGAATTCCTATTTGCTGAGCATTAAAAAAATACTTTGAGTTTTGTTATTTATGATTTCTGTAACAAACGTTACAACAATTGAAGTAGGTACCTAACATCGCTTGAAAAACGAAGATATATATATATATATATTTTCAGAAATCAAGTATATCAATTCACAACGAGGGACGCAGTTAATACTACACAACGAGTTCACTTATTACCACTATCGTTACGGCAAAAATAAAGACATACACCATTGGCGTTGCACGGAGAGTAAAACTAAGCGCTGCAATGCTACAATAGTACTAGATTCGTATGGAAAATATGGTTGGAGCACTAATAACCATAACCACGCACCTCGGAAATATGTTTTTCGCAAGGGGATATACTATCGAGCATAGTTTGAATGAAAACATTGTTATAACCATATCACGTGGTTGATGGCTAAATAATCTAGACCTTTATTATAACATGCTCAGGTGTACAATCGAAGAAGTTTATATCTAACCACCGTAAGGACTATTCTTGCTTGCAGCGCTCGGCGGCTATAGCACCGGGCAGGTAAGAGATGTGGTCATCGTGTTCACGGGATTTGGTTTTGAAGCTGGTAAGATATAAACTTCTTTGATGATACATCCAAATCCGCTTCAATTCTTATAAATCCGTACCGTTTGTACTCAAGAAAGGCCACGAACATTAAGGGCCTTTTATAATGTTTCATATTGAGACACGAAGCAACAAAATTCGATCTAAAGAAAAGCGGCCACATTCCTCTCGATCGAATTTTGCTGCTTCGTGTCTCAATATGAAACATTATAAAAGGCATTAGAAAATTCTAGACACACTTACCGAGGGTACTTACTAGCCGTTATTCATAATTCCTTCTCAGTCACGAGATAATATTTTTTTAAAGGAGTGGCGCCAGTGGACCATTGGGCGCCCTCTTTTAAGGCTTGCACAGACTTGCGCAACTTGTCGCGCGACGTGACGCCGGTTATTGTTATACCGTACAGTTTTCTTAGAATTTGCATTGTTTGAGTCGCGTCGCGCTGGTCTGCACGAGCCTTTAAGCGCTCATTAAGTCAAGCGATCATTATTTGAAATAAATAAGCAAATTATGCTAACGGTAGGCGTGTTATTATAGTAATATTTTTTGACAATATAAGTATGTACTTAAAGAAAAATAAAATTCTCGGATTTTAAGCAACTTAGTTTTTAAATAAAGTCGTGCAGACTCGCGCGACGCAAAGGCGGCGCGACGCGAGACGGGTAATTGTTCTACCGTGAAGTTTTCTTAGAAATTGTTTTGTTAGAGTCGTGTCGCGCTGTTGCGTCACGCCAGTCTGCACAAGGCTTATTAAGTAAGTAACATAATGTGTTTAATAAAAATATCGTACCGTTCCCTACATTGAGGTTTTGATTTGATTTCTTCTCCTTTATTTGTCGAAACTCACCTTTTCGGAAGATATCCGTTGAAACCTTTGACCGTGGTCGTACTATACATAGGCACTATCCGTGCGCATAAAGCATGGAATTAGAATATTTTTGTAATTTTTGCGATCTAGACCAGTTTCTATGAGTGACAGCGGTAATGCGAGCGAGAGGTAAATAGCGACGCACACATTTTTTTATCACATTATAAATGTGTACTAGGAATAGTTAGAAACAACGTAGCGCGTAGCTCTCAATTGGTTTGCTACAATAGTGCTACGGCGTAGCACGAACTGTACTCGGGGTCTACGCGGGTTTTCTATACACTTTAAAAGACAAACATAGTGTGATTCTTCTTAGAGGCGCTTCTGAGTCTGGATTCGTGCCCGGTTGATGGCAACAATGTCGCCCCCTATTACTTGGGACTTACACATAACTGGCAAAATAATTATGAGTATGGAGGTACTATCGCGGATATCGCATATCTGAACACCGTAAGGACTATTTCTGATTGCAGCGCTCGGCCGCTATAGTAACGCTTACCTACGAAAAAACAAGGTGTGGTGGTTAGATATGCGTGACCGCGATAGTACATAGGTCACCTCGGCCTATACCTTCGGAAAAAAAAAACAGGTGTGATGTTAAGTTTTTTTTCAGGTTTCCATTATGTGAAGACGGCATGTGGAACAACGATGATCCTCTACAATAAATACACTTTCATTCGAAGTCGACACGCCGACTCAACACTCAAGGACCGCTGGCAATGCACTGCCCGGAGTAGCACAGGCTGCAAGGCAAAACTTTTCATAAGCGCCGATGATAAAATGTTAGCTATCAGCTACAATCATAATCATTCACCATCTGAAAACTTTTTCGACTAGAATGAAGTAGATTTTAAAATTGAGTTAAATTTTCCTCCGAACATTATTAATATAATTTTTGGACGAAGCTCAACTGTATACAGGTGGACTTTTGAGATGAGGCAGCAAGGACAGCTACCTTAACCGTTGTCGATAGAAGAAAACGGTCTTAGGAGACTGTCTTTAACTTTTTGAGACATTTTGATCTGCATTCACAGATTTTGAAAAAAATTGTACAGTCAGCAAGAAAATGGGCAGTTGTCACAAAAACTTTTTTTGATGCCAATCGATCCTGTTTCTTATAAGGATCAAAAAAATCTACTAGACCAACTGAGGTTTGAGTACTAGAAAAGTCTGAAATTGCAAAAAACTTTTCCCATTATTTATTTTTTTAAATTGACGTTGGGAAACTATCAAATAACTTCTCCCGCTCTGGGCGGAGCGAACTTTTACTGACAAAAATCCAGCCTGTATAATACTTAGGTATTTTAATACCTAACCTTAATACCTAAGTATTCGATTCAGTTGAGCTTCGAGTGATGGTATTGAATTCTTTTTCAACTCTCATTTCAAGGTTTAATAACCTTAAAACTACCACCATAATTACGCCACCACCACATTATTTCACACAAATAGTTGATTTTCGTGTCTGCCTGTCTGTGTGCACTTAGTTCCCCAACTACACAATGGATGTTGATGCAGTGTTGACCATCTTTTAGTTAATGTTTTGATTGCCGGAACTACGGTTAAGTTTATTTAAAGTTTTCTTCGCCTCAAAGAAATAAATGTGTATCTAGATATTATATTCTATATAAGTGAAATAAAGAATATTAATTGTTGTATCTTTTTTTTTTTTTTTTTATGGTAAATAACTCCTCCCGCTCTGGGCGGAGCAGGAGGGTGTGTCAGACTTTTACTGACTAAAACCCACCCGTGTTCCTTCCGTTGCCTGTGTGCCGGGGTCGCGATATCCCTTTCGGACAAACTCGCAACCCCGGCAGGCATTGGCCCTTACGGACCCCGTCAGTTAGTGCTGACATCTCTTTGAGGCGCGCTTGGAACACAACGCGCCGTCGACCCGGGCCTGGTCTTTATCGGACGGCGAGCTACCCATTGCTCACCGTCCGCAAGCCCGCGCCTACGGTGGCCGGAAGTCGGCTCGCGACTCGCGACGCCCGGGGCATCTCCTGCGGCGACTAGGGGCGCGAGGGCGCGCAACTTGCCTCTCCCTCGCGCGCTCCGCCTCCTCCTTCGCGAGCATTACTGCTTCAATTGTTGTATCCTAACGTTTTTTTACACTATGAGAAATATATCTAAGTACGACTATAAAATAAATTTATGATAAAACTAAAAAAAATGCCTTCCGGTTCTTAACCCCCGACGGAAAAAGGTTGACCGCTATGTGTCAGTCTGTGGCACCGTAGCTCTTAAACGAGTGAACCGATTTGAACACGGTTTTTTTATTTGAAAGCAGGTTTTCTAGCAATTTTTCTTAGACATGTTTTATCAAAATCGGTTAAGCCGTTTGAAGATTGTCAGCTCTTTTCTAGTTGAAGAATGGATGTGAGCGTCTTCCACAGGCCTGATCGATTTGAAATTTGGTTCTCTGTTACTTCAATGATATTAGAAGAACATAGTAACCTTGAACTGATGCTGCAGCATCACCTAGAATTTACAGGATACCCAACTCCCTTACCAACTAACAGCACAGGTATCGTGGTTGGGCTCATTGGAATGGTTTCAATGAATAGGTTAAGATAGATGATGAACAGGGTCTGGTGATGGAGTAGGGAAGAGAAATGAGGAAATGTTTGTGTCGGGGTTTTTTAAAATTTTATTATACTCGTAACTTCCCTTGTTTATTTATTACTCAGTATTATTGCCTGTGAATCGTGCTATGTTGCCGAAATTATGTTTTAACCTCATTTTCCAGATCAGCAGAATTATACGCACAAATATTTTTTTATTTGGAATGTGTAAATAAAAATACAAATTGGCAGAGTTACGGTCATATTTTACAGCACATATTTTCAAAAACCGTTTTTGTTGATTCAAAATATTCCTCTATACAGGTTGAATATTTTTTTGATTCAATATTTTTTATCAATTATTTATGTGTATGTCAACACGTTTTGGCGGTATGGTTATTTTTGATTATTTATTGTTGATTTACATACTTTAACAGTTTTTTTATTTCAGGTTTAAGATTTTTTGGAAGGCCACAAGACTTCTTGTTTATTATCTATAAGGACTACACTTACTACCGATATAAAAATAAGAATCGGTGGTTCTGCCTGAATTCTAAACGTAAAGAAAAATGCAGAGCCACGTTAATTGTAGTCTCCTCGAACAAAATCGTAGGTACTAGTTTTAAGCATAACCATGAACCCGAAAAGGTTTTAATTCCGAACGGAAACTATTTGAAATTCGAATAAACTTATGAATATTAGATGGGTTGTATTTTATTCGAACATTGGTCAAATTAAATAACTGGTGTAAAGAGTCTACGAACATTTTTAGGGTTCCGTACCTCAAAAGGAAAAAACAGAACCCTTATAGGATCACTCGTGCGTCTGGCTGGCTGGCTGGGTGTCTGTCCGTCTGTCAGAGCCAACTTGCTCCGAGTCTAATGGACCGATTATGTTGAATTTTTTTACACATATGTATTTTCACAGAAAACAAACACGGACGTGTACTGTGTATATATCACATGAAAAGGCTTATTGCGATGATCTCAATATATTTTTTTCATAATTTTTAAATAAATACTATTAAAGATATTTAAGAAAAAAATATTTTCTTAAATATACTACTGAGCCTAAAATAAAATAAAAATACAGATAATGGTTCTTCACTCATAGATTACAGGTAAACCTATAAGAAGACTATGGTCTTAAAATAACATGGTAAATCTCTCAATATTCCGAAAATAGGTTTTAAAAGTTATAACTTAAGAGCGTTTATTCTGAAAGTGGGCAACGTCGCAAATAGATGTCAGATATAAAAAAAGTATTTGGAAATTTTCCAAATGCCTTTTTTACATCTAAAACTAAATATTCGGTGTTATGCTATTAATTATTGCATTTCATAATCAATATTCTATTTCACTTGCTAGCCACCTTTCTTATTTCCATAATATTGCCAAATTATTAAAAACAGGTAAATATTTGACAGCTATTTGCGACGTTGCAAACTTTTAGGATAAACGCTCTTAACTTTAAATACTACCGCTTTCATATTGTGTAGAAGGGTAGGTATAAGTTTCTAATCCATGTTATGATATTATATTAACTATAACTTAAGTTTTATCTTAATACGTATAATTTGAATGTAACTTAAATTCACTTTACACTCTAATGGGTCAAAATAATTAGGATATTTAGAATAAGAATCATTAATTTGCAGAAAAGATTTAGTCTCATTCTTACCGTGTCACCGTTTACATATTGGGTACCTAATAACAAATAAAAAATTGAAAAAATAATGGTTTTTTAACTAGCTAGTCGTGTTAAAAAACTAAACTAATCCATTTGAATGGGTCGGTATGGACAACTCAGAAACTGCATATTGCGTAATACACGGCCAATCACGATCAGAATCATTTTCGAAACAGATTTCAAATCCATTGTTTCATTAGTTGGGAAAAAAAATCTGCTCAACATAGTATAACGCAATGAATGTTGTTGAATTGTCAAAATGAAACAGATAAGCCGGAACATTTACGAAAATGTGTTACGCGATTAGATATCTGATTGCAGCAGAGAATATCGTTCTTAGGACCCGCTTTGTCAATATTAAAGTTCCCCAACAACTACATGAATGGCAGAAAAAAACATGGCGTCGACCTTGAGTAACATGAACAAGACATAAGCAGATAGAGGGATGATCGAGCTACGAGTGTATTCATGTCATTAGTACAATGATTGGACATCGAAATCCGCACCTAATGCCCCTTACTTGCTATTTATTGTCTGTGACTTCGTGCAGTCTCCTCCTTACAGTTTGATCGCTCACTAGCACCTGCTGCTTCGACTTTAATTTCAAAACCAATCGCCTAGCTGTAGAGGTAGGTTGTCTTTTTGCCGTTATTTGTAAAAATCGATCTTGTCTTTCGGTGGTAATTCGTATATTCCCAGTGTGCCACTCAGCCACCTCGCCAGTGTCCGAGCGAGACCACAATCTTGATATGATGCTTTGACTGGTGCCAATGGCATCAGCAACATTACACTGTATCGTGCCCGCTTCCAGCATGCCTATTGCTCTTAAATATTTCTTCTCTGGTTAAATGTCGGCATTGCATGGTAAAGGAAAGGTGATCAATGAAATATAGATTCAAAGGACCAGGTAGATGTGAGTGGAAAACGGGAGGGGAGCCCCTAGAAGGACATGGTGACTTTATTGATGACATTCTTCGGAAAGGTCAGGTGCGTAGTACCTACTCGCTCGGACCAGATGTATGAACTTAACGAAAAAACAAAAGGATTTTGTAAGGAACGCAACAGGTGGCGTTCTGTAGTTTCTACTTACCCCCAAAGGAAAAAAGCGTGACTTTATGTATGTATGTATGTGTGAAATCCAAATGGACAAATATTCAATGTAATGTCACATATCATCAATATTTTATACGTAAGTACAGTACGATGATGTATCGGCAAAATTCGTAAAACTGATCACCATCTGAACTGAGTGCGCCTTTAAAATCACCAATATTGATTACTGCTTTATGTGAAAATGATCTTTACGTAAACGCAATAACTTGTCAAGTTATATAACCAAATACATTCGTAAAATTGAAATGAATGTATGCAAATTTTCAAATTTATGCTACATCTAAGTTGTGTCGTATAGTACAAAGTTTAACTTAACATACCAGAATAGCATAATTCATTATTCACTATCTTCTACAAAAACGGGATAAAATCAAAAATACACAAACAATTTCTTCGTTTCAGATTTCATTTACGCAAATTCTGAAAAAGGACAATCCATAATTGCGTACAAGAACTTTACATACTATCAATGCAATAAACGAAACCCGACGAGTCGTGTCCAAAGATGGCGCTGTACTTCTCGGACGTACAAAAACTGCAAAGCACATTTTGTTTTAAATTTAAATAATACAATTATATCTTCTAGTCTTGAACACAGCCATCCACCTAGTAAATATAGTATTGTTGACGGGATTTGTCATAAAGTTAAGTTAAGATAATAATTAAGCTGTAAGTAAGCTAATATACTAATCTTGTAAATATCTAAGTGGCATTTAATTTTGTTCTTTTTTATGAATGATTTGTGTTACTTTCCTTGGCTTTACCTGTATCCAAATCCTACCATAATATTTAAAATTATATGTATATTATGTTTCATTTTAATAATATATGTGTCTTATTCTTCCGATCGTTTACCTTACAATCGTTGGATACCTTCCAATGACAAAAATGTACGTTCACGGAAGTCGGTGATTCCGAGATCCACTCTTTATTATAAAATAAAACACTCTTTACACAACTCTACCATCACGTAATCAAAGAAAAAAAAAGAAACTGGTATCGTAGACTGGATTACATCGCGATACAAGAAAATATTTCGTCCATTTAAGGGTAATTATCCTGGAGATGGGTGGAAAAAGAAAAAGCGACATCCCAGCATTGACTTTAAAACAAGAAGGGTGTAACTTTCTAGAGTGCCTGTTTCCGAAAAAAAAAAAAAATATCCGGAAACAAATCTTTTAGAAAAATAGAAAAGAAAACATACAACATGGGAGAATTCATTACTATTTATTACCAACAAGTTTCTAATAAAATTTACATTCTAAACATCTCGTTTTGATTACGAGAAAAATAGGTTTAAAAATCATTTATTTTCATCACGCACACTTTCTCAATCACAATCAATCAACTCAGCTTATCGCAGTCCACTACTGGACATATGCCGCTTTCTGCATCCAGTCTGTCCCAGCCACATTTTTAAGGTCCTCGGTCTATCTAGCTGGGCGTCCCACACTACGCTTGCCGTTACGCGGTCTCCACTCCAGGACTCGTCTGCTCCACCGGCCATCGGTCCTTCGACAAACATCCAAATCATTCAGACTCCGAAGGATTCTGAAGGAAATTCATAATCCATTGCTTCTTATACTATGAATTCATATGGTTGAATTGTCAAAAGTAAACACATTGCATTGTATTACATAATTACCTCGCTGGCCAACATACAATGAATTTTGTTTTAATAAGCAGGACATGATTTTTTTACAGATTTTGAGTTCATCAAGTCGCAACGAGGCAAGAAGTTGATACTACACCAAGGACACACCTACTACTATGTTCGTTTAAGCAAGGATGCTCACCATTGGAGATGCACGTTATGTGCTTACAAGAGCTGCAAAGCAAAACTAGTGCTAAACTTAAATAATCAAATTGTATCTGTAGATGATAACCACAATCATCCAGCTCGGAGATACATCATTTCTCAGGGGAGTTACATTAAAATTTAATAAATTAGAATTGTTAAGAGATTACATTGGTCTTGAGTTAGAAGATACGGCTAGAAAAATCAGTATTTCAAAAAAATCGACAGTATTGCCATTAATACACGACTGCCCAAAAAGGAGTGTAATTCGATATGGTTCTGTGTTTGAAATGAAATTAAACTGAAAAAAAAACTATTCTTTAATGTTACTAACCAGATAAACAATAATTTATTATTAGTTACATATAACTGAATACTACACAATAAACTACTAATTAAATATAGTAAATATAAATTTTTATGACTAACATTTCGAATTTGTTTTCGTGAAAATTCATATTTGAATTTATGTATTTTTTTAAACAAATGCCTATAGAAATCAAAACTTTTGAACATTGTGACAACGGACTCAAAATCCGTAAGTACCGAACCCTTTCCTTCATATACATTTTTCATTTTCCACCTAGAACTAAAAACACAGAACAATTCACAAACTCAAAATTTTTCTTTCAGGCTACACATTCATAAAATCGCAGCAGAGCAGCAAATTGATTCTCCACAAAGAATACACATACTGGTACGTTCGAAGAAACATTAAAAGAAGAACAACTTCTTGGAAATGCTCCTCTCACAACAGTAAAAAATGCAAAGCTACTTTGGAACTTGATTATAGAAATAAGATCGTGGACCCGGACATTGAGCATACGCATCCCCCGCCCAAACTGAATCCGTTGCATTATCAACCGATTTCAGTACCTACTGATCATTTGTGTATAACTTATGGGGATTGAAAAAAGTCATTAATTTAATATTAAATTGAACCTCTAATAATTCCCAATTTGCACCCCTCAAAATATGATTGAACACTTTTGTGAAGATCAAATAATTCCTAATTTGGGATCCTAAAAATACTAAATAGCCAAATCATTGCGACGAACTTGGATGTTGCGGTCGCCGCCGGCTGCTGCCGCGACACCGCTCGCTTCGCTCGATCGGGTCGCACGCGGTTTGTCACATTTCTAACTTAACCTAACCCATTTGGTCGAGATGCCCTAGATTAGTTTCTATGACCAAATGTGAGAAAAGGTCAGAAAGTTTTAATTATTTAAAAACGCGTGCATCGTTAGAAGGGCAATAAGTTTTTAGAGGTTCAGTTAAATATTTCCCTTGAAATAAGAATAATGGCCTTAAATCAGACACCTTTTTTATTGGTTATAAAAATGTGCATTACTATTATTAGTAAGTATACATAATATGTAGGGATCCTTCTAGTGCCTTTTTTGACCAGTTTTTCAAAAAGATATATTCTAAACAGCAGCCATTTTTTATTAATCTATTCTTATAAAACATTTGTGTCTTTGTAATTAATTTACATAACAGTATAGGATTTACTATTGTAGGAAATTATAATAAAATATACCTAATCTATTGAATATAAAAACATCTTTTAATAAAAATTTAAGCCAGGACTGTATTTAAACATATTTAAAAATGTTTGTAAATTAAGTCAATAATTGAAAATACTCGTAATCATTTGATTCATTGAATTGAGACACGTAGTAAATATAATGATCTGATGTTATAATTAAGTAAGCAATCAAACAAAGAGACACTTATGTTTTGACAAGCTTTTTGTGAAAATTTTGGAGCTGACAATAGTGTCATTGCACGCGTATAACCATAGAACCGGGTTTTCTACGGATTTTTTCGACGGAAGAATAGACAAAATGACAGATTGTGATTGTTTATCTGTCATTTTGTCTATTCTTTCGTCGACAAAACCCGTTTCTATTGTGGCCATGCTAAGCGTGTTGGTGGAAAGACGCTTACTTCAAACGCACTTCACCTAAGTTTATACGGTGAGATTTTTACAGAACAGACTGGCTGATACCTTTAAAGTGTCTAGTTTTTTGACACTAACATAAAAGTGTATACTTCATTCTAGCTATTATTTTCAAAATCATTGAAATTAAGCATTGACATTTTGCATCGCACTTGAAAAATAATTAATGAACACTCAAACAGAAATCCTTTTAATTGAAGCCATTGAATATATAATTATCACAGTCAACAGACTTTCGTTTGTTTTATTTCGACCTATACTTAATTTTCATCATCAGCCTACAGCATTCCACTGCTGAAAATAGGCCTCTCTTATTACACGCCATCCAATTCGATTTTCGGTAACACTCATCCAGCTGCCACCAGCTACCCTTTGAAGATCATCGCTTCACCTTGCCTGAGGGCGTCCAACCTTACGTTTTCCGATTCGCGATCTCCACTCATGAACGTTTACCCCAACAGACATCGGTTCTACGGCTAATATGGCCGACCTATTGCCTGAACTATGTCGACAACTTTGCTTTGCTCAATTTTAGCTGGTTTCAAGAATATCCTCTAATGTTGCAAGCACCGCCACTTCGATCCGATCTGTGCTTCTCGCATACAGCGGATTCCTGCGGTCTTCACAGGGTCCACATTATGGGAGGGCTTTCAACACTACGTCTTCCGGTACGAGGTCGCCACTCCAGAACCTATCGGTTCCATTGGCCATCTGGTCTGCGAGAAATGTGCCCTACCCGCTGCCACTTAAGTTTGGCAATTCGTAACGATTTAAAGAGAAAGTTAATGCAAGTATCTGTAGATTTGTAGACTAGTTAAATGTTGTGGTGTCGGAATTACTAATATAACTTGTGCCGTCCAAAGAGGAGGTAGTGTTAGTCCGTAACTAGATAGAGAAATAGTCGTTGAAGAAGTATTAGCTACTTCAGGTTGGGCAGTAAAAAAAAAACAAAAAACAAATGAATTGTGACAAAGAATTGTTTCAGACTTTACGTTCATAATGTCACAAAAAGGCAGGCAGTTAATACTGCTAAATGATTACACGTACTGGCATGCTAACCAAGCTAGGAAGAAAAAAATAGGTCGTTGGAGATGTTCTTCCCATAATAGTAGAAGATGCAAGGCTAAGCTAGAGCTAAACTGTTTTAAACAGATCATACAGGCTGATATGAATCATACTCATCCACCACCACAATACTGTACCAATAATGGGAAATATTTTAGAATCGCTTAAGGGCGGAGCAGACTTATACACTTCGCGCCACTTCAATGAAGCATTCTCGTCGGCCACATTTCTTGATATCATTTACGTCTTTTGGTTTATGATGGAGTGGCGTCAGGTGTTACGATTGTGCTGTGGCCTTAACGATTCTTTTGCATGCTTATTTCTTTTTCCGTCAAACAAACTTCTTGGTGCCTAATAGGTGACATTTTTATTTTATTTTATATTAGTCTTTTTAAATTAGGTAATATTTTTTCTTTTTTGTTTTGGTTATGAAAAAAGTTTAAAGTATTTAGTTGATTTATTTTTGTTTTGAGCATAGGTGTTTTCTGATTTGATCCTGTTGAAAAGGTAAAAATAAAGCTTTAGTTTTTCCTTTCCTTCATAAATCTCTGGTATTACTTTAGTTTGAATAAATCTCATGTTTCTTTTGATAGCTTTTTATTGTTTATATACATTATGTAGGTAGCTATAGGCTTTTTATGTTGGAGTTTAAGAATGATAGAGTCTGGGCATAATTCCTACGATTTATCATCTATTAATCAATTGTATTTGTGACATTCGGGCTACTTATTGGTTATTCGAGTTTATAACACGTTATTTTGAGTAGCGTCGTGAACGATAGGCCTTAGTTATGGATATGTATAATCAACCATACGTTGCAGAAATAAGATTAAGCCGTCGCGGGTGAAATCAATCAAGAACCGAAATCTTAGAAAGAAAAAGAAATACAGCGAAAGAAAAGTATGATGCTATACGAAAAGATAAAACAATATATGAGGAATTAAAACAATAGCAAAATTTAAAATACATAAAACGAAAAGAAGATCATAACCGTTAGCGCGATGTCAAGAAAGAGAATAAATGAGAAAGAAATGGCGAGAACGGCCGAAAAAGTATAGGAAGAAAAATAAAATATTCTTGGATGACAAATTAGAATAACATTAACTTGGATAGTCAAGACAATGGACGCTACTGATGGCGCCAAATATGTAGCCGAATTCTGATCCGACTCCATTGTGCGCTTTTATAATTTCTAACGTGACAATATTATCGTGGACATCCACGTCCACGTTCATAAAATGTATCATCAGTTACGGAATTTTAAAAGCGTCTTCATAATATTTCCAAAAAAAATACTTTCCTGTGTTATCGTCATGCTGCGACGACGTCATGGACCTCTACAATAATATCGTCACGTTAGAAATTATAAAATCGCACATTAAGATTGCCAATGAAACGCTAAGAAGAAAATTTTAAGACAATCGTGTTCCGCTGGATGCGGGAAGAACAGAACCGGTCCAAATGGCGGTGCTTGGGGGACGCCTATGTCCAGCAGTGGAAATTCGGCTGAAATGATGCTGTGCTATAAACACACATAATATGATAGCTTACATAATCTTAAATCAAACTTGATTACTTATTAAAGTGAAATTCTACAAAGTTTTGGAGTATTTTAACTGTTAACAGGTCCCAAAAACTTTTCACCGGCTGATAGTGTAGCCAGCTCACAAAAAAAAAGATTGTAATATTTTATTCTATTTCAGGTTTTAAGTTCATTCGATCTCAAAAAGGGACCTCGTTAATACTACTCAATGGGTTCACATATTACAATACTCGACAGTCGAAGATTGGTTTCAGCCGCTGGAGATGTTCCTCAATGAAAAGCAAATTCTGTAAAGCGTCATTGTGGATGGATGCTAATGCTACGACCATCTTAGACGGGAATTATGACCATACACATTCACCGCCTATGTATCTAAATTATAGTCAAAGAAAGATAACTGTAAAAAGACAGTAGGTATTATCCCATGGGGGTATGCAGAAAATACAGAACGCCAGCGAAATTATCAAATAACTTCTCCCGCACTGGGCGGAGTGGGAGGGCGTGTCAGAATCTTAGTTACTAAAACCCACCCGTGTTCCTTCAGTTGCTTTTTCGTTGCCATGGGCCACGGTATCCCTTTCGGACTACGACCCTCACATACTTCTTTTGCATCGTTTATGTCCATACATATGATCATAACGTCATCGTAATCGCGAAAAAATAATCAGCCGTTCCATACATTTGCGTCGAGTAAGTAAATAGGTATTGAAGTTTTGTATGGGACAATTGATATTTTTTTTGCGATTATGATGTTGGTCACATGGAGAAAATCGTTCGGTTTGATGGCCTTTACTGTACTGTACCCTTCTGGTACACCCTGACTAGTATCGTTGGTTGTAAATATTCGAATATGAAAGTAATACATGTTTTGTGAATGTCGTGTGCACCTGTAATTAGTACTTATATACATACCTGTTAACTTTAATTAATATAATGTATAATTATGCTGTTGGTTAGTGTATTTGAAATAAATAACTGAAACCGGAATGTATTATTATATTTTAAGACTCGCATAGATAACAGTCAATAATACTTATGTAGTATAAAGCCAAGCGCGCATTACAGCCGCAACGGGCCGCAGCGAAACGCATTTTCGTACAAAAAAGTGCGGTACGGCGCGCCTGTAGTGTGCATTTCTTCATAAAAAATGTACGAGTGTAATGTAAGAGAATTTTTGCAGTGCGTTCCGTTGCGGCGCGCCGAAATGTGCGCGAATCTTTAATGTTTTTAAATACAGACGTGCAAACTACAGACATTGAAATAAAAAATATATTATTCCATTTCAGACTTCAAGTTCATAACATGTATACAAACAGGTAAACCTTTAATACTTCGTTATGGCTACACATACCTTCGTGAACCGAAGAAACAAAAACATGGTTTTCGTTGGACTTGCACTATGAAAAGCAAAGGCTGCAATGCATACCTGACGCTTAATTTTGAAAACGAAATTATTAAAACCAATTATGATCATACACATGAATCTCTCATGTTTTTCTAAGAAATAACACTTGTTGTCGGGTCGGCACATTCGATTTGTTGAACAACAAAGACGACCCGAAGCAATTACAACACAAATTCGGCTTTCATTCAACTCAAGAAGATCGGCAAAGTCTATTCGGTATCTACGTCACCAAAACATGTTCGGGTCGGCAGTATTTGTTGAACAACAAAGACGACCCGAAGCAATTACAAAACATATTCGGCTTTCATTCAACTCAAGAAGATCGGCAAAGTCCATTCGGTATCTACGTCACCAAAACATGTTCGGGTCGGCTCGGCGCAATTTCAGCTAGGTCGAGCGGGTTATTCCCCACATTATGTACATATATTCGGTTTTACTACCCGCCTGTGCGAATCATGCCGACTGGAACGAGTGTGTAGTACCCCTTGTAATCAATGGAAAACATAGCTCTCTATTTGGCTTAAACCTTGTCCAGATACGCGCGTGGGTGCCATTGATACATTCCATCTATTTAAGCGCGAGTCCCAATACTTAGACTCCTTGTCGTGTCTGGTAAATGCGCGTAAAATGATAAACATTATCTCGAATTATTCAATGTTTAAAGTTTAAGGTATTTCATATATATTTCATTGTGTTCATTTTTACTAGATACTTAATATTTTTTTAACTTTTAAAAGCTCAGAAACTGATACACAAGGCCCGCTTGCACCATAAATCCCTTTAACACTAAATGTATTTAAAACAGTCAAATTATGGACTGAAATGGAACGATATTTTAAATTAGTTAAGCGTTAAATGTGTGTAGTTGTTGGAAGTGTTGTTGTTGTTGCAGTAGTTGTATGTTGTGTTTAAGCCTAAATCATGAACCTACCCAATCTTATCATCTAGTGTTGTAGTAGAAACTATTATATATTTTATACAAATCAAGAAAAGTTTCATTTTGTTGAAAAGTAAGTACCTACTATTCATTAAAAATATAGATTTGAATTTTCATGTAATGTCATATTAATCTATTATATCATATAAAATATAATATATTGTTATGGTTTAAATAAATCACATAATAGTTCATACTCGTGTCTATTCTGTTTGAATTTTTGTGATGCTCAGAACTTTTCACATCGTCTACTATCTAGCCTTTTCCCAATCATTTCGGGGTCGAACTACCGACTAAGATCCGGCCTTCTGGGCTTAACTTGATGCAGCTGAATACCAGTTTTTTACATAGAGTGACTGCCGAATTGACCTCCTCAACCCAGTTACTGGGTAGTACACCTTGGCAAGACTTGTTGTCAGACGTTAAGCTTCCGACTACCTGGCTTGTCAAAGATCTACGGATGCTGCGGCTGCTAGAGCGTAAGAAAAGGCTTTTTTCAGCTTATTTTACCTCAACAATTTTTTCCAGATTTTAAGTTGATCAAATCTCAGCAAGGAAGAACGTTGATCTTACATAAAGATTATACTTACTGTTACCTCCGCCGCACGCAGACCAAAGGCATCAATCATTGGCGCTGTACTGCCTACAGCCGCGAGCACTGTCGGGCAAAACTACTGTTAAATGAAGAACAAGAAATTATCTCAGCAAATTATAAACATAATCATCTACCACCGAAGTAGGCCTGCCTTGAATTATATATGACAATAAGGCCCATTTGGACCAGAAATCACTAAAAGCGTTTAGCGCTTATCGCATTTAAATCATCATTCTCTGTCATCATCTTCAAATGATTAACAGAAACAGAGCGTTGTTTCAAATTCATTTAAGGTTAAACGTATTTAGTGATTGGTGGTGCAAGCGGGCCTTATTAAATAATTTGTAAACTCTTTCTCAATTAATGCTATTTGTTGTCACACTGTCATTTCTTTTTACGATATACCAATTACGTGGCAGTGCACCCAAAGTCAACTGCTAGAGCGTAAGAAAATGTACTTATTCCAGTTTATTTTACCTAAAATATTTTTTCCAGATTTTAAGTTAATCACATCGCAGCAAGGAAGAACCTTGATCTTGCATAAAGACTATACATTCTGTTACCTTCGCCGCGCGCAGACCAAAGGCATCAATCATTGGCGCTGTACTGCCCACAGTCGCAAGCACTGTCGGGCAAAACTAGTGTTAAATGAAGAACAAGAAATTGTCTCAGCTAATTTTGAACATACTCATCTACCACCGAAGTATGCCTGCAGTAATGGTACATATATTAGGATTCTGTAAATATTTATGTTTGTGTGATGATAATGATATTTATGTCTGTAAATTGGTTCAAAAAAACACTTTGATACGTCAAAATTAAATTATGTTTAAAAAGAACTAGGTGTGTTCGGTGGTTCCTAGCTGACCACTCTGAGAAGAAAGGCCCAAACAAACTCAGAAGTCACATTCTCTTTTAAAGTCCACACTTAATCTTGGTCAAGCCATATGAGGACCATACGAAATTGTGTCTGAGATTGTCTTTTGTAGAAAGAACCACACAGATTTGTGTTGAGTTGTCCTGTCAGTGCACTCATTTGTCAGTAATCGTGCAGCTCAACTCAGAGGGCAACTTAAGGAGCTCACCGCGTGAATAACTTTCTAGTCTTCTTCCTAACGAGTCCGCAAAAGCACTGTCTGCCAGATAAAAAGATCAAAGTTTGTATGATATTCTGGTCCGGATGTGACCAAAACCCTAAAAGATGCTGGATGAGAAACTATTTTAAAACTAGTAGAAATAATGACACTAAGGCACACTTGCACTACAAATCCTCATTTGCATTTCATTCTGTTTCTATCATCTTCAAACAATTAACAGAAACAGAGTGGTGTTTTAAATTCAATAATCTGACTTCAAAGTAGGAGGTTATAGGTATGTTCGCCTGTATGTGTTTTATTTTAATTTTTTATGTAAATTCATCGATATTTTCGTCAATTGTGGACTGATTTTGAAGTATTTAGTGGTTAGTGGTGCAAGTGGGCCTTAATAAATACTTTGTAAATATCTCTTTCTCAATTAATGTCATTTCTTATTAACCAATCCTATGCCATGATAAACATGAAGTAGGTATGGCAATTTTTAATAAAGTTCAGAAAATAAAAATCATGAATATTATTTCTGTGACACGACTTTTTTTCAGACACTTTTTTCAGCTTAGCTGCATCAGTTTATAAACGTTCCTACTGCTGGGACTCAGGACTTTTCTCTGTGAGAGTGAGTGGGTCATAATCCACCACTCGTACGGGTTCAACTGGAGGTAACTAAAATCCTAAAAGGTCTCAGATGATCTTTGAACTATTTTAAAACTAAAAGTAATAATGAATGAAAAAACAGATCTAAGGGATCTCGCGCACTAGACGGCCACGACTCGGGCCAAACGTGGCCGTCTAGTGGTATTTTTTGGCCGTTGCGACCAAGTGCGCAATTCGTATCGGTTTCTAAAGTTTATCTGGTCGCTGCGACCACTGGTCGTGGTCATGGCCGTCTAGTGCGCGAGATCCCTAAATTTACCGCAGCTACCTTAAAACTTTTAATGCTTTTTAGGATTGGAGTTTATACAAACTACTAAGGGCCGGACCATATTGCTGTTTCGAAATTACAAATTTTACCATCTCCGTCACACGGTGAAAGAGGGGCATGACACCTGGCGATGTACGTCTAACAAGAGCAAACATTGCAAGACGATGCTGGTTGTGGACCAATATAGAAATGTAATATCTATGAGCTGTGAACATAGTCATCCACCACCTTATTGTTTCTAGATAATTTTACCCATTTAGGGTATCCTGGTTGTCTTGTCATGACTACTGGCGATGTACTTCTAACAAGAAAAGACATTGCAAGACGTTGCTGGTACTGGACCGATTTCATCATAGGGTTGAAGTTTGTACAAAACAACTAAGGGCTGGACCATATTGCTGTTTCGAAATTAAAGATTCTACTATTTCCGTCACACTGTGAAAGAAACACATGACACCATTTTAAATTAGTATAAATTTTTATTTTTTTATTTTTTATTATGTAGTAGTAGTCCATGTTTATAAAAAAAAAACTCTTATAATCGTGCAAGTACCTGGAGTGCCTACACTAGTCATACTTTAATTAATACAAAGTCAAATATTCACCAGTGAAACTTCCCCGTCATATTTAATACGTCTGTGAAGTTTTGCCAGTGAATTTAATTTGACTTTGTTTACATAATACCTACCTATCTGTTTCCTGATCTCGATGATTTTAAGTCTATCATTAAGTGTACATAGTTATATGTATAGAGAATATTAATATATCTAATAGGTTAATTTTATTTATCAGAAATATGTATGTAAATAAAATACGTACATAACAGAGAAGGGTATGCGTTTCTTTCGATATTATCAGCTATATTTTAACTACTGTGGGCGTACTGTGGGTAGTGTTGGTTATTGCGCAATAGAAAAACCGTTTGCAGTTCAGATCACATTATAATTGACTATAAAATTAATCACACTAGTAATACACACACTGTAGGTACACGACACAACTATTCGAAACGCACGATAGTTTCTAAACCTGTTCACTGCTTGAGCGCCACCGATGAACCCTGCCTAGCACCAGCCGGTCCGAGCGTTATGTTGTACGAGCGAGCGCCGCTAGGCGGCGCTGGCGTCTCGATTAGTCAACTCAGTGACGTATTTCCGACATACATCATATAATCTACAAGAATCCTTAAAAATGAAGATTCGTAACAGTTATTTTGTTTTTCTTTTACTTCAGCATTTCCATATAGATCTGGCGAATTGTGTATATTATATTTGTTTTTTGTTTATTGTGTGTATTATTATATATTTATTATTTTATTTTTATATTCTATTTCATTTAAAACTGTAATTTATTTGTGTTTATGAAATGAAGGAAAAAATAATAAATCATTTAATAATTTGTATAAATATTTATTCCTACATTTTTCATAATTATACCTACCACTGTTTGTCTTTGCATCACCCAAAGGTTGACTGTTAGAAAATGCTTAATGCATTAAGACCGCCTATATGCATTTGTGTACCTACTTAAAGTATTAAATAAATAAATAACTAGTGGATTAATACTTTGACCAATAACCAGTTGGTCTTTCCACCCAGCTAGTCCTACTATCTTGAGTGTTAAAGCATCAGTTCCACCGTTGGTTCTAGTTAACTCGGGGCAATTTGTAGACAGTAAGATTTTAGCTATAAGTATTTTATCAGGCGTTGAGCTTGATGTCCTTGGTTGTTTTTTCAATGTCATTGAGAGTCATATATTAAAAGGGTTCTCTGCGTGCTATATCCTGAGTTTATTTTAATTCCCAATTTCCTAAGAGGTTCCTTCAGTTTTATACATGGTCCATACGAACCGGATATTATTATCTTCATACTAGCAAAGTGGAATGAACTGGAATTGGATATTCTGGAAATTGGATTAAAATGAGTACCGGAGTGACGAGGTGACGAACACGTTTTTGGAAGAAAAGTGGATCTGACATTAAGTGAAATAAAACAGGAAGTGTTTAAGCATTATAATATTAATTAAACTCACCCAACACTCATTAATGTTAAATCAGGTAAAATAAAATACAGGAATTAAGTAGGTATTGATAATGAGAACTTAATTAAGGTTAGTAACATATTTTTTTATATTACATTTAAAAACTTATTTACTTGTTTTTATTCTTTTGTGGAAACATATTTACAAGGAATTATTTACAGAGCATTAGGTTAAATCACAGTTGTAAATTAATATAGTTAACGCGTGCTTAAAATACAGTACAGTAGTGTTATTGTTAACCTACATTAGTTAGCTATTTATATTTCAATACTTATACAAATGTTATTTTCTAATTAAAACCTTTAAAATTAATTTTTGCTTTGTAAACTATTTAACCAGTAGATAATTAATTTGTTTGTTACGTTATTTCTTTGGTATAGTAAACCTTACATACTTTCCTTCGGTTCAGTGATAGAACTTAAGAGTTAAACTTGTTCAATTTATTAATAACTTAGGCTAATTTTGCTTAGGTACAGTCTCATTAAATCAACGATAGGTATATATGTTACAAACAGTTTCGTTGTTTAACATTATAATTGTATAATTACAGGTCTACGACACTATCCTTTCGAAATGGCTGAGATTAAAGATCTTAAAAGTAAGCGAAGCAGTTATAAAGGAAGGTTAACAGTATTTGGAACCTATTTATGTAATCTAAAAGATGCTGAGATAACCCCCTTTCAGGTAATGGAGTTGCAATTGCGAGTCACTAAATTAGATGATCTTTTTAATGAATTTAACGAGGTTCAATTGAAATTAGAATGCATGTGTGATAATATTGATACTGAGGCACTCGAAAGAACTACAATTGAATCTCAATATTATGGGTTGGTAGCTCAAGCTAAAATTATGATAGGTAACTTTTCAAAACTTGAGCAAGAAGAAGTAAAATCGAATTGCAGTAGTGGTAAGCGTCAGTTCGTCAAGTTGCCTACAATACAATTACCCAAATTCACAGGGTCATATGATAACTGGCTTGAATTTCGCGATACTTTCGCAAGTCTCATTCATGGCAGTGACGATATAGACGAGATTAATAAATTCCACTACCTAAGGTCATCATTAACAGAATCTGCTGCTGTCGTGATCCAGTCAATCGAGTTTTCTGCTCAAAACTACAAGGTGGCATGGGAGCTTCTTTGTGAACGATTCGATAATGAAAGATTATTGATTGAGAATCACGTTACGGCATTGTTCAATGTCGAAACAATCACGAAGGAGTCCTCAACTGCATTGAAAGGAATTGTAGACAATGTAAACAAAAATATCAGAGCGTTAAAAACATTAGGCGAACCTGTTCATAGTTGGGACACATTACTTATCCATATAATTCGACAGAAGCTGGATACTACAACATTCCGAGAATGGGAGGAATACAAAGGGCGTATCGATAAGTCTAAACGAATCACTTTTGATCAGTTCATTGAATTTATGCGTAATCGCGCTGATTTAATAGAAACACTGGAAAAGTCACGTCATTCTATAAGTAACATTAAACATAACACTAAAATTAAAGCCTTTGTTACAACAAAAAATAATAATAGTTCTTCATCACATAGTTGTCCAAAATGTAAAAGCGATCATAACCTCAATTCATGTCCACAGTTTCTATCATTAAGTGTCAACGATAGAATGTCTTTACTACCTAGCTATAAGGTATGTTATAATTGTTTGCGTCACGGTCACTATCCCAATAATTGCAAGAAGCCAGGTTGTAAAATATGTAAACGCAAACACCACACGCTTATTCACAACACAGATTTTAAACCACAACCTGTTTCAAGCAAATCAGCTGATGGTACGACCGATAAGGCTAAGGTTGAGTCATCCTCTACTGCCGCCGACGCAAACAATAGTCACGTTGCACTCTCAGCTAATATCTCTGCGCATTCGCATACGAGCAGCACAGGCGACATCCTGTTGTCAACTGCGTTAGTTAGGTGCTACGATGCCAATAATAAAGAACACATCGCTCGAGCTCTTCTCGATTGTGGTAGTTCGTCGTGTTTAATGACAGAGAATTTATTTAATAAGCTAAATCTGTCCCATTTGAACACAAACAAATCTATACAAGGCATAAATAATTCTCTGTCGCATGTGAAAAAAATGTGTCGTGTGCACATTAAATCGTTGCATGAATCGTACGCTAATGATTTAATATGTTTTGTCTTGCCCACGATAACTGATAACGTTCCCGCTAGACAGGCACTTGTCAATATACCTTCAAATATTCACTTAGCTGATCCGTATTTCCACACACCGGCTTCTATTGATATTATTATAGGAGCAGACGTATTCTGGAGTTTATTAGGATCTGATAAGATTTTACTAGGTGATGGGAAACCAACACTTTATCAAACTAGACTTGGTTGGCTAGTTTGCGGCCCAATTAACGGCGGCTTTAATAATAATTCATCTCAATTTTCATCAATTAAATGTAATTTTACTAATGTTAACGATTATTATGAAAGTTCTTCCAGTTCGATTGAGTTAGATGACATCCGAAACCAACTATCGCGTTTCTGGCAGCTCGAGGAAGTTTGTCATGAGTCATCGACTTATTCAGCTGAGGAGAAGATGTGTGAAGAACACTTTATAAAAAACACAACGCGCCTGGCAGATGGCCGTTTTAGCGTAAAAATACCGTTGAAGGAATCTTCGAATAGTTTAGGCGATTCATATCATCGTGCAAAACGATGTTTCTTGTCATTGGAGCGCAGAAATCTCAGCCAACCCTCACTCGATAAAATGTACAAAGATTTCATGACTGAGTACATTTCTTTAGGCCATATGTTCGAGTGTAATATTCATGAAGATCAGCGGTCATATTTTATTCCTCATCATGGAGTACTGCGCGAGAGTAGTAGTACAACCAAATTACGGGTAGTTTTTAATGCTAGTGCACCCACCACCTCTGGTCTTTCATTAAATGCAATACAGATGGTGGGGCCTACCGTCCAGGACGATCTGACTGCAATCCTTCTTAGATTTAGAATGCATAAGTACGTCCTCTCTGCTGACGTAGAGAAAATGTACAGGCAGGTGTCCGTACATCCATCAGATAGGCACCTGCAGCAAATTATTTGGCGTGATGATGCTTCTAGTCCTCTTAAAGCCTACCAATTACATACAGTAACTTACGGTACGGCTAGTGCACCGTTTCTCGCTACTAGGTGCCTCAAACAGGTCGGTCTTGAATGCCAGGATCAAAAGGTCGCAGAAGTTATCCTTCATGATTTTTACGTGGATGACCTTTTGACCGGTGCAGACGTGTTTGAGGAGGCTCGAATGTTGCGTCATGAGGTGACCAATGCTCTTGCTTCTGCTTGCATGCCTTTAAGGAAGTGGAAATCTAACGAACCCAGTTTAATTTCAGAACCATCTGGTGGTTCTTATTTTGATTTCCACAAGGAAAGTGATGTCATCAATAAAACGCTTGGTCTTTGTTGGCATACTGACACAGATAATCTGTGTTTTCCTATTAATATTCCTGAATGTATAGAAAATACTAAGCGTGGCATGTTAGCAGTAATCGCGCGAATATTTGATCCTCTAGGGTTGTTAGCGCCGTGTGTCGTGAGCATGAAGATGTTGCTTCAGAGACTTTGGCTGGATGGGTTAAAGTGGGATGACCAGTTATCACCTGAAGTTAAAACAATATGGGCAAACATAATTAAAGCCTTGCCTTGCC
This sequence comes from Agrochola macilenta, assembly GCA_916701695.1. Lineage (NCBI taxonomy): Eukaryota > Metazoa > Arthropoda > Insecta > Lepidoptera > Noctuidae > Agrochola > Agrochola macilenta. The sequence continues at coordinate 17,515,616 of OU753563.1, forward strand.
TTCATAACTTACGTGTTTCACGTCGTGTAGTCTGTGATGCATACAAACAGGTTGAATTTCATATTTTTTGTGACGCTTCGGAGCGAGCTTACGGCGCTTGTTTGTATATTCGCAGTATCAATGAGCAGGGTGACGTCGACGTGCGATTGTTAATGGCTAAAAGTCGCGTAACTCCTATTAAACCATTAACAATACCGCGTCTTGAGCTCTGTGCTGCTGTGCTTGGTGCACGTTTATATCAAAAGGTTGCTAGTTCCCTTCGCATTAAACCATTTAGTGTAGTCTTTTGGACTGACTCCATGATAGTGCTGGGTTGGTTAAAAATGTTACCTATTAAATTAAATACTTTTGTTCGCAACCGTGTTGCCGAAGTATTAGAATTGTCTAGTATAGGCACCTGGAGACATGTGTCGACACACGACAATCCAGCTGATTTAATAACTCGCGGAGCGGAACCTACCGCTATGCAATCACTGGATTTGTGGTGGTTCGGCCCGTCTTTCTTAAAGTATGACATTACTACATGGTCACGTCCAGCTATGAATCTAGGAATCTTACCAGACATTAAATCTAGTATTTTAATTAATTTAGCCCAAGATCATGCTAACGAAGATTTATTTAAAGCATTCATCGAGTTTAATCGTTTTTCCAATTTTATTAGATTACAGCGTTCTATTTGTTACGTTTTTCGTTTTATTAATGCATGTAAAAGGCGTTCAGTAAATACGTCCTATTTTAATGCTCAAGAATTACAAAATTCGTTAAACTTGATTATTATTCAGTTTCAAAAGGAGTCTTTCCCTGAATACAACTTACTATTAAACAATAAAAAATTACCACATAAAAACCAATTATTAAGCTTAAATGTGTTTCTAGATGAAAATAAAATTATTCGTATAGGTGGTAGATTACACAATTCCGAATATTCATTTGAAAAGAAACATCCAATTTTATTACAGTCCACTCATCACTTTGTGAAACTTTTATTTAGATTTGAGCATATCAGATTGATGCACGCAGGTCCTCAGTTATTACTAAGTACAATTAGAGAGACTTACTGGCCACTTGGTGGTCGCAATTTAGCCAGAGCCTGTTATCATCAGTGCGTTCGATGTCAGCGTCTAAAGCCACAGGCACTTGTCCCTCAGATGGGTAATCTCCCATTGAGCAGACTCTCGCCAGCAGACTTTCCCTTTCAAAGCGTAGGAGTTGACTACGCAGGCCCTATAATCTCGGCTAGTCGTCAAGGTCGTGGATGTAGATTGGTTAAGGTATACATAGTTATTTTTGTGTGCTTTACTACAAAAGCCATTCATTTAGAGTTGGTGGGTGACATGACGAGCAGTAATTATTTACAGGCTTTACGTCGGTTTATGTCTCGAAGAGGAAAACCTCTTAACATCTACTCCGATAACGGAACTTCGTTTGTAGGAGCCTACAATGAGATAGCTGATTTCTTGAAACGCAATTGTGACTCCATCACTGATAGTGCGGCTCGAGATGGTATTAAATTCCATTTTATTCCTGCTTACGCTCCACACTTTGGTGGTCTTTGGGAGGCTGGTGTCAAAGCGACCAAATTTCATTTGTACCGAGTGTTGGGCAATTGTAACCTAACATATGAGGAGCTTAACTCCGTTTTAGTTCAAATTGAGGGCATTTTAAATTCTCGCCCGCTCACACCGTTATCGTCAAATCCAGAAGACCTGTTGCCTCTCACTCCTGGTCATTTCTTAATTGGACGACCTCTCACGTCTCTTCCTGTGAAGGATATCCGGGACTACTCCACTCATCACTTGACGCGCCATCAACGTATTGAGCAGCTGCGGCAGCATTTCTGGTCAAGATGGAGCAAGGAATATGTCTCCGAGCTTCAGGAGCGAGTTAAGTGGCGTACCGGCAACGACAGCCTGAACTTGGACTCCCTCGTTGTCATAAAGGAGGATCACCAGCCACCGCTGAAGTGGAAGTTGGGCCGCGTTGTTAGTCTTCATCCTGGCACAGATGGCATAAGCAGAGTAGCTGACATCAGAACTTCAACTGGAACTATCCGACGGGCATTTTCCAAGATTTGCCCATTATTGGAAGACAACTGTTGAAAGGCGAGCTTCCAACGGCCGGGGGCATGTTAAAGCATCAGTTCCACCGTTGGTTCTAGTTAACTCGGGGCAATTTGTAGACAGTAAGATTTTAGCTATAAGTATTTTATCAGGCGTTGAGCTTGATGTCCTTGGTTGTTTTTTCAATGTCATTGAGAGTCATATATTAAAAGGGTTCTCTGCGTGCTATATCCTGAGTTTATTTTAATTCCCAATTTCCTAAGAGGTTCCTTCAGTTTTATACATTGAGTATTAATTATTTTTATTTTTTGTTTCAGAGTACAGGTTAATAAAAACCCAATCTGGCAAGGAATTTTTGCTGTACAAAGGTTACAATTTTACTCTATATCGTTCCGGGAAGAAAGGCACTCAAAATTGGAGGTGCCCAGCACACAACAGAAAGAAATGCAAAGCAAGACTAGTACTAGATAGTTTTAAAAACATTTTTTCTGCCAATAGTCTTCATAGTCATCCACCACCAGAGCATTTTATTCTTAACGGGAATTATGTTAAATTGTCATAAAATGTGCACGTTTAATTTTTTTTATTATTTTGTCAATCATTTGAATTAAAATATACATCGTGTTGACAATTTGTTATTTAGTTTATAAAACATACAGACATTCACCACAGATATAACAAAAATCAATCAGCCTATTATACAGGGTGGCAGGGACATCGACGCGAAGCCGGCTACCATGGATTCAGTACATGATTCTGAACGCCTCTGCGTTGAAAACTTTCGTTGGTTATTAAAAAAAAAATCTGCTGTTTCATAGAAAAGTGCAATACCTACGCGGTCAAAATGTATGGAGCAGCTGATTTTTTTTTAAATAACCGACGAAAATTTTCAATGCACGGGGGTTCAGAATCATATACTGAATCCATAGTAACCGGCTTCGCGTCGATGTCCCTGACCCCTGTATAGCCTTTTTTCAACTATGTTGGGGTCAGTCTAACCGGATGCTGCTGAATACCTGTATTTTACACGGAGAGCCTGCCTATCTGAAGTCAACAACCCACCACAGATATAATAGTTTAGTTTATAAACCAAATTACAAGGACCATTTCTGAACGGGGGGGCCTTTGGCCCGTGTTCACTAACATATTAACCATTTAATGGGGATGCGTTCAAGAAGCCAGCGAAATTCAACATTTCTTACGTTTTTTGCAGGTCAGTGTTACGTTGTATGTTGATTAAATTATGATTCACAACCGTTATAAATATGGCTTTACAGAATTATAAAATCATTAGAATCAGCGATATGTTAGAATTGGCCTCAAATGTCATGATTTCATGAAATACGAGTAGTCATTCAATAGGGTAATTATTTATGATTTTGTATTTTGATTTTTATGATTATAATTCTATAATATGGCTGCAAATCATATTTAGATCTATATACAACCTGATACTGACCTACAAATGGCAAAAAAAAGAAAAAATTGAAAATTTGAATTACGCGGCCTACCCTGACGCTTGCGCCTTAATTGAAATTTGGTTCACGTCGTGTGTAATCAACAACGTGTGAATGTGAGGTTTGAAAATCTTGTTCTATTATCAAAAACGTCCTAATACTTTTAATTGTTTCAGAATACTCCTTAGTAGAATCGCGTTCTGGAAAAAAATTGATTCTGCTAAACCGCTACACGTATTGCCACTCTCGTAACTTCAAGAAGAAAGGGACAGAGCATTGGCGCTGCTCCTCACACAACAGTAAAGGCTGCAAGGCAAGACTGGTGTTTAACAGCGAAAATACTATCGAATTTGCGAATTATGAACATAGTCATCCCCCGTTCAATTATTGCATAGTTGGGGGGAAGTATATCCGAGTATAAGCATAGTTTAGAACAGATGGTTCACTCCGCAAGATCATTTAAATAAAAAGCGACTTTTTCTACGACACAATAAAGTGCAATTCAAGTCGTACAGTGCTAATTACCTCCAGTTATATTCACCTAGAAGTTGCCTCTCTTTCTATCGCGTAACTCTTATATCTTCTGACTACGTTACGCCCACTGAATCTGCCCTACTAGTCGAGCCCGCTGCCTACTTGTAGTTTCATACCTAAAATGCGGAGTGCACCTTCTCCTGTTCCACCGCCAGCGATTAACGAGAAGCGAGTAGACTAGCAACTAAAAACGAGTTAGCGAGCAACGAGCGAGATGCGTATATATATTGCTTATGTACCAAGCGTGAGTTTCTCAGCGAGTGTTCTGCCCGAACTCTTGTCCGCTGCATTAATATAATATGTATCTCTTTTACTTACACGGGACCTACAATCTTTTGTAGTTTTCTCGGCAGCGGTGGGACAGATGCCTTAGACATTTTAAAGCAAAAGAACAACGTAGGCAGCCTGCAGTTGTCAGGCTACTGCAGGCTACTTTTTCAACCAAAGGCATGAGGCCATACCCTATTGATTATTTAAATTGTATGTGTTTAGTTGAGAAGTGTATATACGTAGGTATGTATGTAGGTGCTGACTATAAATAATATAAATTTTATATTTTTAATACACTAATAAAAGATACACGAATTTTCATTTACATTTGAAACGAATGTTTTACTAACACTCGGTTTCTGAATTGAACATTAGAAGTTGAGAAATTGTCAAACTCTATGCTAAAAACTGCCTTGTGATGTGTGTACGTTAACACAATAAAATACGAGAAGGAATAAAATTATTAAATAATCATAATTAATTTAAAAACAAACTATATAAATGGCTCAATGGACATAATTTTTATGACATTAATGATTTCTCTCACTTGAAAATATAAAATGTGTATGTACAGGTACCTATTAATGAAAATGTTTGTGTTGTATGATCTGAATGACTATTATTGTATTTCCAATAAATTTACGACATTCTATAGTTATCCTTTAACTCATTATTAACTATTTTGCATGCAAGTGATACAATATAGTATAGCTAAACATGTGGACATTATATGAAAACCAGACAGTAACAACTAATTGTATAACGTTTATTGCAAATAAATTTGGAAGATCGCGGCCTTATTGAAGGAATCACTTTAAGTTGGCTAAAGTAAAGTTTGACACGTTCTCAACTAAACTTCTAATTCTCAATTAAGAAACCGGGTGTTAGTGTACCTACATGTTAAAATTTGTTTGCGGAAGAGCTGGCTTGTAATGGTTTCAAAATCAGTTGATCGATTACCGAAAGTTCTAAATACTTACGACATGAAATTGTATTTTTTTTGCCAACATTTTGAAGGACATGTATCAGAAAGTTGTGATTATTATTATTATTAATCATTTATTTCAGAATAAAAAACATTCCATAAATTGTTAGTAAAAAGTACTTATAACTATGTTAGTATTAACTAATTATATATATGTTTATTATTTACAATTCCGCTATTTTATATTATATAGGGCACCTTTAGATCCGTGAACGGTGTTCCAGTGCCTCACAACTGGGCAATCAACCCTTCCCAATATGGTATTCAGAAGGCTGTTGGAGCTGCCCCGCACGCGGTGCATCAGGGAGGCCACTCTTTTTCTTACTATTGCCCTAAAGCAGTCCGTGCTGGCCTTAGCAAACATACCTGACGCACTGCAAAAGCGGGGCAACCCCAACAGCATCCTAAAACCATTATTGTACAGGACTCGTAGGGCATTGAAAGATCTACGCGTATAATGGACCCACAGGCTGCAGGTATAAAATGTCTGGCAGTATGCCTTAAAAAGAGCACATTTGACCTCTTTTTTACACCGCGCAAACCTGCGAGCCAGCATATTGCATCTCACTGCCAATGCCCTACGTTCCCGCTCAATATCCAAATCACCTGAGAGATCCTCGGTGACCCAGTGCCCCAGGTGAATTGAGGAATTGAGGTGAGGAATTTGGTGACCCTACTTAAAGGCAATCCTCCAAGTCTCACCGGTGGAATTGTACCTGAGGCCATGTGACCCCGCATACCTCTCACAGATCGATCTCATTATATGTATAAGTCTGTACCACACCATCAAACTGAACAACATTCTCAATGGGACCAACATCGTATCACGAAAAAAATATCAACTGTCTCATCAAAAACACTCATTCAATACTTACACGACCCAAATGTATGGGATAGCTGATAATTTTTTCGCGATAACGATATTGGTCTCAAGGAGAAAGTTGTTCAAATATCACCACACATTTCTGATACATGCTGAATAGCAATACTTTGCTTTACTTATTTTAAACATTGCTAGATAAAGAGATTTTTCCAGTTGAAAGAGCATTTCAAGGAGAACCTTGCTACTAACTCTACTTTTGCCAATTGTTAGTCAATTCAGACTAAATACCTTAAATAAGTGATTACTTGGCCACCTAAGTTTAGGAATGTTATTGGCCCCCAATATCCATAAGTGATAATTATATCAATGGATAATTTTTTTACTAAAATAAAATAAATTATAAATTTGTTACTTTAACGATTAACGTTAAAGGAAGGTGTGCAATTTAAAAAAAAAAGTAGTTTTTGAATTTTTTGTTAATCATTTTTTACATTTTTTAGCCAACCCACTAGTGATATTTTTTTTAACATACTGATGGGTGAAGGCCGTCCCTCTGCGGATCTTAGACTATAGGAACATATCCCAGAACCTCACTTGATGTAATGAAATGACATTAAATGAAAATAAATGAAATTAAATAAAAATAAATGAAACTAAATTAAATTAAATTGTTTATTCTGTAACCAGGATATTGGAATCAGTTTTAACGTCACATAAAAAAAAAAAAAAAATTGCTAGATGAGTTCGGCGTTTCCTGTCCGACTACTCTGAGAAGAAAGGCTGAAACAAACTCAGAGGTCACAGTCTCTTTTAAAGTCCAGACATAATCTTGGTCAGGCCATATGAGGACCATGTAGATTAGTGTCTGAAATGGTCTTTTTGTCACGGCCATCCATACTTATTTTTTTATTTTTTTTTATTTAATTCGAACACACGTGATTATACTTATCTATAATTATTTAATTTAAGGTTACACTGTCACTAAGTCACACGCAGGCAACAACTTGATTGAAATCGATCAATATAAATATTGCTATCTCAAGAAAGCCTTGAAGACTGGCCTTAACCACTGGCGGTGTTCCTCTCATAATGGCAAGGGATGCAATGCAAAAGTTGTTCTCGACAGCGAAGGCGATATTGTATTTGGAAACTATAAACACAACCATCCCCCTAAGGCGCAACGACAAATGCGAACTCAAATTTTCCCGATAACTCTGTCCGCAGGTATCAAAATTAAAGGTGATTTATTCAAAGTAGACTGAGAATCAGCACTTTTTGAACCTAAATATTACATACATAATATATACTAGCTGTTGCCCGCCACTTCGCCTGCGATCCAGGATGAAAAGTAGCCTATGTCCTTCTCCAGGTCAATGTCTATCCCTGTGCCAAATTTCATCCAAATCCGTCCAGCCGTTTTAGCGTGTAAGCGTAACAAACTTACACACTCACTTTCGCATAATATTTTTTTTAGCTTAGATGAAAGAAAAGAAAGAAAGAAAGAAAGAAAATACATTTATTTGATGAGAAAGTTACAAACTTTCACATCTTAACGAAACGTGGTTTGGATGTTAAGATGTTTGTTACTCAATCACGCAAAAACGACACAACGGATTTCGATGAAATTTAGCATACGGATACTTTATGACCTGGATTAACACATAGGAACTTTTTATCCCGCTAGTATGTTCCCGTGGGATAAGTCCTAACCTCCACGCGGGCGAAGCCGCGGGCAAAAGCTAGTATTGCATAAGACAGTCCCCCAAAACGCTCGCCCTTCACCACTTCCTAGTGCTTTAGCTGGGAAGAAGAAGTAACGCAACAAACTCCCCAGCACAGTCTTTGTGTAGTGACCGCTTTGTCGAGGTACAACGAAAGTTGAGTCACAATAAATGCGCCTTAAATAAATGTAGTTTATTAAGTATTTATTTCTGTATTTTTACTTTAACTTTAAACGGCCACTGATATTCTTATGTTAAGTCAGGGAAATTATTTGTTAAACAAATTAATTGACTATTAACTTAAATTATCATTTGAATGAAAAAACTATATCACGTCAAATTGACGTAGGGTGACAATTTGCTCAACAATTAATTTCCCAATTTGACTGTACTCAGCAAGGTTTACGATTTATGTTGTCACGAATAAGTATGTAGCGAATCTTTTTTTTATTATAAACTCGTTTTTTCTTTGGTTTTAAAAATAAAATAACATAATTTGTTTTTACTTTAAGTGTTTAAGATAATAAAAAAGCATGAACAAAATGTTGTTTTTTATGAACTTAGTTTTACAATTTCAACTTTTTTACTCGCATTTCGCTCATTAACTTTAAGTTTATGCTTTTTGTAGATGTTTCCACCTAAAGTATGACTATAATGTAAGTACATATCCAAAATAAGATTTAGTACAGTGGGCTTCAAAGTTTATGGCCGCTCTGAAGTGCGCTACTCGTTGCGCAGTACCCCACCCCTCACCCCCACCGTTACATGGATTTGTTGCTGCGCAGCTATTCGCCTCGTGTTCAGAGCCGCCATAAACTTTGCATCGGGCTGTAACATTCGTTACAAACAACGTTAATAACATTTATTTTTCAGTGAAATTCATACATTCACGGTATGGAAAGGTGCTAGCTCTATACAAGGATTACACTTATAGCTATATCAAGCATTTTATGACGAAAGGAACGAGCCACTGGCGGTGCTCCACACACCACAGCAAGGGCTGTAGATCCAGATTAATATTAAACAGTGCAAACGCACTAGAAATTGGGAATTTAGATCACACGCACCCCCCTTATAAATATTATATTTATCAAAATAAGTTTGTAAAAGTAGAATAATAAATTATAATCATCAAGGAATATTAAATGTGGATAGTTATGAAGAATGTATACAGGGTTATTGGTTATATGTCGGCAATCCATTAAGGGGTCATTTACAAACTAATGACCCCTCGGCAAATGTCAATAATTTTCGAGTTATTTGACATTTTATGCTATTATTTCATTCATTTTAAAATATAAAATGTCTAATTACTCGAAAATGGTTGACATTGGCGTAGGGGTCAGGAGGGGTTACTTGGTTGCAAATGACCTCTCCTACATCCTCTTAACGGATTGCCGATATTTAACCAATAAGCCTGTTTAAGGGATGTTTTTAAAACGGAATTGTAAAGCTAAAAGCTGTAAGACTGAGAAAAATTGCCAAAGGAATCAGTCCGATTTAGGAATAAAACTAATATATGTTTTGACTATTCAAATAATAATACATAGAATGTAGGTATACCGGTCTAAGTGCATGCGTTCGTACTGTACCAGGGGCGTAGTCAGGTCCTTGTGTCCTAACCAAAGCGAATGGTCCCGCGTATACGCAATCGTCGCGTTCATTGTCACTCATTTGTTCAGAAAATTGGAAAGCGCCATCTGTCGGCGTGACGACGTGTTTAGGTTCGCCGAACAAAGTAAACGCGACGGTCGCGTGTTTGTGCGAAGATCGCTTTGGAGGACGCAACCGTAGTTTTGTTCACATTTGCTGAAGCTCGGGTGCCGGTACTGACACTGACGTTTGATGTCATAATAAAATGTCTATGGCACGTATGTGTTTAAGGCGAAAGCGTCAAGGTAGCCCGCAAAATTCAAATTTTGTTACGTTTTTTGCAATTTGCAGGTCAGTATCATGTTATATGTTGATTTAAATATGATTCGCGGCCGTATCAAATGTATATTTATAGAATTGTAATCATAAAAAATATCAATACAACTCTCTAAGTTCATATTCATGTTCCATTGAATGACTATTTCATGAAATCATGACATTTGACCATTGTGCTTACTGTAATGGAGTTGTATTCCTGATTGTAATGATTATAATTATGTAAAACCATATTTGTTACGGTCGCGAATCCTATTTTAATCAACATAAAACCTGACACTGACCTGAAAAATGCAAATAACTAAAGAAAATTTTAATTTCGCGGGTTACCTTAGCGCATGCCCCTTAAGAGGGTTCAACGGTCCACTAGCGCCACTCCTTTAAAAAAAGTGTGAAATTTTCTAATACCTTTTATAAAGTTTCATATTGAGACACGAAGCAACAAAATACGATCTAGAATTGTATAGGAATGTGGCCGCTTTTTTTTATACGAGTATCTTTATAAGGTATTAGAAAATTCTAGACACACTTACCGAGGGTCCTTACGAGCCGTTATTTATAATTCTTACTCAGCCACAAGATAATATTTTTTTAAAGCAGTGGCGCTAGTGTGCCCTTGGGCGCCCTCTTAAATCTTTTTTTTTTACCCAACATCAGGGCACAATAGGAGGGTAATGTTTAGACCCCCAAAAATCTGAGATCTCTTGTTCATCCCCATTGTATTGTGTACCAATTTTCTTTTCTAACCTAAATAAAATAGTACCTAAGCAATAAAATATAATAATTTGTAGTTATGTAAAAATATGACTGCCTAGTGGTTTAGTGGTTACAAGCGCTGGTGCTACGCATGAGGTCCGGGGTTCGATTCCCAGGTCGGGCAAACTGTTATTTGGTTTTCCCATCAGGAAACTCAAAGCATCTATTTCAATTAAACAATTTACAGGCACTTCTGAATTGTCAAGGAATCGGTCAGTCAGAAATATGAAGCTAGTTGCCCATTCCAACGCGTAGTAGGTACCTATGGAGAAGAACGGGCAAGAAACTCCACGGACACTCTTTTAAATAAATTGTTACAAATATTGTATATTGGATTTCTCAGTAGCAGCCTGTAGTCTAGATTTGTGCCCGGTTGATGGCTCGCCCCCTATTATATGGGGCTTAAATATAACTGGCGAAATGTGGTTGTTACTATAGGTGCATCTCGGCCTAACCCTTCGAGGATTACGGGCGTGATATTAGGTTATGTTTGTATAATAATACATTTAAGGACGAGAATCTGCTTAATTAATATTAAATACCTGGATAGGATCGAATACTTGTTTGTCATTTTAACCTATCTCTCCCCCTCTCTCTCCCTCTCTCCCCCTGTCTCTCCCTCTCTCTCCCTCTCTTTCTCTCTCTCTCTCCCTCCCTCTCTACCTCTCTTTCTCCCTCTTTCTCTCCCTTTCCCACCCTCTCTTTCTTCCTCTCTCTCTCCCTCTCTCTCTGCCTTTCCCTCACTCTCTTTCTCCCTCTTTTTTTCCTTCTCTCTCCCTCCCTCTCTCTCCCTTTTCCTCCCTCTCTTTCTTCCTCTTTCTCTCCCTCTCTCTCTCTCTCTCTCTCTTTCTCTGTGCCCAGATCGTAAAATAATTATAACTATAAATCTTAAGCCTGAGCATTGTCTAACAGTAGTGTTAATTATGACTTATAAAATTATAAATGAAACATTTTATCAATTAAATTCAATAAGTAGACGATGTTGTCGCATTTTTGTTTAACAATACTACTTACACTAACTACTTTCATGACAGCGTTTACAACGCGCCGCTACAATGGCGACATTAATTTAACACGCGGGTAGGGCCAGTAATCATAAAGTAGTAAAATTATTGTTTTTTTTTTAAATTATAGGCTTACTTTTTACACGTTATTAGTTTTAATTTAATTGATATGATGTTACGATCCGTGGCCCCGGCAAATCGACCAGGTAGCGAAAACGCAAAACCGTATATGTGTGTTAAATTCGTGTCGCCATTAAAGCCTCGTGCAGACTCTAAGAAAATTTCACGGTATAACAATAACCAGTATAACCAGTGTCGCGTCGCGCTAGTATGCACGAAGCTTAAAGCGGCGCGGTGTATGGTACACTAATATTTTGTGCTACTGTAGGGCAAACCCCTCTTCTCATACAGATAACGCACGAGCGTTGATAACCACGCTTGCTCAAAACGGGTTGGCGATTTCAAACTTTTATAACGACATCGTCATAAAATTGATTATATCTGATGTCAACTGTTTTTTTTCTTCTTTTTTCAGAAAGCAAATGGATTTTAGAAAGGGATGGCTTCGTGTATTACTGTAAAAGGAACAAGGGCCCGCGCGTGCGCTGGTATTGCAAGCACAGGAAGCACACTGCTTGTGCAGTCTCTCTGGTCACATATGATAACGTAACCGTGATTTTAAATGGTGAACATAACCATAAAAAAGCATGGTAAAAGCAAGCTTTTAGACACATGCAGCTCAAAGCTGCGTCCATGTGACATTTCAACGAACATTACTCCCTACAAAGCGACGGTGAAGTGACATTGTCTGTGTGCTATCTCAGGCTTTGTCACTAGTTTTTGCCACGCGTACTTGTTGCGGTCGCGTTGTATGATCCGTTGAAATGTCACAATCACTCACATACACACACACCCTTACACACAAAAAATACAACACACAAAACACAACAAACACTCGCACAACACAAGAGCACGCATGCACAAAATTCCCTTAATTTTAATTTAGAAATTGTTAATGTTCTAAAAATCGGTGAAGACACTGATTCCTGTTACACAGATACCACATAGCTCAGGAGTCAGGGTTTCAATTATTGATGTATGAAATTATGTAACAACTTTTTGTAGTTTTTTTTTGCATTATTATTATTATTACATAATTGTGGACACAGCTTTATTGCGTAACATCGAGTGTGTTCATTATTTACATTTATTTTCAAGTATTTACTTACAAAAAAATACATTGCATCAAAATGTTTGAAGGTCTGCTCGGTAACTAAGGGCGAATTTCACCAATGAAACTAAACGCGATCAGCACTTCTAAACCGCGTTCAAAACCTGTCAGTCATTGTTGTCGGGGAATATTGACACTGACAGCTTTTGAACGTAGTTCAGATGTGCTGATACCGTTCAGTTTCATTGCTGAAATCAGCTCAAAATAAATTGACGCAATGGATAATAGAGAATTTTCAAAATGAAAGCGATGATTATTGATATTAGGATTATATGTCCTGCAGTGAAATGTGTAATGAAACTTGAATAATCTCGTTAGAAGGTATCTCTTAAGAGTACCTAACATATACTATAATATACTCATGAAACAATATTTGTATTGTTTAATATATAGAATCTAAATAATTGATTAATGACCACTGTTCTAAAATAAAGATTAAAGTTTAATTGTTTTTTTAATTCTTTTTCCATTTTTTTTTTGTATTTTGGGATCATATAAGCACTCCAACCAGTTCCCATTTAAGTGTTTGAAGAAATTATAGGTACTATATATTATATACAGAGCAAGTGATCAAGAAAATTGAAAATATTCTAAGAATATTAATTTTATAGTATTGTTTTCAGAATACAAGCTGATCCCTCTACCCACTGGAAGCTACTTACTCAAAATTGGTCACCACACTTACTCCACAAACCGAGTCAATTTCTCCGGCCACTGTACCTGGTACTGCTCAAAAAGGATCAGCAAAAAGTGCCAAGTTCGAGTGAAAATGATCAATAAGGAGGTCGTAGGCTGCACCGGAGAACATACCCATGACCCTACAGATTGGCAAAATAAAATGAAAGCCAAAGTTGAAGGCCTAGACTTAAATAGCTGCCAGTATCTTACAAACGCTTTAAGGAAATCAATTTAACGTACCATAACATTACTCCTGAATTCCTCGGAGGTTTAGGCAGAGGTGCACTTATGCTACCTTATAGTGCAGTAACATTTCGCCAGTTAAGTTTAAGTCCCACGTAACAGAGGGTGAGCCTATTGCCATCAACCAGGTGGCTACTGAGAAATTCCAGATGAAAAACTCAATCACACTTTAGCCGACCTAGAAAACGAGCCCAGGCTCAGCAGTAGTGCTTGCGACCACTAATCCAATGAGTCAGGCAAATCAATTAAGTATTAGGTCCCCACCTATGAAACCTATCAAATTTTGTATGGAGAATTTTAAAGAAGTTGCATTTTTCATACTAACATTTTCTTAATTTATATAACAACTATGTTGAACACGAATGTTTTAAAACTTTTATGCACTTATGTTTAAAAACTAAGATAACGTAATATGCCATTTAGATTAAGAGACAAAACTAAGTTTTGATTAAGTTAAAACAAATAGTGGTCATTTCTGCTAACAAAATGTGGAGTCATTTTTAAGGTATTTTTTACGTTTAGACAACTATATGTAATAAGGTTTTTTTACTATTGGTAGTTGTCTATGATGGTCATTATTCGATATAACACCAAGCAATAGATGAATATTTTAAATCATAGAAGTGACAAGGTTCTCTATTTGTGAGAAAAAAAAAGGCCAATTTCATAGGTGGGAACCCAATATTTGCATACACACCAGATTTCATATAAACAGTCAGAAAAAGAAACCACACAGGATATTTATTATTTCCCTGTAAAATTATTGTTTTTTTAACCCCCGAGGCGAAAAGATGTTGTAAGTTTGACCGCTGTGTGTGTGTCTGTCTGTGGCACCGTAGCTCTTAAACGGGTGAACCGATTTCAATGCGGTTTTTTATTTGAAAATAGGTGTTCTAGCGAAGGTTCTTAGACTTGTTTTACCAAAATTGGTTCAGCTGTTTGAAGATTATTTCACTCTTTTCTAGTTGATGAATGGATGTGAGCGTCTTCCACAGGTCTGACCGATTTGAATTTTGGTTCTCTGTTACTTCAATGATATTAGAATAACATAGTAACCTTGAACTGATGCTGCAGTTTCACCTGGAATTTGCAGGATACCTATTTCCCTTACCAACTTACAGCACAGGTATCGTGTTTGGTTTGGGCTCATTGGAAGGGTCTCAATGAATAGGTTATAGATAGATGAACAGGGTCTGGTGATGGAGTAGGAAAGAGAAATGAGGAAATGTTTGTGTCGGCGGTTTTAAAATGTTGATATAATTTTTCACTTGTTTTTGTTAAGTAGTACTTGGCAAGTAAAGCAATTATTGTTGCTTGATATCAAGAGATTACCAGTATGAAAAATCATAAATCAAATAAAACTGTATAAAAATTTCACATTTCTAGCAAAGATCGTATCGTATGTAATGCCTTAGTTTTAAGAAAATGTAACGAACATATAATGCATTTAATAAAAATTAAGTAGGTACGTAATTTTAAAATTAATTAAAAACTACAAAATATTCAATGATGAGTGATGATATTAAATTAAAAAAATATTCAAACTAGTCGAGAATTTATGATTAATAACTATTTAGTTTCACAAAGCGTTCTAGCAAAAAAAAAAAAAAAACATTGGTATATATATATTTTTTTAACTTTGCTTTTTATTCTGTGTTATAATGGTCAGTACCTACCTGCATAAAATTATTGTATTAAACAGATTAATCTATTAATCTTGTTTCAATTACTTACTCAATTTAAAAGCATTCCTCGTTGTCAAATCTCAATCAATTTGAAACATTTTATATAAATATATATAAAATTTATTTTTGATATAAATATAAATAACTAATAACTGAACAATATAAATAATATTTATTATTAATATATATTTGTTACCTGCGTCAAAAAGTATGAAAATTTTAATGGGAAGTGTACAGTGTAGGTATAACTATTGTTCTAATTTCAGGAATAAAATATATAAAATCAAGATTCGGTAGAAAACAGGTTTTATTCGACAATTTCACATATTCGTTCGTGAGAACCTGTGAGAAGAAGAATTTAGTTCATTGGCGTTGCTCATCGTTTGTACATAGGAAATGTAAAGTCCGCTTAGTTATCAACAACAATATAAAAGAGGTAATAGTTAACGGACACCATACTCATGAGGCTCCGCAATTCAGTGTGAGTAACAACGGAGAATATGTTCGTCTAAGGTAGACTGGATCATCATCACAATCAAATTTATAAATTTTGCTCTCGTCGTCGAGAATTATTAAAAAATGTGTTTTCTGTTTTTTTTTGTGTGTATATTGAGTGCCTTTACCTGTGTCAAATAAATATGTTGCGAACAAGAAAAACGACTTTAATTTTTTCATTTTTTTTTGTCGCTTTATATTTGATTCTATGTCTTTAGAGTATTGAGCAACATATAAAATGCTATCACTAATTTGTTTTACATAAATTCAATTACATTTAATAATAAAAAACTGGTAAGAGATTGCTTTTAGCGATATAAACCGTGGTTTCTTTGTTAGATTTATACATGTACTATGTGTAATAAGAATAAATAAATTAATTTTATTGTAATCGACAAGTGCGCCGTGCAATGATTGTTGATATCACTGTCCGTTATGACGAGAATCTCGTGAAAGTTGAGAAAGATAAAAACATCGAGTATACATGATTAAGCACACGAGGTTGTCAACATGTTGGACGTGAACTCTGCAATCATTGTACCGAAAATTGTTACGATTATTGGCTTAATAGCGGCGAGCTTCGACCAACACCTCAGGAAGCTGTCATTGCGCAGCTGGGTCAAGGGCTCATCCAGAAAGCAATACTCCTGGACACGGAACGCATACTGAGGATCCTGACCACGAGCAGGTTGGACCGTGTTCCTGATGGCGATAGGCTACTACTTTTTAATGTTTTTTATAAAAATATTATCAATATGTATTGTAAATGAAATAAATCAATTTTATTTCAGCAAAAACATGGTTAAGATTCACATTTTTTTTTTTTCATTCTTCAGAATGAAAAAAAAAAAATGAATAAGTCAATTAATGTTATTTTTGAGTGTCGTTTTCAATATTTTTGTAGGTATATTGGCGTGTGCTAGCTGACATATGGCAAATAATTTAAATTAACGTTGTTTTGTGTTCTTTTGTTTTGTAATATTAATTATTTTGCGTACTATTGTTTAGAAGCAAGTTCTTCTAACTTAATACACTGTTAGTATTGTTGAGGAGTTTGTTGCGCCTCTTCTTTTGAATAAATTACTTTTGATTTTATTGACTCAGGCGTGACTTTGCGGAAATCCATTATAAAATACAATAGACGACGTATATTTAGTTACCTAACCCGCTTAACTGTTCTTAAAGAGTCATAAAGAACCTTGTAAGAAATCGACACGTTTTTCACCTCTCAACGAGGCATCCTCAGGATGACGATTGACTTATTGCGAACCCGGACCCGACGTGTTGACACGTCAAGCGTCAGTTGTACACTGCTCCTAGGATTAGGATTATGTTATTATGCGGATTAGGTTACTAAATATAAGTTGCCTGTTATGTTTTAGGATGTTTCGGTAATGTATAGCTAGCGCGCTCTTGGTGTGCTATCTGTCTTGCTCGCTCACTTTACGTCCACCATGTTCTAGTTCGCTTTTGTTATTTTACATTTGTTCTTCAATATACCACTGTATTATCAACAACCGCGTTTTATTTAACACTTTCAGTATACAAGTTAGAATTATCTACGTATCTTTTCAAAAAGTTGTTATAATTAATTTTATTATTATTCCAGGCATTCAATACATCAAATCAAGAGCTGGTAAAGAACAAGTTTTATACGACAACTTTACATATTCGTGCAAAAGAATCTGTGAAGCAAAGAGCTTAGTTCATTGGCGTTGCTCATCATTTGAGAACAAGAACTGTAAAGTCCGCTTAGTTATCAACAGTAAAACCAAAGAGGTAATAGTTAAGGGATGCCATACTCATGAGGCTCCGCAATTTACTGTGCGTAACGGAGAATATGTTCGTCTTTGTGTCCGACCGAAACCGAAACCGTAACTGAATCTTCGGCACCTTTTCTAGTTTCGGCCGAAACCGGAACTTATGAAGTTAAGTAAAAGTTAGTTCAAGTAATCACTATTATCGCTAACGAATAGAAAGACGCTATCATGTATCTGCTGTTAAAAATGTTCTGGAAAGCGAATAAATCCCTCGCTCTGCGCTGATACTAAAAGTAGCATCTCTGCGAAGACCCTAAATAATTAATAAACTTAACATTTCTTTTTATTGGTTTTGTTACAAAAAGATACCGGAATCCCATTATTAAGTCTTCGCCGTCTGTCTATTTATCCGTCGTTCGTAGTTTATCAAAAGTACGGCGCTTTTGTTTTGTATTGTATTGTAATGTTAATGTATTGTTTGTTGTATGTATTGTATTGAATATTGTATGACTCATTGTAACTTGAATTAATAAATTTATAATAAAACCAACAACTCACAAACGCCATTTTCGGTCGGGCTGAAGATTCGGCCACTTTTTGGCCGAAACCGAAACTGCGCCAGGAACCAGATTTTTTGGTCGAAACTGGCCGAAACCGAAACCGAACCTTCGTTCGTGTTAAGTAAACTAAATCATCATTGTCTCATCACAATCATTAAGGTGACGTATTGTTGGTTTGAATATTGCTAAACTTGAGAATTATAGGTAAATACGGCCAATCGAGCAACAGTCTTAACGGCGTATCATGGTCTAGTAGCCTCAACATTGAGATATGGAATTATATTTTGGGGCAATGCCACGGGTAAGGATATGGTATTTAAGTGCCAAAAAAGGTGCATAAGAGCTATATATAATTTGAAGGTAACGGACAGCTGCAAACTGTTTTTTAAAAATACGAAATTATTAACCATGCCGTCGTTGTACATCTACGAAACGTCTATGTTCGTCAAGAATAATTTACATAAATTTGCCCGCGTAACTAGTCAGCGCCGTTGTGATCGGTTACAGACAGTCGGATCTAGTACTGCACTATACAGAAACAGTATTTTTGTAATGGCTCCAAAGGTCTATAATCAGTTACCAAAATGTATAAGGAGTGAAGATAATGTCCGCAAATTCAAAAGTAAATTGTATTTATTTCTAATAGATAAGACGTATTACTCTATAGAAGAATTTTTGAATGATAAAATATGACACCCTTTAATATAATTTACCATTGACATGCATGTAAAAATAAATTATAATTGTGTAATTATTTATTAATAATAATATATATAATTGTCATTATTTATAACATGATGAAATATGACATTACTAGCCCTTTAATATAATTTAACATTGACTTGCATGTAAAAATAAAATTATAACTGATTAATTGACATTATTTACTCGATCATTCGTATTGTATAGATTCAGACTTATTATTAAAAACCCAATATATTTGTACACCAATTTCATTGGTAGGACATAG
Organism: Agrochola macilenta; assembly: GCA_916701695.1. Classification (NCBI taxonomy): domain Eukaryota; kingdom Metazoa; phylum Arthropoda; class Insecta; order Lepidoptera; family Noctuidae; genus Agrochola; species Agrochola macilenta. The sequence continues at coordinate 17,534,777 of OU753563.1, forward strand.
AGCTCGACTAAAATGTATACATAAGACCTTTATTGTAATACCTGTGTTCACAAATAAAGATTGATTGATTGATTGATTGAATAATTACATATTTAGGCTTGTGATTATAGTGTAACTTAGTTTTTTTTTTAAATAAGTAGTATTTCTTCGACTAAAATACTGTTTAATTTTAAATCTCCTTTGAATCGCTTCGAACTGTATTCTGTATTATGATATTGGTCAGTAAATAAAAAGCTCGTGTTAAACCTATTCATAGATTTTTTGGTTTCAATTGTGATGAAAAAAAAAATTACTCGTTACTGAAGTAAATAAATGAACCTGCAGCTGAAACTTGAAGTTTAAACAGCGGTTAATAGTATTGACGATACCTACTTTTTGATTGTCGAAACAAATTAACCAAACAGTACTCAAGTAGTAAACAGTCAAGTACTAGTGTGTAATGTATTTTTAACGCCCGACGCAAGAAGAGGGGTCTTATAAGTTTGACCGCTATGTGTGTGTGTCTGTGGCACCGTATAAATAGCTCTTAAATGGGTGAACCGATTTGAATGCGGTTTTTTAAGTTAAAACTAGGATTCTTAGTTAGCGATAGTTCTTAGACATTTTTATCAAAATCGGTTCAGCCGTTGAAGATTGAGCCGCTCTTTTCTAGATGATGAAAGGTTGTGAGCGTCTTCCACAGGTCTGATCGATTTGAAATTTTGTATCCTGCTACTTTAATGATATTAGAAGAACATAGTAACCTTGAATTTGCATTTACAGGATACCCAACTCCCATACCAACTTACAGGATAGGTATCGTGTTTGGGCTCATTGGAATGGTCTCAATGAATAGGTCTTTTGCCAGATAAAGCGTGAGTAGTGATAATCTGTCATGGTATTTTTGTTCAGTATAGTTTGACATTTCATCATGGACTTTTAGAAGACTTAGGCCGGCGTACGAAAATCAGCTCTCGAGGTGTTTCGTGCACTTATAGCAACTTATGGTCAACATAATCAGCCTACCGAACGCACCATTCGCTATACGATCGAAAAGTTTGAAAGCCAATCTCGTGAGGTCTCTCAGACATCTCACCCCTAGACTTTTTCCTTTGGGGCTATGTAAAGTCTTAAGTCTATAGGTATGGATAAGCCGCGTACGATTGAGTTGCTCGTTTGCAAGTAGGAATTGTAAAGTCCGCTTGACTGTCAGCAGTACAACCAACATGGTAACAGTTAAGGGGGGATACCATAATCATGAAGCTCCTCGATTTATTGTGCGTAACGGCGATTATGTTCGTCTAGGTCAGAGGACGGTACAGAAAAAACAAAAAAAAAGTAGACTAAGGGCTGACTGACGTCGCGGCACGGCATGGCAGGGCGTGCTTCGGCAGCCCGGGGGACGCTTTGGTACGACGCGGCATACAGAAGTATGCCGAAGCATGCCACGCGTTTCCTCCCTTGCCCCCGCGCCCAACCCAGGCTGCGCCCCATTCGCTGAAAACACCGCCGCACCCGTTTTAAACCTTTTTCAATTAGTTAAGCTGTCATAATCCTATGATCTATGTAGCTCGCGGGACGCGGTAGCACGCCGCGGCATGACACGACATACCGCGGCGTCCCGCGGAATGATTGTATCGAAATAAAGTAATATAAATTCTAAACTCGATGAAATAATGATAAAAAGAACTTGATGAGAAATAAAATCCTTTACCGTCCCGCGACGTCAGTCAGCCCTAGGCGTTCAGCCCCACTGCTGTTACGGTGGCGCGGTGTGTAGACACTAGAATTTGTGACATAATGATGTCGATTTGAATTTTGCTGTGTCAGAAAGCTTGAACTTATGCATTAGAAATAACGAACCACGTTATCTCAATTTAAAACCTCTGAGGTCCCTCACCCGACGGCCTTGGTGGCTCCTAAATAATGACTATACAGCATGTATCAAACTTAACAACTATCTCGATGGGACTAAACATCGTAGTCGCGAAAGAAATACCAACTGTCTCATACTATACTTCAATATCTACTCGACCCAAATATATGGGACAGTTGATATTTTTTTCGCGATAAAGATGTTGGTCCCATGGACAAAGTTGTTCAGTTTGATGGGTTTAATGGTATGTAACACACCCTTAAATTTGACCACACATTTCGGATTTACACTGTTTTTTTTAACGCTAGATATAATTAACGAATGCTTTCATTAAACCGTCATTGTAGCTCTTACTACGTAATATATAGTACAGTACCTACTATTTGTTTAGTCTACCGTTGTGATCAAAATTAAAAATCACTTCGAAGACAACTGTTTTTCAATTATTATTTTTACGATAATTTCGTTAATTTACTCCTTAAAATTTGACGCAAAATCTTATAGAACTTTTTGCAGATGCAGTTCTTATACCAACCAAGAAGGGGAATTTTACTTTGCACTTTGGATCCTACAGCTATTGGTGTAACTCATACAAGAACTCAGACAGGCTAATCAGAAGGTGGTATTGCTCTAAGAGGAAAGTAGAACAGTGCAAAGCAAGCGTAAAGACAGTAGAAGCAAAAGTTGTGGCAGTATATGGTAAACACACTCACTAGAAGCATGTAGATGTTAAAGAAGAGAGTAGAATCGAAAATGGTGCCAAAGTATATCCTTCGGTTAATATAATTTAAGATACAGAAACATACAAATTGTTGGAACAAAATAAGACGCCAAAATACGAAGTAGCGTCACTAATAGAGTTTTAGGCTCAGTCAAATCCGAAAATATTTCGTCGATTAAAGATGTATGTAGTAACAAAATTTATGGAGTCTTAAACCTTATCTACACGGTGCGATTTAATTGCCTGTAATAATACCATAAGTTGAAGCCACAATAGAAGTTGCACCTTCTAAACAGTGTTTCGACGATGCAAGTCATTTGTTGCTTCAATTTTATTGCATGCCACAGGCAAGAAACTTGCATCGTGTAAATGGAGTTTTACGATTTTAGGAACCAGAGATCAAATATAAGATATATCAAGCAATTTAATATATTATAATCAAATCAATAGCTACATATTGATATTATTTGTTTCTAGGTTTGTTAAATTAATAAACAAGTGCCAAAAAAGGTCTGCATTAGTATTACAAAGGCTTATTTTTGTATAAACTTTTATAATTCGTTTGTTTTATACACTTATCATGTCTTGTTTTGAAATTGTATTAAATTGTATACTAAATTAAATATTTAAACTATAATGTGTTTTTGTGCTTTCTTTGATTCTTAAATCATTTCGTAATCATCTATATTTTAAGACGGCAGAAAATTTTTATGAACGTTTTTTTTTTCTTCAACAGAATTCATGTTATTAGGTTGATTTTCTTTACGGTAAAGATTCATACTTATAAAACTGTGCATTTGTTTCCCAGGTATTTTTGAATTCAAGCGATCCATTTGTGGAAACTACATACTACGTTGTGGAGTTCATACGTACTACTCTGACGTCCCTACAAAAACGTTGGATAATAAGAGATTCCGCTGGTACTGCTCTAAAAAAAAGAGTCGACAATGCCAAGCAAGTGTTAGGACTTACGGCACAATGCCTGTTGGAGTTTTTGGGTGTCATACGCATCAATTAGAATACGGCAGAAAATGAATCATAAAACTAGGAAGTTTTACCAGACTTGCTGAATTATTATGTAAAATAAATAAAATTGTGTAAAATTAATTATTATGTAAAATAAATAAAATTGTGTAAAATTAATTATTATGTAAAATAAATAAAATTGTGTAAAATAAATTATTATGTAAAATAAATAAAATTGTGTTAAATTAATTATTATGTAAAATAAATAAAATTGTGTAAAATTAATTATATATATGTTAAAAAAAAAAACTGAAATTTTTGTTTGGTATAACAATTAATACTTATACTTACTATAGTTATAGTTACGTTCAATGCTTAGTTATATGAGTAGTTTATTTTTTTAATAAAAAAATATGTTTCTACGTATAATTGACTAGCATTTTTTATTGAATGATCCTATAAAAATATTTTGGTTTTGATAGAAAATGTAGTAGAAAAAATACATAATTATTTTATACTTTCAGTGTTTTTCTTAACCGCAAGAGGGAAGCACGGGATGTTATATAAGAATGCAAAGTACTACCAACAGATAGAGAGTTTTGGCATAAGATGGAGGTGTACCAAGAGAGGATGCAAGGCCTACTACTTCGAAACAGATGGAGTTTTAACGAGGATGCACGAGGAGCACTCCCATCCATCTTGTAACTACGGAAAGTCATAGAACCGTGTCATTTTAAGCTACGTCCACACTTGTTAGATTCCAACGGACAATACACCGTACACAGTGACAGTACTAGTCACGCTATATATGTGGTTGTGTCATTGCCTGTGTATGAATATTTAGGAAGCCTCGGAATGGATGGCTGTGTGACATTTAGCCACGTGTAAAGTGCTTCAAGGGTCTTTCAGCGCTCGAATGACGTTGACATAGTGGCGCTGAACTATTGCTAAACATTTGTGTGATTGTTTTGTGAAATGTATTTAAAATACAAAATGGCGGTGTTAGTTCGGATTTTGGCCACGTGCCAACATATCCTTGCACAGCTATACTTGACGCGGTCTCGGTGTCTGGTCCGTTGAAATATCAAAGAAAGAAAAGAAAGACAATCAATCTGCCTAGCCTTTTCCCAACTATGTTGGGGTCGGCTTCAAAGAAAGAAAAGAAAGACAAATGCGTTTATTGGAATTACAAGAAACATACACCGTATAACAAAAACAAACAGAAAACAATGATTATAATACCAAAAGAGCCTCAGCTCAGCATAATGAAAGTGTACCAGCTTACGCTGACCCACGAGTATCACTAATATGGACGCAACTTTAGATCATTGTGTGCTGAAGGATATCGATTTTTAGCGTAACCGTCTGAAGTGATGTTTGATCGGTATTATTGTGATAATTAATAGAAGATTTAGAAATCTGTTTATATACTCCTGGACGTGGACACCTGATTCGAGCAACCCTGCATATTTTTGTTTAAAGGACTCTATCTTTTTAAATAATGTTTTTAAAGAAAACAAAAATGTGGTTTTGAAGTCAGTCACTATCATTTCCGTCTGTCATTGTTCCAAATTCAAAAATTCGAAAGTCATTTATTCAAACTAGGCTGAGAATCAGCACTTTTCGAACGTCAAAATTGCATGAGACAGTCCCCCAAAACGCCAGCCCTTCACCACTTCCTAGTGCTTTAGCTGGGAAGAAGAACTGGCGCAACAAACTCCCCAGCAGCACTGCTGTCTATTCAATTAGAACAAAAGATCAGACTGATTGCATGTTTATCATAATACTTCTATGCATTATAAAAATTGTATTTAGGACCCCTAAAATATGCTCTAGTAAAAGCTTGTTTCTTCTTTATGAGCGACCATCCTCAGATTTACTTTTCTTTTTCAAATTCGTGAATTCAAATTTGAAACAATGGTGATACCGAAATGATGGTCAGTGTGTCAGCTTCAAAACTGCTTAAAATTTTATTTTTAGGCGTATAAACATAAAAATGCACAGTAGCTCGATTTAGGAGTCCAGGAGCGTATAACAAGAATTAACATAGCAAATAAGATACATTTATATCTTGCATTGATTTAGTTGATGGCATAGTCGTAACTCAGCGTCTGATTGAAGCAATATTAATTCAAGTAGGTAGATAACAAGCTGAACCTCATAGCATTGTGTTAACTTGGTTTTGAAGAATGAGCCAGTGAACCTTGTCAGCAATGCATGAATCCAGTGCACATATATTAAAATAAAAGTTTATAATATGATGCATAGTTCTACAAAAATATACAATATTATTTATTACGAGTTTTGCAATGGTGTGTTTTTGCCTACTTTATTGCGTTGTTTAACTGAAATAAAATAGCTTTATTAACCAGATTTCTTCTTATTTTAAAGATAAGGGATTGCGTTGGTGGATAGCGTCAACCTTTAGTTATACTAAATACTTGGTAGCCTAAGATTACTTCTGAGGGTTTAATGGGGTAAACACTCTTTTGTTTCAGCGCTTATTTCCATCCTTTTCATTTGTGTCATTGCTTTTTACATTCCAGGTCCAGGGCAGATTATTTTCACGAAAAGAGGAAAATTGCTACTTTTGAATGGATACACATATAACCGAAATTGTGTGTCTGAACGCAAGATCAGGTGGCGATGTTCACTCAGGTCATGTTCAGCTAGGATCCATACCATCGATGACGTCATCGTGTATGCTCATGAAGACCACAACCATCCACCGAGAGACGTCCACAGACTCGTTTTTCAAGAAAGCTCTTTTGATTCATAATAAATTCCATTTGTTACCTAATCATGTAAGCATACTCGTATGTTCATCTTAATAATACCATAATGTACCATGTTTTAAAGCAAATCAATATATTCTATTCTACACTAATATAATATTATATTATAGAGAAAATATTTTTAATTTTGTTTGCAATGAATAAACTCAAAAACTACTAACCGATTTTAAAAATTCTTTCACCAGTAGAATGTTATAACTACACAGAGTAACATAGGCATAATATATTATAATTTCTGTTAAATTTCAATAGTTACTTCTTATAAATTTATTGACAACTTTAGTTGACAGTCGTGCGCCCGCGTCCCTTCGCTTGTCACCATAGATAAATAATAGTCTATACTATGGACAAGTGATGTTGGAACGTCGGGCGTGTATAGATTAATTAATTTATTATTTAGTTTCAGTTTTTATTTGTATTATTATTATTTTTGTTGCTTTTTGTTTTATTATTATTTGGGATGGGATTTATGTGAGTCCGTAGATGTGTCCGTGACATCACAGTGGGCCCTATCCGAATACCAGCGCTGCGGTATTTATTTTTAAATATCGCCGCATTATGCTGAGGTAGTGGCCTTTTTGGCCTCGCACAGGTCGTTACTATGTTTGTATTTTAATTCTTTATAATTTTTTATTATTATTTACTGTTTGTATTTCCTGTGCGTGTTCCAAATAAAATATTTTTATTTCTTCTTTCTTTAGGCTATAATTTATAAAGATATCACGCGGGCGAAGTCGTTGGCAGAAGCTACAAAAAAAAAAAAAATATAAATATAATAATAAATATAGGTATTTTTAATCATTCATTATTCTATGGTTAAAACAATTTCGAAATAAAAAAAATGTATCGCTTTCTTATTTAATGGAATTTCATTTACTTAAACATTTTGGTGTGTTTTAATCCAAATGTTCAATCTGCGTAGATTTTTCCCAACTTTCTTTCTTAGGGTCGGCTTCCAGTCTAACCGGATATAGCTGAATACCAGTATTTTACCTGGACTGACTGCCTATCTGACCTTCACAGCCCAGTTACTGGGTAATATGATACCCCTTGGTAAGACTGGTTGTCAGACTTGTTGTTGTGGTAATTTATGAATATTATATTATTTTTATTTCAGTGAATTTTATTACGTCGACAAGAGGACATAAGTTGCTACTCCGGAATGGGTACACGTATAATCGACGTTATGGGTCTGAATACAAGATCAGGTGGCGATGTTCAATTAGGACATGTTCAGCTAGGGTACATACCATTGATGACGTCATCGTGTACGCTCTTGAACACCACAATCATCCACCGAGAGATATCCACAAACTTGTGGTTTTTCAAGACAGTTTATTTTGATTTGAAGTCATCATTCTATTGCACTTATCCCAATATAGGGGTTGCCGCAACATGTTTTCTTCTTCCATTATTTTTACTAGTCGTAATTTTGGTAGTCACCCACTGTCTAGCCATATCATCTTTCACAGAATCCGTCCATCATTCCTTTGGTTTAAATAAATGTAAATATTCTATTTCAGTGCAATTTCATTTACCTAAACCTGTTTAGTATTTTACTTTATAAGTGTCTTTCAATGTTTTTTTTTTACATAATTTATGTTTTTATTTTTTTGTTCCCAGTGATTTTTATTCCGTCGGCAAAAGGACGTAAGTTACTAGTCCTAAATGGATACACATATACTCATCATTATCGGTCTGAACACAAGATCAGGTGGAGATGTTCAGACAGGTCTTGTTATGCTAAAATCGTAACCATTAATGACGTCATAGTGAATGCTCATGAAGACCACAGACATCCACCGAGAGACCTCACTAGACTCTATAAAATCGAAAGCTCTTGTGATTCATAATTTATTTTATTTGTTATCAAATTATATCTATCAATGTTAATGATAAATCATCCTTTTTTGTTCCTTATCCCAATATATTTGGGGTGGCCGCAACATGTTTTCTTCTTCCATTATTTTTATTAGCCGTAATTTCGGTAGTCACCCACTGTCTAGCCGTTTCATCTTCCACAGGACCCGTCCATCGTTCCTTTGGTTTAAATAAACGTAAATATTCTATTTCAATGCAATTTCATTTACCTAAACCTGTTTGGTATTTTAATTTATAAGTGTCTTTCAATCAAAATGTTTGTATATAATTTACAATAAAATTTTGGTTTCCAGTGAATTTTATTATGTCGTCAAAAGGACGTAAATTACTACTCTTGAATGGACACACATATAGTCAACATTGTCAGTCTGAACACCTAATCAGGTGGAGATGTTCAGACAGGTCTTGTTATGCTAAAGCCGTTACAGTTAAGGACATCATCGTGAACGCTTTTGAAATCCACAGACATCCACCGAGAGACCTTAACAGACTCGCTTGTTTTTCAAAAAAGCTCTTGAATTGCTGTTCTTTATGTTATCTATTGCAGCTCTTTTATTACCAAAACAAATGCTTTTTTTTTTTTGGGTAGTTATTCATTTTACACGTCCTGTATATTATTTTAAGATTTATGTGTGAGCTTCTATAATGTGTAAACATTTAACTGCAATCAATAAATAACAAAAGAAAATTGTTCTTATATCATTGTAAATTCTTATAAGACGTTCATAAAGCATTTGTAAGCTGCCTGTAATCGTCACCATTTATTAGATATTAACAATAATTTTATGAATACAATTTTGCATTCCAGTGACTTTTATAAACTCTAAAAGAGGACGTAAATTGCTACTCCTGAATAAGTACACGTATACTCGACGTGCTAAGTCTTCAAACAAGACCAGGTGGCGATGTTCAATAAGGTCTTGTTCAGCTGGGGTCCATACTATTGATGACGTCATCGTATACGCTCTTGAAAACCACAACCATCCACCAAAAGACGTCCAAAAACGATTATTTTTTTCAAAAAAGCTTTTATGATTCGTAATTACTGTAATAAATAATTAACATAAGATTTTTTTTATATTATTGTTACTTTCCCTGTTAGCTCCCTGCAGTCGTGACTATTTATATCTATGTCTATTTATATCATTTGAAATCTCATTTTTTGTAGCCCATTTTGGTGTTTTATTATTAAAAATATTTGGAATTAATGACACCAATGAGGTGTCATTAAATCCAAATATATATATAGTAAATGTATAAATAAAACTTTGGATTCCAGGGAAATTTATTGTCTCGCAAAGAGGACGATAGTTGCTTTTTCTGAATATACGTTTAGTCAAAGTGGTATGTCGCATGGACAAAAGTTTAGGTGGCGATGTTCAATCAGGTCATGTTCAGCTAAGATCCATAGCATTGATGACGGCGCCGTCGTGTACGCTCGTGAATACCACGACCATCCACCAACAAAAATCAGGAAGAAGAGATTTATATCGTGTTAAGTTAAGAAAAGTTGAAAATAAGTCACATTAATACGCATAGATCAGCAAAGTCAATGTCAAATAATTTATTTAAATAAGCCATTAAAAGGTACGTATCAAAGCTTACTCGAGTATCTCTATCTTTTTATGACACCCAGAAATGCAGTTCACTAGAGCAATAAGCTGAAGGGAAGAAAAAACGAAAAAACGATGGGTAGATTGTGGTACTGTTGTTCTACCGGTTTCTTTAAATACTATCAAAAAGAGGTACAACTTTATTGAAGTATCAAGATTAAACGTACCACAAATATTCCGGGAATGACATGAAAGTTCGTAGGGCTTGCTCTAGTCACTACTCGAAAATGTTTTTAGCAGTAGAAATCACTTTTATACCCACGAAACGTAGTCATTACCTACTAACCCCAAAAGTATTATAATAATGTACGTTGTGATATCTTGTAAAGTAGGTACGTAATTTATACGAATATATGTTAACGTTAAGTATATCTTAGCTATAAGTTAGTATGCTTAATGCGCAGCGTACTCTTAAGTACATTGTGCAAATAAATAATGAATTAAGTTATCTATATATATCAACCTATAAATTATAAATCGTTAACATACGAAAGTATTCAATAAATTGTTTGTTTCAAGTGTCGTGTAGACGTTTCATATGCAAGCTGCAATAAATAATATTATCACCTGTCTAACCTTTTCCCAAATGTGTTGGGGTCGGCTTCCAGTCTAACCGGATACAGCTGAATACCAGTATTTTACATGTAATTAATAATCATAATAATAAGCCCTGACCGTAGCTTGGACCCTGTTCCTGATACCTGTGGGCTACTATTTTTTATATATCTTTATTCTATTATTTAAAAATAGAATTTATATGTTTATGAAATAAAGGAAATAATAATAATAATAAAAATCTTTATTGAAGACCACATGATCCATAAAAAAACACGATAAAAAAAAACATGATTAATAATAAATGACTATTTATTCGCTTTGCAATTTCATTTACTTATTTCCTTTCACTTAAAATCCTTTTGGTTTAATTTATTTTTTGTCACGCCCCGTATGTTTGATGATATTATCTTCCCATTCATGCTGAAAGAAAGGAATTTCAAAACCACATAGATATATATTTTTTTTGTTATTTTTTATGTAAAAATATATTTGACTAATTATTAAAATTGTGTTATTTCTTTATTTTAGGTCTCAAGCTCACACCATATTTTTTTCGAAGTAGCCGAGGCAAAAACATGCTTATGATTGGTGACATAAAGTACAGAATCAATAGGATCTGTTCGGATAAAATAAGATGGCGGTGTGCGACGCACGAGCGTTACGGATGCCCAGCAAGACTACACACTGTCGATAACGATGTTGTTTACTTTGTAAATAAGCATAAATTAAGTTAAATTACAATACGGCCGATGAATCATGGCCGGTCCGAACTTTGCGCAGAAGGTTGCGCAATATTTTTTTTAAGAACTAGATGGTGACATGAGGCGAGTGTAAGTGAGAGAACATGCGCGTAAGTTCGGAGAGCCTATGTTCAGACTGGTCATGATTCATCGAGCGTATTGTAGGTTGTAGTTAGGTATTTCAATATGTTTTTACGCTTTTTACTCTAAGGCTGAGATATAAATGCTACTTAGCGTGCTTTGGCTAATGCCCACTTTCACTTAAATTCAGCAAAATAACGCTTAGATAATGCTAAACGTAAGTAGTTTCCTATGCAACAATTCCAGTTTCATCTTTCATTTCTCAGTAGGCGTCAGCTTCGAAGTCAGCATTTTAGTCACTTGTTTCTAAGTTTGGTGTCTGTCAATATTGTTAACAATATGTTGCTAGGCAACCTGTAAGAGTTATTTATTTATTTCTTGAATACTTTATTAAGCACACAAATGTAAAGAGGCGTTGAAATATTACGCATGCTGTCGTAACTTTACGCAGTCGTCGCCTTGTGGTTGGCGATATGTTTTTTGCGCTAAGTAACTGCTTAATGTTAACTTTACATTTAGGTGTCGTCTACTGTTAGTGAAAACGGGCATAAGAAGCATTATACAGGGTGAAAGTGAATTCATGGGCATCCTCTTAAGGGGTCACTGTACTCATCATTATGAACAACTTTCACTATGGGACCAAGCCTTTTTTTTTTTTTTTTTTTTTGGGTGGGAAATCTTCAAATGACTCCTCCCGCTCTGGGCGGAGCGAGAGGGAGTGTCAGACTTTTACTGACTAAAACCCACCCGTGTTCCTTCCGTTGCCTGTGTGCCGGGGCCGCGATATCCCTTTCGGACCAACTCGCAACCCTGGCAGGCATTGGCCCTTACGGACCCCGTCAGTTGGTGCTGACATCTCTTTGAGGCGCGCGTGGAACACAACGCGCCGTCGACCCGGGCCTGGTCCTAATCGGACGGCGAGCTACCCATTGCCCACCGTCCGCAAGCCCGCGCCTACGGTGGCCGGAAGTCGGCTCGCGACTCCCGACGCCCGGGGCGTCTCCTGCGGCGACTAGGGGCGCGAGGGCGCGCATCTTGCATTTCCCTCGCGCGCTCCGCCTCCTCCTTCGCGAGCATTACTGCTTCGCAGAAGGAAGTGACGGCTTCCCATGCACTCTCGCTCCGGACCATGGCCTGAACCAGGGCCGGACGCGAGAGATCGCCGCTGCCGATCGCCTCCGTGAGGACACGGCGGTGCCCCGCCCAAGCCGGGCAGACCTCCACCGTATGCTCCACCGTGTCCTCCGGGCGATCCACACAATGGTAACACCCGGGCGTTTCCTCCCGCTTTATCCTGAACAGGAACCTCCCGAAACAACCGTGTCCGGTGAGGACCTGCGTCAGGCGATGGGAACAAGCCTGAACCCGCGAAAAAAAATATCTGCTGTTCCTTACATTTATGTTTGTATAGCTCTTCAAAATGTATGGAAAAGCTATTTTTTTTTTTTTTTTTTCGCGATTTCATGGTTGGTCCCATAGTGAAAGATGTTTATAATGATGAGTACAACGACCCCTTAAGAGGATGCCCATGAATTCAATTTCACCCAGTATATCACTGTCTTGCGACTGTCAAACTTGTAGTGCGACTGTCAAACTTGTAGTGCGACTGTCAAACTTGTAGTTCTAGATAGAGACGGAAACAATTATCTTAGCCACACGTAAAGGAACATTTATTCATCTCGGCCTTAGTACCCTTGCTTAATATTTTTTAATTAAATCTCCTCTGTATTGGTTGCACCTTGAGCCCATTAGAATGCTCAAATTATTTAAGTACCTACTTATGGATTCGATTTCTTTGTTTTTATGTATTTGATTTAGACTAAGGGCAAACGTAACTTGTTATAAACGTAAACCACCAATGAGTAGCCAGAATGTCACAGCGCTAGTATTTTAATGGTAGTTCATACATATGTCGCAGTAAAATGATTAAACCCGTGATATAGTGATAGCTCTAGAGATATGTTTATATACCGTAATATGGTTTTATGAAAGCGGTTCATAACTATCTTACTAGGAATATAACTATGATACGAGCACGATCTAGTAATATAACTATTAGGACAATCCGACCAAATACCGGTACCGCGGCAGCGGCCGCGAGCGCTAAGTCGAAATTAGTCGCAGTAACAAAATTAGGACACTCAGACAGTTATGGACCGCTTTCATCTAACTATATTATTGTATACAGGGTGGCAGGGACATCGACGCGAAGCCGGTTACCATGGATTCAAAGCCCACACTTTTTTTTTTTTGGGGTGGGAAATCATCAAATGACTTCTCCCGCTCTGGGCGGAGCGGGAGGGCGTGTCAGACTTTTACTGACTAAAACCCACCCGTGTTCCTGCCGTTGCCTGTGTGCCGGGCCGCGATATCCCTTTTGGACAAACTGGCAGGCATTATTGCTTACGGACCCCGTCAGTTAGTGCTGACATCTCTTTGAGGCGCGCGTGGAACACAACGCGCCGTCGACCCGGGCCTGGTCCTTATCGGATGGCGAGCTACCCATTGCTCACCGTCCGCAAGCCCGCGCCTACGGTGGCCGGAAGTCGGCTCGTGACTCCCGACGCCCGGGGCGTCTCCTGCGGCGACTAAAACAGAACAGGAACCTCCCGAAACAGCCGTGTCCGGTGAGGACCTGCGTCAGGCGGAAGGTGAGGACGCCGTGGCGCTTCTCTAGCCATTCCGCAAAGAGGGGACTTATCGCCACAATTGTGGCGTGCCCAATCTCAATTCAGTGCCCGCCTGCGTTGAAAATTTTCGTCGTTTTTTTTTTTTACTTTAGTTTCTTTGAAAAGTGCAATACCTACGCGGTCAAAATGTATGGAACAGCTGTTTTTTACTATTTAAGCATAGCTTCTATCGCGGGCCTTGAGCGTGGAGACCGAATCCAGAAATTCCGTAACGAAAATAATCTAACACCCCCATAGAGTGAAATTTTAAGATGTGCGCGCATCACTGTGACACAAATTGTCACTGTGACACAAATTGTCACTGTGACACAAATTGTCACTGTGACACAAATTGTCACTGTGACACAAATTGCATAAGTTGATAAAAAATGCTATGCAATAGCTTTACCGCGGCAGTCTCCGAGTGCCACACGTGCCACCTTTTTTTTTTAAATAACCGACGAAAAATTTCAACGCATGGGGGCTCAGAATCATGTACTGAATCCATGGTAACCGGCTTCGCGTCGATGTCCCTGACACCCTGTATAGCTATATCCCTAGGGATATAACTATATCAATGCTATAACCATCTTACTGCGACACTACACGACGCGACTTACTAACGCGTTATTAAGCGTTAACGCGTCAAGTTTACGTATTTTCTTTATTAGAAGTGAAAACTTCTTTAGGCGCGTTGACGTTTGGTAAATTTAGTGCTGCGCTATAAAATATAGATGGCGCTAATACCAGTTTTAAGTTTTCACTTCCGCCGGCAATCCTCCAATTTGTTTTTTTTCTGTAATTATTTAGTTTGTGATTGGTTTTCATTAGGTTTATTATTTTGTATAATTGCATATTTTTGATTTCTTAATTTGTATTTCTTACAAGATCATAAGTATTATTTTGTTATTTATTTATTTAACACATCAAGCACACAAATGTACAGAGGCGGACTTAATGCCATAGGCATTTTCTACCAGTCAACCTTTGGGTGATGCAGAGATAAACAGTGTTGTGTAGGTACCTAATAGTGTAAATTAATTAGTGTGTCCAAAATGCGATGAAAGTGCACATGAAATTAGATAGACGCTTTTCTTAAATTAATTTTAGAATAATAATATGACTTTTTTCTCTTCGGCCCACAAACCAAACATTTTTATTTATCAGTGCTAAAACAATAACATTCAAAGTACCTATTCTCCATTTATTATAACATTAGAAAAATAACGGTTATCGGGTGATAACCGTTATTTTTCTAATGTTTCGTTATTAAATATAAAACCTTTCGTTATTTCCCTATAAACGTATAATAAACTCCGTTATTTCACGATAAATACAAAGTAATGCAATTTATATACCACTTACTTTAAAAAATACTCTAAAGTAAACACAAGAGCTGTCGTTATTTTGACGTTGTTTTTCTAATGCCATAATAAATGGAGTATAGTGATAATGCGCACACTTGGAATGTTCAATTATACACATAGTGAATTATTCTTAAAAGCAATAAAGAGATGACATTCCCAAATTCCCCGTATTAGGCTGCCTGTCCATTGAAGCGGAGCAAGGCAGCGGAGAGGAGAATGGCAGCGGAGTGGAGCGGACTTGCGGACAGTGTCTGTCCATTGATGCGGAGTGAGGTAGCGGAGCGGAGTTACGGACTGTGCGGAGCGAGGTAGCGGAGCGGTGTTGTGGACTGTGCGGAGCTAGACCGAGTTCTCCGCTTCCTCTCTCCGCATCTCCGCTCCGTTTCCCCGCTCAGCTTCCCCTCTCCACTTCTCCGCTTCGTTTCCCGCTCCGCTTCCCGGTTTTGTATGAATTTTTAAACTAGTTCGCAAATCCCTGTCCATCGAAGCGGAGCGGAGGTTTTATACAATTCCATTGGTTAATATTGGCACACCGCTACTCCGCTCCTCTCCTCTCCACTCCAGTGGACAGGCAGCCTAATAGGCAACATATTATTTAATATAACAAGCCAAGTGCGAGTCAGACTCGCACACGAAGGGATACAATACTATACCTCAATACTATATTTAGCAAAAAAAACGCCGAAAAAAAAGTTTCTTAAATTTTTTACTTTTGTTATTTTTATTATTAAATACACAAATCCGAACTATGCTCGTACGTCGTCATCACTGAACTCGGCCGATCGAACCGAACATTTGTAAAAGAAATTTAAAGCGTACACCTAGTTATCGGACATCATCGGACGATTACGGTTGAAGTGTTTGCAGTCGCTTTCTTTTACATCATTGTTTTTGGTTTGATCGATATGTTCGATCCGAGTTCAGCCAATAACATACGAGCATAGTTCAGCCGATGACGAATTAGTTATACGGCTCGCGTTAGGCTAATCAAGACCAATGCATGGTACATTTGTAACTATTAGAATATTGTGACATTTCATAAGAGAGTTCTTTAAATAAAACACAAATATAATTTTATAGTTTTATTTGTGCCTTTGGATTTAAATTAAAGCAGTGGTTCTTTAGGTAAGCTATAAACACGTTCGCTAAAAATACTCCTATGATTTTTCACTGTAAGTGGCACTTATATAAATGCTTTTCCAAAAACTTTACAAGGTGTCACAATATAACTGATTAAACTTTAAATTTTCGGATCATATTGTGAATTTAATGTGTAGGTGAGTTTTATTATATTATCAACAGCGTAAAATAACATTATCACCTTATTTCAGACTTTGACCCAGTATTCTTCACCAATGGCAATGGATCCAGGATTCTCATGCTTGGTGGAAATAGGTACCGAAGAAATGGCGCGGGAGACTCTTTCAAGATCCGATGGAGATGTACCAGCCATGCCAAATATGGTTGCAAGGCTGTTGTCCACACAATCAACGACGAAATAGTTTATTTTTTAGATAGTCATACTACTAGTTATAAAGAAGATCTATAAAATAAGTAGTTATACAAAAAAATAATTAACACGCTTCTGCCCACGACTTCCGATCGCATGGAAGTCAACTATAAGTATAGCATATCTTAAGGCACTCGGCATTAGTGGAAACTTTCTATCACTGAAAGATTTTTTGTGATCGGACCAGTTCTTCCAGAGATTACCTCTTACAAACATTTTGCCACTTTATAATATTAGTTTAGATGATAGTCCGACGTCGACATTAAAATCTAATTACAATTATTCTGAAGTTTTTACTGTGTGACGTCACAAACCAAACCTTATGCTGACAACGTTCGCACTCAGTGCGCGGCCAAAAAAGCTACTACTTGTATCAGTTAAATGACTAGACTAGATTTAAAGGCCTTTTTCAGAAGAATTTAAGTTTTGAATAGTCGTGCAAGGTAGGTTAGTATTATTTTACATGCAGTCATCGTTATGAGGTTCTTTGAACCCACAAGGGTTCAAAGAACCTCATAACGATGACTATTATTTTCCCGGTGAATTTAACTTTCAAGAAGTTAGGTTAAAGACATTAAAAACTGATTACCTGACACTTATTCATTAATATAGATTTGCAATAATTATGATTGTGATAGTGCTTAATGTTGCATGCCATACGGTAGAATGTACTGGATCTTTTGTTTTTCTTCTTTGTACACCATCAAAACTATGTTTTGTTACCTACATTCTTTGCAAATAAATGATTTCTGATTCTGATTCTGATCTCGTACGAGGCAATTTAATTTTGATCATTATTGCTACTGCATCGACAAGTGACAAACGTAATTATTTAAAAAAGTAATTTTTTTAGAGCATCAATACATTCTCGGCGACCAGAGAAAACATGCACTGGATGTTATGAGAAATTAGAAATAAGTAGAGAAGCGTAAAAAAAGTAAAGAAAGTATAAAAAATAACGATATGTTTAAAGAGTAACCGTGGAGTTTCTTACCTGCTCTTCTCCATAAGAAACGACCAATTGGAACCGTGGACCTAGCTTTTGACGTTTCAAAAATAAAATATATAGTATTTGAATTTGATAGGTTTCTGGAAAAAATGTATTAATATTTTTAATTTTAATTTGAAAGATTTCTGGCAAAAATGTTATAATATTTTTAATATTATTTTGAAGAGTTTCTGGCAAAAATGTAATAACGCTCAAAGTTTGAAATGTTTCAATAAAAAATGTTATAATTAAATACATACCTATGTACGGCAGCATTTTTAACTTCATTTGAAGCAGCATGTTTTACTAAGAGATTTTTATTTTTGTAAGTATTCAATTCGAATGAGATTTGGAGTGGTTGTAATTAGGTTAATGTGTTATTATAAAATGTATAAGTTATTAGTCTTTTATTTTGATAGTCCCTATTGAAGAATTTTAGCTTGCATTATATTTTTTTATCAAAACTTAGGTTTATTACATTATGTGGCAGTAAAAATGATAAGGTACAGGTATTGCTCCAACAATGTTTTTATTTTCAGATGAGTAGATAGGTATAGGTAAAGCTGCTAAGCATGAGCTCCTGGGTTCGATTCCCAGGTGGGGCTAAGTGATATTCGGTTTTGCCATCAGGAATTTCACAATAGTAGGCCTGGAGTCTGGATTTGTGCCCGGTTGATGGCAATAGGCTCACCCCTATTACATGGGACTTAAACATAAATGGCGAAATGTGGTTGTTATACATCCCTGCCTAACCCTTTGAGGATTACGGGCGTGATTTTATATTATGTAAGTATAGGTAAGTAATATTTCCCAAAAATTGTTTCCTTCATGATACCTAATGAAAGACCCTATAGTATATTTTTCTTACGTAACAGTATTTAACAAGTTTTATTTTTACAGATATTCTCCTCTTACGATCTCAGAAAGGCAAACCATTGATCGGGATGGGCCCCTACACTTACTATATGAAAGGGTCCCATAAGAATAAAATCAGATGGGTTTGTTCGACACACCATAACAGAGGCTGTGGTGCTTCTATCTATACTATCAATGGAACAATTGTTAAAATGATCAACGAACACATTCATTAATTACTAACATACTATGCTTACGCCTTTCTGCATGGAGGTAGGCAAAAACTACAGAATGGCACTTTCTGCGATCCATTGTGTCAATTTATCATAATATCGTCTATGTAAATAAAAAATCTGTCTTATCGTCAGCTTATGAAAACAAAATAAGAATAATTATTAAAAGTTGTCCAAGTATTATTGTTGGACATTGATTGTGCCATAACATTGGGTTCTCAACCTTTGTCCAGTATTAACTATTTTCTACATGACTCTGTTAATAAGCGGGATTCGGTTCTTGAAAATAGTTAAGCAATAAAACATTCAAATTGCAGCACTTTTATCATCCTTCAAAGTGAAATTGTTCAGGAGTATTAAAGATTGGTGTATGATTTTTTGCCATAAAAATAAACATACATATTTCATCATTTGTGCGGAATTCATACATATAAATCTATAGGTTCTAATCTCTTTGTTATTTTATAAATTACTATTTTGTTAATTTATGAAAAAATGATTTCTATTTTATAACTTAGATAAAACGGATTCAACTAATTGTAAATCGTGAAACGTCGTACGATTATTACTACCTAGTCTAGTTAAAAATATTGTTTACTAAGTCATGGTTTTGTTCATATGGTCAACCGATGAATTGGTACTTAATCCAAATTATTAAAAAATTGTAAATTAGTTCTTATTAAAAATATGCCGTAATTGTTATAAAATTTTAAGTAGTTACTAAGATTAAGTTTATTTTGCATCTAAATGAAAATTAATTATAATTTTTAATCTTCATGGTATAAGTCTGAAATATTAACTTATAACTTGGGTATTGACTGATTTAATTTAACTTGATTTGAAATAATTAACACTTAAATTATGGGATTTAATTATGAGTTTAAGAGATTATTATTAATTAGGTATGCCAAAAATTGTTTTCGGTGTCGGAGCCAAGTGTGTTCTTTAGGATCATAATCTAGATTTTTATTTAAACACCGTAAGGCCTCTATCCCACTGCGACCAAGTACAATCCCCGATGGTAATTTTATTTTATTTGACATAATTTATAACAAATAATTTGATCGTGCTTCATTCTGGAAGAAGTACTTTTAATTAAGTTTTTATACTCTAGAGATAATAATTTTTGTTCAGATATGGTATGGTTTTCCTTACAACTTGACAAATATTTGTAGGTGCGGTACATTTATTCTAATTCATCGGTTCAAATATTTAAGGACCTACAGATATTTCTACATCATATACTCTGTTAGCACCCACGGTACGAGAATCCTAGTGTGGAGCTATTAATATTAAGAATTTAATAAAAATACTAATTTCATCTATTGTACTAATCAATAATAGCTTACTTTATTATTTTAAATTAGATATTGAAACGAAGTTCCTTATTGCACTCTGCACAATTGGTGAATGAGAGATAAACGTGACAGTCTTTTTTTAAGCTATTGCATAGCTTCTATCGCGGGCCTTGAGAGTGGAGACCGAGTCCAGAAATTCCGTAACGAAAATAACCTAACACCCCCCACTCCGACCGGCACAGCGGTGATACTTTTTTTGAAGTTATACTTCTTTAGGCGCGTTATGAAAAAATTATGAGAGTGAAATTTTAAGATGCGCGCGCATCACTGTGACACAAATTGCATAAGTTGATAAAAAATGCTATGCAATAGCTTTACCGCGGCAGTCTCCGAGTGCCACACGTCTTTTTTTTTTTTGTCTTGCTCTCATTGGCCAAGTGTGCAAAAGCGAAAGGAACTTCGTTTGGAGGAAAGAGAACTGATTGTGTTGTAATTATTAACATTTAGAATAAAAACTTTCTACGAACATTTTATTGTGTTGTATAATTTTACACGTATCATTATCATCTCAAGGCCTTTGGCCAGCAGTGGACTGCGATAGGCTGAGTTGATTGATATCATATCAAGGAAATGGTAAAAAAAAAATGTCTGGTCCTACTGTATTGACCACCAATGTGTCCAAATAAACTTACTAATAGCTTGCACGTCATTGTACCATAAGAACTTTTAACTGGTGATGGCCACGGCTCGTAGCTAAGTGATAACAGCCACACGGGTCGAACGATTAGGTCAAGCTGCGCTTGCCGCGGTCGGTCCCTATTATGGGTAACCGTCTTTACATACCGAGACCCCTCCGTGCCTCGGAAAGCACGTTAAGCCGTTGGTCCCGGCTTTCAATCTTGGATCTTTGACAGTCGTTAAGGTTGCCGAACCTTAACGACTGTCAAAGATCCAAGATTACCACCAGTAGCCCGAAAGTCTGACAACAAGTCTTACCAAGCGGTATCGTATTACCCAGTAAGTGGGTTGTGGAGATCAGAGCAGTCGCTCCATGTAAAATACTCGTATTCGGCTGCATCCGGTTGGACTGGAAACCGACTCCAACGTAGTTGAGAAAAGTCAGGCTGATGATGATAGGTATGTTACAATGGCATGCAAGCTGCTTGCATTGTTTTAAATTCCTGACTTAATACTGCATATCACTCAAAAATAACCGTTTTATTTTTTGCGTTTTTGTTAATGCCTAACAAAAACGTTATTTTTACAGATTTAGCTGCTCATTATCAATACACGTCCCGGGGCAACAGAGTTTTGGTGCTAAACGACTTAAAATTCAGATACAACGGTGTTGCAGGCGGCAAAACAAGATGGCGCTGTGCGACCCACGAGAGATTGAAATGTAAAGCTATAGTGCACACTGTCGACGATGTTATTGTGTATTACGCTGATATACACGCTCCTTATGACTGGCTAAAAAATAAATAAAGCAAACCCGGACAGGTAAACCTGAACGTTTACTAAAATTCTTGGAAAACTGGCTGATCAAGAAGAATATGAATACTTGTATTATAAAAGAAACTTACAACGCTTTGAGAAAATAAAATGGTTTTATTACCTAACCTATAACAAAACGCACCACCGCGCACCGCTTCAGTTATTCTATTTTGTTACGCTAAGTGAAATCATAAGCAATCTCTAAATTATTATAAAATAATTTCCTATACTCCGATTTCGTATTTTTGTACAAACAGTAAACACAAATGTATACTTTACTACTTCATTTTGTAATGAAAAAAAAACACAAAGTTAGCATCAAGAATAGACATAGGTATTTGATAAATAAAAAAATAATAAAAAAATGGTACTTGCCGTAGTTTTGTGAACTAACTTATTTTCTCCCACTCCCAATTTTTTTTTCTTATTTTAACTATATTGTCCCAATGCTGGGCAAATTTCTCCGATTTTAACTAATTCTCAAATAAATTGTTTATTTTTTGGTTTTTTTAGCGACATTCGTGATGTCACGACGTGGTAGAACGCTTTTACGCATCGGAGGCTTCACATTTTGTAAGCAACACGTGTCGGGGCCCAAAGCCAGATGGGTGTGCTCAACACACAACCACAAACGATGCCGAGCTACTGTTCACACTATTTATAATGATATTATTAGAGTTAATAATAATCATATGCATTCGTAAATTGTATTTGGCTTTGGTTAACTAGAGAAAACTCAATATAGGAATAGTGTGGTTTTTTTAAATATGAAACTTGCATTTAAGTTATACGGCTGTACAATACGGTCGATGAATCATGGCCAGTCCGAACTTTGCGCAGAAGGCTGCGCAATAACATTTTTTAGGAACCAAATGGTGACATGAGGCGAGTGTGAGTGAGTGAACATGCGCGAAAGTTTGGAGACCCTATGTTCAGACTGGTCATGATTCATCGGTCGTATTTTGAATAGTGTGTTTGGATCTGTTGTGGGCATTATTGTAATTATAGTGTCGCTATAACCGCGTCCTTAATAAGAAACAAAGATAATACAAACAAACTCATTTAGATTAATGATATTTATGTTTTAATAAGCCCTAGTGTGGACAAAGCCTTACATGTTTTTTTTCGTGGGAGGGACTTAGAAATTTAAATAATGTGCAATATCACATATATTATTCTTATTTTACTAACAAATCTAACAATTGTGAAAAGTCGATTAGTTGCGACTTTGATGTAAAACTTATTATTTTGGGTGAGTATCAGTATCGGTTGATTTTTAATCGATATCTGAGTTAGCATTTATTAGTAGCATCTTATGAAAAATTTGCTTAATTAATGTTCCACCAAATTTTATTTTAGAATATTATCAAACCATATTTTTAACATATTTTTTTAGGCGTTCGATTGTATGGAAATTTGCCTATTCCAATTAAATTGTTAATACTTGCATAACATAACTTAACATAACGCCTTTATTCTACAAAGGGTTAGACAGAGGTGTACCTATTGTACACCCACATTTTTTGCCAGTTATGATTAAGTCCTATGAAATAGGGGCTGGCCCTATTGCCACCAACCGAGCAGAAATCCAGACTCCGGGTGAAATTCCAGATGGAAAAACACAATAACACTTTGTCTGACCCGGGAATCGGACCCAGGACCTCATTGCTCAATAGTAGCGCTTGCGACCACAAGACCAATGAGCCAGCCTGTTAATACTTTTTCAGTATATTTTTCTATTTTAGTATGTGATATGTTAACAATAGTATCTATAGTTAATTATGCAGCTTAATAAAAATAGTCTTAACCAATTAAGAATTTAAATAAATTACATAATATTTAATTTAAGTTGTTGGTTAATTTGTGACTCCCAGCTTATGAATATATCCTAGAATTTGTAGAAATATGAGCAATAGTAGAAGTAGATAGTAGTAACAAGTGAAATTGTATTAAATTTAAAAAAAAACCCGACACAAACATTTCCTCATTTCTCTTTCCTACTCCATCACCAGACCCTGTTCATCATCTATCTATACCTAACCTATTCATTGAGACCACTCCAATGAGCCCAAACACGATACCTGTGCTGTAAGTTGGTAAGGGAGTTGGGTATCCTGCAACTTCCAGGTGATGCTGCAGCATCGGTTCAAGGTTACTATGTTCTTCTAATATCATTGAAGTAAGAGAATACCAAATTTCAAATCGATCAGAACTGTGGAAGACGCGTGAGCGTCTTCATTCTTCACATCCATTCTTCTTCTTAGCGTGTCGATAGCAATCTAAATCGACTCGGCCCAAAATTCGGCCACGTTTTTGGCGCCATCACTAGCGTCCATCAGTTCCTGTAACGTGCAGCTGACAGGACACGCAGGACATGATATAAAGTGTCCCATCGTTTGTGGAACAGCACCACATTTACACTCCAAGGCGGACTCGTCTATGAATCTCCACCTGAACAGATTTTCCTTGCTTCGGCCAACCTGGGTCCGGAGTCTGTTTAGAGACTTCCAGGTTACCCAAGGGAACTCATGTCCAGGTGAGAGATCTTCAGCAGGTGGAACGAATGGTTTGGGTAAGGAAGCACTGTTTCGCCACAACTTCGGTCTCTCTTTTGGTCGTTCGTCAATGAGTGGGACGACACACTTTAAAAAACTGTTTCGGCTTTTCAGCCTCTGTGGCACAAGGATTTTGTCGTGGAAAGGGTGTCGTGGGTTGGAGATCATTTTGGACATCCATTCATCAAATAGAAAACAGCTGATAAATCTTCCAACGGCTGAACCGATTGTGATAAAAAATTCTAAGAACCATCGCTAGAAAACCTGCTTTCAAATAAAAAAACCGCTTTCAAATCGAATCGGCCGTTTAAGAGCTATGGTGTCACACACAGAAACACACACAGCGGTCTTACTTATAACACCCCTCTTTTTGCGTCGGGGGTTAAAAATAAGAAGTATAATTTTTTAATAACTTACGGTGAAATGGGTTCCAAAGCAGATGTTTCGACTTCACGCAAAATCAATGTTTCTCTTAAAAAAATAACGAATTTGCATATTTTTTTTTATGATTACGAAAATTTAAGAGTGTCCTTAGTGAAGTATGAGGCTCGAAACACGATTGACAAAACTTTCCTCGATAGAAAAAAACGGCAAAGTTACCTTAAAATCTGCATTTTTTGTTACAACCACTAAGAGAAAAACCTATTTCATTCGATTTTTATCAAAGCAATTGTACGAGTATTAAAATTTTGTCTACGTGTTCACTATTAAATACTTTATGGAATTATGGACTTATTTTTCTATATCAAAACAAGTAAATTTTTTAAATTCATTATTTGTAAACATAGTGCAATAGAATTGCGCGCGGGCCGGGTCATACCGCCGCTCCCGGAACGCTACGACGATACCATTTCGCCTTAAGTGTATTTTATTATGTTATCCTTCAAAGTTACAGTTCCTGTACACATTCGTAAGAAGCTGGCAGTATCATCATAACGTTCATGTTTTCCGTCTTTTTCAATCTGAATACAAGGTCAATATTCAAATCCTATTCTATTTCAGTGACCATGTCGACATCTCAAAAAGGGAAGCCGATTTTAAAATGTAACGGTTACACGTTCTTCAAGAAGTACAGTTATGGGGTCAAGAACTATTGGAAGTGTTCCACTCATCATACGAAAGGGTGCAAGGCTACCATACTGGCTGTCGCAGAAACTATTATTGATATGACTGGTGAACATAACCACTGAAGAAACGCTTCCAGTAAAGAAATTGGCACTTATGAAAGAAGATGGCAGGAGATGAAAGGAACTTCAAGGAGATACAATGACCACAATGAATACGAAGGAGTAGGAATATCTGTATACTCCCTCTAAATATATATAACGGCCTCTCCGTTACATAGATTTACTCGTCTCTTTCGTTATCAACAGCCATATTTTAACTACTGTGGGCGTGCTAGGGGTAGTGTTGGTTATTTCGCAATAGAAAAACCATTTGCAGTTCAGATCAAATTATAATTTACGATTTAAATTAATCACACTAGCAATTCACACACTGTTGGTACACAAAACAACTATTCGGAATGCACGACAGATTCTAAACGCCTTCACTGGTTGACTGCCACCCACGAACTCTACTTAGCTCCGGCCGGTCCGAGCGGCGCTGGCGTCCCGATTAGTAATTTCAGTAACGTGTTTCCGACATATACTTAATATTATAAAGAGGTAGTGAGTTTGTATGTAAGGGGTAATGTTTATAACTACTGATCTGATTCCGAAAATTCTTTAACTAATGCGCAGCTATTGTATTACAGAGTGTCATATTATATTTAATTTTAAAACAAGAAATTTGGGCTGAAGCTAGTTGATCTATATTTTGTTTACTGATTAACTAGGACACTCACCTCCACCACCATATACCTACTAAGGCGAACATATTATTGTCATATCACATTAATTCTGCCATAATTTTTCTATTTTGTTATTAAAATAACACTTTATGTGCATTCAAGAATAAACAAATAAATAATATTTATTCAAATTGTTTATTTTTCAATTGGCAATTTTATTTTTCAATTAACCGAATAAAAAATATATCTCTATACCTTTTAAAAAAATATTTCGCTTTGATGATTGCATGCACCTAAGTACGTATTCAAAATCTTTTTTTAAATATTTTTCAGATTACTTCTTCACAGTGTCAAAACGTGGGAATCATATCCTGTGGGTTGGGCGTTACAGTTACTGTTTGAAAAAGAATTCAACAGGATCAAGAAAACGTTTATGGCGATGTTCAACCCACTGCAATAAAGGATGCAAAGCGCGAATCCATACAATAGATCAAGAAATTGTGTACTGTATACGTGATCATAATCATTGAGAACTTATTATCGCCGTATTTTGACGTATTAAGAGGGCTTATCCTAAAAGTTGGCAACGTCGCAAATAGCTGTCAAATATTTACCTGTTTTGATTTATTTGGCAATAATACTGTATGGAAATATGACATGTGGCTAACTAGTGAACTAAAATATTGACAATGAAATGCAATAATTAATATCGTAACTCCGAATATTTAGTTTTAGATGTAAAAAAAGTATTTGGAAGCCTTCCAAAAATGCCTTTTTTACACCTAAAACGGTTATAACATCAAATTCAGTGTTATAATTTCAAGTCGTTATTAATATTCAGGTTCGCTAGTTAGCCATATTTCATATTTCCATACAGTAGTATAGCCAAATTAATCAAAACAGCGAAATATTTGACATCTGATCTGTTTGCGACGTTGCCCACTTTCAGAATAAACGTTCTTAATGCCCTCATTTTTCCATCGCGAAAGAGAAAGACGAAGCCATACATGAGGAATACCACCACCCACCTCTTTCTCGCAACGGAACAATGATGGCACTAGGTAAATCTATACATATTATAAATTAAAGTCGCTTTTCGTGTCTGTCCGTGTCCCTGTGTTGTTATTCTAAACTACGATAAGAAATTTGATGCGATTTTAACCATAATTTAGTCAATTTATTCCGGGCTAGGCTTATGTCTAAATAAATTAATATTAATCTTACTTAGAAGTAATAAAGAAATCTCGATAGTTTTTTAAGTCGTAAAAACCGTGCGAAGCAGGGGCTAGTACTTCTTAATACAGCCCCTAGATTTTTATTTTTTAACCATTAGAGATCCCCGAATAACTCTAACAACAAATAATGAATTAATTATTATAATTGTGACTTTTATTTTTAGTATGAATTTTATTTATTGTTGTTTTTTAATTACAAATCATTATACAGTTCGCATTTTGTTTTTTTTAACCAACTACCAAATAAATGCATGTATGATCTGAGTGGATCAGAGCAATGATTTCAACAGCACTTGACCGAACGGCACCTAAGCTGTTTCACTAACCGCGCTGAAACAATTTTTTTATAAATGCGGTTCGGTGGAAAAGTTTATAAATATTGTTTTCATTCCTCGAATGGCACCTACGTCAAATGTCTGTAATTAGCTGGCTAGTGACACCACAGTTTTTTTTTAAATTTATAATTTTATTGTGATTGTGATGAAATATAAATTAAATTGGCTCCAAAACTGTTTTTCAGTGTACTTTGCGACGTCACAAAGAGGCAACTGTCTATTGATCTACGAAGGATATTCGTACTTCAAAAAGTATCGCCGGAAAGCTGGAGACTGGTGGATGTGCTCAACGCATCACAATAAAAAATGTAAAGCTGGTGTTTTTTACAGGACTGGGCATTTAGTGCCTTTAGATGTTCAAGGTCAACATAACCATCTTGGTCGATCGACTTTAGACGATAAATTGAGTCTTATTTGTTAAGGTTAAAGATAAAGATGCTTTTTAAAGCAGCGTATCCTTTATACTAATTTTTTTTTTGTTAAATAAAGAAATAAAAAATAAAAATAAAATTTCAATTTTAGTGGTGTATGTCTTTCTTGATTTTTTCAACAGCTGTAGCGTAAATTCGTCACTAAACCCCTACAAAAACTGACATAGCTACCGCCAGGGACACGTGTTGGTGTAGCTCGCCGTCCGATAAGGTAGCTCGCCGTCCGATAAGAATCAGGCCTGGGTCGACGGCGCGTTGTGTTCAACGCGCGCCTCAAAGAGATGTTAGCAGCAACTGACGGGGTCCGTAAGGGCCAATGCCTGTTACGGTTGCGAGTTTGTCCGAAAGGGATATCGCGGCCCCGGCATACAGGCAACGGAAGGAACACGTGGGTTTTAGTCCTCCGCCCAGAGCGGGAGACGGTATTTGATAATTCCCCACCTAAAAAAAAAAAAAAAACGGGACACGTGTTGGTAACTCACTTTGAAAAAGACTGTTGTAAGTACCTAGGCAATGGTCGCCAAACTATGAACTAAAGACCAAAACTCCAACGACTGCCGACAGATGGTGGCCAAACCTTATCATTTATCAAAATCAGCTAAATATCACCTTTTGCTTTCCAGTTACTTTCACAACATCTCTAAGAGGGAAGCGAATTTTGAACTACAAGGGCTACACATTTTTCAAAAAGCGCAGCAATGGAATCAAGGACTTATGGAAATGCTCGACGCACCACAGCAAGAAGTGCACAGCCACTATCATGTCCATCTATGATCACATAATGACTGTCAGAGACAAACATAACCATGCAAGACCAATCATCATAACACCATTTTAAATGCCACTAAAAATGTGGAATAAAAAACAATGGGTATTCTTGTCAAAGATACAGGAAGAAATTCTTAGATTCGGGGCAACATTTCTAAAAAAAAAAAAAAGGGGAGAATGGTAAAAGAAAACGTGTTGCTAAGTAATCAATGTGTAATTGAAATAACTAAAAACCTCATATAGCGACCAGACACGGGCAGCTTGAAGTAGTCAGAATGGACTGCTTCAAGCTGCTACTGCATAGTGAACTACAGTCTTCTATTTACATACATACATGGAACCGCTCGAGCAGTTGCGACTGCTCCAGGCGGGCAGCAGCACGGTGAAATGACATCGTTCCGTCAAGCAGTTACCAGGCATACACTGACTTCTTGAGCTTTCGGCTACTCTCGCGCTGTTGTCCTCTCCGCCCGCGCTCTTCATGCCACCTCCCCGTCGCACGCGCCTCCTGCCCGCTATTGATTAAATTGTAACTGATGTAACGGTTGAAACCGACTGCTGCAACAGTTATCAATGGCAGCTTCAAGCTGTTGACTACAACTGCACGAGCGGTCCGTGTATTTTGATTATTTTGATCACTGGGTAACTGCTCGAGCAGCCCGTTTATTCAACCCACACGGAGTTGATTACACGTCATTATTATAATTTTTTAGTATGGGACTACTACTAAATTCACGAAATAAAAATCTGCTGCTATGTTCGCATAACTTAGCAAACTGTATGGAACAGCAGGTTTTCTTTTTCACGATTTTAGCCTTGGTCCCATACTAAAAGTTGTTCATAATTATGAGTAAAATTACCCCGTAAGAGGTTTTAAATATTTCAATTAAAATTGTATATTAAACCGTGTATATGGCACGACATGTCATTGTGTATTTTTATGTACGAGCACACGCCCAAATATAAGTAAAAATTGTATTACTTATAAAAGTTTAATATCTGTTTAAAAACATTTTTTATCCTTTAATTGTTTAAAGTGGCTTTTACGCATAGCGTATATCACTCTCATCGTATCCTAAGCAATTGTACTTTCACAATTAAAAACATTTATAATAAAAAAAAAAATAACAAAACTAGTCACAAATAACTATAAAGAGAAGCATTGACGTTATATAAATTTAGTGTAGATTGTTAATTTTATTCAACGCTACAACATTTTTCTAACTAGTTATAACCAAAAACTACTTTTTTTTATGTCTCAAATTATCATAATAATGAAAAAATATTCATATTATCTGTTGTGTAGTTTGTAAATGTTAATTAACACTTTGTAACAACTGTCAGCCCGTTAACCTTTTTTTTGTTCTAGCTATTGCCCGCGGTTTCACTCGCATCCTAATGAAACTACTACATGTAAACGGGTAAAAAATACCTTGTATGATAATTAAGATCTTAGTCTACCTCTGTACCAAAGATCCAAATCTGTTGAGCCTATACGCGTGATTGTGGAACAAACATCCAAATTCACAAATACCTAAACTTTATAATGTAATATAATTAAATACTTATAAATTAATTAAGATTCCATCTATTCTATAATTAAATATAATTGGGTACATTGATGTGTAATTAGCCCTCATGGTATAATGATCTAATAAAAAATATTTATTAATTAAATTATTAAATATATTATTGGAATCATAACTTGTTTATGCTTCATTGGTCCAGTAGACCCATTGCATTAGATGTGTTACCATTTCACTTCCTTAGTAACGAGTCAGTTTACCTATGCATGTTGGAAAATTGTTTTCATTTCATTCGAAAAAATATTAAAATATTATATTACAAAATATTATGATTGTTTACTTTAAGTAATAGAAATTAACTGCTTTAGGTGCCAATTTTTAATAACAGGCGATATGGTACCTACTAAGCTTTTTGTCTTTTTTAGATTTTTGTGAATTCACCGAATCAAGCACTACTGGAAGGACGATGTTAAGAGTCGGTGATTACCTTTTCACCCAAAAATCTTCAAGAGGATTGAAGGTCAGATGGGTCTGCTCCAGCCACTGTTTTCGAGGATGTAAAGCTCAAATCTACACAGTGGAGAATAATATTATCAAACTGAATAACTTTCACAATCATCCAAAAAAGAAACCTTTTCTTTAAAATATTGTAGCTAAATAAAATATTGTTATTCTTTAAGATCTTTTAAGGCCCACACCACAAATCACTAAATATATATGACTAAATAAATATCACTTTATAAATTTATATCACTAAATATATACATGACTAAATAAATATCACTAAATAAATACATGTTGAGTGCAAAACGATTGCAAAATATCATTCTGTTTCTGTTAATCGTTTGAAGGTGACACAGACTGAAACGCATTTAATGATTTGTAGTACCAGCTGGCCTCCATCTTCTTTTTTGTTAGTAAATTAATGTTAAGCAAAATCAAAGTAGAATTACTTAGCAAATTGTATGTTGATATAAAGTCCGTTTTAAAGAAAATACTTAAAATTATATTTAAGAGTCATAACTTTGGGAACAATCTTCAAAAAGTAAATAAGCAGATCATTATTTAATAACTACATATTTTCTTCCAAATTCTTCAAAAAATTCTATCAATAAAAATAATTACAATTGTTAACCTTATTCTAAGATTATAGACAAATAAATGTAAGTTACATTAAGTGCGTACATGTTGTTGTGTACCATCCCACTGATTTTGAAGTAGACAAAATAAGTTAATTAAGTGCGTAGAGAATTGCTGTTTATTGTCACTAGTAAGCTTTAAATATTTGCTTGTATAGTTAGAAAAAGAATGGTCTCTATAGTTTTTAATAGCCGCTAAACTAAACGCCAACACTCATAGCAGTCACGATCATAAAACGTGCAAGTAGCGAGTTCTCGTGTCATCTCGCTCCCACATTCTATGACCGCGGCTACCACGAACATTGGCGTTTGCTTATACTAAAGACACCATCCTTTTACTGTTACTGTTTTTAGGGTTCCGTACGTCCGAATAAAAAAACGGAGCTCTTGTGGGATCACTTAAGTGTCCACTGCGCTTTCTTCTGTGTACCTTTCATCATTATGTCATGCGTTCGTGTTAAGGTACGAGTCTGTAGCCGACTGTAGGCAGCAGCAGCAGGTGTCGTCGCGACACTACTGGTTTCTATGTATTTCTATGAAATACCTTCCGGAGCTAGCGTCACGGTATTTCATAGAAATACATAGAAACCAGTAGTGTAGCTGTCTGCAATCGGCTACGGACTTGTACCTAATCTGCGTTCGCAATGTATTTGCCAAACATGTAAACAAACACGAGTTTTCCACTTAGACAAACATCAACTTTATGCAAGTGTAAATAAAGTCATTTTAGACTGACTAGTACTGTTGAAAGAGTCATAAAAAATATGAAGTTGTAGTGCAAAGAAAACCGTATGTGTAGGCATTACAGTTTTTTTTCCTAAACTCTTGTTTGTTTACATGTTTGGCAAATGAACTGCGAATGCAGATTAGGTGAGATGATTGTACTTATATGAGAATATAGTAGGTGTTTGTCAATGTATTAAAGTATAAATATTTTTATTCTACGTTTAAAATAAGTGTAGTTTAGTATCCGATTCCATAAATTAAAAAAAAATCTAGTCGTTGCGTAGGTATTTTTGTGATCAAGAGTTTGTATTCAACCATGTTGTTGTATTGTATTATTAGTACGTACAAGATAATTAATTTTATAGGAGGGAGATAATCTGATAGTAGAAATGTAATTATCTATCGCATTCTCTCTATTGGTAATATTAGTTAACCCATTGTAAGATATTTTACGTATTGTCGCTTATGTTCTAGATATTGAAAAATTCAATTTATCTATCAACTGAATAATTAATAGAGCCAACTTAACTATAGGGCACGCTTGCACGACAAATATTCATACATTTAGCTCTAAACATAACATGTAACATATCATCAGAAGTAGAACGATGTTTTAAATTGTTTATCGTTAAATAGATTTAGTGTTTTGTGGTGCAAGTGGGCCTCAATTAACGACAAATATATGTTATTTCAGAATGATTAACTATTTGAAGAGAAAAATAAAGAAAAATTGGTTTATTGCCTCAGCAGCACGTGCAATACGTGCATGTAATAAATTGCACGATGAATTATGAAATCTGTGAATAGTACAAAATTGCTCATATACATATACGGGGTGTCAGGGACATGACGCGAAGCCGGTTACCATGGATTCAGTACATGATTCTGAACCCCCCTGCGTTGAAATTTTTCGTCGGTTATAAAAAAAAAAACAGCTGCTCCATACATTTTGACCGCGTAGGTATTGCACTTTTCTATGAAACAGCTATTTTTTTTTTTAATAACCGACGAAAAATTTCAACGCAGGGGGTTCAGAATCATGTACTGAATCCATGGTAACCGGCTTCGCGTCATATCCCTGCCACCCTGTATATATATGTATATAATTGGTTTAGAAAAAAAAACCGAGTTCAAATTATAGGATAATTATTTAAATTTGGTTGAGTGAGTTGAGTGGAGAAGTACTCGTAAGTACCTAAATTTGATCCTCTTTTTTACAAATGTTTTTTTTTAAACATAAATCGATGGTATTATTATGAATAAATAAGTCTGTATTGTATATAAAGAAAATCTCTAGCTTCAGAATTATTAGCTTAAATGTTGTTGTTTAGCTTGTAAGCTGTGATCATGTTATTGTGGTACCTATAATTATTATAAATGGTAAAGAACAATTTCCAACCAATTTAATATTTTCTTTTACTCTTAATTTTCAACCTTTTGTAGCTAATCTGAACGAATATTTAAATGTCATAAATTTTTAATTATTTAAGAGTTGCCGGTATCGTAGAATCTTTGGTTTATGGTCTTGCATTGAGGACCACAGACTACAGAGGTAAGACATTTCAGACATACCTACTACCTAGTGTTCAGCGAAGGTAAGAACCAAATCATCTAAGCTATAATAAAAACGAATAGATATTTACAGCGGAGATAAAGGACTGAGTGTGGAGACACGATTAAAAAAATATCTATCAGACTTAGGTGAGACAAAATAATGATGGCGAATTTATATGAACTGAACGCGATTAGCACACTAAAGCTTCGTGCACCGGTTATTGTTATACCGTGAAGTTTTCTTAGAATTGTATTGTTCGAGTCACGTCGCGCCGTCGCATCGCGCTGGTCTGCACGAGCCTTAAACCGCGTTCAAGAGCTGCCAGTGTCCATATACCACAGCAATTATTGACAGCCTTGAACGCGGTTTACAGGTGCTGATCTCGTTCAGTTTCATTGGAGAACCGCCCTAAGTTATTTCACGATATAATGAAGAGCTTGAACTCTGCTTTTTTGGTTTTGTTTCTCAAGTTACTTACCTGCTTATTTGTTTCCAGTGACTCTAATCAGAACGAAGAAAGGAAAGACGAATATAAAAGTGGGTGATAACACATTTTACTTGAAACCCGGCAACTACAAAACCGATAAGAAGAGATGGTGTTGCACGCAAAATAAATATTGCAGGGCTTGCATTCATATAGTGGATGATAAAATTATTGCCATTTATAACGAACATAATCATGAAAAGAAATAAATGTTGAATATTATTTATATTTTTTATTTACGAGTACTTCTCTTTTAGAGACGTTGATTGGTTTCCAAAGTGAGCTTCCTATTTGTTTTTACTGTATTTTGTTTAAAAATATTGGTAATAGGCACGTGGGATTTATCCAAATTGGCGAAATGTTAGTAGTCTGTGGCATAGACTATTAACATTTTGCCAAATTCTATTATCTAAAAAAGAGGTGCATAGACTCTATGCACCTCCCTTTTAGATAGAAAAACGTAGTCTCTAAAGTAACATTAACAATTGGCAAAAATTCAAAATTCAAAAGTCATTTATTCAAACTATGCTGAGAATCAGCACTTTTCGAACGTCAAAATTACATAAGACAGCCCCCCAAAATGCCCACCCTTCACCACTTCCTAGTGCTTTAGCTGGGAAGAAAGCGTTAGCTGCAGATCTATCAGGCTAATTTTAACCATTACCACTAATAAGGGGCTCGTGGCTAAATAATAACCGCCGAACAGGTCGATCGAAGGTTAAGCTACCCTTGCCGCGGTCAGTTCGTAGATTGCCCATGTATTAAATGCCGAGACCACTCCGTGCCTCGGTAAGCACGTTAAGCCGTTGTTCCCGGCCGTTGATCTTTGACAGTCGTTACAGGTAGTCAAAAACCCAAAAAGACTGACAGCTAGTACCAAGGGGTATCGTGTTACCCACTACCCAGTAACTGGGTTGTGGAGGTCAAATAGGCTGTCGCTCCTTGTAAAATACTGATATTCAGTTGCATCCGGCAATTCTAAAACATCGTGAGGAAACGCCTGAGAGATATTTCTAGACGGCATGTGAAGCCAAGTCAGAGGCCTATGGGCGGCTTTAAAAGTCTGATACCAGGTTAGTCACTAACCACACGAAGAGAAGAAGAAGCTGCATCCGATTAGACTGGAAACCGACCCCACATAGTTGGAAAAAGGCTAGGCAGATTGAATTGGTATGGTAAACAATTCATTCGACTTCGAACTCTCTGGGTACTTATTGAATGTTTTTTTTCAGAATCCGCTGTTTTCGGACATACACGAACTGGAAATAAAATGGTACTGTACAGAAACAATAAATTCTTATTGGTCAGCAATAAAAAACAACAAGAAAGCTCCCCTAAAAAGAGGTGGGCTTGTTCTAAGCGTCTTACAAGACGTTGCAGAGCTAGGCTGACTACGGTCGATGATATTATTATTTCTGTCTACGATGCACATTCTCATTTATGTTGAATCTGTGAACACCGCTTCAGCCATTTTAAAACCATCATGAATCGTTACTGAAACCTTGCGCATCACTCACTAACTCACCCCCCCCCCCCCCCACACCTATCCACTGACTAACAAATACCTACACTAAATCACTGACAGCCCTACACCCACTCATTGACATACCCCACTCACACGAAACTACAAACGAATGTTAACAATTTTTATTTTATGTTTAGATTTTTTAAAGATTTGTTTTAGTTTATCTGTGGTCTAAAATAATATCCTCTAACTTATGATAAGTGTCAAATAAACTTATTTTCCTTTCTTTCTTGCTTTTCTATTTTTATCTGGAAGGTAAACAAATATACTAGTAAAATCCGAAAAAAATTACTTACTGTTGACTTTGGTGTTGTCAGCTGTTATATTTTTACATAACATAACATCACGCCAGTATCCCCCAAAGGGTTAGGCAGAGGTGCACCTAGGTATATAGTACACCCACATTTCGCCAGTTATATTTAAGTCCCATGTAATAGGGGGCGAGCCTATTGCCATCAACCGGGCACAAATCCAGACTCCGGGCTGCCAATAACACTTTGCTCGACCTGCGAATCGAACCTAAGACCTTAAACTCAGCAGTAGCGCTTGCCACCACTAGACCAACGAGGTAGTTGCTGTAATTATTTACTTAAATTTACTTATTTTTCTTCTGAATTTATCGCTTAAACCTCAGCCATTTTATTGAAATAGGTAAGCGAAAATGACTCAATATCCAATATCTTTATGATCAACAAAAATCATAAAGATATTGGAACATTATATTATACACACATCAACACGGTCTAGGGATATTTCATACTCAATTAAATAACTCGAAAAGTACTGGCCGCATTGGAATCTTTTATACACCGATTTGTTTGTAATTTATCTCAGACTAATTCCAAATTCAAATTTTTGAAAATTCTTTTGTTTCAGTGGCATAAAAATGTCTTGATGTGTAGGAGAGGGAATTTTCATTTGTGCGAAATTTAGAAAACAATACGAATTACGTTTAGTTAAAGTTTTTTTTCATTTTTAAACGAAAGATAAAGTTAAAATTGAAGTATTGTAGCCATGCAACGCCAACATTTGACGAGGGCGGAGATGTTACGAGCTGTGGGAATGCTGGAAGCTGGGTCTGTTCAGCGTAATGTTGCTGAGGCCATAGGGACCCACCAAAATGTAATTTCAAGATTGTGGACACGCTATCGTGCCACAGGTGAAGTAGCGGAGAGGCACCGGGGGCCAAGTCGCATCATTACCCCCAGACAAGACCGATTTTTGCAAATTACCGCGCGAGCTCAACCAAATGCAACGGTGACTCAATTGGTCCAAAGGCTGCGAGTGGAACACCAAGTGCTTGTGAGTGACCAAACTGTAAGAAGGCGACTGCATGAAAGCAATCTACGCTCTCGTAGACCACTCCGGGTCCCACCTTTACGGGGAGGCAATCGTGGACGACGATAAGAATGGGTTCGGAACCACTTGGACTGGGGCCGTGAGCAATGGTCCAATGTGCTGTTCACGGATGAATCCAGGTGCGGCTTCCATCCAGATTCACGAAGGACGCGTGTTTGGCGAGTTCCTGGACGATGGAGCCGTCTTCAGAACCCTCAGGAACTTCACTCATACCAAGGAGGAACAATTATGGTTTGGGCAGGAATTCGTCTTGGAGGACGGACGGATCTCGTTTGGGTGCGGGGCAATATGACGGCAAAACGATACGTCCAACAGGTGCTGGGGCCCGTAATCTTGCCCCACAGAACACAAATGGGGCAAGATTTCCTGCTCATGCACGACAATGCCCGGGCTCACACGGCGAGAACGGTAGCAGCTTGGTTACATACACACAATGTTAGGGCCTTAGACTGGCCTGCTCAATCGCCAGATCTAAATCCCATTGAGCATGCGTGGGATATGCTGCAAAGAAGAGCTCTGAAGGAAGTTCCTGAAAATCTGGCTACAGAAGATCAACTTTTTGCGCACCTCAGAAGGACATGGGACAATATTCCGCAGCAAGACATTGACAACCTTGTTCTGAGCATGCCGAATCGTTGCCGATGTGTTATGAACATCATGGGCGCTTTCTCAGACTACTAACTTCAAGTTTATAAACACAAATTAAATGATTTTTCTATTTTTTTCAGTTTTTACTCATAAATTAAAAGTTAATTCATATACGGTTTCCGTCTATGCTTCATTTTTTTTCCATAAAATCCTGAGATTTCAATCGAAGTATCTTAACCATTATTAAAAAATGGTAGAATATTAAATAACGTATCTTTTAAATATATACATGTCATATAAATAATTAACACATTGATAGTAATTCGCTTTTTTAAAAATATCCCTAGACCGTGTTGATGTGTGTATTTTTGGAATTCGTCATATTTTCTGTAAGTGTTGGATAATTTTTCATTCTAATTGTATCTATACCTGTTTCAAGACTGTAATTTTTTCAGTAAAAATAACCTTTATTCTAAATATGTTTAATATTTTATATTTACAGGCACAAAAGCACAATTTGTTGTATCGAAAAAAGGAAATTTGAACGTAGTTGTGGGTGAATATAGATTTTATAAGAAAAAAGATGCGCGAAAGAAGACTGAAAACTTTGGAAAGAGCAGATGGGTTTGTACCAAGGGAATACATATGGGCTGCAGAGCGAAACTGGTGATTGTTAATGACGAAACTATTGTTGCTTGTAATAATATACATTGTCATGAGCCTTAACTATGAGCATTCATTCTAAAAGTTGGCAAGGTCACAAACAGCTGTCAAATATATACGGTTTAAGAAAATTTATTTCGCTCAAAAGAATACAATTATTCACTCCTATGAGGAAAAACATAATAATTAAGATAAGCGACGGTTTTGCTTGGGAGTAAACTATATTTAAGTTATAAAAACGTCAAAACTGACAATTCATACATTGCTGGGAGAAGCAGAATTGTATCAAATATACGGGACATTTTTACGTTTGCCGACGACACGACGGATCCTTTCCCCAATCTTTGTCGGACCGACGCAGCGCTAGTGCCGATGTCATCGTCGTGCCGGCTAATGGAAAACGCCTTAGTTCAGTCATAAATGCGGAAGATTATTTAGCCGGCAAAGCAGCAGGGCTGACATGTGCTGGGCACGCCACAATTGCGGCGGTAAGGCCCCTCTTTGAGGAGTGGCTAGAGAGGCGCCACGGCGTCCTCACCTTCCGCCTGACGGAGGTCCTCACCGGTCACGGTTGTTTTGGGAGGTTCCTGTTCAGGAT
Organism: Agrochola macilenta; assembly: GCA_916701695.1. NCBI lineage: Eukaryota > Metazoa > Arthropoda > Insecta > Lepidoptera > Noctuidae > Agrochola > Agrochola macilenta. The sequence goes on from OU753563.1 coordinate 17,573,680, forward strand.
AAAGCGGGAGGAAACGCCCGGGTGTTACCATTGTGTGGATCGCCCGGAGGACACGGTGGAGCATACGGTGGAGGTCTGCTCGGCTTGGGCGGGGCACCACCGTGTCCTCACGGAGGCGATCGGCAGCGGCGATCTCTCGCGTCCGGCCCTGGTTCAGGCCATGGTCCGGAGCGAGAGTGTATGGGAAGCTGTCACTTCCTTCTGCGAAGCAGTAATGCTCGCGAAGGAGGAGGCGGAGCGCGCGAGGGAAATGCAAGATGCGCGCCCTCGCGCCCCTAGTCGCCGCAGGAGACGCCCCGGGCGTCGGGAGTCGCGAGCCGACTTCCGGCCACCGTAGGCGCGATTAGGACCAGGCCCAGGTCGACGGCGCGTTGTGTTCCACGCGCGCCTCAAAGAGATGTCAGCACTAACTGACGGGGTCCGTAAGGGCCAATGCCTGCCAGGGTTGCGAGTTTGTCCGAAAGGGATATCGCGGCCCCGGCACACAGGCAACGGAAGGAACACGGGTGGGTTTTAGTCAGTAAAAGTCTGACACTCCCTCTCGCTCCGCCCAGAGCGGGAAGAGTCATTTGATGATTTCCCACCCAAAAAAAAAAAAAAAAAAGAGCTGACATGTGCGCCAGACGAACAGTACACAAGTGAGGACATTATAAATAATGATTTTCCGTCACAACAGATCTCTTACAGTATTAACACATACTCGTACCTACCTATGCGAAAGGTAACTGAAATATAATGAAAACAAAACGTTGAAACAAATTCGCCTGGTTATGTTATATTTTATGTTGCATTAGATATTTATTTGGACGGCATGTCCGTTTCAACGTATGTAACCCGACATTTAGACTCTTGCATTTGATTGCGGTTTAATGCTTCTAAATGTGTACCTAAAGGTAGAAATTTGTTAGTAAAATGAGAAAATTCTACACTAGTCCTACACAGTGTTTGTAACCAGCTAACACTAATGTTATTTTTGTTGTAATTTAATATTGCGATCTGATTCCACGAATTGTCCCCTCGTATCTTTAAGTACCTAATGTTATAGCTATCTCTGTTGCATTCCTTTTTTTTTTTTTGAGGGTGGTAAATCATCGAATGACTTCTCCCGCTCTGGGCATAGCGAGAGGGCGTGTCAGACTTTTACTGACTAAAACCCACCCGTGTTCCTTCCGTTACCTGTGTGCCGGGGCCGCGATATCCCTTTCAGACAAACCCGCAACCCCAGCAGGCATTGGTCCTTACGGACCCCGTCAGTTGGTGCTGACATCTCTTTGAGGCGCGCGTGGAACACAACGCGCCGTCGACCCGGGCCTGGTCCTTATCGGACGGCGAGCTGCCCATTGCTCACCGTCCGCAAGCCCGCGCCTACGGTGGCCGGAAGTCGGCTCGTGACTCCCGACGCCCGGGGCGTCTCCTGCGGCGACTAGGGGCGCGAGGGCGTGCAGCTTGCATCTCCCTCGCGCGCTCCGCTTCCTCCTTCGCGAGCATAACTGCTTCGCAGAAGGAGGTGACGGCCTCCCATGCACTCTCGCTCCAGACCATGGCCTGAACCAGGGCCGGACGCGAGAGATCGCCGCCGCCGACCGCCTCCGTGAGGACACGGCGGTGCCCCGCCCAAACCGGGCAGACCTCCACCGTATGCTCCACCGTGTCCTCCGGGCGATCCACACAATGGTGACACCCGGGCGTTTCCTCCCGCTTTATCCCGAACAGGAACCTCCCGAAACAACCGTGTCCGGTGAGGACCTGCGTCAGGCGGAAGGTAAGGACGCCGTGACGCCTCTCTATCCACTCCTCAAACAGGGGGGGACTTATCTTCGCAATTGTGGCGTGCCCATCTCTGTTGCACTCCTAACAAATTGATTTTAATCCCGCTTCTAAATATTTATTTGTATGGAAACTAACGCCATCGTGTGTCGTCGATATGAATAATGAAATATTTGTGTTTATTTTTTTTTTACGTACTATATTTGTATTATGTTATCTAGCTATTCTTTAAGTATTCATTATACTTCTGACGCCTAGCCAATTAAAAAAATTTAAAGTTAAAAATTAAAAACTTTAAACAATACTTTAAGTACTCGTATTACAGACTATGTCCTTATATTTAAAAAATTCGGGAAAGAGGAAAGTGCATTTTCTATGGGAATTTTGTATGAATTATTGAAATTTGAACAGGACTAAGTCTTTCAGATCAGCTAGTATTATACTAAAATAACCTTTATAATATAGTGTTAGAATTTTTACATTGCGTCGGTATTTGAAAAGTATGCTTGCTAACAGACAATATTAACTGTTGGACGTATTAATAAGACTGAAATTATTGCTACAGAACATCGTAACGAGTGGGTTTTTTTTAAATATTATTGTTTGGTAGTTACACATCCGCAGCGACTGCGGCACTGCCGCCACTGCAGTCGCCCTTGCATTTGTTGTGGACGGCGCCATGTGTAGCTTTATGTTGCGTTACACAATATATATTTATACTTAGTAAAAGGGGTTTAACGTTTAAATGTAGCTACAATTACCAAAAAGTAGATTGAACTTCAAGGATTCAAAAAAACAAAGTCTAACTTGTATCTATACGTATATACTAATATTATATAAAGATATTTGTGAGTTTGTATGTAGGGAAAAATCTTCGGAACTACTGATAAGATTCCGAATATTCTTTCACTAGTGCTTAATTTAGAACCTATTCGTTGATCTCAAGAAAAAAGTACTTAGGCACTTATTTATTGTATGTGTGCTTCTTTAAAGAAGAGAGTACATATTAAATTAAATTTACTTGTAAGACGTTTAACATTATAAATGTTTCGGCTAAACTATTTGTGTTCATATTACCTACATTTCGTATTTCCGAAAAATAAATAAGCTAATATTGTGTTTGTGTTCTTTCGGTTCTTTTTAACTATATAATATTATAAATGTGAAAGTGACTTTGTTTGCTACGCTTTCACGCTAAAACGGCTGAACGGATTTGGATGAAATATGGCACATGGGTAAACCAAGACTTGAATTAGGACATAGGATACTTTTTATCCCGATATTCCCACGGGATCGAGACTTATGCGGGTGAAACCGCGGGATGCAGCTAGTCAAGTATAATATTAAAGTACTGTATTTTTTGGACAACCAAAATTATGTAGGAGCTCTGGTGAGTGTAGACTGCAAGAAAATATACCACAGCAGACTATAAAAAAATAATACTTAATTAATTTCAGCTTCCGCATTGGAGCTACCGACTGGTTTTCTGAATCTAGAACTTTATAAAAACACACTTAAATCATTAATGAAATCGACGCACATAATCGCCAGAAAAGATGGACAATTAATAAAAATAAGAAGAAACTGTCAAGGATGCTACAAAAGTAAAATGGTGGAATGCGGCTATAAATCGGCCAAAAATTGTACGAAAAAAGTAGCCACTTATTGTCCCGACTGTCCAAAGCAACCACACTATTGTTTGCCATGTTTTAATAAAGAACATTGCCCGTAGTACTTACTCTACACTTATTATAAATTAAGAGCGTTCAATAAAAAAGTTGGCAACGTCGCAAATAGCTGTCAAACATTTACCTGTTTTGATTAACTTGGCAATATTACTATATGGAAATACGAAATAAATCGCTCACTAGTGACCTAAAATATTAATAATGAATTGCAATTTTATCACTGAATTTGATGAGGGCATTTGGAAAGTTTCCAAATACTTTATTTTCATCTGAAACCAAATATTCAGTGTTACGATATTAATTATTACACGTCATTATCAATAAGTTAGTTCACTAGTTAGAGATATTTCATATTTCCCTAATGCCAAATTAATTAATCAGCGAAATATTTGACAGCTATTTGCGACGTTGCCCACTTTCAGAATGGATGCTCTTAAAGTCGCTTTTCGTGTCTGTGACCGCGTTGTTCTTCTAAACTACGCAACGGATATTGATGCGGTTTTCACAATCACTTTCACACTAAGTTTTTGTGTTTAATACGTTTATATAAAAATAACATATGATAAAGACACCTTGATTTTTTTGTGTCATTAAATGTCGGCCATATCCTTCAATCTGAATCAATTTGATTGAACCGTGCAATCTAACCTAATCTGTAAATACATACTGGAAATAAAGTTATGGTGTTCAAGTATTCAATGGTTAATCTTTGAAAGAAAATAATACGCAATAAGGGTAACAGAGTTCGTTTATTGAAAGATATGTTTATGTTGTGTTGTGTTATGTTTATGAGCGTTCATTCTAAAAGTTAGAATGAACGCTCATAACATAACAGCTATTTGCGACGTTGCCAAAAGTTGGCAACGTCGCAAATAGCTGTCAAAATATATTGACCTGTTTTGATTAATTTGGCAATATTACTGTATCGGAATATGAAATATCGCTGACAAGTGAACTAATTAATTGCAATTATAACACTGAATTTGATGCTATAACCGTTTTAGGCATTTGGAAAGTTTCCAAACACTTTTTTTACACGTAAAACTCAATATTCGGTGTTACGATATTAATTATTGCATTTCATCATCAATATTCTAGTTAACCACATTTCTTATTTCCATACAGTAATATTACCAAATTAATCAAAACAGGTATACAAATATTTGACAGCTATTTGCGACGTTGCCCACTTTCAGAATAAACGCTCTTAATCGGTGTAAGGACACTAAACGAGACACAATAGAAATTGTATTGTTAAAGTAGGTAATGAGCGTAGCACGATACAAGTGCAAAACCAGAAAAAAGCTGCAAATGGCCAAAGTTGTGAAACTATACAACCCTTTTTACAAGGAGATTTAAAATTTATTTATAACACCCTAAAACAAAATAAGAACGTGCAATGTGATGATAGGATATCGAACATTAATAATGTGCGAAACTCACAACTTGGCAACGGGACTCGACTTTACCCCTTTTACGAAATCCACGTAAAGGGCATCTACATTATGGTAAACATTAAAAAAATAATTAAAGCCTTTTCTTATTTTTTCAGCAATCTTTGTAACATCGCAAAGAGGTAAAACAATGATCAGACTGAATGGTTACAATTTCTATTACAAGAAGACTGGTGATGGATCCTGCGTCAAAAAGCGATGGGTTTGTTCCACCCATTTCTGTAGAGGATGCAAAGCTGTAATCTACACGGTAGATGATGTCATCGTTTCGATAAAGAATGTTCATAATCATCTACCTATGCCTCGCGCTTTCGGTGGCAATATAACAGTGAGAGATATCATTAATTTTTAACCAACACTCCTAAGACAATAAAAAAATAACTTAAATATACAAGTTAGAGACGACAATACGACAATAAATTATTAAACTTAGTATATCTGTCGCAGCCATCTGGTAAAATTCAGTCACTATACAAGCTGAAATTTTAGTGGTTGTTTTCCCGCAGCGAAATGGTTTTGTCTTGGTCGTACAATAGATTTATAGTTTTTTTATTGAAAAATGGCAAATTTAGAATTGTGATAAACAAAACTCGAAAGCGATCTCGACCAAGAGTGATACAGCGCAAACGCCCGACTGCGACTACTTACCTACCTAAAAGATATTCCAATTTTCCCTTTATACTTTTACGGGCTTAGGACCGTCATAAATACTTTTTTACCTAATTTTTTTTTAATTATTTGAAAATAAAAACTTATTTTTTTTTAATTTTAGCGCTATGATTCAATAGTACTACTTAGGGCAAATCGTTCTGCCGCGGGAAAACAACCATTAAAATTTCAGCGTGTATTTATAGCAGATAGCTAGTCAGAAATTGGCAAAACCCATTGTCACTAATATTTAAGTAAGTTTGTTTGAAAAAATCACATTTTCAATTTCGGTGGTAGGATTTATATGGTTAGTTTAAAAATAATCCTATGCATTTAATATCTTTTAATTTTTTCGTCGTATTGTCGTCTCCACATTGTATACGCTATCCAAAAAAAAGCATATCTATTAACTTTTTTTAAAGAAAAATCTTTTTCCGAATATGTTTGGAAAAATATTTTTCTTTTATTACGTTAAGGCTTGTGCAGACCAGCGCGACTTGTCGCGCGACGCGACACGAACAATACAATTTCTAAGAAAACTTCACAGTATAACAATAACCAGTGTCGCGTCGCGCGACAAGTCGCGCTGGTCTGTACAAGCCTTTAGATGTCTTCTTTAACTATGCGACTTAAAGTTACTAATTAATTTATAAAAAAATATATTATGTACTTGTGAACATATTGTGTACATAAGAACTACTTAAGTAGTAGAATATATTTTGTAAATAAAATGTATCTATCGTCTTGTTACAATATTGTAGTTTTTTTTATTATTCATTTTTGATATCAGAATTTTTTCACGATTCGTGAGCGTAAAAATACTTTAAATAAACAAAACAATAATGAATGGCCAGAAATCTCGATCCCAAAAAAAAATATGATTCATCTGAGTTAATGTGTTGTAAGATTGCATTATTTCTTGATTTGCAGAAAAAATCAGGTGGAAAGGAAGTAAAAAGAAAACCACAGCACGACGGCGACGAGGAAGATTATGCGGATACTGTCGGCGGCCAGGCCATGTCTGCAGCACTTGTCCCTATCGAACACATGAAGACAATGTAAAGTGGGTTTAAACCAAACGAAGTCATCATCAACCTAGCCATTTCCCAACTATGTTGGGGTCGACTTCCAGTCTAACCGGATGCAGCCAAATAGCGAGTACCTATCTGACCTTCACAGCTCAGTTACTGTTCAATAAGATACCCCTTGGTAAGACAGGTTGTCAAACTTTCGGGCTGCTGACTACCCATAACGACTGCCAAAGATCTACAAATGACAGCCAAACAAAATACAAGGTTTCATTGAAATATCTGAAAACTTCTTTTACCATGGGAGAAAACATGAAATTTGGGTGAACTAAAGGTACCTACTCCTCTGCCTAACCTTTCGGGGATTACAAGCGTAATTATATGTTATATAAGTAAATTTATGGAGCAGTTGATTTTTTTTGGCGATATCATCGTTGTTGCCTTAGTAAAAGTTGTTTATAATCATGAGTACAATGACCCCTTTTATGGTTTTCAGTTATTTTAATTATACGTACACCTTGTATTTGTGGCCGGGCACGGTAGTTTATTTAGAAGAAGTACTCTATTTTGTTATTTAATTAATAACTATATTTTGTCTGGCCAGTGCCTTAGCGTTTATTCTGAAAGTTGGCAACGTCGCAGATAGATGTCAAATATATTGATGTTTTGATTAATTTGCTAATATTACTGTATAGAAATATGAAATGTGGCTAATTAGCGAACTAGAATATTAATATTGAATTGCAATTATATCACTGAATTTGATGTTGTAACCGTTTTAGGCAAAAAAAAGGCATTTGGAAAGTTTATAAATACTTTTTACATCTAAAACTAAATATTCGGTGTAACGATATTAATTATTGCATTTCATTATTAATATTTTAGTTCACTAGTTAGCCACATTTATTATTTCCATACAGTAATATTGCCCAATTAATCAAAACAGGTAAATATTTGACAGCTATTTGCAACGTTGCCAACTTTTAGTATAAACGCATTTAATACAGTCGTAGCGTCAAAGAGGTTTTATGCCACGAGTTGGTACAGCTAAAAAAAAAGTAAAAAATAATTGTTATCTAGTTTACCTCTCATATTAATTCTGGCACCTCTTTTTTATTTATTTTTTATTTATTATTTGTTAACTTATCAATCCTTTTTTTCACAATAATAAAAATAAATGATGATACTGTACTTGGGCAGAACCATACAGTTAAGATTGTTGACAATATTTATAATATTACTTACTGATAGTATAAAAAAAAGAAATGAACATAATATTATTTTATTCACAACCAATCCTTACATTGATTCGATAATAAAATGTTCACAACAAGTTATTTTTAACCGACTTTTTTTAAATGTTTTTTTTTAACTTTTTGTAAGGTTCTGTACCCAAATGTTGGTAAGCCTACGCGGTCTATCTGTCAATCTGTCTAGCACAGGCTTTATATTTTTAACCGCCATGGTAGCCTCTATTTTGGCAAATAAATCTAGTAAAAAAAGAAAGTTAACAACAATAATTTGGTGGTACGGAACCCTTAGTGCACGTCTGATTGTATTTGACCTTTTCTTTTTTTCAAACTATTTTACTCACTCCTAATTAAGATTTTTCTTTTCAGTGACATTTGTGATATCAAACAGGGGTAACAAAATGGTTCTACATAAAGGATTCACATATACTGAAATGAAGGATAAACGAACAAAATGTCGGGTCGTGAGGTGGACGTGTTCGAAAAGGATGCGGTATCGCTGTAAAGCGAAGTTACGGACTCTTGACAATAAAATCATTGCTAACCACGATGTTCATAACCATGACTGAGTTTTGGAGCACCTACCTTACGCAAGGCGTACACCTTATCCCTTATCGGCTGAACTACAGCGCTACAAGGTTATTGACGCGCGTGGCCAATATCGGAACTAACGTTGCCATCTTGTTTTGTCAATACAATTTCCTTGTTTATCTGTTAGTGTCATTCAGGCGGATTAATTATATTTGACAGAAAACTGGACTTTTTAGTCTGACGGAAAATGGTACAACATCTTTTTTCGTGTTGGTTGTAGTTAATTCACTGATTGACAAATTTTGGGGAAAACTCTGTAGTCTTTCTACTTTTTACTGTAAATTCACTGTTAATAAAATATTTAAATAAAACTAACTTTGTACTTTATTAATTCCTCGATCGCTCCAGAAGGAGTGTAGTGTCTTTTTATACATATTTTCGTTGTGAAACATATTTATTATTTACACGTAGAAAAAGCTTAATTATTGTGTTCTGCTGTAATTAGCTTGCTCACATGTTTGCATAACGTTACAACTCTGCTTTACCCCGAAGCACTATATAACCTCAAAATACCTCTTCGGAGAAAAAAAGTAGTAATAATTTCCATTCAAATTTCGACATTATATTGAAGAATGCATGAAATTCTCGCATGTTCATATTTCATACAAAAAAAGCAAAGAAATTATTATTAACCAATAAATTTGTGTTTTGTTTCAGGTGTCACACACAACTTTTACTTCGAGAAATCTAATATGGGGAATCAAATGTTGGTTATTGATGGGTACCGATATTCTCTCATCCGAACTAATAGCAGCACGGGTTCTAAAAGTCGTTGGAGGTGTGGACGCCATAGTCTTGGTTGTAAGGCCACTGCAGTTACTGTTAATCAAAAATTGGTGGCTATACATCGATGGCATGATCATGCCCGACAGGCGAAAAGCAAGGTTAATAAGTATTTAAAATTAAAAAAAATAAGTATTTAATAAAAATCAGAGTTTTTACTACTTTTTATCCGGTTTTTTTTTCATTTAACTTGATAAAATCTTAAATTCCCTGACGACAATGCACAGCCTAAATCTTTGGGTCAAGAAGCATGAAATTTTAAGAGTTCTTTTTGTAACAAAAGTTAGATTAAATTCAAACCCCAAGAAAGAAAAGAAAGAAAAGCAAGACAGAAAAGAAAGAAATAAAGAAAAGAAAGAAAATACTTTTATTTGCGCTAAACGTGACGCAAAGAAAGTACACAAAAAAAAAACAAGTAGGGGTAAAATATGCGTCACATCCACGCAAAACGGCCATCGCTTAGCATAATGCTGTGACCCTATGCGAGACAAAGCCTCAGCGCTGATTTTCAGCGACAGCCGGTATACAGTTTTATAGCAATAGCTGATGTATTCCCAAGAAATAGGCCAATAGTAAATTGTGTCAAACTAGTTTGGTTCGCAGAAGTGTCTACTATATGGCCCCAATAATTTACAATAAATTACCAAGTGATTGGAAATAATTGACAACAGTGCTGTTTAAGAGTAAACTACGTAATTTTTTAAAGGATATGACGTACTACAATGTGACTGAGTTTTTATCAGAGAAAAAATTTTTGCTGAAATGTTGCCCTTATTTATTATTGTTTTATTTTTTTAAATTAATTTAATTATTGTATACGAGATTGTGACTGAATACGTATTTGTGTGCCGTTATAATTTATTGACATTTTATTATTATTGTTAAGTAGTAGTGTTCGGCATGAAATTACCTTAATTTTATATTTTATTTTCATTTTGTTAATGTGACATTTGATATCTAACAAATTTGTAACAATTTTGTATGCCTTCTGGCGGGGCTTTTTTTTTTACCCTATTTTCACAAAATTAAATTGAATTGAAATTGAATTGAATTGAATAGCAATAATTGTCCCGCCAAACTACCATTACAATAAAACATAATTATGTAATAGTATTTAGTAACTATGAGCTCGCAATTTTAACTTATTCTAGTAACTAGACCGGTAGAACTATATTATATTCTTAGAAGTATTACCAATAACTTTAATAATAATATACTACTGAGTTTTAGACTCTAATTATAATGAAGTGATTAATGATATCCGGGAGGACAGTGTTTATTAAAAGTACATAATTATATAAACAAAACACACCCATGACATGGCGGCATAAATACCCACACACCCCACTTAACATGACATGGGTCATGTTAAGTGGGGTGTGTGGGTATTTATTATTAATTAATTAATAATTAATTAATATGAATAATTAATTAATTTATTATTACAATACCATATTGTAATAATAAATTAATCATACAGCACAAAACACACACACTGCACAGATTCACATGACATGACACATGACACGATATCATACTCAAATTATTACTTCCACACTTCCTCATTCCGGCAGAACAAATTCTTTCTTTCTCTTTCGTGTGGTTAGTGAATAACCTGGTGTCAGAGTTTTTATGCCGCCCAATTAGCCTCTGACTTAGCTTCACATGCTGTCGAGAAATATTTCTCAGAACAACTACTCTCTAAACACGAACCAATATTGAAATCTGTGAACCGACTGCGGGTTCAAGTTTGTCGCTGCAGATCCAATCTGGCCAGATGTGGTATAATCAAACCACCACAACCACCAACCCAAACACACTACGAGTGTGGAACCCTGACACAGGATGTGCTGCACCTTCTCTCCTGCCCGTCCTACCTGCTCCTTCTATGACTTAAATAAGGCAAACGGCAGAGCTATATGTTTGTGTGTCCGTGTGTGTGTGTGTGTGTGTACTGGTCGAACAGAATAATTATAAGTCTTCGAGAGGTGTAAAAAAACTAGGTTCACAAATGGGGAATTTTGCCACAACTTGACAATGTTTTTGTGATCAGAGGTAGTATTTGTTTATACTGATAGGGAATTATCGCCAAGTGATATCTAATAACTACTTACCTTTTAGTTATTTGGCGATAATCCGTCGGGCCTCTTTATGTCATTGTATCGAAATGTTTATTACTGACTAGTGAGCATAATACCTAATTAATAATAATAATATTTACCGTACTTAATCAACCATTGATCTCCCTCTACTAAACTATACCTTTTCTAACTCATTACATATGCTTAACTATATTCTGTAATGTCTCTCTTTAAAAACATAATATCACGAATAAAACCAAAGAATCTTTGTAACATTGTTTTTATTATTTTATTTTTGACTGTCTACGTATTATATATATGTATATGTCTACCTATTTTCCTAACTAGGTACCGAACTAAAATTTATATCGTTAAAAATTACGTCAGTATTTTTTTACGGTATATAGTTTTGACCTTTTTTTTCCTTTCAGAAGCGTCGCGATGCCGTTACGAGCGGTCCAATCTGGGTAACCCGATGTTGGTGATAGATGGATACCGATTCTGTCTGCAGAAGAAACGCAGTAATGCAGTAAAGAAGCGGTGGAGATGCAGTAGCCAACATGCACGCTGCAAGGCCACTGCCATGACTGTGAATGATACCGTTGTCATACTGGGTGCAGATCATAATCATTAGAAGATTTTTTTTTATTGATTTTTTATCAATCATAGGCATTGACTTTACTAAACTTTTTATAAGAAAGTTAAAGACGTTCTTAAAATTATTTCAGTCGCCACACGTTAACAGTGGCAAGTCTGCAGGAGATGCTTTTGAGAATTTCGCTGTAAAAAAATTATTGATACGGATGCGGTCAGATATTAATTATTGAAGTTTAATAGACATTTAATATGGAAACAGAACCCATATACAAAAATAAATACTTTAGAAAAACGCTTTTTTGGTAACGTTTGGTTTAGCCGATGTCCTATTGAAAACGTAGTATTTACTTTATGAAACTTTGTGTACCGTAAGTCAAGTAACTGAATCTAGTCACTGATTTTAAGGCTTAAATTATATTTTAAGATAAATGTGAACATTCCAAATCATTCGTGATGTTTATAGACAGTCATTATCATCATTCTACTGCCCTTATCCTAATTTATTTGGGGTCTGCACAATAAATATTTTTCTTCCATACTTCACAGCAAGTCGTCATTTCGGTAGTCACCCCCTTTCTAGCCATAATTTCGTTCATAAAGTCCTTCCATCGTCATCGTTTCTTTGGTCTTCCAATACTCTTATAGTCATCTGAATTCATACTCAAAACTTTCCTCACGACTTTGTTGTTTATATACTTACAGTAAGTGTCATAATATTACAACCAAATAAATAATTCGTCGAGAAAGTAAGTAATTTTCGTGGGAAGCTATTAGATTATTATAATAAACATGTCTTTTTAAGACGTTAGTCACTAGATTTAATTGTCCTTAGTAAAATTTATCGAGTTTTTTTGCGACCCTAATAATAATAATAATATATATCACATGAATTATATTAGCCGTAAACACTCACTCACTCACTCATTTAGTGCGTAAAACATTTATGTGTTCAACAATGTTCGATTGGGAGTGTGTGTGTGTGTGTGAAAACATTTATGCATAAATGTGCACAGAGAGCATCATCCATGTTGTATTAATGTATCTTATATGTTATTTCAAACTAAAAACACAGTGGAGTTCAAAGCATCATATTATTAAAATGCTTATAGATTTAAAAATTTCAGGGTGTTTTATTCATAATTAGTAATCAATGTACATTATTATCATATAATCACAAATAATTAAATGATGAGTCACATAGCCCTTGCATTTAATGCATGCATTTATTAACAACAGTATTGTTAATAATTAAATATTCTAGTCATTTATTAATTTAAAAAAAATGTATTCTCAAAAATCGTATATTTTAATTAAGACTATCTAGTCAATGAATAAATTATTTATTGTGACACAGATTTTTCTTTGCTGTTTTACGCAATATTCAAATGCTAAAACTGTTATTATTTCTAAATAATATATTTTTGACGTATCTAACATAACATCACGCCTTTATTCCCCGTCGAGTTAGGCAGAGATGTACCTATAGTACACCCACATTTAGTATCTATTACTTTTAAAAATGAGATCCAGAATATCTTCACAAGATTGTATATTATGTAAATTGCTGTTTCCCGACAGGCACTAAAAATAAGACGTTTATTTCCAGAATATCCGATATGCCAATATGCTCATTCTAACGTGGGGAACCCAATGTTGGTCATAGATGGATACCGGTTCAACCTACAAAAGAAACGGAGTGATTTGACCAAACAACGTTGGAGATGCAGCTGCCAACATTTGCGTTGCAAAGCCACTGCTATTAGTATCAACGACCGAGTGGTTTGTCAAGGAGGAAAGCACAATCATTAAGAAATTGGACAGTATTACTTTTTATACTTATACACGATGAATTTGGCGGTCACACAAGCTAAGTTCTACCGGAGCGGTCTTATTGTGCTGCATAGCTATTCACAACCATTCAAAGATTGTCGAATCGAAAAAGACAATTTTTTAAAATAGACGTACTATTTGATTTAAACTGACAACATTTTCGGGGTTTGAATTTGGGAACAGCCTTTAAAGGTTTTTTTTTTTTCAATTGATTGTGGTTCTATTCGGCACGGAAGTGTATCGAATGGTTGTGAATAGCTGTGTAGGTGTGAGTTTTTTTTTTTTCGTTTTATAAACTATGCCCCACACTAAGAATTGCTTCCTGTATCGTGGGTGCGTTTACAAACATAGAAACTCACATACACTAACACCCACACCCGGAACAACTAATTGCAGATCATACAAATATTTGTTCCGTGCGGGGATCGAACCAGCGACACGTTGCGCAGCAGTGGATCGCTCAGCCACTGCGCCAACCGTGTCGTATTGAAATAGACCTCTGCAGTTTTTTGAACCTGCACAGGCGAGCGGAGCAGAATCAAAACCATTTCTTGTAGTGTTGTGGACTGAAGACCTCTCTGGCCGGACTAAGACCGGATCGTCTTAGACACACTTCGACATCCGCACAGGTAGATCATGTGCTGGACTGTAAAGTGTATGGCTAATATAATATGCGCACGTTTAGGCGCCTCCACCAAAAGTGGGTCCATTGACAAATGTCCCGCATATAGCTTGCACCATTACCAGCTCTAGTAACATCCTGTACAAACGCCATGTATTATACAAAACAATGTAATTACTTTGTGTTAGGTAGTATAACAATATCTAGTCATTGATGTTAAAAAAAAACTATTTATTGGTGTGAAAACATTCCATAATAATCGTGATATTTATACTTGAGCTAAGCATAATGCTGAGGCGAAGGTAACTCATATTATTATAATATAATATATTCAGGTGGAAACTGCCAATGAATCTATAGTTTATTTATTGTTTCTTGGGACTTAAACATTACTGGCGAAATGTGGGTGTACTGTTGTTTCACCTCTGCCTAACCCTTCGGGGAATACAGGCGTGATGTTATGTTGTTGTTGTGGTGGTATGTATATAATTTACACCTGCCTTATCTACACCTCAGATTATGCTTAGTCACATAAAATAGTATCTATCTAGTCATAGTAAATATAAATTAATCGTGTCCAAATCTTATTCGCAGTAGCCATTGATTATTAATATCAAAGATTTTAAACAGTTCTTGATAGTAATATTATAATGACAGTAGTTAGTGAATGATTGTCAACTTCTGCGTTCTGAGTTTTTTCACCATTACATATCAGCTGACGTGATGTTGAAAAAACTCATTAAGAATAAGATTGTAGAAGAGAATGCCATTTAACTCATAAAGAATAAGATTGTAGAAGAGAATGCCATTTAACTCATAAAGAAAAAGATTGTAGAAGAGAATGCCATTTTCAATAAAAAAAGCAATAACATGCAGGTATATAATAACAGCTCAAAAAGATCCACCAACGATCATGGATCTGCGACAAAGCAGTTCTTATTATTAGGCATGTAGGTTAGTGTTTGTGTGTGTGTGTAAGTGTGTTGGGATAGAGTGGGAGTTGGGGTAGATGGGGTTTGAATGGATGTGTGTGCGAGTGTAAGTAGTGATAATACACAAACATATTGTTGTGTTAGGGTTAAGATAAGATTGTCTATATTAATATAAATTATTTATCCGATGGAACATTGATGTATATGAGTATAATTAGTGAAAACGTTAATCAATAGTCAAAGTTTGAATTGCACCTTATTGATTTATTTTCGCTGTTTTGTAATAAATTAAGAAACATACTCTGGTCACTTAATTAATGAGAACATTCGTCATCTTATTATCTAGTCAATGAATAAAATGTTTGATGTGTAATTATTTATGAGTTTTTCGTTTTGTTTTAGTGACAGATTATATAAATATGATATAAATATTAGGTAGGTTATTACAAAATAATGTATTCGTTGTTTTCTAAATTATAAGGAAATAGTATTTTCCAAGCATTATTTTCTACATTATTGCAACAAATGGATTAGTATCATGTTTTTAGTTTCAAGACCTTACCGAACTTTGCTGAGTACGACAGTCTAAAGCAGGAAACCAAATATTGGTGATAGATGGGTACATTAGGTACCTAAAATATATATGTATATATATATATATATATATATATAATATAAACAATGCACAGTGATGACGTAAAAAGCTGGATGCACTATTCAATTAATATAATATAATATAATTTGGTGTCTTTTCGCGAATTTTTTATTTTTCCCATTTTGACTAAGTCAATTAACTATATTTAATTAACGCAAAACTTCTAACACAAGATTAACACACACACACACCACAATTATATACACATTTATTTTGAAATGTACATTTGACTATTCTGTTTAGTATCTTAGAAAACTTCACTTTTCCTGCAATAACGGTACTAACAAAACTCTTTTGTTTCAGAAAATAGTTGGAGTATCGTGAAATCAAATGTGGGGAATCCGATATTGCAGATTGGCAAGTACCGCTACTGTTTGCAGAAGTCTCGCAGTGATGCTAAGAAACAAAGATGGCGCTGTAGTAGTCAGCATATACGGTGCAAGGCAACTGCCATCACAGTTGACGAAACATTGCTGACTCGTCTTGGAGACCACAATCATTAAAATGTATAATATTTATCACCCACGTTTTCACCATTTAGAACACAAATATTAAATATTTACTTTAATAAATGTCAAAAAAGGTAAAAATATACTATACTTCAAATACTTATTAGATTAGGTCGAAAAGAGTTACATTTTGTCATATTATATAACTACTTTAAGTTTTAGAGTGTGTTAGTGTGTGTGTGTGTATGTGTTTGTGTAGAAGTAGATTTTTTCGATTCAGATATAGTAATTATGAATTAGAGAAGAATTTTGGTGGAACAGGTGCAAGCAAGTGACCGCCGTGTGAGGAAGATTGATATATTTATTACTAGCTTTCGCCCGCGTGGAGGTTGGAAATTATCCCACGGGAACGTACTACCGGGGTAAGAAGTATCCTATAGGTATGTTAATCCAGGCTATAAGCTATCTGTGTGCCTAATTTCATCCAAATCCGTTCAGACGTATTTGCGTGATTGAGTAACAAATATCGAAACATACAAATATTCACATTTATTATAAAGGGTGTAAAAATACCCTGAATGAAGCCGAGAGTCACGAGTTCTTCCTGTAATTATGATTAAAAAAAACGTACTGGACCATATACTGGGATATAATTGAAAGTGAAAAATCCAAAACAAAAAACGTTTTTTTTGCGAAAACTAGATTTAAATGCGCCCAATGCTTTACTTTAAATACTCCCACGATATTTGTTCCGTTGCATGCACCCATAGGCACAATATTTTGCGTGCGTTACATTACGTTCTACCGTAAACAGCAAATTTTTACACCAAAAATAAAAGTAATTTCCCGCATAATTAGTTTGATGTACAGAATGAGTAGATGACGGATTCTTCATGGGTCTTTTTACAGCCTGTATTTTGTAATTACTGTGCGTGTATGTGAACGGGGCAAACGCCACAAAAATTGCAATGGCGATAGCGAGCGACGTTTTTTGCATCGGTGGTATAAATACGATGAAAAAAATAACCTTTTATTTATTTATTTATAATTACTTATAAGATTTAATTTTGACAATTTGTTCCCACTGCTGGGACTCAGGCCTCCTTTCTGTGAGAGGGAGTGGGCCGTAATCCACCACGCCCGCCCATTGCGGGTTGGTAGATGTCACATGTCTTCGAATTTTGGTTCTAGGACATGCCGGTTTCCTCACCATGTTTTCCTTCACCGCTTTGAGAGCAGTGGTGATGAAATAATTTACACAAAGTAAAGCGCCAGCCTGGGTTCCAACCCATGACCTACAACTTGTAAATCGCGGCCGTTACCACTGGGGCACCACTGCTCTCACCCTATAACCTGTCACACCAAAATTCTTTCTTTGGGTTACGTAAGTATATGTTAGTACTAGCAAGGATCTTAATTAAAAGGCCACAGTGGCTATATAATTTATATTTAGTAACTGCACCAAATTTATTATATAGGAGTGTGTGTAATCATTCGTTTTTGCTTGATTAATTAGGGACACATTATAATTCTCAAATAGTCATTTAATTAATAAGGAACATAGTAATTATAAAAATCATTAACGTAGGTTTCTATAATATTTTAACAAAATATAATATGAATTATTTAATAACTATTTTAGTATAATTAGTGTGTTAAAATAATTTATTTTCACTTAAGTAATACAAAATATTTCTTACTATAATATTATATTCTAGTCCACTTTCTAGTCTGAATATTAGTCTACCTCATACCTTCTGCATTGTACCTGATATTATTCTTTACTGGTGCCGTATTATGAAGTATTTATGCTACGATTTTCCAGTGTAAGAGAGACGGAGCTACACAAGGCCGATAGCACCATCCTATTTTCGCAGTTAATTAATGATGGCATTAATACTTCATAAAACTACCTTGATCTCATAGATTTAAAGGGTGTTACAAAAATTAAGTGTATAACGATATTAAAATAACACAGTTTCAAATAATTTAATAAGTTATAGATACAAATATATTTCAAATAAAACTGTACCTACCTAAATGTTAAAACATACCTAATTTAAATAGTAAAGTTGTTTATGATATAATTTTATTTGTCATTTTATTTCATTAAAAAATCATAATCTATGTATAAGTTTATGTGTGTGTGTTTATTATGTGCACTTCATAACTTAATGTTCTAGTCATTTTTGTATGATTTAGGTTTAAGTCAATAAATAAATTTACTTCTGATTTATTTGTCTTTAGTAATCGTAATGTACCTCATGTTTTATTTCTGTTACAAAAAAAATCAGAGAAAGATAAATTGATAATAATTAAAGATAAAATAATAAGTACCTAATTATTAAAATGTTATTTTGTTTTAGGACTACGATACAGTTTTGTGGAATCCTATAAGGGTAACATACTACTAATTATTAATGGGTATCGGTTCTGTAAGCAGAAATCCCGTGATCATCTCAGGAGGAAGCGGTGGAGGTGCAGCTACCAAACTCGAGGCTGCAAGGCTACTGCCCTAACTGTTGACGAACAACTGATGGGCCATTTTGGAAAACACAACCATACTGAACCGACCGGAGTTCGTTTTTACGCAATGAAGTAGTATTCGGTGTGGATTTGCCCTAAGTCAACCCACCAAAACCTAGCTGCGTCCTACTCGTACGTACTCGTCTCATCATCTGTTTAGCCTTCGGTCGGCTTCCAGTCCAAACAGATGCAGCTGAATACAAGTATTTTAAGACTATGACTAAGACTACACACACCCGCACACACCCCCCTAGACACACACACACCCCCCCACACACTCCCCCACACACACACACTCGACACTCGTCTCTCTTGCACTAAACAGTAAGCAGTAAAGTTGCAGTTTCGCATAGAGATTCAATAGGACCGTATTTTAAGGCTGTGCATGAAAGTTGGTCATGTCGCAAATAGCTGACAAATACATACTTATTATTTTGAGTCATCATTATCATCAGCCTACTGCTGGACATGGGCCTCTCCAATTACATGCCATTCAGCTCGATTCTCGGCTCTCGGCTCTGCTACCAGCCAGCGAAGATCGTTGCTCCACCTAACCTGAGTCCTACCTTACGTTTGCCGATTCGCGGTCTCCACTCAAGAACACGTCTACCCCAACGGTCATCGGTTCTACGGCTAATATGGCCGGCCCATTGCCACTTCAGCTTGCTTATTCTGCTTCCATAATTTAATAAAGTTGTCAATAATACCTACTGAATGAAAATATGCAATATCGCTCTACAGTCAGACCATGCCACACTTGCTGGAGTGTCCTAAGTGCGTTGCGTTCACCTGTACCTCGGATGACTTAAAGAATCATTGATACCGCGATCAATGTAAAAACCAATGGCCAACCATTGGGCTCAATCAATATAAAAACATCGAAGAAGAGTACTATCAACACGAAAAGCAGAAGAACTGCACTGAAATATTGATGATTAAATGCAATAATTAATATCGTAACACATTAATTTTTAGATGTACAAAAAAGCATTTGGTAACTTTGTCTGCCCTTTTTACATCTAAAACTGTTACAACACGGGGATCAGTGTTATTTTTGCAATTTTTGCAATAATGTTCTCAAAGTATTTGTTTTAATTGCCATTCACTAATAAAATAATTAAATTTCACAACGTAATAGCAATATTATAGTTGAATAATGGGTAAAAATAATGTATAAGATACATAGATTTAAAGAAAAAAAATTACAACAATAAAAACTTTTTTTATGCTGATATTAGACTCACCAAACGTCTGTTTCTGCATCTATGGCGTAAACTGGCGACGCGTCCTCGCAACAGAGGATACTGTTGTCTGTTGGACGCTTACCCCCACACTCAAGGATTTAAATCTTTAGATTTGCCCTCACCATACTTACGTCGCATCAAAAGTGTCAGTACTGAGAAGGGTGATCTCACACATTTCGTGTATGGTGTTTCCATGGCATGTCTGTGTCAGAGCTGTTAATGTTAACGAAACAGAAACGCGATTTTTTGAGACGTTAGGTACAATTTAAATCTTTGCCCACGGTCAGATGTTTGATTTATCTAAATAATGAAACTGTACATAGCTAGGTATTACAACCCTCGAGTTTATTGTAATAATTCGTGTTTTAATAACCCCTCTTATGTAAATATTTCATAATATATAATTATGATGTAGTTTTATTTGTCAATGAAATCGTTTAAATTGACGTCGCTCGACTTCGCCCGACAACTCTAGCAACATGTGTTGCGAGACATTTGTCTCTTTGTGAATACGAGACTTAATGTAAGAACTGATAAATTAAAATTCTGCCGTAACATTGTTTTTTTGCACCATAATGGTAACCTATTATATGAAAAATAAGACAAGTGTTTTTCTTGTTAAAAATATATTCAGATACATGTTTTAACTGATAATAATGAAAATTTTATTGTTTTCCAGGATTAACAGAGATACGATTCAATTTTGTGGAATCCCATATGGGTAACTCAATCTTAGAAATTGATGGCTATCGGTTCTGTTCGCCGAAATCCGGTGATCAACACATTAGAAAACGCTGGAGATGCAGCAACCAAAGTCGAGGCTGCAAGGCATATGCTCTGACCGTTGACAGTGAACTGGTTGATTATTTTTTTAAACACAACCATGAAAATATCTATACGAAACATGGACTACCTACACCTATAGCTGAAAAAAGCATAAAAGTACCAGTTTCGCTGAGAGATTTATAACGATCATATCCCCAGTGGGTAGGTTATTTTATTATTTAAATTAAATGATTATTTAAAAGCGGCATTTTTTTTTTGCAATTTTTTGTGTTTTATGTGAATTAGGTTGAAGTCAATAAATAAAATTTGTTACGATTAGTAATTAAGTTTTTTTGTTTTTCAGGAGTACGATACAATTTTATGAAATCTGCTTTTGGTAATACAATGTTAGTGATTAATAACTTTCGGTTCTGTTTGCGGAAGTCCAGTGAAAATTTTCTAAAGAAGCGGTGGAGATGCAGCAACCAAGGTCGAGGCTGCAAGGCATGTGCTGTGACCGTTGATGGTGTACTCATTGGTCAATTTGGAGACCACAACCACAACACAAAATAAATAGGTACAGTGGTACGACAAGAGCGTGTCGGGAATTTTTGATAAATTTATCGAAAAATAATTGAATATAGAGTAGTATTTGGACTCAGCCGAGAATGCTCCGAGACAACAAAGTCCTTGGTTTTCAGAAAAAGCACTTCTCCGGCCATAAAAAGCCACAAAGATGGCAGATGATAATAGATATTGGAGGAGTCTGAACACCGTATTGATAATAAAGCATGTGTGAATTAAGAGTTAGTTTTTTTTTTTTTTAATTTGTACATAGTTTAAGAACAGACCGTCGCTCGGCTCCATGCATCGAGTGAAAAACTCACGCACATATAAAAACGTTTCACGTACAGCGAGCGCAATCTCGACTGGCATTCGACCAAGAACGCCGTACGTTCAATCACGAACATTAATACCTTACATTACGATCTTGACAGTCGTTAAGGGTCGTCAGAAGCCCGAAAGGCTGACAACCAGTATTATCAAGGTGTATTGCGTGTTACCCAGTAACTGTATTGTGGAGGCCAAATAGACTATCGGTCCATGTACAATACCGCCCTGCTAAGCCGAAAGGCGCTATCTCAATCGGAGTAAGTTTTGAGAAAATTGACTTTTTGTACATTATAATTAAGGAAAAATTTAGATATAAAAAACTTCTTAGTGTTTTTTTTTAATGTTTTAAGATAGATAGCGATATTTAGCTTATACCATTAGATGCGAAATTGTTATAGCTATTGAATGGTATAAAAAAACTAAAAGGGCGTATCTCAGAGATAGCGCCTTTAGGCTTAGCAGGGCAGAATACTGGTATACATCTGCATTCTATTAGACTGGAAGCCGACCTCAACATAGTGAGGAAAAGGCTAAGCAGATTGATTGACTTATAACACCATAAAATATCTATCAATAATTTAGGAGAAAATCGCTTTTGAATCTTGCGTAGATATACGCTTCTATGGCTGCATGCGCCTGTTTTCGCTCGTCGTACAGAGCCGGTCTACTGTACCTATCTATCCTGTGACCACAATGTGTCTGGCTCAAACTAGAGAACCAACTAGTGAAAAAATATCTTAAAGCATTGTCGCAGAGATTTATAACGACTTACTTAACTTATGTACTTATTAGTTTAATAATAAATAAATGTTTTACTGTTTCATTGTGTTTTGATTTGACCTTTATGTTGAAAAGTTTCAGATAGGAGACCCCCTGAACACGGGTGTCCTATCTGAAACTTTTAAGATTTCTAAATTGGGCCAAAAATAAAGTGTTTGGTGCAGCCGTTCGCAAGTTATGGCGTGACCAAAGAAAATAGGTATTAATTTTATATATATTGATGTGTCCATTTGCTGACCTGTTAAAATAAAATGTAACTGCTGGTCGCGGCTTGGTACATAATTTGTTTGCAGTTAAATTACTTAATATTTTATAATATTACGTTATTTCGTTGCTTCGCAATATCATATGAAAAATATTTTATTTATTTTTTATAATATGTATTATAGAGTTAACTTATATCAAACATTTACATTTCAACACACATTTCTCATGTATAATAAATACTTCTGATATTTCTCTACGTTTTCGTAGGCCAAATCGTAGCACCTCGTAGCACTTCGTAGCAGTGTCTACGGAGTGCTCTGAAACTCTTATATTGTCCAGACATTATATATTAAGATATTATGTGAGTCTAAACAATGGAGGGTTAAAAACATTGTCACTCCGTTCAGGTCGTTCTTAATATTCTAAGTGACTAAACGTTTTGTTTTGCTTTTAGAACTTTTAGATAGCTCGCAGTTTTCATACGGCACAACGCTCAGAGGAAATCCATTGATAATATATAACGGTTATCGATATTGCAAGATCCGAGATAACAGATCAGAGTTGTTGAGGAAGCGGTGGCGATGTTCAACCCACCACAACCATGGATGTAAAGCAGTGCTGTATACGGTCGAACAGAGTGTTGTCGCATTAAAAAATGATCATAATCATTGAATTTGTAGATGAAATACAAGTTGGGTGAAGCTACGGTTTCATATAAGAGCGGTGGCCGCTACATAACTACCACAGTGACAGCTGTCATGAAAATTATAGCAGCGGTGTTTGACTTTACGGTGTCAAAATCGATCAGTGACGTCATTCGCCGGTGAATTGCGGACGCTATGTTGTGGCCACCGTTCTTCAAGGAAACCGTAACTTTAGCAAGCGCAGACCGGCGATTTTTTTTGTCGTCATGTGATTTCGCGCTGAAACGAGTTAAGACTATGTTTACGTATAACCCTGAAGCACGGGTGCTTTATCAACGCGCGTTAAAAATGCCCTTTATTGTAACATGGAAAACAGTACATTTGTACGCATGTGCTTTTTTTTAACGCCGCGGTATTTCCAGCGTCATTTTTGGATTTTCAACCTTGGACTCAAAGTTGAAAGTTGAAAATTGGTTGGATTTTCGTTTTAAAATCGCCCGTGCGTATCAGAGCTCAGTCATATTTTGTTTTTGTTATCGGTTATTTCTCTTTACTGTAATTTTTATTTTTGTTATTGATTGGGTACAGATATTTTTTTCTATATGTTTTTATAATAAACTAGCTCTAATTAAATTATCATAATTTATCCAATATAAAAAAGAATAATTTATGCCATGAAGTACAAAATTATACAATAGTCATTGCGCGCCAAATTTAAAGTATTGAATGCCAAATATTGATTGAGTTGAGTTCCTTTCGGTACACAGTGCTGAGCTTTACATATTTTGTTTAAAAAAATTGCGATTAACTACAAAATGTTGTAAAAATGTTCAAAAGTATATTGTTAATCCATTCATTCATGAATAGAAGGGCGTCCTGCCTAACGTTTTAATTAAAAATGACTATTTCTCATGCTTTCTATGTTTGTTTTACTTGATGACCCTTGGAGAATCAAAAGACCTCACTAGTACTATCTAGTACTAGTGAGGTCAATGTCATATTAGGAAAATTTGGCAAGAGAAATCAAAATGAAGACGTGAGAGAATGAAAGAAAATTCTTAAACATGTGTTTAAGAAAATGAAACTTCAAAATGTTTCTAAAATTCATGTTTATAAAAGTTTCTTATGTTGTGGGTTCGAAATTATAAATAGTTTCTATCTAGTTTAATTAGAAATTATAACTAGTACTATCTAGTACTAGTGAGGTCTTTTGATTCTCCAAGTTTAAATTTATCAGTACCTACAGTAAAATTTTACTTGACGTCGAAACGTGATTTGATGTCGAAGTGAGTGAGTGTGTGAGGGAGGCCTAGGTCCAGCAGTGGACGTCTTTCGGCTAAAATGATAATTCTAACTTAACTAAAACGATTAACAAACTAAACTAAACAAAACACGACTGACTTCAAATAAAATTCTCCCGCATCGCTGTCGACTGTTAGTGTACCCAAGAGACTGGCGGCATTACCACGTTGTATGGTATATGCACCTAGCTTCTGACGTTTCATAAGTGCCCTTGTAGGTTTATGTGAAATAAAATATTTTGAATTTTGAATGGTAATGCTTAGCCTCTGGCTAAGGTAAAAGTCAGCTTTTTGGTCACAGAAAGTTACCACCAGCCGTTTCGAGATTTCGTTATTTTGTTAAGGACTTTAACATTTTTATTCCTTTAGAGGTATGAGGAACAGGGAGTAAAGTTCACTCATCCTCTATAGAAAAGGGAGGATCCTCCGACCAGATGGGTGTCGTGTCTGGCGGGCAATTGCCGAATGGTTGAAGTCGGGAGCTTGTATATATGTCGATCGCGCGGTAAACTCCAATTGCGCGATGCAGGATTTGTGTGACGTCAGGATGTTGTGTGACGTCAGGTCTTTGATGCGTAGTTCGCATGTGGCGATGTACATGCCGCCACATTCCTTGACTTAAGCTGGAAACAAATTATCGGACGCGTCCGTAAGCCGCGGTTGGGAGTCGCGGCTTATTTGTATCTGGATAGTACATTTAGCACTACACTGTGCAAACTATCGATCGTAAGTCGCGGACGTGTTCTTTAGCGTTCGGACGTCTGTTGGTCGCAACTGTCAGTCGCGGCTTACGGACGCGTCCGATAATTTGTTCCCAGCTTTATTTTGGTACGATAAGTACAGGGCGATGTTATTTGGTTTCAGTTTCGATTTCGATTCGTCGGACAAGATTCTTCCAACTTTCTGAAAAAGATAAAAGACTACAGCGTCTTGAAAAAAAGAAACTTAGTGCTCGTCGTGCTCGAGCACGATTAGATCAAGGATCCCTTGAAGAAAGAAAAAGAAAGGACAGGGAAAGGTATTATAGAAAGAAAGCAACTGGACAAATCAAGAGAATATCTGACTACAGCCCTACCCGACAATGTCATATTAGGAAAATTTGGCAAGAGAAATCAAAACGAAGACGTGAGAGAATGAAAGAGAATTCTTAAACATGTGTTGTAAGAAAATTAAACTACAAAATGTTTTTAAAATTCATGTTTATAAAAGTTTCTTGTGATGTGGGATCTTCGAAATTATAAATAGTTTCTGTTTGTTTTCATATGGTTTATACTCGACCAAAAATCCCTCACTCTCTGCTTTTAAGGAGCTTTCGGTGTTGTAAATTGAAAATGGTAAGGCCAGTCACATTGCGGCGACAAAGTGAAATCATAATGAACTTACCTGATTACTTAAAGTACATATACATACAGTGTCGTTGAAAAGCCCCCTCAAATAAAAATAATAATAATAAAATAAAAAATGACATCGCTTTAGGCAATACGTTAATAAAAATTGATTTGGAAAAACTCCTTTAAATTGCATCTAAGATTTTTAATCCCTCAAATAACACAATCTCGGGTAATAAATTAATAAGAAATTTTGGTAAGATACATATAACTCTTCAAAAATGAACTAAATTATATCATACCAAACCTAGTAGTATTTTATTCTTTTATTTATCTTGTATTTTTTTTTTGTTGTAATATCTTTGTTTTTCTCATTTATTTCAGTGTACCAAGGACTAACCTTCACGACACGACGCGGTTCCAAAGTATTAAGTTTCAAAGGACACACATTTAGCTTAAAATTAGGTATGGGTTACAAAAAAACATGGAGATGCTCAAAACATAGTGCTTTAAGATGCAATGCTTCTGTTTTGACGATTGATGACAGCATAATTAGTGAAAAAAATGAGCATAATCATAATTGATATTTTGCTGAATTACCGTATGGGCATCTTATGGTCATTCAGCAAAATATCAAGTCAGTACTACATGTGTGTCATGTGTTTATACGGCCAATTAACTTGGTATACCAAAACGTTAGAGGCTTGAATTCTAAGCTTTATTTCTTCCACCATAAGCTCAATGCTCTTCTGATGACATCAATACCGGAGTGTGACTTGAACACACAACACAGTGTCATGAATCTTTTAGACCTTGTGAGAAGATGGATGAAAGATAATTAGATAATAACCTATAAGTAATGTGTTTTTTTCATTTATTGCAATTGTGTTTATTTTTAACCCCCGACGCAAAAAGAGGGGTGTTATAAGTTTGACCGGTATGGTACCGGTGTATGTCTGTCTGTGGCACCGTAGCTCTTAAACAGGTGAACTGATTTGAATGTGATTTTTTTATTTGAAAGCAGGTGTTCTAGCAAAGGTTTTTAGACATGTTTTATCAAAATCGGTTCAGCCGTTCGAAAATTATCAGCTCTTTTCTAGTTAATGAAGTGTCTTCCACAGGGCTGATCGATTTGAAATTTGGTATTCTGTTAATTCAATGATATTAAAATATCTGTAAATTACAGGATTCCCAAATCTTACAGCGCAGGTATCGTGTTTGGGCTCATTGGAATGGTCTGAATGAATAGGCTATAGATACATGATGAACAGGGTCTGGTGATGAAGCAGGAAAGAGAAATTAGGAAATGTTTTTGTCAGGGGTTTTTTTTAAATATTAATATAATTTCACTTGTTACAAGTTACTGTTATTTTGTCGTGTTTAGATTTTTTTTTAATTTTTTTATGTTGCCTAACCTACTTATTCACATTTAGACACATTTTAATTTTTAATTGCACTGTATGTACAACGCGTTGGGATTATTTATTGTGTATTGTTATGCATGAACACTTAAATAAACTACTAGGTTCTAGGATCTTGGAGTGTGCTTATGTTTTTATTTTTTTATATATAACAAGTTTTTTAAGATAAACATTTCTTTTTTCCATTATTTTTGAAGGCATTACATTTGTATGCAAAACTCAATGGCGCTATTCTACCTGTATAGCTCTGTCACTCTTTCCATTTGAATCTAGACATTTTTAACATAAAAAAACAGCTTTACATATTACAGGTTTGCAATTCGTGATGTCGCAATATGGAAACCGGCTCCTACTACATCGAAATCACACTTATTCCTACAAATCTCGGAATGGAACAAGAGTTATATGGCGCTGCACAAGATATTGTTCACGAAAATGCAGAGCTGCTATCTACACTATTGAATACGAACACATTATTCAGATTCGAGGAGAACATAACCACGACCCACCACGACAGAGTGAGAGAAATTGGAAGATGGTGACGTTTTAACATTTTTAGAACGCAAGGGACATTATCGGCCATATTATCGAACGAAAATGATCGTAAAAGTATTGTGACGAGTTATCAAGCGCACGTTAATTGCTGTATT
Source organism: Agrochola macilenta (assembly GCA_916701695.1). NCBI lineage: Eukaryota > Metazoa > Arthropoda > Insecta > Lepidoptera > Noctuidae > Agrochola > Agrochola macilenta. The sequence goes on from OU753563.1 coordinate 17,601,815, forward strand.
AATTTTGAATATTTTTTTTTTCGAGAAACTGGTCCTTTGTCCCATAATAATTGAGACTAATGAGACAATTTGTCCCATGCTTAGTTGATACAGGACTGAACTTTCATCGTATCGTATATGTAAAAAAAAAACAGAAAATCAATATTAAAACATTTGAGTTTTTGCTACATTTGAAAGGTTTAAAAGAAAATTGCCCTAACTGTAGGTACTGTAAGAATATAAAGGCACTGACGATGTTAAATTATTACCACTGATGTTTGTTCGACTGTACATACAGGCCTAGCACACTTGAGTTCACTCGATCGACCGTAATAATAAATAAATAAATTATGTTACGTAAAATTAGAAATCGACTAGGGCTGTGATTATAATTGTTTTTGTTTAAAATGACTTGTTTAATTTGTATTTGCCACACCAAAAAATAATGTGTACATCACTAGTTTTTTTTTAAGTGCCATTTTTAAGTAGTTTTCTGAAAACAGTTTTTGCCTTTTCTCTTAGTTTTTATTCAGAAATACTTACAATACGGCTGGTGTGAACATAGGCCCTCCGAACATACGCGCATGTTCTCTCGCCTCATGTCACGATTTGATTCGTAAAAAAAAAATTGCACAGCCTTCTGCGCAAAGTTCGAACCGGCCATGACACATTGGCCGTATTGTATGTAGGAACGGCACTATTAACTTATGTGATTGGTTGTTGTCATTCTAGTGGACCAACGTTAATGCTGTGCTCAATTCATCAATCGGTTTAGACGAAGACTTTTGGTTTAGAATGAATGTTAATAGGTATCTCTCGACTGATTTCTATTTTAAAGTGTTGTTGTTATGTATTTAATTGTCTATTAAAATTTATACTTATCTATTGAAAAATCTTTTCCATCATTCACAATTAAATCGTGCATTTTTTTCCATCCTGTATAATAATGTTTAGTTCTGAGTTCAAAAGAGTTATTTTTTAAAGCACCTACCATACTACTGTCGGGGTCTGAGCCGAGGCACACATACAAATTTATAAATTCCAGAATCAGTGACGAACAACGATAATTTTTCACGTGCCATTATGTTCATTTATTTCTTTTTTACTTTACAGCAGCTCTATTTGCAAACCAAATCGAAATTTAAATAATATTCTTGATAAGTTACTTCCCTCGTTTTGATGATGTGTTGAAGTAAAAAGTTCGTTCCATTTTTAAATAACACGAACGATATGAGTTTTCATAGTAATTTATTTGGCCGCTAAACACGAGAGATATGGATTTTCATACAAACATTGCCGACCGAGCACTCGCATGTATTCGGTCAGTACAGTCATATTTCGATTTGTCTCGGAGGTTGGCAAAATAATGCTCGAATTTCTAAGCATGTTTGAGAAATTGACATTATTTAAATTAATATTATAAATAGAATAGATTTGTATTTTTGTTTGTAATGAATAAACTCAAAAACTTCTGGACTAATTTATATTGTATGATAATTGCCGTGAAAATTAAATGTTGTTCGTGTTTTTTACCCATCATGTATATCCTATGTGGAATGGTAAGTGTCAAAGTAAAAAAAATAAAAAGGAGTCATAAAAAAATATTGATCGTGTTTATTACCTACTTATGTTTATCTATAATTGTTGTCAGCTCGGTGGTAAGCGTCATTAAAACGTTGTTCGGAATAGTTAGTAGTGCAATGATACATTAGTGAGCTTAAAGCTACGGTTTCCTAGAAGAGCGGTGGCCGCCACATAACGGCCGCAGTGACGGCTGTCATGAAAATGATGGCAGCGGCGTTTGCCTGTACGGTGTCAATAAATTCTCTCTAGGAAAATACAACAACTTCTTTCATAAATAACGTTTCAGTGACGTCGCCGGTAAACAGAAGACTCTAGGTAACGGCCACCGCTCTTCTAGAAAACCGTAGCTTTACCGGCGAGGCAGGTAGCGGTAAACCTCGCTTGTTAGGGCATCAGCGACTCTAGCGTTTTTTAAGTAATCAGTTTAACTAGTTTTTAGTGATAAATGATTGTATGTAGATGTCAACCGTTGATAAGTGTCGTAAAAATGTCGATCTCAGCATTATTAATACATATTGTACAAATTATAACATTAGTTAACAAATTATAACATTAGTTAACAAATTATAACATAATTTAACAAATGTAACATAATTTGTAGAAGTGCAACCTAGGTCAAGTGATTATTTGATGTTATATGTTGCATAAAACATATTTATTTAAAAAGAAAACTCATAAATTAATAACATAGTTATAAAAGGCGCAAGGCACGCATTGGGAGCAGGAAAATCGCCAGTGGCAGCTCACGACTCCGGTGGACCCTTAAGTTCTTAAATCTATAAACACTTTTGTTGGAATTGGATAGGTATGTATTTCGAAATGAAATTAATATTTTCACAAATTAACATAGGTTCTTTCCTTTTCGTGTGCTTAGTGACTAACCTGGTGTCAGAGTTTTTAAAGCCGCTCAGGGGCCTCTGACTGGGCATCAGGTTTCCTCACGATTAATTTCATTTAAAACATAGGTAAATTTATAAAACAAAAGTGTTGATATTTTTTCATCTTTCTTTTTTCAGCAATGCCAATATGCCACAAAATAAACAATAATGGTAGAATGCTTTTCACCGGCTACACGTATGCTGTCCACTTTTCACGAGCGAACGTAAATGACGTCATGGAAACAAGATGGCGCTGCAGCAAACATAGCCTAGGGTGCGAAAGTGCATTTTACATCGTCAGTGGAAAAGTTATACAATGTGGTTTAGAAAAACATAATCATTCACCATCATAAAGTACGTGTCGTAAAAAAAAAAAAATTGTTCGTAACATAAAATCATGCCTTGTTACCCCGAAGGATTGGGCAGAGGTGGACTCATAGTACACCCATATTTCGCCAGTTATGTTTAAGTTTTATTTAATAGGGGGCGAGGATATTGGCATTAATCGGGCACAAATCCAGACTCCGGGCTGCTACCGAAGATTCCTTATAGAAAACCCAATAAGACATCGATATTCGTGTTCGTGTTTAATACTTTAAGGAAATTTATTTAAAATTGTTGATCTCAACCTTGTTAAAAATTGTAAGTGTCGTAAAAAAAACATATTGTTCGTGTTTAATACCCATGTACATACTTTAGTATGTAATCATTATATCTAGTCTTTAGTGATAAAAGATTGTTTATAATGTCAAACATAGGTTTGATATGTGTCGTAATTTTTTTGATATAAACTTTATTAATATGTGTCGTTCAAATCTTTTTTTGCTGTTGTATTTTTTATGGCATCAGCTACTTTAGTGTTATAGTATGTAATCAGTATATCTAGTCTTTAGTGATAATAGATTGTTTGTAAATGTCAACCATAGGTTTGATATGTGTCGTAAATTTTTTGATATAAAATTTATTAATATGTGTCGTAATTTTTTTGATATAAAATTTATTAATATGTGTCGTTCAAATCTTTTTTCGCTGTTGTATTTTCAAAGCGTTTTAAATATATTAATGTAGTAAGTACCTCATCAAATGATCGATGTTGTTTGTATTTTTTTTTCTACTGTGAAAATTATATATTTGACCTAGGTTGCACCTAGTTGTATTTAAAAAGACAACTTAACACAGTTATAAAAAGGCGCTAGGCATTCACTGCGAGCAAGATCTCGTCTGTGTCTAGAGCCCAATGATTGCCAGCGGCAGCCCACGACTCCGGTGGACCGTTATAAATAAATAAGAATAAAATAGCCTTTTTTTTTGCTCATCTAAACTTGACATAATTATTCTAGTTTATAACAGTATAGATATTTATAATTACATGTATAATTATGTATGTATTTATACACAATTATACAAACTACTCGTACTACTACTCTACTCTCTCTACTTCTACTTCTATTTATTTTAGTAGAAGTAGCCTCTGCGGCGTTGGCCTCTGCTTTCCATACATCTTTTTCCTAACGCCTCTCGCATCTATAAGGGTCCACATCTCTGGCTGAATATATCTCTGCATCTTTAACTTGGTCTTTCTTTTTATCTTATCTTGTCTCTTGGTACCCATTCTGTTAAACGTTTTGTTTACTTGTTATTATTCATCCTACAGCCTACTATGGTAGACCGTTATTTTTTATTTTTTTATTTTATACACTGTTGCTGGAAATAGGTAGGTATGTATTTCGAAATGAAATTAATCAATAAAACATAATTTTTTCAGCAATGCCAAGATTCCAGAAACTAAATAATAATGGTAGCATGCTTTTCGCCGGCTACACGTATGGTGTCCACTTTTCACGAGCATACAATGACGTCATGGAAACAAGATGGCGCTGCAGTAAACATATCCTTGGGTGCAAAAGTGCATTTTACATCGTCAGTGAAAAAATTATAAGATACGGGTTAAAAAAACATAATCATGCACCATCATTAAGATCCTTACGTTTTAACTTTCGTATTACGAGCTGAAACTTTACAGAACAGACAAAAAAATATAACGACAGTAGATACTCGTGTGTTAAAGGATGCATTATGAAAGTTGGCAACAGCTAAGTACATATTTCTGTCAAATATTTCACTGTTTCGATTTTTTATTACGTACAAGGTCAAGACACTATTATCTTCTAACAAGATAATATTTACTATATAAGCTAACAGTTTTAAAATAATCCTATACTATTAAATGAGCAACATTTGTATGTATATACAGAGTTGATATGACAGAGGGGCATTAAATAACACTACGTATACTATACGTGTTTAGTATTAATTCGATACGGTATAAAAATAAAAAGCACCTAAAATGAGTTTTTTTTTTTTTCAAACAAACTAAATAGCTTACAAATCAGAGTAAAACGCAACCACCCTTTGAAAATAAATTTAACTGACCTACAGATACCTAGGTAACAGCGGCAACGTCGCGCGCGTCGGCGTGTGTTATCTCGTCAAAGCGGGCGGCCGCCCGCCGCGCGCCAGCCCGCGCCGGCGCGGCGGCGGCGGTGGCGCGGGCGGCGCCCCCGTTCGCGGCGGCTCCTCGGCTCGCGGGTTTTTGTTTTAGGTATGGTTTTGAAGTACAACAATCACAAAAAAATTAAATTCTCGATGTGTCATTCACATGAATGCACAAATTATACCGACAGAGAATAATGTTATTTATTTTTCTAATTAAAAATCATGTCAGTGTATTCTAACGCCGTGTAAGTTACACGAGGCATTGTTGAACACTTTAATTACACACACACACACACACACAAACCCAAAGTTTAATTACGTGTCGTATCACAATAAAAGCAGTCGATCACAAAAAAAAACACTAACACTAAATAATAATAATCCCAAGTTACGTGTCCTGTCACAATAAAAAAAGAAATACTGTCTTAAACTTATTTAGTGTCCTATCACAATAACAAAACAAAATCCCAATTGTCAGCGCGCGAGTTCGACAAAACGGAAGCGGAGCAGGTGCTACCGTGTTACGTAACATCTTGTACGTTCCGAAAGAATAGCGTCGGCGCACTGAAAAAACCAGTTTTTAGAAGCCCCACTGCCCCAGCCCCACTTACCGATCGCAACCCCTGCCCCTCGATCGCTAGGATGCAATAGCAACACACTGACCTATTTCTATTTCTTTTACGCGTGGTGTTTTGCAGATGATTGTCCCTCTCGTAATGAAAATGCAAGTGTGTGTGTATTTATTGCTTCCTTGTTTGCATTGTCATCTTTTTAGCGAAAATATTTGGTTGTACTTGTGACTTGCGTCACAACGGCAACAACGCATAGGTTATACTCAGATTTATCGTTTTAAGGTGCATGACCTATGCGTATAGACATAATCAGCTGTTAGGAAAGATACATCGTGTTCAAACGGGGCAAAAACTTAAAAAATCATTTGCGACTAAACTACTGCTCCTATTTAATTGATTTTTGGTACAGAGCTTGAAAATGGTACCTAGTATACTCAGTTTAAAGAAAAGCCCCTCTGTCGTATCAACTTTGTATATATATAAATATATTTGTAATCACGTTCTGTAAAAACGTCTCTAACGATTTATATGCAAGTTGCAATATAGTGGTTTACGGGGGTGAAAAATGGATCTAGCTAGGCCTTATATCTAGGAAAATTCGTTTTCTCCATATTTTCAACCGAGCAGAGCTCGGTCACCCATACTTTAGAACAATATGGCTTCCTTATAGGTACTAATAACATAGCAGCATGGAATTAGTATGTACTATACATGGAATTAGTATGTACTATACATGGAATTAGTATGTACTATACATGGAATTAGTATGTACTATACATGGAATTAGTAAGTACTGTACATGGAATTAGTATGTACTATACGTGGAATTAGTATGTACTATACATGGAATTAGTATGTACTAAACATGGAATTAGTATGTACTATACATGGAATTAGTAAGTACTATACATGGAATTAGTATTTACTATACATGGAATTAGTATGTACTATACATGGAATTAGTATAAACTATCTTATACTATTAAATGAGCATTATCTATTTTCACCAAAGCAGAGCTCGTTCGCCCAGGTACTAATATGTAAGGAAGGAGAGATAGGCGGACGACATTTTTACTATCTCGGTTACCCTAGATGAAGCTGGTTCCGGAGCGTGGGGATTGGCACAATAAAAGAGAGGCCTTTGCTCAGGAGTGGGTGAAGTTGGGCTGTAGATGATGATGATGATGAAAAGAGGGGACAGAAACATAGAGCATTAAAAAATTCATCCGCATTGCTGTCAACAGGATACGTGCCCAAAAGGCTGGCAGCATTAGCTCGTTGTGCAGCCCTGCTCCTACTTCACAACCACAACTAATTGATTAAAATTTGAAAATACTGTTGGAGCTGATAAAGATTGTAATAAACTCGATATCCTTTGTATTATATAATCGTATAGCACAGGTGTGAGTACTATGTACTATAGAGCTACCATTTACCGGGTAATGTCTTTCATTGACTTGAATGTGGCTGAGTATGTCACGCTCACTCAGATGTCTCGCTGATGGTAGCGTGTGTGTTGGATTATTAAGTTCCCTACAAGTTGAGCTGAATGGTGCTGTTCCATGCGTCATGTTCGTGAAGAGGCGCCGTCAGTTGGGACAGGTCATCTCTTATCTGCCATATCATATCTTATTTTTCTTTTGTTTACTCGTATGCTATGTATTTTCTGTACTCTGGACGCTTTTAACGTGTATTTTTTTACATCGTTCTCATATATCATCATAAATTCAACATTAATGATGTAACTAATATTTTTGTAACAATATACTAATTTTAAAGAGTATCCGTGGAGTTTCTTGTCCGTTCTTCTGCATAGGTACCTACTACGCTTTGGAATGGGCAACTAGCTTCATATTTCTGACTGACCGACTCCTTGACAATTCAAAAGTGTCTGTAAATGGTTTAATTGAAATAAATTCTTTGAGTTTGTATGGCAGTGCTTTTGCATTGCTGTCAACAGTATAAGTGTCCAAAAGGCTGGCAGCATTACTGGCAATGCAAATTCTTTCCTCACTGTTTTTATAAATTTATCACTAGTTGAAATATCGCTATTTAGTGCACTTAAGTATTGATTATGTACCCTGGTAACGTACAGACAAATGAAGGAACACGGGTGGAATTTAGTCAGTAAGAGTCTGACACGCCCATACCTAATTAGAGGATGCCAAAACTACCTTCTTACATGCATACAAAATTGTAACGCGAGATACTGGATCGTAATCATTGACCTTTTTGCTATTCCAATTTAGTAGGATAGCAAAACTATCAATATTTTTGTAAATTCCATTATTAGTTTCTGTAAATATTTAAGTCAAAATGTATCTCTACCTATTATTTAAAAAATAAAGGAACGAATTTAACGTTTAAAGTTTAGTTATAACATTAAAACTTGATTTGAAAAAAAACATCGCATCAATAGGAAGAATATTACTCTTGGTGACGATAAGGATCTTTTTACATACGTGAAGTATTTTATAACTGTTCAAAAGAAATTCAATTTTAAAGATGTAAGTATTAGGATCTTTTGGTGCGTGGCAAAAGTCGGAACTAACGCCGCCAACTACGCCCCCCTGTCAATTTCATTCAAGCGCAAAAAGATCCTTCATCATCTTCACGTTTACATACTCGTATCAAGTTTTCTTCCTCCAATCTCCTCTCTCAACAGTCGCGCACATTCACATACGCAGTCATTCACTCCCTTCTCTTTCATACCCATACTTCCCAGGCACACATTTCTCCATGAGGAACCCCAATTTTTTTATTTTTTTTTATTTTTTTATTATTGTCAAACATCGGTACATTATTTGTTGCTTTTACAGTTTTACTCGCCAAACTTTCCAGTTTGATGGTGAGAAGCGCTTGCTATTCGTTATACACAAACAATGTAATTAATTAAATTAAATTTCGTTATCGAGAAACACTCCTTAATTTTGACTTTAACATACCTTTACTTACTTTAGGGTTTTGTCTTAACAGATCTATTTTATTAAATACTCTTGGGACTAGATATCTTGTAGTTCTTTCCCCATAATAATTTATTACTTTCGGTTCAACTAGTTTATTTTCTCTTACTCTTCTTGTGTTATAATTATTATCAACAGGTACTTTATACTCGTCACTAAAATAGTGTTCTAGGCTTATCAAATAATCGACTTTCTTATCTACTGGTAGAATTTTACAAATGGGGAATAATTTTTCATATTCTTTGTTACATTTTTTCTTAACCTTTTTGTTGACTAAGAACCAACTTGATTAGTCTTATCTGTATTTTTTTAATGTCTTGTAAGTATGTTTTAAAACTTCGCCCATACACAATAAGTCCATAACTGATTAGTGAGTCAGCAAGTGCATAATATACAATCAATAGCGTCTGTTTATTCACCACATTGTTCAACTGATAGAACTTCCCCAATACCGATCTCAACTTGTTACATACATCAGTTACATGCGTTTTCCAATTAAAATTAGTATCAATATTAAGGCCTAAATATTTAAATGTGCTAACATATTCCAATTTCATACATACGCAATTAACCTTATCATTATGCAGGCATTCGTAAGTATGTCCTATTACATCAAGATCCCGGTTGAGTACAGTTTTAGCACGTAGAAAAAAAGAAAAAAGATCCTTGTGGCACTGTATTTATGGCGATGGTTATTTAACCAGTCCAGAATATATTACTTTTCACTTTTCGTCTTTTATTTACAGAGTCACCTATATTTAATTTTAGCAAAAGGGGTAAATCGTTAATGACTTTTGCTGGTTACCGCTATAGTTCGCATTATGAGAAGGTCCTTGCAAGCAAGAGCACAAAAACAAGATGGCGTTGCATGAGACACAATAGAGGATGCCGGGGTGTCCTTTTCACCTTAAATGAAGAAATATATGGTGAGATGACGGAACATAACCATGGACCATCGATGGATGGATGGGTGGATAGTACTATTGAGCAGGCGTTGTCAATTTAGTAAAAAAAGAAAAGTTACATTGCTTAAGTATAGTACAGTCGACCGCTTTCTGTGGTAACAAAACCAGTATAAATATGCAGCCTTTTATTCTGTTAAAACTACGCTACGCTAGGCTAACTTAAGGTCAAAGTGTTACTACTGACGTGCGTTGGAATGTACCTACAATTATTATTCGTGCCTAATAAAGAGATGGATGACAAAAGTGTGGTATATCATATTTTATTTTGCGAACAGTACAGCTCGCGTGCACAAACATATTTGCAACAATGAATATACCACTGAAGTTATTTAAAACGGATTATTTCCCATGTGTTTCGTATTTCTAAAAATGGTAAATATAATTTTCGTTTTCCTTTATACTCGTATAACTTTTGTAGTGAAAATAACCAAGTCAGTTTCAAATCCTATAATTAATATACAAATTAACTTTTTTTTTTATCCGACTCCGGCTGTAGGTTACTAAAAAGCATGTCGTGGCAAGACGATCATTAAACAGAAATAAACTAACCAATTACTATCTGTTAAACACGAGATTTTACTTTGGAAGCTATTATTACACCCAACTAAACTCAGTCACACAACATGTTCGACGGGACCTAACGACGAGCGACAACGACAGCACGATCTAGCGGTGCACAGTAGCTCCGTAGGCCATGTCCTCCATGTTAAAGGGGACAAAGGGAATTTAATAAAATTATTAAAAGTACTTCTCGTTTTCCCCGTACGCTGTCCCCGTTAATTTTGACCTTCGAAAAGTGCTGATTCTCAGTTTAGTTTGATAATAAGAGTTTTGAATTTTGAAAAAAAAAAAAAAAAAATGTAAATTATACTTTTCAAACTATGCACGTTGTCCCCGTTGCGTTAAAATTATAAGTGAGAGTGCCTTATTAGAGAGAATATTATACCTATACAAATGCCTACATATAAATTGTAAAATACATAATAGCTATACACATGCAATTAAAAATCACCTAAAATGTAAACAATAGTAGCATTTTTTTTTGTGTAGTATATTTTTTAATGTACTTGCTTTCCGCCCGGGTGAGTTTTATTTCCTGCGGGTACTGCCGAATGAAAAGTGTACTTTAAATAGCTTACTGGTATAAACTATTCCACAACCAAATTTTGTCCAGACCCGTCCAGCAAATTTTACGTGATTGCGGCATAAACATTCATAATTTACGATTTTATTATATGTATAGAATAAGTTTGTATAAAATATGTAGTATTATATGTGTATAATCATATAGTAATGAAATTGCGTATTTGTTTCCTAATTGAGTACCTAATTTTTGCGAAGCTCCGATTGGCTCATTTTAAATCCCAATTCAGAATTCCTCCCTTTATAACACTAGGAGCTAGGAATTTAGTTGTGATGCGAACTTGACAGTGGTAAATCGTAACGTGATGTCGGTAAAAGTGTAAAAGAAGAACTCATGTACTTAAGTACATTTTATTATTTATTTAAAACCGTTAATATTTTCAAGTGGTAATAGTAGGTATATGTAACTAGGAGTATAGGATACAAAAGTTATAATATGCTATGCTATGTATATAAAACTTTCTGTTATTTTCAGCAGTTATTAAAATGTCAAAAGAGTCTCAGGCTGGCCAATCCGGAGGAAGAAGTGAATTGAAATATATAAAAAGAATGGGCGGCAGAGTATTACTACATGCAGGATACCAATTTACGAAAAAAACTACTTATAAAAGTGGAGCTACTCTATGGGAATGTCACATAAGAAAGAAAACTAAATGTACTGGAACAGTAAAGATTCAAGTAAGTATTTCAAGAATTAACATTTCATATCAATTTATATACCTACAGGATACAAACATATATTTAATTTTCATTGTAACATTAATGTTTGATTCCGAACTTAAATATTTTTTATAAATTTAATAAACCCAGATGGTGCAACGGAAAAAAATCAAACAAGAGTCGGGTTTTATTCGTTTACCGGGACTAATGCATGTGTTGATGAAATAAGTATTAGTTTTGGGTCTGTATCATATCTATGATACCATCTTTGTTACTGTTTATCGAATTTTTATTACCTTCTTTGGACATCAACGAATAAGTACCTATTAGTAAAAAAAAATAACGAATTGGTCAAGCCGCTCTCGAGTTTTGCGCTTAGGAATTCATATATGCATAAATTTTTATTTAATATATATTTTATAAATTTATAGGAAAGTCAGATTTTAAAGGAGATTTCTCACACATGTACACCGAATTTTAATTAAAACCTGCTCGACTGTTACATGGAAGATTGCAAGAAAAATATCGTCACATCGGATCTACCTGCCATACCAACCGTTTTTAACGCCACAATATCAGATATAAAAGACTTGGGGCTCGACAATTACAATTCCTAAATATGAAATCAAGAAAAATTCTCTCTACCGCTACAGAAATAAAACTTTTAGTCAAATAAGACTATTTTTAATTAAGTAAAACATGTAAAAGTGCCTCCAAAATGACAATGCCAGATCCTGTAGCACCTTTCATTAATTTACACCAAATGTAAATTAATGAAAGTTATCGCATGAAAATATGATCCTTTGTTACTTAACTGTTATTCTGTTCCACTAGCGAATAAAAAGTTTGTGAAAATGGAATTGAAAAACCCAAGTACTATTTCCTGTTTTTACTCGCGAAACAAAACGAGTTTTTAATAAAAAAATTACATCTATTAATGTATTGTGTACGGATTTTAATAAGTATTCGGTTTAAATACACACAGTTAGTAAAAATAATGTTTTTTTAATACCTATATTTAATTATGAATGTTATTATTATGTTTTTTTAACCATTATTTCGCATTTGAACGTTAGTAGGTCATTAGGTGAAACGAAACGTCATTGATGTGCTAATCACTATGTCAAAAATAGGGATGTAACGATACATAATTTTTCCGATACGAGACCGATACCGATGGCTTAGTAGATAATAAATCAATTAAATAATGAAGTATGTACTCTCGGGCGTTTGTATATCTTTATTATGGACGGGAAACCATATTTTTTTCGGGCACCACTGTTTATTAGTGTGTTGAAACCCCAGTTTATAAACTAAATCAAATGACTCCATGTATATATATATTTGTTCGGCTATTGCTGCTATCGGCCTTACGGTCATATATATTCATAATGATATTGGACGTAAGAATTAAGCGCGCACACTGGTTGCATTTTTCTCCGTTAAAATGCCAGTAGTAACTGAGACCCGTGATCGGCGATATCATCGTAATTAATCATTTATATCTGCTAGATAATTCTTCGCTGATTCGAAGACTGCGGTGTCGTCACAGGACCGAATGGGTGCGTTAAATATTTAATTTAAAAAGACATTGTTGTGGTGAATTTCATCATATTATGGCAGACTTCAATAATGAGCCTTTGGTCCTATGATCATTAAAAAATAAACGATATTTTATTTATAACAAACGAACGCATACAAAATCTGGACAAGTTGGGATTGATTACGGACGTTGCCGGGTCAGTCGGAACTACGTATACAATATATAATACGCAGGTACACGCATCACTGCCAAAGTGTGCTAGCATGGGATGATGGCAAACAAGCAAGCTACCCATCCAATGGTAAATAGTACCCGCCGCAAAACCAGAGTGGCATCGTAAGTACGTAATTATCCCAGAGATCTGAAATATCTGATGTACCTTATTTTTAAACACGGTTCTTGTTGACTTTCTATTAGGTAAAGATTTTGATGATCAATTTTGTTGCAGTTACATCAAGATTCGCAACAAACAGAGTAGGGAGCCAGAATTTGATTGTTGCCGGTTACTCGTATAGTATCCATACGCGGAGAATATTTGATACAGGCATCATTAAAACAAGATGGCGTTGTTCTAAGCATAACAAGGGGTGCACCGCCGTTATTCATACCATCAACGAGGAATTATGCTGTGATTTGCCGAAACATAACCATCCTCCTGAACATTCAAATTAGCTGAAATCATTGCTATAGTATGCCTAGAACTTAGTGCAATTAGGTATCCATTCTTACTGTTCAGGTTGATGGAAACTGGAGTTTGATACAAAATATTAGAGTATTGTTTTTTCCGAAAAATAAACGTTTCGTATAGTTTCTTTCAATAATGGAATTGTGGTTGAATTTTTTTAAATTATTAAGTGACAGAATAATTACGTGACTTTCGAGTCAAGCGTCTGTGGCGCTGCGTCAGTGGGACAGAGCGGCAGATTTATGTACTAACTATGCAAAAATGTAAGGAACGGAAGGAATGTACAATGACATCAGTGCCAAAAAAAATGACAAACCCATTTTGGATTACAGTTATAAAATAGATAAAATATATTTTTGATTGAACTGATTTTTAGGTGTCTGGTTACGAAACAGAAGAGTTGGAGAGCAAAAGCAAACGCCAATCCCACTGAAGATAACAGACCCACTAAACCCCGAAGAATTTGAAGTAGGAAAAAGTATTTTTAGGCCACGGATAAACAAGAAAATTAATAGACAGTTATGTTGCCCTGATGAAATTGAAATAAAGACTAAAAAGCATAATAGGGTAGTCTTACCACCTCCTGATGTCAGAAGTGACGGGCTTGGACATTTTCCCCTTTGGAATCACAGACGGCAACGCTGTAAATATCCTGGTTGTACAGGAAAAACCTTTATTTCATGCGAAAAATGTCGAGTTGAACTTTGCCTGAATAAAGATCATAGTTGCTTCCGGATTTTTCACGAATAGATATTATTTAAACAAAAAACAAATCATTAAAGATTTTGTAGTAAAGTATTTGATTTTGATTTTTCCCTAACTACCTACAACCACAATTTTTTTTTTATTAATTATCTTTCACACACACTCCTGCACGCTTAGCATGACCACAATAGAAATGGGTTTTGTCGACGGAAGAATAGACAAAATAACAGATAAACAATCACAATCTGTAATTTTGTCTAATCTTCCGTCGACAAAACTCGTAGGAAACTGTACTGCCACGCGTACTTCTAGTACACAGACCCTACTTAATTTATATACCATTGTATAGATAATTTTATGGAGATTAATTCTGTACTTTTCAAAAATGTATTTAATGCAGCAGAAACGAAAAAAACATCAAAATAGATTTAAATTGTTTCCCCTCAATCAAGTATCAAACCTGAAAACATTGTAGCTTGCGAAAAAATCTATTTATTGACAAAAAATTTTTTTGTGGGTTCTGTTCACCCTGAGGAACCCTATTTTAAATGGCTCTTTTATTCAAAGTAGTTTAATTATAATTAATAAAAAACTGACTTATATATTAAGTATATATATTTCCAACTTCGACCTTCTTCCGTTGCCTAGCAACCACAAAGCAATCCCAAATAGTCTTTGGCAGTACGTAAAGATTGCGAGGTGAGAAATTTTACCCATATGGGTACCATTTTTGAATGAGTGTTGAGGCGTGCACTTTTGGATTTTGCAATTATATTAATTTTTGTTGAGACAAAAAAGAATGAGCCCTATAAGGGCTCACTTTTTTATTTACTTTGCTAGTAAGTATACATAACATACTAAACAAGTTTGTATTAAGCAATTTAAAAAAAAAAAAAAAAAAAAAAAAAAACATGCCAATACAATCTTGCAATGGGTATTATCCGAATTCAGGACTCCTCCTTATTCGTTGGGCAATTTGACATACATTGACTCACATTCTCATGGCGATGACGCGACGGCTCGGCAAAGATGAACGCAAAATTGTATGATGTGTAAAACTTCCATTGCCTGCTTCTAAATTAATCAACTTCTTTCTATTACCGTTCAAAATTAAACCGTATAACTTTATTACAGAGAAGATATATAAAATACCAAGATACGAAGCGAATAGAAGAGGAAAACCGCAAATGATACTGGCTGGCTTCTCGTACAACGTTCATGTGAGGAGACACATTGACTACGGAATGGAAAAAACAAGATGGCGCTGTACTAAACATAAGAAAGGATGTAATAGTGTTGTTTACATGGTTGATGGTGAGGTGTGCAGCCCACTGCCGACCCACAATCATCATCCTGAACACGAAGAATAAGTTAACTAGTTTAAAATTTCGGAATCTAATATTCCCATGTACAGATCGATAAAAAAACAGTTGGGAAGTGTCGTTGGACCACAGTGCCTCTCACTTTTACACACTTGTGCTAAAAAGTGTAACATTTCGACTGTTTGCGACACTTGCTGTTTCGTAATAAAAGTGTCGCGACATTCATAATATTACACTTTTTTCGGTCTAGCTCTGTTTCGCCAAATTAGGTATAACTCAGAAGACTTTAGTTAAATTAACACAGCCGTGATTGTACAAAAGTATGTGTACCATCTACTTACTCAATAAAGGTTAAAATATAATAATATATAATATAATATATATAATATAATAATTTTTTTTTATTTCTCGTATATATTAATGACCTACCTTGCCTTATAAAGAACAGTCATGAAATAGTGTTATTTGCAGATGACACGTCACTTATATTTAAGCTTAAGCGACAACAG
Organism: Agrochola macilenta; assembly: GCA_916701695.1. Classification (NCBI taxonomy): domain Eukaryota; kingdom Metazoa; phylum Arthropoda; class Insecta; order Lepidoptera; family Noctuidae; genus Agrochola; species Agrochola macilenta. The sequence goes on from OU753563.1 coordinate 17,617,819, forward strand.
ACAGTTATTGACGATGTGAATAATGCTCTCTCTAAAATAGTGCATTGGTTTAGTGTTAATAATTTACTTTTAAACGAGAAAAAGACTAAATGTATTAGATTTCTAACACCTAACGTTAAACAGGTGAAAACCAATGTACTAGTAAATGGGACAGAATTGGATCTTGTGGACACCACTGTGTTCTTAGGTATTACTTTGGATTCGAAGCTTCAGTGGGGCCCACATATAACCAAATTGTCGAAGCGGCTAAGTTCTGCAGCCTACGCGGTGTATAAAATCCGTCATTTGACTGATGTAGAAACAGCTCGATTAGTATACTTTAGTTATTTCCATAGTGTAATGTCGTATGGCATTTTGTTGTGGGGAAATGCAGCCGACTTTCAGGCTATATTTGTGCTGCAGAAACGTGCCATTCGAGCAATTTATAACCTAAGTTGTAGGCATTCACTGAGGGATAAATTTAAGGAAATAAACATAATGACAGTCGCGTCTCAATATGTTTATGAGAACCTGATTTATGTGAAAAAGAATATAAATCTATATTCTAAACACAGCGACATTCATAGCTTAAATACTAGAAACAAAGATTTATTTATTGTGCCGAGGACTAGGCTCCAAAAAATTAGTAATTCATTTAAGTGCCAAAGTATACGTTTTTACAACAAACTCCCAAGCCATGTCAAAGAACTGAGCCTCAATAAATTTAAATCATTTATTAAACAGAAACTATGTCAAAAAGGTTTCTATAAAGTTAAAGATTACTTAGACGACAAAAAGGCTTGGGACTAATTAAGCTACTCCAATGTACCCCAAGGAACAAACAATTATTTTAGACTATTTTAGACTACACGATACTATATGAGCATATAATTGTTGGATTATTTTATTTGACTGTAAGTCAATTTATTTTAATTTTGTTTTCATTTATTGTTGACATAATCTACTCTTTAAAATGTTTTTATTTTATGAGTTGTATTGCAATTTGTGGTGATGTAAATTATTTTAGCATAATAATATGCACTATTATATAGAATCAAGTTTTTTCAACTGAACAGACAGCTGTGCTGCTGGGGAGTTTGTTGCGCCACTTCTTCTTCCCAGCTTATGCACTAGGAAGTGGTGAAGGGTGGGCGTTTTTGGGGGACTGTCTTATGTAATTTTGACGTTCGAAAAGTGCTGATTTCTCAGCCTAGTTTGAATAAATGACTTTTGAATTTGAATTTGAATTTGAAATAGAAATAAGGTTTTCTTTAAGGCTCACAAAGGTCACATCAGGTTGTAGTCTCGCTAGCATGGTTGGTGACGAAATATGTGTTCTAAATAATAGTTATTTCCCAAATTACGAGTATTTTGTTGTATAATTATATGATGAGCTCATACAATGAATCCATTGGGTAATAATCTTGACAATGAAATTATTGTCCAATGTTCTCAAAAATCATTATATTTTCCATGACTGAGTGACCTTAACATGTATTTTTTAAATGATAAAAATGTACAAATCTATTTTTATGCATAGTTTTTTAGCAAGTAACACCCAGCTCAGTATTGTTGTTAATTCCTCACAATTTATTATTAAAATTTTGTTTCCTTTTCATTTATTTTACTTGCAAGAAATTGTAAAGATAGTTATAGATGCAATTGTATTAAAATAGGACTGTTAATAATTTAAGTGTTTCTCTTTCATATGGCAAATGGTTATTAAAATAATTATAATATTGTAGCTTTGTAGGTAAAGGCTGATTGTGGTTTTTCTTTCAGGTCTTAACCTCATTCGTACTCAAGTAAACATCGGGAGAATATGCAATCAAGAAGACATAGGTAGAGAGAGGCAAAAACAGGTATTTACCATACAGACATTATCAAGTACATGGTGAGTATTACTAAATTAAAAAAAAAAGACTAACTTCCTCGTTATTCTAGTGGTCGCAAGTCGCTACTGCTGAGCATGAGGTCCTGGGTTCGATTCCCGGATCGCGAAAAGTGTTATTGTCTTTTTCCGTCTGGAATTTCTCAGTAGCATCTCGGAGTCTGGATTTTCGCGCGGTTGATGGCAATAGGCTCGCCTCCTATTACATGGGACTTAAACTTCTCTGGCGAAATGTGGGTGTACTATAGATAAACTACTGCCGAACCTCTCGGGAAAGCAGTCGTGATGTTATGTTAATATAAAAAAAATATAAACAAGCATTCTTATATACCACACTCTTAATGTAATTCATCGGTATTATGTTAAATTGCATTGGATCAGTCTGTTTTTGTGGAATTTATTAAAATTGTTTTTAAGATATAATATAATATAATCTTTATTAATTTGCCAAAAGAATAACAACCTTTTTACAGTAGTGATTAAATTCTATAAATCTAAAAGATTAGATAACTACCCAATTAAGTACTCAGGGCACAATAATACATTTAGGTTGTTATGAAACCGATTCACCCTGACCCCCGTACTACATATAAACTGTATTACGGTGTCCCTTTACTTGATATGTTTTTTTAAATGTTGATAAATCGATGATCTACATCAATTAAACATTTATACATTGACCTGGAAAAAAAATATTGTTAAAAAAATAAAAAAAAAGAACAACAAAAAATTATTAAATTGCCTTGTACTAGTTACGATGTAAGTACCAATGCAGCTTGTGACTTCTTTTATATCCAATTATTAAATAAAAAAGCGTAGTTCGCTTTTTTGCTGTGTGTACTTTTAATTAATTAAACAAAGCAGTAGATTTAATTAATTAATAGCATGACCACGAGTTTGTGGGTCAAATCCGGGTAAGTAGGTACTGGTGGTAGTAGTAGTGACTGTACCCAAGTACAGTCAATTTAAAAAATAAAATTAATAAATACATACGTGAATAACACCCAAGTGTTATTCACGAAAATTGTACATTTGCTTCCCTCTCCGCGTCCAGCTCGATTATTTTTTATTTGCAGTTTTATTATTAGCTCAATTTTATTCACCCTAATTCTAAAACTACAATTTATAATATACACATCAACACGGTCTAGGGATATTTCATACTCAATTAAATAACTCGAAAAGTACTGGCCGCATTGGAATCTTTTATACACCGATTTGTTTGTAATTTATCTCAGACTAATTCCAAATTCAAATTTATGAAAATTCTTTTGTGTCGGTGGCATAAAAATGTCTTGATGTGTAGGAGAGGGAATTTTCATTTGTGCTAAATTTAGAAAACAATACGAATTACGTTTAGTTATAGTTTTTTTTCATTTTTAAACGAAAGATAAAGTTAAAATTGAGGTATTGTAGCCAGGCAACGCCAACATTTGACGAGGGCGGAGATGTTACGAGCTGTGGGAATGCTGGAAGCTGGGTCTGTTCAGCGTAATGTTGCTGAGGCCATAGGGACCCACCAAAATGTAATTTCAAGATTTAGGACACGCTATCGTGCCACAGGTGAAGTAGCGGAGAGGCACCGGGGGCCAAGTCGCATCACTACCCCCAGACAAGACCGATTTTTGCAAATTACTGCGCGAGCTCAACCAAATGCAACGGCGACTCAATTGGTCCAAAGGCTGCGAGTGGAACACCAAGTGCTTGTGAGTGACCAAACTGTAAGAAGGCGACTGCATGAAAGCAATCTACGCTCTCGTAGACCACTCCGGGTCCCACCTTTACGGAGAGGCAATCGTGGACGACGATTAGAATGGGTTCGGAACCACGTGGACTGGGGCCATGAGCAATGGTCCAATGTGCTGTTCACGGATGAATCCAGGTTCGGCTTCCATCCAGATTCACGAAGGACGCGTGTTTGGCGAGTTCCTGGACGATGGAGCCGTCTTCAGAACCCTCAAGAAGTTCACCCATACCAAGGAGGAACAATTATGGTTTGGGCAGGAATTCGTCTTGGAGGACGGACGGATCTCGTTTGGGTGCGGGGCAATATGACGGCAGAACGATACTACGGAACGGTGCTGGGGCCCGTAATCTTGCCCCACAGTATACAAATGGGGCAAGATTTCCTGCTCATGCACGACAATGCCCGGGCACACACGGCGAGAACGGTAGCAGCTTGGTTACATACACACAATGTTAGAGCCTTAGACTGGCCTGCTCAATCGCCAGATCTAAATCCCATTGAGCATGCGTGGGATATGCTGCAAAGAAGAGCTCTGAAGGAAGTTCCTGAAAATCTGGCTACAGAAGATCAACTTTTGCGCACCTCAGAAGGACATGGGACAATATTCCGCAGCAAGACATTGACAACCTTGTTCTGAGCATGCCGAATCGTTGCCGATGTGTTATGAACATCATGGGCGCTTTCTCAGACTACTAACTTCAAGTTTATAAACACAAATTAAATGCTTTTTCTATTTTTTTCAGTTTTTACTCATAAATTAAAAGTTAATTCATATACGGTTTCCGTCTATGCTTAATTTTTTTTCCATAAAATCCTGAAATTTTAATCGAAGTACCTTAACCATTATTAAAAAATGGTAGAATATTAAATAACGTATCTTTTAAATATATACATGTCATATAAATAATTAACACATTGATAGTAATTCGCTTTTTTAAAAATATCCCTAGACCGTGTTGATGTGTGTACATTACTCAGAAAGTAAGCGAAAGCAAGATATTCTAATATCTAAATTTTTTTAACTGTGTTCACAGAAATTTCATAAAGAAAACCATGTCCATTTTACTTTTTTAGTATGTTAATGTCCATTAAAATATATTATTCTTTAAAATAAATAAAACAAACAGTAATGAATACATCATTTACATATTTAAATGGAAGTCCAATATTCTACTCATCTCTGTTTTTCATCTCGGTTACAATGTCTTACAAAATTATTTCTAACTTGACGGTTAACGGTTTTTATGCTATATTTTATCGTTAATTGTATCTTAACGTTAATTTTATCGTTATTTTTAAACGGTTAAACTTGTGAGGTGGAACTAGCGGGGTCTGCGGCGCGCGGAGGGCCGCCCCCGCGCGCTGCGCTGAGGCGATGAGTGAGGAGTTGCCTGATTCTTACGCATGAGAAGTGACCAGCACTTCTCATGCGTAAGAATCAGGCAACTTTTTGATCGGCAATGATAACTGATAATTAATACAATATCAAGATGAGTGGAGACAATAATCAAGGTTATTAATTATTCTTATTTATAGTTATTACAATAGTCGTTTTAAACATGTAGGATTTAATTTCTAGTCTACCGCGCCGCCACAGAGTACTTTGTAATATACTGCGCAGCGTGCGACTGCACTCACTGACAGCCGCCGTTTCATTAAGCTTAAATAATATTTTTATTTTATTTTCAGATGATTTCACTATGAGTGGGAATTATAGTCGAAAACTTTTTACGGACGTGCAAAATGATGCGAGCCGAACAAGTAGCGCCGATGACGTTGATGTTAAGTAATTATAGGTTGTTTAATTGCCGGTAGATGCGATAGCTAAAATTAAAGTTGAAACGTAATTAACTAATTGCTTTTCAGGAGTCATCGAAAATAGCCAAGATGATACTGATATGTCACAATCTTTATTACAACCCCAAAGTCATAATAAACGAAAATATGTAACAGAAAAAGAAATAAAGGAAGGAGAAAATACTCATAACATTATTATGGATGATAGCAAAAGATGAAAAAAAAAATTGATGACTAAAATATGTATCCATTGCATTTTCGACAAGGGAATTGATAAAAGAAATTACTATTTCGGTAATTTGCTCATAGGAGAACTGCAGTACTTACTTCCATGAGATCCGAGGCATACATTGATGTTTTAAATTATGTGCAATCACTTAAACATTAGCATACAAAAATTGGACTGCCCAAAAAACACGTAGGTAGTACTGCCTACTTGCTAATAACTATGTGAATGGCGGGTCTTGCCAAAAAAAAAGTTTATATTTTGTCCAATAATTTATTTTCTTTTTGACTGTTTCTTGAGAACGTACCTGTTGCAGAGTTCGTGCTCAGTAAAATACATATTTTGTAAACTGCCTATTCCCATAAAGGGAATGTACCTATTTATTGCCTTTGCATTTTGATTTTTACAAAATAAACGATAATAGGTTTGTATAATAAAAATTGTTACATTATGTTCCATTTAGTGATGGAATCTTATGTTTTGGTAGAATTAATAGTATTCAAATAAAGTATAACTAAAATAAATCCGTAATGTTTTTTAAATGATACAACTACCTACTCGATCGATTAAATTGAATTAAATCAGTCGTAATTAAAGAAGTCGTTAATGCCTACTAAAATATTATACCTAAAATATTTTCTATGTCTACTTACTTGAAACTTCATAAATAAGAACTTTTGTTTACGTTACGTTTATACTTTTCTAAAGATACTGAGAACAAAATAGCATAAGATTTTCAGAAGTTGTATGCATACTTAACAAAATGTGCCACGTTTCTTTAATAAATGCACTATTAATCAAAAACTAGAAGAAATTCTAATATCACATGTGTGGTATTCCATTATTTGGAACCACATCTTTTAGTTTATTTACGTATAAACACGTTACTTTCTTTATGTTATTATATTAAACAAACCACCTTTTGATATATTTTCCTATTAATATTCTATGACACATGTACTTAACTCACTTTTATATTCTGTAGCATTGTTTACCTCTGTAAAGCATACTTTTAATTATCTCTTGTTTTAGCATCCAAATCGATTTTATAGTATTTATCTTTCCCTTTTGTAAAAAACTTTAGAATATTTATATTCTGACGTTTTCATCTTAAACTGTCATCTGTCGTAATTTACTTTTCTAAAACATAGACAGAACACATCATAGATAAGTACACTCTATCTTCTCTCATAAAGTGAGTGTATACACTGAACCTTCGCAATAAGCGTAGATCTAAGATTTCTCCTCTGTAAGCCGTTTTTATTAGTGCTGGTCATATCTAAATTAAGAATTAACTTGAATATGTTTTTAAAACGTTTAAAATATGACACAGAACGATAAAAACGGTCTTCATATTTTTAGAGTTGAGTCTTGTCTGAGCCCTCGGAGAGTCGTATTTTTAACTTGAGACGGAGTCACTTTTTTTATGCCCTTAAGTCTTATTTGTTGAACAGTTAGCTACTCGAATATTAGTCTCTTAAAACTAGCATAACTAGCGTGCGCGAGTGTCCTAATTTTATTGTGTAATTTAAACTATCGATACTGAGTGGATTATGTCAATAAACATTCTAGTACTGTGTAATACTGTGTTTAATTCGCTCGGCCCTCCTGCCTAGCCCTGTAGGAGGTGCTCACTTCTAACGAACTCTTAACCACGCGGCGTAAAACGCCGCGAGCACACGCACACGAAGGCCTCCGACACTAGACGTCATTACTCTCCGAGAGAGACCTCCGCCGTCACCTGTGACGCTAGCGCGGTCCTCCCGCTAGGTGAGGCGCCTCAAAGCGCCTCCATCTACAAAGTCTCACAACCTCTACTCCGTTCCACAGGCTGGAGTGTACCTCCAGGGGGGATAATCCTCAGCCCAGCCTCCTGCACGCTGCATGCGGCCTGCCTGCCTGCCCACCTGTTCCACTCCCTGCCTGCCTGTTCCTGCCTAACCTGAGCCTGTCTTGTGCCTGTTCCTGCCTAACCCGAGCCTGTCCTGTGTCCTAAACCTAACTTTACTTTTACTAATTTTAACTTTTAATTTTAATACCTTTTTATTTTAATTTAATTTGTGACCTACGTTTCCCTCCACGGAGGAAAACGTTACGTTACACATGTTCTCATTTCAATAATATACTATTTCATTTCACCTTTAAAGTCGGTTATTGATCCATTTTAAATAATAATAATTTAAATCTATAATGTTTAGGAGTAATAGTTACTTTTCAATATGAAAGTAAAATGACACCTAATTGATATTTTACATTTTTAGACAGATTTTTATTTAGAGCGGAATTGATAAATAAAACTATGTATAATGAAAATACAGGTAAGAAATGTTTACTTCTGTTTTAGATAAAATGCCTTTGACATCAGCGGAACGACAAAAAAGATATAGAGAACGTTTAAAGCTAAATAATCCTACTAAATGGATTGAAGAAAAGAAAAAAGATGCTGAGAAAAAAAGAAGAGACTATATAAAGATATCCGAGTTATCAGAGACCGAAAAAGCTATCAGACGTAAAATTTGGCGGAAACTAAAACAAACATAGTTAAAACAACAAAAAAAAGACAACCGTAAAATATATAAACTAATTAAGGATCGTTGTGATTTGAAAGTCGATGAAACGAAAAAGCGACGGTAAAAAGAGATACACACACATAAATTCATAAGATTTAACGTGGGAGAAAATGAGATAGGAAGCATTATACAGTGTTTCTTATATTCGTGGTTATCTTTGTGCTCTGCTTCGTACCCCCTCCACTCGTGTTAACCAAGGCATAGTGGGAGTTTTCTTGGGCCTCAGCGATGTACGTTTGTTAATACGTGTTTGTGAAAAGGCATCACAACAACCATGGTGAAATTTTTGAAGGTTTCACTTCTACTATGTGTATATCACACATGTTTTTTTTTCACAGAAGACTGTTCGGTACTAACCAGAATTTCCAAATTTGTTTTTGCATATCCACAGAACTGCAATTCCTGGTGTCAGCTCGAGGAAAACCCATGCTCAGCTATAAAGGGTTTAGATACTCTGGAATCAAGCGCAATAATTCCAGGAGCCGATGGTACTGTTCTTCGCATCATGCTAAAGGGTGTAAAGCATACATTAGGACTATTAATAATATCATAATAGCTTCTTCAGAATGTCATAATCATGAAGTATCACAAAATTATTATTATTCGTCTGCGCCTGTGTAAGTAATGTTAAAAATATTAAATTGAAAAACAAATTATCTATGTATATAGTTTAATTGAGATGACAAACTTATTTTATACATAATTATGAAATGTATTCTTTAAAAAAATAGTTTATGTGCTTTTATTAAGTAAAAGTAAAGCAATTTTTCAAATTATTTCTTAAGTATTTTAAATATATAATTATATAAATAATGCTTAATAAAACTGAGTTTTATTCATAAAAAAAGTGATACTATGTAACAACAGCTATGAAAAAGTCATGTAATATTTTGTCTTCAATTATTAGCCATAAGGCTGAATTATTATAAAAGGTTCAAGTGATTTAAAAAATCAAACTGAAACTAAATTAAAATTGGTGTTATTAAAGTTTAATAGTTTGCAATAAATTATTATGAAAACAAAACTAATTTTATTCAATTACCTATTCTGAGAATAATTATTATTATTTTTAAACAGTAATGAAGCTGTACACGATGGCCAAAAAAGATATATTTACAGTTAGCTCAACACTAACAAGTCTTAGTTTGTAGTTGTATGTTAATAAAATTTATTTTCTTCACAGTACTACTAGAGGAACCGACAGGAGTGGAAGATGACGAAGCTAGTGACGTCGTACAATCAACAGAAGAATCCACAATAGAGGAAGATGACGACGTTGTTTTCATCCCAATACCACCACAGGAACCGATAACAGTCGAAGATGATGAGGATACGCCTGCAGATACAAACCAAAACAAAAGAACATTCAGCTACGCCGGAGCGATTTATGCTAGGCCAGGCACAACAAATAAAGCTAGGCCCAGTGAGGCTTCTATCGAAGAACCTACCACAGCGGATCACACCGGAGTAGTGATGAATTTGGTTACCGTCAGACCAAGCATCGGATGGGGTTCCATAAGAGTTTGGCCTAAAGAGGATTCCACTAGCACAGGGAACAATGAGACTAAAGCGGCTTCCGCTAGCACAAATACAAGCGCGGCTTCCAACGACGCAGGGAATACTGGTGGATCCACTGCAGCAGAAATCAATGCAACTTTGGATGTTAGAGGGCATGCGAATTCCATCAGAGCAGTAAACAATTTAGCTACTGATGGTCTGAGAACCACTGAAGCAAAGATCGTTGTGGGTTACGCAATATCCTGTGCGTGTTCCTCTGGAGCAGAAACCAATGCGGCTTTGAACAGTGCGGAAACCGCTGTAGCAGAGACCAATGCAACTTCTGCTATGACCAGCCCGACTTTCAACAGAGCAGGGAATAGTGTGGGTTCCGCAATAACTAGTGCGACTTGCAACAGACCGGGAAATAGTTCGGTTACTACATTTTATCTGGTTCCGGCTAATAAGGTCAAAGTCATACCTAAAGAAACATAAATAAATAAACTTTTTACAAAACAAAACAACCGACTTCCGAAAAAAAACACTACAAAGTGTAAAATAACTTTAATTTCGGAAGTCGGTGGCAAAAACCGAAAATTTAAAACCAAAGACACCGACTTCCGAAATTAAAGTAATTTTACACTTTGTAGTGTTTTTTTTTGGAAGTCGGTTGTTTTTTTTTGTAAAAAGTTTTTATTTTTCACTTTTTAGTTGTGGTACCTACCCCACACAAATTCGAATACCAGTACCTGCTATGTAAATAACAGTCACAGGAAATTATTAGCATATCATCCACATATACTAAGTGGGAAAAATACGTATTATTCAAGCTTACTCAAAAACTATCCAAGCAAAGTTAATAAAAATTTATATGGGACCAATCCGGGAGCATACCCTTTCAAACAAAAAAATAATTTTCAAAATCTGTCCACAATTGACGGAGAAATCGACGGACATACATAAAAAATAAAATAAAAAAAAGACATACATACGCGTCGAACATATAATCTCCGCCTTTGTGGAAGTCGGTTAGAAACAAAACAAGGTAGTCGTGTGGACACAGCGTGTCTATCGCAGAGGCCGTAATTTATTCACGTAAGAAACCCCATTCAGTAATAAAAAATACCTCAGCACATATACTCGTACAGGATACCAGCCTTGAGAATTATCATCTACAGACTTTTTATAGTTTACTCCTACTATATGTGTGGTTTATACAATTATAGTATTTACGCACTTTAAAATAATGTGATCTACCTGAAATATAGGTACATTTTGTGTCCACGAAGTTAGTGTATACAATTTACTGTGATGTTATAAGTTTGATAAAAACTATACTGTGTCTATGTTTTTAATGTTGTGTGCATAAGATATAATCGATATATTAGTCAGTAGGTATAAGTATATCTTATTTAGTTATTTATATACATCCCGAACATAAGGGTGTGCACCAAATTGTTGGTAATAATAAATATATTAGTTAAATCTTACGTGTAACTTGAATATAAGCAGCTAAATGACATTTTGGAAAGTAAGAGTACAAACAATTATTGTGATTGTGTAAGACTGAAACAACTTTAACTCTGGTTAGTAGGAAGGTAGATACAATTTATTTATTTGGAATTGTTAAATGTACTAAAATAATCTACTTTTTATTTAAAGATATAAAAAAAGAACTAAATTATATTGATGTTGTATTAAAATGTGTCGATTATATATATTGAATATAAGCATTCTTGATACGCAAATAAGCTTTAATTCAGATGTTCATCAAATTGACTTAACGTAAAAAAAGGCTCCGTAGATGACAAAAAGCACCTTTTTTTTTTACTGTGGCATCTCGCAGTTGACCTCTGTGGAGGTCGTAGCTACTTAACCGGAATTTCCTGTGGCTGCCTTAAGCTTCTACATTTAAAGCCTCCAGCCAGGGGCAGCCAAAAAGCACCTTTGGTTTCTACATTAACATACAAATATCTTGTCACACACGTTGTTAGAGTGGTTGTGTGGGATAGAGTGCACCTTTTCACTGTCATTTTCCTTATATTATTCTATAATAAGAACATGATCTTTCTTTCTTTTGCGTGTGGTTAGTGACTAGCCTGGTGTCAGAGTTTTTATGAATTGATTTCACATACAGTCGAGAAATATCTCTCAGGCATGCCAGTTTCCTCACTTTTCCTTCACCCTTTTTGAAACAAGTGATAATTATAAAATACGCACTTGAATCCGAAAATTCTGAAGTGCGTGTCTGGGGTCGAATTCGAGACCTATGACTTGCCAGTCCAATGGTCACACCCTATACTATCACTGCTACAGATCGTGTTAATCGCCCTTCATTAATTTTTCTTCACGACCAAATCTTTTAGATACTATGTTGTCACTACATCCTATTTTAGTCCGCAACTGTATTATCAAATTATTCTTCAATATATCATTTAGATTCCCACCCTACATACTACCGTACAATTTTCTTTTACCTTCATGTCACATACATAAGCGTAGATGCTACCACATCATTGTGAATTACCAGTTGTGCCTTTTTGGTCTTCGATTGTTTAACAACTATCGCACGTACAGTACCTTGCTCCTTCATTCTCTCATTCACTCTATCACATCTGCACCAATCTTACTACCTATTTTAAACATATTCCCCATTGAATGTAAAATCCTTTGTGTTATGTTCTCTATTCCCTCACAGTGATGTGTTGTAATCGTGGCAAATCGAGTATTCCTTTCTAGAATCAAATTTTTATTATTATCTTCTTTCCAGGACCAATGGTTTTTACGACTCCTCGCGGTAAGCGCCAGCTGTATTACAACGGGTTTAAATATTCTTGCCGTAATCGGTACGAAGGAAAGTCAGACGTCCGTTGGTACTGCTCATCTCACCACTCCAAAGGCTGCAGGGCATCTGTGAGGACCATAGAATATAAAATAGTTAGCCTGGCAGAAATACACAACCATGAACCTACCTTACAATGGGTTGATAAAAATAATATTTGATTAGTACAATTTTATCTTAATCTAAGGCTGATTTTGGAAATGATATCTTAAATAAAATCAAATGCTGTCCATCGAGAGTGTATGTAGGATATTCAATGAAATAATTTATAATTATAAGGCATAACTAATATATAAGAGGCTATGATCTATGCAGCTATTTTTATATAAAAAAATCTCGTCTTGAGTTTACATAGACTTCATATTACTAATGTGTTGTAACAACACCAAATTGTGATTCTTCTAAATATTTAGATACTAAATGGTGATGAGAGAAATATATTATCGATTATAATATCTAAATGCGAGACGTAAAACGTCAACTTTTTATAGTAAATGATCTTGAAAATGCTAAGCATTCAGTAAGTACGGTAGCGACGCGCGTATTACATGTGGTAACTAAGAGTACATGTTTGTACTCTTAGTTAATTAAGCTCGCTGTAATGTGTGCTTGAGGACGAGTAGCATCAGCACGTAACACACATAAGCACACGAACACACATTTCCGACTTCGCCATTGTCTCGGATGATACGAAGAGCTCCCGTGCTAGCACACACAATCACTGCGTGTTTGTATTCTTGGTAACCACAAGTAAAGCGCGCGTCACTTCGTGAGATAGAAAATCTATACATAGTATAGAAACTGATTACTACGAACGATTACTAGACTGTACACTGTAAGGAAGACAAATAGGCATGGCATAGTTAAGTGCTCATGCATATAATTAAGAACCTTCATTACAGTTGAGATATTGTTTTTTTTTTTTTTAGTTTTACATACATACATACACAAACTGACGCCCCGTCCCTTTGCTTCGTTTACGCTAAGTTTTACTGTTGGATTTTATTTTAAAATGCGTTGAATTTCGTTACATGTTTCTATTGCTGCTGTAAAATTTTAAAATTTACTTAAATTGAGGAGACATAGTTTTCCTTTTTAAATGTATAAAACAAACGTGATAATGTTTTGTTAAGTTTGTTAATTCGTTTTTAATTTATGTTAACTTTGTGTTAATTATCAATGGTAATTAAAATGGGTTTTTAAGTTTATCTGTTTGTTATGTATTTTATGAACTCTTTGTATGAGTGAAAAAACAATAAAAAAACTTCTGACGGAAAGTTTAATCTGCCTTTCTCCTTGGGTTTGCCAAGTTTTAGCCAAGTAGCCAACTCCGTTACTAAAAAGATAACGAGGAATTGGTAAAACGCTCGCAGATTGTCCAAATACTTGAAAACATTGAAACAATAAAAAACTATGTGTGTGTGCAAATTTTTTTTTCAAAATTATTTTTTAATTTTTCTTAGGTTGACTGGTAAAAAATGTCTCGAGGCATTAAGTCCGCCTTTGTACAATAGATGCCTTTTTTTTACTTGTGCATTTTTAATAAATCAATAATGAATATGTCCCCTCTCTTTCTAGCAACATTCATCACCTCACGGCGTGGCAAGAGGATGATAAGGCTGAAAGGACATAACTTCTACCTAGTTCGGGCCCAAGGAACCAAGATCCGATGGGCCTGTTCCACTCACCATCGGCATGGCTGCAGGGCCGCCATCAGGACTATTGATGATGTTATAGTATCTGTCAATGACCACCATCAACATGATTTACTGAAGGATGTAAAACTAGATTATTCTTTTTAAAATTATTAACTGTTTTTGTGGCATTCGCGTGGACGAAATCAACAACAGGTAGAAATAAAAAACCAGTCATGACATTATCATCTTTGTAACAAAGATGATAATGTACGACGAAATATCAAGCTATACATTTTTTCAGTTTTTTGTACAATGAGTTTAATCAGTTTATAAAATCAAGCTACCTAGCCTTTTCCCAATTATCAGACTTTCGGGCTTCTGACTACCCGTAACGACTGTGAAAGATCTACAAATGACGACCGGAGCCAACGGTTTAACGTGCTTTCTAAGGAACGGCTCTCGATATGTTATTTACAGTCACCCATTCACGCATCAACATCAGCAAGGGTAGCTTGACCTTCGATCGAGGTCAGCTTATAATGGAAAATAATGTATAGCTCGATTATGTCGTCTTGCGTACATTATTATTACGTGTCCAGTTGATTATATATTTTTAAATGTAAGACATACTCAGACAAACAATTCAAAAATGTATTAAATGGTTTAAAAAGAAGTTGTAGAAAACTGCTACGTTACCATATCTTGTGTGTTCAGTTTACATTGATAAAGATTTTTCACATCACCTATTTGATACTTTTTTTTTGTGATGCATTAAAATCTTTATAATCTGATTGTAGATTTAAATTACATTATAATGTATCGTTTCTTGGGCTTCCTTTAAAAACTACTACTACTAGAAAAAGTGTTACTGTTTTAATAAGTCCTTCAGATTTCGTACTTTCGCCTAATGGAGAGTAGATGTATGTAATAATTTTATAACTTACTTTTTATGCGTTTTTATTTATTGTGTGATTTATAGCAGTTCCTTTTCATGTATTTTGTTAATTTATTATTAATAAACATACCTTCATCTACAAGAGTCTTAAGTACCTCAAGTGAGCTATTATTCCGCCATTATTATTAATTTTATTGCAGTTCCCTAAATGCATCTTCACAATATTTAACCCGTGTTCCATGTAAAATAAAGTGTATACATCTCAATAAATAAGTGGAAAATAAGAAAGAAAGATATAAATAATTCAGTTTATTTGGACACAGTCCGTGAAACATCAGATATAAATAACAAAATGAAAAGTGAGAACAATTTTTCAACAACAATAGTGTGTGCCTCACGGCTGCGCCAAAAAGATTAATTTCAGCATTAATGCCCGGCAGATGCTGTCTGACGCTGTTTTTCTAATGAACCTTTAACGGGAAGTACAAACAGTTTCAAACAGATACATAGATTGTTAACAGGTTGAAACAAATGCTTTCAAAAAATCTTTCCTCCAAGAAGTTGAATGTAACAAAAATTGCTCAAGAGTGGATTTCAATTACTACATTCATATCTTACGGGAAGCCTTACCACCGAGATCGGTAATGATAGTCTGCTGAGTATAAAAGCTTGTAACTTGTACAAAAGTACCAATTGGAAGTTGTTATGGCACAATACAATGCAAGCTAAAAATGCAATAAATGATTGAGTATTGAGTTACTTGCATACTCTCGTACAAGGGACAAGCTTGTGTATTTTCGGCTTAAATTTTATTTAGAATATTATGAGCGTTTACCCTAAAAGTAGGCAATGTCGCAAATAGCTGTCAAAAATTTACCTGTTTTGATAAATTTGGCTATATTACAATAATTACTATCGTAACACCGTATTTTGTTTTAGATGTACAGAAAGTGTTTGGAAACTTTCCAAATGCCTTTTTTACACCTAAAACGGGTACAACATCAAATTCAATGTTATAATTGCAATTAATTTTAATATTCTAGTTCGCTAGTTAGCCACATTTCTTATTTCCGTACAGTAATATTGCCAAATTAATCAAAACAGGTAAATTTTTGACAGCTATTTGCGACGTTGCCAACTTTCAGAATAAACGCTCATGCTGTTGCATGAACGATCTTTATCTTTTCTAACCTTCTTTTACTTAATTTTCAGCTCGATTCGTACTTTCTCAGAGAGGTAGGCGAATGATCCAAGTAAATGGATTCACGTACTCATCACTGCCTTCAAAGTCAAAGAAAAAAAGATGGCGGTGCTCGACTCATTCACCAATGGGATGCCACGCTCATGTCTTCACCTTGGATGACCTTGTGATCGCTGTGAATGGTGAACACCGGCATCCTCCGCAGAATTTGAAGAAAGTTGATATACATGTTTTTTGATAACTCGAGGGTGATTCGGTAAAAGAATAAGACGTCTTCTGCCCAACAGTGGACTTTGGGACTTTTATGACTGATGCCTGACCTTAGAAATTGTTCTTGCAAACCTTATAATTAATCTTTGGAGATTTTTTTGCCATAGTATTTTTGATAACATTAAGTTTTGCTAGTTTTAACCCGACTTCAAAAAAGTAGGAGGTTATGTAGTCGGCGGGTTTTCTTTGTGATGTATTTTTATACCGTATTTTCCGCGATTACTGGGCCGATTTACGTGATTCTTTTTTTTATTTCGTAGAGGAAGGTTGTGTATTCCTTTGTAAATGTTAACTTTGCTCAGGAAGTTTTTGAGTAAGCTTCGATAACTTTAATTTCAGAAGTCGGTGATAAAAAACGAAAATACAAAACCAAAGACACCCAACTTCTGATATTGAAGTTATTTTGTACTTTGAGCTTCATAGCGTTTTATTGGAAGCCGCTTTTTTTTATTAAATGTTTTTTATAATGCTATGATATACCTAGTTATATCATATAACAAAAATAATAATAATCATTAGTCATTTTAATATTTGAAATAATAAAAAAAAAATATACAAAAATCACGCATTCTTCCCAGAGCCATATTTTTTTATTATAAGAAAAAATAGACTAAAATATCAATATTTGAAGAGAAACGATCTCATAGGAGTCTCATTTTTATTATACCTTTTAAACAGTGCTGTACAACTTAAAATGTGATACCTACAAAGTGAATTACATCATCACTGCCTTTCTCCTCGGGAATTACAGGCGTGATGTTATGAATGAAACAAATATTTTGTGTTTTTATTTATTTACTTTTATTACGTGTTGTGAATCAAAATGTGTGAAGTCTGTTTTGGAATAGTTTTTATGTTTGAAATTAGGTTATAGAAAAATATTTACAAAAATCATGAAAAAAAAGTTTGTTAAAATAAGTTAATTTTGGTAAGTTTTTCAAGTTCAAGTTATGAATTTGTCTTTGTATAATTTTTTAGCCAAATTATTAATAGGGAAGATAGTATTTTCACCGGACAAAACTGCGAGGTAATTTGCATTACACACATAAATAGTCAATTGATCGCAATGGGTTTCATTTTGACAATTCGCCCACGTTCATTGTGTTATTTACGTTGTTGAGCAGGCGAATTTTTCAACCCTATGAAGCAATGAATTGGCAAAAAAAAAAAGTGTTACGCAATTAGGGCGCTGGTAAGGGCCTATTTTTATGTGAAAATATAAAATTAAATTTAGACAGCCAAATAAGTCATCCCCATAGCCTATGTAATATATTTAAAAAAATAAACCTATTGATGCTACCTCCCTCCTGTTTTTGTTCGTAATAATAATGTGCCATGAAACAAATTATAATTTATTTTATAATAAATAATCAGTTTTCTGTCAATTTTTTTTTTTTGCTTTCATGATCCCACAGATGCGCCCATGTTGTATTATTTTCATTATAGCTAACAAATTTCTTTTTATGCAATACTATGTTTGTTATATAGTGTTAAAATGTTTGTTGTCAATAAAATAAATGATTTTATTAAAATTATTATATAATTAAATCTGTCGGTACATGCCTATCGCCTGTTTATTCAAAGAAAAAATATGCTTGATTTCAGTGACTCAAACAAAATACTTTAATCGGACCAAGGAACCTTTCGTTAATAAAAACAGCAAGGAGGCTGAACAACGTCCCCATATTTTTGAAGAACTCATGAAAACTTTGTCGGAAGAAAATGTAAACTTTTCTGAGCTAGAAAATCGTATTGATGCTATTTGCCGGACGATTATCGAGAATTGAGAGTTTTTAAACAATTCTTATTAAGAAATTCAAGTTCTTCATTTGCATGATTTGAAAAAAAAAAAAAAACCTTTCGCCGTGTACTGCCACACACATTATTAGGCCCCTTTCATGACTTACTACTCGTATTAAATTATATTTAATCTATGCATAAAATAAAGTAATTATTGCAACCATTAAAATTAAACTGTTTCGATATTTGTCACCCAATATTCCATTTGATAACTTTGAGGTTAATTAAATTTTATGATATGGGCCATTTTACGAGAAAACACTGTGGTACAAACAATCTACATCGCATCAAAGACTCGTCACACAAATCCTGCATCGCGCAATTAAAGTTTACCGCGCGATGGTGGATACAAGGTCCCGTCTTCAACCTCTAGGTAGTTGCCCGCCAGACACGACAACCGTATGGTGGGATTATCCTCCCTTTTCTATAGAGGATGAGTGAACTTTACACCCTGTTCGTCATACCTCTAAAACACTAACCTGAAATTAACATAATAAGTTATAATCTGGATTTATTATTACAGCTGAATTCATACAATCTCAGAAAGAGAACCGCCTGGTTCGTCATAAAGGTTACACGTACTATCCAAGGCCCACACAAACTTCTAGGCAACTGTGGCAATGTTCTACCCACTTAACGAAAGGATGCCCAGGCTACGTCATCACAGAAAATGAAGTAATTATAACAATACAGGAAGAACATAGTCATGCTCCGAAAGCAGTTTAAAGACAACTTTTGCATTTTGTATAGAATTATGACGAGTAATTTTCAATATCGTATGTATTGAAACCAAATACTCGTACGCGTCGAATTATATAATTTTCAGCAGGTGTATCGCTAACCCCCTAACGTTCTTAAATACGGCCAGGACGCAAAAATGGTTAGCTATTTTCAAACGCATTCCTGTCTCACACAGCGGGCGCATATCACTTTTTCGAACAGTGTGTACATGTTCTTTTTTGTGTTTGTTTTTTGCGTCATGTTTTACCGCAAATAAACGTATTTTTTTTTCTTTTCTTTTTTTATTCTCGTTAGAAATGTTGAAAATACAAGAGAAAATTGGTTCTCAACATTTTAATTCGTAAACTGTACCATAGGTAGTGATTTTATTCAAAGGATTTAAAAAAAACGCATGGAGGGGGATAACGCTTTTTCCTTACGTGACGATTTCTACCAGTCAACTCCAACCGTAAGTCGCGTTAAGGAATTTTGTTCCAAATAAATCCTGATACCTGTTTTAATTATATTCCTGCATTTATTATTATTACAGCAGAATTCATACGATCAAGGGAAGGGAAGCGTTTGATACGTCATAGAGGGTACACATACTATGAAAGGCCTTCTAAAACTAGCAAGCGGCAATGGCGATGTTCTACCCACTTATCACGAGGATGCCGAGCGAACATCATCACGTTCAATGATGAAATTTTAAGAGTACATGAAGAACATAGTCATCCACCTAGGTTCAATGCAATGAGAAAGTATAAATTCTAACTTCTAAAGCCCTACATTCCAACGTCAACGTTCTGGCAAAGGATAAAATAAATCTAGTTACAGACATTATCCAGTATTTACTGTTTATTACGAACTATCAATTTCCTGTAATTTTGTGCATGTTTGCGATTCTGTTAGATGTTGGACGATTTTGTGCCAAATATTATTTGATTGTTATTTGTTAGTTTTACTTTTATCTTTGTAAATTTTGTGTATTATTTTTCTTAATGTTATTCCTTGCTTATTTTAAATATGCGTTCTTCCCAAATGTTTTTTCCCAAATATATGAAAGTTTTCAAAGCGTGCATCAACGCTTGTTAGTATTTATTTTGTGTTTTTTTCATCTACGTGTAAATATTGTTTTATTACTACGAAGCGAAGTCTTTCAATAAAATTGTACTACCTACTATAAAAATTCCGTTTTATTTTAGAAATATGATTCTCTACTCGAGATTTTATTGCTAAACATAGGACCAAAATCTTATATACTTTAGCAGCGTTGCCGTAATCCAGTTTCAAGGATAATGGTGGTCCTGCTGGGGTTGCGGGTTTGTCCCAAAGGGATATCGCGGCCCCGGCACACAGGAAACGGAAGGAACACGGGTGGTGTATAATCAGTAAAAGTTTGACACACCCTCCCGCTCCGCCCAGAGCGGGAGAAGCTATTTGATAATTTCCCACCCTCAAAAAAAAAAGTGGGCTTTTGTTAGATTATATTTAGGATGATCTTAAATTACTAACTAATATAATTGTATCTATTATTACAGCGGAATTCATACAATCAAGGAAAGGGAAGCGTCTTATACGTTTTAAAGGTTACACGTACTTTGAAAAGCCTTCTAAAACATCCAGGCGACAATGGCGATGCTCTACCCACTTAGCGCGAGGATGCCGAGCGGACATCATTACAGAAAATGAATTAATTGTTAGAATACGAGAACAACACAATCATGCACCTAGTTTGAATGCTATGAGAAAGCAAGATTTTTAACTTCTAAAGCTTAGCATTCCCTGGCAAAAACAAAAATCATGTAAATGTCATGTACGTTTAACAAAAAAATAATTGTTTTGTAACTGTCAAAAGTCTTTTAATAAAAAAGTACGACCTACTATAAAACTTACGTTTTATTTTAGAAATCTGTGAAACTTTCTCTTGAGGACCAATCTCTTAAGCACTTCAGCAGCATTGCTGTGACCAATTTCAAGTATGTGGTATGGATACTTTGTATAATTCTGTAATTATACCGAGTATGTGGTACGCTAAGACGGGACGCCCTAGGATGACATAGAGTGACCTTATTGGTGATCTTCTTCAGAAAGGTCATGTACTTAGTACTCGCAAACGTCACGCGACCATAAGTATGCACGTAAACTCACGCAAAATGTCAAGTTTAAAAAAGCTTTAAAAGCCATAAATATCCAAGCCAATTAATTCAATCATTTTGTCTGTTGTCTTGGTTATTATTTGATTTTTAATGTTTTTATTATTAATTTGTTTTGTATTTCATTTTATTTCCATTTCTGATATCATGTTGTATGTTGTGATTTATTAATTATTATATTTTCGCTTTGTCAAACTTAATGTTGTACCTAGATTACATATAAGAGAATGATGTGGTCTCCTATTAATGGAAGCGCACACTGTATTTGTCCCTATTCCTAGATTGTAAACTTGCATGTAATTGTGTAGCCTCTGTTAGAGATCCAATAAATAAATAAACGAAGCAAAAGGAATATGAAACAATCGTAGCATGTGTCGTTCTGTAGTTTCTGCCTAATCCTTTCCCCCATTGGAAGAAGGCGTGAGCTTATGTATGTATGTAACCGAGTATCCATACCATATCCTTCGAACACTTATAAATAAGATCAAGCAAATATTAATTAAAAAAGCATAATAAACAATAAACGAATACATACCTACATGACAAAAAAAATGATTTAATACAAACAGACACCATATACAGTTAGTCGTTTAAATACAATTCATACATACATAGATAAATAATATATTATATTATCATATAATTATGTTTAATAAAATTGACCTTAACAAATAATTATTATGCACAACACTTACACTTAAATCTGATCTCAAATAATGTGAATATATATATATATATTTTTTTAATTTAGTTTTATTTCTTTTAATTTAATTTCTTTAATTTTTTTTTAAATTTTTATTAAAAATTTATTTTATACTTTTTGCAGTGCCCAACAGGGTCCGTAATTATACCTCAGCTCTAAGCCATTATATCACCTGTATACCTACATTATGGAATGCAAATAAAAATATGAATATGAATATGAACACCGCCTTAATCCTACTTTAACTGAAATTTCACATGAGTCTGTCCACATGCGACATTTCAGTTTCGTTGTCTTTAAATAAGTACAAAGATACTAACTTGAATTCAACCTTTAATGTTGGATTTATTTTTACAGCGGTGTTTATAACATCACAGAAAGGGAAGCGTCTAATACGCTATGGAGGATTCACGTACTCTGAACAGCCTTCTAAAACTACCAAGCAGCAATGGCGATGTTCGACACACTTATCGAAAGGATGTCGAGCGAATATCTTGACAGTCGATGAAGTAATTATAACAGTGCGTGAAGAACATAATCACCCACCAAGAGTAAGTACAATGAAAAAGCTAACCCACCTAGAGTGAGTGCAAAGAAAAAGCTAAAATTCTAACATCCATTATGTTTCTCATAAAGATGTACCTACAATAAAAACGTACGTACCTAAGAATAACGTTTCTGTTTCATTTTCAAAATCTGGAACAACTTTATCCGTCTTTTGCCTATTTGAGACTTTTCTACAAACGTAGAACGAACGGAGGTACATACACTTGAGACATTTTAGGTTTGTCTCAAAGAATGCTTTGCTTTGCTTTGGTGATGGTACAAAAATACTAACTTGACCTTTAATCCTGGATTTATTATTACAGCGATATTTATAAAATCACGGAAAGGGAATCGTCTAATACGCTTTAGAGGATTCACGTACTCTGAACAGCCTTCTAAAACTTCCAAGCGGCACTGGCAATGTTCGACCCACTTATCGAAAGGATGCCGAGCGAATATCGTAACAGTCGATGAAGTAATTGTAAAAGTACGCGAAGAACATAATCACTCACCTATAGTGAATAAAAGCTAAAATTCTAACATCCATTATGTTTCTCATAAAAACCATAAAATTAAATGGTATGCCAAGGTCAGGAAATAGTTATGTAAATATGAAATTTAGTAAGAACAGGTTTAAAAGTAGGTTAAAATATTGTCAAAATCACAAAGATCAGATTAAGATGGATAATATAGCTCAAAATTATTCTCAGAAAAATTTTGGAACCTTTTGGAAACAGACTAATAAGCTGAATCCAAAACCGGGCCTTCCTGTGAGTGTGGATGGGGCGATGGACGCAAAGTGTATAGCGAATATTTTTAAAGATCACTTCAGGGTGCAGTCCGCGTTGCCTCAGGAGCAAGGTTCGACTGAGCTTGGTCTGTCTGACTCGGAGGCTCCCCGAGGTTTCACTGCTAAAGAAATTAAGCAAGTAGTGACTAATTTCTCAAAGGGGAAGTCTCCGGGGCATGATGGATTAGGCGTTGAGCACTTGCTGTACGCTGGACCTCATATATATCGCATACTTGCGATGCTTTATACATTTTGCGTTCGTCACACCTATCTTCCAGCGGATTTAGTAGAAAGTGTGGTAGTACCTGTGATTAAAAATAAAACCGGTGATGTCTCCGACAAAAATAATTACAGGCCTATCTCCTTAGCTACGGTGGTAGGGAAGGTACTTCATGGTCTGCTTGAGCGTCAGCTTAATAGCCACTTAACATTGAATGATGCGCAGTTTGGCTTCAGAAGCAAACTATCGACGGAGAGTGCTATCCTGGCACTCAAGCAGACTGTAAGGTATTATACTGACAGAAAGACGCCAGTTTATGCTGCCTTTCTTGACCTTTCCAAGGCTTTTGACCTCGTATCCTATGAGAAGTTATGGTCTAAGCTCCATAGTTTAAATTTGCCTTCAGAGCTAGTTAACTTATTGAAGTTCTGGTACAGGTCGCAAACAAATCGCGTTAGGTGGAATAATGTGTCTTCCGAGCCGTATTTGTTGGAGTGTGGTGTTAGACAGGGTGGGTTGACATCGCCTGCTCTGTTTAACCTGTATATAAATGACCTGATTGATGGGCTCAGCAGAATCAATTTTGGCTGTTCAATAGATGGTGTCATGTTTAATAATCTAAGTTATGCAGACGATATGGTGCTGCTGAGCCCATCAATCAGTGCACTCCGGAAATTGATAGTTGTATGTGAATCTTATGCGGCGACGCATGGGCTTACATACAACGTCAATAAATCACAGATGGTGATTTTTAAATGTAAAAATGTATCGTTAGGTAACGTTCCTCCAGTAATTATGAGCGGAACACCATTGCAGCGTGTTGATCAGGTTAAGTACCTAGGGCATCTGATTACGGAGGACTTATCTGATGATGCAGATTTGGACAGAGAGCGTAGGGCGTTGGCGGTTCGGTGCAATATGTTAGCCCGCAGGTTTGCACGTTGTAGTGGGGATGTGAAGGTGTATTTATTTAAGGCCTACTGCCAAACCTTCTACACGTGCAGCTTGTGGGTGAAGTATACGCAGAGGGCTTACAACGTCCTACGCGTTCAGTATAATAATGGATTTAGGATGTTGATGGGGCTTCCGCGCTTCTGCAGCGCTTCACAGATGTTCGCGGAAGCCCGTGTTGACGATTTTCACGCCATAATGAGAAAGCGGGCGGCGTCAATTATGGGTAGGCTGCGCGGAAGCCCCAACAGCATCCTAAAAACATTGGCCGACAAGGTGGACAGCCCCTTTATTAGGCACTGGATGCGGAGGCACGTGCCAATATGTGTTGAGCCACGTAGGTATTAGTTGTGTTAGGTTAGTTTGTAAGTTTTACTAACATAGTTTCTAAGTCTTTGTTACTAATACTATATGGATTATATGTAATTTTTGTGTATGATCCGCAATAAATGAAATTATTATTATTATTATAAAGATTTTTGAATAAAAACATACCTAAGAATAACATATCTGTTTAATTTTCAAAATTGGAACAACTTTACCCGTCCTTTGTTTACATTTTTTTTTAAACAACGAAGACAAACAGATTTAACAGCGGGTCCTGAACTAGGCACAGCCTGTATCTTGGTGACCCAAACACTGATCAAAGTTAACAATTTAAAGGGTTCTGCTAGCGCAATGATTGTTACTGATAATTTTAAAATGAAATTTATAATAATAGGATTTACAAATAATGTGAGTAAAAAGAAGGTAATTACATAATAATAAACATACAAATAAATAAATAAATAATAAATAAAAATACATGCGGTACTTCTGGACACGGCTCGCATTGTCAGGAGGTTCCTCTCTCTGGAGCCCTGACCGCCGTGCCGGTAGCTTGGACCCTGTTCCCGATACCGGTGGGCTACTATTTTTTATATTTTTATAATGTTTAAATTTTTTATATTCTAATATTTAAAAATATAATTTATAAGTATTTAAAATGGAATAAAGGAAACATACAAAAATAGTTGAGGTGAGTAAATGTGGGGTATAAGTGTGAGTGTAGTTATGTTTTTTATCAGAGATATTAACTTAAGCAGCAAAGTAAACTTTTTGTTTAGTTTTGACCTCATAGTAGATTTTCGGTAGGTACGGTAAAAGTTTTACCTGAAATAAAATCTGGAACAACTTCACCCATCTATTGCCTATTTGATCCTTTTCCACAAACGAAGGACCAACAAATCGTAGAACGAACGGAAGTATAATTATAGACACATGAGAAATTTTTAATCTTTGCTTTGGTTGTCTTTAGAGATGGTACAAAAAATACAAAGTTCACCTTTAATCCTGGATTTGTTATTACAGCGGTATTCATAAAATCACAGAAAGGAAATCGTCTTATACGATTTAGAGGGTACACGTATTATGGAAGGCCTTCAAAGTCTAGTAAGCAGCAATGGCGATGTTCTACCCACGGGGCACGAGGATGCCGAGCTAACATCGTTACAGTTGATGAGGAAATTATAAAAATAAGTGATGAACACAATCATGCACCCAATTCAAAAGCAAATATTCCAAAGTCTAATGTGTGGATCCCATGACATGAATCTTAATGATGTGAACGGTATACGGACATTATTATTATTATTTTGGATACAAAACGTTGTATAAGGTTTCTATACGGTTTACGCAAATATGACCATGTTTCCGAATTTCGCGTGAAGCTCAAGTGGTTACCAATTCGCCTTCGCCGGAATGCTCATATTCTTTCCCTTTTGTATAATGTGCTCTTTTCCCCTTCCACCCCTCTTTATCTCAAGAAACGTTTCCAGTTTCTTTGTGACTCTCACACGAAATTATTAAGGTCATCAGATAACTTGAAGCTTAAAATGCCAATGCATTCCACAACTTTCCTTGACAAATCCTTTACTGTCCAGGCAGCTCGTTTGTGGAATGCATTACCAGTTCCAATAAAGCGCGCGCAATCGTTGCCAGTGTTTAAAAGACTCGTGAAAGAACATTACTTGTCGTTATGATTCTGTTTTTATCGTTAGCTGTAATAATATTCGTCATTTATTTTCGTTGCTTTTATAGTTAGTATGTATGTATCCATGTATCTATTATAAAGCATTTATCTGTGTATCTATTATAGTATATTGTACTTATATACCATTTATTTGCACCTAAGACAACCCCATTTTATGTCCAGAAAATCACTGTCCATTCCAAGGTTGCCTGGAAGAGATCGCAGTAAGCGATAAGGCCGCCCATTGTATATTTTGTAGTGTATTACTTTTTCTTTATGTAATGTATAATCTGGTGTACAATAAAGTATATATAAATAAATAAATAAAAAAACGTTGGCAAACATGAAAGAAAGAAATTGCGTTTATTGCGGTAAACATGAAAAAAGATAAACACAAAAAAGTACAAATTGGAGGAAAATACACATCCACGGAAAACAGCCATCGCTTGCCCTATACGAGATAGAGCCACAGGCAGCACTGGTATGCAGCGACAGCCGCATAAACAATTGGCCAATGGTGGTTAGTGGTGGTCACTGCTTTTTCCGGGGCGGTAGTTTATTGTCATGTAAAATAGACAATAATAGATTAGGGTTTTATAATGTTATTATAACTTCTATTACTTAAATACATTCGTCTGTGCAATAAAAACATAGTTTTTATTTTTGGAATCTGGTAATTTACCTCAATTTTACTATTACTCGAGCCTTTCTGAACATTGGAATCTTACTTATTACCACATGAAACGGTATTTTTTTCGGTTTTTTCTTGTATCCTTGTTCCCGTGTCCTTCATTACCCACCCACCCGTCCACCCGTTTTTCTAAATGGTGTTCCACTCGAAAGGGTGGATCAATTTAAGTACTTAGGGCATTTAGTTACGACCGACCTCAAGGATAATGCTGACATGGAGCGGGAACGAAGGGCTTTGTCGGTGCGGGCGAACATGCTCGCACGTAGGTTTGCACGGTGTTCGAGGGAGGTAAAGATAACGCTCTTTAGGGCGTACTGCACGTCTCTCTACACGTGCAGTCTGTGGGCGAAGTACACGTGTGCATCATACGGAGCCCTCCGCGTCCAGTTCAACAACGCGTTCAGGGCTGTATTGGGGCTGCCTCGCTACTGCAGCGCCTCAGGTATGTTTGCTGAGGCGCGTACCGATTGCTTCCACGCGACCATGCGCAAGCGCGGCGCGTCCCTGGTGCGTAGGGTGTGGGGCAGCACCAATGCCGTCCTGGCGATGATCGCGGACCTGATGGACTGCTCATACTTACGGCACTGCTGTGATAAGCATGTTGCCGTCAGCAGGGCCGGGTAGAAATCTTTTATTGTTTTCTTATTTTATTGTATTTTTCTGTATTTATATGTGAAGGTTGCTCGAAATAAATGTATTTTATTTTATTTATTGATTTATTTATTTATTACATACTTTGTCCAACAAATATCGTTTAAATAATTAATAATACAATATATTTCCGGGAAAAATTAAATACCTAAACTTTTAACATCTGCTGCTGTTGCCCCCATATTATTTCATATTTCCCCCCGTAATTGGCCCTTAGGAGAGTTTCGAAAAACATAATCGTGGTATATATCTTCCAAGATCTATTCATCCATGGGTATGCGTTGTGTTGTGTCAGTCAGTCAGGTGACGATTCCTTTTAACTGATTTTGGCAACATCGACCGTTTTCTATTTTGTTCCCAGGGTTGGGAACTTCGGTAAACAGTTAAAAAAAAGTGTATTTGGTTATTGTTACAGCACCCGATTACATTTTATCAATGAGGGGCAAAAAAGTGATGAAGTACAAAGGATATACGTACTTTACTACTATGAAGCATTCATACAAGATTTGTTGGAAATGTTCCACGCAGAGCACTTGCAAAGCTGTGGTTTATACCTTGGGGAATAAAGTGTTTGGGGGGAAAGGGGAACATAGACATTCAAACTAGGAAGACATGAATTTATTTTATACTTTTTATTTCATGTACGAATTTAGACTGGGACAAGTCCCCTAATTCTATATAATTTGGAGCACTTACTACGTGTCTCTGTGTAATTGAAATTTTGGATATAAATCAGTTTGTGTCATGTGTTTACCCCTTCATAAAGACCATTATACGTATAATTGTAACTTGTTGCATGTTTGTGGTAAACCACTTGTCAATTATGGACAATAAGATTCAGTTAAGTTGGAGGAATTCTCAGTCTCATTTGTGCTCTCTTTTCTTAGATTTTGCTTGTGAATAATATCATGTACTTATTATACTTTTTATTTTTATTTTTATCGGCCCTGACTTACGAGTTGTAGGTCGTGGGTTCGAAACCCAGGTATGTGCTTTACTTCGTGTAAATAATTTCACCACTACTGTTCTCAAAACGGTGAAGGAAAACATCGTGAGGAAACCGGCGTGTGCTAGAATCAAACATTTGAAGACATGTGACATCTACCAACCCGCATTGGGCCCGCGTGGTGGATTACAGCATTTTCCCTTTCGAAGAGAGGAGTCGTCTTTCCCAGCAGTGGGAACATTAAAGGCTGCTTTATGCTATATTTTTTTTCAGTAAGGTCTACATAATTATTATGTAAGTACTATATCTCCATGAGAAATGTAATTGAAATTATGTTTTGGTACTATTCAATTAACCAATCAAACCTCTGAATGCTTTTTTCACAAACTTCCACTTGTTGAAATAATACTTTATTGCATACAGTGTTTTCTTTATAATAAAACCTTCTAAAAGCAAATGATTCTGGCTACGTAATCAACTCAGCCTGTTGCGGTCCACTGCTGAACATAGGCCACTCCCAGGCTGCGCCACAACACCTGTCCTCCACCACAACCCCCTGCCCTCCGCCTTCCACATACAGTCTGTCCTAGCCACCTTTTTAGGATCGACAGTCCATCTAGCTGGGGGCGTCCCATCCTACGCTTGCCGCGCTTGGCTAGGTACAAATAATAACAAATCATTCCCTCTACGGTTGACCACTTTCCGATAAAGCCCGAGACACTAACGTCCCAAACCGTCAAACCCCACTGACTGTCATGAGAGTCACCTGACTCACATGTGGAACGATATGGGCGCGTGTGTCAGGTGACTTACGCGGCTCATTTTATGGCCTGACGGTTATACTCGTCGACTAATCAACTAAATCATTCAAAATATAATATGCAACATCGAAATAAAAAAGACAAAATGACGTGAAGCGCGTGTCAATGTCAATACGCGGGGTTTGACAGTTAAAACGTAACAAAATGGGCGGGGCTTGACCATATTATTAAGAGGTATAATAAAGGTCAACTGCCGACTGTACCTATGTGGATTTTACCACTAAATTTAGCAATTAAACGTAACCTAGAAGATATTTTTCCTTGGTCCTAACACAATTATTTTCTTTCAGGTACAGACGACGAAGTAGGACCAGTATTCGTCCTATCAATGAAAGGCAAGCGTATGTTGAAATTCAACCACTACACGTACTATGCTACTTCAGTAGGACCGAAAATTCGTTGGCGTTGTTCAAGCCAGAATGGATGCAAGGCGACAGTACATACTTACGAAGACCATGTCATTAGTGTCAACGAGAATCATACGCATCCACCGAAGTATATTCGGAAGTCTCGAATGCATCCACATAAGTTTATGCGTTAAGTTACAAACTGTTAAAATTAAACATTTATTTGTGATGATTGTCGATTAAAAGTTATAGAAGTGCATAACTAGGGATTAGTGTGCTTATAATAATTAGGCATGGGAATGACAACTGTAAAATGTATTCTGTAAAAATCTGACCATGATAACTTAGGTGAAGTGAGCTTGAACTGAGAGCCTCCTGGGGAACTGACAGCTCACATTAAGCACTTATCTAGATAGACAGTCAGGAGCCCAGAAGGCCGATTCTCGTACTAAAAAAACGTTCACATTCAAGTCGCAATCTGTCAGATTTGTCAAAAAAATTGGTAAATTATTGATTGTATTTTTGACAGATTGCCAATGAGACTTGAATGTTCTTAAAAATTACGGGAATTAGGGTTCTGATGTTTAGGTATATGTATTTGAAAACAAATGACAAAATGAAATGAAAAAGTTTCACACCAAATGCAGGGCATCTTGCATTCGAATTGTTTTTTTTTTGTATTAAAATTGTTATAATGCCAAGAGTTCTAAAAAATTATAAATTTTAAGTAGAATTAAGAAGAATAGAGGTGGATATAATAGAAAAGAAAATTAGTGGCCCACTGGTTAATCTTAAATCATTGTATATTTTACAAATATTATTGTTATACCTAAAATTATATGTATATATTATTTTGCTTAAGTGTCATAATGTTTGTCGTCTTTGCTATATTACAGTAGTTGTTAATTATTTAAGCAAATAGACATTATTGTATGTTATACCATTGTTATATATTAATATTATTGTAGAGGTAAATCGTGTCTCGTATTTCTATAAAATATAATCTTTCATTGTATTTCTTTCGGCCAAAGGTATAATAACTATGTGATTACATTCGCTTGCTTGACATCTTTTGTTTTTTTGTCCTAAAAAATAATAGCCGTACGGTCGAACGAACGTTAAGCTGCTTTTGGCGCGGTCAGTTCGTTGATGGGTGAGACCCCTCCGTGCCTCGGAGAGTACGTTAAGCCGTTGGTCCCGGCTGTCATTCGTAGATCTTTGACAGTCGTTACGGGCAGTCAAAAACCCAAAAGTCTGACAGCCGACTGGTTGTCTCGATACCCCTTGGCAAGACTTTACCAAGGGTATCGTGTTACCCAGTAACTGGGTTGTGGAGGTCAGACTGGAAGCCGATACGAACATAGTTGGGAAAAGGCTAGACAGCTTGTTTTTTTTATTGAAAACCGTAAGTTAAGGTTCCGATCCCCGCTGCACGTTACCGCAGCAGTGCTGCAGCACGGTTCGAACTCGTACATTTATTGCCACGATATTGCTGCTGTGCTCTGAATGTACTTTCATATAAAACTTGACCAATTGGTGGTCAAGAAGGATACCTATTTTGTTGATGGCCGTACAATATTTTTTGGAGCCTTTAGACATTTCAAATACTTTAATCTTCTTGACTACCAAATTGGTCAAGTGGACAAATGAAAATTTTGTTAAAAAAAGTATTATTTATTAAATCTATCTATAACAATATAATCATTTGCATTAGTCTCGTAAAAACACGATAATGGGTCGACCGACTGTGATGAAACTTTGGTAAGTAACTGTGTGCGCGAAGGAGGTTTCTAAAAAAAAACAAAAAATATATTTAATATATATAAATAAACAGTTTTTTTTTTGTTTTGCAGAGTTAAAGTTCACTTATTCAAAGCGAGGCAACAAGCTTCTTGTCGTCGACGAATATACCTTCTACCGTCAGGTATCCTACACAAATAATAGAACAAGATGGCTGTGCACTTACTACGGAAAAGGGTGCCCATCCACCATACATACTATAGAACAGAACATTATTAGAACAAAAAATGAGCACAACCATAAAAAGCCTCCGAAAGAAGTCTTCGTTTAAATGCAAGCATGATTTAAAAGAAATTGCCAAATTAAAAATGTAATGTAGTTGTAAAAACAATTTTATTATTATTTTTGAGTTTTTAAATTTATTCAATTTAAATTACTCTACTGATTCACGCGCCGTCTCACACAGCATTTGTACCTATTATTGCAAATAATATGTAAAAATATATTTCAATAAATCAGTGTTTAACGAACATTCACGGTGGTCGGTTTTATTTCATCATCTCAATAGCATCGCCCCGTTATCATATCACTAAGTGTATCACATATCATTTATTTTTGGTCCTTTGAGCTTTGCAGAACTTCGTAGCGGTACTTTGACCTAGCGCGCGTACTGCTCAGATGCACGGTTCGGACTCAAGGTTCAATGATCAAACCAGTGTGAACTCATTCGGTATAAAACCTACTTAGGTCAACAGCACGGTCGTGGTAAGCATATCACGGCATGACATCAACATCATCGGGTTCTATGGAACTCATCATCGGGCGGCGCGAGGGTTCAGCGTCCGCTATCAACCTCTTTGGGAGCAGCAACAAGTGCAGATACTAAGTTTAGGGATCCCCTACAAATTATGTAAATAATAATAGGTATATTTTTTTTCCAAGATTATATAATCTTGGAAAAAAAATATACCTATATAAAAATATTATTGTTGATATTTCAAAAACTCAAACTCAAACTCAAAGCATTTATTTCAAATAAACCAATTACAGGCACTTTTGAATTGTCAAGGGGTCGGTCAGTCAGAAATATGAAGCTAGTTGCCCATTCCAACGCGTAGTAGGTTCCTATGGAGAAGAACGGGCAAGAAACTCCACGGACACTCTTTTAAATCAGAATATTGTTACAAAATATTGGTTACATCATTCATGTTGTAATTATACATGTGAGAACAATGTAGAGAGACGTGCACGTTAAAAGCGTCCGTAATAAAGAAAAAAAACAATTCAAAAATTAAAATAAATTCAAAATAAGCCTTGGCAGCTAAGAGATGACCAGTCCCCACTGACGGCGCCCGTTCACGAACATGACGCATGGATCAGCACCATTTAGCTCAACCATTTTGAAGGGAACTTTATGATCCAACACACACGCCACCACCAGCGAGACATTTGAGTGAGCATGACATACTCTCAGCCGCAAGGGCACATTTAGGTCAATGAAAGACGTAGGTACCCAGTAAATGGTAGCTTTAAAGTAGGTACATAGTGCTCACACATGTGCTATGCAATTATATAATACTATGAAATTGAATTTATACAATCTAAAGATAGTCCTACAATCTTCAGCAGCTCCAACAATATTTTCGAATGCCAATCAATTAGTTTATGCGCCTTGTGGAGCTGGACCAGCGTTGAGCCAAGCATTTTTGTCAACGATGTAATCCCCCAACTTATAATATGCTTGGCAGCATAGTGTGCGTTTTATATAAGATTTAAAATTCCTTTCATTCAATTGGAGTATGTGGGGAGGTATTTTATTGTAACATTTTAAACAGTACCCCATGAAGGTTGAGTCAACTTTAGCCAGTCTGAAACCCGGTTGAACTAATTGTTCCCTATTTCTAGTGCTATAATTGTGTCTATCACCTCTTTTACTGAAAAGACTTAGATTTTTCCTAACGTACATGATGTTTTCATAGATATATTGACAAGATATATTTAAATAAAAAACGAGTAAGTATTATTATTATCTGGTGAAGGTATTGGGGATAAACCCGGATTAAATTACGGGTTGAAAATGTATTAATATATTTTTAATTTAAATTAATAAAATATATATAAAATTAATTATATATTTATATATTTGCATATTTATTTGCCATAAGGTAAAATAGTTAAGGACCACCGACCAGAGATACTTCTTTGAGGCATCCCTATGGCCTTCTACAAAACGTGCTGAACTACAAAAAATACGAGTATATGAATAGACCCTGGAGTTATCTCCTTGTTGGAAGGCACTTTCGTGACCACATTCCGGCGACAAAAATGGGACACGAGATGCCTAAGTTGGGATAAGTCCCGACTCAGACACTCAGACCTCTCTGTGACATCCTATAATGTTCCCAGTGACTATGTAAATAGAAAACCCACTGGTTACAAAATATATTAATTAATACCAACTCTTTATTACAGGTCTAACATACAGATATTCCAGACGAGGTAACAAGCTTATTATACGGGAGGGATATACCTATTACCATCAGAAAACTTATCCCAATACCAAAACAAGATGGGCCTGCACACACAGGAACGGGTGTCGATCCTTTTTACATACAGTTCAAGAAACTATTATTAAAGTGTATAATAATCATAACCATGCTGTGTAAAAATCTAAAAATAAATGAATCGGTTTTCGAGAATTTAATGAACCGAAACATTTGAACATGGGTTTTCATAAAACGAAAGCAATTAAGAGTACTCGAGCGACCCTTGACGCCAAGGCTCGGAACCGGTTTAATAAATACCGGTTAATACGGGTTTATTTCGGTTTTCCTCTGAACTTTTGTTAAGAACGTGAACATTTTAAGAACTTTATTTTAACCTAAATTAACCGGTTTATTTGACGAACAGCATGTCGGTAACGCGTTGCAACTTGTGACTACTTGTAAGGATGCCGTAGATAGCGGGGTGTCATGTAGACGTACGAAGAGCGCGCGACGTTTGTTTATCGTGCCCGTATTAACCGGTTTTTGTTGCTCTAAACCGTTTAATCCGAAAAAACCTTTATGTAAATACTCGTCCAAATACCGGTTTAAAAAAACCGGTTTATGAGAACGAAACCGAATGTAAAGGTTTTTGCGTCAAATACATGATAACGGTTTGAAAATGTAACCGGTATCCGAGCCTTGCTTGACACTGTCAAATTGGGACAAATTGGGAATTTTTTTCTTGAAGCGACTGGGCACACTCACGTTCTTTTTTTTTATTTGAAATTTTAGTACATTTACAAGAAAACGTATTTGAAATAAAAAGCAAAACATATTTTGGTGGGCTATTAGTATAGAGTCTATACAATAATGTCTACACTATAGATTAGGAACAGTGACTTACCACGCGCAGGGGGGTTGCAATTGGTCGCAGTAATCAGCGTATATTAAACGTTAATCATTCATTATTATCCTTTCAATTAATCATTAATTATAAATTACTGATGGATCAATAACTACATAGATGCAAAATATAATAGACGTCGTATATTCAACAAGTCAATCGTCATCCTGAGG
Organism: Agrochola macilenta; assembly: GCA_916701695.1. Lineage (NCBI taxonomy): Eukaryota > Metazoa > Arthropoda > Insecta > Lepidoptera > Noctuidae > Agrochola > Agrochola macilenta. The sequence continues at coordinate 17,653,027 of OU753563.1, forward strand.
ATGCCTCGTTGAGAGGTGAAACAGGTGTTGATTTCTTACAGGGTTCTTTATAACTCTTTAAGAACAGTTAAGCGGATTAGGTTACTAAATATAAGTCGTCTATTGTATTTTATAATGGATTTCCGCCAAGTCACGCCTAAGTTAATTAACTACATAGATGTAACTAGCAATCATTAGGTAGGTAGGTAGGTAATCCATCAATCACAGCTGTGCCTGTGGCAAAACTTATCATCTTTTAGAGGTATGAGGAACAGGTTCACTTATCCTCTATAGAAAAGGGAGGATCCTCAGACCAGACAGGTGTCGTGTCTAGCGGGCAACTGCCCAACGGTTGAAGTCAGGATCTTGTATATATATGCTGCTGCTGCGCAACGTGTCGCGGGTTCGATCCCCGCACGGAACAAATATAAATACGATCTGCAAGTAGTTGTTTCGGGTCTGGGTGTTAGTGTATGTGAGTTTCTATGTGTGTAAATGCACCCACGATACAAGAAGAAATTCATAGTGTGGGGCACCGTTTAAAAAATAAAAAATAAAATATATATATATAAATATATGTCGATCGCGCAGTAAACTCTAATTGCGCAATGAACCCCTAATCCTAGTTTACGTAAATGCTATTCAGCTTTACATAGGTAGTTACAAAGAATACAATAATATGACAAATGATAATAATGATAATAAAAATTTGTATTTCTGTAAGTAGGTTTATACAAACACTTTTACTAGATGATGTAGGAGTTTCCTATCCGACAACTCTGAAAAGAAACGCTGAATCAAACTCAGTGATCAGTCTCTTTTAAAGTCCAGAGATAAATATGAGAAGTTTTTTTTAGTTGGTGCCCCGGTGAGGTATGTGACACACGCAAGACGAGGGTGTAAAATGTTATTACTATCAGGATACACATTTTGCCGACAAAATATCTTCCCTAACGGAAAAGCAAGGTGGCGGTGTGCAGTACATAATAAAAAAAGTAATTGCAGAGCTGTCATCCATACATACCAAGACTGCATACTGAGAGCGACGAATGTACACAATCACGAACCTCAAAATAACTGGGTCCCTTGAGACACTATTGTACCGAAATAAATGATTTAATCAAACTGTGGCAATTCATTACGCAGTGCTATAATAGTAGATTATTTACCACGGGGATAAAGCAGTGTCTTATGTCACGGGCGCCACCTTTATCCCCGAGAAGATTACTCTTTTCACACCTTCTGCGAGGTAATAATAAGCTATTCAATTTTCTAATCAGATTTTGTTTACTTACGAAGTTTTAGTTAAGGTTCTCAATTCAAATCACATTTTAGAGGGTGGTTGCGGGTTATAATGGAATTCAGTACAATATTATTGCCCGGCTGAACACCAAGGATGTAATGATATACTTTAGGTTAGGTTTGCATATACCTACATATAATTTGACATAATCGAGCAGGTGTTGTTAAAAACTTTTATCAGTCATTAATGAACTGAAATAAATGGTTTTTAATCATTCTGTGGCATATAATTACGCAATCCTATGATATGTACATTCTATTATGCTATAGGTAGTTCGAAATAATATAATAATGTTTTGTTTTTTCAGTTTGTTCCCCGGCGACTTTTGTTTACTCGAACCGAGGATCTAAAATGATATTACTCTCAGGATACACATTTCAACGACAATTGGCTCTTAACGAGAAGGTAAGGTGGCACTGTGCGACACATCAGAAGAAAAGTGGATGCAAGGCAGTTATCCATACATACCAAGACTGCATACTGAAAGCGATGAACGTACACAATCACGAACCTCAAAAGAACTGGGTCCCTTGAGACACCTGAAAGTTTTATCAGTTACTATTGAACAGAAATAAATTGTTTTAAATTAAACTGTAGCAATTAATTATTCACCAAGGGGATAAAGCAGTATCTTTTGTGCAGGCATCCATATATACAAAGACTGCATAATATGAGCGACGAATGTAAACAATCATGAAACTCAAATGAACTGGATCCCTTGAGAAACCCTTAGTTTTAGTAGTCACTACTTTACTTTAAGAAAGGAGTAGAGCAGCGGACATTGAATAATACACTTCATGTTAATGTTTTTAAGTGAAAAATTGTACAAACATCGACGTAAGAGATGGCTGCTTGATTTTGTTTGTCCTCGAGGTGCTTAGGCACGGTCTTACACTTTAATCACTGAAAATAAAATTTAAAATACAATTGACGTAGACATTATTAAGTAATTTATTCCGCTTAAATACGCGTAATAGCGGAATAGGTTACTAAATATATCTGCGTCTATTGTATTTTATAATGGACTAGCTGCTCGCCCCGGCTTCGCACGGGTAGCACTAAGTACTTATCAAGTTATGGCGTGTGCATCCTGCTGGGGTTGCGGATTTGTCCGAAAGGGATATCGCGGCCCCGGGTCAGGCAACGGAAGGAACACGGGTGGGTTTTAGTCAGTAAAAGTCTGACACTCCCTCTCGCTCCGCCTAGAGCGGGAGGAGTCATTTGATGTATTCCCACCCAAAAAAAAAAAAAAAAAATATGTGTCCATAAAAATAGGGATTTTTATAATATATAGATTTCCAGAAGGTCACGCCTGAATCAATGACTAAATAAAGTTTATTTTTCAATGATATAATTATCAAATCCTTTACACTCCTTTTGGTCTACGCTGGACCTTAGCAGTGACTATAAGTAGTTTAGTCTTTACAATGACGCAACGTGTTAGATTTTTTTCTGCTTTACTTTTCTCTCTGTGTGTCCATTTTATTTGGTTGATATTTTTCCTAATACTGGGGCTACATTGTCGCGTTATCGCGAACTTTACTTCGCGCGCTCTCTGTTGCTCAGCGAGACGTCGAGCGGTGTGCGACAGAGAGCGCGCGAAGCATAGTTTGCGATAGCGCGACAGTGGTGGCCCATCATTAAAGTTAGATATAAAAAAAACAAAAAAGAACTTTATCGTAGCTACATAATAATAAAATATTTATTTGCAACTTGCTAATCTATCATGATGATGTTTCCGTTCCTTTGAAAGTTGACGAACTCATAGGTATGCGAATATACTATCGGTCATGTGCATGTCACTTTTTGTTCGGATAACCGGAAAGCGCCCTCTGTCGGCGCGACCACGCGTTCAAGTTCACCGAATAAAAAGTTCGAACGATCGTGCATTCGCGCGGCGATCGCTTTTACATAGGACACGGGGTACCGAGTATAAATACATAGGTCATTTTCTGCAAGGTAAGGCCCAAGTAACCTCTTATTACAAACATACATAAACTCATACTTTGTTCCCATGGGCAAAAAGTATTGAACACCGTCTGCACGCGTAGCATGGCCGCCATAGAAACAAACTGGTTTTGTCGACGAAAGAATAGACAAAATGACAGGTTATGATTGTTTATCTGTCATTTTGTCTATTTTTCCGTCGACAAAACCCGTTTCTACGGTGGTCATGCTAAACGTGCTGCTTTGATCCTTACATAATATGTCTTACTGTATACTTTTCTTTACAGAATCATTTAGCTTCGTTGAAACTCGACGGGGACAGAAAATGATTGTGATGTCAGGGTATCATTTTCACCGGCAGAACTTACTTCCGAATCAAAGAGCTAGATGGAGCTGTGCTACACATAGGAAGAAGGGATGCAAAGCTTCAGCATATACTTATAAGGATTTCTTAATAAAAGCAAATAACGAACATAATCATGTGCCTAAACAATCTGAATGGCATTATGCATGTTATGGTCTGACAAAAACTGAGTAATGTGTTTTAGTTGGGTTTTTTAACGGTACTAGTGGTCGCGCAGAGGTCGCAATTCGACCATAACTCATTTAAATGTCATGATTCTAAGGTAGCCATCTTGTGTCAAACGCATGGTAGTGTGTGTAATGTTTTTTTATTAATTTAATTTATTTCTAATGTATATAAAAAAAATATTAGCTTTCTGCACTCCTTCTCCATATAAACTTTTACTGTGCCAAATTTCATACTCCTCCGTCCGCGTAATTTTCGTAAAAAGGGGTACAAAGTTTTTGTTTCACGTATAATAAAACATTTCTGCGAGCAATTTGGAAGAAGACTCGGTTGGTCAGAGTTCTAACCTAACCTATTTCAACCAAGTTGCTCGCAGAATTGTTTTTAACATTTTCTAATTATCCCTGTTTTCGCAATCTTCCTAGGGTTTTTGCGAAAATTCGAATTATCAAATCATCCTACGACATATACAGTGCGTATCATCAAATAGTTCCTATGCCATATTGTTGGCTTCACTGTTGTTGGACGAACATGAATACGCTATGGCACTACCTAATAGACCTATTAGGTAGTGCCATAGCGTATTCATGTTCGTCAAAAATTTTAAACTTTAACAACGGACCCGTTGTTAAAGTTTAACAGTGGAGCCAACAATACCGCAAAATAAATATTTGATGAAACGCACTTAGGAGCGTTTATTCTGAAGGTGGGCAACGTCGCAAATAGATGTCAAATATTTCACTGTTTTGATTAATTTAGGAATATTACTGTGTGGAAAAAAAAAGTGGCTAACTAGCAAACTAGAATATTGATTATGAAATGCAATAATTAACGTAACACCGAATGTTTAGTTTTAGATGTAAAAAAAACTATTTGGAAACTTTCCAAATGCGTTTTTTACACCTAAAATGGGTACAACATCAAATTCAATGTTATAATTGCAGTTCATTATTAATATTCTAGTTCGCTAGTTAGCCACGTTTCTTATTTCCACACAGTAATATTGCAAAATTAATCAAAACAGGTAAATATTTGACAGTTATTTGCGACGTTGCCAACTTTTAGGATAAACCCTCTTAAGCTATGCAATTTTCAGACGTATGTCAGTCCGAACTGTCAGTTTTGCAAGGTTCACATTCGTCTACTTTTAACAAGACGTGACGAGACGTGTTAAACGTAACCAATAATCTTAACATTAATCAATCATTAATATTGTTATGACAAAAAACATTGAAGAATTACTTCATTAAATTATGCATTAAAGTTATAAAATATGATCTACATAACTGTCTCCATTCTGCTTCCAATTCACCGAAAAAAACAGTTCTGCATCCGTGGATGAAAATTTAGCTTATTTTTGTTATTTTAAAAACGAAATAACAAAATGCTTACCTTGGTAGGTACCATTGAAGAAGTTCATATCTAACCAGTTTGAAAACAAAATTCGCCCGATGCTATATTGTTCTGTAGTTTTAATGTCTCCCCCTCAATTAAAAGTCTGGATACGTGCCTCGACAAAGAGGCACTTTGTGACACAAGACATAAATTGTTTCTTTATGTATTACCGAGACCAATAAATCTACAGTTAAACCAGAAAAAGTATGCGCTACGGTAATCTTCGTGTTTTCGAATTAACACGAACGTTTATTTATTTATTTATATTTATATATACTTTATTGTACACCAAATTATACATTACATAAAGAAAAAGTAATACACTACAAAATATACAATGGGCGGCCTTATCGCTTACTGCGATCTGTTCCAGGCAACCTTGGAAACCAGTGATTTTCTGGACTTAAAATGGGGTTGTCTTTGGTGCAAATAAAAGGTATATAAGTATAATATACTATAATAGATACACAGATAAATGCTATATAATAGATACATGGATGCGCAACGACAATAAATTAACGTTGCACCTGAGTAACCCCCCACAGAAGCAAAACTTCTAAGATTTGTGCTGCCGTGCTTTGTGGTAGTGCACCTATCATTGCGCGTTTGTATGAAGTTGTTTGTCCGATCTTCATTTGTCACTCAAATGTTATTTTGGAATTACATAGAGTTGTAAATCTATAATTTTGTAATCATGCTAATACAAAATAGACAAGTTGGTAATACTTCCATGGTTGTAACAGCTCTATAATAGATCACATATTCACGCGTTCGTGATAGACCATAATTCCCGAAACGCATTATTTTCTTGGAATATATGTATTGTACTCTTATCACAATAGCTGTTTTAATTAATAATTTCTTCCACGTCGATTCCCATCATGTTGACTATTGAATTTTCTAGGTTTTATTACCTCTAAGTCGAGTACAATATGATGCTACTGCATACTCTTTGGTTTCATCTTGACATCGACTGTCAACGCGTCCAACGACTCCGGACTGACTGGCACTGCACTCTAAATTCGAAATTTGGTGTCGTGCCACCCAATCATGCTGCCGCGTAATGTATTCTATTTTATACGATTTCATATAACTATACTAATATAAACAATTTTGTAGCTTAACTCGCTATACGTCTTACGATCGCGTTCAGTTTCATTGGTAAAATTCGCTCTTACTATCGAATGAATGCGCAATGATGATTATAAACCACATAATCTGCGTTCGCAATTCATTTACCAAACACGAGGTTTAGGAGAAACAACTATAATGCCTACACATAAGGTTCAGTTTGCGCTACAACTTCATATTTTTTATGACTTTTTCAACATCATAAATTTGATGTTTGTCTAAGTGGAAACTTCGTGTTTGTTTACATGTTTGGCAAATAAATTACGAGTGCAGATTAGGTAATATTATTTTCTTAAAGTATTTTTTTTTTACAACTAAAAACAGTTCTCATTAGTTTCAAGTAATAATAAAAGAAAAATATGTTTAGTGTGTGCTTCTAGGCAGCATTTTTGGACCATAAACTGCTAATTACTAACTTAAGAAAACCTTTATAAAATCCATGTGGGTATACTATCGAAGAAATTCAAATCTAACCACCGTAAGGACTATTATTGCTTGCAGCGCTCGGAGACTAGAGAATCGGGCCGATAACAGATGTGGTCATCGTGTTCACGGGATTTTGTTTTGAAACTGGTTAGATATGAACTTCTTTGATGGTACACCTCTGCCTAATCCTTTGGGGAATGCAGGCGTGATGTTATGTGTTGTTGTTATAAAACCCATTCTTCCTTTCAGACCCACTTACGTACGTCTACTCAAAGCGAGGTACAAGGCTGTTGTTATTAGAAGGATACTCCTTCTACCGCCAAGAAACGTATTCCAGTAAGAAATCAAGATGGCTGTGCTCAACTGACCATAGAAATGGATGCAAAGCTCTCATTCATACCCTTAACGATAAAATAATATTACAAAAGTTGGATCACACTCACCCACCGAAAAGAAACTGGTTTTTAAAAAATCCCTGTTTTTAAGCTTATTTTTGATTGGTTCATAGAATACAGGCACAGTATAAATAAGTTACTACTAAGTGCTGAAACGATGTGCTTCGAAATCTCAGTGTATATCAGTACGCAACAGTCTCGAGTACGCGGCAGTTAGACACGGACGCGAAAGGTTTATCAAGGTCGCTGCCAATACTGTTACTTTATTATACTGTGATACATGCGATAGTATAACTGATTAAACTTTTTAGTTGGAATAATTTTCAGCACCAACTCTCCTACAACAGAACAACAGTTTTTATTCTTATAATTACAAATAACTTGAATGAAATAACTTGAGAATCGTAGTCCTTTAGTTTACTGTTTACTTACTTAAATACTTAACTCACAGCCAGTTGCAGAAACAAACAACAAACTTTTAAAGCTGTCATTAAATACTAATCTCCCATTAACTTGTTGCAGAAGCAAGATTAGACTCGATTTTAATGGTCGAGATATTTCTCGACGGCATGTGAAGCCAAGTCAGAGGCCGGCTGGGGCGGCTTTAAAACTCTGACACCATGTTAGTCACTAACCACACGAAAATAAGACTAATGGTTCTTTAAAGATATTAATGAAATCATTGGCGTTAATGATTTATTACTTAATGGGACGTTAATGTTTGTCTTTGTGCAACTGGGTGTTAGTTAATAAAAATTAATGACCCTCAAAATAACGACCATCAATTAGACATAACCGAATGATATAATTATTACCACGGACTATAATAGATTACAAATTCATCACAATCGCCACGAGCTCGCTGGCTAAAGTCCAGGTCTCGAGAAGCTATACATTTTGTAAACAAAGAACTTCTAATAAGTTACGTAGTGAAAAATATAATCCCAAATTCAATCAACTCAAAGTAACATACGTGTAATACGAAACAAACGTCAAACGTCGACGACAGCTCTGTAGCTATAGCTAAAATATAACCCGACCAAGTTAAATTGCTCGTTAGTTTCGTATTACACGTATGTTACTTTGAGTTGATTGAATTTGGGATTATTTGTTTCGCTACGTAACCTAGTAAGTTCTTTGTTTACAAAATGTATACCTTCTCGAGACCACCTTAGTTGTTAAAACTGCCGTTATTTAATGGTAACGTTTGACTCGAAGGTTGAACCCACGTCAAGACAAATGCTCTTTTTGAAACTCAGTTCTTTAGGATAGTGGTAATTCAATTTAATAGCAGTATAATATTTAAAAAAAATACAAATTGGTAAATAGCAAATTGACCAAAACACTTTCGATTAATAACGTTAGCACCAAATTAACCTTGACTTTTTTTGTGCTACGAAGGGGCGCATGCGCATGCCACAGGTGACAAAATACGACCGTAAAATGATCAGTCGTTGGCAATCGCTCGCCGAAATAACACTTGTGATGTGTGGCTTAGTTGGACCATCAGTATACAAAACTGTAGATAGATAGATAAATAGAAAACTCTTTATACATATTATGTAAATACCAAAAAATTGCGGCAATGAAGTGTGTGACATCAAAAAGTTTGCCGAAAATCTGTGGCTGTAATAACCTTAAATAAACCTGTGGATGTTATATGGGATCTATCAAAAATTTTGATATTGCATATAAATGCTTTAGGGTAGTAATTTTGTATTCCTTAAATTACTCATAATGTAAACAAAAAAAAATCTCCGACATGATTTGCTTATAATACATATTTTTACCTTGCGGAATAGGTATTATTATAACTTTCGGTTCCAAGAATTTAAGAATGGTAAGTAAGGAGAATTCAAAGAGATCGGTTTATAAAAAGTTTTGTGTTCCACAGTGCCGTAAAAATAGGGTGGCAATGCAGTAAGGGTGGTAAAAAAACAGGTAACTACAGTTGACTCAGTTCTACTTACTAAAGAACCAAATTCTTTTAAAAGATTCATAAAGTAATTATTGATCCTCAAACAAATAAAAACATTTTTTAAAGAACGCAGACCATCTGCCCGTTCTTGTCTGGAAGGTAATTTAATGAAATCATAATCAATTAAGTACATGCTTTGTAATAAAAACATTTTATTTTTATTTTATTTTATTTATTTATTTATTATTTGTTCGATAAGGTGTTTAATTATTTATTATTGGTAACTACATACTACAACTGTATATACATTAGTAACTTATACATATTTTTTTCTGTAAATACCTATTTCTTACACTGTTTAAATGTTCAATTTATTTAGGCAACTAAATAAATTAAATAAAAAATATGTATAAAAATGTGCAGCAAAAAACATTCCCAAAATATCTTTTCCGCGTTTTGAAAAAAAGGACTAGTGTGCTTTTTTTGAAACTTTCTTATTTTATGGCCCTTTGACGTTCTTTAAATAAAAAAGAGAACAATATGTGTTAAGGCTTGTACAGACCAGCGTCGCGCGACGCGACGCAGGTTATTGTTATACCGTACACTTTTCTTAGAAATTGCATTGTTTGAGTCGCGCCGCGCCGTCGCGACGCGCTTATCTGTACGAGCCTTTATGTTAAAATATTGACATAAGCTAGTGCTAGTCGGTCGTCAGACCACTTTTTTTTTCGTCTATTGTACACAAAAGTGCTACAGAATTTTTTTTTTTTTTTTTTTGAGCTTCTCACCAATCGTATAACCGACACACACGACGGCGCGGCCATGCCAACTGACCCTCGGACAAGGTCAACTCTGCAGAAAGGCTTGTTGACGATCGTATGGCACCAGCTTTATCCACTAGCCAGAGAGCCACATTACAAATAGAGTTCAGTTTTTGTAAATAGAGTTTTAACTTTGTTCCGAAAGTTAAAGTTAGAGCCGGTTTTGTAATGGGACAGTAAAAGACGATCTTGAAGGATGTTATCCCCACTCCACCACAGTTTCATGAGAACGCTCACTCAACTTAAACTCAGTGTATGGTCAACTACGGCAAGTGGACAGAGTCCTTTATTTTTTTTCGATATATACAGGATGGCAGGGACATCGACGCGAAGCCGGTTACCATGGATTCAGTACATGATTCTGAACCCCCTGCGTTGAAATTTTTGGTCGGTTATTAAAAAAATCTGCTGTTTCATAGAAAATTGCAATATCTACGCGGTCAAAATGTATGGAATAGCTGTTTTTTTTTAAATAACCGACCAAAAATTTCAACGCAGGAGGGCTCAGAATCATGTACTGAATCCATGGTAACTGGCTTCGCGTCGATATCCCTGACACCCTGTATAGTTACAAATATTTTAGAATCCCGGTAACTTTATGGTTCAATAGACAGCAATACTGTTTTAATCTCTTAAAGCTTCGTGCAGACCAGCGCGACGCGACAGCGCGACCCGACACCGGTTATTGTTATACCGTGAAGTTTTCTTAGAAATTGTATTGTTCGAGTCGCGTCGCGACGTCGCGTCGCGCTGGTCTGCACGAGCCTTAATGTGTTTAGTAGAATGTATGATAGAACGAATGTGTGTAAGACGTGCAGAAAAAATAAATAAACCGATGAAGAAGTAAAAAGGCACGGGTGTGATTTTTATTTAGTTTTCAGATTTCATAAAAAAGCAGTGCGATGATAACTTTAGATACGTGACTGGAAATAGCAGAACAACGACTTTTTCAAATAAAAATCAAATCTAGAAAACCCCTTTAGCACTTACCCTTAATAAAAGTTATAAAAATAGTAATAGCCTTTAGTTTTATTTAACGTGTCAAAAAATAAAGTTTTTTTTTTTTCTATTTAGAAGACATTTTGTAAATAAGTCCAAGCTAAGCAACGAAAGCTTCAAAATCAGACCAAATTATTTATTCAATGCTGAACCGGTTTCGTTAACAAATGCTTTGGAAGAAATAGTTCGGAACATGCAAAAAAAACATGAATTGAAATCAGGTTTAGCCGGTAGCGTTCCTTAGCTATAGAACTCATTATAACAATAATAAAATTGTTGTACATTTTTTTTACTAATCACAGTACATTTTCCAGGTACGGATACTGCCGTAGCTGTAAAATACGTCTACTCGGTACAAGGAGAGCAATATATTCTTGTATCTGGCTATTCTTTCCAACGTTTGAGGACATACAGCACTAGGGTGACTTCCTGGGCCTGTTCCACTCACTACAAAGAAGGGTGCAAGGCTAAAGTCCATACATCCGGCGACCGCATAGTATACAGGAAGTTTGGTCACCATCACCAGCCTACAAAAAATTGGACTGAAGAGAAACCGCAATCAAGGTGTTATAATAAATATCTCGCAACTAACAACGACCCTGTGATTTTGGAGTGACACATGTATCAAGAATACATTTTGCTGACAAATGTATGAGAAATGTCTCAAATAGCTATAAGATTTGATTAATACATTAAGGGTTGGCAGTGTTTTTCACATTTTTGTTTTAACAATCGCCTACAAGGGTTATCCTCAATCCGATTTTTTTACTGACTGGTGAAACTCTTCAGCTAGCCAGACGTTTTCTTTCATGGCTATAAGTCTATATAATCTTATCCAAAATCCATAACACGATTTTTTATAGCCGACCCATTAGGGCGAATTCACCAATAAAACTGAACGCGATCATTTAAACCCGCATTCTAGAGCTGTCAGTGTTATCATTCTTGTGGAATATTGATACTGATATCGCAGTTTCATAGGTGAAAGTCGCCTTAATACATCTAAGTACATTTTGGCTAACAAATGTATGAAATGTATCCAATAGCTGTAAGATTTGATTAATAAATGTATGCATGTATGTTTTTGCTGATAAATGTTGGAAATTAATCTTACAGCCAATCTACTTGCATACTGTGTGCTGCATTAATGTAGAGTATTTTAGCTTTTTGTCTAGATGTAGTAATTTTTTTGATACAATCTTGGTAATCGTTATAGTGTTAAGAAAAACGAATACAATATGTGTGTGTGAATTTGTTGTATTTATTTTTGTAATAAGCAACCTCTTAGGGGATTCTATGACAAGCAATCTTATCGATTCCTTTTGCCGTAGATACGTTATTACATTTCATAAAAATAAAAATAAAATTGGCTACTCTTCGTATCGGGATACCATTTTTATCAAGATTTGAGTTTGAATTTCAATAATTGCTTAATGGGTATTCCACACACATTATAGGAAATGGTGCACAGATGCTGTTTAGACAATAAAGGTTCAAGTAGTTGGCACTTTTACATATCATAAGCCAGTAAATGAGAAACCTTAAAATTCTTTAGGTAATATTAAGGCCAATTGTGTTTAAAAAAAGCCAGGCTTTGGTACAACGCCGCTGTCACTCATACTTGTGTAACAGTTGCTTTCTAAAGCTTTAGTCGATGTGTCAAAAGGCTCCCAGCAGCCAGGCCCGACGCGACTTTAGTAGAACAATTTTCATAAAGTTTTCATAGAAATTCTTCTACTAGAGTCGCGTTGCGTCTGGTTGTGGGAGCCTTAACACATCGATTGAATTTTCGTCAGTGTCGTCAGTTACGTAAAATCATATACCCAGGGGTATATGATTTTACGTAACTGACTTATGATAACCGTAACCTAATAAATGAATACATGACGACTTCTTTAATTATTTTGTGTTTCATTTTCTGTCTTTCTCTACAGTTCTGTATTGTTTGGTATATCTGTCGCAGGCAATTTGTATGATCCCGCTTTTTACAAACGGCGTCGTCAGTTTACAAACGCTCATAACCATGAAATATGCCGAAGGCAAAATGTAAATTACCTTGTAATTTTATAATATGCCACAACATTTGATGAACAATTCAAACGTCGTTTACAAAATGCCGCGACAAATTGAAGTACATATTTAGTTATCCGGCACGTAAAAAACGTTAACGTGTCCATGGAATCTGGTGCTTGTAGGACTCCTACGGAATATTATTGTTACAAAAACTCGAAAAATTGTGAAATGCAACGAACCATTTACAATTTGATGCATTATTTTCCGATAGTTTATAATCTACGGAAACGGAAATAATACCGACAAATGTAAACTGGTATCAGACCGGCTTGCGACCTAACGCACCTTCTGCTAATACTAAATAGCTTGCTCACCAGCGAGCAACTTGGAAATAGAGGTTGGTCACAATTCTACCCTAACCTAACCCATTTCACCCAGGTCACAATTTTTCGACAATTTGAATCTAACGGAAATAATACCGATAGATAATAAACTCACGTTCTCACTCAGGTTCTCACTCATTTTACGGTGACATAATAGGTACCTGATTGCTGGGATACACTCTGATTTGTCCAAAAAATCAATGTCGAAGTTATTACAATTGAACGCGTTGCCAATTTGCCTACGGCATATTTTAAAGCTACGAGCGTTTGTAAACGGATGGCGCCATTTGATGGCGAGTCATACAATCTGCCTGCGACATATCTATGTGGTCTGTTCAACTGTGTAACTCCGTGTTTAGGACCTTCTTTTATGCTAGTATGGGACTATGAAACACGTGCAAGTGCAATTTGTGCTGGTCATAAAAACAATATTCGCACCTAATTAGGAATTATGTTTCTAACGGCCTAAATATATTTTAGTTCATAGTACTGAAAAATTAACGCTTAAATTAGGTTATTTTTCACAGGCTCTGTAACTTACGCATTCTCAAAAAAAGGTAAACCGCTAATCCTGGTTTCGGGGTACTCTTTCTACCGTAATCGGACTTCTGTCAGCAATAAAACAAGATGGCTGTGTTCTACACATCAAAGCAGAGGATGCAAAGCCGTTGTCTATACAGCAGAGGATCAGATAGTATCCATGAATATTTATCATAACCATTAAGGCTATGATATATCGTCGATTCTAACTTCAGATCCGTGGGACTTCATCAACATTCGTTCCGAACGCAAGGATCACTCCCTGAAGCAATTTGTTTAATTAAATTGTTTTAGTGCATGTGCACGGATCCGTTCAGATCGATCAACACGCTTAGCATTACCACCGTAGAAACGGAAGAAACGAAAGACAAAATGACAGATTGGAAAAATATTTCTAAGGCGCGATGTCAAAAATTTATAAAATAAATTAAATTTTGTTTGACATTTAATGTCACTGTTGTGTGACATTTAATGTACCTTTGTCTTCGTAGAGTATTGATTGAAGTGGTCATGCTACGCGTGCTGGAGCAGATTCGACTGTCCACATTGAACTCTCCATATTGGTAGCCTTTAGGCTTGAGAAACCAAAAACTTGTTTGCATAGGTACTTTAATAGGTTTTAATTTGTTAATAAATAAAGGACTACAATTTTTTTGATTCTTATTTTAAATTCGTATAGTTTGACGCTCGCATTGCTTCCTTCTTCTTTAGATATGAGGTATATGTATGTATTTTAAAAGATTGTTACAGATTTAGATAGACCGTTTTATTATGCTTTATGATACCTAACTTTTGGCGTCAAACCCAGAACCCTATTGGACAAATATAATAGTGACTCATGTTTTAAACAAAAACTATACTAGATGAATATTGAAACTCATCACAGAGCATACTCGTAAGTAGTTATAACACAAACTATTATCCGAAAGAAAAGTATATAGGTATAACTTTTTTTACAGGTTTTGCAGATTACGTCTACTCAAAGCGAGGCAATAAGCTAATCTTAATATCGGGCTACTCTTTCTACTGCCAACGGACTTCCATAGGCCAAAAAACAAGATGGGCGTGTTCCACGCATCAACAACACGGATGCAAAGCAGTTGTGCACACAGTTAATGATGTAATAGTATCCTGCAAGCTAGAACATAATCATTTGCCTAGAGTCAATTGGGTGAATGAGAAACCCGAACGTTGTATGTTAGATTTTTCACAACTTAATAATTATTAAGCTGTTATTTAATAAATAAATAATTATTTAAAATACCTTTTATGTGATTTTTATTATCAAGTTACAAATTTTTTAGGTTTGCAAAAGAATAGTCTTTTAATTATTTTTTTACAGGCTTTGCAGATTACGTCTATTCAAAGCGAGGCAAGTCCGTTGGCGTCAGAAAGAGTAGCCTGATATTAGGATTAGCTTATCCTAATATCAGGCTACTCTTTCTGACGCCAACGGACTTCCAATTGCAAAAAAACGAGATGGCTGTGTTCCACGCATCAAGAACACGGATTCAAAGCCGTTGTGTACACAGTATATTATGATGAAATAGTATCCTGCAAATTAGAACATAATCATTTGCCGAAAGTCAATTGGGTGAATGAGAAACCCGAACGTTGCATGTTAGATTTTTCACAACTTAATAATTATTAAGCTGTTATTTAATAAATAAATAATTATTTAAAATACCTTTTATGTGATTTTTATTATCAAGTTGCAATATTTTTTTTCATTCTTCTTATTCTGCGTTTACACCAAGGTACTCGTATAACATGTATTCCACATGTCACATCACTAGTTTCGTTTCTAGTTCCCACCTAAACAAGCTCAAAACTGCAAGCAAAACTAAAGTACAAAAATCTTCTGCAAACGAGGTTTGCAAAATAATACTTTTAACATTAATTCAATTTTTACAGGCATTGCAGATTACGTCTATTCAAAGCGAGGCAATAAGTTAATCCTAATATCAGGCTACTCTTTCTACCGGCACCGGACTTCCAACTGCAGAAAAACGAGATGGCTGTGTTCCACACATCAACAACACGGATGCAAAGCTGTTGTGTACACAGTATATGATGAAATAGTATCCTGCAAATTAGAACACAATCATTTGCCGAAAGTCAATTGGGTGAATGAGAAACCTGCATATTGTGTTTGAGATTTTTTACAACTTCATTATTTTTAAGCTGTTATTTAAGTAATAAATAATTATTATATAAATTACCTTATATGCGATTGTTATTTCATATAACCTCTTCTTTATTATTTTTGTTTCATTCATATTATTTGGCAGGTTAGAAGAGGGAAAGGTCTGTTTTTCACATATTGCCTTGTTTTCATTTACGTATAGGTATTGATTTATTCTGAAAAGTTTTATAAACAATCTTCTGTAAACAGGTATTGCAAAAGAATACTTTTAATATAACATAATTATTTTTTTACAGGCATTGCAGATTACGTCTACTCAAAGCGAGGCAATAAGCTAATCTTAATATCAGGCTACTCTTTCTACCGGCACCGGACTTCGAACTGCAAAAAAACAAGATGGCTGTGTTCCACGCATCAAAAACACGGATGCAAAGCTGTTGTGTACACAGTATATGATGAAATAGTATCCGGTAAATTAGAACATAATCATTTGCCGAGAGTCAATTGGGTGGATGAGAAACCCGCACATTGTGTGTGAGATTTTTTTACAACTTCGTAATTTTTAAGTTGTTATTTTAAGAAATAAATCATTATTAAAAATACCTTTTTTACGATTGTTATTTCATGTAACGGTCTGCTTTTTAAATTTTGCCTTGTAACTATATATGTATTGGTCCAATAGCCATATGTAACTGTTCTAAAAAAATATATACCTAGAGTTAATTGGGTGAATCAGAAACCCGAACATTGTATGTTAGATTTTTCTCTACTTTATCATTTTTAAGCTGTTATTTATTAATATGTAAATAAATACTTAAAATATTTTTTATGTGATTGTTATGTCTTGTAACACCATATTTAAAAAAGAAATAAAGAACTTTCTACTAAAAAAAGCTATTATAATATATTCGAGTTTCTAACAGACAAAGTTTTGATATATTTTTATTAACATTTTATTTTAATATTAAGATAAATTGTAAGATTTTAAGTTTTATTAGGTTCATTATTGGTGTTATGATTTTGCTTTTTATAAAAAAAATACTCTTGTATTTGTTATTTTGTCGTTAAATGTTTGTGTTATGTGCTATATATAACATTTAATTAAGATTTTCACACCAGATACCTGGTTGAATATGATGGAAAACTATATGTATGTATTTTTTGTCAACTTACTGTACTCGTATTCTTGCTAATAAATAATATTCTTATTCTGATTCTATTCATATTCATCTTCATCTTCTTTTATTTTGCTGTTCCTGTTTTTATTTTTTTATAGTTTACACTTGAAACAAGCAAAAAATTGTAAGCAAATTTTTTTTTACAGACAACTTTCTGTTAACGAGTTTTGCAAAAAAATTGTCTTAATATTAATATATTTTTTACAGGTATTGCAGATTACGTCTACTCAAAGCGAGGCAATAAGCTAATCCTAATATCAGACTACTATTTTTACCGCCAACGGACTTCGCACAGCAGAAAAAAGCTATTAGTTAATTAATAACTTTTTTACCGCATGAGAGCAATAAATATTTGAATTTGAATGAATAAATGTTAATTAAAAATTAAAAATATATTTTAAGTGATTGTTATTTCATGAAACCTCGTCTTTTTATTTCATTCTTCTTAGTAGGTTTGACGGTGCGGGGTGACATCTAATTACGTAACACATTTTCGTAAACGATTCCGACTAATCTGTTTCATTTTGACATTCATTGCGTTATTTACGTTGTTGAGCAGATATTTTTTCGAACTAATGAAGCAATGGATTAGCAATCCGTTTCAGAACGAATCAGGTTCTGTTTGATCATGTAATACGCAATTAGGATACAGGTTGTTCTCAAAAGTTTTACAAATAATCTTCGGTAACCGAGTTTTGTAAAATATTAGTCTTAATATTAATTAATTTTACAGGCATTGCAAATTACGTCTACTCAAAGCGAGGCAATAAGCTAATCGTAATATCAGGCTACTCTTTTTACCGCCAACGAACTTCCTTTAGTAAAAAAACAAGATGGCTGTGTTCCACACATCAACGACACGGATGCAAAGCTGTTGTATACACAGTATATGATGAAATAGTATCCTGCAATTTAGAACATAATCATTTGCCTAAAGTTAATTGGGTGAATGAGAAACCCGAAAATTGTGTGTGAGATTTTTTACAACTTAAGAGCGTTCATCTTAAAAGTTGGCAACGTCGCAAGTAGCTGTCAAATATTTACCGTTTTGATTAATTAGGCAATATTTCTGAATGGAAATAAGAAATATGGCTAACTAGTGAACTAGAATCTTAATAATGAATTGCAATTATAACACTGATGTTGTAACGTTTTTAGGTGTAAAAAAGCAGATGGAAAGTTTACAAATACTTTTTTTTTACATCTTAAACTAAATAATCGGCGTTATGATATTATTCATTGCATTTCATAATTAATATTTTAGTTTACTATTTAGCCTTATTTCTTATTTCTTTACAGTAATATCACCAAATTAATAAAAAAAGCGAAATATTTGGCAGCTATTCAAGCGAAGTTGCCCACTTTCTGTATAAAGTCACTTAATAATTTTTAAGTTGTAATTTAAGTAATAAATAATAATTTAAAATACCTTTTATGTGATTGTTATTTCATGAAACCTCTTCTTTTTATTTCATTCTTCTTAGTAGATAGGAGAGAGCGGGGCACAAAGGTCTATTTTTTACTTAGTGCCTTGTAACTATTTACGTTTATTATATAGGTTGTTCTCAAAAGTTTTACAAACAATCTTCTGTAACCGGGTTTTGCAAATAATATTTATTAAATTTTTACAGGCATTGCTGATTACGTCTACTCAAAGCGAGGCAATAAGCTAATCCTAATATCAGGCTTTTCTTTTTACCGCCACCGGACTTCATTTAGTAAAAAAACAAGATGGCTGTGTTCCACGCATCAACGACACGGATGCAAAGCCGTTGTGTATACAGTATATGATAGAATTGTATCCGGCAATTTAGGACATAATCATTCGCCTAAAGTCAATTGGGTGAATGAGAAACCTCAACATTGTGTACGAGATTTTTCGTAATTTTGACGTTAATGAATAAATTACTATACATAATTAATTTATTTGTGTTTGTTATTTTCAGTCTTACTTACCCTTTCATGTAATAATTGCTTATTCGTTCCGTTTCTTTTCGTTTAAATTTTTTGGGCCCAGTAAAATTTTGTTAAGTGCAATTTACTATTGTAAGACATCCTAGCTTGTGAGACATGCACCCGGATATTTAAAAGTTAAACAACCAAAAGTTCCTAACAGGAAGTCAAACTCGTATCAAGTGGTTTTTATTATTTACGAGCTTTTGCCCGCGGCTTCGCCCGCGTAGATGTCGGTAAATATTCCACGGGAACGTATGGCAGAGCGGGGTCACTACACTGAAGCGTACGCGTACACTCAAATCGAATACCGGCTGGCTACCGACGCAACAGCGGCCGAGTCGCATACCACACATGTTTCTTGTGGCATCCCTCACTTGTATCTATCCCACACCGTCTGTGTACTACTCTGTGGGTGGTGCAGGAGACCCCGTGGCTCATAGACCCCGCTCTACCCTACTCCCGGGATTAAAAGTACCAGGTTAAAAACTGCTTTTTATTCTTTCTTTGCGTCATGTTTACCGCAAATAAACGTATTTTCTTTCTTTCTTCTTCTTATCTGTGTGCCAAATTTCATCCAAATCCATTCAGCCGTTTGCGCCAATCCGGAACATTATGTACAGTGGGCTCCCAGAGAAACTTCATCCCCTTGCATTGTTTTTTACATTGTTAGGGGGCGAGGTTTCTCTGGAGCCCACTGTACATCCAGACAAACAGACAAAAATTTGGTAAAACTATAATTTTCGGTATCAAACTCGCTCTCACATCAATTACTTATTTTTTTAAATATTCAATGTTGTGTTTTAAGAGCGTTTATTCTGAAAGTTGGCAACGTCTCAAATAGCTGTCAAAAATTTACCTGTTTTGAATAATTTGCCAATATTACTGTATGGAAATAAGAAATGTGGCTAACTAGCGAACTTGAATATTAATAATGAATTGCAATTATAACATTGAATTTGATGTTGTACCCGTTTTAGGTGTAAAAAAGGCATTTGGAAAGTTTCCAAATCCTTTTTTTACATCTAAAACTAAATATTCGGTGTTACGATATTAATTATTGCATTTCATAATCAATATTCTAGTTCGCTAGTTAGCCACTTTTCTTATTTCCATACAGTAATATTGCCAAATTAATCAAAACAACAAAATATTTGACATATATTT
The DNA here is from genome assembly GCA_916701695.1 of Agrochola macilenta. Lineage (NCBI taxonomy): Eukaryota > Metazoa > Arthropoda > Insecta > Lepidoptera > Noctuidae > Agrochola > Agrochola macilenta. Next base: position 17,673,250 of record OU753563.1, read on the forward strand.
GCGACGTTGCCCACTTTCAGAATATACGCTCTTAACTTCATTACTATTTTATTAGGTATATGTATAGTTTATTTATTTTTATTTATTTATATATATATATACTTTATTGTACACCAGATTATACATTTTATAAAGAAAAAGTACAAAATATACAATGGGTGGCCTTATCGCTTACTGCGATCTTTTCCAGGCGGTTGGGTTTGCGGTTTCTTCTTTCTTGTTTGGTTGACTGTTGTCATTTCAGCACAATCACGAGCTTAAATGTCTTTTTCAGGCAGTACACAAGGCATGAGAAAACAATGATCGTGATACTAATTTAATTGTTTACAGACATTGCAAATTACGTCTACTCAACGCGAGGCTGTAAGCAACTCCTCATATCGGGTTACGCATTCTACCGCAACAGCTCGTATTACAGCAACCAGAAGACAAGATGGTTATGTTCCACGCACCATGGGAAGGGATGCAGAGCAACGGCCCACACTGTAGGTGATCGAATAGTCTACTCGAGGTTAAATCACACACATGCATCGAACGGAGCACATCAAACCTAACGTAATATTGTCACTCTAGAAGTTAATGTCATCGGTGTTCTTATGTCCCAGAGACATTCGTTCAGGATAGCGTTTAGCAGGTATTCCTGCTAAAATAGACCTTTTTAGCGCAGTTCCGAGGCACACCACTGCTCTCAAAACGGTGCAGGAAAACATCGTGAGGAAACGGGCATGTCCTAGAACCAAATATTAGAAGACATGTGACATCTACTAACTCGCACAGGGTCCACGTCTCGAAGAGAGGAGGCCTGTATCCCAGCAGGGGAGGGAACATTATAGGCTAATTATGCTTATGACGAGGCACACAATAATTTTGTTATTTTTTCACGTAAGTTTATGTTCCTCTATTATACTGTGGTCAAATAAAGGTTACTTTTCCTGTCATTCGTTTTTAATATCTATGGAGTTGGGCATCGGAATGGGAATGTTTTCGTCAGAAACATAACACACAGATTATGGTGTTGGACAGTATAAACTGGGTGGCATACATCGACGCGAAAACTGATACCAAGGATTCAGTACGAGTAGGTACATGATACTGAATCCCCCTGGGTTGAAAATTTTCGTCGGTTATTTTTTTTTTTATCTGCTGTCCCATACATTTTGACCGCGTAGCTATTGCACTTCTCTGTAAAACAACAGACTTTTTTTTTGCAATAACCGACGGCAAATTTCAACTCATAGGGGTTCAGAATCATGTACTGAATCCATGGTATCAGTTTTCGCGTCGATATTCCATCCTGTATAGTTAAAACTAACAAAAAAAAAATAGAACAAGAATATATTAAAGATGACCTTACAACTACAAGTATTACATAATTCTTTCATCTTAACAAACAGTTTATTTGGTTGGTGGTCCCCAAACTAAGTAGTTACCTGTATCTTGGGGACCTTACTGATTAGATTGTTTTGCTCGTGCATGTGCATGTGGCCGATCAGGCCAAACTGACGTAGATACTTGTTCAGTTTGGTCTCTCTGGGTATGGAGTTTATATTTTTTATTTTTTACAGGCTTCGCAAGTTACGTCTTCTCGAAGCGAGGTAATAAGCTACTTTTAGTAGCAGGGTATTCCTTTTACCGCCAAACGACTAACAATAGAAAGTCTAGATGGGCGTGTTCTACGCATTCAAGTAAGGGATGTAAAGCTGCTCTTTATACACTAGGAGACGTCATAGTACCAGGTACCATAAAATTGGACCATAAACATTTGCCGAGAGTTAATTGGTTGTACGAGAATCCTAATGTGTTTGATAGATTTTTAAAGATTGATAATGTATACTCCGTACGACAAAATGATTAAAGTATAACTTTTTGTCTCTGTGTTTGTTTTAAACACGGTTTTTTTTGTTGTTACCTTGCCTGCTTAGTTCGTTTTGTTTTTTGTAGTTTGGGTCAAGTAAATAGGCCTTGTTGCATAGTAAATCATCAATCATCAGCAACATCATGCTAAGAGCCTTTAAGGCCATCTGGTTCTTTATCCTATTTCAGAATTAAAAACATCATTTCATTACCATTTCCATATTCCTTCGGCATTATCTTCGTGAATTATGTTATCTTTTAAAAGATTACTGATCATATAATAAACCCTGCCATGTTCGAGTTAACTTATCTTTTTGCATGCACTTGTTTCTGTGACAGATAAATCTATTATTCTTTCTTTTCTTTTTTCTTTCCTTGCATAAAAATGTCACAACATTTATGTTGCATTGCCAGTTATAATAAATACTAACTTCCGCCAATGGCTTTGCCCGCGTCATATCTTAATAAATCATAGCCTACGTTACTCAGTGATAATACAAAATTCTCCTGGTGAAAGAATTTTTTAAATCGGTCCAGTAGTTTTTGAGTTTTTTATTACAAACAATCGTACAAAAATCAAGCTGACCCGACAGAAGTTGTCCTGTCCAAATTTCAATAATATATACAAAATCCCCATAGAAAATATACCAATTTTCCCGGTAACTTTTCAAATATTTCTTTTCCTAAGAACCTGATTCGAACTATTAGCCCACGTTCGCACGGGCGTAAAAATATTGCGGCGGGATTATATCGCGTACTGGATTTTCAACTCTCGGTGTTAAGCCGAGCGTTGAGAATTCAACGCGCTGGGACGCACTCTCGTTCTAGCGCGTTGAAAAAACACACTGTTGGATTTCCAAGTCTCGGTGCTAAGCAGAGCGTTGAAAATCGTGTGCACGAAAAAAAAAAATCCGCGGGAAAATATCGCCCGTGCGGACGTGCTTACGATCATTTTAACAGCCAAATTAGTCCAGCCTGTCTGAAGTTATGCGCTTACCAACGAAGTATATTAGTTTTTTTTTTTTGTTATTATAGTTACTGGTCATATTTATAGTTTCTGATTAACATAGAATTAAATTGATATTTCATGGGAAAAAATGTACAATTCAGAGAAAAACTCAGTAGATAGTTTGATATACAAAGATCGTAAAATCGTTTGAATTATTTACAGGCATTGCAAACTACGTCTGGTCAAAGCGTGGCAAGAAGCTAATCCTATTATCGGGATACACCTATTATCGGCACTTCAAGACAACCAGCAATCAAAAGACGAGATGGATGTGTTCCACGAACCGCGTGAAGGGATGCAAGGCTGTAGTCCATACAGTAGACGATCACATAGTCTTCTTGAAGACAGTCCACAATCATCCACCCAATGGGCAGTACCAATACCTTAGTAGTATTGCCAAGTCGTAGAATAAGACAATTATGTAGAAGCGAAAGTCATAGAATGTCCTAGAGCTGGAACATAAATAAATCTTTGTCCGGACACCAATATCACTCACGGAAATAATAAAAATAAACAAAATAATTGAATAAATTATACAAATTATTAATTATTACCTGCGGCATTGTTTCATTACCATCCAAATCTCAAATCATTCCATTAAACAAATAGATTTATCGTTTAGTTTCGGATTAACGTAAAATTAACCATGTCATATTTCAAAGATAATAATTATGTTTTTGTTTATTTTTTTTACAGAAATGGCACATTACGTCTACTCCAAGAGAGGCAGCAGGCTAATCCTTATGTCGGGATACACCTATTGTTTGCACAAGACGTCCATCAGTCAAAAGTCCAGATGGATGTGTTCTACGCACCATAGGAAAGGGTGCAAGGGTGTTGTCCATACACAAGCCGATCGCATTGTTTACGCGAAGACGGTCCATACTCACCCTTCTAATGGGCACTACCGATTTCATGAGCAAGTCACCGGAATTGCCAAGCCGTAGAATAAGAAATCCGTGCAGAAGCGAAATTCTTCTTCTTTTCTAGACAGTAGCGGACACCGTTCGAGTTGGCTCGATTTGTAGGCAACGTGTGAGTCGTGAGTAAGCCCACGTTCCATCGTAAAAGCCCGCGGCGACATTTTTACGTCCGTGCGAACGTAAAAATATCACGGCGGGATTTTTCACTAGATTTTCAACTCACGGTGTTTAGCCGAGAGTTGAGAATCCAACAGAGTGCAATCCAGCGCTTCGAAAAAAACACACTTAGATTTTCAACTCTGAGCGCTAAGTGCTAATGTGCAAAGAAAATCGTCTTGGGAAAATATCGCCCGTGCGAACCTGGGTTTACACTGAATAGAAAGGAGCGAGTGCGCCGATTTCGGTCATTCTGCATAGTGCCCCCCCCCCCCCTCCCCCACCCGGCCTCGACGCAAATTCAAGGCCATAACATAAGCGAGCTGACTATATAAGCTAAATAATAACACTAGGTTTATGTTTGTATGACTAATAATATTGTAATTTTAGACGTAAGGCCGTGCCTTGCCTGAAAGGTCATGCCTCTCACGTGCATGTTCCGTGGCACGACCGGATTCGCTCCTTATTCCTTCGTGCTTTTTCTGTTTTTAATTTGAATAAATATGTAAAAAACATTACCTGCAGCATTTTATTTACCTTTCATAACTGAAGTCATTGCCAAATTTACTTTTCTCATCACCACCATCAACATTCTTTCGGCAGTTGTACAAAATTCACGATAATTATGTTCGGGAATTTTTCAAATAAATAACAAGGCATTAAAAGTAAACCTTATCTAGTTTCTGCTTAACTCAGATAAAAGTGACATTTCATTTTTCGAAATCAGAGAACTAGGTACAAAGTGCCGGGGGTAAGTTAAAGCGGTAGCTCGGGATCAAGAAAATTTGCCTAAAACAGTAATTTTATGTTGTAAACCTGAGAAACATTGATCGTAACATTGATTTTTTTTTAGGCATTCCAAATTACGTATACTCGAAGCGAGGCAGTAGGCTAATCCTAATATCGGGATACTCCTATTACCGGCACCAGACATACAATCAAAAGACATTGTGGATGTGTTCCACGAACCGCAAGAGAGGATGCAAGGCCGTTGTCCATACAGTAGACGATCACATTGTGTTCTTGAGGAAACAACACAATCATCCTTCTAACAGGCAGTACCAATAGGATGGGCAGCGGCAGCTACTGCTTTTTATTCTTCTGTCAACATTGGAATAAATAATACAACACTTTCTGCAGATTTTTTTATTTGCTTTTTGAATACCAGATTCTCATTTCTCAATTACTGGATCCGTGTTTTAACCGACTTCTTTTAGGTAATGTTTTCATTTGTAATCTTTATGAATTTTGCGTATAGTTTTTAAAAGTTAACTCTTCATAATAATTCAAGTAGTTTCTGATTATAATATAATATAGCCTTTATTCCCACAATCAAAAACTTATAATTTACAAGTGGATTACTAAAAAAAAAAACTATAAAAAAAATGTACACTTTTCTATTAGGTTATGGCCCTTTTTCGGATACAGGCCTCCTCCAATTTTCTCCAAGTTTCCCTACTTTTGGCTTTGACAATCCAGTCTTTGCCTATGCATTTTTTTTCTAATACATCTACCCAGCGTTCCGGTGGGCGACCTCTGGGTCATTTTCCTGTTGGTCCCGACCATGTCGTCGTTCTATGGTTCCATCTTGTGACAGGTAGGCGTTACTACATGGCCTGCCCATTTCCACTTCAGACGTTGGGAATGTTCGAGGGCGTCTAAAGCATTAGTTCTCTTAAGGCTTGTGCAGACCAGCGCGACTTGTCGCGCGACGCGACACGAACAATACAATTTCTAAGAAAACTTCACAGTATAACAATAACCGGTGTCGCGTCGCGCGACAAGTCGCGCTGGTCTGCACAAGCTTTTACGATACGTCTTCATTTCTTTGTTTGGTTTTTAATCGGATCTTAAGGACTCCTCCTTTCCATTGCTCATTGGCTCGTTTGTATTTTGTCCTTTTGAGTTTCTGGTTAACATGTAATTTAAATGTAATTGTTTAATTTAATTTGATTAATAATTTTTAATTAAGTTTAATTGTCTGATCCAAATAAATCATAATAATAAAAAAATCGTCTGATATTTTAGTGCGAAAAATACAAAAAATCTGAAAAAAACTACAGGTACTTTAGATACAATAATAAATTGTTTGTTTCATTTACAGCCATTGGCGACATTGCTAATTTTGTCCTATCAAAGCAAGGTAAGAAGCTTATCATATTATCCGGATACACCTATTACAAGAACAAGACATCCCAGATGCAAAAATCGAGATGGATTTGTTCCACACATCACAGGAAAGGTTGCAAGGCTGTTGTCCATACAGTAGCTGACCACATTGTCTCCTGGATGACAGACCACACTCATCCTTCGAATTGGCAATACCAATAAAATACCTAGGTAACAATATTAATACCTCAAATTGCTTAGCATGATCCTCCGTTATATCGAAAATAATAATTTTGAAATAAATATATGGTTAAGTTGAGGTCTAATGTTTGACGAAAACACGATTCCAAAAAACTCGACAGAAAAAAATTGCAGAGTTACAAAATACAAATTAGATCATGAAACTTTGCATAACAACTGAATTAAATATACTATGGAGATACTATGTTATTTTTTATTTCCGTTTTTTTCTCCGTAAAAAGATATTACCTATACTATCGGCGCCTTGGAGCCTTCTCCGCGCCGCTCAGTCTCGCTCTCACTCCGTCCGTGAACAGTAGTGTGCGAGCGAAATAAAGAGGGAATTTAAATTGCGGTATTAAGAACTCTTAAAGGCTGCAGCTGCTGCTGTCGCTGAAAACTAGCGCTTTGCGCCGTTTTGTGTGCATGTGACGCATATTTTCGCACAATATGTTTGTTTTTGTGTTTCTGTATTTTCTATATGTCATGTTTTACCGCAAATATATGTTCGTTCTTCTTTCTACCATTGCAAAATTTAAATAACCTCCTTTTTTGAAGTCGGTTAAAACATCTAACAGCTTTATTATTAGATTTTTTTTTCATACAGTGCAAGATTTTTTTGCGGTTAAGGAAACTTAATTCTAAAACTAATTATGTTGTTTATTGTAATTTATTTTAATGTACTTCTGCGGTAGAATGGATTCTCCATAAAACTGTAAAACTTGATTTTCTTACCTACATTCATTGCAAATAAATACTCGTATATCTATTCTATTCAATGGTGTATTGCCAAGCCATAGAGTAAAAAAACTAAAGGCACGAAAATCATGTTCTTTCCAAGACCGTGACGGGCACGAGCCGCGTCCGAATCGGCCCGACTTGTAAGCAACGTTGTAACGCCGTGCTGCGTTCGTGGCATGAATCGAACCCGGCTGGCCCTTGCAGAAATAATCATAATCATCATGGGGAGTGGTATCTACGGCTCTTCATTTTTTATTGGAATAAATTGTGCAGCATTTCTTGCAGTAATCAGATTACTTTGCTCATATTGTCTGTTATAATACAGCTGTATTATAACAGGCTTCTTTTAGGCAATATTGTCGGAAATTTTGTATTTATAATTTTAATTATAATTTCGCGTACCATAATTTCTATCAATCAAGTTTATTCGCATAGTAAATGTAAAAATGAATTTAAAAGTAAACTGGTCGTAGTTTCTAATTAAAATATACTGAAATAACATGTGATATTTCTCTGAGAAAATAAGCACCCTAACAGAGAATTACTCGGTAGTACATGAAATAAAATTATCGTAAAATTTATTGTATTTTTTTCAGCCATTGCAAATTTCATCACATCGAGGCGAGGTAACCAACTAATCCTTTTATCCGGATACACCTTTTACAAATTCAAGACCTCCAGCAAACAAAAGACGTTGTGGATGTGTTCCACGCACCGTGGGAAGGGCTGCAAGGCGGTTGTCCATACGATACAAGATCGCATTGTCTCTCTGAAGGAAGTACACAATCATCCTCCTAATGACAATACCAATATAAATAGAATGTATTGCCAAGCCATGGAATAAGAAATTCAATAAAAAAGTGAAACTTATGATCTATCCTAGACCGTGACCGGCACGAGTCGCGTCCACGTCGGCACGATTCGCAGGCAAATCGTAGCTGTGTCAGAAATAATCAAAATCATAGCGAGGAGCTACCGCTCTATATTACTTACAACATTACGTGCAGCATTTTTTATTGGTCTTTCGAATCTAGTGTCAGATATCAGATTTACTTTTCTCTTCGACATATATTAGGCAATATTTTTGAGAATTATGTAATCTTAAATTGTTGTGTAAGATTTTAATTATTTAACATGTTTTAAATTATTTTCAAAAAAATTACTACATAAAATTTCTGATTAAATGTAGAACAAAATAAAATGTGATATTTCACTCATAAAAAAGTACTAAATCCGAAAAATACTCAGTAGGTATTTGAGATAAATTGATCGTAATATTGTCTATATTTTTTTCAGCCATTCCATGGCCAGCTAATCTCTTAGCTCTCGCTCTCGCTAGTGTCTGATTAACATATATAATAAAATAACATGTGATATTTCACTGAGAAAATAAGCACCCTAACAGAGAATTACTCGGTAATACCTACATGAAATAAAATTATCGTAAAATTTACTATATTATTTTCAGCCATTCCAAATTTCATCACATCGAGGCGAGGTAACCAGCTAATTCTATTATCCGGATACACCTTTTTTAAGTTCAAGACTTCCAGCACACAAAAGGCGTTGTGGATGTGTTCCACGCACCGTGGGAAGGGTTGCAAGGCTGTTGTCCATACAGTTAACGATCGTATTGTCTCCTTAAAGAAAGGACACAATCATCCTCCTATTAACAGTATCAATATGAATCGCAGGTACCTATTGACAACTTATGGAATAAGAAATCCATAAAGAAGTGAAGAAACGTGTGATCTTTCCTAGACAGTGATGGAAACGAGTCGCGTCCGCGTTCGGCACGATTTGTAACCATCTTGGCCGTGCCAGACATAATCGAAAACATAGTGAGGAAGCCACCGCTCTTTAATTTCATTTATATTTAAATGTTGAATAAAGTCTTGTGCAGACCAGCGCGACTTGTCGCGCGACGCGACACCGGTTATTGTTATACTGTGAAGTTTTCTTAGAAATTGTATTGTTTGTGTCGCGTCGCGCGACAAGTCGCGCTGGTCTGCACAAGCCTTAAATATAACGTTTCCTGCAACATTTTTTATTTACCTTTCGTATCAGATCATGTCATATCAGATTTACTGTACTCATTACAATCATACGTATTTTAACCTAATTCTATTAGGATGTTTGAGAATTTTGGTATTCTAAAATGTGGCGTATAATTTCAAACAATTAACATTTTGCAAATAAATTTCATAAAGTTTACATAGGGTGACGTTATTTAACGCATATTGTCATTCGTTTTACACGTGCAACCTATGAACCATCTTTACGCAGCGGGCGTACAGCGCACTGCACGTACAGTATAACAATGCTTTCAGGATGCTGTTAAGGTTTCCGCGGTGTTGCAGTGCCTCGACTATGTTTGCTGAGCCAGATGATTTTTTCGCGATCATAAGAAAACTGAGCGCTTCACTACTAAGTCGCCTACAAAACAGCTCGAACAGCGTCCTGAAGGTATTATCAGAGCGATCTTATCAGGGATCTGCCCCTGTTGCAGAGGTGGATGCAGCTTCATAGTAGCGCCTCCCCTCGTATTATGTAATATTTTTGTGTTGTGTTTAATTTTATTCGTGTTTGTATTTATTTTAATTTTATTTATTTTGAATGACATTTTTTATATATATTTTATATTTGATTTGATTTATGAATGACATGTGAATATATTCAAAAAAAATATATATTTGAATGTTTGAGGGTTATTTTATTATGTATGTGTGGTTTTCTTATATCAATTTTGTTCTAATTTAAATTTTATGTAATGTTAATTATGGATATTGTCTGAAATAAATAAATAAATTAATTACTGCATTTAGTTTCTGTTTAAAATTATATTAAACAAATGATATTTCTCTGCGAAAAAAGCACCAAATCAGAAAAATACTCAGTAGGTACTTGAGAAAGAATAATCGTAAAGTTACTTATTTTTTATTATTTTCAGTCATTGCAAATTTCGTCAAATCAAGGCAAAGTAAGAAGAAGCTGATCCTATTATCCGGATATACCTATTATAAGCACAAGATATCCGGGAATCAAAAGACGTTGTGGATGTGTTCCACGCACCGTGGGAAGGGATGCAAGGCTGTTGTCCATACAATACACGACCAAATTGTCTCCCTGAAGAGAGAACATAATCATCCGCCTATTGACAGTACCATTATTAACAGAATGTACGACTATTACCAAGTCATGGAATAAGAAATCCATAAAGAAGTGAAACTCATGATTTTGTCTAGACCGTGACCGGCACGAGTCGCGTCCACGTCGGCACGATCGGTAAACATCGTGGTCGTGCCAGAAATAATAATAAAAACCGGGGATAATCACTTAAATGAATAATAAATAATAATAAAATCGTTTATTGACTAAATAAAGAATCTTTACATTTCCTTAAAAGTAATACAAATAAACTATTCCTAATAATTTTAATATTTTAACTTATGGGCTCCATACTAGGTCGAGCCTGTCTCATGGAGTCCTTGAGAATATTTACCAATTTAAAATTTCAGGGTCGATACCGTATTGTATTTATTAAATATTGTTTTAAAAATTTAATGTAAAAACAAATACTTTAAAAATAAAAGAAAACACTTTAAAAATAAAACAAAATCGTAAAACAACTATGTTTTTATAGTGAGATAAATATCTACAACATTTCCTGTAGAATTTTTTCTTTGCCTTTCGGTTTTCAGATTAACTTTTTTTACGTGATCCTTATTATAACTGAATTTTTTATGGCTAATTTTTGTTATCTTTGTAAATTTTGCGTATAATTTCAAATACATGACTAAAAGTTTCTGATAAAAATGTATTGAGAAAAAAAGCACCAAATCAGAGAAATCCTACTCAGTTGGTACTTGATATCAAAAATTATCTTAAAATTGTTTATATCATTTTCAGCTATTGCAATTTTCGTTGAATCAAAGAAAGGTAAGCCGCTAATCCTATTATCCGGATACACCTATAATAAGATCAAGACGACCAGGAATGAAAAGATATTGTGGATGTGTTCCTCGCACCGTTGGAAGGGATGCAAGGCTGTCGTCCATACAATAAACAATCGATTTGTCTTTTTGAAGGAAGTACACAATCATCCTCCTATTAACAGTACCAATATGAGAATAATGCATTTCCAAGACATGGAATAAGAAATAAAAAAAAGGGAAACTCATGATCTTTCTTAGACCGTGACGGGCACGAGTCGCGTCCACGTCGTCACGATTATGATAAATGGCATGACTCGGACCTGGCTCGTTCTAGCATAAATAATCATATAGTCGGGCGCTAATGCATGAATTATTACCAAATAACACCACCAATTATATTAAGATAATAGTTTAATAGCTGAACAAAGTTTTTTTGGCGCGTGGCCAAAATCGGAATTAGCGCCGCCATCTTGTATTTTAAATACATTTCACAAAACAATTTCACAAATGTTTACCAACAGCGCCCCCCTGTCAACGTCATTCGAGTGCCAAAAATCCTCGTAGCAGTACCCTAGAATACTAATCTTACTTTATCACCATTTATTTCTTGCCCGTTCTTCTCCGTATGTACCTACTACGCTTTGGAATGGGCATCTAGCTTCACCTTTCTGACTGACCGACCCCTTGACAATTCAAAAGTGCCTGTAATTGGTTTATTTGAAATAAATGCTTTGAGTTTGAGTTGAGTTTGAGTTTATTAATAATGATCGCCTGGGAAGCATTTTTTTAAATAAAAGATTGAAATTTTGTTTTAAAACTTTTACTGAAATTTAAGAATTGTATATACATATGTTTATGAACGACCAAATACATAGTAAATAGTTCCTCAGGGTCGAATTTTATTAAGACATAGGTCTAATTCGACCGTACACGTATTTACTACTGAAAACCGGACAAACGCTATTCAGGATATTTCTGCTCGTTTGACTTGTACCTGAGAGCATGTCGTCAGTATCGTGTGGTATGGTACCACACGATTAGAAGGCGTTTAGAGAATTTTCTTGGGCCAGCCAGTGCCTGGTACAATAAATTGTAATAGATACTTAAAACACCGAGTAATCTATTTATTTCAATAAAAGTAAAAAGTTTTTATTTGTAATTAAGAAGGTATTTTTATTTGAAAACTCCTAAAAAAACATCAATGGTAGTAACCATTGATGTTTTTTTAGGAGTACCGAAAACGATATTCAACATTAATTCCATGCAATTGCCACTTTTAACTTAAACGTTTTATTTTTTTCTCTCAGATTTTTATTTAAGTGATGACAGCGAGAAAGATCCGACTTATGAATTGCCACCCAACGGGCTAAAATACTCAAATTTAGAAGAAAACTATGATAATAATATTGTTATTGAGGTTATCGATGTACCCAACACTTCTTCAACACAAGAAAATGAAAACAAAAAAGAAAGAAATGGATTGAGTAAGAAGGAAAGAGCATACAAAAAACAACTAGGAAATGCTGGTCAAAGCCATATGACTGGCAAAGCTAGAATTATTCCTTGGAGAGAGTTAAAAGATTTATCACCATGTAGACTTAAGTGCTCAGATAGATTAACTGCGGAAGATCGCAAGACATGTTTTGAACACTACTGGAAACTGGAAAGCAGAGATGCAAGAGCTATTTACTTGTCAGGTTTAATATCAGTTTTTCCTAAGAAAACTACAAAAACTGATATAAGGATAAAAAATAGAGAGTATTTCTGTACTTATAAAATTATTATTAAACAGCAAGAAGTTCCTATTTGCAAAGAATGTCTACACCGAAGTTTAGGTGAAACGAAAGCATTTCTAAATGCTATAATGGAAAAAAAAAAGAACCTAATGGAATAATATGGCCAGATGGTAGAGGAAAAGTAGAACCTTCAAATAAAATAGATGGGGCTGAAATTTTAGTTGCCAAAGAACATATTAATTCATTTCCTGCTTACGAAAGCCATTATTACAGGAAATTAACATGAAAAAGTATTTATCATCAGACCTTTCCATTTATAAAATGTACGCCGAGTATAAAAAGACTGTTGAAAAACCTATTTCAATAAAATTTTATGCACAATGTTTCCATGACATGAACAATTTTCTAAGGACACATGCCACTAAAATAAATTTGGCTGATGAAGAACAAAAGATAAAAATACGAGAGGAGCTACAAGTGCGGGAAAGTCCAAAAGGGATACCGTGGCCCCTGGCAACGAACAGGCAACTGAAGGAACACGGGTGGGTTTTAGTCAGTAAGAGTCTGACACGCCCTCCCGCTCCGGCCAGAGCGGGAGAAGTTGATAAATTAACAACCAAAAAAAAAAAGAGCTACAAGACCATCAGGCTCAGGTTGAAAAAGCATATATGAAGAAAAAAGGAAAGACAAAGAAATAAAATCAACTTAAGACCGCGGCATCAGGGAGTTATTCTTGACCACAAAAAAAATGTAGCGGCGATGATTAATACTCTTTGGTTTAGAAAATTAATGTCCCGTTTGAGTTAGATTATTGGCAAAAAATATGTTTAACTTAAGTTGTATGTTATTATTTAAGAAATGTAAAATAGTTTAAGCCCAATAGATAGATTTTTGAGCACATAAATATTTTATGCGACCTACTGTTGTACTTACTAGTAGTTCATTGAACAGTAGACCTCACGGGTACAAACTTTTTAATTAATATACCACTAAAGTTATTTAAAATGGAATATTTACCATGTTTTTTGTTTTAAAAACATGGTAAATATCCCGTTTTAAATAACTTTAGTAGCGAAAATAACCATGTTAGTTTAAAATACTATAAAAATTTTGCCAGACTTGAAGCAGAGATGCTGCGCTTGCTTCGCTCGCTCGGTCAATTACTCAAAATCACGCTTATAAATGATTTGATTAGAAGAAAAACATTCCACGAAAATAATTACAATCAATGCGGGGGAGTGATGGCTACTGCTCCTTATTTTTCATTCGATTCTGTTTCTACATATTTCAAATCAGAAAAAAAAATACAACATTACCTATGTACATAATTATTCCTTTGCCCTTCATTACTAAAGTGATTATTACTACATTTTTTGAGAAATTATACCCAACTAATGGTCGCCCAGAGGTTGAAATTCGACCATAATTCATTCAAATGTCATGATTCTAAGGTTGCCATCTTGTGTCAAACGCATGGTAGTGTGTGTAATGCTTTTTTAAATAATTAAATTTATTTCTAATGTATAATATATAAAAATATTAGCTTTCTGCACTCCTTCTCCATATAAACTTTAACTGTGCCAAATTTCACACTCCTCCGTCCGCGTAATTTTCGTAAAAAGGGGTAAAAAGTTTTTGCCTCACGTATTAATAATATAGATACCTGAGAGTAATTGTAACATTGATAAATTTCTTACAGGCATTGCAAATTACGTCTACTCATCGCGTGGCAGTAAGCTAATCCTAATATCGGGATACACCTTTTACCGGCACCAGACTTCAGGAAATCAAAAAACAAGATGGATGTGTTCGACGCACCATAGGAAAGGGTGCAAGGCTGTTGTCCATACAGTGGGCGATCACATTGTCCTCTCTAAGAAAGAACACAATCACCCTTCTAATGGGCAATACCAATAACTGTATTGGAAAGTCATATAATAAGAAATCTGTGAGACGCAAATATCACGTACTTTCTTTTAAGGGAATGTTAGGGATAGTGATGTTGACAAAAAAATTTTTTTGTTCACGTAGATTATTAAAAAATATTGGACACGTATTTTTTTTTTTTCTACTTATTCAAAAGATTACGGCAATACATTGAGTTAAAATGTTGCATGACGTCACTCCCCGGTAGATTTTATACTGACTTATGACGTAGCGAGCCCTCACTACCCAACTTTAATGCGTTTTATCTAAACCATTACGGGAGCGTGCCGCGTCTAGTCGGATCGATGGTTAGACATCGAACGTTGAACTGCAAAACTGCTTCATATAAAATGATCTTAGTATATTTAAATCTGTACATCACCTGTGACAAGGTAACCGACATAGCCTGAAGAATTGCCAAACTTAAGTGGCAGAATAGATGGCCGATGGGGCCGAAAGGTTCTGGAGTGGCGACCGCGTATCGGAAGACGTAGCGTTGGAAGGCCTCCCAAGATGGACCGATACCTTGTGAAGGTATAGGATATGGTATAGGTACCGAGGTGGCGGTGCTTGGGTGAGACATATGTCTGCAGTGGACGTCTTTTAGCTGAAATGATGATAATGATGATGACATCACCCATCACCCATAAATGGCACGGCTTGAAAACAGCTCAAAAAAAAACGACAGCTGTAATAGATGCCATATTAGTTTCGAATAATTTTATGCATTACGTATACTCGAACTTCGATTTCAAAATTTTTCCCAGCTATTTTGGGGTCGGCTTCGAACTTCGATTTCAAAATTTTTCCCAGCTATTTTGGGGTTGGCTTCGAACTTCGATTTCAATTAGGTATAAATTATATCGTCGTAAAAATATAGTTTTTTTTTATGTTTTTTGGTAGCCTTATTTGTCCTACTCCTGGTCAAAGGCATTCTTCCATATTCTCCATCACCTGCGAACCCGCACTACCTCTTTCCGATCCAGAAACCTATTCAATTCGTCCCCACACTTCCTTCAAAATTTGCCGCGACCCAATCCTACATAAGTGCATAAGTGCTGAAAAAAAATTTACGTACCCGTTTTTACAGATATGGAGTTTTTAGAAATCGTGTATAAACGACGAGAACACAAAGTTTCCGCTGTCTGGAAAAATTTCCTCAGAAGCAGAGATAAAAGTCGTGCCAGATGTAAATTGTGCCTCAAAGTGCTAAAATGCAAGTCTGGTTCTACAACAGGATTACAGAGACACTTGGCAAACAAATCACACAAAAAAAAATAAAAACAAAAGTGGAAGAACATGAAAAAATATCCTGAACCTAGTTAAAAGTCGAAGATGCTATGCCTAAACATATAAGTAATATAATAAACGTTACAGTCGGGGGACCCATAGTGCGCTTTTATAATTTCTAACGTGACGATATATCGTGGACGTCCACCACATCACGATGACACAGGGAAGTAAATTGGAATCTACTCTTTAAAATGTTTTTATTTTATGAGTTGTATTGCAATTTGTGGTGATGTAAATTATTTTAGCATAATAATATGCACTATTATATAGAATCAAGTTTTTTCAACTGAACAGACAGCTGTGCTGCTGGGGAGTTTGTTGCGCCACTTCTTCTTCCCGGCTTATGCACTAGGAAGTGGTGAAGGGTGGGCATTTTTGGGGGACTGTCTTATGTAATTTTGACGTTCGAAAAGTGCTGATTTCTCAGCCTAGTTTGAATAAATGACTTTTGAATTTGAATTTTAATTATAATGTGCACGTATTTCCATCGTCCTCGATAATATCGTCAAGTCAGAAATTATAAAAGAGCACATTGGGCAGTTTCATGAAGCAGCGGGATTTCTGGTACAGATCACTGATCGCACATAAGTTATTACGGGGCTATTTCACCCGCACTGATAGGTACCGGCTTGTCTTAAGACACCGCCGGCGATTAACAAGAAGCGAGTAGAGCTAGCAACTAAAAACTAGTTAGCGAGCAACGAGTAGCGAGTGCGTGACGGAGAATAACTGGTATGTTAATGTACTAAGCGTGAGTCTGTCAGCGAGTGTTCTGTCCGCCAACCGAGCGTCGCTGAGCGAGTACTCTATTTGATAGCTCTTGTCGCTGCGATAAACGATTACTCGCCAGCGGTGTCTACAGTCAGCGATCATCTATTAATATAAGTATCTCTTTTACTTACACGGGACCTTAATCTTTTGTACGTTTCTTGAGAGAGAAAATCGTTGATAGTCGCTTCCTTGTCGGCGGTTGTAGAGGTGCCTTACCGGGAGCCGCCGTTTTTATGCAAGCAGCTATAGGTACTAGTTATGAGTATTTAGATCTCGACTGAAATGAAATATTTATTATTGACTGATTTGTCTTGACTAGTTTTTATAGATAAGGCGAATGTCACGCTAAATGTTAATTGTGTCACGAAGTGTTAACATTGATTGATTATCTTTACATGTGCGCGCTTTTGTAATTCTGGTAATGTATCTGGTAATCGTGCAAAACCAGTTGTAGATAATAAAATAAAAAAGGAAAAGAACATATTGCCTTTTTTTTTCTAAATTAGTCTATGTTTTGGGCCCATGATAATAATGCCAAAGCTTGAGCCATCTGTCAGCGTGTCGGCACAACGACTGTCGGAGGTGCGGGTCATCCAGGATAACCTTAATACCAATAATTCATAGACAAAGTAATAATATTGAAGGAAGTACCTATTAACAATATATATTTTTATTAAAAAAATCTTCTCCTTTTTCACAGAAAAGGAGATCTCAGATTGCGTTATAATTGATTTAAAGAACAAAGAAACTTCAGCAGTGTGGGAGCATTTTCTTAGGAACGAAGATACATCAAATGCAAAATGTAAATTATGTCATGAAGAGGTTAAATACGACGCTGCTTCTACGTCGGAGTTGGAGAACCACTGGGCAACAAAACACGAAAAACAATTCAAAAGTGATTATATTGTTGAGGTTAAAGTTGAAGGTACCTATAGTTTTTTTTTTTTTTTAATTAACATATTTGTTTTTTCTGGCTCGTGACTAAATATTAACAGCCGGAAGGGGCAATCTTCATGGTTAAGCAACGCTTGCCGAGGTCGGTCCGATGGGTGACCATCCATTACATATCGAGACCCCTCCGTGCCTCGGAAAGCACGTCAAGCCGTTCGTCCCGGCTGTCATTTTTAGATCTTTAACAGTCGTTACGGATAGTCAGAAGCCCGAAATTCTGACAACCAGTCTTGCCAAGGGGTATCGTGTTACCCAGTAACTGGGTTGTGGAGATAGACAGGCTAGATAGGCAGTCGCTACATGTAAAATACTGGTATTCAGCTGCTTTCAGTTAGACTGGAAGCCGACCCCAACATAGTTGGGAGAAGGCATATGATATGTTTTTTCCTAATTAAGTTAAAGCCAACATACAACGTGGCGATACCGCCAATCTCTTGGGCACATTACCACTACCAGTCAACAGTGACGCGGATGAATTTTTCGACGCCATTTTGTTTTTTTAGGTTTTGTATCCTAACACAAAACCTATTATTATATTATTATATTTGTTTGTTTTTATTTAATGTTTGTAGTTTGGTATGTAGGGTGAAACCAAATTATTAGATATTCAGTTGATTATAAAGCAGGTACAAATAATGCACTTAGGGTCAGTATCTCGAACGAAAATTTACGCAAAATTAATGTGACAAATTCTCAACCGCACGCAGACTGCTGCGATTGGCTATTGATAAATTATAGAGGTAAGTAAGATGAACATTCACTCATCCTCTACAGAAAAGGGAGGATCCGACGACACGACGGGTGTCGTAAGTGGTGGGCAAATACCCGACGATTGATGTCAAGAGGTCGTATATTTAAAAAAAAAACAGCTGTCGTATAGAGTTTAGAACAGAAGGTATTAAACTTTAGTATGGAACAGATGATTTTTTGTCGCGATTTCAATGTTGGTCCCATAGTCAAAGTTATTCAGTTCGATGGTCTAACTACGAATGCACCTCTTAAAGTTTGTAAAGTAATTTTTTTAACACCTTATATGTACTCATCGCGCGGTAAACCCTGCTTGCGCGATACAGGATTTGTGTGACGTCAGGTCTTTGATGCGTAGTTCGCATGTGGCATTGTAGATGCCACCGCAAAATCATTCAACCAATCTTAGCAATTTACGCGCGCTTGACAATTTGTCACATACATTTTCGTTCGATAAACTGGCCCTAAGAAAATTATACGAGTATTATAGAATAGAATAGAATAGAATAGAATAGAATATTCTTTATTATGTACACCATAAAAAATACAGTAGTGATATTTTTCGAAGGCGAAGTGATAATTGTATTCCTTTTATTTACAGAAGATGCAGAAGGAGAAGGAGAAGAGGAAATTAAAGAAATAACTAAAGAAATGGAGTTTTCAGAATTCAAGCCTGATAGAAAGGCATTTTCAGCAGTTTGGCAGCATTTTCTTGTAAGCGAAGACAAATCTTACGCAAAATGTAAATTATGTCTTAAAGTACTCAAACGCTATGCAGGTTCTACATCAGCTCTACAGAATCATTGGGCAGCAAAACACACAAAAGAAGGAATTATCAAAAAAAAAAGACCTTTCGAGTTAAAATTTAAAGGTCAAGTATAGATTTCTTAAAATTCCGGTATCGAAATATTTTGTTTTACATACATTTTATTTGTTGATAGAATTGATATTTTTAATACTGATAGTAAACAAAATGGTTTTTGCGATTGTAAAATCTTTCGTTGAAATGAAAAATCACAAAACTCAAAACAATGAATGTTATGATAAAATCTACCACCGAACAAAAATAATAAAGCAACAAATTTTACTTTTACTTGCAGACGGTGAAGAGTTAGCCGACGGCGAACTGACGAGTACCCGGAGGTATACTTCTGCAGTCTGGAAAAGTTTTGTCAGAAGTGAAGACAAAAGTCACGCTAAATGCAACTTATGTGGCAAAGTGATATCATGTCACAAAAGTTCCACTTCAGGATTATCGTCCCATTTAATGAGGCATCATAATATAAACAACTAAAATCTTGCTCTTTTAATTTTCTAGTTCTAGTCATGTAAATGTAAATAATTTCTTCAAAAAAGTCAGGAGCGTAGTAGTACTCGCAACTGACATGCGTGTATGATCAGATGTATGAATTTAAACGAAGCAAAAGGAGTATGTAAAGATCGCAGCAGGTAGCGTTCTATAGTTTCTGTCTACCCCTATTATATGGGTAAAAGGGGTCTCCCAAGTTTCATCGAAAAGAAATTGCCAAATTATCACTTCACAAACAATTTTCCGCATAATTTCATTTGCCAAATTATTACTTAACGCAAACCTAATGTCTTGCAAGTGAACGTTTAAACAATAACTTGTTTACCAACTAGTACTTTTACCAATTTTTATGTAGTCAAATATTTCAGTTGGAATAACTCATTTTACGCAAAATAAAGACGTTTTATTACAAGGGTGTTTTTTCCACTTGAGACAAATTCTAAACAGGTAATAATATTAAGAATATTATCTATTCTGGTAGTATTTTTTTTTAGTTAGTAGCATTTTTTTAAATAATTAATCTCGTCTAACTAGTTCAGTTTCGGGTAGCCTGTTTTTTTTTTTTATCTAGTGGTTTCTGGCACTCGCCGGCCGCTACCGCGGCACCACTCGCTTCGCTCGCTCGGCTCGTGCGTAGGAGGTCACAGTTTTAACGTAACCTAACCTTTTTTCTTAAATAAATAATTAACCTACTCTAACTAGTTCCATAACTAACTGACCAAACGTTTATTGTCTAAAGATTGTTTGCTGTAATAAATCATTCGATTAAAGACCAAATGGGTAAATGACATTATCCTTGATAATATTCTGCCAAGTAAAAATTTGACCAAATGAAAATGTGCGTACTAAAATCATTCCAAACATTGCATTGGTATAAAAAAAGGTTGCTAAAATTAGTTTGGGTAGTGAAATTTTGGAAAAATCTTTTCGGTAAAACGGCAGGATCCCAGGAAAAAGGCATGATTTTATGTAGTAATGACACTTCCTCTCTCTTACTACTTTGTTGGGCCCGAAAGGGCCCATAATGATCTCATACAATTTTAAGTTACCATCTAAGTATGTATTGTGTATTGCGTAACTGGTAATAGTGAAAACCATTATGTGTATAGTAAAATAAAAAAAATAAAAGAATAATTGCGTTTTATTTCTAATACACACTAGGTTTTGGACTCTAAGCTATAATTCATAAACAAGAACTAACATTATTTATATGTATCTAGACAATTTTCTTTTTTGACAGAAAACCAGATCAGACAGATCGCAGATTTCGCAGTTTGGCAGTATTTTCTTAGAAACGAAGACACATCAATTTCAGAATGTAAATTATGTCATGAAAAGTTTAAACACGAAGCTGACTCTACACTAGAATTGAAGAACCACTTGGCAACAAAACACAAAATAAAATATGATTCTACCAAACATTTTTATTTTGTTAACGTTGAGGTTGGAGGTTAGTATGGATTTCTTAAATTTTATTATTTAACAATATTTTATTATCTGTTTTTTCTTGATTAACAAAGTAGATACAAATACTGATATCAGATCAAATAATATTGCAATAGGTACAGTAGTGATATGTTTGGTGGCAGAGTGAATATCGTTTACATTTTATTTACAGAAGACGCAGAAGGAGGAGAGGAAGTGGAAGACTTAACTAAAGAAATGGAGTTTTCAGAATTCAATCCTAATGGAAAGGGAAGATCAGCAGTTTGGCAGAAATTCCTTGTAGGCGAAGACAAATCTTACGCAAAATGTAAATTATGTCTGAAAGTAATTAAACGCTACGCAGGTTCCACTTCAGGATTACAGAACCATTGGGCAGCAAAACACACAAAAAGTAAAGTATTTCTTCGTTTTGTACTTACTGTTTTTTTTTTTTTTTTTTAATGTTTTTCTTAAAGTTCCATTATCGAATATTTTGTTTTACATTAATTTTATTTGTTGATAGAAATGATATTTTTTATTAATGATAGTAAACAAAATGTAAGTTTTTGCGATTGTAAAATCTTTCGTTGATTAGAAAAATTACAAAACTCAAAGCAATGAATGTTTAAATGAACCATCGAACAAAAATGATAAGGTAGCTAATTTTACTTTTATTTGCAGATGGCGAAGAGTTAGCCGACGGTGAACTGACGAGTGGTCGGAGGTATACTTCTGCAGTCTGGAAAAGTTTTGTCAGAAGTGAAGACAAAAGTTACGCTACGTGTAATTTATGTGGCAAAGTGATAACATGTAACAGAAGTTCTACTTCAGGATTATCGTCCCATTTAATGAGGCATCATAATATAAAGAATTAAAACATACTCTTTTAATTTTGTAGTTATAGTAGTGTTAAAATTCAAAATCAAAATATTTTATTTCACATAAGCCTACATGGACTTATGAGACGTCAGAAGCTAGGTGCACGGTTCCAATTGGTCGTTTCCTATGGAGAAGAACCGGCAAGAAACTCTACGGTTGCCCTCTTTATAAATATATGGCTTTTACAATATTTTCAAATAACAGGTATGGGAGGACAGTGTAGGTCTTTCAACAAGTACCAGGTACTTAACAAAATAGAAGATGGTCAATAAATCTACAGTCCACTAAGCCTACAGCGTTCTCAAATTCACAAAATTGAAAATAATATATAAAATATAAATATGTTAATAAAAATAAAAACCTATTTTAAACGAAATTACATGATTGCTATTACAACTTTAACAAATCTGAATAATTATCATTTCCATAATTAAGAGTTGAAATTAAATTGTAGGTAATATTTAACAGGTAATTGTGAATTATAAATGTGTATTGTACATAGTATTTAAATAATCAAATATACAATCAATACATCATAGAACATTTAAAAGCATTTCCCAATGCATAACATTACCGTAAAATAAAATTGGAAATTATAAACACAAGCCTTATTGAAGAAGCCCCTGCCTGCCTTTACTGCCAAAACAATTAACATTAATTATGTTTATCAAAAGAATCTTTTGCTTTTCACAGAAAAGGAGATTTCAGATTTCGTAAATGATTTAAAGAAAAAAGAATCTTCAGCAGTTTGGCAGTATTTTCTTAGAGACAAATCGAATGCAGAATGTAAATTATGTCATGAGAAGTTAAAAAACGAAGCTTCTACATTACTACTAAGGAAACACTTGGCAACAAAACATAAAATTAAACTGGAGACCATCAGAAATTTTTATTTTGTGGAGATGGAGATTGAAGGTTAGTATGAAATAGTGGTAACGGCCGCGACTTACGAGGTCGAAGGTTCGAACCCAGACAGGTGCTTAACTTTCTGTGAATTATTTCATCACCACTGCTCTCAAAACGGTGAAGGAAACCGACAAGTCCTAGAATCAAAATTTCAAAGACTTGTGACATCTACCAACCCGTACTGAGCCCGCGTGGTGGATTACGGCCCACCCCCTCTAAACGAGAGGAGGCTTATGACCCAGCAATAGGAACATCACAAGGCTGATTATGTACCGCTCTCATACTGTTAACGTATCCGTGCCGACCGAAACCATGCCATACGTTAATTAATTTTCTAAATACTTTTTCATATTGTTGTCGATTTTTAAGTACAAATGTTGATTTGAGTAAATAATATTACAGTACAAGGGCGGTGGCAGTCTCGACATAGATAGGATCGCTATACGACTGAATTCGGTCGCAAAGTCGTAATGGCATGGCGTCCTTAGACGCGTGCGACGTACGTACGACAAGCACGTGATTTTTTCGTGTTTGTCAAGCAATTTTGACCGTCGCGTCGAGGGACGCCATTGGGAGTTTGCGACCGAATTCGGTCGTAAAGCGATCGCTATATATGTCGAGACTGCCGCCCCAGGATAGCTATTCACCGTGGCCGCGGCCCCGGCACACAGGCAACGGAAGGAACACGGGTGGGTTTTAGTCAGTAAAAGTCTGACACTCCCTCTCGCTCCGCCCAGAGCGGGAGGAGTCATTTGATGATTTCCCACCCTAAAAAAAAAAAAAAAAAGGATAGCTATTCACAACCATTCGATACGTTTCCGCGCCGAATCGCACATCAATCAATGTTATCGAAGGAGTCCTCTTAATGGTCTAAGATCCGCAGAGGAATGACCTTCACCCATCCGTTTAATGACTGAAAAGTATTTTATATCAAATTAAAGAATTATAAATCGCATTTAGTATGTTAAAAAATATATCGCGAGTTGGTTGGCTAAAAAATTCTTCGCCAGACTATGATTAATTAACAATTCAAAAATAACTTTTGTACAAAAATTACTTTTGTTCAAAAATTACTTTTGTTCAAAAATTACTTGTTCAAAAATGACTTTTCTTCAAAAACTCATTCAAAAAAATTGTTACTAAAACGAATGAGTGCAACGAGCACTCATTCGTTTTAGTAACAAATTTTTTTCTTAAAAAGAACTACCCATTGATGCCGCCCAATAGCCATAAGTGATACTTATGGCTATTGGGCGCCAAGAACATTCCTAAACTAAGCTGGCCAAGTAGTCAGCTATTTAGGTCATTAGCCCAGAATTAACTAACAATTGGCAAAAGTCGAGTTAGTAGCAAAGGTTTTAAAAGCTCTTTCAATTGGTGTATATCTTACATACAGGAAAAGTTTTTAACCAGTGCGAAAATTTTTTTTGGTGGTTCAAAATCAGTAATAGAACACATTTCCATAATTTTTTTTATCCTTTAAATCAGCAAAATATGGACACAATCTATTCGTAATAATATCAATGGGCGCGCGCGGCGGCCGGCCCAAGCGGCGGTGTTGCACGGGGACACCTCCCCTCCCCCCGGGCGGCAAGACGACGCCCGCGCGCCGGGCGCTGTGACCCTGACCGACAGTCCGCTCATCGCACGCGCTGTCGTGTGACGTCGCGTCTAATCGCTTTCCCGCGCTGCACGTGTGTCGTACTTGTACAGACTTCACTAACCGCGAGTTTTATGAGATGGTGCGAGTGTATGTACTGAGTGGTGAAAGTTTGCGAGCAGCTCACAGAGCATACCTCGAATGCGAGCCCATGGAATCCTTAACCCCGTGAAAGGAAAAAAGACCATTTTAGCGGCATAAGGTATTAAGTAATGTAAATTTAATTGATAATAATGCTTTATTTTCTGTATTTTGATGGTCCTAAGCCCATTAAAGTATGAAGGAAAAATTGGAATTACTCTTCAAATAACTTCAGGTCACGGCCTAAACATAAAAAAGTCTAGTTCGAATCTGATAAAATTAGCGATCAATACATTGTAAGTATTGTAACCCACGTAAATACCTACGCCGGCGAATCTAGCGATCACACAGCTGATAGGTAGGTACTTTCGCGCGTTCCGCTTCGCAACCACTTTTAAAGTAAACATCTTTCGTTAACGATAACTTTTTTTTTTGTACTATGACGTATCAAAATAAAAAAAAGTATGTTCAATAAAACACGTTTAAGTTTAATTTGTCAAAATTTGCGCAGTGGATAAAAACTTTTCCTGTATACGTAGTTTAAAACAAAAACATTTTTGTTTTTTTTTAATCACAGTCTCTCCAGGAATTTTTAGCCAACCAACTCGTGATATATATTTTCTTACATACTAAATTTGATTTTTAATTAAATTTATTGGACACCTCATCATTAAACACCTGTTTAATGTACTTATGAAAAGAATTATGCTAACTATAACTATGCTCTATCGCTGTTCGCAAATCCGACACTCGAAAATGTTGATTTTTTAAATCAAATAGACGACTATTCTTTCGACAACTATTTTCTATTGGAGCAAGGCAAATCAGATCACCGCAAATGTGTCATTTTCGACACGGCAGACTGTCGAATGCTAAGTTTTTTGCTGGTTTGTTTTGTTCGTTATTGTCCATGGCGAAGTAAATATTGTAGTCTTTTTATTTACAGAAGAAGAAAATGGAGGGGTAGGAGAGCAGAGGAAGGTGTCAACTGACGCAGAACCTACTAGTACTCGGAAAAATGCCTCATTAGTTTGGAATTATTTTGTCAAAAGCAAAGACAAGCGTCATGCTAATTGTAAAATATGTCTCAGTCAGTTGAAATGCATGTCTGGTTGCACATCAGCATTACGGAATCACTTAAAATTCAAACATAACATAACTAAGTAAACGGTGAATGGAGACAACAGCAAAAATATTATTAATATAAAAAAACACTTTTGATTAATATATAAAAAAAACATATTTAATTTAATTTTGTAGCAGGTACATAAAAATAAACAATAAATAAAATGAATAGATTAAAAATAAAACAACAATTTCCTTTTTTTTTCTAAATTAAACTATGTTTTGAACTCTATGCAATAATTCATAAACAATAATAATAATTACGTACATTTATATTTCTGTGCAGACAAGAAGATTTCAAATTTCGTCAATGATCTAAAGAGAAAAGAATCTTCAGCAATTTGGGAGCATTTTCTTAGAACTGGAGATAAGTCGAATGCAGAATGTAAATTATGTTATGAAGAGTTTAAATACAAGGCTGGTTCTACATCAGAATTGAAAAAACACTTGGAAACGAAACACCATATAAAAATGAATACTATCAAAAGTGTTTATTTTGTCGAGGTTGATGTGCAAGGTCAGTAATACATATTAAGTAAAATAATGATACCAGCCTTTTATTGTCCCACTGCAGGGCAAAGGCCTCTTCAGATACAGAGAAGGCACGTGCATTAATCACCACGCTTGCTCAAGACGGGTTGGCGATTACAGACTTAGTACCTGGTCGACCGAGCTCTGGTCGGGTCTAATAGTTTAGGATGATTCATACTAATTCCATGTATAGTACATACTAATTCCATGCTGCCATGTCATTATTCTAAGGTAGGCATCTTGTTCTAAACTTTGGGCGACCGAGCTCTCCTCGGATAAAAATACAGAGAAAACTAATTTTCCCAGATATGAGACCTAGCTAGATCGATTTTTGCCCCATTAACCTCTATATTGCAACTTTCATCAAAATCTTCAGAGCCGTTATCGAGAACGTGATTACAAATATACAAACATTTCTCATTGAATCGTAAAGGATATTAACTATAAGTCCAGGATTCCTCACGATGTTTTTCATCACAAATGTCAGTAATGTCCAACATTAACTAAGATGTACTATCTTAGTTATATGAATTGATAAAGTTACATTGCTACTTGCCCGGATCTGAATCCACAACCTCGTGCATGAGAGGCAAAGTACATTTCTTAAATTTAACTGTCGGACAAGTATTTGGTATTCCTTTTATTTTCAGAGGATGGCGGACCAGAGGTCAGGGAGGAGTCAAATGGCAACGAATCTTTTAGTACCAGGAAAAACGCTTCTAAAGTCTGGAATCATTTTGTCAAAAAAGACATGTCTCATGCTCAATGTAAATTATGTACCAGAGTGTTAAAATGCGATAGAGGTTCAACTTCATCATTGAATGCTCATTTACGGCTTAAACACAAAATGTAAATTAATATTTATTATGTAACGGGTATTGGAAAACAATAAATATTTTGGAATGAACATGTCACTTCCTCCTAAGATTATTTCCTCCTTTTTTGAAGTCGATTAAAAAAGAGCCGTGCTTGCAAAACAGGTGTGTTTCCATTTTTATCAATGTAAATTGGAATAAGGTTTTCATTATTTACCTATTGAAAATCATTGTTCACAGAAATTATGTTTTAAGGCTTCAAACAAGCTTTTACGGGGAATTTCAGTAGTCTTGCAGAATTTTCTGACGGGCGAAGACAAATCTTATGTAAAATGTAAATTGGCTCAAAGTGTTTAAATGC
This sequence comes from Agrochola macilenta, assembly GCA_916701695.1. Classification (NCBI taxonomy): domain Eukaryota; kingdom Metazoa; phylum Arthropoda; class Insecta; order Lepidoptera; family Noctuidae; genus Agrochola; species Agrochola macilenta. Next base: position 17,700,733 of record OU753563.1, read on the forward strand.
AACACCGTACATCACGACTATGAAATCATATTATCATTAAAACATAATATAAAGGTACAATTCTGTAGCCGACCGCAGGGTTTCTATGTATTTCTATGAAACCGACGTGTCATGTCGTTAGCTACGGAAGGTATTATATAGAAATTCATAGTCACCAATCGTGTCGCGGCAACACGTCGCCTACTGGTGCCGCCTGCGGTCGGCTACGGAATTGTACCTTTACTGTAAGAAACATGGAAATGTAAATAAATAAATAAAGCAATAGGGTTTGCTTCTTCAATTTAATATTTGATAAAAAACTCGAAACCTTGATTATCTTGTATTATTTGATTTTTTACGGTACAAGAACGTCTTTATTTTAACATACCTAGATATAGTGAGGCGTCGAGCGCACGGCACACGACAGCGCAGTATTACACTGCGCTCAACGCTTGACGTAGCAACACGTCGTGTCCGGGTTCGCAACAAGTCAATCGTCATCCTGAGGATGCCTCGTTGAGAGGTGAAACACGTGTCGATTTCTTACAGGGTTATTTAAGAACAGTTAAGCGGATTAGGTTACTAAATACACGTCGTCTATTGTATTTTATACCTACATATTTGTAGTACCTACATATATATATATATATATACCTACATATTCGAAGTTTGTATAGTAAATATAGGTATCGCTCGATCTTGTTTTTTTTTTTTAATGACTTTTGTCCCTCATAACTTTCCACTATTCCTTGTGTGAGTGTGTCTCTGGCCAATCTCCCTCGGTGACGATGCCCGCACCCACTGCGTGATGAATCTGGCCCATCTCCTCATTTTAATTTCCCTTTTTACAGAACAGGAGTTTTCTGACGTCTCAATATTTTGCAGAGAAAATGTCTCCGTAGTCTGGAAGAACTTTCTGAGAAGCAAAGACAAACTCTATGCGAAATGTAAATTGTGTGGCAAGGTGTTAAAATACCACGGTACTTCGTCATTAAGACGTCACTTTGAAGCAAAACACAATCAACTAGGAGCTACCGAAAATATTGTGTATTTTGTTAAGGTCGATGAGGAAGATACAGAAAATGAAGGTATGTCAACGTTGTGTTCTTACTTGCAATAGGGAATATGCAAGTCAATTAAAACTTTAATTTTTTTAAATATACATTGTACTGGTCTGTAGAAACAATTTGTTTGCATTATCATATTTTCAACACAAAAACAAATATAATGTTTTTCATTGGTAAAAAAATATCTAAGCAGTGAACTAGTACTTGAATACAAACAAAAATAATGCCTAAGTACTAGCGACCTATTTATTTAACACATTTTACCTTATATTTATACAGCATATAAGGAGTCATCTGACGAAGAACTTACTATCCGGAAGAAAACTTCCAAAGCTAGGAACAACAAAAACAAAATCGATGGCAGTAAAAGTCGAGAGTGTGTGGTCGAGTTTGAAGAAATTGGGAATAAAGGTATGGATAGATTTCTAAAGCTCTGGCCAAACTGAAGCTAATCTCGCGCGAGATATGCTCTCGTAATACGCTCGTGCCGATTTAACTAACTTCTTTGGAGGTGATCAAACTGGTGCGAATATTCGGTTACCATACGATTCCAAGTTATTCGCGGACAAATTTTCCATCGTCTGCTTAGTGCCTAAAACAACCGACACACGCAGTCGCGAGCCTCGTCCCGCGCTGCCTTCGCCTCAGTGTGGTTTGAGTTTTATGCTGGAGCTGCACCTGAATTTATCCAACTTAAATAACGATTTTTTACATTAACTTTTAACAACCTCTTAAATAAAAGTGTTTGTTGTTGCGAGTCAACCAACAAAAAATAATATTAAAGAAATCATGAGTGGCAACGGTGAAAGAAGTTGAATCGAAATTGCTTCTCCTGTGTAATTGATAATTACTTGTCCTCATGTCATGCTAAAATAGTGATAAATATAAAATATTGATGGATAGAGAGGGAGAGGAAGACCAAAGAAAAGATGGAGATTGTGTGAAGAATGATAAGATAGAAAAAGGAGTGTATGATAGCTTGACGGTTAACAGGGGAGAATGAAAGAAAATACGTAATGCGCCGACTCCACGTAATGTTCCCACGTTACATGGAGTCGGCGCATCACTTATTTTTGGTCACATATTTAAGAGCGTTTATTCTGAAGGTGAGCAACGTCGCAAATAGATGTCAAATATTACACTGTTTTGATTAATTTAGCTATATTACTGTGTAGAGATAAAAAATGTGGCTAACTAGCGAACTAGAATATTGATTATGAAATGCAATAATTAATATCGTAACACCGAATGTTTAGTTTTAGATGTAAAAAAACTATTTAGAAACTTTCCAAATGCGTTTTTTACACCTAAAATGGGTACAACATCAAATTCAATGTTATAATTGCAATTCATTATTAATTTTCTAGTTCGCTAGTTAGCCACATTACTTATTTATATTCAGTAATATTGCTATAAGAATCAAAACAGGTAAATATTGGACAGTTATTTGCGACGTTTGCCAACTTTCAGGATAAACCCTCTTAAGGGTAAGAAGATGCTGTTCATCTAATCGCCTTTTTCCTTTTTCTGGGATTTATTTCTTGTTACTATTTCTAAGTATCTATTTCCTTTTTTCACAGCAAAGACGTTTTCAAAATGGACAGGAAATTCAACAGTCTGGCAGAATTTTCTCAGGAGCGAAGACACATTTAAATCTTACGCAAAATGTACATTATGTAACAAAGTGCTGAAGTGCGAAGGTGGTTCCACTTCGGCATTAAAAAAACATTTATCAGGAATTCACAGCATTTTCCAATGACATAAAAAAACATTAATAACTCATTGTGATAAATTCGACCACATAACCTTATTTTTGTAATTTTATAATGTATGTTTTTATTAGACTTGGTAAGTAACTTAGTACCGAAATGGACAAGCATTTTAGGTAGAAAATTAAAGTACTAAAATGCGTACATTTTCGGTACCACATGAAAAGTATAAAAATGCGTTTATTACGGCAGTACTTTCAGAAACACTTTTCTGTAATATGTACTTGACGCGTTTTTTACATGCCTTAACTTAGATATATAATTGTAAATTTTAATGAAACACTTGTACGCACGGCTACACATCAAGCTATACGTTTCCAGTATAAGCTGACCTCACATTTGTACGGAAATCCTATACAATGCGAGATCAGCATAAACTGGAAATGTATAGCTTGATGTGTAGCCGTGTGTACGAAATGATGAACTCACGAATGCTAACATAATTTTGTTAAACGTTAGACGTAATAAAAAGGTTAATTGAGGATTTTCTTTATTATTTCATCTTTACTATTCAATCATACACAGAGAATATAATAAATAGATTAGTACCTAATAGATCGAATGAAAATTATCTGAATTACGGTGCATATAATTATGTTTTTTTTTTGTTTTTTTTTAATATCAACATTACCAAAAAGAGAGTAGTATAATCGACCAATAACGATCCCAGTGCTTGGACCCAGTCTTCCTCACTGTGAGAGGGAGTTGGCCATAATACACCACGAAGCCCCAGTGTGGGTTGGTGGATAAAAAGCGAGAATTTCTTGACAACTAATAGCTCCTACATACTATGCCGGCGGGATGGCCGCCGGCGCTGCCGCCGGCCCTGCCCCGCAAAGCCGCAAGCAAAGGATCGCAAAGGAAATGAAGGCGCAAAAGCCGGGGGTACGTGCCGCGCGGCAAAAGCCGGCGGACATGCCGCCGGCATAGTGTGTAGGAGCCATTAGATTTGTTTTTTTCTGCTGGGAAGATTGTTGCGCCCCTTCTTCTTCCCAGGTTAATGGTGAAATAGCGGGTATTTTGGGCGACTGTCTTATGTAATTTTGACGTCCAAAAAGTGCTGATTCTCAGCCTAGTTTGAATAAATGACTTTTAATTAAGTTTAAAAAAAAAAAATGTTTTACACCTTTTATTTTCAGACGAAAAGGTTAGGAAAGGCTTAATCGCAAGACTAAGGATTCGTCTCTAGTCTGGTCTGATTCACTTTGGATGTTCATCAAAACTGGCACAGTGTACTCCTGCTCGTTCCTTATTTTGTGTCTCTTCAGTGTGAACCAACTTGGTCTTTTTTGTTTTTGTGTTTTTCTTTGCGTCATGTTTTACCGCAAATAAAAGTATTTTTTTTATTTTTTTACCTAAATGGAGAATGGGACTGATATAAACGCACTGATAATTAGTAAAGGTTTAAAAAAATTGTTTGCCTTTTTTTTGTATATATCATCCAAAATGAAACAAAAATGAAAGGCAATCTACACATTATTATCACTTCCAAACTGTAGGCAAATGAGCCTCAAGATCCGACGAGAAGCGACATTTCAATAAATAATTTATTATTATTTTATTGTGTTTTTATTTATCTTAGTAGGTACCTACCAACATTTCCAAAATAAATCTCGCAGTATTGTTAGACAACTAAGATTTTAAGAATAATTATGAAAAATTGATCAGTCCTTTTATTTTCAGACGACGAGGAGTTTTCGGACGCAAAACTTAATCATCCAAATACAGAGCCGTCTCCCGTCTGGAAATATTTTCTTAGAAGTAAAGACAAACGCCGGGCAAAATGTAAAATTTGTCGCAAAATAATAAAATGCGCCAGCGGCTCCACTTCAGGATTACTGAGACATTTACCGAAACATTTAAATAATCAAGACCCTATTAGAAAATCTCCTGTAATCGTGAAAAAGGTCGATACGGATGGTAATTACCATTTTTTTATTTTTTTTATTTAAATATCACTTTTATAGAAGATGTAACTGAAATAACTGAAAACCTCTTGCTCCTCCATTGGCCCTTTAAAAGGGGGCACCCAATGGTTTAAAGAATTATTTTAAAAAATCGATCTAAAGAAAAGCGGCCACATTCCTCTAGATCGTATTTTGTTGCTTCGTGTCTCAATATGAAACTTTATAAAAGGTATTAGAAAATTCTAGACACACTTACCGAGGGTCCTTAGTAGCCGATATTCATAATTCCTTGTCAGTCACGAGATAATAATTATTTAAAGGTGTCGCGCCAGTGGTCCATTGGGCACCCTCAATTTTTTTTTATCAATGACAATATCATTGATTCAATATTTTTTTCCGCCGCTTAATTTAGCGCTGAAAGTACCAAAAATATGCTAGATATTTGTGGCTCTGCTTTTGATCCATACATGACATCGCAGGCATCAATGGTGGCGGCATAGATTTTAAATTTATACAATAATATATTACACCTTTTACTTTCAGATGACGAAGAGGAGGAAGAGCAGTTTTCAGACGCCACACTTAATCGACAGGAGACGGAGATTTCTTCAGTTTGGAAATATTGTCTCATAAACAGAGACAAAAACCGCGCAAAATGTAAAATTTGTCGCAAAGTTTTAAAATGTGACAATGGTTCCACTACGGGATTACGGAGACATTTGGCATCAAAACATTGCTTATATAACTAACATTAACAAATAAGATTTAAAAAAAAACTGCTTTTTGTTGTTTTAATAAATATGAAACATAAATAAATAATTTTAAATAAATCATTCAATTGCGTTTTTTTTTTTTTCTATTTTTTTTTATTATTTCTTTCCCTGTTCCCTGTACCTTTTATTAACATACTATAAAATATTTAGATATTACGATATTTTCTCTTAAGCAGAAAAAACTCAAGGCACAATGTAAAGTAATTTTAATTGTGCCAACAGAATTGGAGGGAAGGACATATATGTTAATTAGCTAACTACGAGTATTATTTACAAATAACCCTTGTTGTAAAAAAAAGTTGTCCACCAATGTGTATGTAGAGTATGGAATAGTGGAAAGTTATGAGGGACACAAGTTATTAAAAAAAAAAAAACAAGATCGAGCGATATAGGTATCGCTCAATCTTGTTTTTTTTTTTTTTTTAATAACTTGTGTCCCTCATAACTTTCCACTATTCCTTCTGTGAGTGTGTCTCTGGCCAATCTCCCTCGGTGACGATGCCCGCACCCACTGCGTGATGAATCTGGCCCATCTCCTCGTTTTAATTTCCCTTTTTACAGAACAGGAGTTTTCCGACGTCTCAATATTTTGCAGAGAAAATGTCTCCGTAGTCTGGAAGAACTTTCTGAGAAGCAAAGACAAACTCTATGCGAAATGTAAATTGTGTGGCAAGGTGTTAAAATACCACGGTACTTCGTCATTAAGACGTCACTTTGAAGCAAAACACAATCAACTAGGAGCTACCGAAAATATTGTGTATTTTGTTAAGGTCGATGAGGAAGATACAGAAAATGAAGGTATGTAATGTATCAACGTTGTGTGTTCTTAGTTACAATAGGGAATATGTTAGTCATTTAAAACTTTTTAATATTTTAAATATACATTGTACTGGTCTGTAGAAACAATTTGTTTGCATTATCATATTTTCAACACAAAAACAAATATAATGCTTTTCATTGGTAAAAAAATATCTAAGCAGTGAACTAGTACTTGAATACAAACAAAAATAATGCCTAAGTACTAGCCACCTATTTATTTAACACATTTTACCTTATATTTATACAGCATATAAGGAGTCATCTGACGAAGAACTTACTATCCGGAAGAAAACTTCCAAAGCTAGGAACAACAAAAACAATCATGTAATGAAACACTTGTACGAAATGATGAACTCACGAATGCTAACATAATTTTGTTAAACGTTAGACGTAATAAAAAGTTTAATTGAGGATTTTCTTTATTATTTCATCTTTACTATTCAATCATACATAGAGAATATAATAAATAGATTAGTACCTAATAGATTGAACGAAAATTATCTGAATTACGTTGCATATAATTATGTTGTTTTTTTTTTTGTATTTTGGTATCAACATTATCAAAAAGAGAGTAGTATAATCGACCAATAACGTTCCCAGTGCTTGGACCCAGTCTTCCTCACTGTGAGAGGGAGTTGGCCATAATACTCCACGCAGCCCCAGTGTGGGTTTGTGGATAAAAAGCGAGAATTTCTTGACAACTAATACATACATACATTGCTCCTACATACTATGCCGGCGGGATGGCCGCCGGCGCTGCCGCCGGCCCTGCCGCGCAAAGCCTACCAACATTTCTAAAATAAATCCCGCAGTATTTTTAGACAAGTAAGATTTTAAGAATTATGAAATATTTATCAGTCCTTTTATTTTCAGACGACGAGGAGTTTTCAGACGCAAAACTTAATCATACGAATACTGAGCCGTCTCCCGTCTGGAAATATTTTCTTAGAAGTAAAGACAAACGCCGGGCAAAATGTAAAATTTGTCGCAAAATAATAAAATGCGCCAGCGGCTCCACTTCAGGATTACTGAGACATTTTCCGAAACATTTAAATAATCAAGACCCTATCAGAAAATCTCCTGTAATCGTGAAAAAGGTCGATACGGATGGTAATTAACATTTTTTTATTTTTTTTATTTAAATATCACTTTTATAGAAGATGTAACTGAAATAACTGAAAACCTCTTGCTCCTCCATTGGCCCTTTAAAAGGGGGCACCCAATGGTTTAAAGAATTATTTAAAAAAATCGATCTAAAGAAAAGCGGCCACATTCCTCTAGATCGTATTTTGTTGCTTCGTGGACCAGTCCGCCAGTGGATCATTGGGCACCCTCATTTTTTTTTTATCAATGACAATATCATTGATTCAATATTTTTTTCCGCCGCTTAATTTAGCGCTGAAAGTACCAAAAATATGCTAGATATTTGTGGCTTTGCTTTTGATCCATACATGACATCGCGGGCATCAATGGTGGCGGCATAGATTTTAAATTTATACAATAATATATTACACCTTTTACTTTCAGATGACGAAGAGGAGGAAGAGGAGTTTTCAGACGCCACACTTAATCGAACGGAGACGGAGATTTCTCCAGTTTGGAAATATTGTCTCATAAACAGAGACAAAAACCGCGCAAAATGTAAAATTTGTCGCAAAGTTTTAAAATGTGACAATGGTTCCACTACGGGATTACGGAGACATTTGGCATCAAAACATTGCTTATATAACTAACATTAACAAATAAGATTTAAAAAAAAGCTGCTTTTTGTTGTTTTAATAAATATTAAAACATACATAAATAATTTTAAATAAATCGTTCAATTGCGTTATTATTTAACTTGGTACCACCGTAGGTACCAGGAATTATCTCTGTTCCCTGTACCTTTTATTAACATATTATAAAATATTTAGATATTACGATATTTTCTCTTAAGCAGAAAAAACTCAAGGCACAATGTAAAGTATTTTTAATTGTGCCAACAGAATTAGAGGGTTATGGACACATTTGTTAATTAGCTAACTACGAGTATTATTTACAAATAACCCTTGTTGTAAAAAAAAGTTGTCCACCAATGTTTGTATCTTAGTATCTAATTTTCAACATTAATATCTGTAATCCACATGGTGTATAAAGGGTGACTGGTAATTGAAAACGCGAAAAAAAAATCTGCGGTTGTCATGAATCCTACATTTTGACGAATTATGCGAACATAAATGTAGGGAAAAGCAGTTTTTTTTCCCAATTTTAAGTTTTGTCCCATAGTAAAACTTGTTCATAATGATGAGTAAAGTCACGTGTTTATCGATCACCATAAACAATAAACAGTATGTATTCTATTTTTTAATTATTTTGTATAAATACAACCCACATAAATCAATACAAAAAGCGTGCAATTGCGTTATTATTGAACTTCATGCAAAAGTACCGGAATTTATCCAGCATTTCACGTACGGATAGGTATCTACTGCTACAGTTTCTCATAGACCCGTAAATGTATTTTTTTATTGATTGTACCTAGTTTTGCTTTGACAAATTGCAACATTTCCGATTTGTCTACGGTCCACCACGACACAGATGTTTCAGAAAATACATACACTTCTTATTTCAGTTCAGCTCAAGCAATCGCATAACGCAGAACCTAGCACAGCTACAAAGATGATGCTCAAATCCGAGGCGAAGTGGCTTGAATCCAAGAACGCTTTAAAAACATTGGTCTACCAAAACCGCCAGAGTGTGAATGATATGTGTAGGAGTTTTACAAAATTCCAGTGTCGAACACCGGGGTGCCCAGTCAGAGTACATAAATTTAGAGACAGGCTATTTTTTGCCTGCTCACACAACTATCCAATATAGCTCTCTAGGGGCGAACGCCATACTCGCAAACATACGGACTTTCACATTTATAATATAATAGGATAAGGATGTGGAACAAGAAATAGAAATAAATTTAAATTAAAATGTCATACAGCTCTTACACCTAACAACAATTTTTTTCAAATTGTTTCTAATTTTAACAGGAAGAGAAAAAATCTTTTATAATATTATATACGGCAAAAATGACCAAATACGTAGATTTTGTACTATAATGTTTAATTGTGTGTTTTTAATTTATTTTTAATAAGTGAAAGTTTACAATTTCATTTCCAAATGAGAATGAAATTGTAATATATTCGCAATCTAGAATGGAAGCCATGCACTGCCATTCACTCACTCTTTAAATATTATAACTGATTTGTAATACCTTGTCAGGTACTCCAATAAATACGAATATGTCTTTCTTCTTAATTACCTACCTAATTGTTTCATTTAATAGCATATGGGAAAATTGCTACCCATAGAAGTTATAGAAATTCATAGCTTATGTTACATAAAAACAAAAATATCGTGGCATATTTTTGCAGCAAGAACGTCAACTTTTGCAATTACAAAAAGGTGCCAAATTAATAGTTATTCTTTTTGCAGATATGTGTTTTTGGAATGTAAAGTGATATTATTTATTACAGAGCAATGTACTAAGTCTGGTCCGTATATACGAGGCTCGACGGCGTGGTCCGAAGAAAGCGTAGCAGCAGCGGTCCAAGCTGTGGTCAGTGGTCAGTTGTCAGCGTATAAAGCTTCTGAACGATATGGTATTCCAAGATCGACCCTCAGAAATCGTGTGGGACTTGAAAAATTTCGCAAGTATTTAGGAAAACCAGCAAAAAACTGAACGAAATCAGGAAAAAATACACTATCCGTTGCGTAGTGAAGAAAATTTTTGATAACTTTTAAATATTCGGTTTTATTGTGATCTCAAAGCTATAATTTAGTTTAAAATGTAGATGATTTAATAAATTTATGTCCGCAGACTATAGAGTATTGTAAATTATTAACTTAACATCAAGCCTGTAATCCCTAAAGGTTTAGGCAGAGGTGTGTGTTGTGTGTTGTAAATAATTATCAAGGAATATTTTACATACTAACATTATAAATATAATTATAATGTTAGTATGTAAAATATTCCATAATGTGTCTTTGCACTAAAATATTGATGTACTATTAAACGCAAATAAAAGATTTTGATTTAATTTGTTTGACTACTTTCTCTTAGTATATATAGATATTGCCATCCACGAAGACGCGCCCCACTCTGCGAATATGTAAGTTGTACTTTAGTACGGAGCGGAGCGGAGTGGGGCGCGTTTCTGTAGTACTGAATGATGGTGCAACCAGGATAGCTTCCACATGAGAGAACTCTTTAATGATTAGGTACTGGTATCGTCTTGGTTTTTCCCGTCTCCTTTCCATATCTTTTCAGAGTATGGTACCAGAAAACCAAGGAGTTATGTCAGGAGAATCGGCAAAAATATCTTTCCCTTGACTGTAACTACATTTAATTGCGATAAAATAAAATATAAAATTAACAAAAATAATTGTTAAGCAAATAAAGTTGACACCCTCCGTAAATTTACCGTGTTATAGCCATTTCACATAGATCAAAGAATGACAGTGGTATGATTTGAAAATACGGACAATTTAAATGGGCAGTCGATTCACTTAACAATTAAATTTCCTGACTTTACTTACCTACATATAGCGCTACAAGGTTCGTGGCCAAAATTGGAACTAGCTTCGCCATCTAATTCCTTCAAAACAATACGTAATAGCACAAATGTTTACCAACATCGGCCCTCCTGACAACGTCATTCGAGCGCAATATGATCCTTGTACAGACCGTTCACTATAACTTGTCCCTTGCCGTCATGTTTGCACAATTGCTTGTTCAGCTTAGTTTCAATACTAACAGGGTTCAAAATTGCAACTGACAGAACAGAGCGTCACGGGAAAAATTGTAATGAGCGGACAATAGCAAAGTATTCATAGTTTTTAGTTCTTTTTCTGTGTAATTTTGGTTTCTTAAATAAATACTATTTCTATCCTTTGTTTTTCTTTTCAGCCAGTGAGCAGCTAATGTTTATGATGTCAAAGAAAGGGAACGTGATGCTAACTTACCGTGGCTACACCTACCATCTAAAATACACAAGAAATATGAAGAAAACTTGGAGGTGTTCAAGACATTGCTCGTTCCATTGTCGAGCAACTCTGACCACTATAGACAATAGAATATGTAAGTCCAAAAACGAGCATAATCATCCAAGTGCATACTTTTAAGAATTCTTGGATTCGGAAGGCCTCACAATGTTATGCTAGTTAAACAAGATGATCACACAACTGACAGTTAAGCTCTGGGGGTCAAGTCTGCTATTTTTAATTATGGGTCATTATGACAACCATAGGCAAAGCCATTAGGCTAAAACTTCTTGATCTCCTAAATCCATAATTACTTGTTAGTGGTCAAAAGATATGTCAAAATAATAGGAGAATACGACAATAATATTATTATACAATTAATGTTTCCAATGAAGTGGTGGCGCCATCGGAAAATCATAATGACTTAACGACCTTTCAATTAGGAGATAACCAAAACTGTCAAAATCTACAATAGGGATGTCGACAAAAATTGTTTTTGTCCGTCATGTAGATTATTAAAAAATTGGACACGTATTTTTTCGTTTTATCTAATCCATTTTTTATTATAAAGATTTAGCAAAAAATACGTGTCTAATATTTTTTTTTTAATCTGACTGTCGGACTTTTTTTTTTTTTTTTTTTTTTCCCAGTCTACATCCCTATAAAGGTGTCGATGTCGCACCGGTGACTAAAAAGATGTGTGGAAATCGGCTGGCTTTGTCTGATCATGTAATGCGGAGGAGTGAGGAAAATGTCGTGAGGAAAGTTGAGGACGAATGTGGATGGCTTTAAGAGACCAAGGAAACGATGGATGGACTGTGTGAAAGATGATATAGCTAGAAAGCGAATACCGAGATAACGACTAATAGAGAAGTCAATCAATCTGCGTAGCCTTTTCCCAACTATGTTGGGGTCGGCTTCCGGTCTAACCGGATGCAGCTGAATACCAGTATGTTACATGGAGCGACTGCCTATCTGACCTCCACAACCCAGTAACTGGGTAATACGATACCCTTGGTAAGACTGGTGTCAGACTTTCGGGCTTCTGACGACTCGTAACGACTGTCAAAGATCCACGAATGACAGCCGGGACCAACGGCTTAGCGTGCTTTCCGAGGCACGGAGGATTCTCGGTATGTAAAGATGGTCACCCATCCACTGACCAACCCCGGCAAGCGTAGCTTAACCTGATGCATCGACCAATGCGGCTGTTGTTACTTAGCCATGAGCTCCTCCACTAATAGAGAAGTATGGAAGAAAAAGATATGTTTCACCGACCACAGATAAATTGATGATATATGGGCACGAGAATTATGAATGATTATGGGCCATTCCGACAGAATTGCATTAGCAGACTTAGCCCCCACCACTTAGGCCACACTGAGGTCAATCCTAAGCCGGACGCGACTGCGCTTGTCTATTTTATTAACAATTAGAAAGTCACGTGACTATTCGCGTCCGTTTGCACATCTCCATATTTATTAGTCGGAGAGTGGGAATTTCTTCCCGTAGGCCGTGCGGGATTTGCTTCAGTTAAGCCAGAACTTTATGTCGTCATCTGTAGAGTTTTGATGAGACCAGATTCTTAAGTTGACTAATAGTTAAGCCTGGTGTACCTCCATTGTATAGGTATCACAATTTAATATTCAGTGTATTCAAAAACTCTTAATTACATAGGATAAGTATTAAGGCCGGCTTGCACCACGAATCACTAAATACATTTAGCGCTAAATGCATTTGAAACGTCATTCTGTCTCTGACATCTTCAAACGATGACGAACTGGTCTATTCTGTAAGACTGGATTTAGTGTTACACTGACATCGGTCGCGTACCGTCTGTCACGCGTGCCAAGAAGCTGACGATAAATGGACGTGTATAGGGTAGCGCCGACCGCGATGGTCAGCGATCGCGAGTCCATATAAATCGGTACGCGACCAATGTCAGCCGGTCGACCACTAAATCCAGCCTAAAAATCTCACCGTGGAAGCTTTGGTGAAGTGAGCTTCAAGTGAGCCGGCAGTTCGTGTTTTGAATTCATTTAGTACTAAATGCGTATAGTGATTGTGATGCAAGTGGGCGTATGAAGAAAATAATGTGTTGGGTAATCATTAATTAGATAGTTAATTATTTCGTTGAATGAATATTGGACTATTGTCGTTAAATATTATAGTTTGATGTTAGTTTGACTAAGTTAAAATATTGTGTCGAACACAAATAATTAAATACTTATCATGAATGCCTTATAATATTTAAATCATAGTTTTTAAAATAATATAGAAAATTTAATATATTCTAAAACGTAGTAAGTATATAGTAGCATAGTTATTAAGTGAATAACTAAATGCAGTTTTGCCTTAGATTGGGAGCCTTTTGAATTAAGTTCTAAGATGGATACCTCTTGTATACGATGAATTTGGATCCTAGTGACTTTTACATTATGTTTCGAGTTATGGTTAAAGAAATTTATTTCTCAATAAGAAATTACAAGGATTTCACTTACTTGAGAACATTTTTGGAACTTAAAATATAGTAAGACAAACAAACTAATCTGCGTTCGCAATTCATTTGCCAAACATGTAAACAAACACGAGTTTTTGGAAAAACAACTGTAATGCGTACACATAAGGTTCAGTTTGCGTTACAACTTCATATTTTTTATGACTTTATCAAAAGTACTAGTCAGTCTAAAATCAACTTTATTTACACTTACATAAAGTTGATGTCTAAGTGGAAAATTCGTGTTAGTTAACATGTTTGGCAAATAAATTGCAAATGCAGAGTAAGGAGGTATGGTTTTTGTCATTTACTAATTAAATTAACATTTAATTACGTAGGTACGCAAATACCATTAACTCAAACTTAAAACATTTTAATCCACCCGTAAAATAAGTAATTGCGTAGTCGCAAATATTCATAAATCGTAATAGACAAAGTATGCGAACTTGCGGGATAATTGGGTAACACACAGTAACAATGGTTTTCATTTTGACAGTTCAACAACATTCATTGCGTTATTCGTTACGTACGTTGTTGAGCACACACATTTTTTTAATATAATATGAAGCAATTAATTAGCCTTCAAATGCATTCATTCATTGTGATTGAAAGTGTGTTACGCAATTAGGGAGGTGCCACAGTATAGCAATGCAGCAGTAGGGCAAGTCTGTTTATGTTAGTAATGTAATTGGTGTGATGGGTCGTGTTCATGATTTTTTCAACTGTTATTACTATTTACTGTTCACTTTTTTGGAGCGATAGTTTAAGTAAAGTCGGGAAAATTTATTGCTAAGCATATTGACTAGAAATTGTGCTTAAACTGAAGGTACCATGGGAAGGATGTCAATTTCCTTAAGTATTAATTTTCCTGACTGCTTATGTAAAATAAAATAATCAATTTTTTTTGTTATAGTTTGTACATAAAAGATTTTACGGTGACTAATTAAATCTATGAACAGTTAATTATATAAAAGTGCCTCTTACTTATGAAATAAATGATATTTTTTGGAGAATTATTTTTATTTAGGCGACCTCAAAATAATGAAATATTAATAGCACTTGGTGGATAATATTCTTACACTGGGAGCAGCAAATGAGAGGTGAAAGATCTCGGCGGTAAGCGAAAGTCCAGGGATCACAGGTGCCAAAGTCATAGTCAGATTCTGGGCTGACTCTATTTAAATTGCCATCGAAAAATAACGATTACGTTCTTTGTACTCAGCTACATAAGCCGGTTTCTTATGACTAGTGAATCCTCTTGACTTTTACTGCTGACAAATGTAATCCTTCTATCATGGTCTGCTAGCAGTGATATCCTAGTGGTGTGTCCGTCGGACTGCCAAGTCATAGGTCTCGAGTTCGAATCCAAGGCACACACCTCTGACTTTTCGGATTCATGTGTGTATCGTATAATTATCACTTGCTTCAAAAACGGTGAAGGAAAACATCGGGAGGAAACCGCCATGCCTGAGAGTTATTTCTCGACGGCATGTGAAGCCAAGTCAGAGGCCTATGGGCGGCTTTAAAACTCTGACACCAGGTTAGTCACTAACCACACGAAATGAGGAATGGTCTTCTTTTTTGCATTTGCTTCGTTTAAAACCACATCATTGACACGTCTTATCTCCCTTGCACGATACTGCTCGCGGACTGAGTGAGAGCGAGACTGAGCGGCGGGGAGAAGGCTCCAAGGCGCCAATAGTTTAGGTTATTTCTTTTTACGGCGAAAATAACGGTAATTTAAAAAAAAAAATTATTTTATTTTTTATTTTATTTATTTAGGCAAACCAACTAAATACACACAAGGACATTCAAAGTACATGTCATTAACAAATACAATAGAATTGCATGCATCTAAATTATAGGTAAGCACAGCATTTTAATTAGATCTCATTATACAATAATAATTAATACAAAGATGGATAACAATTTAATTAGAACCAGAATATCATTTATCTACTTAAAATTAACTTGAAAGTAAATTTAAATGAATTAAATTAAATAAGATTGAATTAAATTGAATTAACTAACAAACTAAAAACATAACTAACTAAAATTATTAGAATTAAATATACACATAGTGTAACTGCTTTATAGTTAGTTCGGTTATTAAGCGAAATTTCATGATCTCTTTTGAAGTATTTTTTTAATACCAGCGGTTTATTATTCGGGTTGGAGGTAATACTTTGGATTTTTTATCGAGAAAATTTTATAGAATCTTGTTATCGTCACACATAGTACATAACATTAATCCTCAACTTTAACATATATTTAATTCAAAATTATTGCTGCAGTATTTTCGATATAACGGCGGATCATGCGAAGCAATATGAGGTAGACTCTTAAATATAAATTAATTTGTCGTATCAATAGTTAAAGAGTCGTATATAAACGCCTTTTTCACAATTCCAGGACAAATATTCTTCACACGTTCAAGCAGAGGTGCCCGTATCATAAACGCAGATGGTTACAAATTCCTAAGACAAAGGATGTGTGGTCGAAAAGTGAGATGGTACTGTGCACAGCAGCTAAATGGGTGTAAAGCAGTCATATACACGATTGCAGACACAGATGAAGTGATTTCCATAAAAAATTTGCATGATCATGGGCCGCCATCTTTTTTTTAAGGTGCTTGACTTTTTGTTGAGGTGTACGTAAGGGTTCTAGTTGCTACATGCATGTTCGGTTCGGCAGGAATCGGCACAGCCGAGCGGTAAAATAGTATATAAATAAAAATTTAATGTTGTTCTGTTGGTAAAGATTTGAGAGCGGCTGGACCATGAGCCTATTTATTTTTTAAATGTTTTTAGTTCGAATTGTGTTGAGACCCGGACATGATTAAGCGAAGGTAGATGCCGCACGAAGTTAGCCGATCGGCACGCGTCGAATGAAAGCCGAATAATTATGTGTACTTAGCATTAAACTGCTTCGAATCGGCTTGCCTGTTCAACAAATACATACTGGCGAATCGAATTTGCCGACGCGAATTTCAGTAATTCCGTTTGTATAAACCTAACGTAGCTTTTAGTGGATTAGTAACATCTACCTCTTTATTATTTGTGTTCATTTGCATCTTTCTTTCATCTATTTTTTTTAAATTATGTATTTAAAAAAAAAACTTTTTTTAGCAAAAACAGTTGTTTTTTTAACCATGTTGGTACCTATTTACAAGTACTATCGAGGACACAGGCGCTGACCACATTTTCAAAAAAAGTTGTCCGGCGCCAGTGTCCGTGACTAGACATTTCTGAATGGGTCGTATCAAAATGTACCGAATTACAGTACAACTATTTTCTTAATGTCCCTCGGCAAACTTCGTGTTTCGTCAGTCGTCGGATTTCTATCAGTTGCCCTTTGCACTTGGTGCTTGTACGTATTGACTCCTACCGCTGCACCCGCGTTGCCGTCAACCATAATTACCAAGTGCAAAGGGCAACTGATAGAAATCCGACGACTGACGAAATACGAAGTTTGCCGAGGGACAATTATTTGGTAAAATGGTCTACATTCCGGGTTTCAGTGTTATTTTAATATAAGACACTCTTAACTATAAGACCTTTCTTAACATCCACCCGGTAGGTATAATGGATTTAGGTGATGAAACGAACCTGAAGGTGGTTTAGAGCTGAAAAGGTATGGTATTCCTAAGAAACCAAACAATAGAAATCAATCTGCCTAACCTTTTCCAACTACGATAGGGGGTCAACTTCCATTCTGACCGGATGCAGCTGAATACCAGTATTTTACATGGAGCGACTGCCTATCTGATCTCCACAACCGTTACTGGGTAACACGATACCTCTTGGTAAGACTGGTTGTCAGACTTCTGACTACCTGTAACGACTGTCAAAGATGACATGAATCACAGCCGGGACCAACGGTAAGCCGTTGGTGTTTGGTAACGTGCATTCTGAGGCTCGGAGGGGTTTCCTATAATGGATCATATAATCGATGGTCACCTATCAACGAACCAACCGCAGCATGCGTAGCTTATTATTTAGCCGAAACCAAACCACCGTATACTCATACTTTGTCTACAGATCTTATGATACTTGTACGGAGAGCTAACTAGCATTGAAACATTTTTTGAAGTGAAAACTTCTTTAGGCGCGCTGAGCACTTTTTGGGTGAACAAAAATCATGGAACTCGCGTCATCGTCACCGCACGCTTCCCATGAGCTATATGTACGAGTATATATGTTTATATTGTGTCTATATAGATATACAATTCACAAGTTACTTAGTTTTCACTTCTATCGGCAGTCCCGAAAGACTGCCCCGCATGTTTTTTCTTGCATAACCTAATTTCTTCCCAATTTTCAGGTTATTCTGTAATATATGAAGAGGGCAGGTTTCTGTCTTACAGGGGATATAAGTTCACACGGCATAAAGTAAAAGGTCACAAGATCAGATGGCAATGTTCCAGGCAGAGACATGCGCGGTGCAGCGCGTCGGTATATACTGTTGATCAAATTATCATCAAAGGAAATACTGAGCATAATCACCCCCCACCAACAAAGTGGTGAAGAATGGAAGAATGTGAAGAAGATACTGCTGATGATATTAAGCCTGATACATAATAAGAGTACAATTTCAAGGCGTTTATGCAAGTTTAGTTTATGTAAGTTGTAGTTTTAAAACAGAACTGTTTTGTAAAAAAAATTGGCAAATAATTAATGTTGTATGTATATATTGGCGACGAGTAATAGGTAAATGAGAATATAAAATATTGGTCGAAGACTTTTTTAATTATAGAAATGAAATGCTGTATTTCACGTCCATAACTTCTTGTATGTTTCCACCGAACCGTAGATAATGTTTCAGAGAAACAGACTACCGGATTATATTTATAATTTTTTATTTGTTTTCTTTTTTTGGAAAGAAGTTTCTTATCGCACTTTACACTCTGCACACTTGGCGAATAAGAGCTAGACCTAAAAAACTGTAACATTTTGACCGTCACGACAGTTTTGTTAGCTACGTAAAATTTCGTGTAAAAGCGTAACATTTTGACTGTCACGACAGTTTTGTTACGTAAAGATTCGTGATTCGCCAAATGTGTAAAAACGAAAGATACTTCGTTCCAATCGGGTGTCCCACGACACCTCTCGACTGTTTTTTTTACGTTTATAAAGAGTTCTCACGATTAGATGTAAGTTTTTTTTGCGTATTAAAAAGACGCATATTGTTTAGGTACTTACTTACTCATAGATATTTTTTATCTTATACTTTAAACGTAGTTATTTAAATAAGGTACTAATAAGTATTTTTTTTGTTCGTAGTTTATCAGAATAACTATATTTTTTTTTATTTTTATCGTAGGTAATTTGGTTTACGAAAAGTTTAAATAAAATAAATGTGCCTAAAGAATGAAATAACGAGACCTTTTATTGTAGTAGCACTACCTATCTAATCTACTATCACCTTCCCCATTCCAAACTATCAGAACTGTTAGTCATTAGTTGAGTAACAATTTTATAAGAAGAGGTGACATTATTTTATGTCACCTTTTCCTATAAAATTGTTACTATAAGTTACCATCAAAATAGTGAATGCCCTACTACCCTCAGTTTAAATTCAAATTTTGCCTAATGATTTTCTCCACTTTCAGGATGCATCGTCGATTTCCAAGGCCGAAGATTTCTCTCCTATCAAGGTTTCAAGTTTACCCGCCACAGAGTGACGGCAACTAACACTAGATGGCAGTGTTCGAAACGAAGTAAGGGAGGTTGCCGCGCCGCCATCTTTACTAACAAAGATGATGTCATTATTAAGGCTTTTGTTGAACATAATCATCTACCACCGTCTAACGTATGGGCTAATAAATATGAAAAATATTAACTTCCTTACTAATAAACGTATTATATCAGGTGAATAGTTACACACCGATTTCTCTCTTTCAGTCATCGGTCATTTGACTTTCGAAAGAAGAAGACAAAGCATTGTGTAACTATACAGACGATATACAACGTTTATTAGTAAGGAGGTAAGTAGTCAAATAATAAATAAAATTGAAAACAGTACCTATGCTTAGATGGTATGGACATGTTGAGAGGATGAGTGAAAGGCGCCTAACAAAGGTATTAATTACAAGTCAGATGTAAGTAGAAACGCCGGGAGGGGACGCCCTAGAAGGAGCTATAGTGACGTGCGTGGATGACGACCCAAGCAAAAGGAGTAGAATATATCTACTCCTTTTGGAAGGATCATAGCATATGGTATTGTGTAGTTTCTGGCCACCCCCACCTGAAGAAGGCGTGATTTTATGTGTGCATGTAAAATGATTTAAAAAAAAACTAGAGTTATACAAAAAAAACCATTAAATTAAGTTTTAATTACATTTGAGTTAAATTATGTGCGCTATCAATTTAATTCCAGATTGGGTTCTAAAATAAAAATAAATTAAATGTATTCATTTGGTGATTTATTAAATATTATATAATACATATTGTGATGTGACTGTACTTTTCTTAGAAATAAATAAATATAAAAAAAGTTATTGTAGTTATATTTGCCCTGTTTCTGGATTTATTTGTACCTGTGGCGGCATCTACAATCGCCACATGCGAACTACGCATCAAAGACCTGACGTCACACAACATCCTGACGTCACACAAATCCTGCATCGCGCAATTAGAGTTTACCGCGCTATGGACATATATACAATCTCCCAACTTCAACCTCTGGGCAGTTGCCCGCCAGACACGACACCCGTCTAGTCGAAGGATTCTCCCTTTTCTATGATGGATGAGTGAACTTTACACCCTGATCCTCATACTCCTAAATACCCAATTGATGGAACAAACTGTCCCTTATATTATATGGAACTTTTAACATAGCTTGTAAAATAAGAGTGTGTTTTATACGTCAGCCTTCTAGAAGAGCCTTCCAGAGCGGGAGAAGTTATTTGATAATTTCTCACGCAAAAAAAAAAAGAAAACGTGTTCTAGGAAAACAAACGTGATATTTTGATTTAAATCCACTTTAACACTTTTTATATTTGTTTTGTCTGTAACAATTTCCATCGTATTTTCCCCAGATTCTTCAGTGTTTCCCTCAAAGCAAGGAGGTCTTCTGTTGACATTATCAGGTCACAGATACAGTGTACACCGGAAGAACAGACTGACCATCAGATGGAGATGTTTAAACCGAAGATGTAAAGCATCCATTTTTACCTATAGCTTTGGAGACTATGAAGTTGTAAAAGGTAAAGGATGGGAACAACATAATCATCCACCTCCGGATTTATAATGAGACAGACATTTTATAGGAAAAAGAAAAGAAAAAATCTTTAAACTATTTAATAGAAAGGAAGAAAGAAAAGTATTTTATTTGGGACATGCACAGGAAATACAAACCGTTAACAAACGGAGCATTTAAAACTCAGAAAATTAACATATTTTTCGATATATGCAGCACAATGCTGCGATATATACAAAAAAAAATACTGCAGCGCTGGTATTCTGATAGGGCCTGCTGTGATGCCACGGACACACCTACGGACATAAATATAAATCGCACTACAAACAAAATATAACAAAATAAATAATTTATAAAATAGTAGCTTCCGCCAGCGGCTTCACCCGCGTGATTTCTTTATAAATTATAGCCTATGTTACTCAGTGATAATGTAACATTCTATTGGTAAAATATTTTTTTAAATCGGTCCAGTAGTTTTTCACACAAAAATACAAATATTTTCTTTTAATAATATTAGTGTAGAAAAAATAATTAGTTCTACTAACCAATATTTTAACTTTGAATAATCATCATTATTGAAGTGGACTGTATTGTGTTGGGATTTTATCAAATAAAAGATTTCTTCAATTTCTTCCTGTTTATTTTCTTTAGATGTTTCCTTGTTGAGAGCTGGAATCCGACTGTATCCTTCCGGTTTTTTTTTCTTTTTTTAATGTCATCTTGCACCTAGGAGGTTGTCGGCTGCTTAGTCGTTTCCTGTCGCTGCCTCAATCAATTAAGGCTTCCAGCCAGCGCCTAAAACTTACAAACTAAGCGACTACACGCTAAGGGCACACCCTGAGGGGTATGGACCTCGGCTTAGGGCGTCGCTGGGGGAGGAAAGCAAGGGACAGGCTGGATCGGATTAATATAATTCCAGTCCAATGGCCCGCCTTATATACAAAATTCGTTAAGCCTAAGTTACCGTAAAGAGACACAAAGTTCACAGACTGAGTCGAATTAATACAATCATTGAGAAACAGCAGGTAGGATCTTCGTATATTCTCGGTGCCTTTAATTCCCATTCTAATTAACTATTTGGCAACGAGTTGCATACTTTTTGCGTAGAACAAAAGTGGCTGTGTGCAGACATAAATATGTTAGGTACTGACTCTGGTACGTATACGTTCGTGAGCGAGGCTCATGCGTGTAAAAGATGGCTCCACCACTGTGTGGTGACGGAGTCTGCGTTTCAGTCAGTTAATGGTGTCAATGTAAAATATGATGTGACGTGTCCAGACCACTTTCCTTTATTTGTGTATTGTAATTAAAATTGTATTAATCCGAATTTCAATCCTATGAATAACTGTAACAGTAAACCAAATAAAATGTTATGGGGTAGTAGACCTGTGCTAATAAAACTGGTGACATATCGGACAAGTCAAACTACAGACCGATCTCTCTGGCAACGATGGTTGCAAAAGTTTTTGATAGTCTCAAAAACACCACACAGAAGAACAGAAATATTTCTACAGAAGAATATAATGTTACATGATGCTCAGCATGGTTTTCGCCAGGGTCTATCAACTGAGACTGCTTTATTGTGCCTAAAAACGCAGTAAGCTATTGTGTAGATAATCAGTCTTGTCTTTTCTTGCTTCCTTGATATGTCAAAGGCATTTGATATAGTGAGCTATGACAAGTTATGGAGTAAGTTACGCAAAGCAAATATACCATTTGAAATTATTAAGATCTTTAGGTACTGGTATGGTTACCAGGTGAACCGTGTGCGTTGGGCTGAGGCCAATTCTGATGAGTATAGGTTGCAGTATGGGGTCAGACAGGGTGGTTTGACTTCTCTGATATTGTTCAACATATACATAGACGAACTCATTAGTGAGCTCAGTAGCTTGCAGTCCGGTTTTATAGATGGAGTAGCTTTTAATAATATCAGCTATGCCGATGATATCGCACTATTGAGCCCGTCAGTCTCAGGATTGAGAAAGCTTTTGGATGTATGTGAGAGGTATGTTGAGGAACATGGTTTAAGACACAATGCCAAAATGAGTGAGGTTCTTATTATTGGAGCAAAGTCTTCGGAAAGTCTTCCTCCCATTAAACTTGCAGGTAACATCTTAAATCGTGTTCAACAATTTAAATATCTCGGCCGTATTGTAACTGCAGGCGTTAAAGATGATCTGCATGTAGAAAGGGAACGAAGAGCATTGGCGGTTGGATGCAACATGCTTGTCCGTAGGTTTCCTTGTTGCACGTGTGAAGTGAAAGTGACGCTTTTTAATGCATTTTGTCAGACATTTTACACGTGCAGCCTCTGGACAAGTTGTACGCAGAAAACCATCAATGTTCTTTGTGTCCAATACAACAATGCATTCAGGATGCTGATGGGGCTGCCACGCTTCTGCAGTGCGTCGGGAATGATTGCTGATGCGCACACTGATGGCTTTGCAGCGATTAGACGTAAGCGTGCCGCATCGCTGCTACAGAGGGTCCGGGCAGCCCGAACAGTCTCCTGAATGTCATTGCGGGGAAATTTGATTGTCCGCTCGTCCATTATTTGTCCAACCTGCATGTTTACTAACATAATTATTAGGGTTCATTTTTACTAACAAATTATGGATGTTTATTTCGAAATAAAATGATTATTATATATTATTATATGAATTACAGGTAATAATATAAATAAATATATAAAAATTACATAGGTGACACAATGGGCGGTCTTGTCGCTAAAACAGATCTTTTAAAAACAACCTTTGGATGGAGTAAAGAGATAAAGAAGAATATATATACGTATAAATATAATTACAGTAAGCTTATACAAATACACCTTTCTTTAGTTGAATAAATATACGCACTTTAAGTTAATTGACTTTAATTTTATATTTTATATTGACAATTTGAAAATATTGATTGCGTCATTTGCATAACCATTGACCTATCGAGAACGACTCCTTATTGTAATATCACCCTTACCGCATATATTAATCACGTTAGGTAAAGGCCAGACGAGAAAGAGAAAAAAAAAAAAATATTTGACTTAGGTTAAGGCACAAAATATTCACACAAAAAGCAAAAAAAAAAAACCGAAAAATAAAGATAACTTAAAATAATATTGTGTGGCTCACGGCTCACGAGCGAAACCAGTGCAATTTGCGTCGATGAAATTGAGCCAAGAAACGTAAGAACCTTGAATTTGAGTTTGCTCATTTTGTGTCGATTTCAGGACCAATTTTCACAACGTCCTCCCGAGGGGGTCGTATTCTTCGATTGTCGGGCCATAGACTCAGAAAGCAGTACTCAAGTAACGGCAAAATAAGATGGCAGTGCTCGACCCATATGAATAAAGGATGCAAGGCCTTCATCGTCACCCTCGACGACGATACTATCGTCCATAACAAGAACTGGCATAACCATACGCCTGTAAAAAATTTGGACCGTTTTTGAGATATCTTAACCTTTCACTATTGTAACTTCTAAAGTCGATAATAATGTATTTCGTTTACTATATAATATAAAAATCAAAGTTATGTGCAAACTTATTGTGTTTAAATTTTTCTTTCTTATTTTACACTGGTCTCTAATGTTAATATTAACTTTAAAGCAAATATTATAAATCACGTCGAGTTGAGACCAGATGAGTAAATCCCAGCGTAACTTGCGTCGCTGAATATGAGTCAAGAAAAATAAGACACTTGAATTTGAGTTTGCTCATTTTGTGTCGTTTTCAGGACCAATTTTCACAACGTCCGCCCGAGGGGGTCGTATTCTTCGATTGTCGGGGCACAGACTCAGAAAGCACTACTCATGTAACGGTAAAACAAGATGGCAGTGCTCGACCCATATGAATAAAGGATGCAAAGCCTTCGTTTTCACCCTTGACGACGATACTATCGTCAATAACAAGAATTTGCATAACCATTCGCCTGTAAATATATTTGACGGTTTTTGGGATGTCTAACCTTCTCACTATTGTAACTTCTAAAGTAGTTTAGAGCGTTTATTCTGAAGGTGGGCAACGTCGCAAATAGATGTCAAATATTTCACTGTTTTGATTAATTTAGCAATATTACTGTGTGGAAATAAAAAATGTGGCTAACCAGCGAACTAGAATATTGATTATGAAATGCAATAATTATTATCGTTACACCGAATGTTTAGTTTTAAACGTAAAAAAAAATTTGGAAACTATCCAAATGCGTTTTTTACACCTAAAATGGGTACATCATCAAATTCAGTGTTATAATTGCAATTCATTATTCATATTCTAGTTCGCTAGTTAGCCACATTTCTTATTTATATTCAGTAATATTGCTATAAGAATCAAAACAGGTAAATATTTAACAGTTATTTGCGATGTTGCCAACTTTTAGGATAAACCCTCTTAATAATTTAATGAATTTCGTTTACTATGTAATATAAAAATTGAAGTTGTGTGCAAACTTATTGTGTTTTAATTTTTCTTTCTTATTGTAAACTGGTGCTCGCGTGGTGCGAGCACTAGCTCTAGTGTTAGATCCTAAGATCCGACCTAGAGACGACCTTCACCCATCTGTATAGTGAATAAAAAGTATTTTATATCAAATTTAGTATGTTAAAAAATATATCGCGAGTACCCACTCACGATATATTTTTTAACCATGAATCTTAGACCATTATTAACTTTACAGCACATATTATAAATCACGTCGAGTTGAGGCCAGATGTGTAAATCCCAGCGTAACTTGCGTCGCTGAATTTGATCAAGAAACTTAAAACACTTGAATTTGAGTTTACTCATTTTGTATCGTTTTCAGGACCAATTTTCACAACATCCTGCCGAGGGGGTCGTATTCTTCGGTTGTCGGGCCACAGACTCAGAAAGCACTACTCAAGGAACGGTAAAACTAGATGGCAGTGCTCGACTCACATGAATAAAGGGTGCAAGGCCATCGTCTTCACCCTTGACGACGATACGATCGTCCATAACAAGAATTCGCATAACCATTTGCCTGTCAAAACTTCTCACTATTATACGTCTTAATCTTATCGTATTCTTCGATTGTTGGGGCAAAGACTCAGAAAGCACTACTCAAGGAACGGTAAAACTAGATGGCATACCTCGACTCACATGAATAAAGGATTATTAGAAAATTCAACGATTTCACTGAGAATTGAAAAATCGGCCCTTAATCTTATCGTACTTCTAAAGTAGTTTATAATTTATTTTGTAATATAAAAATCACAGTTGTGTGCAAGCTTGTTGTGTTTTAATTTCATTGATATAAAGTTCCTCTTTTAAGTAATTACAACTACTTTTATTTATCACATCATTTGGCTGAGATAAATACCATCAAAGTTGAGGGACGTACGCGCACCTATTTGGTTCGCTAGTGCTCGCGTTGGACGAGCTCTAGCGCACCAAATAGGGGCTCGTGCTCATTCCTATTCACTCGTTTATATTCACTTTTAAAGCACATACAATTCACGTTAAGTTGAGGCCAGACTAGCAAAACCCTTGACTTTTCGTAATTTTCAGGGCCAATATTCACGATGTCCTCCAGAGGGGGGCGAAGACTTCGTTTCTCAGGGCACCAATTCGGCCAGCATTACTCAAAGAACGGTAAAACAAGATGGCAGTGTAGCCACGTCAATAAAGGATGCAGAGCTAACCTCTTTACCCTGAATGATGACACAATCATCAAATACAAGGATTTCCATAACCATTCGCCAGACTTTTATAACTACTAATAAACAGGTCTGAAATACCATATTCTTCTCAGTTCCTTTACTTATAATCTTATATTGCTTAGGTTGAGGCCAGACGAGCGAAAACCAGAGTAATCTGCATCGCTGAAATTTATTCAAGAAATGTAAGTTGATTTGAATTTATTAATTTTTCGTCGTTTTCAGGGCCAATATTCACGATGTCCTCCAGAGGGGGGCGAATTCTTCGTTTGTCTGGTAACCGATTCAGTCAGCATTACTCAAAGAACGGCAAAACAAGATGGCAGTGTTCAACCCACGTCAATAAAGGATGCAGAGCTACTCTCTTCACTCTTGATGATGGCACGATCGTCAACCGCAAGAATTTTCATAACCATTCACCTGTCGAAAATATGAACGACTATAACTGTTACTTTTAAATTAAGTTATCTAATTTAGATAACTTTATTTAGAGCACATGTAAATCACGTAAGGTTGAGGGCAGACGAGCGAAACCCAGCATAATTTACGTCGTGAAATCGATGACATTGGTATTTCGAGATTATCTACTAATTTTTCATCGAATGCAAAACAAAATATTTATTTATTTATTAGTACTTTTTTGCACAAGTAAAAAATAACAGTACAAAGACGGACTTAATGACTTAGGCTACGGTTTCATACAAAGCATCCACAATTTGCCGGCAAATGACGTCACTGAAACTCTAATGAAAGTAGGTAGGTTTATTTTCGTAGAGAGCGTTTTTGACGCCGTGAAGTCAAACCCCGCTGCCATCATTTTCATGACAGTCATCGCTGCGGCCGTTATGTGGCGGCCACCGCTCTTAGGACACCGTAGCTTTAGTGGTTTAAAACGCTATTGTTTTACTACCAAAAAAATAAGCTGGAAGAAAATTAGGGTGGTCAAATAAAAGGATATGATCTAAAACTTCCAAAACGAGTTAAACAGCAGCTCAGAAATGATTCTCACGAACCAAAATGAATACTAATTTGACAGCTATAAAGATTTAAGCAAGAGCCTGTAGTTTTTGCCTAGCCCCATTAAAAGAAGTCGTGGGTATGTATGTATGTAAAGATTTTCTTGCTCTTTCTGATGTGTCTGATTTCACATATTAGTAAAAGATCTTAGAATATTTTTACAAGTTTTTTTTCTTTTACGGTGCATTACCATTGCATCGATCGAAATTGTAGGTATTTGTCTTAGCAACTAAAAATATAGAAGTGTGTGCATTTTATTCATTTAATAGATAAGATAATAATATAATTTGTTAAATTACTTATTAATTAATTTCGCTACGGCTCGGAGCACCAAAAAAGTTTGATAAATTATAAAAAAATTGTATCTAGTCTGAAGACAGTTACTTGTCTAATTTTATTTATTATAGATTTGATTTATCTTTGTTTTATTTGATTTATTATATAGATTTGTTGTACTTATAGTTCTGGATTTATTCATTAAAATACATTAAACAAAATAAAGCACGTGGGGGATTATTTAAAAACATTCATTTAATCACTAGGTCTAGGTAAATATTAATAAAACTCCCGTTTATATCTGCGGTCTAATTGCGTAACACACTCATAATGATAATCGCTTTCAGTTTATCACTTAAATTCTTTTCTTATATTATGTGGAACAGATAAATATTTAAAAAATTAAATGAAGCAATGGATCTTGTCGTATTGTCAAAATGTAAGCGAGTGTGTTTCGGAATTAGTTTACCAATTAAGTTTCAAACAAGTCTTGTAGCACTACTGTTTGTTCTTTACAGGTGTTTTCTGTGAAACGAAGAGAGGTGCTCGAGTTTTACTCATAGGTGGATATATGTTCTACCGCCATCGAGACACGGGGGAGAAAACACGATGGTACTGCGCAACGCACTATAGACGCGGGTGCAAAGCTAAGATATTCACCATCGTAGACGATATCATTAAAATTCATAATGTTCATAATCATGCCTCTGTCGTACAATAGCAGCCAATAATGTTCGCACTGCTGGGACAGAGGCCTCCTCTCAGTGAGAGGGAGAGGCCCGTAATCCACCACGCTGGCCCAGTGCGGGTTGGTTGATATCACATGTCTTCGAATTTTTGATTCTAGGACATGTCGGTTTCCTTCACTGTTTTGAGAGCAGTGGTGATGAAATAATTTACAAAAAGTAAAGCACCTGTCTGGGTTCGAACCTTCGACCTCGTATGTCGCGGCCGTTACCACTATTTCATACTAACCTTCAATCTCCATCTCGACAAAATAAAAAATTCTGATGGTCTCCAGTTTTATTTTATGTTTTGTTGCCAAGTGTTTCCTTAGTTGTAATGTAAAAGCTTCGTTTTTTAACTTCTCATGACATAATTTACATTCTGCATTCGATTTGTCATCGCCTCTAAGAAAATACTGCCAAACTGCTGAAGATTATTTTTTCTTTAAATCATGGACATGCCGGTTTCCTCACTGTTTTCCTTCACCGTTTTGAGAGCAGTGGTGATGAAATTATTTACGCAAAGTAAAGCGCCTGTTTGGGTTCGAACCTACAACTCGTAAGTCGCGGCCGTAACCACCACTGCTCTTGATAGTTATACACAATCTACATAGGTTTGTCGTACGATAGTTTAGATATAAGTTCTCTGGCTACACTGAGGTGAATCCCGGGATGCAAGTTGCGACTGCGCAGGTCAATTGTTTTAATAATTAAAAAGTCACGCGACTATTCGAGACAGTTTGAACACTCGAGGTGTTCAAACTGTCTCGAATAGTCGCGTGACTTTTTTACAAGTTAGTTGACATGATCGGTGTTAGCGAATTTCGTCCCACATGCCTCGCGGGATTCGCGTCAGTGTGGTCAAAACTATCAACAAAACAAGACAAAGATGACTTTTCTACCCGACTACGGCGGAGGGTTATGATTTGACCGGTATACATGTATGTTCATCTGTTCCCTCATAAGCTCTAAACTGGTCATCATAATTTGACAAATGAGATATCGTTGGAAGCGTCTTGATCGTCTGCTAGTTAAAGGCCGGATGTGACGTCACATTAAATCGACTAAAAAGGTATAAACAAGACATCTTAGACAGACAAATTAAAAATCCAGAGTCACACGTCGTGTTATAAATCGAACAAATTACGTGTGACTCCGGATTTTTTATTGGTGTCTATGGTGTCTTGTTTATAACCTATTAGTTGACTTTTTTGTCGTAGTTGGGTTTTAGTTTTTATATCATATAGTTATAATATATACATATTTTTAAATGTGTAATTAAGCCCTCCCATTTGATACCCAACATGCCATCAATATTTTTTATTTTATTTTTCATGACTTTATATCCTATTGAAGGCCCTTTCATTTGATACCCAACAAAGCATCATATTTTTTTTTTAGTTCATGATTTTATGTCCTCTAGACTACTCCAGAGGGCGCCATATTCAATTCAATGTGACTTCACATAGCCTATATCTAGCGGACGATCAAGACGCTTCCAACGATACCTCATTTGTCAAAATAACTTTATTTTAT
The DNA here is from genome assembly GCA_916701695.1 of Agrochola macilenta. Classification (NCBI taxonomy): domain Eukaryota; kingdom Metazoa; phylum Arthropoda; class Insecta; order Lepidoptera; family Noctuidae; genus Agrochola; species Agrochola macilenta. Next base: position 17,730,975 of record OU753563.1, read on the forward strand.
TTTATTTAGTTTTGTTGTAACGAGGATTAATTAGATAACATCGTTTAATAGTGATAGACTGTATTGTTTGAATTGAAAATAAAAAAAATGTGAAACCATTTAATTTATGTTTAATTATTTAACCTTCAATGCGGTAATGGTGAATCGAGTAGGTAATGCACAGTGAGCTTGAATCTCTTTCCACTTTTCTCCAAGATGAAGCACGGCTAAACAATTTTTGGTTGTTCTTTCAGCGAATGCGGTCTTCACAACATCGAAGAGAGGAGCCCGTTTAATCATTTTGTATGGGCATAAATTCACACGCCATTTGGACTCAGGGGTCAAAACTCGTTGGCATTGCTCAAATTATAAAAGCAGGTGCCGAGCCACAATAATCACTGTTCAAGACATGATCATTAAAGTCAATAATGAACATAATCATGATAATATAATTAGTTAATCTTTTAAAATATCAATGTACATCGCGATATTATAATTTCTGCAAATCGTCATATTTTCACGAAATAGTCTTATTTCCATCAAATATGTATAATTTCGAGAGCTATAGTTTTAAATTATTTTAGTTGTATAAGTCAATAATGAACATAATAATTAATGCCCTTAAATATACATGATACCAAATGTATAAATAAATGGTTAATGACATTGCTTGTCTTTTTCACCGACTTCAAAAAAGGTGGAGATTTGCATTCGACGATTTTTTTTCATGAAATTACTTTTGAATCGAGTAGGTATTCCACAGCGACAAGTTACACGTACAAGCGTACAAGTTGAAGCACGGCTAAACAATTTTTGGTTATTCTTTCAGCGAATGCGGTCTTCACAACATCGAAGAGAGGAGCCCGTTTAATCATTTTATATGGGCATAAATTCACACGCCATTTGGACTCAGGGATCAAGACTCGTTGGTACTGCTCAAATTATAAAAGCACCAGGTGCCGAGCCGTGATATTCACTGTTGAAAACATGATCATCAAAGTCAATAATTACCATAATCATGCCCCTAAATATGGATGATAAAAATAAATTAAATCAAATTGTTAGTACAGTCTTTAACAATAAATATAATTTTGCAAATTAGGGATTAATTGTAAAGAGAGTAACAAATTACAGAATAGAATCTGGCATCTTAGCTGGGTTACATGGTAACCTGTTTCTATTAAGGTTCACTATTTCAAATTGAGACTGCTTAGGAATATAAGGTGCAATCGTATGCTAATTTATACTACGTGAAGTGTTAGTGTGTGTGTTTTGTGATGTAGGGGTGTGTGTATGTGTGTTGTGATGTAGGTGTGCGTGTATGTGTTTTGTGCTGTAGGTGTGGTGGTGGAACAAAGTGACCTCAGTCCGAATTCAAATATTTTTATAGTCAAAGTCAAACTATTTATTTCAATTAGGCACATAAAAGGCACTTATGCACGACAATTTTACAAAAAAATAGAATTGATTCTAGTCGCCCCTTTAAAAAGGTAGTTTTCGTATGGAGAAGAATGGGTAAGAAACTCCACCGTTACTCTATTAAAATGTTTTTACAATATTTTTTGTATACATTAATTACATAATTATATGTGAAGACGATGCATCTATACGTTGAATAAGATTACTATACCACGATAGGTAAAAAGAATGAAAAATGAAACATTGACAGATAAATTAATTATGTCATAGATACATTCACATATTTACAAACATTGTTAAATTATACGATATTCCTAACATTTTTACAAGTAATACTAGTACCTCAGTGTGTGACTTCAAGTAATCACAGAATGTAAAAACAGTGTTACAAAAAAAAATACAAATTATATAATTAAATTAGCAACCAGTTTGATTGTGTCTAGACTCTAAATTGTCCTATGGAGCAGACCAGCATGTTTCTAAGCATTCTTATCGTGGATATAATCTTTTAATTTGTATATGCTTGTTTACAAAGTGTACTTTTAATATGAGTTTAAAATTTTCTTTCATTTAATTGTAATTTACAAGGTATTTTGTTGTAACATTTAACACAGTACCCCATAAAAGATGTACTTTAGATAATCTGAAAAATGGTTGATCTATTTTATCTTTATTTTTAGTATTAAAATTATGTCTATCACTTATTTTCATATTATTTTAAAAATAAGTCGTTTTTTCTTACATACATAACATTTTCATAAATTAATTGGCAAGGTACCGTCATAATATTAATCTTTTTAAATAGTTCCCTGAGAGATTCGCGACGATGTAGATCATAAATGGCTCTAATAGCTCTCTTTTGTAAAATATGGATGGATTCAATGTCAGCAGCCCGACCCCACAGTAAAATGCTATACGACATGATACTGTGGAAGTAGCTAAAATAGACCTAAAGCGCGATTTCTATATCTGTTAATTGTCTTATCTTTCTAACAGCATAAGCAGCCGAGCTTAGCCGCCCGCAAGAGATTGTTATATGAGGTCCCCATTATAATTTCTCGTCTAGCGTGATTCCTAAGATAACCGTTTGATTAATAAACTCCAAATTTAATCTGTGGATGTCATTTTGTTCATCTCGTCAATGGCAACTCATTCAAATAAAAATGTTACAACAAAATGGCTTCAGTCCTGAGTAAATCCACATAAAATAACAACATTACAAGCAAAGACGCCTCAGTCCCCAAAATGTGACCTGCATGTAAAATCACCTTAATCCATTTCGACCAATCACGAGCCTGTATTTTTTAAATGTTTAACGCGGTTGATCTGTTGGTTTACAAGGCAAATATATTAGTACCTTTAAGAAAAATGATTGTGAGATGCAGATATGCCTCAATCCATTGATGAAATACAAGGAACCATCATAATTTTTCTGAATTTTGTTAACTTCTGATCAGCTTTCATTTTAAAAGTAGTTTTTTGGGGAATATTATTACTTACGGATCTATTATCCTTAATTTTAAAATAAAACAAACATGTAGACTTATCGAAACAACAACTTGATTTACACAATTTCAATGTACTAGGATTGACGTCACTTAATAGTCGAAAGTAGTATACGTAATATTAGATTATGCATTCGACGAGTTTTATTTTTGTTGATGTTAGTATTTGTATTGTCTTTTCATGAATTAACCGATCACATCTGCGGAGTTTTGCTAGCGAATTTTATTTAACCCTGTATACCGAAGTCGCCTTTTACAATTTACTGTCTGTGTTTTGATGCGATTTTTTCATCATTTAGGGTATTTACACTTATTCCGGAAGGTTTATGCTTTGTTGTTTGTGTATGTTTGTCGTGTTTATTTAACTTAGATATAGCACAAAAAATCTCGATGTTTGCTCATATTGCAATTCGGATCTATGCGAAGCATTCGCAAGCAATGCGATTCGTTTGTCAAAATATATTTTGATATAATAAATAAAGAGTAAATTCAAATTCAAACCCAAAGCATTTATTTCAATTAAACCGTTACATACAAGCATTTATAAATTGTCAAGGAGTCGGTCAGTCAGCAAGATGAAGTTAGTTGCCCATCCCAAACGGAAGTAGGTAGAAATCGTTTACTAAAAACTGCACAACCCTCCACAGAAATTTCTATACAAACATTTGAAAAGTGCATGCAACAAGCAGTGGATGGGCGTGCAGTTTTATAGTACCTAAATGATCTCTACCTATGTATGAGAGGAAAAGAAACTCCATGGACACTCTTCTGAATCAAAATATTCGTTACAATAAGGCTTGAACATGACGCATGGATCAGCACCATGATCTAACACATGCGCCACCATCAGCGAGACATTTGAGTATGCATGACATACTTTCAACTGCCAGAGCACATTCAAGTCAATGAAAGATGTACCCAGAAAATGGTGGCATTATAGTACATGGTATTCACACATGTGCTATGCAATTATATAATCTTATACTATTAAACGAGCAATTGTATTTATATATATATATATATATATTTCTAATCACGTTCTCGAAAACGTCTCTAACGATTTCGATGAAAGTTGCAATATAGCGGTTTACGGAGGCGAAAAATCGATCTAGCTAGGTCTCATATCTGGGAAAATTCGTTATCTCCGTATTTTCACCCGAGTAGAGCTCGGTCGCCCATACCCTACTAAACAGCAGCATAGGCAGCATGGAATAAACATGGAATTAGTATGAACTATCCTATACTATTAAATGAGCATTCTCTATTTTCACCCGAGCAGAGCTCGGTCAACCAGGTACTACTAATTAATAGAATTAATAGAAAAAATAGTCTTACAATCTTCAGCAGATCCAAACGAATTTTCAAATGTCAATCAATTAGTGTATGCGCCATTGTGGCTGTCGAGAAAGAGCAGCATTGAGCCAAGCATTTTTGTCAGCGGCTGCATAGTGAGCGTTTGCAAATTATTGTTTTCAGTAGTTTTCTTCCTAAATTCATAGATACTTAATATTACGCCTTCTTTCCATGTTTCGTTTCTACCTACCCTGGCAAAAACTATAGAATGCCACCTGCTACACTCCATAAATACTTCTCTTGCTTCGTTTACGTTTATACATCTGCACGCGTAGCATGATTCTACGGGTTTTGTCGACGGAAGAATAGACAAAATGACAAATGTGATTGTTTATCTGTCGTTTTGTCTATTCTTCCGTCGACAAAACCAGTTTCTATTGTGGGCATGCTATGCGTCTGGTCATACAGGGCATTTTTTATTTAATTAGTAAAACTTCAGAAATATGATGAACAGCGGGATCTAATTTTTTTTAAATTATGCTTTCAGCTAATGCGGTCTTCACTACTTCAAAGAGAGGGGCCCGTATAATCATTTTGTATGGGTATACATTCACCCGCCATCTGGACTCAGGGATTAAAACTCGATGGCATTGCTCAAATTATCAAAACAAGTGCCCGTGCCGAGCAGCTATATTCACTGTTGACAACACGATCGTCAAAGTCAATAATGAACATAATCATGGCCCTAAATATGCATGATACAAATAAATGGTTAAATTAAATTGTTTGAGTTTTTTACTGACTTCAAATAAGTAATACATTTTGATTCGGTTTTAACTATCTTTTAGAGCAGTTATTCCGGAAGGTTTTTTATATTAATATTATGTAACTTAGGTATAGCACAGAAATCTCATTATTTTCACTTATTGCCATTACATCCTTGCAAGCAAGGGCGAGTCTCTTCTCAAAATATTTTAGAGTGAAGTGTAAAAATATGTATATGAGTAAATTAAATTTGTTTGCAGTTTTCTTCCTAAACACAGAGCGTTTTTTATTTGTTTTAATTAATTGACGAAACTTCAGAAACATGACGAATAAACTATTCCATTTTAAATTATTATTTCAGCTAATGCGGTCTTCTCAACAAATAAGAAAGGTGCCCCTAGAATATTTTTATATGGGCATACGTATACGCGGCATACGGTCACAGAGGTCAAAACTCGTTGGACTTGCAGACAAAGGAACGGGTGCAAAGCTGTCTTATTCACTTCTGGAAATACGATCATCAGAGTCAAGAATAAACATAATCATTTACCGAAATAATCATGGACCTTTATGGTACCTACTTGTAGACCTAATCTTAACTTAAGCGTTATGTAGTTTAAAGTTGATTTTTGATTGACCGTTTGTAATAAAAAAATGGTTGCAATGCAATTTGAACTTTGTCACATATGTCATTGAGTTCGTGTTCCCAAAAGTTTTGTAAGGTACAACAAAGAACAAAGTGAGTTGAGCAATATTTTTGTAAGGTAGAACACAGTATGAGTGAGTTGTTGTTGTTGTGCAAGACTCTGTGAACCCATTTTTTTTAGATCTATAAAATCATTTTCTTTCTTACTTTACTGTAAGTAGGTACTAGTAGGAATTACTAAAAAAAAACGTTTAAAAAATATGGTAATCGCGTGATGATATTGAGTACAGAATGCGGTCGATTTATTAAAAGTTGTCACAGAAGGTATGTCCATTCTGTGGAGAATAAGATCCGGTCAAACCCTAAAGCGTTCTGGCCTTTCGTTATGACCAAAAATTCAAAATCTAGCTCTATAATATCCGAAATTTCATTAAACGAATCAGTATGTATTACGCTATTTTTCCTCAATTTGTTCTCAATAAAATAGCTTCTCAATAAAAGAGTTTTTAAAGCATTAAACAGAATTTATGTTACCAAAGGTGCATTAATACTTTTTTTATGAAGTCCGGACCAGGACTGGTGACCGCCAGTCTTCATAAAAAAAGTATTAATAAAATTAATAAAATTTACCTGTAATCAACTACCTACATATAGTTATTCTAATTTAATAATGTAATTTTAATTTATTTATTTCATCTTTAATAATAATTTCATTTCATTTGGATATAGCTTAATTAGACTAACGACTTATGTTTTTCTTTTAGCTTTTATCACTTCATTTACCTTACTTATTTTATTTTATTCAATATTTCGTTTTTTTACCAAGTACGAATATTTTGTTGTGATTTGTGTAGTTGTATTGCATGCAATGTAACGAAACTTATGATTTATTTTATTTTATAACCTAATCTAATTTTTTAATTTTATTATGTAGGTATGAAATGAATGTTATTGCTAACATTTTAATGATTTACAAAAAAAATCGAATAGTTGTTCACCTTTTAATAAGAATGTTGTGCATAAGTGATGTATTTATACAGTATTGAAGAAAAGTGATTATCTATTGTTACTATCCTTATAAATATGTCGTTGGTGTGCCTTGCTTAATAAATAAATAAATGAATAACCCTATTGTATTTTTAGTGTAAGTACAGTCGCGGTCTAAAAATGTTTACGTTTAATGTTTTTTTGTTTTCAAATTAGATTTTTTATCACACCGTGTGCAATAAAGTCTGAAATGCTATATATTATTACTTTTTAATAGTTGTGAAGCATACAATTGAATAAAAAGAATATTAATTATGTTTTTTCATGATGAAATCATTTCTTAATTTATTTAAAAGTTGACACATTTAATAACTAGCTTCATATTTCTGACTGACCGACCCCTTGACAGTTCAAAAGTGCCTGTAATTGGTTTATTTGAAATAAATGCTTTGAGTTTGAGTTTGAGTTTGAACTGCATTTGTTACAATGTCATTTATGAAAAATATTAGGTGTGAAATATAATACAAATTAATTTATTGAAATTTAATGGTAAGTTTAACCCTGCAACAAAGGGCTGAAATATTATTTCTCCATGAAGATTCATGGAGAAATAATATTTCAGCCCTTTGTTATAGTTTGGTTTGAATATTAGTGCTATATCACGAGACCTCAATACATCTCGATTCACCGTGAGATTTCGGATTCGGCGTCATGGCGAAGATCGGGAAAAATCTGATCATAGAAGCAATTCAAGACGACAGCCGATACTAACCGCCGCCGCGAAAATAACCGATAATAATAGGTTCGACATGACATAGAGCACACCAACTAGTCATTTTGCAGCTTCGTATGATGTGAGTTCTCGGACGGTTCGACGAGGTTTGCACCGAGCAGGTCTGCACTACAGATATCATGCTATTAAAGTGGAACACAAGTCTCACCACAAAACCTTCTGACTTGATTTTGCGCAACAGTAATTGTCTTGATTTCGATTGTTGATATAATACCTTAAAAAAAAATAAAGATGTCAATTTATATTTGATTATTTCTTCCTATTTTTGCATTTTTACTAAGTAATCGTTTCGACTCGACTCGACTCGCTTCGTTAATTTTCTTATACCAGTTTTATATTTTATATTTTTTTTACTAAAAAGTTTTTTGGTAATAATTCGTCGACGAGTAAATTAAAAAAAATATGCTCTTTACCTAATCAAATCACAAATATCATCGTCCTTGTGACATAAATGTGTGCATGCAATTATAAGCCATAAGGTGGTAAGCATTTTCAGGCCGCGACTGTACAATGTAGTTATAAATCAATCTCCCTATCCTTTTTCCAATTCTGTTGGGGTTGGCTTCCAGTCTAACCGGATGCAGCTGAATACCAATTTAGTTATAAATAAATGATGTATTCTAGCCTTTCTTTTTATTCCTTAAATATAAAGCAAAAATCTTACCAGAGACTGTTTGTACCTATTTTTATAAGTATATCTTCAAAAATGGCGATACAGATTGAGAGCCTACTTCTCAGAACTGTAACAGAAATGTATTAAACAAAAAAAGGACCAAACATTTAAACCGATTATCGGATTTTATTCGGATGCAGTGCGCAAATGCTCTTAAAAAGTTTAATTTTGATTTAAAAAAAGATTAAAAATTACAGTGACATAACTCAAACTCAAAGCATTTATTTCAAATAAACCAATTACACGCACTTTTGAATTGTCAAGGGTCGATCAGTCTTAAGGCGACACTAACCGACTTTTAATAATTTTATGCTGAACATATTTTTCTGAAACCTTCACCATTTTAAAGATAATTTAATTATGTATCTTTTAGTATACGTGTTTTATTAGAATACTTTTTTTTACGTATAATAAATCAATGTTGCGTCTAATTTGGGACAACGCTGCTTGATGCTCCTATTACTGGCTGGACGTACGACGCGTTGCGTGAACTCAACACAGAACACACAAGCCACTCAAGGCCACTGGCATATATCTGCGTCTTAAGATGAAGCTAGTTGCCCATTCCAAAGCGTAGTAGGTACCTATGGAGAAGAACGGGCAAGGCATACACGTTTAGGTACATTATATTAGGTATACTAGCCAACTATTCCTATTGACAGCATTGGTGCACAATTAGTCTTAAAGAAAGAAAATACGTATAATTGCGGTAAAAATAACGCAAAGAAACACAAACTTAAAAAGAAACAAGTTGTGGGAAAATATGCGTCACATCCACGCAAACCGGCCATCACTCAGCATAATGCTGCAACTCTATGCGAGACAGAACCCCCAGCGCTGGTGACTCTTCCCCTTTCTTACATATTTGTACAAATAATACAATTTTTTTTTTTGTTTCAGCGGTGTTCACGGAATCAGCGAGGGGTGCCCGCATAATAATGCTTAAGGGGTACAGATTCAGTCGTCATTGCGAGCTGGGTCAAAAGACTCGTTGGTACTGCACCACGCATCACAATAAAGGATGCAAAGCCGTTATCATGACCATAGGAGAAGTCATCGTTAAAATAAATAGTATTCATACTCATGCTACTGTTAAAGAAAATAAGTATAAATCTGTGTTTTGACAAAATAAAATTACTTTGAATGAAAAAATTTGGAATTATTTTATTTATCATTGTATTTTTAAAATTAGGGGTCAGCTTGCGTGTGTGTACTGTGGATTTTCAACTCTTAGCGCTGAGCCTAGCGTTGAAAATCCAACAGTGAACTTTTATTTAGGAATTAATTTAAGTGTCACTTAGTGAAGGTGAAAACGGGCATAAGTCTATCAACTTAAATTTATATCCTACTAGCTTTTGCCAGCGGCTTCACCCACTTGAAGTTATTGTAGCAGAATTTAAAATGAAATGAAACCTTTTATAAAGTGCTAGCTGCGCCCCACGGTTTGCCCCGCATAAGTCTCGATCCCGTGGGAATACCGAGATAAAAAGTATCCTATATCCTAACCCAGGTCATGGTATAACCATGTGCCAAATTTTATCCAAATCCGTTCAGCCGTTTTAGCGTGAAAGCGTAACAAACAAACAAATAAACTCACCGTCGGAATAATAATTTAGGAAAAATTCTAGTTAGGAAGTTGGGATTCGAATTTTAATTGTAAAATACGTTATTCTTACAGGTGCAGTGTACGCGAGATCCAAAAGGGGGGCCCGACTCATCGTACTCGCAGGGTACGCTTTCTACCACCATCGTACCATTGGACTGAAGGCTCGTTGGTTCTGCGCCTCTCATCATAACAAGGGTTGTAAAGCAGTTATCTTTACTGTCTGCGACGAAATCATTAGAGTCAATAATATGCACCATCATCCAGCTACCGACGTATAGTGTGATGGTTTTGTCATTTAAATTTGTACTGAAATTATTATTTTTTTATTTCACGTAAATCTACATGGGCACATATGAAACGTCAAAAGCGAAGTGCACGGTTCCAATTGGTCGTGTCCTATGGAGAAGAGCCGGCAAGATACTCCACGGTTACTCTTTAAAAAATAATTGTTTGTTACAATGTTTTCAAATTACGAGTACACTGTTTTTAGGTATAGATTTATTTTTATTTAATGCGATATGGATATAGATATAGATAGATAAATAAAACTTTTATTCAGTGCACACAAAAGACACACAACGAAAAACAATAACAAATTACATGTCAGAAGCTAGGTGCACGGTTCCAATTGGTCATTTCCTATGGAGAAGTACAAGCAAGAAACTCCACGGTTACTCTTTTTAGGGTTCCGTAGTAAACAAGAAACCCTTATAGTTTCGCCATGTCCGTCCGTCTGTCTGTCTGTCTGTGTGTCTGTCTGTCCGCGGCTTAGCTGAGAGACGGTGAGTACTAGAAAGCTGTAATTTGACTTAGGTACCTATACATATTAATCACGCCGACAAAGTGGTAAAATAAAATCAAGTTTGTTTTTTTTGCGGTACCTCCCTTACTCGTAAAGTGGGGATGTTATTTTTTTTTTCTCGTCTATCCCATAGTGTGGGGTATCGTTGGAAAGGTCGTTCAAAAATATTGTGTGGTTAAAACCATTTTTGGATTCAGGTATCTGCTCGCGAAATATTAAGCTTTAAAATGTTAATTTTTGTGCCACCTAAATGGTTGGTTTTGGATATGTGAAAAAATTCACGGCAGAAGAATTTCAAAAAAATTAAAAAATCATTTATTCAAACTAGGCTGAGAATCAGCACTTTTCGAACGTCAACATTACATGAGACAGTCCCCTTGAACGCCCACCCTTCCACCACTTCCTAGTGCGTTAGCTGGGAAGAAGAAGTGGCGCAACAATCTCCCTAGCGGCACAAGTGACGAAATTAAAAGGAAAACTATCACAGCTTAGTAGGCTTCACAAGTTAGCGAATAATAATCGACCAACTTAAATTTGCGGTTGCAAAAACATGTTCTCACATACGTAATGTATGGGAGAACATGTTTTTCAACTACAAAGTTAAGTTTGTTGTTGGGATAAATTCATCCCAACTACGGAACCCTTCATTGTGCGTAGTCCGACACGCACTTGGCCGGTTTATAATAATTAGTTTTTACAATGTTTTCAAATTACGAGTACACTGTTATTAGGTATAGATTTATTTTTATTTAATGCGATATGGGTATAGATATAGATAGATGGATAAAACATTTATTTAGTGCGTACAAAAGACACAAAAGCACAATTAAATGATAACAAATTACATGAATAATATAAAAACAAGGTGCCAATATACAAAAACATACTTAAAGAAAAGAGTGACTCAATGACTTCTAATCAAATAACGGATATACAAGGTGCGGTGTGCGTGTTAAGGTTGCACCAATTGGGAGTCCAGCTCAGCATGTGTCCGGCAAATATACCTGACGCTAATACTCTATATCGGATACAGAGGTCGAGCGCTTCATAGTCAGAGTACGTCAGAGGCCGGTGTAGGCCTCTCAAAAAGTACTAGGTACTTAACAAAATAGAAAATGATCAATATTGTGCTTATACCTCAATATTATAATTGAGGTGTCTGACGTTTTGAATTATTTCAATTACACCTTGTTAAGATTTTAACCTCTCTCAGGCCCAGTTTCTAAAACCAAAATAAACGACGCCGCGACGTATCAAAATAAAACTCGTGTCAAGTGATCAGATTGGCTGTTGATGATTCAGTCAACCAACTACTGCAAGAGGGTGGATGATGAATATTTTTTTTTTGTGCGTCTGGACACGTATTTTTTCTTATTTTATGTAATCAAAAGTTTACATGACGTGGCATGACGGCAAGCCTTGCTAGATTTTATACTGAATTGTGACGTAGCGAACCCCACTCCCCAACTTTATGCGTTTATCTAAGCCATTTTTTATTAATATGATAAAGCAAAAAATACGTGTCATATTTTTTTTTATTAACTGGCTGACCGCTTAAATAAAATTTCTATTTTTTTGGCCCTTGACAATTTTTTGATATGTTTTGTTCCTGACGATAACTCTAATATGTGTGATTCGCGGTCAGTAAAAAGTTGAAGCCTTGTCATTAAAACCTTCAATTTAGCATAATAGCTATAGGATAATATTGTATTTTGTATCTCGTAATGCTATACTGTAGTTATGGGTTGTAATAATTGTAAGTAACTCAAGAACAGAGCATTTGTAAACAAAATTAAAATAGCATAATTATAAAATTGGTAAACGTAATTTTTTATTTTATTTTTCGTAACATAAATGGTCCCGGCTACTGGTATTAGTAGTCCGATTATAAGGTAGAAAACATAAAAAAACATCTTGTATTATTATTTCCTGGATATTTTAATGGTTTTTTTAAATATATATTATGAGCGTTTATCCTAAAGTTGGTAACGTCCCAAATAGGTGTCATAAAATATGCCTGTTTTCATTAATTTGCCAATATTACTATATGGAAAAAGAAATGTGACTAACTAGTCAACTAGAATATTAATAATGAATTGCAATTATAACATTGAATTTGATGTGGTACCCGTTTCAGGTGTTAAAAAGGCATTCGGAAAGTTTCCAAATACTTAAAAAAAATCTAAAACTAAATATTCGGTGTTACGATATTAATAATTGCATTTCATAATCAATATTCTAGTTCGCTAGTTAGCCACATTTCTTATTTTCATACAGTAATATTGCCAAATTAATCAAAACAGCGAAATATTTGACATCTATTTGCGACGTTGCCGACTTTCAGAATAAACGCTCTTAATTAAAGGATCTACATAATTAGTAAGTATATTTATTTAACTTCTCGCACATAACAAGATACAAAGGCGGACTTAGGGGTTTATTTATAAACGTTGCTTAAAGTAATGATTAGAGACGGTTTAACCATACATTTTTGACGTTTAAACGTCACGTAACTCTAAAGCAATGTATAAAAATAAATCCCTTAAGAGTGTTTTTCCTAAAAGTTGACAACGTCGCAAATAACTGTCAAATATTTAACTGTTTTGATTCTTATAGCAATATTACTGAATATAAATAAGAAATGTGGCTCACTAGCGAACTAGAATATTAATAATGAATTGCAATTATAACATTGAATTTGATGTTGCGCCCATTTTAGGTGTAAAAAACGCATTTGGAAAGTTTCCAAATAGTTTTTTTTACATCTAAAACTAAACATTCGGTGTTACGATATTAATTATTGCATTTCATAATCAATATTCTAGTTCGCTAGTTAGCCACATTTTTTATTTCCACACAGTAATATTGCTAAATTAATCAAAACAGTAAAATATTTGACATCTATTTGCGACGTTGCCCACCTTCAGAATAAACGCTCTTAAAGTCTCTTAAATAAAAAAAGGCTCTAAAATTCAGAGAAAACTGGTTAATAATATACTCCAGTTTTCTGTTTTATCACGAAAAATCCGCCTACAGCTCCCTTATGACCCTAAAAACAACTAACGGGTGGCCCGATCTAAAAGATGAATTAAAATAATATCAGTGCGATTTTTATATTTTTATTAAAACCAATTACTGTTGTTAATCCGCCAGTTGGTTGTTGGTTGGTTATAATAATCGTTTTGTGAGCCAACCAAGTCAAACTATCACTCAAAGTCAAAGTCAAAGATTTATTTGCAGATAAATATGGTTACAATGGTTACGGTTATGGTCACTGTATATTATTATTTTATTTGTATTACACAGTTTCAATACCAAGACTGAGATCAAGCCTTCGACCTGCGTTACCAATGGAAGAAGAAGTAATGCTGATTCCGAAAAGAGCTTATAGACTTGTTAAACCAATGCCCCCTACGTCACAAAGGTTAAAGGTAACCAAGCACTTGCCTGTGTGTGCCAAAGACAACCAAACTTATCGATCTAAATGTAGAATGAAAGGGTGCAGCCAGAAAACTTTCGTGAAATGTTCCACCTGTAACATATTCTTATGTTTTAATGTTAATAGAAACTGTTTTTCTGATTTTCACTTGCAATAAAATAAAAAGTATACACGTTTTGGTTTGATTAAAACCCAAAATATCATCTATGATATTTTTTATTATATTTTTTCGACCTCTGGGGAGGGGGGATTTTTATGTTTTGCTGCTCTCACCAAAAACCGCACCTTAGCCAAAAATCAAGAGGATACAACGTCATTTTATCCTGCAAAGTTTAAAATAACGGGATTGTTGACGCCAGTAGCACACCTCCGCCGCGAAACCGTAGCAGCGAAACCGTAGCAGCGAAACCGTAGCAGCGAAACCGTAGCAGCAAAAACCGTAGCAGCGAAACCGCAGTAGTTCAATTCAACTGGCTCGTGTCATGTTCCGCTACTCGAATTTCGCGTAGCGGAATATGACGCGAGCCAGTTGAATTGAACCACTGCGGTTTCGCTGCTATGGTTTCGCGGCGGAGGTGTGCTACCGGGGTAAGTGTTGTCTCTATCTCTCACTCGGGATGTGAAGGCTCATAATAAATAGGACTTATCTGTCAAATGCAGTGCGTTTGACGTCATTTCGTCACAGGTTTGTATCTTTTGAACTGTAGCAGTAAGCCAGTTCTCGCAGAACATGACGTATTAATTACTGTGGCTTATATACGTGTATACTCGTACGAGTAATAAAAGGTAAACTTAGTTAGTCTTGATGGGACTTAACTCTTTAGTGCTTGTGTATAACTTGCGCTTTGCTCGGTATTGATGTGTATCTTTGTACTTTAATTTATCGTTACATGGCAGACGCGTTATTCATTCGCTCTCGCAAAGGTGGCCCATTAATTTTACGTATTTGAGTACCTACACTACCTACCGATAATTTTGCGCCCCAATTACATAACTCAATATCAGGTGAAAAACGGTTCGTCTGGTCAACAATGAAGGCCCATGTCCCACCGCCGGTGATTAACGAGAACCGAGTAGAAGAGAACTAAAAACCAGTTGGCGAGCAACGAGTAGCGAGTGCGTGACGGCGACGAGCGATTACTCGCTGGTATGCGAATGTACCAAGCGTGAGTCTCTAAGCGAGTATTCGGCCCGTCAAGCGCGTGAGTCTCTAAGCGAGTATTCGGCCCGTCAAGCGCGCGACTCTGAGAGAGTACCCTTTTTGATAGCTCTTGACGCTCTGCGACAAATGAGTACCTGCTCGACGGCGCGGTGGTGTGAACAGTCAGCGATCAACTATTAATATTGTATATCTTTTACTTACACGAAACCTACAATCTTTTGTACGTTTCTTGAGCAAGAAATCGTTGATAGCTAGTGGCTTGCTCGTCGGCGATGGGACAGACGTCCAAAGGTTTTTATGACTTTTTGAACAGTACTAGTCACTGACTACTTTATGCAAGTGTAAATAAAGTTGTTTTTAGACTGTAAAATCAACTTTATTTACACTTGCATACAGTTGATGTTTGTTTAAGTGGAAATAACATCAATTGGAAACAAGGATTTAGATAAACCTCACATTTTTTTTTTTTTTGTTTTCTGTCAAGGAATGGAAGCTGTATTTGCACGGAGTCAGAGAGGGGCTGTAGTAATCGTGTTCGATGGGCACAATTTTTCCCGCCATTTCATCAGTGGGTTGAAGACCCGTTGGTTCTGCTCCACCCATCACTCTAAAGGCTGTAAGGCTGTGATTTTTACACTGGATAACACAATTGTAAAAGTTAACAATAATCATAACCACTACTAGGTAGGAAAACATTTTAAAAAACTGGGCCTGCGTGAGAGATCATGGCCCACTCTCCCTCTCCCAGAAAGGAGGTCTGCGTCCCAGCAGGGCGGGCTGATTATGATATTCATATACTTCTGCATTAAAAAAACCTTTTAGACGTCTAGGTTCTCCCGCCTCTATTGGTTGCATAGTTTGATTATTTTCATGTCTAGATAGAGTGTCGGGCTGCAAAAGAACTAAAACAAACAGGCCCAGGCTTTTTTTATGCTGGTGTGCGTAACCGCTACGTCTTAGGTTTCACAGCTGTCCGGGAGACCCGTACGGGTAGCGCTCGCAGTGCCTCTGAAATGACGTCGTTGTACAGGCTCTACCCGGAGCGGGTCGCGTACGAACCAATCGCGTGGCTGTGAAACAATGTTCTAGCGCCTCTCGTCTCCGTTTCGGGAGCCCGTACGGGTCTCCCGGACAGCTGTGAAACCAGCCTTATACTCGCGCCACGTCATTGTGCTTTTGTAGTGTGCGTGCATTTTGCGGCTAACAGTTGGACGCTATTTTTTTCGACGAAACAGCAAACAGCTTTGACTGTCTATCCAGACATATTTATATCTTTGGTTGCATAATATTTTTCTTGCCTTCGGTGTTGCCAGTGTAACTTTTTTAATTTCAATTACTTTTTTATTTTGTAAAATCATGTTCTATATCAACAATTCTATAGGGTATATTGTGATTACTGTAGCAATAAGTTATTCGTTTTTATGTTTATTTCCTACTTTTGTGTCTGTAGTTTTGAGCATTGTTTCTTTGTAAGAATAATAATTTTCTCTTTTCCTTGTGTTAAATTCATTGCATCGAATAAAAACACAACAGAATTTTTCGATGTCACCTCTAGAATGTGTGATAGACATTAGTCTAGGTCAAAGCTGCTTATTAGCCTTTTAAGGTAGATTGTGATATATTTTTTAAGAACTTGATTCTTTCTAATAAAACATAAATAAAATGAAATAAATTGTTAACTTAAAAATTCCACAATAAGATGCAATCTCTGGCAGGTGCTGTTTAACAATCTCCACAGAAGGGGGGTTCATATACGGAACAGATCTCTTCAGTGAGTGCAGTTCGCTTAGGTGAATTTCCTCCCCCAAGCACCGCCACTTCGACCAGTGTTGTGCTTCCCGCATCCAACAGATTCCTGCAACCTTCACAAGGTTATCGATTCACCTTGCGCGAGGCCTTCTAACGCTACGTCTTCCAGTACGCGGTTCCCACTCGAGAACATTTCGGCCCCATCGGTTATCTGTTCTACGAGCAATGTGCCCTGCCCACTGCCACTTACCTAAGTTAAGCAACTCTTTGGGTTATGTCTACTGCCTTAGTTCTCCTGCGGATCCCTTCATTTCTCATTCGATCACGTAGGGAGACCCCAAGCACAGCCCTCTCTATAAACCATAAACTAATATTATAAAGACTGGTTATTTTTTTTGTTTGTTTGTAAGAGGTAATCCCTCGAAGTACTGATCCGATTGCTATTGCCGAAGTGCCATTGGATATATTTTAAGGTAAGATACACTTGACTTCCACGAGGATGAAGTTGCGGGCGGAAGCTTGTACCTATTCTGTTTTCACAACTTATTCATTTCCATTTTATTTCCAGGAGCTGTATTCACATATTCTAGGAGAGGGGCTCGCATGATCCTTCTAGCTGGGTACAGATTCTCCCGCCATTGCTTCTTGGGGGTCAAGACACGGTGGCATTGTGGCACTCACCATAACAAAGGCTGTCGAGCGAAGATATTGACTATCAGTGATGAATTAGTCAGAATAGATAATACTCATAACCATCCAATTGTGAGTTAACGTGTTATTAACGTATGCAGCATGTATCAGAAATATGGTCATATTTAAGGGTGTGGACCATCAAACTGAACAACTTTATCCATGTAATCGAGAACAAATTATCAACTATCCCTTACAAAACTTCAATAGGTAGGTACCTACCTGACCCAAATGTATGGGACGGCAGATTTTTTTTTCGCGATTATGACAGTAGTTCAAACCAGAAAGGTCTGGTTCTGATACATCAATCAATCTGCCTAGCCTTTTCCCAACTATGTCAGGGTCGGCTTCCAGTCCAACCGGATGCAGCTGAATACCAGTATTTTACATGGAGCGACTGCCTATGTGACCTCCACAACCCAGTAACTGGGTAATACGATACCCTTTAGTAAGACTGGTTGTCAGACTTTCGGGCTTCTGACGATCCGTAACGACTGTCAGAGTTTCACGAATGACAGCCGGGACCAACGGCTTAACGTGCTTTCCGAAGCACGGGGAGTCCTCGATAGGTAAAGATGGTCACCCATCCACGGACCAACCCCGGCAAGCATAGCTTAACCTGATGGATCGACCCGTGCGGCTGTTATTACTTACCCAGGCTTAGTTATGGTTCTGATACATGCTGTACTTTAACAAACAACAAAAAAAACACGTCCTACATGAGCGGGCTATGAAACGTCAGAAGCTAAGTGCACGATTCCAATTGGTCGTTTCGTATGCAGAAGAGCCGACAAAAAACTCCACGGTTACTCTTTTACCAATAAATAAATCTTCATTTAAAGGTAAATCAAAATGATACGGTCTAGTCCTTGACTCCAAAACTTACTTCTAGCTTAAGTGATTGTGAATTTGTATGTTGTGTGATGAAGAAAATATAGATCCCGTGAAAAAAGATGCTTGCGTTTTATTGACTACCCACTAAAGCTACAGTTTCCTAGAAGAGCGTTGGCCACTATATATATATATATGACACGACGGGGTATCTACTCTGTGCCGTGTCTGACTAGTCTCCGGTGTAATTCTTCGTTGATGGTAGATATAGGTAGTTGGTTTTCAATCACACACAATTCTAAACTCAAACTCAAAGCATTTATTTCAATTATAACGTTTACACTTTTGAGTTTCACTTTGTCACATAAATCAAGGAGTGATTCAGTTTAAGTTAGTTGGTGAAGCTAGTCGCCCATTCCAAAACGAAGTAGGTACTGATGGAGAAGAACGGGCAAGACAATCTTTTAAATCAAAACATTATGTTGCAGAGGATATACACAACTTTTCTTATACATCTCATCTCCCACGCGCCATTTTTTGTGTCTGTGCCCATTCTCTAAGTCAGCGGATATATCGCGTATTCCAATACAAAATCTTATTACTTAGTTAGTTCAATAAAACTTATAAATAATGCTTAAATGCTTATCAGTTAATTATTTTATAATTAAACAATGCTAATATTCACAAATACAAAAGTCATTCAGAATTAAAGTTAAATTAGAACCTGTATTACTTTTTACACCTTCAGTATTACTACTTTTGACAACACTTCCTGTGATTCAAGGAATTTAATCAAACAACAGGTATTCATTAGTAAATTGCAGTGTAAAATAATCTTATTACTTTATAGTTGGTTTTCTATTATTGAAACTTATTTAGTTCTCGTATTAAATTATTACATTCAGTTATTGATCATAATATTCGAAAATCGCGCCATCTTCGTGACATTAGGTAGCGCTTTGCCATAAACAAATTTACTGTCAAATGACCACTTGTCAATATGACTAAAAACCCAAATCAATAATTAAATGTTCCCTTTTAATTCCAACTATAGTTTTAGCTCCAATATCGAAATTAGTTTAATATTTTCACTTTCAGTCCAACCCATATGATATCGACTGACTTCACAAAGTTGGCAATAGATGGCGTCTGATCTCAAAGGAACTGATACAATGCACAGGTGCACACAAATGCTTGTAACAGTATAGCACTTTATGGTGAATAACAATTATAACAAATAGTTACGCATAAGATTATGTTATAATCTTTACAGGTTGACGCCTTTGCGGCGACATATATATAATATATATATCGGAAGGGTCATGAGTACAGGATGTCAATTGACAACGAAACGCAAGTGTCAAGTTGGCGCGCTTCGACAGAGTCTAGCCTGACGTTCGTACAAGTCGACGAGGGCTACGGCGCACCACTATAAGAAATTGTTACACTAACCCTAGTTTTTAGTAAAACATTATTTTATCATTTTACCAGTGTAAACAATTCGGATGTCGAATTTCTTTGTCCGTCATGTCCTACATGTTGTATGCCGTCACTCCCCGGTAGGTTTTATACTGACTTGTGACGTAGTGAGCCTCCACTCTCCAACTTTAATACATTTTATATAAACCATTTTTTATTAATATGATAAAGCAAAAAATACGTGTCGAATATTTTTTATTATCTGACTGACGGATTAAATAGTTTTTGTTCCCAGTCAACATCCCTATGGCCATTAAAGATAAATAAATAAACCTAGACCTATAAATTTTAAATTTAAATTTAAATCTTTGTTGTCTTACAGACCCAGTGTTCGCTCGATCCAGAACCGGGGGCCGTATGATCTTAGTTGCGGGATACACATTCATCCGACACCGCAGCAATGGAGTCAAGACAAGGTGGTACTGCAACATGCACCACAGGTCCTGCAGAGCAGCCCTCTTCACAATAGATGACGAGATTGTTAAAATTAATAATGAGCATAACCACTGATTGTGGTACCTATATCGTTTGTAAAGTTTCGCCCGTTAATTTTAAAACACCATGTATAAAAATAATTTTGTCGTTTGAATATTTCTTAGTTTGTTTTTCAAGGTCATATAAATACACTACCGGACTCCTAAATCGAGCCACCGTGCAGTAAAGTATCAAAATAATAATGAGTCAAAGAAAAAGTTTTTATGCAGTTTTGAAGTAGACATACTGGCGATCATTTTGGTGTCGTTGCAAATTTTTATTCATGACCATTTAAAAAGTCATACACCTTACAAAAAATGCAGCGCGGCTGGATAAAAAAGTCCGGGAGTATAGTAATAAGTATGCAAATAAAAAAAAATGCATCCACGAAAGATATTAATTTGTATATCTCTGAGAGGTGTCAGGAACGCAGTCTCTCAGCAGCTCTAGTTTAATAGAATTTGACTGTGTACTTTTTAATTAAGTATAATAAAATGGTAGATTACTTATTTTGTCGTTCTATATTTATTTATAAAGTATTGTTACATCACAACACATTTAATACTACCTTCGGCTAGCGGCTTCGCCCTCGTGATATCGTTATAAATTATAGCCTATGTTACTCCGTGATAATGTAGCACTCTACTGGTGAAAGAATTTTTAAAATCGGTCCAGTTGTTTTTGAGCACAACAAGCAAACAAACATACGAAAAAAAAAAAAACAAAATTAAAAAAAAACAAATCTTAAAAGTCCTTTATTCAAACTAGACTGCATCAATCAGCACTTTCAAAATTACATAAGACAGTCCACTAAAACGCCCATCCTTCACCACTTCCTAGTGCTTTAGCTGGGAAGTTTTTAAATGGATAGTTACTGTTTCTCTTTACAATATTAGTTTAGATGGTGAAGAACCTATAATTTAATTGAAACTTGTCTTCGTCATTTTTCTTCAAAAATATTTTGCTGAACATGAAAAGCCTTAGTTCTCCGTCATTAAGAGCGCTTATCCAAAAAATTGGCAAAGTCGCCAATAGCTGTCAAATATTTACCTGTTTTGATTAATTTGGCAATTTCACTGTATGGAAATATGAAATGTGGCTAACTAGTTCTAGTTCACTAGAACTAATATAGGTACGAGTATTGATAATGAAATGCAGTAATTAATATCATAACACCGAATATTTAGTTTTAGATGTAAAAAAAAGCATTTTGAAACTTTCCAAATGCCTTTATTTATAATTGCAATTCATTATTAATATTTTAGTTCGCTAGTTAGCCACATTTCATATTTCCATACAGTAATATTGCCAAATTAATCAAAACAGCTAAATAGTTGACATATATTTGCGACGTTGCCCACTTTCAGAATAAACGCTCTTTCAATTCAGTTTCAATATCTAAGATTTTTTTTTCAGAATCAATGTTCACGCTATCTCAAAAGGGGAACCGTATTATAATATATGCTGGGTACAGATTCTCGCGTCACCGTGACAATGGGTGCAAGACTCGTTGGTTTTGCTCGACAAACCATAACAGAGGTTGCAGGGCAGTTATATTTACTGTTGGCAATAAAATTATTCGGGTAAATAATGAGCATAACCATCATACTATTGTTGAAAAAATTTACCCAGTTCTTAATCTAGTATAGCATTTTGTTGATCATTTAGGCCTGTTCATTTGATAACTTTTATGTATTTCTATTTTCATATTTCGATGTGTCGTTAATTCATTTTATACAACATGTTAAAAATACTCTGTTCGATCCACGAGAGTATTGGTAAGTATCGTGTTATGAGTCCTATGCATGTGATCATTAAAAAAAAAGAAATTAAATACACCACTTTTTGTCTTATGGGGAATTTTACCTGGTAATGGTGCGCGCAGCGCGGGTGGCATTTGGTTAACGGGTGTCTACAAGTCTTATGTTATGATTTTTGTCGAAAAATTCTAGTTTTTGCAACTGGCACCAAATGGTACCAGATAAAAGTTAAGGTTTTTTTTAGTTACCCTGTGTTATCCCACTGCTGGGCAAAGGCTTAGCCAATAATTTTTGTGTTGCCTTCTCCGGCCAATCTGGCATGAAAGGTACCACCGTTCAGTGTATGAAACTTTATAAAGACTTAGAAAGAAATATATTTTTTCGGAAATAAGCTTGGTGATTTTAATGTACATACACCTACATTTGTATAGACGGTGTTATTCAGCACTCTGTGTATGCTGGAGTAAGATCAGCGCGAGATGATTTTTTTAATTGCGTAGAAGGACGCAATTAAAAATATCATCTCGCGGATTTAATCATCATTCTATCTCTGTCACCTTCAAACGAGTGATAGAAAGCGAGAGACGTTTTAAACAAAATATATCTATCATTAAAGGTTCAAATCAGTTAAGTACTTTTTTTTTCAGGACCTCCAGTTTTCACTCTGTCGCAAAAAGGTACCCGTATTATAATATATGCTGGGTACCGATTCTCCCGCCATCGTGACACAGGATGCAAGACTCGTTGGTACTGCTCGACAAACCATCATAAAGGTTGCAGGGCAGTTATATTTACTGTTGGCAATGAAATTATTCGCGTAAATAATAAGCATAACCATAACTTACCTTTACTTAACCAGCACTTAGAAGTAAGCCAAGTTTTTCTACAGCAGTAGTTGTAGAAATACTTGTCCCAGATCCCCTCGCCAGTGTACCATACCATATTGGTACAATGTCTCTCGCTTGGCCTTCAGTTTTAATGTAATATTGAAATACTGTATCGATCTCTATGTAACTTGCACAGAGACTAGAAAACAAAATAGGAACGATATAATGTCACTGTCAAGTCTTTATATGGCCTGATCATTTTTTATGTAAACTTTTATATAAATTTTTACATTTTAATTTATCATTTTATTAACGTGTAAGCAACATACTGTCTGAGGGCGTTGTTACGTATCGTGCTAGTCATGCGATAATTTTCTAAAAGAAAGAAATTAATACCCCGCAATTGTTTTAATGGGCAATTTTACCTTGCAATGGTTCTTGTCGTACCTACATGGGGCGCGGTGGCCATCGGGAAGCGGTTCAAGTCATAGTAAAAAATTACACTGTTTTTTTTATGAAATGGGGGTAATCTTGGTACTAAAAAAGTAAGTGCATTTCAAAAATAGTGCAATATAAAAAGACGTGATGAAATTAAAACATTAACAAGAAAAGAGTCTGTCAAATAATAAAAAGTTTTTTTTTTTTGTGATCGTTCTAACATAGCACATCTAAACGCGTTCTCTTGAACGATGAAAATTGTTATGGAATATTGTACACTGACAGCTCTTGCTGTCAGTGCACAATATTCCATAACAATTTTGACACTGACAGCTCTTGAACACGTTTTAGAAATGCTGATCGGGTTCAGTTTCATTGGTGAAATCCGCACTAAGTCGTTTAGTTTTTTGAGGCTTATTGAAAGGGAATATTGTTTAATTACGCATCCCTTCTCATGACTTTACAAAATTACTGCATGTTACTGCGGTTGATTAAGATTTCTTGTTCTGCGGGAACCAGTAAATAACAGTGACTACGATAAATTATGACAGGAGTGTACATTATTTTATCACGCTATTAGTGTCATTATCAAATAAAGTGATTTATTACGTGTGAATGATTAAAACCCAAGAAATATAGACCAATAAGTGAAAAGTTAGCCAACCAGTACTACGAGTAGTTGGGAAAACTGGGGCTGGTTGATTAAAAGCAACCACCGCTCAGACTCAGGCCCAGCTGGTACCAAAAACTACCAGACAAGATTCAGTAATTATTTTTAGTTAAACTGTGCTGTCCCACTGTTGGGCAAAGATCTCGCCCATATTTTTTCAGATCTCGCTATTTTCCGGCTAATCTGGCAAGAACGGGCTTATGTATGAAGGCTAATTATTATTACAAGGAAATATATTTTTTCGGAAATAAACTTGGTGATTTTAATGAACATACCTATGTATAGTAAACGTTATTCAGAACCTGTACTCTGAAATTTAGATCTGTGCGAGATGTTTTTTTTTATTGCTGTATACTAAGTATTTAAAACATCATTCCGTAACACGTAACGATTGATAGAAACATAGCGATGTTAAAAAAAAAAAATAGCATTGTTTTCCATCATTAAAGTTTCAAATCAGTTCAGTACCTAAGTCTTTTTTTTCAGGACCAGTCTTCACTCTATCTCAAAAAGGGACCCCTATGATATTATTTGCTGGGTACCGATTCTCCCGTCACCGCGACACAGGAAGCAAGACTCGTTGGTACTGCTCGACACACCAGAATAAAGGGTGCAGCGCAGTTATATATACCGTTGGCAATGAAATTGTTAGCGTAAATAATAATCATAGCCATTATCCTGTTGGAAAAAATTTTGGCCCAGTTCTTACGATCACACAAAATACTTTACTACACACATAAGCCAGCATGTAATGATTCAGGCCTGATAATTTGATGTATCATTATATAAAATATGTTGTTGGCTGAAACATCGCGGTGATTTACTGGATTCGTTTTCTCCTCTACTGATCGTTATTTCTCCTCTACCGATCGTTATTTCTCCTGACAAAGTTTTTCTGTTTATACTATGTATGTATGTATATTTATGTATTTATTCTTGTATTTTATAGTTAATTTCGTGTTATCAATCCCTTTTGTTGCACCTGCCATGTTTTGTCTCTGCATCACCCTAAGGTTGACTGGTAGAAAATGCCTCAGGCATTAACTCCGCCTTTGTACGGTATTTAATTTTTACTTGTGCATAAAGTTTTAATAAATAAATAAAATATGTTTAAAAAAACTCTGTAAAGAATAAGCATATCCATCATGCTGTTGTTAATAAATTTGGCCCAGTTCTTGCGATCACAAAAAATGCTATACCATGCGCATAGCATTTTGTGTGATCACTCAGGCCTGACCAATTGTTAATATACTTTTATTTCAATTTTTACATTTTAATATATTTTTTATACAATACAGCGATCCGCTCTGGATTCGCACGAGTGTAATTAAGATGAGAAGACAGTATAATAGCATATGTCCATTTGGAACAATTTACCTATCAAAAGGCGAACGGATTTTTCACACACAATCTCACAAAATTTGCTCCCTCTCTATACGAGATATTAGTATAGAGTAGCTTTTGCCCGCGGCTTCGCCATACATTTTTTTTTTTGATAATAAATTCTTTGGAAAAAAAAATTGAATGGCAGAATAGGGATGAAGACAAAAAAAAAATGTCCATCAGGTGGATTATTAAAAATTATTGGACACATATTTTTTCTTTTTTACGTTAACAAAATATTACGGCAATGCAATAAGTTAAAATGTGTCATGGCGTCACGAGTACGTAGATTTTATACTTACTTGTGACGTAGCGACCCCTACTCCCCAAGTTTAATGCGTTTTATCTTAGTCATTTTTTATTAATATGATAAAGCAAAAAATACGTGTCTATTATTTTTTTTATTATCTGACTGACCGACTAAATAGATTTCGTTTTTGACCCAGGCATCGTCCCTATTAAATTGATAAAAACATTTGTTTTTTTAAATATCCTGTAAGTACCTACATAAGGCAAGAGCTTTTTTTCTCAATAAATTAAACAATTTATTCTCCCCATTCCCGATCATTGTCAATCTAAACTTTCTACATAATGTTTACTTTCCAGGCTTCGAGTACACTACATCGAATCAAGGAAGAAGAATGATATCCCGTGGCGGCTATAAGTATTGTCTGCAATTAAAAAAGGGCGATAGATGTCGCTGGTACTGCTCTACTCATCACACTAAGGGTTGCAGAGCAAACATACACACATATCATAACGATATTATTAAGATAAATGATACACATAACCATGCTCCTAAGGAACCATGTGGAACTATCGTTAATAGTTATTATCAAAATATGTGAAGATACTAATGGGATCCTACAAAACGGCCACGTTATAAACATATCCTATAGTTAGGCAGCTGTCCCACCGCCGCCGGCAAGAAGCAAGTAGAGCTAGCAACTAAAAACGAGTTGGCGAGCAACGAGCAGCAAGTACGCGACGGCGACGACCGATTACTCGCCGGTATGCGTATGTACCAAGCGTGAGTCTCTCAGCGAGTACTCTCTTTGGCAGCTCATGTCGCAACGATAAACTATTATGTATGTCTTTTACTCACACGGGACTTCTACTATCTATTGTACGTTTCTTCAGGGAGAAAATCGTTGATAGCTACTAGCTTCCTCGTCAGCAGTAGCACAGGTAGCTTATGCTCAGAAGAAGTGGCTGAAGAATTCCCCAGCAACACGTATTTGTTTGGCGATGATTATAGCCTGTTCGATAAAACAAACGCATTCAAAAGATGCCTCGAAAAGTTGGTCTTGTTTCTATTAGACAAATCTACGTCGTGTTTAAAGCAACAAGATCCATCTAGCTAGAAAAATAAAGTCAATCTGCCTAGCCTTTTCCCAACTATGTTGGGGTCGGCTTCCAGCCTAACCGGATGCAGCTGAATACCAGTATTTTACATGGAGCGACTGCCTATCTGACCTCCACAACCCAGTAACTGGGTAATACGATACCCCTTGGTAACACTGGTGTCAGACTTTCGGGCTTCTGACGAGTCGTAACGACTGTCAAAGATCCATGAATGACAGCCGGGACCAACGGCTTATTGTGCTTTCCGAGGCACGGAGGATTCTCGGTATGTAAAGATGGTCACCCATCCACTGACCAACCCCGGCAAGCGTAGCTTAACCTGATGGATCGACCAGTGCGGCTGTTGTTATTTAGCCACGAGCTCCTCTAGCTACTCGAGCAGCTCGAGCTAGAAAAATAAAGTATTAGTTACTAACTGTTGCCTGTGACTTCGCCTGCGTATATTTTGAATCGAATTTCATTTAAAAAAAATGTACAAATATATACAGGAAGAAAAGTAGCCTATATCGTTACCCTGGTCCTAGGTTACCTATCTGTCAAAATTAATAACGATCAGTTCAGTAGTTTAGGCGTCAAAAGGTAACAGACAGAGTTACTTTCGCATTTATATTATAAATAATAAATAATATAAAGTATAGATATGAATTGAGAACTTAAGAGGCGCCTCTTAAGTTCTCAATTCATATCCACATATAAGGCCGTTTGCCCATCGTCACCGTCAACGGGTTATCAACGAGGAACGACGTCCAGGGGATGACGAACCACCGCGACCGAACTCGGCGGTTTAGCATGTTAAGTTAGAAAAAACAAAAGCGAACGGCACCGGTGCGACGGCAATGTGTGGATAAAACCAAACGTGTTTTATATTTCCGGCACATGGGCCCGTCACAATCTCGAGCCGAGTTCTAGCGGTTGCGCCGAACTACTCGAAAACCTGGGGGCCAAGCTGTGCGCCCAGATCCCGTCCGGGCGCTCGGGTGACGGTCGTGCGGTGGACACGCGGCCATAGTAAATGCATGTAACGCTACTTTGGGAGCGTCATCTCGTTCTCGTTGACGTCCCGTTGAAGGTGGCGGTGGACAAGCGGCCTTACGCTTTTACTAATACGTTCCTATTTTGCTACAAGCTTAGTGTATTTGCTGTGAAATCTTGAAATAACCTTTGTTTTTTAAGATAGAAATTAATCATAATTTAGGAATTCTACTTCAGAGGGAATGTTATGTTATAATTTTTTAAGAGATAAATATTAAGGCTTTATTATAACTAACAAATCAATTAACAGACATTGATAAGTCCTCCTTGCAGAGATATCATAAGTATTAATTAAACTAAGTTGTTTGCCATATTTAAAAGGAGCCTTCATCGTCATCCGAAATATTATATATACCATATAAGTATTAAAGATTATGATATTTTACGACAGCCAGTTTTTTATTAAACCTGTTCCAGCGAAATAAAGAAACCCCTCGAGTTCGTGAAAATGGGCTGCTGGGATACATATGAACCACATTCAATCAATCTGCCTAGCCTTTTCCCAACTATGTTGGGTTCGGCTTCCACTGTAACCTGATGCAGCTGAATACCAGTATTTTATATAGAGCGACTGCTTATCTGACCTCCAGAACACGTTAGTAAGTAGTTAGAGTTACTGGGTAACACGATACCAGTTGGTAAGACTGGTTGTCAGAGTTTTGGGTTTCTGATGATTGTTAAAGATCTAAGAATGACAGCCGGAACCAACGGCTTAACGTGTTTTCAGAGGCACGGAGGGGTCTCAATATGAATGGTCACCCATCCACAAATCGACCGTGGCAAACGTAGTTTTAACCTTCGATCGGCCCTTGCGGCTGCTATCATTAAGCCACGAGCCACTACCTACATATGAACTCATGGCTCCTAACACCATGCCGCGCGGCACATACCCCGGCTTTTGCGCCTTCATTTCCTTTGCGATCCTTTGTGCAGCTTTGTGCGGCAGGGCCGGGCGCACCGCGGCTTGCTCGACGGCAGGGCCGGGCGCCCCGCGGCTTGCTCGACGGCAGGGCCCGGCGGGCCGCGGCTTGCTCGACGGCAGGCGGCAGTACATAGTGTGTAGGAGCTATTACACTCTATATTATAGCTTGTCCACTCTGAAATAACGTGCCCCACTACCACATATTGGCTATATTGACCGACGCTGAAATTGCGAAAAAAAATCAGCTGTTACATTTATGTTCGCATAATCTCGTCGAAATGTAGGGATCAGCAGATTTTTTTTTCGCGATTTCATCGTTGGTCCCATAGTGAAAGTTAAGTTAAAGAAATACTCGAGGGTTTTGGTGCTTATAGCCGAAATACAGGCTCTACCTAGTTCGGCTTCAGATGAGCACACCACTTAAACTGACCTAAATTAGCATGTTAAAATATTTTGTAATTTATGTCTAAGTTTTCTTTAAAAAAAAAAAAACATAATTTTTCTTCTTTTCGGTTACTGATTAACCTGCTATCTAATTACGCGACACATTTTCGTAAACGATTACGACAAATTTGTGTCATTTTGACAGTTCAATAACATTCATTGCGTTATTTACGTTATTGAGCAGATTTTTTTTTTCGAAGTTATTAAGCAATGTATTAGCAATTTGTTTCAAAACGATTCATATTCCGGGTGATCGTGTATTACGCAATTAGAATAATGGTGTCAGAGTTTTAAAGCCGCCCTTAGGCCTCTGACTTGTATTCACATGCCGTCGAGAAATATCCCTCAGGCATGCCGATTTCCTTGCGATGTTTTCACTACCGCATTACCCATAGAAAAATCCGCATCACCGTGTGTGTAAATGCAGTAGAGGAGCGCGTCATTTCAGAGTGGACCAGCCATAGTTATTCACGTCTACCTGCTCTAGTGGTTTCATGGTCAGAAGCGAAACTGCTGAACATAGGGTCCTGTGGTATTGGAACTTTCCATTAGGAATTTCTCAGTAGCTCAGTAGTAGAGCTTGGGAGTTGGTGATGTGAAACCACTATGCCTCAGAAAGCATTTATTGATTGCCCGACTTTGCCATATTTTTATTTATTAAACCCAACACAAAAACACTAAGAAAACGACATCGGTTTCGGTTTTCGTATAGCCGGAGTCACACGTAATCTGTATGGTGTATGCCTTAGTTACAGGTCTTATTTATAAATAAGGCTGGTTCTCATACAGAGAAAGCATTGATCACCACGCTTGCTCAAGTCGGATTGGCGATTTCAGACTTATATTTACTATGTTTAAGTCTAGGTTTCTTCACGATGTTTTTCCTTCACGGATATCCGTAATGTTCAACATAAACTAAGAAAGCACATATGAATGGAAAAATACACATTGGTTGGATTTGAACTCACAACCTCGTGGATGAGAGAGAGGCAAGGCGTTGACGACTTATTTAGTAATCAAATAATATTATAAAATTTAATTATTATTACAGTGAACTACGGGAATTGCTAATGTTTACTTTATTTGTGGTTTACCTGAAAAACGAAATTAAATCTATTCTTTTTTCATTAACATGTTAGTAACTAACTTCTTACAGCGACTTCAACCGCTTGAACATCATATATATATCATATATACCATTAAACATATATTAGTGCACAGATTACCTCTTACAAACAATTTAATCTCTTTAGATTATTAGTTTAGACAGCAAGAATAAGTCAGGAATGAAATCGATACACTGTATGACGTCATGAAGCCGAAGAACGCACCCTGGTTTTTCAGTAGAATCTAAAAATATTCTGTGCTGCCACCTATGAGAACGTGTTGTGAACCTTCTCGGACGTACGTGTTACGCCATCTTTCTTTTAAAATGTTTCCGTGTTACACTACTAGATGGCGCTTTTAGTACAACCCTTATTTGCAGACACTCCTTACAACTTGGCAAATAATAATGGTTCAACCTCAACTTAAAGCGCTACTATCGCCAATGTAAACGCCAGTTTTAAAGCTAGTAGCATTTTTCCAAGTAGGATCGAAAATATTTTTAGTTATAGAATAATTCAGCAAGACTTGCTTGCTTTGGCTTTCACGTCTTACATCCGTTTTCTCAAAGGCCAATCAACACAAAAAGCTGACAGATTGTCGAACTTATAGAGGTATGAAGAACAAGGTGTAAAGTTCACTCATTCTCCTTAGAAAAGGGAGGAACCTCCGATCAGACGGGTATCGTGTCTTGTGGGCAACAGCCCGACGATTGATGTCGGGACGTTGTATATATACTCGTCGTGCGGTAAATGCTGCTTGCGCGATGCAGGATTTTGCGTGACACCATTGTGATGCGTAGTTCGCATGTGGCGTTGTAAATGCTGCCACAAACTCATGCTGTGATTAGCTGACTGAAATAACCTTAACTCTTCAATAAACTACAACTGCAACTGCTTGGCTGCTTCAACAGTAATACTCACAAACAGAATCACTACTTACATACATCGCCTAATATTAATATATCAGTACTTACTCACAAGGAACCCTCACCCAATTTCACAACTTGCACTAACACACAAACTCACACACACATACTCACACACACATACACATACACACCAACACACTCACCCATCCACCTCAAACTGTTTCCCTATTTTATTTTATTTTAATTATAAACTAAACTTAATTTTAAAATCACTTGGTAGATCGACACATTTGACAAGTTGTATAAATCTTATAGAATTAACCCCATAGCCGAACACTGTCTCTTAAGATACAGGTAACCCTAGTTTAAGAGGCAGGGCTCACTAATATTGTCTACAGATTTCTGCACCATAGTTTTTTCGTTCTGTTCTTACCTCCTACCACTAGAACTAAGTCTGTAACCCTTTTTTGAAGTAATTTTTTTTTAATAATTTTTTATTATTAAACACTTTCAAATCTTTGGAGTTTTCTAAACGGACCTCAATATTGTTTTCCTTCATTTGTTTTACAAAATGTTGAAGCACAGCGGAAGTATCCAGGGTACTTACCTACTCAAGTTTTTTATTTCAGATGCAACGTTTACTACAACCAGTAGAGGATCCCAGGTTGTGTTCCTAGATGGCTTCAAGTTCACCAAACACTACGTGTTTGGTGAACACAGGCCGCTGGGCCCGAAGATCAGATGGCGCTGCAGTCGCCACTATTCCCATAAGTGCCCCGCTACTCTTTACACTTACTTAGATAAAGTTTATATGTATAAAAGTAATCATACTCATTTTCCGATAGTGAAAACATACATGAAGTGATCTTGAAGTGAGCTCTTATTAATAGTGGCAATCCCTAGCATCAGGTGGAATGAAAGCTAACTTCAAAACCACTTCACCTAAGTTTTTACGGTGAGATTTTTACAGAATACACCGGCTTTATTTTGTGTGTTTTTAATTTTGTGTGTGTGTGTGTGTGTGTGTGTAAGCATATCATAGTGTTAATACAGGCTGTTGATATATTCACTGCATACTATTCAGGTGTCAAAATCAACAGCCTGTATATTTCGGCAGTTAGAGTTGTTCTGTGCACAGTAATAGCAATAAAAACTAATTAAGTTCAACTAGTAAAATTAATCCGAGAATAAAATTAAACTGTCAATGTTAGCCTATGTGTAATCTAACTTTAGAACTAGTAATATAAACATCTTATAAATTAAATTCGCTTTTCGTGTCTGTCTGTGTGTTGTTCTTCAAAACTACGAACCCAGTTTTCACCATCATTTAAAGAATTTGTTCCGGAAGGTATGTGTATAACACATTATTACAGTGTGTCCCTGGATAAAGTGCACAAACGAAAATGGGTGAAATTAGACCATTATTCATCGATATTTTTTTTTAAATATCGTAATAATTACTTTCGATTTTTTTAACATTTTTACTGCCTATTAAATTTCCCAATATTAAAAACAAAATAACTTTTTATTAATTGAGTTAATTTCGTTAAACTAACAACAATAAAGATGACTGATAACTGATGTTGCATGGCAAGTACTAAGAAACCCTATAAAACAGTCCTCAAGTAAAAACACATTTTTTTAGACATTTTTTTTTTTTTTAGACTTTTCAGTTTTTTTTTTTTCGATGAATAATGGGCTAGTTTAATAATAAAATTAACAAAGAAATCTCGATGTTCTGTAAAGTCGTAAAATCTGTGCGAAGCAGTGGCTAGTATCTGTATACCTAATTAGTACAATTATGATAGTACCACAACACAGTTTCTCATCAATTTTGTACTTTATACATGTGGAAGCTTGTAATTAGCAAATTTTCCTACCTACTGTAATTAGTCTGTAAGCTTTCTGTAAAATTAAATAAAAAATATGATAGGTTCTTTAATGCATTTTTTTTTATATTTTGAATTTTCTTTGACATAAGTTCTTAATCTTCTTATTTATCAATTTTGGTTATTAGTAACTGCTGATGGCTCATTAAAACTATTTTTTCATTGTAACGTCTATGTAATATTAGTAGTACCTACTTTAGTTTAAAATATCATAATGGCACCATGGTTATAATTAGTGTAACTCTGTTTTTCATCTGACGTTTTCAAGATGAGGACAACCCTTGATTCTTCTGAAAGTAATGTTGGAAAAAGGTTATCTTGCTAACAAAACATCAGTGAAACAGATTTTTTAAAATAATTATAAATAAATAAAAAAGTTGTATAATAAAAGAGGTTGTTTGTCTTTCACAGGTACTTCCACGTGGCAAGATATTCTCACATGGGTTTGATTCTTCTTTTCCTGTGGTTAGTGACTAACCTGGTGTTAGAGTTTTAAAGCCGCTCATGGGCCTCTGACTTGGCTTCACTTGCCGTCGAGAAATATCTCTCAGGCATGCCGGTTCCCTCACGATGATTTCCGTCACCGTTTTTGAAGTAAGCGATAATTATAGAATACGCACATGGATCTGAAAAGTCAGAGGTTCGGGTCCGAAGTCGAGACCTATGACTTGGCAGTCCGCCGGTCACACCACTAGGTCACCAATCAATCTGCCTATCCTTTTCCCAACTATGTTGGGGTCGTCTTCCAGTCTAACCGGATGCAGCTGAATACCAGTATTATACATGGAGTGACTGCCTATCTGACCTCCACAACACAGTAACTGGGTAATACGATATCCCTTGATAAGACTGGTTGTCAGACTTTCGGGCTTCTGACGACTCGCAACAACTATCACAGATCCACGAATGACAGCCGGAACCAACGGCTTAACGTGCTATCCGAGGCACTGAGGAGTCTTGGTATGTAAAGATGGTCACCCATCCACGGACCCGGTAAGCGTAACTTAACCTGATGGACCCGTGCGGCTGTTACTACTTAACCATGAGTTCCTCCACATTAAAATTTTAAGTACTTATTTATGTTTTTTCTACAGGCACAGGTATTACTTCAGATGAAGAAAAGATAGCTCGGAAGAGGGAAATAAATAAACGTTAGGTATATGCAGCGAACCCGGGACAAGCTTAAACAAGATCCTGCAGCTCTGAAAGAAGCACGAAGGAAAGATAGAGAAAGATACCGAAAGAAAAAAGAAAGAGGAATTGTTAAGTTCATAAAGGATTATACACCTCAAGAACAAAAACAAATACGACAAAAATGGAAAATGAAGTCAAAAAGATATAGAACAAGAAAAGCGAACACGAGTGAAAAAGTTGTAGCTTAAAAAGATCAGCGAAAAATTTCTGACTAAATTCCAAGAAATTATACAATGACGAATCAGTTTTTTTTTACGAGTTAGTTTTTAGATTCTCGCGAACGGGCGCGACGTGACTTTAGTACAACGATTTCTATGAAAACTTCATGGAAATTGTTCTACCAGAATCGGGTCGCACCGTCGCGTCGCACCTGTCTCCAGCCAAATAATTACATGTATCACTGCCGATTGATTCAGATAATATTTTCGATTAAAATTACGGAAATGACAGGAATAAAAGATTTTTGTTTGCATTTTAAGGGAAAGTTTAGATATGTTTTATTTTTATGCTTTGTCTGTTACCGACATATTATTTAATAGATGTCACTAATGTTAAGATTTTGCATCTGTTTCATTTAATAATAGAGAATATCAGTTTCTTTTTCCACATGATTTAGTATAAACATGTTTTTGTAAAATAGCACCCGCCATTGCCTACTGCTAGGCAAGGCCTAAAATTTTAATATTATCTGTTGCTGGCATTTGTGTTTGCAAGCTTATACCTATCTGATATTTACTTAGGTATGTTTTTCAATAAATAAATCTCAAAAACCCTCAAAGTCCAGATTTTCATTTCTGTGATTCCCTTTAAATAGGGAATATGCATGTATGTTTTTTATTTTTTTATTCGATACTTTACATCGCCAAATAATAGTAAAAAAAAATTCAACGCCAAAAAAGCAATTCAAAGTACTTTAAAAAAAAGTTAAAAATAACCATCCGACCCGGGCTATTTAAACGCCATTTTGGCGCGCTTGGTGTGGTGACGTCACAGTCTATGACAACAAACAAACAAATGTCAAATGTTGAGGTTATGTTGAAGAATTATTGTGCTCTGCTGCAAATATAGGTACGGTGTTTTCTATTTTCGACTAATACATCATCATGGAACCAACTTCTCCCTCTATAGAACAATGCAAAAAACCGACATACAAATACTGCATTGTGCCTAAGTGCAGAAATACATTATGAAATGCACCCGACCAAGTATTTTTTTTTGTCCTGAGAGGTTCGGACTTACGGAGAAAGTGGTGTAAAATTATGAAAAGAAACATGCTATCTCCCAACTTGTTTTCAATATCCTAGTATTATGACAACATTCTATACTTAACACAATCTAGTTTTCGATAATTTGCAAGCTATGTTATTTTATTTGTTTTAGGTTATGATGCTTTTTAAAACTAAATTACTCCGGAAAAGGTGTGGAAGATAAAATAAACATTATATGTTATACTGAATTACCTTAAAGCTTTCACTCTTTTGATTTCAACAGACGTGAAATCGGTATTTGATGTAAAAATGTGGTCATCATGAACACATCAGGTGAAATCGGTATTTGATGTAAAAATGTGGTCATCATGAACACATCAGCTTTCGGCAAACTATCCGATTGGGCTTTCACAAAACCGCTTTCAGTCATTTTCGAAAGAGTCTTTCGTGTATTAACAAATGTATTACTTCTAAATGTGTACTAAAATCACAATAAAACTGACTGAATCGCAAAAACTCCTTTATAACACATTGACATTACATTTTTGTCATAGATTGTTACGTCACATTCGCTCTGACCAATAGCGTCGCTTTTCAAGTATTTGAATTTCCCACAGATTTTTTGCACTTTTTAAAAATTAATTTCTTGCTCATTATTAAATTATAATAAAAAATATTGATGGAGGCATAATTCTGAAGTAACATAGTTTATAAAAAAAAATATTTGACCCTTATTTGAATCTCATGCATATTCCCTATTGGCAGCGTACTCCACGAAAGACTTGAAAAAATCTGCTGCAGTAATTTAAAAAAAATATACTATTTTTAATTTTAATGGGTAGTAATGATTGCCTATTTTGGTAGAAAAACTATCAGAAAGCGTTAATATCGAAAATTGTTTGTCAAATTCAGATTGTCTTCGAAGCGGAATGGCGTACCTGCGACACGAGTAAGTATATTTAGTTATAAATACACTGATAATGCATTTGACTGTAACCTGCATGACGTACAACTAACACCAACGCTTCAAGAGGTTTTCCCCAACAAATGAATAATTACTATTGAATGCTATTCAGTCTTTACCTACTCCATCTGTAGAACATCTTCAGACACCGGTTCCTAGTACATCAAAATCTTTGCCAATTATTAGATCGAAGTGCAAGAAGCTGTAGTATATAAAATAGTAAATTAATCTAGATTTTTACTCAATTGCAGCGGGAAAAAGACAAAACCAATAACTGCGCGACCAGTGGATAGTATCAGGTACGATGCTCTCGGACACTTTCCCGAATCAACGAAAAAGCAGTCACGCTGTAGGTTGTGCAAAGAGGGCAGAACCACAGTATATTGCGTGAAGTGCAAAATGGCTTTGTGTTTTGTGGTGGGAGTAACTAATAAAAGAAACTGTTTCCGCCAATTTCACACTGAATAATATTTTTTTAAATAAAAAGTATGCTTATTAATTGAATTGTATAAATGGTGACTAACATAGTTTTAAGACCTTAGTAACTAACAATTTCGTGGACAAATCAATTAGTCTTAGTCTGAATTAAATGAATTTAATTTTAATTAATTAAACTTTTTTTTAACTACGATTGTGTTTTATTGGTATCTTGGCACCGTACTCCACGTAGTACAAACATAGGAAGATGTAATTTACGTTGTAGTTGCAAGGTAATCACTGAAGTACATAATTTTTTGCGAAAACTGTAATATGTAGGTATATTTTATTCCACATTTTTTTTCAGTTTCCTGGGATCAAAGTAAACCGGTTTAGGGGTATAAGCCTGAGTTTCTACCAGAGATGAGCGAGGATGTGTAACGAGGGATGTTTGTGAAACTAACCAATAACACCGCTTCAATGTCATAGTTTGAGCTAAGCTAGCGTTGTTATTGGTTAGTATTATGGACAATCCTCGCTACGCATCCTCGCTCATCTCTGGTGGATACGCAGCTTTATACCGGTCTATTATTGTCCAACTACAGGGCAAAGGCCTATGATTTAAATATGACCTGTTGCTGGGAAACATTTGTGTTTGCCCAGCTTAGATGTGTGATATTGAATAAGGTATGTTTTGCAATAAACAAATTTTAAAAACACTCAAAATCCAGATTTTCATTTCTATGATTCTGACGATGTTATAAATAAATTACTATAATTATTTTTATAGGATCCTTATTGATAGGGTTATCTCTGGAAACAGCGGATTTTATTCGTATTTAGACCTAAGGTAGGTACAAAACATTCAAACAAAAAAGTCTAATAAAATGTACCTAATATTACACCACCGTGTCGTTATATTTCTTGAAACCCTAAACCTATCAAACGATTCCAAAATTATTCAATTTTTATTAATGGTAATGTTTATGCAAGACTGCGTGCCGCTCGTGCCAGTACCTTTCATGCAAGTACGACATAACTTACGTGTCGGCCTCAATATAATGTTGACTTGCATGCAAGTTACGTGCAAGCAAGCTTGCACGCTCAGAATACCTATGGTATGTAAAAGTAGGAAGGTTTACAAGCAACAATCATTATTACTCGGTTTTTCAGATGTGCATGTTTAGGTAAAAGTAAAATTATATAATACATTCTTAATTGATTAATCATGTCCCACAGGCCTGCCACGTCGAAGGCGCGGAGGTCCTGTGAAGCTGCTATCAGATGAAGACAAGATAGCTAGGAAAAAGGAATGGGGAAGAATTAGTACGCAGAAAAGCAAAGAAAGGCGTAAAAAAGATCCCGAATATCTAGAAGAAGTACGAAAGAGAGACAGAGAAAGATACCAAAGGAAAAAAGAAAAAGGGTTAGTTAAGTTCATAGAGGATTATACACCTGAAGAACAAAGAAAAAGACGAGAATATAACAACGAGAAGACAAGAAGATGGAGGATAAGAATCCGCGAAAAAGTTGAAGCTCTAAAAGCTAAACAAAATAACAATTAGGTAAACCTAATACCAAAGCTAAAAAAAAAATGTGCAATCAAACTCAAGACGTATTCTTAGTAGCAATCATCTCACTCAAGAATAAAAATAACTTTTACAATGGGACTGTTTTATACAAACATACAATACTCGCTGAAACGGCTGTTATTTTTCCAGAGTTGATTCTGTTGTAATGTTGTTTTTCATTAGTATTTTTACCCCCGGTTAGACTGCTAATGAATTAACATCGGCCTGTAAAATGACTCCAGCAGCTGCATCATCATAGACTATGGTTAGCAGCCTTGTTCCACCCACTGTTGAGTAAAGGCGTCCTCCCTTTTGTGCCATGCTTCCCTGGTCTATGCGTCTAGTGTCTATGCGTAGAGTCTGATCCAAGTCTTCCCCACGATAACGTAATATAATTTAGAGTATGTTTTTGATTAAAATTTCAGGAATGACAATTTCCGAAACTCATTCCACTCGTCATTTCTGTGAATATTGTTTTTGTTTTTTTGGTATGGTGTAACTGTTACCGATAGAATGTAGGTAATGCTGAAATGGTGATGGTGGTTATTGTAATGTTAAGTTGTAGGTATGTTTGTAATCCGTTTTAGTTATTATTTGTTGAACGGTTTTAGTTATAATGAATTTTTTCTTAATACAACAATAAGAATATATTTTTTTATTTGTGTTTAGTAGTAATTGTGATCTTTGATTACGTTTAATAATAAATAAATCTTAAAATACCCACAAATCCAGATTTTTATTTCTTTATGTGTCCTACAGTAGCTTTAAAGCTTTTGCTTTTTAGCTTTAGCTTTTCCTAAAGTAGGTAAACAAAAAGATCCAATAAAATGTAATAATGAAGTATCTTCTCATTTTATTTCAAACCTTACCTACTGTAAAGAGACGTACAAAATTATCGAACGATTACAAAACTATCGAGTTGTTAATATATTATGTAAAGTTGCGTGTTCGTTTAGCTACTGAGACGACGAGTCGACTTACGATACTGAGCTATAAATCGAATATAGAAAAAAAATAATTTCGTGGGCTACCATTGCGCATTCGCCTTAAGATATACATTAAGGGGTTTATTTATAAACGTTCCATACATTTTGACGTTTAAACGTTTTTAACTTTAAGCAACGTTTATAAATAAAGGGGTTAATTTGCATTATAGTTTAATTAACAGCAACGTTTTTGTTACAGAAGCGCAGTACACAATTTCTAATCGTGGTTCATTGCAATTATTGTTGAACCAGTTCATGTATTATTGTCATCATGAATCGTGCAAGGGTAGTAGGCGCCGGTGGCGATGCATAGATTACAGAAAACTACAATGTCCGGGAATTATTGATACGCATGACGACAACATCGTCGACAGGTCTGAATATCACAACCACCCTTATCATGAGACAAAAATAATTAAGAAATTGAAAACTAAGAAAGTGTTTACTTCATTATCAGAAGCTGAAGCTAGTATTCCGAAAAAACGTCCCAGAGTTATTAGGAATAAACTAAATCAGATAAGAGAGACTACATTAACCAACCACACTTGTAACATCTCTATAGTCAAGGTTGCCTCCTTGTGTGGTTTATCAGACTTACCACCATAAGGTACGACATAAGACCAGTAAAGCTTTGGTTTCCTGAGAAATCGGTGAACGGTCACACAATAACGGCTGTCAGTGGCGTAGCGTGCGTTGGCGGGCCCCGTATAAAAATTTGTTTGGGGGCCCTTAAGAAGGGTAAAGATTTCTCACAAAAGAAAAAAAAAATGTTTGCATAAAATTAAAAGAAATATTTATTCATCATAATTATCTATCTATCTGTCAGTTTTTCCAAAATTTTTACAAATAATTCAAATTAAATATCCTACACTCTCCTTGCCTTTTTTTCGTCAAACTGATTTTATTAAATCATTTAAGAGCGTTTGCGTGTGCGTTGTGTGATGCTGTTATTACCTCAAAAAATTTGGGAAGTTTTTATTAAGTTTTGCTTACGCACGTCGGGGGCCCCCGTGGCCCGGTGGCCCCGTATAATTGATACGGCAGATACGGCGGTAGCTATTACGTATTTAGACACTTTATTAATATCAAATACTGATTAAAGCTACAGATTTTCATGACGTCCGTTATAATATGACGGCCAGCGTTCTTCTAGGAAACCGTAGCTTTAAGGTAAGACCGTTTAGCCCTAGAACCGTACCCATCAAAAAACGTAAGTAACAGTACCCGAGGGTACAGGAGTACCCCATTTAGGGAGTATGAAATAAAATATCATAAGATATTTTAATTATTTGATTATGAATAACGATAATGCCATTCTCTTACTTGTAAGTTGGAGTTCCATATTTTAATTTTTCTTTTCGTTACGAAATCAGTTTCCAAGAAAAAACGTCGGCGATGGAGCCGACTTTGATGTTAAAATTCACATTGTTTCATTCAAATCTATTAAAAGCTAAAATTACTAAAACATAAGTTGAATGTTTTACTTGTTTATTGGAGTCTAGATTTATTTAAATTCCTTGAGTTTTCACGGAAAAAAATCTATAATATTTTTTTGTAATGTTATGACTGCTACGTATCGAAAGATTTTAGGTCTGTCGCTTTTCTTTTATGTATCTGTTTTAATTTAATTAATTAAAAAATATTAAGATATATTTCTGTTATTCTAATTAACCCATTTCATCGATGCTCTGAAGTAAATATTAATCTATTTAATATTTAGTTATATCATTCTTTATCGAATTATTATAGGTACCTAGTACCTAGATACCTACTATAATATACATTTAAGATACTGAATTTAGAAACAAAAAAAAACGTTCAATAACGATCGTCTCCTTCTACTTCTAAGTTTTGTTAGCGTATGTCAG
Source organism: Agrochola macilenta (assembly GCA_916701695.1). NCBI lineage: Eukaryota > Metazoa > Arthropoda > Insecta > Lepidoptera > Noctuidae > Agrochola > Agrochola macilenta. The sequence continues at coordinate 17,772,180 of OU753563.1, forward strand.
TTTTGATTACATCTTGCAATAAATTCATCTTAAAAACCTTAAATCTGGATTTTCATTACCGTGACTCAGAACATTATATTCTGCATTTATTATAGATACAATAATGACCCGCGGTTGCTTCGCAGGGGTGCAACCTACTAATGTGGCGACATGTCAAAACATCGAGATTTTTATTTGTACGTACTATATCTAAGTTAAATGTTCATGTAATATAGACCTAAACATTCCGGAATAAATCCTCTAAGGCTGCCTGTCCACTGGAGCGGAGAGGAGAGGAGCGAAGTAGCGGTGTGCCAATATTAACCAATGGAATTCCATAAATCCTCCGCTCCACTTCAGTGGACAGGGATTTGCGAACTAGTTTAAAAATTCATACAAAACCGGAAAGCGGAGCTTTTTCCCAACTAGGTTGAGGTCGGCTTCCAGTCTGCCGGATGCTACTGAATGCCAATATTTTACATGGAGCGACTGCCTATCTGACTCCACAACCCACTTACTGGGTAACACGCTACCTCTTGGCAAAAATGGTTGTCAGACTTTCAGGCTTCTGACTACTCATAACGACTGCCAAAGATGACTTTGTTTATATTATTTACAAGCTGCGCCCCGCGGTTTCACCTACATAAGTCTCGATCCCGTGGAAATATTGGGATAAAAAGTGATGTACTAACCCAGCTCATGGTTTACCCATGTGCCAAATTTTATCCAAATCCATTAAGCCGTTTTAGTGGGAAAGCGTAACAAACAAACCAACAACCAAACTCAATTTCGCATTTATAGTATTATTTGTCCCCCACAACTGCCGATTTGCCTCGAGAAGTCGATAACAATTAAACTTCTATTGTGTCTCGTTATTGACAAGGAGTATGAAATTTGGCACAGTTAAAGTTTATATGGAGAAGGAGTGCAGAAAGCTAATATTTTTATATATTAAATACATTAGAAATAAATTAAATTTATAAAAAAACATTACACACACTGCCATGCGTTTGACACAAGATGGCTACCTTAAAATCGTGACATTTAAATGAATTATAGTCGAATTTCGACCTCTGGGCGACCAATCAATCTGCCTAGCCTTTTCCCAACTATGTTGGGGTCGGCTTCCAGTCTAACCGGATGCAGCTGAATACCAGTATTTTACATGGAGCGACTGCCTATCTGACCTCCACAACCCAGTAACTGGGTAATACGATACCCCTTGGTAAGTCTGGTGTCAGATTCGGGCTTCTGACGACACGTAACGACCGTCAAAGATCCACGAATAACAGCCGGAACCAACGGCTTAACGTGCTTTCCGAGGCACGGGGGATTCTCGGTATGCAAAGATGGTCACCCATCCACTGACGAACCCCGGCAAGCGTAGCTTAACCTGATGGATCGACCAGTGCGGCTGTTGTTACTTAGCCACGAGCTCCTCTGGGCGACCACTAGCACCTATATATAAATATCGCTACTCGTTTGTATTTACACTTCTCCATTTAATAACCTTTGTAATTTTCTAGAGGCCCAGTTCATCATAACGACCCGCGGGGCTCTGACGATTTTGATAGGGGGTTACAAGTTTCTTCGCCATAGAACGACGGGGCTCAAGGTGCGGTGGTACTGCGGAACTCATGGGACGAGAGGGTGCAGAGCTTTCATGTATACCATCGTTGGGACCAATGAGATCATCAGCTGCTTCAACGAGCATTCTCATCCGACACCGGTTCTGTTGAATTTGTAGGTGATTTTTCATTATTTAGGGGCAATTTTTTTAAATAAATTATGGCAGCTTCTCTTGTATCACACGAGTTTGAAAAAAAGTAGTGTGATGGAAAAATTTACCAGTCACTAAGGTTGATAGTGAAACCGCCCAGTGAGCATTTTCTTCTTCTCTCCTTCTTATCTTCTTCTTCTCCTCTTCTTTCCTTTTTCTTATCTTCTCCTTCCTTCTTCTTGTTCTTTCTTATGATGTTTCATCTTTAATATTTTCTTTCTTTTTTAATATGCTAGAGATCTCTTATCGATGACTGAATCTCGGAAACTCGAGGTATCTTTAATATAACTAATTTTAAGTACGGCTATTAAGATTTTTCTTTTAGTTTAGTTGTATTATTTTAGTTAGTGTAGTATTGCATGGTGCTTGCATGCACTTTAACGTAACTGGCGAAATGTGGGTGTACAGTCACGAGCACCAATATGTATCCACTTAGCAAAGTTCAAAAGCGATTTTCTCATGGAATAACGACTGCAAGTTTGAGATAAGACCTATTTCATATTAGTATGGGTTCCAAAATACTATGTTCGTAACAAAATAAAATTACAATCACCACAGTAGGAGAAAATCACTTTTTAAAGTTGCTAAGTGTATACATATTGGTGCTCGTGACTGTACTAGGTGCACCTCTGCCTAAACCTTTGGGGAATCCAGACGTTATTTTATGTTATATTTATGTGATAATATTTCGGTGAAATGATTGTGTTATGTTTAGTTGAATTCGTTTGTAGTAATGATGTGCTTTATAATAAAAAAAAATCGATTCACGCACTTGCTAACGTTTGGATTACTAAAACATTTTTTTTTTTTGTGTTATAGTTGTAACCTATGTAACTATGTGTTTTAAACTGAGGTTGAGTTGATAAATCGTTTTTTTTTTTGTTTTAACGAAATTGAAATTGTATTTTAAAGGATCTGTTGATGATGTTTTGTTTTTGTGAGATATGAAACTGTCATTCCATAGCTGTATGAATCTCAAAGCATCGCCGCCGCCCCGCTCGGCCATCGCTCCTCGCGGCTGGTTGCGTGCCCGCCCGCTAAGTCTCTCAGCGATTGTTCTGCCCGCCAAGCAATCGGGCGGTGACAACATTCAGCGATCAACCATTAATATACAGAGTTATTTGTAATATGTCAGTAATCCATGAAGGGGATGTAGGAGAGGTAACTTACAACCAAATGAGGGGTCATTTGGTTGTAAGTTACCTCTCCTATATGACTCCTATGCAAATGTTTTTGAATTTTCGAGTAATTTGACATTAGTTAATATTTTTATTTCATTCGTTTTAAAACTTAAAATGTCAAATTACTACTCGAAAATGGTTGACATTTGCATAGGGGTCATTTGGTTGCAAATGACCTCTCCTACATTCCCATACTGGATTGCCGACATATTAGCAATAACCCTAAGTATATGTATCTATTTTACTTACACGCGACCTACAATATGTTGTACCTTTCTATGAGCTTCCTCGTCGACGGTGGGGCAGGTGGCATAAATCGTTAAACTTTTCTTAAACAGAAATCTATAAATCTGCCAGGTATACAGTTCCTTGTGTAAAAGTTAAGCAATTAACGTTACAATCATAGATTTAAGAAAGATTATATTTCTATGGTTATAATTATTACATCTTAAGGTCTTGTAATAAAACAATATAACTATATAGAATATTTAAGTTAAATTACAATTATGATAGAAATTGCTTAATTCTAGTACGTGAAATTGTTGTGAATTAAGTATCACTAAGTTATTAATATTATTGTTTTAAGATTTTTAGCTATATTTATGTTCATAACGTTATTACCTTTATTGTGATTAGAATAAGCAATAATGTGACATTCTTTCATAATTTTTTTAAAATCACTATTATACATTTTTTTATGAAAACTTTTATTTTTAAACCCATTTGTTTGCAACATCTAATTACTAAGACAGATTTGAGTAGCACCAGCAAGGATTATTTTTTTTTCAAAGATTGTGAGCAGAATCTATTGAATACAAGGTGAAAATACCTATCTACCTAATAAAAAAAAAAAATACCTATCTTGCTAAATAGTCAAGTCAATGTTAAAAAATTCTACCTAAAACACAAAGTGTATCTGGGTAACCACCTCATTGGTCTAGTGGACGCAATCGTTAGAGCCGACCACGAGGTCCAGGATTCGATACACAGGTCGGGCAAAGTGTTATTAGGGTTTTCCATCAAGGATTTCTCAGTAGCAGTCCGGAGCCTGTGCTCGGTTGATGGCAATAGGCTCGCCCCCTATTACATGGGACTTAAACATAACTAGCGAAATGTGGGTGTACTATTATAAAGAGTACCATTGAACAAAGGTTTTACTTCCCAGGTCCAATGTTTACAACCACATCCAGAGGAGCCAGGGTCCTCATCTTATCAGGTTTCAAGTTCCACCGCCACCGTCGCTCAGGGTTCAAGACCAGGTGGGCTTGCGCTACTTCCAGCAAATGCAAGGCTGTGGTGTACACTATTCAGGAAGATGAGGTCCTCCGCTGGAATAATGACCACTGTCATCCACCACCTGATATTTTCTATTAGTTGTTTAATTATTTATTTAATCAAGTTATTGTTAGAAAAAAAACAAACACGGTTAAATGAAAAAATAAGTAAAGTATTTTTTTCTTTTAAATATTATAATATTTTGTATAAATCAGCAGGTAATTTTTTTCATTGTTTGCCTCATTCTATTTGTGTATACTTATGTTTCATGTCGGATTATTTTGAACGCAATGTGAATTGTTATTGAATAAATAAATTTAATTGAATTAAAGTAAAACTTGTATTTACATGTGCTTTCAACCACTGAAATAATTTTCTCAAATACGAAAGGTATTTGAGAAAAATCTTTCTTACTGTACCTACCGTATAATGTTATGTGTGTAACGTTGTTTAATTTTATTTATTATGGGATAATAAACAACTACAAATACATAAAACATAAGGTTATCAAAACTTTAAGCAGTACTTCTACTTACTATTTTTAACAACGCTAGTGCTTAGCGTGGTTAAAAATAGTAAGTAGAAGTAAGTTTTATTATAGTTTGACCGTGACCACAGTTCTGCGGGTTAGGAATGCGCAGCGAAGTGGCGGGCGGCGTTGACGAATGAGCGGCGGGCTGGACGCCGCGCGTCCTGAGCGTTGACCAATGAGCGCCCTGCACTGCCCCCCCGGTCTCGCCGCACACATACCTGCATAGCATGAGGTCCTGGGTTCGATTCTCAGGTCGGGCAAAGTGTTATTAGGTTTTACCATCAATAGTTTCTCAGTAGTTGCCCGGAAGTCTCGTTTTGTGCCTTGTTGAAGGTAATAGGCTCGCCCCCTATTACATGGGACTTAAACATAACTGGTGAAATGTGGGTGTACTGTTACACTGTCTTTTTTGCTGATGCTACCAATTTTTCAATATTCACGCTTATTACTAAGTAAGTTAACTTATTTCTCTAGTTCATTGTTTTATGCATGCGGTGTTTACCTTATGTAACTGTTGCACTGTTATTTTACTTAAAAAAATATATTATGTATCGTGTTTGTCAAATTGTTGGTGAACCTAATCAAATAAACCTCTGCCGAACCGTTCAGGGAATACTGGCTTGATGTTATGTTATGTTTAATCCTCATCGAAATCACTGGTGCGATTTCAAATATTATCAGTTATTTTTTAAATATTATAAATATCTAACATCAAAGTCTCTCACTAAAGATATTGTTTGGATCAGTTGCCTCCTAGAGCTTTTCCGCAGCCCCAGAGGATGAGGATCTCTTTGTACAAAGAAAAATGCGTGTTTTATTGTATTAAATATTTTTTTAAATTCCGAACGGCCATGTATAAAAAGAATGTGATTTGTAATTTAATTTGTATTTTTTTCAGCGGCAATTTTTACAACCAGACGAGGAGGTCGAATGATTATTCTGAATGGTTACAAATTCTTAAAGCACAGCCTAGTAGGGAAGAAAATTCGGTGGTTCTGTGAGAGGCATAGGAATGAAGGCTGCAATGCCGTGATCTATACTTACGAGGACATGATCACGAAAGCCAAAAATGTACATGATCACGAACCTCCGCTTTTAAATGATGATATAGACTCATTTGAATAAAAATCTTTATTGAATTCAGTCGTCGTTTGCGCCTGATTTTTCTGTCTAAAAATCTGTATTATCATGTCAATGTTATTAAAATAGTGGATTTCATAACGGAAATACTACTTTAGATTTAATATTTAATTTATTTGCTGGTGGTTCCGTGACATTTAAAAATATATTATGAAATTATTTAAATTTATCTCCCTCCAAAAACCTATGACTATGCATCGATTTTCATGTTTCAAACCGAAAAATCATTGGAAAGGTTTTTATTTATTCAAATAAGTATTTATAAGTTAACCAACATAGTGAAATCTGCGTAAAATCACCCAATATCTAGTCAACATAACATATTCATTTTTTTTTTTTTATAAAAATAACACGTCTCAGTACCAGTTCATTTATGTTATTTCATTTATGTAACGCACTTATTGCGCTGTTATACACGAACGGCACGCATCAACGGCAAAGGCAACTTCAGTCGCCGACACGTCTGCGGCTGCCGTCGACAACTTGCCGCTGTTGTCTTTGAGTACGGTGCTCAAATACACGAGCGGATAGTAAAATACATGATTATTATGTAAACTGCCTATTCCCATATAATGTACCTATTTATTGCCTTTGCATTTAAATTTTACAAAATAAATGTTAACAGGTTTGTGTAATAAAAATTACAGTTACATTCTATTCCATTTAGTGATGGAATCTTATGTTTTGATAGAATTTATATAATTCAAATAAAGTATAAATAAAGCTGTAATGTTTTTTAAATTATATAACTACAGAAAGCATTTATAGTGCACATGTTAATATACTCGTAGTTATCAAATAAAAAAAAATAAAAAAAATATTGGTGTCGGTATTGTATAATTATCACTTACTTCAAAAACGGTGAAGGAAAACATCGTGAGGAAACCGGCATGCCTGAGAGATATTTCTCGACGGCATGTTAAGCCAAGTCAGAGGCCCATGGGCGGCTTTAAAACTCTGACACCAGGTTAGTCGCTAACCACACGAAAAAAAGAAGAATGCCGGATATTTTGATTTATCATAAATATCGGATTTTTACGTACCCTGTTAAAAACCTAAATCGATTTTGTGTTTGTTCACAGATAATATGCCTTTATCTGGTGCTGAACGACAGAAAAGATATCGGGAGCGTGTAAAAAGTAACGATCCCGAGAAGTGGAAAACTATACAGGAAAAAAACTTGATTAGAACAAAAAAAAAATATAAAAAAAATAGGGAGGGCTTTCAGATAAAGAGAAGGTGAGTAGACGAAGGTACTGGAAGAATTAATAAAAAAAAATGTGAGTGCAAACAAGAAGTAGAACAGCGTGAATCTTGAAAAAAATACCAAAGAAAATATCAGAATAAATATTCTAATTAACAAATTATTATCGGAGTCTTACAAAGGCAGTTTTTTTTTTTTTTTTTCCTTTTAAAATGAATGTTATCAGTACTGGGTTTGAATTAAGCGAGCACAAAACAGAAATAGTCGGCAGCTGCTGGCACGTCATGACTTTGACCAGAAGGCCGAAGGAAGGGATGGATAAAAGTTATGTCTCACTAAAATGTTGCTATTTTCCATTTTCAGGGTGATCTTATGTCATTGGTAATCTTTTAGGGCGAGACTCACCTTTGTTTTAAAATTGTTAGTTAAGATCCCGTAAAACCTCAGAAGAAGATAATAGTAGAGATATGCTTTTGACAGCATTTTAGTTATTCTTCTAAGAGTCAAATGAAGAGTTTTGTTATATCAACCTTCCAGATGGTTACATTTTAATTTTGAATAAAAATAATAAAGCACTTGACTGTTTTTCTCTTACATCATGAACACAGCCCTTGTTTTCCTCTATGGGACCAATTTGTTCAACCGGGTTTCAGGCTGGCTAAAGTGGACTCGTCTTTCATGAGGTACTGTTTAAAATAAAATACCTCCCCGCATTCTTCAACTGAATGAAACGAAATTTAAATCTTATATTAAACGCACACTATGCAGCTAAGCATACGAGAGGTGTTCAATAAATAGTGAATAGTAATAATAGTGTAGTAATAGTGTATTATAAGTTGGGGGATTATATCGCTGATATAAATGCTTGGCCCAACGCTGGTTCTGCTCCACAAGGGCGCATAAACTAATTGATTAGCATTTGAAAATGCTGTTGGCGCTGCTGAAGATTTTAAAAACTATATTTTCATTGTATAAATTAAATTTGTTAGCATTGTATAATTGCATAGCACATTTGTGGACCGACTATAAAGCTACCATTTAGGTACTGGGTATGTCTTACATTGACTTGACTTTCATTGATGTGCCCTGGCGGCTGAGAGTATGTCGTGCTCACTCTAATGTCTCGCTGACCGTCAGCGAGACATTAGAGTGAGCATGATATACTCTCACTAACGGTGGCGCGTGTGTTGGATCATTTAGCTCCCTTCAAAATGGTTGAGCTGAATGGTGCTAATCCATGCGTCGTTCGTGAACGGGCGTCGTCTGTAGGGACTGGTCATCTCTTAGCTGCTTAAGTAAATTTGAATTTTGCGGGCTACCACTGCGAATCCTCCTTAATAAAAATCTAAAATTCATTCATTCATTCACAGACAGACGATGCACAGCCTAAAACGCTATCTAGAAGTCTAGAAGAATGAAATTGTGTTTATTTTTATTATGTATGACGAAAGTGAACACTAAGGAGGGATCTTTGAAAATTGATCCCCAAAGGGGGTTAAATTGGAGATGCAACTTTGCATACGAATTTCCGTTCGTAATTTCTGCCGATGGGATATCCCACGGCATGGTAATAATAAATCGCATATAAATGAAACCGTGTACTGATTTTAATTATTGTTTGTTGGTAGGTAGTACCTACCAACAAACAATAATCAAAATCAGACTGACTGTACCTACTAGGTACAGTCAGCATCAAAAGTTGATGACCACATTTAGAATTTCAAAATCGCTATACACCGTATTCACTATTAGCACTTCACTATACAGTGATTTTGAAAATCTAAATGTGGTCAACAACTTTTGATGCTGAACTTTAGTACCTGATTTACTTGATGTAGTTAACAGTCGGTAGTAACAATCCGTTAGATCGAATTCAAAGATAATTCCATGTACAGTCAAGGAAATGAATTGTTTATCAAATTGACACATCACGTCCATTGTCCGTGATATAATCAATTCAAACAATAGCTGTCAAAAATCGACAGTTGAGATTCGAATAAACGGACAATTTCAGTATGTAGTCAATTTTATAAACAAATCATTTAGCTGCCTTTACATAAACTACTATCCTAATCCTTGTAGAAGTATATACACATACGTACTATAATTTATTAATATGTATTGCAGAGCCAGTATTCACAAAAACGTCTAGAGGAGCTACGATTATCTCAATAGGTGGTTATAAATTCTACAAACAAAGAACGTTCGGTGGTAAGTCACGTTGGTGGTGCCGCAACGTCCACCGTGGATGCACGGCCGTCGTGTTCACCATAGGAAATATTATAGTTAAGTGCAATAACAACCACAACCATCCACCTTAAGAGCGTTTATTCAAAAAGTTGGCAACGTCGCAAATAGCTGTCAAATATTTACCTGTTTTGATTAATTTGGCAATATTACTGTATGGGAATATGAAATGTCGCTAACTAAACCATCCACCTTAAGAGCGTTTATTCTAAAAGTTGGCAACGTCGCAAATAGCTGTCAAATATTTATCTGTTTTGATTAATTTGGCAATATTACTGTATGGGAATATGAAATGTCGCTAACTAGTGAACTAGAATATTAGTGGACGAGGCTGCACGTCAGTGAAAAACCAGTACAAGTTGGCCTCTTTTTCTATTGAAATACGTTAGGCCATTCCAAGGTCAAAGTGTTCCCACTGACGTGCGGTACTGCCATATACAGGGTGGGTCTGTACCACACCCTTAAAAATTTGACCACACCTTTCTGATACGCCAGAAAATGAAAATTAATAGTTTTCATTTTCTTGCGTATACAAGGTGTAAGATTTTTTACTATTCATATAAGTAAAGTGTGTTGCATAAAATGTACGTAATAGCTGTGTATTGGATTAGTAAATATTATAGAATTAAGTAAAAATTATATTCAGTCATAATCACAATAATTTTAAAAGAAATGTAATGTAGATTTAGGTAGGTACTCATGTGGGTGAGGTAAATAAAGCTTTAATTCTTTTAGTTATTTGACAAATTATCCACCCAACATTTCAGTGATGTCATTCGACGGTAAATAGCGGAAGCTATGTGGCGCAGCCTTTGGAAACCCTAGCTTTACTGTTTCTTTGCTAAAATGAACGCCGTCAATATTTTGACCTTGACCTTGTACTTACCTACTATAAAATAAAATTATACCAACTGTGAATAGAACCTTGTCCCGATGACAGCGATACGGACGATTTTTTGATAACCAATTAACTCTTCCCTTTTTTTTAATATACTTGTACATTATATACATATATATATTAGTGGTAGATTGTATTGAAGATTTGTCCAAAAAAAAGCTTGTCCTACTGCATATTAATATTATCTTTGTGCTTACTAATAAATTGTTAGAAACATTTATTTGTTTTATTTTGCAGGAAGCTTTAATGAAAAGCGTATAAATTAGTACAATTTCGATATTTTTTTATTAAACAATATGTCAAAAAAAAACCTGTCCGATTCGAAAGGTGCACATAGGTACTGCAATAACATGACCAAAAAATAACAAATAATCTTTAAAATAAAAAAGTTATTGGTATTATATAAAATTCACATTTTTAGTACCAAAATTACCCCAAATCCATAAAAAAATGGCACATTTTCAACAGGGGTTATAAGTTGTGACTTGTAGACACCTGCTAAACGACGCAACAGCCGCCCGCGCCCATGTAATAAACCGGCAAAATTTGCAAAAAAAGTGGCGAGGTTTTTTTTGCTTTTTCCCTGAAAATTACCACATTAATAGACTCTCAGTACGACACTGAACACCCTCACGGATCGGACAGTTTAAAAAAAATATGTTATAGGTATGAGGAGTTTTCAAAAGATTTCCAAAATGGTTAGTTATGTGATATGAATCAAGCAAATCTGTGCTTTAAGTTATTTATTTTTTATTTCAGATCCTGTATACATAACTTCTTTACGAGGAACTCCGGGCATGTATATTGGTGGTTATAAATTGTTTAAACATTTAAAATCAGATCATGGTAAAACCCGGTGGCGGTGTTGGAAGCCACGTTGTACCGCCGTTGTCTACACCATCGAGGATACTATCATTAAGTGCAATAATAATCACAACCATCCACCGCCAATACACTAAGCTTATATTGTTCTAACTGCTGTAACTGTATGGTACAGACCATCCAACTGAACAATTATCTCTAAACTTCAATACCTACTTACCCAAATATATGGGACGGCAATTTTTTTTTTCTCGAGGTGTTGAGGAAATTGTTCATCTGGATGGTCTGTAGCATGGATGTTGCGGATATTCGCATCCGCATCCGCAATTGCGGAGCTTCCGCATTTATTTAGACCTCTGCATCCGCATTTATCAATGCGGAGCTCATGCGGATGCAAATGTGAGTGGAAAAGGCTCAATATAAGTAAAATCATAAGCAACAAAATGGAAATTATTATCATTTAAATCATCTATATAGCTCTAAATCTTCACATTTTCACGAAATACTCTTATATCCATCAAACACCTAAACACCTATAATTGCGGGAGCTATATTGATATTTAAATGATTATAATTTAGTAATTATTTTATTATAGTTACCGCAAATTAATTTATGATACATAACATACAACGAAACAGTGCTGCAATTTGCAAAAAACGTAAGAAATTTTGGTTTTTATCTTGCCACCTTGACGGGTAAAAAATCTGTACCCGCAACATCCTTGGTCTGTACCACACCTTCTTCACCTTCTGGTACACCTTCTATAAACGTTCTTAGCACGTAGTTTGGCATTGCAGATCAATACTAACAGTACCAACCCAATCAATACGAGTACGAACCCAAAGTACGTGGTAATAAGTAACTTTCATAAGTTACTTATTACCACGTACTTTGGGTCACTGTCGCACAACTGTCAAACTACACTACTACTGTTAGTATTAATGTTGTTTTTTTTTAAATTATTGTTTTCATGATTTTGTTAGCTATAATTTTCTTTTTTATTGTTATATTTCCTGTCCCAAATAAAATATTTTTCTTCCTTTCACTTGTAGAGAGAAATTCTACAAGTGCAAGATAGAGACGGGAACATGTCTAAGTCAAAGCAGGAGCTAATAACGTTTATAGATCTCGGCCTCAGACCTTTGAAAAGGAGTGGGCCATAATCCACCACGTAGTCCCAGTGTGGGTTAAGCGGAACAGCATCATCTTTCAAATTTTTCTTAAGTAATTTTTTCATGTTAGTACATTTGGAAAAAGTACTTAAGGGTCGGTTGACCGCCATTAAAAATTCAACGCTAATGTTTGACCTTGACCTCTAAACTGTAATTTTTAGTATTGTATTATAAAAGACAGGTTGTTTATATGATACGTTTTGCTATTTTACAAAAGTACAAGAAGTAGTTTTAAGTACCTATTGACCTTGACCTCTAAACTGTAATTTTTAGTATTGTATTATAAAAGACAGGTTGTTTATATGATACGTTTTGCTATTTTACAAAAGTACAAGAAGTAGTTTTAAGTAGGTACGTAATAAAATATTGCATTATGTGACTTTTAATTTTAAAAGAATCTCATAAATATTATGCTTGTTTATAATTTACTTATGAAGTAGTTTTATTTCTGTAAGGCCGCGCCTACTCTAAACGTATGGTCGTCCGCCGACTAGACTTGAGACTTGAGACTTGTCTAGTTCAAAATGTATGAAAAAACAACGTCATCCGTCGTCGCCCGGTTGTTTGTTGCTCCTCAAACATTCTCACAGACGGCGACCGTTTGATACGTTTCGTGAACAAACGAAACGTATGTAAAGGTCGAAAAAAGAAATCGGGAAAAAAAGGCTACATTTTCTTCTCAAGAACACCGCTCTATAGATTTTATCTCTGAATTTTCATAATTTCTTGTTAACAATTCTAAGTGAAATTATAATAAAATATTTACTCTGACTAGCCTCAAATTTAACTGAATTTCAACTGTTAATTTAATTTTAATTTAATTTAACTGAACTGGTTCAGGCCAAGGTTCGGAGCGAGAGTGCATGGGAGGCCGTCACTTCCTTCTGCGAAGAAGTAATGCTCGCGAAGGAGGAGGCGGAGCGCGCGAGGGAGAGGCAAGATTCGCGCCCTCGCACCCCTAGTCGCCGCAGGAGACGCCCCGGGCGTCGGGAGTCGCGAGCCGACTTTCGGCCACCGTAGACGCGGGTTTGCGGACGGTGAGCAACGGGTAGCTCGCCGTCCGATAAGGACCAGGCCCGGTCGATGACGCGTCATGTTCCACGCCAGAGATGTCAGCACCAACAGACGGGGTCCGTTAGGGCCAATGCTTGCCAGGGTCGCGAGCTTGTCCGAAAGGGATATCGCGGCCCCGGCACACAGGCAACGGAAGGAACACGGGCGGGTTTCAGGGAGTTTTCGGGAGACAGTAAAAGTCTGACACGCCCTCCCGCTCCGCCCAGAGCGGGAGAAGTTATTTGATAATTACCCACACGCAAAAAAAATAAAAAAAGGGGTAACGCTCGTATTTTTAACAATGTTCACTTTCTAATCTCAGTCTCAATCTGTTAAAAACCTCTAATTTGCTTAAATTTTTGCGTTCCATACCTGAAGGATCATAAAACAGAATTCTATTACTAAGCTTCCGTTATCCATCCGTCTTTCTCTCACCTGGCTGTATCTGATGAACCGTAATAGGTAGACATTTGAAATCCACACATATTGTGTATTTCTATTGCCGCTATAACAACAAATAAATAAAGTTTTCAATTAAAGGAAGTCCCCATTCAAAAACCGTGTTTTGTTTCGGCCTTTTTTGCTAAATTTTGTACGGTGATACGGAACCCTTCGTGTGGGGTCCGACTTGTACTGGGCCAATTTTTTTTTTAAGTACGAGAATTGTCCTTTCTGAATCCATTGTTTTGAGTTTCGTTAACTTGTTATGTATTATTTCAGTGCCAGTATTCGTTACTTCACCCCGAGGAGCCCCGAGGATTGCTATCGGTGGTTATCACTTGTATAGACAACGGTCAAATAATTGTGGTAAAACTCGGTGGTGGTGCTGGAAACGAGGGTGTACCGCCTTTGCCTTCTCCATACAAAATACGATTGTTAAGTGTGATAACAATCATAACCATCCACCCCAAATATAAATTCATAAACAGTTCCATTGCTGGGACATGGGCCGCCCATTTCCACCGTAATAAATTATGTATATTAAAAAACGATACTGGGCGGGGTGGAAGGAAAACGCGCTCAAGTCAGAGCACCGGCAAGATGGTCAGACGCAATCAACAAGGCTGTTGAACAGCCTTGTTGAAGGCAGCATTTACCGAACAGTCCACACTGCAGAAGACCACAAAACTTGGAGACGCGTCGTATGTGGTCGCAATCCTAAGCATAGAGGAAACTACGAAGAAGAAGATTGGAATATGAAAAATGTATTTCCGCTAGAAGTTAGTTTTAGTTTAGTCGTGCTGACCGCACGATACAAAATGAAGTCAGTACCTACATGTTTGAATCAAGGTCAAATGTTTGACTCAAGGTCAAATGTTTGACTCGAGGTCAAATGTTAACTCAAGGTCAAATTTTTGACTCTAGGTCAAATGTTTGACTCAAGGTCAAATATTTAGGCCCCAAGCTCAAATGTTTAGCTACTATCTTCATTTTGTAATTGTGTAAAAAAAAAAATCCTTATAAAATTATCTGAATAATGAGACTAAGTGCGGATTTCACCAATGAAATTAAACGCGTTCACCACATCTAAACGCGTTCAAGAGCTGTCAGTGTACAATATTCCATAACAATTTTGACACTGACAGCTCTTGAACGCGTTTTAGAAATGCTGATCGCGTTCAGTTTCATTGGTGAAATCAGCCCTAAGCTTGTCTTGTTCTTGTAATACCTGTTGCCTGTAATTTTGTTGGTTCGTATAATAATTATTTGTAAATCATATAAAAATATGTTGACTTTGAGGTGTCTTTTTAACTACAAAACCAAACCGAAGGTCACAGGAATCGAATATTAGATCCATAATAAGCAACACACACACACACAGCATGTTCCTACTGCTGGGACACAGGCCTCCTCTCTTCGAGAGGGAGTGAGCTGTAATCTACCACGCGGGCCCAGTGCGGGTTGGTAGATGTCACATGTCTTCGAATTTTTGGTTCTAGGACATGTCGGTTTCCTTACGATATTTTCCTTCACCGTTTTTGAAAGCAGCGGTGATGAAATTATTTACACAAAATAGAATGCCTGCCTGGTTTCGAACGCACGACCTACAACTCGTAAGTCGGGACCGGTACTACTGGACCACCACTGCTGTCGAATATTTTATTAGAAAACTTTTTATAATCTACTTTTTTTTTTCTTCCACTTTTTTTTTTACTGGCGAAATGTTGGTGTACTATAGGTACACTTCTATCTAATCCTTCGAGGAATACAGGCGTAATGTTATGCGTGTGTGTGTGTTTTTATACTTATCTATTGGTTTGTTATTTCAGTGCCAGTGTTTGTAACTTCATCCCGAGGAGCCCCAGCAATTGCTATCGATGGGTATTACTTGTGTAGACATAGGTTCAGGAATGGTAAAACAAGATGGCGCTGCCGGAGACCAGGTTGCACCGCCGCTGCTTATACCATTGATGATATCATTGTGAAGTGCAATAACAATCATAATCATCCAAACTTTTAGCAGCTTAAACTTTAAAGGATCATTAACTTTTTTTTTACTAGGAACGTTAGTTGATTTAATCTGACCTCTCGATACAAAATCAATTTCAATATTATACAAAACCAATTTCAATATTTGACCTTGACCTTGAAATTATCCGAACTGTGAAATTCAACCTGTGACTCTTACTGTCAGTCCTTCTACACGTGTAGCTTGTGGGCCAACTTCACTCAGCGGGCATATAACCTACGCGTTCATTATAATAATGAACTGTGAGTACTGTTGCGGCTGCCGTGGCACTGTAATGCGTCACAGTTGTTTGCGGATAGTAATATTGATGGTTTTGACGCCGTTATTAGAAAAAAATGTGCATCCCTGATGACGCGTGTTCGCGGTAGCACCTACAGTATTCTCGGTGTGTTTGCAGATCGGTGAGAGACCCCAATGCAGCTCCACATTGAATTTTAATTGTATGCTAATCTGTCCGTCTGTACCTACCTAGATATTAAGAGGTGATGCGCTAAGGTAGCCCGCGAAATTCAAAATAATATTGTATTGATCATTTTTATTATTATAATTGGGTAAATAAACATTTGATACGGCCGCGAATCATATTTAGATCAACATAAAAAACCTAAGATTTTTTTTATTTCACGGGCTACCCTGACGCTTTCGCCTTAAGTAAAATTGTTACTAACCCACTCCCCATTGTAACTGTCTAAAATAATAGTATTTATTTATTATACGAATAAATTGCAAAAAAATATTGTAAAGGAGTTAAAAATGTTGTTTAACTTTCCCAATTTACGTGGATTTTCGAAATTAATTATTGAAAATAAAAATAAAATTGAATTGAACTTTGAGTAGTCTTTCTAACCCAATGCGGTTGGTAACAGGAATCAAACAAATCTAAATCATAATAATATCATAACTAAAGTTTATTTTTCAATTTCAGTGCAATACACAACAACGGCTCGGGGTCGTCCAGCGATTACTATTGATGGTTACAGGTTGTTAAAACAAAGCACGAATAATGGTAAAACGCGATGGGTTTGCCGGAAACCTGCTTGCACAGCGGTTGCTGTCACCATCGATGATTGTATCGTTAGGTGCAAAAACGAGCATAACCATCCACCGTTTATATAATTTATTTATTTTAAGAAATACGCACGAGATACATTATAATTATTATCTACAAATTAAAACTTTTACAATATCCTGTAAGGCACACTCAATTACAGATAGCCACACATTCTCGAGTATGCACGCTCTGAATATAATAATTACTTAGAAATGCATAAAATAAACAATTGTCATGATATTATTAACGATTACACATGTGTGTGCATGTGTGTGTGTGTGTGTGTTATTATACATGTGGAAGCTTGTAATTAGCAAATTTTCCTACCTATGAATGATTTTAATTGTGTTATTAGTCTGTAAGCTTTCTGTAAAATAAAAAATAAAAAAATAAAATGACATGAATACATTTCCTAATAGTTTCCTTTCTTATTATTTCGTAACTTGTTCATTTGTATTAGGTTCACGTAAAATAATATAAGAAAGTATTTTAATATGCTTTTAATGTAAGTTTCTACAACGTTGGAAAAATATACATATGATTACTATCTTAATGTATGAATTTTCTTTTTTTTTTATTGGAAGACATACAATTCTTGGCCGACTAAATCGCAGAGTATACCAATAGCCTAAACTAAATCTGTATCTGTATCTTAGTAAGTTACTATAGTTGGCCAACTTACAATTATCTGTATCCTAGTCATTTACCATAGTTGGCCAGCTTACAATTATCTGTATCTTAGTCATTTACTATAGTTACAATTGTATGTATCTGGGAGCTCATACTACTCTGACTTTTCGTAAGTACATAAAGAATAAAGCATAATAACTGTATCAAGTATTTATTTAACCCAATTAATGCCCTGTTTTTGAGGTTCTCAGATAAATGGCAAATATTCTCGTGAACTGGAAGCTCTACAATAGTGTGATTCTACAGTTGGAAATGACATTATGTGTACTTCTTAAATTTTTTCTGGTGTTGTTCGCTTTGTTATGTTTCCCTTTAGCGGGTGTTCTCTTCTTCATCTTTTTTTTTTGTGAAAATAGTATATTCGGCGTTCTGATATGTCCAATGTATTGCAAAAAAAAGTCTTACAAACTCGTTGTCTTTCCTGTTGTTTCGGTAAATAATACTCGAACGAAAACATTCTACGACTATTCTCATTTTTTGTAATTTTTCGAGCTTTGTTTTTTTTCACGGTATATCTCTTATAGAATTTAGATTTTTGACCACCTGATAAACTGTAAAAATTTACCTTTATTTCTTCTCTTTCGTGGTAGCTTATGCGAGATGAGCATTTATAATTGCATGATGTTTCACAACTGCTTTTCACTACTCTGGCTGGTCTAACGTTGCCTTTACTATCTTTATACTCTTCGCCTGCTTCTCTTTTGCTTTTTGTTATATTCTTTTGCCACTGCTCAGGTCGTCTCATTCGTCTGCGAGATTTCGTTACTTCTCTTTCTAAAATTAAAAAAAAAGTTTAATTTATGACCCCCACCGAACTATGACTGCTACGCACACACACAGATGTATACATACACACCCTCTCACACAGCAGCCGTACACGCATACACAACACACACACACACACACATTTACGTAATCATGAATACAATCCAATAAAACCAATAATTAACTTGATTATCAATAGTATGTCAGAATAAATAAATATTATACTCGTATAATAAACTTATGGACTTGCCCTCTTGCCCCCCTCAGTGAGAGACCATACAAGATATTTTTTTATCGTTTTATGGTGCAGTGATCAATGAAACAAATTGCGCATAGTAAAATGCGTGTGAGTGGAATCGCCGCCGTACACCCTACGCCACATATTATAGTGACCTTATTGGCGATATTCTTCGTAATGTTCAGGTGCGTAGTACCGTCTAACCACCGGCACTGGCTAGCAACCGGCGTATGACCATATGTACCTATGAATATAACCGAAGCAAAAGGAGTATGTAGTATGCAGATGGCGTTCTGTAGTTTCTGCCAACCCCAGGAAAAAGTTGATGAGTGATGAGTTTATGTTTGTATGTAAAGTGAGTGCCTGTCTGGGTATGAACCCAATACCGATCTTCATCTTAAGGCGTACCAAAGACCTTCTGTTGCGCAATGTATTTGTGAGTTTATGTTTGTGTACCATAAAATTTAAAGCCAATTATTTGTGAGTTTATGTTTGTGTACCATAAAATTTAAAGCCAATTATTTGTGAAAGATTGAATAAATTGTTATTCAAGTTTCACAATTTACTTGATTTTAACTGCTAATTAGGAAATAAAACCATTTAAAAAAACGTTGTGTACTCTTTTAACCCAATAGCTTGGTGACAGAAATTGAGCAAATCAACACTCATTATAATGCTGTGAGCATTATAATGAGGGTTGATTTTAATAATGACCGTGGTGCGGTTCGGACAAGTGCTGTTGAAATCAGTGCTCTGACTGGAATACCTCGTTAATTCCTCCAGCACCATTTGACTACTGAAAAACAACGCTGTGCTGTGGGTCCCTGATAGCACAGCACCATGCTGAGTGTAAGCCTTCTGGGCCTTGTTTAATAACTGACAATCTGACAAGTCCGACGTATGTGGTCACAGTCACGGCGTGCCAGCAGCTGCCGACTATTTCTGTTTTGTGCTAGTGATTATACGAGTATATGTAGATCTATTTAGTTTTATTTTTCTGTTACTGTAATACTCGAGCTAATTATGTTTTTATATGCACGTTTCAGTGCAATACATAACTTCGTCTCGAGGGCGACCGACAATTACTATTGGTGGTTACAGGTTGTTAAAACAAAGAGTAACTAGTGGTAAAACGCGATGGGTTTGCCGAAAACCAGGTTGCTCAGTCGTTGCTTATACCATTGAGGATACTATAGTAATGAGCAAAAACGAGCATAACCATCCACCGCCTAAATAACCAGCCGATCTATTCTGTGAAATCTCTATCTCACCGTGAAAACTTCGGTGAAGTGAGCTGACATTACACCTGACAGTTTTGGCAGCTCACTTCAACTTCACCTATGTTTTCACGGTCAGATTTTTACAGAATAGCACTACTAATACTTATAATAATCCCATTGCTGGAACTCATCATTCCTCTCTTTAAGATAACGTCAATGTGGATAACGTCATGAGTTATAAAATACACGTATACACAGATTAGTACAGACGGTTAACTCCGCAAAATCATTTAAATGAAAAACGATTCTTGCGACACAAGTAGTAGCTTCATATATGGTAGCTAGGAGTACATAACCAAAAAGCGGAGTGCGCCTTCTGTGACGTACTTTATCTCTTTTTTTTCTCTAACTGGTTATTTTCGCGAATAAAATAACCTAACAATGATTTCCTAATTCTAATTCTAACCTTTCGTATTATTTCGTAAGTTGTTCTTCTGTATTAGTTTCTAAAATAATATAAGTATTTTAATATGCTATTAAGATAGTTAATTGACTCAGCCGAGACTTTGCGGAAATCCATTATAAAATAAAATAGACGACGTATATTTAGTAACCTAATCCGCTTCACTGTTATTAAAGAGTCATACAGAACCCTTTATGAAATCGACACGTGTTTCACCTGTCAACGAGGTATCCTCAGGATGACGATTGACTTATTCTAAACTCTCTAGTACTGACGTTCTGAAATTCTCTATTTCAGAACGTCAGCACAAGAGAGTTTAGAAATTGCAAAAAAATAATACAGGGAACGTTACACTGTTGAACGAATTAAATACAAGTATTCCAAGGTCAAGGTCGATTTCTTACAGGGTTCTTTATGACTCTTTAAGAACAGTTAAGCAGATTAGGTTACTAAATATACGTCGTCTATTGTATTTTATGCTATTAATGTAAGTTTCTCCTACGTTGTAAAAATATACCAATGATTATTATAGTATTGTATGAACACTACTTTGACTTTACGGAAATATTTCTAATAAATTAAGTAGATAAAAAATAAATAAACTACTTTAACTATTTTATCAAGTCTTAATTTATCCCAATTGATGCCCGGTTGCTGAAGTTCTCAGATAACTCCGTAGAGATTGATTCGACAAAGTTAAATATTTCTGTTTTGCACAAAATTAAATGAGCTTTGCTAAAACTTAGGAACACAATGAAACTTTACTTAAATAAGTTAAAAAAAAAGTGTATCATGCATCGAACCAAAAGTAGTATCGAGTACATAAACTCCGGATAAGGCTTCTACAGAAAACGAGCATTAGTGGTAACTGGCATCGAATATTAATCGAGCAATAATGTGAACTTTTTTATTTTTATTTCAGCACCTTTTTACACATCATCATGCAGAGGAGGACCAGCAATATTTGTCGGTGGCTATAGATTGGTTAAACATAGAACGATGAGCAGTAAAACAAGATGGCGCTGCTGGAGGCCTGGTTGTTCTGCAGTTACCTTCACCATCGATGGCGTTGTAGTTAAAAGCAATAACCACCATAACCACCCACCGTCGCCCACTGTCTTCTATAATGTGAAGAATAAGGTCGAAAGAGGAAAAGTACCTATCTTAAATAGATATTGATGAAAGCAGTCGGTATTTTCGATTTTCATTGCCTCAGAAAACTCGTTAGGCCAGTCACGGCTGTAATTCGTAGATCTTTGACAGTCGTTACGGGTAGTTAGAAGCGCGATGATCTGACAACCAGGGATATGGTGTAACCAAGTTACATTAGCAGTCGCTCCATGTAAAATTCTGGTAGTCAGCTGCATCTGGTTAGACTGTTCGACCCAACATAGTTGGGAACGATGAGGAGTTTTTTTTTCCCTACCTAGTATGTATTGCTACTCTAAGGGCCGAGTCACACCGGAATGGCAGCGGCCGGCAGCGGCAGCCAGCGTCCGCCAGCGGCCTCCGGCGTCGCCGCTGGCGGCCTCGCGCGACCTCCAGATCCCACGTGCCTAGTCCCCTCTTGACTAGTTTTGTTTCTACATTACATACACGCGGCCGCCCGCGGTGCCGCGAGTGGCCTCGCGCCGCCGCTGGCTGCTGCAGGCAGAACCACCGACAAGAAGCGCGTGGCGCGCGGCCGCTCGCGCCACCGCGGACGGCCTCGAGACCTTTCAAGCTTTTCAAGCGATACTGGTCTTTTAAGTATTTAGATAAAGTTTAAAATTATTTCACTCGCCGCGTGGCTGCCAGCCGCTGCCATTCCGCTGTGACCCGACGCTAATAGTCTAGCTAGTGTACCCACAGGATATACAGCTTTCAGCACACAAAAAAATACCATTCTGTGTTAGATTGCATAATTATTAAGGCTTGTGCAGACAAGCGCGAAGCGACGG
Source organism: Agrochola macilenta (assembly GCA_916701695.1). Lineage (NCBI taxonomy): Eukaryota > Metazoa > Arthropoda > Insecta > Lepidoptera > Noctuidae > Agrochola > Agrochola macilenta. Next base: position 17,794,301 of record OU753563.1, read on the forward strand.
CGCGACGCGACGGCGCGACGCGACACGAACAATACAATTTCTAAGAAAACTTCACAGTATAACAATAACCGGTGTCGCGTCGCGCGACAAGTCGCGCTGGTCTGCACAAGCCTTTAATCATGTACCCGAATTACTGGATAAGAGCAGGTAGCAATAAGGCATGACCTAACGTAAAATGTATCTAACCATAATGTATAGGTTAGGGTAAAATGTACCTCACCATAATGGTAAGGTTAGGGTTAAATGTATCTGACCATAATGGTTAGGTTAGCGTAAACTGGACCTAACCGTAATAGTTAGGTTAGGGTAAACTGTATCTAACCATAATGGTTAGGTTAGGGTAAAATGTATCTAACCTTAATGGTTAGGTACATTTCGCAGTAGGTACTAAGAATAACCAAGTATGTAAGAAGTGCAGTGTGATTGTGATTTAACACCCTCGTGATCACAATACAATACCTTTCATTGAAACAATTGAAAATGCGTATTAGTTTCTGTATTTATGTATAGAGTGGTGTCTTTGGTTTTGATAATAAGTACTATGACTATTTGTTGATTTTATTGAATGTGATGTTTTTATTTTCTGTTCATGTATTTAATTAATTTAAAATATTGTTTTTTTCTAAGTCACATAATCTAATGACACCTAATGTGTCACTTATAAATTTGTATGTCTTAATTTGTGTCGTGATGGCCCAGTGGTTAAGGCCTCGCCTCTCATGCACGAGGTTGTGGGTTCAAATCCGGGCAAGTACCAATGTGACTTTTTCAATTCATATGTACTTTCTGAGTTTATCTTGGACATTACTCACATCGGTGAAGGAAAACATCGTGAGGAAACCTTGACTTATATAGTTAATATAAGTCTGAAATCGCCAACCCGTCTTGGTGAAAAATACATAATTAAATCATAAAAAATTAATGTCAACGGTTTTACTCACATTTATATCGAGTTTGCCGTTCACCTATAGTTAATTTTTTATTATATTATATATAGGTCATTTGTCAAAAATCGTTGACTGGTAGACTAATTTGTAATGTTTTAAACATGTATTATATATGAATATTTTTTGGCTTTCTGTCTCAATGCAATAGATGTCGACAAAAATGTAAAAAAATGTCTTAAACAATATTACACGGTTGACTTATGTAACCTTTTAATTTTGATGTAACCAAACCAAACAACCCAACCACAAAATTGATGAAAAACGAAAAAAAAAACAGGTAATCCAAATGACATAGAATACATTTTTACACGATTCAATTTCGGTCGTACCCAAACATGTTGTCCAACAACAAACGACAATCACATAATTTTTTGTCGTTTTTCAACATTTTGTTGGTTGGTTTGATTGGTTTGGTTACATCCAAATTAAAAGGGTAGGGAAGTCAATGTAATATTGTTTAAGACATTTTTTTTACAACTTTGTCAACATGTATTGCAATGTCTAGGATGATTTTCTTTGCAACATTGAGCTAGAAAGTCAAAAAATAAATAATACATTTTTACACGATTTAATTTTGGTTATACTGAGCCTATCAATTTGGTTGAACCGGGTAATATGGCCAAAAGAGCATGAATATATTTTTCTAAAATTCTTTGGAGTTTAAATAAAAAACATTAAGTCCGAATACATGATTTTATTTCTAAATGGTGCCATGGTTAATACAATAATGACTAGATTATTAAACTTAGTTCTGACTAGATAATGCAATATTTTATAAGATAAATAACACATTAAGATTGCCAAGTTACAAATAGACATCAAGATGGTTATTTAATACAACTTATCTTCTACCATTAAATTGCTAATCCTAGAAGTTACATCACTTGCTTACTGCCTGTTCCACCGTCTCCGGACAAGTTCCAGTGAACTTCTTTTTGACAGATAATTATTACATAAAATTTCTGTTGCAAGTGTTTTGGAGACTGTGAATCAAGCTAGTAGCGTGTATATATAACCTTATTATTAACACAAAACATTTTTTTTTGCAGTGGATCGACCGATTTTCTACACATCGGAAATTGGCGCGAAAATTATGAAAATTCGCGGGTACAGATATACGCGGCATTCGGTCTGCTCATCTCGAGTGAGATGGTTGTGTGCCGACAGCAGGTCACGGGACTGCCACGCCATCGTGGTCACTATAGGACACACAATGGTGGACAAGCAGAATAAGCATACACATCCTCCTAGCTAAATTGTTCCTATGTTAAACCCGTATTCAAACATTAAGATTAACTTACTTAAAACCCGAAAAAAAAATATTTAATGTGCACCTGTCAACGTCAAAATATTACAATATTTAGGTTTAAATAATAACAATAACAACTTAACGAATAATATGGCTGAACTGTGGAGACGACACGAGTTGCGTAGATCGTATTAAGAGGCGTCGGGGAACTGTCGAGGTAACCGGGCGGGGAATTAAATACTAACACGCACAGTTAGAAAAATCGAGTATACTTACTATAGCTGACAGATGTCATCCTAGAATATTTGACAGATTTGATCGGTTCTCAGACCAATGCCGGATGTGAGACGCTTACCTAGTAGGACCCAACTTAGCCAGTAATAATCTAAGAATATTACAGTTTTTTTTTTAATGGGATTATCAAAGCAAAGAAGCTGTTTACAATATATTTCTTTACGTGGAATTGCTTTTTCCTTTAGTTTACAATGGTGAAATACATTAATAAATTGGCTTATAATTTAAAAAAAATAAAAAGAATATTGAAAAATATTACGTTTGAATACGGGTAAAAGTTACTATTATATGTTCCTTAAGTATTTTTTTAAATGGATGTCTATTTACATTTAAATAAGAATGTATTTTTAATTAATTTAAGTACTTATGTATCTAAAACATTTCTCAGATCATAGAACGATGGAATACATCAGTTATTTAAGTGCCAATTTACCTAATAATTAATATATATAATTTATTATTTGACAATTATTATAATTTAATAAATAAGTTGAATATTCATTCATGATGTCTAATTTAAATAAGTCTCGAATAAAATAATAATTTATTAATAAATTAATATCGTGCGTTAATTGCAACAAAAAATTAATTTTACACACATAACATAACATAACATGCCGCCTGTTTCCTTCGAAGGTTTGGGCAGAGGTGTATCTACCTAGGTATAGTAGGTCAGACTACAAACACACACACAGGTTTAATTTTATTATTATTCAAATATGCACATACACAAAAAAACACGATAATTAACAGTAATGAAGAACAAGCTACAGGGACATAAGGATAAGTTTATAAGCATCATCAGTTACAATTGCAGTCAGCGGGAAAATGATTTATATTTATTCCTTTAATTATTATATTTATTTTTTAACACACAAACATGTTAATACTAACCTTAAACCTACGGTTACACATATTATCAGGATTAAACATTTATTAAGAATACTAGAGAAAATGATTTTGTGAACCCATATGTTTAATAAGGGCAATAGCTCACTGGCGGCCTGGCTGCGCGGCCATGACGCGCGACACTGGTATTTATCTACAATTCAATTTGATCTCAATGGCCGCAGCGGCCAGCGACCGACCACGGGCCGCAGTCGTTTCGATCTCGTTGGCCGCCGAGGCTCGGTGGGGCTGCTGGCCGCGTTCGGCCAGGTGCGCGTGTTCCATGGCGATTTCATACTAATGTACACGTATCTATCTCGCTGGCCACTAGTGCGCTATTGCCGTAACTGTAATACGAGCGACCGTTGACCCCGTAATCAGTTATAGTTACTTGAATAGGAAAAGCTTTTTTTTTTGTTATCATCATTACATATTGTTATACATCCATCGCCTTATTCTGTAAAAGTCTCACCGTCAACACTAAGGTGAGTTGAAGTGTCATTCCACTGCTAGGGATTGACACTATTGACATATGTGCGTTATACTCGTGAACATGCTGCTTGTGGTGCCTGGTCGTCTTGCTGACTATGGTTTCGTTATTTTAATTAGTAATTGACTGTTTATTTACTATATGAACATAATCCAGCATTGCATATGTAAGCAGGCACGCCCTTTATGCCTGGAGGCTTTTATTTTGGTACTTATTTAAGTTTGTTAATAATATTTGTTTGCTTTGCCTAGCTTTCATTCTAATTGTTGGTATATTGGCGTGTGCTAGCTGACATATGGCAAATAATTTAATTTAATTTTCCGTCTCTTCCTCGTTTCTTACATACCTATTATTGTATAGAATCAAGTTTTCCTAACTGAACAGACAGCTGTGCTGCTGGGGAGTTTGTTGAGCCACTTTTTCTTCCCAGCTAAAGCACTAGGAAGTGGTGAAGGGCGGGCGAGTTCATTCACGAACCTACTTGAAGTGAGCTCGCGGTATAGTTTCATGGTGACATTTTTACAGAATAGATCATCAGATCTGTGAAGGTTCGCTAGTTAATTAAAATTTTGTTTAAAATTATATGTTTACATCAGCTACATAACCTGCATAAATGGCAACCATCTTTCTTGTAGCTGTTTCCTCTTTGTTTGATTATTTTGATTTTTTAAAGTGCATATGTGTTGTTGTTCCTGGACAATTTTACCTTTGTGAGTAAATATTGTTGCGTTACATATGTCTTCTTTAACACATTGCCATACTATATTTCCATTACTCAATTCAGACTTAAATCTATATCGATGGCCAGTCTGGCGGTCTGTGAGGTAGGAATCTTTATTAAACTTATTTTCAGTTCTATCTATCGATATGTTATTTGGTCGATTAGTTAAGGGGGCAGGAGACATATTCCGATTTTCATTTGCAGATCCGGAATTAGGGCGATTGATTAACGGTAGAGGAGACATATTCCGTTTTTCATTAACAGGTCGATTGGTTAATGGTAGAGGAAATATATTCCGATTTTCATTCACAGGTCGATTGGTTAATGGTAGAGGAGACATATTCCGTTTTTCATTAACAGGTCGATTGGTTAATGGTAGAGGAGATATATTCCGATTTTCATTAACAGGTCGATTGGTTAATGGTAGAGGAGATATATTCAGATTTTCATTAACAGGTCTGTAAATAGGCCGAGTGGTTAAGGGTAGTGGAGTCATATTCAGATTTTCATTAACAGGTCGGTAAATAGGCCGATTGGTTAAGGGCAGACTCATGTTCCGATTTTCATGAACAGGTCGGTAAATAGGCCGATTAGTTAAGGGTAGAGGAGTCATATTACGATTTTCATTAACATGCGGGTTAATAGACCGATTGGTTAAGGGTACATGAGCCATATTGTGATTTTCATTTACAGGTCGGTAAATAGGTCGAGTAGTTAAGCGAAGAGGAGACATATTCCGATTTTCAATAACAGGACAAGTGGTTAACGGAAGAGGAGATATATTCCAATTTTCATTTACAGGTCGGTAATTAGGTTGATTGATTAAGGGGACAGGAGACATATTCCGATATTTAGTCGCAGGTTGGTAATTAGGTCGATTGGTTAAGGGAAGAGGAGCCGCACTCCGATTTTCATTTACTGGTCTGTAATTAGGTTGATTTGTTAAGTGGTCAGGAGACACATTCCTATGTTCATTTACAGGTCGGTAATTAGGACTGCAACTAGATCCACTGTTTACGGAGATAGGAGACATATTCCGATTTTCGTTTAAAGGTTGGTCATTAGGTCTGCAAGTAGATTCATTGTTTACTGGGACTGGAGATATATTTGGCCTGTTATTGGGTCTATTAGTTACGGGGACAGGAGACATATGCCGATGTTCAGTCACAGGTCCGTAATTTGTATTGTTTATGGGTGGAGGAGACATACTCCGATTTTGATTTGCAGGTCTGTAATTAGGTTCATTGTTTACGCGGACAGGACACATGTCCCGATCTTCATTTACAAGTTGATAAGTAGGCCTGCAATTAAGTCCACTGTTTACGGGGACAAGAGACATATTTCGATTTTCATTTGTAAGTCGGTAAGTAGGACTGCATCTTAGTCCCCTGTTTACGGGGACGGGAGACATATTTGGTCTGTAAATGGGTCTATTGGTTACGGGGACGTGAGTCATATTCCGATTTTCATTATCAGGCCTGTAATTAGGTCTATTATTTATGGGGACAGGAACTATGTAATTAGGTTCATCGATTACGAGAAAAGGATTTAACTGACGGTCGAATAAAACTTTGTAATTGGGTATGAAATTAAATAATGGTAGTGGCAATGGAACTCTATTGTTTACGGCGACAGAAGACATTTCAGAGGACTCCTCCTCCTCTTCCTCTTCCGCGCTATCTTCCTCCTCGTCATTCTCGCCCTCTTCCTCGTCCTGCCCATTCTCCCCCTCTTCCTCGTTTCGGCCCTCTTCCGCATTCTCCCCCACTTTTTCATTCTCGCCCTTTTTCTCATTTCTCACCTCTTCCTCGTTTCTCCCTATTTCCTCATTTTTGCCCTCTTTTTTATTCTTCCCCTCCTTTCCATCAGGAGGTATTACTGAAATCAACCGTTATTTGTAGCACTTGTTGGATACCTTTTAATTCCATGCCTTATATGTAAGTATATAGTACGGTAGTCTAATTGAATCATTAACCGTACTTCGAACCTTCTCATGTAGCTATACCATGCAAATGGCGACGTCAAAGATGTGACGTTGACAAGTAACAAGTTAAGTGTGTCCAAAAGTGATATACGTTTTCGTAAGGTGGTAGTACAGTCGACCGCACTTCGATGGTAACACTTTGACGTAGCGTATTAGGGTATTCTTCAATAGAATAAGAGGACAACTTTTACTGGTTTTGCTACCACTAAAGTGCGGCTTATTGTACATTAAAGGTAAATAAAACTTGTCTGGCGGCTTTAAAATTTTATTGGGTTATATTGGGTTGGGTTACACTCTAGTTTCGACATCTTCCTTTTTTCTACGATCTGAGATCTTTTATTTATTTCTCCAATATTTTGTTCTTCGGATTAACCTAAGTAACTATGTTCCTATAATGTAAAATCTCAGTTTAAAAATGTATATGTCTGGTATGAAAACCGATGCATCGATGTATAGAATTAATCATTTTAAATGTACCTAATAATGTAATCTAGCCTATATCCACTGGTTGGCCAAAAATTGCATCCATTGCTTATTTTTTATTATCTAATGAAATTATTGTTGTGAAATTAATTGGTTGTATTCCAATTTGTGAAACCTATCATTCCTCATTTCCATGCCCAGTTTGTAAAAATGTCTAATTCTGGATCTTATTTATGTATGTTGTCTCCGTCTCTTTTATAGTGACGGGCTTATATTAATTAGGTTGCATGGCATAAATGTTATCATAAATGTATAAAACGTACCTATATTATATGTATAGATGTAAATGTACAGGGTGGTTATTTGAAGGAACTTGAAAGCTGGACAATGACTTGACCGTTTTTAGAACTACACCATGTCTGTACCTATGTGGACCTAAGACTCTCATTCAGTCCGTTGTGCGTGGTGTTTCCTGGCTAACATAGCCAGCCTAGCTCCACCCAGAAGCACAGAAGCTTCCTGGGGACTCAACAGGCTTCGCGGAGCTACTTCACTGTTCCGAGAAAGTGAACAGACAAGCAACCACCTCGAATTGGTACACTATCAATTTGAAGTTCATTTGATCCAATATTACTTACTAATTACGTAATTTATCTTTGATATATGGAGATCCAAAGTTTCAATTTAGACTGCATTAAAGTTTCATTTTGATTGCAAAAAACAAAATGGATTTAAAAGCTTGAAATAACGATGGTTCCAAATCTATCCGTTCTTAGCAGCGCGATCTAAACCATAAAATCCAATGATCTTATGATAGATTAATTATTCCAGGCTCACTTGTTAAAAAAAAAAAACTATACAAAATTATGTAAGTAGTTAAATGGTTGTGGAAATTCAGGTCCAAATGTTAATATATCCTGACTACGTAATGTTAAAGGTTCAATATTTGGCTAGTGATTCTATAAATAACTGTTAAGATCTCACTTTAATGTTAATTTGTATGTAAATTGTAAATGCTTATGAAATTCAATAAAGTCCATTTAATTTTAATTTTGCCTTTTTTTATTTCTCATTTTATTTGATGGCGTTATTAGTTCCTAGTTGATTTTTATACATTTTTAATTATAAAGTTAAGGTACAAAAGCGATCCCTGATAAGTTATGGCTGATTCTGGAATCAGCCATAACTTATCAGGGATCGGGAAAAAAATAAATTTGCAGTCCCATACATTTGGGTCGAGTAAGAAGTTTTGTATGGGGCAGTTGATACATTTTGCGTGGTGGAAGTTTGTACTAGAGTTTCGGAAACAAAGAAGAGCAATCGGTAGTGTTTGGTGTTGGATTCTTGTAGACCTCTATTAAAAGGTTAAATCTGGTGACTCCAGATGAAAGTTTAACTTTGTTTCATTTTCATTCTGACCACGTATTTAATAACGATTATGAATGAAAATCGCTATAAATACACTAAACTACAACTGCCCGTAATATATTTTATTTTAGTGACCTTTCATTTGGCTATCTTTAATCCGCGACGATATATATATATATATACTTACATTATAACGTTAATTTTGCAGACGGACCCATATTCTTGAAGACAATGCAAGGAAAAGAGAACCTTATTCTACACGGATATAAATACATTCTTGTCTGTAATAAAGGTCGAAAGCCGATGGATAAAAAAAGATGGCGATGTTCTAAACAAAGATATAGGAATTGTAACGCAACTGTGTTTACAGTAGAAAATGAAATTATTGGTTTTAAACATTCTCATAGTCATCCTCCTGCGGGAATGGATATTAATAATTATGAAAGTGCAAACTACTAAATATATATAAATGTTAAATGTTGTAAAAATTCTGAAACGTCAATTAATTTTATTTGTTGGATATTTCTGTTGTTCGATTTTTTATTTATTTATGAGCAAATTGTAAATTACCATATTTTTTTAATAAATTGTATAAATAAATGATTTATTGCTAATCCCTTTGTTCAGTCACCTATGCTAGCCCAAGATCATTAGTAATTATGACTAATATATAATCGGGAAAAAGTTGTAAATCAAAGGTACTTACAATCACTTAATTAAATTCCAGATCAAGCGAGGATACTAAAAACGGACAAAGGCGATTGGAATTTGATACTTGGAGGTCAAAAATATAACTTAACAAGTGGAGAAGGATCTTCTACCAAGAAGGGGAACTGCACTGAGGGAGCTAAGGTAAACGCGGGTGAAGTCGACAGTGACCTAAAAGTCATCAAATTATCTAAAAACGACTAAGGGAATGCTATCTGCTTGCGTTTCTTTTTATATGTTTTGTGCCGCTTTGGGCCTCTAATACTCGGTTAAGGTTGAACTAGTCGCGGGCTCAAACTCACTGGTGGGCGTGGCCAAAAAGCACGCTGTCTCATCTGGCATCGTGTCCGACAGAGATACTATCAGTGTTGAGCAGTTAGATGCTGGTCTACATAAAATAAAATAAAATAAGTTTATTACATATAACCATTTTGTCTTACATTGCATGTCGAGGAGTCTCCATTTAAGCATAGAAAATACCTGCATGCACGTCTAGTTCGCACGTATACAAACACCGTTCCGAACTACGAGTACATATTTTAGTAAAACGGGCGTGTAAAAAACGTGTATTACGAAAACTTCTTTGGAAAATCGAGTTTAACTAACTAACTTTTTAATGTTTTTTTATTCTACTATTCTGTTTCTGTACAGACAAAGATCAAACGATATCAAGTTTAACTTTGGATGTACAATATCAAACAGTGGAGTAATACACCCCCGAAATTTGAATGGAAAAAATATCGACTAGTGTAACCTTAAAGACGCGTGATAAGTGTCTACCGCTCGGGGTACGTTCCGTTAGCCAACAGGTACAAAAAGGCTACCACACGCCTAAACGCTCGCACGACACAATTACGCTTCCCTCAGTTAGCAATTTCAGTTGTGTATTATGTGTCAGTGCTTATTTTCGGGCTTATTTTAGAAGACGCGGCGCGTAATGACCGTTTCCCTAAACGTGCCTGCATCAAAATTATGTCATTCAACTAGTTTTGACGTATACATTATTAGGGCTGCGCATGCGCATTCCTCGAGCGCATACCATTCTGTTAAACTAAAAATTGTCATATGAGAATGCGTCTTAAAATATGCACTAAGCAAGATTGAGATGAAAGCACACAAGAAGTGTTTTATTCGAAGATGACGCGTATTTACTTACACCTATTTACTTGTTCGTTATAGACGGGGAAAGAGTAACGTTACGAAACATTTTTTATTTTAGATTGTAGTGATCGCATGAACATAATTTTTATTACAGAAAATCATGGCTGAAAAACAATACAAGCAGGAGGATATGTTAAAAGCCTTAGAAGCTGTACATCAAGGGGCCGCAACATCAGCTGCAGCAAGGAATTTTAAAGTGCCAAGAACCACCTTGATTGACAAAATTAAAGGCCGCAGTTCAATAGGCTGCGCTAAAGGACCAATCTCTGTTTTAACCAAAGAAGAAGAAAACGATTTAAAGAGTTGGTTAATTTTCATGACAGAAAGTGGTTTTCCTGTTACCAAAGATCAGTTGTTAGATAGCGTTAAATTATTAGTTAACAAACTCAACCGTAGTACTCCATTCACAAACAATAGACCAGGTCGACATTGGTTTGAGTCATTCATAAAGCGCCATCCTGAAGTGGGTCAGAGGTTATCTAAAAATTTGACACAATCTCGTGCTTTAGTTAAGGAAGAAAATATTCGGGCCTGGTTTAAAGAAGTTCAGGGCAATATTTATACTGCCCAACTACAAGCAGCTTCTGAAGACCCGCGTAGAATGTTTAACTGTGATGAGAGAGCCTTTTTTTTGTCCCCGACAGATAACGAGGACTTAGCGCAACGTAGGTCTAAAAATGATTACAACATCATACCTAGTGGTGAAAAAGAGTGCGTAACAGTTCTCGTAACAGCTAATGCGCTGGGTGAATTGGCACCCCCAATGGTACTTTTAAAATTAAAGACAATACCACACAAAATTTCAAAATCAGCACCCAATGATTGGGGATTAGGGCATACAAACAAGGGCTGGATGACAGGCGAAGCCTTTTACGAATATATAACAAATGTTTTCTACCCTTGGGTTATAAGAAGTGGCATTCAGCTACCAATAATATTTTTCTTGGACGGTCATTGCTCACATACAACTCAACCATTGAGTAAATTCTGCGAAGAAAAAAAAATTGTACTCATCGCGCTTTACCCAAATGCTACCCATATTCTTCAACCTATGGATGTAGCAGTTTTTAGGCCTTTAAAAAGGATATGGAAAAAAAATGTATGTGACTGGCAAAATGAGAATAAATTTGTAAAATTTAAAAAAGAAAATTTCTGTCCCTTGTTAGACAAGTCTCTCAAACAATTGGACCAAAACTACATTGTAAATGGATTTCGTAAATGTGGGCTGTCACCATTTGACGCTAATAACGTCGATTACAGTAAATGTGTCACAAGCCAATTATGTCAGTCCACCCAGGAAACAACAACAGCTCCAATGTAAATGCAATGCAATGTGTCTTTACCACAGTCCAACAAATAGGCTCACTTACAGTTTTAACGTAATATTTTTTATTTAGTGGATAGTTCTGTGTTGTCTAGATGTTTTTTTTTTTTATATTTGTGCAAATTATAAATTACCGTGTGTTTCAATAAATAAATGTTTTTTTCTTGCCCTTTGTTCAGTCACCTATGCTAGTCTAAGATCAGTAGTAATTATGAATAATATTAAATCTGTTAAAAAGAAAACTGTCAATCAAAGGTAGTACAATACAATCACTTACGAAAATTCCAGATCAACCTAGGATACTAAAAACGGACAACGGTTATTGGAATTTAATACTTGGAGGCCATAAATATACATTAACAAGCGGAGAAGGATCTTCTACCAAGAAGTGGAAATGCATCGAGGGAGCTAAGAGAGGCTGCAAAGTTACATTAGAGACTAAAAACAATAAAATAACTGACGTGAGAAATGTTCACAATCATTCTCCTAGTCGGACATTTCATTTTGATGAAGTATATGGTATGCCGATATGAGCTTTAACGGCATTTTTTTATAAGTCAAGTTTTGTATGTAGTGTTACGATATAGCCATTGCAATCATAATCAATATTTTACTATATTATATATATAATAATATGTTCATAATCAATATTGAAAAGTTTATCAAAACATAGACATGTTCATATTCTGACAGCTATTTGAGACGTTGCCAACTTTTTTAATGTATCTTAAGCTACGGTTCCTTAGAAGAGCGGTGGCCGCCATATAGCGTCTACAATTTACGAATACTGCGAATGACGTGACTGAAACCTTATGAAAGTAAGTTGGTGTGTTTTCATATCTTTGCCTGCCATCATTTTCATGACAGCCGTCACTGCGGCCGTTATGTGGCAGCCACGGTCTCTTCTAGGAAACCGTAGCTTTAAAGCTTGGGTACTACCAGTTCATATGAGATATTTATCGATGGTATTCATATAGAATCAAGTATAGTTTAAAATACTAAAAAACATTCCATGTAGTAAAACAGTTATGGAAATCTAGTTCCAACTGTTATTATATCCTAACTACGTATATAACTTTAACTACGTATTCAATATTTATCTAGTCATTCTATGTAATACTCACTGTAAACTGTACTTAAATGCTTGTATACAATTCAATAAACTAAATTTCAGCCATTTTTTTGCCTTTTTTTCTGAATGTTTTTTCCGTTACAAAAATTATATCTGATTTATTATTGCTGGATTTCAGGTATCGTTTTCATACAGTGAGAACAGTTAAACCCTACACTACAATTTATTAATATACAACTTGTAACGGAAAGGGTCTGAAAGATCTACCCAAAAGGGTAAGATTATATTAATCTATGTAAAGTTTCATCTTAAAATATTAGGTCGCTCGCGCAAGTTCGAAACCGAAATTTTGTTATGAATTCTTTGAGTAGGCAAAGAATTCATAACAAAAATTTCGGTTTCGTAGGTTTATTGAATTCAAATCGTAACAAACGTGCCACCGCACTGTAAGGGTCATTATCTTTCACGTAACTTACATTTCTCATAATTATGTTCTTAACTTGTAGATTTAGATTTAAAAACCCTTGTCGTATAGTTTGATAACATCCAGAGAATCCGTGCAGTTGAAATGTTATACCCTTTCCGTTACACGTTGTTTATGTAGACGATTTTTCAATCAAGAATCTAATGCATGATCCGTTAGTTAGCATGATGGCAGTTTGATGCGCCACTTCTTCTTCCTAGCTAAAGCACTAGGAAGTGGTGAAGGGCAGGCGGGCGTTTTTGGGGAAATGTCTTATGTAATTTTGACGTTCGAAAAGTGCTGATTCTCAGCCTATTCTGAATAAATAACTTTACAATTTAGGCATGCGCAAACTTTTCAATGTTATTTATTGGCCTTTAGATTTTTAGAATTTCCATCCGATGAAAGTCCAATTACATCTGTTTCTTTTCCAGTCATTGTGACGAACATGGGAACTAAGCAGATCATCCTGAATGGGCACAAGTACAGCCTCCTGTCCATGAACAGGGGTCGTGGTAGATGGCGATGTGTTAAACAGAGGAAGGGGTGCAAAGCCATACTCATCACATTTGAAAACACTATTATAAATGTCAAGAACAGTCATAACCATGAGTAGGTAGCAAGTGTACCATATATGAATTTCTGTAAAATAGGTTACATAAGGTTTATTTACACGGGTTTTAGTCAATGCCATCTAAGGGGCAATTCCCATATTTTTTAAACATACAATTGTTTATTTCAGTCTCAATTCGCCAAATTTTTCTATACACGAATTGACGGCATTTTGAACGTTTTTAAATCCGGGAATTGATTTCTGGGCTCAGCGTCCGTATAACTATATGTAATCATGGAAGAATGCCGGCGGCATCTACAACGCCACATGCGAACTACGCATCACAGTGACGTCATGCAACATCCTGCATCGCGCAAACAAAGTTTATCGCGCGACTAGCATATATACATCGTTCCGACATCAATCGTCGGGCAGTAGCCCACCAGACACAGCACCTGAAGGTCGCCGGTCGATGGATCCGTCCTTTTCTATGGAGGATGAGCTGACTTTACACGCTGTTCCTCATACTTGGATATATCTGATATGAACGACATGACGTGTAAACAAGTCAACATCCAAAATGCACACAAACATTGTTTTTACTATTCTTGATAGAAAGATGACGAACGAACCTGACCTTGACGTATCCAGCGTCCTGATCCTGATGTGTGTCGAGAATACTTGCAGTCAAAAATATGTTGCTTGTGAGTTCATTGCTTGGGCGTATTCTACGTTAAATTCAATGCAATTTAATTAGCCTAAAGCCAATATCGATCGTTTAGCCCAGGTTCGGTTGCCCAGGAATGCTCTGCTTAGCGCCGAGAGTTGCATATCCAACAATGTGTTTTCTTGATGCGGTGGGATACGCACTGGATGCGCTCTGTTGGATTCTCAATGCTCGGCATAATATCGAGAGTTGAAAATCCAGAGTACGAAAAACATCGCCGCGATTTTATTACGTCTGTGCGTACGTAGGCTTATTGATTCCTATGCTTTGACGTGAAATAGGTAATACGTAAGACCATAATGTATAATTGCAAGTAATTTATGTGTATTCAATTGTATTTATGTTAAATCTAAATATAGATATGTATAAAAACTTACTTCTGTGTATTTCTTTACTTTCCCTGACCATGATATCATATCAGTATGATATTTTATTGTATATATTTGGAATCACATCGCAGTTTCATACTGCATTTGTTTTTAACAGACAAACAACACGACGACCGCGACGCGGACGTTTAAATGAACAGTGCTATGTTGACGTGTGATCCATACATGGCTGATTTTTCAGAAATTCAAAATTATTCCTCGAATAAACATGTCTAGCGTTATAAAATCGCCCCTAAAAGAAAAACTTTATGCCTGCAAGATATCAATCAGATTTAAATACAGTAGTTTAAAACTTAATTCGTGCTCATTCCTAACATATGATTTCAATATTTTACAATATAAAAAATAAAAAATACCAAATCGCTTTGAACAAATGCATGTTCCAGAGAAGGTCGCATCTGTGACCAAAACATTATTATAACAAAAAAATTATAAGTGATAATAAAACTTTATTTACCTAAATAACAGTACATAAAATCGCCATTCCTCTTTGTGGCGGAGGTACATTAAATATTAGATTAGACAGGTACTTTCAACCAGGTAACTGTGTACCCTGATTTCTTTGCCGTGGCTCTGAGGAACAGCCTAGGTAGAATCGCATAAGCTAAAGACATCAATGTAAAAAAGACGTTCATATCAAATAAAACAATAATATTTCAAGTCAACTTGTGTGCTTCTGCTGGCAACAAATGTATTGTGGCGCTATATGGTCGGGAGAAGAGGAAATTTCAACCCTGCTCTCTGGCAGAAGAATCTCTCTTCCGCACCCTTTCTGGCTAATGCATGACAGAATTTCAACAGGGTCAGCGCCACTGGTTCCTTAGTTGAGGTCACTGGTGTTAGCCCTTGCTGGCTTCTTGTCCACCCCCAATTGGTGGGCTCTTCCTCTACCATTTCTGCAACTGGTGGTAGGTTTTGTAGAAATGTTGGGCTGCAGCCTGTTCGGTTGGGGCAGACGAGCGAGGTGGACTATCCGCTTCAAGAAGGTCTGGCTGTTTTGAAAGGATGCCTAAGATACTACCATGATATGGGTGATATATGTATTGTGTGCGGAATGATATGAACGAAAAGGGAGTGAATGATAGCGTGACATCACAGAATGGAAGAAGAAAACGTGTTGTGCAGACCAAAAGTAACATGGGACAAGGGCAGGAAGATGATGATGATGATACTCGATGTAGCCGCCCGGTTGAGCCGAATCATGCCCGAAGAAGTGTACAGTAGCACCCCTAATAAGCAGAGTACAGTTAAATTGCTTTGATTATTTTAGATGAACGTCTGATCGTCACTTTCCAGACAAGATATTGCGCGTTTTTTTATATTTTTGAGTTACTAAGTAATATGTATTTGAATCATTCTCTGTCGACGATCTTTACATATTCTTTTCGCTTCGTCTACGTTCGTACACGCACGCCGGTTGAGACTACTATGCACCTGACCTTTCTAAAGAACATCACCAATAAGTTCGGTGTGTGTAGTTCTTTGTGACGAAAACACAAAATTATTTATTACGATAGTATCAATCACTTTCACTACTCTTACACTGGTAGTCAACAAAGTGAAAATTATTGATAAAATCATCACTTTTCTCTCCTTTTTGTGAAGTTTTGGTTTGAATTTTCTTTTGTGTTGTAGTTCTGTAGTGCCGGCTTCGTATCTGAATCCTCTGTCGGTCCCTTAGTTTCTCTAACTCCTTCTTTGTGGGATCTTCACGTTGTTTTCGTTTGTTATTCCTCCATTTTTCCCTTAGTTTCTCTTTCTGTGCATCATCTAACTCTGCAACCTTTCTTGTGGGATCTTCACGTTGTTTTCGTTTGTTATACCTCCATCGTTCTCTTAATTTCTCTTTCTGTTCATTATCTAATGCTGCAAACTTCGCTGTTGTGTTTGCACGTTGTTTTCGATTCTGAATCCACTGTCGATGTCGTTCTCTTTGTTTCTCTATCTGTGCATGATCTAACTCTGCAAACGTCTTTGTCTTTCCTTTTCTACCCCCTTGGTCCTTCCTAGGTGGCCTTTCGTATTTTTCAGGGTAATTTTTTAATCGCTCCTTATAACTTAGATTGACATTAAGAGACCTTCTTGTAGATAACCCTAGAACCAGAAAATAATTTTAAAGTTCAGGTTTCAGGTCACCTACCTCAATATTATGGAATAGAGATTGTAGACAACCAAATGAATTCTTGTCGATGTTGACTGACTGTGCCATACGTTCAGTTCCCAATTGGTAACTGTAGGTAGGTAGCAGTCTAATGAACTGGTCGATTCTAAGCCCATCTTTTAAGCATATCCCTTGAAAGAGTTTACACAATTCCACAAAGGGAATTATGTATATGTTCACATTTTAGTAACTGGACAATAAACACTGAGTGTTATAGGCAGCGTGCTTAAATTTAGGTAAGAAAATGTTCCGTCAGCAGCATAGAATTGAATAGCATTGGCGATGATTGGCGATGGGAACAGGATCGCCAAACCATGATGACTAAGAGTATTAACAGTAGTTAATTTCGGGTGTACAGAGGTACACCCGAAATTAACTACTGTGATCCTGGATCTCTTTTTAGCGTTTAGATTCACATTTATTTCACTTTATGGGTGAAGATTGCAAATTTCAATAAATGGAATGAATTTGCATTCTTTAATCTTTTGAAGGGCGAATCATAAGCAGGAGTCAAAGAGTAGGTTCAGGTTTTGATATAGTAGTAATTTCCGGCGTGAGAAGAAAAGAGGCAGTTTTCCAAGACTTTTCTTATTTCGAAAAAGAAAATATAACACTTCCCACCGAAGCTAAACTTTAAAGCTAAAGCGTTAAAAGTAGCGGTTTTAGACCAATATTTTTATTATTTTCTTTATTTATTTTATCGAATTGGCCTGCTCTTGACCTCGATCTTGCCGATGGATGAGGTCTGCCATGGTACGAGCGTGCTCAGAAGATGCCTCACTCTTGCTTTGAAGACTGACAGGTTATAGTATTATGAACATAGACACACTGGCAGAGTTCCACACTTTGGGCGTGCGCATAATAAAGTGGAGGAGAAGCACTGATTACGACTAGTCGGTATATCAACCAAGTGCGGATGGTACCCTACAGTACGTCTGCTAGTCCGGTAGTAAAAGGGAGATGATAGGATCGTCCACCAAGCTACTCAAAAAGGGAGATGATAGGATCGTCCATCAAGCTACTCAAAAAGGGAGATGATAGGATCGTCCACCAAGCTACTCAAAAAGTCAAAAGTAACGTGGCGGTCCGTAGACGACACAACCGATTACAAGCTAGTTAATAACACGTTACTAAGTTCGTGTACGGACCGCAAAAATTTGAAATACAAGTTCTGTGACATTCTGGCCACTCATAGGTGATTTGAGTTTGTAACACGTTACTCTTGAGTAGCATCGGAAGACTAAGGCCCATCGTGGACATCCACGATGGGCCTTAGTCTTCTTCTACAGCTTTAGATTGTCCGAGTCACGGTTTCGATGGAAAAAAAACAACTTCATATAGAAAAACGAAATTTTATTTCTTTGTTAAGAGTGAGAAAAAGAATATCAGTACTTTATTTTTATTAAGAAAATAAAAATTTTGTACAATATCGGAAAAACTTTAATATCAATAGAAATCTCAAACAAACACGTCTGGTGCATAGGTCTCTACCTAGATACCTACATATAACAAATTGGAATTTAAGTCATTTTCTACTATCATAGATTTACCGGTATATTCAAATATAATTTTAATTCTCAATTAACATAACATTATTATGTAACTACAATATTATACTAATATTAATAAAGAAAAACAATTAGTTGTACACTAATAAAATCTTACTACTAATCTAATTTAGAAGTTTGGTACAGTCACGAGCAACATTTTGTTATTATTTCTGGCGCCATCTACAACACCACATGCGAACTACGCAGCAAAGACCTGACATCACTCAAATCCTGCATCGCGCAAGCAAAGTTCCCTTTTCTATGGAGGATCAGGAACTTTACACCCTGTTCCGGATACCTCTATAAAATTATTAATTGCTAAATATTGCCCAAAATACAAAAAAATATAGACCTACGTAGTGTCTATTTTTTTAAGGCACCTAGCAAACTTCGTACTACCTACTTCTTCTTTTTGGCGTGTCGATAGTAATTTATATAGCCCAGAATTGCCCAGAATTTTACAAGTTTGGCACCTTGAGTACCTGTAACGTGCAGGCAACAGGACAAGATGGACGCGATATTAAGTGCCCCATTGTTTGTCGGACACGGGACAGCACCACATTTACACTCCAGGACGGAGTCATATATGACTGTCCACCTGAGCAGGTTTTACTGTTATAATTACGCAAAAGTTTACATAAGTAACTAATCTATTTCCAGACTTTACAAAAATTTCATCTATAGTAAAATATCTTTAATAATATAACTTAACCATTAACTGAGTTTGTTATTTCAACAGGTAACAATCAGGAATGTAAGTAACAATAATAATGTGCAGTCGACCTACGAAAATCTTAACCATACAATTGAAGGCGTGACGTGATGGTGCGACGGGATTCTGGTAGATCTATTTCCATGAATTTTTCATAGAAATTGTTCTACTAGAGTCGCGCTGTCGCGTCGCGCCTGTCTGCGAGATTAATGAGACATACCGCAAGTGATCAACATTTTCCTAAATTAATCATATGAACCTGATTTAACTAATGTTGTTAGTAAAGAATGGTATTAAAAATGTCAGGTTTGATAATTCACAAAAAAATCTTAATTTAGAACTTTGATACTTTGAATACAAGCTAGTCTTGAAATAAATGAAAAGATATTTGCTGTGATAAATCATAAAAATTGGAGAGCGATTGGAGAGCCTAATATTTGCAATAATCAAGGTACAGGTTGATATAGAGCCTTATTTTTTCCATTTATAAGGTTTAATATTAAACACGGTTTAGAAAATATTGTTACTCTAATTAAATAGGTATAAAAATATTAGAGGTATTTGACCTCATACGTATACAAATTAAAATGTTTAACAGGTTTTAATATTAAAATAATACCTAATCACGATTTTATAACTGTATATTTGGTTATTAGGTACCTATTTTAAAAACTACTTTTCACAATAAACTGTAACTTCCATAAATAAATAAAATAGAGAATGTAAAACGTCTTTGATTGAAAACCCATTTATTTATTACTCGTTAAGTCAAATATTTGCTCATAATCTGGTGCATATGCATGGACTAGGGTCGAACCTATTCTAGAGCACATGCCATAAACCTCGACTCAAATAAAGGTTGACAATTTCACATACAACGTAAGGAGACACCTTTGCGGCCCCTGCTAGATGCGGCATTGTCAGCACTTTCCATAAAAACCAAGCGTGGTTTCACACATCTAAACTCAAATCTATAATCGAGATTGATAGTTGAGCAACGTTCTAGAATACACCCCCAATATTGGGAAAGCCGGTAGGTATAACTAAAGGATTATTTATAAATAAATTACTTAGGACAATAATTATTGTAACTTAAAACTATGAACAATTTCAAATAACAACATGGAAAATAATTAGAGCTTCACAAAGGCTTGTGGTCATTATTTAATATACTAGGTAAAGGTTACAATACAAAATATAAATTCTCTAAATCGGTCAATTTGCTAAATTAAGTGCTTATGGCCAGTTTCTCGAACGAAAATTATCGCAAAATTAATGTGACAAACAATCAAGCGCGCGAAAACAGCTGCGATTGGCTGTAGATTAATCACTCAACCAATCACAGAAGTTTACGCGCGCTGGACTATTTGCCACATTCATTTTGCAATAATTTTCGTTCGAGAAACTGGCCCTATATGACCAACGAGCTCTTCGTAATAAAGGATTATAGAGCGCAACTCGATCCCCAAAGAACTCTTAACATAAAAACTTTTCTAAAATATTACATAAATAAAAACAAAGCTAAATATCATTTAGCTTTTCTTAAGCCTCTGTGGTCATGTATGTTGTACATTTTAATGATAGCGTCTTTTAAAGTAGTCAGTTTTGCCTTGCATCCTTTATCGCATTTGTTGCAGACCCAGTGCGTTTCATGTTTCTGGTTTATATGTTTTGAGCGCTTCTTAAATCTATGCTCTCCTAGTATTATGATTGCGTTTCCTTGCCTCGACCAGCTGTATCGTGGAATAATTCCTTCTGGAAGCAAAAAAAAATCGTAAATAATTATATGAAAGTACAGACTAATTAAATATAGGTAGGTACATATTTCGATCTCGAACCTCAGAGGTACTCTTTTAATTTTATCAGAATCGGCCTATAATGTTCACAGGTTTCCTCTCAGTGAGAGGGAGTGGGTCGTAATCCACCACGCGGGTCCAGTGCGGGTTTGGTGTATGTTACATATCTTCGAATTTCCGGTTCTAGGACATACCGGTTTCCTCACGATGTTTTCCTTCACCGTTTTGAAAGCAGTGGTGATGAAATAATTTACACAAAATAAAGCGCCTGTCAACCGTGGCCGTTACCACTGGGGCACCGCCGCTTTTATTTTACCGAAATGTTTTTACGCAGTCTCTTTCCAACCTGTTATGGTATAGTAGGAATTTAGAATAAGTAAAAACCCTACTGCAATAAAATTACCAAATAGGAATATTTTTTAAAGAAAGAAAAGAAAGAAAGAAAACGTTTATTTGGACACAGTTCGTGAAACACAAAATAAAAACAAACTAAAAGTGGAAGTAATGCGTAGTAATGTGTATTGTGTGTGTTTTTTATTATTATTATTGAAAACAAAAAATGGTATTGCTATTTAAAATTCACATTGTAAAAAAAACAACAGTGGTCGTAAGTTATGACTTGTAGACACCCGCTAAACGACGACCACACACGCTCCATGTAAAAACCCGGTAAAATTCCCCAATGCAAAAAAAAAAATGTGGTGAATATTTTTTGACGTGACAACGTCTAATAAATCGATGAACTGGCTGCACGCACGAAAATGTGTCCCGTTACGCTCATAGTCCCGTTATGCTCATTGTCCCGTTACGCTCAATGTAACGTTACGATCGGAGCGAGGGCAGGGAATGTTTTGTTATGACGTTGTCACGGTAAACTATTGTCCGTAAACCGACTTTACAGACAACCATTTTTTTTATTTTTCCTGAAAATTACCACATAGACTCTCAGTACACTACCTAACAACACCAGGGATCGGACAGGGTTTTTTTTGCATGTTTGTATACACACACTCATTTTCTAATCAATTACTTACTAGATTACTGAGCACATTTTATTTTACGGATATTCATGATTGTCATGATCATTCATTAATAACATACAAAAAAAAAAAAAAACACCAATTTGACAAGGCTGATCTTTAAGGTGAATCCGTAGATTTGTTCCATAAGACATTTTCCATAAGAGATTTGTTCTTACGGAACAAATCTAACAAATTGAGATGTATTAATGATTCTAATTCTGTAAATACATATTTGTTATGATCAAGAATCATATTTTGATCAAGATACAACCTGACGCTGACCTGCAAATTACAAAAAACGTAAGAAAATTTGAATTTCATGGGCTAGAACTGCGGATTCACCTTAAGGAAGTTTACGTAAATAAAATAATGGTTGACAGGTGTAAAATTGTATTAATTAATTATAATATTATAACAGTTATGTACACTTAGGTATATCTTTTTGTAAATAAAATAGGTTTGAAATAGATAAGATTGCACTGAATCAATTGCGTTTACCCCTTAAATAAGAGCTACCACCAAATTACATAAATATAATCTAAAAAAAATGGATACAATTAGTAGGTATTTATTATCATTTTGTACCTATTAATAATATGTTGGCAACATCAACACAGCATAGGTAGGTATGTTTTCAGTCAAATATTTTGTTCTTGGCAACTTAGACAAAGTAAGTTTAAAAAAAAATCTCCAGAAAAACCTAATTCGGACTATTATGAACATTTTAAAACAGAAATATCCAAATCTGCCCAGCACTTCTCAAGTGAATAGTGATGCGCTTACCGACGAACAACATTTCATTTTTATTTATTTAAATAGATTAGTCAATTAGGCCGGTCATACGTATTTATCCACGTTACAATTATTATTACTTACAAATATTATTACTTACAAATATTTTATTACACAAGTGTAAAAACCTTAACAAGACATCTATAAACATTATTTATCTTAGCTGTTTAAATATATTAAATTGCTATTTTACCAGACGCTGCCTCCCTTACAATAATCGTAATTACGACAAAAAAAACCTGTCTGACACTACTCCTAAAAAATAAGATAACTGTCAGTCGTGAAATAAAAAAATATTAATCGCTTAAAGACATTGAATATATAAAACAAAAAAAAAATGCTTTTTTGTTTTATTTTTACCAAAAAACAACAATGCCCATGATCCTTTAAGCAATGAATACTTTTTTGAGTTGTACTTTAAAGTGCCACGGTGAAAGTGGATAATAATTTATTTTATATCTTTTGCACCAAGCATGATCTTTAAAAAATTTGCCCCCACAAAGTGTACACAGAAACTTTGCCCGCGGGCAATTAAAAATTACGTATATAAGGGTGGTAACCGGTTTTTAATTTTGTGAACCATACCGACTTTCATGCCTGAACTTAAGCACTTATTAAACCTACACAATTTGCACCAGGCCCTGGTCTGAACGTTGACCATACATTGCATACGCCCCGAACAGAAGTAACTGTTCTCTCTCTGAAGCTGAACGGTCCTCTTGAAGAACAGTTTGCATGATTCGCAAGTCCTGACTCCGTAGTGAAGGCCTGATGTCACATCACCGCAGACCGGACAATAGTGGTAAACTGAAAATTCAAAATGCGTTATAATTTATTGTTTTTTTTTGTGCTAGTGACTCCGCCCCTGTTTCGGTTTTAATGACTTTTTATTTCTTTTTATAACATGTAAGTTTAATATTAATTTATTATACACATAAACCTTCTGGAATAAATTATCTAGATGATGGTAACAATCGCATCAAAATCCGTTGAGCAGTTGAAAGAAAGAAAGAAAGAAAATCAATTTATTTGACTCAGGTTAAGGCACTCAATATTCACATAAAAACAAAAAAAAAACAGAAAAAATAAAGATAACTTAAAATAATATTGTGTGCCTCACGGCTGCGCCAAATAGGCCCAATTCAGCATAAATGCCAGACAACTAGTGTCTGACGCTGGTTTTCAACTGCACCTTCTGTTCCGAGGACGTCTCACGGATGTAAATCAGTTTTATAGTGTGTATGTGTTCTATATTTAAATAAAAGTAGATAGATATGTGTAGCAAATAAAATTAAACTCGATTAGATAATTGTTTACAAATAATTATATAGCGCTTTATATGGAATGAAATAAAATGGTATGATTGCACAAGAAACAATGGAAGGTCGTCAATAAATAGTAGATATAATCATGGATTCATAGCAATGAAACATTTAAATTAATCATGTCTAGCTTCCGTTGGGCATCCACGAGATACTGCCGTAGGCGTCTTCTAAATGTCTCGATCGTGTTAATAGATCGGATAGGTGGTGGCAGTTTAGAAGAACAACGTGCTCACACAGACAGACACGAAAAGCGACATAAATTTATAATATGTATAGAATATTTCGATTCTGCAGCTCATTCTTTGCTACGGCGCAGCTCGTGCCTGAATAATAACAGCCGCACGGGTCAACCGATCAGGCAACGTATGCTGTATATCGAGACGTTAAGATGTTGGTCTCAGATGTCATCCGCGGATCTTTGGCAGTCGTTACGGGTCGTCAGAAGCCCGAAAGTCAGACAACCAGTCTTACGTACTTATCTTGTTACCCTGTAACTGGGCTATGGAGGTCAAATAGGCTGTCGCTCCGTGTTAAATACTGGTATTCAGCTTCTAACGGTTAGACTGAAAGTCGTCTCCAAAATAGTTGGGAAAAGGCTATGCAGATGAGCTCATCCTTTGCTACATAAGTAGCTTGCCTCTAGCTTGAACACACCATCTGAATTTAGGTACCTACAGATTTATCCATACCATCGTGCGCTTGCGTCGAAGCATTTCCTTTGCAACATACTTAGAACTAGTCTTGATAAAGACCTACAGCGTTTGCCACGTTAAGACCGATCTCAAAACTATTTAGTACATAAAGCTTATTTATACGGATTTTATGTAAAATCAAACTACATTTTCCATCTTAGTTTGTGGTTACTAATGGTTGCCATACACGTTACGATATACTTGCGCAAGTTTAGATTTGCACAAGCCTGCGTGACACCAAACATCCCACACACGCGAATCAAATTCAAAGGCATTTATTCAAACTAGGCTGAGAATCAGCACTTTTCGAACGTCAAAATTACATAAGACAGTCCCCCAAAACGTCCACCCTTCACCACTTCCTAGTGCATTAGCTGGGAAGAAAAAGTGGCGCAACAACTCCCCAGCAGCAGCCTCCTAGTTGTCTGTTTAGTTAGAAGAAAAAAAAAAGATTCTATATAATAGTATTCAAAATAATTTACATTACGCAAAACAAACATAATTTAAATTATTACCCATATATAAGCTAGCATATAAGCTAGCAATACACAATAAAGTATATACTTGTGCCAGTCCAATTTTACGGAAGTATATCTTAACGCATGTGGCCTGTTTAAGGTAAAATCCTGACCACTAACATTTAATAACCAAGAAAGAACCTGAAGATCTGGATGAGACCCGTAGAGACCAGGGAAGCATGGCTCAAAGGGAGGCGGCCTGTACTCAGCAGTGGGTAGAACAAGGCTTCCAATGATGATGATCATGATGAAAATTTAATGATTTAAGTACCCTTTTATTTAACAAAGACTCATAAAAATGTTTGGATCGTAAAACGTTAACATAATTTTGGATCAAAATTTTCCTAGGGAAATTATTTTTTAAGTAACACAACTGACTTTGTCTGTCAGTTGTATGGAATGGGTATAAAGGTTCTCTACTACGGTCCCATTTGAAAAAAATTACAGAAATTTTAGATTTTGAAAATCTTAGTGTGAAACGAAAATATAATACTTAAATATTTTCGAATTGCATAGATTAATTTCCGAGATATAGGTAGCTGAAGTTTTAATTTGTGATGGTAATGATTTTTCGTGTTATGGAAATGATTACTATGTGATGGTAGTGACTTAGTGTTTACTGGTAATGACTTAAGACGAGATATAAATTAAAATATTTATATTTATTTTCTAAAAATAAGTAAAGCTCAAGTATTTATCATTTGTTTACTGTAATAATCGTTTATATTGCTATTAAAACTACACAAATTGTAAAAACAAAATAACATCCAAGGTGTAATCTAAGCACTAGCCTCTGAGTAATCATTTGTTTCGTTCAGTTTAATTTTCCTTTTTATTACACTATTTTTTTTTAAATTACTTACTATTAAATCACAAAATACGAACTTTTTTAATTCAAATTCTTTGGCAAATATACATAAAAAAAAATTAGAACATAAGAATAATAATCTCAAAACCACTTAGCGGTACATTTAAAAAGGGTAACAGATATCATTGTACCTATATCAAATTTCAACTAAAAAAACTAGTAATCCTGATAACAAAAATAACAATCAAAATAAACAATCAAAAGAAACAATCAATTTATTTTCAAATCATCGACGTCATCATCTTTATCTGTTTCATTTTCTTCGTTCTGTTCATTTCTCTCTATTGATTGCTTTTTCTGTTTCCCCAAATATATCTGTTATATAATTGACCAGTCATTTCAGATTTATTTTCTCTACCTGTTTTGGCCTCTGTCTTTGAAGGTAATGCAACAAATTTTTCATAATTTTGTAAGTAGCTAGCTTTTCGAGAACTTGATGCAACATTACTACAATAAGGTGTATTCGACCAATGTAAACGTACATCTGAAAGCCTTAGGTGATTTTGTAAGGTATATCGGCATAGTGTCTGTTTCAAAAATATTCTGCGATTGATCTCTTTGTTGTTCATAGTTATCTTGAGTAGTTGTATTTAATCTCTTGGGCGAGTTTGTGATTTCCTCTATTAATTCTGGAGTTCATCACTGCTTGGAGGAGAATTTTCGAGAAGTATTTGTACTATCCTTCTTTCATTCTTCTTTTTAGTTAAATATCGTTTTCGGGTTTCTCTCCATTTTTTTCTTTGTTGTCGCTGTGCCCTTGGAGTTAAGTCTTGAATATTTTGAAGTTGTTTATTTTCTTTTCGTTTATTGTATCTTAATCTTTCTTTTTCCTTTTCTGCCGCATATTTTTCTGGATCTTTTTTTAACTCTGCATACTTTTCCCGTCTATGCAGTCGCGCTTGAGCAAGTTTTTCTTCACGAGTTTTTGTTTTCGCAACCTTCGACATAATTTTACCTAGAAATAAAAAATAGTCTAAGGTCGTTGTACTCGCACGCTGAGGACACCACTTTGAAGTATTTAAAGTGATTTAGATGAACAGACTAACAGAAAAACAAACAACCAGGCAGACAAACAAACAGACAAATAAATAGACATACTGACACTCAAACAAACAGACAGACAAATAAACAGATAGACAGACAGATGAACATATTTGCACCGTTATCGTTCCTTATTAACATTTGGAACATGTGTAATGCAATTTACATTACTATGTAGTATTTTAAGTAAATAAAACAAAAACAATAGTAGTCGGTCTCCCACTTTAGTGTCATTACCGTCACTTTAAAAACGGATGGTAAATTATGGTAAAGACTAGCACGGTAATGACATTTTATGTTATTTTGATTTTTAAATCAATTATATTAAAGGCTATTTGTATAAATATTACTCTCTCTCAATAATACTCATCAAGACAAATATTTCAGAGGTACATTAAAAATATTAATCGTGTGACTTACCTAAAATTTCTCAAATACGGTGAAAACATTACGTAAGTATTTTTTATTTCTCGAGAGCGCGGGTTTGTTGCTCAATGTCTCTGGAGCGACTGGCCGCTGCGGAACTGTGTGGGGGAAGAGTAAAAGAGTAGGATGTCCATGTAAAAAGATGTGTAATTTCTTTTGCTGCTTACGGTAGTGATTATTTTTCGGTGGCAAAGACAATTTTTTTTTAATGAATTATTTCGTATGTGTGATACGAGTATTGAAGGCAAGTTATCCTTAGTATTAGTTTAATCAATTCAATAAATTACAGATACATATAACTATAACTTCTAAGAAATTTTGAACACTATTGTTAAGAAATTGCGTTAAGGACATCGACGGTAAGGACATTTGTGAGTATTTTTCATTTGTCATTATTTTCGTTTTTATACCTACGTTTTTCTTTTGTTGGAAACACCTCGCTAAGTCTTCGAATCTCCCTAAATGTTAGTAATTTTTTTTTTATGCTACCTGACATGTGATTGGTACGAAATCAGAGAATCACCCATAACTCGGCAAATTGACATAGGTTGTCAATTTCTTAGGCTATTTGTTATAGGCTCTATATATCTTTAAATGAAAATACAATTATAACAGATCATTTATTAAAAATTAATACCTATACAACATTTGTAATCTAATTTACTGTAAAAAGTATATAATGCTAGAAAAAATCAAAATATTTACAACAAATTACCCTTTAACGTACAGTTATAAAGACTTATTATGAACATGTATTGGAATTAAAAAGTCATTGATTTAGGTTTGTAGAAGGTGGCGTTTTGTAGTTTCTGTCCACCCTCTTGGGAAGAAGGCGTAAGTTTATGTATATTTAAGTTATTAAAGCGAAAGCGTCAAGGTAGCTCGCGAAATTCAAATTTTCTTACGTTTTTTGCAATTTGCAGTATCATGTTGTATGTTGATCTAAATATGATTTGCGGCCGTATCAAATGCTTATTTATAGAATTATAATCATAAAAGTTATCAATACAACTCTCTAAGTTCATATAATCACATTGAATGACTATTTCATGAAATCATGACATTTGACCATTGTGCTTACTTATGGAGTTGTATTGTTGATTGTAATGATTATAATTATGTAAAGCCATATTTGTTACGGTCGCAAATCATATTTTAATCAACATAAAACCTCACACTGACCTGCAAAATGTAAAAAAACGATAGAGAATTTGAATTTCGCGGGCTACCTTAGCGCATGCCCCTTAATAAGCTGCAAATCAGTTTTCTACCCTTGCAATTATCGCTTTAAACTGTCACTTTGCATTTGTTTATACCAGGAACAGAAACCGGTATGATAACGAATACGGGTACTTTTTGGGTTACAACATTTATATTTTTTACAGGTATTTTTAAGAGAAATTTTTACTTTAAATTGAATACAACCAGTATTAATAGCGGTTACCGAAACAAAAATTATATCCATCTTAGACGTGCCGTCAGGATTAGTCAAAGGGCGCGCATCGCTTGTGTGTGTGTAACCGGTATTAAAACGGTAACCTAAATGAGGTAACATGTTTAGAAGTAACCAAAATTCTTCGATACCTGTACTGCAATTTATAAAGGTTTTCGGCCCCTGGTTTATACAGTAGAAATTGGCTATAAATTAATTAATAATTATTATTATAAAAAAACACAATCACCATTATTTATTATAAATCCTACTTCTATGAACACCGTGGGTATTATAGACAATAGAGCTAGTTAAAATATCCTTATAAATATTATTCTTACATCTAAATAATATACAAGATGCCAATATAGCTTCGGGTGGCGTTGCGTATTGTCTGCCTGTAACTTTATAAATAACGAAAATATAAAAATATAAATCGAAGGCGCGAGTTTATGTTTGTATATATAGGTGTTAAAATTTACTCTTTTTTTTGTTCTGTGCATCAAGAATAAGCAAATTCGATGTAAGTATTAAAAACTCGATTCACAAAACACAACTAAGCTGCCAATAAACCCAATAGATGATAATGATGATGATGATATACATCACACCTTATTTCAAATGCATGCTGTATTAAGTAATATCTTTATTAAAGAAATATTTTTATCTCTAACTAGCTGACCAGACAGACGTTGCCGTCTTAATTTCATGCAAAAATCTCATAGATAAAAAGTCGTTCAGTTTTTCCAGAATTTAAAAAAGATCAGAGAATAATTCCCAATTTTTCTTTTTATAAGAATCTATTTCAGACTATTACGAACTTATTAAAATAAAATAAAACACAAATCGGTTCAGCCGTTTTTTAAGTGATGCGTTTACCAACGAACAGCATTTAATTTTTTATAGATGTAATAAATCTTCCAAATAGGTACATTTAGGTCAATCAATAAGGTAAGGACAAATCCAAACAAAAGATACAAAACTAGTTACTTATTAAGGGCGATTCCGCTATAGATGATATCCGACATGATTTTTTCAATCACACTATTAGTTGTTTTTTTTTTGTTATTAGTTCAAAGAAGAAAGTCTAAATATAATAATCATTTTTATTTTTATTTGATTTTATACCATATCTTCTTTTTTGGCGCGTTTGAAAATATTACCATCCGAAGAATTGGTATAAACTGTAAAATCATAACTAGCAACACTGGCGCGAAACAGTTGTTGTTGACAGTTTGAAGTTATGTTTTACCGGCTAAACGTGAAGTGACAATATTCATTTATCTTCGTGTTCCAAAAAATTTTAGTACATAATGTTGTTATTTATTAAGAATTATTGACTGCTAGAATACACTGTTAACTTGTTGCACCCGCGATGCAAAATATATAAAAGTTTACTTTTTTTACAGAAAAAAGAGCTAACGTTCTGAAATCAAAACCAAACCTAAATTATTTGTTTTTAAGATAGTAATGAGTAGGTTAAAATAAACGATAACTTAAATCGGTTGCAACTTTTTTCACGTAACCTTTTTGTGTGATTAACGATACATTTCGTTGTTTTGATACACCTTGACTAATAGTATATGCTGAAGACGATTGATGATATATATTTAATATGTGTGTCTATATTATATTCTGTATTTTTTTTACAGAAATATCGGTTAAAATGACAACAGGGCAACATAAGGAGACTGCTTCGCAGAAATATAGGCGGAAATTAAAAGAAAATCCTGAGCTTCATGCTGAACACCTCGAACGGGAAAGGGCTCGTGATTCTAAACGGAGAGAAATAATGAAAATGAACATGGAAACAGATGTAGATTCGAAAATATTGGCTAGAATCAGATCCAAAGAAAGAATGCAGGCAACTAGAAAGCGACGTAAGTGACGAAACAACTAATGACGAAACTCCATCAACGTCTCTTCAAGCTTCAAAATTATCACCAAAAGCATGTCCTGAAACTGCTACTGTCCAATCTACTGTCTTACCGAAAAATATTTGCGCTGGTGTGTATGTGCTAGTACAATTGCTCTGCAAAACCGGCAAAAAAAATACTCAATATCGTTATGTGGGGTTGTGTCAGAGTGATATGAATGAAGATGGAGAAGTTAGAGTACAATTTATGACGACGGTTAATGGCAAACGATTCACAGAAATGACATAGCAGACGTGCAATTTGATGATATTATCTCGAAGTTGGAAGCGCCAAAGAACAAGACTGGTGGACATAATATGTTCATAGAATTTTCGGAAATTATTGACTATTTCAAAAGAAATAATTAATATAAGCGACAACAAAAGTATAATTGTTAGTAATAAATACGGTTTGATCTCTTATTTTGTTCCTATAAAAGTAAAATTGATGTTTATGTTTACTTAAATTAGACGGGTTGCACCCGCGATAATTTGGTGTTCAAACGCGATTTAAAAAAAATCATTGTTTATTTTTGTTTTGTTTAGAGTTTTTATTTTATGGTCTTTGTTACTTTAATACATTTCAAAATATTAAGGCATTCATATTAAATGTATTAGAATTAACAGATTTACGTGTTTTTTGTTGCACCCGCAATGGCAGTTTGAACCTTTCTCCTGGCTTTTAAAATATCATATTAAATTTTTTATTAATTAATATAAAGTAAACATATTAAAATGTAGTCTTTTAAAGACTAATTTAATTAAAAATTATTTATTTTTATTTAATTAGGGTAAACTAAAACAGGCGTCTAAATGTTGCACCCACAATAATGGAATAACCCATAACTTATTTGCATTTTTAGGCCTTCAGGGGCCGCCTATCACCTGATTTCCGAGATCCGTTATACAATATTTTACTGCGATGGTCATCATCTTCTGTACAGTAATTTGATATTTTACAAGAAACCACTGAACAACACGGCTTTCTTAAGTGTTGTCATGATCGCGGTCGAAAACGCACTAGTTCGCGGACACGGCCATTTACCTATGACATGAGCACATTGATCATGACGCGCGGACATAGACACGCCCCCTTGCCTCTTCTCCTGTTTTTTATTATTTCTATGTCATGGTTTAAAAAGATGGTAATCTTCACGCGTGTTTATCTATTATGTTGTCTGTACCTACATTTGTAGAAATACAACATCCACTAAAGGCACTTCCACATTATGCGTTACACTGGCACTTTCTTAGTCTCACGATTTTTTCAAATACAAACACTTACTTGCATGACCCTTCCTTTCCCTTTTATATTTCTAAATTGGTTAAGCAATAATAGTAATTGTATTTATTTATTTTGTTCGATTTCTATAGCAAGTATCCATATTACATATGTAACCAAATTCATTATCAAACTCTATTTGACAAACGAATAGTATTCACATAAAAACGATTACTTCATTTGTTTAAATTAAGATTACTGGCAGTGAATTGGGAGAATAAGTATGATTTAGGATTATAAGCCCAAGAATTATGGCTGGTCCGAATGTTTTGGCAGAAGGCTGCGCAATAACATTTTTTAGGAATCAATTGGTGACATCAGGCGAGTGTGAGTGAAAGAACACGCACGACAGATCGTAGAGCCTACGTTCAGAGCGGCCATGATTCATCGGCCGTATAAACTATTGTAAGAGGACCAACAATTTTAAAGTAAGTACATAGCTGATTTAAATTCTCAAAATGAACTTCGGTTCATTAGTTACTACTTTTTTAAATAAATTGAGGCCCTACCCCCGCGCTCCTTCTTTAGTCTCACTAAGGTTGGCAACATACCGACTTCAATACATTTGTGATACCTGCAAAACTTGCAGGATCTTTTATAAGGAGTTAGAGGACATCCACCGGTCCGCTTAACACAGTCAAATGTAAGGGACTTGTCAAAGCTGATAGCTCTCTTGAAGAACGACTTGCAGGATTCACAGGTGTGGATACCGTAGTGTATACCGCTCACGAAGTCGCCGCAAACTGGACACAGTATTTCTATTGCAGCTTTCCCTGATAAAAAAAAGAAAAAGTCAGTAATTCGTAGTGTTGGTGAAATGTTTAATTAAAAATAAAATGTATCTCTGGTAGGTTTTGAATTTTTTGTGAAGTGCTGGAAGATTAGTCGTTGACGCCTTTTAATAGTGAGAAAAGAACCTCAATTTATTTTATTTTATTATTTATATACTATTGATAGATATGTAGGTACCTACATAATTTACCTGGTTCGTGTTTCGTTCAGACATTTTTTTTTGGAATAAAAAAACCAAAACGTATTTTTCATTATTATTTTTAATATTTTTCAATAACCAATTTAAAAGTAGGTGAAAACTAATAAACATAAAAGAGAGTTCAACTAAAACAAGAGAACTCTCTTTATAAATTACATAATATTAGATATTTATTAGACCATTCAAATTGAAGTCGAAAAGTTTTTCGTACTGAACGTTACATAATAAAATAATGTAGCTCAAGTTTGTATCCACACGAGTACAAATTTTACATTTTACGAACGTGAGTCAATCATTTCAATTGATACGAGTACCTTATTACAGAGATATAAGATTCACATGACGTGCGCTCGTGATTAACATTATCTACCTACTGCCAATCTATATTTGTGGTAACATTTTGAATTATTAGCATTGCCAGCGATTTTATGTCGTACCAGTAACGTAGGATTCGTAGTTAAGAGCGTTTATACAGAAAGTGGGCAACGTCGTAAATAGCTGCCAAATATTTACCTGTTTTGGTTAATTTGGCAATATTGCTGTATGGAAGTATGGTGGTTAACTAGTGAACTAAAATATTGATTATGAAATGCAATAATTAATATCGTTATAACAAATATTTAGTTTTAGATGTAAAAAAAGTATTTGGAAATTTTCCAAATGCCTTTTTTACGCCTAAAACGGTTACAATATCAAATTCAATTTTATAATTGCAATTTATTATTAATATTCTAGTTCGCTAGTTAGCCACATTTCTTATTTCTATACAGTAATATTGCCAAATTAATCAAAACAGCGAAAATTTGCGACGTTGCCCACTTTCAGAATAAACGCCTTTAAAGTGTTGCCAACACGTGCGGTTGACCAGACTTACCTGATTAAAAAAAAACAAAACACTTCTAAGTTTGCACCAAAAATAACATCACGCCTGTATCCCTCGAAGGATTAGGCAGAGGTGTAGCTATAGTTCACCCACATTTCGCCAGTTATGATTAAGGCCCGTGTAACAGGGGCAAGCCTATTGCCATCAACCGGGCCAAAATCAAAAATAAACATAAATTATAAATTAAAAATACTAGAAATCACAAAAATCTAATTCAGATATTCTTATGGTATATTTTAAGTACTTGTTTAACATAATGGTTCGTTGCACTTGCACAAAATTAGTGTCGCCATGACAAAGATGGCGTGCACTTTTCCTACACGTTCGCGCCATTGGCAGTCGACAATCCCAATGACGTCATTATTTTCTCATGCAGAGAATATGGCATATGATGACGTATTTTTATGAAACGCTTTATTATGTTGGTGAATGTGACTCAATATTAAAATTAAAGTAGCTGCTTATAAATAACGTAAACCAGCTTATTTATTGATTCCCAAAATCTTCAATCACAGTTCGATAAATGGTTCTTTAAGTATCACGGCTCATGATTATGAAAATTATTCTGATAAGTTACAATTCCTTCTACTTTATGTAAGACTGCTTTGCACCCAAAATAACTTCTTCTGCTGCACTGCCATCGCTCCTTGCAGTTTCTGGAGTAATGAAGTGAAAACTTGTAACCATCTACGACCATCAGCATCTTGTTTTTTTTCGACCATTCATATGAAACTGTAAAAATAAAATTAGATGTAACTGATTTTGATAGTTTAGTGGCAGTTTGATTTATTTTTAAGGTTCCGTACCTCAATAGGAAAACACGGAATCCTTATAACATCACTTCGTTGTCCGTCTGTCTGTCAGTCTGTCAAGACCCTTTTTCTCAGGTACAGGCCTTGTTAAGAGCGTTTATCCTAAAATTTGGCAACGTCGCAAATAACTGTCAAATATTTACCTGTTTTGATTCTTAAAGCAATATTACTGAATAGAAATAAGAAATGTGGCTAACTAGAGAACTAGAATATTAATAATAAATTGCAATTATAAAATTGAATTTGATATTGTAACCGTTTTAGGCGTAAAAAAGGCATTTGGAAAATTTCCAAATACTTTTTTTACATCTAAAACTAAATATTTGTTATAACGATATTAATTATACTAGAACTAGGGAGAATATTAATAAAGAATTGCAATTATAACATTGAATTTGATGTTGTACTCATTTTTGGTGTAAAAAACGCATTTGGAAAGTTTCCAAATAGTTTTTTTACGTCAAAAACTAAACATTCCGATATTATTTATTGCATTTCATAATCAATATTCTAGTTCACTAGTTAGCCACATTTTTTATTTCCACACAGTAATATTGCTAAATTAATCAAAACAGTGAAATATATGACATCTATTTGCGATGTTGCCCACCTTCAGAATAAACGCTCATAAAACGTAAAGCAGAAGGTACAGGGACGAAATCGAAAACATTTTAACCTAATGAAATATTTAAGCGAAGAGCCTGATCAACTATATCTATCAGTAAAGGTGTGTTAGTTATTTACTTCATTTATTATGTTATAATCTTATTTTCTTAGTTATACGATGAATAAATTACAATATCTTATATTGTCATTGTTACAGACTGCGCTAATATTCGGATCCTAGCGCATGTCGCCGTCAAGAATTATACGTTTTGTTATATACCAACGTACAGATAAATGAAGCTATAATTGTGGTCAATAAAATAATACAAAAACCAAAAATAAACCGCACATTTATTATTACAGGCAAATATTTAGAACTTTGCAAAAAATATATAGCACTGAGTCCAGATCCCTGCAGCAATGCTTAAACTGAAGTAAATTTTCACCATTTTGATTCTCAGCTTCGGGAATTGTTGTAAAATTCTCATGAATTGTTATTATTTTTGAAGAATCAGTTTCAATTGCTTCGGTATCATGAATAGTCTTATAACTGGTACTGGCATGGTTGATATATTTATTTGAATCATTTTCATTCATTGTTGTTTTGTAGTGTCAACATAATCGCTAACGTATTTTTTATTATTTTCTTTTTCTTCTATCATTTCAAAATCAGAATTCAAATTTAGCAATTTAGTTAATGAATTCACCCACCCGGTTACCTCTTCAGTGCTCCGACGCCTCTACGGTCTACATAACTCGTGTCGCCTCCACGGTTCTGTCTTATTATTCGTTAAGTTGTTATAGTTAGTATTTAAACCATAATATACACTGTAATATGTTGACGTTGACAGGCGCACAGTTATAAAAATCGGTAAATTACACAGGTATTAAACAGGACCAATTTTACTGTTCTAACGAATCAAATGGAGAAGTCCAATTTTACCGAATCACGTATTAATATTACATTTATTTCAATGGAAACTATTGAAACAGTTCAGGCAAAAAGCTTTTTGGCACGCTAGACACTCCATATCCGTCTTTTTAGATTTGCGAGCTGCTTCCGCTGGTGTACGCCCTTCTTCAACTAAAATTTTGTAACAACCAGAGCAACGTTTTCTAAATATTCTATTTGCGTCACGTCTCGGTAATTTGGTGAGAGAATGGCTGGATCTAGAAGTTCTAGGCTGCTCAACTGATAGGCTGGATCTAGAATAACGCGGTGTAGGCAGATCTGTAAAAGGAGTTTGGAGGCTCAGTAGTCGTTTAATGATTATTTCGGTATGGAATGGTAATTATATTATGGTATGGAAACCATAGATAACACCGTATAATATAGAGACACACGGCTGGGGCATAAAGTTACGATATCATACGTGTATGACCCACGGGTGGGTCAATACAAAAAATGAAAAATAATGATATAATATATCATTTGTATACCTAACGCAACATATTATCTACAATTTTTGTTTGCACTTAAGGGTTAGTCTCTCTCATCATAGCTGCACAGTGAACGTGTAAAACAACACTGTAACCAATATCAGTTGCAAATAAATAATAATGATTATCATAGGAAAATTATGCTTAAGTAAATGAAACTTCGATTAAATCTCACTAAAACTGTATTTAAGGATTAACCTAATGAAATGACTAATTCACGATAACGCATTAAAATGCGTACAAAGTAATACAAGTACCCCGGCAAAAATATAATGAGATCTAGATTAACATTCTACATAATATGTTTCAGACTTCAAAAAACAAGATTATTGGCATAGCTAAGGCCTGCACTGCAAATTTTACTCGCGCGGTTGAAACCTATTTAGTGTAGGTAGGTATAGCATTGCAACGAGCGCGAATTTTAAATCGCCAGTACGTGTATACATAAGAAAATAGGAATAGCGATAAAAATTTCGCGCGTTTTTTACTCGCAGTGCGGGCCTCCTGCCTTTGTAAGTTTGTAGTACCTATATAGTGATAACTTAATATTGTAAGTTTTAATAAATGCTATAAATTTACTGCCGTTTCGTTATAATTACAAGAAAAATATTATAACTAATAGGTAGTCAAAAAAGAGATTCATAATATACTTAGTAAAATAGCGTAATTGTTTATCTTACTATTAAAAGGAAGAAAGTTCGGAAGGTTTGCATATACTTAACACTTTTGAGTACCTACGTAAACTTCTAACTCTTCCTTAATTTACCATTCTATTGTTCGGCTCTCATTCGTAGATTTTTGACAGTAGTTACGAGTAGTCATAAACCCAAAAAGTCTGAAAACCAGTCTTACCAAGGGGTATCGTGTTACCCAGTAACTTGGTAGTGGAGGTCAGATAGGCAGTCCCTCCATATAAAATACTGGTATTCAGCTGCATTCGGTTAAACTGGAAGCCGCCCCAACATTAGGTGGGAAAATGCTAGGCAGATTTTTAAATTTTACGGTCTAGGGACGATAATGTTACCTAAGCAATTTTTAACTTTTACTTTACTTTCCCTCATAACTAACTTAAGTTATGACTCTACAGTCATAGGTTGGGTTCCAGGCTTTGATATGCTGACCACAACGCGTAGCGGAAGAATAGACAAAATGACAGATAAACAATCACATCTGTCATTTTGTCTATTCTTCCGTCGACAAAACCCGTGTCTACGCCGACGGTGGTCATGTTACGAGTACAGTATCATATTTGCAAGCGAACACTAAACTGGAACCGTTTAGTGAAGTTGGTGTCAAAAAGCTATCATTATGACCCTGCGTCCTATTTAAAAGCGATCTTCGCGCGAATACGCGAACGTCGCGGTCAAGCGGTCGAAAAAGGCCCTCTGACGGCGCGATCACGCGTTCAGGTACCGAACAAAAAGTGACATTTATGGCGCACCGAGCTTTTGCCGCTAATGTATGGAATAGAGCGGGATAAAGCAGCAAGGGATCAAATGAACGCAATTATTTCGTAATTGCCTCGGTTTAAATAGAACGCGGCCTGAAACATGGATGGCCCTATTCGCCCTGTATACCTCCGTCTGGTTCTTGCACTAGAATAACGCTTAAGTACACTGCCCCTAGATAGGTATTTACTAGGTATTTACTACCTACCTAAGATCAAAACCAGCAGAAGTTACAACTAAGAGTATATTTTAACAAATGCTCTAAAAACACAGAATACAATTTCACAACCAAAATATCATCTACAACTATTTTACTTCTATAGGAAACACCTTTATTGCATAATTTACTAATTTAATCTCTTGACGTATATCCAATAATATCTTATAATTTGACTAGTGACATAAATTCTTAGATCATGATAAGTTAATTCTTTCAACTTTCTCGTCCAATTTACTGATTAGTTGTACAATACCAATTTTTTTTACACTAGCAGGAAGGATATTTTTGTGGAAATAATGACATAGTTTCCACCAACTACTCGGTATACTAACTACTACACCGCACATCTTAAAATAGGCATTTTCGAACAAAAATGAGCTACCAAATTACTTTTCTATGGTCAAGGTCATGTCCATCCCAAGTAAGGTTTTGACCGATTGATGAGAAGTTCAGCTGCATCGTGGTTGTGGACACCCTTGACTTCAATTATGCGTTTCCCTCGAGTCTTTAGAACGCCCTTGCAGCATCTGTAGGAGTGGGTAGAGCAGGTCCATCTGACCACACCATTCCGAACGGAGTGCCGGCAGTAAGTGTAGTTTTGATACGATATTAGAGGTTTCCCTCTAAGAGATGGGATGATATATGCTGTGTCGTGACCATTGAGGAATTTTCCTGTAATTTCATAAAATATTTGCGTTAGTTACACGAGTAGGTACGACGTTTTAAGACTTGGGAGTTTAATAAGCGTCGTTTATTTACAAAATTGCTTGCAGTCTTAGCTATTTTATTTTAGGAAAGGCATTATTGATATAAGATTAGGAGTGGTGTGGTAAACAACCTAGTCAACGTCATCCAGGAGACTGGGCTCTCTCTTACCAGTTCAAGTCTACTTGAACTAGTAAGAGAGAGCCCAGTATCCTGGATGAGGTTGATTTAAGACAGTTATTTATTCTACAAGATAAAGGAGGCTTCTGAGCAAGTCTATCCTACAGTGATTTTTACTTCAAGCTGCTCAAATCTTCGACCTGGGTTAAACAAAAAATAAAGCTCATGTTTTACTTTCAAATATATTTTTATACAAAAATAGAGAGCAATGGAACACAAGTGCACTAATACTGAAAATACATCGAATATGCCACCCCGTTTGTACGCATCCTGTGAAAAAAATAGGCAAGAATTTACAATAATACGTAGAGATCACAAAGTTGAGTTTTTATCACAAATTAGCACCTTACAGTACAAGATAGTTTTAGTTTAAAAAAAACTATACTACGGAAACTAAAACGAACTGCCATTCATGGACGAAGACAAATAAACACATGAAAACCATGAGACATGACAGTCCGATAACTCTTACTTAAAGACTAAATACTATATTTGAGCACCTTGTCTAATCCAGGTAAATCTGTCCAAAGCCTCAAGAATACTACAATAAAAAAGCAATGGCTAGATTTGTTCTCTTTGGCTAATGCCTGACTGTAACTGTGATATAGCGGTCAAAATATTCCCTCTCTGTATTGAGCCATTAATTCAGTGGCATTCAGTCATTACACCCAATACATGAAGGAATTTAATCTTATACAAAACACAATGAACTTTATTTTTACAGGAACAGGAGATAAATTACATAATATGACACTAGGAAAATGAGGCAAAAAAAAAGACATTACTATATTGACACCGTCTTAAGAGGGTTTATTCTAAAAGTTGGCAACGTCGCAAATAACTGTCAAATATTGACCTGTTTTGATTCATATAGCAATATAACTGAATAGAAATAAGAAATGTGGCTAACTAGCGAACTAGAATATTAATTGCAATTATAACATTGAATTTGATGTTTAACCCATTTTAGGTGAAAAAAACGCATTTGGAAACTTTCCAAATAGATTTTTTACATCTAAAACTAAACATTCGGTGTTACGATATTAATTATTGCATTTCATAATCAATATTCTAGTTCGCTAGTTAGCCACATTTTTTATTTCCACACAGTAATATTGCCAAATTATCAAAACAAATAACATGAAATATTTGACATCTATTTGCGACGTTGCCCACTTTCAGAATAAACGCTCTTAACTGACTCGGTTATCAAAACAAACACCAAAGGTTGTATGCGATGACAGCAACGCAGCTACTGAATCAGAAAAGATGGCAACACTAGGATATTTTATTATGCTGATCCTAAAACGAAGACGAAGTCAAACAAAAAACTCCGTAGGTGGATGATTATGAAGATTTTTCGCATACATCAATCTATTTCTTTCGGTATACACTTTTGCAGGACAACCGTGAGTATTGTGGGTGTAACAGGACCAATAGCAATGGTCTCCTTGATATTGCACCCTGGTGAATGTAAAATCTCCCAGCTTCATCAGTCGGTCCCCTCCTCTTGAGATCATAAACTTTACTGGAAAGTAAACGTAGTATGAGGATATTTTATTTGATATCAACAGTTTAGTTTACATATGGGACACTGCCCCACAGCAGAGCTGTCAGTCAAATGCAAAATTTACGACTGATTATGTCGGTAATGTCAGTAGTTTTTTTTATGCCGTAAGATGGTAAACAAGCAGGCAACGTACTGATTAGTGGTTACCGAAGCCGATCGACATTGCAATACCTACCAGAAGCATCGCAGGTACGTTGTTATTCCAGAGACAAAACTGAAGTCATCTATGCCTGTAATTGCACCGGCTAGGTGCCGGTGCCCTTAACCCGCAACAGAACTTTGCTTGGCAGGAAAACCAGGAATGGTGGTGGACGTTGGTAGTTCCTCGAACCAGCTCCTTGGCAGAATGCTCTACTACATGTTAGAACTCACAATATGCCGCCCACAAAAATCCTGACACCAGGTTAGTCACGAAAAAGAAATAAGTCACAATATTACGAGAAAAAGAAATTATTTATTAGTTATAGGTAGGGGAAATTAATTACTACGAGAAATTAATGTTCAGACCTTAGATAGAGTATCCACTAGCAAGCTATGGGTCGTAAGGAAATGTTTGTCATCGGGTGATGACATTGGCTAAAAGTAAATTAAATAATTACTTAAACAATACTTAAATATAACAATAGTAAAGTAGTAAATGGCCACTCATAGATAATTAAACAACTTAAAGGCCAATAATAATAAAAACAAATAAACAAACTTCCACAATTAGTTTAATCATTCTTAGATTAGGAATCAATCATTATAAATGTTTTTTTTTTTTGCGGATAGGGCCTTTCTTAACCTCGATCTCGCCTGGTGGAAACCGACGGATGAGGTCTACGATGGACCTAGCGTGCCCAGCACGACCACAATTGAAACGGGTTTTGTCGACGGAAGAATAGACAAAATGAAAGATTGTGATTGTGAATCTGTGATTTTGTCTATTCTTCCGTCGACATAACCCGCTTCTATTATGGTGGTCATTCTTCGTGTGCAGAAGATTCCTAT
Source organism: Agrochola macilenta (assembly GCA_916701695.1). NCBI lineage: Eukaryota > Metazoa > Arthropoda > Insecta > Lepidoptera > Noctuidae > Agrochola > Agrochola macilenta. The sequence continues at coordinate 17,836,439 of OU753563.1, forward strand.
TCACTCTTTCTTCGAACGGGAGAGATTATAAAAAAATACCTTAGAAACTGTTTCAAAGACTCTTGCTTGATGAAAGACTTTCTAGCAGTTTCTGTACCTTGTCACGCACAAACTAATATCGCATAGTGTGAGTTGTAGTGGCACTGGCGACATCTCTTTTGTTTTTCCTCAAATGCAGGCAAATGATTTGCTTCCTGCTGGCGTTGTCTCATCGATGGCAGTGATTTTGTGAGTTTTAGAATCAGTTGAGAGACTTTACCTTTATTTGTGTGCATTTTCATTAGCTTTTTAATCATTTGTACACAAAGGTAATCTAAATTAATAAGAGAACAATACATTTTACAAATACATACTTTTATTTTGACTTTACAAAATCAGTACAGTACTCTAAAGATAAAAATGTACGTGTATTGATACACATGTGTACATTATTATTTTGACTGCTATGAAGTAATATCACATGAACATTTTTTTATTCATGTGGTAATATTGAAAATGGCTACTGAGAATAGAACTTGGAATCTCACGATAACAGTCGCACTTCCGACCACTAGGCCAGTAGAGGCGCAGTCCATTGATGCTGATGGCTACGATAAGCAAGTGTCCAAGATTTGCTTTGTATGAAAATGTCGGCACGTCCACGTTACGTACGGATGCGTGATTGGTAAACAAATCAACCTGCGCAATTAAACTGCCCGATGGTAGCCACATACAGGGCAAAGTACTTCGGTAATGTACGTGGGTTACTGAAGTACTTTCCGTGGGATTGTCAGTAAGATCTGGATTGCTGGCCTTCCTTGGGGAGCTGGGGTGGATCGAATAATCGATTCTCCCACCAGTACGCAAAATACGCATTTGGGCGTAGAGTTGCGGACACCAGCCCGTTTTACCTATTACATTATTATGGGCATTTCTCTGTAAGCTCGTACAGGTCTCATATAAATGCTGGCCTGGCAATTATTTTTTCCGTTTGCCAAAAAACCGTGTCCTATTTCGAAGAAAATTAACTATTATTTTAGTTAGTTATGGAGGCCCACTGAATTTATACTTATTTTCCGAGTTATTAGCGATTTTCCAAAAAATCATGACAGGGGACTGTTTGAGGCATCAGGGGACTGTTGTGAACGTGACTGGGGGCGGTTAAGTGAGACGGAGGAATGTTGTAATTTAAAATAAAAAACATTTAACATTAATCAAACATTTATTGTTTTCATGACATATTTTCGCATCAATAATCAACAAAGTTTCTTTACTTATAAAAAATTTATACAAAATATAACTTTCTTTAAACATTAATATCAAAAATTTAACCCTTAGTGCTAGAAACATTTTGTACTCACTAAGATCAACATAAAGTCTTATCTATCTATACATATAAAATGCTTTGTCCTGAATGACTGACAGACGGGTCTACGCACAGCTTAAACCGCTAATCGTAGATACTTGAAACTTGGAGGGTGTGTTCTTTGTATGACGTAAACATCCGATAAGAAAGGATTTTTAAGAGGGGCAAAGTTTGTATGGGACAACGTGATTTCTTGGTCCAATCTACTTCAAATTTTGCATAAACATTCTGTTACAGAATTGATGGAAGACGTATTTCGTATTTTATTGAAATTCATCCCCTAAGGGGTTAAATAGGGTAGAAAGTTATTTTGGTAGTGATTTGCTTGTAAGTTGATATCAATACTCCTTAATGCTTTTGATTTAAATTACATTTTATTTTGACACATGTTTGAAAACTCAATCCGATTTTATTCAAAATAGGGTGAACTCACATAAAAGCTTGGTGCAATGCAAATACTCTTTAAAATTGGAATGTCTCGAAAGTCACCGTACTATATTAGTACCGCATTTGAAGGTTTCTAAGCTTTAGGCTGCCTGTCCACTGGAGCGGAGACGAGAGGAGAGGAGCAGAGATGTGCCAATATTAACGAATAGAATCTAAACTCTGGACCGGAGTTTAGATTCAATTTGTCAATATTGGCGCATCTCCGCTCCGCTCCTCTCCTCTCTTCTGCGCTCCAGTGGACAGTCAGCCTCACAGAGGTCTGTATTTATTCCTAGGATTCCCCTAACACCATCAAATTACCCCTTCTAATTCAAGAGAGTGCAGTTTCCCCTCAAAGTCTGCTTCGCAATGATCATAAACAAAGCTCAAGGTCATACTCTTAAGGTAGCGGGAGTAGACTTGAGGGAAAGCTGCTTCTCCCACGGCCAGTTGTATGTGGCATGCTCCAGAGTAAGCGCACAGAGTAGCCTGGTGATTCTAGCACCCGAAGGAAAAACAAAAAATATTGTTTTTTATATGTTATAACAAAATTAATAACGTAAAAACCAATAAAAAATCCTATTAGAACCATTTTCGACTTCTACGCGGACGAAGTCGCGGGCAAAAGCTAGTTATTAATATAATGATTTGAAAAGTCTTTTCTCTCAAATTCAAAATATCCAGTTTTGTAACATGAATTCTGAATGCCACTCGTTCTTCCTATAACATCATCCAATCTTTGAGGGGACTTGTTTGGTGTAGCTGTCAATTCAAGCTTAGCAGATTCAAGATCTTCCGGGTCAGACTCTGTAAACACTTCTTCTACTGGCCATCTAGGTTTTACAGGAAAGTTGATACTGCCAATCTTATAATGCTCACAAGATTCGCTGCTGTTGCAAAAGCAGCTGATGCTTTTCATTACAAGTGTTTTGCATTTAGTTGGAAGGCCGAGGATGGAGCCGGAATAAACACCTGCGACCTGATGCACATTTAAAGTGCCTTTAAAACTCTTCTGATCGGCCGCTTCCTCTTCAACTTGATCAACCATTCCCTGGATGTCTTTTCCGTCGATTGCAATACATGTGATGCCAAGACATCGCTCTTGGATTACTTTAACAAACTGATCAATATTGTTGATGTCGCCTCCAGAATTAACAACAAAATCAGCTGTTCTTTTGCACGTTGCTACGATACCATCCGGACTACTTCTTTCCTTTGATCAGGCTCTTGTAACATTTTCAAAATCTTTGTCTTATGTGTATCTTCAACGATCTTTTTGTTTTTACTATTAAATCTCGCTAATCTTTTTTTGTACATCTTAAGTTTTTTCTCTAAACGTGCGATCTTTTCGTTTCTTTCTCTGTTAAACTTCTTTTGTCGCTTTGTGGTTTCTTTTTTTCTTTGCTGTAGACTAGTACTGGAGACTGCTGGGCCTGGAGCTGGAGATATTTGAACTGGAACTAGAGTGGCGGGTCTTATAGGCGGAGTATCTGCTTCTGGATCTGGCGTATTTTTTCGTACAAAAGTATTAGTGACGCTTTTCAGTCTTAGTCTTTTGGCTCGGTACAGTACAATGTTTTTTCCACTTTTTTAAGGCAGCTCTGTGCTCACGAGGTGTCATGTCCTTTACTAATTTTCGCAAACCTTTTTCTTTTTTCTTTTGGTACTTTAACTTCTCCTTTTCTTTCATTTGTTCTCTCTTTTCAGGGTAATTTTTTCTTCTTTCGTATCGTAGTCGCTCTGCTTCTCTCTTTTTCTGTAGTAATTCCTCTCGGGATAACTTTTTCTTTTTAGGAGTCATATCCTGACCTGTGTAAAATAATATAAGTTTATAAAGGAATCTAATGCCAAGCAATGATACTTTGATGATTCTTACATTAATCAAACAGACTAGCACATAAAAACAACAACCAATACGCAAAATACACAGTCTCCTGTTGTGTAAACCAGTCGGTGCTGCATTTTCAGGCAGAGGACTGTTGCCAAGGGACTGTGTATTTAGGTTAGATTTCGCAATACTTACAAAACTAATGTAAAATAGTTTTTTAAGAACCTACCGATCAATTTAGACATAAATAATAAAACAATAAACTATATAGCGATAATTAAAGTAATTAACATATAAATATTATTACTTACCAGAGGAGTGTGTGTGGTAGAGGACCAAACGCGTGTTCATCTCACAAATGACGCTCTTACACTAAACATAATGGCGTCTCGTCGCCGCATTCGGCAAGGTTGCCAACTTCACAATAATTTCGTTTCGTTTTTATCTAAAAAAACATTTGTAAATATTACAGTTTTTTTTTATTATGGACTTAAATTTTTGGCAGGGGACTGTATGGAAATTCCGGGGACAAAGTTTACAGGTGTTAACTAATATAATACAATTCGTAATGAGACCTTGTTTTTCCAAAATAATATTAATTTACTTATTTTTCTTATTATAATATTAATGAACTTCCACTTGCCCGTTGAAGTTTCACTTCTACTATGTGTCCCATCACATATATTTTTTTTTTTAATATTAATTATTAATAACTGCTAAATGCATGTAGTTTCAATAACTTCTTCGTAAATCTCGTTTCAAGGTGGGAATACAGTGATCAGCCAGGGGACTGAATAAGAGCTTCTATCACGTCTAGAAAAAAAAAGTTATGGTTCTAAAAACAATGGGCCCGTAAAGTTTCGGGGTTAAAGTTTCATTAGCAGTATTTTTTTTTTTTTTTTAACGGTCGGGACAGCCTATTACGAGGTTACAGAAAATCGCCCTTATATATTACTTTATAACATTTTTCTCAGTAAAAAGCAGCATAAGACGCATAAGTCTAAACTGACTGATTCTTTTAAAATTTTACAGCCACACAATTTGTTTTTTTTTTTAGGTACGCTTCATTCGTTCGATTAGTGTTTGGAGCCTACTTTTTAGCGAACTATTCCTGTGAGACTCCGCTCTTCCATAGTACAACATAATTACTTAATTTAGTAACAAAACAGTACCTACGTAGTTAAGTGAGAGAAAAATAAAGTCACTTTCCCATTAAAAAAATTGTATTCCTTAATATTAAAGAAACAAATTGATTACTTAGTACAAGACTTACTTAAGTTAATGTAAAACAAGAATTTCATTTACCCTCCTGACAAGTTTTACAACAAGTCAAATATATTTTAATAACTTCTTTGGACACATTACAAAACTTAGTTTTCAATTCGGCGTCCATTACATCTGTATTTGCATGTTTGAACAATAAATGTATGGTGTGTAATACACTGAATAGGTCGTCCATAGACACATAGAACTTAATACTAGAATTAACTTCGATCCTGGGCTGGATCAACCGCTCTCTACCGTTCACGTCCATGATGTCATAGCTTCCAAGCATTTTGTAGTCTTCAAAGTTTTTATATTGTTTGGTTTTAAGTTCCTTCACCTCTTTTATGAAGTCCTGGTACCTTGCTGAGTTGATGAAGTACAAACTGTTGCTCTTCTTGCGACCAACAAGGCGTTTTAGTTTATTGTTGAAGTCTTCCTTCATTGGGATGACGTAGTTTGCAGAAAATTTTTCTAAAACTGTAATTAAAACACACTTATTTTGATGACATTTGAAATTCTTTAAATCCAATATACATTTGCGTAGGGTGATATAGGAAAGGTGACAAAGGCAATAACCATGAAGAAGTAAACAAAAACAACAAAATTCCAAAGTATATTTTATTTAAACAACACAATACAACAATACATATCAATCAAGTATTTTATTTAATAAAAATCATTTATCATGATTACACAAAACAATGTAATTTCAATATTTTCTTTAAAAAACGCAAAGTATCACTAGATAGTTTATAATTCAAAGATTTAAAGTTTTTTTTTTTTGGAAGGCACATACAATTTGCTCTTATCATTATTTATTACACATGATAAGACATTATCATTCAACTTTTCATTAAAATTATTATGAAAGTTTGTTATAAACTAATGTTTGATTGATTTCATTAAGAATATAGGGATAGTTTTTCTTTTTAATTCTATTTAATTAATACATAGTTTAATCACAAACTGATTATACCACCCTCATTGGTACAAACAATAATTCTTTGTGATTTAAACTCTTTTTTCGCTAACTTATACAAGAGTCTTGCATCCTTTGATAATGGGGATGCAAGAATGCTATTACACCTACGAACAGAACAGGGATAGTTGCTTTAGCAAAGAATCTTAAATGTATTCCGATATACCTACAAATATTTTGTGATATACCGATATACCTACAAATAACCAGTGACTGTAGATAAAAAGTAGGTCATCACTGGTCCGCTTAATCATTCCTAAATAAAACAGGAAATTATAGTAAATAACTGTCCTATAGAAACATGAAGATTGAATAGGTCATGGATACGTTGGTTAAATTCCTTTTAAATAACAATAAAAATATAGAAAGTATAATAGTGAAACTTATACTAATTCACTCACCAAAACATGTTGATACAGCTATATTCCATACAAATAATAGGCAAATCAAGTAAAGAGCATATACTAGCACACTTTAAATGTAAAAAATTACTATTATTGTGATTAAATAGGACTGTAACACACTTAACATTCAAATACTTTTGAAACTCCGCGCACAATTTTAGGTTATGTTATATACACTGGCACTTTTATTTTGTTCCCGCTTGTTTTAGACTAGAATTTTCACAAAAATTATACCATAGTCACTAGAATTAGGTCCATTTCGGGAATTTGCAATAAATCCCAGTGTTTATTTTTGTTATTAATTACCCGTCATCCGTCAATCTGACACGACTGTCATTGCGTTGCGTTTCGGTTCACGCGAAACAAATTGATAGCATTCTTCAGTGCGTAGACGGTGGCGCCACTCCAAATAAACGACGGCAAGTAGCAAAACATTTAGGCATAATGAATATGATTTGATTGCAAAACTCAGGAATAGGTACCTAAACAGTGTCTATATCTTACATCAAGATGTTATTCAGACTGCAGTACAAAGGAAGCAAGGTTCGAGGACTGGCGCGACTTGTCACGCGACGCGACACCGGTAATTGTTCTACCGTGAAGTTTTTATTAGAAATTGTTTTATTAGAGTCGCGTCGTGCTTGTTTGCTTGGGTGGGAGCCTTCAAGTTATAAAAAATAAATGTAAATAGCTATAATAGGTAAGGACAACCTTCGTTGACTTTTGATCTACCGACACCACCGACACGGATTTCTATAATTTATTACCTACCTAGACGTATCTAATAGTTACCAAATAGCAGCACCTATAAACTATACAGACGTGTAATAATATCGAAGTTTAAATTTACATACAAAAAATAATAGAAGATTCACAAATGTAAACTTACACCGCCATGCCGCACTGACAGACGTCACTTAAAAACAATTAACCGTGAGCTTTAATTGATAGGTAAGTTGGAGCGCTGTGAAAAGATTGATTATTTGTAAGTGACGGGTCTGAGTGCGGAAGTAAGCCCGGCCGGTTAACTGCAAAATATAGTCTAACTGGCATGACTTTCTTTAATGATTATGATCAGTGTTATATTTTCTGATATTGCCATAAATGTCGATGAAGACCCTTGCAGGACACTTGAGCGTCTTCCGTTTGGAGCAGTACCAGCACCTGGACTTCCAGCTGTTTGAGAAAGTATAATCTTGGAAGACCATCACTTGTCTGCCACCAGGCGTATGTACGATCTCATAATGTAAATCTGAAATAAAAAAGCGTAATTAAAAAAAAAAAAAAAACTTTTTGGTCTTTGACCAAAGCTCAGACTTTAGGTTAACCACAAAGCAATGGAGCGTAGATTTCTTCCAGAAAAAGTTGTATACCAAATTCGTATCATTATGCTCCAAGACAGGCATGACGGATAAGTGTGCAACACTGAAGTGGGACTGCGTGGGTCAATATATGTATTATCATATACCTAACTATATTATAATTTGTCGAGTGTATCAGCACAGTTGGACTAGGGAAGTCACCTAGTGATATTTACTATTTACCAATACCAAAATTTTGAATGGTCTACTTGATTAATTAGTATCCTACTTATATGTATTATAAATGTGAAAGTTGTGTTGTTGTTTGGATGTTTGTTACTCAATCACGCAAAAACGGCTAAACGGATTTGGATGAAATTTGGCACATAGATAGTTTAGCACCTGGAATAACACACAGGATTCTGGACCCAATGCTGAAATCCACGCAGAAGTCGTGGGCAGAAGCTAGTACCTAACATTTGCACTTAAGTATGTAGATATAGTAATGTCTTTCAGCTGACCTGATGATAGGTACCTATTACACAATATGTACTTGTACTTTTTGGACTTGTGTTGCTGATATGACATAAAACTGGAAAAATACTACCTGGTTCTGTGGATTGTGGGATTCATACTAAAAAAAACAACATCCTGAATAATAAAAAAAGTATTTCATTTATTTATCACACATGTTAGAAATAATCTCAACTTTAGAAATCAAGTAAAGTCGGAGAAAAAAAAATACTAGCATTTTCTATGCCACTCCTGCGGGGGATATTGCGTAACACTCATACAATGACAATTAACCGCAATGGGTTTCATTTTGACCGTTCACCCACGTTCATTGCGTTATTTACGTTGTTGAGCAGACAAATTTTTCAAACTTATTAGGCAATGGATTAGCAATATCCTTCGAAACTCGGATTGTCATTGAAGTGTGGCCTAGCAAATTGACATTAAATTGTTGGTAGGTAGGAAAATAAATAATACACAAGAACTAAAAACAATAGGCGTTTCGTTTATTGCTAATAGGAATATTTAGTAATACATAACTGATGTAAATACATAAATAGATCTATGGGTGGGTTTAAAGCTAACCCGCTTATAAAATTGCTATTTAAACTAATTTAAGTAAAATATTATATCTAAGTTTGTATTGCACGAAAAACACGAAAACAAAAACAAAACAAAAATCCGGCCTCCAAATGCTCAAAAAATCCTCATTGTACCTATTTATGCCAATCAATTGGTAGCAATCAATACATTATTTTAAACATTAGCTACACATAGGACTATGCTCTAAAAAAATGTTTACAGTTTTTTACATATAATAGGTAAAGGCATGGGACATTCATTGAATAAACAAAATAAAACATACATTTCCCAGACTTTACCTACTTACAAAGTTAAAGCGAAGAACACGTATAAAGTTATTAAAAAACGCAATTAATTAAATGAAAATGCGAATTTTCAATATTCATAAATTGAACACCCGACCTCTTTCTAAATCTCACCGTGAAAGCTTAGGTGAAGTGAGCTGTCAATAGTGTCAATCTCTAGCATCAGCCGTGCTATTCTGTAAACATCTCACCGTGAAAACTTGGGTGAAGTGGGCTTGATGTGAGCTGTCACTGTACCTAAAGCCAAGGATTGACACTATTGACAGCTCACTTCATGCTCACTTCACCTCACTCTTCACGGTGAGACGTTCACAGAATGGATCTACAGGTGGTATGACAGCTCACTTCATCCAAGTTTTCACGGTGAGAGGTTTACAGAATAGGACGGGATACTTAAGTGTTGTTAGCACTAAATACAAAATTAAATTAAATTAAAGAAAATGAGCTGACAATTAAAGTACTTATAACCTATTTACAAAGTTAAAACTAATAAAACAAGTAGTTTAAAAACACATTGTTTTTTTTTTAATGCGTCATTTCAATATTCATAAATTGAACAGCCGATCAATTCTTTAAGAATCTCACCGTGAAAACTTAGATGAATTGAGCTTGAAGTGCGCTGTCAATAGTGTAAATCTCTAGCATCAGGTGGAATGACAGTTCACTTCATCCAAGTTTAAACGGTGAGATTGTTATAGAATAGGACGGAGTAGCACTAAATACAAAATTAAATAATATGAAAAAAATTCGCTGAGAAATAAAATATTATAAAAAAAATTAGCCTATAAATTAATACAAACTGCTAATATTACAGTTTTACGTAGCTTCCATCTCTAGTCCTAAAAAAAGCTGGTGCACCATGGTTATGCTCCAGCTCATGGAAGATCAGCTTTCCAGAGTCGTTGAACCGCAGTTTCGCTGAGCACTTGGCTGAATACTTACTGCTGCAGTTCCAATATCTATGGTCACTCGTGGTTTGGGCAAAGGTATAGTCCTTGATCATTAGCAACGTTCTCTTTCGTTTACCAACTTGAATCCTTTCTATATGGAACCCTGGAAATGATGTGTGCTTAGAATTTGATTTTTATTTTATTTTAACATAATGGAAACCGTCAAATTACATTAGTTGATAATGGGAACGCTATTTTTTTTAAATTGATGATGGTATTCCCTTTGCCATAATACGGCCTACATACATGACTCTCTTTGAAAGCCCATAAAATGGATGAATTTATTCAGAAAGTTAATTATTTTAATATTCTTACTGTAATGAAAAAAAGGAATATGTTTTTTATTTTTTATTAAATTGTAACAAAAGATGCAACTTTTTAACGAATTGTTATCATAACATTGTTCCTAATATTTTTTTTGTTTTTAAATTGGTGTTTTTTCTTTTATATTATAACCATGACAAACCTTATAAACAATATAACACCAAATTAATGACTAACTAAGTATATAAATAAATACATAAACAAAAGGACACTTATGCTGCGGTCCCACGGCCTGCTTTCTCACAGGTCGATCCGATGAGACCTGTGTGGCAAAGCTCGGCACGGACCGCGACAGGCTTTGACAGGCCGTGGGACCGCGGCTATAGGCGTCGAAGTACTTGTCCGCATAGCTGTCATCCGGAAACGTGCTCAGAAGACTGGCAGCATTGCCACGTTAAGTGGCAATGCTAATTCTTTCGCCAAAAAACGAGCCAGCCCTCTGGTCACGTGAAGTGTCGAACAGTCGGCAAAGAAATTTCCTTAAAAGGAGACACGCACTCGGGCCCCATAACCCGAGCGTTTCGACCCCAAATGGCTCAAAACTGTAGGTACGCGGTTACAGTATTTTTTCCGCTTGAGCTTCTCATTAACTGCAACAGTGGCGCCATCACAGCCCGTCGTGCTAGGAACGTGGCTGCAGTTGTCTCTGCCGTTGACGCGTGCCGCTCGTGTGTCTGAGCACTAGTAGGTACCACTGGGCCACTGCTGCCTTGAGGTACCATTCCGTACCCGACCGCAGGAGGCAACTGCAGGCGACGTGTCGCCGCGACACGACTGGTTTCTATGTTTTTCCGTAGCTAGCGACACGTCGTTGGCAGCTACGGGAGAGTGACAAGTGACACGTGCGGTTGGCAGACCAGTAGTACCGCCAACGCTCAAGCGGTCACACGTTTTTCTAACTTCTATCTACTGACTGGAATACGGGTTGCTGCCGCCTACGGTCGGGTTCGGAATTATAACCGCAGCGAAATGACGCCGCGACACGTCGCGTGCAGTTGCTGCCTGCGGTCGGTTACGGAATGGAGAAGGCAGCTGTCAAAATGGCGTTGTCTTAGCTAGTTCCAAACACAAGCTAATATTACAAGGCGTGAGATAGGTAGTTTTATTTTATTTTTGCGAAAATGACTCGTTGTGTTCCTAAATACTCCGAAATTGAAGTCCACCATTTTCCGAAAGGCCGCAAAATTAGAAGATTGTGGCTTAAAGCTATTTGTATTTTTTTTTTCTTATTAAGCAGAGTGCACACAGACTGGGGCTGCCATAGATGTAAATAATAATAATAAATAAATTAAGTAAAATGAAAAGTTTCTTGTACTTAAAATAACAAAAATATCTAAACATTACAAAAAAAAAAGTATTTTAATTCACATAAACCTACATGGGCACTTATGAAACGTCAGACGCCTAGGTGTACGGTTCCAATTGGTCGTTTCTTATAGAGAAGAACCGGCAAGAAACTCCACGGTTGCTCTTTTAAAATAATTGGCTTTTACAATATTTTCAAATAACTATTTGAATAGGTATGGGAGGAAAGTGTAGGCCTTTCAACAAGTACCAGGTACTTAACAAAATAGAAAATAGTCACATTCTTCTTCTTACATTCAAAAAAATTAAAACGATCTTTAAGAAAGATAAATAAAAAAATAAAAATAACCATAAACATAACCCTATTTAAAGCAAATACAACAGGATCAATACAAAGAGAATACAAGAACTAATTATGGGTTTAAGCTGTGTATGTATTTAGTTGGTTGGTAAGCCTATAAACAAACAATAAAAACATACTTAAAAAAATATTGTTTAGGTACTTCGTAATTAACGCGACAATCTGCCAAATCGACTAAGAAACTAGAAACCTATAAAAACTTCTAATAGAAATTCTAATTAAGATTAAATCAATAGGTTAAGTTCAAAACAGGGTCGGTAACACCAAATCGTGTTATGGGTTTTAGATAAGTTTATATAGAAAACTTAATAAAGAAGGAAAAAAAAAACGTTTGACTAGATCAATAGTTTTATCAGTTAGTGAAAAAATCGGATTGAGGATAACCCTCGTACATGACTTAAAAACAAATTGAATATCACTAAAAACTTGCAAAGAGCACTGCTTTATTTTGATTTTGTTGTTTACAGCTTTGACCACAATATAAATATAGACAGTATGGAAATTAGGCCTATTTGTTGAAATAATTACCAACGCTCCATTTTTAACAAGATCGCAGGGACCACTCGTCTCGACACGGCAACCGCAACTGACAGGACCTACCGCGAGAATCGCTTAGGGTCTCGTCAATGAGCGCGTCTGGGTGAGTGTTCCGTTTCGAACGTTTACTACGTAGTTTCTGTACTGTCCATATTTATACTGTGCTTTAGCCGACCGTCCCCATTAGATATACTATACAGGAAAAGTTTTTATCCGCTGCGCAAATTTTGACAAATTAAACTTAATCGAGTTTTATTGAACATACTTTTTTTATTTTGATACGTCATAGTATCAAAAAAAATAAGTTATCGTTAACGAAAGATGTTTACTTTAAAAGTGGTTGCATGGCTACCCGGCGGCGAGTGGCGAAGCGGAACGCGCGAAAGTACCTACCTATCAGCTGTGTGATCGCTCGCTTCGCCGGCGTAGGTATTTACGTGGGTTACAATACTTACAATGTATTGATCGCTAATTTTATCAGATTCGAACTAGACTTTTTTATGTTTAGGCCGTGACCTGAAGTTATTTGAAGAGTTCCAATTTTTCCTTCATATTTCATGGGCTTAGGACCATCAAAATACAGAAAATAAAGCATTATTATCAATTAAATTTACATTACTTAATACCTTACGCCGCTAAAATGGTCTTTTCCTTTCACGGGGTTAAGGATTCCATGGGCTCGCATTTGAGGTATGCTCTGTGAGCTGCTCGCAAACTTTCACCACTCAGTACATACACTCGCACCATCTCATAAAACTCGCGGTTAGTGAAGTCTGACATCGTGACCGTTAGGTCTGTACAAGTACGACACACGTGCAGCGCGGGAAAGCGATTAGACGCGACGTCACACGACAGCGCGTGCGATGAGCGAACTGTCGGTCACAGCGCCCGGCGCGCGGGCGTCGCCTTGCCGCCCGGGGAGGGAGGGGAGGTTCAACACCGCCACTTGGGCCGGCCGCCGCACCGCGCGCGCTTGATATTACGAATAGATTGTGTCCATATTTTGCTGATTTAAAGTAGGATAAAAAAAAAAAAAAAATTGAATAAATAATGGAAATGTGTTCTATTACTGATTTTGAACCACCAAAAAAAATTTGCGCACTGGTTAAAAACTTTTCCTGTATAATAACTTCATTCAAGTTAATGGCGGAGGGTGATTGTGTTCAAAACCATGAGGAATTACTAAGTCTAGTTTATAAGTCACTTTGGCTGGACATCTCTTAGATACTCGACTGGAACAATACCAGACGTATGAGGACCTGTTCGATCTCGAAAACGTGTGGTCGTGGAACAGTAGCAGCTGGGCTCCTCGGGAAGAATGTACTATTCTGGCTGAAAAAAAAGGTAATTAAGGAGAGATATTAATGGTCATCATCTATTTACTTATTAGAGCAGCACCTCCCTGTCTCACGATAGGTAGAGAAAAAAATAGTTAATAAGCAGTGTCATTTTTAGGTGTACATATCATGGACCTGCGGGCTGTGTCGTCGTCCGAACAGTCAAGCCCAAAGACCCGAAAGGCACGAAATGGTCCATACACGCTTTTATGGTCGTGGGATCGCCCGCACTGGATGCCATCACCCAGTGCGGGCGATCCCACGACAGGCGGGCCCCATGGCCCGCTAGGTATGGCGGGCTGATACCAGTCGGGGGTACGGCGAATGAATAAGTATCTCCCGGGCCCCCGGACTCAGGGTAGTAGCAGGAACAGTGGGGCTTTATTCGGTATGAGCTCGACATAACCCTCCTTTCTCCTAAGACGGAGGGTAGGTATACATGAGCACGTGCCCACGAAAAAAAAAAACATGTATACATATCACAACATCATGCCTTGTTTCCCCAAAGGCTTAGACAGAGGTGTACCATTAGAACACCCACATTTCGCCAGTTATGTTTAAGTCCAATGTAATAGGGGGCGAGTCTATTGCCATCATCCGCCATTTAGGGTTACGTAGGTACTTAAAGAGTACCTAGCTATCACCACCTGTGTATATCTGTCATGTTTGTCAGTCCTTCTGTCACATCAAACCGTAATAACTAGTCAGTTGAAATTTTCACAGAATACCTACTTCTTATTGGAAACTATGACCGCTATCACTGTTATCTATTAATAATATTGAAAAGTCCTCCGGTGGCCTTTACAATATTATTGCGCCATTTATCAAATACCGGAGTTACCAACATAGATTGTAAAGCAAGCAAGCTAAAGTGGCAGTGGGCTGGCCATGTTTGTCGAAGATTCGATGTCCAGTGGAGCAGACGAGTCCGGGAGTGGAGACCGCGTATCGGCAAGCGTAGTGTGGGACGCCCCCAACTAGATCGACCGATGACCTTAACATGGTGCCTGGGACAGACTGGATGCGGAAGGCGGAGGACAGGGTGTTGTGGGGCAGCCTGGGAGACGCCTATGTCCAGCAGTGGACTGCGATAGGCTGAGTTGAATTGCGCAATGTTCTTGGCAGGCCAGGGTTAATATTGAAGATTGCGCAATGATTGAACAAGATTTTGAGCGAGTTAGAATACATATTATATTTGCAATTAAGCTTATGGGCCGCCAATGTATTCTTTTTCTTACCCTGCTTATCCCGCTCCCAGGCAAAGGCGTCAATGTTATTGCGTGAAAATAATATGTAGATGTAGGGCCCGCCTTCGTTGATTATTGTTAACGTGTATCTAAACATAAAGTGGCAATCGTGCGTAATTAGACGACTGCCGCGCAAACATTCTTCGGTTTAGTCCTAACTAGAGCGCGGCAGAAATGTGTCCTGCAAACGCCACGTGTTACTGCCGCGCTCTTGCCACGTGTTACTGCCGCGCTCTTGCCACGTGTTGCAGACGCGCTCTTGCCACGTGTTACTGCCGCGCTCTTGCCACGTGTTACTGCCGCGCTCTTGCCACGTGTTGCAGACGCGCTCTTGCCACGTGTTACTGCCGCGCTCTTGCCACGTGTTGCATACGCGCTCTTGCCACGTGTTGCCGCCGCGTTTTTGCCACGTGTTGCGGACGCGCTGTTGCCACGTGTTGCTGACGCGCTCTTGCCGCTCAATGTTTGGAGTTGGACACACCTTTAAGTAAGTGAACTTTCTGAGTACCAAGGAAAGACAGTCTTACTTTTAAGTTTTAATTTCAAGTAACACGTCATTGACGGACGGGTCGCCAACCCGTCCGTCATTATAATTATACCAAAAATACAGGTGGTAGGGAAACTTTTCGAAGGTTATTTTAATCAAGGATTTTCGTCAGATTTTATTTTGAGTTCTCAAGGAAAACAACAAATTCGCCGCACACAGCTTATTTAAATATGCACCGTACACGTGAGATACAGTAAAAGAGAGAGATGAGAGAAAGACACGTAAAATTAAAATAAGAGAGATTTAGTGTGAGAGACAGAGACAGAGAGTTATATCTTTTTTCTCTCTCATGTATAAACGAAATGTGCCAAAACGTGACGCGTCCTTGAAATTTCACTCGTCAATTCTCGTCCAATTATCGAATCGCCGCATACAAAATTCCATTTCAAAACGCCCCATGAAACTTGACTTAATAAATTAACTCTAATGATTCGAAGAAATCTTTTAATTAATAAAATTCTGGTGAAGGGTGATTGTGTTCAAGGTTTTGAGGTATAAAAACACTGTCTAGTCTATAAATCACTTTGGCGTGGCACTTCCTTGACAGTCGCCTTGAACAATACCAGACGTATGAGGTTTTGTTATTTCTTGAGAACGTATGGTTTTCAAACAACAGCAACTGGCCGCCTCGCGATGACTGAACTATTTTGAAGGCTGGAAAAAAGGTAAGAACCAGGAGTTAACAGTTATTCGCATAAGCTACGGTTTTCTAGAAGAGCAGTGGCTGCCACATAGCGTCTGCAATTTACAGGTGAATGAGGTCACTGAAACGAGTGTTTTCCTAGAGAGCGTTTTTGACACCGTAATGGCAAACCCCGCTGCCCAAAGATGTAAATCGCTAGATTTGCCATCACCATACTTATTCACGCAAAAACGTGTCCATACACCACACATTATTAAATAGCGTTTCCATGACAATCAAGTCAAGTCACTGCATCATTGTGTGCCAGAGGTGTCAAAACGAAACAGAATTGCGACTATCTTTTGACGCGGTAGGGCGTATCTAAAGATATAAATCTTTACCGTTGCCATCATTTTCTTGACAGCCGTCACTATGGCCGTTAGGGGTGACCACCGCTCTTTTAGGAAACCGTAGCTTTACCATCATTATCTAACTATTATTGATACGCTCATGTCAATAGTAAAAAAGGACATAGTGTAGCGATAAAAAAAAAAAAAATCGCCACATTATATTTATCACTTACTGGGGATCGAACCCAGGATGATGAAGAACGAATAATGAAACACAGCAGGATTGAAAACACAAAGTATATTTTAATAAATTGGTTTAAAATAAAAATAAAAATTTAGACATGTAAAAAAAAATGAAAATTTCTGTGTCGCGTTTTTTAAGAAATATGTTAACCGAACGATTCAGATAGGCAGGTATCCTTGAAGTACGACAGGTTCATCGGGAAACGTAAATTATTCCTGTAACTATTTCGCTGTGCGAGGGGAAGTGGCGCTGGTCAGGGCTGGGTGAGCTCACGTGCGTTAAGAAAAATCTGTTTGCCGCGAGGAACCGTTGTGCTACTAAGTAAGATACCCAATCCTATCTCCGATTATAGTAGTAACTAAATAAATTAAAATAACGGTAATTAGACGTAAAAAAACAACGCGATATAAAAATAAAAATAAATAGTGATGGCAATTGAGGCTGCTGATGATTGTTGCCTGTAGTGGGTAAGGACGGCGCTCGGCGTGCCGTCGACGCTGCTAGCTCTGGATGGCTGGAGGAGCCACGCTGAAGCGTGGTATTGGGACCTCGCACGGGTAGGTGGCGGCGGACTGCGCACCTCCGTCGCTACTGCCTCGGCTGAAGTCTGGTAAACCAGGAGCCTCAACGAGGCCTTTTGAGAAAAATATCGTAGCTGCGTTCTCTATGCATTTTAACACCATACTGCGATCGCCAACCCGCCTGCCAAGCGTGGCGATTATGGCAAACCCCTATTTGGGGGAGGCCGATGTCCAGCAGTGGACGTCTTTCGGCTGAAATGATGATGATGAATGCTTTTGAAAGAGTGATTTATTTACTATGTAGATAAGTAATTTGGGCAACCTCGATACCAATCTTAATATATATAAATTACGCGTCACGTTGTTTGTCCGCGATGGACTCCTAAACTACTTAACCGATTTTAATTAAATTTTGTGAATGTGTATGGTTGGTTCCAGGTTGAAAGATAGGATAGTTTTGGACCCGATAGGGAGCGCTCCGTGCGAAGCAGGGGCGGGTCGCTAGTTATAATATATACAAAAATCGTACATGTCGACTTATCAACATATTCACGCCAGATAGGATATTAAGAACATCGTTAGGTCATACACCCATTTAATTAGTCATAATACTGATACTAATAGTCACAAAATACCATATATTCTTAATTTAAATGCATACATTATTATTATATTTATAAAAGTGATACGTCTAGTTGTTTAGGAAATCTAATGAATGATTATAATATTGACATAAAATATTAAACATATTGTTGGCTATATTAAAAGTTGTAGGTACAGCCCGATTCAAACTTAATGGCGGCTCGGAACCTGAGGCGAGTAGCTGCGCAGTAACGAATTCACGTGTCAGCGGGGGTGAGGGGTGGGGTACTGCGCAGCGATTAGCGCACTTCCGAGCTGCTATTAAGTTTGAATCGAACTGTACCAACAGTGTGTCTCGTCTTGTCACGACTTTCTAGCTACAAAAATGATTAATTAAATGATTAATTAATGATTAATAAAAAAGTTTCTTAATTTTGAATTTTAAGAGGAAACTACATAGGTTATTTGCTGCAGTTTATTGCGCCACTTCTTCCCAGCTAAAGCACTAGGAAGTGGTGAAGGGTGGGCGTTTTGAGGAACCGTCTTTTGTAATTTTGACGTTCAAAAAGTGCTGATTCTCAGCCTAGTTTGAATAAATCACTTTTTTATTTTGATTTATTATTATCAATTTTACCAATCATTCAATAGTCATACCTGTATAGTTATTTTCTTTTTATTTGTAACCATTTACAACTTATCTTTATACTTTACTTTCTATTCCTTCTTCGTGTCTTATTTTTCATGTGTACGATTTACGTACATAAAGACGTAAATAATTAAATGTTGCTATGGCTAAAAAAAAACGATTATATTCTTAGAGTTAAAAATACACCCTACAATTACTCGCAGACGCACTGCACTATGACTAGTGGTAATGACTCGAGCTACTGTTACTGATCATATTTTTGGTTACTACACCAATGGGATACAAAATATATTGAGAGCCTAGATTAATATTAAATTAAGATTATTCATAAATCATGAATTTTATATTTTAAACATTATAAAGATAAGTCTTTAGAGGTATCAAACTCAAACTCAAAGCATTTATTTCAATTAAACCATTTACAGGCACTTTTGAATTGTCAAGGAATCGGTCAGTCAGAAATATGAAGCTAGTTGCCCATTCCAAAGCGTAGTAGGTACCTATGGAGAAGAACGGGCAAGAAACTCTACGGACACTCTTTTAAATAAATTGTTACAAAGTTTTAAAAAGGTTACATCATTCATGTTGAAATTAAACATGTGACAACAATGTAGAAAGACGTGCACGTTAGAAGCATCCGTAATAAAAATATAAAACAAAGAACAATTCAAAAATTTTATTCAGCCAAGGCGGCTAAGAGTTGACCAGTCCCAAATGACGGCGCCCGTTCACGAACATGACGTATGAGGAACAGGGTGTAAAGTTCGCTCATTCTCTATAGAAAAAAGAGGATCCTTCGACCAGATGGGTGTCATGTCTGGCGGGCAACTGCCCAACGGTTGATGTCGGGGAAGTCATATACAATGTCGCCCATGGGCATGTCCCACCCGTATTTTTCTGAATATTAATGAAAAATTATCGAACATTAACTTTAAAAGGGGATCTTTAATATTTTTAATATTTTGCCATATCTCCGATGTTATTGGCTCGATTTGGTTCTGTTAATATTTCTAAAAGCTTATGAGTTATTTTATCGGATTAACTTATTTTTTTTATTAAAATTAGTCGACTATGAAAAAAAAAAATTTATTATTTTATTGGTGGTATTTATTTAAAAAAAATACAAGTCCATAAAATCATAGAAGGATTTTGAAAATGATAATTTTATAAGATAAAATTTACGTGGCGTAAATTTATGTGGCGATGTAGATGTCAAGTCATTTCTTCACAAGATAAATTTTGTAGAATAATGGCGATGTAACACGTCTCAAAAGACCATTTCAAACACTAATCTACATGGTCCTCACATGATCTGACCAAGATTATGTCTGGACTTTAAAAGAGACTGTGACCCCTGAGTTTGTTTCGGTCTTTCTACTCAGAGTAAAGTCAGATAGGAAACACTGAACTCATCTAGTTTTAAAACATAATTTATTTTTGATGTTTTAATTAATGTGTTTGTAGACACCTACTTACAGAAGTAAAATCATTTATCATTATCACTTGACTTTCAATTTGGATGTACCAATTAAATAAACTGTAATAAACATGAAAGAGAATCAATCAATACCATTAGGAAAATAATTTTGAATTTACAAGTGAATAAAGTTGACATTTATGGTTATCCTTTAATTATTATATTATTTTATTTGTTTAAAATAGATTTGTATGTGTATTTTGTACCCTTACTGTTTTGCTTTTCATTTTGTTTGACTTACTATGATTTTCGGGAATTTCATTTATAATTATATATAATTATTTTTAAAATAATAATATTATTTTGATTTATTTTAATGTTTTCGTCCGACCGATAATAAGTGAATGATGTGTGGTGCCCTATAATTAGAATTGCACACTTGTATAATATAAACAGGGACACTGTTTATGTTAAGAGCGTTTATTCTAAAAGTTGGCAACGTGACAAATAGCGGTCAAATATTTACCTGTTTTGATTAATTTGGTAATATTACTGTAAGGAATTATGAAAAATCGGTAACTAGTGAACTAGCTACTACTAACTTTTAACATCTAAAATTAAAAATTCGGTGTTACGATATTAATTATTGCATTTCATAATCAATATTTTAGTTCACTAGTTTAGCCATATTTCATATTTCCGTACAGTAATATTGCCAAATTAATCAATACCGCGAAATATTTGTCATCTATTTGCGACGTTGCCCACTTTCAAAATGCAAGCTCTTAAAATGCATGTAATTGTGTAGCCTCTGTTGACGATCCAATAAATAAACATTTCATAAAGTTTCAATGTGAAACTCTTCAGCACTGTTTTTGTGCAGCCTTCACTTTCTACCGGCTGAATTTTTTTACCGTCTCGAGAATAATATGGTGTGTTGTGTAAGTGGAACAGAAGCCATACCCGGGAATATTTGCTTAGTAGCATTGACCACGCGGGCGGGCGGGGATGCGCGAGTGGCTTGTGCGCCTGCGAAAGGATACCAAAGAGGCCGACGGCAAGTGCGGCGACTACCTATCGGCCGCTAAGGAAAGCTACGAATTCATTGATAAATTCCGCGCATTTAGTAGGGTGCGTATGATTCGAATTTCGATATTTTCTATAGTTAAAAAAAAAAACAAAAGACTGTGCCATAAGCTTCTACTCCGTTCACCTATTATAATAGGTGAACGGAGTAAAGCCCTATTTTTTTCGAGACGGTAAAAAAAATCATGCGGTACGAGTTTATGAACAGGGTTGGGATAAACAGTTTTTAAATGATTTTATTATTGGGATTCGACAGTGTAGCAGCTAGTAGACTTACACTGTTAGTCTTCAACATTTTTTTAGAAACATCTGGAAAGGTTGGTAGCGGTGACGGTGGGGGATGATTGTGTGTTAGGTCTACCGACACGACATAGTTTTCTTTGTTCAGACAAAGCGTTGCCTTACACCTACACCTGGCCCTCCCAGAACAGTAGTACGTTGAAGAGTCCCCAGTCTCTGCTGCAAATCTGAATTCGTCAACTTGGATTATTCTAATATTCTCTAATGGTAGAGGGCGCACTGGAGGACGCACAGGCGGACGCGGCTTCAGAGCTGAAACTAAATAATTTTAAAGTAAAAATAATAGTTGAGAGCAGGCACCTACCTGAACACATGCAAAATTATAGAATGATATTTATATTTAGGGAAAGATATAAATTATAATATTAAGGAGATTCATCTCTCTGGAGCACCGACCGCCGGTAGCTTGGAACCCTGCCGGAGACCGGTGGGCTACAATTTTTTTAATATTTAAATATTTTTATAATCTAATATTTAAAAATGTAATTGCTAAGTATATTAATGAAATAATATTAATAAGAATAAGAATATTTTTATTTGTTCATTGTAACAATCTTAAAACTATTACATAATTACTTTGGGGTTTATTGGGCAACTGTATAACCATACATTTATGACGTTTTCTATTAACTTTATTCAACGTTTATAAAATAAAGTGGTATATCTGTAATTATCTTGATAATCAGTTTTTTTGTTGAGTAATTATGATAACATTATAATAATCATGATTTCATACGTGATGACGTTTCATTATGGCACCATATTTCTAAAGCTATTGTTCCTAAAAGAGCGATGGCCGCCACATAGCGTCTGCAATTTACCGGCGAATGACGTCACCTAAACGTTATTTATGAAAGTTAGTTGGTGTGTTTTCCTACAGTGCGTTTTTCGACACCGTAAAGTCAAACCCCGCTGCCATAATTTTTATGACAGCTGTCACAGCGGCCGTTATGTGGCGGTCACCGGTCTTCTAGAAAACCGTAGCTTAAGCCGGACATTATTATTGAAAGAATGAAAAATTTGCCGCCTTTCTGCCAATTAATAAATGTAACAAGTACCATCAGGAGCCCTGAAAACCTTCGGCGCCGGATGATTGTGACAATCCCGATAACTTGCGACGGTACCATCCTCCCTTAAGGTCACTTTAGCCGGACAATCCATGGAACCTTTTTTTGAACAATACTGATTGCGGAAAGACCTACCCTTTCTGGAATACGTGAAACTTTGGTACAAAAGTACCGGTTTTCCCTTTACGTTTATGATTTCGTATTCACCTGAAATATTAAAGAACTGTTCTTGAAGTTTTAAGTTAATTTGGGTGTATAAAGTATTAACACATTTTTTTTCTTACGTTTCCAAAAATAAAAAAGATTTATATTTTATTACTTATTTGTTTTATTTAATTAATTAATTTGTCCTTGTCAAACTTTTTGTATCTACCTAGATTTATAAGTGAACGAAGTGGTCTCCTGTAATTGGAAGCGCACACTACTATGTTCCGATTGATGTATACTTACATGTAATTGTGCAGCCTTTGTTGGAAATCTAATAAATAAATAAATACATATATAAATTAATATATTCATAATAAATATTTAATATATTTATAAATAAATAATAAATATATAAATGAGTAAGTATGGTCGATCTCGGAATTGCTTTTAATGTAATAAAACAGAAAGATATAAAGTATTAACTAGATTTATTATATCGATTACAACAGCAGTATTATTAAACGAGTGTCTAGGCGAAAGGTTAACAGATGACAGAAGAGTGGTCGTTGAGAAACACACTAATAAAGGGGCGCGCGAATCGTTCAGAAACAACGAGGTTTGATTTATGTTCATATTTCAATAGCTTTAAAAGCTTTGAGAACAGTTCCCATTCTTTATATTCTTATTTTCGAGTCAATGGTAAAGTGCTAAATGTGTTCGACCCAGTAGGTGTCCACGCCAATCGCGGCATCAGTGGCGGTTTTTAGGTCCTCAGAAGTACAGGTGTATGGACACTTTGGACACGCCAACATGGGGGGCATGGTTTCGTCAGGAGCACCGCATTCGCACTAGGTGTGGGTTGCGCCAATCATTTTCTATTACGCTAGATTGTGCTTGCAGCTTAAAATGGACTTTATTAGAAGGCTAAAAGTCACCAATGGAGAGGGCTATGCTTGGAGTTTCCCTACGTGATCGAATCAGAAATGAAGAGATCCGCAGGAAAACCAAGGTAACCGACATAGCCCGAAGAATTGCCAAACTTAAGTAGCAGTGGGCAGGGCACATTGCTCGCAGAACACATGGCCGATGGGGCCGAAAGGTTTTGGAGTGGAGACCGCGTACCGGAAGACGTAGTCTAGTTGGAAGGCCTTACACACGGTGGACCGATGTCCTTGTGGAAGCCGCAGAAATGCGCTGGATGCGGGAAGCACAGAACCGGTCGAAGGAGCGGTGCTTGGGGGAGGTCTATATCCAGTGGTGGACGTCTTTAACCCTGCGACCCTTTGAATGCCAGATTACTAACAAATGCGTGCACTGACTAGACAGGTCGGTTCAAATATGTGTGGTTATTTCCTCAAAAGACCATCTCACAGACAGTAATCTGCATTCTCCTCATATCGACGGTCCCTACGAATAATCCCCTAACTACAAATGTAAAATTTTACAGGAGAGCACTTAAAAAATTTAAACAATATCATGTTCCACTTATTATAAAGACATGATTCTTGGTATAGAAGCTTAATATATGATAATAATACCAGCCTGTTACTGTCCCACTGCAGGGCAAAGGCCTCTTCTCATACAGAGAAGGTACGAGCATTGATCACCACGCTTGCTCAAGACGGGTTGGTGATTTCAGACTTATATTAACTATAAGTCCAGGTTTCCTCACGATGTTTTCCTTCACCGATGTCAGTAATGTCCAAGATAAACTCAGAAAGTACATATGAATTGAAAAAGTCACATTGGTACTTGCCCGGATTTGAACCCACAACCTCGTGCATGAGAGGCGAGGCCTTAACCACTGGGCCATCACGACACATAAACACACACATAATATATGATAAAGTTTATAAAAAATAAAAAGATTCACTTACATACTTATACATCGGAACATAGGGACATAAAAGTCAATAACTACCACTTAAGCTATTTCCAATATCCGATTGCAAATCGCTTAAGTGGTACGTACCTATTGATTTTTAAGTGGTAGTTTTTAAATTAACTAGAGTCGTAATTACCACAATTGTACGTGGGGTACATGGTATACCTAACAAAATTTGTAAGCATAGGTCTGGAAATGTTATTTTTACATTATGTGGTTGCACGTCACGATATTCTATGGATTTTTTTTTCGAGGCGTACCCGTAGTTTTACCTATTTGACTCTTATCTCAAAATTTATTAAGAGTACTTACTTAGTATTTACTTAGTAGGTATGTAGAATTTCTTCAAACATGATAGTTCTAAATGAGATACACAAACAGAACTGAGACAAAGGAATGTAGTACTTACCTAATCATAAAGAAACGGCATTTTGGATTGACATGTTTATTAATAACTTATAATTAAGTTTACACTACATCGCACTACGATGACTGTCTCATAAAATTGGAAGAAACTACCATATTGAATCAGTAGTAATGGTTAACAAAAGTTACGCAACATTGTTTAGTTGTAGCAACATGTTTTATGTAGGTAGCTTTTTCTTCTTTTCGAGTCAATGGGAAAAGTAAAAATATTTTATTACGTTATATTAGTTGAGCTCAGTAGGTGGCCACGCCAATCGCGGCGTTGCGTGGCGTTTTTAAGTCCTCAGAAGAGTAAGTGTATGGAAACTTTGGACACGCCAACAACTATCCCCATGGTTTGGTCAGGAGCACCGCATGTCTGGGCGACCACTGGGTGACCATTCCCACTGGGTGTTGAGGCGACCTCCTTGGGTCCGCAGTCGATTGATTGGTTTCCATATACGCTTTTCATATAGTTAGCTTGAATCATGTTTCTAAGAACATAGCATGCAAGAATGTGCGTTAAGTTAAACTTGTTTCACACACAAATCACATTGCTGCAACAATGTTGCACAACTTTTGTTTCGAATGCCTTCGGGGTTTGAAATGTGTACTTTCATGTACATTTTTTTTTTAACGATTACCAAGAAATAAAGAAAAACTTCTATATTTCTACACAAATTAATTGTGGGAACAATTTAAAAAAAATACTAAGTACTGTGATCTTTCAATCTTAACCGAGGAAAGCCAGCGATACAGGAGCTATTATTGTAGGGCAAAAGTTTGTGTGCATATACAGGTGCACTTGCTTCTCCCTCGCTTTCATGATCAGCAGCTTTATTATAAACTAGCCCCTAAACTAACGAAGCTTAAACCACAACGTAAACAAAATTACACAATAAGAAATGGTATAAAAACAATATTAAATGTTTAAAACCAAACTTGGTCATAAACAAATGTATTTAGGTATAGGGGTTCAGTTTTTCCTTTTCAGGCACCTACTGACCCCAAATTAGAAATTACCAGAAAAAAATTACGTTAAGTACAAAAATAAAAACACAACAATAATTAAACAAATAAACAAAGGAATCACAGGCAGGCAGTCACAGGAATGGTATCAACAAAACAAGATGGCGGCGTTAGTTCCGATTTTGAACACGCGCCAAAAGAACCTTATAGCGTTAAACCTGCTTTGGCTAAGCGTTATTCCTGTCACTGTCGCATAACTGTCAAACTACAAGTATTGTACAGAGAAATGGCAACAAAAGCCAAAGCACGTGTTATGTAACGATATCAATCTCAATCCAAGTACAGTCACGAGCATAATTTATAATACGTTAGCTTACGCAAGATTTAAAAGCGTTTCTCTCCTGAATTATAAATAGAAAAGAATTTGTATGATGTTTCGAACATAGTCTTTACAATGCATTTGCTCGAAAAGAGCCTTTTCCAAGCAGTAAATTAGTGCGGAAAGTGTCACTTTTTTTCTGCTTTTTAGTTTTTTGTTTTTTTTTTAATTTTTGTGGCCGTCGTCAGCCCGTTGCAAAGAGTTTTTATAGATATTTGAGAAAAGCTTTACAAATCAGATGATGATGATAACGATGACGATGGCTAAGGCGATGGCGATGGCGATGACGACATCGATGACGATGGCAATGGCGGAGTCAAAGTTAAAGTCAAATTCAAAGTCGAAGTCGAAGTCGAAGTCGAAGTCGAAGTCGAAGTCGAAGTCGAAGTCGAAGTCGAAGTCGAAGTCGAAGTCGAAGTCGAAGTTGAAGTCGAAGTCGAAGTCGGAGTCGAAGTCGAAGTCGAAGTCGAAGTCAAGTCGAAGTCGAAGTCGAAGTCGAAAGTCAAAGTCATGAATGTTGTTTTTATCATTTATATACGTCGTCATTACGAGTATGTTAGATGTTACACATCATCGTAAGGCTCACTCGATTTTGTAAAACGTTGTATGATACACGTGCGTAAGACGATTTCCGACTCGTGTCGACTTATACACTCATCGGAAATCACCTACCTTCCGCACTTATAGCATAAATAACTATTTCGAAACTATACTTTTATGAAATAGGTCTTTTTTCAAATTTGCAATTCTTATTTTATGAGATGATTCATAAGCGATTTTCTCGGTTTACACAGTCCGATTTTAATTGATCAATGCTAAATCGAAAGCGATTTGAGAAGCGTCTGAACAGACTTTCAATAAAATTTAAATTCAATATGTTTTTTTCAAAAATCGATACGTGTAAACTCGGTATAAATGTATGCTTGGAACTGTATAGTAAGCGTCAAACTTTATGGACGCTCTGAAGTGGGCTACTTGCTGCGCAGTACCCCACTCCTCACTCTCGCTGACACGTGAATTCGTTATTGCGCAGAGACTCGCCTCATGTTCCGAGCCGCCACAAAGTTTGGATAAGTCTGTACCTGTTACTAGTTTTAATTAGTCTTCTTTTACCCGGTTTGCCCACAAAAACTCAACCAGCTTTCTTCTTACCGCTTCACCTTGCTGCCGCTCGATATCCTCTTTTTTTCTTATTCTAGAATACCCCGATGATTCGCTGCTGTCAGTGCTGTGTTCTTGGTGGGTGAAATTAGGACCTTAAAGCATAATTTGAATTAGAATCACGACCCAATCAGTCTCTTTGAAGGTAAAATTAACTAGAAAACATATAAGAAATTATATGGAGGCGCTTGTATAATTCCACGCTAATCATCCTCCATACTAATATTATATGTGAAAGTAACTCTGTCTGCCTATAGGTAGCCTGGGAACTGGAGAAGAACATAATAAAAGCTAGTTTTCTTTGAAGTTTGGTTCTTTAGTTTTACTTTGCAGCTGGGGGCTTAAACAGTTAATTTCTTATTTTCTTGGGTTTCCAACTGGCGAAATGGTACTATAGGTACACATCTGCCTAAACCTTCAGAAAATATAGGCGTGATGTTATCTGATCGAAGAGCTTCAAAGACAAAAAGGTAAAATATTAATAGGCACCAATCAAAGAATTCTGTCCACTTGTAGACAGCAATCATCGTAATGTATCAATCGCCTACATTAACAAAATATAAAACTACTTAGAATTTAAATTGTTTTATTACCTTTTGTTTACACTCCATATGGGAAAAAATGTGAATAAAAGAAAAAAAAAATGGTATATTAATCAACTAAGTATTTTAATATTTCAACTGCTGTATTATAATTTTAGGTTTTTTACACATGACTGTTCCATTTTTACTGCCAAAAAATTCATAGACGATCGCTTAGGTATATAATGACAGCGGTATACACAGATACTGGTGCGGCTTAATGAGATACATATATTTGTTTAAAGTTTTACAATGAAATTGTAAAACTTTAAACAAATCCTATCCTATAGATCAAAACGATTAAGCAATATTATGCGCGCTCACATAACAAATCACTAAATACATTAAACTAATTTAAAACATTGATATTGTTTATCTGTCAATCTCAATATCGTATATATCAATATTGTATTCGTCTCGAAACTTTAGCGAAATAATAACTAAAGTTCGTTTTTTAATCCCAGTTAATAATTTGGAAGTTCAAAGCTTTGTTGTTTGTTTTTTCAATTTGGAGTTTGACATTTGCACCTATCTGGGATTCAAAACGAACTTTAAAATAGTAACAACAGCGCCATTTTGAACGTATTCGGAACATAAGACAAATGGAAATCCCTTTCAGAGCGTTTCGTGTTTATACAATGCGATTTTTTTTTGGATAGTTAGGTTTTGTTACTTTTCAATCATTGTTATCGCGGATAGAATGTCATTTTGTCTTGGCCCTCTGCATAACTATACACAACTATTCTTGACCTTTTTTGACCTATCTAACTTTTAATGATTTAATACTGAAGATCTAAACGATTAGTGTTAATGATTTGGTAAAAATATATGTTAAATGAGAGCATTTTCTTAATAACATAATAAAGGAATATTTTAGATTATGTTTATATTTTATATTCAATAGTGAAATTAATTTGTAAAGTTATATCTATCGGGGATAAAAAACTGAGAATGACGCAAAACCTATCAAACGTATTTGTTTGAAACATTCACCATTTTAAAGATAATTTAATTATTAATATTTTAGTACATACATATAAGTGTTTCATTAAATACGTTTTGTTTTATGTATAATAAATTAATAATGCGTCTAATGTAGGACAGCGCTCCTTGATGGGCGAGTTCTATTACTGGCTGGACTTAGCTCAGTACAGAACACGTAAGCTAACCAGCCAAGGTCACTGGCATCCTGTCACTGTCGCAAAACTGTCAAACTACAAATGCAAGATAGAGATTCCCGGGAACATATGCCAAGGTACGTGATAAGTAACGATTATCTGTCACAGTCCATATAGTCACGAGCATATATTATACGTTAGCTTACGCAAGATTCAAAAGCGATTCTCTCGTGAATTATTAATAGAATCGAAATTGTATGATGTTTCGAATTTAGTCTTTTCGAAACCATACTTTTATGAAATAGGTCTTTTTCCAAATTTGCAATCAATGCTAAATCGAAAGCGATTTGAAAAGCGTCTGAAAAGACTTTCAATCAAATTTAACTTCAATATGTTTTTTTCAAAAATCGATACGTGTGAACTCGGTATAAATGTATGCTTAGGACTGTATAGTAAGCGTCAAATTTTATGGCCGCTCTGAAGTGGGCTACTTGCTGCGCAGTACCCCACCCCTCACCCTCGCTGAAACGTGAATTCGTTACTGCGCAGCGACTCGCCTCATGTTCCGAGCCGCCACAAAATTTACATCGGGCTGTACCTGTTACTAGTTTTAATTAGTCTTCTTTTACTCGGTTTGCCCACAAAAACTCAACCAGCTTTCTTCTTATTGCCTCATCTTGCTGCCGTTCGATATCCTCTTCTGTTCTTGTTCCGGAACACCCTGTTGAGTCGCTGCTGTCAGTGCTGTGTTCTTGGTGGGTGAAACTCGGACCTTAAAGCATAATTTGAATTAGAATCACGACCCAATCAGTCTCTTTGAAGGTAAAATTAACAGAAATTATATGGAGGCGTATAATTCTACACTATCCATCCTCCATACTAATATTACCTATATGTGACAGTAACTCTGTCTGCTTATCTGTTACCTTTTCACGCCTAAACCACTGAACCGTCTTTTATATCTCAATATAGGTAGCCTGGGACATGGAGAAGAACATAATAAAAGCTACTTTTCATTAAAAACAAAATGAAATAGGTACAAAAAAAACGCAGACAAAGTCGCGGGCAACAGCAATTTTCAATCAATCTGCCCAGCCTTTCCCCAACTATTTTGTGGTCGGCTTCCAGTCTATCCGGATGCAACTGAATACCAGTATTTTACATGGAGCAACTGCTTACCTGACCTCCACAACCCAGTAACTGGGTAATACGATACCCCTTGGTAACACTGGTTGTCAGACTTTCGGGCTTCTGACGACCCGTAACGGCTGTCAAAGATCAACGAATGACAGCCGGGACCAACGGCATAACCCCATCCACGGACCAACCCCGGCAAGTGTAGCTTAGCCT
Organism: Agrochola macilenta; assembly: GCA_916701695.1. NCBI lineage: Eukaryota > Metazoa > Arthropoda > Insecta > Lepidoptera > Noctuidae > Agrochola > Agrochola macilenta. The sequence continues at coordinate 17,866,826 of OU753563.1, forward strand.
GATGGATCGACCCGTGCGTCCGCTAGTCTATTATAATGAATACATATGAAATGATTTTATGCACCAATTTATTACCAATTAGTGTAGTAGTCGGTTCTTTAGTTTTACTTTGTAGCTGGGGGCTTAAACAGTTAATTTCTTATTTTCTTGGGTTCCCAACTGGCGAAATGTAGGTGTACTATAGGTACATATCTGCCTATGGCTTCGGAAAATACAGGCGTGATGTTATCTATATATAAGTTTCTTAATTTGATTAGCTTCAAAGACAAAAAGGCAAAATATTAATAGGCACCAATCAAAGAATTCTGTCCACTTGTAGACAGCCATCATCGTAATGTATCAATCGCCTAGACTAACAAAATATAAAACTACTTAGAATTGAAATTGTTTTATTACCTTTTGTTTACACTGCATATTATGGGGAAAAATGTGAATTAAAGAAAAAAAAATGTTATATTAATCAACTAAGTATTTTAATATTTCAACTGTTGTATTATAATTTTAGGTTTGTTTACACATGAATGTTCCAATTTTACTGCCAAAAAATTCATAGACGATCGCTTAGGTATATAATGTCAGCGGTATACACAGATACTGGTGCGGCTTAATGAGATACATAAATATATGGTTTCACACAAAATGAAATTGTAAAACTTTAAACAAATCCTATCCTATAGATCAAAACGATTAAGCAATATTATGCACGCTCACATAACAAATCACTAAATACATTAAACTAATTTAAAACATTGATATTGTATATCTGTCAATCTTTAGAAGTCCGGGTATACATTCTTTCGTCTCGAAACTTTAGCGAAATAATAACTAAAGTTCGTTTTTTAATCCCAGTTAATAATTTGGAAGTTCAAAGCTTTGTTGTTTGTTTTTTCAATTTGGAGTTTGACATTTGCACCTATCTGGGATTCAAAACGAACTTTAAAATAGTAACAACAGCGCCATTTTGAACGTATTCGGAACATAAGACAAATGGAAATCCCTTTCAGAGCGTTTCGTGTTTATACAATGCGATTTTTTGTAGGATAGTCAGGTTTTGTTACTTTTCAATCATTGTTATTGCGGATAGAAAGTAATTTTGTCTTGGCCCTCTGCATAGCTATACACAACTATTCTTGACCTTTTTTGACCTATCTAACTTTTAATGATTTAATACTGAAGATCTAAACGATTAGTGTTAATGATTTGGTAAAAATATATGTTAAATGAGAGCATTTTCTTAATAACATAATATAGGAATATTTTAGATTATGTTTATATTTTATATTCAATAGTGAAATTAATTTGTAAAGTTATATCTAACGGGGATAAAAAACGGAGAATGACGCAAAATCTGAAAGCGTATTTTTTTTAAACATTCACAATTTTAAAGATACTCGTAATTTAATTATTAATATTTTAGTACATGTACGTGTTTTATTAAAATACCTTTTGTTTTATATATAATAAATTTATAATGCGTCTAATTTGGGACAGCGCTCCTTGACGTACGACGCGTTACGCGTTGCGTGAGCTCAGTACAGAACACGTAAGCTAACCACTCATGGTCACTGGCATATATCTGCGTCTTAAATCTACTTATAACCTAAAATATTGCCCAAAAGCCCCCTCAAACAGTTTCGGTGGTGGGTGAGTGTGAATGTTATAAGCATGCGCAAGAGTTCCATCTTTGTTCAGCTTGAGTTTTGCTTTGCAATCCTTACTCAGCTTCTGTGAGCAATACTGGTTACAATACGACGCTCCTTGCCGCGAAAACGTAAAGTTTTTATATAAAACCGTCCTCTTTCGATTTAATATAATGGCTTTATATTGATCTGAAAATATAATTAAAATAAATAAATAATCGTTTATTTACAATACGGGGCACATTTACAATAAGTAACTTACAAATTAAAATAGAGCACAGTTGCTTATTTGCCTGAACTAGGTTGAACCTGTTCTTCAGGCTGGGTACTTAAAAAATCAATCTGAATCCATATTAACTGTAAAATGGATTCAGATTGATTCATTGATCAGTTTCAGTCAAGGATCTTAAAGGAAGGGACTGTAGTACTGCTGGGGAGTTTGTTGCGCCACTTCTTCTTCCCAGCTAAAGCACTAGGAAGTGGTGAAGGGTGGGTGTTTATGGGGTACTGTCTTGTGTAACTTCGACGTTAGAAAAATGTTGATTCTCAGCCTAGTTTGAATAAATGACTTTTAAATTTGAATCCTTTATGTACGGGCACATGTTGTAGTTTTGTAGGATACAAGTGAAACCGCGGTCAATAGCAGGTATATCTTATTGTAATTTATTAATTATGAACACACAGAAAATAAAGATTACTTATAATGTTTTTAGGATGCTGTTGGAGGTTCCGCGCATCCTACCTATTATTGATGCTGTTATCTTCATCATAATGTTGTCAACATGGGGTTCCGCGAATATCTGCGCTGCAGAAGCGCAGGATCCACATCCTAAACTGATATTATAAATGCGAAAGTGACTTTCTTTGTTTGTTTGTTACGCTTTCACGCTAAAACGGCTCAACCGATTTGGATCAAATTTGGCACATGGGTAGACCATGACCTGGGTTAAGACAAACGATATTTTTTATCCCGATATTCCCACGGGATCGAGACTTATGCGGGTAAAACCGCGGGGCGTAGCTAGTAAATAATAACACGAATATGTAAGGAATTAATATTTCATTTTTAGAATCTATCCTACTTTAAAATATCTCCCATATGATAGTACTATTTTGGGAGGAGGGTGATTATGGTGAGTCGAAGGCACTGCAAGAGTTCCATCTTCGTTCAGAACCAGCTTGGCTCCACATCTCTGGCTCGCCCTTTGCGAACAGTACCTGTGTCGGGCCGATGAACTTTGTCTCGAAAATGTGTAGTTTTGGTACAGAAATAATGGTTTTCCATTAATTTCTATGATTTTACCTGAAAATGTGAAGTAATATTAGGAAAATTATATATTTTGTATATTATTTGTGTACCAGTATTGTATATTTTGTAGTGACTGTTTTTTGTGGTGTACAATAAAGTATATATAAATAAATAAGTAAATAAATATATTTAAAAAAATCATTTTGTCTGAATTGCATGTCAACCTGTCTATTCCGGGTATTTAATAGTTTTTAAGCAATAAGAAGACAAGTGCATTCAGTAACTTTAAATAAGAGTAAAGTTATTTATCAATCGTTTTTACATAAAATAACATCACGCCTGTTATTCCGGAGGGTTAGGCAGAGGCGTACCTATAATACACCCACGTTACGCCAGTTAAGTTTAAGTCCCATGTAATAGGGGCGACCCTATTAGAAGCAACCGGGCACAAATCCAAACTCCAAACAGCTACTGAGATATTCCAGACGGAAAAACCCGATTATACTTTGCCCGACCTCGGAATCGAACACAGGACCTTACGCTCAGCAGTCGCGCTTGTGACCACTAGACCAACGCGGCAGGTATCTTTAATTCTTTTAGAAAATATGAACAAAACAAAATCCTTCACTAATAACATATTCAAAATGTACCTTTAATTGAAATAAAGGAAAAAAGAAAGATAATTCGTTTATTTGCACTTAACGTGACGCATAGAGAAAAAAATTACAAGTTAACATAAAAAAACACACAGAAAGTAAAGGCTGCCACAGGTGCGACGCAACTCTAATAAAACAATTTCTAAGAAAACATCACGGTAGAACAATTACAGTGCGCGTCACGTAAAAAGAACGCTAAGTGACAGTGCAGGGGATGTGTCTGCGCACGGATACAGTTGTATCCTAAAGTACTAGGGTATTGGTTTTATAATATAAGTGTAATTGTTTTATTGTAGAATCATAATAGGTACTTTATTAGCTACTTAGTACTATGGAATAGGCTGGAATCGATAAATCGCTCAGTGCGCACGTAAAAGACCAGCGTTCTTTTTACGTGACGCGCACTGTACCGGTGTCGCGTCGCGTATATATTATATAGGTATAAATAACAATTATAATTTTTGTCTATGATATTTTCCATCGGCTGACATGAATATTTTCGCGGGTGGATGGTTGTGTAACGCGGAGACGCTTGCAAGACTGCCATCTTTGTTGAGCTTCAGCTTTGCTCTGCAATCCTTGCTTAACTTCTGCGAACAATAGTGATTCCACCACGATCGGCCTTGTTGAGCAAACGTGTAATTTTCATATAAAATCAATCTCTTTCCGCTTATTGTAATGATTGCGTATTGACCTGAAATATATTAGGGTTTTAGGCTGCCTGTCCACTGGAGCGGAGAGGAAAGGAGCGGAGTAGCGGTATGCCAATATTAACCAATGGAATTGCATAAAACCACCGCTCCGCTTCAGTCGACAGGGATTTGCGAACTAATTTAAAAATTCATACAAAACCGGGAAGCGGAGCGGGGAAGAAGAAGAAGAGAAGTGGAGAGGGGAAGCGGAGCGCGGAAACGGAGCGGAGAAGTGGAGCGGGGAACCGGAGCGGGGAAAAATACGTGAACTCGGTCTAGCTCCGCACAGTCCGCAACACCGCTCCGCTACCTCGCTCCGCATAGTCCGTAACTCCACTCCGCTACCTCACTCCGCATCAATGGACAGACACTGTCCGCAACTCCGCTACACTCCGTTGCCATTCTCCTCTCGGCTGCCTCGTTCCGCTTCAATGGACAGGCAGCCATAAGAAGTAAGACTAAGTTCACACGATATTGTCCTGCACATTTTTTTGCACGGCAGAAACTACGGTTTCCTAAAAGAGCGATGGCCGTCACCTAGCGACCGCAATTTACCGGCGAATGACGTCACTGAAACCCTATTATAAAGTTGGTGTGTTTTCCTAGAGAGCGTTTTATGACACCGTCAGGGATCCCGCGCACTAGACGGCCACGACCACGACCAGTGGTCGCAGCGACCAGGTCTAATCAATCTGCCTAGCCTTTTCCCAACTATGTCGGAGTCGGCTTCCAGTCTAACCGCAGCGACCAGGTAAACTATATAAAGAAAGAAAGAAAAAGTATTTATTGAGACTCGCACAGGAAATCACATTAAACTAAAAACACACTAAACATATAAACCGATACGAATCGGGCACTTGGTCGCAACAGCCAACTAGCCGCAGATCATACAATACCCCTAGACGGCCATGACTGGCCGGAGTCGTGGCCGTCTAGTGCGCGACATCTTTAAAGTCAAACCCCGCCGCCATTTTTTCATGACAGCCGTCACTGCGGCCGTCGGCTTCTTCGAAACCGTACTTTTAGCCCCACTTTTGTTACGGTGAAAGTGAATACTATAATAGCGAGCCTAACATTATACAACACGGTGCTCCGTGTGAATGTAGCTTGCGCAGGATACACGGCAAACTAAGTACTACTTACTTTAGCCACAATTTTACTAACTGTATTTTAGCTTAGGCTCCCTTGCTCGTTGATTACTTCCCTGAGGACCAAGTCTGCTAACGCAATTATGTCGGAATAGCCGATCATTGACACCGTAATAATAGATTTTGACAGTTTTGGTAATCTCTTACTCAAGAGGCGCCATTTTGTTTTTCTGATGGCGTGTCACTGACGGTCCACTAATGTCGTACATAATTACAAGTTGTAAACGAACTTTTAGCAGAATGGTAATGGCGATGGCATTGCCTTGGTATGGTGCTCATAACGACCAATCATTGAAAATAGCAGAATTGGCTCCAGAATTGGGTTCCACGATTAAAAGGCATGCGTTATGATTCAATATTATAATAAATAAATCTGTACTAAGTAAGCTTTGCTTATCTACAGCATCTTTTCATAATAGTTCTGTAGCGGTGTAAGCCGAAGTATGAAAAGATGATATAGCAATGTGAGCTTAGTTAAGCTAATTGATCTAAGTTAAGCTACGTAAGCTAAGCTCATGGCGTGACGGCTAGTCGGTTCTTCGTTACTTCCAAAGGCAAATAATGTAGGTCATGATTATGGTATGATTATTGTAGTTTTACTTCTTTGTCATGAAATACAAGTTATAAAAAAACCAACCGCCTAGCCTTTTCCCAACTATGTTGGGGTTGGCTTTCAGTCTAACCGGGTGCAGCCAAATACCAGTATTTTAAATGCAGTTTATAAATGCGCAATCAATTACTGTCTGAATTGTTGAAGCAAGTCTTTGTAAAGTGCGTCGCAAAGTTAAAGAGAAACAAAATAAAAGGTAGGTAATCCTAATCATAACTATAATAATATAATATACAGGGTGGCAGGGACATCGACGCGAAACCTGTTACCATGGATTCAGTACATGATTCTAAACGCCCGTGAGTTGAGTGTATGGAGCAAAATTTTTTTTTTTGATAACCGACGAAACATTTCAACGCAAGGGTGTTCAGAACCATGTACTGAATCCGTGGTATAAGTTTTCGCGGCGATGTACACGCTGTATATAGTATAATATACTCGTACTTATGTACGTATAATATTATAAATGCGAAAGTTTGTTTGTTTGTTTGTTTTCACGCTGAAACGGCTATACGGATTTGGATGAAATTTGGCACATAGATAGACCATGACCTAGAATAGGACATAGGAGAATTTTTATACCGATATTCCCACGGGATTGAGACTTACACGGGTCAAGTCGCGGGGCGCAGCTCGTAGGGTCATAAAAACAAAGATTCATCTTGCCTATTAATTATTTAGTCTTGTATTTATTAAATTTGTGCTTATGACTAGTCTTGGTGCTTGGCATGAAGCATTCAATAACAATTTCAACAGGTCAAATAAGTCATTTTATATTATTTACTTAGGTTTACATTCAAATCTAAAACAATTGAAAAACCGTCACTATCTGTGCAGACCATCGCGACTTGTCGCGCGACGCGACACCGGTTATTGTTATACTGTGAAGTTTTCTTAGAAATTGTATTGTTCGTGTCGCGTCGCGCGACAAGTCGCACTGGTCTTCACAAGCCTTAATAAAGCTGATATCAAACACTTATTTTTTTGTTCATTTTTGTCTTTCTTTCAGCATTTTTCACTCAAAATGAAATGTCTGAACACAAAATGAATAAAAAGTGAAAAATAAAACTTAAGTACTAGTGAACCGACCCAACGATGTTGGATTTCGGTACTCAGTTATATCATTCACTTGAGCTCCGAGTGATCGAAAATTTTTATGAAATGAGTAAATGAAGTAATTCATTTCTATGTATTTTTTCGGAGTCGTGTGAACACTTAATAAATAAATAAATGTTTGTAAGGGGGGTTTGCGCTAAAGTAGCCCGCGAAATTCAAATTTTCTTACGTTTTTTGCAATTCGCAATCGAATGAAGTGTCTGATATCAGCTTAAACTACGCTAACACGAATTTTGCCGTTGAAAGCAACATTTCCAAAAAAAAAAAATTAAAACAGTCAAGAGGTGTCGTGGGTTGGAACGAAGTTCCTTTCGGTTTTCGTTGCGTCACGACACTTTTCTTACGTAACCAGTGTCGTGACGGTCAAAATGTACACTTGTATAGGTCCATTTCTCATTCCCCAATTGAGCAGAGAATAACCACAATATACTCGTAAATATGAACAGTATGGAAACTATGCCTATTTGTTGAAATAATTACCAACGCTCCATTTTTTAAAAGATCGCGGCGGCCACCTCGTCTCGATGCGGCACCTGCAACTGACAGCACCGCGACAATCGCTTCGCCATCGGAATATCGTCAATGAGCGCGTCTGTGTGAGTGCGCCGTTTCGAACGTTTTACGTAGTTTCAGTACTGTCCATATTTATTCTGTGGTATAACGTACGTTAAGGAACTTCATTCCAAAAAACAATAAATTTTAAATAGGTGCTTCACAGTCTGCAATAGTTTCCATCAAGAGCTTTGTAAAGTTTTGGTGGCAAATGATTGTGGCCGCTGATAACTTGATGAATACTGCCATCTTCATCAAAAGTGAGCTTCGCTTTACATCCCGTAGAAGACTTCTTAGAGCAATACCGATATCTGACGTTTGAGCCCGATTTCGAATATGTATGCTTTTGGTAAAGTATAACATCCTTGTTGCGAAATTTTATTGTTTCATATGTAACTGGAAAAAACAATTCGTGCTACATAATTGTGTTTAATTATCACACAGGAATAGGCATTTAACTGTATCCGATTAGTCTGGAGGCTGACCCCAACATATTTAGGAAACGGCGAGGCCTATAGGCATTTTAAGTATCCATCCATGCAACAATTTGGATCGGGTGGTATAGCTGTCGACAGCCTATTATATGTTTACACAACTGAGATATACACAATCTTCGTCAGTGTCGTGATCTATTTTAGAAACCTGTTCAGGTTTTATGAAAAATAATGTTTTATTATTATCGTGTTGAGATTACACATTTAATAGTTGAGCTGGGCAATATGCGTCGCTGACGTAGACTGGATGATCGTAGAATTAACAAAAATTAAAGAATAAGTATTTGTTGCAGAAGCTGATGTTATTGATTAAATTGATAGAATCAGTATTTGTTGCAGAACCTGATGTTATTGATTAAATTGATAGAATCAGTATTTGTTGCAGAACCTGATGTTATTGATTAAATTGAAAGAAACATGCAAGTAAAGTTAATCGTATTCATAAACTCTTTACGAAAGGTCACCTTCCGGCGATACTGTTATAAAAACCACGCTTGTCAAACGGATTAGTCTCTCCATATTTTTTATTCAAACAAATTTATATTCAATTGTTGTTGTATTATTGGCAATTGGCAGTGTTCCTTGACAACAGCTATGGGTAGTAAATTCATATAAGTATCTTCTCCAGAAACCATAAAGTTATAATTTTGTAAAAAAAAAAGTAAAAATAAAATATACAAACACTTTATCAAATATAATTTATTTCTAGAATTAGAACTTATCACTTATTTATATCCTTCTGTAGGTATATATTACGTTTTATATTCTTTCATATATCTTCTCTAACTTTTTTAGTATCTACATATTTTTAATATCTTTTTAAATACAAATAGTTAACATTATACAATGTAAAAAACCGGTCTGATCCGAAAGGGTCAGGTACTGCAATAACATTACCAAAAAGTGATAAAAAATCTTATCTTGAAAATACAAATGTTATTGCTATTTAAAATTCACATTTTTTGCACCAAAATAACCCCAAATCCATAAAAACCTAGCAAATTTTCAACAGGGGTCATAAGTTATAACAGGTAGAAAAAAAAATGTTGCGATTTTTTTTTTCTTTACGTCTAAGTTACCACATTGCACAATAGACTCTCAGTACCTAACAACACCCTCACGAATCGGACAGGGTTTTTTTTACATGTTGTACTTGTATGTGGTTAGATAGGTACCTAATCTCTGAAAACACTTAACCGATTACAAGAAAGTTTTCACTGTTTGAAAGATACAATAGACTCTTTATGCCAGAGAAATGGACGGTTTCTGTGGGAATCACTATGGAGGTGCAACCACGGGGCACAACTAGCATTACATTATTATTCCCAGACTATCGCCGCTTGAGTCACTTGCCAGCGGTTTGAACTGTAAATGATAAGTTTTCAAGATACGTCGGTATAGCCACTTCTTCGCAACGTAATTTTTTGGTATGTCCTCTTTGGCACAATATTCTAGATACAAAGAGTAAAATTTGGCTATTTTCAAGTGTTTGCCGATGTGAAGTTCCCGCTCAAGATTTTGCTCAGAATGAGTCACATTTTCAAACATGATATCGATGTGTTTACGAACCGTATCTTTTATTTCTTTTGGTGTTTTGTTAGCTGCTGGCAATTTTCCCCGTCTGTCTCCTTGTGATATGCCCTTTCTAGCGTTTCTTAGTGCTGTTGATACTACCTGTCCGGATATAGCTAGGGTGTTTACAAAGAAGGTTTTGCAAACTCTAACGGGTTCTTCGTTCACCAGAAAAGTGTAGCTTAATGTAACCTCTCTTTTAAGTGGCTTTCCAAAAACGCGGCGTCTACGAACTGGCCCTTCAGACACTCTTGCTACTAGAAACTGCTTCTGTAAAGTCTTGGTCATATCATAATATTTCTTAAAGATACTCCTCCTGGCTTCGTCATTTACATTTTCATAGCACTTAAGCTTACAGGTGCAAATTGGTCCCATTGTTTTTTGAAAGCTAGCTTTTCTTCCTTTATTTAATGTTCCTTTCTTTGAATACTTTCTTTTAGAAACAGTTGATGATGCATGGGGTTTATGTTCCACTAAATTAATTTTCTTATTGTGTACTTTTTGTGATAAAAGTTTAATAACATCTTCATCATCTGAACAGCTGTTTTCAGGCACTTTATCAGAGTTGTTATCTTCATCAAAAACCTGTTCAGGTTCTAAAATGAAACTTAGATTATTATTAATTTGTTGAGATTCCGCTTCTTTTTTAATAGCTGAGCTGCGCAATGAAAACCGCTGATAAGGTTTCGAAGAATCTAGAATTAAAATAATTAATCGAATTATTATTAGTTAATGTAGCTACTAATACTAATAAATTAAACAAACCTTTTAAATAATGTTTATCGTATTAATGGACCCGTTCGGAGAGGTCACACCTATACAGTTTGGGGGAAATTTCCTGTCTTACCGAATGCAGCTGAATACAAGTATTCATGACATACTATTGGATGTTGCTTGCGCTTGTCGAACGGATGAGTGGCCTCCATATTACGTTGTCGTATTTAATCAGCAGGAAAAGGGGAAATGGCGTGAGCGTATTCATGATGTGTCAGCAGTCTCCAAAAACAATAGTTAGTTATTTTTTTTTATTTTTTTTTTAATATGTTTATATATAATATAATAGGAGGAGCTCGTGGCTAAGTAATCGTGGCTAAGTAATAACAGACGCACGGGTAGATCGATCAGGTTAAGCTACGCTTGTCGGGGTTGGTCCGTGGATGGGTTACCATCTTTACATACCGAGACTCCTCCGTGCCTCGGAAAACACGATAAGCCGTTGGTCCCGGCTGTCATTCGTGGATCTTTAACAGTCGGTACGGGTCGTCAGAAGTCCGAAAGTTTGACAACCAGTCTTACCAAGGGGTATCGTGTTACCCAGTAACTGGGTTGTAGAGGTCAGATAGGCAGTCGCTCCATGTAAAATACTGGTATTCAGCTGCATCCGGGTACACTGGAAGCCGACCCCAACATAATTGGGAAAAGGCTCGGCAGATTGGTTGTGTATATACAATATAATAATAAACGATACAATAATAAAGACCATTTATTTCAGATCATACAATCCATTTTTGTTAGTAAGAAGGTACATGAACAACTATTTCATTTAAAAACGATTGTTAGTACTTACATGCATTTGACAGATTAATTGATTGTTAATAATAGATTATTTTGTTACTAATATTGTTCGATATTTTTTTGATAGTTACTGTGTTGTTCTTTGCATGATGGTCGAAGCATTTTTGTTAAGTCTCTTATTTTTTTTATTTAACTTATGTGCTTTATTATACGATAGAAATATATTTGGTACAGAACAACTCATAACTAATTAATTAATAAAAATAACAAAATTATATACTAACTTAACTAAAAATATTAACAAACTAAAATATGCCATCGAAAAATGTTGTTTTCTTATTCTACCTAAGTAAATAGTTTTTTCATTTCTTTATTTCCAATCATTACTTACTAACTTTTGTAAAAAAAAAAATTGTACAGGGTAAGGTACAAAACCAATAGGTAAGTGTAAAATAACTTTAATTTCGGAATTTGGTGGGAAAAATCCTAAATATACCTTCCTAAATTAAAGTTGTTTTTCACTTTGTAGTTTTTTTTTTTTAATTGTAGGTTGTTTTTTTTTATAAAAAAGGTATTTTATGTTTTACTTTTTTTCTGCGGTACCTACCTACCTTGCTATGTAAATGACAGTGACAGGGAGTTACGAGTATAACATCATCAACATACACAAAGTTCATTAAATACATATATAGAAGCTCACTCTAAAACTAGGTACTCAAACAAAGCTAATCAAACTATATGTGATCCCGGTGGGCTGTCTAGAGCTACCAAATGAAAAATAATCACGTTAATCGGCCCAGTAATCACGGAGAAATCGGTAAACATAACGAAAAAAACACCACTTCCGTTTTTTGAAGTCGGGTAAAAAAATACATAAATTTGACTATTATTTATGAAGCAGTATTTTATACATACATTTACATAAACTTTAATTTTAATAATAATGAACTACATACACACTCACAACAAATTTAATTAAACGAATAATGCAAAATTAAAAACTAAGTTGAAATAAAAGATAATAGATAATAATAATTATGTCATATCTCTTTGTATTTTACTGTGTGTACATAAATAATAAAATAAATAAACAAATAAATAAAAGATTAAAAAAAATCAATAGCAATAAGATAGAAAACTGGGTTTTGATACGTAATATGAACTCATAGTGTCACTACATCAAATAAAAAAACCTTTTAGACTCGATGTATTTTAGAATAGCTTTTTAGGGTTCCCTACGGAACCCTAAAAAGCTATTCAACAAGGTACTTATCGTTTCGCTATGTCTGTCTGTCCCCGGCTTAGCTCAGAGACTCTTAGTACTAAATAGCTGTAATTTGGTGTGGATACACATAATTAATCACGCCGATAAAGACGAAATCTCACCTATTTTAAAGCGATCTTCACACGAATACCGAACGAAAATGTTCGAACGATCGTGCGTTCGAACGTTTTGTTCGGTGAACGCGTGGTCGTGCCAACAGAGGGCGCTTTTCGGTTTTCCGAGAAAAAGTGGCATGCACGCGACCGATCGAGATCGCGTATTCGAGCGACAGACGATCGCTTTTAAATAGGTCTTAGGTTTTTTCGATGAATTCCTCGAAGCAGAAAATAATAACACTGCACTTCATACTCTGCAGTATTTACCATCAGAAGTACGCACAAGTCTAGGAGGGGGGTGATTATGATCCGTTCTAGCATATTCTATCTCTCCATCCACGTCAAGTACTAACTTAGCTTTACACTTGTTGGTAACTTTCTTGGAACAAAAGTGGAGACGATACGGAGGCCCTCGCTTGGAAAATGTATGTTGCTTGTAAAGAACCACGGTCCTCCCATTGAGAACTATCATCTCATACGGTCGGTACGGTACTGCAAATAAAATAAAAGGTATTTTATAATAATATGCGGATAACAGTATGAAGGAAATAAATACATCGTGAGGAAACAGATGGGGTAATTGCGTAATACACTATAACAATAGCAATGGCTTTCATTATGAAAGTTCAACAACATTCATTGCGTTATACGTTGTTGAAGAGACAAATTTTTCGAACATAAGTTGTTGGCCGAGAAGTTTACAGATTTTAGTACGATTGTCAAGACCTGAAAGATGGATTCGACAAAAAAAATTACACCATCGTCACGAAATCTTTTATTTTATTGTATCGAATACTCTTCGTCAAATAACTTGTACTTTTGTCATACATTAATTAACTAAAGGAACTTTAGATAAAAAAAAAATACATTTGTATAAATTATAAAATATGTTTTATTCATGATCTTATACTCTGTCACATTTTCTGCTAATATAAAGTATGTTTCTGCTATAAATCAAATTTTATTATAATTTACAAATAAATACGAATATCACAGATGGCAAAATTTATATTTATATTAGTTGATGATAATCAACTAATATAAATATAAATTTTCCAATGTTGCCAAAACAATTTTCCTACCAGAGACAACATCGTGACAGAGGAGAAACTTATGTGACAGAGTTGTTATTCTAGGGAATACCAGGTTACGTTTTGGAATAAAACAGGTTTATTTTTCTAGAATAATTTATTTTGTTATAAATCTTTATCAGTCTTCAACATTGTCATATAAAATAACATGAAATCGAACTTAGATAATTAATGAAATCACATCTGAGAACCTTTAGAATAAGAGATTCGTATTTTAGTAAATTAAATAACTACTCACTCGTCTTAAGTAAATAAAAAATCTAGTCTAACTTGACAAAAAATTAAAATTCCCAAAAACATAAAATAAAATAATTGTCATTAACCCCTTTCTGCATGAATTATGAAGGAGGTACATTTTTTTTTTTTTTGGGTAATTTTGTTTCATTGAGCATTAGCATATTCATTTGTTTGATTGAATAAATCGAAAAAAAAATTACAACGGTTATTGCTGAAATTATACTATATGGAAATCTTTGAAACAGTTTCGTTTGTCATTATAGCACAAATAGACTTCACATTTTTCACACTTGGTGAAGGAACGGAACTTTGAGCAGTTTTGGCATAACTGTCGATTTTTCATCCACGTGGGGAAATGACTGATGTTATCAACTCGTACAGAATTCAGCGGCATGTCTTGATGTCTTTCAGGAGCTTTTCGAGATGTTTTTTGGGGTAACGGTGAATCAGGCAAGCTGGATGGAGTGCCACCTCGGCTTGTCGGAGTTCCAACTCGGTTTGTTGGAGTTCCACCTCGGCTTGTTGGAGTACCAACTCGGCTTGATGTCAGGGTTCCAAAAATATTTGCTGTACGCCCACGTTATTTTATCACTGCCAATACTTTTCCTGCCTTACACATATGTTCTGAAACTGCGAGTTTGAAATCAACTAGTGGCATGTACATTTTTTCATTGCTTCGGCGCCACAACAATCATGCATTTACCATGCACAGAGAGCGAGAGCGCAAACGGTTTCTATAATAACCTAGCATTGAGTCGAGTAAATCAACTCCACTCATGTGCTGGTTATACATATTTACAGCCTGAGGGGATGTTATTTCCTTGTACTGTTTTTCTTTTCGACAATAACGCCGTTTCGTTGTAATCGGCTCACTGCCTACATAAGACGAGAGGAGATTCACATTTTTATTGTCAAACCACGTAATCAAACTCAACTTTACACCATCTATGACTGCAGTTTTCCCTTCAAGACTACCTCGTCCTCTTTTCTTCAATTCTTTTTCGGATGGAATATTCGAGTTTGGCACACGATTCAGTCTGACAGTTCCCAAAGGCAACAAGTCGTTTGGATATAAATAAACTTGAAGATTTAGACTATTGAACCAGTTATCGAAACATATTTTGTGATTGATAAGTCGTAGAACTGTGCTGGTTAGTCGGGTCACAACATTTGAACTAACACCGAGATCAGGTGCATCTGAAGGATATGTATTCCTTTGGTCGCCATCAAAAATGTCAAAATCATATCTGAAGCCCGACACGCCGCTCAAGACCTGATTTGACGTGTACTCCGTCTTTTATATTCATTGGATGAATGTCTTCAGGCTGGTATTGGTGATGGAACCGGCGTGTTTAAAAGTTCCTCTTCAAGCATCTTTTTCTTTTACCTTCTTTTTTTTATTTCTTTCTTGCCATATTCGCTTTTTGATTCGATGTTCTCGCATGCTCATGTCAGCCACTAGCTTCTTTCGAGCATGGTATCTTTCTAAATCCTTGCGCTTTATTTCAGCTACCTTCTCAGGATAATTTTTTCGTTTCTCCCGACAACGCCGCTGTCTTTCTGCTGGTGTTAACGTCTTCTTTTTCGCCATGATGGTATCTGAAAATATAAAATAAGTAATAACTACCTAAACATACGAGAAGATAGAAAAACTTGTAACACTTTCCGTAGGAATAATTACCATAGTTACTAGTGTATATATTTCAGTATTTCTCGGATTCAGCATAAATAGAACATGAATATCGTTTATTTTACCTCCCCGTCACGTACTTTACCACTCCGTCACAATAAACATGTGACGGAGTTATCATGTAACGGACGGGTAAAAAATTGGTTCCAAAGTCGTTATAATAAATAACATTTAAAAGTTAACATACAATATATAATTTACACGTTGGCAATAAAATATTTCTTATTACGTAAGAGTAGACAAAGTAACAATAATAATAATATTTTTAATCAATTACTTACGTGACGAAGCGGTAGTCGAAAAAACACACAAAATCACAGCTTTCGGGCGACTGACGCACTGTCTCTTGATCTAAGAGGGGAAATCGTAGCAAGGGGGAAAGGGGGTCTAAACCTCCAATCGCAGGCCACAAAGACGAGCGGCACAAACGCGTATTTCGAAGGACAACCCACGTGACAGAATTTACAAAATAAAACATCAGGTAGTAGGAGACCTGGGGTTGCGGGTTTGTCTGAAAGGGATATCGCGGCCCCAGCACACAGGCAACGGAAGGAACACGGGTGGGTTTTAGTCAGTAAAAGTCTGACACTCCCTCTCGCTCTGCCCAGAGCGGGAGGAGTCATT
Organism: Agrochola macilenta; assembly: GCA_916701695.1. NCBI lineage: Eukaryota > Metazoa > Arthropoda > Insecta > Lepidoptera > Noctuidae > Agrochola > Agrochola macilenta. Next base: position 17,883,092 of record OU753563.1, read on the forward strand.
TGATGATTTCCCAACCAAATTAAAAAAAAAAAAAAAAAAACGTAGGAGTAGGAGACAAGTATTTGAGATTTTTTGAATATTTTATTAAAAGTGATAAAAAATAATGGTTGTTATTACATGATAGGTAATATATTTGGGAGTTATAAAATATTTTTACGTTTTGTGAAATATATGATTTACAACTCTGTAACGTACTTTTTACAATGAAATTATTCAATACATATTATGTTATTTAATCGTGCACAGCCATTATTACAGTGCATGTTGAAATACAATTATGAAAATATTATGATATTTTCCTTGTTTAGTTTTTCACTACTCAGTGAAAACAAAAACACGTGTGGAGACACCTTATTGTAGGTTAAAAAGAAGAAAAACCGCTCTTTTACAATTACCTCTTTATTTATAAACGTTGCTTAAAGTTAATAAATGACGTGTAAACGTCAAAAAACTTGTGGTTATGTTAGCAAACGTTAATCATTAGGGTGTGGCGGCATCTACAACGCCACATGCGAACTACGCATCAAAGAACTGGCGTCACACAAATCCTGCATCACGCAAGCAGGGTTTACCTCGCGATCAGCATTTATATAATTTTACCAGACACAACACCCGTCCGGATGAGTGAACTTTACACCCTGATCCTCGTACTTCTATAAGGTTAAACCTCTTAGTGCACACACGAGGCCACGCGTCAACTGCAGCCGTCGACAACGTGCCGCTCGTGTATTTGAGCACCGTACTAAAATAGCACTTAGTAGCTTAATAGCCTAGCAGTTCACATTTTTACAAAACTGTTCGCTGCTTTCTGCCTCAGTAACTTTTATAACCTATTATATTTTATTGAAAAATATTAAAAAAAAAATCACAACCAGCGATTAACTGGTTTCATTATATATTTTTGATAACATGGATTCTTGCTGTTAAAATCTTTTTCTGCAGTTCGAACTCATCAGAGTATTGGAGGTGGATGATATCTGCCCATATAAAATACTTAGGAATTTATAATGAAAAAAGCCAAGAAAATAGCCACACAATTCGTAATATATATATAAATTCTTCCTCCGATGGGGGTAGTCAGATACTACGGAACGACAACAGAATTAGGAACACATTTATTTTATTTAAAAAAAATTGTAAAACGTATTACAAAAAAAAAAAACACCTACGTTTCTTAAATAATTGTACGTGCACTTAGGGTTTTTCATAACAAGATTTTTTTTTGCCCTGCTGAAATTAACGAAATCTTTTTGCTATCCGATTGGCATCGTAAGCGTCAAACTTTATGGCGGCTCTGAAATGCGCTACTCGCTGCGCAGTATCCCACCCCTCACCCCCGCTAACACGTGAATTCGTTACTGCGCAGCGACTCGCCTCATGTTCCGAGCCGCCATAAAGTTTGCATCAGTACCATCTCTATTTCTATATTCTAAAGTACTTTCCACCGGAAGATTTAATGATTTTCGGAGGAGGATGATTATGTTCTGTCACCGCACTCTTTATCGTCCCATCCTCGTTCAGAGTGAGCTTAGCGCGACAATTCTTCCCTCTCTTGGAGGAACAGGCCTGGTAACGAAATGAAGGTCCACATATCGAAAAGGTATAATTCTGGTAGAGAACAACTGTTTTTCCGTTCAAATTCACTGTGTGAGGTTTATCTGTAAATTGACAAATGAACTAGGTAACTATAAAATATTAGAATTAATTTCGGGCGTTATGATGCACACACCGAGAGCTGCTAAATGAATGTTTGATTTTATTTTATTTCTGTTTTTTTCCGCTTTCTTTATCAGCCTCATCATTGTTAAGCTACCACTTAAGGAAAGAGTGAGACAACTCCAACACAAGTACTATTTTGTAAGTTTGTAACTTACTGGGGCTACCTCAATTTATGTATGACACAATGTTTAAGTTAAAATAAATATTTATAATTTTGTATTTTTTATTATGTGAGGAGCTCGTGGCTAAGTAACCACAGCCGCACTGGTCGACCCATCAGGTTAAGCTACGCTTGCCGGGGTTGGTCAGTGGATGGGTGACCATCTTTACATACCGAGAATCCTCCGTGGCTCGGAAAGCACGTTAAGCCGTTGGTCCCGGCTGTCATTCGTGGATCTTTGACAGTCGTTACGAGTCGTCAGAAGCCCGAAAGTCTGACACCAGTCTTACCAAGGGGTATCGTATTACCCAGTTACTGGGTTGTGGAGGTCAGATAGGCAGTCGCTCCATGTAAAATACTGGTATTCAGCTGCATCCGGTTAGACTGGAAGCCGACCCCAACATAGTTGGGAAAAGGCTAGGCAGATTGATTGATTTTGTACTATGTCCCTACATAAAACCCATCAGCAATCATTAATGTTGGATGTTTGTGCTCCAGGTCCAGATTTAACTTACCGCTCATATAATGTATAGGTGTTTTTATAGAAAAAAATAATTGCCACAAAACTAATGAAACTAAGAATATAAAAAATCACATCTAGGTACTTAATTAAACACAAAATTGCACTCAATTCGTATTTAGGGTTCCGTAGTAAACAAGAAACCCTTATAGTTTCACCATGTCCGTCTGTCTGTCTGTCCGTCTGGCTGTCTGTCCGTCTGTCTGTCCGCGGCTTAGCTCAGAGACGGTTAGTACTAGAAAGCTGTAATTTAGCATATATATACATATTAATCATGCCGACAAAGTGGTAAAATAAAATCAAGAAAAATATTATTTTTTAGGGTACCTCCCCTACACGTAAAGTGGGGATGTTTTTTTTTTCCTCTTCTACCCCATGTTGTAGGGTATCGTTCGAAAGGTCGTTCAAAAATATTGTGAGTTTGTGAAAACCATTTTTGGATTCAGGGATCCGTTTGAGAAATATTAAGCTTTTAACTGATTTTTTTTTCTTTTCCTTCTAGCTAAATGGTTGTACTTGGACTTGAGAAAAAAATCACAGCAGTAGTATATATAACGAAATTAAAAGGAGTCTATCAGAGCTAAGTAGGCTGTACAGGTTAACGAATAATAATCAACCAACTTAAATTTGCGGTTTGAAAAACATGATCTCCCATACATTCCGTATGGGAGAACATGTTTTTCAACTACAATGTTAAGTTTGTTCTTGGGATAAACTCATCCCAACTATGGAACCTTTCATTGTGCGTGGCCCGACACGCACTTGGCCGGTTTTTGTTTATTACAAGTTTTACATTTATTTCCTTTATTTAACTATACGTATATATACATATAAATTATATTTTTAAATATTAGAATAAAAACATTTAAAAATATAAAAAATAGTAGCCCACCGGTATCGGGAATAGGGTCCAAGCTACCCCGGGTCAGGGCTCCAGAGAGAGGAACCTCCTAACAATGCGAGCCGTGTCCAGAAGTACCGCTTTCTGGATCAAGCCCTTGATCCAGCTGCCTAACGAGAGCCTCCTCAGGTGTTGGTCGAGGCTCTTGGCTATTATGCCATTGGCCGTCACGATTATCGGCACAATGACTGCTGTATCCACATCCCACATTTCGACAACGTCGTGAGCCAGGTCAAGATACTTAATCTGCTTATCTTTTTCAGCTTTCACATTTATTTATTTATTACCTATTAATTTTTTAACGAAGTCGCAATATTTTTGCTGAAATCCAATTTACCAAAAAAAAAACATTTAGGTACTTAATTAAACACAATAATTGCACTCCAATCGTTTTTTTTATTGCAAGTTTTACATTTTTATTTATTATTAATTTTTTAACACAATCGCAATATTTTTGCTAAAATCCAAGTATAGCTGGTGTCTAGTAACATATCCTTTTCTATATTCTAAAGTACTTTCCATTACAAGTTTGAAAGATATTCGGAGGAGGATGATTATGTTCTGTCACCGCACTCTTTATCGTCCCATCCTCGTTCAGAATGAGCTTGGCGCGACAATTCTTCCCTTTCTTGGAGGAACAGGCCTGATAACGAAACGAAGGTCCACATATCGAAAAAGTATAATTCTGGTAGAGGACAACTGTTTTCCCATTCAGATTGACTGTGTGTGGTTTATCTGTAAAATGAAAAATGAATTAGGTATATATAAAATAGATTAGTTCAGACCTGAGATCGACAGCAAGTGTGACATGGTCACGAAAGCTCACGATCGAAAACTAGTAAAGGGCTTGCCTATGCTGAAAAGCAAAACAAAACCAATGTGTAATATATGTACAAAATTTATTGTAAAATAGTTTGTTAATAAAAACTATTTGAATTTGAATTGAAAAATAGATTAAATAAAAGAATCAATATTGGATTTTATGGTGCTTCGCCACCAACTCGCAAATAAAGCAAAACAATCAGATTCAGGTAAATTATTTAAATTTACCATTTATTCAATACTTCAATGCAATAAAATGAAGGAGAGGTAATTTTTGCAGTCATAAAATAAATTATAAATTTATAATACACTCAATGTTTAGGTAATCTAACAATTCGTTTTGGAATACCATATTATATACGTATATATATATACCATATTGTGGTTATCAAGTGTACTAACACGCTGTGAATATGGGTGTAAGCGCAGGAGCTCTCGGTACCGTCCGAAACATGGACGAAATTGGAAGTGTGTGTCTGCGTGTGTTATGTGCTGACGCTACTCATCTTCACGCACACATTCATAGCGTGTTTGTACACTTGGTACGTCTTGTAAGAACCTTCAAAGCTATGTATTTAAGAGACATTTCTCACATGTCAATTCCAACATTGTAAAAACTGTCGCTAGAGAGTGGCTGACTGAGATAACTGGCTGTCTTAAGGCTGCCTGTCCATTGAAGCGGAGCGAGGCAGCGGAGTGGAGCGAAGTTAGACAGTGTCTGTCCATTGATGCGGAGCGAGGTAGCGGAGCGGAGTTACGGACTGTGCGGAGCGAGGTAGCGGAGCGGAGTAACGGACTGTGCGGAGCGAGGAAGCGGAGCGGTGTTGCGGACTGTCCGGAGCTAGACCGAGTTCACGCGACGAGCAATATTTCCTCGCTCCGGTTCCCCGCTCATTTTCTCCGCTCCGTTTCCCGACTCCGCTTCTCCTTGAGGGAGGATCCTCCGACCAGATGGGTGTGATGTCTGGCGGGCAACTGCCCAGAGGTTTGAAGTTGGGAGATTCTATATATGTTTATCGCGCGGTAAACTCTAATTGCGCGATGCAGGATTTGTGTGACGTCAGGATGTTGTGTGACGACAGGTATTTGATAGGTGGATGATATGTATGATGAATCTGATTAAAAAAAGTATTGCCACAAAACTTATAAAACTTTATTATAAAGCTAAAATATTTTATTTAAAAAAATATCATCTAGGTACTTAAACACAATAATCAGATTAGGTTTTTCATTACAAGCTTTTTATTTTTATTGCCTGCTGAAATTCACGGAATCACAATATTTTTGCTATCCTATTATTACCTAGTATAGTATATCTATTTAAAAAAGAATTGCCACAATTCTCATAAAAAAATAATAAAATTAAAAAAGAACAAAATTGCTTACAAATTAAAATCATCTAGGTAAAAGATTTTTTATTTTTCTAGCTCTCTATCGCTATTTTTATAACGAAATCGCATTATTTTGGCTAAGATCCTAGTAGATATATCTAATAACTAGAACACACGGTAACACATCAAGCTATACATTCCCAGTTTATGCGGATCTCGCATTGCATAGGATTTTCGTAAAATGCGAGATCTGTTTATACTGGATATGTATAGCTTGATGAGTAGCCGTGTGTCATCTCTATTTCTATATTCTAAAGTAATTTCCATCAGAAGTTTTAATGATTTTCGGAGGGGGGTGATTATGTTTTGTCATCGCACTCTTTAGCGTCCCATCCTCGTTCAGCGTAAGCTTGGCACGACAATTCTTCCCTTTCTTGGAGCAGTACTGGTTACGAAACGAAGGACCATTCTTCGAAAAGGTATACTTCTGGTAGAGAACAGCTGTTTTCCCGTTCAGAGTCACTACTTCGTAAGGTTTACCTGTAAATTTAAGAATTAATTAGGTATCTATAAAATTGTTTTTTTTTAAAGAAAAAAATATTAAATAAAAGAATTAATATTGGATGATATTGTGCTCCGCCTCCAACTCGTAAATAAAGCAAAACAATCAGTTTCAGGTTCACCTTCTATTTATTTACTAAGTTCAATGCAATAAAATAAAAAAGAGATCTTTTTTGCATTCATAAAATTGTTAGTAAAATAAATTTTAATACACATACATACGCCTTCATTTATAAACGTTGCTTAAAGTTAAGAACTTTAAATGTCAATACTAACTTAACTTTATGCAATGTTTATACTTTTTACAATGAACCAATAAATTTTTAACCAAAAAATTTTAACTTAATTGTGAAAACGATTTCAGTACAATTAAACTGCTCTCAAAAAGAATAAAATATATATTATAATATAATTAGACATAGTAAGAAGCTTTACTACTATATTTAAGTGACCTTTCTCACATGACAATTCCAACATTGTAAAAATCTGAACTACTTTTAATAGTTTATGTTTTTCATGTGTGTTGCGACGCAGCCCGGCCACAGTCGATTTCGTAATTTATAGGCGTATCAATTAAATGTTCTTATATTGTTCTTGTAGTACCAATGAATAGATTAAATGTACCACAAATATATCTTGTTAAAAAAGCACTTGTTTGTGGCCGGGCAGTACCGTATACGTTACAGTCCGGCCACGTGTATATTTTTGGGTAGGATGCTCAGAATGTTCTAAGATATAAACCAAATAAAAGTTCCTTTTGCGTTCTTTATTTTTTTCAATGAAAAATACCAAGAAACACAAATTTTCAATAAAAACATTTAATCTATTCAGTGGTACTGCAAAAACAATATAAGAACATTTAATTGATATATCTATAAATCACAAAATCGACTGTGGCCGGGCTGCGTCGCAACACGTTTTTCATGAATTATTATTTTTAATAAAAAAAAAATCTTCAAAATAAATTTCTACCTGTCTAATTAGTATGCTTAGGTATTGCTTATGTGCTGAAAGCACTCTGAGAGAATTTTAAAGTAATAATTTGACACCGATTAGAAAATCATTCATTTCCGATTGTTATCACTGTAGTAATAATAACTTACAGTTAATAATATTTTATTCGATTACCTAGTTTGGCAAATATTTACTCGTATTTCAATACTAACATATACAACTAGAATAATATGTCAAATAATAACAATACTATTCGAATAAAATTAGTATTAGTACCTATAACTACGTATACCAAAATTTGATTTTCCTTTTTGGATAAAATCAACGACTTGAAACGTTACTCAAAATAACGTTACGCGTAGCGAAACTACGCGGAACGTTATTTTGAGTAACGTTTAAGTTTTGAGTAACCATCATTTGTACCGTTCCACCTGGATCATAACAAAATTAAGTCCTTGGCTAAAACGATACTAACAAACTAAAAAAATTGAAAACTGTTTACTAACAATATATCTTTATTATTATATCGGTATAACGAAATAATATCGTTACCGATTCATTTCAATACGCAACATTTACAAAAAAATACTAAAGTTGACACAATCACATAAATATAAAAGTAGGCAGGTAATCACAACTATTCATTCTCAATACTGTCTGTAATAAACTAGTTTTACAAACGAACTTAATGTTTGAATATGACGGTGGCTTACCACCAGCCGGCCCGCCGCATACGGGGGTAGCCGGCGACGACCGAGCGGTGCTCAGCGGCAAAAGTTCTTAAAAATAACGTTACAAAATACATTTGTAACGTTATTACAAGCGGCTATAAGCATAATGTTACTGATACCTATAACATAACTTAAAATATTGTACTACTAAAATGTTATTCTATAACGTTTTTTTTTTTAACTTTATAGACATTTTGTGTTCTAGTATCGTTACAAACTTTGGAACGATTTATGATAACATTTAATCTAACGGAACGAAATTCATTTCGTTTTCAAGTCCCTGGATAAAATAATCTGAATATTATAATGTATTTTTTCTAGATTTTCTTTACTTATAAACGATGAGGATAGACTAATGAGGGTTTTCATGCAAATTCATGCCACTAGTTGGCGCCACTTTGATTTGCTAGCAAAACTCCGCAAACGTGGTGGTATCGATATCTAAACACGATAAAATAAAAACAAAAAACATTTGATGTTTTTTTTAAGGGGAAAACGACCGCTTGTATCGTTGTTACTTGAAGTATGAGTTGAGAAAATCTGTTATATTTTATTTTATCGTGTAAGATATCGATACCAATAACGTAGGTATGTAAAGTTAACACAAAAAAACGTTTTTTTATAACTGTATTTAAGTTAGTACACTACCCTACAAAAAACATCATCAAATTATAATTTTTTTATATATTTTTTTGTTTTGTTTAATTTAATTTGGCCCTGTATATGATGAAGTTCATTAATTCGTTCATCATTCAATCACGACTTAAGAAAACAGACGCTTCAAAATTTTTGACAGGTGCCGGCCGAACCTGACGTCTCAGTGCTGCTAGTAAATGTCATTTCAGAAAACAAAATATTCATAAGTAGATACAAATCTTCTTGAAGTAACATACCTACATATCGAGTAACTAAACAGACAAAACGACTTCGAGTACAGGCAGAGGAAGTATTTTTTCATTATGTTGGCACCATTTTAGAGAGCCGTGAGAGGAAACTCTGCTAACCGGTTTCCGAATTGAGAATTTAAAATTGAGAACATATCAAACTCTACACTAGCATTACCTACTCAAGGTGATCCCTTCAATGTAGCACGCGAAATGTCACCTTAAGTATTGCTAAAGTAGATTTAGAGGGGCTCATGGCATAACAGCTGCACAAGTCGATCGACGGGTTAAGCTACGCTTGCCGCGGCCGGTTCGTGGATGGGTTACCATCCATTACAATGATTCCGTGCCTTCGAAAGCCGTTGGTCCCGGCTGTCATTCGTAGATCTTTGGCAGTCGTTGCGGGCTGTCAGACGCCCACAAGTCTGACCACCAGTCTTACCAAGGGCTATCGTGTTACCCAGTAACCGGGCTGTGGAGGTCAGATAGGTAGTTGCTCCATGTAAAATATTACTATTCAGCTGCATCCTACGTTAGACTGGAAGCCGACCCCCAACATAGTTGGTAACAGGCTAAGCAGATTGATTAATGCCACAGTAGAGTTTAACAAGATTTCAACTACAAATGCTCAAAATAGAAACCGGGTATAAGTTTGCTGTATTCGGTAGTTTCGCTTTCTATACTATTGTTATTAATCTAAAATCAAAACACTATCATTTAGAATATTCAACACAGATTTTCTTCACAACATCCCGTATATCTTTCTTAGCTTCGTAAACTTGTATGTGCCATCAGTAGTCCTCTCACATCTTGGGGGGAGATGCGTGTGATTCGTCACAGCAGTCACAATATTGCCACATTTACCCAGTTTTATGAACGCGCGGCACTTTTCGCTCATCTTCTGAGAACATCGGAGCAAGGATTTGCCTTTCACGTGGTAAGAATAAGTGTAGTTATTGTATAGTATCACTGACTTGCCTTTTGCTAAAGGGAGAACATGGTAGTTGCCTAAAAAAAAACAGTTTTGTAAGTAAGAAGAATTTGACTGAGTGCAAAAAAAGAGCATCTATATGACTCTCGTTATGATGAAGACAATAAATTATGAACATGATGACGTGTGCGAAGTGGGACATTCATTTGCATAGAGATTTGGCAAGGTTCATAAAATTAAAACGTTACCTTTAAAAACAAAACGGTTTATTAAGAAAATTCAATACAATTTCACAAAGACGTACAAACAAATTGATACAATCATTGACAAACAAAACCTTAGTTTATTTTAACACTAATTTGTTACTCCCACCTCTGCCGCAAACAGGCTTGATGTTTATAAAATCTTATCTACTACGATCTAAAACTTTCACCCATTTCATTGGTCCTATAACAAACAGTCAACAAATATGACCATTATTTGCAAGTGACATTAAGATTCTTCCATTTCATTGCTCTCAAGTTTCTCCTAAATTCCTACAATATGTTGTTCATTGCTTTAGAAACGGCGTAGAAACCACTTGATGTCAAAATACATCTCGGAGGTAGATGATTGTGGATTGCATCATAGTAAACGATGTTCCCAAATTTGTCCATTTTCAGGAACGCCCTGCACTTCTCACTTAGTTTCTGCGAACATTGCAGCCGGGGTTTCCCTCGCACATGATATGAAAACGTGTAGTTCTGGAATAAAATTACCTCTTTACCACCAGCTAGAGGTAATACTTGGTAATTGGCTGCAAAAAACAAATGTGATTACATTTTGATTAGCCATGCGTGAAATGGATGCAGGCATGTCTTCAATCACATATTTGAAAGACAAAAACGGTGTTAAGCAAGAAGATAGAGCTAAAATTATTGAGATAAGTACTGATTTTTGTAAATATCTATCGCACAGCGTCTTAACCGATTCTTTCAAAAAACAAGATTTCGAACCTGCATACATTAGTTTACTACAAAAAATATACCAAAACAGCACAGCAGCCATAACAATAAATACCTACCGCAGAACCCTCATTTCCTATTTAAAAAGGGGTTCAGCAGGGAGACCCTCTTTCTCCAAAGTTCTTCACAGTCACGCTTTAAGAAGTTATTCACAAATTAAATAGCGATTGAATGGACAAGGGTATCGTCATAGACGAGAGAAGCCTAACTAATCTCCGCTTCGACGACATGGTTCTTTTCTCCTCCTCGGAATCCGAGTTAGGTCTAATGCTCAACCAACTGGGCAGTGCTAGCCTCGAAGTCCGACTCACGAGGAATACGACCAAGTCCCAGGATGATGACAAACCGCAACATAGGAATTGGGGGTGTGCGGATTGAATATGTCCATGAGTACATATACTTAAAGAAAGAAAGAAAAAGTATTTATTGAGACTCGCACAGGAAATCACAAATTAAACTAAAAACACACTTAACATAAATAAAAAATACAAAACAATAAAAAAATAAAGTAAAATTAAAAAATTATGCAGTCCTGTACGAGGCCAAAAGGGGCTCCTATCTCAGCATAATGCTACGACATTTAAAAAATAAATGTCGCAGCGCTGGTATTCTGATAGGGCCCGACGACTACCGGCCGAGGGCTACTTCGGTCAAATAGTCTTGTTCCAGGCAAGACAAGATAAAGAAGTTGCTCGACGCACTGAGAATGCCTGAAAGAGCTATTGACCGATGAAACAAATAATGAAGGGAAAACCCTCTCCTCACACTGAAGAGAAAACTCATTAACATGTGCATTCTTCCTAACCTCACATATGAAGCGCAGATATAGTCGCTAACCAAGCGTCTAAAGTCCGCACTCGGGGTCTGCCAGCGAGCAATGGAACGCAGCAGCACCCGTAGCATGACAACCATAGAAACGGGATTTCTAAGGGTTTTGTCGACGGAAGAATATACAAAATGACAGAATGTAATTGTTTATCTGTCATTTTGTCTATTCTTCCGTCGACAAAACCCGTTTCTATTGTGCCAAGTGTGCAGGACTTAAACTCATTGATCGTATAATTGCTAATGTACGTCACACGGCTGCGAAGCTTAAATGGAACTGGGCTGACCACATTTGTCGCATACTGGAGGAGCTACGGGCTAAAATAACCACACAGTGGGTACCAAACAGGAGGAAACGGCAACGCGGCAGACCCAGGAGGAGACGGCGGATGGCGGGTGGATGGACTCGACTTTTCTATAAGGATTGGCCACAAACAGCGCTAGATAGAGATACGTGAAGGGAGGCCTTTGCCCTCAGTGGGACACAAAACAGCTTATAATAATTTAAATAAATAAATTTGTATCATAGGTCAGAAATCTCAAGGTATTTCGCTATTCTGTTAGTATCAGGCACAGTTCGTAAGAAAAATGATAAGCAAACGTAGATTAACAATATATTTTCTAAAATTTTAGTCACAAACAAAACAAATAAGTATTAATAAAATCGTTAAGTCTTATTTAACTAAATCTGTATTAACAGTACAACACAAAAGTACCTATATCCTTTTTAAATTAAAATTAATATATTTCCATTATTTAACTTGTGACTGTTAGGAGTCAGTAAGTACAAAAATAGATGATTTAGGGCGAAATTCACCAATAAAACTGATGGCTGACTGACGCGATCGACATCTAAACCGCGTTCGAGAGCTGCCATATAAGAATATTCCACAACAACGGTGAAATTCGCCCGTAGTTTAAAACTCGTTTAATTTTACATCTAGATTTTGCCCATCGAACGCAGTCTTTGGAAAACATGTATCCAGACAGACAAATGCATTATCTAGCTAAATATTAACTTAATTGTCATCATCATCGTCTTCTGCCCTTATTTATTTGGGGTCTACCGCACCATGTCTTCTTCTTCCATCCATCTATAATTTGGGGTTAATATTGAGATGACGAATGACGTCATTTCAGAAATAACCCTCTTTTTTGTTACATCATCTTTCACACAAGCAAACTTAAATAGTTAGTATAAATTAATAAAATGTAATAATTCATACAAATTAATAAAATAAAATAGTAAATACAAATTAATAAAATAAAATAATAAATACAAATTAATAAAATATTATAATTAATATACATAAATAAAATAATTTAATAACCTCATGATCTAATTAAAATAACTACATAAACTTAATACTAGTAATACTATCGATAATAATTATATTTGGATAACAAACTTGCACTGGGTGCTTGATTTGTCCAATTTATTATATACCTAAGTATATTATGTTGCCGTGCCCTAACCGGGTTTCATGTTGGAACTTAGTTACGTAAATGTACACATGAATGCAATAAAGAGTTTGAGTTTGAGAACTTTTTACACACTATAGGCTCGCGTTTGACAACTTTTCATTTAAAGGTAGACGATGATGCGGTTAACGATGATGCCGCCTAGCTTTTGACCGAAGATATGTGAATAACGGTTGTCACAGTATGACATGTGATGCGGATGAGAAAACTGTCGTGAGGATAGTTTTGAGACTGAAGTGGATAGTTATAGAAGAAGATCAAAGAAACGATGATGGATTATGTGAAACATGATATGGCTAGAAAGAGTCTGACTACGGAGATAACAACTCATCGAGATATAAGGAAGATGAAGAAACGCTTTGGTAATCCCAAATAAATTGGAAAAGGATGATGCGACGGCAAGAAAATTAAATTATTTAATTAAAAGCTATTTATTCTTTAGTGGTCTTTTACTTCGTAAAGCTTTAAGCCTATCATACAAAGTACTCTTTGGTATATCGTACAAAACTGAAGCTTGTCTTAGGCTGATTTCTTTGAAAAATATTTTTTCCACAGCAATTTTCAAATTTTCTTGGTACCATACGGTTTTCTTCCGATCTTTTCCATAAACTGATGTAACGTATTCTGCGGGATATACAAGGATATTATATTAAGTTAGTTATATAGACATAACTTAAAATTTATTTTCTTCAATATAAATAAGAGGATAGTATAACAATTCTAATAATTTATTTTGCGGTTTCCTAAATCAGTATAATATAAAAACAGCAGCCCCATTGCTGCCATTGACGCCGGTTTATACCAAAATGCATATTGTACATTCTAACCCCACTCTACCTAATTATATTTATGTGAACTGGTATAGAGCATTCAATGACAATCGCGTTCATTATGATAGGTGAAGAACATACAGCATGTTGATGTTGTCATCGTGAACACGGAGTTCTAAATAACAGGCACGATGAAAATTGTTTATTTTTTCAGAATGAAATATTGTTATTACGAGTGTGTTACGCAATAAGGCTGCTGGCATTGAATAACAACAATTAAAACTTTAACACCATCCATTTGGATATAAAATTAAGTAACAAATTAAATAGAAATACGAATTGTTCTTTCGAGAGAGACAAAAAAATCTCCATGACACATAAAAATCTGTGATATAAAAATATCTTTCACATAAATTTGAAAAACAAAAATGTAGAATCTTTGGTAATAAATACTTCAATCAAAAAGATTATGCACGATATATATAATTATGTATAGTTTTTCAAATATAAGTTTTACAAATCAGTATCTTTTCTCAAACATTCTTGGAAATTCGAGGATTATTTTGACAACCTTTTTCGAGATAAATCTTAAATGCTGCACTAGTCAACTACAAGGGAGTAGGCGGCCGGCACTGTTACTATGAAAATCCATATCTGCCGTGTTTAGCAGCCGAATAAACAAAACTCATATCTGTCGTTGCTTAAAGTAAAGAAAAGAAGAAACAAATGAACATATGTATAGGTGCGTGAAAAATTATCGTTGTCCGTAATTGATTCTGGAATTGATTATTAATTTACTCAGTTTGAATTTCCGCGCTTTATTTGAGAAAAGTACTATACAAGCCTTGGCCGCAACCACGCATTGATGGACTCATGTATGTGTGCCTCGGCCCACATTTTCACGTTCGTCCATCAATACCCCTTTTGCAGGCCGCGACAGTAATGTACTATTAATATTCCATTAATAAGTGTTTTTTATTTTATTTTTATTAAATGGCAATATAACGAGTTTTCTAGTTAATTATAATTTTGAGAATAGATATAGTAATAGTAATAGGCATAGTTATTATATAGCACGTAAATAGAATTTCTGTTTCATCGCTTTTACGAAATTCTTCTTCGAGATCTCTTTTTGACAGTCTTGAAATTTTGTAATGAAGAAAATGTTGATGAATCCTGTGCCAATTTCTTCTTCATTTTACAATACTTTTCTTTCGATTTTCAGTTCTGTTTAATCAATTGCATTTCGCTTTTTATCTGTTCTTTTCCTATCTTGGTATTCCCTGTCTTTACTCCTTTTAATTTCTATCTGTTCAGGAGACATTTTATTTTCCTTTTTTCTTTTAATGTTGCCTTTTCTGTGGTGTAAATAAGCCAAACTACATTTATCCATATTCTCTTCATAAAATTTAATATTTGCTGGAATCAACCACCACGTTAGTTGTGTTTATTGCTAATGATTAAATAGCATACAGTTTCTAGTTTGCAAAGCTGATACTTTTTTTCTTTTTTGCCACTTTAATGGTTTCCAATATAACTGGTAGCAATATCAACAGAAATAATTTCGAATAAAACAATGGATAAACAAAAACACATTGAATTTTAATAATAACCATCCAAAATATAAAAAAAACTGTAGATCCGTAATCGGAATAAGTAGAAATAACATAATTATAAATGTTTAAGGATCGTACAAAAACTGAAACAACCACCTCTGAAATATATAAACAAGAAACAGGTTTCCATATACGTACATTTTGATCACATCACTGTTGTACTTTTGTATGGATTTTTTTTAAATGATACATTTATCTATTCTAATAAAATAAAATTGAGTACTTTGTTTGTTTTATCGCGCTAATCTCTCATCTCTGGAACTACCAGTCAGATTTCAAAAAATATGTTTGCATTTGACAGCCCAATTCTTGATTCTTGACTATTTAAAATCACGGTACGACCCCAAGCATCGCATCGGGCGGGCGATGCGATGCGATGCGGATGAAGTCGCGAGCAGAAGCTACAGTCTGGGCGTAGAGAGAGTACCAGTTGGACAATTTCTAGTCAAAGGAAAAAAAGAAGAAAGGAAGGACGAATAAGGATCAAATTCGAAAAACACAAATTCGTTAGTATGAAACTGACAGCTGTCAAGAACGCATTCTGCCGACGGCCGGACTGTAGTTTACTATCAAATGTGTTCGATGTTGACTCACTACCCTACTATACTCTGATAAATTCGCCCGTAGCCGTCCTATGGTACACGGGGGGAGGATGATTGTGGTTTCCGTCTTCAAATAATACGTTTCCATAGTCGTCCAACTTAATCCGAGCAGGGCATTTCCCTCTTCGTTTCTTGGAACAAGCCAGGTTGCCCTTTCCTGCGAGAGCTGAGAACGTATAGTTCTTATACATTAATATCGTTTTTGAACGCCCCAGTGGTATTATTTGGGGACGGTCTGAAAAAAATAACTGTTTAAATTGTCATCTGTACTAAATCAAAAAGAAATAAGGTAATACAAGAGAATAAAATTATAGGTAGTACCTATATTTTTGAAGTGAAATCTTCTTTAAACACACTTTGCGCTCTTTCTGAGCAGTGAACAAAATGAACCATCACACTTGCGTCGGTGGTGTTGTATATACTCGGCTCCAGTCGATCGGTGACACAGTTCACATATACTCGGCGCTGAATCGCGTATACTCGGTTCCAGTCGTAAGTTTTCACTTCCATCGTGTGGTTAACTCATCAGTGAAAGAAACAAATATTTTAATTAATTCTTGAATACCTATTAGCCAGCTATACGTTTAAAGATCGTCATGTCAAGGTGGTTAATGCTATCACCATCTGCCTAGCCATTTGGCCATTTGTTCTGCGAGTAATGTCCCCTGCCCACTACAACGTTTGCCAATTATTTGGGTTATGTCGGTTTCCTTGATTCTGCTACGAATATCTTCATTTCAAGTCTCCTTACTACCTGCCAGGGTTGCGAGTTTGTCCGAAAGGGATTTCACGGCCCCGGCACACAGGCAACGGAAGGAACACGGGTGGGTTTTAGTCAGTAAAAGTCTGACACTCCCTCTCGCTCCGCCCAGAGCGGGAGGAGTCATTTGATGATTTCCCATCCAAAAAAAAAAAAAAAAAAGTCTCCTTACTAACACTAGAGTACCTAGACAGCTGCATTAGAAAGGTTGAAAGTAGGTAGCTAGAAAATTTGTTAAAGAAAGAAATACCGGTGTTCAACAATATCTGTCCACTTCGTCATAGTTGCATATTTCGTATTTATTATTTTATACTACATTATAATTAAGTATATATTTTTAGTGATATTTATTTTTGAAGTATGTATTTATTTATTTATTTATTTGTTTTTTTATAAAACGACCTAGGCCAATTACATTAGTTAAAGACATAGGCAAAGCCTCAAACACATGATTAAAGTACAGTAAACAAAAGTATACAACTATACGACAGTCATACGCTCATCTCACAATACTCCAGACATACAGACAAGATCTTCTTCCATTCATCCGCGAACACATCACAGTCAGGCTTAGCGTCCAAGAGAGCGTTGAGCGCAGAGAGTGTGCGAGGGACAGGAGACTGGGCTCGAGCGACGGTTCGACTCCTAGGCACGGCAAACAATCTATGCCTCCTGCCACGGTTATAGTTTATCGGAGCAAAAAGATGTGGCAGTTCATCATGCAGCTCAGGCGCATCTGTTTTTCCATGAAGAATCTTACACATATTAATAATTTGGTCATTTTTTCTTCTAACCTCGAGAGAATTGTACCCTAAGCAGCCTAAAAGAAAATTCGAAGGGTACATAAACGGATAATAACCATTTAAACGTTTATAAAGGTACCTTAGATAAGCTTTTTGTACTTTTTCTAAGAGTAAAGTTTACTTCTTTTTATGCGGATTCCAGACGCATGCACTGGACTCTAGTTTACTACGAACAAGTACATTAAAAATAGATTTAATAGCGCTCATGTTGTTAAAATCTTTAGCATTACGCAGTATGAAACCTAATCGTCTAAATGAATCCTTTGCTACCAATGCCATGTGATCATGAAACGTAAGCTTGTTGTCAAATGTGACACCCAGATCCTTCATTCCAGTTGTTCTAGTAATAACGCTGCCATTAATTTTATAAGAAAAGGTGATAGGGTTTCGTGCTCGAGTAAAACTCACAACGAAGCATTTGGAACAATTAAATTCCATTTTGTTCTTAATACTCCACTCCAATATTGCCTCAATATCACGCTGGAGCGCCAGACAATCGGCTTCAGAGTGAATTTCGGAAAAGAGTTTCAAATCATCTGCATACAATAGACTTCTGGCGTGAAGAATAAATGAAGGAAGGTCGTTAATCATTATCAAGAAAAGAAGCGGTCCCAGAATTGATCCTTGACTGACTCCGGAACACGTTTGATAGGGCTGGGATTCATAAAGGCCCAGTCTGACAAACTGCTGACGATCACGGAGGTAGTCTGCAAGGAGCCTTAACAGACCTGGCGGAAATCCGATAGCACATAGTTTTGCCAGCAGAATATCATTATTGACCCTATCAAATGCTTTACGGAAGTCAAAGTACAAGACATCGACATGTATGTAAGTTTATTCTCATATTGTATGTTTATAGTTAAATTAGTGAATAATTAAGTGTTTTTATTTTATGTATATTATTTTCTCTTCTACTCTAATACACGTTGTCTACATCTCTTTAACTACTTTCCTATCGCAGGTATGCTGGAAGAGATTTCTTTAGAAATAAGCATCACCTTTGTACGTATTTTTCTGTTCCTTTCTTCTTGTCTATGTGTGTACATAAACTGTTAAATAATAAATAAATACATTTTATTTCTACATGCACATAAAGACTTTTATGTATGACATAAAAGTCACGCTTCTCATGGGGGGTAGCTTTTGTTCCCGTTCAGTAAGACCATGTTGTGTTACACATGCAACTTGAAACATCTTGGAAGTAGCACTCGCCGGCCGCTGCTGCGGCACAGCTCGCTTCGCTCGCTCGGCTCGCACGCGGTCAGTCAAAGTTCTAACCTAACCTATTTCACCCAGTTGCTCGCAGAAATGTTTTCACCATTTTCTTATTATCCGTGTTTTCGCAAAATCCCTGGAGTTTTCGCGGAAAAAACGTGGCTTACACGACGCTTAAACGTGAGTTACAGTGTTACTTGTCGGGATATTTACTCCCAATGGGTAACAGTGTAAAACAATGTAGTGTAACTGAACGGGAACAAAACGGAGGAAGGCAGAAACATAAAAATAAAAACGTAAAATAACATAACAATATATAATTTACATAATTTTGTATATTCAAAAAATATACAACACAACTATATTATTAAGTTTAAAAATGCACAATAAATTTACATAGTATAAAATGAAGTCGCTTCCGCTGTCTATTCAATTAGATCTTATAAACTGCTCAACGGATTTTAATGCAGTTTTCAGCAATAGATTGAGTGATTCAAGAGGAAGGCGTAAGCCTTCCTCTGTATTACATACCCGTGCGAAGCCGGGGCGGGTTGCTAGTAGGTATAATCTAAATTTATAGCAACTTCTCATCTGTGGTCCTACTGAAATACGTCTTTTCTAGCATTAAGGCTTTCCTACTTCCTTACTTTTTTTTAAATGATACATCTATGCTAATAAAAATACAAAAATATAAAAATTATTTATTGACTTAAAACAAGTTGTACAACCAAAGATGGAATTCCCTGACTCCTGTGTTAATATAATAAAGCTGAAGAATTTGTTAGTTTCAACACGCTAATCTCTGGAACTATCAATCGGATTTCAAAAATTTAAATTATTTATATTGTTTTTGCATTTGACGTTTCGAATTCTTGATTCTTGGCTATTTAACTAAGCGAACACGAAGTAATAACACGAGCGGGCGATGCGATGCGACGCGGTGGGTCAGGGACATAAGAATTTTCACGCAGACGTCGCCGGCAGAAGCTACAGTCATGTCGTTAAGAAAATGGAAAATTGGAAAATTTCTAGTACTAATTATAACACCCCTCTTTTTGCGTCGGGGTTAAAGGATCAAATTCGCAAAACACATAGTCGATAGTATGAAACTGACAGGTGTCAAGACCAGATTGTCTCGTCAGACGGACTGTAGTTTACTATCAAATGTGTCCGATGTGGACTCGACCTACTCTACTCTAATAAATTCGCCCGTAGCGGTCCTATGGTACACCGGGGGAGGATGGTTGTGGTCCCCGTCTTCAAATAATACGCTTCCATCGTCGTCCAACTTAATCCGAGCAGGGCATTTTCCTCTTCGTTTCTTGGAACAAGCCAGGTTGCCCTTTCCTGCGAGAGCTGAGAAAGTATAGTTCTTATACATTACAATAGATTTTGAATGCGCCAATGGTATTATTTGGGGACGGTCTGAAAAACAGAAAAAAATAACTGTTTAAATTGTCATCGGTACTAAATCATAGAGAAATAAGGTAATACAAGAGAATACAAGCATAGGTCATATACAGGTTCGCAGGGACGTCGACGCGAAAACTGATACGAGTACTATGGATTCAGTACATGAATCTGAACCCCCATAAGTTGAAATTTTTCGTCGGTTATTAAAAAAACAACTGTTGGATTATACATTTTGACTCCGTAGGTATTGCACTTTTTTCTTTTTTTTTTTAATAGCCGACGAAAATTTTCAACGTATGGGGGATTCGAATCATGTATCAGTTTTCGCTTCGATATCCCTGACACCCTGTATTTTTTAAGTGAAAACTTCAGCGCCTTTTGCGCTCTTTCTGAACAGTGAACGAAACTGAACCATCGCACTCGGGTAGGTGACGCTGACTCGGGTATACTCGGCTCCACTCGTAAGTTTTCGCTCCTATCGTTGTTTGGCCATGCGTACACACCCTCTTTTTTGTAAACTCATTTGTGAAATAGACAAATATTTTAAGGCAGTGTATAGAGTGCCACTACCGACATAATAGAGGCGCTGGCCCGGTTAAAGTTCCGTAAGCATTGCATTGTCATTGTCACTGTCACTGAGTCACTTGTTATTTTGTTTGATTGTTGAGGGAAGTTCGCTGTAAAACACCACATTCCCAAAACAATACACTCACTTGTGCCTAAACGGACCGTGGTCGGTCGTTGTGTGGTCACAGTTCTAACCTAACCTAATCTATCTTTCAGCCATTTTCATTTGCTACTTAATTTTTCGTAAATTCAGTCATAGTAGTGACTTTTGATATAATTATCTAAAACAAATACGATCAATCAATACAAAGGGCAGCGAACTAACCTCAACAATCAAACAAATAGAGATTTTTATTTTTTATTTCTATAGTTTAAATGATATTTCATTATACTGCTGCATTGGAAAGATTGAAAGTAGGTAGGTAGAAATTTTAAAACATGTTGCGTTAAAGAAACAAACACATTTGTGTTCAACAAATTTTATTTCTACATACTCATAAACACACATACATTAAAGTCACGCTTCTCATGGGGAGTAGGCAGAAACATAACAATAAAAACGTAAAATAACATAACAATACATAATTGTGTATATAAAAAAAACATACAACACAATTACATTAATAAGTTTAATTAGTAGTAGTTAGGTTAGTTTGTAAGTTTTACTAACATGGTTTCTAAGTCTTTGTTACTAATACTATATGGATAATATGTGACTTTTATGTGTGATCCGCAATAAATGAAATAATAATAATTAAGGCTTTCCTACACAGGCCCGACACGCCTTGGTAACACGAATTTGCGATACATAATTACATATCCGCCTCGTTGATCTACTGGTCACAAGCGCTACTGCTGAGCATAAAGACCTGGGTTCGATTCCCAGGTCGGGCAAAGCGTTATTGGGTTTTTCCGTCAAGCATTTCTCAGAAGCAGCCTACCGGATTTGTGCCCGGTTGATGGCATTAGGCTCGTCCCCTATTACATGGGACTTAAAAATAACTGGCGAAATGTGCGTATACTACACCTCTTCCTAAAGACTCTCGCTGACAGTCGTGACGCCACTCTGGTGAAACAATTTCCATGTAAACTTCATGGAAATTGTTGTACCGGTGTCGCGTCGCGCCTGTTTGCGGCAGGTTTAACCCTTCGGGATTACAGGCGTGATGTTATGTTACGTTATGTTATGTTATGTTATGTAATTACATATCTATTTTCAGTAGGTACATTTTCTATGATGTCACAGGTGACTACGCGATTCTAGAACACCACGAATCGTGGTCTTTCGGAATAGCAACACGAAATTTTGCCCTTGTGAGCGACATCCTTTACAAATACATATTCAGATAGGTAAGGGATTTTTAGACAACAAGACTCATCCATAAGGTGGATCCGCAAAGGTATTTCAAAATTTCATACGTTTTTTTTGCAGTTTGAATCTTGATCAAAATATGATTCGCGCCCATAACAAATATGTATTTACGGAATAATAAATCATTGGAATCATTAATACATCTCTCTAAGTTAGATTTGTTCCATTCAATGACTTATTCATGAAATCATGACATTTGAGAACCTGGCACTGACCTGAAAATTGAAAAATTTAATATATACAATGACATGAATATTTACTTTTTTTTTTAAGTATTATATTGTTTTAATCATTGTGAATGTGAAGACTATGTGGGTCTGCTGGAGTTGCGGGTTTGTCTGAAAGGGATATCGCGGCCCCGGCACACAGGCAACGGAAGGAACACGGGTGGGTTTTAGTCAGTAAAAGTCTGACACTCCCTCTCGCTCCGCCCAGAGCGGGAGGAGTCATTTGATAATTTCCCACACAAAAAAAAAAAAAAAAAAAAAAAAGACTGGGTCATTCCTTTTTATTTTTATTTTATCATTTAGTTTTTATCACGGTCTGGCAGGTTGAGTAATTTATGCGGCCTACCCAAACGTCCTTTCTTTGGTATTGTTCATCGAATCGTTGATCTCCTTAAACTCTATGTTGAGCTGCACGGTCACTGACAAATGCGTGCACTGACTGGACAGGTCCTCTCAATCTGTGTGGTTCTTTCCTCAAAAGACCATCTCAGACACCAATCTACATGATCTTCACATGATCTGACCAAGATTATGTCTGGACTTTAAAAGAGACTGTGACCTCTGAGTTTGTTTCGGCCTTTCTTCTCGGAGTAGTCAGATAGGAAACGCCGTCCTCATCTAGTTTGAAAAATATGATTGACGTGTAAAAGCGTTTTGTCCAAACCCACTTACAGAAATAAAATCATTTATTATTTATCATTATAAAACGTAAGAAAATATTAAATTCACGGGCTACTTTTGCGGATCCACTTAAAACACAAATAACAAAAGAAACTCACTCATGATGAATTCCTTAAACATATTTCACAAAGATTTCATTCCCTGCAGTATCAATAAATTTTTAAGTACTTTCCATTATTTGTCCTAAGATACTTCGGAGGTGGATGATTGTGGGTAGTATCAGCTAATATGATGGCTCCGTCCTCATTCAGTTGTATCCTCGCTTCGCACTTCCCCCGTGTCCTCTTGGAACAACGTAAGTATTTCTTCGTTTTATCGATGAACGAAAACGTGTAATTTTGATACATCACTAAGCCATTGTTTTGGGTAGTTTCGATATAAGTCAGCGTTTCATATTCTGTAAATATTAAGTAATGATATATTAAAAAAAACTATAGACCAACACTCACATAGCAAATGCCCTTTTGGCCTGTATGTACTTAGGTAGGTGATGTAGGTACCCATAGTTGAGCTCATAGATACGAATAAATTTATATTTCTATGGTTGAGCTGGTTGGCACGTGTTTAGGCAGTTGGGTAAGAAAATAATATCACTTTATACAGGATTTTTAGGATGGCGCGTTAAAGGCACACACAATGACTTAGTACCGACCGGCGACCGTTCATTATAACGTGTCCCTTGCCATCATGTTGGCACCATTGCTTGTCAAACCATTTTGAACACTATTAGTATTGAAACTAAGCTTAACAAGCAATAGTGTCAATGGATCTTAACGCAGGAAGGACACCACAATCACGTTTTTTTTTTGTTACTACTGTAATTTATTTATTCATCGAAAATTTTAAACAATCTGTAGATAGATAACACATTCGGTTAAAATACTTTTTTTCCCATTAAGAGAATCGTCACTTACATACAAAAAAACATTGTTTATTCTGCACAAACAAAACATATTACAAAAATATTACATAACACACTTAAAAAGTAGCCAAAAGTCTTGTATTCAAGCAATAAAAGTTTGACAAATGTATCTATTGATTTTTATGGTATCCCAGTCCAAGTTGGAAGAGAGTTTACTGCATTCTTGCGATAAGTCGGTGGCCCAATTAAAAAGATGTTGCCATTTTATAAAAACAAATACTTAATACAAAAAGAATATATAATGTCCCCCATGGGCAAAAAAAGAAAATTTTCGATAATTTATTATGAATATTCAGAAAAATACGAGCGGTCAGATGCCCATGGGGGTCATTCATTGTACATAAAATTAATAAAGAAAATCAATATAGTTTCCTTACTGTAAATATGAGTGAATAATTTACTTTAAAAAGTGCTCAGTGAAGTCGTTCTTTTACGTTTGTTGAAAGTTGATTATAGTTATCACACAACATATTTTCCAGACCAATTTTGTCAAACCAACGCGATTTCCCTGTACAATCTACCAATTAGGCACGCAAACATTGAAAGTAAATTTTATTACTTACAACAAAATCGAAAGAAAATCAAAAAGTCAAATTAAAATAGGCAAAAAAAAAACACAATTTAAGGCTAGCATACTAATAATAATAAAGAAATACACAATGTTAATAATTAAATTTAAAGAGTAGAATCATTTAAAAAATCTCTAATTGAATAATAAATTTATAACATGTTCAAATCGAATGAAAACAAAAAAACAAAAAAAAATAGGCAAAAAAAAAACGATTTAAAGCTAGCATACTAATAATAGTAAAGAAGTACACAATGTTAATAATTAAATCTAAAAAATAGGGTCATTTAAAAAACCACTAATTGAATAACATATCCATGTTCACATATCAAGTAACAGGGTTGTCAGTTTCTTTTCAAACATTTGGATTGGGTATTTTTTTTTTTTTTATATTTGGTATTTTGTTATAAATGGTGGTGGTGGTGGTAATTAACCTTCCGATGTCGCCTCACCTACTTACACAAACATACATTCCGCTTGCTTGTTGATACTTTGGAGGAGCATGATTATGGTCAGTGTTCGCATGCAAGATATTTCCATATTCATCAACCTTCAGTTTTGCTCGACACTTACCTCGCACATACTTAGAACAATAAAGAACACTTGTACCATTTCGATATGAGTATGTATAGTTTTGATACATAATAATTCGACCGTTGGGAGTTGGTAGATGTTCAATACAACCTCCTGTAAGAAAAAGATTTTGGGTTTATTAGTGAGCGAATTGTTTGTGTAAGTGTGAATGTCTAGTAGGTAATATGTGTTGGATTGGAGTCGATACTTCCTTCCAGCAGTACCTTAGCATACTACTAGAAATAAAGAAATAATAACAGATAGCATTTTTACAAGAAAACATTTAATGAGATTTTTGCTGTCGACTGCCTTAACCTGCGCAGGCCAGGTGACGCCTGCATTTATGACATCAACCGTCGTGCTCTTGACACCGCCGTTCCAGCTGTTTTAGAACCCAATGCCTTGGCACTGAACGATGGAAAAGACCAGACTGAATGACCATAATGCATTGGAAGTTAGGTAAGCCTTTGATGTGGGATGCAACCTATGTCGACACCATTGCGCCATCCCATCTTCCTAACGCAGCTGGCTACTGCAAGTACGGAAAATCTCAAACGGCGCAAATATTACAATCTTATTGGATGTAACATGTTCGAGCCGTTTTGGGTTGAAACACTAGGGCCATGGAATCCGAGTGCCCACTTAGTTTTTCGAGAAATCGCCAAGCGGTTGGTCGACACGTGACCAGAGGCTGGCTTATTTCAAACTCAACTCAAACTCAAAGCATTTATTTCAATTAAACCATTTACAGGCACTTTTGAATTGTCAAATAGTCGCGTCAGTTAGTCAGAAAGTTGAAGCTAGTTTCTTAATTTTTATTTCATTAAATCAATCAGTTCTATCTAGAAATCGCGTGGTTCCTATAAGAGGTAGCCAGAAACCATGTAGCACGTAATATAATCGAAATTGTCACAGGAATGTTTCTGAAATAAAATATTTAAAGAAATGTTGATATTAATGGACCCCCAAATTCACTGGTAAATTCGTCAGGTCCTGACTTTTTCTGTAGGGTTATCTAAAGGGACGGGTCATGGTCAATTCTGAATACTAAAAGTAGAATGTTGCCAAGGTTGCCTGGAAGAGATCGCAGTAAGCGATAAGGCCGCCCATTGTATATTTTGTAGTGTATTACTTTTTCTTTATGTAATGTATAATATGGTGTACAATAAAGTATATATAAATAAATAATGTTTATGACTCTGATGATGGAAAGAAAGACGGGAAGGAAAATAAATTTATTTGACCCAGGTTACGGCATACAATATTCCCACAAAAACAAACAAAAAACAGAAAAAACTTAGTCCGCGCTGTAAGGAAATTTATTCTTGCTTGTCCATCAAGGGCTGCAATGCTGACCGAGCTGTGTTGGCCTGGAGCTGCGCTACGCTGCGCTTTCGGCCATTATCAGTGCTGCCTACTATAGTAAGATTAAATTATGATCTTTAATTCTGGCTGGTAAATGATTTTTCTAATTAAGTACTTCGGCACCGCACCAAATTCAAGTTGATGTACTTTTTTATGACTTCCCGGTACTGACGAAGATTTCTGACTTTGTTTTTATATTTATGAAGATCTCCCCATTCAGCGTACAAGGAATACATTTTGGGAATACTTAAATTACTATAGAGGAGTATTTTTTTTCCGCCATCTTGTAAGATGTGCTCAAAAGTAAGGGCGTGGTCGCGAACACTTTTTATCGCAGAAGCATCCATTTTGACTTGATTATTGGCCTGTCCTCTGTTATCAGAAAACCTTTTCTCTAGGTCTCGCTTTGTGTACGCTGTCTGTATACAAGAATTCGAAATACTGAGAGTTTTCGTAAATGTTATCTTACAAACCCTTTGGCGTCCATCAGTTGCGTGTTCTGAAGGCAAATAATACTGTATCGTATATTGTCGGCGGGAATGACCTTTAGTACAAAATGTCTTTTTTTTTAATTGCTCCGTGAACTCTACAATAAACTTCCATTGTTTACTCCGATCGCCAAGTCCCCAAAAAGTATTATGAATCGATTGACGAGTTTCGTTGTCTAGCTTTGTATAACATTTCAATCTGCACGTCTTTGGACACATTGGGCCAAGTTTTCTAGCGTCTCGGACAACGCCATTTCTAGTAATGTATTTTTGTCCCGTAGTTATTAAGATTTTCCTTTCATAATCTTCACGGTTTTTAGAGGTAGACTTGTATTTCTTTTTGTTACAATTTGAAGGATTTCCAGTTAAAGATTCAGATGTAGATGACTCGCTGTCTGTTTCCTGTGTTGAACCATTACTGGTATCTTCGTCAGGTTCCTTCGAATTTAAAATATTATACAGAACATGCTCTTTGTTGAGCAGAGCGGCGTCATAGTTAAAAGGATCTTTTAAAGCATTCTTCCTTGAATCCACTATCTTCCCATTTCTCAGACGATATGATTCTAGAAACAAAACGAAAAATTAGATGTGCAGATTTTTTGATAAAAAATACAAAGGAAAAATTATGAGTCAAAATTGGCATAATACAGAAAATATACATAAAAGGGCAGCATTTTTCAAAGAAAACCTTTAATGAGATTTTTTTACTCTCTTGGCTAACTAATAATAAACTTAATTATAATTTTTATTTCTGTTAAGAGAATGTAGTATGATCAAAATGTTTTTGCTGTGTAAGAAACGCATTTGGAAACTTCTTTTTTTACACATAATTATTTAAAAATAAAGTTATTCAGATTTAGAGTTTTCAGATTTCAGAGTTATTACGATATTAATTATTTCAATAAGAGCCGTTTGGGGTTGAAATACTAGGGCCATGGGGTGCCGTGATGGGTCTTGTGACACCCTGTATTGTTTTGCTGTCACATAGGTGAATGCAGTTATAAATATGGCAGTTTCCAGCACTTAAACAATTTTCAAATACATTCCATTGCTCAATTTGGTATAACTCGGCGGTGGATGATTATGATCTGTATACGCTTGCAATAAATTGCCGTCTTTATCCAGTTTCAGCCTTGCAGTGCACTTAGTGGATGATCTTCTCGAGCAGTATGGGTACAGCTTCACGTTCTTAGGTCCTTGGTAAGAGAATGTGAAGTCTTGGTACATTATAAGTGATTTTCCGTTCACAAGATGTATTATGTCGTATCCTTGGTTTTGGCCTGAAAACATTGAAAGTTTTTATACAGGGTGAAAATGAATTCATGGGCATCATCTTAAGGGTTCATTTTACTCATCATTATGAACAACTTTCACTACGGGACCAATACCGAAATCGCGAAAAAAAAACAGCTTTTCCCTACATTTATTTTCGCTTAGCTCGTCAAAATGTAGGGAACACCTGTTTTTTTTTTCGTGATTGTTTGATACATACACACATACATACATACATACATACATACAGGAAAAGTTTTTATCCACTGCGCAAATTTTGACTAATTAAACTTAAACGAGTTTTATTGAACATACTTTTTTTTATTTTAACACGTCATAGTACAAAAAAAAAAAGTTATCGTTAACGAAAGATGTTTACTTTAAAAGTGGTTGCATGGCTACCCGGCGGCGAGCGGCGAAGCGGAACGCGCGAAAGTACCTACCTATCAGCTGTGCGCTCGCTCGATTCGCCGGCGTAGGTATTTACGTGGGTTACAATACTTACAATGTATTGATCGCAAATTTTTAGATTCGAACTAGACTTTTTTATGTTTAGGCCGTGACCTGAAGTTATTTGAAGAGTAATTCCAATTTTTCCTTCATACTTTAATGGGCTTAGGACCATCAAAATACAGAAAATAAAGCATTATTATCAATTAAATTTACATTACTTAATACCTTATGCCGCTAAAATGGTCTTCTCCTTTCACGGGGTTAAGGATTCCATGGGCATTCGAGGTATGCTCTGTGAGCTGCTCGCAAACTTTCACTACACAGTACATACACTCGCACCATCTCATAAAACTCGCGGTTAGTCTGACATCGTGACCGGTAGGTCTGTACAAGTACGACCCACGTGCAGCGCGGGAAAGCGATTAGACGCGACGTCACACGACAGCGCGTGCGATGAGCGAACTGTCGGAGTGTCGGTCACTGCGCCCGGCGCGCGGGCGTCGCCTTGCCGCCCGAGGAGGGAGGGGAGGTTCAACACCGCCGCTTGGGCCGGCCGCCGCGCCGCGCGCGCCCATTGATATTATTACGAATAGATTGTGTCCATATTTTGCTGATTTAAAGTAGGATAAAAAAAATAAAAAAAAAATTGAATAAATAATGGTAATGTGTTCTATTACTGATTTTGAACCAGCAAAAAACCCTGTACACATACATTTAATATTTTATTGATTGAATTATTAGCCACCTCTTGAGGTGGAGTGCCATTCAAGTGGGCTGTCAATTGTATGAATGCTTAGCTTTAGGTAAAGTGACAGCTCCAGACAACTCACTTCATGCTCAATACCCAAGTTTTCACCGTTATTTTTTACAAATTACGCCAGCTGGTGTCAATATGTTCGCAGCAAAAGCAGTAGAATTTCGAAGGCAGGGTTATTTCACTCCAGAAATACTTAAGGTTGCAGTGAGTGGCAGATAAATGACACAAAAGAAATGTTTTTTAATACTTACAGAAAACAACAAACGGCCAATGGAGAAGCAAAATAATTGAATTTTCATTGAAGCGTGATCGCGGATAGTGGCGCAACACCATTTGATTTTATTCAATGTCCACTCACCTACCCTAAGGTACGTAGAGGTATAATATAAAGGGATTCCTACCGTATAAAATATTCTACCCAACTACTTGTTCAACATAAACAGAATGATTATCTGTGGTTGAGGATTCCGGGTGAAGCTCGCTTCCACCATCGGCCTGAACTTCACTTACCATTAGGTGAGATGCAGGCCAAGAGCTTTCCCGTTGGGGACAAAAAAAAATTTTTCTCTGAAATTCGATTTACACCACACACCACAACATTTTTCACCTACATTATGGGTCTGTAGGTAATGAATAATTTTTAATCAAAATTTTCATAATTTTTCCTCCAATCGAATAAGGATCCCATCAAGCCTGATTTGTATCAAGCTAAGTCGTCGATCGACGACTTTGTTTGTTACTTAGACTTAGATTGTTATTAGAGTTTATCTCGTAAGTTAGGTTTTATGACCATGTAAATGTAAATATTCGTATGCCGCTTTTAGCGGCGGATGTGTCCTGAACATAATTATACCTAACCAACCTGTATGTACCATATCTGACGAATAAATGTCTTTGACGTAGTCGTGATCTAAAACAAAAACGGTAAAAAAATTGTTTAACTGAATAGAATTGGTGTAGTCTGTGGCCCCTTTTCCATCTTGTATAAACGGCAGGAAATACGATAAAAAATTGTGAAATGAAAAAATGGAATAGTTAGGTATAATGTAATAGAGAGAGAGAGAGAGTAACATAATTGTTAAGTACAACTTAAAGCAATTCTAATGATTGATTACGTACATTGCATGGAGTCTCTCATGAATATAATTAAGAAAATCCTACATCCCCCAAATATGCTTGGGAGATGTAGGATTTTGCGTGTTATCCGCGCAAAAGGCATTTCTTAAAGAAACCCGACAACAACCGTTGGGCAGTAGGCCACCAGACAACAACCGTCTGGTCGGAGGGTCCTCCCTTTCCTATGGCGGATGAGGAACTTTCCACTTTGTTTCCCATACCTCTATAGGTACATGGCCGTTAAAATAGCACATCGAGTTTGAGGAAAAGTTTGGCTATGAGATTCTTCTCTGCCACTATTAACTGTTTAATATACTTTTTTCTTTTTTTTACTCTATGGAGGATACAATCAGGAATGTAGTTTTTCGGAGTTACCGATATACCTTGTAGAGTAAGCAAGCTAAAGTGGCAGTTGGCTGGCAATATTTGTCTGCTTGGGAGTTGTTGCGCCACTTCTTCCCAGGGAACGCACTAGGAAGTGGTAACGGGTGGGCGTTTTGGGGGACTGTCTTATGTAATTTTGACGTTCGGAAAGTGCTGACTGTCAGCCTAGTTTGAATAAATGACTTTTAAATTTTGTCGAAGGACCGATGGTCAATGGAACAAACGAGTCCTGGAGTGGAGACCGCGTATCGGCAAGCGTAGTGTGGGACCCCAACTAGATCGACCGATGACCTTAAAATGGTGCCTGGGACAGACTGGATGCGGCAGGCGGAGGACAGGGTGTTGTGGGGCAGCCTGGGAGACGCCTATGTCCAGCAGTGGACTACGATAGGCTGAGTTGATTGATTAATTGATACTTTTTCTGAAACTAGATGTGCCATATTAAATCCCTTGGACAGGGACTATTCTCGACGAATATTTTGATTAATAAGTGATTTCAGAATATCGCTGACTCTGTTAGCAGGATTCGGAGGCGATTCACCCTTTTCCGGAAAGCGGTCAGGATTCGCATGTCGGTACCGTCGATAATATCGGAGAAACTCCGGTTTTTCATCTGAAAAATAAATATTACAAACTTAAAAACTTTATAAGTTTAACCAATAGGTAATTATAGGTAACATCAGAGTCACTTGGGGTGATCTTGATCAAGAAATATGAATAGGAATGAATCCGTGGAAAGTTTTACTAATCAAAAACCATAATTAGTCAAATTCTTTATTAAAATATGTACATACTAAATTAAAATTAAATCATAAAAGAAAAAACCCAACAAAGATTACGTGAAAATCATCAATAACTATAATAATATCTAATCTAATTATTTAGTAAAATATATAAAATACTAAAATCTTAACCCAAAATGATAAAACCCAACTAAACAATATTAAAAAAAACTACAAAAAGTAAAAAAAAATACAAAAAAAACATAGATACTATCAAACATAGATGCTGCACGTATGTGGTAACAAAACCAATTTAATCTGGCCTCTTATTCTACTGAAACTCCGTACTACGATAGGTCGGCTCAAGGTTAAACTGTTATCACTGACATGCGGCCTACTGTACTAACAAAAATCCATTAATTTAAATTACACAGGGTCAAATTAAATTAGTTAGCGATACTCCGCAGACGTAATGGGTATGCATTTCTAAACAAATAAACTAAATATAAACTTTATTTAAAAAAATACTTTCACATACTTGAAGTAACAGCAGTCGTTGAACAAGTTGAACCAAAAAAAAAGAAGATTTAAATACCGATACTGACCACTTTTGAGAAGTTTCACTGCTGTTACGGCCCCACCGCCGCCAGGTGGCGCACGACTGGACTTACTGTAGCCATGCTGATGCGCCAGCCTGTACTCTTCACGCCGTCAGG
This sequence comes from Agrochola macilenta, assembly GCA_916701695.1. NCBI lineage: Eukaryota > Metazoa > Arthropoda > Insecta > Lepidoptera > Noctuidae > Agrochola > Agrochola macilenta. Next base: position 17,915,279 of record OU753563.1, read on the forward strand.
GGTGCCGCGAGTTTTTGAAAAAAATAATAAAATAAGTCTAGAACAGAGATTACATGGCAGACGTATCGCTTTTCAGATTATTCAGAAAAATAAAACAGGCTCATCAAAAACCAGGTCTAGTTCATTATTTTCGAAGATTCACAGCGGCAACAGCCAGCTGGAACAACTAGCTAATTTAATTTGACCTTGTATAGTCACTCCTGAAAGACCGCAGGTTCGTGATTATGATCACCAATTTCTGTAACAAATTCTCTATCTTCAGTCACAACCACACGGGACTTACAACCTCGGAACTTCTTGGAGCAGTACCACCGAGTCTTGCTGACCATCTGCACGTAGGTATTATTCTTGTAGATGAGGATCGTGCCCCCGCGTTTGCTGGGCACAAATGTCAGGAACGGTGCTTGAAATATAAAGAACAGTTTGATGTAAGCAATTCTGAATTTGAAATAGTTCAGCTGGTGCAAAAGAGTCAAATCTATACGAAAGATGAATAAGTGCTAAGTTTCATGAGATTCTACGGGATGGTTTATCTATCTATATATATAAAAGAAAGTCGTGTTAGTTACACTATTTATAACTCAAGAACGGCTGAACCAATTTAGCTGAAAATTGGTGGAGAGGTAGCTTAGAACCAGGAGTCTAATATAGGATACTTTATTTTTAGTAGGGTAGGTAGGGTAGGTGGTACAGTAGGTAGGGTAGGTAGGTAGGTTAGGTAGAGTAGGTAGGGTAGGGTGGGTTTTTTTTAAATATTTGATTGATTGCGGAACAAACTTCGCCGGATCAGCTAGTTTATTATAAAATAAGATCCAGGCAATACAGTTTAGGATAATTTATTAATTCAATTATAAACTTCCAATTCTCATTTTGAAAATTGACATAAAATCTCAAAGAGACATTAAGAACCTTATTGGATAAAAAAATTACATATTAGGTAGATACTTATGTACTCATACTAGCTAACCAGCCCTGCTTCGCACGGGTGCGAACTACTGCTGTGGTGACATAAAAAAAAAAATCGAGATGACTGTGTTATATCTAAGTTAAATATTAGTGTACTGGCAATAAACACAAATGAATGTTCGAGAATAAACTCTCAAAATTCATACAACGTTTGTTTTTATTTGATTTATAGATATGTATTATCTTCTTTTGCTTCTTTCTTTTCTAATAATTTTGATTTCTTTTTTTAATAATTATTTAGTAAAAAAAAAAAAAAAAAAATTTGACCCTGAAGGACACCTTTGTCTTTATTCGTCTATACTCTAACTTCTAATATATGTACAAAAAGTAAAGCCCTTTAGTGCGTACGTTTCCATAACCCCTTAAAATATCATACACTATAATTATTGTTAGCTCACTTATCTTTTTATTTTAACAATACGTTCACTGAGAACAGTTGTTACCCTTTGCAAAACATTTGGGGGTTCATGGTTATGTTCACCAATTTCGTCGAAAAATTCCCCATCTTCCGTGAGAATCACTCTCGATTTGCAGCCTAGAGAATTTTTGGAGCAGTACCATCTTGTTTTGCTGGACATCCGGACGTATCTATGTCCTTTGTAGGATAGGATCGTACCTCCACGCTGACTGCGTAAGAATTGCAACACTGGCACTTCTAAAAATAAATAAGAAACAATTATAACGGGCCACCACGATGTATTTACACTTAAGCTCAAAGCATACGTTTAAGCTCTGCGCCGGAGCGGCATCACCTCAACCACAGGCGCCGAAATGGGGGTTGAAATTTAAATTGGGATACCTAGGTCAAATGGGCTATCATTTGATAAGGTCCTGGCTGGTTAGAGAAGGACCAACGACGGCCGCCATTGCCTTCGTACAATGGTCCACGAAGGACTAAGTACCGAAACCAATCCCGTCTGAAGAAAAAGGTTTTCAAAAAACTATAAGCAGTTTTATTGTCCTTTAAAGTCGAGGTTATGTTTCCTTTCATCACTTTGCTCTAATACCCATAGTTTTGTTGCTCTAATACCCATTGTTTTGGATTTCGCCCTCCTTTTCCCAACTCAAAAATCACTCTTTATAAACTGATTTAACTCGGCTCAGGCTGACTTTTGAGGTCTACCGCATAACATTTTTTTTAATGTTATTTTCTACTCAATTTTCTTTTTCTGAGCGTATCGATGGCAAACATTTCAAACATGATTAGCGCAAAATTATGCTGCGCGAACTCCGCTCACTGACACAGTCATATACAGGGTGGCAGGGACTTGAAAACTGACAGCATGGATTCAATACATGATTCTGAACCCCCCTCCGTTGAAATTTTTCGTCGGTTATTTTAAAACTGTTGTTTCATAGAAAAGTGCCTACGCGGACAAAATGTATGGAAAAGTTGATTAAAAAAAAAAAATACTGACGAAAAACTTCCAACGCAGGGGTGCTCAGAATCATGTACTGAATCCATGGTTTTCGCGTCGATGTCCCTGACACCCTGTATATGATCATCAAGTGCACAGGAGACAGAGCATGCGGTGCCGGATGGAAGGTGGGCCATTGTCTGTGGGGAGATTTCGCATACGCATTCTACTCAATGTATACATTTTTGTCAATAGCCGTCGGAAAAAAGGCAAATTCTGATCATTGGTTTTTCTCTATTTCAATGGTATTGTTTTTGTTATTGACCCCATCTCAATCATCTGCCTAGTATCTCCCAACCATGTTGGTGTTGTCTGTAAAGTCGGTTTACGGACGATAGTTTAACGTGACAACGTCATAACAAAACAGTCCGTTCCCTCGCTCCGATCGTAACGTTACAATGAGCGTAACGGGACAATGAGCGTAACGGGACACTTTTTCGTGCGTGCAGCTGGCGTTCATCGATTTATTAGACGTTGTCACGTCAAAAACTGTTCATAATGATGAACACTTTCAAAACTTATTGACGTTCTAATGAGACGGTCAATAAGTTTTTAGAGGACCTGTTAAATGTTTCCCGGTTATTACTTTGCTCGGTTTTCTCGTGGGTGGAGTCGGGGGTGGAAGGTTATGCTCAGATAATTCTTCGAGAAACACCCTGACTTCTGGGAGAAATAACTTCGCTCTGCAGCCTAGAGTCCAATGCTTGGTGCAGTCCACTATCTATTCTTGCTTCCTCTGCGGAGGAATTTGTTTTTTTGTTGTAAATCAGGATATAGTTACCACGCTTGAATAAATTAAAAGAAAGGTTGAATATTATTTGCTCCGAGAAATGTGTGAAGTGTGTAATTTTTTTAATCTCAGGACCTACTTGTTATAATTAAAATATAAGGGACAGTTAGATGCAATCCATAATGAATTTGACAAATCAAACTGAGAAATTCACTCATTTATTTGTTAATTTAACAACTCATATTAAAAATAGACACTGTTTTTTTTTTTTTTAATTACCTAAACCTCAAAAAAAATATTAAGAAAAGTATATTAAAAAATATTTAAATAAAAAGAAAATAAACTGCACACCAATCTTTTAAACAAACTTCTTTTTTTAAACGTTCACTGATCATTCAACTCTAGTTTAAAACATCCAGGGTATTGATGATTGTGCTCTCCAACTTCAGTGACAAACTCCCCGTCTTCAGTAAGTATGACCCTCGATCTGCAGCCTTGGCCATTCTTGACGCAGTACCACCTAGTTTTGCTGCTCCTACGGTTGTACTTGATGCCTTTGTAGATGAGGATCTTACCTCCACGCTGGCTGCTTATAATCTGCATCATTGGTATCTCTAAATAAAATATTAACAAGCTTCAATTAACATAGGTAAGCATTTTAACTGGCCATATTTTAACCCTAAGTTAGGATACACAAACTAAACTGAAACTAGTTTCCAACTCGGGCCAACCTTGGGCTCAGGGAAGACGATGCCATAAATTCGCCGCAAATTCTTTTTATATATACAGTCGGCCTCGTAAATTACTTTACTTAACACCTTTTACAAAAACTCCAGCAAATTGAAACTAAACCAAGGTTGAAACTCTCAATTATCACATTAAATAGTCTTAAAGCAAAACACTTTGGACGTTCGAAAAGTGCTGATTCTCAGCCTAGTTTGAATAAATGACTTTTGAATTTAGATTTTTTTATGACATGCAAGTGACAAGATTGGAAACCAATTACGTGGTCGTCTATTGATCAGTAATATAAAATTAAAATATAATTTTGATCCTAAGAAAAATATTTTAATTATAACAACAAGATCTTTAAAAAAACCTCTTTTAATAAACCTCTCTCTCTAAGATATCTTACGAACTATTCTGAGTAGGTACTGTTTAAACAGACAAAAGTCCAATATTAACTACATAAAATGTGAAGTTAACTATATCTGTTGTTTATATAAAGTTAAGTGATATTTAATAAGTTTAATAAAAAATAAAACAAATGATGAAAAATATTTAATGTATTTAATTAAATAAAGGAAAGTATTTAATAATATTTCATAATATATTTAATAAATTTAATAATATTTCAATTGAGAACACTAACTTAAATTGGTAAACAGACTAGAGATTTGATTAGTTTCACACACAACACTTTTATATCATTCATTCATTGATTCATTCTCCTGCCCTTATCTCAATTTATTTGTCATGTCATGTCTCTTTCTTCCATACTTCTCTATCAGTCATCATCTCGGTAGTCCCCCCCTTTCTATCCATATCATCTTTCACATAGTCCATCCATCGATTCTTTGGTCATCCCCTACTCTTAGAGCCATCGACATTCATACACAAGACTTTCATATAAATTTATTTCGGCCTGAGTATAGTTCTCGATGATTTTGTTTGGTATATTGGCGTGTGCTAGCTAACATATGGCTAATAATTTAAAATTATGTTTTGTGTTGCGTAATGTAAATTATTTTGAACACTATTATAAATAATCTTTTTTATTTTTTTTGTTCTTCTCACTGAACAGACAGCTGTGCTGCTGGGGAGTTTGTTGCGCCACTTCTTCTTCCCAGCTAATACACTAGGAAGTGGTGAAGGGTGGGCGTTTTGGGGGGCTGTCTTTTGTAATTTTGACTAGTTTGAATTTTGACTTTTGAATTTTTGGCATTCATTTTTATCAAAACTGATTGGTCATAATTTTGATGAAATAAAAATAAATGTAAAGGTACTTTAAAAATATACTGACCAAATCTCTATTGGTTCATAGAACAAAGTGCCTAGTACTTTAGGTACTAAAACGAAATATTTTCATTTTTCCATCGGGTGGCTTATGTAAACGGGGCGGCTCATGTTGGTGGTATCCTATTTCCATCACCAACTCTCCCATTGGACTGAAGATGACCCGGGCATCACAACCGGCCATTTTCTCTGAGCAGTACCATCTGGTCTGGTTATGCTTGTGGAAGTATGTGAAGCTCTTGTACAGAAGTATGATACCTTTTCCACGTCTGCTTCGTAAGTATTGTAAGATTCCATCCCCTGTGTAGCAAAACATTAATCCTGATGAATACTCAGTTCAATTGTTCATAAATCTAAGAATCTGATACATGATTTTAGTGAATTTCAAATCTGTTATTACGCCTTCAAATGATGCAAAAAAGTTATGTTAAACTAGAACGCATACACATCAATTATTTAAGTATTGTAGTAAAATAATATATGAAATAAATTCCAGAATTAATGTAACTAACCAAAGTATAAAAAACTATGTTACCTACTTTCAAACTACTTAAGATATTTTCATGATTTTTTTGTATGTATTTTGTTATCTATAATAATTATATCCAGTGTTATTTTTTTCAAATATTCATATCTTCGTTACTAAAAATTAATATTCCCAATGAAACCGAACGGCAGCGCGACGAGATCGCGACGCGCATTTGTATGGCCAAGGTCAACGGCATTTACCCGACACTTAAAAGACCGAACAATAAAAAATAAAAACATATTTTAGAAAATAATCTAATTCAGTCATACTTAGACAATTGATTAGTGGCTTTTGTGAATGTCTCACCAAGGCCGCCAAACGTATTTTACGTAATATTTGGCTAATCGACAACTCTAGAAATGGATTCGCCTACAAATACATTTTACTTCGAACGAATCGGCTCAAGAATAAATAATATTTTTTTAAAGTGTCGATTTGCCCTTTTCGAGCGATTGAATTCGTGCGAATTATAAGCCGTTGAAGCCCTATGCAGGTCAACAGCGATAGTAAAAAAAATAAAAAAATATCGAAGGTCACGTCTAAATGTGTTAAATTTAAATACTCAACGCTTTCAGAGATGCTTTGGTAAAATTAGAGCAAAAAGATTTTCAAAAATTTTGTCCACAGGGTCGGAAAATCCAAGTGAAAGTGAAAAATTTCAAGAAATTGATAAAATTAGCGAAATTTCTTGAACTGTTGGGAATATCCCAACTTTTAAATTTTTAAATGATAGGTGGCCACCTCCACTTTACCCCATTTGCCTTTGGGCAACTACGTTTGAGACAGCCTGTATAGTCAGACAGATAACCACTTTGTTAGAGTCATTGTAAGTACTCGTACAATGTTTTTGGCCTAATAAACTCAAAATTTTGAAGGCCCTTCTTCGGTAACTTGACAGGAGTTGGAGGTACCGTGTAGCGAAACAAATTAAAATTCTTAAGAATTTATGTCAAGTGTACATTTCATCTATAAAATATAGTGTACCTACATTACTAAAATACCTTATAATTTAAATCATTTGTTCAATTTAGACACTAAACTAAATAAAGAATACCTACGTGAGTCTCGTGATTGTTTGATGATTCATCATCATCATTCCAGGATAAAAACGTCCACTGCTGGCCGTAAGCCTCCCTCAAGCACCGCTGAAATGAAATCAAATAGTTTATTCTGTAAATAGGATATCAGAATCACTTTTACACGTCATATAAAAAACAAAACCGCAGTCTCTTTTAAAGTCCAGACATAATCTTGGTCAGGCCTTAAGAGAACCATGTAGATTAGTATCTGAAATTGTATTTTGAGGAAAGAACAACACATATTTGAGTGGACCTTTCCAGTCAGTGCAAGCATTTGTCAGTAATCATGGAGCTCTACTCAGAACTTAGGAGCTGAACAACTCGACGAAACATACAAAAAAAGGACATTTGGGTAGGTCGCATAAAGTACTCAAACTGCGGACCCATCATCAAGGGTCGGTACACATCTTACGGAAAATGCGTCGAGCTTAACTTTGTAACTTCCAGTTAGTACGCTCGACGCACTAACGCATCATCGGTTAGGTGTGAAAGGTTGAATGTTTTATTATATATTTGTCTGTTTTGGCGTTACGCGACCGATAATACGCGACGTATTTACCGTCAGATATGTACCGACCCTAAAACAAACTGAGAAAGAAAAGAAAAATTGCCACATAGTCCTCTTATTCACAATCATTAAAATAATATAATACTTTTTGTAGTAAACATGTCATTTTGTATACAGTATTTGTCAATATGTATACCAATTTTTTTTTTTTTTAAATAATAATAATTATTTATTTTCTCACCACAATATCCTTACAAAATAATAACAAAAACAATATTGACGAGCTATGGGAAAAAAAAATTGTATTATTGTATCATTAAGAAAATTTTGTATTTCAGGCCAAAAACCAATATAAAACAGGTATATTTTGATGATTTTACCTATTAATTAAAATGTCAAGTTTTATGGTTTTCTCACAAGGTTTAGCAGAGCAGCTCAATTCCAAGCAGCTTTTTTTGTTCTAAATAATCAGAAATTTTATAGTACCCTTTTTTACAAAGTTTGGTTTATACAGCTTTTAAATCGTTTAAATTACTTTAACGTCTTTTACTTCGACCGGCACACCGGTTACACGGCACGTAAAAAACGCTAAGGTGTCCATGGCATCTGGTGATCAGTGGACTTCTGCAGAATATTATTGGTACAAACTGTCGAAAAATTGTGAACTGCAAAAAACCATTTACAATTTAACGCATAATTTTTCGATAGTTTATAACGGAAGTAATACCGACAAATTGTGAACTGGTATCAAAGCTTACGACGTAACGGACCCTTTTTTTTTTTTTTTTTTTTTTTTTTTTTTTTTTTTTTTTTTTTTTTTTTTTTGTCGCTGAGAAATGCTTTATGCATGCCCGGCTCGTGGGGGACGAGTCGGGGTATGTGGGACTCCCTGTCCTAGTGACAGTATACCCACTAAAACTCAGCGGTGTTCCCGCATCGCCGTGATGGGAGGGTCATGGGAAACCGGCTCAGCCTTTACATCCACGACCCTCCCGGCGCATGCCCGCCTAGCTGGCGGGCCCCGCATGCCCCCCGGGTTGGGGGGCTACGGGAATGGCCGGGAACACCTGGCCATTCCCGTCCGACACTGGTGGAGGTCTGTGCGATGCAGGCAAGGGTGCCCCCGCACCCGTTGCCTGCTGGCCTCCACCTGGGAGGAGTCGAAGATGACTATCGTATTGACGTCTTCTTCGACCCCTCCTCCGCCTTCGGAGCGGCGCCTCGGCAGGATCGTCCTCCCGTGCGCGCTCCGCCGCCTCCTTCTGGGACATGACGTGTTCGCAGAAGGAGGCGACTGCCGCCCAGGACCCCTCGTCCCTCAGCATGGCGTTAACCAAGCCGGGGAGCGAGAGGTCCGGTCCGATCGCCGCGACGAGACTGCGGCGCGGCTCTGACCACGACGGGCACACCTCCAGAGTGTGCTGTGCCACGTCCTCCGCCGCGCCACAGTCGCGGCACGACGGCGTCTCCTCCCGTCCGATACGGTGCAGGTACGATCCGAAGCAACCGTGTCCGGACAGCACCTGCACGAGACGGAAGGAGAGGAACCCGTGCGGACGCTCGAGCCAGTCTCGCAGCACTGGCCCAATCGCGTCGAGGGTTCGGCGGCCGAAGGCTGCGGTGGCGAGGTCCCCCGTCCAATGGACGACGATGGCGTCCCTCGCCTCCCGCCGGACGGCCTCCCGCTCTTCTGGAGCCGAGCGAACGCCCCTCGCTTTTCGCTCCGCCGTCCACTCATACACTCTGGCGAGCACCCACGCCTCGAGTTCCCAAGGAGGGGTGCTGGCCAGAGCGCATGCTGCCGCATAGCCCACCGTGCGGTAGGCCCGCGCCGCACGCTGGGCTATGGCCCTTTGAGGTGCCCGCAAGGCCGCGGCGTTCTCTCGTCTGTGGAGGGACTCCTCCCAGATAGGAGCCCCGTAGAGGGCCATGCTCCTCAAGATGCCGGCGTAAAGCTGCCGGCATCGCGCGCTGGGCCCCCCCAGGTTGGGAAGCAGCCACGAGAGAGCGCCCGCGGCCTTCAGCAGGCGCGACGACAGCCCGCTGAAATGCGGGCCGAAGCGCCACCTGCTGTCGAGTACAAGGCCCAGATATTTCATCTGGGCCTTCACCTCAATCCTGACGCCCTCCACGAAGATGTGGGCGTCAGGTGGTGGGTGGCGCTGCCGAGGGCCGTGGAAGAACACGGCCTCGGTCTTGTGCAGCGCCACCGTTAAACCGAGGCGGCGGATCCGCCCCGCGACCAAGGATCCGCCCGCCGAGGCCAGGTCGGCCGCCTCTCTGAAACTCTCCCCCCGGGCGGTGAGGAGAGTGTCATCCGCGTAGCAGACGACACTCGTGCCTCGGAGGAGAGTTCCCCGCAGGAGCCAATCATAGCCGACGTTCCAGAGGAGAGGTCCTAAGACAGACCCCTGTGGAACGCCGGCTTCAACGGCGTACCGCCGGACTCGGCCAGTCTTGTTTACCAGGAGGATCGCCCGATCCTCCAGGTAGCTGGCCAGCAGACTGCGCATGTACCGAGGCACTCCGTGGAATCGGAGCGCCTCGAGGATGGTGCAGTGGGGAACGGAGTTGAAGGCGTTGGCAATGTCGAATGACACAGCCAACAATCCGTCCCCCGCATCCATCGCCTCCTTCACCTGCCCCTTAAGGCAGGCCAGCGCGTCCACCGTGGACCGCTCAGCCCGAAACCCGAACTGAGCGTCCGACAAGTCCGGCCCGATACGCCGCAGATGGCCCTTCAGGCGGGCAGCGATTATCCCCTCGAACATTTTACCGACCTCATCGAGCAGAACGATGGGCCGGTATGCCGAGGGGGAGTCTGCTGGGCGGCCCTCCTTGCGGAGGAGGCACAGCTGCCCCTCCTTCCACGGTTTCGGGAACCTCCCAGACGCAAGGCATGCGCTGAAGAGGTCCCGAAACCTCTCCTCCATTTGAGTGGCGGCGATCGCCACCACTCTTGCCGGGACACCGTCGGGGCCCGGAGCTGTCTTCTTGGCGCGGATATGGAGAATCGCCGCGCCAAGTTCCGACTCCGTGACAGGAGGGGCCTCCTCTTCCTCCTCAGCTGGCGGAGCTGTCCCAAGCGGGGGGTCCATCACTGGTGGGGTGAAGTTGTCCCTGCACGGAAACAGGGACCGAACCACCCCATCACGACGTAACGGACCCTGCGCTAACACTTAATAGCTTGCCTAGCTGCGAGCAACTTGGAAGTAGCGGTCGCCGGCCGCTGCCGCGGCATCGATCGTTTCGCTCGCTCGGCTCGCGCGCGGCTGTTCTAACCTAACCCAACCCATTTCATCTAATTCACAAATTTTCGACACTTTATGATCTAACTAAACGGAAATAATACTGATAAATTATAACGGTTCTCATAATTTTACGGTGACATAATAGGTACCTGATTGCTGGAATAAAGTATGCTTTGTCCAACCTGTGTTTTATGATCGTCACCCTACAATAACTATCAATGTCGAAATTATAACAATTGAACGAGTTGCCAATTTGCCTTCGGCATATTTCATGACTGCGAGCGATTGTAAACGGACGGCGCCGTTTGTATAATGACAAATTATACAATCTGCCTGCAATATATACATAAGCCTAGTGATATCGAGTTCTATATCGACAAATGCTTCCTTCAGCTGAAATATGCAGACGGGGTGGTGGATGGTTATGGCTTCCTAAATCGGTTATAAGCTGTCCGTTATCGTCGGTAAGTACTCTAGCATCACAACCAGACGTCTTCTTGGAACAGTACCATCTGTTCCGGCTGTGCATGTGGTAGTAAGTGAACATCTTGTACAGTATGATGGTGCCTCTTCCTTTTTTGCCAGGCAAGTATGTTATGGTTCCCTCCTCTGTGTGGCAAAACAAAATAAAATTATTTATTAATTAAACCATTTATGTACACACATTATATACGTGTGCCTTTTGAAATCCCATAACTCTAGGGTATTAATGAGACCATGACAAAGAATGAGATGACATATGATTTTTTTTTTATATAAGATATTTCGTTATTCTTTCAAAATAATTCGACAATGTCACGATAATTTATGTGAAACACCCTTACGAGAAATAAAAAAAAAATAAGTCTAATAGTCCAAAACTATGTATTTTTGGAACACTTGTTCAAGGACTTTTGGTATAACTTTTACTTATAGCATATAACCTTACAGTAATGGGTCATCAAAAGGAACATGTTGTATAAACATACAAGAAGAAAATAACAGAAAAAAACGTACAAAGGTGATGGTGATGATTATATACATAATATACATTTTAAAGATACGTTAAAATTACCAATATCTGTTGGAGACAGAGGTCAAAGAAATTGAAAACATTGATTTATTTATGCATTGATATATTGAGCTTAGTAGGTATATAACTCGATTTTAATGTTATTTATTTAGTTTTATCTAAGGATGTACATGTACATACAACAAACAAAGGAAACAAGAGTAACGGAAAGATTTATAAACTTAACAGAAATATAATTTTATATCCTTATAAAAAATCTTGTTCTGTTACGTTCTACTTGATTAATAACATTATTAGGTACCTATCTATAGTTTTATTTGTTTTTTTATACAAAGTTCACTTTTGATTTTAATAAATATTTTTTGTCTCTCTGACATGTAAACGTACTTTCCTCACTATATTATACCTACTTACTTTTGATAACAATCATTTTTAAACCTAGCAAAACATTTTTCCAGGATTCTTAATGTACAAACGAACAAGCTATAATATCAGGTATATAGGTAACACTATTCATTTATTTCCACTACACTGCCAATATTCATTTTTATTATGTGCGTCACTATAAAATTAGAGCTTACTGGACAAAGTAGGGAGACATAAAATAATTGACTACTCAGCGCACTTACAGAATTGTTTAAAAGTAGTTGAAAGCTAGCTTTCTTTATACCAAATACGAGTAGCTTGTTCGACTGTAACTAGGCCCAAACCATAATCAGTTGCAGACGTTTTATGGCAGTTTATCTGCAGGGAAGATCAAGAACAAATTTTAACTACAGCTACAATTAAACCAGCTAAGGAATGCGGTTCAGTAATCTTCGTGTTTCCAAATTAGCTGCTAACTTTTGCACTGTTACCCTTTGTAGTAGTCATCTCGTCGTCATTATCATTGCGCGTTCAAGATAGTCATCTTTCAGTAAAAATTTCGAATTGCAGTTAATCTATAACATTGTGATCATGGTAAAACAAAATAAGTTCTTCCATGGTCGTTATAGCTCTATATTGGATCATACCATCATCGTTCGTGTTTCCGAAGATAGACGATGATTCCCGAAGCGCATACTTTTCTGTACATTACTCTCTTAACTCAGCTTCATATATTTTCCACTAGGATGTTTATAATACATTGGAGGAGGATGATTATGCTCCGTATTAGCATATATGATACGACGCCTTCCACTCATTTTGATCCTTGCAGGGCACTTCAGTTTCACATACTTGGAACAATACGCGTTAGTTTTTCTCATACCTTTAAAGGAATATGTGTAATTTTGATACATAATCACACTTTTTCCAGTAGAGACTTTGATTATCTCGTAATCTGTAAGCAGGATTTTTTAATTAAATGTGGCTTAAATGGTTAATATGGTGGGACAGTAACAGGCTGGTATTATTATTATTTCCTTTATGTAACTATATATACATATAAGTTATATTTTTAAATATTAGAATAAAAAAATATAAAAATATTTAAAAATATAAAAAATAGTAGCCCACCGGTATCGGGAATAGGGTCCAAGCTACCGGCGGTCAGGGCTCCAGAGAGAGGAACCTCCTAACAATGCGAGCCGTGTCCAGAAGTACCGCTTTCTGGATCAAGCCCTTGATCCAGCTGCCTAACGAGAGCCTCCTCAGGTGTTGGTCGAGGCTCTTGGCTATTATGCCATTGGCCGTCACGATTATCAGCACAATGACTGCTGTATCCACATCCCACATGTCGACAACCTCGAGAGCCAGGTCAAGATACTTAATCTGCTTATCTTTTTCAGCTTTCACGAGGTTCTCGTCATGCGGGACCGCTATATCAATAATCATTGTGCGACGCTCTAATCGATCTATCACCACTATGTCTGGCTTATTGGCAACAATAGTCCTGTCAGTGATGATAGATCGATTATTATTTTTATCTCCTTTATTTCATTTAAATACATATAATTTACATTTTTAAATATTTTTATAAAAAACAAAAGGCAAAACAAAAACATTTAAAAATATAAAAAATAGTAGCCCACCGGTATCGGGAACAGGGTCCAAGCTACCGGTGGTCAGGGCTCCTGAGAGAGGAATCTCCTAACGATACGCGCCGTGTCTAGAAGTACCGCTTTCTGGATCAAGCCCTTGATCCAGTTGCCTAACGAGAGCCTCCTTAGGTGTTGGTCGAGGCTCTTGGCTATTATGCCATTGGCCGTCACGACTATCGGCACAATGACTGCTGTATCCACTTCCCACATGTCGACAACCTCGCGAGCCAGGTCGAGATACTTGATCTGTTTATCTTTTTCGGCTTTCACGAGGTTCTCGTCATGCGGGACCGCTATATCAATAATCATTGTGCGACGCTCTAATCGATCTATCACCACTATGTCTGGCTTATTGGCAACAATAGTCCTGTCAGTGATGATAGATCGATCCCAATACAACGTGATATTGTCATTTTCGAGAACTGGGTCGGGCACATACCTATAGTATGGTACTTCCGATTCCACAAGACTGTATTTCAGAGCAAGTTGCTGGTGGATAATCCTGGCCACAAGGTTGTGCCTATGCAAGTAGTCTCCGTTAGCCAGACGAGAACAGCCAGAAATAATGTGTCGGATTGATTCCCCCGGACGGTGGCATGCCCGACAGATGTCAACCGTGCCGTCCTTCACAATATATTTTCGGTAGTTGTTCGTCATCATAACTTCATCCATAATCGCAAAGACAAAACCTTCGGTTTCCCCAAAGAGATCACCGAATCGCAGCCAGGATACAGACGCTAGTAGGTCTACATCGGGCCCATGTAAGGCCCGGTAAAAGCGCCCGTGAAGCTCTTTGTTCTGCCATACTTCCCTGCGGTCATTAGTATCTAATACTATAGGTTTGCGCCAGTTCTCGTTAGCCAAGGATAGCGGGGTAAGGCCCTTGTCCACTCACGCCACAATTGCGGCGGTAAGTCCCCTCTTTGAGGAGTGGCTGGAGAGGCGCCACGGCGTCCTCACCTTCCGCCTGACGCAGGTCCTCACCGGACACGGTTGCTTCGGGAGGTTCCTGTTCAGGATCAAGCGGGAGGAAACGCCCGGGTGTCACCATTGTGTGGAACGCCCGGAGGACACGGTGGAGCATACGGTGGAGGTCTGCCCGGCTTGGGCGGAGCACCGCCGTGTCCTCACGGAGGCGATCGGCGGCGGCGATCTCTCGCGTCCGGCCCTGGTTCAGGCCATGGTCCGGAGCGAGAGTGCATGGGAAGCCGTCACTTCCTTCTGCGAAGCAGTAATGCTCGCGAAGGAGGAGGCGGAGCGCGCGAGGGAAATGCAAGATGCGCGCCCTCGCGCCCCTAGTCGCCGCAGGAGACGCCCCGGGCGTCGGGAGTCGCGAGCCGACTTCCGGCCACCGTAGGCGCGGGCTTGCGGACGGTGGGCAATGGGTAGCTCGCCGTCCGATTGGGACCAGGCCCGGGTCGACGGCGCGTTGTGTTCCACGCGCGCCTCAAAGAGATGTCAGCACCAACTGACGGGGTCCGTAAGGGCCAATGCCTGCCAGGGTTGCGAGTTTGTCCGAAAGGGATATCGCGGCCCCGGCACACAGGCAACGGAAGGAACACGGGTGGGTTTTAGTCAGTAAAAGTCTGACACTCCCTCTCGCTCTGCCCAGAGCGGGAGGAGTCATTTGATGATTTCCCACCCAAAAAAAAAAAAAAAAAAAAAAAAGGCCCTTGTCCACTGAGGCCACATCTCGGTGCATCCCCACGTCGGCTTCTAGGAAGTATTCCCTGAGACTGCATACCTCACGGTTGTGCAGGGTCTTAGCATTTAAGAAGCCTCGACCTCCACACTTCCGCGGGATATACAGTCTCATCACCGATGAACGTGGGTGATGCATCCGATTTATGGTCAGCAGTGTGCGGATCCTCCTATCCAGGGCGTCAAGTTCCGTCTGGGTCCATTTGAGTATGCCGAAAGAGTACATCAAAACCGGCATGACCCAACCGTTGAAGGCGCGCACCTTGTTTCCGCCTGATAAAAGACTATTTAATACTTTATTCAGGCGGCAAAAGAAGCGCTCCTTCAGCGATTGCTTCATGTCAGCAGCGTTGATACCTAACGCTTCCGACATACCCAAATACTTATAGGTTTCGATTGAGGAGAGGGATCTTAGGTGTATGGAGTCCGAGAGTTGGGTTCCCCCGGATTCCACAATCCCTCCTCGCTTTACATGCATGACTGCACATTTGTCCACACCAAATTCCATCCTGATGGCGCTACTGAAAGTTTCGGTTACCTTTAGTAGCTCCATCAGTTGCAAATCGTTGGGGGCAAAGAGTTTCAAGTCATCCATGTAAAGGAGGTGAGATATAACCTGACCACCTCTCCTTAATCGATAGCCTAGTCCTGAGTCCTCCAGCAGTGTGCTAAGAGGATTCAAGGCTAGGCAGAACCAAAGTGGACTCAAACTGTCGCCCTGAAATATACCTCGCTCGATCCGTATCGGCTCGCTATTCCTCTGGATATGTCGACATCCTGGATAGCGAAGAACCGTCCTCCATTGCCCCATACATGACATCAGGAAGGTGCGTAGAGTTGCATCTACTTTATACAACTCCAGCACCCTCATGAGCCATGTATGGGGCACCGAGTCATAGGCCTTCTTATAATCTATCCAACATGTCGACAGATCCTTTCGGGAACGACGAACCTGTTGGCTAATGGCCATATCAATGAGGAGCAGCTCCTTAGTACCGCGGGACCCGTTCCTACATCCATTTTGAGAGGCAGACATGATGCAGTTGTTGTCTATATGTTTGTTAATTTTAGCTCTCAAAATGGATGTAAAAATTTTATAGACCGTCGGTAAACAAGTGATCGGCCTATAATTTTTGGGTTCCGCAGCACTACCTGATTTATGGAGCAGGTGGGTTATACCTGTCGTTAGGAACTGGGGCAGCGACCCTGATTCTAAGGCTAACTGGAACTGGGATGCCAATCGGGCGTGCGACCTTTGGAACCACTTTATCCAAAAGTTGTGCAGCCCGTCCGGCCCTGGAGATTTCCAGTTAGGCAACGGACGGACTGCACAAGCCACATCTTGAGGGCTGATGTTCAGTGCCCCCATTTCTGGTATTCCCTCGCACGCCCGCTCGATCTTCCTAGTCCAATCTCCTTCGGTGTGATTGACAGGCGCCGACCAGATGCTTCGCCAGAACGAACACATGGCGTCATCATCTAGCAGGCGCGTGTCAATCACACCTTGATCCAGTCGCTCCCAAGCCCTGTAAACCCACCTTTCATCGCTCTGGAATGTGCGATTCTGAGTATACCGCTCAACTCTCCGTCTGTACCGTCGAATACGGTTTGCCCATGCACAGATCTTCTGCTTCAGGAAGTCGATACGCTCTGTGACGCGGGTCAAATAATCTCGAGAGCTAATATCAGTCCCCGAGAACGCTCGCCTCACAAAGCGCATCACTCTAGGGCGAGTATTGCCCTCCCTGAAGCAGATTAGCTTGCCGATGAGTATTAGCCTTTATTTTTATTATTATTATGGCTTAAAATAAAGAAGAGGCCTTTGATAACGCTTTGTTATTTCCTTACAGTGGCTAATGTTTATTCCCGATCCGACTATAACAACTATTTTACATAATATAAAGTAGATTTTAGCAAAAGGTAATCTGAAGGTAATTTAATTATTTATATTTTAAGGTAAATTTATTTAAAATGTTTAGTTATTTAACAGTTTATGTACACAAAAATAAACAGACAAGAAAAAGGAACAAAACTACATAATATTGATTGCGTAATAATAATAATAATTATGATTTTATATACTTACCTACAAAATAATAAATTAAATCATATACCAATAATTAAATGTACAGTACATGAATAATATTTCCTTGCGTTCTGTTCTGTAACTTAAATATGCATATTCCTTAAACTTCATCCACATTTAAGCATTAGAACAGACACGCGCTTCGTTTGTATGGCCAACTTTATCTTTTGATGGCTTCACGACCTAATGGTGCACTCGGACAACTTCATTGCGCAGTTCTTGGCAATTGTAGCTTAAGATGACGACAATGAACGAAAGGCTTTTGTATGCATCTGAGATGAGAATGCTAGGAGGGATGTGTGGTGCTACGCGAATAGATAAAATAAGAAATAGAAACAGAAGAGAAAGTTTGAAACAACTGTTCAGTCACCGATGCCACTTCACCGGAGACTGAAAAGTTGTTCGGAAATCGGTTGACATGGTATGGGCATATGATGCGGCGGAATGAGGAAAATGTCTTGAGGAAAGTGTTGAATATGAACGTGGATAATAATAATAGGAGTAGGGATAGAAACGATGCATGGACTGTGTGAAAATGATATCGCAAGAAAGGGGGTGACCACCGAGATGATGTTGCACCCACCACAAATAAATTGGGCTAAGGACCGGAGAAACATGATAAACAGATATGGCAGAGAATTGGGCAATGTTATGTAAGCACACCTTACATCGTTGCATACATGTTGACTTGAATCTTCGATGCTTCAAAGCAGGGATTCCTAACCGGTGGAGCGCCTCTCCCTAATAAAGTATAGATTTATTACATTTTATGTTATTGGTATTAGAAAAGGTAAAAACTAGTTTTCAAAACCCAAACGTTTCATAATACTCTGGTGCTGTAAAATGAGGTTCAGCTTTTCTGCATAAGTCGACAAAATAAGTTTTTCTATTTCTGTATGAATGGACTAAAGAAAACCGAACCTACCCGAGGCGGCTTGCTTAAATTTTCGAGATCAATTCGTTCGCTCTTCCATTCCATATATTCTCTTGATTATTCAACTTTTCTGCATAAGTCGACAAAGTAACTCCTCAAATGAAAAATATACCGAATCCGAAATTGTGCAATTATCCAACAACAATTTCGGATTCGTTCGCCCTTACAATATGCATTCTCATAATTCTTGAGTTTTTCTGCAAAACTCGACAAAGTAACTTCTATTTCCGTTTGAATGATCAAAAGAAAATCTAAGTTATCCAAGAGGTTGCAAACATTTTCGACCTCACTTTCGCTCGCTTTATTTCTGCTTATATGTCGACAAAGTAACTCAAGAGGCGTCGTGGCGTGACTTTAAAAGTAAGTTAGGGGGGCGCGTATGTTAAAAGGTTGGGAACCCCTGCTTTAAAGCCTGACATATTGGCCCAAATGATTCTTATAAAATACAGGATTTGGATGATTGTGTTCAGTGAAAGCCATGATGATATTACTCTGCCGGTCAAACTTGAGCCGCGCCGGACATTTCTGGTGAGCATACTTCGAACAGTACGCGTTGGTCTTCTTCCAACCCTTGAACGAATATGTGTAGTTTTGATACATAATCATCTTTTTTCCCGTAGAGAGGGTTACTATCTTGTAGTCTGTAAGTGATAAGCTCGCGTTAAAAATTAGCCGAGGGCTTAGAGCATTGAAACGGCTCGCGATAGGTAGCTTAGCTGTTATTTTCCCATTTCCAGTGTCAGAATACGGTTTAAATCACACCACCACTATGCAAGAGTGTGTCTCATTATATACAGGATGGCCCACGAAAAAAATCTGGACTCAAGTGAGAATTTCCCAAAAAATATTAGAAGCTCCTATAACTAATCGCTGAACATACATACATGAGGGTGTTTTCGAAAGGTCTTCGAGGATGGCTTCTAAAGTCTTTGTATGGAAGTCGTTTCGTGGGCCACCCTGTGTTATGTCATTACATTCGTGGTTGGATTGCAGCCCAAGCCAAGGGCGAGGGCGTAATGGAACCGTGATTGTAAGGAAAAATGCAAAATGAAAAAATATATTATTAAAACAAACTTATTTTGTTCATAGAACATTTAATTGGTTAAACAATTTCTGAGACTGCAATTAATTTCCACTTATTAGCTGTGGTGCCTACCTCAAACAAATTCCTATATCACTACTTGCTATATCAATAATAGTGACCGAAAGTTACATCATCAATATACACAGATTAAATACGTAGTATTGAGGGTAACTCAAAAATTACTCAAGTAAAGTTAGTAAAATTTATATGGTACTACCGCGCGGAGTTCCTCTACCCAAGAAAAGAATCACGTAAATCGGCCCAGTAATTACTTAGATACAAACTAAAAAAGAATTGACCCACCGCGCCGCGGGATGCCTGGCAGATGTGAAACATATTTTGTGAAACTATTTTGTATGCAAAATATGCATGAAAGGATGGTTTATTAAAAGACATGAATACGGCATAATCAAAATATTGAGATTTTTTAAAAGAAATAGTACATTACTGCCGCGGCCTGCAAAAGGGGCATTGATAGACGAACGTGTAAATGTGGGCCGAGGCGAAGCTGAGGCACACACATGTGAGTACATCAATGCCTGGCTAAAATAGTAATTTTCCTAAATAATGCGCGGAAATTCAAACAAAGTAAATTAGTTATAAATTCCAGTATCAATGACGAACAACGATAATTTTTCACGCGCCTATTTGTTCATTTGTGTCTTTTTTTTACTTTAAACAGCACTATTTACAGGCCTGGTTGTTTTTTTTTTTTTTTGATAAGTTAAGTTAACTTGGTTGCTATGTATCGAAGTAAAAAATTCCATTTTTAAATTACACGACAGATATGTATTTCCATACTAACATTGCCGGCCACCTGCCTGCTTGCATGTATTTGATCAGTAGCTACAGCATTTTCGATTTATCTCGAAGAAGGTTGTCAAAATAATGCCGGTCCGACCCGCCGCGTTAGATATTTCACATCAAAAAACCTTTTGGGTAAAGTTTTTAGAAACTTAAAACGTCTCACTCCCATATTTACTTTAAGTACGTATTCATAATTACGCTAGGAATAAGATTTCTCATAGAAACAAAATCTCCCCTTTTTACAAAGAGTTCCTTACTTTTAGGTGATTGATTGACCTTAGATACATAGACCTACAGTATAAAATCAACACCCTGTCCAAAAAATCTTCTACCCTAAGCGGTTTGGGCTGGGCGATGATTATTCCGGGAATTCGGGACGAAGCCAGACAGTGTCATCGTTTTCAGTTGCCGTGAATTCCGAAGATGACGAAATAGTTTCATTGAAGGTGGAAGTGTGTTCTAATTTCTCTTGAATAGGTACCAAAACATTATTGACATTAGAAGAAGAAGCTTGCGGCTCAAGACGAATTTTCTTAAAGCCAGGCTCCGAATCGGTTTTCTGTGCTAAGTTGGCATTTCTATTTGTTTCGTTGGCAATCGTGTGTTCTAGAGAAGTTTCTGCGAATCGTTTAAATTTTCTACCACGTGGACGCTTTAAAGTTACTTTATCAGCTGTAGAATCAACCAGCATCATAGCTGAAGTTCTTCTGAAGCTATGTCCGGTGTAAGAGTTAGCATCAGGTAATCCCAAAAACTTTGCGATTACCTTTGGCATGACACCAAATTTGTTCTTACCAATAGGTTGCACCGTACATTTACCCTTCTGGTAGTTTTGGAAAAAGCGGGGATTTATTGCTTTTTTCGTACGTAGAGCTTCGTATTTCTTAACTATTTCTAAAAACGGACCTTGAATAGTAAATGAGCGCGCCATATTGTTTTTATGATCAGTGACTCGGACTAGAAGGGTTTTGCCGTGATATTCTATATCTTTTGTCGTAATATTAATTAGTTCCTGGTGTCCACATTCACCCGTAATTGCGAATATTAACGCAACCTGGAAAAAGATAAAACACTTCTTAGGTACGAGTATTATACAGGGTGGCAGGGACATCGACGCGAAGCCGGCTACCATGGATTCAGTACATGATTCTGAACACCACTGCGTTGAAACTTCTCGTCGGTTATTTTTTTTTTTTATCTGCTGTTTCATAGAATAGTGCAATACCTACACGGTCAAAATGTATGGAGCAGCTGTTTTTTTTTTTTAATAACCGACGAAAAATTTCAATGCAGGGGGGTTCAGAATCATGTACTGAATCCATGGTAACTGGCTTCGCGTAGATGTCCCTGACACCCCGTATAGGTAGTTATGCGTACGGACAAAATAATAATAAAACCGGCCAAGTGCATGTCGGACCAGGCGCAATTAAGGGTTCCGTAGTTGGGATGAATTTATCCCAAAATCAAACTTAACATTGTAGTTGAAAAATATGTTCTTCCATAAATCGATACACGTCACGGTCAATTCTCCAACTGCAAAACGTAAGTTTGTAATCGCATTTTTATTTTTATTAAACTACAAATTAACTATATTCGTAATATTTTTTACCTTGCTGCCTGCCAAATTTCATGATTCTAGGTTCGGGTTTTGATTTACTTGCGAGTATCATAATTTGTCGCATAAATGGCCGTATTTTCTTATTGCGTTGTCATAGAAGCTTGATTTTTTTTAGAGCTCCATGAAACCACAGACCGTATTTGATATTAATTTCAACTTGATACCTCCATGCGTTCCTGAGAAATAGGGTCTTGACAGACTGACAGACAGACGGACAACGAAGTAATCCTATAAGGGTTCCGTTTTTTCCTTTTGAGGTACGGAACCCTAAAAATAGGTAAAGATAAGAAAACTGACCTTTGTTGCCAGATGCTGAATATCCGGAGCTTCTTTTAGAAACTTTTCAACGTCCTTTGGTGACAATATTTTGGACGTGCGGCTTTTGAAGCCGTCTGAGCGTCTCTTCAGAAACTCAATCAGGTTAGAATACTTTTTCAGGTCAATACCATGCTTGGTCCAAACAGTGTTTTTTAGCATGGAATAACGACTCCACAGCGTGCTAGGCTGGTATTTGAGTGCCAGTTCATTGAAGTAATCCAAGAAAACATTTTCAGTAAATGACTCCTCATTTTTCTTCCACTGGATGAAATTTTCATAGGCATGTAAGTATATTTCCTTTGACCTTGGTAACAAGCTATCGTTTGCAGTTTGTGTGTCAGCAAATATATTCGGCGGAGAAGACTCTAAAAAAAAGACTCTTCTTTATAACTTGAAGTCGATATTTTTCGAAATTTATCTAAGAAATCATCACAAAACTAGTACTTACACATATAATCGATTTAACATCTACTCTACTATGTACAGAGGAGGCTTTTGTCACGCTAAGCGTTTTTTATAATAGAACTAAAAATTAAATTAAAATAGTCAGTAATAAAAAACTACTAATATGAATTTAGGTACTGACAATAATAATAATTGCTACTCTATTTCAATGTATACTTTATTCGATTTCATAATAAGTTTATTTCTAAGTCTTAATTTTTATTTAGTCTATTAGGTAATTGTGATATTAATATTTAGTAAACAATAATTTATCATTTTATTTAATTGAATTATTTGAATGTGACATATTAATTTTCCTATGTATTATATGGAATCAATAAAAGCTGTATTATTATGTACACCAAACAACAACACACAACATTATTTAGCAATACTATTAAAACAGTGTCGGCTACGGAATTGTACCTTTAAAATGCATTAAAGGTACAATTCCGTAGCTAACCGCAGGCGGCAACTGCAGACAACGTGCCGCCGAGCCACGACTGGTTTCTATGTATTCTTTTGTATTTCTATGAAGGTGACGTGTCACTAGCTACGGAAGGTATTTCATAGAAATTTATAGAAACCAGTCGTGTCGCGGGGACACATCGCCTGTAGTTCCCGCCTGCGGTCGGCTACGGAATTATACCTTACTGCATTTTAATTTTCTTCCTGCATACAAATGTTACCGATTAAACATCAACGGCTTAATGGTCATCCATTAAGCCGTTGGTCCCGGCTGTCATTAGTAGATCTTTTTCAGTTGTTACGGGTAGTCAGAAGTCCAAAAGTCTGACAACCAGTCTTACCAAGGGATATCGTGTTAACCACTAACTGGGTTGT
Organism: Agrochola macilenta; assembly: GCA_916701695.1. NCBI lineage: Eukaryota > Metazoa > Arthropoda > Insecta > Lepidoptera > Noctuidae > Agrochola > Agrochola macilenta. The sequence continues at coordinate 17,938,644 of OU753563.1, forward strand.
GGAGGTCAGATAGGCTTCCAGTCTGACCGGATGCAGCTGAATATCAGTATTTTACATGGAGAGACTGCCTATTATAGCGATATAAATGATTTTCCGCTATATTACATATAAAAAATCACTGGGAATCGAACCCAGGATGATGGAGAACGTTTAATGAAACACAGAAAAATTTGAAGTCACACTATATAATTTAATTAGTTTATAACGAAAAAAAGAAAAACATAATTTAAACTCAGATAAAAAAAATAATAATAAATTGGTGGTAGTGGAAGATATTTAGAAAAAAATAAAAAATGGTATTATATAGAACGCCAGATTCTTCGGAAAAGGTATTTTTAGGGCTGACGCTGGGCGAGGGGAACTAGCATTGGCCAAGGCTGAGAGCTCGTTTGCGTTAAGGAGAAAAAAAAAAAATCACGAACGTGTATCTAACACGAAGAACCGTTGTGCTATATAAGATACGCTGGCTTAAACACTATTTTAATTAGGATGGGTAACGGACAATTTAAAGTAACGGTAAAAAATTACAACGCGATTTTTTTTTTTTAAAAATGTACGGCTGCCAAATGAGGATGGTGAAAGGTGTTGCCTGCAACGTTATGCGACAGCGTCTGACACGTCGACGACGCAGCGACTTCTGGTTGGCCGGCGACACCACGAGGAGACGTGGTATTGGAACCACGCGCAGATGGACACGACTGTGGACTTGGCGGACTGCACTCCTCCCTGGCTACAGCCACAGCTGGAGACGGGTAAGCCAGGGGCCTCAACGAGGCCTTTTGAAACAATTAAAGGTAGTTTTTCCTGGATATATATATAAAACACAAATGAGACTTTTTTATGAAATTATAACAATAAAGATTTTGCGGTAAAATATGCCAAAGACTGAAATAAATGTGTTAAATCGGAAACAAATATAATCAAACCGCTAGCTCCGTATGACACGACACCAATGACACCAATCGTCGTTCCTTCAAAAAAACAAAACCGTCTTTTCATTCGATAAAAAAATATTCAAAAATGTGTCAAGCGTAACCACATTTTAAGAGAAAAACATGTTAAGCCTTTTTGGCAAATAAAAAGGTTGGCAAAAAAAAAATTTTTATCGACATTATCGATAAAAAATTTCACAACCCTAAATGTGTGTGACATCCCTTGACATGGATGACATAAGTTGATATAAAAGTGACAGACTAAGTAACTTTATGGAGGGAAAGTAATGAATTAAACAAATCGACCTCAATACTATTTTATAAATTAAACATTAACCAAAACTAATGAAAATAACCTAAGCTAAAACGAACAGAGAACACTAAGTGCAGCCGACAAAGAGTAAATCAGAACCGGATCAAACCTACACCTTATCGGTGCGAACTATAGAAGTCAGAAGTGTCCTACAAACCTATGTTTAAAAAATCTGAATGTACGACTTCAACTCCCATGTTAAAAAGTTAAGTTAATGCTATATATAAAAAAAAATCTAAGAAGTGTTCTTAGATTTTGCAATCGAATGACGAGAGCAAGAAACAACTAGATGCAATAAAGAAACTCAAGCTAAAGCAAGGAAAAAAATTATTAGCCTAGAATAAAGACTTATATTACATCATCGATAAAATTAAATATCGATTGAGGGAAAAAGAAATCACACTCAAATTGGAAGTGATATGGTCCTTGAACCATGTATTTTAATGTAGGTCGCGTGGACTAACACTAAATACAAGTATTCAAAATTATTATCGGAAAACGCTTCCAATGTTTACACATGCGACAAAGCAAGAAACAGGACAAGGAGAAAAACCAAGAAGGCTTTTGAAAGGAGAAAATAAACCTACAACCGACGCGGGACACGATCGCTTGAGGGGAAAGTAGAAAAATACTCAAAAATAAGGAGAGTAAACCCATTAGAATAAGGAAGAGGAAACGTGCAATTGGGGGCCCAGTCCAAAAAACACGCATCCGGAAGAAAATTATGAAGGAACGTGACATTGGGGTCCGGCCCAATGTCAACGTACCTAGAAGAATATGACGAAAACACGTGACACTGGGGCTCAATCCAGTGACTACGTGCCCAGGGGGAATATAAATTATCCCACCTGTATGGGAAATGAAGAGACAGACAACGTCAACGTACCTAGGAGAATATCGAAAACACGTGACACTGGGGCTCAATCCAGTGACTACGTGCCCAGGGGGAATATAAATTATCCCACCTGTATGGGAAATGAAGAAAGAGACAGCGAATTTTGGGGGGCGGTCCGAGAAATTTATACAAGAAACTAAATGTAATACGATGAACGAAAAAATGGCGTTAGATGAGAAGGGCAATCACTTCAAAATGTCCTTGATATGGTATGAACCAGAATGAACGGAATCACAATCCATAAGGACATAGGAGGTCCTAGAGATGACCCTAGTTACCCGACACTTGACAAAGCGAGGGGCAAGTTTTCCGGAGAAATAATCGGTACCAGATGATCTAGAGAAATTACGCCTCCATACAGTGTCACCTACGTTAAGAGTGATACTTGAACGATTCGTATTATAAGTTCGAGAATTACGGAGGAAAGCTAGAGAAAGGTTGTCAGCGACTTTTGTGTAAATCTGTGCAAGGGAAGATAGGTTAGATGCGTGTTGAGACCGACTTTCGGCTAAATTGGAGCTTAGAGTCTGTCCATGCGCACTAGTAGGATCCAAAACAACTTCCCTACCAAACATAAGGAAGTTTGGTGTGAAACCGGTAGCTAAGTTAATGCAAGAATTGAGATATAATTTCACCTTGGGTAATAATTTAGACCAATTCCTTTGGTTTTCTCCGACTAAAATACTTAAACATGTGACAACACTTTGGTTATACCGTTCCACGGTATTGGCCTGTGGCGTGTAAAAGGGCGTAAAGATCGGTGGATCGATATGAAACGATCTGAGGAAATTTAAGAAACGATTACTACGGAAAACGGTAGCGTTATCACAAAGAATTGCACGTGGAACCCCGAAATTATAAAATATTTCGGACTCCAACGCTTTAATTAGGGAAGTAGCGTCGACCTTTTTTAAAGGAACTAGCCAGATATATTTGGAAAACACATCTACCATAGATAGTATGTAACGGTAACCATAATAGGCAATAGGTAGCGGACCTATGATGTCTATGGAAATAAGTTGTAGGGGAAGAGAGACGGGTTTCGGATACAACATCTGACCACGTGGTTGAGTGTTAGAGATTTTATAGGCCTTACAAACCTCACATTGTCTTAATGTTTCGGTGACATCACGAAACATGTTTGGCCAATAAAACAAACCCTTGATTTTAAGGTAAGTTTTCATAACACCGGGGTGAATAGAGGGGAAATTATTATGAACTTCCCAAATAGCGAGCGGGACCTTCTCAGCGGGCAATACAACGCGCCAAGGATCAGATGATAAAGGGTTAGTAATGGGCATACGTCTTGAGAGAACACCGTTCTGTATGGCATAATCAGGGAACATTTGCGGCGTATCACGAGCGCCCAGGTAAACTTTCTTATACCAACGGTCATTAGTACGTTCGGGGCCTTGGTCAAACGTAACAGGGCTTGCGTAAATTCTGGATAAGGCGTCTGGGACAACATGCTGTGTACCCTTACGATGAAGTATATCGAAGGTGTATTGGGAAATTACAGTGGCCCAGCGGGCTAAACGTCCGGAGGGGTTGTTTAAGGTGAGTAACCATTTCAAGGCCATGTGGTCTGTTAGAACAGAAAACTTCATTCCATCTAAATAACACCGAAAATGTTTAATGGAATCGAGGACAGATAAGAGCTCGCGTTCAGTAGTACTATAATTACGCTCAGCTTTAGAAAATAGGCGGGAATAATAGGCAATGGGATGCTCTACCCCATCAATCTTCTGTGAGAGAACCGAACCGAGACCAACCGCTGATGCATCACATTGTAAAAGAAATGGCTTGGAAAAATCTGGGCAAGCCATAACAGGAGTGTTGATTAAAGCCTCCTTTAACTTATTAAAAGCAAGTTCAGCAGCGTGATTCCAACTAATAGGATCACGACCTTTCCTCTTACCAATAAGAGCTGTAAGGGGTGCTATAATAGAGGAAAAACCATCGACAAAACGCCTATAATAAGAGCACATACCTATGAAACCACGCAAGGATCTAGCGCAAGTAGGGGTTGGATAATCCCTAATAGCATCTAGTTTGCTTGCATCTGTTTGTAGGCCTTTTTCGTTTACAATATAACCTAAATATTTAAGTTCGCTTTTGCAAAATTCGCATTTTTTTAAATTAATAGATAAACCGGCTTCTTTAAGGCGGTTTAACACCTTTCTGAGGAGCGCGAGATGACTGTGGAAATCCTTGGAGATTAAAATCAAATCATCGACATAACCAAAAACGCAGTCATCGCTGGTCGATGTGTATTCGAAATTAACAATCATATCAGTAAGTCGTTGCATCTCAGAAGCGGCATTGGTGAGCCCGAATGGCATTCTCACAAATTCGAACAAGCCGCGTTGTGGAATTATGAAAGCGGTTTTTGCGCAACTGTCGTTATCCGCGAGTGGTATCTGCCAAAATGCACTCCTGAAATCGAGCGAGCTTATATATCTGGCACCACGAAGGTTGTCAAGAATGTCTTGAATACGCGGGAGGGGATACGAATCTCTGATGGTCACGCTATTCAATTTCCTGCTATCCACGCAGAAACGGACAGAACCATCCTTCTTAGTAACCATTACTACTGGGCTAGCCCAGGGTGAGCGAGATGGACGAATAACACCTAGCTGTAACATTTTATCAACTTCGTCGTTAAGTATTTTTAATTTAACCGGTGAAAGAGGATAAAATCTCTGCCTAATTGGCTGTCCTGTAGTATTAATTTTGTGTGACAGCCACGAAGTTTTACCTAGCCCGATCTTGTCAGACGAGATGACTTCAAACTCATCAATGACATTTTGTAGACTACGCTCTTGGTCGGGTAAAAGGACGTTACGGGGGTGTACGTATCGGGATTCGGTTACGCAAGACAGATGCGGAGGAGAATTGAGAACGGATGAAAGGTACATATTTCCTTTAATATTTTTATCAAAAGCTTGGCTAAAAAGGGTAGTCAAACCAAATTTGTTCCAAAATTCTATACCTAAAATAACTGACGAAGTCATGCAACGCGCTACTAAAAACTCATGCGTAAAAGTCGAGTTATTAAACTTAACCGGAAGGTATAAAGTTCCCACAATATCAATAGGCGAGCTATTTGCAGAAATAACGCGGGGACATGAATTGTTGAAATTTAAAGAAATGCCTAACTCCTGAACTAAAATGTCACTGATAAGAGACATTTGTGCGCCTGAATCTAAAAGAGCCTTTACCAGACGATTGCCTAATAAAATCTCGATAAATGGTCGGTTGTCCGACGAGCCGTTCGATATCACCGGTGACACTGTACGAAATGCGTGCCGCGGTTGGCTTATGCTCTTTTTTGAATTGCACTTTGGGCAATTGCGAGTTATGGCACCAGGAGTTCGACATCTAAAACAAAGCATGCCAGGGAAATCTGGACAGTTACGATAAGAGTGCCCGTTCTTTTTACATTTTGGACACAATTGAGTATCACTCGATATGCTAGAAACAGGTTTGGAAACAACTGGTAAAAAACTTTCGAAGTGTGAAGCCATATCGATAAGTGAATCCAAATCGTTAAATTTATGTATAGATAAACAAGGGTAAAATTTAGGATGCATATTGTGCATAATAATTTGAAGAAGATTTGGTTCAGTTATCGGATTGAACAAACGATCATTTAGATATGAAACCTGAATGACGAAATCCCTCACCGATTGGTCAGACTTTTGCTTCAAGTTCCTGACCTGTTGTTCGGTCTTGAATTCGAAATCAACGGGTCCGAACATCCTTATAAAAGATTCCTTGAGCTCTGCATAGGAAAGATTTATGTGGCGAATAGACCTAAAGTATTTCAACGGAGCCCCGGATAGGACTTCGTGGAAATGCTTGACTAAATAAAGGTCCGAAATGTCATCGGCTTCCTTTCGTTCCTCTACTGCCACGAAAAACTCACGTACACAAGTATTTCCCGAAAAATCAATCTTCCATTTCGAGAGAGAAATCTGCTTGTGGAAATAGCGTAGATGATCTTCGGATTTGATAGGAGACGGAATACCTGACGACATAGAAGCTCTGGATGCTCTGGGTGGAATAGGAGGAGGTCTCGAAATTATGGGGCTAACTCGAACAGGAGTCTCGGTAATTGAACAATCCTCGACGTCCATATTGCCGCAAATTGACACAAACAACCGATAAAAATAAAACGGATCTGGTCGAAGACCTGACTTCCAACAGAGAATCCTACGTGCTTAGAAACGAAGGCAAGGTTACAAAATTGGACGATCTCCTTTTAAATAAATAGGATTTCCAAGACTTGACAATCTCCTTTATATTTTGAACGATGTTTGTAGTAATGAATAATTACGTAACTTGAAAATGAGAATTTTTATTTGAGTAAATATTACGCAAATTCCGGTATCTGTGAATAGATTTAGGGATAAAACTAATATTCGAATTGAATTTCAGCAAATCGGATAATGCAAATGGGAATTATTGGGGTTTAGATGTTTTAAAGAATGATTTTCCTATAGCGATGTATAGACTGTAGCAAATCCCTAGTAATGCTGCTGATGGAAGAATAGAAGACGATAGCGACGATTGGCAAACCGTACGACTGGGCTAGGCATCAAACAAAATAAATAAATAGAAACTTCGCAAAACAGCCGCACAAAAGAGCTTACCTTAGACACGATGACTATTCATTCACACACATCAACCATGCACTACGGGTACTAACTACAACTAAGACTACAGGAGATAAATAAAATATGGGTTTCGTTTATAATTATAGGATGGAAATAAAAGTCAGATTTTTGCATATAGTTACAGGTTTCTTTAAATCGGATTACATGAACAACAGCACAAAAAAATTAAATCAACAGGATCTGGATAAATAATTTCCACATATCACGAAAGTCTTCATGTAATTCCCGACACCTGTAAAATAGAATAATAACTTAGAGATTAAATTTGTGCTCTTAAGGAGCACACCACATACAGAATAACGAAAAAAAAGAAAAAATAGTAGTTATTAAGTATTTTAAATATACTCACTTTGTTCGGGCGCCATTTCTATAGCGATATATAATGTGTTCCGCTATATTACATATAAAAAATCACTGGGAATCGAACCCAGGATGATGGAGAACGTTTAATGAAACACAGAAAAATTTGAAGTCACACTATATAATTTAATTAGTTTATAACGAAAAAAAGAAAAACATAATTTAAACTCAGATAAAAAAAATAATAATAAATTGGTGGTAGTGGAAGATATTTAGAAAAAAATAAAAAATGGTATTATATAGAACGCCAGATTCTTCGGAAAAGGTATTTTTAGGGCTGACGCTGGGCGAGGGGAACTAGCATTGGCCAAGGCTGAGAGCTCGTTTGCGTTAAGGAGAAAAAAAAAAAATCACGAACGTGTATCTAACACGAAGAACCGTTGTGCTATATAAGATACGCTGGCTTAAACACTATTTTAATTAGGATGGGTAACGGACAATTTAAAGTAACGGTAAAAAATTACAACGCGATTTTTTTTTTTTAAAAATGTACGGCTGCCAAATGAGGATGGTGAAAGGTGTTGCCTGCAACGTTATGCGACAGCGTCTGACACGTCGACGACGCAGCGACTTCTGGTTGGCCGGCGACACCACGAGGAGACGTGGTATTGGAACCACGCGCAGATGGACACGACTGTGGACTTGGCGGACTGCACTCCTCCCTGGCTACAGCCACAGCTGGAGACGGGTAAGCCAGGGGCCTCAACGAGGCCTTTTGAAACAATTAAAGGTAGTTTTTCCTGGATATATATATAAAACACAAATGAGACTTTTTTATGAAATTATAACAATAAAGATTTTGCGGTAAAATATGCCAAAGACTGAAATAAATGTGTTAAATCGGAAACAAATATAATCAAACCGCTAGCTCCGTATGACACGACACCAATGACACCAATCGTCGTTCCTTCAAAAAAACAAAACCGTCTTTTCATTCGATAAAAAAATATTCAAAAATGTGTCAAGCGTAACCACATTTTAAGAGAAAAACATGTTAAGCCTTTTTGGCAAATAAAAAGGTTGGCTTGGCAGCGACATGCTGCACTATCTGAACTCCACAATCCAGCAACTGGGTAATACGATACCCCTTGGTAAGACTGGTTGTCGGACTTTCTGATGACCCGTAGCGACTGTCAAAGATCCACGAATGACAGCCGGGACCAACGGCTTAACGTGCTTTCCGAGGCACGGAGGAGTCTCGGTATGTAAAGATGGTCACCCATCCACAGACCAACCCCGGCAATCATAGCTTAACCTGTTGAATCAATCCGTGCGGCAGTTATAACTTAGCCACGAGCTCTAAAACTATCTGTTGCGTATTATCTATTTTATGACTTACATTATTTTTATACAACAGACGGGCATTTTTCTGAAAAATCTGGCATTTTGTACATCCTAGACCAGTGGTTCCCAACCTGTGGTCCGCGGACCACCGGTGGTCCGCAGGAGCCAAAATAAGGTCCCCGAACGATTTATGTGAACAAGGGTTTTCGGCTTTGTTGGTAAGTGATGATTTGCGTGTAGCTTGAGCAATAATTATGGTCCTTGGATTACCGAACTTGTGCAGAAGAGATGGAAGCTCAAAAATAAATTTATTTAACTTTCTACTATATTTTTTTTTTTCTATTAAAACTATATTGTTAATAGAATAGAATCATTTTATTTCGGACAGAGTCCATAGGGTTAGTTACAATTTTACTTAACATTTAGTGTTAGGTTCAGACACGGAAAAACATAAAAAATAAAATTCAGCGTGAAGCTGCATCCACTTCCGCATTATCGAGGAATCCCACCGATCTGCGAACACACTGAGAATACTGTTGGTGCTGCCGCGAACCCGTGACATCAGGGCAATAACAATTAATGCACGTTACTATTGAGTTTTTGATTAAAGTTTATTTTAGGATTGATTCAGTTTTTTCTTGTGCACCGTGGTCCCTGCTAACAACCAAGAAATCAAAGTGGTCCCTGATCAAGAAAAGGTTGGGAACCACTGTCCTAGACCCTTACATAGATGGTAACCCCAACCCCAATACAGTTGAGGAAAGGCTAAGCTGATGATATAACGTACCTATGGAAAGTTGTTTATTTTCCTAAACAAGCCTAGGTTATTTTTATAATACTTGGGAGGGGGATGATTATGTTCATTACAGGCAGTTAATATGGTACCAGTCCGGGCTAGCTTGAGTTGCGCCCGGCAATGCTTCCGAAAATAGCTGGAACAGTATGCGGACGTCTTCCTTTTACCTCTGAACGAAAATGTATGATGCTGGTACATTATCACTTGCTTGCCTGTACATAGGGTGATCAGCCTGTATCCTGAAAGTAAAAGACCGCGTTAGCTATCCTAAAATAATAAATGCGAAAGTGAGTTTGTTTGTGCTGAAAATTTCATGCTAAAACGGCTGAACGGATTTGGATGAAAATTGGCACATGGGTAGACCATGACCTGGGTTAGGGCATGCAAGACCTCGTCCACTCACCCAGCCCGCAGCAGGCGCACCGGGTGTCGACGGAGGACGGACAACGCCCTCTTCCAGCCCCCCTAAATGGGTCCAGGGGCGACGGACTCGGGGATGTCCGTCGCCCCCCACACATCAGGACCAGAGGTGGCGGCGCGTAGTGTTCCACGCGCGCCCCTCTGAGACTTCGCGGGGGGTGTCAAACACCTAACTACCCCCCCTGACCTGAGGAGGCCCGCGGTGGCGGGCACCAGCCGGGGGTTGCGGAAGATTTAAAGTTCCCGCGACCCCGGCGTGTAGGTGTGAGTTGGAACACCGGGGTGGTTTTTAGTCAGTAAGAGTCTGACAGACCCCTCCGCCCGCCCCAGGGCGGAGTACATCCATGAGGACTTTCAACCACGGAAAAAAAAAAAAAAGGACATGCAAGATGGTCAGACGCGATTAAGAAGGCTGTCGGAGGCAGCATTTGCCGAGCAATCCACACTGCAAAAGATCGTAGTATGGAGACGCGTCGTATGTGGTCGCGAAATTCAGGACCGCGACCACATACGACATAGGTACCATCGAAGAAGTTCATATCTAACCACCGTAAGGACTATTTTTGCTTGCAGCGCTAAGCGGCTATAGCACCGGGCGGGTAATAGATGTGGTCATCGTGTTCACGGGATTTTGTTTTGAAACTGGTTAGATATGAACTTCTTTGATGGTTCGTCGTACCGGAAGGATATTATCGAGGAAGTAGGTACTTCCTCGATAACGCTGTATAAAAGGTTATTTTTATGTTCAGATGAGCATGGATCCGTTTTCCAATTTGTATACCTACATCTGTAGGTATTACACACACGGCGACAAAGCTGTACCAGTTTATGCTGACCTCTCATTCTGCCGAAATGTACCAATAGCTTGATTTATTAAATGTGAATTTGGACTCATTTCGCCAGGTTTGTGCAAGTCTCATGTAGTGTGGTATTCTGCATTACAAAACCACATATTTTAGGCGGGTAGCACACTTCCGTCGCGAAACCGCGGTAGACTAGCGTCACATTCCACTACTCGAATCGGATTCGCGGTTTCGCGGCGGAGGTGTGCTAAGGCCCTTAAGCTATGTATTATATTTAGCATGAGCTGTTGTGTTCAACAATTCTTGTCATAATTCTGTACCTAAACCTATGTTTTCAAGTATGAAATCGTATGACACTCATTTAACTCACATTTATTTGAACACTGTTATACCGCTGAAAAGAATACCTTTGGTTACCTTTGACTGTCTTTGCATAAATTTTCTCTTTTTGTAAAAATCTTAGAATATTTTTATAATTTGACATTTTCATCATATGTTTTCGTCTGTCAGATTTATTTTTCTATTATATAAAACTCTTCTCACACAGAGAAGGCACCGAGGTCTTTGCCCTGCAGTGGGACAGTAACAGGCTGGTATTATTATTATTATATAAAACTATTGTGATAAGGTCAGATCTTCACTGTTCTTATAAAGCGAAGTGTCCACTAGCACAAAACTTCCGCGATTTTTTGCAGAAGTTACAACTAAAACCTCCTATTAACGAATACTCCTAAAACTTTTCCTCTGGACAGGATTGTTGGCATCTCAAAACTCCTGTAACTCCTCGAAGTAAGACGCCACAACCCTGTTCCTCGTTCCTGCCCAACTACTGCATGCCTGTTGATCCTACTTCTAATTCGTGGCGGCCTACTCCCTAAGCGAAATCCGTAGTTTCGCCGTCGTTACGGGCGCTTCGCTCTCCTCGCTTGCGGTAAGTCTGTAAGCGAGACGGAGAACGAAGCGCCTGTAACGACGGCCGAAACTACGGATTTCGCTTAAGGAGTAGGGCCCGGTCCCCAGACGTCCCGAGCCGCGCGAGGTTTAGCCGACCTGAAACTCCTACTCATACAAACCTTTTTTATACTTTCTAAATATAAAAAAAAAATCTTCTTGCGTATCGTAATGTAACATTAATTTATTTATTATTAGGCTCTTCAACAATGAGTACACTATTACTTTATAATTAGTACATTTCAAACTTAAATCTAAGCTCCTCATTACATTAATAGGGGAAGAACCTGCTATCAACCAGGTACTAAACCTGGCTCTGGGCTGCTATAGATACAAACAGTCGAGGGTCGCATGGCAATATTGTATGGCTAACTTTTGCCTTTCAATTTGGGAAACCACCAAAACATGACCATTCATTAAAAAGTAAAAATGTAAAAATGCCAGATATTATTTAATTTTGTATTTTTTTTATTAGTCCAACAATTTCTTATACATTCCGTTTGGCATTTGTTTATAAAGTGGTGGTGGGTGATTATGCTCATTAATGAAAGCTACGAGTGCACCAGTTTGATCTAGTTTGAGTCGTGCTTGGCATTTATTCCGAGCATGCCTGGAACAGTATGCCTGGGAACCTCTGAACGAAAATGTGTATCTCTGGTACTTTATCACTTGGTTCCCTGGTGCTATTGTGATAATCTTGTATGCTGAAAGTAGAAAAACGTGTTGGCTTATTTTATGTATAATTATAAAACACAAGGTACTTATTTCCTTCGGGGACACGAGGGTAAAGTTAAAGAAAAGAAGGGCAGCTAACTTGAAAATAAATTCAAACAACGTTCCGAGTGTCCTAGCTAAACAAACAGTCTGGTCTGTCAATGTCATTCAGACGCCAAAAGATTATTCATATTCATATTTTTAACTACTATTCGTTAAAAAGTGAATATGAAAACCAGATTTCATTTCCTACTTGTTGTGAAAGACCTACACTGTCCTCCCATACCTATCTGTTATTTGAAAATATTGTAAAATCCAATTCATTTTAAAAGAGTAAACGTGGAGTTTCTTGCCGGGTCCTCTCTCCATAGGAAACGGCCAATTGGAACCGTGCACCTAGTTTCTGATGTTTCATAAGTGCAAATTATGTAGGTTTATGTGAAATAAAATATTTAATATTTTCATTTTGTGCTTTTATTCTTAAAAAATTTCGAATACGTTCCGTTTGGCTGTTGTACATAAACTGGTGGTGGGTGATTATACTCATTAATGACAACTACGAGTGCACCAGTTCGGTCAAGTTTGAGTCGTGCTTGGCATTTCTTCCGAGTATGCCTGGGTCTTCAAATAACCTTTGAACGACGTGTGTGTTGCTGGTACATTATCAATTGCTTTCCAGAAGATATTGTGATAAGCTGGTATCCTGAAAGTAGAAGGGCGTGTTGGTCATTTTATATAATTATAAAGTTTATTCCCGTTGTCCCCGTATGCCATACCCGTCACGGGGACAGCGGGACGTGATTAAATTTATTTCCCGTTGTCCCAATAACGTACATTCGGCTAACGGGGACAATGGGAAGTAAACCTTTTTTAAATCGATACAGCTAGGTTAGGTTAGGTTAGAACTGTGACCACACAACGCACGAGCCGAGCGAGCGAAGCGAGTGGTGCTGCGGCAGCGGCCGGCGATTGCCAGAAACATATTTTTGAATGTAAAACCAAACCACGGGGACAACGGGAAGTATTTAGCAATATTTAATTGAAGTACCGCTGTACTTCTGTCTGCTACGGGGGACAACGGGGATAAACGAATTATAAAACACAAAGCATATAGTCCCTTCGCAATTAAAGAGGTAAAGTCTAACAAAGGCAGCTAACTTGAAACTACTTCTAAACAGCGAGTACAAACAGTCTGGTTTTTACAAGATGCTTAAGGGGCCGGCGAACAAAGCTCGCAACTGTAAATCGGGATGTGTTCAAAATTCGTTTGGAATATTGCTATCTCTGTTTGACAAGGCGAGGTCAGACACGCGTGTGTGTGTGAGCGGATAGATACTGTGCGACCACGCACACATTGACAATATTATTTCTTGACGCGATAGCACTACTAGCTATCGAAAATTTATGATAAATTGGATGTGTTCCGTAATAAATACCAAAAATGATGAATTAAAACTAAATGTTTTTCCATTTTTTTTCGATAATTTGTAACTTGATAATATAAGCTATGCTGCTGCGGAAACAATATTACAAATATTGTTGTTTATAATACAGAAAAAACAATATGAAAACATGTAATTTACGCTGTAAAAATGTATGAAATTCAATTCGCTTTAATTTTCATTTCAGGTAAGTTTTTTGGAAAAAAAAAAGACGTACAGGACTAGATAAATACTGTCTCAATCCGAATATTAACATAATATGGTGGAAATATGCTCTAATTGCAAATGATTTTAGTATTACGTTTGTATGGACAATTCATCCGTCGCCGCATTCTTAAGATTTCGAGAGAGAGTCGTCGCAATAGCTGTGAAATATTTACCTGTTTTGATTAATTTTGCCATAATACTTGTATGGAAATATGAAATATGGCAAATTCATAACACCGAATATTTAGTTTTAGATGTAAAAAAGTATTTGGAAACATTTCAAATGCCTTTCTTACACCTAAAACGGTTACAACAACAAATTCAGTGTTATAATTGCAATTCATTACTAATGTTCTAGTTCGCTAGTTAGCCACATTTCATATTTCCATACAGTAATATTGCCAAACTAATCAAAACAGTGAAATATGTGACATCTATTTGCGACGTTGCCCACTTTCAGAATAAACGCTCTTAACAAGTTATGAAACTCACACTAGAAAAAAAAACGGCCAAAATCGGAACTAATGACGCCATCTTGTTTTGTCAATACAATTTCACAGATGTTTACGGCCCCACCTTTTTTTTTTTCTTTGAGTATTGGAAATCATCAAATGACTTCTCCCGCTCTGGGCGGAGCGAGAGGGCGTGTCAGACTTTTACTGACTAAAACCCACCCGTGTTCCTTCCGTTGCCTGAGTGCCGGGGCCACGATATCCCTTTCGGACAAACTCGCAACCCTGGCAGGCATTGGCCCTTACGGACCCCGTCAGTTGGTGCGGACATCTCTTTGAGGCGCGCGTGGAACACAACGCGCCGTCGACCCGGGCCTGGTCCTAGTCGGACGGCGAGCTACCCATTGCTCACCGTCCACAAGCCCGTGCCTACGGTGGCCGGAAGTCGGCTCGCGACTCCCGACTTCCGGGGCGTCTCCTGCGGCGACTAGAGGCGCGAGGGCGCGAATCTTGCCTTTCCCTCGCGCGCTCCGCCTCCTCCTTCGCGAGCATTACTGCTTCGCAGAAGGAAGTGACGGCCTCCCATGCACTCTCGCTCCGGACCATGACCTGAACCAGGGCCGGACGCAAGAGATCGCCGCCGCCGATCGCCTCCGTGAGGACACGGCGATGCTCCGCCCAAGCATGGCAGACCTCCACCTTATGCTCCACTCTGTCCTCCGGGCGATCCACACAGTGGTGACACCAGGGCGTTTCCTCCCGCCTTATTCGGAACAGGAACCTCCCGAAACAGCCGTGTCCGGTGAGGACCTGCGTCAGGCGGAAGGTGAGGACGACGTGGCGCCTCTCTAGCCACTCCTCAAAGAGGGGACTTATCGCCACAGATGTGGCGTGCCCAAACAACGCCCCCCTGTCAATGTCATTCAGACGCCAAAAGATTATTCATTTTCATATCTTTATTTGCATTCCATATTGTATATAAGATATTACATGGTTGTTAAGGTACAATCAGGGACAGCAAAATAAAATAAGAAATAATTTTAAATTTTTAGATAATAAAAAGTTATTAACATTAATTATGTAAATAATTATGACATTTAATTTATATTGAGATCCGCACCCAAATTGCGCAACACACTTTCAATCACAATCTGTATGATTTTAAAGGATATCTTTTTTTATTTTTTATTATGGCACTCCAACGACTTATTCACTAATACATTTTTTGGGGTACTGTAACATTTATAACATATTGCTAATATTATGTTCGAAAAATGCCCAACAACGTAAAAAACGCGATGGTTGTTGAACTGTCAAAATGAAAGCCTACTGTTAGTATAATACGTAAAAACACCCAATTTTTTCTTTTCTGAATTTTGTAGTAACTTGAGATCAATATGAACCATTATTTGTAACCCAAGGGGATCAGCATCGAAGGCTGAAATACAGGTTATGTCTAGTTCAGCCTCAATGATAATGTACGATTTATATTAAGCATTATTTAAGAGAAATAAAAAAATTTTTTTTTGAGAATAAACAAGTAAACATTACTTTATTTTGTTTTTTTGCACGGACGCGCAGGACCGTCTCTCCGTACTTTGCCTAATTGTTCTTTTCTTAAATTCTTTTTTGTTTTTTTATAGGCTAACGCTCGTTCTAGGTTTTTTTTTCTAACATGTTCATATTTGGTTGAATTCAACTTTTGGCGCTCCCGGTACAATTTTGATTTTTCCGCGTTAGACAATGAACTCTCTGAAACGAAATAAACTTTTATTACTCTATCGAAATAAACATTTTCTGGATCAATAGGAAGTGTCTGAATGTAAACCGAAACTTACCTTTTTTTTTTGTAACATTACGAACGGGTAACGTAAATTTCGTATACTTTCCGTTTGGCATTTTTTTATAAATCGGTGGAGGATGATTATGCTCATTGATGAAAGCTATGAGTGCACCAGTTCGGTCTAGTTTGAGTCGTGCTTGGCATTTCTTCTGAATATACCTGGAACACCATGCCTGGGTCTTCAAATGACCTCTGAACGAAAATGTGTGTTGCTGGTACATTATCACTTGCTTGCCTGATGATATTGTGATGAGCTCGTATCCTGAAAGTAGAACAGTGTGTTGGTTATTTTATATACATACTTATAAAACACAAAACATATAGTCCCTTTCGTAGACAAGGGGGAAAGTCTAACAATGCATTCATGCATTGACAATATATTTACTAATTGTAAAGTACAAGACTCATCATTAATTAGTGGCGTCAGGTCTGACCATACTGGTCAACTTGTATCATTTAACTTAGATAAAAAGTTACACCTAGATAAAACCATTGAATTAAGACCTCTCACTAAAAATAAATTGAAAATGTTTAATAATAATGTTCTTAGCAATCTCACAACTGCTCGTTTTGATCCACAAGACCCCAATATAAGCTACACTACATTATTTTCGATAGTATGCCATGAATTCAATAAAGCGTGTCCGGTAAAAAAAGTAACAATCAATACTAAACCAAAATTTAATGAATGGGCCACTGCTGGCATTAGAAAAAGCAGAGATATTTTATATAATTTGTACAACGAGAAATCATTGACTTCTGATCAATTATGTCAGAAACTATTCTAAGATATTCAAACGAGTCTGCGCCCAAGCTAAATCTAAATTAATAAGTAACAAAATTAGTATTTCTAATAATAAAATAAAAGCTGTGTGGCAGGTAATTAACAAAGAAACTGGAAACATAAAACAACGAGATCAGAATGAATTGTCTTTAAAGATTGATAATGAAACCATTTCAGATAAGTTAAAAGTTGCTGAGACACTAAAAAATTTCTTTACCAACATCCCAATAGAGGTCACGAAATCTCTCCATTCATCATCTATTTTAGCTGAGTCTCTTCTAAAAGAAAACTTTTGTAAGGATATTCCAAGTTTCGAATTTAAGCCCATTTCTATTGTCACAATTAAAAAAGCATTCAAAAGTCTTAACATAAAAAACACTGAAGACTTATGGGGGATTTCCGTTAAGGTTCTTGGAGATATCATTGAGACAATTGCCCCTGTCCTAACAGGCATATTTAATCAATGTTTAGATAGCGGTACGTTTCCTGATTTAATGAAACATAGTAAAGTAGTACCAATTTTTAAATCAGGTAGTAATAGTGATCCCTCTAATTATAGACCTATATCTGTGCTACCAGCATTGAGTAAAATTTATGAAAAAATCATGCTAAACCAGATGTTGTTTCATTTTAATTCAAATGGGATTTTACATAGTCACCAGTTTGGTTTCACGAAAGGTAGGTCGACGACTGACGCAGGAGTAAAACTCATTAGTCACATTTTGGAATCCTGGGAGAAGTCACAGGATGCAATTGGCATTTTCTGTGACCTCTCAAAAGCGTTTGATTGCGTTGACCACAAAACCCTAATCTGTAAATTACACCACTACGGAGTTCGTGGACAAGCTGCTGATCTTGTTCTTTCCTATCTATCAAACAGGCAGCAAAAAGTATACGTTAACGGGGCGACGTCCTCAGGGTCTCTAGTTAAGATGCGCGTGCCTCAAGGATCAATTCTTGGCCCTTTCCTATTTTTAGTCTATATTAATGACCTTCCTTACATGATGGCCAACTTATCAGATATAATTCTATTCGCTGATGACACTTCTCTAATTTTTTAAATAGATAGAAAAGATACGGATGTCTTACATGTCAACAATAGTCTGGCAGTGCTTTCTAAATGGTTCGCATCTAATAATCTTTTACTTAATACGAACAAAACTAAATGTCTTAAGTTCTCTTTACCAAATGAACCTCAAGTAGGTCTAAATTTAAAACTAGATGGCAATAAACTAGATGCTATTACGGAAACTGTATTTCTAGGAATAACCTTAGATTCGAGATTGCAATGGGGCGCCCACATTAGAGCTCTTTCAGGTAAATTAAGTTCAGCTGCATATGCAGTAAGAAAAATAAGGCAGTTGACTGATGTAGCCACAGCTAGGTTAGTATACTTTGCTTATTTCCACAGTATTATGCTGATGTAGATTCAATTTTCATTTTGCAAAAGAGGGCAATTCGCGCGATCTATAAAATGGGTCCTCGTGAGTCCCTTAGAGAAAAATTCAAAGAAATTGATATACTTACTCAGCCTTCTCTTTATATATTGGAAAGTATTTTGTATGTTCGCAAAAACTTAGGATTTTTCAAAATAAGAAGCGATTACCATAATATAAATACACGTAGTAAACATGAAATTGTGATACCCAAATTTAGATTAACAAAAACTAGTAAGTCATTTGTTATAAACAGTATTCGCTTTTACAACAAGTTGCCAAAGTCAGTTACAGAACTTAGCGATGGAAAGTTCAAAACCCACATCAAACGTGTCCTTATCAAAAAAGCATATTATAAGATTAAAGACTACGTTGAAGACAAGGAAGTTTGGCAATAATTCCATCTGCACATGTGGCTTCCCTGGTACCTCATTAACGGCATAACTATGTAAATGTCTATTAACTGCTCCCAAATTACGATAATTATTTCATTTTACCCTTATTTTTATTTTTTTACATCCTTGACATAATCTTTTTATTATTTGACATTATATACTTACAATATTCTAAGTATATATATATTTTTTTTTTTTTTAATTAAATTTGGTTTGTTACAGCTGTAGTGGCAATCATGTCATTTGTTTTAAATAGGTCTTTATTTTTATTTATCTTTTATATACCTAGTTTCTTCAAAATTTTGTGAATGTGAGAACGTTGTAGGCTTAACAGACTGTAGATCTGTGGACCATTTTATATTTTGCTAAGTACCTGGTACTTGTTGATAGGCCTACACTGTCCTCTCATACCTTTTAAAACTGTAAAACCATTTACTTTTAAAAGAGTAACCGTGGTGCTCTTCTCCGTAGGAAACGACCAATTGGAACCGTGCACCTAGCTTCTGACGTTTCATAAGTGCCCTTGTAGGTTTATGTGAAATAAAATATTTTGATTTTGATTTTGAAAGGCAGCTTACTTGAAACTAATTCTAAACAACGTTCCGAGTACAAACAGTCTGGTTTTTACTTCACTCTTTTAAGTGTTATAACAAGTTATGAAACTCGCAATAGAAATTGCATTGCATGTTTATTTTGACGCGTGGTCAAAATCGGAACTAACGACGCCATCTTGTTTTGTCAATAAAATTTCACAATTGTTTACCAACAACGCCCCCCTGTCAATGTCATTCAGACGCCAAAACATTATTTATATTCATATCTTTATTTACATTCCATAAGATGTTACATGGTTGTTAAGGTGCAGTTATTAAGGTAGGTACAATTACGGACCCTGTAGGGTACAACAAAAAGGAAAAAAAAAGGAAAAATAATTTTACTCTTTGCTGTTATTTTATTTTTATTGTAGAAATAAATGTTTTTTTTTTTTTTTTTTCATAATAATAATTATTAACGTAAAGTCCACTACTGGACCTATTTCCAGCAGTGCTTGGCTTCTTTGCTTCTTTGCTTCCCGCATCCAGAGGATGACCGAACCTACCTATAACTTACTGAGAAATATACCGAGGTTGGTCCGTGGATGGATGACCATCCATAACATAGCGAGACCCCACCGTGCCTCGGAAAGCACGTTTAGCAGATGGTCCCGGCTGTCATTTGTTTCTAGATCTTTGACAGTTGTTACGGGTAGTCAGATACCCGAAAGTCTGACACCCAGTCTTGCCAAGGGGTATGTTGTTACCTAGTAACTGGGTTGTGGAGGTCAGATAGGCAGTCGCTCCACGTAAAATACTGGTATCTAGCTGCATCCGGTTAAACTGGAAGCCGATCCCATCTTATACGTAGTTGGGAAAAGGCTGAGCAGATTCATTGATGTGTAAAGCGTAGATCCTTTAGGTATGTACACACATCAAGCTATACATTTCTAGTTTCTGCTGATCTCGCATTGTATAAGATTTCCGTACAATGCGAGGTCAGCTTATACTGGGAATGTATAGCTTAATGTGAAGCCGTGTGTAATTAGGTACAAAAAATAATTGACACGATAATTATACGAGATTTAGGTATTCGAACCGTATTTTAATCATTCTAAATATAAATACTAAATGTGACATACGTAACATAATAATCTCAGCATCAATATTTTTAATGAAGTCTGTGTTTACACCACAGATATATAAATTGTGGTTTACACAGTTAACTTTTATTCGTTAGTTTGGATAAAGCAAGAAAATTGAGTCAAGTAAGTATACATAAAAGTGAATCAATTTGGTTGAATCGTGAAATATAGCCATTCGTTCGGAAAATAAAAACATAATACCAAATATTATATACAACGTGTCCCAAAATTCAACGATAAGCTGGCACCAGACGGTGGACCTGGTCATCACTACCCGAGAAAAAAGAATGAAAAAGAAAAACAATGAATTTTTGGAAATTACAAAACATAGATTGAAATCCTTCGGAAATTGACACCCCTTAAGATATTTAAAAACTACCATAACCACAATTTTTCTTTTTATTTTTAATTATTTTTTCTAGGGTAGTGATGAGCAGATCCACCGTCTGGTGCCCGCTTATCGTTGAATTTTGGGACACGTTGTATACTCGACCTATAAACTCGAAAGTCGGGGCCATTAGGTACCACTGGGCCACCACTGCTCCCTCTAGAAGAGAGGAGGCCTTTGTCCCAGTAGTGGGAATCTATGTACAGCACAAATATAAAAGACAAATGATTAAATAATAACGACCCGCCCCAGACGCGCAGATCGCGTGGTGACATGACAAAACTTCGAGATTTATGTGCTATATCTAAGCTAAATATAAATGTATTATACGGGTGGGGTGCACCAACGCCCTAAAGGTTTATAATGAAATTACAATTTCGTGTACATTCCGTTTTGCATTTTTTTATAAACCGGTGGTGGATGGTTATGATCCGGTCTTACAAGCATGATTTTCCCATCTTGGTCCATATTAATTTGAGCGTCACATTTGCCCCTAAATCTTCTGGAACATCTCAATGTACGTCCGTTAGTCCTCACGAAAGAAAATGTGTATCCCTGGTACATGAGGAGAGTCTTCCCTTGGTCTGTTGTGAAGAAGTAAGCTTTTTCTATAAACAGAAAATAAGATAAGTTAGTTTTCAATACCAGAGGGCAGAATACATAAAGTGCACTTACCTAAAACTAAGAACCGACATATAAAGGCTTGTGCAGACCAGCGCGACTTGTCGCGCGACGCGACACCGGTTATTGTTATACTGTGAAGTTTTCTTAGAAATTGTATTGTTCGTGTCGCGTCGCGCGACAAGTCGCGCTGGTAAGTCGCGCTGGTCTGCACAAGCCTTTATTTAGACTCTACCTACCAAACTAATCTTGGTCATCAAAATTTACATTTTTTTTTTCTATGTAAATCTCTATTTCTAAATAATAGGTATCATGTAACTTGATTTGTACAGTCAGTATCTTAAGGTGGATGTAGCCAGAGAAATTCAAATTATGTTAAGTTTTTTTTTTCAATTTGCAGACCAGTGTCAGATTGTATCTTGATCAAAATATAATTCTCGACTATGACAGGTATGTACGAGTATTTACAGAATTATAATCATTAGAAGCATTAATATATCTCTCTAAAGGCATCGCCAAATAGAACGCGTACTTAGCTAGCGTTAGAACGCTAGCCTGACGCCACGCTAACGTAACGTGCGTAACGCACTACTAGCGCTGGCGGTCTGTTTGACAGTAAACGTACGTCATAGCACATTCGGCGCTATAGCGCGACGTCAGGCTAGCTTACTAACGCGCGCTAAGTACGCGTTCTATTTGGCGAAACCTTAACATAGATTTGTTCCTTAAGAACATAGTAAATTTGAATTTCGCGTGCTACAACTGTGGAACACCTTAATGGGCAGACCTTTTTCCGGAACCGTAATGCTAACAATTCACAAAAAGGGAACTTTATTAAGTAAAACAACAACTTTAATTAACGCAGGAGTTTAATCCATCAACAGCTACGATATCTACATTCATCGGTTCTTTACGAAAACATAAATTCCAGAGCTCGAGATCCGGTACTCAGGTGGATCATAGCAATGGTGCCCATTGATGATAGTCAACCCACTGTTCATATCGAGTGTGACTCTTGACTTACAGCAAAATTACACTTCTTTGAAAACAGCACCAGCGAAATCAGTTTCAATTGATAAAAAGAATATCCTAACTAATATTATAAATGCGAATGTGAGTTTGTTACGCTTTCACGCTAAAACGACTGAACGAATTTGGATGAAATTTGGCACATGGGTAGACCATCACCTGGAAAAGGACATAGAATACCTGTTATCCCGATATTCTCACGGGATCGAGACTTATGCGGGTGAAACCGCGGGGCTCAGCTAGTATTATATAAATATCATCACTTCATTAGCAATAATTGCCGCTTTGCCAACGTCCTCAACCCGGCTAAGCTATTTTGTAGGGCGGTGTATTTTGGAGACCTGGAAAAGGACATAGGATACTTTTTATCCCGATATTGTCCCACGGGATCGAGACTTATGCGGGTGAAACCACGGGGCGTAGTTCGTTCTTTATAAAGCAGTATCTTATATAAAATTCTCGTGTCACAATGTTAGTTACCATACTCCTCTGAAACGGCTTCACCGATTTTTATGAAATTTTATATGCATATTCAGTAGGTCTGTAGGAATCGGCTACTATCTATTTTTCATACCCCTAATGTAGGTAGGTAGGTGGGTAGTTAGGTGTAGGTAAGGTATGTAGGTAGGTATGTAGATACGTAGGTATGTAGGTAGGTAGGGTAGGTAGGTAGGTAGTTAAGTGGGTAGGTTAGGTTAGTTAGGGTAAGTAGGTAGGGTAGGTAGGGTAGGTTTGTAGGGTAGGTAGGTAGGTAAGTGCGCCGTAGATAAGTACATAGTGCCAGCCGTGCGAAGCCGGGGCGGGCAGCTAGTAATAGTATAATATTTCCTACTTTTTGGTACAGTCAGCATCAAAAGTTGATGACCACATTTAGATTTTCAAAATCGCTGTATAGTGAAGTGCTAATAGTGAATACGGTGTACAGCGATTTTGAAAATCTAAATGTGGTCATCAACTTTTGATGCTGACTGTACCAATTGCAATGCATGTTTTCCCCCCACTTGTTCTTTTCGTGTATGTGTTCTTTTTTCGTGTCATGTTTACCGCATAATTTTGGTCGTAATTTTCGAATTTTCTTCTATGAATCGGTAATCTCAGAACAAAATAAATGTACAGTACAACTATTTACTTCATGTCCCTCGGCAAACTTCGTGATTCGTCAGTCGTCGCATTTCTATCAGTTGCGCTTTGCACTTGGTAATTATGGTTGACGGCAATGTGGGCGCAGCGGTAGGATTCAATACGTACAAGCAACCAAAATCTGGCATTTGCTTGACCGTAAATATTTTTAATTTTATACAAAAAAGAGACGTTGGGCTCTAGCATAATTATGCGTTATGGTTAAAATGCTGTTATCAAAAGTATTTTGAATAAATAGGTACATAAATTATGTTATAAAAAAATTGAGAACGATGGTCTTGTCTTCCTTAATAAAGCTTTTTATCGTTTCATAGAACCTTTTTTCGTAAGGTCCCGAACGGGAGGCTACTTCGACTATAAAAACACAAACGTCAACTTCAAAAGTCTGCACACCCGTCTATGAATACCCTATGGTAGATTGAATTACATAGATTTACTTTATAAAAGCTTTAATTGAGATCTTTTTTACGTAGTTTAAAAAAATAATAGTCATCTTATAAATTCTGTGGTATCGTAGACAAAAATATTTATTAAGTATATTTTTTTTTTAATAAATATTTTTTCTACAATACCACATGTTATAGATAATTTATTACAATCTAATGAACCAAACAATAAGTATATAGACAAAATAAATAACTATAATATAAATAAATAGAAAGAAAGTTTCATCCACATAATTTGTCCTTTTTTCTCTTTCAATATCCGATCTGAAAATAAATGTTTGTATACAGTTGAAATTACTCGTAGGTTCAGTATTAACCTAGCTTCTGACGTTTCGTAAGTGCCCATGTGGGGGATTTTGATTTTTTTTCGTTGACGCCTTATTGGCGATTAGGCGAGGTGAAACCGTTCCGATGCCGAACATTATATGTTTGCGATGACATTTATTTTTATTAAAAAATACTAACCGTTTTGCCTCAATTCTGTCCAGTACATGTCTGTATTCGGCATCAGTTCGCATGGGTGTAAATCCTTTGAGTAGGTCCTTATGCTGACTCTCTCGTGACTGAGTAGATTTATCTGATCGCTGCAAGCAATCGAGATCCTTATGTCGTCTTCGTAGCGAGGGAACACAGTAATCTGGAACATAATTTTGGTGTTAAACAAGAACGTAATTTTGGTTGGTACCCTAGAAAAAATCTTCATACCTTTTGAGGGTTCACCAGTGATAGATTTTGTTGTGGCTTTCTGACCTCCACAATCCAGTTACTGGGTAACACGATACTTACCCATTTTCAAGTAGACCAGTGTTTACCTATAGGTATGAGATCTAACTTTTTGTCAAATTATAATCAAGATATTGAATAACATTTAATTCCATAATTAACTTTGAAATTACATCATGAAGAAAATCGAAAAAAGAACACGATTTACACAAGAGTATGAATAAGAAAATTGCTATTTTACAACCGGTCTATTCTGTAAAATCTCACCGTGCAGAAAACTTAGATGATCTGAGGCTGAGCTGTCATTCCGCCGGATGCTAGGGATTGACATTATTGACAGTTCTCTTCAAACTCACTTTACCTAAATTTTCACCGTTAAACCTGTACAAAATACATCGGCTGAAGTTTTTGAGATCTTAGTGTAGACAAGTATAGTCTGTGTAAAGAGTTTAGTATATTTTTCGTGCTGTAACAATATAATCAAATCTATCCCAAGAATATTCTACGCTCAAATTAGGCTCAATTAGAGATCAAAGTGCAAACAATTAGTATTTTTCAAGAATTACGACACAAGTATTTTTTTTGTAAATGGCGTAGACAAGTGAGATTTTACGTTCGTCAAACTTACTTTCGGTGGGATTTATTTATTTTGCGATAATTGTGGCACATGCCGCGTTAAGGCTTGTTCAGACCAGCGCGACCTGTCGCGCGACGCGACACGAACAATACAATTTCTAAGAAAACTTCACAGTATAACAATAACCGGTGTCGCGTCTGCACAAGCCTTTACTATTATAATTCAAGAAATGCGGATACATTATTTCGGCGATTCACTGGGAGCATCATATAATATTAACTACGCCAGATTAACTTTAACCTCGTAAGCCAATTAGGCAGTCGAAGGCAAGTCGTGGGTAGAATGTACATATTTTACATGTATTGCTCACAAACAGTAAGAACTGATTTTTGTACCTAAATTCATTGCAAATAAATATATCTATTCTATTCCACAAAAACATTAATTGTATCGAGAATTGGCTCCAATAAAAACATATTTCCAGTATCTGTAATCCAATATTGAGACGGTTCGTAGTTATGGATCGGTGAAAGTTCTTAAGCTTATTAATAAATACTTTTGCAGTACAGCCCTTGTTCCGTTGATTAAAACACCAATTGAAAAAATGGTCAATTGGTAGAACGCATAATTTTTATACAAAAACAATTTCCTTTCCATTACTGTGTCCACCAGTTTGTGACTGTTCTAAAGCAAAATGGGATTTGTTAAGTATCATTTTTACCCTAAATAAAAAAACTGGCCAAGTACGAGTCGGACTTACACACGAAGGGTTCCGTACCTTATTAAGATCAAGCAAAAAACGCCGCAAAAAAAAAACAATTATTATTATTATATTATTTTAATAATTAACTTGATATTTTTTTACTATTTAATGTTATAGCGGCAATAGAAATACGCAATCTGTGCAAATTTCAGCTGTCTACCTGTTACGGTTCATGAGATAGAGCCCGCTGATAGTCAGACGAACAGCAGAGGCTTATAAATAGGGTTCGTTTAGCACCCTTCAGGTACGGAAGCTTAGTAGGAGAGTGATCGAACCATATTTAATTTTAGTAAAAATACGATGCTCAGTAAAGTTTAGAATTTATTTTCTAAGTAAATTATAATCATATATCTATGTTGATGACATCATCATTTCTTAAGTGCTTAAATAAATAAATTAATTAATAGCATAACACTATGACGTATGGGTACTTACGAGTATAATGAGTAATTATTTAATAAAACAAGGCAGTGTAAAATACTTAGCTGTGAAGCAGTCACTAGAGACACACTATAGGCGTAAAGCAAAAATACACACATACAGTCACACACAAGTACACACACACACAACATAGTCACGTTTATAGTTCATCTTTGTTAAATATAAAATTACTGTATTATGAAAAAAAACATAACATTATAATTATCTTGAACAAAAACATATACTTTTCCAAGAGTAAGAACTACCTTGGTAGTGAGTAGGTACTGCCTCCACGGGTGGTGATACATAAACTGAGTATTTGACTACTATAGAAAAATATACATGAATAAATAATAATAATAATAATAATAATAATCATTAAGATTGGTTGGATCAAGGGCCTGATTCAGAAGGCAGTACTCCTCGATACGGCTCGCATTGTGAGGAGGTTCCTGTCTCTGCAGCCCTAACCACCGGTAGCTTGGACCCTGCTCCCGACACCGGCGGACCACTATTTTTTTATATTTTTAAATGTTTTTTTTTTTAATATCTTTTGTAAAAAATATTTAAAAATGTAATTCAATATGAAAAAATATGAATAAACGAAATAATAATCATTTATTTGCAGACATT
The DNA here is from genome assembly GCA_916701695.1 of Agrochola macilenta. Lineage (NCBI taxonomy): Eukaryota > Metazoa > Arthropoda > Insecta > Lepidoptera > Noctuidae > Agrochola > Agrochola macilenta. Next base: position 17,965,768 of record OU753563.1, read on the forward strand.
GAAGTCCATAGAATTACATCAGTAGGTAAATATTGACATCAAAACAAAATCATTAATTACAAATAATAAATAATAGGCATAATAACAAAAATAACATAATCGAAATACATCACAAATTACATAATAATATCATAATAGAAATGAATCACAAATCATACAAAAAACACAATACACACATAAAAATCACAAATAGGCATAATAACGTGCATTTTATTTTATCTATTCCTATAATAGGAATAGATAAAATAAAATGCACGTACAGTTATCAAGAGCAGATCTGAAATACTTATTTTAATAAGGTTACAAAAATAAACAATTGGTCAAAAAAAAAACGGTGGGTAAATGGAGACATTACACGGTTTTGAAATTATTCTTCTATCCTTGTCCTTTTTGACCTTAGAGAGATCTGAGGAGTACGTCAAATCGCAGCAGTGTTGTCTCTGTCTTGCATAGACTTTGAAATGCATACAACTTCGTCAATTTTTTTATTATTTTTTTTATGCTGTCTGATACCCTGATGCACAAGGCATAATAAGGTAAGGTTAAGGTCGTAGTGGACTGGACTGGGATAACAATAAGTGAAAAACAATAAAACAAAAATGATTGGTCAAGATCATAGTAACAAAATTCTGCGTCTTACTTCTTTTACAGTCTTAAAGAATCCTCAAATAAATGAATTATACAATGTTCGCTTAAACACATACTTCCCAGCACTATTAACAAAGTACTTAGGTGGAGGATGACAATGTACCACTTCTTCGCCTGACACCACTCGGTTGTGGATATCCAAACTAACTCGAGCTTTACACCCCTTTCTTCTCTGCGAGCAGTACCATCGAAATCTACTATTCACTTGAGTAAATGCATATTTTTTATACAGAAGCATATCATTTTTCTGTCCAGTTCGTACGAATTTGTAATCTGAAAAGTAAAGATAGATAAAGATTTTGTTTCGGACAGTCCTTCCATGAAAAATGGAGTTTGGTACGTGAGGGGTAGAAAAGGGGGTGAATACTGAGATGACGGCAGAGATGAAATGGAAGAAGACGTGTTGCGACTACCATAAGATCTATAGATTTTGATCCCAGGAACATTTTTTCCTGGGATCAAGGAAACTGGATAAGGGCAGGAGGTTGACAATGATGACGAAGTTGTTACTAGTGACCCAATTACGTAACACACTTGGAAGGACATTCTTAATCCATTGCTTCATATGTTTGAAAAATTCGACAACGTAAATGACGCATTGAATGTTGTTGAATAGAGATGTTGCCATTTTTTTTTTTGTTCTTCAGGTTCATTATTAAAAAATATTAGACACGTATTTTTTATTTTACTCTAATACTAATACTCTAACATTACTCAATGTATTGCCGTAGGTATTACGTTAAAATGTGGCATAACGTCACTCTCCGGTAGATTTTATACCGGCGTGTGACGTAGCGAGCCCCCACCCCACAAATTTAATGCGTTTTATCTAAACTATTTTTTATTAATATGATGAAGGAAAAAATACGTGTCTAATATTTTTTTATTATCTGACTGACGGACTAAATAGATTTTTTTTCCCCAGTCAACATCCCTATTGTCAAAATGAAAGGCATTGTCATTATACGTGTGTTACGCAATTACCCCGCTTGGTTTATTACTATTTTATCTCGTTCTTTAGAGGGTACTGAATGAAAGGTGATCGCAGTCATCGGAGCCTCGATAGGACATTATGTGGTAATAAGCTTTAACATTAAGGACAGCTGCACTGAGTGGTGGATATCACCATTAAAACGAAACCTAAATGCACACCAACTTAACTGAACCTTTATAATTAGATACAATTAATTTTCCTTTTCACATTAGATTTATTTATTTTACTTAAGTATATATACTTTATTTTACACCAGATACTATACATCACAAAAAGAAAAAATTATACACTACAAAATGTACAATGGGCGGCCTTAAGGCTTGTGCAGACCAGCGCGACTTGTCGCGCGACGCGACACGAACAATGCAATTTCTAAGAAAACTTCACAGTATAACAATAACCGGTGTCGCGTCGCGCGACATGTCGCGCTGGTCTGCACAAGCCTTTATCGCTTACTGCGATCTTTTCCAGGCAACCTTGGAACGGACAGTGATTTTCTGGACATAAAACAAATTTGCAATAAATTTTAAAGTTGAGTGTGCTGAGTAGCATTTTTATTATATTTTTATCACTCTCATATTTATCCCATAAGGTTAGAAACTTATAACGCACACATTACAAATGAATATTGTCAGTTTAATGGGAAGATTAATATCGTGTCTAGCATGTCCTGCTCCCTGCACGTTACAGGAACTGATGGACGCTACTGAAGGTGCCAAACTCCACTGCCACTCCGCCATCGACACGCTTAGAAGAGATGGAATGATGATTTTTTTTGCCTGTACATCAAATAGTTTGTTCAACTGGAACTACACCACGTTTCAAAGTCAAAGTCAAAGTCAAATCATTTATTTCAAATAGGCCCTTGCAAGGCACTTTTGAACGTCAAAAATTACAAAAAAAATGAATTGATTCTAGTCGCCCCTTCCAAAAGGTAGTTTTCGTATGGAGAAGAATGGGCAAGAAACTCCACCGTTACTCTTTTAAAATGTTTTACAATATTTTGTATATATGTAGGTACATTAGTTATATAATTATATGTGAAGACGATGCATCTAAAAACAAAAAAAAATAAAATTTACCATACCACAATAGGTAAAAATAAATTTAAAAAGAGAGCAACAACAGATAATTTAATTACCTATGTGATAGATACATGGTTCTCACATATTTACAAACATTGTAAAAGAAGACGATTTCCCAAAAATAAAATAAAAAAAAAGTTACAATTAATAAGTCAGTGTGTGAGGAAGTCATCACAGAATGTAAAATCAATGTCATATAATAAAATATAATAATTTATAAAACTTAAATTCGCAACCAGTTTGATTTTGTCTAGATTCTAGATTATCCTATGGAGCTGGACCAGCATGTTTCCAAGCATTTTTATCTTGGATATAATCCTCTAATTTGTAATATGCTTGTTTACAAAGTGTACTTTTAATATGAGTTTTAAATTTTCTTTCATTTAATTGTAAAATATCACAAGGTATTTTGTTGTAACATTTAACACAGTACCCCATAAAAGATGTATGTACTTTAGATAATCTGAAAAATGGTTGATCTATTTTATCTTTATTTCTAGTATTAAAATTATGTCTATCACTTATTTTATTAAAAATATGTAGATTTTTTCTTACATACATAATATTTTCATATATGAATTGGCAAGGTACCGTCATAATATTAATCTTTCCAAATAGTTCCCTGAGAGATTCGCGACGATGTAAATCATAAATGGCTCTGACAGTTTAGCATCCTTTTCAGGTTTCACATCTTCTTAGATTTTTACATACTCTCCACCTTCCATTTGAATGTACTGTGGAGCTGGATGATTGTGGTTAGTATCACTATCCACCACAACTCCATCTTTGTCTAGTTTCAGCCTAGCTCGGCATCCGGAGAGCCGCCCAGAGCAGCGTAAGTACCGTCTTGTCCTATCACAGAAGGAAAATGTGTACTTTTGATACATACCCAAGGTCTTACCGTTGGCCAGTACCATAATTTTTAAACCTAGAAAAAAAGGAACAGAAAATAAATTATGTAGACACTAAATGGATGTAATTCATTGCAAGGTATTGCTGGTGTCACATTATCTATTACCTTTAAATACGAAAAAGGCAAATTAGTCATTATTGATATTCGAAACATAATATGTAGTAGAAAGATATTTACGAATGAGGGAGCTATGGAATTAAATAAAACTAACTTATTAATTATTTAATTCTATTTTAATATGAATAATGTTGTTTGTAATGTAAAAGACAAGCAAACAATGCAAGTATTGCAAGTAATTGCGCTGTTCTATCATCTAGTTACAGACGAAGGTAGGATAATTATGAGCAATGAAGTGTGTCAAAAGTGCGTAGGTAGCCGTTCCGAAGGAAAACTACAAACACGAAATTCTATATTTCTACATAGCAAGCAATCTATCGATTACAGTATAAACATGAGATATATTTTAAAGAAAAAACAAACATACACATTTTTGGCAGTAACCAAATACGAGTACACAAAGTCCTTTTAATGTGGATATAATTTGATATATGATCCGCGACCTGTTTTTTGACGATTTATACACTATAATCTATTTATAACTACAATATAAGAAAGAGAGTCGGCAATAAGTTACAGCAAAATAATATTTATATTTATTAATATACCTAGAGATGATGGAAGAAAAGTACAAAGGAATAACCAAATATATTTCAAGCCCAAATTGAGTCGCTTGTCTGGCTCATTCTCATAGGTACCATCCAAGAAGTTCATATATAACCAGTTTCAAAACATAATCCCGTAAACACGATGACCACATCTGTTACCGGCCCGATTCTCTAGTCTCCGAGCGCTGCAAGCAAGAATAGTCCTTACGGTGGTTAGATATGAACTTCTTCGATCGTACATGTAAAGTAGTCCGTCACCTAATCTTTCACGCTCTGCCTGATGAATTTTAAGAATTTCTTAATAAGTTTTCCCACGTGTTTTTAGGGTATCAAACGCGAATTTTGAATTTCGAACCATTTTTTCCATACAAAAACTGTCAGATCTCAATTTTATTCTACGGATAAATGTTATCTGACGTTGGTAATGTAATTTTTTTTCCACGTGTTCTAAGAAGCACATATTCGCCATTTCTTGTCACATGATATTGTGGAGGCTCATGAGTATGCACGTTAACAGCTTCCAAAATTGTAACTTTATCTACGTCCATTTTAATTTTCGCTGTGCAGCCGGCTTTTCTCTTAGAACAGTACCAGTGACGTTTGTTGTTCATCTCGGCGAATGTGAAGCCTCCAAGCATTAACAGCTTATTTTTTATACCATTTGGTATTAGAATGTAATCTGAAATATAATATTTAAATTATTATTTGGAATTATCTCTACTCTTAAATTTATTGGGAACTATCTCTGCATATAAACTTATTGGGTGCAAATTTTGGAGTTTGACTCATCAAAATGTGTTTTGTATCGGACATGAGATAAAAATAAACAGTACAAGACAAACAAATACGATTTATTCCTTCAACTAAAAAATTTGTAAAACATTTAATTATTGTACCATTGCGAAAACAAAGAAGAGAGATAGGTGGTACTGCTTCATTTAATGTTGGCTGCTACCGCTATATCCTCCTGGACATTACGTAATGTTAGTTCAAATTAAAATCATTCCTCTAAAATCAATGTAATTGCACTCGCACTTCATAAAACGAGAAGGTTTTTTTGTCTGTGAGAGTTAGATATTTTTGACCTTCAGCTCCGGTTTCCTAGAAGAGCGGTGACCGCCACGTAGCGTCTGCAATTTACCGGCTAATGACGTCACTGAAACGTGATTAAAGAAAATAAGTTGGTGTGTTTTCCTAGAAAGCGTTTTATGACACCGTAAAGTCAAACCCCGCTGCCATCATTTTCATGAAAGTCGTCACTGCGGCCGTTATGTGGCGGCCACCGCTCTTCTACGAAACCGTAGCCCTAAGTGAAGTTTACAATTTACTGGGGTTTCCCAGTAAATTGTAAACTTCACTTAGGGCTCAAAAGTGGTTTTAATTACGAGATCGACTATACCTTTCATAAATAACATGCTGAGATGGACTTCCATTTAGTGCAAGCTTGAGACGCACACCGTACCTTATTTATTCGTTATTTGCTTTGAAATACGTCATAATCCATTCAAACCATTTCTTTAAGTATGTTTTTTGTTTTATGTATATTGGCACCTTGTATTTATTTACATGTAATTTGTTATGATTGTTTTATTGTCTTTTGTGTGCACTGTTTTTTTTTTATCTGTCTTCCTACACAATTATACGTAAGAGTTTACGCTTTTAAACCATTTTAACATAACTTCCATCGTCATTTATATGAAATCTCGGCGCTGGGTGGTTGTGATTGGTCTCAGCTGGCACCACCCTCCCATCTTTATCCACGGTCACTTTTGCTGCACACCCCGCTGACTGCCGCTTAGAGCACCTTAGATAACGCTTCGTTTTACCACAGAAGGAAAACGTGTGCTTTTGATACATAGCCAATGTCTTACCGTTGGCCATTACTATCATTTTTAATCCTAGAAAAAAAGGAATAGTAAATAAAATAAGTAGACACTAAATGGATGTAATTTATTATTGAAGTCACATTATCTATTACCATATACGAAAAAGGTTAATTAAAGTCGTTATTGATATTCGAAACATAATAAATGTAGTAGAAAGATATTTACGAATGAGGGAGCTATGGAATAAAAGAAAATTACCTACAGTTATTCAATTCTATTTTAATATGAATTACGTTGTCTGTAATTTAAATGGCAAGCATAAATTTTAATAATTATGCAAGTATTGCAAGAAATTGCGCTGTACTATTCTCTAGTCACAAATGAAGGTCAAAAGTGCGTAGGTATCCGTTCCAAAGGAAACCTACAAACACGAAATTCCATATACCTACATAGTAAGCAATCTATCGATTGCAGTACATACAAAACCAATGCAATATGTAAAACACTTTTATTCCAAAAGTTGTTATATGAGATAACATGAATAAAAAGAAATGAATTGTTTCTAAAATAACACGTTATTAATAAAAAGTTTATCATACAATTATTTTCTTAAGTGAATTATTTGGCAAAGTAGTTGTTGTATAATGATGAATAACAAATCACATTTTTGCCAATCACACTTGTCAAATAAAAATTTGTAAATTATTTTTTCGGTAAATGACTGGACACCGTTCTAAGGAACACATATTCGCCACTTTTTGTCACATAATATTGTGGGGGTTCATGAGTATGCACGTTATTAGCTTCCAAAATTGTAACTTCATCTACGTCCATTTTAATTTTCGCTTTGCAGCCGATTTTTCTTTTAGAACAGTACCAGTGGCGCTTGCTGTTCATCTCGGCGAATGTGAAACCTCCAAGCATTAGCAGCTTATTTTTTTGACCACTTGGTATTAGAATGTAATCTGAGGATAGAATAACCAAGATATAATAACTCAAAACTCAAACCCTAAGCCCAAAAAGTAAGCCCTAATTGATATAGAAGTAAGTCATGTACAAAATCATCATAAAAAGAATATAAAAAATTATATGAATATTTATTTTCTTACACTACATTATAATTTACTTAGAGTATATAACACTGGAGAAGCCTTACGAACACTTCCCCTCTGTAAAAGTACAAGAACAAATGTTCTAGTACGTTCATAAAAACTACTTTCAAATCGATTCTTCGTACTTCGTAAATCGTTTTAAAGGCGCGCGGAGCTCCGTGAAAATGCCTATTTGTGCTGATAAATGGTGTAAAAAGCGTTCAAATACGTCAAATTTACATAAAGAACTGAATGACTTTCCATAAGCAATTTTTTTTTTCTAAGATTTAGTCATATTTTTATTGAAATTTAAAATCCTAACCTCATAATACAATTGGATTTTTCATTCGATTCAACCATGATTCAATATAAAACGTAGCATGAATCGAGTATTTTCCTCACGTTGCTTCTGTGACGTCACCGAGTCTCGCTACATCTCGTTTTTATGTTCGTAAGGATAAAAATACTTTTCTTTTGCATTACGAAAATATACGTGAAATCAGCAAAACTTACACGCACTTGACATGCGATTATGTCCTCTAGTAAAAATGTTAACGAGACTACCGTAGTGTTGAGGTCATGTTTGAAACCGAAATTGGCATGTCGATAATTTCCTAGTAAAAATTACTTAGTAATTATTTTTGTTAATATTTTTTTTTAATGTTCAATGTTTTATAATTTGTTTATGTCCATTGAAGTGGTGGCCCAGTGAATTTGTATATTAAAAAAAAATGAACTTGACCAAATTTTTTATTGAGATTACTTACTTATTACAAATTTAGTTATTTTTATTTAATTGAAGTTATTTTATCTTCTTATTAAAATGTAACTATTTTATGCAACAGCTGTTTTATTTCATGGATTCAAACAAAATTCCGAATGAATATCGATATCGATAAAATAAAAATTAATGATACGGACTTCTCTTTCCGCTACCGCGTCCCCCGAAAAAAGTGACAGACTGTTTTGTTCGGAATATTGTGCTTACGGCTTCTCCAGTGTTATATACTCTAAGATAATTTAGTATAATATATATGTATTTTACTGATATTTATTTTAGAAGCATGTATGTCCTAAGTGTATATTCTCAAGTTGTAGGTATGTTTAAATTTAAATTAGTGAATAGTTTTTATTTTATGTATTTTATTTTCTCTTCTACTCTTACAAACGTTGTCTACATCTCTTTAATTACTTTCCTATCGCAGGTATGCTGGAAGAGACTTCTTTATTAATAAGCATCACCTTTGTACGTATTTTTCACTGTAAAACTTTTAAACTGTTAAATATATAAATACTTTTTTTTTTTACCGGTCAACTGCGAGTCGGACTCGCACACGAAGGGTTCCGTATCAACGTACATTAATAGCAAATAAATGAAAATACTAAACGAAGAATTATTTATTATCTTAAATAAAAAAAATCGCATTGATGAATTTGTATTTCATAATGATACTAAGAATTACAAAGTTATTTTTGAAGTTGCAGAAAATCACCCATATTTAAATAAAATACCTTTTGAATCGGCGTTTTGTATTTGTTGATTATATACATACAGTATTTGTTACATGATATACAGAAGTTTCAAATTCCTATCTTTTTTTGTTGTTGAGATAGAGCTCGTACAAAAACGGTCTAACACTGAAAATTTTTACGGCCCCCTACGTCATCATTTTTAAAGATTTAAAAAAAAAATGGTTCTACTCGATGAAATCTAAACAATGACATCACCACATGCCAGGATTTGTTTTTTGTTTCAAAATCAATAGTTTATTGTATGGAGACCCCTTTTTTTGTATTTATATAACTTTTATTATTTGCTGTTATAGCGACAATAGAAATGCATAATCTGTGAAGTTTTCAACTGTCTACCTATTACGGTTCATGAGATACAACTCGCTAACAGACAGACGACAGACAGCGGAGTACGGAACCCTAACAATGAACACCTTAAATACAATTACGAGTAATAATGTGATAATAATACATTGGTTCTATACAAATTTATGTATTTATTTATATATAGGTATACTTCATAGTCCACCAGAAAAAAAATTACTAAGAAAAAAAATACTCTACAAAACATACAATGAGCGGCCTAATCGCTTTCTGCGATCTCTTCCAGGGAACCTTCGATCTACATATAGTTCTATTGCACCAACAAAACAACTTAAACTACTGCTGTCTTATACTGACACCAAAAAAAGAAAGATACGGAAGATAAAAAGAGCTAATAATAATAATAAAATAATAAAAATCAAGTATCTCGACTTAGCACACGAGGTTGTCGACATGTGGGACGTGGACTCTGCAATCATTGTACCGATAATCGTAACAGTTAATGGCCTAATAGCGGAGAGCCTCGACCAACACCTCAGGAGGCTCTCATTGCGCGGCTGGGTCAAGGGCTTGAATCAGAAAGCAGTACTCCTAGACACGGCACGCATCGTGAGGAGGTTCCTCTCTCTAGAGCCCTGACCACCGGCAGCCTGGACCTGTTCCTGATGCCGATAGGCTTACTATTTTTTATATTTTTAAATGATTTTGTATGGTTTTTATAAAAATATTTAAAAATGTAAATAATAAGTAATCAAAATGAAATAAAGGAAAATAATAAAAAGTTTATTGATTTATAAACAAAGGTATATTAAGGTATGACACTGGATCCCGCACTAGGATATAGGATACCCTGTGTCGCAGGATCCAGTCTCTTTCGACAGATAATAAGGATTTTAGAGATAGGTTAACAAATGCACCGGTTTCAGTAAAATTATAAATCAAACATAGGACTTTGTATGTGTATCTGAATGTAAGTATGTAAGTGATGAGTGTAGGTATGAGTGTGAGCGTGAATGTGATGAGTGTATGAGATGATGAAAACTTTAATATTTGAAAGATAAAAGATTTTCCGTTTCAGCATAGTTAAGCCAAGCAGCCAATCCTGCACCTGTTTCTTGCACCCAAACCTTGTCAAAGGGAAGATTTTTTCATACAGGTTTGGTCCAATACGAGAGCTGCCATCTAACGTTAAACAGGAAATTCCATATTTTATTTAAACTTCTAGAACGGAACTTGCCGCGTTTGCGGCTATCTTCTTTTGTTATATGTAAACGAGTTTGACATATAATCTTGCAATAACTTTTTCACTCTGGCTGACGTTTCCAACGCCAGATAATTTGTAATCTGTTAGAGGTCAATTTTATTCCCTGGATAAAAGATTTAAGACGTCGGTAAAATCGGCTCTTAGTGGACAGATCTAAGAAGTTTTTCCTCGTGTTCTAAGGAGCACATATTCGCCATTTCCTGTCACATGATATTGTGGAGGTTCATGAGTATGCACGTTATATGCTTCTAATATTGTAACTTCATCTACGTTCATTTTAATTTTCGCTTTGCAGCCGATTTTTCTCTTAGAACAGTACCAGTGACGTTTGCTGTTCATCTCGCAGAATGTGAAACCTCCAAGCATTAGCAGCTTATTTTTTATACCACTTGGTATTAGAATGTAATCTGAAATAGAAACATTTACAATATTTTTTGGAACTATATCTACATATAAACTTATTGCGTGCGAATTTGGGAGTTGAATTCGTCAGAAGGTTTTTTGTATAGGATATGGGAAATAATATTGGTTATTAATTCACAGTACAAGACAAACATGATTTATTCCCAAAACTAAAAATTTATCTTAAACATTTTAACTTTCTACTATTAGAAAAACAAAGAAGAGATATGGCACTGCTTTATTTAATATTGGCCTGCTACAGCCATATCGCCGTGGACAGTGTTAGTTCAAATTAAAATCTTTCCTCTAAAATCATAGTATAGTTTTGTGAAATGCAAGTACAATTACGAGGAATTGCATCTTTTAGATTAGCAATTGGTCTATTAGATATTTTCTACTTAAGTGAAGTTTCATTTACTGGATATTGTTGTCAAAAGTGGTAAAGAAATTACGAATTCCACTATATCTACACAATTATAAGTGAGAGAATATCCTTTTAAATTCTAACATAACGTCCATCGCCAGTCGCGTGATATCTTGGCGCCGGGTGGTTGTGATTGGTCTCGTTTTCAGCTGGCACCACCCTCCCATCTTTATCCAGGGTCAGTTTTGCTGCACACTTCGCTGACTGCCTCCTGGAGCACCTTAGATACCGCTTCGTTTTATCATTAAACGAATACGTATAGTTTTTGTACATAGCCACCGACTTGCTGTTAGACAGTTTTATATATTGGATCTCTAGAACACAAAATATAGTTTTTAAGAAGAAAATAAATGATCATGTACCTACTTACATAAATGAAAGTTACCTCATTAGTAAAATGCAGGAATAAAATAGTAATCTTGAAAATTGCTGTATATAATAACAAAGTATATCTAAGCTTCATCATCATTATTTCAGCCGAAAGACTCCAATGCTGGACATAGGCCTCCCCAAAGCACCGCCACATCTACCGGTTCTATATGAATAAAACTATATATATCTAAGCCTATTGTTTATAAATAAAGGAAGATGGTAGAAAAGCAATTACGAAAGAATAACCATGGTATAATAATTTATTTGCATTGTTATCAAAGTAGAATACAGAGCACAATAAAGAAAATAAAACCCTAAGCCCAAAACACTGAACTAATTGATATAGTAGTCTAAACAAAATCATCATTAAAAGAACTTCAAAAACAAATAACACTTTTAATAAAATTACGAATATTAACATGAAAATAATACCCTACATTAGCCATGATTCTACTGCAACAAAAAAACATAACTTAAACTACTGCTATCTTATACTGGAACCAAAACTAGAAAGAGACGGAAGATATTATGAGCTGCCATCTAACGTTAAACAGCTCATTCCGTATTTTGTTTGGACTTCTAAAAAAAAACGAAAAAAAAAACTTCTTAAAACGGAATTTGCCGCGTTTGCCGATATTTTTTTTTTAACATGTAAACGAGTTTGACATATAATCTTTCAACTACTTTTTCAGTCTGGCTGACTTTACCAACGCCAAATAACTTAATATTGTTGACTGTTTTTTTTTTCATACAAAAACTGTAAGAAGTTTATTGAATTCTACGGATAAAATATATACTCTTTGGCAAAAAAAAAAGGGGACTTAAGCAAATAACATATTTCATGGGTCCAAGACACTTATTGCTGCCCAAACATAACGGCGCCCCCACCATAAGGGGCTATTTCTTCAAACACACCTCTGTAAAGCGTTCCCCTGTTATCTAATTACGCAACACATTTTCGTAAACGATTACGACAAATCTGTTTCATTTTGATAGTTCAACTACATTCATTGCGCTATTTACGTTGTTGAGCAGATTTTTTTTTCGAACTTGTCTCAATGGATTAGCAATCTGTTTCAACACGATTCAGATTCTGATTGATCGTGTATTACGTAATTAGGGTACTGGTCCTCGTAGTACTACCGACTACCGACTACCGACGTCGATCCACACCACTTAGTGCTATCCTAGCTTCATCGGAGAACAATACTCTACTCCAGTCCACTTGAGTCGACGTTGCTCAATTTTCAGCGAAACCAGAGATTAATACAGATTGGACACTCCGATAAAAAAAAAAAAAAACGACTCTTTCCACGACACAACAAAGTGCAATTCAGGTCGCACAGCGCTAATCACCTACAGTTATATTCACCTAGAAGTTGCCTCTCTTTCTATTACGTAACTCTTAGATCTTTTGACTACGTTACATTCACTGAATTGGCCCAGCAAGACGGGCCCGCTACGTCCTTGTAGCTTCATATCTAAACTGCGGAGTGTCCTATTTGTATTCATCTGTGGTGAAACTAACACTAGCAATCTGTGCTCACGGAGTAATTTAGGGCCACGGGCTGGTCAACGACTACTTATATTGGCAGCTAGAAGCCTCCTGCTGACCGTCCACAGGCTAATTTGGACACCTCTCACTTCGTCTAGGGTCTTTTTGAGTTCCGACACATGAAGATTTGCGATTTCTCAACGGTCATGGGTGCATGGTTTTCTTCCGGAACCAGGCCTTCTACGATTTTCTACAATATCGTTGCCAAGTTTTCTGGACAGTCGAACGAGTGTACGACTAAACGCCGACAGAGACTACGCCGACAGACTGAACACCGACAAGACTTTACTTCGACGGGACTCTTCGCCGACAGGACACTTCGCCGACAGGACTCTTCGCCGACAGGGCTCATCAGCGACGCAATTTATCTCCGATAATCAGATACTTACTTTGGAAATCGATTACTTATGCGTTTCTTGTAATTATACAATTCATACAAAATAAACGACGTTACAACATTGTAACGTATAATATGGTACCTACCTAATCCTAAAACATTAACTATTTTAAGATGCCGATTTGAAGGTATTTATAAAATATTTAGTTCACTAGTTGAAATGTTATTCTTACGGACACTTTTGCAGTACAGTTCAGCATGAACACAGCACGCTTATAATTACCACTTTATTGTTTTTTTTATAATGAGTTCATGTGAATTTAAAAAATCAAAAACCGGTAACTTACAATTAGTGATTGAAGGATATTTATATTGCCAAAATAAAGTTCGTGGGGATGTGTTTTATTGGAGTTGTGTCGAAAATAAAATAAAAAATTGTTACGTTTTTGTAAAAACCAAAATTACTGACGGGAAACATGAATTGGTAAGTAAAACTATCAGGCAGCATTGTCACATGCCGAATCCCGAATCACTGGTTGTTCGTAAATTCCAGGCTAAAATAAAAGACAAAGCTCATTCCAGTATGGATTCACCTATACAAATAATACAAAGTTGTATGAAGGATGTTCCAAATGTAAGTTCTCCAAGTATGCCTAATAAGCAAGCAATGACTAAAATGATAAATCGGACGAGAAATAAAAATAAACCTTGTATTCATAAAAACTAAGTGATATAAGTATACCAGATAATTACCAAAACTTTGAAAAGGAACAGTTTTTAGTGGGTCATTACGATTACAATGGTGAAACTGTTATTATATTTGCAACTGAACAAAATCTACGATTATTATTTAAAGCTGATTTCTGGATTCAAGATGGAACTTTCAAATGCTGTCCGCTGCCGTTATGCCAGATGTACACTATTCATGGACATGTTAGCAGCGATAAGAAGACGATTTTTCCTTTAGTTTACGCATTCCTTTCTCATAAATCGGAGAACTGCTACTACATTATGTTAGAATTAATAAAAATGCACACTTTGAATAAATTTAATTTGCGTCTAAATCCAAAAACGGTTATAACTGACTTTGAAAAAGCAGCAATTAATGCTTGTAAACGCGCATTCCCAGAAAGCAGGAATAAATGTTGCTATTTTAATTTAAGACAAAGTATATGGAGGCACATACAACAAGCAGGATTGGCAAAGTTGTATGGTGAAAACTGTGATTTTGCGTTCAAAATGAGACATTTGGCTGCACTAGCATTTTTGCCTGCAGTAGAAATTCCATCAGCTCTTAAAGAAATAGTTGAAAAAGTTTTACCACCAGAAGCGCACCAAGTAATAGAATGGTTTAAAAACTATTATATTGACAGCAATGTTTACAAAACCAAAAATACTCTAATCAATACGAGCACATTAAAATTATTGATTACAAAAGTGCCACCCACGTTCCCTCCAGAGACATGGTCAATATCGGATTCTATTGAAGCAGGCACACCAACAACACAAAACGCTGTCGAAAGTTGGCACAATAGGTGGAACACATTGCTAAATAGAAAAAAATGGAATATATTTAAAACTATAGATGAAATTAAAAAGGAACAAAAAAATACAAAATTTGAAATTGAGAGACTATCAGCGGGCATAATAAAACCACGGAAGAATAAAATTAATAAAATCAACGAAAGGTTGATGGTACATTTGAATAATAAAAACAATTTAGATGTGATCGAATTTTTAAAAGGTTTATCCTATATTATTCATTTTAAAACATAAAGTAATATTTAATTAAAAAGGAGTTGTTATTAGAATGATTTGTGATGTTTGTGATAGGTTTATTGTTACTAAGAGGTTTGTTTAAAAAAATATATTTTTGTTTGTTTTTTTTCTATGCATTTTTATGGGTATCTTTACATAATGATATTATACATATACTAGTTGTGCCCGGCATGCGTTGCAATGCACCTTTTTTTTACCCTACCCTACCTACCTAACCCCCTTATCACTTAGGGGTATGAAAAATAGATAGAAGCCGATTCGCAGACCTACTGAATATGCATATAAAATTTCATAAAAAATAATATAATATATGTATAAGAAGAGATGTACCTACACTAATAACCAATGCAAAATATTTTTTTTTTATGAATTGATACTTACAAGAAACGCATAAGTAATCGATTTCCAAAGTAAGTATCTGATTATCGGAGATAAATTGCGTCGCTGATGAGCCCTGTCGGCGAAGAGTCCTGTCGGCGAAGTGTCCTGTCGGCGAAGAGTCCCGTCGAAGTAAAGTCTTGTCGGTGTTCAGTCTGTCGGCGTAGTGTCTGTCGGCGTTTAGTCGTACACTCCAGTCGAACGACTCACATTCAACCTCTGGGACACATGATATTGACTACAACCTTCCTTAAGCAGCACTATAATTTTGCTGGCTGATACCGTCTAATCAACAATCTTGAAGTACGCTAAATAACGGTATCAAGACTTCAAAAGATAATTCAGCAATAATTATCTAAAAGTGATCTTGACTAGTTACTAGTTTAAACAGTAATTTTCTATCACCCGTCTAAAACTGCCTTAGTTTTAAATTTGAATTTGGAATTATCTTTTTTATACTCTAACACTAACATAACTGTATTATTATTCAAATGATTACAACCTGTTCGTGATGTATTTGTTGCAGAGAGGGAAAAAGAAAACCGCTCCTTTTTTTGTGCAAATGAGTGTATACTCGTAAAATCAGCCTCTAAGAATTAATTTAAGAACTTTTTCCACGTGTTCTAAGAAACATATATTCGCCCTTACTTGTCACATGATATTCTGGAGGCTCATGAGTATGCACGTTATTAGCTTCCAAAATTGTAACTTCATCTACGTCCATTTTAATTTTCGCTTTGCAGCCGATTTTTTTCTTAGAACAGTACCAGTGACGTTTGCTGTTCACCTGCGCGAATGTGAAACCTCCAAGCATTAATAGTTTATTTTTTTGTCCACTTGGTATTAGAATGTAATCTGAAATAGAAACATTTATAATATTTTTTGGAACTATCTCTACATATACACTTTTTGGGTGAGAATTTTTAGAGTTGGACAGGTGACACAGTTTTTTTTTTGTATAGAATATAAATAATCAAAACAGGCCGCTACGTACTAGTAGATTTAGACGAGAAGAAGAATAAAAAGAGTGATACGAGTAGCAGAAAAGCAACTAGGAAAGAATAACCAAAATATAATCATTTAATTTTCTTGTTTTCAGAATAATACGAGTACAGTGCTCAATAAATTATCTTACAAAAAAATCCCTAAGCCCATCAAAACTTGAACCATTTGATATAGTAGACAATAAAGACATCATAAAAAGGACTTCAAAAACAAAGAACACCTTGAATACAATAAAATTAGCAATAAATACATGATAATAATAGTACCTATGACAGTAATAGGCCATGATTCTATAATTCTGTTGCACCTACAAAATATAACTTAAACTACTGCTATCTTATACTTGCACTCAAAAAAAAAGGGACGGAAGATTATAAGACCTGTCAAATTAGGTTAAACAGCCAATACAATTTTTTTTTACTTCTATGACGGTATATACCACGTTTGCCACTTTATTTTATTTTTTAACAATAATTTCGAATTTTAGACTGTTTTCCATTTACGAAAACTGTAAGGAGTCAATTTTAATTAGTTAAAAGATATTTGACGTCGGTAAAATCAGCTCAAGCAACAGGTTCCTAGAAGAGCGTTGGGCGCCAATTAGCTTGTGCGAATGACGTCACAAACGTTATTGTGTTTGGTGTGTTTTCCTAGTGAGCGATTTTTGACACCGTGAAGTCACACTCCGCTGCCATCATGTTCATGACAGTCGTCACTGAGGCCGTCGTGGCGGTCACCGCTCTTCTAAACCGTAGCTTTAGTGAATGAATTTAAACCTTTACCACGCGTTCTTAGAAACACATATTCACCGTTTTCTGTCACATGATATTGTGGAGGCTCATGAGAATGCATATTATAAGCTTCTACTATTGTAACTTCATCTACGTCCATTTTGATCCTGGCCTTGCAGCCGGTCTTCTTTTTTGAACAGTACCAGCGCCTCTTGCTGTGGACTTGAGCAAACGTGTACCCTCCAAGCATCAGAATCTTGTTCTTCAGACCAGTTGGAATTAGGATGTAATCTGGAAGAGTAACGAGTGATTTTTTTTTGGGGCAAATGAATTGATGTTTATTGAAGTTTTTTTCAATAATCAAAAAACCCGACTGCAAGCAAAAACTTCGAACAAGCTCATTTTTAACCGACGAAAAAAAAAGGAAGAGGTTCTCAAGTCGACACGTATATATTTTTTTTTTTTTATGTATGACCACGCATAACTTTTTATTGAGTGGTCCGATTTGAACGATTCTTATTTTATTGGGGAGGGTATACCTTGAAGTTGGTCCCATGTAAAATTGAAAACTAAAATACACCCCTAAGTGTAAAAAAATTGGGGTTAATTGATTATTCATCAGCTGAATTTTCAATTGCGAACAGATTCTGTTGTAATTTCGCGCACATGTTGTAGTTCTGATGACACAACCATATAATAAAGACCTGGAGTTGATCTGATGATGGAAACGAAAGACAGTTGCAAGAGCTCCTCAGCAGTTTGCTGCAGCTACATAGTGTTTGGGCTTATTTCATTCGCCTTGATGAGAACTTTAGACCTGGCTGGGGTATGACCGTCATCGAGGGTCTGATGATGGAGACGAAAGGCTGTTGAGGAAATTCCTTACTTGAGGAAAACAATTAAATTAAATGGTAACTCAAAAGCGAAAAATTAAAAACTTCTTTACAAAAAATTAAACCAACGAAAAAAAAACTGAAAAGCGAAAAATAAAAAACATCCTTTTAGTGTTACTAAGCTCCTAAACTAATTTAAGTAACAAATTTTGAGGCGGTACCAAAGATTAAACGAAGATTCATCAAGCTACCATTTTACGCTATAAGAAATTAATTTGTTGGATGGGCGCCGCCTCAAAATTTGTTACTTAAATTAGTTTAGGAGCTTACTAACACTAAAAGGATTTTTTTTATTTCTCGCTTTTCAGTTTTTTTTCGTTGGTTTATTTTTTTGTAAAAATGTTTTTTATTCAGCAGTCTAATGCAGTTAGTGGCAGTTAGTTTTAGTTCAATCGCAGATTCGATGCCACCAACTTTCTATTGTCTTTAATGTCGCACAGTCGGGTAAAAAGAATCGACATTCTAGTGTATTTGAGCGGGACACAACATACAGAAGGATGTTTTTCTGGGCAGTTAGTCACCTTTTCAACCTATTCCAGTGAGATCATACTGTTATCAGAAAATACATTGGAAAACGAAGGTAATAAAAGTACACAGTTCGTGATAGAAATTATTTAATTCCGCTTAATTTAATTGAAATGCCTTACTTAGTGCCATACTTTTTTGCTTCTCATAATTAGAATATAATATATTTAATTTATAATTAAAGAAATGTTTTTATTACATAAAAAATTATACCTACAATTAGTGAAATACCACAGACGACGTATATTTAGTATCCTAATCCACCTAACTGTTCTTAAAAAGTCATAAAGAACCCTGTAAGAAATTGACACGTGTTTCACCTCTCAACGAGGCATCCTCAGGATGACGATTGACTTGTTGCGAACCCAGACCTGACGTGTTGACACATCAAGCGTGGAGAGCAGAGTGAGCCACTTCGCTCGACAACCCAACTTATATAGGATTACTGCTCGGCCCATCTCACCTTGGATCGTTATCAGCGCGATAAGGGTTCTATAAGACTCTTTAAGAACAGTTAAGCGGATTAGGTTACTAAATATAAGCCATCTACTGTATTTTATAATGGATTTCCGCAATGTCACTCCATAGTCAATTAACTACAATTAGTGATACAAAAAAGGGAAGACTGTTACAAAAGGGAGGGACGCAACATAATTACGTAGCTGCTCAGCTATACTTAATTAAAAACATTGGTTTTACGTAAATACGTAGTAGGTACCTAATAAAATAAATATGTAAAATTCCAGATTATTTCATTTATGATCAAAAAAATGTTTTGCCTTCACTAATCTGATTAAAATAATAAACACATACTCGTATTTAGAAAACAGATTCAACATACTGACTGACAGGCAACGCGCAGCCTGCCACTGTCGACAGAAATAAATAGGGAATACAATATTCTTCCGAAGATGTTACAAAAACTCTAACCTTGAATGGGTCTTATAGGTTGATTCAAACCTTATCGTACTCAAACAACAATAAATCTTTATTTTTACTGCTGTAATTTGTACAAATTATTTCCATACATATGCTATAGGCTATAGTATTCCTTGCAAGTCTTCTCTCTGGGAGAGGGAGTGGACGAGTTCACGGATTTCGTGATTCCATGCCCTCTGTTAAATCTTACCAATTTCTTTCTCCTATTCCTTTTATACTATTTATTTACAAAACTTATATGCAAGAGCTCGTGGTTAAATAATAACAGCTGTACGGATCGATCGACGGTTAAGATACGCTTGCCGAGGTCGGTCCGTGGATGGGTGGCCATCCATTACATATCGAGACTCCTCCGTGCCTCGAGAAGCACGTTAAACCGTTAGTCCCGGCTGTCATTTGTAGATATTTGATAGTCGTTACGGGTAGTCAGCCTGAAAGTTGACAATCAGTCTTACCAAGGGGTATCATGTTGAGGTTCCTGTTCCGTATAAGGCGGGAGGAAACGCCCGGGTGTCACCCCTATGTGGATCGCCCGGAAGACACGGTGGAGCATACGGTGGAGGTCTGCCCTGCTTGGGCGAAGCACCGCCCTCCTCCTCACGGAGCCTGTCCTCACGGAGGCGATCTCTCGCGTCCGGCCCTAGTTCAGGCCATGGTCAGGAGCGAGAGTGCATGGGAGGCCGTCACTTCCTTCTGCGAAGCAGTATTGCGGTGTAATATTGTGGAGCACGCGAGGGAGAGGCAAGATTCACGCCCTCGCGCGCCTAGTCGCCGCAGGAGCAGGTGGACTTCCGGCCACCGTAGGCGTGGGCTTGCGGACGGTGAGCAATGGGTAGCTCGCTGTCCGATAAGGATCAGGCCCGGGTCGACGGCGCGTTGTGTTTCACGCGCGCCTCAAAGAGATGTCAGCACCAACTGACGGGGTCCGTAAGGGCCAATGCCTGCCAGGGTTGCGAGTTTGTCCGAAAGGGATATCGCGGCCCCGGCACACAGGCAACGGAAGGAACACGGGTGGGTTTTAGTCAATAAAAGTCTGACACGGAGAGCGGGAGAAGTAATTTGATAACTTCCCAATTCCAAAAAAAAAATTAAAAAAGGGGTATCATGTTACTCAGTAACTGGATTGTGGTTCTGGTAGTTGCTCCATGTAAAATACTGGTGTTCAGCTGCATCCGGTTAGACGCAGATGATGATGGTGATGATCATAATGATGATATGTAGGCACCTAAGTACAACTTTTCGTTCGCGTAGTATTCTTTCTAAGAAAAACATATTCTCCAGTTTCAGCTATATAATATTCCGGTGGTTCGTGAGTGTGGGTCCTAACAGCTTCGATTATGGTCGCCAAGTCCGTGTGCATCTTGATCCTGGCCTTGCAACCAGCCTTCTTCCTTGAGCAGTACCAGTGACGTTTGCTGTGCATTTGTGCGAATGTGAAGCCATCAAGCATTAGCAGATGATTCTTCTGCCCTGATGGGATGAGGATGTAATCTGGAACGTATACCGGTATTATGTGTAGTTATAAATATTTTAGGTGAAGAATTTTTATTTGATAGCAAAGGTTTAATAATAAAACAAGTCATATTAAAGACTAAATTATATTTATTGCGTTGACGTATTATAACATTACACAGTATGACAAATAAAAGAAAATTTAAATCACACCGATAACCTACAAATCTAACCGATAACCTTACACATAGCTACAAAGTACTATCTAACTAATACAATAATCAATTAACATGACAATGTGATACCAGGACACTCATGAAAGCATACTTTAAATATGTATGATCTTAGTCAGGATTTAAATTAATTCGGTTCCTAATAAATACATACTGTCCACTAGGAGTAATATGGTACAATGGCGGAGCGTGGGTATGTACTCTGTATCCCCTCACAATGGTCTTCCCCTCAGCATCGATGTGGATCTTGGCTTTGCATCCGTTCTTCGTTTGGGAGCAGTACCAAATACGAAGACTGCTCTTCTGTGAGAAAGTATACCCATCTAGCATAAGCAACATGTTCTTCTTTTTATTTGCATTTGGTACAAATATGAATTCTGAAAATAAATAAACGATATGTAAACAGTTGCTGGAAGGAGGAAGGACGCATTGCACCGGAATTACACGTTGCACTTTTGTATTACAATTCGGTTGAAGCTAGTAAACAATGTTATTAAATGTCGGCTGTAGGTAGGTACTATCGAAGAATTTCATATCTAAGCAGTTTGAAAACAAAATCCCGTGAACACGATGACCGTATCTGTTACCGCCCCGGGTATATAGCCGCCGAGCGCTGCACGCAGAAATCTTCCTTACGGTGTATAGATATGAAGTTCTTCGATGGTACCTATCCTTCATTTCTGCGCATTTAATCAAAAGTACCTTTAGATGTAACAGAAATTAAAAAAGCAATAATTACGTAATATAGTAAATATATTTATTTTATGTAAAAAAATTGTCCTTCCAATCCAGACCGATAAAACTTAAAACATATCTTTTATAATAATTTATAATTATTATCTAATAACAAACACTTAAACATAACTAACGAAATGTGGGTGTACACCTCTACCAACCTGTTATCCCCGAAAGGTTAAGCAGAGGTGAAGGTACCTATACTATAGTAAATATAATAGAAATAGAATAATATTTATTTGTTTAAAACATGGTATAAAAACAATATAAAAACTAAGACTACACAACTATTCATGCAATTTATTTTTGAGTAATCTCATATTTAATGTCTTGAGATTACTTGCTATCTTATTATATATACGTACACACACTTATATACAACTTTTATTATATTTAGCTAGTCTCGTAAGGATACCTAGTGCCAGCCTGTGGGGGTCTCGTCGGTTACGAGGATATAAACCATCTGCAGTACTAAATCATTCCTTAGCGTCCTCACAAACATACCATCAAAGAAATTTATAACTAACCACCGTAAGGAGTATTCTTGCTTGCAGCGCTCGGCCGCATATAGAACCGGGCCGGTAACAGATGTGGTCATCGTGTTCACGGGATTTTGTTATCAAACCGCTTAGATATGAAATTCTTCGATAGTACATGTTTCGTATATGTAAAGAGACGGTAGCGGCAACACGCCAAGATTTTTAAATATCGGCCTACAGGATTCGTCAGGTCAAAGGCCGTATATTGTTCTAATGCATATTTTTAGTGCGATAATTGCTCTTTTTTATTTGTGCTATTACCCCACATTATCAAGCCATAGCGGAGCACCTATTCAACGTATACATAGTAGGACGTTATTGCCGTTTTAACGTTTGTTATATTTCTGACTTTTTTAAGTGCATATACGAACTTATTTATTCGTTTGGAGACGGTACCAATATGTGCTTTCCAGTTTATGTTTTGATCTAAACTTACTCCTAGAAATTTTGTTCATTCATTTTAACATTGTATTTAGCATTATTTGATTTATTCGATTGTATCTAAAAATATTTATTGATAAATTATTTATATTTAGATATTCAATTAGACTTTCAATAGTTTCAATTAATATCAGTCTCATGATCGTCAATCGTGTTATTTTCTTATCAGTTCTTACAATAATAGAAATATCATCAGCAAATAACATACATTTAAGGCTTGTGCAGACCAGTGCGACTTGTCGCGCGACGCGACACCGGTTATTGTTATGCTTTGAAGTTTTCTTAGACATTGTTTTGTTCGTGTCGCGTCGCGCGACAAGTCGCGCTGGTCTGCACAAGCCTTTATGGTTGGTTATACTAATTATAGATTTTTTGTACAAAAGGAATCAAATTGGGCCCAACACATTTCCTTGTGGGACGCCATATCTGGTGTACTTGAGTTCGGGTGAGTGTGGTATCATTTCGTTATTTCTATCCACTTTTGTAAGCCGCTGTCTTCTGTTATTTAGGTACCTATGCCGAATTAATTAAATGTGTTATATTTGCACTTAGCTCAATAGTGCATGCTTCTATAATTTTCGTAATGATTTCATGGTATCCTTCATTCTAACTTCATTTTCAGACACAGGTTTGAGGAACATCGAATGAGCAGCTGAATTTTTCATAGGGCTTGTTTTTATATCCGTACTAGAAGTATGCGTTATATTAATGAAGTGGTCATTGAAGGCAATTGCAGTTGCTATTTCTATAGGATCCGTGACTACTGTGTTATCAATTTGAATATTTTATATATTGTCCTTGAAGTTATTGTTCATGATTTCGTCCCTAATTACTTTCCATACGGCTTTGCATTTATTTTCATTTTCGTTAATAAACTTAATATTTGCGTTCTTTCTTGACGGGTAGATACATTTGTGTAAGATTTTTGAATATTGCACACATCTACTTGTATTTCCTATATTTTTATTTCTATAACATTGATATCGTAGAGACCGTTTAGTTTTATAACATTGTGTCAGTGCTTTGCTTATCCAGTTTTGTTTCTTTTGATTAGTTTCAACTAGTTGGTGTCTTTTTTTATTTATAAAATATGTATTTTCCGTCTGGAGTAACGTGGTACTTTCGCGGCTCATGATTATGCACATTATAGTCTGACAATATAGAACCATTAGTAGTGTCCATCTTCATCCGAGCCTTACAGCCTGTTCTCTTCTACGAACAGTACCAATTTCTTCCGCCGTTCATTTGCGAAAACGTGTATCCTCCTACCATTAACAAATCGTTTTTCACGCCATTTGGTATGAACTTGAAATCTGTAATTAAAGAGTTTTTTTAATGACTTTTCATGACGTGAAGGATAAAGAAATCGACTACGACTACGACAGCTCGGCGATTACATGCAACGACAGGCTGTGGCCGAGAATTTTCATATTTTGTTCAAAGCTCCGCGTCGAGTTGCGGAGTCGCAACGACAGGTTAGGGAAGCCGCACGCTCTCGCTTCTTGTCGCGGCGTCTAGACGCACGGCGCACGCGCACACCCGATGACAGTCGCATGCCACAGGACAGCGTCTTGTCGTCGAGCTGTCGCAGTTGTATGTCGCAGTGTGCCAGATGGTTTATAGACTTAAGAGCATAATGGTTTCATTAGACATCTCTATATCATGAATATATAGGATACAATCGTTTCTAATGATATTTAAATATAGTAATAAAACAGAGGTCTTTTGTATAAAATTATTATATTAAGATTAAAATAATAATATTATGAAAAAAAAAAACAATATAATGGCAGACACTATTAATATTGCTACGATACAAGCTTAATATCAAAACATTACAGCTTACTCCTCTAAAGAAAAATACTTAAGGCTTTACCACATAGCAGCCGCCCCGTGTAGCAATGAATATTTCTAACATGTTTTTCAGTTTTTTTTTAAACTCGATCGTTTCTCGGCGGTATCGCTGTCACACAAAGAAGACCTACATGGTTTACACTTCATCACCATAAAAAAACACTCTTATAACCTATCACGTCGACAAGTCGACCTATCAGCGAGATAAAAATGCAATACCCTTTACAAGACCCTAACAGAAAAAAAAACTTTCTAAATTAATTTCCCTATCCACTAATTTTGACATAATATCCATTATTAAATTTCTTATACACTGGTGGTTCATGTTCGTGGTCGTTGTTGAAGAAAACCACCTCTGTTTCGTGCTTATTCAAGAAGATCCTCGCCTTACATCCCTTGCCTTTTTTGGAGCAGTACCAATGTCGTGGTGTGGTTTGAGCGAAGGTAAACCCTTCTGCCATCAACAGTCTCTTGTTTTCTGATAGTTGTATGAACTTCACTTTTCCTGAGGAAAATAAGCAGTTTTAAAGGTGTGTCCAAACATTGAGCGGCAAGAGCGCGGCAGTAACACGCGGCGTTTGCAGGACACATTTCTGCTGCACTCTAGTTAGAACTAAACCGACGAATGCGGCTGCGCACGATTGCCGCGCTTATATTTGGACACACCGTAATAGTTTAAGATCTTTTGCTGGCTTTAACAACCGACCTTCGTGAATCCTAAATTCCTAATCCTAACTTCAATATTATACATGCGAAAGTCAATTTATTTGTTTGTTACGCTTTCACGCTAAAACGGCTGATCAGATTTGAATGAAATTTGGCACATGGGTAGACCATAACCTGGATATAGGCTACTTTTTATCCAGATATTCCCACGGAATCGAGACTTATGTGGGTGAAACCGCGAGGCGTAGCTAGTATTTTATAATTTGATAGCACGAATAACATTCATTCAATCAATCTGCCTAGCCTTTACCCAATTTTATTGGGGTCGGATTCCAGTCTAATCGGATTTAGCAGAATACCAGTATTTTACATGGAGCGACTGCCTATCTGACCTCCACAACTCAGTAACCGGGTAATACGATACCCCTTGGTAAGACTGGTTGTCAGACTTTCGGGCTTCTGACGACCCGTAACGACTGTCAAAGATCCATGAATGACAGCCGAGAGCAACGGCTTAACGTGCTTTCCAAGACACGGAGGAGTCTCGGTATGTAAAGATGATCACCCATCCATAGACCAACCCCGGCAAGCGTAGTAACCTGACTGATCGACCTGTGCAGCAGTTATTACTTACCCACGAGCTCCTCGAGCATGAATAACATTCATTATAATAATAATATTCGTGACATTATCTATTGAGATAAACACTATTTCAAATTTAGATTTGGAAAGAAATAGACTTAGCTTGGAAAGTTGAGAAAAGCGTGACCAAAGCACGCAAACTACATCTTTGTCGAATCGACATCCACTTGAACTCAGACCTGTAACTCGACACATGGTCATATTTCCTTAGGTTGAAAATGAACCGGATACCATTGTTGATGAGCAGTCTGTCGAGCTTATTCAACAAAACCGCATTCAAGTCAATGTAGCCACGTCACCATAGTCGATAATAGGGAACATCAAAGTCTGTACAAGCATAGTTTTCGTCTTAGCGGGCAAAAAGTTTCTCAGACGATACAGGGATCGCAGAGTACCGTTGACCCTTTGACTAACACTAGAAACCTGGCGTTGCCAGCCAAGTATCGAGACAAGATGCAAAGCGGAATCTTTCACCCTAGGGGTAATGGGGGTGACGGTACTATTAAAAATAAGAGGTGAGGTGAAGAGATTAAGAGGGTGCGGAGCCTTTATAGTACTCATGACTGGAAAGTCACATTCTGGAATATGTCATGTTTGCCTTTTACCACTTGCAACCGTAACGAGTATGTCCACATTTAATAGCTGCGGCTGCGGTTTAATACACCTTGCTCAAAATCTGAAAATACAATAATATTAAATAAATAAATAAAGTACTTATTATTTTTATTAAGAAGTAGTTTATTCAATAACAATCGTAATTTCAACATCATCATTACAAAATAATAAGTCTAAGGCCGTTTGTCCACCGCACCGTTAACGGGACTTCAACGAGAACGGGATGACGACGCCGAAGTAGCGACAGTACATTTACTATGGCCGCGTAATCTCGTTTTTTGTTGACGTCCCGTTCACGGTACGGTGGACAAACAGTGAAAGTCTAACTAAACATTATAAATTAGGGAATATAAATTATTTAGGAATAACATAGACGCTACTTTTTATCCCAATACAGGCGGGCAAAGCCACGGGTGAAAGTAAGATTCAAATATACCATTGAAAGCAATTTTTAATTATCATATTATATTATATTTAAATTATATAAATTAAGCAAAAAAAAGGGTGTGTGCTTATTCACCACACGATAGAAGTGAAAAGTTACGACTGGAGCCGAGTACAATCGATTCAGCGTCATCGACCCGAGCGTGACGGTTCAGTTTCGTTCACTGTTGCAAAGAAGTTTTCACTTCGAAAATATAACTGAACGAGGCAGCTCAGGTTTGTGATAATCTTTAAAACATCGTATAATACGAGTACAAAGGTTTACGTTGCACGCTTCGCATTTGTAACTAGCTCAGGCAGACTTTCTATTTCTAGAGCATAACCAGCAACGAAGAGGTTTTTGTCGGGAAATGGTTGGTTTGAATGGAAGGTCTTGTCTTTTGTTTTGTCAATAACTTATCTGCAATTTTTCTTTTTTTTTATCTTTTGTAAAATAACTCATTAGTCTCATAAAATGTTTATGTCATGTATATTTTAAATAAAATACAATGCAAACAACCGGGCCGAATCACGAATTGATTAGATTTTATTAACCGACTTCAAAAAAAGGAGGAAGTTCTGAATTTGGATGTTTATATATTTTTTTAAATAGAAAAATTCTGACAATCTCATATCTTGCATTACTCTCTGTATACACAGAGTAAGAATAAAATGTCACAGTAATATTGTGAGAACCGTTAGATTAACTTCAAAGGGAATTTACCCAAACTCGGACACACCGCCGCGCACGCGTCTGCGCTACCCACGTTCCTCTTCCCACGGTGCATCGTGCAGGCTGGTGCGCGTGCACGCACAATATTGCACACCGTCGGATCCCAGCTTAAGTCAACGCAATAAAAAATACGGCCATTTATGCGACAAATTATGATACTCGCAAATAAATCAAAACCTACAGGGTACTTCCCGTTGACCTAGAAAATTGTTAATTTATAGTTTTACTAGCTTATGCCCGCGACTTCGTCCGCATAGAAATCGAAAATGGTCCTAATAGGATTTTTTATAGGTTTTTTAAGTTATTAATTTTGTTTTAGCATATAAATTATTACGTTAAAATGTCTGAATAATTATAAAATATAACAATCTTTGATAAAGTGTATTTTTTTTTCAATTTTATTTGACCTTTATATCCCATTTAAATAAAATTGAAAAAAAAAAATGATATATATTTTATGAACACGAAGCTCGGCCTTTGATCTGGCGAAAGTTACACGGGTGTATTATCTTTTTACAACGAAATCGAAATGCTACACCTACCGCAGTAGTTCTTTGTAAATAATATGTTTTGTTTTTCTTTCGGGTGCTAGAATCACCAGGCTACTCTGTGCGCTTACTCTGGAGCATGCCACATACAACTGGCCGTGGGAGAGCAGCTTTCCCTTAAGTCTACTCCCGCTACCTTAAGAGTTTGACCTTGAGCTTTGGTTATAGTCATTGCGAAGCATGCTTTGATGGGAAACTGCACTCTCTTGAATTCGAAGCGGTAATTTGATAGTGTTAGGGGAATCCTAGGAGTAAATACAGACCTCTGTAAAGCTTAGAAATCTTCCAATGCGGTACCTATTCATGTGTATAGTACGGTGACTTTCGAGACATTCCAACTTTTTAAGAGTATTAGCTTTAACCGCCCCGACTTCGCACGGGTAGCTTTAAACCCTACCTACCTACCCTATCTACACTACCTACCCTACCTACCCTACTTACCCTACCTACCCTACCTACTCTACCCACCCTACCTACCCTACCTACCCTACCCTAATTTTCTCACCGTTTAAACCTTCCCTGGACTATGACAAACATTTCAAAACCTAAATCAGCTAAATCGGCCCAGCCGTTCTTGAGTTATAAAATTACAACGAATAGTGGCATTGATTTTTATAGATATAGATTTGCATTGCAAGCACCAAGCCTTTATGTGAGTTCAACCTTATTTGAATAAAATCGGATTGACTTTTCAAACATGTGTCAAAATAAAAAGTAAATTTAAATCAAAAGCACTAAGGAGTATTGATATCAACTTCGAAGCAAATCACTCCCAAAATAACTTTCTACCCCTATTTAACCCCGTTAAGGGATGAATTTCAATAAAATACGAAACAGGTCTTCCATTAATTCTGTTAAAGAATGTTTATGCAAAATCTGAAGTAGATTGGACCAAGGAATCACGTTGTCCCATACAAACTTTGCCTACCTTTTTCACCCCCTTAGGGGTAGAATTTCGAAAAATCCTTTCTTATCGGATGCCTACGTCATACAAAGAACACACCCTCCAAGTTTCAGGTCTCTACGATCAGCGGTTTAGGCTGTGCGTTGATCCGTCAGTCAGTCATTCAGGACAAAGCATTTTATATATATAGATAGATAACACAAAAAAATATGTTTTGCGATTACAAACTTACATTTGCAGTTGGAGAATTGACCGTAACTAACCATACCTCTGTACCATAATGACCACATATGTCTAATACATATGTCAGAGATTTTGATTTATTTTAATTACATCTTGGATAGCAACTTTTAACCTCACATCACAAACTTAAATAATTTATCTACTTAGTTTAATGTAACGTCCATTTTGTAATTGTTTATACACTGGAGGAACATGGTCATGTTTATTTTCAATCGTCACCATTTCAGATCTATCTTGGCTCAGCACTATTTTTGCTTTACACCCCTTTAAAATTTGCGAACAATAGTAGTAACGTGTTTTTTTTTGGGAAAACGTGTAATTGTTGAACATTAATAACTTTTTGTTGTTCATTAAAGTAATAAACTTGGCTGGACCTGCAATAATGAAATATTACGTCATTGTTTTTTTATAAAAGTGTGTAATGAATTCATTAATATCATAAAATGTGTATGGTATGGCTCAAAATACAGTAGAAACAAACAGCGTTACTTCACGACTTTATTGAATTTTATTATTTATACAAACATTTTGTGACATGCTCACGTTATCTTTACTTTCTCTGTAGACACGTGGTCCACATTCAGAGCCATACTCCGCTTATTCCAATGAAGACTCCATTTTATGAGCACAATTAAGATTTAAAGTAACATTTTATAAATTACATGACATTATTATTCAGGTACAACATTGTCGTACATTGTACTTGCTAGTAATAACTTCAATCAAATTATTAAAAACAATAAGAATTAGAAACTTAAATGCAAAACATTTTACACTTTTTAAACTGGTACAGATCAAAAAGTTAACTTTTTAGTACGAGTATAGGTTGTTTTTACCGAAAACTACAAATATCTTAACTACAATATGTTATAACTTAACTTTACATACTCCCACGATCTTTGTACCGTTGCAAGCGCCCATAAGCACACTGTTTTGCGTACGTTACATTGCACACTGCCGTACACAACGAATTTTCACGCCAAAAATAATAGTCGTTTCCCAGCAATTATTTTTGCACAAAGTTACTTAGTTTGATGTACAGAATGCGTAGATAAAGGGATTCGTTAAGGGTCATTTTACGCCCGTTATAGTTCCACTTAAAGTTTAATATAACGTCCATCTTGCATTCGTTTAAATATCGGAGGATCATGGTTGTGATCATTTACAATCGACCGAATGGCAGATACATCTCGATACAGCACAAGTCTTGCTTTACACCCTTTTGCCTTTTTTGAACAATAAAAGTAGCGAGGTTTGTACTGCGAAAACGTGAAATTGTTGACCATTAATAACTTTTTGTTGTTATCTAAGGTTATATACTTCACTTTATCTGAAATAATAAAAAAATTACGTCATTGTAATTTTTATAAATCTGTTGTAAAGAACTCAATAGTCTCATAAAATGTATAGGGTAGGTATGTATAATACACAGCAAACAAACCGCCTCACGTCACGGCTTCATTATATTAAATTAATATTAAGTTTCTTGGACCAGTTTTATAGCAATTACTACTACTCTACTTATACTCGTAGTTTAACTTAACGTCCATCTTGTAATCGTTTAAGCAATGGAGGAGCATGGTCATGTTCATTTTCAATCATCACCATATCTGATATATTTGGGCTCAGCACAATTTTTGCTATACCCCCCCCCCTTTTTCTTTTTCGAACAAACAACCTTAAATAGATAATGCGGAATGCCTAAGTTTTTTAAAGTTTAAAATAACGTCCATCTTGTAAACGCTGGTGGAGCATGGTCATGTTCATTTTCAATCGTCACCATTTCTGATCTGTCTTGGCTCAGCACTATTTTTGCTTTACAACCCTTTTCTTTTTTTGAACAAACATCTTTAAATCGATGATGCCATATTATTTTATAGTTTAATATAACGTCCATCTTGTAATCGTTGAAACACTGGAGGAGCATGGTCATGTTCATCTTCAATCAACACCATTTCTGATCTGTCTTGGCTCAGCACTATTTTTGCTTTACACCCCTTATCCTTTTTCGAACAACAGTAATAGCGTGGTCTCTTTTGAGAAAACGTGAAATTGTTATACATTAATAGCGTTGTGTTGTTCAATAAAGTTATAAACTTCGCTTGACCTGCAATAAATAGAACATAATAGAATAAAATAGGCACTCTTCAATCTGTATAATATACTTAAAACCATGCAAATCATAGATATGGATGTAGACATTTTACATAGGGTGACACAATCAAAATCAATCTGCCTGGCCTTTTCCCAACTATGTTGGGGTCGGATTCTAGTCTAACCGGATGCAGCTGAATACCAGTATTTTACACGGATTGACTGAAATAAAATAGGGGATGAAAGTTTGTATAGGAAAACGTCTTTTATTGCCGATGCAGGAAATACTCCATCGGCAGACGACTCGTAGATTAAAAATAATAATTGTGTGTTCCAATTATTCACTTGTCGACGCTTGAGTAAAAAAACACATACACAAAGAAAATACTTTTAATATCTAATACTTATTGACAATGCCTAATTCTTTTATAGCAACATAACATCACGCTTGTATTCCACCAAGGGTTAGGCAGAATTACACCTATAGAAGACCCACATTTCGTCAGTTATGTTTAAGTGCCATGTATTAGGGGTGAGTCTATTGCCATCAACCGGGCACAAATCCAGACTCCGGGCTGCTACTGAGAAATTCCAGATGGAAAAACCCAATAACACTTTGCACGACCCGATTACTCAAACCCAGGACCTCATGCTCAACAGTAGCGTTTGCGACCACCAAAATTGAATGTTCAAAAGGCAAGTCTTTTACAGTTTAAGATACAGTCCATGTGCTGTTCGTTTATACACTGGAGGTTCATGGTCATGTTCATTTTCAAGCGACACAATTTCACACCTATCTTGACTCAGCACAATTTTAGCTTTACATCCCTTTAATTTTTTCGAACAATAATAGTAGCGAGGATTGTACTGAGAAAACGTAAAATTGTTCACCATTAATAACTTTTTGTTGCCCCCTACATCTATAAACTTCGCTTGACCTGAAATGAAAAAATATTCGGTAATTGCTTTTCATCTACACTAATATTATTAAGAGAAAAGATTCGTATTTTGTATGTTTGTATTTTTGTTTGTAATGAATAAATTCAAAAACTACTGGACCGATATAAAAAATTATTTCACCAGTAGAATGCTATACCTATTATCACTGAGTGACATTGGCTACAATTTATCTACATCAATGTTATAAAGAGAAAAGATTTGTTTGTTTGTAATGAATAAACTCAAAACCTACTTTAGTTTATATTAAGATTTTTCTTTTTACTTTAGTTTATATTAAGTTTATTTCCCAATACATCATTTTCCTTTGCAAACTGGAAAGGCAAAGAGACTTGACTTTGTTAAGTAAAGTAAGTAATCCGTTTTTACATTAACGCTAGGCGACGCTCAGTGAAGAAAGTTGAAAATCCATCAGCGCGCTTTTATTTAGGCATTTGTCTATGTGTCACCTAGTATTCGTGAAAACAGACATATGCATTTCGTACAAATATGGATGTTATTCTCATGACTGTTCTTTTCGTATAAGTGTATATGAGCAAGCGTTTCGTACGAATATCAACATTGATAATAAAGTTCACATTCGCATGAGACGCTTACTTTTCGTGGCAAAGTAATGTTAAAGTGTCATCCCTAAGTCTTCGTGTTTGGTTAGGATTAAAATAAAAATAAATAAACAAGAACAGCAACAGCTTTAATGTTCATAAACATTGACAAACAGGGGCTTTTTCCACTAAAGCATACATACCTACTGTCAGACACCATGACAAAAAATACTCATCTCTAAGCTGGAAGCCAATGTCCCAAAAAGCGGTGCGATTCCTAGCTAACAAAAGAGAAAAAACATAAATTGTTTATTCTTTTAATAAGTAATGTAAGCAGGCAAGTAATATTTAGATAGTTAAGTTACATTACACAATGCCGCCATTGCCCGCATGTGACCGCCCGTATTTTTCTGAATATTCATGAAAAATTAACTTTAAAATATCTTTAATATTTTTCATGTTAAGGCTTGTGCAGACCAGCGCGACTTTTCGCGCCACGCGACACGAACAATACAATTTTTAAGAAAACTTCACAGTATAACAATAACCGGTGTCGCGTCGCGCGACAAGTCGCGCTGGTCTGCACAAGCCTTTATTCAATTTTTGTTCTTTTGAGTAGCGTTTGCCATAATCTCCTATGTTATTGGCTCGATTTGGATTACGTTTATTATTTCTAAAATCTTATGAGTTATTTTATCGGAATAACTAAAGATTTTTGGGAAAATTTGTCGACTATGAAAAAAAAACGGTATTTATTTTAAAAAACACAAGTGTAACACAAGTCCATAAAATCATGGGGGGTTATTGAAAAAAAAGAAGAATAAAGGACAATGCGTCAATTTGGTCCAAGTAACCAATACTCAAGATTTTTTTTTTATGATATATGTGAATAAAAAAATATTTAAAAAAATCCAAGTACCCGGGTAACATGTACTACACCCAGGTCGAAAAGTTTTCATTATTTTTCAATACATTTTTGTGTTTTTCTACGAAAATATAGAAATACGAAGTTATAAAAAGAAAAGACGTAATGTGAGGACACACAGCTACATCATACCGGCACAGTAAAAGAGATAATCAGAATGCTCTGAGCGCGAGCGAGACAAAAACACTGAATCTCAAGTATGCGACAAAGAAAGAGTACCTACAGTCTGAAGTATTAACATGTAAACACCTAGCTAGATGGAACATTCCATATGCAATAATAATACATTTGTATGTGGTTACATATTAATGTCTTTGACTGTACCAATATGTCTAGTCTTGATTAAAACGCACATATGTAAACATACTCACATACATAGGTACATAAATACGTAGAATATTTATACTATAAAAAAAGAATATAATTAATTCCCTTGATAATACTTAAGTCTTATGACCTTGACCGTACTAGTACCCAGTTCATTAAAATAAAAAAACGTCTTTTCATGGATTTTATGACAAGACCTACCTAAAAAGACATTCACTACGTGTATTGGTAATATGGAACACCTTCCATACAAATTTGCCCATTATCCTTTAAAGTTAATTTTCTATATTTGCCATGAATATTTAGAAAAATACGGGCGGGCGGATGCCCATGGGCGACATTGTATTGTATATAATTTTTAACGTTTCATCACTGGCCGCCAAGACAAAAAAGGCACTACTGCTCCATATAGTTTGGTCATGATCTAAATTTTAACATAGATACCACTTTCTACTTGAACATATACAGGTGGTTCATGGATATGTTCATTTATAATTATCACAATTCGAGATTCATCACGGTTCAAGACAACGCTGGCTTTGCACCCCTTACCAACTTTTTGGGTACAATAGTAGTACCGCGGTTTGGCTCGTTTGAACGTGAAATTGTTGACCATTAATAACTTTTTGTTGCCCGTTAGTGTTATAAATTTCGCTACACCTGAAAGAAAAGACATGTGTTTAATGGAACCCCAAATAATTCCCATTTTGATGTCCTTAAATATTAATGTCCACTTCAATATAATAAATGTGACTCTTTTTGTGAACCTCAATTAATTCCCATTTTGCTGTCCCAATCAATCTGCCTAGCCTTTTCCCAACTATGTTGGGGTCGGGTTTCAGTCTTACCGGATGCAGCTGAATACCTGTATTTTACATGGATCGACTGCCTATCTGTCCTCCACAACCCAGTAACTGGGTAATACAATACCCCTTAGTAAGGCTGGTTGTGAGACTTTCCGACTTCTGACGACCCGAAACGACTGTCAAAGATCCACGAATGACAGCCCATTTGCTGTCCCAAAATACTGAATAGCCAATTAACTGCGAGTTACATGTAGTGATCGCCGGCCGCAGTCGCGGTACCGTTCGCTTGGCTCGCGCGCGGTTGCTCACAGTTCTAACCTAACTTTACCGATGTGGTCGGGGTGCCCTAGCTTAGTTACTGCGACTGGCTTTGATAAAAGACCAGAAAGTTTAATGTGAATGTTATATTTCTCAATAGAAACTTTTCGCTTGCAAAATGTCATCTAGGTACTTATCGTCTGGGTTAGGCTAAAGGTCACCATGTTAGCTAACCTGAGCTCGTAACTTCATAATTCTCAAAGATGTGCTTGGTTTGGATTTAAAAACAATGAAAAAGTGTAATTAGAATAACGAAATTTATTAAAAATGTTCTACAACGCTATACCCCGACCGTCATTCTATGTTAATCAAAAATAACTGATGCAAACAAGGTCATACAAGTCTGCCATACATCACCACATAAAATAATCTTCACAATTATTATTTTGCCACTCAAAATAATAATTGTTAGGATTATTTTACTTCATCCGTTTAATTTAACATAGATACCATTTGCTGCTTGTCCATATATAGGTGGTTCATGGATATGTTCATTTTTGATCGTCACAATCCGAGTTTGATCATGGTTCAGGATAACACTGGCTTTACACCCCATACCTTTTTTAGAACAATAATAGTACCGTGGTTTGGACTGACCAAATGTGAAATTGTTGAACATTAATAATTGTTTGTTGCCCGCTATAGTTATAAACTTCGCATGACCTGAAATGAAAGAATATTAAGTCACTGCTTTTCAGGTTTATTATATTCCTGAATACAAGTTTTTCATTTGCAAATTGTCATTTATCTACCGTCTGGGATTTCATAAGTCTCAAAGATACGTTTGGTTTGGACGGAAAAACAATGAAAAAATACATTTATAATACTACAATTTATTAAAAATATTCTACAACGCTATATCTCGACCCCGACTCTATGCTAATAAAAAATAACTGATCCAAACACGGTCATACAAGACTGCCACACACCAGCACACAAAAATCTAAACTAATATTATTTTGAGTGGACTTCAGCCGCTTAGTTTAACATAGATACCATTTTCTGCTTGTCCATATACCGGTGGTTCATGGATATGTTCATTTTTGATCGTCGCAATCCGAGTTTCATCATGGTTCATGATAACACTAGCTTTGCACCCCATACTTTTTTTGGAACAACAATAGTACCGCGGTTTCAACCGTCTAAACGTGAATTTATTTACCATTAATAACTGTGTGTTGCCCTCTACGTTTATAAACTTCATTTGACCTGAAAAAAAAAAACAATGGGCGATCTTTTCAGGTACACAAGGATAAAAGGTCTGGCCACACCAGAGAAGGACGCGGGCCGCGACTGCGCGTGTCGATTGTTTTAATGATTAAGACGTCACGCGGCATGCGCGCCAGTTTAAACACCTCCATAAAAGTTAGTTGACACAATCGTTGCGAGCGAATTTCGTTTCGCCAGAGCTTTATTATATTTCTCAAAATAAGTGTGCTGTCCGCGTCTGAGCGGTCGGCGAGTCAACCTCTACTGAGTGTGCTTGTGTAAATTCGTTTTTTCACCGGACATCGGACCGTTTTCTTTCACCGTATGTCCGTACTTGCGGTCGTGTTAAGATTACAAACTGAAGTACGAGTACATGCGACTTGATGTGACGAACGCTGGATCAGTGTCCAACTCATATATCATCTCTTTTCGATGAAATCTCCTACAGCAGGCATACTGGAAGATATATTTTTTCTTCATCTCTGTTTATATGTATGTGTTAAATAAATAAAAATGAAATCTGACATAGATACCTTTTTCTATTTGTCCATATGCAGGCAGTTTATGGTTATGTTAATTTATGATCTTCCCAATTCGAGATTCATCACGGTTCAAGATAACCCTGACTTTGCACCCCGTCCTTTTTTTTGAACATTTATAGTACCGCGGTTTCAACTTTTTAAACGTGAAGTTGTTGAACATTATCAACTTTTTGTTGCCCAGTACGTCCATAAACTTTACACCTGAAATAAAATATTAATTTAGCTTTTTATTTACATTAGGTTTATTATATTCCCCAATATAACTGTTTCGTTAACCAACGTAACCGACATAG
Organism: Agrochola macilenta; assembly: GCA_916701695.1. NCBI lineage: Eukaryota > Metazoa > Arthropoda > Insecta > Lepidoptera > Noctuidae > Agrochola > Agrochola macilenta. The sequence continues at coordinate 18,003,471 of OU753563.1, forward strand.
CCCGGAAAATTGCCAAACTTAAGAGGCAGTGGGCAGGGCAAATAGCTCGTAGAACAAATGGTCAATGGGGCTGAAAGGCTCTGGCGTGGCGACCGCGTTCGAAAAGACGTAGTGTTGGAAGGTTTCCCACGTGAGGGACCGGACAATCTTGTGAAGCCGCAGGAATCCGCTGGATGCGAGAAGCAAAGAACCGCTCGAAATGGCGGTGCTTAGGGGAGGCCTATGTTGAGCAGTGGACAAAGGCAGAGGCAGTGGTTTTTCGGCTGAAATGATGACGATGATGACTGTTTGTGACCTAACGGTTTATGAGTCAACATCTCCTGAGCCCGCTTGTACATGTCGGTTTTTTCACTGGATAACGAACCGTTTTTTTCACCGGACTTACGTTGGTGTTAAGGTAACAATATAAATACAATGAAAAACTACATTTTGAATAACGTACATTTATTTAAAATATTTTACAGCGCTATATTCCAATCTCGACGAGATTAATAAAATATATGTGATACAAACAGGATCATACTTGAGTAAACCTACTTACACACCACTTAAAAAAACTTATTTAGAGTGTTATTAAATACATACATACATTAGTGTATTATATATAATACTGTATCTATCTTTCCGTGACATCACTGTGACCCCTATCAGAATACCAGCGCTGCGACATTAATTTTTTAAATGTCGTAGCATTATGCTGAGATAGGAGCCTTTTGGCCTCGTAGAGGACCGCATAAATTTTTAATTTAACTTTGTTTTTTTTTATTGTTTTTTATTTTTTATTTATGTTTAGTGTGTTTTTAGTTTATTTTGTGATTTCCTGTGCGAGTCTCAATAAATTCTTTTTCTTTCTTTCTTTCTTTTTATTCATCCGCTAAATTTCATATAGACACCTTTTTCAATTTGTCCGTATACAGGCGGTTCATGATAATGTTCATTTTTTACCGTTACAATTTGAGATTCATCGTGGTTCAGGATAACGCTGGCTTTGCACCCCTTAGCTTTTTTGGAACAATAATAGTATCGTGGTGAGTATTGACCGAAAGTGTAACCGTTGACCATCAGCAATCTCTTATTGCCTTGTAGATTTATAAACGTCGCCATCGGTTTACCTGTAAATGTGAATAAAAATTAATTATGCTCCTAGTTCACCTCGTCAGTAAGTCGAAATTAAGTTTTGTTTGTAATAAAACAAACAGTACATATCAGTGGTAACAATTTGACATTGAGTGCATCTATACAATGTGTTCCTTTTGATATCCCATGACTCTTAGTTATTAATGAGACCATGTCAAAAAACCAACTGGCATATGAAAAAATTTTCATTGTTTTTTTGTCGTTTTAATTTTTCATTCAAAATAATTCGACAAGCATTCGATAACGGCCCCGAATTGTAGTAGGTCGTGGGTTTGAACCCAAGCAGACACTTTACTTTGTGTAATTTATTTCATCACCACTGCTTGGTGAAGGAAAACATCGTGAAGAAATCGGCTTGTTCTAGTGCCCAAAAAATCGAAGACATCTGACATCTACCAACCGGCACTGGGCTCGCTTGGTGGATTATAACCAACTCCCTCTCCCTCCTCGAGCCGAAAGTACATACGTAAAGGTACATACCCGATTGGACCATTTTGTGAGGGTCGTTTTTTTTTTTTTTTTTGCAAATTCCCTAGTTTCCATAGTATAAATTATTTATATTTGATAGGTCGAACACCCTCTTAAGAACGTTTATTCTGAAAGTGGGCAACGTCGCAAATAGATGTCAAATATTTCGCTGTTTTGATTAATCTGAATGTTGTTTTAAAGAAAAATAGAGGGTAGGTAATGGAGAGTTCTACATATTTTTTAACCTAACTCATTTCTCAAGGAATATAACAAGTGAAATCTTGTATGTTAAAATTTTAAAAGCCCCCGACACAAACATTTCCTCATTTCTCTTTACTACTCCATCACCAGACCCTGATCATCGTCTATAATTTATTGGTCCATTGTTACAAAATAAATTTCAATAAGTAATTATATTGTATGCTTACTGTAACTAGAATATTTAACATAGTATTAAAACAGTGGTCCCCAAACTAGGCAGCGCCTGTATCTTGGGGGCCTGAGTTGCGTGATCTTAAATTTTAATTCGAAACATTTTTGCGTTAGCTTAAATTTTGTTGTATGTATATAAGCGAATAACCAAATAAAAATAAATTGAACAAAATCAAATAATTCTGAATAATATTATAGTGTGAGAGTGTGTGTGTTAGTGTGTGTGTGTGTGAGAGAGTGGGTGTGGTGGTGAGTTGCAGGTGTGAGTTTTGTGTGAATGACTTGCTTGTATATTCTGGTGTATTGTTTATTTATTAATTTGGCATTACATCTAAAACTAAATATTCGGAGTTACGATATTAATTATTGCATTTCAAAATCAATATTTTAGCTCGCTAGTTAGCCACATTTTATATTTCTATACAGTAATATTACCAAATTAATCAAAACAGGTAAATATTTGACAGCTATTTGCGTCGTTCCCAACTTTTAGGATAAACGCTCTTAAATTTTATAGATTGTTTTCAAAGTCAGCCTGTATATATTCTTTTAATTAAAAAAAGGAGGTTCTATACTCGATCCGTATGTATAGTACCTATGCGATTTTCTCAAAAACTTAAGAACAGCTATTTTGATAAACCTTTCACTAACGTCTTCTACATGGTCGGTGGCAAAACAATAAACACACTAAAGCCACTGGCTTCCAAAACAACATTTTTTTTCAACTAGTTGCTGCCCGCGACTTAGTCTGCGATCCAGGAGGAAAAATAGCCTATGATTTTAAACAAGTCATGGTTTATCTGTGTGCCAAATTTCATCCAAATCCGTCCAGCCGTTTTGCGCCATTGAGTAACAAACAAACAAACTCACTTTCGCATTTATTTACATATATTACATAAGTGTGGTTTTTTTTGTTTTTTTTCGTCTGTTGTTTTTTCGTAAATGGTTTATTTTTCTTTTTCACTAACTAATATGCTCTTTACCTTAACATATAATACTGAACGGGATTCCTAAAAAGCTGATATAACACAAATAAAAGTTACATCGAGTAGGTAGTACTTTATTTTATGATTTCAATCAAGCCAACTAATGATAATGGGTCGGGTTGAGTCAGAAGCTTGTCAGGAAACCCTGATTAAATCTAAGTGAGAAGAACCTTAAATATTATTTTAATTAATAAAATAAAATGCCTCACTTAAACTACTTACTTTAAAAAAAATACAGGACATACTTATTTCTAAAAAAACTACTTCAAAATATAAAAATATCTTTATACAGTATTAAAGCAAAATAAAAGCTACCTTGTAGTTTACATTTATTTAAAATAGCTGACTTGACAGACGTTGTCCTGTCCAAATTTCAATAATTCATACAAAATTCACAATTTTTCTGGAAACTTTAAAAAAAATTCCTTCCGTAAAAATCTGATTCGGTCTATCACAAACATGTTAAAAAAAAATAGCCAAGTCGGTCCAGCCGTTCTCACGTGATGCGCTTACCAACAAACAGTACTTTTAGAAAGACCTACACTGTCCTCCCATACAGTTATTTTAAAATATTGTAAAAGCCAATTATTTTTAAAAGAGTTACAGTGGAATTTTTTGCCGGCTCTTCTCCATAGGAAACGACTAATTGGAACCATGCACCTAGCTTCTGACATTTCATAAGTGCCCATGTAGGTTTATGTGAAATAAAATATTTTGAATTTTGAATATTATTTCAGTATTTAATTTTTATTCGATAGTTAAGGGCAGGATAATTTAACAATAACATTTTTGTGACAGCATGTAATAAAATACTGGATACAGAGGCGCTGTACAGTCCTTCCACAACTATTCCACCTCTGACGACAAACTTGTAGCAACGAGAATAAAGATCGCTGTGATGCAAATAATAGGTATAAAGCCGGGCAAGTGCGATTCGAACTCGCACACAAAGAGTTCCATACCATCGTTTAATGTATCTATCTATTACGGCTCAACAGATACAGCGATTGTTAAGGTCGAGCAAAAAACGCCAACCTTCTGACGACCCGTAACAACTGTCAAAGATCTAAAAATGACAGTCGAGACCAACGGCTTAACGTGCTTCCCGTATTAAATAAATCATAAGTCTAATCTTTGCATTCAACCACAAATTTTCACATAATATCCGTTTATCTTCTTATAAACTGGTGGACTATGATTATGTTCATTATCTATGAAAACCACTTCACTTCCTTCAGATGTCAAGAAGATTCTTGCTTTACAGCCTTTTTGCTTCTTGGAGCAATACCAATGCTTTGGAGTAGCCTGAGCGAACGTGAAGTTTTCGGCCATCAGCAATTTTTTCGTCTCGCTCAAGTTTATGAATCTCACATCGACTGTAAAAAAAAAACTTTTATAAATAAATGTAGAAGTCAAGGGTGCAGTTATATAATTCATTTTTAATATAAAATAATATCAATCAATCTGCCTAGCCTTTTCCCAACTATGTTGGGGTCGGCTTCCAGTCTAACCGGATGCAGCTGAATACCAGTATTTTACATGGAGCGACTGCCTATCTGACCTCCACAACCCAGTAACTGGGTAATACGATACCCCTTGGTAAGACTGGTGTCAGACTTTCGGGCTTCTGACGACTCGTAACGACTGTCAAAGATCCACGAATGACAGCCGGGACCAACGGCTTAACGTGCTTTCCGAGGCACGGAGGAGTCTCGGTATGTAAAGATGGTCACCCATCCACTGACCAACCCCGGCAAGCGTAGCTTAACCTGATGGATCGACCAGTGCGGCTGATGTTACTTAGCCACGAGCTCCTCACTTAATATAAAATAATAATAATATAAAATAATATAAGTAATAAAAATAAATAAATTCAAGACCGCGGCCTATTTAAAAGCGATCGACGCGTGAATACGCGATCGGTCACGTGCATGTCACTTTTTGTTCGGAAAACCGGAAAGCGCCCTCTGTCGTCACGACCTTCAAACGATCGGGATTGCTTTTTTATAGGACGCGAATTGTTCTACTAGAGTCGTGTTGCACAGTCGTGTTGCGCCTGCCAGCGGCAGCCTTTACATAGGGTGACACAATGGGCGGTCTTATCGCTATAAGTATTTGTTAAGTACCCGACTGTAAAATAAAAATGTGAGTAAAACAAAAAACAATTGTTGCAAAATTTATTTAGGTATGTAACTAATTTACATTTGTTACAGTTTCATGTGCAATTTATGAAATAAAATTTAGGTTTTTTATCAAGCGACTATTTTGTCACAGAAATGCAACATATTGGTTTATATGGCAATGTGCGCATAGCCGAGACACATGTTGCGATTTACCATACGTTACCATACCGTTTGTATCAATTAATATTGTTAATGACGAGCAAAAAACGTCGTCGTCGATCGCTCAAGCAAAAACTGTTGCTACTCCAGCTTGCTTGTACAGTATGCTAATAGGGAAGTTGCGCACGCTTGCACAAAATGATTGTTCATGCAGGCTTGTCATTCTTGCAGTTACGTGTGTGGCTAACTTAATTCATATAATTAATCATAAATAGTCTTTGCATTCAACCACAAATTTTCACATAATATTCGTTTACCTTTTTATAAATTGGTGGACTATGATTATGTTCATTATCTATAAAAACCACTCGACTTCCTTCAGGTGTCAAGAAGATTCTTGCTTTGCAGCCTTTTCGCTTCTTGGAGCAATACCAGTGCTTTGGAGTAGCCTGAGCGAACGTGTAGTTTTCGGCCATCAGCAATCTTGTCGTCTCGCTCAAGTTTATGAATCTCACATTGACTGTAAAAAACGTTTACAAATAAATTTCAGTCCAGGGTTACCAGTTACATAATTAATTTTAAAATATAATAGAATACAATACTCTTTATTACGAACACCATATGGATTCAAGATATAAATTAAGAAATGTTAAGGCCCGCCCAGACAGGCGCACATCCATGAAATTTCATTCATAGAAATTGTTCTACTAGAGTCGCGTCGCGCCTCCAGCAGGAGAGCCTTTACATACTGTGACACAATGGGCGGTCTTATCGCTTTGAGTATTTTTTAAGAGCCTGACTGTAAAATCAAAATATGAGTCAAAGAATAACCAATTGTTTCAAATTTTATTTAGGTAGTTATCTTATGTACTTACATTTTTTAAAGTTTCATGTGCAATTTACGAAATAAATTTTAAGGGCGAGCGCGCATTACGAGTTCACGGTCGCCCTTAAAATTTTATCGCGCGACAATTTTTTCGCAGAAGTGCAACGTATTTGTTTGCGCGCATATAGATGACAATACACATGACGCATATACATGACGTTTGTACTTATTGGTACAAAGTATTCAAAATAAAGATAAGTAATGACAGATAAATTATGCTGACAGACATAATGCTCACATATTTACAAGTATTGCAACCGTAGACGATTCTTCCAAAATAAAGAAAATATATAAAATGTGTGTGAGTTAGGATCTCACAGTATGTAAAATTAATGGCATAAAAATGCATAACCTTCTCCGTTCCGTCGTGGGTAAAAATAATAAATTTCGTAATGAAATTAGCAACCAGTTTGATTTTGTCTGGATTTAATAAGAATGGGTAAGAGCACTAAATGGCTCCTACACACCATGCCGGCGGCACGTACCCCCGGCTTTTGCACCTTCATTTCCTTTGCGATCCATCGTGCGGCTTTGCGCGGCAGGGCCGGGTGCGCCGCGGCTAGCGCGGCGGAAGTGCCGGCGGGCATTCCGCCGGCATAGTGTGTAGGAAGTTCCTACTAGGAACTATAAGAGCGTACCCAGACACAAAGATAATATGTATATCTGTTTTCTCCAAGTGAATCCAAACATGCTAAACTACTCCATGCGAAGCATAGTGCAGAAAAACAGACATAGTTCTTAATGTTACAGTCAAATATTTTTATGGGTACGGGGCCCATACAAATCTACCCATTGTCCTTTATCAATTTGGACGTAGCAACTAAATTGAATCGAGTGAACATAAAAGAGAATCAGCATATCCATACACATTAACATACCTAAATTAGACCCTTATATACTGTCCATTCCTTAATTTCATGTATTTTCTAGGTGGATGAGAGTGGTCATTAGTGATTTCTGTAATGTTTCCAGATTCGTCCAGTTTGAGCCTTGCTTTACAACCCCTAAGTTTTGATGAACACACCCAAATGAGGCTGTTGGCTGCTTTTCCGTATGTATAATTGTCAACCAGAATGAGATCTTTGCCTCTTTGAGATTTAATCATCGGATATGGTAGTTTCGAATGCTGCGTGGAAGATTCTGAAAAAATAAAACAATTATTAATGAAGAGTAGATAACAGATAACTTGTTTAATTATGGTGTTTAAGGATAAACATTTCGGTATTCAGAGGAACGATTTGTTCGATTTTGAACAGTTAATTTGAACTTATGGATTGTATTTTTTTTTATTTACGTAACAGACTCTTTCTGAGGAAGCAAACCACCGCATAATATCATTATTAGAGAGAAAATAAAATAACAAGACTTTTATCAGTATGTAATATTTAATTGTAAAAAAATAACTGCTTAGGATTATAAACGTAAAAATTAATATTATAAAACGCAGTGTCTCTGCTCGTTACTGCGTTTACAGGTACAAAATTTGTTGTACCTATACAAGTCTCAAGAAAATAGTGGGCCTGTTTAGATGACAATGTATTCGCTTTCATAGCAAACTTCAAGAAAACTTCTAAGCCACGTTCAAGAGCTAAGGCTTAATAAATTCAAATCATTCATAAAAACGTAAGTTATGCCGGAAAGCCTTTTATATTGTTAAAAAATATAATTGCGTTCCGGTCCATCATCAGACCAGCTCGATGGTACTGTAGCTGTTGCTGTGTGTGCTTGGCTGTTTACTATTGTACTCGTATTGTCATCGGAATGCATATGTTTGAAAATATTCTAACTTAAGACCACTAGAAGTGATTAACTATTCAAGGGTCCCGTGAATCTACCGGCCAGGTCAGTCCTACGTAACATCACAATATGTTTTTTTTACAGAGCCATATGAAATGAGCCGCAATAGTAGTTATTACATAATATTAAAATACCTATATTGTGACATATTTATGGTTTTATTGGTTCTTAGACCAGCTTCCATATATTTTTGCCGATTCTCCTTTAATATTCAGAATATATTAGATCTATTATCCCCTAAAATTACAAAAAGTATACTATCAGAATTCAGTATATTGGTTATGGTATTTCTTAGGAGGATGGCAATGGTCGTGCACGTCTCGGATAATGTATCCATAATCGTCCAAAATTAGTCTCGCCTTGCATTTACCGCGTACTGAACAGACCCACGAATTCCTTCCTGTAGTCTTCGTAAATGTATAATTTTTATACAAGATGAGATCTTTTCCTCTTTGGGACGGCACTATGGTATAAGATAAATCCGAAGGTGGAATGAATAATTCTGTCAATTAAAAATGCTCGGATTAGTGATGTGTAGGTTAATAGGGACTATCTTATGGCTATCCGGCCATTTTTGTTAGTATTTGGTATCAGGCTGGATACCGCATACATATAACCTAACTATACAAATAAAACGGAATTGTGATTTCAATGTCTTTTATATTTTCAAATCGTTGCGCTATACCGATAGCATTAAAAATAATTGTTAGTATTATCTGTAATTTTAACGGTCGAGTCCTGCAGGGTTATTTTTAACCACCTACCGATAGTCTTCTTGTTGTTGTTGTTCTTCTTCTTCTTCTTCATGTGATATCTGTGGCTTCCTTCTTCTTTTCTTCCCTCCCACTCTCACATTTGGTGGAGGATGAGTGTGTTTACTGGCACTAACAAGGTTCCCTTGTATGTCCAACTTGATCGTCGCTTTGCAGCCTCCCGGCCTTGATGAGCAACGCCACGTATTGCCTGCGACTGTCTTCTTATGACTGGAGTATGTATACTTTTCTAGCATGATGAGATCTTTGCCCCTTTGTGATTTAATAAACAAATAGGGTTCACTTGTAAGCAAGGTGGAATGTTCTGTCAAATAAAAAAATACCTTGGTTATTAGAATTATAATTAAAATGATAGTTAATTTTGAATATTTTTCACCTATGCTTGAATACTTTTATATCTCGTATGCTCAGAATATTTTCAGCCAGGTGAAGAAAATCTAGACAAACACTGTTGGTGACATCAGGAAGCAGACATGGCAAAAGATATTGAAATCCCATAGTTTATTTTTTAAATTTTATTTATAATACATATTTACATTTAAATAGACGTACTCGTAGCTACATAATCAGAACCAAGGCTAAGGTATGTGAGTGGCATATCATGAAAGAAGTATTGAGTTTAATAAATGTGGGCTGGGTATTGGAAATGAAGAAGACCTAGAAAATGATGGAAAGATTGTGATTTGATTATTTGTTGATTGTGAACGATGATAATATGGCTATAAAACCATTCGTTCCACCTGCTGGAGATCTCCCTCCTGGACATGAGTTGCCTTGGGTAACCTAGAAGTTTTTAAACAGACTCCGGACCCAGGTTGACCGAAACAAGGAAAATCTGTTCAGGAGGAGATTCATAGACGACCCCGCCTTGGAGTGTAAATGTGGTGCTGTTCCACAAACGATGGGACACTTAATGTCGTGTCCTGCGTATCCTGTCATCTGCACGTTACAGGAACTGATGAAAGCTACTGATAACGCCCAACACGTAGCGGAATTCTGGGTCGAGTCTATTTAGATTGTCGTCGACACGCTAACAAGAAGAGATAAATCCTTAGACAACGCCAGACAGAAATGTATGAAAGAAGAACACGAGAGAGAATTAGGATAGGGGAGATTATGAGATACACAAACGAAACTAATTTCTTAATCTAAACATCCTCGTGTACTCTCCATCTTTTAGTATCATGTTTGGAGGATGAGTATGTTCATTATTGACGTTGATAATGTTCCCGTATACATCCAATTTGATCCTCGCTTTGCACTCCCGTGCCCTGGTTGAGCAAACCCAAGAAAATTTACTCGTCGAAGTCTTGGCAAATGTATAATCTCCATAAACGATGAGATCTTTACCTCTTTGTGATTTAATGGTTCTATAGGAGTCTGGGTGCTCGACGGAGCCTGTCAAATGAATACAATATTAAATCGGAAATTGCTATTTTTTATGTCATCGTACATTAGGGATCTTTTGATATGTGTATTAGTAAGTATTGTTTTTTATTCGATTTCTTAGTGTAGATATGTGTAACGCAATTGTTAATTTGTGATTTGCAACTACTAGGTGCTTGTTTCTTCAGGTTCTGCTGCGTCAGTCGATGCTTAAACGATCGCTGCTGAACCACAAAAGACCTGCTTGATTTTGTTTGACAGTTCTTATTATAAAGGTGTGTTAAGAAAACTAATAACATTAATTTAGTGTAATATAATTCATAATTTATTAATGTAAAATAATTTCATAATACCTATTTCACAACGATTAACTAGTAATCTCCACACAATTTAGGAAAGCGTTAATTCAAAAGATCTTTGCGTTACTCATGTTTGCAAAATCAAGACCTCAATATGCATCAATCACTTTGCCATGATTTGTCAAGCCAGTTTTCACTCAGATAGATAAACTCCCAAAGACGAAAAATTATGTTATTTTAGCAGCTCTCTCCAATATCAACCGATATTTCAATATTTACAAACTATTTCACAGGCTCTGCAAAGTCGCGTCGTCCATCAATATCATCCTCCTGTCCTTACCCTTACTTACTTAGTCTATTTGGGTACAGCCACATATTTTCTGCTTCCATATATCTCTATCTGCCGTCATCTCATTACTCAACCCTTTTCAGACCATATCATCATTCACACGATCCATCTGTTGTTATTGATCTTCATCTACATCTACTCATAGTATACTTAACTCTTATACATTTCGTCTTTGCGGTGCTCGAATCGGTTTTCCATTCTTCGTTTGAAAGAAGTCCCTAGGCGGATGGCTATGGACGTTGTAACAGTCTAAGATGTATCCTGCAGAGTCGAGCCGGAGTTTCGCCTTGCAGTCATGGGCTCTAGAGGAGCATATCCAATATTTCACCCGCAGTTTTGTGAATGTGTAGCCATCTATCAAAATGAGGTCCTTTCCTCTTTGTGAGGTTATCACGTCATAGTTAAAACCTGTAAACGATGATTGGGTTATAGATTTCAAGATATTCTCAAGAATGATTATTGTTTATGTTACCGAAATATAATTAGATGAGAAAACTATCTTATCAACTACCTATGTGAGCAACTTATTATGATCATTGATTCTTCTCGCAATTTCAGTAGTTTTATAATATTATTTGTACTGTCTTCCCATTCAGTTTTCATGACACCATTAAAATAAAACAATTTAGTTAACTCTTACGTCACTCACTTTTATTTCTTCCACCAAATAAATAGTATACCATTTTATTACAAATACATACACAAAGTACACACATTTGTGATAAAGAATAAATTGGAATATACATAAAGCGGACGACAATAATTTATACGTTATGGTACAGATTGGTAAAACCTTTACGTTACATTTCATGTTAAGTTTGACCATTTGTACCGAAAGCTGGCCGCATATTGGCTCCTATCGCGTGAGAGTAACTGTGCGTTTGCACTGGCGAAACATTCACAACAAAACATGTTGAAATCTCTATTTTTTGTCAATGTTCCATACAATTTTTGACAGGAACTAGAGATTTCAACATGTTTTGTTGTGAATGTTTCGAATGTTTATTCGATTTACGAAACAATTGCTCGGCGTCAGCCCTAGTTTGTGGTGTTGAATTTCCGCTCTATTTAGACGCTTCTGCAATCGATTCGTCACTTTAGCAGCTGATATTTCGTAGGGAAGTCAAACAGTGGGTGGCTTGGGCAAAGTTTCGGTCGATTTGTAATTGCATAGGTGACTGTAGGTCAACACTACTCATCAACTACTACGTAATTACAAATCAAGTGTACGGTGATAACATCAGCAAAGGATAAATAGCGCAAGCTACTTTACGCCAATGTGCGGACAGCCTTCACTTAAAAAAAAACTTACATGATCTTTCAAGTACAAGTAGATAATACTGGTTTAGAAACATTAAGTAGATTTAAAAAAATCTTGAGAACTTATTAAATAAGAAGATGTGCATTAACTATGTAATGGAATACTTTTGGTCCCCTACCAATAACTCAAAACTTCTTTTTTCCTACTTTTCATGACAACTTCTCCAGTATTATTTTTAAAGAACTGCCTAGGTGGATGGCAGTGTTCGTTGATGACGTATGCGAGATGGCCAGCGTCAGGGTCAATTCTCAGCTTAGCCCTGCATTGAGGCTTGTGGGTTGAGCAGCCCCAACCGTGAGGACTCATTTGAGCATACGTGTATCCGTCAATGAGAATCAGGTTCTTTCCTCTCTGTGATTTTGTAATTTCATAGCGCCTACCTGAAAGTAGAATATATATTAGCTAGGGAACTTATTGTTAAGGTTTTCTGTAACCTAAATTAATTACGATTGATATATTAAAGCGACCCGAAGAGCACTTCTTGTATGCCTTATTTACCTTTGAAGGCAGAGGATGACAAAATACTTGAGGATATTTAAAAGTACAAAACGAATTTTCTAGTGACTAGAATATTTGGTGAAAACTTTTATTGAGATCTGAGTGAAAATCTATTGATTACAAGAAATATTAATACACCACAACATACGCTTTACTGACTACATATGAATTTAAATAAATAAATAAGTAGATGTAACTTTAATATTATGTTTAAGAATTGCGTCTCCAAAATTCAGCTGTGTTGAATTTTCATACACGTCGAGACCCGTTGGTGCCTTGTAAAGACCCGTCAGTCCCGGGTGTCACATGGTTACTACGATGGTTCAGATAGTCAGCCCAAGTCTAACAACTGACCTAACGTAGTTAATTGATTCAGGCGTGACGTTGCAGAAATCCATTATAAGATATATTTAGTAACCCATTCCACTTAACTATTCCGAAAGAGTCGTAAAACCCTGTAAGAAATCGACGCGTGTTTCACCTCTCAACGAGGCATCCTTTGGATGACGATTGTCTTGTCGCGAACCCGAACAAGGTCACTCACTCTTCGTCCAGCGCAGCACGCCGTGTTCGAGTTCGCGACAAGTCAATCATCATTTGATAACTCCGCTGCCGCAACAAATCGCGGCACAGCGGACAGAGCTCCGGCGGGATCTCATGGCGGCATGGAGTGTGCGATTGTCGCAACCCAGCGCTGGGCACGCCACAATTGCGGCGGTAAGTCCCCTCTTTGAGGAGTGGCTGGAGAGGCGCCACGGCGTCCTCACCTTCCGCCTGACGCAGGTCCTCACCGGACACGGTTGCTTCGGGAGGTTCCTGTTCAGGATCAAGCGGGAGGAAACGCCCGGGTGTCACCATTGTGTGGAACGCCCGGAGGACACGGTGGAGCATACGGTGGAGGTCTGCCCGGCTTGGGCGGAGCACCGCCGTGTCCTCACGGAGGCGATCGGCGGCGGCGATCTCTCGCGTCCGGCCCTGGTTCAGGCCATGGTCCGGAGCGAGAGTGCATGGGAAGCCGTCACTTCCTTCTGCGAAGCAGTAATGCTCGCGAAGGAGGAGGCGGAGCGCGCGAGGGAAATGCAAGATGCGCGCCCTCGCACCCCTAGTCGCCGCAGGAGACGCCCCGGGCGTCGGGAGTCGCGAGCCGACTTCCGGCCACCGTAGGCGCGGGCTTGCGGACGGTGGGCAATGGGTAGCTCGCCGTCCGATTAGGACCAGGCCCGGGTCGACGGCGCGTTGTGTTCCACGCGCGCCTCAAAGAGATGTCAGCACCAACTGACGGGGTCCGTAAGGGCCAATGCCTGCCAGGGTTGCGAGTTTGTCCGAAAGGGATATCGCGGCCCCGGCACACAGGCAACGGAAGGAACATGGGTGGGTTTTAGTCAGTAAAAGTCTGACACTCCCTCTCGCTCCGCCCAGAGCGGGAGGAGTCATTTGATGATTTCCCACCCAAAAAAAAAAAAAAAAAAAAGAGGTGAAATACATGTCGATTTCTTACAGAGTTTTTATGACTCTTTAAGAATAGTTAAGCGGAATAGGTTACTGAATATATGTTTATAGTATTTTTTTACTGACCTAACTTACGAATATCAGTATTTCCCAGTAAAGGTAATGGAACTCAGATAGCAGTCCATGAGAAATATTGATATTCATTCAGGTCAAAGTGGAAACCTCCAGTCTAGTCGAGGAACGTCGGTGGTCTAAATTTACTTCGCTTTTGTAATACAATATGGCCGTCATTGTTTTTAAAAAACTGTCGCGGTGGATGGCAATGTTCATTATTTACAAATTCTAGGGCACCGGTGGTGCTTCTCTTGATTTTAGCTCGGCATTCTGACTTGTTAGAAGAACAGCCCCAATAGTTTAAACTCATCTTTGTGTACGTAAATCCATTGACTAGAATTAGGTCCTTTCCTCTTTGGGATTTTGTTATTTCATACCGTATACCTGAAAGCCAAAGTTCAGGTATAAAGCGATAGAAAACTCCTGATTCATAAAAAGTTGACATTCGTTTAAACTTTAACATATTTCATCTATCCTTGTCGTTTTAACGCCAATGAAATGAGAAAGAGCTCTCTTTCTCACTTCACGTTATTAGGAGATTATTTTAAACAAATAACTACGTACATTCAAATAACTTCTGAGGCGGGAGGGATCTGTCAATCTAAGATAAAATAAGAAACAAGAATAGAAGAACTGGTGAGCGAGCCGTTGTTCTTTGAAGAAAGTATAGCTAATTGGAGCTGAAAAATATGTGTGTCATGCACTAACTATGTGCTTTATGAGATTGATGAATAGTAATATTTTAGAATCACGCCCTACCACTGATACAGAATGTAGATCGAACGTAAGGTTTTATATGGGAAGATCATTCAAGAATTAGAGAAAAGGGGACGCTAGGAAAAACATAAAGCAACTAAACATCAAGTAATGGAGGTAAATGTCACAAACATAAATAACATAATAAGCTATTCAACTTTTCTACAGTCGATCGATTTGACGAAACGGAAGACCAGTGAATGAGGTATCACAAAGATTGAAGTTGGAAAAAAATTGTTCAATGTCATTGAAACACAAAATGGTTTTGTATGTCTTTATTTAGCTTGTGGCTCAGTAATAACAGCCGCACGGGTCGATCCATCAGGTTAAGCTACGCTTGCCGGGTGTGATCCGTGGATGGGTGACCATATTTACATACCGAGACTCCTCCGTGCCTCGGAAAGCACGTGGATTTTTGACAGTCGTTACGGGTCGTTAGAAGCCAGGAAGTCTGACAACCAGTCTTACCAAGGGGGTATTATCCAGTTACTGGGTTGTAGAGGTCAGATAGGCAGTCGCTCCATGTAAAATACTGGCATTCAGCTGCATTTGGTTAGACTGGAAGACGACTGGAAGCTAGGCAGATTGATGTCCTTATTATTTTTATTTTTTTTAAACGATTCGACTTGGACCACTATGATGATTTGCGAGTTACACGCACATGTTTACAATTAAATCTTTTAACATTTCCAGGTTCAAATAACTTTTTTTTTTTTTAAATACCATCACCTCTCCTCAATATGGGGTACTTACATGTTATAGAAAAAACTGTTGACGTGTTATGGCTATTTGATTTCAAACTTCTTTTTTCTTTGTTTCCGTCTGCTTGCTCGTTTGTCGTCGCGCCAAGCTTTTCTCCTTATCTCTGCTTCTTCTTCTGTCATTTGTGAAATTTTTTGTTTCTTCGCTTTTATTCTTTGCAAATTTTTCAGTCTCTGGACCTCGAACTGTTCGGGATTCTCTCGTTTCAATTTTTCTCTATACCTCCGCGATCTATCTGCGCCAGTTAGTGGCATTGTGAAACCTAAAATTGTAAATAGTACTTACAGGCAGCGAAAAAAGCGGGTCAACCTCGGAATAAAAGATATTAAGTTATAAACTTGTAAAACCCTTTATTTTGGTATTCTAAAAGTTGTCTCAAATCTCATAAGATCTCGTGCCCGCGTCTGATGAAATTCCAAACATGGATTTTTTGGAAATATCTTGCTTTCTATGCGTTCAATGAAATTTGCATGTAAAATAAAAGTTGTAGTGCATAAAATTGTCTAAAAATGTAGTTTTTAACAATTTTGAATACATTTAACCTATCCTGAGATAGTGCGCGATCAATGCGCCGCGCTCAACCAAACGTACATGGCGTAACGGAAGATCAACAGTGAATCTCAGCATAGATATTTAAAAGTTAATTATTCTCTAAAAGAAATATAATTTAAAAAATCTTAATTATTTACTATAAAATAGATAGTTTTTTTATTTTTCATAAATTTAATACTTGACAAAAAAAAAGGTTTTTACAAGTTTATGGTTTACTAGCTTTTTCTCGCGGCTTCGCTCGCGTGGAAGTCGGAAAATTATCCCATGAAAACGTACTACTTAGATAAAAAGTATCCTATGTGTTAATCCAGGTTGTAAACTATCTGTCTGCCTCATCCAAATCCTATTAGTAGCATAACGTAATGATTGATTGAAGATGATTGAATACTATCGTGAATGCATGCAAGCCTAGTACTTTTTGTTAGATTACTGCTCAGAACGGTCTTGATAAATATCTACTTTTCCAGTGGATTTTACAAAAAAATTAATACCGTCGTGAATTTATGCAAGCCTAGTACTTTTTGTTAGGATTTATGGCATATAAACCATAAGTGCAAAATTTATAAAAATATGATTTTACTTCAATCTTTTTTTTTCGTAAATTTTCCAATGTTTTGACAGTTATTTTGCTATTCTCGGGCGGAGAGAAATCCAACAAATCATAAATCATAAAAATCTGTCCAGCCGTTCTTGAGTAACAAATGGTGTAATTAACACGACTTTCTTTTATATAGGTATATACAGGCTGTTCGGCAGAAGGTTGATTGAACATACGAAAATGGCGGATCCGTGGGGCCATCTACTACGTTTTTAGGCCCAATAACAAGACCCAGGCCACAAGGACTTTTTTTTTTTTTTCTGTTTTTCTTTGCCAAAACTTCAAACGTCAATAATTTCATTTAAAAACAACAAAACTGGCAACATTTTATTTTTATCTAAAGTAACTGTAGAATCTTATAAAATTCGTATTTGACGCAGATGATTGCTAGAAAAGTAAATACGAGCCCTTAAACTACAAACAAATGAAAAACAAATACCGAAAGCTCGACTTTGAACTGCATAAAAAATAAACTAACAGTGATAGAGCAGTTCTAATTTTAGGAAAATATCTTTGATTTATGCCCAATCTAATGGTATGCAATATGCACAATTTATTTTAAAACATCTAGAACAATTCGCCAATTTTAACTGCCTGGGACTTTATTCACCGAAAGGATTGCGAAGGAAATTTGCGAAAAGTGAAATGAATTAATATACGAACCAATTTTTTTTTACATTTAAGAATCTACCAATATTACAGAAAAAAAAAAATTGCCAGTTTTGTTATTTTAAATGAAATTATTGACGTTTGAAATTTGAGCAACCACGAATTTCCTTTAAATTTAAAAAAATCATTTAAAAAAATCCTTGTGGCCTGGGTCTTGTTATTGGACCTAAACATGTAGTAGACGGCCCCACGGATCCGCCATTTTCGTATGTTCAACCTTCTGCCGAACACCTTCTATATAGATTTATTATCTTTCATTCCGAGGTTAATCCTTAAAGTGACTGGACTAAAAGCCGTACATGTAGTCTTAGCCTTATTGTATCTTGACGAAAACATGTACCTACATATATTATCGAATGTATATTACGTAATGTTACATTAGGATATTGTTCATCATCTGAAAACAGTTATATTATATTAACTAACCCGAATCAGAAGATAATGTGTCTCAAACCCAACAGAAGAAATATTGGCAGCCGTGGAACTCACTTAAACACGTCTGTCTGTTTACTCGAAATGTAATTTTTTACAAAAAATTGATTAATTTGGCAATAAAGTAATATTCATTAATCAAAACAGGTAAATATTTGATAGCTACGTATTTGCGACGTTGCCGACCTTTAGAATGAACGGTTTTAATTCCGATTTCGGCCACGCGCCAAAATCCTTGTCTATCTTTAGTTTTCATTCACATTTGTTTTCTCTCTCTCTCTCTCTATCCCCCTCTCTCTCTCTCTCTCTACCCCTCTCTCTATCTCTCTTTTCTGGATTTAGAGATCCGTTTGCGAAATATTAAGCTTAAGATAATTTTTGTTAGGGTCAAGTGTCCCCACCCCCTGCCAGCTAATTGGTTGGTTTTGCATATGTGAAAAAAATCACCGCTGTAGTCTACATATATAAAGAAAATAAAAGGTAAACTATCACAGTTAAGTAGGCTCTACAAGTTAACGCGTAATAATCGACCAACTTACATTTGCAGTTTCAAAAACATGTTCGCCCATACAGTGCTGATGCTTGCATTGCTACGTTGCTGATGGTGGCGAGTGTGTTGGATCATTCGGTTCCCTACAAGATGGTTGAGCTGGATGGTGCTGATCCACGCGTCATGTTTGTCAGTTGATACTGGTAATTTTTTCTCTGCCAGGGCCTTATCTTATATTTTGATTGTTTTGATTATTTTTTGTACATTGTTCTCACCTTAGAGTATATAACACTGGAGAAGCCATAAGCACAATATTCCGAACAAAACAGTCTGTCACTTTTTGCGGGCGACGCGGTAGCGGAAAGAGAAGTCCGTATCATAAATTTTTATTTTATCGATATCGATATTCATTCGGAATTTTGCTTGAATCCATGAAATAAAACAGCTGTTGCATAAAATAGTTACATTTTAATAAAAGATAAAATAACTTAAATTAAATAAAAGTAACTAAATTTGTAATAAGTAAGTAATCTCAATAAAAAATTAGGTCAAGTTCAATTTTTTTTTAGATATACAACTGCACTGGACCCCCACTTCAATGGACATAAACAAATTATAAAACATTGAACATAAAAAAATATATAAACAAAAATAATTACTAAGTAATTTCAATTTTGGTTTCAAACATGACCTCAACACTACGGTAGTCTCGTTCACATTTTTACTAGAGGACATAATCGCATGTCAAGTGCGTGTAAGTTTTGCTGATTTGACGTATATTTTCGTAATGCAAAAGAAAAGTATTTTGATCTTTACGAACATAAAAACGAGATGTAGCGAGACTCGGTGACGTCACAGAAGCAACGTGAGTAAAATACTCGATTCATGCTACGTTTTATATTGAATCATGGTTGAATCCATAGAAATATAAATAACAGGAGAAGTGGTATGGGGGCGTGTCTGTGTCCGCGCGTCTTGATCACAATGCTCATGCCTCAGGCAAATGGCCGTCTCCGCTAACTAGTGCGCTTTCGAGCGCGATCGTGATAACATTTAAGAATACCGTGTTGTTCAGTGGTTTCTTGTAAAAATCGAAGCTAAACTATAAACTTTATAAATCGTAGAACCACTTTTCATAAATGAGCACAAGTATTTTGCTATATTTGTGTTGAAAATCATGAAAAACAACAAATCGTAAAATATTTCTTGCCTTTACTACGTTATTTTTGTTTTCATATATCACAGCGACTGTACTTTTATTGTAGTAAATACATTGCTTCTTTACCACTACCAAAGTATGTCGCTAAGTAACTGGACAAGCAATGTAAAAATTACAAAACGATATTTACTTTAAGCGGTTGCATCGTTAGTACGGCCGCAGCGTCTTGTGACGGATTAGTGATGTGGTTGTGCAGATCCACTAACGTAGGCTATCGACAATAATGTCGATTGTCGTATGAATTTATATTACTATTAAAGTTTATTCTTCAATTTGTCAACAGTTATAGCCTGATTGGAAGACCGATGTGAAATCTTGTTTTATACTCATTTAGATTTTCTCATAATGTTGTTATTTTTTTGGTTTACTTAATATTTCTTTTTTTTACTTACTTATTGTTTATTTATATCATCTTATTATATGTATATCGTTTTTTATTTATAATTTTTTCAGCAACTTCCAAAAATTTTAATTCAATAATAAATGGGAGAATCGATAAGTTTCCGATTTAGTCAATCACTAGCGTATATGTAAAATAAATGGCTTTTGCACAGCACAACGATAGCGAACGATGTTTTCGTGTGGGTGAGTTGTACGGTGCATGGTAAATGCACGCTGTGTTTGATGGGATAAGGTTTATAATTGATTATGTAGTACGTTCTGATTTGTAAATTGCAAGTGTGAGCGGGGCCTCGTATTTATTGGGTTTACTGATCGCATGTGTGATCGCAGGCTAGAGAGTAGGGATAGATAGAAGACATTGGGTTTCGATACATTTTCAACTACCGGGCATATCTCCTTCTTTCTTATATCTATGGTTGAATCGAATGAAAAATCGAATTGTATTATGAGGTTAGGATTTTAAATTTCAATAAAAACATGTCAAATCTTAGAAAAAAAAAATTGCACATGGAAAGTTATTCAGTTCTTTATGTAAATTTGACGTATTTGAACGCTTTTTACAACATTTAACAGCACAAATAGGCATTTTCACGGAGCTCCGCGCGCCTTTAAAACGATTTACGAAGTGCGTTAGAATCGATTTGAAAGTAGTTTTTATGAACATACTAGAACATTGGTTCTTGTACTTTTACAGAGGGGAAGTGTTCGTAAGGCTTCTCCAGTGTTATATACTCTAAGGTTCTCACACATAGAAGCAACAAGAATACGAGTAATGTACCTAGGATTTTGTAATATATACATATATTTAAAAGAGTGGAGTTCCTTGCCCGTTCTCCATAAAGATCTACGTTTTGAAATGGGCACCTAGCTTCAACTTTCTGACTAACTGACCGACTATTTGACAATTCAAAAGTACCTGTAAATGGTTTAATTGAAATAAATGCTTTGAGTTTGATTCCGTATGGCAGAACATGTTTTTCAACTACAATGTTAAGTTTGTTCTTGGGATACATTCATTCTAACTACGGAACCCTTCATTGTGCGTGGTCCGGACTTGACCCGTTTTTTTAACATATAAAATTATTCCGGATTTCTATAGCTCTCACCTGAATCATCCTATAACCTGGACAAAGACCATGAGAAAGAGAAAAATAAACGATTTTGATTTAAAACTACTTTATTAAAATTTTATTTCATAAATTACAAAAGTATGTATTGCCCATCTGCAGCTTTAATGTACTTCCTAGGCGGATGGCAATGTTCATTGTATATTTTAGTTATCTCATCATTCTGGTTTAGAGTAAGTTTCGCTTTACAATTAGGATGTCTAGTAGAACAGGTCCAAGAGTACACACTTGTTTTACAAAACGTGTGACCCCCCACTAGAATTAGATCCTTGCGTTTTCGTGATCTCACCCAATCGTAGTGAGGACCTGAAACAACTGATATTTGTATTAATCAATTCTGGTCTATGCACAAATGCTTACTCAAAGTAGCACACATACATACATTATCAACCTATAAGCCTGACCTGCTGAAAATGTCCCACCTGGAGACTGTGAGAGTTGCCTTGGCTAACCTGGAAGTCTTCAGGTGCTCCCTCACCGAGAGCATTCACCTGTTAAGTAATGTTACAGATTCGATTTTGAGCATGACGTTTCAACACTGCTGACATTTCAGATTAAATATTACAGATATTGCGCACTGTTATGCTCGGTTCTCCTCCCTCACTGATGTAATGTTCGAATTTTACCATTATAGGTTGCTCCCTGTAATGCTCGGTTCTCCTCCCTCACTGATGTAATGCTCGAATTGTACCATTACAGGTTGCTCACTGTAATGCTCGGTTCTCCGGTCACTGATGTAATGCTCGACTTTGAATGTTACAGTAGAGGCAAATACTCCCGGTGAGAGAGCACCTTTAAACAGACTCCGAACCCAGATTGGTCGAAGCAAGGAGATCCCGGTCAGGTGGAGATTCATAGAAGTTTCCAAAATGTGGTGCCGATGAACGCTACTGATATCGTTGAAATCGTAGCTCAGTTCGGGGATGGCTCAATATTGATTGCCATCAGTACGCTAAAAGGAAGAAGCCTAAATAATGTTCATACAATTGGGACTCAATGAGGAAGTATCCTCGGATAATTACAATAGTAGTTATCACAACAACACTAGGCATAATTTATTAATGATTACAACTGGTATCTAGGAATTTCCCTGTTTACAGGGATATTCCTGCCTTGTACGTAAATCGTACATGTACAAATCTAGACCCGGATCAACTATCTGTTTGTTACTCAAACTGTAATGCATTTTGCACTGACCTGTTTCGTTTTAGGTTCAACTGAAAGAGAAAAATTATAGGCCTTAAGAGAGTTTATACTGAAAGCGGGCAACGTCGCAAATAGCTATCAAATATTCCGCTGTTTTGATTAATTTGGAAATATTACTGTATGGCAATAAGAAATATGGCTAACTAGTGAACTATAATATTAATAATGAATTGCAATTATAGCACTGAATTTAATGATGTAACCGTTTTAGTTGTAAAAAAGGCATTTGGAAAGTTTTCAAATACCTTTTTTACATCTAAAACTAAATATTCGGTGTTACGATATTAATTATTGCGTTATCAATATTTTAGTTCACTAGTTAGCCATATTTCTCATTTCCATACAGTAATATTGTCAAATTAATCAAAACAGCGAAATATTTGACAGCTATTTGCGACATTACGACACACCTTCAGTATAAATGATTTAATTAAAAAATACTATGTATTATCACCATATTATATATAGGTGAACAAAAGGTGTATATTTGTTCCTTCGCCGTATGAAACGAAGCTTTTGTACTGCATTGGGACCATTAATAATTAATTTATGCTGATTTATAAGAACAATACTTTATTACGTCCTAACACATTTAATTAAGTAATAAATTGGCACAAATAATAATTATTGTCAACATTTAAAATTAATTTCCCTAGGTAAATGACAGTGATTATTATAACACCATTCAATGACACCATTCAGGCTAAGTCTTAATTTCGCTTTGCAGTGGGGGTTTCCGGATGAACAACTCCAAGCATATGTGCTAGTTCTTTTGAACGTATATCCCTCAATTAGTATGAGATTTTTTCCTTTTTGAGATAGAACCCATTTATACTGAACACCTGCAAGAAAAAGATAGAATAAAATTACTATATCTAAAATTAGCCGTAGATAGCCCAGTCTAGTAAGCTTACAATCTCGGAATTACATAATAAGCTTAATTTTTACCTTCCTTTTGATCTTCAATACACTTTCCTAAAGTCATATACAGGGTGGCAAGGACATTGACGCGAAAACTGTTACCATGGATTCAGTATGTACTGTATTCTGAACCCTCCCTCAAACTTCAACGCAGCTGGATTCAGAATCATGTACTGAATCCATGGTAAAAGTTTTCGCGTCGATGTCCCTACCACCCTGCCCCCATATTATCACGTTTATTACGATTTTCAAGGTCAAAGGTTATGAATATGTTCTTTTCACCTAACTCTTTTTCTAATGCATATTCTTCAACTTTCTCTCATACTGAGACCGTTTTGCTTACGTGACTGGGCTATTAGAATGTTTTGGAAAGAAAATAATAGGAGAACCTTCACCCGGTAGTTACAAGGATTTACCTCTTTCCAGAGTATGTCATCAACTAAGGACATAATTTCATTAAGGATGAGAGTGGTAATTGTAAAGTCTGGTGATTTGTCCTTGAATGTTGAGCTTCAGTCTGGCTTTACAGTCAGGTCTTCTCGTAGAACAAGCCCAGTGGTTTCTTTGTTTCCTGGAAAACGTGTATCCTCCGACGCGAATTTGGCAGTTCCCTCGACGTGACGTCACTAATTCGTAATCCATATAATCTACGGCAATAAGAATTCAATTGTTTTTATTTTTTCTTCAATACCTCAACTGAAAGTTAAGCTAACATCAGACGCTTCACATTTCGTTCATTTTCACCTCTCTTTCATCTTTCATTCGAAGTGAAACGTCTGAACGCAAAATGAATTAAAAGTGAAAAAATTATTCTTTGGTAAACCGATCTTGGATTTCGGCATCAGCATGTTTCTCTCGCCTACTGAATGATCAAAAAATCTAATGAAAGGAGCGGATGAACGTTCATTCATATATAATTTTGTCGGTGGAGTGTGAATGTCGAATGAAACATTAATTATCCTTCATTCAAGTAAAGCTTTTGATATCGGCTTCAGTTTAAGTTTCCAAATCGTTAGATGATTCAGATGTTGTCTGAAATTATTTAAATACAGGGAAGTGGAATGTGTAGAACCAGTTCAAAAAGCAGGCGAATAAAAAATGTTGAAGTGTTTTAGAGTGTATTCTTAAAAACGGAACATTTTTCGCAGACTATGTGCATTAATTACAAATGGGAATTGCCCTAATAAGTGTACAGATTTTGACACTAAGAAAGACTTGTATAAATAGTACAAAGTGTAAAGAAACACTCTTTTCTGGCTTACACTTTTATTCCGCACACCTATTTCACTATCAAGCGACGGCGGCCTCGAATCTGCACTACATTTTAGAATTTAAAATTTACTTTTGCCCCACCTAGAAATAACGATAATATCATAGCCGTTATTTCGAAGTATTGCCAAAGTAAAATAATACTTTCAGTTGCCATAATGAAACAATAATGTAAATTTTTGTTACAGTATTAGTAATTTGTACTTTGACAGTGTTGCAACAGTGGATATTATATTTCGTTTTTTTTTTTTTTTATCTAAATCAAATAAATCACGACCCCTTAAAAGTCTGCAACACCTAAACTTTTTGCGATTTGTTTAGGTAAAAACATACTTGCGACAATGTTTTAAGACTACTCATAAAAAAACTAACTTTCAAAACACCCTTTTATAACTTTTATTCTAAAAAAAAATACAAGTAACATTTCAGGTTACATTATTCAATCATCAAACAACCTGTAGGTTACATACACCACGGACCGACCTCACTCAGCGTTGCTTAACCACGTTGCGTTGATTCTGTGAAAATATCACCGTGAAACTTAGGTGAAGTGAGCGTGAAGTGAGTTGTCAATAGTGTTAATCCCTAGCATCCTGCCGGTCGATTCTGTGACAGTGACAGCTCACTTCACCTATGTTTCACGTTGATATTTTTACAGCATCGACCGAGTGCTCTTTTCAAGCTCACTTGACCAAAATTTTCACAGTGTGAATTTTACGGAATAGATCGGCAGGAATGATATATCTGATATAAAATATATCTGACCTAGAATGTCATCTAGGGATTAGCTACCACAGGAAATAAGATTCGTTCGAAGGTCAGACTAGCGTAAACTCAAATAACAACTAAATATGATGCAGTAGCTAGAATGATTTCACAACTTTGTACACGAGGTAGACTGCTCAATTAGTACCGCCCTACATGAAAGGGCTGGACCTGGGTTACATACACATGCATACCTTCACGCCTTTTCCCATACAGTAGGTAGGCAGTAACTACAGAACGCCACTTGCCACTATCCTTACATAGATGGAGATGGACGACACGGTTGGCGCAGTGGCTGAGTGATCGACTGCTGCGCAACGAGTCGCGGGTTCGATCTCCGCACGGAACAAACATTTGTATGATCTGCAAGTAGTTGTTCCGGGTCTGGGTGTTAGTGTATGTGAGTTTCTATAGTTGTAAACGCACCCACGATACAGGAAGAAATTGTTAGTGTGGGGCAACGTTTACAAAAAAAAAAATTGATACTCCTTTTGCTTTGTTTGCATAAATCTGGTCATACATCCACTCCGGTTGCGATACGCACTGAACTTTTTAAAGGACATCACCAGTAAGGTCAGTATATATCCTTCTAGGGCGTTTTCACTCACATCTGCCTTGTAAATACCTTTTGATAGCCGCCTTTCATTTATCCTCTTAACATGAGTACATGACTAAACCATCCAAGCGTCGCCTTTAAAAATTTTGTCATTACATCTTCTGTTAAACGAAAAGTGAATATACGCCGCTGGGCGCTGGGGCTAGCTGCAGGTATATAATAATATAAATATTGTATATCCTAATAATATTATAAATGTGAAAGTTTGTATGTTTGGATGTTTGTTACACAATCACGCAAAAACGGCTGACCGGATTTGGATGAAATTTAGCACACAGATAGTTTATAACCTGGATTAAGTTAAAGGATACTTTTTATCCCGGTGGTATGTTCCCGTGGGCTAATTTCCGACCTCCACGTGGGCGAAGCCGCGGGCGAAAGCTAGTATAATATACGGGGTTAGTTTTTAATGACCGGCCAAATTTTCACAGGGTGTTCTACCTATGAATATGAACAACTTTCCCTATGGAACCAACTCTGAAATCACGAAAAAAATATCAGCTGTTTCATACAAAAGTTACCTACTAGACCAAAATGTATGAAACAGCTGATATTTTTTTCGTGATTTCAGAGTTGGTTCCACCCTGTGAAAATTTGGCCGGTCATTGAAAACTAACCCGGTATACAATATTAAATTATTCTTCCTTCTAACCCAAAAGTTGACTAGTAGAGCCATCACTTATTTAAGCACACACATGTACAGAGGCAGAATTAATGTCACAGGCATTTTCTACCAGTCAACCTTAAGGCGATGCAGAGACAAACAGTGGTAGGTGCAATTACTAAATATTTTCACATAAATTATAATATATACGAGGGCTCATGGACACAACTGGCGGAAAGAGGGTGTACTATACACCTCTGCCTAACCCAGGCGGGGAACACGGCATGATGTTATGTTATGAGTATGTTGCGACTCCATGGTCGCGATATTAACAAAATGTATACAGGGTGGCAGGGACATCGACGCGAAGCCGGCTACCATGGATTCAGTAGGTACATGATTCTGAACCCCACTGCGTTGAAATTTTTCGTCGGTTATTAAAAAAAAAATCAGCTGTTTCATAGAAAAGTGCAATACCTACGCGGTCAAAATGTATGGAGCAGCTGTTTTTTTTTTAAATAATCGACGAAAAATTTCAACGCAGGGGAGTTCAGAATCATGTACTGAATCCATGGTAACCGGCTTCGCGTCGATGTCCCGGACACCCCGTATTTGGTTGCACTACCAATCGGACGCCGGGTGAGATACCCACCACAAAGCTGTTTAAATTCTGTTGGTAGCGCAACAACATTTTGTATTATTAACAATAACTTCTCTTAAAGCCTAACATATTGTCCTTGACTGGTTATAACATATTTCCTGACTGGATGTATATGATCCGTGACGTCACGGATCCTGCCGTCGTTAAACAGTCTCAGAGTTGCTTTGCAATCCGGATAATGCGTTGAACAGGTCCACCTGGAAGGAGTGGCTCTAGCAAATGTGTATCCTTGAAAAAGAATCAAATCTTTTCCACGTTGCGATTTCACTATCTGATACTCTGTAAAAGAAACGAAGAATATTTTATTTTTATTTCTACTTGTAACTTAAGACTTCTGCATAAACCGGGCTGCAATATTGTATGCCTACCATTTTAAATTGCCAATTTAAATAAAAAGATAGATCTATAAGCCAATCTGAAAATCTTCTATTAACTTGGACTGTGAATGAAAATTTACCACATTTTTTTTTGTATTTTAATTTGAGACTAGAAAATAGGAAGGAATCTACTTGTACTGACTTGAAGTTTTAATGACTATTTTGCAGTCAACAGCCGCAGGCGAGTAATCTATAGAGGAATAATAATAAATAATGATCAACCATATAATTATGTAACAGACTTTATTTAATTCCAAAAAATTTAATAAATTTACTTATTAACACATTCACTTAATACTCCATTCGTTCTTTTCATATTTAAACATACTCATATAGACACAAGGAGAGGAACATGCTGGGAATTAAGAAACAAGACAGAGGAAGGAACACATCTATAAGAGCTAGGACAGGAGTGACAGACATCCTCACTAAGATAGACCAAATGAAATAGAGATGGGCGGCTCACATGTTACAGAGCCCCAGAATAAATTGAGTAAAATTTTGACAGAATGTTACCCTAGATATGGCAAACGAAATAAAGGTCGACAACGGAAAAGATGGGAGGACGAACTCAATCTCACAGCAGGTCCAAACTGGAGAAGACTTGCAAAAGACAGAAAGCAAAGGAAATCGATAGAGCAGGCCTTTGCTAAGAGGCACACTGAACTCCAACATATATTATAGCTCAGGATAGAAAATAGGAAAGAAAATAACAGCAACGTAACTAGCACAAGAAAGGAGATTCAGGATAAAAGGGCTATTGTATTGTAATAATATACCTACTAAGCATAATAATAAATATGCAGGACAGGGGACACTAATGAACCAGAATTGTAATTAAGTCAAATATCCTAATTATAATATAGTATATAAATTCTAAATATTGTAATTTTGAATTTATATATATTATGTTTATTTTATTTCATTACTTATTCTAAATATAGTTATTTTCAATTTATATACGAACATTAATTCCACCGATCTTACAATATCTTGGTGGGTGCGGATGTTCGTTATACAGGCTGATGATATTTTGATCTCGATCCACCTTGAGTTTCGCCTTGCACTTCGGAATCCTCGTGGAACAGACCCAAGTGGACGAATAAGATCCTTGACCAGCCTTTGAGAAGGTATATCCTCCGACGAGAATCAACTGCTTGCCCATTTGTGACTTTACAAACTCATATTCGTAATCTGTGCGAATAACAAACATATGTAGGTAGAGGAACTTATTTATTTTTGATTGTGATATATTTTAACATAACGACTCCCCTCGTTGGTCTTACTGCTGAGCCTGGGTTTAATTCCTATGTCGGGTAGTGTTATTGGGATTTTCTATCAGGAATTTCTCAGTAACAGCCCGGAGTCTTGTTTTGTGCCTGATTGATGGCAATAGGCTCGCCACCAATTACATGGGACTTAAACATAACTGGTAAAATTTGGTTGGGTGGATGTCATGTGTGTGTGTGCTAACTTAACCTAACCCTTCGGAAATTACAAGCGTGACGTTGTTTAATGTTATATTTACACAATAATAAGAACATTAAAAAAAAAATAGACGATTACGAATTGGATCCGGTTCCGAAAAACTTTTGATCGAGAATTTTTACCCTGGCATCCGTAATTCTTTATTTTTTTAATCCCTTATTTATTTGATTTACATATACATAGTTTACCTACATACGAAAATTCTTCCCACCGATCTTACAATATCTTGGTGGATGCGGATGTTCGTTACAAAGTCTGACGATGTTTTGTTCTAGATCCATCTTGAGTTTCGCCTTGCACTTCGGATTCTTCGTAGAGCAGACCCAAGTGGACGATAAAGACCCTTGACCGACCTTTGAGAAGGTGTATCCTCCGACGAGAATCAACTGCTTGCCCATTTGTGACCTTACAAACTCATATTCGTAATCTGTGCGAATAACAAACATATATACTTTTTTTTTTTTCAATATTGTCGCCGCTTATTATATGGGACTTAAACATAACTGGCGAAATGTCGGTGTACCTTTAGTATACCCACATTTCCATTTAATCTGCCTAACGTTACGGGGATTACAGGTGTGATGTTATGTTATTTTGAAATGAAAATTAGACAGTTACGAATCGGATCCGGTTCCGAAAAACTTGGAAATTTTACTCCGGCATCCGTAATTCTTTGTTTTATGAATCCTTGTATTTTTCCTTATTTATTTAATTTACATACGAAAATTCTTTCCATCTATCTTACAATATCTTGACGGGTGAGGATGTTCGTTATACAGGCTGATGATATTTTGATCTCGATCCAATTTGAGTTTCGCTTTGCACTTTAGATTCCTCGTAGAACAGACCCAAATAGATGAACTTTGACTTTTCCTTGAGAAGGTATATCCTCCGACGAGAATCAACTGCTTGCCCATTTGTGACGGTACGATCTCATATTTGTAACCTGCGCGAATAAATAACAGATTTTTTTATTGTGATATTAACAATTTTTACATCAAAGTTAGGTCGCTACGAATAGGATTCGGTTCTGAAACTATCTGCGAGAATTTTTACCTATGCTTCAAAATTCATTGTTTCAGTCCTCTTACGGAATTAATTTTCTAAGTGATGGCGAAAACCGCTTCAAACATCATTGTGTAGTTTAGAAGAACAAACAAGACACCCACAAACAGGAAAACCTACTTCGTTTTAGGCATATCATTAAGAGCGTTTATTCTGAAAGTGGGCAACGTCGCAAATAGATGTAATTTTTTTTTTTTTTTTTTGTAAATTTTCCATTTATTTAAATGGGTACAAACAATTTATAACTAATTAATTGATAAAAGTAGCAAAATTATATACTAACTTAACTAAAACTATTTTATTTTTTTCACTGTTTTGATTAATTTGGCAGTGTGGAAAAAACAAAAAAAAAATGTGGCTTACGAGCGAACTAGAATATTGATTACGAAATGCAATAATTAATACCGTAACACCGAATGTTTAGTTTTAGATGTAAAAATCTATTTGGAAAGTTTCCAAATGCGTTTTTTACACCTAAAATGGGTACAACATCAAATTCAATGCTATAATTGCAATTCATTATTAATATTCTAGTTCGCTAGTTAGCCACATTTCTTATTTCTATTCAGTAATATTGCTATAAGAATCAAAACAGGTCAATATTGGACAGTTATTTGCGACGTTGCCAACTTTTAGGATAAACCCTCTTAATATTAAATTACAGTAAATTTACTACATCATTTAATAATAATAAAATAATAATAATAATCCCATGTGAACACAGTAGCATCAAATAAGTTTCTCTAAATAGGCAATTTATTCCCAGAAACTGAAGGTTTAATAATTGCAATACAGGGTCAGATTATTAACACTAAAAAATGTAGAAAATTTACTATCAAAGATCCTTCAGTAACAAATGATAAATGTCGCAAGTGTCACACTCAACCAGAAACAATTCAGCACATAACAGGAGCCTGCACAACTCTTACACAGACAGACTACACACACAGACTACACACACAGGCACAATCAGGTGGCAAATGTAATTCATCAAAAATTATCAGTCAAGTCTGGGTGTTAGTGTATGTGAGTTTCTATGTTTGTAAACGCACCCACGATACAAGAAGAAATTCTTAGTGTGGGGCACGTTTTAAAAAAAAAAAAATATATATATATATATATATACACACTAATACAAGACACAAACACTCCGTACTACATACACCACAAACTATCCTATAAAATGACACACATAAACTATACTACGATCGCGCCATTCTCACCTACAGAACAATTCACTACAATAGACCAGAGGGGCAATTCCCGTAATTTTTAAGAACGTTCGCATTCGCATCTCATTCGCAATCTGTCAAAAATACAATCAATTTACCAACATTTTTGACAAGTTTGACAGATTGCGACTACAATGTGAACGTTTTTAAGTACGGGAATTGGCCTTCAGATATATAACCCTACAGGATAAAATAAATAAAGTTACTTACCTAATAGATATTGCCGTTCCCAACACACATAATATTCAGAAGACAATATCTGAAATAAATTGTAAATTCGCAGAACTCAAAGATGAAGTAATTAGAATTTGGCGCCAATAAAAAGTTTACGTGGGTATAGGTCTCCACAACAGGCGTCATCCCGAATCCAGAGCCTTAAATTACTAAACCTAAAAGAATATCTCTATATCACCCTACAAAAAGCTGCAATTTTAAAACATGTCGAATCGTGAGAAAGTTCATGCAAATAGATGAAAACGAAATAGGTCCTCATCATAACACATTCTCAACATAACACACCACACGCTGCATTTACTTGGTTTCGGCCCGTAAATGCTGCAAAAACCAGCTAAAGCTGAAGATTTTATGAATGAAAAAATCTAAATATTTGACATTATTGCCTATAAATCATATTTTATCTCTTTGACTTTATTAAATTCCGACATATATAATTAATCTCTTCTACAACTATTGTTTAATTTATTAAAATTATTTGTAATTGTAATACTAATGATTAATAATTTAATTTTAATGTAATGATGACCCATAATTTTACAAACCATATTTGTACGCCGGAAACGGCAGAATATTATGATCGTAATACATAATGCACATAACAACTTTGTACAATATTCTGACAAATAAATGCTTTCTTTCTTTCTTTAAAGAGCTGAGAAGAAAAAACACTCTACAAAAATAATAATAATAAATCTTTTATTTTGGACCAAACACTTGCATACATTTTATAAACCTGCCTAACTGCATGACAGTTTGTCGGCAGGATTAGCGCTCGTCTTAAAACATTTGGTATAAACAATCAAATTAAACATTTAAATAGGTGGATCAGATACAAATAGTTCAAATGGACGGTAAGAATATTTTGTTCTATAGTTCAGTTCAGTGCTCAACCGATTAATTATTGTCATATGTTGCAACCATTTCATTCAACAGTCCAACCTTTAATTTACTCCCCAGTGTTCGCCTGCTAATTACACCATTATCTCTTCTCAACCAGTCGATACTATTGAACAGTGTAGGGGTCAAATACTTATTGGTTCTGTTGCCGTAGTAATAACTAGGTACAATATAATTTACATAAAAACATTCTTACCACCTATCTTACAATATCTTGGTGGATGAGGATGTTCGTTATAAAGTCTGACGATATTTTGTTCTAGATCCATCTTGAGTTTCGCCTTGCACTTCGGATTCCTCGTAGAGCAGACCCAAGTGGATGAATAAAACCCTTGACCGACCTTTGAGGTGTATCCTCCAACGAGAATCAACTGCTTGCCCTTTTGTGAATTTACTATCTCATATTCGTAATCAGTGCGTGTTACAAACATAGGTATATTTTTTATTGTGATATAGCGTTACAAAAATATTTAATAGTTACGATTCGGATCCGACTCCGAAAATTTATTATCGAGAATTTTTACTCTGGCATCCGTGATTCTTTGCTTTTTCAATCCTTGTATTTTTTTAATTCCTTATTTATTTGATTTGCTTACATACGATAATTCGGGTACTTATTACAATACCGAAATTTAAAAGACCGTATTTTAAAATACCTATGGAAGAAATCCCGAAAAATTAAACGCCGAATGATTGTTAGCCCGAAAGGTTAAAATCCCGAAGATCCATATCCCGAAGCTTAACATCCCGAAGATCCATATCCCGAAATTACATCCCAAAGCCTAAAATCTCTAAGACAATGACAAAAAGGAGCTTAACATGATAGATACCTATTATGTTAAGCTCCTTTTTTACTAATGATTGCCATAATTTAAAATGCAATAATTTTATATACCATACAAGTTGTATTTGCCATAATTTAATTAGAAATAACGCTTCAGTTGCCATAATCGTGAAATTACATAAAATCCTTTTAACTTATTGCATTGGTCATAATCGATCAAGTGACATGATAATTTTAATCCATAAATTTATTTGCTATTTTTTTTTTTCATTTTCAATAATGTCGTTTTCCATTACATTTATTCACCATAATATTCATTTGCCCATACTAGCACAACAATGCTAGTACCGTTGATTAATATATGATTATACGATACAGAATTTTTTATTCACAAGTAAACCTAAAAATAAACCTAATCTGCCATGATTGCTTTGCAAAATAGGAAATCTAGCACTCGGCGGCCGCTGCCGCGCCACGCTCCCTCCGCTCCCTCGCCTTCGCGCGTTGTGTGGTCACAGTTCTAACCTAACCTAACTGTTTCGAATTTGACAAACTGTTTATTATCTAAAGATTGTTTTCTGTAATAAATCATTTGATTGCCTTAATGACATAATTTTTTGAACAAAACAATAAACGTTTCTAAATTATATTAAATGTTGCTTATGTCAAGTATCGATTATGTATGATTATCCATCGGTATTTCGTCCATTCGGGATTTCGTCCCTTCGGGGTTTCATCCTTTCGGGCATTTGGACATCGGTATTTTATGTTTCGATATAACAGCTATCGGCATTTAAAACTTTCGTTGTTTTGGACGTCGGTATTTCAGTCATTATGAGATTTCGGGATTTTAATACGTACCCGATAATTCATTCCATCAATCTTACGATATCTTGATGGATGAGGATGTTCGTTAACCAGGCTGATGATATTTTGATCTCGATCCACCTTCAGTTTCGCCTTGCACTTGGGATTCCTCGTAGAACAGACCCAAGTAGACGAACCTTGACCTTTCCTCGAGAAAGTGTATCCTCCGACGAGAATCAACTGCTTACCCTTTTGTGACTCTACGAACTCATATGCGTGATCTGTGCAAATAAATAAAAGATTTGTTTTTATTGTGCCAAAATATTTTTTACACCAACGTTAGGTGGTTACGAATAGGATTCGGTTCTGAAATTTTTCTGCAAACCTTTTTAGCCAGACCTCAAAATCCACTGTTTCAATCCTCTTACGGAATTAATTTTCTAAGTGATGGCGAAAACCAATTCAAAATCCATTGTGTAGTTTAGAAGAATAAAAGGAACACACTCGTAGATAGAGAAAGCTGCTTCGTTTTAAGCATAGTATTTATTACGTAAATTGACTACATCATTTAATAACTAGGTACAATATAATTCACATCAGAACATTTTTCCCATCTATCTTACAATAATATCTTGACGGATGAGGATGTTCGTTATACAGGCTGATGATCTTTTGATCTCGATCCACCCTCAGTTTCGCCTTGCACTTTGGATTCCTCGTAGAACAGACCCAAGTAGACGAACCTTGAGCTTTCCTCGAGAAGGTGAATCCTCCGACGAGAATCAACTGCTTACCCTTTTGTGACTCTACGAACTCGTATTCGTGATCTGTGCAAATATATAACAGATTTTTTTTTTATTGTACCAAGATATGTTTTACATCAACCTTAGGACGTTAAGAATAGGTTCTGAAATTTTTCTGCAAGCATTTTTATCCAGGCCTCAAAATCCACTGTTTCAATCCTCTTACGGAATTAATTTTCTAAGTGATGGCGAAAACCAATTCAAAATCCATTGTGTAGTTTAGAAGAACAAAAGGAACACACTCATATATAGAGAAAGCTGCTTCGTTTTAAGCATAGTATTTATTACGTAAATTGACTACATCATTTAATAACTAGGTACAATATAATTCACATCAGAACATTTTTCCCATCTATCTTACAATAATATCTTGACGGATGAGGATGTTCGTTATACAGGCTGATGATCTTTGAATCTCGATCCACCTTCAGTTTCGCCTTGCACTTTGGATTCCTCGTAGAACAGACCCAAGTAGAGGAACCTTGAGCTTTCCTCGAGAAGGTGAATCCTCCAACGAGAATCAACTGCTTACCCTTTTGTGACTCTACGAACTCGTATTCGTGATCTGTGCAAATATATAACACATTTTTTTTTATTGTACCAAAATATGTTTTACATCAACCTTAGGACGTTAAGAATAGTTTTTGAAATTTTTCTGCAAGCATTTTTATCCAGGCCTCAAAATCCACTGTTTCAATCCTCTTACGGAATTAATTTTCTAAGTGATGGCGAAAACCAATTCAAAATCCATTATGTAGAAGAATAAAAGGAACAGACTGATAAACAGAAAAAGCTGCTTCGTTTAAGGCATACCTACCATTTATTATATTATATTTACTACAACATTAAATAACTAGGTACAATATAATTTACATAAGAACATTATTTCCACCTATCTTACAATATCTAGGTGGGTGAGGGTATTCGTTATACATTCTGACGATTTTTTTTTCCAGATCCATCTTGAGTTTCGCCTTACACTCCGGATTCCTCGTAGAGCAGATCAAAGTGAGCGAATATGACCCTTGACCGACCTCTGAGAAGGCGTATCCTCCAACGATAATCAACTACTTGCCCTTTTGTGAATTAACGATCCCATATTAGTAATCAGTGCGAGTGACAAACAAATGTATATTTTTTTATTGTGATATAGTTTTACACAAAAATTAAATGGTTACGATTCGAATACCCTGGCATCCGCAACTATTAGTTTTTTCAATCCTTGTATTTTTCAAATTCCTTATTTATTTGATTTACTTACGATAATTTATTCCATCAATCTTACAATATCTTGACGGGTGGGGATGTTCGTTATACAGGCTGATGATATTTTGATCTCGATCGACCTTGAGTTTCGCCTTGCACATCGGATTCCTCGTAGAACAGTCCCAAGTAGACGCCGATTGACATTTCCTTGAGAAGGTGTAACCTCCGACGAGAATCAGCTGCTTGCCTTTTTGTGACTTTACCAACTCATATTCGTAATCTGTGCGAATAAAAAACATATTTTTTAAATCGTGACTATAGCAATTATTACATAACAAATTGAACAGGGTTCTGAAAATTTTCTGCGAGAATTTTAACCCTGACTTCGAATAAAGATTATTATTATAGTCTTCCGGATTTTTTTTTAAATGATGGTAAATACCGCTTTAAAATTCATTGTGTAGTTTAGAAGAACTAAGGTAGGACATTCACGATCGACGTAAAACCAGTAAGTCATTGCAATGTAACTGAAATGTAACAATATTTCAGTTAAGTATGGAGCAAATTAGAATGAGTTAAGGGTTACATTGCAATGACTTACTAATAGTTTTAAGTCATTCAAATTTGATCGTGAATGCGCTGCTTTAGGGAATACACTCACAAACATAAAAAGCCACTTCAGTGTAGTTTATAATTTATGAAGCGATTTACTACATCTATACACTTACTTACCACTTCTGTGAACAGTAGACCTCGCGAGCACAAACTTTTTTGCAACAATTAATATACCACTAATTCAAAAAAATATTTTCAGCATTCTCTAGTTTTGTGATGAAAAAGTGGGCCCAGGTGCTCCATAGATCCCTACCTAGTAGTTAAAGGGCCGATTCCAGTGGAACAAAATCTAAAATTGAGCAATTTACTGCATTTTGAGGAGCTATTCTGCTCATCACGTCGAAGTTCCTCATCAGATCTTCACCAAATTTTTATGAGACCAACTTAAAGTTAAATCTTTCAAATAAAAAAGAACCATCGAAATCGAATCTTATAAAGCGGAGATATCCAGAAGCCCTCTTTTTGGAGGAAGTAACCAATCTATAAAAAATCCCCGACGACAAAAAATTATATAAAGTCGTAAAACGTGTATACCAAGTTTCGTCCAAATCGGTTGTAAAAACAAACCTGTAGAGGAGTACCAACAAACTGACACACGAAAGCAAATTTTGCCAGACTTGAAGCAGAGACGCTTAGCTCGCTCAGTCAATAAAATAAAATAGTAACGAAGTCAAACTGGACATAGAATATTTTTGAAAAAAAAAGTAAATAATTGCTTCGAGGTGGAACGAGTCTGATGCCGAAAATATAGTTTTTAGAGTTTTTGTTCTTTTGTCTGTTTATCTGGATGTATGTTCCGGATTGGCACAAGCGTTTGAGCTGATTTGATTGAAATTTGGCACACAGATAGTTTATAACCTGGATTACATACCGAGAATCCTCCGTGCCTCGGAAAGCACGTTAAGCCGTTGGTCCCGGCTATCATTCGTGGATCTTTGACAGTCGTTACGAGTCGTCAGAAGCCCGAAAGTCTGACACCAGTCTTACCAAGGGGTATCGTATTACCCAGTTACTGGGTTGTGGAGGTCAGATAGGCAGTCGTTCCATGTAAAATACTGGTATTCAGCTGCATCCGGTTAGACTGGAAGCCGACCTCAACATACTCGTAGTTGGGAAAAGGCTACACAGATTGATTATATAACTGTCTGTCTACTTCATGGGCAAAGAAAACGCGCGAGTAAATAAAACTAAATATAATCACTATAATCACCAGTTACTTAAACTTATTTAACAATATTGTCCACTAATTTAAAAAGTTTACATATAACAATCTACGTTTTTCATAAATGAATTAGAAGGGTGCAACGTGTCCGTGGGTTGCGCTGAGCACCTGCTTCAGGCTCCTCTGATGCTAAACTCATTATCGTCTTAAAACATTCCCACGAGAAAACCAAGCTGACCCCCGGCCACGTTCAACGCGATAAGATTCACGTCGTCGCCTTTCTTATCAGAAATCATTATTCATTATCAATAAGCTCTGCGCGCTAACAAAGACCATCGTGATCTCGTGAGTTGGACGAGGTGAAACTGACACTTTCGTCTCACATTGATAAGAACTGGACGTATGAGTTAACACCATCGTCTTGCGCTGACATGTATATGTTTTTATAGGGTTATATTTTTACACCAAAAATTTTAAGATTACGAATCGGATCCGATTCCCAAAGAAATTATGGCATCCGTAATACTTGCTTTTTCCAATCCTTGTATTTTTCAAATTCGTTATTTGATTTACATACGATAATTCATTCCAGCAATCTTACAATATCTTGACGGGTGAGGATGTTCATTATACAGGCTGATGATCTTTTGATCTCGATCCACCTTCAGTTTCGCCTTGCACTTTGGATTCCTCGTAGAACAGACCCAAGTGGACGAACCTTGAGCTTTCCTCGAAAAAGTGTATCCTCCGACGAGAATCAACTGCTTACCCTTTTGTGACTCTACGAACTCGTATCCGTGATCTGTGCAAATAAATAACAGATTTTTTTAATCGTCCCTATGATATTTTTTACATCAAAGTTAGGTAATTACGAATAGGATTCGGTTCTGAAATTTTTCTGCGAGTCTTTTTACCCAGGCACCACTGGTTCAATCCTCTTTCGGAATTAATTTTCTAAGTGATGGCGAAAACTACTTTAAAATCGATTGTGTACTTTAGAAGGACAAAGGAAACAGACTGATAAACACGAAAAACCACTTCGTTTTTTATAATACTATTTATTACATTAGGTATACTATAACATTTAGTAACTAAGTATAATATAATTTACATAAGAACATTCTTCCCATCTATCTTACAATATCTTGGTGGGTGAGGGTGTTCGTTATAAATGCTGACGATATTTTGTTCTAGATCCATCTTGAGTTTCGCCTTGCACTTCGGATTCTTCGTAGAGCAGACCCAAGTGGTCGAATAAGACCCTTGACATACCTTCGAGAATGTGTATCCTCCGACGAGAATCAACTGCTTGCCCTTTTGTGACTTTACGATCTCGTACGTGTAATCTGCGCGAGTAACAAACATTTTTAGTATGGCCAGCGGTGCAATTGCGTAACACACTTACAATGGCATTACCTTTCATTGTGACAGTTCAACAACATTCAGTTCATTATTAACGTTTGAAGGTAATTCCTTCTAAGGTTTGAAATTGTATGTGCTCACCCACATACAATTTCAAACCTTTGAAGAAATTACCTTCAAAACACTTCGGATCGTGA
This sequence comes from Agrochola macilenta, assembly GCA_916701695.1. Classification (NCBI taxonomy): domain Eukaryota; kingdom Metazoa; phylum Arthropoda; class Insecta; order Lepidoptera; family Noctuidae; genus Agrochola; species Agrochola macilenta. Next base: position 18,042,929 of record OU753563.1, read on the forward strand.
TTAAAAGTTTTACACAATTAGAGTGAAAGAAAACAAGATATAAAAAAAATACGTTTATTTGCGGTGTAGTTTTACACCAAAAATAGATCGTTACGAATCGAATTTGTTCGTCGAGAATTTTTACCCTGGCTTCCAAAATGAATTTTTAGGCCTTTATTTACTTATTTAATAGATAATTTAAAAAACATATTAAAAAAAAAAAGTAAAAAAAAAAAAAAAAATTGTATTACATTTGTTACTAACATAGCTTTTAAGTAGTGTGTGTTACTAACATCATATGGACGGAAAGGTCTGAAATAAAGTTTTTGTTTTTGTTTTATTTTTTATAAGTAAATTTTATTTACGCTCGAACATGTTTCCCATTTATAACACAATATTTTTTAGGCGGATGGGTGTGTTCGTTATTAAGGCTGATGATGTTTTGTCTGCGATCCAGCTTGAGTCTCGCTTTGCAGCCTGGTTTCTTCGTGGAGCAAACCCAAGTACGGCAAGTACTATCTCGAGAGGTCTTTGTAAAGGTGTAACCTCCTATGAGAATCAAAATCTTTCCCTTTTGCGACCTTGTATAGCCGTATTCATAATCTGTGGGAATAAATAAATGTTCGTTTATTAATATTTCGTAATTTTTACACAAAAATTAGATATTTGCTAATTATGTGAATCGGTTCTGAAAAATTTCTGAGCAGAATTTAATGTTTTATTATGCCTTATTTATATTATTAAAATTATACTACAAACAAATATTTAACACATTAAAAATTTACATTTGATTTACACAAGAAAATGTTTCCCATCTACAATACAATATTTTTTAGGTGGATGTGGATGATTATTATAGAGGCTGATGATGTTTTGATCGTCATCCAACACGAGTTTCGCTTTGCAGCCGGGATACCTCAAAGAACAGTGCCAAGTACGTCCTGACCGGTTCCTTGTAAAGGTGTACCCTCCGATGAGAATCAACTCCTTGCCCCTTCTTGACGGAACGATCTCATATTTGTAATCTATCAATAAAATATATGTTGAGATTAGTAGTATGAACATTTTAAAATAAAGATCAAATCCGAATTAATACCAAAAAAAATCTGAGCGAAATTATAAACAATTGAGTTTTTTAAACGATTGTATTTTTCAAAACTATTAATAATAACAAAAATCTGAGCGAAATTATTAATAGACAGTAATTATGATTATGTCGTATCTGAATGTATGTGTGTACTATCGAAGAAATTCATACCTAAGCAATTTGAAAACAAAATCCCGTGAACACAATGACCACTTCTGTTACCGCCCCGGTTCTATAGCCGAGCGTTGCAAGCAGAAATAGTCCTTACGGTGTATAGATATGAACTTCTTCGATAGTACACCCACATGGATGTTCATACACACATACATTACTTTTCATCTGTATTATACTGTGACCTAAGTAAAAAAATGTGCCTTCATTTACAAAACAACATATTCCCCATGAATATAACAATATTTTTTAGGTGGATGCGTATGTTCGTTATTAAGACTGATAATTTTTTGATTGTCGTCCATCTTGAGTTTCGCTTTGCAGCCTGAATACCCCGTAGAACAGTACCATATACGACCTTTCATTTTTGAGAAAGTGTATCCTCCGATGAGAATCAACTGTTTGCCCTTTTGTGATCTCGTGAAATCATATTTGTAATCTGTAAATACAAATAAATGCTGGGATTAGTACCTATTGTCACTTTTACATCATTATTAAGTAGATCGTTACGTATCAATTTCGGTGCCGAAAATTTCAGAACGGGACATATTTCTATGGCTTCAAAATACAACTTTTTAAATCTACATATTTATTTTCAAATTCCTTATCAATATTAATATTACAAACAAACGTACTCTTCATTGATAATACAATATTTTCTACGTGGATGAAGATCTTCGTTATTACGAGGGTTTAATCTAAAAGTTGGCAACGGCGCAAGTAACTGTCAAATATTTCCTTGTTTTGATTCTTATAGCAATATTACTGATTAGAAATAAGACATGTGGCTAACTAGCGAATTAGAATATTAATAATTAAAATGAACAGAAAGCTGTAGACCATCCTGCTGGGGTTGCGGGTTTGTCTGAGAGGGATATCGCGGCCCCAGCACATAGGCAACGGAAGGAACACGGGTGGGTTTTAGTCAGTAAAAGTCTGACACTCCCTCTCGCTCTGCCCAGAGCGGGAGGAGTCATTTGATGATTTCCCACCCAAAAAAAAAAAAAAAAAAAAAAAAAAAAAAAAAAAAAAAAAAAAAGCTGTAGACCATTGTTTAAAAAATACAAATTATTAACTTTACCGTCTCTATATATTTTTGAAGTTGCATCGTTTGTAAAGTCTAACCCCCAACTCTTTCCACGACAATCTGACACTTTTCCGCGCAACAGACGTGACAATAGCCAACTTTGCTTGCACTCGGCAAAAACTGCGCTCATGGGGAAAAGCTTTTTTTGTATGGCCCCGAAAATATACAACAAAATACCACAGGCCTTTAAAGCTATGACAGCAAATCCATTTAAAAACAAGATTCGAAATATATTAACAGACCATTATTATATAAATGACTTTTTGACAGATGCCTTTTAACATACTTAACTTTATAATATTATTTCTGTATGATTATTCTCATAAAATTTAATAATGAATGTTAGTGAACCAGTCTTTAGTCTTTGGTTCACTGAATTAATTATTTGTGTTATATGAAAAAAAAAAAAAATTGTACCTACGCCTCGCCAGGCAAAACATGTACGGACTTTTTACCTACGTATATTTGAGATCTTGCATGCTCGATTTGTATGTAAACACATGTTTGACAAATAAATTATCTTTTATCTAATAATGAATTGCAATTATAACATTGAATTTGATGTTGTACCCATTATAAGTGTAAAAAACGCATTTGGAAAGTTTCCAAATATATTTTTACATCTTAAACTAAACATTTGGTGTTACGATATTAATTATTGCATTTCATAATCAATATTCCAGTTCGCTAGTTAGCCACATTTTTTATTTCCACACAGTAATATTGCTAAATTAATCAAAATCAAAACAGTGAAATATTTGACATCTATTTGCGACGTCGCCCACCTTCAGAATAAACGCTCTCAAGGCTGAAGATGTTTTGTCTGCGATCCGACTTGAGTCTCGCTTTGCAGCCTGGTTCCTTTGTGGAACAAACCCAAGTACTATCTTGAGAGGTCTTTGTAAAGGTGTAACCTCCGATGAGAATGAACACATAGCAGTTTTGTGACTTCAGATATTCATATTTGTAATCTGTGGTAATAAAGTTACCTACGAGTATAACAGAGTTTATAACAATAGGAGCCTCTTTTTAACTTTTGGCTTTTAATTTGGATAAAGTATCATGAAGCAATCAAATTAAATCGTGTTAGGTAACAAATAATTATTTTTTAATTCACTGAATTTCAGTGATACTTTTCATCAACAACATCAATCAACTGAGGTTTGAGTTCTAGAAAAGTCAGAATCCGCAAAAAACTTTTCCCATACATTTCGTAGGAAATGCACAAAAGACTCCAAGGTACTTTTTACGATGGATAGACTGACAGAAAATAAAGAAAACTCAGTTAGTCCAATAGAGATGTTTCATCTTTATAAAAAACAGGATCGATTTGCATAAAAAAAAGTTTTTGTGAAAACTACCGTTTTTCTTGCTGGCATTTTTTTCAAAATCTGTTAATGCAGATCAAAATATCTCAAAAATTCAAGGACAATCTTCTAATACTGTTTTCCTGTAGCTACAATGGCTACGGTAGCTGCCCTTACTGCCCCCTCTCAAAAATCCACCCTGTATACCATTGTAAAGATAGTTCATTTAATGGAGATTAATTCTGTACTTTTCAAAAATAGTCTTCGAATTTTTGGTTCTAAGACATGCCGGTTTCCTCACGATGTTTTATTGGTTACTTATTGTAGATCAATTGAACAAAATATTACCAGAATATACACATATTTTTTCGCTGACGAACGGTACCTTTGGTTAAAGTCTCCATCCACCAAGCCTTTAACGTGCCAGAATTAAAAAAATCTCGTAAATAATAGCTCCTACACACTATGCCGGCGGACTGGCAGCCGGGACTGCCGCCGGCTATGCCACCGGGCATGTCGCGGCGCGCGCGGTCCTGCCGCACAAAGCCGCACAAAAGAAATGAAGGCGAAAAAGCCGGGGGTACGTGCCGCGCGGCAAAAGTTGGCGGCCATGCCGCCGGCATAGCGTGTGGGGAGTATAAGACTACAAGATGTAAGCTTTTGTTTTGAATAAATTTATTGATTTTTATCAAATATTTTAGGAAAAATTATTATTCTCGGTGGGTCATGATTGTGAGTTGTAATTCTTATAACTATGGTTGTAATCGACGACGAAGATAAAATCTTCCCATCTATAACAAACTTTACATCTACGTACCGTGCAAGCAGAACTAAGTGTTTGTTGTGAACAGACATAATTTTTATTATAATTATTTTGTGAATAAGTGTATTTTTTATTTTTAACACATTAAAAAATGTACATTTGATTTACACAATAAAATGTTTCCATTCTATAACACAATATTTTTAGGTGGATGTGGATGATTATTATAGAGGCTGATGATGTTTTGATCGTCATCCATCACGAGTTTCGCTTTGCAGCCTGGATACCTCAAAGAACAGTACCAAGTACGTCCTGACCGGTTCCTTGTAAAGGTGTATCCTCCGATGAGAATCAACTCCTTGCCCCTTCTTGACGTACCAATCTCATAATTGTAATCTATCAATCAAATATATGTTGAGATTAGTAGTATTGAAATGTTTAAATAAAGATTAAGTCTATTTCTGTCTGATCTGATTTAATACCGAAAAAAAAATTGAGCGAAATGATCAACAATAGAGCTTTTTAAATAAATAAATAAATCATTTATTTGCATAAAACATGGTACACAATGGTGTTAAATATAATTATAATTGCACAAACATAAACCTAAGATACTCGTAAAACATAGCATGCAAAATTTGAGGGTATTTGGAAATGTTACAACGTACCATCGAAGAAGTTCATATCTATACACCGTAAGGACTATTTCTGCTTGCAGTCTCGGCCGCAATAGAACCGGGGCGGTAACAGATGTGGTCTTCGTGTTCACGGGATTTTGTTTTCAAACTGCTTAGATATGAAGTTCTTCGATAGTACATCCATTTTTTTTATCCATAAATTCTTTTACAATAGAATCTACACTCATTCAACCAATTGTACATCTTTATCTTAAATAATCTAGAATTTAATGTTTTGAATTGACTTGGTATCTTGTTATAAATACGCACGCACATTGCTAGGCACTTTTTGATGTATTTGGCAAGTCGTTCCGTTCGTCCAAAGTGGTGACGCATGCAAAAAAATTAAGGTTTAGAAAAGTGGAGTTCAATTAAAGATGACACGGATTTACAAAATGCTCCACGATCCAAGATGGCGGCTGCGATTTTTTTTTTCATTTTTCGTCGTGGATGTCATTTTCATAGTTTTCGAGGGTGGTAAAGCCGATAGTGAGGTCAAAATGTAAATCCAAGATGGCGGCTTCGATTTATTTATTTTTTCAAACGCATGAGTCATAAAGTAAGAGCGTACATTCTGTAAGTGGGGAACGTCGCGAACTAAAATATTGATTATGAAATGCAATAATTAATATCGTAACACCGTATATTTAGTTTTAGATGTAAAAAAAGTATTTGCAAACTTTCCAAATGCCTTTTTTACACCTAGAGTGTATAAGTCGACATGAGTCGGAAATCATCTTACGCACGTGTATCATACAACGTTTTACAAAATCGAGTGAGCCTTACGATGATGTGTAACATCTAACATACTCGTAATGACGACGTAATACGTCGTGAATGTTGTTTTTATCATTTATATACTATATAAATGATAAAAACAACATTCATGACTTTGACTTTCGACTTCGACTTCGACTTCGACTTCGACTACGACTACGACTTCACTTCGACTTCGACTTCGACTTCGACTTCGACTACGACTTCGACTTCGACTTCGACTTCGACTTTGACTTTGACTTTGACTTTGACTTCGACTACGACTTCACTTCGACTTCGACTTCGACTTCGGCTTCGGCTTCGACTTCGACTTTGACTCCGCCATTGCCATCGGCATCGTCATCGACATCGTCATCGTCATCGATGTCGTCATCGCCATCGCCATCGCCTTAGCCATCGTCATCGTTATCATCATCATCTGATTTGTAAAACTTTTCTCAAATAATAAAAACTCTGCAACGGGCTGACGACGGCCACAAAAATAAAAAATAAACAGAAAAGTAAAAAGCACTAGTGAAAAAAAGTGACACTTTCCGCACTAATTTACTGCTTGGAAAAGGCTCTTTTCGAGCAAGTGCATTGTAAAGTATATTTACAGTTATGAGGCCTTAAAGTTAAACGCTACAATAGACCTGACAGTATATTTTTCTTGCCATGTTTGGTAAAAAAAATGTCGCCATTGAATATCGATTTTATCTTTAAGTGTGTGACATCGGTAATGCAAGCATCATCGAAGCAGATTTTGGTGTAATTCGTACAAGATCTATTTTCTGCAAGGACTCAAAAGTTGTCTTAAGCTACGGTTTCCTAGAAGAGCGGTGGCCGCCACATAACGGCCGCAGTGACAGCTGTCATGAAAATTATGGCAGCGGGGTTCAACTTTACGGTGTCAAAAAACGCTCTCTAGAAAAACACACTAACATACTTTTATAAATAACGTTTCAGTGACGTCATTCGCCGGTAAATTGCGAACGATATGTGGTGGCCACCGCTTTTCTAGGAAACTGGAGCTTTACCTAACCTTTTTTTTTTTAGGTGGGAAATTATTCAAAAAGCTTCAAAAAACTTCTCCCGGTCTGGGCGGATCGGGAGGGCGTGTCCTCTTACTGACTAAAACTCCTTCAGATGCCAGTGTTTTGCCAGGGGCCACGGTGACCCTTTCGGAATTTCCCGCGACCCTGACAAGCTTTAACCTAAAGCGAAAACTCGTGATTTATGTTAATGTACCGTGCTTGTTTACCAAATAAGAAAAGCCAGAAAAAATATACTATAGCCTTTCTAAGACAATTTAACATATTCTCCTTTCGACATAACCATGTACTTTGGCGGTTGATGGCCGTGTATGGGAATCGAAGATGGCAGTATCTTCCCATTCTTGTCCAGTTTGATTCGAGCTTTGCATCCAGCATCTTTCTTGGAACAGTAGAAGTTTAAGGTGCGATGCTGTTGTGAGAAGGTGAATCCTCGATACATCAGCAAATGCTTGCCCCTGTTCGTTGGAATCATTTTGTATGTATCTGGAAGAGTAATTTATATTCGATTGAATTACAAGACGAGCTTAGCCACATATTTTGTAACGTGCTTATGAGTCAACCGTTTAGGGGTCGTCCATAAACCACGTGAGGCTGGAAAGGGGGGAAGGGGATTCGGAAATAATCACAAAATATCACAAGGGGGAGGGGGAGATATCACGTGTATTTATTTTTTCGTTTAAAGCGCATTTCTAAACCGAAAAGCGGCCCCCCAAATAAAATATTTTTAATATTTTTTTTCTTTCTATTTCAAGATAAAATATTCTGTAATTTTTTAAGATGCCGTTTTGCACCAAAAAATACATGTGACTTTGGGTAGGGGTAGGGGTTAGTCTAAAACCTCACCACGTATCACCAGGGTTGATAAAAAAGTTGTTAAAATACATCACGTGATTAATTATTTCGTAACCTTTCTAGGAGAGTACAGCACCCACTAACTAGAAGTAATAACTTTATGCCTTAGCTTTATACAATACCTTGCCATGTAATCTGGTCCTTGTTTGAACAATAAATCTTATCTTTGTTACGTGTACTTGGTTACTTGCATAACCAGTCTATAGTGTTTTCTCTGCTGAGCCACAGGCCTCTCGGTTAGAGGGCATGGGCCACTGGGTTACTTAAACAAAATATTACCAGTGAATATACACATATACATGTATTTTCGCTGACGAACCGTACCTTTGATGAAGTCAGCCTTTGGCGCACCAGAATGAAAAAATCTCAATGATTAGACTGCAAGATGTAAGATTTTGTTTTGAATTAATTTATTGACTTTTTATAATTTATTTTAGGCAACATTATCATTCTCGGTGGCATGACCCACCGAGAATGATAATGTTGTGAGTTGTATTTATTTAGTAGATAATGTTGTTGTATTGTGAGTTGTATTCGACGACGAAGATAAAATATTCCCATCTTTAACAAACTTTATATCTACGTACCTTGCAACCAGAACTAAGTTTTTGCGAACAGACAATTTTTAATATTATTCCTTGGTGAATAAGTGTATTTTTTATTTAAGGTGGATCCGCAAACGTATCCCGCGAAACTCAAATTTTGTTACGTTTTTTACAATTTGTAGTTTAGTGCCAGTTTTTGTCCCTTGATCAAAATATAATTCGCAACCATAACAAATATGTATTTACAGAATAATAATCATAAGAATCATTAATACATCCTCTGTAAGTTAGATTTGTTCCATTGAATGACTTTTCCATGAAATCACGACATTTAAGAACAAATATAATTTAAGGCGGTTTTCCACGGTGCGTGACATTGCAGACGGAAGCCGCGTGTCGCGCCGCCACAGTCCCGGTCGCATCGTCGCACCATGGTAAGAGTACCGTCCGTGGTAGCGCAGACACGCCCGTCGTGGTGCCTCCCATCCGCGGCGAGTCGGTAACTTAGAAGTGCGATGCAAGCTTCTCTTTCACTTTGCATTTCCGAATGACAAAATGGATCCAATCACAACGGGCTGGTCTGTGTCTGTCCGCAATACCACGAACCGTGGGAAAGCGAGAGAGCGTTAGAGAGATGTATTTATAATTCTAATGATGTATCTGGTATCTGGTAGTAGCTAGATGAAAGGGGCCGAGAATGGAGTTAATAACGTGACGATGTTAATCGCGTAACAGGTATCACTATTTTCTACTATCGAATATAATTGAGAAAAAAAAACAATGAAATATTAATATCCAATATATTTTAACTAACATTAAAATAATTATAAAACGCTTTTAGCTACATAATAAACATCATGACAGTACCTAGATATGGCTGGGTAAACAATGAACATCTTTATATAAATAATATAAATTCAAGTCGCTTTTCGAGTCTGTCTCTGTGACCGCGTCGTTCTTCCAAACCGGAAAGTATTTTGATGCGGTTTCTTTAACATCATTTTGAGAATTTATTCCGAAAGTTTTATGTGAATATAAACGTTACTAATAAAATAAATAACGTAATCTTTTTTTTTTTTCTATTCGTAAAAATCGTTCCAACCAGTGGAGGGTCTAGTATGTACTATAAGACCAAGTAGGTACAGTAGGTATACGGCCGATTTTAAATGTAGGAAGTTCGTCTTTTTAGAGCATCTTTTCTCTCAGTCATACCTGAGTGACGAGCCCATTGCCATCAACCGGGCACAAATCCAGATTCCGAGCTGCTACTGAGAAATTCCAAATAGAAAAACCTAACAACACTTTGCCCAACCTGGGAATCGAACCCGCATGCTCAGCAGTAGCGCTTGCGACAACTAGATCAACGAGGCACTCCGCAAAGACCGCATTGTGCTTAGGTACATTTTTGTTGAGTAGTACCATAGGTCAAATTTATAAGGGTCTATTTTTTTTACACAGCGCAGCGTCTAGATAGTGCCATACATGACCAACCGGTTGCCAGGACCAACCTTAATTTTTTCAGGATTGTCATGGCAGGCCTGAGAACACATGTAACTTGCACAGAAGTATGCAAGTAAGTTGCATACTCAGGTATTCAGCATGTTCCAGAAAGGTGTGGTTCTCTTATGCGATTGCACGGCCAATGGATCAGACGTGGACTGCCATGTAAACTTCGCTGCCCATATCACCTCACACATAATAAACTAATCCCCTAAATATGTGGGAGAAAGTATTGTACCAAAGTATATTTTCTTAATTTAAGACACATATTTAATGCACAATAATTTATATTTTCTTGCATCTGTATACGTAGTTCTACCTCTAACATAATATCAATGATAATAGCCCTTAAAATTATAACCATTTGATACCATAATTATTTTTTATTGCTTATTAATTAATAATTGCCTTCAATATTCTTCTAAATAACAGTAAATCACAAAAATTACTTAACGAGAGTACAATTATGGAAAAAAGTATTACAAAAAAAATAATGTAATGATTGATGCTTAAATAAAAGTTATTATTACTTAATATAATATTATTCGATATATTTTTGTTTTAGGTACAATTTCATTGAAACGGCTTTGGTTTCCGAAAAACCAAACCAAAGCATAAATAAGAAGTATAAATTATAGGTTACATTTTGTAATTATTATTTTTTCAGTGCTACCAAGAAAGGTAGTATACCTATATTAATTAATTATATTCAAGACCGTACATAGGTACCTACAGCACATGATATTATTTCGATTTTAGAAAAAAAATACCTACGGATTCGATACGTATAAAATAAATTAATAGTTTAAAAAACACTAGAAAAACACGCTTTTAGTTCATATCTTCCGGCTCCATCATCAGATCAGTTCGACAGTACCATATTATTGTATTGTCATCAGAACTACATACAGCTGCCAATTTTCATTACGCTACGACCTTTGGAAGATGGTTAAATTAGTTACCTTAGATTCCATTACATAGTTAGTTACATACAGGTCGACCTAATAAAAGCGTGTTAAAAAGAGTTTTATTTTATTATACAAATGGGATCACTAGTATAATTAAAAATTAAAAAAGTAAGGCCAGTCTGGTATAATCAACCATAAATTTCCTTTACCACCCTAAGAACCTATGCACACGATTAAATTACGTCGTAGTATTCAAAAGCGGTAAGGTGTTCGACTATAACTATACAACGAAGGATTCTGATCAGTGCTGAATTTGACATAGAGTCCATTGTGGGTTGAACGGTAGATCGGCGGAGAGTGATTGTGTTCCATTCTGATACTTGTAATCCTGCCGTTGTCATCTAATTTTACGCTTGACTTGCAGCTTTTATACTTTCTGGAACAGTAGTAAGTGTTCTTGGCTCGATTGTTTTCTGTGTACGTGTATCCGTTGACCATCAACAAGGTTTTCCCGCGAATCGTCTGTATAAACTTGTAGTTTGAAACATCTGAAAGTAATAACATATTAATTTGTGTTGCTCTCTTAAGGATTTCTTTATGTTAAAAGACTTTTCCGTCTTTTTACTACAAAATAGCTTTGGAAAATTGACCTTTATTTTTTATATTTTATTCCCCGACGATGTACTGCAGGTGGTCGGGCCAAGGTCAAGGGTATTTAATAAAAAATATGTATTTTTGAATGATTTATTTTATTATTTTCAGTTTTTCTTACCAAAAGAACAATTTTTATTTAATTTAATATTTTAAAATCGGTGTCGTCTACGAAAACAAACAAGGCATATAGCGGGTGAACCAGGGCATTCGACACATGTAAAAATTGTAAATGTTGCTTTCTTACCAAATTGATCGCAAACTTGGCACGATCTACTTTTAATGCGTCCAGATTTATTCGGAATTATTCGAGCTAAATGTTTATTGATCCTCGCTGTTTGATCTTGTTTTTGATGTGCATCATTTTCTTTTACTTCGCAGAGTGTAGTATTTTCGTTAACTTCTGAGGATGTAGTCTGTTTCTCCTGTGCTCCACACAAGCTGAATCTTGGCTCCACGTCAACTAGAATATGTTTTTAATTTAATTTGTGTATTTACAATAACAGATGTTGTATTTAATTATATTTTCTGAAAAGAAGGTACCAAATTAATGCAACGAGCTTTTTTTGTTTTGTCATTTTAAAAGCGGAAAAAGATTTAAAGTTTTTTTCTTAGTAAATGACTACGTTAGTACCTAGTGCTATAGTCAGAATTACCTAAAAACATTACCACACCTTTGGGCTTCACCGCAGTGGGGTAAAAAGTAAATCAGAAACTCTTTAAATACCAGATCAACTTAAAAGTATTGCTGTGCTGTCGCAGCAACGCTGCCACGATAACGCCGCGGCAGCATTATTGCGTGCAGCGGGGTTCGGAATCATGCCTTAAGTTTTTGACAACAAGAAATAAGTCGGGAAAAGTTAATCCACTGAAAAACAAAATGTTTGTTAATAACATTATTTAACTAAATCAATATGTACATTTTATGTTTCATATACCTATTAAGTTTAAAAACATTAATTATTTAAGTACATTCACCAATTTTTTAATTTTTTTATATATAAAATACCAGAAAAATCTTTTCACCCTTCTAAAACTATAATAATACCAACCCAATACTGTCCCACTGCAGGGCAAAGCCTTCTTCCCATACAGAGAAGGCACGACCATTGATCACCACGCCTACTCATGACGGGTTGGCGAATTCAGACTTATATTAACCACAGGTCCAAGTTTCCTCACCATGTTTTCCCTTCACCGATGTCAGTAATGTCCAAGATAAACTCCGAAAGTACATAATAATTTAAAAGGTCACATTGGTACTTGCCGCGAACCACAATCGTGCGTCTCGTGCATGAGACGCGGGACCTTACCCACTGGGCCATCATGACTTCTAAAACTATAACTTCTTTTTTTTTACGATTTCTTTATCGTGGCTTGCGGTAGGAGCTGTTTGGTAGAAATCGTCCCGTAAGCAAAAAGCGTAATACGGGGGGCATTACGCTTTTTGCGCTTCATACGAATTTCTCCCTCTCTGTCTCTTTCTATTCTATACAAGTGTGTGCGTGCGAGTATTGCGTAGGAACTTCATTCCTGACTGGGGTCACCCGACCACACACGTTTTTTTATTACGAAATTGGCCTGCATTTGACCTCGATCTCGTCTGGTGGAAAGCGATAATGAAGTCTAAGATGGAACGAGCAAGTACAGTATATGCCTGTTCACTCTTGCAACAAGTTATATAGAGAAGTTTAAGTACTAGGAATTGTTGCCAAAAGTGATTAGGAAATTACGAGGTCGAATATAGGAGTTTTTTATCTAATTAATTAATAATCAGTCATCATTTTATAAATGGTTATCTTTTGATGGCTATAAAAGGGGAGGACCAAAGACTCGATGGATGGACTGTGTGAAAGATGATATGGCTAGGAAGGGGGGGATACCGAGATGACGACTAATAGAGAAGTATGGAAGAAAAAGATATGTTGCGCCGACCACAAAAGGATTAGGATGAGGGCAGGAGAATGACAATTATGATCTTTATCTTTTATCTTTTTTTCTGATTTCGTTTCTGATTCCGCCATATTTTTCTTTTTATCTATTTCTTCGATCGATATTGATCGATAGATTATTGATCGATAGATTATTATAATCATAATCATAATCATTTATTCATTCTTCTTCTATACGTTTTTTTTTTCTTTTCGCCGTTACGTGTTTTTTTTTTTTTAATAAGGTGTATTTTTGTGGATTCTTTTTTAACTTATCTCTATATTTTCTCAAATTTTCTGCTGGTTTTTCAATTAGAATGAAAATGTGTGTTATCGATAATGACTTTAAAATAAATAAATAATAATACTAATGAAAGATGTTGGTTATGAAAACTTTGTTTATTGCATCTCTTACAGACATCTTGTAAACAGATTTGTGCTCTAACAATTACTTACAAACAAAACAAAATTATAACTTTATAACATATGTTTTACTTAGGTACGATTTACAATTACTTATACAATTCAATCAATATTAAAGTGATAAAAATGAATTATCAATACTCACTTTAAAATAAATTATTTTTTATATTAACGTAGGATGTTGGTTGTGAAAACTCTGTTTATTGCATTTCTTACAGACATCTTGTAAGTTAATAGATTTGTGCACTTACAAGTACTTTCATACCTACAAGGTGGGTAGGTAACAAAATTTTTACTTTATAACATTTATTTTAGTAACGATTTCAATTTTACAATACAAAAAATATTAAAGTGATAAAAATACATGCTTGTTGTATAGGTAATAAATATAACATTATATTCGCTAAAGGCGACGTGTTGACATGAGCATCTCAACAGCTAGGCAGATTCAACTAGAATTTAAAACAATGATTTTATATATTTTTAAATACCTCTGTTTGTCTCTCTCTGCAGCAGCCAAAAGTTGACGTAGAAAATGCCTATGATATTAAGTCCTCCTCTGTGCATTTATGTGCTTAATGTATTAAAAATTAAATCAATAAATAAAAATACAAACAGTGAAACAAAATAAGTACTTAATTTATAACACTCACAGAGCACGTAAGCCCCGCCGGCAGCAACTACACACTGGCAGAATTAATACAATACGCGCCCGCGCAATTAGCACTGAGCGCAAATTCGGCGGTCACATGCATTGTCAGAATTGTCACGGGCCATCAGTTTCTATGAATAAACGGTGACGCCCACTGACAAGATTGATTTGTCTCTTCTTCTTTGTTTTTCGTGTGGTTAGTGACTAACCTGGTGTCAGAGTTTTTATGCCGCCCATGGGCCTCTGTCTTGGCTTCACATGCCGTCGAGAAATATCTCTTCGGCAGCACGCTTGGCATGAACACAATAGAGACTGGTTTTGTCGACGGAAGAATAGACAAAATGAAAGATGAGCACTCACAATCTATCATTTTGTCTATTCTTCCGTCGACAAAACCCGTAGACAACCCGTTTCTATGGTTGACATGCTACGCGTGCTGGTGAAAGAAACCAATTCTATGGAAAGTGATGGTAATACCGTCTCTAGAAGCGGCCGCCGAGGTGTCTCCGTGCTTTGTAGTAACACTTAATTAATCCTTTAAATAAATTAACATGTAAGTACGTAACATTATGACCGGTTAAACGAGGTACTTAAAACAGAACAAGATTATTTATGCTCACATGAAACGAATAATATACATGACATAAAAAAACAAAGTATCTCAAAACTTTAATGATCACTATAGTTACCAGATTCGCAAAAGATTAAATGATCACTCTGATCTGATCACACCTGCGCGGGCTACTACACCAGCCTAATGATCTTTGTTAGGCAGGGATGTATGATCAGCTTTGCCTTCATACTTCAAATTGGGCTTAAAACTGGCAAAAACGCAAGTATTCACAATTTATAATCGTTGAGCTCCTTAAGTTCCGAGTTGAGCTCTACGATTACTGACAAATGCTTGCACTGACTGGACAGGTCCACTCAAATCTGTGTGGTCGGCCTTTCTTCTCAGAGTAGTCAGATAGGAATCGCTAACCTCGTCTAGCCTATTTGTATTATTTTTTAATTTGACGTGAAAAAGACTTCATATTTACAGAATAAACAATTCATTTCATTTCATATATTTCATTGGATAATAGGGATGTTGATTGGGGAAAAAAAAAAAACAATTTAGTCCGTCAGTCAGATAATAAAAAAATATTAGATACGTATTTTTTGCTTTATCATATTAATAAAAAATGGTTTAGATAAAACGCATTAAAGTTGGGGCTCGCTACGTCAGAACCACAAGTCAGTATAAAATCTACAGGGGAGTGTGTCAGTGACGTCATGCCACATTTTAACTCAATGTATTGCCGTAATCTTTTGATTACGTAAAAAAAGAAAAATTACGTATCCAATATTTTTTAATCGTCTACCTGAGGGAGATTTTTTTGTTACCATCCCTATTAGATCAATTAGGTAGGTATCAAATTAAAGTTCAATTTTTTTTAGGTATTCGAATCGAGAGCGGAATTCAGAATTATGTCGCCGATATGTCCCTAGTATAACTGATCAGTATATTTTTAAATCCTTGCAACATTATGCCTTTATTTTCACGTATTTCCCGTCTATCAGTTGCTTAAACAAAGGTGGCTTATGATTGTGTTCCTCCCTCAAATTAACAATTTCTCCGACTGCATTAAGGCGGACGCTACTTTTACAATAACTATACGACTTTTTTGAACAATAGAAATTAAGTTTTGATCTGTTGTTTTGCCAAAATGTGAACCCATTGACCATCAGCAACTTGTTTCCCTTGTTTGTTTCTATAAATTTGTATTCCACGCAAACTGTAAAGAAATAAAAATAAAAATTATTAAAGGCCCATATTATCACCATCGTAAAGGGATGTATGGGTGGTTCTACTCAGGAGGGACGAAAATGAAGTGATTTTTGGCACAATTTTTTTGGCATGTAAGGTCAGAAAATTAGCTTGACGTCTAGCTTAGATCGTTCTTTTACTGACCACAAACGCGCCAGTCAAAAAAAAAAAATATACCAAATTTATAACCATTTAAAAAATATGGGCCCAGGAGACTGAGGCTATGAACAGGATACTGAGTATTGACACAAAAGAACTTAAAAACCGTTGTAATTATTTAAATAAAATGGTGTTTTATTAATAAAACTAGTTTAATGGCATAAAAACAGTGCCTTCCATGGAATAATTCTATTGTAAGACCTTGACTGGATCATTTTTATTTTGAAGGTACGCTTCTTACGCTGCCTCAACGCCCTTTTTCGTGCCAGTGCCAATCTAGGTGGAACATTTTGTGCATTTACCACTTGCTGCTGCTGATTTTCATCGCAACTAGATGGCGTGTTTTCTCTTACAAACTTTATTGCCGCGTTTTACAGAGCATTTTTTTTATCATGATGAGTTTTGGAATATTTTCTCCATTTTTTGCGAGTTTGACGTTTTTCACGATCCGACATTTCCGATACTAATTTTCTTTGTCCCTTTTCTTTTCTAGTTAAATATTTTTGCCGACTTTTTTCTTTTTGATCCGCTAATTTAGTAGGATCATTTTTAATTTTTTGATATCTAAGCCTTTCAGCTATCTTTTTTTTCTCTAATCTTTCTTCCTTAGTAATATTTTTTTGGGTTTGCCATTTTTCTGTAAAAGAATGTAATGAAATATACTATAGTATATAGTATACGGTTTTTTACGTATTCAAATATTACCTACACATATTTAACATTTTTATCTAAAAACTTATATAATTTAAAAAAAAATATGATTGTTTTTAACAATAAATAAATAATAATGAAGTTTTAATGTTAGAAATCGGAGTTTTTGCTTCGGAAAATTCCCAGTTTATTAATTTATGATAAATAATTTGTAACTAATCAAATAATACATAAATGTACCAATAATTAATACATAAATCATGATAACTGGATTACTATTCGTGCGGATCCTTGATGACTCTCCTCTCGGTCCTCTGATTTATCCTCAGTCTCCTGGCTATTATGTTTCAGGATACTGGGGACAGGATACTGAGATCATTTTAAGTTTTTAGCCAATAACTACGTCAATGCAACATTTAATATTGAAATTATGCAATTCTGTACTCTAATGTATAAACGAATTTACGACCTTTTTTTTTTGAGAGTGGGAAATTATCAAATAACTTATCCCACTCTGGGCGGAGCGGGAGGGCCTATGAATGCAAAAAAAGTATATAGAAAACAATAGATTTTACATAAGTACGTGGCAGGATACTGTTAAGCTGACTGGCCGCAGCACAACCTCACTCACATAACTCAATGTAGCGGGTAAGCCCACCGCGAGCCGAGACGGACACGAGTGGTTGTAAGCTGACTTCACTTCGATCTTTCTAGACCGCACAGCAACGCGCTAGACGCGGTAATTCAAACTGATTTTAACGTGTTTTGATGTAGCAGGAGACTGAGGTAAAAACCGAGAGACAAAATAAAATGCACTTTTTTTAAATAAATTTCGCATTTAAGGTAAAATTAGACAAACACACACATTGAAACTATATATATTATACATTTCTATTTTAGTGCTGATATTACATACATACTCAAAATAAAGTTTTTCAATTCGTCCAAGAGACATGCCAGGAGACTGAGAATTTGGCACTTTAAAGTACAATTTTTGTAAGATATATATTTAGGAGTGAGCAAATTTTTTGTGTCATACTAGAAACCATTTAGTTGTAGGTACAGTTTCGAACGTAAATCAATATAATTTGCCTACAAAAACTATAAAAAATAATAACTATATAAAATAAGGTGAGCCGCGGAAAATTCTCTTGCGAGTAGAACCACCCATATATCGCCTTAAGAGAATGAACACACGTATCGAGTATCGACGCGGTATCGGCTTGAGCCGGTCAGAAAGAGGTTTAATTGTCGATGCAATATCGACGAAGAAGTGGCTTTTAATGCGACAATTGTGGTGATACGTGATCGGCTCAAGCCGATTCCGCGTCGACAAGTGTGGTCACTCCCTAAATCTCTCATTTTAATTTCTTACTGAACTATAGGAGCTCGTCCGGATCAATCCTGAAAAAGTTCAACTCTTCCGTAGGCTCAGAAGAAAAAGATACGTAACTGTAAGCTAATTTAATTTTTATTCAAAAAAATACTGATATGTCTCGCCGTCCGCATATAAATATTAATTCATTTAATCATAATTTTTTAAGTAAAAACTCGTTTAGGCACGCTTTGCGCTCATTCTGAACAGTGAATGAAACTGATCCGTCATGCTCGGGTAACGCAGAATGGTTAAAATCGGCTCCAGCCGGTCGGTGACGCTGATTCACGTATTCTCGGCTCCAGTCCTAAGTTTTCACTTCTTTCGTGTGTCATAAGCACACACTCTCACTTTCTTATTTTTTTTAATACAATGTAGGTAAGTCTCATTACTTTTATAACGGTAAAGAACTTATTTTGACAATTTGTAGTACCGGCCCCCATCAACGACCTGGTACACAGGGGGCGGATGATTATGTTTCTCAATTATGTAAACGATTGCTCCTTCCTTACTTAATCGGACCTTACTTTTACAGCTGCTTGCTTTTTTTGAGCAATAGTAGCAACTTTTTAATCGGTTTTTTCGCGAAAATGTGTACCCGTTGACCATCAATAGCTTGGCCCCTGCCAAAGTTTCTATGAATTTTGCACGAGCTGAAACGTTAAAGAAAATAAGATCGTTTTAAGTAAGCAAAATACACCAAAACACAATTCGGACGTGATATTGTGGTTGTGTGTTAAAGAAAAATTGAAACCACGCCAGCATACACAATTGACTTGACTTAATAATAAAAAATATCCATTTTATTAAGTAGTTATCTATTTCATTGATTTTCACATAAGTAGGTACATGATGACATTTAAAAAAACTGTCAAATAAATCTAGTACGACAAATAATTTATAGGTAAAAATTAAAGCTGTTTTGCAAACATATCATCTAATTACTATTGATTTATTCATTTTTGCTCACATAATACTTCAGTAGAGATTTTTTTTTAATTTATTCAAAAGCACAAATCATTAAATGCGTTTAACGCTAAACACAGATCATCATCATTATTATACATCGTGAGGAATGTCTTAGAGATATTTTCTCGACGACATGTGAAGCCAAGTCAGAGGCCCATGGGTGAAATGGTAAATATATATCTTTCTTTTTCGTGTGGTTAGTGACTAACCTGTACCACAGCCTGCACCCTAATTGCGTAACACACAAGCCATTTCATTTTGACAGTTCATCAACATTCATTGCATTATTTAGGTTGTTGAGCAGACAAATTTTTCCAACATATGAAGCACTGGATTAGCAATATCCTTCAAAATTATTCAGATTGTGATTGATCGTGTGTTACGCAATTAGGGTGCAGGCTGTAGTGCAGGTTAGTCACTAACCACACGAAAAAGAAAGATATAAGTATATTTAAAACATCATTTGTCTCTATAATCTTCAAACGATAGACAGAAACAGAGCGATGTTTTAGACATGTTTAGCGGTAAACGTAGTATGTATTTAGCTATTTGTAGTGCAAACGGGCCTCATTGTTTTATTTTACAAATAATAACTAGACATTTTTTGATGTACTTACAGATAGAACAGACAGTAGGTAGGAAAATCAATACACTCTTAATCCAAATAGTTATAATCCACGGTTCGGCCAAATTAGTGAAATTATTTAATTTGGTGTTTTTCTATTCATCCAAGGCATTAGTTTGGTCGAACCATGTGTACATACCACCATAGCGAAATCGATTGTGCTTTGTCACATAAATACAATGCTTCAGTTACTATAAGTACCATCAACCAAAAAAAGTTGCCGGAAAATTTGAGGTAGATAAAAATAGAATTGGTCAATAGAAACCATTCATCACCGTCATAATTATTACATCATCAAACTTACTTAATACTATGTAAAATGATTACTATCCTAATTACTCGATTTTATGGACTAAGACTTTCTAATCTCGTAAGTAATCGTTCTTTAAGTTTATATTTTACGCTGCCCCTGCTGTTTACAGACACACTTTAGCATGCTTGTAAAATACTGATCCAAAATTAAACAAAATCTAAAATTAAACATTTCCTGAACATAATTTGAGCTAGAGGACGTATAAATAAAAATAAAAAAAAACATTATGCAATATGTTACCGAAGGAATGCTTACAAGTATCACATTAAAATCGAATCATCAACTCGTAACACAAAATTTTATTCGACTGATTCGTGAGCGGATACACTTACCCCGCATCCTAACCAAAGCGAAATATCGCGCGAATTCGCGATCGTCGCGTTTATATGTCACTAATTTGTTCGGAAAGCCGGAAGCGGCCCTCTGTCGGCGCAACCGGGCGTTCGAGTTCGCCAAACAAAATGAACGCGACGGTAGCGTGTTCGCGCGATGATCGTTTTGTTTAGGACGCAGGGTTAGGCGAAGTATCTCTATAAGATACATACTTTTTTGAATTCTAGCCTACGAATAATAAAAGTCAGATAATTTTTCAAAGTAGTGATGTTTGGAGCTGAATTTTTCGTTGATTTTGTTCACAATATTACGCTTCCTAACTTTTATTATTCATAGACTCTAGCCTACTCTGACGTACTCTCCGGTCGCCAATTGCATGTATCTTGGCGGTTCATGAGTATGAAAAGTGTTCGCCTCTCTGATGGTCCCCGATTTATTCAGTTTGACGGTAGCCCTGCATCCCGTGCTTTTCTTCGAACAGTAGTAGGTGGTACTATAGTGGTCTTGTGAGAATGTATAGTCGTTCAACATTAGTAGATTTTTGCCCTTTTGAGTGGGAATGAACTTATACTGAAAGCCTGTAAAAGTGAGAAAATTCTGAATTGAAGTAGCAAGTTTAACGGAATGCAAACATAGAACCAACACAAGACCCAAAGCACAATGTTCTTGATTTTCTCGACATTTCAGCATAGATCAACGAAAGTATGCCATGGACCCTGTTTACAGAACAAAAAATCGTAGAGTGTTTTTGCTCGTTAGATCTAAACCGACCCTGAGACGACGTTAAAGGCACACAGGCGCGACGAAACAACGTAGTCTGATGAGCAAGATAGGTCTCAATGATTAGGAAATAATACAACAAGAATGACATTAAATTGTTTATTGAAACTAAAGGTTACTTAAACAACTGGCTTATAATATTTTTTATTTAAAATACCAAAAACTTTGTTGTTGGGCTAAGATCGTTTGCGCACAGCATCCAATCAGAATCCGAAAAATGATGGTGAGAAGTTTGCGCACTAGATCCGCTCAAAGTCAAAACATTTACTTCACTTAAACAAATTACAGGCAAGGAGTCGGCCGGTCAGAAAGATGAAGCTACTTGCCCATTCTAAAGCGTAGTAGTTACCTAAGGAGAAGTACGGAAAAGAATCTACATGGAGTGTCCATGGAGATTTTTACCCATTTAAAGATCAGTACATTGTTACAAAATATTGATTACATCATATATGTTGAAATTGTTTATATATGAGAGAACGATGTAGAAAGACGTGCACGTTACGGCGAAAGCGTCAAGGTAGCCCGCGAAATTAAAATTTTCTTACGTTTTTTTGCAATTTGCAGGTCAGTATCATGTTGTATGTTGATCTAAATATGATTTGCGGCCGTATCAAATGGTTATTTATCGAAATTATAATCATAAAAACGATCAATACAACTCTCTATGTTCATATAATCGCATTGAATGACTATTTCATGAAATCATGACATTTGACGATTGTGCTTACTTATGGAGATGTGTTGCTGATTGTAATGATTATAATTATGTAAAGCCATATTTGTTACGGTCGCAAATCATATTTTAATCAACATAAAACCCCACACTGACCTGCAAAATGTAAAAGACTAAAGACAATTTGAATTTCGTGGGCTACCTTAGCGCATGCCCCTTAAAAGCGTCCAGCGTACAACACAAAGTATATTATTTTCTGCCATTTCTTTAGTAGGGATTCTTGAATTGATTTTTTCGATGATTCTATTGATACGGCTAAGAATAAAGTTTAATATAGTCTCCAGATGTCGTTTTTACGTAGCGTGGCGGTTCGTGCAAGTGTACTCCTTTGACTTTCTCGATATTACCAGACTTATCAAGTTTCACGGAGGCTTAATCCAGCTAATCGTCTCGAACAGTAGCAATTGTTACTCGAATTGTGTTGCGAATATGTAAAATTGTTCAACATTAACAAACGGTTACCCTTTGGGGTTGGAATCCATTCATATTCTAGCCCTGTAAAAGTGCAGATATATAAACATATTACGAGTACTTATAAGACAATGGCATGTATTTAATCAAACCCCAAATAATTCCCCTTAAGATTTCTTAAAAATATTAATGGACTCTCACTCTAATACAATAAATGCGCCTCTTTTTGTGAGCCCCAAATAATTTTGTGTCTTTAAAATACAAAATAGGCAAGTAACTGCGACCATCTTGTATTTCACAACGCGGATGTCACGCGGTTAGACACAATTCTAACCGAACCTAACCTATTAACCATTTGATCGGGTGCCCAGACTCTGGAAGACATTTATGCTTACATTTTAAAATGTCAAAAAAAATGTTTTTAACTTTATTCTGCATGCTGTGGCGTCCTATAATTGAAGGAGTACACTTAATTAATACCCGATATTGCCGTTTAATTATGTGTCATGTATTGTGTACATCTTTTGTTGGAGATCCTAAATAAATAAATTAATTAATTAATTAATTTCAAAAATACATATCTTTTGAGTTTTGTTGTTTGGTTTTGACAGTGCAGTTATGGTTTATCATTTCTGAGTCACAACACAAAGTGTATTTTCCTGCCATTTTTTTAGTATGGATATTAAAAGATTGTAATTTTTTGCCGATTTCATTATTATGGTTGAACTCTTCCTGCCAGGGTTGGAGTTTTTTTTTTTATTTGCTGGGGTTGCGGGTTTGTCTGAAAGGGATATCGCGGCCCCGGCACACAGGCAACGGAAGGAACACGGGTGGGTTTTAGTCAGTAAAAGTCTGACACTCCCTCTCACTCCGCCCAGAGCGGGAGGAGTCATTTGATGATTTCCCACCCAAAAAAAGAAAAAAGAAAGGGTTGCGAGTTTGTCCGAAAGGGATATCGCGGCCCCGGCACACAGGCAACGGAAGGAACAGGGTGGATTTTAGTAAGTAAAAGTCTGACAGTTCCCGCTCCGCCCAGAGCAGGAGAAGTTATTTGATAATTTCCCACACAAAAAAAAAGAAATGGTTGTACTCTTAAATTTTAATATAGTCTCCAAAAGGCGTTTTCAAGTAGCGTGGCGGTTCGTGCAAGTGTACACCTCTGACTTTTTCGACTTTTCCAAACTTATCCAGTTTCACCGACGCTTTACATCCCTTCAATCTACTAGAACAGTAATAGGTGTTACTTGAACAGTGTTGCGAATATGTAAATTTGTTCAGCATCAATATACGGTTGCCCTTTGGCGTAGGAATCCACTCATATTCAAGCCCTGTAAAAGTGCGGAGATAAAAATATTAAATTACTTATAAAATAAAGCAGAACTTTAATGCTGCCAATCGATGGTAAGTATTTGATGTCCTATGGTAACCGATGGTAAGTACTTTTTAAAGGATTTTGTTTGTGTCGGGGGTTTTTTAATCTTTTATTAAATTTTTATCTATACTAAAGCTGTCAAATATTTATTATATGCTCTGACGATTGAAAAATCGGCCCTGTTTAATTAATTTAAAAATAAACCAGCAACCCGTTCTTACCTCGCACGGGTGCAATAGCGACATGTCAAAACATCGAGATGTCTGTTCTAAATCTTAGTTAAATATTAATGTGATTAATACATAAACCATTTTATTTAAGTTCTAAATGATGGTAAAAACCACATCAAAATCCATTCGATATTATAAACAGTAAATTCAATCCATCCAACTTAGTCCATTTGGCACTAGTCAGGCATTTTACCAAACTGGACCTATTTGACGCAGGTAAAAAGTGTAATTTTATGATAATCAACTTTTTGCTGTTTTTTTTTTTTATATTGTACTTATGCATTGTGCCAAATAAACATGTTTTAATTGGTCTGCTCAACAACGTAAATAACGTAATAAATGTTGTTGAACTGTCAAAATGAAACAGATTATGATTGATCGTATGTTACGTAATTAGGACTGGGCCTATTTTACGCAACCGTGAGGCACACAGTGTAGTTCATATGAGCATTAACTTTTTTTGTTTTATGAACTATGACATGCGCCAATTAAACATGTTTTATTTCTATCTTTTTTTTAAATGTCGTTTGGACGATGTAAGCGTTCACACAGACAGGCACGACAAGCGACTTTGTTTTATAAAATGTATGGAAAAGATACGCGTTGTAGCTGGTGGTGTGCAAATTGTTTTCAATATTTCAGTAAATAATACAACAAGAATGATATCCAATTATTTATTAAACCTAATAAAAAAGAACAAAAATTACATATCTTCTGAGTTTTATCCTGGACTACAACAAGAATGATATCCAATTATTTATTAAACATAATAAAAATGAACAAAAATTACATATCTTCTGAGTTTTATTCTTGACTACAACAAGAATGATATCCAATGATTTATTAAACCTAATAAAAAAGAACAAAAATTACATATCTTCTAAGTTTTATTCTGGACTACAACAAGAATGATATCCAATTATTTATTAAACCTAATAAAAAATAACAAAAATTACATATCTTCTGAGTTTTATTCTGGACTACAACAAGAATGATATCCAATTATTTATTAAACCTAATAAAAAAGAACAAAAATTACATATCTTCTGAGTTTTATCTTGGACTACAACAAGAATGATATCCAATTATTTATTAACTAATAAAAATTATCAAAAATTACATATCTTCTGAGTTTTATCCTGGACTAAGATTTATAGTTTTCACGCAAACGGTCTTTGACAGCAGTTGTTTCTTTTTTTTTTGGGTCATAGCTCGACTTATATTCTTCTGCCATTTCTAAAATAGGCATTCTTAAAATACTGCAGTTTTTCAAAGATTCCATTAATATGGCTACATTTAAATTTTAATATAGCTTCCGCAAGGCGTTCTCAAGTAGCGTGGCGGTTCGTGCAAGTGTACACCTTTGACTTTTTCGACATTGCCAGACTTATCAAGTTTCACCGAGGCTCTACATCCCTTCATTTTACTCGAACAGTAATAAGTGTTACTCAAATTGTGTTGTGAATATGTAAAATGGTTCAGCCTTAACAAACGGTTGCCCTTTGGAGTAGGAATCCACTCATATTCAAGCCCTGTAAAAGTGCAAAAATAAAAATGTTACTAATAAAACAATGTTGCAAATATAAACACAATACAATCGTATCTCGCATGGGTATAAAGAGTAAAGGCTACAATCGAGATTTCAGGTCAAGATAGGTCTTAATTATTATTTTAAGTAAATGAGTTCGATGGTAAATAGGTACTTGTTGTCCTATGGTAAGTACTTGGTATCCGATATCTACCTCTTAGACGATTAATAGTTTAAGAGCTGAATTTTTTATTGTCAGATAACTTTTACCTGAAGAGTAATTATGATAGTTTGACATTTTCTTGCTATAAGTACAGTAACTGTCAAACCGTCATATTTATTCTATTCTCGGATAATTGAAAACACACATAGGTAACATAACATCAAACCTTGTTTCCCCGAAGGATTGCGCACAGTACCTACCTACAGTGCACCCACATTTCGCCAGTAATGTTTAAGTCCCACTCCCATGTATTAGGGGCAAGCCTATTGCCATCAACCAGGCATAAAGCCAGACTCCGGACTGCTACTGAGAAATTCTAGATAGAAAATCCAATAAAACTTTGCGACGATTATTATTGATACATCGGATAATTCTAATAATCTTTAATTTATAAATCAACTAACAACCCGTCCCTACCTCGCACGGGTGCAGTAGCGACATCTCAAAACATCGAGATTTCTGTGCTAAATCTAATTTAAATATTAATGTAATTGCTAATTAACCATAAATGCTCTAAATGATAGTAAAAACCACAACAAAATCCAGTCAATAATATAACTAATAAATTCAATCCATCCAATTCAGTCCATGGCATGGCATTTTACCAAACAGCACCCTAATAGCGTTACACACAATCAATCACAATCTGGATCACTTTTGAAGGATATTGCTCATCCATTGCTTCATATGTTCGATAAGTTTGTCTGCTCAACAACATAAATAACGCAATTAATGTTGCTGATCTGTTAAAATGAAACCGACTGTCATTGATCGTGTGTTACGAAATAAGCATTAAATGACCATTGTAATTTTTATGAGAATAAACTTTCTGTTTTTTGGACTTATACTAGCTTTCGCCCGCAGCTTCGCCCGCGTGGAGGTCGGAAATTATCCCACGGAAACGTACTACCGGGATAAAAAGTATCCTATACGTTAATCCAGCTTGTAAACTATCTGTGCGCCAAATTTCATTCCAATCCGTTAAGCCGTTTTTGCGTGATTGAGTAACAATCATCCAAACATACAAACTTTCACATTTATAATATTAGTAGAATATAATACATATAATAATATAACATAAATAATATATAATATATATAATAATAATATATATATAATATACGAGTATATATTCGTAGGATGACATGCGCCAAATAAATAAAACAGAAATGGAATAGTTCTAATATAATACATATAATAATATAACATAAATATATAAATTAGTAGGATGACATGCGCCAAATAAATATGTTTTATTTCTATCATTTTTCATTATGTCGTTTGGACGATGTAAGCGGTCACGCAGACAGGTACGACAAGTGAATTTGTTTTATAATACGTTTGGAAAAGATACGCGTTGTAGCTGGTGGTGTGCAAATTGTTTTCAATATTTTAGTAAATAATACAACAAGAAAGATATCCAATTATTTATTAAACCTAATAAAAAAGAACAAAGATACATATCTTCTGAGTTTTGAAGATTCCGTTAATATGGCTACATTTAAATTTTAATATTGTTTCCAGAAAGCGTTTTCAAGTAGCGTGGTGGTTCGTGCAAATGTACACCTTTCGACTTTTGCGACATTGCCAGACTTATCAAGTTTAACCGAGGCTTTACATCCCTTCATTTTACTCGAACAGTAATGAGTGTTACTCGAATTGTGTTGTGAATATGTAAAATTGTTCAATATTAACTAACGGTCGCCCTTTGGGGTAGGAATCCACTCATATTCAAGCCTTGTAAAAGTACAGAAATAAAAATCACACTAGTAAAACAATGTCGCAAATATAAACACAATTACAATCGTATCTCACATGGGTATGAAGAGTAAAGGCTCCAGTCGAGATTTCAGGTCAAGATTAGTCTTAATAATTATTTTAAGTAAATGAGTCCGATAGTAAGCAGGTACTTGGTGTTCTATGGTAGGATTATATCCAAGATAAGAATGCTTGGAAACATGCTGGTCCAGCTCCATAGGATAATCTAGAATCTAGACAAAATCAAACTGGTTGCTAATTTCAGTTGTATAAATTATTATATTTTGTCATATGACATTGATTTTACATTCTGTGATTACTTCCTCACACACTGACTTATTAATTGTAACTTTTTTGGAAAAGCGTCTACTTTTACAATGTTTGTAAATATGTGAGAACCATGTATCTATCACATAAGTAATAAATTTATCTGTTGCTTTCTTTTTAAAATTCTTTTTACCTATTGTGGTATAGTATTTTTTTTTTTTTTTTTTTATGCGTCGTCTTCACATATAATTATATACCTAATGTACCTACATATACAAAATATTGTAAAACATTTTAAAAGAGTAACGGTGGAGTTTCTTGCCCATTCTTCTCCATACGAAAACTACCTTTTGGAAGGGGCGACTAGAATCAATTCAATTTTTGACGTTCAAAAGTGCCTTGCAAGGGCCTATTTGAAATAAATGATTTGACTTTGACTTTAAGTACTTGGTATCCGATATCTACCTCTTAGACGATTACTTAATACTAATTGATTGTTGAAGAGCTGAATTTTTAATAGTCAGATAACTTTTATCTGAAGAGTTATTATGACATTTTGAAATTTTATCTACCTCTATCGTATCTGATATCTATATGTCTATTTTGTATGATATCTACCTCTTAGACGTTTACTTAATACTAATTGATTGTTTAAGAGCTGAATTTTTAATAGTCAGATAACTTTTATCTGAAGAGTTATTATGACAGTTTGATTTTTTTTTTGCTATACTGTTACTGTCAAACCGCCATATTCATTCCATTCTCAGATTATTGAAAGCACACATAACATTACATCACACCTTTTTTCCCCGAAGGCAGAGGCGTTTTCATGTAGCGTGGCGGGTCATGCAAGTGTACACCTCTGACTTTTTCGACATTTCCAAACTGATCAAGTTTCACCGACGCTTTACATCCCTTCATTTTTCTCGAACAGTAATAATTGTTACTCAAATTGTTTTGTGAATACGTAAAATTGTTCAACATTAACAAGCGGTTGCCCTTCGGGGTAGGAATCCACTCATATCCACGCCCTGTAAAAGTGCAGAAATAAAAATATTACTAATAAAACAATGACGCAAATATAAACACAATACAATTGTATGTCGTAGGTATGGGTATGAAGAGTAAAGACTCCAATCGAGATGTAAACGAGTCGGATGGGAAGTACTCTGTCTCCGATTATCTATCTCTTAGACTATAGAGTTTATGTAACAGAATGGATAAATTAAAAGCGTTTCTCACACAATCGTCGTTTTACTGAATAAAAGTCTATTTACAACGTTTCACTAACACACACAGTACACAAGTCAAATTAATCTATTGCAATGTTCAACGTTCCACTCGCAAAATGAAAGTATTATATACGAGGTCACAAACAATGTTGTTTCGATGCGGCGTATATGGGTAAGTCCCCGACTAAAGGTTCCCCACCGCTATTTTATAGAGTCCTTGGCAAGGGACTCTTTGAGAAGGCTTGGCTTTGGCTCTCTAGTAAGTCAATTAGATCTTCTGTCTCGAGTTATTCATCAGAACTGCTAGCACTGTCAGATAAGGGAGCTGTACTTCTATAAGGTCTTATTGAGTCAGCTGAGACAAGGCCTGCAAATGCTTTATACCCTCTTAAACCTTTGATACTCCTGATTCGATACCTATCGTTGCCTACAACTTTGGTTACTACATATGGACCTGAGTAAATGTCATCGAGTTTCGTATTAAGTTTAGCTGCACTACTAGTGGGTGCTTGCTTCTACAGGGCCGAATCTCCCTTTTTATAGACCTGGCTAGATTTTCGCTTTTTGTCAAAGTGGTGCTTCATCTTATAACTGGCTTTCTTTAATTTCGCACTGGCATTTTCACGCCTAACCACCACTGGCTCACGGTTGATGTCATGGGTAGAAACATCACAACGTGATCTAGATGTCTTGGCAAACATTAAGTCATAAGGTTTGTATGTTGTGCTCTTATTAGGAGTTTTATTAATTCCCTATAGGACATCAGGCAAGAAATTGGCCCAATTATTTTCTGCCTCACTAGGATCAGTAGTACGTAGTGCATCTAGTATAGTACGGTTTGTACGTTCTACCTGACCGTTAGCTCGTGGACATGCAATGGCCGTTAAGATATGAAACCTACTAGTGAAAGCTTTTCCATGGTCACTAACAACCTTATTTGGGTACCCAAATAAGCTAAATATATTTTTAAAGACTCTCAATTGTTTCTACAGAGTTGACAGTACGGGTAGGTGCAGCAATAACAAATTTTGTAAATGCGTCAGTTAAAACTAGCATGTACTGATGACCTTTCTTTGTTTTGCAAAATGGGCGCCAGTGGTCTATATGGACTGTGTTCATTGGCTCACTGGGCTTAGGAATAGGAAATAACATTCCCTCGTTTTTTCCATAGTTACCCTTGCCATAAGCACAATGTAAGCATGCTCTGACATATTTATTACAACAAGAATGATATCCAATTATTTATTAAACCTAATAAAATAAAATTCAAAAATACATATCTTCTAAGTTTTATTGTTGGGCTGAGATAGTTTTCACGCAAACGGTTTTTGACAGGAGTTGTGAGTTTATAATTTTTTTTGTAGAGTCACAGCTCAACGTATATTATTCTGCCATTTTTTGTAGACACTCTTAAAAGGCAGTTTTTCAAAGATTTCGTTAATATGGCTAGTTTTAAATTTTAATATAGCTTCCAAAAGGCGTTTTCATGTAGCGTGGCGGTTCATGCAAGTGTACACTTTTGACTTTTTCGACATTTCCAGACTTATCAAGTTTCACCGAGGCTTTACATCCCTTCATTTTACTCGAACAGTAATAAGTGTTACTCAAATTATTTTGTGAAAACGTAAAATTGTTCAACATTAACAAGCGGTTGCCCTTTGGGGTAGGAATCCACTCATATCCAAGCCCTGTAAAAATGCAGAAATAAAAATATTACTAATAAAACAATGTCGCAAATATAAACACAACAATTGCACAGCAATTGTATCTCGTATGGGTATGAAGAGTAAAGGCTACAATCGAGATTTCAGGTCAAGATTGGTCTTAATTATTATTTTAAGTAAATGAGTCCGATGGTAAGTAGGTACCTACTTGGTGTCCTATGGTACTTGGTATCCGATATCCATCTTTTAGACAAATGATGGTTTTAGTTAGTAGTGGAAAACCCAAAAAAACTTTGCGACGATGATTGATTAACGATATAAACTAGCAATCCGCGCCTACCTCGTAAGGGTGCAGTAGCGAAATGTCAAAACATCCAGATTTCTTTGCTGAATCTAAGTTAAATATTAATGTAATGTAATTAATACATAAACCATAAATACACTAAATTATGGTAAAAACCACATCAAAATCCATTTCATATAAATAACAGAGTTACTTATTGTTTTTTATCACTTTATTCTTTGTTTTTATTTTATTTTATGGGAAGTCCAACAATATTTAAAAAAAACACGAAAACTGACTTTGTTTTATATTACATATGTATGGAAAAGATACGGGTTGTAGTCTCTGGTGAGTAAATTGTTTTAATACATGGGAAGGCGCGCCTAATTTTGTTACACGAAAGGCGCGCGCGATCAAAATTCTCACACTAATTCAAATGCTTGTTTCCACAGTTACAGTATTTATGAGACTTCGGTCAGCTGGACCCGCGGGTCCACTTGAACACATAATTTATTTCCTTTATTTTTATTATTGGTTAACTGAACGGCCTGAGAGCACTTATCTATGTGGATTTTTATGTCACTTTCTTGTACGCTCATGTTTTCATGGGAATGTTCAGTTTCGTTTAATATTCGCATCTCAGGATCGGTCTTTATTATTGCAGAGCAAATCTTCTTTTGTATACATCGCCACAAGGAGGTTCCATCTTTATTTTTTCTTTTTTTATTGTATTCATAACCAGCTCTAAATAGCCTCTTGCCACCCCGTTGCGTTGAACCAATATACATTGATGGGAATCCTTGTGAAGTTGATGGCACATTTTCATTCATTATTTCTACTGAAAGCAGAAACAATATACATATAGAACGAAGTTATATGTACACCAATTGTAGTATTTTGCCGTGCGGAACCACATAATTTAGTCTATATATATATGTTATTATACTAAACAAACCACCCTTTTGATTTATTTACCAATTGAAATCCAATGTCACTCACGTAACTTTGTAATAAATCTTAGAATATTTCATATTCTGCCATTTTCAATATAAGCTGTCATCTGTCCAATTTACTTTTTATACCATAGACATAAAGGACCATGGACAAGTACACTTTATCTTCTTCTAGACCTCTTAAAAAGCTGGTGAATGCACAGTAACCTACGCAATAAGGGCAGGTGTAGCATTTTCGCTCTGTTAACCGTTTTTATTCGTTCTGGCCATCATTCAATTAAGAAATAACTTGATATAATATGTTTGAAATGTTTAACATATGACATAGAACGATAAAAACGGGCTTCAAGTTATAGTTATCTACTCGAATTTTGGCCTGATTAGTTCAGTGTAACTAGCGTAATTATACGTAATACTGTGTGTAACCTAAACCGTTGTGTAACCGTATTTTTTCTCAAATAAACTTTTAGTGTGACTTTGGTTACGGCTTATAATTTAAGCGGCCCTCTCGCCTACCCCTGTAGAGGGCTACTTTAGCCTTCTGGCTGCGTGGTGTAAGACGCCACAGCGTGCACGACGTCACACACTATTTAAATAAGAAGAGCCCCCAACGTCAGGCCCCGCTCACGGCGACGCACATTGGATCGAAAAAAGGCTCTCGAAGACATAGGAGCTTAAATTTTAAAGTGTCGGTATTTTCTTTGAAATGGCTTCTAATAGTCAATATCATGCATACATATATCATAGAATAAAATCTGGTAGGCAAATTATATTTTGATTTGCAAAAAAAAAATATGGAGTCAATGATTATATCTCCGGAACCGAGAGAATAACCATAATATCCTTGCACACGTTGATGTACACACATATTGTGGTGCGTAAGTGTAAATACCTAATTGAATAATATTGGTATATGTATTTAAGTCATAAAAACATTAAAAAAACTAAAAGATTCGGCTTTACTCCGTGACGGTACTAATAATGAAATTGGGCAGTGGGTCCAGTCGACATATTCAAAATGTGATTGGGTTGAGTGATCTCGCGGGTCCATTTCGAGTGGGCCAGTTGACCTAAGACTCTTATTGGCTAAAAATTTATTTAAATAAATAAAACAAAATTTTGAAAGAAAATAAGAGTTTTAATTAAAACAAACAAACGCAATTTCTATAGTAGGTACATTACTGTCGCGGTCTTGTGACAAAGGCATTGATGGACTATCGTGAAAATATGGGCTGAGGCGAAGCCGAGACACATACGTGACATCACTAAAAAATCTTGCAATCTATTTTTGCGTAAGTAAATTGCTCACAGCGCGCCTTCTCACGGGTTACATATCTCCGTAAATAATACTACAAGAATGATACCTACCCAATTATTTATAAAAACTAATAAAGTTAATTAATTTCAAAAATACATACGAGTATATCTTCTGAATTTTATTGATGTGCTAAGATGTGTAGTTTTCACACAGACGGTTTGACAGCAGTTGTTACTTTATTATGTTAGAGTCACGACGTAGACTTTTTTTAGTAGGGATTCGTAAAAGAGAGCAGTATTGCTATGATTTAATTAATATGGTTACCCTTAAATTTTAATATAGTTTCCAGAAGGCGTTTTCAAGTAGCGTGGCGGATCGTGCAAGTGTTCATCTCTGACTTTTTCGATTTTTCCAAACTTATCCAGTTTGACCGAGGCTTTACATCCCTTCATTTTTCTTGAACAGTAATAGGTGTTGCTTGCACGGTGTTGAGAATATGTAAATCTGTCCAGCATTAATAAATGTTTACCCATTGGAGTGGGAATCTTCTCATACTCAAGTCCTGCAAAAGTGCGGAGATAAAAATATTAGGCTAGTTTCACAGGTGTCCGGAACGGAGACACACGTGACGCGCTGGACTAGAACATTGTTTCACAGCGACGCGGATTGGTCAGTACGCGACGCGCTCCGAGTAGCCCCGTTCAACATATCGTACGGCTCACCTGTTTCAGAGCACTGCGGGCGCTACTGCGGGCGGTCTTCCTATGAAACCAGCCGTAATAAAAATCCGTAATTACAAACATACTAACATTGTAAATCTCGTATGGATATCAAAAGTTAAGGCTCCAATCGAGTTTTCTGGACAAAATTGGTTTTTATTAATTATTGATTTGTGTCCAACAACACCATAGCCGAGAACGCTAAGTGCGGATTTCATCAATAAAATTGAATGCGTTCAGAAAATCTAAACGCGTTCAAGAGCTGTCAGTTTACAATATTCCATAACAGTTTTGACACTGACAGCTCTTGAGTGCGTTTTAGAAATGCTGATCGCATTCAGTTTTATTGGTGATACCGCAGTACAAGGGTTTCCAGAAGAACATTAAGTCTGATGTATAGTATATATTATTAATAATAAAATAATACCTGCCTATTAATTTCCCACTGCAGGGCAAAGGCCTCTTCTCATACAGACAAGGCACGAGCATTGACCACCATGCTTGCTCAAGACGGGTTGGCGATTACAGACTTATATTGATTATAAAGTGCAGATTTCCTTACTATGTTTTTCGTTCACCCATGCCAGTAATGTACCAGATAAACTCAGAAAGTACATATGAATTGAAAAAGTCACATTGGTACTTGCCTGGATTTGAACCTATATCCTCGTGCATGAGAGTCGAGGCCTTAACTAACGGGCAATACAAAAAAAAATAAGCACATTTTTTTAGTACGAAGAAAGTTCTAAATATATTCAGAGTAATACAACAAAAATGATATCCAATTATATTATGTAAATATTATTTATTAAACCTTAAATACCTAGCTAATAAATTAAAAAAAAAACATTATATTTATCTTTGAGTTTTGTTGCTGGACTAAGATTTATACTTTTCGCATAGACGGACTTTGACAGAAGTTTATTATTTTTGAGTCCCAACTCAACGTATATTTTGCAGCCGATTTTTTGCAGAGATTCTAAAAAGATAGCAATTTTTCAATGATTTTTTATTGTGGCTTAATCTTAAATTTTAATATAGTCTCCAGAACCCGTTTTCACATAGCGTGGCGGTTCGTGCAAGTGTACGCCATTGACTTTTACGACATTTCCATCCTTATCAAGTTTCACCGCAGCTCTACATCCGGCATTTTTTTGCGAACAGCGATAATTATTAGTATAATGATCCTGTGAATACGTATATTTGTCCAGTAGTAATAAACTTCTGCCCTTTAAAGTAGGAATCCACTCACATTGAAGTCCTGTAAAAGTGCGGAAATTAAAATATTATTCATAACTTAAATGTCGGAATTACAAACACACTACTATTGTAAATCGCGCATGGATGCGAACAGTTAAGGCTCTAATCGAGTTTTCTGGACAAATTGGTCAAAATTAATTATTGATTTGTGTCCTTAAAACACCACAGCCGACAACGGTAAATGATACTACAGTACCAGGAATTCATGATCCATAGATGATTAATGATTAATTTAAGTATAACATACAATATTTAAAAAAAATTGCGCACACGTCGCTATAGTGTCTGGTAAGAAGGAAAGTTAAATAAATAAATAAAAACAACAAGAATGATATTCAATTATATATTATTTAACTAACCTTAAACTCGTAGCTAATTAATAAAAATAAAAAAACGTATTTTTATGTTTTGACTTTTGTCGTTGGGTTTTTTTTTTGGGTGTGTAATGTTTGGTATAACAACAGATAGTCTAATTTCTTTTGACATAACTTTCATATGATATAATTTTCATATGCTATAAAAACATTTAACCTAATTTCATATGACCTAATGTTATATTTGATATAATTTTCATTTTCTCTAATTTCATTTAGTATAACGTTCATTTCATATAATTTTCAAATTATATAATGCTCTTTTCATATAATGTTCATTTGACCTAACTTTCATATTAACAAATTTTCTCAGGTAACGTATCGTTCTTGAGAAAAGCTAATTATATTGTAACCTAACCTCAAAACATTAAAGTTGCTTCTGCATCGTCTCCGGCGCTGCGGAAAGTGCAATCCCTTCGCCCTTACCTAACAAAGGATAGGCGCCCGTGCGAGCCGTAGCGGCTGAGGCTGGTCGCCACGGGCGACCAGCAAGCCGAAGCTGCGGAGGTGAGTATGGGCGCCTATCCTTTGTTATAGCGGGCGGGGGTTGGTCTCCCTCCGCGCCTCCGGTTTTTATATACACTCTAGGGTAGGAGCCAAAAGACTACGTAAAGTCGGGGTGCCCCGATTCGGTTTTGGAACAGATTCAACCTATTAACCACAAGCCGGTGTATAATTATGTTGTCGCCATATCGTAGAAATGAAGAAAATCGTATCATATCAATCGTATCGTAGAATCGTAGAAATTATATTAAACGTTACTTATAGATTTTTAATATTATAGCAACTGAATATTATATTAATTGAATATTATTTCAATGTGCATTATATAAACTGTTCATTCATATGAAATTAGGTAAAATGAAATTATATCAATAATTCATTATATCATTCGATCGTTATATTAAAAAAGAATTATATTAAATGAAATTAGGTCATATGATCATTAGAACTTTTGTTATTATATCAAACGTTACACACCCTTTTTTTTGAGGGTGGGAAATTATCAAATAACTTCTCCCGCTCGGGGCGGAGCGGGAGGGCGTGTCAGACTTTTACTGATTAAAACCGACCCGTGTTCCTTCCGTTGCCTCTGTGCCGGGGCCACAATATCCCTTTCGGACAACTCGTAACCCCGGCAGGCATTGGCCCTAAAGGACCCCGTCAGTTGGTGCTGACATCTCTTTGAGGCGCGCGTGGAACACAACGCGCCGTCGACCCGGACCTGGTCCTTATCGGACGGCGAGCTACCCATCGCTCACCGTCCGCAAGCCCGCGCCTGCGGGGCAAGATTTATAATTTTCGACGGCACTTATGAGTTTCTTATTTTTGAGTCACAACCTCAACATTTATTTTCCGACATTTATTTAGTAGGAATTCTTAAAAGAGAGCAGTATATTTCAATGATTTCATTACTATGGTTACTCTTAAATTTTAATATAGTTTCCAGAAGCCGTTTTCATGTAGTGAGGCGGATCGTGCGAGTGTACACCATTGACTTCTTTGACATTTCTATCCTTATCAAGTTTCACCACAGCTTTACATCCAGCATCTTTTCGCGAACAGCGATAATTATTAGTGGAATGATCTTGTGAATACGTATATTTGTTCAGCAATAATAAATTTCTGCCCTTTAAAGTAGGAATCCACTCACATTGAAGTCCTGTAAAAGTGCGGAAATAAAAATATTATTCATAACTTAAATGTCGGAATTACAAACACACTACTATTGTAAATCTCGCATGGATGCGAACAGTTAAAGCTCCAATCGAGTTTTCTGGACTAAATTGGTCATAATTAATTATTGATTTGTGTCCTTAAAACACCATAGCCGACGTTATTTGCGAGTATCAAAATACATATTATGTCACATAAATGGCCGTATTTTACGTTGGCTTAGAAGCTTGATTTTTGTAGAGCTCTCAGGGACCATAGACCTACGTATTTGATATATTAATTTCAACTTGATACCTCCCCACGTTCCTGAATAAAAGGGTCTTGACAGACTGACAACGAAGTGATCCTATAAGGATTCCGTTTTTTTTCATTTTGAGGTACAGAACCCTAAGAATAACGCACACATCGCTATAGTCTCTGGTAAGAAGGAAAGTTAAATAAATCAGTATAATACGACAAGAATGATATCCAATTAAATATTATTTATTAAACCGTAAACTAACTAATAGCTAATTAATTTAAAAAAAGAAACAGTATCTTTATATTGAGAGCTTTATTGTTGGGCTAAAATGTATAATTTTCGACGGCAGTTGTGACTATATTATTTTTGAGTCACAGCCTTAACGTTTATTTTCCGCCATTCCTTAGTAGGAATTCTTAAAAAATAGCAGTATATTTCCATGATTTCATTGTCATAGTTACTCTTAAATTTTAATATAGTCACCAGAAGCCGTTTTCACGTAGTGAGGCGGTTCGTGCGAGTGCACACCATTGACTTTTTCAACATTTCCGGACTTATCAAATTTCACAGAAGCTCTACATCCAGCATCTTTTCGCGAACAGCGATAATTATACAAATTATTTCGCGAATACGTATATTCATTCAGCAGTAACAATCTTTTGCCCTTTGAAGTAGGAATCCACTCATATTGAAGTTCTGTAAAAGTGCGGAAATAAAAATATTATTCATAAAATATCTTAAATGCCGCAAAACACACTAACTACTATTGTAAATCGCGCATGGATGCGAACAGTTAAAGCTCCAATCGGGTTTTCTGGACAAAATTAGTCATAATTAATTATTGATTTGTGTCCTTAAAACACCGAGGAGCTCGTGGCTAAGTAACAACAGCCGCACTAGTCGATCCATCAGGTTAAGCTACGCTTGCCGGGGTTGGTCAGTGGATGGGTGACCATCTTTACATACCGAGAATCCTCCGTGCCTCGGAAAGCACGTTAAGCCTTTGGTCCCGGCTGTCATTCGTGGATCTTTGACAGTCGTTACGAGTCGTCAGAAGCCCGAAAGTCTGACACCAGTCTTACCAAGGGGTATCATATTACCCAGTTACTGGGTTGTGGAGGTCAGATAGGCAGTCGCTCCATGTAAAATACTGGTATTCAGCTGCATACGGTTAGACTGGAAGCCGACCCCAACATAGTTGGGAAAAGGCTAGGCAGATTGATTTTGTCCTTAAAACACCATAGCCGACAACGGTAAATAATACTACAGTATCAGGAATTCATGATCCAAAAACGATTTCTTATTAATTTAAGTCTAAAATATAATATTTAAAAAAAACCGCACCACGCAAAATTAAGGGTTTCCGTAGTTGGGATAAATTTATCCCAAAAACAAACTTAACATTGTAGTTGAAAACCATGTACACCCATATACGTCACGGTCAATTCTCCAACTGCAAATGTAAGTTTGTAATCACAAAAAAAAAGTTGTATTATAAACCTACAAATTAACGATTTTCGGTCCTTGCTTCCTGCCAAATTTCATGATTCTAGGTCAAGAGGAAGTAGGTTTTGATTTATTTGCGAATATCAAAATACATGTATGTCACATAAATGGCCGTATTTTTTATTGCGTTGGCTTAGAAGCTTGATTTTTGTAGAGCTCTCAGGGACCATAGACCTACGTATTTGATATATTAATTTCAAATTGATCCTCCACACGTTCCTGAGAAAAAGGGTCTTGTCAGACTGACAGATGGACAGACAACGAAGTGATCCTATAAGGATTCCGTTTTTTCATTTTGAGGTACAGAACCCTAAGAATAACGCACACGTCGCTAGTCTCTGGTAAGAAGTAAAGTTAAATAAATCAGTTTATGACGACAACAATGATATCCAATTGAATATTATTTATTAAACCTTAAACTATTAACTAATCCAAAAAAAAAAACAGTATCTTTATATTTTAAAATGCATAATTTTCGACGGCAGTTGTGACTTTATTATTTTTGAGCACAACTGCTCAACCTCAACGTTTATTTTCCGCCATTTCGTTTGTAGGAATTCTTAAAAGAACTCCTAAATTTTAATATAGTCTCCAGAAGCCGTTTTCACGTAGCGTGGCGGTTCGTGCGAGTGCACACCATTGACTTTTTCAACATTTTCAGACTTATCAAATTTGACAGAAACTTTACATCCAGCATCTTTTCGCGAACAGCGATAATTATTCAAATAATTTTGCGAATACGTATATTTATTCAGCAGTAATAATCTCTTGCCCTTTGAAGTAGGAATCCACTCATATTGAAGTTCTGTAAAAGTGCGGAAATAAAAATATTACTTAAAAAAGAATGCATAAGTAACATAAATGCCGCAATTACATAAACATCACCATTGTACCTCGCATGGATGTGAACAGTTAAGGATCGAGTTTTATTCATTCATTTGAGTCCTTAAAACACCATAGCAGACAACGCTTAACTTCTTCTCTTTCTCTCAACTGCAGTACCTGGTGTTCATGACCCATAGACGGTTATTAAAAAAATTATAAGCGCACACGTTATAATAGTCTCTGGTAAGAACGAAAGTCCTTAATTTATCAATATAACAATTTATCAATAAGAATGATATCCAATTATATATTATTTATTAAGCCTTAAACACATACATACACACATAATAAAAAAAACACGTTATTTTCGTTGTAAATTGTGAGTTTAATATTTACAAGCTGGTCAGCGGCAAAAATTATGAACTTCTGTACAAACTGTCATCCCCTAATTAACCTCTTTGGTGGATGAATTTACAAAAGTCCTTCCTTAGTGCTAGATTCCGTTATAAAAGGAATTCTTGAACAAAATTTCTTGCGTCTAGATGGTCTAGACCCATCGATCTAGGTTGTGCGTTGTCTGTCAGTGAATGAATTTAAGATCGCACCAAAAACATTTCATGTAAAGTAGGTTGCCAAGATAACGCTATCACTGTTAAAAAGTTACCAGATCTAATATAGAGACAACAAACTCTATATCTCATTCAAGATCTTGGTGTAAATGCATGGGTTGCCCGTTTTGCGGCCATCGCATTGACACTCCTATGGGCTTATAGAAAGAAATTAAGTCACTAACACTAGTCTTTAATGTTGTTTCATGCAATAGTTCAATGGAACAGCAAAACATTTTGATAGGAATGTAATGTTTGTAGAGTTAGGCCTAGTAGTTAGGTTAGCTCGACATTTGGTCTGATAACTTTTTAACAGTGACAGCGTTATGTGAGTATTGGCAAGCTACTTTACATGAAATGTTTTTGGTGGGATTTAATTTATTTTTGAGGGTACCTTTTATCCGTAAGAAAAACACACTTGCACCTCCCTATAAGGGAGTTGGAGGGTGAAAGTTACTGATTTCTAATTGTTTTTGTTGTTTGTGTGCAAATCCTAGCCTGCATACTAAATTTCATCTTTCTAGGACTTCGAGGGTGAGTGAATCAGTAATGAAATCGATGTTTTCTAGATAGGTATTAATAAAATCCTAAGTATAAAAAAGCTAGACAAATGAAACTTAGTGCGTTTTATAAGTCTGCTAACTACATCTTATCCTGAGAATTTGAGTTCTCTAGCATTATTCAGACCGAAGCTTGGTTTTGAAAATACGAAAGAAACGCTTCAAATATTTCTTGCCATTTTTTCAGCAGGAATTCTTAAAAGATAGAATTTATTTCACTGAGTTCATAATAATGGCTTAATCTTAAATTTTAATATAGTGTCCAGAACTCGTTTTCATGTACCGTGGCGGTTCGTGCGAGTGTACACCTTTGACTTTTTCGACATTTCCATCCTTATCAAGTTTCACCGCAGCTTTACATCCAGCATCTTTACGCGAACACCGATAACTATTACCGGAACGGAAATGTGAATACGTATATTTGTTCAGCAGTAATAAATTTTTGCCTTTTAAAGTAGGAATCCACTCACACTGAACTCCTGTAAAAGGACAGAAATAAAAATATTACTCATAAAATAATGCATAACATAAATGCCGCAATTACAAACACATTACCTTGTACCTCGCATGGATGTAAAAAATAAGAATCCAATCGATAGCTCGATTGGATTCTTATTTTTTACTTGCTCTTTCTCTGCTTTCTTGGAAAACTTAATCTTAATTCATAATTTCTGTCCTTAACCTATGGTTTCCTAGAAGAGCGGTAACCGCTACATAGTGCCCACAGTGACAGCTGTCATGTAAATGTTGACAGTAAGTAGGGTTTGACTTTACGATGACAAAAACCGCTGTCTAGGAAAACACACCAACTTACTTTCATAAATAACGTTTTAGTGACGTCGTTCCGGCGGTAAATGGCAGACGCTATGTGGCGGCCACCACTCTTCTAGGAAACCGTAGCTTTAAACACCATAGCAGACAACGCTCAATGATACTAACTTACCAGGACTTCATGATTCATAGACGAATGTGTAATATTTAAAAAAAAAACACGTTATTGTCTCTGGTAAGTAGGAAAGTTAAATATATCAGTATAATTAACAAGAATGATATCCAATTATATATTAATTATCTACAATATGACTTATTAAACACTTAGTTAATTAATAAAAAGTCTTTTGAGTTTTGTTGTTGGGGTAAGATTTATAATTTCGACGTCAGTTGTGAGTTTATTAGTTTAGAGTCACGAGTACGACTCAACGTATATTTTCTGTCATTTATTTAGTATGAATTCTTAAAAGAGCAGTGTCTCGATGATTTCATTAATATGGTTAGGTACTCTTAAATTTTCACATAGTTTCCAGAAGCAGTTTTCATGTACCGTGGCGGTTCGTGCAAGTGTACACCTTTGACTTTTTCGATATTTCCATACTTATCAAGTTTCACCGCAGCTTTACATCCCCTCATTTTTCTCGAACAGTTATAACTATTACTGGAATGGTGTTGTGAATACGTGTATTTGTTCAACAGTAATAAATGTTTGCCTTTTGGAGTAGGAATCCACTCATATTCAAGTCCTGTAAAAGTGCGGACATAAAAATATTACTTATTATATGCCGCAATTACAAATACATTACTATTGTATCTCGCATGGATGTGAAAAGTTAAAGCCTCAATAGAGTTTTCTGGGCAAACTTGGTCTTAATTATTCATTTTGGATACAAATGAATAATTAATAGCAAGTTTACCCAGAAAACTCTTACCAGAGTTTCATGACCCATAGACGATTATTAGTTTAAGCACGCAGATAGGTATATGCCACTGACCTGGAGTGGTTAGCTTGCATGTTCTGTACTGAGCTCAAGCAACGCGTCGTACGTCTACCCAGAAATAGGATTCGCCACTCAGGGAGCGCTGTCCCAAATTAGACGCATTATTCATTTATTATACATAAAACAACAGGTATTTTAATAAAACACGTCTACTAAAAGATCAATAATTAAATTATCTTTAATGGTGAAGGTTTCAGAAAAATACAATTGGTAGATTTTGCGAGATAATCAGTTTTTTATCCGCGTCAGACATAAATTTACTAATTAATTTCACTACGCATTATCATAATAGCATAATCTAAAATATTCATACTATATATTAAATGATTAAGAAAACGCTCTAATTTAAAATATATTTTTTCCAAATCATTAACACTACTCGTTTAGACGTGATCAGTATAAAATCATTAAAAGTCGGGTATAGTCGCCTTATGTCGAATGTAAAATTTATAAAAAAAAACAGCACACGTTGTTATATTATCTGGTAAGAAGGATAGTTAAATATTTCAGTATAATACAACACGAATGATATCCAATTATTTATTATTAGTTTAAAAAACATTTTCTTTTTGTCAGTTCTGGCTTTATTTTTTACAAGTGGGTGCACCCGATGGGATTTCCCATCAGCAAAAATTATGAACTTCTATATAAACTTTCATCCTCTATTTAACTTTGTTGAATGACTTTTCAAAAAGGTACCGAACGATTTAGGTTGTGCGTTGGCTGTCAGTGAGTTTATTTCAGATTTTCATGACCTAAGTAGGAGATAGCTAATTAATTGCAAAAAAAAACATTATCTTTATCTTTATCATTTTCTTTAAATCTCAAATAGGGACTCAAAAACAATGTTTAGTCGTCATCCCTATTGTCGACGCCAGTTGTGTGTTTATTAGTTTTGAGTCACGACTCAGCCTATATTTTTTGCCATTTCTTTAGTTGGTAGGAATTCTTAAAAGAGAGCAGTATTTCTATGAATCCATTACTATGGTTACTCTTAAATTTTAATATAATCTCCAGAACTCGTTTTCATGTACCGTGGCGGTTCGTGCGAGTGTACACCTTTGACATTTTCGACATGTCCTGATTTGTTGAATTTCACAGAAGCTTTACATCCAGAATCTTTTCGCGAACAGCGATAAATATAATTGGAATGATGAGAATACGTATATTCATTCAGCAGTAATAAACTTCTGCCCTTTGAAGTAGGAATCCACTCACATTGAGGTCCTGTAAAAGTCCGGAAATAAAATTTTTACTCATAAAATAATGCATAACATAAATGCCGCATTTACGAACACACTACTTGTAAATCTCGCATGGATGTGAACAGTTAAGGCTCCACTCGAGTTTTCTGGACAAAATTGGTCATAATTAATTCCTTAAAACACCATAGACGACCACGCTAAATGATACTACAGTACCAGAGTTTCATGACCCATAGACGATTATTAGTTTAAGAGCGTTCATCCAAAAAGTTGGCAACGTCGCAAATAGATGTTAAATATTTCTCTGTTTTGATTAATTTGGCAATATTACTGTATGCAAATAAGAAATATGGCTAACTAGTGAACTAGAATATTAATAATGAATTGCAATTTTAAAACACTGAATTTGATGTTGTAACCGTTTTAGGTGTAAAAAGGCATTTGGAAAGTTTCCAAATACTTTTTTTACATCAATCAATCTGCCTAGCCTTTTCCCAACTATATTGGGGTCGGCTTCCAGTCTAACCGGATGCAGCTGAATACCAGTATTTTACATGGAGCGGCTGCCTATCTGACCTCCACAACCCAGTAACTGGGTAATACGATACCCCTTGGTAAGACTGGTTGTCAGACATTCGGGCTTCTGACGACCCGTAACGACTGTCAAAGATCCACGAATGACAGCCGGGACCAACGGCTTAACGTGCTTTCCTAGGCACGGAGGAGTCTCGGTATGTATAGATGGTCACC
The DNA here is from genome assembly GCA_916701695.1 of Agrochola macilenta. Taxonomy (NCBI): domain Eukaryota; kingdom Metazoa; phylum Arthropoda; class Insecta; order Lepidoptera; family Noctuidae; genus Agrochola; species Agrochola macilenta. The sequence continues at coordinate 18,087,697 of OU753563.1, forward strand.
CATCCACAAACTTACCCCGGCAAGCTTAGCTTAACCTGATGTCGACCTGTGCGGCTGTTCTTACTTAGCCACAAGCTCCTCTACAACATACTTTTTTACATATAAATATTACACTAAACACTAAATATTCGGTGTTACGATATTAATTATTGCATTTCATATTAAATATTTTAGTTAACTAGTTAGCCATATTTCTTATTTCCGTACAAGTAATATTGCCAAATTAATCAAAACAGCGAAATATTTGTAAGCTATTTGCGACGTTGCCCACTTTCCGTATAAACGCTCTTAACTCTAATGTATAACATTTTTTTTTTAATTATCGCACACTTTGCTTTAGTCTCTGGTAAGAAGGAAAGTAAAATTAATACAACAAGAATTATATAAATTATTTATTAAACCTTAAACACCTAGTTGCTTAATTAAAACATTGTCTTTATCTTTGACGGTCTTTGACAGTTGTGAGTTTGTCATTTACACCGATTTCCCATCGGCAGAAATTATGATCAATACAAACTTTCATCCCTATTTAACCCCTGCAGTGGATACATTTTCGAAAATCCTTCCTTCGTGATAAATTCCGCTATAAAGGCAATCTTGACAAAAATCTCGTACTTCTAGACCCAGCGAGTTAGGTTGTGTATTGTCTGCCAGTAAGTGAATTTAAGATTGTTATCAAGAAGAAAATGAGGAATTAGGAATAGGGATGTTGACTGGGGAAAAAAAACTATTTAGTCCGTCAGTAAGGTAATAAAAAAATATTAGACAATAATTTTTTGCTTTATCATATTATTAAAAAATGGTTTATATAAAACGCATTAAAGTTGGGGAGTGGGAGCTCGCTACATCACAAGTCAGTATAAAATCTACCGGCCAGTAATGTCAAGCCACATTTTAACGCGTTGCCTTTTTAATGTATTGCCGTAATCTTATGATTACGTAAAAAAAGAAAAAATACGTGCCCAATATAAAAAAAAAAAATTGTCAACATCCCTATTCTTAAGACAGATTTTTTTCGATGATTTCATAATAATGGCTAAATCTTAAATTTTAATATAGTCTCCAGAACTTGTTTTCACGTAGTGCGGCGGTTCGTGCAAGTGTACACTTTTGAATTTTTCGATATTTCCATACATATCAAGTTTCACCGCAGCTTTACATCCAGCATTTTTTCGCGAACAGTAATAACTATTACTGGAATGGTGTTGTGAATATGTATATTTGTTCAGCAGTAATAAATTTTTGCCCTTTGGAGTAGGAATCCACTCGTATTGAAGTTCTGCAAAAGTAAGGAGATAAATAGCGTAAGTACTATCATTATTTTATATCAAGTAAAGACACATTTATGCAAATAATGTTTTAATATCAACACTATGCCAACAGCCTCAAACGCTCATCTTTGCTACATCTCAAGACATGATTGATAATAAAAAAACTGACCAACTTTTTGATGCCACAGCGCATAAGGTCCTAATGTTCTTAAATTGTTTAATGCATAACATGAAGCAGGAAGGTAAATGTCTGCAATGCTCTCTGTTAGAGGAAAGTACCATACAGATTTGAGTGGGCCGGTTCTGACAGTTGGCATGGATGAGTCATGTCATCATCTAGCTCAACTCAAAACTTGAGGAGCTCAACGACCCGACAAACATTTCCAAAAGAATGGACACATTTAGGTAGGCCACAAGAAGTAAGTACTAGAAGTATTACTGACAGATTTCTCCAACTGCCATTTATTGCATGGCAGAAATCTGTCTGTAATATAATGGCGCGAAATAGTCCTACATTCACAATTTATGATTAAATTAATGAATAACTAGAAATACTTTACATTAGCGATTTAGAATGTTTAAGGTATGCTCCAGAAGTTGTAGTACATACTGTACTTAGGAAAGTTAGGAGGACGACGCCATTTGCACCCAGCTTCACCTTAGCCTCGCCACTGACACTTGATTGCTTTTAGAACAAACTATTGATCTAAAAGCAATCTAGGGATTCCTTTGATGATCTCGAGAGTACGTGTAGCCGTTCAGCAGTCATAAACGATTTAAATACGCATTTCAACTCCGGAAAATTACCGAAAGTAGCACAAAATTAAGCTTAAAACGTAACACAAACGTGTTGCTGTAAGTTGAATAAAGAATCATCAGAAAAAAATAACATAACGTTATATACAATTTATATTTTAAATGCTTATTGAATAATTTAAAAAACCGTGCAAAGTCCTGTTTTGCACGGTTTTTATCACTTGACCGAACATCGAGATTTCTTTAGAATAATTATGTTAAATGGTGCAAACCGATCAAAATCCGCTGTGGACATTAGAAGAACGACACGACGTTGTTTGTTTTATTATACTATATAATTATAGATGCTTTTTGCATATTAAAACTTTAAATTCAGTACTTGAGCAAGTAATTCTAATTATTAACATTTTATCGACAAGACAAGAACAAAAAGCATCAAAAAGCAGCCTGCCGAATCAATAAATAATGCTGTCGGGACTTGATTTCAAGACCTCAGAAAGACCAGAAGATGCCATGTCTTAAAGTACTCAGGAGGACGATGCGTGTGGTTGTAGTTGCCATCCACTGTAGCCCCAGTATCATCCAGCTTCACTTTAGCCTGACAATTGTCACTTGATTGCTTTCTCGAACAATAGTACAGATTTCTTTGACATTTTCGAGAATATAGTAGTATAGAGATAGTAGCCGAGAGTATATATATAGAGATAGTAGCCATTTAGCAGTAACAAAACATTGCCTCTTCTGCCACGATTCGTTGGTATGAATTTGTATGGAAACACTGAAAAATTTACGAAGTGTGTAACATATATTAGGTAATTACATCACTTAAGTAATAGAGCAAAGTTAACATTGAGAAAATTAAGCCTCGAAAACACGAAGCGGGTTTAGAGGAGCTTGTGTTGTTGACTTTTTTAAAAGGATTAGCTGCAGAAGAACCAAGCGATAATATAAATATTTTACGCATTATAGGGTGCGATATCGACTAATAGTGCGCTCGCGCTGATAAAAAACGAACATGCTTAATTCCATTCGCAGCAAGTGATTTTTTGTCACAGCAGCATAATTTGCTCGAGGCGATTGCATTCGCAGCGAATATTCGCCTCGTGTGACTGAGGTTTTAGAAAAAAGTAATTCAATTATATTAAAAATCTTTATTGTGTAGGTATTCTATTATAAGTTAACAATGGCCACTGAAACAAATTTAAAAAAATTACATTCAATAGACGCGAAAATAAGAAAACACCATGGAAATACGGTTTGTAATATACTAAGTATATTAAATAGTAATAAGTATTTTATTCTGAAAGTTTTACGTATTCTCCAGAAGATGTCTTATAGAACTGAGGAGGAGGATGTGTGTGCTTGTAGTCACCACTCACTACATCGCCATTAGCACCTAGCTTCACCTTAGCCCGGCAACTGACACTTGATTGCTTTTTTGAACAATAATAGCGATTGCTTTGTTGATCTCGAGAGTATGTGTAGCCGTTCAGCAGTAACAAACGATTGCTTTTGCCTCGATTCGTTGGTATAAATTCGTATTGAAACTCTGGAAAATTACCGAAATAATAAATAAAAAAATACCTATTTAACGTAGCACAAACCAGCTGCTTTAAGTTAAATAGATGATCATCAGAAGAAAAAAAACGTTACGTTAAATACAATTTATATTTTAAATCTTTATATAAATATATCATTTTCGCTATCTCTTTCGGTACGCGGTCGCCACTCTAGAACCTTTCGGCCCCATCGGCCATCTGTTCTGTGACCATTGTGCCCTGCCCACTGCTATTTAAGTTTGGCAATTATAGGGCTATGTCGGTTATCTTGGTTTATTATTATATTATTATTTATTTCCGATTCGATCACGTAGGGAAACTCCAAGCATAGCCCTCTCCATTCCCCTTTGGGTGACGTTCAACCGGAGAGAGAGGATCGAAACCTCAGCACCGGGTATTCGTTTTTTATTCAGAAAGTTTAACGTACTGTCCAGACAATGTCTTATAGTACTCAGGAGGAGGATGCGTGTGGTTGTAGTTGGCACTCACTATAGCGCCACTTTCAGCCAACTTCACTTTAGCCTGACAATTGTCACTTGATTGCTTTTTCGAACAATAGAACAGATTTCTTTGATGTTTTCGGGAGTATGTATAGCCATTTAGTAGTAACAAAAGATTGCCTTTGCTGCCACGATAGGTTGGTATGAATGTGTATGGAAACTCTGAAAAATTAACGAAATAAGCAACGAATATGACTTGCTATAACATACAACCTACTTGATGTTAAATAGAGCACAAGTTAACAGGATTATTAAGCCTCGGTCACACGAAGCCAGTTTGCTTGCAGTGATTTATTTACTCGCAGCTAATAAACTCGCTTGAACAATTCACTGCCTGCTTGTCACATACAGCGAATACCTCTGACTCGTCAGCGTAACGCGTGAATTTCAGCACTCTATTGGCATCAAGTATAGTAATATCGAACCTTTTCGCACGTCTTCAATAGTTGATTCAGTTGGCATGTGCGGAATTAGCTGAGCAAATGCTTACTAAGCTTACAAGTTGCAAGAAGAAAGGAAATGGATTCGTAAATGGATTGGCCGAAGGAAAAGGTTAAGAACTTTATACCTTTAAAAGATGCAGAAGAACCAAGCGGTGTCGCAGCGAGTAGCTTGTATACTAAGCGAATTTGCTCGCGGCGCTTGCATTCGCAGCGAATATTCACCACGAGTGACCGAGGCTTTAAAAAAAAAAAAAGAATTTATATTTAAAATCTTTATTGTGAATTCTATTAAAAATAAAAGTTACCATGGCCACTGGACAAAATTAATTTACCTACAAACAATTAATTCAAATTAATAAAATTCTGTCATCGACTGGATGAAGAAAAAACCTGAGAATGTGAGAGATCAGAAGACTTCAATGCCACATTATATAAAGGTTGAAGAAATAATTATAAAAATCTACTTGAAGTTAAATAGCAAGTGATAAAGAATCATCTGAAAAATTTATACGATACAATTTCATTTTTTTATTCTCGGTACACTTACAAGTTACAAGCCTAAAAATTACTTACTAGAAATTAATTTTATTTTCTCCTTGTCACAATTTTTCGATTGGATTGTTTTTGTCGCTATGAAAATAATAAAGGCCAAAATAAAATACAAACCCAATTTAGAGATTGACAAAATCTACGCATTCCATCTTATGAAATTGATGCCATACTATAACTACATCTCCATAAAAAAAATTATAAGATAGGCTATTAAAAGTTAAAATTAGGTAGCTGCGCGGTGCGAGAGGGCTGTTGAAGCTGAACCGAGCCACAGTATAATAAATTAACAGTATTATAATTACCTCGGCAGTGACCTTGAAATAATTACCTACGGCTGCTCGGTAGATAAATCTACCGCGTCCGTACGTAACTGCCGCGAACTCAATACTGTTGCGTACTGATATACTCTGAGATTTCAAAACACGTCGTTTCGGCCGTTTTCTATGAAGATATAACACTGTTACTTATTTATACTGTGACCGATCTCTCGCGACATGTCACCACGCCCGTCCTCCCGCACCCAGCAGCTAAATCAGACACCCACTCAGTTAAGGGGTTGCGCTAAGGTAGCCCGCGTTTTGGGGCCTGCTCAAATGATTTAATGAAACAGTAATTCAATAGGGTCATTAGGGCATTGATGATGATTATAATTCTCTAATGGGGTACATATTTGTTACGGTCACGAATCTTATTTGAATCAAAACAAAAAAATTTTTTTTTTTTTTTGCAGGTTTACCTGCAAATTGCGAAAAACGTGAGATCATTTGAATTACGCGGGTTAACCTAGCGGTTTCGTCTTAAACGTAGGCCTGTAATCTAGTTATCCTAAACCCTAATTTAGCTTGATCAGGTTCCCGCTGTTCGAAACTACATAGCTTTCTTTCAGATGATCGTGGGTATACACCAGCCTCTCAACGTACTTCTCGTCTGCCGTGAGCTTAACCTTCGCTTTGCAGCCGTAGGAAACTCTTCGGGAACAGTACCAGTTCAGTCTGGTGGACTTGCTGTAGGTGTAACCTTCTAGTAGCATTACAAGCCCGTGACGGTAGTTTACGAATGTTGGTCGAACTGAAAGAAAAACGGATTCATAAAGACGACTGCAATATATTACATGGCCTAGTTTTCTGAATCGATATACAGTGGTTTTTTTTTACACGACTGCCCTAAACGGACTGTAATGTTTTCAGGGTTTTGTAGAAACTGTCTTAGGAACCATTACCTCTTTTTTCATGAAAATATTTTTGGCATAATTCGTTTTCTGGTCTAGTGCGAGCTGTCCATATAAATGAGTAAAATTGATAAATTTTATTTTAATAAGGTTAAACTGTTTCATGTGGGGATCAATCATTTCATAGTATCGATACAAAAAAATCTGGACAGCAGAAGTTTTATAAAAATTGAAAATTGAATAAAATATTGTTTCATCAAATTTGAATTGGAGTAAATTTGACCATGTTTTTTCATTGAGAAGAAAAAATACAATTTAATTATTTGTATGGACAACTCGCACTAGACATTAAGCAAATAATTAAGTAGTTATGCCAAAAATTCTTTCATGAAAAATAGCTAATGGTACCGTACCTAAAACTGTTTCCCTGTATCTCCTTTTGTTTAGGATTGTCAACATCCCAATTAAAAATTTCACTCTGTATAGATGAGCAATTAAATTATTGGACATTCTGCTTTGCATTTGCATTCTAATACATACCTTTTTCAGCTGGGTAGAAAACAACAACTGGAATAAAAAATATCTTGTTTAGTAACCTTTAATCAGTTTCACGATACAAAGTAAATGATTGAATTCTGGGGCCTTTAAAGCAGGTGTGGCGTCAGCACATTTTTTATACTTTAATATTATGCCTTGTAGAAGATTAAGAAAAATAATTGTGCCAAAATACAGGCACCGTGTACATCATCGATACTAACGTTGGGTGGTCGTCGTATGGCACCTAACTCTCACTTAAGAGTTAGGCAGCTTTTTTGATGCTAGATTACCAATCAATCTGCCTAGTCTTTTCCTAACTATATTGGGGTCAGCTTCCAGTCTAACCGGATGCAGCTGAATACCACTATTTTACATGGAGCGACTGCCTATCTGACCTCCACAACCCAGTAACTGGGTAATACGATACCCCTTGGTAAGACTGGTGTCAGACTTTCGGGCTTCTGACGACCCGTAACGACTGTCAAAAAATCAACGAATGACAGCCGGGACCAACGGCTTAACGTGCTCTCCGAGGCACGGAGGATTCTCGGTATGTAAAGATGGTCACCCATCCACTGACCAACCCCGGCAAGCGTAGCTTAACCTGATGGATCGACCAGTGCGGCTGTTGTTACTTAGCCACGAGCTCCTCATATAAATCAAAACAAAATGGTTTTAGGTGCATTTGAAAAAAAAACAACAGAAAAAGAAGATTTTATGTCACAAATCATTATTTAAAACATGACTTAACTAGTTTATTTCAGATAATGATGAAGTCGCACCACCATTGGATTTTAACACCATTCGACAAAATTTACATTTAGCATGATATTTATCTTTGGTTTTGACAAAGTTTTGCCAGACTGTGGAAGCATTCTTCCGAGTATTAGTAAGTTTCTTTGACTCCTTATGTGCTGTAAATAAAAAGAAGAAGTGTGGCCACCATAGCAGCATAGGTAGTGTCATTGATGGTACTAGTATTTCTTTAAAGAAATCTTCAATCAGGGAAACGGGAACGCAGACAGAACAACTTACATGCAAAGTTGACCTTCAAACAAGGTTTTTTTTTTTAGCTCCATGTGCAACAGGTTAACCTAGTTCGTGCAATAAGTTGGTAACTGTACAGTCAGAGAGAAAAACATGTTTTAATATTGCATTGATTGTATTTAAGTAACATCTTGTTGCTTATAACTATACCTTTTGAAGTGTTGCTGACATAATTGACGAGGTGCTATGAAAAGGATTTAAAATTGTCCCAAATAAAATATTCAGTCAAAATATTTGGCATATCAATATTTATTTATATAAAGTATATTAGTAAGTAAATGGTGTGCTCTACAAACATCACACAACAAACACTCAAAAAACTAAGTTAAAATAATAAATTTTACTTATAAATAAGTTAATATTGATTAGTTACATAAATGTTTCTTTGAATCATAAATTCTTATCTCACCTACCTTTAAAATTGCTGTTAATACAAAATCCTGTTTAGAAAATTGCAAAAAAAAATAAAGCAAAACGTAGTTAAACTCAGCCAAATTTTTTTGTAAAATCTTGCAAAATTAACGGTCCAAATAATAACGGGTTGCCTAGAAAAATATACACGTACACACAGGTATTAAATCATAAACAGGCAGTAACATTCATTTTCAAACAAAAAGTAAATTGTGTCAAACAAAAGATATTTTTTTATTTCTAGCTGCTGTAACTAGAACTTATGCACTTTTTCTTATAGGAAACTTTAATGAAAGTTTAGAATCATTGTAAATATTTTTATTTTATCCTTAATCTATACCAACCTAATAATTTTTAAGAGGAATTGATTATGAAGAATTAATGTAAGGAGTTTTATGACAACTTCCAAATTCTATTACTACGTACTTACCGCCTCCAGCAAAATCCGGTTCCCACCGACATATCACAATATCACAATATCATCACTGCTAAACACGACACTATCACATAACTCACTTGATTTCGATTTAATTCACAATTACCCATAAAATAACACAAACATTTTGAGGTTAGAATCACTGACAACCAAAGTTAATAACTTGTTTAAGCACATAAAGTCTTTTTGTTGTTCATATTATATTATTTGCGGTATAAAATATGTTTTGGGGTGTCTTAAAACAGCAAAATCGCGTTAAAAATAAACAATCTTTTATTATTTGTTTTGACATTTGACAGTAGCAAAATGTTTACGAACGAACTATGGCGCCAGGCGCGTTCCATTTCCATTTGTGCGTTTCATTAGCATAGTAAACGTAAACTTTATTTTGTTACTTCGTTCATTTGGTATGTTCCTTCAACATAAAGGTACAAAATCAGCATATAATGTTCCCACTGTTCCCACTGCTGGGACACAGGCCTCCTCTCTGTGAGAGGGAGCGGGTCGCATTCCACCGCGCGGGCCCAGTACGGGTTGGTAGATCACATGTCTTCGTTTTTTCTAGGAGATGCCGGTTTCCTCACGATGTTTTCGTTCACCGTTTTGGGAGCGGTAGTGATGAAATAATTTACACAAAGTACTATCTATTGTAAATATCGTTCCTTAATTTTTTTTTAAACTTAGAATCACATATAGAATACCGTACCTTTTCTTTATAAAAATGAGCTTTTGGTAAAACCACGGATGACTTAGATCATCATCATCTGCATCATTATTTCAGCCGAGCCGAAAGACGTCCACTGTTGGACACAAGGGCAGAGGCCTAGTGACATACATAACTACAATCTGAGGTAGGTATCCAAGCAGATACCGGCTTTCGGGCAAAAGACCACATTATTATCCACTTTTACCAGACAGGGACTACTATTTTTACGCTGGGTTGTGAGATATTTAATAAGTTCTGGTACAATTTTTTCTTATTTTTCGCTATTGTTATTATTTTGTTTTAATATGTATAGCAATGCTCTTAAAATTATTTATTTTTATAATAATATTTTTTTTGTAAAGTTATAACCATGTGCCCAAGTGAAATTAGCATAGATATATTCTAAATACATTTATGGAAATTGCATTGAATAATACGCCGCCCTAGTGCTTGAGCCAACAGACTATTTTTTGGGAAAGTTACTTTTTAACGTAAAACTGTAGAAAAAGTGATGCTGCTTTATATAATACTAGCTTTTGCCCGCGGCTTCACCCGCGTGGATGTTGCAAAATATCCCACGGGAACGTACTACCGGAATTACATAGGTACCTAATAGCCGAGGAAAAAGTTATTGACTCCTAACACTGCGCCCGTGTAGCCGTCAACCATAATTATTTTGTTACGTTACGTAACATCATAATGTCAAGGCATATTTTAATCTAAATTAAATGCCCAATTTCTATAACATATTTTATTGGATAAGGATTAAATTAATACCAGTCAAAATAGCTTCGGAAATAAAAATGAAAATTTTATTAATTTTTGAAAGACAATAATGTTTACTGTTGGTCATCCCTAGAAGATAGAGTTAAGCCATAGGGACTTTTTTGTTGAACTTTTTAAGGTGAAGAATCCCATAGAACTATATTTTATTTATCTTTATGGTTACGCAGCGCACGACAGTAAAGCGGGAGCTTTACTGTCGTGCGCTGCGCAAACCAAAAATTTTTTCGGAAACAATCATGCCGAGTTCCCACTCGGCATGATTTTTTCCGACATTTTCAACAAAAATCGACATAATTCAGCCAATTTACACAAAACCTAAATGAATTATACACCAAAACCTTCCGCATGAATCACTCCGTGCATTGGTGTTCCGAACCGTTTAAAAATCCGTTCGGTAGTTTTTGAGTTTATCGCGGTTAGACAGACAGACAGACGCGGCGGGGGACTTTGTTTTATAACAAGTAAGGTTATGGATGGTTAAGTAAGGATAATATTTTTTAATTATTACTGATGTAACTTACACTCAAATTCAAAAACTGTGTTGAGTGCTTGTGTGGCTCAACTCCTATTTTGCTCAAATGACCGCATGTAAATTAGGTACAAGTTTCGTTTTTGTGTGCCCAATCTCCACCGACCAATCACAGTCGATCATTTCTCATTGATGTGACACCATCTTGTTTGTTTACTATTTGTTTTTTTTTTTTTTTTCAATTATCTAAAGAGTGATTCAAATGTCTGTAACAACGAGAAAAAAGGACTACAAACGGGAGGAATTATATTTAGAAACAGACAGACATTTATCTATCTATCTCTCTCTCTCTCTCTCTCTCTCTCTCTCTCTCTCTCTCTCTCTTAATAATCTAATTAATAACATCATCATCATCATCATCAGACAGTGAAAAAAATTGGGCTAGATGATATGATCTAATATTATTTTAATTTTGTTTTTATTTTTTCTATCATACAAGCTTACTTCATTATAGTACTCGCCACGGACGTTTTCGCCTGTGAAGTTGTTACGAGTCGCATCGAGTTCGAGAATCAGGATAGTAAATTGTAAAAACACTTTGGGTTGTTTATTTTATTTTATGCAGTGACACCCTACTCGATAGGTTTGGAAGATTTACTTTTTAAACAATAATTTTGGCGCCAAGAATACGCCATTTTTATTTTAAATAATGTAACATACCTACTGACACTCGCGCAATAAACACAAATCGAACGACATAATTATCATTCATCAAAATAAGTTCAGAGGTTTTGTAGTTACGAGGGAAGATAGAAACGGACACATATACATACATACAGGTTAAACACATAATCCTCCTTTTTGGCTTCGCTGCAGTCGGGTAAAAAATACTACGTACGTATAGATGTAAAATATTTCGCTGTTTTGATTAATTTGGCAATACTACTGTATGGAATTAAGAAATGTGACTAGTACCCTATCTCCATGAAATAGTGCTCAATCTCCAGTTAAAAAATTTTGTCTCAGACATTTTGTCCAACCTCCACCAATAAATAAAAAAAGACGTGTGGCACTCGGAGATTGCCGCGGTAAAGCTATTGCATTTTTCATCAACTTATGCAATTTGTGTCACAGTGATGCGCGCGCATCTTAAAATTTCACTCTCATAATTTTTTCATAACGCGCCTAAAGAAGTATAACTTCAAAAAAAGTATCACCGCTGTGCCGGTCGGAGTGGGGGGTGTTAGGTTATTTTCGTTACGGAATTTCTAGATTCGGTCTCCACGCTCAAGGCCCGCGATAGAAGCTATGCAATAGCTTAAAAATAACATGTTCAGGTTTATAGATTTGATTACTTTTATATATTTTCTTGAAAATAGGTAATTCATCACTCCCTAATCACCATCAATTTTAATTAACTCGTACATAAAGTTTAAACACCAAACGAAAAAAACGTTTCCTGTAAAATTTGGTCAATGGTCGGTTGGCCATTCAAGCACGAGGGCGGCGAATAGTTGTTATTTTGTAAACTGACTTTCGCTGGTTGAAACCAACTAGCTGTCTAATGGTACCTACAGCAACCGTTTGACAGCTCAATAAGCTCGACTGCCATGTGCCCAAGTAAGATTAGACTATAATCTCACTTGGGAATATGAAAGTTGTTGTTTTAATCCGGCCGGCATTATAAAGCTATATATTTACAGACTTTGCTTTGTTTGCAACCATTTATATTGGACAACAGTGGTGCCGATTCTCTAGCACACCGAACGAAACTAACTAAAATTCCTTACATATGGCTATGAGAATCTTAAAGCTATTCTGCAAAAAAATCTCTACATTTAAAATAATTTTGACACAACTAAAATTGAATTTGACAATCGCGACTCCACGTGGTAGGTACTTCTTTGCCTTATGCAGTGAATTTTTTTTAGAGCCGCAGGCGCGCAGGTGTTGTAGCCTTGGCGTGTTTTATATGGAATTTTTCACTTTTTGTATGGAAAATATGAGAAGTTATTACCTACATGTTGAGTTTTAGAAGGGTTTATTAGTTTTATAAAGGGGGTCTAAATTTTGATTATTTTTGCGATAGGACACACCATTTTCGAGACATATGCCAAAGAAAAAAGAAAAAAATACAGTACTATTTTTGCACCTGAAGTCGAAGTGTTGGTATGAATTTTGGTTTATGACAACTAATTGTAGTACACACCATTTCAATTAAAAGTAGTCCGATTTAGTTAGACAATCAAAGTTTTAGATGAAAAACGTCAAATTCAGAAAAGCTAAATTTCCATTTTCACTAAGTAACTAAAATTTACTTAGTTATGTTGTATCACTTTTGCCTCTTTCAGAATGGGAAATCGTCGTTTGATAGGAATAAACAAAATTTTGGTGATTTTTTGTCTAGTTTAGAGACATTTGTGACAAGAGTATCGGCACCAGTATCTTCTCTCGTTTGACGGAAAAGCAGGACAGCAGAGAACAGACATAAAAGAAACATTTTATTTAGCCCATGGAATAAGCTACTTGTGAGTGGATTTTAATCCCAATGAACCATACCGGGATCTCGACTCTACAAATTTTAAAAGGTGGCATGATAGCTTTTCCAACTGCCGAGTTGTTACTCGGCAAATTAAAATACTAGCTATACCTGCTGCTGGTACTGTATAAAATAAGTCTATGAAACTATATAAACTATATTGATGAAAAGTAACACTAGGTACACATTAAATATTGACCATTAATAGTATTTATCGTTTCAAAGTAAGTAGGTTAGTTGAACTACCTACTTCAAAATATTGAATTAATTACAAAATATGACAACACGGTTTAATTGAAATGACTGAAAACCTGAAAAGGGGTCATTGTACTTTACTTTATGTTCCATACATTCTTTCGAGTTAGCTGAACATGCTGTAGATACGGAGCAGCTAATGATTTTTTCACGATTCCGGTTTGATCCTATGATAAAAATTACGAGTAGGTTTGTACAGTGCCCTCTTCTCTTGTTTCCATTTTCTTATTATTAGTCAATATCCGTCATTTAATTTCGTCTTCTATTAAACAAAATAAATAAAAATAAAAATTATTCATTATCCGTGAATAGGACGCAGTCATCACGTCTTTCTTGAACCAGTGACGTTTCATGTTTGACATTTCTTCGACGCTTCGACATAACCTAAAATATTCCTTGTTTATTTTGTTTTATAATTCGTTTTCTGTTTTATTTTGATGTTGTTTAACGAATTTAAAATGTTTGTATGCATAAATGATACAAATTCAGTGGTAAGGTACATGCCTATATGTGAATATTTCTGTGAATTACCGTTACATAAAAATCTTAATTGGACCAATTTGTTGATTATACTTTTTTCAATTTTCTTGTTATTGTTATGTTTATGTTAGCTTTAATGTGATTTTACAACAAATAATAGTGATGTGGAAGTGTGCAGTGTGGTACATATATTCGTTTAAAGTGAATTAAGTGCGTTGTGTTTGTGAACATTTTCGGCGAGACGTTGTTATCAGGTAGGTACACGTTAATTTATTTCACCATAGTCGGACAACGTAATGTAATTCCTCAATAAACGAATTTTATTCAGTTTATAATGTATAATAAGCATTCATTAAATCTATAAAGCTATCAAAAGGATTCATATTGAAAAAGCCCTCCAAAATGTGTAGAACTTGACACTGTACAGTTCTTGCCAAAATTTAGCTTATAGTAAAGCTATTATTATTACCCGATCCTCGGTAATAGTAATTCTTAATGATTTACGGATAACATAAGATAAGATTATCAAGATTGAATGCATCATTTGCCACATTTTTGCCGAAGGTCATCATTAATTTTATGATAACTATGGTTGATGATAAACGGCACATCTTTTAACTTTTAAGGATAAACTTAACATACTTATATTTACTTAGTTTATTTGTAACATGTTACTAGTTTATGAACAAGTTGTATATTATATTTAAAATGGATGTATACAAGAAAAAAAAAATGGAACATTCTAAATAAATGGAACGTACGAATGAAACAAATGTAAATAAAAATGTTTATTTATTTTCAGGTAAGTCTTATGCTTCAAAAAGCCGAATCAGTGTGGAATCGGTAAGTGCTTTATTATATTTCTATATTATGGGTCTTTGCCCAACAGTAATCTACTCGTATGTTTCCTCTTTTAAAAATATTAAGCGAACAAAGTAGATACTTAATTTCGTTTTTTTTTTAATTCAGATCTTTGATTCAAGATATCCGTATGTTTTAAAAGTAGGTACTATAAAGAGTAAAAAAAAAAAAAAAACTTTTAATGATGTAGCTACAATATGATCAACAATCACAAAATAATTGAATACAATAACAGTTGTTTGTCGTACACTGCATATTATTATATGTTTTCGTCTCTAATTTATGCATGTAAAATTTTATTCAATCTGTCACTTGTTTTTAATAAAATTAATTATAAAACTTAACCTGCGTTCTTTATTGCTAAGTTTATTTTGGTGGTCACGTAATCAATAATCAGAATGCAGCTACTTTTTTTAAATAATGACTAGATATTCATCAAGAAACTCATTTTTAATTATTTTTATAGCCTTTGTTAAGGTAAAAATCTATTATTTACATTAATTAAAGTCAAAAAAAAATTAAATACTTTATTTTTATTTTTTTATGTTGTAATAAAAAAAAACTATAAATAAAGATGTTTGATCTATGAACATCATGTATACCAGAACATCGGCAATGTCAGTAGTATCGAAGTGAATTAATTAGTATGTTAGAACCACTACGGTTCTAAAACGACTCCACCATAGCTAATAAACCTCGAAACCTCGACACAGGCTCATTAGTAGGTCTTTTTTTTTTTTACAAGCAGTACCTATCGAGAAGGCCTTTTCTTAGCAGTTTACCCTTCTGAATTTTAATGGACTGGACATTATGGCCAATAATAATATAGGCATAATAGTGATCGTTAGAAACCCAGCATGCATTGTAGCTGAGCATGAGTAAAAAAAAAATACTGAACTTTCTAGTATTTCTTGATAGTTTTTGGCACTGTTTGCCAAAACGAAAACTTACCGAAGGCACCAGGGTACAACAGTAAATATGAGTGAGTATTAATGTAGTTTTTATTCATATGTAGAACTTGACTTAGAATCGAGTCACTACTGTCAAAAGCCGAATTTGGAACCGATTTATTTTAGAAGGCGGTTGAAAATGGTGAGAGCTAGTGAACTGACAAGCCGGGTATCTACTACAGGCAAGAACTGACGCGCAACAAGCGCGATGTTGCCAACACGGATCAATTTCATGACAGACGCCTTGCTGCACATACAACGTTGCCAATCTGCGTTGCGCGTTATATTGCGCGACATCAATTGTTGCTTTGTGGATTCCCGGCTTTTATTCCTGTAGGAAAGAAATTGTCAGTCTGCTTTTATAAAGAATCTTGGTAATAATTCGTTGAGTATTTACAGCTAAATACGTGAGAACAGCACGTGGTGCTCAACTGATATTCTTAAACGGCCTTTTATACCGTCAGCAATGCAAACCCAATAGAGGCGGCATCACTACTTGGTACTGTGTGATGTACGGAAGGAGCCAGTGCCCCTCTATCCTCACGACGGACGGCTCTCACAATATTACGCAAATCCGAGGCATCCATAACCATCCTGAGCCGGTGATCATCCAAACTCCTATTGGCATAATTCATAAGCACTCCAGGAAAAGAGGGAGGCCTAGGATCAGTTCACGGAATGCAATTCTGCCTTAATTTTTATTTTTTTTATTTTTTTATCTGTGGTTTTGTTTTTTATATGTCATGCAAAACATTAAAAATGTGATAATTTGTATTGAAGCTGTTCCTATTCCTACCATGTCGTATAAATCCTTGCTCTCAGTTTTTTTCTAGTTTTTAATTGTATGATTGTTTTGTTATGTGTAATTAAGGGTTGATCCATTTGTGTTGGGTGTGTTCAATAATGAAAATATACCTAAGTATAACAAATGTTGGTGGTTTAACGAAATATGATCTCGATGGTAATTTTAGTATTGGCAGCTGTAAGTTTTTTTTTGTTTTATTTACTTATTTAATTTTGTGATTGTTATTTAAATTTTATTTGAAAGTATGTACGCTTGTACAGCCAGTAAGTACGGTTAAAAAGCTTTTTAAGTAGTATATAATATGTATGTATCTAAAACATCTCGTTGTAATTAATCCAGACTGTAATAATACATTATACGAGAGACTTAATTTTAATTTAATAAAAAAAAAAGGTGTTGTTATTTTATTCGGCGATTTAGATCGATAATATAATCTTCCATTATGGTATGTGAAAATTGCGCAATGTATGTAATGTAGCTGTAACACTGTACAATATTACGATTTAGACATCTAGCTAGAGCATATTTATGAAGCTGATTGTGCCATTAAAAAAAAAATTTTAAACTAACCGGCTCTTTTATTTAACTCAAAATTCTTCTTAATTATCTATTTGTAATTTTATACCGCAAGACTTCAAGGTGGTTTCTATTATGCATATAAACATCTAGGGATGCAAATGGAGAAAGCACATATATCTCAATAAGCCATTTTAATAAGGTCTCAGAGGCTAAATTTCTACTGCCATCTACGATGAAGATGGGTTTTCCCTAATTGTCACCCCACAGGCCACGAATATGATGAGACAAATGTATGACCGCAGTATTAGTAAGGCAGCCGAAGATCGAAATTTCGTACGCCAATCATAGGTTATACGTTTTTCCCTGTCCCAACAGGGTAAAATGGTGAGCAATCTGCGTAAAATTAGATATCCTGCCTCATCTGTTAACATTGGCATTTGACACCTAACGCGAATACGCTAAGATGGTGAATTGGTCAAAGGATGATTAATTTCTGTTGAGAGTATAGTGGTCTGTATCTATACTCTAATTATCTCTTATCATCATAGCTATATCATAGCATATCTTATCATCAGTTGGCACCACCGTCATCTCGCAGCAGTTGTTATTTTGAAGCTCACACACTTCAGAGGAGGCCTGAAAGTCTGACAACCAGTCTTAATAAGGGGTATCGTATTACCCAGTTACTGGGTTGTGGAGGTCAGATAGGCAGTCGCTCCATGTAAAATACTGGTATTCAGCTGCATCCGGTTAGACTGGAAGCCGACCCCAACATAGTTGGGAAAAGGCTAGGCAGATTGATTGACACTTCAGAGGATAATATAAATTCAGGGTATCTCATAACAGCTAATCGTCACGTTAAGCATGTTTTTAATTTTGTAGATGCTTTGATCATACCTTCAAGAAACCGAAGAGGCCAAGGTATGCTGTTTTTCCGCGGTTATACGTACTCCTGGCGGAACTTTAAGAAATACGGTAATTACTGGACGTGTTCCAGTCACCACAAGAAGGGCTGTAAAGCAAACGTCTCCACAAATGAAGACAAACAACCTTTCAGGGTAACAAAATATAACGACAACCATACTCATCCTCCCCCTAAAATTAAACTTCCTACTGATATAGATTATATCTGATGTTATTCTATTGTTCAAACTTAGGATAATGGTGTTGGTTGTTAAAATTAATTCTTTAATAAATTGTATAACAATGTTTTATATTAGCCTTTTATTCAACTTCAAATTCCATCCAGAAATAAATATAAGTAAGCAATGAAAATGTATTGCATTGTTGCAGAAATACACTTTATAGCGTCGAAAAAGGGGAACGAATTACTGGTGTTTGAAAAGTACACTTTCGCTAGGAATTGTAAAAGCAAACATAGGGTTACTTGGGCTTGTTCCTCACGATGTTCTATGAAGTGTAAAGCTCAAGTTACCCTTAGTAACACAGGAAAGTTTCGTGTGCTAAAGGGTAAACACACTCATCCGCCTCCTGTGTTCTACGTGAATGACAAAGGTGAATACCAGAGGCTGTCGAAAAGACAGTTGAGCGTAGCAACCGACTCGGATGGAGATGACGAAGAATATATCGAGAAGTTAGATTAGCAGGGTTTTAGTTGGGAGTTTTGTTTTTGAAAGATTATAGTAACTAGTCTACCAATAAGTATTTATATGACATAAAAAAGTACACAGATACAGGGTGACACTTAATTCGTCCATTATAGATGTTAAAATAGTTACAAATGAGTAATGTGACCTTTTGTAAAAATTAATTAGACTAGTACAAGTTATGTGATTGTGATTCTATCTTACCCCAAATTCTGTAGAACAATTTAAGTGATATTTTAACAGATGACTTGTTGTATGTAGGGGCATACCTACCCATTGTGATTTTAATAAAAAAAGTACTTACCTATCCGGTAAGCATTAGTTCATTACCAACCTATGATACCAAAACTATACAATTACTTTTTTTTATATGTTTTTAACCTGTTTCTGCCAAAGAAACGTAAAATGTTGTATCAATAATATTGAAAATTGTATCGAGTCGTAAATTTTTTAGTTTTTTAGATTTTTTGTATTTACCGCCTGCAAGGGCTGCTCGTTAAACATTTCATTGTTTTAAAGCAACTAAATACTTGGCACTTCTTATTAAAAGATCTCATTTATTTAATTTTAAAGGTTAGTCTATGTAGATTGTTTTTTTTTTTATTTATATAAGGCGGAAATTGGCCCGTTGTCGGCCCCATTTATATATATTGCTAGAAACAAGCTTGGTGATTTTTTTTATTTTTTTTAAGTTAGTGTTTAGCTTTTCTTTAACGACTTTGTCTCGCTTTCCTAAGGAGATCATTTTAAGTGTATTTAGGTAAAGTATCGTAACGATGACATTAATAACTGTGATTACTTATATAATTAACCAAAATGTTTTAGAAGACTGCTGTTTATGTTAAAAATTTATTAAATTTCTTGATTGCAATAAAACTAATCTTTAATATTTAAACCTGGGGGGTAATTGACTAAAACACTAACAGTAGCAATGGCTTTCATTTTGACAGTTCAACAACATTCATAGCGTTACTTTGTTGAGCAGACAAATTTTTCGAACAATTATGAAGCAATGGATTAGCAATATCCTTCAAAATCATTCAGATTGTGATTGATAGTGTGTTACGCATTTGGGGTGCTAGACCGCTCGCCGTGTAGTTTAATTATGAAAGTGAGTATACAAAAGTACCTACGCACTTACACAATTAAACTGTTATATTAATTTTATTTATTTCAGGTTCTAAAATATACGTCAGGGATATAAAACAACTTTTAGGCTTCAAAAGGCCACTAACTGCGGCAGAAAGAGTAAGGAAATATAGAGAAAGGTTAAAAAATGAACGCCCTGAAGTTTACGAAAAAATGAGATTACGAAACAAAGAATTGACGAGATCAAAATACAAAAAGGTTTCAGAATTGACTGAGAAAGAAGTTTTAAAACAGCGAGCCAAGTGGAGAAAACTTAAGAAAAACGAAAAGAAAAAAAACTATAAAACCCGTCAGCAGCAGCAAAATACTAAACGAATGGGTCCACAAGTGTAACAAAAAAAAAACTACACATACCTAGAATTCTATTATTACCTCTAAAATATAAATAAAAGAAAATAGAAAAAGAACGTGTTTAAGTGAAACCTCACATTTTCAATAGAGTACTACATTTAACCATAAAATGACAACCCATTAACACTACATTAAACTATAAAATGACAACCCATTAACACTACATTTAACCATAAAATGACAACCCATTAACACTACATTTAACCATAAAATGCCCATATATGTATAATTTTTTTTAAACTTGATTTTCCAGCTTTTGTGGTCAAATCAACCCGTGGTGAGCCAAAATTGGTTTACCGGAGTTACACCTATAACAAGAGTTATATAGCAAGAAAAGATACACAAATAAAATGGTACTGCTCTTCAAGAAATTCGAGGAAGTGTAAAGTTAACGTTGTTACTGATTTTGATAACAGAGTACTGCAAATATATGGCAATCACAATCACGGGTCCAAATATTTTCGACCGACTGACTTTTTGAATGATGGAATTATGTAGACAAAGGTTATGAAAATGTTTTTACTGGTTAATAATGAGCTCAGTGTACCATGTATAAGGGCCCTATCTCACTAGGACACCAGTAACCCCGCAACCATGGTCGCACTACCAAAAAATATATGGTTGGTTGCGCAAACGATCGGACGCCAACACGCGTAGCATGATCACCGTAGAAACGGGTTTTTTCGACGGAAGAATAGACAAAATGACAGATTGTGAATGTTTATCTGCGTGTGTCTATAGTTCCGTCCCAACATAGCTGTGAATATAACAAGCTGTGTATATTTTGCTGGCAGCGCGACCATGGTTGCGCCACCATGATGTCCTAGTGAGTTAAAAGCCTAAGGGTGCTTGCATAAGAAAGCAGCTACCCGATAAAGACAAGTCGGCAGCGATCGGTGCGGGTAAAATAACCCCGTATTAACGTATGCTCACACATAAAGAAATTGGTGAAACATTGTAACCGTTTCTATTCATAGCGATCAACCTGCAGCGATCGGTATCGGAAAACCCGCTGCTTTAAGTTCCGAGCAGGCTAGCGCGACGCAACAACGTTTATTGTTATACCGCGAAGTTTTCTTAGAAATTGTATTGTTCGAGTCGCGTCGCGCCGTCGCGTCACGCTGGTCAGCACGAGCCTTTATGCAAGTACTCTAGCCATGGCGGCTCAACTACATAGATCGACCTACAGACAAAATGCATGGTTGGTAGCGCTACGAAGTGGACGAACAATATGGCTGATGAATCATAGACGGTCCGAACTTTGCGCCGAAGGCTGCGCAATAACATTTTTTAGGAACCAAATGATGATTTGAGGCGAGCGAGAGTGAGTGAGAAAACATGCGCTAAAGTTTGGAGAGCCTATGTTCAGACCGGCCTTAATTCATCGGCCGTATTGAACCCTTCCTAGAGCTTACATTGGTTGCGTCGTGATGTCTGGCATCACCAGAAAAGACCTGTACCGTACGTGTGTTATAAATTGTTTAACATAACTATGTATCTTATTTATAATTTCGCGCCCATCTACTGCTTGTTAGTACGTATTTGTTTGTATAGAAAAAGTGGAGGGGCTCGTAAATTTAAATTAGACGATCAAAACTAGTGACTTTAATAGTTTTAATAAACATGATAAATAAAATACGTACATTAGTTAGCTATTAACATTAGCAATAATTAGTAACATCTCGTCGTGATTTTTTTTAGGTATTTACACACATCAACACGGTCTAGGGATATTTTTAAAAAAGCGAATTACTATCAATGTGTTAATTATTTATATGACATGTCTATATTTAAAAGATACGTTATTTAATATTCTACCATTTTTTAATAATGGTTAAGGTACTTCGATTAAAATTTCAGGATTTTATGGAAAAAAAATGAAGCATAGACGGAAACCGTATATGAATTAACTTTTAATTTATGAGTAAAAACTGAAAAAAATAGAAAAATCATTTAATTTGTGTTTATAAACTTGAAGTTAGTAGTCTGAGAAAGCGCCCATGATGTTCATAACACATCGGCAACGATTCGGCATGCTCAGAACAAGGTTGTCAATGTCTTGCTACGGAATATTGTCCCATGTCCTTCTGAGGTGCGCAAAAAGTTGATCTTCTGTAGCCAGATTTTCAGGAACTTCCTTCAGAGCTCTTCTTTGCAGCATATCCCACGCATGCTCAATGGGATTTAGATCTGGCGATTGAGCAGGCCAGTCTAAGGCCCTAACATTGTGTGTATGTAACCAAGCTGCTACTGTTCTCGCCGTGTGTGCCCGGGCATTGTCGTGCATGAGCAGGAAATCTTGCCCCATTTGTGTTCTGTGGGGCAAGATTACGGGCCCCAGCACCTGTTGGATGTATCGTTCTGCCATCATATTGCCCCGCACCCAAACGAGATCCGTCCGTCCTCCAAGACGAATTCCTGCCCAAACCATAATTGTTCCTCCTTGGTATGGGTGAACTTCCTGAGGGTTATGAAGACGGCTCCATCGTCCAGGAACTCACCAAACACACGTCCTTCGTGAATCTGGATGGAAGCCGAACCTGGATTAATCCGTGAACAGCACATTGGACCATTGCTCACGGCCCCAGTCCACGTGGTTCCGAACCCATTCTAATCGTCGTCCACGATTGCCTCTCCGCAAAGGTGGGACCCGGAGTGGTCTACGAGAGCGTAGATTGCTTTCATGCAGTCGCCTTCTTACAGTTTGGTCACTCACAAGCACTTGGTGTTCCACTCGCAGCCTTTGGACCAATTGAGTCGCCGTTGCATTTGGTTGAGCTCGCGCAGTAATTTGCAAAAATCGGTCTTGTCTGGGGGTAGTGATGCGACTTGGGCCCCGGTGCCTCTCCGCTACTTCACCTGTGGCACGATAGCGTGTCCACAATCTTGAAATTACATTGTGGTGGGTCCCTATGGCCTCAGCAACATTACGCTGAACAGACCCAGCTTCCAGCATTCCCACAGCTCGTAACATCTCCGCCCTCGTCAAATGTTGGCGTTGCATGGCTACAATACCTCAATTTTAACTTTATCTTTCGTTTAAAAATGAAAAAAAACTGTAACTAAATGTAATTCGTATTGTTTTCTAAATTTCGCACAAATGAAAATACCCTCTCCTACACATCAAGACATTTTTATGCCACCGAAACAAAAGAATTTTCAAAAATTTGAATTTGTAATTAGTCTGAGATAAATTACAAACAAATCGGTGTATAAAAGATTCCAATGCGGCTAGTACTTTTCGAGTTATTTAATTGAGTATGAAATATCCCTAGACCGTGTTGATGTGTGTATTTCACTATGAATTAAGGCTTCGTGCAGACTCGCGCGACGAGATACCGGTTGTTATAATAGCGTGTTTTTTTTTTTTTTTTAATAAATTTTATTGTTTGAGTCGCATCGCGCTAGTCTGCACGAGGCTTGATGTCTCGTCTACGAAAGTACGTGTTTTTTTTCTAACTTGTCAATATTAGTGTACGCATCACTTTATATGTACATATACAGAGCGTACAAAGAGTGTAACCATCATCATCATTTCAGCCGAAAGATGTCCACTGCTGGGCATAGGCCTCACCCAAGCACCGCCACTTCGACCGGTTCTGTGCTTCGAGCATTCATTGTGACCATATTATTTATTAACTTTTTTTTACATCTTATGAATTTAATACCGTGTCTAATTAATTCTCTGGTATTTGTTTGTTGTCTGGTCTTTGTTTAGTTTGTTCTTCTTTTGTGGACACAAAGATAGGAAGGTACATAGACTTACTTGACCATGAATAAAATACAATATAAGGGGTGTCAGGGACATCGACGCGAAGCCGGTAACCATGGATTCAGTACATGATTCTGAACCACCCTGCGTTGAAATTTTTCGTCGGTTATTTGAAAAAAAAAACAGCTGCTCCATACATTTTGACCGCGTAGGTATTGCACTTTTCTATGAAACAGCTGTTTTTTTTTTAATAACCGACGAAAAATTTCAACGCAGGGTGGTTCAGAATCATGTACTGAATCCATGGTAGCCGGCTTCGCGTCGATGTCCCTGCCACCCGGTATAAGAATAAGAATAAATTTATTTTGCAAAGTATACATTCAAGTGGATTGAAATCCTAGACCTCACACTAGGATTCCCTGTGTTGTGAGATCCAGGCTCCTTCGTTCCGTTAACAATTTTACATAAAAGGTAGGTACATTTAAAAAACTTAAATAATAGATACATTTAAAAAAGAGTGTATGCGTATGCTTGGTGCTGTGGTTTGTGTTAGTATTGTTGATGTTGTTGATGTATACAAAGTCCAAACTTTTTATCGATGGTAATGTATCATCAAGCAATAGCGACTTATTAATATAATAAAAATAAGTGTATTTAGTTGTAATATTAATAAATTGACATTATATTTTAATTTATGTGATCGTACCCTAAAAGATAATACTTATAAAAATCAAATAAGTTTTAATATTTGAATACTAATTATGATTTTTAAGAATCAGCAACTGTGTTGCAATGCATAACTATTTTATGTATTTTCTAGTATTTTTTTCGTCTCATGTTCAAGAAGAACTATTAGTCATTAGTTTGTAAGGGTGTTTAATAATAATTATAAGTTTATTTATTAATTTAATATAAATCTGAATAGTATTTTGTCTCAGATTAAAGGCAGCTTGTACAATTATAAGTAGGTATGTGAGTAGGTCAAAAGTGTTACTAGTGTTACTACCCTAAACTTAGCGAAAATTACCTAATTGCATAATACTTACTAAATGAATTAAATAATCATGTTTCCTAAGTATGAAGTTTCATTGCACCTACCTACCTGATACGTGGCGTACTTACTTCCTTATCAATAATAATGGTCGTTAGAGCATTCAGCAACAAAAAAAAAATGGTCTTGGTAAAATCGCTTTATAACCAAGGTAAACATATATATATGCATCATGATGGTATTTTTCATGCTGTATATCTAAACATCTGTTTTGAAAATAAGGAACCGGTAGATAAAGAATCTTGTCGTTTCTTCAGTTTTTATATTGCCTTATTATTTTCGGGAAAACAGTCAACATCAAAGACGTATTCTAATTCCCTTCTCTCTTTCAGGTCCCGTTCTCATAAAGACAAAAAGAAAGGGGCAGTATGTTCTCCTTTACAAATCTTATACTTATTCACGGAGTGCGAAGTCAAAGAAAGGCACTGTCTGGAAGTGCACTTCGAGCAAGAGTGAGGAGTGTAAAGCACGTATGACCACGGATGATAACCTGAATGTAGTCGCTAGTAAGGACAAACACTCCCACAAACCACCTGAGAATGACGGGAAACCGAAGCATGTTTATTTTAGCACATAAGTTATATTTAGATCGAGGTTACTTTTGGCAACGCTATGGTTAAGTCTATTTTTTTTTTTCCTACCTGTGTTATCCCACTGCTGAGCAAAGGTCTCCCCCCACAGCTTTCCACTCTTCTATGTGTGTTGCCTTCTCTGGCCAAACTCCCATAAACGCCAGTAGTAAGTACATTTCAAAATTCAAAGTTTGGAATGTTTCAATAGCATAAAGCGCTTACGGGATGGGCACATGGCAGTAAAACCTTCTTGGGCATTTGTTTTATACTTTGACTAAAACTAAACCGAGAAATGGCCGTTTTATGAACTTAAATATTATGGTAATTCCAAATTATTGCTTTTGACTTACTGTTAGCGCAGCCAATTGTAACATTGAATTTATTGTAATAATGTTTAAAAAAAAAACATATTAAAATTAAACTGCCATCTTGTGTAAGATCGGCGAATAGTTCATAGTTAGAGTACAGTTACGTAATTAATAGAAATAAGTTCCTTCTTAGAAATATAAGGCCTAGCACGCACTACTAAAAATAATCGCGATAAAATATTCTAACTTTGGAATGTTTCGAAAGCGTAAAGGCTTGTGCAGACCAGCGCGACTTGTCGCGCGACGCGACACGACACGAACAATACAATTTCTAAGAAAACTTCACAGTATAACAATAACCGGTGTCGCGTCGCGCGACATGTCGCGCTGGTCTGCACAAGCCTTGAAGTGGTTACGGCGTGGGCACATGGCACTAAAACCTTTCTTGCGCACTTATTTTTTACTTGGATTTAAACTAAACCAAGAATGGCACGTTTTTATGAGCAATAATATGTTAATTCCAAATTATTGCTTTTGACTTACTGTTAGCGCAGCCAAGTGTAACATTGAATTTATTGTAATAATGTTTAAAAAAGTGTCTTACCTATTATAATTAAACTGCCATCTTGTGTAAGATAGGCGAATAGTTCATAATTAGAGTACAGTTACGTAGTTGATAGAAATAAGTTCCTTCTTGGAACTATAAGCCCTAGCCCGCACTGCGATAAAAATCGCACGAAATTTTTATCGCAATTCTGTGTAACATTTATGGTAGCAGTACACGCGAATTAAAATTTGCGCTCGTTGCAATGCCGTACACTGAATATAAACAGCGCGAATTAAATTTGCAGTGCGGGCAAGGTCTAATTTAATTTACGTGGTGAAAGGATTTTGAGTTATAAGTAGTTATTATGTACCTTTATTTTCATACAAATTATGTAATATCACAAAATAGTGTGTAATTGCGTGTTTTGACTAGATACTTATTTACTCGATTTCGCTATTTAGTTAGTTTACACTTTTATCGTGACCAAGAGACCGTTGATCAGTAGTTTACAAAGTAGTATTTAAAAGGATTTTTTCTATAAAAGGTAGCTAAGTATATGTAGGTATGCAAGTAAATAGAAGTATTTTATACCGATACTTTTATATATCTACCTCAAAACTGTTTTATTTACAAAATGTGTACTTTTTTAAAAATAAATTATAATTAAGTTCTGACAGACGCGTCTATTTTGCTGTAGCCATATTAATTAATATTTAAATTTTATTAATGAAACGATCCCTACGTGATCGAATCAGAAATGAAGAGATTCGCAGGAGAACCAAGGTAACCGACATAGCCCGAAGAATTACCAAACTTAAGTGAATTGCAGAACAGATGGCCGATGGGGCCGAAAGGTTCAGGTTCCTACTCCCTAAGCGAAATCCGTAGTTTCGGCCGTCATTACGGGCGCCTCGCTCTCCTGACTTACGGTATGTCTGTAAGTGAGACGAAGAACGAAGCGCCCGTATCTCGGCCGAAACTACGGATTTTGCTTAGGGAGCAGGCCCCCTGGAGTGGCGACCGCGTACCGAAAGACGTAGCGTTGGAAGGCCTTTCGCAAGGTGGACCGATGACCTTGTGAAGGCCACGGGAATCCGCTGGATGCGGGCGCACAGAACCGGTCGAAGTGGCGGTGCTTGGGGAGGCCTATGTCCAGCAGGGGACGTCTTTCAGCTGAAATAATGATGATGAATGAAACGATTGTAGCTAATTTATTTACTAACCAATACATTATACATGTCGCAGTAAGATGGTTGAAGCCGTGATATAGTTATATCCCTAGGGATATAGCGATATACCGTAATATAGTCAAATGAAAGCGTTTCATAACTGTCTTACTAGGAATATAACTATGATACGAGCTCCATCTAGTAATATTACTAGACTCTATCTTACTAGACTAATCTAGTGAAATGACTAGGTAGCTTGCACTGACTGCACTACACTACTCGCGAAGTTGATCTAACTAAGCGAATACGAGAGTGTAGAAAGGTACTTCGGTCTGCTTCGTACCTCCGCTCGCCTTGGGCGACTTCCAATCGTTGTCGGTTTTTGCGCCCGAGTTAAAGGAATCGAAGCATCCTGTAGTTCTTCGCACAAGTGAGTAGTCACGTACTTCGGACTTCGGTCAACGTCGACGAGTACTTCTTCGAACCAATTTCGCGAGTAGTGAAGTGGGGGTTTCAAAACGGTGTGCCATGTGCGGGGAGCTCCCCGCGGCGACCTTGCGCGTCCGCACGTAACGTGGGTCAATCGGTTGATGATCGGCGTTTACGTCGATAGCGTTTTCGTGTGTAATTCTCAGATTTCGCTTCATTTTATTGAATATCTCATAATTTTGATTTCATGCAGCTATGGATAATGATGAAGATAATAGCTCAAGACGGCAATTTGAAGACGAAATTCGCCTACTGTACAACGGGAGGAGCAAAAAACCAGAGTGGACGCGAAAAAGAATATACGAAGTTATAAGTTACATTGAAGACTACAATATGGCTCCAGGACTAAACAGGAAAAGAAATCCTAACCACCACTTTTATGCACACCACTACGACGTAATGCAGGTACCGAGCCAAAAGTTTTTAGTATTAAAAAGAAAATCCATCAATGATCCTATTGTACAAGTGTTGCCTTCCGAAGAATATTATGATACTCTTTTGGGAATTCATATAATCACCGGGCACGGTGGGCGCGACAAAATGTTACATACTTTGAAATCCAAATATTTTATACCTACACCGGTAGTTGTCAGTTTCGCCAAATTGTGTGTAACGTGTCAGAACAAGAAAGCGTTTCCAAAGAAAGGAATACGATTAAGGGATACGATACGATAGGAATATCGTTTGACCGTTTTTTTTTTTTTTTTTTTAAACTAGCTATTGCCAGCGACTTCGTCTCCGATCCAGGATAAAAAGTAGCCTATGTCCTTCTCCAGGTCATGGGCTACCCATGTGCTAAAGGACATGGATAAAGTCTGGCCTAGCACAGACAAAGAAACAATTATATTTAAACAATAACTGATGACATTTGAAATCGCACCATAACTTTCATTACTTGGCAAAACATTGCAGAATATATTTCAATTTAAAAGATTATTATTTTGATTCCAGTATTCGGGGAGATATGTATGTTGCCAGTTTTGGAAATATTATGGTAATTGGGACATGTTTATTGTAAGAATTGATATGATTTTATTAGTATTTTTAGAATATACAATAATAAAATTTACTGTATTATACTGTATATGTATAGCGTATTGAGTAATAACTAAACTGTTACGAACATGCTAATACTTGATTAATGTATCAATTTCGTTTTTAAATCAATAGCTAAGTCCAGTCTTAAAACTTAAAAGTATGTAATGGTAGTGGCTTCTGTATCTTTCATAATTATTGTCAAGCATTATTAATATGTCATTAATGCTTTGCACAGACCTATAACTAACATAGAGGGACGCATTAAATGATAAACAATGCAACGCAATATTTTATTTTTATTGTTCTATACGAAACATCCTGTGTGTTTAGAAAGAGTGCGCTTTAGTGCTTATATAATTAAGCCATTCGTTATTTTTTGACGTAGACACCAGACCAGTGTTAATCAAAATGTGCTCCGCGGAGCCACTGAGCTCCGCAAATTCTCTGTGGGGGCTTCGCGAAAGTACTGGTTCATTGTGACCGGTATTTTCGCGAATCCCCCACAGCGCCTTTGCGGAACCCAGCTTCCTTTTTTTTTTTTTTTTTTTTTTTTTTTTTTTGGTTGGGAAATCATCAAATGACTCCTCCCGCTCTGGGCAGAGCGAGAGGGAGTGTCAGACTTTTACTGACTAAAACCCACCCGTGTTCCTTCCGTTGCCTATGTGCTGGGGCCGCGATATCCCTCTCAGACAAACCCGCAACCCCAGCAGGCATTGGTCCTTCCGGACCCCGTCAGTTGTTGCTGACATCCCTTTGAGGCGCGCGTGGAACACGACGCGCCGTCGACCCGGGCCTGGTCCTTATCGGACGGCGAGCTGCCCATCGCTCACCGTCCGCAGGCCCGCGCCTACGGTGGCCGGAAGTCAGCTTGTGACTCCCGACGCCCGGGGCGTCTCCTGCGGCGACTAGGGGCGCGAGGGCGTGCAGCTTCAATCTCCCTCGCGCGCTCCGCCTCCTCCTTCGCGAGCATAACTGCCTCGCAGAAGGAGGTGACGGCCTCCCATGCACTCTCGCTCCGGACCATGGCCTGAACCAGGGCCGGACGCGAGAGATCGCCGCCGCCGAGAACCCAGCTTCCTCAAGAACTAATTTCAGATTTGGCGGCGTTTGCTTAACCATGTGTCTATGCAGGATACAATGGAACTACAACTGGGCGCTTTACTTTTTAATCGTGATACTGCTCCTACGTCTAAAACGTCTCGTCGTGAGCAGAAGCTAGTAAGTCATATTTTTGGAATCGTTTCCTAAAGCAAAAAAAAAAAAAAACCCGTACTAAAAACTTTTTGCACAACTTTACTTTACTTTTGGGGTCTAAAGTCCGCCATGTTGATTTTTGTGAAACGTCACCTTTCACTTATTGGATTAGGAATTCCTTTCAAAATCCATCGGATTGCGATTGACGGTGAAGTGCGTTTCGCTGGTTGGTCACCACAAACATGACGACACGTAAATCATTAAAATGCATCCAGATGTCTGGATGCTACGAGAGAATGAAGAATCCTACATACTACGTCATAACTTCATATACTACACAAATACATAATCCTTCTTGTCACTCGGGTCTGTCTTTGACGATTTCTATTTCATTTATAACTCTGTGGTGCTGCGTATGACAGCATGAATTGAATTTATTTTTTGAAGTCATCAGATTTGAAAAGGGTCTTACGTCCCTTCACACAAGTTTTACGGCGAACTAAAATATACAGGGCTAAGAAACACTATTAAAGCTTCATAATACTTTTTTTCATTTGTGATTTTTTTTCTGGGCCAAGCTTGTATGAGACCGTCATCCATCTTTCATCCAAATCCGTTCAGCCGTTTTAGCGTGAAAGCGTAGCAAACGAACTCACTTTCGCATTTATAATATTAGTTAGGATGAGTAACCAGTGTGCAAATCAAAGAAAATATATACACACATCAACACGGTCTAGGGATATTTAAAAAAAAGCGAATTACTATCAATGTGTTAATTATTTATATGACATGTATATATTTAAAAGATACGTTATTTAATATTCTACCATTTATTAATGGTTAAGGTACTTCGATTAAAATTTCAGGATTTTATGGAAAAAAAATGAAGCATAGACGGAAACCGTATATGAATTAACTTTTAATTTATGAGTAAAAACTGAAAAAAATAGAAAAATCATTTAATTTGTGTTTATAAACTTGAAGTTAGTAGTCTGAGAAAGCGCCCATGATGTTCATAACACATCGGCAACGATTCGGCATGCTCAGAACAAGGTTGTCAATGTCTTGCTGCGGAATATTGTCCAATGTCCTTCTGAGGTGCGCAAAAAGTTGATCTTCTGTAGCCAGATTTTCAGGAACTTCCTTCAGAGCTCTTCTTTGCAGCATATCCCACGCATGCTCAATGGGATTTAGATCTGGCGATTGAGCAGGCCAGTCTAAGGCCCTAACATTGTGTGTATGTAACCAAGCTGCTACCGTTCTCGCCGTGTGTGCCCGGGCATTGTCGTGCATGAGCAGGAAATCTTGCCCCATTTGTGTTCTGTGGGGCAAGATTACGAGCCCCAGCACCTGTTGGACGTATCGTTCTGCCGTCATATTGCCCCGCACCCAAACGAGATCCGTCCGTCCTCCAAGACGAATTCCTGCCCAAACCATAATTGTTCCTCCTTGGTATGGGTGAACTACCTGAGGGTTCTGAAGACGGCTCCATCGTCCAGGAACTCGCCAAACACGCGTCCTTCGTGAATCTGGATGGAAGCCGAACCTGGATTCATCCGTGAACAGCACATTGGACCATTGCTCACGGCCCCAGTCCACGTGGTTCCGAACCCATTCTAGTCGTCGTCCACGATTGCCTCTCCGTAAAGGTGGGACCCGGAGTGGTCTACGAGAGCGTAGATTGCTTTCATGCAGTCGCCTTCTTACAGTTTGGTCACTCAGAAGCACTTGGTGTTCCACTCGCAGCCTTTGGACCAATAGAGTCGCCGTTGCATTTGGTTGAGCTCGCGCAGTAATTTGCAAAAATCGGTCTTGCCTGGGGGTAGTGATGCGACTTGGCCCCAGGTGCCTCTCCGCTACTTCACCTGTGGCACGATAGCGTGTCCACAATCTTGAAATTACATTTTGGTGGGTCCCTATGGCCTTAGCAACATTACGCTGAACAGACCCAGCTTCCAGCATTCCCACAGCTCGTAACATCTCCGCCCTCGTCAAATGTTGGCGTTGCATGGCTACAATACCTCAATTTTAACTTTTTCTTTCGTTTAAAAATGAAAAAAAACTGTAACTAAACGTAATTCGTATTGTTTTCTAAATTTCGCACAAATGAAAATTCCCTCTCCTACACATCAAGACATTTTTATGCCACCGAAACAAAAGAATTTTCAAAAATTTGAATTTGGAATTAGTCTGAGATAAATTACAAACAAATCGGTGTATAAAAGATTTCAATGCGGCCAGTACTTTTCGAGTTATTTAATTGAGTATGAAATATCCCTAGACCGTGTTGATGTGTGTACTTATAATCATTTCACTAGGATAGTCTAGTAAGATAGTTATACATATTACTAGATCGTGCTCGTAACGGTATATAGCTATATCCCCAGGGATATACCTATATCACGGCTTCAACTTATCTTACTGCGACATGCATACCTTATTAATCGACTATTTAGGAGAAATTAATGTTTATGTATATTGACCGATCATAAAAATACCGACAGGTATTGATTTTTCAATGTTATTTTTATCGTATAAGTAGTCTAGTTCTGTAAGTATTTTTTCAGACATGTTTAAAAAAAAGTTAGGTTGCATGTATTTAAAAACAAGAAAAAAGACAAAAAAAAAAATTTTCGTTGTGCCGTAGGTATCTTAGATAATATATTAATATATAATATATTTAAACATAATATATTTTTTAACTTTTTTGTAGAGTCTATGGAGTTTCTTGCCGGTTCTTCTCCATATGACATACTATATGGAACCGTGCACGTTCGACTTTCTTTTTCGTAATAGCCTGAGAAGTCCTATAATTTATTTAAAATTAAACAAAAGTTTAAGTGCCATATTAACTTAAAACATAAGTAACATAACATCACGAACAACAATACCCAAAGAGTTAGGCAGAGATACTTAGACCCTCAACGATAAACATAGTAACGTTTTTGTAACTTAACATATTAGTATTTCATATCTAGTAAATACAAACCCATACACTACTTCGAAACTAAAATATTGTAGTAGGTATGTGGTCTTCCTACCTACGTAGACAACCTATCCATTACAATGTTTTAGTTTTTATATTTCACTCACATTTAACTAAATGATGCAGCTGTGTGTACTCGAATAATTTAAGGGAAATAAAAACCTATAATTTTGTTATACTTTTAATAGAATAAACTTAATTTTGCGTGAGTATTTGCAGTTTTATTAATCCCATTGTACTGAGTATATTCCGGCAGCCGAGAGAATGCGTCACTGGGGGGCTTACTCCCTAAGCGAAATCCGTAGTTTCGGCCGTCGTTACGGGCGCTTCGTTCTCCGTCTCACTTAGAGACATACCGTAAGGAGAGCGAAACGCCCGTAACGACGGCCGAAACTACGGATTTCGCTTAAGGAGTAGGCCCCTTGAAACCTGTCAGTTTAGTACAAAAGAGTAAGCGTTTTACGAATTATTTATACTTTATTTGTTTATTTATTAATTAATTTTTACTTCTTTTTTTATCGTGTTTGGTGAGATGTCAGGAACGCATTCTCTTGGCGGCCGGAGTTCAGATATTATTGAAGTACCGTAAGAATACTAAGAATAGAATACTCTCCCCCCCCTCTCTCTTCTCTCTCTCTCCTTTACTACTCTATTATTGAGTAGGTAGTCGGTACTGCAGAAAATAACGGAGTCTCTGGTTTTTTTTTTTAATCACTCCTAAATCATATTGTAGTTAAGTATAGGGTTTTTTTTTAAAATAAATGTGATACTAATAAAATACTTGATCAGTTGCAAAAGGTGACAACCAACCTGCAAGGCTGATAACAAAGGTCTTGCGTTTGATAGTAGAAATAACGGCAGAATACAACGGAAATGGTTTGTTGTGTAACAAAATTTTTCCTGCTCCCTAATCGCGTAACACTCGATCAATCACAATCTGAATAATTTTGAAGGATATTGCTAATCCATTGCTTACAGATTGAAGGCTGCCGCAGACATGCGCGACGCGACTCCGATAGAACAATTTCAAAATTGTTTCACCAGCGTCGCATCATGCCTGTCTGCGGCAGTTTTAAAGAAAACATTGTTTGGTTGAACCCATCCAGTTTCTATTCAAGTTCCCATCACCTTCCAGTGTCAGTTGTCACAGCGATAAATGGCGCAACCTTGCTGATGCTCAATGGATACTCCTTCACAAACCCTGCACCAATGACTGGAGGTGAACGGTGGTACTGTTCAGGGCGAACCAGGTGGAACTGTAACGTCTGCCTATGCGTCAATGATGACTACGAACTCGTCTGCATATCCAATGAACATACGCACACCCCCCCTGTATATGAGAAGACCCCCGATGGACTCTATATGGAAACTATTCCTTGAGTTACTGTGACAAAGTTTAAATTCGGCTGGCAGTTTAGTACCTATATGCTAAGTGCGTGTGTATGTATAGCTGGCAGTTATGCTTTTCGTCTCAAACTTCGTATATTTTATATTGTTTAATATTATTGAATGAAGGTTGTCAATGAATACGTGAGAAATAATTTTAGATTTATATGTATTTTGTATAAAAGTAATGTTCAGGGTATTTCTGTCTAAATAGGTTAGTTAATGATGTATCAAAAATATTTTTGTGTGTTAGGATTTTAGCATACATACATAAAGACTTCTATTATTTGGCGGAAATATTTTTGTACCTGTCATTTAGTTGTTGTTGTAACGTTGTTGAGCAGACGAACTTTTCAAACATATAAAGCCATGGATAAGGAATTTAATTAAAACCCTCGGGTGGCGATTGACAGTAGGTATGTTAAGAAATTAGATCCAAGGTACAAAGATATTTTCGCCAGGTCATAGTTTTAAGTAAAATAAATACTTACTGATGATTACAAGCCTTTCAGTGAGTTTCCAATTTTTTTAAGTTACAATTTGTATTTATAAATAAAATAAAAATACAAAGTAATGATCTGTATGAGTGTCATCTGTTAAATAATAATTTAAAAAAGTTTGCAGGATCTGAAAATCAACACGGGAGTGACTATACAATGTCGCCCATGGGTACGTATCCGCCTGTATTTTTCTGAATATTCATGACAAATTATCGAAAATAAACTTTAAAAGGAGGGGGGGGTCTATCTTATTTTTTTTTCTTTTTTTTTTCAATGTCCCGTTATTATTTATGGACTTACACACTTGTGTTGTTTTAAAATAAATACTGTTTTTTTTTTTTAGAAAAAATGTCACCTCCGTTTTTTTTGCATAATATAAAATGTTTAGTTAATCCGATAAAATAACTCATAAGCTATTAGAAATAATAAATAGAATCCAAATCCAGTCAACAACATAGGAGATATGGCAAACGCTACTAAAAAAATAATAATTGAATAACATGAAGAATATTAAAGACCCTTTTAAAGTAAATTTTCGATAATTTTTCATGAATATTCAGAAAAATACGGGCGCCCGCCCATTGTATTTATTCAATTTTATATAACTGCTTCGGAAAAAACCTTAGAGATAGGCTAATATTAATCAAGCTTTTCTAATGTACTGTCGCTACTTCAGCGTCGTCATCTTTTTCTCGTTGACGTCCCGTTCACGATGCGGTGGACAAGCGGCCTTAGAGCGTTTCCGCGAACCATACGACCCGAATCTGAATTCAACATTCGAGTTAAATCTGAATTTGGAATGTTCTAAATTCGGATCTAGTGCGCAACCCCATACAAATAGTAGGTATTATAGCTTCTTAGGGCCGACATTTCTCGGATCAGGGGGCCTAGCGAAATCCGTAGTTTCGGCCGTCGTTACGGGCGCTTCGTTCTCCGTCTCACTTACAGACTTACCGTAAGCGTAACGACGGCCGAAACTACGGACTTCGATTAGGAAGTAGGCCCCCTGAATCCGACAAATGACGTTTTTTTTAAATTACCTACTAAAAGCGGAAATTATTAAGAAGAACAAACATTAGGTAGGTTCCGTCAACTTCCGTCCCTTTACCAACCTAACCACACTCACATTTTTACAAAGAATATGTTTTCAGGATTAGACTACAAATTCATACCATCTGGACGCGGGAAGAATTCTCTTCTGATGATAGAGAGCTATACGTTTAGCCAAGCTAAGAAAGATATTAGATACTGGAACTGCTCCAAAAGGACCACGAGGGGTTGCAAGGCTAAGATTCAATTTGATAACTATCACAACATCACTGCTTACGTCAGAGATCATAACCACAGCCCTCCTCCATATTTCGTACAGCATGATGGGACTTTAATGAAGATGCCTTATAATTATAGGAAACCATTTTAAATAGATTTAAAAAAGATTTTTCCAGCCCCTTATCTATATACTCGTAGCATCGACGCGAAAACTGTGACCATGGTCAGTGGTCAGTACATGATTCTAAACAATGAAAATTTTTAACGCAGGGGGCGTTAAAAATTTTCATAGGTTATTTTTTTATAATTTGCTGTTTCATAGAAAAGTGCCAAAATACCTACGAGGTTAAAATGCCTGGAACAGCAGATTTTTTTTTAAATAACTGACGTAAAAATTTAACGCATCAGAATCACGTACATCAATGGTAACAGTTTTCGAGTCGGTGTACCTGCCACCCTGTATATCTCACTAGGACACCATGGTGGCGCAATCATGGTGAGTTGCTCCTGAACTGCATGACGAACTGCTCCATCTTTTTCCTCCGATTAACTATAATCGTGGCAGGAGGCATAGATTTGTTCGCCGTGCCTTGGAGTGTAACCGTCTCTCGAGCCCAGTCTCCTGTCCCTCGCACAGACCACTCAACGCTCTCTTGGTCGCTAAGCCTGCCCGTGATGTGTTCGTGGATGAATGGAAGAAGATCTTGTCAGTGTGTCTGGAGTATTGTGAGATGAGCGTATGACTGTCGAGTAGTTGTTTAATTTTGTTTACTGAGCTTTAATAATGTCTTTGTCTTAAACAACATAATGTAATTGGCTTTGGCCGTTTTATGTTAAAATAAATAAATGGTCGCGCTATCAAAAATATATGTTTGGTTAAGCAACCATGCTATATAGCAATATTTTGTTGGTATCGCGACTGGATGCGCCGCCACTGGTGTTCTAGTGCGATACGGCCCTTAGGCTTCGTGCAGACTAGCGCGACGCGACACCGATTATTGTTATACCATGAAGTTTTCTTAGAAATTGTATTATTCGAGTCGCGTCGCGCCGTCGCGTCGCGCTGGTCTGCACGAGCCTTTTATGTAATGGTGCACTTTTGAGTCGGTACAACTTCATTACTTCATAGACGTAGTCAAGAACTAAATGAAATCAATAATTATTTCTTAAATAGCTGTAGGTAATCATCGGTACCACTGGTTGCAGTTTAGTACCAAGTAAAAGGTTTTAATCAGTGGGGTAATCGCGTAACACACATAAAATGGCAATTGATCGCAATTTCTGTCATTTTGACAGTTCAGCCACGTTCATTGCGTTATTTACGTTGATACAGACAATGTTTTCAAACATATGAAGCAATGGATAAGGAATTTCCTTCAAAACCATAGGATTGTGATTGAAAGTGTGTTACGCAATTCGGTTGGAGATTATCATTTGTTTTAGATAAAATAATTCGTTCGCTCCAGACAACTTCAGGCCCATTCTGCAGTTTTACGAATGCAATAACTTTAAAATAAAGATTCAGCTGCTATCCTAAACGGTAGATGTAAAGGATTTGATCGTGAAGAAAAGATTATTCATTGCCAGCTTCCGCAAAATCAAATTCCTATCTGTTGTCTAGAGTTTCCGAACCTTTTTCCCCGCGGAGCTATCTCCATAAATACTTATCAATCGAATGTCATGAAGAGCGGGGGGTTATCTCATATTTGGGACTCCTACAGTTTTCAACCAGACTAACTGAGCCTAAGCAACCAAGTGGCATGTACCTTTTGTAAATACCTACCCCCAAGTTCAAGTTGGCTATTTTTTATTAATTATTTATTAAAAATATAGTATTTATTACATTTCATGATCAATAAAGATGTTTGTAACCTTATAAGAAGAAATTTAGAATCTTAGGTGATGTAAATTTGTTTAGATATTTAAGATCGCCAAATAAATTAGCTGTGTAGATCTCAGACCAAATAAAAAACCAAGACACAGCGCTGTCAACAGTGACATGAGGTTACGTAAACATATGTGCATTTAGTGAGGTGTAGTTTGATTGTAAATGTGTGCGTGTGAGCGTGTACGCACAGAGCGGAGGTGTAGTTTTCGCATTCTTCACCGTATTGCTCGCAGCGCTATGTCTTGGTTTTTTATTTGGTCTGCGGTGTAGATGCAGTCATATTTGTATCTTAGTGAAAAGGTTTTTGTAAATAGATTTTTTGGATGCTCCAATATTATATGCTCCAAGCTTTTCTTATTATTTTCGATTTAGTTGCCAATTTCTTTTTTGTTCAGTTTCAGTAGTCACATTGTCTACGGGTAGAACCTTGCTCATTATTAATGGATATACTTTTAAAGAGGAGTATGGTGAGAAGGAAGATACAAGATGGCCAAGATGGGTGTGCAACGAGCCTAATAACAGCAAATGCGACGTTTACGTCCATGTCAATGAGAAGTTCGAGGTTGTTCTTATGGCAAACTCTCACACGCACGAACCAATTTTCTGTCGCGTGTTTCAAGATAGAATTATGTAACGTCTACATTGTTTCTTGATTTCTTAATCAGACCAAGATCTCATTAAAGAAAGTACCAATTCGTTTTATTACATTTTGTTGTGAAATTAATAAAATATTTATTGATTTAATTTGTTGTTTCCCTCCAAATCCTTATCTGATCCGTATGAACTACAGTGAAACTTCTGATGGTTATTAAAATCGCACTAAAGAAATCTCACCGAGTTTTCTTTTCGCGTATAATAAATGCATCTAATTAGATACAACAAATTATTTACGAAATACGCTAGTCTTATATAAATAAAGCATCGACACAGTTGATAAAGATATATAATTTGTGATCGTATGTTCCAGTAACTACACCCAATGAGGATCAAGAATTGGAAGAAGCAGAAGAAGAAGAACAACAAGAAGAGCAACAGTACGAAGAACAGTTGGAGTACGAAGATGAATTAACTGAGCAAACCAGTAATATAGCTCTATTTGTGGAGTCACGTAGAGGGAAAACAGTTCTCCAGTACAACGGCCATAGGTATCGCAAGACTTACAAATCCAGGAACGGAACCCGTTGGAACTGCTCGCTTAACAAGCACTGTTCCGCTTTCCTGTTCCTCAGTGATCAAGATGAGATACTGATGTCCCATGAAGAACATGATCATCCACAACCGACGAGACTTGAAAATATAGACACAGATCAAAATGGTAGGTCTTATTTTGAAGGCTTAGTGAACAATCTTAGCTACGAAAGTGACATAATCTAGAAAAAAAAAAATTAAATCTTTTTCACAGATACAGCGATGGTCATCACATCTCGCAAAGGCAAAGAGATGCTCCTGTTTCGTAAGTTCACTTATCGCAAGCAGTACGACAAAGGGAACAAGTCTCGTTGGATTTGCTCCACACTTAAGAACTGCCGCGGCTGCGTCTTCACTGATAGTAATAACTACATCATTTCTGCCTTCGAGGAGCACTGCCATGATCCGCCGAAGTACTATCTTAAACCTGATCATGTCCTAGGCGCTTTGAGGGAACCCCTTATCATTGAAACCGATTGATCTGGTTCATTATGTTATCTATAGCTCTAATTCTAAAATAATTATAATTAATTGTGTACCTTTTGTTAAGTTAATAAAATTGCTAACTGGTGGTTTGTGTATTTTAGTGGTTATCTATTTTCTTTTCTTTTATTTCAAACTATTTATATTGTTTTTTTTTTTATAACTTAATGTACATTTAATATAACTTTCAGCATACGAAATGAAATCGAAACGAGGCAAGCCCCTGATCCTTTACAACAATTATACTTATTCGCGGTATCCGTATCCTCTTAGGAATGGCTGGCGGTGGTACTGCTCCAGAGTGAGGAACTGCAGGGCGTACATTCTGACTACAGTCGACAATGTCATAATAACGGCTTTGGGTTACCATAACCATCTGCCGATGCGATAAGAGTCCACATAAATATTGAGTGGGTATTTGGAAAATAAATCCTTGTGTACACCTACTCTCTTTTAAAGAGATAATACTAGATAGCGATTAGTGAGCAGATTTTTGAGAGCTTAACTCAGTTTTACACTAATTTGCTTTTTTTAATAAGTGTGCCTTTATATCAAAGTTTACTAGTAGAAAATAAGTAAGAACCTATTTATAATATTATAATGATTATTTTAATAAAATAATTTAATATACGCCAAACTGTTGTTGATTTTAATTTTTACCATTAACCCGTAAATGTGCATTGTCAACATTGATTAGAAAGGAATCTTAGAGAAAGGAATAATGGCTTGGTAGTTCTTTTTAACAAACTTCCCAAAAAGGAGTAGGTTATCAATTCGGTTTTCACATTGTGTTTGCCACCGACTTCCGAAATTAAAGTTATTTTTCACTTTTAAGTGTATTTTTGTGGAATCCGGTGGTTTTTGTTTAGTAAAAAGCTATTTTTGTGCTTTTTTTGGAAGTCGGTTGTTTTTTTGGAAAAAAGTTTTTATTATAAATATTTTCATGACCTTTGATTATTTACATGTCTAGTTAAAGTGTCGCGCTGCAAAAGAACTGAAACAAACAGGCCAACTTTATTATACTATTGTGCGTGACAGCTACGTCTTACACTCGCGCCACGTCATTATGGTTTTCTAGTGTGCGTGCATTTAACGGCTAACAGTTGGACGCTATTTTTTTCGACGAGTTCACAGCTTTGACTGTCTGTCTAGACATATTTATATCTTTTGATTTATGACTGTCATTGTGCAGTTTTTTTTCATTGAAACTTACCGCAAAACCTTATTTCTCGTAGTAGGCGCACCACACACCAAATCGTAATATACCTAAGTACCCAGACTAATGGATGAAAATGACCAGCACCCTTATTGCGTAACACACCATCAATCATAATCTGTTTCATTTTAACAGTTGAACAACGTTCATTGCGTTATTTACGTTGTCAACAACGCAGATTTTTTTTTCGAACATATGAAGAAATGGATTAGCAATATCCTTCAAAATGATTCAGATTGTGATTGATAATGTGTTACGCAATTAGGGTGCAGAGCAACCCTGCTCTGCACCTCTGCTCTCTGCTGCTCCTCTGCTGCTCTGCAATTGCGTAACACACATAAAATGACAATTGATCGCAGTGGGTTTCATTTTGACAGTTCACTCACGTTCATTGCGTTATTTACGTTGTTGAGCAGACGAAGTTTTCAAACCTATGGAGTGATCGATTAGCAATATCCTTCAAAACTCTCAGCTTGTGATTGAAAATGTGTTAGACCGTACACAATTAGGATGGTGAAAGGAAAATCTCATCATAAAAATGCATTACAGCAATAAGTCAGAAACCGAATCGCCGAAGACTTGATGCTTTTTTGAATGTCGGTACTATTGTCCCACTGCGTGGCAAACGCGTCTTCTCATGAATAGAGAAGGTACGAGCATTGATCACCACACTGGCTCGAAGTGGATTGGCGACTTCGAAGATAAATTAGGTAGGTACACAAGCCAATGCGGTTTCGAAGTGCCAACCCGCATCCTCCTGGTTGAGAAGCAGGCGCCTAAACCACTGGGCCATGGTTTAGGCCATTCTGGTTGGACGTACATTCATAAAATAAGTACTTACCTACTTTATATTTTCTTTCAGATCCATATTTTGTTATTAGGGACATAAAAACCATAAAGGTAAAGGAACCCATTTTCCATTTTTTGGTTCTAATTAGCAACCATTTCATTGGCTAATGACGGGCTACATCAAATACAGAATACACCATAAGTGTGTGGTGTAAGTCAAAGTCAAATCATTTATTTCAAATAGGCCCTTGCAAGGCACTTTTGAATGTCAAAAATTACAAAAAAATTGAATTGATTCTAGTCGCCCCTTCCAAAAGGTAGTTTTCGTATGGAGAAGAATGGGCAAGAAACTCCACCGTTACTCTTTTAAAATGTTTTACAATATTTTGTATATATGTAGGTACATTAGTTAAATAATTATATGTGAAGACGATGCATCTAAAAATAAAAAAATAAAAATTTACTATACCACAATAGGTAAAAAGAAATTTAAAAAGACAGCAACAACAGATAAATTAATTACCTATGTGATAGATACATGGTTCTCACATATTTACAAACATTGTAAAATAGACTATTTTCCAAAAAAAAAAAAAAAAAAGTTATAATTAATGAGTCAGTGTGTGAGGAAGTAATCACAGAATGTAAAATCAATGTCATATAATAAAATATAATAATTTATACAACTTAAATTCGCAACCAGTTTGATTTTGTCTAGATTCTAGATTATCCTATGGAGCTGAACCAGCATGTTTCCAAGCATTTTTATCTTGGATATAATCCTCTAATTTGTAATATGCTTGTTTACAAAGTGTACTTTTAATACGAGTTTTAAATTTTCTTTCATTTAATTGTAAAATATCACAAGGTATTTTGTTGTAACATTTAACACAGTACCCCATAAAAGATGTATGTACTTTAGATAATCTGAAAAATGGTTGATCTATTTTATCTTTATTTCTAGTATTAAAATTATGTCTATCACTTATTTTATTAAAAATATGTAGATTTTTTCTTACATACATAATATTTTCATATATGAATTGGCAAGGTACCGTCATAATATTAATCTTTCCAAATAGTTCCCTGAGAGATTCGCGACGATGTAAATCATAAATGGCTCTGACAGCTCTCTTTTGTAAGATAAAGATGGATTCAATTTCAGCAGCCCGACCCCACAGTAAAATGCCATACGACATAATACTATGGAAGTAGCTAAAATAGACCAAACGCGCGGTTGCAACGTCTGTTAACTGTCTTATCTTTCTAACCGCATAAGCGGCCGAGCTTAGCCGCCCCGCAAGAGATGTTATATGAGGTCCCCATTGTAATTTCTCGTCTAGCGTGATTCCTAGGAAAACCGTTTGATTAATAAATTCCAGTTTTTCTCCATTTAATATGATGTCACATTCGCTACTTTTAACATTAGGTAATTTAAATCTAATGCATTTGGTTTTTTTTTTATTTAGGACCAAATTATTTACCGTAAACCAATCTTGGACCTGAAGTATAGAGCTATTCACGTCGTCAAGATTTTGTGTAAAAAACGTCGTTCAAAATATAAACTTAAGCAGTGCGATGTGTCACTGTCATTCTGTTTACTTACTTGTTTTGAACAATATTACACTGTTCCCCATCCATCTGACCGACTCAGGGGCTTCTTAAGTAGGTGCCGTGCTAAGTATCTAAATATATTATGATAATAAATAATTTATGGTAGGTGAGCAATTTAAAAAAATAAATTACTCCGTGTTTTTGCCTTGTCCCTCGACTAAATAAATGAACAACATTTTTTTTCTTGTGATGAATTACCTACTTCTAGCAGAATTTATTTATTTATTTCAATGCCTTAAAACTACCATTACAGGTCTTAGCCTAATGCGATAGCCAAGTCAAACACACCAAATTAAAATACAAAAACCTTAAGTCATAAAGATTAATATTGTTTATAACATAATCTAAACAATAGCTACTTTTGCGAATTCACCCCACTGACACGTAAATATATCAATTTCTATAAATTAATAATAGCATATAATTGATTGTGCGAATTGCTCGAGTTTGAGGGGTTTTGGCGAGCAACTTGGTCCTGGCTGATGGTACGACCAGCAGTGGCGGGGGCCGTCGCCTCCACACATAACGGTCGGGTACGTACACGTGTAACCGCTAGAATACGGGTATATCAATTTAAGTGAAAAAACATATTTTTAAATACATAAGTATATATAAATTGTCGTTTTGTTGTTACTTTACTAAATATAAAACTTATAAAGATTTTAAAATATTGAAGACCATCGATTTTACCTGTCCCCTTCCCAACTAGGGTCAGAAAACCTTTCAAAAGATTTAAAATGTTCGTGTATTAATAATAATAATAATAAGGCAGTACTCCTCGATACGGCTCGCATTGTGAGGAGGTTCCTGTCTCTGCAGCCCTAACCACCGGTAGCTTGGACCCTGCTCCCGACACCGGCGGACCACTATTT
This sequence comes from Agrochola macilenta, assembly GCA_916701695.1. Taxonomy (NCBI): domain Eukaryota; kingdom Metazoa; phylum Arthropoda; class Insecta; order Lepidoptera; family Noctuidae; genus Agrochola; species Agrochola macilenta. Next base: position 18,132,125 of record OU753563.1, read on the forward strand.
TTTTATATTTTTAAATGTTTTTTTTTAAATATCTTTTGTAAAAAATATTTAAAAATGTAATTTAATATGAAAAAATATGAATAAACGAAATAATAATAATAAGGGATTGTTCTGAAAGCCTTGGAATACCTCTCCACTCCTCAAGCACCTCAGGACATGTTGCCCCCTTGTCGCTACGTCACTATGTGCTAGCCGACAGTTTCCGGGGGCCCATTATTGAGTGTGCAAGTCACCCCCTGCCATTTTATCCGTGTACATATGAAACATTGATCAGGCAGGGGCCATAGTCCTTCCATAGTTCCAGGTCACCAGTCAACTTAAGCAACCCAAACACATAGTCCAATATCTTTGTTTCCATATCCTGCAATAGTCTTACACCAACCGGGGGTTGTCCTTGGGTACACTTGCATAGTGCAAACAGGGAAAATCGTCGGTTGGTGCCTCATTTCATTAAAACGCCTAAAGGGCCTCTGCGAGTTGGCTTCGGCCCCTCGTACGCCTTCCAAAGGTCCGGGACCCCAGGGTCCCGAGAAATGTCAAAGACCAAAAATAATAATAATAATTATTTATATTCAGACCAAAGATCCATACACATAAAACACGTTAAATAAAAATAACAAATAAAAACTAATCTAATTAAAACCTACAAAACAAAACCTACCTCACATATCTGAATGACGGTCTGTGTGCCGCCATGCAGTGCCATATTATTTAGCCATCTACCCTGCCGGCTACAGTAGCCACGAGGCTGTTGGGGCTGTCGCGCACCCGACGCATGAGTGATGCGATTCGCAGCCGCAGCAGCGACCCGAAATCCGGAACGCGTGCGTCCGCGAACATCCCCGACGCGCTACAGAAGCGCGGCAACCCCAACATTACCCGGAACGCATTATTATATTGGACTCGTAAAGCATTTACGAGCCCTGTGCATAACTGACCCACAGGGCGCACGTAAACAGCGACTGGCAGTAGGAACCCTGAACAATGTTATTTTAACCTCTCGCGTACACGCGCGAGAACCTGCGGGCCAGCATGTTACACCTGACAGCCAACACTCTACGTTCCCTTTCTAAATCATCGTCATCCGACAGCCTATCGGTGACCCAGCGTCCCAGGTATTTAAAAACGAGTGACTCTTTTCAGCGGAACTCTGCCCAAGGTAACCGGTGGAACAACGTCATACATTTTATCTTGCGCCCTAAACACTAAGAGCTCTCTTTTAGCTGAGTTGTACCTGAGACCATGAGTCACCGCATAGTCTTCACAGATTCGGAGGAGCTTTCTTAACGCACTGATCCATGGGCTCCGCAACACCATATCATCCGCTTAACTTATATTATTGATGCATTTTCCGTCAATGGAGCAACCGACTTGGGTGTTGCTGAGCTCACATATCAGCCGATTGACATACAGGTTGAAGAGCCGCACTCCAACCTGTATGCACCCGACATGGCACCTGCCCATCTAACGTAGTTGGACTGGTTGCTATACCAGTACTTCAATCCAGCAATCAGTCCTGTCAGTATTGCGAGTGGTTTAAAAATATAATATAATAATCTTAAAAGTTGAATTTATCAGTTAGAAGTATCAATAATATTTTTTTTTTACAAATTAGCTATTAAAAATAAATATAAATTCTAGTCGAAAATTTTAGCTAACCGAAACATTCCGTTTTGTGACCGCTCGGTTTTGCAAAAATTCTTCTATTCGTGGAAAGTATTCGGCACGAAATGGCAACACAACATACGTCCGTCATCGAGAAACGCCATTTTGCTTTCAATGTCAAACTAATTTGTGACCAGCGCGGACGTATTGTTGAAGTATTCCGTGTTTCAATTCCTTTGCTCAGGTATGTGACCAAGTTTTACAAATGTAAATCACATTTCTTTGATTATTGTTATTGTTGACACATTGCAAAAGTTGTATAGCATTTAATACCAAAAAGTTAATAGTGCTAAGTACGATGGGTAATTTTTAAACAATTTAAAACTACAAGAAGGTAGCAATATATGACCTCTGTTTTGTGACTTATTCTACGGTCACATTTAACGGAACGGCAAGTCACAACAGGTCGGAATGCATAAAGGTTAGTTCACATTGCAAATATTTACGACCGAATTAATGTAGGTATATTATAGTTACAAATTATTTAAGTTTTTTTTTAATTTCATTTTCTACCAATTCGAGTTTGCTGACGACTTTTAACATTTTTTTTTTTTTTGAGGTTGGTAAATTATCAAATAACTTCTCCCGCTCTGTGTGGAGCTGGAGGGCGTGTCAGATTTTTACTGACTAAAAGCCACCCGTGTTCCTTCCGTTGCCTGAGTGCCGGGGCCGCGATATCCCTTTCGGACAAACTCGCAACCCTGACGACTTTTAACCTTAGGTAAGCTTTTCTAGAAATAATGTGTTATTTCATGACTTAGTAGGTATAATAGTCGTAAAGATGTTCCTCACTTCCAAGCAAAGAAGAGTTTTTGTAAATGTTGTAAGGCTGCCCAATGCATTTTGACAATTTATTAGGCTACAACTACAATTCTGAAACAAAGACTAGAAAGGATAGGACTGCATGATGCCTATGCGAAAAGAAGACCGACAGAACCTGTAGTAATATTTAACACTTTTAGGTATTGCAATGCCGCTTACTGGCGCGGAGAAAACTAGAAGATACAGAGAGAGATTAAAAAATTAACGCCCGGATGAATATGCTGCCCAATGTAAAAGAAACTTAGATCGACTGAAATCCAAAAAAAAGAAAATTACAGAGATGTCACCAGAAGAAGCAGACGAACAAAGAAAAAAATGGCGGAAGGAAAAAAGCAAAAGTTGTGCTAAGAAAAAACAGAAGAAAAGTATTACGAAATCTGCAAATAAATGAGCCAGAAAACCCCATTTCAGGTTCAGATTTCATTATAATCTTGTGATTTTAAGACTTCCATTTTGTCACTGTCCCTTCAACTTTATCTATGAAATCAGATGATTTTTTACCTTTTAAATATTTTCGAAAAAGCTACACATATTAAGTAAAATATTAAGTTTTGGAGTAAAATGAAAAAATAACCAAGTGAAAAGCTACAGAGTCACAAAACCGAATAAAAACAATCATTTTGTGTTAATCCTTGAAGCTAAGGCTATTTTCTTTGATTTATCAATTAATTACAAGTATTATTAGTTTAAATAAATTTCAAAAAGGCTTATTAATTTCATACTTTTCTATAATTTTGCTTTTAAAGGACAATGACCAAGTGACTAAGGAACCTAGTATCGGTATGAAACATGCAGTGACTCACAGATTTATGGTTTAATTTAAAAGGAAAACTTTAGGGCTTTCAGATGTAATTTACCATTTTACCATAATTCTCGGCATTACACGGTAATTAGGTCTCAAAATCTAGGTTTAGAATCGAATCTCTCGATTTTTTGTCACAATGTATGCTGTTACATTCAAAATACGAATTAGTCAAAATAACGTTTAAGAATTTTCAATGCTCGTCAATTCCGACATTCATTTCCGACAATGTTTATATAATCATAAAACGTTCACGTTAATGGGATAATGGTGTATCGTATAGGACGTTACACCATGGTTAAAACCATAAGATCAAAGTGCTGAACATTTTTCAGTAATCTATGTGACATAAACTTATAAACATAGCTAATTAAATTAAATACAAATTGCAAAATAATAATGGCCTAGTAGTAGAGATTAAAACAAAACATATAAATGAAATGATTCAATTAATTATACAATAATAATAAACAATTTTAAAAGTAAATACATAGGTATTTACTTTTAAAAACGGTCGAGACTGTATTTAAAACTAAACGAATGGGACGTGCATATAAGCTAGAAAGAGAAAGCCCGCCGTTCTGTCGCCAGCATATTCTGCTCAGGATGCGCGCGCATAGAATCTTAGCACATGTTTGTTCTGTTTTCAAAGATTTTCTTTTGATGAATGAAACAGGCAAAGGTCTCTAAAACCTTCTACCTTTCGCATAACCAAAAGGTTTGCCTATGTACTTTTAACATCTTAACAGATTATTATTACAATGTAATAATAATAATTCGTTGTTATTAATATCTGTTGTTACTAATTATTCAACTATAATTTTAATAATTGGATGCGTAAATTAACTATTTTGCGTAAGTCAAGAAGGTTTTATTGTTTACATACTCTTTGAAGCCAATGACATGTGACATTTACGTGGGTGAAAAAAACAATTTAGAGGTAAAATAGGAAATCGAAATAAAAACTGATACTTTTATGGAGTTTTTTATACGGAGAATTTAAGGAATCGCATTACTAGATAAAATTATTATATTTAAAAACAAGATTTATCAACATTATAAACTTAAGTCACCACAGAACAAATAGCGATACCAGAAATGGTCAATCTCTTTTAGTCACACAACGGAACCAGTTCCGCCACAAAGTCAGTTTTGTTTCGATATTATCGGGAAAATGCCTCGAATTCCGCGTTCCTTTTTGTTTTTCTGTATAATAAACTATATTTCCTATTATAATAAGGCCAAATAAAGAAACATGAAAAATTTAATCGAATTTTACAGCAGGATATACTTTATTTTGAAATTGCTCTACAGCACTCCTTTTTTTGGTCTGTAGGTTTCTCATTTTCTAGAAGACTACTAGGTACTTGGACGACCTAAACAATAGTTTTTATTCATTGGATCTCCTACAGAGGCATCCTACATTTGCCAGGGTTGCGAGTTTGTCCGAAAGGGATATCGCAGCCCCGGCACACAGGCAACGGAAGGAACACGGGTGGGTTGTAGTCAGTAAAAGTCTGATACACCCTCCCGCTCCACCCAGAGCGGGAGAAGTTATTTGATAATTTCCCAAGCTCAAAAAAAAAAAAAAAAAGGCATCCTACATTAGTAAGTACATAGCAGTTGCCCCACCAAACGAAGTTCGCAGAGATAGGCAAGATCATTGGCCTCTGGGCCGTGCAATGCAAATATCCTAATGGATTCAAACTCTACATTATTCTAAATGTAATGTTTACCTTTGCCTCAATAAAAACAATACCTACTCAATTGTTTTTATAAATATCAATGAGTAGTTATTCTTTCACTGCAGATTTGTTCCTACTTTCCTAGTAGGTTAGTACTGATCACACACAAGGATACGAATTTCCACCAAAAAAAAAAAAAAGATAAAAAAGCCTTACTCTAATAGCGCCTACACGCTATGCCGGCGGCAAGGCCGCCAGGCAAGCCGCGGCGCGCCCGGCCTTGCCGCACAAAGGATCGCAAAGGAAATGAAGGCGCAAAAGCCGGGGTTATGTGCCGCGCGGCAAAAGCCGGCGGCCATGCCGCCGGCAGTGTGTAGGACGTATAAGACTTCCTTATTATTATAAACTTACCTAGTAACCCAAATAAATAAAAATCATGCATTTAAGGGTTAATATTTTTTTATTGAAGTTAGGTTCCTCTTTAATTTAACTTGGCCGTTGCCAAAATGAGATGGATACCTGGACAGATGTTGAAAATATAAAATAAAATCAGCCTTGTACTTACAAATGATTTTATTTAGATATAAATTATAAAGCATACAAAACACATTGAGGTAGTGAGTATTACAATCAGTCTTAATTTAGCGTTGGTCAGTCAAAAAAAGGAATATTTAATATAATTTATTTATAATCTAAAACATAAAATTAAAAAATACATAAGTACCCACCAGCTAAACGAATTTAAATTATTAGTAGCTATAAACATTATTCTGATTATTCTTAAACAAAACTTCCGTTACATACCCACATAAGTGACAAAAATATTACAAAATTAAGTTATTTACTTAACTCTTCATTTTACTTTAACTTAATGTACTTACAGATAATAAAATTATTTGTTTTGGTCCTGAATATTGTACCATGGTTTATTGCTAGAACTATCAGTCATAAAAATATATGTTTTATTTAATTTTAAAACTTAGCTTAAATTATGTAGTAATTCATTTGAGGTAGAAAAATACATTATCAGCCTTATATTATTTTGACAACTAGAGAACTAAGTAAATAGTATGCATGCACATTTAATAAAGGATAAAAGGTAAATGTTCAGTCTTCTTTATTATCGTAAACGATTTGCTTAATGCCATGGATTCGCTTAATTTATTATTGGTACAGTTCTTTATTTTTTCACTCAGTGTTTTACCAGTTTCTTATAAACTAATTATTATACAAAACAGTCTTTAAAATAAATTTGAGTATGGTACGTTAAACAACTTTAAATGATCCATCATTACGACGGTAAAAACCATGAGGTGGGTGATTATGATGGTTACGCACCCGTTTGATGACCTGTCCCAGTCGATGCACCACCGTTGTTATGTCCACGTAGCATCCTGTCTTTGTACGAGACGTACAGTACCATTGCTTCTTTCCGTAAGCCAGCTTGTTCTTCAGACGGAATGCATAGCCTCTATTAACTAGAAGTAAGCTGCCTTTTCGTGTCGGAATGAAGTTGGCAACTGAAATGATTAACATTATGTTAGTAAATGTTGATGAGTTGTAATAACATTGTAATCAATGAAGAACTTAAAATACAGGAGGATGATCTATAAATTAGACACAGTTTAAATGAAATAAGTATTTATTTGATAAAATGATGTCCCATACACCACAACATTTGTTTTAAACAGACATTTAGGAATCTTATAGGGTGTTACAGCAGTATTCATTAGAGTGTGTAGAAATCTATGGGACTATGTTTACGTTTGCTAATTCTACGTTGGAGGTCGGTAAATCTTAAGTTTGGTAACCGAACTCAAGTTAATTATAAATGTACAGTAATTACTATTTAATCATGAATACTTTGAAATCTATCAACAAAACCTAAAACAACTTTTAGAAGTTATTCGCGCGCTTATAACCTATCGAAGTTTTAACTAGTCATAACTTTTAAATCACTGTATACACTTTCTTGAGTTTACTATATGTTATGTAAATGTAACACAAGCTGTGGTTTACAACAAAACTAAACATTTATACATTGAAAACACAAAAACATAGCACGCCATAGTAAGTACGCAACGCTAAAAAAATGACGCTGTCTTGTCTGCTTGTCTGTCATTTTGTTTTTTTTTAACTTTTCGGAATAATGTAGCCAGCATAAAAATTAGATCGATCTTGGATTGAAGATCTTGATTCAAGCGTTTTTGTGCTTGCGTCTGTAACTAGCAACACCTCGGTGCCTCGGCTTTGCTTTAGATATCACCTCAGAGTAATAAGATATAAGTTATTACTCTGAGGCTTAGGTGTTTTAAACTCTAAGCTCTGAGGTTATTACTCTGAACTCGGCTTTAAAACGTTCCGTTACACGTAAATGTTGCGCTTATTGAAAAACAACGAGAAAAGCTGTGAATTTACAAATAATTTGAGACATTTTCCATCCAAATTTATGGAAGGTATGTCGGACTAATAAGATTTAAAAAGTGGAAGGTATGATTTAAAACTCTATCCCATCTAATCTTAGAGTATATAATACTCTAAGCATCTAATCACGAATTTTTAGAAAAAAACTTAAACATTGAACATAAACTGTGTCCTGTAATTGTTTAAATTCCTGTTATTACATTATAATGATAAATTGGTAGCTAAATTATTGGCAAGTAATAAGTATACCCCACAGGCATAACCGCTCTGAGTTTACCCGATCATTGATGTAAATAAACGCCAGCTAAAATAAACGAAATGTCATTGTCAGTGGTTGTCAGAAAGTGACAATTTGCCAAACGTGTTTCGTTTCGTAAAAGCAAAGCAAAGAAAACATCGAATTAGCTTACCATGTTATCTGATTTTATTTAGTTAGAATATCGAATTATGTTTAGTTTGCGGAATGTATCTCCCATTCCTTGTACGGTGTGCTATCGTCCGAACATTCTCGGTGCATTAAAAAGATACGAAGTTTGTGAACTTTAAACAAAGTTTTGTGCTCAGTGATTATTAAAGACTATTATTACTCTTGTGTAGTTTTAAAAGGTGATAGATTTAGTATAAGTTTGAATTAGAAGTCTATATTACAATAGTTGATCAGAAATGTTGAAGTTACCATCAGATTTTAACGTAATGTTTTTGATTTGTTTTAACCTGGATTGTGTATGGATTGCTTAGATTATTTTTATTTTTATGTAAGTTCAATTTGAGCACCTGTCAATTGCCCAGCGATAACAATTTAACTGGAACTCTTGAGTTGTTGAGTCAAACTTGTTAATAACCTAGAAAAACTTTATAGTAATATTATTTCCAGTAGGCATTACATAATATACTTAGTTATTTATGTAAATGTTTAAGTAGATTTTCATAATCTAACTTGTTTTATCTGATCTAAATAAAACCATTAATTAAATTATTTTAACTTAATTAAGTGTTTTGTGAAGTCTTATTATTTTTTTAATATAAAACATCATCTGATAAAATATTTTTTTGAAAAAATATTTGTTGAAAACTTCCTCAATATTTTTACTTATCATCTAGAAATGTCCTTTTTATTAATGACTATTATCCCTCAGATTTTTGTCTAAGCATTACAATTGCTTATCTATTTTGTATTACTTGCTATCAATGATTTACCATTCTGAAATATACCTAATACCAAGATAAAATAAAATCTATGTGTTGACACCATCTGTTGATACTTGCAGATTGTATCTAAAATCATACTAATTGCATTTTCTTGTTGTGGATAATGCAAAAAAAATGTCTTTTTGAAATGCGGAAATTGTAAAGTTTTCCTTAAAATTTAAAATATTTACTTTATGGGAATTATTTTTCTGATTTTGGTATTATTGCTATTGTGAGTCATTGAGGAAAAACATTTCATGATAGCTAATGCCATGTGTTGTAATTCCTTTTTCATTGTTTTTTTGTTACGATTCTTTCCGGCACGCACACAAAAACTTACTAAAGTCACCACAATCGGCCAAAGCCATTTTCGAGTTTTTGCGAGCCTAACGCACAGCAATTGATTTTTACATATATTAAATAATTTAATAATCATAACATTCAATTGTTCAAATATATTTTCCCAAATTAAAGCCTTGTGAAGTCCTAAGCTCATAATGTAACATTAGTCTGTGTAGAGAGTAGAGTAATCTTCTCAAAAACTTTAAAATAAAACTTAAGGCTCACTGAACTTTGGTTCTCAGCTTGTAGAATTTCAGTCTACTCAAACTCTGTTAATTGTAACATTTCCATTATATTAACTGTGTGTTTAAATGATTGAAAAACAACGAAATATGTCTTAAAATAATCATTGTTAACAGCTTCGAATGACCAATGAAGACTATTCTATATTTCTATTTGAATCATCATTTTAATATTTGTTGCTACTTTAAAAGCACCAGATACCAGACCTAATAATATACTGTCACAAGCATAAATACTGTGCAGTTACGCAACATCTGAAAGAGTTTTTCCTCATGAAATAAAAAAAAAACAACTTTGAGAAGATACATATTTCATAGTAGTCTAGGGTTTTGAAAAGACAATGTTTGTAATACCTGAAAAAAATTATATATATGATAAAAAATGTATCAATACTGTAGCAGAAAATCGTATTGGGTAAATACTTTACATTTACGCAAGCATGACTGTATGTTTAAAACAAAGTTTAATGAATAACACAAATACAACTATGTTTGAATGATATAATACAATACTTACATAATATTAATATTGTATTGTTTAAGGAATGAAGGACACTGAAGTCATCCTTTCAATCAGATTTAAACTCACTATATTCTGTTATGAAAAGTAGGTACAAAATATACACTCCCGGACGTCTAAATCAAGCCATTGTGTATTTTAATGTCAGCTTTAATATAGGCCTAAAATATCAGAATAATGATGAGTTTCCGAATTTGAATTCACAACCATTTGAAAACTTTTATACTTCTTTACTAAAAGTCTATGGTGGCTTAATTAAAGAGTCCGGTAGTGTAATAATATAAAATTGTAGAGTAAATAATGTTTATGTTGCACAAAGTTATACAAACTAGTGCTAACTTTGTCCTTATGTAGAATATATTGCAGCATTGTATTTTACTCAGACTTGCCGCAATTGTATAACATTTCCTCGTTACCATGTACTAAAATATTGTGTCCTAAAATTCGTTTTATCCAGTTAATTTTAGGGACAGAGTGTCTAGTAACCACTTAAGAAATAGGCAATATTGCCAAAACACAGCATTTTAAAGATGAGTACTTTAGCCCAAACAACTAGGAGTACCACAAGGTCTTATGCTAGGGCCCGGAATTGCCGCTATTTTCAATAGTCATGTACTTCAATATCGTATTCTTGTTAGTTTCCTACTTAATTGTTAAGGCAAGCAATTGAGGTAATAATTTCTCATTTTATTTCTTCAAAAAAATCCACAAATGCTATCTACTTTATATTTTACAATTATAATAATTAACAATATTATTATTTGTTTCATTTACCTTCCTGTAAACGTAAGTAACGTAACCTTTATTTGTGTTACAATTCCGTTTTAATTTTCAGGTATATTCATAAACACTAGAGGGAACTCCAAACTATTCATATATCAGAATCACACGTTCCGGTTTATGTATAAGAAGGCTTACGGCAGTCAGCTGTGGTACTGTTGGTACTTCTTCAGCAGGTGTTGTCCTGCGAAGCTACGGATAAATAACAATGGGAAGGTGACGGAAAGCATCGGCAGACACAACCACGATCCTCCGACCTGTTGGATGACCCCGGACGGTAAATCCTACAGTCTTCCTCCCTTACCTGATAAGACACCTCCCAACACCCCAAACAATGTATGATTACAATAAAAGTATTTGTAAACAATTTGTTTTACTGCCTTTGTTTTGTTGTGAAATGAACAAACTGCCTCTATTTCAAACAAGATGAGATTTTAATTTGTATTCTATGGAATGTTAAGTTTACGTCGAAAGATTAGTTTGTAACTTAGTTTAAGTATAAAGTACGTACACTAATGTTTTAGACTATGTACAAAAGAGTTGAGAGCTTATTGAAATGCAAACATTATATTCTCTTCTAAAGTTTAATATATTTAATACCTATACGAATTTGTTTCGTACCTACTAATTTTTCATTTTTTTTAAGGGGGCGTCCAGTTCATTATGTTTTGATCAGCGTCATTCTGATAGCACCATTTTAGCCCATCGGCCTTGAATTGTACTACGGAACATCGGGAACCGATATACGAACTGTTTTCGACATAAACTTTAAAAGTATTGAAGAGTCGTTCGGTCACTTCGTACCATGTGGCTACTAAGACAATGTCGCTAATCAAAAGATAAGTGATACGCCAAAGCAATATTTGGATGCTAAATATTGCTAGGTACTATCGCGGGCACGCATATCTAAACACCGTAAGGACTATTCCTGTTTGCAGCGCTCAGTAACGCTTACCTACAAAAATAAGGGGAGCTAAACAGATATGGTCATTGTGTACACGGGATTTTGTTTTCAAAGTGATTAAATATGCGTGACCGCGATGGTACATTCTTTATTGTACATTTATTATGCATTTTCAGTCACCGCAAAAGTGATGTTTTAATTGTATAGTTATAAAATACTATGTAATATTGACACGTTTTTAGTGTATTGTCTGTCTGTCCTTCATGAAATCATGACCTACATAGATCCGCCCATAAATGTATCTATTGTTGCGCTTGCGTTGACTTATTTTACGTCGTTAAGTCAAGGTGAAGCGGAGATTTGGCTTTTTTGATGTGATGTCCAACCGTTATGTTTTATTTTTCCTCTTTGTGGCTGGCAACCCTAGATATTTGATGAGAGATAAAACTTAATTTACGCACCCCTACCTCGATCCCGACAATATTTTTTCCGTTTTTTAATTTGTGACGCTTTCACCTTCTGATTACTATGGAGTTTGGAATGTTTTGATAGATTGATTTCGATTATCACGGTTAAAGTCTAATCGGCCAAAACCACGACAAAACTTATCAGGATAATTCGAAAGAAAAACTCACGATATCATTCCAATAAGTATTGAACGAAATTATCAATAAAACATGACGTTGCCTAATAAAATCAGCAGATCTATGGGTAATACCTTAATCATGAATTACGTCACGCGATTTTTATTTTATCACCTGTGGCGAAATATTTGTCTGATAAGTTTTTTCTGAGAGAACGAGTCAATACCAAAAAGTATACAGTTAGGTTCCTACCTACCTCAATATTAAATCAGTCTGTCGAAAAAAAAACTCCAGTGTGTTGACCGCTCCACTCTGTTTTTTATTGACTTTTTTATCGTCTACACGTCAAATATCTATTTGCAGTGTTTTATTTATGTAACTTGTACTATATAGGGAAATCCAAAATATATTAGGTACCTACCTATTTAAATTGTTGGTCAAGTTCGAGATCGGACATGACGACGCTTATGCGCCATGGATGGCAGATTTTCGAAGAAAAGATACAATCATGCTGTTTCTCCGAAACACCACATTCAAGCTCAAATAAAAACAAGAAATCAGAAAATATGGAGTTATGTGCTTTTAGCAATAGGTACCTATTGTATTGATTGAATATACTTAAACCCTGGCACCACTGGCCCACTTATATAAAACACTGCACATACCACTCAACGACTCGCATCATGATAAGAAAATAAAATATTAATAAATTAGTTTATAAAAATAAAAGTTCCATTCTGTATTATAATTATTGTGCCTTTCAAGAGTTTTATGTAAAACCAAAAATAAAATATTATATCAAATTGTATGTCCGTCTTTTGTTTTCATACTTTCCACACCTCAGAAACTGGACATATAAAGGGAGAAAGCAGGAAATAATGGACGCCACTGATAATACTAAACTCGTGACTAAGTTCTGGGCTGATACAATTTAGATTGCCATCGACGCGCTGACAAGAAGAGATATCATGTCCAAGTCAGAGGATCCAGGCGAATTGTGGCTGAAGTAAAGAGTACACAAGATCAATTTCATTGATTACCTACGCACTGCGACCGGATTAGTGATGGTCATTGTAATTCGATTTAATTAGTAGATAATGAAACACTTACTATTATCATAATATAAAAATCTAAATAGCTGGTAAGTATTATGTTTTGGTTCAAATTAAAAGATAGGTAGATATCGTAACTAATAATATCGCCCTAGGTACAGTTAATCGAAATTGATTAGGTAAATCGAATTGTCTTTTTATGCACCAAAATAATGACTTACCAACACAATATGTATATCTGTTCATCAAAATCTAGTAAAGATTTAAAATGTCTCAATAAAGCCAAACGGGACAAACGATTGATTAATAAAAAGAGATCAATAGCAATTGATACCATATCGTCACGCTGCCGCAAATATAGGCAATAAGAATGTTGGATCATAACAAAAACCCAAGTTTAGGCCCTAACTCTCAGGAATAAAGTTCAATTTTTAACGAAGTGGTGCCCAATATTATTGACCACGTTTCGGACAATATTCAATGTGAATAAGGTCGTGATTCATGCAGATTTTGAATAAGTAGTTGATGACTAGTCAGTTATCAATGGGGTATAGTTACCTACTGATCGATAAAAATGTAACATATAAGTACCTGCAATGCAAGGTAGGTCTATCAAGTTCATGCTAGGTATCTTTTAATAAGTTGCCAAGTTTTGGAAGTTTAAGTAGTACCGAAACTAGAAATAGGTAATTTCGAATTTTTGATAACGCTCGCTACAACGTACCTACCTACGCCACGTCATTTGATAAGGCTAGGTACCTACATAGTTGGTACAGTGACGTTTTCTTATCTTCTTGTTAATACTTTGACATACATTCATTGTCGAGTCGTCAATGAATAGATTAGTGCTTTTATAATGGAGGATCCCACTTACTCAAACTCAAAGCATTTGTTTCAAATAAATCAATTACAGGCACTTTTGAATTGTCAATTGCGACCCCTTGACAATTCAAAAGTGCCTGTCAGTCAGAAAGATGAAGCTAGTTGCCCGTAGTAGGTTCCTATTGAGAAGAACGGGCATTAAACTCCACGGACACTACAAAATATTGGTGACATCATTCATGTTGAAATTATTCATGTGAGAACAATGTAGAAAGACGTGCATGTTAAAAGCGTCCGTAATAAAAATATAAAAACAATTAAAAAATTAAAATACGCCATGGCAGCTAAGAGATGACCAGTCCCTACTGACGGCGCCCGTTCACGAACACGACGCATGGATCAGCACCATTTAGCTCAACCATTTTCAAGAGAACTTAATGATCCAACACACACGCCGCCACCAGCGAGACATTTGACTGAGCATGACATACTCGTACCACCTCGCCCACTCAAACATAGCCGTCCTCACTAATATTTGTTATCATGGCGATATTTTCAAGACACAAATAATACCTATTTACTATATACTCTAAGTATTTACTTCAATCTCAAGTTTTTCTTTCTTTTTCGTGTGGTTAGTGACAAACCTGCAAAGCAGCTAAAGCTTCTTTCATTAGTAACAAGGTTAAATCAGCAGACAATAAAATAAAGACAGTTTGGAAAATTATTAACAATGAAACGAACAAGAACAAAAGACATAATACTGATTACACACTTGACACTTCCCGCGGTCTCATTAGCGACAACATCGATGTTGCTCAGGAATTTGCAAATTTCTTTACCAATATTCCAATTAAAACTACAGAAACTTTAAATTCGTCCCCCTTACTTGCTATTGATTTATTAAGAGCGAATGTTTCAGCCTTTCCCGTGGAATTTAAATTTAAACATGTAAACCCTGTGGTCGTTGTAAAGGCTTATAAGCAACTCAAGATCAAAATTACCGAAGATCTGTGGGGTATGTCTACTAAAGTTTGTCAATCAATTATTGAGACAATTGCACCCTATTTAGCTTTAATATTTAATTTGTGTGTGGATCAAGGGGTATTCCCGGATCTAATGAAGTACAGTAAAGTTATTCCACTATTCAAATCCGGGGACACCAAAGATACTAATAATTATAGACCCGTATCGGTTTTGCCGGTTTTCAGCAAGGTGTTTGAAAAAGTAATGTTAAATCAAATGCTCCAGCATTTTAATCGTAATAATATCCTACACGATCAACAGTATGGTTTCACCAAAGGACGTTGCACAACCGACGCCGGTGTCACCTTATTAAAACACATCTTTAACGCATGGCAAGAGGCACAAGATGCAATAGGCATCTTCTGCGACCTATCCAAGGCATTTGATTGCGTGAATCACGAAACACTGCTCTTGAAACTGGAGCATTACGGACTGGATAAACTTGCGCTTAGCTTAGTAAAATCATATTTGAATGATAGATTGCAGCAAGTTCAAATAAACGGTGTAAATTCATTGGGTTTAAAAGTCAAAATGGGTGTACCACAGGGCTCGATTTTGGGTCCCTTCCTCTTTTTAGTATATATAAATGATTTACCTCATTTACTGAAAAACCGACCACAAATGATGTTATTTGCTGATGACACATCACTGATTTTTAAGATAAATAGACATGCACAGGAGCTTGACGAAGTAAATAACGCTATGCTTAAGGTACATAATTGGTTTACTGTAAATAATTTGGTATTAAATGAGAAGAAAACTAAATGCATAAGATTCACGTTACCAAATGTTAAAAGTAGTGAATGTCATGTTGTACTGAATAGGGAGACACTAGAATTCGTCGATAAAACGGTTTTCCTGGGGATCACGCTTGACTCAAAACTACAGTGGGGTCCTCACTTAACATCACTTGCAGGGCGGCTAAGTTCAGCCGCTTACGCTGTTTGGAAAATCCGCCAACTAACAGACGTGGATACCGCGAGACTGGTCTATTTTAGTTACTTTCATAGCATCATGTCTTACGGTATTTTGCTGTGGGGACGGGCTGCAGATATTAATTCTATCTTTATTCTGCAAAAGAGGGCCGTCAGAGCCATATATAACCTCCGCAGACGCGAATCTCTAAGGGAACTGTTTAAGAAAATTAACATCATGACGGTACCTTGTCAGTATATATATGAAAACATTATGTATGTTCGGAAAAATCTACATCTTATTAGTAAGATAAGTGACAGGCATAATTTTAACACTAGAAATAGGAACAAATTAGATCAACCACGTTTCAGATTGTCTAAAGTGCACACTACTTTTATGGGGTACTGCGTAAAATGTTATAATAAAATACCACTCGATATTCTTCAACTGAATGAGATGAAATTTAAAACATGCATTAAACGCACACTATGTAGACAAGCATATTATAAGTTGGATGATTATATCATAGATAAAAATGCTTGGCTTAATGCTGGTCCTGCTCCACAGCCACTTGGGCTCACTAGTTAAAAAAAAAAAAAAAAAATATGTTTGGAAGAGTTGCTTCCCCTTTTTATTTCTCTGACATTACAAACTTAATGTTTATTTTTTATTTAAAACAAGTTTTAATTGTTGAATACTCCAATGGATAATGATTTTCTTTCTTTTTGGTAGTAACATTCTATTAATCTCTCAAATACATTGCAAATTTGTTTTGTATATATTAGAAGCATTTTTTCAATTTTTGTAAATGTGAGTACCATGGAGCCGTTTTAATGTTATTAAGATGTATGTTGACTTGAAAGAGCATGGCAGTTGAGAGTATGTCATGCTCACTTAAATGTCTCGCTGATGGTGGCGAGTGTGTTAGATCATTCGGTTCCCTACAAAATGGTTGAGCTGGATGGTGCTGATCCATGCGTCATGTTCGTGAACGGGCGCCGTCAGTTGTGACTGGTCATCTCTTATCTGCCATGGCTTATTTTTAATCTTATATTTTGAATTGTTTTGATTATTTTTTGTACATTGTTCTCACATATAGAAGCAACAAGAATAATGTACCCAGGATTTTGTAATTTTCTATATTTAAAAGAGTGTCCTTGGAGTTTCTTGCCCGTTCTTCTCCATAAAGATCTACGTTTTGGAATGGGCAACTAGCTTCAACTATCTGACTAACTGACGCGACTATTTGACAATTCAAAAGTGCCTGTAAATGGTTTAATTGAAATAAATGCTTTGAGTTTGAGTTTGGTGTCAGAGTTTTTACACATCTCATGGGCCTCTGACTTGGCTTCATACGCCGTCGAGAACAATGTCTGAGGCATGCCGGTTTCCTCACGATGTTTTCTTTCATCGCTTTTGATGGAAGTGATAATTGTACAATACGCACTTGAATCCGATCAAGCTATGAAGCTAATAAAGAATGGTGCTACAATAAACAGCATGTTGCTAAGAGCGTTTATTCTGAAAGTTGGCAACGTCGCAAATAGCAGTCAAAAATTTACCTGTTTTGAATAATTTGCCAATATTACTGTATGGAAATAAGAAATGTGGCTAACTAGGGAACCAGAATATTAATAATTTCCGTTTTAGGTGTAAAAAAAGCATTTGGAAAGTTTCCAAATCCTTTTTTTACATCTAAAACTAAATATTCGGTGTTACGATACCTATTAATTATTGCATTTCATAATCAATATTCTAATTCGCTAGTTAGCCACATTTCTTATTTCCATACAGTAAAATTGCCAAATTAATAAAAAAAACGAAATATTTGACATGTATTTGCGACGTTGCCCACTTTCAGAATAAACTCTCTTAATAAAAACGCTCAAAACCAGTAGATAGGTACCTACGGTCAACCGCTCGTCTGTATTACCAAAAACTTCAAAAGAATAAACCTATTAGATCTACGAAATAAATTCTCGGTCAAAGTTAAGCTGTTGTGGTTGTTGCGGTTTACTGCAAACACAACTTAAATTACCGTTGTATGTGGACTTTAATCCTACTTAATATATCAAAATTACTTCCTTAATAGGTACTTCGTAGTCCAAGGCCTTGTTTTTTCCCTATAAAGGATGTGACTGCTACACTTTACTGAAAATTGTAGCCTGAGCTCCGCGACAAATTGGTTATAACACTGCATCATGTGGTAGGCCTACATCAGCAGAAAAAGTAAGATTACTGACGCCGGTAGCACACCTCCGCCGCAAAACTATAGCAGCGAAACCGCAGTAGTTCAATTTAACTGGCTCGCGTCATGTTCCGCTAGTCGGATCGGATGCGAGTAGCGGAACATGAATGACGCGAGTCAGTTCAATTGAACTACTACGGTTTTGCTGCTATGGTTTCGCGGGGAAGGTGTGCTACCCGCCTTAAACTTGAAACCACACAACTTCTTCGTTGTTACCCATATTAGGATTCAAGCAACCACCAGTGTGGTAGGTACCTACCTACTCCATGAGTGGTTTTATTTAGTACTGCTGCTAATACGTATAGCCCTATAGCTATGTATGTATCAGCCTTAATACTTTCAGTGCTGATAGGCTATGCAGGTTCGATGGGCCTAATAGGCGAAAACTAAAACTATCTATAAGTACCTATTAATATTATTAATAGGTAAAATTTGTATGTTTGTTTGTTTGTATGTAGGGGGGTAATCTCCGGAACTACCAATCGGATAAGAAAAAATCTTTTTGCAGCGCAACTCTTGTGGAAGGTGTTAGGCTCGCGGACGAAGTCGCGGGCAGAAGCTAGTTAGGAATAAATTGAGATTTTTTGCATTTCAAGATCGGGTTCGATTCCTGTGACGACGAGAGGTATTTTATCCACACTCCTAGATCAACGATTAAAAGAAACGATTTGTACGAAATTGAAAAGAGTTGTGTTCCCAAAAAAAAGTATTTTGCGTACGGGTAGGAAAATCGGTTATTCATTCGATCCAAGCCAGCCCCTCAAAGAAGGCCAGCAACGCCTTGGTGTCACTGATAATCTCACGTAGGGTACCTGGGTTACCGAAGTACTTTGCCCTGTATGTGGCGACCACCGGGCAGTATAACAGCCCATGAGCTGCTGTCTCGTCGTCCTCCATGCAGGCTCTGCACAGCGGACTGTCTGTGACTCTTATTACAAAGAGGTGTTTATTAAATGACCCATGGCCAGTTATAGCTGCTGTGACTATACGCAGCTGTTGTTTCGTTAGTCCGAGAACCTGTTTCGTTAAAGGAGGTGCTTATTTGTCCAACTAGCAAAGATCGAAAGAGTAAGATGGTGTGTTTTCAATGTAGGAACAAGTCGTGCCATTAAAGTTGAGACTTGACCGCGCCTCGCGCCGCTCTTTCCGCCGCCCCGATGACGCCCCGGCAAAATATTTATAGTTACAAACAGCGTATGTCAACATTGTGTTATCCAGACACAGCTAGATTCGGTAAATACTGGGTCGTGCCATTAAAGTTGAGACTTGACGCGCCACGTGGTTTGACTTGCGCAGTAGACGATTTATGGGTCTCTTTAGCGGTAAGAGGTCCCCCTCTTAAGACCCAGAAATCGTTCGAGACCCATAAATCGTTTTCTAGGGTTCCGTACGCGAAGAGTGCCAAACGGAACCCTATTGCTAAGCCTCCGCTGTCCGTCTGTCTGTCAGCGGACTGTATCTCATGAACCGTAATAGGTGAGCAATTATAGCCAAGTGCTGTGCCCGTTGGACTGCCAAGTCATAGG
Organism: Agrochola macilenta; assembly: GCA_916701695.1. Taxonomy (NCBI): domain Eukaryota; kingdom Metazoa; phylum Arthropoda; class Insecta; order Lepidoptera; family Noctuidae; genus Agrochola; species Agrochola macilenta. The sequence continues at coordinate 18,151,672 of OU753563.1, forward strand.
TCTCGAGTTCGAACCCTAGGCACGCACCTCTGACTTTTCGGGTTCACGTTCTTATTGTATAATTATCACTTGCTTCAAAAACGGTGAAGGAAAACATCGTGAGCAAACTGGCATGACTGAGAGATATTTCTCGACGGCATGTGAAGCCAAGTCTGAGGTCCAAGGGCGGCTTGAAAACTCTGACACCCGGTTAGTCACTAACCACACGAAAAGAAGACCGTAATAGGTAGACAGTTGAAATTTTCACAGATTGTATTATTTTTATTGCCGCTGTAACAACAAATAATCAAAAATAAAGTAAACAATTAAAGGGGGATACAAGAAACGTGTAAATATTGTAAGATGGTACCGAACCCTTCGTGTGCGAGTCCGACTCGCACTTGGCCGTTTTTTTTTACATTACCTTATAATTTGAGATGGTTCTTTAATAAGTAACAGACACAATACTCTGATGATACGAGTAGGAAAACTCGAAAACGTTAACTTCGGTTGATAAAATGAAAAACCTTGAAAATGAAATCTTATCATCGAAATGTGCTATAGATCTATGTTACAATCATTCTTAGTAGTATGGAACCAACATACTTAGTTAATTAAAAGCCGTTCCATTTTAAAACAGCATAATATTTCTTTATATCCCATCTAAGCAAAAAACAAATTGAATAGTAGGTAGGTAGGTAGTGTAGGTACTTACTTACCAAAATTATTATGGTCCCCAGACCATAATAAATTTGCTACTATTCAAATTATTTAAATCCGAATCGTCGATGCCCACAGGCGTATTTACGGACATGCTGTTCTCTATATGTTTGAAGTAACGATGTCGCCTTACGGAATCCAAATTCACACCAAATACAACAGGATCTTCTGGCAGCTGGAAGACGGTAGCGAAAACGCTGACTTACTGTCCCTCATCAATACGTAGGATGAGTAAAACAATTTGTTTAAGTATACTAATGACAAAACGCTTCTGGGAATAGCGTTAAGCCGTACACGTTGGGCAAATACACGCAAATCAAACGGCAAATACACGCAAAAAGGCCCATTATAGGTTGGGAAGTAAACTTGGAATTATTTAGAAAGACTAGTGCGTGTAAAAGTACCTATGTGTGTGTAAAAGACTGTATATTCAATGGCAGATGCTATTTTAAACTTTTTTGTCGAATTGGGTGGATTTTGAGGCATTGTTATGACCAAGTTCAATAAAGCGTAATGACCGAGTATCGCATCAACTATTCCTACGACTAAGTACCTAATGCTCCAATTTCACATAAAACTAAATAAACTCAAAAACATTGACTTCAGCGCCATCTAGCGGGAAAATGGCCTGGAACGGACCGTATGATCCGCCTTAATCGATTCGCACGACTGTTGTAAAATGGTAGGTGAGACCTCAGACCAAATAAAAAACAAAGACAGCGCTGTCAACACTGAAGTGAAGCCGATTTCGTAAACATGTGTGCACTTTGTGTGGTGTAGTTTGATTGTAGTGTCATTGTAAAAGGTTGTAAATGTGTGCGTGTGAGCGTGTATGCACAGAGCGGCGGTGTAGTTTTGGCATGCTTCACTGTTATTGTTCGCAGCGCCTTGTCTTGAGTTTTTATTTGGTCTAAGAGTGAGACCAATAGTTATTGTCTGACTAAACTAAATGTGCAAGACTGCAGCAACCAAAAGTCGAAAATGACAGCAATGTAATAGGAGTCTGGTTCTACTAAATGTTTAGGGGAACCCCTTTGTTAACAAATGTATCAACAGAATATTCTGCCAAATAGGGCCATTTTATATGTGCATCATCAATTCTCACACTTAAAGCGAAGTCAAGCAATTACTTTTTGTTCCAAATCTAAAAATAAAAACATAAAGACGATTATTGAATTTGTTATTAATTAGATTGTAATGTGAATCACATGATTCTTTTGACCATAATGTTTCTTTTATATTTCAAGCACTGTTTTATAACTTGACCTATATTTGAACTTCGATTTATATTAGTACAAACTTGGAGTTTCCATTTTTTATCTTACAGTTCAATGATATATTTTTGTAGATGGGTTTATCCCATCTAAAAAAATATATCATATGCACTTAGTACGAAAACTTAATTTTTGTCTGTAAGTATTAATAACAGTCTCATTGTCATAAGGGTTTTATTTGTAGATTGAGTACTTACCTAGATATCACAGGCACCGGTTCATATCTCATGAACTGTTATAAGTAGACAGTTGAAATTTTCACAGATTGTGTATTTCTATTGCCGCTAACAAATAATAAAAATGAAATAAAGGGGGCTCGTTTTTACTCGGAGTTTTTTGCTCGATCTTATTACGGTACGAAACCCTTTGTGTGCGAGTCGGGCTCGCACTTGGCCGGTTTCATTACCCCATGCCTTATTACAAACTTAGTACTTTTGCTAAAAGAATAAAAGCTAATGACTTTCAAAATACAAATCGCTAACTACGAGCAACATTTCGTAGGCATGGCGTTTGTTGTTGTACAAAGAACGAGATAGTTTGACGTAAATATGTAAATGTCCTTGGACTTCTGTTAGTGTCCGAAGTTCAACTATTACGAGGTATATTTATATCGCTATCAGTATGATACGCAATGATTGGATGTAAAATACTTAATGATACCTAATGTTAATTTTAAATATCAACTAGCACGTGTTCCGTATTGCTTGTCGTGAAAGTAAATAGAGAGTTCTACTACTCTGGAAATCCATATAGGAATAAGGCTATCGTAGCCGATAAACTGGCGGAATTCCAAGCTTGTAGTTGTGTTAGTTGCGCCAGTTCTTCTTCCCAGCTAACGCACTAGGAAGTGCCTGGAAGGTTGCCTGGAAGAGATCGCAGTAAGCGATAAGGCCGCCCATTGTATATTTTGTATTGTATTTTTTTTTTTTTATGTAATGTATAATCTGGTGTACAATAAAGTATATATAAATAAATATAAATAAATAAGTGGTGAAGGGTGGGCGTTTTGGGGGACTGTCTTATGTAATTTTGACGTTCGAAAAGTGCTGATTCTCAGCTGTTTGATTAAACGACTTTTTTTTTTTATGGCAGGTCTAGATAGGGAGAGGTGGAATGGGGGTAGAGAGGCCTTTGCCCAGCTGTGGGACAATAAGGGGTAACAAAAAAAATATGGCGTCTCATAAGTCACTAGGAAATAAGACAACCACACTCGTTCGTCTTGAGAACCAAACCCAAAACCTCATTGTTAGCAGTCGGTCTTACAAACACGACAATTAAACATATCGATGAAGCTTGTTATTAAAAAGAAAATAACAAACAAAAGTATTCTAAAAAACTACAGCGTGTAACACATCCGTGTATGATATCAAGAGTAGTAGGTTCCTACATACACAGATTGTATGACACAATTAATATTCTAATTTAGAACAAATAGGTCTATAGATATTAAATGCTGCGCCCACGCGTGACAGACGCAAAAGGACGAACGCTAGTAGCATATTAATCAAATCACCAAGTATTTACAATAGGAATTAGTGCCTACTATGTAATATAAGCCTAATGACGGAAAAAAATTTATTTCAGGAATCAAAATAAACGGTTGCTCTAGTTCTAACACTTAAGGGCTGCGGCAGTTAGGCGCGACGTGACACCGGTAGTACAATTTCCTTGAAGTTTTCGAAGAAATTCCATTTTTTTGGGTGTAAGAATAGTAAAATTAATATAACAATATGCAATAAGTTAATAGGTACCTAATTTGAATTATGTGTCATTAAAGTTTTAATGATGTTAATGAAATTAGGTTCCTATAAATTTTTTGCGTAAGTATATTATAAAATAAATATATGCAAATAGTTGTACGTAATTTGAATTAAACAAAGATTTATCAGTATTACCAAGTTCGTGGGCGTTCACGTTGTTCCTACTTCCTTTACTATCTCGTACGATGGAGATAACTGCGTCACTGATTACGTAGCTAGTAGCTACAGACCAAAGTCCAACTAAATACGGCTGGGAGTAAATATAGATGTCAGCGGAAATAGTATTGTTAGAAACCGAGTAAATACCTATGGTCTGTCCTCAAAGTATCTGATGAAAGTGTAAATAAACCCTGTTCAGGTTAAATTCTTACGCAATCACTTACTAAATGAAATTAGTAACACACTAGCTTTCGTCCGCGGCTTCGCCAGCGTGGATGTCGGAAATTATCCCACGGGAATGTACTACCAGGATAATTTCATCCAAATCCGTTCAGTCGTTTTTTTCGTGATTGAGTAACCAACTCACAAACATTTACATTTATAATATTAGGATATTAGTAGGATTCATCTGTTTTGATTCAAGGTTTCAACTTTGTAATTTTCTTCATAGTTTTTCCAACAATGATTAAATATTGTAATTGCAAAATCATTGACGAAAATTTATGTCTAATGAAAAACATATTTAAGGTGATTTTAAATGAGAAAATCGGGTTTACGTATTCCACTATATCAAATCAAAGTACTTAGTTAGAAGTGGTTGGTACTTACTTCAAATTAACATCCACACGTACGTTTTCGGATCTATTTGTTTACATTTTCATCAAATACTTTTGGAACAGACCATTTATCTTTAATGGCCGATAGCCCTACTGCGATGTAAATCTTAGTGATTATGAGCCCGTGCATAAACGGTAATTATTTTTCAAGGTCGCCTGCGAGGCTGATTATAATGATTATTAGTTATAAATTAGAACTATAAACATGTTATTTTATATTTAACCAGATGCCGGACCAAAGCACGCAATAATAAGTATTATAGAGCAACTGATATTTTTTTGCGATTTTAAAGCTGGTTTCTTTGTAATAGTTGTTCAGAACGATCAGTACAATGGCCTCTTTTCAGATGTAAGGTAGGTAATTAAAAATATATATAAGCTTGTATTTGTATTGACCCAATACAAGTACACGAATCTATTTCCGTGGGGAAACTTAGCATTATCTCATGATTTTGATCAGTCAGTAAAACATGTAGGCTAACTATTAAGTAGGCTCTAGTCAATCGTGGTATTAGTTTGTTAATACCGTACCTAGTATTCGTTTGTGAATACCGTGGTATTCGTTTGTGAAAACCGACGTATTCGTTTGTTAATACCGTGGTATTCGTTTGTTAATACCGTGGTATTCGTTTGTTAATACCGTGGTATTCGTTTGTTAATACCGTGGTATTCGTTTGTTAATTTCGTTTGTTAATACCGTGGTATTAGTTTGCTGATACCAAGTATACTCATCATCATCTTCATGTTGTCATTGTTTAGTACACATATTCTATTAGCAGATCTTCAACGCGTGTTAAGCAAGCTTTGTGGACAGAATAAAACTTATGTGCTGCTATCGCAGCTGTTAGAAGGTGACACGTGACACTGACCACTACAGCAGATCGACATGGAATTCCTAAACAAACTCTCACTGATCATTTGAAAAGGGATCCTTTGTGGAACGACTGTAAGACTGAAAAAGCGCCCTGTATTTTTATATTAAACGATAGTGTCCCTGATAAGGATCAAATTCTGCAAACATTATTTGTAAAATCTAAGGGAGTGCCAGATTTTGCAATATAAAAAAAAAATACGTAACGTCTAAAGAAATAACCATTTATTTTGATTTGACACATAATGTTCTTTCGTAGCGTTTAACCTCTATGAGCTACACTATCGGTAAGTGCAATAATACAGAGTGCTGTTTTGGTAAAAAATACGAGTTTGATTCTTGACTAAGGCAGAAACTTTTTAAAATAAAAAACTATAATGCAGTTTTATTTTCCTTTGAAATCAAGTATTTGCTCAACTACCCATAGTTTCGGAAGTAGCCCGTAAATGCCATCGCAAAAATCACCCTGTATAAACTCAGTTCGGATTCGACTTTATGATTTGTACCGATATACAATATTTCGTTAGTAATGATAAATTGTATTTTTTTTTACAGGTTTCATAACTCGCCGTCAAAAAAAAAAAGGCTCCAAGCGTTCGCCGTATGTTACGTGGACAGAAGAAGACTTACGAGCTGCTATGACTGCTGTTGCAGAAGGACACATGAAACAGGCAGCTGCCGCTCGTCGTTATGGCATTCCAAAACGAACTCTCTGCGATTATTGGAAAACGGGACGCTTAGAAAAACGACTGGGACGAAAATCAATATTGAGCGAGGTACAAGAAAAACAACTCGTGGAAAGGATACTAAATCTTTCAAACAAAGGCATGCCTCTTACCTCAAAATTAGTTCGCAAACAAGCCTTTGATTTTTGTCTAGAAAATAATATTGAACATAGTTTTAATATCACTACGGGCCTTGCAGGCGTAGATTGGTATAAAGGGTTTTTGAAACGACACCCCGCGATTAACCCTACTACCATTAAAAACAGAAATCTAGAGGAACAAGAAAGAAAGGAATAAAAATAAGTTTACTTGCCACAGAAACACAACAAGACGGCTGTACAGCTTACATTATGTGGTAGGTACATCAGGTACGCGGCATTAGGTTCAAATACAGAATCAGTTAGATTTAAATAAATGTATTATAAAAGAGATTTAAATAAATGTATTGTAAAAGTTAAAGTTAAAAAAGGCGGTGTTTTTGTTTAGTCGTTTAGTACCTGGGTGACTGAGCTCTGCTCGGGTGAAAATAGAGAAAACGATTTTTTCCACATAAGGGAGCCAGTTCCCATTTGAGGAAAAATTTAAAAAAAAAAACTGTCAAATTGAATACTGTATGCCAAACGATCATAAATCTTTGATATTTTATCGTGAACAGAGACGCAACGCCGATTTCGCGCCAACGTTCGTTAGAAAGAGACAGCGTCATTATTCGTTTGAGACAAAACACTCGTAGCGTAATCACAAATATCGGACACCTCAGTTGAGCCGATGACAACAGAGTGAACGCACGGTCGATTTTTCGTAAATACCGACGTATTTACAGTTCGGTTGCAACCACTGAATTACCCAAAAATTAAGGTACTTAAAAAAAAAACTGTATGACGTCATACCGTTAAATAAGGGTTACCAAAATATTTCGATACCGTTCTTTTTTCAGTACCTAGCGAAATTTTGAGGTTGGAAATGCATACCGGTATATTTCGGTAGAAGTACTAAAATACACAAGTTCTAACGTGTCCGACCCGAACACCGGGTTCGTACCTATTACACAATGGCTTGTTCCTCTGGGCGACAGCTGAGAAATGCATGCCAATACAATAACTGTTTCTTTTGGTATTTATTCTGTAAATAAATAAATGTTTATTGAATTTCAGGCAATAATTCAGAAGAAAATAAGTTGGTTTCGCGACAAAGATCACCATCCACATCGTCCTCATCGTCATCCTCGTCTTCTAGATCATCTTCGTGCTCGTCTTTCCGTACAAAATGTAATTCAAGCGACTCCAAAAACAGAGAAACAGAAGAGTGTAATAAAGAATCCGATAACATGATAAGTTTAAATGAAGAAGATCTCCACGGCCATAGCCTAGAAAATAAAAGCGAAGAAAATAAGGTATGTACTCGTATAGAGTTATTAAATGATAATACGAAAGATGAGACTGTAGTAGAAAGTAATTTACAAATAGAAAGTGAACCAAAAGCTATTGAAATGACCAATATGAATGCTGAAAGTGATGAAGATAAAGAAAAAGGTTTTTCATCGGATGATAGTATCGCAGATCCTCATTATCACATTGAAAATAATGATTTATCGTCCGATTCGGATGAAATAGTAGAACAGAATGAAGAAAAAAATATTTCAATTGAATCAAACCAAAACATTACACGAAAGAGGAAAAGGCAGCCAGAACTTTGGAAAACGAATGTAGCAAAACGTCTACGAAATGCAGGGAAACAATATGTAGGCAAAAATAATAAAGTTATACGAGAAAGGCGATTAGGACCAGGATGTACAGAAAAGTGCAAGTTAAAGTGTAACACAAAGTTTGATGATGAGACTCGACGCCATATTTTTGATGCATATTATAAACTGCCTGATTTGCAAAGTAAAAGAGCTTTTGTAGCATTCAATATGTCCTCTATAGTCCCGAGGTATCAATATAAAAAAGGAACACGTCGAAATAACAACGCATTTTATTTTAAAGACAAAAATGGCGAAAAAAATCGTGTTTGTAAGAGGTTTTTTGTGTCTACGCTGGATGTATCTGACAGATTTATTCGAACAGTTACAGAAAAATCAAGAAGTGATGTTTCAGGCATTATAGTGGAGGATCTGCGAGGGAAACATGGTAATCACTGTCGTGTAGATGATAATATTAAAGATAGTTTGAGAAATTTCATTAAGGCGATACCAAAAATAGAAAGCCGGTACTGTCGAGCAGATACGCGGAAAGAATATATTGATGGAAGTAAGACTATTGCAGACATTTATAGAGATTATGCGAAACAGTGTGGAGAGAAAAGAGAGAAAAGTGCTAATTATAGCTTGTTTAATAGAATATTTAATGGAGAATTTAATATAGCATTTTACCAACCTAAGAAGGATCAGTGCGAGGACTTTGTTGCCTACAATAACGCAACTGGAGAAGATAAAAATCGATTGAAGCCTAAATATGAGAAGCATCTAAAAGAAAAAGAGCTTTCAAGAATAAAGATGGCAAAGGACAAGAAATAAGCAGAAGATAAAGAATCAACTATAGTAGCAGTTTATGATTTACAGGCTATGAGATGAATAATAAAAATGCGCTCTGCTACGTGTGGCATGAAGGAGAAGCAAACAGAGGAGCTATAGAAATAGGGACCTGTGTTTTAGAATATTTAAAAAGTCTTGGCAGAGATCTAACAACTGAAGCCAAACTAGATATAATTTTTTATTCTGACAACTGCTGCGGCCAGCAAAAGAATAAGTTCATTATTAGTATGTACGCTTTTTCTACTTTTGATTATAGTATGTAGTGTTATAGTATCACACATAAATTTCTGATAAAAGGGCACACGCAAAACGAAGGTGACAGTGTGCATTCTGTCATTGAAAAAAGCATTAAAAATACTTTGATATCGGGCCCTATCTATACACCGGATCAGTACATTTCCATAATTCGCATTGCAAAAAAGAATGGATCTCCTTACAAAGTTATAGAAATTAATCATACAAGTTTTTACGAATTCAAGTCGCTAGCCTCTGATGTGGGTAAACATTTTAATAAAAATACTGATAATGAGAGTCTGAAAATGGCAGATATAAAGATTCTAAAAGTAGATGCTGACCACAAAGGGTCCTTTTTGTATAAAACTTCTTACAATGAAAATTTATTTAAATTTGTGAAAGTTACTAGCCGAACATCAAAAACTTTGGACGAAAATTACAGATTGGAATCTGCTTATTAAAAAAGGAACGGAATCTCAGAAAATAAGAAGAGAGGACTAGTGAGTCCTCTCTTCTTATTTTCTGAAATTAAAAGCTCTGAGAAGAAGATAAAGAAGATTTACTTAACAAAAATATAATTCAAAACTATTATCGACAATTTTACGAGGGGTTGTAAAATAAATGATTTATTTTACTTACAATTCCTTATAGGCTTTTTTTCATTACCTATTTTGAAAAATTCGTTTTCATTTTGAAGAATTCATGTTTATTTTGATTTCATTTATTTTTAAGAACATGGTTTTTAATACTTAAATATAAAGTTACCTACTATTGTTAGTTATAAAACTATTTTTGTTTGTTATAAGTACAAAAGTTCTAAACAATGTTGTATGTTTTTAATTTGTATTTTTAAGAGGCTTCAAAGTGAAATTAATGACATAAGTTGATTTCATGATGTCTGTCCCTTTGTATGACGATTTTTAAAATCTCTAAAATATTTTTGTGTTTTGAAACTACGATAAATTTTCCTTTAATCAGTAAAGTCACACCCTGAATAAATCATTTACATTTTGCGGTATGCACTAAAACATTTATAAAGAAATGAAAAAATGCCATTCTCTAAAATTAATAATTTTTAGTTCCTATTCTCGCAAACCAGCGATATATTGCTCATTTACTAGTATAGGATAGTCACTGCAACCGATAAACAGTCACCTCTGACCAAATATTACTTACACTTTTCGGTATAATTAAAAACAAAAATACTATGAAATTGCGATCAAGTTTTTAAACAACACCCCGAGATTAATGTATTTGGACGACGACGACGAAAGAGAAGAATCAAGAAAAAAAAAAAAAAAACAAAATCTTACTTGTAATAAATTTATTTATTTATTTATTTATTTATTTTATTATTTATGTACACACAGTAAAATTGATACAAATACGACATAAACATAATTATGAGTACAAAGGTACTGCTTATTTCTTAAGAAATTTCTTCCAGCAGACCTGCGAAAGGAGAAATGAGAAAGAAATGTAGACAATAGTGTGTGAGAACAAGAAGAGTAAAATACAAATATGCGAAGTCTTAAACTAAAATATCAAAATAAACCTACACGTATAACGTAATAAATTGACATATACTTAAATAAATACATAAAGCTTAAATATATATAAACATACATACTACAGGTATATAAACACTCACAGTTGAGAGGAAAGGTAATGCTCTTTTACTTTATATTTAAATTGAGAAACAGTTTTTAAATCACGGATGCTAGGCGGAAGTGAGTTCCACAATCTTACTGCATGGACAGAGAATGAATAGGAATAGTAGCTTGTTTTATGAGGATGAGATTTAAGGAGTGATCTAAGGTGTGATCTACACGGTGCGTCGCTAGGGCGAGCGTAGGTAAAACGCTCACGTAGGTAAGTAGGATAAGACGGGTTGTGTAAGACGTTGAAGAGGAGACATAAAATCCGAGTGTTCCTGCGAAGGCGGATTGGGAGCCACTTGAGTTCCTTGCGAAGATGAGAAACATGGTCATACTTTCGGAGACCGAAAACAAAGCGAATGCACAAGTTTTGCAAGCGCTCAAGCTTGTTTAATAGCTCTTCAGTAGCATCCAGGTAGCAGGCGTCGGCATAATCTATAATCGGCTGAATAAGTGTTTGTGCCAAAGAAATTTTAGTCTTCAGGGGCAGGAGACTTTGAAGGCTTTTCAACGAATGAAAGGAGAAATGTACCTTTCGACTGACCTCATTGACCTGAGCACGCCACGAAAGATTGGAGTCAATAATGACACCCAAATCTTTGGCCCCAAATTTAAAACTACTTACATATAGATAATACGCTAGATATGCCTAAAATAGCAATGCTGTAAACAGCTCAACAGTACTACATAAGTTACAAAACCTTATTGAGGGAAATATATCATACATGTGTTTAAAAAAAAAAAAAAATGGGTTTGGAAATGCATACCGGTATATTTCGGTAGAAGTACTAAAATACACAAGTTCTAACGAGTTCGACCAGAACACCGGGTTCGTACTTATTATACAATGGCTTGTTCCTCTGGGCGACAGCTGAGAAATGCATGCCAATACAATAACTGTTTCTTTTGGTATTTATTCTGTAAATAAATAAATGTTTATTGAATTTCAGGCAATCATTCAGAAGAAAATAAGTTGGTTTCGCGACAAAGATCACCACCCACATCGTCCTCATCGTCATCCTCGTCTTCTAGATCATCTTCCTGCTCGTCTTCCCGTACACAATGTAATTCAAGCGACTCCAAAAATAGAGAAACAGAAGAGTGTAATAAAGAACCCGATAACATGATAACTTTAAATGAAGAAGATCTCCACGGCTATAGCCTAGAAAATAAAACCGAAGAAAATAAGGTATGTATAGAGTTATTAAATGATAATACGAAAGATGAGACTGCAGTAGAAAGTAATTTACAAATAGAAAGTGAACCAAAAGCTATTGAAATGACCAATATGAATGCTGAAAGTGATGAAGATAAAGAAAAAGGTTTTTCATCGGATGATAGTATCGCAGATCCTCATTATCACATTGAAAATAATGATTTATCGTCCGATTCGGATGAAACAGTAGAACAGAATGAAGAAAAAAATATTTCACGTGAATCAAAACAAAACATTACACGAAAGAAGAAAAGGCAGCCAGAACTTTGGAAAACGAATGTAGCAAAACGTCTACGAAATGCAGGGAAACAATATGTAGGCAAAAATAATAAAGTTATACGAGAAAGACGATTAGGACCAGGATGTACAGAAAAGTGCAAGTTAAAGTGTAACACAAAGTTTGATGATGAGACTCGACGCCATATTTTTGATGCATATTATAAACTGCCTGATTTGCAAAGTAAAAGAGCTTTTGTAGCATTAAATATGACCTCTATAGTCCCGAGGTATCAATATAAAAAAGGAACACGTCGAAATAACAACGCATTTTATTTTAAAGACAAAAATGGCGAAAAAGATCGTGTTTGTAAGAGGTTTTTTGTGTCTACGCTGGATGTATCTGGCAGATTTATTCAAACAGTTACAGAAAAATCAAGAAGTGATGTTTCAGGCATTATAGTGGAGGATCTGCGAGGGAAACATGGTAATCACTGTCGTGTAGATAATAATATTAAAGATAGTTTGAGAAATTTCATTAAGGCGATACCAAAAATAGAAAGCCATTACAGTCGAGCAGATACGCGGAAAGAATATATTGATGGAAGTAAGACTATTGCAGACATTTATAGAGATTATGCGAAACAGTGTAAAGAGAAAAGAGAGACAAGTGCTAATTATATCATGTTTAATAGAATATTTAATGGAGAATTTAATATAGCATTTACCAACCTAAGAAGGATCAGTGCGAGGACTGTGTTGCCTACAATAACAAATAAATAAATAAATTGTGGCAAATTTTGTAATATTCCCTCTCATAGACAGATCATAGATAGTATTTATAAAGAGGTAGTAAATATCTTATGTACGAACGCTGTTGTCACTTACGAGCAAAAGGCTTGTAAACAAAGGAAACCATTGGCAGGGTGGAACAGGTATGTGAGCGAGGCTCATAGAAATGCCAGGCTGGGTTTCATTACATGGTGCGACTACGGAAAGCCCTCATCGGGTCCCGTTTATGACTCAATGGTGAAATCGCGAAAAATTTTCAAAGGAAAAGTCAAGTGGTGCCAAAACCACCAGGAACAGTTAAGGATGGATTCTCTGGCAAAGCACTATGCCAATTCAGACTTTAAAAGTTTCTGGAAAGGTACTAGTAAGCTGAATCCTAGGCCTGGTATTCCTGTGAGTATCGATGGGATTGCCAACCCAAAAGATATTGCTGAGTTGTTCAAAACCCAGTTTACCACACAGTCGCCCCTGGGAACACCATGCGGGGAGCTCGATGCTCTTCCCAAAGATGAGGAGGTACCGACGATGGTCGTGGCGAAAGAGGTCAGGGCCAAAATTAAAGGTATGGTTAGAGGGAAATCTCCAGGACACGATGGGTTAAGCATCGAGCACCTACAGCATGCTGGTGCGCACTTGCCACGAGTACTCGCACTACTATTTAACTTGTGTCTGTCTCATTCGTACTTGCCCTCAGATATGATGCGGACTCTGGTGGTGCCAGTAATAAAGAACAAGACTGGAGACGTGTCAGACGGGTCAAACTACAGGCCAATCTCACTAGCTACCGTCATAGCCAAGGTACTTGACAGCGTGCTCAACTCGCATCTAAATAGGCATGTCAAGATTCATGATGCCCAGTTCGGTTTTCGGGCAGGGTTGTCAACGGAGACGGCCATTCTTAGTCTGAAGCACGCTGCACGGATAGACAGACACCAGTCTACGCGGTTTTCCTGGACCTATCTAAGGCCTTTGACCTAGTCTCTTACGATTTACTCTGGCAGAAGCTAGGAGACACAACTCTGCCGCCAGAGATCGCATCTCTCCTCAAATACTGGTACCTACACCAAGAGACTCGGGTGAGATGGGTAGGGGAGCTTTCGGAGCCGTGTAGGCCGGAGTGTGGGGTGAGACAGGGGGGACTGTCCTCGCCCTTGCTCTTCGGTCTCTATGTGAATGCCTTGGTCGAGCGACTCAGCAGCATGCATGTCGGCTGCTATGTGGATGGTGTCTGTTTTAATAATCTGAGCTACGCGGACGACATGGTGCTGCTGGCTCCCTCAATTAATGCTCTCCGAAAGTTACTGGCTGTGTGTGAGTCATACGCGGAATCTCATGGGTTGATATACAACACCGAAAAGACAGAGTATATCGTCTTCAGGTCTGGTGCCAAATGTCCATCTACGGTCCCTCCTCTGTTACTTAAAGGTCACCAAATAAACAGGGTGTATAAATGTAAATACTTGGGCCATTTGGTGACAGATTCCCTGAAAGACGATTCAGATTTGGAGAGGGAGCGCAGAGCATTGTCAGTCCGGGCGAACATGCTGGCCCGCAGGTTCTCTCGTTGTACAGTCGCAGTTAAAATGGCCCTTTTTAAGGCGTATTGCACAACACTGTACTCGGGGGCCCTGTGGTTCAGATATACCCAAAGGGCTTGCAATGCTCTGCGTATCCAATATAACAATGCGTTCAGGGTGCTGTTGCGACTGCCACGCTTCTGCAGTGCGTCGGCGATTATTGCCGACGCGCGCACTGATAGCTTTGACGCAGTATGGCGTAAGAAATCTGCCTCGTTACTTCGCAGGTTGCGTGATAGTCCCAATATCATTCTGCACTCTATAGCAGCCCGGGCAGATAGTCCGCTTGTGTGGGCGTTGGCCGATCGAACGAGATCTGTTTTAGTTATTAAGTACTAACATAGGCTAAGTAAGATTGTTACTAACACAATGGACCTCATTTGTTGTCTGAAAATTAATAATAAATAAATAAAAATAACGCAACTGGAGTAGATAAAAATCGATTGAAGCCTAAATATGAGAAGCATCTAAAATAAAAAGAGCTTTCAAGAATGAAGAAGGCAAAGGACAAGAAATAAGCAGAAGATAAAGAATCAACTATAGTAGCAGTTTATGATTTACAGGCTATGAGATGAATAATAAAAATGCGCTCTGCTACATGTGGCATGAAGGAGAAGCAAACAGAAGAGCTATAGAAATAGGGACCTGTGTTTTAGAATATTTAAAAAGTCTTGGCAGAGATCTAACAACTGAAGCAAAACTAGATATAATTTTTTATTCTAACAACTGCTGCGGCCAGCAAAAGAATAAGTTCATTATTAGTATGTACGCTTTTTCTACTTTTGATTATAGTATGTAGTGTTATAGTATCACACATAAATTTCTGATATAAGGGCCACACGCAAAACGAAGGTGACAGTGTGCATTCTGTCATTGAAAAAAGCATTAAAAATATTTTGAAATGGGGCCCTATCTATACACCGGATCAGTACATTTCCATAATTCGCATTGCAAAAAAGAATGGATCTCCTTACAAAGTTATAGAAATTAATCATAGAAGTTTTTACGAATTCAAGTCGCTAGCCTCTGATGTGGGTAGAAATTTTAATAAAAATACTGATAATGAGAGTGTGAAAATGGCAGATATAAAGATTCTAAAAGTAGATGCTGACCACAAAGGGTTCTTTTTGTATAAAACTTCTTACTATGAAAATTAATTTAAATTTGTGAAAGTTACTAGCCGAACACCAAAAACTTTGGACGAAAATTACAGATTGGAATCTGCTTATTAAAAAGCCTTTTTTTTAAGAGAGAAGAAGATAAAGAAGATTTAGTTAACAAAAATATCATTCCAAACTATTATCGACAATTTTACGAGGGGTTGTAAAATAAATGATTTATTTTACTTACTTTTAGGAATTGATGTTCCTGTTTTTGACTTTGTTTCATTACCTATTTTGAAAAATTCGTTTTCATTTTGAAGAATTCATGTATATTTTGATTTCATTTATTTTTAAGAACATGATTTTTAATACTTAAATATAAAGTTACCTACTATTGTTAGTTATACAACTATTTTTATTTGTTATAAGTACAACAGTTCTAAACACTGTTGTATGTTTTTAATTTGTATTTTTAAGAGGGTTCAAAGTGAAATTAATGACATAAGTTGATTTCATGATGTCTGTCCCTTTGTATGACGATTTTTTAAATAATTTTAATAAAATCTCTAAAATATTATTATGTGTTTTGAAACTACGATAAATTTTCCTTTAATCAGTAAAGTCACACCCTGAATAAATCATTTACATTTTGCGGTATGCACTAAAACATTTATAAAGAAATGAAAAAATGCCATTCTCTAAAATTTATCATTTTTAGTTCCTATTCTCGCAAACCAGCGATATATTACTCATTTACTAGTATAGGATAGTCACTGCAGCCGATAAACAGTCACCTCTGACCAAATATTACTTACACTTTTCGGTGTAATTAAAAACAAAAATACTATGAAATTGCGATCAAGTTTTTAAACAACACCCCGAGATTAATGTATTTGGACGACGACGACGAAAGAGAAGCATCAAGAAAAAAAAAACAAAACAAAATCTTACTTGTGGTAAATTTAAAACTACTTACGTATAGATAATTCGCTAGATATGCCTAAAATAGCAATGCTGTAAACAGCTCAACAGTATTACATATGTTACAAAACCTTATTGGGGGAAATATATCATTTCTGTGTGTAAAAAAAACCGTTCTGCTTTAAAAGTTTGTTAGTTGATTCTATCGGCTGTTAATAAAAAAGCTAACATTAACCGTGATTTTACTTACAGGTACTATTAAATTTGGTTCAAAGCATGGAAAACGTGCCATGTGGACAGAAGAAGACTTACGTGCAGCTATGGTAGCTGTTACAAGCGGACTTATGACACGGAGAGATGCAGGAAAACGACATGGAATCCCAAAACGAACGCTCTACCGTCATTTGAAAACAGGAAGCTTAGTGAAACGACTGGGACGAAAGTCAATGTTCGGCGAGGTACACGAAAAGCAACTCGTGAAAAGGATACTAAATCTTTCAAACAGAGGGATGCCTTTTACCTCGAAATTAATTCGCAAGCAAGCCTTTGATTTTTGTCTAGAAAATAATATTGAACATGTTTTTAATATCACTACGGGCCTTGCAGGCGTCGATTGGTATAATGGGTTTTTGAAAAGACACCCCGAGATGAATTCAGTTGTAAACCGATTAAAACAAGAAAATGATCCAGAACTAGAGTAAAGTTAAGCTTATGGTTATCCTTATAAGATGTATCGTGTGAGGGCAAATTCATAATCAATTTGATTTTAATAAATGTTATTTCTAAGCTCGTACGTTTGTTTTAGTTCACTCCTTTATTGTTTTCTCATTGCAAATTCCACTAAGCCTAAATACTTAGGTCTTCAATCAGTGCGTCCTACCTGTTCCGACTTACGGAGTCAAGACGTAGAATATCACGGTATGCCTAGTCCACAAAACCAAGCTTGCTCAGCGAGCTATGGAAAGGCTTAAACTTGGAGTCTCTCTAAGGGATCGAATCCGGAATAAGGTGACCCGGTAGCAAACCAAAGTAATGGACATAGTTCACAGAATAAGCAGGCTTAAGTGGCAATGAGCTGGCCATATGATGATCAATGTTAGCATATAGAAATAAATTTGAATTGAATTAAGTTTGTGGAGTTTGTCAGTTGATTTTATCGGGTGTTAATAAATGAGCTAACATTAAACGTGGGTTTACTCACAGGTTCTATTAAATTGGGTTTGAAGCATGCAAAACGTGCCATGTGGACAGAAGAAGACTTACTTGCAGCTATGGCAGCTGTTACAAGCGGACATATGACACAGAGAGCTGCTGCACGTCGTCACGGAATTCCAGAACGAACTCTCAGAAGGCACTGGAGAACGGGAAGCTTAGTAAAACGAACGGGTCGAAAATCAATATTCAGCAACATTCAAGAAAAACAACTCGTGAAAAGGATACTAAATCTTTCAAACAAAGGAATGGCTCTTACATCGAAATTCATTCGCAAACAAGCCTTTGATTTTTGTCTAGAACATAATATTGAACATGTTTTTAACATCACTACGGGCCTTGCAGGTGTAGATTGGTATTATGGGTTTTTGAAACGACACCCCGAGATGAATCCAGTTGTACACCGGATCCAGAACTAGAATATTTGGCTAATTAAGTTAATTAGTCCCTTACTTAAACAAGGTTTTGATAAATGTTATTTATAAGCTCGTACGTATGTTTTGGTTTAGTCCTATTTTGTCTTCTCGTTGCCTATTCCGCAGAGCATAAAGACTTAGGTCTTCAACGAATTTGGATGAATTTTGGCACAAGGGTAGACTATGACCTGGAAAACACATAGGCTACTTTTCTCCTGGATCGCAGACGGAAGTCGCGGGCAATGGCTAATTAACTATAAATTTCAGATTTAATGACGAACAACAATAATTTTTCACGCGCCAATATGTACATTTGTTTTAGGGTTCGGTACCTCAAAAGGAAAAAAACGGAACCCTTATAGGATCACTTCATTGTCCGTCCGTCAGACCCGTTTTCTCAGGAACGCGTGGTTTTTTTTTTGTATTGTATTTCGTAGCTGAGGTCATGACTACTTAACCGGTGTTTCCTGTGGCTGTCTTAAGCTACTACACTCAAAGCCTCCAGCCAGGGCAAAACTAAACTAATTAAAACTAGGCGAGCACTTGCTAAGGGCACTCCCTGTGGGGTACGAATCTTGGGTTAGGTTAGGTTAGGTCGTCGCTGGGGGGAGCACAGCAACATGGAGTTGGCTGGATCAAATATAGGTAATTATTATTACCATGGGGATTTAAAACTACAGGCTCAGCATCGACGCGGGCTGGCGCATCGTCGAGCAAGGGTAGGAGGGGAGTATTATTTACTCGGGAGGGCTTCGTTCGCGGAGGACCTCGGCGGCGAGGTCGGAATGCGGTTCGATGTTTGGGTTTGTGCACTGTACTAGTGGCCCTATTGCTCTTCTGGAGGAGGGTTATGGGGTCGTCTGGGTCGGTAAGAATTTGCCTCGGGCGGCGGATCTTGACTGATTCTACTTGGGACATAACTGGCGGCCTCGACAACCAGAGGTTGCGATGTTTGGCGGCGGAATCAAAGAAACGCTTGGAATTGCGTTTAAGAAACTGGTGGATTGTAGGAAGTTTTAGGTCGAGATGGAGGATCTCGTTCCTAACGTACCAGGGGTTTTGGAGGGTCTGCATCCTATGGATATGGTGGAGTTTTGCTTGTGAATAGGCTGTGCCCGTATAGGTCATGATTGGACGAATGCACGCTGTGTAGGTACGCAAAATGCAATTAAGTGACACTTTTGCTACGTGCATTCAGGATGGAATGGAGTCTACCAAGAGCGAAAGCCGCTATTTGCTGGTCCACAAAACCAAGGTTCCTTAGCGAGATATGGAAAGGTTTAATCTTGAAGTCTCTCTGAGGGTTCGAATCCGGAATGAGATGATCCGGTATAAAACCAAAGTAGTGGACATAGCCCACATAATAAGCAAGCTGAAGTGGCAGTGAGCCGGCCATATGATGAGACAGGCTAATGACGCTGATCAATGTTAGCGTCCTACCTATAATATTATAGTGAAAGTGAGTTTGTTTATTTGTTTGTTTGTTACGCTTTCACGTTAAAAAGCAGAACGAATTTGGATGAAATTTGGCACATGGGTAGACCATGACCTGGAAAAGGAAATAGGATACTTTTTATCCCGATATTCCCACGGGATCGAGACTTATGCGGGTGAAATCGCGGGGCGCAGATAGTCAAGAAATAAATTTTAATGGCGGTTACATGCCCATGGGCGACATTGTACGTACATGGTGACTGGTAAATAGACCAACACTTAAAACGTGACTTTACTCATCATTATTTACTATGGCACAGTATGAAAAATGACCTTAAAAGCGGATTAAGTTCGTGAAGTTTGTTAGGTGATTTTTAACCGACTTCCAAAAAGAGGAGGTTATCAATTCGATTGTTTATATATATTTTTTTTTTTTTAATGTATGTTCTCATAATAACTCCGTCATTTATAGGCGGATTTGCAAAATTCTTCTTTTGTTTGAAAGGGTATAACTTCCGAGATGGTCCCATTTTCATTAGGATCTGATGGTGAGATCGTGGAGAAATCGAGGGAACACTTCAAATATTATAGGCACACCTATAGCGATTTGGGTATTTTTTATAATAACACGTGCAGTTGCTGTTGGAAAGCAATATTTGGTGAAGACCACAGATGGCCACCGGAACTTCATATAAGTATTTCACGGGTTGCGATTCGATTACATTAATATGAATACCAAGCAATTTATGCTCGTCACAATGTATATGGACAAGTGGAGCTGATAGTGAAGTACCAGAAGAACTCCTCAACGATTAACGTCCCTGCTTCGGGAAAAGCAATATTTTGTAAAAGGTGATGAGTAATCAACATTAGGCTATTGTAACTTAGATAAATTACAAACTGACCCACTAAAAAGCGAAAAATAAAAACTTTTTTACAAAAAAAAAACAACCGACTACCAAAAAAACACTACATAGTGAAAAATAACTTAAATTTCGGAAGTCGGTGGCAAATAACGATAATACAAAACCAAAGACACCGACTTCCGAAATTTAAGTTATTTTTCACTATGTAGTGTTTTTTTGGTAGTCGGTTGTTTTTTTTTGTAAAAAAGTTTTATTGGCTGTTAATAAATGAGCTAATATAAAACATGGTTTTACTCGCAGGTTCTATTAAATTGGGTTTGAAGCATACAAACTATGCCATGTGGACAGAAGAAGACTTACGTGCAGCTATGGCTGCTGTTACAAGCGGCCATATGACACAGACAGCTGCAGGAAAACGACATGGAATTCCAGAAGCAACCCTCAGCAATCATTTGAAAACAGGAAGTTTTGTGAAACGACTGGGACGAAAATCAATATTCAGTAAGGTACAAGAAAAACAACTCGTGAAAAGAATACTAAATCTTTCAAAGAAAGGCATGCCTCTTACCTCGAAATTAATTCGCAAACAAGCCTTTGATTTTTGTCTAGAAAATAACATTGAACATGTTTTTAATATCACTACGGGCCTTGCAGGCGTAGATTGGTATTATGGGTTTTTGAAACGTCACCCCAAGATGAATCCAGTTTTACGCCGAATCGAGAACTAGAATAAAGTTCAGCTTATGGTTATTCTATTGTAATGGTCATTTCACGTAAGGGACAAATTCAGAAATAAGATTTTAATAAATGTTATTTATAAGCTCTTACGTATGTTTTAGTTCAGTCCTTTTTTGTCTTCTCGTTGCCTGTTCCCCAGAGCCTAAAGAGATTTCTGGTTTTCAATCAGTACATCCGACCTGTTCTGACTTACGGAGCCGAGACGTATACTTTCACGGTACGGCTGGTCCACAAATTCAACTTCGATCAGCGAGCTATGGAATGGGCTACCTGTAAGCTCGGAGTCTCTGATGGATATCGAATCTGGAATAAGGTGATGCGGCAGAGAACGAAATAAGTGGACTTAGCCAACATAATAAGCAAGCTGAAGTGGTAAACATTCAGAATGCCATAGATAAAAAAAAAAAAAAAAAAGTTAGTATGTTTTTCTTCAGTCCTTTATTAATTGTCCTTCGTAAGAATTCTAGTAGGTAGTCCACTTCTGATCATTATCTAAATATGACACATTTTAAAATAATTTATATATTTTCACGTCCCACTACTGATCTGAATAATAATCTTCCATAAGATTTGTAGAGTTTGTTAGTGGATGACATCAAATCAAAAGTCATTTATTCAAACTAGGCTGAGAATCAGCACTTTTCGAACGTCAAAATTACATAAGACAGTCCCCTAAAAACGCCCACCCTTCACCATCGTTTCCATCGTTTGTTATTAAACAAGATTACTATAAACTCTGCTCACAGGGTCAATTAAATTGGGTCCAAAGCATACGAAACGTGCCATGTGGACAGAAGAAGACTTACGTGCTGCTATGGCAGCTGCTACAAGCGGACATGTGACACAGAGAGCTGCTGCACGTCGTCACGGAATTCCAGAACCAACTCTCAGAAGTCATTTGAGAACGGGAAGCTTAGTAAAACGAACGGGACGAAAAACAATATTTAGCAAAGTTCAAGAAAAACAACTCGTGAAACGGATACTAAATCTTTCAAAAAAAGGCATGTCTCTTACCTCGAAATTAATTCGCAAAGAAGCCTTTGATTATTGTCTAGAAAATAATATTGAACATGTTTTCAATATCACTACGGGCCTTGCAGGCGTAGATTGGTATTATGGGTTTTTGAAACGTCACCCCGAGATGAATCCAGTTTTACGCCGAATCCAGAACTAAAATAAAGTTTAGCTTATGGTTATTCTATTGTAATGGTCATTTCACGTGTGGGACAAATTCAGAAATAAGAAGATTTGTATAAATGTTATTTAAAAGGTCGTGTGTATGTTTTGATTCAGTACTTTCTTGTCTTCGTTGCCAATTCCACTGAGCCAATTACTTAGGTCTTCAATCAGTACGTCCGACCTGTTCTAACTTACGGAGCTGAGATGTAGACTCTCACAGTATAGCTGGTCCACAAATTCAACGTCAATCAGTGAGCTTTAGAACGGGCTAAGCTTTGAGTCTTTCTAAGGGATCGAATCCGAAATTAGGTGAGGCGGCAGAGAACCAAAGTAGTGGACATAGCCCACAGAATAAGCAAGCTGAAGTGGCAATGAGCTGGCCATATGATGGATGAGCCAGGCAAATGACGATGATCAATGCTAGCATCCGGAAATAGATTTGATATAAATTAAGTTTGTGGAGTTTGTTAGTTGATTCTATCGGGTTTTAATAAATGAGCTAACTTTAAACATGATTTTACTCACAGGTTCTTTTAAATTGGGTTTGAAACGTGCTAAACGTGGTTTGTGGACCAAACAAGATTTACGTGCTGCTATGGGAGCTATTACAAGGGCCCCATATGACACAGAAAACTGCTGCATAGCAACATGGAATTCCAAAGCCAACTCTCAGCGATCATTTGAAAACGGGAAGCTCAGTAAAACGAATGGGACGAAGTCGAATACTGGACGAAGTACAGGAAAAAATACTTATAAAAGGATTACATAACCTCTCAAAAAGTGGGATGTCTTTCACCCCAAAATTTACTCGCAGACTTGTCTGCGAGTAAATTTTTTGCATTTGAGTTTTGTTTTGAAAATAACATAAGAAATAACTTTAATATTACTACTGGCCTTGCTGGTAGACATTGGGTTGCTCAGTTTTTAAATCGGCACTCGGAGTTCAATCCAGCTATACGCCGACGATTAAACAAAGAAAAGAAAAACATAGAGTAAGTTACGCTCATGGATCATTCTTTAGTTAAATATCCTGTAAGGGTTAAATTCAGAATCTCATAGATTAAAAAGAAATGTAATTTAAATAAGCTAGTATGTTTTACTTCAGTCCTTTGTTGTCAGCTACGTAAGAAGTCTAGCAGTCCACTAATGACCATGATCTAAATATTGCACTTTTCAAAATAATTAATAAATTTTCACGTCCAAGTATTGATCTGAATAATGATCTTCCTATAACATTTGTGGAGTTTGTTAGTGTATGACGTTTGTTAATAAACAAGATTACATGTAAAATATATATTATAAACATTGCTCACAGGGTCAATTAAATTGGGTTCGAAGCGTGCCATGTGGACAGAACAAGACTTACGTGCAGCTATGGTAGCTGTTACAAGCGGAGTTATGACACAGCGAGCCGCCGCACGTCGTCACCGTATTCCACAAGCAACTCTCGGGGGTCATTTGAAAACGGGAAGCTTAGTAAAACGACGGGGAAGAAAATCAATTCTCAGTAACGTTCAAGAAAAGCAACTTGTGAAACGGATACTAAATCTTTCAAACAAAGGGATGGCTCTTACCTCAAAATTAATTCGCAAACAAGCCTTTGATTTTTGTCTAGAAAATAATATTGAACATGTTTTTAATATCACTACGGGCCTTGCAGGCAAGGATTGGTATAATGCGTTTTTGAAAAGGCACCCCGAGATGAATCCAGTCAACCAAGAGGATTTGAATAAATGAGCTCATACGTATGTTTAACTTCAATGCTTTTTGGGTTAAAGTTTTGAAACATGCCGCCTGGATTAGGGGCAAGGGGGGAGGGGGAGAGGGGGAGGTTAAGTAAACCTCGTTCCTTCCCGCCGGAGGACATAGTTTTCCCTCCATAGACCCTCTAGAACCCTCATATAGCCTCAAATTCTGTCTAGCGAGTCGGCACGTTTCTAAACCCAACTCCTTTTTTGTCTTCTCGTTGCCAATTACACAGAGCCAATGACTTAGGTCTTCAATCAGGGCGTCCGACCTGTTCTGACTTACAGAGCCGAGACGTATACTGTCACGGTATGGCTGGAATTAGGTGATGCGGGAGAGAACCAAAGTAGTGCTGCACATAGCCCACAGAATAAGCAAGCTGAAGTGGCAATGAGCTGGCCATATGATGAGCCAGGCAAATGACGGTGATCAATGCAAGCATCCGGAAATAGATTTGATATAAATTGAGTTTGTGGAGTTTGTTCATTAAACGTGGTTATACGTACAGGTTCTATTAAATTGGGTTTGTCGCGAGCAAAGCGTGGTTTGTGGACGGAACAAGATTTACGTGCTGCTATGGGAGCTGCTACAAGGGGGTATATGACACAACGCTGCTGCAAAGCAAAAAGGAATACCAAGACAAACTCTAAGCGATTATTTGAAAACGGGAAGCTCAGTAAAACGTTATTTTTATATTTTTTATATTTACTTCATCTATCACAATATAGTCCTATTAACCCTTCGATCAACTTAACCCAAACGTTGACTGGTAGAGAATGTCTTGTGGCATTAAGTCCGTCTGTGTAACACTTTTGTACATGAAGTTTAAATAAATACAAACTAAGGTTTAAACAAAATTGTGTTTTCTAAAGTGAACGACGATATATCAAGCTATAGATTCCCAGTAGGTTTATTACGTGTCTAAATTTATGGCGGCTCTGAAGTGCGCTAGTCACTGAGCTGCACGTCACCCTTCATCCCCGTTGACTCATGAATTTGTTGCTGCGCGTGACTTGCCTCATGTTCCGAGCCGCCATAAAGTTTGCATCAGGATGGAGAAAAAATTCAATAAAATTCGTTTATTGTCCCGATATACATCGAACTAACAATAAATACTCATAATAACGCATAGGTAACGTAATAAATATAAACAGTAGGTACAATACAATATTACACATTCACATAACTTAATTGCTTTAGGGCACCCAATTAGGTAATCGGAGTGTGGTAGGACTGCCACCTTAGATGTAGGGGCTGTGGTTCCATTCTCATACATGCAAGGTCAGCTTATACTAGAAATGTATGCAATCGTGTATTACTACAATTTTTTTGTACAGTTGAAAAAGCTATTTACACCCATTTTTTTTGTTACTGCCTAAATCAGTCTAGTCAATAATCCTGGCAACCAAAAGTTGATTTAAATTTATATTTCACAAAAAATTGTAGTGCTAGTTAGCAATTTTCATCGTTTTTTTACCTAATACATGAAACAAAGTTTTTCTTACAGGTTCGAAGCTTGCAAAACTACCTTTCTGGACAGAAGAAGACCTACGCGCTGCTATGGCATCTGTTACCTCGGGATATATGACAAAGAAAGTTGCATCAGATCATTATGGAATTTCAATACCAGCTCTCAGCCATCATTTGAGAACGGGAAGCACAGTAAAACGAACGGGACGAAATCGCATACTGAATGAAGTACAAGAAAAAAGTCTCGTGAAAAGAATATTCGGCCTTTCAAAAAGTGGTATTGCTCTCACCCCGAAATTTATTCGCAGACAAGCCTTTGATTTTTGTCAAGAAAACGATATTAGACATAATTTTAATTTAAACGCGGGCCTTGCAGGGGTGGACTGGTATAATGGGTTTATGAATCGGCACCCGGAGATACCAGTTGCACGACGCCGAAGATGAGAAGGAGGAAGGATAAGAAGGCATTCCAGTGTAGTAAATTATGTGTGTCGTTTAATTATAATATTGTTTTTAAGCTCGTATGTTTTATTTAGTCCTAATGATCTGGCTACATCATCTTGTCGCGGGGCCGAGTGCTACTTCGGTGCCGTCGTACCATAAAATATACTATCAAACATAACTGGCGAAATAGGGTATACAGTACCTACATCTCTGCCCAACCCTTCGGGGAATTCAGCCGCAATGTTATGTTTTGTGTAATAAAACTAAGACCAGCTATAATCTCTTATTAGCGTGTCGATAGCAATCTAAATGGACACGGCCCAGATTTCGGCTGTGTTTGGCGCCATTACTAGCGTCCATCAGTTTATGTAACGTGTAGCTGATAGGACACGCAGGACATGATATTAGGTGTCCCAACACTCCCAACCATAATTATACTCGTAAGTACGAAATTAAACGATTTCACAAAAAATAATAGGTATTTATTTCTAACAAATAACTCTTATGGTAGAAACTGCAGCCGTAGAGACCGGACCGTGAGCAATGGGTAGCTTGCCGTCCGATAAGGACCAGGCCCGGGTCGACGGCACGTTGTGTTCCACGCGCGCCTCAAAGAGATGTCAGCACATCGGAAGGGGTCTGCTAGAACCGATGCCTGCCGGGGTAGCGGGAAAGTCCGAAAGGGGTACCGTGGCCCCTGGCAACGTACAGGCAACTGATGGAACACGGGTGGGTTTTAGTCACTAAGAGTCTGACACGCCCTCCCGCTCCGCCCAGAGCGGGAGAAGTTATTTGATAATTTCCCAAGGTCAAAAAAAAAGCCGTAGAGAGACGGATGAAGTGGACCCCTAGAAGTAGTTGGACGAATACTGTTTGGTTGAGGGAGTAGGATTCTGATATTATTTCCTTCCGACCGAATTTTGGTAGCAGCAGTTTATATAAACCGAGACAACGTTTAATTAAATTAATTTAATTACATGGAATATTACGTGCAGCTATGGTAGCTGTTACATAAGAAAACGTGTCACAGAAAGCTGCCTCGCGTCGTTATGGAATTCCTAGACAAACTCTCAGAAATCATTTGTAAACGGAGAGCTTGGTGAAACGAATGGGACGAAGTATAATAATGAATGAACTAAAAGTATTTTTTTTTTTAAATAATACAAAATCTTTCTACAAAAGGCACGTGTCCAACACCGAAATTAATTCTCAAGCCTTTGTTTTTGTCTTGAAAATTGTAATAAACATAATTTTAAGATCACTGCGGGCCTCGCTGGCGAAGATTGGTATAGAGGATTTTTTAAATCGATACCCCGAGATTATTCCAGCAAAACGAATAAAACAAGAAACTAATCTAGCTATTGTGTAAAATTACGCTAAAACGGGCTCCTTTGTAATAAGATTATGTTAAGGTTTCATTAAATAAACAGTACAACACAATTTATTTCGCTTTATTTGGGAAACAAACCGATGAAATAAAAAACGTACATAAACAACTTTGTAGTTTCACAGTCAGAAACGAATTCAGAGACAGAAACTACTGTTTTTACAGAAACCTGTATTCAACCAAGAACTCTTTTAAATGTCAGTGTAATAACGAGTTAAAAAAAAAAAAAAAATAAAAGAAAAATCCAAAGTATTAAAAAAATCTAAATGTTTATCATCGTGAGGGATCGTTCGGTCCTTAATTGTTACATGTAAAACATCACCTCTGCACTCACTCAAATATACATTTAAAAAATCGTTTATATCATCAAAATTTGTGCCCAGAAAACATTTGTTTGGTAGTTGTTTTAATCGATTGTTATAAATTGCAAATTTAAACATTAAACATAGTTTTGCTCACAGGTTCTATTAAATGGGGTTCGAAGAATGCAAAACGAGCTATGTGGACAGAAGAAGCCTTACGTGCAGCTATGGCAGCTGTTATAGAAGGTAACGTGTCAGAATACGCTGCCGCAAGTCGTCATGGAATTCCTAGACAAACTCTCAGAGATCATTTGAGGTCGGGGAGCTTAGTAAAACGTACAGGGCGGATTTTAACATTCAACGAAGTACAAGAAAAGACACTCGTGAAAAGAATACTTCACCTTTCAAAAAGTGGGATATCTGTTACTCGAAAATTTATTTGCAAACAAGCTTTTGATTTTTGTTTAGAGAATAATATTAAGAATTATTTTAACATCGAGACAGGCCGTGCAGGCGAAGATTGGTATAATGGGTTCATAAAACGAAACCCAGAGATTAAAATAGTTTTCCGACGCCGACGAAAAAAATGAACAAAATTCAGACATACCTAATGTTGTAGAGGTATTCCTTTGTAACAAACTGAGTGATTTCAATAAAAAATGTTTTTATGCTCGTATTTTGTTTATTCTTTTGTTTATTTGTGAGAAGACGTCTGGTTCGAGTGTTGAGAGTTGAAACCTCTGGTTACCTTCACTGTGGGAACTGCCTCGACGAAATTGGGCCGCACAATATGTTGAAGGAGTGCCTGTGCCTAGCCTTAGCAGTGCAACTATGTGATGTTACCACAGCAGTCGGTGCTGCGGGTAACCTCTCGGCCCTGATTCCCGGTCGTGGTTCAGCCATAGTAAGAGCGCTTAGAACGCCGTCACTTCGATATGTGAGGAAGTGGCGGTCGTAAAGGTTGCGGTTTCTCAGCCACCTTTATGACAAAAAGAGATATGATACAACCTTTCTTCCAGTCCGCAGAAGACGTACCGGCGGAAGCTGTTATTAAGTAAAGTAAAAATTTATTTCCATAGATTGCAGGTACAGTAAATAAGATATGACAGTTAAAGTATGGGGGATCCTTGTACAATCTATCTTAAATTAAGCATGCAACTATTATAAAATTAGTGAATTTAAATGAAATGCAGTGATGACATTGTTAAATTATTTTTGAGGTATTACAGTTCAGCAATAGTCGGCATGGTACATTCATATAATAAAAAATGATTTAAATAATCAATGATTCAAATTTCTATTCTAATTCTCAATAATAATCAAAATTCAAATGATTCAAACAATTCAATAGGAATAAAATTAAATAAATTGAAACAATGTCAAATTAAATTACATAAAATTATTCAGTAGGTACTTAAGTCAGTGTTATTGAGAAAGTCATTCACAAAATAGTAGCATTTTACAATTAATAATGCTCTCAGTTTCTTTTTGAAGTTTTGTATTGTGTCATTTTTAATTATGTTAGGTATTTTATTATATATTAATGGGCTCATTTAATTTTGGACACTTTTTTTTATAAAGCAGTATTACAACTCAACATGTAGTAGATATTTATACTGACTTCTTATAGGTCTCTTTAACGGAAATTGCGACTTCTAAAATGTACATAGCCGGGAAAGTTTATAGTTTGAGGAACTTAAACACAGGAACGCAACGATCTGTCGCTTTCATATGAAGTATTGCCCTTAAGCAACGTTTTTGGGCCTTGAACACCGTTCGTAGAGTACAGTTTCCCAAAAATTTATTCCGTATCTTAAAATGGACGCGACTAGACCATGGAATGTAACTACTGTTGTGGAGATGTTGACTTTTTCGCTAGATTGTATAAGACATACGCGGATAGGCTCAATTTTTTACAAACCTCTTCTGCTTCAGGTTTCCAAGTCAACTGACTGTCTATCAGTATACCTAAAAATTGTGCAACTTGTAATTGGTCTATATTACAGTTATTACATTCTATTTTTATATTTGGTATTGATGTGCGTTGATAAAAATGCATTACGTTTGTTTTTTGCCGGTTAATTACTAAATTATTGTCGTCAAGCCAATTTTCAATGTTTTTAAGAGGATTAATTATGTCTGTACATTTAATTAGTGCGGTGCTGTCGTCAGCAAATAAGACCATGGGGTGTTCAATGTGGTGTGGTAAGTCATTTATGTAAAAGCAAGAATAAAAGTGAGCTAAGAACTCTCAGGTACGCCATGTCTGATTACTCTGGCTTCGGATATGTATTTCTTCTCACGCGTGTGTTCCAAATCACAGTAGTTGTTTGTTTTAAGAAAATATTAGGCAATCAACGATCTCCGGCGTTTTTTAATTGATTTTCTCCTGCTGCTATCAGTCGGGCAGTCTATCGCCCTAACAAAGAAAGGCTTGAGAAGAGCGGTGCGGGACTTTTAGGAGAAACTGACTGTAGGGTTACAGAGACAGGCCTTTAAGTATTGCTGGGCTGATTACGTGTGTCGGCGAGGCACTCTTTACCTCCGCGAAATAGTTATATAAATACCGTGTAGATAGTTAGTCTTACATAATTTACGCCTGACCTGACCGAATTGTTGTCGTCGCGGCCAATCTAACCTAAGATTGGATTGGATTTTCATAATTTTTTTTAATTAAATGCAACATAGTCTTGCTCACAGGGTGTATACAATTGGGTACGAATCGTGCAACACGACCAATATGGACAGAAGAAAACTTACGTGCAGCTATGGCTGCTGTTAGAAATGGACATTCAATGAGAGCTGCATCAGATCGTTATAAAATTCCTAGACGAACTCTCAGATATCATTTCCAAAAAGGGAGCTCAATAAAACGTCCGGGGCGAGTTTCAACATTCAACGAAAAACAAGAGAATAATCTCGTGAAAAGAATACGGAACCTTTCAAAAAGTGGGATGTCTCTTACTCCGATGTTTATTCGCAAACAAGCGTTTGATTTTTGTTTAGAAAAGAATATTAAAAATAATTTTAATATCACTACGGGCCTTGCAGGTTATGAATGGTATAGAGAGTTTAAAAAACGTCATCCTGACATATTTAGGACTTGAATTACTCACGATTTTTTTTAAATTCTATTCAAATGGAGATGTGACATTATGAATATGTGAGCTTGACATGTGAAATAAACCTTTTTGGCTAAGATTCTTTTATCTTTCACTTTTGCTCGTCATATCCGAGAGTAACATTTTCTATATCGAACTCAAGTGATTAACTGCCCAACGACAGTCGCCGCAAATGTTGGCTTTTGGCTATTGTACCTAAAAATGCTGTAATGGCCATAGATCAAATGATCGCCGAGTCAACATTCCTCATCTCGACAACCACGCGAGATAAGGTAAAATAAGTACATAGCTGCTTGATTTCCTTTCTGGGCTTTTAAAATGTTCTCATTATGCGGGATGTTTCGGTCCTTTATTGTTACAGTGGCATGTAAAAGTTCACCTCTCCTGACACTATTTTGCTCTCACTCAATTGTTTCACTTTTCGATGGAATATCAAAATATTTTTTTTATTTACGATTATAAATCGTTTATATATAGCGTCCAGAAAATAATTTGAATTTCTACTACAATATTTGTTTCTGAGTTGTTTTAATCGATTGTTAATAATTGCAATATAGTTTTACTCACAGGGTCCAGGAAATTGGGTTCGAAGCGTGGAGAACGAGCTATGTGGACAGAAAACGACTTAAGGGCTGCTATGGCAGCTGTTAAAAATGGACGAATAACCCAAAAAGCTGCAGCAGATCGACATGGAATTCCTCTGCGGACTCTCAGCGATCATTTGAGAACGGGGAGCTTAGTGAAACGACTGGGACGATGTAAAATAATGACAGAAATACAAGAAAAAAAACTCGTGAATAGAATACTTTACCATTCAAAAAGTGGGATGTCTCTTACTCGGAAATTAATTTGCACACAAGCCTTTGATTTTTGTTTAGAAAATAAAATTAAAAATAATTTTAGTATCATTAAGGGTCGTGCTGGCCATGATTGGTACAAATCGTTTTTGAATCGACACCCACAGATTAAACCAGTGGCCCTAGTTAATACGAATGCGCGACACAAACGTACCAAAATTTCGAACGATTTTTGAATCTAAAATACAACTATCCCGTAGTATATAGGTAAAAAAAAAATACAAGCACAATTAGCATCATACGTGGGTATGAATAAAGTTTTTAAACTAAGTAAATATTATGTGCAAAATGAGTATTTTGAATTTTAAAATCCTTTGGATTTACGTTACGGTTCCGCTGCGCGTTCATGCTAAACCCACTGAACACCGACGCCGATGATTGAAATAAATTGAATAATTGTTGATATTCGACTTGTCTGAATGTCTTGAATTGTCGAACTTAGAGAATTCTAGTGAAACGGAGATGAGAAACTATGGATGCCTTTCAAACCAGAAGGAACGTTCGAAAACATTCAAATTCAAGTCACAATCTCATCTTAGCGATAATCAATGTCAACAAATTATCAAAAATGGATTTAGTTGTTTTTAAAAATTGAGACCGAATCAAGAATGCGAACGTTTTTAAAAATACGGGAATTGCCTCTCAGTTCAGTGAGCACTTGACATTGTAAAATAAATATTTTTGTAAAAGTTTTTTTTTTTTTAACTTTCTCTTTTCTTCGTTTTTGATCCAAGTGCCTAACGAGAGTCGTCCATGATATTGGTGGAGGCTCTTGACTATTGTACCATTGGCTGTTACTGTAACGGCTATAGGGAAAAGTGATAGCCGAGTCAACTTCTTACATCTCGGCAAACTCGCGGGACGTCAAGTTAAAATAATTGATTCTTATCTTTCTCACGGTTAAGAATTTTCTTATAACGCGGAATTGATTTCTGAGCGATTGTTCAGCGGGATCTTATGCCCATTATTATTATTATTTTTACTAGCCTACTCTGTCCCACTCCTGGGCAAAGGCCTCCCTCCACTCCTTCCATCGTTCGCGAGCCCGCGCGTCCTCCTTCCAGTTTTGACGGAACCTATCCAGCTCGTCCCGCCATCTCCTACGCGGTCTGCCGAGACCCCGCCTCACTGTCTCAGGGCACCAGTTCTGTGCTATTTGGGCCCACAGTTTGTCCGGCATGCGACAGATATGTCCTGCCCAGTCCCATTTAAGTTGGGCAGCCTTTTGAGCCACATCAGTTATTTTTGTTTTGGAGCGCAGTATTGTGTTTCGAACACGATCCGTTAATTTAACTCCTAGTATACTGCGCTCCATTGCTCGTTGGCAGACCTTGAGTTTGGACTTCTGGATGTTAGTCAAAGACCAAGTTTGTGCACCATAGGATAAGATATGCCCATTATTATAACAGTTATATGTTAAAGTTCACCTATTCTGACACAGTTTTGCTCTCACTTTAATGATACACTTTTCGATGTAATCTCACAAATGAATGTAATGTCAGCAAAGCTAACCTCCCCTGGTGTCACCATTGTGTGGATCGCCCGGAGGACACGGTGGAGCATACGGTGGAGGTCTGTCCAGCTTGGGCGGAGCACCGCCGTGTCCTCACGGAGGCAATCGGCGGCGGCGATCTTTCGCGTCCGGCCCTAGTTCAGGCCATGGTCCGGAGCGAGAGTGCATGGGAGGCGCCGCACCTCCTTCTGCGAAGCAGTTATGCTCGCGAAGGAGGAGGCGGAGCGCGCGAGGGAGAGGCAAGATTCGCGCCCTCGCGCCCCTAGTCGCCGCAGGAGACGCCCCGGGCGTCGGGAGTCACGAGCCGACTTCCAGCCCCGTAGGCGCGGGCTTGCGGACGGTGAGCAATGGGCAGCTCGCCGTCCGATAAGGACCAGGCCCGGGTCGACGGCGCGTTGTGTTCCACGCGCGCTTCAAAGAGATGTCAGCACCAACTGACGGGGTCCGTAAGGACCAATGCCTACTGGGGTTGCGGGTTTGTCCAAAAGGGATATCGCGGTCCCGGCACACAGGCAACGGAAGGAACACGGGTGGGTTTTAGTCAGTAAAAGTCTGACACGCCCTCTCGCTCTGCCCAGAGCGGGAGGAGTCATTTGATGATTTCCCACACACAAAAAAAAAAAGCTATGCTTACCTCATGAAATGACTTGAATTTAATTCTTACTACAACATTTGTTGCCGAGTTGTTCTAATCGATTGTTAATAATTGCAACATAGTTTAACTCACAGGGTCTAGTCAATTGGGTTCGAAACGAGCAAAACGAGGTATGTGGACAGAAGAAAACTTACGTGCAGCTATGGCAGCTGTTAGAAATGGACATTCACAGATAGCTGCATCAGGTCGTTATGGAATTCCTAGACGAACTCTCAGAAATCATCTGCAAACGGGGAGCTTAATAAAGCGTACAGGAAAACCTTTAACATTTGACGAAGTACAAGAAAAAAAACTCGTGAAAAGAATACTTAACCTTTCGAAAAGTGGGATGTCTTTTACTTCGAAATTCATTGGCAAACAAGCCTTTGATTTTTGTTTGGAAAATAATATTAAAAATAATTTCAATACAATTTCGGGCATTGCTGGAAAAGTTTGGTGTAGAGAGTTCAAAAAACGCCATCCTTACCTTTGGAAATAGTTGAATAATTATGTTGATTTTTACTTGAATTTCTCTCGAATTAAGGTATTTCTAGAATGAGACACTATGAATGTTATCTCACTTATATCTGTCTTTAACATCAACATAAATTAAAACCGAATTTGATATTTTGTTGTGATAA
Organism: Agrochola macilenta; assembly: GCA_916701695.1. Classification (NCBI taxonomy): domain Eukaryota; kingdom Metazoa; phylum Arthropoda; class Insecta; order Lepidoptera; family Noctuidae; genus Agrochola; species Agrochola macilenta. The sequence continues at coordinate 18,185,988 of OU753563.1, forward strand.
AAATTTACTAAAATCAATTGACATGTGAAATAAATCATTATGTAAAAGTGTTTTAAATCTTTCACTTTTATTTATATCTGATCTCCTTCTCAATCCAGCAATATTTACGAGTCAAAATATTTTGTAGGGTTATTCAGTGAAGGGTCAATACGACCTTTGGAACTGGCGTCGGTCGTTCTACATTATTTAGAAATTAATATTAATTCCCTCCGTACAGATTGGATTAGATTGACTTCAGGAAGAGCAATGTGGACGGAAGAAAATTTGCGCGGGGCAATGGCGGCAGTTGTCCGGGATAACATGACACAGCGCGCTGCAGCAGATCTTTATGGCATTCCTAGGCAAACACTAGCTGATCACCTGTCTAAGGGAAGCATCGTGAAACGTATGGGTCGACATTCAATTATGAACGAAGCTCATGAAGCTTTCCTCGTGAACAGGTTAATAAAACTTACTAATAGTGGGAAGACAGTCACCCCACACGTTATTTGCAAGCAAGCGTTCCTATTTTGCGAAAAGTTTAAAATAAAACATAATTTTAATATCGAATCGAGGCTTGCGGGCAAGAAATGGCTTAAGAGGTTTTTGAAACGCCACCCCGAGGTTTTGCATTGTTTATGTTGACTCCCTTTTCATTTTTTTTTCTCTTTATCTGAAACTAAAACGAAGACCGGCTTTTGTTCTCTGCCAGCATTATAGTACAGCGACCTGCAAAAGAGGCATTGATGGACGAACGTGAAAATGTAGGCCGAGGCGAAGCCGGGGCACACATACGTGAGTCAATCAATGCCTGGTTGCGGCCAAGGGTTGTATAGTACTTTTCTCTTAGGTATAATACACGGAAATTCAAAACTAAGTACTTAAATTAATAATTTTCAGAATGGATAACGAACAAAAATAATTTTTCACCCCCTTAAATTTTACGATAATTATGTGTTTTCATATTAATTTATTCGGCCGCAAATCATGAGAGATATGGAATTTCATTCGAACTTTGCCGGTCGCTGCTCGCATGTCTGTGACCAGTAGGTACAGCAATTTCGAAAAAAAATGCTCGCATTACCAAACATTTTTGAGAAAAATAAATTATTTATTTGAATTCGATTGGCAAGGGTTTGTTTAACGGGTTATCAGCCGGCAAGTGTCATTCAAATGATAAGAAAGCCATGAACGTTCGAATAATTTTTTTTGCAATAAAATTTTAATAAAAATTTGAAAGTCATAATTTGATTAGCTTATAAAAATCACCTAAAATTTCAGTTTGAGAAGTAGATACTTATTGTAGTTTTTTTTTTTTACGACATTTTGTTTTTGTTATTGTTTTAATAAATGAATTTAATATTTCTAGACTTCATTTTGTTTCCCTGTTTACCTCAACTAATGAAAATTACGTCATGTAATTTTTTTTTTTTTAAACTCTCACGAAATAATCAAGAAGCCTCTTTGACCTCAGGAGGTCTTTGGTTCGAATTCGACAGAACTTATTAGGTACTTTACTTAATAGGTATCCCTTTATTATTGATTAATTAAACATGTCCAACCGCAATCGTATACTATTACGTACTTTTCGGCTATAAAATGAACTGAAAACCAGTTCTTCTTTGTTCATTTACTTATATCTTGACTGTTTTACTAGCAGGCTCCAAAATGCCTTCAAGAAGAGTCTATAAGCGAGCTATGTGGACAGAAGAAGGTTTAAGGGCAGCCATGACAGCTGTAGAACGAGGTCTTTTACCCGTGCGATTTGCAGCTGAGCGATATGGCATCCCTAGAAGAACCCTGGCATATCACATGAAAACGGGAAGCGTCGTCAAACGTCTAGGACGAGGTTCTATCATGAACGAGGGCCAAGAAATTGGCTTCATCAACGGAATAAAGAAGCTCTCAAGGGACGGTATACCCCTCACCCCAGATAACATTTGTAGGCAAGCTTTCCTTTTTTGTGAAAAATATCACATAAAACATAATTTTAATATGGATTTGGGACTCGCTGGCAAAGACTGGTTGAAGCGGTTTTCAAGACGGCATCCGGAATTCGTCTTTGACAATGATGGCTTTTGACAACTGATTTGCAAGATACGAATTTTATTATTAACGTCTGGCACAATAGTAGTTAACGTCTCAAATGCCAAAAAAAGGTTTTTAGTTAGTTAATGTAAATCAAATTATTTAAATAAAATAGAACATTGTTCTGTGATAAGACCAGTAATTGTTGAAAACAGTATTTTATTGGAACATCATAAAGAACTATACAGTTTACTCATTTTAAGTTTACAATAAATAAGTAGTTGTAAAATTGATTTCGTTTTTCTACATTTATATTTCAGTACCTAGGTGATAGGACTAGAAATTATGTATGACGGAGAGACGACGCGTCTTCGGAGGCGATTGGCGGCGGCGATCTCTCGCGTCCGGCCCTGGTTCAGGCCATGGTCCGGAGCGAGAGTGCATGGGAGGCCGTCACTTCCTTCTGCGAAGCAGTAATGCTCGCGAAGGAGGAGGCGGAGCGCGCGAGGGAGAGGCAAGATTCGCGCCCTCGCGCCCCTAGTGGCCGCAGGAGACGCCCCGGGCGTCGGGAGTCGCGAGCCGACTTCCGGCCACCGTAGGCGCGGGCTTGCGGACGGTGAGCAATGGGTAGCTCGCCGTCCGATTAGGATCCGGCCCGGGTTGACGGCGCGCTATGTTCCACGCGCGCCTCAAAGAGATGTCAGTGGCCAATGCCTGCCAGGGTTGTGAGTTTGTCCGAAAGGGATATCACGGCCCCGGCACTCAGACAACGGAAGAAACACGGGTGGGTTTTAGTCACTAAAAGTCTGACACGCCCTCCCACTTCGCCCAGAGCGGCAGAAGTTATTTGATAATTACCCACCCACAAAAAAAAAAAAGGCCTGCTTGCACCACGAATCCTTCTAATATTTTAGGTGACGTTTGCATGTTTGATGTGTGTTACGCAATCACGCAAAAACGGCCGAACGGATTTGGATGAAATTTGGCACATTGATAACCTGGTTTAACACATATGATACTTTTATCCCGATATTCCCACGGGAACGAGACATGCGGGTGAAACCGAAGGGCGCTGATAGTTACCAAATAAATATGTTTAGCAATAAACGCATTTAGTGATTTGTGGTGCAAGCGGGCAATAATGTATCTGTTATGTAACAATATCAATAGGTAAGTACTATTCTTTTCTCTAACGGCCTTGACTTCATAACGCAGCAAGTGTGTACGTCCTAAAATACTGGAGCAAGGTGTCACTGAGTCACGAGTTCACGATGTACGCTAGTTGTATGAGATTGTCCCTCGATGTCAAGCTGTGATTACGTACTGATACTGAACTGTGTTGATAAAAACACTGAATTGCTCTCGCTCGTGCGCCTTGAATTTGTACTAGGTACTACTTAAGTACAGTAGGTACAACAATTTTCTTAATATCCCTCGGGAATCATCGTATTTCCGAATACAAATGAATGCTAATTTTGGAGAAGCGGAGAGGGGAAGCGGAGTGGGGAAACGGAGCGGAGAAATGGAGCGGGGAACCGGAGCGGAGAATTATTACTCGTCGCGTTAAGTCGGTCTAGCTCCGCACAGTCCGCAACCCCGCTCCGTTACCTCGCTCCGTCCGTAACTCCGCTCCGCTACCTCGCTCCGCATCAATGGACAGACACTGTCCGCAACTCCGCTCCACCCCGCTGCCATTCTCCTCTCCGCTGCCTCGCTCCGCTTCAATGGACAGGCAGCCTAATAAAACAATTTCTAAGAAAACTTCACGATAGAACAATTACAGGTGTCGCGTCGCGTGGCAAGTCGCGCCAGTCTGTACGAGCCTTTAACTAAAATGTCGAAGTGAGTGTTTAATGAAATAGGTCTTACTATCAGAAGACATTAGATTTCGGCTGATAATATTAGATCAAATCTTTCAAATACGTCACAACACGTGTAGAATATGATCGTGTATACAAAGAATTCTTGAACAACAACCGTATGTACACACCTACTTATTGATACATAAATATAATTAATGACGGCGCGGCGGAGTAAGTAATTACGAGACTACTAACGCCATCTATTAGCAAGATTTTGTAAACTAACGGACTGAAGTAATGTTTGAAATAAATAGTGACTAAATGCTTTGAAGCCGTTATTTAGTTTCGATTTTTAAGGATGTGTTGGTCTACATTATAATCATTTTCCAGAAACATCATACATATTATGTGGTCAGGATCTATAGTGCTTTTAAACAAAGGTTACCCAACATATTTTGCAAGGTAAATCGTAACGCATTGTTTGTCAAGTGACAGGATTCATAGGCTGATGTTGTTCACTGACCTGACATCATTCTGTATTTTATTTTATGAGACTGCTAACTCCATCTATTGGTGATAAATGGTAAAATGAATTAATGTTTGCAGTTCGGTATCAGTATTTTCTTTCGGTAATATTATTCTCTAATAAATGAACGTCCGATACAGAAATATTAGGTTTGAAAATTCAAACTTTTGAGTAATTATTACTGTCATCTTCATCACTTACAGTACATACAGCGCCATCTTTTGGTCAAGTTGGTTAAACAGATCTTATTAAATGTTTGTGTATCCGACCGAAGGTAAATTAATCTTTTAGGTACCTATCTGGTCTTGAGGTTGCGCATGTACGTGTAATTCCTCTTGTAATGAAGACTATTATCTATTTTTGTAGTAATTACAATTTTGTATTCTCAGGTATAAGCATTAGGTACTAGTATTATGACCAATATTGTACCATTAATAGTAAAACGAATCGTATTCGTCAAGTTTTGTGTCGTTGTCAATCTAAACGTCACTTTGACTTGACACTTTTTGTTGCGTCATTTCATTTATTTTTACTGTTTTCCCACGTTTATCTTTTAGTTATTATTTTCATAACTCATTATTACTTTAATACACTTTAGTTCAATTTCCCTTTTTCACAAAGTCAAATGATTCGTCCTCGTTGTTTTTTCGTGGTAGGGCCAGGTTGTAAAGGACAAAGACCGTGATAATATTCAGTTGTTTTGATTCTCATAGTCAGTATTTGTGTAAATAGACGCATTTTACCTGTTGAAGCTATGATTAATAGTGTTAAAACATTGCAGGTGACGACTTAGTGCAGTGCGTGCCCACGAAAAAGGGACACCAAATCTTGTTTAAAGGTTACACTTACGTTTTTAAAAGTAGGTTGCAGTGTGGAGCTGAGCAGTGGATTTGCTCGTCCCGACAGAAAACTGGTTGCATATCTGTCATTAATATGCAAACATACGGCGTCGAAGTTGTGAGGGATTTCCACAACCACAAGAAACCAATGTTCTCTGATTAGCTAACATTCGTTTTGTTTGTGTTTGCTTGTGTGCTTCTCCAACAAAACAATGTAAACAGTATTATTGTGTTTTAGTTTACTCTATAGTTTAGTAATTGTGAGAATTTATCAAAGTTCCGTTTTTAGGTAATCATGTTTGAATAATAAGTTATAATCCTAATTTAGGTGATACTGAAAGAGTTATGATACTGATTGATTGTATGTGTGCAGCCTTAAATCGATCTATGTAATCATTTCGATTTATTTTATACTTCAACATAATTTATTTTGTAAAAGTAGTGTGAACATGTAAGCTAGGGGAATGTAATAACAATACAAAACAAATAAATAGGACAGTTTCTATTGACAAACACTGGGTTTTTATTTAAATAACATGTTTTTTTTAAAATATTTATACAAAATTAAAATGTTCAGATAAAATTATTTGTTTTATTCAACTAATTTTTAATGTATTATATCTATAGTAGTTTAGTAGAATTAAATTATTAATGAGATTAATAAGGACATGCAGCTACAAAACTAATTTGAAACAATTAAATTGATTGCAGGTGAGCAGAGTGAGCAGCTACCGGAATGGGCAACAATATATTTTGTTAAAATTACCGACAATGAGATGAAATGCAATCTTTGTGATGTAACTTTAAAATCAGATGAAAAGTCTCTAGACCTTCTAGATCACTTGAAAATTGATCATAAAGATATATACGACCTGCACAAAGACAATCCGGAGGCTACCGTGGGGTTTCGCATAGAGTTTCTGCATTTAAATGTATTGAAGGATGATGACCCGAAGACACAGCCCGTTATACTTGGTGAGGTTTGTGAAGATGCAACGGAAGCTATCCAGCAGAAGGAAGAGGACATAACTGTAAAACCTGATGATGCCAACATGCATTTTGTAGTCCTAGATGGAAAGACAACCAAAAGATCTAGGCGGGAGAGTGCTGGTTAGTATTTTATCAAATTTTTTACCTACAAGAGGCAGTTTTTTATTTTTATTGTCTGCTATTGATCCTACAATCATCTAAGTAGACGAAATATATGACTGGCTGGCTAGCTTTAGGCTGGTTACAACAATGTAGTGGCAAAGTAGTTTCATATTCAAATTCTGCATTCCCATTGATTCAGCCAGCATTTAATTGAACCCAGAGCAATTGATGACTACTGTCATGTGCCAATTCGTATTCTGCAATCATCGGTTATTTTATATTGCAAAACTGCTTAACAATCATCTTTTCACAAATTCCAGGGCCACGCAAACGTAGCTGGGTATGGAAGTACTTCGACAAGCTCAGTAACATCATCTACCGTTGTAAGTTGTGCAATGTGGTGCTGTCAATCAAGGGCTGTAACTCCAACAACATGAACCGTCACGTCCGGTCGAGACATCCAACTGTCTACAAGAGTGAGGTGATGCAAAATGTTCATGTTTTATCAAGTGAGACGGACGCACCATATGCTATTAAGACAGAGGAGATTTATGCAAGTGATCGGGAATTTGAAGAGATTATAGGTAAGGATTTATGTTTATTTCTTTTGTTTACTTATAAATTGTCTGTTACTTCTATGGGTTGTATGAAGCGAAATTTTGGTTTGGACCAACTGTTGCGATAACTGTGAGCTCAATTTTGTATGCTTCAAAGCATATTTGCCATAATTGGCCTGTTCATTAAACTTGCGACAATCTAAGAAGGCCGATTTGACAGCTATAAAAATACTTTGTGTAGCGATGGAAAAAAAAACGGTTGCTTTAAAATTGATTTTCGAGACTTGTCGAATTATCATACTTAGAGAGTTTGTAATCGACGATTTTAATACCGATTCTCGAGGCATATCATTTTATTACACGTACGAGTTCGAAACGTCAAATCGGCCTCGTTAGATTGTCGCGAGTGTATTATGACTGCTTGTTGGTGTAGTGGTTGGAAATGGGGTTTCTGGGTCCTCGGTTCGATTCTCAAGTCGGCAAAGTGTTATTGGGATTTTTCTCAGTATCAGCCCGGAGTCTGGATTTGTGCCCGGTTGATGGCAATAGACTCGCCTCCTATTACATGGGACTTAAACATAATTGGCGAAATGTGGGTGTACACCTCTGCCTAACACTTAGGGGATTACAGGCGTCATGTTACGTTATGTTACAACCTTTTGGAATCATTTCTCTAAATGATAGTGAAAACCACATCAAAATCTTTTAGAAGAAATAAGCGGACACACACGAAAAACGACTCTATTTTTTATTTTTTTTATTAAAACTTCTATTCTAACCCAACAAACCTGAACATTTCCAGACAGTCCAACGCAGAAGCTCCGTCGCAGCTGGATCTGGTCGTACTTCGACCGCGTGTCCACCACTCAGGCGCGGTGCAAACTGTGCGAGCGACATATCTGCCACGGCGGCAACGCTACCGGCAACATGAACCGCCACCTCAAGATGATACACCATAAGACTGCTGTTAACATGACTGGTACGTTCAGTAGCTTATTTGTTAAAAAAGTATTAGGCTTGGAAAGCTGCCACGCTAAAATCGAGTTGGACTGGACAAATCTGCGGCATGCCAAACTTACGACCCAGCGTGTCCTATTACATGGCAAGCGACATCGCGGCAGATCCAGACAGAGATGGTGGGATGAGCTGAACTTTGATAAAGAGTGGTCGTTAGTAGCCACAGACAAGAGAAGTGGAAGGAGAGTGAGGGAGGCTTATATCCTGGACCGGGAAAATACAGTCAAAAAATAATCCTACCATACAGGATGGCAGAGAGATCGACGCGAAGCCTGTTACCATGGATTCAGTACGTGATTCTGAACCCGCCAGCGTTGTTTTCGTCGGTGATTTAAAAAAAAAAAAACTGGTGTTCCATACATTTTGACCACGTAGGTATTGCACTTTTTAAACAGCAGTTTTAAGGCTTCGCGTCGATGTCCCTGACAATCCTAACTAATATTATAAATGCGAAAGTGAAATTGTTTTTGTGAATTTGGATGAAATTTTGCAAATGAAAAGTATCCTATGTCCTAACGACCTGGGTGTAGACCCAGGTCGTTAGGACATAGGATACTTTTCATCCCGATATTCCCACGGGATCCAGACTTCTGCGGATGGCGCAGCGTGGCGCTGCTAGTATAATATTAATATATCCTACTAATATTATAAATGTGAAAATTTGTATGTTTGGGCGTTCGGATGTTTGTTACTCAATCACACAAAAACGGCTGAACGTAAGATGAAATTTGGCACACAGATAGTTTATAGCCTGGATTGACACATAGGATACTTTTTATCCCAGTAGTACGTTCCCATGGGCAAAAGCAAAATATTAAATGATCAAAAAAAAAAATGAAAAAAAAAATTAAATGAAATATTATAATAATAAATCATCAATGATTTAATAATTTAATTATTAAATGATGCAAGGTCGGTGACAAGTAGCAGTGTAAAAATGCGGGACCTGCACCTCAGGAATCACGCATTACATAGATGCAGAAAATAAATATCTTTTTTTTTGCTTAATTCCAGGAGTTGACACGAGCTGGGTATGGAAAGTCTTCGAAACGGTCGACAACGACTTCTACAGTTGCAAGATCTGCCAGTACAAGTGTGAGTTCAGTGATGCAGACAAAGACATGAAGGGTATTCTGAACCACCTTAGGTTAGAACATGGCGTGATCTCCGGTGATCAGATCATTACGGGGGCCGATGTTGAGGGCGAAGAGACCTGTTAGTAGATACTGTAGGTCGACCACAAGGTTTAAAAGCAGATATAAGTACTGTACCGTATCATATCACCTCAAAAACTATTAACCAAAACACAAGTAAATATGAAACATACTTAACTGATTCTGTAAGTAGGTTTGTTATGTACAAACACTTTTACGTGTCAATCAATTTTTTTAAACTAGATGAGGTTTGCGTTTCCTATCTGACTACTCTGAGAAGAAAAGCCGAAACAAACTCAGAGGTCACAGACTCTTAAAGTCCAGACATAATCTTGGTCAGATCATGTGAAGTTGAAGTTGTTGTGTTCAGACCATGTAGATTGGTGTCTGAAATGGTCTTTTGAGGAAAGAACCACACAGATTGAGCGGACCTGTCCAGTCAGTGCACGCATTTGTCAGTAATCGTGTAGCTCAACTCAGAACTGAAGGAGTTCCGTTGAACTCCTTCAGTTCTGACTTCGAGTAACAATACCAAAGAAAGTACATTTGGGTGGGCCGCATAAATTACTCTGACAATGATTAAAACTGAGAAAAATAAGAAAGTAAAAAAAAAGAATGATCCACCTGAATCATTTCGGCTTTTTCTATGAGATGCCAGCGCTTTACGGACTAATGATCCATCAGGTCAATTAACCATATCCAATAAAGATGAGCGGTCTGATGCAGCTGCGACAACGCGTATGCGACTTTGCGTTCAATCGCGATAGCAAAATCGCGCATTACGGCGATTGTTTTGATGACGATTCTGAATCGCCTTTTAGTAATAATTTTGTATTCATCATCGCTGGTCGCTGATGCTAAAAGCGTGCTGGGTTTGGAGCTCAATCGCTATATCATTTATGTTTAATCGATAATCCTCGATGCTAAAAGTACGGTGTCTGTTATGACCTAATTGACCTTCTTTTCTCAAGTGAAGGCGTAAAAATAATTCTAATAAATCCTGGCGTTTATACGTTGATTTAAAGCAGCTAGCATCAGCTTCAGAAAACGGCACATCATTTGAAAGTTCTTTATGCTTATGACTCACAGTATCCCAAACCACAATAATTCTTCGCCACATTATGTCATTATTAGAAAATTTACTAAAGTCCCTGTCACGAGAAGCTATACATTTTGTAAATAAAGAACTTTTACTAAGTTACGTAGCGACAATTCAATCAACAACAAATGATCCCAAATTCAATCAACTCGTACGTCATTTCGTTTTACGTTCATTGAATTTTTCCGATTATTTGTTTCGCTACGTAACTTAGTAGAAGTTCTTCGTTTACAAAATGTATAGCTTCTCGTGACGAAGACTTTAAACAAAAAAATGCCTAAAGGATTGCCACTATCGCCAGACCCAGCCTAGTAGTCAAATTTGTGAATTATGAACAGATTTATAAAATCAAATGCGTTTTTCGCTGGAAATGTAATGATGGTGTTAAGGTACAGTGCTCTTGTTTGCTTTTTAATAAACGGGTGTTCCATACATTCTTATGAAAGCTCCCAAAAGTGCTCTTGGTTCGTTCTCTATCGAGGTATTTATGATTTAATGCCCGAAGTATATAGATTCAGCATTTATTTTGGGTTTTATCGAGGTTGGTAGATAATTGATAAGTGTGAGATAAATCAATACTATCTCGAGTAACAACTCGGTCTATAACAGTCCTTAGTCTTCTCCACAAAAGACAATACTTCGGTTGTTAGAGTGCCTGTGAGGTAGTTTATTACATTGTCCGACGAAACTGCTGCAGAACAAATACAGTAGGCGCTCGGTAAACGCCAGAAAATGGGATTATAAATAGGAAATGTCAGATAGTTTGTAAGAAATAATTTTAACACAGATTTGCAAAGTAAAAAATCTTTATTAGTTTACGTTACAATACTTTTAGAACCGGACCGGACTGCAGAACGACAACGATCAATGCGCGCACTCTGTAATCTTAACTTTTATATTAAACCTTTATAGATTAGAGTAGGAGACGGATATATATGGTAGGAGAGCTAAGTTAGAAAATGAAGAAAAAAATGCCAGACATTGGACGTGTCGGATTAGTGAGCGGCGCATTACCGAGCGCCTACTGTACTTAAATCACAGTCCTAGGGGCAACCCTTAAAGTATGCTGAAATATAGAAATCTTACAAATTCAAATAAGACTGGTCTAAAGTACAATTTATGCAATAATTTATTATGTGCGGAAAATAAATATACCATCAAAGAAGTTCATATCTATACACCGTAAGGACTATATCTGCTTGCAGCGCTCGGCCGCCATAGAACCGAGGCGGCAACAGATGTGGTGATCGGGTTCACGGGATTTTGTTTTCAAACTGCTTAGATATGAAGTTCTTCTATAGTACCTAACTATTTAGAAAAAATATTTGTGTTGTTTTGAGTATGGAACAAAAATTTCACTTCGCTCAAAGGTCGCATGAAGGTGGGTTGAGACTTAACGAACATAGGGACCAAAACAAGAGCTAGAACATTATTTTGTTGATATGCTTGATTTTTAGAAGGAGAGACGAATTATCTGCACGCATAGCATGACCACAATAGAAACGGGTTTTGTCGACGGACGAATAGACAAAATGACAGATTGTGATTGTTTATCTGTCATTTTGTCTATTCTTCCGTCGACAAAACCCTTAGAAAACCTGTTTCTATGGTTATCTAGCTACCCGTGCTGTCCCTGTAAACACAAAAATAATTTGGTAGTGGGATTTGGTCTAAATCGACCTCGAGGTGTCTAATTATATCATATCACGCACTTTGATCATCAATATATCAGCCAAGAGCGGTGATGAGGACATTAGCCTCTGCCTGTTATTTACTGACTTCGATAAAACCAACCAGAATAGTACACACGGCTACATATCAAGCTATACATTTCCAGTATAAGCTGATCTCGCATTGTACAGGATTTCCGTACATTGAGAGCTCAGCTTATACTGGAAATATATAGCTTGATGTGTAGCAGTGTGAACACTAACATTTGAAGGCCAATCCTTGAATTTAAAAACGTTCAAAATCTCTTAACCAATGTCAAAAATGTAGGTAAATAATTACAAACCGTTCAATATAACTTGTCCCTTGTCGTCATGTTGGCACCATTGCTTGTCAAGCTTAGTTTAAATACTAACAGAGTTCAAAATGGCGACTGACAGCACAGTGCTACCAATCGTGTCACGGGACATGTTACAATGAACGCACTGTATAGATGTTTTTGACAGATTAGACTGAGTTATGAATACGAACGTTCTTTAAAGTATGGGAATTGCCCTGAAGTCTAATTAACATAAAAATAGTTAACAGACCGCGAAACTGATTTGATTGCCTGTTGTTATGATAGTTTGTAAAGCATTGGCTTCCTAATAAAAGCGGTGAACGGGCGCAAAATACAGAGCGTTTTATGACGCTGACGAGAGGCTAATGTTCTAAGTAGGCTTAACTATACAAATTAACGGTAAACAAACTTTTACCTCGAGTTCCAATTCCAATTTCAATTGTATTCAATATCAACGTAATTGGTAATTAATTCATAAAAAGAACGTCTTATTTGATTGCAGAATTTGGTTGTTTTTTATTTTCGATTATTCAACAAATTTTTAAGTAAAGTCATAATTGCTATTGATATAAGTAAGAGGGTTTATCCTAAAAGTTGGCAACGTCGCAAATAACTGTCAAATATTTACCTGTTTTGATTCTTATAGCAATATTACTGAATATAAATAAGAAATGTGGCTAACTAGCGAACTAGAATATTAATAATGAATTGCAATTATAACATTTAATTTGATGTTGTACCCATTTTAGATGTAAAAAACGCATTTGGAAATTTTCTAAATAGTTTTTTCACCTCTAAAATTAAATATTCGGTGTTACGATATTAATTATTGCATTTCATAATCAATATTCTAGTTCGCTAGTTAGCCACATTTTTTGTTTTCACACAGTAACATTGCCAAATTAATCAAAAGAGTGAAATATTTGACATCTATTTGCGACGTTCCCAACCTTCAGAGTAAACGCTCTTAAGCGTTGTGTCATCGCGCTTCTCTTTCTTTCCTTTGTATTCCGACAGTGACAGCGCTTTAGCTCTTGCCAGCGTCTTAGTGTCAATTACTGGTGAAAATGAAAGATTTTTATGAATGCCGATAAAATATGACAGAACCGCTTTCCTAGGAAAACAAAGCTATACATGAGATATTTTGCGTTTGATTACCAGTTTGAGACACAGTTGTCTTACTAGCATAGATTTAAATACATGCTTTATTTTTCTGTACTACTAAATAATTTCTTCTTTTAAATACCGATTTAGTTTTAATTATAGTAAATAATGTAATTATAGGTGTTTATATGATTAAGATTTCTTTTATTTCTGTTGGTTTTCAGTGTGTACAAAGTTTTTAAAGTATTGTATAGGTTTCAATTATCGTTGTTTGAAATCATTCGTGTATTATAAATATTATATGTATATTCAAATATATCTTGTTCTACATTTATTTGATGTGCAAATTATATATGTATACTATAAGATATTAGAAGATTAGTTACAGAAGCACTGTAAAAATTGTGGGAGTACTTATTTAAGACACGCGAACAAACATGTTTTCAGCTTTATTTTCAAAAAGTATGTAATAATTTAAGCTGTTTCCCTAGCATAAACATAATTATCGTTGTAGCAAACACGTTTCACTAGCCATTCCCATAAATTAATCAAGATACTTTTTTTTTTGTCTACATGGGGAAACATGAATGTTTTATATAAGATGGCGACCCAGGCCGAGTTCTGTAAAGCCCGTTACATATATGCGTTATTTTAACTAAAGTACGCTTTACATATACTACAATGAATAAATATGTAAAATCTTGTACACACGGCTACATATCAAGCTATACATTTCCAGTTTATGCTGATCTCGCATTGTATAAGATTTCCGTGAAATGAGAGGTCAGTTTATACTGGAAAAGTATAGCTTGATATGTAGCCGTGTTGTACCAACTAACCATGTTTGCAAATGAATAAATTAATTGATTTGATCTATACCACCAGCACTGTATGATGTCGCCTTTGACAGCTTACAAATTATAAAAATATAGCTTATCTATTCGATAAATTAGACTTCCAGCGATACGACATTATTGAGGCCGAATGTGGCCTGTACACACGGCTACATATCAAGCAGAACCTATACATTTCCAGTATAAGCTGACCTCTCATTGTACGGAAATCCTATACAATGCGAGATCAGCTTAAACTGGAAATGTATAGGTTGATATGTGGCCGTGTGTACAACAATGTAGTATGGCATATGTTTCTTCGCATTTAGCAGTCAATATTAACGGAAATTCATGAAAACTTGCAAACGTCGCAAGCCATAATACTGTGAAGCTAGTTTAATAACGCAAATTTTGTCAATGGCGACTATGACTGTAATTAAGTAACTTTCGATGATGTTTGTGTTAGGGATACCAGCAAACTGGAAAATATTGAAGCTATTCTGTAAAAAAAATGACTTTTGAACGATTATAGTAAAATAACCTTGTTGTCAGCATAAATTAATATACATATAAATATGTAAACAATATATTGCATATTTACCCACTGCAATAGCACAGTATAAACAAGTAACAGTATCATGTCTTCATAGAAAACGGCCGAAACGACGCGCTTCGAAATCTCAGTGTATATCAGTACGCAACGGTCTCGAGTGCGCGGCCGTTAAGCACGGAAGCGGCAGGTTTATCTACCGAGCCGCCGTATGTAATTATTTCAAGGTCATTACCGAGGCATAATACTGTTACTTTATTATACAGTGGCAATAGCGCCCTTTTCTCTCGGCCTTGGATAGGTCATTCTTACATGATTATCTCCTAAATTTTGTAGAAAGCATAGTGAATATATATTTTTCTATATAATATTATTGTACTAGTAAAAATGCTTTCTTGTGAATAGATGCAAAGCTGCTTTATTTTTTACATAAATATAATTATTTCATCTATAGGTTCAGAGGTTTTTGAGGACCTTATATTAATTTAGTTAATTTTTGTTAATGGCTGTAGGTAGCACAGGTTTTCTCTAGGTTATTTACTTAATATATAGTTTGTGTAAATATTCTAAAGCTTACAAATAAACTTGGGCGAAATAAATATTTGAGACTTGTAATTTTAGGATATAAGTTTTTGTTATTTTTCTCATGTTTTTTGTTAAGTTCTGTTTTGTTGCTCCCCAATTATGTTTTCATAGTTTCTCTTTTAAAACAATTTCAGGTATCTACGGAAATAATATTTTGGCGGGCTCCTGAGGTATGTGCTTGTTTTGTTGTGTTGGTATCTCGGTAAAAGCACATATTAGTACAAATAGTTATTTTATTTTCACCATTTTGGGTATGAAGCTACAAGAAAGCGGGCTCGACTAGGTAGGCCAATTCAGTGAGTGTAACGTATTCAAAAGACCTAAAGTGGGTGACAGACGTGAGAATTTATAGTACGCGGTTTTTAAGTTCGCGAACTTACTCGGCTCGCCTTCGGTGATACACTTGAAGCTTGCTCACACTGTATCGCGATGTTGTCGAATTTTCTGAACCAAACTAAACAAACATTACACAAATGTCGAAACAAAATGGCGGTACTTGCTCGTGAGTCTATACGCACGAGCAAGTACGCGTACTTATGGCTCGGCGATAATTACCTACAGTTACATTCAATTTCAAAGGGAGGCAACTTCAAGTTGAATATAACTATAACTGTAGGTAATTATCGCTGTGCGACCTGAATTGCACTTTATTTTTATTTTTATGATTTTGCGGAGTGAACCTTATGTATTAATGTGTACTAAAGGTAACGTCAGTAGAATAAATGTGTGTTTTTGGTTCTTGGTAAAGGTACAGGTAATGTAAATAAAAAATCAAATAACAGTTATGACTAGTTTTATTCCCTTATTCAAACATCGAATTACATCAAGTTATATCTACACAATTTGGCAAGTATTCACTACCGGTATGTAAACGCACACAACCACGCATAGACGTTATATTATATATACTTCATGTAGGTAATAAGAGGTAGCCAATTATATAGGCGATGGTTCTTATCAATTATTACTTTACAACTTAGTTATTTGTATAGTACTGATATTTTTTAACCCTTCGACCGCCAACGTAAAACCAGAATACAGAACAAAAAACCAATAGGCGAACATTTTAATATTTTATTTTAAATTGTATAACATGAGTTAAAATTATAATATTTTGGTTTTATTTAAAGACATCATTATTAATACTGTTGCACTGTTATAATTAATTTTGATGACATCATTGGCAATCTAATAAATAGGCACAATATTTGTTGCGATATTGGTGCGGGAAAAATTAGGCGGTTGAAGGGTTTCATTTAATAATAATGTAGGTATACATAATAAATACTATTCCTACAAATACATTTTTTAACTTTGATGTATCATCAATTTGCTGGTATGTTCAGCAAACGCGTTTTTCACATTAAATAGAAAAACGCCAAGAAATTCTCAGTAATTTAGTATCTAATTTACAAACAGCTGCATAAAAATATATCTCCTAATAAATAACTTTAAATCCTTATGGATTGCGATATTTACATATTATTTTTCTGTGAAATTGATAAATTGCTTAGACAACAAACCCTGTATTATGATCCTACAAGTAACATGCTCATTAAACTAATCTTTTCTATGATGTGTTACAATATGTCATGATTGTTTCTTATATTTTTAACACTTTATAATACTAGTAGTAAAGAATACTAAAATTTTTCTTAAGTTTCTACAACATTTTTTGTCACTTTTATCGTTTGGCTCAATACAGCAATTATTAATAACTTTAAGTACTTTTTGTACAGTTGATTGATAAATTCTGTACTTATTTTATTTCTAATAATATAGTTTCCATACAATGGTTGCCGATATCAAATTAATTGCTTATAAATTATTTTTGACATTAGGTTTGGGTTTACCAACTGAGCACATTACAATTGGGGTGAAAATACTTGTGTGCCTTTTATTCACAGTTAAAAAGTGATGCATTTTTTTATTGTATTTTATGTTTATAAAAGGCATAGGACATGTACTGGCTCTTTCACCCTACTTAATATTTTGACACTAATATACTATGAGGTAAAATTTTCTTAATCATACTTAACTATTTTACTTATTACAATATGATTCTTATTCAAACATAACCCATTTTCTCCAAGGACGGTAACTATCAATTACTAAATGTTAATGTGAAAGAACAATTACAAAATCGTTTAATAAACTTCAATTTATACAATATAATTTTCATGTTTTGCAGTTTGAGCTTTTATTTCGATTTTTTTTATTGTTTAATTCTTATGTTATGCCTTACGATCTTTTCTAATATACATATTAATTTACATTAATTCTTAATTATACATCTGATATTTTAAGAGTTGTGTTTATAAAAGTTTTGCTGATACGGGCTAGATTTTGTACTATATTTTCCTGCGTTTTTAAATAAAAAAATATTTTTATATTGCTAGATTGGTTTTGTACAATCAATATTGCCAATATTCTAGTTACAGAAATACATTTCAAAATACAGTTTAAAAAATCTCTTAGATACATAGAATTTTACAAGTTTTTGGTTTTATTAATAGGTATTTTGTCGTACGGTAAGTTAGTAACATGGTCAATAAAACAAAAATAACGTGTTTGAATATTTTATAAATAAACCTGCCACATTACATTTTCGAATGTTAACGTAAAATCATCAATCATCACGAAATATATTTATTACTGTAATTTTTTTAAATGTATTTTTTAAACAGGCGGTTTAGGGCCACAGTTGTGTGTGCTCTGTATGTAAACTATTCTTCCCCTGTAAGTGTGGAGCGCTGCCTTGCACCAAGGACCTCGGGAGCACCTCCAGCGGATCTTCCCGTTTCTCGCACATCCGTTGAACCTGAACCTGTACCCCCCCACGTTGATGCCCATCTTCCCTTGCTTACTGAGGCAGTAGGAAGCGAAAGAGTCAATGCCGGTGCCGATCAAACCAACTGCAACAAATTCTGAAGTTACTATCTGGTACCAGGTGTTCTCTTTACTACCTTTTTCTAGATTTTTTCTACAAGTAAATATTATTTTATTATAGTTACTGTATGGAGGTGTGGAAAACAAAGAAACAAGTGGTTTATTTTTTATTGGTTTGTTACAAAACAAGGATTTTTTAAGGAAGTTTGTATTTGGGGTTAACTTATTATACATAAATCATAATGTACTTTATCATCAGGTACCTACATAATTGCTATTAAACTATTCTATTTTTATGACACGTCTGAAAGAAAACTGCTACGAGTACCTACATGTTGGAAAAAAGTTCATATATTTTTCCCAATCTACGACCAACTAACTAACTCTTTTTTCTTTTACAGTTCGTTTCGGCCTGTCAAACCGCGGCCATCTTGTTGTGCACGTCGGTGACCACAAGTTCATTAAACACGAGATGTATAGGAAGAAGGTGAGGTGGACTTGCAGTAAGCGGATACAGTTGGGATGCCGAGCGAGCATCACCACACACGACTCCATGATCGTCAGGTCGTTTTTAGAACATAATCATGGTACCCAGAAATGATATATGGTGATATATTCAGGCTCTAAATTGCGGTCTGTTCACATTTATTTTACATTTGACAGCACCAACCCAAAAGCAACCTTATTGTAACAAGTATAAGAATCACTATGATTTTGACAGACTTGTCAGTGTCAGCAACCCAACAGCAACCATAATGTAACGAGAATAAAGATCATTGTGATTTTTACAGTGATGGAAAATCAGAGTTAAAATAACTGTAACGTGGCTTTCGGTGCTGCTTGTGAAGAAATATGTCAAAACGTCAAATGCCGTATATTTTACGTTAGTTTCACTGCGTTTATTTAGATCCAGATTGTAGTATTAAGTTGCAAGACATTTTTTGTACCTATTTTTTTTAGTTGTGTTTATAGCATTTTTTTTTTTTCATTTTACAATGATTTTTATTCATGTAAGTATTCTTCATTGTCACATTTTGGCTTATTAAATTACTATCACTTGAGAGTGCTTTTCCCCGTGTTAAACTGCTAAAAGCCATGCACTAGATAGAGATTATTTGATTTAGCTTAGTCTATTAGGGTTTTTTAAAACCGATTTAATAATCTGAAATGTAGTATTAAGTTTAAACATAAGACTCACTGAGTAATGAATTTCCAATCATTCCTGTATTTTTACTTTTTCTGTTGTAGGTATTTTTTCGAATAATTTGTGTGATTTGAAGTATGATTTTCAAAATGGTCGAATATTATTGATAAAATGGTTTTTCATGTGTATTTTGATGGTTTCTGAAGAAGGACGAACCGGTATTACTTAAATAAATAAGTGCCTTGAGATCTTGTCAAATTACTATGTGTCTTTAAAGCATCGTGCATTTGATGCATGCTTAAAAATAAGCTTTAAATAATAGAATTACAGTTTTATTATAAAAATAATTCTTTAACTTGTAAGTACACTTCTTGTAAATCATTATTTTTGTATAATGTTGACACTGTTTGTAATAAAACTATTTTTAATTACACTTTTTTTTTTATTAATTTGTTTTCACCTGGATCTTGGTGCCTTTTTAATATTTCACGGATACAAGGGTTAAAAAAACAATTTGTTCAATAATAATAATTTATTTTAAGAGAAAAACAAATAAATATTAGATATATTTTGCTAAAACGCACTACTTTGTTCTTTCTTACCTGAACCAACAGAATCCAATGATGTTCAACCAACTTTCAATTAAGTAGACAAGTAAAAAAATTAGATATAAAATATTACCTATTATATGACAGCCACAATGCCCACAATAATAACTTAACTAAAACATTTATTTTTATTAAATAAAGAATTACTTTTCGCCTAATCACTTAAATCTAAACATTGGATTTAAAAGTGCTAGCACCAATGCTTTTTTTAAATACCTAATATTCTAACGATAGGTACGTAGGTAGGTTTCCAAAATCAACCTTGATTCAAAAGAAAAAAAACCCGGAAATACATTCTTAAATGTTTACATGGGTGGTTCTACCCGCAAGGGAATGTTCCGCGGCTCACCTTATTTTGTATAGTTTTTGTAGGCAAATTATATTGATTTACGATCGAAACTGTACAACTAAATGGTTTCTAGTATGACAAAAAAAATTTGCTCACTCCTAAATATATATCTTTAAAAAATTGTGCCATATTCTCAGTCTCCTGGCATGTCTCTCGGACGAAATGAAAGCTTAAAGGCTGCCTCATATCTTTATTTTGAGTATGTACCTAATATCTACACTAAAACAACGGTCTTGAAGTTCTTTTGTATCAATACTCAGTATCCTGTTCATAGCCTCAGTCTCCTGTGTCCATATTTTTTGCAATGGTCATAAATTTGGTTTATTTTATTTTTTTGACTGGCCCGTTTGAGATCAGTAAAAGAGCGACCAAAGCTAGACGTTTAGCTTCTTTTCTTCTGACCTTAGATGCCAAACAAATGTCTCAAAAATCAATTAATTTTCGTCGCTCCTGAGTAGCACCACCCACATAACGATAAGTGCCACTATTAGCAACAGGTGGGGTTCTGTAGTTTCTGCCTGCCTCCATGGGAAGAAGGTGTGTGTTTATGTATGTAAGTCCCATTTTTTATCGGATATAATTGAATACTGAAAGTGAATAGTTTACCGAGGCAAGTACCTACCTATGCACTTAAGTGCCTACCAAACATGTTTAATTTGCATTCACTCGTGGTACAACCGCCACGAGTGAATGTAAAATGATGATTTCATATCACCGAAATCCCCATGGCATGCAGGTACTATCAAAGAAGTTCATATCTAACCAGTTTCAAAACAAAATCCCGTGAACACGATGACCACATCTGTTACCGGCCCAGTTCTATAGCCGCCGAGCGCTGCAAGCAAGAATAGTCCTTACGGTGGTTAGACATGAACTTCTTCGATGGTACCTATTGACAAACTATATTAAGTAATGCAAGAAAAAATGGCCTACTCCTACAAATGTAGAGATCAAACTGACTTTCTTTAAAGTAATAAAAAAATTATTAAGCTAAAGCGAAAATTGATAAACAAAACCTTAAGGCGAAATGGTATCGTGGTAGCGTTCCGGGAGCGGCGGTATGGCACCCGGCCCGCGCGCAATTGTATTGCACATGTTTACAAATATATAATTTAAAAATTTTACTTGTGTTGATATAGAAAAATAAGTCCATAACTCCTTAAAGTATTTAATAGTAAACACGCAGACCAAATTTTAATACAATTACTTTGATAACAATTGAATGGAATAAGTTTTTCTCTTAGTGGTTGTAACAAAAAAAGCAGATTTTAAGGTAACTTTGCCGTTTTTTTTCTATCGAGGAAAGTTTTGTCAATCGTGTTTCGGGCGTCATACTAAGGACACTCTTCAATTTTCGTAATCATAAAAAAAAATATGCAAATTCGTTGCTTTTTTAAGACAAACATTGATTTTGCGTGAAGTTGAAATATCTGCTTTGGAACCCATTTCACCTTAACACGATTTGTTTTTCAGGGACCGCACTAACACTCGGTTTCTGAATAGAGCATATGAGTTTGTAGAACACTACTTTTCTCGAGTTTGACTGATTCTCTATTTAGAAACCGGGAATAAGTGGCTCATTCATGTTTACCAATAAAGCTTTATTTTCTGGAATAGTTGCACTCATCTCTAGCCCTAGGTTCTTACTTTATTAAATAAATAACATCTACATAATAAAACTACATAAGTAGACAATGAGACCAATTATCACATTTTTTTTATAAAATCTACAAAACAAAAAAAGAAACAAAGAAATAATAATAAAGAAAGATTAATATTTAAAAAACCCGACTAGGAGTACTGACACGTTTGGTACCTACAATATTTTACTATAAATAAGCAGAGACGTAACTGCCACATATTTTAATATCGACACTTAACTATGATAAAACTTTACCTTAACGAGAGCAAAAATAATGTTATTGTGGCAGTTCAGCCTGTGCCACAAAGAACATTGCTCTAATCGTCCAATGATTTTTTTTTTATAAAATCTACAAAACAAAAAAAGAAACAAAGAAATAATAATAAAGAAAGATTAATATTTAAAAAACCCGACTAGGAGTACTGACACCTTTGGTACCTACAATATTTTACTATAAATAAGCAGAGACGTAACTGCCACATATTTTAATATCGACACTTAACTATGATAATAAAACTTTACCTTAACGAGAGCAAAAATAATGTTGTTGTGGCAGTTCAGCCTGTGCCACAAAGAACATTGCTCTAATCGTCCAATGAATCAACACGTATGAAATCTGTACGATGATTTCAATTTTATTTTATGCTGTAGATATCCACAGAAAGTAATTTTACGAGGCTGTTGGTTCTTACGATAACATAGATTGCACCAGAGTTATGTTCTTAATTCCACATCGCGTACTGCGGGAGTCGACAAGTGTGCTGGGAGTGATTGTGAGATTGTACTACCATCCCGTCGATAGTTCTTATCATCGCCTTGCATTTTCTTCCGCTTCTATACCTGCAGTACCACAGCTGCGCCCTATTTTGACGGTACGCATTGTGCGGCCTGTAGAAATAGCCCTGGTAGAACAGCTTGGGATGTCCATTGATGCTTCTTATCATGTGGGCTGATGGTAAAACATTTTTTTTTTATTGGCATAGTAATTTAAGTATTTTTGGCAAACTAAAGGGGAATAACCAAGTATCACAGTACATTACCTTATTGTGATGAAACAGCATTTGGACCAAACCCTGTCTGAGTATGGTCCAAATGCTGCTTAGAAGTGAGAGTACCTATGTAGTGGTTTCCTTGTATTATGTGATGAACTAAAGCAATGGTTAGATTCCATAAATGGGTTCAAACAAGTAAAACACTAGGATAAACTTCTATAACAATAATAAAATTATTAAAATGGTGACTTCTAAAAAAACAAAATAAAACGCTTGCCAAAAAGACTTGCTGTCTTGTCTGAAAATGAAGTGTCTACAATGAAACGAAATCGGGATCAGGGTGTTCGAAACAAATGCGTTTTATTTTGTTTTTTTAGACGTGAAATTGCAAAAGACGTAAGAAAATTTGTATATAGCGGGCTGCAACTGCGGATTCACCTTTAATTCTGAACAGCGTTTGGACTTTTGACCAAACTCTATAATACAAACCCTGACAATGTCAAGGATACAATCTTAATGAATATTTGAACAATTAAAGTGTTTTTTATTGAATCACATCTAGGGATTCTTGAAATCACAAAATACCGTAGGCATTTCACTAGGGTCGGTGTTTCTCGAATATTCCGTGTCTAATCATGGTTATGGCCCCGTTCATACCGCAGGTCCAAACTTGGGCCTTGCAACCCTGCCAATTTCTAGGGCATTTCCACTGAATTATGCCATTGGTTTTTATCGAGTGCCGGTGGTAGTAGTTTTCTCTCAAAAATAACATTGACCTGCCATCATTCCATTCCACATTAAGGCCTGAAATGCCATTTGCAAAGGCAACAAAAAAAAAAATTTGGTACTGCTTTTGCATAGGCACCTAAAACAATATCGACTCCTTTTCTTAAGCTTGCTAAGCTTCGAGTGAGAATTTGCTTAACTTTATTGCCGACCAAGATATTTTCAGAATCGCAGTAACCAGATGCAGAATTCATAGTTGTTAAATGTAATCAAACCACAACCGTTTTTCTTTGACAATTGCATGAAATGGCTATGACACGACAAATTGACGTAGCCAGCAGGGACTCAATTTGCTTAACAATTAATTTGACTGTACTTACACGATATTATAATTTTATCATCTTTATATCCTGGGATTGTGGAGGAAAACTAAGTTAGGTACTTCTATTAAAGCGTGCATCATAATCATACCTTACCATAAGGTTAAATATTAAGTACACGACTTTATTGAATATTTAAATACGAATCGATCTCGATGTCGTTACGATGTGAATTTTGCATTGAATGTACCTATTCGTTTTATATATCATTCATATCTGAGTATGATAAATTTAGCACGTTGCACATAAATCAACTAAAATGTAACTGGAATTTCCAATTCAAAATTTACTTCAGTTAACGATACGTCAGTGATCGGTGCCTACTTTTATTGGAGGCTTCCCGGCATCAAAGTACTAAACAACGTAGTTTTAATGGTTGTGCTCTTTATTGGTCTTAATAATCGAATTATCAATTGTCCAAATAACGGCTTTACAGTTAAACCGGTTTCTATGGCATCTCCAGCGAGTCATGCCGCTCCTGTTGACCAGGTGTCGAAAGTAGCAGTGTTCTTGGAACATCAACATTGGTCTGCCATCAATCGATATCCTCACGTCGAAGACTGAAATGAAAGCGGTCAAAATATGTTTTGTTTGATAGTGTTTCTCATCACGAATTTAAGGCCAGCGCAAACGAGATCATAATTAATCACTTAGTTATACAGCGTAGATACAATCTTAAGTGTTTTATTGTCTCGGAAAAAAGAATGCTAAAGACTGTTCCTCGTTTGCGCTGGGATTGCACTGCATTCGGTCATTTTACTGATGAAAAAGCAGTTTAATTGAAAAAAAGGAAAGCATTAATATTCTTCTTAAACAAGGTAAATAATATAAAAAAATAAAAAGTATTGTATTGTTGTTATTTATTAAACGCAGAAAAAAGTACTAACATTTACGTACAAAACTTTCTACATATTAATATTTTATACAATACTGCCCTAATGCACTAGAGTTTCAAAATGTTAAACCTATAAAGCGGTTTTTTATTTACAACTTATTACTAATTGCCACATAATGAGAACAATAAACTCATAAACAACCCTACATAAAAGAACGATCATATTTTTTGTATCGTTAATTCTAAATTGCATTGAATTAGTTGTTTGTTGATGACGATGGCTAAGTTTAAGTTGCCACATTTCGAGAATAACATAAACTTTATAAATTCTAATATACGAAGACAACATTGTTTTTCTATAACAGTACGTATTATAATCTCTAAACGTTAAAATATTAAGTAGTATCAAAGTTATTTAAAAAAATATAATCCAAATGATATCAATATACAGGGTGTTAAAAGACTCACAAAAGTATTTACAACAAAGTATCAGCAAGCAATAATAATTGCAGGGAAACAAAACAACTTTTAGTATTGTGCGCATGTAAAAGATTATTTAAATAGTTTTTTTTATTGGTAGTTTCAATATTATTAAGAGTGATTAAGGATGGTGTAAGAAATATTGCTTACATACCTATTAACAACTTTTCTGCTCTAATTTTAAGTTAAGCAAATAGAGGGGGAAAAAAAAACAGTTTTTTTTGTACTTTTCGAGTAGGGGAAGACCAAAGGAACGATGGATAGTAGACTGTGTGAAATGGTAAGGGGGAGACTACCGAGATGACGACTACGAGTAATAGAGAAGTCCATCAATCTGCCCAGTCTTTTCCCAATTATGTTGGGGTCAGCTTCCAGTCTGGATGCTGCTGAATACCAATATTTTACATGGAGCGACTGCCAATCTGATCTCCAGAAGTATGGAAGAAAAATACATCTTGCGCCGACCCGAAATAAATTTGATAAGGGCAAGACAATGATAACGATGCTAATGTATACGTACGCATTTAGGCAACTAACACAATAATCCTAATCAGTATAATTGTTACAGAAAAAGACATAAAATGTCTGTGTTCAGGACATATCTTTGAAAAAGGTACAAAAAGAAGAAATTGTGCAGGGTGCTATGAAAAACTACGACAGACTTTAGAGTGTAGAGAAGCCAGAACAAAAGTAAAAAAAGTTAAAACGCATTGCAAAAAGTGTAAGCAGTCTCTATGCAAAAAGTGCTATAACGATAGACACACACATTTTTATCCGTAGTTAAATGGTAAATGGGTTATAAAGAATTTGAGTCTCGATAATTTATTTGTTATTGTTCGTTACTCATTAGTGCGGAATCAATCCTCATCGACCAGACATTTCCATTTGCTAACTATTTTTCAGGCTAATCCAGCGGCGATCTCGACATTAAATAGAATAATTTATGAATATATTGATTAAGATATAAAAAAATTGGTCACAACGTGCTTTCGCAGAGACAGCTGCTGGGGAGTTTGTTGCGCCACTTCTTTTCAGTTAAAGCACTAGGATGTGATAAAGGGCCGTTTTGGGCGACTGTCTAATGTAATTTTGACGTTCAAAAAGTGCTGACTCTCAGTCTAGCTTGAGTAAATTAATTTTGATTTTGATATTGTTTTATATTGGTGTCAGGCCGAAAACTTGCTTACTACGCACACTACCCACAGTGCCTACTCGAGTCTGAACGATACGGCTTTTGATAGCTACATTACGAAATTAAGTGAACTTGTTAAATAAATTAGTACAGACTCAACCTCAATAATTCGATCTATGCTTGTGAAGAAATTAAATAAAAGAGATCTACAGATTGCAGGACTAGATAAACTTACATAGATGCAGACATTTCAACAGTGAAGTATTAAAAATAACAATAATAAAATAAAAATAAGAGAGAATTTGTGTGAGAGAGACAGAGAGTTATATCTTTCTTCACTCTCATGTAACATAATGATCCTAAACTTTGACGCGTCTTTGAAATTTCATTCTCAAATACTCTCAATTCTAATCGGATTGCCACTTAAGAAGTTTCACTTAAAAACTAACTGTAACAGACGAGTCCGTATTTCTCCGTTTCTATGTTTAACAATAACTTTATTCAGAATATTTCAAGCAGCAATGATAATCACTGCAATAATATCGCGATTGGTAAGTAAAACCAAATCATTCAATCGATTTTATTTGTGTGACTGTAAAATCAATATATTTTTGTATATTTTCTTTTTCATCTCCTACATATTATTTATGACATACATAATTATATACCTATAATTAACTTCATCTAACAAATTAATATATGTTTATAGTGATAGTATAATAACAGCTATAGTAGGTAGGTATATCTACTATTTGTTTGCTTTTTAAATATAATTTACTTCTTATTTTTTTTTTTATTACTACTCGTAATGAATATTACCTTTACCAATTATATCTACATTTATTAAGGTTATACACCATTTACATTAATCTTGCTCTAAATATTTTAGATCTTACAAATTTTCTGTTCATATTTACAAAATGTGTAACAATGTCAGTGGTAATACTTCAATGTTGTTTTTATAATAAAAAGTAATATAAAACGAACATAAAAAAACATAGGTAGTTATTAAACTATTTATCACACAATGCTTCTTGTTAAAAGAAACACCTTTTATTGATCGCCTTTGACTGAAGTTCAGAACTGAACAACTGCTATTAAATTATTAATGCACAGAGCACGGAGACGCTTAGGTGGCCGCTGCTGTAGCCCCATTGTCTATACAAATAAAGCGTGTCATCCTTGACCATTTTCTATTTTGTTAAGTACCTGGTACTTGGTGACAGGCCTAAACTGTCCTCCCATACGTATTAATACTGTAATTTGGAAATATTGTAAAAGCCAATTATTTCTAAAAGAGTAAGGCTGCCTGTACATGATGCCTGAACCGCATCGGCGCAGGACTGCATGTTTCGTCGCCAATGCTTTACTGAACTGTGATCGTTGCTTTACTATTTAACTCGGTATCAATGCCAGTGTACACGCGGTTCGGGTACTTGTGATCCGGCGCCGGTGCGGCTCCGGAGTCATTTTATAGGAAGCCTTACCGTAGAGTTTCTTGCCGGCTCTTCTCCATAGGAAACGACCAATTGTAACCATGCACCTAACTTGTGACATTCCATAAGTGCCCGTGTAGGCTTTTTTATTTTATTACTCTCAGTACGACATAAATGATGTAAAGAAACTTGACGGCTCTGAAGGCGTTCCGTGACAGAATTTTTGCGTTCAACGTACAATCGGCGCCACGAATTTAATTAGACTACAAACTCTAGACTCTGGCTCACGGCGATTCCATGCCCTATGTGTTAATACTTATGGTTAATCATGGTTATGTTGATCATTAAGTTTCATGATATAGTTTCCATCCGTGATGGCTATGGCCCTGCACTTATTGAAGGACTTGCAGCATCGCCAGCGCGTTCTGCCTCGCCTGCTGATATAGTGCCTCATGAACCGATTGTTGCCTATCATCAGCACGTTCCTTCCGTTCAGCTCCGTAAAGGTCGCGAGCCGATAGCGGAGCCCTGGAAATAGTATTGCATATTTCAGTTTCGTTGTATATTGTATTTTTGTCTGTTTTATCAACAAAGGGGTCGCCAGATTGTTGGTTGTGTGTGTTGTGTATATTAAAGGGACAGGCAGAGAGAGGTGTATATAAGTTATTTTTAAGTTTATTATGTTTAAGTTTCATGTAATAGAGAACTTTTAATAAAACGAAAATCATATTTGTCTTCATGTTTTTTATTTATTAAAAAATACCTAATTAAAATGTCTTTATAACGTATTACATAAACATTAATTCAAGAAAAGAAATAATTTTAAATAATGGACAACTTAATCTGTAACTTCAACCAAAATGTGCTTTCATAACACATCTAGCAATTCTAAATTATAACAAAAAATAAATTTTCTTTCGTAATAGGCGCCAAAACAAAAAAACAATCGTAGGTACACCATTTACTCCATAAACTAGATATCACAAAACAAATTAATGTATGCTTCTCAACAATAATTTTAACTTAGATACAAATAATAGGTCAACAATTACTATCTATTTTAGGCGGCCAGGCGAAGTCTCAACGTAATCTATGTGCTGAAATACTTAATAGTTTAGTAGCTCATCGCACGAACTTCACTTGGCCGCCTATCCTAATACACACCAATCTCAGCTTTTTTCATCCGAATCCTCCTCTTCTTCATCATGTGTGTGCTCACTAGCTTTCATTAGCTTATTCCCTTTAGTTACAGCGCAGCCTTTGCACCCATTGTGCCTTCGAATACATCGCCAAGATGTCCTCTCGCCGTGACAGTAGTCCTGACGATATTTAAACCCTTCATGAAGCAAAATGATCGCCCCCCGTCTGCTCCTAGTCAGTAAAAACGCACATTCTGTAATTAAAATTAATGCAATCATCACAAAGAGAAATAAAATAGTAGCTGTTAAAGGGAAGTAAAAGAAAGTAATGATTTTAATTAAGTACGATATATTCAGATAAACAGAAATTCCTAACTTCTAGCTAAAATTTTAGTAAGGGCACATAACTGCGTCCGTAATCGGTTCAACTTCGTCTAGGTACATTGCATATAAAATTGGTGTTCTTTTGGCTCTATTTGCACAATATTCAAAACTATCTTTAAATGCGTATATGTATTTGTTATTTAAAAAAATCAGCTGCACTACACCGATACATCTAGGAATACAATATTTCAAAAAAAACATTTGAGCAGTATCTATCATTATTGGAGGTAAACATGTATTTAATGCACCCAGTCAGGAAAGGATTGTTTCACGTATTCCTACAAATTAATCACCACACATTAATTAAAATGATTGAATAAATACTAAATACAATGTTTGCTTTTCTTTAAAAAAAACCAAAGCTTACAAAAACACTACAACAAATTATACTATCAGATAATCATGTTAATACAATAATTAATTGCTAACAACTTAAGAATACGCATTTATTATTTGCTTTCAGTAATATTCTCACTAGGTTGGAGAGACAAATCTCCAGGAACATCATTTAAGTTATTAACAGAATTACAGCTATTTTCAACAAGAGTTTGATTTGGTTCGACTTGATCATTCTGATCGTGAAGGTCCATTGCAATATCCGATTGCGTAGGTTCATTTATATTAACGTCATCAGTTACGTTAACGTAAACGTTTTCTTCATCATGATCATCATGATTTGATTTGTCCTCGTTGAGAATATCAGTTGTTGAGTCCAATGAGGGTATCATTGGATTTTCAAAAGGAAGCAAATTATTACAATTTGGGATATCATTAGTGATTGTTTCAGTATTCGTTAGTGGATCGATTATGTGATCTTCTTCACAGCGATTTACATCGATTTCAACATTAGATACATCAACATTAGATACATCAATATTGGGTTCATCAATATTGGATTCAGAGGGCAGAGATGTAAAGTGGAAGTTTTGTATCACATTCATATTATTCTGTGCTTGTTTAATCTTTTCTAGTTCTAACTCTTCACCATCAGAAAGAATTTCTATTGGAGCGTCGTCTCGTACTACCTCGATGACATCATCGTCTGATTCATTGTCTGGCACTTTCGTCATTATGTTGCTTATAAGAAGATTCTCGACGCCCTTACTAACCGAAGAACCTGAAAGAAATTATAAATTACAATGTCTAGAATCCATTTTACATCAACTAGTTAACTAATTAAATAATATTCAATCCCTAACCTTTACGAACTAAAAGCTTTGACGGGTCTTGCTTATAGGAGAAATAAAATTGGTACGAGTGTTAACAATAAAAAGTATTATTATGTAAAATATATTTTATTGACGAAAGAATAAATAATTTAAAAATCTTTTGTATTTACATTATTTTTGTCTTTTTTAAATCACTTTGTTTTATTAAATCAAAACTCATCCACCTGAGAATACCAAACGAAACACATATTTTTTTAGACCACACTATTAATTGGTTCAGTGGACGCAATTATTATATGATAGACTTATTTCAAATGAAATCCATATTTAACCCATTAGTAAGTACTTCTAAAAATCTTAATATTATAGAGTTTCAAAAAGGTATTATGTCCATTTGTCATAAATTCATAATTCATCTAAGTATTAGATTTTATTAAATATAGGTACTACTAGTTGTAAAGTACGAAATAAACAACAATGCATCGAGAAAATTTAAAATCAGAAATAGAAGGACTAACAAAATGTATAGGGTTTCGTGTCAAGGAAATATCTAAAAATATAGTCTTGAAAAAGAAATCCTATGAATTATTATGTCTGTCTTTTATATGAGCCGTTACCAAAAAATCCAAATGTCTTTCTAATTCATTAAAACATGCCTCTGATGGACATGGTTATGTTCATTGGAGACCAGAATCCTTTGGTTAATAATCCTTACTTTACATTTACAACCAAGAGAGGCTCTCTTTGAACATCGCCAGTAGCTTCGCATTTCGTTCCCATATTCCCGGTAGAATCTGTGACCTTGAAGTATCAAAACTTGACCACCTTTCTCTGTGAGATATATTCGACCAGATGTGTGTTGAGAACCTGTAAGTACATGAAATAGGCATCATTTAAAAATTACATGGGATTTTATCGTAACTGGCAGAATATGGGCGTCCTATAGGTAGGAGTACATGACTGCCTCTCTTGCACAGTTAGGTTTCAGGGAGAACCCATTACAGTCTCCTCAGGGATGTGCTCTAACAGGCGTTTCGGTCTTTTGAGATGTAACAGGGCGGTTTTAGTAAGGTAAAACACCGACACTCCTAGGTCTTACCCGTAAAACCCGGGCGCCTTATCAAGGCATTCCCGAACACAAAAAAAAGGTACATCTCTGCCTAAACCTTTGCAGGAAACCGGCGTGATTTTATGCGCTACTTGTGTTAAATTATTAAAAAATATTGTATTAAAAGTAGTGACATTATGGGAGCGCGTTCGTTTCCGACGTGTGGATAGATTGATAATTCGAATTAATTAAGACAGAACAGAGCCATAAAACAAGGCTACTTTTCTTGCTTCGTTCTTGAGAATTTTCCTATTAATACCTACTGCATAAAAATAATTTTATTCAGTGAAAGGGATAACAGATAGACTGTAAAAGATTATATAAGAAATAATACTATATATTTATTTAATAAACAAACACAATATCAATAACATAATAATCTAACAGATCTTCAAGTAAAATATTTAATTCATCGAATATTTTTTGCAATTAAACGCAAATTATTGCTTCATCCCATTAATGGCTATGTTTCATAATCCCATCAATAGCTATGTTGCATCCCATTAATGGCTATGTTTTCCGTTAACGGCTACGACCATTTTGCCTATGGTGTGCGCCTTGGCTTTGCAAGGGGGATGGTTGTAGTAACCCGTGCAATACCACGTGGTCTTATCACCAGACGTGGACTTTTTATTGTAACTGTATTTCCCCATGTGCATTATAATCCCACCGCGTTGAGATATTGAAAACTGGATTGGGGTCTCTGGAAATTCGGCAGCTGGTTAGCATAGAAACTACAATCATGATGTAACCGCGAGGCATGGTCATTTTAACCAATTTTTTTTTTTTTTTTATAGAATTCTCCCAATCTAATAAGAGTGTAAGGCTATTTCTAAACTTCACAAAACGACTTCACGATTATCACGAGGGCCGCTACCAGCGGAAGTAAGTTTCTTTAGTGCAGCCTTACCTCGTCTCAATGAAAACACAGCAGTATCAAATAATGATTTATTATATTTCTTAAATAAAATGTTACGATTGAAGTAGGTACGATTGCAGACCAAGAAGGTTCCAGGTCTTGAAGGTAGCTGGATGATTATGATCATTGCGCACATTGACAATTTTGTCTTCAACCGTGTGTACTTTAGCTGTACAACCGCTATGTGTAGCGCATTTCCAAGTCTTTTTCACGTGTTGCAGACAATAGGTCCGACAGATGAAGGAATACCCATTGACCATGAGATGTCGGGTCCCTCTTGCTGAAGTTGTGAAGTAAACTGTAAAGAATTTTGTTTAAAATAATATCTTGTTTTGAATTTTGTAAAGGCATTTATTGTAGTTTAATAGGTAGTTAAAATTAAAATAAATCAAAGAAAAGTACTAATTTTATTTTCACATTGACTGATGTACTTTTGTTCAATACCCACACACACATTAATATGACTAGAATATATAAGTTTCGAGTACATGAATTTGTTTCACGTTTTAAACATTCATTACACGAGAGTATACACACGATTAAATCAATTGATAAAAAAAAAAGTAGTTCCTCCTAATGCTTATTATATTATGTAAATGTTCACTACACAATGTATTTTGAAGTAGTAGTTACAGTTCACTTATAATTAATGATTTAGAATGAATACTTTTCGAACATCCGTACCCCCGGGGATCCTACATGCTTGTTCGGGTCGGCATGATTCGACACAACCGGGCGGCAAAATATACATATATTCGATTTATCTATCCGCCCGACTGTCTTAGATTTATAAATCTTTTGCTAAATGTAACGAGATCATTATTAAAATTAGGTAGTATGTTGGCTTGTCTGATTTGGCTTGGGATTTGGCTTGGGTTGATCTGGTTTCACTCTAATCCACTCGCCTCTCCTGTTAACTACAAAACGTGGAGGCGGATGGTCGTGCTCATATTCTCCTGGACCTGGTTTAAAGCCTCCTATTTTGCCTGTGTACATCGTAGCTCTGCAACCTTTGCTTCTATTCGAACACTTCCAAAGTATTGAGCCAGTAACTCTGGACTCAAAGTACCTGTTGTACGTATATTTTTTATACATTAGAAGTCGATGTTTGCCTTTCGATGGTATATAAAGGGCTGTGAAAAAATAAATGCAATTATAGTCAATGGTCGATTAATGGTTTGAAAGAACAAAACATATATCCTACTAAAGCATTCTTGAAATATGCCTAAAGGGTCTATGGACAGGTAGCTCAGTTAAATGATCCCGAATCGGAGTTGGATCTGTATATTTATTTAAGTAACCATATATTACGTCTAGGTACTTATATTATTGAAAAAAAAAAAAGAATATCATACCCTATATTACATCCAGGTAATTGAAAAAAAAATAAAGCTATGTCGAGTTTAATGTTGTGGTCTGCTTTCTCTATTTCATACATGGAATGTTAAGAATGTTGAGCAAATTGGAATCCATCAGTAAAACCGCTTACTTTTCTATATTTGTTGTTGAGGATACACAGTTGTCAAAAACCGGCCATTTGTTGTCGAACCACACACAATGAAGGGTTTCGTAGTTGGGATGAATTTATACCAAATACAAACTTAACATTGTAGTTGATAAACATGTTCTCCTATAAATTCCAACTGCAAATGTAAGTTTGTTCGCACAATATTGGGAGATTTACCATGTTTTTTTAAGACCATAGACTTCTTATAGGTTTTCCTGTAATCTCTGAGTAAAGAACCATTCTCTATATTTTTATCAATTTTTTATGCTAAGTAGTTTTGGAGATATATGTATATACGTAGATATAGGCCCGCCCCTATCTCCGAAACTGGTAAAACATATTTAATTTTCATCTATATTCTTAAATATCTTTAAATATATTTATATTAAAATTATATAAAAAATATTATTGAGATCCTTACAATAAGCTCTTTCATTTGATCACACATATCACATAAATCTTTCTTATTTGCCCCCCAAAATGACCCCCATATTCAAATTCATTTATTTACTATACACGTCCGTGTTTGCGTCACAGAAATACATATAGGTATGTACCAAATTTCAACTTATTCGGTCCATTTGATTCGGAGCAAATTGGCTGTGACAGAAGAACAGACAGACAGACTCACGAGTGATCTTAAAAGGGTTCCGTTTTTAACTTTTGAGAATCGGAACCCTAAAAAGGTCCTGTCAATTTCACAGCCATCATCTCTATCTTCATGATCGTCGACTATTGTTCTAGTCATGTTTGACCCACTCGCCATTTTCAGATTCCGTATAATGCGGAGGATCATGATTGTGTTTAAATACGCCAGATAAATACCAGCCATTTCCGCTGGATACTACAGCTTTGCAGCCTCTTCTTCTGTCGGAGCACTTCCAGACAATGACCCCTGTTCGTTTAGATTCACGACACCTGTTGTACGTGTAGTCTTTATACAATAGGAGTGCATATTTGCCCTTTGAGGGTATAAAACGAGCTGTGAAAAAAATTTGCTTTCTGTAATTGTAAAACAATAACAATCAAAGGAAAAGCTGCTTTGTTGAAGAAAATTATTTAATAACCAGAAAAAATAAACAAAGTTGTCATCAGCCTCAAAACCTAAGCTTATCCTACTATACTCGTATACGTATATCCTAACTAATATTCTAAATGCGAAAGTGAGTTTGTTTGTCGCTTTCCCGCTAAAACGGCTAAAC
The DNA here is from genome assembly GCA_916701695.1 of Agrochola macilenta. Lineage (NCBI taxonomy): Eukaryota > Metazoa > Arthropoda > Insecta > Lepidoptera > Noctuidae > Agrochola > Agrochola macilenta. The sequence continues at coordinate 18,221,202 of OU753563.1, forward strand.
AGAATTGGATGAAATTTGGCACATGGGTAGACCATGACCTGGGTTAGGACATAGGATACTTTTTATCCCGATATTCCCACGGGATCGAGACTTATGTGGGTGAAACCACCGGGTGCAGCTAGTATACGGGGTGTCAGGGACATCAACGCGAAGCCGGTTACCATGGATTCAGTACATGATTCTGAACCCCCCTGCGTTGAAAATTTTCGTCGGTTATTTAAAAAAAAAACAGCTGCTCCATACATTTTGACCGCGTAGGTATTGCACTTTTCTATGAAACAGCAGATTTTTTTTTAAATTTCAACGCAGTGGGGTTCAGAATCATGTACTGAATCCATGGTAGCCGGCTTCGCGTCGATGTCCCTGCCACCCTGTTTACCAACGGTCATCGTTTCTACGGCTAATATGGCCGGCCCATTGCCACTTCAGCTTGCTTATTTTGTGAGCTATGTCGACAACTTTGGTTTTGTGTTATTATTAAATTAGAGTATTTCTTGATGTTTGATGAAACAGTTAGCTTTTACAGTTTCTTACAAATATCGCATTCGTTGTTAAGTTTGATTTTATGACATTTTCCCCTTTTCCGATTGTCCTTAATAAATACTCGATATTTGTTACCTTGTTATAAATTATCACAAGTTTATCTTAATTACGGCATGATAACTCAGGGGAAGCTGGTAAAAAGGAAACACAACAAGAACACAGTAAAACGTTTAATTTGGCATATTTTAGAATAACAACATAAATTAATTTTTTGGTATCTTGTCTACAATCCATCTTCCCCCCTGCGTTTTGGTTTTGGGAGGGTCGTGGTTATGATCCTCCTTGAGCTCAATCTCGTCCTCATTGACGAGGCAACTTGCCTTGCACCCTCTATGCGTCAGAACACATCTATAGAATACCTTTCCCGAACGATTTTCTTTCACTCTTTTGTATACATGCTTTTTGAGCACTATAGCTGGGTACTTTTTGCCTGTTGATATGTATTTGATGCCTAAAAGAAGAAATTAGAAATATCTGGCAATTTTTTCTTAATGTTTTGATGAAATCTTTTGCGATCTATAAAAAATAACTGAAATTGGGGATGTACTTAAGTAATGTGCAGAATATACGCCGTGCTTTCGGCACGTGGTACCGGGAAGAACAACGTAGGGTTTTAGTCGTTAGGAGTACCTACAGAGTTGCGACATAATCCTCTATTGTCTTCAGATCGAGAATATCGACGCCGCCCACAACACAAAAAAAGATTTAGATAATATTTGTAAAAAAAAAAACAAGCAGTATTTTTTGATTTTATTGTTTCTTTGAACATAAAAAAACTTATTTATAAAATAGTTTATACATAGGTATACCATAATTAGTAAAAACAAAACAGGACACGAAGTACCCCGATTAGAGAGACAACAAAAGTTATTGATGTTCTCACTAAAATAGACCAACTAAAGTGGAGATGGACAGGCGACATATTAAGATGCCCTTAAGACAACTGAAGTAAAGTTGTGACAGAATGGTAACCCATAGATGGCAAAAAGAACAGAGAAAGACAATACCAAACATGGGAAGATGAATTAAAGCTCACAGCGGAACCAAACTGGAGAAGACTTGCGAGAGATAGGAAACAGTGGAAGCTATTAGAGGAGGCGTTTGCCAATAGGCACACTGAACTAAGAAACATTCTGTAAACTAATACTGAAAATACCACAACTGTTCAGAATTAAAGGGCTTATACATATAATTTATACCTAATTAGTAAAGAATAATACAAACACATAAAAATCATCGCATCGTAGTTATAAAATAAATGCTTTTTACTATCGTAGTTAATACTTATAAAAATGATTGTATCAATTAACATTATGTAGGTTTATGTTGTGTTACTTATCAAAGTATTAATTTTGACAATAGTATCTAAATTAAGTAACAATTAACAAACAATTTAACTAGTTAATAATAGAATAAAACACGATTTACAAAAATTGTTTTTGCTACGCGAAAACAATTTTTGTTAATCTTTTTTTTTTTCTACATAGAAAGTTTATCGCATGGGTATGTGTTAGCCTTTTGTAACAAGGTATTAATATTAATTTGTGCGATATAATTTCCAGTTCAAGAAATCCCGTTTATTACTGCAGTACAAAACTAAAATAATCTTATAAATCTATAATAATATGAACTAAATTACCTTCCCAAGATCACTTAATCAGTAGGTACGCAACCACATAAATTTCTCCTAAAATTAACAGTAACTTGGTAATAAAAACAGCTGCTTATGAATGGTTTCCTTGTCTTAAAAGGACACCTCTCAAAAGATTACTGATTATCCCAAACATAGAGACCACCGGAATAACGTTATTCAATCTAGACGCAGAACTCTAGCCTAGGTTTTAAATAAATCCATAATTTTATTGTAATCTAGGCCTTTGCAGATCAAAAAAAGATGTGGCGTTATCTTAATGGTACATGTTGAAATCGAAATCATTAGCATCCTTCCAGGGAGTGAACGCAATCTTATATAAATAACTTTATTACGGGACCAAATCTGAAACCTAAATCTCTGAATAAAAAATGCAAACACCAACCATAAACATTACTCTCTTTTTGGGTTCCGCCACAGTCAGGTTTTAATTACGTATAGTTTTTTGATTTCGCTAGCGACTGTAAAATGGCTTCTGTGGCGTCACGTGGTTTGTGGTCCCAGTCGACCCATTCAAACACGCTAATGTGCGAGTGGGACCGCGTTCCCAGTCACCTGATTACTATTACCCAGTCAAACTGTATGAAACAGATACTTATGCTATACTAAAAGTTAACCTCATCATGAGTATTTTCACCCCCTGGAACAAACCTAAGGAGATCAAAGCTAGCCGTTAAAAAGTAGATTAGATGTATACAGTTAATACCGCCGTTTAACGTTCGGAATCGGAATAACAACCCCCATTTTTGGCCGATGGCAATGATCATCATCAGCTGCTACGATACAATTTATTTTGTCTGGCGACGTCTTGACGAAAGCTTTGCATCCAGTCCTGGTTCTTCGTGAACAGTGCCAAAGTACTCCTGAACCAGACATTACTTTGAAAGTGTAGGTGTGTTTGTTGTATAGCAATAAAGGGTGCTTCCCTTTCCCTGATGGGATGAGTTTTCCTGTAAATTGATTGATTGTTTAGCGGTAATAATTAATAGGAAAATATCTAAAATATGTATTTGAACCAATTGTTTAAATTTGTTTTGGAAGTTGAGAAATGAACCTCGGTTATTTCCCTAATAGGCACTAATAATACTTACAAGGGTTTTCAGACATTCTTGGCATTACTTAGAGAAATACTTTCTTTTTATTGAAATATTATCGACGCATGTAGTAAGTTACTTGGAAATAACCTTTATACATACGTAGTACGATACCGTCAATTTCGAAGCCAAAATATATGTAGGTATTAAGTAGAATAAGTCAATACTAAAGATATTTATGGAATTTTCTAGTTGTAAGAAAATTCCATACATCTCAATGATATGCTGTGCCGACAGCAAAAATGGGGACAAGGGCAGGAGAAAATTGATGGAATAAAATAAATTTGTATCTATACAATCGATTTATTAGATATATGCGATATAATATCAACGAAAATAAAAAATATATACAAATAAAATTAAATACAATGTACTAGGAACGAATACATTAAGGCGAATTATTGAAACTAAAACCAATAAATGCTTAATACGATTATAAATAGGTTAAATGATACTAGGATCCTTAATATTTTATTTAATACTTATCTATATCTACTCTTAACTAGCGAGTTTAGTACTTTATTAGGAATTTCACGAGGTTTTTATTTCGTTAAAAGTCTTATTAAGAGCAAAGCCTTATCTAATTCATCGGCTTCATACGTGGGTGAGGGGGGGGCTAGCGAAAAAAAAACTATATTGAAGAAAAACTCTACCTCTACTAACCCCGTTTAAAATGTTAGCTTCAAAACGCTCCGTTTATCTATAGTTACGAAGTATTATTTGTTTATTATTAGGCTAAGGCTAGGCAAAAACGCAAGGTAATACAAATATTAATTTAAAAAAAACAACATAAAAAAGCACCAAATACGAACAATTTTCTTTCCCTTGCTATCTTCAATTTAGTACTGTTATCTGTGCTTTTATAGGACGGCAAAATTAAAGCCAAAAAAATCACAAAATTTATAATAAACTATTATTTAAAAAAATATACGTCATGGCATGCTTTAGTAAAGTCATTCAATAAACAAATAGAAACAAGGCAAAAACTGCTCGAATAAATAAAATGACCTTGAGAGGGTCGTAAAAACATTTTTATGCAGGAGACCCAGAATACTTCCCTGTGGTACCCCCTTCAAACTATCTTCATTTCATTATTACAGAGAATATTTTCTGTCACATATTATAAAAATAGGTACTTAGCTCCTATGCATTTATAGATAAGAAATAGCATTTAATTTAATAAGTGGGTCTTATTAAGTTAACCTACTACCGTTAGAAAACATGTATATTGTACAAAGTAAAAGGTTAAAGCAAAATGTTAAAGACATTCTTTAGAATAAAATAGAAAGATAAGATTTGGTAGGAGAGAAATTATAAAGAAAAATATTTTATCACATACCTTAATGTCTACCACACATAATTTGTCTTTCTTGACAGTTCAAATGGTTGCAAAGCAAAATTCATTGATAGACGAATAAATATTGTCATAATCGAACTACAACTACCTACTTATTTTCTGTGGCAAATAAGTGTAACTCGCGCAATAAAAAAAAAAAACATAAATTAATAACCATGCTTCAGTATTTACCAAAATATTTGGAGGTTTAAGTATTTTCGAGGTAAATGGTTCTTGAAATAGAATTGATACAACATTAGTGTTGGTTACTATTGCATTTTGTACTGCTCAATTGCCAAACAGATCATGATTATTTGGAATTTAATCAACCTGTGGAAATAATGGTTTATAATTTCCAATTTTAAGTTTTCTTTCAACACCTCTTGTTGTACTCTTTCTTCTACACTTAATTAATTGCAAAACCAAATAAGTTTTGTCTTTTTTTGCATTTTTTTTTCAACTCTAACCTGTTGTAGGATTTTGCAAAATAATACTCAAATAACTATTCTACCCAGCTAGTTTAGCTAATATATTTCCTCTACCATTATTTCGTATGAGTTTATTTAAGCATTACTTAAAATATGCGTATTAATATTATACATCAGGTCTATTAACATTGACAGCATCTCGGAACGCCACGACAGGACAAATTATTCCTTCGTTATTACTATATTTGCGATACAATGATAATACAAAAATATTGAGTTCATTTAAACATATTCTTAACTTATTAAAATGGTTGATTGTAAAACTTTGTGACAACGGGAGCATTTTATGGCGTTCACTGCAAAATATTTCAGATTTTTATTTTTATTAAATGATTCTTATATGATATACTTAACATCCTCTGAGAGAGAGTTATTAGTTTTCTCTCCTACATGATCAGGTAATTTTGGCGGGGCATGGTCGTGTGGTTTGTGGGCAAATGCTCTGGTTCCGAAGCTGATGGCAGATGCTCTACAACCCTTGAGTCTTCGAGAGCAGTACCAGGATATTCTCCCATCTGCGTTCTGTTTCTGGTAGCTATATGTGTATCCTGAGAGGACGAGGAGAGGGTGCTTACCACCTCTTTTCGTCCAAAGAAATGTGCCTGTAGAAGAAATTATGCATCAGTATGCTTCAGTACTAATGTAATAGAAATATGAATATTCTTTTAGGATCGATTAAATTATTAAGCATTATGAAAAATGGTAAAGTTATCTTATATCGTGTAATAAACCATTTTAGATACAAACATAATTATATTATATCACTAATAACAATTTAACAAAATCTTTATACTTTTAGATTTATAACAGTCAGTCCTGTGCCTACTTTCGAGAAATAAAAAACAGTGTTTTCCATTAATTGGTAGATTTCTTATTCTATCTATAACTATAATATATATATACTTTAGAATATGAAAAGGCATTTTATATATAATTACAATATAACACATGAACTACCAAATATTTTAGTGGATGATGAATATTTTAGTCGTAAGGCACTATTCAGTCTGCTCGTCACTATGATATATACTCGTAAATGTTAATAAAAACTGTAATAATAACAAATTACTTAAATATATCATTGAAGATGTATATTTTGGAAATATCTATTCATTGAAACTTATTATTAAATAATAGGAGTATACCTACTAACAGCACAAGTATTGACTAAAGCTCAAGTAATTTTTGGACAAATATGTCCAGTAAAGCCACATGTCATGAGTATGGGGGATAATTGTATCTTTTTAAAGTTAATAACATTCATAACAATGTTTAAATGTAAAATAATGCTAACAAATTCCAAAATGCAAACAATTTAACCATGCACCAGCTTCGAATACAAATTCCAGTCAACATTCAATATGCCCTCACTAATACATTGTTTCTCTTAACAAACTTTGGTTTCGTATGATTATGATCTCCGCAACAATCTAGGACATCATACTGTATACTAGTAAACAGTTTTGCAGTACACCGCTTGGCCGTCCCTGGTTGGACCATGGTACACCTCCACTGAGCAGTTTCGTTGCGAAATTTTTGCAAGCTGTAGGAGTAGCCTTTGAAGACTAGAAGCTGCCCCCCTCTTTGGGAACGGGCAAACGTTACTGGAAATTATTGGGATATTACCGTTTCAGTATATTTAATTACATGAGAGATGCTTAATTTGATGTCTGTTGTTTTGTATTTACACATTCTGAGATAGGAATAAAACTTCGGTTATTTTTGATATTTTTATTTCTTTTTAAAATTAAGTACATTTTTGCTTCTCGGTGTAACATTATGGTTCAATTTATTAAATACTTGTTGCAAGAGCCAAGAGTCAACTTCGTATTGTCCATTTGTTCTCGCCTATCAAAATGTTGACCATAAAATAATAGATTGGAGTCTCGTTTACACGAGGCGAGTGAGGTGAGAATGTCCGATATATTATCAGGCGATATATCACTCATCATCGTAGGTACAAAAGGAACCTACGTTATTCTTAGATAAGTTCCATTAGGAGCTAAATAAAAGTTAGGTTTATTATGACTATGCTCGTTCAAGACCTTCACAAACTTCCCATCCATATCAAGATATAACCGTGCTTTGCAGCCCTGGGTGCAGTTGTACCTCAGCTCTTGGCGAGTCTTTACCGGGCAGCTATACGTGTATCCTTGGTACATCTTGTACTTTTTCCCGTTCATCATGGTTATGTCCTTCACGTCTATAAATGTGGAGATAACACTTAACTTGATTAAAATGTTTTAATACAACATTAAAACTGACGCGATTATAATGGTCAGCATGCAAAATTGGATTATTGGTTATATAAAAAAACAAGTTTTTAATCACAGTAATGACCATACAACGTTATTTTTCGTATTCGCAATACCCGAAAAAGGGCAATTGTACTCATCATTATGAACAACTTTTACTATGGGACCAACCCTAAATTCGCGAAAATAAAGTCAGCTTTTCCATACATTTGGGTTTTCATAAAGTTCGTAGTAAGGTAAGGTACTAATTTAAATCCGCATTCAAACGAAATATGTTCTACACATCTACAGATAAATGCAGAATAATGTTATAGATGTTTCATCTCACGAAGGCATGTTGGTTTCAATGTTTGTGTGTGGGTGCAACTGTTCCTGTGTTCATGATTGTAGCTCGGCCAATACTGAGCGCTCCCTAGCTTTCAGACATAAGTACATATAAACATGTGTATGTGTAACAGACACACACACAGAGAAGACTAACCCACCTCTGTGAGATAAAACATACCGATTCTATAGCTATACTATTCAAGTGATGGGTATGATGCACTCGTGTCACAGTATAAAAAAGTAACAGTATTATGTCTTCATAGAAAACGGCCGAAACGACGCGCTTCGAAATCTGTGTATATCAGTAAGCAACAGTATCGAGTGCGCGGCAGTTACGCACGGACGCGGAAGTTTTATCCACCGAACGGCCGTAGGTAATTATTTTAAGGCCACTGCGGAGACATAATACTGTTACTTTATTATACTGTGCTCGTGTAGTTGTGTCGAGTTACAATTCAGTTATTGGTTACTGGGAAATCGAGTATCGTATGAGTTGCTGTGTTTTTGTAATGTTGCATCGATATTGAATAATGGTTCTGCGGAAATATACGGTATGTCGGTATTTAAGAGTGCTTATTCTAAAAGTTGGCAACGTCGCAAATAGCTGTTAGATATTTACCTGTTTTAATTAATTTAGCAATATTAATATATGGAAATATGAAATGTGGCTAACTAGTGAACTAGAATATTAATAATGAATTGCAATTATAACACTAAATTTGATGGTTTCCAACTTTACTTTTTTTACTTTACGAGTACATCTAAAACTATATATTCGTTAAAGTGAACAGATAATACGATATTAATTATTGTATTTCCTAATCAATATTTTAGTTCACTAGTTAGCCACATTTCTTATTTCCATACAGTAATATTGCCAAATTAATCAAAACAGCGCAATATTTGACAGCTATTTGTGACGTTCCCCACCTTCTGTATAAACGCTCTTAAGTGTATGTAGGTTACAATTTTTTTTTTGTTTTTTTTCGATCTAGATAAAATAGGTTATTTAATAGATAGGCTTACCCGATGAGATAGTGGTCTGTTATGGATGGTGGGTAGGTAATATACTTCCGAAAATGGATAAGGAAAACCATGGGGTAATTTATAATAAGGGCCTATTTTTCTGATGTGATGTGGATGGATGTATTCCTTTTGTGTTCCCGAGAAGGTAAGTAGTTTTTTGAATACGCAAAATTTTGCTGGACCTACATATATATAGTATCGATTGATCAAATAAATGCCTCTCCATGCGTTTCAGTACTTGGTGTAATGTCCATAAGTAATATAGACTACTACTATCTGATCTATCTGACCTATTTTCCTGGAGACCCTTTACAACTGGAGAATTTTCATCAATATTTGGAATTATGTGTAAACTTGATAACTCGAATTTCAAGGACAATGCAAAAAAAAACAAGTTTAATAGTTTTCAACTTAACAAGAATGTCAAGAAACAAATAATTTAATTGCTTACTTAGAAACTTACATACTTAGAAATTGCGACTTAGAAAGGCGCAATTTCTAAGTATGTTTTTCAAATTGTAACTTATAGTGAAAAAAAAAATCGGCTTAAGTTTTATGGTACATATTTATTGAAACCAATTATTAATGAAATAAACTGTACAAACAACGACAAAAAATCTGTAATCTTCTTTTGATTTTGCAGATTTATATCAATTACTTTTTCAAGTTCAAATAATGAACCGAAAACATGATCCGTGATATCATTATCTTTTTCAACGCAGGTTCGTGGTGTGTTAATTGCTGCTCTGGTTTGTTTATTTGATATCAATGGTTCAAAATCTGCTGGTTCAGTATCATCAACGTCATTATGATTAAGAGTATCGTCATTATATTATAATTAACTTCTCGTTATTCACACTTGCACTTTCAAAATTTCTTAAACACAAGATCATGACGCTTCTTAAAACTTGCAAACCAACCATTGCTGGCTCGAAAAGAACTGTGTCCCAGTGATTTTGAGAATTCTTCGGCTTTTTCACGTAAGTTAGGACCACTTATTCTTATTTTTTCGTCACGACACTGTTTGAACCAGTTCAGTACGCATTCCTCTAAATCAGGAAACTTTGCTGGTCGTCGTCTTTTGCAAGACAAATTGCTACTTGATTCATATCTTAGCAATATTTCGGTTTTATTCTTAATTATTGAAGACAATGTGCTTGCTGGTAATCTGTATTGAGCTGCCACGTCTTTTCTCTTCATGCCACTTTTTATCGCATTGATAACGTCAAATTTTTCACGTAGAGTTAAAGTCGTTAGTTTCCGAAAAGTACTCATGACGTTACTTCCGTGCTGATCTGGAAGCAATAGAAAAACATAGAATGTATCAATCAGCTGCTTATTATCCAGCGCAGGTATTAAAAGTCGACTATGGGAAATGTTTACTTACATCTTCTAGTAAACAAAAACCAACTTAGGGCATGCCACAGTTGGACAATTGGCGTAAGATCAGGACGTCAATTTCAGGGTGCTGACGGTGAATATTAATGTTAACCGCAGCACCCAAGAACCGAGTGGGCTGGATCACTGTTCACCCATTAGCCCGCATTAGACAAGGGTGTAGGGTTAAATGTCTAATCCCCTTCACAAACATGATGAAGAAGAAGAACCCAATTGCCCGGCGACTCCACTGGCGTAGCTGCTGATGACGGTGGGCAGCTTCGCCCTAGAGTCAGGGGTGCTAAGAATCTCCGGGTGAGATCAATCCCCCGTTCAACGACCACGGCAAATAATAAACGATCAAGAACTTAACGTTTATGACCTACAACATTCGTAGTCTGAAATCTGAAGATTGTCTGCTTGAGCTCCTACATGCACTAACTGAGATCAACCGGGATATTGTTGGCTTATCAGAAGTCAGAAGAAGCGGTGAAGACACAATAGAGAGAGAAAGCATCATATTCTATTGTAATGGATAGAGTGAAGGCAACAAAAAATCCTACCCATAGGGGGTAGGATTTTTTGTTGCAAAAGAATGGAAAAACAATATTAGGAATTCATATCTTACTCTTCAATTCAAGTTTCAAACACACAAACATTATCCATCATCCAAGTGTACGCTTCCACAACAAGCCACCCAAACGACGAAATAGAAGAATTCTACGATCTACTAAACAAAGCCTGCGACGAACATGGAATCACTTGGAACATTGTTTTAGGTGAATTTAACGCAAAAATTGGGCAAAGGCAAGATCTAGACAACACCGATATCTTGGGTACACACGGGCAGGGCCTCCCATGCTCGTTCGAGGTCACGCGCTAACGTAGGCTCGCGTTTCGACGGCGCAACAAAAATCCAGTTGGTTGCCACGCGTCGCTCGACTGTGCGTACCGCACCCGCTTATATCTCGTGGATATTGCAGTCAGAATAAAAAGACCAACAAAACTTTTTCTTTTCTTAAATTACCTAAGAAGGAGGAAAAGTAAATATAATGTATTTGTGTTTTCTTTGTTAATTCTTTTTTATTATTATGTATCTTTAAATAGTATAGGTAAAGCAAAGTCGTTGTTTTCGTCTGTAGGTCTGTTTGTCCGCTTATTTCTTCTAAACGCAACGGATTTTGATACGGTTTTCACAATTATTTTGAAAATTTCGATAATTTATGCTTATTAAAGGAGAGAAAAGCCGAGAATTTCAAAGATATGTATGTATATGTATATAATTAGATTTAATAATCGAAAGTTACGAGAGGGGGGTAAAAATGTCATTGACCATTATATTAAAGTGAGGCGTTTGTCATTTTCAGTAAATAAAAATATTTATTTCAATGTAAAAATAACGTTTTTTAGTCATGCCCATTCTTTCGCGTTCAATGACGCACTTGATCGCCCGACAACACGACAGACGACGTAGTAGACTCTCGGGCGTCCGCGTAAGGTAAATTTTAGCGCTCACGAACGCCTGTAATATTTTTGTAGGTAATTATAGCGTTAGTTATCTATCTTTTCCTATGGAGTGAACTATCTGTCTTAATCTATGACACGCCCTCGGAGCCCGTAATGTACGTGGAATACGCATTCTCCAAAACTTATGTATAAGCAACAGCTTCTTCTACAAAAAGGCGATGGCCTCACGAGCGATGTACCTACTTGGGTATCTCGTAATAATCAAACTAGAAATCAAATAGACTACATTCTTACCTCAAATAAAAAATCCTAAGACCGTGTTCTTGTAGCGACGACTGTTAATGTACCTGTCCTTATTGCCCCATCTCAAAAATCCACCCTGTATAATAGGAATTGTAGTGTAGTAATTATCTGTCATTACTACCGTCCTTCCATAAATTAGGTAGATTGTATAGACTAGTTCTAATAAACACACGAGGGCAGTGTTAAAATAAAAAACTCAATCCCACGTCAAAATATATTTATTTTATTTCATCAAAATATTTATTTTTTAACACTTCATATAATTAAACATAAATAGGAGCTACAGACTTCTTTATTTACACTTCATGAATGCATTCTATATAGGGCGTCCCACGGATATGTGGCCATGGAGGGAAAGTACCTTGAACATTGTAGATGGAACATTTTACTGAAAGCGAGGAGCTCGTGGCTAATTAATAACTGCTGCACGGGTCGATCTGTCAGGTTAAGCTACGCTTGCCGGGGTTGGTCTGTGGATGGGTGACCGTCTTTACATACCGAGACTCCTCCGTGCCTCGGAAAGCACGTTAAGCCGTTGGTCCCGGCTGTCATTCGTGGATCTTTGACAGTCGTTACGGGTCGTCAGAAGCCCGAAAGTCTGACAACCAGTCTTACCAAAGGGTATTACCCAGTTACTGGGTTGTGGAGGTCAGATAGGCAGTCGCTCCATGTAAAATACTGGTATTCAGCTGCATCCGATTAGACTGGAAGCCGACCCCAATATAGTTGGGAAAAGGCTAGGCAGATTGATTGGAACATTTTACTGAAATAAGACATTATTTGAATTTATAAAGCAATTTAAACTGCATTCATAGATATTTAAATAATTACATGGTTGAACCGGAAATCGAACCCGTTACACGAGAAAAATAATCACACTGTACCTTTATCATACCGATCGAAAGGCATCATCATAAGGATTATTTTTTGTTCCGATTACTTCTTCACCTTCCCTCACTGAACTTTTAGGATTTTCCTCAAAGTATATCAAATCTCTGAACAAAATTTCACATCAAATGTTAAAATTCATGGTCTTCCTTTTATTTGTGACACTAAATCAAAAAATCATTTGATAAATTGTTTAATTTTGTATTAAAAATGTTAAAATTCATGGTCTTCCTTTTATTTGTGACACTATGTTATTTAGCAAAAAATAATCCTTATGATGAAACCTTTCGATCGGTATGATAAAGCTACAGTGTGATTATTTTTCTCGGGTAACTATTAATTATCGTGTAATTATTTAAATATTTATGAATGCAGTTTGAATTGTTTTTTAAATTCAAATAATGTCTTCTTTCAGTAAAATGTTCCATCTACAATATTCAAGGTACTTTCCCTCCATGTGGCATATCCGTGGGACGCCCTGTATAGTGTACAATTCTTAATTTCCAAAATAATAAAATGTTTTTCTTGAAAACAGTTTTTTGTATACGAAAATTGTACTAGTTTTAATATAAATTCCAGATAGTTAATTGACACAGGCGTGAATTTGCGGAAATCCATTATAAGAAAACAATAGACGACGTATATTTAGTAACCTAATCCGCATATCTGTTATTTAATAGTCATAAAGAAACTTGTAAGAAATCGACACGTGTTTCACCTCTCAATGAGGCATCCTCAGAATGACGATTTACTTGCTGCGAACCTGGACTCCACGTGTTGCCACGTCAAGCATCGAACGCAGTGTGTCGCAGTTAAGCAGATTAGGTTACTAAATATACGTCGTCTATTGTATAATATAAATCCCCATCAAAATAGTTGCTCGAAATGTCTGACCAATTAATTTAAACAAATATTTCCTGGGACTTCATATACGTAGGACTTCAATTCATAATCTCAGATAATTAAATTACATCCCACATTCCCTCGCCTACTTATTAAACTATCTATTAAATCAACTTAGAATACGAGTATTCTAAGTTGATTTTAAGTAACCTTAAGTAATAAAAAGGTTTGAAAAAGTTTGGTTGTAATAAAATTTGAACATCGTCACGTGTTGAGTTTGATGTTCCTAAACTTCATAATTATCTCAGATTCTGAATTCAAATTTCATAGTCTAATGTATTTACCATCAGCTTTGGTATGGTACCTCGGCGGGAGATGGTTATGGTCTCCAACTAGCCTCAAGAGCTCTTTTCGCTCATTCATCAAGATGAACGCGTAGCATTTGGACGTGGTCGTACATCGCCACTTGTACCCATTCCTAGTTTTATAGTTGAACGTATAAGTGTAGTTTTTGTACATGTAGTATGTCCTACCGTTTGCCAACAGCATCTCCTTTGGAACTGGAAAATAATAATGTTTAGGAAATTAAAATTGCTTCATGTTTAAAAGTTTAGCCATTGAGCAAGTTTGATAGCGGGCTGGCTGTTTGAAGTGCTCACCAAATAGGTTTTTGTTAAGGCCAACAGACCTCTTTCTTACTTTACTACATTTGTTTGACACCCTGTATAAACCGCAAGAGTCTGCAATAGGATCGTAGGTACACTACATAATGCTGTATTTACACTGGACAATATTCTATGCTATCCTAAAACATATTTCTAAACCATCTTGTATACAATTATAAACAGCTTACTGACTAAAACCCCCCGTGTTCCTTCAGTGTTGCCTGTACGTTGCCAGGGGCCACGGTATCCCTTTCGGACTTTCCCACGAGCACTCGTAGCCCTGGTGAGTTAATAATAAAGCCAAAAAAGCAATCGGTTTTTATTATAAACCTTTAACCTTTGGAACCTTAAACCTTTTGAACTTTATATCTCGACTGTTGGTACTGAATGCAGAATGTAGATAACTATGTTCGGGATCATATCGATCCGTCAACACACATGCAACCCTCTGGCCTTGAATAGTTCAGTGTGCAGGGGTAGATCAACATTTATGTACTCGTATATGCACATTTATAGAAATCAAGAGTGCAGGTGAAATTCAACGTTTACGGAAATAGATATGTATGTAAAACGTGGGTATGATTATATGGGTGAGATTTTGTTGAGGTTAGAATCGATTATTCTGTTATTACTTAATATTATCGTATCTGCTTTTCCCAATCATTTCTACTTGATTTTGTCATTACACAAATAAATAGGTATGTAGAATGAAATTGAATATTATTAATTGTTGCTACCATAGATATAAGAAAGAAGGAGATGTGGCCGGTAGTTGAAAATGTATCGAAACCCAATGCTACAACTAAACATGCAGATCAGTAAACTCAATAGATACGAGGTCACGCTCACACTTGCAATTTATAAATCAGAACGTACTACACAATCAATCATAAACCTTATCCCGTCAAACAGCGTGCATTTACCATGCACCGTACAACTCACTCACACGAAAACATCGATCGCTATCGTTGTGCTATGCAAACGCCATTTATTTTACATGTACACTTAAGGCTTTCAATACCGGTATTCCGGGATCCCGTAATACCGTGATTACGGATTTTATTTTAGTCTTTTTCAATACCGGTATTGACGCCCCAATACCGTGATTACGGTATTACAAACATTCGATGTGAATGATGTGATCTTCTCATGTTTGCAATTCCTTCTCACACTTGATGTCACCAGCGCAAGCGTCCCGCTGTTATCTTGAGCTGATCACAAGTTGTAGCATCTGATAATAACATAACATAACTTTATAATCATTATAATCATAACTATATATATATATATATAACATCTGTATAATTTTACCCTATGTACACAAAATGAATAAATGAATTTGAATTTGATATTATAATCCTTTTCCACTTTTAATATTATAATTGTTTATGTTAACTAATCACGGTATCCGTTAGAACTAAAATACAAATATCATATAATAATATTTTAAATACAAATATTTGAGCAGTTTGGATTGAGAGAGAAAGCAAATTTTAGATTTGGCTATATCATCAGACCTGGTGCATGGAATTCAACTAGCGGTTGTAGACGTGTTGTATACATAAAATTCCAGTTTCAACGAACTTTTTCTGCTGTTATTTCTATCTCAATCGCCTCACCGCTAAATACTGACATTGAGTTTGAGACTGACAGCGAAGACGACAACGCTGATCAGACTGACTGCGAAGACAACAACGCTGATCAAACTAATGAAACAAGGCGAAGACAATGCTTTGAATTATGTTAAAGTTGAAACACAACAACTCCGATTTGTCATTCAATGCATTCCTGCAAAATTACTACATAAAGGGCTAATTTTTCAATATTCACATAACTTTTATCTGAAGAATAAATATGGCAGTTTGATTTTCTATACAAAAGCTGTCAAACCGCCATATTTATTCCGCAATTAAAAGTTATCTGATGTTTGAAAAATTGGCCCAACGTTTAAATTTGATTACGTTTCTAATTCCTAGTCCTACCTAAATAATCAACCAATACCAAATTGTTATATAATAGAGCTATGTATAAAAGGCACTTATTTTATTATTTTCAACAAATAAGAACAGTATAGACTGATTTGAAAATAAAAACACGTATTTTAATGGTTTTATTAATGTCCTAGTTGAACTTGCGTTCAATTCCGGATTACCGGTATTGATACCGTGATCACGGTATTGACTTTTCCAATACCGGTATTGAAAAATCCCGGTATTTGAAAGCCCTATACACTAGTGATTGAGTAAATCGGAAAGTTACCGATTCTCCCATTTGTATTAAAAATTTTGGGCGTTCCTGAAAAAAATTACAAATTAAAAACGATATTGTACGTTATGTACGTTCGAACCTGCCTGAGACATGAGCATCGTGATCATGACGCGCGGATCCAGACACGCCCCCATGCTACTTCTCCTGTTATTTATATTTCTTTGCTACAGGTGTTCACAAATAAAGCTGATCAAAATACAAATAAAAAAGTTTACCTGTAACATACCCCTTGGGTGAACAATACTAAGAAAATTAAAAGAATAATCTTACCTATATCGATAAACAGAAATGTAAACTACGTACAAGAACTCGTAAATACCTAATATAAAGTGAAACTAGCTGCGCCCGGCGGTTTCACCCACGTAAGTCTCGATCCCGTAGAAATATCGAGATAAAAAGTATCCTATGTCCTAACCCAGCCCATGGCCTACCTATGTGTCAAATTTCATCCAAATCCATTCAGCCGTTTTAGCGTGAAAGGGTAACAAACTAACTTTCGATTTTTACATAGTTAGATTTAGTACAAAATATAGTATATTTTAAAGTTTTACTAATTTTACTATATTTTAAAGCAATTATTTCAAATAAACCAATTACAGGCACTTTTGAATTGTCAAGGGGTCGGTCAGTCAGAAAGATGAAGCTAGTTGCCCATTCCCAAGCGTAGTCGGTATCAAAACCGGTACCGGTACCGTGTCGGTAGGTTAAAAGAACGGGCAACAAAGTCATTTTAGGTTGTATAGACACTATAGACTATAGAAACGTTATGTTAAACGTTTCTATAGTTTCTACTTGAGTGTTTTGAAAGTCTCTAAACAAGGGTAGGTGACATTATTATTTTGCCTCAAAAAGTATATATTGTGAACTGTTATTTAAACGGATATTTCAACTACATTGCGATTGATGACCCCAATAAAAAAATTTTTTTTGCTTTATCATGTTTAGATATCGATACCATCACGTCTGCGGAGTTTTGCTAGCTAATATAATTTGAATCAGTATTGAAACTTAAATGATTACTAAAATTAGTTTAAAAGGAAACATGAAAATTCATTAAATTAAGACGGTAAAAATGAAAAGCTCAATCATATCAAAATACAATTTTATTTTAAATAAAGACTATATTTTAAGTAGTTACGTAGGTTCCTCCTAATTTAGCCACACAAAGTTATTTAGAAATCCTATGATGTTGAAAAAAAAATACAAAACCATGAAGAGTATTTCTAGAAACATACTGAATACATATTACGTGTACGAAATCAGTTCAGCCATTGAAGCGTGATTGATCAACAAACATTCAAATAAACAGACTTTAACATTAATTCATAATATCAAATAGCCATTTTATAATTAAGAGCGTTTATTCTGAAAGTGAGCAACGTCGCAAATAGATGTCAAATATTTCACTGTTTTGATTCATTTGGCAATATTACTGTGTGGAAATAAAAAATATGGCTAACTAGCGAACTAGAATATTGATTATGAAATGCAATAATTAATATTGTAACACCGAATGTTTAGTTTTAGATGTAAAAAAACTATTTGGAAACTTTCCAAATGCGTTTTTTACCCCTAAAATCGGTACAACATCAAATTCAATGTTATAATTGCAATTCATTATTAATATTCTAGTTCTCTAGTTAGCCACATTTCTTATTTCTATTCTGTAATATTGCTTTAAGAATCAAAACAGGTAAATATTTGACAGTTATTTGCGACGTTGCCAACTTTTAGGATAAACCCTCTTAATCATTATTCATCATATAAGTACATTTTTAATTAATATATAATTTTATTCCTTTAAGTGGTCCGACCTTAAGGAAAAACGGAACCTTTCTAAGATTACTTTTTGTCCATCTGTCAGGTTCTATTTTACTATTTTATTTTAAAATACCTGCCATTTTCTGTAGCATAGTACTTCGGTGGGTCATGGTAATGTTCTCCGGATACCCTCAAAAGCTCATTTTGTTCATTCATCAAGATGAACGCGTTGCATCCAGACGTGCTTGTACAGCGCCATTTGTACCCTTTCCTAGTTTCACATCTAAACGTATACGTGTAATTGTTGTACATGTAGTATTTTCTACCGTTTTCCAACAAAATTTCCTTTATAACTGGAAAAAAATAAGTTTATACATTTCGATGAAATAATTTTTTGAAGATCAAAATATTAGGCACCTTGATAACTTTTCACAGTCAAGCCACTCGAGTTCGATCGGATTCAAATAAAGAAAATAAATTGACTTTGAAAATCCTCAATCTCTTGAAGTCTCTTTGCAGGTAACTATTACTAAGACCTCAGTATATGGAGGGACAAATGTTTAACTCAAAACAATTTGTATGTCGAGTTCATAAATGATATCGATAGAACCAGCGACAGTGATTCTCGTACCTCGCTCCGGCGCACTGGCTACGGCGTAGCGTACACTTCCAAAGTGCAAACTACGCCGTAGCTCTGCACTGAAATTTGTCGATACGTTGCTGATTTAAAGTTTTTTTCACATTTATTTTTAATCATTCGAATACAGACACATTGTATACATACAGATTTTGTAAAAATTAAATACAATTTTACACGTATTATAAATCTATGGAAAAAAAATTGGCCACGCCAGACTAGAATAATGACATGATAAATGAGTATTATAACGCATAAAGTATGGTTCGTATAATTGTCAAAAATTCTATGCTGATTGAATACAACGGTAAGAAAAAAAAACATTTGAACTAATGAAATACTCAAGACCTTTAAAAGTTTTTTAAGAAACTACTTACAAACCATAATAAATTAATCATCAAAAGATTTTTTTTTTTTAATAAGTAACTACAAATACTTATAAAATAAAATTTAAGTTCATAAAATATAGAATGAGAAGTTACACTTTTATGTAGCAGAGGTTATATGATTAAATTACAGAACCCTAACAATGGTTTTAGAAACTCTTAAAGAGAATGCTCTCATCGCTAACTTATGTAATATATAAGATACTTATTGATCAATTTCGTTCATCGTTTAATTATGGCTTATTTTTTAATCATTTGTAGGATTATGTGTTTGATAAACACATACAATCCTACAATCACATCCTCATTCATGATTAAAAATCACGATCACACCTCACATCACATAAAGACGGTCACACCACTAGGCTTTTTTTTTTTTTGTGTTGGAAATCATCAAATGACTCCTCCCGCTCTGGGCGGAGCGAGAGGGAGTGTCAGACTTTTACTGACTAAAACCCACCCGTGTTCCTTCCGTTGCCTGTGTGCCGGGGCCGCGATATCCCTTTCGGACAAACTCGCAACCCTGGCAGGCATTGGCCCTTACGGACCCCGTCAGTTGGTGCTGACATCTCTTTGAGGCGCGCGTGGAACACAACGCGCCGTCGACCCGGGCCTGGTCCTAATCGGACGGCGAGCTACCCATTGCCCACCGTCCGCAAGCCCGCGCCTACGGGGGCCGGAAGTCGGCTCGCGACTCCCGACGCCCGGGGCGTCTCCTGCGGCGACTAGGGGCGCGAGGGCGCGCATCTTGCATTTCCCTCGCGCGCTCCGCCTCCTCCTTCGCGAGCATTACTGCTTCGCAGAAGGAAGTGACGGCTTCCCATGCACTCTCGCTCCGGACCATGGCCTGAACCAGGGCCGGACGCGAGAGATCGCCTCCGTGAGAACACGGCGATGCCGCGCCCAAGCCGGGCAGACCTCCACCGTATGCTCCACCGTGTCCTCCGGGCGATCCACGCAATGGTAACACCCGGGCGTTTCCTCCCGCTTTATCCTGAACAGGAACCTCCCGAAACAACCGTGTCCGGTGAGGACCTGCGTCAGGCGGAAGGTGAGGACGCCGTGGCGCCTCTCTAGCCACTCCTCAAAGAGGGGACTTATCGCCGCAATTGTGGCGTGCCCAACTCCACTAGGCTATCACTGCAATTAATAAAAGAAGCTATTGTAAAAATCTAAAATTAATTTAATTTGGCTTTATCGTATTTTTAAACAAGAAAGTGTCATCTATAAAAACCCTTTTTAAGATTTTTTTACCTTTATTTAACTATCTAAACCTATGGAGTATAAGCCATTTGTAAATATGGCATATTCATAAATAACGGAGGAGCTCGCTTGAGATTTAATGCATTTGGCTTATCACATTTGGGAGAATATCGTTACAAGTGCGACCACTTCCATCGCTCGACAATAATAATTAGGTACCTTTCTAATATCGATGATATTCTAGTGTTTTTAAAACTGCCCGTCATTCAATGATTCCCTCTCTAGGTAGGTACCTTATACTAAACACAACAGGTACTTATAGTACCAGTAATTATTGTAACAAGTCCATCCTACTGACAAAAACTTAGCTTAACAACAATCCTTTTTTTTATAAATAGCTTTTTAGCAAATTTTGTTAAATTCGATAGGTATTTCAGAAAAAGGTACGAAACTCACAAAAATGCCTTAAGACTATCTAAAAACTAAAAAAAGATTACAAAGTTGTACAACTAGAATCTTAGATTGAATTTTTGTACGATAAAGAAAAATATCAGGTACATATAAAATATATATCCACGATTTAAATCGTAGTTTTTTTTACAACTTCTGCCTCATTTTAACCAACTTTATTTAAACTTTTTAAAATAGATGATATAGAGTCAGTAGTGCAATTACTATGATAAGTATCAATCTATGATAAAAATGATGCCTACCAAAATCCTGCGTCTTTTTCATCGCTTCTTATTCCCTTTCCTTTTAAAATTCCAATTCTAGTTCCAAAATGTGCAGTACTTTTTATGTACAAGGTCGTAGAATATGTCTTTCGGCAGTGCTAAAGCTGCACTACCTGCTGATTTTTTCTGCCACCAAACAGCTGACTCGTTGGTGTTTCGCTGCACTCGTCCAACCCTGTGCAGGGCGATTGCAGGTACTCATAGTACTCTACATCAAAGGGATGCAGTCGACTAGAATTACCAACAGGACAAAAAAACTGAATGTTTTGCTCCTCACACATTTGTAGTGCATGGACACTAACATGTGCGCTCAAAATATCAGAAATTATAAATGTATTTCCTGATTTGTCTTTTATTCTTGACAGGAAATGTTTCTCTCTCAGGGAATGTTTTTTCTCAGCCAGTGGTCAAACACATTTTTGTCTATCCAACCAGTTGTCGATGAACTCGTGTTTGAAAGATCACAAGGGGTGGCAGGTGTTCTCTTTAAAAATGAAGAAGGGATGTATTAGCTCTCCAATAGCATTACTACAGAATACAACTGTGCCTGAGTAGCTTCGAATTTAGGTCCGCCCACGTCGTAAAGGAGGATAACTGCGTCGCCCAGGCATAAATCGGTAAGTAAGATAGATGTAAAGTTCTGCAGGGGCCTCCCAGACCTCATGTCACCACTTACGTAACTTTTTTTTAAATTTAGCTGTATTGATTTATTTCGATCTTTATACAAGGATTCCAGTGCTTGTGTTAGGATAAATGGGGAATTCGCGAACTGGTTCCGCATCTCGAGGGGTGTTGGACAGAGTTATGTAACGTCACCGTGGCTCTTCAACTTGTACATGGATAGTTTACATAAGAGGGTGATTACGGATTGAGGATGAATGAGTTACTTGACAAATGCCTTCTCTACGCAGATGATCAAGTTCTACTTGCATCGGCAGCAGAACAATTGCAAGACATGGTGACTGTGATGTATGAAGCATATAAAATGAAAGGGAAGAATATAAATGTGAATCGAGGGTCATGGTGTTTGAAAGCGAAGAGGATGTATCGGTTTGTGATGTGAAAATAAATGATAAGAGTGTGGAGCAAGTAAGTGAGTTTGTATACTTGGGGAGTCTGTTTACAAGGGATGGGAAGATTGATGAAGATGTGGAAAGGAGAGTAAATGCAAGAAATAAAGTGAATGGTGCTAAACATGCGATTGTGACCAACCAGTTGATGTCCAAAAAGGCTCGACTGGCTGTTTAAAATGGTGTGCCTATGCTTATGTATGGAAGTGAATGCTGGGTGTGGCAAAAGAAGCACGAAAGTAGAATCAATGCTATGGAAATGCGTTCCTTGCGAAGCATGTGTGGCGTGACTATGAATATGATAGGCTGAGGAGTGATGTGATAAGATAACGGTGTGATTTAAAAGAAGATGTAGTGACAAAAATTGAAAAGGGTATGCTTAGATGCTTTGGTCATGTTGAGAGGATGAATGAAAGACGACTAACAAAGTGTATTTACAAGGAAGATGTGAGTGGAAACACCGGGCGGGGACGCCCTAGGAGAACATATATAACTGAACTTATAGGTGATGTTCTGCAGAAAGGTCAGGTACGTAGTACTTGCCACCGGCGTGCGTGTATGACCAGATGTATGAACGTAAACGAAGCAAAAGGAGTATGTAAGGAACGTAGCAGATGGCGTTCTGTAGTTTCTGCCTACCCTCGTGGGAAGAAGGCGTGAGTTTATGTTATGATACGATTGATTTCGTTTTTAACAGCTATTACTCCTAAAAAGATGCGTAGACAGTCGGGAGATAGAAATATCCACGAACTAGTAAACACTTTTCGTTAGTCGAGAATTCAAATTTCGAATTGTCTTCCTCCCTTAAATTTGAGACATGACAATACGTAGTGCCTTTTGACGGTCTGTTCTTTTTGAGTTTGCAATTCGCCACTTTCTCTTCATTATCCGGTGTTCGCTTGGCGTCAAGTCCTTTACTAATTGTTTTTTAGCATGGTATCTTCTTAGATCTCTTTGTTTTGCCTCAAATTCCTTCGCAGGATCTTTTTTGCGTTTTTCTCTATATCGTCACTGTTTCTCAGCGGGTGTTAGAGGTAAAGTTACGTGCTTTTTGTCTGAAATTACAAATTATAATAAAATAAAATATTATGAGTTCTGTAGAATATCTCTAAAAACATGAATATCTAGAAATTACGTGATATTGTTGTTAGTTAAACATTGAGCGGTTTAATCAATATTAAATGAATATCTAAAGACTAATACTTACGGAAATACTTCGGTAAATGAGTGCACACAGAATAAACACACGCGCTATGTTTCACGGCCTTTGGTCGACTAATTTCGCCATTTGCAATCCAAGTAACGCTTTGGGAAGTCTACTCGCGCGAAACAACTAACGCCATCTGTTATTTATTTTCAAAACCACCGCAGTAATAGAGAATGGAGGTAAAATCGTAAGTTACCAGGGACAACATTTTAAATAAATCTTAAATTTAAACGTCAACGTCCAAAACTGTATAAATAATATTACTTACTGCGTTTACGAGTGCTATCTTTTATCGTATTAATTAAATAAACTTTTTAACATTTAACCAAAATATTTGAGATTTTTGTGTTTTGTCGTGAGGGACACCCTAGTGCTAGGGACATGAGTAAGTTCTAGGCAAATCAACTATGATACCTGTAGTGACCACAATAAAAATGTAAACATTTTTCAAAGAAATACTTAAAATATACAATACTCGTATAAGACCGATCCTAGTCCTTTCAGTATATGCATAAGTGTGCATTTGAAAATAATATTTAGGTTTTCTGAATATTATTTAATTGGGACTTGATTATCTGTAATGAAAAGTAGAACGACCCATGTACAATTATGATGGCTAAAAATGATTATTCTTGTTAAAAAATAAAATAATGCTCAATTTAGTTTAGAGATCTTTTATTGTTGGGTAGATATACTACATACTTAACTAACGATTGCGAAATAAATGTAGGGCAGGGTAGCGGGATCAACTTAGCTTATTGTACTCGTAGTTTATTACTTGACCTAGGGCTCCCCTAAATTATACAACTACCACATCTTCTACATCTAGTAAAACGTATTAAAAAAAACAACAACAGAAAAAAATCGTAGCCTTAAATCCTGACGTAACTTCCATCAGTAGAAAGATGGTACTTCGGAGACTTATGAGAATGAACACCTATTGCTTTCGATAGCTCTCCATTGTTCAACACCACCAAGAAGGCCTTACACTCAGCAGTGCTCGTACAACGCCATCTGGATCCAAGTTTAGTCTTAAACCCAAATGTATATGTATAATCTTTATACATTAAGTACTTCTTTCCATTGGCCAATTTCATCTCCTTGTATGTGACTGTAAAATGAGAAAAAAATGTGTAGGTTATTAATCTTCATCATCATCATTTGTGTTTATAGATGTCCACTGCTGGACATAGGCCTTTCCAATCGCACGCCATTTAAATCTACTTTTGGCTACTTTCATCCAGCTCCCACTGCCTTAGGAAGATCATCCACCTAGCTTGACCATTACCTTACCATAAGCTTACCGATTTATTAATAAAACGCTATTTGCATATCATGGTCCTGCTGCAATGCAATGGCCACCCATTGTTTGTCCACTGTTCAAAGTCTTTTTTTCCACTGTTTAAAGGACATATATGTCAAAAAGGAAAGGTCAGGTGCGTAGTACTCGCAGTATGACCAGATGTATGAACGTGTGGCGGCATCTACAATCGCCACATGCGAACTACGCATTAAAGACCTGACGTCACACAAATCCTGCATCGCGCAATTAGTTTACTGCGCGATGGACTTATATAAAATCTCCCGACTTCAACTTCCGGGCAGTTGCCCACCAGACACGACACCCGTCTGGTCGGAGGATCCTCCCTTTTCTATGGTGGATGAGTGAACTTTACTCCCTGTTCTTCATACCCCTAAATTGAACGTAAACGAAGCAAAAGGAGTATGTAAGGTCGGGGTTGTAGCAGATGGCATTCTGTAGTTTCTGCATACCTCCATAGGATCTCATTTTTATTAAGGACTCAGTCAATATGGGGTGTATTGAGCTTATGTCTCGTTTTATAAGAGAAAGAAGGAAGAGAAATAAGGTTTTAGATTATGTATCACTTAGTCCAAGATCGGCTTACGCCATGGGTTTCTTCCGGATACGCTTTACAAGTCTTCTTCTTTTCGTGTGCTTAGTGACTAACCTGGTGTCAGAGTTTTAAAGTCGCCCATTGGCCTCTGACTTGGCTTCACATGCCGTCGAGAAATTTCTCTCAGCAGCTTTACCAGTCATCATCATCAGCCTACAGCAGTCTAGCTGGACATAGGCCTCTCCAATTGCCCGCCATTACGCTCGATTTTCGGCAACTCTTATCTAGCTGCTACCAGCCACCCTGCGAAGATCGTCGCTCCACCTAGCCCGAGGGCGTCCTACCTTACGTTTGCCGATTCGCGGTCTCCGCTCAAGAACACGTCTACCCCAACGGTCATCGGTTCTACGGCTAATATGCAATATGGCTTTATAAGAGCTGATTGGTTTTAATGCCCCATATGTTTTTCTTTTTAAAGTTTGTAAATACAAAAAGAGGAATTAAGTTGTGATATCGCAATTTCGCAAATGCAGTCCCAAGCTTAAATTGGTCATTGAACTCGACATTTTATTAATTTAATTGTGTATAAAAACGGCTTATTAAAGGAAATTGAAACAGTAATGATTGCATAGCACTTTATTACGCGAAAACTAAAATACAATGAAGATAAAACTACCACTGCGTGACTGTATTTATTTACTGAGATTAAAAATAAGCTAATATTATTAAAACAACCACAAAGCCAGTCTTCCTACTTTATATTACCAGTGGCACATATTTAACACAATCAAGGACACTGAACGAAACAAAATAGACGTTTTAAGGTTCCCACAAACTAGCGCGACGTGACAGTGCGACGCCACTCTAATAAAACAATTTCTAAGAAAACTTTACGGTAAAACAATTACCAAGTCGCGTCAGTTTGCACGAGCCTTTATTGTTATAAAGGTATAAATTCGGACCCCGCTGCACGCGACAGTGCTGCCCCAGCAGTTCTGCCGCGTTTATACAATAGTTCAAAAAAAGTTTTTATATGGTTTATTATAGCCAAGCAAGTTATTATGTTGCTTTTTTATAATTTTCTTGGATAAGTCACGCAGCCTTGAATAATTAAACACTAATTTAGTTACAATTTGATTACTATAACAGTAAAAAGCGTGGTTTACTGTAATTTTACACAAATATATATTGTTTGGTTATCATCATTTTTGAAACGCGCATTATCTGACATCATTATTGCTAACATTTATTATGAAACAAGATTTAAGTTAATTTGAGAGAATCCACCGGCGAAATATAATCTGTTTGTGGAGTATTTTTTTAATTTTCTCAATATAGTATGAAGAGAAGTGCACAAATTCTCTCAACAACAAAAAAAGTACCAACACCCTTGTGATTTTTTAACACTATGATGGCAGGTTTAAATTAATGTGACAAAAAATTAAAATTACAGTAAACCTTGTTGCTAAACATGTTAGCAAAAAATCCCATAAATTTTACTCAAAAGCCGAAAACAATCTTATTCAAATTAACTATACAAACTATTATTTCATCATCGTTTTATTTATCAAAACATACGAGTACAGGATTATGTGTGAATTCATATGTTAATTACATATAATCTTAGGTATTACAACGACAGAATTATGATTTATTTTATAGGGAAACTGCACGGGCGCTTTTTTAACGCGACGTTTTTTTATAAACGCTGTAAAAAAGCTTCGGTAAAAAATTGGACTGCGTGGCTACAAGCATAAGAATCATTTACGACTGGCAATAGTAGTCAGCAACGTTAAATACTTTTCATACATTTTGTAGCGATGCGAGCCCCTACAAAGTGTATGTGGCCACAACTGGTGGTAGCGACGCCCATGTGCGAGTGTCCTAAGTGGCCACTTCACTTAACAGATAAAAACTGTTATGAGATTATATTTATCATATTGTTATAGTGCGGTTAATGTTATTAAATAATCGAACACGTATGATACAATCTGTTAATTATAATTTCGGAAGTCATTTGATTAGTTAAACAACAACAAAATTTAATATCTAATTTATTACCCTAAATTAGCACATTTTAAAACATTACTCATCACCTACGTCAAAATGTTTATTTCTATGTTAGTATCTTAATTAAAGTCACTAATCTAAACACACAGGTTTAAGCAAAATAATTAAAAGAAAAAAAAACGATTACAATTTAAAAAAATGTTCAGCCCATTACCAATTGTTTTTGTAATTAAGGAGCTAATAAAGAAGGATTAAAATTAAAAGATCTGTCACTACCACAGATCAGTGATTAATCTAATTCAGTATACAGGGTCAAATTAAATTAACTAGCGAAACGCCGCAGACGTGATCGGTATCGATATCAATACATGATAAAGCAAAAAATAATTAAATTGGATGTTTTTTTTTAGGGTTCATCAACTGCAATATAGTTAAAATATCAGTTTTTTTTGTGTAAACTTCACAGACGTGATTAGTAGCGACATCTTAACACGATAAATAAAGGAAAAAAAAAACAGCTTTCTCAACTCATACTTCAAGTAACGACATCAAAAAAATCATCAAATCTTTTTTTATTTAATTTATCGTTGATTTATTTTGTTTAGATATCGACGTCTGCGGAGTTTTGCTAGCTTATTTAATTTGACTTTTACTCATTTCTATTGTCATTTGCAGTCTAACAGTGCAATAATTGGTCATCGTCATGGACTTATAGACGTGTCATATGTCTTGATGGCCTCGTTAAGGCCTCGCCTCTCATGTACGAGGTTGTAAGTTCAATTCAAACCCGGGCAAGTACAAAGGTGACTCTTCCGAGTCTATCTTGGACGTTACTGACATCGGTGAAGGAAAAACACCGTGAGGAAATGTAGACTTTTAGTTAATATTAGTCTGAAATCGCCAACCCGTCTTGAGCAAGCGTGGTGATCAATACTCGTGCGTCAAATCACACAATTCTGCCATTTAAATCTTGGGTTTCCGAAGAACGGCCGCAAATTGACCGTTTTCATGAAAATGACAGTGGGTGTTTTATGAATAGTGTCAAAACAGCTGTCATTTTGCGACCGTATTCTGACGGCGAGGCTTTAAAGCCACCTGTCCCACCGCCGGGGATTAACGAGAAGAGAGTAATTAGAGCTAGCAACTAAAAACGAGTTGACGCTGCGGTAAACGAATACTCGCCAGTGATGTGAACAGTCAGCGATCAACTATTAGAATATGTATCTCTTTTACTTACACGGGACCTACAATCTTTTGTACGTTTCGTGGGCGAGAAAACCGTTGACAGCTTGTTGCTTCCTCGTCGGCGTGCACGTGTCTTACTTTCTCATAAAATATGAGACCTCTAGGCCAAAAGTACAGCAAAATGAACATTTTGATACCGCATCAAACTTAATAATGATGGAATAGAAAACAAAAACAAGTCTCTTCATATTCTGTCGTGTCAATGCCGATACAAACCCAAAATTGCAACAAAAACATTAGACTGCTTTAACAATAACATCAGTATTCATAAACAATATAGTCGCATGATTTGTTAAGATTATCCTTGATTAGTTTGAATCTTCCATCTTCAGTTTCCGCGAAGATTTTGGGGGGATGGCAATGTTCTCCTGGCTCCTTTTTGATGGAGAAGTCGTTGTTGACAATGACGCCGACGTAGCAGTTGTTGGTATTGATACAGCGCCATCTCTTTTTCAAATAAGGAGTCTTGGAGTAGTAGTGTCCTTTGTATTTTAGCAGCAATTTGTCCTGGACTGTTGTTATCAGTTGCACTGTAAGAAATGATGCTGTTGTAGTATTTGTTCCGAATGGATTTGTTAAAACTAAAAAATAACTTAAATTTTAAACGAACAACAGGATGTACAATCTTGTTCGTTTGCAATTGCTTAAAAAAAGTGTTATTTGTTAGATCTAAATACAAAGAAAAATATAAAAAAATCGTAGGTTTAAATTTTTTTATTTTATGCAAAACGTGATACTTATATCATTTTTGATACACTGTGCGTTGAGGGTGTTAAAAAAACAATCCTTTAGCTTTTTTGTTACATGTTTATTTATTAGCTAGTATTTATGTTTCTGTTACGTCATTAACTTTTTTTTTCTAGTCACCATTTGCATTGTGTAATGACTGACTCGGGCCCTAGCACGAACGCGCGGAGTAAACGTACTCAATGTAAATACGTAAAAAAAAAAAAAAACTTTTTTGCTCATAATATTAACTTCAAAAATCGTTAGAAGTTACGTTAACTGTACCATCAAAGAAGTTCATATCTAACCAGTTTGGAAACAAAATCCCGTGAAAAGATGACCATCTTGTTACCGGCCCGGTTCTATAGCCGCCGAGCGCTGCAACCAACAACAGTCCTTACGGTGATTATTTATGAACTTCTTTGATGGTACGTCACACGTTCGTACTAGGACCTGAGCAACCTAATTGCGTTACACACTTTCAATCACAATCCGAGGGTTTTGAAAGAAATTCCTAAACCAGTGCTTCATGGGTTTGAAGAACTAGTCTGCACAATAACGTAAATAACGCAACGTACCATCAATGAAGTTCATATCTAACCAGTTTCAAAACAAAATCCCGTGAACACGATGACCACATCTGTTACCGAGCGCTGCAAGCAAGAATAGTCTTTACGGTGGTTAGATATGAACTTCTTCGATGGTACGTGGCTGAACTGTCAGAATGTAAGGCATTGCGATCAATTGTCATTTTATATGTGTTACGCAACTACTTGCTGGTCCTAAGCATGTTCAACGTTTATGCTAACTGCATGTTCATTAATGCTGACTGTATGTTCATTGTATTTGTCCTATATAGTCTATTGAAAATTAACCTCATTATTTTCTATCTTAATTCTCATATTCTTCCTCCTTGGATTATAAGTATGTGGACTTCGGATGCTGGAGTACTTTCCACTTCCGACCATCTGGTACTCTTTCGGAGGATGAAAATGGTGCTTGGGTTCCTTCAGTACGGTTAATTTGCTATCCATAATAAGTGATGAGTAACAATAATTAGTATTAACACAGCGCCAGACTTTTGGATTATCATTTTTCTTCGCATAGCAATAACCTTTATATCTGAATAGAGTTTTGTCTTCCAATGTTGTTATTATTTCTCCTGAAATGTTTCAGATTTTATTACTTTCTTAATTGCGTTTGAAAAATGCGCAAAATCCATAAAAACCAGCACCTTTTTTGAATTTTCTCCTACCTTACAAAATAAAAACAAAGATTACCTGACTTTACATGAGTCAAATATTTACTCACTTTCTTTTTTTATCATTACTTTTATCTGCCGTTGATTTAGCTATTACAACAATATTTACTAATACATTTTAGTATTTTGTTAAGATTACTAAACTAAAAGACGATGCATTTTCTAAATGTCTTTAATTTATATTTACAAAATAAATATTTTGTCTGTACAGATTGTATTTTAAAACAGAACTTAATTTAAGCTAAAAAATACTGTTTCACATCGATCAACAAGTAACCTACTCACAATGATCTAAATATGATCGATATATACATATAATAAATGAGATATAAGTTGACCTATTGACCGACGCAAATTAAAAACAATACAGACAGTTCATTTTCTTTCAATTTATGTTTAGACCATTTGAGATAAACTCAAATGAAGGAATCAAATGAAAGGCAGGAATGAACCATCTCATATCGCATTTAAACCCTCTAGTAATAAACACTAAAAATACTCTATAGGGACCGTATTACGAAGTGTTAAATACCTAGATTGATAGAGATTTAAATCGCTAGATTCGCCCGACTATGTCAAAAGATGGTCACGTTTCTGTGTCGTTAACAATGACATAAGTATGAATATTATTATCTCGCTCACTATTTCTGAAATTCATATCTATCTTTCCATGCAGGATGTGTGAGCTCACTCTTCTTAGTATGGACACTTTTTCGCGCGACCTAAGTACGGTGAGGGCAAATCTAACGATTTAATTTTTGCGAAAACGAGACGGTGCTAGGCGCCCTACATAGCTCCATCTCCCTCTGACACTTGAATAATCATGGTTCTAAAACGTCATAATACGGCCTGTTTTGATTGAATCCAACGAAAGGTTATCGTTTATGCGCCCAAGAAAATTGTGCATCACAGTTATAAAGCCCTGCAGAGTTCATGTAGAACTCTTTAGGAGGATGCTCGTGCTCTTTAGGCTGCCTAAATACTGTTAAATTCTGGTCTACAGACATTGTGGTGAAGCAATGTCTGGTGTGAAGGCACCTCCAACTCCATTTACTCCTTGGAGTCTTGGTGTAGCAGAAACCCTGGTACCGAAGTAGGCGCCTGCCACCCACCGTGTATATTATCTCCGCTACAAAGTTTAAGATTAAATTTATATGTAATTATAGGACTTGAGCATATATTAAAATACTTAATTATTATTATTATCTAATAAATATATCGTAGTTATCACCAGTCCGTTGAGTAAAGGTGGCTTTTGCTTCTGTAGATACAAGATAAGGCCTTAAACCTTTTACTATAGAGTCAAGAAGAAATCAACACACAAAGAGTAACGAACGCATTTTCTATTTGGCTGATAATAGCACGCATTTATTCTTCGAAGGCTTAAGCAGAGGTGCACAAATCCAAATACCGGAGTGCCTCACGGCTCAACTCAAGGCTTTCGTTTATGCGTCCAAGAAAAGTGTTCATCAGAGTTGTAAAGTCCAGAGGAGGTCTTATGGAACTCTTTAGGAGGATGCACGTGGCTCTTTGGTTGCCTAAACACGGTTAAGTTCTGGTCCACAAAAATTGTGGAGTAGCAATGTCCGGTGTGAAGGCACCTCCAACTCCATTTACTCCTCGGAGTCTTGGTGTAGCAGAACCCCTGGTACCGAAGGAGGCGGCATCCACCCACCGTGTCTATTATCTCCGCTACAAAGTTCAAGATTATTTTTATAAGTCTTGACTTAGGACTAAACTTATATATTTATATTAAATAATTATTATTATCTACTCAGGTCCGCTTGCGCAATAAGTCACGAAGTACACTTAGTGCTAAACGTATTAAAACATCGTTCTTTTTCTGTTCATCGTTTGGAGATGACAGAGACAGAATTCTGTTTTAAATGTCATTCGGGCCTAAATATTGGTACCACAGCCCAGCACCTTAATTGGGTAACACACTTTCAATAACAAACCGAAGGATTTGAAGGAAAAAGAAAAAAAATCTTCTGTTCGCGGTAGAAATGAATAACGTAATGAATGTTGTTGAACTGTCAAAATGAAAGGTATTGCCATTGCGAGTGTTTTACGCCAGTTGTAAGAAAAGGCCTAAAAAAAACTTTTATAATACAGGTAAGAAGAAATTAACTAAACTGCCAAGCTTTCAATATCGCCAACCACACCAAAGCGTATTGCTAAAAGCCATTTATTATTGAGGAAGTTGTTTGTTCTAAAGTGATCATTTAAGGAACGAACAACTGAATGATTCTAGGTGATTGATTTAAAATCAAAGTTACCATAGTCACAGGTCATATAAGGGGCCAATCACGATGCTGAAGTGGAAACATAAAAGGCTCGTTAGTTATAAGGTACGTGTTTTGAATGGGAAGATTTGAGGCATGCACGAAACAGTCTCTTCGAGTCCGAACTCTGTTAGGAGGTATCTCTTTATTCACAAATATGAATACGAGGAAAAATGAAAAGAGCACGTGTTCTCCTAAGAATTATTTTTATTTATTTATTATGACAAAGAGAGTAAAAATCTTGCACAAACTGAGATTGTGGTTTGGCTATTGCGTATCGAATATAATTTATATTTTAAGAAGAGCTGCTGAGAAGCTTTTCTAATCTAGACACTCGGATGTCACACTTTACTGGACTCAGGGTTCATCAAGATCAGCTAAACAAATAAAAATATAAAATGCAGCCACGCAGAATCTTTTTCTGAGGGAGCTTTTGAATGAAAGTAGTCGTTAGAAACTAAGACATCTTAATATAAATTCCTTTACTAACAATGAATTTCTTCGGCTCGTGACAATGCTGGTTACAAAATTTGCTGACGACGAGTTTCTCGTCAGCGAAGAGGTATGCCTTGCACTTAGGCAGGAGGGTGCAGCTCCAGCGGGTCTGGGTCTGAGTTTTATAGTGCATGAAGAACGTTTGACCTTGGTAGTAGAGGCTCTGTT
This sequence comes from Agrochola macilenta, assembly GCA_916701695.1. Lineage (NCBI taxonomy): Eukaryota > Metazoa > Arthropoda > Insecta > Lepidoptera > Noctuidae > Agrochola > Agrochola macilenta. The sequence goes on from OU753563.1 coordinate 18,254,777, forward strand.
TCCCGTTTCCTAGGGTTATCATTTTAGCTGAAATTATTGTTATATACAGTTAAGGATTTTCAAGTTTTCATTAATCACATAAACAAATTATTGTCAGAGAATCAGGTATACAGGCTGCTAACTTATAATAAAACTTTAATATTCTCTTATATCACTCGCTTAAGTATGCCATAATCTCAAAAAGTTATTAAGCAGACAATAAAAATGAATATTGGCAGTATAGTGCAAAGATGAATATTTTTGCGTGTATACGAAATAGCTGGTTAGACTGTTCTTCTCATACAGACATGTCAAACAACACACAATACTAATTCATATTTCTAATACTACTTCTACTTTTTGTAGCGGTTTCAATGTCGTTTACCAAAATACCCTTTTTAAAGCGATAATACTCTCTAGTAGAGTATTATTGCTCTATCGTGGTGCTTTAAGCCACGGATGCTTCGAAAAGATTGCCTGAAATCCTTCAGAAGCAGGATTGCTTTGAAGATAGAAAAACTGGAGAAGCCGATTGTCTCGGTATTGTACCATCGCGGTCACGCATATCTAAAACAAAATCCCGTGCAGACGATGACCACATCTGTTTACCGCGCCATTTTTTTGTAGGTAAGTGTTTCTATAGCGGCCGAGCGCTGCAAGCAAGAATAGTCCTTACAGTATTTAGATATGCGTGTCCGCGATAGCACGTGTTTGAATGATGGAGCCAACAAGAAAAGAAGGAAGACTAATGAAAATATGGATGGATTATCAGTAAAATGATATGTGAACATGTAAGATGACTGATAGAAAGAGATAAAAAATAGACGAGCTGATCTCGAAAAAGTTGGGCTAAGGGAGAAATAGATAACCAAGTACAACATCTATCATCCATCTGTTCTATCTATCTTCTATCTATCTACAACATTTTGAAAATATTCAATATTTTCCAAAAACCAGCTTTCTACTTCTACTAGTTGACAAGTTATGGTTTTTTGGAAACGTTCCTTGACTCTGGTGTAATTACAAATTTCTGGATATTACAAGATTGCTTTATTGCTTTGATATCTACCATTACTACTTTCAATAAAAATAAGTAATTAAAAGAGGTCCCCTGAATGCAACGACGATTTTATTTATGTTTTTAGTCAGCGAGTAAATGAGTGACCTTTCGCTTTGTTTGTACAGATCAACTAATACAACTTGTTTTTTTTTTTTACTTTCTGGCGTGGGGATGAAATGTTTGTTTTGCATGTACACCCTACCTATGTAAAATGTATGCCAATAAATTATATAGTTTTGGAATTTACCCATATTGAAATAAATAGAATTTTTTTTGTTACTCATTTGAATATGGAGCCACCATTTTGTAACGTTTTTAAACGCTACTCCATTACATCTAATTCTGTTCAGGCATTTAACAGTTATGGTGGAACAAAGAAACTCACATACATACATACTCGTACATGAACCCTGAAAACACTCCTTTATGGGCAGTCGTGTAATAAGTTGTTTTTCCTATGATTCTATGTAAGTTCAGTGTTGCTGTCATGGCTGTTTAAGTTAGTTCTATCCGTTTTATGGAAGGCTCTGAATTTTGGTGCTGCAGTGCCATTTGTCAAGAATTTCAGTTCTTCAAGTCATTTGTGGTTAATATACTACTAGTGGTATATTAACCATAAATTATAATCTTGTCTGGAAACATATTGTGTCATCATAATGTCTGGTTTTCTTCAATTTTTTTTGTATATTGGCACCTTGATTTAATCGTGTTTTTGTCTTTTATGTGCACCAAATAAACGATATATCTATCTATCTATCTATATATATCTTGCCATTACTCATTAACTACAGTATTCAATTATAGAAAAAAATATTTTATACTCGAACATATCTGCCACCACTTTCAATATGTTGCTTTTTCTTATGATTATGTTCAACATAACCGTCGTGGATGTTCAAGTCGTTGTCTATTATAAGGAAAGACTTGCATTTCGGTTGGCTGGTGCACTGCCATTTGTCCTGAAGTTTCTTTCTTTCGTACCGCTTGTAGAACGTGTAGCCCTGGTACAAAACGAGCTGCTTGCCATTTACCATCGTTATAAGCTTGGCTGGAAACATAAGGTATTACACAAATAAGTGGTATACAAATGAGCCTTTTATTCGTAATGACGGATTTTGAATGCAAAAAAAAGCGTCTCCCATTAGTCATTCGTGATGTCATGTGGATGTCGTGATGGCCTAGTGGTTAAGGCCTCGCCTCTAATGCACGAGGTTGTGGGTTCAAATCCGGGCAAGTACCAATGTGACTTTTTCAATTCATATGTACTTTCTGAGTTTATCTTGGACATTATTGACATCGGTGAAGGAAAACATCGTGAGGAAACCTGGACTTGTAATTAATATACGTCTGAAATCACCAACCCGTCTTGAGCAAGCGTGGTGATCAATGCTTGTGCCTTCTCTGTATGAGAAGAGGCCTTTGCCCTGCAGTGGGACAGTAACAGGCTGGTATTATTATTAGTCATTAAAACAACAGTATTTAAGTAGACAATTTTATTTTAAATTCGAATATATCTTCCACGACTAACAACATGTTGCTTCTTCTTATGATTATGTTCAATATAACCGTCGTGGATGTTCAATTCGTTGTCCAATACAAGGAAAGACTTGCATTTCGGTAGGCTGGTGCACTCCCACTTGTCTTGAAGTTTCTTTCTTTCGTACCGCTTGTAGAACGTGTAGCCCTGGTACAAAACGAGCTGCTTGCCATTTACCATCGTTATAAGCTTGGCTGAAAACATAAGGTATTACACAAAATAAGCGGTAAATAAATCATTTATTCACAATAGCTTTCTGAGTTTGTAATTCAAATAAAATAAATAAAATGACTTTAGGTCAATAGCAATTTTTATTTTTAATTTTGGCAATGTGAAATACAAAATCTTCTTATAATATATGTGCTACTAGATAGATAGATAGAATATTCTTTATTATGCACACCATACAAATTACAGAAATAAATTTAGAAATGTTACATAGGGTGACACAATGGGCGGTCTTATCGCTAAAAGCGATCTTTTACAGACAACCTTTGGATGGATTAAAGGGAGAAGGAGAGACAATACTGCAGGTAGTCAGTGGTGTACCATTTACATACACAATAAATACGTAACGCATAAACTTAACCACATAAATATACACATATACCTATATATATACATAGATATATATAAAATAATAAACATGAAACAAGAATAAGGAACTATATGTAATGATGACGTTTAAGGAAAGAGGAAGTGTTTTTTCACCAGAGTTTTAAAAATGGACAAAGATTGAGCATGCCTTATCGACACGGGCAAGGCATTCCATAACCTTACTGCTTGAACTGTAAAAGATTTGTCATAAAAGCTGGTGGAATGTATCGGCATCTCTAGTCTTAAGTTGTCTGATGACCTCAGATATCTATTATGTGTGTCATGAAGGAACTGGAAACGTTCTTTAAGATAAGACGAGAGTTCTAGGGTTTTTAACAAATATTCTTATGCAATGGTATAAACCTGTAGTTACTGTCTTTTATCTTCAAATGCTTGTCAGTCACGCACGCCGTACCTGTGCTAGACAATACCTGCCATAAGTCAGTTTTTGCAATATCATCGGCTAAATGTTTTACTAGTGTATTTTTTGTAGTAATAGTATCCTTCATACAAACGGAGCTAGATGCCATTATGTCATCATTAGAACCACAATAATAATAACAAAACATTTATTTCGGACACAACGTTAACAGTGTTATAAAATAATTTTCATAAGATCTATGTTAGTAAAAGTGACATAATTTTTATTTTGTTATATTCCCGTAGCAATTTCGAAAAATAGGTTTTTATTTTAGACTCGAATGTATCTACCGCTTCTATCTTTAATAAGTTGTTTTTTCGTATGAGTATGTTCAGTATTGCTGTCGTGGATGTTTAAATTATTGTCTGTTATAAGGAAGGCTCTGCATTTTGGTTGGCTGGTGCAGTACCACTTGTCATATTTTTTTCTATCGTACTGCTTGTAGAACGTGTAGCCCTGGTACAAAACGAGCTGCTTGCCATTTATCATCGTTATAAGCTTGGCTGGAAACGTAAAGTTTTACACAAAATAAGCGGTGCTTTTTATTTTCTATTATTTTGGGGTTTGAAATAATTGAGGGTAAGTACTTACCCACTTCTTTCGTTTGAACAAATTCAACAGATGTCACCGTTCTTAATCTTAGCCTATGAGAGCTCTGCATAGTTCTGTCAGAGATGAATAATTTATTTATTCATTATTTTATATAATTTACCAAATGGATTATTTATTGATTTGTAAAGTAGCCTACATAACATTCTAGAAGGGTTTTTTTTGTGTTATTGAACACTAAAAACAGTCGGAGTGAAACATAATTGTTTGATTCCTATTTGGGGTTTATGTACTCGCATGTAACCAATTTATTTTCAGAAAGTACTCCTGAAAACCTTTCATTAGATAACAAGCTCGATATATTAATTTAAAAAGAAACACAATTTTGAAGAATAGGATATTATTTTAGATTCGAATGTATATACCGCTTGTATTTTCAATAAGTTGTTTTTTCTTATGATTATGTTCAGCGTTGCTGTGTTGGATGTTTAAGTTACTGTCCGTTAAAAGGAAGGCCTTGCATTTCGGTTGACTTGTGCAGTGCCACTTGTCACATTTTTTTCTATTGTACTGCTTGTAGAACGTGTAGCCCTGGTATAAAACGAGCTGCTTGCCATTTATCATCGTTATAAACTTGGCTGAAAACGTAAAGTATTACATAAGCGGTTAGTAAAAATAAGGAGTAAGTAAATAACTTATCCACAAGAGCTTGCAGTAATGAGATAACATAGGGGTAATTTTTTATTTGTCAGATTAACACTTAACAGATAAATATTTTTTCTGTAATTTTTAAATGAGTGGCAGCATGACTATGTATCCGTTAGTATAAAAAATGAATTCTGTGTTTGGTATAAAATAAAATCAATGATTATTTAAGTATCATTTATTTAAATTTTATCATTTTTGACAACGAGAAATTCTTAGTTTCTTTAAATACGTGAATATGTGCCGCTAGGGTTTTGAACAAGTATTCTTTTGCCATGGGTATGTGTTGACTTGTTGCTGTCCTTTATATTAAAATGGTTGTCAGTCACAACGTATGCTTGACATACGTTTGAGTTCGTGCAGTACCATCGGCTAAATCTTTTACTATTGTACTTTTTGTAGTAGCAGTATCCCTCATATAAAATCAGCTGCTTGCCATTTGTCATAGTTATAAGTTTGGCTGTAATAAAAAAATAAGTAAAAGTAATGGAGGAAATTTTCACGTAGCAGAAGGATAGTATATAAAGAAAGCTATTGATGAAAGTAGGTACCTGTTGTGTTAATGAAAGCCTGGAACTACAAAAAATTACCGTACAAGTTAATTTTATAAATAAAGATGCTGATATAAGCATTTAGACTGCGCGCGGCTGAAGTCGGAACTAATCGTATGCCGCCGTATTTTCATTTATGTAAGGTCAAATTAAGTATAAAATTATTTAATTAATTAATATAAGATTAATGATTTAATTATTAATATAGATTTAATATTATAAATATTACAGTATAGAATTAAGTACGCCAGCGCCACCAGTCGCGCGCAGACTTATCTTGCGCGCAATCTAAGTAGGTTCGTTAATATGGTAGAAGGTTAACAAAGAAAACAAACTGCGAAAGGTAATTTTTTACTAATTTCGTAGACTCTTAGATTAAACGTGAATTTAAATTATATATTGTTTTTAATCAGGTGGTGTATTTGCGCTAAACGTATAAAGTGCAGGCGTTGACGACGCGCAGATGCGCGTTTGCGAAGCTTCAACGCTGTGTAAAACGCCTACCTCAGGACCATGGTTTCATAAATATTACAATGTTCGAATGATTATGTTCAATGTTGCTGTCAATAATGTTCAATGCATTTTGACTTTACCAATACGTTTACTGTATAACGTGTATCGTTTAGACACCCTTGAACCAGTCGGTATGGTTATCAATCAACTAACTAACCATCCAGCCAATTAACTATTTAAAATAATTTAATCATTCATTGTATAAAATTGTTTTGTAACCCGTTAGATTTTATAATTTTATTATCGTGTCAAATGAAGCAAATATCAAGTCACATATTTAACATTAATGTAGCATGGCTCGAGCCTTACTCGGTCTAGCATAAATCATTAAATAGACCTTAATTTTTTAAGTTGTTCACAGTCATCGCATATATTAGATGAACATTGCAGGCAGATAGCTTTGTAACAAGCACAGTAGGAAAATCTTGTCTTCCTCTTCAGTTTTCTGGGACATACACTGCATGATCTTCTGTTCCTGTCCGGTCCTGGTTGGGGAGGCTGTAGAGGAGCGGGGGGCAAATCCTTTCCTAACACTCTTCTGATTGTTAATCGAAGCTCTCTAGGTAGTCTTTCGTTATAAACGCGCTCTTTTAAACTAGGAAGAACTAACTCTCTTGCTAAAGATATCAAGAAGTCCCCTCGTTTTAATTTGGCACCTGGACAACCTTGGTACAATACATAAGCATTCACACCAGCTAGATCTAATATCCTGTAAAATACTGCCATGGGCCAGCGACGTGTCCTTCGACTGCATGAATAGATTGAACATTGTTTGTCGATTTCTTTGAATCCAGCCCTTGTGTGGTTGTAATCAACAATCATAGTCGGTGTGTTGGTTGCCTGATCTGTACTTGGTTCATGATGAGAAGATGAAATCAAAATTTCAGCTTTATTTATTTTCGGCACATGAGATACCATTGTGTAGTCTTTGGTAAATCCATATAAAGTGCTTCCCAGTTCTCTTCTTTTATTCGGTTGGAATTCTCGCGGTTCTTCCTTTTTAGAGTCCCCAAGAAAGTCAAATTCTTAGAATGTAAAATCTTCATTAGTTGGAATGAACTAAACCGGTTGTCGGCAGTTACATTTCTGTTGGTGTTTTCAATCGGTTTCGTCAACCTTATAACCGATTGAGTTGGAGCTTCAAGCTTCCTTTCTGCATCCGACAGACCTTCGCTACCAGAATTCCCACAGTATATTATTATTATTCATTTATTTCAGACAAATTCAAGTCCATAATTTTACACACACACATTTAAATTATTCATATCTATTTTAAATTAAACCGCCCAAAAACCCAAATAAAATTGTGATTAATTAAATTTAAATATTTAACAATTCATAAATACTATAATTAATATTGTCAAAAAAATATTATAAAAATGTCAGAACCGTATATCAAATTAAATGTCAAATTGTAAAATGATAAAAAATTCAAAATATTAAAAATAAAAATTATATAAATCGCAAACACAATAATAAATTACAAAAAATCGATGGTTGGTACCTATATCTTTACCTACCAAGCCTGATATACGGGTGCATGTAAGGCCTGCCAGTGCTGCATGAAAGGCCCATCCAACCTGTTGGCGACGTATACGCGTTATATGCATAAGGTTTTTCCGCATAATTGAGAATCATGATTTTGATTCCATTTGTCTTCTGCTTTGTTGGCATGGACACGATAAAGCTCTTGCCCCTGAACGCTAAAAGCATCTCATCAATGCAGGTGGTTGGTCCCAGAGTATAATTATTTTGAGAGTTAGTAACGAACTTTCCAAAAATAAAAGATACTGCTGCTAAGGGATCATCAGTCTTTAAACGCTCTTGACGATCGGTTCCATTGTCAAATCTGAGGTAGTTTAGTAACGTACATAATCGATCTTTAGACATTACCATGCGAAAAATATCATGAGCAGTGCCTCTGTATGATTGCATTTAAATACGGAGCTGTAATAGAGTAGTCCAAGCAAACTTTGTATTTATATTTCATCAGTCTCTTTGGGCTCAGTTTTATTTGAGTTCCGTATTTGCGCTAGATGTCCTCGCAGTTTTTTATTGGTGTGTGCGACTACTGTTGCAATCATGTCAGTATCAAAAAGTTTTGACCATAGGTCCATACAGCTTCGAAAGGTAGACAAGGTAGACTGTTCAATAGGTCGAGACTCATGTTCAACTCGCTTTTGGACCACAAAAACCCGTTTTTTCCAATAAAGTGTGAAGCGGTTTGGCCACATTCTTGGGTGGCAAATGAGCTCAGCGGCGTGTCTCCATCGTTTTCATCTTCACTGTAGTTATTTTCACTTTCATTTGATTCACCTTCCTCCTCCTGAGATCTTTCGTTTCCTTTATACTGTTCTTCACTCTCAGGACTGCTGACTCTTACTTGCAAGTTTTCTACCTCATAGTCTTCTACAGAGTCGTCAAAATCACTGAACACGGTTTCTTCATTTACCTTCAGCCAAACTTCAATTTTAGGAGTTCGTTGAAACTTCGCTTCAAAGTGTCGGGGGTGGACATCTAAAATGAAAATCAAGTAAAATGGAAGGCAAAGAGGAAAATTAGTAACTTAGCGGCTAAATGTGCGCTTCGACGTATTCGGTTGCTATGACATATCATGTAGAACATTACGTATCGACATGTGCGTGCACTGGAAGCAACAAGGCAACCCGTGTATCTGCTAATCCCGCGTAAAACTCATGCAGAGCCGTAACGTAAAGCGTTTTAGTATCTCAATGCTGTAAATCGCTAATTCTGGACTTAAACAGACAAGTCTGTGAACGATTCGCTCTAAATATTGTAGGAGGGGGTGGTTGGGTCAATTAAACTGGAACTCCTACAGAAGCCCAGTACGTAACTAAAGCAGATGTGGCGACTAAACAGGATCATTTAAGTCATTTTACTATTAAAGCTATAGGATAGGAACCGAACATAGGGTTGGGAGATAATAAAAAAAAATGTAATGAAACTCAGAAAGTTATTATTGTACTATTAACTAACATTACATAAACAATACAGATGGAATCGCGTTGTGTGTGTAGGTGACCCAGCGCTTGTAAACTGCACATACATATTCAAGTTACAAAATCAAAATCACAAGTCATTTATTCAAACTAGGCTGAGAATCAGCAATTATTGAACGTCCAAAAATAAAAGAGACAGTCCCCCAAAACCCTCGCCCTTCACTACTTCCTAGTGCAGTAGCTGGAAAGAAGAACGGACGCAAAAAAATCCCCAGCAGCACAGATGTCTGTTCAGTTAGAAGAATTTGATTCTATCCAATAGTAAATAATTAACATTACGGAACACAAAACATTAAATTGAATTGTTTGCCATAATGTCAGCTAGCATACGCCAATACACCAACAAAAACATTGTAAACTATACTCAAGCAGAAATAAAAAATAAAAACGCAAACGTTGGTCACACACGTATGTATGTTCCATCGGCTGTTTTATACAAACTCCTTCTTGCATGATTGTGGTCGACTTTACTTTCACGTATCCTATATAGCTCGTCAGTCAGTAGGTAACATTTACATAAGCGAAAACTGCTGCAGTGCCATTTATCAAAACCTCTTTTTTTCGAATTCATATTATTGAATGTAAAACCGTCGTGCAATAGTACTGCAGCGCCATTTCCCATAGTTATTAATTGAGCTGGAACCAAGAGATAAATGTTAAAGGTACGAAATACATAGATTTTGTTTTTTTGTTATGTTATTTTATCTTAGCGTGTATACAACATAACATAACATTACGCCTGATGCACAGTTGTACCTATAGTACACCCACATTTCGCCAGTTATGTTTAATTGTAGTCCATGTGACTGGGGGCCATCAATCAGTGCGTAGTATTTCACAATAACGTTATAATAGTTACCCATTACGTAAGAAGTGCTAGTGTGAGCACGTCTACGGTCGTCTTTGGGTAGTTGCAGTGATTAGGAAAACGGAACTAATAAACAAAATAAAAAATCATAATAGAACCCAGTAATTTTTTTGTGAAATCACTTTAGCTTTTTATAAATCCAATTAGCTTCTGCTCGCGTCTTCGTCCGCCAGCCTATAAGCTTCCTCAAATTCACTCCTGAATTGGGCTATCCAAAGCAAAAAGAGTTTTCAAATCCGACTGGTAGTTTCGGAGATTACCCCCTACAAACAAAAAAATTTTACCTCTTTGTAATATTAAGTATTAGTATAGATTTAAATTGAAAATGTCCTTTAAATAAAACCGAAAAATTAAATAATCTCGCCCACACGCCACAGAAAATACCTCAACACCTTTGAACTTTTTATCGGAATGGAATTTTCACATAGTTCTCTTGCTTAAATAATGATAATCCTGGCGATAAATATCTTGTAAATATGTAAATTTTTCGTCCAATAGGACGTAAGACTTGCAAGGGCATTACGTGCAAAACCATTTTTTATTAAATTTATTTCTCTTATAAAACGTATAACCGTCGTACACTTCAAGAGTTTTTCCATTTTTCATAGTGATCATTTCAGCTGAAAATATACGAGGAAAGTTAATATCTAAAGGAAAAACTTATTCTAAAACACCTTTTTTTATGCACCCACTGTAGGTATTGTTGTGTGTCGGGTGGGTCGTTGAGCTCCCTAAGACAAGGCTGAGTCTACGATGGCTGATACATGCGTGCTGTCTGTTGGGACAGGTTTACCCAAACTGTCTCTGGTACTTTCCTCAAAAAGCCAGATGCTAGTCATAGTCACACACGATATTTTTGATATTTTGATCACTCGCGCGGTTTTTAGCCCCGTGAGCACTCGCGGTGTGCTGTGGCCACCCCACATAAATAAAGTAGAATTTTAAAGATATGATTGCTGCAAGTGATACAAATATTTTATTAATTTGTGTTACAAAACGCATTTATAATACGGAACGTTGAATATATATTTTTTATTCATTTTTATGTAACATTATAATAATCTGCTTTTTAAATCACACTAGTGAGATTATTCTCCAAAAAAACCTAAATAAAAATAACTCCTTAATGTTTAACATAAATTTTCTTATTGAAAAAACGTACCTTGTTTATATAGTGAACTTTCTTTTCTCTCGCGGGGTGTCGTGAGCACCCCACGCAACACGTCTTCACGTAACAAGTGTTGTCGTCACTATAGCCCACAAATTAATATATAGTTGCTCTACCCCTCCCACCTCTCATAGTCGTGTTCAAAGGTCACTTGTAGCTGTACAGACGCATATGTTCAGAAATAAAGAAACAGGCATTATTTTTTGCGTTCGGAAATCACTGGGGGGCTGATAGCTCTCCGCGCGCGTGATCGCGGGTTAAAGTAAGATACCTTGACCCCTGAGTTTTTTCGCCATTTATCCCAGGGGTAGTCAGAGTAAAGGCTTGTGCAGACCAGCGCGACTTGTCGCGCGACGCGACGCCGTTTATTGTTATACTGTGAAGTTTTCTTAGAAATTGTATTGTTCGTGTCGCGTCGCGCGACAAGTCGCGCTGGTCTGCACAAGCCTTAAATGTCGACTCCATCTAGCGTATTTAATTTGTTGAAACAAGACGGCGATTTTTGGATCTCATATCGTTTTTGGACCTTTTTTCACTCTCTCTGGAACTAAAGATGGCCAACCAACGAAAACTCGTCTCATAAAAGTATTAAGTATGATTTATTTACCATATTAAAAGCCTAAAGACAGTTACTGTTGACATTCAATTGAATTTATACATATGGAGTATCAATAAGATTAATTTGAAAGACAATACGATACGTAGACACATTTCCAAAATTCTTATAGATAAATTAGAGGGTTTGACGCATTTGGTGCACATCTCAACTTGTACACCATGCTCAAATGGTGAACTTAGCAACTGGTGCACTTCTCATATGGCACACTTCGCAACTGGTGCACTTCTCAATTGGTGCACTTCGCAAAAGGAGCACTTTTTAAGATGGGTGGAGATTTGGAAAAAAAATCTAAAAATGAAAGAATCTTTGTTGGAATTTTGTGGTTTTGCGTGGGTAATTTTCTTATTATTTCCGAGTGACTGTTTTTATTTTTGAAAAAATAAAAATGTTATGTAAATATAAAAATGCTATAGTGATTATGTAGAGTTAATTTAAAATTATTTTGTTGATTGTATTTTTAAGAAAATTATCTACGCAAAACCAAAGATTTTTTCATTTTTAGATTTTTTTTCCAAATCTCCTCCCATCTTAAAAAGTGCTCCTTTTGCGAAGTGCACCAATTGAGAAGTGCACCAGTTGCGAACTGTGTCATATGAGAAGTGCACCAGTTGCTAAGTTCACCATTTGAGCATGGTGTACAAGTTGAGATGTGCACCAAATGCGTCAAACCCAAATGAGAGACTTGTAGAAGAGTGGTCAATATATTAGTTTGTAAACTACTAGAGACGAATATATAGACCACTCTCTGTTTTATGTAGCTTTTTCTTTTTATGATGATGCTCCTTTAAACATTGAATAACACTTAATTTTTCGTCAAATATAACATAAGACTTGCAATGATGGCTCGTGCAGTACCATTTCTTTAGATTTTCTCTCTTATAGAAGGTATAACCGTCGTACATTAAAAGTGTTTTACCATTCATCATAGTAATCATTTGAGCTGAAAATATAAAGAGTAATGTGAATATCGTGTGAATATCGTGAGATTGCATCAGAATTGGAAATGTTCTAAGTTTGAACGGACGGAGTTGGGATCTACTGCCCCAACCTCATACAAATAATGAATACTACAAAGTAAAAGTCAAATAATTTATTTCAAGTAGGCCATTAAAATTAATAAGTAAGTCTAAAATTAATGTAAACAAAAGTATTATAAAATTAATGTATACAAAAATATACACTAATTTTATAATTATATGTGAAGACGATGCCTGGCCATACCTGGAATAAAATGACTATACCACAATAGTTAAAAAGAATAAAAAATTAAGCAATTACAGATAAATTAATTATGTGATAGATACATGGTGCTCATATATTTACAAACATTATAAAAAAATTGATAATTTTCCTAAAATTTTAACAAGTAATACTAATAAGTCAGTGTAAGCTAAGGTAATTACAGAATGTAAAAACAATGTCATAAAAATAGTAAATGATACAATTAAATTTCAGTTTGATTCTGTCTAGACTCCAGATGGTCCTATGGAGCGGAACCAGGAAGTTTCCAAACATTCTTATATTGGTAGTTCTCTTATTAATAAAAAATATATGCTTATAATGAATAAATATCATGCTTGTATAATTTGTAAAACACAAAAAACCTGAATAGAGAAAAATAAGCATTATAATCTATCTATAAAAATCGATGCCACTTTTCGTTGTAATTTTATAACTCAAGAACGGCTGGGCCGATTTAGCTGATTTTGGTTTTGCAATGTTTGTCATAGTCCAGGGAAAGTTTGAACGGTGAGAAAATTAGGGTAGGGTAGGTAGGGTAGGTAAGGTAGGGTAGGTAGGGTAAGTAGGGTAGGTACGGTAGGTAGGGTTCAAAGCTACCCGTGCGAAGTCGGGGTGGGTAAAGCTGCTTATCTATAGAATTTTGGTATCGCAGGCACAAACCAATAACCTGAAATACGGTGTAACTTTTGTTTACCCGGGCCTGCGATACCAAAATTCTTGCTTGTTTTTCTGTTTTCAGTTAAATGTTTTTGCAGTCAAGTTTTTTTTTGTATTATTGTTTACTACCATTTTATACATTAAAATGATTCCGAAATAAATTTCTTGTTATGCTTTCAACCAAACGTATCTACCACTACTTGTTTGACGAATGATTTTCTTCTTATGTCGATGCACAAACGACGTTTCAAGAATCACTATCTTGCCGTTGAATTCGGTTAATTTGATAAACGACTTGCAACGGAAGCTTGAGCAATACCATTTTTTCCCTCCATCCCTTTTAGAGTAGGTGTAACCATCGTACAACAAATATGAATTACCATTTACCATAGTAATTAGTTTAGCAGCTGAAAATAGTAAAGAGAAATATTTATATAGTAATAGCTGCTAAATCGCGGTTTCATCCGCATCCCGTGGGAATATCGGGATAAAAAGAATCTTATGTCCTAACTCAGGTTATGGTCTACGCATGTGCCAAATTTCATCCATATCTGTTCAGCTGTTTTAACGTGAAAGCGTAACAAACAAACAAATAAACACTTTCGCATTTATATGGTGGCCCCCGGGTTGGGGGAGTGGGTAGGGTGTTTTTTTTTAAGAGATTCGTTAATTTACCCTCTTCGCCTATTCCATATTCAAAGACAACCGGACTAAGGAGTACTTAAAATCCAGTCTTGCGTTGGAGCTGACACACACACTTTTTTAAATTAAACTATATGATCAGGAACAGCCACCTCCGACTAGGCGGGTGTTGTGTCTTGTGGGCTACTGCCCGTCGATTGATGTCGGGACGTTCTTTAAATGCTAGTCGCGCGGCAAATTCTGCTTGCGCGATGCAGAACTTTGCATAACGTCAGTGTGATTGTAGTTCGCATGTCGCGATGTAGACGCTGCCACAATACTACCCAATTCTGTTTCCTAATAACAATATTTAAATGAAATCGCCATTTAAGTACATGATTTATTGAAAACACACATTTGAGAGTTACTGATCTATACAAATAAATTTTCCTTAGGGTGTGTCCAAACATTGAGCGGCAAGAGCACGGCAGCAACACGTGGCGTTTGCAGGACTCATTTCTCTCGCGCTCTAGTTAGGACCAACTACTGCACGGCACATCCGAGACACGCCGCGCACTTCAGTTGACAATATCAATCTGCCTAGCCTTTAATACGTCCGCAGAAATACGTCCAGACACAGTGACGAATGTTTCCTAAAAATGTTTGTGCGCAGTAAGTAGATAGAAAGAAGCGTTCGCGCACGGCAGCCACGCACTATTGCCGCTCACAGTTTGGACACACCTTTAGGTGTATTTCCTACCTATTTATTAACATAGTCTTATATTATATATTTCTTAATGTACCTATCTACTGAAAACGAATATCATTTACAAGTAGATCGGATGCTTTTATTCGAATATATCTACCATCGCTTGTCTGATACAGTGTTTTCTTATGATGATTATGTTCCATGATCATTTCAGTTATCACCATATTTTCTATCAATTTGACGTAGGACTTGCAGTTAGGAAAGTTCGTACAAAACCATTTCTTTTTATTCCTTGGGTTCTTCCTGTAGAAAGTATAACCCTCGAATAAGACGAGTGTTTTTCCGTTCACCATAGTTATCAATTGAGCTGAAATAAAAAGAATTATTTATATTTTATAATAATTTTCCAGCAGAAAAGAATTTTTGTGGTCCTAGGTATGATGGGTTAGAAAAAATGCACAACTGTCAAAAAAGTTTTTATTTGATAACAAGATAAATCTATAATATTGTATATTTAAAGCTATGTCTAGTTGTAAATCTAATATACAAAAAAAAAAATACCATTATATGCCTATCTAATTCACATAGGTATTTGAAGTCCGCGTCAGAATAAGGGTCAGTTCACACCGACACGTGACGCGACGCGTCGATGCTTGAAGAGGCCAGTGGTTTCGCTGGTGAAATCGCTGGCAGCCCCACGCGCCACGCCTCCCTGCTTCGTGATACGTCGCGCTACGCCGCGAGGCATCTCTATGCGCAGCGCGGCACAGCGCGACGCCGCGAGACATTTTCCAATTATCCCAATTAAATGTGTATTTTTTTGAGTAGTAAATAAAATATTTTGTATCACTATTTTAAAAAGCGCGCGCAGCGTCGCTTCGCTTAACGACTCGGTGTGAACTGACCCTAACTCCGTTGTAAAAAGTTCACGATTCTGACGACTACTTTAACAGACCCATTATTAAAACATTCAAGTCTATAAAAGTCGTTACATGTGTCAAATAAATACGAAGTTATTCCAATGTTTCCAGAACATCACTTGGGTTCCCAACTATAACTACAATCCGCATGCTACTTTAAACCATAAACTTCTAACTTAATCTTTAATAACAACTTGGGATTCGGGGCCAATCAACCTCTAGCTTAAGGCAACTGTCCCACCGTAAATTTATTTATATTAATAGTTGATCGCTGACTGTTAGCACCGCCGGCGATTACTCGTTTGTCGCAGCCATAGAGCTATCAAAGAGAGTACTCGCTCAGCGACGCTCGCTTGGCGGGCAGAACACTCACTGAGAGACTCACGCTTGGTACATATGCATACCAGCAAGTAATCGCACGTCGCCTTCGTGCACTCGCCAACTCGTTTTTAGGTGCCTAGGGCTGCCTGTCCATTGAAGCGGAGCGAGGTAGCGGAGAGGAGAATGGCAGCGGAATGGAGCGGAGTTGCGGACAGTGTCTGTCCATTGATGCGGAACGAGGTAGCGGAGCGGAGTTACGGACTGTGCGGAGCTAGACCGAGTTCACGTATTTTTCCGCATCGCCTCTCCGCTTCCGCGCTCCGTTTCCCCGCTCCACTTCCCCTCTCCGCTTCTCCGCTCCGTTTCCCCGTTCCGCTTCCCGGTTTTGTATGAATTTTTAAACTAGTTCGCAAATACCTGTCCACTGAAGCGGAGCGGAGGTTTTATGCAATTCCATTGGTTAATATTGACACACCGCTACTCCGCTCCTCTCCTCTTCGCTCCAGTGGACAGGCAGCCTAAGCAGCCGTTCATACAGTACGATATTTATCGGAATAAAAACGTCAAGTCGACATCCCACAGTTCAAACGGTCAAAAACAGATGCCGTACGAAACTGCCATGTGTGATCCCACAATTAAACAGTCAAATATCGTACTGATCATCGCCGTGAGAACGGGGCCTAGCCATTTCCTGGGTAACATATTGCTTTCATATCTAAAGCTGTATCCACACTTATTAGCTATCTGTCGTCTTTAAAGCCCCATTTAAATGATGCAAGTTTCTTGCCTGTGGCATACGATAAAATTTAAGCAACAAAGGATTTGCATCGTGTGCCTTTCAGACGGTGCAACTTTTATTGTTGCTTCAACTTATGGTATGGCACAGGCAATTAAATCGCGCCGTGTAAATCAAGCTTAATTCATCTTGCGTCTACCACATGCTTTGTGGAAATATTTACTAGATGGCTCTGTATTAATGCATATTATACAGCAAAAGGAACTTCATTCCAACCGGGTGTCCCACGACACTGGATGTCCGACTTTTTTTATTTTAAGCTTCGATCAATTAATTGTTCTTTATAAGAGATCGAAGGTTTTATTTAAGGCACAGAAATGAAGGATATGGCGGATGTTCAATGATTCAATTTGATATTTCGACCACCGAGAAAATACGTTCCTGATACCTGTCATTTGGACATGTATTCTATCGATTTCGCATTACAGAGATGTTGCTGTCAGATGTAAAAATAATTATGAAAGGACTGTATATAACTGACAGGTGTCAGGAACGCATCCTCAAATCATTAATGCGTTATGTTTGCAGAATTCAATTTGGTAGCTTCGTCTAAATTGAAAGGCAATGAGAACAATGTGATTCCAATGTTAGTTGATACTGATTATGGTAGAGGCATAGGACCCACGACGATATCAACCAATAGGAACTGTTCCATTTAAAGCTGACCTCGCATTGTCTACGCATTCTACGAATGTAAGTTGGCAGTCAATTTGATAAAAAAACAATATCCCTGACTGTGCATACAGTTTTGATGTAGTCGCTCAAAAATAAACACAATGAAAGCGCACAAGTGTGGATATAGCTATTGAATTACAATTATTTGATGCTATTGCAAATAACAACCACCGATTTCGGTAGACATCAATAAGTCTTGACGTATTTCCCGTCAGGACACCTATGAACTGGTCGCATCTCATGAGCATGCTCCAGTAAACTTTTAATAATATTGTTCTGGTCATCCAAACAGAGGTACGATTTACATCGAGGGAAGTTCGTGCAGACCCATTTGTGCCCTGTCTTCATTTTGTACCTATAGAAGAACGTGTAGCCGTGGTATAGAACCCACGTTTTTCCGTTAGCCATGTCGATAATGCAAGCTGAAAAGAGAAAAGCAGTATAGTAAATATGAAACCAAAATGCTATACCTACTTATTGGTTTATTTAACTACCACGAAAGAAGATGTGCATCATTAGGTATGGAAACAAAATAAAACATCAGCCAAGTTTCAATTGGTATTTGAAAACTTGAAGTTCAAGGCTAAACTTGACCCAAAATTTTTATTTTTGTTAGTAGCTGAAGTTCAAGGCTCCCGCAGATATGCGCGACGCGACGTTGGGAAGCTATTGTGGTAGAACCATTTTCATGAAATTTTCATAGAAATTGTTTTACTAGAGGCGCGTCGCGCTGTCGCGTCGTGCCTATAGAGGTATGAGGAAAAGGGTGTAAAGTTCATTCATCCTCAGGATTCTCCGACCAGACGGATGTTGTGTCGGGTGGGCCACTGCCCGACGATTGATGTCGGGACGTTGTATATATACTCGTTGCGCGGTAAACTGTACCTGCGCGATGCAGGATTTTGCGTGACATCAGTGTGATGCGTAGTTCGCATGTGGCGAACGTGGTCTGAAGCCTTTCAGAGCTTAGCTACTTATTTCTTGAGGAGTTGTTAAATTTTATACATGTAACTGCCGTCTGAGCACCTTTTTATAAACTAACAGTCCGGTTGCGCTTTGGAAACAAAGTGCACTACCATCAATAGCTACCCGATGATCGGTAGCATCTGATGAATTTACCTCAAAAGGAGAAACAATCAACAGATGTGTTCTTTTATTTTAGTAATATGTAAGTAGTACAGAAGACTCTTCCGAGAAAGTAGGTACTACACAGTTATGGTGGTAGTACTTCCTATTGACTATGAGAGTGAAGGAAAAGAGAGTGCACTTGATGTGTCTGAGCACACACTTGTGCACTACTATAAGTGCAAGTTAGAGATGGGAACTAAAACCCGATTTGCACGAAGCAAGTTTCTTGTCTGTGACATACAATAAAATTAAAATCAACAAATTACTTGCACCTTCTGAACAGTGTTTACATCGTGCAAATATTATTGTTGCTTCCATTTAACGTATTCCACAGGCAATTAAATCGCACTGTGTAAATCTTATATTGTATATTCTCAATTAATAATACGTGTCTTGTCTTTCTGTAGCCCAAATACACATATCAACACAATCTAGGGATATTTTAGTTATTCATGTATTAAGAAGAAACTACTTAGAAAATCTTATAACATACTTATATCAAAATGCGCAGAGTGATTTATATTCTACAAATAGTAAATTAAATAAAAATCTAACTTAAAAAAAGGCTCTAATAGTAGAAATAAACAAAGTTAACAATGTACACAAAACTAACTTCTGCTTTTGGTGATAAAATAAAGACATAAAATTAAATGAAACATTAAATAGATTACAAAATAAACATTAATAATCTGTAAAAGCACCTGGATGAGATGATGTGAGGATATTAATAACGCATCTGCAACGATTATTCATTATTAAAAATGAGGTTATCGATATCTCTTTGTTCCATGAACATAACATCTTGAACCATTTGCAAACAGTTGTGAATGATTACTTTAACGTACAAAAGCCGTCAAAAGTAGGTAAGTAATTCCATACCAAAATTTACACAACATTGACTTGTATACAACAATTACGTATATATACGACAAAAAAGTAATGTATGTGAGTATGAATATTTTATTAGAGAGTAATAAAATTATCGAAGGAACATCTAGGTAATCCTAACTAAGTAATCCATGCAATTTTGTAAAAGGGAAATATTTAACTGACTCTCTAAAAACTTTTCGCGCTTCTAATGATGGTCGTTTTTTTAAATTATGAACCTCTAAAAACTTTTTGCACTTTTTAACTTTCTAGCCTTTTCTCACAGTTGGTCGCAGTAAGTAAGATACGGAACCCCGATCATAATGGTTAGGTTAGATTAGATTAGAACTGTGAGACACCGCGAGCGAGCCGAGCGAGCAAAGCGAGCTGTGCCGCAGTCCACATTGATTATTTGAGATTCACAAAAACAGGCGCAATCTTTATATTAGAGCGTTTAATGATACGAGTATGTTTAGGAGCGCAAAATGGGAATTATTAGAGGTTCGATTAAATACATGCCATTGCAAACTACGGCATTGTGGTTTAGCAAATTAAATGAATTAATGGAGTTAAAACGTGCTTCACTGTGGCGTCACATGGATTTTGTGTTTATTGTAACTTTGCTGCATCTTCACATAAATCCCATTAGACATCAATCGATAAATCGGCCTACTGTGACTATGCTTATGTGAAGCTTTAACAAGGCGTCCTTTCGAGATCAAAACGTAGGATGAACAGTGTGCAGTGCAGACCCACCTATCTACACCAGTCTTTAAAGTACTTTGCTTATTGAAGGTGTATCCATTGCTAATGAGGTACTGCTTGCCGTTCGTGTCTACAGTTATCATTTGCACTGGAAAAAAGATATATATTTTAATAGTTTTAAATTAATGTTGGTGGAAAAATGTGAATAAGAAGCAAACGATGTCAAAACTCATGCAAACATCCAACACTCAATAAAATTACATCATACTCTCTATTTCATCATCATCATTTCAGCCGAAAGACGTTCACTGTTGGACACAGGCCTCACCCAAGCATCACCACTTCAACCGGTTCTGTGCTTCTCGCATCCAGCAAATTTCTGCGGCCTTCACAAGGTCATCAGTCCACATTGTGCAACGCTGCGCTTTCCAATACGCGATCGTCACTCCAGAAACTTTCAGCCACATGGGCCATGTGTTCTGCGAGCAATCAACCATGCCCACTGCCACTTAAATTTGGCAATTCATCGAGCTATGTCACTTCCGATTTGTTATCATATATTTTGCATACACTAGATTATTAACATGCATTGATTGAAAATAACTAAACAATCATGTTCACATTCATTTATTTATATAAATTCTTAAAAACACTCACTTTAAATTCTAAAGTTTTACATACGTCCCATCACCCAATTTGTAATATCTTGGTCGCTCATGGCTATGGTCTTCTAAAGACTTGAGTATTTCACCATAATCTGACACCAAGAGGAACGCGCGACACTTGGATGTTCTCGAACAACTCCATCTAGCGCCTGACTTAAGAACTACTTGCTTGTAGTACGTGTAGCCGTTCTTCATCAAATATCGTTTGCCGCTTGCTTTTACTGTTATGAGTTCAGCTGTAACATAAAGCAAGATCCCAGTGACACATTCGTAAAGTCTAATTTACATGGTGCGATTTATTTTCCTGTGGCATACCATAAGTTGAAGCAACAATAAAAGTTGCACCGTCTGATCAAATGCTTAAACGGTGCATGTCATAATTATGTTGCTTCAATGTTATTGTACCTATGTCGCAGGCAAGAAACTTGTATCGTGAAAAAGGGGCTTAAGGCAAAAACCATAGATTCATTGTGTCTCATTAGTCGGGACTCGGTAGGTCAAGTAAAGTGAAACTAAGAGGATAATATATTTTTTACGCTATTTGAAAAATAAATAAACAAAGTACATAATATATACCTTCAATGATGATGAGATGTTAATCGGTGCGCCGCGCCGCGCCGCCAAGTACGGAACAAAAAAATATTTGAATGGGCAGTAATATAATTTTTCTTTCAATTATATTTACCTATTTGGTGTATAAAATTAATGAAGAGTGATTAATGAATGAAGAATGGGCAGTAATAGTTTTTTTCTTCTTCTTTCAATTAAGTAAGTATATTTATTTGGTGATTTGGCAAAATGTGGCAAGTATGAATTTTCACAAATAAATTGGTTATTGTTTAACAATACGACAAACGTTAAATCCTGCTAATTAAAGTCCTTTAAGTCTCATATACGTGCCATCAGAAAGTTTGAAATATTGAAAACGTTCATGAGTATGATTTTCTGAGGACTTGATGACGTCACCATTTTCTGACATTACGACGTAAGCGCGACACTTAGATGTTCTCGAACAGCTCCATCTAGCGCCAACTTTGAGGATCAAATGCTTATAATAAGTGTAACCGTTTTTCATCAATTGTGGCTTGTTTGTACCTCGTACGTTTATTAGTTGCACTGTAAGTTATAAATGGAGACGTAATTTTAATTTAATCCTTTTTTTATATTAAAATCAAAACCAAACTTTATGAAAAAAATCATGTTAAGCATTCTGACGGACATTGCATGCAAGCATTTTGCACAGTCAGACTACCGCCTTACTATGCTAAACAGTCCAGTAAATGAAAATGTCCCGTTGAGCGTCTTGACATGTTCATTTACTAACAAAGTAGGTATGGTGAAACTGGGTCTCGGCAATTTTAAATGACTACTTACATATATTATACAGCTATGTCATTCATAAATTATAGAGTTATTTTTCAGCTTTGATATTCATTTATTAAAAAATATAAATATCCCATTCCCATTATGTTTTTAGTTTTTATTATTTACAATTTAACATAAGTGCCATCGGACGTTTTAAAATATTTAAAAGGTTCGTGGTTATGGTTTTCCGAAGTCTTAATGATGAAACCATCCTCTGACACTAAGAGGTACGCGTGACATTTAAACTTCGATGTCCTTGTACAGCTCCATCTAGTGCCTGCTTTGAGAAGTGCGTGTCTATAGTAAGTGTATTCGTTTTTCATCAACAGTTTCTTGCTAGCACCTTGCATTGTTATAAGTTCCACTGTAATACAATCGGCTTTTTAAAATAATAAACACATAATATAACATCACGCCCATATTTCCCGAAGGGTTGGGCAAAGGCGTACCTGTAGCACACCCACATTTCACCAATTATGTTCGAGTTCCATGTAATAGGATAAAAAAAGAATAGACATTCCTATAAAATTAAAAACTGCATAAAAAATAATGTTTCCTAAATGGTAAATATACGTCCTGCGAATGTGACCCAATGTGGTTTATTATAGATGCGAAAGGGCCTTTAACATTTTTCTATAGAAGTCACCAAGTCAAGGTTGCCTGGAAGAGATCGCAGAAAGAGATAAGGCCACTCACTCATTGTATATTACAAAATATACAATGAGTGAGTGTATGATTTATTTTTGTTATATAAGAAAAAGAAATAAATAAGATAGATCCCCTTTTAAAGTTAATTTTCGATAATGTTTCATGCATATTCAGAAAAATACGGGCTGTCACATGCCCATGAGCGGCATTGTATGTCGCAGGCAGATTGTATGATTCGTCATTTTACAAACCGCGCCGTCCGTTTACAAACGCTCTCGGTTATGCAGAATACCTAAGGCAAATTGGCAATTCGTTCAATTGCTATAATTTCGACATTCAAGGCTTGTGCAGACCAGCGCGACTTGTCGCGCGACGCGACACCAGTTATTGTTATACTGTGAAGTTTTCTTAGAAATTGTATTGTTCGTGTCGCGTCGCGCGACAAGTCGCGCTGGTCTGCACAAGCCTTCATTGATATTGTAGGGTGACCATCATAAAACACAGGTTGGACAAATCATACTTTATTCCAGCAATCAGGTGCCTATTATGTCACCGTAAAATTGTGAGAACCGTTAGTTTACAATTCATCGGTATTATTTCCGTTAGATAATAAACAATCGAAAACTTGTGAACTGGGTGAAATGGGTTAGGTTAGAACTGTGACCAACCGATTGACCGTAGCTAGCGGTGCCGCGGCAGCGGCCGCCGACCGCTACTTCCAAGTTGCTCGCAGCTAGGCAGGCTATTTAGTATTAGCGGAAGGTGCGTTACGTCCCACGCAAGTTTGATACCAGTTCACAATTTGTCGGTATTATTTCCGATAGATTATAAACTATCGAAATATAATGCGTTAAATTGTAAATTGTTAGTTGGAGTTCATAATTTTTCGACAATTTTGTACCAATAATATTCCGCAGGAGTCTTTCCAGCACCAGATTCCATGAACACCTTACGTTTTTTACGTGCCGGATAAATAAATATTTAAATTTGCCACGGCATTTTGTAAATAGTGTTTGAATTGTCCAAATGTTGTGGCATATTATAAAGTGACAAGATAATTTACATTTTGCCTTCAGCATATTTCAAAACAGCGTGCGTTTGTAAACGGACGACGCCGTTTTTAAAAAGCGGAATCATACAAATTGCCACAACATATAGATGATTATGTATAATTAACTCTAACGTTTGTTAAATAAATCGAAACAAAACACGTAGTACTAGTGATTTTACCGCGATGTCTCGAGGGCTTTATACTCGCTCGCGAAGGAGAAATATTAGCAAAATGTCCGCCCGATAAGGTTTCTTAAACACATTGTAATGACTTTTTTTTTCTTTCTAACCTATATTGTCCCACTGCTGGGCAAAGGTCTCCCCCATATTTTTCCAGACTTTCTTGTGTTGCGCCTTCTCCGGCCAATTGGAATGTTAACCAAATAATAAAAAAAAAAGAATTTGTTTTAAACCATACACTGAATTTTTTTTGTAAGTATTTTTATTTTTGGTTTAGTTGGGGTTTTTAAATAAAAACAAATAATAAAAGCAATACATTTCATTAAGGCACCTGAATCGAGCCATCCTTTTTTTTTTTTATATAAATCAACTCAACCTATGTATGGTACTTCATGAAGCAATCCTCAATGCAGAGATTTACGTTACATTGTAGGCACTTCCATATGGTTCTGGCACTGAGTTTCCGCTGGTAGCACATCCAACAGCGGCTCTTTTTCATGCCGTTTCGAACCGGAAAATGACGGTGCTCGAGTTGAGGTCTGCTGGTGGCTGTCGAATGGGCTGTCGTCGTCAGTCCAGTTCGGGACGCTATAAATCGCTTTTCCGTCGTCAGGTCAATATTTCGGTGTATCTTGAGTAATTCTTCCGCCAGTGTTGTCCTGAACTGTCTGTGCGAAATGTTGTTATTGACTGAGTTGAAGATGATAAAACAGTTAAATATGGCACAGTTAAATAAACGCCGGAACAATTTTTTAAACACTACTTTGTTTTTTACGCGCTCCATGGGCTGAGCAGCCAAGAACTGGTCTTTCCTGTCCACACCTCTCATTGATTTGTTGTAGTCCAGGACAACGCTTGGCTTGTAAGTCAGTCGTTTATTTTTATGTCTCGTACCGGTTTCGAGGCAATGGTACGTCGAGATCATGCTAACTAGGTTAGAATCTCGCCATACAATTACCGATAAATCGGCACAGTAACTTTCACTTATTTCCCCTTGTAGAAGTTCTGCCTTTGTGATCGTCTTCAATGAATCGGGAACAAATTCCTGATTCAGTCTTAACGTCCCATAACAGTCCGTCTGTTGTCGTTTTAGACATCGCGCTAATAATGGACTGTTATAAAAACTGTCCATTATTAATGTGTGTCCATGATGAAGTAACGGCTCCACCAAGTCATATACAATTTTGGCAGTAGCATTGATGGGACGTGCAACGCTACTGTCAGTTGTGAGTTGGTCAGTCGTTTCCGTCTCGTCAGGTCTCTCGTCTGTGTCATCAACGTTCATATCTTCAGTCGTAGTTGCGATCGCAGTCCTGGTCTTGTCTTTTCCAGCATATATAAAAAACTTCCAAAGATAGCCGGAGGAAGACTCACACAACTCGTAAGTCTTCACTCCAACTTGTGTAGCCTTGGACAAAATCTTCTGAGCGAAACTTAGTCTCCCATGACATTTCGTCAGAAGGGATTCATCGATGACTATTTCCTGAGAAGGATAATACATGCTGGAAAATTTGTCGTTAAAATAGTCGGTCACAGGTTGTATTTCGTACAGATTATTGGGTTCAGTTGTCGCCTCACTGTCGATGAAATGTATCAGTGAATTAATCAAAATAAACCTATTGTACGACATTATTCTAGAAAAATAAGGCATAGTGCCGAAACCATTAAAACTAAAGTAGGACTGCTCATCCGGTAGAGGGTATAGCCCTTGTAAAATAATAATAGCAAGGAAACTGATCATTTCGTCCCTGTCCGTCGGTGTCCATCTATACAGTCGTGAAGTTGGAACGAATTTGTTTTGATCTTTTAATAGTTTTATTTTCTGGTCTGCATATCGGTTGGTCGCTGTGCAAATCCTGTCAATCAAGTCATTGTCTATCATTTTATAAAAAACGTCGACGATACGTGTCTGGTCTGTCATCGTAAAAGTAGGTCCTGAAGTCCCGGTGAAATTCTCACGTCGTCCGTTAAAAATGTGTTGGTCTGTAGTCCATTCAAAATCGTAACAGTCACGTGGTACAAATTCCCTCATCGCCAGGTCATTCCGTCGGTCTTCTTTGTCCAGTACACGGGTCTCGTGAGATGTCAATTCGGCGCAAACTGCTGACTCCGCCGAAGCGTTGCGTGAGGTCATGATAGGGAGTAAGCAGTCGTCGTCTCCAATGTTCATGTCAAAGTCACTAAGGTAATCGGTCAGTCCTACCCACTCAAATTCAAATTCTTGGTCGTCAACTCCTGGAAAAAAACAATCTTAAAGTTAAAATTTTGCGGTCATCAATATTTGACTTCTAGTTGAATAAATATAACAATGTGTACCAATCGAAGTACATTGTTTGCTTGTGGAAGGCGCTACAGAAACTTCGTCCTCAGGCTCCTCTTTCATATTTTTTCCTGAAACAAATATATGGTGTAGTCTTTACTTAAGTCTCAAATTAACCTAAACTTTTTCTACAATTTACCTTCATGTTTGTGACTAAGCATCATCTTTGTTAAAGGAGCAGAAATGACCTATGCCTAAAAAGGGCGCGTAGACAATATAAACAATGAAGTTTTATTTGTTTTTTTGGTAATTAAGTATTCAAAGGTGTATATGGATAGTGTGCGACCAACGAGAAGTAGAAACATTCAGTCGATTTCATGGGATTCTAATTAAAAAAAGAAAGAAAGAAATATATTTTATTTGAGACAAGCACAGGAAATACGAAAAAAATATTTAATTGAGACACGCACAGGAAATACAAAAAGTAAAAACCGGCCAAGTACGTGTCTGACCACGCACAATGAAGGGTTCCGTAGTTGGGATGAAGTGATCCCAAGATCAAACTTAACATTGTAGTTGAAAAACATGCAACTGCAAATTTAAGTTTGTCGATTATTACTCGTTAACCTGTAAAGCCAACTTAGCTGTGATAGTTTTCTTCTTTTTTTTTTTAACTATGGCGTTTCGCAGTTGACCTCTGAGGAGGTCGTAGCTGCTTAACCGGACTTTCCTGTGGCTGCCTTAAGCTTCTACACTTAAAGCCTCCAGCCAGAGGCATAAACTATTCTAATTCAAACTAGGCGAACGGACCTCGGCCTAGGGCGTCGCTGGGGGACGGACAGCAAGATGGGACAGGCTGGATCAAACATAGATTATTATTATTCGGGGAATTTAAAACTACGGGCTCAGCTTAGACGCGGTCGGGCGGGCGCATCGTCGAACAAGGGTCAGGGGAAGATAGTTTTCCTTTTAACTTCGTTATACAACGTGTCCCAAAATTCAACGATAAGCTGGCACCAGACGGTGGACCTGGTCATCACTACCCAAGAAAAAATAATGAAAAAAAAAAACAATTAATTTTTGGAAATTACAAAACATAGATTGTAATCGTTCGGAAATTGACAACATTGGTAGTTCAAAATATCTTAAGGTGTGTCAATCAAAATGATATAGGCATTTTTTCCTAGAGTATTATACCATATTGGAATCTTGATTAGTTGCGTCAACTTTTTTTTAAACTTGCCCTTGTAGTGTTTATACTTTTTTTTTACACCACGACGACTGAAAGTAAAAACTTAGAAAATTTTAAGGAAAAAAATAATTTGGATTGACTTTGTGTAAAAGCTTCAGGCATTCTGGGATTTTTAAGGGTTGTGGTGGATAGCAGTGCTACTAAGGTTGCCGATAGGAAAAAAAAAACAGAAATATTAGAAAAATTGTGGTCATGGTAGTTAAAAATATCTTAAGGGGTGTAAATTTCAATGTATTTCTTGTAACTTCCAAAAAAGAATTTATATATTTTTTTCATTCTTTTTTCTAGGGTAGTGATGAGCAGGTCCACCGGCTGGTGCCCGCTTATCGTTGAATTTTGGGACACGTTGTATATACTACTGCTGTGATCTTTTTCATAAGGAGGAGGGAAATTTGCATTTTAAAGTTTAATATTTCGCAAACGGAACCCTAAATTGAAAAATGGCTTTCACTCACCCTTCCTTGTCTTGCACCTTTTCTTGTTTTTATTTTACCACTTTGTCGGCATGATTAATATGTATCCCATGTCAAATTACAGCTTTCTAGTACTAACAGTCTCTGAGCTAAGCCACGGACAGGCAGACAGACAGACAGACGGACATGGCGAAACTATAAGGGTTCCTTGTTTTCTACGGAAACCTAAAAATGAGAATTTAAAACTAACACAATTAACATATTTTTTTCGAACAAACAAAACAAAGACCCGTGCGAGGCTTAAAAGGCTCCTATTATATCAGCATAATCCTGCGATATTTAAAAAAAAATGTACTACAGATATAAGTATAACTACCTCATTAAGTACTCATTTCTAATAAAACATTTCACAAATAATAACAAGAGTCATAAAAGTGTTAATAATACCTACTTATAATCTTAATTACAATCAGTCCTATATTATCCATATATTAGATCCTATAAATATTTTGTCTATTAAGGTACCATTCCGTACCCTACCGCAGGAGGCAACTGCAGGCGACGTGTCGCCAAGACATGACTGTTTTCTATGAATTTCTATGAAATACTTTCCGTAGCTAGGCGACACGTGTAGCCCGACCACAGACCAGTAGTGCCGCCAGCGCTCGAGCGATAACACGTTTTTCTATCTTCTATATACCGACTGGAATACGGGCTGCTGCCGCCTGCGGTCGGGTTCGGAATCATGACTGCAGCGATATGACGCCGCGACACGTCGCCTGCCGTTGCCGCCGGTGGTCGGGTACAGAATGATACCTTTTAACGGTGGATAGGCCATAGTGTCCAAGTGTATTTCAAAAAATCTTTACAAGTGGCAGTTCCTAACAACATCAAATCCTACCTACAGCCTCGCTCGCTACCAAATAAACACATACATAATAGACCTATAAGTTCGGTGTTACAATACGGCCGATCTGAACATAGGCTCTCTGAACTTTCGCGCATGTTCACTCACCCCACTAACCTCAGGTTATCACAAACTAGGTTAAAAAAAAAATATGTTGCGACTTCTGCGCAAAGTTCGGATCAGCCATGATTCATAGGCTGTATTGTACGAGATCATTTCACTAAAATCTTAACAATATTTCCTCAATAACAATAAAACTATTTCAAACATATGGAAGCAAGCACATGGAATTATTTAGTACTGCAAATGATTTGTATCCTCGTCACCGACGAGACCCCCACAAGCTCGTACTGGATATCCTTCCACGACTTGCTACGACTTGCGTATATTTAATAAGATACCAAATAATCTTAAGATATTAAATATAAGATTATTCAAAAATAAATTGCATGTATGGGTGTGTAGTCATAGTTTTTATAGTGTCAAAGACTTCTTTGAAAATAAATGTTAACAGTAGTTGTGAAAATTTGTACGCTTAGGCTTGTGCAGACCAGCGCGACTTGTCGCGCGACGCGACGCCGGTTATTGTTATACCGTACAGTTTTCTTAGAAATTGCATTGTTTGAGTCGTGTCGCGCCGTCACGTCGCGCTGGTCTGTGCGAGCCTTTATTACTGTTAAGCAAAAACATGTACTTATGATCTTATTTATTTATTTTTTGTATTTTACCATCTTTTTATACCATGATTTTAAGCAAATAAATATTATTATATTCTATTCTATTCATACTTCTGCGCATACTGAAAATTAAGAGCTTTATTACTAATCTTCGTAGTGAGATCTAAACTCCACCTTCCGGAGTTATGCATGATATAGACAGGGGCCGGATGCCTGTGGTTCAAGTCTCCACCGACGACAGTCATGCTGTAGTCGGCAACAATGTATGCTCGACAATCATGCCTCATTCTCGAAGAACATTTGTACCGTGTCTTGCCTTTCTTCGACACGCAATGGAAGCTGTAGGTGAAACCGTTGTATTTAAACAGTTGAGCACCACTGACTAGTTCTATAATTTCACCTGGAATTTGAATTATGATTAGTTTAAGGATTCCATGATCTCACGCACTATACGGCCACGATAACTGGTACGAATCTCGCACTTGGTCGCAACGGCCAACTAGCTGACAAAGTGCGCGATTCGTATCGGTTCTATAGTTTACCTGATAGGTGCGACCACTCGTGATCGTGGCCGTCTAGTGCGCGAGATTTCTAAGACTGTCCGACCGCCGCGTGCCAACGAGGAAGCGACTAGCTTTCAACGATTTTTTCGCTCAAGAAACGTATACAAGATTGTAGGTAAGTAAAAGAGATACATATATTAATAGTTGATTGCTGACAGTTCACACCGCCCGCCGGCGAGTACTCGTTTGTCGCAGCGACAAGAGCTTTCAAAGAGAGTACTCGCTCAGTGACGCTCGCTTGGCTGGCAGAATACTCGCTAAGAGACTCACACGTGGTACATGCATGCATGTGTGGCGGCATCTACAACGCCACATGCGAACTACGCATCAAAGACGTCACACCAAATCATGCAGACACGACACCCGTCTGGTCGGAGGATCCTTCCTTTTCTATAGAAGATGAGTGAACTTTACACTCTGTTACTCATACCTCTAAAGGCATCTATCCGCAACTCCATGAAAAAGCATACTTAATTGCTCAGTAAATTTTTTAGTCGCAAGCGCTACAGCTGAGCGTGGTGGTCTGGGGTTCGATTCCCAGGTCTGGTAGAGTGTTATTAGGATTTCTAATTGGAATTTCTCAGTAGCAGCCCGAAGTGTGTGCCCAGTTCATGCAATAGGCTGGCCCCCTATTACATGTAGTTGTGTGTGTTTACGTAAGTTTCTATTCTGATTTTTCGAAGTTTATATTCTGTACCTTTCAGTATGTGCTAAATGTAACATATTTTATTTCTTTCTTTTTTGTGTAAAAACGCGGTAAAATCACTCTAAAAGTATGTTTTACTTCAGAAAAAGTTCATAGGTAAATACTTTATAAACAAAAAAAACTACATGACTATTTTTAATAACAGGTATAATACTCACTAGATATTTAAATCAAACAAAAAGCTACCATTAGTAGGACAATTTCATGAAAAACATAAAAATGGCCTTTTGGCCTTACACCTGTGTATGAGGTAATCAAAAAACATATACACATATTTAAAACGCGTATGTACCGAAACAAGTAAACTAGAATCTCTTAAGAGCGTTCATTCTAAAAGTTGGCAACGTCGCAAATAGCTGTCAAATATTTACCTGTTTTGATTAATTTGGCAATATTAGGTACTGTATTAAATTTCTAACTAGTGAACTAGAATATTAATAATGAATTCCACCGAAACAATATCACCGAATTTGATGTTGTAACCGTTTTAGGTGTAAAAAAGGCATTTGGAAAGTTTCCAAATACTTCTTTTACATCTAAAGCTAAATTATTCGGTGTTACGATATTAATTATTGCATTTTATAATCAATATTTTAGTTCACTAGTTAGCCATATTTCATATTTCCATACAGTAATAAGTATTGCCAAATTAATCCAAAACAGCGAAATATTTGACAGCTATTTGCGACGTTGTCCAGTTTTAGAATAAACTCTCATATATGTACGCGGTCACGTGGTCTTTGGCGTTCATACCATACTAACGTATTCCTCTGTTTTTCCCTGGTTAATACAACTAGGCCAAATATTTTTTTACAATTTAATGACATACCTATCTACCACTGCCATGTCCCTATGTTTTGTTTAAAAAATATATAATTATATATAATTATGCCAACAAACAAAACACCACGTGACCGCGTTTCCTCATAACATTCTTCATGAATAGAGTTATATAATATAATTAGTAACAAAAATTCGCATGTTTTAACCCTTTTAGAACAGATGGTACAAAAATAATGTCCTTTACTACTTGGAAGTTGGAACTGATCCGGAAATAGGTGTGTCCTATGGTAAAATTACGCAGAACGTTGTAATTGACAACAATGCTAAACTAAAAAAGCGATGGAATGAAAAAAAGCAAAGCTTAAAATTTGACAATCTTAACAAATTATCATTATCTGTCTAGCCTTTTTCCAGCTATATTGAGGGAGCTGAATATCAGTATTCGATCTTACAATTTTTACAAGTTTCTGTATTAAATCCAGGTGGTCTATTCTGTAAAATATCACCGTAAACATTGGTGAAGTGAGCTGTCAATTATGTCAATCCCCATACTCCGTTGGTTTAGGTAGTTAAATAAAGGTAAACTAAATTAACACGTGACGAGAGAGCTGTCAAGTAACCGACTAAACGTAATACGTGTCCCTTCAGTTGTCATTCTACGTCATAGTTGTACTCTTCAATTTAGCATCGTTATAATTCGTTGACGTTTAGAGAACCTGTCTTTTTGGCCTCTTTACAGTAGATATATTACAAAATATTATATTATGATTATATGTCTACTTATCTCGGGACCATGCTGGGGTCCCGGTCTTTTAGAAGGCGTACGAGGGGCCGAAGCCAACTCGCAGAGGCCCTTTAGACAATTTTAAATGGAATGAGGCACCAACCGACGATTTTTTTTTTTTAATAAACTTAAAAAAAAAATTGTGCTCACGCAGTAACATCTATGAAAAGTACTTTAAAAATAAATGATAAAGTTTAACATAGGTAAATACTCGTAAAAGAGGAAACTATCGCAAAAATCGAAAAAATATATAAGTAACGTGTATTTATACAAGAAAGTGTCATCTACAAAAACTTTTTTTTTACGATTTTTTTACCTTTATTTAATTACATAAACCAATGGCGTATACGTATAGCATCAGATGGAATGCACTTTATGCTCACTATACCTAAATTTCCACGTTGAATTTTCTACAGAATAGAGGCAGTTATAAAGGGATTACAGTTTCGCCTTTAAACACGCCATTATATCTGCAGCCCCGGCATGATAGGTTTAAAGGTGGATTGCTGCAATTTGAACTTAATTTTATTATCCGACCACATGGCAGTAGTCTCATGGTTATGATCCGTAGATTCTTTCAGCATTTGCTGAAAATTATTCATAAGTATATGGGCGGAACAGTTTGGACTCGTACACTTCCACTTAACCACATTTTCCGTAGTATTGTTATTTTCTTCTTCGTAAACAAACTCCCTAAATATCAAAACCCTCTTGTTTTGGTTCACCAGGAATATTCCACCGACTACTTTTTTACCTGTAAAAATATATTAAGTTATTTTACCTTCAAAGTTGTTTTAGGTGTCGTCCACTACTGCTCTCTGCCAAAACCTATTGAACGTTCATCGAAGGGGTCGTCCATTAATCAGGTGGTTTTTTAGCAAACCCCCCCCTCCCCCCTGGTAAAACGTTGTGAGGTTTTAGAGTAACGCCCTTCCCCGCCTTCCCAAAGTTACGTGTATTTTTTGGTGCAGTTTAAAAAAAATACAGAATATTTTATCTTTAAATAGAAAGAAATAAAGAAAAATATTTTATTTTGGGGGCCGCTTTTCGGTTTAGAAATGCGCGTAAACAAAAAAAAATATACAGGTGATATTACCCCCCTTTCGAGCCCACGTGATTTATGGACGACCCCAAAGAGATAAGTCATCCCGAAAGATGGAAATAAAATTAAAATAAATTAACTTTAACTTTTTAATTAAATAACAATGTTTAAAGGACCCGAACACGAAAAAAATAATAGGTATTTAAAAAAACTAATTAAACCACAAGAGTTAATAAAATTATTAAGATTCTCCGTTAACATTAACTTGAATAAATGTCGAAACTAACTACAAATCGTACGTACGTAACGACCATCGTGGTCACGGATATCATCAATAAGGTACTAAGTAACTTATTGATGCACGTTGGCCCCCCGGGATAAACTAATACACGGCGTAAAGAACATCGACGCGCAAACTGTTACCATGATTTCAACATATGATTTTTCATTACATTTCATTATAGATCCCTTGGCGCAGAAATTTTACGTCGTTTATAAAAAAAAAAATCTGCTGTTTCATACAAAACTGCAATACCCAAGGACTCAAAATGTATGGAACAGTATTTTTTTTAAATAACCGAATAATTTCAACGTTTGTGATTCTAGAATCATTGACTGAATTCATTGTACCTCTATGTATACGTATATATTAAAAATCAATCTGCATAACCTTTCCTAACTTTGTTGGGATCGGCTTCCAGTCTCACCAAATGCAGCTGACTACCTGCAGTATTTTACATGGAGTGACTGCTTTTTGACCTCCACAACCCAGTTACTGGGTAACACGAAACCCCCTCTATGTCCCTACACCCTGTATAATTAATTGCGTCTCATGAATAAAGGCTTGACTGGTTAAATTTAGAGTACAGTCCGTTGGCTGAATGTTGTATTTTAGGTCGTTCGTGGCCATTGTGTTGTAACTTGGTCCTAAGAATCATGGTTTCGTCGTCACTAAGAACCACGATGGCGCTGCATTTCTTATGGTGCGAGGAACAACGCCACCTGTTATGTCTAATAGTCTTGAGTCCTGTTGCTTTGTGAAACGTATATCCGTCAACCATAAGAAGAACTTTCCCTGATATTAAGGTGATGAATTTTGGATCTGCAGAAAATTGGTACACAATAATTAGTTTACTAATAACATTATAATTCGTTTCTGTTAATGAGGTTTAATTAGTAACTATAATTTTATTTTGAAAATTGTTTATTCATTTCAATATTATGAATCATAATTATAGATAGAACAATAAATGACTTAAAATTATTTAGATTAATACGTTTACACAACCAGTTTGCTGTGACTAATTTAAAGTTAAATTTTAATACAAATCTGGTTGTAATTTCAGGAGTCTTACAATGAAGGTGGGGGTCGTTTATTAAAGTAGATTTCAGTATTACCTATTGAGTTTTTATAAATATTATTTTCATTGATAGACTCCCGTTTGACTACTATTTCACCTGACGCTAGCTACGGTTTTTAGCAAGCCACACACGTAACGATTTACATGCTCAAATTTAGGCTTGCGGAAGTGTAACATGACATGTTCGAAGAAATTTACTGTGTGGCTAGCATAAGACTGCGGTGGCCGCCACATAGGGTCCGCCATTTACCGTTGAACGACGTCACTAAAACGTTCTGTATGAAAGTAAGTTGGTGTGTTTTCCTAGAGAGCGTTTTTTGACGACGACGTAAAGTCAAACCCCGGTGCCGTCATTCATGACGGCTGTCACTGCGGCCGTTATGTGGCGGCCACCGCTCTTGTAGGAAACCGTAGCTTAAGCGATGATGGGGTCAACGCTGGTAAGTATGTACTTGCTTGCCTAGAGTAATCTATTGACAGACCATCTTTTCTCATATAAAAGAGGAACATTAACCGTGAATCGGTTGGTGCGATGGCACGACAGGCAGGTCAAAGATGTTTTATAAAAAAAGGTAGAATTTTAATTAATCTTAGGCGAAAGTAGTCAAAATGGTACTACCAACGACGATATTTATGTAACTGAGCAGGAATAGCTAAAAACGAAAATACAAAATTAAGAAGTAACTAATGTTTCAATATTTGTGAGCTATTCGAAAACAATCTAGGCAGAATCCCGGGAACCCTGGACAATCAGGACATCCATATAAAACCCTAACTCTTTTTTTTGTGTCCTTACAGCAAACTTTACACAGTCTTCTCAGGGTTCTTCCATTTTTTTTCGGCAAGTGAACGGGCAAGTGTATTTTGCCCTCGGGCAGAGGCCAGGATAGCTTTGGGGCGTTCGCTTCAGCTTGAGTTTCATCAAGCTGTGTTTCAATAACAGGAATGTACACGTATTTCCGATCCAATCCTAAAAAAATATAATGTAAGTATTAATTTATTAGTGCATGTTTTTTTTATTTTTATTATTATTTTATATTCATTATTATACATATAAATATATGAAATTGTCTAAAGCGTTGTGTTAGATTCATGTTAAAAAATTGTTATATTCGCTCTGTTCTGGGCTAAGGCGAATAAGATTATTACTCAGCTCATTATGAAATAGGTATCATACAATTAATTTTAAAAAACCTAACTGACTGACCGCTTTTTCATTAGCTTCTTTGGGGGTTTGGCAAAACAGTCGTATCACGAATTATATGTCGGCCACCGAACCAATAAAAAGTTTTTTCAAAAACGCTGCCATACTAAATCGGTTAACTCCAAAACCCATATTATTACCTTACAGTGAGCAACGAAAGTTGGTTGACACAATTATTTTTTAAACATAAACGCGATATTAAAAAAATAGCATAGATGCAGTTTCCTAATATGAAAATAACACAAGTTTTTGATAGAATGATACACTGAAAAAATTGATTTCGAACAGTTTTGTGTCCGTTTAGATATAAGTAAAAGTAACAGCGTTAACCGACTTTAGATGCTGACCATACCTTCATCTAACGATGAAACAGTCAGTCAAGATGCAATAACTTACGTAAAACTTATGGAAACATACTCCCTGATATTATTTTCAGAAAAGAGATATAAACAAAATAGTACCTATTGTACCTATTGTGTCAATGGATAACATTTCATAATAAGTTTACATTTAAAATGTAGCATATCGTCCATTTCTAAGAAACTTTAATATTGGTTTATTATGTCCATTATGGATGACGTGGGACCTGATGATATAAGTTTCATCTTCGTTAAGTACAGCATAAGCACGACAGGCTACCGCACCGTACCCCGAGCACTTCCATCTGTTGTGAACCACGCTAGCATTGGTCGCCTTATATAATGTATAACCGTCCACCTTAAGAAGGACTCTGCCTGATAGCAAAGTGATGAGTCTGCGTTCTGCGTCTGAAAGAACTCGAGATTTTTATTTGTTTAATATCCAGTCTTAGGTACTTATGTGGTCAAAAGGACCAGTTCTCGATTGGCACAATTTAAAGAGTCTATCTTGAGTAACGAAGGTTTCGGCTTGGATAGCATATTTCTTTGATAATACTTTCCGTACATGAAACTACATATTTTTCCAATGCATATGCTCGAAAAGAGCGTTTTTAAGAAGCCAAATTGTGCTGAAAGTGCCACTTTTTCACACTAGTGCTTTTTACTTTTCAATTTTTTTTGTAAATTTATTATTTGAGAAAAGTTTTACATATTAGATGATGATGATAATGGCGATGGCGAGGGCAAAATGTTTGAAAAGTTGCCGAGCAAAATTTGATCATTCGGGAAAACATAAAGTGGATTTTCTATGGGATTTTTGTATTTTACAGGACCACGTCTGACGGGTTAGCTAGTAAATTAAATATTGTGTTTGTTTTAATATGCGGCAACCAGCTAATACCTACTTAAGATTCTACACAAAAACGTTTATTGAAAAACGTTTTGAGGACTGAAAACGATGATAATAATTTTAACTTACTAAATTTTGTACTTACTTAACTCTAAAACACTGACTCGGTTTTCCGCATCTCTGGAAATATAAAAGTCCATGGAAGATGTTGCCAATGTTCAAGTAAGTAGTCATAATAACTGAAATAATATTTAATTTATTATACTTAAACTTTATTGCAAAAACGTTGCTGTATCAAACTATAATTCTTATTTAAAAATAATATTTTATATAAATAGTTTTACAAAAATATAAATCTGTTAAAATAACGATAGTTTTCTAAACTATATACTAAAAGTAACATTAATATTATGTAAATATTTTATTCGTTTTATATGTAAACTAAGTTGTTAGATTAACAAACAATACTTTAAATAAAGTTTTTGTTTTTAATATTATTACATTGTGTTAAGTATACAGACATTTTTTACGTATACTTTGAAGAACTTAGCTTGAAGTATTGGAGAAAATAATAATAAAACTTAATAATAGCAATAAAGATAAAAACCGTTAAAACTAACAGGGAATATAGACACTTTAACAAAATGTTATTGCCATTTTGATTTGGAAAGTAAATAATGATAAGTTAAGTCTTACATTTCGTAAACTACCCTAATAATATCTGTTCATTTCCATGACAAACAGAAAAATATTCTACGTAATAAAGAAATTCATATTTTCTTAGGACGAAATACTTGAAATGTATAAAATGTTGGTTAGTCTATATCACATTAAAATTAAAGCGATAAAGAAACAAACATTATTAAATTCCTCTTAAGCTGCATACTAACACAGGGTGGATCTTGAACAAACAGACAGATTTACGGCAATAAAAGTATATTGAATATCCTATTCTGTCATAGAGAACCTATTAAAAATTCTAAAACGTCGTGATCGTAGCAGTGTATGCTACGCCGTAGCAGTGTATGCTACGCCGTAGCAGGGCGCGTAGCGAGAGCGATTAGACTCCGCGCGGATTTTTGTGAACTAGAGGAAAACATTTTAAGGCGACAATAACCGACTTTTAATGATTTTATACTGAAGATCAAGTCATAACGGGTAGTGTTAATAATTTGGGAAAAATATATGTTTAATAAGAGCATTTTATTAATAACTTAATCTGTGAATATTTTATATTTTGATTTTAATAGTGTAATTAATTTGAAAAGTTATGTCTAATGCGGATAAAAAACTGAGAATCACAAAAAAACTATCAAGCGTATTTTTCTGAAACCTTCACCATTTTAAAGATAATTTATCTTGTACATGTTTTCTTAGAATACCTTTTGTTTTACGTAATAAATTAATAATGCGTCTAATTTGGGACAACGCTTCTTGATGGGCGAGTCCTATTACTGGCTGGACGTACGACGCGTTGCGTGAGCTCAGCACAGAACACGCAAGATAATATCAACCAATATGCCTGGAAGTTACTATTTGACAAAAGGCACTTTATCGGTACTTATAACAATTCATGATAATTACTTTTAAATCGCAACAATAATCCGAAGACTTACATGCACAGGCGCAGGCTGCCTTAAGAGGAAACTTGGACACGTGGTCGTTGGCGTTCATTCCATACAAACGCATTCCTCTGTGTTCTGGTTAATCATACGAGATATTTTTTATCACATCTATTCAAAAAGTAAGTTTATTCTTCGTAAACAGGGACTAAAATAGCTCTTTCATCCTTAGGGACTAAAATAGCTCTTTATTTCCCTAGGTACTAAAATAGCTCTTTAATCCCTAGGGAGTAAAATTGATTTGAATTTAGAATGTAGCTATTGTTAGTAAAATTTCCAATCACCAAATATATCAATCATGAACATTGTATCAACAAGTAAAAGTATTTTTTTTTATTTTTTTTGCGCTCGGTTTACTTCATATAGAGTAAACCGCGGAAACAATTTTTTTTTTGTGGAAAAATATAAAACGCCCTCGTTCGTAATTGTTTACTCAAATTAGAATTTATAAAAAAAAATTGTGTCTTCTTCAAGTAGTGAGAATGAAAGTATTACATATATTAACTACGTGTGCATGGACGAATGCCAATGACCACGTCACCACGTTTCCTCTTAAGTCTGAAACAAAAGTAAACTTCTGATCTAACAACTAGCTAGTTTTAACAAAATATCCACTAGACGTAAAGGTAAAAGACGGTGGAGTATGAGTGTGGTTATTATAGTACTTGAGCATTTCATTGTTCTTCGACATATGGACGAAAGCAGGGCAGCGCTTCGACAGTCGGTTCCCGCATGCAAACCTTATGCCACCATTCCGGATTTTCGCGTTCTTGCTGAAGACGAATCCATCGACGAGAAGGTACACAGTCCCCAAACTAGTTTCTACGAATCTCACTGAAATATAAAAAGTTCAATAAACAATTAGGTAGATGTTGAAATAGAAAATAATACTTTACAGTTTCAAAGACAATGCATTTTTTTATGATGCAAGAGCTGATTCTACTCCCAGGATTGACTCCAGAAGAGGGAACTCCTCAGTGGTCAATAGCACAGACACAAAATTGTATATACGTATTCAATTATGATAGCCCGTTCTAAAGTACACCATGACCTTGGTGTTGCACCCAGGGATGGCTCCAGACGAGGGAACTCCTAAACGGTCAACAGGACAGGTACGAAATTTTGTATACAAATTCAATTATGATAGCCCGTTCTAAACTACGAGTATCGCATGACTTGGATAGTGCAACTTGGTTGGCTTCACACCGTGACTTGTGTAAGTGCGTGTTTGGGTTCGTTGGAATTGTCTTTAGAAGTAAGTACCTTTCAAGTCAAGGTGATAGAAGAACAGATATTTAAACAAATAGTAATGCTAAAAAGTATAAAACAAGTTTACGTAAAAGCTTTATTAAAAACATGCTTTTAATTAACTAAAAAGTACCAAATAAAACTTACATAAACATAAAACTTTAATATTTTCTTACAAGCTTAAGGCGTGAACGTCCATCTTATACTTTAAGATAAGCCTGAAACTTTTAAGAAAATATTAAAGTTCTGTTTACGTAAAAAGCTTGTTTTAAAAAAGGTTTTTACACACCCAGTTTTCGCCAGTTATGTTCGAGTTCCATGTAATAGGTGGAAGAAACAAAACTCCTAATAAATTAAATACTGCATAAAAAATAATGTTTCCTAAATGGTAAACATACGTCGACGGGTCTTGCGAATGTGGGCCAATGTGGTTTATCATAGAAGCGAAAGGTGCTTAAACATTTTTCTATGGAAGCTCGCATAGTCACTAAGTC
The DNA here is from genome assembly GCA_916701695.1 of Agrochola macilenta. Classification (NCBI taxonomy): domain Eukaryota; kingdom Metazoa; phylum Arthropoda; class Insecta; order Lepidoptera; family Noctuidae; genus Agrochola; species Agrochola macilenta. Next base: position 18,295,438 of record OU753563.1, read on the forward strand.
AAGGTTGCCTGAAAGAGACAGAAAGCGATAAGGCCACTCATTGTATATTTTGTAGTGTTTGATTTATTTTTTGTTATGTATTTTTGTGGTGTACAATAAAGTATATACAGGGTGGCACATCGACGCAAAAACTGATGCCATGGATTCAGTACATGATGTATGATGATCGTAGGTTATTAAAAAAAAATCTCCTGTTTCATAGAAAAGTGCCTACCTATGCGATCAAAATGTATGGAACAGCAATTTTTTTTAAATAACCTACGAAAAATTTCAACGCAGGGGGGTTGAGAATCATGTACTGAATCCATGTTATCAATTTTCGCGTCGATGCCCTGTATAAATAAATAAGTCACCTCATCGATATTTTCATTTTTCTGCAAAGCTGCGGCGCACAATTAAACAGATGTAGATATAAGGGTAGAGGGCTATTGAACAACAAAATAAAACCGGCCAAGTGCGACTTGGACTTGCACACAAATTGTTCCGTACCACCGTACATTATTTAGCAAAAAATATTTAGCACACATTTGTATTTCATAATGATACTATGAATTACAAAGTTATTTTTCCAGAAAATCACCCATATTTATATAAAATACTTTAAGAATCGGCGTTTTTTGTATTTGTTGATTATATACAGTATATGGTATATGATGTACAGAAGTTTCAAATTCCTTACTTGTTTAGTTGTTGAGATAGAGTTTGTACAAAAATGGTCTAAAACTAACAACTTTTACGACCCCCTATTTCATAATTTTTGACGATAAAACAAATTAAAAATTGTATTTGTTGTCTACCCGATGAGCTCTAGACAATGATATGTAATATATGTATGGTATGCCAGGGTTGGATTATTTTTTCTAAATCAAGAATTGATTGTATGGAGACCCCTTTAAATTTTTAATTTTTAAAGAATCAGGGATATTTTACACTAAAGGGTCACATTATCGATTTATTTGTAGCACTGAGTTGCGACTCCGCCTGAGTGAAGGACGAAAAGCTCACGCGAGCGTTTTAGCTCTCTAACGCCCACCGCGCGCGACCTCCAACCCGCGGGCGACTTCACCCACTCCGTCGTAACAAAAACCTAAACTACGGATCCCTAAAAAACTTAACCATAAAAGCAAGAGTATAGAAAAATATTATGGAAAAATACAGATCTAAGTTAAAACGGGGTTAAACTTGTAATTAAGAGAAAAATAAAACGTAATTTTTATCAATCCGTAACACAAGGATCAAATATTGCATTTTTTTACCAAAAAAATCATTTCACAACATTTTATCAAACTAACTGAAGGCAGGCTTTGAGGAACAGGTCGATATGGAAGTAAACTAGGCCTTACACAGTTAACAATACTTTAATTAATTTTAGAACACTAGCAATAATTAATTCTCAAGGCCGTTTGTCAAATAAATCAAAACAAAACACCTACTACTTGTAATTTTACCGCAAAGTCTCGAGCGCTCTAAACTGGCTCGCGAAGGCGAAATATTAGCAACATGGCCGCCGCCGCCGTCTAAGGTTTCTCAGACACGTTGTAATTTTAACCAAATAATAAAAGTGGTAATTATGAATTTGTTTTAACTCATAAATTGCATTTTGATGTTTTATTTTTGGCTTTAGTTGGGATAAAAAAAAAATAAGTCAGATCTATCAATTTTATTTAACTTTCATTAAGGCACCTGAATCGAACCATCGCATAGCCAACCTATGTATGGTACTTCATAAAGCAATCCTCAATGCAGAGATTTACGTTGCATTGTAGGCACTTCCATATGGTTCTGGCAGTGGTTTTCCGCTGGGCGCACATCCAACAGCGACCCTGTTTCGTGCCGTTTCGAACCGGAAAGTGACGGTGCTCGAGGTGAGGTCTGTTTGTGGCTGTCGCTCGGGTTGTCGAACGGGCTGTCGTCGTCAGTCCAGTTCGTGATGTTATAAGTCGCGTTTCCGTCGTCAGGTCAATATTTCGGTGTATCTTGAGTAATTCTTCCGCCAGTGTTGTCCTGAACTGTCTGTGCGAAATCTTGTTATTGACTGAGTTGAAGATGATAAAGCAATTAAATATGGCAGAGTAAAATAAGCGCCGGAACAATTTTTTATACCATATTCGTGGGCGCTCCATGGGCTGAGCAGCCAAGAACTGGTCTTTCCTGTCCACACCTCTCATTGATTTGTTGTAGTCCAGGACAACGCTTGGCTTGTAAGTCAGTCGTTTATTTTTATGTCTCGTACCGATTTCGAGGCAATGGTACGTCGAGATCATGCTAACTAGGTTAGAATCTCGCCATACAATTACCGATAAATCGGCACAGTAACTTTCACTTATTTCCCCTTGTAGAAGTTCTGCCTTTGTGATCGTCTTCAATGAATCGGGAACAAATTCCTGATTCAGTCTTAACGTCCCATAACAGTCCGTCTGTTGTCGTTTTAGACATCGCGCTAATAATGGACTGTTATAAAAACTGTCCATTATTAATGTGTGTCCATGATGAAGTAACGGCTCTACCAAGTCATATACAATTTTGGCAGTAGCATTGATGGGACGTGCAACGCTACTGCCAGTTGTGAGTTGGTCAGTCGTTTCCGTCTCGTCAGGTCTCTCGTCTGTGTCATCAACGTTCATATCTTCAGTCGTAGTTGCGATCGCAGTCCTGGTCTTGTCTTTTCCAGCATATATAAAAAACTTCCAAAGATAGCCGGAGGAAGACTCACACAACTCGTAAGTCTTCACTCCAACTTGTGCAGCCTTGGACAAAATCTTCTGAGCGAAACTTAGTCTCCCATGACATTTCGTCAGAAGGGATTCATCGATGACTATTTCCTGAGAAGGATAATACATGCTGGAAAATTTGTCGTTAAAATAGTCGGTCACGGGTTGTATTTCGTACAGATTATTGGGTTCAGTTGTCGTCTCATTGTCGATGAAATGTATCATTGAATGAATCAAAATAAACCTATTGTACGACATTATTCTAGAAAAATAAGGCATAGTGCCGAAACCATTAAAACTAAAGTAGGACTGCTCATCCGGCAGAGGGTATAGTCCTTGTAAAATAATAATAGCAAGGAAACTGATCATTTCATCCCTGTCCGTCGGTGTCCATCTATACAGTCGTGAAGTTGGAACGAATTTGTTTTGGTCTTTTAATAGTTTTATTTTCTGGTCTGCATATCGGTTGGTCGCTGTGCAAATCCTGTCAATCAAGTCAATGTCTATCATTTTATAAAAAATGTCGACGATACGTGTCTGGTCTGTCATCGTAAAAGTAGGTCCTGGAGTCCCGGTGAAATTCTCACGTCGTCCTTTAAAAATGTGTTGGTCTGTAGTCCATTCAAAATCGTAACAGTCACGTGGTACAAATTTCCTCATTGCCAGGTCATTCCGTCGGTCTTCTCTGTCCAGTACACGGGTCTCGTGCGATTTCAATTCAGCGCAAACTGCTGACTCCGCCGAAGCGTTGCGTGAGGTCATGATAGGGAGTAAGCAGTCGTCGTCTCCAATGTCCATGTCAAAGTCACTTAGGTAATCGGTCAGTCCTACCCACTCAAATTCAAATTCTTGGTCGTCAACTCCTGGAAAAAAACAATCTTAAAGTTAAAATTTTGCGGTCATCAATATTTGACTTCTAGTTGAATAAATATAACAATGTGTACCAATCGAAGTACGTTCTTTGCTTGTGGAAGGTTCTACAGAAACTTCGTCCTCAGGCTCCTCTTTCATATTGTTTCCTGAAATAAAAATATATTATGAGTCCTTACTTAAGTCTCAAATTACCAAAAATTTTACTACAATTTACCATAATGTGTGTGACCAAGAATGGTCTTTGTTAAAGGAACAGAAATTACCTATGCCTAAAAAGGGCGCGTAGACAATATAAACAAATTAGTTTTATTTATTTTTTGGTATTAAAGTGTTCAATGGTGTAAATGAACCGTGTGTGACCAACGAGAAGTCAGACCAGTCGATTTCATGGGATTGTAAATAAATAAAAAAAGAAAGAAAGAAAAATATTTTTTTAATCATATCTATTCAAAAAGAGCTAGTTTATTCTTCGTAAACAGGGGCTAAAATAGCTTTTTAATCCCTAGGGACCAAAAGTGATTTGAATTTGGATATTGTTGAGTTCCAATCACCAAAGAGATCAATCACGAACAAGTAACAGGCTGGCAAGAGAGAGAGAAAGTGTGTTTTTTGTGTTCGTTATTTTCAGGACAAGATTTATATAAAAGTTAAGTAGGGTAGGTACACAGAGGGGGTTCCGGATTGGTCTTTAACGTAACCTAACGGTAACGGTGTCCCTTCCATGTGTAGATGGTGACCACCGGGGTGGTTTTAGTGAGGTAGGAATCCCACACTCCCCGGTCTTTTCCCCAGAGCCCGGGTGCCTTTTGAAGGTATCCCCACGAAAACAAAAAAAAAAAAGGTAGGGTAGGTAGGAAGGTAGGTATGTGATTAGGTAGGTATGTAGGTAGGGTAGGTAGGTAGGTATACATGTGAATAGGTAGGTATGCAGGTAGGGTAGGTAGGTAGGTATGCAGGTAGGGTAGGTAGGTAGGTATGTAGGTAAGTGGGGTAGGCAGGTAGGCAGGTATGTAGTTAAATATGTAGGAAATCTTACCTACATATCTACGTACCTATTATTTTAACCCTTATTTTTTTATTTACCATGTGTTCTCTACCTGAATACTGCGTTTTATTATTCGTCCTGCGTCGTACCGGGTTCTAGTTTTAACCCTGGCGACTATTAACTCGAAGGTAGCAAAAGATCCATTTTTTTTTTGCTCCATAAATGAGGTAGGTAGGTATGTAAGTACGTAGGTATGTGGGTAGATAGGTAGGTACCTATGTAGATAGGTAGGTAGGTGCGCTCAGGTAGTCATAATATTATAAACATAATACATTATGTTCAAATAGTTAGCTGGAATAGGTATGTTTGTAGTAGCGACCATTGGCCAACCGCGTATATCTAAGAGGTTCGTGATCATGGTTGTTGTCATGCTTGACGATGACATCATCATCGTCGACGTAGACGTATGCCCTGCATCGCTTGGTCGAGGCACAAGAGCATGCGTACCTGGTAACACCGCGCTTGCTAGTGAAGCCCTTGGAGAAACTGTAGCCGTTGAACAGTAGCAGCTTATTTCCCCGGTCCAAAATTATATGTTGTACTGAAATTTTATAAACACATTTTTATTAAGGCAGATGTGAGTCGAATTGCCGGGAAGGACATAAAGACCTTATTGGTGACGCCCTTCAGAAAGGTCTGGCGCGTAGTTCTCGCATCCGATGTACGTGTATTACCAGATGTATTAGCGCAAACGAAGCAAAAGATATGGGCCGGATAAGGCTTACATAGTGAAGGGTGGGCGTTTTTGGGGGACTGTCTTGTAATTTTGACGTTCGAAAAGTGCTGATTCTCAGCCTAGTTTGAATAAATGACTTTTGAATACTTCTTTTGTTTCGTTCGGGTTCGGGCTTCATCGGCGGATTACAGACGTGATTTTATGTTTTTAGCCGGTCATAGAAACCAGGTTTGACCAAACGATTGACGAACATATGTATTTTCTGACAAATTTGGTCAAGGTTTTGGTAGAGTATTTAATCAGTGTTCACAACAATATGTTATAAATAATTGTATACCCGGTGCCAGTGTTAGCCAATTAATTAGTAGTATTAAATTGACAAAAATAAACCCCAGTTCAACTGTTATTTTATTATATGGGGATAGTTTAACTGTAAGAAAAAAGGACATAATTGAATGTGTCCATTTGATGTTACATCTTAATGAGACCAATAGTTGTAAATTTATTTTCTGTGCCTTGCCTTATTCTCAATATTTGTCTGATGAGCAAAATAGGCACATTTATAATTTAAATATGTTAATTTATAATAGGACATGTCGTCACAGTGACGCTATTTTATATTTTGATTGTAATCAATTTATTACTGATTACAAACTGACAAATTATACAATGTATTTGCCACCTAGTTGTAGGAGACAAATTGCTAATCTCTTAGCATACAATATACAGAGTGACACTGGTACCTGTAGTGTACCACCAATTACTGTTAGTAGTGGTACTAACACTACTTTTGATACGCCTTATAGTTTAAACTATTAGGAGCGACAACGGGTGAGCCGCATATTTTGAATGTTGTTCATCAAAATATGCAGGGTCTGTCCGGCAAAGAGCTAGAGCTAAGTTTATTTATAGAGAACTATGATGTTCAAGTGTTATGTTTGACTGAACACTGGTTGAAAGAACATGAAGTAGTGTTTATCAATGATGATAATTTTACTGTACAAAGTGCGTTTGTAAGGAAAAGCGCCATTCGCGGTGGATCTTTAGTTCTTGTTTCAAACAAGTTGAAATGTAAACAACGTTTAGATTTAGTTAATCTTTCTATCGAGCGCACTATTGAGTTGTCTTGTGTTGAACTCGAACGATACGTTATAATTTGCGTTTATCGACCCCCCTCTGGTGATTTTATTAGTTTCGAATCGGTAATGGAGGATTCACTCAATAGGTTAAAATCAAGTAATAAAAGTATAATTTTATGTGGAGATTTTAATATTAATATTTTAGATGTTACTCCATTAAGTATTAGACTTCTTAATCTGTTTAGGTCTTATAATTTAATAAACTTGTTTTTTGAACCTACTAGGATCACGGCATCTTCTTCAACTTGTCTAGATAATATATTTAGTGATTGTGATGCCAAAAATAAAATAGTGTTAAGTGACTTAACGTCTGACCACTGTGGTTTATTAGCTAGCTTCCCCATGCCATTACATAAAAAGCCGCATAAAATTGAATGCAGGCCTTATACAGCTAGTCGTTGCAATAAGTTTAAAAATAATATAGCTCACAGAATTACACCATCTATAGTAGAACACGAGAATCCCAATGAAATCTATGGAGCCCTTTTTGATGTTGTGCAAAAAGAGTACCAATCTACTTTCAAGTCCAAAACTATTCAAATTAATGGCACCTCTGTTGGCTTTAACCAATGGGCCACTCCAGGAATTTATAAAAGTAGAGCGAGACTATACGAGTTATATGGTTTGAAAAAATACAGGTTTGATACTCCTTTCCTAGAGTATGTCAAAAATTATTCAAAATTATTTAAAAAGGTGTGTGTTTTTGCTAAATCTAAATTTTTAAGCAACACAATTAAAAAATCCAATAATAAAGTAAAAACCACTTGGAAAATTATTAACAATGAAACGGGTAAGTCGGTTAAACAAGATAAACAACTTGAGATTATGGTCGACAATAAATTAGTTAATAAAGCAGCTGACGTAGCTGAGGCGTTTAATGAGTTTTTTGCCAACATACCTGTAACTACCACTCGCTCCTTAAATTCATCCCCGTCTAAAGCGGAAAACCTTATGCTTAATAGTGTGTCTAAAAATAGTCCCTTATTTAGCTTCGAACATGTAACGCCTCGTGATGTAGTTAATGTTTTTAACACACTCAAGTCTAAAAACACTGGTGATTACTGGGGCATCTCCATTAAACTTTTAAGTAATATAATAGACATCGTAGCCCCCTATCTAGCTGTTACTTTTAATAAATGTGTTGATTTAGGAACTTTTCCTGACCTCATGAAGAATAGTAAAGTCATACCATTATTTAAATCAGGTAATAAAAGTGACGTTGGCAATTTCAGGCCTATTTCTATCTTACCAGCATTTAGCAAAATATTTGAAAAGTTAATACTCAAGCAGTTGCTTAGACATTTTAATTTAAATAGCCTCCTTCATAATGAACAATATGGCTTTACAAAAGGTCGTTCGACTACAGATGCGGGTGTTGCTTTGCTGAAACACATATTTAACGCATGGGAGAACTCGCAAAATGCTATTGGGGTTTTCTGTGATCTCTCCAAAGCCTTTGATTGCGTGCACCATGACACGCTTTTGCGTAAACTACGTCATTACGGTGTGCAAAACGAAGCTCTCAACGTTTTAAATTCGTATTTACATAATAGGTCCCAATGTGTAGATGTTGATGGTGTGAAATCTTCTGGGCTACCAGTTCAGTTAGGTGTACCTCAAGGCTCAATACTGGGTCCATTCTTGTTCTTAGTGTATATCAATGACTTACCATTCTATTTAAAGGGTATCTGTGAAGTTGTACTGTTCGCAGATGATACCTCTCTTATTTTTAAAGTAGACAGGAATAGACAAGATTTTGACGATGTAAACAGTGCACTCTCAATGGTTACGGATTGGTTTACGACAAATAACCTAGTTCTAAATACTAAGAAAACGAAATGTGTAAAGTTTGCCCTACCAAATGTTAGAAATCTAGGTCCCAACATCGTCTTAGATAAAGAGGTGCTTGAATCTGTAAACTCGGCGGTTTTTCTGGGCATAACAGTAGATGCCAAACTTCAGTGGGGCCCACATATATCGAGCCTAGCGGGAAGGCTCAGTTCAGCCGCCTACGCCGTCAGGAAAGTAAGACAATACACTGACGTCGATACAGCTCGGTTAGTCTATTTTAGTTATTTTCATAGCGTTATGTCCTACGGTCTTCTGCTGTGGGGCAAAGCTGCTGATATTCAAAATATATTTGTTCTTCAAAAACGAGCTGTTCGCGCTATTTACCAGCTTGGTGCCAGAGTTTCTCTGAGAGATTTTTTCAAAGATATTGGTATCCTCACGGTGGCATCTCAATTCATCTTCGCCAATATCTTATATATTAGGCAAAATATACACTTATACACTAAAAACAGTGATTTTCACAATGTTAACACTAGAAATAAGGACAAACTACGAGCTCCCTTTCACCGGCTTCATAAGGTTCATAACTCATTTGTTGGGCTTGGTATAACCTTTTATAACAAGCTACCCTCTTCTTTGCTAGATTTGCCTTTTAATGCGTTTAAAACGAAAGTAAAATCCAATCTTTGTTCAAAGGCATACTATTCTATCAACGACTACTTAAATGATAAGAATAGTTGGTCGCTGTGATTAACTCAAGACAATGTTTATGTTCTTTCTCCAGCTTACGTACTGACAAGTTATATGAGTTTATATAATTGTTTATTTTATTTGACTTTTTAAGTCAAGTTATTTTAATTTAACTTCAATTTATTTTTGACAATATCTACTCATCACACTGTTTTTTTATGAGTTGTATTGCAATATGTGGTTAGCTAGTGACCTCGACAATTGATCATATTATTTACTGTTATTAGTAATTAACTCTTTGTTTATTTATTTTACATCGATGGTCCTAGTTTATCATTTATAACTTCCAGTTACAACTATATGTAAGCGGGCACGCCCTTTATGCCTGGAGGCTTTTTTATTTAGATATTAATTCTGTTTACGTTTAGTTTTTTTTTTATTTCGGCCTGAGTATCGATGATTGATTGGTTGAGTTCTCGATGATTTTGTTTGGTATATTGGCGTGTGCTAGCTAACATATGGCTAATAATTTGAATTATGTTTTGTGTTGCGTAATGTAAATTATTTTGAATACTATTATATAGAATCTTTTTTTTTTGTTCTTCTAACTGAACAGACAGCTGTGCTGCTGGGGAGTTTGTTGCGCCACTTCTTCTTCCCAGCTAATGCACTAGGAAGTGGTGAAGGGTGGGCGTTTTGGGGGACTGTCTTATGTAATTTTGACGTTCGAAAAGTGCTGATTCTCAGCCTAGTTTGAATAAATGACTTTTGAATTTTGATTCATGGATTTTGGACCACGATGATGCATCATTGCACAAAACCAACATTGTTCACCAAATGTGATTGACCAAAGGTTTAAGGGTAACGGCTAGAGCTTTGCAGGTAGGCTGCGCAGGCTGTAACCGTTAAGCCTCGTGCAAACTAACGCGACGCGAGTCTAACAAAACAATTTCTAAGAAAAATTCCCGGTGTCACTTCGCGCTGTCTCGCGTCGTGCTAGTCTGCACGAGGCTTTAGGTAGGGAAGAGCTAAGTAATACCAACTGGATAGGTTAATACATTTAATCACATAAGAAGTGGTCCACAGCTAGGTCGTGGGTAAAGTGTTCTGTTCTGTTCTAGGTGGTGTCTGTTTCTGTTCCGAGCACTATTACACATAAACAAAACCTACTCACCTGATCTGACGTCGTCTGACTTTTTAGGGTTCCGCCCCCTAAGATTGCTAATGGGACCCAGATACAAAACCTATGCCGCCTGCCTGTCTCTCACAGGGCTTTATTTTAAGAACCGTGATAAAAAAAAGTAAAAATATAATTTAAAACTTTTTATTTAATACTGTTTTATTGTGTGCAAAAAAAACTTGAATATAACAGTAACATCCACATAGATATTTCAACATTTTGAAATCGTATATTTCAAATAATTATTAAAATGAAGAATCAGCATTGCCATTTGACTTCACAATGCTGCCAGTCTTCTGGGCACGTTTCCGGATGACAGCGATGCGAACGAGTACTTCGACGCCGTCCTTTTGTTTTGTACGTATTTATTTGTATAGTTAGTTCGTTACACTATTTGGCCATCGCACCGTGAACGGGAACTCAACAACAAACGAGATTACGTGGCCATAGTAAATGTACTGTCGCTACTTCGGTGTCGTCATCGCGTTTTCGTTGACGCCCCGTTCAAGATGTGGTGGACAAACGGCCTTAGTCATTTAATTTATTACAGCACCCTAATCGAAAAATTTGTCTGCTCAACAACCCAATTAATGTTGTTGAACTGTCAAAATGAAACAGATTGTGATTGATCGTGTGATATGCAATTAGGGTGGTACGCAAATATGTTGATTATAATTATTAAAATACATTGTTCAAATTGTTAGCTGCAATGAGCGTAATAATTTTTGAATAATTGTCCTGTGATCGGTTTTAATTTGTTGTAGCGACCATTGGCCAACCGAGTATATCTAAGAGGTTCGTGATCATGGTAGCTCTCATGCTTGACGATTTGATCATCATCATCGACATGGACGTATGCCCTGCATCGCTTGGTCGCGGCACAAGAGCATGCGTACCTGGTAACACCACGCGTGTTAGTGGAGCCTCTGGAAAAACTGTAGCCTTTGAACAGTAGCAGCTTGCTTCCCTTCTCCAAAACGATATATTGCGCTGTAATTTTATAAACACACATTTTTATTAAGGCAGATGTGAGTGGAAACGTCGGGACAGCGACGCCAGGAAGGACATACAGCATGAGTTTTTTTACCGTCTAGAAAATAATAGGGTATAATATGTGAACAAGCCTATGGCTCATTTTTTTTTTTATAAACTATAAAAATTATCGAAATTCAAATCATACGCACTTCTTATCAATGAATTCGTAGCTTTCCTTAGCGGCCGATAGGTAGTCGACGCACTTGCCGTCGGCCTCTTTGATATCCTTTCGCAGGCGCACAAGCTACTCGCGCAGCGGCCCGCCCGCGTGGTCAATGCTACTAAGCAAATATTTTCTGGTATGGCTTCTGTTCCACTTACACAACACACCATATTATTCTCGAGGCGGTAAAAAATTTCAGCCGCTATAGACTTTATTGGTGACGTTCCTCAGAGATGTCAGGTGCGTAGTACTCGCGTCCGGTATGCATCATGTGCGTGTGTGACCAGATGTATGAATGTAAACGAAGCAAAAGAAGTATGATTGGATCGTAGCAGGCTTTAGAAACCAGGTTTGACCAGATAATTCATGGATTTTGCACCTCGATGATGCACTATTGCACAAGACCATCATTGTTCACCAAATATGATTGACCAAAGGTACTCGTAGTGTTGACGACACCGTGACTGATCGGGAATATTCGCCTACTCACCTGATTTGACCTCGTTGGACTTTTTGGTGTTCCGCACCAAAGATTGCTAACGGGACCCTGTTACAAAACCGTCTTTCTGTTTGACCCAGGACAGTATTTTAAGAACCGTAATAGCTAGCAAGGTTAAAATATAATTAAAACTTTTTATTTCATACTCTTTTTAATGAGTGCAAAAAAAAAAACTTTAACTAAGTACTTGAATCAGTCAGTAACATCCACATATTTCTAATTGTATAAATCTTTTTAAATTTAAATGAATCGCCGAAATGTATGTATGCGCATAACTCCCGAACGACTGCACCAAATGATCTTGATTTTTTGCGGGTTCATTTGTAATTTATCTAAGTTACAATAGCCCTACAACAACTGCTCATCAGTTTTTACAAAATATTGTTTTTCCCGATGTCAGAGACGTTCATTGTCGAGGAGTACTCCTGGTACTTCACCAGCAGCTCCACTTCTCCATATGCATTGTGACGAGCATACATTTCTTGCCAACCATATATAAAGTAATCAAATCGCAACCCGTGAAATACTTACTATCGAGTAGATCCGGTGGCCATCTATGGTCTTCATCATCAGTTCAACTTCACCAAATGGTGCTTTACGAGAGCAACTGCACGAGTTACTATAAAAAATACCCAAAACGCTTTAGGTGTGCCTATCATATTTGAAGAATTCCCTCGACTTCTCCAGGATTCCATCATCAGATCCTGACCTGATGACAATGGGACCAACTAGAAAGTATATCCTTTAAAAAAAAAACTTGCAATTACGTCTATTATGACGAAGTTATGCCCGAACATACATTCAAAAAAAATATAAACACCCGAATTGACAACCTCCTCCTTTTAGAAGTCGGTTAAAAATACAGGGATTTAAAAAAAATTGTTAGCTGGCATAAGCGTAATGGGTCGGTCTTAATTTTTTGTAGCGACCGTTGGCCAACCGCGTATATCTAAGAGGTTCGTGATCATGGTAGCTGTCATGCTTGACGATGTGGTCTTCATCGTTGACGTGGACGTATGCCTTGCACCGCTTGCTCGCAGCACACGAGCATGGGAACCTGGTAACACCGCGCGCACTAGTGAAGCCTTTGGAGAAACTGTAGCCGTTGAAAAGTAGCAGCTTACTTCCCCGGTTCAAAACTATATATTGTGCTGTAATTTTATAAAAACACAACTAAAGATCCAATCAATAATAATAATAATTATAATGCATTTATTTCAGACAATTAAAATTGTCCATATAATGTTAGTAACAAAGGTCTTAAAAATAACGTTAGTATGCACGCTCGAGTAAATTCACAAAATAAAATACAATAAAAATATCCAATAATGTCAAAAATCAAACAGACAAAAACAAAAATAACACATTACATCATCTCGTCACATGAAGCCGAATAAGCCTCCCCAGCACTGCAGAGTCTGGCCTATCTGATATCATCTTCAGAATTCCGTTGAATAATAATCAATAATTTTGACTAAGATACAATCATGTGAGTGGAAACGCCGGGAGGGGACGCCAGCATTACCACAATAGAAACGGGTTTTGTCGACGGAAGAATAGACAAAATGACAGATAAACAATCACAATCTGCCATTTTGTCTATTCTTCAGTCGTCCAAACCCGTAGAAAACCCGTTTCTATGGTTTTCATGCGTGCAGGAAGGACATATTGAAGGTCATAAATACACCTTATTGATGATGGTCTTCAAAAAGGTCAGGTGCGTAGTAATCGCATTCGCTGTGCGTGTAGTATCAGCACGCTTAGCACATGCGCTAACAGATTTTCTACGGATTTTGTCGACGGAAGAATAGACAAAATTACAGTAAACAATTAGAATCTGTAATTTGGTCTATTCTTCCGGCGAAAAAATCCGAAGAAAATCTGTTTCTATGGTTGTCGTGCTACGGGCAGATGTATGAACGTAAACGAAGCAAAATAAGTATGATAGGATCAGGCTATAGAAACCAGGTGTGACCAGATAATTATTGGATTTAGTACCGCGAAGATGCACCGTTGCACTTAACCATAATTGTTCACCAAATGTGATTGGCCAAAGGTACTCACCTGACTTGGCCACATCTGACATATTAGGTTAGGCACCTAAAGATTGTTAGCGAGACCCTGAGTTACAAAACCTATACCGTCTGTCTGTAACAGGGCTGTATTTTAAGGGTCGTATGGAGCAAAATACATTAGGTAATCATAGTTTAGGACTTTTATTTATATTCATATTTCATATTTATTTACTATTTTTATGTCAACTGACTGCAATTAGAATTTTCTTCAAAATCAGTGTCCTAATAATTACAAAATATGGTAAGATCCACATAATATATTAAGTTGTAGAAAAATTACATATTTATTCGTACAAGGTTGGTAGGTTAAAGTATTTTAAGGTCACATCCGTCGTTAAAAGCGGTATACGAATATTTACAATTCACATAAATATGAACATCATATAAAATCTAACATTATACGTATACTCTAATAAACAATAAAATACACGACAACATAAGACTCAAAGATACCAAGTACATATGAAAGACATAAGAAAGAAAAATATTTTATTTAGACAAACAGAAAAAAAAACAGTAAAAAAGAAACATTTAAAACTGACAAAATTAACATATTTTTTCGAAAAAATAAAATTCAATCTGTGCGAGGTTAAAGAGGCCTATCTTAGCATAATGCTGCGATATTCAAAAAATAAATACCGCAGCGCTGGTATTCTGGTATATGTATGCTCTAATATACATACAATACGTATACCTGACAATATACATTCAAATTATTAATATTCACATACATAATAATGGTCTATTGGTGTTTGATCACATTTATTCATGGGAAATATAGGTAGTTCCGCCTTACTCACAGTATCGTGGTACTTTGAAGTACCGACCATTACTTAATCGCGCATATTTGAGAGGTTCGTGATTATGTGCGCTGTCGTACCGGATGATGACGTCGTCAGTGTCAATGTTGACGTAAGCCTTGCATTTCTTTGTGGAGGCGGAGGAACACTTGTACCTGGCTCCACCGATGTTGGTAGTGACGCCTTTCGAGAAGCTGTGGCCGTTGAACAGTAGCAGCTTTTGTCCCCGTTCCAAAGTTATGTATTTTGCTGTAATTAGACAAAATGATAGAGGGACGAAGATTTATTGACGACTGTCGGCAGGGACCGAAACCAGTATGATCAATACGGGTTTTGGTAACAATATTTATATTTTTACTGGTATTTTTATAGGTTACCTTAAATTGAATACAACCAGTATTAATACCGATTACCGAAATAAAAATTACCTCTACTTTACACGTGCCGTCGGCATTAGTCAAAGGGCGCGCATCGCCTGTGTGTAAGTAACCGGTACTAAAACGGTAACATATTTCTTCTTGGTTACCCATCACGTTTAGCATGACCACAATAGAAACGGGTTTTGTCGACGGAAGAATAAACAAAATGACAGATAAATCACAATCTGTCATTTTGTCTATTCGTCCGTCGACAAAACCCGTAAAAAACCCGTGTCTATTTCGTTGTCGTGCTGATAGCGGTAACCTTAGTCGTAGAAGTAACCAAGAGTCTTCGATACGTGTACCATAATTTATAAAGGTTTTCGGTCCCTGACTGTCGGAATTCCTATTATGTAGGTACAGTATTTTCATCTCAAGAAACGACGCGCGTTGTACTTGTGGTAACCAAGTGTACAAATACGCTGTGAATGTGTGCAAGAAGGCGAGTGGCGTCAGCAAATAACACACACACTAACACATCCGACTTCGCCAGTGCTCGAACGGTACCGAGAGCTCTTGCGCTTACACACACATTCACAGCGTGTTTGTACACTTGGTAACCTCAAGTAAAGCTTTGTGCAGACTAACGCGACGCGACTATTATTGTTATACCGTGAAGTTTTCTTAGGAGTTGTATTGTTTGAGTCGCGTCGCGCTGGTCTGTACGAGCCTTAAAGCGTACGTCGCTTCGTAAGATAAAAGTACTATGTACTTATACAAAAAATAACTTCTGAAAGGAGAACTTTATGTAATTTTCAAAGACCTATCAACTAAATTTTCGAATGATGAGACGGTGTCTTGCGGGAAAATTCTATCGTCATTTCGAACGATATCTCAAAAATAAGTTTGCTCTATTATGAGAACAAACTTGTTTCTTAAAATAAAACGCGGTCGCGAATTTTTGGCTGGTTTTAATTAACTTTTTTGACTATAATTAAAGTACTTACTCTTGTTCATGCACTGTTTGCAATAAAATAATACATTCGGACAATCGATGAATATGATTATTTATCGTTTGTCTGAACGTACCTACCGGTATGTAAAACCGCGAATATTTAAATGTTGTACTTATAACATTAATCTTACATGTCATATTTTCCTTACACCTGGGATTACAGAAATAAATAAATAAATATTATTATTACATTATTGAGATAAGGATTGAGATTAGACTATTTATTGTTTTACTTATTGTGACTAGTACTCATAACGTATGTGAATTTTCACCAGCTAATAAAAATAACGTTGTATAAAGGTGAACGTCCACTGCTCCGCACCGGCCACAACACAAGCATAGCACGTTTATTTTTCAAAACAAAAAAAAAGAAACAAAAATGCGTTGTGTGCCTGTCACACGGATTAGTTCACTGCGTGTATCGCTCACTGTCACACATTGTTTTGTTTATAATTGAGGTGAGAACCGCCAAAAACATTTTAAAATGGATGACTCCCCTTTAAGTCTTTTAGTAAAAAGATCTGAAGAATTGTATAATCAGAACCATCGACAATATACAAATTTGCAAAGAAGAGATGTTATCTGGATACAGTGGACGCCATCGGCATTTCCGTTGAATAAGTTGCGTGCCGTGCGTGCGTTGCGACCGGTGCGGACCAGTGGACGTTCACCTTAGTAAAATTACAGGCAGAAACATGATGGCTGGCTTCACTTCCAGAAAAAACAAAACAAACGAACACAAGTAAACTTCAAGCGCGCTCGTGATTTGCAAAAACTACCTCTTCTGGTACCTACCGTTACCCAACTGCGAATATTTAAGTGGTTCGTGATTATGTTTGGTGTCGTATTTGATGATGAAGCCATTAGGACTAATATGGGCGTACGCCTTACATCTCTTAGAAGTGGCACAAGAACACTTGAACCTTGTGACGCCGATAGCGTTAGTATTGTTTTTCGAGAAAGTGTACCCGTTGAACAGTAGCAACTTATTTCTCCAGGTATTCCCTCGGTCCAGAGTAATAAATCTAGCTGTAAATCGAATAAACACACATCTTAGTAGCGGCTATTTAAAATTGGTTTTATTTTAATTGCAACCGATTTCAGCCACACAGTTGGCAGCTAGATTTTTTGTACGGCGTAGAATTACTTACAATCCGGCCGTTGAGACAATGCGATCCTGACAGCTGTTAGTTGGGTAATTCCGAATAGTAATAAGGATCAAATTCGCAAAACACATATTCGTTAGTATGAAACTGACAGGTGTCAAGAACGCATTTTCTCGACGGCCGGACTATAGCAGTACTCAGCAATATTTTCTGTATGGCCCAGCCAGGGCTGTAGCAAAATATATTTCGTTTTGCTATAACTTTTTACTTGTGGTCTTGTGGATGATCGCTTTACCAGCGAAAAGGCAAAAGCATTGTTTATTTAATTACAGGCCTTTATTAATCAAATATAATATTAGACAACATAATACAGCATCCAAAAAAATAAGATTAAAAGTTAAATATTCGGACTTTTTTGCTAATGTCAGGTTTTTTGTCAGGACTTTTCAAATTTCGAAATGGTAACCCTATGTGTCGGTAATAGTCCTAATGCGCAGAGTGAGCCGCACGTCGACGGTGCTCTCTGACCATGAGCTGGCCTAGTATAGAAATAAAAGATTTTTTAATTTTTATATTTTATGTTATTTTTTTTATAACTACTTACTTTTTATAAAAAATAACCAGTTTTCTCGCAATTTTTACCGATACACCTCCTCTCCCCCACGTGAGATTGGGTGAGATTCAGCTCGAACCCCTCCCCCCCTACACGCCTCACGTAATTAATGGACGTCGCCTTATTGGTTTTTAAACCACTACCGTGCGACCTACTGTAAATTTACACACTTATTAATTTATCAATCAATTCTATCAATCATGATTTCGTGAATTACGAATGAATGATGGAATGATTACTACATACTAGATGCAAACATTCCATCAGTCACATTACATGTCTTTCACAGTTATTTTTAAATTGTCAGCAAAACTTATCGTGTAATGGCTCCTACACACTATGCCGCCGGGCAAGCCGCAGCGCGCCCGGCCCTGCCGCACAAAGCCGCACGATGGATCGCAAAGGAAATGAAGGCGCAAAAGCCGGGGGTACGTGCCGCGCGGCAAAAACCGGCAGCCATGCCGCCGGCATAGTGTGTAGGAGCCATAATAGGCCCCTAAGAAGACTAAAAATTAATACTAGTTTTGATTAAGTTCATTATAAAATCAATTAAAAACCAGCCAAGTGCGTGTCGGACCACGCACAGTAAAGGGTTTCGTAGCTGGGATGAATATTTACGCATGCACAGTATTGAACTTATCGACAGCAAAAATAAGTTTTTACTTTATAGTATGTCCAAAATATTTCTGCGGTTGTAACCGAAAATATCTCATATCCCAAAAACTATACACTTAAATAAAAAAGTCACTTATAAACATAATAATCTTTTTAAAGATCAATCGAGAATTTTTGGAGATCTAACGATACCCTACTAGCTATGTGTATATGTTTTTTCATCCCTCGGTTACATGTATGGGGAGTATCCTTATATTAATATTCGCAATTTAACTACATCATTCTTTAGCGGTACACAGAAGACACCTTTATTCCGATTTTCATTGATAGAGAACCAATAGTCTTCCGAGTATTCAGCTGCATTTGGTTAGACTGGAAGCCGATCCCAACATAGTTGGGAAAAGGCTACCCAGATGATGACTATTCGAGTAAAATGGCTGTTCATCACCCAGAAGGCCGGACAGACGGATACGACGAACATATAAAGGTTTCGTTTTTGTCATTTGGAACCCTAAAAATCTGCTTGAGCCTTTCGCAACAGATCAACGGATCAATCTGCGCTATTTCTCATCACGCACTGGATTTTCAACGTACTGCTTAGCGTAGAGAGTTGAAAATCGGACAGTGTATTTTGTTGACGCGCTTGTATCACTGAATTCTCAACACCGAGAGTTGAAAATCCAGTGCGCAACAAAAAATCGTCGCATTAAAAAATAGCTCGTAATTCTACCATCGCCTGCAATCACTTGGGAATTAAAGTCTATCCGTTTAAATAGTGACGGTGCACTCAAATGGCGAGCAGGAATTTGACGCATTAGTATATTCAAGAAGGGGCTCGTGGCTAAATGATAACCGCTGCACGGGTTGATCGAAAGTTATGCTACGCTTGTCGAGGTTGGTCCTGAATGGCTGACCATCAATTACCTATCGAGGCCCCTCCGTGCTTCGGAAAACATGTTAAGCCGTTGGTCCCGGGTGGTCGTTATTTGCAGATCTTTTACAGTCATTACGGGTAGTCAGAAGCCCGAAAATTTGACAACCAGTCATACCAAGGGGTATCGTATTATCAAGAGACTGGGTTGTTGTGGAGGTCAGATAGGCAGTCGTATCATGTAAAATACTGGTATTCAGCTGCATACGGTTAGACAGGAAGCTGACGAAGTCTAGGCAGGATGATAAGCAATATTCAAGGTAAGTAATAATTGAAATTTTCACTTTAATCCATCGCGATGAGATGACAATATTTTTTGCCGATGTTCGGAGACACGCGACTCGCCTAATTTTTTAAAGAGCGGCACTATTTAAGCGAATGGACTTTAAACGTAACTAGAACTAACACGAAATGTGAGTGTGCCTACTACCGGGTAGGTAGTGTGTACACCCCTTTTACACCCACTTTTCGTCATCTGGGAATATAAGCGTTATTTATACAGCTATGAAAGTCAAATCCGATTCAAGAAAAAAAAAAACGAGCGAGCTTTACAGTTGTCGCATATGTTGGGTAACATCTAAATAAACAATATTCATCATCATCCTGATTACAAGCTCTCGGAAAATGGGTTGGTACCGTAGATCAGTACCATCTGACAGCCAACTCTAGCACCGCGCGCGCTCATTGGTCAAATTAAATAGCGCGCGCTTCGCCATTGTATCAGTCAGGTTTCCATCGGCCAATGCCGATGGAAACATGGCCTGTTCAGCGGAGGGACTATTTGTTCAGGTAGGTTGACGTACACTGGCGGCCTATAAAATGGGTATGGCGGCCTGTTTTAGTAGGATGATAATGATGAGGTGGTGGGCTTCCTGTTATACACTTCCGTCCCTTTTCACAAAATCACTACCACAGTTTGCAGGAAAACGAGAGGAGAGATGTTACACATCAAAAACAAATTCTAGACAAGTCTATTTTGATGCGCGAAAGTTTTTAAGTGTGTCGCGTACAATCACCCCCTGAATGGCTAGGTGACTAAATTGTCACCGTGTTTTTTCAGCCATCAGAATACTTCAGCCGTCAACTTCGTTCTTCTGCCAGGAGTAACTCTTAGATATTTCCCATCCTTCATCTTATAATACTGTGGAGGTTCATGGTTGTGCTCCGTGTTACTCTTGATTATGACATCGTCGGCGCTGACGTGGACGTATGCCCTGCATTCCTCAGAAATGTAGCTGGAACAGGCGTAACGACTACCGCCTTTGGCCATCCGACTATTCTTTGAGAAGCTGTAGCCATTGATCATTAAGAGCTTAGAATTTCCTTGCTGCAAAGTTATAAATTTTGCTGAAACATAAAAAATACTGAATAAAAATGGTATTTACCTACTAAAAAAGTACAGCCACCACCACACACAGTTACTGTAGTAATTAACCTAACATTATATAAAACAATAATAAAATAATTATATTTTTTATTTCAATAATAATGTTTATAATTCGAGACTTAAAATTAAATTGCAAATTGCCACAATATGCGAGTACTACGGCTGTTCATTACATATTATCAGCGACTGACTTGTTGAATGACCCAAGAAAAAATCGCTTGAATAGATGTTATTTAAAGCTTAAATAAATATCAACTTAACCCCTGGGTAAATTAAGTTTATTTTAAATTTGAGTGAATTCAGCACTGAGTCGTACAGCGAACATGCTATAAGCGTTCTTTTCCTAGCCCTCGGGTAAGTGTTTCCAAAACAAGACATACATATCTGTGCTATACTTTTATTAGTATAATCGACCGCAAGTCGATGGTAGCATTTTGGCATTATATACAGTCAAATCTGAGTAAGTGAAAACTGGGTAAGCGAGAAAAGTCTATAAATGAGAGTAAAGTTAGAAACAGAAACCTCTATTAGAGAAAGTCGTTTTCACTCGTGAACCTATATAACTGAGAAAGCAACTTGCATGAACAGTCAGCATCAAAAGTTGATGACCACATTTAGATTTTCAAAATCGCTGTAAACCGTATTCATTATTAGCACTTCACTATACAGCGATTTTGAAAATCTTAATGTGGTCAACAACTTTTGATGCTGACTGTACCTCTATAAGTGACAGTCGAGTTGAGACAGCAGTAATTTAACATTTGCTACTTATGACTCATTCTTCAATTTCGTGGAACTATCATAGATTTTTTCTTAAATTTCGAGGAACTAACTAACATTGCGTTTGTATCGTTTTCTATTCGAATGGACTAATGTGTATTTTTATAAACGTCTATAAGTGAGAAAGGCCGTAACTCTAAAAGCTAGAAACTCGAGTTTGTGAGAAACCTTCATAAGCGGAAAACGAGACCGCGGGCCCTTGAAGTCTCGCTTATTCAAGTTCAACTATTTTCAATTGAATTCGAGCCGCATGCTTATACTCGTACATCTCATATTACCACTGTATAAAACACGAATCCTTTTTATATAACATTACACTTTAATATATCTCCCGTCTCCAACCTGCACATATTTAATAGGTGGATGATTGTGTTCCAAATTGGCTTTAATGATAACGTCATCAGCAGAGATATGCGCAAAAGCCTTACAGCTTTTCTTGATATGCTGGATGAGGAGCAGCTGAACCGGCCTCCTCCATTACGGATACTGCCACTTCTAAAGAAGGAGAAACCGTTTAGCAGCAGAAGCTTCGAACCACGGACCAGGGTAATGTATTGTGCTGCGGATCATAGGACCAGATTTTTTTACCAGAATATTTTAATTTGTTTTCATTCACAAGGACCTGTAGGGGTGTCGCACCATCGCTAAGATAATTATGAATTGAACAGCTGCCGATTTTATACAATTATTTATATTCGATTTCAGATTTTTCATCAATATGTAGATGTTGTTAGCGTATCGTGGCTTATGTATCAAAATAGGTCCTTGTGCAAAAAATACATAAAATAGAAATATTACTGTAATAAAACAAATACATTCAATAAAAATGCAACTTTATATTTCAAAATAAGTAATGAGATCATGTTATGTACATTCTGGCAATAACAAATTATATTCGTAACATCAACCGGGTTCGCCCCCTTTACATGCGACTTAAACATACCTAACTAGCGAAATGTGGGGGTACTATAGGTACAGCTTTGCCTAACTCTTCGAGGAGAACGGACGTGACATTATCTTTGTATTGTTAGCAGCACGACACATTGAAAAAAAAAAAATTGTTTAGTACTGGAAGAATGGGTACAGTAAATCTCCTTAAGAGCGTTTATTCTGAAAGTTGGCAACGTCGCAAATAGATGTCAAATATTTCGCTGTTTTGATTAATTTGGCAATATTACTGTATGGAAATATGAAATGTGGCTAACTAGTGAACTAGAATATTTATAATGAATTGCAATGATAACATTTAATTTGATGTCGTACCCGTTTTAGGTGTTAAAAAGGCATTTGGAATGTTACATTTTTGACATCTAAAACTAAATATTCAGTGTTACGATATTAATTATTGCATTTCTTATTCAATGTCTAGTTCGCTAGTTAGCCACATTTCTCGAAGTTTTTGTGAAAATGGTATCGGTTTTATCTATTACAAAAATGCGCGTAGATGCATGATTTCCTCGTTAAAACTGAATACTATTCGTTGGTTAGTATAAATAACAATTACTTGGTAAAAATAGTTCGTTTTCTCTTCTACAATAATAATAAAGCGATTTTTTCATTATTTATTTATTTATCTAGCAATAATCGTTCTCCTGATGCATGTTTTGGCAAAAACTCATGTAGAGCTCATTTGAGAGCTCTAATTTGCGGATTCTGTTGAATATAATTCATCAAAACAATTTTTCTCATATTAAACATATCCGATACTTTGATAATAATAGAATACATTTATGTTATATGACTTTTATTTAAAGAAAAAATGACTGGACCTAATTCAATTTTCTACTAAAAAAGGTTTGGAAACAAGTTTGAATATCCGAAGTTCTGCATCATTTTCGTACGTAGTATTTATACTAAAATAATCTCCAACATTTGCTTAACAACAAACAATTTTTTTATTTTTTTTTATTGCTATTTCTATTTTTTATGAATAATATAAAAGTACCATATATTTCACTGCGCCGGCAATGTGCGCTCAGTATCGCAAGAATGCTTTAGCGCAGCACCGAAATGTAAGAGGGCTCTTAACATAACATTTAATTGGTTATATTTATCACATTTAAAATACTGAGTCACGTTTAGAACCGATCTATTCTGTAAAAAAAATCATGAATGACGCTAGGAATTGAAACTGTTCACTCACTTCACCTGACTTAGGTCATCACGGTGAGATTTTTACTAGAATAGCACTACTGGGTGGAAGGAATGCTCACTTCACCAAAGTTTTCACCATGATATTTTTACAGAATAGACTGGCTGGTGTATTTAACCGGTTTTTATTTATTTAAATCATAGAGCACCAATCGCTTAGATATACTAGATTCCTACATTGGAATGACAATTTAAATTAAGTATATTTGCCATTAATTCTGATCAAAATTTTACTGAGCACACCATTGGCTTCATCAAACTGGCAAAAAGCGGTAGAATTAAATCAAATTATATGAATAAAGATATTTTAACGCTCTAAGATATGAATATGAATTAAAAGTTTTCGCCATGGTATAAGGGTGCGTTTCCACTGAAGCGGAGACGAGCGGTGTTGAACGGAGGCCTGCAGGAATCGATCAATCACAATGGTTGAAATCCTCATCGCGTCTCTCGTCTCGTCTGTGATTGGAAGATTCCTGCACGTTTCCGCTCAGCTCCGCTCGTCTCCACCTCAGTGGAAACGCACCCCTATACTAGGGCCATTACAAATGCAAAGTTAGTCATAAATAATTATGTCAATAAGAATAACACAGTTACGTGCCACACTAGCACTATAAGGGATCTCGCCGTCTCGCGCACTAGACGGCCACGACTCCGGCCAGTCATGGTCAGTGGCCCGGTCTGCGGCTAATTGGCCGTCGCGACCAAGTGTGCGATTCGTATCGGTTTCTATGGTTTAGTCGGTCGCTGCGGACACTGGTCGTCGTCATAGCCGTCTAGTGCACGATATCGCTAAGGGTAGAAAGTTGGAGCGAGAAGTCCGATACAAATGATTTATGTTGACTCTAACTTTGCGTTTGTAATGGCCCGAGTAAGGTGTAAAAAAAATAATATGTATTATTTCCTATTATAATCTATGAATATTAATCTAATTTTAAATAACAGACTAGAATGTTATTGACTAGGCTTTTCTATAACTTACAATTATTATGAGATCATTAAAGAAACGGCCTAAAAAAGAGTATATTTACAACAAAAAAAAAAACTAATGTTATTAATTAATTAAAAGTGAGGAAGCGCTTTACTAAACAGCTTGATTGCAACACCTCTATCTGAACTACCTTATTACAAACCACTTAAAACAACATCAAAATAAAAACAATATTATATTACCTATATATTACATAATAATAATAAGCTCTATTATGTACGTATGCCGTAGAATACTATAGTACAGGTACGCTAGAGGTGTGAGCCGATCGGCGTGGCGCACGACGCCGGTGATTATTAGCCACGCGTCACCGCGCGCCGCCACCACCTATGATTTTTTTCGGCGTCATCGGCATCAATGTCAAAATATGTTATGTTCTAGATTTAGGTATAAAGCAAATATACTAGTAAACTAATCACTAGAAATGTCTAAATACAAGCTTATTCGTTTATTTCGACGTAGTTGTTTTCGCAAATTTAATAAAAAAACATTTTTATATGAGCATAATTTAAATAGTAGGCACGACGCACTGGTTGAATACTTTCGTTTTCAATCATTGTGGTATGGGCGAAAAGAAGACTTGACAGTGTTTTCCAAACGATTCTTGGATGAAAAGAGATTTTTTTATTGTGGTTTCATATCAATGGAACTTTTATTTCCACCATCCACGCAGATTACGCCGATGACACCGCCGCCGACGCCGCCGCCGCGGCGCCGGTAAATAATACATTGGCGCACACCACTAGTATACGCCAACGTTAGTGTCAGTCAGAGTCATAAAATGGTTGAGTGAGATGACACGAGAAGCAGATATCAAAATCCCGTAGTAAATATTCACCGTCTTACCCCAGGTAGAACGGGCGTTTTTTTTTCGCGCACTTGCTTTTCTACGTACTTGCTTAGCGCCGAGAGTTGAAATTCCAAGTGTGTATTTTTGTCGGGCTGGGATGCGCTCTCTCGCTCGAGAGCTGAAAATCCCTTGCGCGAAAAAAAATCGCTCGAGCGTACCTGGGCTTACTCTCTCACGTTTCATAACCGGGTCTGTCACAAGTCTTGGCGTTTAATAAGACTATAGGTATAATAAACTTTTACATTTTAAAGATCACTCATTTTCTAATTTCTAGCTTCATTTATAGGTAATCGGACGACATTATTAAGAAGACTAAAGTTATATCAACAGTTAAAAGCAGTGAAACCTTATTTTTGTAAACTTAATGATTTCTTAACTTTAAAGTTAGACATAAATAAGAGATAAGGCGTTAAAACAGACAAGTATGAATATGTCTAAGATATGATAAGAACAGCCTTTGCATTGCTGACGTAATCCAATAGAATGATATACATACCGACATACCTGTCTGCTTCAAAATGATTACCTAATGTTTAAAAACAAAAGTGGAAGACTTTTTCAGGAAGATATAAACAATAATACTATGCCCAGAGGACCTAGACAAAGTGACATTCTCTCAGCGATAACGATGGTGGAAAAGACAAAGATATATTGGATTGTCATTACCGAAAAGCTTATGTCAATCTTGTTGAATTTCGTTGTAGAAATACGAAACGTTTTGAAAGTTATTGCCACTTGTTCAGGCCCCTCAGTGTTGCCTTCAAACAAACTGTTTTATAATCTCTTGAAGTGAAACTCCTGGAGTAAATGATAGGTAACCTATTTCGAGGATAACAAAAGATATCATTTAGACTTTATGCAGACGTTCTAAATTCGGGCGGTAAGGTAAATGAAAAATTGGAGCGGAAGACCGCAGAAGGTAGGACGCCCCCAGGCAAAGTGGAGCGACGATCTTGGCAGGATGGCTATAGTAGCAGCTGGATGAGAGTAGCCAAGAATTGATATAAATGGTGTGTTATTGAAAAAGCCAATGCTTAGCAGTGGACAAGCTGATAATGATGACGATGATTCGATAGCTACAACGAAACTGTCTACGGATGTGCAGTCTACTTGTAACATCTGTGTCACTACACAGTCGGTTCGATGAAGTCATGTCAACTGCACAAAAACCGCACCCAAACTGCGATTTAGCAGATCTCTTGTAGTTCAAATACAGACCATCTACATTCCTTATGCAAACAAATTGTTAATTTATTTTAACTTCAATTTATTCATCAACCTCAGTTTTTCGTTGCCTTTTCCTCACTGGAGTACTGAAAGGTGTATGTGTGTGCTGCATGTTACTTCTTACTATTGTCATATCGTCAGCCAAGTGAAGGTATGCCTTGCATTTATGCCATCGGTTCTTGGTACAGCCCCATCGGAAGCCACTCTTCGTCCTACTCTGCTTGTAATAAGTGTAGTCGTGGTAGATCAGCCTCTCCTTCCCTCTGGTCGTCATGAATATGTTAACTGAAATTGTATCACATTAGCATTTGCTAGACGCCATTTTAAATAGAGTAATTTCAAAAATAGCACAGCAGCCATGTCTACTTTTATGTTTTATTGCATAGTATATGGATTTGTGGTAGAAATGAAATTCGGAACTGATAAAAGTTGTTTATTTCTTAAAAGTTTCACATGAATGATTAGGGCTGTGTTATATTTTCTTACTTTACAACATTATTCCTTACAAAATAAGTCGTTCATATCACTTAATAACTCAGCAAATATATCTTAAGAGTGTACCAGTCGATGGCTCGAACTCGTTGGTGAGCGCGACTAATATGCATGCTAATATAGTCTAATTATTTATTTATTTACTAAGTATTTATTTATCTAGATTTTATTTTTATATTTATTAATTTATTTAGTGAAATAGACGATGATTTATAACGAAAAGGAGCTCTTAAAATTTCATGAACAGACCTTTGGGCGTATAGATATTATGGAAAACTGCTGCTACTGGATGTATTTACTCAAAATAAAATTATTTGAACTTTCAAATAAATTATCTATCCCTGTACGGTTTCTATTTTGCCATTTTTTTACTACATAAGTTATTTATTTACGCCCAAAGACGAGTTAAAATTAGTGTTGAAATATGGAAGTTTCGACGCTCATAACTTTTTTATTTTTTCCAATTCTGCTTCCATATAGGGCTAGATAATGACAAGACAAATTTTGAAAGTACACCGCCTAATAGACGAGTAATCACCATACTACGTTTGTATGGAAAAATGACTGTTGTTGTTGAATGTTTTGAATATTTTAATTTAATATGTTATCAAAAATAATAATTTCATTATACTTAATTTAGTTTAACGACACTTATTTTTCGGCTTTTTTTTTAAATATTTTAACTTTTATCACGTCATTTAAATACGAGTATACCTTTATTTTATTCCATTTAATTAATTTTGTTACCTTAAGTGCGAATATTTTGTTTGTTGTGGTTTTGTATGATTGTATTGCTCTCATGCAATGTCAGGAAATGTATTAGGTATTTTATTTTGTAATCAAATCTATTTGGTAATTTTATTGTATATTCCATTTTATAAATATTGTAATGATAAAAAAATAAACTAATTTAATAGTTGTTCATCCGATACGAGTAAGAATGTTGTGCATGCTTTTACGTGATGTATTTACACAGTATTGAAGACTTGTGATTCTCGTATTGTTTGTTCTTTTAAATACGTATGTCATTGAAGCTCAATAAATAAATAAATGACCGACTAGCGTACCCTTAAGTACTAATTAAAATGATTACCACAAAGTTCTTTGGTCTTTTAGAAATAAACTAAAGACAAAAATGCCAATTCACAGTCTAAAATATAATCCCTTTGAATTCTTGTGGAGTGGTCTTGTAGGATGAAGATGCTCATGTTGAGAATTAAAGACGACGTTCATTTCACAATCCAGGTGAATGTATGACCTGCATTTTGAAGAGTTGGTGCAGGACCACCTGGTGTTCAGTCGTTGGCCGACAGCCCATCTTTTGTAGTAAGTGTAGCCGTTGAGAAGGAATAGCTCCTTTCCGTCAACGAGCTTGACCAATTCACCTGCTGGATATGAAGCTGGGTTAGGTTTGATGTTACCGTTAATATTGGATGAGACTCGCACACACCAGGGAACCATGGCACAAAAGGAAGGACTTCTATCTATAGGTACTCAGTAGTGGGAACAAGATCGCTAATGATTATATTCATTGGTTAGGTTAGGTTAACTTTTATAACCATTGATTCTGTTTTAGGTAAGACGAAATAAAAGATTCACGAAAAATCTTACAGACGTAAAAGTCTACTCCATTTATTGAAACTGCTCATAATTTTTTCTTGAAATTCAGACATCAGAGACAACACTGAAAACGTACTCCTACGTTTTCGTACTTACAACACATTGATGAACCAAAATGGTCTCTAAATTTTTACATTTACCACATTGAGATGAGATTAAAACTATACACGAACTTTAAACTCTAAAGGGTTTAAAGTTTAATACGTTTCCCGCATTCTGATTGAAAGAACTTCGGTGGTGGATGATCATGTGGGTGGTTCCTGTATACAATTCTATAGTCATTGGTAACACACAAGAACGCCTTGCAATAAGGCTTATTGCAGCACCACCGGTCTCCACCTCTGGCGGGTTGCTTTTTGTAGAAAGGATACCCGTCTAAGAGAAGTAATTTTCTACCACTTATTAGTTCTATTAGCTGTATATCTTCGTGCCGACCTGAAACAGCAGATTGGTAGAAAAACAAGGGTTACCAAACGGTGATGAAAAGAAATAACGCGAGGCGTACACCTAATCCGTCATCTTCAAGTGAGTGCGTATACGTAGTTTTCGGACAATGTCGACTGTCGACAACGTACGAGCATAGTTCGGCCGATGTCGGATAAGGTGTAGGTATGCGATGCGTTAATTTATACCACAAACTGCCCTGAATACTTTACCTTGGTGATTGTTTCCATACAATGGTGAAACGAAATTGCTTTTAGCGATGATACTACTGTTAGCATAGTTTATACTTACGTATATTACTTATGTTTCTACTTCCCAAGTTTACAGTAATGTATACGTCCTTTTTAGGCAAAATTAATGCTCTATCTCAATGTTTACTTTTATTTCTTAATTAATGTTAACCGTTTTAAGGTAGGAATATAATTCAAAAATAATATGGTACCTAGGAAAAGACCAATGACGGAATTAAGTGGTTCCAAAAGCAATTAATTGTTAAAAGTTTTAATGAAATTAGTCAAGAAATTATACAATCGTAAACTGTTGTAAAATACATAGTCAATATTAGGAATATGGGTATTATATCTGCGGTTATATTGTATAAATACAAGTTTAGTCGGTTACACGTTGAAATATTCAGAAACAGTTTAAAAAAAATCACAGAACATATAAATTCCAGTTTTAGTTCTCGGGCGGTTTAACAAAAGACTCGAAACTTATACTTAAAGTACCTATCTAAGATAATTCAAAAACAGTTCAATTACAACTACAACTAACTTCGTATACAATGATGCTTAGTTTGGTTACAGTCTTGAAATCAGTGAATTTTCCAAATTATAAAAAATGAGATCCAATTAAAATGCCATTATATCACAAAAATCAAGTGTACAGTCTAAGTAGGTATACTGATTATTTTCTCTACTAGTTTACATGACACAATCTTTTTTTACCAACTATCTTTATTATAAGAATAAATTCTATCATGTAGGTTTGAATATGTTAATGTTTATCAAAAGTTATAAAGGTTTTGAAAACAGTCGCGTTTCAAATTTTATAAAGAGTTTGATTTTCATATAGGTTATGATTGTACGATTTACAAGGGTTAATGGGAAATATTATTCATAGTTCACAGAAATATAAGCTCAAGTTTATTACGTTATATTATAAGCAATGAAAAGAAATCTGTACTCGTATTCGTGATCCCAATAAGAATGGGAGTTCTACAGGTTTCAATTCTTGGCCCATCTTTATTTTCTATTTTGTATACAAATATTCTGAACCAGCGTTTTAGAAAGAGATGTTGATAATAGCTTTAAGAATGTCGTATTATGTTTTATCCGATAGTATGTCATTTACAAAAGCAAAATATTGATAAATAGCTCATAGAACGCAGTCTGAAAGCAGTATAAATTTACTATCTGTAACCAGCAGTTACATAGCCTCTAAAAAAATCAGGTTAGTGTGATATAATATTGATAATAAAGTGAAATATTGGAATAATGTTGTACGAAGCATGTACCTATACTCATTTATTTCATATTGGAAAGATACGTTTTTTATGTCGTTGATACATGGCTTATCAAAATTACGGATATGTTTCTAAAAATAGATACAAATATTGGATACGTTTTTCCCTACATATAGTCTAAATCCTTAGTGGTAAATGCAAGAATATGTTCTATTACTAAACTACTAACTATAAAATGCTTGTTCGATCACAATAATTATAATACTGGATGCGTTATCGAAAGGCAAACAAAAATATCACACGCGTTACTACAAAATATAAACAAAAACATTGATGTTACTTCTAATTTTAAAGACACGTTTAGTAAAAGGCACTTATTGATCAATGATATCTATATACTAATTCCTACTGCAATAACTACAATAACATGTGAGTTTATTTCGGTAATATAATACCTACATGATTAAGGTAGAGCTAAAAACTACGAATGATTTAAGTAATTTTAACAATACATTTGATGTGGTTCCATTTATCACAATTATGATATAGATCTTTCCCTATCGCTGAATAAACAATAAACAAAAAAAAAGTACGTACGGAATAAACATTTATCGAAGGAGTAGCGATCGGTACCTACTGTAGTGCAATAATAGCACACCTACTAAATAATGCTAAAGCTACTATCGAAGGCTTATAACTTAAGTAATTAGGAACAAAACCATCAATTTTGATAAAAACCAAGGAACACGAGATCTAAAATGAGAACAAAAACTGTATTAACCTTAATTTAGCCCAAAATATGGCACCTCCAATTTCAGTTAACAATTTTTTTTTCTTGCCATAATGTAAGAGCACTAAAGTTAATTAGTGCTGATAAAAACGCAACAAATATACATCAGCAAAGGATATTCTCACTCAAAGTATGTGAACTTCGAATTCTACTGAATTATCCATAAAACTAAACTAAGATTGATAGCTTCATTGCTTCAAATTAGTCTTAATTCTGTCGTCATGACGCAGTTTTCAAAAGTATTGTAAAAAGTTTGTGGTCGTCAAGGTCTAATCTTAAATAATAGAATATTAGGTACTTAAAATGAAGTGTCAATAGAGTTTTGGCACTTTACACTAGGAGTCTAATAACTGCCAAACACGCTATGAGCTGCCAAATAATTCTGAAATGGGGTCAAAGTACGGTAATGTTCATTCATATTTGTGTTACTGTTGTGTCCTGGTTTTGGTGTCTCCTGTTTAGCATTTTTCTTCACTAGTTTGGGCATAGGTATCTTCATTTCTTTCTTCAGGCTTGGAGGATGGCTGTGGAAGATGTTAGCTTTCAGGACTTCGAGCCTGTCGGTGATGATAAGGTGTGCCTTGCATTTCCATTTGGAACCGTAGGCGGTGCAGCTCCAACGATGGGCGTTGGTCCTGGCTTTGAGATGCTTGTAGAAAGTAAAGTTGTTCAGACGAAGATTGATCCTACCGCTTGGGCGGAGGTAGAATTCGACTGTTGGAAAAACATTTTCGTCAATAACAAGAAATTTTGAATAGAACACGATATTAAAATTGCTCTATTGTCAGATGTTTTCAGATCTTTTTAATTGTAGAACTATTGAAATTTTGATGCTTTAGGAGACAGTAGTGGCTTTTGATGTAGAGTACCGTTTTCTTGTAAACTTAAGACTTAAATTATAAAGGATTGTTTCAAAGTAATAAAGCGTAATTATTTTTCACAGTATATAATTTAGGTAAAGATCTTGACGAAGATCTTAAAACAAGCTCAAAAGATACAACGAAAGAAAGTAACTTTGACTTGGTTTTAATAAGCGATAATTTGAATACAAAATACAGTATTTAATTTGAATACATTTCTCTATACTCTAAATTAGTATAATCACATAAAGGCATATTTAGTAACACGTTGTTTTTACATTTATTTAAGGTTGATCTAGACTTAAACGCATGGAGATGAGAACCTCTGTCCTCTAGAGTTGGTTCTATAGCGTGTACAAATGGAAGAGCGCACTTGACCTATTTCAACTTGACGGACGTATACAAAAGACTTGGTTCACGACTCAGCGTATGTAAGTATAGTTTAGCCTTTAGCTTTGTGCAAGTATTTATTATTACATAGAAACATGATTTCATACATTGATCTAATGCTACACGTTATTGCAATCACTACTTCATCACCTACTATTCTTAAAACGAATAATTAAATTTCTTAATACTACTTTTCGTTGATGAAATGAATAACTTGATAAAGTGAAGTATTCGTAGAATTGAATGAAAATGTAATATCCATTGTTAAAAAAAATCTTGAATAATATTGTCTTCATGATAACATATTTATTGTTTATGGTATTATATTGTTTTCGTGAGTATTATATCTGGGAACAGTTATGCATTACAAAATGTAATACACACGGTGACATACTTAGGGCGAATTTCAGCAATGAAACTGAAAGCGATCAGCACATCTAAACAGCGTTCAAGAGCTGTCAGTGCCATCATTGGGCTTCGAACTCGCCCGACATACAGCTGTCAGCTGCAAGGGTAAAACAGGCCGGGCGAGTTCGAACTAGGGATGAGTATGAACAAAGCCCATCATTGTTGTGGAATAACGACCCCAAATATCATGTTACACATTTCTAGTATGCAGCTTCGCATTGTGCTGAAAGTCTCAGTTTGTATTCGAAATGTATAGCTTGATATTTTGTCCTTATGTTCTACCAAAATAATCATCTAGGGACCGGGATTAACTGAGGGTGAATTTCACCGATGAAACTCAATGCGATCAGCACATCTGAGCCACTTTCAAGACCTACCAGTGTCAATATTCCACAGAAAATAATGACACTGACAGCTCTGAAACGTGGTTTATGAGCTGATTGCGTTCCGTTTATTACTGAAATTCAGGCTTAGTACAACTCACAAGTTATTCACTCACATCTACCTACAGCTATTTTTTTAGACCTAACATCCATCTAAACTAAAAAATTAGTTTATTCATTTTAACCATTATTATCAAGCTGCGATACTATTTTGATTAACCCTTGCGTGATTTTTGAGGTCGACTCAGGGTACCCCTGCGCTATAATATTGTCGTCTTATTATTTCGCACTGAAACAAGCTCTCATATCGGCGCGAGATACTGCACAACAACATTTTATCGCCCGTGCAGGCAGCTTTGATTTCCTAGAAAAGCGGTTCCGTCATGTTAGAACGGCCGTCATGAAAATCTCCCATTTTCATCAATGTATTTGACATTACCGTGTCAAAAAGCACTCTGTTTTTGGACAGCCTTTATTGTGTGACCGTTGTTCGCTTTTTTAGAAAATCAAGCTTGACCACAATGACCTGCCTAAATTAAATAGACTATAAACTAAATAATTTCGTGTAATACTTTCTGAATTATTTTCCTTTCATAAAATTATTTGCATTTTCAGACGGAACTAAAACTAAGCGGAGTACTGAGATCGAGTCAATTGTTATCAATTTTAAAATCTTGATGTATTGCAAAAGGATATAGTAGTAAATAAAGATAATAATCTAAATAAGGTAGTACTTAATAATCTAAATAGGGTAGTACTTAAATAAAGTTAATAATCTAAATAAGGTAGTACTTAAATAAAGTTAATAATCGAATTAATAAAATGCACTATTTGTAAATAATATAAAGTTACACGCTTATTATGATTGAATTAGAGACATCTGTTAATACAAAACAGGCTACCAACATTCCTAAGCTAAAGAATACAATAAGTATTTATACTTAAATAACCTCGAGTGTTGAACACGTTCTATTTGCGATGTTGAGGTCATCTGTTTAAAATGAACCTCAAAAGAAACTTCCGGACCCTGGACTAAGATAGTCTCAAGTTAAGACTGACTCTAAAGACGAGCCGTTTTGGATAAGATGACAATTTAAGAATACCAAGGCGTCACACAAATTGCAAAATGATAAAGACAGAAACTCATAACACTTGATCTGTAATTAAGACAATCCAATCCATACAATCATTGACATTCCGTCCATCTGATCTGGTGACAATCGCTGCCGATGAAAAAAATCTGACAGAATATGACACAACTATTTGTGGCACTATACCTAACAGTCATCTTATTCAAAAAGCTATTTAGATGTTGACGCTCATACGTTTAGTACAATCGCGCCTCAACTAATATTGCTATTGGCATGATTAAATCCTATCCTAAACCAAGATATATTCATAAGGACATACAGTTCGGTATATGTAACTATATAGCGGGCGAGAGGCGTATGAGCAAGTAAAGCTCGAAGATCTTTTCGCCCATGTTTCACTCATCATTCATGATACTCCTGCCCTTATCCTAATTTATTAGTGGTCGGCGCAACATATGTTTTTGTTGCATACTTCTCTATTAATCGCCATCTCGGTAGTCTCGGCTCCCTTTCTAGCCACATCATGTAACCTATCAACGTTACTTAGTACGTGCTTTAGCTTAGACATGTTCCCGTCTCTACGTTGCACTTGTAGTTTGACAGTTGTGGGGCAGTGACAGGAATAACGCTTAGGCAAAGTACATTCTAAGTAACGTTTGCAGTGGTGGGTGACATATGGGCGAAAAACAACGTTGAGCCATATGAATGCGTCTTACGCATACGTCTTTCGCCCATTTTAGTTTCTTATAATATTCATGTTGAAGATCATATTTAAAGGCATTCGTAGAAATCAGAAGCCAGCACGGCCTTTGATGCTGGCAATTTTTAGCGCTAGTGGGTTTATCGCTTCTTTGTCCAAGTTATGTCTTTTATTCTGAAACAAAAACGTCTGTTTTTAATTTTTGGGAATGTTTGAGATATCGTAGCAAATGCAAGGAGCTTCACGAATATCAAGTGTTTGGTTATAAAATATATTGTTCAGGATGTTGTCTAGAGAGTCCAGACAAAGTGACATTCTATCAGCGATCTTTCTTTTTCGTATGGTTAGTGACTAACCTGGTGTCAGAGTTTTTATGCCGCCCATGGGCCTCTGACTTGGCTTCACTTGCTCAGGCATGCCGGTTTTTGAAGCAAGTGATAATTATACAATACGCACGTGAATCCAAAAAGTCAGAGACGCACCTCTGACTTTTCGGATTCATGTCGCCATAGGTTGAACTCGAGACCGATGACTTCGCTGTGCGACGGTCAAACCACTAGGCTATTACTGTCAGTGATAAATATCTTGGAAAAGTATAACATTTATTGGATTGACCTACGCGACATAAGCTTGTGTCAATCCTAGTAAAAATCGCTGTAGAAATAAGAAACGCTTTGAAAACGATTGTCACTTTTTTAGGCCTCTCTTTGTTGCATTAAAAACCGATAGAATGGAATGAAAAGTGAAAGTAATCCAGCGAAACGGCCTAAGTGTTACAAGCTCATAAAAAAATTGCATTGGCTTACGTCATTGGTCCTCTTTTGATTCTTAGTACTCTTCCAAGAGTATGTCGAAGGTGGATGAGTGTGTTGCGTGAAGGCTCTAACCACGAACATATCATTTGTGACGTGCAAGAATCCTCGGCAGGACCTGGACCCCATCTGAGTGCAGCTCCAACGGAAGCCATCTCTCAAGATCTTGTGCTGGTAATACGTGTAGCCGTCCAGCATCAGCAGGTCCTTCCCGTTCCGGCCTTTTACTAGGAGTACTGAAAACAAACGATGTGTGAACTGCTGTGTCAAAAACTAATGAAATTATTGGTTTTTAAATAATACTGGTTCGGCAAGAGATCAATGATTTTCCTTATAGGTAATACAGACATGTATATCATGATCAGATTTGAACCAAGTCTGTTTTGGCACAAGTACTTTTTTGGAAAAAGTTCGGAGTTTATAAATATTATATTTCGATCTTATTATACCATAATTCTACAGCAAAAGCCAGAAAAAAACTTACCTGGTGACATAATGTTAGTCAATAAATGGTGAGTGTATAAAAATTAAATATTTACAACAATTTGTCTTTTTTTTTACTCATTTTCGCGTCACATTCCCTTATATGTAGGGTATTTGACAGTTTACGTTACATTACATCTAAGTTTAAGTTACACTTGTTTGGTATTTTTTTTGGTTCTAGTTACCTACCATGACTATTTTAACAGTAAAATCCTTTCTTACCACTACTGGTTTCTATGTATTTCTATGAAATACCTTCCGTAGCGACACGTATTACTTAGAAATACTAGAAACCAGTAATCGCGTCGACACGTCGCATGCTGCTGCTGCCTGCAGTCGACTAAGGAATTGTACCTTAACTATTGGACAGACTACCCTCAAAAGTTCATAGTCTACTCTCTAAAGTTAATAGTTCGAGACATTTCGCATCCCTATCTATGTATTCTGACATAAACCCCATGTTTGTTTGTAATATACACAGTTGGTGCGTGAGTATGACTCTCGTTTCGTTCCATGACTGTTCCTCGATCATCCAGGACTAGGTAGGCCCCACATGTCCTGGAGTAGTGCTTGTTGCACTGCCACCGTACGCAACCCGACTTGAGTTGATAATGTTTAAAAAATGTGAAATGGTTGAACATTGCGTATGTTTTATTCTGATCTGTTACGATGAATCTGGCTGCAAAAAATAGCTGAAGTAAATAATTAAGATTTTTATTTAACAAGAACATCAACATGCAAACGCGGTTGGCTCAGGAGGATACAGGACATCGCTCATTATACAGCACCGCTCCGACGCAACACGGCAAATAACTTCTTATTCAAGTTATTTGAAATCATTTTAAATCAAATGTATTAAAGTATAATGGAAATGGAATAATAGTGGATGGCTCACCGGCCGCTCACTGCCCACGAGCCGTCTTCACTTCGTCGTATTTGCCATGTAGGAGCGGTACTGTTATAATGAGCGAAGTCCTTACGGCGTGACGAACACGACTCTTTTCTTAATGATGATAACAGAGAGAGATAAGTGGAAGAAGGTAAAAATAATAAAATATATTTCGTCTATTTTGATCTATCTATCTATTGACAGTCAATGCCAGAACACCGAAGTAAAAAACAAAAAGGAAATAAATAACGAAAAACCCCCTCCAGAGACCGTCAAGGCGATAATAGTCGGGAAATCTGACGTAACGCTAACGACGCTGACGCTACGTGAAGACTAGAATCCTTGCCTTTCGTGTGGTTAGTGACTAACCTGGTGTAAGAGTTTTAAAGCCGCCCATGAGCCTGTAACTTGGCTTCACATCCCGTCGGAAAATATTTCTCAGGCATCCTTTCCGTTTCCTCACGATGTTTTCCTTCACCGTTTTTGAAGCAAGTGATAATTATACAATACGCACATGAATCAGAAAAGTCATAGGTGCGTGCCTTTTGTTCGAACTCGAGACCTATCATATGACTTGGCAGTCCGACGTTCACACCACTAGGCGAACCAATAGAGCGGTTTCAGATAGCCACCTACTACAGAGCAGTCTATGCGGACTGTTAGAGGGGCAATGAGGCATCGCCAGCAGTTCCTTCAACTCGTTGTCCTCGACTTGTGCTAAGGCAATTGTATCAGCAGTCACGGGTTGAGCAATCCCTTCTACGCGCGAAAGCGTATTCGCCACAACATTGTTCTTCCCCGAGATGTGTCTTATGTCCGTCGTAACCTGGACTATAAAATCCAGATGACGAAACTGTCGGGGAGAACAATTTACTGTACGAGAGTGGAAGGCGAATGTGAGAGGCTTGTGGTCTGTTTGAACCACGAAATTACGAGCCTCCAACATGTGCCGAAAATACTTTATGCTCTCATAAATTGCTAGCAATTCGCGATCATAAGAACCGCACCCCCCGAACTTAGCTGCTGCAGGACTGCGCCAATCGCCTCATCGGATGCATCCGTGACCAACGCCAGCTTTGCGTTGCAATCCGGATGAGCCAATAATGCTGCTTGGCAGAGACTGTCCTTGCACTTCTGAAAGCTTAAGTCTCCTGGGATGATTTTCTAAAAAACTTCCTTTCAAACTTTCATCCCCAAATTAGACTCCTTTAGGGATGAATTTTCAAAATTTCGTTTCTTAGTGCTCACTTTTGTTATAAGACGAAACTTCGTTGTTTTTCAAGCTTTTAGACCCAACGGTTTAGGCTGTGCGGAGGGGCTCGTGGCTAAGTAATAACAGCCGCACGAGTCGATCAATCAGGTTAAGCTACGCTTACCGGGGTTGCTCTGTGGGTGACTATCTTTACAAACCGAGACTCCTACGTGCCTCGGAAAGCACGTTAAGCCGTTGGTCCCGCTTGTCATTCGTGGATCTTTGACAGTCGTTACAGGTCGTCAGAAGTTCGAAAGTCTGACAACCAGTCTTACCAAGGGGTATCGTGTAACTCGGTTGTGGAGGTCAGATAGGCAGTCGCTCCTTGTAAAATGCTGGTATTCAACTGTATACGGTTAAATTGGATGCCGACCCCAACATTGTTGGGAAAACGCTAGGCAGATTGATTGTTTTAGGCTGTGCGTTGTCTGTTAGTGAATTTAGGATTCTTATTTAATAGAGAAGATCTATTTCCAGGTTCCTACTTTTGAATTGTCAATGAGTCGGTTTGTTAGTGATGGAAGGAACATGGGAACTTACGCTTTGAGTCGGGCAACTAGCCCGACTCATAGCGTAAGTTCCTATGGAGAAAAAACGGCATGAAACTCCATGGACACTCATTTCAAAGGAATTTTGTTCTGTGTATGTTTTGTGTGAAATAAACGATCAAAATTATAGAAAACGTCCACTACCGGTTACCTACACTTTCTACTTTAAAAATGTCTACGGCAGTACAGACCTATTAAAATATCAGTCTACCAAATCGAGCAATTTTTATTTAGATAACTTACCTACTAAGTACGAGGTATTTGTCACTCCATGCAGTTGCCCATCTCGAGTATTGTACTACATCGTGCACCATACTCGTACTTATCTTTAATTGAAATTAAACGAAATCACTATGAAAACAAGATCTGCCATTTTGGAACGAAATTCCGCGGCTTGCGGTAGGAGTTGACTAGTAGAAATCGTCACGTAAGGAAAAAGCGTTACGCCCCTCCATGCGACTTTATCTCTCTCTATCTCATTCTAATAAATACGAGTGTGTGTGCGTGCGAGTATCGCGTAAGGAACTTCGTTCCTGACCCCGAACCCACATTTATTTTTTGTACAACGTCAGTTCTACCTCCAGGTGGGTTTGCTGCACTGTACTTACCCATTTGTCTTCTTGTGCTTTATTCCATCATCATCATCATCATTTCCACCGAAAGACGTCCACTGCTGGACATAGGCCTTTCCCAAGCACCGCCACTACGACCGATTCTGTTCTTTCCGCATCCAATGGTTTCCTGCGGCCTTCACAAGGTCATCGGTCCATCTCGTGGGAGGCCTTCCAACGCTACGTCTTCCGGTACGCGGTCGCCACTCCAGAACCTTTCGGCCCCATCGGCCACATGGCCGACACATTGGCACATTGCCACTTAAGTTTGGCAATTCTTCGGGCTATGTCGGTTACCTTGGTTCTCCTGCGGATCTCTTCATTTCTGATTCGATCACGTAGGGAAACTCCAAGCACAGCCCTCTCCATGTGCTTTATTTACGGCTCATGAAATTATAACAGCGACTAGTTATGGAGCGTAGGTAAACATGAAAAAAGCCGCCGTCACTGTGAGCGGGACGGAACTACGGGAGCGTGGACGTGTCGTGTAGTACTGAGCTGTATTCGAAAACGCACACGGCTGCTGCGTCCCGCCGAGCGTGTAAGCGACCTCAGCCGCTACCGCCAAGCGCCGGGCGGGGCTCATCGCGCTCGTGTTGTTTATGGGAATAGATTTTAGAAGTCTTAAGATTATATTCCGAGCACGGCAGCAATCTCATTTATACTTATAGAAAATGTATGAGACACAACGTACTATGCTACTTCAGAAAAAAAAAAAACACCAGTTTGTCTTCATGATTTCATTTGTTTTCTATACTATATCATAATATTAATATATTTGAATATTATTATTATATGACAGAATATAATAAATAAGTAATCGATAAAATAGCCCTTCTAAATCGTTAAAGTAGAAAATTTTGCTTATGCTTTAATCGATTCAGAATAAAATATATATATTTTTTTTTTTTTTAAGATATTTTGATCCTGTCCTAAGTTAGGGTTATATTAGTTGATTGACCCAAGTATCTTCATTTTCTGTAGATTGGCAATCACATTATTTTATTATTCGTCTTCGTTCGTTCTAGTCATTTTACTTACAAATTACTAACAGTTACCGGTACTACTAAGTTACTTGGTTTTACAAAAACATCACACCGTGTTGCCAAACCACACACTTGTTGATCCTTGTTGTTAGGTAAAGCACTCAGAGAACGGGATGGCGCATGGCAGATGGCGGATGGCGGCGGCGGCGGGGTTAATCTGGATGCATTCTATAAGACTTTCAATGTTTATTTCGAAAAAAAAAAAAAAAAATCGCCGATAACGCTAAGGGCGACGTGTAGGTACTCGCATCATTGCATGTGTAAAGGTATGATTCCGAACAACGCTGCACGTGGCAGTGCTCCTGCATCACTACTATTGAGTGACGCGTCACTACTGGTGCCTATACATTTTCTATAGGTTTATATGAGATTACATTCCGAGCACGGCAGCAATGCGCGAGATTGCTGCCTGAACTGGTATCCACTTGACTGTTGCATCCAAGATCGATTGTTAATTCTTCCTTTTCTTTTTGGATTCTCTTTGTCTCATCTTCCAGATGATATTTGCTTGTTTCTTTTCTTTTGGCGTTAAGTCTTTTTCAAGCCT
Organism: Agrochola macilenta; assembly: GCA_916701695.1. Classification (NCBI taxonomy): domain Eukaryota; kingdom Metazoa; phylum Arthropoda; class Insecta; order Lepidoptera; family Noctuidae; genus Agrochola; species Agrochola macilenta. The sequence goes on from OU753563.1 coordinate 18,336,971, forward strand.
TTCAACTTTATGGTAGTGTTCACGGTGCTTTCTTTTAGCCTCTTCGTATTTTTCGGTGTTCTGATTGAGTCTTTTCCTGTACCTTTGTTTGTTTTTCAGCCGCCGACAGTCGCGCTATTTCAGGACAAGCACGTAATATTTCTGAAAATAATAATAATTGAAGGCTACTTACCAATACTTTACTTCTTTTCACAATGTCAATCGAACTAAAACTGTATTTATTTAGTGATAAACCCAAACACGATCAATCTACTATCATCCATCATCAATCATCCACCTTCCTTCTTCAACACCAAATCAGGGTAACATGAATAAGATTATATTCTTTCTCCTTATTGTTTTTTTTTTTAAATAGAGCCAATTTTACTTTACGTGCAACAAGCTAATCTCACCAAGTACGTAAATGTCTTAGGAGATACCAAGAATCTCTATGGCTTTTCCGCCAAAGTAACTCAGTAGACAAGTACCTAACTCAGCAGACAATTAGTATATTTTCATCAAAAGCACATTAAAATTTGAATATGGTCCATGACGTGAACTTAAGTAGAAAACACATGTTACATACTATAAAAACAGCTGATTATTATTAATAATTTTTTAAACTTACATCGAAAAATTGCAGTCACTCAGCAGACGACCCAAAAAGGCACGCACTCCTTCCAAACGTTCTTAGCGGACTGGCGGCTCCCGCGGCTCGAAGTACTTGTAGCTATCAAAAGGTGCCGTCGCGCCACGGCGCCGAACGGAACTAAAGCTACTTACGATAAACAGAGCCATCTATGTTTCCTGGCGAAATTCTTGAACGTAACTCAGTATACGAAAGGAAAAATATTCTAGTAAGGGACACAATTAACTTTTTTACTGCAAGAGAGGTTTTGTCTTATTACTGTTTTGTATTATACAGGGTAAATTGTGTTACACCATCTTTTTCTTTAATAAAAATCAACCGAAAGCAAGGAGGAAAAGTTCATTTTTAATAAAAAGCTCCCAAGTTCTAACTTGGGGTCTTCAGACAGCAAAATTTTGTATGGTGCGAATATTTCATATCCTGAGTTACCATAAAATGTTCTATATAGAAAAGAAAGATTTTCGAGAACGTAATCAAGATTTCGGTTGTACCTAACAATCTTAGATACAATAGGAATGATGCCTGGGTAAAAAAAAAAAAAAATCTAATTAGTCCGTCAGTCAGATAATAAAAAAAACATTAGACACGTATTATCTGCTTTATAGTAAAAAAAATTGCATATTTATAAAAAAATACTTCGATAAAACGCATTTAAGTTGGGGAGTGGGGGTCGCTACGACACTAGTATGTATAAAATCTACATACTCGTGACGTTATGGCACATTTTACTTCAATAATAATAATAATAATAATAACTTTATTTCAGACTATCCATTACAGAATTATCCATACTTGTGTTAGTAAGTACTTAGGAACTATGTTAGCAAAACACAAAAAAATAAAAGAAACGACATTAAATTGACACATGGAGTGCGATCCAGTGTCTAACAAAAGGACCGTCTAACCGGTCCGCTATTACTTTCAGAATGCTGTTGGAACTTGCTCGGATACGGTGTAGTATTGAGGCCGCTCTCTTTCTCATGATGGCATGAAAGCCATCAATCTGAGCCTCTGTAAACATGCCGGACGCACTACAGCATCTCGGCAGCCCCAACAACATTCTAAAAGCGTTATTATATTGTACACGAAGGGCATTGAGTGTCCGCTGAGTACAGTTGACCCACAGGGTGCACGAATAAAACGATTGGCAGTATGCCCTGAACATTGTGCACTTTACCTCATTCGGGCACCGCAATGCAATCAATGGCAATGTATCGCCGTAATTACGTAAAAAAAGAAAAAATACGTGTCCAATATTTTTTTATAATCTCAAAGACGGACTAAAAAGTTTTTTTGTCATCATCCCTATTGTGACATTTCTTTTGTTTATGACTATTGTCAATTAGTGCATTTAAAATAATGTGTCGGGGAAAGCAAAGTGTGGGTACAATAATTGATCGACCAACTTACATACATTAAAATGATTTAAAATGTTTGAAAAATCTGTTACGTATTCCAAAATGAAATGATCCATTACAAGGAAATAAGATTTAACACATATTAAGAGAAATTTCAAAATGCTACAGCGTTAATTGAAAAACTTTTATTATTGCATTCCTTTTAAGTACACAGTAAATAATAAAATGTAAGTAAACTAATAATACTTCTTTAATTACTTACCTATTCCTACTAGGCTACTTAATTACCCCCAAAACTTTTTCTATTAAAGACATCTATCCCAAAATATAAACTCGTTAATTTTGAAAACGTTACAGAACGGAGCAGGTACCTTTATACACTAACTCTAAACATTGAGAAAACCCGTGGAATTTGCGAAAAATAGTAGATTGTTTTCCTAGGGAGCAAACGACTATTTTAAAGGCGAGAGTGTTTCTTTGAAACCAGAGCGCAGCGAGGGATTCTTCACCAATATGCTTTTTTATGATGCAATAAAGTCACAATACAATGCTCAATAAATAACAAGGTATTTAAACTGTGTTTGCTTAGGTATTGTTTTAGACGACAGCACCAATACCTGCGAGGTAATTGCGTAACACACTTACAGTAGCAATGACTTTTATTTTGACAGTTTAACAACATTCATTGCGTTATTTACGTTGTTGAGCAGACAAATTTTCGAACATATGATGCAATGGATTAGCAATATCCTTCAGATTGTGATTGAAAGTGTGTTACGCAGTGAGGTCTCCGAAACGTCAAATGTAAACGTTCACTGTTTGATTTTCTATCGCGAATTTATACTTATTATTTATAAAGTCAGTAAAGATTATGCTATTTCTGATTCATTAAGGCTTAAGATTTTAAGTAGCAACTTAGAATTTAATTTGGTAGCACTTAGAGGAAGATTATAATATTGTGTCTGCTTCATGCATGTCAATTTTAGGATCAATATAATGTAAATTTTCATTTGAAATTTTAAAATGTTATTAAAAACGTGTATTAAGACGTGTGGCACTCGGAGACTGCCGCGGTAAAGCTATTGCATAGCATTTTTTATCAACTTATGCAATTTGTGTCACAGTGATGCGCGCGCATCTTAAAATTTCACTCTATGGGGGTGTTAGATTATTTTCGTTACGGAATTTCTGGATTCGGTCTCCACGCTCAAGGCCCGCGATAGAAGCTATGCAATAGCTTAATAAAAAAAATATGAAGTAATGGGTACATATAAATATCCAAAACATATCAAAATACTGACAGAACCTTACTCAACAGTGGCGCCTTATTAGGGTGTTGGCCAAGACTCTATACAATAAAACATCTTAAGATCGCGTCTAGACCCTATAAAAAAGCCCTTTACTAAAATAATACTTCGTAGGTTCATGGTTGTGGTTTTCCTTGGCTCTCAGAATAACTCCATCCTTCGTGATGACAAATGCACGACACTTGATAGCTCTTCTCTTGGTGCACCTCCATCGATCTTCATCCCTCGAGGTCTTGTAGGTTTCAATGGCAAAAGTATGCTCGTTAAGCATAAGCAAGGTCGCTCCCAAATTTGTAGTGATGAATTTAGCTGGAAGTGGTAAACGAAAGAAAGAAGAAAGTTAGGATGTGTATGATGTTGAGAGTTCTTTACAGTAGTTTGTACCTTAAGATCAAAGCTAGACTGGACCTACGACTTTAAAAAAGCGACTGGGACCAACCGAAAGGCGAAAATTCGGGTGCTGTGACACAACTTGGGAGAGGTTTATGACCGGTCAAAGACCAATGCTGGGTATAGCCCACTACTGAGCATAGACTCCTCCAGTCCCAAGTCTACTATAGGCTGTGTTTTTATTGATGAGTCATTGTAATATTTAATATTTAAAGAGCTCGTCTGCATAGACAAGTGAACAGTGTAAGTGACATAATTTAGACTTAGAGCATTCATAATTCTCTGTACTTAGATTGTAGTTGTATATGCTTCTAGCGGCATCTACATCGCTACATGCGAACTACGCATCAAAGACCTGACGTCGCACAACATGCTGACGTCACACAAATCCTGCATCGCGCAATTAGAGTTTACCGCGCGATACACATATATAGAATCTCCCAACTTCAAACCTCTGGGCAGTTGCCCGCCAGACATCACACCCGTCTGGTCGGAGGATCCTCCCTTTTCTATGGGGGATGAGTGAACTTTACACCCTGTTCCTCATACCCATATGCTTTTGATTAAGTTAAGGGGAAGATTCTACTCGCCATACTCAACAACTTTCCCTGTGAAATCTAGATTATACCAACCTATCACCGCTTTATAAAAATATTACTTATAGGGTTACTAATGCAGAAATAAATTAAAACGAACAGACGGTGAATTAAGTTCATCAGCGTATGTATTTTAATTTTATAAATTAAATTAAATAACATTATAAATAGTGTGGTACACACGTACAAAAGCTACAGGTCGATTTTAAAATACCAGTGTATAAAATAAAAAAGAATTAAAATGTTTCATCACATTGGAATGATTGTCGTCTTTTGAGTCTTACCAGGGTTAATCAAAATAAAAATATTTAATTAGGACACATGCATAAATAATTGGTTTAAATATTCTGGAATAAATAACTAAGAAAATAATTAAGTACCTCCATCCAGTAAAATAAATCTTAACCACGCAAGTGCTAGGAAGCTGTACCAACATAATAAAACAAAATTAATAACAATCACAATTCAATCGATTAATGTAAACTTTTTTTTTAAATAACGATTTGGCACACAAGTTCACAATTGAGAAGGAAAACACATTTATGACTAGTTAAGTTTAAGTAATATTTAGTTTTCAAGTACTAGCTACTTTACGTACATGGATATTTTTCAAGTTCGCCGATAATTTTATATGTATATTATATACCATAATTGTTATTATAATATTTATTACAGCTTTATGAAAAATCTAAATACAATATATATAAAGTCCAAGCTCAGTTGAGCTCGGTTGACCTTTCACGCATATCTAAAGCCATTTGTTGTGGCATAAAAACTAACGACGAATTACTTTATTCCGACTATTGGCCACTAGGTGGCGCTATTTACAAAAAAATATCAGTATCAATATTATATATAAATGTTTATAAATTCTAATAATAACAATAGCCTATAAAAATGAGTTCTCACACCACACTATCCTATTACCTATATTTCAGTACAAGATAAATACAACAATGATACCTCGAAATTCCATTCAAGTAAGTACTTCACTCGTTAATTGCTTAACTTCAAATAATAGCGCAATTCTATACTTATTTATGAATAATTTCTTAAATAAATATTCTCTACTTACTTACATATGTACGATAAATGCAAAATTACATGTGCAACTACTGAGGCCAGTTAAAAATGGCGCCTGTCAAGTTACATTTGCGCGGCAATCTCTACAAGCGTTTAGTCATTGGTAAAATTCAGGTTTCGCGCTGCACTGTTGCGCCCAATTCGGGTTGAAAATGGTAACTTCCAATTCCAAAATAACTTGTGTAGTTTATTAGCTCTCGTACCTCGTATGGGCGATTTTTTCCCGCGGCCATTTTTTTGCGCGCACTGGATTTTCAACGCACTGTTTAGCGCGAGAGATAAAATCCAACAGTGTATTTTTTTTAAGCACTGGGGTGCACTCTGTTGGATTCTCAATGCTCTGCTCAACACCGACAGTTGAATATCCAGTGCGCGATAAAAAAGCCTGTAGGACCGAGCGCTTATAGTTTACCATTACTTCGCGCAGTTGCAAATGGAAATCTTTTCGTAATTTACGATGAAAATCCCTAACTTTCACCACCAAAAAATAAAGCGGAAAAAACGTCAAAAACAAAGTTCCTGAAAATTATTAAGAAACGAGGCACTTGTTTTTAAATGAGATTTTCATTGTAAATCCATGTAACATGATCAATCAGGCGACCATCGACCCTCAACAGAAGTAATAACTGGCCAAAGTAGTTCTTGACATCAATCGTTAAAATTATACTTAGTGTAGTTGTCCTCGTGATTATGGAAACCTTTATGTTTGACATACCTTCCTTCGATGGTTGTTTGCACGCAACTGTTGCACCCAAGCCGTTTGCGATCCCTACACGTCCAATTGATCGTGTTCTGATATCGATTATTGATCCAATACTTGTTATCGTTGTAGATCAACACCATGCTGCCAGTTCTGTGTGATGGGAGGTAGTAAATACCTGGAAAAAACCTTTAGTCGTATTACCAGCACAAAATGTATTATTTTTTTCTAGTATTGGCTAGTGGTGTTTTTAATGGCCATTGCTCGAAGTTCTTTCAAAAGTTTTTTTTTCGTCATTGGCCATCAAAACGTGTCTAATGACTCCCTCCACATAGGTGTAAATGTTGTTAGTACTCTGAGTACTATCGAGCACGGCTACATTGCACCTGTGTGCGGGAGCCCTAATCTAGGGAAGTGTACAAAATCAATAGAAAACAGACTTAATTAAAATTAGTATTATCTCTATATTTACATATTTTCTACAACAGATTCTAAAACACGAAATAAAAATCGATTGCTTGATTGTTTTTACATCACTATTTTGTATCTCCATAATTATTGTTTTTTGATGTCTTCGATTTAGAAATATTTCCTTTACAATTTTCCTATTTTACAATTTACTTAATAGTTTATTGGCAATTTCGTCGGGTAAATATTTTTCTAAGCTAGTCACATACACAGATATAAGGCGGGTCAATAAAACCAACACATGTTACCAGAATACTGTATTTCCTAAAATAGTCACAAACAACTGTCCATCTAGTTTACTAGCAGGTCCCTACAATAGAAACATGCGTTAGAAGAACACGTCATTACAATAAGTACATCACAATTTTTATAAAATAACATTTAATAAAAAAAAATACTTGTAAAAATAAAAATAAAGATCACTGTAGTGATTGTCTATTAAAGAAATATTTTTCTCTTATAAATCTACCGTCGTGACACTGACGCAAACGGGGAGGATCGTGGATATGTCTGCCACGGAATATTGATATGTAATCTCTTCCGTCTAGGCCTTTGTATGTGATGACGTCAGCACGGCACCCGTGGACGTCTCTTGAGGAACAGTACCATTGCTTCTTCCCATGTGCTTGGTGGTTCTTCATGTAAAACGTGAACCCGTTGAGTATTAGTAGCCCAGCGCCTGTCCTCCCAGGAATGAACTGCGCTGGCACTGTGAGCAAAACCATACCCATTTAATAAACCTTTGAAATAAATAAAACACCATGTTCTATTTTTAAAGTATTTAATTTATAATTTTTGTGTGTGCACGCTTTCTTGGGAACCAATTTTTTGTTTCCTTTCAAGAGAACATGCACAAAAGTAAAACCTCGTAGAAATATTAAATCTAAATGACCAGGGTAGGGAGGGGGAGTATGGATAGGTAAATAAGTAGACCAACACTTCCCAACATCTTTATTTGTAATCTTCTGATTCCTCATTTTATTTGTTATTTATATATTTTTGTTTAATCCTATTTTTTTCTTTTTTTTAATTCTTTATTTATTCAATTAAAATAGTTTACAAACATTTCCTTACATACTACGTAAATAAAAATAATAGTTTAACAAAAAAGTTTAAAAATTCGCGATTATTCGTAACAATTCAATTTAAAGTTTTAAAAACTTTAAATATAATGGCACCATGGTTATTAAAATAATTATTTTTTCTGAAGAATTTCAAGAAGATGAAGGAGATCTAAATCTAAAGCAGATGACTACACAGTATGTTCATGAAAATGGCTTTCTTTTATTGCATTTTTATGTTTAACCAAATACTCATAAAGAATAATAAGCATTAAAAAATAATTTTAAAAAATCTTGGCAGGTCTGGTTTTTCTGGGAATCGAACCCATATATAACATTAGCGCACTTCTCTTAGTCTCTTAGGAATCTAACCCAAGACTTGTAAACAATGAAATCATAAATATTTAATTTACATTGCCACACGGTACTTAACTAGTTGCCAAACAAACAATAGTACATTCATACCACCTCCTATTAAGTAATTCCTTACTTAAGGCTTTTTTTGTGCTTTCTAAAAGTACTTCAGCATCACAGATTTTTTAGTAAAATTTGGGAATAGAACCCATTCCAAAATTCCTGGGTTGCTGGCCCTTATTATGCAGACAGTCATTAGTTCATTACAGAAAACCAATTTTAAAATGGGAGTCTAACCCATATTGATACTGCCGGTAGGTACCTCTGTGGGGTAGGTTGTTTCTTGTTTGCAACCAAGGAAAGTTATTTGTGTGGGATTTGAACCCACAAAATGCTTAATAAAGAACTGACTATACCGTCAGTACTACCATCATCAATAAAGAATTTTATGGGAATCTAACCCATAAATCATATGGGACTCTACCCCATACATTACATGGGACTCTAACCCATAAAGCTATAGGGGAATCTAACCCATAAATTAGCCCCGTCCACATTGCTGTGGCTTAATTATATTATTGATGTAGTTCTGAAGAACAACACTATTATATCTTGTATGGGACTTTAACCCAAATATTAACTGAAAATTCCTCCATGGGAGTTGACTATGTAGATTTACTGGCAAAACTATTGATGGGATTCTAACCCACAAACTTAAAACCACTATTGGGTCTATCACTGTGGACCATAAATCCACTTTGAATATTGTTATATACATACTTTGGGAGTTGAACCCAAGTATTCAAACATAAGTGCCAAAAGTACCAGTTATTCAGAACTTATAAGAACTGTGGGAGTTGAACCCAAGCTATTTTAGTTTACAAATGTACATACATACTGTAAAATTTTCGCTTCTTCGCTAGCTAGGATACTTTTTACGTGGCGTTGCTTGCCTTCCTTGATGAGCAAGGGTGGATCGAATAATCGATTTTCTCACCCGCATGCAAAGTACGCGCTTGGACGTAGAGTTGCAGACCTCAGCCCATATTACCTACAGTATCTTATAACCACATCTGGCAATAAACCACCGAGTCCTTTTGCCTTTGCCGTAGACTGGTAATGAATTAAACCATCACATAATCTTGGGGTTTGTATCCACTCATACAGCGACAAATTGTAATAAACAAATGTCTCTCTTACATTTATTGACTATAGTTACGGTATAACATGTTTATACATTATGAGATGTGAATCAATACTTAAAAAAAAGTATTAACAAACTGTAAAAACTTTTCATGTAAATCTAACCTAAATTGTTTATTCATATATTAGTACTTACTGAAAATTCTTTCAAAAGGATTTGAACCTTTTTATATACCACTGACAAAATATTTGAAGACAAGAATGTAAGGGTTGTCCGCAAAACAAGCAGATATTATGAGATCTTGGAGAACTAAATCTTTTATTTCAGATTTGTTCACTTACCAAACAAGATAAGCAGAAATCAATATTTGAAAGATTTCTTAACTATTTTCTAGTTTTTTCCGTTACTGATGAACCAACCAAACCTTTACAAAGAAGTTCTTTAATTATGTTAAAACTTCTTTAATTTCTCTATAACTACATTCAAACTATCTTTTTGAGTATTTGTGTTTTGTTAAAGAACATTGAGAAATGTGACATTGTTTAGTTCCCGATAAACCTGTGTTTTGCAAACATGAATCTTTAAATGGTATTTTAATGACAGAATAACTACTAAAACAGTTTTTATGAATGATTGAAATCGTAATTATCTATCTATAGTATATTTATCAGCCATTCCCATGCACATAAGTCTCGTGGAGACTAAGTTATAGACATCTGCTATTATTTTGTATGCACAACAAACTTCACATAACTTCGTAACTTAAAACACGCCAGCGTGCGAATTTAACTAACAATTCCTTTAGAAGTCCTTCCATAGAAAACTTACTCGCTATTACTCACCGAACCGCAGCCAGGATTTGAGAACAGGGGCCACATAATAGCGGGAAGAAAAGCTAACCTCACCAACACACTTCACATCGCAATATTTCTACATAAACACCACATTTAACACCATTATCAAATTAAATAACAACACACTACTCATTAACACTAATATTCAACAGTTTTGAACGCGTATTGAAACAAAAATACATACAAAACACTAAAAAACAATTTGACATTCTGAAGAGTTGGGATTAACTATCACAAACGCGTATGGTAACCGCGATGCATGTTATTTCACGTGTCGGAGCTATATAAACGCGATCGCGGATCACTCAATCTCGATGCATTTCAAGAAAATAAACGGAATAACATTGTAAAAACAACAATAATCATTTGGCATCGAGAGAGTTATTTTGACATTTATTTATGAAATACCGTCACAGTCGCTACTATTCCGTATCTGAAGCGTGGTTAGTCGAATCGACATCAGTAATTTCTATCTCTTCTGTAATATCCAACACGTACAAGTAAGAGTGAGATAAAAACGCGTTGGCCAAACAAGTTTCAAGGCATGAAATTGGTGTTGAAAACCAGATCAACTTTTTATCGTTGGTTAATAGGCAAAGGAACTTACATACATTCAGCCTGTTATGGGAACTTTTGTTGAAATATTTTTTTTTATCCTTACCTAACCGGTGTTTGAATTTTGAAAAACTGTTTCTTTGTATAAGTAATTATTGAAAGAATTAAAGCATGGTGTGTTAGTATTTTATTTAATTTTGCATTATTATTGTGATACGTTATTTTTGCTCTTACTCTTACATATGATTTTTTTTTTTTAATAACTTATTTTTCGTTGGAGAATATTGGTTAAAACCAAGCCCTAACTTTTTTGCATAAGTACAGATTCTAATGCTAATGCTAAATATTATGCTAGGAAGTTAACAATAACTGTTCATGCAAAAGCGCAAAGATAATTATTTTTATTGAAATAAAACCGTACCTAGCTAATGGGATGATAATATTATGAAAGGAAATCGAACCACCTACTAAGCCTACGCCGTCTGTCTGTCTGTCACAGGTCTGTAGGTATCCATCGAACCGAAATAGCTAGGCAGTTGAAATTTTCACAGAAAACGTGTAAGAATGCGGCTTGCTTAGGCCATTTTAACAACGATTCTTTATCTTCCTGCCCCTGTCCCATGTTACTTGTGGTCGGCGTAACACATTTTCTACATCCATTCTCCCCTGTCAACCGTCACGCTATCATTCACTCCCTTTTCTTTCATATCATTCCTCATACAATACATCCATCTTTTCTTTGGGCTTCCTCTCCCGATCCATCCATCAACATTTCACATGCGTTTTCTCCCTCCTCATCACATATACACTCAGACCAATAAAAAAGTACTTTAGTTTTTTATTGGTCTGAGCATGCCCATAGCAAAATATGTACCTACTAAAAATAATGGAAACTAAAGCCGATTAATGGAAAAGAAAAAGAGTTATTTATGCAACAAGCCCAAACCTTCTAGCCAGTCAATCTATTTTGAACTTGAATGTGCCATAATTTATACGCTTTTTTAGAACTTAACTATATGTTGAAATAGTTCAGAAATACAATAACTGCCTCTCCTCTCAGCTTTGGGCTTGGACTAAAGTTAGGTGGTACCCACGGCCCACGGAACCCTTACTCGCAGTCGCACATGGCCGATTTTTTATTTTTTTGCATGAACTTGCCGAATGATTAATTGGTACTGCTTCTGCCATCTATTGTTGATTTGTCGCCCTAACAAACTTTCTCAGACATATTGTTGTTTTAGTTTGCCACAAAATTAATAGATGTCACTTAATTAAACATTGTTCGTTGGCACTTTTTTTTCTGCGACAAAATAGCATTAGTAGTACTTACTTATTCATTGTCTTTATATTTGTATTTATGTTTGTGTTTTTTTTTGTATAGTAATACGAATCACAACCTTTGGTTTTCTTCATGACAGATAGATGGCACTGCATCCACAAAGTTCAATTTGTCCAGACGGCACCAAGCAAGATGTACAAATTTCTTGATTTTTTTTCAGAAATAATGTCCCAATACCCCAAAACCCAATATAATAGTTTACGGGAAGAATAATTATTATTAACTTCTCATTCCCAATGTTCCAAAAAAGTAAATAGGAAAATTACTTTAGTCATGTACGTGTTATGAAATGAAATGTTACTGTTTATTCTATAAATAGGTTATCGGAATCTCTCTTACACGTCATATTCAAAATAAGCTAGATATAGTCGGCGTTTCCTATCTGACTACTCTGAGAAGAAAGGCCGAAACAAACTCAGAGGTCGCAGTCTCTTTTATTAGAGTCCAGACATTATCTTGGTCAGGCCATATGAGGACCATGTAGATTAGTGTCTGAAATGATCTATTCAAGGAAAGAACCACAAAGATTTGAGTGGACCTGTCCAGCCAGTGCAAGCATTTGTCAGTAATCGTGTAGCTCAACTCCGAACTTAAGGAGCTCAACGGCTGTAGTATGAACAATTAACGACCACTACTTAAACTAATTTAGAAAAAAAGAACTTACTGCACTGAGTGATATATTTCCGAAGACATACCTATATATTATATAGACATACCTAAGTTACCTATTTTTAGGGTTCCGTACCTCAAAAGGAAAAAACGGAAGCCTTATAGGATCACTCGTGTGTCTGTCTGTCTGTCCGTCTATCACAGCCAATTTACGACGAATGACCGATTTAGTTGAAATTTGGTACACATATACCTACAATGTATTTATGTGACCCAAACACGGACGTGTAACGTAAATAAATGAATTTTGAATTTTGTTGTTACTTTTGGGGGGCAGAAAATAAAAATAAAAAGTTTTGCAAACTCAACTGTGTGACATATCAAATGAAAGGACTTGTTGCGAGGATCTCAAATATTTATTTTTTATAATTTTAAACTAAATACTTTTAAAGATATTTAAGAAAATTGATGAAAATTTACCATTTATCCCCCTTATCTCCGAAACTATTGAGCCAAAAATTTAGAATAAAATGCGGAGAATGGTTCTTTACTCATAGATTACAGGAAAATCTATATGAAGTCTATGATCTTATAATAACATAGTAAATCTCTCAATATTGTTGTTATAATGTTAAGTTTGTTCTTGGGATTAATTCATCTCAACTACGGAACCCTTCATTGTGCGTGGTCCGACACGCACTTGGCCAGTTTTATAAGTTCTTTTTTCAAAAAAAAATCTTTAAACCAAACGTTTTTAGGTTACTAATAACGCTTTTACCGACTTATTGCCAGACGATTCCTTTCTTTACTCAACTGTGTATTTATTAAGGAAACTCAAAAATGCTTGTCTCAGCTTTGCGCCGCGCCGGCCACACGCCTGCCGTAAAATGCCTATCAGATGGTAACCTTACCTATACTCCATTTGAAATAAGATTAGACATTTAAACAAAACTTTTTTACAGTCCGTTCAACCGATTCTGACTTCTATACCGTAGGCTTAAGGATGACATTAAAAGCAAAAAAGTGGTTACAACACCAAATGTTTACTGCAGCTGCTATTTGTCAAGCCACCACCGTAATAGAAGTCAAAATCGGTTGAAAGGACTGTAAAAAAGGTTTAGTTAAATGTCTAATATTTCAAATGGAGGATAGGTACATTGAGTTCGAATCAACATTTGCATGAAATGCGCGAAGGCATTGTAGGTGTAAAAGCGCATTACGCAATCCGATTTTTTTTTTTATAAATAAAGAATAGTTGAATCAAATAAAATAAAATAAAATAGTGCAATCTAACTTTACGGCTAACAGTAAAAAAAGAAAAATCCGCTAAATCCCCGGTGGAAACAAGTGCCAGGTTAGCCGGACGGACACAGATATTGGATTTTAATCGGATGAAAAAGATAAAAGAATAAAAGTAAACTAGAGCAATGCCCGCGCCCCCTGGCGAGCGGCACCGGAACGCCAAATATCCGCTTCAATCAAATTCACTGCGTCCGTGTTTGTCTATTTCGCAAATAGAGATGTGCTAGATATGGTACCTATTTATTGTTTTTCGGATTTGTTTCTCGGATAATTTTGATTAATTATTCCGGTTGGCCTAGCCGTTAGTTTACGTTCTGAACCAAAGCTTTTTAGAGCCAATTTAAAAGGTAAAAAGGAAATCAAACAGAATTTATTTACTTGATTAGGTACCAAACGGCATAAAAGGTTCAAGTAGGTTTTTAACAAGGAACAGGATTAAGATCCTTTCGTGTGTGAAGAAAAATCTAAGAGATAATTTCAGTCAAGCGTTAAAGTTGAACAAACGAACTCACAGGGGAACTTATTTACCTTATTATAAAAAAATATTGCCCGTGGAATTTTCCATTAAAATACTTACATAAACACCGTTTATCATAAATATGTGGTCTCATTTAAGGGTGTGGTACTGGGTACAGACCAGTAAACTAAACAATCGTTTAGTGTGATCGTCTGTACCAAAACCTTTCCACATCCTTAAGGTGAAGATAGCCGGATTTTTAATGATTTTAAACTGAAGATCGCGTCTAAACGAGTAGTGTTAATGATTTGGAAAATATATACGTAAAATTAGAGCATTTTCTTAATAACTTAATATGTGAATATTTTAGATTATGTTTATATTACATTGTGAAATTAATTTGTTAAGTTCTGTCTAACGCGAATAAAAAATTGAGAATCACGCAAAATCTATCAAGCGTATTTTTCTGAAACCTTCACCATTTTACGTATACGTGTTTTGTTAAAATACCTTTTGTTTTGTGTAAAATAAATTAATAGGTAATGAGTCTAATTTGGGACAGCGCTCCTTGATAGGCGAGTCCTATTACGGGCTGGACGTACGACACGTTGAGTGAGCTCAGTACAGAACACGCAAGCTAACCACTTAAAGTCACTGGCATATATCATATGACCACACATTGCTGATACACGCTGGACCTACCTATACAAATAATACACAACTTTTTTCCAGTAGGTAGTTATGTTCGGTCAAGCGAAACGAGTTGCATAATGGAAATTGTTTACGTTCCATGCAGAAACCAATAAATTCAATTCTGCAAAATATTTACGCTGAAACTGCAGTTTCACTTGTTCCGGTTTGTATTGAAAACTGCAAACAAATGAAACAAATGGATCTGTTTACAAAATTAATAATTATTGAATGTATTTACTCAGTCAAATTGCAATAGGGTGATGACTAAAAATTTTTATTTAGTCCGTCTTTGAGATTATAAAAAAATATTGGACACGTATTTATTCTTTTTTTACGTAATCTAAAGATTACGGCGATACATTGAGGCAAAATGTGCCATGACGTCACGAGTATATAGATTTTATACATACTAGTGTCGTAGCGACCCCCACTCCCCAACTTAAAATGCGTTTTATCTAAGTAATTTTATATTAATATGATAAAGCAAAAAAAAAATTTACCCAGGCATCATCCCTATTCAGTATTAATGCTTTAATGTAGTGTAGGTAACATTACCTGCATGTGACCTACCGTGGTTTGTACCTACTCTGATATAATGTAGGTAGGTATAAGAAGAAGCGTGATTACCTAACAAGGGGTATCGTGTTGCCTAGTAACTGGGTTGTGGCGGTCAAATAGGCAGTCGCTCTATGTAAAATACTGATATTTATCTGCATCTGGTTAGACTGGAAGCCGACTGAAAATAGCTGGGAAAATGCTAGGCAGGTTGAAAGATACAAAGATACTAAGATTGAAAGGATACGAAGAAGTGTAATATTATAACGTAACAATTTTATGGAAAGATCCAGGAAAAAACAAGGTAGAAGAAAGAAAAGAGGACAATTTGCTTCTCACTTCTTCTTTGCTTTTTATTATAATTTTTATTTTATAATCCCCTAGTGGGATTTATCTAAGTCGAATAAAGAAGGTGTGTCCGTGGCATCACTGTGGGCCCTATCAGAATACCAGCGCTGCGGTATTTTATTTTTTTAAATATCGCCGCATTATGCTGAGGTAGGAGCCTTTTTGGCCTCGCACAGGTCGTTTTTATTCTGTTAGTTTTTTAATGCTCATATTTTGTTATCAATTTTTTTTCCTTACTGTTTGTATTTCCTGTGCGTGTCCCAAATAAAATATTTGTCTTTCTTTAATTCTTCGTTTTTTCTCACGTTTGGGTTGGCTTGCAGTGTAAGAAATGTTGGTAGATAAATTACAGATACAAATTATACCTACAGCTTTTTTCATTGTTCCTCCCAAACAGAGCACCTGCCATCTAATCTCTTCACCGCCGTTGGTTGACTGGTAGACTAGTAAGGCATTAAGTCCGCCTTTGTGCCTTTTTCGAGTGCGAAAAGTTTAAATAAATAAATGATAACACAGCACAGCAGGGAGATAGAAAAGAGACAAGAAAGCAGCGTAACTCCGCCAAAGGATTCACAGGCGAAGATTGACTGAGCCAACAAGCCACGACGTCGTAAAAAGATGCCCATATCTAGATAAATATCACCCGTCTCTCCACTAGTCCATTGCCTAGTCAAGCATGCATAACAGGTACGGCTCGCAAATCCTTCCATATCCTGAGGGCACGTCTTCCCTACCATTACCGCACCCCCCGGTCTACTCCTTGATATACAATGGCTTCTGTAGCACCATAAAACATTAGGTAGGCTTCAGGGGCTAGTGCAAATCTTGGGATTAATTTGATTTATCGAGTCAACCACGCTGGGATCGGTGCATTTCATTAATTAATTCATTCGATTAATAAAAACATTGATACATAGATACCTTATCAAGGAGTGAAGGCCATTGAACCTTCGTTACAAACCAATAAATAATTTAAGCGTTCTAACTGCCTAAATTACACACTAGAGACCAACAAACACAACAGTGTCCAACTTTCAGACCTGTCGCAATTCCATTCTTCTAGATCGAAAAGTTACAGCTCCGAATTCGAGGTAACAACAGAATATTCAATAAATATATCCGAATATATACGAAAGTATGAAATATAAAATAAAGTCGTCGAACGAACGGTACTCCGTACTTATATGAAAGGAATTCAATACAATTTTCGGAGCTGTATTTTTGATCTCGTGTATCGGATTTGTATTTGACGGTTCAGCCTTTCAGCTTCACATGATATCGTTTCAAAAGGTATGGACGGCACTATTCAATGCTTTCAACCCTCATAGTCTAGATACCACAGTAGATAGTTTTTTAGGGTTCCGTACCTCAAAAGGAAAACATGGAACCCTTAATAGTATAGGATCACTTGTGTGTCCGTCTGTCTATCTGGCTGGCTGGCTAGCTGTCCGTCTGTCACAATCTACTGGAGGTATACATATGAATTTCTGTGACCCAAACACGGACGTAACGTAAATAAATGAATTTTGAATATGGGGTAAACTTTTCGGGTCAAACCGGAAAATTAGAAAAAGAAGTTTTATATACGTGTGACGTATCAAGCTTGTTGTAAAGATTTCAAATA
Organism: Agrochola macilenta; assembly: GCA_916701695.1. Taxonomy (NCBI): domain Eukaryota; kingdom Metazoa; phylum Arthropoda; class Insecta; order Lepidoptera; family Noctuidae; genus Agrochola; species Agrochola macilenta. The sequence goes on from OU753563.1 coordinate 18,354,396, forward strand.
TCTTTATTTATAATTTTAAAATAAATATCTTAATACAGAGAGTGGTTCTTTACTCATAAATTACAGGAAAACCTATAAGAAGTCTATGGTCTTAAAATAAAATGGTAAATCTCTCAATATTGTGCGTACAAACTTACATTTGCAGTTGGAATGTATGGGAGAACAAGGTTTTCAATTACAATGTTAAGTTTGTTCTTGGGATAAATTCATTCCAACTACGGAACCCTTAATTGTGCGTGGAACGACACGCACTTGACCGGTTTTATCTATTGAAGGACTCTTTTTGTTGCAAGAAAAGCCAAGAATTTTTATTAATTTTGCTTTTGGACAAAAGAGGGCTATTCACTTCTCAATCTCTTACGAAAATCTACCTATACATTATTTATATGTGAAGTCGCTTTTCATGTCTGTCTGACCGACGGATTTTGAAACGGTTTTCACTATCATTTAGGGAATTGATTCTGGAAGGGTTTATAGTACCTAATACGGTTAATAGGTAATACGGGCTGGTGTCCGCAACTCCATGTCAATGAGCATATTTTGCGTACGGTTCCGAAAGGGTTATATGGTAATATTAAACTTACATTATTAACTAGCTTCTTCCCGTGACTTCGTCCGCGAGCCTATAATCTTCCTCAAAAATTTGGCTAACTAATGCAAAAAAAAATTTCAAATCCGACTGGTAGTTCCGGAGATTACACTCTACATAAAATAAAATAAACTCTTTAAAATATTATAATTATCTTGAATAATCTCGATGTAAGTCAACCGTGCAAAAAAGAGGCAGGTGCTAGTAAATTAATTAATTAAAAGGTTAGATTCCGGTGCCATGCATGTCCAAGCAAAGATTTTTATAGTTCAAGGTCTCATAGAGCGATTACGTCCAGAGAATACCTTCATAAACCTCTGTGTCAAACACTATAATGATTGTTGAACAATGTAGTGCGCTTTACAGAATTAGCACGTCACTCATGCAACCAGATTCAGTCGATCCATTCTGTAAACATCTCACCGTGAAGACTGAGGTGAAGTGAGCATGAAGTGAGCTGTCCATAGTGTCAATCCCTAGCTTTAGGTGCAATGACAGCTCACATCAAACTCACTTCACCCAAGTTTTCACGGTGAGATGTTTACAGAATAGCACGGCTGATGTGTCTTTAGTAGACACTGTAAATGTTGTCTGTAAAAGGGAATCTAACATGATCCAGGCTGCCAGAAAAGTGAATCTGGTTGCATTCAATCACTCAGCGAATTCAGAAAAGAAGAAAAAAAACAGAAGTGTCTGTCTTTGAACAAGACACAATTGTTTTAGGCGCGTAAAAGTGAACGTGTGTCCTCTTGAAACAAAATAATAAAATTCAGTTGGTAAAGCTTCTTATTTAACGACATCGCCATAACCGTTCTGGTAACAGCCGATGTATTCTATAAAAATCTCACCGTGAAAACATAGGTGAATGGTGAAACAACTTCCGAAATGAAAGTTATTTTTCACTTTGTACCTACCTAAGTCGGTCATTAAAATTCTCTAGACCAAAGAAATAGTCCATCTAGTATCAAGCAGTCTCAATCTTTGTAATTAGTTAGCTCCCGGTATTTGGGCGGTCGATATAGCTGTAGCTCGTACCGGGACCGGCTCGGGATTTCACGACTTTGATTAAGTATTCCGCTGTTTTAACTAACCATTTACGTACTGTTGTGATTGAATCACAAACCGAGTCGGAATAATGAACCGAAAAGTTTTAGGAACGAGGAAAGTGTGGAAACAAGGGATTACAAATTGAGAATGTTTTTGAAATTATATTGGAAAGATATCGGGTTGTGGAGTGTTCTTTCAATTTGTTTTTTTTTATTATTTGACGGAGTTTTTCTACACCAAAACTCGAAACCAACTCAATATTTTATTTGCATTCAACAATGTGAATTTAGGTGGTAACTTATGGAGGTCTGCCCAGCTTGGGCAGAGCACCGCCGTGTCGTCGACCGACCGGAGGCCGTCACTTCCTTCTGCGAAGAAGTAATGCTCGCGAAGGAGGAGGCGGAGCGCGCGAGGGAGAGGCAAGATTCGCGCCCTCGCACCCCTAGTCGCCGCAGGAGACGCCCCGGGCGTCGGGAGTGGCGAGCCGACTTCCGGCCACCGTAGGTGCGGGCTTACGGACGGTGGGCAATGGGTAGCTCGCCGTCCGATTAAGACCTGGCCCGGGTCGATGGCGCGTTGTGTTCCACGCGCGCCTCAATGAGATGTCAGCACCAACTGACGGGGTCCGTACGGACTAATGCCTGCCGGGGTTGCGGCTTTGTCCGAAAGGGATATCGCGGCCCCGGCACACAGGCAACGGAAGGAACACGGGTGGGTTTTAGTCAGTAAAAGTCTGACACACCCCCCGCTCCGCCCAGAGCGGGAGAAGTTATTTGATAATTTCCCACACTAAAAAAAAAAAAAACTTAAATTATGGACTGTCGGACACAGCAAAATAGTAGGAGACAGGAAGTTTTGAAAAACATAGCTTATAGGGATTTTTAACTAAAGATAGGTACAATTTAAGTACTTATTTATTTATTTATTTAAGGACTTTGGAAGACTTACAGCTAAATACAATGTTGATAAATAACGCCAATTACAGGTTATTAACGTACCTTAACTAAGTATTATTATTTATCATCGTAATAATCAGAATCGATGTTCTAACAGAATTCAAAATCTAAAAACATTATGGCTTAATTTCAACATGGCTGCCAACCGCCATGGCATCCTTGGTATTAAGTCTATACGTAATAAATTTCTTTGGATTCCCACATCACACATTTATCGAGCCTAGAGAAAGAAATAAGTTGAGCCCACTAAATTCACCCTTTACACATGTTTTCAGGCATTTGATCCTTCGTACATGAAGATTTATTGTTATAGTTTTACAAACTAAAGAACAAGACCTGTAAATCGCGTTTAAGAAATATGTACCTATGTTAAAATGTTTTGAAAAAGATGCTTTATTGAGTTTGGGTTTTTATCCAAGACAGCATTGCCACGTTGAATGGCAATGTTAATCCTTTGGCCAAAGAACGAGCCAGCCCTCTGGTCACGTGAAATGTCGACCAGTCGGCGTTTGACGTCGACCAAACATCAAAATGTCTTTGATGTAGATAATCCACATAATCTGCGCTCGCCATTTTCTTTGCCAAACATGTAAACAAACACGAGTTTTTGGAAAAACAACTGTAATGCCTACACATAAGTTTCAGTTTGCGCTACAACTTCATTACTTTTTATGAATTTTAGACAACAGTATTAGTCAGTCTAAAATCAACTTAATACCAACATCAAGTTGATGTTTGTTTTAAGTGGAAATAACATCAATTGGAAACAACGATTTGAATAGACCTTAGGTTGGTCATTTATATGGTGTGTCCAAACAAAGCGCTCTAGTTTGGACTAAACCGACGAATGTTTGCGCGGCATTACTGCATGTCACATTCGAGAGACGTCGCGCACTTCAGTTGATATCAGACTTAAAATAAAAGAGGTTGCGTGTGTTGTAGCTCTGTCTATAATTCTAAAATTGGAAATTTTGGATGAAACTTCTTTATCAACGGAGGTTACAGAATTTTGAATCAATAAATTACGAAATTCATTACCGAACACCACAGTTTTTAAAATTATCCTAAGAAGAGTTTGAACATTTACATAGGCTGGTTGAACCGCATATTAAAAAAAATGAGAGGCACTGGCGTAAATAATAATAATATATTAATAACCTTTTGACGTGGCGCTAGTGTCTCTTATTGCATCAAATTGCGTTGAAAAAAATGTAGTTCCACTATTTTTCGCCGGACAAGAAATACGTCCAAACACAATTACTGACGAATGTTTGCTATAGAAATGTGCGGTAGGTAGACACAAGCGTTCGCGCACGGCAGTCGTCCAAACACAGCGCGGCTGCCGCGCACGATTGCCGCTCAATCATGTTTGGACACACCTTTCATCACATCACACACATCACATCTTTCTTTCCTTTCATCTTTTTTGCATCATGCTGAGTGGAAGCCTTCTTGTCACAGTCATGACGTGCCAGCAGCTGCCGACTATTTCTGTTTTGTGCTCGTTATTGTATTGTTATTATTTTGTTATCTACTAGAGTTTTATATATATTTTTATGCACGTGTTTCTGTGGCAAATAAACTTATTATTCTTTCTTTCTTTCTACACGAATATTACAAAGAGAAAAGATTTTTTTTTTGTTTGTAATAAATAAACTCAAAAACGACTGGACCGATAAAAAAAAAATCTTTCACCAGTAATATGCTATTTTATCACTAAGTAACATAGGCTATAATTTAATAAACAAATAACGCGCCCGAAGCCGCTGGCGGAACCTACTGTTTCATAAAATTAAAACTCAACACATTTAAGTATACAGGGTGGCAGGGACCTACGCGGTCAAAATGTATGGAGTAGCTGTTTTTTTTTTTAAATAACCGACGAAAAATTTCAACGCAGGGGGGTTCAGAATCATGTACTGAATCCATGGTAACCGGCTTTGCGTCGATGTCCCTTACATCCTGAATATTAACTTATTAATGCTAAAAATCGTGATATTCTGAGGTAAGTACATAGGTTGTTTTATTCACCGAAACATGCAATTAAATTAGATTGTATAATTACAACAACCGCGTGGTTGATGCGTGCGCCCACTGTGTCCGTGTGGATTGAGGAGCCATGTCTCATATTTGAACGAGGGTACTACCAATATTTAGTAGTAAATTAGCCGATTTTGTAGGCCGGATCCTGGAAAGAAAGCTACAATGCTTTGATTTTTCATAAAAATCCATAAATTTCATCGCGCTGTTTCTCGGAAAGTAATCAACCAATTACAACAGATTTTTAGTAAAATTTAGTAGCAAATGTGATTGAATTTGTACAGTAAAAATTAAATGGAAAAACTATATAATTTCGCTGATACAACACATTTAATGTGGCTCCTCGTATATGTACGTAGCTACTAAACTAGTTGATCAAATCGGATAACAATAGCACCAATATTTAGTAGAAATTTCTACTAAATATTGGCATAATCCAACATCCTACACATTCAGTATTTCCAAAGAAATGAATAAAAAAACATTCCTTAACAATTTAGTGTGCAATTTAGTGTGCCCACGATCAAAACCATATCACATCGTTTTACGGCCAAAACCATATAAAATCGTTAGTTTAGATGATTCTCAACCTGAATCGGTGGGCAGTACCGATCAGAAACGTACCAGTTTTACGGGAGCCCATTTCTACTAAGTCAAAAGAATGGGCAGATAGTTTCATCACAATATGTCTGAATATTAAAAATGTACATAGGTTTCGTAATTTTATTAGGTTCGAAAAAGTTTGTTTTCAGACATTTTGCGTGTCACACGTGGACTGAGCGTTAACAATATAGTGCATACGGTGACCATAAATAATTCAAACTATGATCATAAACAGAGTTTTATTTACACATGAATAATTCTTCATCAATCAGCACTTAAATAATGAGCACTATACAGGATGTTAAAGAAATTGCTTGCCATAGCTTAGGGGTAGGTTCAGTATCGATAAAGGAACCCATGAATAAAAAAAATATATAAAAATAAACATAAATTACAAGATCAACCTAATTTAGTAGCTACCAACTTAAAATAGCAATAGTTTTGAATTATAATTATTTTATTTGTTTAAATGCTTTAATTACTTACTTTCATTGCGTTCGATATTAGGTAGGTAACTCTAGGAAATTATTAATTAGCATTTAAACAAAATAAAAACTTATTTTAAGCAATTTTTTTATCAATTCTAAAAGATTGCTATTTATTTATTTATTTATTTATTTATTTATTTATTTGCTCTCATGCACATCACACATTTACAATATTTATTACTGTCGGTTTTTGTACATGAACCCCGTCAGGGCACTGCAAAGCATAGCGTCGGTTTGCTGTTGAGTTAATAAACATTTAACTTAACATATTGAGACTATCACAATACAATACGATTACATTTCAATACATTTCAAGAATTAAAAAATCAAAAAATCAAAAAATCAAAAAATCAAAAAAAATCAAAATCAAAAAATCTAAAAAATAAAAAATAAACTAATACATAATTATCTAGAAGTCGTTATGATGTCCAGTTAATAGTTATAAACAATATACAATGACACACAATAATAACACACGTATAGTCATTTTTTGTCAGATTGCATAAGTAAAGTCAGGTAGTAAAAAGTAGAATAATAATAATAATAAGGAATAGGTAATGTATGTCATTTTACAATAAAATAAAACAGATTCGTTAATGTCACTGGAGTAAACAAAACTTATGTCTTTGATCAGGCCGGATCTAACGAAAAAGAAAAGTTATGTTATGAACTTCGATCAATAATGCACTATTGATCGAAGGTTATGAATAATAAATGAGGGTACCTACATTTATAAAGTTTTATCCGTCATGAATTCGTCTACTGTATAATAACATTTCCCTATTAAAAGTAACCTTAGTTTGCTATAGAATGAAGTTGTATTCTCGTCATCTTTTATGTAGTTCGGTAATTTATTATAAATTGTTGCTATTCTATAATTGGGGCTATTTTTCATTATTTTTAATTTAGGTGTCGGTGTAATCAACTTGTTTTTGTTTCTTCGGTTATAATTTTGGTTTGCTTCTATGTTTGATCGAAAGTAATCTCTGTGTTTTTGCACGAACGTAACTATTTGTAGTATGTAAAGGGAGGGTAACGTTATTATTTTATTTCTTATGAAATGTGGTTTGCATTTAATTAGTAGGTAGTAAAAAAATATAAACATAAATTGCTAATGTATAGCAATTTATGTTTTTTTTTTTCATGAGTTCCTTTATCTATACTGAACCTACTCCTAAGCTATGGCAAGCAATTCCTTTTACTTTTTTAAAGGTATTTATTTATTATTTTTTACGGGTTCCTTCATCGACTCTGAACTCACCCTGAAGCTATGCCACGCAATTTCTTTAACAGCCTGTATATTAAAAACAAATAATAAAAAAAGTGCATTATCCCAAAATATTGGCATTTAAAAAAATCTCTAATCTCTAAATATTATCTCTATCAATATATTCTCTAATCTCAATCTGTAATATCTTCTCTTCTCTAATCTCTAAATATTATAAAACAAAGTCGCTTTTTGTGTTTGTCTGTGTGACCGCGATAATCTTCTAAAATTCCGACCGATTTTGATGCGGTTTTGGTGTTTTTTTTTTTGTTGATAATTATGTAAAATTTATTCCGGAAAGATTTTTTATTTAATACTTCAGAAATCTTTATGTCTTGTCAAGTCATAAAATTATATAGTTTTTCCATTTAATTTTTACTGTACAAATTCAATCACATTTGCTACTAAATTATACAAAAAATCTGTTGTAATTGGCTGATTACTTTCCGAGAAACAGCGCGGTGAAATTTATGGATTTTTATGAAAAATCAAAGCATTATAGCTATCTCAAATTCAGCCCTACAAAACCCATTTTTTTCGTACAGGCTTACGCATAAGTACTACAAAATCCTACAAAATTTTCAAAAATATCCGTTGACTAGTTTTCGAGTTCTAAGGTGGCTCCTCAATTCAGACATCTGGATTGAGGAGCCACCTTTAATGTCGTATAACTTTTTAAGGGTTTTACTACAAATTCCAGGATCCGGCCTACAAAATCGGCTAATTTATTACTAAATATTGGTAGTACCCTCGTTTAAATATGAGACATGGCTCCTCAATCCAGACGGGCACGGCCCACTCCCTCTCACCGAGAGGAGTCCTGTGTCCGAGAATAGTGGGAACCATAGAAATATAAATAACTTCTTTAGAACCGGGGCGGTAACAGATGTGGTCATCGTGTTCACGGGATTTTCTTTCAAACTGCATAGATATGAAGTTCTTCGATAGTACATAGGTAGAACACTAATCATTTCAAAGAAAGTACAGCACTAATCATTTCATCAAGGCCAGAGTTCTATTCGGTCGGTCCTGAATTTTATGAAGAGGTAACCAATTAATCTTAGCTTATAAAGGACTTTGTCGAGGCACTTCGCACCAGACGTGCCTTGCAAAAACGTAGTCAAACTTAGGTGGGGTAGACAAAAAATGTCTCGGCATTCCCTAAGGCGGTTTGGCTACAAAACCGAATAGTATTGGCTATAAAAAGTTAGGGTCTATAAGGTACTATCTCACGAAAGTTCCCGCACAAGAAATGTCTACGTTTGATATTAAAACATTAGCCTTATTTCTGGCATTTTGCCTACATTTTTGGCATTTACTGCCGAAGTATTTCAATGTGATTTCGACCTAGATTTTTTTTTCCTTCTTATTGCAGTTGTTTCGTGAAAGTAATTTTATTAGTCTCTGAAATACCACGAGCGCTCTGGCTTTATATTTTTATTTTCATGAGGTTTAAGCAAAGTTTTTCCATTAGATAAAAAGCTTTTCAAATTAAATAAAAACATATTTTTGTAAACTTCTAGGAATGAAAATGTGATAACATAATTGTTTCGTGTCGTGAGTTTTTTGTTACATAGTGAAACACAATAAATGCGAATAAATGTAAAGAAATAAAAATAAAAGAGGAAAATATGAAGTGCGAAAAACATTATTTGCCGTGACACTCGGATGACGTATATCGTTTTCTTTTTTACTAAAATATACATGGATTCAGTACATCATTTTGAAAGACCCTGCGTTGAAACTTTTCGTCGGTTATTAAAAAAAATATTGCTGTTCCATATATTTTGACCGCGTAGGTATTGCACATTTCTATGAAACAGCAGAATTTAAAAAAAAAACGGACGGATAATTTCAGCGCATGGCTGTTCAGAATCATGTACTGAATCCATGGTAACAGTTTTCGCGTCGATGTCCCTGACACCCTGTATAGGGTGGATTTTTTTGAGATAGGGCAGTAAGGACTGATACATTAACCGTTGTCGCTACAAGAAAACAGTCTGAGGAGACAGTCCTTAACTTTTTGAGACATTTTGATCTGCATTCAAACTCCTGTAAATGCCTCTTAGTCATTACGCCAGCGTTTCCTAGGCCTCTCTCGCTAACGACGCCCGTCTTCTGGCCTCACCGTCTTTCGTCGGTCGGAAATTATCCCACGGGAACGTACGTTACTAAAAAAAGGATAAAAAGTATTCTTTGTCCTATTCCAGGTCATGGTCTACCCGTGTGCCAAATTTCATCCAAATTCGTTTAGCCGTTTTACCGTAAAAGCGCAACAAACTCATTTTCGCATCTATCATATTACTAGCTTTCATCTTAATCCGTTCAGCCGTTATTGCACTTGCGTTAGTAACAAACAACCAAACATTCACATTTATATTATTAGAAGGATAGTAGGACTAGCTGCGCCTGCGATTTCACCCGCATAAGCCTCGATCCTGTGGGAATATCGGGATACAAATATCCTATGTCCCTAATCTTGGTCATGGTCTACCCATCTGACAAATTTCATCGAAATCTGTTGAGTAACAAACAAATATGATATAACTAAAATATTATAAATGCAAAAGTGAGTTCACTTTCGCATTTATAATATTAGTTAGGATTTACTTTCTTAACTGTCGGGCGTCTTGGCATGTCGGTTTAAACAGAAAAAACAGTGAGATTTTTACAGGATTTTTTTTTTGAGGGTGGGAAACTATCAAATAACTTCTCCCGCTCTGGCCGGAGCGGGAGGGTATGTCAGACTTTTACTGACTAAAACCCACCCGTGTTCCTTCCGTTACCTGTGTGCCGGGGCCGCGATATCCCTTTCGGACAAACTCGCAACCCTGGCAGGTCGGTGACGTAACCTGAGCGAGGAATTTCGCAAAATTACAGAAAAAGCATACCAACCCATAAATTAGATTATACTACCGTACCGTACCATATTTTAACAAGTTCCGCGATAACAAAGTTCATGCGGTTTACTGCCATCCGTATTCGAACCGAAATCGTACGTCAAACGTTTTTACGACGATCGTCCCTTCTGTTGTTAGAAATAAAATTGTTTTAGATTGAGTTTATTTCGTAAATGACCGATAAGGGCCGTTTCACTCGATTTCGAATTGAAAGTCGGCTTTTTATTGGCATTAACCTGAATATTTTGTATTATGTTAAGAGGTTTCCTATAAAGTTAATAGGAAATAACCATTCAATTGATATACGGAGCACGTTTTTGTGCTCGAAAAGAAGTATAATAAACGAAATAACTTTTGGGGTATTGATTATCCGCAGTAGGTAAGTTTTTATGTAAGTATTTTGAACTTGAATTATAAAAACTCAGTGATATTTAAAAATACAAAAACTAACTGTACGGAAGTGACAACTCTGCTGGAACATATAATTGAATCAAACACTTTGAAGGTACATCTTATACTAAAAATCAAAATTGAGTTTGTATTGAAATTAAAGATAATTATGAATTTTTAATTTCGATAGAAACTCAACTTTGACCAGAATTGTACGGGCCACCTTCTCGTGCAACCATAAAGATACACAAATCAGATAGATAGCCGGGGTACATTGTAACGCGCGTCGGGTACATTGTAACACGGCTCACGCACTTGGTGATAAAATTCACGCTATGTAACATTCAAGTTAATTGGGCAACTTAACAGCTGATAACCTCACTGATTATAAACATACGAACGTTAAAGCCGAATTACTTTAAAGCCAGGATTTGTGGAGATAAGTCCCTTTTGGTTTGATTTGTGAGAATAGGTACCCTGCTTATAAGGCGTGTTCTTAACTAGTACTTTGCAATTGTCATACCGACGATTTGCGGTAGGTAGTGAACTTTTAGGGCCATATTTTGCTTTTATTTTACTTTTTTTATTCTACTCTTTTTTTTAAACTTCTTTTTTGTTTATTTTGTGAAGCTAAGTCAGGGGCACATTGGGCGACTTTAAAACTCTAACACTAGGTCACTAACCACACGAAAAGAAGAAGAAGGGCCATATCATGGTCTAATAAAACAAGGTCTGGCATTCTGGGAGTGACACATGCTTACGTCACTATCCAGTTGCCACTTTATTGCAACAAAACACGAATCAAGGAAAGATTTTCAGTCACCATTCTGTTAAAAATATGTACAAAGCATTAAAATTATCGTTTCGTTTGTCAAATTAAACGAAAAAATTCAATTTAAACATAAACCAACGTAATTATTAATTAAAACCTCTTTATTTTATCGGATTCGCACAGGTAATAACGGTGGTTGGGGAGTAATTATTAAAAACTTCTGGTAACACAGATGTGTTGACGTAGACTTGTGTCACCCTCGTGCACACTGTGTCTCGGAATGATATACCTGGCGAAGTATATTATTATACGAGTACCATAGGCCATATCACACTGGCGATTTGCAAGCGTGTTTCCAGCGAAGCGATTTGTGAACGTGCTCTCCGCTGGTGCGAAGCGAAGTACTACGCGACTACGCGACTTGTTCTCAGCGTTTTCACAATATTGTACTCTCGCTTGTCTCAGTCTCTCTTGTACACTCACGTCAATCGCTCTCCTTTCGCAAACGCAGCAAAATAGTAAGGCCTTGTAGTGACTAGATGAAATCACGAGATGTCTAGGAGGTGTGTCCTCTCTGAAGAGTAAAAAAAACGTAGTTATTTTCAGCTTCTTTTCTTTATTCTTCACTAGCGACCCGCCCCCCCTTCAAACGGTGTACGACTTGCCACATCGAGATTCCTTGATTATATTATGTAAGTTTAATATAAATGTATACTTAACTTATTAAGTACTTTGTTTTCTTATTTGTACAGTCCGCGGTCAGACACGAAAAGCGACTTTAATTTACAATATGTCTAGATAGAATATCCCATTTATTCTACAATTACGCCAATAATTACACTGAAAACCATTCTCTCTAGGGAAATGTTCGGAAGATGAGTACAAATACGATTATAACTTTATATCGAAAGCTTCTCGGACGGAAACCCGACCATCCTGTGTACGTAATTGACTCTACGCTTTCATTTATTAACTCGCTGCAATATTGTATAGAATGCCGTATCTTATTAGAATCTATTGTATTAAATTGACCTCTTTGGTCTAGACGTCGCAAGTTAGCAAGCGAAGGATTCTAGGATTTAAATATATGTCGGAAATACCTTACTGAGTTGACTAATCAGGATGCCCAGCCCCGCCTAGCGACGTTCGACAGAGTCTACGACATAACGCTCGGACCGGCCGAAGCTAAGCAGACTTCATGGGTGACGGTAAAACAGTGGAGATGTTTAGAAACTATCGCGCGTTCCGAATACTGGTTTTGTGTACTACAGTGTGTGAATTGCTAGTGTGATTACTGTGATCGTAAATTATAATTTTATCTGAACTGCAAACGTTTTTTCTATTGCGCATTATCCAAAATTACCCATAGTACGCCCACAGTAGTTAAAATATGCGTGATAATAACGTAGGGAGACACATACCCTCTCCGTATAGAATCCTGAATTGTGTCATGTCGGACTAGCATTATTGTCGAAGAAGTAATTCGCCGAAGTCGCATCATTTCCTACTGAAGTCATGTCGAAGAAACGCTTTGTCGGAGTACAGTAGTGTTGGACTTAAGGTATTTCGAACTAAAGAATTCTCGAAATGAGGACGTATAGGAGTTCCATATTGTCGAATTAAAATCATGTCGTATTACGATTTGTCGAAATTCAGTTTGGTAGTCATGTTATTGTATTGAAATAGCCTCCACTAGTAGGTATACTTAAATGTACGTTCGGCGCTTCCTGGGCAGTATACCACCATTTATCTACCATCATGCGGACTGGCAAAAAAAATTTGACTGCGGTAGGTAGGTAGGTACTACTCTTTTATAGTTCGTGCCTTTATGAGAGGAGAAGAAGATAGAATCTACTAGTGATGTAACGAATGTCATATTTTGGACATTCGCGAATGCGAATATCTGCTGCCAACATTCGCGAATGCGAATATTCAGTTTTTGTTTAAATTTGGCGCCATTTGTCTATGGCTTGGTGACTTTAGCGGCAGTCCCGTTCGAACGAAGTGCGTTCCGTCTGTTTTTCGTTCCGAGAATAGCCGAGTTAATCATTTCGGTCGCATTTTTTATATTAACCAACTATTATTACCTACTTTAAAAAATTATACACGCAAAAACATTCGCAATAATTTCGCGAATGCGAATGCGAATATGCAAAAATATGCGAATATTCGCGAATGCGAATGCGAATATTCGTTACATCACTAGAATCTACTACTTTACAATGGCAAAAAGCCCGAGTGACAGGATAATTATACCGTCACTCGGGCAATTTTTGCCTTTACAGGCAAATTAATGAGACCATTTCCAGCAGTGGACGTCTTTTTGCTGAATGATAATGTGGATGCTTTGTCTCTGGGATGTCTCTGGTATTGATGCCCATAAATGGTAGAAAGAAAAAGGGTAGGGTAGCTACCAAGAGCTGGTGGGTCGCCTGCATGTTTGCTTGCTGACCAAGCAAAACTTCAAATCAGCAAAAAATCTTTTACAAGTAGTGATTTAGGCGTATTTTCAAGATGCTTTCGGTGAAACTATTACGAATACTCAGGCGACTGTGACTGCTGTCAAACTAGGACCGCGGTACCACTAGCGGGACCGTTTGACAGCAGTCCCGGTCAGCACTCTCACCAACTTTTGTGATTCCAGTGGTTTTGTATTCATGACCTTGGAGTGTTTTAAAAGAGCCTCCACAAACGCATGACTTCGTCTGACGCTCTCCGAGCCGAACTAGTCAGCAGGTTGGTAACGAGGGTTCTCGTTACCAACCTGCTGACTAGTTAAATTATCTTTTTACTACGGCATGAGTCTCGTATATTCAAGTGTTGTGCCGACAGGAGATAAAAAGCCCGAGTCTTTAGAACGGCAACATTTTCGAAGCACCATTTACAAAGAGCCAGATAACAGATTAAATAAAACCCGATTCATTAAGAAACGTTTTTCTGCATCATTTAAAGTCAAAGGAACTAATGGAACATTGCAGTCTTATTGAAAGCGAAAAACAACGCTATTGCCATTTTAAAATCTTTATACAATTCTTGCTATCCATTATGGAGTTTCTCTTATTGAGAACGGAGCTTATTTTTATTTTGTCTGATTTCTTTTCGAATCCGTTATGTCTCGTTCTCTTCGTAAATTGTATTTTAAATGGCTCTAAAAGGAATAATATTATTGTTTCTGCTCTATCGTTTACATCAGGGGTTCTCAAACATTTTCAGTTCGCGGTGCACTGACAGGTTTAGTATTTGGTCTCGGCGCCCTAGCCAATCGAAATAATACAATGATACGCAGGGGAACCTATCACTTTTCCGATTTTTTTTTGTTCGAATTTCATTTTACCGAAAACTATTGACCGACGGCTTTTTTACTATATGCATTATTTGACATATTTTTAGATCATCGAAGTATCATGTGTCATAGGTATTATTTTACCGAACTATATTTCGCCGATTTACAAAATAACTTTTTGCTATTGGCCGAAGCCGCTTTTAAACTTTTTTCATTTGCCGAATGATTTATTTGCCATATTTTCACCACACAGAAAAAATATTTTTCAATATTAAATTAAAATATTGTCATAAAACGTCAATATGTGGTGCTACAAAATTTTGAGACAGAAACGAATCGCTGCAAAACCGACTCCACGTAGTCTTGTCTGCCCTACCCCTAGAGTGTAATTTAAGCCCGCGTAGGCGCGGAGCACGCTGCATGCTTGCTTGCATGCTGGATGCCTGCTTGTTTGCACGCTGCATGCTTGCTTGCATGCTGCATGCCTGCTTGCATGTTGTATGTCTGCTTGCATGCTGCATGCTTGAAGCAAGCATCCTTCCTTCACCGATCCATACCTCGTGGTATAATAAATGTTTGGAAACATAATACTTCGAACAAATGTTATTTCGGCTAAGTGTAACTTCGGTAAAAACTTTTTCGACGAAATGAAACGTCGGAGTAACGAAAAAAATTTAATTGATAATAGGTCAACTGGCAGACGTGACTTCAATGAAGTAAAAAAATACGAGACGATAATACTCGTAGTTGAAAAGTTTTAGGTGAAATGAAATTCGGTCAAATATTTTTCGAACTTACGATAGGTAACCGATACGCAGATTGGTGATGGGTAGATAGGCACAAAAGTTAAAACATCAACAATATGAAGCTGAGTTTTTATTTATTGTTTAAAACCCTGGTATATATCTAAATGTGGAAGCTTGTAATTAGCAATTGTCAGTTTACTACTTCGTTACCATATACGTGTATTAGTCTGTAAGCTTTCTTAAAATTGTAAAAATAAATAAATAAATATATATGATGACTAGGTACTCTATATAAGCTTTTGTGAAATTAACCGATTAGCAATGATCATCTGTCTGGCCTTTCCCAAACTACGTTAGGGTCGGCTTCCAGTCTTACCAGATGCAGCTGAATACCAGTATGTTACATGTAGCTACTGCCCTTGCCTATCTGACCTATCTGTTCTATGTTGATGGATGACTATAGCCCGGTAGAATTATCGTAACCCGATGGTAAAATTGATCACTATCATAATGATGCGACAATCATTTCATAAAATGGAGGCAATTAACTTTTTGACTAATAAATTAGCGTTTGACGACTTGGCACACAAATTTAGACCATTTTTACAGAGGTTTCTCAACTGATTAGTAGGGCTTAAATAAATGTTTTTTTTGTTGAGAATTGAGACACTTTTAAATACTTGTCTCGTTGGTCTAGTGGTGTGGCACTACTACTGAGCATGTGGTCCTGGGTTCGTTTCCCGGGTCGGGCAAAGTGTTATTGGGTTTTTCCATCTGGAATTTCTCAGCAGTAGCCCGGAGACTTGATTTGTACCCGGTTGATGGCAATACGCTCACCCTCTATTACATGAAACTTAAATAAAACTGCTGAAATATAGGTGGACTATATGAACACCTCTGCCTAATCCATCGGGAAATGCAGGTGTGATATATGTTTAAAAAAAGACATTACATATGTTTAAATACTTTTAAAACTAAAATAATGTTGGTTACTCTAGTTTCACATAAATATAGCAAGGCCACACATATCAGGGACGTGTCCTGGACGTGACAGGGCAGGCACTGAAGCTCCGGTGGACCACGGTCCGTCCACGTCTCAGGCACACCCCTGAGATGTGTGAATAAAACTTTAGCTCCACTGTCAGTAAGAGCTGTCAAGCCAACCAAAGCCACGTTTTATTTGTCACCACTAAACCACTAAATTTTCTACCTTACCTTCTAATATTTTTTCTAAATCTGCCATAATAATGCCATATAATTTATACCTTCGGACATAAATCCACATTTACCGGCGATTCGCGTCTAATAGAGATTGATCGAGCAATACGTTCACACGTCGCTAGTCGCCACAAATAAAGATGGAAGACTTGCTTATCAACGTGGGGACGCATGTTATGGTTGTTATCTAGGAAAGGGTTGGGAAATTGTATGTTTAGTAGAATTACGTTTCCTTTCTGGGTGTTTTTTTAAATTAAAGGTATATGATGGCTAAATAATAGTACCCGTAGGTCAATTGAAGGCTAAGTAAGAACAGCTGCACGGGTCAATCGATCAGGTTAAGCTACACTTACCGCGGTTGGTCAGTGGATGGGTGACCATCTTTACCATCTTATTTTTTTTTTATTGCTTTTTCCTTTTTATATGTTTAGTGTGTTTTTAGTTTAATTTATTGTGATTTCCTGTGCCTCAATAAATACTTTTTCTTTTTACATACCGAGTAGGGTTTCTCATCGAGAAGTCTCGAAGCGGCAATTCCCGGGAAATTTGGGCTTAGTCGAGACGGGAAAAAAATGGTTAAGTACCCGGGAAGTCGAGAAATTTAAAAGAAAATGCAATTTGATGTTAGTGTGTTACTTATAACAAAAATTATATCCTCTATCTCCTCTCCCCTTTTACATCCTTTTACAACCCAATAAGGCACCACCTCAGCCCGCCCCACCCCGTGATCTCTTTGTTTGTTTAGTTTAGTCAGTCACTCGTAAACATTTGACGGCGTAGCTTGTGTCGGTGCGCTTATCTAGAGTCGTCGGAGACCTGTGTTCCAAATATCAGCCTTCTCAATAAACGTAAGTATCTAATATTATATTTTTTGATTACATAACTTATTTATGGAATAAGCAGCAAATAAATATGAATATCCCTATTGTTGTGAAATTGTGCACTCGCAGAACGATCTTATTTTAGTTTTTTATTTTCATGGTTACTTATAGTGCAGTTTGTTTTTCGATTTATGTTAATACCTAAAGCGGAGTTTATTTTAATCATATATTTTAATACAAATTCATATTAGATCCAATGCCCAACATTGTATTAAACAAACTCTCACTTTTATGACTCTTTCAACTTAACAAACAATAGTGTAGTACGTATTTTACCTAGAAATGAATCAGCGTTCCGCGCATGTTATTTTCATTACTATTTTTATCTGGTATCGTAAACAACATGTTGTATTTTTTAAAGGTACTAGTATGGAGAAGTCGAAAGTGTGGAAGTATTTTTCGAAGAATAAAGATTCGTTGACGGCACAATGCCTGAAATGCCCGAAACAGCTCTCTATAAAAGGCTCAAACACAAGCGGACTAATAAAACACCTACAGCTACAACTACAAGATTTCGGTAAAGACACAAGCTGGAGCAGAAGAACCAACTCCATCTTGTTCCGGTTCAGCCATCTAAAATCTCGGTTAAAACTCTGTGATTATAAAGGAAATTAAGAAGGCATATTTTTTTGTTAATTGACGAAGACTGATTAAAATGAACATATTGTTGATTACGAAAATGTTATTGAGGTTAGTCAAATTCCCGACTTCTCGGGAATTCCCGGGAAATGGTACTCGAGAAGTCTCGGTATCCGGGAACAAAAAAAAGTCGGGAAATGAGAAACCCTAATACCGAGTCTCCTCCGTGCCTCGGAAAGCACGTTATGCCGTTCGTCCCGGTTGTCATTCGTGGATCTTTGACAGTCGTTACGGGTCGTCAGAAGCCCGAAAGTCTGACAACCAGTCTTACCAAGGGGTATCGTATTACGAGTATTACCTAGTAACTGGGTTGTCGAGGTCAGATAGGTAGTCGCTTCATGTAAAATACTGCTATTCAGTTGCATCCGGTTAGATTGGAAGCTGACCCCAAAATAGTTGGAAAAAGTCTAAGCAGACGATGATGGTCGGTTGAAGCTTAAGGCTACGCTTGTCGCGGTCGGTTCGAGGATGGGTGGCCATCCATTACATATCGAGACCCCACCGTGCCTCGGAAAGCACGTTATGCCGTCGGCGGGACCAGCGCCTGTCATTTTTAGATCTTTGTCAGTCGTGACGTCAGTAGCCCAAAAGTCTTACCCAGTAACTGGGTTGTGGAGGTTAGATGCAGTCACTCCATATTAAATATTGGTATTCAGCTGACCTCGACATAGTTGGGTAAAGGCTAGGCAAATTGAATTGTAGGTACAATGTGGAGACGTTTTCTTCTTCATCTTCCAAAGAAATAATGTGGAGACATTAAAAACACGACAATAAATAAAAACACTGGCAATACTAATGCATGCACAAGAGTAATTTGGCACTATCGAACAAATCCTAACATGGAAATGAAAAAAGAGTTTTTTTCAAACAAACTTAGTAGTGAAATTTGCCGATCAGTCGACTAGCTATAGTGAATTAACTATTGGATATATTTGATTGAATTTTCGTATGCGGACTGGGAACATCAATAGATATATGACGTTTATTTCATTGTCGTACTGTTGTTTCGACCTTGAATATACCTACGTATCCTCTGGAAATTTCTCTTGTCTCTTAGGTTTGTCTATAGATACCTATACACATATACTTGCACAACACGGTGTCCCAATGACCGCAAGCTGCAAGGTCTGGGCGTGGCAGATTGCGGTGCATAATGTTGTCGGCATAAATGCCTACAAGTTTCTACAGAACTATACTCCATTTGAAATAAGATTAAACATTTAAACAAACCTTTTTTCGTTCAACCGATTCTGACTTCTATACATATACCTAGTTGGCATAAGGATGACATTAAAAGCAAAAAAGTGTTTACTGCAGCTGTCATTTGTCATGCCACGAGAGCAATAGAAGCCTGTTAAAAAGTTTTATTTAAATGTCTTATCTTATTTCAAATGGAGTATTAATTGTTGTTTTTTTTTTACAAAACCTTTTAGTCTCAGAGTAATAACTAAAGCATTTTAGTATTGTGAAAGTTCACAAACGTTATAAGTATCGGTATCTTATTACCACAGAATAGATAAAAGAGGTTTTATCTGTTCTGTGCTTATCACCACCATTCCCTTGTCCTTATCCAAATTTATTTCGAGTCAGCGCAACATACTTTTCCTTCCAAACTTCTCTATCAGTCGTCATCTCGGTAGACCCCCCTTTCTATCCATATCCTCCTCCACACAGTCCATCCATCGTTTCTTTGGTCTTCCCCTACTCCTATAGCCATCGACATTCATACTCAAAACTTTCCTGACGACATTTTCCTCATTCCTCCGCATCACATTAGATCAGCATCTAATAGCAATATAAACACAAAAGATTTTGCATAGAACGTGCATTGGAATGTAGATGAGAGCGATCGGCCCACCTCGGTGTGTCGACCCTCGCTCGCTCTCCGTTCCGTGCCGATTTTATGTGCCCGAGTCTAAGAAAGTTGCGGCAGTTGCGAGTGCGTCACTGTACATGCTCGTGTCTCCAGTGTTGCTTGCATAGAGCAACGGCACCAGCTAGTTCAATGTCTGCGTCCACCTTCTCGGGATTCAAAACTTCAACTGAACTAGGCGAGAATGTACATGGCCGCATTCGGGCTGAAGCCCCTCGCTCGAGACTTTTTCGCGAGACCTAGCGAGGGCACTAGGACAGGGGTGTACAGCCGCCTGTACGGCATTGAGCTGTTTACTTTTGAGAAGTCGTTTTGTTTTATTTCTTGTTTTATGCTGAGATAGGGGCCTTTTGGCCTCGTACAGGACTGCATTAATTTTTAAGTATACTTTGTTTTTCTTTGTTTTTAATTTAATTTTTATTTATGTTTAGTGTGTTTTTAGTTTAATTTGTGATTTCCTGTGCGAGTCTCAATAAATACTTTTTCTTTCTTTCTTTCTTATTGCTATTTGATGCAGATGCCCATCATGTCTGTGAAATTTACCAATTAATTTAAAAGCACATAACATAACATCAACCTTCTTTCCTCGATGAGTTATCCAGAGGTATTCCTATAGTACACCCACATTTCGCCAGTTATGTTTAAGTCCCATGTAATAGGGGCCAGCCTATTGCCATCAAGCGGGCATAAATTCAGACTCCGGGCTGCTACTGAGAAATTCGAGACAGAAAACCCAATAACACGTTGTCCGACCTGGGAATCGAACCCAGGACCTCATGCTCAGCAGTAGCGCATTAGCTATTTATAGTAAAACGTTCTTTACTTTATATTAAAACGTTCCTGACATGAACAGATACAAGTTTCGTTTCTACAGCGGAACAGGAGGTCTCGCGCTTCAGTTGGGAATTTCCTGAAAATTTACTGGTGAACACTGAATATTCTGTTAGCAATTGCCTTTGCACAATGATTGCTTCTAGGCATCGCAATATAATTCATGGAATATCTTGCTGTAAGTCAATCTACTTAACTTTGTTTATTAAAAATTACTGAGAAACTGTAAGTATTTATAGATTTTGGGCTCAAGGAAATGCAAGTAATTTAATTCCTAATGAGTGTCTTAAAGCTCACCTCTAGTGTCTTTTTGGTTTCGTGTGGTTAGTGACTATAATCAGAGTTTTTAAGCCGCTCTTGAGCCTCTGACTTGGCTTCACATTCCGTCGAGAATTATCTCTCAGGCATGCCGATTTCCTCACGATGTTTTCCTTCACCGTTTTTTAAGCAAGTTTTAGTTCTAATGTGAGAGAGGAATGTTCAAAACTGGGCTCAATATGCTTTAAAAAAGTTAAGAAGCTCAGTATTTTTTGTTAAAAAAACTAAGAAAAAATAAAAATAATAATAAGTTGCAAAAAGTACATGCATCGGCCGGGAATCGAACCCGGGCCGCCCGCGTGGCAGGCGAGCATTCTACCACTGAACCACCGATGCTTATACCTAATACACCTAAACATACTTCTTAAAGTCGTTTTCTTCGAAGAGACACGTTCTACAAATTGATGGCACATTCTCTTTTGTGCAATCATCGTTATTATCTTCATTCATACGTAATGGACGTGATTTCTTGAGAGGTTTATGTGTTGGGGCAATGACTTTACTCTAATCAAAATCAAAAGTAATTTATTCAAACTAGGCTGAGAATCAGCACTTTTCGAACGTCAAAATTACATAAGACAGTCCCCCAAAACGCCCACCCTTCACCACTGCCTAGTGCTTAAGCTGGGAAGAAGTGGCGCAACAAACTCCCCAGCAGCACAGCTGTCTGTTCAGTTGGAAAAACTTGATTCTATATAATAGTGCTTATGCTAAAATAATTTACATTACCACAAATTGCAATACAACTCATAAAATAAAAACATTTAAATGAGTAGATTATGTCAACAATAAATAAAAACAAAATTAAAATAAATTGACTTACAATCAAATAAAATAATCCAAGCAAATTATATGAGCTCATAATAGTATCATGTAGTCTAAAATACTTGTTTGTTGCTTGGGGGGGGCGGGATACATTGGAGTAGCTTAATTAGTCCCAAGCCTTTTTTTTTTTTTTTTTTTTTGGGTGGGAAATCATCAAATGACTCCTCCCGCTCTGGGCAGAGCGAGAGGGAGTGTCAGACTTTTACTGACTAAAACCCACCCGTGTTCCTTCCGTTGCCTATGTGCTGGGGCCGCGATATCCCTCTCAGACAAACCCGCAACCCCAGCAGGCATTGGTCCTTCCGGACCCCGTCAGTTGTTGCTGACATCCCTTTGAGGCGCGCGTGGAACACGACGCGCCGTCGACCCGGGCCTGGTCCTTATCGGACGGCGAGCTGCCCATCGCTCACCGTCCGCAGGCCCGCGCCTACGGTGGCCGCAAGTCAGCTTGTGACTCCCGACGCCCGGGGCGTCTCCTGCGGCGACTAGGGGCGCGAGGGCGTGCAGCTTCAATCTCCCTCGCGCGCTCCGCCTCCTCCTTCGCGAGCATAACTGCCTCGCAGAAGGAGGTGACGGCCTCCCATGCACTCTCGCTCCGGACCATGGCCTGAACCAGGGCCGGACGCGAGAGATCGCCGCCGCCGATCGCCTCCGTGAGGACACGGCGGTGCTCCGCCCAAGCCGGGCAGACCTCCACCGTATGCTCCACCGTGTCCTCCGGGCGATCCACACAGTGGTGACACCCGGGCGTTTCCTCCCGCTTGATCCTGAACAGGAACCTCCCGAAGCAGCCGTGTCCGGTGAGGACCTGCGTCAGGCGGAAGGTGAGGACGCCGTGGCGCCTCTCCAGCCACTCCTCAAAGAGGGGCCTTACCGCCGCAATTGTGGCGTGCCCAGCGCTGGGTTGCGACAATCGCACACTCCATGCCGCCATGAGATCCCGCCGGAGCTCTGTCCGCTGTGCCGCGATTTGTTGCGGCAGCGGAGTTATACCCCGGCGTTTCGCCTCCTCGCGCAACTCCCATATGTGCGCGAGGACCTTCGCCTCCAGATCCCATGGCGGTAGTCCGGCAAGGAGGCTCGCCAAGCCTTAATGAAATAATATTGCCATAAGTTTAAGACATAGGCGTTTCCCAAGTTGCGTCACTATAGCCGCTTCTTCGTCTACCGCATCCAGTTTGTTCCAGCCTCCCAAAATATTAATAACAGAAAAAAGTAGATCTCTTATCGTTTCTTCATAGAGTCAAACAAATCCTTTACATTCGTATTGAAATAAAATTCTTAGCAATTTGATTATTTTGCGCACTCGCTCTAACCTATAATTAAATCTTTAATGAACATTGATGTTTACATAATATGGAAGTTAGTTTTCTTACAGACTAAGGCACCTGTCCCACCTCAGACGAGGAATCGATTAGATATAAATGATTTTCTCGCTCAAGAACCGCACAAAATATTGCGTAGTATATTATTATTGACGTGTAACGTACTTAATTTTTTTTTTTTTTTTTAATCTTAAAATACCTTATAAATAAATTAATTTTGAATATGGGGCTCACTTTTGGGAGTCACTTTTGGGAAAATATTAAAAAAAGTTTTGCAAACTGTACCGTGTTTAAAAAAGTTATTTAGGAAAACATGAAAATTTACCACCCCTCATCATAATCGAAATTTAATAAAAAAATACTGAAAATCGTTCTATACATATAGAATACATAAGTAGTCTATGGTTTTAAAATAACATGGCAAATCTCTCAATATTTGCGTACAAACTTACATTTGCAATTAGAATGTATGGCAGAACATGTTTTCAACTACAATGTTAAGTTTGTGCTTTGGATAAATTCATCCCGACTATTCCCAACTACGGAACCCTTCATTTTGCGTGGTCCAACACGCACTTGGCCGGTTTTTTTGTTGCTAGCTCTACTTGCTTTTCGTTGATCGTCGGCGGTGGGACACATGCCTTAGTTAAGAATCGTAGAATATTTTGAAAGGAAAAAAAAAGGCAATGTGCAATGATAGCATAATAATCAACACTATTTGAATTGTAATGGATTTCAGTAGCTATAGCATAAAGCATCGGTGGTTCAGTGGTAGAATGCTCGCCTGCCACGCGGGCGGCCCGGGTTCGATTCCCGGCCGATGCAAGATTCTTTTTAGATTTTTCTTATTTTTGCACTATCAAAGTGAAAAAAACTCCATTAAAAAGTTTAAGTCGTGGGAAGAAACTGAGATAAAGAAGGAAATCGACTTTTAAGCGACTGTCTTTCATGATCCAAATATATCTGTGACTAAATGTTAGTTGATTTAATAAAAAATCATTCGCGATCGTAATCGTAGTAACCTGCACCTACTGAGAATTAGATCTTAGGTAGACACACATAATTTACAAGATCAAAGTCTTTAAATAACAACAATATATACAGTTCCGAGCATAAAAACCTTACACTTACGCTTTTAATGCATGTACAATCAGTACAAATGTATAAAAAGGGGGGAAGGAATGATAAGGCGTCAAAAAAACCCTTTTTTTGGGTTACCGTCATAAATGACACATCAACTTTAGTATATGCAAAAAATATCCAAGCCGCAAAGTTCCTTTTTTCTAATAAAAAACACAGACATTAATGATACCAACAGAATATTAAGCATTTTCGCAGAGTTAAAATAGAACCATGTGTCATGGGAACAAACAAAAGATGGATTTAAAAGATCCAAACTACTTTGGATCTCTATATCAAATTTTTTTTAAATATAAAACAGGACCCATGCCATTTGAATCTATTTTGCAAATTAGTATTAAGTATTAAGATTTCGAAATTGAAACGGATACTACTCGTGTCTGATGAAGAAAACTGATTATTTTGATTTATCTATGTTTTTTAATTATTTAATTAAATGCCCTTACTGTTCTTATATACGTTTTATTACCTCAACTTAACACTAAAAGATCCATCCCACATTTTTTATATTGTAAAAAAGAACCAAAGAGATTTTTACTGAAAAAAGTATATTAAATGCTCATGAAACTTATTAAAACCCTACTATACAAGAAGTAAATAAAAAGACCCAATATTTAAGAGGATTTGGAATACAAACTACTGTCTTGTTATTTTAATATATCAATTTTACTAAAACTCCCATTTTCTCAAAAGTAAGTTTTTGGGGCTGGATCCATTTTGCATAACTATTACTGTAACAAAAGGGATGAAAAAAAAAATGTTAATAGAACTTATGATCAGGAAATAACAGCTTATCAGACTTATGAGTTAGCTTTATGAACTTTATACAGGACTAGCGACCTAGCGCAGTCCAGCCCCTAAGGTATATATAAAAAAAAAACTGAAACAATATAAGTGCCCCCCGACCCATGCTCGACGATGCGCCAACCCGCGTCGATGCTGAGCCTGTAGCTTTAAATTCCCCCGATTATAATAATATATATTTGATCCAGCCTGTCCCATCTTGCTGTCCTCCCCCCAGCGACGCCCTAAGCCGGGGTTCGTACCCCACAGGGGGTGCCCTTAGCAAGCGCTCGCCTAGTTTTAACTAGTTTAGTTTTGCCCTGGCTGGGGGCTTTGAGTGTAGTAGCTTAAGACAGCCACAGAAAACACCAGTTAAGTAGTCATGACCTCGGTGGTCAGTTACGAGATGCACTACATAAAAAAAAGAACATTAAGTGCCATAATTTCGCAGCTTTACGAGCGCCATGGAAGTAGCACACGGTTTTCAGGGTTACAAACTTGGGTATAAACTACTCTCCTCTCAGGGGACCTAACAACATATAAAAAAATCGTCTTTACTTGCGCGTTTGTGATGGCAACGTTTGCATTTTTTTTTGTGTCGATAAGACTGCTGGGCTATCACACAGTTTTTACGATTTGAAAACTAAAATTTCTTTATTATTATTTATGTATTTATTTAAACTTTTCACACAAATAAGGTGCAAAGGTGGACTTAATGTCTTAGGCATTCTCTACCAGTCAACCAAGGGTGGTGAAGAGATAAGATGGCAGGTGCTCTAAAAAATATTAAAAAGATAACATGATTAATTGTAAATAAAATAGGTACACAAGTATATAAATAGGTTAAAAACTTATAATACACATGCATAGATATAGCAACATTATTACGTACATAAACATATTTATTAAAACAAATATGTAGTTAAAACATATTTATTAAAACAAATATGTAGTTAAAACATATTTATTTATGTAAGTTTAATTTTAATTTATCCCGGAAGGTTTTTATGTTCCGAATCAATTCTCTAAATGATGGTAAAAATCACATAAAAACCGTTGCGTAATTAAGAAAAAAAAACGCGACCGCACAGTCAGACACGAAAGTGACTTTAATTTATAAATTATAATAATGTATAGATATGGAAGTACTTACCTATACGTAAGCAATCTAAAGCCCCTGCATAAATAGTATAATTTATTTAATGGACCCTGTAACTGTCCCAAATTACCATATTTCTGTCCAAATAAGAAATTGTGCTGGGAGAAATTAATTAAAATTATAATTTTAATGGCCACCGCAGTCATTTACATTTTTAGGGTTCCGTAGCCGAAGGGTGCCAAACGGAACCCTATTACTAAAACTCCACTGTCTGACGTTTGTCTGTAGGCGGGCTGTATCTCATGAACCGTAATAGGTACAGTTGAAATTTTCACAGATTGTGTATTTCCATTGCCGTTTTAATAACTACTATTAAAAATTAAATCAGCGTTTTTTTGCTCGATCTTCATCCAAAAAATTGGCAACGTCACAAATATCTGTCAAATATTTACCTGTTTTGATTAATTTGGCAATATTACTTTAAGGAAATGATGGAAAATATGTATGGCT
This sequence comes from Agrochola macilenta, assembly GCA_916701695.1. Taxonomy (NCBI): domain Eukaryota; kingdom Metazoa; phylum Arthropoda; class Insecta; order Lepidoptera; family Noctuidae; genus Agrochola; species Agrochola macilenta. The sequence continues at coordinate 18,380,919 of OU753563.1, forward strand.
AACTAGTGACTTAGAATATTATTAATAAATTGCAATTATAACACTGAAATTGATGTTGTAATCGTTTTAGGTGTAAAAAAGGCGTTTGGAAAGTTTCCGAATATTTTTTTTACATCTAAATCTAAATAATCGGTGTTACAATATTATTGATTGCATTTCATAATCAATATTTTAGTTCACTAGTTAGCCATATTTCTTATTTCCTTAAACAGTATGTATATCGCCAAATTAATCAAAACAGCGAAATATTTGACAGTTATTTGTGACGTTGCCCACTTTCTGTAATATAAGTTACGGAATCCTTCGCGTGTGAGGCCGACGCGCACTTGGCCGGTTTTTTGGGCTGTCTTCCTTTCCGGACCTTTTAGGAAAGACATTTTGAAATTGCGAATTATAATGTTTCTAATTACCTAGTTTATTAATTTTGGAAATTAAATTGAGGATCATACTTTATTAAGTGAGGAACTCGTGGCTAAGTAATGACTGCGTCACAGGTCGATCCATCAGGTTAAGCTACGCTTGCCGGGGTTGGTCTGTGTATGGGTGACCATCTTTACATACCGAGACTCCTTCGTGCCTCGGAAAGCACGTTAAGCCGTTGCGCGTTGGTCCCGGCTGTCATTCGTGGATCTTTGACAGTCGTTCCGGGTCGTCAGAAGATCATAAGATGAAGATCATATTACCCAGTTACTGGGTTGTGAAGGTCACATAGGCAGTTGCTCCATGTAAAATACCGACCTCAATATAGTTGGGAAAAGGCTAGGCAGATTGGTTAAGTTTGGAAATTAAATCTTGCTAAAATTAAGTTTATAGTTTTATGATAACAATTTTCTGTTCTAATAATATTATTGTACAAAAATAAATAAATTATAAATAACCAAGAGGGAATTGTTATTGGTGGGTCCAAAACTACAAAAAGTATTCTGCATCGGCCGGGAATCAAACCCGGGCCGCCCGCGTGGCAGGCGAGCATTCTACCACTGAACCACCGATGCTTGTAAACTTCAAGCCAACATACAAATGTGTTCAAATAATTACTATTCAAAGTAAAAGTAAAGATGCGCTCAAGAACACCTTTCACCTGGATTTGACCTCGCTACATAACACGTTTTAGTATTGCACACATTATTAAAGATGATTGGACAATAATGTTTTTGCTGACTGTACATTCTAAACGATTCTAATTTTCAAACACAGAGTCATGAAGCATCGGTGGTTCAGTGGTAGAATGCTCGCCTGCCACGCGGGCGGCCCGGGTTCGATTCCCGGCCGATGCAATATATTTTTTTGTAGTTTTCGTAATTTTTTTATAAAAACTAAAAATCTAAGATTTTCCTTATTACGATAGTCTAATCTGTTTTTTTTTTAAATTACATGTTTCGATATACATACTAGGTATTTTTGCGACCGTAGAGGTAAAAAAAATCATAATACAAAAAAAAATGTTTGTATAGTCGAACAAACAACCTCCTTCTTTTTGGAAGTCGATTAAAAATAACCTGTTAATTTCCAGGAGTCGACTAGATTCTTGTCGGAGTTCATAGCCCAAGCTATTTATATCTCTAGGCAGACGCAAATAGTCGCCGGGTGAAACTCATTACTTTTTGCTAACACCACGATTTGTACTGACTACTATCATAATTTGTACCTTCATACCTTAATCTTCCTCTCTTGGTGGGGTTTGTGGCTAAGTAATAACAGCTGCACGGGTCGATCGATCAGGTTAAGCTACGCTTACCTCGGTTGGTCCGTGGATGGGTGACCATCTTTACATACCAAGACCCCTCCGTGCCTCGGACAGCACGTTAAGCCGTTGGTCCCGGCTGTCATTCGTGGATCTTGGACAGTCGTTACGGGTCGTCAGAAGGCCGAAAGTCTGACATGGTTGTCAGACTTTGAAATGCTTGAGTTTTGAGGTAGTGTGTCACTAGTCACATGTCTTAGATTTTTCGATACTTGGTTTTTTTTTAATAGTATACTCGGCCCTAGTCGGTTTTTATAGAATCATCGGTAAATGTCTATAGGTTGCACTGAAATTTGGTAAATAAAACTTAGAGAACCCCATGCTCTGAATTCGCGCTTACGACCATAAATCTACCGAGGCAGCCCGAACTATGTATTTTAAGTATACTATGTTCACTTTACAGTACCTTAGTTGTTCGCATAAACAACAATTTGACCCTAGAGTCCTACACATACATCTAACAACTACCAAGGCGACATCAAGTCCAGTAGAAATAAATTTAAACGCAGCCCGGAGCTACAAATAGCGAGCGTATTGATCCCTTTAATAAATAAAAATGTCCACCGAGGCACGTCCGAGACGGCTTCAATATTGTCTACTGTTACGTCATTTATTCTTTTATTAACTTGTGTATGATAATATTAAATTATTGTGTGGATGTGTGGTGTAATGTGATGTAATATCAGCCTGGAATATAGGATAATGGTTTCCGTAATTTTGTTTCCTGCAATCTTGTAAATAAATATGAGTTTTTGGAAAAATAACTAGATTCCTTACATATTGTTCAGTTTGTACTAGGTACTAGTTCAACATATTTTATGACTTTTTAATAATACGAGACATTCCAAAATCAAACTAATTTTAAACGTATAAAAAGTTGATGTTTGTTTAAGGTGGAAATAACATCAATTGGAAACAAGGATTTGAACAGACATTACAGTTCGTTTTTTAATCCCAGAGACTAATTTGACAGGTGCAAATGTCAAACTCCAAATTGAAAAAACAAACAACAATCACTTGAAATGTCAAATTAGTCTCTGCGATTAAAAAACTAACTTTAGGTAGGTCGACAATTTTTTGGACGTGGCAGTTCTGGCCTAGTAGCTGGGTGAGAGTACCCAAGGATCGAGTTTGGAGTCGCCTATCCCGTGGTGGACTGATAGTGATAATGTGGACGTAAGGATAAAAAATCGATCATCCATTGCGCACTGCGTGCTGGCGATTTGAGCCAGTTAACTTCAGTTTTCTTCAAAATGTTTTCTAACCAATGATGTTTTTGACTGTTTCTAACTGAACTGACAGCTGTGCTGCTGGGGAGTTTGTTGCGCCGCTTCTTCTTCCTAGCCAAAGCAGTAGGAAGTGGTGAAGGGGGATGGTCTGATGTAATTTTAACGTTCGAAAAGTGCTGATTCTCAGCCTTGTTTGAATAAATTACTTTTGATTTTTAATTGACTAGCTTTTGAATTAATTGAGAATTATAAGTGTTGGTAATATCAGAAAGGACAGTCGCCTTTCCGGAGAACTTGTTGTGACATTTTCTTTCCAAAGTCTAACAGCTAACAGCAGGCAGCCATTTTTGTGAAACTGTCTCTACATGTCGTATTTCAAAGTTTTCCGATTTCAGTGATGCACAGATAATATTTCTATTCGTTTAGCATTTAAAATCAGAATCACAGTTTAGTCTTCGAAGCATTGATTCAATCCAAGCATAATTGAATACATCGGGAAGCAGGATAACTATCCTTCCCTTTCTGACAATGATAGACCCTAAGTGACCCTCAAATACCCTATTTGTGAACTTAAAGTGACGCAATAAATCTTGTACTAAAGGGGACGGGCAATCCTTATAGCTGTCCTTCATTTTGTTTTTTTAAGCCGTTGCATTTAATAATGCTGGAATTAAGGCCAGGGATGGGTTTATAAATTGAATTTATGCTAATACAGTCAAACCTGAGTAAGTGATGTCTGGGTAAACGAGAATCCTCTATAAATGAGAGTAATTATCAGGTCCCGTAATTGTAACCCTCTAATACCTCTTTAAGTGGGATATAGAAACCTCTATAAGAGAATGTCGTTTTTCACTCGTAAACCTCTATAACTGAGACTGCTACTTGCCTGTACGTCTATAAGCGACAGTCGAGCGTAATTTAACATATGCAACTAACATTGTTTTTGTTCATTTCAATCTTTCTCAACTAGCACCAACCTCTATAACTGAGAAAAGCCGCACCTGTACCTCTATAAGCTAGAAACTCGAGTTAGTGGGAAACCTCTATAAGCAAAACAAAAATGGCGGTCCCTTTAACTCTCGCTTATCCAGGTTCGATTGTATAATAAAGCTGAAGAGTTTGTTTGTTTGAACCCACTGATCTCTCGAACTACTAAGCGGATTTCTTTTTGCATTTCATAGCCGAATTATAGAGGAAGGTTATAGGCGTTTTTACATCACGCTACGACCTTTAGGAGCGTTGCAAAATGAAAAAAATCAGACAGAACGCTAAGTGAAAACGAAGTAATGGGGAAAAGCTGTAGAATATACGAGTATATTTATGTTAAGGTGAATCCGCAGTTGCAACCCGCGAAATTCAATTTTTCTTACGTTTTTTTCAAATCTGTAGGTTAGTGACAGGTTGTATGCCTACATCTCTCTATGTCAGATTTCTTCCATGAGAACAAATTTCTTATGGAATAGTTTTTATGGAACAAATCTTACTTAGAGAGATGTATTAATGATTCCAATGATTATAGTTCTGTAAATACATATCTGTTATAGTCACGCATCATATTTTGATCAAGACACTACCTGACACTGACCTGCAAATTGCAAAAGACGTAAGATAATTTGAATTTGAAATGCGGATTCACCTTAAAACAAGAATATTGCGGGCAAAAGCTAGTTAGGTACTCATATATTTCTGTTTCAGAAGAAAATGTAGAGTGTATTGACAGCCTAGTTATTTATTTATTTGGTTTAAATAGGTCTTTATTTATATTACATTACTTATTTTTTCTTTAAAATTTTGTGAATGTGAGAACGTTGTAAGCTTAACAAACTGTAGATCTGTGGACCATTTTATATTTTGCTAAGTACCTGGTACTTGTTGATAGGCCTACACTGTCCTTTCATACCTTTTAACACTGTAATTTGAAAACATTGTAAAAATCATTTACTTTTAAAAGAGTAACGGTGGAGTTTCTTGCCGGCTCTTCTCCATAGGAAAAGACCAATTGGAACCGTGGACCTAGCTTCTGACGTTTCATAAGTGCCCTTGTAGGTTTATGTGAAATAAAATATTTTGAATTGAATTGAATTGAATTTAAATAAAATGTAAGACGTTTTTTTTTTGATGATTCTTGAAATATTCATAACTAAATAATATGTAGGTCTATATTATTAAACTAAAGGCTTGTGCAGACCAGCGCGACGCGACACGAACAATACAATTTCTAAGAAAACTTCACAGTATAACAATAACCGGTGTCGCGTCGCGCGACAAGTCGCGCTGGTCTGCACAAGCCTTAATGGAATAGATAAAAGAGATTCGTGGTCTACCTAAACTTCATGCGTCTGGAATTGCTAAAATAATGTCAGTCTTTTAAATAAAAAAGTAATTGCATCGGCCGGGAATCGAACCCGGGCCGCCCGCGTGGCAGGCGAGCATTCTACCACTGAACCACCGATGCTACACTTTTTACAGAGCAAATGCAATGTTAGAACAAAATGTAGAGCCAGCAAAAACATGAAACCATTCATTTTTCCTGTCACAAGTAAATTTCTTTTTTTTGGTAAAAGCTGTTATAAAGAAATCAACGAGATGTTATATGTAAATTATTTTGAATACTATTAAATTGGATCTTTTTTTGATTTTTTCTAACTAAACAGACAGCTGTGCTGCTGGGGAGTTTGTTGCGCCACTTATTCTTCCCAGCTAACGCACTAGGAAGTGGTGAAGGGTGGGCGTTTTGGGGGACTGTCTTATGTAATTTTGACGTTCGAAAAGTGCTGACTCTCAGCCTAGTTTGAATAAATGACTTCTGAATTTGAATTTTGAACATATTTAGTGAAAGGCATGATTAATGGATACATCATATTCATATAGAATTACATGCTCAACATCATTATTCAGTTCTCATACTTTACGTACCCGACCGTAATTATCCCACTAAACGGCGAAAAGGTAGACAAAAAAACATTACCCTCATTCTGAGGCAGTCGGCTAAAAAGGCCTTGCCTGAGGAACAAGCATCAATCATCACGCTTGCTTGGTGCGTGGCAATTTCAGACCATTATCCCTAATTAAATGCAGATTTCCTCAAGTCATAATATAATTTTCTAACATTATAAAAAAAAAACAGTTTTTCAAAAATGTCCTTGCATCGGCCGGGAATCGAACCCGGGCCGCCCGCGTGGCAGGCGAGCATTCTACCACTGAACCACCGATGCTTATATTTTTACTACATAAATTAGTAACAATTCATAGTGTTAATCAATTGTGCTATCGTTGCACGTTACCTTTCACAATATTCCAACGATTTAGTTATAACATTACGCCTATAATATTCAAAGGGCTAGGCAGACGTGTACCTATACATATAGTACACCCACATTTCACCAGTTATGTTTAAATCCCATGTAATAGGAGCGAGCCATTGCCATCAACCGGACTCAAATTCAGACTCCAGGCTGCTACTGAGAAATTCCAGATGGAAAAAACCAATAACATTTTGCCTGTCCCAGGAATCGAACCCAGGACCTCATGCTCAGCAGTAGCGCTTGCGACCTTAAGACGAAGGCAGTCCGAACAAGTAATTCAATGTTCGATTTTTTTTTTTAAATAAAAGAAAATCATAAAACTGAAGAGTATTTTTTTCTGGTTATGTCCGAGTTATAAATGCATGCCTACTCCATTCGCACATAATCGTTAAAAAATGCTCCGTAGTTTTTCAAAAAAAATCTTGCATCGGCCGGGAATCGAACCCGGGCCGCCCGCGTGGCAGGCGAGCATTCTACCACTGAACCACCGATGCTTATACTTATGTTCCTAAAATACCTATGATAAGCTGTGTGGTGTAAAAGTAAAAGTGAAGATGTGTGCGCAAGAGCACCTTTCACCTTGATTTGACCTCGCTCTTAATATTATGCTGATAAAGATATTAGATGGTCTGTTTGTGTGATAGTTTCTTGAGTAAAATTAATAAGTGATGATGATAATAAATAATAAAAATTATCTACTTATTTAATTAAATTTGGTATATCATTTAATCCTATAACGGAAGTGTTAAACATGTATAAACAAGCATATTACAAATTACAGGATTATATCCAAGATAAGAATGCTTGGAAACGTGCTGGTGCTGCTCCGTAGGATAATCTAAAATTTAGACAAAATCAAACTGGTTCCTAATTTAAGTTGTATAAATTATTAATTGTAAAATTTTAGGAAAATCGTCTACTTTTACAATGTTTGTAAATATGTGAGAACCATGTCATCTATCACATAACCACGAACCAGAATGGACGCACATATGGGCGCGTTTAAGAGCATTCCGCATTACTTTTATCAGTACTTCTGGCGATAGATTCGCCAGTTCTGCTACGATGTCCTCTTTTAAGGCAACCAGGTTCTGTGGTTCATTTGCAAAAACGCATGCTTCAGAAAACCCCATAGAATAAAGTTTGCAGCTGTCAAATCGGGCGATTTTACGGGCCACTGCAAATCGAGATCAAGCAGTCGAGAATTATCAATGGTTAAAAATAATGAGATAATTATTCCGCCTTCTTGTAGAGTATAGCGCACCATGATTTTACGATGTGTATTTACATTTGTGTATTTCACAAATGTCAAAGTCGCAATGACTTAACCTTCCATTTTCAAAAATGAGAGCATCTTCCAAAGTAACATAAGAGTGATAACTCTATATTTACACATTAAATTACAGCTTGGCAAAAAAGAGTCTGGAAAAAATGAGGGCGCCAGTATCGCACTTAGGTGACTTCGAATGGGTAGTGCCAACATCATAGGTCTGCATTATTTAATTAAAATACTTAGTTTTAAATGTCACCACGACAGACGTTTTTATGTCGACCAATACAATAGTGTAGTGTTTAATAAAATTTTATGCGAAATCAACGTGTGAGTAAAATAATATTGCCAATATAAAGATACGCGATACGAGAGAACAAAAATTTAATTAAGATTAATTGAAAACACGATAAGAGAGCGTGCCGTTAGTAAGAGATAAAAACCATTCGTAATTATCACGTTCGTAACACGGGACCCAATTTCAACTGTAAACTAGCTTAGAAATCATAAGATAATCTTAAGAACGAGAAGAAGAATAGAAAACTTTGATTGATTTTTCATATTGATTTGGTTTTTTTTTTTTGAAAACTGTTTCACAATATAAATATCGAGTAAAACAGCATTACCTTTCCTCTCTACTGTGAGTATATACATACCTATAATATGTATGTCTATTTATTTAAGCTTTATGTATTTAATTAATTATATGTTAATTTATTACGTTATACGTGTAGGTATATTTTATATTTTTTAGTAAAAGACTTCGCAAATTCATATTTTTCTCTTTTAGTTCTCACACACTATTGTCTACATTTCTTTCTCATTTCTCCTTTCGCAGGTCTGCTGGAAGAAATTTCTTAAGAAATAATATTTGTAATATCATATCTGTATGTATTTTACTGTGTGTACATAAATAATAAAATAAATAAATAAGATTAATATAAATAGCATAAACATAACATCACGCCTGTAATCCCCGAAAAGTTAGGCAGAGGTCTTTTAGGGTCATGCGCTAAGGTAGCCCGCGAAATTAAAATTTTCTTTAGTTTTTTACATTTTGCAGGTCACTGTGAGGTTTTATGTTGATTAAAATATGATTTGCGACCGTAACAACTACGGCTTTACATAATTATAATCATTACAATCAGCAATACAACTCCATAAGTAAGCACCAAGGTAAAATGTCATGATTTCATGAAATAGTCATTCAATGTGGCTATATGAACTTAGATTGTATTGATTATTTTTATGATGATAATTCTATTAATAAACATTTGATACGGCCGCAAATCATATTTAGATCAACATACAACATGATACTGACCTGCAAATTGCAAAAAACGTAAGAAAATTTGAATTTCGCGGGCTACCTTGACGCTTTCGCCTTAAATAGTACCTATCTATAAAACAAAGTCGATTATCGTGTCTGTCTGTTTGATAGACCAGTAGTGTGACCGTCAGACTGCCAAGTCATAGAAAAGAAAACGTTTATTTGGACACAGTTCGTGAAACACAAAATAAAAACAAAGTAAAATTGATAGTAATCTTTTGACATAGGCCTCGAGTTCGATCCTAAGGCACGCACCTCTGACTTTTCGGATTCATGTGCGTATTGTATAATTATCAATTGCTTCAAAAACGGTGCAGAAAAACATGGTGAGGAAACCGGCCTGCCTGAGAGATATTTCTCGACGGCTTATGAAGCCAAGTCAGCCTATGTTAGATTTTTTGTAAACAAGGAACCCTTATAGTTTCGCCATGTCCGTCTGTCTGTCTGTCCGCGGCTTAGCTCAGAGACGGTTGGTACTAGGTTGCAAAGGGTATACATATTAATCGCACCGACAAAGTGATAAAATAAAATCAAGAAGAATATTATTTTTAGGGTACCTCCCCTACATGTAAAGTGGGGGTGTTTTTTTTTCTCATCTGGCCCATGGTGTGGGGTATCGTTAGAACGATCGTTCAAAAATATTGTGAGTTTGTGAAAACCAATTTTGGATTCAGGGATCCGTTTGCGAAATATTAACCTTTTAAATGCAAATTTTTGTCAGAGTCAAAAGTCCCCCCCCCCCCCCCCCTACCAGCTAAACGGTTGTACTTGGATTCGTAAAAAAAAACACAGCAGTAGTAAGAACGAAGTTAAAAGGAAAACTATCACAGCTAAGTAGGCTGTACAGATTTACGAGTAATAATCGACCGACTTAAATTTGCAGTTCGAAAAACATTATCTCCCATACATTCCATACTGGAGAACATGTTTTTCAACTACAATGTTAAGTTTGTTGTTGGGATATATTAATTCCAACTACAGAACCCTTCATTGTGCGTGTTCAACACACACGTGGCCGGTTTTTTTAATACATTCCGCCACATTAGTAGACATGGCACCCATGCGAAATAGATCGATCGGTTCGCTAGTAAGTTATACGTAAATAATAATATATATACTAATAGCCGAAAGGTAATTTCCGATCCACAGTGATATTACAAAGCTACCTTTAATAAAATAATTACAGTCTATTATTGTCCTAGTGCGAGCAATGACCAAAAGGTCTGTAAATTGATCGCCACGCTTGATCAACATGGGTTGGCCCATCTTGATCAAACGTGGTGATCAATGCTCGTGCCTTCTCTGGGTGAGCTGAAGAATGCTACAATTACAAACTACGAAAATAAACTCTAGCAGCAAGTCGTAAAATGCATACCAAGACAATTTCAAGTTAAATGGCGCAGACGAAAAGCAAAGACAATTGTGAAACAGTTTAACATTTGACATTCAACTTTTATCGGAATTTCATCAGTGCACGCTATTCTAAGCCCCAGTTCTATTGGGTTGTAGTAATCTTTGTATCCTAGTATCCCACTTCACACAAATATTATCAATACAAATGTTAGTGAAGATTTTTTTAGGATACTTATAATAATAGTGCTCTAGATCGAATTTCGGCCATCAATCTCAGAGGAGACTATCCATCGACGCGGGTGTACAAGCGCACGGTGCACTCTCTCTTACCGAACTCTCACAGTCCGATGAGACACGACAGGAGATTGATCAGGATAGGATAACTTTGATTGGATTTTTTTAGGATAAAAAGGTAGTAAAATCGCGCACAACCGCTAGTGATCTAACGAGCAAGTCCACACAACCTTGTTACATTGAAGAGACACCGGACCATTCCGGCGGATCTTGAAAAGCCCTTATGTGTGTAGGAGGGCAACTGAGTGGTCTAAATCGGGAGGAGTTCGAAGTACCCTCCACCTTCCTCAAAAAAAGCATCCATGAAGAATTTGAACGAGGAAAAGGTATTTTTTTTAATATGAAAGAATGTGGGAAGCCAAGTGCTAAAGTGGGACGGTATCAATAGGAATTTTATTTAAAAAAAACCTTTACAGTACTTAGGTGTCGGAAGATGGATGCCGTGGCGTATTTCCAATCTATACAAGGCCAGAACGCAGCCATAGTTAACTGCTCGCGTATACATTGTAATGTTATTTTTAAATCTGTGATTACAATGTAGATACTTTTACACGAATTTTGCGTACTGCTAGCGTATAGTTTGTAACGTGGACACGCGCGTCCTGGTTCCAAACTATACTACATCACTTACGCTTGACATGAGTTTTAAACATAAATAGTTAAATATAAAAATAAATTTGAACTGGGTGAAATGGAACAGACAACAGATAACGGAATATGAAATGGGTTAGGTTAGGTTAGAACTGTGTCAACCGCGCTACTTCCAAGTTGCTTGCAGCCAGGCAGGCTATTTAGCGCAAGGTGCATTACGTCACAAACAAGTTGAATACCCAGTTTACAATTTGACGCAATATACACGATTAGTCCGTATGCGTACTGGCACTGTATATTTTGGAATAAGGTAGTTAATTAGGTCGCTACGAAGTATACGCGAGTATTTGCGTACTACTCTTGTATAGATTGGAAGACCTTAGTAAAAAAGTGATTTCCAATCTATACGCGATTAGCTTCACACCCTTGCGTTCTGGCCTTGTAGAATGGAAAGACGCGACGCCGTCGTTGAGGGACGCCTAGGAAACGCTAGCTATAATATGCTGTAACTGGTGAAATATGGGTGTACTTATGTACCTTGTAGGTACACCTCTGCCTAACCCCTCGGGCTAAACAGGCGTAATGTAGTATAAGTATATTATGTAAAAAAAAAAATATTCCATGTTTCAAATTTATTTTTATCGAAATAGGGACACACTCGCTATAAGTGCAATTTCTAACGATATCCTCCGATTTTTCCAAGTTGTCGCGTTAAATTCACAGCTGAGTTGCTTTGACAATTCCGCGCACTTCCGCCTCGCTTCGCAGATTATTTTTACCGAAGAATATAAGGTATTTTTTACCTACTGTTATACTATCGTCCTGTAATAATAATGATGGTGTGGTCGTGAATTACGGGACTAGTTCTAAGTTAGGTATATACCTAGATAAAACGCTGGAGGATTACGTTTGGTGTCATGCTGAGTATGGCGTGTCGAGCTATCTAATTACGCAACACATTTTCGTAAACGATTACGACTAATCTGTTTCATTTTGACAGTTCAACAACATTCATTGCGTTATTTACGTTGTTATGCAGTTTTTTTTTTCGAATTTATGAAGCAATGGATTAGTAATCTGTTTCAAAACGCAATTAATAGGGGCTATTGGGTTTTTAAACGACTCAAAACGGAAAAAAATACAAATTAAGTACCTATATAACACTCCAGTTAATTAAATACATATCGTGGCATAAATTGTCCTTTTTGCAGTCAAAATGTAAACAGGATAATTTTTATTAAAATTGTCAAATTATGTACTATGTACAAACGTTGGGTCATGGAGCACGAGTGTGCGTCTCCTTTTTAAGGAAATTTCTCGCCGACTGGTTGACACTTCACGTGACCAGAGGGCTGGCTCGTAAGAATTAGCATTGCCATTCAACGTGGCATTGCTGCCAGTCTTCTTGGCATGTTTCCGGATGACAGCGATGAGGACGAGTACTTCAACGCCTGTGTCCTTTTGTTTTTGCATTTATTTGTATAGTTAGTTAGTTAGTCATTTAACTTCGTACCTACTGTAAATGGTTAGTTGTGTTAAATAATATAAAAAATATTATTGTATTATTATAAATACCTAATGATATTAAATGGTCAATAAATAGAACAATATATAAAATTATTATGTACAAATAATTAGGTATCGATTTGTTTTCCCGATTATAATTGTTACAATTTCCTGTTTAATATAACCTAAACTATAATAAATACCATGATCCCTATCATGATTTAGTTCACATCGATAATTCCGAGTGCTCGTAGAGTGGTCGAAAATTATTATGAAGTCATTGATATCTAAATTGTTCCTAGTGACGTTGTGTGTCTGCTTGTCTGTGGATTATGGTGAGTATTGTTTTGTTTTCTTTAAAAATCTCACAGTGAGATGTCATTCCACCACCGTTCAAAGTCAAATAATTTATTTCAAATAGGCCCCTTGTAAGACAATTTTGAACGTCAAAATTTACAAAAAAATATGATTGATTCTGGCAAAAAAACGCCACCGGTACTCTTTTAAAATGTATTAAAATATTTGGTATAGGAACATTAGTTATATCCTAATTATATGTGAAGACGATGGACCTAGAATAAAATTACTACACCACAATAAGTAAAAAGAATCAAAAATGAAGAAACGACAGATAAATTTATTATGTGATAGATACATGGTGCTCACATATTTACAAACATTGTAAAAATCAGCTGTTCCATACATTTTGACCGTGTATTGCACTTTTCTATGAAACATTAGTTTTTTTTTTAATAACCGACGAAAAATTTCAACGCACGTTCAGAATCATGTACTGAATACATGGTAACAGTTTTCGCGTTGATGACCCTGCCACCCTGATTAATAAATAAATAAATATTTTTTTTACTCATAATTTTACCCAAGTATTATCTCCTTTTATAATTATGTTTTATCTATGTATAATAATTACTTTAGTTTTCATAACAGAGTTGGTTTATTTTTGTAATTTTAGTTTTGCAGTCTCGAAGAGGCTGACTAGTTTAACTGTCGCCAATTTCAACTTTTATTTAAAAATAATCAAAAATATAAAACATTTTATATTTATAAGTAATGGACCAACGGTATCTCAATAATGTAATTTAGATGTTGAAATAAACGATTTTTACTTTTACTAATTGCTTTGCGTAATGTCACTTGCACGTCAATAAACGACAAGGTCTTATGTGACGTCAGATAGTTTCAACCTGAGTGTTATTTTTTTCTAGGAATTATGCCAATGTTTTAAACTAAGATCCCTCTTTCCAGCTTCGTCTGTTGCATGCTACGTATGCGAAGGTTATGGCACTAACTCAGCGTGCAGAAATAAGTTACACTCCAGCATGGTCAGAGAATGCCCAGAGTCCTTTTGCGGATATCTCAAGTTGGATCGTGAGTATCAATTTTGTATCGTGGTACAATATGGCGGCCTTGGAGTGAACAAAGGCAGAGCAGTAAGCTCGAGCAGATTTTAAAATAATAATTAATTTTATAACAAGTAAAATAGAGGCCAAAAAAGCTTGCAGGAAAAATCGTGCTCGAACATTCTGCTCCGTCTGCACTGATCTTGAATTACTACAAAATCAAAAAAGAAACTTTTTATTAATTTCTTTTTTCTTTTCATACAGATTTTTGGTTCTTCTACACAAAACGCACATGCGGGAAAAAGTTTGACGAATATGATGATATTCTTGATGATTATACGAAAAAAACCGGAATCCGTGTCCCCGCCATCATCTGTAACACAAATCTGTGCAACAAGATCGTTGAGACCCCAACAGGAATGATAGTGTATATAACTGTCATGTTGTTTTTATCTTTATTATCCATAGGTTTGTTAGTTTTGCTAAAAAAATGTAGACGTTGCTGATTAAGCTACTATTTCGGGTCAGTGGAGTTCAGTATTATCTATCATGTTCAACATATTCCCTGTAAATTTAAAGGTCTGGCTCTTGTGATACAGGAACTCCTAGTACAAGAGCCAGGGCTACACAGATGTTAGTGTCTCTGAAGTAAATATTAATAAATAAATTATAAATTAATATGTTACATTTTATAAAATTTAAACGATCGTTAATGTTTAATCATTTATTTATTTTATTATTTACGTACACGCCGTAAAATACATAGAGATACCAATTATTATTTTTATTTTAAGAAAAACAGACAAAGCTAATTAGAAACTAGTTTCAGTACTCTCATCCACCAGAGAAACTAATAAAGTGACAGAGTTGTTTGGTAAAACACTAAGATTCCAAACTCATAGTGAGTCTTTTAATTTCGGCCAACACCCTTTATTTCTACGCCTTTAAATTGAACCGCCATTTTGGCTACCTAACTACTACCAAGTCTCTGGGAATTATATTATTTACTCAGATTGATACAGTATGTTTTGCAGTGCTATAACCATTTCAACGACTAATAAAGAATAACAGCTCCATAATTTCAATGACAATCTGAAAGATTTTGAAGGAAATTGTTAGTCCATTGTTTCTTAATGTTTGACAAATTATTGTTGTCAACAGCGAAAATTGTATTTTAAATGAATAAACGAGTAAAATTTCTTCAAATTCTTATATTTCATCTATATTTTTCTGCTTGAACGTTTTATTAAATTTCTTCTAGGTATAAAGTTTAGTGCAAAATTTAAAAAAGTAAAAACAATAGGTTATGTTTGTTTCCGCGTGCAATGGTGACAACATTGCAGGAGGGAAAAAAAACCACAGGGCACAGACTAAAATATAACTGCCAGTGAGCATAAACTCACTGTAGTAAGTTTTCACACTTCTTCATGTTGTTGAATAGGAATGATGCCTGGGTAAAAAAAAAGAAATTGTAATTAGTCCGCCAGTCAGATAATAAAAAAAAATTAGCCACGTATTTTTTGCTTTATCATATTAATAAAAAAATACTTAGATAAAACGCATTTTAAGTTGGGGAGTGGGGATCGCTACGTCACAAGCAAGTATAAAATCTACATACTCGTGACGTCATGGTACATTTTACTTCAATGTATTGCCGTAATCTATAGATTACGAAAAAAATAAATAAATACGTGTCCAATATTTTATGATAATCTCCGGATGGACTAAAACAATATTTTTGTCGTCATCCCTATTGTCAAAATGAAAAGCATGCCATTGTAGGTAATTAAGATTCGAGTACATAGACGTAATTGGTAGAAAAATTATTTCACTAACTGCAGAAACTAATCTAAATCTGCAGTTCTAACGTCATATAAACTAGCACTAAATGACGTCACCACTAAACCGGTTAGTGAGTCGTAGAACACTCGTTTACCACGTAAATGTCTTTAATGTAATGTGAAGCACGTTCTCGCATACTTATCTCGGCGCCTCGACTAAAGATAAAGGAGAGTTCTGATGAACGGGTGACGAGGAAACGATTTGCATTTACGAATATTTTAGGAGATTACCAATATTTGGTATGTGTTTGGTATCAGTCTTACCAAAAGATTCCCGATATTCCTCTATATTTTAGTATTGTTGGTGAATTTAAAAAAATACCTGCATAACTATGAAACAGATGAGGAGAGACAGTTGAGGGAAAGTACGCGCAGGAAAGATTTTTAAAAGTAAAATAATACTCCAACTTAGGATTGTTCAACATAGTCCTCAATATCAAGCAGTGCGGATTTTTAACAGGTTGTCATTGAACTTAGAACTATTATTTACAAGAGCTCATTTAAGTCAAGACTCAGACTGTTCATATTGGTGAAATGTCTGTATTCAATAGACGATGACATAATCAACGTTTAAAAAAAAATGATATTAGTTAATGTGAGACTGGGATGGAATGGATTAGTATGTGCTAGCTTGCAATGTTATTGAATTTTTAATTGAATTTAATGTTTAATTTGTAATGTTATTTTTATTTTTTATGTATGATTTCAAACACAATGTGAATCGTTCCAGAATAAATTGAATACTTTCGATAACAGTCAGATTAAAATCGTGGGTTCGTCGACAAACTTGTGGTTTTCTTAGTTTCTTGCCAAAGATAGTTATTGATTGTCGTCGTAATTAGAGACACGATTTTTTAAGTAGTTAATACGTTACTGTCTAATCTACATAACTAATTACAAAAAAAAACTAATTACTGTCTGGCCAATTTAGCCAACTGGCTCAGAAGTTCCTAATATAACATAATGCCTACAAGTTTTGTCATCATGATCGGACGAAGCTATAATTATCCGTGCTTTCAGTAAGAAAGGTATAAATTGATGAATCCCGATTTCCACATTGGTACTTTTGCACGTACCTATCGGGCCCTCTCATAAACAAAAGGATAGGAGAAAGCTTTATTTCCGCTTAAAGTCCGTTTATAAAATCTGCTCACGAAATAAATCTTTATCAAACTGCCCGTCACGTGTGAACACGCACTAAACGTGCGGATTTAGATACAGGGGGAGGTTCTTTGAAATACGTTTCGAAAATGGGTCGTCTTTCGTTTGAGTCTTTTGTGTATTTTTCCTTTTGTCTTCCACCTTCTAAATGTTTCATATTTTTAAGTAAATGTTTTCGTTTAAAACGACGCCTCCGCTTCGAGTGTTTCTGACTCTCATCCCTTTTCAACTAAAGGTATGAATTTCGATAAATCCTTTTTGACGGATACTTCAGAGGAAAGCCGAATATTTTCGGTGTATATTTGGGTTGCCGTGTCAAAAACATGTGACGCAATATTTATGTAGTTGGCGGAACCTAAACTATTTTGGATTAGGGTGCCACTCTAGCTGATGGAGGGAGGTGCGCTGTATTTAAATTCAAATTGAAGCCGCTCTACACAGACTTCTCCGAAGATGTTTCTAAAGTACAATCGATATGAGAGAGGACCTTAGTTCTCTATATACAATATATAGTAAACCTATACTCCATAGGTTTAGGTAGTAAAATAAAGGTAAAGAAATCGTAAAAAGGGTTTTTTATAGATGACACTTTCTTGTTTAAAAATACATTAAAACCAAATTAAACTTATTTTAGTGTTTTACAATAGTTTCCTCTTTTATAAATAAATGTTAAACTTTATCATTTATTCTTAAGCTACTCTTCGTAAATGTAACTGCTTGAGCACAATTTTGTTGTTAGATTTATATTAATAATATAATATTTTGTAATCTGTCTATTGTAAAGAGCGCAAACTCTAAACGTCAACGAGTTATAACGTTGCTAAATTGAAAAGTACAACTGTGACGTAGCATGACAACTGAAGTGACAGGTATTACGTTTAGTCGGTTACTTGACAGCTGTCTCGTCACGTGTTTTTTTTGTTGACCTTTATTTAACTATACCTAAAAGTATAACTATTTATATGAGGTACTAAATTAAAAGCCTTACTAACTTATTATACAACTAAATACAAAAACAAAAGGGCGGAATCAGCACTTAGGCGTCGAAGTAAAAGTCAAACAATTTAATTTCAATTAGGATACAAGGCACTTATGAACGTCAATTTTACAAAAAATATAATTGATTCTAGTCACCCCTTCTAAAAGGTAGTTTTCGTATGGAGAAGAATGGACAAGAAACTCCACCGTTACTCTTTTAAAATGTTTTTTTGTGTTTTTACAATGTTTTGTATACATTAATTATATAATTAAATGTGAAGACGATGCATCTACAATAAGATTACTATACCACGATAGGTAAAAAACAATGAAAAATTAAGCAATGACAGATAAATTAATTATGTGATAGATACATGGTGCTCACATATTTACAAACATTGTAAAATTATACAATATTCCTAACATTTTAACAAGTAATACTAATATGTCAGTGTGTGAGTTCATGAAAACACAGAATGTAAAATCAGTGTTATAAAAAAATAATATATAAAATAAATAATTATATAATTAAATTTAAATTAGCAACCAGAAGTACTCGTCCGCATCGTTTTCTTTTTATTCATTACAGCTCGTATTTTTTAAAGAGATTATGCATATATCTTGGTTTAAATCTAGATTTGTGTTATTTAAAATCTGTCAGCTGTGATATTGGAATGCCAGCCTAAATTTGGTATTAGCATAAAAAAGTTTCATATTGAAACACGAAGCAGCAAAAACGATCTAAAGAAATGCGGCCACATTCCTTCAGATAGTATTTTGTTGCTTCGTGTCTCAATATGAACGTTTATAAAAGGCATTTCAAATTCTAGACACATTTAACGAATCCTTACTAGCAGTTATTCATAATTCCTTTTCAGGCAGCAGATTTTTTTTTTTAAACGAGTGGCAATAGTGTACCAGGATCTACTCTCTACCCTCATTCATCAGTACTTTTGTACTTTTTCCTCATTTCCTATCAATCTTTTAAATCAACGTCCCTCACGTTCTATACATTAATAGTACGTGTTTGTAAGGCTAATACAAATCTGAGTCAGCCTTACTGAAAAGTTGTTGGGGTTAGTTCGCCTCAGCTAAATTGGAAAGCCTATTCACCGTAGTATTGGCCGGGCTTGGGCCAAGAGTTTGGGCTTCCCTGCTACCTTTTGAGATTGGGGCCTTAAAAACAGCGATTTTGTTTTATAGAAAGAAAGAAATGCATTTATTGGGACTCGCACAGGTAGGTCATAAACTAAACTAATCATAATCATGGACAAAAATGTAAAAAAAAAAAGCATAAACAACACAAAAATCAGTTTTGGAGCTAAGAATTCAGAATTTTGTTTTCAGTTTCTATACTGAAAATGTATCAGGTCAATTATACCTACAGATACAACTCTTTGTAAAATATATTACAAAGAGTTGTATCTGTAGGTATAATTTATGATATTCAGAGGCAACTTTCTGTAACGTTGTTACTGCATCCGTGTACTGACAATGTTAGTTCCTCAAGTTTTACTGCGAAAACATGTTCTATACCGACTTGTACCTTTAAATCAACTAGCTTCATATTTCTGGCTGACCGACACCTTGACAATTCAAAAATGTAATTGGTTTACTCGTATTTGAAATAAATGCGTTGAGTTTGAATCACAAACCGAAGGATTTTGAAGGAAATTCCTAATACATTGCTTCATAGGTTCGAAAAATTCGTCTGCTGAACAACGTAAATAACGCAAAAATGAAAGGCATTGCCATTGTAAGTGTGTTACGCAATTACCGCGCTGCGCATGGAAAACGCGTATTTTTAACCGACTTCAGTAAAAGGAACAGGTTCTCAATTCGGTTATTTTCTTTTTTAAACCAATATTGAATGAGCATTGATCATCAGGTTTGTGAAATGCGGTTTGGCGGCTTTTCTACCAGTGTCATCTCTTTTCTTTTGCATAACTTCCGAAGAATAAAAAAGTCACATCGCTCATTTCGTGGCCCACACACGCGGGGACCTATTGAATAATGTATGTTGTATATCGGCGACCTCGGGAACTTCGGTCGCTGCTTTTGCGGCTGCACTCCGATTAAATTTTGTCTCGTCCTAATAACTTTGAGATTGTCTATTGTCCTTGGTACACGGAAAATTGTGAAAATACCTATACAGCATGTATCAGAAACGTGTGGTTATATTTAAGGGTGTGGTACATCGAGCTGAACGACTTTCTCCATGGCACCAACATCATATCGTGATAAAATAATCAGCTGACGCATACATTTGGGTCGAGCAGATATTGAAGTTTTGCATGGGATATAGTTTGTCGCTCACAATGGGCCTTATTAGATCTCCTTCTAGGGCTATGCTTGGAGTTTCCCTAAGTGATCGAATGACACCACGCCGCGCCCGCCGATGTGGGCGATCTGTTCGGGAGAGACAGACAAAATAAGAATTGCGCGTGCAGCACCGTACACGTGATAGAAGTGAAACTACTTAAAATAAAAAAAGAACTAAAGAGAGAGAGAGAGAAAAAGAGAGGGAGATAGAGCGAGAGAGAGAGAGAGAGATAGAGAAAGAGAGAGAGAAAGAGAGAGAGAAAGAAAAAGAGAGAGGTAGATAGAGATGGAGAGAAAAAGAGATAGAGAAAGAGAGAAAGAAAACGAGAGATAGATAGAGATGGAGAGAGAGAGAGAGATAGAGATAGAGAGAAAGAGAGAGAGGGAAAGAGAGAGAGAGGGAAAGAGAGATAGAGAGAGAAAGAGAGAGAGGGAAAGAGAGATAAGGAGAGAGAGAGAGAGAGATATCTGTCTTCTCTCTCATGTAACGAAATGTTCCTAAACTTGACGCGAGAGAGAG
Organism: Agrochola macilenta; assembly: GCA_916701695.1. Taxonomy (NCBI): domain Eukaryota; kingdom Metazoa; phylum Arthropoda; class Insecta; order Lepidoptera; family Noctuidae; genus Agrochola; species Agrochola macilenta. Next base: position 18,401,724 of record OU753563.1, read on the forward strand.
ATAGAGAGAGAGAGAAAGAGGACATAAATAAAGAGATCCGCAGGTGAACCAAGGTAACCGACATAGCCCGAAGACTTGCCAAACTTAAGTGGCAATGGGCAGGGCACATAGAACAAGATGGCCGATGGGGCCGAAAGGTTCTGGAGAGGCGACCGCGTACTGGAAGACGTAGCGTTGGAAGGGCTCCTAAAAGATGGACCGATGAGCTTGCGAAGGCTGCATGCGGGAAGCACAGAACAGCAATGCTATTCTCTAAGGAAACATCGTTGTTGTCCAGCGCTGCCGCAGCGGTGAATCTCAGTTTAGTATTCACTAAGCTTCGTAAAGCTACACTAGCGCTCAAGGCTGTGACGGCCGTGAGTTGAAACTACCCAACGGAGGTTACGGAGGGCAATATTGACAGTTCTTCATACATTTTCGTATTCTTTAAGAAAAAACAGCCACGAAGTCGCTCACAGCCTCGCTCGCAGCCAGAGCTTCTAACTGTCAAATCCAAAAGCTACAATAAACACCGCAGAGTCTTGACAAAAATAATAATACTTTACAATACTACACTACATAATACACTATATACTATATAATACTTTTAGAATCTTATTTGAATAGAATGGCAGCTCGGTTAATTATAGAGCTACATGTATTAGAAGAAGCTAAAAAACGTGATGATTTGAACAAAGCTCGACAGGCGAAACAAATAAGAAAATTTTAAACAATATCCCGTGATACAGAGTTTACCCATATTTACAGACTTTCTGAGGATTTAATTAATATATTGGAAAATTATATAACTCCTTATACTCGTATGCGTCCGCGAGTTCGTTCCAGTGGTTTATTTAACCAAGAGGTTAAAGGTTTGTTTACAGTTAGGTTTCTTGAGATATGATGGGTAAGTACCTAACCACACACCATTATTGAATTTCTGATGTTTCAGATATTATGCACTATATCATTTTTGGCTAATGGAAGTTACCAAAAAATCATTGGCAAGAATGTAGACACTTATATATCTCAGCCTTCTGCGTCTAGGGCAATCCACGAAGTTGTTGATATAATAAGTGATCAAACGAACTTACCTGTTGTGAAGTTCGATCATTATTATACGAAGGGCTTCGTTCGAAGATATAACATTTACCATGCAGCGTCGTTACGCTAGTCGACAACCAATCGCATATTTAGAGCTGAAAGCAAAAACTAAACGCACAAGTGTAGCTATTCCGCTCTATACGTCATCTGTCATTATTTTAGAGTAAGAAGAGAATCTCAATTTTTCTGGGGTAGGGTAGGGAGGGTCCCTATATCTTCGAACGAAGCCCTTCGTATAATAATGATCGAACTTCACAACAGGTAAGTTCGTTTGATCACTTATTATACTTCAGGCTTCGTTCTCGATATAACATTTACCATGCAGATGTTAAGAGTTTATGAGGAAAATTGAGATTCCAAACATGAAATTATAAATAAATAGTATTCCAATAAAAAATTAAAATCTTTTAGTTTTTAGACACAAATGACATAATAAAATGGCAATAACAGATAAACAGTCTCATTCATCCTACTATTGGACTCATTGTCCAACATAATTATACTGAAACAAGTTACCATAATAGATATACAATCAAATTATTCATCATAATAATGAAGTTCTTGTCTATCTTTATTTTCATACTTTTTAAGGCACGTAATAATTATACGTAATATTCATAATACTTAATTAAGTATTTTTTGTCCAGCATTAAGCACAGCATGAGCAAATCTGTTTGAATTAACCTATTATAAAATCTACCGAAAGGTGGAAGAGCACAATTTTTTTTTTTTTTTTTTTTTTTTTTTATTTTTATTTTTTTTTCAGCCTCCTGTTTGCCTTATTACATTTAATTACACTCCCTTAGCATTAGTAGTGGATGTCGAGGCATGTCTAGTACTATGTCCTGAAAGATACTAATATCTATGATGCAAACAGAGAGAAGGTATATTGACCTATATTATAGAGATGGTGATAGTAGAGGCAGAAACATGTTTGTTACAACACGTTTGGGCTTACACAATGAAAGTATTAAGTTAGTATTATTTCCCCTAATGCTCTGAGTATAGTTAATTTAATCACGTAATGCTACTAGCTGGACCAGTTTCGGTCTTTTCAAAGAAAGGTAACCAGAGGTTCTGTTGGCTTCGACCGAGACCAAATGTTTTAATAGTATCTTTAAATGTGGGTACTGAATAGCTCCCATTTGGTTACTATGTATATGACATGGCAGTCATATTATCAACATGTAACAATATGTATATATTTTTGTAATAGAAATGTGCATGATTTACTGTTGTTAGGTATTTTAATAAGAGACAAAGGCTGTGCTGTACAGCCCATACTGTAAAAATATAGTTTTTATTTTTATTTGTATTATTTAAGATTTTTTGATACTTGGCCCCAGGTGGTTTGATTTTTTATAGAAACCTTGAAGTAGCCTCTTGATGCGGTCATCACCCCCATTTTTGAGTCTATTATTATAGCAAGAGCTGACTTATGTAAATTTAAGGATCCCATAAAAGGTCGTTAATTGAATTGCTTGGTTAAAAAAAATACATAATAATTATTGGTATAGATGGTGTTAATGGATCTATAAGTACCTACTTTGTTTTTCCAAATGGCCCACCATAATTTATACGTGATTTTGTATATTAGCCATGCCATCCTGATAATATCCCAGTGGACATGTAGAGGGTGGTTCTGTCAGGCTTATGACGGCCAGTATGGCATAACCATATTGCCTGTCGCTTCACCATTCTTATTTTTTGGTAAACATCTTAATAATAGACTAAATGGGCATAAAAAGGCGAAAAAACAAAAAGAAGAAAAATGTCGTTCGTCCAAGACACGGTAAAAGCATCTATATTCATTGCATCTGGGCCGGTTTCCAGGAAATGTAAGATTTTAATTAATGTAAGATTTTAATTAATGTGAGATTTTTCATTAATTCTTGAAGCAAAAATCAATTCCTATCAGGTTGACCAAACTGAGTCACAATGGACTGGAATGTGGAGGTATTAATTTCCCACTTTATGTCAGGATTGGCTGTACCTATGTGATTCTTCACCTGTAATATTGAACTTCTTGTTCATTGTTATTGCTTGATTATTTGTAAGAAGCAAATAGTCAAATTTGTCTATCATCACACCATTGTGCATTGCCATTATTCTTCTGGCAAAGTTATTTTATTAATATTGTTTATTTTTAAACAAACATTTAACACACAAACAAGGGTAAAATATGTTGAGTATTTCTAGATACTTATAATTTTTCAGTCTCTTTCCAGAGCCTGTGAACCATATTATCATTACAAACGGTCCCCCACCCATTTCTTGACACATCTGTAAATATTTTCAAGTCATATTTTGTGTCTGCTATACTTTTGTGTAAACTATTGATATTATCAGCCCACTGCTGTTGGTCTAGTTTAATATCTGGGTGAATGATAATCCTTTATCATATTGTCTGTACTTTAAAGTAAACCATGATATTTATGGTTATATGATTATATTTAATGTTCTAATAGTTTTGTGTAAAGCCAAACATATGTACTTGCCAGGCATGTGGCCGTCAATTTTCCTATTAACTGAGCAAGGTCTTTAATACTACAATTCTGTTTTTTCCAATTTAATACTACAATTCTGTTTTTTCCAATATATGTCAATGGATTTTTATTTTACAAAACCTGAAAACTGACAGCACTGTGCTGGCCTAAATATACTATTTTCAAAATTTATAACAAATATGGAATTTTAGGAAATAGCAATTGTTTCAATAACATCTTTCAAACATGTTTATAATCAGAACCAATGCTCAAGAGGTAATCAAAGTATCGTACTGATTTGTGACCTATAGATTTTTAAATTATGTAACCACTGCTCTCATAATCTTAGAGAACACAAGACATATGGGAATGTATTAAATTCGTATAATTTATCATACTGAAGCCATCAATACTTCCTCTGAGCCGGATTAATATTTACCAATAAAGAGAACTCTTTTAAATCAATAAATTCTAAAAGAATTAGAGCTACTAGAATTAGTTCTGTGATCTTCCATTTTAAAATGGCATGTATCAACAAAGTTATGAGGTTTAGAATAAATAATTTGTTACCATTCAGTTTTGGAATCAAAACACTTTAGATATGAATTGGTATTCACATGGTGTGCAAGGAGAAATCGCACCTAATGCCAGCAATTTAATAATGGCTGTATGCATATCAGGATCATTTAAAATATAATTTTATAATGACTTTTCAGATTGTGACTGATCGTGTATCAGTAAAAAGTATTGAGAATCCATGTGACATGTTTCAATATTGAAACATTATCACAGATGCTTTGCCAACAAGGCAAATTATTTAATCTTCTAGCATGACTAACCTTTAGCATCGAGCACGAGTCTTGTCCTGTGGTGGTGGGGCTTTGGGCTTTCTCACAGTGTACTGTGGCTGGTACTGGTTGTATTGTTGTTTGATATTTTCTTGCTTGTTATGAGGTCAGTGGTTTCTTGTGTCACAGTTTCAAATTTATCCTCTGTTGGGTGTAATGAAGTGAACCACTCAAGTGTCCCTGACGGGTTGTGGTAAAAGTAGTTGGCTTTTTAGTTTTATCAATTGACCTGTTTTTGGCAAGACTCTTTTATCTTTTTAGGTAGGTTGTTACCATAAAGGTAAGATAGAGTTTTGTTACCATAAAGGTGATTATCTCTGTAAGTCTGTTAACATCCTCCCAGTAGACAGTACTGGACACTCACTGAGCTGAGCAATCTCTATCATTATTGTTGTTATTGATTAACATTGATAATGCATCACCTAAAATGGTGAGTCCTTTCTTCAAAATGGTATTCCAAATACAAACTAAGTCGTTATTTATTGCTCTTATAAATGCTTATTAATGTATCAAATCTCATAATGCTTGCAGCACTTCCAGGGATAGAATATTAGTAGGCTGTGTCTAGCACAGGTGCTGGGTCAGGCTCAGGTAGAGCGTTAGTTACAGTCATGGCTGTATTAGTGTTATCCTGGTTTGTGTCCAATGTAACCGGTGGTCCAACACAGTCATCAAGTACCTAGGTTCCTAGTTCAATGACTACTTCTTTTAGTTCATAATTTTTGCGGTCTGCAAAATCATAGAATTGACCCTGATAATGTACCATAATATACATACCTAACCGTAGCCTCGGTCAGCGGGTCGTTTTAGTGGTGGATTTGTAGCTTCTCGGAATACACCATTAAAATAGGTAAATGATAAAACTCGTGCGTTTATCTCGTAAACGCCCCGAAGTATTTGTTCGCGTCAATGCATCTCGTACATTACCCGCGTGGTGCAATAAATATTATAAGCCATGTAAAACACGTTTTACTGTATAAAACGTTTAAAACAATGATAAAACTCGTGCGTTTATCTCGTAAACGCCCCGAATTATTATTTCGCGTCAATGCATCTCGTACATTACCCGCGTCGTACAATAAATATTGTTTAAAAGGCATGTGAAAGACGTTTTACTGTATAAAACGTTAAAACAATGATAAAACTCGTGCGTTTATATCGTAAACGCCCCGAATTATTTGTTAGCGTCAATGCATCTCGTACATTACCCGCGTGTTACAATAAATATCGTATTTAAGCCCTGTGAAACACGTTTTTACTATATAAAACAATTGTTTTATCTGGTGTAGAAAAAAGGACGACTCTGATGAATCGGCGTTGTACCGGAGTCGCTTCATGTAATCTTCGGATTTTTTGAAGATGATATTCTTTTCCATGTTTTCGTTTCGGCATGATAACTTATGCCAACTTTAAACACACTTTAAACTCGTTTTTAAACACTTAAATCAATATTTTTTGGGAATTACAGCGTACTGGTTGCCGCGCAAACGTAAAGAATGACAGATGACGTATAGAGCGGAATAGCTACACTTGTGCGTTTAGTTTTTGCTTTCAGCTCTAAATATGCGATTGGTTGTCGACTAGCGTAACGACGCTGCATGGTAAATGTTATATCGAGAACGAAGCCTGAAGTATAATAAGAACATCTGTAAATATATTCGATTTCCGCTACCTATGTTGCAAACACTCGCTGTTACGAATAATGAATATACAAATACACCTAAAAGTTTTCAAACTAAAAACAAATTCAACTTCAAGTGGTTTTGATAGCGTCGCGTCGTTTGTGATTGTTGTGAGTGATGTTTTTTTTATTCATCGTCGCGCGTTGCTTGAAATAGGCAAAGGAATCGTCATTCAGCCTCAAAATGTAATAATAAATATGCAAACTCAATTACATTATGATATTTGTTTAATAGTTTTACTATATTCCTTAAAATACTTAAAGATAGACCTCTAATATATATTTTAAACCTCTAAAACTCTCAGTCGAGATTTATCGATTATAATATAAAGAATTTGTTTCAAGCTCTTAGTTCGTCTACGAAACAGCGACGGGAGGAAACAGCCTAGGGTTCGTCGACGACCACAAATACGTTAGTGAATACAGTTTGAATCAACGCTACACGCTCGGTCGATCTCAAGGCTGTCTCGACGACGAGTTCGTCGCAGCTTACAGCTATGAAATTGTCTTTTAGAGAATAGCACTGCAGGTCGTAGTGGCGGTGCTTGGTCCCAGTCCTGTGTCCAGCAGTGGACATCTGTTGGCTGTATGAATGAATGAATGAGACATACAGTCACGTATTAAAGAGACGTAGGTATTACTTCTACTGAATGTTACGATTATTCTATAGTTCTTCTAGCCAATAATTATGTACCAAAAACAGTAATTATTCTTTTATCAGACCTTATCTCGTGTTCGCGACAGCATCAACAGTATTCTTATTGTGTTCGCAGATCAGTGGAATTCCCCGATTTTGTGGAGATGGATGCAGCTTCATGCTGAATTTTAATTTTATGTGTATCTGTGTCTGTACCTACTAACACTAGATATTTAGTAAAATTGTTACTAACCCTATGTACTCTGTTTGAAATAAAGTTTTTTATTCTATTCTATTCTATTACATAATAATTCCATTTGTCCACTGAGAAATTCCTGACGGAAAACCCACATGTGTTGTGGGTTTTCCGTCAGGAATTAGTCTCAGTAGCAAGTCTGCGGCGCGCGGCGCTTGAGTCGCCGAAGGAACGAAATGTTACCATTTTAAATATATTATATTTAGGACTAAGTAAGTATTGTATTTATTTTATTTTTTATTTGTTATTTCACTATATGCTTCACCGGCTGACGTCATCACGTCAAAGCCGGCTTTCGCTGAAAACCAGCCCTGGGGCTCTGTCTTGCAGCATTAGGCTGAGCGATGGCCGTTTTGCGTGGATGTGACGCATATTTTCCTCCAAATTGTTATTTCGTGTATTTGTTCTTTCTTTGCGTCATGTTTACCGCAAATAAATGTATTGTCTTTCTTTTTTACTTTCTAGTAGTGCCCGGAGTCTGGGTTTGTGCCCGGTTGATGGCAATAGGCTGGCATAATATTACATGGGACTTAAACATAACTGGCAAAATGTGGGTGTACTATATGTACCTACACCTCTGCCTAGCCTTTCGGGGATTACAGGCATGATGTTATGTATATAATAGTATAGCAAAAAAATATAATTAATATAAAAAATATATAAGGAGTTCCAAAAAATCTTTTTAATCCATCAAAAAACGCATGGTGAACGTTACAAGTTAACGAACCATTCTGGCCAGAAAAAAGTAATTGTCACGATTTTAGAGAGGGTACGTACCTAATTAATGATCGTATTAGAGAAAATAAATCGACGCGATCCCCTGGCACCTTGGTAAATACGGGCTGAAAGAGACGAGGTTGTAGCGGTAGCTGTGCGAGGAATGAGCTAGAAATGAACGAGGCTGACAAGACGCAGAAAAGACGGTGAGTGAATGGCCAACATATTGTTCTTGGAACATAGTTTTCAGCAAGCTGTGTGAATAAATTGTACCCACAATTACAACCACTTTTTGATGTGTTACATGTTTCCTCTCACTGTCCTGCAATCTGCACAGATTAGATAACTCAATCCGTGGGAGCGATTTCGTGAAAAGGGACGGAAGTGTAACAGGAAGTCGAGGAAGTGCGCGCTATTTGGTTTGACCAATGAGCGCTAATGAGTGCTAATGGTGCTAGAGTTGGTTCTCAGGAACGACCTTGAAGAGGCCCCTTTAATGTTGTTTATTACTAAGGTGAGATGTCAGATGTTACACATCTTATGCGACTGCTGTAAGGCTCGCTAGTTTTTTTTTTGTTATGGATAGTCTTAGTGGCAGTTTCTGTAACGAAAATTATCGCAAAATGAATGTGCTGCTTGCATTGGTTGTTGATAAATCAATCATTCAACCAATCATAGCAGTATTCGCGCACTTGACAATTTTCTTTCGAGAAAATCTCTGACTGGCTCTTGAAATAGGTGCGAAGAAATCCTAGGACTTATTACACACTCACACAACAAAATCAGCCTATATTGTTCCCATTGTTGGGATACTGCCGACACAGGCTTCCTCTCAGTGATAGGGAGTGGGCCGTAATGCACATATGCGGACCCAGTGCGGACCTAGTCCATTAGCCTAGGACATAATTATGAAGTAATTTTCTATTACTTAAAGGAATAGAACTTGTAACACAGTTTCACAACTGCGGCATTCCAATACCTAAATGAAATACTTCATATAGATCCAGATAGATCTACATACATTACATTCGGCACGTTTATATGGTAATGCACGCGGTGTTATGAAACCTTATTAAAATTCCACTTCCTCGTTCAAACGTGTCCCCTTTTTTGCTAAATCCTCGGCTTTTTGGTGGGAAATGCCTTCAGTTATTATCCTTCGCGATTTGAATGAGATTTGAGTCTATTCGTATCGTGTGTCTGTGTAGAAAAATATTTTTTATTTATTTCAATGCACCTTTATAAGACTCGTGGCTAAAGTATAACAGCCGCAAGAGTCGATCGAAGGGTTTAAGCTACTCTTGCCGCAGTTAGTTCATGGATGGGTGGCCATCCATTTCATAACAAGGCCCCTCCGTCCCGACTGTCATTCGTAGATGTTTGACAGTCGTTACGGATAGTCAGAAGCCCAAAAGTCTGACAACCAGTCTATGCCAAAGGGTATCGTGATACCCAGTAAGTGGGTTGCGGTCAGATAGGCAGTCGGTCCATGTAATCACTGGTGTTCAGCTGCATCCGGTTAGACTGGAAGCCGAACGCAAAATAGTTGGGAAAAGGCTACGCAGATTGATTGCACTCGTACAAGGCTCGTGCCTAAAGTTTGCCATTGGTGTTATTTGTTCCTATGTTACAGAAAGTGAGACCTATCTCTCATTACCACTATAATAAATAATAAATAAATATGTTTATTTGGTCTCAAACGATTACATTTTCGGATTTTTTTATGAAACAGCCCCAGTAAGTTATTAATAATACTTATGTTGGGGTTGTCTCGCTCCTTCCCAGGATGTTAGACAAAATAGAGACTATATAAAACAAAAAAAAAAGATAAAATTAAAGTACTAATTTAAACGGAACAAAAAGAAACAATGACTTAGAAAAATACTTAACTATTAGCTCTGTGTAGTGTGTAATTGTATGTGCATGTGTGAAATAAAATTGTGTAAATGTGGGATTTTGTGTGAGCGTGTGTGTGTGTGTTTATGTTTGTGTGTGCGTGAGTACGTTAGTGTGTATTTATGTTTGAGTTTACATGTTTTCTGATTGTGCCACTATATGTAATAGAAGTTTAAGATAACATTAGGTAAACACCGGGTGTTACATTATGGTAAAGAATCCAAATATACTCGTATTATACAATTCTGACTAAAAGTTGCGCTGCCGCCTGATAAGTTAGAGTATTAAGCCAATCGGTTATAACTTTTTTGCATTGATGCGAGACCTCGTGGTGGAACTGTAGTTTTGAGCTAACTTTATTGTATATGTAAGCTGATTGACAAACATACTGACGTCTCGCAAAAGCCGTGCGTACCCCCGGAGAGTAAGCCACAATATCATTTCTTCTCCTAGCCTGTCTCTCGTGGTTAACTGGAAGGTATGTATGCAAAAATAGAATGATGTTTAAAAGGTAAAGTTTCCTGACCGATAGTAGGCCACAAATTCTGTATAGATCAATTGTGGGGTATCTCGTATATGGCTTCAGGTACATTACTTTTAAAAGTGACCTTTGGACTCTTTCTAACTCCAGAAACTTAGTTACCATTGCAGTCAATATACCTAAGACATATTTATAAGGTACATAATTATCAAGAACGTGATAAACCAAGTCCCCGTCATGAGAAACTATACATTTTGTAAACAAAGAACTTCTACTAAGTTACGTAGCGAAACAAATAATCCCAAATTCAATCAACTCAAAGTAACATACGTGTTATACGAAACAAACGAGCAATTTCACTTGGTCGGGTTATATTTTAGCGATTTATAGCGCTGTCGGCTAATGTTTTGTGGCACTGAACGCGTCTGAGTTCCAGAAAACATTAGACAACAGTGATAATTACTCGTTAGTTTCGTATTACACGTATGTTACTTTGAGTTGATTGAATTTGGGATTATTTGTTGTTGATTGAATTGTCGCTACGTGACTTAGTCGAAGTTCTTTATTTACAAAATGTATAGCTCCACGTGACGGGGACTTTACCACGTCTTGGTAAAGAATTCTCTCTGTGCTCAAGATGCTTGACCAATGCTTCGACGAGAATGTGATGTCATCTTAGCTCGCAGTACAACACACGCCTTTTAAGATTACAATAATAAATTAGCACGCACATATCAAATCGCGTGTAAGATGAAATGTGTAGCCATTTTGTATTAGCTAATACGGATTTTATCATTTCTAACGTGGCTATATTATCGAGGACGTTGACGTCACGATAACACAGGGAAGTGAAATATACGCGCTTTTAAATTTCCGTCCATGATAACGTTATACCGTGCATGTATTGCCATATTATAATTATGTTATGAACGTGAACGTAGACGTCCACTATAATGTCATTATAATTTATAAAAGCACACATTGCTTTTATTTCTGCAAACGTCAAAATAAAATAAAACAACGATTTTTTGTGTAAAGTACTTCCGTCTTAATTTATAAGCAAATATTATTCCATCGTTTGATATAATTTATGCAGCGGTATGATTAAACGTTCAGCGAAGAATGATTAAAAGTGTTGTTCATATTAAAATTTATGACCTGCTGTTTTATTAATTTTTTCTTTGGATTCGCCATTACCGAGGAGCTCGTGGTTAAGTAACAACAGGCGCACTGGTTGATCCATCAGGTTAAGCTACGCTTGCCGGGGTTGGTCAGTGGATGGGTGACCATCTTTACATACCGAGAATCCTCCGTGTCTCGGAAAGCACGTTAAGCCGTTGGTCCCGGCTGTCATTCGTAGATCTTTGACAGTCGTTACGAGTCGTCAGAAGCCCGAAAGTCTGACACCAGTCTTACCAAGGGGTATCGTATTACCCAGTTACTGGGTTGTGGAGGTCAGATAGGCAGTCTCTCCATGTAAAATACTGGTATTCAGCTGCATCCGGTTAGACTGGAAGCCGACCCCAACATAGTTGGGAAAAGGCTAGGCAGATTGATTGATTCGCCATTACCTATGTGTTCATCCATTATAGGTTAATGCGAAATTGTCTGTCTGTTTCTTGCGTTTTCATCAAAGTCCCTTTTATTACCGGATTACCAGTTGTACCGCAGGGTATCATCCGCACTTGGTTCATATCCCGTCCAGTCGTGCTCAGCGCTTCTCCTCCACATTTAAATGATAAATGATAAATGATTTTATTTCTGTAAGTGGGCTTGCACAAAACACTTTTACACGTCAATCATATTTTTTAAACTAGATGAGGTCGGCGTTTCCTATCTGACTACTCCGAGAAGAAAGGCCGAAACAAACTCAGAGGTCACTCGAAACGAACTCTCTGCCCGTGTCAGTGTTCCTTTCCCGTCTGCCTTCAAAGCAAGAGTGAACAGACATCTTCTGAGCACGCTCGTTCCATCGTAGACCTCATCCATCGCTTTCCATCAGGCGAGCATTCTGTAATAAAAAACAAAAAACTTAAATCTGTTTTCATTGATAAATCGGTAAACAGATTTTGATGAAATGTTTAAAGAAAAAGAGATATTATGCATACTTTTATTAAAGGATCAAATCGGAAAGGGGTATTGAAGTTTGTATAGGATAATAGTATAATCGGAAATCCATCACGAATAAATTCTCGGGCAAAGCGCTACAAAAAATACCTAAAGAAGTTTTTGCGAAGAAATAAATTTAATCTCGGAAACAACTGGAAAGTAGCATTGCTATTTTAACATAAGTTTAACGTGCACTTTAATATTTCAAGATTGCAGCAGTGTGATAAAGACGTATTATTTGGCAACGGTTGTAGGGTATGATTCCGAACCCTGCTGCACGTGGCAGTGCTATCGCAGCAGTACTGCCGTGACACTACTGATCCCCATACATTTTCTTTAGGTTTATATGAGATTACATTCCAAGTACGGCAGCAATGTCGCAGCAGCACAGCTGCGACGACATTGCTGTGCGGCAGTGTCGCCCCACCATGGATGGCAGATCAGTAGTGCGGCGTTTATCACAGCGATAACACGTGAATGTTGGCAAGTAAATTGGCAATAAAACAGCAGGTGCTCGGAATCAGCAAGGCAGGCAGCACTACCGCGGTAATTAACAACGCCGTGGCAGCACTGCTGCGTGCAGCGAGGTTCGGAATCATACGTTTACAGAAACACATTTATTTAGGGGATAAATGTACGTTGCCACGTCAGCGTAGTATTATCAATTCATCTTTCTTGACTTGGAATAGTGCCAGGACACGGTTTTAAGATGAATATATTATTATGTTATTCAATTTTGGGCACTTACTACAGGCGTTTGGGGAGTTAAGTACTTTTTTAGTGGCCTTAGTTGAGTTTTTGCAGAATTGAAATAATAATATGTTCTAATATAAATATATTATAGTCTTTATATTATTTATAGTCTGGTGGAGCTCGTGGCTAAGTAATAACAGCCGCACGGCTCGATCGATCTGGTTAAGCTACGCTTTCCGCGGTTGGTCCGTGGATGGGTGACCATCTTTATATAATAAGACCCATCCCTGCCACGGAAAGCACGTTAAGCCGTTGGTCTTGGCTGTCATTCGTGGATCTGTGACAGTCGTTACGGGTCGTCAGAAGCCTAAAAGTTTGACAGCCAGTTATACTAAGGGGTATCGTATTACCTAGTAATTGGGTTGTGGAGGTCAGATAGACAGTCGCCCCATGTAAAATACTAGTATTCAGCTGCATCCGGTTAGACTGGAAGCCGACCCCAACATAGTTTTTTTTTATCCACAACGGGGAAGCTCTTGGCCTGCATCTTATCTGATGATAAGTGATGATCAGGCCGAAGGTGGAAGCGAGCTTCACTCAGAATCGTCAACCACAGAGAAATTGGCTATCTTACCTCTAACTGCCGAAACACAACAATGCTGTTAACATTGTTGTTATGGCGACAGACTTAGATAAGGTGGTGGTAGCTAGCCAGGCGGACTTAGGACAAGCCCTACCACTAACCAAACCGAGTGATTTTTTTTGCCCCCACTGGGAATCGAACCCGGGATCTCTGGGTCTGCGACAGGTGGACCCACTAGACCACAGAGCTTGTTAAAATAAATTCGAAAAGGTTAGGCAGATTGATTGAGACGCCCATAAAGTAGCGAATTGGAAAAACTGGAACTCATAATAGCAACTTACCAATTATCTCATACTGCTATACAATTTCAAGGCTTAATGACAATAACATGAACACTACAATTTGCTGCAATGTTTGTGCGGAAACAACACAAACGACAAATACTTTGTTTTGATTGGGTATCGGTGAAATGAGCAGCGTACAGCGAAAACAAACTGGTCATAGTGATATGGTTTGTATTCAATGCCAATATGTAAAAAAGGAAAACACATAATCTAGAGGATGTCATACAATTTGTTTACGTAATTATTATCAGGGATCGAAAACTTTTATAAATTACAGTATCGAAGAATTTTGGTTACTTCTACGACTATGGGCAGATTTCACCAATGAAACTGAACGCGATCAGCTTTTCTAAAACGCGTTCAAGAGCTGTCAGTGTCAAAAAAATTATGGAATATTGTACACTAACAGCTCAGCTCTTAGGTTACCGCTGTCTGGGTAAACAAGAAGAAGAAATATGTTACCTCATTTAGGTTACCGGTTAAACACACACAGACGATGCGCGCCCTTTGACGAATGCCGACGGTACATGAAAGATAGAGGTAATTTTTATTTCGGTAACCGGTATTAATACTGTTTGTATTAAATTTTAGGTAACCTTTCAAAATATCTGTAAAAAATATAAATGTTGTAACCGAAAAAATACTAGTAGGTATTGATCATACCAGTTTCGATCCCCTGATTATTATCCGATGAGCTTTCATCATTCATCATCATCGGGCATTTTGGGCACGCCCTTTATGCCTGGAGGCTTTTATTTAGATTTTACGTTTTGTTTTTATTTCTGCCTGAGTTCTCGATGATTTTGTTTGGTATATTGGTGTGTGCTAGCTTATATATGGCTTATAATTTAAATTATGTTTTGTGTTGCGTAATGTGAATTATTTTGAATACTTACTATTATATAGAATCTTTTTTTTTTTTTTCTTCTAACTAAACAGACAGCTGTGCTGCTGGGGAGTTTGTTGCGCCACTTCTTCTTCCCAGCTAACGCACTAGGAAGTGGTGAAGGGTGGGCGTTTTGGGGGACTATCTTATGTAATTTTGACGTTCGAAAAGTGCTGATTCTCAGCCTAGTTTGAATAAATGACTTTTGAATTTGAATTTGAATCATTATTGGCAGCCTTGATCCACCCACTGCTGTCTCATCCAGGTTTTCCCTGCGATCTTCTGTAGGTCGTCACCCACCTCACTATTGGTCTGCTAACGCTCCTTCTACCATTTCTTGGTAACCATTGCGTTATTTAGTAGTTATATATATAGTTAGTTTATTGGTTATGGAAGACGTAGCGTTGCAAGGCCCCACAAGGTGGACCGATGACCTGTTGGTGAAGGCCGTAGGAATCCGCTGGATGCGAGAAGCACAGAACCGGTCCAAGTGGCGGTGCTTGGGGGAGGCCTATGTCCAGCTGTGGATGTCTTTCGGCTGAAATGATGATGATGATAATTCTGTTAGGGCTCTGCTCTACATGCTGTCATCACATCTAGCCATGTGCTTTAATGATAAAAAATACCTCGGTCTCGGTGTGATTGTGTCTTTTTTATGCCCATACTAATTGTTTTGATGTTTCATACTAGTTTTAACCCGCGAGATTTCGCGGATTTATATTTTTTTTAATCATATTCTTTAAGGGACCTCTTTAGTTTATGAGTATCCGAATATAAAAAAATATTTTACCTAGGTATTAAGGGGGAGACGTGAAAATGTATAAGCTGTTACAATGTATAATAGATAACATCCCGCCTTGCTGCCCCGAGGGCTTAGGCAGAGGTGTAGCCAAAGTAGGTACAGTCAACAGCAAAAGTAGATTATCAAAATCAGAAATTCAATACTAATGAACGGAGTTCGCGTCAGAATTGTGTAGCGTCGAAGTGATTCAAAAGTATGTGATTGTAAATTATTCCAAACATTAACTACTAGTACAGCTGCCATATATTCGTGATAAGTTTTGACTCCAAAAGTTATAAACTCAATTCGCATCAGAACTATGAAGTGATATTTTTTTCAAAACTAGTGAACAGTTAAAATCAAAAATTAAATGATGAAACTGAGGCCACGTAATCATGAGGCAAATAATTCATACATACTTATTTTTTATTTATTAGCTGAATTGGGTAAAAATTTGTATATTTAATATATGCCAAATTTCATCGAATTGAACCCCGAAAAAAGCATATGTTCATTACTAGTAGTACCTACTTTATACGGTACCGATATCGGTAGAGTATAAAGTAGGTATCATCCTTTAACGCACATCCTTTAGACGTGGAGTTGCAGATACCAGCCCGTATTACATATGTAATACGGACTGGTATCCGCAACTCCACGTCTAAGCGCGTATTTTACGTACGGATGTTACAGATATCTTATCTAACATTCCGCCATAATACAATAGCATGTAACTTACTCGTATTAATATTATAGGTTTGAATTCATAACAACAAAAGACATAACTTGATTTTGAATTTTGGACGGAAATGGCCGTCCAAAATTCAAAATCAAGTATGAAAAATACAAACGATTTAACATTCTGAGCGTGGCACAAACATTTTCATAAGAAAACATTTTCAATTTGCTTCGTACCCCTGCAGGTAAGTTCACAATGAAAATATTTTCTTAACGTTCCATTTCCTGAGAAATCTCATACGTGTATTGTAAGAACTTTATTTGTGTACTGCACAGAGATTCATGCAACGTTGGGTACAATAAATTGAGGTTTAGTGCAACGTTGTTTAGGATTTGTTATGTAGAATTTGTTGGTTAAACTCTTGAACTACTAATTAGTTACCATGTGGAAGCGGAAGAACGTTACCAAAACGCGAAATTTGCAGGGTTTTTTTTGGAATTACGACTTATGTTCCAGTTTTGGTGTCTTATTTTAGAGTTCTTGTTTCAGACTACTTAGTGCGGCTTAAGTTTAATTTAATACTAGGTATAGACGACGAGACGTTGTATATCATTGCGCGGCAAATCATGCTTGCGCGATGCAGGATTTTGCGTGACGTCACTGTGATGCGTAGTTCAAGAAATATTTTAATATGGGTTCGTAATTATTGTTATCTCTCATCTATATTAAATTGTCATACATATTGGTATACTTTCTAGCCAACGTGGCATCCCTCGTTTAAGAGGGAAACTTTTCTAATAAGCACCATGTTTGAATGACGGATTGGTGATCGCTATTATAAAACAGGAGGACGCTAAGAGCACACCAAACCAATATTGATGATCTATAATTAACAGAACCGGTTGAAGTGGCGGTGCTTGTGGGAGGCCTATGTTCAGTAGTGGACGTCTCTCGGCTGAAATGATGATGATGATGAGGAATAATTAAAACTTTATACAAGCTGAAATTTTTGCCTCGCGCTACAGCTGTTAACTACCTACTCCTGAGTTGAACGAAACACAATACTTACTTACCTATTACCTACTTATCTATTCCAATTTTCCCTTCATACTTCTAGGGGCTTAGGACCGTCATAAATACTTTTTGTCCTACTATTTTTTTAATTATTTGAAAATAAAAACTTTTTTTTTTTAAAGTTTAGCGCTATGATTCAATAGTACTACTTAGGGCAAATCGTTCAGCCGCGGGAAAACAACCATTAAAATTTTAGCGTGTATAGGAAGGTAATGAAACAGACTATATCTTTTCCCAACTATGTTGGGGTTGGGTTACAGTCTAACGGGATGCAGCTGAATACCAGTATTTTACATGGAGCAACTGCCTATCTGACATTCACAACCCAGTTACTGTGTTACACGATAGCCTTTGGTAAGACTGGTTGTCAGACGATTGGGCTTCTGATTACCCGTAACAACTGTCAAAGATCTACGAATGACAGCCGGGACCAATGTCTTAACTTGCTTAAAATCTGTACCGTGTATGGGTTACAGTGTGGCGGCATCTATATCGACACATGCGAACTACGCATCAAAGACCTGACGTCACACAAATCCTGCATCGCGCAATTCGAGTTTAACGCGCGTACACCATATACCCGACATCAATCGTTGGGCAATTGCTCGCCGGACACGACACCCATCTGGTTGGAGGATCCTCCCTTTTCTATGTTGTATGAGTGAACTTTACACCCTGTTCCTCATACCTCCTCTTGGTAATAATACCTATGAAACAAATTGTCGAAATAAACTCTCTGATCGTTTCGTGGTCTGCCACCAGACGTGGTTACTCAGGCCGATCGAATCAGATTTGTTCGGTCAGATTCATTACGTAGTACCCAACTAATTCCTCAATGATTTTGTAGGTCTCAAGTACTTAATTGCTACACCAATATTGATTTTATTTTCAGTTACTTACAGCTTGGAGGGTTGAACTACGAACTTTCCAACGTCAATTACACTTCGCAAAACTTGCGTTAATGTCTTTAAGATTCGTCCAGCCGTGCCGATAATGAGACGTCTGAAATGTACTTTATTCTCCACAAAGTAATTGCCAACTGCCTGAAATTCATTTTAAAGTGAATGCGGCTGGAAAATGAGATTCAGAGCTTTTATTTTCTCGTATTCAAATCCTGTGTGTTTTTTAAATGAGATTTTATAGTTTAGTGACTACCTGGGTTTTAAGAAGAATTGTATGTTTTAAAGGCTGGTGCAGACTGGGCGGGACGAATCCTATTGCAAAAAATCTATGCAAGTCGGTTTCGTATATTTTGTATGGCATGTATTTGTACCCCAAATAATTCCCATTTTAATGTCCTAAAAATTTTAATGCATACTGTAATATAATAAATGTGCCTCTTTTAGTGAGCCTCATATAATTTCCAGTACCTAGACGACCGAGCTCTGCTCTGGTGGAAATAGAGAATGCTAGTATAAGATAGTTCATACTTATTCCATGGAATTGGTAAGTAGTACATACTAACCTCTACTACCATCGTGTTCTAAGCTTTGGACGCCCGAACTCTGCTCGGCTGAAAATACGGAGAAAACGAATTTTCCGAAATATAAGACCTAGTTAGATCGATTTTTCGCCCGTAAACGCCTATATTGCAACTTAGATCGAAATTGTTAGAGCCGTTTTCGAGAACGTGATTACTAATATATACGCAAGGACATCGCCGAAATACTTTTACCATGGAGTCAGTACATGATTCTGAACCCCCTGCTTTGTAATTATTCGTCGGTTATTATAAAAATAGTCTGCTGTTTCATAGAAAAGGGCATTAACTACGCGGTCAAAATGTATGGAACAGCAGATAAAAAAAAAAATAACCGACGAAAAATTTCAATGACTAGACTACAATTATTTTAGATGATAAAAAACAAAGTTGCCGGTTATTTTTAAATGAAATTATTGACGTTTGAAGTTTGAGCAACGACGAATCTCGAATAAAATAGAATAGAATAGAATATTCTTTATTATGTACACCATAAAAAATACAGATAAAAATGTAGTCATTTTACAGAGGGTGACACAATGGGCGGTCTTATCGCTAAAAGCGATCTTTTACAGACAACCTTTGGATGGATTAAAGGGAGAAGGAGAGACAAATACTGCAGGTAGCCAGTGGTAAATTTCAGAAGTCATTTAAAAAAATCCGTGTGGTCTGGGTCTTGTTATTGGGCCTAAACACAAAGCAGACGGCCGCACGGGTTCGTCATTTTCGTATGTTCAACCGTCTGCCTAACACCCTGTATACAAATATTGCTCGTTTAATAGTATCGTGATGTAGTAGTAGTGTCATGATGGCCCAGTGGTTAAGGCCTCGCCTCTCATGCACGAGGTTGTGGGTTCAAATCCGGGCAAGTACCAATGTGACTTTTTCAATTCATATGTACTTTCTGAGTTTATCTTGGACATTACTGACATCGGTGAAGAAAAACATCGTGAGGAAACCTGGACATATAGTTAATATATGTCTGAAATCACCAACCCGTCTTGAGCAAGCGTGGTGATCAATGCTCGTGCCTTCTCTGTATGAGAAGAGGCCTTTGCCCTGCAGTGGGACAGTAACTGGCTGGTATTATTATTATTAATAGTATAGGATTTTATTATAGACACTTAGACGTTGTCGTTTAATAACGTGCAAATGACATTCAACCTTAGGCTGATAAGGCAATGGCATGTATTTAATCACACCTCTAATATTTCCCATTTTGCTTACCTAAAAATATTATTGAACACTCTTATATGATTACTGACCTCTTTTTGTGAACCTTAAATCAATTCCCATTTTGTGGGTCTAAAATACAAAATTAAGCCAATTGACTGTGACCAACTTGGATGCATGTAGCGCTCGCCGGCTGCTGCCGCGGCACCACACCAATCGCTCGCTCGGTGGGCTCGCGCGTCACACACAGGTCACAGTTTACCCATTTGGTTGGGGTTGCCTTATCCTTAGTCACTGCGACCAACTTTCACAAAGTCCAGAAAGTTAAAAGAGGCACATTTGTTAAACAAAGCGTAGATTTAGAGGTTAGGTTATAATATTTTTATTTGAATAGTTTGTTAGTTAATTTAGTTTATCCAGTGTATATATTTTATCATCTTTAAGCCTATCACAGATATATCTCTAATATACATATATTAATATAAATCATAGCTGGCATTATACGATATATTTTTCTTCTTTTCTATATATTGATCTTCGAGCGACCTCAGATGGAGCTATAATATATATTTCTATTACGTCACCACAATATGTGGATAGATATAGCAAGCATATTAATGTTATGGTATATTAAACTGCATACCAAATGAGGGCAAAAATATATATTACAGTATATCTACTGTGTGTGGTGGCTTGCTATAATATGATTTATAGCACAGTATATATATATTATATCTCTACGTCTGTTACGGGCTTTAATAAATAAGGAAAGAGAACAAAAAGCGAACATCATTAGATGGTCAATAAGTTTTTAGAGGAGCAATTGAATATTTCCTATTTTGTATGATCCATCACATACTGCAGGCGAACCACATGCGCTGCTGGCCGACCGGCGCGGTTTGATCAAGCACGATATATTTTCATCGTCATTACACAATGGTAGATTCGCTACCTACAAATGAACTTACGTCCACCACTGATCTGTGATGAGGGTTTTTATCTCGGAGACCCTCATCAGATCTAACGCGCGGGATTTACCGATAGAAATAAAAAACCGGCTAAGTGCGTGTTGGACTACGTGTTATGAAAGGTTCCTTAGTTGGGATGAATTTTTCCCAAGAACAAACTTAACCTTTCCCGTAGACAAAATGTTCTTCCATACATCGAATTACGTCTATGTAACATTGAAATCGCAAAAAAAAAGAGATAAAACTGCAAATTAACGACTTTAACTTACTTTTTGATCTGCAAGTAGTTGTTCCGGGTCTGGGTGTTAGTGTGTATGTGAGTTTCTATGTTTGTAAACGCACCCACGATACAAGAAGAAATTCTTAGTGTGGGGCAACGACTTAATAAAAAAAAAAAAAAAAAATACTTTCGGACTATTTCCTTTACATGTGCTGGGAGACCTTGCTTCGTGGCAAATTTCATGATTCTAGGTCAACGGGAAGTTCCTATAGCTTTTGATTTATTTGCGAGTATCAAAGTATGTCGTATAAACGGCCGTATTTTTTTTATTGCGGTGACTTAGCAACTTGATTTTTTTAGAGCTCCAAGGGACAGTAGACCTACTCGTACGTATTTGATATTAATTTCAACTTGATACCTACACGTGGCCCACGTGCCCTGAGAAAAAGGGTCTTCACAGACAGATAGTTTTTTTTAAACATTGCCCACACTAAGAATTTCTTCCTGTATCGTGAGTGCGTTTACAAACATAGAAACTCACATACACTAACACCCAGACCCGGAACAACTACTTGCAGATCATACAAATATTTGTTCCGTGCGGGGATCGAACCCGCGACACGTTGCGCAGCAGTCGATCGCTCAGCCACTGCGCCAACCGTCTCGTAGATGGACGGACGGATGGACGTACATGATCCTATAAGGGTCGGTGCACACAGAGAGAGTGACGCAAAGCGACGTTGCGAAGCGTCACGTCTCTGGTGTGACCACAATGGTCAATAATGGATATCAGCAGCAAAGTCTACAAAGCCAATGCTATATTCTTTTTATCCCAAAACGAACATTTCCGCGCTATCGTAGCGTTAACAGTGAGTAGTATCAACACTTCTGATCTCACCTTTGTTCCGTAACATCTACATATTGCTGCTGCACTGAGCTAGACTATAATCTTTATTAGAAAAGCGCTCCGTATCTCCGGTCGTGAATACATTTGCAGCTACACGGTGTTCTCGTTTTGTGCTGCTTATCTCCCTACCTACTCCTTTTGTGCGATTAAACATGTTTTTTGGGTCATTACTCTAGTGTTCAGCCTTTATGGATGACATGATAAAGATAGTCTGTGTCCTCAAGAAATATGATGATAATTTTATTAGGTTTTAATAATGGATAGTTCTCCAGACCGAATTTCGGCCATGGCGGCCAATCTCAGACGGAGACTTGCCATAGACGCGGGCGATATATATATATATATATCGTATATAGTGCACCAGTGCCCTCTCTCTTCCCTCACTTTCATAGGTTAAGAAGCAGATATATATGCCAGTGACCTTGAGTGGTTAGCTTGCGTGTTCTGTACTGAGCTCAGGTAACGCGTCCTACGTCCAGCCAGTAATAGGACTCGCCCATCCAGGAGCGCTGTCCCAAATTAGACGCATTATTCATTTATTATACATATATACTCGTACAACAAAAGATAAATTAATAAAACACTTATACTAAAAGATCAATAATTAAATTAGGTATCTTTAAAATGGTGAAGGTTTCAGAAAAATACGCTTGATAGATTTTGCGTGATTCTCAGTTTTTTTATTGTGTTAGACATAACTTTACTTTATTTCACTATTTAAAAGTTATCTGTAATACGATACCCCTTGGTAAGACTGGTTGTCAGACTTTCGGGCTTCTGACGACCCGTAACGACTGTCAAAGATCCAGGAATGACAGCCGGGACCAACGGCTTAACGTGCTTTCCGAGGCACGGATGAGTCTCGGTATGTTAAGATGGTCACTAATCTACAGACCAACCTCGGCAAGCGTAGCTTAACCGGATGGATCGAACCGTGCGGCTGTTATTACTTAGCCACGAGCCCCTCAAGACTAACTCATACAGTATAAAAACGTTTGTCTGTTTGCAAAGTTGGAAGCAAGGAATTGATTTTCTCTTTAATGAACGCCAAAAACCACATAAGATCCCTTTGAAAACTCCTAGTATTTACTTTCTGAAAAAATAAGCAAATCCTTTACTGCACGACAGATTCAGTGCACCTCGCCATTACCTCGGTTGCTTATTCAGTCAGTACACAGTAACTTCATTTGTGACTTTACAAAGTGCTCTATACTAGTTGACTCAGCAGTCAGAGGCCCTAGCACGAACGCGCGTCGAAAACGTACGCAAATTCGTACGATTTTTTTATCGAAAATATAAATAACTTAATAGCATTTTCGTTTACATTTTTGCGACAGGCACAATTAGCGACAATAGGTATTAATAAATAAAAAGGCTCGTGGCTACATGATGAACAGCGGCACGGGTCGATCGAAGTTAAGCTACGGTTGCTGCGGTCAGTTCGTGAATGAGTGACCATCCATTATATATCGAGACCTCTCCGTGTCTCGGAAAGCACGTTAAGCCGTTGGTTCTGGCTGTCATTCGTAGACCTTTGACAGTCGTTGCGGGTAATCAAAAGCCAAAAGTCTTACGTACCAAGTGGTATCGTGTTACCCATCAGTAACTATGTTGTGCCAGTCAGATAGACAGTTGCCCCATGTAAAATAGGCGTGGAAGCCGCGCCCAACTTAGTTGGGAAAGCTAGGCAGATTGATAGATATGAATAAAGTCTTAAAGAGCGTTCATCCAAAAAGTTGGCAACGTCGCAAATAGCTGCATGTCAAATATTTACCTGTTTTGATTAATTTGGCAATATTACTGTATGGAAATAAGAAATAACAAAGAACTAAGAAAGAACTAGAATATTAATAATGAACTGCAATTATTATAACACTGAATTTGTTATTGTAACCGTTTTAGGTTAAATCTAAAACTAAATATTTGGTGTTACGATATTAATGATTGCATTTCATAATCATTATTTTAGTTCACTTGTTAGCCATATTTCTTATTTCCATACAGTAATAACGGCAAATTAATCAAAACAGCATTAGCACACACAGCAGTATACAGCAGTATTAAAAGTAGTTAAAATCGTTCGATTTTAAGTTACGTTTACTCCGTGACTTCGTGCTAGGCCCGCGCAGTCAGAAAGTGAAGTTAGAGACAGTGATGGTGCACATACGGGAACTGTTTGGGAATGAATTTTATAAGATAGCATGCAAAGAGCTATGTAAATTCGTGTTTATAAAGTAAATTAGAGTTTTAAAAGGATAATTTTATACATTCACAAAGTCTGTATTCTCCTAGGAGGTCGCAGAGGTGTGTGTAGGTAGGGTTGGCAACTTTTTTATATCAAAATATAGTATTTATAATTTCAAAGCCATTACTTGTAAAAATATAGTAGGTACATGGAAAAAAACATAAAAAAAATATAGTAGGCGTGTTTATTTTTTTACTTTATTTGCATACTTTTTGCTACTTTGAAACATGCTTTTATTATAGATTTTTATCTTTTTTAAATGTTTCATAACTATTATTACACTCTTGTTTAAAGTCAGCTTTTATGAGATTAATACTGGCCCTGTTGCAATCATCTCGCCATTTTGTATTGAAATGAAAATACTCGTATTAAATTTGTAATATATTTAGGAATATGGATACTATACTATATAGAAGGGAAGGCTACTCTGGTTGTAGGTCTCAAAAGAATGAGCCTTTTGCCAATAACCGAGCACAAATCCAGACTCCGGGCTGCTACTACTGAGAATGGCTCCTATAACACCTTGCTTTCGTGTTTTTCCCAATTGCGTAACATACTTTCTTTGGCAATCCAAAGGATTTTGAAAGAAATTCCTAATTCCTTGCATTAAATTATTATGTTTTAAAAACTCGTAGGTTGAAAAATTCGTCTGCTCGACAACGAAATAACGCCTAGCCGGCAACCGGGACGTGTGAAAAGGTTCTTAGACCCGAGTTCACCAACAGATGGTTAAATTTTAAACATCTGTTCTAACCATAAACGGCTGTTTAACAATATGTTACTGTTCACCAAGCACTAACAATTGATTAAGTACGGTAATCGGACGGTTATCTTAAACGAAGTAGCCGACTCGGTTTAACCATTGGTTTATGCTTCCAGATGTGAAGTTTTGCATTGTGCATCACTTTTTTAGATGAACGAATACCTTACTGACACATGAACCTTTTTTTATTATTATAATTTATAATTTATTGATTTGACAATTTATACTAGAATTTATTATTATTATATTGTATTGGAATGTTTTTAGTGTGTCGAAATTTTTTATTAGAATTGTTTAATAATGTGTGATAATTCAATTCAATTGAATTCATAATTGTTTGATAATTTATTATAATCAGCATGTTTGTACCAAAATAATATTTGTACGTCGAGTACGGCTAGATAGAGCGTTCTTTAATTTATTAAAACATCTGTACCCAGCCTACCTCAAATAAAAAATATTTGTATGTATTTAGTTACAAAATAAAAATGCAAGACGCTGATTTTGAAGGTACAGAAAGAATTTTGCGCACTCCCCGTATATTCCAAACACGGCGTAATGAAAAAAAATTAAAAATTAAATTGTCCCATCTAAACTACGAAGCCATAAAAAAATAAAATCTGATTTTTGTAGGCAACTACGAGTACTACGTTTTATTCCATTTTCAAGCGCATCATTAAAAAAAAATGGTTTATTGGTCTAATGCGAAAGTACCTTGCACAAAGCGCCAGGTGGCGCCAAACGCCATACCTACATCCCGCAAAATGACTCGAGTGACGTCTATAACCAATTTAAAAATGTCCTCTGTGAGTTTGAAAATGAAAATTGATTGACGTTGATACATTCACAAAATATTGATAAACCATTCGATCATTCCGTAATTTTCGACTCACTCATTCAAAAACGCTTGGTTATTTAACCGTTGGTTAGAAATGAATGGTGAACTTGAAAAAAACGCGGTTTGTTTAAACAATTGTTTAATGCTAACAGAACGGTTACGTAATCAATGTTTAAGATGTAGTTGGCGAACTCGGGCCTTAGTGTGTTATGTATTTGCCTCTCTGGTTAGATGCGCTTCATCTATGAGGTTCTAATTGCACACTGTGTTTTTATGAGCAGTCTTCTATACGTAAAAAGCTATGGAATCACTTGTTAGAACATCACACGTATCTACGTTTGAGTCTTCATATGCTAGATAAATTCCGAGTTTCCTAGCTCTCTTGCTCAAAGCCCGCACCACTAATTATTTATGTCCCCACGATAAAATCGAAAATTCGATCTAATCACTTCCCAAGTTACAAACAAAAATGCTAGTTTAATTTGGTTCGTGACGTCAGCTAATGGCGTTACTGAATTTACGCCCTCATTCTAGTTTTACCGAAGTTCGGAACTCCGGCCGCAGCGAACTAACTTGTTCAAACTACACGCGTGGCGTGGTATATAATATATTATTTCGCCAGTTGTACAGTTGACTAAAGAGATAAGTATGCAGGCAGCTAACTACCCCAGCTATGCAAGAATCTCTTTCCAGTATTTCCCATAGAAATAATTCCACGGGAAATACCGGAGAGAGGTTTTTTCGGTAGGTAGGAAGGTCTCCGCTTCGGTAATAATAGATGACGAAAATCGAAGACGAATTCGCCTTCGAGTGTGAATGTGGTGCTGTTCCACAAACGATGGGACACTTAATACCATGACCTACGTGCCCTGTTGTCTGCACGTTACAGGAACTGATGGCGCAAAATATATAACCGAATTCTGGGCCGAAACCATTTAGATTGCCATCGAGAAGAAGAAGCTTCGGGAAGGCCTTCGTCTTTTGTGAGGGATTCCTCAGACACTACAAAGTTTACTAATTCAGCTAACTACAAAGTTAGTTAGTTATTTAATTTTTTACATACTTATTTGTAAATAGTTGGTTGTATAATAATTAACTAAATAAAATAAAACCGCCCTTATTCTACTACTTTTACAATGTGTACTATAGTTACAATATCCGTAATTTACTATTGTATGCTAATAAAGAAGATTATAATAACGCCTTTAAAACCAATTTTGTGTGACCATACTCCATAGTGGGCCGATGGGCCCCATTAGAAGGATGAAAGTCACCCAAAAGATAATGGAGAGGGTTATGCTTGGAGTTTCCCTAAGTGATCGAATCAGAAATGAAGAGATCCGTAGGAGAACTAAGGTAACTGACATAGCCTCAGCCTAGCCTCATATTAAGAGACGAAATCGAGTTATGAGTACTGTTAGCTACGTGGTTTTTATGGTGTGGTACCACAGGAGAACTAAGGTAAGTACATACCCCGAAGAATTGCCAAATTTAACTGGCAGTGGGCAGGCACATTGCTCGCAGGAAAGATGGCTAATGGGGCCGAAAGGTTCTGGAGTGGCGACCGCTTACCGGAAGACGTAGCCTTGGAAAGCCGGCACAAGGTGGACCGATGACCTGTTGAATGCCGCAGGAATCCGTTGGATGCGAAAACCACGGAACCGGTCGAAGTGGCGATGTTTCGAAGATACCTATGCCCAACAGTGGACGTTTTTCGGCTGGAATAATGATGATGATACTACATAGATAGTCAAATATTTCAGTAGGGTTGTGTCGTGTGTTGTGTTTAAAAAAAAAAGGAATCTTGCCAGCGCAGTGCAGAGATGTTTGTTTTTTGCCTGCATACTTAACTATTTCGTTGATTGTACTTATGCTGCTATGGGTATAAGGTACATAAGTTTGGTTTTGATAACGGTTCGAAGTTTTATAGTGGCTGTTTGAGATGGAAATGATAGATACGTTTGTTTTGGAACTCTTAGTAAGAGACGAAATCGAGTTATGAGTAGCGTTACCTACGTGGTTTTTATGGTTTGGTACCACAGGAGAACTAAGATAACTGACATAACCCGAAGAATTGCCGAACTTAACTGGCAATGGGCAGGGCACATTGCTCGCAGAACAGATGGCCGATGGCGCCGAAAGGTTCTGGAGTGGCGACCGCGTACCGGAAGATGTAGCGTTGGAAAACTGGTACACCGATGATCTTGTGAAGGACGCTGGATGCGAGAAGAACAGAACCGGTCGAAGTGGTGGTGCTTGGGGGAGGCCTATATCCAGCAGTGGACGTCTTTCGGCTGAAATGATGATGAATGATGATGATGATAACCCAAAGGGTGATAAGGGCACTCTTTTGTTAGATGATAACCCAAAGGGTGAAAAGGGCACTCTTTTATTAAACCTTTGCAATCAGCATTTTGTTTTTGTGATGTTTTTGTTGACATTTGCCAATGTCGCAAGAGTATTATGCATTAATGTCTTTGGTCCGTGGCATTGACAGCAACCTTATGAAAAACATTGTTTTACTTTTATATTTTTATTTATTGGTTAGACAGAGGCTTTTGGCTACTTTTGTAAGTGTGTATTTTATGTGTTTTTGTCTTTATATGTGCGTTTTGTTTGTGCAGAATAAAAAAAAAATCTTTCGTTCTTTTTTCTTTCTTTGCCGTCTGTGTCTATTGTCTGTCTGTCACAGGGCTGTATCTTTATATTTTAACCGTGTTATGTAGCCAGTTGAAATGTGCACAGAATAGCTACATGTTAGGGTCTCTATAATGGACTTACTCGCACTTCTTAGCTTTTATTAGTGCCCGGTTGATGGCAATAGGCTCACCCCCTATTACTTGAGACTTAAACATAACTGGCGAAATGTGGGTGTACTCTATGGATTTCGGGAAATACACGCGTGATGTTTTTATTTTTTTATATGATTCGCAACTCAATAGTAGGTTTTTTTTTGTATGTTTGTTATTCGATTACTCCGCCAATTATGAAATGATTTTGATGATTCTTTTTTGTTTGGTAGTTCATACTTCAGAGGTGGTCCCATATAAATTTTATTAACTTTGTTTCGGTAGTTTTTGAGTTAGCTTCAATAATACGTATTTTTTTCCACTTAGTTTATATGGATGATGTTATAAGTTCCTGTCACTGTTATTTACATAGCAGGTAGTGGTATTTGGATTTGTGCGGGGTAGGTTCCACAACTAAAAAGTGAAAAATAAAAACATAACAAAACAAAAAAATACCGGCTAAAAAACACCGAGTCGGTGGCAAAAAACGAAAATACAGAACCAAAGACACCGACTTCCGAAATTAAAGTAATTTTACACTTTTTAGTCTTGCTTACTTTCTGACAAACTTGATACTTCAACAACTTGATAGTTCAACAGTAAATGGTGTAATTACAAGCCTGCAACCTCGTAAATTAACGATGTAGTACAACTATGTAGTGTAGTATGTAGTGTGTAGTACTTTAGTTTGTAGTGTGTAGTACTTTAGTATGTAGTGTGTAGTACTTTAGTATGTAGTGTATAGTACTTTAGTATGTAGTGTGTAGTACTTTAGTATGTAGTGTGTAGTACTTTAGTATGTAGTGTGTAGTACTTTAGTATGTAGTGTGTAGTACTTTAGTATGTAGTGTGTAGTACTTTAGTATGTAGTGTGTAGTACTTTAGTATGTAGTGTGTAGTACTTTAGTATGTAGTGTGTAGTACTTTAGTATGTAGTGTGTAGTACTTTAGTATGTAGTGTGTAGTACTTTAGTATGTAGTGTGTAGTACTTTAGTATGTAGTGTGTAGTACTTTAGTATGTAGTGTGTAGTACTTTAGTATGTAGTGTGTAGTACTTTAGTATGTAGTGTGTAGTACTTTAGTATGTAGTGTGTAGTACTTTAGTATGTAGGTCTGTACGTCAGTCCCACTATCTACATTGCTGAATAGCTTACCTTTTCACCGCGTCATGCATGAGCTATTTATTCTCATACAGCTCGCTCAACGCGACAGAAGAATGAAGCCTCGTGCATATTGGCGCGATTCGACGGCGCGGCGCGACGCTACTTTAACAAAACAATTTCTAGGAAAATTTCACAGTAGAACAATAGGGATGTTGACAAACTTTTTTTTTGACCGTCAGATAGATTATAAAAAAATATTGGACACGTATTTTTTCTTTTTTTACGTAATCAAAATATTACGGCAATACATTGAGTTAAAATGTGACATGACGTTACTCTCCGGTAGATTTTATATTGGATTGTGACGTAGCAAGCCCCCACTCCCCAACTTTAACGTTTTTCTTACTCATTTTTTATTAATATGATAAAGCAAAAAATACGTGTCTAATATTTTTTTATTATCTGACTAACGGACTAAATAGTTATTTATGTCCCTAGCTAACATTCCTAATACCGGTGTCGCGTTGCGCCGACGCATCGCGTCTGTCTGCACGAGACTTGAGTCATGTGTGTAGACGTAATTAGGTATACGTACCTACCATCATTTAGACAATTTATTCCGGAAGGTTTATCATCAATATTAAATTTACATAAATAATATAATAAACGTACATGTTGGGATAATTTCCGACCAGCAGGCGGAAGAAGCCATGAGCAAAATGTTGTCTAGAATAAAAGCTAAAACACACAAGTCATGTCTTAGATAAAGCGAGAAATATCACAGAAACCACCGGATAAAACGCAGAAATCGTGACAAAGACACATAATTAGTACAGACAGCCCACTACATAATCTAACTACCTAGGACTGCTTGGAGGACAACGAATTTGATTCAATTTGTACGACTGCCTGTAGCTTCTCTTAAAATATTACTTAGGTTAGTTCAAATGCTGAATTTTAGCTTATAAGGTTAAAAATAATGTTGTTAGACTGCCGGCTAACACATGATTAACATTTGAAAATACTGTTGGAGCTGCTGAAGATTTTAAGACCATCTTTGCATTGTATAAAATCAATTTCCTTTGTATTATATAATTTCAGAGCACAGGTGTGAGTACTATGTACTAAAGAGCTAACATTTACCGGGTAATACGTCTTTTATTGACTTGAATGTGCCCTGGCGGCTGTGAGGTTGTCATGCTAACTCAGATGTCTCGCTGCTGGTGGCGAGTGTGTTGGATCATTTAGCTCCCATCAAAATGGTTGAGCTGATTGGTGCTAATCCATGCGTCATGTTCGTGAACGGGCGCCGTCAGTTGGGACCGGTCAACTCTTAGCTGCCTTGACAGTTTTGTAATTTTTGAATTGTTATGTGTTTTATCTTTTTTTATTACGGACGCTTCTAACGTGCACGTCTTTCTACATTGTTCTCACATGTTTAATTTCAACATGGAAAGATGTAACCTATGTTTTGTAACAACTTATTTAAAAGAGTGTCCGTGGAGTTTCTTGCCCGTTCTTCTCCATAGGTACCTACCTACTACGCTTTGGAATGGGCAACTAGCTTCATATTTCTGACTGACCGATTCCTTGACAATTCAAAAGTGCCTGTAAATGGTTTAATTGAAATAAATGCTTTGAGTTTGAGTTTGAGTTTGCCGGTTGGAGTTTTGATAAGTAAAATGAATAAAAGATGGCGGTGCTAAAAATAAAAGAAAATGCTAAGAAAAATATTTTTGCTAAAAAGAAATTGACTGGAGCTATAGCATAGATAGGCTATAGTTTATATTGGTATGTATCAGGTTTCAGAAGCAAAAATCGATGGAAAAGACACGTATATTGGCTTTAAAGAAAATTTACGTACCCAAATCACACCCCTTGGAACATAAAGGTGAAGCAATGTGAAAATACTGATCGAAATTTTCTCCTCGCAGTGTAAACTGAAACTTCCTTTCACGAGTCACTGTTCCACGTATCGGTGCATTTGTAACACTGAGCTTAACGTAGCTGGGCGCAGCTGTGTACGGTTTTCTGCACTACACTGTATTACACTGTAGTGCAAGATGAAGTATAATTATTATGTGTACTGAGCTGAAAGCAACTGGATCAGATAAATGAAGTAGTTTATTTGCTCGTCACTGTAGTTTCTGCATGTGATTTTGTGTATTTATTTTTAAGAAGTGCCCTATTTTACATTGCCCGTATAGGTAATATGAAAAAAAAAAGAAAAAAAAAAACATATTATGCTGTTCCATTTTTCAACGCAATATTTGTAGAGATTAATACAATCACTTTGCAAAAACAAAAGTTTTCATTTGAATTTCAGGTTGAAGTGCAGGTAAACGTTTTATGTTTTATATCTGAGAATGGATTTAATCACTTCTTTCTTGATCATTGTAAGTGTTTTAACCGACGAAAAAAGGAGGAGGTTCTCAAGTCGACACGTATAATATATATATATATATATTTTATTTGAAAGAATAAAAAAATATTATACGCGTTGCATTGCATCGAAATAACTTCTACGAGATAAAACGGGAAATATCACGAAACTTAAATGCACATCCAGCACTCTCCAGGTCTGTCAACTTCCAGCTGCCTTCATCATTCCTGCCGAAAGACGTCCATTTCTGGACATAGGTATCCCCCAAGCGTCGCCACATCGACCAGTCCTGCGCTTCGCGCATCCAGCGGATTCTTGCGACCTTCTCAAGATCATCAGCAAATATATTTTATACCACATGAGCTACTTTCAAATAGTTCGCCCTAGTATGACAGAAAAAGAGGGGTACCCTTAAAATTAGGTATTTGAATGCTGCAAAAAATTAACAAACAATCTACCTAGCCTTTTCCCAACTGTGTTGGGGTCTGTCAGTCTAACCGGATGCATCTGAATAACATTTAGATGGAGCGACTGCCTATCTGACCTACACAACCCAGTTACTGGGTAACACGATACCCCTTGGTAAGACTGGTAGTCAGATTTTTGGGGTTCTAACTACCCGTAACGACTGTCAAAGATCTACGAATGACAGCCGGGACCAACGGCTTAACGTGCTTTCCGAGACACGGAGGGGTCTCGGTATGTAATGGATGGTCACCTATCCACAAACCGACCGACCGGCTTAACCTCCAATCGACCCGTGAGGCTGTTATCATTTAGCCACGAGCCCCTCGGCAAAAAATGAACAGTATCCAAAAATAGTTTGACAATCTCTTATATTAATAG
Organism: Agrochola macilenta; assembly: GCA_916701695.1. NCBI lineage: Eukaryota > Metazoa > Arthropoda > Insecta > Lepidoptera > Noctuidae > Agrochola > Agrochola macilenta. Next base: position 18,434,674 of record OU753563.1, read on the forward strand.
GCAACAAAGTTATACGGATAATCTGAGTATGGGAAAATATTTGAAATGTGTATCGGTAAGTGTGTGGTAAGCTTCGTAACACAACCTCCTCTAAGCTGATAAATCCTTCGCTTTCGGCAGGGGGAGACTACTACCGGAACTCGATTATTATAAAATACATACGTTACGTTATGACGGGCGGTTTTGAAAAGCATTTGTTTCAACTCGAATTATCTATTTGCCGTGGTAAAAACCCACAACGAGGTAGTAGCGAGCCTGTCTCTGCAGACAACTCAGAACCAGAGTGCGATGGAGGTATATACAACGTGTTGTTTTTGATATCGCATAACTCTAGGGTTATATTATTTAAGTAAAAAGAACACAAAATCTCCTAGAATAGATTGTCCAAAAATGCATAGTTTCGAAGATATAATCAATCATAAATAAATTAGGGCAAAAATTGTCACCAGTATGACGAATCTTTACTTTTGCGACGTTGCCAAACTTCGCAGTAGTGTAGTAAAGTAATTCATTTAGTGTAGTAAAGTAATTCATTTTTATTCAAACCAATCATTCATATTTAAAGCTAAGAAAATGCCACGTTGTCATATTTAACGTAAGGGTGTTTTACATTAATAATCGTGACTTTGTCGAATTATTTTGTATGAAAAAAGAAATTATGAATGAAGAATAATTCATATGCCAGTTGGTTCTTTGATATGGTCTCAATCATACCCTAGAGTTATGGGTTAACAAAAAAAACACATTCTATACGAACTCGTGGAGGCAAAACTATCATACCTGATCTATTTTAATCTCTGATATTTAAGTATTTCTCATCGATATTTTCCGTCTAGGAACAGATGAATACAGATGAGACACTTCGCATTTAGGTATGAAGCTACAAGTACTACGCGGCGGGCTCGACTTGTCGAATTCAGTGGGCGTAACGTAGTCAGAAGATATAAGAGTTACGCGACAGAAAGAGAGGCAACTTCTAGGTGAATATAACTGTAGGTAATTGCGACCTGAATTGCACTTTATTGTGTCGTAGCAAAAGTCGCTTTTTATTTAAATGATTTTGCGGAGTGTACTAATCTGTGGTCTGGGAAAGTTGAAGTGGTTATGTAGAACCGATGCCAACTGAAGCTGCACGATGGTCGGCTTCAGGTCATTTGGAGGAATGCCCGGGGATCTTCGGTGACTTAATTTGATTCTTTCGACACTTAATTTGATTGAGGCAGTCGGGGTCTGCAAGACTAAACGTACCTTATTAAAACGAAGTAAACACAACGTGAAATCGGCATAACCTAGAACCAAAAATTCGAAGACATGTGGCATAGTACACATGGCTACACATCAAGCTATACATTTCTAGTTTAAGCTGATTGCAAGATTGTATAGGCATTGTATAGGATTTCCGTACAATGCGAGGTCCGCTTATACTGGAAATATATAGCTTGATGTGTAGCCGTGTGTACCAACCCGCACTGGGCCCGCGTGGTAGATTATAGCCCACTCCCTCTCGAAGAGAGGAGGCCTGTGGCCCAGCAGTGGGAACATTTTAATAGGCCGATTATGCTATTATTATGCTAAACACAAAGTGCAGTTTTAATGTTTCTTTTATGGATAAAATATAAATAATAGGAACATTCCTATACGACTTTTGCTCGAGTTCCAATAGTAATCCACTAAGTTAAGTTTGAAGTCTCTCTGTGAGAGTTACATCTATCTTCAAAATTGTCTATGTGTTAGCTTAACGATGTTTCGTTACGGCTTCAACTTCCAGCTGTGGTAGGAAATACTGCTTGTTTATTATTATTAACAATGTACAACCGAGTCATTGAGATCTACTTGTTATAAGTTATGTGGATAGGGTTAATTTTACTATTTTGTATTGCGGTTTTTTACGACTTTTTTCTTTATCATTTTTAACCGACTTCCATAAAGGATTTTGACATAACCGATTGCGAAAATTCTTTTTTTGTATGAAAGGGAAGCTCTCTAATTGGTCCCATAAACATTTTATGAACTTTGCTTTCATAGTTTTTGAGTAAGCTTCAATAATACGTACCTATTTTTCCGATTATTCCGTTAGTATATGTGGATGATATGATGATAACTTCCTCATCATCATTTTCCTGCCCTTGTCCCATGTTACTTGGGGTCGGCGCAACACGTTTTCTTTTTCCATTCTCCCCTGTCAACTGTCACGCTATCGTTCACTTCCTTCCGAAAGTGTCACTTTTTTTGACTAGTGCTTTTTACTTTTTTTTTTTTTTTTTAATTTTGGTGGCCGTCGTCGTCAGCCCGTTGCAAAGAGTTTTCATTATTTGAGAAAAGTTTTACAAATCAGATGATGATGATAACGATGACGATGGCGAAGGCGATGGCGACGGCGATGGGATGACGATGGCGATGGCGATGGCGATGACGATATCGATGACGATGGCGATGGCAATGGCGGAGTCAAAGACAAAGTCGAAGTGGAAGTGGAAGTGGAAGTGGAAGTGGAAGTTGAAGTGGAAGTGGAAGTGGATGTGGAATTGGAAGTGGAATTGGAAGTGGAAGTGGAAGTGGAAGTGGAAGTGGAAGTTGAAGTGGAAGTGGAAGTGGAAGTGGAAGTGGAAGTGGAAGTGGAAGTAGAAGTCGAAGTCGAAGTCGAAGTCGAAGTTTTTTTTTCTCTCTCACAATGCATAGTAAAACGTTGTATGATACACGTGCGTAAGATGATTTCCGACTCGTGTCGACTTATACACTCGCTCGCTGCGCTCGCTCGTGAATAAAATGCCACTCATCGGAAATCACCTACCTTCCGCACTTATAGCATAAATAACTATTCTGTCACTGGCGCAATTTTTAAACTTCCCCTTATATACTCGTTTCTTACTTTATCCAGTTTCGTCACTACACACATCCATCTCAACATTCTCATCTCTTTCACGGCCCAACATTCCGATCCATACAGTACGACAGGCCTTACGAGTATCACGGACTTATAGATTTTCCCCTTGATGATTACTTCCTGTCACTGTTATTTACATAGCAGGTCGTCGTATTCAAATTTGTGTTGGGTAGGTACCACAACTAAAAAGAGAAAAAAATAACAGCCTTCAAAAAAAAAACACTATAAAGTGAAAAATAACTTTAATTTCGGAAGTCGATGGCAAAAAACGAAAAATCGAAACCAAAAACACCGACTTCCGAAAAAAAGTAATTTTTCACTTTTTAGTGTTTTTAGAGTAGTGGTGATGAAATCGATGTATACGTAAGGTAGGGCACCCCCTGATCAGGTGTAGCGACGATCTTCACAGGGTGGGTGGTTTGGGGCATCTAGGTGTGGCGGGCTGATACCAGGTCGGGAGTGCGGCAAATGTACAAGTATCTCCACCCTCCCGCTACATGGCAGTAGTGGGAACAGGATGGTTTTAGTCGGTAGGAGTCCGACAGAACCTTCCGTTCTCCCAAGACGGAGGGTATCCATGAGGACATCGCCATGGTAAAAAAAATGGTGGCTGCTTGAGATTTGCCGAAAATCGAGTTGAATGATGTGCAATAGGAGATGCCTTAGTCCAGCAGTGGACTGCTGTATACTGATGCTGATGACATTGGCGATGAAATAGGTACACACGACTACACCAAGCTATACATTTCCAGTATAAGCTGACCTCTCATTGTACGGGAATCCTATATAATGCGAGATCAGCATAAACTGGGAATGTATAGCTTGATGTGTAGCCGTGTGTACATTGTAGAATATCTTCAACATAAATAAATAAAAGATTTTTTCCTTTCCTGTCCAACAAAGAAATAAATCGTCTGATTATTTCTTTATTGGAAGAATCTGTTACGGAGTAAAACGTAATTAAAGACGAACATATTTAATCAAACAATATTATTTATTTTCTTTTGTTTTGTTTGTTACAAAATAATGAAACAATACTTATTGGCTCTTGAGATTAATGTTATAAGAGAATTGTGACTGAATAGGATATCTATACAAATAACAAAGCTGAATAGTTTGTTTTTTTGTTTGCACGCGGTAATCTCTAGAACTAACAGTCAGATTTGTTTCTTTTTTTTTGCATTTGATAGCCAAATGTTTGAGGAAGGCTATAAGGCTAACATCACGCTGCGGCCCTTAGGAGCTGAGCAAAACGAAACAAGACAGAAATAACGCTAGCCGAAATCGAAGTAACGCGGGCGGGCGATACGACGCGGCGCGGTGGGGCGAGGACTGAATTTGTTTTTTTCACGCGGACGAATTCACGGGCAGAAGCTAGTACAAATACAATAAAGCAAGAAGGAATGTCGTCCTACGTAGTATTTGTTTATTTTAGCTGCGATGATTATTTAAGGAGCCATGCATCAAGCACTGGATTGCGCATTTTGCTGAAATCATGATCTTTTAAATTTCGCAACCGGCGAGCGTCACGTGCGTGGATGAACAGATGTATGAATGTAAACGAGGTAAAAGAAGTATGTAAGGACCTTAGCAGATGCCGTTATGTAGTTTCTGCTCACCCACCTGGGGAAAAGGTGTGAGTTTATGTATGTGTTCAAAAATATGTCAACTTTTGCTTTTATGTCTTTAAATATTAGATAGATAGATAGATACTCGTATATCGTTTATTTGATGCACACACAATACAAAAACACGATTAAATAATAACTAAATACTACAAGGTGCCAATATACAAAAAAAAGAAGAAAACAAGTTATGGTGATGACTATTGGCTAACACACTTTAAAATAATGAAACATACAAATTGCGGTGAGCGTCTCAAGGTTGCACCAAATGGGAGTCCAACTCAGCATTTGTCAGGCAAATATACCTGACGCTGATATTCAACTGGACCCCTGCAGTGACATACGGACGTCGAGCAGACGAGATAATAAATAATTATGCGAATTATTGGTGTTGTGAAAAGTGCATTAAACAAGATAGTATTACAATCATTAGTATTATCCCATTATAATAGGATTTGAATGAAAGGCGCACAAGAAGTTTTTAAACTGACAAAAAGTACTAGGCTTGCATGAATTCACGTTGAGAAAAAAATCTATTGCCGCATGTAAGAAAGATCATCATCACCAGAGAATGTCTCGACCGAATTGGCAGATTTTAATTGTTGTATTCGTAATTGTCTAGAGAATTTTGGAAAGTCCACCGGAAAAGTCGGAAATACACCCGGATGACGCCGGCCACGAACTGCTAGTATACCTATATAACTATCAACCCGCCCCGGCTTCGCACGGGAGCAATTTACATGAGAAGACGGTATTTTGTTCACGACACGTTGTGCACAAGTTTTGAGCAGTAACCTAACAAAAAGTATCTACTAGGCTTGCATGAATTCACGATAGTGTTTCATGTTTAAGAAGGTTATTCTGAAGGTGGGCAACGTCGCAAATATATGTCAAATATTTCACATTTTTTTTAAATGTGGCTAACTAGCGAACTAGAATATTGATTATGAAATTTTATGCAATAATTAATATCGTTACACCGAATGTTTAGTTGTAGATGTAAAAAAACTATTTGGAAAGTTTCCAAATGCGTTTTTTACACCTAAAATGGGTACAACAACAAATTCAATGCTATAATTGCAATTCATTATTAATAATCTAGTTCGCTAGTTAGCCACATTTCTTATTTCTATTCAGTAATATTGCTATAAGAATCAAAACAGATAAATATTTGACAGTTATTTGCGACGTTGCCAACTTTTAGGATAAACCCTCTTAAGTACTTCGTTTTGTATATATTTACATAATATATAAGCCTATGTTCATCTGGAATAATGTACCTTTCAAATGGTACAATAATTTTTCAAATAGGAGCGGCTATTCAGCAGATTACCCTCAATTTAAAGATACACAAACTCACAAAATTCGCTCTCATTATAAAATTTGTATAGACTTTATAAATCAAAACATACAAGCCATAAAATAAAGCAGCAGCTAAATAACCACCATCGCTCTACATCGAAATGAATACGAGGCACCACTTAGGCATTCCAATCATAACTCGAGCTGCAGAAATATTGAAGCATCTCTAATGATGCAAACGATAGCTTTGAATCTTCAATTTATTCGTAAAAGCCGGCAGTCCTAATTAGCAATAGTCACTAGCTACAGAAATAATGAAGCATTACATTTACCGGCGACTTCCGTGTAAAGGATAATGTAACTTTTCTCATTGAAGTCTGCGGAGTAATTGATTAACTCGTAAAATGGTAATCGATCGCAATGCCTTTAATTTTCACAGTTGAGGCACGTTCATTGCTTTATTCACGTTGTTGAGTAGACCAATTTTTCAAACCTATGCAATGGATTAGGAAATTTCTTCAAAACCCTCGGATTTTGAATGAAACTGTGTTACACACTGGTGACGTGTGACACACTTTGGTCGCTATAATAAAAGTTGCAATGGACGATGAGATTTTTCATTTGCTTTTTATTTGCCATTTGCATTTGCATTTTTTCATTTGCTTTGATTTTCCCATCGACACATTTATCCCCCTATTTATCCCACAAAGCCATAATACAAATTTTCATTTATATAGCTTTAAAAATGACGGATGTTTACTCAAACTTTCATCCCGTTTTACCCTCTTATGGGTAGAGCTGCCAAAATTCTTTCTCAGTAGATGTTTACGTCACAAAAGGACCTTGTCCTCAAAATTTCACGTTTCCTGCTTGAGTGGTTTAAACTCTGCATTGAAGAATCAGTGACTTAGGAAATTTCTCTGTATGTATAGAAGATTGTGTATTTGAGTGTTCAAGCGACTTCTATTGATTGTAATATCAGGCAGTTATATACGGCTATTTGAGTCCATGTGGACTCGAATAGTCCTAGCAGTCGATAGGGAAAAATGGAAGGAAATTGAGGAGGCCTTTGCAAATGGGCGCACATACCAAAACGAATGTGTGTCAGTAAAACAATTATTTTAATTTATGTTTTTACTGTTATTTCGGATCAAAAACTAAAATATAATATTTACACTAGGTTCTGAACTAAATGACTAACTATACAAATAAATGCAAACACAAAAGGACACTATTAGGTTTCAGTGATTGTGAAGTACTCGTCCGCATCGCTGTCATCCGGAAACGTGCCCAGAAGACTGGCAGCATTGCCACGTTGAATGGCAATGTTAATTCTTTAGCCAAAGAACGAGCCAGCCCTCTGGTCACATGAAGTGCCGATAAGTCGCCGAGCACACTGACTTACAAGTTGTAAGTACTTTTATTTTTGTAGCCTAAGGACGCGTTTGCAAAATTGATAGGTATAGAATCGAACTACTACGTCGACACGGGTCACACACACAAGCGTACGCTCGGTTAGCTGCGGGAATAGTAGCGAAGTGAACTAATTTTGATACTTTGGAAAATTGATTATTTTTCTAATGTCTTTATATTACTTGGTACCTACAAAAAACATTTTAGTACTGTTCTTTATATTTTTACTAACCTCCGGACTTGATGCAGTGACCTGAAGGTGTACTTCGGTGACTGCTACTGGAACTCCTCGATGAGTAGAACTAGGTGTACCGAGTTTGGGCTCGTTTTGTTAGTTATGATGAGATCTTACCTCCGGACTAGATGAAGTGACCTGAAGGTGTACTTCGGTGAATGCTACTGGAACTCCTCGACGAGTAGAACTAGGTGTGCCGAGTTTGAGCTCGTTTTGTTAGTTATGATGAGACCTTACCTCCGGTTTTGATGGAGTGACCTAAAGGTGTACTTCGGTGACTGCTACTGGAACTCCTCGATGAGTAGAACTAGGTGTGCCGAGTTTGGGCTCGTTTTGTTAATTATGATGAGATCTTACCTCCGGACTAAATGAAGTGACCTGAAGGTGTACTGCGGTGACTGCTACTGGAACTCCTCGACGAGTAGAACTAGGTGTGCCGAGTTTGGGCTCGTTTTGTTAGTTATGATGAGATCTTACCTCCGGACTTGATGGAGTGACCTGAAGGTGTACTTCGGTGACTGCTACTAGAACTCCTCGACGAGTAGAACTAGGTGTGCCGAGTTTGAGCTCGTTTTGTTAGTTATAATGAGATCTTACCTCCGGACTAGATGGAATGACCTGAAGGTGTACTGCGGTGACTGCTACTGGAACTCCTCGATGAGTAGAACTTGGTGTGCCGAGTTTGTGCTCGTTTTGTTAGTTATGATGAGATCTTACCTCCGGACTTGATGGAGTGACCTGAAGGTGTACTTCGGTGACTGCTACTGGAACTCCTCAACGAGTAGAACTAGGTGTGCCGAATCTGGGCTCGTTTTGTTAGTTATGATGAGATCTTACCTCCGGACTAGATGGAATGACCTGAAGGTGTACTGCGGTGACTGCTACTGGAACTCCTCGACGAGTAGAACTAGGTGTGCCGAGTTTGGGCTTGCTTTGTTAGTTATGATGAGATCTTACCTCTGGACTTGATGGAGTGACCTGAAGGTGTACTTCGGTGACTGCTAACAGAACTCCTCGACGAGTAGAACTAGGTGTGCCGAGTTTGAGTTCGTTTTGTTAGTTATAATGAGATCTTACCTCCGGTTTTGATGGAGTGACCTAAAGGTGTACTTTGGTGACTGCTACTGGAACTCCTCTATGAGTAGAACTAGGTGTGCCGAGTTTGGGCTCGTTTTGTTAGTTATGATGAGATCTTACCTCCGGACTAGATGGAGTGACCTGAAGGTGTACAACAAAACGAGCCCAAACTCGGCACACCTAGTTCTACTCGTCGAGGAGTTCCAGTAGCATTCACCGAAGTACACCTTCAGATCATTCCATCTAGTCCGAAGGTAAGGTTTCATCATAACTAACAAAACGAGCCCAGATTCGGCACACCTAGTTCTACTCATCCAGGAGTTCCAGTAGCAGTCACCGAAGTACACCTTTAGGTCACTCCATCAAATCCGGAGGTAAGATCTCATCATAACTAACAAAACGAGCCCAAACTCGGCACACCTAATTCTACTCATCCAGGAGTTCCAGTAGCAGTCACCGAAGTACACCTTCAGGTCACTCCATCAAGTCCGGAGGTAAGATCTCATCATAACTAACAAAACGAGCCCAAACTCGGCACAGCTAGTTCTACTCGTCGAGGAGTTCCAGTAGCAGTCACCGAAGTACACCTTCAGATAATTCCATCTAGTCCGGAGGTAAGGTCTCATCATAACTAACAAAACGAGCTCAAACTCGGCACACCTAGTTCTACTTGTCGAGGAGTTCTAGTAGCAGTCACCGAAGTACACCTTCAGGTCATTCCATCTAGTCCGGAGGTAAGATCTCATCATAACTAACAAAATGAGCCCAAACTCGGCACACCTAGTTCTACTCGTCGAGGAGTTCCAGTAGCAGTCACCGAAGTACACCTTCAGGTCACTCCATCAAGTCCGGAGGTAAGATCTCATCATAACTAATAAAACGAGCCCAAACTCGGCACACCTAGTTCTACTCATCGAGGAGTTCCAGTAGCAGTCACCGAAGTACACCTTCAGGTCACTCCATCAAACCGGAGGTAAGATCTCATTATAACTAACAAAACGAGCCCAGACTCGGCACACCTAGTTCTACTCGTCGAGGAGTTCCAGTAGTAGTCACCGAAGTACACCTTCAGGTCACTCCATCAAGTCTGGAGGTAAGGTCTCATCATAACTAACAAAACGAGCCCAGACTCGGTACACCTAGTTCTACTCGTCGAGGAGTTCCAGTAGCAGTCACCGAAGTACACAGGTCACTCCATCAAGTCCCAGTCGAATAGGCATTTATAAACCGTACTTACTTTTACCGAAATAAAATAATTATTATTATAATAATCTGTGAATGCAAAATTATCTTACTATAGCAAATATCAAATTTGGTTTATCGAATATTTTGTATTTGTACAACGATCTTTTTCCACACGAGCCGCTGCAAAAAGGCAACACAGAGTCCACCACCGACAGCGGCCAAGCGCGGACTGAGGTTTCTTTCGAAATATTTGTGAAATAAATCAACACAGACCAAAAATAAAATAACCCTTAATACAATCGATTACGATTCATCCGTAATAGCAAAATATGTTAAAAATGTTAGTTTCGTATTTTTTTTTTTTGCGGCTATTTCTGACATTTTGAAACATTTTTTTCCTAAGGTTTAAAATTGAACATGTCTGTCTACTAATAGTATTTTTAGAAATCTTAAAATATATTGATAATAGAACAAAAAATGTACCTAAACTCAACCCGATAACGTTAATTTTGTTGAAAATGGCAACGGAAGATCGTTTTTACAATATAAAAACTATAATTTTGAACAAAAAAGTTCCTATCATTTGAAGATGAAGAACCAACCTATATGTGGTAGTTATTAGTTATATTTGATTCGGTTTAGTTTTGTCACAAAATCTACCGAAAAACAGCATAATTTTGTCCGATTTGCAAACGCGCCCTTAAGTAATTTTAAATGGTCTAAATAAATGGCTATTATTATTATATTATGCCACGACAGACGGTTTACTGAAACTGTTTCTCAAAGTCGAGATAGTATCGAAAGGCAATTTATTTCCGATAGAATGCAGAGCTCGATCAACCATTACTCGAGCTAGGAGTCGAAATGCACCACAAAATACTTTATTTACATACTGAAGAATTGAATGGGAGAATGGAAGAGAAAGATTTATGTCAGGAAGTGTAGAGACCTGATCAATAAACGGGTAAATACAATGTGTAACTGAATTAATACACATTATGAAACTAGTTTTTTTCAGATTCGTTTACTGAATCGATTTCTGAATAATTAAAACTACGTTAATTACAGTCACACTTGTAGTCATAATAGGGATGATAATTTTTTTTGTCCGTCATGGAGTTTATAAAAAAATATTGGACACATATTTTATCTTTTTTTACGTTTACGTTTTACGTTTCTAAAGATTACGGCGATACGTTGGCTTAAAGTGTGCCATGACGTCACGAGTATGTAGATTTTATAGTTACTTATAACGTAGCGACCCCCACTACCCAACTTAAAAACCGTTTTATAAGTATTATTTTATTAATATGATAAAGCAAAAAATACGTATCTAATATTTTTTTATTATCTGACTGACGGACAAATTAGAATTTAAAAAAATACCCAGGTATCATCCCTAATACAGTCAAAATAAACCAAATTGGACGAAGTACCTATTATGCTAGACCCTATACTTGTGCGTGCGTCGATTTTTAATAAGACTACAATTTTGTCCCACAATCAGTATGAGGGACACTAAACGCCCATAGGCGTTATAAAAACAAAACCTCTATTATGTCTCGTTAATTGTCAACCTGTTAATAAATAAACAATGTTTTATAAGTACATAATTAGCTGCGCCCCGGGTTAAACCCGCGTAATTCTCGATCCCGTCGGAATATCGGGATAAAAAGTATCCTATTTCCTAATCCAGGTCATGGACTACCCGTGTGCCAAATTTCATTCAAATCTGTTCAGCAGTTTTAGCGTGAAAGCGTAATAAGCAAACAAACTCACTTTCGCATTTACAATATAATATTAGATAGGATAGTAAAAATTCAGTGTATGTATTATGATTATAACATAATATTCTAATTGGGGTGTTTGTTTGTGTGCGTTAATTCTGGGACATGTTATTTAAGTATCTAGTTGATAAAGAGTTATGTGAAGAAGGAAGAAATGGAAATAACAGAAACAAAAGATAAGTTAATGACTTGAACCCGAACAGACATTCATATAAGTTTTTCAACAAGAGGACAAATTGAGGGTATTACAATTATACATATAGATAATAGTAAATGTATCTTCAAAAAATAGTTTACTAAGTAATTTATTTTGTGAAGATACAGTTAGCATAGCATACTATAGCGATATATATGATTTTCCGCTATATTACATATAAAAAATCACTGGGAATCGAACCCAGGATGATGGAGAACGTTTAATGAAACACAGAAAAATTTGAAGTCACACTGTATAATTCAATTGGTTTATAACGAAAAAAAGAAAACAAAATTTTAACTCAGATAAAAAATAATAATAAATTGGTGGTCGTCGTAGATATTTAGAAAAAATAAAAAAGGTATTATATAGAACGCCAGATTCTTCGGATAAGGTATTTTTAGGACTAACGCTGGGCGAGGGGTACTAGCATTGGCCAAGGCTGGGAGCTCTTTTGCGTTAAGGAAAAAAAAATCACGAACGTGTAACTAAAACGAAGAACCGTTGTGCTACATAAGATACGCAGGCTTAAACACTATTTTAATTAGGATGGGTAACGGACAATTTAAAGTAACGGTAAAAAATTACAACGCGATTTTTTTTTAAAAAAATTAGTAAGGCTGACAAATGAGGATGGTGAAAGGTGTTGCCTGCATCGTTTAGCGACAGCGTCTGACACGTCGACGACGCAGCGACTTCTGGTTGGCCGGCGACACCACGCGGAGACGTGGTATTGGAACCACGCGCGGATGGACACGGCTGTGGACTTGGCGGACTGCGCTCCTCCCTGGCTACAGCCACAGCTGGAGACGGGTAAGCCAGGGGCCTCAACGAGGCCTTTTGAAACAATTAAAGGTAGTTTTTCCTGGATATATATATAAATCACAAATGAGACTTTTTTATGAAATTATAACAATAAAGATTTTGCGGTAAAATATGCCAAAGACTGAAATAAATGTGTTAAATCGGAAAAAAAATATAATCAAACCGCTAGCTCCGTATGACACGACACCAATGGCACCAATCGTCGTTCCTTCAAAAAAACAAAACCGTCTTTTCATTCGATAAAAAAAATATTCAAAAATGTGTCAAGCGTAACCACATTTTAAGAGAAAAACATGTTAAGCCTTTTTGGCAAATAAAAAAGTTGGCTTGGCAGCGACATGCTGCAATACCCCCTTCCAGCAAAAAAAAAAATTTTTTATCGACATTATCGATAAAAAATTTCACAACCCTAAATGTGTGTGACATCCCTTGACATGGATGACATAAGTTGATATAAAAGTGACAGCCTAAGTAACTTTATGGAGGGAAAGTAATGAATTAAACAAATCGACCTCAATACTATTTTATAAATTAAACATTAACCAAAACTAATGAAAATAACCTAAGCTAAAACGAACAGAGAACACTAAGTGCAGCCGACAAAGAGTAAATCAGACCCGGATCAAACCTACACCTTATCGGTGCGAACTATAGAAGTCAGAAGTGTCCTACAAACCTATGTTTAAAAAATCTGAATGTACGACTTCAACTCCCATGTTAAAAAGTTAAGTTAATGCTATATATAAAAAAAATCTAAGAAGTGTTCTTAGATTTTGCAATCAAATGACGAGAGCAAGAAACAACTAGATGCAATAAAGAAACTCAAGCTAAAGCAAGGAAAAAAATTATTAGCCTAGAATAAAGACTTATATTACATCATCGATAAAATTAAATATCGATTGAGGGAAAAAGAAATCACACTCAAATTGGAAGTGATATGGTCCTTGAACCATGTATTTTAACGTAGGTCGCGTGGACTAACACTAAATACAAGTATTCAAAATTATTATCGGAAAATGCTTCCAATGTTTACACATGCGACAAAGCAGGAAACAGGACAAGGAGAAAAACCAAGAAGGCTTTGGAAAGGAGAAAATAAACCTACAACCGACGCGGGACACGATCGCTTGAGGGGAAAGTAGAAAAATACTCAAAAATAAGGAGAGTTAACCCATTAGAATAAGGAAGAGGAAACGTGCAATTGGGGGCCCAGTCCAAAAAACACGCATCCGGAAGAAAATTATGAAGGAACGTGACATTGGGGTCCGGCCCAATGTCAACGTACCTAGAAGAATATGACGAAAACACGTGACACTGGAGCTCAATCCAGTGACTACGTGCCCAGGGGGAATATAAATTATCCCACCTGTCTGGGAAATGAAGAGACAGACAACGTAAACGTACCTAGGAGAATATCGAAAACACGTGACACTGGGGCTCAATCCAGTGACTACGTGCCCAGGGGGAATATAAATTATCCCACCTGTATGGGAAATGAAGAAAGAGACAGCGAATTTTGGGGGGCGGTCCGAGAAATTTATACAAGAAACTAAATGTAATACGATGAACGAAAAAGGCGTTAGATGAGAAGGGCAGTCACTTCAAAATGTCCTTGATATGGTATGACCCAGAATGAACGGAATCACAATCCTTAAGGACATAGGTGGTCCTAGAAATGACCCTAGTTACCCGACACTTGACAAAGCGAGGGGCAAGTTTTCCGGAGAAATAATCGGTACCAGATGATCTGGAGAAATTACGCCTCCATACAGTGTCACCTACGTTAAGAGTGATACTTGAACGATTCGTATTATAAGTTCGAGAATTACGGAGGAAAGCTAGAGAAAGGTTGTCAGCGACTTTTGTGTAAATCTGTGCAAGGGAAGATAGGTTAGATGCGTGTTGAGACCGACTTTCGGCTAAATTGGAGCTTAGAGTCTGACCATGCGCACTAGTAGGATCCAAAACAACTTCCCTACCAAACATAAGGAAGTTTGGTGTGAAACCGGTAGCTAAGTTAATGCAAGAATTGAGATATAATTTCACCTTGGGTAATAATTTAGACCAATTCCTTTGGTTTTCACCAACTAAAATACTTAAACATGTGACAACACTTTGGTTATACCGTTCCACGGTATTGGCCTGTGGCGTATAAAAGGGCGTAAAGATCGGTGGATCGATGTGAAACGATCTGAGGAAATTTAAGAAACGATTACTACGGAAAACGGTAGCGTTATCACAAAGAATTGCACGTGGAACCCCGAAATTATAAAATACTAGCTTTTGCCCGCGGCTTCGCCCGCGTGGATGTCGGAAAATATCCGACGGGAACGTACTACCTGGATTAAAAAATAACCTATAGGTTAATCCAGGTTATTAACTCTCTGTGTGCCAAATATCATCCAAATTCGTTCATCCGTTTTTGTGCAAACCGGAACATACTCGTACATTCAAACAAACAGACCAAAATTCTAAAAACTATGTTTTCGGCATCAGACTCGAATATTCAATGTAAGATTTGACTTCGTTACTATTTTATTTTACTTCGTCTGCGTAGAGGATAAATTCTTTTTTCTAGATATTTATGAATTATTATAACAATTACAATATAGAGCTTTGTTCATGGCTAATTGTCCTCCACTATCTGTGATATTTGAGGAATACTTTCAAGAAATACCTACTGTAAAGGACCGGTATCTACCTAAATACTTTACAGTATTTCTCTATATACAATGTTTTTCACTAATTCGGAAGCGGGCACTAAAACAACCAGGCTAGTTGGAGAGCTAATACGTGAGTGAGCCACATAAAATTGGCCGACGAAGAAACAGTCTTGCCGCAAATCAACTCCAGCAAATTTCAGAGTTTGTCCCTGTGACTTATTAATAGTCAACTGCAATCTTTTAAATTCAAACGGAAGGTCATTATTTGGTATCAATGGTATACGCGGCACGAATACTGTTTCTCCTCTGGCAGATCCAGTTAGTACTTTGGCCTCAATAACATTGCATAGGTGTTCCCTATATGTGTGGTCAGTCTGTAGGGTACAAATTATCACGCTATTTGCTATGAGGGATGAGCAGTATCGCATTCTGTTCGTATCCTTACTATACTAATCTATATCTATATCGATTCTCCCGGAGAAGGGGAAGGGGGGGGGGGGGTTCTCCGGGTGAGGGGCCCGTGGCTAAATAATAACAGCCGCACACGTCAATCGATTAGGTTAAGCTACACTTGCCGCAGTTGGTCTGTAGATGGGTGACCATACAAAGACCCGTCCGTTGCTCGGAAAGCACGTTAAGCCGTTGGTCCCGGCTGTCGTTCGTGGATCTTTGACAGTCGTTGCGGGAAGTCAGAAGCCCGAAAGTCTGACAACCATTCTTACCAAGGGGTATCGTATTACCCAGTAACTGCGTTGTGGAGGTAAGATAGGCAGTCGCTCTATGTAAAATACTGTAAAGTTAAAAGCAGTACACGTACACTTATATTATTTTTACTTGAATACAAAATTCAGCTAATGAAAAACTTCAATACAAAACTTCATAGCCCTTTTCAGACCCTTTTTTTTTTTAGGGTGGGAAATGTTCAAATAACTTCTCCCGCTCTGGGCGGAGCGGGAGGGCGTGTCAAACTCTTACTGACTAAAACCCACCCGTGTGTCTTCAATTACCTGTACGTTGCCAGGGGCCACGGTATCCCTTTCGGACTTTCCTGCGACCCCGGCAGGCATCGGTCCTAGCGGACCCCTTCCGTTGTGCCGACATCTGCTTCTCCCTCACGCGCTCCGTCTTCTCCTTTGCGAGCATTACTGCTTCGCAGAAGGAGCTGACGACTTGCCACGCCCTCTCCCTCAGTACCATGGCCTGGACCGGGGCCGGACGCGAGAGATCACTGTCACCGATCGCCTCCACAAGGACAAGGCGGTGCCCCGCCCAAGCCGGGCGGACCTTCACCGTATGCTCCACCATGTCCTCCGGGTGATCAACACAGTGGTGACACCTGGGCGTTTCCTCCCGCCTTATGCGAAACAGGAACCTCCCGAAACAACCGTGTCCGGTGAGGACCTGCGTCAGGCGGAAGGTGAGGACGCCGTGGCGCCTTTCTAGTCACTCCTTTTTTTTTTTTTTTTTTTGGGTGGGAAATCATCAAATGACTCCTCCCGCTCTGGGCAGAGCGAGAGGGAGTGTCAGACTTTTACTGACTAAAACCCACCCGTGTTCCTTCCGTTGCCTATGTGCTGGGGCCGCGATATCCCTCTCAGACAAACCCGCAACCCCAGCAGGCATTGGTCCTTCCGGACCCCGTCAGTTGTTGCTGACATCCCTTTGAGGCGCGCGTGGAACACGACGCGCCGTCGACCCGGGCCTGGTCCTTATCGGACGGCGAGCTGCCCATCGCTCACCGTCCGCAGGCCCGCGCCTACGGTGGCCGGAAGTCAGCTTGTGACTCCCGACGCCCGGGGCGTCTCCTGCGGCGACTAGGGGCGCGAGGGCGTGCAGCTTCAATCTCCCTCGCGCGCTCCGCCTCCTCCTTCGCGAGCATAACTGCCTCGCAGAAGGAGGTGACGGCCTCCCATGCATTCTCGCTCCGGACCATGGCCTGAACCAGGGCCGGACGCGAGAGATCGCCGCCGCCGATCGCCTCCGTGAGGACACGGCGGTGCTCCGCCCAAGCCGGGCAGACTTCCACCGTATGCTCCACCGTGTCCTCCGGGCGATCCACACAATGGTGACACCCGGGCGTTTCCTCCCGCTTGATCCTGAACAGGAACCTCCCGAAACAGCCGTGTCCGGTGAGGACCTGCGTCAGGCGGAAGGTGAGGACGCCGTGGCGCCTCTCCAGCCACTCCTCAAAGAGGGGCCTTACCGCCGCAATTGTGGCGTGCCCATTCTAGTCACTCCTCAAAGAGAGGAAAAAAAAGAGAGGACTTATCGCCTCAAATGTGGCGAGCCCAGCAGTGGGTTGCGAATATAATAGATATTATTCTAAGCCGAAATATTAGTGATTTTAACTTAAAAAATAAAGAACTTTAATTTCAAACAAAATTTCATCCCCCTTTTCACCCCCTTAAGGGTTGAAATTCTAACAACACCGTTGCGTTAGCTTCCAACCATAAGCCTAGATAGTAAATTTTGTGATTTTTCTTAGAAAATTAAGGACTTTTCAACTTTATCCCCTTTTTAACCCCTCGGGGGTGGAATTATCAAACCCGCTGAGACACGTATAAATTAATTTTCAATCGTCAACCTAAACACAAAATTTGAAGATCCTAACTTCAAAACTGACGGACTTTCATACAAATTTCCATCCCCTATTTTACCCCTTTAGGGGTGGAATTCCCAAAAATCCTTTCTTAGTGGATACTTACTCTTCACAAAGAACACACCCTCCAAGTTTCATGTCTCTAGGACCAGCGGTTTGGGCTGTGCGTTGATATATCACCCAGTCAGTCAGTCAGCTTATCATTTTATATATATAGATTTCGGACTCCAGCGCTTTAATTAGGGAACTAGCGTCGACCTTTTTTAAAGGAACTAGCCAGATATATTTGGAAAATACGTCTACCATAGATAGTATGTAACGGTAACCATAATAGGCAATAGGTAGCGGACCTATGATGTCTATGGAAATAAGTTGTAGGGGAAGAGAGACGGGTTTCGGATACAACATCTGACCACGTGGTTGAGTGTTAGAGATTTTATAGGCCTTGCAAACCTCACATTGTCTTAATGTTTCGGTGACATCACGAAACATGTTTGGCCAATAAAACAAACCCTTGATTTTAAGGTAAGTTTTCATAACACCGGGGTGAATAGAGGGGAAATTATTATGAACTTCCCAAATAGCGTGCGGGACCTTCTCAGCGGGCAATACAACGCGCCAAGGATCAGATGATAAAGGGTTAGTAATGGGCATACGTCTTGAGAGAACACCGTTCTGTATGGCATAATCAGGGAACATTTGCGGCGTATCACGAGCGCCCAGGTAAACTTTCTTATACCAACGGTCATTAGTACATTCGGGGCCTTGGTCAAACGTAACAGGGCTTGCGTAAATTCTGGACAAGGCGTCCGGGACAACATGCTGTGAACCCTTACGATGAAGTATATCGAAGGTGTATTGGGAAATTACAGTGGCCCAGCGGGCTAAACGTCCAGAGGGGTTGTTTAAGGTGAGTAACCATTTCAAGGCCATGTGGTCTGTTATAACAGAAAACTTCATTCCATCTAAATAACACCGAAAATGTTTAATGGAATCGAGGACAGATAAGAGCTCGCGTTCAGTAGTACTATAATTACGCTCAGCTTTAGAAAATAGGCGGGAATAATAGGCAATGGGATGCTCTACACCATCAATCTTCTGTGAGAGAACCGAACCGAGACCAACCGCTGATGCATCACATTGTAAAAGAAATGGCTTGGAAAAATCTGGGCAAGCCATAACAGGAGTGTTGATTAAAGCCTCCTTTAACTTATTAAAAGCATGTTCAGCAGCGTGATTCCAACTAATAGGATCACGACCTTTCCTCTTACCAATAAGAGCTGTAAGGGGTGCTATAATAGAGGAAAAACCATCGACAAAACGCCTATAATAAGAGCACATGCCTATGAAACCACGCAAGGATCTAGCGCAAGTAGGGGTTGGATAATCCCTAATAGCATCTAGTTTGCTTGCATCTGTTTGTAGGCCTTTTTCCTTTACAATATAACCTAAATATTTAAGTTCGCTTTTGCAAAATTCGCATTTTTTTAAATTAATAGATAAACCGGCTTCTTTAAGGCGGTTTAACACCTTTCTGAGGAGCGCGAGATGACTGTGGAAATCCTTGGAGATTAAAATCAAATCATCGACATATCCAAAAACGCAGTCATCGCTGGTCGATGTGAATTCGAAATTAACAATCATATCAGTAAGTCGTTGCATCTCAGAAGCGGCATTGGTGAGCCCGAATGGCATTCTCACAAATTCGAACAAGCCGCGTTGTGGAATTATGAAAGCGGTTTTTGCGCAACTGTCGTTATCCGCGAGTGGTATCTGCCAAAATGCACTCCTGAAATCGAGCGAGCTTATATATCTGGCACCACGAAGGTTGTCAAGAATGTCTTGAATACGCGGGAGGGGATACGAATCTCTGATGGTCACGCTATTCAATTTCCTGCTATCCACGCAGAAACGGACAGAACCATCCTTCTTAGTAACCATTACTACTGGGCTAGCCCAGGGTGAGCGAGATGGTCGAATAACACCTAGCTGTAACATTTTATCAACTTCGTCGTTAAGTATTTTTAATTTAACCGGTGAAAGAGGATAAAATCTCTGCCTAATTGGCTGTCCTGTAGTATTAATTTTGTGTGACAGCCACGAAGTTTTACCTAGCCCGATCTTGTCAGACGAGATGACTTCAAACTCATCAATGACATTTTGTAGACTACGCTCTTGGTCGGGTAAAAGGACGTTACGGGGGTGTACGTATCGGGGTTCGGTTACGCAAGACAGATGCGGAGGAGAATTGAGAACGGATGAAAGGTACATATTTCCTTTAATATTTTTATCAAAAGCTTGGCTAAAAAGGGTAGTCAAACCAAATTTGTTCCAAAATTCTATACCTAAAATAACTGACGAAGACATGCAACGCGCTACTAAAAACTCATGCGTAAAAGTCGAGTTATTAAACTTAACCGGAAGGTATAAAGTTCCCACAATATCAATAGGCGAGCTATTTGCAGAAATAACGCGGGGACATGAATTGTTGAAATTTAAAGAAATGCCTAACTCCTGAACTAAAATGTCACTGATAAGAGACATTTGTGCGCCTGAATCTAAAAGAGCCTTTACCATACGATTGCCTAATAAAATCTCGATAAATGGTCGGTTATCCGACGAGCCGTTCGATATCACCGGTGACACTGTACGAAATGCGTGCCGCGGTTGGCTTATGCTCTTTTTTGAATTGCACTTTGGGCAATTGCGAGTTATGGCACCAGGAGTTCGACATCTAAAACAAAGCATGCCAGGGAAATTTGGACAGTTACGATAAGAGTGCCCGCTTTTTTTACATTTAGGACATAACTGGGTCCCGCATGTAACCCTAGATACAGGTTTAGAAACAACTGGTAAAAAACTTTCGAAATGTGAAGCCATATCGATGAGAGAATCCATATCATTAAACTTATGAACAGATAAGCAAGGGTTGAATTTAGGGTGCATATTGTGCAAAATAATCTGAAGCAGATTTGGTTCGGAAATCGGGTTGAACAATCGGTCATTCAGGTATGTAACCTGGATAACGAAATCCCTGACCGACTGGTCAGACCTCTGCTTCAAATTCCTGACCTGTTGTTCGGTCTTGAATTCGAAATCGACAGGTCCGAACATCCTTATAAAAGATTCCTTGAGCTCTGCATAGGAAAGATTTATGTGGCGAATAGACCTAAAGTATTTCAACGGAGCCCCGGATAGGACTTCGTGGAAATGCTTGACTAAGTAGAGGTCCGAAATATCATCGGCTTCCTTTCGTTCGTCTACTGCCACGAAAAACTCACGTACACAAGTATTTCCCGAAAAATCAATCTTCCATTTCGAGAGAGAAATCTGCTTGTGGAAATAGCGTAGATGATCTTCGGATTTGATAGGAGACGGAATACCTGACGACATAGAAGCTCTGGGTGGAATAGGAGGAGGTCTCGAAATTATGGGGCTAACTCGAACAGGGGTCTCGGTAATTGAACAATCCTCGACTTCCATATTGCCGAAAATTGACACAAACAACCGATAAAAAATAAAACGGATCTGGTCGAAGATCTGACTTCTAACAGAGAAACCTACGTGCTTAGAAACGAAGGAAAGGTTACAAAATTGGACGATCTCCTTTTAAATAAATAGGATTTCCAGGACTTGACAATCTCCTTTATATTTTGAACGATGTTTGTAGTAATGAATAATTACGTAACTCGAAAATGAGAATTTTTATTTGAGTAAATATTCCGCAAATTCCGGTCTCTGTGAATAGATTTAGGGATAAAACTAATATTCGAATTGAATTTCAGCAAATCGGATAATGCAAATGGGAATTATTGGGGTCTAGATGTTTTAAAGAAAGATTTTCCTATAGCGATGTATAGACTGTAGCAAATCCCTAGTAATGCTGCTGATGGAAGAATAGAAGACGATAGCGACGTTTGGCAAACCGTACGACTGGGCTAGGCATCAAACAAAATAAATAAATAGACACTTCGCAAAACAGCCGCACAAAAGAGCTTACCTTAGACACGATGACTATTCATTCACACACATCAACCATGCACTACGGGTACTAACTACAACTAAGACTACAGGAGATAAATAAAATACGGGTTTCGTTTATAATTATAGGATGGAAATAAAAGTCAGATTTTTGCATATAGTTACAGGTTTCTTTAAATCGGATTACATGAACAACAGCACAAAAAATTAAATCAACAGGATCTGGATAAATAATTTCCACATATCACGAAAGTCTTCATGTAATTCCCGAGACCTGTAAAATAGAATAATAACTTAGAGATTGAATTTGTGCTCTTAAGGAGCACACCACATACAGAATAACGAAAAAAGACAAAAAATAGTAATTATTAAGTATTTTAAATATACTCACTTTGTTCGGGCGCCATTTCTATAGCGATATAAATGATTTTCCGCTATATTACATATAAAAAATCACTGGGAATCGAACCCAGGATGATGGAGAACGTTTAATGAAACACAGAAAAATTTGAAGTCACACTGTATAATTCAATTGGTTTATAACGAAAAAAAGAAAACAAAATTTAAACTCAGATAAAAAATAATAATAAATTGGTGGTCGTCGTAGATATTTAGAAAAAATAAAAAAGGTATTATATAGAACGCCAGATTCTTCGGATAAGGTATTTTTAGGACTAACGCTGGGCGAGGGGTACTAGCATTGGCCAAGGCTGGGAGCTCTTTTGCGTTAAGGAAAAAAAAATCACGAACGTGTAACTAAAACGAAGAACCGTTGTGCTACATAAGATACGCAGGCTTAAACACTATTTTAATTAGGATGGGTAACGGACAATTTAAAGTAACGGTAAAAAATTACAACGCGATTTTTTTTTTTAAAAATTAGTAAGGCTGACAAATGAGGATGGTGAAAGGTGTTGCCTGCATCGTTTAGCGACAGCGTCTGACACGTCGACGACGCAGCGACTTCTGGTTGGCCGGCGACACCACGCGGAGACGTGGTATTGGAACCACGCGCGGATGGACACGGCTGTGGACTTGGCGGACTGCGCTCCTCCCTGGCTACAGCCACAGCTGGAGACGGGTAAGCCAGGGGCCTCAACGAGGCCTTTTGAAACAATTAAAGGTAGTTTTTCCTGGATATATATATAAAACACAAATGAGACTTTTTTATGAAATTATAACAATAAAGATTTTGCGGTAAAATATGCCAAAGACTGAAATAAATGTGTTAAATCGGAAAAAAAATATAATCAAACCGCTAGCTCCGTATGACACGACACCAATGGCACCAATCGTCGTTCCTTCAAAAAAACAAAACCGTCTTTTCATTCGATAAAAAAAATATTCAAAAATGTGTCAAGCGTAACCACATTTTAAGAGAAAAACATGTTAAGCCTTTTTGGCAAATAAAAAGGTTGGCTTGGCAGCGACATGCTGCAATACGTAAGTTAATTGACTCAGGCGTGACTTTCCGGAAATCCATTATAAAATACAATAGACGACGTATATTTATTAACCTAATCCGCTTAACTGTTCTTAAAGAGTCAGAGTAAGAAATCGACACGTGTTTCACCTCTCAATGAGGCATCCTCAGGATGACGATTGACTTGTTGCTACTGACTGCGTTAGTATACTGAGTAGATTGTGGGAATTATTGTAAAATGATACTATAAAATGTACGTAGACACCCCAATTCCGTAACCCACTTTCCTTTGCGTCATATGTTTGGAAAATTCATCTGCTCGACAAAGTAAAAAACGTAATGAATGTTATCAAATTTTCAAAATTACCACGCTGGCCAAGCACAAACAGATTTATGGAAATAAAAATGCTTAGATGCACAAACTAGTTTCCAGAACCCAAAACAAACTCTACCGTCGTTAAATTCGCAAACAAGACAGCTACTGGCAGCAGAAAACAAACCCTTTAATGCATAAATTAAAGCAGAGTCTACTACATAGCTCGCATGCATGCTGTTTACCCTGCAGCAGTACGATGCAGTACACAAACTTGTGTCAGATTAGCTCTGAAGTCTGGTGTGTACTACATGGCTTGGGAAACTTGTGCAATCAGAAATTATCTTATATTTGTTGTGATGGCAGGTCTATATCTTGTTTTAATCGTGTTAAAAACATCAGGAACCCTCCTTTAGGATTTTGCCGCGGTCGGTTAAAAAGAACAAAATATTGTTTTTGTATTGTTTTGTTTGTTTTTATTGTTTTTTGTTTGTCGTAACCGGCGTGCGTGTATGAACGTTCACGAATCAAAGGAGTATACATGTAAGGATGGAAAGAAGTCATGAGTTTATGTGTAAATTGTTTACAATCAATACAAATTCTTAGTAATAAATTATGTTACACGAGTAACTTATTTCTGAAGAATTTAACTCATTGCTGCATTGGCGCGTGTTGGAGATAACGTTACAATTTGATATCAATTGTGTCTCATTATTCAAAGCTTGGGAGATTAAGAGGGTCTATCCTAAAAGTTGGCAACGTCACAAATAACTGTCAAATATTTACCTGTTTTGATTCTTATAGCAATATTACTGAATATAAGTAAGAAATGTGGCTAACTAGCGAACTAGAATATTAATAATGAATTGCAATTATAACATTGAATTTGATGTTGTACCCATTTTAGTTGTAAAAAACGCATTTGGAAAGTTTCCAAATAGTTTTTTTTTACATCTAAAACTAAACATTCGGTGTTACGATATTAATTATTGCATTTCATAATCAATATCTAATCATCATAATTTCAGTTCGCTAGTTAGCCACATTTTTTATTTCCACACAATATTTCTAAATTAATCAAAACAGTGAAATATTTGACATCTATTTGCGACCTTGCCCACCTTCAGAATAAACGCTCTTAATAGAAAGTCATTTATCGTCATCTTCGTCACTTCTCAAAGACCTCAGTGGTCCTAGGATAGGTATGCGCAGTGTCAGGCAGGTCAAGGTGGACACATGGTTGAAACCGCATGACAGTTAGCTTTTTGACTAATATTGAGTACTGTAAGGTTTTAAGCGATAAGCAACCTTATGTTGTGCAGGCTGTTAAGAAAATAGCATTCGGACATTCTGACAATTTGTATTTTAAATAAAAAAAGGAATGTGGCTTTTGTTTGATGAAAAGATAGTGGAAGACTTACTACCGAATAGTATGCGCGTTATTATATAGGATTGTATTGAACTTAAAATAATTGTTATATAACCCGTGTTTCATTGTTGTGTGCTCCCGGGGTCACACTACAGAATCAATCAATCTGCTTAGCCTTTTCCCAACTATGTTGGGGTCGGCTTCCAGTCTAACCGGATGCAGCTGAATACCAGTATTTATTTTTTACATGGAGCTCTGCATATCTTACCTCCGAAACCCAGTAACTGGGTAATACGATACTTTGCCAGCTCCACCTCAGACATTTACACAAATATTTTAGATAACGTCCCTCCGACGTTACAGTACTGTCCATGCTATAGCTTCTGCCTGAAATTTCTTGTTTTGATCTATGTCACTCGGCAATACTAGACTTTCCAATACTGAAAGAATTTTCGGAACCGGCTCGGTAGTTCCGAAGTTTACCCCATCTATACAAACTCACAAATTTTACCTCCATATAAATTAATAGTATTATTATTAAGTATAGATGACGCTGTTTTAATTAAGAGTGTATTGTAAACCCTCTGGTCAACAACAAATTGTGGATGACCACGTAACAGATAACGACTCACCTATTGTCTCAAACGTGACTCCGTGGTTCGACCTCACAGGCCTACAAAATAGGACAAATATTACGTTCAGGCCGCAGGGCAGCACCTTTTATTACGCACGCAAAATATGCTTGTCGTTAATTATTATATTGCGTCGACCTTTTATTGAGGTAAAATTGTGTTCTTGTTCTTATCTCAGGTTAGCACGAGCTTTAAGAGAATAACTAACGCCGCCGGTGGTGATATAGAAATATTTTTTTATTCTCCGAATAATAGGGCGCCTTTTTTGTGGTGGGGAATTATCAAATAACTTCTCCCGCTCTGGGCGAAGCTAGAGCGAGTCAGAATCTTACTGACTAACACCCGTGTTCCTTCAGTTGCCTGTGTGTTACCAGGGGCCACGGTATCCCTGTTGGACTTTTCCGCGACCCTGACAGGCATCGGCCCTAGCGGATCCCGTCAGTTGTGCTGACATCTCTTTGAAGCGCGTGTGGTACACATCGCGCCGTCGACGCGGGCCTGGTCCTTATCGGACGGTGAGCTACCCATTGCTCATCATCCTCAAACCCGCGCCGGTTGCCGGGAATCGGCCTGGAATTGCCGACGCCCAAGGCGTCTCCTGCGGTGACTAGGGGCGTGAGGGCGCGAAGTTTGCCTCTTTCTCACGCGTTCCGTCTCCTCCTTTGCGAGCATTACTGCTTAGCAGAAGGAGGTGACGGCTTCCCATGCCTAAGCGTATCGATGGCCTATGTTAATGGACTCGACCCAGAATTCGGCTACGCGATTGATTACATAATTAAGTAGGACACGATATTAAGTATACCAACCAACCTATTAAGTACTAGGTATTCAAAATTATTAGAAATCCGGTATATTTATTAGTTGCGAGAATTGACATCCGGAATGACATTATGATAATAACGTCACACATTTTGCATATCAACGGGCGCAGAAAGAAGAGAATGCTGTCTCAATAATAAATTCAGTTATCGAATTCGGTTAAAGTTAATATAACCTACAACCAGGAATTATTAAACAAACGCTTCTATTAAAGTACTCGTAAAGCAGTCATTACTACCGTCTAATGTCATTTTTTATCTTTACACTACATGTAGCGAGGTCAAGTCAAGGTGAAAGGTGCTCTTGCGCACACATCTTCACTTTTACTTTCTGTAAACGCACGTATTTTTAGATTAAATGGTATCAAGCATCGGTGGTTCAGTGGTAGAATGCTCGCCTGCCACGCGGGCGGCCCGGGTTCGATTCCCGGCCGATGCAGTTATCTTTTTACATTGTAACAATAAAAAATATAGCATTTCTGCCGATATTGTTCGGGTTTTCATTTAATTTTTGTTGGTAACAAAAATAGTTATAATATTAAGTTGGATAATTTTTTATTTATAATTAGAAATTTTATTATTAATTTGACAATAGATAATTTTTAATTATCGATCATAAGTAATTCGTACAGTGTTAGCGACATGGGTAACAACTAGATAAGATTGCATTCATGTAAACACAAATGAAAAATAAAATAAAATATTATTCGCTGTTTAATTATTGGGTTAGGGTTTTGGGATAGTTTTTGTCGTCAGTAAAAAAAAAAACAATATACTTCGCTTATATTATAATTATTATATTAGCTCGTGGCTAAGTAACAACAGCCGCACTGGTCGATCCATCAGGTTAAGCTACGCTTGCCGGGATTGGTCAGTGGATGGGTGACCATCTTTACATACCGAGAATCCTCCGTGTCTCGGAAAGCACGTTAAGCCGTTGGTCCCGGCTGTCATTCGTGGATCTTTGACAGTCGTTACGAGTCGTCAGAAGCCCGAAAGTCTGATACCAGTCTTACCAAGGGGTATCGTATTACCCAGTTACTGGGTTGTGGAGGTCAGATAGGCAGTCGCTCCATGTAAAATACTGGTATTCAGCTGCATCCGGTTAGACTGGAAGCCGACCCCAACATAGTTGGGAAAAGGCTAGGCAGATTGACGTGAAGCAAAAACTTTGTACCTCTTTTTACGAAAATTACGCGGGCGGAGGAGTATGAAATTTGGCACAGTTAAAGTTTATATGGAGAAGAAGTGCAGAAAGCTAATATTTTTTAATAATATACATTAGAAATAAATTAAATTAATTAAAAAAACATTACACACACTACCATGCGTTTACCACAAGACGGCTTCCTTAGAATCATGACATTTAAATCAATTATGGTCGATTTTCGACCTCTGGGCGACCACTAGTATACTTAATATATATTATACTTCTTGGTCAGCAAATAAACTTTAACTAACTATTATCAAAAAATAAGGACATCTTATTGTACTGGAATCATTGTCATAGTTATGTCTATTTTTCTGTATGTTGGTACATCATAACTAAATCGATTTTAATTTCTACGATAACGCTTTGATACCAGCCGATCACCGTGAAAACGATGTAGTGAGCTGTTAATACTGGCAATCCCTAGCATCAAGTGAAATGACAGCTCATTTTAGCTAAGTTTTCACGGTGAGATTTTAACAGAATAGACCGCCTAAAATGCCACCCAAAACTTACTATTCATTCCACATGATACATTTCTTAAGACATTATGCAAAAACTTTTACCTTTGAATCGAATTACCCAGGAAACGAATCAAACTCGGTCCAAAAGTAAGTTTAATAGCGCCTGTCTTAAATCTCAGGAAAGGAGCCATATTACCATACCACGCATCATATCTCGAATACTGATCTTTTGCAAACCCCTCGACTTACATGAATATTGATCGAGATATGAATTATACATTATACATAAATCTACCCACTTGTTAGTAAACTTTATCGTTTGCTACCATTTTTCTTTAGGGGATTGTCGAATGAAATATGTTTGGTAAGGAGAATTGGTGTACCTATATTTTTTATGAGATTGTTTTTTGATGTTATCGTTGTATATGTTACTGTTTTTTCTACCAATCTACAAAAAAAAAAAAATAGGGAAGCGGATAGCGTTACTTCGTAAAAATAAAATAAGATCATGTTTGTTAAAGACAGCCTCTTTTGAAAGTTTAAAACACTAATGAGATTGACAGTTCCACTTTTTTATCTAGAATTCTACTAGTTAGAGTTGCAGTTTCAAGGAAATAAGCGTCATTATATCCTTTCTCTAGAAGTTATTTTCCATCCACGCCGTGGTCTCATGATTTATAAACATCATCATCATCCAGGTCTGTTCTTTTCCTAAACACTTATCATTATCTCCATACTGAAGAAGTACACTGCTGTAATAAAACAATCTCAATGCATGCAACTTTTTATAGTAAAGCAACACGACATGTCCTGGCACTTGGAACCCTGCCCATCCCGGAAGGAGCCGTGTATCACACCGCGCTGTCAACGTAAAACGAAACGCATTCTTACTAACATGACATTTTTATTTGAATTTAGAATGCCTTTGTTGCGAGCCATGTTTTGTGTTTTTGAATGATTTAGAATGGAACATAAAGGTAGGGCGTGGAAGTAGAAGTTACCACCGTAATTGGTAACACAGGCAGATGAAACATTTCTATTTTTTTCTATGATAAAAAAATAGAAATGTTTTTTGGTGTTGTGTAGATATCCAGAGATGTTGGAAAAAACAAATCTGAATAAAACCAAGTAATAAATGTGGAAAGGCTAGGTGTAAAAATAGTAATCATTATGATTACCCTCGGGTATACAAATAATGAAAGCCAAACATTATTTTGTAAAGTTAGAGTAAATTGAGAAATTCGAGTCAAATTAAAATGGCCGACATTTAATTTAACTCGAATTTCTCAATTTTCTCTAAGAATCACAAGCCTAGTTTATGTAATTTGGCTCGTTCTCATTATGATGTGAGGGTATATGAGCCTGCTAAGCTCTCTATTTATAGCCTTCAAAAGTCCGCTTCAATATTCATACGTTCACTCACTCAAAAAAACATTCATTTAAATCCAGGTATATTCACGAAATATAAAGCCGTGCCGCGATATTTCGTTCGCGAGTATTTTTTTACATCAGCCAGACATAATGAGGTCGCGTCGGATCGCAGTTAACGTTCCAAATTCAAATAAAATTACGTTCTGAATTTCAAATTTATTGTATTTTTTTAACTAAATTCGGATTAGAAAGTATTTTGAAACGTTTGTCTTTTTTTAATTAAATGTAGATTGGTGCTGTGCTGGTGATGTGCGTACCTATGTTTTTACTCATAAATACTGTTTATTTTTCAAGAAAAACAAGGTAAACGAATATGCTGTTGTCACTGTTAACCAGAGCTGTAAATAAAAAGTTTCATCCACTGCGTAGAATATGGTGCATGCAACGAACGGGGCTTGGACACAGTATTTTATGCAGTCTTAAGTACATCACATAAAAAAACCCATAAAATAATGTTTATTTTCCTTCTCTGACCATACTTTATTTCTTGTACCTACAAAAAGTTGGTAACCGTAGATGTGGGTGATGTGATCTTGTACCTACGGTAAAGAAAGTAAGCTAAATTAACACAAAAGTACAGTACAACCATTTTATTAATTTCCCTCGGCCAACTTTGTGTTTCGTCAAATTCAAAAATTCTTAAGTCATTTATTCAAACTAGGCTGAGAATCAGCACTTTTCGAACGTCAAAATTACATAAGACAGTCCCCCAAAACGCCCACCCTTCACCACTTCCTCGTCACACCCTTCGTCATCGACGTCGGATTTCCATACTCTATAATACTTCCAAGTCGATTGAGAGCATGCAATGGCAACTGATAGAAATCCGACGACTGACGAAACCCGAAGTTTGCCGAGGGACATTAAGAAAATATTTGTACTGTACAAGATAATCTGCTTCTCAGCATCTCATTTACTTATTGGTCAATATTTTTATGATTAAAAAAAACAATACTAACCTAACTGATCTCCGAGTTTGTTTCAGCGATTCTGCTCAAAATTGTCGGATAGGAAACGTCGACCTCACCTTGTTTAAAAAATATGATTGACGTGTCAAAGTTTTTGTACAAACCTATTATCAGAAATAAAATAATTTAGAACGGAAATTAATATTATGAATTCAACAAATGATAACAAATGATATCAATTTTCGTCAGTGGGTGTATTCTCTATTTTTCTTCCTACATTCAATGTAGGAAGAAAAATAGAGAATACACCCACTAAACTAGAACAAATTAAAGTGAGTTTTGATTGTAGGTATACTATTTAGTTTTGATTGTACTATTAAATAAAAGGCAATAACAAAGCAACAATAAAATAACCTCATTTAATTTAAGCATTGCTTTGTTAAAATTGAAAACAGAATAACGCTTTTATTCCGTTATGACTTTTGTCTGTCATTGATTTATTTTATAGCGAATAGTTCAATTGTTTTGGTGTTACATAATTATTCTATTGTAACTGAAAATATCGTTTCCTTAAATTATTGGAAATTCTTTATTGTACTGTTCTGTGGTCAGCCTAACAGGAATTTCAAAAATGAGTAATTTGAGGTTACCTACTTGTTATTGTTACACATTTTTCTTTACCATATTTCCCAGTATCTACATCGATGTTAACTTACTACAGAATGCAATTTCGTGTCCCACTACTGGGCAAGGACCTCCCATTTTCCCTTTCTTGCCTCTCTATTTTGTGTGACTCTAACTGACATACCTAAAATTGTAATTTTAATTCGTGAGTATGCAATCAATCATGTTAAAACTAACCTAATAATCTAATAAAAATAAATGTATGTACCTATTATTTGCACGCCACACTTGGCAGAATGTGATGATACCATTGACTAATCTTAAGACCATATAATGTACCATATTCTGACAAATAAATGATTATAATTATGATTATGTGATCTCAGGCCATGTTGGCCCCGCAAACATGACTACATCGTAACTCTACCTTCGCCGCGGACCACTTCGACGGTGATGTCCTCCCTTAGGCATCCAGTGAGTGACGATCTTTGCCCATCATTCCGGGTGCATTCCTGAAACGTGGCCAGCCCTCTCCCACTTAAGAGTGCTTATCCTAAAAATTGGCAACGTCGCAAATAGCTGTCAAATATTTACCTGTTTTGATCAATTTGGCAATAATATTGTATTGAAATATGAAATATGGCTAACTAGCGAACTAGAATATTAATAATGAATTGCAATAGTTAATAATATCGTAACACCAAATATTTAGTTTTAGATGTAAAAAAGTATTTGCAAACTTTCCCAATGCCTTTTTTACATCTAAAACGGTTACAACATCAAATTCAGTGGAATAATTTCAATTCTTATTCAATATTCTAGTTTGCTAGAACGCCATATAATATTGCCAAATTAATTAAAACAGTGAAATATTTGACATCTATTTGCGAGATTGCCCACTTTTTCAGAATAAACGCTCTTAAGCCTGGCTGGTTTTTCTCCAACATGCGCTACTATATGCTATTCAAGCATTTTACCAAAAAAATATGAATTATTAGAAAGCTCCAGCAGGCACTTACAATTTTATTTTTAATTTTATTTCGCTCACAAACTTAAGATATAAATTACAAAACGAATGAAGCACTCGCACGGATGAATCTTCAGATATTTCATCTCTGAATTGTGAGTCAGTAAATTGCTTTTTAAATTCCTCTGAAGTCCGCAGTTCGCCGATAACTCCATTTTCATTATTAGTCTTTGTATCAATTAAAAATACTATTATTATTTAGTAATGAATTTCATGGTCAGGCTTGATTTTATTCATTTGAGACACTGGTTTTCAAGAATTTTGTGTTTATTTATTTTATCTACCTTTTTATTTCATAGAGGTAAAATTGATTGTTTATTTGTTATTATGCTATGTTTCTTCTACACGAACATACAAAGTCGCCGGTAGTCCTTTAAACATACATACAAATATATATTATTTTATAATTACTTAAATAATGAAGTGATGAGTGGTGAATAATGAAGTGTCTGTTTGAAATGTCAAAATAACAGCTTTTGACCAAACAAATGTATTATATGATGGTTTAAACGGTACTTCTTATAAAAAACTTTTTTAAATTTTTGTCTGCCTCTCTTCTGTGTTTGTGCCAGCTAATCTCCGAAACGGCTGGACCAATTTTGCCGGGACTTTCACTGGCAGATAGCTGATATTATAAGGAGTTACTTAGGCTAGGCTTTTATTTCAGAAATATAATTAGGGTCCAGGCGTGAGATGCCGCGGGCAGTAGCTAGTTATTATTATTTAAATTAGATATATATTAATATATATGTTACCGGCCAAACCCGATTTTAGGATGAACTAGTTTCGCCTAGGCCAAACCAGTTCTCCCTACACGCGGTAGGACAAACCAGTATCGCCTAGGCCAAACTCGTTCATCCTGTTACCGATAGGATAAACCAGTTTAGCCTAGGACGAATCGGTTTATCCTAGTTAGAATTTACATGCTTTAGGATAAACTGGTACGTCCTAGTCTGAACTTATTTTACCTATTTCCGGTTTTTACGCCACTTCTTCAGCCCTCTTTGATGTTAACGCACGAAGGAGAACAATTCTTTTTTAGATGATCTTGTGTTTAACCAGAATGAATTTAAAATTCCCGTCTGGTTGTATTTGGAAATCAATCAAATCGACCTGGCATCTGCTATTCATTTCCAAATGAAGAATTGGCTTTGAAACTACGCAGCTCATGTAGCTGTGGGTCATGGTGGTACCATGACCCACAGCTACATGAGCTGCGTCAATCACATCATAAAGTTCATCAGCTGGAATAAAGTATTTTATATTCCCTTCACACCGTGTAATGAGTTTTTTTTATCACATCACCAATTTTCAAAACAGCAAATCTGCGCCTTTCGTTCGTTCGTTCGTTTACTGATAACACATTATAATGACAAGACTTTTTGTTTTTACTCTGCAAAATTTCCTCCAAAAACTTTTCTCCCCACAGTTTTTGATTGGCTTGTCTACTACACGAAGGCTCATCCATGATAAAACGCCTCACAATAATTATAATAGAATGTTTTAAATGCAACCAGTAACTTAACACGCGCATTCGTCGATGCAAAATACCGTTCAAATTCATTCTGGTTTACCAAGACCATCTAACAAAATTTGTTCTCCTTCGTGCGTTAACATCAAAGAGGGCTGAAGAAGTGGCGTAAAAAGCGGAAATAGGTAAAATAAGTTCAGACTAGGACGTACCAGTTTATCCTAAAGCATGTAAATTCTAACTAGGATAAACCGATTCGTCCTAGGCTAAACTGGTTTATCCTATCGGTAACAGGATGAACGAGTTTGGCCTAGGCGACACTGGTTTGTCCTATCGCGTGTAGAGAGAACTGGTTTGGCCTAGGCGAAACTAGTTCATCCTAAAATTGGGTTTGGCCGGTAACATATATATAAAATAATAAAAGTCATTTAACTTTCTGATGCCATAAATGAAAGTTGAGTCACTGAGCAAGGTTCGTACCTACCTAGCCAGTCTGCACAGAGTGGGTTGGACGTATAGGTACTTAAGGGTCGCTCATGTTCGCTTTTTTAATGCAGCCGAGAAGCGCTGTCAAAACTTCTAGCAAATTAGGGTAACCTATTATAAAAAAAGCCGTTGTATTTCTCTGAAACCCTAATGAACATGTTACAA
This sequence comes from Agrochola macilenta, assembly GCA_916701695.1. Taxonomy (NCBI): domain Eukaryota; kingdom Metazoa; phylum Arthropoda; class Insecta; order Lepidoptera; family Noctuidae; genus Agrochola; species Agrochola macilenta. Next base: position 18,468,787 of record OU753563.1, read on the forward strand.
AAATTTATTAAGAAGTAAAATACAAAATAAAATGTTCCTTTTAATGATTTAAATGAATCATTTTTTTTCCTTTAGTAGAATAAAACGAAAATGTTCAATACGTACAGAAGTCTAAAGTATTCCACAGTTATTCTTCTAAAGTTTTTGCCGTCATCTGGTGGAGTGCTGCGTCAGGGAAGCGCAAGTTGAGACAAAAACTTAGGTACATGAACGCCTTCTGTCCCGGGTACTAGTGTATCCACAATGCGCTAACTTGATCACTTTTTTATTTATATGGCTTTGAACTGAATGGTTTTAAGTGTAGCATAAAGTACAGTGTATTATTCTCGTGTTACGCAAGGTAATGTTATATAACATCACGGCTTAAATTAAAGGAGGAGTGGGCAGAATTGTAAGTACATACATGTGTGTGTATGCTAGGTAGAAAAAAAACTGGTGAAACTTTTGTACGTTTCACCAGGTTTTTTCTCTGTGTCCTGTGGTAGCTGGGTATAGCACAAGTCTTGCCAGCCTTATAAATAAATAAATAAACTATAAACAGTGAATTCGCGCGTTGAGTGGCGACATCTACATCGCCACATGCGAACTACGCGTCAAAGACCTGACGTCACACAAAATCCTGACGTCATACAAGAATTCTGCTCGTGCAAACAGAGTTTACCGCGTGATCAGCATATATACAACTACACAATAAACGCATATATACCTACATGACAAAAAAAAACACATATACTATGCACAGTTAGTCGTATAGACACATTCATACATACATAGATAGATAAATATTATACTACGACGTTATGTTTAATTATATTGACCTTATCAATTAATTATTGAATACAACAACCTAACTGATCTCAATTAATGTTAAGAACATATTTAATAATTGTGGATTGTTACTTAATTTGTTTTTTAATTTAATTAAATTTTTATTTTATGAATTAATTTTACACTTTTTGCTGTGCCCTATCGTAATATGTCAGGGTTCATTTGTAACTTAGCTTTAAGCCATTGTAACACTTTTATAACTACATTATGGAATGCAAATAAATATATGAATATGAATTCAAAATTCAAGAGATGTGAAAAGTGCTGATTCTCAGCCTAGTTTGAATAAAAACTAGGCTGAGAATCAGCACTTTTCAAACGTCAAAATTACATAAGACAGTCCCCCAAAATGCCCACGCTTCACCACTTCCTAGTGCTTTAGCTGGACAACTCCCCAGCAGCACTGCTGTCTGTTCAGTTAAATAAAAAAACATGATTCTATACAAATAGTATGCAAAATAATTTACATTACTCAACACAAAACATTACTGTTTTGTGTTGAGTAATGTAAATTATTTTAAAACAAACAATAAAATTATTTGCCATAATGACAGCTGGCACACGCCAATATACCAACAAAACAATCGAATCGAATAACTTCACCGACATCAATCGTTGGGCAGTTGCCCACCAGCCACAACACACGAGGTTCCTCCCTTTTCTATAGAGGATGAGTGAACTTTACACCCTGTTCCTCATACCTCTAAACCTGAAAATAGAAGCAAACGTTTTCATCCGCTTTAAAATGTATTTACCCAGTTTTAACCCTTTCTTTTTACTACCCTCTAACTACCTTAACTAAAAACACTCGTAAACTACCCGACATGTAACTGCCAATGATCGCACTTTAATAATTTACGAGTTGAAACTATAATGCTGGCTAAACAAGTGGGGAACTCATAAAAACACCCCAGATGGTGCCATTTTATTCCCCCTAAGTTTTTACCATAAATTACCCCTAGAGGCTGTAAAGGTATCGGTTCTTATTCGCGTTGAGTTCGGTTTTCATTATCGGCATGGGAGAATTTCTTATTGTTTTATTTCTAGGTTGTGTTTTCCGACTGCTGAGCAAAAGTCTTTGTTTTATGCTTCTGCGGTCGCTTTCGAGAGCCAATCCAGTCATATTAGCCTTTTTGGAATCGTTAAAAGTTCTTGGACTCCGTGGTTTTAGCCCATAATTCATCCGAATAGAGAAAACGCAGTCTTTTGAGAAAAAGCACTACTTAAGTGAAAATTTCTATTGTTTATGTTTGAAGATAAGCCCTACTGCTCGGTAAAAGCCTTCTTTTGTTTTTTTTTTCTACTGTTATTGTCCTCGAGAACCAATTCAGTCATTGTCACCTTTTTGGAGTTGTCAGAAGTTCTTGGACGTGATCGTTTTAACCTATAATAATTCATCCGAATGGGTAACCGCTGTTAGGAAAGTATCAAGTACCAGGAAGGCAATTTTCGCGTTTTACACTCGTAGCATGACGCAATAGTCATTGCCACTCCTCTCAGTCACATAGAAATGGTGAAATTATTTATTTATGTATTTATATATACTTTATTATACATTACATAAAGAAAAAGTAATACACTACAAAATATACAATGGGCGGCCTTATCGCATACTGCGATCTCTTCCAGGCAGCCTTGGAATGGACATTATCCAGATTCATGTATTCACTGTACAAGTCGTTCGTAATTCACGGTTCTAGGGACAACAATGTTGCTATTATGTGTCATTATAATGTATCTAACTATACAGAGTAATTGGTAAAACACTAAAAACCTCTAAAAAAATATCAGCTATTCCCTACATTTATTTTCGTATTATTCGTCAAAATTTAGGGAACACCTGTTTTTTTTTTTCATGATTTCTGATTTTATCTCTTAATAAAAGCTGTTATACGAGTAATTATGAGTAGGTACAATAACCCCTTTTTTAAGTGTGGGAAATTATCAAATAACTTCTCCCGCTCTGGACGGAGCGGGAGGGCGTGTCAGACTCTTACTGACTAAAACCCACCCGTGTTCCTTTAGTTACCTGTACGTTGCCAGGGGCCACGGTATCCCTTTCGGACTTCCCCGCGGCCCCAGCAGGCATCCGGGATCCGGGTGGCCGGGAATCAGCTTGCGATTCCCGACGCCCAGGGCGTCTCCTGTGGCGGCTTGCGGCGTGAGGGCGTGACATTTGCCTCTCCCTCACGCGCTCAGTCTCCTCCTTCGCGAGCATTACTGCTTCGGAGAAGGAGGTGACGGCTTCCCACGCCCTCTCGCTCCGTACCATGGCCTGGACCAGGGCCGGAGGCGAGAGATCTCTGCCGCCGATCGCCTCTGCGAGGACACGGCGGTGCTCCACCCAAGCCGTGCAGACCTCCACCGTATGCTCCACCGTGATCCACTGTGATCCACACAGTGGTAACACCCGGGCGTTTCCTCCCGCCTTGTGCGGAACAGGAACCTCCCGAAACAACCGTATCCGGTGAGGACCTGCATCAGGCGGAAGGCGATGACGCCGTGGCGCATCTCAAGCCACTCCTCAAAGAGGGGGACTTATCGCCGCAATAGTGGAGTGCCCAACAATTACCCCTTAAGAGGTTGTTAATGTTTTTCCAAACTATAACTAAGTTAACTATAACAATTTTTAACTAAGCTATAAGTATTAAGTAAGTATATTATGTAGGTTTCCGTTATGTAGGTAAGTACCTATGTACGATGTTTGTTTTATGGTCTGTTTTATGTGATGATTATAGTGCGTTCATGAGTATCTAATGAAAATGTAAACTAATGGATCAGATAACGTAGACCGTGGATGCCAATTTCTATTGCCACTTATAGATTAAGTGCTTCGATTTGATTATTTGAACACTTAAACCTAATTTTGATCCACCTTAGAGATGTTTTCATTAGACAATTGAGGGTAATTTTGTAACCCCAAAATTCGTTGATGATTTTTCAATTACAACTTAAGAAGTTGGCAACGTCGCAAGTAACTGTCAAATATTTACCTGTTTTGATTCTTATAGCAATATTACTGAATAGAAATAAGAAATGTGGTTAACTTGCGAACTAGAATATTAATAATGAATTGCAATTTTATCATTGAATTTGATGTTGTACCCATTTTAGGTGTAAAAAACACATTTGGGAAGTTTCCGAATAGTTTTTTTACATCTAAAACTAAACATTCGGTGTTACGATATTATTGCATTTCATAATCAATATTCTAATTCGCTAGTTAGCCACATTTTTTATTTCCACGCATTAATATTGCCAAATTAATCAAAACAGTGAAATATTTGACATCTATTTGATTTGCGACGTTGCCCACCTTCAGAATAAACGCTTTTAATAATGTTATTCAAACAATAATTGTTGGAAAAAGTGATGAGATAAAATGTTGAAACCTTCTAAATACTGATGAGCATTACACGACGTCACACCTGTATAAAATTTCCAAGGGTTGGGCAGAGGTGTACCTATAGTACACCCATATACTCGTATTTAAGACGCCAATATATGCCAGTGGCCTTGAGTGGTTAGCTTGCATGTTCTGTGCTGAGCTTACGCAATGCGTCGTATGAGTACCTACGTCTAGCCAGTAATGGGGATCGCTCATCAAGGAGCGCTGTCCCAAATAAAACGCATTATTAATTTATTATACATAAAAAAAAGGTATTTGAATAAAACACGTATACTAAAAGATTTATATTAAAATTATCTTTAAAATGGTGAAGGTTTCAGAAATATACGCTTGATAGTTTTTGCGTGATTCTCAGTTTTTTATCCGCGGCTGACATAACTTTACAAATTAATTAATACCATGTAATATAAACATATTCTAAAATATTCACTGACTAAGTTATTAAGAAAACGCTCAAAAACATATATTTTTTCCAAATCCTTAACACTACTCTTTTAGACGTGATGTTCAGTATAAAATCATTAAAAGTCGGATATCGTCGCCTTAATTCCATGTATTAGGGGGCGAGCCTATTGCCATTAACCGGGCAGAAATCCAGACTCCGGGAACAGATGAATGTCAACAGTCTATGATTACGTAAGGTTTATTTACACTTTTGGAATAGCACATTAAATTTCAGCATGATTATGTAAACATGTATGAGTCGATACCTACGTTGTTGTTCTAGACGTGTCTCAAATGCCAACTCAGCAAGGCGTAAAAAAAACATAGTTACTTAATTAAAAACAAAAACATGTTTTGATTCACTTTATGTTTTCATTCTTCAAGAAGCATTATTAAAAAAGTTTATCATTTTACATTGAAAAATTTAATATCATCCAATCTGCTGCAGAATGTTTAATTAAATTACAAGGGACGGTAAAATTATAATATTTGTTTTGATTTAGGTATATGTACTAGCTTCTGTCCGGTATTTCGCCGGCGTGAATTTTCTTACTCTCCCGACCCACTGCATCGCATCGCCCTCCCACGCTATTATTTCGTTTTGGCTTAGCGCCCTCTCTGACTTTTTTCTTTTGTCTCAGCTCCTAAGGTTTATTGCGTGATATTAGATAGCCTTCCTCAAAAACTGGGCAATAAAATTTTTCAAATCCGACTGGTAGCTCCAGGGATTCGCGCGTTCGAAGTTTGTTTTTGGGATTAATTCATCGCAACTACGAAACCCTTCATCGTGCGTGGTCTAGGCCGGTTGTTTTTAGGGTTCCGTAACTCAAAAGAAAAAAAACGGAATCCTTATAGGATCACTCGTGTGTCTGGCTGGCTGTCTGTTTGTCTGTCACAGCCAATTTGCGCCGAATCTATTGGATCAATTTAGTTGAAATTTGGTACACATTTGTGTATTTCTTTGACCCAAACACGGACGTTACGTAAATAAATGAATTTTGACATATCAAATGAAAGGGCTTATTGCAAGGATCTTAAATATAATTTTTCATAATTTTAAAATTAATTCTTTTAAAAACATTTAAGAAAATTTATGAAAACCCCCTTAACTTCGAAACTGCTGAGCTAAAATTTTTTTAAAAATCTGCATTTTTTTCAAAAATTTTAGCTCAGCATTTTGAATGCTTCTTTACTCATAGATTACAGGAACCTCTATGAAGTCTTTGGTGTCTCAATATTGTGCGTACAAACTTACATTTGCAGTTGGAATGTATGGGAGTTTTTTCTTGGGATAAATTTATCCCAACTACGGAGCCCTTAATTGTGCGTGGTCCGACACGCACTAGGCCGGTTGTTTTTTAACTTAGCCCATACCGTCCTTCAGCTGGGAAAAGGCCTCCCCAAGTCCTTTTAGAAATTCCTCAAACCAGCATAGAATAGGCTTTTTTCTATCAAATAATTTCTCGATACTTATGTAGATTATCTTTTCATTTGTAAATATAGCGCAATCATGTTAATCGTGGTGAAAGGTGCATTCTTGCTCAATGCATACGTTATATAAGTACTTACAATGGTTAAAACTCGCGTACTAACAGCTATATTTGTGATAGAAGTGTAAGCATCGGTGGTTCAGTGGTAGAATGCTCGCCTGCCACGCGGGCGGCCCGGGTTCGATTCCCGGCCGATGCAGTACTCTTTTTGCGTTTTTATTACGATGCCTAATAATAAAATCTGATATATCCAATTATATTTTTGTTCGTTGTTAGATTTTGTATAGTCGATTAATAAAACCTAATAATTTTCATGTGGCTTGTACGGTCACGCCTCAGATTTGTTATTCTTTATTTATGGTCACATTTACATACTTCGATACCAACCTTTTGAAAAAATTTAATCGCGATAAGGGACCCTTTTCAAAAATCCTTTGAAACGTACGGAAGACTTTGCCAAACATTTTTATCAAAGTCCGGTTCTTGGAAAGACTACAATACGGGTCGAAATCGCGTCCCTATGTCCCGATTTCGTCCCATAAGGAACCAGCGAAGTTCAAAGGGTAAAAGATGAAAGATATGGTAAAAGATGGGACATCATATTCAAGGGATGGGCTTCAGAAAAGGATTAACATAATTTAGTTGATTAACTGATTCTATTTTCTAAATACAACATTCACGATTTTTTTTTCAGTAATTTGGATTACGGGAACTGATAGTCTCACTGCAGTACAAAAGCATCGTCACCATTCTCGAACAAAAAACAACTTTATGAAATATATAGCAATTTTACACAAAAATTCCTTGTTTATGTCAGCACTAAGGAAGAATTTTGGAAAATTAATCCCCAAAGTAGAGAATGAAAGTTTGTGTGGAATTTTTGGGAATTCGTAATCTTTGCCGATGGAAAATCCCCTCAGGCACATGGCTTGTTAAATAAATAAAGATATTAAAAAAACCCCTAGAACACTACCAACCGCGGTTGCGATCATTTGATAATTTGTTGTCTATTGAATCGAGGATTCCTTTCGATTGTAATAATAATAATAATAATAATAAGTTTATTGTACAAAAAGAGAAACACATAACATTAGTGATACAGTCTAAACATGATTGTACAAGTGGATGTCAAAATCAGGTAGAACAGCTGGCTCCCAAACTAAGTAAAAAAATACTTGTATCTCAGGAGCCAAAGTTCCTCACAAACATTGAATATGAACTTAAATGCTATCAGGTAAAAGTGATTCGGTAATTACAGATATCAATATTGAGAACGGTGTTCATGAGGTAATAGTTAGAACATCTTCTGTATCCTCGTAAGACAAATTCTGCAACCAATTAGTTAGCTTTGCTTTCAGCGCAAACTTGGTCAACGTGTAAATATCAATTAACCGATGTATCCTATTATAAAGACGAGCGCTTAGGACCGAGTAATGGCGGCTAGCAAATGCGGAGCGACATTGGACGGATTCACAGACCGGACAACCTCGACGTCTTAGAAGGATATTTGAGTCGAGAGGTAGGATGGAGTGACGGCGTAAGACCACACGCAAAATGAAGAGTTGTCGCACAGTAAGGACTTGGGATTCGGAGTACAGAACGGCAGTAGGATAGTCTCTACGCTTAAAATGCATAACCTTTAGAATCACCCTTTGAGCACGTTCTATTTGAATTAGAAGATTTTTGTAAGTGCCTCCCCATACTGTAATACAGTAGGTGATTATTGATGCACATAGACTCTGGTAGACCAATGACAAAGTCGCAGGGTCAGCTGAATGTCTCAGCTCTTTAAATATGAAGATGAGCTTCCTTGTACGTGTACATAATGCCTCGATGTGGGTGCGCCAGGTTCGTTTTTCATCAATGTACACCCCTAGGTATTTGATACTCGAAACTAAGGAGATTGTAAGACAACCGCAGCTGGTATCATGGCCTGAACAGGAGTGGGCTTTTACTATACTAGACTCGGTAGATAATGGAACAGAATTCGGCAAGGAAAAACGTAAGAGTTTAGTCTTCTCAACATTGAGAGTTAAGAGATTTGCCGAGAGCCACTCCATCACAAGGCGGAGAGAGTGTTCCGTTCTTTGTTTGGCCTTGTCCCAGTCAACATCGTATATAATAAGCGCTGTGTCGTCAGCGTAGGTGAATATATCACAGTTGGGGATAGACACTTTGCACAAATCGTTTATGTATATTAGAAACAAGGTTGGTCCCAATATACTGCCTTGGGGCACCCCAAAATTGATACATTCATCTTCGCTGACAAAGGAATTGATCTTTACACGCTGAGTTCTTCCAGTCAAGTAATCTGTGAACATTTTTAACGCAAGGCCACGTATTCCAATGTTTTCCATCTTCAAAAGCAGTGTGGGGACAGAAACCGAGTCAAATGCTTTACATAAGTCTAGGAAAGCATTTGACTCGGTTTCTGTCCCCATTGTATAGCAAGGGGTATTTCAGCTTTGACTCTAATAATTTTAGCAAAGCATCTGCGTATACTTTGGTTTCCGAGGTATACCTAATCTGTGTTCGCAATTTATTTGCCAAAAATGTAAACAAACATGAGTTTTAGGAAAAACAACTGTAATGCCTACACATAAGGTTCAATTTGCGCTACATTATTTTTTTTTAAATAAATGTTCGACAGTACTAGTCAGTCTAAAATCAGCTTTATTTTACACTTTCATAAAGTTGATGTTTGTTTAAGTGGAAATGACATCAATTGGAAACAAAGATTTAAATCCCATAGTTGAATAGTTTCTTTAACTACCTAGCAAACGTTTGGATTTAAATATGGCGACCACCGTATATTTTATTTAGTCAAATATTGTAGGTACTTAGTTAATTAAATCAAGCTACAGTCATCGTAATGAATTCATTAAACTCTGTAATAATATTATCGTGTTTTTTTTTTGATACTTAGTACCATATCATACAGTTTTTCCCAAAAAGTTTTAGAGAATTATAAATTTCAAAAGTACCTACCTACATATTCATTAGAAGGTCAATAAGTATTTTTAGAGAATCAGTTACATATTTTTCATAAATAAGCTTTTGGCTGTAACTATCTCAAATATGACATTTGAGATAGTTACAGCCAAAAGCTTATTTGGGATTTAGTATTATGTATATAGGATTGAGTAAAATATTCTAGATTTTTCGCCGTTTTTGTATAAAAACTAAATTTTGTTTTACTGGTGATACATCTGGCACGCGGCTCCTATCTTCCTTGATTTACATAAGTGCCTTGTTTCAGTAAATATATTTAGGTACGACTGTAGTACTTGTGTCTATAATGCAGATAATATTATGGTGAGTAGGTATTTTGCGTAATGTTGCTGTGGAATGTAGATAGGGAGTTTCTTAGCTTGCGTTTTTATGTATCCAAATGTGTTTTTCAGTCTGTAGCCAAGGTTGATTTCCTTAATAGTACATATTATATCAAATGATGTACTTGAATATACTGACTTGACTATTATTGAAAAACTGTATCTAACTGGCGAAGGTATCGGGTCTGCCTTTTGACTGTAAGGCCCTTTCCACATTGGTCGGTACGTCAGCGGTACCTACCGAAAGCTTACCGGATTAGTGACAGCTCGGCCCGAGTCATCTCAACCCGAATAATAATACCAGATATTTCACTCCCGACGACGGTCATTTGTGTGAATAGAATAGAATAGAATAGAATATTCTTTATTATGTACACCATAAAAAATACAGATAAAAATGTAGTCAGTTTACATAGGGTGACACAATGGGCGGTCTTATCGCTAAAAGCGATCTTTTACAGACAACCTTTGGATGGATTAAAGGGAGAAGGAGAGACAAATACTGCAGGTAGTCAGTGGTGTACCATTTACATACACAATAAATACATACATTCATAAAGCATACACTTATCTATATATATATATATATATACAATAATAAACATGAAACAAGTGAATTGTCTGAATTAAAAAAACGTTCCTTTGCTAAGAAAAATGAGACACATCGGATTTGATGACAATAAGGCTGCCTGTCCACTGGAGCGGAGAGGAGAGGAGCGGAGTAGCGGTGTGCCAATATTAACCAATGGAATTGCATAAAACCTCCGCTCCGCTTCAGTGGACAAGGATTTGCGAACTAGTTTAAAACTTCATACAAAACCGGGAAGCGGAGCGGGGAAACGGAGCGGAGAAGTGGAGCGGGGAATCGGAGCGGAGAAGTGGAGCGGGGAATCGGAGCGGGGAAGTGGAGTGGCGATGCGGCAAAATACGTGAACTCCGCACAGTCCGCAACACCGCTCCGCACAGTCCGTAACTCCGCTCTGTTACCTCGCTCCGCATCAATGGACAGACATCGTCCGCAACTCCGCTCCACTCCGCTGCCATTCTCCTCTCCGCTACCTCGCTCCGCTTCAATGGACAGGCAGCCTAAAAATGTTTTCTATTTCACCCTTGCACATCAAATTTACAATAGTCTAGATCATAAAAGACAAGACGGCCATTTCTGCAATTCTGATTTCTAGTTATATGAATAAGTAGTTAGTTGAAATATAGGGTATTCAGATCAGATATCAGATCTGATTTCTATCAAATTTTCCCAGATATGAGACCTAGCTAGATCGATTTTTCGCCCCCGTAAACCCCTTTAATGCAACTTTCATCGAAATTGTTGGAGCCGTTTTCGAGAATGTGATTACAAATATTTATATATACACAAATATCGCTCATTTAACAGTATAGGATTATACTGGCTATCACTGACTCCTGAAATACAAATACTCTAACCTAGCTCTAGAGTCAGGGTTTCACAGTTTTACTGTACCCTGTTTTTATGCGGATGCCAACATTTCTTAAAGTTTAACTGTATGAACTCCACACTAAGTATGATTACATGTGAACTTTGTCCGGTTTAAAGCAATTTTCTCGTGGCCCTCCCTAACAGTTGTGTTACTTAATCTATCTAAGTAAAAATGTGAAGAAGTTCGACCGCTATGAGCACATTCGGACAAACTAGTTTCTGGGCTTAAGGAACGTTTTTACGAGCCCTGTACGAGCAAATGCAATGCATTTTCATCACTCCATTCCACGCGTTGTCAGCGTGAGACTTTTGATAAAGATATTCTGAATACGTCCAACACAGTCGGAGATGTCGCCGCCACTGGTGGGTGGGTCGGGTCGTGGCATGGCGACGTCAGCCGCAGGACGCCCCGCGTCGCAAGACGCACCGCCCTATGTCGTGGCCCTGGTCTTATGCTCGTAAGCGTGCCCATGAAGTGCACAGTTCGCGCGCATAAGGCGTCTAGACTATGAAAATTTGTTATCTTGCATGAAACATTGCACCAATGTGGATGGCAAATTCTTCCATTGCACGTGACATTTCACTAGTCTGTACGCGGCATAATGTCATATCGATGCCTTACGTATCGTAGATCACGTTAGGGTTGTGGCTCAGGATGATTGTGGCTTGTTAAACATGTCAAACGAAAATCGATCAACCTTGTGCTAGTTCGTCGATCAGCCGGGAAACGATCGATCGACGTCGATAGATAAATCGTTGGTTGTTCTAGAATTGACGTTGATCAAGGGCAACCATTGATTAGTCACTCATTGATCCTTGATCGATGTGACAAAACGGCTTGGTGTATATCTTTTAACATACATACCATCCGCGCATCCGTATGAAAGAAAAAAGGTAAGTACCTAACTACGTGAATTTAGTCTTTGTACGCTTTTTCATTCTGGGGTAAAAGTGTTCCTCACAGTTAGCAGAGTTTTAACGCTACGAAATTAAGCTGACTAGTACTTCCGAACGTGTAGACTTGCTATTTATGTTCAGTCTGTTTATTTTGTTGGGTAAACGAAATAATAATTGAAAACGTAAATGTGTATCTACCCACCTAAAAGTCCTCGTAGATTTGAACTACGTATATATAGATCAGAGGTATTTGGGTCCATTTTACTTCATGCCTCATTAAGTTATTAAACTCGACTGTTTTCTTCAAATCCTAGATGAAATAAATATTGCAGTAGGCTTCAAAGATTGCCAGAAGTGTGACCAACAGAAAAACTCATTGATTACCAGTTTTTTTATAGGTAGCAGAATTTTAATAAATTATATCAAACATGCGTGGAAATTCAAACATTAAATATTTTGTTAACCTTCTTGGAGATAAATCGAAATGGCTGTACTTACTGGTCAAAAGTAAGCGAGCCCCGGCCAGCAATGTTACTACGAAAATCCATATCTGTCGTGTTTAGCACCGAATAAATTACTATGAAAACTCATATAAGTCGTGTTATTTAAAAAGCGAACTAACTTTTTACTTCAACACATGGCAACCAAGGAGGTAACTTATCAAAGATTTTATTTAAATTTCGAACTGGCTTAGCAAATAGAGCTGTTGTATAGAAGAAACACATGAACATATTGGAATGTGAAAAATTTTTCGTCATTGATTATGGAATTTATAATTAATTTAAATAGTTATAATTACCACGCATTGTTTGAGGAAAGTACTATACAAGCCTTGGCCGCAGACAGCATTGATGGACTCACGTATATGTGCCTCGGCGTCGCCTCGGTCCAGATTTTCATGATTGTCCATCAATGTGGCCGCGGCAGTAATGTACTAAGTATTCTTACAAGGAAAATCTAAAGAAATACTCATTCGCTCACTCTAAAAATGGACTAAAAACACCTCAAACTTAGGTTCAAAAATATACCAACGAAGAAGTTCCATCAATCTTCCTCTCGATCTACAAGAATGACTGTTCAAAAAGTCTTTTATTACACTTTAAATACAGTTTCCTACGATTCCACTATCGCTGGACCATTAGCGCGATGTCTAAACTTGAGAGTTGTGTGCACAGTGTCGGACATAAGTTGCGCTCTCAAAACGTCTCAACAGATAACTCATACAGATAACTCCTTTAACCATTTGTGAGAACAATGGACGTACTGTGCACCTACCAGGGACTGAATTACCCAATTAATTAAGTTACCTTTAAATTTCGGTATGACGTCATACCGTTAAATAAGGGTTACCAAAATATTTCAATACCGTTATTTTTTTCAGTACTTAGCGGAATTTTGAGGTTGGAAATGCATACCGGTATATTTCGGTAGAAGTACTAAAATACACAAGTTCTAACGTGTTCGACCCCTTCGCACCGCGCCGTCTTGTTTTTCGGTACCGAAATCGTGTAAAGGTTAAATAACGGTTTAAAAAGGTATCGGTATAGCTCAACCCTTATTTTATATTTTTGAGGTATCTTAACCTTTAACCGTAACCGCTTTCAGTCCCTAGTACCTACTCAGAATTTATTAAACTTCTGGAAAAAAAAAATACATTTTCTTTAGGTCTGTCCAAACATGACAGCGGCAGCAACACGCGTCATTAGCAGGAAACATTTCTGCTGCGCTCTAGTTAGGACTAAACTGACGAATGTTTGCGCGGCACTCGTCCAATTAAAGCGCGGTATGCCGCGCACAATTACCGCTTTATGTTTAGACAGACCTTTATTGCAAATGTCGTAGGGTACGCACGGCTACACATCAAGCTATACATTTCCAGTATAAGCTGACCTCACATTGTACGGAAATCCTATACAATGCGAGATCAGCATAAACTGGAAATGTATAGCTTGATGTGTAGCCGTGTGTACACGAGGTACATGCTTTAAATCTTCGGTTTCCTAGAAGAGCGGTGCCCGCCATATAATCGGTACAGTGACGGCTGTCAAAAACAAGATGGCAGCGGGGTTTGGCTTTATGGTGCCAAAAAGCGCTTTCTAAAAAAACACACCAACTTACTTTCATAAATAACGTTTCAGTGACGTCATTATAAAAGATAATTTATTTGTCAAACATGTGTTTACATACAAATTGAGCATGCAAGATCTTAAATATAGGTAAAAAGTCCGTACATGTTTTGCCTGGCGAGGCGTACAATTTTTTTTTTTTTTAATATAACAAATAATTAATTCATTCAGTGAACCAAAGACTAAAGACTGGTTCACTAACATTCATTATGAAATTTTATGAGAATAATCATACAGAAATAATATTATAAAGTTAAGTATGTTAAGAGGCATCTGTCAAAAAGTCATTTATATTATAATAGCACTTGTCTGTTAATATATTTCGAATCTTGTTTTTAAATTGATTTTCTGTCATAGCTCTAAAGGCCTGTGGTATTTTGTTGTATATTTTCGGGGCCATACAAAAAAAGCTTTTCCCCATGAGGGCAGTTTTTGCCGAGTGCAAGAAAAGTTGGCTATTGTCACGTCTGTTGCGCGGAAAAGTGTCAGATTGTCGTGGAAAGAGTTGGGGGTTAGACTTTACAAACGATGCAACTTCAAAAATATATAGAGACGGTAAAGTTAATAATTTGTATTTTTTAAACAATGGTCTACAGCTTTCTGTTGATTTTAATTTGAACATAGCCCGAATACACCTCTTTTGGGCTTTAAACGCTATATCCTTGTCCGTAGAGTTACCCCAAAATATGATACCATAGCGCAGAATTGATGCCACCAATCCATGATAGGCCGTCACCAAAGCATCTGGGTTAAGTTCTGAGGACAATTTGTACAAGACATACGCGGACGTGCTCAGTTTCTTGCTTATATATTCAATGTGCGCTTTCCAGTTCAATTTTGCGTCTATCATTACACCAAGAAATTTTGTATCGTCGACTTTATTCAATACAGTGCCACTGTAGAGGGCTGCAATGTTACTATCAGCATGTACCCGTTGACTAAAATGCATTATCGTCGTTTTATCTAAATTAATTTTAAGATTATTCCTATCTAACCATGATATTATTGATGTCAAAGTTCTATTAATGTCATATTCATACACGTCCTTATTATTACATGTTATAGTCACTGTGCTGTCATCTGCAAATAGGGTCATGGGGTAGTTAGTAGCATCAGGCAGGTCATTGATATATAGGATAAATAAAAGTGATCCAAGCACGCTCCCTTGCGGGACACCGTAAATAGGCGTTCGTTCGCCAGACCTGTAAAATTCCTCTCTTTTTGTCTTAATATTTATTTTTGTTATTTCTGTGTACTGTTTTCTGTTAGTTAGGTAAGATTCTATAAGGTTAAGTATGTTTCCTCTTATGCCATATGCCTCTAGTTTTTGAGATAGGACGTTATGGTTTACATAGTCAAAAGCTTGCGTCATATCACAGTAAATAGCGCATACTGGAATTCTAACGTCCATATTTACCATTACCTTATGCAAGAAGTCATAAATTGCCATATTGGTGTTCCTGTTTTTTCTAAATCCCTTTTGCTCATCGATTAAAATGTGTTTCTTTTCAAGGTATGTGTACAGTTCCTTATAAATATACTTTTCAAAGATTTTTGATATTATTGGAATGAGTGCAATTGGTCTATAGTTGCCCATGTGTTCATTATTGCTTTTTTAAAATAAAGGCTTTACTATAGACACTTTTAAGGCATCTGGATATACACCTGAACAGATACATAGGTTTATGAGATAGCTCAAGTGTTTACAAATGTAGTCAGATACACACTTCATTACCTTCGTAGCGATTCCATCATATCCTGTACTATTTGTGGATTTTAATGACTTTATAAGGTTTTTAATGTCTATAGGTATACTAGGGGCAACAAAAATTGAATCTTGAAGTTTTGTAATATTGACTGAATTATTTCCTGAACATGGAATGGGTTGAATTTTGTCTACGAAAAAGTCGTTAAATGCGTTAGCTATTTCTTGAGGGTCATTTAATACTTTATTATCTAAATTGATCCGTCTAATAGATTCCTTAGGGAAACACGGTTTTGATTGGTTTATTATATTCCAGGTCGTTTTTGACTTATTGGTAGAGGTTTTAATAGAATAGTTGTTTTGAGCACGTCTCGTAAGTTTCACAATTTTTTTAAACCTTTTTTTGTATTTTAAGAAACTTGCCTTATTCGTTATGTTTGGTTTTAGTCTATAACGCCATAGCAATAGCCGTTTCTTTTTGCTGCATACTTTTATGCCGTGTGATATCCACTTAGGTTTCTTTATCACCCTTATTGTTGTCCATTTATATGGGAAACATAGGTCATAAAAAAGTTTAAATGTGTCAAAAAATATGTCAAATGCGTCATTAGGATTATCCGTTTCATAAATTTCTGAAAAAGGCACTTGTTCTAAACAATTTTTAAATTTAATCATATTCTCAGCATTTAAATCACGTCTTTTTATGCGCCAATATTTTAAAATAGCAGTTTTTTTTACCGGACACTTTATTATTTGAGCAGTGTGGTCTGAAAGTGCAAATTCAGTTACTTCAGTTTTACATTTGGTTTTAAAGTTATGTGCGATATTGTCTATGCACGTTTGGCTATGTATCCTGGTTGGTTGCTTTAAAGCTAATGTTAGATTGAAATTTAGTAACAGACATTCAAATTCTAATACAATATTATTTTTCTTCATTACGTCAATATTAAAGTCTCCCGTCATTACAATGTGCGCATATTTTTTTTTACATATGATTCGTAATATTTTTTCTAACACCTCATAAAATGTATTTAAATTATTTATTTTTGGTACTCTGTAAACACACAAAATAACAATATTATACTGTATGAGCTCTACACCGCAGCACTCAACTACACCAGTGATTGAAAAATTAGCTATCTGCGGGACCTCTCTCCATTGATGCCCGTTTCTAATTAAAATACAAGCACCACCACGCTTACTATTTTTTCTACAAAACACTGATGCTAAACTATAATTGGGTACCTTCAAGTGACCCTCGTATCCTGACATCATAAAATGCTCTGTCATACACAGCGCGTCAATATTAATGTTCTTTTCTTCTAATTCCTGTAGGCAAACAGTTAGAGCATCTGTCTTATTTAAAAGGCCTGCTATATTCTGATGCATCACGTATATACTTTTACTAACGAAAAAACTGTTTTTCTGTTTCTATCACATGTGTGGGTTCGTGGATCGTTACTGTAACCAAGTGATTCCTTGGATACTGAGTGTTAAAACATTGTATGTTCCCAATTAAATTAAGAAGATTAACAAAAACGGTACGGAGTCCAAAGTTATTTAGTTGACCAGATTGCCTAAAGAATGTGTTGTAGTTATACTCGATGTTTGCATTTGAATCCAACACATATGCATACTTATGTTTTCTATTATCTTCATACAAAAGTTGATTAAAGCTCATGACTCGCCAATTATACATATTTGAATTAACATTATATTTATATGTTGGCAAACAAATAATAATGTTAGTATGTGTTATGGCACTGAGCGCGTTCCTTATGTCTAATATTAGTCTAAAGTAATTATTACTATTTTTAAAGTCCTGTTCACCAATAAAAATTACACAAAAATCACTCTTCGTGTAATCCCCAAGTTTAGTGCTTAACCCTTCCAGGAGATTACATGTGGCTCCTCCTGTTGTCAGATAGTGACAAAAGTCAAATTGCTTCTCAATCGTGTCTTCTGCTATATACGTGGTCCTGTTCTGTGTATTCGTACTCAAGATACATATTTTGTATTGTTTATACTGTTCGCTTTGTTTGTTGTTAGTTTCCTGCAATAATGGAGATTTTTCACACCGAGTGTCGTATTCACTCAGTTGTGTACACGCGCTGGGATTTTGAACGCTGTTCTTTGTCGGTGACTTTGCGTGTTGTCTTCCCT
Organism: Agrochola macilenta; assembly: GCA_916701695.1. NCBI lineage: Eukaryota > Metazoa > Arthropoda > Insecta > Lepidoptera > Noctuidae > Agrochola > Agrochola macilenta. Next base: position 18,486,637 of record OU753563.1, read on the forward strand.
CAGGACTACAGATTGATCCTGCTGTATTAAAAGATATATCTCCAACATCGCTTGGGGTCTGTGTAATGGCAGTGTCATGTTGTTGTGTCATTTTATGATTAATACTCAACTTTGATGGTGTAGAGAAGCAGCTCGTTGTTAAAATGTTTCTTTTTCTTGCAGATTTCGGTGAAAAACTCTTCGTTTCTAATATATTTACCTTCTTATATGTTTCAATAACTTTTTGATATTGACCTATGTCCATTTTTAGACGAAAGTTTTCACTGTTTAAGTTTTCAATCTCCAGATGGGCGCTTTCTAATTCCAGAGTCAATCTCCCAATTGTATCTTTAAAGCACACAATATCGTCACTGTCATTCATTGATGTGTTAGGCAAACTCATCATTGTTGTGTCCAATAACGTCGTATTTCTGCTTACATTATCGTTGAAAATATTATCCATTGAATTGGCCTTTGCGGGTTTTCAGACAGTAATATTGTCCATATCAAAGTTGTACATTACTGGTGGCGGCAATGACTATGAAAAAATATTATAACAAATTCACGGTGCTAGATTCGAACCTGAGCACTGTTATACTACAGTCGATCAATTTCTGTAGGAGCTATGTATGTTCTGACATTTAAGTTGAAATTGTGGTTTGGTTCATAGTTCTTTTGTTAAAGTTCGTAATGACACCAGTTTATTTGAATACAATTTAACAAAATTGACGGGTGGGTCGAATATTTCTTCACTAAATGTTTTTTTTTTTTCACTTCTGTTTTTGCTGTTGTATTTTAACTGTTCATTAAATGTAATGGTAATTAAGCTATTTGGTTTTTGTTTATTGTTTAGGTCACTTTATCCACTTAAACACCTTGATTTATACACTGTTTATAGTTCAAGACTTTAAATCCTTGTAACAAATGTTCTCTGTGAGAGTTCGGTTGAGATAACAATGTCAGGTGATATTAACACTATCTAAATTAGTTTAACACTATACTTATGGCAAATTGTCACTTAGTACATTTTTTAAATTAAATTATACGGAGCACACTGTTTACTTGACGGCAACGCCATCTACCCCCTCATTCGCCAGTAAATGGCAGACGCTATGTGGCGGTCACCGCTGTAGTATTCAAGAAAATGAATAACTTTACTATCGGACCTAATCTGAATCAACAACGCGATGTCTAAAGTTACGACACCGAATGGCCGATGCGCAATGTTTAACAACAGATATTGACACACCGTACCAGACAAGTGTCAAAAATGTAGATTTGCCTAATGAAAAACAAATGGTGAAACGGGAGTGGATTACCTGAATACGCGGCTCTTTGCTTGACATTAATAGTGAAAACGGGTATTAAAGTTGTAAGAAAACAATTAATAATGGTTTAAGATACTTTATTTCACTCAAAAAGAACACAATTATTCAAATCTGGGAAGAAAAACATAATATTTATTAAGTTTCATGCGATGGTTACGCCGAATGATAAAACAAAAAAAAAAAAAACTGCTTATCTTATATAAATAAAATTTAAATGCTGTTCGGTGGTATAGCGCATAGCTTGAGAACGGCTGGACCGATTTGGCAATTTTTTAACCCCCGACGCAAAAAGAGGGGTGTTATAAGTTTGACCGCTATGTGTGTGTGTCTGTCTGTAGCACCGTAGCTCATAAGTAAAGAAAACTTGGAAAAACATCTGGAATTAATTAAAAATCGGGAAATACTGGACGTCCTTTTTTCTATGGGATTTTTGTATGAACTCAAGACCATAAAAGGACAACGTCTGTTGGCTCAGCTAGTTATAAAAAAAAAACAGTTGGTAAAAACCTCAACCAAATATTAACCCTTTAAAATTTATATAAACTATTTTATTGCCTTTCTAAAAGTTGGAAGAGATATTGATTCCTTTAACTAACAATATTGTAACTAGTTGCACAATAGTTTCTATGTCATAATGTTCGTATTTTAGTGCGAGAACAATCAGTCCAACAGACCTAATGCGGCCGCAACTGGACTGCACACAATCCGACCAGCTTTGCGGAACTTCGACGTACATACTCGTTAAGTCCTGTACTATATGTATATTGTAGTGATGTACAACCATTTCGGTTACTTGTATAGCTACCTGTACTAACGTGTACAGTAACTGAGTTGTAGAGGTCAAATAGGCAGTCGCTCCATGTAACTGTACACCATACTGAATACCAATTCTGCTGCATCCGGTTAGACTGGAAGCCGACCTTAAAAAAGTTGGGAAAAGGCTAAACTATCGTGTACAGTCACGAGCACTAATATGTCTACTCCTAGAAAAATTCAAAAGTGATTTTCTCGTGAAATAAGCCTTGCAACTATGAGATACCAATTACCTTACCTATGTTCGTAACAACATAAAGTTTCGTTCAATAATTAAGGTGAAATTAGTTTTAGAATTTCGCTAGATATACATACATATTATATAAACACGCGCCTTCGTCCCATTTGGTTAGACAGAAAATACAGACCGTCACTTGCTACGATTCTTAAATTTACATACTCCTTCTGCTTCGTTTACGTTCATACATCTGTCTGGTCAAACACGCACGCCGGAGCGAGTACTATGTCCCTGACCTTCCTGAAGAACATCACTGTTGGGAATTGAACCCAACACAACACCTTGCACGCGGTCTGCATCGTGACCAGCGCGTCATAGGTATAGCTGAGGCGCGGCGCGACGGCGACTCGGCTCGGATCGATGACCGCTCGCTTCCACGGACTCCACCGCGATGGATGATATTCTTCTCTAACATAATATTTATTGTTTGTCCGGGACAGTTTATAATTTGTTAAATAAGCACGGCAATAAAACATTGCCTAAAATACAGTCCACTAGTTTATTGCTCACCGCGTTATATGCTAGGTACATACATTAATATTAGTGCTCAATCAATCTGCCTAGCCTTTTCCCAACTATGTTGGGGTCAGCTTTCAGTCTAACCGGATGCAGCTGAATACCAGTATTTTACATGGAGCGACTGCTTATCTGACCTCCACAACCCATTAACTGGGTAATACGATACCCCTTGGTAAGCTTGTTGTTAGACTTTCGGGATTCTGACGACCCGTAACAACTGTCAAAGATCCACGAATGACAGCCGGGACCAACGGCTTAACGTGCTCTCCGAGGCACGGAGGATTCTCGGTATGTTAAGATGGTCACCCATCCACTGACCAACCCCGGCAAGCGTAGCTTAACCTGATGGATCGACCTGTGCGGCTGTTGTTACTTAGCCACGAGCTCCTTATTAATATTAGTGCTCGTTACTGTATCATGCAAACGGTGGAGTTGACATAAAATCCTACCTTCCGGACTATATTGGCTTGCAAGTGCAAGATGTCTATGCGTATTTCGTGAGCCGAGTGATTTCGCTGCATTGGATTATTGAACTAAGACTATACTTACGAATGAAACCCGACCTACTGAATAGTCGTCGACGTCGACGATAGTTGACGGCACGGTTGGCGCAGTGGCTGAGCGATCGACTGCTGCGCAACGTGTCGCGGGTTCGATCCCCGCACGGAACAAATATTCGTATGATCTGCAAGTAGTTGTTTCGGGTCTGGGTGTTAGGGTATGTGAGTTTCTATGTGTGTAAACGCACCCACGATACAAGAAGAAATTCTTAGCGTGGGGCAACGTTTTCTTAAAAAAAAAGAAAAAAAAAAGTCTGCATTTCTCTGGGGCATACCTACTCAACACTTTACCGAGCAAGAACGTTTCCCAATGCAAAACTTACTACTTACTTACATAATTTCACTCCACGCTTAACACTTTGTCACAACTCCAATTTATATGAAACTGCAGGGATCTAGCAGAATATCAGCGTCAGGTATATTTGCCTGACACATGCTGAACTTTTTTTTTTTTTTTGAGGGTCGGAAATTATCATATAACTTTTCCCGCTCTGGGCGGAGCGGGAGGGTGTGTCAGACTTTTACTGACTAAAAACCACCCGTGTTCCTTCCGTTGCCTGTGTGCCGGGGCCGCGATATCCCTTTCGGACAAACTCGCAACCCTGGCAGGACACGTCAGGCTGACCTGGACTCCCATTTAGTGCAACCTTGAGACGCACACCGCACCTTGTATATTTTAGTTGAAGTATGTCATAATCTTATTTCTTTTTGTATTTTGGCATCTTGTTTTTATGTATTCATGTAAATTGTTATTATTTAATTGTGCTTATGTATGTCCTTTGTATGTACTCAATATTTTTTAACTATGTATCTACTCTCTAAGTCCGTCAACGAAGCCCGTCCAAAAGTAGTTCGAAACTTCGGTGTGAACCCTACACCCGATTAATTAGCTTTTATGAACGGGCAAAAAAACATCTGGAGTAGGGACAACTGTCAAATCGTGGTGTCATTTATTCTTAGGTCGGGCCCCAAATGAATCTTATATCCGTAGATGATACGGAGCAAGAATCGCCCGTAATAATTTCGGCCGAAACTACGGATTTGCGTGCTTAGGGAGTAGATCTCCTGATTCGTAAACGTACCAAAATTCTTCAGTTAATTACTTAGCCAAACGTTGAGTCAAACGTTTAGCAATTAACGAAGTGCAAGAGTGTTTTTGGCATTTACGAGTATGTCAAAGCGTTTCTGTAGCAGCTCGTTTAGAAATGGGTTGTGAAACTGTTAGTAGTAACGTATTTATTAGCACTTATGTGAATAAAACTTACGACCATCGCTATTTGATGTTTCTTCACCACACTTCACCTTTAGTATAAGTCCAAATTAAAGCATTTATTTCAAAAAGGCGATTAAAATGCCCCTTTGAACATCAAAATGTACGAGAAAATAGAATTGATTCTACGTGCAACTCTTTCAAAAGGTAGTTTCGTATGGAGAAGAATGATGAAGAAACTTCATATTTGCCTAGTTATTCTTTTAAAATGTGTTATAATATTTTGTATATATTATTAGGGATGTTGACTGAAAAAAAAAACTCTTTAGTCCGTAAGCCAGATAATAAAAATATATTAGACACGTATTTTTTGCTTTATCATATTAATAAAAATAAAAAATTAGATAAAACGCATTAAAACTGGGGAGTGGAGGCTCGCTACGTCACAAGTCGGTACCGGAGAGAGTGACGTCGAGCTACATTTTAACTCAATGTATTGCCGTAATCTTTTGATTACGTAAAAAAAAAAAAAAATACGTGTCCAATATTTATTAATAATCCATCTATTGAATGTACCTAGAATAAAATTACTATACTATGTACAAGATACCAAATAGGGACTATCATATAAGAAAACTGTATTTTTATCCATAGGTATATTATTTCTGATCAACCACAAAAACTTGCTCGGAGAACTCAATCACAATCTGTAAAAATAAGAAACTTCCCTATTTCTGAACGAAGTCGAGCTCCGTCTGGACTCTCGAGTCAGCTCGATCCATTCAATCGCTGTTCAAAAAAGCGTCTCCAACTAACTTTAATTAAATTCAAAGCAAAAGTTCCGTTATTAGGCGAAAGGGAACCACAGGAATTGATTGTTTTGGAATACTTCTTTTAAGTAACATAATTAGGAGCATTTATTTTGAGCAGGGACATTTTTAGGGTTAAAAACAAAATGGCGGTTGTGTCGCGAAAAATTGTGGAATAAATATTTGAGGAAAATGTCGTGAAGAAAGTTTTGAGAATGAATGACGAACGGCTATAAGAGTAAGGAAGAACAAAGAAACGGTGGATGGACTCAGTGAAAGGACGATATGGCTAGAAAGTTGGTGAATACCGAAATGACGACTAATAGAGCGGTATGGAAGAAAAATATATGTTACGCCGACCACTAATAAATGTTTATAAACGCAGGAGAACGATGATTATGAAATATTTAAAACCAAATTAAATTTTTCCTAATTGCTCCTACCACTGTTTATCTCTGCATCACCTAAAGGTCGATTGGTAGATAACGCCTATGGCATTAAGTCCGCCTCTGTGCATTTCTGTGCTTAAAGTATTAAATAAATAAATTGGTCGGTAGTAACGTATCTTGGGAAGAACGCGTCCGAAAGAAGTTCCACCATTTCTATATCTACTGCCAATAAGGGTTGCTGTGTGCTTCAGGGGGGTTAATATTTCCATGTTCGGCCGATATTCGGCATAATTTATTCCCTTACGTGAACAGTATACATGCCTGTACTTGTTCACGCAAAGCGCGCAAATTGGCGCCGAACCCTCCCGCCCGCTACCCCCGCTGTACCAGATGTTGTTATTGCATCGCAACCTGCGTTTGTTTTGGTTATTTTTTATTTGAAAAGTCATCCTTGTTGAGTCTTTTTTGCTTGGTTTAATTGTTGTGTACCTAAAAATGAGTGGAAGAAGGAGATCGAGACTAAACTGTAGTACCACTTTGCCGAATATTCGGCTATATCGCCGAATATTCGGCTGAATACGAATATTCGGCTGAATACGAATATTCGGTAAACCTGCCAAATATACCGAATATAAAACGAATATTCGGCCCATCCCTAGTAAGTATGTGTGCCGTAGTAATTACTGGCACATAAGACATTTCAACTTTGTCTCTAGGCTGGCATGCTCTGCGATGCACTCACACATAAGTATATAATTATAATATATAATTTATTTACGGGCGTCGTCACCGGGGTGTCGTCACCGAGGCAGGCCTAAGAAACGCTGGTGCGACGACCAAGACTCTTTCTTGACTGGTTGGCCGGAAAAGACAGCAGACAAAGATGAACGGCGAAGTATGGGGGAGATCTTTGCCCAGCAGTGGGACAGAATAGAAAAAAAAAACAAGCCAATTGTTTTGGTACTGAAAGGTTTTGTAGTACATGAGAGACTTACAAAGTATGCATCATTAATTACATGGTTTAGGTACAATGAATTGTTGGGTGAATCCCTGCTGTCCTAGCTAGATCACCAAATAATCTGTATTTAGGACAGACAGTTTCGACTCCCAATTTGAGTATCACAATAATAATGTCTTTATGCTTTCGTAGCTTGCAGTATCAAAACACAAAAGATAAAATCTTACAATTAAAATTAAATAAAACAAATTAGAATGATGAGTGTTGATGTGATGAGTCGAATGGGTTCGTGTGAGTGGGTGTGTGCGCATTTGAATAATAGGAAATGGAGTTGGTTGGTAGTCACTCCCTTTCTAATCATATCATATTTCACACAGTCCATCCATCGTTTCTAAATTCACACAAAAAGTGACTTTAATTAAAATGTATACTTAGATGAAAAATGCTCTGAAAAATGACTGCCTCGTTGATCTAGTAGTCGCAAACGCTACTGCTGAGGATAAGGCCCTGGAATCGATTCCCAGGTCGGTTAAAGGCTAAAGTGCTATTGGGTATTTCCATCTGGAATTTCTCAGTAGCAGCCCGGAGTCTGGATTTGTGCCCGGATGATGGCAATAGGCTCGCCCCCTATTACATGGGACTCAAAGATAACTGGCGAAATGTGGGTGTACTAGAGGTGCACCTCTGCCTAACCCTCTGGGGATAACAGGCGTGATGTTATGTACCTATGTTATGAAAAATGCAAAAGCAATACCTTGACATATTTTGAAGAAATTGCTCCTTTTTATGTTCTTGTGTGAGTTACGGGCCAATTAGCCTAGGTGCAACGAAAGAGCCTCCACACGTACCGACCGACACTTTAGTACGTCCGGTGCACGCTAGGCCAGGCAAGCTACCAATCTTGTTATCTGGCTAATCTTTATACCTTGAAATTAGGTATTGTTACAAATAAACGTCTTTTCTACAGAAACTTGGTGGTTATTTTCAGTAGGCTGTGAGATTTCATGAGCTTCTTTAGATGCTAAATATTGTTTAAGTATTAGATGGTTTGACAGAAAGATGTGGTAAAAAAAAACAACTGTTCCATACAAAACTTCAAAACTTCTCTATTAGTCGTCATCTTCGTAACCATCCCCTTTCTGGCTAGAACTGAACTTGTGAAACTTGTCAAAGTGCAGTTGTTTCGTAACAACTGAACTTTGACAAGTTCAGGTTTTCTCAATGTCGCAGAATAATTTTGAAGTAGCATCGTGTCTCAGATGCATCACGTCGATTTAAGATCAAGTCGAAGTACAGTATGCCGGAGTAGAGTACGTCAAAATAACTCATGTCAGACTAGCAATATTGTCGAAGAAGTATGTCATCGAAGTCGCATCATTTCCTAGTTAAGTCATGTCGAAGAAACGCTTTGTCGGAGTACAGTAGTGTTGGACTTAAGGTATTTCGAACTAAAGTATTGTCGAAATGGAGAAGTGTCGGAGTTTCGTAATGTTGAAATAAAATCTTGTCGAAATTCAGTTTGGTAGTCTCGAAATGTACTCGTACAGCTGATTAATTTTTTCGATTACGATGTTTATGCCATGGAGAAAGTTGTTCAGTTTGATGTCTGTACCACACCCTGAAGAGGACATTGAGAAACATTGCTCGGCGAAAGAGAGCGGCGGCGGCGGAGAGGACATTGAGAGAGCGGTGGCGGCGGAGAGGACGTTGAGAGACATTGCTCGGCGAGAGAGAGCGGTGGCGGCGGATATGACATTGAGAGACATTGCTCGGCGAGAGAGAGCGGCGGCGGCGGCTGAGAGCACATTGAGAGACATTGCTCGGCGAGAGAGAACGGCGGCGGCTGAGAGCACATTGAGAGACATTGCTCGGCGAGAGAGAACGGCGGCGGCAGATAGGACATTGACAGACATTGCTCGGCGAGAGAGAGCGGTGGCGGCGGAGAGGACGTGGAGAGACATTGCTCGGCGAGAGAGAGCGGCGGCGGCTGAGAGCACATTGAGAGACATTGCTCGGCGAGAGAGAGCGGCGGCGGCAGATAGGACATTGAGAGACATTGCTCGGGGAGAGAGAGCGGCAGCGGCGGAGAGGACATTGTTCGGCGTCCATACGTCGTTCGCCTAAGAACCAACAGAGACGTGAATTTTACTTACTGTGTTCTAAATAATGCATATATTTGATTGAAACTAAATTAAAATCACGGACACTGCTGAGAATTGTAAAAAATCTAAAACACTTTCGGATTTTGGGGTTATAATTAGGCTAATAGAAACATAATAACTTAGCGTTTATTAATGAAAATACATTAGATTTTTTCTTCAAACGTTTTATTACTTAACACTTTGAGGGACAGTAAACGCCCATATGCGTCATAACAATAAAACTTCTATTGTGTCTCGTTCAGTGTCCTTCAATACGTTAATATGTACTATTAGGTAGTCAGAACCATTCTTTCTTTATACTTATATATTTGTAGTTAGGATACGACCAATTAAAAAAAGGTACTCTGAGTGACAAAATTAACACTATCATTACCTACTATTAAATGTCAAAGTTTCATCTGTCAATTCATAGAAATTATGAAATATTCGTTCTATTGTAATCATTGTAATTACATTATATAAAAATAAATAAAAAATAAACTAGTAATTATTGTAAAGGTTTCATACGTGTTGAATCATAGGCCATTTTTTACAATTTCCTTTGACCACACCTTTCTGATACATGCTGTATATGATTGAAGAGCATTGTTGTTGTGCTATTTACTTTCTGTTATGACCCTTTATTGGAATGTTAAGGCTTCCGCGAACAGGCGCGATGCGGCAACGCGACGCGACTCTAATAAAAGAATTTGTAAGAAAAGTTCATAGAAATTGTTTTACCAGAATCGCATCGCAACGTCACGTCGCGCCTGTCTGCAGGATTACGCAGGATTCGAAAAATATTCTAGACAGTTCAAAATGGCTGGCTATTAAAACATCTGTTTATCAAACATCACGCTTTTGTGTAGAAAACGTGATAATATAAATAATATATATATATAATACAACAAAGAAAAATCCACGTCCACGTCGGTTACAAGCATGTTCGGACTAAGCACCATTTTAGTTTTCCCTCTTGAAGTATCTGAGTTTCTTTTATCTACGAGGCAAAGAAAGGCCACACTTCAGTGCGTCAATAAGATGTCTTGGAAGTTTCCAGTTTTGTTCTCTATAGTGTTGTTGTTCTTGGTAGAGGTAATAACTTTGATTCTTGTAGTGTTTTCGAATTGTCTCGGGTGGTGACAACGCACATCTGCGATGCTTCTGGAATTGTAGATGTTCATATGCGGCAATAGCAACAAAAATTTACCTACCTACCACCCGTAGTGGCCGGTTGATGGCAATAGGCTCGCCCCCTATAACTTGGGACTTAAATATAACTGACGAGATGTGGGTGTACTATAGATACACATCTGCCCAACCCCACTGGGAAAAATTGCGTGTTGTTATGTGATAAGTAACATGAAGGAAAACCACTTCAAGACCCAACAATGAAAAGCAAAGTGGTAAAAAGTCGAACACGTAAAATCTCCGAGGATACAACTTTAACCACAAACTTATGTTAAACAAATAAGTTAAAACAAGCAAGAGCTGACTGAAAACGTTTGCAAGGCAAGTTTAAAACATATTTCCTGTTCTCTTTGTCCTATTTAGCCGCCTGTAAGTTCGCAAGTCATAAATATTCGTTAACCCGTCGCCACGAGATACATAACACGCTTAAGCGACACGAGTCTTGTAACAGCGACTGCGTTAAATAATGAAAGAAGTTGTTTAGAGCATGCCCCGAGTCACCGAGAGACTTGTGGACTTCTATCTGTAAAAAATCACCTTGAAAAGGTGAAGTGAGCAGTCAGTAGTATCAACCCTTTAGGTGAAAAAGAAAAGAAGGAAAGAAAATACGTTTATTTGCGGTAAACATGACGCAAAGAAAGGCCACAAACACAAAAAAGAACAAGTTGAGGGAAAATATGCGTCACATGTTGTGGTATTCCATTATTTGGAACCACATCTTTTAGTTTGTTTACGTTAGTCTTTCTTTATATTAGGTATTATATTAAACAAACCATCTTTTGATTTATTTACCTATTGATATTCTATGACACTTATATTTAACTCACTTTTATATTCTGTAGCACTGTTTACCTCTGTAAAGCATACTTTTAATTATCTCTTGTTTTAGCATCCAAATCGATTTTATATTATTATCTTTCCCTTTTGTAAAAAACTTTAGAATATTTATATTCTGACGTTTTCATCTTAAACTGTCATCTGTCGTAATTTACTTTTCTAAAACATAGACAGAACACATCATAGATAAGTACACTCTATCTTCTCTCATAAAGTGGGTGTACACACTGAACCTTCGCAATAAGCGTAGATCTAAGATTTCTCCTCTGTAAGCCGTTTTTATTAGTGCTGGTCATATCTAAATTAAGAATTAACTTGAATATGTTTTTTAAAACGTTTAAAAAATATGACACAGAACGATAAAAACGGTCTTCATATTTTTAGCAGTCTAGTCTTGTCTGAGCCCTCGGAGAGTCGTATTTTTAACTTGAGACGGAGTCACTGTTTTTCTGCCCTTAAGTCTTATTTTCTGTTTAACAGTTAGCTACTCGAATATTAGTCTCATGTAACTAGCATAACTAGCGTGCGCGGGTGTTCTAATCATACTGTGTAACTTGAACTATCGACCCCGAGTGTATTATAACAATAAACATTCTAATACTGTGTAATACCTGTGTTTAATTCGCTCGGCACTCCTGCCTAGCCCTGTAGAAGGTTCTCACTTCAAAAGCACTCTAATCACGCGGCGTGAGGCGCCGCGAGTACACGCACACAAAGGCCTCCGACGCTAGACGACGTTACTCTCCGAGAGACCTCCGCCGTCACCTGTGACGCTAGCGCGGTCCTCCCGCTAGGTGAGGCGCCTCAAAGCGCCTCCGATATCTACAAAGTCTCACAACCTCTACTCCGTTCCACAGGGTGGATGAATCTCCAAGGTGGATAATCCTCAGCCCAGCCTCCTCCACGCTGCCTGCGGCCTGCCTGCCTGCCTACCTATCTACCTGCCCACCTGTTCCACTACCTGCCTGTTCCTGCCTAACCCGAGCCTGTCCTGTGTCCTAAACTTACCTTTACTTTTACTAATTTAAACTTTTAATTTTAATACTTTTTTATTATAATTTAATTTGTGACCTACGTTTCCCTCCACGGAGGAAAACGTAACGTTACAATGTACGCAAACTGGCCATCGTTCAGCATAATACTGCGAACCTATGTGAGACAGAGCCACAGCGCTGGTTTTCAGCGACGTTGACGTGATGACGTCGCCCAGTGTGGCATATAATTCGATTTATGAAATTAAATAAATATAAAATACTTATTTTGAATGGAATTTTTATTTTTAGGTGGAATGACAACTCACTTCACCTAAGTTTTCACGGTGAGATTTTACAAAATAGATCGGCTAACGACGCGTGTCGCTTGACGCAAGTCGCGCTCAATCGCTCGAGTCCATGGACCGGGCCTTAAGGAGAAACTTCTCAAAACTCCGATGGAGGGTCGAAAGAGTTTTAAGAAAATGTTCGAACCAAGACTATGCTGCAATGCGTTGAAAAAGTTTTTAGGTATTTGCATATTTTTTGCTTTGAGGCGAGTCAGCGCTTTTTAAGGATTTGTTTGTGAAATGAATCGAGGCTTTTCTTAAGTTGTTTATTTAATTTGTATTAGGTACAATTTGGGTTTATACGTTTTTTATCTTTTAAGAAGAAATAAAAAAACAACACAGGTTTATTTGTCACAGAAACAAGTGCATACTCGTACAAAAAGACAATTTAATTCGAATACCTAATAAAGAAAGTAAGAATTGGTGAAGGGTGGGCGTTTTGTGGGACTGTCTTAAGTAATTTAGACGTTTGAAAAGTAGTTTGAATAAATGACTTCTATTTTCAATTGATTTTGATTGTTTCAGTCCAAATTATACTCAATATATTTATTGCTTCTACATGTGAACTTAGGTGGTAGGTTTAACAAAATAATATGAACATTGTGGACCCTGTCGGGCTCAGCAAAAGTAGGAGAGAGGAAGAGGGCTTTTCATTTTGTTTACTTAGCTAGTACCTATTTATTGTAATTATTTTATAAAACTTGAAAATTAAAATTTGTCATTTAAATAATCATTGATATCATAATAGCATTTAGATAAAAGGAATAGTTTTAATTTGTTTATAAATGTATTCCATTTTTGTTCATTTTTTATTAATTCTGGTAATTTATTATATATTTTAATTTATACTACACTACTACTAATAGACAATGCTATTAAGTCAACTGTCCACTTCTACGCAGGATCAGCACGGAGAGGTTTGCCCTGCTAGCTACGCGGTTCATTTGTTTGCCAGCCACGTTTTCGTGTGTAGCGTGGCCGTGGATCGCAGTCGATGATTCCATGTTCATACTGCTGTGGAGCGGCACCTTTATAATTACAGATGATAATGATGGCCGCAATACTGTTGACATTTGCATTTTATTTATGATATGCTAAGTTTTGGTAATGAGATCTACATAGTTGGAAGACAAAAAGTCTGTCTGAAGCTTGGCGATTTAAATTAAAAAAATATTCAGTACATTTATGCTACGGCTACATTGTCGGGCAAATATTCGTGTCACATTATCGCGATAATACTTAACTACTTAATCTACGACGAAGTATATTGGCCACATTGTTAAAAAAAACTTCGCAGTTTTGGAATTCGAGTTCGCCTGAATAATTCGCGTTGTGACGAATACCTACCTACATGATATTCGGTAAGTCAGTAAGAAGAATCACAAGATTCAACTGGTGTGGAATTTTATTAACCTTACGATCCCCCGCCATGTTTAAAACGTTGGCTATCGCTTGCTATTGATTTCCCTAAGCCCCTTTCATCTCGTTAGTCAAATGATCGTAATAATAACTATAATAAGCATCGATTTAACCTGGTTAGTCACTAACCACACAAAAAAGCTATTAGTTGAGAAAATCTGTTTTCTTTTGTTATACGAGTACGTCTGTGAAGTATACACAAAAGACTGTTTTTTTCTGAAACTCTTGAAATATTATTTAAAAAATATCCTTACTTAGTTAGGATATTTTTGATATTATTTAAACAGTTTGTTAGTTAGTTTAGTCTATGAAGTTTACCCAGTGTATATATTTTTATCGTATTAATAAATATTTATATTTGAACTTCCTATCTTTTTATTTCAACGTACTGTAGACCTTTCTGAACAGTCAAAAGCACAGCAGATCACTGCCTCTTCCAAGTGGTCTTAACACATCAACACACACACACCAACACACACACAAAGACACCCACACACACCCTTGTTTGTACCTACAGACACCCTTACACTCTCACACACATTCACGTATCATACGTTAAATAAAAGTAAATAAATTATTTTCAATCTAATTATATTCAATTCAATCTTCAATTTAGTTTTTATTATTTTAATTAAACTGAAAATGAGCGTAACTTAATTTGTACGAGAACTATTTGTATCATTATAATAGTACTATACTAAATCATGGTTGTAGGAGGAAGGCGCCGGTGTCTGTCACACAGTTAATACTAACACAGACATCGTCGTTAACTCTATCTTTAAAATGCTCAAAATGCTGTACTTTGTGTTTTTGTATAGGATAGATGAGTTGTACCAACATTATTGTTAATAAATAAATAATTAATTATAATATTTTGTTATGAACTCATCCATCACCAACATTTCAGCCGAAAGACGAGCACTGTACAGCTGGTCAAGGACCTCTTCACATCGTTACATCGACTGGTCCTTTGTTACTCACATCTAAAAGAATTACCGCGATCTTCAACATGAACTTTTTGACTCCTGTAAAAGTAAGTAATAGTAGTAAGTTCTAATACCTACAATTCAATACTCTGTAAAAATGTTACACTGAAGATTACATTTTGTCAAGAGAACATAAAATGGATTTGAAACCATCTACGTTGCATTCAATATTTCATTTTGTAAGTCCCAAAGCAATATTCTTGGAGTCACTGGAAAATATCCTCTATGGAATTTAGCAGAAGATTATAGCATTGAATACAGAGTTATTATCAATGGATTTGATTTAATATTTTTGCTTTCGTAAAACTTGACAGAAAATATGAAATACAGGGTGGCGATTAAGACACCTGCAACCGTCAAGGGGGTGATTCTATCCGTCATACTGACAACTGTCACCAAGAAACTCATACGGTCTTGGTATGTAAAGATGGTCACCTAAACACGGACCAACCGCGGCAAGCTTAGCTTAACCTGATCGATCGACCCGTGCGGCTGTTATTACTTACCCACAAGCCCCTTCACAAAGAACTCTACTACGTACTAAAATACTTACCTACAATATATTAAGTTAAAACGCCAAAACAATGCTTTAATGCACTACGTACATCACCTTGTCCAACCACAAGCCAACTTACTCAAGTTATGCAACTTCCGACGTCCATTTCTCAGCAAATCTTTAATATTCATGCCCGCCATTGTACGGTAAAAGTTTCCGAAGTACCTACTTCTTCAACAGATGACTAGGTTTAAACGGGAGATCAAAAGTACTACTTAACATTATGAATGTGATTTGTATGTTTGTTGCATTATCACGGTTTGAGGCTCAACGAATTTGGATGAAATCTGGCATACTGGTAGACTATGAAGTGTATTAAAATATAGTATACCTTTTTTATCCCGCTAGCACAGCTAAACACTAACGCATTCTAGGTATGAATCTACAAGTACGTGGCAGGCCCGTCTTGTTGGGCCAATTCAGTGAGTGTAACGTAGTCAGAACATCTAAGAGTCACGCGACAGAAAGAGGCAACTTCTAGGTGATTATACTGTAGGTAATTAGCACTGTGCGACCTGAATAGCACTTTATTGTGTGTTTTTATTTAAATGATTTGCAGAGTGTAACCATCTGTATTAATTTGTGCCGCTAGTCAATGATTAGAAGTAAAAAGAGGTGTATAGGTTACCGACCCAACATTCGATCTTCAAAAACGGCACAATGCCACATTATTAGACACGTGGAAGTAGGACGGCATATCGTAATTATCGGGAGCGAAAAAGGGACAAGACGAAGAAAACTTGGCTAATTAGCCAAGTTTTGACGTGTTACTTGCGGAGCGCGTATAACCTATCTACCACTTTTTAAATATTATTGCACAGACGAGACCGGTGTCCCAGCAGTTTGAACAATATAGGCTGGTTAGGTTATGCTTGGTACGTTTCCCGGTATAAAAAATGTCCTGTCCGCGGGGACAAAGTCCCGGGAAAATGTAAGTATTTAATAAG
This sequence comes from Agrochola macilenta, assembly GCA_916701695.1. Taxonomy (NCBI): domain Eukaryota; kingdom Metazoa; phylum Arthropoda; class Insecta; order Lepidoptera; family Noctuidae; genus Agrochola; species Agrochola macilenta. The sequence continues at coordinate 18,502,838 of OU753563.1, forward strand.
TAATCTCTTCATTCTTCAGTAGAAATAGTGAATGAGAAAAGTTTTCAAATAATGAGCAACATGGTCGAAGCTCAGTCGCTAGTGATGGGAAAATATTGCGCGGGATATTAGTTTCTGCCGGATTACGGAGCTTAGTGTTGTTTCTTGTTTATTTGTAGATTATCGGTGACTGTGGAAGAAGCCAATGAAAGTTTTATATCGGTATAGATGGATGTTCTGAGTGAATTTGTATTGAATGTATTTTTTTGTGAATGAGATGGTTTTTCTTTTACGAATTTTGTAGGAGTCTCATTTTCTTTTCATTTGTAGTTTGACTTCATCTTTTCTTATTTCTAAAATTAAAGCATTCTTTTAAGGATCAGCATTTGAAGTTTGTTTTTTATGAATATCATCATACTTATTGACAGGATTATTTTCACTCTGACCATTTATACTGAAAGTGGGCAACGTCGCAAATAGCTGTCAAATATTTCGCTGTTTTGAGCAATTTGGCATTATTTCTGTATGGAAATAAGAAATATGGCTAACTAGTGAACTAGAATATTAATAATGAATTGCAATTATAACCTTGCTTACCGGGCTTGCCGGGGTTGGTCAGTGGATGGGTGACCATCTTTACATACCGAGAATCCTCCGTGCCTCGGAAAGCACGTTAAGCGGCTGGTCCCGGCTGTCATTCGTGGATCTTTGACAGTCGTTACGAGTCGTCAGAAGCCCGAAAGTCTGACACCAGGCAGTCTTTCCAAGGGGTATCGTATTTCCCAGTTACTGGGTTGTGGAGGTCAGATAGGCAGTCGCTCCATGCAAAATACTGGTATTCAGCTGCATCCGGTTAGACTGGAAGCCGACTCCAACATAGTTGGGAAAAGGCTGGCAGATTGATTTAATTGCAATTATAACACTGAATTTGATGTTGGAGCCGTTTTAGGTGTAAAAAAGGCATTTGGAAATATTCTAAATACTTTTTTTACATGTAAAACTAAATATTCAATGTTACGATATTAATTATTGCATTTCATAATCAATATTAAAGTTCACTAGTTAGCCATATTTCTTAGTTCCATACAGTAATATTGCCAAATTAATCAAAATACCGATATATTTGATAGCTATTTGCGACGTTGTCCACTTTCAGTATACCAGCTGTTTTAGCTAGTTATACTGATTTTCTACTAACAGGTAATGTATTCAATAATCTATCCAAACATTAGGCTGGTAAAGTAACAAGTGCATAATAGCATCTCGTAGTAAGTGTAACTCATTTGTGCAGTAACATGTGGGATTTAAACCGCAATAGTGCAGTTTTCAAATAATGAATTACGCCGACGCGGCGCCGACTCAGCCAAGGAATATTAGTGCTGGGAAATTATTGGTACAAGCAAAAATATCTAAGTAAGTTTACTTAGATATTTTTGTTTCTATGTGATATTAGTGTGAGTTATTGATAAAATTGTTGTTCATATTTATTTGATTACAAGCCGTTTGCTGATTGGATTTCCGGCAAAAAGGACGAACTTGCATCTCCTATTTAACCCCCATAGGGGGAGGGGGGGGTGAATCTTCAAAAATTTCAAGCTTGTAGCCCCACCAGTTTAGGCTATGTGTTGTCTGTAGTGAATGAATTTAAGATTTTTATGAAGTAGATGAAAATTATAACAACATTAATTGAAATAATATTCATCGTGTTTTGCTTGTCTATGCAGTTCAACCCTGCACATAGGCTTAATACGAAAGTTTTAGGTAATTATTGCAAACTATAATTGTAGCCATCGTAGGTACTTTAAGGTAACATATGTAGATCATCAGCAAAATAAAGAAAAAGAAAACAACAAAAAAACTTTTTTTTAAATATAACTAACTTTACCTAAGTAATACCTAAGTTTTTTTTGTGTTACTGTATGTGTCTGAAAATCAGAAATAATGAATATTTTTCGCTATAAACTATTTTATAATGAGTTATTATACATATTATTTATAATGACTTATTACTTATACATATTATTTCAGTCCGCTATTAGGACAAAAGCTTTTCCTAGCGTAATTATCACAAACTAGCTGCCTGCCTACCTACCTACCTACCTGCCTACGTACCTACTTACCCCTCTACCTACCTACCCATATACCTACCTTACCTACCTACACCTACCTACATACCTACCTACGTACCCGACCTACCTACCTACATACCTACCTACCTACCTACCTACATACCTACATACCTACCTACCTACCTATCGTACCTACATATCTACATACCTACCTACCTACCCTACCTACATCTACATACCCTACAAACCTCGTCCTCAGAATAATGAACACAACAATTTTTTTTTATCCAATTTGGTGCAGCCGTTCTCAAGTTATGGCGTGACCAAGGGAAATAGAGATTAATTTTTAACTAAACACAAGAAATACCTAGTATAAAAATCAGTTTACCTTACCCAATCACTAGCAAGTCCCACACTGAAAGAATCGTTTCAGGTTAATTAGCAGGGAGTCGAGCTGGCCTCACGTTTTTAATGAGGCTCGATTTATCAGGCTCTCCTTTGTTTCCTCACTAATTACCAGCGATTGCGATCGGTCAGCAGAGGCTTGGCCAATAAAACTTTATCGCTTTATTACTGTTTTTTAAAGGTCGTTTTTTCCTGTGAAAAGCTTATTTGAACACGATTTTATGATGATTGATATGAGGGTTTTCCTAGTTTACGTGATTTGTATTAACTTCACAAGGAGTAATGTGTTTTATTTTATGGCAGTAATTATGAGTAATAGGGTCACATGAAATAAGCTAGCGAAACTCAGCAAAAGTGATGGCTGACAATATTAAACAATGAAGAGACGAAAAAAAAAATTGGGTCAATCACCGCATTTAGGTGTAGTTATTATATTTAGTATATCTAAATAAAGAAAGAAAATGAAAGAAAAGAAAGGAACGTAAAGGAAGAAAAGAAAGAAAAGAAAGAAAAGAAAGATAGAAAGAAAAGAAAGAAAAGAAAGAAAGAAAAGAAAGAAAAGAAAGAAAGAAAGAAAATAAAGTAAAGACAAGAAAGAAAATAAAGGAAAGAAAGAAAAATGCATTTATCTAACACAGACTAAAAATGTAAGAAATTAGCAGGGGAGTGTGTGATTCGTCATTTTACAAACGGCGCCGTCCGTTTACAAACGCTCGCGGTTATGCAAAATGACAGATATACTAAAATATAATAACTATACCTAAATGCGGTGATTGACCCCATAAATATTTATCTTTATCGTCTTCTCATGTTTAAATATCGATCACGTCTCCGGAGTTTCGCTAGCTAACTTTTATTTGACCCTATAGACTCAGCTCCGTTAGTAGAGGACACTGGTAGAATACCAGAAAAGAACTGGACAAGACTGTCTAGAATCGTGACGATGCATCGAATCTGTTTAAGATCGAAGTTTATGGGTTTTTCAATAAAAGAAAATAGAGATAGTTATCTATCGTTTATCTAAAAAGTAAATATGTATTCCATTTATTAAACTAGCTGCACCCCGCGGTTTTCCCGCATAAATCTCGATCCCGTAAGAATATCGGGATTAAAAGTATCCTAACTAAACCAAGTCATGACTCTTATGCTAAACATTCAAATCTGTTCAGCGGTTTCAGCGTGAAAGCGTAACAAACAGACATGCAAACACACAAAAAAATTATCCATTCTTTGTATAATATTATTTTAGATTACTGAGAGCCGCACATTACGATCTTGACGATGACCAGTCCATCTCGACTGATCCAAGACTACATCAACAGAAAATATTATTATAATTACAAGCCTGCAATGTCCCACTGCAAGGCGAAGGCCTACCTATTCTCTTACCACTTCTATCTGACTCTCTACACCAACCGACAGCATTTACAGACCCCGATAAAAATATAGCAACTAACAAAATACATTCTACTCCAAAGACGAATACCCAATTTCTACTTACCTCAGTATATTCTGATATAAGAGCGAGTTTTCATGAAGATAAAACCAGATATGAACACAAAAATCCTGTTAAATGAATATTTATAGCCTCATTTGGACGTACCGACGTTGGCTGATGGTTTATGTTAGATATTCAAATAGTCTGTGATCACGCACTCTTTAGTCGTTTCGTCTTCAAATGAGAATTGTGACTACGTTTTATTGTTCTCTAAATTATGATTTTTCGTGAGGTTTGATGGGTTATTTTAAGCTTTATGTTTGTTGGATTTATGATATCGTTACGGTACTTAAGTACGTTTTTAAGCATTTTTGTAGACTACTCAATTTTGTTACTGTTAACTGGAGAAAAATGTGAGTGTATTCCGATTAACTATTCCTAAAGAGTCATAAAAACTCTGTAAGAAATCGACACGTGTTTCACCTCTCAACGAGGCTTCCTCAGGATGACGATTGACTTGATGCGAACCCGAACACGGCGTGTTGCCACGCCGAGCGCTGGACGCAGATCTGCATCCTATAGCAGTCCACTGCTGGACATAAGCCTCTCTAAGTACCGGGATAAAAAGTTTCCTATGTCATCCCGGTCATGGTCTACCCATGTGCCAAATTTCATCCAAATATGTGCAGCCGTTTTAGAGTGAAAGCGTAACAAACAAACAAACAAACTTAATTTCGCATTTAGTTAAGATGGATCTTAGTTATTTTGCACTTTGGAACTGGTTTACTGCTGAGCTGAGCTTCTCATATCTACTCCACATGAAAAGTGGCCAAGTGCCAGTCGGAAAAACACACGAAGGGTTCCGTACATACAATATTAACACTAAATATATAAAAAATACTTTATTAAAAAAAATATGTTTTTTGTATGGGAACCCCCCTTAATTTTTAACTTTATTTATTTGTTGTTATAGCGGCTATAGTAGTGCACACTCTGTGAAAATTTCAAGTGCAGACACTTGAAATTTTCACAGAGTGTGCACTACTATTATTATTTCGGTACAAAAGATGCAGTCCTGTGACAGACGGACGGACGGACAGCGGAGCCTTAGTAATAGGGTCCCATTGGTACTCTTTGGGTACGGAACCTAAAAACTCAATCCTTAATATTGCGAATACAGTCTACGTAAGCTGCATAATTAAAGGCTGTCACAGACAGGCGCGACGCCACAGTGCGACGCGACTGTAGTAGAAAAATTTATATTAAAACTTCATGGAAAATTTTCTACCAGAATTTCGTTGCATCATTGCGGCACGCCTGTCTGCGGGTGGTAAACAAAGATCAAACCATTTTGCTCGACGACGTCACACGAAAACTTCCAGTTTCATCCTTTGATCCAAACCTCAAGCAAATTGGCATACACGTGGAAGTTACAAAACTCAGAGTATAAACAGCTGCTACGTTTATTTTTCTTTCACCATCAGCAAATATATCTAATCAAATAGAAATCTACGACTTTCAAAGTCTTTGGCAAAGAACAGAAGTCGACGATGTAAACAGTATTCCAAGTAATATAAAACTTTTGAGACGAGGAGAAAAATTTGGGAGTTGTGTTAGCATTAAAACTTTTAGTAAATCAGACTTATAGAATATCTGGTGCTTGAGTCAACGCTTCTTTTATTTTATTGACTTTACTTTGGTCTGCTTTTCATCATTATTTTATTGTATCTTCTGACTTTGTGAGGCTGTTAATTTTATGAGTTTTTCGTCCAGGCTTGAGCTTTTATCGATTTTGCTATAATACAATTTACGCTCGAGCGTTTTCTTTACTGTACTGTGTTTCTCACAGACTGCTTAACTAGATGTGACTATGAGAGCGTATAATCATAAAATGAACACAGAATTTACTGATCTACAACGTTAAATGACTAAATTGGAGAACTCCAATAGCCTAAGAATTAACATAACATCACGCCTTGTATCCCCTTATGGGTTGAGCAGAGGTGTACCTGTTCATGTCCATATCGTCCTCTTATATGCGAAGAACTGGTGGGCAACTGGGAAGTTATATATATGCTGATCGCGCGGTAAAATATGCTTACGCGATGTAATAAAATATAAAGTCAAAGTTGCATTCGCGAGCTTTTCACTCTAAGACGACGATATGAACATCATAATTTCAGCCAAAAGTCGTCCACTGCTGAACTTAGGCCTCCCCCAAGCATCGCCACTTCTACCGGTTCTGAGCTTCTCTTATCCAGCTGTTTCCTGCGGCCTTTTCATAAGGTCATCGGTCCATCATGTGGGAGGCCTTGTAGTATATGAACATATACTCAGTTCTTCTTCTTTTCGTGTGGTTAGTAACTAACCTGGTGTCAGAGTTTTAAAGCCGCCCATGGGCCTCTGACTTGGCTTCACATGCCGTCAAGAAATATCTCTCAGGCATGCCGGTTTCCTCACGATGTTTTCCTTCACCGTTTTTGAAGCAAGTGATAATTATGCAATACGCACATAAATCCGAAAAGTCAGAGGTGCGTGTCTTGGGTTGAACTCCAGATCTATGACTTGGCAGTCCGACGGTCACACCACTAGGCTATCACTGCTATATACTCAGTTTATAGTTTTATACTTACTTCAATTTAGTAACCATAGTCAATATTCGTTTTGTACTTGGATTATTACCGCTACCCGCTCTCTATATCTATGAAGTATGCATGTTTGTTAAGAAACACAAAGACTTATTTAAAAAGGATGAGGAGGTATATCCTCGAAACCGGCGAGATCATAAATCATAAATCATTTATTACTTTGCAAACATGGGTAATTATTACATTGATGTTTTATTACGAAAGTCCTCCATGTTCTACCGTCACATGGGCATGCGAATCATATTTAATACAAATTTAAAGACATTATAATTTTAAATAACAATTAGGAAATTATAACAATACATTTAATATAAATTAATGTCCAATCTTTCGAATTACATTTAATGTCAAATTTATACAAAAAAAATGTCAACAAGGTTGCAGCAATCAATAATAAAATATAAAAAATAAATGTCAAATCCAAATGATCCTCACAGGCTTATATTAAATGACTTACCAAGACTAGCTAAATATAATAAAAGCTGTTTGGCCATGTGTGTTCGTATATACTCGTGTAATCATATTCCGAGTGATTTAATTTTTTTAGATCTTGTATAGTTTAAAATATGAACATAAATGGTTAAACATTTTTACAGCCTAAAAGAATTTATTGACGGGAAACATTGGTAATGTAACCTAATATTTGCATTCTAGGATACTAAGCAAAACGTGCATGCTCTTTATTGTATTTTTAATAACAACTTTATTTATCATGTTTTATGCAAATAAATATTATTTCTATTTCTATGTTACATCTCACACAATCACACTTTAACACACAATGCAAATAAATATTATTTCTATTTCTATGTTACATCTCACACAATCACACATACACACACCATCACAATCACACACAACAAACATACATACTTATATCTACTGTTTTCTTTGTGTATTATTTTTTATTGTATATTCTAGTTTATTACGAGTAGATTATATATGAAATTAGGAAATTTATTGTAATGTATATATTTAATATTACATGTATAGCAATTAATGTAAACGGAACGAAGGAGCCTGGATCTCACGACACAGGGAAACCTAGTGTGAGTTCCATGAATCAACGCATTCCAATGTATTTTACACAATAAATTATTCTTATTCTTATTCTTACCTCTAGTTTCATAAACTGGCAACATTATTTGAGACTTTCTGTATATTTGGTACTTAGAAACTTCGTCTGGGTCATGGCGCACGTTGTGCCCTGTTAAACTATGAAAATAAAAATATTGTATCCTTAAAATTAACGCATTTCATTTCGAACCGTACCCTACATCCACATTTCGCTAGCTACTTATGTTTTAAGTTCCGTGTAATAAGGGACGAGCCTATTGCCATCAACTGGGTACAATTCCGGCCTCGGGGTTGCTACTGAGAAATTCTATATAGAGAAATAACACTTTGCTCGACCTAGGAATCGAACCCAGGACCTAATGCTTAGTAGTAGCTCTTGCGACCACTACATAAACGAAGCCGACTGCTTCGTTTATTCGATCCTAAGAGTTTTATTATCTTAGGAAAAAAGGTTTTTTGTAATTAGGTCTTAACTCAGTTCCAGACTATCAGTAACAGCTCCTGTCATAAATTTTTAACTGTCCTCGACGCTTTTATGAGTTCTTACTTACTAGCCAGAAAAAATTATAGCTTACTAATACACTTATACTAACTTTCTATACCGGTGTCAAAGCATAAATAATAAAAAATCTACCGGCACGTCGTCTTTATAGCTCGCAGTCAGCCATATTTCATCAGATGTGGCCAAATTACGGCTATATTTATAATGTTTGGCCACATCAAAGTGTGTGATCGTGTACCGTCATAAATTATGATGACGTCACTCCGGTACAAATGGTGAGAAGTAATGGCGGCCGGTCCCCAACATTTGCTCTTATTTAGAGGGTTGGGAATAAGCGAAGGTATGTTGTGTATGTGGCTACATAGTAGGCATACATAGTGACATGTGTATTTATGTTTTTTAAATTTTTCTTATCAGGTTTTGGATACAGATATTTACTCCTCCGCTGATCTTTAAGATTAGTTTCGTTGCGGGTTCCATGATAGTAGACGCTATCTATAAAATGGGTCCTCGCGAGTCCCTTAGAAACAAATTCAAAGAAATTGATATACTGACTCTGCCTTCTCTTTATAACTTAGAAAGTATTATGTATGTCCGCAAAAACTTAGGACTTTTCAAAATAAGAAGCGATTTCCATTATACAGGGTGGCAGGGACATCGACGCGAAGCCGGCTACCATGGATTCAGTACATGATTCTGAACCCCACTGCGTTGAAATTTTTCGTCGGTTATTGAAAAAAAAACAGCTGTTTCATAGAAAAGTGCAATACCTACGCGGTTAAAATGTATGGAGCAGCTGTTCTTTTTTTAAATAACCGACGAAAAATTTCAACGCAGGGGGGTTCAGAATCATGTACTGAATCCATAGTAACCGGCTTCGCGTCGATGTTCCTGACACCCCGTATAAATACACGAAGAAGACTTGGAATTGTGATACCAAAACAAGCAAGTCATTTGTTATAAACAGTATCCGCTTTTATAACAAGTTGCCAAAGGCGGTTACAGAACTTAGCGATGGGAAGAACCCACATCAAACGTGTACTTATAAAGAAAGCATATTATAAAATTAAAGGCTACGTTGAAGACTAGGAATTTTGGCAATAATTCCTTCTGCACATGTGGCTTCCCTGGTACATCATTAACGGCATATTATGTAAGAGTCTATTAACTGCTCCCAAATTACCATGTTTATTTTTTTACATTCTTCCTTGACATAATCATCCAAATATATTTAAAAAAAAAAACATGTTGTAGAACATGAAAAAAAAAACCCTGTTCGTGAGGGCGTTGTTAGGTATCGTATTGAGAGTATATTAATGTGGAAATTATCAGGAAAAAAAAAAAAAAAAAACACCACATTTTTTTCCAATGTGGCATTTTACGGGTTCGTTTCATTGGGCGCGGGCGGCCGTCGGCGTCGTTTAGCGGATGTTTAAAAGTCGTATTTATGACTCCTGTTGAAAATTTGCTAATTTATAATGGATTTGGGGTAATTTTGGTACTAAAGATGTGAACATTTTAAATAGTAATAACTTTTTTAATAGGTATCACTAATAAGATTTTTTAAATTACTTTTTGGTAATGTTAGGTATTGCAGTATCTATGTGGTATGTGCCCCTTTCGGATCGGACAGGTTTTTTTTTAGATATTATTGTATACCGATATCGCCAATCCGAACATAAAATACTCTTCCAAAACTTTCAATTAACTTCCCAAATCGTTCTTCATCGAATACTCGAAATAACTTCAGTTGCTCGGCTTTCATTTCTTGATTGGACCGCAGTTGAGAGTCAACAAAGTAAACGTCGTCTCTGAGTAAATGTTTGTGCAGAATGTTTGTATTGGCAAATAGGATTCTATGAGCGGGACTATAGCAAAATATTGATATTTAATGCGTAAATGTTGTGACTATGAAGATGTCAAGAAGTAAAAAAGTAAATAAAAATCCATAAAAGCAGGAACTTTATGAACATGTAAAAAAAAAGTGAGCCGAACAAATAGGATGGAGGGAGTACAAACATAACTAAAAGTACCCTAAAAATCTCGAAATATTTCTAGTGTTCTCACTTGATTATGTTTAACATCATCTGCTGTATCTACAGATTTTCACCGAGCAAAATAAAATTACCCTGAGTATCGGAACAAATTAATTCAAGCCCTATGTTTGAAAACATATCCATGAACTTAAACAATTTATTGTATATTGATAAGTGGTGGACCAAAGTTTTAATGGGAATATTTAACAACAAACCGGAACTGTGACCCCGAATACGTTAAAGTTTGCAGTATGGTGTTCCCGTACCCTAATCAAAGAAGTTTAAATGGATGCTATAGAGGAAGTTCCTAATGAAATACTGCAAGTGCTGTATCTTGTTCAAAAATCTTCTTTTTGTCCTTGTAGTCTGAGCAGCTATGCAGCAATAGCTCATGCTGTGGTGAAAAAACCGCCCAAGTTCGTATCGGACCACGCACAATGAAGGGATCCGTTGTTGGGATGAATATATAAAAAAAAAAGTACACAGGATGGTCGGGTTTCCCTCCGAGAAGCCTTCGATATAAAGTTATAATCGTATTTGTACTCATTTTCCAAACATTTCCCGAGAGAGAATGGTTTTCAGTGTAATTATTGGCGTAATTATGGAAGAAATGGGATATTCTATCTTTACATATTGTAAATTAAAGTCACTTTTCGTGTCTGTCTGACCGCGGACTGTACAAATAAGAAAAGAAACCGGCCAAGTGCGTGTAGAACCACGCACAATGAAGGATTCCGTATTTGGGATGAATTTATCCCAAAAACAAACTCGAGTTTTTAGTTGATAAACAGTTCACCCATGCATTGACGTACGTCCCTGTCAGTTCTGCAACTGCAAATGTAAGTCTGTAATCGCAAAAAAAAAAGTGATAAACGTACAAATTAACAATTTTCGGACATTTTCTTTACTTGTGCTGTGAGACCTTGCTTCATTATTCTAGGTCAACAGGAACTATATAACCCTATAGGTTTTGATTTATTTGTGAGTAACAAAATATTTCGCATAGATTTTTTAATTTTTTATTGCGTTGACTTAGAAGCTTGGTTTGTTTAGAGCTCCATGGGACCGTAGACATACGTATTTGATATTAATTTCAAATTGATACCTCCACATGTTCCTGACAGACAGGCAGACAGACAGACCGACGACGAAGTTATTTAAGGGTTCTGTTTTTTCCGTTTGGGTATAGAACCCTAAAATAAATCCTGTCAGCAACGTTCGTTGCTGCATTGACTCCCCGGGGTGGCTGGATGTAATTAATTGCCTAATAGTGGAAATTCAGCTTGATTTGAATAAAATGATTGTGATCTGAACATAACAAGAAATTGTCTGGTCTCTAAAAGAGACATTTACCGTGATAGGTGAATTGAGGGCCGAGACAAAGTGACATCCTGTCAGCGATAAACATGATGGAACAATAGTAATGTTATACAGTGTTATACTTACTGTCAGCTGTGAAGGTACCTTATCCTAACTACGAGTATATACAGAGTGCCAGAGACATCGTCGCGAAGCCTGTTACCATGGATTCAGTACATGATTCTGAACCCCCAGCGTTGAAATTTTTCGTAGGTTATTAAAAAAAGAGCTGTTCCATACATTTTGATCGCGTAGGTATTGCACTTTTATGAAAACAACAGCTTTCTTTTATAACCGATAAGTTTCAACGCAGGGGCGTTCAGAATCATGTACTGAATCAATGGTAACAGTTTTCGCGTCGATGTCGCTGCCAACCTGTAAATATGTATAAACTCGTACATAATTATTATCAAAACTAATATTACTCGTATAAATGCGAAAGTGAGTTTGTTTGTTTGTTACGCTTTCACGGTAAAACGGCTGAATAGATTTGGATGAAATTTGGCACAGGGGTAGACTTGGCTTAGCAGGGGTAGGCTTGGGCGGGGCACCGCCGTGTCCTCACGGAGGCGATCGGCGGCGGCGATCTCTCGCGTCCGGCCCTGGTTCAGGCCATGGTCCGGAGCGAGAGTGCATGGGAAAACGTCACTTCCTTCTGCGAAGCAGTAATGCTCGCGAAGGAGGAGGCGGAGCGCGCGAGGGAAATGCAAGATGCGCGCCCTCGCGCCCCTAGTCGCCGCAGGAGACGCCCCGGGTGTCGGGAGTCGCGAGCCGACTTCCGACCACCGTAGGCGCGGGCTTGCGGACGGTGGCCAATGGGTAGCTCACCGTCCGATTAGGACCAGGCCCGGGTCGACGGCGCGTTGTGTTCCACGCGCGCCTCAAAGAGATGTCAGCACCAACTGACGGGGTCCGTAAGGGCCAATGCCTGCCAGGGTTGCGAGTTTGTCAGAAAGGGATATCGCGGCCCCGGCACACAGGCAACGGAAGGAACACGGGTGGGTTTTAGTCAGTAAAAGTCTGACACTCCCTCCTGCTCCGCCCAGAGCGGGAGGAGTCATGTGACGATTTCCCAACCAAAAAAAAAAAAAAAAGGGTAGATCTTGACCTGGAGAAGGACATAAGGTATCCGATATTCCTACGGGATCAAGACTTATGCGGGTGAAACCACGGGGCCAAAAATTATGTTTGCTGCGAAACATAAAATTAATAAAAGTAAAAAATGGATCAGGGATCAAAATTTGCTACCGAAAAGCTAATGTCAATCCTGTTGAAAGTCGTTGCTATTTCACCTGATGGAAGTAGTGATGGGTTTGTAGATGACCAAGATGGTCGCGAACATCTGCAGGTAGCGGAAACCAGGTTACAGGACTGGTGTCAGGACAGAACTTATTACCAGCAGCGGAAGTCTTCCGGCTTAATGATGATGACGATTGTGACATATTACAATTAAATGAAAGAAAATTTTAAACTCATAAATTTTACACTTTGTAAACAAGCATATTACAAATTAGAGGATCTTATCCAAGATATGAATGCTTGGAAACATGCTGGTATTCACAAGACAAAATCTTCATATTTTTAATAAAATAAGTGATAGACATAATTTTTATACTAGAAATAAAGATAAAATAGAATCAACAATTTTTCAGATTATCTAAAGTACATAGGTACATCTTTTATGGTGTACTGTGTTAAATGTTACAATAAAATACCTTGTGATATACTCGTATTACAATTAAATGAAAGAAAATTTAAAACTCATATTAAAAGTACACTCTGTAAACAAGCATATTACAAGTTAGAGGATTATATCCAAGATAAGAATGCTTGGAAACATGTTGGTCCTGGTCCATAGTATAATTTAGAGTCTAGATAAAATCAAACTGGTTGCTTATTTAATTATATAATTTGTTATTTTTTATAACTCTGATTTTACATTCTGTGATTTCTTGAACTCACACACTGACTTATTAATTACTTGTTAAAATGTTAGGAATATCATATAATTTTGCAATGTTTGTAAATATGTGAGCACCACGTATCTATCACATAATTAATTTATCTGTAATTGCTTTATTTTTTCATTCTTTTTTACCTATCGTGGTATAGTAATCTTATTCTAGATGCATTGTCTTCACATATACTATAATTAATGTATACAAAATATTGTAAAAACATTTTAAAAGAGTAACGGTGGAGTTTCTTGCCCATTCTTCTCCATACGAAAACTACCTTTTGGAAGGGGCGACTAGAATCAAATTTATTTTTTGTAAAATTGACGTTTTTATGTGCCTTTTATGTGCTAATTGAAATAAATTGATTGACTTTGACATAGTTAATTTATCTATCATTGCTAAATTTTTTATTATTTTTACCTATTGTGGTATAGTAATCTTATTCCAGGTCTTCACATTCAAAGGTGCCTTTTATGTGCCTAATTAAAATAAATTATTTGGTTTTGACTTTGACGATGGTGATGATTTTCCAGCTGATATTGGGGAGTGCTTTAATCCCAAATTTCCCAAAAACACAACAAAATTCCAAACTAAATTATGATTTTGTAAACTACCCTCGAGCTCTCTATTTCAGATTAGTATCCCCAATAGTGTAGCAGACTAATCGTTGAGAGAGTTGTAATAATAAGCGTTGCAGTGCTTGCGAAGTAAACTGCATTATACTGATTGCACTGAGCTACATTGGGCACTATTAAATTAACTTCGCCGGTCTTTTGACCCGGGATTTAGTTATTTTATTATTTAAAATGACGTATGACGTTATTGTGCTTTACTATTTTGACTACTTGTTTTTTTACTGTTAATACATTCTTTAATGTAACAAAAAAACAAATCGACCGATGCTCTTTTATTTTTGTATGAGACTCTTTTCATAAATTTGAAGTGTCGAGTGTGAAAACACGATGATTCAGTTCGGTTTCGGTGTGCGGTTACATTAGCTAGGTACGAATAGAACTTTACAGAATACCACTAATTATTTATAGGATCTGGGACCTGCCTTTCGTGCAAGTGACTTTCGGGCAAAAGTCTATTCGCGCAATAGTCTATTCGCGCAAAAGTCCCTTCGCGCTAAAGTCCATCCGCGGAAATGTCTTTTCGCGAAAGTGGGTTCTCGCAAGTATCATTCGCGGAAATGTATTTTTGACTTTTCACTCAATACATCGTCCTGGTAACCTTCGTAAATGCTTATTTGACAAATAAAGGATCTTTATCTTTATCGTTTTTAGGGTTCCGTAGTAAACAAGGAACCATGAGAATTTCGCCATGTCCAACTGTCTGTCTGTCTGACTGTCTGTCCGCGGCTTAGCTCAGAGACGGTTAGTACTAGAAAGCTGTAATTTGGCATAGGTATACATAATACATAATCACGCCGACAAAGTGGTAAAATAAAATCAAGTATTTTTTTTTTGGGGTACCTCCGCTCACGTAAAGTGGGGATGTTTTTTTCTCGTCTATCCCATGATGTGGGGTGTCGTTGGACAGATCGTTTAAAAATATTGAGGGTGTGTGAAAATCATTTTTCAATTCAGGGATCCGTTTGCGAAATATTAAGCTTTAAAGTGCTAATTTTTGTTAGAGTCAAGTGTCCCCCTGCCAGCTAAATGGTTGTACTTGGATTTGTGAAAAAATTCACAGTAGTAGTATATATAACGAAGTTAAAAGGAAAACTATCACAGCTAAGTAGGCTTTACAGGTTAACGAGTAATAATCGACCAACTTAAATTTGCAGTTTGAAAAACATGATCACCCATACATTCCGTATGGGAGAAAATGTTTTTCAACTACAATGTTAAGTTTGTTCTTGGGATAAATTCATCCCAACTACGGAACCCTTCATTGTGCGTGGTCCGACACGCACTTGGACGGTTTAATTACTTGCAACAGCAAATGTTTAAACAGAATATGAAAATATTATTAATTGCTCCCAATACTGATTTATGATTAAAATTCGCCGAAATTCTGTATAAAATAATTGACAGCCAAAATGTACCGATGTTGAACAAAGTAAATGAAAAAACTCTACTACTGGGAAATGAAAACATTGGAAATATCAATTACAGGCCTCTGGCGAAAATAAACTGTCCAACTTTGTATTGAAAATGTTTTTTGACAATATACCATCAATTATGTAGGAAAAGCGAATTATTCTTGCGCAGGGTACTAATTCACTTACATTTCTTGGCAGAGACGGGAAACCTGGGATAATTATTTAAGCCACTTTTAATATTATATTTTTTAAGAGCACTTTCGGAGCTCGAAATAATTTAATCATGCGTTAGGGATCATCTTCTAATTTATTTACTTATTTTGGTGACTCTTAACGATTCAGGCTGCCCCATTTTATTGTTATCTTTACCAGTAGTGTATGTGTCACAGTAGATGATTTTATTTATTTAACACAGATGCACAGAGGCGGACTTAATGCCATAGGCGTTTTCTACCAGTCAACCTTTGGGTGATGCAGAGATAAACAGTGGTAGGTGCAATATCGAAAATGGTAGAATAAATATTTATTTAAATAGTTTTGCCCACGACTTCGTCCGCGTAAAAGTCGAAAATGGTTCTAATAGAATTCAGAAATTCTACACCTACCGTATTTCTTTGTATACAATATTTTTTGTTTTTACTTCGGGTGCTAGAATCACCAGGCTACTCTGTGCGCTTACTCTGGAGCATGCCACATACAACTGGCCGTGGGAGAAGCAGCTATCCCTCAAGTCTACTCCCGCTACCTTGAGCTTTGTTTATGGTCATTGCGAAGCAGACTTCGATGGGAAACTGCACTCTCTTGAATTCGAAGGGGTAATTTGATGGTGTTAAGGGAATCCTAGGAATAAATACAAACCTCTGTAAAGCTTAGAAACCTTCAAATGCGGTACTAATACAGTACGGTGACTTTCGAGACATTCCAATTTTAAGGAGTATTTGCATTGCACCAAGCTTTTAAGTGAGTTCAACCTTTTTTGAATAAAATCAGATTGAGTTTTCAAACATGTGTCAAAATAAAATGTAATTTTAATCAAAAGCACTAAGGAGTATTGATATCAACTTCGAAGCAAATCTCTCCCAAAATAACTTGCTACCTCTATTTCACACCGTCAGGGGATGAATTTCAATAAAATACGAAATACGTCTTCCATCAATTCCGCTAAAGAATGTTTATGCAAAATTTGAAGAAGATTGGACCAAGGAATCACGTTGTCCCATACAAACTTTGCCCCCCGTTTTCACCCTCTTAGGGGTAGAATTTCGGAAAATCCTTTCTTATCGGATGCCTACGTCATACAAAGAACTCACCCTCCAAGTTTCAGGTCTCTACGATCAGCGGTTTAGGCTGTGCGTTGATCCGTCAGTCAGTCATTCAGGACAAAGCATTTTATATATTTTTTTTATATATAGCATTTTATAGATAAGGATTTCTGTTTTATTTTGGAATCGAATATTATTTGCATGCCCATGAGACGGTAGAATATGGAGGACTACTTTTTTAAGAAAACATCTATGTACCAATTTACCCATGTTTGCAATAATAAATGATTTGATTTGATTTAAGCCGTGATATAGCTATGTCCCTAAGAATATAAATATAAAAATTGTCTGTCAAACTCAAAGCATTTAGTTCAATTAAACCATTTACAGGCACTTCTGCATTGTCAAGGAGTCGGTCAGTCAACAATATGAAGCTTGTTGTTGTCCACTCCAAAGCGTAGTAGGTACCTAAGGAGAAGAACGAGAAAGAAACTCCACGGCCACTCTTTTAAATAAAAACGTTGTTACAAAATATTGGTTACATCACTCATGTTGAAATTATACATGTGAGAACAATGTAGAAAGACGTGCAAGTTAAACGCGTCCGTAATAAAAAGATAAAATAAATTCAAATAAGCCATGGCAGCTAAGAGATGATCCAGTCCCAACTGACGGCGCCCGTTCACGAACATGACGCATCGATCAGCACCATTCAGCTCAATTATTTTAAAAGAAAGCTAAATGATCCAACACATGCGCCACCATCAGCGAGATATCTGAGTGAGCATGACATACTCACAACCGCCAGGGTACATTCAAGTCAATGAGAGACATATTACCCGGTAAATGGTAGTTGTTTGTTCCGTCTGTTTTGACAGGACTGCCACTGGCAGATAGCTGATGTTACAAGGAGTAACTTAGACTTACTTTTATTTTAGAACAAGAAATAGGGAACACGCGGGTGAAGCCGCGGCCAGCAGCTAGTGGTAAAATAAAACAAAACTGTTACTCGTATACTTTTCATATCTGTTTATTATATCACCTACTTTGTCTACCGTCCACAATGTTTTATCCGACTGCAGTGAGACAAAGCCGAGTTAAAACACAGAATGTATTTTTCCCATAAAAGAAAGCTCTCAGAATAGAAAGGTTCAGAATAGCGCTACAATGAGTTGCATTCTAGACATTTACTAGGTATAACAAAACCTGGAAAATAACGACATTCTCAAAATGGAACCTTTTTAACGTCGAATCTTGATAAAAGGGACCTTTGAGAAGATAAAAGTTGTGAAAATTCGCAAGTTTGCGTAAAAATTTTGTCTTTATCAAACATCTTTGTTTGAGTTTTTATAGAAAACCGTGTTTGTTGAGTTATCTTTACGGTTCGTTACATTTCTTGGGCGAGCAGCAGCAGGTGCCTCATGGCAGGTGCTCATTATGGACATCGGTGACGGACAAACATCGCATCGTGAGGAAACCTGGAGTTATCCTACTAATATTATAAATGCGAAAGTGACTAAAAGCTAAAAAGAGTTTAGTTTTCCCTAACCAAGCCCTAGATTCTACACTTATTTTTGAAACTATCCAGCAAATATTATTTTATCTGCAAATTGACAAAGTTATCATGTTACTTGTTAAAAGTTTTGGGGAAACAAACATTCGTGAAGCAAAAATCTAGATCCTATTATCGTCCTGAAACTGATATTTTGTTTCAAACCACATTATTTTATTTAGTCTCTAACTTTTGCCCGCGGCTTCGCCCGCGTGGATGTCGCAAAATATCCCACAGGTACGTACTACCAGGATTAAAAGTACCTTCTTTATGTGTTAATCCAGGTAAATAATGTATTAATTCCGTAATACTTACATTGTTTTCCAATAACTCTACGAGTATTAATTTCCGGGCCCCCGGCAGTAAAGCCCCCAGTCGGCATGATTTTATCCGACATTTTCAATAATCATCGTCATATTTCAGCCAATTTACACAAAACCTTAATGAATTTTACACTTAAATCATCATGAATCACTCCGTCCTTATGAAAATCCGTTGTTCGGTAGTTTTTAATTTAACGCGTTCAGACAGAGACGCGGCGGGATTTTTATAATGTAGTGATGTTATGATCATAAGATAGAAAAACTCATATTTTGTAGATTTAGGGCTGATTTTTCCAATGTCCTCTTTGGAACAATTTTGAATTTATGACAGACATCAATTTTATTTCACGGATAATCTGACTTTGGAAAAATCAGCCCTAAATAAGGAAAAGCTGTACGACAATAGACGACCTATCGTCGAATCAAAAGCTTCTGAGGGTTTATTTGAGGACATGTGATCATCACCTATCTAGCCTTTTTCCAACTACATTAGGATCGGCTTCCAGTCTAACCGGGTGCAGCTGAATACCAGTATTTTACATGGAGCGACCTCCACCACCCAGTTACTGGGTAATACGTAAGACTGAAAAAACTGGTTGACAGACTTTCGGACTTCTGACAACCGGCCGTAACGACTCTCAAAGATCCAGGAATGACAACCGGGATCAACGGCTTAACGTGCTTTCCGAGGCACATGTGAGGACCTCTTTTACGTCACCGTATTACAACATTCGACTTCTTCAATTCATGACACTGCGATACGCGTACTATAACATTTCAAATATATTCATTTCAGCTGTAATAACAAGAATTAATAGGCTTAAAGCATTAAATCCATATATTTCGCCACTCCCCCGGCGTTTCTATGACTTTAGGGTAACAGCACCGATTTATGGCACACTTAGGGAACGCGGAACCTTGAAAATGTATTTTCCTTTGTTTTCAGAAAGTTATTTGGTTAAGAGTTCTCTTAGGGAAATGAATATTTTTGACTGTAATTTTACTTTTTATTTGGTTTGTTTAGCTTTTTGTTTATGTTTAATTTTTTACCCGCGACGAAGAAGCTCTTGGCCTGCATCTCACCTGATGGTGATCAGGTCGAAGGTGGAAGCGAGCTTGACCTGGAATTCTCAACTATGGAACTGGCTATGTTACCTCTAACTGCCGAAGCAAAACAATTCTGTTAACATTGTTGTCATGGCGACAGGATTACATAAGATGGTGGTAGCTAGCCCGGCGGACTTGGAAAAATCCCTACCACTGGGAATCGAACCCCGGGACCTCTGGGTCTGAGACAGGTGGTCTAACCACAGAGGCGTTTCTTTCCTCTTTACGATATTAAATTTGGATTTATGTTAACTTTATTTTGTTTACCTATGTTTTGGTATCTTATCTCTTCCTTAACCTAAAAACCACGCTAATCAGTAGTGAAACCGAGTCACACATTTGTCGAATGATCTGACTGATTACGAAGCATGATGCCTACTTTCATACTTGGCATCTCTAAAGCCAACATCAGACACTTTACTTTTCGTTTATAAATTTTTGCCTTTAATTCGGCATTTTTCACACGAAGTGAAACGTCTGAACACAATGATACAAACGTGCAAAATGAATTAATTTAGTGAACCGATACAACGATGCTGGAAATCGGTATCTTTCATTCGCCTACCGAAAGATCAAAAATTAAATTTAAGGAGCGGATGAACCGTTCATTCCTATTAATGTTGTTGCTGTCGCGTGAACGTGGAATTAAAAAGAAAATTAACCTTTACTCGAGTGAAGCGTCTGATAACGGCATAACACTTTCATTTTATGTAAGTAGGTAATCCAGTACAATTTATTCAACAACTTGTATAACATCGAACATTTAAAACAAAATATCGCCCATTCATAAAAGCACTTTCAGCAACTGCGAGAGCGATGATCGGCGTCACATCTGGCGCATCGACGCGAACCATTAGCACCTATTACTGGCGGATCATCGATCGTCTCGACAACTTGCCTCACGTATGGAGCTTTTGTAAATAACTTACCAGTCTATTTCTGGAAATTTTGAGGGCTTAAACTCGAATTATGATAAAATAAGTCAAATCTCGAGAAAGATGGGTCGAGGAGATCAAAAAAGTAGCGTACCAGAATTTTCCTGCTGCAGCACGGGACAGAAAAGAGTGACAATAAGGCCTTTACACAAAGAGACATATTTTTTTTTACTTTGTTTAATATTTAATCAAGGTCTTAAAACGGTGAAAGAAAACATCGTGAGGAAACCGGCATGTCCTAGAACCAAAAATTCGAAGACATGTGACATCTACTAACAACAGGGCTCGCGCGTCGTTTACGGTCCATTCCCTCTCACCAAGAGGAGGCCTGTATCCCAGCAATGTGAGCACAATAATGTTCCTACTGCTAGGCCTCTCCTTAATGGCTAAATGTACTAAGGAATAGAGTTTTTATTATTATATTATAATAATACAAAGTCAAATCTAGATGGTTTTGGTCGAGCTTCCCACGTAGACCAGCCAGCAAAGAATGGATGGAAAACGAAACAGTCCTAGAGGAAGCCTTCACCATGATGGGGTCCATATCTCAAACCCAAATGTTGAAACTTTAAACGAATTATACTAACAACTAGATCAGCCAGTTACTAAACCAAATCATCATGATTATCATCCATTGCCCGACTTTACCCACTGCTCAGCATAGGCCTCTTTTTTCTTGTTCCCTACGTTCCTGTACACAGTCTCCTGCGTGAGCCTCCAGGTTCTACCTGCGATGGTAACAGTGTCATCTGCCCATCTCGACGCCGGACGACCGACACTTCATCTTCCAATCCTTGGAACGCCACTCGGTCACTGCTTTACTCCACCTGTCATCACTGCACCTCACCAGGTGTCCTGCCTAACTCCAGTTGTATCTACCAGTTCCCAGACGTACGAAGGTTTCTGATATCGGAAAACGAGTTATTCGTTTTCCGATATCAGAAACCTTCGTACATCTGCGGATCTCGACGTTTGTCCTATAACCTTTACAAGCATGGAACGCTCCATGGCCCTCTGTGCAACTCTCACCCTGTAAACAGTGATAGATAGTAAATATCTGAACACGATAAAATAAATATTTAAAAAACAAAAAAGTTTTTGGGGGTCAACGACCGCTGGTAGTTATGTTACTTGAAGTATGAGTTGATAAGATAAGATAAGATAAGATAAGTCTTTATTTGCTTTAAACATGGTATAAAGTTGTTGTCTGGGTTTGATATACATAATCTCCACATGTTTAGCTATACAGAATATTGTATCAATTGCATGCAAAATAATTAATAACGAGTTAAAAGGTGAGCTATAGAATGTCACAAATTAATTGGAAATACAATAATAGTCATTCATTCATTAATACCTGTAGATACACATTTTATATTTTCAAGTTAAAAAAAAATCATTAATGTCATAAAAATTATGTCCATTCAGCCATTTGTATAGTTTGTTTTTAAATGAGTTATGATTATTTAATAATTTTATTTCTTTTGGTATTTTATTGTATATACGTACACACATCACAAGGCAGCTTTTTGCATACTTGGCTGACTTAGGATTATCCTTTAATACAAGTCTGTGTGGATCCCTTGTTGGTCGAGAGATGAATTCATACGCTTTTTTAAACAATCCCTTATTACTGTACACAAATTTACAGATTTCAAATATGTAAAGTGAGGGAAGTGGTAATAAACCTATCTTTTTAAAAAACGGTTCGCAGGACTCATCAGGACGGAGTCCACAAATGGCCCTGATGCATTTCTTTTGCGCAATAAATGCTCTATCCTTATCCGTACTGTTCCCCCATATAATAAGCCCGTAACGTAAAATGGATTCTATATATGCGTGGTATGTAATAATTGCCGTTTTTCTATTTGTCACGTTCTTTACTTGTCTGAGAGCATAAGCAAATTTATTGATCCTATTGCACAAATTATCTAGATGTACTTTCCAATTTAAGTCTTGATCTATGAGTACACCCAAGAATTTGGTTTGTGTAACTTCTCTCAGTCTGCCAATATTAAGTTTAAAATTGTATTTAGCATGTTTAGATTTATTAAATTGTATAAAATTAGATTTGTCTAAGTTGATTTTTAATTTATTTGTCTGTAGCCATCCTAAAATATTGTCAATAGTATTATTAATGTCCGCTTCATGGTCAGATATTGATTTATACTTCTTATCAGACGTCACGATAATTGAAATGTCATCTGCAAATAATACACATTTATGATTAGTCACTAGTGGTATGTCATTTATATATAATATAAACAAAATGGGTCCTAACACACTCCCCTGAGGGACGCCGCATTTATTTTCCCTGGAGTCAGAAAAATAGGAAGAAAGTAGGTTTTCATGTACTTTATCGATAACAACGTATTGTTTCCGCTCACTTAAATAAGACGAAATCCACTTCAGTGCTAGTCCTCTTATTCCAATGCCTTCTAACTTTTTTAATAAAACATCATGTGCCACAAAGTCGAATGCTTGTGACAGGTCGAAGAAAAGTCCTGTGTGTGAGAAAATCTGTTTTCTTTTCACCAATCACTTCTGTGAAGTTTACCCAAAAAAGTGTTTTTTTACTGATATCAACTACACTGCGGTTGATGACCGCTAAAAGTCATTAAAATTATTTATTTTTTGCTTTATCATGTTTAGATATCGATACCCATCACGTCTGTAAAGTTTCGCTAGCTAATTTTAATTGACCCTGTGTACAGGGTGTTAAAAAACCTATCCCGAAGCCATCATCTACGCATTATTTGCATCAAACTAAGTAACTCTGTGCAAAAATAATTGCTGGGAAACAACTTTTATTTTTGGTGTTACAAATTCGCTGTTTACAATGTAACGCACGCAAAACATTGCGCTTATGGGTGCATGCAACGGTATAGGGATCGTGGGAGTATTTAAATGTAGGTTATAACGTTTAAAACATGTTACCTTTGACCTTCAATATTTCCGTAAAGTTCCTATGGTCAAGTCCAAAAAAATTAAACAATAAAAGGAAAAACAAGACAAGTACCTCTCGGCTTCGTTAAGTTTATTTTTACACCTGTTATACATAGGTATTGGGAAACATAGTCACAGAGTGCCATATCTTACTAATTCCCTTAACACATTCAGCGCCATGTGTATCTTTTTGGCACATCACATCAACATCTTTCCATCTGCCTAGCCTTTTCCCATGCAGCTGAATACCAGTATTTTACATGGAACGACTGCCTATCTGACCTCCATAACCCAGTAACTGGGTAATACGATACCCCTTGGGAAGACTTGTGTCAGACTTTCGGGCTTCTGACGACCCGTAACGACTGTCAAAGATCCACGAATGACAGCCGGGACCAACGGCCTAATCGTGCTTTCCGAGACACGGAGGAGTCTCGGTATGAAATATCACATCAACATCTTTATTCTTGGTAAAAAACCTGTGTATCTTAGGCGCACGTTCGAAAAGCGCGGGCCTGTCAAAATTTCAAAAATCGAATAAACGTCCACTTAAGGGGTGGTGCTGAGGGTGTTAAGGGTACCGACAAATGCGCGTAAAGGAGTGTATTTCCTCCACACACATAATAAAATTAACACATTTAACTTCAAACTGCTCCTATACATCAAAACATTGCTGAACTTTAAGGCCGTTACAGATTTAATCAACGTAAATTGGGGTGGCCATGTGCTGACTATTTGCGTCGAAAACGCGCATCGATGTACGTCGTAACAGCGGATAATCTACTAACTGCCTGTGTAAGAACTCATTCAGATAGGCTATGAAAGCAGCGGTTATTGAGAAAAAGCGGATCTAGGAAAGAAAGAATATTTAAACAGTGATTTATGTTACCACCTGCTTCGTTGGTCTAAAAGTCGCAAAGCACTGCTGCTGAGCATGAGGTTCTGGGTTCGATTCCCAGGTCGGGCAAAGTGTGATTGGATTTTTGTCTGTCTGGATTTATGCCCGGCTGATGGCATTAGGCTCGCCTCCTATTACATGGGACTTAAATATAGGCGAAATGTGGGTTAAGCACACCTCTGCCTAAGCCCTTGGGGATTGCACGCGTGATTGTTGTGTTATGTTTTTTTTATGGGACAGTATGGAGAAATATAAATCCATAGCAAATACGGAGAAACTGTCTCAGCAACCATTCGATCTTTTTTCATGAAAACTACGTATTTTTGCATACCTATTTTTTTTGTGTGTCAGTTAAAAAACACCCTGCATGAAGGATGTAGAAGAAAAAGGCTTTGCAGTCTCAGCATCATTTAGCAGGCTTCTTGTGTAATTAAATTCAGTCTTTGAAGGGTCAAAGAATTCCTTGTCCCTGGTGCTATGACGGGTTTAATGTTTAATGCAAATAGAAAGAAAGAAAGGAAAAGTATTTATTGAGACTCGCACAGGAAATCACATTAAACTAAAAACACATTAAACATAAATAAAAAACAAAGTAACATTAAAATTTAAAGAAGGAAGTCCTGTACGAGGCCAAAAGGCTCCTATCTCAGCATGATGCCGCGACATTTAAAAATAAATAAAAATGTCGCACCGCTGGTATTAATGTCGCAGCGCTGGTATTGCTGGCAAATAAATATATTGTATTCTATTCTTTAAGACGTTATGGCAATAGTAAGGATTTTCATAGTTTTAACCAATATACGAGTACATAGCACCCAGTATTCACCACATAGCACTGTTTTTGAAAAATAAGAGGGTTTTTTTTTTTGCGTTTTATACCTACCCTAAAACTCCGCTTGTCATTTATATACAGTATACCAAGGAGCTGTATTTGAATTGTGTAACTGTATCACCAGGGAAATAGAAAACATAAAAAAATTATAAAAATTATTTACAGTTTTAGTTTTAAAACAATTAAAGCCAGTACATTTAGAACGTTATCACGCTGACGGTTTGCGAGCGTGTTTCCAGCGAGAACTGCGAACGTGCATCCGCGGGTGCAAAGCGAGCTAGCCGCAACTACGCGACGTGTTGTCCGCGTTTTCACAATATTTTACACGTTTTTGTCTCGCTCTCTCCTATACACTCACGTCAATCGCTCTCGATATTCAAACGCGGTGCACACGTAGCGTGCTCGCTACGCCCACGAATCGAACGCGTTGAAAAATCTCCTCGCTGATAACTCGATCGCAATTCTCCAGTGTGTTAAGACCCTTAGAAGTTAGTGGCTAGTTAATGAAAGCAAGTCTAGACATTTTAGGTCATAGTTATAATAAATCATCCAGAAAATATAAACAAAATTAATAATACCTAGACACTTCGTAACTAGTCCCCTAAGACCCGTTTCGAAGCTCTAAACGGTCTTTAAGGCTCTAACTTTTGCTGAACAATCCTTGAAATTAATCTTAGGACATACATCACACTATACTCAACATTATAACTAGTGCAGATAAGGGTTAAAATAGTATGCAGTGTGTAGTTATAAGGTTGTATCAATGTTTGCGTCGATGTCATTCAGAAATCAACGGGCATGCCAACACTGTGGGGGGGGGGGGGGGGAAGCCCGTGCGGATCGGTTGGTGATCCCGTGAATGTAGTTTTATTGCATTTTTTGTTCTATTTTGAAAGAATTTTCGACTGGGTATTATTGTATTGACAAGGTGGACTGATTACCTTGTGAAGGCAGGAGACGCCCCGGGCGTCGGGAGTCGCGAGCCGACTTCCGGCCACCGTAGGCATAGGCTTGCGGACGGTGAGCAATGGGTAGCTCGCCGTCCGATTAGGATCAGGCCCGGGTCGACGGCGCGTTGTGTTCCACGCGCGCCACAAAGAGATGTCAGCACCAACTGACGGGATCCGTAAGGGCCAATGCCTGCCAGGGTTGCGAGTTTGTCCGAAAGGGATATCGCGGCCCCGGCACACAGGCAACGGAAGGAACACGGATGGGTTTTAGTCAATAAAAGTCTGATACGCCCTCTCACTCCGCCCAGAGCGGGAGAAGTCAATTGATGATTTCCCATCCTAAAAAAAAAAAGAAAGCCCGTAGGAATCCGCTGAATGCGGGAAGCGGAGAGCCGGTTGAAGTGGCGGTGGTGGCGGTGGGGGAGGCCTATGTCCAGTAGTGGACGTCTTTCGGCTGAAATGATGATGATGGTTGACCGATTTTGGCAGTTTCTGAGTACATTGGTTCAACTTAAGTTGTCTGACCAGGCGCGACGCGACTCTAGCTGAACAATTTCTATGAAAACTTCACTACCAGAATCACGTCGCATCGTCGCGTCTCGCCGGTTTGCACAAAACTTTATTTGTATTTATTAGGTTATAAGTTCCTACTCGTGTCTTTGAAGAGCATTTGTAAATAATGGGTACCCCAGTAATTAGAACGACCTAGGTGAGAACTATAGGTATGGTTTACAAGAGTGTTGTATGTTGCAGGTGTGACCAACGGTGGGATCCATGTAGTAGGCGGATCGGAAGCCTGTTTGTCAACTAAAACAAAATAATAATGCCTATATTCTGTTAACGACAGAAATTCTGCTTAAAAATAATTACTATATAGATATAGAGATATTCAAATGCTAAAAACAAAACAAAAAGAAATCCTCCCTACCTTTTTTTGCAATCATGTTAATCAACAGGAAGGGAAAGAAATTCATAAAAAAAATGGCGTATCATACATACCTGCTCAAACTCAAACTCAAACTCAAAGCATTTATTTCAATTAAACCATTTACAGGCACTTTTGAATTGTCAAGGAATCGGTCAGTCAGAAATATGAAGCTAGTTGCCCATTCCAAAGCGTATTAGGTAGGTCCCTATGGAGAAGAACGGGCAAGAAACTCCACGGACACTCTTTTAAATAAATTGTTAGAAAGTATTTGTTACATCATTCATGTTGAAATTAAACATGTGAGAACAATGTAGAAAGACGTGCACGTTAGAAGCGTCCGTAATAAAAATATAAAACAAAGAACAATTCAAAAATTTTAATCAGCCAAGGCAACTAAGAGTTGACCAGTCCCAACTGACGGCGCCCGTTCATGAACATGACGCATGGATTAGCACCATTCAGCTCAACCATTTTGAAGGGAGCTAAATGATCCAACACACGCGCCACCATCAGCGAGACATCTGAGTGAGCATGACATACTCACAGCCGCCAGGGCACATTCAAGTCAATAAAATACGTATTACCCGGTAAATGATAGCTCTTTAGTACATAGTACTCACACCTGTGCTCTGAAATTATATAATACAAAGGAAATTGATTCTATACTCTACAACGCAAAAATAGTCTTAAACTCTTCAGCAGCTCCAACGGTGTTTTCAAATGTTAATCAAATAGTTGTGGTTGTGGAGCAGGACCAGCATTGAGCCAAGCATTTTTATCAGCGATGTAATCCCACAACTTATAATATGCCTGCCTGCATAGTGTGCGTTTTATACAAGATTTGAATTTCGTCTCATTCAGTTGAAGTATATGGGGAGGAATTTTGTTATAACATTTTAAACAGTATCCCATGAAAGATGAGTCCACTTTAGCCAGTCTGAAACCTAGTTGAACCGCCTACTACATTATCATAAAAAATTTACAAATAAATAATCTCTCCGTCCGTATCGGTTTCACCGCAAAACCGCTGAAATAAAATATAAAAAAATGGGGTGTTAAAATTTGAATGCTTAAAATTCATACGAATGACGTCGCGGTCGTAAAGCTAGTATCGCGTAAAAATCGTTTTAAAATTTCGCGCAGTTCCTTCCAGGTATGAATTATTTATAGACTATACTTATTTCTGCAACATTTATTTCACGATATTTTGTATCGTTCGCTTTGGTGGCCATTGGAGCTCGAAGTTGTGGTTAGGGAGCGGTTTCACTGACGAAAACTAGGTCATTATAGAAAATTTTCATTGGTGAAAATTTTCTATAATCGGAACTTTAAAATTGAAGATTTTTTCTGGTACATTTATTGATGCTACCTACAAACAGCTCTATTTCTCATCGGACAGTTTTTGTGATCTCTTGTATTTTAATATATTTAAATATTTTTCTTTTTATTGCAAATAGTATTGACAAGTGAATAATATTGGACAGATCCACTCAAATCTGTGTGGTTCTTTCCTCAAAAAACAATTTCAGACACTAATCTGCATGGTCTTCACATAATCTGACCAATAATCTTAATCAGCTCATATGAGGACTATAAAAGAGACTTCCACCCTTGAGTTTGTTTCGTCATTTCTCATCAGCATGAGTAGCGTGACAACCATAGAAACTGGTTTTGTACGGGTTTTCTCGACGGAAGAATAGCCAAAATGGCAGATTGTGATTGTTTATCTGTCATTTTGTCTATTCTTCCGTCGACAAAACCCGTTTCTATTGTGGTCATGCTAAGCATGCTGGGGTATTCAGATAGGAAATGTCGACTCCATCTACCTTTTTGTTTGTTTTAATATGACGAGTGAAAGTGATTCCGAAATCCTTTTTACAGAATAAATAATTTAATTTAATTTAATTGCCAACACTTTAAGAAAGTATCGATAATCACTCGTTAATCGATATTCATCACGACTTAATCTACTCTGTGAACTGCTTAAAACTTCTTAGTTCAGTTGAAAATCAATAAAAACTTTCGTCACTGAGCAGCAACAGTTTTAATAGTTCATCGCTTGCGACTCCTTCAACTTGTAAGTAAGTTTTTAAATATTTATTAAAAATAATTTTACTACGCTTAAGATTTTTGCGAAGTTTTGCTCTGGTCCATTTGACATATAATTTCAGAATACTGGTGTTTATTTGGTTTAAAAGCAAAAAAGCAGAACATTTATTTTACCTTTTTACGTGATTTCATTATAATTAATATTATTTGATTTTTATATGTTTGTTTTTGGTGGGTTTAGGATTTGTCATGGAAATCATTATATCATGAGTTTTATAGATTCCATAATCCTTTTCCCTTTTTTGATGTAAAATACTGGTATTCAGCTGCATCCGGTTAAACTGGAAGCCGAGCCCAACATAATTGGTAAAAACTAAGCAGATTGATTGATTGAATCCTTTTTCCTTTATTATTTTCTTTAAAAATATCTCAACAAAAATCAAGATCTACTTCATCAAAATTTCCTTAATACATTGTGTTCCATATCTAATATCAGCTGCATGATAATAGGAGCTAAACCGTAGAGCGCTTCGTGAATATATTGATTCCCAAGAGCTATCGAATATTCACAACAGCCTGTATTCCAAGCCAAGAATGGGAGGAGCTCTTAGCGTGGGTTAGAGGTGACTAAGACATTATTGGGTGAAAGGGAGCACGTGCCTTTTACCTCTCCGATGATAATACAGAGGGACTGGTTAAACAAGGGACTTTGCCAAAAACATGATAATTTATCCAAAAAAATTAAACGGTTAGTGACTAATCTGGTGTCAGAATTTTAAAGCCGTCCATGGGCCTCTCACTTGCCGGGCTTCACATGCCGCCGAGAAATTCGCTTAGGCATGCCGGTTTCCTCACGATTTTTTCCTTCACCGTTTTTGAAACAAGTGATAATTGTACAATGCGCACATGACTCCGAAAAGTCAGAGGTGCGTGCCTTTTTTTTTTTTGAGGTTGGGAAATCATCAAATGACTTCTCCCGCTCTGGGCAGAGCGAGATGGCGTGTCAGACTTTTACTGAGTAAAACCCACCCGTGTTCCTTCCGTTGCCTGTGTGCCGAGGCCGCGATATCCCTTGTGGACAAACCCGCAACCCCAGCAGGCGTTGGTCCTTACGGACCCCTCAGTTGGTGCTGACATCCCTTTGAGGCGCGCGTGGAACACAACGCGCCTCGGACCTGGGGCCTGGTTCTTATCGGACGGCGAGCTGCCCATTGCT
The DNA here is from genome assembly GCA_916701695.1 of Agrochola macilenta. Classification (NCBI taxonomy): domain Eukaryota; kingdom Metazoa; phylum Arthropoda; class Insecta; order Lepidoptera; family Noctuidae; genus Agrochola; species Agrochola macilenta. The sequence goes on from OU753563.1 coordinate 18,533,354, forward strand.
CACCGTCCGCAAGCCCGTGCCTACGGTGGCCGGAAGTCGGCTCGCGAGTCCCGACGCCCGGGGCGTCTCCTGTGGCGACTAGAGGTGCGAGGGCGCGAATCTTGCCTCTCCCTCGCACGCTCCGCCTCCTCCTTCGCGAGGATTACTGCTTCGCAGAAGGATGTGACGGCCTCCCTGTACTCTCGCTCCGGACCATGGCCTGAACCATGGCCGGACGCGAGAGATCGCCGCCGCCGATCGCCTCCGTGAGGACACAGCGGTGCTCCGCCATGCCCAAGCAGGGCAGACCTCCACCGTATGCTCCACCGTGTCCTCCGGGCGATCCACACAGCGGTGACACCCGGGCGTTTCCTCCCGCCTTATACGGAACAGGAACCTCCCGAAACAGCTGTGTCCGGTGAGGACCTGCGTCAGGCGGAAGGTAAGGACGCCATGGCGCCTCTCTAGCCACTCCTCAAAGAGGGGACTTATCGCCACAATTGTGGCAATGGTTGCGACAATCGTACTCTCCATGCCGCCATGAGATCCCGCCGAAGCTCTGTCCGCTAAGCCGTGATTTCTCGGGGCAGCGGAGTTACGCCCCGGCGTTTTGCCTCCTCGCGACACTCCCAGATGTGTGCGAGGACTTTTGCCACAGGTCCCATGGCGGTAGTCCGGCAAGGAGGCTCGCCGCCTCACGGGATACCGTGCGGTATCCTCGGACCAGCCTAATGGCCATGACCCTTTGGGACGCGTTCAACCGCTGGGCCGGTCGCAGCCTCAATGAACGCGCCCACACCGGTGCCCCGTAAAGGGCCATGGACCGCACGATCTCCGCGTAGAGCCTCCGACAGGAGGCGTTTGGACCCCCTAGATTGGGCAGAAGCCGCTTCAGAGCAGCCCTAGCCCTCTCCAGTTTGGGAGCCAAACGTCGGAAGTGCTCCACGAAGTTCCACCGGCTGTCGAGGACGAGTCCCAGGTACTTCATCGTCGACTCAACACCGATGTGAACCCCTCCCGCCGTTATCTGGGAACCCGACAGTGGCGCGTTCCGAGGACCATAAAAACACATGGAGAGGTGCGTGCCTGGGGATCGAACTCGAGAACTATGACTAGTCAGACGGTCACACTACTAGGCGTTGACTAATAAGACACACTTAAATATATACGGTTCCTAGGACTGGACCCAGTGACTCGAAATTTCGGACCTAGTCAGCGGGGTCATGTAGACGAGATCGGCAGTAAGTCGGGGGAAGCTACTGGGCCTGAAAATAGACGGGTAGATTAGTTAAATGGACTGACTTGTGGGCACGAAGTCAGCACTGGATTGGGTTGAAACTAGTGTCTTCACGAGCCAGTTGCAAGTCAGCTCTGGACTGACTTACTGTCACATTAGTGGGCTCGTATAAACTTGCCTTAAACAATGACAATTAGGTTGAGAATGAGGTTAAGTTTTTTCAATAATATTTTGAAACACAAATCGAATTCTTAATAAATGTCCCTTAAATAAAAGTCCTTCGTTTGCCCAGTCACTATATCGTAGTGTGAAGGTGTGTAAGATAGTCTCGAAATCTATTTTGCAAGAGATTTGCAAAGTAGTGTTTGTGGCTAAGGAATCTTTATTTTCTCAAAAGAAATTTGCTACAAATTTCACTTTATGAGAAATATTTTAACTAGGTATATAATAATGATGATATTCGTGAGCAGAGTATGCACAAATATTATTTATTTGCTAACATGAAAAAAACACTGGATAATAGGCATGCATTAAAATTTCATGACACAGTATTAAGACATGCACCCTGTAAGGGCACTGAAAATTATTCATATCAAATGATTAAATTTCATAAATAAATAAAATTACTTATTAAATGACATGACAATGACATGACAATTGATTCTAATTATTACAATATTACATTTTAATAAACATTAGTTATTTAATTATTTTAAATAAATCATTATTAGGTATTAATTCTTTCATGCATTTTAGTCATTATAGATAAGCATAATATATATAATAGTAAAGTCATTTATTATTTCACATTGTACGTCAAGCATATTGTTACAAGGTCAACCAATTCACAATTTGTCAGTTTTAAATTCCTCAACGGTGTAGTAGCCTTTTTTTATTAACAGAGATTTCAACTGTTTCGAGAAAATTTAGTCATTTGGTAGGGATTTTAAACTTTCCGGTAGTTTATTAAATATATTAGCTAGTCTTGAATATGGGCTTTTCCTGATAACTTTAAGTTTGTGATGGGCAGTATTAGTCTATTCCGTCTGTTCCGTCGGTTATAGTTTTCGTTTAGCTCGATATTAGATTTGAAGAGATGCCTATTTTGCCTAACGAATATACAACTTTGCGGTACCTACTCGTATATACGTATATATTAAGTCCCCACCTATGAAATCAGCGTTTTGTATGGAGAATTTTAAAGAAGATGCATTTTTCATACTAACCTTATTCCCTAAGCAATAAGGTCGAAAAGTGGTCAGAACACTGGTTCTGACCACGTAAAGGCTTGTGCAGACCAGCGCGACTTGTCGCGCGACGCGACACGAACAATACAATTTCTAAAAAAACTTCACAGTATAACAATAACCGGTGTCGCGTCGCGCGATAAGTCGCGCTGGTCTGCACAAGCCTTAATACGTATATACCCGCGAGAATCGCTCGTCGCCGTCGCGTTGTCGCTGTTCGTTGATCGCCAACTCGTTTTTAGTTGGTAGCTCTAATCGCCGGCGTTGGGACAGGTGCCTTAGCTAGGGGGATCCCCACAGCGCATACTTCCTCGCAGTATCCCCTGGGCAACGCCGTGTCTGACCACCGTAACGGAGTGGCAGACCGGCGGCTAAAGTGCGCTGTGAATCGTAGTCATCAAGCAGTCGAGTCTACGAACAAGTCGAATTTTATCATGTCGGATTTTAATTTTATCAAGTCGAGCAAGCCAGCGCGTAATGCGTCTGGCCGTTTTATTCGGAATCGCCCCTCCCAGGGCGATTCAAACGGCCCTTCTCAGGGCCAACCCAACGGCCCTTCTCAGGGCCAACCCAACGGCCCTTCTCAGGGCCAACCCAACGGCCCTTCTCAGGGCCAACCCAACGGCCCTTCTCAGGGCCAACCCAACGGCCCTTCTCAGGGCCAACCCAACGGCCCTTCTCAGGGCCAACCCAACGGCCCTTCTCAGGGCCAAACCAACGGCCCTTCTCAGGGCCACGTGTCGGAAGCTGACCGCGCACCATCTGCGGCCAGCTCATTATTTAGAAGGCCAGACGATTTGTCGGACTCCGACGACTCCGTCATGGACACGTCGGCGTCCGAGAGCGACCGCTTTAAGCGGAAGCGGTCCGTGGGCTCCTCGGAGTCCGTTAGGGCGAAGAAGAAGTCGAAGCCTAAAAAGGCCTCGACTTCTACTGCGCCTTCTTCCCACAGTGTGGGCTTGGTGGACGCAGAGCGCCAGTTGAATCTGGCGAAGAGGGCGCAGCTTCAACAAGACCTGGAGGAGAGGGTCGCTGCCAAGGAGCAGCAGGCGCAAGCTGCCAGGGCGAAGGCTGGCTACGGTGCATCCAGTGTGCTGTATGCTGACCACTCCCTGGCGGAACTGGAGCGCATGGCGCATGAGGATAGGGAGGAGGTCCTGGAAGTCGCCTCAAAGTCCTCCAATTTGAAGGGGACCTTCCAGAAGGCCCTCAAATGCCGTGCCGCCAGCATGCACGGCATCGTGACAGAGCTGGTCAAGCGCACGGCCACGGACGAGACGCGGCAGCTGCAGGCGAAAGTGGATCGCCTGCAGGCGGAGGTCAGCCAGCTGCACCAGAAGCTGGCTGAGGCCACGGCCAGGCCTGCCCAATCCGCCCCAGGTCCAGTGGTAGGAGGCTCCTCCTCCTCCCCTGCCAGTCTTGAAGCCACATTCCGTGGCATCGTCATGGAGGAGAGGGCCTTCATCCGGGCCTGCTTCGCAGGCATCGAGGACCGGCTCCTTCCGGAAAAGCGGCTGCGCCCGCCGCTAGCGGCGGACAAGCGTCCACCGCCCAGGGAGCCGGAACCTGCGCCTCTAGCAGGCCCAGCATCGGTTGCCCAGCCCGCCAAGGGCAAAGGCAAGGGCAAGAGGACCAAGGCGGCTCCTCATGCCCCCACCACAAGCGCGGAGGGAGCGTCTGGGTCCTCTGCCGCTCCAGCAGCCCCCCAGAACTCGCAGGAGGAAGACGCCCTTCTTCCCTCCACCACCCCGTCCAACCAGTGGACGGAAGTGGTAAAAAAAGGGAAAAAGGGCAAAAAGTCGGCTCCCAAGCCCGCTGCGACTGGGCCTGCAGCGAAAAAGGCCGGCGGGAGGAAGCTGGTTCCTCCCAAAACCGCGGCCGTCGTGGTGACCATCACCCCGAAGGCCGCGGAGCGTGGGGAAACGTATGAGTCCGTCCTAAGACGGGCTCGTACTAACGCTGATCCCTCCCAGTTGGGGATCAGCAACATCAAGTGCCGCCGAACTCTAACCGGGGCTCGAATTTTCGAGTTCTCGGGGGAGCAGCGCGGCACAAATGCGGACCTCTTCGCAACAAAGTTGCAAGAGGTCATCGCAGATGTGGCCAAGGTTGCCAGGCCTATAAAGACCGCAGCCTTGGAGGTGACCGATCTGGACGATTCGGTCACCAAGGAGGATGTGGTGGCGGCCGTCGCGGCGGCTGGAGGCTGCGACGCTGGCGCGGTGAAGGGTGGAGCCATCAGGCCCGGCCGCCGCGGCCTGGGCATCATCCGCATCGAGTGCCCAGTCGCCGTGGCTGGGGCCGTCCTTGCAGCGACCAAGGGACGGCTGCTGGTGGGCTTCAGCTCGGCTGTGGTCCGGGCACTTGAGGACCAGCCTGTCCGCTGCTTCAAGTGCTTCGCGGTCGGCCACACCCGAGCCACGTGTCCCTCCAAGTCCGACTGGGGAGGCACGTGCTTCCAATGCGGGCAGGAGGGACACGGGTGGGCCGCTTGCACCGCCGCCAAGCCACACTGCGCGGCGTGTGCCGCCGGTGGCCGCCCCGCGGACCACAGGATGACGGGCAGGAGCTGCAAGCCCCCCGTGAGGAAGGGCGTGGTGCCGGCGCAGGTTCGCCCTGTTGCCACCGCCGTCGCAGTCGTCGCCGCTGTAGCTCCAGTGGCGGTGGTAAATGAGGTGGGGGGTGCGATGTCGGAATAACAATTTCCGACTACCGCATCCTCCAGACGAACACCAACCACTGCAGAGCGGCCCAGGACCTGGTAGTGCAGGTCATGGCCGAGTGGTTGGTGAACGTAGCGGTGGTCGCCGAGCCCTACTCGATCCCCGGCAGCTGGCTGGGTGACGAGGACGACTCGGTGGCACTAGCGGCGCGGTCTTCCACAGACTCCCCTCCCCTCTCGCTATTAGAGAAGGGACCGGGATACGTGGCCGCCGCGTGGGGAGACTTCGCCCTTGTGGGCGTGTATTTCTCCCCAAACCGCCCTCTTCAGGACTTCGAGAACTTTCTCGGAGTCCTGGCCGCCGTGGTCGGCAGGGCGGCGCCGCGTCAGGTCTCCGTGCTGGGAGACCTGAACGCCAAGTCTGTGACCTGGGGCAACCCGGCCACCGACGCCCGCGGGCGGGCGGTGGAAATGTGGGCGGCCTCCTCTGGACTCTCCCTCTTGAACAGAGGAAGCGTCCAGACATGCGTGCGGCGGCAGGGTGGCTCAATAGTGGACGTCACTTTCGCCACCCCTGCGTTAGCCGCGCGCGTGTTGAACTGGCGGGTGGACCTGGTGGAGACTATGTCGGACCACCGGTACGTGCGCTTCGACATCTCCACCAGTGGCCCCGGAGCGACGCGGCCCCGCTCGGGGCCGTCACCGTTCCCACGGTGGGCTCTCACCCGCCTGGACAGGGAGGCAGCGCGGGAGGCGGCGTTCGTCCAGGACTGGCTTTCGCCGCCTTCCGCCGGCCTGGACGTGGACACCGTGGCGGGGCTGATGAGGGAGTCTCTGACCGAGGTATGCAACTCCAGCATGCCTCGGTCTCGCCGACCACAACCCAAACGCGCCGTGTACTGGTGGTCGGCGGAGCTGGCGGGGCTTCGAGCGGCGTGTGTGGAGGCGAGGAGGGCCTACACGCGGAGCCGGCGGCGGCGTCGACGGGATGTTGCTGTCGGGGACCACCTCTATGAGGTGTACTTGGAGGCGAAAATGGTCCTCGATAGAGCCATCGCCGCCGCCAGAGACTCGGGGAGAGCGGAGATGCTGGAGGGTCTCGACAACGACCCCTTCGGGAGACCGTACAAGGCGGCGCGCAACAAATTGCGCCCCTTTGGTCCCCCCGTTGCCGAGACCCTCGAGCCCTCGTTTCTGGATGGGGTGGTTCGGTCCCTGTTTCCGTGCAGGGACAACTTCACCCCACCAGTGATGGACCCCCCGCTTGGGACAGCTCCGCCAGCTGAGGAGGAAGAGGAGGCCCCTCCTGTCACGGAGTCGGAACTTGGCGCGGCGATTCTCCGTATCCGCGCCAAGAAGACAGCTCCAGGCCCCGACGGTGTTCCGGCGAGAGTGGTGGCGATCGCTGCCACTCAAATGGAGGAGAGGTTTCGGGACCTCTTCAGCGCATGCCTTGCGTCTGGGAGGTTCCCGAAACCGTGGAAGGAGGGGCAGCTGTGCCTCCTCCGCAAGGAGGGCCGCCCGGCAGACTCCCCCTCGGCATACCGGCCCATCGTTCTGCTCGATGAGGTCGGTAAAATGTTCGAGGGGATAGTCGCTGCCCGCCTAAAGGGCCATCTGCGGCGTATCGGGCCGGACTTGTCGGACGCTCAGTTCGGTTTTCGGGCTGAGCGGTCCACGGTGGACGCGCTGGCCTGCCTTAAGGGGCAGGTGAAGGAGGCGATGGATGCAGGGGACGGATTGTTGGCTGTGTCATTCGACATTGCCAACGCCTTCAACTCCGTTCCCCACTGCACCATCCTCGAGGCGCTCCGATTCCACGGAGTGCCTCGGTACATGCGCATTCTGCTGGCCAGCTACCTGGAGGATCGGGCGATCCTCCTGGTAGACAGGACTGGCCGAGTCCGGCGGTACGCCGTTGAGGCCGGCGTTCCACAGGGGTCAGTCTTAGGACCTCTCCTCTGGAACGTCGGCTATGATTGGCTCCTGCGGGGAACTCTCCTCCGAGGCACGAGTGTCGTCTGCTACGCGGATGACACTCTCCTCACCGCCCGGGGGGAGAGTTTCAGAGAGGCGGCCAACCTGGCCTCGGCGGGTGGATCCTTGGTCGCGGGGCGGATCCGCCGCCTTGGTTTAACGGTGGCGCTGCACAAGACCGAGGCCGTGTTCTTCCACGGCCCTCGGCAGCGCCACCCACCACCTGACGCCCACATCTTCGTGGAGGGCGTCAGGATTGAGGTGAAGGCCCAGATGAAATATCTGGGCCTTGTACTCGACAGCAGGTGGCGCTTCGGCCCGCATTTCAGCGGGCTGTCGTCGCGCCTGCTGAAGGCCGCGGGCGCTCTCTCGTGGCTGCTTCCCAACTTGGGGGGGCCCAGCGCGCGATGCCGGCAACTTTACGCCGGCATCTTGAGGAGCATGGCCCTCTATGGGGCTCCTATCTGGGAGGAGTCCCTCCACAGACGAGAGAACGCCGCGGCCTTGCGGGCACCTCAAAGGGCCATAGCCCAGCGGGCGGCGCGGGCCTACCGCACGGTGGGCTATGCGGCAGCATGCGCTCTGGCCAGCACCCCTCCTTGGGAACTCGAGGCGTGGGTGCTCGCCAGAGTGTATGAATGGACGGCGGAGCGGAAAGCGAGGGGCGTTCGCTCAGCCCCGGAAGAGCGGGAGGCCGTCCGGCGGGAGGCGAGGGACGCCATCGTCGTCCATTGGACGGGGGACCTCGCCACCGCAGCCTTCGGCCGCCGAACCCTCGACGCGATTGGGCCAGTGCTGCGAGACTGGCTCGAGCGTCCGCACGGGTTTCTCTCCTTCCGTCTCGTGCAGGTGCTGTCCGGACACGGTTGCTTCGGATCGTACCTGCACCGTATCGGACGGGAGGAGACGCCGTCGTGCCGCGACTGTGGCGCGGCGGAGGACGTGGCACAGCACACGCTCGGGAGGACGATCCTGCCGAGGCGCCGCTCCGAAGGCGGAGGAGGGGTCGAAGAAGACGTCAGTACGATAGTCATCTTCGACTCCTCCCAGGTGGAGGCCAGCAGGCAACGGGTGCGGGGGCACCCTTGCCTGTATCGCACAGGCCTCCACCAGTGCCGGACGGGAATGGCCAGGTGTTCCCGGCCATTCCCGTAGCCCCCCAACCCGGGGGGCATGCGGGGCCCGCCAGCTAGGCGGGCATGCGCCGGGAGGGTCGTGGATGTAAAGGCTGAGCCGGTTTCCCATGACCCTCCCATCACGGCGATGCGGGAACACCGCTGAGTTTTAGTGGGTATACTGTCACTAGGACAGGGAGTCCCACATACCCCGACTCGTCCCCCACGAGCCGGGGATGCATAAAGCATTTCTCAGCGACAAAAAAAAAAAAAAAAAAAAAAAAAAAAAAATAAAAGGTGCCTTAGCTAAATTCGAGTTTTCTTACGATATAATTAGATAAACTAAATAATTATTATAATGTCGCGATACGACATCATTTTACGCTTAACTTACTATCAAAGATTCAGATCCAGAAGTCAAATCGCTTAAGCTACGGTTTCCTAAGTTCCGGTTTCTTAAGCTACGGTGGCCGCCACATCATGGCGCAGTGACGGCTGTCATGAAAATGATGGAACCGGGTTTTGAAGTTACAATGACTAAAAACGCTCTCTAGGAAAACACACAAACTTACCTTCATAAATAACGTTTCAGTGACGTCATTTTCCGATAAATTGCGGATGCTATGTGGCGGCCACCGCAATCTTAGGAAACTCTAGCTTTAAGAACAAAAATATTTCTCAAATACCGAATGCACCCGAAATAACCCGAATCACCCCAACTCCACCAGACGAATGGTACACTCCAGCCGCGGTACCCAAATCCATGTTTATTACACTGCCTGCCGTACAAATAGTGTACAGCTACGTTTTACCCGTCGAATTAAATTGCACGCCAGTTTCAATGAGCCTTCGAAAGTACTTTAACCGTTTCATCTGATTTCGGTTTGTGTTTTGCGTTCCATTGACTTTTGCGGTCACTTGGTTTATAAGGCATAATAAGGGTTATTTACTTTTTCGTGGAAATCCGAGTGTGGTGTTTACGCACTGAACACACAACAGATGAATCGTTATGAAGCATATAAAATACTAGCAGCGCCCCGCGGTTTTACCCGCATAAGTCTCGATCCCGTAAGAATATCGGGATAAAAAATATCTTATGTCCTAATCCAGGTCATGGTCTACCCATGTGCCAAATTTCATCCAAATTCATTCAGCCGTTTTAGCGTGGAAGTGTTACAAACAAACAAACTTACTTTCAAATTTATAATATTGGTTAGATAATTTTTAAATAATTATCAAATCTTATAGAACATACGAGTTATAGTAATTGATGGACTCAGATTCCAAAGAAAACATTTAATAGAATAGAATAGAATATTTTTTATTATGTACACCATAAAAAATACAGATAAAAATGTAGTCATTTTACATAGGGTGATACAATGGGCGGTCTTATCGCTAAAAGCGATCTTTTACAGACAACCTTTGGATGGATTAAAGGGAGAAGGAGAGACAAATACTGCAGGTAATTTATTGGTTAATTTGATACATTTATTCAAACATTGTATTTAGTTGTCTCCAGACTCGTATCTAATAATCTTCACAACCAAACATGAATGTAAGTGTTTCCAGACTTAGATCATCGCCCCTGGCCGTGTAAAGTTCTTGGAGTCTCTTCAGATTTTCCATTTGCTCCTCTTTTCGTATATTTTTTTTATGTATGAGTAGTTCATACATAAAAAAATATATAGGTAAAAATACTACCGAATTGATTTAATTTATAAATTTTAAATTTGGTTTATTTAATAATATTGTATCTTCACTGTACCTTAATTGATTTTTATTATCCGTGGAAACGTAGTGGATTTTACTGTAACCTTCCTTACATTTAATTCAATTTTATAATTGAGGAATCCTTACCACGGCTCGGTTTAATAAATACCAGTTAATACCGGTTTATTTCGGTTTTCCTCTGAACTTTTGTTAAGAACGTGAACATTTTAAGAACTTTATTTTAACCTAAATTAACCGGTTTATTTGACGAACAGCATGTCGGTAAACGCGTTGCAACTTGTGACTACTTGTAAGGATGCCGTAGATAGCGGGGCGGTATGTAGACGTACGAAGAGCGCGCGACGTTTGTTTATCGTGCTCGTATTAACCGGTTTTTGTTGCTCTAAACCGTTTAATCCGAAAAAACCTTTATGTAAATACTCTTCCAAATAACGGTTTAAAAAAAACGGTTTATGAGAATGAAACCGAATGTAAAGGTTTTTGCGTCAAGTACATGTTATCGGTTTGAAAATGTAACCGGTATCCGAGCCTTGATCCTTACTGTACAATTGTTTGTCTTCCCGAATAAATAAAATAAAATAGCTGACTGGATAGAATGGAAGAGGAAAAACATGACCCTCCTTTTGGGCTTCGCCGAATTCGAGGAATAAAAATGAATACGCACGCAAAAAAAAATTGAGGTATACTTAAATACTCACAAAAGCGTAATTAAGAGTTTTTATAAATTACTTTCGATATTCTGAAATTAAACTCATACTTTTATATCTGAGCGTACATTCTACGCCATTTTATATTTCAAACGACTTATATAACGTTGTGTCCCTTGTTGCGTAAATCCTTTTTTTTACGGTTCCTGCTTGCCGCCTGTCCTAGTCGTGCAGTTAACGTTACCCGATCTGTTAGGATCACGCTGTGTTTACTTTGCTGCAACATGCTACGCAACGCGTTGCTGCAACATGTTGGTGTAACATTGTTTTTACTATGAGTCATGATGTTAGCTTGTTAAAGTTTTTAAGCTTGATAAAGATATTGTTAGGAGCTTAATGAGGATGTGTTCTTTTGGCAATTTAAATTGTTCGAAGACAGGAAATAACTTATTGTCGTTGGCAAAGTGAATGGAAAAACAGTTGCAACAATACACTTTAAAAAAAAAAAAAATATCCAATAATCCAATCAAAATCTGCCTAGCCTTTTCCCAACTATGTTGGGGTCGGCTTCCAGTCTAACCGGATGCAGCTGAATACCAGTATTTTACATGGAGCGACTGCCTATCTGACCTCCACAACCCAGTAACTGGGTAATACGATACCCCTTGGTAAGACTGGTGTCAGACTTACGGGCTTCTGACGACTCGTAACGACTGTCAAAGATCCACGAATGACAACCGGGACCAATGGCTTAACGTGCTTTCCGAGGCACGGAGGATTCTCGGTATGTAAAGATGGTCACCCATCCACTGACCAACCCCGACAAGCGCAGCTTAACCTGATGGATCGACCAGTTCGGCTGTTGTTACTTAGCCACGAGCTCCTAATCCAATAATCCAATATTCAAAAATACCTCTAATTTAACTAAATTTTTTGACACGTTATTCTTCATACCGCTCCCGTTTTTGACACTGATTGCGAATAGATTTTGAACGTATTAAAATTCAAGAAACGCTTTCAAGAAACGAGGGACTTTCCCATCCGCCTGGAAGTTTTTTGATGAGGATATAACCGACTAGCTTCCACCAGCGGCTTTGCCCGCGGCTTCCTCTGCGTGATAGCCTATGTTACTCAGCTATAATATAGCATTCTAATGGTGAAATATTTTTTTAAATCAGTCCAGTAGTTTGTGAGTTTATTCATTACAAAGAAAAATACAAATATTTTCTCTTTATTATATATAAGTGTAGACTAACGTCCGCCATATCTAATAAAATGATGTGCAATTTCATTATTTTCATTACGGTTTTATTTTAAATCTATTTTGTTGCCAAATGATGGAAAAGCTTATCGCAACAGTTGCTAGCCACCCAAATTGAGCAACACACGTCGTCTTGTGAGTGAACAGCCTTAGCATCCTCCAATCTTCGAGGATCATTTGCTTACCTGCGTTGAGAAAATGTTTTGGAAAATCAACGCGGAAAGCTCGTCCTCTTAAACAAAACCCTCCCTTAATTTATATTTTGTTCAGCGCATTTAATCGGCTCCGTCTCTGTGTAAATTTTGCCTGTTTTAGTATTTATTTCAGTACTGTTGTCGATTTGTTTTGATACTCTATTTGGAATACGAAGTGTATCGGACTGCATTGTTTTCGAGCTGAAATTCATTTTGATTCTAAGGGATGGTTCGAACAATTTAATCTCAGTTTATCTTGAAAAAGTTAGACCGGTTAAAATCGTACCTGACTTTATTTTAAACTAGCTGCTAACCGCGGCTTCGCTCGCGTGAACCCTATTTTTTTTCTAAAATAAAAGTAGCCTAAGTTACTCCTTGTAAAAGAAAAAGAAAAACAAAGAACAAAAAAATTACTGTTCCATACATTTTGACCGCGTAGGTCACTTTTTAACCCCCGACGCAAAAGGGGGTATTATAAGTTTGACCTTTATGTGTGTGTGTCTGTCTGTGGCGCCATAGCTCTTAAACGGGAGAACCGATTTGAATGCGGTTTTTTATTTGAAAGCAGGTTTTCTAGCGATGGTTCTTAGACATGTTTTATCCGGGAACACCCAAATACTCCGAAATATTTTATTCCGAATTTCGATGTTCTGATTTTCAAAAGTCCGAATTTCATAATACCTAAGAATTATAATGTCTATTATTACAAATCACGAAATTTATTTTACCGAAAGTCGGAAATGCGATTTGTTAGTTTTCCGATTTCCATAAGTTCGAAGAATCAAATGCTCGAAAGGTTCTCTGTCCGAAAAACGACATTCCGATTTTCAATGCTTCGAATAAACTAAAAGTCAAGATGTTGTGCTACAAAATTTAGTGACAGAAACGAATCGCTGCAAAACCGACTTCACGTAGTCTTGTCTGCCCTACCCTAGAGTGTAATTTAAGCCCGCGTAGTCGTGGAGGGGTGGGGCAGCCCGCGAGCTGAGGAGCAGGTGGTTTGAAGGCCCGCCGCCGCGGTGGTGAGCGTTAAAACCATCTGCGACGATAAGCTCGCGTGGGGCCGCCCAAACCCCGCAGCGCCGGAGCCGTGACAGAAATAATGCTTGCTGCATGTTGCATGCCTGCTTGCTTGCTGCTTGCCTGCTGCATGCCTGCTTGCATGCTGCATGCCTGCTTGCATGTTGCATGCCTGGGATCCTGTCGTTTTACCGAAAAGATTTTGCCAAAATTTCACTACCCAAACAAATTTTAGCAACCTTTTTTATGCCATAATGCAATGTTTGGAATGATTTTAGTACCTACGCACATTTTCATTTGGTCAAATTTTACTTGGCAGAATATTATCAAGGATAATGTCATTAGGCCATTTGGCCTTAAATCAAATAATTTATTACAGCAAACAATCTTTAGACAATAAACGTTTGGTCAGTTAGGTAAGGAACTAGTTAGAGTAGGTTTTTTTTTTATGGTTAGGTTAGGTTAAAACTGTGACGCACGAGCCGAGCGAGCGAAGCGAGCGTTGCCGTGGCAGCGGCCGGCGAGTGCCAGAAACGACTAGATTATATAGAAAAAAAATATGGAAAAAAAACAGGCTACCCGAAACTGAACTAGTTAGACGAGATTAATAATTTAAAAAAATGCTACTTACAAAAAAAAAAAAAATACTACCAGAATAGTTAGAAAGAAAGAAAGAAAAAGTATTTATTGAGACTCGCACAGGAAATCACAAAACTAAAAACACATTAAACATAAATAAAAAACAATCAAAAACAAAGTTACATTAAAATGAAGATACAGAAGGAAGTCCTGTACGAGGCCAAAAGGCTCCTATCTCAGCATAATGCCGCGACATTTAAAAATAAATAAAAATGTCGCAGCGCTGGTATTTTGATAGGGCCCGGTTAATATTAATATGAATATTAATATTATTATTACCTGCTTAGAATTTGTACCAAGTGGAAAAACCCATGTAATAAAGCGTCTTTATTTTGCGTAAAATGAGTTATCCCAACTGAAATATTTGACTACATAAAATTGGTAAAAGTACTAGTTGGTAAACAAGTTATTGTTTAAACGTTCACTTGTAAAACATTAGGTTTGCGTTACAATTATTAGTGAAGAGATTTTTTGCTAAGTAATAATTTGGCAAATAAAATTATGCGGAAAATTGTTTGGGAAGTGATAATTTGGCAATTTCTTTTCGATGAAACAAGGGAGATCCTGCATGCCCGCTTGCATGTTGCATGCTTGCATGCAATTTTTTATTTCGGAATTGTATTTATCGGAATTCGTATTTTTGATGTTTCGAATAATCAATAAATCGGAATTTTTGTTATTCGATCTATTGAAACTCAGTATTTTGAGAATAGTAATTATAAACGTTAGGAATATTTAAATTTAGGAATTATAAAAAATAGGAGTAATGATAAGTCGGAATTGTTATAGTCGGAATTTTGAACCATTCGGAATTATGAAAATCGGTATTTTGAAATTCGTATTTGTGACTGACGGAATAAAGTTTTTCGTATTTATGTAGTGTACCCGTTTTATCCAAATCGGTTCAGCTGTTTGAAAATTATCAGCTCTTTTCTACTTGATGAATGGATGTGAGTGTCTTGCACAGGTCTGATCGATTTTAAATTTGGTATTCTGTTACTTCAATGATATTAGAAGAATATAACCTTGAACTGATGCTGTAGTATCACCTAGAATTTGCAGGGTACCTAACTCCGTTACCAACTTACAGCACAGGTATCGTGTTTGGGCTCATTGGAATGGTCTCAATGAATAGGTTATAAATAGATGAACAAGGTCTGGCGATGGAGTAGGGAAGAGAAATGAGGAAATGTTTGTGACGGGGGTTTTTAAAATTTTAATATAATTTCATTTGTGTAGGAAATAGATGTTCTTTTTAAATAACCACCAGAATTTCAAAATTTCATAAAAATCATGATACGTTGTGTTACACGTCACTAGAAGCTTGTAGAAAGGGATTTTTAATCAATGACTGAACATGGAAAACACTATGTGTGGTAAGGCAAGTGTTGAGATGTGTGATTAGTCAGGAAAAATGAAAATATAGACTGGAGCTGTAAATGCGTATGTATTCCGAAGAACAAAGGGAAAGTACACAAAAATACATGTAGGTAGACTTAAAACTAATTCATCGTCACAAAATGCGCCTGATGAAGTCTTCAATGCAATAAGTTGCACGAAGTTGGTTTAGTATAATATTTCAATGAGGGTTTCTAAATCTAAACATGCCCCCGGGCGTTGAAAGGCAACCTTTCAACCAGAATCTTCATTTAATGGCAGTGGGCATATCTTGCTGCATGCACGCCTGATGGTTCCACTCGCAGTTCTAATATCGGCCACACGACTGATTCCGTCACGTCCTGGGTAGATTGCCGAGATCCGGCCTAATCGCCATTTCAATGGTGGTAGATTGTCTTCCTTTACTATAACAAGGTGATCAGTCTCTAAGACCGCCTTTGAAGACCTCCATTTTGTCCGCTGCTGTAGTTCAGATATATATTCTTTATTTCATCTCGACCAGAAGTGTTGACGTAATGCCTCTATTCTCTCATATCGCTTCAAGTGAGTAACTGAAGCAGTTTCATACGACGACACCGGCAAGGATGTGAGTGTGCGTCCTATCAGGAAGTGTCCAGGTGTCAGCGGCAGAAGGTCATTAGGGTCCGATGACAACGGCGTGAGCGGGCGCGAGTTCAGGAGTGCTTCGATTTGAACCAGTGCTGTATAAAGTTCCTCATAAGTTAAATGACAATTTCCCATTACTCTTTTTAAATGAAACTTCACTGATTTGATACCTGCCTCCCAAAGACCACCGAAATTTGGAGCGTAGGGAGGAATAAAAATGAAGTTAATACCTTCAGTGGCCATGTCACCAGACAATGAACTGCTGTTAACCTTCAAAAATTTGCCGATTTCATTATAAGCGCCTACAAACGAGGTTCCGTTGTCGGAATATATATGCGTAGGTTTACCTCTCCGAGACATAAAACGACGAAGTGCTGACAAATAATTTTGACTGGTTAAGTCACCCACCAACTCAATGTGAACTGCCTTCGTTGTAAAACAAACAAAGAGTACAATGTAAACTTTTACAAGTCTACAACCACGACCTTGTCGAGACGCTGACAGAATAGGTCCAGCGTAATCAACCCCAACACATTCGAATGGATGCCCACCGGACGCCACCCGTCGTTCAGGTAAGTTGCCCATGATGGGATTAATTGGTTTAGCTGTAATGCGACTGCAAATGACACAACGATAATAACACAATTTAGCCAGGTTGCGACCACCTATTGGCCAGTAAGTATCTCTTACACAAGCCAATAGTAGTTGTGGTCCTGCATGCATTAGAGTTTTATGTTTAAATTCAAATAATAGTTTAGAAAATCGATTAGTGGACTGTATTACTAACGGATGCTTTTTCTCATATGAAAATGAGGAATTTTGTAAGCGACCACCTACACGAATTAATTTATTTTTATCTAAAAATACGTTAAGTTTAGTTAATGGACTTCCTTTTGGTAAGCACTGATTTTTTATTAACATTTCATATTCGGGAAATGATTCAATTTGAGAGAGTTTCACAATTAAGTTTAACGCATTTTGTAATTCATCTTCACTAAGATGTAAAGTGTTTGGTGGTTGCTTTTTACAAATATTAATAAATCGTAACGTGTAAGCTACTGTGCGTGTAAGTCGAGAAAGGTTTGAAAACCGATTAAAATCAATTAAAGGTATTGAAGTCTTAGAAGTAGTTAATAAAGAAACCTCAGTTTTAGTTTCGGGTAGCGATTCTACTGCAGTGGTTGGAAAAGAAGGCCACTCGCTTGTAACCTGTTTTAAAAAATTAGGTCCCGACCACCATAAATTATGACTTTGAATTTGACTTACATCAGTTCCACGTGATACAAGATCAGCGGGGTTAAGATGTGTCGGAACATGTCTCCAGGTACAATTATTAGCATTCGTTTTTTCAACGATTTCTGCAACACGATTGCGCACGAATGGTTGCAACTTACTTGGTAACATTTTCAACCACCCCAGCACTATTGTAGAATCACTCCAAAATATACTACTTTGAATTGGCGCGCCAAGTGATTCGATCACCTTTTCATATAGCCTCACACCAACCAAGGCGGCGCAGAGCTCGAGCCGAGGAATTGTGGTTGGCTTGATAGGAGCCACTCTACTCTTTGCTGTAAGCAAACGCACCATAACTTCATTATTGTTGTTAATACTCCTTACATAGATGCATGCACCATATGCGGTTTGTGATGCATCACAAAATATGTGTAATTCTATCACCTTCCAAGAATCACAAAAAGCTAAACGTGGGATGCGTAAACTATTCAAAATATATAACCTATCAGCAATATTTTTCCATGTCTTAGCGACATCTGGTGGCAAAAAGTCATCCCATGATAATTTATGTAACCAAAGTTTTTGCATTATTACTTTCATTGGAATGATACAAGGAGCTAATAGACCTAGAGGGTCGAATATTTGGGATGTAACTGACAAAACTTCACGCTTTGTGACATTATCTGATATTGACGTATTACTAATTGAAAAACAGAGCTCATCAGAGTCTGTTAGCCAGTTAAGACCCAAAGTTTTACTTGGCTCATTAGAACCAATGTTTAAATTTAATGATGAACTTGTAACTTTATCTGATATAACCAGAGTACTGTTGGATTTCCACTTCCTAAGTGGCATACCAGCGGAAGCCAACTCGGCAGTGACTTTCTGGCGGATATTTGTGACGTCAGATATTGAATCCCCACCTGTGAGCAAATCATCGACATAAAAATCATGGATTATAATACCAGCAATTCTCTCATCCTTACAATCTAAGCCAACTTGTTTTAAACACCGAGTCGCCAAAAAAGGTGCACTTGCTGTTCCATAAGTCACAGTGTTTAATTCATAGGTTTTAATAGACTCTGACGGGTCCTCACGCCACATTATTCTTTGTAAGTGTCTGTCATCAGAGTGTACAATAACTTGTCGATACATTTTTTCTACATCAGCAGAAAGAATGTATTTATGTTTTCTGAACCTAAGAAGTAAAGACATTAAGTCGTCTTGAACAACTGGACCTACCATTTGTAAGTTGTTAGATGAAACACCTGAAGTAGTAAGACTGCTGGCATTAAACACTACTCTTAATTTTGTGGTTATGCTATGCTCGCGCAGAACACCGTGGTGTGGAATGAAATACTCCAGTTTTTTTGGATCAACGGAACACTTAGACATGTGTCCTAATGAAATGTACTCTTTCATGAAATCGCAATAAAGAGTTTTTAAAGCTGGCTGACTTTTAAATCTACGTTCAATAGAAAGGAGACAATGTTTTGCTCTAGCCAGTGAGTCACCTAGAATATGGTGTGATTGTTTGAGTGGTATCCTAACACAAAACCGACCATCTGCCATCCGAGTGGTGTTTTGTACAAAATGTTCTTCACACTTAGCTTCCTCATCAGAATATGAAGATGACTGATTGGGGACTTCTTCCAGTTCCCAGAAACGCGATAAAAGGTTTTGAATGTCATCTCCTGATGTGGAGTTGTGAGAAGAACTGACATTGAGATTTGCAATGTTAACTTTAAGAAATGATGGTGACCGTGATACGTGGCCACTGTTTATTAACGGACCTGAAACTAGCCAACCTAGCCTTGATTCAAATAATATTGGTTTGCCGTTACCTAAGTTGATTTTTTGCCGCCCCAGTAGGTCCCAGAAAACATCTGCACCTATTATAAGATCCACTGCCGATGGCGTGTGGAAATGAGGATCAGCTAAACAAATGTCGCTTGGTATATTTAAATTACTAATGGATAATTTCTGACATGGTACTTCATCTGTTATGTTTGGTAAAATAAAACAATAAAGATTAGTAGTGAAGTTTTCACTTATTGATTTTACAGAAACACTGCACATTTTACTAATGTTTGTTTTAGAATTGTTAATGCCTTGTACAGATTCATTAACTTGTACGGTAGGTAAATTCAATAAATCACATAACTTATCTGTCATTATACAAGAAGTACTACCAGTGTCCAGTATAGCCCGAG
The DNA here is from genome assembly GCA_916701695.1 of Agrochola macilenta. Lineage (NCBI taxonomy): Eukaryota > Metazoa > Arthropoda > Insecta > Lepidoptera > Noctuidae > Agrochola > Agrochola macilenta. The sequence continues at coordinate 18,552,519 of OU753563.1, forward strand.
CGAGATGTTCGCGGTTGTTCTTATCATACACCTTCATTAGTGCAGTAGCCAATAAAACTTGACTTTTACTTTTATTGTTAAGATATGTTGTAGCACGTGCAGATAGTGTCACATTTGTATTGGGTTTCTTTTCAGCTGAGTTAACATCTGCAGTAACAGTGCTGTCTGTTTGCGAGGTAGAAACATTAGGCATAGCTTTTTGTGAAGCACCTGCTACGTGAACCAGTGTATTGTGTTTACGCTTACATATTTTGCAACCAAAAGATTTGCAATGATTTGCGTAATGACCAGACCGAAAACAATTGAAACATACTTTGTATTGAGGAAGAAGCTCAAGCCGTTTTTCGTTGCTGAGACCAAGAAACTGTGGACAATTGAGTAAATTATGTTTATCACTACAATGCGGGCATGACAATGGTGAGGAACTGGTATAATTTTTACTTTTCTGTGGTGGTGTCTCACTGCTCACCGATATCATTGTTTTATGCTTGCTAGATTTAGAAGTACTATTATTATTAGCCTGATTGCGAGACAAATCAAGTGTTTCAAGCAAAACTGCACGATTTCTTAAGAATTCTAGGAATAATTCTAATGTGATTGTTTTATCTTTGTCTAAATGACCTTTTTCTTCCTCCCACTGTCGATAAGTCCTTGAATCTAATTTGTGGGTAACTATATAAATTATCAACGTATCCCAAAACTTAACTGGTTCACTTAAAGATTCTAACGCACGTAAGTTTTTATTTAAAGTGTCAATGATGTTTTTTATATCATCTGAGGATTCTTTATTAACCACTTCAATGTTAAACAAGGCTGCCACATGATTTTGAATGAGAAGCCGCTTGTTATCAAACCTTTCACATAATAAATTCCACGCAATGGAATAATTATTAGCCGAAAATTCAATAGCCCGTATGACTAAGGCGGCTGTCCCTTCCAAGGAAGCTCGGAGGTAATGAAACTTATTTATTTCATCAATTTGGTCATCCAAATGTATTAAGCTTGAAAACGTGTCATGGAACTCTAACCACTTGTCATACGTCCCGTCAAACTTAGGTAGTTGAATGGTTGGTAACCTAACCAGCCGATTATTGCTAACGCGAGAAGACTTATCTTCATTACCAATATCATTGCGTCTGGCTAGTAACTCCTGTGCCCTCGCAACAACTTTGTAATATATACCTTCAAATTCAGTACGTTCTGCTAACTGTGTATTCATATCCTCAGCTATACATTCCAACCTTAACTGAACGTCGTCATATTGCGAATAAACAAGTTCAATCTTACCGAGGCGTAACTGCAGTTCATTCATCTGGGTTTGCGTTAAAGAATCCTTTTTAAAATCCTCTAAGTAATTAGAAAATACCGTTAATCGACCTTTGTAACTTGCTCGTTTTTTAATGAGCTCCTTTTCTTCCATACCAGTCATTCTTTGGGAAGCAGGTAACCAAACTGAAATGTAACAAGTTTATATTTTAATAAATTACTATCGTTAAATACCTACCAAAGAAAAACACCTAAAGGGCTTACTAAATTCGCTAGAGGGAATATTTATTTAACAATAGAATGGCTGCTTTAACTTGATAAGTTTTCTAATGTGAAATTAAACAACAAGATCTATTGATAACTATTACAAAAATCAATCTACTTTCCAGACTTTGGACAATAATATTAATGTGAATTGTCAGTTTTACTATTCACTTAATATAACTTTACTAAAATAAGTTAAAATGTACCAGAATACAATACAATGTACTTGGCTAATAGCTGATGAAGTAAGATTTCTTATTAATTTTATTGCAAGATAACAAAGGAAACTGCTTAAATTAATGGTTAACAATTATAGAAAACCTAGTTTGCTGCTTAATTACCTTTAATACAATAGATTGGCTGCAAATTATAACAATAATTTGGTGGCTTGAAAAGAAATCTTACATGTGCACATGAACAAAGAAGTTAGACACCAATGTTGTACTAACCTTTACAATTCCATAAAAACGTTAAATACTACCTGATTATGAGTAATGGGTTCTGAAATAAACGAAAATAGGAACACTGCACTCTTACTGCACTGTACTGCACAATTCTTTGCTGCGCTGTGACCCTTTGACCTTAGCCAGCTACTCACAAATCTCCACCGGCAGTATTTTCCGATAAATTTTATATTTCCTGGAATTATCCTTATTCCTGGTTCACTTATCCGGCTCGACAAGGACCAAATTATGTTGAGATGTGTGATTAGTCAGGAAAAATGAAAATATAGACTGGAGCTGTAAATGCGTATGTATTCCGAAGAACAAAGGGAAAGTACACAAAAATACATGTAGGTAGACTTAAAACTAATTCACCGTCACAAAATGCGCCTGATGAAGTCTTCAATGCAATAAGTTGCACGAAGTTGGTTTAGTATAATATTTCAATGAGGGTTTCTAAATCTAAACAGCAAGATAAAACACAAAACTTTTTAAATTATTTACAACTTTATTAGATAGAAACATTATTTACAATATATTTAAGGTTAAGGCTTACTTAAACATAGCTGGCAAAATGTGGATGTAGTTGCTATGGGTATACCACTGCCTAACTCTTTGTTGTATACTTCCTTTCTCTCAATGCGAGGTATTACAAACCAATTAAATACTAAAAAACACTTTATTTATTTTGGGTATGGTTGGATATAACGAACGGGTCAGGAGGGATCTCTCGTACATATTCAAAGTCCGCAGAGAGAAGACATAGAGAGGACCCGAGAGGGAAGGTACATAATGCATTTTAGGGCACATGGGTTTGTGTGGCGATGACGACGGCCATGGCTGCTGGCGGAGCTGCGCGCTCGGACCAATCTTTCATGAGAGCGGCCACTGACGCGTGCACTCCGGTCTCTCAACCTCATAGCTAATGACACGGATATTAAATGAATATTCTGTTGTTCCCTGAGTGAGTTCACAAATAATGCATTATTTGTAATAAGTTACATTTAATTATAATTATAAGTTAATAATAAGTTAGGATAAGAGTTAGATAACTACGCTATCGTAAAAGGTTACCCTGTAATGATAGATGTAAGTTGGAAATAAATAAATAAAATTCTATTTTCGAATTAGTAGGTGATGAAACTATTATATAACCTGAGAATACTAGTTATGTGCAGTTTCTATCTAATTTTTTATTCTAGTTATGCAATTTCACCAAAAAAACTATAAATTAGGAATTAGGAAATAATATTCCCAAATTAAATATTCTGGTGGTGGGGGTACGCACCACAGCAACCGATCAGCTGTTGCGATGACATGCCGCCATTACCGCCATCCGCCGCCGAATTATATAATTGACGTTCCATATTCAATTCACATATTATGCACCAGCGGCTCAAAATTAAATTCAGTACAATATTATTGCCCGGCTAGAGCCTGCGTCTTAATGAATTGCTTTAAGTTAGGTTTGCATGACATATAATTTGATATTACCTAGCTAGCAGGTGGTGTGAAAATAGTAGTTTATGAAACTGTTGCATAAAGAGGGACTCTCGTATGATACTATTAAAAACCGAGCCGTTTTAAAACCTAGTTATGTGCAGTTTCATACACTACTTTATCTACTATCATACATTGGGATTGAACCTACTAAATAAATGATCAAAGTTAAAGATCAAGAATAAAAAAGTCCCACGAAATTCAGTACAACTTCACGGATGAATGGCGCCTGCACCCAGCACATCACTGTCCCCCGCTAACGTTCCATTACAAAAGTTGATGGAAACTCCTTGGTGATATTAACTTCTTGGATTTGCTTTGTATTGTAATAGAAAAAAAAATTGTTTTATAACATTAATTTGTTAGAGAAAAAGTGTTATATTATGATTCTATTTTTAAATGTCGGTACCTATTCTGTTTAATAAGTATGTCAATAAAAACTCGTTTTGAAGTTTATAATTCGAATATTACGATTAAGAGAGTAGATAAAAATATTAATGAATTACTGTTATTCTTATTTGAGAGCAGTTTTATACATTTAGTAGAATTAAATTTAAAAATAATACATTTATACGTGAGTATAGTTTTTATTATTTACCCAGGACTAAAAGCCAATGACCAAAAATTGTGTTTTTTTTTTTATTCGCGGTTTTCCTTAAGACGAACAAAAGGCAATATACCGTAACATAACCTAACATCAGTCTGCACCGAATTATATAGAAGAGTTACTTATCATTTCGGACTGCATTTGTAGAAAAAATATTTATCGATTAAAGCTTTGTTCAGAATATCGCGACGCGACCGCGCGATGCGACACTGGTTTTTGTTATATCGTGAAGTTTTCGTAGAAATTGTATTGTTCGAGTCGCGTCGCGCTGGTCTGCACGACCCTTAATTTTTGTGATAGGTTTTCGCGGTATAAAACCAAATGCGCTACTTCCCGTAGTGATTTGGTCATTGTCCTTTGATCACACTCTATCTGTGGAGTTATCAAGAATTATAGGGTTTGTTTATAAATGTTCCATAACAGGCGTTTAATCGTTTGAAGGACACTGAACGAGACCAATAAAAGTTTTATTATTATTACGTCTGGAGGCGTTTAGTATCCCGCAACGAGTTAAACGGAAAAACATTTTTGGTTAATCAGACGTTAATCAAAGTTTAAACTTTAATCAACGTTTATAAATAAACCCAATTGTTAGTAATTTAAAACTATGGTTTAAGCAGTCCTAAATTTGATTAGGTACGGTCATATTCTTATCTAGTGGTTATCATCATGTAATTGCACACTATCATCATATTTTAGCCAAGATTTCTCAATATTGCAAGCCATTGTGCCATTTGGTTCGTTCTCGCCAAACATCTTCAGGGCATTCATAATTTCGAGTTCCCGAGGCTGCAATGGAAACCGGGAGAAGACGACGAAATCGCCATTTTCGCAGTCCCTCATCACCAATAGGTCACCAACCACCAACCACTGATCTCCACTCTCGCGGTGAAGAGTAAGGAAGGTGGTGTTTTCTGAAAAAATGTCAACATCATCAATTATTTATTTGTATACCTATCAAGCTTTGACTGAGGAAAGAGACACAAATTAACAAAATAACTCCCTTATTTCGTTAAAAAAGTAATGTTTAGGTACGCCTTTAACCATACATTTTGACGTTTAAACGTCTCTTAAGAGCGTGCATTCTGAAAATGGGTAACGTCACAAATAGCTATCAAATATTTCGCTGTTTTGATTAATTTAGCAATATTACGTATTTTATTATTTAGTATGGAAATATGAAATATTGTGAAAACATTGTTGTTGTTGAAATTTTAATTTTACAAGCTTTTATTTAACTTGCCGTGTTAGTTAGTATGTATAGGTCAAATCTTGCAAGCTTAATTAGAACCACTTCCTCTTATCTTACGGAGTTGAAATTTTACATATTGGTTCAATTTTGAAGACAATGCATTTTTTTAAGATGATTGACCTGATTCTACACCCAGGATTGGCTCCAGACAAAGGAACTCCACAACGGTCAACGGTACATACACGAAATTTAATATACGCATTTAATTATGATACTCCGTTCTAAAGTCTACCATGACCTGGCTGCAGCATCCACGATTGGCTCCAGATAATGAAACTCTTCAGCGATGAACAGCAGAGACACAAAATTTTATATACGCATTCAATTATCAGCCCGTTCTAAAGTTTATCATGATCTGGCTGCTGTACCCACGGTTGGCTCCAGAAGAGTGAATTCCTCAACAATAAACAGTACAGACAAGAAATTTAATATAAGCATTCAATTATGATAGTCCGTTCAAAGTCCACCATAACATGACTGCTATCCCAGGATTGGCTCCAGATGAGGGAATTCCTCAACGGTCAACGGTACAGAGACGACTTCTATATACGCAGTTAATTATGATAGTCCGCTCTAAAGTGCACCGCATTACCTAGCTGCTGGACCCAAGATTGGCTCCAGACGAGGAAACTCCTCAGTGATCAAATTTTATTTACGCATTTAAATAAAATAGTCCGTTCTAAAGTCTACCATGACCTGGCTGCTGCAGCCAGGATTGGCTTCAAACAAGGGAACTCCTCAACGGTCAACAGTACAGACACATCCCTAGGAACCGAGAACAAAGAAGAAAAAAGTCAGTAAGTAAAAAAAATAGGGGAAAGTACGAAATCGTGGACGAAGTGCTAGTGCTCGATAAAAACTTAACCGTCGATTAAGTTAACGGGGGGTTACCGTGTGAATGGGTCTTAAAGGAAATGCATTAAGTACTGAAGTAGGTGGGTACTTGTACTACCGTGCCTTATTTGATAGTATCGCTTGAGGCGCCAGCACGCTAAGATTGGATTAGCGATAAGATTAGATGCCTAATACATAGGTTGGATTAGTCATTACGCTAAGTAAGGTATTAACTATGAAGGCTAATTATCCCGTATTACATTAAAGGATTAGGTAACTCAAAAACGTTGTAAGCATTATAAAAAACTGGCCAAGCTTGCCACGCACAATGAAGGGTTCCGTAGTTGGGATTAATACATATATCCCAAAAATAAACTTAACACTGTAGTTGAAAACCATGTTCTCCCATACATTTGACGTTCAAAAGTGCCTTTTATGTCCCTAATTGAAATAAATTGTTTGACTTTGACTTGACATCGATATACGTCACGGTCAATTCTACAACTGCAAATGTTTTTGGGTGATGAAACTACAAATTAACAATTTTCGGACTTTTTCCTTTACATGATCTGTGAAACCTTGCTTCCTGCCAAATTTCATGATTCTAGGTTAACGGGAAGTACCCTGTAGGTTTTGATTTATTTGCGAGTATCAAAATATGTGGCGTAAAAGACCGTATTTATTTATTGCGTTGACTTAGAAGCTTGATTTTTTTAAAGCTCCAAGGGACCATAGATCTACGTATTAGTTATTAATTTCAACTCGATAACTCTACGCTTTCCTGAGAAAAAGGGTCTTAAAAGACTGACGGACGCACAACGAAATGATCCTTATAAGGGTTCTGTTTTTTCCTTTTGTGGTACGGAACCCTGAAAATGCGATAACGACAGAAGTTTTGGCAGATTAGATGGTTTCAAGCAGTGTGGCTTGCGATCCCTTAATAAAGGGGTCGCCGAGCCTCTATAAGGGGGTCACTGTTACTTTAAACAGGCACTCATTCTCATTTATTTGATGGCTGCGCCTGTTTCCCGTTAACCAATTTTTCCCATCGCGGATCCATTTTTGCTACACAGGATTTAATCGTTTTCTAAATTAAGGCGATTTCTCTGTTTGTCTTTTATTTGAGGCATCAGCGAAAACTTTAACTTGCACAAGTAGGAGCTTCCTAAAGGACTAAAGCACTTTAAAGCTTCTGTGGTTAATCGCGGTTATACTGTAAAAATAGCAACCAAAGTGATAGACTTGAATTCCAAGTTAAAACCCATGCACACGGGACCCGTCATTGACGATTCGTCAAAAAAATTGTTTTACTAAAAAGATTTATAGATACGTCATGACGGATGCACGTTCACATTGCGTACGGAAATGAGTTTTTTCGCGATTCGTCAAATTATCCGAATCGATGTTCACACTTGATTCGTGATTCAGAGTTCAATCTTGGACGAACGGATCCGTCACGTGAAAAATTTCGATACGGCAAAACACGAAACCTCCTCTGCGAAGCGCGGCGCCGCGAGATGCATTGCGACGTCGTGAGACACATCGTGAAGTCGTTGCCAACCCCAAGTGCCACGCCTTGCTGCTTCGTGATACGTCGCGCTACGTTGCGAGACATCTCGAGGCGCAGCGCGGCACAGCGCGACGCCGCGAGCCAGTTTCCAATTATCTCAATTAAATGTGTATATTTTTGAGTAGTAAATAAAGTTATAATTTGTATCACTATCTTAAAAAATGCGCGCAGCGTCGGTTCGCGTCACCTCTCGGTGTAAACTGAACCTAAGACGTTTACCGTTTATGAATGGTAAAGGAAGAACTATGTAGGCACTTACTGCAATATTCTTCATCAATTATAACGTTCTCCATGACACCTCTGTTGCTCTGTGTCCCTTGTAGGAAGTGCCTTCGACCACTGGGCTCCTTTTCGCTGGATGTTATTTCCAAGAAACAATGGTTCCAGTGCACCGTGTCGTTGAAACTGCCAAACACTCTCAAGTAGCGTTTCTGGTCCTGTTTTAGACAAAATTAGATGATCTTATTTTTTTTTTTTTTTTTTTTTCAGATAACACTAAAAAATTCAAAAATTATTAGTAACATTTTTGCACTTAAAATACTATTGTTAGTGACTTTCACTAAAGATGAATTTATGAGAAGGGCACCCAACGTCTACACATAACGAAAAATGGTAATGGTATAGCTTGTCCACTCTGAAATGACGCGCCTTGTTACGTACAAGGCGCGTCATTTCAGAGTGGACAAGCTAAGTCTTCGCACAAATTGCTTTATTATGGCGGAGGAAGTATCAGCCGCCACACTACCTATTATTGTGACTGCCTCTTATTCTGCTCAGGAGTGAGGGCGTTTTTTTGCGGACGTTGGCATGAAATCCATCGGTATGGGTTACGGCTAACATTACTGATGCAGTGTAAAAACGAGGCAATCGCAATAGCATCCTAATAACATGATTTTGTAGGACACGTAGAACATCCAGCGACCTTATATGACCCAAAGATTATCGGTGTAAAAACTCTGACAATAAGCTTTAAAACGCGTTATCTTAACATGGTCAGTACACCTAGCAAATCTTCGTGCCAACATATTACCCCCGACCGCATGGGTCCTACGCCCCTCTCAATGTCACCATGGTCACTGAGGCCGTTGGTAAGAAAATGGCCAAGATATTAAAACTTTGTGACTTTACGTTGGCATCTTATGTTACTATTATTTGGCAGATTACATATCCCAGGATATGTAATCTGCCAAAATATATATTATATTTTATTATATGACATTGATTCTGTGATTACTTCCTCACACACTGACTTATCAAATCATATCATCCTACGACATATGCATAGAGCGGAGGTGTAGTTTTGGCATGCTTCACTGTATTGTTCGCAGCGCTATGGCTTGGTTTTTTATTTGGCCTGAGGATTAGTTAGTTACTGGTAAAAATGGCTGTTTATAAATAAAGGATTGTAGATAGTTTATTGTTGGTGACAAAACGCAAGCTACCGTGAGGATTCATAATGTGATTCCTAGTAATTACCACAATATTGGAGGAACTTGATTGTGATGGCTTAATGGCTTTCTTAAAAATGAAAATAACGTTATAACACTTGTTTAAAGTGTACACAGGTTAAAATTACGTTTTACTATTTTATTTTTCTGGTAGTATATTATTGAGTTACAATTCCTGAAGCCAGGATTAGAGCGTTTGCTGAGGAGCTAAATGAAACAGTAAAGATCAAATGTATCAACGCATACGTCCGACAATATGTACGTAGGTCTAAATAACGTAAGGCAAAATAATTTGACCGATTGTTGAACCTACAAAAAGTGTCCGTGTGCGTGTGCGCTTAAAGAACTTAAAGGGCACTGCGTACATAAAATCTCGGCGATCAAAACAGTGAAGTATGCCTAAACTACACCTCCGCTCTGTGCATACACGCTCACACCCACACATTTACAACCATTTAAAATCAAACTACACCTCTTTAAGTGCACACAATGTTTACGAAACCGGCCTCATGTCACTGTTGACAGCGCTATGTCTTGGTTTTTTATTGGCCTGAGCATAAAATACACCTTATTGGTTTAAAGGTAACACATCTGCATACTTACCTTTATTTTTACCGCTTTGATCTGTAGTTTGAAACATTTCAACTTATTCTGCAGTCGATAATACACCACTTGCCACACGTCTGTCATTTTTCCCAAATTAAAGGTATCTCCGTTCTTGTAATATCGACATTTCTTCCACAAATCATTATATGATTGATTTCCTGCCTTTTCAGTTACGCTTTCTGTTGTAGTTTCGTTAGGATTAGCTGTCCCTAAATAGTTTGATTCAAAATTATTCTCAGGTGCGTTAACTATTGCTTCAACTATCTCTGAGCTATTTTCATTTAATTCGAAAATATCTAAAGTATTACGTTCTTCAGGTAGTATAAGGCTTTTACTAGTTTCAATTTCAAATAATTCTTTTATTTCTGTAGTAGTTTCATTTATTTCAATAAAACTAGTTTGAGGGAGATTTGTGGTCGTGGATATTCCTTCCGGGTCAGTATTAGTCCCTGTCTTGGCAATGAACTCAGTTGTACTGGATTCCTCCAACTCAAGCTTTTGTTTGTCTACACCGATATCTGTATGATTTAAATTACACTCGCAGCAACGTATAAATCGTAAAAAAATCAAGAAATAAATATGCAGCACAGAACATTTCCACATCGTGACTGGGTTAGTCCACTGACTGTTAGTAAATGCGAGCTAAATTGTCTTGATACTCATTTAAATATTTTGATTGTTATGAGAGTATTTCTAGTTTAGATTGTGTTGATATTTCTGCAAGAGTACCTAATAGTAAATATAGAGTCCTTTCGATTGAGTAAGTCCATTGTTATTCAAGAGTTTAGGTATAATAGAGATGATGATGATGAGAGATGCTATTGTTTTCTATTCTGTGAGAACTGCATTGTGTTATTAGGTTAAGAATGAATATTATGAACGTATTGTCTCATCTGAAATGTGTTGACTCTCAAATTTGGTTGAATTATCATAAACTAGTAATCCTATACTAATGAGCAATATTTGTATCCTAACTAATATTATATACAGTGCAAAAGTGAACGGATTTAGATGAAATTTAGCTTATGAGTAGACAATGACCTGTAAAAGGACATAGGATAACTTTTATCGCAATATTTTTACGATTTCGAGACTTATACGGGTGAAACCGTGGGCCGTGGCTAGTTATATATACGAGTATATATATATTAGCTATCTGGTTAAATTAGCCAGCTAATTGGGCGCCTAGGCCTTTCATTAAACGCCGGCATCCAATTAAATAGCTGAAGGACAATTACTAGCCAAGTCATTGAGCGCAACGTTTAACCATATGGCTGAATGTCTTGTAGTCATTTAGTTAAACTGGGTGAAATGGGTTAGGTTAGGTTAGAACTGTGACCAACCGCGCGCGTACTGAGCGAGCGAAGCGAGCGGTGCCGCGATAGCGGGCGCGAGCGTTATTTCCAAGTTGCTCGCAGACATTTTTTCAACATTAGAATCACTTGTCTGAGACTTAGTCAGTCATCTTCAAAGGGCTGACTTTCAATACGCCAAGTTTCTAAACGTTGAATAATTCTAGTTCAGTTAACTATCGGTCTAGGCATCTAATTGGCGTTTAATCAACGGCCTAGGCGACACACAAACAAAAAACACACACAAACACAACAAACAAATAAAACACACAAATGCGAAAGTGAGTTTGTTACTCAATCACACAAAAACGGCTGCACGGATTTGGATGATAGTTTATAACCATATACAATGTGTTACAAAAACCCTGTCCGATCCGAAAAGGGCACATAGGTACTGCAGTATCAATACCAAAAAGATGTAACGAATTATAAAAAGCGCTGTCGTTGACGGCAGCGCATGTTTTGAAGGGCGCGCGTCATACGCGCGTATGACGCGCAACTCTCCCGGGCGTGCCCCCGACGCGTGGACGCAAGTTCCTTTTTTACAATTTTTCCTTCTCGTTTTCTCTGCATCAGCAATAAACTTAAAAGAAACACATATACTGAGCACCAACATGTAAAGTTACAACAAAATATGGAAATCTTGTTACGCAGCGTACTGTGCGCGCCTCGGACGCTTTTTATAACTAATCCCTTACAGACTCAGACGCATTTTCCTTTTAATCCACCTTTGAGCAAATTATCATTCCTCTGACTAATAAAACAAAAGAAAACTATTCCAGAATATTTTAGTTTTAAAACATTTTTAAAACCAAATAAAGTGCAACGCTACTTTCAAACATATTCTATCTAACTAGTTTCACGCTTTTTCGGCATAAACTCCAACGCAAAACTTCCAGTTTTAAAACGAATATTTCATCAATTTACGTTGGTTGCCAATTCGCGATACATATATATATGCAATAAACATAATAACAGCCGCACGGGTCAACCGATTACGTTAACCTAAGCTTCCTGCGGTTAGTCCGCGGATGGGTGACCATCTTAACATACCGAGACCCCTCCGTGCCTTGGAAAGCACGTAAGCCATTGGTTCCAGCTGTCATTCATGGATCTTTGAGAGTCGTTACGGGTCGTCAGAAACCCGAAAGGCTATGACAGCCAGTCTTACCAAGGGGTATCGTGTTACCCAGTAAATGGGTTGTGGAGCTGGTCAGATAGGCAGTCGCTCTATGTAAAATACTGGTATTCTCCTACATCCGCTTAGACCAGAAGCCGACCCCAACATAGTTGGGAAAAGGCTAGGCAGATTGATTCATATGCATTTTAGTAATTTCAGCTCCGCGATAGGTTAGTTGCGAACTTCAACAGACTAAGTTGTTCGATGTACTTGCTAACTTCCCGAAGAACTTCTTAGGTTTCTGTTTCATGTTACTTAAAGATCAGTTTCGTTGCTTTAATGTGTGCGACTTAAGCTGATATGATGATGATAGTAGGTATTCTTAATTATAGGATGAAATAACTAAGAGGATTATTAAATAATTACACAACACACAGTTTCTATCACAACCCGAACAACTTTGAAGGAAATTCATACTCCATTGCATCATATGTTTGAAAAATTCGTCTGCTCGACAACGTAAATAACGCAATGAATATTGATGAATTGTGAAAATTAATGGCATTGGGATTATGGATTGTGTTTTAGAGCCCGATCACACGAACCACGACCACACCACAACGACACCACATGGCCGGGCGCTAATTTATATGAAAATTAATAGTCTATTCAAACGGACCACATTTGACTGTCAAAATCAACCGTGCGGGCGATATGTATAGACCACATCAAGGCGAGGTCGCAGCCACAACGTTGCGTCAATACGACGACACTGTCACAGCCGAAGCCATAACGTAACCACATCGTAACTACTAGGGACAACGCAACCAAATTGAAATTTTGTAGTTATCACAACGTAACAAGAGCGTGCAACAGCTGCAACGACACTGTTCACACGTAACCACTGCTTGCCCACATTTTGTCGTCTCTATGTGTGGGACTAAAACTGTTATGATACTATAGTATTTTTTATTCTAGAACGAAGTAACTGAGAGGACCTCATGACTAAAGGTAGCATTCCGTACCGGACCGCAGCTGGCAACTGCAGGTGACGTGTTGCCGCAACACGACTAGTTTCTATGAATTTCTATGAAATACCTTCCGTAGCTAGCGACACATCATTGGCAGCTACGGGAGAGCGACAGGCGACACGTGCAGCCCGACAGAAGACCAGTAGTGTCGCCAACGCTCGCGCGACACGTTTTTCTGTTTCTTTGTTTTGTTTTGAATACGGGTTGCTGCCGCCTGCGGTCGGGTTCGGAATCTTAACTGCAGCAACATGACGCCGCGACATGTCGCCGCGTTGGCTACGGAATGGTACCTTAAACAACCAGATGGAGCGATGGGTGCGAGGTTTAGCTGAACATACCGCAGTCGGTGCCTGGATGGGTAACCAACCTAAACACAAGTATCTCGTAAGAAATTAGAGAGCATGTATTCTATCACATTTTTGTATTTTTGATTCTTTAAACTAACACAAGAAAAAGCTTACTTTTTTAATAAATTCTCCTAAAAATACAGTCCCCGCAACAAGGTAGGACAGTACAATTGCTAGTATTTTAACCCAGGTAAGGCAGTAAACCTTCCGTGGACCCGTTTATTACGGCACGTAACCAAACTACAAATAAAACTTGTCTACGGCTCACGAGGTATTGCTCCAGAATACGTGGGGTACCCACATTTTGGTCAAAAATAGGGTAAAGGTCACAAAATGGCAATCTTTGTAACAAAAGGAAATCTTCAACATAAAAATACTTTTGAGTGGCGACTATACAGCAATAAAAAAAGGGGGGATTAGGGGGATAAAAGAAAGAAATAAAGAAAAATATTTTATTTGCGACACGTACAAGAAATAAAAAATTTAAAAAAAGGACATTAAAACAAACGAAAATCATGAAAACAAACATTAAAATTAATAAAATAGTAAAAACAAAAAAGAAGACCTGTGCAAGGCCAAAAAGACTCCTATCTCAGGCTCTCAGCATGATGCTACGATATTCGAAAAAACAAATACCGCAGTGCTGGTATTCTGATAGGGCCCGCTGTGATGCCACTGAAGTGAATATACTGGATGACTGAATTGTCCACCAAACGTTTTTTGTGGGAATGTCTTATGTCGTTCGAAAAGTGCTTATTCTCAGCCTAGTTTGAATAAATGACTTTTGAATTCAGATCTGCCATCATATTCGTAAAGTTGTTATTGTTATTATTTAAACCACATACACTGTAATATTTTGACATTGACAGACGCGAAGTTATAAAAATCGAGTTATATCAATAATATATATCATTTGACACAATAAGTTATTACTAAAAGTCCGCGCCACTACTGAAGTCCGCCGGAAAATTGTGGAACTCAATTTTTTAATGCAATTTGGTGCAATGGCATAGACACTAGCGCCGCGTCAAAAGGACTTCAAGTAGTGGCGCGGACTCTATGCAAAATATTATTAAAATTTTAGATCAGTAGATCCATTCTGTAAACGTCTCACCGTGAAGAGTGAGGTGAAGTGAGCATGAAGTGAGCTGTCAATAGTGTCAATCCTTGGCTTTAGGTACAGTGACAGCTCACATCAAGCTCACTTCATCCAAGTTTTCACGGTGAGATGTTTACAGAATAGCACGGCAGGTCCGATTTGACTTTTTTTTGAATGATCAGCCTACCAGTATTACTAAACATTATGGGGTTACTTTAAACTTTTAAACGAACGCAAAATTCAAAACGACTATCGGTATATAAAACAAATTGTTGCCAGCTGTTCAAGTGTTTTGCCATAAAAACAGACTCGAAGCCATTGCGCCAAAGTACGAAAGTGAACATGTGTTATGTAATAACTTTTTATGGTTCCTACATCCGGTTTTATTATAAAATGTTCAGGTACATATCTTCCTATTGATGGTGCTGTGGGGAATGTGAAAGAAGTACCAGAATTCGAATATTACGCAGAACCAAAGGAAATTAATCATCATCATAGCATTGCTCGCAGGAAAAGAGTTGGGTATAAAGTCCCTGGTCGACCGAGCTCTCCTAAAAATAGAGAATGTTCATTTATTAAAATAGGATAGTTCATACTAATTCCATACGTACATTAGTAAGTACTATACGTACTTACTAATTCCATGCTGATATGTCATTATTCTAAGGTAGACAACTTGTTTTAAACGTTTGGGCGACCAAGCTCTGCTCGGGTGAAAACACGGAGAAAACGAAGTTTCCCAGATATGAGTGACCAGAGAGTTTTCGCCCCCGTAGACGCCTATATTGCAACTTTCATCGAAATCGTTAAAGTCGTTTTCGAGAACGTCATTACAAATACCTTTTTATATATAAATATTGCTCATTTAATAATAGGATAACATAATCAGCTCGCTGCACAGTTCCCAACGTCTCCTCTCTTCGATAGAGGGGGTGGTCTGTAATCCACCACAAGGGCCCAGTGCAGGTTGGTAAATGTCACATTCTTCGAATTTTTGGTTCTAGGACACGCCGGTTTCCTCACGATGTTCTCTGCAGCAGTGGTGATGAAATTATTTACACAAAATAAAGCGCCTGCCTGGGTTCCAACTCACGAACTACCTCGTAACTCGGGGCCGTTAGCGCTGCCCCACCACTGCTGCGAGTGGGATATAAACTATAGGCAAATAGAATTATAGCAATATTCTATCAGGACATAGTTAGTAGACTTTAGGTTTATCCTTTGTAAACAACAGTAAAGTAGTTTTTGGGCCAGCTCGGGGAAGTACTAAAACCATGCATACCATAACACAAATACCAACAAATTCACGAGCAGCAATACAACCTAAAGTCAACATGTTACATTAAACATGTGTGATCCTGAACATTTTAATCCTAGCTCTAAAAACACGTTGACAGTCGCTGGAAGTACAAACACCTACAACAATGTTGTTTATCTCCTGTCAAAACGGAAACTAGCGAACACAGCAGCTCAAAATAAAAACTTTTCTTATTTGGGTGCGGAGTAAAATGTTTTCGTTACAAAATAAAATGGTGTCGATACATTTTAGGTGACTGGTTAAAGTTTGGTTACAAAAATCGGTAAAAATATTTTGCGCATTTATTATTCATTACTCTCTTTCAGGACTCGTGGGTAATCTGGAGGCAAAAGTCCTCGCGCACATCTGGGAGTGGCGCGAGGAGGCGACACGCCGACGCCGGGGCGTAACTCCGCTGCCGCTAGAAATCACGGCACAGCAGACAGAGCTCCGGCGGGATCTTATGGCGGCATGGAGAGTGCGATTGTCGCAACCCAGCGCTAGGCACGCCACAATTGTGGCGATAAGTCCCCTCTTTGAGGAGTGGCTAGAGTGGCGCCACGGCGTCCTCACCTTCCGCTTGACGCAGGTCCTTACCGGACACGGTTGTTTCGGGAGGTTCCAGTTCCGCAGAAGGCGGGACGAAACGCCCGGGTGTCACCACTGGGTGTATCGCCCGGAGGACACGGTGGAGGTCTGCCCGACTTGGGCGGGGCACCGCCGTGTCCTCATGGAGGCGATCGGCGGCAGCGATCTCTCGCATCCGGCCCTGGTTCAGGCCATGGTCCGGAGCGAGAGTGCATAGGAGGCCGTCACTTCCTTCTGCGAAGCAGTAATGCTCGCAAAGGAGGAGGCGGAACGCGTGAGGGAGAGGCAAGATTCGCGCCCTCGCACCCTTAGTCGCCGCAGGAGACGCCCCGGGCGTCGGGAGTCGCAAGCCGACTTCCGGCCACCGTAAGCGCGGGCTTGCGGACGGTGAACGATGGGTAGCTCGCCGTCCGATAAGGACCAGGCTCAGGTCGACGGCGCGTTGTGTTCCACGCGCGCCTCAAAGAGATGTCAGCACCAAGTGACGGGGTCCGTTAGGGCCAATGCCTGCCAGGGTTGAGAGTTTGTCCGAAAGGGATATCGCGGCCCCGGCACACAGGCAACGGAAGGAACAAGGGTGGGTTTTAGTCAGTAAAAGTCTGACACGCCCTAGCTCCGCCCAGAGCTGGAGAAGTTATTTGATAATTTCCAAGCCCCAAAAAAAAAAAAAAAGGGCTCGTGGGTAGATAATAACAGCCGCGCGGGTCGATTGTCAAGGTTAAGCAACGCTTACTGAGGTCGGTCGGTGGATAGGTGATCATCCATTGCATACCGAGACCCCTCCGTGCCTCGGAAAATACGTTAAGTCGTTTGTCCCGGCTGTCATAGTTCTTTGACAGGCGTTACGGGTAGTCAGAAGCCCGAAAGTCTGACAACCAGTCTTACCAAGGGGTGTCACATTACATAGTAACTAGGTTGTCGAGGTCAGATAGGCAGTCGCTCCATGTTCAGTAATGGTATTCAGCTGCATCCGGTTAGACTGTAAGCCGTTAGAAAAAGGAACCCAACATGTGACTAATTACTTTCTTGTCATTTGTGGTTTAAATACAAAATTTAATTTACATAGATGAATTTCGCATCAATTTTTATATGATTTTATTTTATTTAAAACGCTGAAGGATGTTATCCTCATAACCTGTCAAAATTTCAATCTAAAGAAAAAAATCACTTTCCGTTTTTTCCTGGCAACTTTTCAATTATTTTTTTCAGTAAGAACCTGATTCGGCCTATTGCGAACATTTTAAAACAAAAAATTATCAAATCGGTCCAGCCGTTCTGAAGAGTTGCGCTTACCAATGAACAGCTTTTCATTTTTATTATATAAGCTAGCGAGTCGCCCCTTCTTCGCACGGATTTCACGACATGGCAAAACATCGAGATTACTTGATCGTAGGTACAAGTCGCAGTAATATGGTTATAGCCGTGATATAGTTATATCCCTAGGGATATAGCTATATACCGTAATATAGTTATATGAAAGCGGTAAATAACTATCTTACTAGAAATATAACTATGATACGAGTACGATCTAGTAATACAACTATTAGTGCACTCCAACCAAATAGGTTAGGTTACGTAAGAACACTGAGTGTTAAGTAAATTGGTTGCAGTAACAAAGTTATATTACGGTATAAAGCTATATCCCTAGGGATATAACTATATCACGACTATAATCATCTTACTGAGACATAATATAAGTTTAAGTATGAACCTTCCAGAATACATTTTCTTTAAGCTGGTGAAAATCGCAACAAAGTCCAATACGACGTTTAGAAGAAGGGCACATACACACACACACACACACACACACAAACACGAAAACCGACTTTATTCTATTTTATTATTGGATGATTATGTCATGTTTTATTCAACTCGTATATATACGTATATCAAAGCAAAGAAACCAGCGGTTTCTTTTATGTTATTTTCCAAACCAGTTGGTACAAAAGAATTATCATAAAAATGTCCGTGGGCTCACGAAAGCAGCTAGTCGGTATTAGTTGAATACAATATGGTTGTTTTACGAAACTTGGAATGAATAGGTAAGCTTTACTTTCGAAAGATTTGGAAACTTTTTACGGCACATTTCGTTTGATTCTTTAGGTCTTTTGTTAGTTAAGTTGTAAAAACTTCAGATCTTATGTTACTGGGCCTATCTGTAAGGGAAAGAATACAAGTATTTTTATACCGGAGACACCTACTCTCTTGGGTAAAAGTTGTAATGTCCATTTTCCGTTCCACTGTTTGTAAAAAACTCTGCTCGATCTTCTTTGGAGGTAATATTTTTAACAATAATCAATTCAGGCTAAACATAACGCCTTGATTACCTGAAGGGGCAGACAGAGGTTTACTTCATTCACATTTCGACAGTGTTGCTACTAATCCTAAACTAAATCCTATGCTTTTCATTAAAAAAAAAATATGAAAAAAAAAACTTATTTGCCCCCCAAAAGTGGGTCACTTTTGATAGTCATATTCAAAATTCATTTATTTACGTAACACGTCCGTGTTCTGGTCACAGAAATACATATTATGTGTACTAAATTTCAACTTAATCGGTCCATTAGATTCGGAATAGAATAGAATAGAATAATTATTTATTTGCATAGAACGTAGGTACAAAAAAATGCAGATGTTTTATAATAATTAGAAATCCTTATAATTCTACCTTAAATTAGGCATGCAAACATTTAGTACAAGTGCAATATATCGCAATATGAAAATTCTTATAATACGGTCAATAAAATACAATAAAGATTTAAAGATGTCAGGATTAATTAGGTAATTTTAAAGTTTTATCATTTAGAAATTCAGAAATTGAGTAATAACATTTATCAATTAATAAGACTGACAATTTCTTTTTAAACAGTGGAATCGACTCGTTTTTTATTCCATCGGGTATTTTGTTAAAGATAACCGTGCACATATTTATAACACTTTTCCTTAATAATGCAGTGTTATGACCACTAACAAGTAGCATGTTTGTATACTGCCTTCTAACTGGTCGTGTTCTATTGTCAGACAATTTATTAAAAAGATATACATATTAATGATATTCGGAGCAAATTGTCTGTTATAGACGAAGACAGACAGACAGCCAGCCAGACACACGAGTGATCCGTTTCTTCCTTTTGAAGTACGGAACCCTAAAAACCATACGTACATACTCAGCTAGATGGTATTTGTTATACTCTATTTTTTTAACAACGTCCATAAATTCACTGCAGTTTACCAGGGGGTAGGAAGAAACTACAGAAAATCACCTGCTACAACCCCTTTACTCACCCATAAGGGGTCTGGCGCACTAGACGGCCACGACCACGGCTTTTGGTCGTACCGACCAGGTAAACTATAGAAACCGATACGAATCGCGCACTTGGTCGCCTCCGCCCCGACCCTTGCACGAGCCAGCCCGCGCCGCTGAGCCTGTAGCTTTAAAGTCCCCTAATAATAATTTTAATCTTGGATGGCTTAGGACCTCGAGGCCCACCGGGCTCTGATAGGGTCCCAGCTCGCGGCGGAAGTGTGCAGCGCATGAGATGGACACGATCCATTAACGATAACGTCATGCGCTCATACTATGGGGCTACAGAGGGGGGAAACAACTTGACCGCGTACCGTGTTCGAATGCTCTCTCTCTTTCAGGTGCTTGAGCCAGCTGACAACGTTTCGGCACAACGACTATCGGATCAGGTGCGGGTCATCCAGCGTAATCTTATGTTGGATGACACTGTACTTGATCGCCTACGAAATGAAACGCAGAGTAGCCATGTCATCGGTCCTCCGTCGCAGGATGTTATAGTACCACCGCAGGTCACTACAAGTCAAGCTGACGAGAGTTTTAATATTTTTTTATATTGTAGGTAATATTTAAAAATGTAATTTGTAAGTATTTAAATGAAATAAAGAATATTAATCCGATCCAGCCTGTCCCTTGCTGTCCTACAACAGTGACGCCCTAAGCCTAGTCTGTTCCCCACAGGGGGTGCCCTTAGCGTGTAGCCGCTTAGTTTCTTAGTTTTATGCCCTGGCTGGAGGCCTCAATTTATTGAGGTAGCCACAGAAAAGTCCAATCAAGCAGCCGACGACCTCCTAGGTTGACCTGCAAGAAGCAACTAAAAACAAAAAAAACGCACTTGGTCACAAGTGTCCGGTTTATATGCCACTGAAAACAGTACAGTGCATAAACTATTCACTACTAAATGACTAGGACCACTGCAGCCTTTTTACCTTAGTCTAGAAAAAAAAAAAACTATACAACTTTCCTAGTTTAAGTTTAATGAAACTAGGAGACAATAGCCGAGAAGCTATAGCAAAGTGGAAAAGACTTGGGCAAGATTCATAGATCGCACTTTGACTTTAAATTGCAGTAAAGTAAGCGTTTCATACGAATATGAAACTTATTTCTATGCTTATATTATGCATACAAATATGAACGTTCTTCTTCTTCATCGTCACTCCTTCAATGCTGAGGATCGCGACCACATACGACGCGTCTTCAAGCACAAGGCTGTAGAAAGGAAACGGAAAATTAATTTAATTAAATTAACTAAAAATGGCTAGATATTTTCACGTTATAAAGAACAATATTATGACTAGCGCTCACCTTTACATCCTTATCTTCTTCGTTTGTCTACGCATATTTTAACTTCCCCCTCCACTTCCGCCAAAAATGTTTGTTTGTTTCTTTCTTTCTTTTTTAATTTTTTATTTGTAGTACAATAATTATGTTGTATTGTGTGCCTGTAGTCTGTGCTAAATAAATGTATTTTCTTTCTTTCTTTTTTAATTTTATATTTGTAGTACAATAATTATGTTGTATTGTGTGCCTCTTTTCTGTGCTAAATAAATGTATTTTCTTTCTTTCTTTTTTAATTTTATATTTGTAGTACAATAATTATGTTGTGTTGTGTGCCTCTAGTCTGTGCTAAATAAATGTATTTTCTTTCTTTCTTTCTTCTAGTTAAGTGGTCTTTGCAGTGCGGGCCGCTTGGTACCTGCTGCCTCCAATAGCCTTTTTGATCGCGTCTGACCATCTTGCCGGTGCATAAGGCATAGGCCTTGAGCGCGTTTTCTTTCCATCTCGCCCTGTATCATATTCCTTTCCAAATCATGCTTATGCATTCAGAATAATATATCCGAAAAAGCTGAGGGCGAACAGAACGTTAACTATAAAGTAAGCAATGTATGCAACGTTTATTTTACTTCGGAAAGTAAACTCGAAGTGCCATTTGTGAATCGTGACCTTAGGATGTCGATTCTGGTTAGATCCCGGATATCGGTAGAAAGAAACTCTAGCGGGAAAGATTACATAAAAACCGGAGAGTTTGGTTCCATTATCCTATCTAGGTAAAGATTCTGTGAACGTTTTTCGGTAAGTTTGCAATTTACATAACTTAACATCAAGCTTGCACTGGAATGGTTAAACAAAGGTGTACGGTTCACCCACATTCAACATCATTCTGGGAATGTTCGCGGAGGCTCGCACAGATGTTTTCCATGTCATCATGCGAAAGAAAGCGGCCTCCTTACTACAGCGCCTGCATGGTAGTGACAACAGCATTCTAAAAATTATCACTACCAGACCGGACTGTCCACTGGGACTGGACACTGGGTGGGGACAGTCATAGATTTACATCATCATTTCAGCCGAAAGACGTCCACTGCTGAACATAGGCCTCCCCAAAAACGGGGGAGGGGGGTTGCCATAATCATCACGCTTGGCAGGCGGTATGGCGATCGAAGTATGGTGTTAAAATGCATAAAGATCGCTGCTACCCATTCTCTAGTGAGTCCGTTAGTCGCCTTTTACGATACCCATGGGAAGAAGTGGGATGGTACTTTAGGGGCATGAGGAACAGGGTGTAGGTGTAATGTTCACTCATCCATCATAGAAAAGGGAGGATCCTACGACCAGATGGGTGTCGTGTGTGGTGGGCAACTGCCCAGAGGTTGAAGTTGGGAGATTCTATATTTATATTCATTGCGCGATGCAGGATTTGTATGACGTCTTTGATGCGTAGTTCGCATGTGGCGATTGTACCGCCACAGTACTATTATTTACGTCCGGCACCACACGGAGTAGATCTACATAAATGAGTATAATTCGGGAAAACTAACAATACTAACCTACCTTAAGCGCCATTGTTACTAACACCAAAATACTAATAAAAATACGGACCATAAAATCTGAAATAAAGTTTAATTTAATTTAATTCTCCTCTCCTTATCGCAATTTATTAGTGGTCGGCGCAACATGTATTTTCTTCCACACTTCTCTATCAGTCGTCATCTCGGTAGACCCCCCTTTCTATCCATATCATCTGCCACACAGTCCATCCATCGTTTCTTTGGTCTTCCCCTACTCTTATAGCCAGTAAAGGTAAAATTGATTTCATGGGCATCCTCTTAAGGGATCATTGTACTCACCATTATGAACAACTTTCACTATGGGACCGACCCCAAATCGAGAAAAAAAAATCTGTTGTTCTCTACATTTTCACGAGCAATGCGAACATAAATGTAGGGAACAGCAGATTTTTTTTTCAGTAGCTCTAACTAACGATGTAGGTATGCCTTGTAAATTCCAAGAAAACAAAATGGCGCCATGGCCTAAGAAAACTGGTACCTACAAAAGTGCAAAACTTGTATGTTAGTAGAAATGCATAAAACATCGTGAATGTTCTAGGCAGCTCCATTTTACTTAGAACTTATATTTTTACAACATTTTCCTTTTCTAGGTAAAAATAAAAATCTTACTTTGCATAATGCAATTTTAAACCTTATTAAGGAATTCGCTTTGTGAATTTTCAAAGCCTCTTCGGTTCCGCATCAACGAGCTACTGTTACGACCACATTCTTGTTAAGAGGTTTTTTACTTTTTACATGAGTTCCTATAAATTGAATTATAAAGAAAAAAAAAAAAAACACTTAGTATATTACACACCTTGAAGAAAATACCTACTTATATATTATAGCTAGCTAAATCGTTTAAGTTAAAATATTATATATTATCTTCACTGTGTATGGTGGTTCATTAAATTGTACGGTGAGCGATATGTCGAAGATAATATTGTATATCTTAGACTATTAAATGAGCAATATTTGTATATTTATATATTTGTAATCACGTTTTCGAAAGTGGCTCTAACGATTTCGATGAAAGTTGCAATATAGGGGTTTAAAAGGGCCAAAAATCGATCCAGCTAGATCTCATATCTGGGAAAATTCGTTTTCTCTGTTTTTTCACCCGACCAGAGCTCGGTCGCCAAAAGTTTAGAACAAGATGGCTACCTTAGAATAATGACATGGCAGCATGGAATTAGTAAGTACCTACTATCATGGCGGCATGGAATTAGTAAGTCCTAAAAGTAAGTATTAAATGAGCATTCTCAATTTTCACCAGAGCAGAGCTCGATCACCCAGGTACTTTATTTTATATATTACGAGGGCGACCTTTAGGATGAAATCTAATTTGGTGCATATAGCTCTGCTGCATAACTTTGTAACATGAAGTGCTGAATATTTTAAGTTTGCAGCAAACTTTTTGCACATAAATTATTCTATGAAGTTACCTAGATGAAAGTTGTCTTCATAAGTAATTAGGTATGTTATTCATGCCTGAATTATTTTTGCATTATGCAAGATTTGTAATAAGAAGCTCCTTCCGACTGACGGAAACGAACGGACGAAATTCCTTACCTAAACTCAGAACCCGAACGCAGTTTAGATGTACTGATCGCATTCAGTTTCATTGGTGAAATTGGTCTGTGAAGTAAACGGCTGGGTTGATAGCTTGCTGCCCCTCGTTAACTGCTAACTTACCGACTGAAATACACAAAAGCTATTAAAAAGCATGCCTTATAGTGGCAACACTATACTCCATTTGTTATACATTAGACAAATAACGGTTATCACACGTTCGTTATTTCAATATAAACGTATAATAAACTCCGTCATTTCACGATAAATACAAAGCAACATACTTATACGTAATCTATTTACCACCTACATTCAATTCTTGTATGACCACTAACCAATATTTTGTAACCATATTAGCTTGATTTAAAAGAGTGTGCGTGGAGTTTCTTGCCCGTTCTTCTCCATAGGTACCTACTACTTTGGAATGGGCATCTAGTTTCATCTCTCCGACTGAACGACCCCTTGACAATTCAAAAGTGCCTGTAAAGGTTTATTTGCTTTGAGTTTGGGTTTTTTTAAACTTTATTTGATTTTATTTGTTGTTATAGCGGCAATAGAAATATTCAATCTGTGAACATTTAAACTGTCTACCTATTACGATTCATGAGATACAGCCTGTTGACAGTCAGACGGACAGCGGAGACTTAGTAATAGGGTTCCGGTTGGCACCCGTTGGGTACGGAACCCTAAAAAGTAGCATCTGCCCGAAATTTGCATGCTTTTGTGCTACTACATTGCATGTTGATTCCAGACTTGGAACTGCAGCATATTTGGAATATCAGTTTGTTTTTAGGGAATAAGAAGAAAAAAAAACGGGAAAGCCCAATAAAAAAATGCATAAAATTATGCGAAATATTTTTCGTCATCCGCAAATTCATGACGACTCGGCTGTTATTTGTCTTATTAACGGGTCGAGCAGTTACTATCTTTGAAGTTGCTCATGATGCTGAAGCTACTCATAACTATGTACACTTTGATTTCAGGTAAAGCTAATTGACTTAAGCCTATTTTGAATATACTTTGAGCAATTAATGTTGATTTTGCTCCCAGGCGGCCATGTTGGGAGAAGTTTAATTGCCTCCAGAACTTACAATTGTGGACTCCAACAATATTTTTGCTCATCTTTGCATCGCGATGTGTAAAATATTGTTGATTGGTGGATTTTATTATTAGACACAGAATAATGTTACATATTTTTTTATGTTATAGTACATTATTTTAGTTAGTACATTATTTATCATTTCAGCCAAAAGAGGTCCACGGCTGGACAAAGGCCTCCCCCGACCACCACCATTTCGACTGGTTCTGTGCTTCTCGCATTCATTGGATTCCTGCGGCCTTCACAAGGTCATCAGTTCACCTTGTGGAAGGCTTTCCAACACTAGATACGTATTCCGGTACGCGGTCGCCACTCCCGAACCTTTCGGCTCCATCAGCCACCTGTTCTGCGAGCAATGTGAAACCCACTGATACTTAAGTTTGACAATTCTTCGGTCTATGTCGGTTACCTTGGTCCTCCTGCGTATCTCTTTATTTCTGATTCGATCACGCAGGGAAACTTCAAGCATAGCCATTTCCCTTTGGGAGACTTTTAGTCTTCTAAATAGGTCAAAGACTTTCGTTCTGAGACACTGCAGTGTGTGGGACTGGAAGATATTGCGTAGCTAACCGACTTGGGCGAGCAACGTTCGGGCCGTTGCTTGCCCGAGTCGGTTCGACGATTGACCTCTTTCTCGCAGTTGGACGTACCTATCTGGACAGTTTGTCCTAGGTAAACATAATCGTCCACAACTCGCGTGTAGTCTCCGTTCATGAGAGTGGGTGTTACATGGGCATTTGACATGACCTTTGTCTTGTCCATGTTCATTTTAAGACCCACTCTTTCGGAAGCTCTACTGAGGTCATCGAGCATTGTACTGAGGTCCTCCATAGTCTCCGCCATGACAACTATATCGTCGGCAAACCAAAAGGTTCGCGATGTACTCGTCATTGATGTTAGTGCCTAGCCCTTTCCAGTCCAGATCATAGAAGACATCCTACAGTGCAGCGGTGAACTGCTTCGGAGAGATAACGTCTCCCTGTCTCACTCCTCACTTCAGAAGGACAGATTTCGAGTTCTCTTCCTGTAATCGGACTGACATAGTGGCGTATTAAAACAGACACTTCAGCACCTCGATGTACTGATAGTCAATCAGGCACCGTTGAAGAGACTGCATGATACATAATTATAATGTTATAATAATTATTAGGTACATTCATTCATGGTTTAATGGTACAGAGAAGGGCAAATATATTGAAAGATCATTTCCAAAACATAACCACTAGAATTATTTTGAAAAAAAAAAAAACATCATATTGTAATTATGTTTAACTAATATCTCACCATTTCAATAGATAGTTTAGCAGAAAAGCGCTTGACAATTCAGCATACTACATTTTTCCCTTGGCTAGAAAATCAATACACTAGGAATTGATATCCCACCAAACCATTTATACATTTACATAACCACGGAGATTATTCATCAGTGTGGCTTACCTACCTACTCAATTCAATCCAATTTCGAAGCGAGTCGCTTCGCTCAGGTACGTGGAAACACGACTTAGTTCAATCAAACTAAAGTCTCAAACTGTGGGTGCTGCAATATCTAGCCGTTAGCACAAATTAGGGCCTCGGCAGACGTGCAAGTATTGGCAGCGATCACTGATGCTAAAAGTAGCAACTGTAAACTACAATGGATCTTTCTTCAAAAGGCTCTTCCAGATATATTGACCAAACTTTACTTGTAAAAGTTTAATGTCTTAAAATATTTATTTACAGAATTATTTCAGCATGTTATATATGATGCTTTTTAGAAGCTCAATACAACTGAGCTCTTATCCTTTTCAGCTTTACCAATCAGCGATTTCGTCGCTATTCGAAAGCTCGAAACAGCAACGGACAAAAAAGAGCAAAAAAGCGATCGATATAAAAAAGTGCAACTCTTATAAAACGTGAATCGCCCTAACGCAAATGATACAGCATCGAAGCAGTCGCTGAAAAGCGACATTTTGCTATACGCCAAAATTAGCTGAAAAGCGTTATTTGGTATACGCCAAAATTCGCTAAAACGCGATACAACATTAATAAAAAAAGGATGTCCGCTAAAGCCCTTGGTGTACAGAAAGCTAACTTGTTACAAATCTGTGAACGCATGCACATACCCACAGAACTTAGTATGAACAGATTTTAACGGGGAATAGCGGGGACTCTTCACGATTTACATTTATTTTCTTGTATAAACGATTGGTGGGCAAGTGTGAGAGAGCTTAGGTTCTAAATGTAGGAAGATAAAGTGTTATCTGCAGTGTGGAAAACACGCACCTAACAGGATATTTATCTTACGGAAGTTATGAGTTCTGAACACCGAGACGAATCTGAGGTACAAACGGTCGTGGAAGTTTCGAGTTATAGGCAATTTCAACTTTCGTTGATACAATGTTTGTAGAGGTAATAGTTTTATGTTGCAGTGTTTTCTCAAGGGTTATTTCAAGCTGTTCTTCCTTACTTGGTTGATCCTGTTATTGTTTGTTCGCTTCTGCTAGTTTAGCGTCTTCAGAAATAACCTAGACCTCTCCAATTACCTACCCGCATATTATTTGTACATAGAAGCGTTCCTTTAAAAATAAATAAAGGCAGTATCATGTTAAATTTGGATATTAGCGGATTAAGAAAATAAAATTTTAGAAGAAAAGTGTCACAATTCATTACCTACAATGTTTTTTATTACTTCTTTTTCTTTCAATAAGGTGGGTATACTCCAATTTATTTATCTTTTCGCCCAACTTAGTCTCATTAGGTATAATAACTAACCTATTCAAAATGATGAAACAACATGAGTCGTATGACAAAGTATCCATATTTGTATTATTATTTATTTATAATAGGTACGCCAACAGCATAATTATATATTTTACATTAAATATTAAAGCTAACAAATATGGGCTCTTATATATACTGTGCAGGATGCATGCACATTAAAAATGCGATGTATTTTGTACTTGTTTTAATCAAGTTTTTATTACAATTTTATCACTGGACCGACAAAAGTATGCGACGCGTGTATTGATCGATCGGTGTCTATGTTCGCACTGTTGACGCTAGAGGTCGCGGGCGCCGCGCCGGCCGCGCGGACTCCGTGACGTTAGCGCGTTCCACTCGTTGCTCACGTCATAGTGATACATTGTTAACATCCTCCGCCCCCTTGGAAGCCGTGCTTTCAAGAAGCTCTGGATCGTCAACTGGCAGGATGCAGACTTTGTTTAGAGCTCTTCGGAAGATTCCTTTATTTGTGGTTATATCTGCAACTCTGCATAAACCGTCTGGTCCAACAAAAAGCTTCTCCACTCTTCCCAAAATCCATTTCATTGGCGGCAGATGATCGTCTTTGATTACCACTACATCTCCAACTTTGATAGGTTGGCCACTGGATCGACGCCATTTTACTCGCTGTTGTAGCTCGGAGAGAAATTCTTGCGACCATCTCTTCCAAAAATGTTGCCTCAGTCTTTCTAAATGCTGATATCGATTGATGGATAATTTTTCCGTGATAGGAGATGCCAGTGACGTCAACGGACGCCCGATAAGGAAGTGGCCGGGTGTTAATGGGTTAAAATCTGACGGATCTGATGACATAGGTGTCAACGGACGCGAATTCAATATTGCCTCAATTTGTGTAAACAGAGTGGAAAGCTCTTCAAATGTAAGATTAGAATTACCTGCGATTCGTTTTAAATGGAACTTAGCCGCTTTAACACCAGCTTCCCAGATTCCACCAAAATTGGGTGCATAAGCTGGACTGAATTTAAATTCAATGCCCTCGCTCGCTCCGAACTCAGTCGCGGACTCATTGGCGGCCTTAAGCATTTTGCCTAATTCGTTATTTGCCCCTACGTAGTTCCTACCATTATCGCAATAAATTAAGCGAGGCTTTCCTCGCCTTGAAATGAACCTACGTAAGCACGAAATAAATGCATTGGTACTTAGCTCACTAACAACTTCAAGGTGCAAAGCCTTGGAGGAGAAACAGACAAAGAGACACAAATAACATTTACTAGTTCTAGCGCCACGTCCTTTCCGATTGGAAATATGGAACGGACCTGCAAAATCGGTGCCACAGATCTCAAACGGAGATGAGGGATTTACTCTTGGTTGAGGTAGGTTACCCATCAAAGTTTGAATGGATTTACCCTTTATCCGTACACATTTGACACATTTGTTTACAGTTTGTGTAGCAAGAACTCTGCCACCAACAGGCCAGAAGTTCTCACGTATCAGACTAAGTAATTGCTGAGGACCGCAATGTAGTAGACGCAGATGCTCCTCTGCAAATAAAAGTTTGGTAAATACATGCTTGGAATCAATTAAAATAGGATGTATTTTGTTATAGGGTTGAAATGCACCTTGAATGCGTCCCCCGACTCTCAGGATATTTTCATTATCCAAAAATGGATTCAAAGATAGAATATTAGATTTACAATTTACAACTCCTGTAGTTTTTAAAGAATGAATATCTTTTTCAAAGGAATAAGTTTGTGATATTTTTGCTAGTGTTTTTAATGAAGTTTGTAATTCTTGTAGTGTCAGTTTACCTTTTAATTTATTATTTTTATTTTTACAGTTGTAGATAAAACGTTGTACATAGCTTAGAACTCTCTGTAGTTTTGATAGTTTAGAAAATTTGTCAAATGAAATAAAACTCGGTTTACATTGTATAGTTAAACTAACCTTCATTTCAGGCAATGTGTTGCTTGGTAAGTTAATATTATGCTGAGGCCATTCATCCTCAGGTTTAGTTAAAAAAGAAGCACCGTGCCACCAAAGATAGTTACTTTTAAGATCCTGCGGCTTGACTCCACGTGAAGCTAGATCCGCCGGATTATATTGAGTTGGCACATGGCGCCATTCGTGTTGAGAGGTAAGTTCACGAATTTCTTGTATACGATTGCATACAAAAGTTTTTAAGGTTTTTGGTTGGGTATTAATCCATCCCAAAACTATAGTTGAATCTGTCCACAAAACAGCACGTGAAATTTCAATATTTTTATTACTTGATAAATTTTGAACCTTTGTAAGCAATCTAGCACCTAATAGAGCACCCATTAATTCAAGACGCGGTATAGTTAATTCCGGTTTCAAAGGAGCTACTTTTGCCTTGGCACAAAAAAGATGAACATGTATAACGCCTAAGGCATCCTTTGATTTTACGTACAAACAAGCACCGTACGCAGTCTGCGATGCATCAGTAAAACAATGAAATTCTACATTAATTGGTGCCGAGCAGACTACATGCCTGGGCACCTCAAGAATGGCAATATAGTGTAAATGTTTAATGAATTCTTCCCATTGAAGTTTAATGTTATTTGGGACTTCTTCATCCCAATCGTTTTTTAATAACCACAATTGTTGTAATATTATCTTTGGAATAATTGTAGTTGCTGATAATAAACCTAGTGGGTCAAAAATTTTAGAGGACATAGATAAAATATTGCGCTTAGTAATTGTCGATTCAATTTTAAATTCTGTAGAAAATTTTAAAGTATCTGTTTGTGGATACCACTTTAGACCCAAAACAGTGGATTCCTTGCTGAAATCTTGACAGATGTTTGTTATAGGAAGATCTTTTAAAATATCTGGAGCATTAGTCCGGAATTTACGTAAAGGAAAACAGGCTTCTGAAAGTTTATTAATGACTTCATGAACAACATTTCTCAAATCTTGTTTAGAGTTAGAACCCGTATTCAAGTCGTCGACGTAAAAATCATGCTCAATAACATGCTGTACGTCGGGTTTATCAGCGCATTCACGCGACAACTCTAACAAACATCTTGTGCTCAAAAATGGAGCCGAGGCCGTGCCATAAGTTACAGTGTTTAACTGTAGTACTTGCAACGGCTTCGTTTCTTCGTCTCTCCACAGAATCAATTGTAGGTTTCGCTGAGACTCGTCAACTAATATTTGCCGGTACATTTTTTCTATATCGGCAGTAACAACAAAAGCATTTTGACGAAACCTCAACAAAATTGACAGAAGATCGTCTTGTATAACTGGACCCACCAGTTGAATATCGTTAAAGGACCTTCCGGAAGTAGATTTGCACGAAGCATCGAACACGACTCGTAATCGAGTAGTTTCACTATTGGGCCGTAAAACAGCGTGGTGCGGTAAAAAATAACCAAAAGAAGGACGCTCAATTTGTGAAAGATGACCCAAGCGTTCATACTCACGAATGAATGATTTATACTCCTCCCTTAGAATAGGTGACTTGTTTAATTTTCGCTCTAAATTAATAAATCTACGACGCGCTACATTGTATGAGTCACCGAGAGCTTGTTCAGGAGAATCACTTAGTGGAATTTTAACTAAAAAACGACCGTCATTTAATCGTTTAGTATCTTTTATAAAGATACTTTCACATAACTCCTCAGATTTAGAATATAAATGTTTTTTATCAGGAATTAATTCTTCTATTTCCCAAAATTTCGTTAATGTTTGTTGAATACTTTGAGAAAAGTTGCATACAGTATTATTATGTTCTAGTTTGTTACTGATACCAACACCAGTAGGCCCAGATATTAACCAGCCTAATTTAGAATGTTGCAACGTAGGTTTGTTTCGACCAAGTTTAATTAGTCTTGGGTTTACAATATCCCAAAAGATATCTGCACCCAACAAAATGTCAATGTCAGAAGGACTGAAGAACTCAGGGTCAGCCAACTGAAGATTGTGAGGTAAGTTAAGTTGCGATGGATCAATGCTCACGCTTGGAAGTTTGCTTGTAATTTGTGGTATGACAAGACATGATACATTGACACAAAATTCGTTCAATCGAGATTTTAATTGTAAATCACAATATTGAGCCGTATTTACAACAGCATTATTGATGCCACTAACAGTTACTGCATTTCCTTTAGTGAAATCTAATTTTAATTTATTTTGTAGGTTTTTTGTAATGAAGGAAGACTGACTGCCGTTGTCAAGTAGCGCCTTCGCAAGGTAAGTATTATTTTGTTGATCCACTATCTCTACTAGGGCCGTGCATAACAACACCTGGCTCGCCATCACGACGGATAGCGACACTGCAGGAGCGACGCTGGAATTCGACCCAGAAGTTGAGGGTAAGTTGGAATTTTCAATATTATTAGTTTGCTTTGATTCTTTATTTTCATGTAGCAACGTACTATGTTTTTTCTGACAGAATCTGCAAGGACCTCGGAAACAACGGTTGACATTATGACCACCGCGAAGACAATTGGGACAAAGCTTATGCTTAGCAACCTCTTTCAGGCGCAAGTCTACACTTAAAGTTTTAAATTTTTCACACTCATGAACAAAATGCCCTTGCTTGCAGATGGCACACTGTTTACTGGTCGACCTTTCTGTATTATTAGAAGATACGAAGGATTTAGTCTGTAGATATGAACGCTGAGGTTTAACATCCGATCTGAAATATACCGTTTCTAAAACATCAGCTCGGTTTCGCAAAAATAGGTAAAATTCATCAAGAGATGGACAAACCGATAAATTGTTTCGATGTTCTTCCCATTTGCGACTAGTGGCTCCATCTAGTTTAGAGGCCATCATGTGAATAATAACTGTGTCCCAGTAGTCTGTAGGTTCCTTTAATAAATTTAAGGCACGTATATTTTTTGTGAAATAGTCAATCATATAACGCAAAGATTTATGTGATTCCTTTGTGATTGGCTCAAAATTAAATAACGATTTCAAATGGTTATTTATTAATAATCTCTTGTTATCATATCTATCACACATGAGTTTCCATGCCAGCATATAGTTTTCAGCAGTAAATTCAACCGATTTTATAACGAGTGCAGCACCACTGTCCAGTGAAGACCGAAGGTAATGGAATTTATTTATTTCCGGAATAGATTTATTTTTATTTACCAACGAGTCAAAGGTGTCACGGAATTCAAGCCACTTCAAGTAGTTGCCATCAAATTTTGGAAGATTTATAGTTGGTAATTTAATATTAAAATTATTTTTACAGGATGAACCGCTGCAGTCAGACTGCACATCAACATTATTGTTACCATGAACAGAAGCGCTTTGAGCCTGTGATGCATTTTCAATTATTAGTTGTGCACATGAAATTAAATTACAAAATATTTCCTCGAATGATTCTCTTTCGTCAAGCTCACCTTCAGATTCAAGATCCAGTGCTTCAATTTTAGATTGAAGTTCATCAAATTGAGAAAACAATGCCTGGAATCTTTCTAACTTTAATTGTAATTCGGAAAGCTGTAATTTTGTAATTTGACTTGGATCAATTGACTTTAACAACTCGATATGTTTTTTGAATATAGTCATTCGACCCTTTATATTACTACGAAACTGCCTAAGCTTTTTAATATCGTCCGACATTATTATTTAGTGAGGTAAGTACCTGGTAAAATACGAAGAGGCAAATAACGTTCAAACAAAATATAGCCAATGAACAATATAGGTACAATAAAATGGTACCGACAATCCAACCAGACGAGCCCGGAGCGCAGCGAGTGCAGGCTGGTAGCGTCAGCGTCACCTTCACTTCAGCTTACTCTGCTTATCACCCAGTCGCTCATGCGCCATAACAATCGCGCGCAGCGCAAATTTCACGTTCTGGTGGAATCTCCAAGTCTGGAATAGTCGGCGAATACAAATGAATTTACTGTGTGGATAAATGCCTATCACAGTTTGAAATATCGGGAAGTTTATTTATTTATATTTCAATAAGTTGCAGGTAGAAGATTGTAATGTTTACGTTAGAGTATTAGGTAGATAGTGTGAACACTCTAAGTAGGGTTTGTGTTATAAAATTAGTAAGCACAGGAGAAAGATCGTCTTTGTTATAAATTAGATAACAAAGGAATTAGATTACTTCCAACGTAAGTAATAAGAAGTAGGTTGTTATTGTCTCAAGCAAGAGGCTAGACAAAAATAAGCAATCATAGCGCAGATAGTTTTATAGTTAGATTAATGAAAATGTATTCATATACTCAGTGATGTACTGACGTAAAGTAGGTAGCAATGTCATGCCCAATAAATCGTGCGTCAAACAAAATAAGCGCAAATTGTAAGCGTGTGGGTAAATTAATTACGAAGCAATATCTTGCAATAATTGCTTATTTTTCCGTAATATAACTATACCTAAGCTAGGCATGAAAACAGCACAGTAATTGTGTGAGAAAAAGTATGAATTTGATGCATAAGTAGGTAAGTAGGTACCTATGTTTATGTATTAGGTACGAAATTCGTCGTTACTTTTAATACTTTTAGTAACGGAAAAGAATGCAAACGAAACACCGTCACACAAAAGGCAAATTGAAGTTCGCAGTGATAAAAATGAATAATTATTTTACCTCCAAGATGGCTACTTCCTTTACGAACGACACTATGAAGGATCACTTCACCACAGCATTGATCAGGACTTTCCTGAATTTTGGCAATTAAGATCAGCGATCCCGAAGTTGTTGCCGTGGAAATTCGTCCAGGTCCAGAAGGCACAGCTTGTCGCGACTCGTTGTTCAACAGGTCACGTTGTTCTTTTGCAGGCGACACGTGCAGAATTCGTCGACTTGACGCTTTGTAGTCTCGTCGGTATTGTTATTACGCTTCTCGCCTATCACGTCGGGGTCACCAAATTATGTGCAGGATGCATGCACATTAAAAATGCGATGTATTTTGTACTTGTTTTAATCAAGTTTTTATTACAATTTTATCACTGGACCGACAAAAGTATGCGACGCGTGTATTGATCGATCGGTGTCTATGTTCGCACTGTTGACGCTAGAGGTCGCGGGCGCCGCGCCGGCCGCGCGGACTCCGTGACGTTAGCGCGTTCCACTCGTTGCTCACGTCATAGTGATACATTGTTAACATATACCTATACCAATTACAGGTCAATCAATCTGCCTAGCCTTTTCCCAACTATGTATGTTGGGGTCGGCTTCCAGTCTAACCGGATGCAGCTGAATACCAGTATTTTACATGGAACGACTGCCTATCTGACCTCCACAACCCAGTAACTGGTTAATACGATAACCCTTGGTAAGACTGGTGTCAGACTTTCGGGCTTCTGACGACTCATAACGACTGTCAAAGATCCACGAATGACAGCCGGGACCAACGGCTTAACGTGCTTTCCGAGGCACGGAGGATTCTCGGTATGTAAAGATGGTCACCCATCCACTGACCAACCCCGGCAAGCGTAGCTTAACCTACAGGTATACACGACATTTACTTATATCGCAGCAACCTTCTTTAATTACACAAAATTATATATTAATTAAAATTAAAATGGAAATCAAAAAAAACAACGTTGACCTAGGTCTAAAACAGAACAAAAATAAAACAGACTTCCACAAATATAATTAAATAAAAAATAATAATAATTACTAACTAAATTAAGTATGACAATTGGCTATTTAAATGTTTGTTTAAATGACTGCGCAAGGTTTTGAATTGCGGCATCCCCAAAGAATACATCTAAATCAGGTAGTTTAGTGTTGAGTATTATTAATCACCAATCACTAATTTCTCCTTCCAAACACCTGAATTGAGACACCCTGCATTTTTTTGTGTGTAATAACTTTGTGCACGGTGCCGGTGGCTCGATTTAGGAGTCCGGGAGTGTGCTTTCGATTATGTTGATAACACACATAAGCAACCAACTGTACCTACTCTATCATATACATACCGCGAAAATTACCAACTCATGGACGTAAGACGCTTACACAGGCATTGTAGCACAACTCCTACCAACTCCTGGTTTCCTAGTAATTATTAAGTACTTTGCGAGGCTTCCAAGTTTCATTCCCGTTTGTCTTTGGGTTTGTTAATCGTTATTACGAGTATTAGCTCTCAGTTCAGGATTAAATTGCTCTTGAAGTTTTCTTCTGTAAATATAATATCCTTGGAGGTTTGTTCAAATTTAATTAGCTTGATGAATGTGACTGTGAGTGAAGTAAAGAAGAAGTAACAAAGTCGGCTTTGGAGCTGTACTTTGTAGTCTGAGATGAGATTATAAACGACTAGCTGCCCGGGGCTTCGCACGGGTAGAACTAAGTAATTATCTACGGCGCACCTACTTACCTATCTACATACCCTACCTACCCTACCTACCCTACCTACCCGGGGCTTCGCACGGGTAGAACTAAGTAATTATCTACAGCGCACCTACTTACCTATCTACCTACCCTACCTACCCTACATACCCTACCTACCCTACCTACCCTACCTACGCTACCTACCCTACCTACCCTACCTACCCTACCTACCCTACATACCCTACCTACCCTACCTACCCTACCCACCCTACGTACCCTACCTTCCCTACCCACCCTACCTAACCTACCTACCCTACCTACCTATCCACCCTACCTACCCTACCTACCCTACATACCCTACCTACCCTACCTACCCTACCTACCCTACCCAGCCTACGTACCCTACCTTCCCTACCCACCCTACCTACCCTACCTAACCTACCTACCCTACCTACCTATCCACCCTACCTACCCTACCTACCAGGAAACCGAGTACTTTTTGTTAGGTTACTGCTCAGAAATTGTGCACAACATCTAATGATTGAAATACTATATCGTGAATTCATGCAAGCCTAGTACTTTTTGATACGTTGTGCCAAGATTTTTTTACACCTTGGGTTACATTAATGGAGTTTTATTTAGTAAGGATCTCTAATTTTTGTGAAAATACAATATAGCTTATGTCACCCAGGGATAGTGTAGCTTCCCAACAGTGAAAGAATTGTTCAAATCAGTTCAGTAGTTTCGGAGCCTATTCAATGCAAACAAACAAACAATCAAATCTTTCCTCTATAAAATATTATTAGTACGAGTATACGTAGATGATAAGATGGTGTACTAAAGAAATTAAGGAGGAAATAAGATTAGAGAGGTAAAAGGTAGGAGTAAGATGTGAGTACAAGGCAGATGTGAGTGGAAACACCGGGAGGGAATGGGCTAGAAGGACATATACTGACCTTGCAGGTGGTGTTCTTCAGAAAGGTCAGGTGCGTAGTACTCGCCACCGGGACGTGCGTGCGTGATCAGATGTACGAACGTAAATGAAGCAAAAACAGTATGTAAGGATCGTAGCAGATGGATATCGCGGCCCCGGCACACAGGCAACGGAAGGAACACGGGTGGGTTTTAGTCAGTAAAAGTCTGACACTCCCTCTCGCTCCGCCCAGAGCGGGAGGAGTCATTTGATGATTTCCCACCCAAAAAAAAAAAAAAAAAAAGGATCGTAGCAGATGCCTTCCGTAGTTTCTGCTTACCCCCATGGGAAGAAGACGTAAGCTTATATGTATGTGTTGCAATAAGATAGTTATAGCCGTGATATAGTTCAGGGATATAGCTCTATACCGGAAATATAGTTTATGAAAGCGGTTTTTATCTGTCGGAGTGCCCTAATTTTGTTACTGCGACCAATTTCGCCGTAGCTCTCGCTGACCGCTCCCGCGGCACCGCTCGCTTCTTTCGCTCGGCTCGTACCTAATTGGTCACCGTTCTACCCTAACTTAACCTATTTGGTCGGAGTGCCCTAATAGTTATATTACTAGATCGTATCATCATGGGCGTACCCAGGGGGGACGCAATACTTTTTTTTGTGGGAAATTAGGTGCACCCCCCCTGGATTTTGTGATATTGTTGTTAAGACTTACTTTACAATTACAATATACTTATTATGCATTAACTACTATTAATTTGAAAAAAAAAAAAAATTGTAATCGGTCCACAATTGACGAAAACATCGATGAGTATACATACATATTTAAAAAAAAAACATCTAGACGAATATAGAACCTCCTTATTTCTTTTGTAGTCAGTTAAAAATACGCGAACGCAGCAACAATATCAAACTGCGAGTATATAAAACATGTGCACATGTTTTACATACTCGTAGTTTGATATGGGGGCAAATTTCTGATTAGATTCCCTGGGCCAGAAGCTGGGTAATACAACTATAATACGCATGGACGCGTATCATAGTTATATTCCTAGTATGATAGTTATGAACCGCTTTCATATAAGTCTATTATGATATCCCTAGGGATATAACTATATCACGGCTATAAATATCTTACTGCGACATATGTTTATAATAGAGAGGCCTCTCATGAATGACCCGCATAAAATGGCGATGGTGATTTTCTATAAAAGATAAAACATTACAGACTGAAATATTTAGTTCTTAAAAGCATGTCATTTAGTTGAATAGTGTAATAGGGTGTAGCCATTTCTCACGAGTAACAAATTGTCGTTGTAGAACGCTGCGATTTGTCCTCGCGACGGATTTGTCAACTTACTTTTTGTTCTGAATTTATGTTGCTGTTTTTAGTTGATTTTCAAAGGTAGAATTTATGCAGAAATTAGAGTTCTTTAATAATATAATTTTCGGTTTCAGGAAAAAGGAAAAAAGAAGGAATATCTTCTATGTGAAATGGATCTTGGTACAAAATAGCGGCCTTTTCGAGTATTTTTTCAAATTGAATTAGTTTATCCTTGAGTAGTTGTGACAGAGTCAGAAATAAGAGGCTTTCATCTCAAATGTCTGTAAAGTAATGGAAAAGCTATTTGCTGTGCTCAGTTTTGTGTGTGTGAGCACTATTGCTTCAAGATAACCTGTAAACTCGATAAAATTGCTTAAACCCTACAGTATTCTGTCAGTTCCTGTCTTACATCTTTTTTATCATCAATTATTATTATTTTTATTTTCAGATCTCATCCATCGTCAAAGTTTTATTTGTAATCTAACGTTACAGGTCTGACTAACTGAGACAAGTCAATATCTCACTAACAGCATCGTTTTTTTCAAATCTATGAATATATAACGCAATATTTTCTGAAATTATCATTTTTATTAGAAATAAATGACCCGGTAAACTTTGTAGGTATCTAGTACCTGCCACGTGAGACAAAATTTCGATTTTTCGGCTGATCCTTCACGTTATCCTAATTTTCTTTTTCTTAACCTCTATCGTACTGGAAAAAATACGCGCGAAAATTCCTTTTAGGACCGCGTCATCGCGACGTAATTTGACCCGGGCTGACCCCGCTCACAAAAAACGCTATAGCTGCGATTCTGTTGCTTGAATTTACATTCTGTAAACAGATTCGGGTTCATGAACAATGAGGCCACTTATGATAATAATAATAATAATAATAATCCATTTAATTCAGGCGACGCAGGCCCATAAATAAATACCTTAACCTAAACATACATATATTTTTATTATAATTACACCAAATCATTATTGTACACGAAGTGATGACTGTGTCGGCGTCGTGTTGCGCTGCGTGGTGTCGCGTAACCTTCCACGAAATCGTCGGTACGCCACACCTTTCGGCCAAAACTCTTCTTTCATGAAGGTTTCTAGGTACTGAGTTGGAACCCGCACCACAAACGACTTGAAGTTTATGTTATGGCGCGACTCCAACTTCTCTACTCTCAAGGTCCACTTGGTCTTGGTTCTGATGTATTCCACGATGTCTTCAGTCATCGTGGAGTGATGCAGACGGGATACGTACAGCTGCGTCGACGGTGTAGCAGGACGCAGCAACATATTTGGTCCCGCCAGAGCAGTACCACATCGATTACGGCAAGTGGGCTTCTTTCGCTTAGATTCCACCTTCACGAAGCCGTCCTTGTCTGGCTGCCCTTTCTTAGGGGCTGGGGACAACATACCAGGAGCCGGTTCATTGCGGCTCTTAGATGCCCCCTCGGTTGATTTTGCACTTTTAGCAAAAACTTTCTTCTGTTGCTGCTCCTTTTGGATGGGAGGTTGTGCAGCAGCTGCTGAGTAAGCACGGTGAGGTGTTGACGTGCTAACTTGTGACTTCACCACTACTGCGGTAGAGGCGGGATCGGCGGGGTGCGGTATTGCATCGCTTGCAGTGACGGCGGCCGGTGACGAGTCCAATTTCGCTGACTCGAAACTGGACAGCGACGCGTTGTTTGCACCACGACGAGTGTTCACCTTTGATGCGAACTCAGGTGACCTACATACCGCTACAGTATTGCGTAAGTCAACCATATCGGCACGTAACTCACTGATGGTGTTTTGAGACGCATCCAACTTGAACTTCATCTCGGCCAGGCTTGCCTTCAGAGTAACAATATCCTTTAGCAACCTGGTGACGTCGACGTGGTCAAATGTAACAGGGGGCAGCTTCCGCAGCTCCTTTGCCACAAAGGACGGCACGTCGTCAGGGTCAGTCTCCTTAAACACCCGAAACATGTCTTGGAGACTCCTCTCTCCCTTTTCGTCCCTCCTGCGGGACGGCATTCGGTCGGCTAAGTCGAGCGATGTGTACAGTGTCACAGCAACACTCATAATAGTACCTTAGTATTTTATACATCCTATTGAAAACAGAGAATTGACTGAAAACCGATTTGTTGCTGTATTATGTTGATTTCTGGCAAAAGTAATTGATCAATTTACACAAAATATTGTTTATAATACCATGAATAGACAAATAATCGAATTAGATTTTTTTCTTGTAAGTCTTACATATAATAATTCCGTATTATTCCAACTCAAACTTCATAGTGCGCGGTGCCGAGATTTTGAATCGCGGAGTGCAATTCATGATTTTGGAATCGATCATCCGAGTTATAATGAGTATATATCAATATGAAATCTTTCTAAGATATTACCTATACCTTCTACAACTGATTGCTATCAATGAATCGTAAAAATATGCTATTATAATATGTAAAATACCAAAATAACCTTGACGGCGAAACAACGCCATTTTACCCGGATATTTAGGGTTTCTAGTTAGAATCTTAGTAGAAAGTAAATAAGATTATAGAGGTTTATCAATTTCTGTACACACATTCCTTCCTATAATGAAAAAAATTAAAATTATCGACCTCGTCAAGTGATCATAAATTATGTACTGAATTACCTACATTCCGTAGGGTGGGGAACGCACCACTACAATATCGATAAAATGTGTACAAAAATGAGTTCAGTAAGGAAAATAAAAAAACATTTAGATTTACGAATTATATTTGTCTTATTATTATATTTCTGTATAACATACAAAAAAAATATTTTACTAGTTCTACATACATGAAAAAAATCAAATAAAATAATTACTAAGACAATTGTTGAATTTTATTTCTGTATTGTTAGCAAAAAATAACTGTACTTTGCTACACTTTTTCTTTTACATAGGGAAGGCAATAGTTCTTGAAACATGTTTTATGTCACACAAAAAAAAAAAAAAATTATACATGGATAAAATAAAAATTGATAATTGCTAACACAACTCGTTGAGTTTTTATTTGTTGTTTACAAAAAATTACTGCTTTACACAGTATTTTTTTACATTCGGAAGACAATAGTTCTTGGAACATGTAAGTTACTAAATAAATAAAAGAAAGAAAGTAAGTAAACTGTTGTAGTTTTATTCCGTAAGTCAGACTCTCGTTATCTAACCTGATACACTAATAGCGTAACACACTCACAATCATAATTTGAAGGGTTTTGAAAGGTATAATATTTTTATATTCAATATTCACAATGTTTGAAAAATTCGTCTGCTCCAAAGGTAAGACCGCCCATTGTAAAATTTCTAAATTAATTTCTGTAATTTGAATGGTGTACGTGTACATAATAAAGAATATTCTATCTATCTGCTCGACAACGTAAATAAAGAAATAAATGTGTGTTACGCTATTAGTTAGAGCCCCAATGGACACGCACTCAATCCACACGCACTCAATCCACACATACATGACGTTTAGACAGTAAAGAATGGTATGACCGAGAAAAGGAGTGACTCTACTATTTGTCTGTCGGTGTCAGTTGAGACTTTGTGGAAAAGGTATACTCTTTTGGTATGACTGTAGCTGTCTGTCTGTCAAGCTAGAAATAAAAAACGCTCTAAATGGAGAACAATTAGGGATTAGCCATATGGTAAAGCTTGAAGCAGGGCTCTATACAAAGTGGAACTTCACATTGAATGCACATGTAAACTGAAGTTTTGCGGACACCATGCTGACTGCACCGCAAGCACCGACGACGAGGAACACGGCGGCCAGTGGGTAATAATTGGTTTTTGGTTGGTAAATGACCTGAATTAGGCAGTGGCTGAGGCGGAATGCTACTAGTGCTCGCTCGTGTGCCGACAGAAGGGCGTATGTATTTTGGCATAAGGCCGTGGTGGTGCTTCATTATCTGTTCAACTAACTCCAACCGGAAAATTAGATGAATTTTGGAGGTACGGTTCGAAGCCTCGTAGAGAACGCGTGCATTTAAAATAGAGCAATTGAGAAGGCGTTTGAAGACCTTCATATTCCATTTGGAGCATCTTTTTCTCTCTAGCAGGTATGGTTCCAGCATTTGATCTTTACGATCAACGCCTCCCATACCTTTATTATAGTCCAAAATTATTTGAGGTTTGTACTGAGCCTCACGATATGGTTTCGGCACCATCAGGTCTTGTTGAATGCCGTGGTAGGTAGAGATGGTGCTGATCTTACGTTTCTTGTCCTGATAAGACATGATAACGATATCGCCGGAATGACGGGCTACAAACTGACCTTCTTTCAGCTGGCACAGCGATATGAGTGGAGGCACATGGCTACGGTTAGCGCGCAATGTCCCTACACAATCGGTTTTACGTGCCTTCAGAAATCTGGCCAGTAGGGGGCTATTAAACCAATTGTCCATGAAAAGAGTATACCCTTTGTCTAGGAGAGAATGGACGAGGGTTAGGACTGTCGCCGTGCTTTTCAGCAGCGTCGACGGGTAAGTAGGATTATAGGTGGTGCGACCTCCGATGTACACGAAGAAAGACCAAAGGTAGCCGGTCGAAGACTCGCACAGTTCGAAGGTTTTAACTCCGAACTTGGCTGCCTTGGTCTTTATGTACTGGCGGAAGTCAAAGTTTCCTTTCCACAAAGTCTGGGATTCGTCTATGCAAATATTTTGGGATGGGACATAGGCTTCCTTGAAGCGAGAATTTAAATGTTGCAAAATGGGGCCAAGAGAAAATAAACGGTCAGTAGTAATGTCAGTCGGTCTATTGCTGTTGTCATTGAAGTGGAGAGCGCGGCAAAGAAGTTCGTAACGGCGGCGGGGGAACATTTTCCTAAAAATGTTTGTCTGAAGGAGTGGGTTACTTGTGAAGCAAGATTTTGTGGAGGGCATCTTGATGATACCGAGCATCATCCAGAAGGAAAAAAGGATCAAAATTTCGTGAATATTCGTGTCATACAAATCCCGGGCAAAAGAAGCGGATGAACTCATTATCCCCTGAGCGTAACGGTTGGTCTCAGTCACAATATGTGACAAGATACCGTCATCCCAGTACTGCCGAAACGCCCCATACGCATCCTCAGACGCAACAGTAGGACCT
The DNA here is from genome assembly GCA_916701695.1 of Agrochola macilenta. Lineage (NCBI taxonomy): Eukaryota > Metazoa > Arthropoda > Insecta > Lepidoptera > Noctuidae > Agrochola > Agrochola macilenta. Next base: position 18,596,275 of record OU753563.1, read on the forward strand.
GTTTGCTGAGGCAGGAATTCTTCCCGGGCGCCGGAATAATCGTGTATGGGCGACCATTCAAAACGACTGGAAACTCCCGTCCCGGCAAACAGAGCCTCATCCTGGCCATCCTCTGCATCTAAAAACTCCTCATTCTCATCATGCGCAGAAACTGGCATCTGCCTTCTCACTCTCGCTGTCGCCCGCACTCTCGCTGCCTCCCTGTTTCTCACTACTTTTAAAACAGCTTCTCTCAAGTCCTCGGGCACATCGTCATCATTTACATGTACATGTACACACCTATCACCTTTCTTCCATTGGGGCTCACCTGCCGGCCGGTTTGTGCCGCGAGCTCCACGGCCACGCCGCCCGCGCGGGCGTCCTCCTCTCGCACCACGCTGATGACGGCCACTCGTCGAGGTCGCGGTCGATGGTCGGCCTACCACTTGTGGGAACGTGTGGTGTTCGTCAGCCAAATGAAAGTCTACGCCATCGAGAGGAACATAGTCTTCTTCCTCCAGGATGACGCAGACTTCCACCCTAAGGAAAAAGAAATATAATTTTACATATATGTAAATCTGTGTGTATTCTTCCCATCCTCACTCGGAAAGCTGCCACGCTAAAATGAAACTGGACTGGACACATCTGGGTGATCAATGGGTCAAACTCCTTCAAAAAAGACTGGTACCAAATAGCCCTGGATAGAGAGAAGTGGAAAGAAAGTAGAGAGGCCTTAGCTCTGCAGTGAGAAAATACAGGCTGATGATAATAATAATACAATACATATAAATAACGAGGAAAGGTAAAAGTGTAAATATGAAAAAAAAAAAAAAAACTTACAGCTGACTACCATCCTCCACGTCCTCCCCAAGGGTAGGCGACATCGACACACGCGGCGGGCTTGGCCTATCAAATAAAAGGTTTTCATTACTACAAAGTTACCAGAAATAAATATACAATTAGTTCATTATTTCAATGAAAACATATTTTATAACTTACGACGGCATCACGCGTGGCGAGCTTACATCCATGGGTGAGATAGATGATGATGGATGATGGTGAGAAGATGTAAGTGGCGCTGTCCTGAAATAAATGGTTTTCGTTATTACAAATATTATAACTCAATATAATTATTTCGATAAACACATGTTTTATGACTTACATGTTGGGAGGCGAGGCTAACTCCACCGGAGAACTTTGAGGAAGATCCAGGGGGTTCTCCTGTCCCTCCTGGGTATATAACCCGAGGACCGTCGGTGGGGACTCGACATACTGAAGAATGAAACAAATAAAATAAAATCACTACTATTGAACCCAACGAACAAAAATAACAAAAGCACATATAAGACAACCTAAGATTCCTGGCTATCCACTATAAGAGAATAAAAAAAAAGGAATTACCTCAAGACCTGGCTCGATGTACTCGATATCGAGGTACTCCAGATCTTGGTAGTCACCGTCCACCTCCTCATGGTCCTCGGGCTCCTGGTCTTCGGGCTCCAGGTCCTCGAGGTAATCCACCTCTGAACCTTCGTCCTCCGAGCCACTGTCCCGGAGGAGCGACTCGAAGTCCTCCGGTACGTCCTCGTCCATCCCAACATTCCAATTGGCCATGTCTAAAAATAAGTTTTGTTCGAAATTAGAATTACATTCCACAACTAAAACTTTACAAAACATAAAATAAATAAATATACTATTATATTCTAAAATAAAATATTTGAAACTCTTTTACAAAAAAACATCGATGTTATCGATAACTTTTATCGATATGACCTACGGCCTAGCGGTTTTTGCCGCCGTTTGAATTTGACAGTTCAATGTAAAAAAAAACGAATTATAACCGAAACTTGAAAATACTTCGAGATATGTTTTTATCTGAATGAATAGGCCTCGAATAAATACAATTATGAATTATATTTAGTTTTAGCATTGCTTACTAGCCTTATAAACACACAAATAGCCGGATTTCATCATAAATAAGGGCGACTTGAACGAACATTTTGTGACTCAAAATAATATGTTTTATGTTACTGTTTCAAGCGAACGATTATCATAAATACATAACTTATACACTTATCACTTATAATCATTCACATTATCATAAGGTTAGACACCAAATCTAATACTATTTCAACAATAATTACGCAATGGTTGCGTCAGCCATACTTTTTTTCACCAGTTTACCTACACATGAACATGCTTTGAAATATCTTTGAAATATGGATAAAAATTAATGAATATGCCTCGAATGCATGAAATAATAAATAAGAATTCGTTTTAGCATAGTTATTCACCGTATAAAGACACAAATTCATTGAAAAACAGTCGACAAACACATAAAAAATGGCGAGTCACATAATCAAAATTACGTAAAATTTTATTAGCTCGAAAATATTTTTTGTTATATTGTTTCACGCAAACGATTATCTACAAAGTTGAACTAAACACTAATAAATGATTATTCATTTACTTACCGCAGTTTCAATTGTAAAATCCTGAGTAATCAGAAGAATAAGTGCACTAGAAGACACCGCACTGACGCCAAAGAAACCACAGAATAGCAATTTGTAAAATGATGTGTTCATATTATTTTTTGACAGTTTTCTGAACGAGTTTATTTTTCCATAGCTTACAAATATTATTGCCAGTGTAAAAAAAAATTACGGCATTGATTTCATTGCATATTCGATGCAAAAATAATATTTTACTGTGTCGCGGCGAGCCGACGCCTGGAGGAGTCGGCGGGACTTAACTATAGCGCGCGGAAACTGGCGCCTTTTGGATGACTAGTACGATAGAGGACTTGCACCTACCCAGAGACTACATTTGTATAGCAGGAATTCCAATTGCATGACAACCGTTTCTATAAATTTTGACATTACATTTTATAAATATTTTGTGTTTATTGACATTTTTTTTTTTTTTGCATTTGATATTATATAATTGGTTGACATTTAATTCATAAATATTAATAAGAAAAAAAATAATAGACATTGTATTATTAATTATCTATTTTAATTTCAAACTTATTTTAAATGATTAATGGGGATATTAATTGTACTTTGTTTTATTTCTACACCGACCAGCAACAGTAGTATATGTGAAGTTTTTTATTAATATTAACATTTTGATGTACCATGTACTGAGAAATTAATTATCTATCTTAAACCACTCCAGTATGAAGGGGAACAAAATAAAATAAAAATATATTCAAATCGGTCGAGCTATTTTATTTTATTTTTTTAGGATGGGAAATCATCAAATGACTTCTCCCGCTCTGGGTGGAGCGAGAGGGTGTGTCAGACTTTTACTGATTAAACCCACCCGTGTTCCTTCCGTTGCCTGCGTGCCGGGGCCGCGATATCCCTTTCGGACAAACCCGCAACCCCAGCAGGCGTTGGTCCTTACGGGCCCCGTCAGTTGGTGCTGACATCCCTTTGAGGCGCGCGTTGAATACAACGCGCCGTCGACCCGGGCCTGGTCCTTATCGGACGGCGAGCTGCCCATTGCTCACCGTCCGCAAGCCCGTGCCTGCGGTGGCCGGAAGTCGGCTCGCAACTCCCGACGCCCGGGGCGTCTCCTGCAGCGACTAGGGGCGCGAGGGCGCGCATCTTGCCTCTCCCTCGCGCGCCCCGCCTCCTCCTTCGCGAGCACTACTGCTTCGCAGAAGGAAGTGACGGCCTCCCATGCACTCTCGCTCCGGACCATGGCCTAAACCAGGGCCGGACGCGAGAGATCGCCGCCGCCGATCGCCTCCGTGAGGACACGGCGGTGCTCCGCCCAAGCCGGGCAGACCTCCACCGTATGCTCCACCGTGTCCTCCGGGCGATCCACACAATGGTGACACCCGGGCGTTTCCTCCCGCTTTATCCTGAACAGGAACCTCCCGAAACAACCGTGTCCGGTGAGGACCTGCGTCAGGCGGAAGGTGAGGACGCCGTGGCGCCTCTCTAGCCACTCCTCAAAGAGGGGACTTATCACCACAATTGTGGCGTGCCCAATTTTCGAGTATTGGCAGATGGTTTTATAATAGAATATATATTATAGATACTACTTCTGCCTTCTGTATATCCTGAAAGAGATTTCAGGATATACAGGCATGATTTTATGTAACTAATATCTTAAGTTTCCTTGTTTTAAAGTAACTGTCTCTCATAAACCATATTATTCTGTTTCCCGGCCTCTGACCTAGCTATCCATTGTTCCTGCAATATTCTTCCCATATTTCTAGCGCATAGCATTTTCTTTTAAAAGCCTCAACTTTGTAAGTTGACATAATTAAGTTTATTATAATGAGCAACCGCGCTTGTAATTGACAGCTCCCGTCTAGCGGGAAGGCTGAAGGCAAAGACAAAGCAATAGAATCTATTAATCTATAGCCTGCAAGGCTCTTTTGGCGCGTGGCAAAAAACGAAACTAACACCACCGTCTTGTTTTGTTAATACAATTTCTGTGACAATTTCACAAATGTTTACCTACAACGGCCCTCTGTCAATGTCATTCAGACGCCAAAAGATCCTTGTAGCACTCTAGGCTATACTAGGTATTATAGTCAACTAGCTGACCTGACGTTGACGACGTTGTCCTGTCCAAATAATACGTCAATCAAAATTCCCATAGAAAATACACTTTCAGTTGTCCCGAAACCAATTTTATCGGCAACTTTTAATTTTTTTTTACATTTAAACCTGATTCACTATTTCGACCAAAAAAAAAGTCCAAATTGGTCCAGCCTTTCACAAGTGTTGCGCTTACCAATGAAGAGTATTACGATTTTATTTTATAGAGCATGGAAGACTGCATGAATGTCAAAGTCTATTACAATGCACGATGGTTCGATAATTTTATAGGCGATATTTCAAATATTGAGTTCATTTTCGTTAGGAAAAAGGAGACTTGGCATGGAGTTTTAAAATACTATAGCGTGTGGGGTTTATAATGGGGTTACCTTATTATTTACATTCATTTTCCAGTAGTGAAGTCATAGAAATTATTTGTTTATCAAATTGACTTAAAATCACATGTCAATCTTCAGGCAAAATCCCTGCATAATCAGCCTGCTAATGTTGCCACTGCTGGGACCCAGGCCTCCTCTCTGTGAGAGGGAGTGGGCCGTAATCCACCACGCGGGCCCAGTGCGGGTTGGTAGATGTCACATGTCTTCGATTTTTTGGTTCTACAACAGTTTCCTCACGATGTTTACCTTCACTGTTTTGAAAGCAGTGGTGATGAAATAATTTACATAAAGTAAAGCGCTTGTCTGGGAACCTACGACCTACAACTCGTAAGTCACGGCTGTTACCACTGGGCCACCACTGCAATGCCAATTTCCCTGACTGTACTTTATGGTAGCCACATCAAAAGTTCTAAATCTAAATAAAAACTTTTATATTCATGGTCTGCCAGATAAGCTGACAATGGTGCCTAAAAAAGTTACTTCCAGTTACAAAAATCATAATAGAAACAAACAAATAACAGAGTTATCATTGTGTTCAGAGGAAAAACATTTAAACAAACATACACAGGCCTAATTTACCGCCTGTAAAAAGAACAATAGGTGCTTACAAGGTGAATAAAAAGGACCCAAATAAAGCTCCGCGTCTCGGGTCCACGACAAACAATAGAACCAGCACTGTATAGATAGGTACGGTAGGTCGGTTCCATACAAGAAAAGGAAATGCACACACGCATAGACACGCTACACGTGAAGCGAGTACAAGCACACACGCGACTCGCGTTCCTTTGGCGGTTGCCCACGGCGAGTTTTTGCTGCGATACAACCACGATGCTGTCGCTAGTCTTATACCTTCCCCCACGTAATCACGATTCTGCATGGTTACTATCCCGATATAGCTTCGATACGTGCATTATCGGTAAAGTCGTATCGAATGCTTGTCTGAACCTTCACAGCCACGGGCACTCTCCCTTTACCCGATATCGCTCGAAACAGTCGCGCGTTCGTAGTGATGCCGGATCAATGGAGTTGCGCATTTGTATCGATATAGAAGCGTTAATGAATTAATACTATGCGATTGTATCGCTTCTGTCTCGCGTTGCAAATGCGAATAACGGCCAAAAGCAGCGATACAGACGCGCGTTAACGAAACGCGCTACTGAATCGCTGCGACCAACCTTAGATCTCCGTTCGTACGCGTTTATGGTGCGCGCGCGTCTATTTTCTCTCTTTGTAAGAACCCGCCCTTCTGACCTATCTTTTTTTGTGGTAATCGTACGAGAAACTTAATTTCGCAAGTTCCGGACAAAATATTAAAGTGCAGTTGTATTGCGTTCTCGCAAATTTAATAATAAAGGAAGGTTTATATGGAATGGTCTTGAGAAATGAGACTAACGAAGCGAATTCTGCTGGTTTATTTAGCAGTTGTAATTTTTGTTAAGAAGGAAGCAGTCGTTAGAAGAAAATGGCGGATGAAAGAAATTATGGACGGATCGTGTGAATGATGAGATGGGTTAAAACATCTTGTGTAACAAATAGGTCAAAGCCTAGCGAGGAAGTTAATTCCAAGGCGTAAAATGAAAGCCTTTTAATTAAAGGAACATCTACGTAGTTAGGTTAGGTTAGGTACAGCCTTCCAAGTCTATGATATAAATTAAAACCTTAGGTACAGTACGACAAAACTTATATGTAGCATTGGCAAAATTCGTAAAAATTGATCACCATCTGAAATGAGTGCGACTTCAAAATCACCAATTATACTTATTACTGCTTTATGTGAAAATGATCTTTACGCAAACGCAATAACTTGTTAAGTCATAAAACCAAATACATTCGTAGAATTGAAATAAATGTATGCAGATTTTCAAATTTATGCTACATCTAACTTGTGTCGTATTGTACAGTTCTGACCTTGTACAGGATGAATGTAATAAAATAGGTAAAGTACTAGATTTTCTACCACTTTGCTCTCGCATATTTCACTGTAATTTATTAAGTAATTTATGTTGAATTATCCTTTTGCTGTTTATTTCAGCTGAAGCTGAAATGTCTGCGATGTTGAAAGAATGTGGCTGGGTAGATAGGATTCAGAAGGCGGAGTTTGTTTATCTTAGATAACCCGAATACGTAATTTAATACTGATTTGGCTAAAATGCTAGAGGCTAAAATGCCATGATAGTAGGGACTTACGAATTAGTTGGAATTTATCAAATAACCCCGCTCCGGGCGGAGTGGGAGGGCGTGTCAGACTTTTACAGACTAAAACCCACCCGTGTTCCTTCAGTTGCCTGTACGTTGCCAGGGGCCACGGTATCCCTTTCGGACTTTCCCGCGACCCCAGCAGGCATCAGTCCTAGCGGACCCCTTCCGTTGTGCTGACATCTCATTGAGGCGCGCGTGGAACACAACGCGCCGTTGACCCCAAACCCGCAAGCCCGCGCCTACGGTGGCCGGCAGATCTCCACTGTATGCTCCACCGTGTCCTCCGGGCGCTCCACACAGTGGTGACACCCGGGTACTGATTCCATGCTGCCATGTCATTATTCTAAGAAAGCCATCGTGTTCTAAGCTTTGGGCGACCGAGCTCTGCTCGGATGAAAATACGGAGAAACGAATTTTCCCAGATATGAGACCTAGCTAGATCGATTTTTCGCCCCCGTAAACCGCTATATTGCAACTTTCATCGAAATCGTTAGAGCCGTTGTCGAGAACGTGATTACAAATATATTATATTTATATACAAATATTGCTCATTTATTAAACATCTTTTACGTTCCCATACAATATAATTATCACCTCCTATAAACCCCAGTTTTATCTCATTTCTCTCATCGTAATGTAAGTGAAACGGAGCAAAACATTAACCTCTAGTTTCCTTATCAAGGAGATTGTTTCCTTTGACCACATAACAACAAGTTCTGCCATAATGAGACCCTTATACCACCCTTATACAACCGCACTGTGTAATTCTGTTTTTATTAAAACCTCTTGTTAACACACCACGGTAAAATAAACCCTAACATATATCTCATAACGTTGAGTTTCCACTGTGTGGTAATAGGGTTGTCAACGAAGTTATCCATATATTACTTGTCTCGCAATATTAAGACACACAATAGTACATTTGTATTGTCTGAGTGAAGATTATGATAAGAGAATTAGTAAAATTTTTCGTTGAGTTTACTTGGTTATCGTACAAGGTAGGTAATGTTCATAAAGCGTGTAAAAGAGATTTTGTTTTGTTTGTGTTTAGGTTTAAGTGTTTTTTCTTAAAGACTGCAGTGATCGTTTGAAAGAGACTATAAATAGTCCCGAGAGATAAAGCAAGCAACTGGATTGGAAAACGTAACTGTGGAATGGCAATTTGTAGTTCCAGCTACAAATTGAGTTCTTTAATTTGATTATTTGAATACTTAAACCCGAAATTCTTTGTTTAAATCACCTTAATAAAGAGGTTTTTCAGTACCTGGTCGACCGACCTCAGCTCGGATGGAAATAGAGAATGCTCATTTAATAGTTTAGGATAGTTCATACTAATTCCACGTATCGTTCATACTAATTCCATGCTACCCTGATAGTACATTTGAATCACTTGGCTGAGTCTTGGTCAGTCATCTTCAAAGGGCTGACTTTCAATACGCCGTAACGTTGAATGATTCTAGTTCAATTAACTATCGACCTAGGCATCCAATTAGCTGGCTAATTTATCCAGTATAGCTAACATGACAAGCGCGAGAACGCTCTTTTTCTCGTTTTGGCGAAATTTGTCGACGATTCTGACGTCATTCTAATCCCTAACATGACCGTAAACGACGAATAAACTCGAAAAGGGCACTTTTATACTTCTATATCTCGCGACGAGGCCGAAACCGATGTTGCAAATGATTTAAAAACAAATATATATCATTTTTATGATAGCAACATCGGCTTGAGATTCCGTTTCATTCATTCAATGGTGCCAATTCTCTTGTCACAAATGCTTCTAAACAAGACTAAAAATCACCAAAATTTAGTTTATTCCTGTCAAACGACGTTTTCCCACTAATATGGCACTGAGTTATTAATTTTGTGAAAATGTAAATTTTGCTATTCTGAATTTGAGGTTTTTCACATAAAATTTTGATTGTTTATCTAAATCTGACTATTTTTAATCGCGATTAAAAAGGTATGGATTAAAATGAGTTCTCATGAACCAAAATTCACACAAACACTTCGACAGTGCAAAAGTAGTAGCTGTATCTTTTTTTTTCTTTTCTTTTGCTTATATCTCAAAAATGGTGTATCCTATCGCAACAATAATGAAAATTTCGACCCCCTTTAAAAAACCCATAAACCCCTAAAACTCAACATGTAGTTAATTTTTTTTTTCCATGCAAAAAGCAAAACATTCCTTAAAAAACATGTCGTCCCAATATAAATACTAGTTTAAAACTAAGTATTTCCATTAATAGTATATTATTATAAAAAAAAATGACTAAAATAAGTACAATTGTGGAACTGCCATGCTATTTGGGTTTTTTTTTTTGTATCATTATTTTGTCTACTCTTCTCGTCGTCAAAATCGAGGACGAGTAAATACGACAAAATGACAGAAAAATCGCAGATTATCTCTCGTGTTGAATTGTCAAAAATCGAGATAACTAAGGTGTCATGTTAGGGTTTGTCGAAAAAACAGAACGAGTCGACTATTTTGTATGGCAGCGTTGTCAGAAAACGAGAAAAGTGTCAGAAATAGACGACAATTACTCACGCGAGAGTGAGTAATTGTCGCGTGTGTCATGTTAGGCATGCTGATGGCTGTGATATATATATGTATATCCTTCTAAATACAGTTAAATGTGTAATACCAATTCCTTTTCTGGTAAATGCGTAAGAATTAGACCTGAACAGGGTTAGTTTACATTTTCATCAGATTTTTTTGGAACAGGCTATACGTATGAACATTCACATCTTGACGCAGCGTATGGCAAGACGCTGTATGCGGCCTATGCCGGTTATTAGGAGCCTTCTAATACGATAACTAATTCGTTACTATCCATCATTGATATCATCGTTATTAGTATGATTAGCCGAGTTAACAAGTGAGTGATGAGCGAGTAACTTTAAGTGATACATCAAATACAAGACATTGCCGTTAAGTATATGTACTCGTAGGTAGGTACAGTCCAACAAGTTAAGTGGTATACAGGCAAAAATATTCATAAAGGAAAGAAAGAAAAAAAATGTTTATTTGTCCCAGAAACACATGCGTACAAGAATATCACAACTCAAATATGTAGGTAATTAAAAAAAAATGTACAAAGTAGTTATAATAAAATCACGAGCATAGAACAGTAATAGTTGGCAGCTGCATGCCGTGACTGATAAGAAGGCTTCTACTCAGCATGATGCTGTGCTATGGGGGAGCCACAGCACAGCGCTGATTTTCAGTGGTCATCTTTCCACTACACTGGCAATATTCTAAGAACTTTTTAAGCTTATGGCACACTTAGCAGAATCAGTCTATAATGTTCTCACTTCTGGGATATAGACCTCCTCTCTATGAGAGGGAGTGGGCTGTAATCTACCTTAAGGGCCCAATGTGAGTTGGTAGATGTCAAATGTCTTCAAATGTATGGTTCTAGTACATGCCGGTTTCCTCACGAAGTTTTTCTTCACTGCTTTCTGAGCACTGGTGATGAAATTATTAACACAAAGTTAAGCGCCTGCCTAGGTTCGAACTGGTTCGAATCCATGACCTACAACTCATAAGTCGGGGCCGTTACCACTGGGCTACCACAGCTCTCTTATACATACTAAAGAGATGGCATACTTAAGTGATATAAAAACGTTGACACCCAGCACACTCAGAACATTGTTCAAAAATAGTTGCAAGTTGGCTGCCTGTAAACCAAATAGTTTGTTCGACTGTACATGAGAAGAACACTTACTTGTAATATTGAACCACATGTCAGACACACGTCTACACACCAACGGTTTATTTCCATCGAATCTTAGGCCCACTTGTGCGCTTATAAGCCCACTAAACCGTATAATTTCAAATTTTTCCAAAAAAAAAAACAAAATCGTAAATCTTGCAGCAGTTAGGTATAGCGAGTGAACCTTTTTGTTACTTACGAGGTGACGCGACTTGATTTACAGACCGTTCACTGTATCTTGTCCCTTGCCGTCACGTCAGTACCATTGCTTGTCAAGCTTAGTTTCAATATAAATAGAGTTCAAAATGGCGACTTACAGAACAGTACTTCCAATCGCGGCAAGGGACAAGTTATAGTGATAGGTCTGTAGTTGTTTGTGGTATTTCCGAGATAAAAAGTATCCAGGTGCCAAAGGAGAAGTCTTATCTCCCATAGAAAATTACCCCACGTCTGACAGCAGAGAGAAGTATCTAGAATTAAATCAGTAGAGTGAATTAAACAAAAATACATACTTCTGGTTTTAATCCTTACTGGCTAACATACAAAAAAATTCTCTGAATATGCGTTCAGGGGTACTATAAAATTTCGTAAAATCTGCAGATTTTAGTTTTAGAACGACTAAAAATGCAATAAAAACATACTTTCGGTTTTAATCATACATGCATAAAATCACGGCTGTATGCCCTGAAGGGTTAGGCAGAGGTGTACCCCACATTTCGCCAGATAAGTTTAAGTCCCATGAATTGGGACGAGCCATTAAACGGGCACAAATCCAGACTCCGGACTGCTACTGAGAATTTCCAGATGGAAAAACCCAATAACACTTTGCCCGACCTGGGAATCGAACCAGGACCTCCATGCTCAGCAGTAACGCTTGCACCCACTAGAGTAACGAGACAATTCTCCTAAAACTAAAATCTCTAGATTTTACTAAATTACATACTTACAAATCTTTTTTTTTTTTTGAGCGTGGGAAATTATCAAATAACTTCTCCCGCTCTGGGTGGAGCGGGAGGATGTGTCAGACTTTTACTGACTAAAACCCACCCGTGTTCCTTCCGTTGCCTGTGTGCCGGGGCCTCGATATCCCTTTCGGACAAACCCGCAACCCCGGCAGTACACAATACCCCTGAGATCCTAACTCAGAGCAATTTTTCGTATGTTGGCCAGTAAGGATTAAAAGCAGAAGTATGCATTTTTTTTAAATATAATTTTTGGCGTTAATTTGAGATATTTCTTTTTGCTGTCAGACGTGGTGTATTTTTTTTCTCCTTTCATCCAAATCCGTTCAGCCGTTTTAGCGTGATTGTTACTCAACAAACATACAAACTTTCACATTTATAATATTTGTAGGATTGAATTTAGCATACACATTTTAATAATTACACAAAATTCAATTTCGCTGAACAGCTGACAGTACGCAAACGCAGTACGTGCATTTTCAGTTCCTACAGGGAATTGAAAATGCACGTACTGCGTTTTACACCTAATTGTCTTATAGTTTAATAAGAGATGTTTCCATTCCACAGCTCCCTTTGTATCTCTTGATCATTAAGCGTGCATATACTGGTGCAGCAGATTGGCTGTAATCGGATTGTCTGAACACTGCAGATGTTCAGCGAAATTGAATTTTGTGCGAATTGGAGTGTTTTGGGTTTTGAGAAACATGGCACCTTTGTAATATGTAATATGTTGTTTTAGATTTGGCAAGAATAATAAATATGGAAGATATCTATTTCGTAACCTAAAAGTTTACTTATTTTTAACCTCAAGGGTGAACTAAATTGACAGGGTCCGTAAGGACCAATGCCTGCTGGGGTTGCGGGTTTGTCCGAAAGGGATATCGCGGCCCCGGCACACAGGCAATGGAAGGAACACGGGTGGGTTTTAGTCAGTAAAAGTCTGACACACCCTCCCGCTCCGCCCAGAGCGGGAGAAATTATTTGATAATTTCCCAAGCTAAAAAAAAAGCGGGTGAACTAATATGTACATACGTAATTTTGGCATTGAAATAGGTACCTATTTCGCAAAAATCAACAAAATCAAAATCAACTATTGTATACATAGAACCAAGTTCTTCTAACGTAATCTTCGATCAAGTGCATTATTGATCGAAGAACGTAACAGACAGCTCTGCTTGCGCTGCTACGACATTTTGTCGCTCACTTTTTCCTAGCTAAAGCACTGTGAAGGACGGGCGTTTTAGGGGACTGTCTTATGTTATTTTAAGGTTCAGAAAGTGCTGATTCTCAACCTAATTTGTAATAAATTACTTATGATTTGATTTGATTTGAAAACACCCGAGGGAAGCATGGTACAAATGGGAGGATCAGCAGTGGAACAAGGCTGCCAACGAAGGTCATGGTGATGATGAGATAAGCACATAGGGTTGCTGATTTCACCGCCAATATTTTTTTTTTATTATTATATAGCTGAAGATTTTGTTTTTTTGTTTGAACGCGTTCTAATCTCTGGAACTACCAGTCTACCGGTTTTGAGTTTTTTTAAATATTTTTTTTTTATTGCTGAGTGGACCTTCTCTTGACCTCGATTTCGCCTGATGGTAAGCGTCTTTTCGCATTTGATAGTCCAATTCGTGAGGAAGGCTATTTAACATCACGAGACGAGCAAAAAGAAACAAAAACAGAAATAACGCTAAGCGAAACCGAAGTAAGAGCGCAGGCAGGCGATGCGATGCGACGAGGTGGTTTGGAGGAACAAGAAATTTTACCCGGACGAAGTCGCGGGGAGAGACTAGTTAGTTATAAGTCAGTAACGCCAAACGTTTCCAAGTCTTGAACAATTGATGTACTCGTATATACCTATACTGTTTCCGCGCACAATAGATAGGCTCAGAAGGTCTGCTGTATACAACGAGTGGAAATGCACGCACACATCGACACGCTTCACGTATAGCGAGTGGCGTTTGTTTGGGATCGCCGCCAAGCCGTGCCATTAAACTTGAGACTTGACCGCGCCTCCCGCCGCACAGTGGGCTGGGATTACAAGGTTGGGTCTTAAGAGATCAAATGTATTTTTTTGGTATCTAGGCATAAATTTAAAACGTTTTTATTCTTTGACTTTTTTTAATTTAACGAGTACTTTCGGAGATATAGCCATATCAAATTTGTATGAAGAGTCATGTTATTTTAGTTAAGCAATTTATTCCAATTAAATTGAAATTGAAAATAATGTATACTAAACGGCCTGAAAACCTCAATACCTACTTAGTTCTTTAAAAAAAAAACAATGTTCGACATATTCCACCACCATAGGTATGACGTAATTTGTTTTGAGACTTATTTCCGGGAATCAAGGGATAAGAGTGCGCGAGCGCAACAACAAGTTATGACGTGTCGTAACGTGATTGGTGCAACGATAGGGTATCTACGGAATGTTCGGTTGCATTCAAACGTACGCACTACCCACACATTCATTACTCACTTATTTGTTATTTTGTATTTGTGAAAATGTTTGAAAATTTAGTGACAAACCTTGATCTTTTCGTTATTTTAAAAAACAGTGGCAGTATTAAAAATAATGACAGTTTGTGTAGTGAGATAAGGTCTAAATTTTTTGTCGAATTAAGTGATGATCACGAAAACACCTTAAAGTTGTTTTGTGCAAAATTTTGTTATAATTTAAATAGAAGATGGGAAAACGCTTATCGTAAAGAAAATATATTCAGAACTAAAAATAGTGAATGGTTACAAGAAAACATAATATGGCCAGACTTTATTAAGTGTTTAATAGGCAGTAATGAAGATCAACCAGCACCGAGTACATCAACTCAGTATGTATCACCATCAAAAGTTTATGTCGGTGTCTCCACCGAACAAAGCCCAAGAAAACCTTTTTGTGAATTAGCGCCTAAACAGAAAAAAAGACGTGCAGAAAACTTTCATTTATCTTCGGACGAAATAAAATATGCATATTTTGAGCAGTTGAAAGCGGATGGGAATGAGGAGGTTGCTAAAATACTAGAACATTTACTAAAGAATCCCCAAGATGTAAAAAAAGTTAAAAAGTGCATATCTGTTAAAGAAACAAAACCTGTGTTTTCTCCGGATGAGGCTTTAGGGTTATTTTTATCACTTAAGCTGACCAAGTGGCAATACAATACTTTAAGAAAAAGTGTTAACGAAAAAGACAGTAATATATTTCCATCTTATTATCAAGTGCAACATGCGAAACAGAAATGCTATCCACCAAAAGATGCTATTACAGTGACAGAAACCTCAGCTAAAATAAAGTTACAAGCTCTATTGGATATAACGACAACAAGAATAATGACGTCACTTGTCATAGTGTAAATTCTTTACAACCACTATGTTGTAAAGAATTTACACTAATCAGTAAGTGGGGATTTGACGGTGCTTCTAATCAAGCCAATTACAAACAAAAAATGCAAACAGACGATGAACAAGAAAGTCAACTTGACGATTCAAGCATATTTATGGGTAGTTTAGTGCCAATAAAATTAGTGTGCGGCGAACAAGTTATCTGGCAAAACGATTCACCAAATTCATCTTACTGGTGTCGTCCAATCTTTTTCGAATTTGTGAAAGAAAATAAAATAACGATATTGCGGGAAAAAAGTGCTATTGAGGAAGAGATTGTAAATTTAGTGAAAACAGAAGTCGGAGAAATAAAAATTTCACACTCTTTATTAATGACTATGATAGACGGAAAAGCAACATCAATTTTATGTGATACTTCATCTCAGAGATGCGACATTTGTAAAGCCACTCCAACAGAGATGAATAATTTGCCCTTAATTGCATCAAAACCGACTGATCCAGATCTCTGTAAATACGGATTGTCATCATTGCATACCTGGATACGAATGATGGAATGCATTCTGCATATAGCCTACAGATTAACGATACAGACATGGACAGTAAAGGGAGACAACAAGTGCATCATGGAAAGAAGAAAGAAAGACATACAAGACGCTTTTAAAAATAGAATGGGAATTCTGATTGATGTTGTTAAACAAGGGCACGGCTCTACGAATGACGGAAATACTGCTAGAAGATTTTTTGCAAATCCGAACATGACTGCTGAGATAACTGGTGTTAGTGAAGAATTAATAAGGCGATTTGCAATCATTTTAGAGGCAATTTCATCAGGTTACCACATTGACACAGCGAAATTTCACGAATATGCTCAAGTGACCATGCAACTGTATTTGGAATTATATAGCTGGTATTATATGCCTTCAAGTGTTCATAAAGTTCTTATGCATGGTGCAGCTATTATTGAAAGTTTTGGTCTAATACCAATTGGACAGCTATCTGAAGAAGCTGCTGAAGCTAGAAATAAAGACTTTCGTAGGTACCGCCAACACCATTCCAGGAAATGCAGTAGAAAAACTACAAATGAAGACATTTTAAATAATTTATTGACCAGCTCTGATCCACTCATCTCAGCGAAACGTCACAAACTTCGCAGAAAACATAAAACTTTGTCAGTAGAAGCACAAAGTTTATTAGTAATTGAACAAGCGGAAACATTTGATGATGACGAATACGAAAATTTTGCATTCGTTAATGTGGATACCCTTGACAGTGATTAAATTAAAACAGTTCAGTGGCCAGTAGTGATTGTGATTTTTACTTATTTATTTTATTAGTCCTTAGTAGATTAGGCCTAAAGGGGAGACCACTACATAAAAAAAAAACGCGCCTAGTTCTTAACCTCTATGGTGGTGTGGAATAGAGAACAAAATTTGAAATTGCGACCAAATCGCAGAAAATCGCAACCC
The DNA here is from genome assembly GCA_916701695.1 of Agrochola macilenta. NCBI lineage: Eukaryota > Metazoa > Arthropoda > Insecta > Lepidoptera > Noctuidae > Agrochola > Agrochola macilenta. The sequence continues at coordinate 18,612,893 of OU753563.1, forward strand.
GAGAATAGGCGCTAAAATAGGACAAATATACGTACTATGCATACGTAGAGTAAATTCTTTGAGAAAATTTGAGAATTTCGAGATTTTCACATTTTTTTCTTTTGCTTCATACAAAAATTACTTTGGATATTTATAACTCCGAAAATACTAAGTTATCTGAACGACCCTCATAGAAATAATTACTTATAATCGATAGATAAATCCAACACAATATTTAAAATTTCAGAAAAAGAAACTTTTTTTTTTAAATGCTAAGTCCTTTACCGGCCCGTTTCAGCCCACTGTGCGCCGCCCCGATGACGCCCCGGCGGGGACCTCATACCGCTAAAGAGACCCATAAATCATCTACTGCGCAAGTCAAATCACGTGGTGCGTCAAGTCAAAACTTTAATGGTACGCGCCTATGTGTGGTGCGCCTATAATTTCGTCGTCGTCTCGCTGTATAGAGCTGGCCTTCTGTATCTCACTAGTTTGTGCTTTATGTCTTGTTCTCGGCCTTTTCTTGATTGCAGATCGGGATTCCGTATAAAAATGTAACAAGATTCGTTTAGATTCGTTCTTTGTACCCTCTTGGGGCTGTTTGCTGAGATTGCGTTTTAACCGGCCGTTAAAGCGTAAATAATGATTCCTACGTACATTGTTTTAAGAGTGAAAATTATTTCGTTCGTTTTTTTTGCCTTTTGGGTAACTGGTTTAGTGCACATTTTCCATGTTTGTTGTGTCGAGGTATTAGGTAATCCTCTAAGTATAGAAAAGGGAGGATCCTCCGACCAGACGGGTGTCATGTCTGATGGACAACTGCCCGACTGTTTATATCGGGAAGTTATATATATGTTAATCGCGCGGTAAATTCTATTTGCGCGATGCAGGATTTGTGTGACGTCAGATCTTTTGATGCGTAGTTTGCATGTGCCGTTGTAGATGCCGCCACAGTTGCAAGTTAAACCAATAGAATTGGTTTAACCAATAAATATTTGGAATACGTCCAATTTCTTAAATCAGTGGTCCATTTAAATACACCAGCATTATTGTGTATTTTTATGGAATGATAACGATTACTTTTATCGTGTCTAAATAATAACAGTCACTCAGGTCAATCAAAGGTTAACCTACCCTTGCCGCGGTCAGTTCGTGGATGGGTGACCATCCATTATTGATACCTCTCCGTGCCTCGGAATGTACGCTAAGCTGTTGGACCCAGCCCCAACTGTCATTTGAAAAGCTTTGACAGTCGTTACGAGTATTCAGAAGCCAAAAATTCCAACAACCCAGTAACTGGGTTGTGGAGATCAGATTGGCAGTCGCTCCATGAAAAATACTGTTATTCTGCTGCATTCGGTTTGACTGGAAGCCAACCCGAACATAGTTGGGAAAAGGTTAGGCAGATTGATAGATAACGATTACTTTTGAAATAATGTTATTATTCTTTTGTTGAAAAACCCTTGTCCGAAAAAAAATTAAATGTATTTTCCAATCCCCTAAAAATTTAAGAAATCACTTTGAATTCATTCTCATTATAAATGAACATCTAAGATATTGTCCCTCCATAGAAAAGGGTGGATCCTCCGAGAAGACGGGTGTTATGTCTGGTGGACTACTGCCCGACGGTCCTGTCGGGACGTTGTATATATCCAAGCCGCGCGGTAAACTCTGCTTGCTTTGCAGGATATCACGTGACGTCAGTGTGATGCGTAGTTCACTTGTGGCGATGTAGATGCCGCCATATACCTACTATCAATAAGCACAAGATACGTATCACAATCGAACAATAGGCCCTGTTAGCCCCAAGATTGATAAAATCAATGCATAGCGCACATGAGGGACGTGTAAACAGCAATCAGACAATAGCGCCTAATTGATCATCTTTAAGATTGAACTACACAAGGTAAGCAGTAATATGAGGGACGATTATATAATCAACCGTTGAGTTTGTTTCGCTATTTTGTCTCAGGGTAAGTCAGATCCTGCCAGGGTTGCGTCCGAAAGGGATATCGCGGCCCCGGCACACAGGCAACGGAAGGAACACGGGTGGGTTTTAGTCAGTAAAAGTCTGACACGCCCTCTCACTCCACTCAGAGCGGGAGAAGATATTTGATAATTTCCCATCCTCAAAAAAAAAAAGGTAATCCTTTTTTTTTTTTCTGACTAACGTCAGATAGGAAATGTCGACTCCATCTAACTTATTTTTATTTATTTTTTTATATGACCTGTAAAACTGGTTTTGTTTTACAGAATATCATTTCATTTCATTTCTACATTATATTACGAGTATGTATAATGTTCCCACTCCTTGGACCCAGGCCTCCTCTCTGTGAGAGGGAGTGGGCCGTAATCCATTACGCGGGCCCAGTGCAGGTTAGTGAATGTCACATGGCTTCGATATTTTGGTTCTAGGGCATGCCGGTTTCCTCGCGATATTTTCCTTCACCGTTTCGAGAGTAGCCTCTTCATGGGCCTGTAATTCCTGGCACATTAAACACGGATTACGGCCCACTCCCGGCTGATTATTCTTATGCCGTATCTTTCGAACTGAAGTACAGCATTGCTTGGCAGCAGAAATAGTACAGTGCTTATAACAACATACATATTTTGATACTCGCAAACAAGTCAAATAAGTCGCATAAATGGCCATATTTTTTTATAGCGTTGACTTAGAAGCTTAATTTTTTTTAGAGCTCCAAGGGACCGTGATCCTACGTATTTGATATTAATTTCAACTCGATTGTTCTACGCGTTCCTGAGAAAAAGGGTCTTGACAGACTGACCGACAGAAAAATTACATAAATGATGAAATACAATGAGACAAAGTCGCGGGCAATACCTATAATATACTTAAATCAGGTATCAATTAGTTTCACTCAGTATCTTATGTACACATAAAATTCCAACATTTAATAAAAACGGTACAGACAGCAAATAAATTCTTTACCAACCCTTATTTATGACATCTTCCCTCACCATCTTATTATTATTATTCTTCCCGTGTCCCTACAATAATTTATAGCTATCTACAACATGTATCAGAAAGGTGTGATTATATACAGGTCAAATTGAATTAGCTAGCGAAACTCCGTAGACATACCTAATGGGTATATCTAATTATGATAAAACAAAAAATAAATTAAATTGATGAGATTTTTTTTGGGGTCACCAACCGCAGGTCGCTTGAAATATCAGTTTAGAAAATCTGTTGTTTTGTGTAAACTTCACAGACAAAAAATAACAGAATTTCTCAACTCGTTCTTGAAGTAAAAACACTACAATCGGTAAATGATCATAAAAAACAACATCAATCCGTTTTTTGTCATGTTTTGATATTCATACCCATCATCGTCTTCGTGGGTGTGGTACGAGTACATTGGTACCATCGAAATTAACAACTTTATACATTGGTTCGACAACTTAAATCGCGAAAAATGGGGTATGTTGAAACTGTTTGTACTCCCCGTCACTTGTCCCTAATTAGAAAACCAGCGTCAGACAGCATCTGTCTGACATTAATGCTGACATGAACCTTTTTGGCGCAGCCGTGAGGCACACACTATCGTTGTTAAAACAATAATTTAAATTTTTCATTTAGTTATTTGTATTTTGTGTTTCGAGAAGTAATAACGGGTCGATCCATCAGGTTAAGCTACGCTTGCCGGGATTGGTCTGTGGATGGGCACGGAGGAGTCTCGGTATGTAAAGATGGTCATCTTTAGTACATAATCGAGACTCCTCCGTGCCCGTCCCCTTGGTCCCGGCTGTCATTCGTGGATCTTTGACAGTCGTTACGAGTCGTCAGAATCCCGAAAGTCTGACAACCAGTCTTACCAAGGGGTATTACCCAGTTACTGGGTTGTGGAGGTCAGATAGGCAGTCTCTCCATGTAAAATACTGGTATTCAACTGCATCCGGTAAGACTGGGAGCCGACAACAATATAGTTGGGAAAAGGCTAGGCAGATTGATTTTTGTATTTTATGTTTCACGAACTGTGTCCAAATAAACTTTATTCTTTCTTTTTTTCTTTCTAAAAAAATATCAGCCGCCTCGTAAATTTTTGTCGAGTTGATAATTTTTCGCCTTTTTCATACATATCGTGGTACATTATAGCTTTGTGTGGATCACTGCCCTAGTGATTTAATAACGTCATGTTCCGAATAATGCATCGCTAATTGGACGCTGGGTAGATATTGTTATTAACTCAGTATAGAACGGTGGTATTGATTTGTTGTGATTATAATTAATACCGAAATAGTAGGGATGTAACGGCGGCCATTATTTAGCGGAGGCGGAGGCGGTGGCGGAACGAAGGTACAGAGCTTGACCACCGCGGAGGCGGAAGTGAAAAAGTAAGGAAAAAAGATTAGTTGTATGTAAAGTCGGTTTACGGACGATAGTTTAACGTGACAACGTCATAACATAACAAAACATTCCCTTCCCTCGCTCCGATCGTAACGTTACACTAAGCGCAACGGGACAATGAGCGTAACGGGACAATGAGTCATACTTTTTCGTGCGTGCAGCAGGCGTTCATCGATTTATTAGACGTTGTCACGTCAAAAAAATATTATTAAACGTTATTCAATGGAAAAAATCGATCTATTGGTAATCAATATTTAGGACATTTTTATATTTACTATTTATTTATTTTTTGTTGTGATGGCCCAGTGGTTAAGGTGGTTCAATTCCGGGCAAGTACTAATGTCACTTTTTCAATTCATATGTACTTTCTGAGTTTATCTTGGACACTACTGACATCGTTGAAGGAAAAACATCGTGAGGAAACCTGGACTTATAGTTAATATAAGTCTGAAATCACCAACCCGTCTTGAGCAAGCGTGGTGATCAATGCTCGTGCCTTCTCTGAGCAGAGAAGGGTCCTTTGCCCTGCAGTGGGACAGTAACAGGCAGGTATTATTTGGCAATAATGAACAAAAAATAGTTTTGCGGTTTTGTCACGTTCTAGACGCTTTCTTATAGATCTCGCGCACTAGACGGCCACGACGGTCGCAGCGACCAGGTAAACTGTAGAAACTGATACGAATCGCGCACTTAGTCGAAACGGCCAACGAGTCAAACAAGTGCGCGATTCGCATCGTTTTCTATAGTTTACCCGCTCGTTGTGACCACTGGTCGTGGTCGTAGCCGTTTAGAGCGCGAGATCTCTTAGTGGTTCATAAATTATGGAGGCGAGGTTCCTTTACAACCCTACAACAACCTCTTCGGCATAAAAGTAGGTATTGGAATGGCGACCGCGAATTGGAAAGATGTTGGTAAGGTATCACCAGATCCTACAGAAGACCTGCATGAGCATTTAAACCAGTGACACTGTGACTTCTCTGACAGTTTGCAAATAATAAAAATCTAGTTAATCTAGGAGCAGACAAGTCCTGGAGTGGAGATCGCGTATCGGCAAGCGTAGAGTGGGACGCTCCCCGAGCTCAAGAACCGAAGACCTAAACAAAGTGGCGGCGGAAGGCGGAGGACAGGGTGTTCTGGCGCAGTCTGGGAGAGGCCTATGCCCAGCAGTGGACTGCGATAGGCTGAGTTGATTGACTGATTGAAAAGTTTAGCTAATCGTTTAGGCAATAGTTATTATTGCGGCTGCACAACAGGTATGGAGTCTATTTCCTCACATCGGAAATTCATAAAACCGTTACAATATAAGTAGAGCTATTACACTACACGAAGTGTACTGTACTAGCACTCGCTTCAGTTGCAGTGTCGGGGTGAGCCAGAGTACCTTACTCTGGCTAACGTGGAAAACTAGCTTACATAGGGAGCTGGTAGGCTACCTATAACATATAGGTAGGTAACTACCAACACATAAATATTATAAGCAATATAATTTAGAGGTATAAAAATATCGTTTATTTAAATTATGCAAAATTTATAAGAACGATTGTGAAGGTACTTCCCGTATATCGTTCTCGGTGATATCCCCGTGATTCTTCCGTCGACAAAACCCGTTTCTATTGTGGTCATGCTGCACGTGCTGAATTTAGATTCACCTGGGTCAAATTAAATTTTCTTTCCTTCTTTCAAAGTGAAACAATAATTTAGAATTTCAAAGTGAAACCATATTTTTCTGTAGCTATTGTGACAGGATAACTATAAAGCGTTACCTACATAAAGTAGACGGAAAATGCATCCTGATTTCCCTCGAGACTGGTAACGTCAGACTTCATCGGGATTTATCCTTCCAGACGGATGGAGTTCTTCATCAGACATTCTGCTTATTTTACAAGAGGATAATACTCCCGTCAGGTTTCGGTCACGGTGGTCAATCTCAACGGAGATTTTCCAGGTGCGCAGGAGATATTATAGAGCACAATTGTGTGCGCAAACAGGTGCACTCTGTCTCTGTTCCTTCATTTATAAAGTCCGAAGGGACAGCAATCCGACACGACTGGGGAGATACGCAGGACCAACGGCTTTACGTGCTTTCCGAGGCACAGGAGTATCACACCATGGCCCCCCCACAGTTGCGGCGAGGAGTGGCTAGAGAGGCGCCACGGCGTCCTCACCTTCCGCCTGACGCAGGTCCTCACTTGACACGGTTGTTTCGGGAGGTTCCTGTTCCGCATAAGGCGGGAAGAAACGCACGGGTGTCACCACTGTGTGAATCACCCAGAGGACACGGTGGAGCATAGGGTGGAGGTCTGCACGGCTTGGGTGGGGGGGCACCGCTGTGTCCATGTAGAGGCGATCGGCGGCAGTGATCTATTGCGTCCGGCCCTGGTCCAGGCCATGGTACGGAGCGAGAGGGAGTGGGAACAGGCAACGTACAGGCAACACTGAAGGAACACGGGTGGGTTTTAGTCAGCAAGAGTCTGATACACCCTCCCGCTCCGCCCAGGGCGGGAGAAGTTTACACACACTGTCACACTGCTCTCGACGCTTGACGTGTTCACACGTCGGGTCCGGGTTCGCAACAAGTCAATAGCCATCCTGAGGATGCCTCGTTGAGAGGTGAAACACGTGTCGATTTCTTACAGGGTTCTTTATGACTCCTTAAGAACGGTTAAGCGGATTAGGTTACTAAATATACGTCATCTATTGTATTTTTTAATTAGACGACATATTATTATAAAATCGAACTTCCGTACTATATCTATCCTAATTAAATATTATACAAGGTCACATAGGCACATTTATATAATAAAGAGGATAAAAATATATAATATTTACACTGGATAAACTCATTGTTTGTCCTACGAAATCTCCAACCGGCTGGTTACCACTTCCCGTGACCCAAGGACTGGCTTTTACCTGGGCCAGAGGCTAAGCATTGCCATACAACGTGGCAATGCCGCCAGTCTCTTGGGTACAATACTAGTCGGCACGGATGCGGAGGAATTTTTCGACGCCATATTTAAGTTTGTTATTAGTTTTAGTTTTAGTTAGATTTGGTTATATATTTTTTACCATTGCCACTCGAAAAGGTTAATTTTATTCATCGATAACAGTGAATAAAACTCTATTTTAGTCACAGAGTAAATAAAAACATGTTGAATTGATAACTGTGAATAAAACTCTCTTGTAGTTACTGAGTGATTTTTTTATTTGGAACAAGTTTATTGAATCCTTTGTTCTCTTCAACCTGCTTAGCCTTTTTCCACCATGTTGGGGTCGGTTTCCAGTCCAACCGGATGCAGCTGAATACCGGTATATTAAATGTAGCGACTGCCTATCTGACCTCCACAACCCATTAACTGGGTAATACGATACCCCTTCGTAAGACTGGTGGTCAGACTTTCGGGCTTCTGACGACCCGTCATTCATCTACTATTCTAATTTTTTAGGTCAAAATAAATAAGCTAACGAAACTCCAAATATGTTTAGATTTCGATAGGATTTGCTCATTTAATCTAAAACCATATAATTCGTGTACCTATTTAATACCTACACATTATCTATTTGGAATAGATTATCTAAGTGTTCGTATGGATTGAGGAGCCATGTCTCATACACCAATAATTAGTAGCAAATTAGCCGACTTTGTAGGCCTGATTCTGCAATATCTAGTAAAACCGCAAACAAATTAAAGGACGTTTAAGGTGGCGCCACATGAGACCAAAATATAGTCTCATGTTGGAGCACATACAAAACAAGTTCACTAGATACACATATACCTACGGCGGTATGGAGTGTATCCCTTTTACCCCTTGATGTATCCAACCTTGTTTGTGCTGGGCATGGTTGGATACAACAAGTTGGGAACAAGGAGGGCTCTAGCACTGGCGTCGTATATGCTTGGAGTGTTCCGGGGTAACATAAATAATCCGGGTGTGCTACAGGGGATAGACTTGTGTGTGCCAGATGGGTACCTACGTGCAGCGCCGACGACGGCCCAACATGTTCGCGGTGCCGCGCGGTCGAACTAAACTGTTGAACAATCTTCCTCTCTAACGAGAACATTGCGCACACTAAATATGGTTGCCGTCAAAATATATATTTTCTCATGTTCACTGAGCGAGTTCGCAAGGGTAACTTTACACGTGTTATGTTTTTAATTTAAAGAAAAGAAACAAAGAAAAAGTATTTATTGTGACTCGCACAGGAAATCACACATAACTAAAAACACAAAAAACAAAGTAACATTGAAATTTAAAGAAGGAAGTCCTGTACGAGGCCAAAAGGCTCCTATCTCAGTCAGCATGATGCCGCGCCATTTAAAAATAATTAAAAATGTCGCTGCGCTGGTATTCTGATAGGGCCCGCAGTGATGTCACGGATAGATAGACATAGAAAAAGGTATATAAAAAGGACAAATAAATATAATAAAAAATAAAAAGGTGTGTGAAATACAATGAAGAGTAAAATATTATGTAATCTATTTGATAATATGTATTATGTTGCAAAAGTATTTGATAAACTGTTAACTAACTACATTACCGAATTGGGACACTATAATGGTAGCGTATGTAATAAATAAATAAACCCTTCAGGGATTATGGGATATGTAATTGAGACCCTCATCCATTTTCGCCGTAGCAAAAATACAAAAACACTCCATATTGATTCTAAAGCTATTGAGTTACATTTTAAAATCCATTGCCGGTAACGTAAAAACAGACGCGTTAAGACGCCTTACGACCTTTTTCAGTCCATTTCTTTTTATTGTTGGCACTTATAGTATACCGTGTTCCAATCTAACCACGGGCACAGTATAAAATATAAGACTAACTACACAATTAATGAATACCTGTCCGATAGAAATTTGTGTGTTTATATAATACATATAATTATAGTGAATACTTGAGTTCGATTTATTTTATTTGGATTGTTAATTATGTGTTGACGGTTTTAGACATAATATATAATATATATGGTATTAATAATGATTTTATGACATTGTATAGAATACTAATTGTAATTTATGATATTTTATAAGGTATTCATTGGAATTAATGACATTGTATAAGCTATTAATTGGAATTTATAAAATTGTTTATGGTATTCATTGGAATTTATGACACGGTATAATTTTAATTATAATTTTGCATGCCTGAATTGCTGCAACACAGTGGACTGCGCATTCACATGACATCTAGAAATGTATGCTTATGTACTGTGTTGAGCAATAAATATTTGAATTTGAATTTGAGAAAATGGCTGAAACGACGCGCTTCGAAATCTCAGTGTATATCAGTACGCAACAGTATCGAGTGCGCGGCAGTTACGCACGGACACGGAAGGCTTATCTACCGAGCGGCCGCAGGTAATTATTTCAAGGTCACTGCCAAGATATAATACTGCTACTTATTTATTCTGTGCCAAGGCGTACCGTGTTACCAAGTAACTGGTTTGTGAAGATCACATAAGCAGACGCTCCATGTAAAATACTAGTATTCAGCTGCATCCGGTTAGACTTGAAACCGACCTCAACATATTAGGGAAAAGGCTAGGCAGATTGCGTGCTTTTGGAAAAGGTTTTAAGGTTATAGAGAAATAAGGTTAACCATAAATATTCATTTATTTATCATCATCTTACATTTACCATTACAGGTTACCCTAATGCGATAAATGCGCTTATCCTAACTTATCTATAACATATTACAAACAATGCATTCCTTGTGAATTCACTCAGAGAACAACAGAATAAGTCCGTCTCACTCGCTATGAGGTTGAGCGTGCGGAGTGCACGCGTCAGGGGCGCCTCTCTTAAAAGGTTGGTCCGAGCGCGCGACTCCACTAGCAGTGGTGGGTATTATGTATTTGTTGGACTGTATATTAAATTACTATGTTAGTTCGAAGCAGATTTTAGGTCAGATTTGTATGATTATACCTACATGGTAAAAAATTTGATTACAACTGCTAACTAGGTAATAATTATCCCTGGGTGTCTGTTAAAAAAAACTCGTGTACCTACCTGTCAGTGTGATCATTCCCAAGATTTCGATTTTTATACTAAGTAACACCAAAATATAAAGTAGGTACTAAATTACTGTATATTTTCTTTTTTTCTTTCTTTCAAAGTCAGCGAAATTATTGTTTGAGAAAAGATGAGCTGAAACCTTTTCTATTGAAGACTTTCCCAAAAAATACAATCCATAGTCGCAATATACCGTAAACGTCCCATCCCTTTGACGTCCAGCTACAAATTACTTTGTTCCAGTCAGACGCGTTCCAAATGGATTTTTTCCAGATCCAAGGATTCTGCTTTCCACACTTTCATTCATTAAGAGTGTTTGTCGACCAGAGGAACAGAAAAAATACAAAACCTTTTTGGTTTGTAGATGTATTCTATTGGATGAGCGTATTGATTTTCTTTGGTTCTGAGTGTAAAAGAAAGTATTCAGCAATGTTGTAGGTATATCTAGATCCAGTTAATAGGATTCGAATAAAAACGTTTTAATGAGAAGGTAAAAGCTTATATTATAATATTATGCAAGTATTTCTAACAAAATTAATTATGTGATAAATTTGTTTATTTTTCTTTTTGTGTAGTATAAGATTATGTTCCATCTTGAACACACTTGTTGAAACTTCTTATTCAGATAAAAATATAATAGCCTAATTTAACTAAAACTAAACAAACAAAAATATGGCGTCGAAAAATTCCTCCGCATCGCCGTCAACTGGTAATGTATGCAAGAGACTGGCGGCATTGCCACGTTGTATGGCAATGCTTAGCCTCTGGCCAAGGTAAAAGCCAGCCCGTGGGTCACGGGAACTGTCAATCAGCCATTTGGGGATCTCGTTGAATAAACCATAAGCACTCGGGCTCCACGGCCCGAGGGTTTCAACCCCAAACGGCTCGAAAATATAATAACCGATAAGTTTGTTATTCTTTCGTCACTTGAGGTTTTCTGTAGCCACAGCAGCAGCGCCAGCACAGCACATTCTAATTGAATGTTATAAATGCGAAAATGAGTTTATCTACTTTCATATCGATTATCGAATTATAAACTTCAAAACGAGTTTATATTGACATACTTTATAAACACAATACCGAAATTTAAAAATATAATCATAATATTATAACACTTTTTCCCTAACAAGATAATGCTATAAAACATTTTTTTTGTTATAAATGCGAAAATGAGTTTGTTTGTTACGCTTGGAAGAAACCTTCTAAATGAAACAAAGAGATCTACATACCTATATGTTCTAAAATCCTCAACACGGAATTCGGATCACGCACGATGTTAGTAACACACATTATATCGGCCGATGTGTTCCTGTTGACTCTAGTCTTGAATAGGAATTGAAATACGACACCGTGTCTACACTTTTATTTCTATTTATGTGTAGGAATAAATCTATAAATATATCCTTTCTTTTTTTGAAGTTTTGTTGGTTGAGAATCTTTTAGATAAATGTCGCCGATTTTGTGTGTGTCCTTTTTTAGGGTTCCGTACCTCAAAAGGAAAAAATGTAACCCTTATAGGATCATTCGTGTGTCTGTCTGTCTGTCACAGCCAATTTTCTCCTAATTTAATGAACAGATTAAGTTGAAATTTGGTACACATTTCAATTTCTATGACCCAAACACGCACGTGTAACGAAAATAAATGAATTTTGAGTATAGGGATCACATTTCGGGGTCAATTTGAAAAATTACAAAAAAACTACCGTGAGATATCAAATGAAAGGGCTTGTTTTGGGATCTCAATTTTATTTTTATTATTTTTAAATAAATACTTTTAGAAATATTTAATAAAATAGACGAAAAATATCATTCCTTCTGCTATCTGCGAAAGTACTGAGCATATTTTTTTTTTAAATATACAGAAAATAGTTCTATACTCATTGATTACAGGAAACCCTATAAGAAGCCAATGGTCTTAAAATAACATGGTAAATTTCCCAATATTTTGCGTACTAGTTTACAATTGCAGTTGGAATGTATGGGAGAACATGTTTTTCAACTACAATGTTAAGTTTGTCCTTGGGATAAATTCATCCCAACTACGTGGTCCGATACGCTCCTGGCCGGTTTATTTTCAAGTCTCTGGAAACTCGAATAAAGGTAACGATTCTAGTATCGTCACTCGTAATTCCTCGTGTCACCTAATATATTTAATAAAACACATACTGAAATATAATAGAAGAAAATACCAGTTATTATGAAATGCGAGTCGGATTAGCACACGATGAGTTCCGTACGACCGTATAATATTTTGCAAAAATCCCGAAAGAAACACGTTTCTCGTCTTGTTATAGCGACATTATAGACATACACAATCTGTGAAGATTACAACTGTCTACCGTTCATGAGATACAACCCGCTGGCAGACAGACGGACAGCGGAGGCTTAGTAGTAGGGTTCCGTTTGGCATCCTTCGGCTACGGAAAAGTAAAAATGAACTAGATAGATAAATCAGATAGGTGCCTAAAGTGGTGCTCGACTCGGACGTACGTACTAACAGACGGACAGATACGGAGAAATGCTGCGTTATGTCAAGTCAGGGACTACCAAATTAAATTGTCCGTAAATTCAAATCATAACTGTCATTCTTTGACATTTGTATGAAATGGCTATACCACGGCGAATTGGCGTAGGGTGTCAATTTGCTTAGTAATTAATTTTCTTAACTTTAGAATAAATTAAACACTTCTTTGTGATGAAACTTGAATATTTATTTAGAATCTTTTAATTTTAACATTATTATATTGAATACTAGCTTCCATCAGCGGGTTCGCCCGCGTGATATCTTTATATAATTTATATTATAAATTATAGCCTATGTTACTCACTAATAATATAGAATTCTAATGGTGAAAAAATTTTTATATCTGTCCAGTAGTTTTTATTTATTCATTACAAAAAAAAAACAAAAAATCTAATCTTTTCTCTTTAGATTATCAGTAACATGACACGTATTTGTCAGCACGAGGGGCCAATTATCTTAACTTTTCTTCTATTCTTTATTTATATCAACGTTTATCTTATAATTTGATGCCATAGTTATTATAATAACTAAAAAAAGTTGTATAATCTTAACTAAATAAGTTAAAATCTCTACAGTAGCTACATTTATAATGTAAGGATATTGCGTAGACATAACATAATGTAGATATTAAGGCAGACGTGGAGGTGGCAACTGAGTTTGAAAATTTCTTCACTAATATTCCCATTTTAACAACCAAAACTCTGTCATTGTCGTCCTCCACTTCTGCTTACTCAATACTTAAAGAATGTGTACCAGAATATGACAAACTTTTTGAATTTACAATTATTACTGCTAAAGACATTATAGAATCTTTTAATAAACTTGATGTAAAAAAAACTGCTGACCTTTGGGGATTATCAATACATACCATGTCTTCAATAATTGATGTTATTTCACCCTTTTTAGCAATCGTTTTTAACTCTTGTATTGCATCTGGTGTATTTCCTGATTTGATGAAACTTAGCAAAGTGATTCCACTGTTCAAATCTGGCAGCACAACTGATCCCACAAATTTTCGGCCTATTTCGATATTACCTACATTGAGTAAAATCTTTGAAAAATTAATTTTAAAACAAATGTTAGGACTTTTCAATGCACATAATTTACTTCATTTGAAACAGTTTGGTTTTACAAAGGGTCGTTCAACTACAGACGCGGGCGTGGAATTACTGAAGAGCATATTCGAGGCCTGGGAGAATTCGCAAGATGCTCTTGGCATTTTCTGCGACTTGTCCAAGGCCTTCGATTGCGTACATCATGATACTCTTATCAGGAAACTGTACCATTATGGCATGAGGGACAAGGCTCTTGACCTTCTGACTTCTTATCTGAATAACAGAATTCAGAGGGTCGATGTTAATGGCAAGAGATCTGCAGGATCTGCGGTCACCATAGGCGTTCCGCAGGGTTCAATTCTAGGTCCTTTCTTATTTTTAATTTACATAAATGACTTACCTTACTACATAAGGGATAATCACAAGATCGTATTATTCGCAGATGACACTTCCCTCATTTTTAAAATCAAACGTCGGTTAGTCAACTTTGAACAAGTCAACGATGCACTCTCTAAAGTTGTGCATTGGTTTAATGTAAATAATCTTCTCCTGAACGAAAAAAAGACTAAACTCATTAAATTTTCAACGCCAAATGTCAGGCAGCTAACTACCAATGTTCAAGTTAATGGAATAGAGTTGGACCCTGTTGAGTCAACAGTTTTTCTTGGAATAACTATTGACGGTAAATTACAATGGGGCCCACACATAGAAAAATTGTCAGGAAGGCTTAGTTCGGCCGCCTATGCTGTTAAAAAAATTAGACAGATAACTGACGTAGATACAGCCAGAATTGTTTATTTTAGTTACTTTCATAGTCTTATGTCATATGGAATTCTTCTTTGGGGAACCGGTGCGGACATTAATACTATTTACAACCTAGGTCCAAGAGATTCCCTTCGAGAGAAATTCAGAGAAATAAATATTCTGACTGTAGCCTCACAATATATTTTTGAAAACCTATTGTATGTACACAAAAATATATCAAATTTTAAGAAAATGTCCGATATTCATAGTTTAAATACCAGGAATAAACACAACCTTGCTGTACATCGCACACGTCTTCACAGAGTAAGCAACTCGTTCATGGGTCAATGTATACGCTTTTACAACAAACTTCCCATTGACATTCGAAACTTACCCATTAAACGATTTAAAAGCTGTATTAAAACCAAACTTTGTAAAAAAGGGTACTATAAAATTTCAGATTATTTAGAAGATAAAAAAGCTTGGGATTGAGCTGCTCGCTCTGCTAAGCCTTGTGAAAACCATAAAACTTGACATTTTAATTATTCATCACAATAAACCAGTTTTATATACACATTGACATTGTTGAAAATTATATTCAAAATGACACGATTACTTTGTAAAGTACTATATAATTTAAATTATTGTGAATGTGAGGACTATGTGGATATTTTTTTTTCCCTTTTCATTTCTTTTTTCTTTCTCAGTTTTAATGATGGTTTGGCAGTTTGAGTAGTTGATGCGGCCTACCCAAATATCCTTTCCTTGGTATTGTTCGTCGAGTTGAGCTCCTTAAGTTCTGAGTTGAGCTCCACGATTACTGACAAATGCTTGCACTGACTGGACAGGTCCACTTAAATCTGTGTGGTTCTTTCCTCAAAAGACCATTTCAGACACTAATCTACATGGTCCTCACATGACTTGACCAAGATTATGTCTGGACTTTAAAAGAGACTGTGACCTCTGAGTTTGTTTCGGCCTTTCTTCTCAGAGTAGTCAGATAGGAAACACCGACCTCACCTAGCTTATTTTTAATATTTTTTTATATGACGTGTAAAAGTGATTCCTATATTCTATTTACAGAATAAACAATTTCATTTCATTTCATTTCATAACAATAAACGTTTCTAAATAAAATTATATTAAATGTTGCCTATGTCAAGTATCGATTATGTAATATGTTACTTATAGAAACTAATGATTATAACACATGTTATTAATTATTATTATTATTTTATGACTAATAACTTGATATGACAACTGTTGTTAGTATTTAATGTTAATAGTGCAAGTAAATATTATGAGGAGGGACGATTATGGAAAACAATAATAGTACAAATAATTTTATGGAAAACAAGACAATACCTGCGTAGATATGTAACAAAATGACTAATAAAATGTATTGACAAGCGTGTTTACAAGGCAGATGTGAGTGAAAACGCCAGCACGCGTATGACAACTAATAGAAACGGGTTTTCTACGGATTTTGTCGACGGAAGAATAGACAAAATGACAGTTTGTATAACTGTCATTTTGTCTATTCTTTCCTCGACAAAACCAGTTCTATTGTTGTCATGTTTCTTCTTTTCGTGTGGTTAGTGACTAACCTGGTGTCAGAGTTTTAAAGATGCCCATGGACCTCTGACTTGGCTTCACATGCCGTCAAGAAATATCTCTTAGGCATAACGGTTTCCTCACGATGTTATCCTTCACCGTTTTTTAAGCAAGTGATAATTATACAATACGCACAGGAATCCGAATATTCAGAGGTGCGTGGCTTGGGTTCGAACTCGAGACCTATGACTTGGCAGTTCGACGGTCACACCACTAGGCTATCACTGCTTCTTTCTGCACTGTGGTCATGCTAAGCGTACTGGACGCCCTAGAAGCAGATAATATAGCGACCTTATTGCTGATGTTCTTCAGAAAGATCAGGACGGTAGTACTCGCAACCGGCGTGCGTGTATGACCAGATGTATGAACATAAACGAAACAAAAGGAGTATGTATGGAGCGTGGTTTGTGGCGTTTTATCGTTTCTGCCTACACCTAAGGGAAGAAGGCGTGAGCTTATGTATAAACATATCCCCTAATCACCTTTTCCCAACAAAGGATCAGCAAATGACTCGACTCTTCACCCCAAACTGCAGGGGTGTGTCGCTTGTGTCAGTTGTGACACAGATGTGCGGCGGAAACCATTTGTCAAGTTGCAAAATTACGTAGCGTGATATATTGTGGACACAGTGTTGGCAACTTCATTCATTAGACTTTGGTAAGGTCAGATACATCATCGAAGATACAGAAGTACCTTGTAGAACATTTTTTAGATCGGTTTTTAAACAGTATTCAAAAAAATCTTTTATAAAATTTCTTATGGAGTGGGCAAAATGGCGGTAGGCAGAAACAATAATTCCTCCTGCTATGATCGTTACATTATACTAATTTAGCATCGTTTACGTTCATACATAAAAAAAAACTCGAATCGTACCTACATTAGTTTACAATTACCTAAATAAATGCGTAAAGGCTCCGCAGCGAGGCGCGACGCGACAGCGCGACGCGAATCTAGTAGAACAATTTCAATAGAATATATTTATTTGCTTTAAAACATGGTACATGAAGGTCTTTTAATATAAATATTTGTATGCCAGTCCATGGCGAAACATGTATGATCATACATTAGCATACAAATATTTAAATATGTTAAATGTATAAATTTTATATGAAAACTTCATGGAAATTGGTATATTAGATTCGCGTCGCGCCTGACTGAGCTTTTATTTGAAGTAAGTAGGTAAACAAAAGTCTTAGAATCTACACTCGAACTAGGATGAACCTAATGTATTTACCTGTAGTTTAAGTTTAAGTTTATCAACAGGTTCAAAAAAATACATTTTAGAGGCCTTCTTTTAAGTATGGAGACACCTGTACCAGAAGACCTCCCTCTTCCATATCCATACAAAGCCTGTTAATGATAATATAATAAATAACAAAAAGGTAAGTACAATAAGAAAACTAAAATAGAGAATTTGAAAGCCTTTAGTTAAATAAGAAAGTAGGTAACAAAAGTCTTAGAATCTGTACCTTATTTAGGTTGAACCTGTTGTACCTGTAGTAACTTTGATTCTAATGTAAATTCCATGTGAAAATAAAAAAAAAAGCCCTATATGTAAGTAAATACAAAGAAATCCCATGATAATCCTTTCCTTGCCAAAAAATAAACGAGTACAATCACATACAAACGTAAAAATATTGTACTATAAAATAGCTTGCAAATGTTTCCAGCACAGCTGCTCCTGAGGGTCGGATTATCGTGAAATGTAAACAGGAAATGTTCCTTTACAAACAAACGATGAAATAAGTCAGCTAACATGGCTTTTTCCGGCACATTTTACACTTAAAATGGGTTCATAGAAAGGATGTTGGACATTTTTTGCTATGTGGGGACCGATAACAACTAGGTTATTTTAGTGTGTGAAAAATATTAATATTACCATAGAAAAAATATAGATGCTTCTATAGACAGCTTTATTTCACAATCCGGAAAAAAAAATATTATATAATATTTTTGCATATTATAAAAGTTATCTAATGTTGTCCGTGCCTACGACTGTACGTTTTAAAACTTGGCAAAGTCGCTAATAGCTGTCAAATATTTACCTGTTTTGATTAATTTGGCAATATTACTGTAAGGAAATATGAAATATCGCTAACTAGTGAACTAAAATATTGATTATGCAATGCAATCATTAATTTCATTACACCGAATATTTCGATTTTGATGTAAAAAAAGTATGGAAACTTTCCAAATGCCCTTTTTACACCTGAAAAGGTTTTGGGGGGCAAATAGGTAGTCACTCTATGTGAAACACTGGTATTCAACTGCATTCGGTTAGACTGGAAGCCGAAAAAGTTGGGAAAAGGCTAGGCAGATTGATTTATTGCCTAATGTTACATGTTAAAGCCAAGGTGCTTTTTTTTTGGAAGCATGCTCCCGGGATATTGGGAGTATTAAGGGTGGGGAAGTTCAGTTTCCAAGCAATAATGAAGTCAAAGACATTTTCAAGGTCAAGGTCAGCATCCTTGACAGTTGAAAAGTGCCTGTAAATGGTTTAAAATATTGAAATAAATGCTTTGAGTTTGAGTTGGACCCCAAAAGTCAAGCTCAAATCAAAATATGCTGAAATCTTGGAATATAACCTTGTAACAAGCTCTGAGGTCAAGGACATTGTCAAGTTTTTTTTAATAAGGCGTAGTCGACGGAGCCCACACGTATGTGGCCCAACCAGACTAGGAATAATATTTTTAAACCATTTTTTTATGACTGTTAGATTGATTATTAAATGACGTCAATACGTCATTTAATAATCAATCTCAAATCAAATAAAAAAATAAAGTGCATTCTAAAACTAAGACAGTCATCACTGTCTTAGTTTTAGAATGCACTTTATTTTTTAAACGAAAGTAATATCACATAACTTCTAAAACAATATAGAGCAGCCGGTCTATTCTGTAAAAATCACACCCTGAAATCATAGCTGAAGTGAGCTGTTATTTCACCTTATGACCTTTGACCTTGCTTGACAGCTCACTTCAAGCTTGCCTACTTTACCTTTGTTTTTACCGTGAGTTTTTTACAGAATATATCGGCAGGTACATGTACCATACCTACCTATACCATGATAATACCACATTAGTCCTCACATCTCTATTCCACCCTCGGAGGCGACCATGGAACCTTTTAGACCTAACAAGGCTATAAATAACACTCAGTCTTAGGAAAGTTCTATATTTCAAGACTATGCTGACAATTCCCTGGAATGGTCCTTTTGGTGCCCGTTTTATAGTAACACTAGCTTTCGCCCGCGGCTTCACCCGCGTAGAGGTCGGAAATTATCCCACGAGAACTTCCTACTGGTATAAAAAGTATCATACGTCCTAAACCAGGTCATGGTCTACCTAAGTGCCACATCGAAATCCGGTAAGGCATGAAAAGTCAGACAGACATTATATTATCGCATGGATATTATTAGTATGGATTTCAGATAAAAATGGGAGTGGAATTTTCGTTTCGAGTCGAGTACTCGGGTTTCAATACTTTATCTTGATCCTCCTTCATCTTAACGGTTTCTCACCTGGCTTTCAGTTATTCCGGATGCAGCTGAATATTAGTCGGTATTTACATAGTGCGACTACTGTGACCTCCACACAACCGCAGGTACTGGTTAACGGTGGACGTTCGGGCTTCCGAATAAACGTAACGACTGTCAAAGGTGTTCCTCGTTCAAGTACGGTCTGCGCTCAGGCATGCTGTTGACAATAGCTTATGAAGGCTCATATTCATTGGTCGATAGAGCCCGTGGCTTCGATTTCTGTACAAAGCACTAGTTACATAATCTCGATGCAATTCTAAGAGTTTCAGCATTTGTGAATCAGAAAAACGATCACCTATTTTGTTCCCCCGCGCAGCGTCAATTCAGTTCTGAGAAACAGTCGTGACTCACGTCAGAGGTGTGCGAGTATAGGCATGGTTTTTACCGACCGATAAATTTTATTGGTCTTTACGTCCAGGCAGACGGTGTACCGACCGCGTTATCGACTTATGACTTTCATAAGTCATCGGGCTGTCCCCGCGTGCTGTATATCGACAGAGTTATCGACTATAATGACAATGAGCCTAAACAACTTCTGCTACCTACTAAAAAAGTTTGGTTGCAAGCTTTATCGATCTTACCATGAGCAAATTAATGTGGATAGGGCAGGCATCCATCATACAGTGATAAACATCAGCAGGTACGCCATATTAGTTTACCTACCAAGTGAAGAAAAATACACTTTATTATGCTTCATTGACAGGTTATTTACGCTGTGTACTTAATACAAAAAAAAAAATACTTTGGTAGTTTGCATGCATAGAATAAAAAAACCGGCCAAGTGCGAGTTGGACTCGCACACGGGTTTAATTTGTGAAAATTTCAACTGTCTACCTATATCGGTTCATAGATACAGCCCGCTGACAGACAGACGGATGGACAGCGGAGCACCCTTCGGGTACGGAACCCTGAAAATGCTCATACAATAAGTTACAATTTGTATGTTTTGCGTCGATTTCGTAGTATTCTTTTAATGTATTTCTTACTTTTAATAAAATTGGATCTCGTTTTCATGGAAACTGTTTTGTTTCATAGTTTTCATAAAACTTAGAATAAAATTGTTCCGTATTACTTAAGTTGCTCGAACGAAATTGTAGCTTTTCACTGTTTTTTTATAAACACGGTGGGTACGAACAACGAAAAATATTAAAATTAATTAAATTTCAAGTCTTTGTATTGTTATTAGAATATGTACATAGCGAGTGGATTCTGTGGATTTAACAATTTGTGAGAGCGCACAAATAATTTGGTTCCACATTTTATTTTCGTCGTTGTACCATTTTATTTATAAAATTTGCATTTGAAAATTGCAGAATTTTCAAGCGAAATATAGTTATCACGTACGGTTTTTGTAAGGACAGTAGCATAATATGAATAACAGCTGTTTCGAACCCAAAGATAATTCTGCTTCGTATGAACCAAGGATTAAAGGAATAAAATAAGAAAAGGAATAATAATTATTAATTTATTATTTTACACGATTAGTACTTAGGTCTAATGTTAATTACAGTACCCTCAGAGAGGAAAATATCTGAGAGTTTGACCCATTTCTATATTGATGTTAAAAATAAGGTTTTTTTTTAAATAAATGACTCAACACCAATGTTATTGACATGACAGGTATATGTACAAACAGTACTTATTTAATTTAGTTTTCATAAAAATATGCCCAAATAAAATGTTGACTAAGAAAATAATGCATTTTTATTTAATTTCTTAATTATTGTGTTTTGGCACCTAGCCCATTTGTAAATTCCACGCCTCAATTGTATTCACTTTAAAAAAGCGGATGCTCATTTGTACATAACCCTTCCTTTACTAAGCCGCTGTCGGATAAAAAGACGATATTATTGATAAAATGACTAAGAGTGACATAAAATAATGTAGGTACCGATGCCAATTTTTTTATTTTTTTTTTTTTTTTTTTTTTTCTTATTTGACACAGAAACACGTGCATACAGAAAGATAATTAACTTGAATACCTAATAGAGAAAAAATAAAAACGTAATAATACGAGCACAGAACGAAATTATCATCCCTCCATACATTGTTAAAGTATACGAGGCTCCTATAAAGACCACGTTGCAGATCTCGTCATAAAAACTTTATTTTAGTTCCCTTTTAAACTAAACAACAAAGAGGCCATTTATGAGATTCTCCACAAAACTGTTTACTCATTAAAAACTGCTCTTCGAAGCTGTAAGCTTTGAGCAACATAATCCAAACACTAACAGTACAATATCAGGCTGAAGTGTTTGAAAATCGCTTCGGACTCGCCCGAACTACTACCAACTCGTCGCGTATTTAGGGTCTTATGACACGCGCGGTTTGCAATCGTTTTTCCAGCGAGGCAATGGTTTATGTGAAAACTTCTATAGGCTCACTTTGCCAACAGTATCCTGAACGCTTTTGCGGAACGTTTTGACTGTCAGTACGTGAACCACTGCTGCATGGTTCACGTACTGCCTAATGTTAAGATATTATTCTAATTTAGTTTATTTGTTATAAATTCAAAAGTATTTACAATTTTAATGTAATTTAATTTTTAATTATTAATTTATAATAATTTTTAATTTAGTATATTGGAGGATCCAAAGTTGATTGAAATAAATAAATAATAATAATTTGCGCTGTGCACGAAACTGAACCGGTTCGACCGGTCGGGTTGGTGACGCTGAATCGGGTATAGTCGGCACCAGTCGGTCGGTGTTGCTGAATCGCATATTATTGTACTTGACGCTGAATCGGTTAAACTCGGCTCCAGTAGGTCGGTGTTGTTGAGTCGCGTATACTTGGCGCTGAATCGCGTATACTTGGCTCCGGTCATAAGTTTTCACTATTCTATTTCCTATCGTGTGGATAACTACACACCCTCTTTTTTATCGAGCTCACTGCGTACGCACGCCACTTGTGATCAATATATTTTGCTGCGTTTGCGAAAGGACAACAATTGACATGAATGTACAAGAGAGAGTGAGGCAATCGAGTTAAGGGGGATGCGCTAAGGTAGCCCGCGAAATTCAATTTTTCTTAAGTTTTTTGCAGTTTGCAGGTCAGTGTCAGGTTGTATGTTAATTAAAATATGATTCACGACCGTAACAAAAATTTTTCAGGCTTTATATAATTATATTCATTACAATTAGGAATACAACTCCATAAGTAAGCACAAACGTCAAATGTCATGTTTTCATGAAATAATCATTCAATGGAGTTGTATGAACTTAGAGAGTTGTGTTGATCATTTTTATGATTACAATTCTATAAATATACATTTGATACAGCCGCGAATCATATTTAAATCAACTTACAACATGATACTGACCTGCAAATTGCAAAAAACGTAACATTTGAATTTTTCGGGATACCTTAGCGCATCCCCCTTAAGAATATTGTGAAAACGCAGAGAACACGTCGCGTATTCGCGGCTAGGTCGCTTCGCACCCGCGGAGAGCACGCTCACAAATCTCCTCTTCAGAAACACACTGACGAATCTTCAGTGTGATAACGCTCTTAGACCAGCTAACAATATTATCTAGCTTTCATTACGAGTCGGTCTGTAGAGCCAGTTGGCTCATTGACTTGCAAATTCGTTGTCACACTGCCATTGTCGTCGGAATGGGCTGAATAATACCGATTGTTGTATTTTTATTTCAAGGGATTACCGCAAGGGATTCCTTCGTTTTGCGTGGCATGGTGCCCGAAAGTTTGGAGGACAATCTGGTAATTTACATGCTGAATTAGGCTTGAAAGGAAAATAAAAGTGCGAGTTATTGAAGAGTTTGCTTGTGAAAAACTTCCTGGATTTTTTTAAGTTTCATAAACAAATTCAGATGCTCAGTAAGTCACGTTCGTCACCGGTTTTTCCATGTGGAAATTCTCAGTCTGGATTTTTGCCTGGTTGATGGCAATAGGCTCGCCCCCTATTAAATGGGACTTTAACATAACTAGCAAAATGTGGTTTATTATAGGTACTCTGCCTTTATTTATTTTTTTGAGGGTGGGAAATCATCAAATGACTTCTCCCGCTCTGGGTGGAGTGAGAGGGTGTGTCAGACTTTTACTGACTAAAACCCACCCGTGTTCCTTCCGTTGCCTGTGTGCCGGGGCCACGATATCCCTTTCGGATAAACGCGCAACCCCAGCAGGCGTTGGTCCTTACGGACCCCGTCAGTGGATGCTGACATCAATGAACACAACGCGCCGTCGACCCGGGCCTGGTTCTTATCGGACGGCGAGCTGCCCATTGCTCACCGTCCGCAAGCTCGCGCCTACGGTGGCCGGAAGTCGGCTCGCGACTCCCGACGCCCGGGGCGTCTCCTGCGGCGACTAGGGGCGCGAGGGCGCGCATCTTGCATTTCCCTCGCGCGCTCCGCCTCCTCCTTCGCGAGCATTACAGCTTCGCAGAAGGAAGTGACGGCTTCCCATGCACTCTCGCTCCGGACCATGGCCTGAACCAGGGCCGGACGCGAGAGATCGCCGCTGCCGATCGCCTCCGGGACACGGCGGTGCTCTGCCCAAGCAGGGCAGACCTCCACCGTATGCTCCACCGTGTCCTCCGGGCGATCCACACAGTGGTGACACCCGGGCGTTTCCTCCCGCCTTATACGGAACAGGAACCTCCCGAAACAGCCGTGTCCGGTGAGGACCTGCGTCAGGTGGAAGGTGAGGACGCCGTGGCGCCTCTCTAGCCACTTCTCAAAGAGGGGACTTATCACCACAATTGTGGCGTGCCCAAGCAACCCATTAGTGAATACAGTCGTGATGGTATGTTATACACTGGCTCACTGCTGGGCAAAGGTTCTCTTACAGGGAAGACGAGCATTGAACACCATTCTAGCACACAGCGTGGTCATGATTCCAGAGCATTAAGTCCTGGTTACCTGACGATATTTTTTTCTTCACTATTATATCTTATTATTATATCTACCAGTATTTAAAAAGAAATAAAGAAAGAAATAGTATTTATTGAGACTCGAACAGGAAATAAAAAAATTAAACTAAAAATACACTAAACATAAATAAAAAACAAAAAAGACAACAAAAAAAACAAAGTAAAATTAAAAATTACTGCATATCTGACCTCCACAACCCACTGGGTAATACCCCTGCACTTCTGCTTATGTGCTATTCAATTTAAGCAAAAAAGTGAGTACAACTACGACATTGGTAGCTTACCATATTTTGCACGATCTGTCAAATAAATATAAGTTCAAAATAAATATAGTTGTGGCCGGTGATTTAAACATAAATACTCTAAAAAAAGGTAACATCACAAATGGATTGCAAGATTTATCTAACAATCATAATTTAAAAATCCACATCACGGTACCAACTCGCAAATTGACTTGTATTGACCATATTATAAGCAACATTGCCAACGCAACTGCCACTGTACTGCCCCTGTATCTGTCTGATAACGACACAGCACAAATGTTAAGCTTTCCAATCAAAAAGAAACAACAGAAATCAATAATATACTATATTTATAAAAGAGACTATAACGTAGACAACATCCGAAAATTTAAAGAATGTCTGAAAAATCTTTCTTGGTCCGATAATTATCTCAAAACTGACACTAACTGTGCATTCAATGATTTTCATGAGCTACTGTGTCTGTTGTATGGTCTCTGTTTTCCTAAAGTAAGAGTTAAAATCAATAGTAATAAGGAAAACAAACAAAAGTGGATAAGTAAAGGTTTGAGACAAAGTTGTAAAACTAAACGGAAGCTACGGTATGGATATTATAAAAATAAAAATTTAATTAATAAAACGAAATATAAAAACTACTTCAGTCTGCTAAATAAATGCATTTATAATTCAAAAAAGAGTGCAAACATAAAATATATTCATAATCATGATAACAAGTGTAAAGCCACATGGAATGTCTTTAAAACCGAAATAAACAGTAACACTTACAAAGACAACATAGAAAGTATTAAATTCAATGAAACAATAACTACAGACCCTGTACAAATGGCCACTATATTTAATAACAATTATGTTAAATTAACGCATGTACAAGGGGACAAAAGCACAAATCAAAACCGCTTCAAAAGTACCTGTGTCAACTCTATGTTTCTTAGACCTATGGAGGTTAACGAGGTAAGACAGGAAATAATGTCTCTGTCCAACACTAGGTCGGAGGGCTATGACGAGATCAACACAAAAATCGTCAAAGCATGCTGCAACGAACTGACTGGTATTCTGACACATTTAATAAACATGTCATTTTCAGAAGGCACCTTTCCTGAGAAATTAAAACTGTCTTTAATAAAGCCCTTATTCAAGAAGGGAAATAAATGTGACATCAACAATTACCGACCTATAACTCTTATACCCATATTGTCTAAAAATTTTGAAAAATGTATGTTTAAAAGGTTAACTGACTTTTGCAATAAATTTCATATTATAAGTGACCAGCAGTTTGGATTCCAAAAGAACAAGTCCACATCGTTAGCAATTTTTTCCCTCATGCAAGCTATACTTTCAAATATTAATAATAATTATATAACTACAGGCCTCTTTTTTGATCTATCGAAAGCCTTCGATCTGGTGTCACATAACATATTGCTACAAAAATTGGAAGCTGTTGGTATTAGAGGACCGGCACTTCAGTGGCTGTCGTCCTATTTAAGCAATAGAAAACAATGTGTCATCATCAATAAAAAAAATGAAAATAATTTAATAATATCCTATTCATCGGAATATAAACATAATAAATATGGCGTTCCACAGGGAGGTGTGCTAGGCCCAATATTATTCCTCATTTATATAAATGACATCATAAAAATAACTAACCATAAATGCGTATTATTTGCTGACGATATTTCTATTATAGTGACATCTAATAAAAAACTAAATACCATTTCAGAACATGAACTTGACATTAATAATACAATTGACAAATTATTGCATTGGCTTGACATTTGATGATAAATTTAGACAAATCCGTTTACATCCAATTTAATCGATCTAATAATTCCAAAAATGACATTAAACTCAATATTAATAAAATCAATGAAGTAACGCGTACCAGATTTATAGGTGTAATAATAGATAAAGACATTAATTGGAAAGAGCACATAGATAATGTTAGCACTAAAATTAATAAATTTGTTTATGCATTAAAACAAGTAAAAAATGTAACTAATATAAAAACTGCTGTAATGTCGTATCACGCGTACGTCGAATCGTTGTTACGTTATGGACTAATAATGTGGGGTAACAGCACTGACTTCCAAAGAGCATTCATCGCTCAAAAAAAGTGCATGAGAGCAATTTGTGGACTTAAGCCTGACGACTCATGTCGACCAATATTTAAAAAACTTGGTTTGTTACCGTTACCGTCGCTTTACATTTACGAATTATGCGTGTTTGTCATGAAAAATAAGCAACTGTTTAAGACTGCAAATGATGTCAATCCTCGGAACCGACGAGATCCATATAAACTAGTGTTGAATGATTTGCCTAGACTGTCTAAATACAATAGTAACTGCTTGGCAATGTGTGTGAGCATTTATAATAAAATACCAAGGCATTTCAAAGCTTTAAATACAAAATTATTTAAAATTAAATTTCATAAGTGGTTACTCGAGTGTAGTTTTTATAGTTTAAAGGACTTTATAGATAAAACATGTTGATGTTTTTATTTTTTTATTTTAACGATTGTTGTTGCTTAACTTGTCTTTAAAATGTTGCATGCTATGTTTTATCCTAGCTAAACCATGCTATACCATGTTTTACGCAAATAAATATTCTATTCTATTCTATTCTACCATGGTTTAGGAATTGTATTCTGGGGTAATTGTAGTTTGAGAGAACAAGTATTTAAGGCCCAAAAACGATGTATAAGGGCAATGTGTGGCCTGAAAATGACAGACAGTTGTGTACCTATGTTTAAGTCCCTAAAATTATTAACATTTCCCGCATTATATATTTTAGAAATGGCCATTTTTGTGAGAAAACATAAGAATTACTTTCTAACAATATCAAAAACTAGATTAAGGCCTGTTAGAAGCCAATATAGGAACCTATTACAAAATGGTAATTACAATACAGCTTTACTTGCGAAAAGTGTTTTCGGCATGGGTCCTACCATTTATAACAAAATACCGAATATTATAAAAAATCACCCAATCCAAATATTTAAAAAGAAACTGACAGCCCTATTACTTGATAAGTGTTATTATTCAATCAATGATTTTTTAAATGACCCTACTCTTTAGATTTAATTATTGACATTGTATTTCTTTATTATTATTCTCATTAAGCTAGCTTTAAATTCTATAATTTTTTAATTAATTAATTTGTCTTTTGATTTTGATTAGATTTTGTTAATCAAATTTACGTTCAATGTTTGCATGCCTAATTGGTAGATTGTACAGGGATCTCAACATTTTGTAAACACCTTTATTTATGTACCTACTGAAAGTCCTACCATTCTTCATTCATCTGGTCCTACCATTTATAACAAAATACCGAATATTATAAAAAATCACCCAATCCAAATATTTAAAAAGAAACTGACAGCCCTATTACTTGATAAGTGTTATTATTCAATCAATGATTTTTTAAATGACCCTACTCTTTAGATTTAATTATTGACATTGTATTTCTTTATTATTATTCTCATTAAGCTAGCTTTAAATTCTATAATTTTTTAATTAATTAATTTGTCTTTTGATTTTGATTAGATTTTGTTAATCAAATTTACGTTCAATGTTTGCATGCCTAATTGGTAGATTGTACAGGGATCTCAACATTTTGTAAACACCTTTATTTATGTACCTACTTTCAAAGCAAATAAATGATTATTATTATTATTATTATTACTCCTTGGTAAGACTGGTTGTCAGACTTTTGGGCTTCTGACGACCCGTAACGACTGTCAAAGATCCACAAATGACAGCCGGGAACAACGGTTTAGCGTGCTTTCCGAGGCACGGCGGGGTCTCGATATGTAAAGATAGTCGCCTATCCACGGACTTACCCCGGCAAGCGTAGCTTAACCTAATGGATCGACCCGTGAACACTAACAACCTCTTAAGAGGCCATTGTACTCATCATTATGAACAACTTTTACTATGTGACAAAACATGAAGTCGCGAAAATCAATCAGCTGTTCTCTTCATTTTGACGAGCTTTGCGAACATAAATGTAGGGAACAGCTGATATATTTTTCGCGAAAAGATCGTTTGATAATGATTAGTAAAGAAGAAAAAAAAAGAAAGAAAATTTGTTTATTCTGCACAAACAATATGCACATCAAAGAAAAAAGACATAAAATACACACATACAAAAGTAACCAAAGGCCTCGAATTCAACCAATAAATAAAAATAAAAATTAACAATGTTGTTCATTGGTTGATGTCGAGGCCACGGACCAAAGACAATATTGCGTAATTACTCTTGCGATATTGGCAAATGACAACAAAAATAAAATGCTGATTGCAGAGTGACCCCATAAGAGGTTGTTAGTGTTTTACTATAATCCTGTATAGTGAACTCAGAAACCTAAAAAGAACATTGTTTATAGCAAGTTAAAAGTTAAGTTAATTTCCTCTATATCTGAACATTTTCTTCAAGTTTTTATAAGCATCGTTTTATTTAAAAGGAGCACTTGATTAGCAAGTGCTTGGCTTGTTCCTTTGTTGGTTTTTCCTCAAGAAATATAAGCTATTTAAAAGCTTTAACAAGAATATAGGCCACTTTGGAGCTTTATACATAAGAACCCATAAAAAGTGCACCGGAGCATGTAGTTGTACGCACTCTTATTGCTGAAATGTGTTTTTCGAGTTTATCGTCTAGAAAATTGGTTTCTTTATTAATTTTATGTTTGGTGAATTATTTCAGCAGTTTATTTATTTAATAAAAGTTTAGTTTTTCTTAACAAAGGAGGTCACAAGGAGGCTTTATAATGTATAGTTTAAAATTCGACTTCTATAAATACTAGTAAGCCGCACGTCAGTGGTAACAGAACCTGTATAAGTTGACCTCGAATTTTATTGAAACTTCTGGTCAAAGAGTTACCACTGCTACCTTAAGTTCTGATTTGAGCTCCATGATTTCTGACAAATGCTTACACTGACGACAGGTCGACTAAAATCTGTGTGATTCAATACTCAATACTCAATTCTTTATTTCATTCCACAATGTATGTGCTTAGGTGGTAAACATTTGCTTGAGGAACAATCGTGGACCCTGTCGGGCACAGCAAAAGAAAGATAGTAGTAGGGTAGAGATGAGGACTTATCGTTTAACTTATAATGTAACTTATTCTAAAAACAAAAACTTTTTTTGTGTATTTTAAATGAGTTTCAAAGATTGATCATTTAAATATTCGTTTACACTGTAATAACATTTACTTAATAATATTTTTTTAAATTTATTCGTGAATAGATGGATCTTTTTTACATTTCTGATTGATTCGGGTAATTTATTATATATTTTTATTGACATAACTAGAGGGCTTGTTGAATGTATTTTTAGGCGGGATTTTGGTAAGTTTAGTCGCGTTTTGTATCGGAGTGTGTATCTTGTTTGTATGTCTTCTCGTTTAGTGTAAAAGTGTTGGTGTTTATGAGTGGTTCTTACCTCAAAAGATAATTTCAGACACTAATCTACATGGTCCTCATATGGCCTGACCAAGATTATGTCTGGATTTTAAAAGAGACTTCGACCACTAAGTTTGTTTCGCAAAAAAAAATATGACGTGTTTATGTCATTCCGTTATCCTATTACAAAATAAACAATTTCATTTCATTTCACTAATGTGTTACTAATGTGTAAATTCTTGTTATTATTAATTACAAGAATAAGTTTAAATTTGGGCCCTATCAGAATACCAGCGCTGCGGTATATTTTTAATTTAAATATCGCCGCATTATGCTGAGATAGGAGCCTTTTTGGCCTCGCACAGTTCGTTATTTATTCTGTTAGTTTTTAAATGATCATTTTTTGTTTTTTATTTTATAATTTTTTATTATTACTTACTGTTTGTATTTCCTGTGCGTGTCCCAAATAAAATATTTTTCATTCTTTCTTTCTTTAAATTTAATTCTAAAGTTAATCCCCTATTAACTTAATTAAGTTTCCCTATAAACTGCAGGTATCACTATTCGACTTGGGAACTGTTAAAACTTGAACCCCTACGAGGTCGATAGCGAGTAACATGTGGTCAGAACTTAAGCAATAACGTGTAATCAGGTCAGACTTAGTTGCCTGCAGTTCCGTATGAGCTGTCTGAGAGAATGTAGATAAGTGATAGGAATCTAGACTACCTAGGTACGTTGCGGAATGTCTGAAGCAATTTCGTTAAAGACAGCTTTAGTGTACATCTGGGAACGGGAAAATAGGGTTTTTAAATGGAAATAGTAATGTTCTAACCTACGTACAAGGCAGCTTCCGAATTAGGTCTAGACAATTATGTGTATGTGCTAGCCGAATAAAAGACCCTAATAAAAAGTATTGGCGTGTGATAGCTGACGTATGGCAAATAATGTAGTGTTTTTTGTGTTTCGTAATGTTAATTACTTTTCATACTATTGTATAGAATCAGTCTCACCAAGGTATCGTATTACCCAATAACTGGGTTGTGGAGGTCAGATAGGCAGTGGATCCGTGTAGAATACTGGTATTCAGCTGCACCCGTTTAGACAGGAAGTCCACCCCAACTTAGTTGGGAAAAGGCTGATGACTATTGTGAAGAATCAAGTTTTTCTAACTGAACAGACAGCTATGCTGCTGGGGAGTTTGTTGCGTCACTTCTTCCCAGCTAAAGCACTAGGAAGTGCTGAAGGGTGGGTGTTCTGGGGGCCTGTTTTTATATATCATGTTCGAAAAATGCCGATTTTCAGCCTTGTTTGAATAAATGACCTTTGATTTTGATTTCGAGTAAAGAAAAAAATGGAAATAAATTGTACCTTTGTGTTTTTTTTTTAATGGGATTACAATTGGATGTTGAAAGCAAAATTCTGCAAATTTTCGCGCACCATTACACTTAATGCAGTTTATTAAAAGTGTACTAGCAA
The DNA here is from genome assembly GCA_916701695.1 of Agrochola macilenta. Classification (NCBI taxonomy): domain Eukaryota; kingdom Metazoa; phylum Arthropoda; class Insecta; order Lepidoptera; family Noctuidae; genus Agrochola; species Agrochola macilenta. The sequence goes on from OU753563.1 coordinate 18,644,761, forward strand.
GATGGAAAGGTTTGTTGCCCAGTAACATAAGTATTTCGATCGATTTGTATTATTCTGGACAATACGCTGTATTTACTTGTAGGCTTCCTATTCTAATCGTGTTTATGTTATCAAATCAAATCAAATCATTTATTTATTTGAAAACATGGGTACACGGATATACATTGATGTTTTTTGTTAATAATAATAAAGTTCTCCATGTTTGACCATCACATAGGTATGCAAATAATAAAAAGTGAGTAGATATAAGATAAAATTAAATATCAGCCTTAGGAAATAGTTATAATAATATTTAAATGTCAGAATAAAAAATAAAAAAACAATAGATAAATTAAATTACAAACAAATATAAATTAAGTTCAAGAATTCAAATACCAGTTCAAAATAATACATTAGACAGTTTTAAAACTAATACAAATCAAATTAAATTAATAAATTTATCATTCATGTATAACTATGTGTTACAGTTTAGGTAATCTAAGCTACCTACTCATAGTTGTATGTTGTCTCATTCGTACATACATTTTAACATAAAATATCTGTCTCATTGGACAGCTTTAAAATAAAAATGTAAGCTTATTTAAAAATATCCATAGTAAGTACACGCAAAAGAAAATCCAGTTTTTTATTGAAACCATACAATAACGAACTTTATTACTGTTTGCGAAGGCGACTTAACCAGGTCTTCTAAGTAAATCAATTCAAGAATTTTGTACGGGAGCCTTGGCAATATTTATACGGGTTGAATCTACGACGCGATGGCGACCCAAAGGAATTTTGTTTACCCCTGCCATATATTTGGGAGCAAATTATCTGATGCGATATTTAAATAATATCGTTGAATTTTTGGTTATTGGTTTGGAAGTAAATTGAGAGAGAAATATCAAAAGATGGATCAGAACATAGATATATTATGTTCAGGGTTTTCCATTAAGGACGCTCGACGTTTAAATTGTAATAAAGCAAGTTGTTTACTTACCAGATATCATTACATTGTTTTTTTTTTTCAATTATATTAAGCATGGACTATATATCTGCCAAATGGCCGCCGCGGCTGTGATATAATGGCCGCCATATCTGTCAACGGCGAGAGGTTACAGGTCGATTGTAATCATCCAATTTTTATGATCTAAATTGGGAGATATGGATCTCACCGACACGTGGTTCCAACAATATGGCGCTAAGTGCTACACCACACATGAAACAATGGATCTTCTACATGACTTCCCCAAAGATATAAATACGTCTAGAAAGACAGTCAACGCTGTTTGTTTTGGATGTTTTGCAGTGCTATACTATCTAGACATATAAATAATCAAAGGACTTCCCTTTCTTTTTCCCTTTATTGAATTTGACAATTTCATCCCAATCTGAATAAGGGAAGTACTGGAATATCGATCATACCATTTAAAATTTTAGAATTTAACGTTCCGTATCTTTCCTACGAGTTTATGAAAGCCCTCTCTACTGCAGTTTTCAAAATGAAATGTAGGTACAATTTACCTACTTTATGTAAAGACTGATTTATTCGTCTATTTTCCATAAAGAAATTTAATGTAGGTAAGGGTAAAGAGCCTGCAGGCATCTTTAACATTTTAGGTTACGAATCTTCAACCAGATAAATCCTAGTCCATATTTTTACGCGCTATGGCTCCCGAATTTATGTTTTGATTATGGGTCCCTAGCCTGAAGCGGTTTCACGGGGCCTTTTGAGGCAGCCATCTTTTTTGGTAGCTGTCATAATTCGCCAAATAAAAAAATATTTTGAATTTTCGTGAATTTTTGTTAGAGCCAATTATTTATTATGATGTAATTCCCGTAGGCTGACAGTAATGAGTTGTTTATTTAAATTTTGACGTTACGACGGGTATTTTTTTTATTACAGCCTAATTTGTTTCACTCTTTAATTGTTGCTTTTTTTTTTGCTTTTTATAACCTTCGCTGCTGGTTGAGAAAAGCTACCCTTTTCATTATTATTTAATACCCGGTTTTTATTTTGTATTGTTTAGTAATAACTAGCCGCTTGTTGTTTAATAATATAATACAATTCTAAAATCTTTCGAATTGACGTTAAGGTACGCCCAGATAATGCGCCTAGATAGTGGTAAGCCACGCATGTGACGCGTGCCTCAGGCTGAGGCATCTGACATATAAAAAATGCATTAGCGGCGCATGCCTCGCGCTGTCCCGAAATAAGACAGTTAGGCTGGTTTCACGTGTGTCTCCTGTCCGGGAGACCCCTACGGGCTCCCGGAACGGAGACACACGTGAGGCGCTAGAACTTTGTTTCACAGCGACGCGGATTGGTCCGTATGCGACCCGCTGCGGGTAGAGCCCGTATAATGTATCGTACTACTCCCTCGTTTCAAAGCACTGCGGGTGCTACCCGTACCGGTCTCCCGTGTATGGACGGCCCGTACGAGTCTCCCAGACAGCTGTGAAACCAGCCTTAGACTTTAAGCTTACTTCGCACTACAGGATATATTATAAATTTTATCAAACCTCAAATAATTCCTAAAAAAAAATATTAGTCACTCTAATATACCGAATGAATGTGTCTCTTTTTGTGAACCTCTAATAATTCCTATTTTGGGAATCTAAAATACCATAATGCCAAGTAACTGCGACAAAATGTGATGTAGTTGGTCACAGTTCTAATCTAACCTAACCCATTTGGTCGAGGTGCCCCAGCGTTACCGCCACAAACTGTGAGAAAAGGCAACATATTTAAAAAGAGGCTCAATTTAGAAGCCCAAAAAGTTTTTAGAGATTCGTTAATTTAAAATTCACCATTAGAAGGTCAATAAGTTTTTAGAGGATCAGTTAAATATTTCAAAATTATTTATTTATTATTATATAGTGCAAAACCGTCACGTGAATTCTCAATAGTGACCGAACGAAGCTTAGTGTCCGGCCATTTTCGGCAAAAAAAAAATGATTCGGCCATAGTTTCATTTTCGACCATAAAACCGCCGAAGCTTCGGCCAAGCCGAAAATCAGAAGTTCATGAATTTTCGCAATCAATAAGATAAGATATTTTTTATTTGCATAAAACATGGTACCTATACAAGGTGTTTTTACAAAAATATAGATCGAACATGTTTTGCTTAAAACTAAAGCATGCAAACTTACTCAATACAACAACAAAATCACGAAAGATTTTCGTTTTCGTTTTCGGCTGAAAATCCTTTTTCGGTCGGACAATAATTCTCAAGTCTTTAACTAAGAAATTACTTAACAAAAATACTGAATAAGCTTATTTCAATATTATCTCTCAGATCTCTAGACCTCTCGCCTAACTAGACCAAGGAGACCGTTATAAAGCAATTACTTACCTACCGTTTCAAAACCTATTAATTTTTTCAGACTCAACAAAATTTTATCTACAAAATATTCAGCAAACGTTCAAGTTCGCTCGTTTACACCAGTTGAGAAGCACGTTCTATTAATTTGTAGCAAAAATATCGACTGGGCTCGCTCTGCGATACTTTTAGGGTTCCGTACACAAATGCATAACGGAACCCTAATATTAAGCCTATGCTGTCGGTCTGTCACAGGTTGTATCTTCAAACCATTTTATGTAGCTGAAAATTTTACAACTTACGCGTAATTAATGGCTGCTATCGGGACAAAATACAAAAATAATATTAAAAAAAAAACGTTACAGTAGTCGCATATGACGTGTAACATCTGACATCTCACTTTGGTAATAAGCAACATTTAAGGGACAGGGCCTCTAAATCAAATAACGCGCGCTTCCGAGGCTTCCTGTGACATACTTCCGTCCCTTTTCACGAAATCACTCCCACAGATTTGATTATTTAGATTTTATTTTATTTTGATTTTGATTGCAGAAAAGCGAGAGGAAAGATATTGACATATCAAAAGTCCGAACCCAAGAGGCTCACATATGAAACCAATTTTTCTCTTCGCTTTTAGGAACGAAGTTCCATAACGCACATTATACTCTGCACACTTGGCGAATGAAAGCTAGAACGAAAAAAGTGTTACATTTTGACTGTCATGACACATTTACGATACTATATTGTATATTTGTATGTATGTTTCTTTTTTCCATTTAGTTACTCTCAAACGTTGTTGATTTATTTGATTACATACTGCGTTCGGTGCTTGACGTGACAACACGTCGTATCCGGGTTCGCAACAAGTCAATCGTCATCCTGAAGATGGCTCGTTGAGAGGTGAAACACGTGTCGATTTCTTACAGGGTTCTTTATGACTCTTTAGAACAGTTAAGCGTATTAGGTTACTAAATATACTTCGTCCGTATTTTATGATGGATTTCCGCAAAGTCACGCCTGAGTCAATTAACTAACTATCTTTCATTGTCCCTGTTATTTAATACATAATGTAGTTCGTGCCAACCGGGTGTCCCGACGACTCTCGACTTTTTTTAACAGATAGCTTTATGACGTGTTGGTTGACACAGAACCCTTTTACTACGCGACTCCGACTAGTACTTGGACTTTTTAACAGTTCAGTCACAACTACGCCTCATTTGAAGTTGCGAGTAGTTGATACTTTTTGAATTCGCTCCTAGTTTTTGGCATTTGGCACGTTTGCACCATTTTTTCCTTTTTAGTTTGCGAGTTGCCATGGGAGATGTTGAAATTGATGGCATTGGTTGGCTATCGTTAGACTGAGCGGATAAATGTGGATGTGTATTTCTGTAGGTATATTTATAAATATACCTATAAATAAATAGACAATTATGTATGACATAATCACATGGTTATCCGGGATTCTTTCCATGATTTTGATGAGAGATGTATGCGCTACTGAATGGGTCGCACACACTCATCATAACCTGCCTAGTCTTCCAGTCTAATCTGATGCAGTAGCATAACAGTATTTTACATGAAGCGACTGCCTATCTGACCTCCACAACCCAGGTACTGGTTAATACGGTACCCCTTGGTAAGACTGGTTGTTGGACTTTTGGGCTTCTGACGACCAGTAACGACTGTCGAAAATCCAGGAATGACAGATGGAACCAACAGGAGCAGGATGATTTCAATGAGGCTGTGGTGAAGTTAAATAACTGTTTTCATGAAACTTTAGGGGTATGAGGAACAGGGTGTAAAGTTCACTCATCCCCCATAGAAAAGGGAGGATCCTCCGACTAGACGGGTGTGATGTCTGGCGGGCAACTGCCCAGAGGTTTGAAGTTGGGTGATTCTATATATGTTTATCGCGCGGTAAACTCTAATTGCGCGATGCAGGATTTTGTGTGACGTCAGGATGTTATGTGACGTCAGGTCTTTGATGCGTAGTTCGCATGTAGCGATAGCGATGTAGATGCCGCTACATCACTCCCCTCCGGAGACCGGAGGTCGATAGTGGGCTGAGTCTTGAATCTTGCGATGCTTCACAGTGCCAGCTGTGGTTCCACTGAGTCGGAACCGGGTGCCGCAAAGTTCGCGGTGAGTCGGAACTGTCTGCGGTGATTCCCCAGTGAGTCGGGGTAGCGCTGCGTTATGATCCAGTGGGTCGGATGTGACACAGCGCTGGGTTGTGGCTGAGGGTGATGACCAGAAATTAGCGTTCGCTGCATGCTGGTGGTCAGGATACCTGTTGAAGCCGTGGGTGTTGACTGGCTGTGTGACTCGCCTCACGAAAGCTTGCGGGAGTGATGATGATGATGACGTCACGCTGAAGTAGTTGCACGAAGGCTGCGTTGACGTTCATACTCGGGGTCACCAATTTAGGGGGTTCACTCATCCCCCATAGAAAAGGGAGGATCCTCCGACCAGACGGGTGTCATGTCTGGCGGGCAACTGCCCAGAGGTTTTTGAAGTTGGGAGATTCTATATATGTTTATCGCGCGGTAAACTCTAATTGCGCGATGCAGGATTTTGTGTGACGTCAGGATGTTATGTGACGTCAGGTCTTTGATACGTAGTTCGCATGTAGCGATGTAGATGCCGCTACAAAACTATTTTTGCTGAGCAACTACTAATCTCTATTATAAACGTTGCTAACAGTATTTTTAGAACAAAGAAGCAAAAACATCGAATTCCTTTATCACTATTTTAATAAAAACTCTTCATCCATGCTATCGGCATTTTGTACTGCATACTTTTTCCGATGTCGCATGCCATTTTAATGCACAGCGTACGCTCCAGCGCTTTCTAGCGCTTCAATGTTTAGTTCCCGCTGCACAGCCGATTAGTTCAGCTGACTTTTGCAGGACGAAGCGTAGTTCTATAATTACTCAGAGTTAGTTAGCCAGGTGTTCAGTTAATTAGGCAGCTCATAATAATATATCGTGGAACAGGAAAGTGAAATTAGGACTTATCGCTGTTTTGTGGGTATGTGGTTTTTAGGTTATGAATTGAAGTTCGGTACTGTATATAATGGTCCCTATTTGTTTAGGACTCGGTAACTTTAGTAGGTATCATTTAGAATTGTATTATTATTTTTTGTTTATATTTTGCATAATAAAATTTGTTGTGTGCTGTTAAATAATTGATGTATGAACGTCAAGCAGCAAAAGGAGTATTGTAGCAGGTGGTGATCTGTACATTCTGCTTATCTCCATGGGAATAAGGCGTAAGTTTCTGTATGTATGTAATTATAACTCTAGAAACGCCTATAGAAAAGTACGAAGTAGTATTTCTATACATACAAATAAAAATAAATAAAATTGAAGTGTCTGTTTTTAATGTCAAAATATCAGCTTTTTACTAAATATATAAGCTAGTTTAGACAGTCCTTATTATACAGGTTTACAGGGAAAGTCATACCGAATATTAAAGGATGTTATTATTCAGGTCATTTCTGATGAATTTGATTCTGAAATAAAATGTCCAAAACTTAACCGTTATGGAGATATAAGTTTTAAAGAATATTTTAAAAATCTTTTATTTTTTGGTAAGAAATTATAGCGGCGTCCATGTGGAACATGAATTATAAAAATATTGCTATGTTATTTTTTTGTTTTTTTTTTACATATTTTAGCCACTTTTACCTCAAACTAAAAATGTACCCTCTGCTACCGTAACTGTTATTATGGCAATGTTTTGCCTATTTAATAGCAAGTGTTACACTGTTGTATAAAAAAAGAGCTCGTGGCTAAGTAATAACTGCCGCACAGGTCGATCCATCAGGTTAAGCTACGCTTGCCGGGGTTGGTCTGTGGATGGGTGACCATCTTTACATATCAAGACTCTTCGTGCCTCGGAAAGCACGTTAAGCCGTTGGTCCCGGCTGTCATTCGTGGATCTTTGACAGTCGTTACGGGTCGTCCAGAAGCCCGAAAGTCTGACAACCAGTCTTACCAAGGGGTATCGTATTACCCAGTTACTGGGTTGTGGAGGTCAGATACGCTGTCGCTCCATGTAAAATACTGGTATTCAGCTGCATCCGGTTAGACTGGAAGCCGACCCCAATATAGCTGCGAAAAGGCGAGGCAGATTGATTGATTATACAAAATAAATTAAAATTTGGCTCTTTGTTTATTTCGGTAATCGTAATCTCCGAAACGGCTGGGTTGATTTTGATGAGATTTTCTGATAGCTGATGTTATATGGAGTAACTTAGGCTACTTTTATTTTTGATAAATAATGCACGTTTGAAGCCCCGAGCAGCAACGAGCTGGTAATGAAACGATTAGAAAAATAAATAAATTACAGGGACATGAGACTTCTTAAGTCGGCAATCCATGGGCTACGGCAATTTTTTATGACCATCCCGACTTTTTATAACCGAATCATCATTATAATATAAAACAATATGTTATTACCACCAGTCTTGCTTATAAAATATTTATGGAGCAGAAAATTCAAACCAGGCAAACAATCGATCGTAACAAATATAATGATGTAATTTTTTGTTTCATTTATCGGTAGTCATTAGCCCGAAAGTGTGACAGCCAGTGTTTCCAACCTTTTGGCAAGACTGTTACTGGGTAACATGCAGTAACTGGGTTGTGGAGATCGGTACCCTAATTGCGTAATACACGATCAATCAGAATCTGAATCGTTTTGAAACAGATTGCTAATCCATAGATAAGAAAGTTCGAAAATAATCTGCTCAACAATGTAATTATCGCAATGAATGTTGTTGAACTGTCAAAATGAAACAGATTAGTCTAAATCGTTTACGAAAATATGTTGCGTAATTAGATAGCAGATAGGCAGTCACTCCATGTAAAATACTGCTATCCAGCATCCGGTTAGACTGGAAGCTGACTCCTTCAAAGTTGGTAAAAGGCTAGGCAGATTAATTATGTCTTTTGATACGAGAACATACCAAGCCTTTTAAAATTGTACCTTGGTGGTGATATAGAGGTATGAGGAACAGAGTGTAAAGTTCATTCATCCTCTATAGAAAAGGGATGATCCTCCGACCAGACGGGTGTCGTGTCTGGCGGGCAACTGCAAGACGATTGATGTCGGGAAATCATATATATGTTGATCGCACGGTAAACTCTACTTGCGCGTTTCAGGATTTCGCGTGTCGTCAGTGTGATGCGTAGTTCGCATGTGGCGATGTAGATACACAGTGTCAACCTAATTAATAATGGATAAATATTATTTTATATAACAACAGACGTAATCATAACTTACTATGCTAAAAGCAATGGTCGTCTTTATGTCTTTAAATTATGCGGAAAATTGTTTCGGAAGTGATAATTTGGCAATTGCTTTTCGATGAAACAAGGGAGACCCGTCGATGATTCCCTCGTGTATAAATTATTTACAAAGTTGAGTCGTTAAAGTCAGTAAAGTAAACGATACTTTTACTGAAATAAGATTAGACTTTTAAACAAATCTTTTTTTACAGTCTTTTCGACCGATTCTGACTTCTATAAGTATAACTTATATATACTCGTCTTCATAATGAATAAGTTACATTTTCTTTTACTTTAACTGTCACAAAGATTAGGATAATATTATGTAACATATTTAAAGATATTTTATAGAACCGAAAATAACTAAGCAAAATTAATTATCCCGACAAAATTAAATCCGTCTTCTTATCGTATCTCTTGATAAAACTGAAAAACATTAATCAGCTTAACTCAGCTCTGAAAGAGTATTTTATATTTCATCAATTTAAAATTAATAAACAAGAATAAACACTGAATAAGCTTGGGCAACGTTGCACTTTGCAGGCAGGAAAAAATGAGGAAAAGGAGGAGAAGTAAACCCTTAGGGAATGGAACTCCGGACGCAGACGTGTGAAAAGGTCTTTAGTTCGTGACCACGAGCTACACGCTCAAGCGACACGCGTCTTGCGACAGCAACTGCGGCGAAAACAAATGAAAAAAATGTTTGGAGCGTGCCACTAGTCACCGAGACGGGACTTGCAGAGCGAACGTACGGAAACAGGCTCGCGCGTGTGTCGCTTGACGCAAGTAGCATCGCTCAAAGCCGTGAACCTGACGCAAGTCGCAACACTCGAGGCCGTGAAAGGAGTCTGATACAAGTCGCGTCGTAAGTCGCATTGTTCGAAGCCGTAAAACTGGTGCAAGTCGCAACACTCAAGGCCGTAAAAGGAGTCTGATACAAGTCGCGTCGTAAGTCGCATTGCTCGAAACCGTGAACCTGACGCAAGTCGCAACACTCGAGGCCGTGAAAGGAGTCTGATACAAGTCGCGTCGTAAGTCGCATTGCTCGAAGCCGCGAACCTGACGCAAGTCGCAACACTCGAGGCCGTGAAAGGAGTCTGATACAAGTCGCGTCGTAAGTCGCATTGCTCGAAGCCGCGAACCTGACGCAAGTCGCAACACTCGAGGCCGTGAAAGGAGTCTGATACAAGTCGCGTCGTAAGTCGCATTGCTCGAAGCCGCGAACCTGACGCAAGTCGCAACACTCGAGGCCGTGAAAGGAGTCTGATACAAGTCGCGTCGTAAGTCGCATTGCTCGAAGCCGCGAACCTGACGCAAGTCGCAACACTCGAGGCCGTGAAAGGAGTCTGATACAAGTCGCGTCGTAAGTCGCATTGCTCGAAGCCGCGAACCTGACGCAAGTCGCAACACTCGAGGCCGTGAAAGGAGTCTGATACAAGTCGCGTCGTAAGTCGCATTGCTCGAAGCCGCGAACCTGACGCAAGTCGCAACACTCGAGGCCGTGAAAGGAGTCTGATACAAGTCGCGTCGTAAGTCGCATTGCTCGAAGCCGCGAACCTGACGCAAGTCGCAACACTCGAGGCCGTGAAAGGAGTCTGATACAAGTCGCGTCGTAAGTCGCATTGCTCGAAGCCGCGAACCTGACGCAAGTCGCAACACTCGAGGCCGTGAAAGGAGTCTGATACAAGTCGCGTCGTAAGTCGCATTGCTCGAAGCCGCGAACCTGACGCAAGTCGCAACACTCGAGGCCGTGAAAGGAGTCTGATACAAGTCGCGTCGTAAGTCGCATTGCTCGAAGCCGCGAACCTGACGCAAGTCGCAACACTCGAGGCCGTGAAAGGAGTCTGATACAAGTCGCGTCGTAAGTCGCATTGCTCGAAGCCGCGAACCTGACGCAAGTCGCAACACTCGAGGCCGTGAAAGGAGTCTGATACAAGTCGCGTCGTAAGTCGCATTGCTCGAAGCCGCGAACCTGACGCAAGTCGCAACACTCGAGGCCGTGAAAGGAGTCTGATACAAGTCGCGTCGTAAGTCGCATTGCTCGAAGCCGCGAACCTGACGCAAGTCGCAACACTCGAGGCCGTGAAAGGAGTCTGATACAAGTCGCGTCGTAAGTCGCATTGCTCGAAGCCGCGAACCTGACGCAAGTCGCAACACTCGAGGCCGTGAAAGGAGTCTGATACAAGTCGCGTCGTAAGTCGCATTGCTCGAAGCCGCGAACCTGACGCAAGTCGCAACACTCGAGGCCGTGAAAGGAGTCTGATACAAGTCGCGTCGTAAGTCGCATTGCTCGAAGCCGCGAACCTGACGCAAGTCGCAACACTCGAGGCCGTGAAAGGAGTCTGATACAAGTCGCGTCGTAAGTCGCATTGCTCGAAGCCGCGAACCTGACGCAAGTCGCAACACTCAAGGCCGTGAAAGGAGTCTGATACAAGTCGCGTCGTAAGTCGCATTGCTCGAAGCCGCGAACCTGACGCAAGTCGCAACACTCGAGGCCGTGAAAGGAGTCTGATACAAGTCGCGTCGTAAGTCGCATTGCTCGAAGCCGCGAACCTGACGCAAGTCGCAACACTCGAGGCCGTGAAAGGAGTCTGATACAAGTCGCGTCGTAAGTCGCATTGCTCGAAGCCGCGAACCTGACGCAAGTCGCAACACTCGAGGCCGTGAAAGGAGTCTGATACAAGTCGCGTCGTAAGTCGCATTGCTCGAAGCCGCGAACCTGACGCAAGTCGCAACACTCGAGGCCGTGAAAGGAGTCTGATACAAGTCGCGTCGTAAGTCGCATTGCTCGAAGCCGCGAACCTGACGCAAGTCGCAACACTCGAGGCCGTGAAAGGAGTCTGATACAAGTCGCGTCGTAAGTCGCATTGCTCGAAGCCGCGAACCTGACGCAAGTCGCAACACTCGAGGCCGTGAAAGGAGTCTGATACAAGTCGCGTCGTAAGTCGCATTGCTCGAAGCCGCGAACCTGACGCAAGTCGCAACACTCGAGGCCGTGAAAGGAGTCTGATACAAGTCGCGTCGTAAGTCGCATTGCTCGAAGACGCGAACCTGACGCAAGTCGCAACACTCGAGGCCGTGAAAGGAGTCTGATACAAGTCGCGTCGTAAGTCGCATTGCTCGAAGCCGCGAACCTGACGCAAGTCGCAACACTCGAGGCCGTGAAAGGAGTCTGATACAAGTCGCGTCGTAAGTCACATCGCTCAAGGCCGTGAACGGGGCCTTACCGGCAAGAACAGGCAGGGACAGGCGGCCACTCCCTAGTGTGTCACAAATAACGATGCACGAATGTGCCCACTCAATGTTTGGAGAAACAGCAAATTGCCCTTTGAATGGGAACGTGGGGAACGTGTTGCCAAAAGTGGTGAGATAAGGGCAATGCGGAGAAAAATATGCGCGGAAAAATATTCGAGAACTGACAGGGAGTGACGCTGACGAGAATGTAGGTATATACATGTATATCTGTAGTGTATATTTACCAGTTGATAGCTTTGGGAATGTAATAAGTGACTAGAATGAGTTTTAACACAAAGTAGATAAAGCCTTAAGAGGCCGCCCAACGGTACACTAGCGCCACTCCGTTAAAAAAATATTATCTCGTGACTGAGAAGGAATTATGAATAACGGCTAGTACCTTTATAAAGTTTCATATTGAGACACGAAGCAACAAAATACGATCTAGAGGAATGTGCCCGCTTTTCTTTAGATCGAATTTTGTGGCTTCGTACGCAATTAAAAAGGCGCTACTAAATTAAATCGTGAAAACATAAAAGTGAATCATTCCCTTACATAATATAAATGTTGTTTAAATTAAAGGCACGTTTAAATTTCAATAAATGTGTTGCTAAGCAGACGTTAATCATTACTTATGAGGGTTTATCCTAAAAGTTGGCAACGTCGCAAATAACTGTCAAATAATGATCTGTTTAGTTTCTTTTATCAATATTACTGAATAGAAATAAGAAATGTGGCTAACTAGCGAACTAGAATAATAATAATGAATTGCAATTATAAAATTTAATATTATGTCGTACCCATTTTCGGTGTAAAAAACGCATTTGGAAACTTTCCAAATAGATTTTTTACATCTAAAACCAAACATTCGGTATTACGATATTAATTATTGCATTTCATAATCAATATTCTAGTTCGCTAATTAGCCAAATTTTTTATTTCCACACAGTAATATTGCCAAATTAATCAAAACAGTGAAATATTTGACATCTATTTGCGACGTTGCCCACTTTCAGAATAAACGCTCTTAAGCACTGTTTGAAATTATAAGATATGGGATCAATGACGGCCATACGATATTTTGTCGAGATTTCTGTCCTTAGAGTACTCGCTACTCGCAACCGGTATGCGTGTTAAGCTTGTCTACTCTGAAAATGATCATGGCAAGTAGCGTTCTGTAATTTATGCCAACGGTAGATGGCATGAGTTTATGTATGCATTGTGTTTTTCTGTCTTTTCAGTCAATTCGATTGAACCATAACTATAATACAATTCTTCATTAAGAAAACAGTACCTTTAGCATTATTTGAATTAAAAAATTAAACGTCGCAGACTTTTGAATTTCAAGGTGGCTGTATAATTATGACATTGTAACAATTATTCAGGTAAGTAAGGCAGTCTTCACAAAGTTTCAAGATATTTTATTTAACTTTTCAAAGTGTAGGTAAGGTAATGTATTTAAAGTTAAAACTACATCTCGAAGTTGTTGTAGCGTTCCATTTGGAGTCACAAGTTTGTATTGTTCTAGTTTTACGCCTTATTTTTAAACTTAGTCGGAAGGTCGACTTTTGTTTTTTTTTGTTTCAGGCAGGTAGCAGGCTGACTGTCCACTGAAGCGGAGAGTAGAGGAGCGGAGCTGTGTCAATATTAGCCAATGGAATTGCAAAAAATCTCCGCTCCGCTTCAGTGGACAGGGATTTGCGAACTAGTTTAAAAATGTATACAAAACCGGGCAGCGGAGCGAAGAAGCGGAGCGACAAAGTGGAGCGACGAAGCGGAGCGGGGAAGCGGAGCTGGGAAGCGGAGCGGGTAAGCGGAAAAACCCGGCCACGGGGTATTGCAGCTCGCTCAAATTACTCGTCGCGTAGATCCGCACAGTCCGTAACTCCGGTCCGCACTACCTCGCTCCGCATCAATGGACAGACACAGTACGCAACTCAGCTCCGCATAACTCTTTCGCTCCGCTCCGCTGCCTCGCTCCGCATCAATGGACAGGCAGCCTCCGGCAATACATGTCGCTAAGCGAAGGCGAGTACCAGGGTATCGACAGCCGCCTGCACTCGGCAATTACGTCCAACATGTGGATACTTCACAAAAACTCATGAACATTGGCAGTTGGCATTGATCTCTTTCGAACGGGACCAACTTGTGACCGTTCGCGTTGGCTGAGGCTAACTTGGCCAACATGTATTGCCGGCTTTAGAATGCTGCCTTTATTACGTCATCTGTTAAGCAAATGTACTACAAGAATTTTCTTTTTGGCTAAATCTTATTTAGTTTTGAATTGTATGGAAATGGAATACATGTCTTACGAAAGAAATGTTTCAGTTATACGTATACAAAAAACGGTGGGATATCGAAGTCCTACCCTTACCACAATGGCTAATTTAAAAAAGTAGGTAAGTTTGAAACATAAACCCAACTTTGACAAAAATGCTAACTAAAAAGGTATAATTATGATTTCATTATTGTTTTTTTTTCAGTTTTCGTATAGCCGGAGTCACACGTCAAAATTACTAAGTCATGTAATACATCGTACAGATTACGTGTAACACCGAAATAATAATAAACTTTCTTTATTGTCGGCCTTAAAAATCATCCAATTAGATACATTGAAAAACTTATACATTGCTTTGAATTTAGTATAAAAATAAAAATTCCTGAAAAGGCTCAAAAACCTTTAGATACTAAGGAACAATCTTACAACTGCTTTACTTTAATATCGATCTGAAGTCAACGAGGCTCTTCCAGACGGCTTTTGAAAGGGTCTTCAAGGGCCTTAATTAATAAGCTCAGCTGCCGTTATAATATTTTAACTGCCCATTGAATCAGGGTCTCATTCATACAACTTTTAATTAAAACTGATAACAGTGCATGGTATAAGCACAATGGTTTCAGAAACAATATGCTGTAGATCAAAATTGGTGATTACTTTAAAGCGGTATTTTAATTATAGTATTTATCATTCTGATGGCCGGCTGGGGATTTGGGATATTTTGATATTTGTACCAACTTATATTGAGAAAATGAGAATTATCGTAAAAGAGAAATAAAGTAATGACATTTATGAGTATTCTTTTTATTTTTGATAAAATCGTAGTCAGGGAATGGTAATAAGTTAAAGTTAAGATAGACTACGTTGGCAGATTAATGCCTGGTTTATGAATTAGCTGAGCGTGACAACATCTAAGAAAAAAAACAAAACTATGTAGCCCTATGATTATTTTGAAGCATTTAGCTAAGATCTCAAGCTATTAAAATTATATATCTGTTGTTGTTAGCACTCTTAGTTTGTTATTAAATTCTCTTTTAAAAACTAATAATGTAAACACTACGCTGGCACATTTTATAACAATCTGCCTAGCCTTTTCCCAACTATATTGGGGTCGGCTTCCACACTAACCGGATGCAGCTGAATACCAGTAATTTACATAGAGCGACTACGTATCTGACCTCCACAACCCAGTAACTGGGTAATACGATACCCGTTGGTAAGACTGGTTGCCAGACTTTCGGGCTTCTGACGATCCTTAACGACTTCCAAAGATCCACGAAAGACAGCCGGGACCAACGGCTTTATACGCTTTCCGAGGCACGGAGGAGTTTCGGTATGTACTCGGCAAGCGTAGTTTAACCTGATGGATCGAACCGTGCGGCTGTTATTACTTAGCCATAAGCTCCTTTTCGGCAAATTTCATAACCGATTCAGACAGCGATACATAACCTTTTACATAATATTTCTCGTTTGACATTTCAACGTGTCATATTTATGCCTCTATACTGGTGACCCCGAATATGAACGCCAGCGCAGCCTTCGTGTAACAATTTCAGCGTGACGTCATCATAATCACTCCCGCAAGCTTTTTGGGGCGAGTCACACAGGCAGCCAGCACCCACGGCTTCAACGGGTGTCCTGACCACCAGCATGCAGCGCGCGCGCATTCCTAGTCAACACTGAAATTTCGGCAGGTCCACAAGCAGAGCCTTTTCTACCCTCTCCTGGTGGACGCCGGGAGTCCAAAGTAAAAAAGTGGCATGTACGCTTATCTCTTGTAATAAAGAAGCAGCAAATGTTCGTAACGCAAAATAAATATGGTGGTCTGGTTCACGACAAAATGTTGTCTAAAAATGTATAATTTCTCATTCCCTTATATAACTGCCACTTACATTCTCAAGATAGTATTTTCCAACTTTATAATACAATTCTGTGAACATTCCCATTTCAAAGGGTCTTAACTCACTGACTACAATACATCCGATGAATCGAATTGCACACCAACAAAAATGTCAAAAAGTTTGGACGGAACATCATCAGAACTAATTTCAGACTTAATATCTACGTCAGAAATGAAGGATACTATATCCCAATTAACCGTTAAACTCGAAACCACGGAATTCGAACTCGATAAAACATTACTGGAAAACAGCAATCTCCAAAGACAAGTAAATAAGTTAACTGCAGAAATAAACATGTTAAAATCATTATGTCAATCCTTTTCATTACCAGATACTATTTCTCGTAGTAATATTAAAAAGAAGAGGCATTCCTTAGCACACTGTATGGCATCCACCCCTTCTTCGCATATATAATATTCAAACGTTGACAGTATTTACGAAGATAAAACAATATCCCTGGGAAAAATAATTGAAGATCTACAGCAGCAGTTAAATAGCGCTAACCTTGAAATTTCATCTTTAACAAAACAAATAGAGACACTGTCCCAGTACTTACAAAATAAAAGCGTGGCATCGAACCTGATAATGACTCCTGTAGTCAATACCTGCACCTATTCCATCCCAGAACGAAAACCTGAACACAGACCCGAAAGAAGAATATTTATATTCGGTACACAACAATGTGTCGGATTGGCTTCAGCCTTACTGCAGTCAAGAACTAACACTAAGTACCAAAAATACGGAATCTTTGCGGAAACGAAGCCAAATGCGAAATGTCATGATATAATTCAGAACTGCTTAAAACCAACATTACAACCTAATGATAAACTAGTGGTATGTGTAGGGGAAAATGATTATAATTTAAGGCAAGTTCTGTCACCATTAGAAACTTTATTGGACACATTTTATAATAATAGGATTATTGTACTAAATGTTAGTAATAGCCACTTCTTAAATGTCACAAAATTGAATGATGGTATAGAAAACTTATGTAAGATGTTTAAAAAATGTCATTATCTTGATTGTGAAAATTTTAAATTATCAGAGGCTTGCAAGTCTATAAATTATGTGATAGATTGTAACGACTACAATGAAAACTACTTGTGCCCAAGGAATATTAGGAAATTTGTAATGCGTAATCAACCAAGCAGCAATGTAGCCATTAGTAACAATACGCCTAAAAAGGGAACGATCCCCTATTATTTTAATAAACAATATTGTAATAAAATTATACAACCAGTAAACCCAGCCGTATCTATCGGGAATGTAAGCAGAGGTACTATACCTTTTTACTTCCCTGTATTAGGAAATAAAGACGACTTTTTTCGTGCCTAAAGCCCATATGTTCAATATTCTGCATCAAAACATTGCAAGTATTCTATCAAAACGGGAACTGTTAGAAATAACAATCCAGGAGTTACGAGTAGCACAAAAAGAGCCTGACGTAATTTGCTTGTCGGAAACTTTTGTAAAGAAAGGCTATGAGAGCTATATCAAAATATGTAACTATCAATTAGCTTCAAGTTTTTGTAGAGAAAAACAAAGAGGAGGAACCTGTATCTTAGTAAAAAAAGGCATTCCTTTCAAAGATTTATCTTACATACAAAATCATGCTACCCAACACACATTTGAAGCTTGTGGCATAGAGCTTGAGTGTTATAAGTTGCTTGTTATTTGCGTCTATAGAACTCCAAACTCAGATCCTACTCAGTTCTTATGTAAATTAAATAATCTTTTGAACTACCTCACTAATAAATACAAGTCCAAATTGCGTCTAGTAATAACCGGTGACTTGAATATAAATACGTTGAAAAAAGGTAACGTTACTAATCACCTACGAGACATATCCTACAACTATAACTTTAGAATTCACATTGATGTGCCTACGCGCAAGTCATCTTGCATAGACCATATTCTAAGCAATATTCCAAATGCTTCCGCTTCAGTTTTGCCTCTCTATCTCTCTGACCATGACACAGCCCAAATGTTGAGTTTTCCTATAAATGATAAGATTCAAAAATGCTCATCTTATCATATATATAAAAGAGATTACAGTTTGGACAATGTTCGTAAGTTCAAGGAATGTTTAAATAATTTATCGTGGTCACACATATACATCGAAAATGATGCAAATATATTTAGTGAGTTTCATGAACTGCTATGCTTATTTTACAATCTTTGCTTCCCAAAAGTAAAAGTAAAAATAAATAACAATAATAAAATTAAAAAAAATTGGATAAGTAAAGGCTTAAAGAAATCTTGTCAAAAAAAACGTGTACGTGTATATAAATACTATAAAAATAAAAATAAATATAACAAAATTCATTATATGACATATTCCAATATTCTAAAAAAAAATATAATTAATTCAAAAAAATGCGCAAACATTAAATATATAAATAAAAGCGAAAACAAATGTAGGGCAACGTGGGCAGTAATTAAAAATGAAATGCACGATACAAATTGCATAGGAAACATGGAGAAAATCACAGTTAACAATACAACACTAACAAATCCTATTGAAATTGCCACTGCCTTTAATAATAACTATATTAATTTGTCACATACGAGCACTCAGAAAAGCATAAAACCTCGTATTACTGCATCCGTTAACTCGATGTTTTTAAAACCTATGGAGGAAAGCGAGGTTGGACGAGAAATACAGTTATTGTCTAATTCCAATTCTGTGGGTTATGATGAAATCAACACTAAAATTATTAAAGAGTGTTCCAATCAACTAACCGCTGTTCTGATATATTTAATTAATTTATCGTTTGCATCGGGAACCTTTCCTGATGCCCTGAAATACTCGATAGTCAAGCCTTTGTATAAAAAAGGAGAAAAATCTGATATTAATAACTATCGTCCTATAACGATAATACCCATACTGTCCAAAATATATGAAAAGTGCATGTATAGAAGAATAATTGACTATTGTGATAAATTTCATATAATTAGCAAAGAACAATATGGCTTTCAGAAAAATAAGTCCACTACCTTGGCAGTATTCTCTCTGGTAAAGGCTGTAGTTACTAACATCAATAATAAAAATCTGACCACTGGGCTATTTTTTGATGTCTCAAAAGCCTTCGATTTAGTTTCTCATAATCTGTTGCTCAAAAAACTTGAACTTGTATATTGTGGTATCAGGGGTCCTACACTTCAGTGGATAAAATCATATCTCAGTAACCGACAACAACGAGTCATTATAGATAAAATTGATGAAAATCAGGTTAAGGTGCCTTTTTCGTCAGAATACAAGCACAATACATGTGGTGTACCACAAGGAAGTGTACTGGGGCCTGTCCTGTTCTTACTGTACATAAATGATATTATTAATATAACTAACCACCGGTGTATATTATTTGCTGATGACATAGCTATTATTATAGCGACAGAAAAATGTAATAATTTTAGAAATAACCATGAGACTGGCATTAATAATACTATAGATAATTAATACAAGATAAATTAATACAATGGCTTGACATAAATAATTTAAAAATAAATTTTAATAAATCTGTTTATATTAATTTCAATAAATGTAATAATCCTAAATATAATATTAAACTAAACGTATCAAAAATTAAAGAAGTAGCACAAACGAAGTTTCTAGGCGTAATTATTGATGAGAATTTGAGTTGGAAAGAGCATGTGGATAACGCTGCAAAGAGAATAAATAAATTTGTATATGCTGTTAAACAAATCAAAAATATTACAAACTTAAAAACAGCTCTCATGACCTATCATGCATATGTAGAATCGGTACTACGTTACGGGCTTATATTATGGGGAAATAGTACAGATATAAACCGAGCATTTGTTGCTCAAAAAAAGTGCATTAGGGCAATTTACGGGATGCACTCGGAGGAATCTTGTCAACCCATATTTAAGAAACTAGGCTTGTTACCGCTGCCGTCCCTTTATATATTTGAAAT
This sequence comes from Agrochola macilenta, assembly GCA_916701695.1. Lineage (NCBI taxonomy): Eukaryota > Metazoa > Arthropoda > Insecta > Lepidoptera > Noctuidae > Agrochola > Agrochola macilenta. Next base: position 18,664,705 of record OU753563.1, read on the forward strand.
ATGTATATTCGTTAATAAACATAAAGACCTGTTTATATCAGCCAATGATATTAATCCACGGAGCCGACGTGATCCACAGAGACTCGTTCTGTATGATCTTCCCAGGCTTGCTAAATATAATAAAAGCTGCTTATATAAATGTGTTAGTATATATAATAACATACCGAGTAGCATAAAAAACTTAAACTCCAGATTATTTAAGAAAAAATTGTTTGACTGGTTAAACTCGGAAAATTTCTATAGTCTTAAAGAATTTATGGATAAAAAATTCTCATGTTAGTATTAAGTGAACATATGCATGCTAAGTACAATTCTGGCAAAACATGTAAGATCTTTATTGTAAATTATTGTAACACCATGTATACCATGTTTTATGCAAATAAATACTTACTTACTGACTTACTTACTTACTTACTTAAGTCTTCTTAATTTACGTTCACCTCTGCACTGACCGAATCGAGTCACCGCACCAAGGTTTGCGAAGGAATTCAATTGTGTTATGTTTCGTTACTGTTTAGTACCTAGCGGCCTCTCACAACCGCGCGAAGTACCTGAACGTAACGTAAGTAAATTCGAACAGTTTTAAATTTAAAAATACTCGTTACGCACATAATATTTATTCATTCGTTTTGGTGGGCTCGGCGTCCGCAAAATTTCTAGTGTAAGCTTACGTTCTTGCCCGGTGCGATCTTGTCCTCGGTCCACAGCACCGAAAAGTTAACCACAAGAATCTTAACCACTTCGCAGGTTGACTCTGAAGTGCCGTGTTTGTCTGATGCGATGAACGCCTGGAAAGTGGCTTGTCCGAACACGGAGCAGCCCGAGAAACCGTCTTCCCAGAGACAGTCAGATCAGCCGCTCTGCAGGTTGGTAAGGAATAACCTCATTAATACGTCCACCAACACTGCTGAGCGTGCCCGCCTATTGGCTGTGGGAGAGTGGGAATCGGGCCTCTGGCTTCAGGCGCTACCTTCACCCAACATAGGCACTATGTAGGCAGTATTTTTCATTTTGTACGTTACCAAAAGATTACGGCGATACATTGGGTTTAAATGTGGCATGCCGTAATGGCGACGATGTGGTAGATTTTATATACTTAATTGTGATGTAGCGAGCCCCCACTCCCCAATTTTAATGCGTTTTATCTAATTTATTATTGACATCATAAAGCCAAAAATAAGTGTCTATTTTTTAATATCTGACTGACGGATTAAATACAATTTCTTTTTTTTTTTACACAGACGTCATCCCTATTGTGCATGTCGTAAAAAATACTAATCTAATATTTTTTTTTTTTTTTTTTTATTCATTTCTCAACTGAGAGACGTTACGAAGGCAGGAATAAAATAAAACATTAGATAGCTTGGTACGTATCTGTATAGGGTAACTGTTCCACCGCCGCGCCGACGAGGAAGCGATCAACGATTTTCCCGCTAAAGAAACGTACAAAAGATTGTCTTTGCGTCTGCCACGTACATGTACTTTCCTGGCTTAAGGTAAAATCATAGCCTTGTATGCGAAGCATCATGCGTTGGAGATGCGTGGGGATCGAATCTAGCGATTTTTTAAACAAAACCTCCAACGGCTTATGATCGCATTCCACAGTGAGGTCACGACGCGACGTCCATAGACGTACTGATACTGGAACCGTTTGAGAGCGTAGACAATCGCGAGCAGCTCCTTCTCTATCGGCGCATACCTGGTCTGGGTGTCAGTGAGCGTGGTGGAGGCGAATTCGACCGGGATTATTGGATTTTAATTTTAATTAATTACTCCGCTGCCACCATGTTGTAAATGAAAGACGGGTTGACAAAGACAATTGTTTAATAAGTACAGATAACGTAACTTTTAATCCAATGACAAGACATATCTATCAGAAGCTACCTACATAGTATAAGACACTGTGTAAGTAAAAGAGATACATAATATAAGTTGATCGCTAACTTTTCACTCCGGCGCAGCGAGTATTCGTTTGTCGCAGCGACAAGAGCTATCAAAGAGAGTCCTCGCTCAGCGACGGTCGCTTGGCGGGCAGAACACTCGCTGAGAGACTCACGCTTGTTACATACGTATACCAGCGACTCATCGCTCGTCACCGTCGCGAATTAGCTTATTGTGGCTCGCCAATGACAAAGTTGCTAGCTCTAAAGACAATTTCCACGCAAGCTCCGCCCCCATGCACCCCGCCACTCCACTATGTGCTAAACGCTAACACTCCAGTAATAAAGTTGAATATCGCATGTGCTCTTTGATCGTGTTCGAGCACGGAACTAAATCGCGTAAGTCTCAATTTTTATTTTGTTTATAACTAAAGTAATATTGATCTAGAGAAAAAAACATCTTGTGGTTGGATAATAAACTATTATTTTCTTACTGTGAATACTTATTTTAGATATAAAAGCCGAGAAATCTTGATTTTATTTAAATAGTCTTTAAAAAAAGACATGAGTTTCGAATAAAAAATGAATCGAGCGTAAATGTTACAATTATGAAACTGTCTTGTAAAATGGAAAGAAAAAGATCCAATAATTCATATGCTAAAGTTTCATTTTGATTGAATACTTGTCTGTTTCAGAATATTATTGCAAAGTATATACAATTAATTTGGGGAGCCTCCTCTAAATCGCCGACGGTGGGACAGGCGCCTATAGGTTTGCAGGAATGTCATGTAGGTACCTAAGTAATAACTTTTAGATTAGTGTGGGAACGATATTTTTTACAGAAACCCGAAGTGGCAGTAAAAAGTATGAGTATCTAATAAAATAAAATAGGTACGTTGGGTGCTGAAATGTTTGTAATACGTTTTGGAATTTTTGTTTCAATGAAGAATTGGTTGCGATGTTTGGATGTTTAGTGAAACGCATAATATTTATTCTGTCTTCTTCTCTATTGTATTGTAACTACTAACACTAGTAATAAGTTATATTATTGTTTACTAACATGCCATGATCATAGTTGTCTGAAATAAAGAATATTAGTATAATGCACAATGTCGCCTTTACCTACAGCAATTTTTTTAGGGTTCTGTACCTCAAAAGGAAAAAAACGGAACCCTAATAGGATCACTTCGTTGTCCATCTGTCTGTCTGTCAATACCCTTTTTCTCAAAAACGCGTGGAGGTATCAGATTGAAAATAATATCAAATACATGCAATAAAAATACGGCCATTTATGCGATGTATTTTGATAATCGCAAATAAATCAAAACCTACAGGGTACTTCCCGTTAACCTAGATTCATGAAATTTGGTAGGAAGCAAGGTCTCACAGCACAAGTAAAGGAAACAGTCCGAATTTTTTTTATGTAGTTTTACAGCACATACTAGCTTCCCCCAGTGGTTTCGCCTGCGCGATATCTTTATAAATTATAGCCTATGTTAAGTACTCAGTGATAATATAGCATTCTACTAGTGAAATAATTTTTTATATCGGTACAGTCATTTTGGACAAACAAACAAACATACAAAAAATCTAACCTTTTTTCTTTATAATATTAGTTAAAAGATTTTTTTGGAATTAGAATCTTACATTTGACCGTGACGTATATCTATTTATGGCAGAACATGTTTTTCAACAACAATGTTAAGTTTGTTTTTGGAATAAATACATCCCAATTACGGAACCCTTTATTGTGCGTGGTCTGACATGCACTTGGCCGGTTTTTTAAAGGGATGTTGACTGGGAAAAAAAAAACTATTTAGTCCGTCAGTCAGATAATAAAAAATACATTAGATTAAAGTTGGGGAGTGGGGGCTCGCTACGTCACAAGTCAGTATAAAATCTACCGGCCAGTGACGTTATGCCACATTTTAACACATTGCCTACTTAATGTATTGCCGTAATATTTTGAAAACGTAAAAAAAGAAAAAATATGTGTCCAATTTAATAATCTACATGACGGACAAAAAATATATTTTTTGTCAACATCCCTCAACCCAAGAGTTTTGAAGGAAATTTCTAATACGCGTCAATCGTTTGAAAAATTCGTCTGCTCAACAACTTGAATGACGCAGTGAACGTGGCTGAACTGTCAAAATAAAAGTCACTGCGATCGATTGCCATATTATGTGTGTTACGCAATTACCCCTCTAGATTAACACTTTGGTTTACTAAATCTAAAATGACCAAAATATTTAAGGAATAATTAACTCTTAGGCTATTAAATGAACTGACGGGGTCCGTAAGGGCCAATGCCTGCCAGGGTTGCGAGTTTGTCCGAAAGGGATATCGCGTCCCCGCACACAGGCAACGGAAGGAACACGGGTGGGTTTTTGGCAGTAAAAGTCTGACACTCCCTCTCGCTCCGCCCAGAGCGGGAGGAGTCATTTGATGATTTCCCACCCAAAAAAAAAAAGGCTATTAAATTAAATGCTCAACGAATGATTTATCATAATACCATCCTAACTAATATTATAAATACGAAAGTGAGTTTGTTTGTTACGCTTTCACGCTAAAACGGCAGAACGGATTTGGATGAAATTTTGCACTCGGGTAGACCATGACCTGGAATAGGACATAGGATATTATTATATTATGGATTATCCCGGTATTCTCACGGGATCGAGGCTTATGCTGGTGAAACCGCGTAGTGCAGCTAGTAAAATATAACTATGTACTTAATAGCAACTACGTACTCAGTAGGGACTGGTCATCTCTTAGCTACCACGGCTTATTCTAATTTAATTTAATTTTAGAATTTTTATTTTTGCTACGGACGCTTTTAACGTTTTGCATCGTTCTCACATGTATAACTTCAACATTAATGATGTAACCAATTTTTTGTAACCATATTATGATTTAAAAGAGTGTCCGTGGAGTTTCTTGCCCGTTCTTCTCCATAGGTACCTACTACGCTTTGGAATGGGCTCATCTTTCTGACTGACGGACCCCTTGACAATTCAAAAGTGCCTGAGTTGAGTGTGTTTGAGCAAATTAGATGATGTGTAAATGAACCAGGGTTATTCGAACATTGTTGCTGACTGTACCTAAGGTGTATGTAAGGATCATAGATGACTTTCTATAGATTCTGCTTTCCCCCATGGGAAGAAGGCGTGAATTTATGTATAAGAGGTCTATTCAAATCCTTGTTTCCAATTAATGTTATTTCCACTTAAACAAATATAAATTTTATGTTAGTCTAAATAAAGTTGATTTTAGACTGACTAGTACTGTTCGAATAGTCATAAAAATATGAAGTTTTAGCGCAAACTGAACCTTATGTGTAGGTATAGCAGTTGTTTTTCCTTCGACTTCTTTTCGTGTGGTTAGTGACTAACCTGGTGTCAGAGTTTTAAAGCCGCCCATGGGCCTCTGACTTGGCTTCACATGCCGTCGAGAAATATCTCTCAGGCATTCCTCCTATCCTTCAGGTTTCCTCACGATGTTTTCCTTCACCGTTTTTAAAGCAAGTGATACAATACGCAAATGAATCCGAAAAGTCAGAGGTGCGTGCCTTGGGTTCAAACTCGAGACCTATGACTTGCCAGTCTGACGATCACACCACTAGGCTAAAGGATTCTAGAAACTCTGATTTTAGACTGACTGACTGTTGAAAAAGTCATACAAAATATGAGGTTTTAGCGCAAACTGAACCTTATGTGCAGGCATTACAGTTGTTTTTCCAAAAACTCGAGTTTGTTTACATGTTTGGCTACTAAATTGCGAATGCAGATTATGTATGTATCTACCGACGAAGGTGCGTGTTAACAGTTCAAAGGCCAATTTCGCTATACTATGTTAGTTATCAAAGTGTACTAGTTATTAAAGGATTAATATCATAAATTAATGTAACATTAGTACTACAATGAAACTATTATGTATGCTCGTTTATATTTACCCTCCATCACAGGCCTACAAACGGGGTAACGAAAACATCGGTGCATATGTAATGAGAGCCTGCAGGCTGTTGTTTTAGTAAACTTCTATGTAAACTGTATTATTAATTAAATATCTTACTAGCTTCCGCCGATGGCTTCGCCCGCGTGATATAATTATATAAGTTATAGCCAATGTTACTCAGTGATAATATGGCATTCTACTGGTGGAAGAATCTTTTAAAATCAGTCCAGTAGTTTTTGAGTTTATTAATTACAAACAAACAAATATTTTCTCTTTATATTAATAGTTTAGTTATCCTTCTTTTTTTTTTCTTTTTTTGGGTGGGAAATCATCAAATGACTCCTCCCGCTCTGGGCGGAGCGAGAGGGAGTGTCAGACTTTTACTGACTAAAACCCACCCGTGTTCCTTCCGTTGCCTGTGTGCCGGGGCCGCGATATCCCTTTCGGACAAACCCGCAACCCCAGCAGGAGTTTAGTTATCCTACCTGACGAAAGTAGGTGATATTGAGAATGTTTTTTTTTACAAAGTACCATCGACTCATAAAGAAGAAGAAGAACTCAGAATTAGCGTTTTCATGAAAATTCACGCCACTATTTGGTGCCAGTTTGACATGAGGTCTTACTTTTCAACAGTGAATTTATAATATATGATGACGTTCATTATTCGTTCATCATCCAGTCACGTCTTAAGAAAATATAGTCGCTTTGACACTTTTGACAGGTGTCCGGACCGGACGTCTCAGTGCTGCCATCTATTGAACGTCATTTCAGAAAATCCTCATTGAGTCCACTAACAGCAAAGCTTAGATTGCTATATCATTTAAATTAGTAAATATAAAGAATTTCTACATAATACAAAATATACACACCGTGTCACCATGAGAGGGGACGATACTTAAGAATATACAAAATAATTGTTATGCAGGTACCAACTATGGAATTTCGTTATTATGATAAATACTTACATCATTACGCTGGCTCATCACAACAGCTAGCCTCTTGTCCATGCCCGCTCCACTTTCAACTATTTCCCGCCATTCGTGTTGAACTGACAGTTGACATTAGTGACAGCGACCTCACTGCTGACGTGCATGAGATAGTGTTTACAAATCTATTAAATAGATACACTACAACTACACCAACCATCCAATGTCTAACATTTAAATCCATCTCGCATTGTTTTAAACTGCAATCACCAATGATCTGTAGGTAACTATTTTCCCTGATATTTTATCATCTGCCTAGCCTTTTCACAACTATGTAGGGGTCGGCTTCCAGACTAACCGGATGCAGCTGAATACCAGTATTTAACATGAAGCGACTGCCTATCTGACCATTACAACCCAGTTACTGGGTAATACGATACCCCCTGGTTAGGCTGGTTGTCAGACTTTCGGGCTTCTGACTACCTGTAACGATTATCAAAGATCTACAAATGACAGCCGGGATTAACGGCTTACGGAAATAGCACACATATCAACTCGGAAAGGGATCGTCACCGTATCAACTCGAGCTATTCAGTATTCTTTGTATGAAACTCCCTACTGCAACACACGCTGTAGTCGCTTCGCCTCGGGACAAGGTCACGCTCTTTCCGAGTTGATAAGTGTGTATGACCTTTAACGTGCTTTCCATGGCACGGAGGGGTCTCGATATGTAATGGATTGTCAACAATCTATGGAACGACCTTGACAATTAAGTATAACTTAACCTCGACCTGTGTGTCTGTTATTATTTAGCCACTAGCCCTTCTGTTCTCTCTAACTCTTTTCCCTAATATACTTGGCATTTTCCTTACCTTACGTAAGAACGCAGAATAAAGTACATTAGTAAAGACATTTCCACCCCACACGTGCTCAGGCGGCACCATTTATCAAACGAAAACCACGTCGCCTCACGTCTTTAAAAAACCTTTGACGGGAAGTAATTATTTCGTGCGGCCGCCATCTTGAAGATCATACGTCAAATGACGTCATTATACAGAGGGTTGGTGAAGTTTTGGTTATGACATGATTCTATATAAATATATTTATATACTTTTTCGTCAATGGGCGCCAGAAGATGGACGGCGTCGCCGAGGCTGGCCCAGAAAGAGATGGCAAGATGACGTGGACGCGTACCAGCCGTGGGCTGGTTTGAGGTGGAGCGGGTCCAGGTATCCAATTGCGTAAACGTGTTTGGTAAACGATTTAGACTAATCTGTTTCATTTTGACAATTCAACAACATTAATTGCGTTATTTATGTTGTTGAGCAGATTTTTTTTCGTATGTATGAAGTAATGGATTAGCAATCTCTTTCAAAATGATTTAGATTGTGATTTATCGTGTATGATGCATGTAGGGTGCTAGAAGGAATTGGGGGAGGCCTATGCCCAGCAGTGGGATAGTACAGTCTAAATAAAAAACATCGTCAAATATAGGTATAGGTAAGTAAGAACATACTGGTAGTACAGTCAGGGAAATTAATTGTTGAGCAGAATGAAAACCTACATCAATTTGCCGTGTTTCCAACTCAAAGCATTTATTTCAATTAAATCAATTACAGGCACTTTTGGTATTCGACTATTCGCTATATGAACTATTCGCGACATCTCTACTACATACAAGAAACCAAATTGTTTGTACCAAAAGCGAGATAAGGACAAAACGCCCGATAAAACCGTACCGCTAGTAATGACCGTAATAAATAAGCGTGTAACACATTTTCTTGTTTAAGACGAACTTATCTGCACTTTAATGGTACAATTATGGCCATTTGTATAAGATACGCGAGGTATTTTACTTAAAATCGTATGAGTCATTTGAATGTGTAGTTTGTTTCATTAAAAGTTGTTTTTTTTTCGTTTATCAAATCAAATCAAATCAAATCAAATCTTTTTATTGTGGGCATAGGTAATACAGACAGATGTTAGATAAATTACAGTTCCATTATGTCCTGCCTAATAGGCATACAATAATTAATTATGTCAACATGCAGTATAAAACAATTCTTAGGTATGACATATAAAACATTTCATATACATAGAATAACAAATAGTACAATAACAAATAATAGTAATAGTAATAGTAATAGTAATAGTGTGTGTGCGTGTGTGTGTGTAGTGTATGTGTGTGTGTAGTGTGTGTGTGTGTATGTGTGTGTGTTTGTGTAGTGTGTGTGTATGTGTGTGTGTGTGGGTGTATGTGTGTGTGTGTGTGTGTGTGTAGTGTATGTGTGTGTGTGTGTATAGTGTTAGTGTTAGTAATAGTATTGTGTAGTAATAGTACATTTATATTTTAGTGGTATGAGGAACAGGGTGTAAAGTTCACTCATCCACGTTAGAAAAGCGAGGATCCTCCGACCAGACGGGTTTCGTGTCTGGCTGGCAACTGCACGAAAGTTTTTTTTTTTTAATTATGGCATCTTGCAGGTGACGACTAAGGTCGTGGCTGCTTAACCCGACTTTCCTGTGGCTGCTGTTCCTTAAGCTTCTACACTCATAACCTCCAGCCAGGAGTAAAACTATTCTAAATTATTATTAGGCGAACGCTGGCTAAGGGCACCCCCCTGTGGGGTACGAACCATGGCTTAGGGCGTCGCTGGAGGTAGGACAGCAAGATGGGACAGGCTGGATCAAATATATATTATTATTTATAGGGGAATTTAAAACTACAGGCTTAGCGTTGACGCGGGCTAGCGCATCGTCGAGCAAGGGTCGGGGGGTTCCTCGCGCACATGTGGGAGTTACGCGAGGAGGCGAAACGCCGGGGTATAACTCCGCTGCCGCAACAAATCGCGGCACAGCGGACAGAGCTCCGGCGGGATCTCATGGCGGTGAGCGATGGACAGCTCGCCGTCCGATAAGGACCAGGCCCGGGTCGACGGCGCGTTGTGTTCCACGCGCGCCTCAAAGGGATGTCAGCAACAACTGACGGGGCCCGGAAGGACCAATGCCTGCTGGGGTCGCGGGTTTGTCTGAAAGGGATATCGCGGCCCCAGCATATAGGCAACGGAAGGAACACGGGTGGGTTTTAGTCAGTAAAAGTCTGACACTCCCTCTCGCTCTGCCCAGAGCGGGAGGACTCATTTGATGATTTCCCACCCAAAAAAAAAAAAGGGTCGGGGGTGCCCGAAAGTTGATGTCGGATAGTCTTATATATGTCGTTCACGCGGTAAACTCGAATTGCGCGATGCAGAATTTGTGTGACGTCATGTCTTTGAAGCGTAGTTCGTATGTGACGGTGTAACCGCTACAATATCAACACGCCTCTAATCCCCGAAGTGTTAGGGAGTGGGGTACCTGTAGAACACCCAGATTTCGCCAGTTATGTTTAAGGGGCATGCGCTAAGGTAGCCCGCGAAATTCAAATTTTCTTTAGTTTTTTACACTTTGCAGGTCAGTGTGAGATTTTATGTTGATCAAAATATGATTTGCGACCGTAATAAATATGGCTTTACATAATTATAATCATTACAATCAGCAATACAACTTCATAAGTAAGCACAATCGTCAAATGTTATGATTTCATGAAATAGTCATTCAATGTGATTGTATGAACTTAGAGAGTTGTATTGATCATTTTTATGATTATAATTCTATAAATAAACATTTGATACGGCCGCAAATCATATTTAGATCAACATACAACATGATAGTAACCTGTAAATTGCAAAAAACGTAAGAAAATTTGAATTTCGCGGGCTACCTTGACGCTTTCGCCTTAAGTCTCATGTAATAGGGGACGAGCCTATTGCCATCAACCGGGCACACATTCAGAATCCAAGCTGTTACAGAGAAATGCCTGATGGACAAACCCAATAACTTTGCACGACCTGGGAATAGAACCCAGGACCTCATGTTCGGCAGTAGTTTGGAAAACTTACTGATGTCGCCATCTTGGTTCCTGCATGTGGACACCAAGAGATTACATCGAGAGAGATAAAGGATCAGGACAGGAGCGACGCGAAACTGGTAGTAGAATTTTCGTGAAGTTTTCATAGAAATTGTTTCATCAGAACTTCGCGTCGCGTTCGCCTGTTACCAGATAATTTGTGAGAGAAAGTCTGGGATTCTCATGGTTGAAAATCAACTGAACCAAAGTTAGGTACTTATGTGGGACCCCCCGCACGTGCTTCATATATGAACTCATGGAGAAATCGTAACTCATACATACATAAAAAATCGGCTAAGTGCGTGTCGGACCACGCACAAAGAAGGGTTCAGTAGTTGGGATGAATTTATCCCAAAAACAATCTAAACTTTGTAGTTGAGAAACATGTTCTTTCATACACCGATGTACGTCAATTCTCCAACTGCAAATATAAGTATGTAATCGCAAAAAAAATATGTGTTTGCACAATATATTAACAATTTTCGGACTTTTTCCTTTACTTGTGCTGTGAGATCTTGCTTTCTGCCAAATTTATGGGTCAACGGGAAGTCCCCGGAGGTTTTGATTTATTTGCGAGTCTCAAAATATGTCGCATAAATGGCCGTATGTTTTTATTGCCTTGACTTAGAAGCTTTATTTTTAAAGAGCTCCAAGGGAACATAGATCTACTTGTTTGATATTAATTTCAACTTGATACCTCCACGCGTTCTTCAGAAAATAGGTCTTGACAGACTGACGGACGGACAACGAAGTGATCCTATAAGGGTTTTTTTCCTTTTGACGTACGGAACCCTAAAAACGCGGTAACCTCTAATTTCCTGTTTTTTTGTTTACATCGGTTTTTACCCTAATTTCGTCGAAGTATCGATAACATAAGGTCCTTGACACACCGTTGCTAGCCAACGTTATTTATTCCTTACCTTTCACATGCAAATGTGCGTGTGTTCCACGCTTATTACCGTAAACTTTCCTTCCCGTTTGAGTTATAATTTTCTTATTAGTTCTCAAAACGGTATGTTGTTTTGGTTCACCTCGTTACGGAAGATTTATTTAGCTCATTTGTTTAATGTTGGAGGAAGTTGTAACGAGAATATTATGGATATGCGCAGACTTGGACAAAACAGTTTTTTCTCAACATCTTCTAGCTAGCCTTTTTATTTTGGGGTCGGCTTCCAGTCTAACCGGATGCAGCTGTATACAAGTATTTTACATGAAGCGACTGCGTTTCTGATCTCTACAACACAGTTACTAATACAATACTCAAACAGTAATAGTCAAATAGTTTTTTCTATCGTCGACAAAACACTGTTTTGTTGCGGTGTGCCCACCATTATTGCTTAGGAGAGGCATAGTCTGGCATAAGAAGGACTTGTTAGGTCACGCAGCCGTGTGTAAAGAGCATTTATCCTAAAAGTTGGCAACATCGCAAGTAAGCCTGCCTGCGGGAATCTTAAGTCGCAAGTGCGGGGTATTCTCACAAGTCTACAGGTGTACAAGCAATTCTCTGCCGTAATAAATACGGCTCAAATATTACTACGAGCCCTTTGTGTGTCAAGACAAAGTATTCTTATATTAAATACCTGTTAACGATCATATCAGCACAGTATTTCATATTTCTAAGCAATCTAAAATGGCGGCCGTGATACACATTGTAGGCAAATTGATCATGAAAGGTTAATGTGGGTCGTAAAGGTATTGTTTCACGAAGTAATTTCATACATTGTAGTGTGGAGTTAATTTACTGCGACTTCCTGTTGTTTTAAACCTCAAGTAATAGATATCGTCTACTGTATTTTATGCTGTTGTGTATCAAACAGTCTGGTCCATTCGAAGGTATGTACCTATTAATTATTGAAAACTGTGACCCACGCCTGTGGAATACCGAAGGCAATGCCGGTTTGTAGAACATTCTAGATTACTCTCTAAAGCGCACATTTCATTCGCAGCGCTCCGCATTGCAAATTTGCACAAAGCGCATTAGGAGTTACGTCGGGCCGCGCCGTAAGGACGTATTCATATAGAACGTTGGTAACCGCCGCCTCAATACCGCTGGTTCGCGCTGATTTGGCAAAAAGTGTGAAAAGTCCCCGTGCCGAACAGCGCTTGTCGCCACCGATAAGCGCTGGTAGGTGTATCGGCGCCAGCTGCCAACGTTGTACGTGAATGCGGCCCTAGCAACCAGCGCTTGTCGGCGCCGACAAGCGCTGCCACAGCTGCTCCGGTTACCATTGTTCTCCATGATTACGACTTAGCATTAATTGTTTCAGAAAGATTCAAATTTCATCTTTAATTTGAACTGTTTCCACCCCAGTGTAATGAGGCCCGTGCACATTAAGGCAGGTCGCGCCACAACAACGCATTGCAAAATTTCTCTTGCTTCACTTTCGTTAATTTTATAGGAACTATCGCACACTACAAAACTTCATGGAAATTTTTCTACCAGAATCGCGTCGCACCGTCGCGTCGCGCCTGTCTGTAGAAGCCTGCAGGAGTATTTTTACGGCTGCTGTTATGCGTTGCGTTGCGATGGTCCTAATTCCTATTTTGCGCTAGCGTTAAAGCCTCATGTGCACTGGGTGACCACGACTGCAACCATAGTCGCGGAGACCACACGTTATATTAGCAAAACTGTGATTGCTGTTAGTCTGTGATCATGGTCGCCCCGGGCGCGCGGTAACGAACAGGGCGTGTCAAAATCAATTTTGACATTTCAATTATTCCAATGAAAATTTAATTATTATGAATTTCTATGTAGCTCTTTTGTAGGTACACCTACAATTGTGTACCTGCTGATACGACTAGGGAAGTCCATATGAGCCAAAAAAGGCTTGTTCACAAAAAAAAAATGCTGATAGGGATCTGCAATCTAAAGTAATGGGGTCTCATAGCACCCATCTATAGGGCAATGGGTTAGACGAACAAGCGTCCTGATTGGGGGAGTTTCGACCAAGGGGGAAATATTCACCTTGTTTCTTATCCTGAAAAGGGTTAAAAACGTCATGAATGTAAATAACTTTTTGTTCCGTAGAAGATGCGCTAGAGAATTAAATAATAATACCTTCCAAATAATTTATTTTCCAAAAGTAATGTACAAAGTAGGTACTGCGCAGCATTTACAGCTAATAAAGTTGGTACTATGCTGAACTAGTTATACCAAAAAGTATATTATACAATAACAAGTATTATTATATGTTTTATCACTGTTGAAGTGTTCGTTATATACATATTAAACGAACGAGTGAGTGTTGTATAAAACGATATTTTACTAGACCAACTTCTGCTGTCCAGATTTTTTCTTTCCATAAGTACAATAATTAAATGATCCCTACAAGAAACAGAAAAGAAATGCATTAAAAAATATCGTAAATTTTACTCATTTTTAAGGACAACTCGCACTTGACCAAAGCACTAATGATTCCAAGATTTCATGAACAAAGAGCTAATGGTTTCGAAGACAGTTTCCCCGTTTCGCTTATGGAAACGTATTATTTTGTATAATTAACAGTTTTGTACTCCATAGATACAAAACTGTTAATTATACAAAATGCCATTAATGTTTTTTATAATTATTTCATGATGACTTATTTCTTGATGGCTTGAGGGGTTTGGTACAACATGTCCAGTGTCATTCTTTTCTTCTTGTGTTTGTTAATTTCAATTTTATTTCCTAAGCGAGTCCGAAATATTTTATTTTTCTATTCTTATCATCATCATAAAATATTCTAACAATAGCCTTGATCTGTATCAGACTAACCCTAAAATGTTCATGTTATATTTGTGTCTGATTGACAACCCATAATGCGATGACAATCTACCGTTATGTTCACATTTGGAAACGTCGAAACGATTAACACATTCTCTTTGATGTCGTGTGAATCTGATAGTTTTGTATCGTCACGTCATTACTGAACTTTATCACACGAATCGTATATTTTATTGTTAATCAAATGTTTAACAGCGTGATAAATGACCTTGCCTTAGGTCATGCATGTATTTAGACTCATAGATGCTTCGCAGTCGCTCTTCTTGTAAAATACTGGTGTAAAATATTCAGTTGCGTCCGGTTAGACTTGAAGCCAACTCCAACATAGTTGGGAAAGGCTGGGCAGATGATAATAGATATGCTTCGCTTCATGGACTATTTTTCATTATTTACTTAAGTGCCTGATACTTATTGATAGGCCTATACTGTCATCTCATAGTAGGTATAGCTTGTCCACTCTGAAATGACGCGCCCCACTAGAGCAATTACACATAGAAATCCAACGATTCAACGCCGGCTGGCGCTGAAAACCAGCGCTGGGGCTCTGTCTCGCATAGGGTCGCAATGTTACTACTATTTTGTAGAATCAAGTTTTTTCAACTGAACAGACAGCTGTGCTGCTTGGGAGTTTGTTGCGCCACTTCTTCTTCCCAGCTTAAGCACTACGAAGTGGTGAAGGGTGGGCGTTTTTGGGGGACTGTCTTGACGTTCGAAAAGTGCTGATTCTCAGCCTAGTTTGAATAAATTACTTTTGATTTCGATTTTTTGATTTTGAGTATTATGCTGAGCGATGGCCGTTTTGCGTGGATGTGCCGCATATTTTCCTCCAAATTGTTATTTTCGTGTTTTGTTCTTTCTTTGCGTCATGTTTACCGCAAATAAACGTATTTTCTTTCTTTTTTGCATTACCGTGTACAGTCACGAGCACCAATATGTATCCACTTAGCAAAATTCAAAAGCGATTTTCGCATGGAATAACGATTGCAACTTTGAGATAAGACCTATTTCATATTAGTGTGGGTTCCAAAATACTATGTTCGTAACAACATAAATTTACGATCACCACAGTAGGAGAAAACCAGTTTTTAAAGTTGCTAAGTGTATACATATTGGTGCTCAAGACTGTACGTAAATGCGGTAGTGGGGCGCGTCATTTCAGAGTGGACAGGCTCTAACACTGCAATTTGAAAGCATTGTAAAAGCCAATTATTTTTAAAAGAGTAACCGTGGAGTATTTTGCCGGCTCTTCTTCATAGGACACGACCAATTAGAACCGTGCACTTAGCTTCTGACGTTAAATGTGAGCCCATTTTGGTTTAAAAATATTGAATTTGAATTTTTGAATGTGGTTTACATAACATCTCGCCAGTATCCCCCGAAGTGTTAGGCAGAGGTGTACCCATAATTACCCACATTTCGTCTGTTATATTTAAGTCCCATATAATAGGGGGCAATCCTATTGCCACCAACCGTGCACAAATCCAGAGCGGACCTTGGATTGATCTGGCTGATACTGAGAAATTCCTAATGGATGACACTTTACCCGACCTGCGAATCGAACCCAGGACTCAGCAGTAACGTTTGCGACAACTAGACCAATGAGGCAATAATAATATAGTAAAATATAGAGTTAAATAATAATATGTCTGTTTAATCAATCTGGAACGATTGATGAAAGTAGAGTGAGCATGTACTAACAATATTTACACTACTTTTACACTTTGGCTTTGATTCTGGGATAAAACACCTCATTCGATAGCAAAAGCATCAACTGCCATAACTATATTAAGTCTACTTTCCGGTATAAGCGACCATACCCTTATACTGTGGTATAAATAAGTACAGTATTCTATCCGCATAGAGACGGAGGAAACGACGCACTTCGAAATCTCAGTGTATATCAATCTGTACGCAACAGTATTGAGTTCAGTTACGTACGGACGCGGAAGTTTGTCTACCGATCGGCCGTAGGTAATAAAAATAAAATGTATATGAATGACCTGATTGATGGGCTCAGCAGAATCAATGTCGGCTGTTCAATAGATGGTGTCATGGTTAATAATCTAAGCTATGCAGACGATATGGTGCTGGTGAGCCCATCAATTAGTGCACTCCGGAAATTGATAGTTGTATGTGAATCTTATGCGGCAACGCATGGGCTTACATACAACGTCAATAAATCACAGATGGTGATTTTTAAATGTAAAAATGTATCGTTAGGTAACGTTCCTCCAGTAATTATGAGCGGAACACCATTGCAGCGTGTTGATCAGGTTAAGTACCTAGGGCATCTGATTACGGAGGACTTATCTGATGATGCAGATTTGGACAGAGAGCGTAGGGCGTTGGCGGTTCGGTGCAATATGTTAGCCCGCAGGTTTGCACGTTGTAGTGGGGATGTGAAGGTGTATCTATTTAAGGCCTACTGCCAAACCTTCTACACGTGCAGCTTGTGGGTGAAGTATACGCAGAGGGCTTACAACGTCCTACGCGTTCAGTATAATAATGGATTTAGGATGTTGATGGGGCTTCCGCGCTTCTGCAGCGCTTCACAGATATTCGCGGAAGCCCGTGTTGACGATTTTCACGCCATAATGAGAAAGCGGGCGGCATGAATTATGGGTAGACTGCGCGGAAGCCCCAACAGCATCCTAAAAACATTGGCCGACAAGGTGGACAGCCCCTTTATTAGGCACTGGATGCGGAGGCACGTGCCAACATGTGTTGAGCCACGTAGGTATTAGTTGTGTTAGGTTAGTTTGTAAGTTTTACTAACATAGTTTCTAAGTCTTTGTTACTAATACTATATGGATTATATGTAATTTTTATGTATGATCCGCAATAAATGAAATATTAATAATTTCAAGGTTACTGCCGAGATCTAATACTGCTACGTATTAATTCTGTGCCCTTACCCACCCGATGATAAAGATATTTACGCGTTACCGTGGTTAACTTGGATCCCTAAATAAACTCCTAACACAAGTCGGGCGGAGCAAGAAGAATCTCCATAGGTAGGGATTTATGGACAGCTCTGATCTCAAGTGTATATGCGGCGTCTCTCCGAAGATAATGGTCCACCTTCCATCTTTCGCCGCATGCCCTGTCACCTGTGCCCTTGAGGATCTTATGCCTGTGTCAGCAAACGCGGTTGGCGTGGCTGAAATTGGTCTAAATATTCGAACTTTCCCAACAGCTTTTTTATTTGCCGTCGTCGAAGAAGAAGAACTTAAAGATATTTCGTACATCTAACGATGCTTAAGCCATTTTCACTCAACACCCTTAGAATAATCCACTTTTGCCAAACATGAAAGCTTTCAAAGGTAAAAAAATCTAAAAAGGATCCCTTTCAGAGCGCTCCGAATTCCATAAGTCATCTATTCAGCTGCCTACACGCAACATGATTTATCTTTGGCACAGATTAATACAGATGGGACACACCGTAAAATCATTTAAGTAAAGAGCGACCCTTGCTGCGACACAATAAAGTGCAATTCAGGTCGCACAGCGCTCATGGGATCTGGAGGCAAAAGTCCTCGCGCACATGTGGGAGTTGCGCGAGGAGGCGAAACGCCGGGGCGTAACTCCGCTGCCGCGAGAAATCACGGCACAGCGGACAGAGCTCCGGCGGGATCTCATGGCGGCATGGAGAGTGCGATTGTCGCAACCCAGCGCTGGGCACGCCACAATTGCGGCGATAAGTCCCCTCTTTGAGGAGTGGCTAGAGAGGCGCCACGGCGTCCTCACCTTCCGCCTGACGCAGGTCCTGGACACGGTTGTTTCGGGAGGTTCCTGTTCAGGATAAAGCGGGAGGAAACGCCCGGGTGTTACCATTGTGTGGATCGCCCGGAGGACACGGTGGAGCATACGGTGGAGGTCTGCCTGGCTTGGGCGGGGCACCGCCGTGTCCTCACGGAGGCGATCGGCAGCGGCGATCTCTCGCGTCCGGCCCTGGTTCAGGTCATGTTCCGGAGCGAGAGTGCATGGGAAGCCGTCACTTCCTTCTGCGAAGCAGTAATGCTCGCGAAGGAGGAGGCGGAGCGCGCGCGGGAAATGCAAGATGCGCGCCCTCGCGCCCCTAGTCGCCGCAGGAGACGCCCCGGGCGTCGGGAGTCGCGAGCCGACTTCCGGCCACCGTAGGTGCAGGCTTGTGGACGGTGGGCAATGAGTAGCTCGCCGTCCGATTAGGACCAGGCCCGGGTCGACGGCGCGTTGTGTTCCACGCGCGCCTCTAAGAGATGTCAGCACCAACTGACGGGGTCCGTAAGGGCCAATGCCTGCCAGGGTTGCGAGTTTGTCCGAAAGGGATATCGCGGCCCCGGCACACAGGCAACGGAAGGAACACGGGTGGGTTTTAGTCAGTAAAAGTCTGACACTCCCTCTCGCTCCGCCCAGAGCGGGAGGAGTCATTTGATGATTTCCCACCCAAAAAAAAAAAAAAAAGGTCGCACAGCGCTAATTTTCTACAGTTATATTCACCTAGAAGTTACCTTTCTTTCTATCACGTAACTCTTAGGCCCCTCGCCCACAGCGAGTTTTTGTATCGATGCTGTGGCGCGTTTTGTAAACGCGCTTCTGCATCGCTACTATCACGCGTTAGTCGCGTTTGCAACGTGCGACAGAAACAGTGCAAACGATGCAAACCCGCGACCGTTTCTGACATCATCGGGAGAACGAAGGGTGGAGAACGGAGGGAGGGGTGCTGGGGAATGTGCCCTGAAGTGCGACAGTATCGCGATAGTAGCGATACAGAATTTGGGCAAAGGTACACAACCAGTGACGGCATCGCGGCTGTATCGATACACATGCGCGACAGCATCGCTACTGCATCGCTACAAAAAGTCACCGTGGGCGACGCTTCTTATATCTTCTGTCTACGTTACACTCACTGAATTGGCCCAACAAGACGGGCCCGCCGCGTACTTGTAGCTTCATACCTAAACTGTAGAGTGCCCCATCTATATTCATCTGTGTCTGTGCCAAGATTCGTCAACGAATGTGTTATAAAAAATGTAATTTGTCAACTTATATTGGGTTCCCCTTTGCAGATTTTAAGGTTTTTGAGCAGAGGCACGATAGGTCTTTTGTCTGAATACATGGTTTTGATTGGAGATTTTCTTTGTGTGAAGCTTTTTGATGTAGGTAAATCAAATCAAATGCTTTTATTTCACATAAGCCTACATGGGCAGTTTTTAAACGTCAGAGGTAATTCGATTGAAAATAACAATCGCCCAAAAATGGTTTAATTTTAGTAGTAAAAGCGTTTTTTGGAGTTGTTGCTTTTAACTCCTTGTTTTTTTTAAAAGATCAAGTACCTGGCTGAACTAGGTAGGTGCTTTTCATAAAATTGGAATCGCATTTCACCTATCTCCAAAATTAGTCGTAGAATTTTAGTCGTTGTTTTCGCTCTGAAGTCCCATTTAAAAAACCATCCTGTTTAAAGCAGTAGATACTCTTAACAGCAGATATTAATCTATTTTGTTTCTCGAAAGAAAGCATGAGCTGATTCCAATAAAAAAATCATAGATAAAATAAAACTCTCATTCTAACCTAAGTTAGCCAGACGTTGATAAATGAGAGGTACCTTTAATAGTATCTTTTTCCACGTTGGCAACGAAGGTAGATGTATAGCAAGGGTTACGGTTGACAGCTGTCATTATTAACCGTGCCGAGAAATAGCTGTATTGCAGGAAGACGCAACTATATATTTTTTTGCTGTTCGGTTCGTTCGCTTGTCTTTTGTTTCGTTACCTTTTTGTTTTCATGGTTCCTTTGTTTTGTACGTTTGTTGTTTTTACTCGGTGTTAAAGTATTGAACCAATATTAATATTACATTTAACAAGGTATTATTTTCTCTCAACTTTAACACACGAACCGATACTTAACATCTACATGAATAAAACCGGCCAGCTGCGTGTCGGACCACGCACAATGAAGGGTTCCGTTGGAATCAATTTATCACAAGAAAAACTTAACGTTGTAGTTGAAAAACATGTTCTCCCATACATTCCTACTGCAAATGTAATGTGTGCCATGTTTTTTAAAACCATAGAGTTAATTTAGGTTTTCCTGTAATCTATAAGTACAGAACTATTTTTTGTCTTTTTTTCAAAATTTTAGACTCAGTAATTTCGGAGATAAAGGGGGAATGGTAAATTTTCATAAATTTTCTTAAGTAACTATAAAACTATTTTAAAATTATATGAAAAAAAATATGTTTGAGGCCCTCACAGTACGCCCTTTCATTTGATATGTCACAAGGTACAGTTTCAAAAATGATGTTCGTTGGTAAGCGCACTTGAAAACGGCTAGACCGATTTGACTATTTTTGTTTTGAAATGTTCGAATTAGGTTTATATGGAAAGAATTTTTTTTAAAGTTTCTGGGAAAATGTTCCAATTCGGGAAAAACTGAACCTCCTTTTTTATGGGATTTTTTTATGAACTTTTGGACAGGACTAGATCTGACGTGTCAGCTAGTTTTAAATAAAATCACAGTTATGCAACAATTGCTGTAAGTAATAGGTAGGTACCGATAGTCGACTCATAGGATGTCAAACGTAAAACATATGTTTAAAACTAGTCGAGAATCCTGAAACATGCACGTGCGAGTTATAATTACCAAGTTCGAATGGTGCTAGGTCGATAAATTGTTAAAAACACCAGTTACTCGGCCATTATTGAGCCGAAACGACCGAATCATCAGTGTTATCGCCAATTAAGGTAATTTATACATTGGATTGAAGATTAAAGACCTATTATCCAATGGGTCTAGGTTTATAAATGAACAAGAAAGTTTCTAATTCTACTGTAAACACATTCTCGAGTAGACTAGTTTATTTTATGTTTGAGGTCACTATTACTGGCAAGAAAACAAAGTAACATGATGTTTCTAAGTTTTAATAAATTGCAGAAATTAATTTGGTACACGTGCCAACAATTGTTAGCTATAAATTGTAAAAACTCAATATGTGTGATTTAAAAAAAGCGTGGAACAATGTTGGCGAGCCAAAATAAGGTCGACCAATCACGTGTTTTCACCAACAAAGCAATCACTGGATTGTTGTAGCCCCACCGATCACATCAACTTCGTCATGCTTACATGTAGGACTGCGACGGTATTGTACCTACAAGACAAATGCTGCTATTTCGTTACAGAACAGTGGAAGGGTTTTTATAGCTGTGTTCAGCGCAAATTGATACCCTGCATAGACGGGTAATTTTATCGACAATCGTACGTTTTGTACTGTGTTTTAAAAGATTTATTGCCTTTTTGCATTTATGTAGGTAGAAGGATTTGTATGGGTTTGCCTGATGGTATCGAGTTGATGATTAGACGGTTTTATCGTATTGTGTGGTAAAGCTGTGACATTATAATGTAGTAGAGATATGGTTTTTCTTTTTCTTTTAGCACACACTTTGTCCCACCGCTGAGCAACCGACGGCTGTTATAAACTGTTGTGATTTTTCATAAAGCGGACTAATTCTTTTGGCCACCTGTGCCTGGTTTGAGTTTATTAGGAACACCTGTGCCTACCCCTATACTTTTAATGTAGGTATGTATCTTAAATTATTTGCTTTTACACCACTAATACACAGTATAATAAAGTAACAGTACTATGTCTCGGCAGTGACCTTAGAGTAATTACCTACGGCCGCTCGGTAGACAAACCTTCCGCGTCCGTGCATAACTGTCGCGCACTGATATACACTGAGATTTCGAAGCGCGTCGTTTCGGCCGTTTTCTATGAAGTTATAATACTGTTACTTATATATACTGTGGCGTATATAACCATTTACCACATTGAACGTTTTTATTAACAAAAAACAACATCCACGTTCCGTTACGGAATATTTATAAAGCAATTTGATCGTCTGTATATTTCGTTTTGATCTTTATGAGTTGAAAATACGATTTGTATTTATGAGATTGGATCATGGTTGGTTTACCTAACAAGAATAAAATTCCTCATAATTTATATTTGCGTATGGAATATTGTCATGATCTTTAAGATGTATAAATACATACATAAACGAATGCCATCTTCCCATGGGGGTAAGCAGACACTACAGAATGCCATCTGCTACGATCCTTATTACGTACAACTTTTTGCTTCGTTTATGTTCATACTTCTGCACCCTAATTGCGTAATACATGATCAATCACATTCTGAATCATTTTGAAAGAGATTCCTAATCCATATCTTCTTAAGTTCGAAAAAAAAGTCTGGTCAACAACGTAAATAACGCAATGAATGTTGTTGAACTGTCAAAATTAAACAGATTAGACTTAATCATTTACGAAAATTTGTTACGCAATTAGATAGCTGGTCATACACGCACGCCGGTTACGAGTTTACTACCTGACCTTTCTCAAGAACATCACCCATAAATTCACTACATAAAATAAATAAATACACTCCTAGGGCGTCCTCTCACAGTGGTGGAATAGATATACCTTACTATTCTGCGTATTCTGCGTTTATGCATGTACCTAAAATGAATGTTGTAGAAAATTCACAATTTCAGAAAATCGAATGCAAGCACGAATCACATTGCGATTTGCGGTGTTATCAACGAAAACGGAACGTGAGGTTAACGAAGCCCGCGTTTTGCACATCCCTATCTGATTTGTCAACGAACTTCATTACCGAAACGTGGTACTACTGATCAGAAGGCAAATTCCCGTAATTAAAAACGTTCAAAATCTAGTCGCTATCTCATCTCAGCAACAATCAATGTCAAAAACTTTTCAAAAATGTGGTGAAGTTATTTAAGTATTTTTGACAGATTGTGTTTGAGATTAGAATGCGAACGTTCATAAATACGGGAATTGCTCTCAGATCTGTTTATTATGGTTTTATTTTAGCTTGAAAACTAGCGATCCGCCCGTGCTTCGCACGTTTTTTATGACTTGACAAAACACCGAGATGTCTTTATTATGTTTAAATTTAATGATAGATCGCCCGGAGTCCTGCCAACAGGACTTTAAGTACTTCCGGAAGGACGCAACTTTTTTCGGTCACAGTAGTGTAATGATAAACACCGCTTGCACGAAAATATAGAATATTTTTATCTCTTTCACATTGTACAAGAAATGGTTTCTAAACACAACTGACCTTACATCAGCAGGCGGATGGCGCATGAGCCTTTTAGGCTCTTACAGGACTTCCTGCTTCTATTTTAATTTACTTAGTAATTGATTGTTTTTTAATTTATGTTTAGTTGTTTTTAGTTTAAGTGGTGATTTCCTGTGCGAGTCTCAATGAATACTTATTTTTTCTTTCTTTCTTTATTAATCTATACAGGCTTGTTTTTTTTTTTTGGTTGGGAAATTATGAAATAACTTCTCCCGCTCTGGGCGTGCTGGAGGGCGTGTCTGACTTTTACTGACTAAAACCCACCCGTGTTTCTTCCGCTGCCTGTGTGCCGGGGCCACGATATCCCTTTCGGACAAACTCGCAACCCCGGCAGGCATTGGCCCTAACGGACCCCGTCAGTTGGTGCTGACATCTCTTTGAGGTGCGCGTGGAACACAACGCGCGGTCGCCCTGGGCCTGGTCCTTATCAGACGGCGAGCTACCCATTGCTCATCGTCGGCAAGCCCGTGCCTACGGTGGCCGGAAATCGGCTAGTGACTCCCGACGCCCAGGGCGTCTTGTGTGACGACTAGGGGCGCGAGGGCGCGAATTATGCCTCTCCCTCACGCGTTCCACCTCCTCCTTCGCGAGCATTAATGCTTCGCAGAAGGAAGTGACAACCTCCCATGCACTCTCGCTCCGAACAATGGCCTGAACCAGGGCCGGACGCGAGAGATCGCCGCCGCCGATCGCCTCTGTGAGGACACGGTGGTGCTCCACCCAAGCCGGGCAGACCTCCACCGTATGCTCCACCGTATGCTCCACCGTGCCCTCCGGGCGATCCACATAGTGGTGACACCCTGGCGTTTCCTCCCGCTTTATCCTCAACAGGAACCTCCCGAAACAACCATGTCTGGTGAGGACCTGCGTCAGGCGGAAGGTGAGGACGCCGTGGTGCCTCTCTAGTCACTCCTCAAAGAGGGGACTTATCGCCACAATTGTGGCGTGCCGAATCTGTAAAGGGTGGCAGGGACATCGACGCGAAAACTTTTACCCTGAATCCATGGTAAAAGTTTTCGCGTACATGATTCTGAACCCTTAAAAAAAATCAAAAAAATATAATACTGTTTCATAGAAAAGTGCAATACCCACGCGGTCAAAATGTATGAAACAGCTGTTTATTTTTTTTTAAATAACAGACGAAAAATTTCAACGCGGGGGTTCAGAATGACGTACTGAATCCATGGGTAACAATTTTCGCGTCGATATCTCTGCCACCCTGTATATCTTTTATATTATAAAGAGAAAAGATTTGTATTTTTGTTTGTAGTTAATAAACTCAAAAACTACTGGACCGATTTTAAAAGTTATTTCTCTAGTGATATGGTATATTATCACTGAGTAATATAGGATATCATTTATAAAAATATCACGCGTCTGAAGCCGCTGGCGGAAGCTAGTAATGCATAAACCTTCCCGAAAACATTATCTAAGTGATGGTGAAAACTGCATCAAAATCCGTTACGGGGTTTTGAAAAACATGAACAACATGGTCACACTGCCACACGCGAAAAGCGACTTTCATTTATAAATGTACAGATGCTGATTCCGGCCACCGTAGGCGCGGGCTTGCGGACGGTGAGCAATGTATAGCTCGCCGTCCGATAAGGACCAGGCCCGGGTCAACGGCGCGTTGTGTTCCACGCGCGCCTCAAAGAGATGTCAGCACCAACTGACGGGGTCCGTAAGGGCCAATGCCTGCCAGGGTTGCGAGTTTGTCCGAAAGGGATATCGCGGCCCCGGCACACAGGCAACGGAAGGAACATGGGTGGGTTTTTCAGTAAAAGTCTGACACGCCCTCTCGCTCCGCCCAGAGCGGGAGAAGTCACTTGATGATTTCCCATCGTAACAAAAAAAAAAAAAAACCAATGAAATGAATTAGATTTTTCAAACGATCAAATTAAAATTGTTATTGTGATAGACCATACTTTCCATCCGTCCATGCCATCATTGAACTTTTATCAATATGTAAAACAATATGGTACAACATACATACTTCAAATAAAGACCGAACTGTCATAACAAAGCATTATGACATGATAATATCCTGCCGCGGTCCGGATATTGATTCGTGGCTCCAACACATTACAGAACATCGTTACGTCACTTGTGTCACAGAATAAAATATTTTTAACAGAAGGTCTAGTCGATGCAACTCGCAAAGCATGGGCACAAAAACGAACGTAAATTGTTAGTTTTTTTTTTACAAATTATACTTTGAATAAAATAAAAAATCCTTTGTTCGGAGTGTGGCGGTCCTACCTCACTCCGATTACCTACTTTGCTGCCCCAAAATATGTAATGTGAATGTGTAATTTTGTATTGTACCTACTGTTTACGTTTATTACGTTATCTATGTGTTATTATACTTATATATTTATTCTAAGTTGGATGTATAAATAAACGATTTCATTTGTTTATATATTTACTAGCTTCCGCCAGCGGCTTCACCCGCGTGATTTCTTTATAAACTAGCCTATGTTCCTCAGTGATAATATACCATTCTACTGGTGAAAGAATTTTTAAAACCAGTCCCGTAGTTTTTAAGTTTATACATTACAAACAACAAATAATAAACAAAAATAAAAATGTTTTCTCTCTATAATATAGTGTAGATAATATTAGTGTAGAGTGTAGTGTAAAATGTTGCAGTAATGCATAAACCTCATTTTGTTTTTCAATATTCACACTCCACTCGAGAGTGTCTGACACTCGATGGTTACAAGTGAGTATTTCACAAATGACAGAATAAGCTACCTTCGAGAAATCGTCATAGTGAGCATTCTCGCGCTTTTCATGTTAGCCCTGCCGGAATTGGCTTTTCTACTCCTTTTAATTTTGATGTGGGACCGCCACAGTTTATATTCGACTGCTTCCATTTGTTTTATGATTCACGTAGAAATTTTATAGCTGGTCATTGTCATACGAATACTTCGAAAATAAAGGAATAATATTTGTCTTTTTTTGTGGTAGGATTTTGCGGTGGTGGTTTGGGTATATTTTTGCAAGGTCTAAATAATTGCAAATATATCATTCTCGACTCAACTTGACCGTCTTCTCAAACTCGATTATTATTTTTATCATGATGGTTATTTAAAAAAAAAAAATGGTATAACACAGATTGCTTGCAGGATTGTCTCTACTTTTCCCTTAAGAGGGTTTATCCTAAAAGTTGGCAACGTCGCAAATAACTGTCAAATATTTACCTGTTTTGATTCATATAGCAATATTGAATAGAAATAAGAAATGTGGGTAACTAGCGAACTAGAATATTAATAATGAATTACAATTATAACATTGAATTTGATGTTGTACCCATTTTAAGTGTACAAAACGCATTTGGAAAGTTTCCAAATAGTTTTTTTTACATCTAAAACGAAACATTCGGTGTTACGATATTAATGAATGCATTTCATAATCAATATTCTAGTTTGCTAGTTAGCCACATTTTTTATTTCCACACAGTAATATTGCTAAATTAATCAAAACATTGAAATATTTGTCATTTATTTGCTCTGCTCTTTTTAAACGCTCTTAATTCGTCCAAAGGCTGTCTTCAAAAGATTGCTGCTACGATAAGACTCTATTGTGTCGACCGTTTTTGTAAAATTTCTACATATCTGTAATTTTTATGGTGTACATCAGGGATCACCAATTAGTTTTATTTAGGGTCCATATAAAAAAATAATATGACTTGCGGTCCGTATGGAAGGCATTACCTACTAGCAACCAAGAAAAGTTGTTAATGGACCTTGCGTATTTTTGTGATTTTTGGAAAACGATCATTTCGGTTTGTATAGTATCTCACCCAGCTAGCTCTATTACTCCCGAAAACATTTGCAGCTTCATGCGGCTTGCGTCAGCGTCGTCCGTTGTCGTGTCGAAAGCAAAAAATACAAAGCGTGGGCTTCATTCAATTACTCAAAAAAATTGATTAGGTTTTTGTTATAAATTTAACTGTTTACTTAAAGTCCGTACAAAATAGGTCGGCGCCGGCGATCCGGACCGCGGTCTGCCATTTGGTGACTCCAGGTGTACATAATAACGGCGGTAAGGCCCCTCTTTGAGGAGTGGCTAGAGAGGCGCCACGGCGTCCTCACCTTCCGCCTGACGCAGGTCCTCACTGGACACGGTTGTTTCGGGAGGTTCCTGTTCAGGATAAAGCGGGAGGAAACGCCCGGGTGTTACCATTGTGTGGATCGCCCGGAGGACACGGTGGAGCATACGGTGGAGGTCTGCCCGGCTTGGGCGGGGCACCGCCGCGTCCTCACGGAGGCGATTGGCAGCGGCGATCTCTCGCGTCCGGCCCTGGTTCAGGCCATGGTCCGGAGCGAGAGTGCATGGGAAGCCGTCACTTCCTTCTGCGAAGCAGTAATGCTCGCGAAGGAGGAGGCGGAGCGCGCGAGGGAAATGCAAGATGCGCGCCCTCGGGGCCCTAGTCACCGCAGGAGACGCCCCGGGCGTCGGGAGTCGCGAGCCGACTTCCGGCCACCGTAGGCGCGGGCTTGCGGACGGTGGGCAATTTGTAGCTCACCGTCCGATTAGGACCAGGCCCGGGTCGACGGCGCGTTGTGTTCCACGCGCGCCTCAAAGAGATGTCAGCACCAACTGACGGGGTCCGTAAGGGCCAATGCCTGCCAGGGTTGCGAGTTTGTCCGAAAGGGATATCGTGGCCCGGCACACAGGCAACGGAAGGAACACGGGTGGGTTTTAGTCAGTAAAAGTCTGACACTCCCTCTCGCTCCGCCCAGAGCGGGAGGAGTCATTTGATGATTTCCCACCCAAAAAAAAAAAAGGTGTACATAATAAAGAGTAGAGGAGCTGTCGTGCTACGCTTACCGGGGTTGGTCAGTGGATGGGTGACCATCTTTACATACCGAGACTCCTCCGTACCTTGGAAAGCACGTTAAGCCGTTAGTCCCGGCTGTCATTCGTGGATCTTTGACAGTCGTTACGAGTCGTCAGAAGCCCGAAAATCTCAAAACCAGTTTTACCAAGGGGTATTGTATTACCCAGTCACTGGGTTGTGGAGGCCAGATAGGCAGTCGCTACATGTAAAATACGTAATAGTATTCAGCTGCAACCGGTTAGGACTGGAAGCTGACCCCAACAAAGGCTAGGCAGGTGATGACATAATAAAGAGTATTATATCTATTATAAACCTACAATTTAATTTCAACACTTTATTAGTGGCTTTTGTGTACATGATATTTATTCAGATTTATTACAGTTGTAATAGCAATCATGTAATTTCGTTTAAAATAGGTTTTTATTTTAAAAGCTTTTATTTAACTTACAATGTATGTATGATTGTTCTGGTGGAATCTTGCTACTCAATTTTGAAGCAGATATCTTCAACCGAATGAGCTGTTTTTTTATTATTAATTTATTCATATAGATTCTTTTCTATTTTGTGAATGTGAGAACGCTGTAGGCTTAGTGGACTGTAGATTTATTGACCATCTTCTATTTTGTTAAGTACCTGGTACTTGTTGAAAGACCTACACTGTACTCCCATACCTATTAATACTGTTATTTGAAAATATTGTAAAGGCCAATTATTTTTAAAAGAGTAACCGTGGAGTTTCTTGCCGGCTCTTCTCCATAGGAAACGACGAATTGGAACCATGCACCTAGCTTCTGACGTTTCATATGTGCTCATGTAGCTTTATGAGAAATAAAATATTTTGTTTCTTTTTTTGAATTTATTTATCTAATACTTAACAAGGTATTTTGACATCGACAGGGCATTTGAATCTTCTGATACCCGAACCCGAATGGGTTCGGGTATCAGAAGATTAATGTTGAAAAGATAAAATTAGAATTCAGAGACAGCCAACTGCAGTAGAGCATATCTTCCGGAACGTTATACACAGTGTTAAATTCAGTCATGGCGTGAACATCGTCATATTACAAAGCCACATTTCATCTGAAAAGGGATCTAATTTAAATGACATAGTGAAATGTCCCAATAGATCCCCGTAAGCCATAGAAATTTCCATTATTACATCCATGTGTAATATCATCTTAGTTTTGATGGGCCATTTCCTATTCATTGAATTGGTCCCATAAGGACCCGTATAGCGGTTTAGTCCCATAACAGACATACCTTCATAAATCATTATTTATTCCCTTTAGTGTAATCACCTAAGACTCTGGAGCATCAGTAGGTATTATTGCAAAGACAAAAATGGAAATACTAGCATTTCTCAATGAGTAAACTCCCTAACTGCCAGTTCTTAGTGCCTTCAGAGTATTTTTATGATAGTTAAAAATAGGGTTTTCTTGTCTATTTCACGAAAACAGTTTCAAGTCAATGCTCTAGAAAAGAGAAACCATAGCTTGCTTGATTTTAAGTAATGTTGTAGAAAAGACTTAAAATGCCATCATTTTAATCAAAACGAAGTCTAGCCAATGCTAATGTTTAATTTATACTCACAATACACAAAGTAGTTGAACACAGCGCTCAGTTCAGTATACATAAGTTAAGTCTCGACATAATACAATATGTTTAAAAAACCTGTCCGATCCGAAAGGGGCATATATAGGTACTGCAATACCATGACCAAAAAATAATTATTAAAAAATATTAATATTGAAAATAAAAAAGTTATGGCTACTTAAAATTCACTTTTTTGTTCCAAAATTACCCCATATCCATTAAAAATTACCAAATTTTCAACAGGGGTCATAAGTTATGACTTGTAGACACCCGCTAAATGACGGCCGCCCGCGCCCCATGTAATCACCCGGTAAAATTTTCCTGAATATTTCCACATAAATATATTCTCAGTACAATACCTAACGACACGGATCGGACAGGGTTTTTTACATGTTGTTGTTTTGTTGTAGTTGTTGTTGTTGTTGTCCATCTTAAATGATTTTTTTTATAAAAATGGGAGGGGAAACAATCTTAGGGCATCACATTTTGTTGTTGGAATAGCAACAAAATGTGATGCCCTAAGATTCTTTCCCCTCCCATTTTTATAAAAAATTGTAAAAAAAAAGTACATATTATTGTGTAAATCATATTATGGAAGTTCACGCCAATTCCGACCGGCGGCGTGACGTTTCTATGGGTCGTAGGCACATACTTTTCGGTGCTGCTGGTTCTTTACGGAATGTGCGCGAACTGTCACTCATTCTCTCAGAAAAATTACATATGTCGACATATGTAATTTTTCTGAGAGAATGAGTGACAGCATAAACCAGCGATTGTTCTGAAGAAAATACTCTCGAATAACAATAAATAATATAGTCATGAAAACCGTTGGCGTTTACGGCTTTTAGAAGGAAACATAAAATATTAGCAAAGAGATCAGCAACCAACCAAAGAGCTTTTTCAGTTCTGATGATACTTAAATATTCCCTTTTGAATAATTGAAAATTAATACTTACCTTTAATACATTAGGTATAATTCTGCGACAGAACTCCTAATACTGTCTGTAGGTAAGTCGAGTTTATTATTTAGGTATCAGTTCTAGTACCTAAATCTATTATTATCTATAATTATCAATAGTTTAATACAAACTGCTTTACGTGTCTGTCTCTGTGACTGCTTTGATATTTTAAACTTCACAACGATACTTAAATGATAAATAATTTTATTTCTAGATTTATACAAATACGTCAATCATACACACACAATTAACCATTAAACCCACATTATTACGCAATTATAAATATTTTGTAAAACATGATGTCAATCCACTAAAGAACACTGTCCTTCAATATACAGGATTTTCCTAGTTTGAAGGGCAGGGGTCTTACTCTTTTGTAAAAGCCATAATACTGATGTTACCTAGGCTAAGTTTTGGTAAATAAATGACTACTTTAGTTTTACTTTTAAACTCAAAGGTCCAAAATCAGTCAAAATCCAGTCATAATCTTGGTCAGATCATGTGAAAACCATGTAGATTGGTGCCTGAAATGGTCTTTTGAAGAAAGAACCACACAGATTAAGTGGACCTGTCCAGTCAGTGCACGCATTCGTCAGTAATCGTGCAACTCAACTCAGAACTTAATGAGCTCAACGATTCGAAGAACAATACTCCAAAGAAAGGACATTGGGGTAAATTACTCAAACTGCCAGACCATCATTAAAGCTGAGAAAAATCTATGACCCACATTCACAATAATGGATTCCGATGCGGTTTTCACCATCATTCAGAGCATTTATTCCAAAAAGTTGACCTATGACCTGGTGAAGGCCGCAGGAATCCGCTAGATGCGAGAAGCACAGAACCGGTCGAAGTGGGGGTGCTTGAGGGAGGCCTATGACTAGCAGTGGACGTCTTTCGACTGAAATCATGATTCCAAAAGGTTTATGTGTGTAAAACCTTAATATTTTACCTAGAATTATGGATTTTTTGACATGTCGCCATTGGAATGTTGGAAGCATGGGTGTGTCGCTAGTTGGTAACCGTATTCAGTCGGCCCCAGAAAAAGTTGTGTTGTTATACCTATTGATTCGTTTAAATTGCAAGGAATTTTTCCTTCGCAAACTGAGTGTTCAGATAACTTTTATATTGAACCAATTTACAGCATTATCCAATGAATAAATTCCGTTTAGAATACCTTACTTTCTGAGTTTATCTTGGACATTACTGACATCAGTGAAGAAAAACATCGTGAGGAAACCTGGACTTATAGTTAATATAAGTCTGAAATCGCCAACCCGTCTTGAGCAAGCGTGGTGATCAATGCTCGTGCCTTCTCTGTATGAGAAGAGGCCTTTGCCCTGCAGTGGGACAGTAACAGGCTGGTATTATTATTATTATACCTTAGAAACCAGACACCATGTCAAGTTTGTGAGATACAGCTTACAGGTGCTCCTTTGAAGGCCACCGCAGCCGCAAACCGCATATCAATGCAGAACGGCAACAGGCAGCAGGCAATGTCTCCATCTACGGAAGTGTTTTCATAGAGTTCCATAGAAACCAGTCCTGTCGCTGTGGGTTGTCATCGCAATTGGGCGGCAGCGTAGCTGCGTGAGCAATTTAATCGTGAATTTGTTCGATTGTGAAAAATCTTATATTTCTTCTTACTAAAACGTTAGTACTGGATTTCCGGCACGTGTTGCATGACCCCCATATAAACGAATTTTGTCGATGGAAGAATAGACAAAATTATAGATTGTTATTGTGAATCTGTCATTTTGTCTATTCTTCCGTCGACAATACCCATTTCGATGGTGGTCATGCTGCGCGTGCAGATCGGGCAAAGTGTTATTGGTTTCTTCCTTCAGGAATTTCTCAGTAGCAGCCCGGAGTTTTAATTTGTGCCCGGATGATGGCAATAGGCTCGCCCTTCATTACATAGGACTTAAACGTAATTGGCGAAATGTGGGTGTACTATAGGTACACCTCTGCCCAAACCCTCGGCGAATAGAGGCGTGATGTTATGTTATGTAGTTACTGTTTTAGTACAAAGCTTACAATTTTCTTTTTACCATTGCTTATTCTTTCTCTTTGGCTAGGAAAATAAACCACAGTGACGTTCAATGAGAGGTAGAAATACCTACTCTTATTTAGCATAATTTATTATGTACTAGTGTGTGATATTTCTGAAGATTTTGATAAGATATCTGCAGGGTTTTTTGTGTTAGAAAATGAAATTCGTTGTATTATTTACATACATTTAATCATTGCCTATTATATCTATAGTATAGCGGCTTAACAAGATAAAACCTTCATAGATTCTGGGAGCACAAAACATTTGATAAGAACAATATAATATATTATATAATAAACATTTTATTTAGAAACATAAATAAAGTACAACGTTAAATATGACTAGAAATTCTAAGGGCTACTGCAGACAAATCAACGACTCCAGATTTTGACAATAAAATTTGATTTTATTTTTATGTAACACATATACTTTTTAGTAACCCTTATTTTATTCTAGTAACAACAATATTAGTAATTTTATATAAAAACAAAGCTATCCAATCGTTTCGAAAGAGCACATAATAGGTGTTTTTAATTCGGATTAAGCCGGCAGAGAAACTTGTAAGATTCATTAGATATGACTACTAGATATGCTATATAATAATGAATTAGTGAATAATTTCATTCGTTGTTATTAGAAATAGTATCTAAACATTGAAAAGTTCTAGTAAACTTGAGCCTTAGTAATAAAACGTGAATTTGAAATTGTTCCACTATTAAAGAGAAATATGTAAGAATTACTTCTATCATGAACACATACACACGTAAACTGAAAATTTATTTCATAAACCTCTGATCCACAAGCGAGAGTACTCGCATTTTTAAGTTTAAATCTTACTCCAATTAGTGTTTTAAAGTGACCTCAAACGATTACGATTAAAGTTCTCATGAAATCTGGTCACAGAATCTAAACCTAGTTCGTTATCCATTGAGCTTTCCTTAAAAAGCATCCGAGACGGTCTCGGTTGCGACTCGTGAATGGATCAAAGGCTGTAAGATATTGACACATAAAGGGGTCACGTACTCGGGCTTCCGAAGCTTCGAATAGCTTAGCTCCATCGCTGCGATAACTAAAGCGCCCGTGTGAGAGACCCTTAAAAGCCGAACTTCGTCATTTTATTACATCTATTTTTGTCAATGGAATGTTAGACGGTTTGTCTGTGAAAATCTTCATCTCTCCACGTTTCTCGTGGTGTACGTGGTGTGTTGTGAACTGAAGTGCTTAGAAGCTAGTTCTGCCGAATATAAAATTGCCGGGAGCGTTGGGGTCCTCGGTGGAGAAGTACTCCCTCCATAGCTCCTGGAACTCTTCCCAGGAAACGCTGCTTTTACCCTGGTGAAGAGAATTCGAGAATGAGCCGTTGCACAATACACATTCTGGGAAAATACTGGTCTGGTAGGTATATCAAATTTTTTATACATTTGCGCCCACAGAAAGCTATCAATCGTAATATGACAAAAAGATAAACAAAATGGTCTACAACTCCCACGTTCGTGTCAAGTTTTTCTAAACAAGACCATTGGATAGACAGGTAGGTACAGTAAGACGCACGTCAGTGGAAACAAAACCAGTATTAGCTAGCCTCGCATTCAATTCAAACGCCGTACTACGCTAGGCCAGCTCAAGGTCAAAGTTATACCACCGAACACCGTGCAGTCAACTGTAGGTACTACTTCGCCAATACACAAAAAAAAGTAGTTTAAAACATTCCATCTGAGCTACATTCAGATCAGCATACAATTGTAAACATGTTGGTCTATTAATGATCAGTAAACAGTCGAATGAAAATTTCGTTGTTGACGTAAACCGAAGTCCCCGCTCCATTGGCCGAGTCAACATTTCACAGAATTTATGCCCCCAATTCATTCCATGGCAGCAATAATAAAATTGGAGCTCTACAAAAACTCATGACTATGCAAAAATGAATTACAAATGTACACCTATTAAAAACGTGTGAATATCTCTTATTATAAAATTTTATGGACGATTTGAATGGATATCGGGAAAACGATTCGAATTGAGTATTGTACTCAGTTTATTAAATCGTAGAACATAATTTATACTGGGATAAAAATGGGAGCGATTTGATTTTTGAAGCGAGCATTTGTATTGATATTGTGTTTTTATTTTTATAGAAGTCCTTTTGCTCGCGACATCGTCTGCGATCCAGGATGAAAAGTAGCCTATGTCTTTCTGAATGATTCTAAGCTACCTATCTGTCACATTTCATAACGCTCGGTTCTGTAGTTTAGGCGTCAAAAAGTAACAGACGACATGCAGAATTTCTTTCGCATTTAAGTATAGATTACTGGCAATAGATTATGGCTGACAAGAATGTAGCTGGCAAAACCTCGACGAATGAATAATGTATGTGGCTCATAAAAAAATATCATTAAGATGGTTGACGAACGTATACAACTCATTACTCAAAAAAAAAAACTGCTTTTTCCAGAAAAGTTCCTAAGACCGAATTTCTCGTTAAAGTAATAATATTTTCATGAACGTAAAACCAAGACTAAATTCTCGTGCCCAAATCTAATAACGCTCCAAAAATAAGTAGTAAAATAAACTAGACTTCACTAAACATAATTTTAAGAATCATGAAAGAGAAAATACTAGAAATTATAGAGAAGAATCACGCTAACATAGTACTTACAGCCAAAATAACGATAGTACATAGATTCTAATTACTACTGGACCCATACGCTTGATAGTAATCTGGCTATAAAAGAAAACTTATAGTTATTAGTACCCGTAAAATCTAGAAATTACCTGTAACGAATGGTAATTTTACTTTCCATTCTTAGGTCGATGGGGATAAGTAGCAAAAGTTATAGGACGAAAGTAATAGTTTTATCCATTGGGCGAAGTAGGCCTCGTAAAATAATGTTTTTATTTTATTGTAATAAAATATTTTGTAGAGCATGTTAATGAAAATTAAGGAGTGATGAATAAAAATGTGGATGGATGGAGTGGGAGAGGTAAGCCCAAGAAAATGTGGATGGATTGTGGGAGGAATGATATGAAAGAGAAAGGAAAATTATAGCGTGACGGGGTAAGGGAGAATGGAGGAACAAACGTGTTGCGCCGGCACGTTTTCTTCATTAGCATCATGGGACAAGTCAGGGCAGGAAGATGATATAAATGAAAATGGAAGAATGTTGTTTAATTATATTGTCGCTGTTGTTTTAGCAGTTTTCTGTATACGTGGTGCATTCGTAAAATATTAATAATATAGTATTAAAATCAGAAATAATTGTTAAGGGTCGATCAGTTACCAATTAAAATTCTCAGAGACTGATACACACTTATACGAATTCCTTTATGTCGATTCCAGTTATGTCGACTTTTGAGTTTTCTCGATTTTATCCGTCTACGTGGAATAGGTACCTATGTAATTCATATACTTCTTTAGACATCTGTCAATAAACAATTACGCAACGATTTAGATACCGTTTGAATCCATATCTTTATGTAAATCCATCAAAGGACCATGCGTCTTTCAACTACCCAAAGTATCTCAAAGACCTAGTGTGATGAGGACGGATAAAACGCATGTCTCTAAAACAGTATTGAATATAAAATGAAGATGGATGAAGAGGGAGAGATAGGCTAAAGAAAGGGTGAATGGATTGTGTGAGGAACGATACTAAAGAAAACTGAGTGAATGATAGCGTGACGGTTAAAAGAGAGAATGGAAGATGAAAACGTGTCGCGAAAACCCCAAGTAACATGCCACAGGGGCAGTAAGACAATACTCTCAAAGCCACTTACCTTAGCCATCTTAGTGAAGGCGACCTTACACTCCTGAGGGTCAATGCCGTAAGAGGAGCAGACAGTGGTAAATTCATCGTTGTCAATGGTGCCGTCAGCGCTGGCATCCTCCAGTTGGAACATGAACTGGGCGTACAGCTGCTGCCACTTGAGAGCAGCTGAAGGGTTCTGAGCGTAGTCGTTCCACATGGACGTCCATTCTTCCACGGAGACCTGGAGGATTGAAGGATAAGTACGGTTGGTTGTCTAACGTTGTTATTACTCCTCAAAAATATATGTACCGACAAGAATTAATTTAACTGTCTAAAATCTTTGTTCCATAACATTCTATAAATATGTAGCCACAACACATATTACACATTAAGTACTTGCTTGTACACATTGATACAGTATTATGGAACTCAAATTGTAGACAGACAATCAAATTAATTTTTGTCGATGAACATCGTTTTGGACTCCGCATCATAGTTGCAACAACAAATACACGAGAAATTTTAGGGAGAGAGTACGATGTGCTGACTAGTAGTGCGACAGCACCTCAGTTCGACATACGTTGGAGCGACCGATTGTTTTCTCAACAAACGGTAGGACGACGGAACTTTTGATCAGCGAATGATAGCGTGACACAGCTTTCGCTCAACAAACTTTACTATACGAGTACATTGTTGCTAATAGCAGATTTTTTAAAGAACATTTTAAAGTTACTCTTCCCATACTTTTTATTTCAGAGAAAAAAAGAGGGTGTGTGCTTATGAACACGCGATAGAAGTAAAAACTAACGACTGGAGCCGAGTACACGCGATTCAGCGCCGAGTATACGCGATTTACCGTCACCGAACGACTGGAGTCAAGTTTTCCCAATTCAGCGTCATCAACCATAGCGTGACGGATCAGTTTCGTTTACTGTTCAGAAAAAGCGCAAAGTGCGCCTAAAGAAGCATTCACTTAATAATCTTGAGAAACGACACCAAAGTCTTAAGGCGGAGACTGGCTAGCAATGTTTGTTTGTAATGTATCCAGTTTTTGTAACGCGTTACAGTAGTCAGTGCAGCGAGCCCAACCGCTCAATGCGAGTATTGCGAGCTCATGTTTAACAATAGAGCACGCTTGAGTCAAATTCTCGAAGAGAGCGTTCGCCACGTTTAGTGTATCGCCGTTTTGTAATAAGAAATGGAGCGTGCTTGAGCCATGTTGTCGAAACGAACGTTCGCCGCGTCTTGTGTGTGTATCGCCGTTTTGTAACCCGGTAAAGGTCGCTGCGAATGATACGTTACAAAACAAACGTTGCGAGTCAATCTGCGCCTTAATGTT
Organism: Agrochola macilenta; assembly: GCA_916701695.1. Classification (NCBI taxonomy): domain Eukaryota; kingdom Metazoa; phylum Arthropoda; class Insecta; order Lepidoptera; family Noctuidae; genus Agrochola; species Agrochola macilenta. The sequence goes on from OU753563.1 coordinate 18,702,855, forward strand.
TCGCAGCCTCTTCCAAAACTTGCCGAGCACGATAACACTGAACCAATAAGTAGACTCGGTAGTGACAACAATTGATGGAATAAGTTCACGTGAACTTCGGAAACCTCTCGAGAGTTGAAAGGGTTAAGTCATGTGCAGAGTTTCGGCGTTTTGTGGTCGAAACTTTAGGCTTATACTTGAATTCGACAGAATTGTGTGATAGAAGGAAAAAGGTATATTTGTTTAAGAATTATTTATTACTAGCTTTTGCCCGCGGTTTCGCCCGCGTGGATATCGCAAAATATCCCTCGGTAACGTACTACCGTGATTACATACCTAATAGCCGAGGAAAAGGTCATTGACTTCTACCGCAGGTCCCGCGTAGCCGTCAACCATAATCATTTTATAACGCGTAATTTTGAATCTGTGATATGTACCTTTTGAACTATTCATTTATAAATGACATGATGACAAGGCATATTTTAATCTAAATTAAATGCCCAATTTAAATAACATATTTCATTGGTTAGGGATTAATATAATACCGGTCAAAATATCTTTGCAAATAACAATTACATTATTATTAAATTCTGCAAGATAATAATGGTTACTGTGGGTCATCCTTAGAAGATACACATATGCCATTGAGGACTTTTTTGTTGAACTTTTTAAGATGAACCATTCTGTAAAAAATATTTTTTATGTATCTTTGACGGTTTACGCGGCGCACGCCAGTAAAGCTCCCAATCGGCATGATTTTTTCCAACTTCTTCAACAATAATCGTTATATTTCAGCCAATTTACACAAAACCTTAATGAATTATACATTATTTATGCGGAAGGTTTTTCCGCATAAATCACTCCGTCTATTGGTGAAGACCGTTTGCAAATCTGTTTGGTAGTTTTTGAGTTTATCGCGTTTAGACAGACAAACAGACAAACATACGCGGCGGGGGACTTTGTTTTATAATACCTATGTAAGGATGATGACAGAAAATACAAAAAGACTAACAAACATAGGCCTGCAGTCATGGGGACTGCCGACAGAATTGAAAACGAAATAATATTTATATTCACATTCACTGCTGGCCATGCGCAACACGTCATATTCATAACTATAGATATACCTAAAATTAGCACGTGGGTGACGCGAACCCATAATAACTCCTACACACTATGCCGGCGGCCAGGCCGCCGGGCAAGCCGCGGCGCGTCCGGCCATGCCGCACAAAGCCGCACAAAAGAAATGAAAGCGAAAAAGCTGGGACATATAGCCGTTGGCCGCCGGCATAGTCCAGCTGTGTGGCAGGCTGGCAGCTGTCCGGCTGTGTAGCGGCCATAAGATTTTGCCCTACCAAAAATCGCTCAAGAAGACTTTAATGACACTTCAAAAGTAATTAAATGAAAATTTTACTATGTTATACCTAGGTTATTTTATCCACTATTACTTTATCTAAACCAATCTAAAACGAGCTTTAAAGACAATAATATCAAATTTCACTAAAATATTTAGGCCTAAACTAGAAATTAATCAAAATATCTCTGTACATCACATTAATCTTCTCTCAAACTAAGATCACAATATTTATGAACACTGGATGCTCGCATGATTAAACCGTTTCGGGCTTGGTTTATAAACCCGAGAATTACCATCTCGACAATTTACATACTTCATATAAAACGACTAGCTTCAACCCGTCACTACGTTCGCGTGGAAGTACTAAATATAAAATACTAAATACTAAAAATAACAGCCACATATTTATAAAACGCCCTCTGTCACCGATACACCGCGTCGCATCGTATCGCCCGCCCGTACTGTTACTTAATTTTTTCTTAGCATTCTTTCATTTTTTTTTTTCCTCGGTTCCTAAGAATCGTAGCGTGTGTTTAAATAACTTATATCCTGCCTCAAGAATTGGGTTATCAAATGCAATGAATTTATCAAATCTGACTGGTAGTTCCATTGAAACAAACAAACTCTTCTGCTTTATTAAATTTGTACCTGGGCGACCGAGCTCTGCTCTTGTGAAAATAAAGAATGCTCATTCAATAGTACAGGATAGTTCATACTAATTCTATGCTGTCACGATAGTAGGTACTTACTACTTCCATGCTGTCATGATAGAAGGTACTTACTAATTCCATGCTGCCATGTCATTATTCTAAGGTCTTGTTCTAAACTTTGAGCGACCGAGCTCTGCTCGAGTGAAAATACGGAGAAAACGAATTTTCCCAGATATGAGACCTCTAGATTTTCGCCCCCGTAAGCCCCTATACTACCTACAGATATATGAAGGTATCAAACAAAGCATAATTATAATACCTATGTTATATTTAACGAACTGACGCATGCCGTCGTTTAAAAAGCGGTGGGCCCCAGCTTGAACAATAAGTGAATTACCGAGCGAAATTCTAATAAAGGGCCGCCACGGTAACAATGCTTGAAAAAAATGGATGCTAAATTAAGCACGGTAGGTCATTTGACTAACACCCAGCGCTGACGGGTTAATAAATATGATTGAGTATAATTAAAATTTGTGTACACGATTGTTTCTGTACACATACAATTGTAGAGGTACACGTTATAATTATGAATTTTGGTTGGAAACAGAAAACAAATAACAGTTTGTAGCGGTATACGAACTACTCCGGCCTGACCTCCATTGCAAGCTGTCACTAAAGTCTGTCTATATGTCAAGAGGTTGACAGATTGACACATAGAACATGAGCTTGCCAAGACGCCCCGACACGGGTACGTAGTTTTGTCGAATTTATGGTGAAAAATATAAAAGTTTAACCCTCAAGCCCTCAAGGGAAGTCCTTTCAATAACCTGACCCACAACAAGCTTACTAGTGAACTGTTTATAATTGCATAGCACATGTTGAGTACTATGTACCGACCATAAAGCTACCATTTAGGTACTGGGTATGTCTTTCATTGACTTGAATGTGCCTTGGCGGCTGAGAGTATGTCATGCTCACTCTAATGTCTCGCTGACGGTGGCGCGTGTGTTGGATCATTTAGCTCCCTTCAAAATGGTTGAGCTGAATGGTGCTAATCCATGCGTCATGTTCGTGAACGGGCGCCGTCAGTAGGGACTGGGCATCTCTTTGCTACCACGGCTTATTTTAATTTAATTTAATTTAATTTTTGAATTTTTATTTTTATTACGGACGCTTTTAACGTTTTGCATAGTTCTCACATGTATAACTTCAACATGAATGATGTAACCAATATTTTGTAACCATAATTATGATTTAAAAGAGTGTCCGTAGAGTTTCTTGCCCGTTCTTCTCCATAGGTACCTACTACGCTTTGGAATGGGCATCTAGCTTCATCTTTCTGACTGACCGACCCCTTGACAATTCAAAAGTGCCTGTAATTGGTTTATTTGAAATAAATGCTTTGAGTTTGAGTTTGAGTTTCACACAAAAAATCAAAAGCATAGAGAATTTGTTTAACCTGAGAATCAATCTACGCAGGGTCTCACAATTGGGCCTTGAAATTATAGCAGCAGAAAATTTAATAAGGGCGCCTTATTTAGAAAATTATAGCTGCCTTTTGTCAGATGAGCCACTTCTGTTTTATTAGACATTGCTACAAGTAATCTCTTCTAAAGATAGTAAAATTTCGTTTGCGCGATATATTGAAAATGTTGGGAACGGCTTAACTAGATGGAAATGAAATTTCGTTTTAAAATTCCCCGACAGCTCAGGGAGTGAGGTAATAAAAAAGGTAAATTTACCGGCAAAAATGTCCAAGACCCGTTTGAATCATAACCTAAAAATAAATAGCACTAAGAAATCGTTAAAGGAAAGTGGCGAAAGTCAATTTTGTAAGAAAAACAATTTCAAGTTTTAAATTTCGTTCAGTTTCTTGGGTATTGCTGTTTTCCATTTTTATGGGCTTTAAATGTAAAATGGGAATTAGCGAAAAATAATCAGGATGGAGGTGTCCCTAACTCCGTAGGGTGTTTTGATAAGACCCGCGGAAATGTCGGCTACTTACAGGCTGGCTACAGTGGAGTACCAAATGCTGTAAGTGTGTATGTGTGTGTAACTGTGAAGGTATTTTTAGATCGTGTCTTGTTTCTGTTGCAATGGGGTCGTTCACTGTCAAACTAGTTCGGCATAGATGGCGCTAAGTGCTAGTTACACACGTAAGTAGTTATAATATTGTAAAGATTAGCTCTCAGCGCATGCCTATGAGATAGCGTTAATCCTTGACAATTGTTGTAAACTGATTCTCTTAATGTAGTCGAGTAATACTTTCCAAAGACATCGTACAGTGACAACTGAAGACAGCCGTTTTGTTGGGCCTCAGTTGTTCGCAAACAACTGCGCCCGACAAAAAGTTTTCATACGTGAAAAAGATGGAGAAAATATATCTCTGTCTCGTTTACTACTGGATCTACTTAATAAGTGTGTCTTTGCCCCATTGTTATTACTATTTAGGGACTTGTTTGTTGCTTTACTCTATCTACGTCTACACAATTAGATATAGTTTGACCGAGACCGCTGTACCGCGCCATAGGTATGTGCGCGGCGAGACGGGTGGGGCAGTGCAGACCGCTCATTTGTTAACGCTCACAGCGTTCCGGCGCTCATTCGTCAACGCTGCTCCCCCGCCGCGCCGCACATACCTAAGGCGCGGGCCGCGGTACAGCTCGGTTAAACTATAAAGCTGCTGATGAGGTTTTGACTTACGGCCGATTGGCCACTTTTTGGTCAACAATTTCGATTTTGACAAGTGACAAACACTCAGCACTCTCTCGTTGCGATTTTTTCAGCAAGCAACCTCAATGTCCCTGCCCGTTTATATACGTGAAAATTTACCTGTCCATCTTTATTGGAGTCGGCTCTCTTCCGAAGCCCATCCCAGATCTTGATCATGATCTCGTGTGTCTCCGTGTTCTTGGGGTCACCTGGCTTCCACCCCCGGAGGTGGCAGATTTTCTGTATGGAAAGTAGAATCATAAATAGAGATATCAATTACTTTGAAAATAGTCTGTATCTTTGGCCTGGCAGGCACTGGTTAGTTTATCAGTGGCGCAAGATTATTGATTAGTACTTAAAACCTTATTGTCATGTGTACGTATTGATTAAAAAAGCTATGAATAAATATTGAAAAATTTAAAAAAAATCATTATTATTGACATCATTTTATAATTAAAATACGAGTAATTAAGTAATAATAATAAATTATAAAATGACTAACGATTTTATTTTTTATTTATATGATGTATGCTAATTTAGGATGATAATTGTAATGCTTGTAAAAGACTGCAAAAATTCAAAATATAAAAGTCATTTATTCAAACGGCTGAGAATCAGCACTTTCGAACGTCAAAATTAAATAATACAGTCCCCCAAAACGCCCACCCTTCACCACTTCCTAGTGCGTTAGCTGGGAAGAAGAAGTGGCGCAACAAACTTCCCAACAGCACAGCTGTCTGTTCAGTTAGAAGAACAAAAAAAAGATTCTATATAGTATTCAAAATAATTTACATTACGCAACACAAAACACAATTTAAATTATTAGCCATATATAAGCTAGCACACGCCAATATACCAAACAAAATCATTGAGAACTATACTCAGGCAGAAATGAAAACAAAACGTAAACAGAACTTAATATCTAAATAAAAGCCTCCAGGCATAAAGGGCGAGCCCGCTTGCTAAGTCATAAATACTAACATAACACCAACACTTAACTTTATTTTTTTAGTATTGTCGTCGTTATAATATTAATATTTCGCTTAACAAAATTGGTAGTTAACTAGGTAGCTAATCCTTTGGGATCTCGACAAAAAGTAAGCACTAAGAGCTTTATTTAGGTGTTATATACAGCTTTCTACAAAAGCGCCATAAGAGAAACAAAAAAAAATTGTGTATCACACTAACGCCTACAATTTTTTGCATAAATATACCTAAAATCAATACTCGTGATGTTTCGATTCCAATCCCACATGTTTCCTCGAATACCGATTGATTAATGTTCACCGAAAATACCAAGATGAATGATGTGCAAAATGATTGCTATTAACGTCAATCATTTTAGCTACCAATCAATATGTCCATCTCCGTAATAGAAGGCGAAATAATCAATGATGTTCAAATTAGTATCGATTGTAATCAATCAGAGGCTGCCCCACTTAAAAATTGTGAAAGGTATGACGTAAGAAGTTTACCGGGCGGTCAGGTGCATATTGAAATATGAAAGAATGGCCTAGTTTTTTGTAGTGAAACAAATGAATCTGTTTCTAATAATGAATGAGGTCAACGTTAGTCGGGGTTTTAAATTAAAACTTTAAAATAACAACATGAATATCATCACAATACGGTAAGGAAAAAAGAATGGAAACAACAATACGGTTCATTATAGGAACGTTACACAATCCTGGAGTATTCCGTCTATATAATTATGACACTAACTTTTATGCGACATGAATAGTTTTTTATTCCTTACACTCACTTTTTACCCTATGTAGGTATTTTCTTGATAATTCCAAGTTCACATACTACCAAAATTTCGAAAAAAAAATAAAGTATTCGAGAGAGCTCCTAGAGAATTAATGGAAGAATAAACTTTAGTAAACTACATCAAGCAATATAATTGCAAAACCGACTCCAAACATTCATCATTCATCACAAAAGTACAGAAAAAAAAATACACTAAAATAGGACCAGAAGCATTGGCTAAATAATAACAGGCGCACGGGTCAATCGGTGGGTAAGCTACGCTTGCCACGGTCGGTTCATGGAAGGGCGACCATCCATTACATATCGAGACAGGCTTTCACTCGTAGATCTTTGATAATTGTTACGGGTAGTCAGAAGGCCAAAACTTTGACAACCAGTCTTACCAAGGGGTATCGTGTTACCCAGTAACTGGGTTCTGGAGGTCAGATAATCAGTCGCTCCATATAAAATACTGGTAGTGAACTGCTTCCGGAGACTGGAAGACGACGCGGACGCAGTTGGAAAAAGCCATAATCCACCATAATCCGTCTTCGAATTTTGTTCTAAGACATGCTGGTTTCCTCATAACGTTTTCCTTCACCGTTTTGAGAGCAGTGGTGATGAAATAGATTACACAACACAAAGATAAGTACCTGGTCCCTGGGCTTTGTCTGGGTTCAAATCCACGACCTACGACAAGTAATTCGGGGCCGTTACCAATGAGCCATCACTGCTGTACTACCGGTAACAATACTAACTCACATATACCACCAACCTCACGAATAGATAAACCAAGCCGTCGGAAACCTATGTGGTTTACTACTAGGCAATATCTTTGGTGCGGTCGAAACAACCCTATAATATATGTCTATTGGCAATCGTGGACCAATCCGAATCGATTGCCTATCTTGGTGCAGGGAAATATATTCCGAATACACGAGTGATATGAGAATAAGGAAAGCGATGATTGCTGTAGTTTAGTTGACTGAAAGATTTTTGGAGGAACTCATCTATAAATTCTAGCTTGGAGCTATCAGTTTTACATTAAGATCCGCAGTGGAAGCCCGCGAAATTCAAATTTTGTTACGTTTTTTTGCAATTTGCAGGTCAGTGTCAGGTTGTATCTTGATCAAAATATGATTCACGAACACAACAAGTATGTATTTACACAATTATAATCATTAATACATCTTTATAAGTTAAAAATCATTGAAATCATGTCATTTGGGAACAAATCTAGCTTAGAGAGATGTACTCGTATTAATGATTATAATTCTAATTCAAATATTCCAATTTGCGAAAAAAAAAATAGCAATTTGCAAATTGCAAAAAACTTAAGAAATTTTTAATTTCGCAGGCTGTCACTGCGGATCCTCCTTAAGTTTTAGCCTTCAACTTCAGACCCTAAGCTACGTCAACTATCGTATTTAATCAGTTGAAGGACACTGAACGAGACAGAACAGAAGTTTTATTGTTATTACCTCTGGGGTCGTTTAATGTGCCACAAAGTGTTTTAAGTTTATAAAGAGCTAATTTTACCAAAGCCAGCGAGGTAATTGCGTAACACTCTAAAAGTAGCAATGGATTTGATTTTGACAGTTCAACAGGATTCATTGCGTTATTTACGTTGTTGAGTAGATACTTTTTTCGAACATATACCGGCTGAATTTTTTTACCGTCTCGAGAATAATATGGTGTGTTGTGTAAGTGGAACAGAAGCCATACCCGGGAATATTTGTTTAGCAGCATTGACCACGCGGGCGGGCCCCCTCATCCTCATGCGCGAGTGGCTTATGCGCCTGCGAAAGGATATCAAAGAGGCCGATGGCAAGTGTGGCGACTACCTATCAGCCGCTAAGGAAGCTACGAATTCATTGATAAATTCCGCGCATTTAGTAGGGTGCGTATAATTTGAATTTCAATATTTTCTATAGTTAAAAAAAAAAAAACTGCCATTGGCTTCTACTCCGTTCACCTATTATACGCTATTTTTTTCGAGACGGTAAAATAAATCATGCAATATATTAGCAATATCCTTCAAAATCAATCAGATTGTGATTGAAAGTGCGAAGTGGGATCAATTACTCGTAGAGTGCGGATCGAATAAAATAGACGTCTGACAGCTTTTGTAATGAAAAACTGTCAAAAATTCAAAATGAATTCGCAGCATAAGACTTTATACCACTTGGGTCTATGCGAATGGCGTTTTTATATGTGCGTTTCATGTTTTTGCATCCATGTCTTCATTTTTGAGGCAGCGCTAGTTGCGTTTGCAGCGCGTATAAACGCGTAAAAAAACACCGTGTGCATAGGCTCTAAAACTTACTTACTTATTACAAGATTAAGATTAAAACTGACCTCTATAGCCAGTTCGAAATCTTTCCTCTCTATCGTGCCGCTCTGATTGACATCTGAAAAAGAGGAAAAGTTTTAACAAGGCCTATAAAATTTCCCTTTTTAAAACTCTCAAAGAAATATTCTTTTATAACTTTACCAAAGAAAACGTTGAACACATAAAGGAGCTTCTTCCGCCGGAATTCGGAGATAGACATGTTTTTTAATCTGCAACAAAAAAAAAAAGAGGATTAGCAAAGGACTCGAGCAAGTACAGTTTGAGAGAAAAAATAATTAAAAATTCACAACTTTGTCCAATTAGAACATTTAAGTCTAAATGTTTTTTATTTTCAAGTACCTAAATCCGGTTTTTTTTTAAACACGACGTTTACATTATGATTTACGAGTCTCTCGATAGAGTACAATCACTTTTAAGTGAGCAGTACATTTATTGGTATAGTACTTTTTAGGTACCTACTATTTTTTATACCTACAAAGATCACAATAAAGGAACTCATAGGCCAATATGATGTAGGTACGTAGTGTGTGTGCTCTTTCCCGAGAATTTAAAGCCAACAGAACATTTGGAATCATTACCTAGTAATAAGTATAAGAAATTGAAATAGATCCTGAATTTAAGAACGTAATATTTGCTTAAAATTTTTGGCCGGTCCTCAACCAATTAAAATCCATGCTATAATAATACTTCGCCAGGTATGGCATTCCGAGACACAGTGGTCACGTGGGTAACACAAGTCTACGTCATCACATCTGTGTTACCAGTAGTTTGTAATAATAACTCCCCAACCACCTTTATTACCAGTACCTCTACCATGAGTTGTTATCGAAAACTTACTCGCTAGCGCTAGCGTATTAACACGTTCAATGCCGGGACGCCTCCTGGAGGGTTCACCTAGTCGCTTATGGGATGCCGGGAACCCTCGAGGAGGGCTCATTTTAAATGTAGGTTTTTCTTAGCGAATACAGCATTATAAACCTTGAAAATAAAATCTGATGTATATTTTAACAAGATTTATTAGTTTAAACGTTGGTTTTAAAATCCAAATTTTTTTACTTTCAAAATGTTTTGACCACGGTTAAAAATATTCACAAAAAATTAAAAATGTTGGAAAATACGTATAGCGACAAGACCCCCTGAACATACTATTTTACGTCGTTTTACAGTGTTTTATAATATGGTTTTAAACCTAATGCCGTTGACCGTGCGCGATGGTTAACTTTAGCGCAAACGTAATGCCGGTGCCTCCTGGAGGGTTCACTTCCAATATGTTTGGTGGAATGGCGTATGAGCTTTATGAAAAGAGGGTGGAGTCGGAAGTGTTAACGTGGTTCAAATAGATTTCGATAATGCTCGCACCATGAGTTTTACGGAGTCTTACGCAGGCGCTAAGGTAAGCTCGATAGATCGTGTCGTCTAGCTAACTTCACTCTTATGTTTTGTTTCTTTCTTTCTCAGTAATAAGAAGAGAGAACGGCTCATATGATCAAAACGCTATCACTATGGTAACAATGTTATGACAGTCAATATCATAAAAAAATCCGATTAAATAAAAAGGTTGGCGGTTAGTGAACTACTTACGGTATTTAGGGGTTGTTCAATTTTTATTCCTTATAATAATTATGTACGTCTATTCAATTTGTAATTACTTTGACGATGTGTGATTTGCGGTGTTTTTTATTAAAATTTAAAATGAACTATGTTTTCAATCAGACAGCTGGATTGGCACAATGTCGGTATATACATAAACGGCGAGTTCTTGAACCATCTTCGCTTCGCAGATGACATGTTTTGGTGCACATGCAGAACTCACTAGATAAGGGGAGCCGAAAATGCGATCTTCAAATGAACGCTGAAAAAACAGGTGTACCTATTAAGTAACAGCTTATGAGTACCAACGGTGATTATAAGACACACCAATCGTATACGTAGACAATTGTGTTTATCTCGGGCAAAGCATATCATTTAATAAAGCTACCGAAAATTAAATAGATCGCAGGATAAAGAGTGCATGGAGAAGATATTGGTCGTTGAAAGAGGTATTTAAATCACGCATCCCTATTCGCCTGAAAAAGAAAGCTATGGAAACCATTATATGACCTACTCTACGGTTGCCAAATTTGGACACTAACAAAGGCAGTTATAAAAAACTTCAAGCCTTCCAACGAACAATGGATAGGAGTATATTAGGAATTAAACTCAGAGACCGAAAAAAAAGCAAATACATACCGACTATGCACTCAAATAATAGATGCTGTGGAACTAGCTTGCAAGTTGAAATGGCGATTGGCAGGACACGTAGCCAGAGCCACAGATGGAAGCTGGAGTGAGCGGGTTCTCCATTGGTACCCTCGCGATACACCACGCACCCGAGGCAGATCCCGTTGCCGGTGGTGCGACGATATTGTGGCCGTGACCGGCCCCACTTGGACTAGAATAGCCCAAGACAAACGAATGGCGAAAGATGGAGGAAGCCTTCGTCCTTAAATGGGCACCCAATATCAATTGAAAAACATTGTGTATATAATTTATTTTATTTTACTTAATATGTTAAATCAATTTATTTATTTAATTATCTATTCTTGTTCATCTCATTATTGTTAAAACGCATGTTTATATTGTAATATGAATGAATGATATAAATGTAGGTACTTTTTGGGAAATAAAAGGCTTAAATAAATTAATATTTTTTTTCTTGAAATTCACGATGTGCACGTCGTTGATCTCCAAATTTAGCGGCCTCTAACATATTCCAAGCTAAATAAGCTCTTCCAGCCATTTTTTGACTTTAAAAGACTCAAAAACGTATATAATTTTAATGTAAACATGTTTCACACCTCAAAATGCTAGTGAGCTACGTAACTAGTATCGCAAGCGTATTTTTCGATAGCGTCTGTCGAATTAGTGACTCATGGTGCCGTTTTGTATGGTGACAGCTGAAAACGTTAGTGACTATCGAATAGATTACGTTAGGATTCTTACCTATCGAAATCTATAGTGCTCTTGGTACGAATTTTAATTCTTTCAGTGACCGCTAGGGGCTCTGTACAATATATTTTCATATAAATCATTGACGGAGACGCTAGCGAGTTTTGACATTATCGAAATCTATTTGATTCACGTTAATACGCTAGCGTATTTAACGCTAGCGAGTAAGTTTTCGATGGCAACTCATGGTAGAGGTTCTGTACGGATCCGGTAAAACAATGAGGTTTTAATTAACAATTACGTTGGTTTATGTTTAAATTTAATTGTTTCGTTTGATTAGACACACGAAACGACAATTTAAATGCTTTGTACATATTTTTTTACAGAACGGTGGCTGAAAACTGTTTTGTTGCAATAGAATGGCAACTGGATAGTGACGTAAGCATGTGTTAGTCCCGGAATGCCAGACCTTGTTTTATTTGAACATGTTAAAATTGAATATAACAGCGTGTATCAGAAATGTGTGGTCATATTTAAGAGAGTGGTACAGACCATCAAACTGGACAAGTTTCTCTATGGGACCACCATCGTAATCGAGAAAAAATTATCAACTGTCCCATACAAAACTTCAATACCTACTCGAACAAAATGTATGGAACAGCTGATTACAGTACAATCTTTACTTCGTGTTTCGTCAGTCGTCGGATTTCTATTAGTTGCCCTGTGCACTTGGTAATCATGGTTGACAGCAACGCGGGCGCAGCGGTAGGAGTCAATACGTACAAGCACCAAGTGCAAAGGGCGGCTGACGAAACACGAAGTTTGCCGAGGGACATTAAGAAAATAGTTGTACTATAATCAGCTGTCCCATACATTTGGTTACTGTACATTTGTGATACACGTTGTATATCAGCAAGAAGGCATTTACAAGTCGTCCATGTTCTTGTTACAGCGTTGGATAGCTTCCAAGAGATCCGACGCTCTGCAATGGACCTCGGAAGGCCATTATTTTGACCAATCGAACCACAACAATGCAATCAGCAGCGTTCTACGTTTAAACAACGTGTAAACGAAAAGATATGTGTCAATGTCATCATATTGTTGAAAATGAAAAAAATTGTGCTCTGTTTTCACGGAAATACATATTATTTAAAGGTGGAAAATTAATGACAATAAGTAAAAACCTTCTGAGTTGATGTACATTTTTGCTCATGTTATTTTGAATTAATCTGTAAGTATGCATTTTGGTGATTTCTTGTTTAATGCTAGCTTTCAAGACTTGCAAGGTTGTGGTTTATGTTGGTAAACCCGAGATTTCAAAAAGCGTTGCTAACTGGCCAGCCAGATGAAAACGCTAAAACGAGAGATTATACGGCCCAGGAATTGGTGTTTCAAAATCTCCGTCATTGCCTCAGGCACTGAGCTCAGAGCTGTGTATCGCTCCAATGCATTGTCAACAAAATCTCCATTCGTCTTTTTTCTAAATGTCAAAGAACAATGAAATTTGACGCCATTTGCAAAAATTATGGCACATTGACATTGTGACATTACTTTTGCCCCACCCTATATAACTTTATTGTATTTAGATGATAATAAATTAACTATTCCGCAACATTTATTTATCTGTTTTTACATTATTGCGGTAACCAAGCTTGGACGAAAATTTCTTGACTTATTTTCCTTTATGCAAATTACGCTGGATTACGCTCGTGTTTGCCCCCCACCCTAAGGATTTTTGACCGAAAACGAAAATTGACGAAAATGGTTATTTTGGCTGAAAATTGCAGAAAACCGAAAATGAATACGAAATTCGGTACCCTAAAGTGTGCAGGTATAAGTACCTACTACTGACGTCGCAATTATGCAATCTGTCTGATTGTGTGGGTGGAGTTTGTCGGCTCTTCTACATAGGAAACGACCAACTGGAACGGTGCACCTAGCTTCTGACAAAAAATTCAAAAAAAATTCAAAATTCAAAAGTCATTTATTCAAACTAGGCTGAGAATCAGCACTTTTCGAACGTCAAAATTACATAAGACAGTCCCCCAAAACGCCCACCCTTCACCACTTCCTAGTGCATTAGCTGGGAAGAAGAAGTGGCGCAACAAACTCCCCAGCAGCACAGCTGTCTGTTCAGTTAGAAGAACAAAAAAAAAGATTCTATATAATAGTATTCAAAATAATTTACATTACGCAACACAAAACATAATTCAAATTATTAGCCATATGTTAGCTAGCACACGCCAATATACCAAACAAAATCATCGAGAGCTCAACCAATCAATCATCGATACTCAGGCCGAAATAAAAAAAACTAAACGTAAACAGAATTAATATCTAAATAAAAAAGCCTCCAGGCATAAAGGGCGTGCCCGCTTACATATAGTTGTAACTGGAAGTTATAAATGATAAACTAGGACCATCGATGTAAAATAAATAAACAAAGAGTTAATTACTAATAACAGTAAATAATATGATCAATTGTCGAGGTCACTAGCTAACCACATATTGCAATACAACTCATAAAAAAACAGTGTGATGAGTAGATATTGTCAAAAATAAATTGAAGTTAAATTAAAATAACTTGACTTAAAAAGTCAAATAAAATAAACAATTATATAAACTCATATAACTTGTCAGTACGTAAGCTGGAGAAAGAACATAAACATTGTCTTGAGTTAATCACAGCGACCAACTATTCTTATCATTTAAGTAGTCGTTGATAGAATAGTATGCCTTTGAACAAAGATAGGATTTTACTTTCGTTTTAAACGCATTAAAAGGCAAATCTAGCAAAGAAGAGGGTAGCTTGTTATAAAAATTGACGTTTCATTAAGTGCCCATGTAAGTTAATGTGAAATAAAATATTTTGATTTTGACTACTTGATCATTACTCAGACCAAATAAAAAACTAAGACATAGCGCTGTCAACAGTGACATGAGGCCGGTTTCGTAAACATGTGTGCACTTAGTGAGGTGTAGTTTGATTGTAAATTGTTGTAAATGTGTGCATGTGAGCGTGTATGCACAGAGTCAAGGTGTAGTTTTGGCATGCTTCCCCGTATTGTTTGCAGCGCTGTCTTGGTTTTTTATTTGGTCCGACGATCATGATTATCATAAAGTAGATAAAACAATTTAAGAAAATGTTATTGAATCGATCAGATTAAGCTACGCTTGCCGGAGATGGTCCGTGGATGGGTGAACATCTTTACATACCGAGACTTCCGTGCCTCGGAAAGCATGTTAAGCTGTTGGTCCCGGCTGTCATTCGTGGATCTTTGACAGTCGTTACGGGTCGTCAGAAGCCCGAAAGTCTGACAACCAGTCTTACCGAGGGGTATCGTATTATCCAGTTACTGGGTTGTGGAGGTCAGTAAGACAGTCGCTCCATGTAAAATACTAATATTCAGCTGCATCCGGTTAGACAGGAAGCCGACCCCAAGTTAGTTGCGAAAAGGCTAGCCAAATCGATTGTTATTTTACAAAAAATGATTAGCATCAACCCAAAACAAATAAATTCATAAAATCCCTATTAAATTCTCGTTTGAATAATCACAAAATCACGGTTTAGTAAAAAACTCATTAATATTTAAACGATACGGAATACACAAATAATTTCATGATAAAGGACACAATAGGAGGGAATCCCTACAGGAGGCTATAATAATTCATACATTTACATACACCAGGAATTATCCTTGAATATTAACTTTAGTTTGTTAAAATATAAGCTCAGGAGTAATATTATCTGACGGGTCCGTAAGGCCAATGCCTGCCAGGGTTGCGAGTTTGTCCGAAAGGGATATCGCGGCCCCGGCACACAGGCAACGGAAGGAACACGGGTGGGTTTTAGTCAATAAAAGTCTGACACGCCCTCCCGCTCCGCCCTGAGCGGGAGAAGGTATTAGATAATTTCCCACCCAAAAAAAAAGGACTAATATTATATTTAGTGTTTTATTAGTATACTAAACAAACATTGCGTGTATGTACGAATGAGAATTGTTGTTAAAAGTGGTCAATCAATTACGAGATCAACTGGCGTGTAACAAAAACCGTGTCCGATCCGTGAGGGTGTTGTTAAGAACCAAACTGAGAGTCTATTTATGTAGTAATATTCAGGAAATAAAAAAAAAATTGGCCGCATTTTTTTTCAATGGGGATTGGAATTTTATCGGGTCATTTACATGGGGCGCGAGCGGCCATCGTTTAGCCGGTGTCTCTACAAGTCATAACTTATATATGACCCCTGGTGAAAATATACTAATTTATAATGAAATTAGGATAATTTTGGTACAAAAAACGTGAATTTTAAATAGCAATAACTTTTTTTACTTCTAATAATAATAAGTTTTTTATTACTTTTTGGTAATTTATTGCAGTACCTATGTGCCCTTTGGGTTTTTAACACATTGTATAAAAACAGCAAACAAAGAACAGACGAAATTAATAGTTACAAATATTTACAATTGTCAACTACCCTCAATCTGCCTAGCCTTTTCCCAATTATGTTGGGCTCGGCTTCCAGTCTAACCAACTGCCTATCTGACCTCCACAACCCAGTTACCCCTTGCTAAGACTGGTTGTCAGACTATTTGGGCTTCTGACTAGCCTTAACCACTGTCAAAGTTAAACGAAAAGCAGCCGGAACCAACGGCTTATTTAGAGCGTCCATTCTGAAGAGGGCAACGTCGCAAATAGATGTCAAATATTTCGCTGTTTTTATTAATTTGGCAATTTCATTACATGGAAATATGAAATATGGCTAACTAGTGAACTAAAATATTGAGTAAGAAATGCAATAATTAATAGGTATCGTTACACCAAATATATAGTTTTAAATGTAAAAAAGTATTTGGAAACTTTCCAAATGCCTTTTTTACACCTAAAACGGTTACAACATAAAATTCAGTGTTATAATTGCAATTCATTTTTAAAATTCTAGCTCGCTAGTTAGCCACATTCCTTATTTCTATAAAGTAATATTGCCCAATTAATCAAAAGAGGATTGAAACACTAGGGCCGTGGGGTCCGAGTGCTCATCGAATATTTCGGGACATCGCCAAGCGGTTGGTCGACTCTTCACGTGACCAGAGCTGGCTGGCCAATTCTTAGGCCAAAGAATCAGCATTGCCATCCAACGTGGCAATGCTGCCAGCCTTTTGGGCACTTTTCCCGCTGACAGCGATGCGGACGAATTTTTTGATGCCCAATGAGCTCTTCCCTTTATTTTATTTTATTTTTTTCTTTACATTCTTGTACATAATATATATAATAGTTAGTTGTAAAATAAATCAAAAGAGGTAAATTTTTGACAGCTATTTTCGACGTTGCCAACTTTTAGAATGAACGCTCTTAACGTTCTTTCCGAGGCACAGAGGAATCTCGATATGTAATGGATGGTCACGAACTGACCGCGGTAAGCAACCGCAATCTTTGATCAACCCGTGTTATTATTTAGCCACAAGCCCCTCAACCTGTAAACTACCCTACTATGTGTTTTTAGTCGCGTGTTTTCTTAAGGTACAATTCCGTAGCCGACCGCAGACGGCCACTGTAGGCGACGTGTCGCCGCGGCACGACTAACTCCCATGAATTTCTATGAAATACCTACCTTCCGTAGCTAGCGACACGTCGCCTTCATGTAATTGCCGCCTGCGATCGGCTACAGAATTGTAACTTTAATTTGAAGAGATCCCTTTCAATCCCACGAATGAATATTAAATAGAATGTTGATTTAGGATAGTTCTACTAAATATTTAATTGAATGAACAATGAAACATATTTTAGTGGGTGTTATGAAAGAAAACAAGAAGTAACTTTGATTGTACTGGTATATCCACTCGTAGAGCAAAAAGGTATTACACTATAGTCGTAATGGTTTTATTCGCGGAGTACCTACTTAGTCGAAAATAGAAGTTTAATTCACGGTGCAAATAAAAACTGATTCAAAGGTGCTTAGCCATTTATTTCCCCAACCGTACATAACTTCATTGTTTCCCCGAAGGATAAGGCAGAGGTGTGCTTCTAGTACACCCACATTTCACCAGTTATGTAAAAAAAGAAAGAAAAAGTATTTATGGTGACTCGCACAGGAAATCACACATTAACCATAAATAAAAAACAAAGTAACATTAAAAATTTAAAGAAGGAAGTCCTGTACGCGGCCAAAAGGCTCCTATCTCAGCATGATGCCGCGACATTTAAAAATAAATAAAAATGTCGCAGCGCTGGTATTCTGATAGGGCCCGCAGTGATGTCACGGATATATAGATACAGACAAATAAATATAATAAAAAATAAAAAGGTGTGTGTTTAAGTCCCATGTAATAGGGGGCGAGTCTATTGCCATCAACCGGGTACAAATCCAGACTCCGGGCTGATACTGAGAAATTCCAGTATATATTTATTATACAGATTGTTACGAGTATCAAGTTCATTTTCATCCTTTCTTTTGCGTCTAAATCAACGCACACATGTTATCCTGAAAATCTAATCACGCAGATTTTCGCTGCATGATTAGGTTACACCTGGCTCAGTACCATTAATTCCAAGCCGGAATTAACTCGGGAGGGTAGAATTAACTACAGTCCTACCCGCATCAAAATGACTGACGGAGAAGAGACCCGCCGCTTAGATTTTGTGCCAACCAATAAAACCGTAATGAATGGAACTCTGGAATAGAACGGACTTTGGGTACTTTTGATGCGAGAATTTCAGATGTTTTATGACAGAATGGAGCTAGTGACTTACAAATCCCTGACTCCATTCTGTCCTTATTTGGTTAATTTTTTAACTGTATAAATATTGGCTTTTTACTAATCATGTCGGGGTGATTTTCAGTTGATACTTTCTATTCTATTCTATTCTTTATTATGGAAAGCAAAGCCGATGTCGACCATTCTGCCAATGTCTAAAGTGAGTTGGAAAAGCAAGTGTGTATTGAGATAAAATAAAATAAATTAACAAGTAGAATGTTAAGAATCTTCAATGATGAATTGTTGAAATGTAGATAGGTTGATACTTTAGAAGTGCATGCACACACGTCAGTCAAGTCAACGTCAAGTCACCGATCAGTCACGTCAATTTCAGGGATGTATGCGAACAGATAGTCAGTCAGTCAGTCATAGCAACGCCATATGTCACCACATGACGCTGGCAGAATAGTCGACATCGGCTCAGTTGCCAAAGAAAAACAAAAAAAAACGCTTTATACACATATATAGGTAAATACATGTTTCTTTCGTAGCAATACAAGTTGTGACTAGCCGGTGATGCGACGTCGACTGAGGCGCGCCTGTAGTGCTGTGACTGATGTGTGTAGCCAACGTCCTACAACTACTACGTAAATATATTTTTGACGTGACTGATCAGTGACTTGATGTTGACGTGACTGACGTTTAATGTTTTATGACTGCACCAGAAACACAGTGACACTTATTTTTTAATGTTGGAGCATTATGCTGAGGTATGAGCCTTTTGGCCTCGTTTTTTATTTTAATATTTATATTTTTTTTTTTTTATGTTCCTATGATTGTGTTTAGTTTAGTTTGTGATCTTCTGTGCGAGTTCCAATAAATACATTTTCTTTCTTTGTTTATTTATTTATTTCTTTAAAAAGATGTTTTAATTTATAGGTACATAGTTAACAAACATTTTTTATGTTTGTGTTTGAAACATAAAAAATGTTTTAAAATTACTGCCAAATTCTCAAACGCAAATCAACTTTAACTTGCCGCTAAGTCTCAAAGCAGTCATGGCCCAGTAGTACCGGCCGCGACTTTCGTTGGTTTCGAAAGGTTTTGGTTCGAACCCTGACAAGGCGCTTTACTTTGTGTAAATTATTCCATCACTACTGCTCTCAAAACGATGAAGGAAAACATCGTGAGGAAACACATGTCCATGTCCTAGAACCAAAAATTTTAAGACGTGATATCTACCAATCCGCACTGGGTCCACGTGGAGGATTACAGCTCTCTCCCTCTCACAGAGAGGAGGACTGTGTCGCAGTAGTGGGGAAATCATAGGCTGCTTATGCTAAATCTCTTACTACGATAATGTAGCGACAACATCTTAGGGTCAGCGCAGACTGAGAGGAATAATCCCCGCGCGGTCTCGGGCATTTTTTTTACGGATCGCGTATGCTACCCGCGTATCTTCGAGGACGCGCGAGCATTTTTTGTCAGGTGCGTTAATAAAATCCTCTCCGCTCCGTTCTGTCTGCGCTGACCCTTAAAGTGTCGTTTGAGAACTAGCGAGTAAGTTAAGGCGCGGACTGACTACGATTTTAAACGCTACAGCTGCACTCACACAACCGCGTCTGCACGCTATACGGTAGCCCGACGGCTAAAGTATGACCGCAATATCTATTTTCACAATTACAGAGCATTAAATAAGGTTGAAAATTTTATAAATATTTGGGTTGACGATGTGAGTTAGCTGCGAATGGGCATATATTTTACGGGTTTTATTTAGATTATTCGGAATATACACATTAAATTAAATAATTGTCTGGTTAAAGTTATAAAATAATTTTTATTCTAAAGAACTCTTAAAGAAAAAAATGTTGTTATCGCTGAAAATACGGAGATGTTCGACGCCAAAGTTTATTTTTGTGAACTATTTTTTATTGGGAATATCAAACTATTTTCTACTATTCTTTTCAGTTAAAAATTTTCTTTAATTTCTCTGTCCTCTGTATTTTTTGCGTCGCATATTTTCACTGCGTTACGTCATACTCGTCTATCAAAGAAACCAGTTTTTTTTGTGAATATTGAGGTAGCACCGCGCCTTAAATAAACACTCTTGGCATCTACGGGATTCGGTTCAAATAGCTAAATAATTTATATACCGTAATAGACTCATCAATTACTGATGATAACAAAGTAAGGTACGGGAAGCCTCCCAAGGTACCTTGGACAGGGATAGGGACGTAAATTGCTCTAATGGAGACCCAGAATTAGTGCCGTCGGGTCCTCAAATATGAGATGGGACTTTCGATAACTCTTGAAACGACATAATATTATGTAAGTTCTGGATAATTTGGAGCTTTTTGATGATCGTTCTAGTTGATTGCTATCTTTACAGACATTAATTTTAGGGTAAGGGTGCTTTAATACGACTGTGGCGGCATCTACATCGCGACATACGAACTACGCATCACACTGACGTCACGCGAAATCCTGCATCGCGCAATCAAAGTTTACCGTGCGATCAGAATCTATATAACTTCCCGACATCAATCATTGGGCAGTTGCCAACCAGACAAAACACCCGTCTGGTATAGAGGATGAGTGGACTTTACACTCTGTTCCTTATACGTCTATACGACCATGACTTGTCTGAACAATAGAATCGCTTCATTTTCATAAATATGAGTGAAGCTACGAATCAAACTCATCCCTCGCTACGTATAGCCTGGCTCATGGCATTGCACTAACTAAAGTGTAATGTAATAACATTCAGAAATCTATCTAGGTAAATTTTTGGGTTTGACATAAATATCCATAGATATGAATAATTATTTATCACAAACTGACCCGACGGACGTTGTCATGTCCAAATTTTAATACTTAATTCATACAAAAAAAAAAAAGTAAAAAAAAACAAAAAAAAAAAAAACACAAACAGAAAATTCAGGAAAACTTTCTTTTTTCCTGAATTTTCCAATTTTTACGGTAACTTTAAAAAAAATAATTTCCGTAAAATCCAGATTCGGACTGCAAAAACATTTTAAAACAAAAAAAAAACAATTTGGTCCAGCCATTCTCAAGTGATGCGCTTACCAACGAACAGCATTTCATTTTTATTATACAATGTCGCCCATGGGCATGTCACCCGTATTTTTCTGAATATTCATGAAAAATTATCGAAAATAAACTTAAACTTAACTTAACTTCCCAGCTACAACAAACTACTTAACCCCTCGACAACTCGAAGGAATTATTTTATGTGAGCGTATGTATACTAAACCATATTTTATACAACAGCATTGGGACCCGTTAGAACAAAAGTTTACCAATGAATGTTTCCCGAACTTCTAAGGGCAGGTCCCTATTGGCTGTCCCAAGCGATAGATTGGCGACACATGGGCCCTGTAATAACACGGATATTGATACCGCTTGCCTTTACGTGCTTATACAACGTGTATCCGAAATATGTCACATTTGGGTCAAATAGGTATAATTTAAGCTGACCTCGCATTGTACATTAATCCTATACAATGCGAGATCAGCATAAACTGGAAATGTATAGCTTGACGTGTAGCCGTGAAGTTTTGTATGGAACAGCTGATTATTTTTTCGCGATTACGATAGTGGGCCCATGGAGAAAGTTGTTCAATTTGATGGTCCGTGCCACAGTCTTAAATATGACCACTCATTTCTGAAACACGCTGTGTTATACGAGGTTGTGTGACATAAGGTCATGGATAGATGGGCTACGTATGTCAGATTGTAATGGTAAGATAACACGGAAGAAAAGAATAGTAGATAACAACAAGTTAGTTTTAAAGAAAGAAAGAAAATAGATAAAATAATTTGTAAAAATTATCTGACTCCTACGCTAGTTATAACTGTGTTGTAGTTTATTACTCCCGTAATAAAAATACACACATTTTTTGTTGTTTTATGACAACAAAGAAATAAAAAATTGAAAGGGGAAACAAAAGAGACTTTTCACTTTAAAAAAAAAGATGTATAAACCAAGAATACAAGGATTTACAATAATAAATTGTCTGATCCAACTGTTTAGCAACATGGAAATAACGTTTTATCGATAAATATACATTATACATTGAGGTATTTAATACAGAGTGTAACGGATATCGACGTGCAAACAAGTATTACTATGAATTTAGCACATGACTCTAGACCCTCCAGGATAGACATCGTCGCGGAAAAGTCCGAAAGGGATACCGTGGCCCCTGGCAAAGTACAGGCAACTGAAGGAACACGGGTGGGTTTTAGTCAGTAAGAGTCTGACACGCCCTAGCTCTGCCCAGAGCTCCCGAAGTTATTTGATAATTTCCCACCCTCAAAAAAAAAAGAAAAAACGGATAGACATCGTCGCTTATTAAAAAAAGTCTACTGTTTCATACAAAAGTCGAAATGGAGGTATGGAACAGCAGATTTTTTTTGCATGTCGACGATTCCCTCGTGTATAAATTATTTACAAAGTTGAGTCGTTAAAGTCAATAAAGTAAATGATAATATTACTATACTCCATTTGAAATAAGATTAGACATTTAAACAAACCTTTTTTTACAGTCCGTTCAACCGATTCTGACTTCTATACCGTAGGTACAAGGATGGCATTTAAAAGCAATAAAGTGGTTACAATACCAACTGTTTATTGCACAGCTGCCATTTGTCATTTGTCAAATCGGTTGAACGGACTGTAATAAATGTTTAAATAAATGTCTAATTTTATTTCAAATGGAGTATACATAAGTATAACTAACAGCAGAAAATAATGATTGATTTAAAAAAAAAACTAGAGACACGTAAAATTAGAGAGCAAAAAGGAAATGTTTTTGTTCAAATTCTTAATAAATAAGATTAGACGACCTAAAACTATCGTTGCCGAATAAAGCCGCGTAGACGTATAAATCTAAAACTGACTTAAGACAAAATTCTCCGAGAAAATGGAGCTAAAAGCGGACGATGTAAGACTATCTACTAAAAGTTTATTTAGGCCAGGCCTTCGCCTGCTATTACTCTGACTTAATCTTTGTTTCCTATGTTCTTCCGGATTTTGGAACGAACCTTATCGTTCGATATAGGCACACTTATTTTGTTACCTACGTTTCAAGTATCGTGATGGTCAAAACGTATATCGTACGTTCTAGCGTATGGCACTCGGGTTGCAGCTGAAAATCAGCGTCAGTTTCACTTCTTCTTTTGGCATTATAATCATTGTTTTCTGTTTTTATAGTTTTAAGGTGTCTTTTTTCTGCTGTAATGCCAATAAGCGCATATTTCTTTTTTTCTTCTTTCAAAATGTTACACTTTTTTCGGTCAAGCGCTCATTCGCCAAGTGTGCAAAAGCTGTTGCATTTTCCATAATTTAAGTGGTGATTTTCGGGTATGGTTAACATGGCTCTAAAAGATTGTTCATGAAAAGAATATCAAATACCTACCTGTTTGTGTATATGTCACAGGCAGATTGTATGATTTGTCATCATTCAAACGACGCCGTCTGGCATTTTGCTTATCTGCGAGGGTTTGTAAACGGACGAAGCCGTTTGTAAAATGTCGAATCATAC
The DNA here is from genome assembly GCA_916701695.1 of Agrochola macilenta. Classification (NCBI taxonomy): domain Eukaryota; kingdom Metazoa; phylum Arthropoda; class Insecta; order Lepidoptera; family Noctuidae; genus Agrochola; species Agrochola macilenta. Next base: position 18,726,842 of record OU753563.1, read on the forward strand.
TACAATCTGCCTGCGACATATCAATTATTTTTTTTTTGCATACAAACGGCAAAACAGGATTTCGAAATTTTCTTATGTTCTGTACGAGCTTCCGCCAGCGGCTCCTCACTCGTGATATCTTTACAAATTATAGCCTATGGCACTTAGTGATAATATAGCATACTGGCGAAATAATTTTTTAAATCGGTCCAGTAGTTTTTGAGTGTTTTCATTGCAAACAAACATACAAATATTTTCTCTTTATAATATTAGTGTAGACTAAAATTCTAGATCTGTTCGAGAATGTGCGCAGAAATGATAAATATTTTTCATAAAAGCGACTTCCCGAGTATGTGCCATACGAATAAGATGAAATTCAAACATTTTACAAAGGAAAATATTTGAAGAAGGTTCGAGGTTGTGTGCAATCGAATATATCGCATTTACACATTCTTAATAAACCAAGAGATAAATAGAAATAGAGGCAGACAAAAGATGGGAAGATGACTCCATGAAAATAGCTGGTCCGGTGTGGACCCGTTTATCAAGGGACAGGAATACGTGGAAATCTGTAGAGGAGGCCTTTGTCGACAGACAAGCTATTCCACACAAACAACTAGTTGCCGATAATTCAAATGTAAGTTAGAATTATGTTTAAATAAATTTAGTATTTTAGTAAGTAAGTATTTATTTATTTATATTTATTAAGTAGTAAACATGATAAGCAGAAATACATAATATATTTGTACGTCCACTTCATTCATCTACACTAATATAACAAAGAGGCAACGTTTGTAAGTTTGGATGTAGGGGGTAATCTCTGAAAGTACTGATCCATCATCATCAACATCTGCCTGCGTTTCGGTCGGCTTCCAGTCTAACCGGATGCAGCTGAATACCAGTATTAAACATGGAGCGACTGCCTATCTGACCTCCACTACCCAGTTACTAGGTAACACTAAGACTGGTTGTCAGACTTTCGGGCTTCTGACGACCCGTAACAACGCGGGACCAACGGCTTAAGGTGCTTTCCGAGGCACGGAGGGGTCTTGGTATGTAAAGATGGTTACCCATCCACGGACCAAAGGCGGCAAGCGCAGCTTAACCTGATCGATCGATCCGTGCGGCTGTTATTACTTAGCCACTCTGGAAGTACAGATCTGATCCCGAAAATTATTTCACTGGCAGAAAGTTACTCTATTGCCGAGTGTCATAGGGTATGTTTTATAGTACAGTTGACTACAACGCGTGCAAAGTCACGGGCAGAAGATAGTTTGTCATGTATTCATCATTGAGTAACAAAAATAAGACGTTCTTTATCTTTTTCTTCCATACATTACACACACACACACACACACATTACTTTTTTTTTTAAACACACTTCATATGATATTGTGTTTTTACGTCATACATTACTATCTCTGTAAACAGCACATTATACGATCTCAGAATAACACAATACAGACACACCCACACGGTACACACCCCACACTTGTAAGCACATATCCCGCCATTAAAATCTTCGAGATTATTATCCGAACCCAAATATACATGAAGCGAGGTTATTAAGCTCATATCTTTATGTAAAACAATGAATAATTCACAATTTCCAAATCCCCAGACGATGATGATGTTTAATTTATGGCTCTCTGTAATTCCCTGGCACAAATATTTATGATTCTGGTAGAATAATTTCCATGAAGTTTTCATAGAAATTGTAGTAGGTACTGGAGTCGCGTTGCGCCTGTCTCCAGGAGCCTTTATGACCCACTTTAATGTTATTCGATCATTTTTGTTTGTTTTTTGGGGTTCCGTACCTCAAAAGCAATAAACGGAACCCTTATTTATAGGATCACCCGTGTGTCTATTTGTCTGTCTGTCTGTCCGTCTGTCACAGCCAATTTGCTCCGAATCTAATGGACCGATTAAGTTGAAATTTGGTACACATGTGTTTCTATGACCCAAACACGCACGTGCAACGTAAATAAATGAATTTTGAATATGGGGGTTACTTTTGGGGGGGAAACAAGACAAAAAAACAAACTGTAGCGTGTGACATATCAAATGAAAGGGCTTATTGCGAGGATCTCAAGCTCAGACTTTCTTTTTAATAATTATAAAATTTATACATTTAAAGGTATTTAAGAAAATTGACCACTCCACCCTTATCTCCGAAAATATTTGAACCTAAAATTAAAAAAAAATATATATATAGAGAATGGTTCTTTACCTATAGATTACAGGGAAACCTATAAGAAGTTTATGGTCTTAAAATAACATGGTGAATCTCTCAACATTGTGCGTAGAAACTTACATTAGCAGTGGAATGGGAGAACATGTTTTTCAACTACAATACTTCGGAACACAGTTCTTGGTCTACTGATACGTCACGCACGCGGCCGGTTTTTTTTCCTAAATGTTTAAATAAGTATATCTTCATAACACACAACATCACCCTCATCATAGTACACCCACATTTTACAAGTTATGCTTATATCCCATGTAATAGGGTACGAGCCTATAGCCATCAATCGCGCACAGATCCAGACTCCAGGCTGCCACTAAGATATTTCTGATTCATGGAAGTGCTATCTAGTTTTATAATTTTTCTGTCTTTCACCAATTCTCCATACACCATTGTCATTTAATAATTTTAAAACAATATTTTATACAAAATCAGTAAAAAATGCACAACGTAAAGGTTCCGTGGATTAAAACCATATAGATATTTTAATTCAAACGTTTGCCTTTGTGATCCATTTAGAGAGTTAAACTCGTCTCGGCTAGAATAGGTCCAATATTGGGTCAGTAACTCAGTACCAAGTTCTGCGCTACAAATAGCTGGACTAGATAAAACATGCAGCCTTTTATTTTGCACATTTAATTTAGGTACCCATAGATAGGTAACTCATATATTTATTAGCAAAATATGGAGACCTTGAAGTGAAACTTTAGAAATTTGTTAATGCATTTGCTTGGAATTCAGTCTATTTTTAAGAAAATACCTTTTTATGAGTTACACTGTAAAAGTTAAAATAACTTCACCTCAACTCCATTACAATACAAAACACGACACAAATATACAAAATCACGACAATCACGCACCCCTAATAAAATATAAAAAAGCAGCTCTAAACCGCGTCTTGTGACTGTCGATATTAAAATAAATGAAGGAAACAAAAGCACACAGAATTTAACTTTCGCATGTGTAGAACGAAAGTCGAACCGAGACCGTATCAAATATTTACATAAGAAATTACACGTTCTTTGGAATACGTGAAAATTCTCGCGGCAACGGCAAGGTTAGCGAAATGGGTTTGCGGTTTCGCAATTTGAATTTAGAATTGTTGGGTAGCTAGTTTGAAGACAATGGACGTAATGTTGACATTACTAGAAGGTTCATTCATTGTGTGTGGCTATGCGGTATGTGGGTTTGTTATGTAAGTTGTGTGGGTGTGTGTGTGGCGAAGGGGGTGTGAGTGTGTGTGAGTGAGTGAGTAAGCTTAAGTATGCATGGTTTTCCGCTATATATTAAAATAAAATAAAATATTTATATAAGTAGACCCATGGTTTGTTAAAATAAATGACAATTCCGCATAAAGAATGCAGAATTATGAAGCTTGCCCATTTTTTATTTAAGTAATTTATCCAAAAAAAAGCATTGTTTCAGTCAGTTATAAATCAACAAACTGTTGGTCGAACGTGAGAAAAAGTATTCAAAGAAGATTATGAAATAATTTGGAATTTATTCCTGAACAGGATTAATTAGTAGATACTGAGTTCCTTAGCATAAATTTTACTTAAGAAAATTAATTTCAGCTATCACATTTTTTTTGGTGCTTAATTAAATATTTTTTGAAGTCCTTGAATTTAATATTAAAGTGTAATATACCGGTTTTAGATTCATGACAATCACGACAGATTACGGAACGATATTTTGAGAAATGGAGAAATGTGATGCTTCCGTGAAAGTACCTAAATACTCATAAATATATTAAAACTTTACTAGAGCACCAACTCTAAAAATAGAAATGGATATAAACAACTTTTACAAGAGGACTAACACTAAAAATAGCAAAAAAGAAAACACCTATTGCATATAGTTCCATTCCGGCGGTTATATTTTTTTTATGAAACAGCGGAATATTTTTAATAAATTTTTCAGAGTCGATCCTATGGTTGAAGTCTTCATAAGTACTTTTAGCCCCTGACAGGGTGCTAATGAATTCAAAGTCAGCCGACAAGTACTATGTCCCTGACTGGGTGAGACCGGAGAATACGATTTTATTTAACAGGGTATAACAAAATAATGTAATGTCAAGAAGGCGGGGAACGTGACATTTTGGATCCATCACATTAATTATGCGCACGGGAAAAATATGGAACTCTCTGCCAGGGTCTGTGTTCCCTGTCCACGTATAACCCGCCCGCCTTCAAAGCAGGAGTGAACAGGGATCATCTAGGCTTGCTCGTTCCATCGTTAAATTTCATCCATCGCTTTCCGATATTTTCGGACTTTTCCTTTACATGTGCTGTGAGACCTTACTTCCTGCCAAATTTCATGATTCTAGGTCAACGGGAAGTACCCTGTAGGTTTTGATTTATTATTTTTTATTGCATTGACTGACTGACGGACAACGAAGTGATCTTATAAGGGACCCTAAAAATAATAAAAAATCTTTAAATGAACCCAATACTGCTTCATCATTCATCTCTTGGCTGCAACTTGGCTAACGAGGTTTACTGAACCTTCGTTTCAGAATTTTACATATTTGTATGACAATGTTTATGTGTTCACCTTGTAGGTGTGATTTAATGTTACACATTCGTTTTTATCTTGTGTACCTTTGAATTGTGGGTGACATTTGTTGGAACGTTAGAATGTAGATTTTTCGGCTTAGGATTACCTACCATTGTAGCGTTTTGAAAAACAAATAAAGTAATAACGCCCCCTATTATATGGGAACTAAACATGGCCGTCTATGGGGTACACCTGTGCCTAACCCTTACGGAAATCAAGACGTGATGTAATGTTATGTAAAGTATAAAATGATTCTTTTACAAGTGTGTTTATAAGATAAAAAGTTGATTTAAAAAAAATACTTCTACATCAGATGCTTTAGTAAATGAGCACTGACAGGACACACATGACCGAAAACGGCCTAAGTTAGGCTCCTGAGGTCCTGGCCGAGGGAGTGTGACGGACTGCGCAACTGCTCCAGCACACCGGTACAAAGGTAGTCGAAGAACACCGTGTGGGTTTGGTCAAGGGGTCGTGGCCAATCAATAACAGCAGCCCGGGTCGATCGATCAGAATAAACTTCGCTTGCCTAGTTTCTAAATTATAATCATTTTGATACTGGTTTTTTTTTAAATTAAGTAGTTTATTTAGTTGGTGAATATTTATTTTATTTGCACTAAGAACTTTTTAGGCCACAGACAAAAAACGTTTTTCTTTTTTTGGAAGACGTTCCTGACGATATGTTCGTCAGGAACGTCTTGAAAGAAAAAAGTTGAATCGACATGCCGAGAATAGCTCAACACGATTTTCACAAAGGCCAAGTACCAATCGCAGGACGATCACGAATGCGTGAAGCGCGAGAATCGACTTCATAGTTATTCAATTCCCAATAGCAATATATGCAAAAAAGTAATCCAGCGAGCTCCTTGAAATATCGTAACTCAACACACTAAAGCTTCGAAACTCAACCTACATAAGGTAACAGCCAAAAAAGTTGTATTATCGCTCCATTAAAGCCAGGTGATGTAAGAAGTCTTTGGAGCCAGAATAGCACGGGTGTAATAAAAAAAGTGATTTGAGAAGTATTTATGATAATATTTTGCTGAAGAGCTCTAGGTATGAAAATAATTTTCTTTGTACATACCTACTATTGGAAAGAGAAATTATGTTTATAGGTACGTGAAAAAATTTGGTACAACTTACAATTACAGTAAGTATTTACGGGCGGCCATGAGCAAAAGAGTAAGTCGAGCCAAAATGTCGAACGCAAAAAGAAATTCTCACAAAGAAAATAATGGCATGTAGGTACTGTATAAAATATTTCCATGCTGTTATTATTGTAACAAACGACAAAGGAAAATGAGTTATGGCGGCACTCGCGAACGATGGATTAGCTACCAGAGCAGAGAGGGGCAATTCCGTAAGGCTATTCCCGTATTTTTAAGAACGTTCGCATTCTAATCTCGGGTTAAATCTGTTTTAAATACTTGCCCGTTTCCACTAACACTATTTTCTCTTCATTGTTGTTTTTTTTTTGACATGTTGTTTGTTGCCTATATGAGATTGCCACTAGATTTTGAATTTTTGGAATGTACCTACACAGTCCAGCACCTCAATTGCGTAACACACTTTTTTTCACTCGGAAGGATTTTGAAGGCAATTCGTAATACATTACTTCATGTTTTAAAATTTGTCTGCTCGACAACCTAAATAACGCAAACAATGTTGTCGAGTTGTCAAAATGGAAGACATTGCAATTGTTGGTGTGTTACACAATTACCCCGCGGGTTTCCTCACGATGATTTTTAACAATGCACAATGTCAGTAATGTCTAAAATTATTAATTATATAATAATTATTATTAATATATTTAAAAGGTGAAGAATAGAAATACAAACACATATATACCTAATACTAAACAAAGAAACGAGATGAAAACAAAAACTCAAAACAGTCTGGCTAGCTCGAAAATTTGCAGAGAACTTCTTCTTTTGTTGAAAATAAGATTTTTTCAAATTAGACAATTAGATAATTGTGTTGCGGTAACATTCTGGAAGAATGTGTCCCTAAGTTTATTTTTTGTTAGCTGCAATTAGTGTCCCGGCTGAATAGCGTACGACATTCATTAGGTAATACTTTTCTTTCTTTGTTAGTTAGGTATAGAAAGTATTTCTGTGACTCAGTGACTGATAACTCGAGTCCGACCGGAAATTGTATTTTTTCTGGCCGATAGTGATATCCGCCCCGTTTTGCATTTTCGGCCAAATATCAAAAACGAAAAAGGTTTTTTTTTTTGTTTAGGTACGGTAAGTTCTTCGTTGGTAAAAGTGAAAGAAATGCGGTGTCAATCTTTTAATCATTATATTTAACCGTATAACCCACACTAGACTTTGTAGTTTTCCCAAAGACATAATTATAAATAATCAAACAATCTGTTATTTTATGCGAGAAAAAGCCTTTTTTTTCAAAATTTTCTCAAGTGTGTGCTTATACGAGCAGTTATAGTAACCATGGATATTCTCTGAATAAATGAATTCAAAGGATTTGCAGGTGCCTTCTTAATTTTTTTCGGCCGAAAATGGATATTTCGGCCCGTCTCCAAAAAAATAGGGTGGAGTAGAAGCCTATGGCATAGAAATTGTTTTTTTTTAAGCCTTTTAGAATATCGAAATTCAAATCATACGCACCCTACTAAATGCGCGGAATTTATCAATGAATTCGTTACTTTCCTTAGCGGCCGATAGGTAGTCGCCGCACTTGCCGTTAGCCGGTATAAAGTTATTAAAAAAAAAAACTTATTTAACATATCTTTTTTCCAAATCATTATCACTAATCGTTTAGACGTGATCTTCAGTATAAAATCATTAAGAGTCGGTTATCATCGCCTTAAGTTGTCAGTCAATTACCCTGACTTTATATAATAATTTAAGTGCTATGAGTCTCAAAGTATATAAAACTAGTAGGATTGGACGAAGGAAAATTAGCGGGTTGCGTGTCCCATGTAGGGGGGAGCTGAGGGTGGCCTTCAAAAGGAATATTATATATAAGATTGCGTGTTCATATCACGAAGGATTTGGTCATGTAGGAAAAACAAATATGTTTCTTTTTTTCCTGTGTTAGATAGATAGATAGAATATTCTTTATTATGCACACCATACAAATTACAGAAATAAATTTAGAAATTTTACATAGGGTGACACAATGGGCGGTCTTATCGCTAAAAGCGATCTGTTAATAAGTCTCAAGATCTAAGATCCGTCTGTGTTAATAAGTGATTACGCCAAATAATCAGCCTATAGGTAATGTTCCCACTCCTGGGGCCTCCACCACGCGGGCCCAGTGCGGGTTGGTAGATGTCACATGTCTTCGAATTTTTGGTTCTATACGATGTTTTCCTTCACCGTTTTGAGAGCAGTGGTGATGATTTAAATTACACAAATGGGATCTGAGATCGAGATCCCACAACCTAAAATTTGTAAGTCGGGCTGTTACCACTGGGCCACCGTTGGTCTCTATTTGATTACAATCTAGCCTGATAAGATTAACGGAACACAGTGATGCGCTCCAAAACACAAATCGTCGACGTCACCCAAAAAGCAGTGGGCTGGACACGTCTGCCGCATGTCGAATGTGTCATGGGCCACATCTACCACGATGTGGGTCCCAAAAAACGTCCGTAGACATCGAGGCAGACCCAAGAGAAGATGGCAAGACGAGCTTGACGCCTACAGACAGGATTGGTCCACACTAGTTCAAGACAGAGAGGAGTGGAAGGAAGAAAGGGTGGCCTTTGCCCTGCAGTGGGACAACATAGGCTAAAATAAATAAATAGCCTAATAGACTTATAAGCAATTTAATTCTAACTTATTATTTTACGAGATTTATTATTTTATCTGAGAATAGTGTCAATTTGCACTTTTACACAACAGGGATGTTGACTGGGAAAAAAAACTTTCTAATCCGTTCGTCAAATAATAAAAAAAATATTAGACACGTATTTTTTGCTTAAACAAATAAATAAAAAATGGCTGAGATAAAACGCATTAAAGTCGGGGAGTGGGGCTCGCTACGTCACAAGTCAGTATAAAATCTACCGGCCAGTGACGTCATGCCACATTTTAAAGTATTGCCGTAATCTTTTGATTACGTAAAAAAAGAAAAAAAAACTTTTTTTTTTGTCAACATCCCTTTTCCGTGGCACTTTCTTAGGGTTTGATAATTAATAAAAACACTTTGTTCATGTGTCACTGTAAAAGCAACGAATGAAAATATAAGCATTATTTTATAGTTAAAAGGTGATGGAAACTTGAAGTTATACAAAAAAAAACTATTTTATTACAGACCAATAGGGACTTATGAATTAGTTATCTACTAGTGACCTGCCTATGCGTCGCACAGCTGCAATGTATTGATGTGGTGATAAATGTAAAAGCATGAAGATTTCTATGCTGTATATCTAAGTTAAATATTGACGTTATTATTAAAACTTCCAAAATAATATCTCTAAATGATGGTGAAAACCACATCAAAATCCATTGCAAAGTTAAGAAGAACAACGTGGTCACACAGACAGACAGGAAAAGCGACTTTAATTTATAAATTCAAAATATTATATTTCACATAAACCTACATGGGCACTTATGAAACGTCAAAAGCTAGGTGCACGGTTCCAATTGGTCGTTTCCTATGGAGAAGAGCCGGCAAGAAACTCCACGGTTACTCTTTTATAAGTAAATGGTTTTTACAAAGTTTTCAAATTACAGTGTTAATAGGTATGAGAGGACAGTGTAGGCCTGACAAGTACCAGGTACTTAGCAAAATAGAAAATGAAAAATATATTAAAACATTATGTATAGATCAAGAAATCAAAAGGCAGAAAGAACATTCTAATGAAAAACGTGTACAAAATAAACAATCCGATTCCCATAAAATTAAACCCTTTGAATACAAATAAATAACTAACTTCAGACACGACAGAGCATTATTTAACAGTCTCAAATCTTCGGCTACTAAGAACAAGGGTCCAATTTGCAATGTAAATCAGTCCAACTGATTATATGATCAAGGCTCGGTTCCATTGCTGCCCACGGCTATGCCACGCATGCGTATACCCACTGCTACTTAGTTCGGTTTAAAGACATTTATTTTCTCAAAGAACAAATTACAGTTCACTTATAGAGAAACTTAACAAAATTACCAATAGGTTGATTTACATTACGACGTTCAAGCAATCCAAGTAACTGAACATCAAACTTTTATTTATAAAAAATAAAATAGTTGTGTAGTTTTACAACTTGACAAAACATCGAGATTTCTTAGTTATACCACAGATAATATAATACGTGGTTATAATTATTACTAACGTATTATACACATAAACCTTCCGGAATAAATTCGCCAAACGATGATAAAAAAACCTCATCAAAATCTGTTGTGTGGTGGTTGTGAGTTATACTATAAAACTGATTTATATCCATAAGAGGTCCTCGTCGTGAAGTCAAAAACAAACAATTTATTTCAATTAGGCACATAAAAGGAACTTATGAACGTCAATTAAAAAAAAAATAGAATTGATTCTAGTCGCCCCTTCCAAAAGGTAGTTTTCGTATGGAGAAGAATGGGCAAGAAACTCCACCGTTACTCTTTTAAAAATGTTTTTACAATATTTTGTATACATTAGAGCTTCAAGGTTCCGTTGAAAACCAGCGTCAGGTTGTCTAACATTAACACTGAACTGGGCCTATTTGGCGCAGCCGTGAGGCACACAATACTGTATTAGGAGCTTTTTATGTTTTTGTGTGAATATTGTGTATTTATATATTAACCTGGGTCAAAGAAATTTACTTTATTTTCTTCCTTTACCTTTGTTTGAAAACAAAGACGGGATAATCCACTGCGGTACACAGCCACGCTATACAAGGTCCCATTAAAATAGATGGACAAACTTTTAGTAATCATTCAGATCACCAAAATAAGGAAAATGGTAAAAAAAAAAAGAATAACGGATTAGGTACTTACAAGAAAAAAAATCAGCTAACACCAATACACTAAAATGTTGGTTACCCAATGCTATTTATTATTTTAGGTCAAAATAAAATCACTATAATCAGTGTTTTTTTTGTTTGAATATCTTTGGTAAAACGTACAGAACGCTATGTTAAAATTTGTCCATCTATTTTAATGGGACCTATACGGAGTAGCTCACAAACAAATGAAACCGCGCATCTAAAGACGAAATCAGACACTACACCTTCTTTTTATTTTTGCCTTTCATTCGGCATCTTTCCCTCGAAATGAAACGTTTGAACACAAAATGAATCACAAGTGAAAAATTAAATTCATTAGTGAACAGATCCAACGATGTTCCATTTCGACACTCGGCATCTTTCACTCGCCTACTGAATGATCGATTAATGAAATGAAAAGAGCAGATGAACGTTCATTCCTAAATAATTTTGTCGGTGCCGTGTGAACGTGGAATAAAACAAAAATGAACCTTCACCTTCACTCGAGTGAAGCGTCAGAATTCGGTTTAACGTCGCAAACATCTTCGTGCTCATCCTAAAGCTCCGGTTTCCTAGAAGAGTGGTGACCGCCGCATAGTATCCGCAATTTACCGGCGAATGACATCACTGAAACATTATTTATGAAAGTTGAAGTCAAAACCCGCGGCGATCATTTTCATGACAGCCTGCATGACAACTGCGACCGTTGTGTGGCGGTCACCGCTCTTCTAGAAAACCGTAGCCTAAGCAGCAGTGGAACTTCGCCTTTATTCACGACATTACTACAACTCGATTCCACCAACGGATATCCTTTGATTTATTTAACAATTAGTTTAATCTCTAGTTATAACGAGGGTCGGTTTTAATATTAAACAGCACAGAGGTCAGAAGAAGGTCGTTTATTGCTCTCCATGAATAGTTGGGGATTATGAATATTTATACTGAGTCGTTTGCCTTCGGAAGTTACTTAATAAAGCGAGATAGGGGTGTGAGAAGATAGTTTAGTAACTACACTAACATTAAAAAGAGAAATGATTTGAATTTTAAACTCAAAACTTACTAGCCCGTTTAAAAAAAATCTGTCACCAGTATAATGCTATATTATCACTGAGGAACATAAGCTATCCTTATACTTACATCTATTATTATTAAACAAAGTCCCCCGCCGCGTCTGTCTGTTTGTACGCGATAAACTCAAAAACTACCGAACGGATTTTCAAACGGTTTTTACCTATGGACCGAGTCCATTCATGAGAATGATTTAAGTACATAATTCATTAGGTTTGGTGTAAATTGGCTGAAATATGACGATTATTGTTGAAGATGTCGAAAAAAATCATGCCGACTGGGAGCTTCGTGCGCCACGTAAACCGTAAGAGATTCATCAAATTAATGTTCTACAAGATTGTACATACAATCCAAATGGATATTTGTTTCGCGATTACAATGTTGTCCCATAGATACAGTTGTTCAGTCAGATGGTCTGTACCACACCCTTAAATATGACCACACATTTATGATACACGCTGTATAATGCAGTTTTATGGCTCCTCTGACCACTTTTTCTCTATTTCTCTCAGTTTAGGTTTTATGTCTCAACTTGACGTAACACGTAAAACAAAAACCCAGCAAACGGAAATAACGTGGACAATAGAATTAGGCAGGCTTAGAGTAATGAGATGAGAAACTTAATCGTTTGTTCAAAGATAAATGGTGAGCGTTGCAGGAAGTGCGTGAATATTAAGTTGGTGCCCTGTTTTTTGTTTCACTCCGGCCTCGCGGTGTAAAAAGTTACAATTAATTTTAGGTGTTTTTAGAGAGAGTGTATAAAATTACGGTGACGTTCCACCGCACCACAAAAACGGGACTTTATAATTTTCTGAATGACGTACCAAGTATTTATTATTATTTCAGTTTTTTTTTTTCTTGTCCGACCGTCAAGAAGTTACACAGTTATTTAACTCGGAGACTATTTGCCCTATCGATGAAAATTAGAAAGGAGGCGTATTCTGTGCACCGCTAAACAAATACTTTTAACCGAAATATGAAGGATGGAGGAAAAATAATAATTCATGTGCATTGTTTTTTTTTTTTTGTAAGTGTCACACACACGTGTGTGGTATTGTGTGCGCATTGGATCTCATAATGAAAAAGATTATGTTTCTAAGTCACTTATTATTTAAATGAAAAGTTTTTGAGATTTAGGATCTTTTCGGTTACAACCGCAGTGATGATTTAGTTCTTTCGAGAAATAATATGAAGTATAAACTTAGTTTTGCAGTCGATAAAATTTGATACTCTGCATGCTACTGAAATGAAATCTTTTTATTGCCAGATTCTATATAAAATCCAAATACAATTTTCATGCTGATATTCATCCCAACTTGGCCATAAAAAATAAAAAATAATATGTTTTTATTGTTTCTCATACATTTTTTCTACAGAAAAAACTTGAGGCGGCACCGGTAAGTTACAAGAATACTTGTGATGGGGTTACTTCCCACGGGTACAATTTTGAAACTTAATTAAAAGAGAAAAGAAAAAGTTTAGGTTCTAGGATGTTATAAAATTGTTGTAGCATGTTCAGGTAGATATGTGTAGTGTTTGTGTGTGTTTGTTTCTTTGTTTTTTTATGTGGGGGGGAGTGGATGTACGGGGTGTGTGGGTGTGAATAAGTGTGTGTGTGTGTGATAATGATTGATTAACTGATGTATGTTATGATTGGGTACTGGTTCTTCATTAGCATATTCTGAATAATATAAGTACGTAGAAACCTAACGTCTACAGCGAAACCCTGTAATGATGAATGACAGTTGTCTCATATTTGAAAAATGGTTCAGAAATGATCGATTTATCACTAAAAGTACTCATAAATAATTTAATATAACATTGCGTGAAATACACACACCAATCAAATGAAATATACGAGCACAACTTCATCGAAACATAACCCTTATTTGCCCTCGGGTAAAAACAGACAGCCTATTTATAAAGTCAATACATTTCGCTGTTAGTGCAAAAAGTCGGAATTCACAAACAAAAGTCACAATATCGCTCAAAACGCTTGTCCCGATTCACAATTGAATGACAGCTGACGATTTTTCATTTTGCAATGGCCGCGTATAGGTCTCGCCTTTTGTCCGGACGCGATAACTCAGTCGACAAAGCCAGTTTTTTTTTTGAATTTTCCGAATAGTTAATCCGTGACGGGTGGCCATGAGTTTTGTCGTTTTTATTTCTGTTCATTGCTTTCGGGCACAGGGAAAATAGTGGTCCGCGAATTTGTTTTGTTTTCAAACTAAACGTTTAAAATCCTGGTAAATGGAAGTGTATCGTGTTTAGTATATTTTTATGATTTACGACAAATTAGGTTGGCTAGTGTAGGTTTTGTTCAAAAACGTCAAATAACCAAAATCCCAAGACACAATAAGTAACTGAATTAATGTACATTATGAAAATAGTTTGTTCAGAATTGTTTACTGAATCGATTTCTGTCATTTTAATATAGGTTAATTTTTATTTTTATTACAAAAATAATTAAAACGAATCAAATTACAGTTACACTTCCGCTGTACAGTCAAAACAAAATCAAAATGGACGAAGTTCCTTTTTCGCTAAACCCTTATACGTGTGGAAACTGTGTGCGTGCGTAGTAATGTGCGTTGTAATGTATCCACCATTTTCTCCCACAATCAGTATAACTAATTTAAAAAATAAACAATGTTTTATACATAATAGTAAAAATTCAGTGTATGTATTAGGATAACATCATAATATTCTAATTGGCGTGTTCGGTGGTGTGCGTTAATCCCGAGACATGTTGTTTATATTCCAGAGAGAATTAATGAAAAAAGTTAAACTTGTCTTCAAATTAACTAAGGCATGGACAGAGGAGTGACACTTAATAATAGTCTTTCGCGATGAAATCTATTTCTGTGAAATTTTCAGTCGCTATTCACGCACTAAGTACCAATTCAGTTATTGGGTTTTTCTTTCAGTAATTTCTCAGTAGCAGCCCGGAGTTTTAATTCGTGCTGTGTCCGATTGATGGCAATAGGCTCACCACCTATGCTTGGGATTTAAAAAAATGTGGATGTACTATCGCGAAATGTGGTATATCTCTGCCTAACCTTTCGGGGAATACAGGCATGATATTATGTTAAGTACCAATCCAACCTTTATTTACCGAAACAATAAAATGGAAATTGTTCTTCTAGAAACATCTAGAAGAATAATTTCCATTAAAAAAAAAATAGAAATTGCTCTTCTACAGTCGCGTCGTGCGCGACCCAAGGGCATAAAAAATACTATCTTAGATTTAGTACTTTGACATAATTTATAGTAATAAATAGTTACATTACTATCGTACGTCACAACTTCATAATTTGTGATCGAACTCGTGCGATAAATTGCCCATTCGTGCTATAGTTGTCAAAAAGTTGTAACTTCAATTTCCATTTTTTTTAAATAGAAATTGCTCTTCTACAGTCGCGTCGCGCCTGTCTACGCGACCCAAGGGCATGAAAAATACTATCTTAGATTCAGTGCTCTGACAAAACTTATAGTAATAAATAGTTATATTACTATCGTACGTGACAACTTCATAATTCGTGATCAAACTCGTGCGATAAATTACCCATTCGTGCTATAGTTGTAACTTAGTTGGCCGGATTGTAACTTAAGTGTACATGCTTCACACCACTGGTAAGCAGAGAGCCTATAGCAGTGATAGCCTAGTGGTGTGCCCATCGGACTGCCAAGTCATAGGTCTCGAGTTCGAACCCAAGGCACGTACCTCTGAGTTTTCGGATTCATGTGCGTATTGTATAATTATCACTTGCTTCAAAAACGGTGAATGAAAACATCGTGAGGAAACCGGCATGCCTGAGAGATATTTCTCGACGGCATGTGAAGCCAAGTCAGAGGCCCATGGGCGGCTTTAAAACTCTGACATCAGGTTCGTCACTAACCACACGAAAAGAAGAAGCAGAGAGGCTTATAGGAATATTCGTCATACATAAACTCACGTCTTCTTAACATTGGGGTTGGCAGAAACTACAGAACGCCACCTGAAACGATTCTGACATACTCTTTTTGCTTCCTTTACGTTCAGACATCTGGGCAAACACGCACGCCGGTCCTGACCTTTCTGAAGAACATCAGCAAGAAGGTCACAATTTTATATCCTTTTAGCCCGGGCGTCCTCTGCCGACGTTTCTGTTCACAAACTGTATGTAAACCTTTTGTTAGTCGCGTTTCATTCATGCTCTCAACATGACCAAACCATCTAAGCACACTATTTTCCATTTTTGTAACTCTGAATATTATGTCAAAGGTTCCAGAAAAGGTCATATTTTGGTACAAATTCATGAAATTTACGCACTCTACCTAAAAAATACCTATTTAATATTCATATTAATCTTTTTTAGATTTTATGTTAGGTATTATGTCTAATAGCTCCTACACACTATGCCGGCGGCATGGCCACCGGCTTTTGCCGCGTGACACGTACCGCCGGCTTTTGCGCTTTCATTTTTCTTTGCGATCCTTTGTGCGGCAGGGCCGGGTGCGCCGCGGCTTGCCAGGCGGCAGTGCTGGTAGCCATGCCGCCGGCATAGTGTGTAGGAGCTTTAAGTATACCCGTCCTAAATATATGTATATATATACGAGTATATTATTAAAAAAATACCTAGATTTTAAAAAGCTAAATCTTTTTTAAACGCCTATCTGACCTCCAAAACTGAGTTACTGGTAACACTAAGACTTGTTGACAGATTTTCGGGCATCTGACTACCCGTAACAACTATAAAATATCAACAAATGACAACTGGGACCAACGGCTTAACGTTAGGGGTCTCGATATGTAATGGATGGTCACCTATCTACGGATCGACCTTGGCAAGCGAAGCTTAACCTGATTGATCGAACCAAATTACCATCAATCAGGCAGAAATTCAGTCCCCTGTATTATCATGTAATGTTCATATTCTAATAGCCAATGTAAACAAGCGTTTTGTATACTAACATAACATTAAAAAAAAACAAAGAAAAAAGTAATTTAAAAAAATACCTATAGCGTACTTCAGGGCTGTGCCAAATAGGCCCAGTTCAGCAAAATTACAACTAGCCCTCGATTACTAGCACTAACCTTCGATTGTGCGGCTGTTATTAATTAGCCACGAGCCCCACATGTTTCAAATAATTCAAATTCAATTACATTCAATTTAATTTCGTCTGGCACAATCGTTTCGACATAATGACGCCGGCGCCGATCTTATATTGATAGTACTATCACGTAAAGATAAATTGGCATTCCTCTGCGAAAATGAAAATGCCAAAAGAAACTAGTAATAAGAAAAGCGTGTTCGAGGAATTTGTTATCTAACCTGCCATATGGCAACATCGATACAGGAAATATTGATGTTGTCGGTGCTGCCACTACAAAAATAGATTAGGTACCAAAACTTTTTTACCTTAGGTTATTTAATATTCGGCACGAGTATCGTACAGATGTCAAAGGACAGCTACAGGAAATATTCATGTAGTATGTGCTGCCACTACAAGAATAGATTACTAGAACTTTTTACCTTAGATAAATCTAATATTCGGCACGTGCATAACGGACTGGTACGTAAAGAAACCGTATTATTCTGAAGTGTTAGAGTCATATTATTTTGTTCCTCATAGTAGAATCTTTTTAGGGTTCCGTAGTCAACAAGGCAACCTTATAGTTTCGCCAAGTCCGTCTGTTTATCCGCGGCTTAGCTCAGAGAATCTCAGTACTAGAAAGCTGTTATTGAGCAACAAATTACATATTATCACGCCGACAAAGTGGTAAAATAAAAGAATGAAAAAAATATGTTTTTTTGGTACCACCAACTTGGCTTTGGCTACACGTAAAGTGGGGGGATGTTTACTTTTTTTTCTCGTCTATCCCATGATGTGGGGTGTCGTTGGAAAGGTCTTTCAAAATATTGTGAGTGTGTCCAAACCATTTTTGGATTCAGGGATTCGTTTGTGCTTGTTAGAGTCAAGTGCTCTGCCAGCTAAATGGTTGGTTTTGGATTCCTACCTAACACATCGTCTTTATATCCAGTACGTAACTAAGTTTTTTTTTGTAAACGTTCGGTCTTTTCAGACGCTACTGTTCAGGGTATAGATATAGATATATAATTAAACCAAAAGCCGAGATTACCTAGATAAAGGTATAAATGTTGAAAGGACTACTGTGCCATTACTTTAGAAGTGCTTCCTATGTATCTCGAATACTACCTGAACTACGAAATTATCTACGGAACGTTGACATGAATGTTGTAAGTGACGATGGGACGATTTTAGATAAGAACTTCAGCTTTGACTTTTAAAACAGTTTAAAATTGGAACTTGTTGTTCTTTTAAAAACTTTTTTTATGTTGGTACTGTTATTTATTTTGTTTACCGTAAATGGTTGAAATTGAGGTTGAAATATTAAAGCTCTAAAAGAAAAATTAATAAATTAAAAATCTTTGTGCCAAAAGCTTCGGTCAATTGATCGAAGGCCAAAAGATTCTTTGGCATTCAAAAAGACATCTTAACTTATTTTGTATGCTAAAGTGAGTTTATTTGCTACGCTTTAACGATAAAACGGCTGAACGGATTTGGATGAAATTTGGCTTAGGAGTAGACCATCACTTGGAGAAGAACATAGACTAGACTTTTCATTTCATTTCATTCTGGATCGCAGACGAAGACGAGGGCAACAGGTAGTTTAAAATACATTTAAATGTCTTTTTGAATGCCAATTTGTTATCACCACGACCTCTCAGTCCCGACTGAATAATTAGACGATATGACTGTGGTAGGTATCATACCTAGGTATATCTTCTTTCACAGTAGGTATGCACGACGGGTACCTAGTCGGATAATGTAAAGTGTAGTAACTCAGAAGGTATTTGCATAAGTAGGGAACCGTAGATACCGCGTGAATTTTAGTTACGACCGAAATTGTTTGGTAGCAATTTTTTTGGCTTATTTTCGGAGAAAACCTACTTACTCTGTTTTTAGTGAGACAGATACTTTTTTGAGAAACGTGGTACTTTACCTATATCCTATACTATTAAATGAGCTATATTTGTATATTACGTACATATATATTTGTAACCACGTTCTCGAAAACAGCTCTAACGATTTCGATGAAAGTTGCAATATAGGGGTTTACGGGGGCGAAAAATAGATCTCATATATATATAGCTAGGTCTCATATCTGGGAAAATTCGTTTTCTCCGTATTTTCACCCGAGCAGAGCTCGGTCGCTCAAAGTTTAGAACACGATGGCTTCCTTAGAATAATGACATGGCAGCATGGAATTAGTAAGTACCTACCATCTATAGCCATCATTTATAACATCTAGTATGAACTATCCTATACTATTAAATGAGCATTCTCTATTTTCACCCGAGCAGAGCTCAGTCAACGAGGTACTAATTTTGAAATTCGATAGAGCTTTTTACGAGCCAAAAGCTCAAGATAATCACCATTGCTAATATAAAGAAAGTGGCTCAAAGTCAAAGTCATATCATTTATCTCAATTTGGCACATAAAAGTCACTTTTGAACGTCAAATTGAATTGATTCTAGTGGCCCGTTCCAATAGCTAGTTTTCGTATGAAGAAGAATTATGAATGATTTCGAATGATGAAACTCTTCTATATGTTTTACAATATTTTTTATACATTTATTATATATTTATATGTGAAGATGATGCACCTAGAATAAAATTACTATACCACTTTAAACCACGCTATGGGGGCTACTTACGCCTTACGTTCGATTCCGTAATGGACCGTACTCATAGACCGTTCACAAAGTAAATAAACTTAAACCCATACCCGTTTGTCAAGTTCACCAATGAAACTGAACGCGATCAGGACATCTAAGAGCTGTCAGTGTCAAAATTCCATAACAATAATGACAGTGACAGCTCTTGAACGTGTGTGTTCGCGTTCAGTTTCATTGTTGAAATCCGGTTTTAGTCATCAGTCGTAACTCATTACTCATCATTCTCCTGTTCTGTCCTGTATGTCTTGTGAGGTCGGTACAACATGTATTTTTCTTCCATAATTCTCTGTTTCCTCATCTCGATAGTCACTCCCTTTCTATCCATGGAAATCATCTTTCACGCAGTCCATCCATCGTTTCTTTGGTCTTCCCCTACTCATAAAGCCCTCCACATTCATATTCAAAACTTTCCTCACGATATTTTCCTCATTACTAAAATAATCATTTCAGATATACACCCAGACACTTGCAAAAATAACCAAATCAGGATGTAAAATTGTTCTTTTTAAATCATAAAGGACATCATTCAAGTTTCGAACATTTTGTACCCAAAAACTAAAATAAGAAAAAAAAAACACGGTTTTCATGAAAATAACACCCTCAACATTTTTTACTAATACAATGAGAGTATATAATTAATTGTAGACATAAATAATATTAAGTAATATAAAAAAAAAAAAAAGTTATATTAAAAAATGTTCGAGATGTTATTTCCCATAAGAAAATTGCATTTTCTTTTTCTGGCTTTAATTTTTGGGTACGAAATGAATGAAACCAAAAACTCATATTCAATTACAATCATAAACCTTCTTTGATTTTGACGTAGTCTTATGAAAATGTAATTAGTGTCGACGGTCATTTCTCATCGGAAACAGTTTTAATTTCCCTAAAGACACGACGAAGGAAACGGACAACCTTCAGTTTTAAAAGTAGATTAAAATAAAATAAATTCAAAGAATAGACCTGCTTATTATTAATTTAAAAAATCACTGACAAACAAAGCGCAGCCTGAAGGTGAGCACTAGCGCCCGCCACAGACGATAGGTTTTTTTAAAAGACTATTAAAAGGTAGTTAATTGACTCAGGCGTGACTTTGCGGAAATCCATTATAAAAAACAATAGACAACGTATATTTAGTAACCGCTTATCTGTTCTTAAAGAGTCATACAGAACCCTGTAAGAAATCGGCACGTGTTTCACCGCAGAGTGTTTGCACTCTGCTCGCGACGCTTGACGTGTCAACACGTCGGGTCCAGGTTCGCAACAAGTCAATCGTCATCCTGAGGATGCCTCGTTGAGAGGTGAAATACGTGACAATTTCTTACAGCGTTCTTTATGACTCTATAAGAACAGTTAAGCGTATTAAAGTGGTTTAACTTTGATTATTTGTGTCTAGATAGAGTGTGGCACTGCAAACGAACTGAAACAAACAGGTCATTTTTTTTAAGCTGGTGTGCGTGACAGCTACGTCTTACACTCGCACTACGTCATTGTGCTTTTCTAGGGCTGCTTTCAGAATTAGAACATATTCGCTCAGAGCGCTAAGATCAATAACTTGCGTACCGATTTAAATATCACGATTATGACAGCTGAAGGCTGTCAACAATTCGGAACGCTCGTGAACGCACCCACAGTGCTTGCTCATCGTCAAAACTTGCATATCATAATTTATTTGTGTATACACCACACATTCTTCTTCTTCTTTAGTTAGGTGGCGAACGGTAGCCAGAAGCACAATTTCGAAAATGTCACGTTAGTATAAAGATATGATGCGACTCAAAACAAAGCAACACAACTATAATTTTTGACAGCACGGTGATATTAGTAAAAGGCATGGTCGGCGTTATCGTAAGATGACGCATTTTATGATGTTATCTATGACGATTCACGGCAAATCGTTATCGAGCTCACGTTAACTTGGTACGAGAGTTAGCACGCTCAAAGAGATTACAGTTTAACTCAGAACGCAGCCTAGATTGCGTGCTTTTTTCGACGAGTTCACAGCTTTGACTGTCTATCTAGACATATTATATCTTTGGGGTTAACCAATAAATGTTTTGATGTAAGTTCGTAATTTTTGGCGATGGGAAATCCCAGGCACACGGTTTGTTCAACATAAATGAAGTAATATTTCATGCATAACCACTCATTATTGACTCACCGGTTAGATCTGATCACTCTTCAAATGAGACCTGAAAGTAAACAATTCAATTAATTATTGGATACCAGCAACATTATAAATACAAGATGGAGATGACAATAAATTAAAACACTGATACCAAGGTAACCGACGTAGTCCGAAGAATTGCCAAGCTTTAAGTGGCAGTGGGCAGGGCACATTACTCGGCCATTGATGGGACCAAAAGGTTCTGGAGTGGCGACCGCGTATCGGAAGACGTTGGTAGCATTGGAAGGCCACCCACAAGGTGAACCGATGACCTTGTGAAGGCCGCAGGAATCCCCTAGATGCGGGAAACACAGAACCGGTCGAAGTGGCGGTGCTTTGGGGGGAGGCCTATGTCCAGCTGTGGACGTTTTTCGGCTGAAATGTGACTTTGAATATGACTTTGGAACTATCAAATAAATCCTAACATCGAAATTGAAACAGAGATTTTTACAAACAAACTTACGAGCAGTGGCAGGCTGACTATGGGTTTTACCGATCGGATACCGACACATATATTTGAATGCGTTTTCGTATGCAAACTGGGAACGTCAGACATACGCGGCAGTGACCTTGAAATAATTACCTACGACCGCTCGGTATATAAACCTTCCGCGTCCGTGCGTAACTGCCGCGCACTCGATACTATTGCGTACTGATATACACCGAGATTTCGAAGGGCGTCGTTTCAGCCGTTTTCTATGAAGACATAATACTGTTACTTATTTATACTGTGATCTTGTATACCAGTACGCCTATTCCCATAATTGATTTAATTTGATTTTTAAAGGTCTTGATTAAACAGAAAGGTTAATACAAGTTAACAAAAAGATCTTATTCTAAATGTAAACTAACATAATCCGAGCAATGTTAAATATTAAATCACCTATTTTAACATACAACGTATAAGATTGTTAGTGTGACTACTAATATAATAGATACATTATAATATAGTGCTGTTATGTAGGGTTTGCAGACCCACATGTTTTAAATTAAATTACCCATTTTTTAATTATTTTTAAATATCCCTTAATTAAAAATGTTCAAAATCTATTCGCAATTTCATCTCAGCGATATGTCAGAAACGTATAAAAAAATGGCGGGGATTTCGATGCATTATAAATTGGCTCACAATAGAATGTCGAGTGCTGAATAAGATGAGTGTTCATTTTTGTTTTCACCTACATACAAAATTTTCTCTAAAATGGCCACACACCTGTTTTATCACTGAACTAAAGTTTTTTGTTTGTTACGCTTTCACGCTAAAACGGCTGATTTGGATGAAATTTGGCAAATAGGTAGAGCATGACCTGGAGAAGGAAATAAAATATATTTTATTCCAATCTCCCACGGGATCGAGACTAATGCGGGTGCGACCGTGGGGCACAGCTAGTGGTAAATAATTAATAATATACCTACTAAACGATTTTAATATGAATGACATGTATGACAATCATGTAAATTTATTTATTTTCCTAATTTCATCATTTTTATTTTTATCCTGTTTACACCTACTTGTAAATCCATGTTGTGGTCTTGTACTGTTATTGATGGAGCACACATAAAATTACGTTTTTTTATTATTGTGATTTATGTTGTACTAGCTCCCGCCCCTGCTTCGCACAGTTTATACGACTTGACAAAACATCGAGATTTCTTAATTATCTATAAGTTTAATATTAATGTTTTATACACATAAACCTTCCGGAATAAATTCTCTAAATTGTGTTGAAAACCTCATCGTTGCGTATTTTTTACAGACAAACGCGAAAAGCGATTTTGTTTTATAATATTTTAGAGATGTTTATGTGTATCCTTTGTTAAAGATCCCAAATTTAAAAAAAACTATTTTTTAAACCAAGTTCTCAAAGTTAGTTAAATTTTACGTTTTAATTTTACGAACCAACTGTCATTCGTTTAAATATCATTAACTTTTTCATAAAGAACAACTGAGTTTATATATTAATTCGATTTAATATATTATTAATTTTTTATTATCAGAATTAACTATATTTATAGCTGGAATATCTGCTAATTATGAATTTGATTTTAAGAAAATTATTGCTTTATCGACTAGACAATACTATTATACAATTTTAATTATATTATTATTATTAGTTTAATTCTGTATAATATAATAAATGTAAAATAATTACTTAATTTATCCTATCAGAATAACTCTTTAGTCAGGTACTTTATAAAAAAAGGTATATAACACTGTCATTTAAAAACCTTTGACATACCATACCATACCACAGTAACTACATAAAAACCGGCCAAGTGCGAGTCGGGCTCGCATACGTAGGTTTCCGTACTACCGTAGAATATTTAACGCTCCATATTTATTAAAAATTTTAGTAAAAAAAAAAGCGCCGAATAAAACATGTTTCTTTTATGGGAATCCTGGTAATTTTTTTTCTTTATTTTATTTTTATTATTTGTTGTTATAGCTGCCTTAATACACACTCTGTGAAAATTTAAAGTATCTACCTATTACGGACGGACGGACAGCGGCGCCTTAATTATAGGGTCTCTTATGGTACGGAACCCGCAAAAGGCTGAACTTACACAAAAGTAGGAATACCCTTAATCCCCCGTTATCCGTTTTCGCTTAAAGCTGAGTTTAATTGCTCTTTTCTCTCTAACTTTTTATTCAGTTCCTTCCACACGACACATTTCTCTGAATTTCTTTCGAATTCTTGACAGTTCATAAATTTCGCACGAGCTCCTTGACTAATGTCTTGTCTTTGGCAATCTTTTGCCACATCCCTAGGGGTTGACTTAATATTTTTAACGTTAAAACCCAACCGAACCGAACCGTTCCTTTAATTTATCAAATTCTGCCAATATTTTTCATGGCCGTATTCTCGCCTTGTAATAAATTATCTTCCTTCTTTTAATGGCTATGGTGTGAAATATTGAGTGTTTCTCGGTTATGAATAGCAGCACTTAAGGGGCTTTTAAGTTACTTATAACCCGAAAGAATGCAATGTTACGTAGGTTATAACAACGATTTAAACTCACAAGATCCTATCAATCTTGTTAACTTACGCGACTATAATATAACTTTTTTTTTTTTTTTTAATATTATTAGAGTACTAGTTTCTGCTACCTATCGTTTCAGCAGAGTTTTGCCAGCTAATTTAATTTGACCCTGTATACAATATGTAAAAAAATCCTGTCCGATCCGAAAGGGGTTCTGCAATATCATTACCAAAAAATATAAAAAATCTTGTTATTATGGAAAAAAAAAACATTGTTATTTAAAATTCGTATTTTTTGGTATACCAAAATTACCCCAAATCCATTAAAAATTATCAAATTTTCAACAGAAGTCATAAGTTATGACTTGTAGACACCCGATAAATGACGGCCGCCCGCGTCCCATGTAATGAACCCGCAAAAACTGGGTATTGTAAAAAAAAAAAAGGCGGTTGTTTTTTTTTTGTTTTTTCCAAAAAAAATCACATAAATAGACTCTCAGTACGATGCTTAATTGACCTTCACGGATCAGACAGGGTTTTTATTATATGTTGTAAAGCTTTTCTAAAGAAAGCGGTTCCGAGAAAGCTGAAGTATAGGCATTAAGTTATACTTCATTCATTATAAAGTTTGAAAAACCATATTCTTGAGCGCTGTTTCTAGAAATCGCTGGTCGCGTGCTGTTTTTGCTTGTTCATTTCCATTCATTACAATTCAATTATCGATACGATCACTATGCCTGAATTTCAAGAAGCAACTATGAAAAAGCAGCCAAGTGCGAGTCGAACTTGCACACGAAGGGTTCCGTGCCACCATACAAATATTTAACACTACAATTTTTTACCCGCTTGAGGGGCTTGTGGCTAAGTAATAACAGCCGCACGGGTCGATCGATCAGATTAAACTACGCTTGCTGCGGTTGGTCCGTAGATGGGTGACCATCTTTACATACCAAGACCCCTCCGTGCCTCGGAAAGCATGTAAAGCAGTCGGTTTCGGCTGCCAATTGACAGTCGTTACGGATATTTAAAGGCCCAAAAGTCTGACAACCAAGTCTTACCAAGGGGTATCGTGTTACCCAGTAACTAGGTTGTGGAGGTCAGATAGGCAGTCGCTCTATGTAAAATACAGGTATTCAGCTGCATCTGGTTAGACTGGAAGCTGACCCCAAAATTGTTGGGAAAAGGCTAGCCAGATGATGATGACAATTTTATTAACCCCCTTTAATTTTTTAATTTATTTTGTTTTTATTATTTGTAGTTATAACGGCCATAGTAGTACTATTACAGTTTAAAAGATACAGCCCTGTGACAGACGGACGGATGGACAGCGGAACCTTAGTAATAGGGTCCCGTTAGCACCCTTTGCTTACGGAACCCTAAAAATCTAATAAGTCACCGATTCTACAAAAACTCTTGCAAATTATTCCAAAGTCGGTAGAAAGTAATGATGGAAACCGAATAAATTGGAAATGCAGATGAAAAATTCATTTCAGTACAGGTTGAAAAGAATTCAGAATGAAAGTAACATTTTGATAAAAATTCCATTTTTAAAAGAAAATCTGCATTTGGGTAACAGCCACCCGTTAATCCGTGCCACAGAAATGTGGCTTTATGTAATACCTATGTTTTACACTCGTATGCGTAGAGTCCGCTGTAGATACGTACCTACCGTGTACAGGGTGTAAAAAGACACATTACGAACCCGTCCTCTACGCATTCTGTATCTCAAACTCAGTAACTTTGTGTAAAAATAATGATTGGGAAACGACTTTTATTTTTGGCGTGAAAATTCGCTGTTCACCGTAGTGCGCAATGTTACGCATGCAAAACATTGTGCTTATGGGTGCAAGCAACAGTACAGGGATCGTGGTGATATTTAAAGTTGTAACACTTAAAATTTATTTTCGTCCAAAAATTATTATAGATATAAAAACAATTAATTCTGATTATTTTTGTCCTTAAAAAAAGAAAATATTTTTTCACGTTAGGTTGTTTTACATAAATGATCGTGACTGTCGAATTATTTCGAATGAAAAATGAAAACGAAAAATACAAAAATAAAAAACATTATGCCAGTTGATTCTTTGACATGGTCTCATTAATATCCTTGTTCTTCTTCTTTTCGTGTGGTTAGTGACCAACCTGGTGTCAGAGATTTAAAGCCGCCCATGGGCCTGTGACTTGGCTTCACATGCCGTCGAGAAATATCTCTCAGACGGCCGGCTTCCTCACGATGTTTTCCTTCCCCGTTTTTTTTGCAAGTGATAATTATACAATACGTACATGAATAAGAGAAGTCAGAGGTGCGTGCCTTGGGTTCGAACTTGAGACATATGACTTGGCAGTCCGTAACCGTACCCTAGAGTTAAGGGATATCAAAAAGAATACGTTGTATAATAAACGAGCTGATGCCTGCCTAGCCTTTTCCTACCTAAGTTGGGGACGGCTTCTAGTCTAACCAGCTGAATACCAGTATTTTACATAGAGCGACTGCCTATGTAACCTACACAACCCAGTTACTGGGTAACAAATTACCCATTTGGTAAGACTGGTTGTCAGACTTTTGGGCTTCTGACGACCCGTAACGACTGTCAAAGATCCACGAATGACAGCCGGGACCAACGGGTTAACGTGCTTTTCGAGCACGGAGGGGTCTCGATATGTAATGAATGGTCACCCACCCACAGACCGACCTCGACAAGCGCTGCTTACCCTTTAAGATCGAACCGAGCGGATTTTGTTATTTAGCCACGAACCCAGTACAGAAGCAAAAGCTTAGGCCTTTCCTATAACCGCGTAAAAGTTTATCCTCGAAACAATATTGATGAAAAACAAACTACATTACGACACAACTTAGATGTAGCATAAATTTGAAAATTTGCATTCATTCATTTCAATTTTACGAATGTATTTCACCTAAGGCAGTAATAAATATTGGTAATTTTGAAAGCGTACTCAGTTCAGATTGTGATCGGTTTTACGAATTTGGCCGATGCTACATCTAATTTGTGTCATACTGTACCTAGGTATATAAAAAGCGACCTGCTCTGCGAATTTCATTTTCGATAAAAGCGCGATGCACCGCCTGTCCAATAAAAATTATTATGGCACCGCTGCTGTACTAACGTCGCCGCGTCGTCGGGTATTTGCAAATTTTATTTGAAATTTTCGTATACTACGGATGAAGTAACTAAAAATCTTTTGATGAAAGGCCAGAAAATGCCATAGTATAAAATTAACGTCGTTCTAACATTTTTAAGTCTAATCTAAGGAAGGGTTAATAAAATTATTATTCTACTAGCGACCCGCTCCTACTTGGCAAGGTTTTTACGACTTGACAAAACATCGAGATTTCTTTATTACCTATATGTAAGTCAATATTAATAATTATAATTATTTTGACATCTACATATTGACACTACTTAAATAATATCGAAACATTTTCAATAATCTTGCAATTTTTTTATTGTCATGACATCATTATTATTGATCGCTATTTTAATACAAATTATTGTTTTATATGAATAGTATTGTATGTATTTAATTTTAATTTTATTAATTGCATTGTAATGTAAATTTAAATTATGGAATTATGATTAGTACTTATAATTTTTTATGTTATATGCTAATTACTAAATGTGTACCTACTGCATGCTATATAACTATAACCAAGATGTAAAATCTGAATATTTGCACGGCTGAAATGCCGAATATAGTGAAACCCATAGATCTTAAGAACTTATGTTATCTACCTATATTCTTGCAAATAAATATATTCATTCATTCATTCAATATATTATTATATACATAAACCGACCAATAGGGATGATGACAAAAATGTTGTTTAGTCCCTCATTGAGATTATTAAAAAATAATGGACACATATTTTTTCTTTTTTTACGTAATCTAAAGATTACGGCGTTACATTGAATTAAAATGTGCCATGACGTCACGAGTATGTAGATTTTATACTTACTTGTGAAGTAGCGACCCCCACTCCCCAACTTAAAATGCGTTTTATCTAAGTTTTTTTTATTAATATGATAAAGCAAAAAATACGTGTCTAATATTTTTTTATTATCTGACTGACGGACTAGTTGTTTTTTTTTTTACCCAGGCATCATCCCTATTGTGAACTGATACAAACTTGCTTGCGACGTAACGCACCTTGCGCAAATACTAAATAGCCTGCCTAGCTGCGAGCAACTTGGAAGTAGCGTATCGTCACAGTTCTAACCTAACCTGACCCAGTTCACAATTTTTCGACTGTATATAATCTAAAATAAACTAATGGTTCTCACAATCTTACCGATGACACAAATAAACTGACTTTTTAACAAGCTAAAAATAACTCTTGCACTAACTTCATTAATTTTATTTTTATTACATGGTGGTCCAATTTACACCATTCTACGACTCCTCAAAAGTCGTACTCGAAAAAATAGACCGCAGTAACTTCAATATTAAGTATAACTCTATTTGCTTCTTCATTGAGACCAACGGCGCCACACTTCAGTGAAAAGACACGTACATTTCACACGTACACACGTACTTTTCTCGACAAAAAGACAAACACTTGGGGAAAAAGATAAAAAAAGTCCCGATGCTGGTAAGTGATCGAAACGTGGGGAATCCTGAAGTACGAGGTATCATGTAGAAGTAACTGCGTGAATTCTGCTTGCTTTTAAGGTACCAAATTACTCTAAGGTTTAGAGTAATTTATGAACATATAGTGACCTAGCCTATTCCTAGCCAGAAATAATAAATCTTAAATTAAGAAAAAACAAACACATAAATCAGAATGTGCATTAAATCATATGATTAAACTAAACATAAAAAATCTCAATAGTAAAAACAATTTAAGAGAATAAAAGGTAAGATATATTAATAATTCCAATAATTATGATTCTGTAAATACATATTTGTAAGGTCGCGAATCATATTTTGATCAAGTTACAAACTGAAACTAACCTGCAAATTGCAATAAAACGTAAGAAAATTTGAATTTCGCGAGTTTCTTTTGCGCATCCACCTTAAATTGAAAAAAAATACTTGTTTTTTTTTTGTGATATTGTCACTGATGTTCCTGATTGTGATGATTAGCCAAAAAATATACCTGGTAGGTGAGTGGTACCATAGATCAAAAAATGGCCGCGCCGCCGGCAGCGTCAGGAGACGGTAGTAGGTACAAAAAAAAATACTGGCACTGGAAGTGCCCCAAAAGCGATCAGTTTCTGAATCCCGAATTTGAACATTTTCCGGGAAACTTTTTCAATTTTTCTTTCCATAATAAATTAACTCGGACTACTTCGAACATTTTAAAACAAAAAATTGCCAAATTGGTTCAGCTGTCCTCAAGTGATGCTTACATGATTACATTTTTATTATTTAAATAAATAGCACTAGCTTATGCCCATCTAGCTCATCCCGAAATCTGTTCAGCCGTTAAGTTGTGTAAGCGTAACTAACAAACAAACTCACTTTTGCATTTATAATATAAGTAAGAATATAGCATGTCCAACAGTTAGGCCGTAATTGGCAGATAAATAAGCTAACCACAAAAGTCACAACCTTTCAATCTCGTCTATGTTTACACACTAGTAACATAATCTATATTTTTATGGTGGCACTTCACATCGCTATTCGCGTTTTTTACTGTGTTTTATTCAGCTATATAGTAGATTATATTATTAGATTAGATTATATTATATTATTGTAGAGTATATATGTAGAAGTCCGAACAACTCGAACACACCTTCCAGACCACACAACGTCATGAACAGCGAATATGCCGAATATTCAAGAATATTTTTGCTATGTTTTTGCTAATCTGAAGACGAAGATGGACGTGTTGACGGCAGCATCGACTTATTATTTGCTCTGTATTAATTACCAATACATGTTATGCGTACATAAAACACCGTACTGAGCAAGCCATACGTGGATGGTAAACGAACTTATTCGGTATATTCGCAATCCTTTGATATGTGAACAAAAACCGACAACCGAGTGTTCGTGAAGTAGTCATTATTATAAACTACTTCGAATCCAAGCCTTAAACCCATTTACCGATAGTAAAGCCTCTATATATTCTTTTTTCTTCAGTTAAGTTGAATGGGTAAGTCTTGCAATCCAATTAAATGGAAAACTCGAGGAAATCGGAGCGTGGAAATCGAACAAAAGTATTTTGTATTGTATACGTAATTAATCCGATAAAATTGGAGATAATGAGCTTGAAGATGAATATAAAGAACAATGCTGAAATTGTTCTCGTTTATAGAATCAATAAGATTGAGTCAGGATTTTGTAATAATTATCTTGATTTAACATTGTTTCCATAGAGTTTCTTGCTCCATTTACTCCATAGAGATCTACGTTTTGAAACGGGCAAATAGCTCCAACTTTCTAGCTAACTGACCGACTCCTTGGCAATTCCTGCTTAAGAGCATTTATCCTAAAAGTTGGCATCGTCGCATTTAGCTGTGAAAAATTTACCGGTTTTTATTAATTTGGCAATATTACTGTATGGAAATAATAAATGTGGTTAACTAGCGAACTAGACTATTGATTATGAAATGCAATAATTAATATCGTAACAACGAATATTTAGGTATAGATGTAAAAAAAAGTATTTGGAAACTTTCCAAATGCCTTTTTTATACCTCAAACCCGGTACAACATCAAATTCAATGATAAAATTGCAATGCATTATTAAATTTCT
Source organism: Agrochola macilenta (assembly GCA_916701695.1). Lineage (NCBI taxonomy): Eukaryota > Metazoa > Arthropoda > Insecta > Lepidoptera > Noctuidae > Agrochola > Agrochola macilenta. The sequence continues at coordinate 18,758,252 of OU753563.1, forward strand.
AGTTCGCTAGTTAACCACATTTCTTATTTCCATACAGTAATATTGCCAAATTAATCAAAACAGGTAATTTTTTGTCAGCTATTTGCGATATTGCCAACTTTTAGGATAAACGCAAGGTTTTATTGAAATAAATAAGTAGGTACTTAGGTTACAACTTATGACTTTGACCGAAATGTGTCCATTGTACTCCCAACATGATACGAGTAAGTATAAACAAAATAAAAATAAAATTGTTTATTTGGTCTCAAACGATTACATTTTCGAAATTTTAAATGAAACAACCCCAGTAAGTTATTAATAATACTTGTGTTGGGGTTGTCTCGCTCCTTCCCAGGATGTTAGACAAAATTGAGACTATATAAAACAAAAAAAAAGATAAAATTAAAGTACTAATTTAAACAGAACAAAAAGAAACAATGACTCAGAAAAATACTTAACTATTAGCTCTGCGTAGTGTGTAATTGTATGTGCAAGTGTGAAATAAAATTGTGTAAATGTGGGATTTTGTGTGTGTGTGTGTGTGTGTGTGTGTTTATGTTTGTGTGAGCGTGTGTGCGTTAGTATGTATTTATGTGTCGAGTTTACTTGTTTTCTGATTGTGCCATTATAATAGAAGTTTAAGATAACATTAGGTAAACACAGGGTGTTACATTATGGTAAAGAATCCAAGTATACTCGCATTATACAATTCTGACTAAAAGTTGCGCTGCCTCCTGATAAGTTAGAGTGTTTAGCCAATCGGTTATAACTTTTTTGCATTGATGCGAGACCGTGGTGGAACTGTAGTTTTGAGTTAACTTTATTGTATAGGTAAGCTGATTGACAAACATACTGACGTCTCGCAAAAGCCGTGCGTACCCCCGGAGAGTAAGCCACAATATCATTTCTTCTCCTAGCCTGTCTCTCGTGGTTAACTGGAAGGTATTTATGCAAAAATATAATAATGTTTAAAAGGTAAAGTTTCCTGACCGATAGTAGGCCACAAATTTTGTATAGGCCAATTGTGGGGTATCTATATGGCTTGAGGTACATTACTTTTAAAAGTGACCTTTGGGCAAGTATGACACGTTAGTGAAGAAATTGAGTGACTGCATTGAGAAATTGCGATGCAGAACTGTCTAGCACATTAATTGTGTAACAAACTTTTAATCACAATATATATGAATGATTTTGAAGGATATTCCTAATATGGATTAGCAATATCCTGTTTCATATTTTCGAAAAGTTTGTTTACTCAACAACGTAAATAACGCAATGAATGTTGTTGAACTGTCAAAATGAAAGCCATTGCTACTGTTAGTACCTATGTAACACAATATGGATGTTGAGTGGGTAAAAAAAAGATTTAGTCCGTCAGTCAGATAATAAAAAAATATTAGACCGTATTTTTTGCTTTATCAAAATCAAAATCAAAAGTCATTTATTCAAACTAAGCTGAGAATCAGCACTTTTCGAACGTCAAAATTACATAAGACAGTCCCCTAAAAACGCCCACCCTTCGACACTTCCTAGTGCTTAAGCTGGGAAGAAGAAGTGGCGCAACAAACTACCCAGCAGCACAGCTGTCTGTTCAGTTGGAAAAACTTGATTCTATATCCTAATAGTGCTTATGCTAAAATAATTTACATTACCACAAATTGCAATACAACTCATAAAATAAAAACATTTTAATGAGTAGATTATGTCAAAAATAAATAACAACAAAATTAAAATAAATTGACTTATATCATGTTAATAAAAAAATATTTAGATAAAACGCATTAAAGATGGGATCGCTACGTCACAATTCAGAATAAAATCTATCGTTGAGTGATGACATGCCACATTTTAACTCAATGTGTTGCCGTAACTTTATGATTACGTAAAAAAAGAAAAAGACGTGTTTAATATTTTTTAATAATCTATGTGACGGACAAAAAAGTTTTTAGTCAACATCCCTATTAAAATAATTAACCGTCAATTTATTTTTATTTCCCAATCGTTACTTATAAATCTAAATAATAAATATTATTTCAACTACCATAATTTATTATTCAAGAAATTGCTATTAAAATAAGAACATCCCCAATTCGATTTCTTAGAGCTGTTAATAGCCCTGCATTATAAGATTTTAAATTTTTGATAATAAATTACTAAACAATAAGAAACTAACCCTAAACCACCTCAACCTAATAAAATTCTAATGAAAATCTAAAATTCTATGGGTACCTAATATACGTGTTCATTAAATAACAATTTGCGAATCAATATACAATATATTTTACACACTAAATTCTCATCATTTTTATACAACGAATTGACATGTAAGTTTGACATACTTTTAGTGGTAGTCATTATAGACTCTCACCAGCCAGTGTTCCGCCTGTTGTGCAGGTCGGATATACGCTCGCTGAATGCGTTGTCCCACAGTATCCCCCTTCAAAAAAACCGTACGTTTCTTGTAGGTTTAACTGTCCTTCCGGAGCGAGTAATGTATGGGACATCTTCCATCTTTTCATCTGTGGCTACTTGTAATACGTGAGCAGGCTTCAATCGATCCAATGACACCACTGCTTCTCGGTTGGGTAATCGTATCTTGAAATACTTGTCGTATTTCTCTATAATTTCATACGGGCCTTCGTACGGCGGTGTAAGAGACTTCCGCACGCGATCTACACGCATAAAGACATGCGTGCATGTAGATAGCTGTTTCGGTACGTAGGTGTTGGTCATGCGGTGTCGCATTGATGCATCTGCAGTGACATGCTCATTAAGCGATTCCATTGATTCCATTAAATGACGTAAGAATAACGGGTCTTCAGTGTTTGACTTTATCGGTGCGAAAATATCTGCCGGTAATCGTAATGAGGTGCCGTATATCATTGTAGCGGGACTGTAGTTTGTTTCTATCTTCTCTGCTGTGGGATTGATACCGTCTTTTGTGACTTCGTAGCCTAAGAAATTGAGTGTTTTCTCACCAAAAATGCACTTCTCTATATTAATCCCGATTCCGTAGTCAGACAAACGTTTCAGAACAAGACGTAGGTGATCGATATGCTTTCCTTCTGTGTCAGAGTATATCAAAATATCGTCGACAAAACAGTAACAGCAGTAGTCCAGGCCTCTCAAGACTTCATGCATAAATCGTTGAAATGTCTGTGGTGCATTTCGAAGACCAAATGGCATGCAACGAAATTCGAATAAACCAAAAGGTGTTGTAATTGCTGTTTTTTCTATATCTTGTTCTGCGACTGGAATCCAGAAGTATGCTTTTTTCAGGTCTATTTTAGAGAAGATCGTCATACCACTCAATTGGTAAGTAAAATCTTGAATTCTGGGTATTGGGTAACGATCAGGAAGCGTTACTGAGTTTAGACGGCGATAATCCCCACAGGCGCGCAGACCACCATCCTTCTTGCCCACGACATGTAACGGGCTGGCCCATGGACTCTTTGATGGTTGACAAATTCCATTGGCCATCATTTCTTCAAATTCTGCCTTTGCTGCTTTGTATTTTTGCGGTGGTAGCGGTCGCGGTCTTGCGAAGAGAGGAGGTCCAACAGTTTCAATATGATGTCTCACATTATGCTTGATTTCCTTCGTAAGTGTCAGAGGCTTGAGTACATCAGCAAACTCGTGCAATAGTGTGTGGTACCGGTGGTTTGGTTCAACTACGTAAAGCGTTGTGTCTTGAGCAGTTCGTATTGCCATAGCGTTTACTGAGAGTTCAGTCACGCTGTCTATGAGTTTCTTGCTATGTAGATCCACAAGCAGTCTGTGATATTTGAGAAAATCAGCACCGATGATCGACATCTTCACATCGGCCATAATGAATGTCCACTTGTAATTGCGGCGAAGTCCCAGGTTCAATTGTAGTGTTTTTTCTCCATAAGTGTTGATCGGTGTGTTATTTGCGGCGAATAGTTTGAACGACGTTGATATCGGTGTTCGCTTACTTCGTGTAGCTAGCACTGATATATCTGCTCCCGTGTCAACTAGGAATCGTTCTCTCGTGGTTCTGTCAGTTATGCATAGGCGGTTATTTGTATTCGCAACACCGACGTCCGCCACAGTCGATGTGGTCTTCAGTTTTCCGCCGGCTTCCGTGAACAAGGAGATTCACATTTCTTGGCTTTGTCTCCGAATCGGTAATGATAATAACATTCCCAGTTTCGATCTCCCGGCTTCTTCCCAAGCCCAGTTCTTGAACGAGAACGAGATCTTGAGCGAAAATTGTTTGGACGGTAAGGAGGTTGGCGATAATTATTGTAATTGTGCTTCTGTAGTTCAGCAATTTCGAGTGTAAGCTTCTCTATTTGTTTCGATAGTAGTTGATAATGCAGGTTATGACCACTACCGCTGCTTGTAGAAGGTGTGTTTTGGCTGAGTTCCGCAATCGTATTGTCTGTATGCTCCATCATCTTGTCTGCCATCATTGCTAGAGTGTCGAGCGTTGATTCTGTGTTAACAGATAACACAGCGCGAACTTGAGCAGGTAAATGGTCGGTAATAATCACGTCGGGGTCACCAAATATGGGTACCTAATATACGTGTTCATTAAATAACAATTTGCGAATCAATATACAATATATTTTACACACTAAATTCTCATCATTTTTATACAACGAATTGACATGTAAGTTTGACATACTTTTTGTGGTAGTCATTATAGACTCTCACCAGCCAGTGTTCCGCCTGTTGTGCAGGTCGGATATACGCTCGCTGAATGCGTTGTCCCACAGTTCTTTAGTTTTGAATTAAGTATATTAACTTTTACGTTCCACAGCCGCACGTCTATTTAGCCCAATGTGGTAGGTGGATAGTTTTTAGGTACACCTTAAATTACACCCGTTATTTTTTTAAAGCCCTTTGGAGCGAGCCTTTTACTGAGAATTCCCAAATGGAACTAACTCATGTAGCGAAAATAAACGTCATAGATTAATGGAAAATGCTAAACTGGGGGCAGTCATCGTTTTTTATTAAAGTTGTGGTTTTAATAATCTATTAGAATAGATTACTTTATTTTGTAGACCTAACTAAGCGTTATATTTTGATACAATTTTAGGAAAGCCATTTTTCAGACATATTTCAGCTGTGGGATGTGTTTTGGCCGAAATAAGGATGCTCCGATATACCCAAATGTTTTATTACAAATAACAAATTTTACGGCCTATTCAAATAAAAATATTTTAAGTTTACAATTTATAAGTTAAAAATCGTGTAAAGAATATTAAGAAATCGATTTAAAACAATCGCGAAATTTATAGCGGGTTCAATAAGTTACATTTTAAAATAACAATTAAAAAAGACATCAGATTTAAAACAATCGTGAATAATTTTTCATACTTTATAGATTTTATACAGTGATTGCGGTTGAAAATGTATGTGTTGACAAATAAAATAAAAAGAACATCTTAGTGTTGCCACTAATGATGATTGATGTTTTTTCATTTTTATTTGTCGCACTCAAGCACGTCACATAAATACTTAATAAAAAGCAAACCCTTTAGAAATAATATTAAAATATTAACTTTAGATAAAAAATTGCTAAGCATATCAACGACAGCACAAGTCAACAATGTATCATATCATGTTTTTAGTATGTCATATTTTTGACTGCCAACGCTTGATTGATTGATTTTTTTAATACTTGCTTCAAAAACGGTGAAGGAAAGCGAGGAAACCGCGATGCCTGAGAGATATTTCTCGAACCACACGAAAAAGAAAGACGACTGCCAACGTTTCAATTTATAATTTTCAAATGAAGTAAATGATCGATTAATTTTAAGTAGGTAACGACTCAAAGCACTTACTGGGTTTATTGTGAGAATGAAACAGTTTCACAGAAAACAATATAGGTGAAAACTCAAAACTATGAAACAACTACATAACTGTAATATTGAGTATTTAGAGGTATATTTTTTTTATTTTTTTTAGTTATACCATCTAAATTACAATGCCTTAACGGGCAACTAAATTCTAAGAACCTACCTATTGTTAACATCTTCAAAATTCTGTACACTAAAAAGAATAAAGTTCGCAATAAAGAATTTGAATTTGAAATGTTTTTTAAATGTATTTAAAACATAATTGTACCGTATCAAAAACTTAAATTTCATAATTTGTAAATTAAAATGATTAATTATAAATTAAAACATATGCTTTCACTGCTGGCCAAGCGCAACACGTCACACTCATAGGTACTGTTAACATTAGCATGTCGGTGTCGCAAACCCGATTGTCCCCTAAAAAAAATCGCTCAACGCGCCTAAAGGCACTTCAAAAATCCTCCCTCTGCGAATTTTAGGTATGCCAGAAAAATAAATACCATTCCACCTTTTTCCTAACCCTTTCGCTCAGTATGTAAAACGACAATTTATTTATGGCAAACGCACATTAATATTGGATCTCGATATTTTAAACTGCCCGTACGAAATCGATCGCGTCCCTTACCAAATTTATTGTAATATTATGCGCATAAAAATGGAATTTCCTCATAAATCTCGAAAACCAATAACGACACGGTTACGCGAACTGTTATCATAACTCTTACACATATGTAGAAAGACAAAAGCAAGATCTACAAGTGCCTTCTGGCTGTTCGCAATAAAAATCGCTTACAACGTCTTGCGTAACCCGCCCTACGTAGCAGTGCGATATTACGGAGGCGACGTGTACTGAAATGTAACTCTCTAGGGAACCTGTTATGTTGACTTGGCGCATTTGGAACAGAACATACGAGTACCTTAGCCGTCACGCGATTGTTCAAAAGTAACGTCCCCAAAATAAGGAAACTGAATTATTAAGTCATGTGTTATTTATACAAAGGTTTCACTGCAGTTTTCTTCCAAGCGAACAATTCATTCCTTTGGGTTATTCAATGATTAAATATTTTTTCAGCGTTTGATAGAATCATGACGTTAGCAATGAACAGGCTCTTTTTGCTGATTGGCTCATTGTTCTACATCGGCTCTATTCTTGAGCTCGTACCGACCGCGCCGTGAGAGAAAACTAAGAAACCTGACCGTATCTAACATTTCTAACACCAGTGAAAAATATAATTGCGTGTCGCAACTCAGGTCCCCAAGATAGAGGCGCCGCCTAGTTTGGGGACCATCGCACATAACATAATGAATATTTCCAACAGCAGACAGAATTATTATGTTATTTTTTTTTAAGGTTATTAATTGTAACAATGTTTAAATACGTTTTATTTTATTCTTATTATTTCAATTCAAGTGAATTTAACTCACACCTTAATGGCGTCACAAACGCGTACAACAAAGACCTATTAAATTAAATTCCTTTTCTAATTTAGTCAGTAACAATCACATTAATTCTGCGATACGGAATACCTAATCGCCCGTCAATTCACAGAATACGAGATTAAGATCTCACTGAAAAGTTTTACAGAGCTCTACTAAGCTCATTTGAAAATACGCAGTAAAAGTTTCCAACCATTAATTATCATTCGATTCGTAGACTTTCAAAAGTTTACCAACACTTTCAAGCAACAAAATAAACTGAATCAAGCACTTTTAAAATTTACTGACGCGATAAAAAACTGTCTTAATTTTGTACTATAAAATTTGTTCAAATAAATGACCGCATTGGTTTTATTTTTCGTTCTAGTGATTCTAAATGTTGAAAAACACTTTAAAATGTTCGTAGAAGCAAGCACAAGTCGTGTTACGGAACGTACCTGGTTAGCGGGTAGCTTCGCTGACGGCCGGACGTAGAATGCCGTGCGGCGAAGAAGATCCTCCTACTATACGTGTATCGCGCTGCAGTTGCAAAGAATCAGAGGGCCGAAGATTGATCGCCAGTGCCCTGGTATGCCCTGGATGCTCTGCACCTTCGATTTACGCACAAATTGACTTCGTGTGAAGTTTAAACGAGGTTTCCGCATGATTAGGCAGAATGACTTGAAAATTCGATTAATTTCGATTTAGAAGCTAATTTTGGGGAACACGATGTATGAGCAGGATTGTCGTGGCTTTCATGATTTCTACCTTTTGTGTTTTAAATTAATTATGGTGTTTAAAGGAGTAGAATATGCAAGCTAATGGTACCTATTTTTGAAGTGAAAAGTTCTTTAGAAGCGTTGAGCGATTTTTGGTAGGGGAAAATATATTCTTTCATGCAATGTTAACAGTATATCTGCAGCTATGCATAGATTTAAGTTTTCATTCGTGCCTGCCGGCAGTCCCGATGACTGCCTCTGTTATTTATTTATTAAGAGCGAATAAGAAGACATTGTTGAAGGTATTTGGGGAATAATCTGAAGACAGTTGTATTTAATAAGACATTTTTTTATTAATAAAAAATTAACTTTTTATTTTTTTTAAGTTTGAAATTGTTTAGGATACGATGGCGATGGGACTGTTATACGCTATGCGTAAAAGCCCCTATAAATAAAAATAAATAATGAAAAAGTTTGACATTTGTTTTTTAATGATTGACATAAAATTATAATATATTTCATCTTAATGATTGTAATGAATTTGAATGTATTTTGTTTTAATGATTGTAATGAATTTGAATGTATTTTGTTTTAATGATTGTAATGAATTTTAATGTACTTTATTTTAATGATAGAAATTAAGTTTATGTGTTTGTGATTTGTATATTGGGACTTGGTGCCTTAGTAAATCCTACTATATATATATATACTTATTATATAATATATATAATATAATATATAAACGCGAAAGTTTGTGAGGATGTATGGATGTTTGTTAATCTTTCACGCAAAAACGACTGATCGGATTTGGATTTAATTTGGCATACAGGTAGTTTATAACCTAAATTAACACATAGGATACTTTTAATCCTGATAGGTATTTCCGATCGGGGATCGATACTTATGCGGGTGAAACCGCGGGGCGCTGCTAGTAAAATAAATAAATTATGAAAATACTTTTTCGATTGGGGATCTCCGATCAGCATTTAAAAATAGCTGTATTTTTTCAGCGCATTTTCTTCCGAATGTTCCGCCTGTGGTTTTTAGAGATGTGGTCACTTTGAAAGCGAACGATGCGATGTGGTTACTGCTGTCTGCAGTTCCTTTGATGGGAAAGCTAATGAATCGAATATTTTATGCTCAAATATGCATAAATAAATAGTGGTCGGCATCGTTGGTTGATGAATATTTAATTTTATATAATGGTTTTATGACTATGGTATATAAGCTTTTGCCCACGACTTTGCTCGCGTGAAGCATGGTTGGGTGGTTTTCCATTACTCAAATCTCTGCTTTGTACGGAATCTTTGTTGTATTTGTTATCCTTCATTGCGATCTAACCATGCAGTATTTATTTTATTTTTATATCTTATTCAATATTCAAAAGTCATTTATTCAAACTAGGCTGAGTATCAGCACTTTTCTAACGTCAAAATTACATAAGACAGTCCCCCAAAACGCCCACCCTTCACCACTTCCTAGTGCGTTAGCTGGGAAGAAGAAGTGGCGCAACAAACTGCAGCAGCACAGCTGTCTGTTCAGTTAGAACTTTAGAAGAAATAATAAAGATTCTATATAATAGTATTTAAATCTCATTGTATGCTGCACCGGTCGACGTCATAACGTCCGCCGGCTGTCGCTGAAAACCAGCGCTGGGGCTCAGTCTCGCATAGGGTCACAGCATTATGCTGAGCGATGGCCGTTTTGTATGGATGTGACGCATATGTTCCCCCAACTTGTTCTTTTTTGTTTTGTGTTCTTTCTTTGCGTAATGTTTTTAGGGGTAATGAGGAACAGGGTGTAAAGTTCACTCATCCCCCATAGAAAAGGGAGGATCCTCCGACCAGACGGGTGTTGTGTCTGGCAGGCAACTGCCCAGAGATTTGAAGTTGGGAGATTCTATATATGTTTATCGCGTGGTAAACTCTAATTGCGCGATGCAGGATTTGTGTGACGTCAGGATGTTGTGTGACGTCAGGTCTTTGATGCGTAGTTCGCATGTAGCGATGTAGATGCCGCTACCTTTCTTTGATTGATGATTTCTTTCACTACCTTCGCCGCTGTCTAACTCGGCGATATCCCCCCTCCTCAGACGTCTAGTGAGTGACGATCTTTGCTCATCTCTCCGGGCAAGCCTCGGAACCGGTTTAAGTAATACCGGTTAATACCGGTTTATTTCGGTTTTCCTCAGAACTTTTCTGAGGAAAACCGAACGTGAACATTTTAAGAACTTTATTTTAACTAAAACTAACCGGTTTATTTGACGAACAGCGTGTTAGTAAACGCATTGCAACTTGTGACTACTTGTAAGGGTGCCGTACATAGCGGCGCGGTATGTATACGTACGAACAGCGCGCGACGTTTGTTTACCGTGCCCGTGTATTAACCGGTTTTGTTGCTCTGAACAGTTTAATCCGAAAAAACCTTTATGTAAATACTCTTCCAAATACCGGTTTAAAAAAACCGCGAACGAACCCAAATGTAAAGGTTTTTGCGTCAAGTACATGATAACGGTTTGAAAATTTAACCGGTATCCGAGCCTTGTCTCCGGGTACATTCGTGCGACGAGGCCCCACCGTATTCCTACTTCAGCCCGGCTGTTTTTTTCTCCAGCAGCTTTATTATGTTTATTTATTTTATAAAGCACAGCCACATCACATATTAAACCACTTAAGCTATAAACAATATTTATTAAGACCTGTTCAGATATATGCGACATCGTTATCTCGCTCGCTAGCGATACTGGTCAAAAGTGACTAATCGGAAGGCGGACGAAGTATCGCTATCAAGCGCGACAGCGATATCGCTTATATCTGAACAGGCCTTAACTAAAGGACACATACATGACAATAAAGGCGTAGGTTCCATCGAAAAACTTCATATCTATAAACCGTAAGGACCTATTTCTGCTTGCAGCGCTCAGCAAAAAAAAAAAAAAAACAAAAGTCATTTATTCAAACTAGGCTGAGAAATCAGCACTTTTCGAACGTCAAAATTACATAAGACAGTCCCCCAAAAATGCCTACCCTTCACCACTTCCTAGTGCATAAGCTGGGAAGAAGAAGTGGCGCAACAAACTCCCCAGCAGCACAGCTGTCTGTTCAGTTGAAAAAACTTGATTCTATATAATAGTGCATATTATTATGCTAAAATAATTTACATCACCACAAATTGTAATACAACTCATAAAATAAAAACATTTTAAAGAGTAGATTATGTTAACAATAAATGAAAACAAAATAAAAATAAATTGACTTACAGTCAAATAAAATAATCCAACAATTATATGCTCATATAGTATCGTGTAGTCTAAAATAGTCTAAAATAATTGTTTGTTCCTTGGGGTACATTGGAGTAGCTTAATTAGTCCCAAGCCTTTTTGTCGTCTAAAATCGCGGCTATAGAACCGGGGCGGTAACAGATGTGGTCTTCGTGTTCCCGGGTTTTTTTTTTTCATACTGCTTAAATATGAAGTTCTTTGATAGTTCATAGCATTCACCACAATGCACAGAGTCAAATTAAATTACTCAGTAAAATGTAGGTCGCAAACAAACAAAGTCTTGAAACTGACCTTTTGAGTGTTAAATAATCCACACTATAGTTTTACCGAAACCACTGGACCGTGCCTTAGGTATGTGCAAGGCAAGATTACAGACCGCTCATTCATCAACGCTCACGGCGTCCCACTGCTCATTCGTCAACCCTGCCCCCCGCCTCGCCGCGCATTCCTAAGGCGCGGTCCAGTGGTCTCGGTCAAATTATACCATACTAGCTTTTCATACATAAATGGCCATGTAGGATTATGTGAAATATTTTTTTAACAGACGAAGTTGCGGGCTGCTTATGTAGTTCATGCTACTTTCATAAACAAAAAGAAATCTGCCTATCTCTATGTTGAGGTTGGCTTCCAGACTAACCAGATGCAGCTGAATACCAGCATTTTAAATAAAGCGATTGTCTATTTGACCTCCACAACCCAGTTACTGGGTAACACGATACCCCTTGGTAAGACTGGTTGTCAGACATTCTTGCTTCTGAATACTCGTAACGATTAATTATCAAAGACCTACGAATGGTCTCGATATACAGCGTGTAACAAAAACAAATCAAAATAAAAAAATGAAATCAAAAAGAAATCTCTAATTATAATTATGTCGTATCTCTATGTATTTTACTGTGTGTACATAAATAATAAAATAAAGAAATAAAAACCCTGCCGGATCCGTGACGGTGTTGTTAAGAATCATACTGAGAGTTTATATATTATATGTGGTAAGTTTCAGAAAAAAATTTAAAATTATATTTTTTTTTTCAATGGGGTGTTTTACGGGTTTATTACATGGGGCGTGGGTAGCAGTCATTTAGCGGGTGTTTACAAGTCATAACTTATGACCTCTGTTGAAAATGTACTATTTTATAATCTTCTTCTTTTCGTGTGGTTAGTGACTAACCTGGTGTCAGAGTTTTAAAGCCGATAGGCCTCTGACTTGGCTTCACATGCCGTAGAGAAATATCTCTCAGGCATGCCAGTTTCCTCACGATGTTTGCCTTCACCGTTTTGAGGTGCGTGCCTTGGGTTCGAACTCAAGACTTGGCAGTCTGACGGTCACACCACTAGGCTACGAGTATCATTGCCACATATAATTTATAATGAAATTGGGGTAATTTTGGTACCAAAAACGTAAATTTTAAATAGTAATAAATTATTTAAAAAAAAAACTTTTTCGTAGTGTTATAGCGGTACCTATGCGCCTATCGGATCGGACAGGGTTTTTGTGACATGCTGTATATTGTATGGACACCCATCCGCGAACTGACCGCGGCAAGCGTAGCTTCGGTCGATCGACCTGTGCGGCTGTTATTATTTAGTCACGAGCCCCGTCTACTTTCATGAACACATCGTTACGTGATTTAATAAAAACATTGTTATAATCCTTTACAAAGCAGTAAGAATAATAGATAACAATGCGAGCAAATGAACCGGTCAAAGCGGATAATTGGATCGTCAAGTAGGTACTTTTTATACCTTTAACGTGGCTGTAGCGAGAATTAGGGATGGGAAAAATGTATCGATAATTATTTGTAATTTACTTATTGTATTTTGAGTTGTAGGTAGTGTCCGATCGAAACACGATTTTTAGCCGAAACCGTAACCTAATATTCGGCTACTCTACTCTAAAGTTAGAAACTTTGGACGAAACCGAAACAGTTTCAAGCTTCAATAAGTAATAGTTAGATCAAGTTTGAGGCTAATATTTTTGCGTAGGTTTATTTTTTATTTTTTATTAAGGCCTGATTTTGCAATTATCAGTTTTTTGTAATCCAAAGACAAAGGAGAAATCCGGTTCTGGGCCTAACCGTTACACGAATCAGATATGTACCAAAAAAATTGTCTATTTTGCTTAATTAACCCATTTAAATCTTAGCCTTAATAGCAATGGCCAAGTGCAGAAAATAAGTAGATTTCTATTGAATTTTTTTAAACAACCTTTGTAAACCGTTACAACACTTATTTCATTATACGTCTCTAACTTCACAAACGCTGGTATTATATCAATGGAGCGTACCCTAACAATGTGATCGATTTAATGGAAATCGATACTGTCACAAATAATTAAAAAATACTCCATTGTTTAAGTATAATTATTTTTTTAGGTACCGGTCAACTGCCCTTACTTCGCCGTGCGCCCTATGTTTGCCTATAATGAAAAAGATGCAATATCTTTTTAATTTTACTTGTTTAGCAATCGAAACTTTGAGTTTTCTTATAAAGCTTTAAGTTTCAATTGCCATACTAGTAAAATTAAAAAGATATTGCATCTTTTTCATTATAGGCAAACATAGGACGCCAGGCGAAGTTGGGGTAGTTGACGGTACTAATAATATCAAGTAAAATAAAAAATCTGGAATCTAATTGTTTTTTAACGTAACCACCATTAAAAAATCATTAAAAGATATAAATAATCGTTATAATCGGTTGTACCATGGATTGCACTAGTAAACGACATAATGTCAATGTCAACGTCTGTCAATTGTCACGTCATGTCATTGTTGATGTTGTCTTGTCATTCGCTTGTCGTATTTATCGATTTGTCACTTAGGTAGAGTAGACCAAATTTTTTTTGTAAGTATTACTTGTGATTTTCCTAAGCTGTGTAGTTCCCGGTATATGCATTAAATGTAATTATTTCATTTGGGAACTAAATCAATAAAATAATAAATAGTTGCCTTATTAGTATACACTCTGTGAAAATTTCAAGTGTCTAACTACTACGGTTCAAAAGATATATGTATTTGTTCCCAAGGATGGAATTATTTGATTTGCGAATGAATAAACTTTATTGTACGAGTATGTAACTGGTGTTTTTAATTTTCTATCGATGTAGTCAAAAGTTTGGGAACAATCCCTAATGCCATGGAACCACGGGTAGTTAAAATTACCCATGAAGCTAATGGGTCACCCCACCGGGACCACGGGTAACGAGTGGAAATGTTAAGATAGTTTATGAGTCCTAATCATTAGTGTATCGGTTATGAATTCATTATTTTCAATATAGTTCGGGTATGAGCATGTTTTTGTTCCCAAGGATGGAATTATTTTATTTGCTTATGAATGAGTAAACTTTATTGTATGTAACTGGTGTTTTTAATTTTCTATCGATACAGTCAAAAGTTTGGGAACAATCCCTAATGCCATGGAACCACGGGTAATTAAAATTACCCATGGACCCGGTAATGGGTCAACCCTCCGGGACCACGGGTAACGAGTGGAAATGTTAAGATAGTTTATGAGTCATAATCATTAGTGTATCCGTTATGAATTCATTATTTTCAATAGGTATAGTTCGATTATGAGCATGTTTTTGTTCCCAAGGATGGAATTATTTTATTTGCTTATGAATTAGTAAACTTTATTTTATGTAACTGGTGTTTTTAATTTTCTATCGATATAGTCAAAACTTTGGGAACAATCCCTAATCCATGCGTCATGTTCGTGAACGGGCGCCGTCAGTTGGGACTGGTCAACTCTTAGCTGCCTTGGCTGGTTTAAATTTTTGAATTGTTCTTTGTTTTATATTTTTATTACGGACGCTTCTAACGTGCACGTCTTTCTACATTGTTCTCACATGATTAATTTCAACATGAATGATGTAACAAATACTTTGTAACAATTTATTTAAAAGAGTGTCCGTGGAATTTCTTGCCCGTTCTTCTCCATAGGTACCTACCTACTACGCTTTGGAATGGGCAACTAGCTTCATATTTCTGACTGACGGATTCCTTGACAATTCAAAAGTGCCTGTAAATGGTTTAATTGAAAAAAAATGCTTTGAGTTTGAGTTTGAGTTTGCCATGGAACCACGGGTAATTAAAATTACAAATGGACCCGGTACTTGGTCAACCCACCGGGACCAGGGGCAACGAGTGATACAGCCCTGTAACAGACAGACGGACGGACGGAGAATCCTTAGTAATAGGGTTCCTTTGGGTACGGAACTCTAAAAAGCAGAGTAGTGACGTGTAACAAACGTGAGAACGACATCACATGTTTTTTATCGATTGGTCCGTATTTCCACGCATGATACAAAATGAAGGAAAATCATGTAAATAACTTAATTTTCGACATGAAAGGTCGATGTCGATCGTTTTACGTAATTGGGTAATTTTAAGAATTTTAAGGTTAGCGTCTAATGTTAGTAAAATTGTTATCCGTATTTAAATTAATTAGGTACCTAGTATTATTTACGAGTCGCGATTTTTTTTTTTTTTATGTTTTGTTTAATTGGTAAATCTATTTTTAACAATCAGAAGCGATAATGTTTAAAAAAAAACAACACGGCACACGAGATCACAAGTGTAATCAATTTATTTTAATACACACGTTTTTAAATTATTAGAACCGTTACTTTTACACAAGGAACTAAATTATAAACACTAAAACAAACATAAATCACCATAATAACTAATACAATTAACATCCAATTACAGTCAAAACCGTTTATAACCACTTCGTTTTAAACGACGTACCTACCGGATAAAACGACGAAATTTTGAGGACCCAGCATTTCTGTTTACTTAATAGTGTTTGGTTATAACGACTATCGGCTATGGTTATGTATACAGGTGTCAGGACATCGACGAAAAAAACTGACACCTGATTCAGTACATGATTCTGAACACCCCGTTGAAATTTTTTATCGGTTATTTTTTTTTTATCTGCTGTTTCATAGAAAAGTGCAATACCTACGCGGTCAAAATGTATGGAATAGAAGATTAAAAAAAAAAAAATCTGACGAAACTTTTCAATGGAGGGTGGTATTCAGAATCATGTACTGAATCAATGGTATCAGTTTTCGCGTCGAAGTCCCTGACACAATGTGTATACGTGGTTGGTTATATCCAACGGTCCCTTCGAAATCGTTATAATAATAATAAAATAATAATAATAATTGCTTTATTTTCAGGCCCATAGACAAAATACACAAAATAATCATAGATAATCAATACAACTGTCTAAGTTAATTTATTCGCATTGAATGACTATTTCATGAAATCATGACATTTGACGATTGTGCTTACATAAGGAGTTGTATTGCTGATTGTAATGTTTATAATTATGTAAAGCCTTATTTGTTACGGTCGCAAATCATATTTTAATCAACATAAACCCTCACACTGACCTGCAAAATGTAAAAAACTAAAGAAAATAGACAGGCGTTTTTCTGAAAAAAATGGCATTTGTACATCTTAGACAGGCATCCTCCCTTACATAGATGGTCACTCTACTCACAGAGGACCTAACAATATTTAAAAAAAACATTATTACATGCGCGTTTGCGATGTTTGAAGTTGTTATTGACTGGCCTACAAAGCTAAACAGACTTAATGCCTACGGCATTAAGTCCGCCTCTGTACATTTGTGTGCTTAAAGTATTAAATAAATAAATAAATAAATAAACAGCCGGTCCTTAGTAGATGATTTAGGCTCACACGGTTCACTCGTAGACCATTTCAAACACTAACATGATTTCGAACGACATTTTTTTGTATAATTACTGATTTCTCTTTGTTTTCTCGAATACGCGCAGCTCACTCGGTGAGTCATAAGCTACGGTTTCCCTGAAGAGCGCTGGCCGTCATATTAAAACGGCCGTAATGAAAATCTGTAATTTTCATCAGTAAGTATTTGACATTATGGTGTCTAAAAACGCTCTGTATACTCGTATATGCAGCTGTGCCCTAATTACGTAATACACGATCAATCAGAATCTGAATCATTTTGAAACAAATTGCTAATCCATTGCTTCATAATTTCGAAAAAAAAATCTACTCAACAACGTAAATAACGCAATGAATGTTGTTGAACTGTCAAAATGAAACAGATTAGTCGTAATCGTTTGCGAAAATGTGTTGCGTAATTAGATAGGGGCGGCAGTCTCGACATAGATAGCGATCGCGATACAACCGAATTCGGTCGCAGTCTTAAAGGGGTCCCTAGACGGTCAACATTGCTTGACAAGCACCGGCCTGCAGTCTCGACATACATAGCGGGAAAATTAGAGACCATGATTTAATAAAAATAATTGTTTTTCTTGAAAATTCTATAGTGAATAAGTAAAACATTTTATCTTGAAAACATTATTTTTTATGGAAGCTAATAAATAGAAATAACCATTTTAATGAATTAAAATAACTTGTTAAGTATCTAGGGGCATTAAAGTTTGCCCTCTCCTCTGTTCTGCCGCACGCGCGATAAGAACTGTACGTAAGTATCATTTTTGTCCAAATCGAGTTAAACATAGATTAAGAATCAGCGCAATGAGCTGTATGAATTAATGGGACTGCCATTTTTTTATTGCCAATAACCACGGTTGTGTTTTTATTAGGATAACGGCAGTAAGTTGATTTTATGATAAGTTTTCCTAAGCATAACAGCAGTAACCATACGAGGCGAGTTTCTAATTGCGGTATCATCATTCATGTTTTTACTTCTGGTAATGATATTATTATTATTATTATTCATTTATTTCAGACAAATTCAAGTCCATAATTTTACACACACACATTTAAATTATTCATATCTATTTTAAATTAAACTGCCCAAAAACCCAAATAAAATTGTGATTAATTTAATTTAAATATTTAACAATTCATAAAAGTTATAATTAATATTGTCAAAAAAAATATTATAAAAATGTCAGAACCGTATATCAAATTGTAAAATGATAAAAAATGCAAAATACTAAAAAATAAAAATTATATAAATCGCAAACACAATAATAAATTACAAAAAATCTATGGTACCTATATCTTTACCTAGCCCAAGCCAGATATGAACAGTAACTTCACGAACTTACTGCGCTGCGGTTATTTGATTGATGCTAAAGTTATTAAACTCATACTTGAAATAAAAAGTTTTTATCATTTAAAAGTAAGTATTCTAATAGCAGTACATATTTAATGTTTACATATTTTCATTCACTTAGGCTACACATTTATTTCGAAAATCAGAATTTAAATAAGTTAATAAAACAAGTCAGAAAAGTTTAAAATTTTTAAAAACTTCGTGCCAATTACTCGAAACTATGAACACGTATGTACTAACTGCCATTATCGCTAGCGAGGCAGCGTTATATTTGACTACTTACAGCTTTATACTAATCTATGGCTTTAGTAAGTAAGTCTTTAATACTATACAATATAATAATAATATATCATTTTATTTTATTTTATATTATCATTAATATTATAAAGAGGTAAAATTTGTTTGTTTGTTTGTCTGTTTGTGGGGTAATGTCCGGAACTACCAGTCGGAATTAAAAAATATTTTTGCATTGAATAACCCAATTCTTGAGGAAGGTTTTAATATAAGGCTGGGACGAAGTCGCGGGCAGAAGCTAGTAGTTAATATATTAACATTGTACTGAATTTAATTATGACCCGCTGGTCATTAATGTGATTTGAATTTGGAACATAAAGTAGAAATCGCATACGAACATTTACGATAGGTAGTAGGTACATACTAATTCCATGCAGTCACCATTAAGATCTGCACTAAAAAATAAATTTTCGAAAATCGAACTGGCCACCACGAGTAGAATATAAATAAAAGAAAAATAGAACACAAATTAAAAAGAGACGGGAATACTGAAAATTACTATGCTTTGATAAACAAGAAATTACATCTACATACAAATTTTCACAAAAATGTCGAATGACGATAGTGATTTGACTCCGGAGTACATTAAATCCCAAGCCATTGGCATTGCCAACAATCTACTTCCACAAAAGTTCAAGGAATCGTACATTAAAGCCTACGACGATTTTTACAAATGGAAAACTACAAAGGGCGTAAATTCTGCATCTGAATCAGTGCTTTTAGTCTACTTCCAGCATTTATCATGTACAAAGAAGCCAAGTAGCCTATGGTGCATCTATTCGATGCTCAGGTCAACATTGTTTTAAAAAGGTCTACTAACTGTAATTGTCATTTTCAAAATACTTTGATTCTAGTACTATTGCTTTTTATTGTCTCGTAGATGGTGTGAAAAGTAGAGTATTCTCCTCGGGGATAAAGGTGCCTTCGTCTTGGGCGAACTTGAGTCCCACGCTGCACTCAGGATTCTTCAATACGGCGCCTGCTACATAAGACACTACGTTATCCCCTTAGTACATAATCTACTATTTCGAAGCCCAAAAACTAAGGAGTAAAAATAAATAAAACGCGGACTTAGCTATAATCCAAGTGCGACTGCTAATAACCGCCTGAGGTACCTATGTGAGCGGTGAGACAGGAGAGGGCGCCATTGACAAAATCGGCAGACTGGTTAGCTTGACCTTTGTCTACCTTTCCCGTCTCACCGCTCACATACCTCAGACGGTGACTACCAGTCGCGCGCGGACGTAGATAGGAAAAAAAAATGGCATATATTATAAGTTTTGAAATGTTGTCAATTGGAAAATCGAACTAGCCTGCAGCCAGTCACTATATTCATTCGAAGTTTAAACTCACCACACGTAGCTTCGATTCGACCAGAGTGGTCACGTGAGTGCCGTTCCGATTTCAACTGACACGAGTGACGTCATTACTGCAGCCGGTCACGTCTTGTCGACAGACGCGGAACTTGGTTCAATCGAATACGTAAAATTAGATTAAGGCGGAAGCGCCAGGGAAGTCCGCGAAATTCCTTATGTTTTTTGTTATTTGCAGGTCTGTTGTATGTTGATCAATATAATGATTCGCGACCGTAACAACAAGTTCGCGGGCTACTTTAGCGCGTCCCCCTGAAGGGGACTTTTCACCGCAATGAAACCTTATGCAGACGGGCGCGACGCGACTCTTACAAAACAATTTCTAAGAAAATTTCACGGTAGAACAATTACCCGTGTCGCGACGCGCCGCGCCGTCGCGTCACGCCAGCACGAGGCTTGATTCTTAAATTATCTGAGTGTATTGACGACATTCGGGAAAAAATTGTTTATTAACTCGCTGGTTCATGGTTCGCATGGTATATACGACCAAACATCTAGAGTTTTTAAATAATATTTAAGTTTAATATGAAAGTAGGATCATACGCATATACCTTCCGGTATAAATGCTCTAAATGATGGTGAAAACCGCGTCAAAATCAGTATATGTACCTTTATGTATATGTCGCAGCCATCTGGTTAAATTAGCTAGAGAAAGCTAAAAAAGCTAAAAAAGAAAAAGCTAGAAAGTACGTTAAGCCGTTGGGCCCGGCTGTCATTCGTAGATCTTTGACAGTCGTTACAGGTAGTCAGAAGTCCATAAGTCTGACAATCAGTCTTGCCAAGGGGTATCGTGTTACCAGTTATTGGGTTGTGGAGGTCAGATAGGCAGTCGCTCCGGTTAGACTGAAAGCCGATCCCAACACAGTAAGGAAAAGGCTAGGCTTGATTGAGCAGTTAGGTCATCCCGTCCTCCGTAAGAATAAAGAAATGTATCAAATTCGCTTCTCAGAGCCAATAAAAAAAAAAAAACAACAAGTTTACCTAGTACTTGGAACAAATGCGCAGTCCAATTTAACTGTCAGTCTAACTGAAAGCTAATTTACAGTCGCTTGTACTCGAGTAGGAATCTAATTTTTTTCTCATTATTCCTGTCTGCTATCCACTGCTTATTAGTGAAATTTTGAAAATTACACCGTTTCTCCAGATATATTGGACTTGGACCAAGATAAGATACATGCGGGACTTTTTTATACCCTACATATTCGTCCCACTATTGGGCAAATAATATAATAATTTCATTTATTGCGGATCATACATATAATCCATATAGTATTAGTAACAAAGACTTAGAAACTATGTTAGTAAAACTTACAAACTAACCTAACACAACTAATACCTACGTGGCTCAACACATGTTGGCACGTGTCTCCGCATCCAGTGCCTAATAAAGGGGCTGTCCACCTTGTCGGCCAATGTTTTTAGGATGCTGTTGGGGCTTCCGCGCAGCCTACCCATAATTGATGCCGCCCGCTTTCTCATTATGGCGTGAAAATCGTCAACACGGGCTTCCGCGAAATCTGTGAAGCGCTGCAGAAGCGCGGAAGCCCCATCAACATCCTAAATCCATTATTATACTGAACGCGTAGGACGTTGTAAGCCCTCTGCGTATACTTCACCCACAAGCTGCACGTGTAGAAGGTTTGGCAGTAGGCCTTAAATAGATACACCTTCACATCCCCACTACAACGTGCAAACCTGCGGGCTAACATATTGCACCGAACCGCCAACGCCCTACGCTCTCTGTCCAAATCTGCATCATCAGATAAGTCCTCCGTAATCAGATGCCCTAGGTACTTAACCTGATCAACACGCTGCAATGGTGTTCCGCTCATAATTACTGGAGGAACGTTACCTAACGATACATTTTTACATTAAAAAATCACCATCTGTGATTTATTGACGTTGTATGTAAGCCCATGCGTCGCCGCATAAGATTCACATACAACTATCAATTTCCGGAGTGCACTGATTGATGGGCTCAGCAGCACCATATCGTCTGCATAACTTAGATTATTAACCATGACACCATCTATTGAACAGCCGACATTGATTCTGCTGAGCCCATCAATCAGGTCATTCATATACAGGTTAAACAGAGCAGGCGATGTCAACCCACCCTGTCTTAACTTTCAAAGGCCTTAACTTTCTGCTTCCAAGTCTTTCTTTTTTTAAATATTATTTGTTTTTATTTGTTAGTGCTTATGATAATGCAACTATAGCTTCATATTTCTGATTGACCGACTCCTTGACAATTCAAAAGTGGTGTACTCCCCTGAGTACACCACTTTTGAATTGTCAAGGAGTCCTCCACTCCTCTGCCCCCTCCCTAGGGGGCAGAGGAGTGGAGGATCAACATAAAAGAGTCTGATTTGCTAGTAGGTTTTGAGTAAACTACAATAAGTAGCGTTTTAAACAATTTGTTTAAATTCTGTTACTCATTTCCCATTCGAAGTGATCTAAGTGCGATAGTGGCGCCCTCATTTTTTCCAGACTTTTTTTTGCCAAGCTGGTCTACTGTTATCGATAAAAGTTATGTTAGAGTCACGTTAAGAGGTACTGAAAGTGGGGAACGTCGCAAATAGCTGTCAAATATTTTGCTGTTTTAATTAATTTGGCAATATTAATAATTAATGGCTCATTAGTGAACTAGAATATTGATTATGAATTGCAATTATAACACTGAATTTTATGTTGTAACCGTTTTAGGTTTAAAAAAGACATTTGAAAAGTTTCCAAATACTTTTTTTACATCTAAAACTAAATGTTTGGTATTACGATATTAATTGTTGCATCTCATAATCTATATTTTTGTTCAGAAGTACATACTACATACACCTACCCCATGTGTCTTGTAGTGTGTAGGGTAATAAAACACATGCAGAGGCCTGGCTTAAAAAAATCTGATTTACCAACCCCCCCCCCCCCCCTTAGTCCAAAAGCTGGATACGCCCATGTGCTTGTTAATAGTTTAATTGAAATAAATGCTTTGAGTTTGAGTTTGAATGCCAAAACAATATTCGTCCATCAGAAACTAAATCAAAACGCGATCCTGAACAACTGAACTTAATGCTAACATAAATACCTCTATCCTTTAGATACCTTAGCTCGACTGAAGCTAGTACGTAAGGTAGGTTGTTAGACAAAAAAAAAACAATTAAAAAAAAAAATGTTTGGGCTTTAAAAGATACGATGATCTCTGAGTTATGTTTCGGCATTTCTTCGCAAGTATCAGTCAGCTAGGAAATGCAGGTGGCATCTAATTACAAGCTCCTATTTAACTTGCCTTGTTAGTTAGTTTTGTTATGTATGGGTCAAATCTTGCAAGCTGAATTAAACCTTCCTCTTACTCTACGGAGTTTTTTTTTTTTATATTGACCCGATAATTGACGTGTAAAAGTAGAAACAGATCTACTTACAGTGTCTTTTTTTTTTTTTCAAGTTACATCTCCCTACCCTCGGCACGTTTTGAGCAACCAAAACAAACGTTTTGACATGAATCAACAATATTTATAAAAATCAATGCCACTTTTCGTTGTAATTTTTTAACTCAAGAACGCCTGGTCCGATTTTGCTGATCTTGGTATTGAAATGTTTGTCATAGTCCAGGAAAGGTTTAAACGGTGAGAAAATTAGGGTAGGGTAGGTAGGGTAGGTAAGGTAGGGTAGGTAGGGTAGGTAAGGTAGGGTAGGTAAGGTAGGGTAGGTAGGGTGGGTAGGGTTTAAAGGTACCCGTGCGAAGTCGGGGCGGGTAAAGCTAGTACGAGTCTGGTTCTAACAAAATCGAGGGATACAGATTGATGCTGCAGCTGCATATCTGCATCCAAAATTTAATTACACCACTCGATAGCTAAAGGATCAAAGAATTCGTCTCAAACAAAATATTACTCGTAACGTACTATCGAAGAACTTCATATCTAAGCAGTTTGAAAACAAAATCCCGTGAACACGACGAGCACATCTGCCGCCCCGGTTCTATAGCGGCCGAGCGTTGCAAGCAGAAATAGTCCTTACGGTGTATAGATATGAACTTCTTCGATGGTACATGTATTTACTTAAAACACACGGCCGTATCCACAACACAACCACACCCCGTTTTTTTCCACCGACATCATAATCAGCCCACTGCTTGAACACTGGCCTCTCAGTGAGAGTCCTGTGTGTGTGTTCACCGTAAACAAAGAATATTATTCACATAAAATCAGAAAATAGTATATTATCCTTAATGTTCGTTTTCCGTGTTTGCAGGCAAAGCCAAACATACATTAAGCGCAGGCCACACTGGGAACGAAACTAAGTTCGTTTACCTTCGCTCATGTAGCTACCGCGTGTTTCTATGCTTCGGTTCACACCAGGGATGTTGCGGATGCAATTTTTTAACATCCCCGGATTCGGATCGTAACGGATACGTATTTTAGGTGGCTCACATCCGCGGATGCGGTTCTCAGGTTTTTTAAGGGATCAAGGCGGCGAGGCGAAATTGCAAATTGCAGCGCTGTTTCGTTGTATGTTGAACATAATTCAATTCGCGGCAATTATAATAAAATAACTACTAAATTATAATCATTTAAAAATCAATGCTCTCGAAATTATATGTGTTTATATAAGACTAATTCGTGAAAATTTGACGATTTAAAGCTAAGTACATAATATATTGATGACTAAAATTTTATTGATTATGATTTTACTTATATTCACCCTTTTCTACCTAGGTACATCTGCATCCGCATGAGCTTCGCGTTAATTAATACAATTGCGGATACTGATGCGAATATTCCAAACCTGCAACATCCCTGGTTCACACCGCGAACTATGAACCGAAGTATGAAAAGACGCGGTAACTACATGAGCGAAACTAAACGAACTTAGCTTCGTTACCAGTGTGGCCTGTGCTTAAGACTTGTCATTACACACAAGTGCTAGTGATTAAGTAATAGTTAACAACCTGTTATTATTTACTGTGCGTTCATTATAACTTGTCCCGTGACGCGGTTGGTAGCACTGTTTTGTCAGTCACCATTTTGAATTCTATTAGTATCGAAACTAAGCTTGACAAGCAATGGTGCCAACATGACGGTAATGGACAAGTTGTAGTGAACTCACTGTAAATACCAACGCCTTTATTTTTACACTCTTCTTCTTCAATCGGTCCCTCATTACTGAGGATCGTCGTCACTGGACCCCTTTAAGCGGACAATCCCCCCTTCTCCTCCATCGACTCAGGTCCAAAGTTGCCATCACCACCTGCTTCTTCTTTTCGTGTGGCTAGTGACTAACCATCATCACCTGCTTCTTCTTTTCGTGTGGCTAGTGACTAACCTGCATGTCGATTCTGTAAAAATATCACCGTGAAAACTTGCGTGGAGTGAGCTGTCAGTGTCATTTGACTGATGCTAGGGATTGACCAAGCAATACATTAACAATCATAATCGAGATTTTAATTAAATTTTTTATGCAAATTCTATTGATCATTTTATATTAAGTATTCTAAAGCTAGTAGATATTTAACCGCTTATGTCTAAACATTACTATTTATGGGGATTAGCGCGCAAGTAAAATAAAATTGCAAAACAGATATCCAATCAGACACTCAATTTTGTTTTATTCAATTTTGTTCCTAGACTAGTCCCTTGATATAAATAGCCTGAGGCGCGACGCGTTACGCAGGTAGGTACCTACCTACAATAAATAAAATAAAACATACATATCTACACGTTGCTGCTGCATAATAAAGAAAATGCGCATTGACATAGTTTGTTATTATGAACCCATTGTTAACTTATATTATGTAAACGCAATCGAGTGTTAATAGTGTGTAATTTAACCCCACACAAACTATGTGGGAACCTACCTAAACGATGTAGTCATTTAAATAAAAAGATATGTATATTGTATGTACCTACTTACCGAATAATTTATTGGAGATAACCTACATAAGCGTTGAATAAAATCATATTCATCAAATCATTACAAAATTCATAAGTTCAACAGCTGACACTTGCAGCGCGCGCACACCGAATCACTTCACCACGTTGAAGTGGTAAGAATCGCGCTCGCGCTAGGCGCTACACTATCACATTGAGATTTGTTTTACTTACTACGTACCTACACTTATTTAAATTGTATGTAACGCGTCACGTACTTGCGTACTAAATACCAACGTCCAATAAGTACCTACAATGTTTTATTCATCACCATCATATATAAGCCAAGTAAAACTGACACTTGTAGAGCGCGCGCATCACATCACCGAAGTGTTGTCGCCAAGGAAATAACACGCGTGGTCACCTTAAGGTAACCACTATGATAATATCATGGTGGTAACTATGGAGACCACGCGCGTGATCACTTCATCCGATTCTATAATAAAGAATCGGATGAAGTGATCACGCCGCGCAGCCGCGTTGTTACGCACTTTGTTTTTTTTTTCCCTCTTTGACGGCCATGTCCATAAGCTTATACGTATTCAGAGACAATAATTAGTACCTACCTATTTATTTCAATACTTTTAGATAATTCAATGTCTAAATCATACCGTTTTGTACATTAAAAAGTCAGTTTATTGCCTAGATACATTTTGTTTTCAATAATTAAACTGTTTTTTTTTTTTTTTATGAACTATTTACGTACTTACTACATATTTAACCTGTAGGTGTGTAACGCGTCACGCATGTGCAGTCAGAACATAAATCAAATAAAATGCAATAGGTACCAATAAGTACAGCTGCTACAAAGCGCTTTTTCGTAGTTTGCGCATAGTTAGGTACTTACATTGTTTGTTTTATTATAGAACCTATTGTCATCTGATGACTTGGATGCAATCAAACTCCTAGCGTGATTAGATGCGCTTTACCTATTTAAACGATTTGCTCATTTCAAGCTGACTGTTAAAAAGACGTGCGGATTGTTGGCCTACGCGTTGCCAATAATCAAATAATATTATTTCGTCGGCTGTTGAACTGTTGAATATTGTCAGTTCAACAGCAGACACTTGCAGCGCGCGTACCGGCGCACTTCAACACGCTGAAGCGGTAAGAATCGCGCTTGCGCGTTAGGCAGTAACTATCACATTGAGGTTAATTTGACTTACTAGGTACCTACCTACTTATTTAACTTGTAACGCGTCACGTACCTACCTATGCGCACTAAATACAAAAGTCCAATAAGTACCTACAATACTTTATTGTAGATAGATAGATAGGTAAGTACCTCCTTAACTAACCGTGGCCAATAATAAAATAATATTCATCAAATCTTAATCATCATCATACTGATACTATGAAAAACTGACACTTGTAGCGCGCGCACAGGCGCTCCCCAGTGTGTCCACTTACGTTTTTGGTTTTGCCCCAGTTATTTATCCCTAAGACACCGTTTCTTTTTTGACCATGATGAAAATAAATAATAACAAATCATTCCACATATTTAATAGCATTAAATACCTACAAAACTTTCATTATCTGACGAGATTACAAAACATTAATTATTAATCGAGTGAGACGAAACAAACTATAATGCGACTTAGTTCCGATGTCATCTTTAGCCACGATAATAGTACAATAGACGGATTACATTCATTATGAATTTTTCCCCGAAATTCCCTAAATCCCTGTCTACATAGAATATCCCTAAACCATGCATAACATCGGTAATTTTATTTTTCCCTAAAAAAGGGAGAAATCCCTAAAAGTGGAAACACTGCGCTCACTTCGCCTCGCCGCCGAAGAGCCGTTACCAAGTGGTCTCCTAGGCAACCAGCACGTGGTTACCATAGCAACAGCACGCGGCGATAAGTTTTTTTTTAATTTTCCCCTAATTGACGGCCATGTCCATAGGCCTATTCGTATTCAGAGATGATAATTGGTACTTATTTATTTCAATGTTTTTATATATTTCAATGTCTAAATCATACCGTTTTGTACATTAAAAAGTCAGTTTATTGCCTACATTTGGTTTTCAAAAATTAAACTGATTTTTAAATGAACTAGGTACCTACTTACCACTTATTTAACCTGCAGGTATGTAACGCGTCACGCATGCGCAGTCAGAACATTTAAGGCGAAAGCGTCAAGGTAGCCCGCGAAATTCAAATTTTCTTACGTTTTTTGCAATTTGCAGGTCAGTATCATGTTGTATGTTGGTCTAAATATGATTCGCGGCCGTATCAAATGTTTCAAAAATGATCAATACAACACTCTAAGTTCATTTAATAGCATTGAATGACTATTTCATGAAATCATGACATTTGCAGATTGTGCTTACATAAGGAGTTGTATTGATGATTGTAATGATTATAATTATGTAAAGCCTTATTGGTTACGGTCGCGAATCATATTTTAATCAACATAAAACCTCACACTTACCTGCAAAATGTAAAAAACTAAAGAAAATTTGAATTTCGCGGGCTACCTTAGCGCATGCCCCTTAAATAATAAAATGCAATACCAATAAGTCCCTACAGCTGCTACAAAGCGTCTTTTCGTAGTTTGCGCATAGTTACTTACATTGTTTGTTTTAAGAACCTATTGTCAGCTGATGACTTGAATGCAATCAAACTCCTAGCGTGATGAGATGCGCCTTACCTATCTATACGATGTGTGTATTTATCAAATCACCTAATATTTTATTGTACCTCCATAACTAAACGTTGCCAATAATAAAATAATATTCATCAAATCTTAATCAACATCATAAATTAATACTAAGTTCAACTGACACAGCGCGCGCATTGCACCTCGCCGAAGTGAAGTGCTGTTTCCATGGTAACCACCAGAATGCCATGAAGTGAACTTATTCACGTCGCGCATGCGCACGAGGCGCTGCATAGATATAACACACGAAGTGAAGTGCTGTTGCCTGGCAACCAGACGCTGCATAGATATCACACTAAGGTTCTATTTTATTTCCCGTCATTGGGGGCCCATGTCCTTATTTATGCGTATTCGTATTCATAGACAATAATTTATTAGTACCCATTTATTTCAATGCTTTTAGACCTACATTTTATTTCAACAGTTTGATTTTACTTGATAGGTGAGATTGAGCAACTTCATAAAATTTGTGCTAGGCAAGTAGGTATTCAGTGTTCGTTTACTTACTTATATATACATATAATACGTAAAAAGCACATAGGTAGTAATATCGTGTGGGTCTATCTGGCTGGCCCCAACGAGATTTATCAACAGGTGATAGGTTTACATAAGGACATTCTTTTTTACCTTTATAAAATGAATAAGATGTATTTTTTACCTCGACAGTTTTTGATTTTCGACTTTCTGTGAGCTATACTTTAGAGGAGATTCGATATCTAAATAAATATTCAACCAACGGACCTAGTTAAATTTGCGAAAGTCCAAAATTTGGATTTGTAAGGTACATAATAGTATCAAGCTCTTTATGCTAATTGTATGATATTAAAGAGTAGTATTTTAAAAAGGGGCCCGCTCGCTGGACGTTTGTCTAAGTAACGAATATCTTCTAAAGTAGGTATAGCTCACAGAAAGTCGAAATTTTGGATTTGTAAGGTACATAATAGTTTCTAACTCCGAGCACTACTGGGCGATCTGAAAGTATAATAACAATAAAAATAATCACAAGGGGGGCCCGCTAGCAAGACATTTCATAGAAACGTCGTTTAATCAAAAACTGTCGAAGTACAAAATACATCTTATTTATTTTCTATAGGTAAAGAATTATGTCCTTATGTAAACCTGTTGATAAATCTCGTTGGGGCCTGCCAGATAGACCCACACAGTAATACCAAATCATCTAGATTGTTAGAGATAAACCACAGTACAAGATACAAAGCTTGTAACATAAATATACCTACACACAAATTGCGCTTCACTCTTGCAAACAAGAAAAATTAAAATTATTATAATTAATATATGTATTTATTTAAGAAGTGTATGTGCGTTTTTTTAAGCTGATAAAATTATGTGTGTTTAGGTTGCTGTAGTCTGTTTAGGTACTGTTTTACACACTGTCTATGTCTCATAGATGTAAATCGACACTATGTCTGTCATCCAATTCTCCTGTCGCAGGTCTGCTGGAAACAAAATCTAATAATAAATCTTTATGTATTTTACATTATTAAGTGTTTAGTGTGTAGGTACTTATATAAATAAATAAATAGAATTTATTAATTTGCATCACATCAAATCAATTTGCTAATACATTTTTGCTACATTTTTCTTGAGGCTGGGAACGGAGCGCTGTCGGATGTGTGTGGACTGCACACCACCACTGCTGGAAATAATGGTAAGCATTTATTACTATTTGATTTATTTCATTCCTACACTCATCCGAGTATTATTTTTTACAATCAATTGAAATAATATTGTGATTATCATCAGTATAGTAATGTAGTACTTTCAATAAGTAATTACTTATAATAGGTACTCATTTCAATCAATCATTATGAGTACAATGAGTTGCAACATTTATTAATTCCATGCTCCTGCTCCAATTTATTTGCTCCATAATTATGTAGGTACCTATGTTTATCAAAAAAAGTGTGTGCAATACTGAATACTAACCAGGATTGATGTGATCAAATCAAGTAGAGGTGGTGTTCCTTTACTGTCTTCAGTTCATAAGGCATTACTTAGCAACTGCTGGGTCGCATGGGCTCATCTGCCAAGAGATAGAATATTTATCAGATTAATAATATTCACTTGTTTTAAATGTGTGCCTATTCTTTTAGTTAACTTTTCAGTGTTCCATAAGTTGTGCCTTCGCCGGCTAATCGGTCAGGAACGAGTCTAAATCGCCACGACAGCGTGTCTTAGGCCTGGCTCGGTATCGGGCACCCACTGTGTGGCGATCGTGGCACGTGGCCTATTTTTACCTTAAAACTATTATTATCACCAAGTTAACTAAGTAGATACTTGGCATACTTACCTGACTGACCACCACTCGTTCTTGCAAAGCTAACCATCAGACTGATGATCTACTACATCACTTATTATGAACAGTAACACAGGAATTGTATAGTTTAGGAATCCTCATCGTCATTTTAGACGAAAGATGTCCACTGCTGGACATAGGCCTACCCAAGCACCACCACGGCGCCACAAGCCGCGCCAAAATTTATTTTTGATACAATTACCAGTATCTACATGTCAACACTACGTCTTATTGTCACATTCACGATTACACACTAATAATTATTGTCACTGATAAACCAATTCAAAGTAGGTACTATATAATTCAAACTTTCATTTGTTTTTATAGATATTGTAAATTAATACCGGTTTTGGTTTGCAAGTTCAAACAAAATGCAGTTCAGAAAAAAGTTGCAGGGCTAACCAATAACCATAGACAATTTCACCACAGATTATTAAGATTTCGATTTGATGAAGTTTAGTAATCAACATCAACAAAAAAACCATGGATGGTTCAAAAATAATTAATTAATAAATAACTACCTAATTATCGTTAGGTTAAAACTATTCAAACTATTTCAAAGTACCTAGATACAAAATTCAAAAATTCATTTTATTTTGTTTATAATAGAGCTGCAGTTATTTTTGAAACTTAGGACGTTGCGGCGCTAGCCAGTGTTGAAACAAGAATTTTAAATTACTTTGACATTGTTGAGATTTATTGTGGCGTCGCATGTAGGTGACACGTAACCCTACCGTCAAGCCCCGCTGTCGCTTCTAAGCGACGCGCGACGGTCAACTCACGCGGCCTAAATCTCTATTTTTTTTTGTAAAATTATGGTCTGTGGGCTGTTTCACTATATGGCGTGACGGTTCTCGTCAACTAATTATTGAAAAAATGTTACGTAACACATTGTTTTTTTTGTATGTTGAAAGTGACGTGACGCGCGCGTCAATGTCAAACCGCGGTGCTAGTGCTTGTTACAAAATGGGCGGGGATATATAGATATCAGCTAACTAGTCTGTGTTGATAACACAGGTATTTTGTTTCCTTGAAACACAGATTAGTTCAAACTTAAATGCTTGCGCGACTACGATTGCGTGGTTATATTTCTAAAGGCGTAGCAATGAAATAAAATAAAGTAATTACATCTACAACTTGTAAAGACCGTGGCGAAATACGGAACTACATAAAATGAATACTGGATTTGACAGATGTTTGACGTCATCCAGTAACTCTTGGTGATAAATAATTTATTTTTATTCTATACATACGTATTTTTTATTTTGGTATAGCTGCAATAATTTACTAGAAGTGGCACAGGGAGAAATTCTGCTTTCGTTCCTGGGTGTTACACGCGACTACAAGTACGACGGCCTCTAGTGATGGGCGTTGAATTAACGAACTAGTTAATTCGACTGTCGACGTACTGTGAACGAATCGACGGTTCACCGATAATCGATCGACTAGTCGAACGATTGAACTGAAACTCGCAACGCGACGACCGACGCGAGAATGTAGTACAAATTCATTCGTCCGTTGAAATAAAGCAAACAAATTAAACTCTAAATCTAGTAGAAGGGAGTTGATATTTATACGGGTCGAATGAAATTATTGTTAAGTGAAGAAAAGGATGGCATGGCGTTATGGTAGTTTCCCTTGTGCAAAAGAGTAAGGCGATGGACTGGTCGAACAATGAGACACCGGGACAAACCGGCCTGTACTTGTTTCTGATTGATAGTAAGTTGTTCATTTTGTTTTGACTTTTTATGTTCAGTGTGTGATTCAGTATTCAGCCAATCCTAAGCCTGGAAAAGTATGAAGGGAAGATCAAATTAATAGGTACCTTCCGTCGTCATCTTTGACTTCGTCGCAAAGTTTATCCAAGTTGACGCGTAAACTAGTCGACGAATTCAACTAGTTAATCGACTAGTCGATGAACGAAGTTGGACCAAATACGTTGACGACCCATCTCTAATGGCCTCGCTCGGGCGTCTGAGACTTCTGACTTCTGAAGTTCTGAGTGGCTATTAAAAAAAAAAAACCACCATAGACAATTTTACGCGGTTTTCGTAACTTTTCGACTTTTCAGTTTTGATAATTTGTTTTGTTTTGTGTTGGATTAGTTGCGACTTGTGAGTAAAGTTTGCGTTGATTAATTTCCGTTCTTAGCTTCAAATTATTGTAAAGTGTAGTATTTTGCATAGGTAGGTAGTGCAAGATGAACAACAAGCTGATGTATCGAACATTGCGGTCCTAAACGAAAGGATGCTATTGCTTATTTATTGCATACGTTTCCTGTTAGTGAGATCGGACACAAAAAGTGGCTCATAGGTAGTCCTGAGCATTAACCATTAACAGTGATTATGAGCTCAAGACCTTCACAAACTATGTGTGTACCAGAAACACTTTGAAAAAGCTACATCAATGAGAAGTTCCTATTGGGTCGAAGTTGGTCTAATCCTTCATTGTTTTCGGCCGAAGAAATTACCACAGGAATAGTCACAATATTTTATGAAGGTTCGTACGTTATCAATAGTACTTGCTAATCTTAAAGAATTAAAGAATATTTTCTTCCAATCCACTCAAGATTTTCTTTGCCAGCATGATTTTTTATTTGAACTTCTAACAGGCTGTCCAACTTTACTATAGGGTTTGAGTTATTGGCAAAGTTAATTAGGTTGACTACAACCCTTAAAAGTAATGACAAACATTATTGATCACTACTCTACGAGTATCACTCCATACATAAATGTAAAAGAAGCCTGTCAACATAGTTTAAAGAATACTATTAATGTATACATGTCTTTTTTCAGATGTGTATCAGCATTATGATCATAAGTATTCTCAGAAAATTAAACATGAAGACCATAGTTATGCCCACCTGCCTGGTAAGACTGATATTTTAATTAACCGTTTAAAATCTATAAACATTCATTTGATTGTTATTTGTGTTATTGATTCTGCTGATGATTATTATAAAATAAAAGTAAACACTTTTATGTTGATTTTGCGTTTTAGCGTCATTTTAAATAATATATTTAAAAAAAACTTGTTTTTCAGATACCTCACTTGCAGTGCCTTTGATATTAGAAAATTGTGCTTGAGTTTTAAAAAAAAAACAAGTTGTAGCCACTCTCGACTTATATAATTATCTCAGTTTTGTAAGTATTTGTGTGATATTTGTAGTATATAACTATGATAGATTTCATGTTGTAATTCCCAGTTCACTTAAAATAGAAATGATAATGTTGTCATTTACTAGCATTTAAACAACTGGTCCCAATAATTAGAATAAATCAAGCAATTTTTGTTTTTATTTATTTAGTTATTCCAGTCATTAATGTAATTGTTGTGATTTAAATATTTCTGATACATGTATTTTCTGAAACTAATGTCAGTTTTTTTTTTTCAATTATCTTACTTTATATGATAGTTCACCAAGTTTAATTTGAGTGTCATTTGTTCCAGGCGCAACATGCTGTTGGGAGAGTAGTTAGCGCCACCCTTAACGAAAATACTGCTGAAAGTGCTGCCACAGTTTTTTTTTTTTTTTACTATCTATCTGACTCAAGAATGATGCTTGATTGATGTTCAAATAGTAAGACATCAAGAGAGAAACCCGCATTACGCGCATCCTGTTCATCAGATTCACCACACCAACGGTACTGGCAAGAAGCCATACAAAAATATAAAAGATACTATTTGTTGATGTTAAAGGTAGGGAGACAATAGTGCCTGCATAAAAAAATAGGATTACCCCGAAGGGTTAATCTTATTTTTAATCAAGCCTAAGTACTTAATTGACTTATTATAATGTGAAAAACACAAAATTAAAAAGGGCTTTCTCGACCATGGGGTAAAATAAATAATTTTCAACTGATCTTGAAATGTATTCAGATTATTAGGAAAATCTCCTTCGAGAATGCTAAATAAAACATACATTAAAATTAAAATTTAATTGAAGAATTAAAATCATAGTAAGTATTTGTTGTGTTTTATTTATATTTCACATTAATTCCCTGGAGTTATAACGTTACTGATGAGTTCCTATAACAACTCATCAGAAGTAATGCGGCTAACAGCAAAAAACAAAAATAAATTGAGATTAGCACATAAACTTATCAAAAACGAGCTGTTATATTTTCCAACTCATTGACAGACTACTTTTTTTTTTGGCAAAAAAAAATTTGGCGCGGATTGTGGCGCCCCGTGGCGGTGCCTCAACTCCACAATTCCTGTGTTACTGTTCATCTCTGTGTGAACCATGGTCTTAATATACTCGTACCATGATGTGAACTAGATCATCAGCAGTCTGAAAGTAAATTTACCCTGCATTCCGAGTTACGCTGTAATCGATTTGAGCGTGCTTATTCGGTACGGCCGTTAGCA
Organism: Agrochola macilenta; assembly: GCA_916701695.1. NCBI lineage: Eukaryota > Metazoa > Arthropoda > Insecta > Lepidoptera > Noctuidae > Agrochola > Agrochola macilenta. The sequence goes on from OU753563.1 coordinate 18,793,503, forward strand.
CCGTGAGCGCTGTCAAAGATGACAGTTGTGCTGTTTTGTTTTGAGTCGCATCATAACTCTAGACAAACGTGGCATCTTCGAAATTGTGCTTCTGGCTACCGTGGCCACCTAACCAACGAAGAAGAAGAAATGTGTAGTTTAAACACAAAGAAATATGATATGCAAGTTTTGACATTGTGTGAGCACCGTGAGAGCGTTCACGAGCGTTCCGAATTGTTGACAGATCTCAGCTGTCATAATCGTGATATCTAACTCGGAACGCCAATTATTGATGTCAGCGCTGCGCTGGGAGCGATTACGTTCATATTCGGAAAGCGGTCTTAGATATCGCGATAATGACAGCGGAGGGCTGTCAACAATTCGGAACGCTCGTAAACGCGCTAACAGTGGTCGCTCAACGTCAAAACTTGCTTATTCTTTGTGTTTAGATCACAAATGGCTTCTTCTTCTTTGGTTAGGGGGCGACGGTAGCCAGGAGCACAATTTTGAAAATGCCACGTTAGTTTAAGCCCACGTACGCACGGACTTAATAAAATCGCGGCGAAATAAAAGCGCCTAGCGCGATTTTTCCCGCCGTTGGAACCGCCTCTTCGTGCAATACGGATGTACGATGGGTTTCGCAAAATTATTAGCAGTAGCTACTTGTGAGACCAAGAGACCCGTGCGGCACGTCTGCACTCTACGAGCCGGCGCGGCGGCGCGGCGCGCGCCATACATAACTGACCAATAGGTATGGGCGTTAATCCGCGTTATTTCACGTCTCTAGTTACAATAACTGGCTACGGGGCAAGTAGCCGAATAGCTAGTTTCGAGTCAAACTGTAACCACGCACGTTACTTTGAAAGTAGTTACAATTTCGATACTGCATCGAAAATGATTGTAACTACTTACAAAATAACCGTCATAACCCTGAATAAATTATGAAAGGAAGTTTATTTTGTGTTAATACTACGACGTAACTGCATATGTAACGTATTACATAGGTAATCATTTGTGTTTTCGTTTCGCAAATAACTGTAACACTTCCATAGAATCACCATTTTGAATCACTGAATAGAATTTGAAAAAATAATGCACTTGACATGCGAATGTCCTTTAGTAAAAATGTACCGAAGGGTTGAGATTCATGTATGAAACCAAAATAGACATGTCGATAATTTTGTAGTAAAAATTACTTAGTAATTATTTTTGTTTATTTTTTTTGATTGTTGAATGTTTTAAAAAAAAATTATGACCATTGAAGAGGGTTTTTTTTTTTTTGTGCTTGACCTAATTTACTATTGAAATTACTTACTTAATACAAATTTAGTTACTTTTATAATTTAGTTATTTTTGTAGTTATTTTCTCTTCATAGTAAAATGTAACTAATTATGCAACAGCTTGCAGCATGTTTTATTAGGATTCAAGCAAAATTCGGAATGAATACCGATATCGATAAAATAAAAATTAATGGTACGGACTTCTCTTTCCGCTACCGCGTCCCCCGCTAAAAGTGATAGAATTTTTTGTTCGTAATAGTGTGCTTAAGGCTTCTCCAGTGTTCTACACTCAAAGCGCTTCACGAGACATCGCTACCGCGCTCACGCTAATTCGGTACGGATGTAGCATGCTCAAATTGATTACAGCGTAACTCAGAACGCAGCCTTTATAGAATACAATGCAACATTCCGGAGCGAAATGTTGTTATATGTTTAACATGTGATGCTATAAGCCTTTCCTTATCTATTTCCTACACTCTGTGTAAGTGAGAGCAAGAAAGGTATACTTTAGACAGGCAATATTTCGCATTAAATTCGATTGTAACGCGTCGACTCAGCGTTTTAGCGGCAGATCGGGCAGATCGAGTTCCAACCAAAATCTACATTTTAAGCTGTAAAAAAAACAAATGAAAGTTTGAATTATTTAGTACCTACTTACTTTGAATTAGTTTATCAGTGACAATAACTTATTAGTATGTAATCGTGAATGTGATAGTAATAAGACATAATGTTGGCATGTGCTGGTAAAAGTTTTTCTAAAATGATTAAAAACTGAATTTTGGTGCGGATTGTGGCACCGTGGCGGTGCCTCAACTCCACAATTCCTGTGTTACTGTTCATAAATAAGTGAACTAGATCATCAGTCTGATGGTAAACTTTGCAAGAACGAGTGGGGGTCAGTCAGGTAAGTATGCCATGTATCTAGCTAACTTGCTGATAATAATAGGTAAAAATGTAGGCCACGATCGTCACACAGTCAGTCATCACCATCACCGAAGTCTAAGAAACGCTGTCGTGGCGATTCGGACTCGTTCCTGACCGATTGGCCGGCGAAGGCACAACTTATGGAAAACTGGAAAGTTAACTAAAAGAATAGGCACACATTTAAAACAAGTGAATATTATTAATCTGATAAATATTCTATCTCTTAGCAGATGAGCCCATGCGACCCAGCAGCTGCTAAGTAATGCCTTATGAACTGAAGACAGTAAAGGAACACCGCCTCTACTTGATTTGATCACATCAATCCTGGTTAGTATTCAGTATTGCACACACTTTTTTTGATAAACATAGGTACCTACCTACATAATTATGGAGCAAATAAATTGGAGCAGGAGCATGGAATTAATAAATGTTGCGACTCATTGTACTCATAATGATTGATTGAAATGAGTACCTATTATAAGTAATTACTTATTGAAAGTACTACATTACTATACTGATGATAATCACAATATTATTTAAATTTATTGTAAAAAATAATACTCGGATGAGTGTAGGAATGAAATAAATCAAATAGTAATAAATGCTTACCATTATTTCCAGCAGTGGTGGTGTGCAGTCCACACACATCCGACAGCGCTCCGTTCCCAGCCTCAAGAAAAATGTAGCAAAAATGTATTAGCAAATTGATTTGATGTGATGCAAATTAATAAATTCTATTTATTTATTTATATAAGTGCCTACACACTAAACACTTAATAATGTAAAATACATAAAGATTTATTATTAGATTTTGTTTCCAGCAGACCTGCGACAGGAGAATTGGATGACAGACATAGTGTCGATTTACATCTATGAGACATAGACAGTGTGTAAAACAGTACCTAAACAGACTACAGCAACCTAAACACACATAATTTTATCAGCTTAAAAAAACGCACATACACTTCTTAAATAAATAAATAAATACATATATTAATTTTATTATAATAATTTTAATTTTTCTTGTTTGCAAGAGTGAAGCGCAATTTGTGTGTAGGTATATTTATGTTACAAGCTTTGTATCTTGTACTGTGGTTTATCTCTAACAATCTAGATGATTTGGTATTACTGTGTGGGTCTATCTGGCAGGCCCCAACGAGATTTATCAACAGGTTTACATAAGGACATAATTTTTTACCTATAGAAAATAAATAAGATGTATTTTGTACTTCGACAGTTTTTGATTAAACGACGTTTCAAAATTCAAAATTCAAAAGTCATTAATTCAAACTAGGCTGAGAATCAGCACTTTTCGAACGTCAAAATTACATAAGACAGTCCCCCAAAACGCCCACCCTTCACCACTTCCTAGTGCATTAGCTGGGAAGAAGAAGTGGCGCAACAAACTCCCCAGCAGCACAGCTGTCTGTTCAGTTAGAAGAACAAAGTTTCTATGAAGTGTCTTGCTAGCGGGCCCCCCTTGTGATTATTTTTATTGTTATTATACTTTCAGATCGCCCAGTAGTGCTCGGAGTTAGAAACTATTATGTACCTTACAAATCCAAAATTTCGACTTTCTGTGAGCTATACCTACTTTAGAAGATATTCGTTACTTAGACAAACGTCCAGCGAGCGGGCCCCTTTTTAAAATACTACTCTTTAATATCATACAATTAGCATAAAGAGCTTGATACTATTATGTACCTTACAAATCCAAATTTTGGACTTTCGCAAATTTAACTAGGTCCGTTGGTTGAATATTTATTTAGATATCGAATATCCTCTAAAGTATAGCTCACAGAAAGTCGAAAATCAAAAACTGACGAGGTAAAAAATACATCTTATTCATTTTATATAGGTAAAAAAGAATGTCCTTATGTAAACCTATCACCTGTTGATAAATCTCGTTGGGGCCAGCCAGATAGACCCACACGATATTACTACCTATGTGCTTTTTACGTATTATGTATATAAGTAAGTAAACGAACACTGAATACCTACTTGCCTAGCACAAATTTTATGAAGTTGCTCAATCTCACCTTTCAAGTAAAATAAAATGTAGGTCTAAAAGCATTGAAATAAATGGGTACTAATAAATTATTGTCTATGAATACGAATACGCATAAATATGGACATGGGCCCCCAATGACGGGAAATAAAATAGAACCTTAGTGTGATATCTATGCAGCGTCTGGTTGCCAGGCAACAGCACTTCACTTCGTGTGTTATATCTATGCAGCGCCTCGTGCGCATGCGCGACGTGAATAAGTTCACTTCATGGCATTCTGGTGGTTACCATGGAAACAGCACTTCACTTCGGCGAGGTGCAATGCGCGCGCTGTGTCAGTTGAACTTAGTATTAATTTATGATGTTGATTAAGATTTGATGAATATTATTTTATTATTGGCAACGTTTAGTTATGGAGGTACAATAAAATATTAGGTGATTTGATAAATACACACATCGTATAGATAGGTAAGGCGCATCTCATCACGCTAGGAGTTTGATTGCATTCAAGTCATCAGCTGACAATAGGTTCTTAATAAAACAAACAATGTAAGTAACTATGCGCAAACTACGAAAAGACGCTTTGTAGCAGCTGTAGGGACTTATTGGTATTGCATTTTATTATTTAAGGGGCATGCGCTAAGGTAGCCCGCGAAATTCAAATTTTCTTTAGTTTTTTACATTTTGCAGGTAAGTGTGAGGTTTTATGTTGATTAAAATATGATTCGCGACCGTAACCAATAAGGCTTTACATAATTATAATCATTACAATCATCAATACAACTCCTTATGTAAGCACAATCTGCAAATGTCATGATTTCATGAAATAGTCATTCAATGCTATTAAATGAACTTAGAGTGTTGTATTGATCATTTTTGAAACATTTGATACGGCCGCGAATCATATTTAGACCAACATACAACATGATACTGACCTGCAAATTGCAAAAAACGTAAGAAAATTTGAATTTCGCGGGCTACCTTGACGCTTTCGCCTTAAATGTTCTGACTGCGCATGCGTGACGCGTTACATGCCTGCAGGTTAAATAAGTGGTAAGTAGGTACCTAGTTCATTTAAAAATCAGTTTAATTTTTGAAAACCAAATGTAGGCAATAAACTGACTTTTTAATGTACAGACGCCAGCACATCAAGCTACTACAATCTGTCAAATTTATTTAATAGATTTTCAACTTTAGCACTACAGCATAAGGTTCAAGGTTGATTGCGAAAATTTGACAGTTTTGGGTAGCTTGACCTGCTGGCCTCTGTACAAAACGGTATGATTTAGACATTGAAATATATAAAAACATTGAAATAAATAAGTACCAATTATCATCTCTGAATACGAATAGGCCTATGGACATGGCCGTCAATTAGGGGAAAATTAAAAAAAAACTTATCGCCGCGTGCTGGTTGCCTAGGAGACCACTTGGCAACGGCTCTTCGGCGAGGCGAAGTGAGCGCATTGTTTCCACTTTTAGGGATTTCTCCCTTTTTTAGGGAAAAATAAAATTACCGATGTTATGCATGGTTTAGGGATATTCTATGTAGACAGGGATTTAGGGAATTGCGGGGAAAAATTCTTAATGAATGTAATCCGTCTATTGTACTATTATCGTGGCTAAAGACGACATCGGAACTAAGTCGCATTATAGTTTGTTTCGTCTCACTCGATTAATAATTAATGTTTTGTAATCTCGTCAGTTAATGAAAGTTTTGTAGGTATTTAATGCTATTAAATATGTGGAATGATTTGTTATTATTTATTTTCATCATGGTCAAAAAAGAAACGGTGTCTTAGGGATAAATAACTGGGGCAAAACCAAAAACGTAAGTGGACACACTGAGGAGCGCCTGTGCGCGCGCTACAAGTGTCAGTTTTTCATAGTATCAGTATGATGATGATTAAGATTTGATGAATATTATTTTATTATTGGCCACGGTTAGTTAAGGAGGTACTTACCTATCTATCTATCTACAATAAAGTATTGTAGGTACTTATTGGACTTTTGTATTTAGTGCGCATAGGTAGGTACGTGACGCGTTACAAGTTAAATAAGTAGGTAGGTACCTAGTAAGTCAAATTAACCTCAATGTGATAGTTACTGCCTAACGCGCAAGCGCGATTCTTACCGCTTCAGCGTGTTGAAGTGCGCCGGTACGCGCGCTGCAAGTGTCTGCTGTTGAACTGACAATATTCAACAGTTCAACAGCCGACGAAATAATATTATTTGATTATTGGCAACGCGTAGGCCAACAATCCGCACGTCTTTTTAACAGTCAGCTTGAAATGAGCAAATCGTTTAAATAGGTAAAGCGCATCTAATCACGCTAGGAGTTTGATTGCATCCAAGTCATCAGATGACAATAGGTTCTATAATAAAACAAACAATGTAAGTACCTAACTATGCGCAAACTACGAAAAAGCGCTTTGTAGCAGCTGTACTTATTGGTACCTATTGCATTTTATTTGATTTATGTTCTGACTGCACATGCGTGACGCGTTACACACCTACAGGTTAAATATGTAGTAAGTACGTAACTAGTTCATTGAAAAAAAAAAAACTGTTTAATTATTGAAAACAAAATGTATCTAGGCAATAAACTGACTTTTTATTGTACAAAACGGTATGATTTAGACATTGAATTATCTAAAAGTATTGAAATAAATAGGTAGGTACTAATTATTGTCTCTGAATACGTATAAGATTATGGACATGGCCGTCAAAGAGGAAAAAAAAAAACAAAGTGCGTAACAACGCGGCTGCGCGGCGTGATCACTTCATCCGATTCTTTATTATAGAATCGGATGAAGTGATCACGCGCGTGGTCTCCATAGTTACCACCATGATATTATCATAGTGGTTACCTTAAGGTTACCACGCGTGTTATTTCCTTGGCGACAACACTTCGGTGATGTGATGCGCGCGCTCTACAAGTGTCAGTTTTACTTGGCTTATTTAAGATGGTGATGAATAAAACATTGTAGGTACTTATTGGACGTTGGTATTTAGTACGCAAGTACGTGACGCGTTACATACAATTTAAATAAGTGTAGGTATGTAGTAAGTAAAACAAATCTCAATGTGATAGTGTAGCGCCTAGCGCGCAAGCGCGATTCTTACCACTTCAACGTGGTGAAGTGATTCGGTGTGCGCGCGCTGCAAGTGTCAGCTGTTGAACTTATGAATTTTGTAATGATTTGATGAATATGATTTTATTCAACGCTTATGTAGGTTATCTCCAATAAATTATTCGGTAGGTAGGTACATACAATATACATATCTTTTTATTTAAATGACTACATCGTTTAGGTAGGTTCCCACATAGTTTGTGTGGGGTTAAATTACACACTATTAACACTCGATTGCGTTTACATAATATAAGTTAACAATGGGTTCATAATAACAAACTATGTCAATGCGCATTTTCTTTATTATGCAGCAGCAACGTGTAGATATGTATGTTTTATTTTATTTATTGTAGGTAGGTACCTACCTGCGTAACGCGTCGCGCCTCAGGCTATTTATATCAAGGGACTAGTCTAGGAACAAAATTGAATAAAACAAAATTGAGTGTCTGATTGGATATCTGTTTTGCAATTTTATTTTACTTGCGCGCTAATCCCCATAAATAGTAATGTTTAGACATAAGCGGTTAAATATCTACTAGCTTTAGAATACTTAATATAAAATGATCAATAGAATTAGCATAAAACATTTAATTAAAATCTCGATTACGATTGTAAATGTAATGCTTGGTCATCCCTAGCATCGGGTTGGGTGACACTGACAGCTCACTCCACGATCACTTCCCCTAAGTTTTCACGGTGAGATGGTTACAGAATAGCAAGGCTGGTGTCAGAGTCTTAAAGCCGCCCATGGGCCTCTGACTTAGTTTCACATGCCGTCGAGAAATATCTCTCAGGCATGCCGAGGGTTACCATCTGACAGGCATTTGCCGCATTTCATAGGCATTTTACGGTTAAGACAGGCGTGCGGCAGGCGCTAAACTGAGACAAGCATTTTAGAATTTCTCTATTAAATGCACAGTTGAGTGAGGAAAGGAATCGCCTGACAAAAGGGTCGGTAAATGCTATATTACTACACCAATAAAACTTTTAAAACGTTTCGTTTGAAGATTTATATTTGAGGGAAAAAAGGAATACTGAAAAAAAATAATGTCCTCGGAAAAATTTCACTTAGTGTAGTAGGTTCGTTTTTTCTAAATACGTTTAGTGTTCGTAAATTGTTCATACATTTCATTTTGTATAAATTTCAGTCTTTAAAACTATCTGTTGCCTATTATTTTTTTTAGTTTAGTTCGTTTGTTTACAATAAACAGGCGTTTTTTAAATGAGGCATTTTCTAAACCCCTGCCAGGCCTCCTCCTTAACCGGCTTGCCTAGAGTTCTATGTAAGGACATAGAACTCTAGGCAAGCCAGTTTCCTCACAATGTTTTCCTTCATCGTCTTTGAAGCAAGTGCGAATTATACAATACGCACATGAATCCGAAACGTCAGTGGTGCGTGACTACTAGAGACCTATGACTTAGCAGTCTGACGGTCACACCACTAGGCTATCACTGTCACCACCTGATGAAATTAGCTTGAGGACGTAGCTTCTTGGACACGCCACAATTGTGGCGATAAGTCCCCTCTTTGAGGAGTAGATAGAGAGGCGCCACGGCGTCTTCACCTTCCACCTGACGCAGGTCCTCACCGGACACGGTTGTTTCGGGAGTTTCCTGTTCAGGATAAAGCGGGAGGAAACGCTCGGGTGTCACCATTGTGTGGATCGCCCGGAGGACACGGTGGAGCATACGGTGGAGGTCTGCCCGACTTGGGCGGAGCACCGCCGTGTTTTTATTCCCTTCGTTATTGCCAACAATACCAGCCCTACAAATGAGGCGAAAATAAATTTAGCCTGCTGTGTAGCTGGTAGGAATTTTTTTTTACTGTCAAATTTTTCGAACGTTCTCTATCGGTTAAAACTGTTTTGCATTTTTAATGCTTCTGTGTTTTGCGTCGTTACACTTAAATTAACGCGCATATGTGGCCAATATTTATATATTTATACGTGAATTTAAATGGGTCATTATTAATGACGTTAAACCTTAAGCGATAACTCGGCTGGCGGTTTTTTCGTCACATAAAAAGGTTTTATCACATTGACTAACGCATCAAGCCTCGTGGGCGACTAATAACTTAAAAGTCGACTAAATGTTTGCAACAAATAAAATAACTTGCCAGTGATTAAATATTTTCGCGACTATTATTTAATCCCTTCGACAGTCAACTGTCAAAACGCATTTCAAAAAAACTCTGATCGTGACTTTGACGTGGCCCCGCCCCTTTTGGGTTTGCTTGCGTTAAAACCCCGATTTCTCGCTATTTTACTATGAAACCCATATAAAACAATAACTGTTTCGTAATCTGTACAATATTTCCAATTGGATCATATAAGACTTATAAGAATGTGTTTTACAATAAAACGAGCCTGCCTACACTAAAAAAAAGTTTTGTTATTTTCACCCATTTTTCTCATTCAAGAACATAAATACCAAATTTCTGCATATTTTTACATTATAAAATCATTTTTCTACGAAGATTATTAACTTTCCAATAAGAAAGAACAATAATTCTTATTGGAAATTTATTATTATATGTTCAAATAACGAATTGAAACGCATCATAGAATTTCGTGGCGCCAACCCGACTCACTCAACGCTCTGTAATTATTGTAAACATGTCAAAGTTGTTTATGTTGAGAGATAAGTTGCAAGTTTGTGGGATTATCTAAATGTTACAAACGCTTAAACGTTCAACTAGATTAAATATTACCACTTAACATCACAAAGAAAAACCACTTCACCACGATAGTTCCGACTCACAATTTTTTTTTATAAACAAATAAACTTTTTGTTTCATAATTATTTATAAATTTTAATAAAAACTACATTAAATTACCTCCCTATTGAAAGCAGTTCTATTTTTATGATTTATTTGAGAAATAAAATATAAAAATATTAATTCGCAACATTTGCGAATTGCCGCCATTTTGTTTGCAACATTCGGAAGTAACTTCCGAGTGCCATACATTCGTTTTAATGCTTAAAATGTTGATAGCATGTCATGTTTTATTGCTAGCTCTGTCTTTCATGCTCACAATTCCACAAGATCGATAGAGATAGGACGCTTAGTTTCATAGATAATCGCAATATAGTGTGACCATAATCAACCTGCCGTAGCACGGCAAGTGTCAGTTGACTATAATTTTGACAGCTGCCGTGGTACGGCAGTTGTCATTTGAAAGGTTGTAAGGTTCAAAATTAAAGGTGTTATAAAAACTAAAAACTAGCAGCTGCGTTTAGGTAGCAAATAAACTATACCAGTCAAATAAAATATTAGGCGAGGAGCTATAAATAATGACTTGGCGACTAATAATGTTAGTAGGGTGGCAAAGATAATATATTACCAGTCTAGTTAGAGTAGGTTATTATTTTTTTTTTAATGGTTAGGTTAGGTTAGGTTAAAACTGTGACTTCCTACGCACGAGCCGAGCGAGCGAAGCGAGCGGTGCCGCGGTAGCGGCCGGCGAGTGCCAGAAACGACTAGATTATCTATAAAATCTAAACCTGCCCTAATAATACAATAATAATATATTATTTATGAATGCCCATTTTCTATTTTATTTTCGCCATTAAGTTTCCGCTTAGATATTAATTCTGTTCCCAAAAGAAAAACTTGATGCTAGTTTAAATTAAAACGGAGCTTATTACTGATATATTAATATGCTACCTATTACTTATTACGATACTCCTTATTAGCTGCCAACCCATTATATATGGTACCCACTCTATTTTTTTTTTAAACCTATATTCATTTTACTTAGTTGCCGCATTAAATACATGCCATATATTTATAACCTATCACACGGCTTCCTTTTATAATGTAGAGGAGTACTAGGAAATTGTTTTTGGAAATTCGTCATTTAGTGGGGTGAAAAAAGAGGATTTGTTTGTATGAAAAATCTTATTCCAGATAATAAACTTGAAACTTGACACAAAAAGTACTAGACTTGCATGAATTCAAGTTGGTATAGCAATAATTAGTATTATCCCACTAATAGGATTTGAATGAAAGGCACACAGATGTTTTATAACTAGATATTGCCCGCGACTTTGTCCGCGAAAAAAAATGCTATTTGGCACATGGATAGACTATAACCATAGACCATAAGAATGTATTCACTGGATAAATTTCTTATACTAAATTAACTAACAAACAATTATTGACCTGGGTTGACATAGGATACTCCTTATCTCGGTATCTAGTACATTGTATGGAGACAAAAAGGTACTCTGTTCACGAGACATGCACAATTTCTAAACAATAACTTAACAAAAAGAACTAGGTTTGCTTGAATTGACGATAGTATTTCAATCATTATTATGTATTACTACCGAACCTATTACTTTCTTTCTTTTTCCAACAAACATCGGCTTAGTTAAATTTGTCAATACGCTGATTCATTTTAAACGGAAGGCCCTGTCTCCTGTGATACAGATATTTTTAACTACTACAGGATATAGGTGATCTTTTCCACTATAGTTAATACTGTATTGTATTGCATAGTTTCTGCTTATAAATAACTGGTGGAAATATAATCTGTAACACTGTTTTGGGAACAATAAAATTATTAAATTAAAATGATTAATTAACTGTTCACCTAAACGAGAATAAAAAATGACGAAAGACAATGTATAATAATGATAATTATATTTTATTTTAATGAAAATTTTTATTGATATTTTTTTATGTTTTTACTACCTACTTATTTATTCTATTTTTTTTTTTTGTATATGTGTATTTTGCCTGAAATAAAACACTATGTATTTAACTTATTAAGTGAATCTACCTATGTGCCAAATTTCAGCCGTTTTAGCGTGAAAGCGTATCAAATAAACAAACAAATTCATTTTCGCATTTATAATATAAATTAGTTCAGTTAGGATAATATAAATTAGTTCAGTTAGGATAAATAAGTGGTTTTTACCATGGAACAAACAGACTCAAATAAATGAGTGGGACCAACTGGAATTTAATCATTATTATTCAATTGATTCTCGTTCGTCTTACCAGTGGGACGAACGGCAGTGGGACGAACGAGAATACATGCATTAGCGCTGGCTCGGGCTCTGCTCTGTATACGTCGAGAAAGGGCTACAATGTACCACAGCAACTTCTAGCTCCATTTTGAACGCAGTTAACGCACTAACTTTGTAGGAATAACTTTAAGAGCTGAACCACATTGAATGCAGCCAATCTTGAAATTGTTTAACTTTTAAGGCACAGTTTGGCTCAGACGTTAACATTAACATTCGCACAGGTGTAGCAGGATCAGAATAGAAATAACGATGCGTAATTTTTCGACATATGTCACGCTTGATTTCATCTGGCATCTATGACAGTTAAGAAGATATAGCCCTGTGACCGACAAACAGACAGACGGGGAGACGAGACGATGTAATCGTCTGGGCTAGGTCTAAAGTATCAAATTAATATTTATTACTAACTGCATGAATGGTCTGTACGGTACGCCATCTGCTTTTTATAGCTGTATAGAATTTTTAGGACTTTTCTTAGATTATATGGACGGTCTTAAAATCAAATTTTATAACCTATAGAACGATTCGGTTGGCCTTTATAAAGGCACTAGCTTTTGCCCGCGGCTTCGCCCGCGTGGATGTCGAAAAATATCAGACGGGAACGTACTACCTGGATTAAAAAAATAACCTATAGGTTAATCCAGGTTATAAACTATCTGTGTGCCAAATATCATCCAAATCCGTTCATCCGTTTTTGTGCAAACCGGAATATACATACAAACAAACAAACCAACATTCTGAAAACTATGTTTTCGGCATCAGACTCGAATATTCAATGTAAGGTTTGACTTCGTTACTATTTTATTTTACTTCGTCTGCGTAGAGTATAAATTATTTTTTTCTAGATAATTATGAAGTATTTAACAATTCATATAGAGCTTTGCTCATGGCTAATTATTGTCCTCCACTATGTGTGATATTTGAGGAATACTGTCAAGAAATACCTACTGTAAAGGACCGGTATCTACCTAAATCCTGTACAGTATTTCTCTATATACAATGTTTTTCACTAATTCGGAAGGGAGCACTAAAACAACCAGGCTAGTTGGAGAGCTATCACGTGAGTAAGCCACATAAAACTGACCGACGGAGAAACAGTCTTGCCGCAAATCAACTCCAGCAAATTTCAGAGTTTGTCCCTGTGACTTATTAATAGTCATCGCGAAGCAAACCTTGATTAGGAACTGCAATCTTTTAAATTCAAACGGAAGGTAATTTGGTATCAATGGTATACGCGGCACGAAGACTGTTTCTCCTCTGGCAGATCCAGTTAGTATTTTGGCCTCAATAACATAGCATAGATGTTCCCTATAATATTACATTGGTACAAACTATCACGCTATTTGCTATGAGGGATGAGAAGTATCGCATTCTGTTCGTATCCTTACTATCCTAATCTATATCTATATCGATTCTCCCGGAGAAGGGGACGGGTCCCTCCCCCGGAGTACCCCCCCTGGGTTCTCCGGGGGCTAAATATGAACAGCCACACAGGTCGATCGATCGGGTTAAGCTACACTTGCCGCACTTGGTCTGTGGATGGGTGACCATCTTTACATACAAAGACCCGTCCGTGCCACGGAAAGCACGTTAAGCCGTTGGTTCCGGCTGTCATTTGTGGATCTTTGACAGTTGTTACGGGAAGTCAGAAGCCCGAAAGTCTGACAACCATTCTTACCAAGGGCTATTGTATTACCCAGTAACTGCGTTGTGGAGGTCAGATAGGAAGTCGCTCTATGTAAAATACTGTAAAGTTAGTACAGTAGAAACAGTACACGTGTACTTATATTATTTTTACTTGAATACAAAATTCAGCGAATGAACAAATTCAATACAAAACTTCATCGCCCTTTTCAGACCGTTTTTTTTTTTTTAGGGTGGGAAATTATTAAATGACTTCTCCCGCTCTGGACGGAGCGGGAGGGCGTGTCAGACTCTTACTGACTAATACCCACGTTGCCAGGGGCCACGGTATCCCTTTCGGACCTATACGGTGGCCGGGAATCGGCCTGCTATTCCCGACGCCCAGGGCGTCTCCTACGGTAGCTAAGGAGCGTGTGGGCGCGACATTTGCCTCTCCGCCACGCGCTCCGTCTCCTCCTTCGCGAGCATTACTGCTTCGCAGAAGGAAGTGACGGTTTGCCACGGCCTCTCGCTCCGTACCATGGCCTGGACCAGGGCCGGGCGCGAGAGATCACTGTCACCGATCGCCTCCACAAGGACACCAGGTGGCAAGCCAGGCAGACCTCCACCGTATGCTCCACTGTGTCCTCCGGGCGATCCACACAGTGGTGACACCCGGGCGTTTCCTCCCGCCTTATGAGGAACAGGAACCTCCCGAAACAACCGTGTCCGGTGAGGACCTGTGTCAGGCGGAAGGTGAGGACCCCGTGTCACCTCTCTAGCCACTCCTCAAAGAGAGGGCGTATCGCCTCAATTGCCTCAGTGAGTTACGACAATCACACTCTCCATGATGATCTCCAGACCCTTGTGGGTTGAAATTAAAAAATGACAACGATTAACGTTGTATAGTTTCCTACCATAAGCCGAAATATTAGTGATTTTAACTTAAAAAATAAAGAACTTTAATTAAAAACAAAATTTCATCCCCCTTTTCACCCCCTTAAGGGTTGAAATTCTAACAACACCGTTGCGTTATCTTCCAACCATAAGCCTAGATAAAAAAAAAGTGATTTTTCTTAGAAAATTATGGACTTTTCAACTTCATCCCCCTTTTTAACCCTTCGGGGTGGAATTATCAAAAACGCTGAGACACGTATAAATTAATTTTCAATCGTCAGCCTAAAAACAAAATTTGAAGATCCTAACTTCAAAACTGACGGACTTTCATACAAACTTCCATCCCCTATTTTACCCCTTTAGGGGTGGAATTCCCAAAAATCCTTTCTTAGTGGATACTTACTCTTCACAAAGAACATACCCTCCAAGTTTCATGTCTCTAGGACCAGCGGTTTGGGCTGTGCGTTGATATATCACCCAGTCAGTCAGTCAGTTTATCATTTTATATATATAGATAAAGCGTCTGTAGGCCTAAAGGAAAAATGTAGGAGTCAAATAAGTAGCTGTACTATAAAATTTTATGTGTGGTAGGTAGAGTTGCCGGCAATTACTTACTTATATTTTCTTATAAACTTCTGTTTTATCACTTCAGTCTTATTATTAGAAATGCTTTTCGTGGGTAAGTGCATCACTTTAAAACGGCTGGAGTGCTGGGCTGATTTGGTTAGTTCTTTTTTTAAAGTTTGCTATTGTCCGAATAAGATTTTATTTGTACTTTTTAAAATAAGAAGACATGGTGACATCCACCAACCCGAACGGAGCCCACGTCATCACGTGGGCTCCAATCGTAACGAATTAACGTAATAATCCATCGATTACGACCCTCTCACAGGGGGAGACAAGTGTCGAAGCAGTGGGAACATTGTAAGATAAGATATATTTTGCAAATATGGGTACAGACTATTTTATGCTATTTCAAATTATGCTATGCCAAATCCGTACATGCAAATTTTCGTTCTCTAAACAAATTCTATTCTGATTGGACGGATCGTGTAAAGTTGATTTTGGCCGCAAACTCGAAAGAATAAAGGAATTGATTGCATTGCTTTGAACTCGGTCCTAACAACCTCCATTTTCAACCGTATACCTACCTGATAAGGTTCAAAATGTTAATCAACGTTTCATAACATCGAACAACCTGATAACAGGCTTTACACTTTTCAGCGTTATTGCCAAGTGATAGAGTTTAAAACGTAGTATTAACCTTAATTTCTGTCATCTAATCAAACAAATTTCAGTCTTATTCTGATAGAGGTAAAGTTCAAATAGATCAAATTAGTATGGCTGGTTGTAAGTTTGGCAGAAGAAATTGTTCTGGCATGGGACCAACAGAGATGTCGACGATTCAATTCCGTTCTAGATAACTGACTACTGGTTGGACAGTCAGAGTAGACTTAAATTAAATCTTTGCTTACCTTTTAACTAACTGTCCAGGCACTATCTGATGCCAGAATACAGACAATTAGCTTTAGAAAAATACAACTGTTACAACCATATTTTCTACAGTAATAGAAAAAATAGGTTTAATTGTGAAAAAATTTTTTTTTTTCTGCCTCAGATCAGATCCGAGGTTTCTGCGATAACATAACTACAAATAAATCTTTGAATCATTTTCCTTCTAGATACATATAATTTTCCTCTGTGTTTGTAGGATACTTATTAGCCTGCTTAGCATTTTCCCGACTATGTTGGGGTCGGCTTCCAGTCTAACCGGATGTAGCTGAAGACCAGTATTTTATAAGGAGCGACTGCCTCTCTGACCTTCATAACCTAATAACTTGGTAACACGATATCCCTTGGTAAGACTGGTTGTCAGACTTCTGACTACCTGTAACGACTGTCAAAGATCTACGAATGACAGCCGGGAGCAACGGGTTACCGTGCTTTCCGAGGCACGGCGGAGGTATCGAATGCGGGAACCTTCGATCGACCCGCAAAACTGATATTATTTGTCCACGAGCCCCTCTAATCTTAACACTGCAGGTACATATGAATGTTCCCTTTTATCGTTAGCTGTATACCTACCCTGTACCCATTGTGATTAATGGTGCGTTGGTTTGATTAATGAAGGGCTCAACATTACGGGTTACGGTAAGGAATATGCAACACATTGTTTTGTGGTGATATCAGCATTTTTATTTTACATGTTTACTTGCAGAGAAGAAAGGAGTCATGGTTTACATTTAGATCAGTTAAGTAACCAAAATTGCGCATTTCAATTGGATTTTTCATGAAGTTGATAATACTTAGGTATAAAATAAAAATAACATTAACAACTACACGATATTTCCAAACTTTTTGAGGAACATAAACTATTAAGAGCGTTTATTCTGAAAGTGGGCAACGTCGCAAATAGATGTCAAATATTTCGCTGTTTTGATTAATTTGGCAATATTACTGTATGGAAATAAAACATGTGGCTAACTAGCGAACTAGAATATTGATTATGAAATTCAATAGTTAATATCGTAACACCGAATATTTGGTTTTAGATGTAAAAAAAGTATTTGGAAACTTTTCAAACGCCTTTTTTACACTTAAAACGGGTACAAAATCAAATTCAATGTTAAAATTGCAATTCATTCATAATATTCTAGTTCGCTAGTTAGCCACATTTTTTATTTTCATACAGTAATATTACCAAATTAATCAAAACAGGTAAATTTTTGACAGCTATTTGCGACGTTGACAACTTTTGGGATAAACGCTCTTAAAATTATCTCGATAAAAAAAACATCACGAAGTTACCACAAATTTTCACGTAATTTCGATTCATACTTAATAGGATAATTTGATTATTATTTCTACCAAATGGTTTCCTAGAAGCGCGGGAGCCGCGACATTACGGCCGCAGTGGCGGCTATCACGAAAATGATGACACCGGGGTTTGACTTCACGGTGTCAAAAAACGAAACTCTAGGAAAACACACTAACTTACATACTTTCATAAATAACGTTTCAGTGACGTCATAAGCCGTAAATTGCGAAGGCTATGTGGCGGCCACCGGTTTTCTAGGAAACCATAGCTTGAGTAAACGGTTTTCAAAATAAAATAAATTATTGAGGGCTGCTTTTTTAACTATTTACAACAACATCACGTAATCCCCGAAGGGTTAGGCAGAGGAGTATCTATAGTACACCCACATTTCGCCAGTTATGTTCAAAAGTCCCATGTAATAGGAGGCAAACCTATTGCCATCAACCGGGCATTGATTTTAGACTGTACATATTTTGCGCATTGCCACCGTTGGAAACTCAGAACATCTTCAGTACCTCTTGTATTCCAAGAAGATAAGTTAAGAAATCTGAGCTTCCATTAATTCATATTTAACGTTCGCAGCATTGCGGAAATCTCGTGGACTCAGATTGAACACTCTTTCAATATTTCAGATAGCAAATTGGAGCTTCGCAAACGAGCTTTTCAAAGTACTATCACTGGAATTATTCATCGGATAACATAACAGAAATACGGCTGTGTAACTGTGAGAGCATATTTCTACAGTCCAACTATTTTCTTAATGTCGATCGGCAAACTTCGTGTTTCGTCAGATTAGCAGCTTTCCTCCCATTAAAAAAAATAAATAACATTAAATTAAAAGAGTATTAACAACTTTATAATACTTCCAATTCGAGGTCTGCACCAAGTGCAAAAGAAATCCGACGGCTGACGAAACACGAAGTTTGCCGAGGGACATAAAAAGAAATAGTTGCACTGTACCTAGTTATAGCATGGTATGTAATTAATCGTACCCTAAATAGTTCTCATTTTGATAATAATAATCATAATTATTTAATCATTTGTTAACATAGGTACAATAAAATAGTTGTTATAACAAATTACAAGCGCGCTATGTTATACCAGAAGGCGTACAAATATTTAACAAATGTAATAAATGTACGATCTAATGTATCAAAATCAAAATCAAAATATTTTATTTCACATAAACCTACATGGGCACTTATGAAACGTCAGAAGCTAGGTGCACGGTTCCAATTGGTCGTTTCCTATGGAGAAGAGCCGGCAAGAAACTCCACGGTTACTCTTTTAAAAATAATTGTTTTTTACAATATTTTTAAATAACAGTAGGTATTAGTAGGTATGGGAGGACAGTGTAGGTCTTTCAACAAGTACCAGGTACTTAACAAGATAGAAGATGGTCAATAAATCTACAGGCCACTAAACCTACAGTGTTCTCACATTCACAAAATAGAAAAAAATAATCTAAGTATATAAAATATGAATAAATTAATAAAAATAAAAACCTATTTTAAACGAAATGACATGATTGGTATTACAACTGTAACAAATCTGAATAATTATCATGTACACAAAAGCTACTAATAAAGTGTTGAAATTAAATTGTAGGTAATGTAATAAATGTACCCCTTTTTGTGAGCTTTAATAATTCCCATTTTGGTGTTCTAAAAATACTAAATACGCCACAGTAACTGCGACCAACTTCGATGTAAGTTATTCATAGTTCTAACCTTACCAATAAATGAAATAAGACAATAAATGAAAACACTGGCAATACTGTCTAATGCTCATGAGTATTCTGGAACTATCAAATAAATCCTAACATCGAAGTTAAAAAAGTGATACTAAGTAGTACATTTAACAGACACACACTTCCCTGTCTTTATTATTCTAGCGTATGGCACTCGTGGGTTGCAGCTGAAAATCAGCGTCAGGTGGTACACTTTGTGTTGCCATCTGACATATTATTATGCTAAGCTGAGGCCCTTTTGGCATTATAATCATTGTTTTCTGTTTTTTTTAGTTATAAGGTGTATTTTTCTGTTGTAATGCCAGTAAACGCATTTTTGTTTCTTTCTTTCTTAGTAGTTATGGGCTGACTATGGGTTTTGTCAATCTTTGACTAGCAATAGAAACAGCAGGTAAATTAAACAAAAATGTACTGTACAACAGCAGAGATCACACGTCCGCACCGTACGGGCGCCAGCAAGCAAGTGACCACTGCGGGCGTGCGCCATTGCCATTGCGCTAGTTTATTATGTCACTACACAGACTAAAATGTTGTATATATTTGTTTGAATTATCGTATGCAGACTGTAAACGGCATTTGGCATACATGGTTTAATTTATTGTCTTATTGTCCTCTCCACGTTGCATATGGAACTCTTGTGAAAAATTCCATGCTTTTAGATCCAGCGGTTAAAGCTGTGCGTTGTCTCTCAGTGAATTCAAGATTTTTATTAAGTAAATAAGATGTATTTTACCTCGGCAACAATACTGAGGCATGGACTATTACCTACCTATAATGCCCATAAGTAACCCTGTAATCGCTATCGCCGCCGCACCGTCCCACTGTTTTTATTTTCCTTTTATAGGCCAATAACAATCGCGCCGCGTGTTGCAGGGTTCAGCGATAAGATTAGCGACAAGAGAACGATTATGTTAACGGTGTTCTATTCATGGAGATTGTAAGCGGAGGTTTTGTACTGTAGGTTCCGTACCTTTTCGTTCACGTTCGCACGGTCGTAAAAATATCGTGGCGAGATTTTATCACGCACTGGATTTTCAACTCTCTGTGTTGAGCCGAGCATTGAGAATCTAAAAGAGTGCATCCCAGCGCCTCATAAAACACACTGTTGGATTTTCAACTCTCGGCGCTAAGCAGAGCGATGAAAATCCAGTGCGCGAAAAACAAATCGCCGCGCGAAAAGATAGCCCGTTCGAACCTGGGATTCTATACTCCATAGGTTTAGGTAGTTATATAAAAGTAAACAAATCGTAAAAAGGGTTTTTATAGATGACTTTCTTATTTTTAATAAAATACGATAAAACTAAATTAAATTAATTTTAGATTTTTTTAAATAGTTTCCACTTTTATTAATGTATGTTAAACTTTATAATTTATTCTTAAACTGCTCTTCGTAGGTGTAACTGCTTGAGCACATTCTTTTGTTAGATTTATAATAATAAAATATTTTGTAAAGAGCCCAAACTCTAAACGTCAACGAATTATAACGTTGCTAAATTTAAGAGTACAACTCTGACGTAGGCCGACAACTGAAGTGACAGGTATTACGTTTGGTCGGATACTTGACAGCTGTCTCGTTACGTGGTTTTCTACCTAAACCTGTGAGAGTATAGTTTTTGTGATGTGGCTACATTGTTAATAAAAATGATTTTGTATTGGTGTATTCATATAGTTTTCACGATAATTAAATAAAAATTATTTTGTATTGATGTAATCATAATAGTCTTCACGATACTTAAAAGCACGTCCAGCACACCTTTAGCGTTGTTTGAGTCAAAACATCCTAAGGTAAAATTAGAATTTAGGGTTTAAATAATCAAAATTAAATTAATAAAATTCAAATAATCCAATTTGTGACACTACAAATTGGCATCCACAGGTTCTGTGGGGAATAATTATGTAACACACTTACAGTAACAATGGCTTTCATTTTTACAGCCCAACAATATTCATTGCGTTATTTTCGTTGTTGAGACAAATATTTCGTACATTAATGAAGCAATGGATGAGCTTCAAAATCATTCAGATTGTGATTGATAGTGTGTTACGCAATTAGGGTGCGGATATGTCATAGGGGTTCGTGGCTTAAAGATAACAGCCACACGTTTCGATCGGAGGTTAACTTACGCTTGCCGCGGTCGGTTCGTGAATGGGTTACCATCCATTAAATATCGATTGATTATATCCATTACTAGCTTTTGCCCGCGGCTTCGCCCGCGTGGATGTCGGAAAATATCCGACGGGAACGTACTACCTGGATTAAAAAATAACCTATAGGTTAATCCAGGTTATTAACTCTCTGTGTGCCAAATATCATCCAAATTCGTTCATCCGTTTTTGTGCAAACCGGAACATACTCGTACATTCAAACAAACAGACCAAAATTCTAAAAACTATGTTTTCGGCATCAGACTCGAATATTCAATGTAAGATTTGACTTCGTTACTATTTTATTTTACTTCGTCTGCGTAGAGGATAAATTCTTTTTTCTAGATATTTATGAATTATTATAACAATTACAATATAGAGCTTTGTTCATGGCTAATTGTCCTCCACTATCTGTGATATTTGAGGAATACTTTCAAGAAATACCTACTGTAAAGGACCGGTATCTACCTAAATACTTTACAGTATTTCTCTATATACAATGTTTTTCACTAATTCGGAAGCGGGCACTAAAACAACCAGGCTAGTTGGAGAGCTAATACGTGAGTGAGCCACATAAAATTGGCCGACGAAGAAACAGTCTTGCCGCAAATCAACTCCAGCAAATTTCAGAGTTTGTCCCTGTGACTTATTAATAGTCAACTGCAATCTTTTAAATTCAAACGGAAGGTCATTATTTGGTATCAATGGTATACGCGGCACGAATACTGTTTCTCCTCTGGCAGATCCAGTTAGTACTTTGGCCTCAATAACATTGCATAGGTGTTCCCTATATGTGTGGTCAGTCTGTAGGGTACAAATTATCACGCTATTTGCTATGAGGGATGAGCAGTATCGCATTCTGTTCGTATCCTTACTATACTAATCTATATCTATATCGATTCTCCCGGAGAAGGGGAAGGGGGGGGGGTTCTCCGGGTGAGGGGCCCGTGGCTAAATAATAACAGCCGCACACGTCAATCGATTAGGTTAAGCTACACTTGCCGCAGTTGGTCTGTAGATGGGTGACCATACAAAGACCCGTCCGTTGCTCGGAAAGCACGTTAAGCCGTTGGTCCCGGCTGTCGTTCGTGGATCTTTGACAGTCGTTGCGGGAAGTCAGAAGCCCGAAAGTCTGACAACCATTCTTACCAAGGGGTATCGTATTACCCAGTAACTGCGTTGTGGAGGTAAGATAGGCAGTCGCTCTATGTAAAATACTGTAAAGTTAAAAGCAGTACACGTACACTTATATTATTTTTACTTGAATACAAAATTCAGCTAATGAAAAACTTCAATACAAAACTTCATGGCCCTTTTCAGACCCTTTTTTTTTTTAGGGTGGGAAATGTTCAAATAACTTCTCCCGCTCTGGGCGGAGCGGGAGGGCGTGTCAAACTCTTACTGACTAAAACCCACCCGTGTGTCTTCAATTACCTGTACGTTGCCAGGGGCCACGGTATCCCTTTCGGACTTTCCTGCGACCCCGGCAGGCATCGGTCCTAGCGGACCCCTTCCGTTGTGCCGACATCTGCTTCTCCCTCACGCGCTCCGTCTTCTCCTTTGCGAGCATTACTGCTTCGCAGAAGGAGCTGACGACTTGCCACGCCCTCTCCCTCAGTACCATGGCCTGGACCGGGGCCGGACGCGAGAGATCACTGTCACCGATCGCCTCCACAAGGACAAGGCGGTGCCCCGCCCAAGCCGGGCGGACCTTCACCGTATGCTCCACCATGTCCTCCGGGTGATCAACACAGTGGTGACACCTGGGCGTTTCCTCCCGCCTTATGCGAAACAGGAACCTCCCGAAACAACCGTGTCCGGTGAGGACCTGCGTCAGGCGGAAGGTGAGGACGCCGTGGCGCCTTTCTAGTCACTCCTCAAAGAGAGGACTTATCGCCTCAAATGTGGCGAGCCCAGCAGTGGGTTGCGAATCTATATATATAAAACTAGCTTTTGCCCGCGGCTTCGCCCGCGTGGATGTCGGAAAATATCCGACGGGAACGTACTACCTGGATTAAAAAATAACCTATAGGTTAATCCAGGCTATTAACTCTCTGTGTGCCAAATATCATCCAAATTCGTTCATCCGTTTTTGTGCAAACCGGAACATACTCGTACATTCAAACAAACAGACCAAAATTCTAAAAACTATGTTTTCGGCATCAGACTCGAATATTCAATGTAAGATTTGACTTCGTTACTATTTTATTTTACTTCGTCTGCGTAGAGGATAAATTCTTTTTTCTAGATATTTATGAATTATTATAACAATTACAATATAGAGCTTTGTTCATGGCTAATTGTCCTCCACTATCTGTGATATTTGAGGAATACTTTCAAGAAATACCTACTGTAAAGGACCGGTATCTACCTAAATACTTTACAGTATTTCTCTATATACAATGTTTTTCACTAATTCGGAAGCGGGCACTAAAACAACCAGGCTAGTTGGAGAGCTAATACGTGAGTGAGCCACATAAAATTGGCCGACGAAGAAACAGTCTTGCCGCAAATCAACTCCAGCAAATTTCAGAGTTTGTCCCTGTGACTTATTAATAGTCAACTGCAATCTTTTAAATTCAAACGGAAGGTCATTATTTGGTATCAATGGTATACGCGGCACGAATACTGTTTCTCCTCTGGCAGATCCAGTTAGTACTTTGGCCTCAATAACATTGCATAGGTGTTCCCTATATGTGTGGTCAGTCTGTAGGGTACAAATTATCACGCTATTTGCTATGAGGGATGAGCAGTATCGCATTCTGTTCGTATCCTTACTATACTAATCTATATCTATATCGATTCTCCCGGAGACGGGGACGGGGGGGGGGGTCTCCGGGTGAGGGGCCCGTGGCTAAATAATAACAGCCGCACACGTCAATCGATTAGGTTAAGCTACACTTGCCGCAGTTGGTCTGTAGATGGGTGACCATACAAAGACCCGTCCGTTGCTCGGAAAGCACGTTAAGCCGTTGGTCCCGGCTGTCGTTCGTGGATCTTTGACAGTCGTTGCGGGAAGTCAGAAGCCCGAAAGTCTGACAACCATTCTTACCAAGGGGTATCGTATTACCCAGTAACTGCGTTGTGGAGGTAAGATAGGCAGTCGCTCTATGTAAAATACTGTAAAGTTAAAAGCAGTACACGTACACTTATATTATTTTTACTTGAATACAAAATTCAGCTAATGAAAAACTTCAATACAAAACTTCATGGCCCTTTTCAGACCCTTTTTTTTTTTAGGGTGGGAAATGTTCAAATAACTTCTCCCGCTCTGGGCGGAGCGGGAGGGCGTGTCAAACTCTTACTGACTAAAACCCACCCGTGTGTCTTCAATTACCTGTACGTTGCCAGGGGCCACGGTATCCCTTTCGGACTTTCCTGCGACCCCGGCAGGCATCGGTCCTAGCGGACCCCTTCCGTTGTGCCGACATCTGCTTCTCCCTCACGCGCTCCGTCTTCTCCTTTGCGAGCATTACTGCTTCGCAGAAGGAGCTGACGACTTGCCACGCCCTCTCCCTCAGTACCATGGCCTGGACCGGGGCCGGACGCGAGAGATCACTGTCACCGATCGCCTCCACAAGGACAAGGCGGTGCCCCGCCCAAGCCGGGCGGACCTTCACCGTATGCTCCACCATGTCCTCCGGGTGATCAACACAGTGGTGACACCTGGGCGTTTCCTCCCGCCTTATGCGAAACAGGAACCTCCCGAAACAACCGTGTCCGGTGAGGACCTGCGTCAGGCGGAAGGTGAGGACGCCGTGGCGCCTTTCTAGTCACTCCTCAAAGAGAGGACTTATCGCCTCAAATGTGGCGAGCCCAGCAGTGGGTTGCGAATCTATATATATAAAACTAGCTTTTGCCCGCGGCTTCGCCCGCGTGGATGTCGGAAAATATCCGACGGGAACGTACTACCTGGATTAAAAAATAACCTATAGGTTAATCCAGGCTATTAACTCTCTGTGTGCCAAATATCATCCAAATTCGTTCATCCGTTATTGTGCAAACCGGAACATACTCGTACATTCAAACAAACAGACCAAAATTCTAAAAACTATGTTTTCGGCATCAGACTCGAATATTCAATGTAAGATTTGACTTCGTTACTATTTTATTTTACTTCGTCTGCGTAGAGGATAAATTCTTTTTTCTAGATATTTATGAATTATTATAACAATTACAATATAGAGCTTTGTTCATGGCTAATTGTCCTCCACTATCTGTGATATTTGAGGAATACTTTCAAGAAATACCTACTGTAAAGGACCGGTATCTACCTAAATACTTTACAGTATTTCTCTATATACAATGTTTTTCACTAATTCGGAAGCGGGCACTAAAACAACCAGGCTAGTTGGAGAGCTAATACGTGAGTGAGCCACATAAAATTGGCCGACGAAGAAACAGTCTTGCCGCAAATCAACTCCAGCAAATTTCAGAGTTTGTCCCTGTGACTTATTAATAGTCAACTGCAATCTTTTAAATTCAAACGGAAGGTCATTATTTGGTATCAATGGTATACGCGGCACGAATACTGTTTCTCCTCTGGCAGATCCAGTTAGTACTTTGGCCTCAATAACATTGCATAGGTGTTCCCTATATGTGTGGTCAGTCTGTAGGGTACAAATTATCACGCTATTTGCTATGAGGGATGAGCAGTATCGCATTCTGTTCGTATCCTTACTATACTAATCTATATCTATATCGATTCTCCCGGAGAAGGGGAAGGGGGGGGGGGTTCTCCGGGTGAGGGGCCCGTGGCTAAATAATAACAGCCGCACACGTCAATCGATTAGGTTAAGCTACACTTGCCGCAGTTGGTCTGTAGATGGGTGACCATACAAAGACCCGTCCGTTGCTCGGAAAGCACGTTAAGCCGTTGGTCCCGGCGGTCGTTCGTGGATCTTTGACAGTCGTTGCGGGAAGTCAGAAGCCCGAAAGTCTGACAACCATTCTTACCAAGGGGTATCGTATTACCCAGTAACTGCGTTGTGGAGGTAAGATAGGCAGTCGCTCTATGTAAAATACTGTAAAGTTAAAAGCAGTACACGTACACTTATATTATTTTTACTTGAATACAAAATTCAGCTAATGAAAAACTTCAATACAAAACTTCATGGCCCTTTTCAGACCCTTTTTTTTTTTAGGGTGGGAAATGTTCAAATAACTTCTCCCGCTCTGGGCGGAGCGGGAGGGCGTGTCAAACTCTTACTGACTAAAACCCACCCGTGTGTCTTCAATTACCTGTACGTTGCCAGGGGCCACGGTATCCCTTTCGGACTTTCCTGCGACCCCGGCAGGCATCGGTCCTAGCGGACCCCTTCCGTTGTGCCGACATCTGCTTCTCCCTCACGCGCTCCGTCTTCTCCTTTGCGAGCATTACTGCTTCGCAGAAGGAGCTGACGACTTGCCACGCCCTCTCCCTCAGTACCATGGCCTGGACCGGGGCCGGACGCGAGAGATCACTGTCACCGATCGCCTCCACAAGGACAAGGCGGTGCCCCGCCCAAGCCGGGCGGACCTTCACCGTATGCTCCACCATGTCCTCCGGGTGATCAACACAGTGGTGACACCTGGGCGTTTCCTCCCGCCTTATGCGAAACAGGAACCTCCCGAAACAACCGTGTCCGGTGAGGACCTGCGTCAGGCGGAAGGTGAGGACGCCGTGGCGCCTTTCTAGTCACTCCTCAAAGAGAGGACTTATCGCCTCAAATGTGGCGAGCCCAGCAGTGGGTTGCGAATATAATAGATATTATTCTAAGCCGAAATATTAGTGATTTTAACTTAAAAAATAAAGAACTTTAATTTCAAACAAAATTTCATCCCCCTTTTCACCCCCTTAAGGGTTGAAATTCTAACAACACCGTTGCTCACCGGACACGGTTGTTTCGGGAGGTTCCTGTTTCGCATAAGGCGGGAGGAAACGCCCAGGTGTCACCACTGTGTTGATCACCCGGAGGACATGGTGGAGCATACGGTGAAGGTCCGCCCGGCTTGGGCGGGGCACCGCCTTGTCCTTGTGGAGGCGATCGGTGACAGTGATCTCTCGCGTCCGGCCCCGGTCCAGGCCATGGTACTGAGGGAGAGGGCGTGGCAAGTCGTCAGCTCCTTCTGCGAAGCAGTAATGCTCGCAAAGGAGAAGACGGAGCGCGTGAGGGAGAAGCAGATGTCGGCACAACGGAAGGGGTCCGCTAGGACCGATGCCTGCCGGGGTCGCAGGAAAGTCCGAAAGGGATACCGTGGCCCCTGGCAACGTACAGGTAATTGAAGACACACGGGTGGGTTTTAGTCAGTAAGAGTTTGACACGCCCTCCCGCTCCGCCCAGAGCGGGAGAAGTTATTTGAACATTTCCCACCCTAAAAAAAAAAAGGGTCTGAAAAGGGCCATGAAGTTTTGTATTGAAGTTTTTCATTAGCTGAATTTTGTATTCAAGTAAAAATAATATAAGTGTACGTGTACTGCTTTTAACTTTACAGTATTTTACATAGAGCGACTGCCTATCTTACCTCCACAACGCAGTTACTGGGTAATACGATACCCCTTGGTAAGAATGGTTGTCAGACTTTCGGGCTTCTGACTTCCCGCAACGACTGTCAAAGATCCACGAACGACAGCCGGGACCAACGGCTTAACGTGCTTTCCGAGCAACGGACGGGTCTTTGTATGGTCACCCATCTACAGACCAACTGCGGCAAGTGTAGCTTAACCTAATCGATTGACGTGTGCGGCTGTTATTATTTAGCCACGGGCCCCTCACCCGGAGAACCCCCCCCCCTTCCCCTTCTCCGGGAGAATCGATATAGATATAGATTAGTATAGTAAGGATACGAACAGAATGCGATACTGCTCATCCCTCATAGCAAATAGCGTGATAATTTGTACCCTACAGACTGACCACACATATAGGGAACACCTATGCAATGTTATTGAGGCCAAAGTACTAACTGGATCTGCCAGAGGAGAAACAGTATTCGTGCCGCGTATACCATTGATACCAAATAATGACCTTCCGTTTGAATTTAAAAGATTGCAGTTGACTATTAATAAGTCACAGGGACAAACTCTGAAATTTGCTGGAGTTGATTTGCGGCAAGACTGTTTCTTCGTCGGCCAATTTTATGTGGCTCACTCACGTATTAGCTCTCCAACTAGCCTGGTTGTTTTAGTGCCCGCTTCCGAATTAGTGAAAAACATTGTATATAGAGAAATACTGTAAAGTATTTAGGTAGATACCGGTCCTTTACAGTAGGTATTTCTTGAAAGTATTCCTCAAATATCACAGATAGTGGAGGACAATTAGCCATGAACAAAGCTCTATATTGTAATTGTTATAATAATTCATAAATATCTAGAAAAAAGAATTTATCCTCTACGCAGACGAAGTAAAATAAAATAGTAACGAAGTCAAATCTTACATTGAATATTCGAGTCTGATGCCGAAAACATAGTTTTTAGAATTTTGGTCTGTTTGTTTGAATGTACGAGTATGTTCCGGTTTGCACAAAAACGGATGAACGAATTTGGATGATATTTGGCACACAGAGAGTTAATAACCTGGATTAACCTATAGGTTATTTTTTAATCCAGGTAGTACGTTCCCGTCGGATATTTTCCGACATCCACGCGGGCGAAGCCGCGGGCAAAAGCTAGTAATAGATATTATTCTAAGCCGAAATATTAGTGATTTTAACTTAAAAAATAAAGAACTTTAATTTCAAACAAAATTTCATCCCCCTTTTCACCCCCTTAAGGGTTGAAATTCTAACAACACCGTTGCGTTAGCTTCCAACCATAAGCCTAGATAGTAAATTTTGTGATTTTTCTTAGAAAATTAAGGACTTTTCAACTTTATCCCCTTTTTAACCCCTCGGGGGTGGAATTATCAAACCCGCTGAGACACGTATAAATTAATTTTCAATCGTCAGCCTAAACACAAAATTTGAAGATCCTAACTTCAAAACTGACGGACTTTCATACAAATTTCCATCCCCTATTTTACCCCTTTAGGGGTGGAATTCCCAAAAATCCTTTCTTAGTGGATACTTACTCTTCACAAAGAACACACCCTCCAAGTTTCATGTCTCTAGGACCAGTGGTTTGGGCTGTGCGTTGATATATCACCCAGTCAGTCAGTCAGCTTATCATTTTATATATATAGATAGATAAAAATTACTCTGTGATTTTATTTGAAATTTTGACAGTGTTCTATACAAAACCTGTCAAACGTTACTTTATTCCTCGGATAAAAGATATTGACGATGGAAAAATCAGCTGTAATTATAGTAGTGTTGTACCGACCTACCTGCCTACCTAGTAGGCTACTACACTATTTGTTTCCTTTTGCCCGTCCTGGAGAAGAAATTTCTAGTACTTAGCGCACTTATCCCCACTTTATCCTCTTCACGACAAAGTAGGTCTGAGAAAGAACTGCAATAGGTATCTCTAGTAAAATATGTCTAAGTAGTTGCAATGCCTTGCCTTGCTCCGCTCGTTCGTCTCGCGCGCAATTGATCACAGTTCTAGCCTAACTTAACCCATTCGGTTGAGGTGCCCAAACTCAGTTACTGCGACCAATACTGCTCGCGTATGGCTGGTCAAGTTCCAACCTAACCTAACCCATTTGATCGGGGTACCCAAACAACAATTTCAAAGTATTGTGCAATAGAACATTAACCGATTTTGGCATCTGCTTTAATTTTTACTACATCGCCATGCAATGCCAAATGACGGTTGTGTAGTTATCATTTTGTTTTTAATACTTACTTTTATGAGGATGCGGATACCTATAAGTTGGTAAAAAAAAACTAACCGAAGCAAGCATTTTGTCGAAAATGTTCGATTAAAAAATACAAAAAAATTAATATAAAGAAAATTCTGTAAGTTTTCCTAAAATTAATAAAATAAAATAACACTAGGTTCAAAACTGCCTCGTTGCGCAACTGCTGAGCATGAGGTCTTGCATTCGCTTCCCGAGTTGAGGAAATATTTGGTTTTTCCATAATTAGTTTGTCAGTAGTAGCCCAGAGGACACGGTGGAGCTTACGGTGGACATGTCCTCGTGGAGGCGATCGGCGGCGGTGACCTCCTGCGTCCAGCCCTGGTTCAGGCCATGGTACGAAGTGAGGGCATGGGAAGCCGTCACCTCCTTCTGCGAATCAGTAATGCTCGCGAAGGAGGAGGCGGAACGCGTGAGGAAGAGGCAAATTCGCGCCCTCACGCCCCTAGCCGCCACAGGAGACGTCCTGGCCGTCAGGAATCCCAGACCGATTCCCGGCCACCGTAGGCGCGGGTCTGCGGATGGTGAGCAAAGGGTAGCTCGCCATCCGATAAGGACCAGGCGCGGGTCGATAGCGTGTTGTGTTCCACACGCGCTTCAAAGAGATGTCACCACAACTGACGGGGTCTGCTAGGGCCGATGCCTACCGGGGTCGCGGGAAAGTCCGAAAGGGATACCATCGCCCCTGCAACATACAGGCAACTGAAGGAACACGGGTGGATTTTAGTCAGTAAGAGTCTGACACGCCCTCCCGCTCCGACCAGAGCGGGAGAAGTTATTTGACAATTTCCCACATCAAAAAAAAAGCAGCTGCCTGGAGTTTGGATTTAACCCGGTTGATAGGCTCGTCTCCTATTACATAAGACTTAAACACAAATAACTGGCGGAAGTGGGTGTAATATAGGTCCTCTGCTCAACCCTTTGGGGCATATATGCGTGATGTTATGTTATGTAGATTCAGCAATACTTGGTTGAGGTCCTTTTTGGGTGCTGGAGCGAACACAAGGGCCACTGGAGAAGATTGATAAGCCATGTCTGCTTGGCAACAACCACGCTGGGCGAATCCGTTAAACCCCATTTCACGAAGTTTAATCTAAATTCTACTGCAGTCTACAGCAAATCGCTGAATGCAATTCACACCCAAGAGGTACTACCTTACATTTAGCTAAGCCTGGTAGGGAGAAGTCCTATACTTTGAGCAATTGACTTAGGTAACGAAGGCCCATGAAACCTTAGTCTCAGAGAACGTTCCACAAAATCCTTTCACTCTGAATACTACCTTCACCAAATCACAATATCACTTTCCTTATCTTCCACAGTCTATGAATGGCAACACTTACTCTACGTAAACCTCAATTTAACAGAAAATAAACGCTCAAATGACACTAACAGAGCGTTGTGCCAGGTTTTGGCACGCCCGTAGCCATGGCGACGTGCCAGTAGCTAGCCGGTAATTGTTGCCATTTGTGCTACAACTGCCATTTCGGTGTCACTTCACACTCCGGTGGCTTGGACTAGCCAGGAGGGGTTGTTTTTATCATTCCAAGTTACCTTTGGAACAATAAAATGATAGCAATCAATATGAGTAATAGCGCGATGATACACGGATCAGAATTTTCGGCCGAAATATTTCGGATGGTGGTAATTCGTTTGAAGTTATATGCGCGTTGTCACACGGAAGCCATTCGATTATTATAACTTCAAACGAATTAGCACCGTCCGAAATATTCCGGCCGAAAATTCTGGTGCTTGTCAGTGATTCAATACCTACACACTCTAACGCTCTATGGCCGTGGTCGGCAGTCAATAGAGCCAAATATCAATACTATGACGACTAAGAGCTTATGAGAGCCAATTCTTTCTGTGTCCAAACTGTCTCAATACACTTTTCTTAATTCTTAAAACTCCCATCCTCTTTTACTCCACAACGCTTCCTAAAATTAACTTGCTAAGAAGTAGGATGCCTTCATCATCATCATATCGGCAGTTATGATGAAGGCATAGAAAGAAGACTTTGAAATGTACAGTTAATGATTAATTTTCGATTTCTTTATGAAATATATATGAAACTAGCTTTTGCCCGCGGCTTCGCCCGCGTGGATGTCGGAAAATATCCGACGGGAACGTACTACCTGGATTAAAAAATAACCTATAGGTTAATCCAGGCTATTAACTCTCTGTGTGCCAAATATCATCCAAATTCGTTCATCCGTTTTTGTGCAAACCGGAACATACTCGTACATTCAAACAAACAGACCAAAATTCTAAAAACTATGTTTTCGGCATCAGACTCGAATATTCAATGTAAGATTTGACTTCGTTACTATTTTATTTTACTTCGTCTGCGTAGAGGATAAATTCTTTTTTCTAGATATTTATGAATTATTATAACAATTACAATATAGAGCTTTGTTCATGGCTAATTGTCCTCCACTATCTGTGATATTTGAGGAATACTTTCAAGAAATACCTACTGTAAAGAAAAGAGAAAGAAAGAAAGAAAAAGTATTTATTGGGACTCGCACAGGAAATCACAAATTGAACTTAAAACACACTAAACATAAATAAAAAAAAAAGGAACCGGAAAAAAAAAGGACCGGTATCTACCTAAATACTTTACAGTATTTCTCTATATACAATGTTTTTCACTAATTCGGAAGCGGGCACTAAAACAACCAGGCTAGTTGGAGAGCTAATACGTGAGTGAGCCACATAAAATTGGCCGACGAAGAAACAGTCTTGCCGCAAATCAACTCCAGCAAATTTCAGAGTTTGTCCCTGTGACTTATTAATAGTCAACTGCAATCTTTTAAATTCAAACGGAAGGTCATTATTTGGTATCAATGGTATACGCGGCACGAATACTGTTTCTCCTCTGGCAGATCCAGTTAGTACTTTGGCCTCAATAACATTGCATAGGTGTTCCCTATATGTGTGGTCAGTCTGTAGGGTACAAATTATCACGCTATTTGCTATGAGGGATGAGCAGTATCGCATTCTGTTCGTATCCTTACTATACTAATCTATATCTATATCGATTCTCCCGGAGAAGGGGAAGGGGGGGGGGTTCTCCGGGTGAGGGGCCCGTGGCTAAATAATAACAGCCGCACACGTCAATCGATTAGGTTAAGCTACACTTGCCGCAGTTGGTCTGTAGATGGGTGACCATACAAAGACCCGTCCGTTGCTCGGAAAGCACGTTAAGCCGTTGGTCCCGGCTGTCGTTCGTGGATCTTTGACAGTCGTTGCGGGAAGTCAGAAGCCCGAAAGTCTGACAACCATTCTTACCAAGGGGTATCGTATTACCCAGTAACTGCGTTGTGGAGGTAAGATAGGCAGTCGCTCTATGTAAAATACTGTAAAGTTAAAAGCAGTACACGTACACTTATATTATTTTTACTTGAATACAAAATTCAGCTAATGAAAAACTTCAATACAAAACTTCATGGCCCTTTTCAGACCCTTTTTTTTTTTAGGGTGGGAAATGGTCAAATAACTTCTCCCGCTCTGGGCGGAGCGGGAGGGCGTGTCAAACTCTTACTGACTAAAACCCACCCGTGTGTCTTCAATTACCTGTACGTTGCCAGGGGCCACGGTATCCCTTTCGGACTTTCCTGCGACCCCGGCAGGCATCGGTCCTAGCGGACCCCTTCCGTTGTGCCGACATCTGCTTCTCCCTCACGCGCTCCGTCTTCTCCTTTGCGAGCATTACTGCTTCGCAGAAGGAGCTGACGACTTGCCACGCCCTCTCCCTCAGTACCATGGCCTGGACCGGGGCCGGACGCGAGAGATCACTGTCACCGATCGCCTCCACAAGGACAAGGCGGTGCCCCGCCCAAGCCGGGCGGACCTTCACCGTATGCTCCACCATGTCCTCCGGGTGATCAACACAGTGGTGACACCTGGGCGTTTCCTCCCGCCTTATGCGAAACAGGAACCTCCCGAAACAACCGTGTCCGGTGAGGACCTGCGTCAGGCGGAAGGTGAGGACGCCGTGGCGCCTTTCTAGTCACTCCTCAAAGAGAGGACTTATCGCCTCAAATGTGGCGAGCCCAGCAGTGGGTTGCGAATATAATAGATATTATTCTAAGCCGAAATATTAGTGATTTTAACTTAAAAAATAAAGAACTTTAATTTCAAACAAAATTTCATCCCCCTTTTCACCCCCTTAAGGGTTGAAATTCTAACAACACCGTTGCGTTAGCTTCCAACCATAAGCCTAGATAGTAAATTTTGTGATTTTTCTTAGAAAATTAAGGACTTTTCAACCTAACCCCTTTTTTAACCCCTCGGGGGTGGAATTATCAAACCCGCTGAGACACGTATAAATTAATTTTCAATCGTCAGCCTAAACACAAAATTTGAAGATCCTAACTTCAAAACTGACGGACTTTCATACAAATTTCCATCCCCTATTTTACCCCTTTAGGGGTGGAATTCCCAAAAATCCTTTCTTAGTGGATACTTACTCTTGACAAAGAACACACCCTCCAAGTTTCATGTCTCTAGGACCAGCGGTTTGGGCTGTGCGTTGATATATCACCCAGTCAGTCAGTCAGCTTATCATTTTATATATATAGACTAGCTTTTGCCCGCGGCTTCGCCCGCGTGGATGTCGAAAAATATCAGACGGGAACGTACTACCTGGATTAAAAAAATAACCTATAGGTTAATCCAGGTTATAAACTATCTGTGTGCCAAATATCATCCAAATCCGTTCATCCGTTTTTGTGCAAACCGGAATATACATACAAACAAACAAACCAACATTCTGAAAACTATGTTTTCGGCATCAGACTCGAATATTCAATGTAAGGTTTGACTTCGTTACTATTTTATTTTACTTCGTCTGCGTAGAGTATAAATTATTTTTTTCTAGATAATTATGAAGTATTTAACAATTCATATAGAGCTTTGCTCATGGCTAATTATTGTCCTCCACTATGTGTGATATTTGAGGAATACTGTCAAGAAATACCTACTGTAAAGGACCGGTATCTACCTAAATCCTGTACAGTATTTCTCTATATACAATGTTTTTCACTAATTCGGAAGGGAGCACTAAAACAACCAGGCTAGTTGGAGAGCTATCACGTGAGTAAGCCACATAAAACTGACCGACGGAGAAACAGTCTTGCCGCAAATCAACTCCAGCAAATTTCAGAGTTTGTCCCTGTGACTTATTAATAGTCATCGCGAAGCAAACCTTGATTAGGAACTGCAATCTTTTAAATTCAAACGGAAGGTAATTTGGTATCAATGGTATACGCGGCACGAAGACTGTTTCTCCTCTGGCAGATCCAGTTAGTATTTTGGCCTCAATAACATAGCATAGATGTTCCCTATAATATTACATTGGTACAAACTATCACGCTATTTGCTATGAGGGATGAGAAGTATCGCATTCTGTTCGTATCCTTACTATCCTAATCTATATCTATATCGATTCTCCCGGAGAAGGGGACGGGTCCCTCCCCCGGAGTACCCCCCCTGGGTTCTCCGGGGGCTAAATATGAACAGCCACACAGGTCGATCGATCGGGTTAAGCTACACTTGCCGCACTTGGTCTGTGGATGGGTGACCATCTTTACATACAAAGACCCGTCCGTGCCACGGAAAGCACGTTAAGCCGTTGGTTCCGGCTGTCATTTGTGGATCTTTGACAGTTGTTACGGGAAGTCAGAAGCCCGAAAGTCTGACAACCATTCTTACCAAGGGCTATTGTATTACCCAGTAACTGCGTTGTGGAGGTCAGATAGGAAGTCGCTCTATGTAAAATACTGTAAAGTTAGTACAGTAGAAACAGTACACGTGTACTTATATTATTTTTACTTGAATACAAAATTCAGCGAATGAACAAATTCAATACAAAACTTCATCGCCCTTTTCAGACCGTTTTTTTTTTTTTAGGGTGGGAAATTATTAAATGACTTCTCCCGCTCTGGACGGAGCGGGAGGGCGTGTCAGACTCTTACTGACTAATACCCACGTTGCCAGGGGCCACGGTATCCCTTTCGGACCTATACGGTGGCCGGGAATCGGCCTGCTATTCCCGACGCCCAGGGCGTCTCCTACGGTAGCTAAGGAGCGTGTGGGCGCGACATTTGCCTCTCCGCCACGCGCTCCGTCTCCTCCTTCGCGAGCATTACTGCTTCGCAGAAGGAAGTGACGGTTTGCCACGGCCTCTCGCTCCGTACCATGGCCTGGACCAGGGCCGGGCGCGAGAGATCACTGTCACCGATCGCCTCCACAAGGACACCAGGTGGCAAGCCAGGCAGACCTCCACCGTATGCTCCACTGTGTCCTCCGGGCGATCCACACAGTGGTGACACCCGGGCGTTTCCTCCCGCCTTATGAGGAACAGGAACCTCCCGAAACAACCGTGTCCGGTGAGGACCTGTGTCAGGCGGAAGGTGAGGACCCCGTGTCACCTCTCTAGCCACTCCTCAAAGAGAGGGCGTATCGCCTCAATTGCCTCAGTGAGTTACGACAATCACACTCTCCATGATGATCTCCAGACCCTTGTGGGTTGAAATTAAAAAATGACAACGATTAACGTTGTATAGTTTCCTACCATAAGCCGAAATATTAGTGATTTTAACTTAAAAAATAAAGAACTTTAATTAAAAACAAAATTTCATCCCCCTTTTCACCCCCTTCAGGGTTGAAATTCTAACAACACCGTTGCGTTATCTTCCAACCATAAGCCTAGATAAAAAAAAAGTGATTTTTCTTAGAAAATTATGGACTTTTCAACTTCATCCCCCTTTTTAACCCTTCGGGGTGGAATTATCAAAAACGCTGAGACACGTATAAATTAATTTTCAATCGTCAGCCTAAAAACAAAATTTGAAGATCCTAACTTCAAAACTGACGGACTTTCATACAAACTTCCATCCCCTATTTTACCCCTTTAGGGGTGGAATTCCCAAAAATCCTTTCTTAGTGGATACTTACTCTTCACAAAGAACATACCCTCCAAGTTTCATGTCTCTAGGACCAGCGGTTTGGGCTGTGCGTTGATATATCACCCAGTCAGTCAGTCAGTTTATCATTTTATATATATAGATAAATCTTTGAAATGTAGTTTGAATTTTGAATAAAACTTGATTTTTATCTTCTTGAAAAACCCCGACGCCCGCGCGCATCTACGCTCGCAATCATCGACATTTGTACAGAGCCGCACTCTATTGGCCAGAGAGCCTCATTCGACTATATACAAAGGATTTTAACAAGCCTGTCTTCACTAGTTTCGATGTAAACGTTCAGTTTCTTTGCCGTTGAACTATTTACATGTACTCAATTCAGTACTCTGTTTTATAGAGCCAAGTGCAAAGGAATAGGTTCCTTCTACGGTTTTTTTCGTAGTTTATTACATGCTCTATAAATGGAGCAAAACACTTGTTTAAGTAAGACACACTTATAAACAGGGTCATTGGTAATATCTAGCAATCCATTAAGAGGTCGTAGAAGAGGCATCATTGTAACCAAATGCCTTTTATTTCATTCATTTTATAAAATATAAAATGACAAACGACTCGAAAATGGTTGACATTTGCATAGCGGTCATAAGGGATAATTTAATTGTAAATGACCTCTCTTACAGTCATGCCCATAGTGGATATTACCAATAACCCTGCAGTATCAAGTACAACAAGAAAATTAAATATTACCAATTCAAATGCGTAAAACAGCATACAATGTGTAAGGATTATATATTATGTACTTGTTTGCCACAAAAACCACCGAAAAATAAAAGACAAAGGCTACCATACATTTAGAGTCAAGACTGCTATTGCGAAGTTCCGAATAGGAAAACCTCGTCTAACCCCTGGGTAGAACCTAGGTTCAGCAGTCGTAAATTTTGACGTCCAAAAGTATTTTTTTACTTTAACTTTGACTTTGTGATGGCGACCTCTAATAGAACTATCTGACATCTTGATTTTTTTTTTTTTAAATTCTGGTAATAATTTGTATTTTTTTTATTCTTTTATTTATATATATAAAGCGAAAGTAACTCTGTCTGCTGTCTGTCTAACCGGATCCATCTAAATACTAGTATTTTACACAAAGCCACTCCATATCTTACCTCCAAAACTCAGTTTCTGGATAATACGATAGCTGGAAAGTCTGACAACCAGTCGTACCGAGGAACGACTGGTTGTCAGTCTTTCCGGCTTTTGACTACTTGTAAGGCTGCCTGTCCATTGAAGCGGAGCGAGGCAGTGGAGAGGAGAATGACAGCGGAGTGGAGCGCAGTTGCGGACAGTGTCTGTCCATTGATGCGGAGCGAGGTAGCGGAGCGGAGTTATGGACTGTGCGGAGCTAGACCGAGTTCACGCGACGAGTAATAATTCCCCGCTCCGGTTCCCCGCTCCACTTCTCCGCTCCGTTTCCCCACTCCGCTTCCCGGTTTTGTATGAATTTTTAAACTAGTTCGCAAATCCCTGTCCACTGAAGCGGAGCGGAGGTTTTATGCATTTCCATTAGTTAATATTGGCACACCGCTACTCCGCTCCTATCCTCTCCGCTCCAGGGGACAGGCAGCCTTACGACTGTCGAAGCGAACGAACAAATGACGGCCGGTGCTTGCCGAGACACGAATGGGTCTTGATATTTATTTATTAACTCGTCATTATCATTACAGGAATTTCATAATTCAGTAGTGTGGCCAGAATTACAGTTTTAATATTTACCATAAAATATTATGTATATCGTGGTTTTTGTGAACTCACTCAGAGAACAAGTAAAAAGATCTATGCTGTCTGTACAGGGGCTTTACTCAGTAGATTGGTCCTACTAGTGCGTTCCCGTGGCATAATTTCCGACAAGCAGGCGGGCGCAGCCGCTGGCAAAACCTAGTAAACAATAAATCAACTAACATTCAACCGCACAATTACAATGTTTGTAACTCAATCACGTAAAAACGGCTGAACGGATTTGGATGAAATTTGACACACAGGAAACCTTGCCCTGGATTAGGATAAAAATATTTTTTATTCCGGTAGTATGTTTCCGTGAGATAATTTCTGAAAAAATACCTAGTAGGATAGAAAAAAGCTAATTTGTTTATTTTACAGTGTCATTGTGTAAGACAAAATATACATATTCTAATTATAAAATATGACAAAGTTTTCTATTTAGAAGGCATTGCAAAGGCTACTAAAATATATTTCACTAGGTAACCTATTGCAGTTCTTTCTCAGATCGGCCTTGTTATGAAGAGGTTAAAGTGGGGTAAAGTGCGCTAAGTACTAGCAATTGCTTCTCCATGAACGGGCTAAACGAAAAATAAAATTGTGCAAGAATATATCTTAGGTAGCCCGTAGCCTAGTGTACAACACTACAATAAGGGCTGATTTTTCCATAGTCATAATTATATCTTCTATTCGAGGAATAAATAGACGTTTGACAGTTTTTATAGAAGAAATTATAACACGTATTTTTTTGTTGTGAATCTTCGGCAAGGCTATCCATCGTAAAAAGTAAGTTGGAATCTCATTTCCTACGAAATGTATGGGAAATGTTTTTTTGCAATTTCTGAGTTTTCTAGTACTCAAACCTCAGTTGGTCCATTAGAGTTTTTTGATCCGTATAAGAAACCATATCGATAGGCAAAAAAGTTTTTTTTTTTTTGTAATCTGTCCTTTTTTTTGCTGACTGCATTGTGTGTGACTACATTGTTTCAAAATTTGTGAATGCAGATCAAAATGTCTGTCTAAAAGTTAAAGGCAGTCTCCTAAAACCGTTTTCCTGTATCTACAACGGTTAAGGTAGCTGCCCTTACTGTCCCATCTTAAAAATCCAACCTGTCTGTCAGTTTAATAAATATGATGATATTATTATACTACTACTAGTTACTATGTTTATCACTGGATTGAAAAAACGACCCAAATTGTTTTTAAGTATTATCTGTAGATTTGAATTTAAGTTCAAATAAACACAGAATAATGTACTCTCATAACGTAATATTCGAATTATAAACTTCAAAACGAGTATACATTGACATACTTTAAACACAATACCGAAATTTAAAAATAGAATCATATTATAACACTTTTTCTCTAACAAAATAATGTTATAATAGTATACGAGTATTATGCAATTAGTGAATAAAGGACGGATTTAAAGCGAGGGCCATACATAGATGAATCACGAGCAAGTGAAGGATTCTAACGACTGAATCACGACCGCAGGGAGTGATTCTCAAATGTTAGAATCCTGAGCGACGCAAGTGATTCATGGCCCTCGATATAAATCCGTTTTATTCAAGAGTTGCATACTATACTTTATACCATGACTACGAGAAAAATAAAGATTTATGCGAAGATAGACATTTAATGAAGAAAAAAAAAGGTCAAATTAATTAAAATGCACATTAAAATTAGAACAATTACTAAAATTACGAGTAATTTTCTTAATATTATTATTAGGATGGTCAACTTGTGAAGCGATATTCATGTCCTGTGTATCGAGTATTTTTTCACAAGGAGGTTGTATAGCAGTACAAACTATTTAATGTATTTATAATTATTATACTGACAACAATCGTGTTTTTCGGCTAGGATTTTCAAGATGCTGTTGGAGCTAGCCCGCGTTTAAAGATGCCGTCCTATTTCTTTATTAAATAATGTCGTAGGTCTGTATGTATTATGGGGACCCCCCAAGTTTTAGAATATTTTACTTTAACACTGAATTTGTTACGAAACGCGTGTTACGAAATTGTTGTTTGAAAAGCGACATGGCAGTATGGAATTAGTAAGTACTATCATTGCAGCATAGAATTTGTATAAAGAAATTGACTTTGAATACATGGAACTAGTATGAACTATCCTATACTATTAAATAAGCATTCTCTATTTTAACCCGAGCAGAGATTTGTGCTTTTTTTAATCTCATCAAAGAGACTTCTTGCCTTCTATGTTATAAGTTAAGGGGTTTGGTTTCCTTTAGGTGGACCATTGTGCGTGGGTACTTCTGGCCTTTTTTATGCCTACTGTGTAAATAAATAAAATGTGATACATTATCATAATATTTCATCAAATTATATATTTTTCACTACATATTAATCTTAATTTGCGTATTCAAATTATTATTTTGTGTTTATTATATTTTTATATAGGCTGTTCAGCGGTTTTGCCTGTGCCTTTATTTACAACTGCGCGCACATTGCTAGCAGAAAAAAAAAACCAGCGCGCCATTTTCCGTAATTTTTTTTATCGTTTTTGTTTTGTTGCTATAAAAAATACGAAAATCTAAAGTATTGTCACCAACCGACGTACAACAGTTTTTAAATTAAAAGAAGCTCCGATTGACAGTACCTGGCAACAAAGGTCAGTTGAAGTTTATAAATCTAAATTATCATCTCTATAGTTACGTTATTCCAGCATAAACTCTTACAACAAGTCTGTTTTTTTCCTCGCAAGTTTGT
This sequence comes from Agrochola macilenta, assembly GCA_916701695.1. NCBI lineage: Eukaryota > Metazoa > Arthropoda > Insecta > Lepidoptera > Noctuidae > Agrochola > Agrochola macilenta. The sequence goes on from OU753563.1 coordinate 18,835,304, forward strand.
TGAAAAACGTCGTATGAAACGCGTGTGCATTGATCATTACCCACTCGGCTAAATTATCGCGCTCGCCTATGGCTCGCGCGCTAATGCCGCCTTTTGGGTGGTGACCAATACAGCACACTCGTATCATAATGTACTATTATATCGCCTCTATACGCCTTTTATCTTGAAAATCATAGGGTTAGTACTACGTAATCAATTTGAACATTTTAGTATAGTAGATACTAAAATGTTCAAATTGATTTGTTTGCATAGTTCGATTCGCTTGTAGGCTTTACTCATTTATCCCTTTATCGTCCTCTTCAAAATTAACATCACGCTCACGCAACGAACACAAATAAAACAACCGATAAAGTACGTACAGTCGGCTAAATTAAAATGTGTACGTGTATGGAGTGATAATGACGCGGCGCAATATGGCCGCGTCGTGGTGTCGTCATCGGGAAGGGGTGCCTTTCCGTTATTGCACGTATGTGCTGCGCTGGCATTGGATGATTTCTTTCTGTTTGCGAAAACGTGGTTTTCAGTGGTATTTATGTGGTATCATATTTGGGTTTCTTTATTTGGTTGATTCTTTATTTGGGGTTCCGTCATCTTAGTACCCCCCTTTCTAGTCACATAACGATCATATTTGACACAACATGCCCACTTATTCATCACTATAAGAGTATTTTGACAGTTGGACGTCAGTTTTTTCGACATTTTCTATTTCTGAGATTAAAGGTTATTTTCGATGTTTCTTTTACATTGTGAGACCCCCACAGTGTAACCTACTTTACTATACATACTTAAAGTAAAATAACAAAACTAAATTGTAACCCAATTAGGTATACTGTAAATGCAGACGCTCTAAATTCGTGCCAGTTTGCGGTAACCCCGCCGCCCGCCGCCGCCGTCACAACTGATGCAATTTTAATGAAGGCTAGTTCTTAGTCAGATTAGCTGTTGTAACATTTTCAAAGTTATTTTAAGGTACCTTTCAGTTTCTAAAACAGCAATGAATATAATAGAAGAATAATTGAAGACTTAATCGATCGGCAAAGATGACGGCAAATAAAAACACACTGTTTTCGGACATCGATACTAAAGTACCTCACCAAGATTTTATTTATTTATTATCTAATCAGTCTAATCTTTAATGTAGGCACATTACCCATTTAAGAACCCTTATAGGATCAATTCGTTGTCCGTCCGTCTGTCTATCTGTCAAGAGCCTTTGTCTCAGGAACGCGTGGAGGTATCAAGTTGCAAATTCGGCAAGAAGAAAGGTCTCGCAGCACAAGTAAAGGAAAAAATCCGAAAAAATCGATATGTAATCTTTTTATAAAAATACAACTTTTTAAGTGACTACTTATAACTACTTACATATATCACATTTTTTTTTGTGATTACATACATTTGTAGTTGGAGAATTGACCGTGACGTATATAAATGTATGGGAGAACATTTTTTCAACTACAAAGTTAAGTTTTTCTTGGGATAAATTCATCTATCAATATGGATTATCAACTACCGAACCGTTCATTGCGCGTGGTCTACACGCACTTGGCCAATTTTTTTTTAGTTCAATAACATCAGTACAAAGATCTTTTCGCGTGTGGCTAAAAACGCCATCTTCTTTTTCAATTCAATTGCTGAGACAATTTCACGTTGTTTCAATAACGCCCCCTATCAATGCCATTCAGACATTAGATTCTTGTAGCACTCTAAAAATACAAGTTGGCATGCGAATGGAGGATCGCATTTTGTTTTACGAAGGTGCACTTAAACCGTCGACTAAGCGATTAGTAGGTATTTTATTTTATTTACTGAAATTAAATGAAATTGTTTATTCTGTAAATAGGATATAGGAATCACTTTTACACGTCATATTAAAAAAAAAATATAATAAAAATTTGCTAGATGAGTTCGGCGTTTCCTATCCGACTACTCTGAGAAGAAAGGCCGAAACAAACTCAGAGGTCACAGTCTCTTTTAAAGTCCAGACATAATCTTGGTCAAGCCATATGAGGACCATGTAGATTAGTGTCTGAAATGGTCTTTTGAGAAAAGAACCACACAGATTTGAGTGGACCTGTCCAGTCAGTGCAAGCATTTGTCAGTAATCGTGGAGCTCAACTCAGAACATAAGGAGCTCAACTCGACGAACATACCAAAGAAAGGACATTTGGGTAGGCCGCATAAAGTACTCAAACCGTCAGACCATTATTAAAACTATCTACTTACGAGCGACTCACTGCTGCTTCGCACGGGCGTGATCTACTGACAATGTGGCATGTCAAAACATCGAGATTTCTGTGCTATAACTAAGTTAAATAATAAAGTGCTATCTGACCCGACAGACGTTTTCCTGTAAATCCAATAGAAAAAAGGACGTTCACTTTTTCCCGAATTACTCAGAAAACCGCTAAGGCTAAGTGGGACTGGGCCGACATGTCTGCCGCATTTCAGAAGAAAAATGCGCTAAAAGAACCATCGATTGGGTCGAATTAAAGGCACGATGACATTGCGGCAGGGTAAGGCGGGACGAGCTTGACTCGTACCGAAAGGGCTGGCACCAGCAAAAGGAGATCCCAGGCCTTTGCCTTGCAGTGAGACAAGGGACAACACCAGTGGCGTAGCGTAGTTGGGGCAAAATTTCACAATAAATAATAAAAATATTTTAACCATTTCATATTTTTATCGCAACTATAAATTCGGACCGATTCAAATGAGCACGGAATTTTTCATTACTTATTCTGTGACGAATTCGGGGAATACCCTTTCTTTGAATTATATTTTGTAGCGACTGCTGGCAACACCGTCTATACTGGTTGAAGTAAAATATTTTTTGTATTAATAAACGTGATTGTAAAACTGAAATAAACTTTTTTATTTAAAATCTAACCTGTCAAAATAATGATGACTGTTCTTGCTGAAAAGTTCTCTAGAATTAATGTATGTAATGTATAGTATACATTAAATTTAAATATCTAAATAAGAGGGCGGCAAAATTGTTTTTCGCCCGGGCGGCCGACACCCACGCGACGCCGCGTGACAACACATATTAGTTAGATGTAATTGACGTATAAACGCAACGTAATTGATCGTGCGAGTACATTCTATTCATATAAAAGGGCGCGATGATCGTGTAATCGCGCCACGATCGCTTTCGGTTAGGACGGGGCCTAACTCCCCAAGTATAATATTTTCTTTCCCCACCATCAAAATATGTTCACAGTCAAGTGGCGCCATCTATGCTTCATATTTTTACCTAATGAAGAAATAAGCCTTTCTTTGCTGATAAAATTTTCCATCGTATTAGTTGATGTACCTTAAACTAGATGTCGCTTTACTCAGAAAACATATGAATTGCTACGAGGGCTACGCGGAACCATTTCGTAGCCGCGTAGTGCGTAGCAGAAGATCTCGTAGCAGCGTTCGAAACTACATATGTAGATGGAGCTGCGATAACCTGAAGATAAAAACGTATACGTTCAACAGAATCTTAACATCACGCCTGAACTAACTGCAAGGTCAGACAGAGATGTATAGTTAACTCAGTAATGCAGGTACAACCATAGATGTATTATTTCAAACGTATAATATCTATTTAAATGGGTACAACAGTAGATATAATGACAAATTAAGAGCTAGAAAGAGATAGTCACAGAGACATGAATGACAGAGGCGAAGCTATACAAAATTGGACTAAAACTACGTGAAACAGTATCGTTATTAGATATTTTTATTACAGACAATAAAAATATGCAAGCTTGTCGAACTAAAATCATAAAACGTATTTACGGCAGATTATATTATTATCTTCGAATGTAACCTTTCCATGGTTATTTTAGTACCCACCTAAGACCGTTAAAAACGAGTGACAAATATTTTGAACGCCCTCTACCTCCTTTTGCAAACAGTCGTAAATTAGCTACGAAGTTTCTATGTGTTGCCAGGTTAAGGAATTTTAAACAACTAATTTGGTATTTTTTTCGGAAAATTTATAAAAAAAATCAACACAAAGAAAAGATGATATACTCGTAACAACTACACAAAAATTACGACTGATAGTTGTGATTTAAAAAATTTGTCATACTGTGAAAAACTACCGCACAAAAAAAAGATTTTTTCTACAAAACTTCATGATTTTTAAAAAAAGTGAATAAGTAAAAGGAACCTTTATAATTTCGTCATGTCCATCTGTCTGTCTGGTTTTTTTACACAAAATTCATTAACCTACTCAAAACACTTTACGTTAAAAACGTATGAAAACTTAATCGATAGAACTGACTACACTTTGCCCACAGACTTGGGTACAGACGTAGATCGTAAAACGGTATGTATGCCCAATAAATTGGCACATCGTTACGATAGAGTGTTTGATATGCCATTTTATCTGGCACTTTATTGCCAGACGGAGTCAGGAGTAAGTGTTGTGTAGTTTTGATTAGATCGGATACAGGATACCAAGACAAACCAATTAAAATGTTCGTGTTAAACATAATAATTATCTGTGATTATGTAATATACATATTTTATTTATTCGTGTACCGAGTAAGATAATATTTACTTATATAAGCTAACAGTCTTAAAATAATAATATGTACATGCTGCTAGCGACCATTTCCGGGGGCTAACTAACATATGGCTAATAATTTAAATTATGTTTTGTGTTGTGTAATGTAAATTATTTTGAATACTATTATATAGAATCTTTTTTTTTTGTTCTTCTAGCTGAACAGACAGCTGTGCTGCTGGTTTGTTGCGCCACTTCTTCTTTCCAGCTAATGCACTAGGAAGTGGTGAAGAGTGGGCGTTTTGTGGGGCTGTCTTATGTAATTTTGGCGTTCGAAAAGTGCTGATTCTCAGTCTAGTTTGAATAAATGACTTTTGAATTTTGTTTTTTTTTTTTGCCCTATACTGAGTGTGCAAGTCACCCCCTACCATTTTATCCGTGTATATATAAAACATTGATCAGGCATAGTCCTTCTATAATTTTAGGTAACCGGTCCACTTTGTCCACACAAATCCATAGTCCAATATCTTTGTTTCCAAGTCCTGCAATAGTCCTGCACCAACCGGGGGTTGATGGCTTACCTCATTTAATTGAAAGTTTCTAACGGGCCTCTGCGAGATGGCTTCAGCCCCTTGTATGCCTTAAAAAGGACCTGAAGGTCCCGAGATATGTCACAGACATTTTTCAAACATGTACATGTATTTGTATATAAAAATGGAGGGGAAAGAATCATGTGAATGATGTTGATATAAACGTATGTATGCCTGCCTAGCCTTTTCCCAACTATGTTGGAATCGGCTTCCAGTCTAACCGGATGCAGCTGAATACCAGTATTTTACACGGAGCGACTGTCTATCTAACCTCCACAACCCAGTAGCTGAGTAATACGATACCCCAGACTTTCGGGCTACTGACGACCCGTAACGACGGTCAAAGATTCACGAATAACAGCCGGATGATTTAACCGCTAGTATGAATTGAAAAATTGAAGCTACCTCCTTGGTCTAAAGCTACCTCGTTTGTCCAGTGGTCGCAAGCGCTACTGCTCATCATGAAGTTTTTTGTTAGACTCCCAGGTCGGGGAAACTGTTATTGAGTTTTTACATTTATTAATTATGTTTTTGTTTATTTAATTTCTCAGTAGCAAGTCGGAGTCTGGATTTGTGCCCGGTTGATGACAATAGGCTCGCCCCCTATTACATGGGACTTAAAGATAGACTTACATCTTATTTGCGAAATCTGGGTGAACTATATAGGTGCATCTCTGCTAACCCTCCGAGGAAAATAGACGTGATGTCATGTTATGAATTGGAAAATAACAAGTAGGTATCTGATGAAATGGATTTAGAAATATAATCGGCGTCACAGGTTGACAGACAGACGCAACGATTTTTGTCCTAGAAAATCTTTAACAAAGACCTTCGGTATTAGAATAACAATATGGTATAGATACCAACCGAAAAACTGTTGAAAAGTTATAGCAACCTACAAAAATATAATTTTTAACCGACTGCCAAGGAAGTGTTATGTTTTTCGCGCGTATCTTTTATGTATGTATGTATATTTGTTTGTAAATTTCTTTATTACCTAATATCTTCAAAACGGCTGGATGGATTTTGACAGTTAAGGAAACGTTATATTCGTCTTAAAAACCAAAGTGTCCTTAGATAGGTGTTCGGTAAAAAAAAACAAAATGGCGGTTATTTGGCGCAAAATAGTAAAACGTTCAAAAAAAAGGTGGGACCCAATTGCAAATTATAAACCGAAAGAAAACTTATGGGTTCCGCTTGCTTAACTTAGGCTTTCAGCTCATAATATAGTATGTTAAACCGAAGTAGAATTTACTCTGTTTATAGTTTATTTTAATTTTGTTTTTATTCTCAATCTTGTTTCAGTCTTTTTAGATAGATAGATAGATACTCGTAGATAGAATATTCTTTATTATGCACACCATAAAAATTACAGAAATAAATTTAGAAATGTTACATAGGGTGACACAATGGGCGATCTTATCGCTAAAAGCGATCTTTTACAGACAACCTTTGGACCAACCTTTTTAGTGCATTACTTTTAAATTGTCTTTTTTGCAGTCGGGTTTTTATCATATTTATTATTCTTATATTATTTAGTTGCATCTAGTGGATACTGCAGCATTCCGCTGCCAAATAGGCCTCTTTAGACGCAAAAAAAGGGCGGACATATTTTATTTGTAAAATGTTGTCACGACTGTCACATTTTTGAATTCGGTTTTGTCGAAGCAGGAAAAAAGGATTCGCGTTTGTTTGAAGTCAGTCGTCAGTTACTCAGGCTTACTTGAACAGGTAAATTGACTCTCTACAAAATTTTCTTTCGTGAGCAGGCAACTCACAGCGGTTCCACGACATATATTGCCTTTTCTTTTTTGGATCTTCGAATAATTTTACTTTAGTTTTCCTTAATCTCATATTACTTCATGTGTTACCGCCAACAAAGTTTTTTAGGGGTCATGGTTTTTAACTAAAGACAGGTTGCTTTGGCTTGTAGAGGCGTGGGTTCATCGCGGCAGATTTAAAATACGATCTTAAGCACGGACGTTCACGGGAGCTTTGCGAACGTTGGCGAAACTAAATGCTTGAGATAACTAACGCATCTCGATGGGCCGACAAAAGTAACCACCTATTATAATCCCTCTACATAACTAAAAAATAACCATCACAATAATAACCATCTTATCCTACGCTGGCGGCAAGTTTCTTAATCGTGCAATTTTTTTAATGTGTTGTTTAACGTATATTACTACTTACTACCATATAATTTGTTTTCTTCACCTGGATAATGCGTTTCATCATATTATGATTATGTCGTGCCGTGTTCGACTCCCGGGCGACCTTTCACTCAGGTGCAGCATTTTTGTTTTTTGCTACAGTAGGTACTATTTTTTTGTACCAGTTTAATAAACTGTTATAATTTTATTATAGAGACCCGCTGCTTAGCACTGTTTTTACGACTTGACAAAATATAGAGATTTCTTTATTATAATATCTAAAATTAATATTAAGTATTATAAACTTAAACTTTTTGGAATAAATTCTATAAATGATGGTGAAAACCGCATCAAAATCTGCTGCGTACTTCGGTAACACAGAGAGACACGAAAAGAGGCTATAATTTATAAAATGTAGGTATATAGATGACCATTATGACCGTTCGCTGATCAATTGCCACGCCTGCCCAACGGAAATTGAAGTCACAATATAATTGTATACATCTGTAGAGTGCTACAAGGATCATTTGGCGCCTGAATGACATTGACTGGGGGGCGTTGTTTTTGAGCATTTGTGTAAACTGTAAATTTGTGTACAAATTACATGTTTTTCAGTTTTACATGTTTTTCAAAACAATTTACACAAATGCTCTAAACCCGCCATAAGATATTTGTAACTCAAGACCTGTCCGATATTTATGCATTCTGAGATAACACATTATTTTTGAAGCCGATGCCGTATCCCATATTTTGGTGTCGCTTGTCAGATAATTTTGGTGTTTCTTCGATGTCACATAATATTGTACTACTACTTGTATAGGCCTTCCACAGATAATGACATATGTCAATGCCATATGTGCTGTTATCTTGAGAACATATTATGTTAATAAATCTATAGGTACATATATATATATATATACAAATAAAATAGAAGTGTCTGTTTGTAATGTCAAAATAACAGCTTTTTACTAAATGCATATAAAAGTGTATCATCATCTGCCTAGCCTGTTCCCAACTATTTTGGGGTTGACTTCCAGTCTAACCGGATACAGCTGAATACCAGTATTTTACACAGAGCGACTGCCTATCTGACCTCCACAACCTAGTTACTAGGTAACACGATACCCCTTGGTAAGACTGGTTGTTAGACTTTTGGGCTTTTAACTACCCGTAACGACTGTCAAAGATCTGGAAATGACAGCCGGGACTAACCACTTAACGTATTTTCCGAGGCACGGAGTGGTCTTGGTATGTAAAGATGGTCACCCAGCCACGGAACAACCGCGGCAAGCGTAGCTTAACCTGATCGATCGACCCATGCGGCTGTTATTACTTAGCCACAAGCCCCTCAAGCCCAAGCATTTATAAGTGTATACGGTACTTAAAACAATTTTTGTTTTTTTTTGTGTTTATCTGTTTGTTCCGGCTAATCTCCGAAACGGTTGGACTGATTTAGCTATTGGCGGGACTTTCACTGGCAGATAGCTGATGTTATAAGGAGTAACGTAGGCTACTTTTTTAGAAAAAGAATTAGGGTCCACGTGGGCGAAGCCTCGGCAGCAGCTAGTTAATCATAAAATAAGATATTATTGCTTTTCTGTCCATAGCAATATATTTATGCTCGTGACTGTATATCTAGTATGTGTAGTATAGTTCCACAAGCTTAACTGACCTGGTGGCTAAAAGTGGAACTAACAACATCCTCAGAAAACGTGCCAACGTTTGTCATTTTCTGTTCACCGACATACCAGCCTGTTACTGTCCCACTGCAGGGCAAAGGCCTCTTCTCATACAGAGAAGGCACGAGCATTGATCTCCACGTTCGTTCGAAGAAGGGTTGGTGATATCAGACTTATATTAAGTTTATGTCCAGGTTTCCTCACGATGCTTACCTTCCCCGATGCCAGTTATATCCAAGATAAACTCGGAAAGTACATATGATTTTGAAAAAGTCACATACATTGATACTTGCCCGGATTTGAACCCACAACCTGATGCATAAAAGGCGAGGCCTTTGTGGCGGTATCTACAACGCCATATGCGGAGTGAGAGGGCGCGAAATTTGCCTCTCTCTCACGCGTTTCGCCTCCTCCTTCACGAGCATTAATGCTTTGCAGAAGAAGGTGATGGCTTCCCACGCCCTCTCGCTCCATACCATGGCCTGGACCAAGGCCGGACGCGAGAGATCACTGCCGCCGATCGCCTCCACAAGGACGAGGCGGTGCACCGACGTGCCCAAGCCGGGCAGACCTCCACCGTATGCGGAACGAGAACCTCCCAAAACAACCGTGTCCAGTGAGGACCTGCGCCAGGTGGAAATCATCACGGAGCTAAGCAGTCAATCATGAAAATATACAATAAGAACGGCTAATTTATAACTTTCAACAACCAGCATATAACTAAGCGGTTGGACGATTGCTTTGCAAACCAGTGCAGTGGTTGTAAGTTCGATTCCCAACGATTGGTATTTTTTGTGATTCTTTTTTTACATAAACTATTGGTATTTATTTTTATTCTTTTGTTTGGATTTTGTAATAATAATATGTATAGGTATAATAGTTCGTAGATCGTATTATTTCACAAAAAAAGGGAAAACTTCGTAAGCAATGGGAAATTTTATTATATATAGAGATTTTATTTATAAATAATCATAATTCAATTATATCCATTTTTTGTTATGGCAAGCAAAGCCACTTGCGGTTTGTGGTTGCGGTCGCCTTTGGCAGAGCACCTTATGTTCCAAGTAGTAGGGGGCAAGCCTTTTGCTATTAAATCGGGCACAGATTCTGTATAAAAGAAGAATTCAAGAAGATAATTGGTCTATTGTCTACGCTTAAAGCTGTAAATACTCGAAAACATAAATAATCATTTTCTTACATTTGAACATTCATTTGTAAAATAAGATTTACCTTCTTAGTGAAAGCGGTCTTCAATTGGGTCAATAAGCAATTATTTAAATCGGCATTCATTGATTAATTACTAACAAATTGATTGTGGTAATTGTAAGACGAGATGAATAAGGCTTTCGTTTAATTGTTTTAGCACCTGAGTTTCTATAAATAATTATGGTTTGTTTCTATTGAGAGCAAAATGTATAGCAGTTTCTTATTTTTTTAAGGATTAGGGATGGCCCTGTAGTTAAGGTATATACTTTACACCCTGTTCCTCATACCTCTATACTGGTGATATCACACAGGCAACAAAAGGAACACGGCTGGGTTTTAGTCAGTAAGAGTCTGACACGCCCTCCCGCTCCACTCCGCAAGTTATTTGATAATTTCCCACTAAAAAAAAAAATGCTCCGTGATGATATTCATTTAAAAAGTTAAATCGGTAACTATCTGCAATATCCTAACATTGTGGCGCATCCTTTTACAATTTGCGGAGAAGAATATGAACATAATGTAATATTGCTCATCCCCTATAGCAAATAGCGTAATAGTTTAACCAGAATTAAAGGGAATATCTATGCAAAATTTTTACAGAATCTATCCAGTCACGCTGGAACATACATACAGACAAACAGACAACAATTCTTACAACTATATTTTCGGGATTAGAATCGATCCAAGACCTCGTAGCAATAACTTGTTTTCAAAAATATTCAATGTGCCGTTTTGGCATCGCTACGATTTTATTATAGGTTATATAAATAAACAGATTCCATGTATGACCTTCTTCTTTTCGATTGGTTAGTGACTAACCTGGCGTTAATGCTGGTGGTGACCTATTAAAACAGCCTTAAATATTATATTTGAGTAGGAGTTAGTTGCGCCGCCATTTTGTTTTAGCACCATCAAGTTATGTGGCTGTATAAACTGGCAGTTAAAAGGTTTTATTTAACCCATATGTGGGCGGTATTGTCCACTTAATTTGTGAGTTAACCCGTTGCGAGCGATGCGGTATTTTTGGTTCCCTATTATTATACATCCATACTCATGCGTTCTTCCCATGGGGTAAGTAGAAACTACGCGAGTACTACGCACCTAACCTTTCTGAAGAGCATCACCAATAAGGTCACTATTATACCAATATTAAAATAATTATATTAACAGCTTGATTTCCTTATAAAATATTATAGGCACCTGAATGATATGTTTTGCAATTATCACTAGAGGGTTTAAACATATTCACAAAATTATCTTTAAATACTTAATAAATTGCTCATTGCTAATTGAGGAGCTCGCGGCTAAGTAATAACAACCGCACGGGTCGATCCATCAGGTTAAGCTACGCTTGCCGGGGTTGGTCTGTGGATGGGTGACCATCTTTACATACCGAGACTCCTCCGTGCCTCGAAAAGCACGTAAAGCCATTGGTCCCGGCTGTCATTCGTGGATCTTTGACAGTCGTTACTGGTCTTCAGAAGCCCGAAAGTCTGACAACCAGTCTAATCAAGGGGTATCGTATTACCCAGTTACTGGGTTGTGAAGGTCAGATAGGCAGTCGCTCCATGTATAATACTGGTATTCAGCTGCATCTGGTTAGACTGGAAGCCGACCCCAATATAGTTGGGAAAAGGCTAGGCAGACTTAATACAATTGCTCAATTTTAATTCGGTTGATTTTACCTTTATTTGTATTATACATATAAGTATGTTTTTTTTTTCATATCAATTAAGAGCGTTTATTCTTAAAATATTTCCCTGTTTTTGTTAATTTGGCAAAATTACTGTATGGAAATAAGAAATATGGCTATCTAGTGAACTAGAATATTAATAATGAATTGCAATTATAACACTGAATTTGATGTTGTAACCGTTTTGGGTGTAAAAAAGGCATTTGGAATGTTTCCAAATACTTTTTTACATCTAAAACTATTTATTTGGTATTACGATATTAATTATTGCATTTCATAATCAATATTTTAGTTCACTAGCTAGCCACATATCTTATTTCCATACAGTAATATTGCCAAATTAATCAAAACAGATAAATATTTGACAGCTATTTGCGACGTTGCCAACTTTTAGGATAAACACTCTTAAGTGCAACGAATAAGTACCTACCTACTTATTATAAAAGAATGTAATTTCTGTTATATACAAAACAATTCTTAATCATAATAAAATTGATATTCGACCCTAGTATTGAAAATTAATTTTAATGCCAATAATGTTAGTTACGTGACGGTTTATCCTAATACATTAATTATTTAGAATCGTTTATTCTCATTTCAACAAAGGGCATTCACCTTGTAATTATTATAATTATTTACTTACTTTTCGTAAATACGAGAGTCAAATAATAAGATACGATGAATGGATTGTGTGATCAATGATATACATCGCTGGCTGCCGGTGACTGCAGAGATACTGGCTAAAAGAGATATATGGAAGAAGATAAATGAGTGCCTCGTATAATCATTATTCTGTATTGATTTAAACTTAGGCAACGCGATACACAAAGTAAAAAGTTCTAACTTAAGTAGGTGTAGCTTCTTATTAATAACCAGTGTAAAGAGAAGCTTAACAAAGCCGAAAGTCGCTTGTTCTTCTCGCCATTGCGATGGAAACATACCTGGGAACCTTCTAGTTACGGAGATATTGAAGACCAAAGTTCTCACTTTTTTATTTTTTGTTTGTTTTAGTTTTTATAACTTTGCTTTAATTACCTCCAAAACCCATGTACCGTCGCATGGGTCCATAAGCATAATGTTTTGTATGCGTTACAATGCGCGACACACACACACAGCGATTTTTTTTTCAAAGTAATAAATGATGTATGATTTATGATTTCACACCAAAACATATCGTTACCCAGCAATATTTTTTTGTAAAATCTTACTTAGTTTCAATAGCAGGATGCGGCTTTGTGATGGATATTTTTACATGCTGAATTATACATAAAAGAAAAAGGTTAGGTACTAGTAAGGCATAAAACACAAATCATTTATTCACATTTACTGTCAAGTCAAAAGAAATAGTGCGTAAAAAGCTACCAACATTGCTACGTTGAATACAATGCTGCATTTATTTGTACGAAAAATGGGCCAGCCAGAGACCAATCGGTTCGGGATGTCCCGAAAAACTAGGGCAACACTAGTGGCCCTAAGTATTTGCAATCCCAAAAATGCTCGAAGATATAATTATCGGTAAGGTAATCCTAACTAATATTATAAATGCGAAAATGAGTTTGTTCGTTTGTTACGCTCTCACGGTAAAACGGCTGAACGGATTTGGATGAAATTAGGCACACGGGTAGACCATAACCTGGAGAAGGACATATGATACATTTTATCCCGATACTTCGACGGGATCGATGTTTATGCGGGTGAAAATGCGGGGCGCAGCTAGTATAATAATATATTGGAGCAGTTTGAGGGATTCAGCAGCTATAGCACCCACTCCAGCGCAGTCCACCGTGGTATGAAGTTGAGAACAATTCTCTTTGTTGGGGAGATGTAAACACAATGGTATTTACTTGAGGAAGTTCATCAACTAAAACAGAAATACGTCGACTTAACTAATCACATTAAGGTGTAGTTACAGTTTTCAGTTTGAACATCGTATGTACTCTTGAATAGGAAAACTGTCATCAAAACTAATATTTAGGAAACGTCGAATTGTGTGTTTGTTTTCGCAAATATTCTGCGGATGTCAAACTTAACACCCAACTATATACTTCTATACATATTATAAATTAAAGTCGCTTTTTGTGTCATCATTTTTTTTTATTATCGTTTAGGGAATTTATTCCGGATGGTACTCGTATATGTGTATAAATAGTAGATTGTTTTCCAAGGGAGCAAGCAACTATTTTTAAGGCGAGAGTGTTTAGAAGGATTTTAAAGTAGAATCCTGAATGCATCGAGGGATTCAAAGTACGTCAGTCGAGCTTAAAATAGTGTTGCTCCCGAGGTGAACACTACTTTTTATCACCCTCTATGAGAAAAAAAAACGTGTGCGGTCCGACCCCTGTCAGAAACGAAGTTCTTTCTTATGTATGATTTAAAACAAAAACATTATTTTCGCAGCCGCCATCTTGGATTTTCATTTTGACCTCACTATCGACTTAAGCACCCTCGAAAACTATGAAATAAATAAATCCCGCCCTGCACTCAGGATTCTACTCTAGAATCCTTCGCTCCACTCTGTATTCAAAGAAACACTCGCCTTAAAAATAGTTGTTTGTTCCCTTGGAAAATAATCTACTATTTAATCATAGTTCAATATTATTTCAGCTTTAACATTATTTTATTTTTTACATTTGTGGATAAAAAAATAAAAATAAAAAGTTATTTACGTATATTTTTTCAAAAAATGAGAATATTGTCGTTTGAAAATTATATAATTTTTCATAGCCTAAATGCTTTCTTAATTTGGGTATTATGTTCAAAAATGTTGAACACCACCGCAACATTTGTTAGTGTTTCATCTGAACAGAGCGGTAGTGCGCGAAATTAGCACAGTACAGCCAAACGCCCGTCTATGGTAACACTTTGACGTTGACAGCGTTTTTGTCACGTAAAAATAAGGGCGCTTTTTGCATTTCAAAAGTTGCCACTGACGCGTCTGACTGTACTAAATGACACTGTGCACTGATTATTTGTTTGCGGATATGCAGCTGCAGTGCCCTGGGTTGGCAATTGTCATCAGATACCTGAGTTTCATTTCCAGTTTTTTTGTTTCAATTATGTAACTTCTGAGGTAAAATAAGTTGTTCAGTTAAATATGTTGTAGGTATCTTTTAATAGATATTATAAAAATTTCCATCCCTTTGAGAATCTGTTTTTTTCTAGATTTTCTCAGAACAAACCTAAAGAGCAGAAGACTTATTAAAAAAAAAAACACTTTTTAATCAGCGTTGCATTCATTATACCAAGAATTACATCCTCTTTAGTATCTAGAAATTATTAATTAGAACTCAATTTTTCCTCTACTGCCAATCTTAAAATAAACTCAAAGCCGATATGTATCAAGAAACTTCAGTCGCAAAAGGAAAATAAAACTTATGTGGGTAAAAAGAACTCTTCGCAGGGAAGGAAGTAATCAAACGCTAGCAGGGCCTTCTTTGACGTATCCTTGGCATTTTTTTTTAAAGTGTTTCGCTATGTGGTTGGACGCTTGCAGGTTTTATTAAAAAGGTTTTGCTTGTTACAGATAAAAAAGATACAGATTTTTTTTTTCTGTGCATCGGAACATTAATTTACTGCCCCACAAAGTGGTCAGAGTAGAGTTGCAGTAAAAAATAAATTGACAATTTACTTACAAATTTTTGTAGACGATTCGTGCAATTTTTTCCTTAGACAGTTTTCCCATATCTCTTATGGATGCGAATTTCCACAATAAAATTTATATACTAGTTATTGATTGAATAATTTATAGTGACGTAGCTAAGTATCAAGGATACAGCCATATAACAATGCCTATATGGTGACCCTCGAGGGCTTTGCGATCAAAATGAGCAGATGTGGTCAAAATCACAGCAGTCGAGAATGTGTCTGCGGTCCGTGCGTGGTCGGACGATTTTATTTTCAACATAAAATGCTGTGAATTTCTAATTGGGTGTGATCTCGTGCGTGTACGGACGGAAACAGTGAAGTCAATGGCCAATTATAATAATATAGATCTGTTAGATGATGATCTGATCCTAAATACACAATCATAATTTTCTTAAACCCTTAATCCTTAATATTTTAAACATTGTAAAAATAAGATATATAAGGCTTTTTATTTTATTATTTATTTATTATTAAGCCCTTAACCCTTTATTAATAAACAAGGGAGTAAAGTAACAAACCAGTATTAATAACCTTCAGATTAACCATACATTTTTGGAGGATTAGGTAAGTTTGGCATAACTTTACTGCGCGTTTTTTGATAAGGGGGCTAAGCATAAAGTGGAGGGCATTTATGTAGTAACACCAGGATTTTCTCTAATATATAATTTATTGCGTATTTGGCTTCTACATAAAAGTACAACAGTAACTGTTGTGTCAAAAACAATAATATCAAATACAATTTTTTGGCTGCGTATAATAGGACAGAAAGACAGAAAAAAATCTCATCACCCCAGATTTGTGACATAAAAGTACCTATGCTTATATTTCCCACAACATGCGACGGAAGACGACTTTTCCCTCGAAATATGAACGTAGTAAGTGCTGGAAGTGTTTTATCGCAGTAAATCCAAAAAGAAAGTGCATTTCGTAAAATGACCACACAATTTTTTTCGCCTTGTATTAATACAATAAGTTATCAAAGTATTCTATTAGTAGTTAGCATATTACGAGTATGTTTAAATCGAAAATGCGTGGAAATTAGAGGTAGCTTTGTGATGTTTTTCTATCAAGATTATTATGTTATGTTTCTGTTTCATTAAAAGTTTGGAGAGGAAAAAGAGGAGCTCGTGGCTAAGTAATAACTGCCGCACGGGTCGATCCATCAGGTTAAGCTCCGCTTCTCGGGGTTGGTCTGGGGATGGGTGACCATCTTTACATACCGAGATTCCTCCGTGCCTCGGATAGCACGTTATGCTGTTGGCGCCGGCTGTCATTCGTGGATCTTTGACAGTCGTTACGGGTCGTCAGAAGCCCGAAAGTCTGACAACCAGTCTTACCAAGGGGTATCGTATTACCCAGTTACTGGGTTGTGGAGGTCAGATAGGCAGTCGCTCCATGTAAAATACTGGTATCCAGCTGCATCCGGTTAGACTGGAAGCCGACCCAATATAGTTGGGAAAAGGTTAGGCAGATTGATTTCATTAAAAGTCTGGAAATGTCATGAAGTTACTCTTACTATTTTTATTTTAACCCAATTTTATCAGTTTTATGAAAAATAAATTTACGATTGGTAATTTTACTTTAGGCCCCCTCAATAAGGCACAGAGCGTATACGAAACTTCAAAAAGGGTTGTTATTTAACTAAATAAGGTGCTAATTTAGTTAAATAACACTTATATTTTATAATAGTGGAATATAACTCTATATTATTAATCGGCTCAGTTTTTATACCCACTCCCGCATCCAATGAACATTAGTTTTTATAACTAGCTTTTGCCCACGGCTCGGCCCGCGTGGATGTCGGAAAACATCCAACAGGCGTACCTGTTGGATGTTTTCCGACATCCACGTGGGTATTAACGGGATTAAAAGTAGGATCCCAATTAATTAATGTAGGTACACAATGGTGGAGGGTGGGCATTTTGGGGGACTGTCTTATGTAATTTTGACGTTCGAAAAGTGCTGATTCTAAGCCAAGTTTGAAAAAATGACTTTTAAATTTTGAATTTTGAATTTCGATGTATTAATTTTGTAATACATTGTTTTCATATAACTCTCTTGGTTCACGCTGCATAAGCCAGTAGAGCTTCCAGTCGGCATGATTTTTTCCGACATCGTCAACAATCAACTCTTTATTTAGTGGCTTTTGTGTACATGATAATTATTCAGATTTTACAATAGTTTTTTTATTTTTATTGAGTTATTTATCTTTTTTTATAGATTATTTTCTATTTTGTGAATGTGAGAACGCTGTAGGCTTAGTGGACTGTAGATTTTTTGACCATCTTCTATTTTGTTAAGTACCTGGTACTTGTTGAAAGACCTACACTGTCCTCTCAGAACTGTTATTTGAAATATTGTAAAAGCCAATTATTTTTTAAAGAGTCCCCGTAGAGTTTCTCCATAGGAAACGACTAATTGGAACCGTGCACCTAGCTTCTGACGTTTCATAAGTGCCCATGTAGGTTTATGTGTAATGAAATATTTTGAATTTTCGTCATATTTCAGCCAAATTACACTAAACCTTAATGAATTATACACGTAAACCTTCCTCATGAATCATTCCGCCTATTGGTAAAAACCGTATAAAAATCCGTTCGGTAGTTTTTAAGTTTATCGCGTTCAGACTGACAGATGCGGCGGGGGGACTTTGTTTTATAATATGTAGTGACGACGAGTGACTTTACCCTGGGTTTTTACGACATGACAAACTATCGAGATTTCTTAGCTATGTCGAAGTTAAATATTGATGTTTTATACACATAAACCTTCCGGAATATATTCTCTAGATGATGGTGAACACCGCATCAAAATCTGTTCCGTAGTTTAGTAGAACGACGCGGTCATACAAACAGACACGAAAACCGACTTTCATTTATAATATGTTTCAATATAAGTACGTAAGTGATATCGCTTCATCTTGCCCTTGCTCTGTCTAAACTCGTGGTTTAGTCATGATAGAAGCATGGCTCGATACATCAGGTTAAACTACGCTTACCGGGGCTGGTCCGTGGATGGGTGACTTTACATACCGAGACTCCTCCGTGCCTCGCCGTGCCTCTAGCCATAGACATAGGCCTTTTCACCTCATCCCCGCAGCTGCCAGTACCTATTCGCGATCATAGCACCAAGATAAACGTAGTACTGAACTACGTCGCAGTTCGCAATCTGTTTTGACAACAAAATAGAACCTCAAATCAAATTCTGAGATGAAAAGGTTAATCTTCACCACTGTGCCATTTAAGTGACCAAATGTAATAAGAAAAGGGGAGGTATTATAATTCTAAGCATGTATGCCTACGGCGGCCTACGCTGTACGAGGCGCTACGCGGATTGGCTACGAAATCCCGTAGGCCGGCGCGCGCCTACGCAGTGTCTACGTCACTCCGCCCACTCCGAAAACTTGTAACTGTATGTTAAAAGTTTATCTGTTGCTAAAAATAGCTCTCATACAGGCTGGTTAAACAACTACACTTTATTTGTGAACCTTATTACAAGATTGTTAAGGTTTTCTTTTCGATGTATGCCTAATAGGTATAAAAGAGGGACTTGTTATCCAGGTGCAGGTTAAGCAATCACCAGCTGATTTTCGTACCTTCCTCTTATAACAAAGCGGTAAACAAAGGCAGATGTAATACACTGTACTTACATCCCCATTTCTTCAGTTGGTTATTGCATGTCCTATGTTTATGGGGCGGTCTTATATCGCCAGTAACTGAGCATGAACAACCAACAAACGTAGACTGCTATTAGAATTCCTTAAGAAAAAAACCTGTAACACTGTTACCAGCCCGGAACTAGAACCTAGGAGCTCGCCCTTGCGACGACTAGACTATAAGGCTTTCTACCTCATGAAACCGTTAGTAATAACCAATCAGCCTTTGCGGTAAACCTCAAAGATAATTCGATCAATGAGACAATTAAACTAAGTCAGGTGAATGATTATAGTGTTATCGATCTATATCTATACATAATTATAAAACATTTCGTTTTTCGCGTCTGTCTGTGTGACCATAATCAGCCTATGTTCGCGTCTGTCTGTGTGACCATAATCAGCCTATGTTCGCGTCTGTCTGTGTGACCATAATCAGCCTATGTTCGCGTCTGTCTGTGTGACCATAATCAGCCTATGTTCGCGTCTATCTGTGTGACCATAATCAGCCTATGTTTCCACTGCTGGAACACTGGCCGCCTGTCGGTGTGTGGGTGTCTCTCTGCGCTTAGTTCTTCTAAAATGCTTAACGAATTTTGATGCTGTTTTTATCATCATGTAGAGCATTTATTCCCAAAGATTACCTTTGCGAATAATCCTACTATATATAATATTATAAGTGTGAAAGTTTGTATGTCCGTGTGTTTGGATGTTTGTTAATCAATCACGCAAAAACTGCTGAACGGATTTGAATTCCACGATTAACTTAAATAGGATACTTTTATTATCCTGGTAGTACTTTCCCGTGGGATAATTTCTGACCTCCACAAGGGCGGAGCCGCGGGTGAAACTAGTACTATACTAATATTTAACTTAGAAAGCACAGAAATCTCGATTTTTTTACATGTTACCATATTTAGACATTGCACCCGTGCGAAGCAGGGCGGGCGCTTGTAGTATTTATAATAAATGCATAGGCAATTAGCTCAAATCTGTAATACCTAATAGAATGCTAGATTAGAGATGGCAATATGGTGAATCATAAGCAGCATGGTCTTTGCATATTGAGTTTGATTTGTTGGTTGAAATTACTTATTTATTTACTTAAGCCCAGAACAGACTCGTTGGTCCGCTACTGCTGAGCATAAGGTCCTGGTTTCGATTCCCAGTTCAGGCAAAGTGTTATTGAGTTTTTAGGAATTTCACTGTAGCAGCCCGGAGTCTGGAATTATACCGGTTGATGGCACTAGGGTCGCCCCCTATTACATGGGACTTAAAACATATCTGGCGAAATGTGGGTTTACCTACTTCGGGGTAACAAGACGTGACGTTATTTTGTAGCCCAAAGTTTTTTTTTTTTTTGGCGATTCGCACGAAGTCAATTTATTTACTTCCCGTGACCCAAGGGCTGGGTTTTACCTTGGGCAGAGGCTAAGCATTGCCATACAACATGGCAATGCGGCCAGCCTCTTGGGTACATTACCAGTCGACAGCGATGCGGATGAATTATTCGATGCGATATTTTAGTTTGTAAATAGTTTTAGTTAAGTTAGTACATAATTTTGCTACTTTTATTAATTAATTAGTCATAAGTTGTTTATGCCCATAAGTTGACGTATAAATAAATGTTGCACGGTCGAAACATTGTTCAGACGATGCCTGTCATTTGTTGCTTCAATTTAATTGCATGCCACAAGCAAGAAACTTGCATCGTGTTTTGGGGTTTTACTTTTAGGAAAACTTACAACTGCCTAATACGAGTTTGCTATTCGCCAAGTTTTCAAATCATAAAATATTGTTTAATAAAAATAATTTTGAAATAACATGGTTGGCGCAGTGGCTAAGACTCCTGTAATACGCAACTGATAGAAATCCGACGACTGACGAAACACGAAGATTGCCGAGGGACATTAAGAAAATAGTTGTACTGTACTTAGTTTTACAAATACTCACGCTAGTTATAAAATAACAACATATCATAATATCACGTCTGACATCACTGAGGGGTTAGGCAGAGATGCGTCTGTTACAATAAACATCCATATTTCGCCAGTTCAAGCCAAAGGAGTATGTAAGGATTGCAGCAGGTGACATTTTGAAGCTTATGCCTATATTTATGTATTTCACCAGTAATTTAAAAAAAATAGTGATATTGTTGCTGTTTTAAATAAATTTAATAAAAGAGTTTTAAAATATTTATAATGTTCTAAAGTTTAAAACGAAATCAACACTAAATTTTAATCGCAATTAATTTAAGGAAATGTTAGAATTCGATTTTTTTATTCACAAATATGTAGTTCTTTGTTTTCAAATTCTTAGCTTGTTTAAAAAAAACAAATCCGAAAATAAAGTCTTAAAAACACGAAGAATCATTTAATTTCGGCGCCTTTTACCCTTAAATCTTACCCCCAATTATCATCAAATAATATCTTAGATATATGATGTAATGTAATATGACGTCACAAGTCGTTATAAAACACATAATACTTTTTAATCTGGCGGCGGCCGTTTACGAGTGTTGGTCGCTGGCAGTATATAAGGGGAGGCGATGTAGTGCCGAGGAGTAGACACCTGTTCATCGTCGACTGTGCGGACGGGACTTACGGACGAATGTGAGTACAACACTATTTTATATATTTTTAATAGGTTTTTTTTTTGGCAAGGGTATTATTGTCGTTTAGAATTGGGGTAATTCGTGTCGAGTAGAACTTAAATTTTTGCAGTTTTTGGGGGGCTATTTTTATGTAAGTAAATAAATATAAAAGTAGGTAAAAAACTTAATTAAAATAAAAATCCTTTATTAGAAAGACATTTTTTTCAAATCTGAAAATAATTTTTAAACGTGGGTCATAAAAGGCATTTCTTATTTTGCTTACCCACAAACAACAAAAAAACTTTTAAGTTCTTTATAAACTATTTTAAAACATTTTTTTTACAAAATCCTTCGTAAGAAAATATCCAGAGTATAGTTCTTATTGTTTGAACTTTTGCAAAAATAGTACTACATAACTTTTCTTTGTTGACGGTAGTTTTAATCTTTCTCAAAGAGCTACTTAAGTATTTCTCAAAGGCATCATTAGCTCTGAAAACTCTCCAGTGCATTAATAATTTGATGCCAAGGTGCAACATTTAAACAAGAAAACTAAGCGACTGATATTTCAGGTACTAGTTAGCGTTTGATTCTCTCTGCATTAAATCATGACCCTTTGCTTCTTGCATAAAGATATTTTATTAATAAATTGTTGTTGAATTTTTATCATGTTATTTTTACTCAGTAACTGGGTTGTGGAGGTCAGATAGGCAGTCGCTCCATGTTAAATAGTGGTATTCAGCTGCATCTGGTTAGACTGAAATACGACTCCAACATAGTTGGGAAAAGGCTAGACAGATTGATTGTTGCATTATTTTGGGATTGTTTTTCGTATAACTCCAATGTGTTCTAACAATTATTAATCTGCGATCAAAAATCTCGTGTTTCCGAAATAAATACCTAATTACCAAAAACTACGTTTTCGATGTACAAACAACACCAAAGATTCATACAATTATTCTTTCTTATTCATATTTTCGTGGACTTGCGAAGTTTAATTATTTCTCATTCGGAAAAATTACTTTATTTATTCACTACACAGTTATGATTCTGTATTAGTACTAAAAATAAGAAAACTACTTTTAAATAAGTATTGAATAAAAAAATAAAAAAAGGAAAATAAACTAAAACAAAGGTAAAGCGTTGATGTCTTCCGGTTGAAAGAAATATCTACAGTAACTCGAGTAGCCATTTTTTTTTGTCGCCATTTTTTTAATCTTTTTCAGCCTAATTGTGATTAGTGAAGTAATCTTATCATTTTAAAATTAATAAGACTATATTAACATAAACATAAGCCTGTATTCCCGAAGGGTTAGGCAGAGGTGTACCTATAGTAGGGTAGGTACACCCATAATTCGCCAGTTATGTTTAAGTATGTGTAATAGTTCTTGAGCCTTTTGATATCAACCGGGCACAAATCCAATCAGTATCTTTGGTCAAAGTTACATATGCATAAAGCCTATAACGTTCCCACTTCTGGGACTCAGGCTTCCTCTCTGTGAGAGAGAGTGGGCTATAATCCACCACGCGGGCCCAGTGTTGTTAGATGTCACATGTCTTCGAATTTTTGGTTCTAAGACATGCCCGGTTTCCTCACGATGTTTTCCTTCACCGTTTTGAGAGCGCTACATATCTACCATATTATTACGCATTAAACTGTTGGTATAAAATTTCTCTGGCAGGAAAAACAAAAATATAGTACCTACGTAAGTAATGATTTCGTTTAAAAATTGAAAGAAATTATATAAAGCAATAATGGGCAGTTTTTGTTACATGAAACTGTTATTTTGCTTTGAATGATTACGTAAAATGAAAATATCCATCTATTTATTGCTTAAACCAGTGAAAATAAGAGAATAATTAGAAATAGCCATTTTTTTTCCTTCATGGTAACGTCATGGTATTTGTACATATTATAAATTAAAATCGCTTTTCGTGTTCGTAAGTTGTTCTAACAAACCACGCAACGGATTTTGATGCGGTTTTTCTCCATAGAGATTTTTTTCCGGAAGGTTGATGTGTATAATACATTATTATTAAAATTACATTTTTATTAGAGATCTCGATGTTTTGACAGTTCGTAAAAACCGTGTTAAGCAGGGGCTTCGCTAGTCTAATATAAATATACCTACTTTGTAATAACCGTAATAAATATTTATTATATGATTTTTATAAAAATATTTAAAAATAATAAACGAGATTATAATAAATGTGTTCACTTTCTTCTTTTGAAAAAATAATAATTTATCCAATTTAATAATCTGAAAGGTTGTCAAAACTATCTACCGTGTAATATTATTTCAAGCTTCGAGGAATCTTTGACTACAGATATCAACATTATTTTCTTTTGCATCTCAATGCTATATCAAATAGAAAATACCTACTTTATATGCCCGATTATCGGCTTACTCATATTTATTGGTAAAAATAATCCTCTTATGCCCCAATATTGATGATTGATGCATTTTAGTCATAATTTTTTTAAGGTGTGGTCGATTCTCAGTTCGGTTCGGTTGGGTTTACCATCAGTATTTTTTTTTTAAAAGACTAGTCCAGAGGACGTAGGCAAATGGCAATTGCTTCAAAACAGTTCCCATTACTACGTTAACGTAGTCGTCTACGTTCAACAAGATTAGTGCTCAGGGACACGTCCGACGGTTGGCGCACCGCTACCGCGCCACCGCCGCTCCGTCGCCGCGCCTTCTTTGCCATATCACTTATAAAGCGCATGCATTTTTGCACGCGGCCGGCAATGGAATAAAAAAACAGTATAACCAGTACTAGCGGTTTGGAGGCGGCGCGGCAGCGGGCTGGCCACGTTGCATGTACACAGCTTAGAAACGCGGTGGCAGCGCGGCGACGGCATCGTGTCGCTGAGCACTTAAGGTTTAGGACACAAGATTTTCGGTAGCTTATGTCAATCCAATAACGTTTTGACACATCATCGTTACAGACCCTCTGAAATGATAATTGATTTTATTTCTGTAAGTAGGTTTGTATAAAAACTTTTACAGTCAATCATATTTTAAAAACTAGATGAGTTCGGCGTTTCCTATCTGACTACTCTGAGAAGAAAGGCTGAAACAAACTCTGAGGTCACAGTCCCTTTTAAAGTTCAGACATAATCTTGGTCAGAACACCATGTAGATTGGTGTCTGAAATGGTCTTTTGAGGAAAGAACCACACAGATTGATTGGACCTATCCAGTCAGTGCACGCACTTGTCAGTAAACGTGCAGCTCAACTTAGAACGAACAATACCAAAGAAAAGACATTTGGGTAGGCCGCATAAATTACTCGAACTTTATAAATTACTGCCAGATAATGATTAAAACTAGAAGCTAACTGAGAAATAAACAAAATCTGGGCTCGAAATGCTATGACGGACAGGCGAAAGGATGACTTTGTCACGGCATTTTCTTTGTTTTACCCCATGTTTCTTTGCCGCTGTTATATACAAACGAATTTGAGCTTAAGAGCGTTTATCCTAAAAGCTGGCAACGTCGCAAATAGCTGTCAAAAATTTACCTGTTTTGATTAAATTGGCAATATTACTGTATGTAAATTAGAAATGTGGCTAACTAGCGAACTAGAATATTAATAATGAATTACAATTATAACATTGAATTTGATGTTGTACCCGTTTTAGGTGTAAAAAAAGCGTTTGACAAGTTTCCAAATACTTTTTTGACATCTAAAAATATTTGGTGTTACGATATTAATTATTGCATTTCATAATCAATATTCTAGTTCGCTAGTTAGCCACATTTCTTATTTCCATACAGTAATATGGCCAAATTAATCAAATCAGCGAAATATTTGACATCTATTTGCGACGTTGCCCACTTTCAGAGTAAACGCTCTTAAGACTTCGCAATGAACTAAGCGACTGCCGGCGGCTAATTTCGCTTAGTACAAAATTTTGTTTTAGATTTTAGTAAAATCTGTTATAGGATTTGTATGATATGTCATGACTAGAATAGGCTGATATTTACTGTTAAATGAATAGCTTACGTTTTCGTTGTAAATATAATTTATTTCTTCTTTCTTTTCGTGAACACTGTTCAACCATTCAGGGCCTAAAACTACGTTTCCCTAGAAGAGCGGTGGCCGTCATATTATAACGGCCGTCATAAAATTCTGTCATTTTCACCAGTATTTGACCCTGAGGCGAAAGCGCCAGGGTAGCCATTCAAATTTTCTTACATTTTTTGCAATTGTCAATATCAGGTTGTATGTTGATCAAATATTTATTTATAGAATTATTATCATAAAAATCATTAATACAATTCTGTAAGTTCATATAATTATATTTAATAATAATATATTTTATTTATTCAGACAACCAATAATTACATTTATATTGTTAGTATGAACTTAAAAACTATGCTAGTACCTAATAAGTAAGAGAGACTTAGTCCTCTGGGTGAGGCTCTACACCAGTGGGCTGTCCAACTTATTGGCTATTACATTCAGGATGCTGTTACTGGTCCCACGCAATCTACTTAGCAGTGAGGCTGTCTTTTTGCGCCAGGTGGCATCAAAGCCGTCTGTACGCGACTCAACTAACATTGTTGATGCACTGCAGAAGCGTGGCAGCCATAACAGCGCCCTGTAGGCATTGTTAAACTGGATGCGCAGAGAATTGTAAGCCCTTTGGGTATATCTGAACCAGGTCGGGTTAGGATTTAATGACTATTTCATGAAATTATGACATTTTAGGATTATTGTAACATAAGGAGTTATATTGCTGATTCTAATGAAGAAGATGATATCTTATCTTATCTATCTATCTATCTATCTAATGATTATAATTCTGTAAAGCCATATTTATTACGGTCGCGAATAATATTTGAATGAAGATACAACCCAACACTGACCTGCAAATTGCAAAAAACCTAAGAAAATTTGAATTTCGCGGGCTACCTTTGCACATCCTTCTTAAGATGTGAAATGCTGTATATTTCGACAGCCGGCAATGATTCACCATTCGCCACGTTTTCAGGAAACCAAAGCGTATGACACCAAAGGAGGTAACGTACATTCGACAGATAAAAAAATTACAAATATTCGTTTCGCACATACCTAATATTTAGAAAGATAGAAAATAATTTTATTTGCGATAAACATGACGTAAAGAAAAACACAAAAAATAACAAGTTGGGGTAAAATATATGACACATCCATGCAAAACGGGCATCGCTCAGCATAATGCTGTGGCACTATGCGAGAGAGCCACAGCGCTGGTTTTCAGCGACAACAGTACGTATTTACTTAGTTTTAAAACTTTATCTTTAGAAACATATAACCCCTTCTAGTCTGCCCCTAGTCTGCCTTCAAAGCAAGAGTGAACAGACACCTTCTGGGCACGCTTGTGCCGTCGTAGACCTCATCCAGCGCTTTCCATCAGGCGTGATTGAAGTCAAGCGCTGGCCCATTCTGTACTAAAAATTTACCCTCGAAAAGTGACCGCCATATTCAAAATTCATTTATTATCTGTGTCTGGGTTACAGAAATTGATATGTGCAACTTAATCTGTCCATTAGATTCGAAGCAAATTGGCTGTGACAGACACACGAGTGAACCTATAAGGGTTCCGTTTTTCCTTTTTATGTACGGCTCCCCAAAAATAAAAAATGTTGTATTTTCGATTCACAAATCGTTCGAATTTACGTTGCGTTTAGGTAGTAGGAGGCTCTAGCACGAAAACGCGGCTAGAGCCTCCTACAAATTTATACATGGTATTGTCTTTCTGACGTTTTTCAAATGAACGGTCAAATCTTTTCATAATTTATTCTATTTATAACTTGGCCATTTATTATTTTTGGAAACCATAAACTCTTTCACATCGCCATCTACAGATTTGATAACAAATAAAAATGAATTGACTATAAACGCTATTATTTCTTACACTTATTAATAATTTGTAATGGTTGGATGTGTAATAATAATATTGTCGCTGTGTTTCAAACTACGAAGTAAATGGTGTTCAAAGTTTAGTAAAGGCTTGTGCAGACCAGCGCGACTTGTCGCGCGACGCGACACCGGTTATTGTTATACTGTGAAGTTTTCTTAGAAATTGTATTGTTCGTGTCGCGTCGCGCGATAAGTTGCGCTGGTCTGCACAAGCCTTAATTCTTGCATTTTGTAGAAAACAGACACAGGCCTGTTTTGCGGTTTCTTTTAACGTTCCTGCCTATTTCTAACAAAATTTGAACGTTCCAGTTTTAACGCGTGATTTTTATTTGTTTGTTGCTTTCACGCTAAAACGGGTGAACACGTTTGGATGACATTTAGCACAGGGGTAGACCCTGACCTGGATTAGGTCATAGGATACTTTTTATCCCGATATTCTTACGGGATTGAGACTTATGCGGGTGAAACCAATAGATGAAAAGTAAAATGCAAAAGAGACCAAAGTCTAATGACGGTTGTTTGTTGAAATACTCGTACAATCGGTATATACGGAATTCTGACAGTTGCAGCAACGAATTTGAGCGTAAGCCCCGGGGATGGCGAACTATTATTATTTGAATAGTGTCGTAGTTTGATGCATTTATTATATAAATAAAACGATTTTATGAGACTTTTTTTATTTTAACAAAATATAACATCGGCGTTATGTTAAATTTTTTCTTTATTTTATTTTTAAATTTTGAAAATTTAAAAATAAAATAAAGAAAAAATTCCCACAAGACAACGAAAATAAAGATCTATGTGATTTTGGCAGTGATGCTAAACAACTGTGAAAGGACTGTAGGTACCTTCGATTTTTTTAAATCGGTCTCTGACGTAAACTGATACTCAAATTCCACCAATAAGGTATTTATGTACCAAAAGGCAGCTCCCAAAACCGATACCGGCCTACTCATAATTAATTTAAGTCTAACGTGTTTGTTTAAAAAAAATAACGAATTTTTGAAGCTCACAGTCCATCGATCATGAAATTAATTCATTAATTTTCTCCAGTTGTTTCATATAGCTATTAATAACTTTTCGATATATTTCCTGTCTACTTCGTTAGGATAAAAAGTTGTTTAATAACTGTCAATATTTTAGTAAAACATTCCTCATTTTCAAAAATAGAGTGAAGTTATAATCTTTATGGTTAAGCAATGCTTGCCGAGGGCGGACTTTGGCTGGGTGATCAACTATTACCTACCTCTTGGTGCCAAGGGAAGCATGTTAAGGTGTTGATTCTGGCTGTCATTTGTAGACCTTTGAGTCGTTACGGGTAGTCAGCAGCCCGAAAGTCTGACAGCCAGTCTTACCAAGGGGTATCGTGTTACCCAGTAACTGGGTTGTGGAAGTCAGATAGGCCGCTCCATGTTAAATACTGACATTCAGCTGCATCCGGTTAGACTGGAAGTCGGCCCCAACATGGTTGGGAAAAGGCTAGGCAGATTGATTGATTCTCCAGTTATTTCATATATCTTTTCAATCTTTCCTGCCTAAACGTTCCTCATTTCGATCGTCCAGAAGTTTGTGTGAAGATAGGCATAGACAAAGTGACATTCCATCAGCGATAACGACGATGAAAAGTCAATAAGTGAAATGATATTAAAATTTTAAAAAACCTGACACAAACATTTCCTCATTTCTCATTCCTACTCCATCACCAGACCCTGTTCATCATCTATCTATAACGTATTTATGAGTCCATTTCAATGAGCTCAAACACTATGCATTTACCAACTTACAGCACAGGCATAGTGTTTGAATATGTATGTGTAATTTACAGGATACATAACTATGTATCCTGTAAATTCCAGATGATGCTACAGCATCAGTTCAAGGTTACTATGTTCTTCTAATATCATTGAAGTAACGGAATACCAAATTTTAAATCGATCGGACCTGTGGAAGATGCTCACATCTATTTAAAAACTAGAAAAGAGCTGATAATCTTCAAACGGCTGAACCGATTTTGATAAAATATATCTAAGAGCCATCGCTAGAAAACCTGATTTAATAAAAAAAAACAAATTCAAATCGGTTCACCCGTTTAAGAGCTATGTGCCACAGACAGACACACAGACACATACACATAGCGATCAAACTTATAACAACCCTCTTTTTGCGTCGGGGGTTAAAAATGTATGGAACTGACATAAACATAAGTCAATCCTGTTGAAAGTCGTTGTAGAAATACAAATTGCTTTGAAAGCAATTGTCACTTCTTCAGGCTTTCTAGTTCTTCAAGTTCCGAGTGAATAGGTTCTTGACAAGCTTACAATATCATTGACGCGATCATCGCTTAGAACCTAGGCTATGATTTCGCAAGCCAAAACAAATTGTACAATACTTTATCAATGGATAAAAATGAATGTCTTCTTCAGTCCTGTATTTCAAAATCATAATCAAAACATTTTATTTCACATAAACCTACAACGGCACTTATGAAACGTCAGAATTTAGGCACACGGTTCCAATTGCTCGTTCCGTATGGAGAAGAGCCGGCAAGAACTTCACGGTTACATTTACAAAAATTATTGTTTTTTTACAATATATTGTACTAGCTGCGCCCCGCGGTTTCACCCGCATAAGTCTCGATCCCGTGGGAATATCGAGATAAAGAGTATTCTATGTCCTAAGCCATGTCAAGGTCTACCCATGTTCCAAATTTCATCCAAATCCTTTCAGCCGTTTTAGCGTGAAAGCGTAACAAACAAAGAAAAGATTACAGTTAATAGGTATGGGAGGACAATGTAATTGGTTAAGGATTATTAATTATTCACCACGACCTTTTATGAGTGAGCAATACATAATTAAGTGTCGATCATTGTAGCTGATAAATAAATAATTGTTATCGTCCGAGCCAGTGACAGTCGATGAGTCGTAGAGCTGCATACATCGTTGACATGAATTCTTCATTATACAGTACGAGGTTTTGCCCACAGCTTTGCCTACGTGGAGGTCGTAAATTATTCCATGGGAACGTATTGTCCCAGGTTAGTGAAATTAGGCCAGTACACAGACAAAGTGTGGATGAACTACAGGTCCGCTTAACCCTTAAGGAAAACTTACAGAAACTTTAACCACAGTATCCCTTTCGGATTTTCCCGCGACCCCGGCAGACGGTTGTTCACCCCTTATATTTTAAGGGGTGAACAACCGTCTGCCGGGGAAAATGAAAACAAAGAAAATACATTTAAAAAAAATGCCGTAATTTTTAAGAACTTTCACGTTCGCATCTCATTAGCAAAGTAAGTTCAATAAAAACTTTTTACAAAAAATAAAACGAACCGACTTCCGAAAAAAAACACTACAAAGTGAAAAATAAATTTAATTTCGGAAGTCAGTGTCTTTGGTTTACAATTTTAGTTTTTTGCCACCGACTTCCGAAATTAAATTTATTTTTCACTAGTGTTTTTTTTCGGAAGTCTGTTGTTTTTTTTTGGAAAAAGTTTTTATTTTTCACTTTTTAGTTGTGGTACCTACCCCACACAAATTCGAATAGCAGTACCTGCTATGTAAATAACAGTCACAGCAAGTTATCATCATACCATCCACATATAATAAGTGGGAAAAATACGTATCATTGAAGCTTACTCAAAAACTTTCCCAGCAAAGTTAATAACATTTATATGGGACCAATCCGGGAGCATACCCTTTCAAACAAAAAAAGAATTTTCAAAATTGGTCCACCATTCACGGAGAACTCGACGGACAGACATAAAAAAAAAAACATACATACGCGTCGAACAACAACCTTCTCCTTTTTGGAAGTCGGTTAAAAACTAAAACCCGACTAAAAATCACGCTCTAAAAAGTATGAAACAAGAAAATATTTCAGACAGAAATCAAGACATAGGTACAAAAATGATCAAGGTCAAGCCGCGGTCGCATGCCATTATAATTTTGTAGGTGTACAGGAGTTGGACGTTATGATGTCAAAAAACGCTGTCTAAAACAAAACAACTTACTTTCATAAATAACGTTTCAGTGACGTCATTCGACGATAAATTGCGGACGCAATGTGGCGGCCGCCGCTCTTCTAGGAAACCGTTGCTTTACTCCTATCGTAGATTCCTTCGTCTCGCCCGTCAATTTCATTCATTCGTAAATAGGTATGTAACAAATACCTCTCATTAATGGAAGACGAGCTCAATAAACCAACGTGTATTAACGGCATTTACTTTCCTTGAACATCTATGTGTAATATCCGCTTTCACTAACAGTAAGTGACACCTAAAATGCTTTTCAAAAGCGCACTGTTGGATTTCCAACACTCAGCTCAGCGAAGTGAGTTGAAACTCCAACGTGCTTATTTAGGCTTAACATTCGTGTCGTGTTAGTGTAAACGGCCACGGGCATAAGTCTCAGCATAAGGCACATAAAAGGCACTTTTGAACGTCAAAATTTACAAGAAATAGAATTGATTCTAGTTGCCCCTTCCAACACGTAGTTTCGTATGGAGAAAAATGGGCAAGAAACTCCATAATTGCTCTTTTAAAATGTCTTACAATATTTTGTAGTCCGCGCCACCACCGAAGTCAAGAAAATTGTGGAAGTACATTTTTTTTAATGCAAATTTATGCAGTGCGCAGGCGCGTCTATCGGACTTGACGCGGACTCTGAATCTACATTAATTATATGATTTAAAAAGCGTTATGGGTAGGTACACCAAGCAAATTCTTGGAAATAAGTTTAGTTAAATAGGATGAAAAGAAGTTTTGTTCTAATAGGGATGATGACAAAAAAAGAATTGTAGTCCGTCTTTGAGATAATAAAAAAATATTGAACACGTATTTTTTCTTTTTTACGTAATCTAAAGATTACGGCGATACATTGAGTTAAAATGTGCCATGACGTCACGAGTACGTAGATTTTATGCATACTAGTGACGTATCGACCCCCACTCCCCAATCTAAAATGCGTTTTATCTAAGTAATTTTTTATTAATATGATAAAGCAAAAAATACGTGTCTAATATTTTTTTATTGTCTGACTGACGGACTAATTAGAATTTCTTTTTTTTTACCCAGGCATCATCTCTATTCTTTCGATAATTTTTAGGGCACTTGTAGCTAGGTACCACGTTCAGCATAACATAATTTTCAGGGCACTTGTAGCTAGGTACCACGTTCAGCATTACATAATTTTCAGGGCACTTGTAGCTAGGTACCACGTTCAGCATAACATAATCAGCATATATCGTTCCCACTACTGGGACACAGGCCTGCTCTCTGTGAGAGGGAGTGGGCAATAATCTACCACGCGCACCCAGTACGGATTGCCTTAAATTTTGGACTATACCAAAATGATTTTCTTTGCAACGTAGGAACTCTGGCAAGTTTATTCGAAGTCTATCCAAATTGAATATATTTAGGTTCATATAATAATAATAATATCAATGTAATATGCATGATCTATTAGGTTTAAGTTCCCATTGAATAAATACTGTTTCGTCTAACTACCTTGTATAAGTAACAAGAGGTTCAGAGGTATAATAATACCCTCCCGAATTCCGGCTGATTTTGGTCACGGTGGCCTATTTCAACGGAGATTAGTTGGTTACTCGGGAGATATTTTGTGCACAAGTGTGTGCGCAAACACAGGGTGCAGGAGACATCAGGCACAGGACCAACAGCTTCACGTGCTTTTCCAAGCACGGGGGTGTGAGAAAGTCCTAATGGAAAACCCCAATAACACTTTGCCTGACCCGGGAATCGAACCCTGGCCCCCACGCTCAGCAGCCGCGCTTGCGACCACGAGACCAACGGGGCAGTCAGAGGTTCAAAAGTATAATTTATTTAATACTTCAAGCACACAAATGTACAGAGGCGGACTTAATGCCATAGGCATTTTCTACCACGTATATAGTTTGGTAACATATTATTATCAACTCATTGATTTAACTTAGTCCAGCCGATCGAGCGTTAAATTCACTAAAACTTCGCACGTACGGAAAAAATTGCAACGTTTTCTTTTCTGGGTCATCGTATGTCAAAAAACCGGATGAACGGAAGAGTACTGATATTGTACCATTTAATATTACTACCAAAACTATCATAGCTAAACTTCTTCTTTAACTAAAAAAAAACCGACTTCCTAAAAGGAAGAGCATAGAGCCTGTTCCTTTTTGGAAGTCGTTTTTTTTTTTTCGTCTTTTATTTTAATAATGTATGTAATTGTAATTTCTAATGTTTTTATTGATGGCTTTTGTTATATTTATCTCATTGTATTCTTTTAATTAATTCTTTAGTGTATCTTAAATTTGTATTTCTCATGTATGCATATGGACTAGTTCTGAAATAAAATGAATTGAATTGAATTTTTATCTATGTCCATCGATATTTTTGTCAATTGTGGACCGATTTTGAAAATTCTTTTTTCATTTGTTAGAAGCTTGCGCGGTGTTCCCATATACTCGTAATTGTATTAACTTTGCTTGGGTAGTTTTTGAGTTAGCTTCAATAATACGTATTTTTGGCACTTCGTCAATGCGGATGATGTTATAATAACTTCCTGCCACTGTTATTCACATAGCTGGTAGTGGTATTTGAACTTGTGTGGGGTACGTACCTACTTCAATTAAAAAATGAAACATAAAAAAATCGACTTCCAAAAAATTACTACATAGTGAAAAATAACTTTAATTTCGGAAGTCGGTGCCAAAAAACGAAAATTCTAATACAAAGACCTCCGACTTCCGAAATTAATTAAGTTACACATTTACATTACTGACATTGATGAAGGCAAAACATCGTGAGGAAACCTGGACTTTATAGTTAATATAGGTCTGAAATCTGCCCGTCTTGAGCAAGCGTGATGACTCATGCTCGTGCCTTCTCTGTATGAGAATAGGGATAATAATAGGTTGGTAAAAAATAATTAATATTGATCAGTAGTCGAGTTTCAAAAATAAACTATTTTGGTAAGTCAGGCTAGAAAAACGTATTAAGAGGGTTTATCCTAAAAGTTGCCAACGTCGCAAATAACTGTCAAATATTTACCTGTTGTGATTCTTATAGCAATATAAGAGTGCATAGCACAGCAATATATAGCAATGTAAGAATGGAAATAAGAAATGTGGCTAACTAGCGAACTAGAATATTAATAATGAATTGCAATTATAACATTGAATTTGTGTTGTACCCATTTTAGGTGTAAAAAACACATTTGGAAAGTTCCCAAATAGTTTTTTTACATCTAAAACTAAACATTCGGTGTTACGATATGAATTATTGCATTTAATATTCTAGTTCGCTAGTTAGCCACATTTTTTATTTCCACACAGTAATATTGCCAAATTAATCAAAATAGTGAAATATTTGACATCTATTTGCGATGTTGCCCACCTGCAGAATAAACGCTCTTAAGTCAAAAACAACTTTAGTAAATGAGGGAGGTTCCTCCGCCTCACTAATGTCCATGGTCTTTACATGATCTGACCAAGATTATGTCTGGACTTGAATGGAGACTTTGACCCCTGACTTTGTATCGTCTATCAGGGGTAGTCACGTAGGAAATGTCGACTCCATCTAGTTTTTTTTTATATGACGTGCAAAACTGATTCTGTTGTTTGTTTTCTTTTTTTAATATGTTTTGCGCACTTGTTTTGCCAATGCACTTTAAACATTGGTAGCATAGTCAACATCGGTTTTGTTTGCCATTTAATCAAAAATATAATAAAATCGGATTTACAGAACAAACAATTCTATTTCATTTCAATCCCGGTTTAGTAAGTAATAAATGATATCAAATATTTAAAATTGCACTGACCAGCAAAGTAAACCGAGTTGGAAACTACTAATTTAATTAAATAGAATTAAAGTAGGAATGTTATATAGTTCCTACGCAAACAGGCGGCAGTTTTTGTTGGAATAAAGTTCGTTCTTATCCAAAGAACTTTAATAAATTATTATAATTAGTTTCCCCACTTACGGTTATTGAAAACTAGCGACTCGTCCCAGCTTCGCACGGTTTTTACGACTTGACAAAACATGAAGATTATTTATTATACCTAAGTTTAATATTAATTTATTGTACACATAAACCTTTCGGAATTAATTCTCCAAAGGATGTTGAAAACAGCATCAAAATCCGTTGCGTGGTTTAGAAGAACAACGCGGACACACAGTCGGACACAAAAAGTGACTTTAAATTATTTTAAGTAGAAGGCGATGTGTGCCTTAAGAATAGAAAAAGAATATGAGAAGGCTGATTGATATTCTGTTATTCCATTTGACATTATTTTTTTGTAATATTTTCTTTAACCATATTGACATATTTTGACATTTTTGTAAATTAATAAGATATTATTACTGTAATTCAAACGATTAGACATTAATTTGTATTTTCTTTTATTATAATTTCCTAATTGTAGTTTAAAATTATATTATCTTTTTTGTGTAAATTAACCATGTGACGGTTGAACTTGGAGGATTATTATAAAAAAATATAATACATATATGTAGGTACTAACTACTCATGTTTGCAAGCTAATAAATGATTTGATTTTATTTGAGGAGCGTTCTCACAGCATCCCCCTGTCTCGGCGCGTTGTGTTCCACGCGCGCCTCAAAGAGATGTCAGCACCAACTGACGGGGTCCGTAAGGGCCAATGCCTGCCAGGGTTGCGAGTTTGTCCGAAAGGGATATCGCGGCCCCGGCACACAGGCAACGGAAGGAACACGAGTGGGTTTTAGTCAGTAAAAGTCTGACACTCCCTCTCGCTCCGCCCAGAGCGGGAGGAGTCATTCGATGATTTCCCACACAAAAAACAAAAAAAAAAAAAGGTTCCCCCTGTCTGCTAAAAGTACAAAAAAAAAAAAAAACTTTTTCTGAACGTGCCAATGGCAATCTAGTTGTCACCTTCAGTAGCATCCATCAACTCCTGTAACGTGCAGACAACAGAGCACGTAGGATACGATATTAAGTGTCCCATTGATTGTGGCAGAGCACTACATTTACACTCCAGGACGGAGTCATCTGTGAATCTCCACCTGAATAGCAGTTTGTTACGGTTATACAAGGTGGCCCATTCCCAGCGGTCCAAAACTGGTTTTTAGAAACCTCTCTTCTAGAGCTATTCGAAACACTGTTACAAAAATTATCAGCGATTATTTAAAGTTTAGGAGCTAGATCTTATTAAATACTTTTTAAAGTTTTTAAGTAATTAAGGGTCACATATGATATATATATTACGTATGTCAAGATATATACAGGTGGATTTTTGAGATGTGGCAGTAAGGACAGCTACCTTAAACGCTGTAGCTACAGGAAAACGGTCTTAAGAGACTGTCCTTAACTTTTTGAAAGATTTCGATCTGCATTCACAGATTTTGAAAAAAAATTACAGTCAGCAAGAAAATGGGCAGTTTTCACAAAAACTTTTTTTGATGCCAATCGATTCTGTTTCTTATAAGGATCAGAAAACTCTGTTGGACCAACTGAGGTTTGAGTACTAGAAAAGTCAGAAATCGCAAAAAACTTTTCCCATACCTTACTGCCCCATCTCAAAAATCCACCCTGTATAGACAGAATACTCTATAGTCTGAACATCATAAAATTTACAGATATCAATTTAGAAAGACAAAGGGTGACACAATGAGCGGTCTTATCGCTAAAAGTCATATTTTAAAGACAACCTTAAAGATGATTAAGGGAGAAAGCAGAGACAATATTATCGCAGGTAGTCTGTGGTGTGGCTATTATTGGATATTAAAAAAAAAACGTTCAAACTTCGTCTATGTTCCATTCCGATGACAATCCATTTATTTGGGAGCGATGGCTTAGTTGTACAGCTAAAATAATTTCCATACGGGGAAATTCATTAAAAACATATGCGCGTTGAGATTGAAGAAAAAAAAGTATTAAGCCAGCCACGATGACCAGCAGCATTTACAAAACAGTTTTTTTTAAATTATTTTGTAGGTTTATTTTAATACTGCAAAGAAACCCACGTAAGTTCAGTAGCTGCCACAAGCAATCTTGTCTTAGAAGTCGTATATATGCTTTAAAAACATACGTATGAAAATAAAAGCCATTCAGTTGCAAGATATGGTTGTCTCGGCGGTCGGCGACATGCAAATGTATTGTTTAGATAAACGTTATACTTCTACAAGAAGTGGTCCAAGTTAAACACGTGAGCAGGATACAAGGAAAATTGCTCTCTAAAAAAACTTTGGTGACCTTTTTTTTGTGTGGTTAGTGCCTAACCTGGTGTCAAAGTTTTAAAGCCGCCCAAGCGCAGGTTGACTTTGGCTTGGCTTCACATGCCGTCGAGAAATATCTCTCAGGCATTTTCCTCACGATATTTTCCGTCACCATTTTTGACGCAAGTGATAATTTTACAATACGTACGAAAAGTCAGAGATGCGTGCCTTGGGTTCGAATTCGAGACCTATGGCTTGGGTGATAGAAATTACGTACCATATTTATAATCTTTTTTAATAAAAATTGCCGTTTTCTTAGAACAAAACCGGAAAAAAATATTATTGAAAAAACAATACAAGGAATAAGTATAATTATATGACTTTTATTCGTAAAAGGTTAAATATGATTCAGATTGTACAATTTCACTTTTTTCTGAAAAAAAAAAAAAATATTCACTATTTTCTTCTTAAACTATAGCCAGTTACAAATAACTTATGTATAAAACATAAGTTCATTGGTGCCATGACCAATATAGAAATAAAAGTAATGTACAGGTGCCTGTAAACTGTTTTATAATGTAACAGCTGACCTATTCTTTAAAAATTTGTTGAAGTGAGATGTCAATGTGTCAATCCCTAGCATCAAGTGAAACAGCCGATCGCAGGCGGCAACTGCAGACGACGTGTCACCGCGACACAACTGGGTTCTATGTATTTCTATGAAGGCGAGTGACGTTTCGTTAGCTACGGAAAAATAGCAACACACAAAAAAAAAAACAAAAAAAAAAAAAAACTACGCTGACTTATTTACTGAATACTGGCTGGTATGACATCAATCGCTTCACCTCATGCATTGTACTGTACGCTTAGCACCGATTATGATCGCCTGCATTTTTCTGCAGAAACACATCCTCGATTAAAAGGCTTACCATATAAAGATTTGTAATGCTAAGTTTTAACATAAGCTAAGTAACTGTTCTAAGTTAAAAGGATACGATATTTTTAATGAAAGGGTTTGACTAGGCAGTTGAATTGAATATCGGGATAAAAAGTATCATATGTCCTAACGCAGGTCATGGTCTGACCAGGTGCCAAATTTCATCTAAATCCGTTCCAAGATTATGTCTGGAATTTAAAAGAGACTGTGACCTCTGTGTTTGTTTCGGCCTTTCTTCTCAGAGTAGTCAGATAGGAAACACCGACCTCACCTAGCTTATTTTTAATACGTCGTGTAAAAGTGATTCCGATATCCTATTTACAGAATAAACAATTTCATTTGCCGTTTGAGCGTGAAAGCGTAACAAACAAACATGCAAAAAATCTAATATTTTCGCTTTATAAAATTAGTTTTGATACATAATGAGCAGTTATTTCACCAACAAAATCATTGAACCAAACGAATTTTCAGCGCATTTAAAAATATATCATCAACCCAGAATAATTTTCAATGTACAAAAAGGCTTTTTTAAATAAAACCACAGTTTTATGGTGAAAATTTAAAAACACCTCAGCCGACGGCCCGTAAAACTAAACAATCTAAGAAATACATTTTGTATTTTTAATTATTATTATTATTGGTTGGAACGGACGAAGTTTCTCTGAACTTAATCAGATCCTGCAGTTAGATTACAATAATGTTATTGCAAAACTTGCCAAGTGCGAGTGAAGCAGGTAGTTCAGGACTGAGCTAATTAGTCCGGGGTACCACAGACTGTCTAAGTTTGCAGCTTACCTTGCATTGAAAGTAGTTGTAAACGCACGGAGAAGTAAGGCCGTGTCCCGTATAAGTGCAGTGATAGCCTAGTGGTGTGACCGTCGGACTGCCAAGTCATAAGTCTTGAGTTCGAACCCAAGGCACGCACCTCTGACTTTTCGGATTCATGTGCGTATTGTATAAATATCACTTGCTTAAAAAACGGTAAAGGAAAACATCGTCAGGAAATCGCATGCCTGAGAGATATTTCTTATGTGAAGCCAAGTCAGAGGTCGATTGGCGGCTTTAAAACTCTGACACCAGGTTAGTCACTAACCACACGAAAAGATGAAGAAGTTAAAAAAATCTTGATTTTTTGGTGTTTTTTATGCACTATTAAATACACTTGAATGTTGTTTTTTACTTCAAGAAGCTATCTTGCGTGGTTTCGGAAATAATTCATGATAAGTTAGTGGCTTTTAAATATTGCGTGAAGCGTGAAGCGACTGCCTATCTGACCTTCACAACTCAGTTACTGGTTAACACGAAACCTACTGCTTGGTAAGACTAGTTTCAGACTTTCGGGCTTCTGAATGTAACGGAAACCACGAGATAAATTGACATGAGTTTTAATTTTGACACGTCGTTAATTTCCGTTCCAGATACTGGGTGTCAGACTTTTTCTCCTTAAATTAAAAATAGTAACAGTTCACTGCTTGCATACTTATTTGTCTCTTTCGTTGAACTAAAGTCGGTATCAGACATTATTATACATTTCTACGTATTACGAGTTAGTATCTATTTTGTCTTAATTATTTTTATTAAGACTCTTCAGACATGCGGTATACATGTGATATGTTATGTACAAAAATATCGAAATTTATCGTATTTATTGAACACTATTTAATTATTGTTAACGTAAGCAGCATTGTTTACTCATTTACAAATTGCTCCGACGTTTGTGCGCCGTCGGTCGGTACAACGAACCGAGATGAGCTGCCGAGCTGAAATGTAGCTGTTTCATTTGCAAGGCATTCGCTCTTCCTTACAGAATAAATAAGGTCTTAATAAGGAACGTGTTGAAACAATATAGAGTGAACTGCATTCATTCCTGTGATAAGGATAATTAGAATTAGACAAAAAAATTACAATCATACAGCAACCTGTTACCATCATGGATTCAGTAGATGATTCTGGCCAGAGATTTCAACGCGGAGCCCGTTGAAATTTTTCGTCGGTTATAAAAAAAAAATGCATTTTGCAGTTTTTTTTTAAATAAACGAAGAAAAATTACCTAAGCCTAAAAATGTCCCAAGCCATCATGCTTATCGGGTGTAAGAGTCAACTTTTCTTCCCGTTATTATGAGGTTTTTTTTGTGCTGAACCATACCTGTAAACCTTCTCTTCTGATTACGGAGACATTGAAATTCACAATTTAAAATTTATTTTATGACTTACTTTAAATACACGAACGATTCCTGTACCGTTGCATACACCCAAAAGCACAATGTTTTGCGTTACACTGTGCACTATCGTAAAGAGCGAATTTTCACACAAGCAATAAAACTCGGTTCCTATCAATTATTTTTGCAGAATGTTACTTATGTTTATTTATTTATTTCTAAAACACTTAAAAAACAGCCTATTTTACTTAGTTTGATGTACAGAATGAGTAAAAGACGGCTTCGTGAAGGATCTTTTTACACCCTGTATAGAGTTTATCAAGATAGGGATGTTGACTGGGAAAAAAAAATACGATTTAGTCCGTGAGTCAGGTAATAAAAAAAATATTAGACACATATTTTTTGCTTTATCAAATTAATAAACTTTTAGATAAAACGCATTCAAGTCGGGGAGTGGGGGCTTGCTACGTCACAAGTCAGTATAAAATCTACCAGCCAGTGACGTCACGCTACATTTTAACGCATGGCCTACTCAATGTATTACCGTAATCTTTTGAATACGTAAAAAAAGAAAAAATACGTGTCCAATATTTTTTTAATCATTTACCTGAAGAACAAAATTTTTTTTTTTGTCAACATCCTTTTCTGTGAAACTGGCATTTAGCTTCATATCTCGTCCTCAATCTCTTTCCCCAGCATTATTTTTATGATCATCAACTACACCACCATTTCATTCGAACTTTTTGTTACAGTACTAGCAAAAAAAGTACCGATATGGATCGCAAATCAATCAAGACCAGCTCTATGGGCACCACTGCTGTCACGAAAGTGTTCGCGCTGCTGCTCGTTATATGTCTCGTGGAGTGTGCTACAGGTATGTTTGAAGTCAACTTTATTTTAAAATCATTTATTAAAAAGAACCAGAAGATCAATTCCCGTAATTAAAACGTTCAAAATAGTCACAAGTAGGGAAATTAGAAGTATTTTTGATAGATTGAGATTAGACTTTACAGTCTAATCTCGATCTGTCAAAAATGCTACTTAAAATTACGAGGATTGTTCCTCTCGTTCTTAATAATTAATAACAATCTAGCCAATAAGACTAATGAGCAATTTTAACCTAGCTTATTTTTTTACGTGATATGCCTATGAATGAAGTCAACTGGCATTAAAAGTACCAAAGCGGATCCCACAAAGAGTAAGATGAGTGGTTTTGGTACACTGCTCTCGCCACCTGCTACTGGTGGGTAAGTTTGAAGGCACTTAAATTTGCACTAAAAGTACCGTGAAGAATTCAAAATTAAATAAGACGACTGTCGCTGAGACCAATAGTCTTCCGTCAATTGTATATTTGCGGCCACGTAAGTTCGTTAACTGACACTTAAAGTGACGCGATGGATCACAAGATCTATTAATTTAATTATTCACGCTGCATCTTCTGATGTTGGTATAAAATGAATTTTGAGATATTAGACATAAAAACAAATGTCAGAAAAAGTACCACAATAGATCGCAAAGCGTGTAAAAGCCCAGTAAGTACCACTGAAAGTAAAACGTCTGTTATTATGTCTTACTGAGTGCCCGGCGAGTATCGCGCTTGGTGCTAAATGCATCATTTGTTACACTGTACCTAACTATACGTATTAGGTGTGTTTCTAACTAGACAGACAGCTGTGCTGCTGGGGAGTTCATTGTGCCACTTCTTCCGCTAAAGCACTAGGTAGTGTGGGCGTTTTGGGGGACTGTCTTATGTAATTTTGGCGTTCAAAAAGTGCAAATTCTTAGCTGTGTAATCTGAATAAATGACTTTTGATTTTGATTTAGTGAGCTGTGTGTACATTTACGACTAAAAGTCAACAACACCCATATACTAAAAGTATATTCAATTAAATCGAGTGTCAAACATCTTACTAAATATAGGCTCACCTTAAAACATTTTCTTAAAACTAAGCAAGCGGCGTTCATCAGCAGCCTACAGCAGTCCACAGCTAGACATAGGCGTCTCAAATTGCACGCCATTAAGCTATATTCTCGGCAACTCTCATCCTCATCCAGCTGCTACCAGCCACCCTACGAATATCGTCGCTCCATCTAGCCTGAGGGCGTCCTACCTTTCGTTTGCCGATTCTCTTCTATTCGAACTTGTATGGATAAATATAACTGAGTTAGTACCCACAGACAATAAATTCATGCATATTTTCATACGATCAAAGATACATTTAAATCCAAGCATTGAGGAGCTTGGGTGGATCGAATGACCGATTGTCCCACTCGTACGCAAAATACTTACGTGGTTGGTCGTGGAGTTGCGGACACCAAGCCGTCTAAATGCACATACACACTAGCGGCACGCTTCAACGGCAGAGCCAACTTCAGTCGCCAACACGTCTACGGCTGCGGTTGACAACGTGCCGGTCGTATATTTGAGCTCAAACAAGAGACTGGACTGGAAAACTGTGGTGACTAGTGTCAATATTTTGTTTATTTTTACAAAAAAAAACAAAAACAAGCCAAAACTAATATTATGTACAAATATTGAAAAAACGAGAAGA
This sequence comes from Agrochola macilenta, assembly GCA_916701695.1. Lineage (NCBI taxonomy): Eukaryota > Metazoa > Arthropoda > Insecta > Lepidoptera > Noctuidae > Agrochola > Agrochola macilenta. Next base: position 18,878,760 of record OU753563.1, read on the forward strand.
GCTCATTGGCAATCAAAAAATTCGTCCGAATCGCTGTCAATAGGAAAAGTTCTCAAAAGGCTGGCATCATTGCCACGTTGGATGGTAATGCTGATTCTCTGGCCTAAAAATAGGCGACCACTCTGGTCACGTGAAGAGTCGACCAACCACTTGGCGATGTCCCGAAATACTCGATGGGCACTCGGACCCCACGGCCCTAGTGGTTCCCTTTATAAAATAAAAGGAAGAGCTACTTTTGTTAAATCAAAAGGTACTCTAAATGTGGTGACCACTCGCGATAAACGTTTCTTTTTAATACCGCCGGGTTCAGTCGACAACCAGTAATTTCACCGCGCCCATTTTGATTAAATACTCTTTTAAATTAATATGATTGGACTACTCATAAGTAAATTACATTTTTCTTTTGTTTCCCGAATCGATAACATTTTTTTACTGCGTATTTTTAACCGATTGCGGCCGAGTTCATAAGGAGGGTAGTTAAACTTGTAGCTTATGCTTTTCAACTGTAAGGAAAAGACCTCCGTTCCTTTTTCACCAGATTTCCTGTCGGCAAAAACTATACCCTTATTTTTTTTTTTCGCCTTTATGATTTATTAAAGAGAGCTCTAACTTATCTTTCTATCCATTTATATATTTTTTATTATAAATGCGAAAGTGAGTTTGTTTGTTACGCTTTGCCGCAAAAACAGCTGAACGAATTTGGATGAAATTTGGCATAGGGGTAGACCATGACCTGGAGAAGGCCATAGGCTACTTCTCATCCTGGATCGCAGACGAAGTCATGGGCAAGAGCTAGAATTATCTATATAAAAATGAAATGCTGTTCGTTGGTAAGCGCGCATCGCTTGAGAGCGGCTGGACCGATTTGGCTATGTTTTTAAAATATTTATAATAGTCTGATTAAGTTTTTAAGGGAAAGATATTTTTTTTAATTTCCCGGCTAATGTTCAAATTCGATAAAAATTCAACGAAATTTCTATGGCATTTTTGTATGCACTTTGGTCAGGACAACGTCTGTCATTCAACTAGTTACATATCTATAAAATTCTTATATAAGTTCTATGGCGTCCTGATAAAACCACAAGCGAAACGACCATTCTTCTATAAGCACCCTTACTGCATGCTTACATTGCTTAAGAAAAATTGGATTATCTATGGAACCGCGGACTGTTATTTTTGTATTACGTAGAAGAGAAGTGGCATCCAATATTGCATACTGTGAAAATACACGGAAATACCGCTGAAGTAGGCATGGACATTTTTCCTTTACATACTTACCTACCTAGGCAACCTAATGGTCGATAACTCTGCTTTATCCTTACTATTATCAATCTGCTTAGCCTTTTCCCAACTATGTTGGGGTCGGCTTCCAGTCTAACCGGATGCAACTGAATACCAGTACTTTACATGGAGCGACTGCCTATCTGACCTTCACAACCCAGTAACTGGGTAACACGATACCGTAAATATTAAGTTAATGGGTATTGAGGTTATAGCTTAAGTATTCATTTTCTTTACGAAAAGAAGATTAAAATTAAACCTGAAATTTGAATCCTTAAATAATAATATTACCATAATAGTTTAAACATTTTCGGCCTATCTGCAAGACATACGACTACACCATGTTTAATACATGCTTAAAACATTATTTACGAAAAATGCGTGCTAGTTGTTTATTACAGTTAATATTTTAATGTTAAAATAAAGCAATGTCCCAGTTGAAGTCTAGATATTCTCGTGCGAAACTGAAACGTTCTGGTTAATGCCTTTCTGTCTAAAACGGTTTTTTAGCTGGTCTTCGGTGGTGCAAGCCTTCAGAGTGCACGGCGAACAGTTCATAATAACGTGTTTAAGAGCGTTTTTCCTAAAAGTCGGCAACGTCGCAGTTTGCTGTTAAAAATTTACCTGTTTTGATTAATTTGGCAATATTACTGTATGGAAACAAGAAATGTGGCTAACTAGCGAACTAGAATATTAATAATGGATTGCAATTATAACATTGAATTTGATGTTGTACCCGTTTTAGGTGTACAAAAGGCATTTGGAAAGTTTCTAAATACTTTTTTTACATCTATAACTAAATATTTGGTGTTACGATATCAATTGTTGCATTTCATAATCAATAATCTAGTTCGCTAGTTAGCCGCATTTTTTATTTCCATACAGTAATATTGCCAAATTAATCAAAGCAGCGAAATATTTGACACCTATTTGCGACGTTGCCCACTTTCAGAATAAACGCTCTTAATCATTCAGAAAAATTTCTCGTTGGTATGAAACCATTTGTTTCACATTCATTATGTGACGTCGCTGCTCCTCGGTAATAAGACACACAGTATTTTTTTAGAAAAAAAATAACATTGTACTCATTACACATAAGTAATAATTATTTATCATTCACTAATCGAATTAAACCTCTGAATTTAAAACTTTATTTAATAAGGCATCTTCTTAGTAAAAGGATTAACAATACCTTTGATTTAGATTTATGTTTAGTAAAATATGAAATATTTAAATCATAACACTCACACTTGGTCCGAATCACTCCACATTCCAGTCAGATTGATTGACATCCACTTTTACGCAGCTCAAAAAAATTGAAAATAATAACCACAACATCGCTTATAGATTTAAATAATCGTCACCAACATCAACAACGTTATATTAGGTGAATACTCGTAACTAACAGCACCTGTCTACCTTACAGAAATCAAAATAATTTTCTTAGTTTTTTGTGGTCCTAGCTGACCCGGCGAACTTTGTTCCGCAATCAATCAAATTTTAAAAAAACCCACCCTACCCTACTTACCTTACCTACCCTACTTACCCTACCTACCCTACCTACCCTAGCTACCCTGGCTACCTTACCTACCCTGGCTACCTTACCTACCCTACCTACCCTACTTACCCTACCTACCTACCTACCTACCCTACCTACCTACCTACCTACCCTACTTACCTACCTATTTTTTTGTTTTATCATTTATAACAAATGAACGGGTAGACTGATGTTTTGACTATAGCAAGTATACAATATCGGCTGGGGCCGTCCTTTATTACCCCTATCACTTCCATTTTTCAACCCTCTTTAAAATAGATGTAATTTTCGAAATCAACGACCCAATATTCCTCGAAAATGATACCCACATCGATTTTGTACATTTTTATCCCTAGCACACCCCTTTTTCATCCCCCCTCAGGGTAATTTTTTAGAAAGCAAGAAACATATACCTATTCATTTATTTAGTTTTTTGAGAACTTAGACAATGTATGGGAAAAACCATGAAAACGACATCAATGTTGATTTTTAGACATTTCGACCCCTTTCCGCCCCATTAAGGGATGATAATATTTTACTTCTAACATTTCGGATTTAAAAATAGATATCATTTTTAAAATTAACGACTCAAAAACCTCGGAAATGATACCAATATCGATACTCATTTTTTATCCCTATCCCACCCCTTTTCATCCCCCTGTTCATAAAAAGTATCCTATCCTATATCTTAGTATCTCACCTATCTATTTGAAAATTTTCATACAAATCCAGTCATCAGTTTCAGTTTTTAATTTCCCATACAAACTTTCACCCCCCTTTTCACCCCTTTAGAGGGTGGTTTCCGGGATAAAAAATTTTAGACTCCTGGTTCAGTATCCTATGTTAGACTCCTGGTTCTAAGCTACCTCTCCACAAATTTTCAGCTAAATCGGTTCAGCCGTTCTTGAGTTATAAATAGTGTAACTAACACGACTTTCTTTTATATATATAGATGTGAACAAGACGAATGAAACAAAAAACGAATGACTATCGAACTACTACTACTCAATATTAAAAAGAAAAAATGAACTATAAATAGTAATTATTTAAAAAAAACACAAACAAACCACAGGTGAGATTCGAACCCTCAGCTCGCCTTAATCACATTTACAAAGCACGTTAACCACTAAGCTAGCATACCATAAACTTTGTTGGTAGAAATTATGAAAAACTACTATGAGCTGCAGACAAAGTGAGTGTGTGTGCGTGTCTATAGTATTGTAACAACTTATAGAAGAAGGTCGTAAGTCAAACCGAAGCGTCAGTCTATTGCTTTGTGAATTGCTAATGAACTTATAAAGGCTACTGTACACCTCTGCCTGACTCTTCAGGGATAACAGGCATGGTGTAATATTAAACTTACATATTATTAACAGAGAAATCTCGATGTTTTGTCATGTCGTAAAATGCGAAGCAGGAACCGAGGCTTGGAATATAAAATACTACCTATATAATATGTTCCTAGTTTTATCCATAGCCTCCGTGGCGCAATCGGCTAGCGCGTTCGGCTGTTTTAACCGACAGGTTGGTGGTTCAATCGGGTCTACCCTTTATAGCAGAACTTTTTATGTCATAATATTATTTTGCATATCAGCGGATAGCATAAACTTCAGAATCAGAATCAGAATCTTTATTTGTTAAACATAGGTATTTACATAACGGTGTTGGTGTTAACATATTTGAGCGCTATGTTTTGCCGTGAAGGCAAAATAGGAGACAAAATTTAACTAAAATGTAATTTTAAAAAAATACAAAAATTTCGCACTTCACTTCATTTCGCAGAAAATCGTTTGGGTATGCCAAACGATTTTCTGCGAAATGAAGTGAAGTGCGAAATTTTTGTATTTTTTTCACTCATTTATCATACATTGAAAACTCATAATTTTGTCAGTCAGAATCATCTTTAGGCATAAATTTCATATCCATAATAATTAAAAAGAAGAACCATCATATCGCAGAAAGTTCACACAAACATGCAAACAAGCATACACCATGCATGCAGCATGCATGGTTTCTGTTACGGCTCCGGCGCTGCGGGGCTCCGGCGGTCCCACGCGAGCTGAGGAGCAGGTGGTCTTAGCCGACGCTGCGGTGGTGAACACTCTAGGGGTAAGGCAGACAAGACTACGTGGAATCGGGTTTGCAGCGATTCGTTTCTGTCACTAAATTTTGTAGCACAACATATTGACTTTTTAATTTTAATTTAAGGTTAAAAATGATATTTTATAGAAATAGCAATATGCCTAATAAAATTATTCCAAATAAAATTCTGCGATCTTAAAAGTATGCCATAGTAAATTCGGACATATAAACATTCGGCCAAACAATAATTATATTAAATAATTTTTATGCCTTTTGAATATTCGTTCAAAGAAGTGTGTATGCCAAGTGTGTTATGCCACATAAATTTCGTATCATCAAGATTCTGCCAGATAGGAAGCCGGTTCAAACCCAACCGGGGGCGATGACTTTTTGAACTTTTCATTGCTAAAAGATACATACACATAGGTACATAAACTCACCTGCCACGAACCTCGCTAAAAGTTGTCAAACTAAATTAACCGTAATCACTGCAAACTAACATAAATTACGAAAGTTAATTAGACACAATGCTGTCACAATTCGTGTTTTTTTTAAGCGTCGAAACACCTTGATTTACCTCTTTTGCTCCTAACTAACGCCCATCGTCCACGACGATACTCAAAAACTTGTTACGAACTTAAATCACCAAGTAGCCAGAATGTCACAGCACTCACAGCACTAGTATTTCCATAGCGGTTCGTACAGGATACGAAGGCGTCATTAACTAGTTTGTGATTGGTTGATAAATTAATGGTAATTGATAAATGATGTTATTTATATATTCAGCTAACTCAGTAGTGCCAGTTTAGTCATACGTAGATAGACATACACGCTCGCACACACTTTAAATATTAAGAATTATGTCACTCTCTGTATTTCTTTTATTATTTTATATTTTTCTGTGTACTTCGTAATTGGCGTAATAATTAAATTAATAATAATGCTATACTTACAGCAGTGAAGCTACTTTATAATAAATATATTTCTGTAAGTAGGTTTGCACAAACACTTTTACACGCCAATCATATTTTAACATCTAGATGAGTGAGTGACGAGTTCATATCTGACTACTCTGAGAAGAAAAGCCGAAATAAACTCAGAGGTCTCTTGAAGTCCAAGTTAAGTTGCGTGGACGATGGGCTTTATGATTGCTAAAAGGTTGAGGAAATGGTTGTACATATTTTTTCAACACAAATCTTATGAAGCCTCTAATGTTTCTACCCACAGAAAAGAAAATAAATCATAATATAACACATATAGTTTATGGAGGCTTATCCACGAAATCCTCGCCAAATCTCATAAACTCCTATTTCACTTGCAAATGGCATACAATGGAAAACATCGTAAAAATGTCTTGACATAATATTGAACAAATAAAGTAGGTGTTACGTTAATTTTATAAAGTTTATCCTTAAGCCAATTTGTGGCAAAATGAAAGAACCTTGATGAGTGTACTTTTTCATGATTATGGAGTCATATTTTGAGGCTGGATAATCTTGTGTATGTTTATGAAACACCATCATCGTCACAAAGTAATTTCAAAATAATGAACATTGGCTCAATATATCATTCATATTCATTGGCTACCTTGTTAGTAGTAATATTAGTCTAGTGGTCGCTACAAGCGCTAATGCTGAGCATGAGGTCCTGGATTCAGTTCCCGGGTCGGGCTAAGTGTTATTGGGGTATTCCATCTGGAATTCCTCAGTAGCAGCCCGGAGTCGGGATTTGTGCCCGGTTGATGGCAATAGGCTCGCCTCCTATTACATGGGACTTAAACATAACTGGCGAAATGTGGGTGTACTATAGGTACAACTCTGCCTTACCCTTCGGGGAATACTGGCGTGATGTTATGTATGTGAGCATTGGATCTAAAGGCTTTAAAATAATTTATTCTTCTACCGTCTTATTACAAAACGAGTTGTAACTTTAATCCAAGCCCAAATCTTAGAGACAAGTATTGTATTTTGAACTTTATTCCGGCAAGTATAAACTTCTAAATACAAAACGGACAAGTTCGACTCGGGATTGACGTCAGTTTCTGTAATTAGAACTTTAATGTTGTTGGAATAAAGTTCATTATTGAAAAATGGGTCTAAAGATAAATCTTGTTTTTTCATAAGGCCTCTAGAGTCTCCCCGTGCCTCTTTTTGTTAAGTTATAGTAGTTTCAACAGTAATTTATTTTGACAAATCATAAAAACAATATATAAGCTAATACTAAAATACATACAGGATGGCACGGACATCGACGCTCAAACTGTAACCATGATTCTGGACACCCTACCGTAGAAAGCAAATTTTCCGCTATTTCATAGAAAAGTGCCTCAAGCGTCAATGTGCGTTGTCAAAATGTATGGAACAGCATTTTTTTTTTTAATAACCGACGAAAAATTTCAAATATTGGTGTTCTAAATCATGTACTGAATCCATGGTTAATTATATACAAGTATATAAAAAAGGGAAGAGAGGGCATCAAAAAATTCGTCCAAATCACTATGGGAAAAGTGCCCAAAAGGCTGGCAGCATGTTATGTTTCCTTGGCCTAAAAATAGGCGAGCCCCTCTGGTCACGTGAATAGTTAGATAATTTAATTTTGAATCGAATAAAAACAGTCCAATCACGTACGAGGAGAATTCGTAACATTATAACATTGATAACTGTCACAATAACTACAACATTTTATTTTTTGTCAAAGTTACGAGTTCACCCTTGACACTTGTTGAATGATTCGATTTCGTTTGCTTTGATAAAACTTTATTATTATTTGCGAGTAACTGTTTTTGTTTTGATTGTGGTTAGCGAAGAGTTTTTGTAACTATTATGGTGTTTTTCATGTCACGAAAGTATTCTAAAATAAACCAAAAATTGTTTTTCAAATTATTATTTTCCACAGGTATTCTTCTTCTTCAAACTCTTTTTAGAGGAACAATCTTTGGTTTTAATTTAAAATTAGATACTTAACAAAATTATATACTAACTTAACTAAAACTATTCAAAAACCAAAATATAGCATCGAAAAATTCATTCGCATCGCTGTCGACTGGTAATGAACCCAAGAGACCAGAGACGTAGCCTTGTAACCAAATAAATAAATGTAACCACCAATTTTCCTCTGTAGTAATTAATGTAAATCATAATTTTACTTTACATTTGTTTTTTTTTTAAATAAAAAAAACAAATGTAAAGTAAAATTATCCCATTATCCGCATTAGTCCGCTTCGGACGATATTTTTTATGCTCTATGATTCTTTCCCCTCCTTTTTTTAATACAGTATGTATCAGAAAGGTGTGGTCAAATTTATTACGGGTGTGGTACAGACCAACTATCTGAACAACTTTCTCCATTGGACCAATATCGTAATCGCGAAAAAATTATCTACTATCACGAACAAAACTTCAATACTTCCTCAACCCAAATGTATGGGAGGGCTGCTTATTTACTCGGTACACGAAATGAAACAAAAATATGATGAATAAAGATTTCTGTTGTAAGTATAAAATAAAGTCCCCCCGCCGCATCTGTCTGTCTGAACGCGATAAACTCAAAAAATATCGAACAGAATTTCATAAAGTTTTCACCAATGGACGTAGTGATTCATGGCGAAGGTTTAACTGTATAATTCATTAAGGTTTTGTGTAAATTGGCCAAAATATGACGATGATTGTTGAATATTTTGGAAAAAACATGCCGACTGGGAGCTTTACTGGCGTGCGCCGCGTAAACCATGAAGTTATATGAAAACAATGTATTACGGAATGAATACATTTTTTACCTGGATTAACACAGGGCATTTTTAACCCCAGTAGTACGTTCCCGTGGGATATTCTCCGGCATCCACGCGGGCGATGCCACGGGTAAAAGCAAGTCTATTATAGTTTCCGATGTTACAGCACTATCGACTCTAGTGGGATTATAACTGTTACTTAATTAGCATAACCACGCACCAATTTGTATGAAGCTCGTCCCTAAAACCTTTTTGTTTAATAACAAGAAAATTCAAATTATCATTGAGACCAATTAATTCATTTAACATAACAATAGACACTTAAAATACCCGTGATATTTAAACAAATAAACATCTTGAAACAACTTCTCATTGTATTCGAATTAAAACAATACTATTTAACTTGCTTAAATTATTCAAAATAAATAACATCATTCAGTTTCAGAGATTAAATGAAAACAGTATTATAATAATTATTTAGAGCATAGTAGAGCACCCTGTGAATGTTTAGATTTAATAAGAATAATAATCATTTTATTTCGGAAAATCTATAATTGTTAGTAAACAATCAATCTGCCTAGCCGTTTCCCAACTATATTGGGGTCGGCTTCCAGTCTAACCGGATGCAGTTGAACACCGGTATTTTACATGGAGCGACTGCCTATCTGTCCTCGACAACCCAGTTACTGAGTTACACGATACCCCTTGGTAAGACTGATTGTCAGACTTTTTGGGCTTCTGATGAAACGAATGTCAAAGAACTTGCTTTCCTCGGAAAGCAAGTTCTTTGACATTCGTTTCATCAGATCGTGCCTCGGCACGGAAAGGTCTTGATATGTAATGGATAGTCACCCATCTAAGAACCGACCGCGACAAGCGTAGCTTAACTTTCCATCGACCCGTGAGGCTGTTAATAATAAACAGTGAACTTAATAACTATGTTCGTAGTTTTAGACGTAAAGTCATACCACCATACTTATTTCAGCTGTCAAGTAGCTTAACTGTGTTGGCAAATAAATACATGATGTTAGTAATGCCCAAGATGCGATTTTTTTTAAACTTTTCAAAACACAATTAATTTAATTTATACTTAGTAACCTACATTATTCGTTTTAAAAACATTACCGTGTTGTGTTGCTCGTTAATAGACATAGATACCTATCTATGTTAGTTCCCTGTGCTATAGTTAAATGACAATTAAGGGACTTTCCTGGTAAAAGTCCTTTGAGAGTATATCTAATGCTGCTAGCTTAGTTTTTTTCCAGTGTCTAGACTGATAAAATGGTGTAGAATCGTTAAAAATTCTGTATAGTATTTTGTTTATAGAACAGTATAAACAAATTTGAAAACGTTTTTGATATACTCTTGTGATATTCTTTACATTAATACTAGCACGAATCCGTTAGATAAATAGATAAATTTATTGCACACCAACTATAGGAAAATAATCACACTGGAATTTAAAAAAAAATGTGTTACAATGAGCGGCCCGTGTATTTCAGATTTTCCCAAAAAAACTTCAATACCCCATTTCACCCCTCTATAAAAGAATCAGCCTATAACGTTCCCACTCCTGGGACACGGGCCTCTTCTCGGTGAGAGAGAGTGGACCATAATCTACCACTTGGGCCCGGTGCGGGTTGGTGGATCACCCCGCACCGAGGTTTCACCTCTCTATGATTTTTTATTTACTTATACCTATTTTCGGTTCAAACTTTCTCTGTACCAAATTTCATCAATATTATAGCCGTGAAAACTTAACAAACAGACTGAAGACCTAGTACGACGCACGGCGTAAATGTAACGGAAAACCGAATTTCCCAATTTTTTTATTAATAAAAATACAACTTTCCTACAATACAATTAATATTACCCGTAATATTATTAATATTACATGAATACATTCTTAAAAGTAAGTAAATTTTATGTGCAATTCAATTTTAAAATCAGTTGTCTTTATGTAAAGACTCTCGCAGACAGGCGCGACGCGTCACCGGCAGAACATTTTCCGTAAAGTTTTCATGTAAATTGTTCCACCAGAGTCGCGTCGTGCCATCGCGTCGTCGCGTCCGCGCGTTCGTGCTAAGCCCACCACAATTTCGCATAATGTACTTCTAGGTTTTTACTATCCCTTATTGGGCCATTGGCTAGTTTAACTAACAACGTATTGGCGATCGTAAATCAGGAGAATGTTTGTCAGAGATATTAAATGTCTCTTTTAATGGTGTCATAAAACTCATAAATATAGGAAATATTATTATGGGCTTGGGCAATCATTTAGTATTTATAGTACAGTACCTAAAGATACTATATTATAGATCTTTGATAATCGTTACGTGTCGGCCAGAATCCCGAAAGTCTGACAACCAGTCTTACTCAGGGGTATCGTATTATCCAGTAACTGGGTTGTGAAAGTCAGATAGGCAGTGACCCCATGTAAAATACTGATATTCAGTTGCACCCGGTTAGACTGGAAGCCGACCCCAACATAGTTGGGAAAAGGCTAGGCAGATTGAGTACAGTACCTATAGATTTCTATAATAATAGTTTTTAACCGACTTCCAAAAAGGAGGAGGTTATATGTTCGTCGCGTATGTATGTTTTTTTTATTTTTTATTATGTTTGTCCGGCGATTTCTCCGTCAATTGAGGACCGATTTAGAAAATTATTTTTTGTATGAAAGGGTATGCTCCCAAGTTGGTCCCATATAAATTTTATTAACTTTGCTTAGATAGTTTTTGAAAAACCTTCAATAATACGTATTTTTCCCATTTAGTGTATGTGGATGACATTTTATAACTTCCTGTCACTGTTTTTTACATAGCAGGTAGTGGTATTCGAATTTGAGTGGGGTAGGTACCACAACTAAAAAGTGAAAAATAAGAACTTTTTACAAAAACATAATTTCGGAAGTCGGTGTCTTTGGTTTTGAATTTTTGTTTTTTGCCACCGACTTCCGAAATCAAAGTTATTTTTCACTTTGTAGTGTTTCTTTTTCGAAATCTGTTGTTTTTGTTTTGTAAAAAGTTTTTTTTAAATTAATTCATTCACTATTAGACAACGCACAGCCTAAACCGCTGAGTCTAGAAACATGAACACTTGCACTAGAGTTCCATTTACGCCAAAAATGAGCAATATGGAAGGATTTGAGCAAAATTCACCCCCAAAAAGTGTATCATTTTTGCCGATTGGAAAAACTCATCGGGCACAAGGCTTGTTTGAACTATAAGCCTCTACCTCCATAGCAGTAGATTTGCTGTTAAAAAAAACTTACTCATTTCTGGTTTACTTTAACTACCTACAGTCAAAACTTAAAACGACACAATAATGTAGTTATCATTATTAACTGCTATAGTCTCCTTTTTATTTTATGGTGCGGGCCTTCGTTTGGGGGTGAATATAGGGTTGTGACGGACTCTTGCCGAGTAAACAGCTCCTGCTGTTACAAGTCGGGAGTGCAGACATGTTACACACAAACTATGACTTAGGAATCTTCTTGCAAAACTGACTGACTGACTGACTTACAAAACTTCAATACCTACTGGACCCAAACGTACGGGACGACTGATTATTTTTTCGCGATAACGATGTTGGGCCCATACAGAATTTTGTTCAGTTTGACAGTATGTACCACACCCTTAAATTTGACTACACCTTTCTGATACACGCTGTATAGAAATTGAAAAAAAACAGCCTGTATAACTAATTACTAGTATTTCTAATGACACATAGTTAACTACAGGTATTACGGGTAATCGGTGACAAAGGTCGTGAACTTCCATGTAATAACATTTATTATTCATTAATTTGTCGCAAGTACGTCGTGTGACGTGCAAATTGTGCATTGAGGTAGGTCTGCACGATATTGCACAGAGTAATTAAAATTGTCAGAGGTATTTTTGATACCTTTTTTTTTCGTTTCAAGCCTCGATTGATTCCTTTCAGTCTAGTTATTCGGAGTTATGTTAATAAAAATACAGGTAAAAGAATAGGTTGTAAAAACAAAATCTCGAATAATTTCTCGTTTGGAGCAGCGTATAAAATATATGCAATAAATATTTACGTATAGGTATGTAGTTTGCAAATGGATATTTAATCTGGTTTAATGAGGTATTTAAAATATCTTCTCAATTGAACTTAGATCCTATCCTAACTATTAAACGAGCAATATTTTAATATATTTATTTGATTTGTAATCACGTTCTCAAAAACGGCTCTAACGATTTCGATGAAAGTTGCAATATAGGGGTCTATGGGGGCGAAAAATTTATTTAGCTAGGTCTCATATCTGAGAAAATTCGCTTTCTCCGTATTTTCACCAAAGTCGCCCAAAGTTTAGAACAAGATGGCTACCATGGAATAATGACATGGCAGCATGGAATTTGTAAGTACCTACTATCATGGCAGCATGGAATTTGTAAGTACCTACTATCATGGCAGCATGGAATCAGTATGAACTTTCTTATACTATTAAATGAGCATTCTCTATTTTCACCAGAGCAGAGTTCGGTCGCCCAGGTACCGTTATATAACATCACCCCAAAAGATTATTTCAGTAACCACTAAACATAAAAAAAACGTCTTTCTTCAAAACGGAATCCAAATAAAACAACCAGCCCTTTAATCAGCCGGTCCATTCGACCATAAACAATAAAATTCCAATAACACAATACATTTAGACACCATTTTTAATCTGTCAATAGCGTGAAACGTTTTAAAGGCAATATAAAGCCACATGAAAGCGCGTCTCGATGGCTGACACGCCGGGGACTGCCCATTTCCGATCGCAACGACCAACAATACGGGCATAAATGTCACTTTTAATCTTAAACGCTGTTTAGCCGTTGATTAAAAATTGTTTAGAAGTGGCTGTGTGTTGTTAATGCGGCGTTTTAGGGTTGAAATGGGGTGTTGTGGTTTATTGAGGGGTGAAGTGAGTCGGATTGCAAGTTGGCTCAGTTTTGGTCTATGTAGTAGGGACTGTGGTCGTATTCAGTTCGTTTTGAGTGTATTTCTTCTTAATAATTTCCTTGAAATGCAGAAGTATAATCAGGCTACATGTTCACACTGCATGGGACTAAAGCCTCCTCTTTCTGTGAGAGATCCGTTATCCGCACTCCACCGCCGCCGCGCCGCGACGGCGCACGAGCCTGGCTGCGCACCCAGCTATGACTCACAGTACGATCACGCTCATAGCCGCAATCGGGAAATGCAAACTGTACTTTATTACTGTGAGCGCGAAGGTGATGGTGGGAGCGAGACAAAACATTGTATTGATAATGGTGTTTTAGGTGGGAATATGTTTTATGCACGCACGGTGATGCCTGCGGATAATTATTTATTATTTAATCATTTTATTCATACTGTTGGTTGTATAATAGCATTATATTATAAGTATTATATTTTAAGTACTATTTATTTTATTTTATATTTATGTATAATTCTTTAAACCTGACTTGGTTTCCGTACGTTTTTTTTTTTTCGGGTGACCACTGAAAATCAGCCTGTGCTGTGGGTCTCCATAACACATCATGCTGAGTGGAAGCCTTCTTGTCACAGTCATGTCGTGCCAGCAGCTGCCGACTATTTCTGTTTTGTGCTCGTTATTGTATTTTTTATGCACGTGTTTCTGTGGCATATAAACTTATTTTTCTTTCTTTCTTTCTTCTTTCTTTCTTATCCATCACGTGGGCTCAGTGCGGGTTTGCAGATGTCACATGTCTTCGAATTTTTGGTTCTAGAACATGCCAATTTTCTCACCCCGCAATGCGATTTGGCAATTCTTCGGATTATGTCGGTTACCTTGGTTGTCGTGCCGATTTCTCAATTTCTGATTCGATAACGTCGTCAGAGAAACTCCAAGCATAGCCCTCTCCATAGGCCTCTCTCTCCATATGCGTTTGTGCGACTTTCAGCTTTCTAATGAGGCCCATTGTGAGTGACACCTTCACCGATTTGGAAGCAATGGTGATGAAATAATTTACACAAAGTAAAGTGCCTGCTGATGTCGTGATGGCCCAGTGGTTAAGGGGTTCAAATCCGGGCATGTACCAATGTGACTTTTTAAATTCATATGTACTTTCTGAGTTTATCTTGGACATTACTGACATCGGTGAAGGAAAAACATCGTGAGGAAACCTGGACTTATAGTTAATATAAGTCTGAAATCGCCAAACCGTCTTGAGCAAGCGTGGTGATCAATGCTCGTGCCTTCTCTGTATGAGAAGAGGCCTTTGCCCTACAGTGGGACAGTAACAGGCTGGTATAATCATCAAAGTGCCTGCTTGGGTTCGAAACCACGACCTACAAGTCCACATCGCGGCCGTTACTACTGCGCCCTCCTTGAAATGAGCCGAGACATTTGCTCAACAGTGATACAATAGGCTGATTTTATTGTTACTACGAGTACTTTGCAATAATCTTTTATTTGATAAAATCAATTGCTTTTACTGATAATGTAGTCTATCATAAAAAATATGGCATAGACATTATGATATTATTTAGCTAACTCAAATGCATTGTCTGATAAATTCAATAGCAAGTAAATAAATATAAGCCCAATTGACTTGACTAATTAGCAACAAACGCAGTAAATCCAATAAAATAAAGTTCAGAAAAAAATATATGATAATTCGTTGACCCGACTGAACCCCAACCCGTCTTGAACAGGCGTGGTGATCAATTGTAGTGACTTCTCTGTATGAGAATAGGCCTTTGCCCTGCAGTGCGACAGTAATAGGCTGGTATTTCATAATTACGTAGTTGAGATGGCCCATTCAAATTGGACCTGTATTTAAGAAACAAGTTAACAAATTCTATTTTCTCAAACATGCTTGGAAATTCGAGCATTATTTTGACAACCTTCTTTGTATTGAGATAAGTCGAAAATGCTGTAGGTACTGGTCGAATAATTGCGAGCGCTCGGCCGGCAATGTTTGTATGAAAATCCATAAAAATGAAAATTCGTATCTGGAATATTATTTAAAAAAAATGGAACTCCATGCAAACAAGGAGTTAACTTATCAAAGATTTTATTCAAATTTCGATTTGGCTTCCAAATAGAGCTGTTTAAAGTAAAGAAGAAACAAATGAACATACTGGCGCGTGAAAAATTAACGCAGTTCGTCATTGATTCTGGAATTTATAATTTAATTTAGGTACTTAGTTAGAATTTGCGCGCATTATTTGAGAAAAGTACTATAAAAGCTTTGGCCGCAACGAGTCATTGATGGACTCACGTATGTCGTCCATCAATGCCACTGTTGCAGGCCGCGTCAGTAACAGTACTTTTCCCAACTGTCTTGTTCCAGTCTAACCTCATGCAGTTGAATACCAGTTTTTGTCAAGTAGCGACTATCTATCTGATCTTCACAACCCGATACTCCTAAGTAACACTGGTTGTCTTTCGGGCTTCTGACTGCCCGTAACCACGCCAGCCAGGAACAACGGTTTAACGTGCTTTCCGAGACACGGAAGAGTCACGATATGTAATGAATGGTCACACATCCACCATCCATTATTATATACCGAGGCTTATAGCCAGTGGCGGATTTGCCCTAAGGCCCAGTAGGCCTGGGCCTAGGACGGCTACGTATTAGGGGCGGCTAATCGTGACAAAAAAAAAGCACTGATGATAACAAGAAATGACTCCAAAGCACCTATATATTCTAAACGTTCGCGCACATTAGTGTAGTGTGCGGTGGCGGGCCGCACTGCACCGCATCGTAAACCAATAATAACTTAAAACCAATAAAAAAATATGTCCAAATGACTAATTGAAACGCGTCATAGAATTTCGCGGCGCCAACCAGACTCATAGAACAAAATTTCTGAACCGAACTGAAAAGTTGGCAATAAAGTAAATTCATTAAATAGTCTAAATGATGGGTGCTGAGAAAGGGCCGGCTGATACTTACTACATGGCCTGGGGCCTATGGCGGCCAAGACTGCAAATCCGCCACTGCTTATAGCCAGTCCAATAGACGAAAAATGAATGCGGCGTATCATGCGAAGTGTCAAGCAATTTTGTAGCATGTGCGCTGCATATGATAATGGCACGGACCTTGGTGTTATTACAGTTCATATTTCTACATCTTAGCCTAAACTAATGTCGTCTATTTCATCCACAGAGCAGAGAATTAACAGTAGAGGTAGCAAAGCGTCGACCCTTTTAGAGAAAGTCGGCGGTTGGCGCAGTCAACGAGGAGGTATGTGAGGAATGAACGAAATGAATGAACTGTGAACGAAACGCATGCGCTTTCGCTGTACATAATGCATCACTCGTAGAACAGGAATGAAGTTGTTTGATGCACGTACTGTTTTCTGTTGTGTACATTAAATTGTAATGTTTCCTATTTTTAGAGGATTTTCTACAGTTAGGCAGCACGAAATGTAGGCGGTATTATGTGTGTCGAGTAGAATACAAAAATAATTGACTGTTACTCGAATAATAAGTTCAAAATAAATGCTTTGTTTTAATAGAAATGAAGGACCAATCGGCCATTATTCAAAATGAATCACACCTTTGTTCCTATTTTAACAAAACTTTGATAATAGACTTTAAGTGAGGCTGAGTAATAAAAGGTAACATTGTGCTGAAATTACGTCCTTGTTTTAATTTGATTTCGTGAAACCATGAATTTTAAAAAGGGGTTTAATTGAGTCTTGGCTTTAGTGGTAGAAACATCAGTAGGGATAGGACATTCAAATATCATTTTCTAAATATTTTTTTTTAATAAGATACGGCTCTTTGTCTACAATAATACAGGGTGGCAGGGACAAAAAAGCGTCGTTTATTACAAAATTTCAACGCAACTTGTTACCATGGATTCAGTATGTGCATATTTCTGGACACTGCGTTGAAATTATTAGGCGGTTATAAAAAATAAAAAAAGATGTTTCATACAAAAGTGCAACACCTACGCGGTCAAACTGTACGGAACAACAATTTTTTTTTTTTGGAGCTGACTAATTTTTAGGAAAAATTATGTACTTCTTCTTCTTCTTCTTTTCGTGTGGTTAGTGACTAACCTGGTGTCAGAGTTTTAAAGCTGCCCATGGGCCTCTAACTTGGTTTCACATGCCGTCGAGAAATATCTCTCAAGCATGACGGTCCCCCACGATGTTTTCCTTCACCGTTTTTGAATAAATTAACAAATAATATTAAAGTTGACACTGTTATTAATTAGGTAAAGGAAGAGACTTAATATAGAGTAGATAGATAGAGATATTATTTTAAAATTTCTAGTAGTTTTTCCGTGTCTGCGTAATTGAGTTTTGACAAATACCCCTGTATATATTATAATTAAAATACCTACCTGTTGTCTACACTATAATAATATTATAAAGAAGTAAAGTTTGTAAGTTTGGATGTAGGAGGCAATCTCTGAAAAAACCGAAAAACCCAAAAACAAAAAAAAATCTTTTACTTGCAGAAAGCTACACTATTGCCGAGTGTCGTAGGGTATATTTCATACGCATGATTAGAAAGAAAGAAAGAAAGAAAAAGTATTTATGGTGACTCGCACAGGAAATCACACATTAAACTAAAAACACAATAAAAAACAAAGTAACATTAAAAATTAAAGAAGGAAGTCCTTTCTTTTTTTTTTTTGGGTGGGAAATCATCAAATGACTCCTCCCGCTCTGGGCGGAGCGAGAGGGAGTGTCTGACTTTTACTGACTAAAACCCACCCGTGTTCCTTCCGTTGCCTCCGTGAGGACACGGCGGTGCCCCGCCCCCGGGCAGACCTCCACCGTATGCTCCACCGTGTCCTCAAAGAAGGAAGTCCTTATGAGGCCAAAAGGCTCCAATCTCAGCATGATGCCGCGACATTTAAAAATAAATAAAAATGTCGCAGCGCTGGTATTCTGATAGGGCCCGCAGTAATTGGCTACCACGTGGGCGAAGACATGGGTACAATTTATTATCAAATCATCATCATCATTTCAGCCGAAAATCGTCCACTGCTGGATCACCCCCTCTCACTCTCACCCACACTATATCACTCTGGATTGCCTCCCTCAAGCACCCCCACTTCGACCGGTTCTGTGCTTCTCGCATCTAGCGGATTCCTGCGGCCATTTCCAGGTCCTCCTTGTGGGAGGCCTTCCAACGCTATCTCTTCCGGTACGCGGTCGCCACTCCAGAACCTTTCGGCCCCATCGGCCATGATCTGTTCTGCGAGCAATGTGCCCTGCCCACTGCCATTTAAGTTTGACAATTTTTCGGGCTATGTCGGTTTCAAAAATTTAAATATCTGCTGCCTCTGCGTTCATTCTCTACTCTGTACAACATAATAATATTCTAGGAGCTAGTTAAAAAGTCACGTGTGTTTTGTCAATTTTACAGTTTTATAGGAAACACGCCATAGTTCGCTGTTACCAAGCATGTTGGTTAGCATGCGTTTGCATACTGATTCCTTTATTTCCATTACGCTTTCCATGAAATCGACTGTATGTATTAGTTCTTAGTACTTAATTGTATTTAACGCTTACCCAGTTAATAAGTTTTCCGAAGTGCGTCAAGGCTTTCGTAGTAGTTAATTATACTAAGAGAATACTAGAACTTTTATGTTTTATTATTTATTTTGATAAAACCATTACAAATTAAGTAAGGGTAGCTTAATCATAGCAAAGTTGTTCTAGAATCTTCATCATCACCATCTGCCTCTAGCCTTTTCCCAACTATGTTGGAGTCGGATTCGAGTCTAACCGGATGCAGCTGAATGCCAGAATTGTAAAACTTAGTAACTGACTAATTCAATTTTAGTAACTGGGTAATACGATACCCCTTGGTAAGACTAGTTGTCAGACTTTCGGGTTTCTGACGACCCGTAGTGACTGTCAAGGACCCACGAATGACAGGGAATGTGTTCCGCGACACGCAGGAGTCTCAATAAGTAAAAATGGTCACCCATCCACAGACCAACCCTGGCAAGCGTAGCTTAACCTGATGGATGTTATTACTTAGCTACAAGCTCCGGTATAATTATACAAATTATTAAAATAGATGTAACAGGCTTGCAAGTAATGACTCTCTATCATCGTTGTACTAAATAGGTCCGTTTCTCTCGGACTTCTGACTACCCGTAACAATTGTCAAAGCTCTAGAAATGACAACCTAGGCCAACGGCTTAGCCTAGTAGTGAGCCTTGAGCAGTGATAGCCTAGTAGTGTGACCGTCGGACTGCCAAGTCATAGGTCTCGAGTTCGAACCCAAGGCACGCACCTCTGTCTTTTCGGATTCATGTGCGTATTGTATAATTATCACTAGCTTCAAAAACGGTGAAGGAAAACATCGTGAGGAAACCGACATGCCTGAAAGATATTTCTCGACGGCATGTGAAGCCAAGTCAGAGGCCCATGGGCGGCTTTACAACTCTGACACCAGGTTAGTCACTAACCACACGAAAAGAAGAACGGCTTAGCACGTTGAGCCGCAACAACCGAGACCCAATGTCTCGGTTATCATTTCTGAGGCACGAAGGGGTCTCGATATGTAAGGCATGGTCGATCGACGAACCGACCTCGAAGTGTAGCTTAACCATTGATGGACCTGTGCGGCTGTTATTATTAAGCCACATAAGACAACAACGTCTCGTCGACAAAAATAGACGTTGATGCTTTTAGACCAATGTGAGTTTTAGATAGTTTCAACATTAATAAAGTTGCAATTTATTGGGAGTTTTTGTCGAAAGTGGTTAAGCGAATATGAGGTCGACTATATGGAACGGAGGAACAGTACATCCACGTTGTTGGCTATGAGAGTATGTTGGGGTAAGTTCGGCCGTGGGATAAGACCGTACATATCAAATTCCCGGCTAATTTGGCTTTTTTTTTTTAAACTGACAACATTGTGTGGGCCAGAATAATATGGCGCAGAACACAATGTTATCAGTATTACCTACTAGTATTACTAACTGAACAGTCAGCTGTGCTGCTGTGTTCTTCCCAGCTAAAGCACTAGGAAGTGGTGAAGGGCGGGCGTTTTGGGGGATAGTCTCATGTAATTTTGACGTTCAAAAAGTGCTGATTCTCAGCTCAGTTTTAATTATAAATGACTTTTGATTTTTATTAGAAATACGAGTTACTTAGCGCCGTATTTACCCCAACAAAAGCCATACCAACCTATATCAAAAGCAACAAAGTCTTTCTTTCTTTTTCTTTTTTTTTTAAAAACGGTGCCCACACTAAGAATTTCTTCCTGTATCGTGGGTGCGTTTACAAACATAGAAACTCACATACACTAACACCCAGACCCGGAACAACTACTTGCAGATCATACAAATATTTGTTCCGTGGGGGGATCGAATCCGCGACACGTTGCGCAGCAGTCGATCGCTCAGCCACTGCGCCAACCGTGTCGTCTCTTTAACAGTTTATAAAACAGTGAACTGAATAAAGTTTTCTTACCGGTTTTACTTACCCATGTTGGATGTGATATCCGTGTTGACACATAAATATTGATCAGTTTTAATTACACAAAGGACATGCAATTCCAACATTAATTTGCTAACGCATACCGATGGAAATATTGTCATTTCACTACTATAAAAATTGTTATTATTAAAAGGCAAGTATTTTTTCGAACTCTAATAATTCCCATTTTGTGCTCGTAAAAATATTATTGAACACTAATAATGTCTGCGCCTTTTTGTGGACCTCAAATAATATATTTTTTGGGGACGTAAAGATACCAAAAAGTCACCAACTGCAACCAACTGTGAGAAAAGGCCAGAAAGTTAAAAAGAGGGTATATTATTTAAAAAAGTGTGCATCATTACAAAAGCAGATAGTTTTTAGAATATCCGTAAAAAAAAATCCCTTAGGTATTAAAACGTTAGCCAGGGGTATCGTGTTACCCAGTAACTGGGTTGTGGAGATCAGATAGGCAGTCGCTCCATGTAAAATACTGGTACTCAGCTACATCCGGTTAGACTGGAAGCCGACCTCAACATAGTTGGGAAAAGGCTAGGCAGAGATGTTGAAAACCTGAAAAAAGGTAATTTTTTTTTCAGGTTTTCAACATCTTTCTTTTGGTGGTGCTATCACAGGTATGCTGGAAGAGATTTCTTTAGAAATAAGCATCACCTTTGTACGTATTTTTCTGTTCCTTTCTTCTTGTCTATTTATATGTGTGTACATAAACTGTTGAATAAATAAATAAATAAATAATTTTACACATCAATACGAACAACTTTTATTTTATGGGACCAAAAAAGAAATCGCGAAAAAAATATTCTGTTGCCCCATACATTTATGTTCGCATAACTCGACAAAATATGGAACTGAAAATATTTTTTCGCTATGATATCTGGTTTGCATTCATAGTAAAAGGTGTTAAAAACGATGAGTACAATGAGGTTTTCAGTTTCAGTTACATACACCTCCTAAACGTAAAATTACAATTATAATAATATACATATAATTACAATTATAATAATATATAATATACAATTTTTTATAAGATCTCTGACAAGCAAACTTTGGATGGACAAGAAAGTAAAAAAAATAAAAATTACTTAGTTTAACATAAAAAATACAATAGACGACGTATATTTAGTAACCTAATCCACTTAACTGTTCTTAAAGAGTCCTAAAGAACCATGTAAGAAATCGAAACGTGTTTCACCTCTCAACGAAGCATCCTCAGGACGTGTTGCCACGCCTAGCGTCGAACGCTGTGTCTTCTTTATGACTCCTTAAGAACAGTTTCAGTATTTTAACATGGATTTCCACAAGGTCACGCCTGAGTCTATTACTATCTTAGTTTAACACAACTAATAATGCAGCCTGTTACTGTCCCACTGCAGGGCAAAGGCCTAGTCTCATACAGAGAGAGCATGAGCATTGATCACCACGCTTGCTCAAGACGAGTTAGCGACTACAGACTTACTCGTATATTGACTATAAAGTCATGTAGTGCTTTTATGTAAAAAACTCACCGTGAGAACTTAGGTGAAGTGAGCGTGAAGTGCGCTGTCATTCCACCTGTCGATCGATTCTATAAAATTCTCGCCGGGAAGAGTGAGATGAAGTGAGAAAGAAAAGAAAAAAAGAAAGAAAATACATTTATTTAGCACAGACTAAAACACACACACACAATATAATTATACAGCTGATAAAAAAAAAAAAAAAAAAAAAAAGTTTAAAGAGCGATGTAAGCAGAAATTGGGTGGGGAGTGTGCCTCAAGACTGCGCCAAAAAGGCCCAGTTCAGCAAAAATGCCAGACAACTATAAGTGCCTGACGCTGGTTTTCAACTGGACCTGAGAGTGTGATGTGACGGATGTAAACCAGTTTTATAATCTAACGTGTGTAAATAGTGTCAATCTCTACCATCAGGTGGAATGATAGGTCACATCAAGCTTACTTCACCTAAGTTTTCACAGTGAGATTTGTACAGTATAGACCGGCAGGTTTCCTCACGATGATTTTCCTTCACCGATGTCAGTAATGTCCAAGATAAACTCAGAATGAAAAATATCACATTGGTACATTGGTTAGGTTAGAATTAACACTAACTTATAATCTGCCTAGCCTTTCCCCAACTATGTTGGGGTCGGCTTCCAGTCTAACCGGATGCAGCTGAATACCAGTATTTTACATGGAGCGACTGCCTATCTGACCTTCACAACCCAGCTACTGGGTATCACGATACCCCTTGGTAAGACTGGTTGTTAGACTTTCGGGCTTTTGATACACCGTAACGACTGTCAAAAATGACCACCACGAATGAAAGCCGGGACTAACGGTGAGGCATAGAGGGATCTCGGTATGTAAAGATGGTCACCTATCCACGGACTAACCGCAGCAATCAACCCATGCGGCTGTTATTACCTAGCCCCAACACTAACTAACACAGTAAATAAATCTACTAATTTAACACACCACGCTTAATCCAAGCTAACAGAAAAAAAAACGATTGAAATATATCAAAATTGCTTTACGAGTATAAAATCCAATGGACAAATTGTTTGCACTGAAGAGAGGTGTTTTCATTCAAAGGGAACTCTGATTATAGGGCCATGGGGAAATCTCTGCATTCACAGATTTATCTACGTATGTACCAAACAGATTGGATTGGGCCAGCGATTGTGCCTTTCAATACGGTGTGAAGACGACAATACGTGAATAAATGAAAACCTGGCAATACTAATGCATAAGGCCCACTTACGCGTTAACAGCTAACTCGGAGTTAACAGCTAACTCAGGGTTAATCCAATAAGTCCCAGTTGCGCGTTCATGGGTTAGCTAAATAACTCGGAGTTAACAGCTAACTCAGGCTTAATCCAATAAGGCCCAGTTGCGCGTTCATGGGTTAGCTAAATAACTCGGAGTTAACAGTTAACTCAGGGTTAATTCAAAGGGAATTATTGGATTAACCCTCAGTTAGCTGTTAACGCGCAATGGTTTAACCCTGAGTTAGCTGTTAACTCCGAGTTATTTAGCTAACCCATGAACGCACAAGTGGGCCTAAGAGTATTTTGTAACCATCAAATAAATCTCACTGAGCAGGTGGGCCAGTGGTACGAGTTAGTAGGTCGTGGGTTGTAACCCGGGCAGGCGTTTTACTTTTCGTAATTTATTTTATCACCACTGGTCTCAAAACGGTGCAGGAAAAAATCGTGTGTAAACTTAGAACCAAAAATTCGAAAACATGATGACATCTTCCAACACGCACTGGACCCATGTGGTGGATTACTGCCCACTCCCTCTCGCAGAGAGGAGGCCTGTGTCCCAGCAGTGGGAACATTATAGACTGATAATGCTATGGCTAAATTAATCTAAAAATCATTTTTTTTTTTTTTTTCAAATTTACTGAAAAGTAGTGAAGGGCCATCTAAGAATGCATTTCACCAATGAAACTGAACACGATCAGCGCAACTAAACCGAGTTTAAGAGCTGTCAGTGTCATTATTGTTGTCGAATATTGCCACTGACAGCTAATGAACGCAGTTTAGATGTGTTGATCGCGTTCAGTTTCATTGATGAAATTGGCATTATTAAGGGATTTGCCGATCTTTGACTAGTTATAGGGACTAAACTATTAGCTAATATACGAGTATTTGATTGAATTTTTGTATGCAGACTGCAAACGTCATTAGTTATAAGTATATGCAGTTTCATAATGTTGTCTCTACCTTGTTTATGGCACAGTTGTGTTAAATAAAATGACAGTATGTGGTTTCGTCTTGTTTGGAATGTCGGCTAATCTTATACGTTAAAACTCAGATATGAAAACCGATTCAAAACTAGATTTGAGCTGATAATTTGTTTTGAGTATTGTTCTAGAAAATAGATAAATCAGGTCAGAAGGACCACGCACAATGGTCCACTGAAGGACTAAGTGCGGAAACCAAACCCCAAAACATAGAAGTTCAGAAGGAAATATTTGCACAATTCAAATCAAATCAAACGTTTTTGTGCTAGAAATACATCGTTGTTTTTATACAGCGTTACATTTTTTTTAATACAAAATACATTCATCCAATACAGTCGGGGAATATAACTGTCAATATTTAACAGTCGTAAAACGTAGTTTTAACACGAAGTGTCAATCTGCTAAGCTATTGTATAATTCCCTGACTGTAGCTGCGGCCACCGTTACACAAGATCTGTTACTTAAACAGGATGGCGGCAGGTCTCGCAAAAATAACTTTAGTTGCAGTACGAAAAACCTTTATCAACAATTAGATACCTTTATTTAATTTTATGGCATTGTCAACTACAAAAAGAAGAAAAATACTACTAACTTTTTATTCTTTTTTGTAGTTAGTAATTAGGTATTCTTGTCTTGTAGTTAGTGTTTGTGTGTAGTTAGTTTCTAGCTCTTTTTTTATATAGTATTCATGTGTAGTATTTTGATTGTGTACCTACCACATAATTTTTCAAAACATTTTTGCACCGAAATCGCACAGTCTAAAAATCCATAGGCTAAGCAATTTTTTTCCCATTCTACATTCAGCATGCTGGGCCGCATATGACATGACATGTCACATTTTCGTCCTGTCATTTTGACAGTGCGTTTTTAAAAAAACATCATTATCTTTATGGAATACTTCCCACCTTTGATCTTCAATGTGTAGGGGGTATTGTGAACCTGATACACACTTCCATTATATCTACTATGACCTGAATTTACCGATTTGAGGTCAGGTATTCACTTATAGGACAACTCGATGCCATCATGATTGTATTAGCGCGACACTCACTGCTAATGCATCTCTAGTTTGTAAAGACACTGCATCAAAGTGCCGCTAGGGGTGGGACACAATGGGACCATCAGTCAATGTTTGATTCTATTCCTACACTCTGGTTATGCTTTTTTATTTTTTTTATTAATCTTGGTATTGTCATATACAGCGTGTATCAGAAAGGTGTGGTCATATTTAAGGGTATGCTACAAATCATCAAACTGAACAACTTTCTCCATGGAACCAATATTGTTATCGCAAAAATATAATCAGCCGTGCCATACATTTAGGTCGAGTAGGTATTGAAGTTTTGTAATAATAGAATATAATAGAATAGCTCTATTTCGGACACAAATATCCATATAGTGTTAGTAACATACAAAAAATTACTTATTAAGCCTGCCTAGTGTTAGTTAAAAATCAACCTCCGCACAAACTGCTGCACAATCGGAGAGCTGAAGCTCTCGGCTACAGTTTACAGGATGCTGTTTTGACTGCCCCTCACTCTCCTCAGTAGCGACGCAGTTTTTTTGCGTATAATTGCATAGAAGCCGTTGGTGCGGGGTTGCGCAAACATTTCCGACGCGCTACAGTAACGAGGCAGCCTCAACAACATCCTGAAAGCAGTGTTATATTGGACGCGCAGGACATCCAGCGATCTCTTAGTACAATTGACCCATAGATTGCCCGTGTACAAACTTTGGCAATAAGCCTTGAAAAGTGTTACCTTTACTTGGTCTGTACACCGCGCAAATCTACGGGACAACATATTGCTCCGGACCGCTAGAGCCCTGCGCTCCCTCTCAATGTCTGCATCGTCCCTAAGGTCAGTGGCAAGACAATGCCCTAGGTATTTAAAAGGTGACGCCTTATTAATTGGTGACCCGTTCAAAAGAAACTCGGGTCTTTCTCCACGGCGTTTGCCGCTGACCTCAAATAACATGTATTCACATGTAAGGGACAGTTGCTATTTTTTTCGCGATTACAATGTTGGTCCCATAGAGAAAGTGGTTCAGTTTTATGGATTGTGCCAAACCCTTTAAATTACCATAGAAGTTTTCTCGACTCGCCTTCTAAAAGTACCTGTGAAGAAAACGAGTATTCGGCCGAAAAATATTCAACTGAATACGTCCTTCTCAATTCAGTAAGACTTCGGATATTTTTATTTCCTTGATTTAGCAATGAATTCTGAGGGCCGAGACACTTGACTTTCTACGAGCGATAACAATGATGGAAAAGTCAAAAATGTATTAGATTGACATAATTTAAGCTACTGAAAAGCTTTGAAAGCGTTTGCCACTTGTGTAGCCCTCTGGCAGCAAGGTTAATTATTTCTATCAGGAAAATTCAAGGCGTGTGTTTGTTGATGTTGTTTCGAAAAATACTGGCATGAAACTGCATGACAAGCAGGATTTATTTAACGAACCTCTAGCGCACTCATGCCAAAGAATCGCGAAACGATTTTTTTAAATTGATATAAATTCCACCGATTTAAAGCCGTTCTTTTTTTAAACAGCTATTTTGTGCATATTGTCGAATTCTATTAAGTAACACGTTATTTGCTTTGTTTTTTTTTAACTATAGTAGGTAGCGTTAAAAACCAAAGCAAATAACGCGTATACACTAATATTTTCTTTAAATAACTTTTTCCTATCTAATTTTCTTCAAGATCTAGAGGATAAAAAGAAAAACTAATCTAACTAGCATGTATAGTCCCTCTCCCTTTTCCACACAAAAACCTGAAAAACCTTTTTATTTTATGAAAATATTTTTCTGAACTGTTTTCTTTAAATAAAAAATATAATAAAGTCGTAACTAACTGTAACATTAACTGGGGATTTCTTTTTTTTAACAAGACTTCACCTTTCACACTACAACACGCGATATATCGAAAAATAAAATCCTTATCAAAATAATTAATAGAATCTGATTGTTAATAGGTAACTTATTACTGTTTTTTAATATTTCAGGTTCGTGCCTAAGCTACGGGCATTCCTGCTGGGGAGGTAAGTTCAACCTTCTGTATTTTCTAACTATAAGCGAAATAATTATCAAGTAACACGATACCTACAAAGAAAAGTATTGAAATTGGAATCTGAAATTAATAGAGTTAAAGAAAGTTCTAACGAACCACATCGCCAATTCTGTAGTCAAACATTTCCAAAAAATCCATGCTGTATAAACGATTACTGTCACTTGTTTTTACATCTTCAACTATAGTTTTTCGCATACCTACGCTCGTGATGTGGTGAAATGATTAGCTAGTAAGAAATGTTGGCACTGAAACTTGGAACACAAGCCATAAGAAAACATACTTAATTTTGCGATACGTTGAAAATATCAATTGTTTTACGTGCGTAATAACTACGCTTAGTATTATTTTATCCGTGCTAATAACTAATCTAATTCAGAGAGTTAGGTAAAACGAGAGATATACGCTGGCGAAGTTTCTGCTGGCGGCAAGGGATTGTGTTTGGTTTTCGTCGTGTTTGATGAGAGGGGTAGGGAAGGGCACATGGGTGAGACGCATCCTTAAGACTGCCTGTCTACTGGAGCGGAGAGGAGAGGAGCCGAGTGGAGGTGTGCCAATATTAAACAATGAGATTGCATAAAAACTCTGCTTTAGTGGACAGGGATTTGCGAACTAGTTTAAAAATTCATACAAAACCGGGAAGCGGAGCGGGGAAACTGAGCGGAGAAGTGGAGCGGGGAATTATTACTCGTCGCGTGAACTTGGTCTAGCTCCGCAGTCCGTAACTCCGCTCCGCTACCTCGCTGCGCATCACTGGACAGACACTGTCCGCAACTCCGCTCCACTCCGCTGCCATTCTCCTCTTCGCGGCCTCGCTCCGCTTTAATGGACAGGCAGCCTTCGGAATGTAGTACTCATGGAAATTAACAACTTCTATTAAGGGACTACTAGTTATGAGATATGAAAATAATATGCTGTTCCCTACAAAGTGCATACGCGATCAAATTACAGTGTATAAGACACAAAGACAAAGCAGTATCCGAAAAGCGAAGTTCTGGTCTTTGAGAAACGAAATCTTTCTCAATAAAAATTTGCGAATTCTCATAAATCCTAAATCAACTCATTCATTTCTAATAGGCACATAAAAGGCATTTTTGAACGTCAAAATTTACTAGAAAATAGAATTGATTCTAGTTGGCTTCTAAAAGATAGTTTCGTATGGAGAAGAGTGGCCAAGAAACTCCACAGTTATTCTTTTAAAATGTTTAACAATATTTTGGATACATTCATTATAAATGTGAAGACGGTGTACCTAGGACACAATTTCTCCACATCACTTAACATAAATAAATTTAAACTAAAACTAAACATGAGACTTTAGCAACTTGAAATAGCTGCATAGGAGAATTCGGCGGTTAACTTCATAAATCTATTTAACCGAGATAAAACACCGTCAACCAATTCGAGGCTCAATCGAATATCACCCACAATGGACGCCGTCGTTTTTATAACGCTAACCGGCAAACTATTATCATGAATATTGGTTCCATTTTAATCCTACAGCTTATTGCACGTAATATTGCCAGACACTCCCATACTCCCATGATAATATGGGATTATGTCCATTTATTGGCACTTATGTAGTTTCAAATGATATCTTTGGATCTGCATCGGGGGCTTTGGATTTGAATATGGATTTTTTGGGACTATTGCGCTGCCTGACGCCGATAGCATGATTAGATGCTAAAGTTTTGGAGTTGGTTGTCTGGTACCCAAGATATTATACTCATATGTTATATAGAATAGGTAGAATAGAATACTCATTATTATAGACACCATACAAATTACAGATATAAATGTAAAAATTTGACATAGAGTGACACAATGAGCGTCCTTATCGCTAAAAGCGATCTTTTAAAGACAAGCTTTGGAGGTATAAAAAAACCATAATCGTAGCTACTGCTTGTAACAGTGTGTAACAGTAACGGATTTGATAACAAACCTAAATAACAAACGTCAATCATGCGTCACGAATGACAAACCGAAAGTAAACATAATCTTTATCTAGTAGTTCTGCGAAAAGTAAACCTCGCGAGCACAAACTTTTTTGCAACAATTAATATACCACTAATTCTGAAAATTATTTTCAGCATTCTCTAGTTTAATGATGAGAAGGTGGGGCCAGTTCTTCCATAAATCCCTACCTAGTAGATAATAATAATAAAAAATTAAAATAAATATTTTTATTGGCATAAAAAATGTGTACAAACAAAGTGAAGCCTCCTGCGCTAGGTAAAAACACCTGTGTTACAGGGGCCAGAAACTTTAAGGGCTGACACTGGTAGAAATCTAAAAGTGAGTAATTTAAAGAATTTTTGCATTTTGAAGAGCTATTCTGCACATCACGCCGAAGATCCTCATCAGATCTTCACCAAATGTATATGAGACCAATTTAAAGTTACTATCTTTCAAATAAAAAAAGAACCTTCGAAATAGGATCTCATTATGGCGGAGATATCCAGTAGCCTCCTTTTTGCCCCTTTTTGGAGGAAGATTTTAATAATGGAGGGTCCATTTAAAAATCTTCGACGACAAAAAAAATGCAATAAAGTCGTAAAACCTGTATGCCGAGTTTCGTCCAGATCTATTGTAAAATACGACCTGTAGAGGAGTACCAACAAACTGACAGAGGAAACCGGATTTTGCCAGACTGAAGCAGAGACGCTTCGCTCGCTTCACTCGCTCGGTCAATAATAATTACCTATGGCAAAAAACCGGCCAAGTGCGTGTCGGACCACGCACAATGAAGGGTTCCGTAGTTGGGATGAATAAAATTTTACCCAAGAACAAACTTAACATTGTAGTTGAAAAACATGTTCCCCCATACATTCTAACTGCAAATGTAAGTTTGTACGCACAATATTGAGTGATTTACCATGTTATTTTAAGACCATAGACTTCTTATAGGTTTTCCTGTAATCTATAAGCATAGAACTATTCTCTGTATTTTTTTCAAAATTTTAGGATCAGTAGTTTCGGAGATAAGGGGGGAATGGTCAAATTTCATCTATTTTCTTTAATATCTTTAAAAGTATTTATTTTAAAATGATTAAAAAAATGTATTTGAGATCCTCGCAATAAGCCCTTTTATTTGATATGTCACAGGGTCCATTTCAAAAAACTTTTTTTTTAATTTTCTTATTTGCCTCCCAAAACGGACTCATATTCAAAATTAATTTATTTATGTTACATGTCCGTGTTTGGGTCACAGAAATACACATGTGTACCAAATTTCAACTTAATCGGTCCATTAGATTTGGGGCAAATTGGCTGTGACAGACGGACAGACAGACAGACACACGAGTGATCCTATAAGGGTTCCGTTTTTTTTCCTTTTGAGGTATGGAACCCTAAAAACTAAATCAAAGTTTTGTTTTTTTAATACTTAGGATATTTTTTAGATCAATAGGTAGGGCACCTACCTAGATTTAACTTCAGATCTGACTTTAATTTTCTAGTGAGTTATAAGATGTACTTCTATTTTATCTATTACTTATCGCTGTACACTGTATCCTTCACTAAGGTAAAACAATATTTTCCGGCAGAAACCACAAACATTTATCTTCCTATCTCAAGAAAGGTCTACTTTGTGTATTGGCTATTTTCAATAGCATATACGAGTATATATATCGCAAAAAACTTAACTGAAGTTCTGAACTGCTCAATATATAGGCCTTCCGATGATTGAAAAGTTGACGCGTCCATTCACACGAAAAATTAAATAAAATTGTTTATTCCGTAAATAGCACATCGAAATCAATTTTACACGTCATATTAAAAAAAATAAGCTGGATGGAGTTGACATTACTTATCTTGAGAGATATAGCGAAACAAACTCAGGGGTCAAAGTCTTTTTTAAAGTCCAGACATATTCTTGCTCAGATCATGTGAGGATAGATTAGTGACTGAAAAGATCTTTTGAGAAAAGATGCACACAGATATGAGTAGACCAGGCCAATTCTCTTACTTAAAAACCGTACACATTCAAGTCGCAATCTGTCAAACTTGTCAAAAATGTTGGTAAAATGCTTGTATTTTTAACAGATTGCGAATGAGATGCGAAAGCGAACGTTCTTAAAAATTACGGGAATTACCCCTATGTACACAGTGCAAGCATTTGTCAGTAATCGTGTAGCTCAACTCAGAACACGAATTTGAAGATTAGGAAGCTTATTTTTGGTCTTACAGATTGAGCTTGCATAATCAGCCTATAATAATATTCCCACTGTTGGGAAACAGGCCACCTCTCGGTAAGAGGGAGTGGGCCGTAATCCACCACGCGGGCCCAGTGCGGGTAGATGTCACATGTCTTAGAATTTTTGGTTCTAGGACATGCCGGTTTCTTCACGATGTTTTCCTTCACCGTTTTGAGAGCAGTGGTGATGAAATATTTTACACAAAGTAAAGCGCCTGTCTGGGATCGAATCTACGATCTACAACTCATAAGTCACGACTGAGCCACCAGAGTCAGGCCAAAATTAATATAACTGATTAATTTGAATTGAAAAAGTAGGGACCTACTTCCTAACTGCAATCTGTATTTTATTAAACAGCAAGGGAATTACAATTATAAGACAACTTATATCTTACTTTGGATTTTTACTTCAAAAAAAACCCTAAATAAAAAACCCCGTATATGGTTTCAATTTTTTCGTTTAGCAAAAAAATATATTGTAATCTTTTCTATGCCTTAAAATATTTCTACTTAAATTAACTTTCCGGGTTTTCCTAGCACGTGTTACGACACGCCAAAATCTCTAAAGATCCCTGAATAACAATAACATTATACCTCATAATCTCCGTTATGTTAAAACTCTAATACAAGTCACCTGTCGACGTTTTAACCCGACATCAGACCGTAATGAGCATAATCAGGGCACGCTGTTATTGCTAAGGCTTCGTCCAGATAAGGCTACAGAAAGTTGTGCAGACTCTGTTGAACAGTTTTAGACAAAAAAGTTGCATTCTCTCTCAAATGATTCAAAGACAACTGTTTGTGGCACATACAGATTTTAAACTTCTACCTGATTGGCAGTCAGACGAGTGTAAGTGCGACAATCGTCTTTGGGTACATAAAGAGCTGTCACTCTCAGATAATTGCTAACATTTAGCTCTCATTTAGCGCAGTCTTTTTAACGCGACGACAATGTAAAATATACATACAATACACACAGTACAGCAGCTTACAGTATACGCTGCAAACACAATTTTTCAAGTTTAATAAGACAAAAGACGCGCGACATACGCGCAGTGGACGCGTGTTACATTAAACGCGCGTATTAAGAATGCCGTGTGTAGGCCATTCGACTTATCGGGAAAGACCTATTTTACAACACTGTTTATGAAAGGATATTATAAGGTTATTGAACTTTACTGGCACATGTTGCGCAACTGTCGCCCAGTGTGCACACAGCTTAATAGGGTTAGTGTTTAGGGAATACACGGGCACGTTTAGGGATGAATATTAATTTGAGGGTAAGAATGAAAATAATTGGATGTCTATCGACGGAATTTTAAATAGAGAGGAAATTTCATTTTCTAATGGAGCTCTAAAGAATGTTAAAGTGATTCCGATATCCTATTTACAGAATAAACAATTTAATTTAATTTTATTTCATTTCAATGCGTCGGTGGAGAAATTGGCTCGGATTTTTTAGAACGTAGGTATTCTAGTTAGGTACTATACGTAAGTAGGTAGCTGTTCGTGTTTTTCATATATAAAAAATACAGTGAAATAATACTAGGTTGAACAAAAACATTTAAAATACACAAAGGATTTTAAAGATTTCAATTTGTAATCGTCTTAGTAATGATTAGAACAGAACTTGTAAGCCGATTTTGTTTTCCTTCTGTACTAAGTAACATGCCACCTAAAAACTACATAAAACAAGCGTTTACTTAGCAGACCCTTAAAAATAGGTACTTGAGCTTTCATCAAATGGCCCCTTGACATCGTGTTAAAAAATTTAAAATTTGGGCAACACCCATAAAATAAAATTTCTCAATACTGCAACAGAATAAAATGTCAATGCAATTAAAATAGGTACAAATTATAAAGGTCACAGAATTAAAATTTAAACAAAATGTCAAATGCATTTAAAATGAACTAATGAGTCAAATTATCACAGACAAAATGTCACAGAATCGAAATCAAAATTATACATAATACGAGTATATGTCAAATTATAAGGGTCACAGAACTAAAATTAATTAAATTAATTTTAAATACAGAATTAAAATGTTTTAGGTATCTGCTCAAAGTTCACAGGAACCATAGACAGACATACAGAATTGGAGTGAGCGTTAGCCTTTCAAAAGTGACCACTCACTAGAAAGAGACAAATCGTCTGTGTGGCCAATACCCACAGTACCTACTACTACTACAGAGTTAGCGTAGCCAGACTCTAGAGGTCTCGAGTCTGGCTACGCTAACTCTGTATAAGCAAAAATATGGTGGAATTTGAAAATCTACAGACGGCAACTACTACGAAAACAAATTTTGATACTTTGTTTGTCTTTTTGTTTTTGATAGGTATTTATATTCTGATTCTTTCCTGGTAAAGAATCGTCACTTTCGCACGATGAAGTGTGGATTTGAAATATCAAAATCATTAGATCTACTTACACGTCAACTTTTCGATATCTTGTAAACATTGTCGTTTTTTGGCTAACGACGACTTCATGCTGTTCCTTCACATCTTGGAATTTACATATCCTATTATACAATGTCACCCATGGGCATGTGCTCGCCCGTATTTTCCTGAATATTCATGAAAAATTATGGAAAATTAACTTTAAAGGGGGTCTATCTTTATTTTTTTTATATAATAACTCCCGCACTCTACTCTTAATAGGTTTAACCATTTTAAGGGTTCCGTAGTAAACAGGAACCCTTATAGTTTCGGCATGTCCATCCGTCTGTGTCTGTCTGTCCGCGGCGTAGCTCAGAGACAGTTAGTACTAGAAATGTGGGGTGATTGAAAATCATTTTTCAATTCAAGAATCTGTTTGCGAAATATTAAGCTTTAAAGTGCCAAGTGGTGCCCCCCGCCAGCTAATGTTTTTCAACTACAATGTTAAGTTTGTTCTTGGGATAAATTCATCCCAACCACGGAACCCTTCATTATGCGTGGTCCGACATGCACTTGGCCGGTTTGTTACTTTATTTTGTGAAATAAACTTACAGCGTAAGCAATCTGATAGCTCAAGTACCACGAAAATGACTGATGTAAAAGTATACGATATATAAAACTTTTTGGGGTTGCCCATTTATTCCATTGCAGAGTTAGCGTGGCCAGACTCTAAAATAGCCGCGAATTTGCTTTGTCGGACTCAAAAAAAAAAAAAAAACAATCAATCAAGTCCATTCTCTATGTCTGAAACTGAAACAAGCTCTATCTCTACTTAGTTAATTGACACGTGTTTGATTGACTTGTTGCGAACCCGGACCCGACGTGTGGACACGTCAAGCGTCGAGAGCACAGTGGCAGACTGTTTCACTCGACGCTTGTTCTTGCCTCGTTGAGAGGTGAAACATGTGTCAATTTCTTACAGAGTTCTTTATGACTCTTTACGTCGTCTATTGTATTTTATATCTCTACTTGTTAAGTTAGTAGATAGGTACGTTCTACTAACACAGAACTTCTATTAAAATTAACGATGTGTCAAAATCAGGATGCCAAAATGTGTTATCAGTGTATCTCTTTCACTCGTGAGCTAACTGACAAGGACAGATCATGACTGTGGGTAACAAAACTTCCAACAATGGACAGGATATTGAAGGATTGAAAGGAACATGTCATGTCCGGTCGAACATGTTCAAAGCTGTTTGAATTTAGAATTAATAGTAGTAAGCGCTAGACATAGCTTCTAAATTTTGAACACTCATTTTTGACTAGGTAGAAACCCAACCTACTAGGTTTTGGAAAACGGGATGGCAAAGTGTAAGATATACAGCGACTTTGAAAACAATCGACAAAATTTAAGGGGGTCCACCCATCAACATGAACAACTTTTATTGCGACCAACTTCGAATCCTCAAAAAAAATTACCTTATACAAAATGGTCCAAGCGGGAATATGTGCCTTTTTAGGGGAAGATCGTTATTTTTTTGCGAATTCAAAGTTACGTCCCGAGTTCGTAACTTTACGTCTGCTTGTACCACAAATCACTAAATACGCTAAACGTATCCATTTAAAACATCATTCTATTTCTGTCAATCGTTTCAAGAGGACAGAGACAAAATTATGTTTTACATTTATGTTCAGCGCTAAACGCATTTTTTTGTTTTTGGTTAGTGGGCTTAAGTGTAGATGCTTGGGTGAGGCCTATGCCCAGCAGTGGACGTCTTTCGGCTGAAATTATGCTGATGATGATGAAGTGTAGACACTTATTTGAAGCTATGTCGGAGTTCAGGGTAACAAGCAATTTAGTACGCTAAGTTACATGATCAAGTAGGTACTTATAGGTAATAAATTTCGGCCACGCGAAGGGTATATATATACCTACTTAATATTTCTGTTACACAACTTGCCCCACTCATTAAACCCGCGACTCGCCTCGCTTATTACCCGACTACAGCCTTTCTTAACAAATAACCTTAAAATCAAAGATTTAAAGCGTTAGATCTGACCGTGTTGCGGAATGTGTGTGTGAATTCGCGCTCACCGATTTAAATATTTGCTTAAAATCTCTTTTTTCCCACTTCCAGCGCATGGCAAGAGATCCGGCAAGCCTCCAGTGTCAGCCCCTGACTGGTACCTCACCAGACTGCTCCGACGCATGGCCGCCAATGCAGAGTTGGTAAGAACCGTTTTTTAAGTTAATAGATGGGAAAGAAGCCACCGGCTTACTTGATGAGAAAAATGGCCGCCGCCACCAATGACATATAAAATACCAGAAGTACCTACTTATCGCAGATGCGTTGCCATCGTACGGCCAAAGCCGAAATGGTTCGAATCCCTGCACGGGTAGCATCACTACCATAGAAACGGGTTCTCTACGGGTTTTGTCGACGGAAGAATAGACAAAATCACAGATTATGATTGTTTATCTGTCATTTTGTCTATTCTTTCGTCGACAAAACGGAAACACGGGTCTCATTCATACCCTAGAATTATGGGATATAAAAAAACACCTTGTATATTAATACTACCATATCACGTACTGTCCTACTGCAAAGCAAAGGCCTCTTCTCATATAGAGAAAGCACGAGTCCAGCATTGATCACCACGCTTGCTCAAGACGGGTTGGCGATATCAGACTTGCAGTGACTATAAGTCAAGGTTTTCTCACGATGTTTGGCTTCACCGGTGCCAGTAATGTCCAAGATTAACTCAGAAAGTACATACATATGAAATGAACATTAGTACTTGCCCGGATTTGAACCCACAACCTCGAGCATGAGAGGTAAAACCACTGAAACGGCCTAAACCACTGGGCCATCACGAGTTGTGCTAAATTTATTACAGCGCTATCTATCCTCAAATTCCAGAACCACGCGAACCAGTTGACTACGAAAAACGACGACATTGACGCTATCTACCAGATGAACATGCAAGACGACTCGCCCGCGACTAACAAACTTATGTGAGTATACTGTGCATAGATGGCGCTACTTGCTATGCAAACCGTGATTTAAATGGCGAATATAACTAGACTCGGAAGCCATTCAAAATCTTTAAGATTTGACTTTAGTGCTTATGGCTTCCGAGTCTAGATATTTACTATACATTTAAGTATGTACTTCCTTGTTATTTATTATAACAGTTGGTTACCATAAAATAACTGGTAAAATCAGGATTAGACGCCTGAGGTTAGTTAAAACCACATAATAAGCGATATATTTTAATACTTATGCGGAAAACCCTTTCTTTACTTACTGACCAAAAGCGAAAAGCAAACAAGCAAGCAAGCAAGCAATCATTAATTGATTGGTTGATTTTTTTGGCAAGCTTGCATTAGTCAATACTTCTTTGCTAGTTTACACTAATTATATTAACTACTAGCTTCTGCCCGCGACTTCGTTCGTGAGCCTATAATTTTGCTCAATAATTGGGCTATCCACTGCTATCCAATTCAAAAAGAACTTTGCAAATCCGACTGGCAGTTCCGGAGATTACCGCCTACATACAAACTTACAAACAAACAAACAAATTTACCTCTTTATAATATTATAAAGCATAGATAACAATATTATTTTGTTACGTAATTTCGGGATAGGGTCAACACTTGAGATGCCTACACGAAAGATTGGCTATACTTTCCTCCGTTGTATTTTGTAGGATATAATTAGCTAAAGACCTAAATTTATTGAAGATACCGATATTCTAAAATTTTATGTACTGTGAATGGATATGGACTATTATTCTTAAAAGCTTATTTTCACTTTTTTATTCTGTTTTTTTGTGTTTCACGAACTGTCCAAATGAACATTATTCTTTCTTTTTTTTCCTTCTTTATAATTATGTATTTTACACAAAGCTTACAAACAAAACATGTTGCAAAACGGTTACTCTGATGTAAAGAGGTTAAATTTAAAAATCCTACTAGCATAATTTAATTAGGTATGTAAACATTTCTTAAGTTTAATTTTTTTTAATTACAAAGGCATTTCCGATAAGTACAATTTATTTTTGAGCCAAAAACTATCCAATATTTTTTATGTTAAATTCTAGTGCTCACTTACTTTTTGTATTCGTTTTTCCGATCAAGAATAAGTACGCAATTTCTAAGTTCCATAACCTTTTCTTTTTCGTTTTCAGGGTTGATAACGACGAGGGTCCCGTAGAACTGCCACTCAGCAGGAATATGGAAGCCAAACCCATGCTTGACGACGACCTGCTATCTAAAATGAAGATCTGGCAAATCATGGTACGATACTTACTTGGTACGGTGTATCCAGACTGCAGTCGATTGACAACACCGTGATATATTTCGAGACGTACAGTTTACCGTAAGTCGGTAGTAACACTGACTTTGAGCGGGCGTTTTGACAGAATAAGAGGCCAAGTTATACTGTTATTGTTACCACTGCGGCCTGTAGTATTGTGGGAAACATTCTGAGCCGATGGGTGACGTCGATCGACCGCGATCTGGTTGCATACTCGTACTTTATTATTTTATTATAATTTTCATTCTAAATATCAAAGCATAGTATACGAGTCAAAGAATGATATTTCACAAAATATTGGTCTAGTGGGGACGACGTGCATTATTTTCGATTCTCAGCTATAATTTTAATATACGGGCATATATTTCCACAATTCGAATTACGCCATTGAATTTTTTGAATGAAAATGTATTTTAAACAAAAAAATGTGTGTGAAAATATTTTTTATTTCTGTAATTTGTATGGTGTGCATAATAAAGAATATTCTATCTATCTAAACATTTCCCGTTTTTACGCGGTATTAGTCTTTAACATATTTTTCTTTTAACACATTTGTTTTTTTTTTTTCAGAGGGAATCGCCTGAAGAGAAATAAACAAAATAAACTATAAACAAATTATACCAAAGATTGACTGACGTTATTAATTTAAAAATTTGTTTTCCTATATTTATATTATTAATGTAATTCAGTACGTTCGTTCCATATATTTTAATTTAATACTCTAATTTTAATTATTGTATTTAAAAACGTCAATTGTAAGGTTGGGTTGCAATTGGCTAATAGTTGTATAGAATAGACTTTAATTAAGATAAAATGTGCCATTTATAAAAATATAAGGTGTTATTATGTACCTATCCTTAAAAAAATACATTACAATCATACAAAATATATCAAAATACATCACTTATGGCCTACATAACTACATGTACCTATTTAGCTGAACTGAAAACAATTTTAAATTGTATGTTAATTGTAAATTCAATGTTTTCGTGCATAGCAAACTGAGAGATTATTATGTAAGCAGCATTCGTAGAATATATTTACCTAGATACAATAATTAATGTTATAAATCAAAGTAAATCGACAGTATTTTCTATCTTCATTCCACGAAAGCAAATCTGTACACAACCAAAAATAATTTTATAATACCTAATAATAATTCTGCATTTATAATTTTATGTGTAATGGCAAAGAATCCGAACCTAATAAATTTATTATGTATATTCTATACCTATTAATCTGATATATAAATTGTTAATCAAAAACTGTGTCTGATTTGTGTGATCACCGGTAGATGTCACTATATTAAAATAATACCAGAGTCAAATAAAAATGATAACCTAATGTCAATTGCCTGTTATGAATGATAATACCAATAGATGTCGCCACGTTCTGACCTACAAATTCAATTAAGTACCTAGTATAAAATGTTTGGAAAAAATATCTTGTTCTAAAGAACGAAAATCTTAAATCTATTTCATATTTATACCCAATTATTTGTATAATAAAGTAGAGATGCAAATGTTCATAATTGTTGGTGTTATTATATAAAATTAAACTGTAAAATATAAGGCAGATTCATCTTGGAATGGTTGGCTGTTTTATTTTTAAATCCTTATCTTAAAAACAACGGGGCAATACAAACACATAAAATGACAATGGGTTTAATTTTGATAGTTCACCCACGTTCATTGCGATAGTGACGTTTTAGAGTAGACAAATTTTTCAAAGCTTTGAAGCAATGGATTAGCAAAATAGGATATTGTGATACGCAATTAGGGTGCAGGTAACGTTACGAGATAACGATAGAAAGAGAGGCAACTTCTAGGGAAAGTATCCTATATCTTATCCCAGGTCACAAATCGATTCAACCGTTTTTGCGTGAAAGCGTAACAAATATGTAAACTCACTTTATAACTCAATAAAACAAAACAAACCCTTACCCCCCCCCCCCCCCGTACGGCGTAAATACTTCACGGAAGGTCATCAGTTTTTTTTATAAAAACAAAACTACATGAATATTTTCTATAACGTATACATTCGACATTTTGATAATGTGTATTTTTTCAATAATACGAAGGAAATACCTAAATTATCGCGCGAACCGCTCATTCTTTATTCCGTCCATCCCATTAATTAGCGTGTGCGCGCTTAACCATCACGACAACTTACATTACTTACTAAGTTATATAATAAGTTAGTTGGTTATAGTTTATCCAGTAATTACAACCTATTCAAAAAGATCGTTACGACAATAGCTGCCAACTTTAGTTTTGCACGCACAAATGTAAGTTTGCACTAAAAGCATTGTTGAGGCTACACTCGTAGGGATAAAGGTAAAGTATAATTGTGCTTTCTTTACAGCTCTAGTGCGGTACAAGTCTTAGGAGGTTGGAGGGATCAATGCTGACAATAGGGATGATGACAATTTTTTTTATATTGTGTCTTTGAGATGATTAAAAAATATTGGACACGTATTTTTTCTTTTTTTACGTAATCTAAAGATTACGGCGATACATTGAGGTAAAATGTGCCATGACGTCACGAGTATGTAGATTTTATACGTACTAGTGACGTAGGGACCCCCACTCCCCAACTTAAAATGCGTTTTATCTAAGTATTTTTTTATTAATATGATAAAGCAAAAAATACGTGTCTAATATTTTTTTATTATCTGACTGACGGACTAATTAGAATTACATTTTTTTTACCCAGGCGTCATCCCTATTTATGAACTCAGTCTTAGTAAGGCAAACTCAAAAACAAAAATATTGCTCCAAAATATTGTAGATATTCTAGTATGTCACACAAGTTAAAAAGTACTTCTTTCAATTTACCGTTTGTTCCAAATAAAAAAAAATCCTTTTTCAAAAAAATACATCTCACGTTACATCACGCCAGTATTTCGCAAAGTGGTAGGTTGAGGTGTGTTAATAGTGTACCCTAATTTTTTCAGAAGCCCTATTACCACTAAAGTTTTTTTTTAAACTAGCCATTATTGTGCCACTGCTGCACAAAGGCCTCCTAAATCCAACCAGGTTCTCTTTTCTCGAGCCGTCTTGAACCAGCCGTCACGTTACGCTTCTAAGTCATCTCGACACCTCTGAGACGACTGCGGCGGCGGTGTCTTCCATCTTCAAGCACCCAACGTGTGGAGTTTTTTGCTCAGCAGTCACTGCATTATATCTTCCGTGACCCACCCAATCCCATTTTAGCTTGTTTCAGACCGCAGCGTGGTATTCCATGATCGGGCTGCTACAAAAACAATCGATCTGCATAGCCTATTCTCAACTATGTTGGGATCAGCTTCCAGTCTAACCGGATGCCAGTATTTTACATGGAGCGACTGCCTATCTGACCTCCCCAACCCAGTAACTAAATAATACGATACCACTTGGTAAGACTGGTTGTCAGACTTTCAGGCTTCTGACGACCCGTAACGACTGTCAAAGAATCACAAATGATAGACAGAACCAATGGGTTAACGTGCTTTCTGAGGCACGGAGGAGTCTCGGTATGTAAAGATGGTCACCCATCCACGGACCAACCCCGGAAAGTGTAGCTTAACCTGATGGATTGACCCGTGCGGTTGTGATTATCCACGAGCTCCTCCTGGGCTGCTACAGAACCGTTTTTTCTAAATATTTCTTCCGATTTCTCCTAAGCTAAAACAGTAGGACTTAGGTAGGGCTTTCAGCTTCTACCTTGCGCTATTTTTATACAAACTATGAAAGGTAGAAACGGACCTATTTAGTACAACGATGATAGAGGGTTATTACTTGCAAGCCTGTTGCATCTATTTTAATCATTTGTATCATTATACTGGAGCTTGTGGCTAAGTAATAACATCCATCAAGTTAAGCTACGCTTGCCGGGGTTGGTCTGTGAATGGGTGACCATC
The DNA here is from genome assembly GCA_916701695.1 of Agrochola macilenta. Taxonomy (NCBI): domain Eukaryota; kingdom Metazoa; phylum Arthropoda; class Insecta; order Lepidoptera; family Noctuidae; genus Agrochola; species Agrochola macilenta. Next base: position 18,921,408 of record OU753563.1, read on the forward strand.
TTTACATACCGAGTAACCATTGCCTCGAAAAGCACGCTAAGCCGTTGGTCCCGGCTGTCATTCGTAGATGTTTGACAGTCGCTACGGGTCGTCAGAAGCTCGAAAGTCTGACAACCAGTCTTACCAAGGGGTATCGTATTACCCAATACTCAATACTCAATATCTTTATTGCTTTACCATAATGTGTACTTAGATGGTAACTATATAATCCTCAATCCGATTTTTTCACTGATCGTTGAAACTCTTCAGCTAGCCAGACGTTTTTTTCGTGACTACTTCTTTAAGTTTTTTTATATTAACTTATCTAAAACCCATAATACGGTATCCTGACCCTTAAAAAAGGATTACAAAAAGCAGACATTTACCAGTGCTCGTAAACGCACGTTTTCTCCCACCGGAGTTACAAATAATCTAATATAGTGTTGTTTTATACTCAAAGTAAACCGAATCTCAACTTTTTCTGTAATGAAAATGTGGGTGAACTATAGGTAAATAGGTAGGTACGTCTCTGCCCAACCCTTTAGGGAATCCAGTCGTGATGTTATGTTATGTTAGGAATCTTTACTATTAGTATTGTACCCTGTGAGCATTAGCCTGGTTTATATTAGATCTTAAAAAGACCGCTTTCACATTTAGGCGACTTTGGCAGCTCGACAATCGCTGCAACTGGCGTGGCCTCCGCGTTCGCTCAGTCGGCGATGAGCCAGTGTTGCAAGCGTCGGAATACAACCTCAATTTCATTTTATTTGATTGTTGCGACTATTATCTATTGACATTCGATGTTCTTTTTATCAATACTTGTCAATTGAACAAAAAAATATATCAATCAATCTGCCAAGCCTTTTGCCAACTATATTGGGGTCGGCTTCCAGTCTAACCGGATGCAGCTGGATACCAGTATTTTACATGGAGCGACTGCCTATCTGACCTCCACAACCCAGTAACTGGGTAATCCGATACCCCTTGGTAAGACTGGTTGTCAGACATTCGGGCTTCTGACGACCCGTATCGACTGCCAAAGATCCACAAATGACAGCCGGGGCCAATAGCTTAACGTGCTATCCGAGGCACGGAGGAGTCTCGGTATGTAAAGATGGTCACCCATCCAGGGACTAACTCCGGGAAGCGTAGCTTAACCTGATGGATCGACCCGTGCGGCAGTTGTTACTTAGCCACGAGCTCCTACACAAAAAAATATATTAATGTTGAAATATCATTACAGCTATACAAGTAAACCAAGTTATTATTATAGTAACTGCCCCAACAGCAAGCGCACGCGATTAGGTATAGTCTGCACAATGAGCGAATTTGACACCGAACGATTTAATTCTGCAATTGAAACCGTCGGATTCCATTTTCGAAATGAAGTGCCCCAAACTGATCTAAACTGCGGCGCGGCCGCCGCGCTTCTGTCGCGCGGCTGTTCTTATAATGTGGAGGCATCTGCGTCTGCCATGCTACTATCGCGCTGCTAACGTCTTAATGTGAAAGCGGCCTTCTCCAAAGTATTGCTCATTGCAATAGGTTACATTAATAGGCACACCTACGCTAATGACATTTTCTAATTAATCAATTCTCATTTCCCTGTTACTTACTTCCGAGTTCCGCGAGGACCATTCCCGGACTGTTAATGTGGTTTTTATGGTTCACGAGGCAATTTTTCGAACTTTAATGAGTTCTGAAAACAGTCGAAGAATCCGGAAACGAAGACGAGATCGAAACTGAAAAGAACTACAAAGTTGAGTGATTGGAGAGTAATGTTTCATGCCTATGGCGTAAATTATAAGTTGACGCAACAAAAGAGTAATTTTGTTGCTTCAACTTAATTGTATGCCATAGGCATAAAACTTGCATCGTGTAAATGGGGGTTAACTTTCTCATTGAAGCCGGCGCTTTTCTAAGAGAGGAATTTTCTTTTTTTAAGAATAGGGAAAAGCGTTGACGAGCACAATTACTGGCTGTATTTTGTTGATTCCGGAGATGACTGTGTTTTGGATTTTGTTCAATGAAGAGATCCGCAGAAAAACAAGAATTATGCCAAGCACATTTAAAAAAATTTTCACTATCTTTGTTTTTTTTTTTTACATTTTAGTTACTCTTCCTTCTTGTAGCACCGATGTCAATGACTTTTGTATTATAAATATTTAAATACCTATGACTTAAATGAATTTCGTTAATTATTCTCATAGTCAGATTAAATGCAAATGAACTAATATTTGGATGCAGTGAAGCCAATATTAATAAATAATAAATACATTTATTCCTGAATAAGCTGCACATAAAAGTTTGAGTATAAAATACTATTTTCAGAAGTGTTTTGCAACGTTTTACTACTGACTTCAGATCCAGGTTGATCTTTTATATAAATAATTCTGTTCGTTGGTGAGTGTGTTCTTACTTGAAAACTGTGGGTCCGATTTGATGGAACAAAGTTCTTGCGGTAGAAATTGACTAGTAGAAATCGCCACGTAACGAAAAAGCGAAATACCTATGCCCGAAAAAAATCAGTTTCAAAATCTCAAGTTTCAAGTGTCAAACGTTTTTGTTTTTTAATACAAAACCACAATACATAATATATAACGAAAGGAACTTCATTCCAAGGTTCCAACCGAGTGTCCCACGACACCGCCCAACTTTTTTTATAATAATTATGATTTTTAGGGAACAAAAAATAGCCCGAAAAAATGGAAAGTTCGTCGAAGTGCTTTTTTTTCATAGGATCCGGACAGAAAAACGATTGTCAGATCATTTAGTAATTTTATAATTATTTTAAACGGTAAAAAAATATTAAAATTCTTAATTATACGACACGACATTCTGATCGCAGGGCAGTGATTGAGGGATCTCGGAAACTAGACAGCCACCACCAAGACCACGAATCGCACACTTCGTCGGCTAGTTAGCCGTGCGACCAAGTACCGATCCGAATCGCGGTATCGGTTTCTATGGTTTACCTGGTCAGTGTGACCACTGGTCGTGGTCGTGGCTGCTCTAGTGTGCGCGATCACTTAATAGAAATCCGCGTAAGTGTTTTTGATTCATAAAGAACAGTTTTATTTATTTAAACTTCTCGCACACAATGAGTTATAGAGGCGGACTTAATGCATTAGGCATTCTCTACCAGTCAACCAAGGGTGGTGAAGAGATTAGATGGCAGTTGCTCGGATTTAGAGGAGAATAACAAAAAGTTTAATAAAATTTAATAATAACAAAAAGTATAACAATTTTTATATTTTTACATATTTTGTTTTTATTTTATAAAAAAATACATTTAAAAATGCATTAAAGGAAATAAAAAAATTTAAAAAGACAACAATGTATTCTAAATAAAATAGGTACACAGGTAAATATGTATATAGTTTATAAACTTATAATCCACGTACATACATATTTACTATAATATATATCTACATTATATATATATATAAGGATACAAATTCAAAGGAAAATAAATAATTGAGATGACTCTACGCTATTTGTTTTGAAAATAACTCTCTCTCTCTCTCTTTCTTTGAAGGATAAAATCAGGAATAAAATTATCCGGAAATAAACCGGTATCACTGACATAGCTTGCAGAGTAAGCAAGCTGAAGTGGCAGTGGGCTGACCATGTTTGTCGAAGGACCGATGGCCGGTGGAGCAGATGAGTCCTGGAGTAGAGCCCGCGTATCGGCAAGCGTAGTTTGGGACGCTCGATGACCTTAAACAGGTGGATGGGTCAGGCTGGATGCGGAAGGCGGAGGATAGAGTGTTCTGCAGAGGCGCAGTCTGGGGGCGGCCTATGTCCAGCAGTGGACTGCGATAGGCTGAGTTGATTGAGCGATTTTATAAATTTAACCTGAACAGGGTTTGTTTATACTTTTATCAGAGACTTTTCGAACAGTCCATAGTTACGTAGAATCGCTTCGCAAAAGGACGTGTGTACTTACCTTTTGAAAGGAAAAAGTATGAAGATATATCGCCAATCCTCCTTAGTGTCTCGTTTTCGTAAATAATTGTGTGTTACGATTTAATAAAAGACCATTTATCTCTCATTCTTGTCTAGACACTATTTGTGGTACAATTATGGTGGGGTTACGCGGTAATTTCTCACTGGACAGTGGACAATAGGAAGTGGACATTGCAATGGTGGATAGTTACTTAAAAACATTTTGCACGAGGGTAGTAGGTAAGCGATTATGATCATCAGATTGTGTTTTATTACTTGCTAAAAGAAATAGTGATGGATAAAGTGTTTTTTTTTTTTCAGCTGTTGGTTAATGGTCGCCGCCGCATAAATGGTCATAAGCGATAGCAGAAGCTTTCGAGGATTGCCATCCAAGTATTACCTATGAGAAATTGATTAATCTTGTCGAACAAAAATTTGCTAAGTTTTAGTCACTTTGTGTGAGTTTTTGTATTTTTATCTATCGTATACCATAGTTTTTAAGGATTTATAATAAAAAATATTAATAATATTTTCAAAAACAGTCAAGTAGATAGAGAAAAACCGGCCAAGTGCGAGTAGGACTCGCACACATAGGGTTTCGTACCACCGTACAATTATTAGCAAAACACGCCGAAAAAAACACGTTTCTTGTAAAGGGACCCATTCTAATTTTTTTGATTACTTAATTTTTATTATTTGTTGTTATAGCGGCAATAGAAATACACAATCTGTGAAAATTTCAACTGTCTGCCTACTATGGTTCATGAGGTACAGCCCGCTGAAAGACAGATGGACGTACCATCAAAGAAGTTCATAACTAACCAGTTTCAAAACAAAATCCCGTGAACACAATGACCACATCTGTTACTGGCCCGGTTCAATAGCCGCCGAGCACTGCGAGCAAGAATAGTCCTTACGGTGGTTAGATAAATGAACTTCTTCTATGGTACAGCGGAGGCTTAGAAATAGAGTTCCGTTTGGCACCCTTTAGGTACGAAACCATAACAATAAAAAAAGGCTGAAGTCAAGTGAGAATTTCCCAAAAAATACTTAAAACCATCTAGCTAAACTATAAATAATGAGCATAGGATGGTGGTGTTTCGGGAAGCCCTTGGAGAGAAGGTCCTAAAAGTTTTCTTTGGACCACAATTCATGGCTCATTCTGTAATTATTATAAAGGCCACTTCCACGCGAACGAAACTCGCGAGCAAAGGCCAGTACAGTACGACACAACTTAGATCTAGCATCGACAAAATTCGTAAAACCGGTTACCATCTGAACTGAGTGCGCCTTCAAAATCACCAATATTTATTACTGCTTTAGGTGAAAATGATCATTTCGCAAACGCAATAGCTTGTAAAGTCATATAACCAAATACATTCGTTAAAATTGAAATGAATGAATGCAAATGATCAAATTTATGCTACATCTAAGTTGAGTCGTACTGTACCTACATTATTAAAAGAAATCATATCATGGAAACTGAACAGTCCGAATGTTTTGTCTCTACGTGCACGCATCTTGTGAGACCGAACTGCCATAGTTTCGTCGATGCGGTTCTCAGATACGTTTCTCCAAGTTCTCATTTAACATGGTTTTTATACAGTGTCACCCCTCGTGGAATTTTTCCATCCATAATTTCCAAGAAAACACCTATTAAAATAAGGAATCCATTCCTTGCAAAGCAAATAAACGATGCAAGCAGACGAAGAGAGAACAGTAAATGGAAACAAAACGTGTTGAAAACACTCCAGCTGCTGCCGTCCGTTGCCGTCTGCCGCCGTATCGCCGGGAATGGCCGGATACTATTGTACTGGTAAACAACTCCCAAGTGTTTTGTTTACAGCTGAATTACTGATTTACGGAAACTTAATGAATTAAGAATGGTTTTCAGTGAGTTGATATTTAATATGTTTACTTCATAATATGAAATAAATAATGACATGTCTCTTTTAATAAGCATGGGGGAGGGACATTGCTGTGCTCATCATGTCATTTCGTTTAAAATAGGTATTTAACCGACTTCCAAAAAGGAGGAGGGGGAGGGTTTTTTTTATAAATTTTATTAACTTAGCTTGGATAGTTTTTGAGTAAGCTTCATTAATACGTATTTTTTTCCAACTTAGTTTATGTGGATGATATGATGATAACGTCCTGTCACTGTTATTTACATAGCAGGTACTGGTATTCGTATTTGTGTGGGGTAGGTACTCGTACCACACCTAAAAATTGAAAAATATAAACTTTTTACTCGGTGGCAACGAAAATTCAATACCAAAGACACCGACTTCCGAAATTAAAGTTATTTTTCACTTTGTAATGTTTTTTTTTTTGAAGTAGGTTGTTTTTTTTTTTTTGTAAAAGCTTTTTATTTTTATTAATTAATTTATCTTTTATATAGATTCTTTTCCATTTTGTGAATGTGAGAACGCTGTAGGCTTAAGTGGACTGTAGATTTGAGGACTACTTTCTATTTTTTTAAGTACCTGGTACTTGTTGAAAGACCTGCACTGTCCTCCCATACTTATTAACACTGTTATTTGAATATTGTAAAAGCAAATTATTTTTAAAAGAGTAACCGTGAAATTTTCGGCTCTTCTCCATAGGAAACGATGAATTGGAACCGTGCACCTAGCTTCTGATGTTTCATAAGTGCCCATGTAGGTTTATATGAAATAAAATATTTTCAATTTTGCTGGGCCTACCTAAATCCCCATATAACAGGGGTGAACCTGTAGCCATGAACCGGGCACAAATTCAGACTCCGGGCTGCTACTGAGAAATTCCCATTCATTTACAAGTCTGGTACATAAGGCGGACCTAACATCTAAGGTATTCTTCTCTGCCAGTGGGCAAATAGCTTCATCTTACTGTCTGAAAGCCGCGGGAAACCCGAAAGGGATACCATGGCCCTTGGCAACGTTCAGGCAATTGAAGGAAAACGTGGGTTTTAGTCAGTCGGACACGCTCTCCCACTCCGCCCAGAGCGGGAGAAGTTATTTGATAATATCCCACACAAAAAAAACCGACCCCTTGACCATTCAAAAGTGCCTGTAATTGGTTTATTTGAAATAAATGCTGTTTGAGTTTCAGTTCGATTGAACCTTGTTTGTTTTTGGTTTTCGATTGTTTCAAAAACTAAATTACTGCTAAAAATGTTGTCGATACGAAAGTTCACATCTCTCTGATGAGAAAGTATCGAGTGTAGTGCGGTGCACTCTCTATCGACATCGATAGACGCAAGATACTCGTCGCGTCGTCTCCTATCGATACATCCGAACGATTTGAATTGCAGAATACGAGCACTCGATTCAACCGATTTGGTTTCAACGAAGATGTAAAATTTGTGTTTTATTTAGTGTTCCACGTTTGTTGTTAATCATCTTTAAATACTGTGTGTAACTGAATTAGGGCGCGTTCACATGAGGACGATTCGTGTTTTATGACGAATTGTCTTTTTTCACGTTTCGTTTTTAACGGCGGCAATACGGTTTAAATGCCCGTGTTTACACGCATCACGAATCGTGAAATATTATGGACTTAAATCACGTATCCTATTTTAAAAATCATGTTCGTCAAAAAAAATGAATCGAGATTTTTTTGTGACGGATCCGCTGTAGCGCTTATCCACGATTGAACTCTGAATCACTAATCAAATGTGAATATCTATTCGGATATTTTGACGAATCGTGAAAAAACTCGTTTCCGTATACAATGTGGACGTGCTTCCGTTATGACGGATCGCTTTTTTTTGACGAGTCGTGTCCCGTGTGAATGAGCTGTTAATGCACATTATGAAAGTAGTTTGTTTAGCATCGATTTCCGTAATTTTTAATATATTATTTTCCAAAATAAATAAAAATTGGTACATAAATAACAGTCACATTTCCGCTGTACAGTTAAAACAAACCAGCAAAAAGGACGAAGTACCTACTACGCTTGATCACCTTATACGTGTGGACTGCGTGCGTGCGTAGATTTGTAATGTGACCACAATTTTCACCCATAATCAGTATAACTTATTTATTAAATAAACAATGTTTAATACATAATAGTAACAATTGAGTGTATGTATTATGATTATAACAGATACCTAAACGGCTGGACCGATTATGATGACATTTTTTGTGTGTTTGAGTGGATGGTTTAGATTCTATGTTCTATGTTATAGGGTTTGGTTTCCGCACTTAGGCCGTCAGGTAGACCATTGTGCGTGGGCCATGGCGGCCGTTCGGTGGTTATTCCAACCAGCCCACCTCCCTCCAGAAGCTAATTAAAGCTCCTGGTCTGTTTAGAACGTCTGTTAAAGATCTGGGTGAACCGAGGGTTTCTATTCTACTCTAAGTGACGCCTGTGCAATCAAAGAGCACGTGCGTGACGGTTTCGTCAGCCTCCATGGTTTAGATTCACTATTCGTCCTGGTAGGTGACGCTGCGATCGCGTTCTAGGAAGCAGGACATCTGTCGGGTCAGCTCGTGCATATCAGTTGAGAACAACTGAACCAATTTGGCAATATTTTTGTTTTAAAATGTTTGTCATAGTCCAAAACAGGTGCCTAAAAACATTTTTTTTTAAGTTGCCGGGTAAATTGGAAAATTATGAAAAACCGAAAATGCATTTACTATGGGAATTTTGTATGAATTATTGAAATTTGAACAGCACAACGTCTGTCGGGTGAGCTAGTCCTAACTAATATTATAAATGCGAAAGTGAGTTTGTTTGTTTGTTTAAAAAACCGCTTAGAGTTTGTTTTAAAAGCCGTTTAGGTATCTGTTATACAGATACCTAAACGGCTGGACCGATTATGATGACATTTTTTGTGTGTTTGAGTGGATGGTTTAGATTCTATGTTCTATGTTATAGGGTTTGGTTTCCGCACTTAGGCCGTCAGGTAGACCATTGTGCGTGGGCCATGGCGGCCGTTCGGTGGTTATTCCAACCAGCCCACCTCCCTCCAGAAGCTAATTAAAGCTCCTGGTCTGTTTAGAACGTCTGTTAAAGATCTGGGTGAACCGAGGGTTTCTATTCTACTCTAAGTGACGCCTGTGCAATCAAAGAGCACGTGCGTGACGGTTTCGTCAGCCTCCATGGTTTAGATTCACTATTCGTCCTGGTAGGTGACGCTGCGATCGCGTTCTAGGAAGCAGGACATCTGTCGGGTCAGCTCGTGCATATCAGTTGAGAACAACTGAACCAATTTGGCAATATTTTTGTTTTAAAATGTTTGTCATAGTCCAAAACAGGTGCCTAAAAACATTTTTTTTTAAGTTGCCGGGTAAATTGGAAAATTATGAAAAACCGAAAATGCATTTACTATGGGAATTTTGTATGAATTATTGAAATTTGAACAGCACAACGTCTGTCGGGTGAGCTAGTCCTAACTAATATTATAAATGCGAAAGTGAGTTTGTTTGTTTGTTACGCTTTCACGCTGAAAAGACTGTACGGATTTGGATGAAATTTGGCACATAGGTAGATCGTGACCTGGGCTGGGAGATACAATACTTTTTATCCCGATATTCACACGGGATCGAGACTTATTGCGGGCTTACGTGGGACGTAGCTAGTAAGATCACCAGGTCAATTGAAGATCCATGTCCATGGTACCCTTCATACAAGTGAAAGAGATTTTTTATATCAATAGGTACCTACACACGGCTACACATCAAGCTATACATTTCCAGTATAAGCTGACCTCGTATTGTGCGGAAATCATATACAATGCGAGATCAGCTTAAACTAGAAATGTATAGCTTGATGTGTAGCCGTATGTACATAAGCATTTATACATATTCTTCAAAATCGCTATAAAAGTATAATCTTGTCACACAAAGGACCAATGTCACTGTCAGTATTCCACAACAATGATGACACTGACAACCTTTGAACACGATCTGAGCGCGTTCAGTTTCATTGATGACATCGGTCCTTAATTACGTAAAAAACAATGGCGTTTTGAATTTCAAAGAGTGAGTGCCCTCAAATTAAACCCTAATTATATACTAAAACTTTTATTTCATAACTCCACGCATCATCACAGACCCAAAACTTACTTACTGATCCCATCCCCCTTTTACGAGTCCCCCAGGAAAATCGTCCTTTTCGTAAACAAAGACCGCGCTCACAGTTATACTCTAGTCACATCCAGCACGAATTAATCATCCCAGCTATGAAAACTCGAACAAATTGAATTTTTCATGTGTCGCTGGATTACCTGTGAGTCTAAACGGTGTCGAAGGACTAATACTTGACTCTAACTAACGTTAACTGTAAGAAAATTATAGCTTTTAAACTGGATTTTCTATAAATCCTAATTTGGTGTAATAGGACCAAATGGCCTAGCTATCCATTTGGTAATATTGGTAGGGAGATTGGTACCTACTTAATGTAATGTGGGATGAAGTGAGCTTCATCTATAGAAATTGATATAGTTTTATGGCATGTATTTAATCGAACCTCTAATAATTCCCATTTTGCGCTCCTAAAAATATTATTGAATACTCCAATAAAATGATTGCGCCTCTTTTTGTGAAATTCAAATAATTATTATTTTGGCGTCAGAATACTTAATGGCCAAGTAACTGCGACCAACTTGGATGTAGCGCGGTTGGTCACAGTTCTAACCTCTAACGTAACCCATTTGGTCGGGGTGTCCTGGCTTAGTTAGGTACTGCTGCCAATTCGGCTCGCGCGTGATTGGTCACAGTTCCAACCTAAACTAACCCGTTTGGTAGGGATACCCTAGCTTAGATACTGCGACTAACTGTGAGAAAAGGCCCGAAAGTTAAAAAGATCACTTATTTAAAAAAAACTTTTTACTTAAAAAAAACAACCGACTTCCGAAAAAAAACACTACAAAGTGAAAAATAACTTTAATTTCGGAAGTCGGTGTCTTTGGATCCGTTTTGTTGTTTTGATCCGGGACCATACCCTTTCAAACAAAAAAAGAATTTTCAAAATCGGTCCACAATTGACGGAGATAACAACGGACATACATAAAAAAAAAACATACATACGCGTCGAACATATAACCTCCTCCTTTTTGGAAGTCGGTTAAAAAGTGTGCAGCATCAGAAGGTCAATAAGTTTTCAGAGGATCAGTAAAAATATTTCCCAGAATAGCCCAACGGTGCGCGTCGTCTTTTTTTTCACGGCTTCTAGCACATTCTAGCTAGAATCATCCTTTTTGGACGAGCGGATTGTGGCGGGAGCGGTTTGAAAATAAATATAACACAAGTTTCAAATTGCATCTTCCTTAACTAACCATACCTGCAAAAATTGCTCGGTTCTCTGCGAAATCTACTAAACAAAATTTTAAGAAAAATTTAAAAAGAAATGGGATGTCTTTACTCAACAACATTCAATCAAAATCAAAATATTTTATTTCATATAAACCTACATGGGCACTTATGAAACGTCAGAAGCTAGGTGCACGGTTCCAATTGGCCGTTTCCTATGGAGAAGAGCCGGCCAGAAACTCCACGGTTACTCTTTTAAAAATAATTGTTTTTTACAATATTTTTAAATAACAGTAGGTATTAATAGGTATGGGAGGACAGTGTAGGTCTTTCAACAAGTACCAGGTACTTAACAAGATAGAAGATGGTCAATAAATCTACAGTCCACTAAACCTACAGTGTTCTCACATTCACAAAATAGAAAAAATAAATGTAATTATCTCGTATAAAATATAAATAAATTAATATTAATAAAAAAAAAAAACAAAAAAATAAAAAAACATTACAAAACAAGCTCGTAGAAATCAAAGAGGAATCTTTGTAGGAGCATAAAAAAATACTCATTGAATGCATAACCTCCTCCTTTTTTGAAGTCGGTTATACAAGTGTAACTGATTGTCTTAATCACCAAAATTGGAAGACAGAACAGTAATGACAAAATATATAAGATATTTATTTCTGTAAAAAGGTTCAAAAAAAGATTTTTAAACGTCAAACTGAATTATGTTTTTAAAACTAGATGTGTCCGGTATTTCCTGACTACTCTGAGAAGAAAGACCGAAACAAACTCAGAGGTCACAGTCTCTTTTATAGGACATGTTAATAAAACAGTACATAACTTGTACCTAATATATAAATACCCTTTAATAAAACCAAAACTAAACCACTATTTCAAAGTTACCCCGAACTAAAAGTACCAGGAGCCCATAAGGACAAGTAAGTCGTATCGTTAGCGAGCTCATTTCCTTATCCAGCCGTGTAACCGTCCCGCCCGTAAATACCGGAAAATGAAGAGATGGCTCACATACAACACACACATACGTATACAAGTAATTGAAATGAGACAGTGGGTATGTAGGGTTTTTTTAATACGGCAAATAGGAGAAGGAGAACACAACGTGTGTTATTTATGTTATGTTACATTAAACTTTTTATTTTACAACTACACCCACCGAAATAAAGCATAATTAAATTGAAAAGCGTAGTTAAAATAAAGGTACATTGTTATTATATTCCCATGTGAAAAAGAAACATTAAGGCCTGCCAGACGAATTAATGAATACGAATGCATTCATTTTATAAATCTGAATCAACGCAAAAACAGGTCTACTTTTTTATTATATTCGGCTGCAGCTGACAAAGTTCGTTGCCGGATAGCTAGGAACACAATTTAAACACTTTAAATGCAGTTCCACTGCCTCATTCATCTAGTAGTTAGTATGTGCGACTACTGAATGTTTTAATTCCTAGGTCAGGCAGTTTTTCTTGCGTTTTTCTATTAGAATCTTTTAGTAGGAGCCTGAATTTCGGATTTGTGCCTTGTTAATGGAAATGCGGTCATAATTTCAGCCAAAAAGTCTCCACCAAGCATCGCCAGGTCGACCGGTTCTGTGCTGCTCGCATCATGCAGAGTCCTGCGGCCTTCCAACGCTACGTCTTTATTTCGGTCCATCGGCATCGAAAAAAACGCTCACCCCCACTTATATGGGACTTAAACAGAACTGGCGAAACCACTCCTCTTGGAAACAAAGGCGGTATGTTATGTTATTTAATGTCAAAGTTCCAAGATATATATCGAAAACCGCACGACAGTCACCGCTCGTCTGTCACCGCCATAACAACATAATTTCACTTCAACAATACATTTCGGTCACGTATACTACGCTTCATAATTAAAACTTCAGTTCTTTTCAGTTTAACTGTAACTTTAACACGTTTTCAGTACATTTTAACTGTTACGTTCCTGAAAGTTTCGTTCAGTGTAAGCAGTAGATGTTATGATAAAACAAATGAGTGAGAAAAACGTAGTATTTATGGACTACTGTTTAGGTTTGAACAGTTCTTAAACGGTGAAGGAAATCATCGTGAGGAAGCATGTTCAAGAACATATGCGCTTATGTGGAACTATAGGCTAAATCGCAATGAAGTAAATAAAACTATTTTATTTTTTTTCTAAAATATATAAAAATATAATTAATTTAACGCAACGGGCACAAAACAATCACAAAATCAAATCATCTACTAACAAATCCAAAGCCACATGGGGGATTATAAATAGGTCTAAACTGAATTTACCAAAGGTTAGTATCACTTCCATAGAAACAAACCATAAAGCTATAACCAGGCCGCGAGAGATTGCGAATGCTTTTAACAATTTCTTTATAGAAAAGATAAAACCAATACCAGACGCTGGTAAGGACGTAACTGTAAATATTTCTAAATCAAGTCAATCTATGTTTATGGCACCAACTACTCCTTATGAAGTACTTCAAATTATAAGATCGCTTAAAAATACTACTAAGTGTTGGATACGATGGGATCTCTACTAGAATCCTAAAGTATATCGCTTATCATATCTGTGACCACCTAAGCTATATCATTAATATGTGTATAACCACTGGATCATACCCGGATAGTCTAAAAACTAGTATCGTTAAACCCATCTTCGAAAAAGATAACAAGCAGAGTATGAACTGTTACAGACCTATTGCACTTATTCCTATAATTTCAAAAGTCTTTGAAAAATATATATATATTCAAATTTATAAATATTTAGAAAAATTCAACATTCTTACAGAAGACCAGAAAGGTTTTCGCAAGAATAAAACAATAAACATGGCTATTTTTGATTTTATAAATAACGTCATGGGTGGATAAAAGGACGCCGGTATGTTTCATTTACTGCGATATGACCCAGGCTTTCGATTATGTTAATCATGACATTCTCCTCCGTAAACTAGAAGCTTATGGCATTAGAGGCAATATATTAAATCTCATAGAATCTTATTTGAAAAATCGGAAACAATATACAGAAATTTCTAAAATAAACTTTAATACCAAAAAAGAAGAAACACATGCATCTAGAAAACGTATAGTTAAATATGGAGTCCCGCAAGGGAGCGTATTGGGTCCTTTATTATTCATTATTTATATAAATGACTTGCCATTAGTAACTAATTATCCTGTATCACTTTTTGCCGATGATAGTACAGTCACTATTAATTGTATAAATAAAGATACGTATGACCATGAAATTAATAATACAATCAAATCAATAATTAACTGGTTAGATAACAATAATCTAAAAATCAATCTTAAAAAACAAAAATTATGTTCTTCAGTCAACGTTTAGAAGCAACAATTATTAATGTTAAACACAAATTGACTGATATAGAAAGGGTAGATACAGCTAAATTTCTAGGCGTAACTATTGACAAACGTCTGAACTGGAAAGCACACACAGAAGAATTAAAAAAAAAGTATGTTCTTCTGCCTATGCCCTCTATAAACTAAAACCTATTATAAGCACCAATGCGCTTATAACTGCCTACCATGGTATTGTCGGCTCTATATTGAGGTTTCGAGTTATATTTTGGGGAAACTCTACTAATAAAGAAATGATTTTTAAGTCACAAAAAAGGTGTATTAGGGCTTTGTTTGGATTGAAAACAACCGATAGTTGCAAACAGTATTTTATTAATTATAACATTTTAAGTCTGCCTTCCTTATTTATTTATGAAATGGCAAATTTTATACAAACCAAGCCTAACCTATTTAAGAAACTATCAGACGTTTCTATTCTTAATCGACGAGATAATAATAAATTACGCGTACCAAGATCAACCACGGCACTGATGCGTAAAAGTATTTTTTGTTTAGCACCAATCATTTATAATAAAATCCCAAAAGCTTTAAGACAAATGCCTACTGCTCTGTTTAAAAACACTTAAAAAAATATCTCATAGCCAAATGCTATTATACCGTATCGGAATTTTGAAATGACCGTAATTAATTAAATAGATTCTTGTAATTACGACATTTTCACAATTTGACCCTAAAACCATTTAATTATTTTTTCCCTCCCCTCTTTTAAATTAGCATTAGGATTAAGTTATTAATCTCAGTTTGTTGTGTAGACTCAATTTTTTTTTAAATGTTTTATCCTAAACCTAAAATCTGTTGTTTTGTACGCCATTTATGGCAAAACATGCAGATCTACCTGTTATTTTAAGACCTTGCACATATTTCATTTTTGTGTATTCTTGTTTTACAATAAATATATTCTATTCTATGAGACATCTATAACTCGAACTGGGCCCGCGAGCTGGATAAAGGCCCGCTTCCTCTCACAGATAGGAGGCTACTGTATGTTCCAGCAGTGGTTGGTAGTAGGCTCACCTAAAGACAAATACTATGGAATCCCCAAATTGATAATCTTAACAGGATGTTACCTAGCCTCTATCACTGAATTTTCAATATTGGACATCAAATGGATTGCCATATTGCTTTTCAGATTATGTAAAATACACTACGTGTTACCGGTAGAATATGAAATGCTTTACGTTAACGCTGGTCGATAATATTTGACAGCACGTCAGTTAAACTGGACTGAAGTCTGAACTTTTATTAAAACGGGGGATTTAAAAATTGCTCCATGGTCTGGGGTCCGCGCGCGACTGTCGAGCGTAAAGGCGGATCCACACCAGCGCACGCGCAATAACCGTGCACGCTAGGAGTCTCGGTTATGGACACGTTACATTCTTGCGAACGGTTCGCGTGCAAGGATCCACATCTGCGCAATTGAAGCTTATAGCATAAGTACATGGCATGCACGCAATGTGTTCGCGAACGAGTGTTTTGACTGTCTCTTGTACCATTCGCTAACGGCTCGAGGACATTTCCAAAGGTGTCCATACTATGTTCCTAAAATGCACGCGAACCGCACTGTACGTGCGCGTGCGCAGGTGTGAACCTACCTTAAGATCATCATAACTGCCGCGTGTTTAGCTCAATTTACATTGCCGGGGAACGGATTGGAAGCGAGTTTTTGTAACGATAGCAAAATGAACTTCATGCCAATTGTCTAACGTACAAATTTGATACGAGCTTGTTACTGCGGGAATTCCCGAGAATGCGCGAGAATTCTCCAGAAGACCTCTTATTTGGCTCGTATCTAGTTTGTGCGTAACACTATTGACATAAAGTTCATTATGCTTTGTACAAAAAAATCGCTTCCATTCCGTTCCGCGGCAATTAAATTGAGCCTTAGATTTCCGGGTCGGGCGTTAGTACGTTTGTCCTCAAGAAATATCTCGCTAGCAGCCAGGAGGCTGGATTTGTGCCAGATTGACGACAAAAGATACCCTATTAGTCCTATTACATGGGACCTGAACATAACTGACGAAATAATTGCCAGTGTACCACGTACGACCTAAAGAGCTTTACGAGTATTTATGTGTCAGGATCAACGACGTGTAAAAGTGTTTTTTTTTGTGTAACAAATTTTCTGTCGCTTTTCTGCAATCTTGCTGTCCACCAATATCGCTTTCCTGCAATATGTGGGTGTGATTTCGTGAAAAGAGACGGAAGTGCGCGTCATTTGAGTTGACCGATGAGCGTGCGCGGTGCTAGAGTTGACCGGCACATGGTACCAACCCATTTTCCGAGAGGTTGTTGACGAAAAAGATGGCGACGGCGATGGCGATGGGGATGGCGATGACGATGATGGTGTAACGATGGCGCAGGCTAAGGCGATGGTGATGGCGATGACGATTACGATGGCGATGGCGATGACGAAGATGATGAATATTGTTTATATAAAATAAATGGAAATACTCTTGTGCTAAAAGGTAGATTAACATTTAAATGAAACCAAACCACTGGTTTCAAGGGTAACGGCCCTTACACCTGTATACGTCAACCAGGATCAGATTTTACACATCATATGGGACGACTGTAAAGGTGTGTCCAAACAGTGAACGGCAATCGTGCGCTGCTGCCGCGCGCGGCCTGTTGCGCTGTGATTGGACTGCCGCGCAAACATTCGTCAGTTTAGTCCTAACAAGAGCGACGCAGAAATGTGTCCTGCAAACGCCGCGTGTTTGGACACACCTTAAGGGTCACTTGTTTTTTTTTTTCAACCAATTTAAAGACATAAATTTTATTTATCATCACCATGGGCAAATTGAAAGTCAATATTTTCATATGTATCTTCCTAAATAGATCAACCTTTTATTATCTCGCTTGAAAGGATATATGTTTACTTACATATAAAAAGTATAGTCTATTGTTATATTAATTATTTACACTTTTGGATAAGTAATTTAAAACTAGATTAATTAGTGAATTTCTGTACTTAATAGTTCTTTAAGTGATTGGTGCACTGTTGCATATACATTTTTGCTTCCAACATAAAACCGTGTTAACTGTTGCATCCATAAACATAAAACCAGTGTCAACAATTGTTGGTGAACCAATAAAAGAAATAAAAATAAAATCATCATCAATGCAAAAATCAATGCTTTATTGTTAACATTTGTCTTTGATAAACGTACAACGGCACAAACCTCGCGAGTTATTACGTCAACTTACAATGTAGCTCCATCTCGTTTTAACATTACAACTGTTGGGGAGCTAAACAATTTTTATTTATACAAAGTAATACAAACAGAACTCTGTAGAACGACTGATGGTTGTAAGTAACTTATAATTGCTACCACGACTGTGTTGGGTACCGGAGTATATTGAAGTGGATACTCTTAAAACACATTTAAGATTTTAATTAATGCGCAATACTTATTGGGAGTTACATGTTCGAGCTGTTTGGGGTTGAAACATTAGAGCAACGCTGCTCAACCTATTTTGAAGAAGAGCCAAAAAAAATATTTCGTTAAATTCGGCGGGCCATCTTCTATTCATACTCGTATTATAAAACAAAGTCGCTTTTCGCGTTTGTTTGTATGTCCGCGTTGTTCTTCTAAAGCCGTGTCTCCTGCGCGTGTTTTTTCGAAACATTACACAAAAAAAACCTTACACATTAACATTTGTTTTCATACACAAGCTGTCTCCTGCGCAAGTATTTTTAATTTTATTTATTCATAACACATTTTGTGTAGATGTAGTAACGAGTTCCGACGAGGAAGACGTGCTTAAAAAGTGACGAACAGTATCTGTATTACAATCTATCGTCAATTTATCACAATATGTTCATAACTATTTACAGGACAATATAACCTCAAAACCTGTGTTGACTGACAGTGACAGTTTCAGAGAAGTGTGGTTTTGGATTTCTTTTATTTTTAACTGGATATTGAATTGAGATTGGGTTAAAAAAAAACAATCACTGATCACCTGACCGCTGTTGGCGGGTAAATTCAATAACGCTGGCGGGCCATTTTCTGGCCCGCGGTCCTGACGTTGAGCAGCCTTGAGGTTTAGCATTGCCATACAACGTGGCAATCCTACCAGTCTTTAGGGCACTTTTCGTGTTGATTGCGATGCGGACGAATTTTTTTATGCCCAATGAGCTCTTCCCTTTTTTTATACATGTACTTACATAATAAATATACAATGTCGCCCATGGGCATGTGCCCCCCGTATTTTTTTGAATATTCATGACAAATTATGGAAAATAAACTTAAAAATCTATATATACATTGTTTTTTCTTTTTTTTTTTCAATATCCCGCTATATGATTTTATGGACTCTCACTTGTGTTTTTTTAAATAAATACTGTTTTTTTTTTTAAAGTTCTTCACCTCCTTTTTTTTCATAGTCGACAAACTTTATTAAAAAATGTTTAGTTAATCCGATAAAATATCTCATAAGCTTTTAGAAATAATAAACAGAATCCAAATCGAGCCAATAACATGGGAGATAAGGCAAAAGCTACAAAAAAAATAATAACATGAAAAATACTAAAGACAGACCTCATATAGTTAATTTTCCATAATTTTTCATGAATATTTAGAAAAATTCGGGCGGGCACATGCAAATGGGTGACATTGTATACTATATTTTAATTAAGAAAATCTCTATATCATTTAAAGAAGATCTCAATATACCTTCTCGCTTTTTTATCCATTTGGATGTCTTTCTCAAAATATTAGACAACATACTCTCTTACAAATACCTAATAAGTACCTGGGTGTGGTCTATTTATTATACCTATAAGTAAACATAATCTTTTCCAATAAATAACTCGAAGAATCGATTGCTGGCCTCCGCTAAGCTAAGGTTCTGTTTATTATCCTCAAGTTGTCGATCTATCCGGTATATCGAGTTATCTAACAGAAGGCTTCCACGTTTATTTGTTACTTTACCAAAAATTCTTCTTTTCAAATTCTCTTTTCGTTATATTTTTTTAATATATAATGCTTGAAGGCGAGTATGTAAGATTCGTAGCAACCTTTGTAATTTCTGCTTACCCCCATACGAACACGGCGTAAGTTTATGTATGTATATACTCGTAGTACAGTAGTATAGCTAAATAAAACTCACCAATTTGATTGCATGTCCATCATTTTAAATTCTAAGCCAAACGTCACAAATTAAATTCACATTCACACGTTGGTGTTGTTATGTACAGTTTTGATAAGAAACAAAAGTAAACTTCTATATTTTAATCATTTCTACGTTTTTGAAATCCATACAAACACTTTATGAGATACGCAGGTAAGTACACACATTATGTGAACTTAATGTTTTCATTCAAAATGAGAACATTCATTTTCTTTTCAGAGCATACGTACTGCCAGTCTTTTTACACGTGCAGTCTGTGGGTCAGGTATACGCTGAGGGCATACAGCGCCCTGCGTGTCCAGTATAACAATGTGTTCAGGATGCTGTCTACCACGCTTTCGTAGCGCTTCCGGGATGTTCACCGAGGCCAGGGTTGATGGTTTTCATGCCATTATACGGAAACGGTGCGCTTCCATTCTCGGTAGAGTCGTTTAAATTTTGTATATAGAGTGTGGTTTTTTATTAACATTGTACTAATAACTTATGGATCTTGATCTGAAATAAATATATTTTTATTATTATTATTTTATACTATGATTTAAAGTTTTACAACTGACAAAAAAGCCTTAAGGTACCATTCCGTACCCGACCGCAGGAGCCAACTGCAGGCGACGTGTCGCCGCGACACGACTGGTTTCTATAAATTTTTATGAAATACCTTCCGTAGCTAGCGACACTTCGTTGGCAGCTACGGGCGAGTGACAGGCGACACGTGCAGCCCGATGCCCGACCGCAGACCAGTAGTGCTGCCAACGCTCGAGCGATAATATGTTTTTCTATCTTCTTTCTATACCGACTGGAATACTGGCTGCTGCCGCCTGCGGTCGAGATCGGAATCATGACTGCAACGACATGACGCCGCTAGAGCTCGCCTGCAGTTGCCGCCTGCGTAGGAAGGTGAAACCATGTTTGACACAAAACACAAGTTTTTTTGTACAAAAAATGCTGAAAAACTAACCGAAATGGTTACCTATTAATTATAATTAATACATATATTTTACCAAACCAATCACAGACTTTTAATTCCTAAGATATGAAGGCAAATACGGTTCAACTTCAATCTATACAAATAGAAAAGTACCGACTCACTGACTGACTCATCAACCCAAACACTTGAACCTAGAAAGCTACAATTTTGCACAGAAGTTACCTTTATGAATTAGGCAAGGAATAAGGATTATTTGAAATTTCATATAATCTTTTTTAGCTTCCTAGGTTCAAGTGTTTGGGCTGCTGGGTCAATCAGTGAGTCGGTACTTTTCTATTTGTACGGATTGAAGTTGAACCATATTGGCCTTCATATCTTAGGAATTAAAAGTTTGCAATTTTTTTTATATACTCGTATTTATGGTGGACGACAAAGTAGTCATCATCATGTTCCTAGCCTTTTCCCAACTATGTTGGGATCGGCTTCCAGTCTAACCGGATGCAGCTGAATAACAGAATTTTACATGGAGCGACTACCTCCACATCCCAGTTATTGGATAATACGATACCCCTTGGTAAGACTATTTGTCAGACTTTTGGGCTTCTGACGACCCGAAACAACTGTCAAAGATCTACAAATGACAGCCGGGACCAGTGGCGGTCCCCCCATAAAAGCCGAAAAGCCCGGCTTGCCTTAAAAAGTGAGCCCACAAAAAAAAAAAAAAACTTATAAAAGCAACCAAGTCAGTAAGTAAGTAAGTAAGTAAGTAAGTATATTTATTTGTTTAAACATGGTATACATACATTGCATGCAAGATATTACAGTAGAAAAGAAAGTTCAAACATGTTCAGCCGCGTGACGTGGCGTTACACAAATTGTTGAGTGGCGTACAGTTGCTGGGTTTTAAACCGGGACTACACTTATTAAATTCAAAATGATAAAATTACTATAACAATCGTACTACATTATCAATACAATTCAATTATCAATTCTATTCAATGTCAGTTCAATTATCAATTCAATTCAATGTCAAGTTAATTATTAATTCAATTATGTCAAGTTAATTATTAATTCAATTCAATGTCAATTCAATTTAATTATCAATACATTATACAATAAAATAAATTAAAATACATAATCATCAAGAAAAATTATCCTCTTTCATAAATTCCGAAATACTATAATAAGATCTCTCTATTAATAATTTTCTCAATAATCAATAATCATCTCGCAAGAATTGATAAGAATAATACCTAACATTAAACTCCGCGCTGCACTGTGCCAGCCGCGCGCTTTATATGCTACAATGCCAGGTTTACGTACTCAAAGAATAATATTTAAATTCCGCGCCGTTTTGCATCACGCACCGTTGCCAACTATCTCGGATGCAGTTGCGATCTCGCTCTAACACTATAGCGATAAGTAGGACGCGAGATCGCATCGTAAATGAAAACGTAATTTTTATTCTTTCTCGCTCGCACTTGTGTTGGCTTTTATGAGGCTTTTTTACCACTCTTCTTTCGCATAGAAATAGTTAAGTTTGTTGATACCATTAGTATGTACCTATTTCGCAAAATGTTCTAACTTTTAAGCCCGGCTTTTGTTTTTTTTATGAATGGAACGAATCGTGCGTTTGATTATGAATAGTAGGAGTAGTGAAGCTGCGCAAAACGTTGCGCAATGCGTGAATTTCTATAGAATGATACAACTTTAACCAAATTAGTTCAAATTTGTTTTGAGCGGCTAGGTACTGGTGCACTTTTTTTCGCTTTGATATTTTTTCATTTTCTGTGAATTAAGTGTTGTGATTAGTTTTTGCTGTGATTACCTTTGTTTTGAAGTGATTAAAAAGTTTCTTAGCATTAAAATGATTTCGAAAACGCATGCAATTGTTCCTTGTGAAGGACTAAAGTGTGTGCAATCCTTACTCGGAAAGGTAAATATTTAGAGTTTTACAGAAAAATATAATCTCGATAGTTATTGTGGCGATTTCATTCCGCGCTTTTGTTAGTGATTATAGTGTTATTTTTATCATCAAAATGGGAATTCGGAAACTGTGCTCGAAAAGGTATGTAACTTGAGTTTTGTAACTCTTTACTTTACCGTAACCAACCTCAAATTACTGTACCTGTTTCTCGGAAATAAAAACAAGTATTTTTGTCAGTCGAAGAATACATTGAAATAGGCATTCGATTGTTAATTAGACAACTTTAGGTAGGTAGCTGGTGCCATGAAAACACATAATGAGTGTTGTATAAATGGCATTTGTAGTTTTGGTTAACCACTGAAAAACAAACCATAATTCCTATTATTATAATAAGTTCTCATTGAGATCACAAAACACAACAATTTTAGTATCGAAGAGATTCTTCATACTTAGGTGTTTTGAAATAAAGATAAGAGTTGGCTATTGTCATTATGATAAATATTATAAAATATTATTTTGGTATTATCTCATGTTAACATTTTCAATAGACTCATAAAATTATGCGTACGACAATAGAACAACAAATCGATCATGTGGGAGCCATCTAGTGGCTTTTGATTGAATTTTTTTGCATGTGACAAGTGAATATGAAATAAGGTGAAAAGATTCGGCTAACTGGTGTGTTAACGCGCATTCATTAATATAGATGGCGCTTATGAAAATTACATACTAATGCTTGATAATACTTATTTAGAACTCTTCGCATTTTATACAGGTTTTCTAACCAACATTATAATAATGTTGTACCATGAACAACATATGAAAATCAGTCAATGGCACACTGTTTTTTTTTAAGTCGTAATAATCTGTTGGCTTGCCCTAATTTTGAGGCCACGGCCCGCCGCTGGCCGGGACCAACTGCTTTACGTGCTTCCCTAGGCACGGAGGGGTCTTGGTATGTAAAGATGGTCACACATCCACGGACCAACCGCGGCAAGCGTGGCTTAATCTGATTGATCGACCCACAAGCCACAAGCCCCGCAAAGTAAAGTAAAGTAGTACCGAGTAAAATTAATTACCACTAGACGTTACCAGACCGTAGTAGGGTAAGACTAGCCATGGTAAGTGTACTTGCCCGTAAAAGCCCTTTCACAAGGAGTTATTCTTAATTGAAATCCAAACAATTTACTAACACTTGGAACTTATCAACTGAGACTAGACAAGTGCGGTTTAGTAAACATTCCTAAAGAGTCTCTAAGGGTTCCTGTACATGACGCCGCACCGGCGGCGCCGGCGCCGGAGCGAATGTTTGTGTACGAATTAACCGCACCGCCGCACTTTGGATCGAAAAAAGGCTCTCGAAGACATTGGAGCTAAAATTTTAAAGTGTGGATGTTTTGTTTCTTTTTCATTTACGTATATATACATATACCGCATGTTTTTTTTTACCGTCTCGAAAAAAATAGGGTATAATAGGTGAACGGAATATAAGCCTATGGCAGAGATTTTTTTTTTCTTTACTATAAAAATATCGAAATTCAAATAATACGCAACCTACTAAATGCGCGGAATGGCCGATAGGTAGTCGCCGCATTTGCCGTCGGCCTCTTTGATATCCTTTCGCAGGCGCACAAGCCACTCGCGCATAGCGTGGTCAATGCTACTAAGCAAATATTCCCGGGTATGGCTTCTGTTCCACTTACACAACACACCATTTTATTCTCGAGACGGTAAAAAATTTCAGCCGGTATATTTCAACCAAAAAATCGACCCTGTCAAATTTAAGCTCCAATGTGTTCGAGAGCCCTTTGTCGATCCTCAGTGCGCCGCCGCGCATATTTTACATTTTCATTCTGAGATGTTCTGATTTTTTTTCATCTTGCCGTCCGGCACCGATGGGGCTCCGGCGTCGATGCGGCTCCGGCGTCGATGCGGCTCCGGCGTCGATGCGGCTCCAGCGTCGATGCGGCTCCGGCGTCGATGCGGCTCCGGCGTCGATGCGGCTCCGGCGTCGATGCGGCTCCGACACCGATGGGGCTCCGGCGTCGATGCGGCTCCGGCGTCGATGCGGCTCCGACACCGATGGGGCTCCGGCGTCGATGCGGCTCCGGCGTCGATGCGGCTCCGACACTGATGGGGCTCCGGCGTCGATGCGGCTCCGACACTGATGGGGCTCCGGCGTCGATGCGGCTCCGGCGTCGATGCGGCTCCGACACCGATGGGGCTCCAGCGTCGATGCGGCTCCGGCGTCGATGCGGCTCCGACACCGGTGGGGCTCCGGCGTCGATGCGGCTCCGACACCGATGAGGCTCCGGCGTCGATGCGGCTCCGGCGTCGATGCGGCTCCGACACCGATGGGGCTCCGGCGTCGATGCGGCTCCGGCGTCGATGCGGCTCCGACACCGATGGGGCTCCGGCGTCGATGCGGCTCCGGCGTCGATGCGGCTCCGACACCGATGGGGCTCCGGCGTCGATGCGGCTCCGACACCGATGGGGCTCCGGCGTCGATGCGGCTCCGGCGTCGATGCGGCTCCGACACCGATGGGGCTCCGGCGTCGATGCGGCTCCGACACCGATGGGGCTCCGGCGTCGATGCGGCTCCGGCGGCGATGCGGCTCCGACACCGATGGGGCTCCGGCGTCGATGCGGCTCCGACACCGATGGGGCTCCGGCGTCGATGCGGCTCCGGCGTCGATGCGGCTCCGACACCGATGGGGCTCCGGCGTCGATGCGGCTCCGGCGTCGATGCGGCTCCGACACCGATGGGGCTCCGGCGTCGATGCGGCTCCGACACCGATGGGGCTCCGGCGTCGATACGGCTTCGGCGTCGATGCGGCTCCGACACCGATGGGGCTCCGGCGTCGATGCGGCTCCGACACCGATGGGGCTCCGGCGTCGATGCAGCTCCGGCGTCGATGCGGCTCCGACACCGATGGGGCTCCGGCGTCGATGCGGCTCCGACACCGATGGGGCTCCGGCGTCGATGCGGCTCCGACACCGATGGGGCTCCGGCGTCGATGCGGCTACGGCATCATGTACAGGAAGCCTTATTGTTTCAATATTAACCATGATTGTATACGCTTCATTAAATTTACCTGACTGCCACATTATACTGCTGAGCATGACGTGCTGGGTTCGATTCCCAGGTCGAGCAAAGTGTTATTGGGTTTTTTGCATCAGGAATTTCTCAGTAGCAGCCCAGGGTCTGGATTTGTGCCCGGTTGATGGCAATAGGCTCGCCCCCTATGACATGGGACTTAAACATAACTGGTGAAATGTGGGTGTACTATAGGTACACTTCTGCCTAACCCTTCGAGAATTAAAGGTGTTTCATACGTCTTGATTACGTACCGGAAGACGTAGCGTAGGAAGGCCTGGGAACAAGATGGACCGATGACCTGGTGAAGGCCGCAAGAATCCGCTGGATGCGGGAAGCATAGAACCGGTCGAAGTGGCGGTGCTTGGGGGAGGCCTATGTCCAGCAGTGGATGTCTTTTGGCTGAAATAATGATGATGATGATACGTCTTGACTTAAGGGTATGTGTTTGGTATTATATGCTAAATATGTGCATTATTATTTTGAATAGATAATGACTTGCTAACTTATCATGTGTCGATCTAATGAGTATAACTTATCATAATTATGTCGATCTAATAAGTATATTTTGTTGCGAGTCTAATGAGTATAAGTTATCATATGTCGATCTAATAAGTATATTTTTTCTGCGAGTCTAATGAGTATAACTTATCATATGTCGATCTAATAAGTATATTTTGTTGCGAGTCTAATGAGTATAACTTATCATACTCGTATGTCGATCTAATAGGTATATTTTGTTGCGAGTCTCCCGGGAGTCCTGCTTCGGTTTGTGAATTAAACGGTAGGACAGTAAGTGCAGCAAAATTAGTTAAATAAATAATTTAAAAGTCTGTTAAATAAATCAAAATCATATTTTTACTGCTTAACTCTTTACAAATATTATTTATTTATCACATAACAAGTGACAGTGACAGTGACAATGACGATGCAATGCTTACGGCACTTTAGCTGGGCCGAGGCAGCACCACTATTATGCCGCAAATAGCGGCACTTTATCCGACAGGGATAGAGTGCCGCTAGCGGAACTCTATACACTTCCTTTATCCATATATTATTATGCAGATCATTGATTTTTCATTTTTGACAATTTGATAAGCACCTCCGTGTTAAAATTAAGTTGTGAGTGTGTTATTAACGGATTTGTGCGTTGTTTATGAACTAACAATACAGGAGAAACTCCCAGAGTGGGTCAGCATTAAAAACAGCTACATTTTCTTTTAAAAATAAACTAAACCACCAAGATTAAGTACATAGAACTGTCTACCTCTCATTGTTCCCGTGACTTAGTTGTAAATTAAAAAGTTACGAGCGTTAATTCTGAAAGTGGGCAACATCGCAAATAGATGTCAAATATTTAGCTATTTTGATTAATTTGACAATATTACTGTATGGAAATAAGAAATGTGGCTAACTAGATAACTAGAATATTGGTTATGAAATGCTATAATTAATTATCATATCACCGAATTTATAGTTTTAGATGTAAAAAAAGTATTTGGAAACTTTCCAAATACCTTTTTTAGACCTAAAACGGGTACATCATCAAATTTATGTTATAATTGCAATTTATTATTAATATTCTAGTTAGCTAGTTAGCCACATTTCTAATTTCCTTACAGTAAAATTGCCAAATTAATCGAAACAGGTACATTTTTGACAGCTATTTCCGACATTGCCAACTTTTAGGATAAACGCTCTTATGTGTTAAAAGGGCGTATGTACTTATGTTAATTTCTGTCCCCGGATAGGTTTGAAGCGATGTTATTATTTATTTTGTGAATTAAATTCTCATTAAAAGTTGTTAATTGGTGACGCAGAACAAACATATTATGAGAGTGGCAGCTGTTGACGCGTTTTGTTATTGTTTTGGAAGATTTTTGTAGAATTTTGTTTGAAAAGAGACTAATGTAACTAAGATTAATTCAGATATTTAAGTAGGTAGATACATCTTTATTATGTTAAAATACAGTTTTGTGTAGAACGACACTACATTAGAATAATTATGGTTTATCGGGTTTAATAATTGGGTAATCAGTCGTAAGAATGCGTATTTGATTCGGGTTTATAGTAATATAATAATTATTTAAATAAAGTTTTTGTAGTACCTGAGGGACACAATTTTTTACAAAAAGAAACTAGACTTAAAAAAAAACACTACCAAGTGAAAAATAACTTTATTTCGGAAATCGGTGTCTTATGATTTTGAATTTTAATTTTTTCCCACCGACTAACGAAAAAAAGTAATTTTTCTCTTTAGTGTTTTTTTTTTAAAGACGGTTGTTTTTTTTGGGTTAATAAAAAAAATATGGTACCACCTCGAGAGCATACTTTTTCTGTGAAAAAAGATTTTTTCAAATCCGTTTATAAATGACGGAGTTATGTCCGAACACATTTGAAAAAAATATCCGAACTCGGAACCTCGTTTTTTAGCAGTCAGTTAATAAAAAAGCGAGCGGGTGTGGTTTTTTCTCAAAATCTGTAGAATCTGTGTATTTCTGCAGATAAGCATTATTGGTGAGCCAATCGATTCTGTAAAAATCGCCGTGAAAACGTAGGTGAAGTGAACTTGAAGTGAACTGTCATTCTTGACACTATTGATAGTTCACTCTAAGCTGACTTCACCTAACTTTACAAAGTCAGATTTTTACAGAATCGATTGGCTGGCTTATGATAGGTGCATAATCAACTTCGCCTGTGGGGTTAACAACCTATGGTATAGCACACCGTATAGATGTCACCAGTGTTCCACGAAATTATTAATTTTTGGCTGTTAAATAATACCACAGTTATGTACAAGTATCATTTTGAAATACCGCAAAATATGTATTTCTGGATATATTGATATTAAATGGGTAGAAAATCCATTTTTCGTCAGAAGTCAACCTGCGATGCTAACTGTCCTTGATTATGAAGCATTCATAGATATTCAACGTTCATCCACATTAAAACACACATTTGAGTCTGTATCTCTGAATGAGTTTTAGGCTGGTATTAGGGGTGAATACCCTGAAGTAGCCAAAGAAAGCTTTGCTCCTATTTGTCACAACGTATCGTTGTGAAACATGTTTTTCAGCTTATACTTATACCTACCAAAAACAAATTCAGGTCGAGATTGGATACTACCCCAGTTATGCGCATACAACTGTCGGACATAATACCAAACTATAAAGCAATTATAAAATAATTAAAAACAACAAACAATAAAAATAGTGAAACAATTTCATTCTTCACATTAAAAGTTCTTCTTTTCGTGTGGTTAGTGACTAACCTGATGTCAAAGTTTTAAAGCCGCCCATGGGCCTCTGACTTGGCTTCACATGCCGTCGAGAAATATCTCTCAGGCATGCCGGTTTCCTCACGATGTTTTCCTTCACCGTTTTTGAAGCAAGTGATAATTATACAATACGCACATGAATCCGAAAAGTTAGAGCTGCGTGCCTTGGGTTCGAACTCAAGATCAAGTTAAAAGTTAACGTAAATAATGAGTGTTTCACTTTAAAAAATATTTCTAACAGTTTTTATTGTTATTTAAATTATAGTGTCTTTCATTTGTAATCATTTGATATCCATAAAACAAAAGGTATTTGGTTAGTGTTCCGTTATCTTAAAAGTTTGAGGACCCCTGGTATAGCAGATATCCAGATAGCAGGCTGCTGATAAAGATTTTTTTAAAATGTTAAGTATACTTAAATTTATCTATGACGAAATCAAACTCAAACTCAAAGCATTTATTTCAATTAAACCATTTACAGGCACTTTTGAATTGTCAAATAGTCGCGTCAGTTAGTCAGAAAGTTGAAGCTAATCAATTAGTTAACCCACAATACTCAGGTTATTTTTTCGTGTTGAAGGTTACTTTATTTTATTCCGAAAAAGAAACTCCATAGAGATACTAAAGAAAACGTTCTCATGCTCAATCCTCATCCAGCTTTAATACTCTGATGTATTATGTTTGTAATACCCTTATAAGCTCGACCATTATTTCCTTAGATAAAGACGCACGAACACTTTAACCACTTTTGTACTTAAACCCTGTCTATTATCTTCTATAGTCTTCATAATTGTTGATCGTAGGGATGTGTTTATACCTACAGAGCTACTTTCTACACACAGAGAATAATATAAATGATGTAGAAAGATTTTCAGTTATACAGTGGTGGCGATTTATTCACCTGCATCTGTCAAGTACCCATCATATTAAACAACTTGCTATGAAATTTATATCCGATTCGTGAAACACCCCAAGATCAGAAGAACGTCACAGTGCCAACAAGGACCAAAAAACATTCATACATGATTGAAACGAAGTTCCTTATCGCACATATTCTGCACCATAGATGTATTATTAAAACTAGGGTGTCTCTAAAATCACCGAACCTGACTTGATTTCCGTACGTCTTTTTCCGGTGACCACTGACAATCAGCGCTGTGCTGTGGGTCTCCATAGCACAGCATCATGCTAAGTGGAAGCCTTCTTGTCACAGTCATGACGTGCAGCTGCCGACTATTTCTGTTTTATGCTCGTGATTTCATATGTACTGAGATCTATTTTGTTTTTTGATTACTCTTGTCTTCTTATATGCCCGTATTTCTGTGACAAATAAACCTTTCTTTTTCTTTTCTCTTTTTCCAAAGATCATATACTCCCTACCTACGGCCACAGAGTCCTTCCATCTTGCTTTTCGTTTGCCTCTAATAAACAACACTATTTAACCAAAGCAACAATTAGACGGTTAGGAATTGTTCAAGGTACAGTACGACACAACTTAGATGTAAAATAAATTTGAAAATTTGTATCCATTCATTCCAATTTTACGAATGTATTTGGATATGACTTTACAAGTTGTCGCGTTTGCGTAAAAAATAATTTTCACCTAAAGCAGTAATAAATATTGGTGATCATGAAGGCGCACTCAGTTCAGATGGTGATCGGTTTTACGTTTTTTGCCGATGCTACATCTAAGTTGCGTCGTACTATACCTGCCTTGTTAATATTCTCTTTTCTCAAACACTTATACATATGTACCTCTTTTTTGACATCGTGAGGAAACAGCCTCAGAGATATTTCTCAATGGTATGTGAAGCCAAGTTAGATTCCTGAAAACTCTGACACCAGGTTAGTCGCTAACCACACGAAAAAGAAAAAAATACCTCCTTTTTTAACTCAGGCTGCATATTTACAGTAAAGCTACGGTTTCCTAGAAGAGCGGTGACCGCCACATAACGGCCGCAGTGACGGCTGTCATAAAAATCAGCGGGGTTTTGACTATACGGTGTCAAAAAACGCTCTATAGGAAAACATCAACTTACTTTCATAAATAATGTTTCATTGACGACACTCACCGGTAAATTACAGATGATATGTGGCGCTCTACGAAACCGTGACATTAGCAACCATTCCTTTAGGCTGCCTGTACATTGAAGCGGAGCGAGGCAGTGGAGAGGAGAATGGCAGCGGAGTGGAGCGGAGTTGCGGACTGTGCGGAGCTAGACCGAGTTCACGTATTTTTCCGCATCGCCTCTCCGCTGCCCCGCTCCGGTTACCCACTCCACTTCTCCGCTCCGTTTCCCCGCTTCGCTTCCCCTCTCCGCTTCTCCGCTCCATTTCCCCGCTCCGCTTCCCGGTTTTGTATGAATTTTTAAACTAGTTCGCAAATCCCTGTCCACTGAAGCGGAGAGGAGGTTTTATGCAATTTCATTGGTTAATATTGGCACACCGCTACTCCGCTCCTCTTCTCTCCGCTCCAGTAGACAGGCAGCCTTATGCGTGTAATATTATTCGGGAAAATTTTCTCTATGGCAAGCTGAGTGTCATTTGGTAAATAGGTACCATACATTCCGTAAGTGCATGTTCATCAAACCTCGAGAACTCTTCGTGTAAGAGGTTGCCTCGGATGTCTGTGCACATTTGTTTGTTTTACGTAGTAGAGCATGCATAACTTGCTGAAATGTTAATTTTGAAATTATCCAATGGTTTTCTACGATTTGTATCTCATTATAGGAAAGTTTTTCTATCCACCATGGATAGGGCACACACAACTGATTATTTTAACCCTTTTAATGATATGAAAATGATAATTAATTTAAAATATTTTGTAAAAAAACATTGTTATGAAGTAGCTATAGTGTCTACTCACAGAACATAGCCGGTACTTAAAATTTAATGAAAGTAGGTAAAACCCGATTTTTATAACTGTGCCCTTGTCATCGTCAAAATTTTACAGTGTATTTGGTTTAAATAATAACAATAACAACTTAACGAATAATAAGACAGAACTGTGGAGACGACACGAGGTGTGTAGAAGTTATTAAGAAGCGTCGGAGCACTGAGGAGGTAACCGGGGGGGTGAATTCAATACTATTCTGTAATGTTGGAGCGTGTTCAGAACAAATTCACGCGCCATTTGTACAGGAAATTATATGGGGTATATCCGTTTTACCCACTGATGTATCCCACTCTGTTTGTCCTGGGCATGGTTGGCTATAATCAACTGTATGTCCGACGGGAGTTTACACTGGTCGCCTACTTGGTGAAGGTGCTTCGTGGAGTGGTGAGTCACCCGGGAGTATTGCAGCGCTTGAGTCTGTGTGTGCCGGACCGCTTCGTGTGGAGGCGGCGCAGCCCGCCACTGCTACTGGTACCTACAGCCAGAACTAACCTGCTTGCCAAGGCACCCCTTACCAGAGCTATCCGTACCATTAACGTCCTTCAAACTCAGATTGATGTGTTTACATGTTGTTTTAGTGAATTCGCAAGGGTATTGCTATTTATATTATGCTACAAGCAAAATAATACTTAATTATAACTTATTTTTTTTAAATTTATTTTTTACTATGTTTTGATGATTATGTAATGCTGTTTTTGTGTTTAATTTAATTTTTATTTTTATTTAATTTTAATAATGTTGTTACTTTTAATTTTTTTCTAATTTGGTTGTAAGTAATATTAGTTTAGGTTCTTAGCTGTCGCATTAGGGTAAACCCTGTAATGATAGTTTAAGATGTTATAAATAAATAAATAACTATCAACCTACGACTTTGACAGCTCCTAGAGCACAGTTATAAAAATTGAGTTATTGGTACCTAGTTCCAGTTTCCTGAATCAATTTTTTATCCTTTATAAATGAAAGCCCTAAACTTATGTCAAACTTAAACCTCGTTCGAATTAACGTTACGTTTATATCACACGTAGTACGTGCTAGGGCCTTTTCAGTTAGTACTGTAGGGCCTTTTGCTTGGTTTATACGAGGGCAGTGACTTGACCCAGTGTCTCGGAATTTTTCACTCAGTCAGTAGGTTCAAGTTAAGTCGGTAATTCAGGCGGCGGAAGCTACGGGCCCGAAAATAGACAGGTAGAGGATAGTCAACTGGACTGACTTGGAAGGTGCGAAGTCAGCACTGAAGTGGGTTGAAACTAGTGTCTACACGAGCCCAGTTGCAAGTCAGCGCTGAACTGATTTACCATACTGTCATAACTGAGCTCGCATAAACCTGTATTTTAGCCTACATGACGTTTCCAGGTACCCTCCGCAAGTATTTGATAAGTTGATGGCATTAGACTAAGAGATACCCACTATTTCAAATTAAGAAGATCAGCTAGCTGACAGCGTCATTATATAAAATGTTATAGATTAATTTGATTTCTTTCTAAATAATTACGAGTTTAATTCTTCATTATCTGGTCGACCGAGCTCTGCTTGGGTGAAAATAGAGAATGCTCATTTAATAGTATAGGATAGTACTTACTAACTCCATGCTGCCATGGTAGTAGGTACTTACTTATTCCATGCTGCCATGTCATTATTCTAAGGTAGCGATCTTGTTCTAAACTTTGGGCGACCGAGCTCTGCGCGGGTGAAAATACGAAGAAAACCAATTTTCCCAGAGATGAGACCTAGCTAGATCGATTTTTCGCTGCCGTAAACCCCTATATTACAATTTTCATCAGAATCGTTAGAGCCGTTTTCTAGAACGTGATTAGAAATAAATATATTAGTACCTATACAAACATTGCTCGTTTAATATTATAGGATATATATTTTATTTAACTCTTTATAGTACTTAAATACTGATTGTCGCTTTACTCTGCGTGTCTATATTATTTGGTATCCCGTGGGTATTGAGTATGCCTGGTTAGTATCAATTAGGTATTGAGACAAACATAACTTTATAAATATGAATGTAGGTAACTCACTGTTTACCCATTGGGATTACACGCGTGACGCCCGTGTTTGTTATTTTTCCAAAACAGTATTAGGAACAGGGTTAATAAAATAAAACTGTGTTGCCAGCACATTGTATGTATCTAACCATTTAATAAATACACAAAACATTCTTATTTCATAGAGACAGTCAATTTCTACATTAATAAGTTATTAATTATTTATAATCCTTTTTCTCGATGGTAAACTTATGTTAGCCAAACATTAATTTTTATTTAATAGTTATAGTTTAAGAAACGTTATTTCAGGTACCACAATAATATAATTTGAAAAAAATTAAAACAATGCAAAAATAACTTTTTTTTTACAATGACTGATAGAGATATAAAGTTTTTTTTATTACATAAAGATTATAATTTAAAGAATAGATGCCAGCCTTTTTCACAGAAACAGTTCATCAGATATATAATTCTTCTAAATAACATGTTTTTTAGTATTTTCGTGAAAATATTTAATTGACAAGATATTTTTTATTACATTTATAATGTACCTACCATAAAGGATAACACGATTTTTAATGGAATAAATTAAAATAAGCTTGACTTTCATATTTATGCGAAATTGTTATAATTTATGATTATGATTTTTTTAACTACTAAGTACTTACAACATATTATCAAGAAATGAAATTGTGTATTTTTTTCGTATAAGTTTTTTTATTAATTGTTTTTTTATGCCATCCATACCTACCTGGTCTATTATTTGAAAATCAAGCTTACTTCCCGGTAGGTATTTGAAAGATTTGTTAGATACAGGGTAATGTGTCAAATATATTACGTTTTTTAGATAATTTACAGGGATTCAATGTAGTAACCGGCGTCGTCTGGGTTTTGCTGTGACCGCCTGTAGTTGTCCATCTGAAAAATTATATAAAAGATTAAAAATAAAATTTTACTATCATTGGTTCTTCCCCAGTTTAACCACCACTATTTTTTCTTGTTACACTTTTTATTTAAATAAAAAAAAGTTTTATTGGCTCAATGAAATGTCTCTTGCTCTCAATTTGTTTTTTTATAAATCCTAAATACATTTCGTGGCAAAGATACTCAATAATTATTTTTTTAATTTATTTAAATTCCACAGTGGGAACTTAGGTGGTAGGTATTCGCGGGAAAGTCCGAAAGGGATACCGCGGCCACTGGCAATATTTTTTTTTTTTATAAAAAAAGGTGGTCTGTTTTACAAATTCATAATCATTATGGACCCTGTCGGGCACAGCAGAGTAGGAAAGAGGAAGAGGGAGATAACAGATTCCTGCACGTATCTCATGTAATAATTCAATGTCAAAAACTAAACATGGAACTTTCATACATTTCCCGCGGGTGAGTCAAAGTCCACATAACTTTACTCAACAAACAACAAAAGTTTTTACTCAACGATGCACACTGCATCGCTCTGCCCGTAATTAACTTCATTCCATTCATAATTCAATGTATGCAGCAATTAATATTTCTCACCCAATGTTTGAAGATGTTTCGAAGTTTCATTTTCATGACGTCCCGGGCGGCGCCACCGTCTTCATGATCATATACACCTGCAGACATGGACGAACATGTTTTTTTAATAATCTTTAAAAATAAGGTACTGACTAGACTAAGGAGTTTTGCACACCGGGCGTGGTTAAGTTGTGCGCTTTTGTTTTGTTTTCGAGCACATACTTTTACTTTCTTGTAAAATAGAGAAAAATTATTGCGGTGCAAATTCTCTATCAGCATTACCCGTATAGGTACCTATTCAAAACTACTAGCGGTCTTTCATTGATAGCCGTATGAAATAGCTTTTTTAAATTAATTTGACGGGCATAATTATGTGTTAATTTGCTAAACAATTTTCCGTACCTACATACACTAATAAAATAAGTAACCACAAGAAACAAAACCAAAAATGAAGCGATCGACGTAATGCATGCAGCTCCTCAGTTTGAGAATAGCGTAAAACAATTAAGTTTATACAGACAAAAATGTATGCTATAACAACTATAATAATATGGTCCATCATTTCTACATACTGTCCTATCCTCACCTGGAGGTGATAGATGGATCTATGGTGGGTATGATGTTGGCCCAGACAGCAGCAAGTTGTAGCCTGAGTGGGGGTCACGAGGTGCGGGGGACTTCCACATGTCTTACTATAACAATGTGTTATGATCACTAAGTACTGTCTTCCTCACCTCCATCCCTGATTGGTATGATGTCGTCACCAGATGGCAGCATGTTGTAGCCTGAGTGGGGGTATAAGGGGTGCGGGGTCTTACCCTGTGTCTTACTATAACAATGTTCTAGGATCACTACGTACTGTCCTCTTCACCTCAATCCCTGATTGGTATGATGTCGTCACCAGATGGCAGCATGTTGTAGCCTGAGTGGGGGTATAAGGGGTACCGGGTCTTACCCTGTGTCTTACTATAACAATGTTCTATGATCACTACGTACTATCCTCCTCACCTCCATCCCTGATGGGTACGATGTCGTCACCAGACGGCAGCACGTTGTAGCCTGAGTGGGGGTCACGAGGTGCGGGACTTCCACATGTCTTACTATAACAATGTTCTTTGATCACTAAGTACTGTCCTCCTCACCTCCATCCCTGATGGGTACGATGTCGTCACTAGACGGCATCACGTTGTAGCCTGAGTGGGGGTCACGAGGTGCGGGGGACTTCCACATGTCTTACTATAACAATGTGTTATGATCACTACGTACTGTCCTCTTCACCTCCAGTCCTGATTGGTATGATGTCGTCACCAGATGGCAGCATGTTGTAGCCTGAGTGGGGGTATAAGGGGTGCGGGGGCTTACCCTGTGTCTTACTATAACAATGTTCTATGATCACTACGTACTGTCCTCCTCACCTCCATCCCTGATGGGTACGATGTAGTCACCAGACGGCAGCACGTTGTAGCCTGAGTGGGGGTCACGAGGTGCGGGGGACTTCCACATGTCTTACTATAACAATGTTCTATGATCACTACGTACTGTCCTCCTCACCTCCATCTCTGATTGGTATGATGTCGTCACCAGATAACAGCATGTTGTAGCCTGAGCGGGGATATATGGGGTGCGGGGTATAAGGGTTGCGGGGGCTTCCCCTGTGTCTTACTATAACAATGTTCTATGATCACTAAGTACTGTCCTCCTCACCTCCATCCCTGATTGGTATGATGTCGTCACCAGATGGCAGCATGTTGTAGCCTGAGTGGGGGTATAAGGGGTGCGGGGGCTTATCCTGTGTCTTACTATAACAATGTTCTATGATCACTACGTACTGTCCTCCTCGCCTCCATCCCTGATTGGTATGATGTCGTCACCAGATGGCAGCATGTTGTAGCCTGAGTGGGGGTATAAGGGGTGCGGGGGCTTCCCCTGTGTCTTACTATAACAATGTTCTATGATCACTACGTACTGTCCTCCTCACCTCCATCCCTGATTGGTATGATGTCGTCGCCAGATGGCAGCATGTTGTAGCCTGAGTGGGGGTATACGGGGTGCGGGGGGGTCTCTTCCTGACCGAGCTGGTGTCTCACCATCAGGTCCTGACTTGATAGCTGCTAAACAAGGAATAAAAACACCGCTTTTAGAATATTTTTTTAGTTAATTTATGTAAACTGTCAGTCACTGTACAGATTATGTCAATGTCAAAACATTTTGGAACTCTTCGAAGAATTTACGTCTGAAATACCTAGCCTATACATGTTATGAAAAAGCATGCTTGTTTGCCAATAAATATAAAGTATAATAGTAGTATGCTTAATTATAGTATGGTCTCCGTTTGTGTAAAATAATTGTAATCTTTTCGTATACATCTGCATTCAGTCGAAATCCGCATCCTTTTGTGCAACATCGTACTCGGTTAAGGCGTGGTCTGATGAGCTGAAGTCATGAGTTCGATCCTCGTCTGTTAGTATATCGACTTGAACCCACTCCGCGCACAAACATGTTAGCCTTAGTAAACAAGAATACTAGTGATGTGCAGCTCACATTGCTCCACTTAAGCTTCGTGCAGACTAGCGCGACGCCGGTTATTGTTATACCGTGAAGTTTTCTTAGAATTTGTATTGTTCGAGTCGCGTCACGCTAGTCTGCACGAGGCTTTACTCAGATTAGATGCCGATTGTTTGTTGCATAAACCAGAATGTTACGTTGCATAACTTTTTAATTCGTCGAGATTTTTAATTCATATTCTTTATTATATTCTCTTCAGGTCATGAGCTATCCGAATATCAAAAAATATTTGGCCTAGTTCTTAAGGGGGAGGTGTGAAAATTGATTCGCTGTTACAGTACATAGTATATATGGATATGTTGGATATATAATATAAAATAAAACGTATGTAAAAATTTAAAGTATTTATAATACCTACCTATATACTCGCCACGTGCTACGACTACGTAACTGCATTCGAGTTTAGGGCATTACTTTATGGTAAAAAAAAAAAAAATCGGCCGTATGTAAAACTTACGAGGACACTAGGTGAAGCCATTGCAAGACCTGGGGCCTATTTTATAAAACCAACAGGCGACAACCCGACAATCTACAGTTATTGTAAGATTTTTACATAGTTTTCTGCTCTTCGTGAAAATGTTATTGCATTTATTTTCAAATATACATATATGAGAATGCTGTGTAAATTTAACTATTAGACAAATATGTCGTCAATAATGTCAATTATAATATTAAATAGGGTCCTGAGATTTTGACTATGGCTCGGCAGTCAAGCTTTCACACCAAGCTATCGCTGTATGAAAATATTGATGAGGCGCAAACTTGCAACAAAACAGTATCTAAAATAGTACAGTCAGCTGCAGAGAAATCTCACCCCCTAGCAATGTATAAATACATTACTAGGGTAGATTTCTGAGTGTACAGTGAATGCACGATCACTGCACATGTTCTACTTTGAAGACTGTTCACTTTAAAAGTTGACTAAAAATCTATTGAAAAATAAGGCCGCCCATTGTATATTTTGTAGTGTATTACTTTTTCTTTATGTAATGTATAATCTGGTGTACAACAAAGTATATATAAATAAATAAATAAATAAAATGGTTTTGTCTACGCGTGACAAAACTATTTTGATCTATTGTGCGCACAGTCGAAATTCCCAACACGTCACCCAGTAACGGATTTTAATACCTTTTGACTTTTCGGTCCCTAATTCGTGAATGTCGGATCACTGCATATTCCGCTGTGTCCTTTGCGGATCGCTCCCAGAATTAAAACAGAACTCTGGCAGTGCATTCACGTTGCGTCAAAATTGGGACAGGATTTTGATGTTACGTTTTGTATCCATTAAGGAAGAATTCCCGTTGAAAATAGCTGTAGGTATTACAAATTTCTGAATGCAGAATTTTATACCACAGGTGAACACAGATGGGTCACTCCGCATTTTAGATACGAAGCTACAAGTACGCGACGGGCCCGTCTTGTTGGGCCAATTCAGGGAGTGTAACGTAGACAGAAGATATAAGATTTACGCGATAGAAAGAAAGGCAACTTCTATGTGCGATATAACTATAGGTAATTACCGCTGTGTGACTTGAATTGCACTTTATTGTCGTTGCAAGAGTCACTTTTTATTTAAGGTGAAATGGGTTCCAAACCAGATGTTTCGACTTCACGCAAAATCAATATTTCTCTTAAAAAAACAACGAACTTGCATTTTTTTTTTATGATTACGAAAATTGTCCTTAGTGAAGTATGAGGCCCGAAATACGATTGACAAAACTATCCTCGATAGAAAAAACGCCAAAGTTACCTTAAATCTGATTTTTTTGTTACAACCACTAAGAGAAAAACCTATTCCATTCGATTGTTATCAAAGCAATTGTATTAAAATGTTGTCTACGTGTTCACTATTAAATACTTTAAAGAATTATGGACTTATTTTTCTATATATACACAAGTAAAATTTTTAAATTCAATATTTTTGTAAACATAGTGCAAAAGAATTGCGCACGAGCCGGGTCATACCGCCGCTCCCGGAACGCTAACACGATACCATTTCGCCTTAAATGATTTTCTATTCATCTGTGGTTATAGTATGCTGCAATCTTCTGGGCATTAAAAAGGGCTCTGACCTGTCTGTTGGCTAACCCGTATAGAGAGTGGTGGTAATAATAATACTATATTTTAAAAGAGATAACCAGTAGGTATAATTTCCGGACCAAGAAATCTTCTCATACAAATAGGAACAAGCATTAATGAACTCGCTTGCTTTTTCGAGATAGCGATACTTCGCTAAAGTCAAAGGTCCCGTCAATCACACCCGATTGACAGACTCCATGACAAATGTCCAAAACAGAAACTCCTAAAATGAATTGTCCCATATTTATTTAATAAGGAAAGAGAACAAAGTTTGACGCGAAACAATTTCTCAAACGAGGGCAACTAATATTAGTGGGTAATGCCCAGCTTAAGAGCCTCCAGGCGGACATGCCTCAATTACAAAAGTTTTACTAAAAGCAACTGGATTAAGTAATTAGGAAATATGGAGGTCAGAAAGTCCGGCATTAGCTAGTAGTGAGTGATGTGCTAGCCAGTTAGCACTAGTGATGCACACCCACGTAAAGAACAGTTTCAAATGCATTCCTACCTTACATAACGGGCACATTTCAACTCTTCGAACTGTAATTTCCTTTAAGCACCGTGCAAGAAAAAAATTACTTATACCTCCATATCCTTATCATTCCGCGACTGAACTTGACATAACCTATATATATAGTTCTCCCTGTCCCCCATATCAATTTCGATAAAGGCGACCCTTCGAAATCACTTCCTTGCGTGTGCCCTTAGATGGCTCGCTACCGAATTTAGTTTTGAACACCCGGTCACAACTAGAACAATAAAGTTGGCCTGGAGTGTTGTATACAGGTTGTCAGGACAATAGCTATATAGTATCCTATATGTTGTCAATAACAGCTGATCCATCAGGTTAAGCTACGCTTGCCGGGGTTGGTCTGTGGATGGGTGACCATCTTAACATGCCGAAACTCCTTCGTGCCTTGGAAAGCACGTTAAGCTGTTGGTCCCGGCTGTCATTCATGTACCTTTGACAGACGTTACGGGTCGTCAGAAGCCCGAAAGTCTGACAACCAGACTTACCAAGTGGTATCGTATTATCCAGTTACTGGGTTGTGGAGGTCTCATAGGCAGTCGCTCCATGTAAAATACTGGTATTCAGCTGCATCCGGTTAGACTAGAAGCCGACCCCAATATAGTTGGGAAAAGGCTAGGCAGATTTATTGATACAGTATTTTACATTTATTTATTTCGACACTTCACACGACTAGAGGGCTGGCTCGTTCTTTGGCCAAAGAATTAGCATTGCCATTCAACGTGGCAATGCTGCCAGTCTTCTGGGCACGTTTCCGGATGACAGCGATGCGGACGAATACTTCGACGCTTAAGTGTCCATATGTTTTGTGTATCTATTTGTATAGTTCGTTTTATTTAGTACCTAGTGTAAATAGTTATTAATATGATTTATCAATTAAAAAAACTACACTTCGACCGATGAGAGGAACAGAAATAATTCGCGAAAGTTTAAAATCAACGTCAGTCCATTACTATTACGCACTGGGCCGTACTTAGTTCGTTAGTGGTCACTATGTGGTCGTTTTGTTTACAGTGTCGTAGGCACGCGATGGCATGGCGATTTTAATTTGTGGTCGTAATTATAATGGCACTATCATTTACTACTAAAGGGCATTGTTTCAACGAAGTGTGAAATAGTAATTAACCATTTCAAAATAATTGTATACGCTATGGATAATGTAAAATCAGGAATCTTAATTGTTAAGCAAATTGACTTAAATTGTTTGCATTTTCATACTTTGCCAGTTTTATTTTATTTTTCTTTAAGTGGCCAACCAACAATTGTTTACACCGTTAAATCTAAGCTAACAACAATTTCAAAAACAAAATCATTTTATTATAGGTTATTTGGATAGCACGGCATGCCCCATAAACGTAATAATTGTGCCACAAGCACTATAAAATTAATAACTAAGTAAGAAAAACAAAATAAATAAGTTCTAAGTAACGTGAGCGAATAAGAGTGTTTAGAGGTATGAGGAACAGGTTTTAAAGTTCACTCATCCTCTACAGAAAAAGGAAGATTCTCCGACCAGACGGGTGTCGTGTCTGGTGGACAACTGCCCAACGATTGATGTCGGGGAAGTTATATATGTGCTGATCGCGCGGTAAACTCTGTTTGTGCGATGCAGGATTTTGTGTGACGTCAGGTCTTTAATGCGTAGTTCGCATATGAAGATGTAGATAAAGTTAAAAAAAGTTGTATAAAATGGATATAAAGCAGCAAATTGACGAAAGGTGTCAGTTTTCTTAACAATTAATTCCCCTGACTGCATTTATATAGACAAGTCGCCGGCTATGACATGGGTGTTAAAACACAACTGGCACTTGAAATGTGTGGGTACACCTCTGGCTATCCTACCAAGAAATATAAGCGTGATGTTTATGCATATTTACAATTAAGCTAAATGCTACAACTACGTATATAAAGAACTTTAATCCTAGATGTCAAGTTCAGCAGCACCCGCGGCCGCGGTGGTGTCAACGACAGAACCAACCGACCGATTTACTTGCTACAGTACGAGTACTGTAGAAAATAATTCAACAAACTACGAGTAGTTTGTTGAATTATTTTGTACAGTCAAGTAAATTTATTGTTAAGAAAAGTCACCTACGACAAAAGTCATCGTAAAAGGTATAAACATTACAGACAGACAAATTAAAAATCCGGAGTAACACGGGT
Source organism: Agrochola macilenta (assembly GCA_916701695.1). Classification (NCBI taxonomy): domain Eukaryota; kingdom Metazoa; phylum Arthropoda; class Insecta; order Lepidoptera; family Noctuidae; genus Agrochola; species Agrochola macilenta. Next base: position 18,964,045 of record OU753563.1, read on the forward strand.
TAGGGTATAAAGGCTTGTAGAGACTGGCATGACTTGTCGCGCGACGCGACACCGGTAATTGTTCATCCGTGAAGTTTTCTTAGAAAATGTTTTATTAGAGTCGCGTCGCGATTGTTTGGGAGAGCCTTAAATCGAACTTCATGAGACTCCGGATTCTTTATTTGTCTGTCTGTGATGTCTTGTTTATACCTTTTTAGATGACTTTTTTTATCGTAGTTGGGTTTTAGTTTGTTAGGTTAGGTTATAATTTTTTTTTTTTAAATGTGCAAGTTAATGTGCAGTACCTAAGCAAATTAAAAAAATATATATATTAGTTCATGACTTTATGTCCTCTAAAGGGTGAATGTTCCCAGGTTCAAACGCCTCCTGGCTTCCCTATTAGCTAGGCACCTAACACAAGTAACCATAAGAGACCAAGCACAATTAGAATACACCGTAACAAAAATATCAGAATACCTTACTGAAGCATACCACGCATGCTGTAAACTAAGAGCGCCACAAACCAAGAAGGAGAGAAACCCCTGGTGGAATGCTGAACTTAGCAAACTCAGAGATGCGCTACGTAAGCAATTTAACAGAGCAAAAAACACGAGGCTCCCGGACGACTGGGAGATATACAAAGAGACACAATATACATACAAAAAGCAGATCAGAACCGCCAGGAGGACCGCCTGGCGTAAATTCTGTGAATCCATCGAAACTAATAATGAAGCCGCAAGGGTAAGGAAGATCCTATCAGCTGATCAGGACCGAACTCTTGGCGCGCTGAAAAAACCCGATAACTCATACACACTAACTGACTTTGAAACCAGTAAGGTCCTTCTCGAGACTCACTTCCCAGACTGTAAAATCCTGGAAGACAGGACGTGGGAGGCTGAACCAGAATGGACCCCAACGGCTCAAGACTGGTCAATTGCCCGCAATATAGTAACAGAAGACCGAATAAAGTGGGCTATCAACACCTTTCAGCCATACAAGTCAGCAGGGCTGGATGGTATTTTCCCAGCCCTGCTGCAGTGGGGGGTAGATTATCTAACACCATGGCTGGTGGAGATCTACCGAGCCTGCATAGCACTCAGACAGATACCTCTCGCATGGCGCGAGGTAAAAGTCATTTTCATACCCAAACCAGGAAAAACCGATTACACGCAACCCAAGGCTTATAGACCTATAAGCCTCACATCCTTTCTTCTGAAAACTCTCGAGAGGCTCTGTGATAGGCACATCCGAGACGGACCTCTTCGGGTAAAACCACTCCACAAATACCAGCATGCGTATTCCACAGGCAAATCAACAGAATCCGCGCTGCACAGCGTGGTTTCCAAAATTGAATGCGCAGTGGACCACAAATGCTCAGCACTGGCCGCCTTCATTGACATCGAGGGAGCCTTTGACAAAACCATGTTCAACAGCATTAACATGGCACTCAACAGTCACAACATTGACCCGACCTTGAGTGGCTGGATCACCAACATGCTCAAACTGAGAGCTGTTCAAGTCACAGTAAATGACACTACGAGGGCCATCGTTGCGAAGGGCTGCCCGCAAGGAGGAGTCCTCTCGCCGCTCCTATGGAACCTTGTAGTAGACAGCCTCATCAAAACACTCAATGACAAAGGTTACTTCACAGTAGGCTACGCCGATGACATAACCATTGTAATAAACGGCACCCACGAAAACACTCTATGCAACCTAATGCGTCAAGCCCTAAAAATAGTAGAGGAATGGTGCAGCAGGCACCAACTCTCAGTGAACCCTACAAAAACTGAACTGATTCTCTTCACAAAAAAGAGAAAACTGACAACACTACAGCTACCTCGATTCTTCGGAACAACCCTAAGCCTATCAACTGAAACTAAATACCTGGGCATCTTTTTGGACAAACAGCTGAACTGGGCAAAACACACCAACTATATTATCACAAAAGCCAGCATATCCCTGTGGCAGTGCAAGCGACTGCTTGGCAGGAACTGGGGAATTAGCCCCAAGGTCACCCACTGGCTATACACCACAGTCATCCGACCAATTATCACATACGGCTCACTGGTCTGGTGGCCCAGGACGGACCTGAGCACAGCCCAAAAGAATCTCGAAAAACTGCAGCGGTTTGCTTGTGTTGCAATCACTGGCAGTATGAGAACTACACCCACTGCCGCCCTACAGGCAATGCTTGGACTGCCTCCTCTGCACCTCATCGTGCGGGAGGAGGCGGCCCTAGCCGCCTTTAGGCTCCATGTATCCGGTACACTAAGCAAAGACTCTAGAGTTAAGCACACACGTATAAAGGAAGATGCGATCAAACGACGACCAATGATGGCATCACCCTGTGATAAATCCCCGAAAACATACCACTTTCATAGGCACTACAACATAATACTTACAGAAGAACAGTGTGACTACTCAGGCTCGAAAGAGATGAGAGTATACACCGACGGATCGAAGACCGACTCCGGGACTGGAGTTGGAGTCTTCTCACACGACTTCAACATAAAGATATCCAGCCCGCTGGGAATGTTCAACACCGTCTATCAGGCGGAGTGTGTGGGCATCATACGAGCGGTCCACGCCCTAAAAGCCAGGAGAGTTACGGACACACACATACGCATACTCTCCGACAGCGCCTCAGTGCTTCAATCCTTACAGAAAACACATATTACCTCAAAGCTGACACTAGAATGTCACAATGCACTCGAACAAATAACGGTATTTAGCCGCAACACGGTGACGCTGCAATGGATAAAAGGACACAGCGGTTCGCTAGGTAACGACGCTGCTGACGAACTTGCTAGACGAGGATCCAGCACGGCGGTCTGTGGACCCGAGCCTATCGTACCCATCCCCTTCAACCAGATACGCAGATGGCTGCAGGATTTCACCCATACTCAAGCGGAGCACTGGTGGTCCTCGACACCGGGCTGCAGGCAATCCAAGGAAGCCATGCCATCCCTTGGATACCGGGCTAACCCGGCGTTTACTACGCCTGGATAGGAATGGCCTGCGCTTGGTGGCGGGGACCATCACGGGCCACTGCTCGCTGAACAAACACTTTCACACAATAGGCATAACGGACACTCCTCTGTGCAGGGCGTGCATGGAGGCTGAGGAAACCGTCACGCACGTGCTTTTTGAATGCACAGGCGTCACCCAGATTAGAACACAGACCCTCGGGACACCCAGATCTTTCGCAGATGTTCTGAACAGACCAGGAGATTTAATTAACTTCTGGAGGGAGGTGGGCTGGTTGGAATAACCACCAACGGCCGCTATGGCCCACGCACAATGGTCCACTGAAGGACTAAGTGCGGAAACCAAACCCCATAACATAGAACATAGAACATAGTCCTCTAAAGGGTGCCACATTCAATTTAATGTGATGTAAAATAGGACGATCGAGACCCTTCCAACGACACCTCATTTGTCACATTATGATGAGCAGTTTAGAAGTTACGAGGTAACAGATGAACATAACATACATAGCGGTCGATACATATGTACATACATACCGGTCAAAATTATAATCCTCCTTTTCGCTTCGCCATAGTCGGTTAAAAATGAACACCCTACCTACGTGTAAATTTGCCGTATTATAGCCATTTCATACAAGTGTCGGAGAATGACAGTTGTAATATGAATATATGGACATTATTATAAGTTGGTAGTCAATTTTCTTAACAATTAATTTCCGTAACCTAACATATGTTTAGTGGTATTATTTTAATTAATTATTTCGTTTGTCTAGCTTGGGGTTCTAGGTTCGGTAATCGGTTCGAGCAAAGTGTTTTTGTATTTTTGCATTAGCAAATTCTCAGTAACAGTCCGGAGTTTCTATTTGCCATAGGCTTTTCTCTATTGAAAGACACTGACAACAAAAGAGGTGTACTTCAGCCTACCCTCTCAATAAGTTATGTTATGATGTTATTACTGCATCAAACTGAATTCATGCCTATGCCAAAACAATGCCAGTCAATGTTTTTCTTCCATTATGCGAAAACTATAAGAGAATGTAGATTTAGGAGAGTCGAGGGCCCTCCATACTTCCTCTTTTAAGTTTGCATATTTGAATTGCGTTCAAGAAGTTTGAATACGAAAGTGAATCAACTAGGCATGTTTTTTATATGATTTTTTTACTGAAAGAGGTGGCGAAATGACCTGGACAAGTAGCGCGAAGGCTGGTTCGAGGTGGCACGGAAAAAGAGTTCCTCGAAGGCCTTGGGGCCAATGGTGGGCCTGTTGCCCACCATTGGGACCGTATGGGCTAAGTAAATAAAAATAAACAAAGATCTACGAATGAAAGCCGTTAGGGCTTAACGTGTATTCCGAGGCAACGAGGGGTCTGGATATGTAATAGATGGTCCTCCATCCACGAACCGACCGCGGCAAGTGTTGCTGAACGTTCGATCGACCCGTGCGGCTGTTATGATTTAACCGTGAGGCAGAAAATTATAACTTTTACTACTTCAGAAAAGTTTACCTCGCGACTTATAATTCAACAAAGCAACAACAATTTCAAAATATTTCCTAACAAGTACTTACTTAAGGTACATTCAACAAAAAACACTCTACCACCTACGTTTTTCAATTTCAAATTTGGCCGACATTTTTAATACTTACAAAATATCATATAGAAAGGATAATTGCGATGCAATTAAGCTTTTACAATTCGTCTCTGCTTTAAGGGGGAGTTCCTGAAATGGCATTACAATTATTTCTCTCTTCAGAAATTCATTTAAAAACTGTTGCTTGCGAACGTGTTAAAATTTTGATTTCGCTTACTACTTATTTGTCCCAATTATTTTTTTGTGTGGTTCTTTATTGTCGAATTCAATTGAAATGGGCATAGTAAAATTATAAATTGGATGAGTATTATTGTTTCATTTTAATTTCATCAGTTTCATTTTGCATTAAAATATAATTAACATCACGCCTGTATTCCCCGAAGGGTCAGGCAGAGGTGTACCTATAGTACAGCCACATTTCGCCAGTTATGTTTAAGTCACATGTACTCAATACTCAATACTCAATATATTTATTTGCGTTCCACAATGTTAGCATAGGTGGTAGGTACATTATAAAATATACATAATTTTAGATCATTGTGGACCCTGTCGGGCACAGCAAGATAGGATAGAGAAAGAGGGCTATATTATATTATATTAGTATATGAAAAAAAGTAAAATATAGATGTTTTTCCACTACTCACTTCTACTTTAATTTATTTATTATTTTTGGTATTTATTTTAAATTATTGTTTTAAATTTTCATTAAAATATTCATTAATATTATAATAGCATTTATGGATTAGGTATTGTTTTAGTTTATTTATTTTAAATATATTTAATTTTTGTTAATTTTTTATTACTTCTGGTAATTTATTATATATTTTAACTGACATTACTGAAGTGCTTGTTGAGTGCATTTTCAGCTTATGTAATACGGGGTGAGCCTATTATTGCCGGAAACCGGGCACAAATCTAGACTCCGGGCTGCTACTGCGAAATTCCAGATGGCAAAACCCAATAACACTTTGCCCGCCCCGGAAAATTTTATGCCCAAGTGAGGTTTGAAAACTGCGTTAGGCATGCTCTTATACTAGTGGTCGTCCAGAGGTCATGATTCTAAGGTAGCCATCTTGTGTCAAACGCATGGTAGTGAGTGTGTAATGTTTTTTTTTATTAATTTCATTTATTTCTAATGTATATTATATACAAATATTAGCTTTCTGCTCTCCTTCTCCATATAACCTTTAACTGTGCCAAATTTCATACTCCTCCGTCCGCGTAATTTTACAAAGTTATTGCTTCACGTATTAATAAAATAATAACATCTGTTTTCAGCACTATTTCCATAATGTTATTTATATTGCGTAAGATGCATAATATTATGCTCTCTGTTTTACCTGGCTGACTGTTTGAGTATAAAACATGTATCCTGCCTTCAAAATAAAAGATTTACACTCCGGCCGTCCAGAAATGCGTTCCTGTCTCCGAACCTGTCTATTGGACAATTTCTAGTATTAATAGGGATCAAATTCGCAAAACACATATTGGTTAGTATGAAATTGACAGGTGTCAAGACCGCATTCTCTCAACGGCCGGACTGTAGTTCTTTTGCCAACAGGCGCAGTTATTTTACATGCTGTCAAAATCAAAGTGGTCTTTTTTCTCGTTGCAATAAGGTTGCTAGTGGGTTGCTGCTTTTACATACCTGTCAAAATCAAAGTGATCTTTATTCTAGTTGTAATAAGGTTGCTAGTGGGTTGCTGTTAGAAGTAAAATGACTGTGAAGGGACTTTAGGTACATAATAATTTGTTTGATAACTTACATCCATAGCCGAAGAGTCACCCGACCTCTTGCCGTGGCCGCCGAAGCATGAGTGCCCGAAAGCAGAGCATCCACCTGTGAACAATATAATACCATAATTAATATAATTAATTAATATCTTCCTCAACTGACTCGTTGCTCTAGTGGTAGCAGGCACGTGGTCCTGGGTTCGATTTCGAGGTCGGACAAAGTATACTTGTATTATTATTATGGAACTTCTCAGTAACAATCCGTCTCTTGTCTAAGTTGATAAATAAATTAAGCATATTAGTCCATGAAATACACTTCTAACAATAATGACGACAAATCCAACATATTTTTTGCAAATATCTTCAATACTGTAAAATCAATACGAACCATTGTAAAACATTGGTCAACCTAATTCTTATCAAACCTTACGGGGATAAGTTTTTATAAAAAGTTTTTTTATAGGGTTCCGTTTTTCCTTTTGAGGTACGGTTATAGGATCACTTCGTTGTCCGTCTGTCAGTCTGTCAAGACCCTTTCTCTCAGGAACGCGTGGAGGTATTAATTTGAAATTCATATCAAGTATGTAAGTCTGTGGTTCCTTGGAGGCTGTAAAAAATCAAGCTTCTAAGTCGACGCAATAAAAAAATACGGCCATTTAAGCGACAAATTTTGATAGTCGAATCCCTACAGGGTACTTCCCGTTGACCTAGAATCATGAAATTTGGCACAAAGCAAGGTCTCACAGCACAAGTAAAGGAAATAGTCCGAAAATCGTAAATTTGTAGTATTATAATTTTTTTAACTTTTTTTTGCGGTATCGAACTTAAGTTTTCAATTAGAGAATTGACCGTGACGTATAACACTGAAAGAGAGAACATGTTTTTCAACTACAAAGTCAAGTTAATTTTTGGGACTAATTCATCTCAAATACGGAACCCTTCATCGTCAGTGGTCCGACACGCACTTTTCATGTTTAGGACTATACTTTTTGATATGATACTTTATTGAACATATTTAAAACTCGTAGCATGTAGCCGCGTAGCAGCGTAGCAACGTAGCGTCGTAGCGTCGTAGCTGTTTTATTTAAGCTTATTATAAACTAGCGACCCACTTCGGCTTCGCCCGGTTTTTAAGAGTTGCCAAAACATCGATATTTCTTTATTATATGTAGGTTTAATATTAATGTATGTATTATACACATAAACCTTCCGTAACAAATTCGCTAAATGATGGTGAAAACAGCATCAAAATCCGTTTCGTAGTTTAGAAGAACAACGCAGTCACACACACAGACACGAAAAGCATTTTTATGTTATACCTAATCTGTAATAACCTGACATGTAATAAGATTTTTAGATTATTATATAATTTTGTGGTACATTAGAAAACACTTTTTTAAATATTCGGTCCGTATAAAATCATCAATTAACAAAATTATCAATGACTTTCAAAACATACCTAGCCTACGTTATGCCATGACTTCACAAAAATATAAATTCGTAGAACTCACTCAAAAGGCAATACTGAATGAAGTTAATACGACTTTGGAATACAAAGAGTGTATTCAAACTATTGTGCGAATTGTATTAGAAAATGTGTGTTGATCTATTGTGCAGTTTTTTCAATAACTATATATTGATTCGTAGAATTAGGTCGAGTTATCGGTGTCATTTTTATTTACTTGTTATTGACGCAAATCACAAGTCGGTCAAAACGAAACCCGTTGTGAAATTCGGTAAAAAATCGTACTGTGATAATTTTGGTGTAGGAAACTCCATTCATCAAAATTTTCTCTCGCCGCGAGGGATTGATAACTGACTCCAAACTTGAAGTCAATAATACTAGCATCTGCTGACCTATTCTGTTAATATCTGACCGTGAAAACTTAGGTGAAGTGAACTAGAAGTGAACTGTCAATAATGACAATCCATCAATGTCTAGAATCAGGTGGAATGACTGCTCACTTCACCTAAGTGTCAACGGTGAGATTTATACAGAATAGATCGGCCGGCAGATGGGATGACAGTTCACTTCAAGCTCAGTTCAAGCTCAATTCAAGCACACTTCAAGCTTACTTTAAGCTCACCAAAATATACAGTGTGATTTTTACAGAATATACCGGCAGGTGGGATGACAGTTCACTTCACAAAAATATACACGGTGAGTATTTTTTACAGAATATACCACTTCACCAAAATTTTCACGGTGAGATTAAGATTTTACTAAATAGACAGACTGTATTATTTTCGTACCAAACTCATAACTTTTCAGGTAAGGGTCGACGTCTAAAAGAAGTGATGATTATTCTTTATGAAGTGAAGTGTTATTAATTACGAGAACGTTGATGGTAAGTAATTAGCATCATTTCGGATGCTATAAATACGAATTAATAATTGACACAAGTCTTAATATTAAATATTCTCCGTAAAAAGATTTACTGTTTATATTTGTATTGCTTTTTTGGTCTAGTGGCGTGGCCGCAAGCGCTACTGCTGAGCGGGAAGTCCTGGCTTCGATTCTCAAGTCACCACCATTTCTTCTGTTTTAGATATTTATTTTTATTATACTTTATTTGACTTTTGTTCGATTCTACGAGTATGATACTATTTTAATCTGTGACATTATTTATTTTAAATGAATAGTTTTTTTTTAATTACATATTTTTATGACTTTTTGATATTATATTTGTTTTTTTATTATTAGGTTAATCTGTGACATTATTTATTTCTAATGAATTAATCTTTGAATAATTCCTAATTATTGTTTTAAATTTTATTTTTATAATTTATATTTGTCTTATGGATTGTAACATTTAATTTGTGTGATTTTATTTATTTGAAATTAATGAATTCTTTTTCATGATTTCTAGAGCTAGCGAGAATTTGCAAAGACGCATGTCACATATTTAAATGTCATATTTTATAAAGTAATTTTATTATATTTTTTTAACGATATTGCTACTACTCATATTTTATGATATTGTTGTGCATGTGAACTTTATTATTATTGTTAAGACCTTGTAAACACATGTGATATGCAATAAAGATTTGAATTTTAATTGAATTTGAAGTCGGGCAAGTTGTTAATGGGTATTTTCGTCAGGAATTTCTTAGTAGTAGTCCGGAATCTCGCCCCCTATTACATGGGACTTAAACATAACTGGCCGAAATGTGGGTGTACTATAGGTACACCTCTGCCAAACTAAACTAACATGGAACAGTGGACTCCCTAGCATACTTTCTCTCACAGAACACCAGACATATACGCATAATTTTACTGCACACACATCACATTCAGGGTTGGCAGTCAGAAGGGCATTCAGCATCTTCAGGGTACGACAGACTGGGGATTCGGCTCTGGCTACAGTTTTGCATGACAGTTGCGCAAACAGATTGTGTCGGCGGCTCTGACGGTGTCCAATGTATTTGTCGGGCACAAATAATCGGCGGAAAAGGCCATGGAGCTCTGGACAGTCGATACGTCCCCGTGAGGTCTTACAGGCTACCGTGAGCTGATCAAGACCTCTTCTTACCTCCAACGAGTTAAAGCCTAACGTCCCTAAAAGATAGTTGGTAGGGTACATGTACGGAAAGAATGGTACCTATAACCTTTGGAAGAAGCATCTTAGGAATGTTTTCTGAACCTTTTCTAGCATTAGTGTTATGTTATTCCTCATGTACAATTGTACAACCTAGTTTAACCCTAAAAGCAAACTGAATTGCTCCACAATCAATGCAGCCCACAGCCCACAGGCGCACGGTTGACCGGAGTTGAAAGATTTTACTTTTTGTTTGCTGGGCTTGCATACCCGTGCGCTCTCTTACCAATTGTTTTAACATTTACTGAAAAGCCACAAGTTTAACTAATAAGGTTACTAGGAACCTAATTGAATAATTAAGGTAAGATTCACGTTGCAGTTAAGTCTATAGCTCAGCATTGGAAGGTTTGATGTTAGAAATCGATATACAAGGTGAAATTGAATTCACGGGCATCCTCATCATTGACAAAAAAGTAAGCTGTGCCCTACATTTATGTTCGCATAGCTCGTCAAAATGTAGGGAACAGCTTTTCAGGATTCAACAGCAATTTCAGGTTTGGTCCCATAGTGAATGTTGTTCATAATTATGAGTACAATGACCCCCTAAAAGGATGCCCATGAATTACATTTCACCCTGTATAACATAACATCACGCCTATAATCCCTTAAGGCTACCTGTCCACTGGAACGGAGGAAATAATAGAAATGGTAGACAACTTACTTATTCATGGAAACTTTAGAATATAACTCATTGTATAAAAGCAGGTGTACCTTTGTCCATTTTTTATAAGCATTTTTTAAGTATCCGACTCTATGTCTGATTTTTATAAGCATTTTTTAAGTATCCGACTCTATGTCTGATTTTTATAAGCATTTTTTAAGTATCCGACTCTATGTCTGATTTTTATAAGCATTTTTGTAAGTATCCGACTCTATGTCTAATTTTATATTTTTAGCATTTACATTTTTTTTAAATTTTTAGTTAACGGGAAACTTTGTAAGATAATCAAATTAAAGTTTAAAGTATGAAGGCTGATGGCATTATGAGAAGACGCAGACAAAGAAAACATGGATAATTTGTGTAAAAGCTAAGTATGGGGAGGAAGTGAACTCTGAGATGACGGCTAATAGAGATGTATGGTAATCAATTATATAATAAAATCCCTCTATGGTCTAGTGTGCACCCGTCTCAGACTCAGGTCCCGGGTTCGATTCCCAGCGGTGGCAAAATTTCCTGCTCGATTTGGTTGGTGGTAGGGCTTGTTCTAAGTCCGCCATCTTATCTAAGTCGGTTGCCATAACAACAATGTTAACAGCATTGTTATGTTTCGGTAGTTAGAGGTAAGATAGCCAGTACCTCTGTGGTTGAGGATTCCGGGTGACGCTCCCCCCCCCCCCCCGCTGTAGTTTATTTTTTATTGTTGTAAAGGTAGTAGGATAGTGTTGATATAATAAGATGCAAGCTTAAGATAAGTGCAAGAAAATACACACAGAGAAAATGATGCGCAAAAGTGTAATTCAAAAGTCACTAAGTTATAACAAATATCACCCCATTACAAAAAAAAAACACGACACTGCGTTGAAACACGACAAAACTAAAATCGAAATAGGTCGTCAACGGATTAGAGAGCTTCAATGACGGAATGATGTTGCAATGCACCGGACAACACGTGTGACGCGCCTTCCGTGACGTAACCGACCGGAATTGGCCCGGATTACTCGTAACGAATCATGTACGGGTGACCTGAAGTACCCGTAACATAAACCTTGCGTTTTAGATTTAAATGATCTGTGTTATGTAGGAATCTAATTTATAAGCTTCTGCCGGCTGGGTTTTAATTAACTTAATAATTATGCAACATCACGAGCCAATGAAAGTGAAGCGAAACGAGGTTCCCTGTTTCCATTTATATATAATTATTAAACAAATCAAATTCTATGCACGATGTACCTACAACCTATCGTCCTGCTTACTGCTATTTCAAAGTGGACCACTTTTTAAAAGTGATGGCTTTGAAGTTTGAAAAAGATGTTTAAGCTGCTATCAATTTTATTTATGTGTTCATATCTGACACTTAGAAATTATCAAACAAACATAATATTCTCCTGCTTCCTATCATCGAACTCAATCTCTATTTATCCATCCTCCCCATCACTCCTGGGTAGGCACAGTCATGCCGAACTCTTGCCAATTAAAATCAAACAGGAAAAATGACACTACACATTCTTGCCACAAGTACGCTTGCACAGTGGAACACGCAACTTGTAATTACTCTAAGGCCTGTATTGTAACAGAACCTTACTTAAGACTAAAGCATTACTTTAAACTAGTTTCAACCAATCAAAAGGCTTTAAATGAGTTTTAAGTAATGCTTTAGTTTTACGTAACGCTTACTAAAACATTGTTATGAGTGCGCTGAGAAGTCAATTATTTTACAACTCTCTCTTAAGTATGCCATAAGCTTAAAAAGTTATTACCCACACAGTAAAATTAATTGGCAGTGTAGTAGAAAGATGAATATTTTTGCCTGTTTAACTTAGCTAGTTCGACTGTACATCTGACACATATTTTCACACGTGTCTATACAATAGTCACTCGCCGTCCTAAAATTCTCTTTGATCCGGCATTTCGTGCTGTTGCATAACTCTGCCGGATCGGTCACTAACCGGCACTATCCGATTATTGAGCCGGATTGTTAGATACCTGGTAATGATTGCAAACGTATCGTATGTAATGATTACGTACAATAATTAGGTCAAAGCCTGGTTGACATTTAGAGTAATTTTTCCTCAAAATGGGAACATTAGGATATTCCATCAATATTTAGGACAAATATGACGAAAATTATCATCGTCAGATATTACACGGATCGTAAAACACCAGTGTACGCGTGTTTCCTCGACCTGTCCAAGGCCTTTGACCTGGTATCGTATGATGTGTTGTGGCATAAACTTGAGGGCATAAACATGCCACACGAACTTATTAATATCTTCAAGTATTGGTACGAACACCAGGTTAACAATGTCAAATGGGCGGGTACATTATCTGAACCTTACAGGCTTGAATGTGGGGTGAGACAAGGTGGGTCAACTTCACCCACACTTTTCAATCTCTATATGAATGCACTCATCGTCGCGCTCAGTAGTCAGCATGTTGGTTGCCATATTGATGATGTATGTGTAAACAATCTGAGCTATGCAGATGACATGGTGTTGCTGAGCGCCTCGGTTTGTGGATTACGCAAGCTATTGAGAATCTGTGAGGAGTACGCGGGCAGCCATGGCCTTATGAATAATGTCGCGAAAAGCCAATACATGGTATTTCAGGGTGGCGCCAAATGCCCACAGCAAGTACCTCCAATTCGCTTGAATGGTGTAACGATAGAACGGGTGATCCAATTTAAATACTTGGGGCACTGAATAACAGCCGATCTGAAAGACCATGTCGACATTGAGCGGGAGTGGAGGGCACTGTCTAAGAGAGCAAATATGATGGCCAGGAGATTTGTACGTTGTTCAAGTCAAGTTAAAATAACACTTTTCAAAGCTTTCTGCACCTCCCTATACACGTGCAGCCTATGGGCATCATACTCACAAGTTGCTTACAGTGCCCTTCGTGTTCAATACAACAACGCGTTCAGGGCAGTGTTTGGGCTGCCCCGCTTCTGCAGCGCCTCGGGCATGTTTGCGGAAGCGCGCACCGACTGTTTCCACGCCATGCGCATGCGGTGCGCGTCCTTGGTGCGCAGGGTGCGGGCTAGCTCCAACACTGTCCTGGCGATAATTGCTCAGCGACTGGATTGCCCCTACGTTGGGCATTGTTGTAGCAGGCATATTACTGGTGCTTGATTTGTAATTTTATGTAAGTGATAACTATGTGTGTATTGTTTGTACTTAATATGGGCCAAGGACCTGAAATAAATGTTTTTTTTATTTTTTTTTATTATGATTATGCTTGCTTGCTTGGACGTACAGCAAGGTGGATGGTGAATAAGGCCCTTAAGAGCGTTTATTCCGAAAGTGGGCAACGTCGCAAATAGATGTCAAATATCTCGTTGTTTTGATTAATTTGGCAATATTACTGTATGAAAATAAGAAATGTGGCTAACTAGAATATTGATTTTGAAATGCAATAATTAATATCGTAACACCGAATATTTAGTTTTAGATGTAAAAAAAGGATTTGGAAACTTTCCAAATGCCTTTTTTACATCTAAAACGGGTACAACATCAAATTCAATGTTATAATAGCAAATCATTATTAATATTCTAGTTCCCTAGTTAGCCACATTTCTTATTTCCATACAGTAATATTGGCAAATTATTCAAAATAGGTATATTTTTGACAGCTATTTGCGACGTTGCCAACTTTCAGAATAAACGCTCTTATCGATAATTTTCTCGTCATTTTTATACTCAAACATATAATATTTGAAAAAAAAACAAGGTGTTCATGTTCTTTTCATACACGTGTAAAATTAGTTAAATTTTCTTCGTTATAAAACTTTTTACAAAAAAAAGTAACTGACTTCCAAAAAAAACAAAGTGACAAATAAATTTAATTTCAGAATTCAGTGTCTCTGGTTTTGTATTTTTGTTTTTTGGCACCGATTTCTGAAATTAAAGTTATTTTTCACTTAGTAGTGTTTATCTTTTGTATTTTTACAAAAATACAAAAAAAAAAAACTCTTACCTACGTAACGTTTTAATTTTTCACTTTTTAGTTGTGGTACCTACCCCACACAAATTGGCACACCACTATTTGCTAGATATGTAAATAACAGTGACAGAAAGTTTTTATAACATCATCAACATAGTGGAAAAAATACGTATTAAGGACGGTAACTCAAAAACCACTCATCAGAACTTGACTAAATTTATATGAGACCACCTCAGTACTTATATACCCTTTCATACAAAAAACTAAAATAGGTTTAAAAAAAAAAAAAAAAAATTGTGAACTCCTTTTTTTTAAGTCGGCTAAAAATGGATAATAAGTACTAGATGAATGGACTGAAAATTAGCAACGATCTAATACTTAAATAAATAAATACGCGATAAAATACCAAATTTTCAAAAAACAAAACCTTTTTTTAATAGCAATTAAAACAAATCTGAACTTGACAGATCTTGTAAGTACTTAACACGGTCAGCGAACCCCTCTCAAAGTTATAAATCAATTATCTTAAAACATTGAAATACTTCCGTGTGACTTGGTAATCCTGTTTACATAGTAATTTACTTCATAAATGTAATTATATCCCATCAGGGGCGGTTTGGAGACAATTAGACAAAAGTGTTTCTAACACCCACACAAGTAGGTCATAGATATCTTACTTTGTGAATTTAATAATAATTTATCTTTATTTCAGACACACAGTTCATAAATTTACAAAGAGGGCGTTTGTAGGATTTTTAGTAGTACACACAAAAACAAAAAGGTGTAAGTAATTTGTTAGTAAAGAATATGTAAAAAAAACGATTTCCGATTCGAAAGGGGCACGTAGGTACTGCAGTAACATTACCTACAAGTAATAAACAATAACATATTATTATAGAAAAAAAAAAGTGTTAATTATTTAAAAATCAAATTTTTAGAACCAAAAAATCCCCAAATCCATTAAAAATTTGCACCTTTTCAACAGGGGTCATTAGACCCCCGCCAAACGACGGCCGCCCGTGCTCCATGTCATAACCCGGTAAAATTCCCCATTGAAAAAAAATGTGGCGATTTTTTTTTTTTCTTCAAAACTACCACATAGACTCTCAGTACGATACCTAACAATACATTCCCTCACGGATCAGTCAAGGTTTTTTTTACCTGTTGTATATGACCATAGATTGTACAACGGTATGATTTATTAAACAAGGGATATATTATTATTGTGAAAGGATTTTCAGAATTCGATTCTCGTCATAAATACGAGTACATATAATAAAATAGTAACGAAGAATGTTTGTCCGTTTCTCTGGACGTACGTATGTTCCGGATTGGCGTAAAAACGGCTGTACAGATTTGTATGAGGCAAACAGACAGGGTACTTTTAATCCTGGTAGTAAGTACGTTCCCGTGGGATATTCCGTAGGTAAGTTCCCGAGCTCCACGCGGGCGAAGCCGCGGGTAAAAGCTAGTTCTAAAGAAAAATTATAACCAAAAAAATAATGGTAAGGAATATTCAAATCCTTACTTTTAATTAATGTTTTTTCCACATAAACAAATATCAACATATTGACCATGTTATTTCAGTTAATTTCACAATGACTATTCACAAAATGTTTTTTTTTAAAGATGTAACGCAAACAGATTTTTTTTTCTAAAAACACCTATTTGTTTACATGTTTGGAAACTAAATAGCGAACGCAGTATACATCATTTTGCCTGCCTTATGCCCAGTTTGAAACAAGCTGTTTGATCCATTTTCCCTTCATACAAAACTCATTAGGCTGATGCAGTCGCCTACGCAAATGTGCGTGTGTGCAGGCGCGGTCCGAGGGGGGGGAGTCCTGGGGGTCATGCCCCCCTCCCCCCAAAATCATTGAAGCTGTCGACAACTTGAATGATTTACGTGTCTTACTAACTAAAAACTGTAGGTACTTGAGCCACAGTGACCGCGATGGGCATTCAATACAAAAAAAAAAAACCGGTCAAGTGCGAGTCAGACTCGCGCACCGAGGGTTCCGTACTAAAAATATTTTTATTATATTATGATGTACCTAAAAATTTATGCTTTTCGCAATTTTTGCTTGCTTATACCAAATTTCAAGATTCTGAGTTCACGGGAAGTTCCCTGTAGGTTTTGATTCCCTTGCGAGTGTTGAAAATTTAAGCATAAACGGCTATATCTTTTGATTGCGTTGGCTTAGAAGTAGTCACAGCTCCAAGGGGCAGTAGACTTGAGTATGTAATATGAATTTCGGCTTCGGTTAGGGCCAGCTTTGAAAATCTAAACTGTTGTAAAAACGAGTTAAGTTTTTCTTCTCGAACCTATTGAAGGCGGGGTGCTAAGATTTTGAGGCTCGCTTGTCTTGATTCTTGAGCTTTTCTTCATAAGTTGACAAAGCAAGTAATGCTTAGTTCTTTTCGAATGATTAAAAGAAAATCTAACGTACCCGAAAGTGCAAAATTTTTGAGCTCGCTTCGCTCGCTCTTCTATTCTACATTTTTATAATTGCTTGGCCTTTGCTGCATAAGTCGACAATGTAACTCATAGTTCTGTTTGAAAACGTAAATCAAATCCTAAGAAAACAGAACCTATTCAAGGCGGGTGATTAAATTTTAAAGCTCGCTTCGCTCGCTTGCCTTGATTCTTGAGTTTTTCATCATAAGTCGATAAAGCAAGCAATTTTTAGTGCTTTTAGAATGATCAAAAGAAAATCGAACGTATCCGAGAATGTGCAAAATTTTTAAGCTTGCTTCGCTCGCTCTTATATTCTATATTTTCATATTTGCTTGGCCTTTTCTGCATAAGTCGACAATGTAACTCTTAGTTCTGTTTGAAAATGTATATCAAATCCTAACCTATCCGAGACGTGGTATTAAAATTATCGAGTTAGCTTCTCTCGCTCTTCTCAGCGTACATAATCTACTGTCCTAATATTTATTATTTATCAAAAAGCCAAGGTGACCAATTTGGCAGCATCATAAAGTACCCTAGCTTAGTTACTGCGACCAACTGGGAGAAAAGATCAGAAAGTTAAAAAATTACTTATTTAAAAAGTATGCATCATTAGATAGTCAAAAAGTTTTTAGAGTAACAATTAAATATTTCTCCAATATTCCTCGGTACCCATGGTGACCCCCCCCCCAAAATCTTAGGCTGCGACCGCGCCTGCGTGTGTGTGTAATAGGTAAGGTTTTCAATGCAATTAAAAAATGATTTTAATTGTATATTTGAGCATGTCTAGATCGTTTATCCATTCATACTGTATAACATTATTATTATTGTATATATGTGTGTACGTATACATATTTCTGGACCATGGGGTCCCGGTTCTTTGGAAGGCGTACGCGGATTATTATTAGCAATTGGCGTTACTTAATTAAAAATTTACGAACGACGGGTTCGCAAATGAAT
Organism: Agrochola macilenta; assembly: GCA_916701695.1. Classification (NCBI taxonomy): domain Eukaryota; kingdom Metazoa; phylum Arthropoda; class Insecta; order Lepidoptera; family Noctuidae; genus Agrochola; species Agrochola macilenta. The sequence goes on from OU753563.1 coordinate 18,981,949, forward strand.
ATTAACAATTCATATGAAATGAAACGAAATTGTTTATTCTGTAAATAGGATATAGGAATCACTTTTACACGTCATAATAAAAAATATTAAAATTAGCTAGATGAGTTCGGCGTTTCCTATCTGACTACTCTGAGAAGAAAGGCCGAAACAAACTCAGAGGTCACAATCTCTTGTCCAGACATAATCTTGGTCAGGCCATATGAGGACCATGTAGATTAGGGTCTGAAATGGTCCTTTGAGAAAAGAACCACACAGATTTGAGTGGACCTGTCCAGTCAGTGCAAGCATTTGTCAGTAATCATTGAGCTCAACTCAGAACTTAAGGAGCTCAACTCTACGAGCAATACCAAAGAAAGGCCATTTGGGTAGGCCGCATCAACTACTCACAATGCCAGACCATCATTAAAATAGGCTGAGAAAAAAAAAAAAAATCTGATAGAGAGATATTGAAAACAGTCGAGTAAAAACAAGAATATCTCACACAGAGTGAATCCTGAATAAAGTTTTTGTACAAAGTACCATCAACTCCAGTAATATCGGAATAGAATTTGGCAAAAACCTTCGTTTATCTGTTTTGTGAGTACCGATCTACAATTATTATTATTATTGTTTTGTTGTTTATTTAGGTTACGAAATAACGCCCCTTTATCGACATTCATGAAATTAAAATGGTTATGAACATCCGGAATAAATAGTCCTCTCTTCTCGTGAATGCTATACGAGTAGAAGTAAGTATTGAAGAAAACTCCCTAAGTATAGGTCTTTGACTCACTGACATCTTTAATCTGATAGTAACATATGGCGATTTACAAATTATGTACCAATCAATCTGCCTAGCCTTTTCCCAACTATGTTGGGGTCGGCTTCCAGTCTAACCGGATGCAGCTGAATACCAGTATTTTACATGGAGTGACTGCCTATCTGACCTCCACAACCCAGTAACTTGGTAATACGATACCCCTTGGTAAGACTGGTGTCAGACTTTCGGGCTTCTGACCTCGTAACGACTGTCAAAGATCCACGAATGACAGCCGGGACCAACGGCTTAACGTGCTTTCCGAGGCACGGCAATTATGTATTATGCTTACAAATTATGTACCAAGGCTTGAAAATGTATCCTTTGTAGTAATATTTCGGTAAACTTAATTAAAGAAGGTTTATATATTAATAATAATAATACCAGCCTGTTACTGTCCCACTGCAGGGCAAAGGCCTCTTCTCATACAGAGAAGGCACGAGCATTGATCACCACGCTTGCTCAAGACGGGTTGGCGATTTCAGACTTATATTAACTATATAAGTCCAGGTTTCCTCACGTTGTTTTTCCTTCACCGATGTCAGTAATGTCCAAGATAAACTCAGAAAGTACATATGAATTGCAAAAGTCACATTGGTACTGGCCCGGATTTGAACCCACACCCTCGTGCATGTGAGGCGAGGCCTTAACCACTGGGCCATCACGACATATATATAGAAGGAGAAAATAAATGAACCGACGACCCTGGGACAGTCTGAAAACGGAAAGCAGAAAGCCAGGTGTTATGGCTCAATTTTTAGTTATGGCAGAACTCTGGGTCCAGCAGAGGATTGCGATAGGCTAAGATAAGTTTTTAATTAAAAGAAGATTTAATGCTCTGACCAAACTGAAGCCAGGGAGCGTTGTGTCAATTAACTTGTATGGAGGAGTTCGAACTATACGTTAATCGAGCGATTTCCTAGTCATCAAAACAATCGACACACGTCCTGGCTCACTCGCTCGCTTAATTTTTTTTAAAGTTAATGAGGCTGGCTGATGACCAAAGAAGACCAATCATTGCATGACTTAAGTAGGCTTAGATGCAAACACTACTTGCTGAAATAATAATACTATATCCATAAAAATATATACATGTCGGTAAGTAAACAAGTTACCACAGTTTCGACATGCATGCAGTCACGATAGCAAACTGGGTCTCTTAGTAATACATGATTACTGCTAAGGCCGCCACTATTAAAGCGGAAAGGCGGTTATCAAGAACAATATTTTGACTCGATGAAAAGCTACTTTTAGAACCAGCTAATTAGTTATTGATAGTATTTTAAACAAACAAAAGAGGGATATTTAGATAAACCAGAAATGATGGAAAGGTGAATCGATACGAGTTAATTACACAAGCAGTTCTTACTGTGCGGCAGTGGCCACTAAATTTGACAACTGCCGAAATTATGATTTTATTTTGGTCTCCATTATCATTCCGTAATTCAGGATGTATAAGTACGAGCAGCTATTGGAGAAACTCAACGTTCTTTTCTTACGTCAGACGTATTCTGAACAATCAGCACCGCTACTACGCCGACTGGATAATATATTTACAGCAGGTTATTCTTTTAATATACTTTAGTTCAAACGGATGTGAGACAAGAATAAGATATCAATAAACTATTGTTGCAATCCTTTCTAAGGGTCCGCGATTAATATGTATAGCCATACCAAATTACAACTTTCTAGTACTAACCGTCTCTGAGCTAAGCCACGGACAGACAGACGGATATGGCGAAACTATAAGGGTTCCTTGTTTACTACGAAACCCTAAAAACAGTACCCTTAGGGATCACTTCGTTGACCTCAGTCCGTCTGTCTGTCTGTCCGTCAGTCTGTCAAGACCCTTTTTTCTCAGGAACGCGTGGAGGTATCAAGTTGAAATTAATATCAAATATGTAGGTCTACGGTCCCTTGGAGCTCTAGAAAATCAAGCTTCTAAGTCAACGCAATAAAAAAATACGGCCATTTACTACATATTTTGATACTCGCAAATAAATCAAAACCTATAGGGTAGGTACTTCCCGTTGACCTAGAATCATGAAATTTGGCAAGAAACAAGGTTTCACAACACAAGTCTGACGGTCACACCACTAGGCTATCACTGCCAAGTCGTCGGTCTCAAGTTCTGCAGTTCGAACCCAAGTCACGCACGCGCACCTCTGACTTTTCGGATTCATGTGTGTATTGTATAATTATCACTTGCTTAAAAAACGGTGAAGGAAAACATCGTGAGGAAACCGGCATGCCTGAGAAATATTTCGCGACGGCATGTGATGCCAAGTCCATGGCCCATGGGTGGCTTTAAAACTCTGACACCAGGTTAGTCACTAACCACACGAAAAGTAGACAGCACAAGTAATGGAAAACGTCAGAAAATCGTTAATTTGTAGTCTTATCACATAAAAAAAATATTATTGCGATTACAAACTAACATTTGCAGTTGGAGAATTGACCGTGACTTATATCAAACAGTTAGTGTGCAAAATAAACGGTCCGTTTACTGTTTACTGGGCGAGTGTTCACTTACTCAGTAATAGGAAATAGACTGTAATATACACTGATCTTGATTTTGTACTAACAAATTACTAACAACCCTACTTATTATTTGTTAAAAATGTATGGACGTATGTCTGAAATAAAGATATATTATTATTATTATATCGATGTATGGGAGAACATGGTTTTCAACTACAATGTTAAGTATGCTTTTGGGATAAATTTATCCCAACTATGGAAACCTTCTTTGAGCGTGGTACAACACGCACTTGGCCGGTTTTGTTCTATAGAGGTTTTATCCGCAAATCGCCGCCGCCTGCCAATGTATTCACAACCTAACAATAATGCACACACGCGACAAGTAAAACTCATTTATGCAAAACTTGTACATTAGTATTATATTATTGTTCAGAAAATAATGAATGAAGACCCACTTTATGAGGCAATCATTTCAATGTAAGTGATATTTATGTTAATTTAATGGAGGTAAACGAATAAATGAGACGTTTGTACTGATATATTCTCAGCCGTGAGACAAACAAGGTGGTACCTACTCGTTATTGTAAGTGTCCCAATGCTAGAAAAGAAAAACGAAAGAAATTGTTTTTTCTGCACAAACAAACCGCACATAAAAACTAATATTATAAAGAGAAAATATTTTTTTTTTGTATGTTTGTTTGTAATGAATAAACTCAAAAACTACTGGACTGATTTAAAAAATTCTTTCAACAGTAAAATGCTATACACCGTGACATTTTAGACGTCTCACAAAAGCAGCCCACTTTATGTATCCAATGACTACTAATCTTGCGACAATCTAAGAAGCCCGATTTGATACCTATCAAATTACTTTGAGTAGTGATGGAAAAAACAAATCGGTTGCTTTAAAAACTGATTGTCGAGACATCGATTTATCATCCATAGAGTTTGTAATCGACAATATCTACAATTCTACATTGCTTGAAACTGATTCTCGAGGCATATCGTTTTATAACACGTTATTATCATCATCATCATCAACCTACAGCAGTCCACAGCCGGACATAGGCCTCTCTAATTGCACGCTGTTCAGTTTGATTCTCGGCAACTCATATCCAGCTGCTACCAGATACCCTGCGAAGATCGTCAAACGCCAGTCCACCGACTCCGACCTTTATTTCCTACATTGCCCTATTAAATATCAAAATGAAGCTAAAACTATATGTGATCAGATCTTGTTTTTATATGTACATTTCATAATACAGGAATTATACGTTTTTCTCGTTTCTAAATATAATATGTTTGTAAAATTATAGATTTTTCAGAACATAGATTTTATTCGGTCAAAGAATGGCTTCAAACGATCGCAACACTACTGCAACGAACCAACAGACATGACATTGTAATAACGTCCTGACAGAATAAACATCAATGATGAATTCGTGTTTTTGAGTGCATGTTCTCCAATATAAAGTATAAATTGGTGCTTACGAATGATACTCATTGTTATAGTTTACCTATGTATAATATCGTAATTAATTAAGAGTATGGATTTGATTTTTCGATTTCTTACGTAGACGTTCATACAAAGTTATCGCGACATGTTTATTGAGAAACGTCAAATCGGGCTTCTTAGATTGTCGCGAGATTAAATATTAATTTAAAATAAAAAATACATTTACCGTGACATTTTAGTCATCTTAAAAGGGCCGACATAAAATTCCTCTAGGAGCAATTTTTTTTTTCTTTTTTAATTACTGTTTAGTAGTCATTGTATACATGAAGTGGGCTGCTTTTGTAAGACGACTAAAATGTCACGGTGTATAACATTTTACAAGTGATTTTTTTTTTTATCGTCCAGTACTTTTTGGGTTTGTTCGTTACAAAAGAACATACCAAAAATTTTATCTTTTCTCTTTGTAATATTAGTTTATAATTTATAAAGAAATCACGCGGGCGAAGCCGCTAGCCGGAAGATAGTTACAAATAAAAACCGGTCAAGTGCGAGTCGGACCACGCACAATAAAGGTTTCCGTAGTTGGAATGAATTTATCCCAAGAATAAACCTAACATTGTAGTTGAAAAACATGTTCTCCCATACATCCAACTGCAAATGTAAGTTGGTCGATTATTACTCGTTGACTTGTAAAACGTACTTAGCTGTCATAGTTTTCCCTGAATCGAAAAATGGTTTTTACAGACACACAATATTTTTTTGATTTAAACATGGGATAGACGAGAAAAAAAATCATTCCCATTTTAAGCGGAAGGGAATACAAAAACCCAAAAAAAAATTTACCTTTTTTTATTTTTTCTGGAACTACAAATTTATTTTCAACCGACTTCAAAAAAGGAAGGGTTTCTAATAAAAACTATATTTTCGGCTTATGAATCGTCCCCAAAACTTTTACTTTTTTTCGAAAATATTCAATGTACAGTTTTGACTCCACTACGATTTTAATTAGTTCGAACGCTTGCATTCATTGTTTACCCCCGTGTCTAAGGTATTTTAATACTAAACGGGTACCCAGTTAGAGGCAGTTTACATTATACATAATTATGTCTACCTTTAAGATAACAAGCAAGACAGCCATTTACCTACGTGTTTTCTTACTTCCCGGACCTCGGTGCACTGTTATTTAATAATTATAACTACCTCCTTGACTATGTCTCGTCTCCAATCTCCATGAATGACAAACTAAGGCAATCTCCTGCACTAATGAATGGACAAAAGGAGATTGTCCGTCTTATAAGGAATGCAGGCCAAACTGTTAGTGCTGTGATAATATTAAGATATTCATAGCGGAATAATTTATTTTGTTTATTTATATATACTTTATTGTACATAACAAAAATACATAACAAAAAAATAATAAATAGTGCTGAATATTGTGAAAAACTAAATGCTTTTTATGTTTAATATTTTAATAGTTTTTATTTTATTTAGTTTCATTCTGATTCTTTGGCTACGAATATTATCAGATCTTTAAGAATAGAATTGCGTGCTTTCATACAATCCATAAAAGTAAATAAATATGTTTCTAGAAATGAAATTTAAAATAAAATGCAAAAAGCGCAGCTGTCGTGACATTATGCACAATTAGCATCTTTAAATGCATTACATAGCTCCAGGAAGCACAAATGCATCTAATTCCAACGCTGTCTGGATGGACAAATGCAGATACAAAGCAGTTCTTAACGAATAAAGATGTAGATAAATTCCAATGCTTTTTCTATTTTAATCTTCAATGTTCTGTGCCTGTGAAGTCCATTGCTTCATATGTTCGAGAACTTGTCTGCTCTACAACGTAATTAACGCAATGAATGTTGTTGAACTGTCAAAATGAAAGCTGCTGTAAGTGCTTTACGCAATTACTGCGCAGATTTACGAGAATTTAATTTAAAGATTTTTTAAATTCAAATTATTTATTGCGAACTAAGTGTACAGAATGTAAATGTTTTTTTTTTGTTATACGGCATATATTAGAATGGTGTGGTCAAAGATAATCTGTGATTGCGAGTAGATATAGATGTTTTGTATGGGACAGTTTGTACTTTCTTCGCGTTTACGATGTTGGTCTCATGGATAAAAAAAACAGTTTTATGGTCACGACAGCCTTAATCAAAAATACAGCATGTGTCAGAAAGGTGTGGTCAAATGACCACACCTTTCTGACACATGCTGTATACAAAGTGAATTAGTAGGTAAAGCCAGGGCACAGTATAAGTATGGAGAGTACAAAAACTACGTAGTAAACGTTCGAAACGGCACACTTACACAGACGCGCTTATCGACGAGACCCTAAGCGAATGTCGCGGTGCTATCAGTTGCGGGTGCCGTGTCGAGATCGAGATGAGAGGTCGCCGCGATCTTTTTAAAAAAGGAGGGTTGGTTATTATTTCAACAAATAGGCTTAGTTTCCATACTGCCCCTATTTATAAAGTGGCCAGGAGTACCAGGTCATAAACCAGCATAGCAACATATAAATTAAAATCTCCAGAGCAAACGGGAAATGCCTTTTGAAGTAACAAGGGACTGAGCTTCATAAAAGTTGGTTTAAGATGTTGAACACAAAAGACATCTTATCTTGTACAATACTTTTAGTATGGATTTATGTAACTTTGCACTTATACGTACAGATGTTCAAAGAGTGAAGAATGATACTACAGATGTAAACAATTTGATTTAAGAAGTTTTATAATATTTTTGACTTTACTGAACAGACAGCTGTGCTGCTGGGAAGTTTGTTGCGCTACTTCTTCTTCCCAGCTAAACCACTAGGAAGCGAAAGGCGGGCGTTTTGGGGGACAGTCTTATGTAATTTTGACGTTAAAAAATGGCTGATTCCTAGTTGGAATAAACGGCTTTTAATTTTGATTTTTTTAAAGACAAACCAGTTTTTTTTAAATATTTTAACAATGTGCATATTTTTAATGAGTACAAAGCACAATAACACAGCGTCTATTTGATTTCGATTGTTTCAAATCGACACAACCGGTATTTCGTTGTGGATATTTCCGACTTAGTTCATATTCATGAGTAGAGTACTCATGAATATGAACTAAGTCCCCTTCTCAAAATAGGCCCTTCTCAAAATTGTCAATGAAATGAAAGTCAACTTGTACAGTCCAACCAACAGGTGTGAGACTCGCACTAGTCAGGTATGCTTTACAAAAATTTCATGTTCTAACCCATGTTGCGAGTTTACATGTTCTGAGTTGAGCTGCACGATTACTGACAAACGCGTGTACTGGCTGGACAGCCCCACTCAAATCTGTGTGGTTATTTCCTCAAAAGACCATTTGGGACATCATGATCCTCACATGATCTGACCAAGATTATGTCTGGACTTTAAAAGAGACTGTGACCTATACATTAGTTTTGGACTTTCTTCTCAGAGTCGGATAGGAAACGCCGATCACATCATTTTTTTTTTTAAATATGATTTACGTGTACAAGTGTTGGTGCAAACCTACATACAGAAATAAAATCATTTACCACTTAGTGGTATAACCGTCGAAGGGTTCGAACCCAAGGCACGTACCTAACTTTTCGGATTCATGTGCGTATTGTATAATTATCACTTGCCTCAAAAACGGTGAAGGAAAACATCGTGAGGAAACCTGATGCCTGAGAGATATTTCTCGACGGCATGTGAAGCCAAGTGAGAGGCCCATGGGTGGCATAAAAACACTGACACCGGGTTAGTCACTAACTCAAAAAAAAATACTTTTCTCAGTGGCCAATGTTCTATCTCGCGACTTTTCATCACTTTGACTTAAAAAACAAGTGCAAAACCAACTTCCCAACTCCACACGTTGCAACTTCAAGTCTTTTTCATCTCAGATTCTATCTAGGATTCACTTGCATAGCATAATTAGCCAGGAGACCAATTAGTACTAGAATAAAAAGCAGGTATTTAAAAGTTTTCAACAACAGGAACTGAATAACTTGACTTTTTATAAAAGTTTGTATAATAGCATGCAAGAGTAGCGTTGTTCTCTAATGGCTACTTAAAGTTTGCATACGGATATGATTTTATTTGAAGATGCAAAATTCATTCTAGATATTAATTCCCTTGGCGCGGTTTTTAGTACAAACTTTTTGTTCCAACGAGACTTTTTCTATACTTAGATAGGTACTTCTACCGCAGTTACATATATTTTTTGATGCATACGAGTTCCTTATCCTTAATAACGAAGGACTTGGAGATATTTTAGGGATACTCATTACGAGTTCAAATGTTTTTTTAATGAGCGGTCCGGTCCCTCTTCTTTGGGCTTCTATATTCGTGTTTTGCCAAAAATGCAGAGTTGCCTGTTTACAAAAATATTGTGTGACTATTTTTAACCGACTTCAAAAAGGAGGTTTTTTTGTTTTTGTTTTTGTATGTTTGTTACGCGATTACTCCGTGAATTATGAATTGATTTTGATGATTCTTTTTTATTTGGTAGGTCATACTTCAGAGTTAGGCCCATATAAATTAGATTATCTTTTCTTGGGTAGTTTTTAAGTTAGCTTCAATAATATATATTTTTCCCACTTAACCTATGTAAATGATATGATGATAAATTCCTGTCACTGTTATTTACATAGCAGTTAGTGGTATTCAAATGTGTGTGGGACTTAAAGTACCACAAAAAAAACACCGACTTCCAAAATTAAAGTTATTTTTCACTTTGGAGTGTTTTTTTTTTTTAAGTCGGTCCTATGAAGTTACATTTGTACTTTTAGAAGACTTAAACTTTTGAGGCATGAAAAGAAGAGCTTAATAAATTCAGCACACATTTTCATCTTACTTACAGGTCACATACTCCTGAAATACATTTCACACAAAAGACCCGAGCCGTTTGACTTTAAACTCAGAAAACTACGCGAACATATTCCTTTGCCTACGTTTATATCCGTAACTTCTAAGCTCCAAAACTTCTAGCAAATAATTCGTACCTATTTCTCATAGTTACGTTAAGAATTTGCGAGAATTTTAAACTTCAATCATTGATAAACTATTTTATTCGCTGCTTGTATGGATGTTGGGTACCCAATGAATGCAGCTGTCTATAGGAATATCCATAAAATATGCAGTTTGACGAGTTTTGTCAAAGGAGTCTGATAGTTAGAAAGATGAAGCTACATGCCCATTCCAAAGCGTAGGTACAGCCCACGAACAGCATTTTAAATCAAAATATTGGTTATATCATTCATTTTTAAATTATACATGTGAGAACAATGTAGAAAGACGTGCACGTTAAAAGCGTCCGTAACAAAAAGATAAAAAAACATGCGGGGCAGTCTTTGGGGACTGCCGATAGAAGTGAAAACTAAGTAACTTGTAAATGATACATATATTTACAGTATACATATAGCTCATGGGATGCGTGCAGTGATGATGACGCGAGTTCCATAATTCTTGTTCACCTAAAAAGTGCTCAACGCACCTAAAGAAGTTTTCACTTCAAATAATCAAATAAGTCGTGGCAGTTGAGATGACCAGTCCCTTCTAACAGCGCCCGTTCACGAACATGACCTACCTACACAGTAGGCCATGTGGTGATGTTTCTGACTAATACCAAAGTTTAAGGTCTGTTTTAAGGTCCAGAACAAAATCAGTATGATACCAATACCAAAACAATATTTCGGGCTCGAAAATAGTTTATTCGAAACTTAGCAGTAACAGATTGTTAATATTAGTTACGGTTGGCACAGACAATATTTGTACGTGGTAGGCTCTGATCAAATAATCATGCAACCATGGTTACGTAAGTCGAAGTAAAGCTCTGTTTAGACTGGATGATAAGTTGAACTAAAGCAGGGTTTAGACGGGATTATTAGTTACATTAACGTCCACTTTTGAAGCTCATTAGGAGAAATTTTGTGCCATTATTGTAAGAGGAAAGAATCAACTTTGATGTTGCTTATGATTAACGGATTGAATTTGAATCGGAAATATTCGATTACGAGAGTGACACTGAAAGTTTTTAGAACTGGCCACTTGTAAACGATATAATAAAAAAAGAAGTCCAAATTTTGAGAATGGAACTCTTTGCCAATATTATTGTGTATGTATTTTATTCATTTGTCATTTGTTTACGATTTGGCGGCAAATTGAAAATTGTCTGTGTCACGTCAGCATGAATTTAAAGCGAGAAAATTTTCGTACAATGATTTTTTATGACTTTCGATGTCATTTAAGTCAACAAGACAGTTATGATAGACTTCAATTGGCCTTTCACGATGAAGCCCCATCTCGTGCCACTGCTTACAACTGGTTTAATGAGTGTAAACGTGGTCGCACTAATCTCACCGATGATCTGCGTGAGGGATGGCTTTCTACGGCGACGACTGAAGATAGCATCAGTGTTGTGCGGCGTATGATAGAGACTGACAAAAGAGTGACTTATCAGCAGATTCGGACAAGCTTAGGCATCGGTATGAGTCAAATCCACAAAATCCTCCATGAACATTTAGCGGTCAGGAAGCTTTGTGCCCGGTGGATACCTCATAATTTGACAGGGGCCCAAAAACTCGTTCGTGTTAATTGGTGCCGTGAAATGGTTCAAAGATTTAACGGAGGTGACTCAAATGCTGTGTTCGGAATATATAAATACTTACGGATGACGAAAGATGTATTTATTGTTATGATCCTGAAACTAAGAGACAGTCTGCTGTCTGGGTGTTTCCTTCCGAGGAGTTGCCAACTAAAGTGAACAGAGATCGAAGCGTGGGAAAAAAGATGACGGCCTCGTTCTTCGGAAGGACAGGTCATTACGCAACAATTGTATTAGAAGATTGAAAAACAGGTACTCTAACAATTGTTTGCCACTTGTAGGATCCTCCTTCACGACGACAACGCCTCGTCGCACACCGCCAAGCAAACAATCGACTACTTGGCGACGTTAGACGTGGAATTACTGGGTCACCCGCCCTATAGCCCCGACCTCGCACCTTGCGATTTTTATTTATTTCCGAAAATAAAAGAAAAACTTCAAGGAAAACGTTTTATGGACGCCGAGGAAGCAGCGCAGACGCTAAGGACGAGTGGGCAAAGTGCTTTTCTCAGTGGTTCCATCGGATGCAGCGATGTATTGATGTAAATGGACACTATTTTGAAAAGATATAATAAAACTAATAACTTGCTAGTTTGTTCAGTTTTTTATTTTCTAAGAACTTTCAGTGTTACCCTCGTAATACTTTATATTTAGTAAATTGCAATACATCGAAATTAGGCCGAAGGCTGGTTTGTATGTCTATGCGCATTTGGCTCAATATACATTGCCGCGGAACGGTATGGAAGCAACTTTTTTTGTACAAACCATAATGAACTTTATGTCAATAAAGTAACGTACAAACATACAGGCCAAATAACAGGTCGCGCGTCTTCTGGAGAATTCTCGCGCATTCTCGGAAAATCCCGCAGTAACAATTAAGCTCGTATCTAGTTTGTACGTTAGACAATTGATATAAAGTTCATTTTGATATGTACAGTATCGTTACAAAAATTTGCTTCCATTCTGTTCAGCGCTAGCAATAAGTATCCAGCCCAAGGCCAAAGGCGGTTGGCTTTTAACATTTCATAAGCGTATGTCCAGTGACACAAACTAAAACTTGACCCCACATTAATGAAAAAGAACCTTATTGAACTTTATGTGAATAATACAGGGTGGCAGGGACATCGACGCGAAGCCGGTTACCATGGATTCAGTACATGATTCTGAACCCCCCTGCGTTGAAATAAACAGCTGCTCCATACATTTTGCCCGCGTAAGTATTGCGCTTTTCTATGAAACAGCAGATTTTTTTTTTTTATAACCGCCGAAAAATTTCAACTCAGGAGGGTTCAGAATCATGTACTCAATCCATGGTAGCCGGCTTCGTGTCGATGTCCCTGCGACCACGTCAACAGGTCGCAAGATTTCTGGAGAATTCCCGCGCATTTTTGGTTATACTAGCAGTTTTACAAGCTCATATCTAGTTTTTATGTTATACAATAGGGATGTCGGCTGGGGAAAAAAAATAAAAACTATTTAGTCCGTCAGTCAGATAATAAAAAAATATCAGATACGTATTTTTGCTTTATTATATTCATAAACAAATATTTAGATAAAAACACATTAAAGTTGGGAAATGGGTGCTCACTACGTCACAAGTCAGTATAAATTCTACCCTAGAGTGACGTCATGCTACATTTTAACTCAATGTATTGCCGTAACCTTTTGGTTACGTAATAAAAGAAAAAATACGTGTCCAATATTTTTTAATAAGCTATAAATATTCCTATTGTCTTAAAGTTAATTTTGCTAAACGTTCCAAAAACTCGCTTTCATTCCATCCAGTTCTCAAAAATCTATAAAACTAAAAACCTAACTATTAAAACTTTTAATACATAAATAAAATTGTATTTGAAACCTTTTGCTTCAAAGGTTTTAAATCATTCGTTAAATCAGTCATGATGTCCCTTAACTTTTGTTATAACTTTGAGGTTGAAATTACAACTTTTCTGTTCTCTTTGATCATTCGAAACAAATGAACGTAGGTATTTAAATAAATAATACTAAACTTTCTGTCTATTATTTTCATATTGTTACAAATACTTGTACCGTATTTTATTTACCAATTGGTTTAGAAATAAAAGAATAACTAATAAATATACGAGTATTTTCTAAAATATTGCCGTAATGTTATTTTAAAAAGTATGAAATTGTCATTTACATGGCGGCGTTTTGTACTTAGTGCCAAATACAATTAAAATGAGCACTTCTTCTATACTTCGTCGTGTCGATGGCACGCCAGCGATTTTTTTTTAAATTTTGCCACTTCCATAAAGAGCACAAAGTAGAGTACTACTCCTTTAAGTATCGCATGATCTAAGATTTGGGTTTTTTTTACAATTTAGGTAAATCTATTAAGATTTCAATACCTATATATCCCGCCAAACGATCGCCTACTCGAAGCAGTTTGCATGTAAGCGCACGACGGTCAAATCCGTTGCAGCTGAATACCAGTATTTTACATGGAGCGACTGCCTATCTGACCGCCACAACAACACCCTTTGGTAAGACTGGTTGTCAAACTTTTTGGGCTTCTCGACAGCAGGGACAGGACCAACGGCATACCGTGCTTTCCGAGCCACGGGAGGGGTCTTGATCTGTACCGCATGGTCACCCATCTACGACCTGACTGTTATTATTTAACTTCAAGCCTTTCGAACCAAAACCTCTATCAAATACGAACTCCGTTGAAGAATACATCAGAAACTAGGCATTAGGCTTTTCTAAAAAAAGACTTGAGAATCAGCAAGACCTAACTCCATTTAACAGTTTATCAAAGGACATAAAAGTTATTCCTAACCTACCTCTAAGCAGTCTTGTATACCGAACGATTGCTATCTTCCATGTAAAAACATATACATAACACTTGGAACTTTCCGGAGTGCGTGACGAACAGTAAACATTATTCCTGTTACCGAACACTGCCGTGCAGAAAGATGAAGATTGCACACGTCTTGATGTTACCAATAAACTTACGACCAGTCGTAAGTACTTGGAAATTATGAAAGACGACTTCGCTCGCGAGAAATTTCGGCGTCCGACTTATCGCGTCGTACGGCATCGCCCGCCTGCGCTATTATTTCGTTGCTTTGTGTTCTTGCTGTCTTTTTTTTTTGTGCTTGGCACGAAAGGGTCCTAGCGTGATGTTAAATAGCCTTTCTTTAAGAATTGGGTATCATATGCAATTTTTTTTAATCAAATCCTACTGGTAGTTCCAGAGGTTAGCGCGTTCAAACAAACAAACTCTTCAGCTTTATTATTAGTACAGATTATAATAATTAATAATAATAATTTATTGTTCCAAAAACAGTGTTACAGATTATTTTTCCACCAGTTATTGATAAGCAAAAACTATGCAATACAATACAGTACTTAACAATAGATCACCTGTATCCTGTACTTGTTAAAAAAAACTGTATCACAGGAGACAGGGCCTTCCGTTTAAAATGAATCAGCGTATTGACAGCTTTATGTAAGCCTATGATAGTTGGAAAAAAAAAAGAAAAAAAATACAAATTCTTTTTTTTTTTTTCTTTTTTTTTTTCTTTTTTTTAAAAACGTTGCCCCACACTAAGAATTTCTTCTTGTATCGTGGGTGCGTTTACACACATAGAAACTCACATACACTAACACCCAGACCCGAAACAACTACTTGCAGATCATACAAATATTTGTTCCGTGCGGGGATCGAACCCGCGACACGTTGCGCAGCAGTCGATCGCTCAGCCACTGCGCCAACCGTGTCGTCATAACTAATAACTAATAGGTAATAGGTAATGTCATGACTAATAGGTAATAAAAGAAAAAGTAGGAGCACATTGGTAATTAAAAGAAAGTAACTGTAGAAATTTAATATATTATAATAGATTAGAAAGAAATATGTACCTACATAAGTAATAAGTTATACCTAATTAATAAATAAAATTATTATTTTATTTATTTATTTATTTATTTCTAAAACACTTAGCCTATTTTACATTTTGGTTTTAGCCACACAACGAAAACCTCACAGGGTTTATCTGTGTGCCGGCGAGCCGCTCTTTTAAAGTTTAACATATTAATTTAAATGTTCTTAATGATGAAAATAGTTCAAACGTACACTACTACATACATACATTTGGAGATTTTTTCGCTTTGATTTTTACTTATAACTTTTAGAACTCGTTTTGAAATAACTCAGTATATAATATCCTCACTTAACTAAAAAGCAAACTGAAATATAGCGTCGAAAAATTCATCCGCATCGCTGTCGACTGGTAATGTACCCAAGAGACTGGCCGCATTGCCACGTTGTATGGCACGTCAAGATAAAAGCCAGCACTTAGGTCACGGAAAGTGTCAACCAGTCGTTTTAAATAGACTGGACCCCCAGGCCAGAGGTATCAACCCCAAACTGCTCGAAAATATAATATAATATAATTAATATAATATACTTTGGCTTACCTATACCTAAGAAGTGTCTGCTCTTAATGCTCCCCCTTGTCAAACTATCCAACTAATTTTGATAAATGAGGCTCATTGATTTGTCGCAATGACATGAGTGTCATTAGAGTCATTTTAGGTGACTGCCAAGAATAATTGATTTGAAGTAAATCTGTTGTAACTAACCTTTATATATTGGTGACTATTTTTGACTCAACATCATCGTTCATCATCTTATTCCAATTTATTTTCGGTCGGCGCACGCGTTGATTTCTTTTTCTTCCACACTTCTCTATCAGTCGTCATCTCGGTAGTCACCCCCTCTCTATCCATATCACCTTCCACACAGTCCATCCATCGTTTCCTTGGTCTTCCCCTACTCTTAAAGCCATCCATATTCATACTTAAACATTAATTTGTGACTCTTTGTGAAAATCCTTATTTTAGTTTCATCATCTGCATTTTCCAACTATTTTGGTGTCGGCTTCCAGTCTTACTGGATGCAGCTGAAGACCAGTATTTTACATGGAGCGTGAAGTGACTTATGACTTCTTGAGATTAATTAACTTCCGTGAAAGCGAAACAAACAAACATACAAAAAAACAAATATTATCTCTTCATATAATACTAGCTACAACCCGCGGTTTCGCCCACATAAGTCTCGATCCCGTAGAAATATCGGAATAAAAAGTATCCTATGTCTTAATCCAGGTCATGGTCTACCCATGTGCCAAATTTAATCTAAATTCGTTCAGCCGTTTTAGTGTGAAAGCGTAATAAACATACTCACTTTCGCATTTATAATATTAGTTAGGATTTGTTTACATTATTATGCGTGTTTATAAACAGGCACTAGACTTTTAAATATTGATTTTCCACGAACATGACGATTGCTGAGCTATAATATTGCTTTTCGAATTGGTCTTCATAATAAACGTAATTTTAATACAATATATGAGTATACGTTTTATGTATATGTATTTAACCGCTCTCGTACTGTTAACGTACCCGTGCCGACCGAAACCTATAATTATATCGTATTTTATTTTAAAAACATTATACAAGTTTTTATTAATTTATGAAACGTTGCCTACACCCTTTCACATTTTATTAATATCAACTAAATTAACACGTTTAATTAACGTAGGTCTGTGTTGTTTCAAAAATACCATATTTTTACACACTTTTATAAAAACGTTAAAAGGTGTTCCGAATAAGTTTTTATATCGCGTCTCGAAATTACATTAGGTATGTTTAATTAAATTGTTTTATAGGCTGCCGTTCGAAAAGGTTGTATTTAATTTGGATAATACTCGTAATATATTTTAATTGGAAGGTACATTAAAATTATATTAAATTTAAATAAGTTATACGAATCAGCATTTACATGAGTATGGGACGTTATGTCTGTTCCAAAAGTTTCAACTTTATATTTCAACACTTTTATCAACAATTACTCTTTTAAATGACAATATTCAAGTAATTGAAAAAGCATCGACGAAAATTGAGGTTAAAATTAACCTCAATTGTGGAATGAAAAAACATCTTACAGTTATGTTTAAGTATTCATATAAACAAATAAAAGCACTCAACTAGTAAGTTACAAATAGGCATCCACAGATACATTCTCTGATTTATTTGTTAACATTTTCGTTAGATACTATACTCGCCCACGTTACTTTAAATCACGTAGAACGAAATAATTTTTTTATTGTCAAAAGTGTCTTTTATGCCAAAAACATTGCCCTATCATAACTAACTTTTCATTTCACAACGTAATATTTCCCGAAAATCTTTCTTTATTCGCTCAAAGATGTTTCCTAGGCTCTGGACTCTCGGGTCCCATCAAGAGTGAGGAACATACCTCATTTATGGTGGAATCCCTTCAACTTCAAATTGTGTCACTGACATTGACATATGACTGTCATATTTTTGACTACTTTTTCTTATTATATATTTTTTGTTAGTTACTTTGTTTTTCTTCGTTTTTATGTGTATACATGTGTTTCTGATGTGAACAAAGTTGAGTCAGCAAATTGCTGAAGATATTTTTCTAATAGTCGTAGTCGATCGTCGAGAAATATTGACAGTTTTGAATAATTTTATATATCGTATAGATTTAAATTCACGGTCTCGAAATACATTCATCAACGTATTAAAAGTTATAGAGTAAAAACTTTAAAACGCGAGAATTGGCCTCCAGTACCTGTGTAGCTAACCACTTCATATCAATCAAAAATTATGAACGCCTTCGATCATTGATCGAAGATGAACGCCACTAAAAACGAAAATATTCGTTGTTTTTTTTGTTAAAGGCTTCATTTTTTTTTCTTTCGCAATTAGCAGCCAGTTATTATTTGACAAATAAAAAAATGTTGGTGTAATTACATATTTATTAATACAAAGAGTTTATAATTAAATTCATATTTTAGATAATTAAGTTTTTTCTTTTACATAGGTTATATCTAATTTTAAACAATAGTTTTTATTTGAATAACCATGAAATCCACTCGTACATAAAATAAGTGCTACTCTATTCCATTTTTTTTTATTATCAATTTAATAACGTATAATTTTAATAATCTGTGCACTGAAATAGTAGAAAATTGTAATATTTTAATTATAGAAATTAAATACAATATTGCCAAATGAGAGTTTTCATGAAAATTAACGCCACCAGTTAGGGCCACTTTAACAAGAGGTATTCCATTTCGACGATGAATATAAAATAAATGAAAATATAGGACTAGGCTTTGACACTTTTGACAGGTCTTCTTCTTTTCGTGCGGTTAGTGACTAACCTGCTGTCAGAGTTTTAAAGCCGCCCATGGGCCTCTGACTTAGCTTCACATATCTCTCAGGCCTGCCGGTTTCCTTCACCGTTTGTGAAGCAAGTGATTATTATAAAATATACATGAATCCGAAAAGTCAGAGATGCGTGTCTTGGGTTCGAACTCGAGACCTATGACTTGGCAGTCTGACGGTCACACCACTAGGCTATCACTGCTACGTGAACGTTATTTCAGGAAACCTCCATTTAGAACATCGTTTTCAAAATTTATACCCACGTCAGCCTATAACTAAACACTAAACAATCTTTTATAACTAGAAATTTCCAAAACATAAGTGTTACCTATAGCCTAAACCAACATTAAATATGACCATAAACATAACTTTTACATACGTTACACGGTGTGCCGAGTTTCTTCACGAGTTTTGCACATTTGTTCAGGGTCTTAGGCCTTAAGTTAAAGCAAGTTAGGCTAAGTTGTACCCAAGTTAAACAGTTCAGTTTACTTTCAGTAGTGATCGGTAGGTAGGAATAAACAGAGATTGTTGATTCAGAGTTAGGTAACGTCCTAATTTACTATTATTAAGTAATCATTCGTAGGTAGATGTTGTTTGGCTTTAGAGGTTTGTAACGGGAAACTGGAGGATGTAAATGTGGTAGAGGCATTGAGTAACGCTCCAAAAACCATAACCTCTTAAACGTCGCGGGAACCGCATAGAAAATGTAACTTGTGTAAGTTAGTTATATTTTAGGTTTTGCGGATATGTTTTGAGCAGTGGTGGTACAGTGGTAACGGCCGCGACCTATGAGTTGTTCGTAGGTTCGAACCCAGACAGGCACTCTTCTTTGTGTAAGTTATTTCATCATCAGTGATCTTAAACAACATCGTGAGTAAACCGGTATGTCGTAGAACCAAGAATTCGAAGACATGTGACATCTACCAACCCGCACTGGGCCCGCGTGGTGGATTACGGCTCACTCCCTCTCACAGAGAGGAGGCCAGTGTCACAGCAGTGGAAACATTATAAGGTTATTATGCTTTATGCGATATTTATCGGTTTGTCGGATCGATCCCTAAATAATTCCAATTTTGGTTTCCCAGAAATCCTAATCGATCGTCTTAATACTCACTGATTGTCTTTTTGTGATGTGCTATCAATGTAACCAACTATCAACTGTAACTAACTAGGATGTAGACTTTGACTTTGGTTAAGGCTCTTGTCCCACCGCCAGCGACGACGAGCCGCCAACGACTAGAGCAAGCTACTAAAAATGAGTTGGTGAGCAACGAGTAGCTCTTGTCGCTGTGACAAACGGGTACTCGCGGTGTGAACAGTCAGCAATCAACTGTATGTATCTCTTTTACTTACACGGGACCTACAATATTATGTACGTTTCCGTTTTTGAAAATTGTTGATAGCTAGTCGCTTCCTCGTCGGCGGAGGCACAGGTGCCTTATAAAACCTTATAGAATAATAGGTACTCACGTTTCGCGCTGACGCCGTGTGAGATCGCTAGCAGCGCGACGATGGTGACGGCCAAGTACATCTGGGCCATTTTTGTTTCTGTAACAAAAATAAAATAATATTAATATGAGAAATAATGAGTGTAGGAACTTAAGTGTAACGATAGGTTTTCTCACTATTGGAATGTACAAGTTGGACATACTCGTAAATAGGTTATTACGTATAAGTAGGTGATGGTATTATCATTCGATTTAAAACGCATCAATAGTGTCAATTTCCAGCCTCAGGTGGAATGACACCTCACTTCAAGCTCACTTTTGAATTGTTTACAGAATAGATGAGCGGGCTACGTCGTAGGCGCTACGTCACTACGAAGTTCTTTATAACAACATTTTGTTATTTTATTAGTATTTTAAGAGCGCTTATCATAAAAGTTGGAAACGTCGCAAATAGCTGTCAAATATTTACCTTTTTTTATTAATTTGGCAATATTACTGTATGGAAATATGAAATGTGGTTAACTAGTGAAGTAAAATATTGATTATAAAATGCAATAATTAATATCGTAACATCGAATATTTAGTTTTAGATGTAAATAAGTTTTTGTTAATATTTGCACACCAGATACCTTGTAGAATATATCGGAAACTTGAATGTATAATAAAAATATTCTTGTTCATAGTCTTAATGAATGATTAAAAAGGAGTACGATTTGGTGATTATACATATTGTTGCAACTTAAAGTTACCAAAAGCCTGCTCACTTAAGTGGACCCCAGTAATTTTATGAAAAGGATGAATTCTGTTTAAGTGAAAATCTCAAAACTTCTCAAACGAATCGAAAACTTTCGGGAATTTTATTATTTATTTATTCATTCTATTCTAATCGTTTCTGTGTGTAGGTTTGTAATGTACATTTATCTTTTTTCTTTTCTCTTCATGTTTACTTAAGTACCTATATCGGAGAGTGTTGTGACGGCTCCGTCACTGAACTGCTTCAAGAATCGACTTGATAGATTAATTATCTCCAAGCTATTTGATACACACGCATCAGCTAATTACCTGCTAGTGTGTCTAACCAAATAAGAATAATAAAAATATATCAATTTATAATTTAAAAAAATCAAGTATCTCGACTTAGCACACGAGGTTGTCGACATGTGGGACGTGGACTCTGCAATCATTGTACCTATAATCGTAACAGTCAATGGCCTAATAGCGGAGAGCCTCGACCAACACCTCAGGAGGCTCTCATTGCGCGGCTGGCTCAAGGGCTTGATTCAGAAAGCAGAACTCCTAGACACGGCACGCATCGTGAGGAGGTTCCTCTCTCTAGAGCCCTGACCACCCGCAGCCTGGACCCCTGTTCCTGATGCCGATGGGCCACTATTTTTAATATTTTTAAATGATTTTGTATGGTTTTTATTTTTATTTTATTTTATTTATTTTTATTTTATTTTTTTAAAAATGTAAATAATGAGTAATCAAAATGAAATAAAGGAGATAAATAATAATATATCAATTTAACCTTAAAACTCTTACCTACCAAAGTTAGGTGAAGGGTTAATTTAGCCCCTTTTATTGGTTTATTTATTTATTTATTTTATTATTTATGTACACACAGTAAAATACATAACGAGTATGTAGATACTACATAGTTATAATTTTGAGTACAAAGGTACTCGGATTATTCTTAAAAAATTTCTTCCAGAAGATCTGCGAAAGGAGAAATGAAAAACAAATGTAAACAATAGTGTGTGCAAAAAGTTTAATAATTTTAATATAAATAATAATTTTAATAACAAATATTTTCTAGAACAAGAAGAGAAAATATGAATAGCGGAGTTTTTAAACTAACATATTCAATATACCTACACGTATAAAGCTTAAATATATAAACAATGTCACCCATAGGTATGTGCCCGCCCGTATTTTTCTGAATATTCATGAAAAAAAAACAACAAAACATAAACAAACATAAACTCACAGTTAAGGTGAAATGGGTTCCAAAGCAGATGTTTCGACTTCACGCAAAATCAATGTTTCTCTTAAAAAAACAACGAATTTGCATATATTTTTTATGATTACGAAAATTGAAGAGTGTCCTTAGTGAAGTATGAGGCCCAAAACACGATTGACAAAACTTTCCTCGATAGAAAAAAAAGGCAGTTACATTAAAATCTGCTTTTTTTGTTACAACCACTAAGAGAAAAACCTATTCCATTCGATTGTTATCAAAGCAATTGTAATAAAATTTTGTCTACGTGTTCACTATTAAATACTTTAAGGAATTATGGACTTATTTTTCTATATCAACACAAGTAAAATTTTTAAATTCAATATTTGTAAACATATTACAATAGAATTGCGCGCGGGCCGGGTCATACCGCCGCTCCCGGAACGCTAACACGATACCATTTCGCCTTAAGAGGAAAGGCAATGCTCTTTTATTCGATATTTGATTACAGAAATAGTTTTAAAATCACGAATGCTAGGCGGTTGTGACAAAAACAAATATGTTTTCAGGGAATTGTTTTTTTTAAAGATTTAATAGTCGTAGTCTCATTTAAATGCTTAATTAAAAAAAAAAAAAAAAAAAATCTACCCATAGTCCACTCGTTTTTAGTTTATTTTTGTTTTAATGGTTTGACGTCGACTTTCAAAAATATTCACCTAATTCTTATGGCATTGTGATCGTGATTTGAGAAACCAATTATTTTTTTAAACAGTCAATAACTCAAATTATTCACAAAACAGTTGTTCTTTTGTTTTATTTGTTGGCAACATCGCGGAATCTTTACAAATACTTTTACTTTGGCTTTGAAGCATTTTGGTTTCGGCAAATAATAACTAATCATCATCAAAGAAAATCGCTATTGAATTTACCTACTGGTTTTTTTTAACATACCTGGAATTTGATCAATGTATTACTTTTCAAAGTTACTGATTGTGTGACATAATAGTTGTAAAAAAATTATTAAGGTTTTTATGAAAAAATTGGTACTGATATACAAATAAATAATTCTATGAAACTTGGCAGTCTGTTATGAGCGTTTAGTCTGAAGTTGGGCAACGTCGCAAATAGATGTCAAATATTTCACTGTTTTGATTAATTTAGCAATATTACTGTGTGGAAATAAAAAATGTGGCTAACTAGCGAACTAAAATATTGATTATGAAATGCAATAATTAATATCGTAACACCGAATTTTTAGTTTTAGATGTAAATAAACTATTTGGAAACTTTCAAAATGCGTTTTTTACACCTAAAGTGGGTACAACATGAAATTCAATGTTATAATTGCAATTCATTATTAATATTCTAGTTCGCTAGTTAGCCACATTTCTTATTTCTATTCAGTAATATTGCTATAAGAATCAAAATAGGTAAAAATTTGACAGTTATTTGCGACGTTGTCAACTTTTAGGATAAACCCTTTTAACGTAACATAATCAGCCTATAACGTCCCCACTGCAGGTCTCTCTGAATCGGCGGGAGTGGGCCACAATCTACCAAGCGCCCAGTGCTGGTTGGTGGATGTCACATGTTTTAGTTTTTTTTAATTCTAGGACATTCCGGTTTCCTCACGATGTTTTCCTTCACCGTTTAACTAGTACGCACTCTGCTGGTCAATTCTGTAAGAATCTTACCGTAATAAATAAAGTAGGTGAAGTGAACTTGAAGTGAGCTGCCATTTCACCAGATGCCAGGGATTTACACTTTTGACAGTTCACTTCACCTAATCTTCACGGTGAGATATTCGGCTATTATCAATTCTTAAAATGGTAAAATAATTTCAAATAAATATGGTTACGTGGATACTATTGAACAACCTGACGCATTTTGAAATAGGAACACTAATTTAAATATTCAAATACGAATGGAATATCATTAATAGCCAATCGTGTTTTGTTGAGGGTTATTAAACTGTATTCATTTCAAGTGGCTGCACTGATTTTGCAGGAATATTTAGTGAAATTGTTTTTCTTTATTATTATTTAGCAAGTCCTTGTATGGTAGAAGGTTTGAAAGAGCATGGCAGTTGAAACTTGCCACGTTCACTTCAATGTCTCACTTATGGTGGTGTGTATTATAAAAGGATCATTCGGACCCCTAATAAATGGTTGAGCTGGATTGTTGATCCACGCGTCATTTTGTGTACGGGCTCCATCGTTTGAGACTGGTCATCTCTTAACTGCCAGGACTTATTTCCAATCTTATATTTTGAATTGATTTTTATTTTATTTTTTCACATATCGAACCAACAAGAATAATGTGTTCGGAGTTTTGTAGTATCTTCATTTCAAAGAGTGTCCTTAGAGTTTCTTGCCCGTTCTTCTCCATAAAGATCTACGTTTTGGAATGGACCACTAGCTTCAACTTTCTGACTAACTGACCGACTCTTTGACAATTCAAAAGTGCCTGTAAATGGTTTAATTGAAATAAATAGTTTGAGTTTGATAAGTAGTAAGATTTTTTTTATTCCAAGTTAAGACAACGATAAAAATTATTTCTCAAACTCAAGCTTTATTTTTGCAGAATAAAAACTGTTACTAATTACAATTCGAGTTCAAACCAAAAAGCCTACATTCAGTATGAATTAAAGATATTTCCTCCATATTACGAGCAGTAAGCCGGCAAATACCGACCAACCGATCCGCAGCGAAACGTAATCAGAACATTTCCACCGGGAAAACAACTTAGTTACACATAACCGGATGTCCGGAGACACCGTTATCGTGACCAATGTAGCTTGAACTCCCTTGATGCCTGCCCTCCTTCACAAAGTTCCCGCAATCACTTGAATGAGAGGTCAGGATGTAATGGGCAGTGCCCACTGGCGACAATGTGATTTGTGGCTGTGCGTCTGTCCTGAATTCTCGAGTACTTCGACTAGATGCATTTTGCCGTAGAATTGATTTTATCGTTTGCGTATCTATTCAGGCGAGTTTGGCAACTGTATTTGCGAACGTTCTTGTCCTAATTCATTTTCAGAACACCTGGGTTGTCATTTGACAAATTTTTGGGTAAATATTTCTAGAGTGGCTCGTGGCTAAATAATAAGCCCAGCCCCACGGGTCGATCGATCAGGTTAAGCTACGCTTGCCGGGGTTGGTTCGTGGATGGGTTACCATCCATTACCAGGAGATTTAATTAACTTCTGGAGGGAGGTGGGCTGGTTGGAATTACCACCGACGGCCGCCATGCCCCACGCATAATGGTCCACCTGAAGGACTACGTGCGGAAACCAAACCCTATATCATAGAAGATAGAGACCATTCTATTTCATATTGAGAATGACCCCTCCGTGCCTCGGAAAGCTCGTTACACCGTTGGTCCCGGCTGTCACTCTTGGATCTTTGACAGTCGTTACCGGGTCTTCAGAAGTCTGACAACCAGTCATACCAAGGGGTATCGTATTACCCAGTAACTGGGTTGTGGAGGTCCGATAGGCAGTCGCTTCATGTAATATACTGGTATTCAGCTACATCCGGTTAGACTGGAAGCCGACCCCAACATAGTTGGGAAAACGGGGAAAGACTAGGCAGATTGAGTTCTAGAGTTGGGAGGGTCTATTGTTCTTTGCAGAGCAATCGAGCCAGCTTGAACTAGACTGTGTTTGTCGCCGTCATGTTTCCATGGATATTCGTGTTGATGTAGAGTTAGTTGTACTTTAGCCAGCTCAAACCCTAGGAGGTGTTAAGGATGGGCGTTTTGGGGGACAGTCTTTTTTAATTACTTATTCTAATCTAATGGAATTTGAGACAAGTTAGTACTTCTATTCTCCGTTGATTTTATGCCTCTGAGATTTACTCTTAAAAAAATCGTGCAACAACCCAAAATGCAACAACAATTTCAACTTTTAACACAATTTTATCAAGCAAACCAAATATAACCCAATAGATCAGTAAGTTAGCAAGGCGTTAAGTTATTAATTAAGTTTAGGGCAGTTTAGCACTCTGACATAAAGCGTTTCTGACCGCCGGTGGAACTTCTTGACATGTTTGCTTGTAACTATATTATAGAGTCGGTTAGGCTCCTTAAAAGTAATTGGTTACTTAGTGTGTAGGTATTAAAGCTTATTTTTGGTCACTGCACAAGTTTCACATGAGTGAAATGTGAAGGTATAATATACTATACCTACTTAACTTTCGTCAAAATCAAAAAATTTAATGATGGTGCCGACCACATCAAAATCTCTACAAAAAACAATGGGAATGTTGACAGGGAAAAAAAACAATTTAGTCCGTCAGTCAGATAATAAAAAATATTAGACACGACGTATTTTTTGCTTTATCAAATTAAAAAAAAATTGTTTAGATAAAACGCATTAAAGTTCCGAGTGGGGGCTCGCTACGTCACAAGTCAGTATAAAATCTACCGACCAGTGACGTCATGCCACATTTTAATGTATTGCGTACTTAATGTATCGCCGTAATCTTTTGATTACGTAAAAAACATACGTGACCAATATTTGTTAATAATCTACTTGAAGGACAAAAAAAAGTTTTCCTCAACATCCCTATTAATGCACCTAAAAAGTTTAAGTTACAAGTTAATTTTGATGTGACCTTTATTTTATCTGCAATTTTATAAACTTTTTCTTCTAAACTAAAGAAGTTTTCCAAATTGCGAAAAAAGTCATTCATGTCCCTTCATTGATTGGACTTGACGACTCAAATTTACTTCGCTTACGCACGTCTAATCTAAATCTAAACTAATATTAAATAGAGAAAAGATTAGAATTTTTGTTTATTTGTTAGTTTGTTACGCTTTCTCGCTAAAACGGATAAACGGATTTGGATGAAATTTGGCACATGGGTAGACGATTTTATCTCGATATTCTCATAGGATCGTGAATTAACTGGAAATTATTACTATATTTAGTCGCCCCTAAATATAGTAAGAATTTCCTTTTGGAAAGGAAATTTCTCGCCGACTGTTCGACACTACGTGACCATAGTGCTGGCTTTTTAGCATTGCTATTCAACGTGGCAATGCTGCCAGTCTTCTGGGCACGTTTCCGGGTGACAACGATATGGACGAGTACTTTGACGCCTAAGTGTAGTTTTCTTTTTGTATTTATTTGTATAGTAAGTGTTAATAGGCCTACACTATCCTCTCATACCTTTTAACACTGTAATGTGAAAACATTGTAAAAACCATTTACTTTTAAAAGAGTAACCGTGGAGTTTCTTGCCGGCTCTTCTCCGTAGGAAACGACCAATTGGAACCGTGCACCTAGCTTCTGACGTTTCATAAGTGCCCTTGTAGGTTTATGTGAAATAAAATATTTTAAATTGAATTGAATTGAGTTATTTATTTTAGTACCTATTAATAAATAGTTAGTTGTTTAATAACTGTATGTAAGGAATAAAACTGTTCATGTAACAATATAAATAATATCTTCAAAGTTATTAACTTCTCTTATGTTATTACTATGACTTTAGACGTCGAACTAAAACTTGGTAATTGAACAATCTAAACTCCTCTAGTTAAGTTCAAATATTTTATGCTTAGTCCTCGTTAAGTATGGTTTAATAGTATCGCTTTGAAGTTGTCTTCGCTTATTTAACTTGTTCCAGTTAAAATAGATAATGACTGTTATAAAAAGACCTTTTACAAATTAATAAAATACATAGTAAAATATTAGGATGAGCGCCAAAGAACTTCATGTTCTGACGACGATGACGTCAAGCTATTCAGACGGTGACCTGTCCAATTTTAAATAATTCATACAACAATCTCATGAAAAAAAAATAGTCAGATTTTCCCGAATTAGAAAATTTTCCGAGAAACTTTTCCAATTTTCCTTTCCATAAAAACCTAATTCGGACAATGACCAACATTTAAAAAAAAAATTGCCAAGTCGATCCAGACATTCTCAAGTGATGCGCTGACCAACGAAAAGCATTTCATTTTCAATTATATAGAATAGATTGTAGATTCACAGTGCGTGTAAATCAATATGGCTAAGGAACTTTTTTTTGTTAATCTATTTTGTCCCACTTCTGGCAAAGGCCTTCCTCCATTCCTCTCATCTTTCGCGAGTGTCTTCCTTCCAGTGTTGACGGAACCTATCTAGTTCATCCCATTTAGGCAGGCACTCTGAGTCCTAAATGACGAAAAAACATTTTTTTTACAAAACAGTTGTCTTAAAACAACTGACGTCTAAACAAGTTTTAAGTTATAAACTTTACTCGCTCCAAAGTGATAACGCACACACAAGGCGGGTGCGTGTCGGGCGCGGGTCGGGACGGCAGTACGGTGGGCTTTTATATATTGTAATTCCTTGTACTCGTATTATATCGATGTCAGAACACGAAACCAGTGCGCGGGTCGGGCGCGGAGCGGGTTGGGAGCGGGAGCCGCCCGACCCGCACCCACATTGTGTGTGTGTTGAGCTTTAAAATTTAATATCCAAAGACATGTCCTCAGTCCTACACCCCTGGACGCTGATTGGACGTGATACATTCAACGGGATTTGCAGCCATCCAGCCATCCGCATCTCTTTCGACGCATGAAAAACTGGCAGACAATCCGATAGGCCTTTTTTCCAGTGGGTTAAATTATTTTGTTGACATACACACACACACACATGAGATCAACCCTGTATTCCGTGAAGTGTTAAAGCAGAGGGGGGGTTGACATGAATTCCGAAAATAAGGTTCTTGGATCGTCTACTTTTGAATTTATTGACTGGAAAGTTTTTTTTTTGTTATCTAGGCCCGCTTGCATCACAATTTAAGTACATACTTTAACTCTAAAAGAATTTTAGACATCGTTCTTTTTTATCCAACTGCCAAGGAAGGGTTATGTTTTTCGCGCGCATCTTGTATGTATGTATATTTGTAAAAAAAAATATTACTTCGTATCTTCCAAACGGCTGGGTGGGTTTCGACTGTTAAGTTATAGTTATATTCAATTCATTCATTATTAAAACACAAGTGACCTGAGATAGGTCTTTGAAAAAAAAAAATGGCGGATTTTTGGCGCGAAATAGTAAATCATTAATAAAATAATAATTACCAAACCTATCGAGTAGGGTATCAACATAAAGGGGATTACAAAAATATATATAAGTTTTATGTTTAAATTTAATTAGGAATAATAAATTGGTTTAAAAAGTTTTTGATAGCGTAAAAATGGGCCATGTTTGTGTCGGACCAGTTTTTGTTCATATGAGTGTGCCGGGACACTAAAAGTCTACAATAAAATAAATAATTGACAAAATCAAAAACCCGACTGCAAAATCACATAACGGAATATCCTTCTGGCTTCTGAAATACAAGTACTCTAACCTAGCACTGGAGCCAGGATCTCAAAATTTTCTGTAACTTCTTGTGGCAATTTTTATTTAATTTTTATTTATTTATCGTTTTTATTTTTGTTTTGAAATGTTCGTAATAGTGCGAATTTGGTTTTCATAGAAAGAAAAATTAGAACTAACTGAACGTCCTTTTTTCTATGGAATTTTTATATGAATTATTGAAATTCGGATCAGCTAGTTAATAATTAAATATAACTTAACATAACATCACGCCCGCATTCCCCGAAGGGATAGGTAGAGGTGTACCTATACACACACACTACACACACTAGTACACCCACATTTCGCCAGTTATGTTTAATTCCCATGTAACCGGTCACAAATCCATACTCTGAGCTGTGAAGTGAAAGTACCTATTGATTTGTGTTGCAATCGGGCCCTTAGTTTTATTCAAGTAAATATTTTACTTGCTACTGAGCAATTACATTTTTCTTGAGTTTCACGGTAGATTTTATTTTAATCGCGGAACTTAGTTTAAAAGTTAGTTATCTTACTACGCCAATAAGGTAATAAACCTGGCTGAGTAGTCGGCGTCAACTAAGTTATAGAAGTTCAAACAAAGATATGTTTAAAGAAAAGAGATTTGTCTGTTTGAAGTACAATGCATTTCTAGTATGATTTGTCTGTTTGAAGTACAATGCATTTCTAGTATCCATAGATTTTAAAATATTTAAGAGCGTTTATTCTGAAAGTGGACAACGTCGCAAATAGATGTCAAATATTTACCTGTTTTGATTAATTTGGCAATATGACATGTGGCTAACTAGCGAACTAGAATATTAATATTTAAGTAAGAAATATACTTGTGTTAGGAAGTTCCGCTCTTCCACTAGTTACAACTTACAGTATAAGCCATTGAATAGACATTCCATTTCAGTAGGTATTAAGAAAAGATTGATATAAAAGAAAAAGAAAAAGAAAAATAAAAACAAAGTAATCATATTTATAGACGCGCGGAGGCGTGTATGAGTGCGTGCGCGGGTGTGCGCTTGTGTGCGTGTGTGTGTGTGTGTGTGTGGGTGTATGTGTGTTTAACAATAATGTGAGTAAAAATCAAAAAGGTATTTATGGCATAGGTTTTGTGACTTTATTTGTGGTGTTCTTCAAAGAGGTCAGGTGTATAGTACTCGCAAACAGTTACCAGCGTGCGTGTATGACTATATGTATGAACGTAAACGAAGCGAAAGGATTCAAAATAAGTCCTTCTTTAAATTTTAATGTTACTTTGTTTTTTATTTATATTGTGTTTTTAGTATGTGTGATTTCCTGTGCGAGTCTCAATAAATAATTTTTATTTATTTCTTTCTTTCTTTCAAAGTAAGGATCGTTGGAGGTGACGTTCTGTAGTTTCTGCTTACCCCCATGGGAAGCAGGCGTGACTTTATGTATGTATTTATGGTTCATTTAGTTTATCTAGGAATATGCACTTTTCTTTTTACAGTTCAAGACTTTATCAACATGCGAACTTATTGTTGACTTGGTTATTTTAATGAATAATGTTTGCATGCGTTAATGAATGATTAATGCATTGAGTGCCATAATATAATTAACTAACTTTTGCGCGTGGGTAACCTACTAGAGGTTACCCACGCGGGCGAACCCATGGGATAAAAGGTCCTAACCCAGGTCATAATCTATCTGTTCAGCCGTTTTAGCGTGAAAGCGTAACAAACAAACTCACTTTTGCATTTATTATGTTATTAGTTAGGATTAACTGTTTCGCTAAAAGGGTGGAGGAAAAACACTAATCAATATTTTGGAGAGAAGTTTGCTTCTACACAATTTTTCTACAAAAATAAAATATACATATAGTTAAATAAAACCTATGTCTGAAAGTTGGGGAGGGAACAAGGGACATACCTACCACAAGTTGAGCCAATTCAAATATTTGAATTGAAATGCGGATATTAATAAATTTATTTACAATACTATCCGAATAAGGTTTGGTTGATATTTATCTCAAGCAACCATAAACTTCATGATTAGTTAGGATAGGTACTAAAATCCATAAAAAAAACATCAATCAAACTAAGCAATATTAAAAAAAACAAAATAGCTTCAATCAGTTTTATGTTCTCGTAAAAATATTCATCAATGTATGATTACCTTCGGCACGGCACTTACAGTTATTGTTGAGAAACGCGACACAATCAATTTACATGAAATTCGCTTATTTTCACATGATGGACTTGAGAATATACTTTTCTTTTAGGAAAAATATACTGTTTTACTGGAGTATAGCTCCCTAATTGCGTACTAACACAGTTTCAATCACAATCTGAAAGAGTTTGAAGGAAATTGTTAATTATGTTTAAAAAATTCGTCTCTTCGACAACGTAAATGACGCAATGCATGTTGTTGATCTGTCAAAATGAAAGGGCATTGGAAGTGTGTTACGAGTAACTCCGCTGGTCTCATTGCACTAATTTCTATGAACGTCTTTTGTGTTTTGCAGATAGGTACATACCTACAGGACGAGGCTTTTACGAGGAACCTAAACTACATTGAACTGGATTTAATGGTTGTGCAAATAAAAAAAAATAAAAAAAAATCCTACTTCTTTTCTTTTTTGTCGATGGTAATAGTAAACATATTTTATTATATTAGACTAACTGTTGCCCGAGGCTTCGTCCACGTAAACCCTAATTTCTCTTCTAAAATAAAAGCCTTAGTAACTCCTTATATCTCCAGCTATCTGCCAGTGCAAGTTCCGTGAAAATCGGTGATTAGCCGGAACAAACAGACAGACAATTTTTTTTGAATGGTTTTTTTGTTGTTAAGCCGTTATTTTGACATTACAAACAGACCCTTCAATTTTATTTATTTGTATGTATGTATAGATGAGTTGAGTCCAGTAGGGGGCCACGCCAATCGTGGCATCAGTGGCATTTTCGTTCTTCAGAACTGTAGGTGTAAAGACACTTTGGACACTACAAATAATAAAAATGTTTATTGCAGAAACTTGTACAACTTTTACAGTAAATCTTATATAGGGAACACCTTTTAAGTTAAAGATATACCTGTCCTAGGAGATCGAATTATGGGTCATGGTTTGGTCAGGAGCACCGCATTCACACTGATGGGTGTCGGTTCGGTCAATCATCCCCACTCCTACTCAAAACAGGCGCTTAAATATTACGTTTCAAAGTTTTTACTCTATAGGTCGTAATTTATGTTATAATAATTCTTTATAGGTATTAAAAACCTCCAGAATGAAAGTAAAAAACCGTAAAAAGCGTTGTTGGTCGATCACTTAAGGAAGGATTTTGGAAAATTGTATGTTGTAGAGAACAATACCTAGGGAGCAAGAAGCACGTTCTGCAGAGTGAAAGCAAACAGATAGGTATACTTAATGGAACTACTCGTACAAATACGAAAACTAGTGTTTTTCTGTTTCGTCCTAAATACGATCGTCGCGCGAATAGTGATCGTTTGAACTTTTTGTTCGGTGAACCTGAATGCATGATCGCGCTCACAGAGGGCGCCTTCCAATAAAAATCACTCGTCACTGAACTGCTTCAAGAATCGACTTGATAGATTAATTATCTCCAAGCTATTTGATACACACGCATCAGCTAATTACCTGCTAGTGTGTCTAACCAAATAAGAATAATAAAAATATATCAATTTATAATTTAAAAAAATCAAGTATCTCGACTTAGCACACGAGGTTGTCGACATGTGGGACGTGGACTCTGCAATCATTGTACCTATAATCGTAACAGTCAATGGCCTAATAGCGGAGAGCCTCGACCAACACCTCAGGAGGCTCTCATTGCGCGGCTGGCTCAAGGGCTTGATTCAGAAAGCAGAACTCCTAGACACGGCACGCATCGTGAGGAGGTTCCTCTCTCTAGAGCCCTGACCACCCGCAGCCTGGACCCTGTTCCTGATGCCGATGGGCCACTATTTTTAATATTTTTAAATGATTTTGTATGGTTTTTATTTTTATTTTATTTTATTTATTTTTATTTTATTTTTTTAAAAATGTAAATAATGAGTAATCAAAATGAAATAAAGGAGATAAATAATAATATATCAATTTAACCTTAAAACTCTTACCTACCAAAGTTAGGTGAAGGGTTAATTTAGCCCCTTTTATTGGTTTATTTATTTATTTATTTTATTATTTATGTACACACAGTAAAATACATAACGAGTATGTAGATACTACATAGTTATAATTTTGAGTACAAAGGTACTCGGATTATTCTTAAAAAATTTCTTCCAGAAGATCTGCGAAAGGAGAAATGAAAAACAAATGTAAACAATAGTGTGTGCAAAAAGTTTAATAATTTTAATATAAATAATAATTTTAATAACAAATATTTTCTAGAACAAGAAGAGAAAATATGAATAGCGGAGTTTTTAAACTAACATATTCAATATACCTACACGTATAAAGCTTAAATATATAAACAATGTCACCCATAGGTATGTGCCCGCCCGTATTTTTCTGAATATTCATGAAAAAAAAACAACAAAACATAAACAAACATAAACTCACAGTTAAGGTGAAATGGGTTCCAAAGCAGATGTTTCGACTTCACGCAAAATCAATGTTTCTCTTAAAAAAACAACGAATTTGCATATATTTTTTATGATTACGAAAATTGAAGAGTGTCCTTAGTGAAGTATGAGGCCCAAAACACGATTGACAAAACTTTCCTCGATAGAAAAAAAAGGCAGTTACATTAAAATCTGCTTTTTTTGTTACAACCACTAAGAGAAAAACCTATTCCATTCGATTGTTATCAAAGCAATTGTAATAAAATTTTGTCTACGTGTTCACTATTAAATACTTTAAGGAATTATGGACTTATTTTTCTATATCAACACAAGTAAAATTTTTAAATTCAATATTTGTAAACATATTACAATAGAATTGCGCGCGGGCCGGGTCATACCGCCGCTCCCGGAACGCTAACACGATACCATTTCGCCTTAAGAGGAAAGGCAATGCTCTTTTATTCGATATTTGATTACAGAAATAGTTTTAAAATCACGAATGCTAGGCGGTTGTGACAAAAACAAATATGTTTTCAGGGAATTGTTTTTTTTAAAGATTTAATAGTCGTAGTCTCATTTAAATGCTTAATTAAAAAAAAAAAAAAAAAAAATCTACCCATAGTCCACTCGTTTTTAGTTTATTTTTGTTTTAATGGTTTGACGTCGACTTTCAAAAATATTCACCTAATTCTTATGGCATTGTGATCGTGATTTGAGAAACCAATTATTTTTTTAAACAGTCAATAACTCAAATTATTCACAAAACAGTTGTTCTTTTGTTTTATTTGTTGGCAACATCGCGGAATCTTTACAAATACTTTTACTTTGGCTTTGAAGCATTTTGGTTTCGGCAAATAATAACTAATCATCATCAAAGAAAATCGCTATTGAATTTACCTACTGGTTTTTTTTAACATACCTGGAATTTGATCAATGTATTACTTTTCAAAGTTACTGATTGTGTGACATAATAGTTGTAAAAAAATTATTAAGGTTTTTATGAAAAAATTGGTACTGATATACAAATAAATAATTCTATGAAACTTGGCAGTCTGTTATGAGCGTTTAGTCTGAAGTTGGGCAACGTCGCAAATAGATGTCAAATATTTCACTGTTTTGATTAATTTAGCAATATTACTGTGTGGAAATAAAAAATGTGGCTAACTAGCGAACTAAAATATTGATTATGAAATGCAATAATTAATATCGTAACACCGAATTTTTAGTTTTAGATGTAAATAAACTATTTGGAAACTTTCAAAATGCGTTTTTTACACCTAAAGTGGGTACAACATGAAATTCAATGTTATAATTGCAATTCATTATTAATATTCTAGTTCGCTAGTTAGCCACATTTCTTATTTCTATTCAGTAATATTGCTATAAGAATCAAAATAGGTAAAAATTTGACAGTTATTTGCGACGTTGTCAACTTTTAGGATAAACCCTTTTAACGTAACATAATCAGCCTATAACGTCCCCACTGCAGGTCTCTCTGAATCGGCGGGAGTGGGCCACAATCTACCAAGCGCCCAGTGCTGGTTGGTGGATGTCACATGTTTTAGTTTTTTTTAATTCTAGGACATTCCGGTTTCCTCACGATGTTTTCCTTCACCGTTTAACTAGTACGCACTCTGCTGGTCAATTCTGTAAGAATCTTACCGTAATAAATAAAGTAGGTGAAGTGAACTTGAAGTGAGCTGCCATTTCACCAGATGCCAGGGATTTACACTTTTGACAGTTCACTTCACCTAATCTTCACGGTGAGATATTCGGCTATTATCAATTCTTAAAATGGTAAAATAATTTCAAATAAATATGGTTACGTGGATACTATTGAACAACCTGACGCATTTTGAAATAGGAACACTAATTTAAATATTCAAATACGAATGGAATATCATTAATAGCCAATCGTGTTTTGTTGAGGGTTATTAAACTGTATTCATTTCAAGTGGCTGCACTGATTTTGCAGGAATATTTAGTGAAATTGTTTTTCTTTATTATTATTTAGCAAGTCCTTGTATGGTAGAAGGTTTGAAAGAGCATGGCAGTTGAAACTTGCCACGTTCACTTCAATGTCTCACTTATGGTGGTGTGTATTATAAAAGGATCATTCGGACCCCTAATAAATGGTTGAGCTGGATTGTTGATCCACGCGTCATTTTGTGTACGGGCTCCATCGTTTGAGACTGGTCATCTCTTAACTGCCAGGACTTATTTCCAATCTTATATTTTGAATTGATTTTTATTTTATTTTTTCACATATCGAACCAACAAGAATAATGTGTTCGGAGTTTTGTAGTATCTTCATTTCAAAGAGTGTCCTTAGAGTTTCTTGCCCGTTCTTCTCCATAAAGATCTACGTTTTGGAATGGACCACTAGCTTCAACTTTCTGACTAACTGACCGACTCTTTGACAATTCAAAAGTGCCTGTAAATGGTTTAATTGAAATAAATAGTTTGAGTTTGATAAGTAGTAAGATTTTTTTTATTCCAAGTTAAGACAACGATAAAAATTATTTCTCAAACTCAAGCTTTATTTTTGCAGAATAAAAACTGTTACTAATTACAATTCGAGTTCAAACCAAAAAGCCTACATTCAGTATGAATTAAAGATATTTCCTCCATATTACGAGCAGTAAGCCGGCAAATACCGACCAACCGATCCGCAGCGAAACGTAATCAGAACATTTCCACCGGGAAAACAACTTAGTTACACATAACCGGATGTCCGGAGACACCGTTATCGTGACCAATGTAGCTTGAACTCCCTTGATGCCTGCCCTCCTTCACAAAGTTCCCGCAATCACTTGAATGAGAGGTCAGGATGTAATGGGCAGTGCCCACTGGCGACAATGTGATTTGTGGCTGTGCGTCTGTCCTGAATTCTCGAGTACTTCGACTAGATGCATTTTGCCGTAGAATTGATTTTATCGTTTGCGTATCTATTCAGGCGAGTTTGGCAACTGTATTTGCGAACGTTCTTGTCCTAATTCATTTTCAGAACACCTGGGTTGTCATTTGACAAATTTTTGGGTAAATATTTCTAGAGTGGCTCGTGGCTAAATAATAAGCCCAGCCCCACGGGTCGATCGATCAGGTTAAGCTACGCTTGCCGGGGTTGGTTCGTGGATGGGTTACCATCCATTACCAGGAGATTTAATTAACTTCTGGAGGGAGGTGGGCTGGTTGGAATTACCACCGACGGCCGCCATGCCCCACGCATAATGGTCCACCTGAAGGACTACGTGCGGAAACCAAACCCTATATCATAGAAGATAGAGACCATTCTATTTCATATTGAGAATGACCCCTCCGTGCCTCGGAAAGCTCGTTACACCGTTGGTCCCGGCTGTCACTCTTGGATCTTTGACAGTCGTTACCGGGTCTTCAGAAGTCTGACAACCAGTCATACCAAGGGGTATCGTATTACCCAGTAACTGGGTTGTGGAGGTCCGATAGGCAGTCGCTTCATGTAATATACTGGTATTCAGCTACATCCGGTTAGACTGGAAGCCGACCCCAACATAGTTGGGAAAACGGGGAAAGACTAGGCAGATTGAGTTCTAGAGTTGGGAGGGTCTATTGTTCTTTGCAGAGCAATCGAGCCAGCTTGAACTAGACTGTGTTTGTCGCCGTCATGTTTCCATGGATATTCGTGTTGATGTAGAGTTAGTTGTACTTTAGCCAGCTCAAACCCTAGGAGGTGTTAAGGATGGGCGTTTTGGGGGACAGTCTTTTTTAATTACTTATTCTAATCTAATGGAATTTGAGACAAGTTAGTACTTCTATTCTCCGTTGATTTTATGCCTCTGAGATTTACTCTTAAAAAAATCGTGCAACAACCCAAAATGCAACAACAATTTCAACTTTTAACACAATTTTATCAAGCAAACCAAATATAACCCAATAGATCAGTAAGTTAGCAAGGCGTTAAGTTATTAATTAAGTTTAGGGCAGTTTAGCACTCTGACATAAAGCGTTTCTGACCGCCGGTGGAACTTCTTGACATGTTTGCTTGTAACTATATTATAGAGTCGGTTAGGCTCCTTAAAAGTAATTGGTTACTTAGTGTGTAGGTATTAAAGCTTATTTTTGGTCACTGCACAAGTTTCACATGAGTGAAATGTGAAGGTATAATATACTATACCTACTTAACTTTCGTCAAAATCAAAAAATTTAATGATGGTGCCGACCACATCAAAATCTCTACAAAAAACAATGGGAATGTTGACAGGGAAAAAAAACAATTTAGTCCGTCAGTCAGATAATAAAAAATATTAGACACGACGTATTTTTTGCTTTATCAAATTAAAAAAAAATTGTTTAGATAAAACGCATTAAAGTTCCGAGTGGGGGCTCGCTACGTCACAAGTCAGTATAAAATCTACCGACCAGTGACGTCATGCCACATTTTAATGTATTGCGTACTTAATGTATCGCCGTAATCTTTTGATTACGTAAAAAACATACGTGACCAATATTTGTTAATAATCTACTTGAAGGACAAAAAAAAGTTTTCCTCAACATCCCTATTAATGCACCTAAAAAGTTTAAGTTACAAGTTAATTTTGATGTGACCTTTATTTTATCTGCAATTTTATAAACTTTTTCTTCTAAACTAAAGAAGTTTTCCAAATTGCGAAAAAAGTCATTCATGTCCCTTCATTGATTGGACTTGACGACTCAAATTTACTTCGCTTACGCACGTCTAATCTAAATCTAAACTAATATTAAATAGAGAAAAGATTAGAATTTTTGTTTATTTGTTAGTTTGTTACGCTTTCTCGCTAAAACGGATAAACGGATTTGGATGAAATTTGGCACATGGGTAGACGATTTTATCTCGATATTCTCATAGGATCGTGAATTAACTGGAAATTATTACTATATTTAGTCGCCCCTAAATATAGTAAGAATTTCCTTTTGGAAAGGAAATTTCTCGCCGACTGTTCGACACTACGTGACCATAGTGCTGGCTTTTTAGCATTGCTATTCAACGTGGCAATGCTGCCAGTCTTCTGGGCACGTTTCCGGGTGACAACGATATGGACGAGTACTTTGACGCCTAAGTGTAGTTTTCTTTTTGTATTTATTTGTATAGTAAGTGTTAATAGGCCTACACTATCCTCTCATACCTTTTAACACTGTAATGTGAAAACATTGTAAAAACCATTTACTTTTAAAAGAGTAACCGTGGAGTTTCTTGCCGGCTCTTCTCCGTAGGAAACGACCAATTGGAACCGTGCACCTAGCTTCTGACGTTTCATAAGTGCCCTTGTAGGTTTATGTGAAATAAAATATTTTAAATTGAATTGAATTGAGTTATTTATTTTAGTACCTATTAATAAATAGTTAGTTGTTTAATAACTGTATGTAAGGAATAAAACTGTTCATGTAACAATATAAATAATATCTTCAAAGTTATTAACTTCTCTTATGTTATTACTATGACTTTAGACGTCGAACTAAAACTTGGTAATTGAACAATCTAAACTCCTCTAGTTAAGTTCAAATATTTTATGCTTAGTCCTCGTTAAGTATGGTTTAATAGTATCGCTTTGAAGTTGTCTTCGCTTATTTAACTTGTTCCAGTTAAAATAGATAATGACTGTTATAAAAAGACCTTTTACAAATTAATAAAATACATAGTAAAATATTAGGATGAGCGCCAAAGAACTTCATGTTCTGACGACGATGACGTCAAGCTATTCAGACGGTGACCTGTCCAATTTTAAATAATTCATACAACAATCTCATGAAAAAAAAATAGTCAGATTTTCCCGAATTAGAAAATTTTCCGAGAAACTTTTCCAATTTTCCTTTCCATAAAAACCTAATTCGGACAATGACCAACATTTAAAAAAAAAATTGCCAAGTCGATCCAGACATTCTCAAGTGATGCGCTGACCAACGAAAAGCATTTCATTTTCAATTATATAGAATAGATTGTAGATTCACAGTGCGTGTAAATCAATATGGCTAAGGAACTTTTTTTTGTTAATCTATTTTGTCCCACTTCTGGCAAAGGCCTTCCTCCATTCCTCTCATCTTTCGCGAGTGTCTTCCTTCCAGTGTTGACGGAACCTATCTAGTTCATCCCATTTAGGCAGGCACTCTGAGTCCTAAATGACGAAAAAACATTTTTTTTACAAAACAGTTGTCTTAAAACAACTGACGTCTAAACAAGTTTTAAGTTATAAACTTTACTCGCTCCAAAGTGATAACGCACACACAAGGCGGGTGCGTGTCGGGCGCGGGTCGGGACGGCAGTACGGTGGGCTTTTATATATTGTAATTCCTTGTACTCGTATTATATCGATGTCAGAACACGAAACCAGTGCGCGGGTCGGGCGCGGAGCGGGTTGGGAGCGGGAGCCGCCCGACCCGCACCCACATTGTGTGTGTGTTGAGCTTTAAAATTTAATATCCAAAGACATGTCCTCAGTCCTACACCCCTGGACGCTGATTGGACGTGATACATTCAACGGGATTTGCAGCCATCCAGCCATCCGCATCTCTTTCGACGCATGAAAAACTGGCAGACAATCCGATAGGCCTTTTTTCCAGTGGGTTAAATTATTTTGTTGACATACACACACACACACATGAGATCAACCCTGTATTCCGTGAAGTGTTAAAGCAGAGGGGGGGTTGACATGAATTCCGAAAATAAGGTTCTTGGATCGTCTACTTTTGAATTTATTGACTGGAAAGTTTTTTTTTTGTTATCTAGGCCCGCTTGCATCACAATTTAAGTACATACTTTAACTCTAAAAGAATTTTAGACATCGTTCTTTTTTATCCAACTGCCAAGGAAGGGTTATGTTTTTCGCGCGCATCTTGTATGTATGTATATTTGTAAAAAAAAATATTACTTCGTATCTTCCAAACGGCTGGGTGGGTTTCGACTGTTAAGTTATAGTTATATTCAATTCATTCATTATTAAAACACAAGTGACCTGAGATAGGTCTTTGAAAAAAAAAAATGGCGGATTTTTGGCGCGAAATAGTAAATCATTAATAAAATAATAATTACCAAACCTATCGAGTAGGGTATCAACATAAAGGGGATTACAAAAATATATATAAGTTTTATGTTTAAATTTAATTAGGAATAATAAATTGGTTTAAAAAGTTTTTGATAGCGTAAAAATGGGCCATGTTTGTGTCGGACCAGTTTTTGTTCATATGAGTGTGCCGGGACACTAAAAGTCTACAATAAAATAAATAATTGACAAAATCAAAAACCCGACTGCAAAATCACATAACGGAATATCCTTCTGGCTTCTGAAATACAAGTACTCTAACCTAGCACTGGAGCCAGGATCTCAAAATTTTCTGTAACTTCTTGTGGCAATTTTTATTTAATTTTTATTTATTTATCGTTTTTATTTTTGTTTTGAAATGTTCGTAATAGTGCGAATTTGGTTTTCATAGAAAGAAAAATTAGAACTAACTGAACGTCCTTTTTTCTATGGAATTTTTATATGAATTATTGAAATTCGGATCAGCTAGTTAATAATTAAATATAACTTAACATAACATCACGCCCGCATTCCCCGAAGGGATAGGTAGAGGTGTACCTATACACACACACTACACACACTAGTACACCCACATTTCGCCAGTTATGTTTAATTCCCATGTAACCGGTCACAAATCCATACTCTGAGCTGTGAAGTGAAAGTACCTATTGATTTGTGTTGCAATCGGGCCCTTAGTTTTATTCAAGTAAATATTTTACTTGCTACTGAGCAATTACATTTTTCTTGAGTTTCACGGTAGATTTTATTTTAATCGCGGAACTTAGTTTAAAAGTTAGTTATCTTACTACGCCAATAAGGTAATAAACCTGGCTGAGTAGTCGGCGTCAACTAAGTTATAGAAGTTCAAACAAAGATATGTTTAAAGAAAAGAGATTTGTCTGTTTGAAGTACAATGCATTTCTAGTATGATTTGTCTGTTTGAAGTACAATGCATTTCTAGTATCCATAGATTTTAAAATATTTAAGAGCGTTTATTCTGAAAGTGGACAACGTCGCAAATAGATGTCAAATATTTACCTGTTTTGATTAATTTGGCAATATGACATGTGGCTAACTAGCGAACTAGAATATTAATATTTAAGTAAGAAATATACTTGTGTTAGGAAGTTCCGCTCTTCCACTAGTTACAACTTACAGTATAAGCCATTGAATAGACATTCCATTTCAGTAGGTATTAAGAAAAGATTGATATAAAAGAAAAAGAAAAAGAAAAATAAAAACAAAGTAATCATATTTATAGACGCGCGGAGGCGTGTATGAGTGCGTGCGCGGGTGTGCGCTTGTGTGCGTGTGTGTGTGTGTGTGTGTGGGTGTATGTGTGTTTAACAATAATGTGAGTAAAAATCAAAAAGGTATTTATGGCATAGGTTTTGTGACTTTATTTGTGGTGTTCTTCAAAGAGGTCAGGTGTATAGTACTCGCAAACAGTTACCAGCGTGCGTGTATGACTATATGTATGAACGTAAACGAAGCGAAAGGATTCAAAATAAGTCCTTCTTTAAATTTTAATGTTACTTTGTTTTTTATTTATATTGTGTTTTTAGTATGTGTGATTTCCTGTGCGAGTCTCAATAAATAATTTTTATTTATTTCTTTCTTTCTTTCAAAGTAAGGATCGTTGGAGGTGACGTTCTGTAGTTTCTGCTTACCCCCATGGGAAGCAGGCGTGACTTTATGTATGTATTTATGGTTCATTTAGTTTATCTAGGAATATGCACTTTTCTTTTTACAGTTCAAGACTTTATCAACATGCGAACTTATTGTTGACTTGGTTATTTTAATGAATAATGTTTGCATGCGTTAATGAATGATTAATGCATTGAGTGCCATAATATAATTAACTAACTTTTGCGCGTGGGTAACCTACTAGAGGTTACCCACGCGGGCGAACCCATGGGATAAAAGGTCCTAACCCAGGTCATAATCTATCTGTTCAGCCGTTTTAGCGTGAAAGCGTAACAAACAAACTCACTTTTGCATTTATTATGTTATTAGTTAGGATTAACTGTTTCGCTAAAAGGGTGGAGGAAAAACACTAATCAATATTTTGGAGAGAAGTTTGCTTCTACACAATTTTTCTACAAAAATAAAATATACATATAGTTAAATAAAACCTATGTCTGAAAGTTGGGGAGGGAACAAGGGACATACCTACCACAAGTTGAGCCAATTCAAATATTTGAATTGAAATGCGGATATTAATAAATTTATTTACAATACTATCCGAATAAGGTTTGGTTGATATTTATCTCAAGCAACCATAAACTTCATGATTAGTTAGGATAGGTACTAAAATCCATAAAAAAAACATCAATCAAACTAAGCAATATTAAAAAAAACAAAATAGCTTCAATCAGTTTTATGTTCTCGTAAAAATATTCATCAATGTATGATTACCTTCGGCACGGCACTTACAGTTATTGTTGAGAAACGCGACACAATCAATTTACATGAAATTCGCTTATTTTCACATGATGGACTTGAGAATATACTTTTCTTTTAGGAAAAATATACTGTTTTACTGGAGTATAGCTCCCTAATTGCGTACTAACACAGTTTCAATCACAATCTGAAAGAGTTTGAAGGAAATTGTTAATTATGTTTAAAAAATTCGTCTCTTCGACAACGTAAATGACGCAATGCATGTTGTTGATCTGTCAAAATGAAAGGGCATTGGAAGTGTGTTACGAGTAACTCCGCTGGTCTCATTGCACTAATTTCTATGAACGTCTTTTGTGTTTTGCAGATAGGTACATACCTACAGGACGAGGCTTTTACGAGGAACCTAAACTACATTGAACTGGATTTAATGGTTGTGCAAATAAAAAAAAATAAAAAAAAATCCTACTTCTTTTCTTTTTTGTCGATGGTAATAGTAAACATATTTTATTATATTAGACTAACTGTTGCCCGAGGCTTCGTCCACGTAAACCCTAATTTCTCTTCTAAAATAAAAGCCTTAGTAACTCCTTATATCTCCAGCTATCTGCCAGTGCAAGTTCCGTGAAAATCGGTGATTAGCCGGAACAAACAGACAGACAATTTTTTTTGAATGGTTTTTTTGTTGTTAAGCCGTTATTTTGACATTACAAACAGACCCTTCAATTTTATTTATTTGTATGTATGTATAGATGAGTTGAGTCCAGTAGGGGGCCACGCCAATCGTGG
This sequence comes from Agrochola macilenta, assembly GCA_916701695.1. Classification (NCBI taxonomy): domain Eukaryota; kingdom Metazoa; phylum Arthropoda; class Insecta; order Lepidoptera; family Noctuidae; genus Agrochola; species Agrochola macilenta. Next base: position 19,026,014 of record OU753563.1, read on the forward strand.
CATCAGTGGCATTTTCGTTCTTCAGAACTGTAGGTGTAAAGACACTTTGGACACTACAAATAATAAAAATGTTTATTGCAGAAACTTGTACAACTTTTACAGTAAATCTTATATAGGGAACACCTTTTAAGTTAAAGATATACCTGTCCTAGGAGATCGAATTATGGGTCATGGTTTGGTCAGGAGCACCGCATTCACACTGATGGGTGTCGGTTCGGTCAATCATCCCCACTCCTACTCAAAACAGGCGCTTAAATATTACGTTTCAAAGTTTTTACTCTATAGGTCGTAATTTATGTTATAATAATTCTTTATAGGTATTAAAAACCTCCAGAATGAAAGTAAAAAACCGTAAAAAGCGTTGTTGGTCGATCACTTAAGGAAGGATTTTGGAAAATTGTATGTTGTAGAGAACAATACCTAGGGAGCAAGAAGCACGTTCTGCAGAGTGAAAGCAAACAGATAGGTATACTTAATGGAACTACTCGTACAAATACGAAAACTAGTGTTTTTCTGTTTCGTCCTAAATACGATCGTCGCGCGAATAGTGATCGTTTGAACTTTTTGTTCGGTGAACCTGAATGCATGATCGCGCTCACAGAGGGCGCCTTCCAATAAAAAGTGACATGTTGCACGTGACAGATCGTGTGATGCACTTGTAAAATGTAACGGTAGGTACAAAGGCGGACATTTTCTATCACTGCTATAGGGTGATGCAGAGACAATGCCGTCTGCTGTCAAAAAGGAGTGAATGGTAAAGTGAGGTCTGAATAGGAATAACGGAAGAAGCAAACGTGTACCGACCCGACCCCAAGTAACATGGGACAACACTCATTATTCTGCTGCTGTTGGTGTACCAAATAAATAAATAAATGGGGCAGTAAGGCGATGATGCCGTCTGCCGCCAATATTCCTTTACCAATAAAAACATTAATTAAATTAGTAACTGGTAAGCTAATATCGATGACGTTTATCAATTACAATGATTACAATTTCAAGCCATTTATCACTTTGAAGTTTTGACGGGCCGACTTCAAAACTCTCGCTCACCTATCAAAACAATGTAAACTCGAAGCTCTACGGAAATTATTGTAATATTTCTATAAGTATTGATTTCTCTGACATATTTGTACGACAACATGTATATTAGCCGTGATTTGATATTGTTGTTTTAGTGTGACATAAATGTGACAGACATAACATCACGCCTATATTTCCCGAAGGGTCGTGCAGAGGTGGAGGAGTATCTATATTACAGCCACATTTTGCCAGTTATGTTTAAGTCCCATATAATAGGGGGCGAATCTATTGCCAACAACCAGGCACAAATCCAGATTCCGGGCTGCTACTGAGAAATTCCAGATGGAAAAACCCAATAACACTTTGCCCGACCAGCGAATCGAACCCAGAACCTCATGCCCAGCAGTAGCACTTGCGACCGCAACAACAACGAGGCAAAATAAATGTGACAGTTCAGATAGTTACTCAGACCATGGAAGCTCAACAGATATGCATGATGCAGAATGTATTGTATCCATCAGCCTTTGGTAGATATTTTTTTGATGTAGGTGCAACGGGTGTGTGAAGAAAAGTTTAGTTTTTTACAGAGTAACCTGTATGTGAGTACATCGCAGTGGATTAATAAAATGTTCGAATTTTAAATCAAACTGAACGCGATCAACACATTTACATCACGTTCAAGAACTGTCAGTGTCATCATTGTGTTGGAATATTGACACTGGCAGCTCATACTGACGCGTTTTAGACGTGCTGATCACGATCATTTTCTTTGGTGATATTCGCCATAAGTTCTCTGCCTCATTTCTCTATCCTCCGATAGTAAAAATAAAGCATTGTTTCAAAAGCTAAACTAATAAAATTACAAACTTATGAGCAAGATTAGTTCTCCAAACTTGTAATCACTAGGGAGAAAACAAAATCATAAAATATACGAACGCGTTACTTGAAATATTATAAAACTTACAACTGCGTTAGAGATTAAAAACGTTAACGTATACTTATTAGGTATTTATACATCACTTTAATATGCATGCAATCATCGATAATTGGTATTATTATTAACATTTTGAATATATAAAAGTTTCTTAAAAAAATATATAGGTATATCTTATTTGTAGAGCTGTCATTATGTAGAATTTAAAAAAACTTGACATAACAAAAACGCTTTGCATACACGCATAACATCACACCTGTAATCCCCCAAGGGTTAGGCAGAGGTGTACAGTTTGCTAAGTTACTGTTATATTTTATTAAATGTTATGTGCTCAGCTTGATGCTATACTAAAGCTATCCAGAGACGCATTTACCCTCATCTAAATTTATTTATTTATTATTATGCAACTAACTATCTACAGTACACAATTCGAAGACATGTGACATCTACCAACCCGCACCAGGCCCACGATGGTGGATTACAGCCCACTCCCTCTCGAAGAGAAGAGGCCTGTCTTCCAGCAGTTCCCAACATTATAGCTTTAGGTTATCTTATGTAAATTAAATGACTAACTAACGAACTATATTGGTACTTAATATGAATATGATATTTCATAACTTAACTAGTCTGAACTGATTTCTACGATTTTTTTGAGAGAGATATCATGTGAAACTTAGAGACGGACCTGAACAACCTTTTTTTTTTTAATTACCTCTGTGGGCTAGTGGTAAGATCACCTGTCTCAGACCCAGAAGTCCCGGGTTGAAATCCCAGCTGAGTCAAAATTTTCTCTTCGATTTGGTTGGTGGTAGGGCTTGTTCTAAGTCCGCCTGGCTACCTGCCACCATCATATCTAAATCTGTCACCATAACGACAATGTTAACAGCATTGTTGTGTTTCGGCAGGGATTCCGGGTGAAACTCGCTCCCACTTTCGGCCTGATCATCACTTACCATCAGATCAGATGAAGGCAAAGAGCTTCCACGTTGTGGTTTAAAAAAAAAAAACTTTTTTGCAATAAAAGAGTCCCCACGACTGCTGGTATCCTGGTATTACTAAGAGTTTATCCAGTGCACCCTGAGCGCGTAAATACAAAGGCGGATGCAACACAGACACCCATAATACACACCGAATACACAATTGAACACACTACCGAATTGGGACACTGTAATGGTAGCGTATGTATGAAATAAATAAATAAATAATAAATAAATAATCTGTGCTACATTATCTTGCGAATAGTTTAATGCAGTAATAGTCCGTCCGAACTGCAACACAGCGGTTTGTATTGCAACCGCATTTTTTTGTATAAGGCAACGAAAATACGGATTCAACGCAGACGCAGACACCCACATATTAATAATAATATGTGGGTGTGTGCGTTGAATCCGTCTAACGGAAATACATTAAAAACTGTCGAAAATTTGTAAACTGAGTCAAATAGGTTAGGTGAGAACTGTTATCAACCGCTACTTCCAAGTTACTCGCAGCTAAGTAGGCTATTTAGTATTAGCGCATGGTGCGTTACGTCACAAGCAAGTTTGATACCTGCAGTGTAGACAGAGTGAGTACTTATAAGCTGTATTGCAGTCGTTTTTGTTAAAACAATGTGTTTCGGACCCGATCACAATGCGGTCTGCATTGTGATCGGGTCCGAAACACATTCTCAAATGTCTGTGGTGTAACTGTGTTACTTACGTGTACTTTATTCATAAGGACGCGGCTTCGTTACAGAATAGCTACTGTTTGTGTTGTATCTGCCTTTGTATTTACGCACCCTGGGCAGACAACCTGGTGACTAGCTAATCCTTGTACAAGGCTCCTTAATGTAATTATCTCGTACCGACATGAGGATGGAGAAATTCCGGAAAATTTACAACATCATTTGTATGTCCAATACGTACAATAAAATGAAGTCGCTTTTCATGTCGCGTTTTGCTTCTAAACTACACAATAGATTTTGATCCGTTTTTCACCATCAATTAGATAATTTATTTCGGAAGGTTTAAGTGTATTTATAAACCAGTTACATTAAACTTACTTATAATCAAAAATCTGCCTAGCCTTTTCCCAACTATGTTGGGGTCGGCTTCCAGTCTAACCGCATGCAGCTGAATACCAGAATTTTATATGGAGTGACTGCCTCAGCAACCCAGTTACTGGGTAACACAATACCCCTTGGTAAGACTGGTAGTCAGACTTTCGGGCTTCTGACGACCCGTAACGACTGTCAAAGATCCATGAATGACAGCCGGGACCAACGGCTTAACATGCTTTCCGAGGCACGGAAGAGTCTCGGTATATAAACTTTAGCACCCATCCGCGGACCAACCCCGGCAAGCGTCGCTTAATCTGATGGATCGACCCTTGCGGCTGTTATTACTTAGCCACGAGCTCCTCTTATACTTACTTATAATCAAAGACATTAAATTATCTCTAAACTATTTGCTCCTATTTAATAGGAGCAAATAGTTTAAATAAATTAATTTAAATTAATTTTATTTTTTATTGTTTTAATAGTGTGTAGATTTCTTTAAGAAATCTTGATGTTTTGTCAAGTAGTAAAAACCGTGTGACGCAGGGACAAATCGCTAGTAAGTACGTATAATAAATAACAGGGAGAGTAACATAAAATGCAGCTGCGTGTCGTATCGTGTTGCACGTTACACGGTTCTATTACGAGTGACATGTTATGGCTTAAAATACGGACGTCCTAATTACATATTCTTGTTACTCGCGCCGTGCTTGTCGACGAGAAACGAGGAAATAAACACCTATTTGTTTATTTGGTGTGAGTTTCACTTGATCCTGTTTAATAATTATGTGAAAACTAGCGCTTTGTCCGCGACGGCTTTCGGTTTGATTACGAATGTTTCCATAGAAACTTCAAAACCAAATTTTATTTATTTTCACTATTATGAGTAGGTACTTTTTTTTCAAAGGTAGTTAAAGTCTACGACAACCTTCGCCTGAATTCAAGCTATCTCATCCAAAATCAAATCATTTAGCCGTGAAAACGTAACAAACAGACACTTTCTTACTAATAATATTTATTCTATACGAATCGAGTCGTAGGTTCGATCCCTGACAGGCGTTTTACTTTGTGTAAATTATTTCATCACCGCTGCTTTCAAAACAGTGAAGGAAAACTTCGTGAGGAAACCAGTATGTCCCAGAACCAAATATTCGAAGACATGACGTGACATCTACCAACCCTCAGTGGTCCCGCATGGTGGATTACGGCCCAGGCCAGGAACAATAACATCGGTCAAGAAGATAACGAGGGTGAGCGCTGATACGTACTTAAATCTACAAGATATTAAGTTATCTTAGCTTAGATATTGGCTGCAACTCTAACATGCAACTTTTCCTTAGCTTAATTAAAGCCATTGTAAGTGTCGTGATGGCCCAGTGGTTAAGGCCTCGCCTCTCATGCACGAGGTTGTGGGTTAAAATCCGGGCAAGTACCAATGTGACTTTTTCAATTCATGTGTACTTTCTGAGTTTATCTTGGACATTACTGACATCGGTGAAGGAAAAACATCGTGAGGAAACCTGGACTTATAGTTAATATAAGTCTGAAATCACCAACCCGTCTTGAGCAAGCGTGGTGATCAATGCTCGTGCCTTCTCTATATGAGAAGAGGCCTTTGCCCTGCAGTGGGACAGTAACAGGCTGATATTATTATTATTATTCATTGTAAACTATATTTTTTTACTTGAAGCTGCAAATAAACTTAAATTTTAATTTTAATTATTTTAATATTAAGATTATAATTATTAGCATTTTTGGTGTCACTGATATAATCAACCTATGGTGTTGCCACTGCTGTGTCACTGGCCTCCTCTCTTCGAGAGGAAGTGGGCCGTAATCAACCATCACGCGGGCCCAGTGCGGGTTGGTTGATGTCACATATCTTTGAATTTTTTGGTTCTTGAATAGATTTCCTCACGATGTGTTCCTTCACCGTTTTGAGAGCAGGTGATGAAATAATTTACGGAAAATAAAGTGTCCTCCTGAGTCTAAACTCACGACCTATAAACAACTCGTAAGTCACGGCTTTTACCACTGGGCCCCCACTGACTAGTGTCACTAATAGAACCATGTAAACTCTAATTGTTAGCACAGATCAACAGATGTTTCTAAACCTCAGACCTGCTACGGTCATATTAACAGTTGTCGTTATCATAAGCACGCGATAGTGACGGCAAATTGTACCTCCTCTACACATGAAACCAGTAATTCGATAGCTATAGCAACAATAAACAATAATTTAGACTTTTGTAAAAATGACACATAATGAAAAATGTAATGTAATTTATTAATTTTGTTTTGTTTTGCAGTGCCCTTACAGGCTGCATGTTTGAAACTTATACTCTTACTAGCTTTTTCCCGCGACTTCGTCCGCGTAAAAGTCGAAAATGGTTCTAATAGGATTTTTTATTGTCTTTTTACGTTATTAATTTTGTTATAACATTTAAATTATTCTGTTAAAATGTTTGAATACCTATAAAATATAACAATCTTTGTTATAGTATAGGGATTTAAAGGTTAAATAAACATGAAAATAAAATACATTTTCGTTATATTTTATGAGCTCGGTCTTTGATGGTGAAAGTTACACGGGGGTATTATCTTTTTACAACGAAATCGAACTACTACACCTACCGTATTTGTTTGTAAACAATATTTTTTGTTATGCCTTCGGGTGCTAGAATCACCAGGCTACTCTGTGCGCTTACTCTGGAGCACGCCACATACAACTGACCGTGGGAAAAGCAGCTCTTCCTCAAGTCTACTCCCGCTATCTTAAGGGTTTGACCTTGAGCTTTGTTTATGGTCATTGCGAAGCAGACTTTGATGGGAAACTGCTCTCTCTTGAATTCGAAGGGGTAATTTGATGGTGTTAAGGGAATCCTAGGAATAAATACAAACCTCTGTATATCTTAGAAACCTTCAAATGCGGTACTATAATATAGTATATATATTATAATATAGCACGGTGACTTTCGAGACATTCCAATTTTAAAGAGTATTTGCATTGCACCTAGCTTTTATGTGAGTTCAACCTTTTTTTAATAAAATCGATTGAGTTTTCAAACATGTGTCAAAATAAAATGTAATTTAAATCAAAAGCACTAAGGAGTATTGATATCAACTTCGAAGCAAATCACTCCCAAAATAACTTTCTACCCCTATTTAACCCCGTTAGGGGATGAATTTCAATAAAATACGAAACACGTCTTCCATCTATTTTGTTAAATAATGTTTATGCAAAATTTGAAGTAGATTGGACCAAGGAATCACGTTGTCCCATACAAACTTTGCCCCCCTTTTTCACCCCCGTAGGGGTAGAATTTCGGAAAATCCTTTCTTATCGGATGCCTACGTCATACAAAGAACACACCCTCCAAGTTTCAGGTCTCTACGATCAGCGGTTTAGGCTGTGCGTTGATCCGTCAGTCAGTCATTCAGGACAAAGCATTTTATATGTATAGATTCCAACCTCTGTGTTTATGTTTGCAATAAACTGACTTGATTTGATTGGATTTTGCTAGGGTGTTATAATCGATGTGTACGCTCTTCAGGTTTAGTTAATTAAAAATACCTATGTGAAAATTATAACGTTCATTGTTAAAAAAACGATTGTTCCACTTTTAAAATGTTCCAAAAAGTGGGAAAGTTATCACTTTCGTTTCTTCCGTAGAAATCTATTTTTTTTTACTGTATTCAAAGGGAATTTGAACTACAAAACTTAAATGTCAGATGCTTATTTAAAACAGAACTACGTTCGTCAAAATTACGTTCAAGGGTCCACGAAAAGGAGTAAATGATCTAGATAGAAATGAAACATAGCTTATCATAAAACTTGTTTGACTTTTCTCTTTCAATCTGCAAATGGCGTGGAATTCTCAGGCTTTTTCCCAACAGTGGGATAATATTAGTTATAGTAACAGTGTAACAAAATTTGCGACATGATTATAATTTGAATAATTAATGTTAATAACATATTTAAAAATTGTTAATTGCTTCGTTATAAAAAAAATTGTTTTAGAATGTTTTTTTTTTTTTTTTACTTTTTGTTGTGCCCTATGGGGTCCGTAATTATACCTCAGCTTTAATTGTAACACCTTTAAACATTATGGAATGCAAATAAAGATATGAATATGACGATGAATATAGGTCACATATGTAACGATAACTTTGTCGATAAAATAAACTGTATGTCAAAACACAGCTCTCATTCCCGACAACTGTTGCTTCCCGCATGAATGCTAGTATTAAATTCGTCAGCTAATTTGCAAACGGATGCAAGCTTTATTGTTTTATGTCATAATGCAGCTTTGGCAAGAATGTTTAATGTTTTTCGCAATTTAGTAGTTATGCTTGTGTTTTTGTGACTTTATGAAAAACGGAGGTAACAAAAAACTCATTGAATTTGCAACATTAAATTGACTTCTAAAATAAGTTATAAACTATTTTCTGTGGAGTTTCAAGTCATTCTTATATAAGTAGCCGCTTACCCTAATCCTCTGTGGTCATAAAATATATACCTACTTTATCAAAGACATATCTTTTTGAGAAAGAATGTAATATATAAATCTCATAAGAATAAACTTATTGAACTGGATACGTATTTCATGGATTAGCTCATAAAATGCGGGTGCTCACACGTATTCCGTTTATCGTATTTGCTTGAGTTTTCCTGAAGCAAATCTTTTGTGGTGAAATGAATAAACCGTAAAGAAGACAGACAATTGTTTTTATTTATGGAAGGTAGACTGAATTTCGATGATTTTATTCTAAACGTTCATTTATTTCAAACTATTTTTTATTACAAACCGACAGACGTTGTCCTGTCCTGTCAGTAATTAATAGAAAAATCCCATAGAAAAACGGTTTTTTAGTTTTCTTGAATTTGTAAAATTTTCGGGAACTTCTCAACGAAAAATCTTTCCAAAAAAGCCAGAACATTTTAAAACAAAAAATAGTCAAGTCGGTCCAGCCGTTCTCAAGTGATGCGCTTACCGACGAGTGTCCGTCTGGATTGAGGAGCCATGTCTCATATTTGAACGAGGGTACTACCAATTTAAAAAAGTTATACGACATTAAAGGTGGCTCCTCAATTCAGACGTCTGGATTTAGGAGCCACCTTTAATGTCGTATAACTTTTTAAGGGTTTTACTACAAATTCCAGGATCCAGCCTACAAAATCGGCTAATTTACTACTAAATATTGGTAGTACCCTCGTTCAAATATGACACATGGCTCCTCAATCCAGACGGACACACCGACGAACAGCATTTAATGTTTTTTGTATATTGTCTTAGTTAATGTTTTTAATAATTATGTATTTGTTTATTATTTCGTAACAATAATTTGTGTATTTTATCTATGGGCCTTAGTTGCCTGACAATAAAGGAATTATTATTATTTATACAGATTAACTTTAGAACACGAATTCAGGAAATAGGCACAACTTTCATTATTTATTATATTCTTTCGTAAAAGTAATTAATTTGTGGATAAATTACTTATTATGAGCATGAGGGTTTGGAGAACGCAATATAAATGTGGTATTTCTAGTAACTAAAAACAATTTTCAGCACATCTTATGTCCTGTACCTGCAAGCTATGCAAATAAATGTTTACTTTACATCGTTTGCATTAGAAACAGACTTAGATCCGTAAGTAAAACCATCCAGAAACGATATGTACATGTATGTATATGTATGTGTATAGTACACTTACTTTTTCTTGTTACCTACAAAAAAAGCTTTTTGTGCATCTATTACTTAATAGATTATTTACGTGTAAGTACCTACTTCATAAGTCCGTGTATTTAGTAATAGGATTAACTTGTATTTCTCATGATTAGTGAATTGTATTATTTTTGAGAAATAAATGTCTTAAACCGTATAAAGTAACTTTTAAAAGTTTTATCACGACGCATTAATGTTACGAAATTTTAAATAAATCACATTTTCATTAATTATTTCACAACTAACGCTTAGTACCTACCCATTCAAAAGACAACAAAAAATCCGAAAACACGCGATATTTTTTTTAAATGTAAACTTTTTACTAAAAAACTTCCTAAAAAATATTTAAAAAACTTACCTTTTACTGAATGAAAGTTTTCTTGACTTCGTTACTTCACCACTGGTTGTGCTTGTAAGTGATCAGTGCATGGCCTATGCCCTTAAGGTGTAGCTACCGAGTGTGCTTGGGCGGGAAAGAGCCGTGCTTTTAAACAGCTACCATAGACCTTTGGCTGCATAGAGCGGCGCTGCGTGGGATGAGTGACGTCAGAGATATGTATTAAAACATTTGTTTGCATTGTGTTTTTGATGATAATGTGTTGGTGTAAGTGTGACTCATTTATGAAGAAGGTTTTTTTTGTGTTTTTGGTAAAATTGTATAGTTCGTTATTACGTATTTGTAGATATACAGATTTTATCTTTATTTTGTTAATTTATACTCAATTATTTTAATCACATACAAACTCATTAATTACAAACTGACGTTGTTTAATTTATTAATATAATGGGATAATTAAACGTTAATTTTTTAAGACGATGTTGTAGGTATAAACTTACAAATGTGAGCTTACAAATACGAGTAATAGAAGTTTTATTGTTATGACGCCTATGGGCGTTTACTGTCCTTCAAAGTGTTAAGATACACAGAATAATAACTAAACTACTTAACTAACTCTATGTATGTCATTCAAGGGATTGCATTCAAAACTAAATGAACCATTTCTATTCGTTATTTCATATTAATTTTTTTGATAAACAAATATTTAAATTCAATGACAAATTTAAAAACCTTCAAAACCTTCAGTTTATTCCAGTTATCATACCTACTCACAAATATGGGTACTTAAGCATTACAACTCTAAAAAGTAATTTACGAATAAAAACAAAAAATCTAATAATTAACATTGAAAAGGAGGAACCCTAAAAAAAATACACAAGTATTGAAAAATATCACATCTATACAATGCCTCGATCTACGTTCCCGCCCTACGTTCGTCGGCCACTCGCAACACAGATTTCAACCTCAGCGAGCGAAAAGACGGCACTACGTTCCTCTATGTCCGTCCCCCTCACACCCAAACTTGACGCCTGCCAAGCTGCCAAGTTATTAAAACGTGCAATCAGTTGATTGTGGGTAGTTTTTACCACTTTATTAGACTAGGAAGCACTCAACCAGCGTTTTAATTACGAAGTCGATGTGTTTACATGTAGCGCGTAGCAGTGATTACTAGGCACTCGTAGCCGCGTAGCACTCGCGTAGTAGTGCGTAGCGCGGCTTCACCTGTTATTTTTTTAAAGTTAGAAACATTTGCCTGCTTTTGACTAATGCGACGTGTGAATTGGTAAGTTATAATAATAAATTATAGCAACACTGAATAAGAGTTATAAAATACAATAGACGACGTATATTTAGTAACATAATCCGCGTAACTGTTCTTAAAGAGTCATAAAGAACACTGTAAGAAATCGACACGAGCTTAACCCCAAAAAAAAAAAACGAAGTGGCTCACACTGCTCGGGTCCGGGTTAGCAACAAGTAAATCGCTATCCTGAGGATACCTCGCTGAGAGGTGAAACACGTGTGCAGGGATCCAGCAGAATATCAGCGTCAGGTATATTTGCCTGACACATGCTGAGCTGGACTCCCATTTGGTGTAACCTTGAGACGCACACCGCACTTTGTATGTTTCACTATTTTAAAGTGTCTTAGCCAATAGTCATCACAATATCTTTATTTTCTTCTATATTTTATTTTTTGTATATTGGAAGCACCCGTGCGAAGCACCCATGCGAAGCACCCGTGCGGAGCACCCATGCAAAGCATCCTTGTTCATCCATAAGGCTTTATTAAACCAACTACTGCGCCCCGCGGTTTCCCGCGGTTTCGCTGACCCGCATAAGTCTTGATCCTCTGGGAATATCGGGATAAAAAGTAGCCTAATCCAGGTCAAGGTCTACCCATGTGCCAAATTTTTTATCTAAATCTGTTCAGCCGTTTTAGCGTGAAAGCGTAACAAACTTCCCGTAACTTCTTCGTAACTCACTTTCTCATTTATAATATTAGTTAGGATTCATATTTTTTTATACATTTCTTGTCGGAGTAGTAGGGATCCTATTGAGGTGCCTCCACCAGATTTGAACGAAAATGGTTCAAGTTGTTGGTACGTGTATTGAAGGTTATTCACGTATAAAAAATTACCTTAGATTCTGTATTCATGTATTTAGTTATTATTTTTTAAACGTGTTTTTGTATTTTGTGCTATGTCTTTTGTGTGCATCAAATAAACGATTTATCTATCCCTACGACAGTTAGTCTAACAGTTTTGCGGATTAGATTACTAAATATACGTCGTCAATTGTATTTTATTATGGATTTCGGCAAAGTCACGCCTGAATCAATTAACTATCTTAACTAAGAGTTATAAATGAAAACCATATTTATGAGAATTTCATTTTTATTACAGATAAAAAATTCGCTTACTCGTGTTATGGATTTAAATAATATGGAAGTTATTTGTAGTTTGTACGGAATATAATGTAATTGTCGCTGCTGCTGCTGTATTTCTCAGTAGCAGCCCGGAGTCTGGATTTGTGCTCGGTTGATGGCAATAGGCTCGCCCCCTATTACATGGGACTTAAACATAACTACCGAAATGTGGGTGTAGACTGTGCTATAAGTACACCTCTGCTTAGCCCTGCGGGGTTACAGGCGTGATGTTGTTCAAATCAATCAAATCAAATATGTTTATTTGCAAGAATATGGTACAATAGGCGTTACAATATGGGTTCCAGCATATCCTGCCATTATATGGCGTACAAATTTTTCCATAATATCTAAAAAATCGAGACTTATAATATTAATAACACTAATACATTAGATTAGTAATTATTGGAATAAATATTGCAATTTTTATGTAATTATAATAATGATGGCATATGATAGAATTTAGGCTACCTTTGTTTTATTATGATACTAACGATTTATCCTCTAAATATTCTTTAACACTATAATAATTTTTCTCTAATAATAATCTGAACAATGACCTTTAGAACAACGACAATGGCAAATCTTGAATATTATTTGGCAAATCTTGAATATTATCTGTTTCATGTAACGTAACTGTTGAGTTCATGTTTAGCCCTTTGTGATTCATGGATATTGATTTCAACATTCGTAGCAATCGAAGCATATAAAATGTAGGGGGGCATGTGCCTGCCAGTATTTTTCTGAATAGTCATGAAAAATTATCCAAAATTAACTTTAAAGAGTTCTATCTTTAATATTTTTCATGTTATTCATTTTTTTTATTAGCGTTTGCCTTCTCCTATGGTAATGGCTCGATTTGGCTTCTGTTTATCATTTCTTAAAGCTTATGACTTATTTTATCGGATTAACTATTTTTATTTTTAATAATACGAGTAGTTGTCGACAATGAAAAAAAGCCGGAGGTGAAGACATTAAAAAAAAAAAAAAACAGTATTTATTTTAAAAAACACAAGTGTAAGTCCATAAAATCATAGCGGGTAGGTGAAAAAAAATTAAAAAGACAGAAAAAATTAAACAAAAAAAAAAGGTAAAGTTTATTTTCGATAATTTGTCATGAATATTCAGAAAAATACGGGCGGTCATATGCCGATGGGCGACATTGTATGTAAGAACGAATAGAAAAACAAAAAAAAATGGCCCGTATTTTTCCCGGTTATTTTTGCCCGGTTTTGTCCTTATTAAGATCGAGCAAAAAACGCCGACAAAACACGTTTCTTGTATGAGACTTCCTTTAACTTTATTTAATTGTTATTATTTGTTATAGCGGCAAAAGAAATACACAATCTGTGAAAATTTCAACTGTCTACCTATTACGATTCTTGAGATACACCCGCTGACAGACAGACGGACAGCGGAGGCTTAGGGTTCTTTTGGCACCCTTCGGCTACGGAACCCTAATAAGCGAAAAGAAACGAAGTTGGAATAATTCGAGAATATATCAATTTAGTTCCCCACATTCAACTGGATACCAATCAGTAGATTCTTGTTTTTGCCCAGCCCAGCGACCCCTTGGGTTATGGCCGTCGAATGAAGTTACAAGATTAGCATATAAATACCAGTTATTTTATAACCGACTTCCAAAAAGGAGGAGGTTATATATTCGTCGCGTATGTATGTTTTTTTTTTATGTATGTCCGCCGATTTCTCCGTCAAATGTGGACCGATTTTGAAAATTCTTTTCTTGAAAGGGTATGCTCCCGAATTGGTCCCATAATTCAAAAGTCAAATTCAAATTCAAATTCAAAAGTCATTTATTCAAACTAGGCTGAGAATCAGCACTTTTCGAACGTCAAAATTACATAAGACAGTCCCCCAAAACGCCCACCCTTCACCACTTCCTAGTGCATTAGCTGGGAAGAAGAAGTGGCGCAACAAACTCCCCAGCAGCACAGCTGTCTGTTCAGTTAGAAGAACAAAAAAAAAGATTCTATATAATAGTATTCAAAATAATTTACATTACGTAACACAAAACATAATTCAAATTATTAGCCATATGTTAGCTAGCACACGCCAATATACCAAACAAAATCATCGAGAACTCAACCAATCAATCATCGATACTCACTCACTACTCATATAAATTTTATTAACTTTGCTTGGATAGTTTTTGAGTAAGCTTCAATAATACGTATTTTTCCCGCTTAGTATTTGTGGATAACTTCCTGTCACTGTTATTTACATAGCAGGTAGTGGTATTTGAATTTTTGTGGGGTAGGGACCACAACTAAAAAGTGAAAAATAAAAACCTTTTACAAAAAAAAAAACGCTATGTTTATATACCTATGCTAAGTATCTATCTCGTTAGTCTAGTAGAAGGCGCGACTTGTGAACTATCCTGATGGCCTAGACAAAGTTAAATTCTATCAGCGAAGCGCGCAAATTTATGAAACAGCAAACAATATGATTATTTTTGTAATTCATTTTGTAACAATGGACCAATAACAATGTTCTTATTCTTATTCTTAAAATAGTTCTTATTTTTTTAATTATTCTTATTCTTAAAATTAATCTTCTTTTTAAATTATTCTTATTCTTTAAATTATATTATATTTTCTCTTTTATTTCATTTTGATTACTTACATTATTATTATGTTCATTTTATTCTTCTAATAACTTATTGAGTACATTTTTAAATATTTTTATAAAAATCATTAAAAAACATTTAAAAATATAAAAAATAGTAGCCCACCGGTATCGGGAACAGGGTCCAAGCTACCGGCGGTCAGGGCTCCAGAGAGAGGAACCTCCTGACAATGCGAGCCGTGTCCAGGAGTACCGCTTTCTGAATCAAGCCCTTGATCCAGCTGCCCAACGAGAGCCTCCTTAGGTGTTATTATTATTATTTACATTATTAAATAATTTTCCATAAAAACATAAAAAATCAAATTACTTTTATTCTTACAATCTTAAAATAATTCTTATTCTTTTATTTTTCCGGGGTACAGTACATAAATACGAAAATCTTTATTCCGTCACTCACAAATACGAATTTCAAAATACCGATTTTCATAATTCCGAATGGTTCAAAATTCCAAATATAACAACTCCGACTTATCATTACTCCTATTTTTATAATTCCTAAATTTCAATATTCCTAACGTTTAAAATTACTATTCTTAAAATACCGAGTTTCAATAGATCGAATAACAAAAAGTCCGACTTAATGATAATTCGAAACATCAAAAATACGAATTCCGATTATTAAAATACCGATTAATACAATTCCGAAATAAAAACGCATTGTACTCGTAGAACTGAATAGCAAGACAAATAAACACATAATTGCTCGTCAGAGAGAAGTATAATATTATGTTTAGTACGAGTATGAGCATGCAGCATGCAAGCAGGCATGCAGCGTGCAAGCAGACATACAACATGCAAGCAGGCATGCAACATGCAAGCAGGCGTGCAGCATGCAAGCAGACATGCAACATGCAAGCAGGAATGCAGCGTGCAAGCAGACATACAACATGCAAGCAGGCATGCAACATGCAAGCAGTCATGCAGCATGCAAGCAGACATGTAACATGCAAGCAGGCATGCAACATGCAAGCAGGCATGCAGCGTGCAAGCAGACATACAACATGCAAGCAGGCATGCAACATGCAAGCAGGCGTGCAGCATGCAAGCAGACATGCAACAAGCAAGCAGGAATGCAGCGTGCAAGCAGACATACAACATGCAAGCAGGCATGCAACATGCAAGCAGTCATGCAGCATGCAAGCAGACATGTAACATGCAAGCAGGCATGCAACATGCAAGCAGGCATGCAGCGTGCAAGCAGACATACAACATGCAAGCAGGCATGCAACATGCAAGCAGGCATGCAGCGTGCAAGCAGACATACAACATGCAAGCAGGCATGCAGCATGCAAGCAGACATGCAACATGCAAGCAGGCATGCAGCATGCAAGTAGGCATGCAGCGTGCAAGCAGCCAAGCAGCGTGCGAGCAGACATGCAACATGCAAGCAGGCATGCAACATGCAAGCAGGCATGCAGCATGCAAGCAGACATGCAACATGCAAGCAGGCATGCAGCGTGCAAGCAGGCATGCAGCGTGCAAGCAGGCATGCAGCGTGAAAGCAGACATGCAACATGCAACCAGGCATGCAACATGCAGCAAGCATTGTTTCTGTCATGGCTCCGGCGCTACGGGGTTTGGGCGGCCCCACGCGAGCTTCACAGGCCCCACCCCTTCGCGCCTACGCGGGCTTAAATTACACTCTAGGGGTAGGGCAGACAAGACTGCGTGAAGTCGGTTTTCCAGCGATTCGTTTCTGTCACTAAATTTTGCAGCAAAACATGTTGACTTTTAGTTTATTCGAAGTATTGAAAATCGGAATGTCGTTTTTCGGACCGAGAACCCTTTCGAGCATTTGATTCTTCGAACGTATGAAAATCGGAAAACTAAAAAATCGCATTTACGACTTTCGGTAAAATAAATTTCGTGATTTTTAATAATAGACATTATAATTCTTAGATATTATGAAATTTGGACTTTTGAAAATCGGAACCTATTTCGGAGTATTCCCAAATACTCCGAAATATGTTATTCCGAATTGTTCCCATTTTTCAGTCATCTTTCCTGCTATCGTTGACCCTTGCGTTCGTGCGACTGACGTAAACTACCGAAAAGGTTATGTCAATCCTGTTGAAAATCTTTGTAGAAATACGAAACGCTTTGAAAGTGATTGCTACTTGTCTGGGCCATCTGCTATCTAATTACGTAACATAGTTTCCTAAACGATTATGACTTATCTGTTTCATTTTGACAGTTCAACTACATTCATTGCGTTATTTTGCAGCTGTTGCGTTGTTGAGCAGTTTTTTTTTTCGAACTTATGAACCAATGGATTAGCAATCTGTTTCAAAACGATTCAGATTCTGATTGATCGTGTATTACGCAATTAGGGTACGGGTTTCGATACCCAGGTCAGGAAAATATGGTAAGTCTAAGAATAATATAAGTAATTTGATGATTTCCCACCTTCAAAAAAAAAAAAAGTTCAGGAAAATATATTTTGGGTTTTTGGAACAGAAATAATCGAAGCGCGATGTTTGGGATCGTTGGTAAACTGTATATTTTTACAATGAGCAACTTCTTAAGCTTATTTGGTAAACCATTAACTTTAAAGAATACAACGCTTAAAACTTTTTATCTAAACATTTATTATAAAACAAAGTCGCTTTTCGCATTCGTCTGTATGTCCGCGTTATTCTTCTAAACCACGCAACAAATATTGATGAGGTTTCCACCATCGTTTAGAGAATTTATACCGAAACGTTTACGTGTATAATACGTTAATATTAAAGTTACGTTTACCTAAGAAATCTGGATGTTTTGTGAAGTCGTAAAAACCGTGCGAAGCAGGATCGGGCCGCTTGTTAAAAATAAAAGCAAATTGTAGAATGTTAAGAGCCTTTATTTTTATTTTTCATCCGCACTGTACACAGATTACTGGCGAGATACGTTTCAGATTACGCCAAAACATTACGTACGGTAAGAGTTTTAGTAAATACTGTTTTTAACTGAATTTTCTACATGCATTTGTATATAACCAAAAAAAAAAAAAAAAAAATGTTTATTATCTTAAATCTATACAATTAAGTTGCCGGGGCTTCCCAGAAAGTAATCCGAAGATACTTGTGATGGGATAAACCTCGATAACACAACAACACACAACCAGCCAATAATGTTGCCACTGCTGGGACGTAGGCCTCCTCTCTTTAAGAGGGAGTGGGCTGTAATCCGCCACGCGGGCTCAGTGCGGGTTGGGAAATGTCACATGTCTTCGGATTTTGTTTTTCTTTTTTTTCTCGGACATGCCGGTTTCCTTACGATGTTTTCCTTCACCGTTTTGAGAACAGTGGTGATGAAATAATTTACATAAAGTTTAGCGCCTGCTCACGAACCTCACGACCTATATACAACTCGTAAGTCGCGGCCGTTGCCACTGAGCCCCCACTGCTCACTACTGTCACTAATACTCGTAGAACAATGTTAAACTTTAATTGTTAGCACAGATCAACAGATGTTTCTAAACCTCAGACCTGCTACGTCATATTAACAGTTGTCGTTATCATAAGCACGCGATAGCGACGGCAAATTGTACCGTATATACTTTCATTTAGTATTTGTATTTTGAAAGTACAAATAGACACTTCAATTTGATTTATTTAATCTTATATTTGCATACAATAATATTTGTACATATGTGTGTATGTATATGTATGTATGTATAGATCAAAGTTCCGCTCCCACGCTCAAATTGAATTGTTGGAATAACCACAATATTAACTGGTTAAACAGATCCTGGTAAGCGGGGTCTTATGTACCGTAAAGTGTGTAAAGTCTATTCAAATCCTTGTTTACAACTGATGTTATTTCCACACAAACATCAACTTTCAAGTGTAAATAAAATTGATTTTAGACTGACTTGTACTGCTGACAAAGCCACAAAAAATATGAAGTTATAGCGCAATCTGAACCTCATGTGTAGGCATTACAGTGGTTTTTCCTAAAACTCGTGTTTGTTTACATGTTTGACTAATAAATTGCGGACGCAGATTATATCTATGGAGGGCTCGTGGCTAAATAATAACAGCCGCACGGCTTGATCGAAGGTTAAGCTACGCTTGCCAAGGTCGGTCAGTGGATCGGTAACGATCCATTATATATCGAGACCTCTCCGTGTCTCAGAAAGCACGGTCCCGGCTGTCATTTGTAGATATTTTTAAGTCGTTACGGGTAAGAAGCCCGAAAATCAAACAACCAGTCTTACCAAAGAGTATCGTATTACCCAGTAACTTGATTGTGCAGGTCAGGTGACGACGCTTGATTTAAAATACTGGTATTCAGCTGCATCCGGTTAGACTGGGTGCCGACCCCAACATATGTAGTTGTCAAAAGGCTAAGAAGATGTATATCTATGGTTCTTCATACATATATTATCATATTTGTAAGTGTTTTCTGTGTAGGTACAGAGGCCAGCAGGTCAAGCTACCCGAAACTGTCAAATTTTCGCAATCAACCTTGAACCTTATGCTGTAGTGCTAAAGTTGAAAATCTATTAAATAAATTTGACAGATTGTAGTAGCTTGATGTGCTGGCGTCTGTACAAAAATAAATAAAAATACACACATAACATAACATCAAGCCTGTGTTCCCCGAAGGGTTGGGCAGGGGTCATCCTATAGTACACCCACATTTCGCCAGTTATGTTTAAGTCCCATGTAATAGGGGGCGAGCCTATTGCCATCAACCGGGCACAAGTAAAAAATTCCAAAAACCTAAAACCATAATAAAACTGACAGAAAACAAACTCAAACTCAAACCAGAACCTACCGAACGGTTTATACCAGTCGGCTGAATTTTTTCGAAAGCTTCTGATCATACTATACTAAATTAGTTACAGAATCTGCCTGCAGGTAAAAGTGCAACCGCCACCTTACTTCTTTCTAATTAGGTTAGTTTTTAAGATTAGCCTCTTATCCACCGTCACCGTCGAAGCGAGGCCAACGAGATGACGATGCCGAAGTAGCGATACATACATTTACTATGGCTGCCGTCCACCGCGCACCACCGACGACGGCACGTTCGGTTCGAATAATCTCGTTTCTCGTTGACGGCCCGGTGACGGCCCGGTGACGGCGGCCGGTGGCGGTGGACAAACGGTCTAACTTGTTGAATGCGATTACTTACAGTTATCTGTCAAATATCAAATGTTATTAAATGGCAATATCATGTTACTGAGAAGATTTAAAGGTGAGTTAAAATAGTTTTTTCGTACCACTTGCTCAAAAAAGTGACATTCTATGCCACAAAAAGCGAACATAACAATAGTCATTTTTAATCTGTTAAAAACAGGGAAAAAAAATTGTACTGAATTTCATTCATCCTCTAGTGGGAGAATGTGATTTAAATTTGGAATACTTACCGAAATTTATACTGAACTACATCTGTGTTTACACTATTGAGTTTGTATATAAAGCATTATAGATCTTTTTGAAAAAGGAATACGCATATATTATGCAGTTATGATTATTAAATAAAATTACGAAAACCGACGTGGCCGTATGAGCTTGATGCCTTTGCTTTTCCGACAAAAAAATATTAGTCTAGGAATTCGCCGCGTTTTTGTTTTCTTCAAATACATAAACGTTAAGTTTATTTTAATTTATTTTTATAAATAAGTTAATGTTCTAAAAATACGTTACGATGTTAAATCAAAGCGACAGTGACAGTGAATTGTCGGATTCCATCAGTGCAAATGCTGCCGCAATTATAAATAATTTGCTTCCAACAAAATCCAAGGAAAATTATTTAAAAACTTATGAAGAATTTTCAACGTGGAGAAGTGCGAAAGGCCTATCAATTTCAGAATCAGTACTTCTTGTCTATTTTGATTATTTATCCAAGACAAAGAATCCGAATACACTTTGGTGCATATACTCAAAACTGAAAGAAAGAAAAGAAAGAAAAAGTATTTATTGGGACTCGCACAGGAAATCACAAATTGAACTAAAAACACACTAAACATAAATAAAAAAAAAACAAAAAAAAAATAAAAAAACAAAGTATACTTAAAAATTAAGTCCTGTACGAGGCCAAAAGGCCCCTATCTCAGCATAAAGCTGCGACATTTAAAAAATTAATGTTGCAGTATTCTGATAGGGCCCGCAGTGAAAGCTACAATAAGCATCAAACACAGCATTGAAATAAATAGATTCACGAAATTACTGGCTTTTTTTAAAAGAAAATCAGAAGGGCATTGCGCAAAGAAGTCTAAAATTTTTACGACTCAAAATGTGGAAAAATTTCTTAATGAAGCTCCTGACGAAATTTTTCTGGCCACAAAAGTAAGTATACTCGTACATGATTTAACTATGAATATTTCGTATCTTAGTAATGGTAATTATTCTATATATTTACCTGTTTTTTATCATTGTTATAGGTGGCCTTAATTTTTGGACTCAATGGTGCTTGCCGCGGATGTGAACTTGTAAACTTAAAGGTGGAGGACGTTGAAATCATTCCAATGAGTTGCTGCTGATTAATGTAAAGGAAACTAAGACAAAGAAAAATCGGTCATTCATTGTACAAGGACAATATACTAAAATCATTCATAAATACCAAGCATTACGTCCCACCAACATGGAAAACAATAGATTTTTATAAACTATCGGAATGGGAAATGTACTCGACAAGCCATCGGCAAAAATAAAATTAGCAATATGCCAAAGGAAATTGCTAAATATTTAAAACTTAAAGATGTTGACCTCTACACCGGTCACTGCTTTAGAAGAACTTCGGCGACTTTCTTGGCGGATATTACGTCAATAAAAAGACACGGCGGTTGGAGCTCTGATAGAGTAGCTGAGGAGAGTATCGAAATCTCAATGGCGAATAAAACCATATTAAGCAGTCAAATTAACAAAAATATAAAACTTAATCCATCAGAACCACAACCATCAACTTCCGGCATCTTATCTTCGTCCGTAACTCACGATGCACCACCACCACTATCTCCGACGTGTACTATCTACAATGAAACGCAAGTTCCTCAGACGCAAGAACAGAGAAATACTCAAATCAACTCATCAACAATAAATGTACCAATCAAAAATGTAACTCTCTCTATCAATAATTGGACCAATGTTTCGAATGTTAACTTTTACTTTTAATTGTCATTATTTTTAATAAATGCTTATCTCATATTATTATTGTGTTAATTTTTTCGCAAATGGTACGAAAAGTAGAGTATTTTCCTCGGTGATAAAGCTGTCTTAGTCTTGGGTGAACTTAAATCCCTCGCTACACTCAGGACTCGTCTTAAATCCCTCGCTTTGCTCTTGATTTAAGTTTTTAACACCCTCCTCGGGAGTAAACCTCGATTCCTTCGTTACGCTCGCGATTTAAATCGTCACCCGCGACAGAAGACACTGCTTTATCCCCTTGGTTAAACATCTACTATTTTTTTTAATACGGGCTCGTATGGAGGTAAAAAATTGCAAGGGAACATTTGTTTGGAAAATCAAATTCCCTGACAGTTTCAACTAAGATTTTGGTTATTTCAGAGTTTGTCCTGTAATAAAAGTTATTAAATTTCTGGAGTATATAGAGAGAATACTTTCAGATTCTGAAAGATTGTGAGCCCGTATTAATCTGTAAAATTTAAATGTTTTACCGTAGTAAAATCAGACGAAATCATGGGTGAAATCTTTAAATACAATGTCACCCATGGGCATGTGACCGCCTGTATTTTTCTGAATATTCATGAAAAATAATAATAATCTTTAATAATTTTCATCTTATTAATTTATTTATTTTTTGAGCAGCGTTTGCTATATCTCCGATGTTATTGGCTCGATTTGGACTCTGTTTATTATTTCTAAAAGCTTAAGTTATTGGATTAACAAATATTTTTTATTATAATTTTTCGGCTATCAAAAAAAACGGAGGTGAAGACATATTTTTCAAAAAAAAATTGTTAGACCCCGCCTTTTAAAGTAAATTTTTAAAAAAAACATGAATATTCAGAAAAATACGCGGTTACATGCCCGTGGGTGGCATTGTATACATAGATCGGAAACAACGTAGAACAAATGTATTCTAACCGCAACTCAAAGGAAACTAGATGTTACTATTATGACGTCATCATTTATCACGCAGAGTGGCTACTGTCTGTCTACCTTCATTTATAACTCGTGTGTACTGCTTGCTTTTGTACTACTGTCTTCATGGAAGTGCGTTACATGAGTTTTATTTAGCTACTCTGTGGCATTTCAGAAACTAAAGTTAGAAAAATCTTTTCAAACCTGTGAGTATACACAGTTCAACAATATCATAGGGATGATGGGCCCATAATATATCTTCGTACCTGCAACGCCATCTATCGCCGTAAACCTAAACTTTAAACGAATGCGTCGCCAAGCGGCCAAATCGTTCCCTCCAGCAATATTAAGCCTCTGCCTACCTCAACGTTCAAAGCGTACAGATTTCATAAAGGGCAACGAAACGGGAACCAATATGAAAGTTTTACTTCCAGAAACGCACGAATAGACACATTCCCTTTCACGTGGCGCGTCAGAAACTGTTAACATTTACATAAGTGTTTTCGCCATTCGCCATTTGCATTTTAGGTCTTATTTCAGTCTTCGTATTGCCCTTAAGTTTGGACATTCAAGTACCATTACGCTCCTACCTTTTGGGGGTAAGCAAAGATGCTTTGATTCTTGAGATGTTTTCCTTTGCTCTAAACGTAGATAATGGTGCCGATTCTCTTGTCACAAATGCCTCTAAACTAGACACTACTACTTCTTTATTCTTGTCAAACGTGCAATTTCCCATTCTGAAATAGAATAAAGTGACACAACTTAACTATATTTTAGTTAGTGGAAAATTTAATAATAATTTAAAAAAAGTAATAATTTTGTGAAAAATTTCATCTAGAACAAGTCAAGGCTCCCAGCGTGCCTCCGGCTCTAAAAAAACAGGGTAGGTACAGGGTTACAGGGTAGGTTGTAGTTGTGACAAAATTATTTGTAAGTTTAAAGAATTTTTATTGCAGAATAACTTTAAGATTATCATAGCCAAAACTAAGGAATTTGAGTGATAGTTTAGTTCGGTGTACAAGAGATTCGGCGCCATTGAGAACTTTAAACTGTTTGTTTTAGACATTAAATTTACTAAAATACAATAGACGACGTATATTTGACTGTTTATAGGGAGTCATAACCAGTGATAGGAATAGGTAGTGCCTATTTGCCTAAACTTCGAAGAACAGAGACAAAAACGGAGACTTCCTTAGGACTAAATTTTTTCCGGGACAACACTTTTAAATACATTAAAAATATATGTTATTTGGAATAAGTAATTCGTCTACGTATATATTTACCTAAAGTTTGCGACTAGACATAACATAATAAATAACATTCACAGTCGTTACAACCATAAAATTTTCAGAAATATTTTTTTTGGATAATATTTTGTAAATTACTTGTTGATCTTAATACTATGAATCACAATGTTTGTATAAGGAGCCGTACACGTTTCGAAGTAAATATCTTCTTTCAAATTAATTTCAAACGTATTTTTTTTTTTTAAAGTCACCTATTAGAGTCCGCTTGTTAAAAAACACCTTTCCCCACATGCCGCTTCCTCCAGAACCCGTTATTACAAGATGGGGTACTTGGTTGGAGGCAGTGTCATATTATGCAAAATATTACAATAAAAATAAAACAATTGTAAATCTTTAAAGAAGTTCCGACGCGCTCTCTATTAGGTGTGCCAAAAATGTTCTTCAAAAGGAAAACTTGAAATCGGACTTGGACTGCATTGAGGAATATTTTAAAGATATACAAATTGGGTAAAGAAATTACAAAAATCGAATTTAACTCTAACGGAATCCATTGAAATATTTGATCACGTGAGAACTGTGCTTAGCTGGTGTTCGTCTGAGCCTATAAAAAATAAACTCGTAAATGTCATGGACAGAAATCCCGATCTAATTATAGATAAAATTAGAGACATATGTGACACAAATGAAGATTTTCAAATTCTTAGCAATTTTTAATGCGTCAAGATCTGTCTCAAAACCGAACAGTTCACTATTAAAACTGATTGTCCTAAATGTTATACTTCAAAGGTTAATTTGTACTTTGATTTGAGTTAAAATTGCATCACTCAACGTCAGTAAAATGAATATGACATAGATAGATAAACAGAAATTTGTAACTTAAGTTTTTTCCGTCTGTACATTTTATTTCATGCTTTCCAATTACGTCATATTTAAAAAATTATATAAATATACATATATTTGTTACAACAATATTCTATGTGTTTTATTTTTCCTTGAGAGCCCATAGAGGATAAGTTATTATTATGGAGTTATAAATTATAAATGTTATGTCTAGTCGCAAACTTTAGGTAAATATAGACGAATTACTTATTCCAAATAACATATTTTTTTAATGTATTTAAAAGGGTTGTCCCGGAACAAATGTAGTCCTAAGGAAGTCTCGTCTCTGTTCTTCGAAGTTTAGGCAAATAGGCACTACCTATTCCTATCACTGGTCATAACGAACCATGTATAAAATCACATCTCATCTTTAATTGATTTCTTACAGGGTTCTTTATGACTCCTTAAGAACAGTCAATTATACGTCGTCTATTGTATTTTATAATGTATTTCCTCAAAGTCACGCCTGAATCAATTAACTATGAAATTTACTGTTCAAGGTCAGTCTGACAATCGATGCGGATATCCCTATAGGGCAAGCCTAGATATCGTTGATATTAATAAGACAATCAAAATAAATAAATCTTACACAGAAGGTGTAAGATTTATTTATTTATTTATATAATCACTTAGATGCTTATCTTCAGCAGGATCATTAAGACTGCCTGTAAATTACATTCGGTTATTCTTTTGGCTGAGTTCAATATTATCTAGTTCTCAACTTTTCTAGGAATAAACAGAACTTTTTTGAGTAATTAGTAACAGATATTTGAATCAGTACTCTGCAGGTCTACATGCCATGACGACCTGCTTATCTTTTCTGAATTATTTGAAGCTTGAACTTACGTAGGAGAAGAAGAACCAAACCATGTTTAATTTATTAAATGGTTGTAGTGGGCTACGATATACCTATAATTGTTGCTAACACTTCCCTTCAATATTATATTGTCGCTAAACCCAAATTCTGTTCAAACTCAAAACGGTGAAGGAAAACATCGTGAGGACACCGGCATGTCCTAGAACCAAAAATTCCAAGACGTGTTACATCTACCAACCCGCACTGGGCCTGCGTGGTAGATTAAAGGGGAGGGAGGTATCTCAGCAGTGGGAACATTAAAGGTTTCTTCTTCTTTTCGTGTGATTAGTGACTAACCTGGTGTCAGAGTCTTAAAGTCGCTCACGGGCCTCTGACATGGCTTCACATGCCGTCGAGAAATATCTCTCAGGCATGCCGGTTTCCTCACGATGTTTTCCTTCACCTTTTGTGAAGCAAGTGATAATTATACAATACGCACATGAATCCGAAAAGTCAGAGGTGCGTGCCTTGGGTTCGAACTTGAGACCTATGACTTGGCAGTCCGATGGTCACACCACTAGGCTATCACTGGTCATTAAAGGCTGATTCCTATGCTATATGCTATGGTAAACCCAAATTAATTGCAAATGAAGGCTGAATTCTGAGGAGTGCAATTCGCCGGTAGGTACACTTCTGACTATTTATTGTCTGCGGCCTGCACCACCTTCCAAGTTCAGGCGGCTTTACACCTGGTTCAAATGTCCTAATTTGTAACCTAAATGTTAGTTCAAGTAAGTTTGGCGAGTTGGCGTTACAATTGAATTCAGTAAAGGCAGTATTAACGTTTTCTTTCCGCGACCATACTTTATTTGCTGACATCCACATCCCCTTCCATTCAGATCCTGAAAAACGAATTTAAAAGCAACCAACATTCGGATCTATTTCCTGACCATGAAATGTGAAAATAGAACTTTCCCCACAAGTTTTATGCCAATTAATTTATTTCCCAAGAAAATTCCGACCTCATTGATTGCAAACCTCTTCGGCTATTTAAAAATTGCACAATAAGAATCGCGCCATTTTGTTTTATTTTTCTCCGTGAAACGTGCTCCACAGCTAGTTTCAGATTTTTCTTTATTAAAATTGAACAAATAATAATCACGGAGCGGTAGAATTGAATGAACACTGCTTCAATTGCATAATTAGCAGGTCTTGTTGATCTCATAACGCAGATTAGTGTTATTGAAATCAACACGAAGCTGTAAGGAAAGGAAAATAAGTCAGTAAGTATTTTTAATCTGAATAATACAAGAGCAAATATGAATTTCTAAATAATTCCGGCTTCCTCTGTATTTTGTTGGTAATTTGCATCGCATTACCAAACGGACGACTCGTTACAGGATAATGCATGATAATTGTTAACAAAAGTTCCGTTGGCGGCCATTTTTGTGCTAATTCCACGTGAGAATTCCGAGAGTTTCAAACTGGTACGTAAAGAAATTCTTAAATATTTTATACCTAGAAATTTAGTAACACTTTCAATTGCATACGATTAAAAAGTAATACCATGGTCATGTTTGACTCCCCTTAGTAGGCAGGTACTAGGTGTTAATCATGTACCTAATGCAAAAACAATAAAAGTAAACAAAAGAGTTTTTTATCACATCTATTCAAAACGAGCTAGTTTAATTCTTCGTAAACAGGGACCAAAATAGCTTTTTAATCCCGATGGGCCAAAATTAATTTGAATTTTGAATGTGGATATTGTTAGTGAAAGTCTCTAGAATCCTTCGTCTAAAAAATAGTTGTTTGCTCCCAGCAGAAAACTAAGATTAAAACATATACCTACAATAAAAAAAAACCTTAATTTATTCGACGTAATCTTCCATATCATATACCGTAGATGTCGATCGTACCGTGTTGACGTCACCATAGCTTTTCTTCTGGTTGGCTTTGACCATGTCTAGCAGATCCACCTTCTGCATGGTGACTCTCACTAGATCCTTCAATATCTTCCTAATGTCATTATCCTGGGCTATCAGGCCCTTAATCTTTTCTTTTGTTAACCCTGAGAAGTCTCTTCTGGTTGGGAGAGGAGGCTGCATAAAACTTTCCATATTGTTTTGTGGAAACCTTAGCTTCTTTTTTCTTCTTTGTATTAATTGTGATTGTAGTCCTCCCATTACGGGTGGGTCGGGGTTTGCGGGGGGATCTATGGACTGGAATCGTTGGACGTTGTTGGATAGCCCGTCCTGCATGTGTGACGTGGCGGGCTGGTTGCCACCGCATTCGTTGCCGCAGGTCAAGGCGCAGCACATCTTCGGGAAGGGGCACTCGGGCTGTCTCGGGGGCGGCGGCGGGAGGGGCTCCTCGTACTTCAGAGGCATCTTTGCGTGATTGAAGTCCGGTTTGGAATTCCGCTGGCAATCCTTATAGTATAGAAGATTTTCTATGCTTCCTTCGTCTGATGACGATGCTTTATGTTTCCTTGACCTCGACTTTGTGAATGCTTGTGTGATGTAAAGTGCTAATACTAACTGAAACGATAATATAATTCGATTATTTAAACGTACGTTCAAAGACCACATCATAATTTTTGTTGTCATTTTTATAGCTGGACCCAGTTATGCTGCTGTTTTTGAAAAGCAAAATGTTTTTTTTTTTTCATAATACGAGTTTTCAATAATAATAAATTATTATATTGCTAGGTACTATTCCACAAAAAATATTGTCTCACCATTTACAACGATAATTACTTTAAAATTCCTAAAAATATAAATACCTAATAGTTTCTATAAAATATGTTGTACCTAATTAATATGAAAACGTCCTGAAGGTACTCACAATTTGTAAAAAATCCATTGTTCTCCACAGTACACATGGATGCAGGCTCTAGCACATGTCTTATCGACACACTGGTGGCCGGAGGAAATCGGGCTCGCCGTGTTTTGTAAACATAACTGCCATTTGTAAGGATCGCCTATTTGTCTTACGTGCTCCGCATAAAGGCCTGTGAATACTGGGACAAATGTGGCCTTTCTGAATGAAATGACCTTTGTTTAAATATTTTTCTAAAAGCCATGTAAGTATAATTTTTTAACATTAAAAATATACTTCTATCGATTTCAGAAAACTGAGTTTCTGATATGTTTTTAGATGATTTTCATTATTTTACATTTCATTTTTAGGTCAGTTTTAATACTAAGCGTTACTAGAAATAATTGAAGGGAGCGGCCTACTCTGAATTGTAAAGAATTTCGTTTTTTATCTAACAATCGATTGTAAAAACTGTACTATACACATACATTATCATGAAACAACGAAACGGACAAAAAGTATATTTTTCTTGGAAGTTTTATAAACAACGTTTCATTTTACAAGAGTTTTATTACCTACGTTTTTCTTAAAAAAATTACCACTTATCTGTGCTGTGTAATATTTTGATGAAGAAAATAACTATGTACAAATATTATATGTTAGGGTCAAAATTGAAATACGATATCTTAACGAGATAAAACAAAAATACAAAAATATTTAAAAATTGTTGATTGTTACTTAATTTGTTTCTTTTAATTTTTAACCGACTTCCAAAAAGGAGGAGGTTATATTTAATACTTTTTGCTGTGCCCTACAGGGTCCGTAATTGTAACCTAACTCTAAGCCGTTGTAACACCTTTATACCTACATTATCGTATGGAAATAAAGATATGAATATGAAAAAGAATATTTGGTGATAACCATCACCAAATATTCTTTAAAAAAAAAAATAAACAAACAACAACTAAATAAAAAAACTGTTTTTAAAGTAACGAGTTTAAAAAACAGTTTTTTTATTTTTATTTACCGGCCGTATGGGTATTGAAATCTAAACACGATGTACACTTTATTTAACATTTTATTTTTATACGATTCAGACATTTTTATAATTTTTTGACATATTTTTTTTATTATGTGCTGCTGTTTTGGGTTTTGATCTGTTTTGAATTAAAAATAGTTTATAGTTTATAATTTAAATGTACGAGTGTAAAACAATGGAAAATAATTATTTCTGAAATTAATAAATAAATAAAATTAATTATAACGAAAATATGGTCTTTGACCCTATAAAAATGTATGATCAAATCTTTTTTTTTGCTTTATGATGTTTAGGTCCAATAACAAGACCACAACGATTTTTTTTATGTTTTTTTTTTAAATAATGGAAATTCGTGACCGACCTATCACGTCTACAGAATTTCAAAACTAATTTTATTTGACCTTAAAGAAATAGGAATGACTGAAAAAAGCATCATGCACGTAAACATGAATCACAATCACCGGTTCACATCATGGACTATGTAAAGCACAGTTCATCGAACAATAGTGAGGATTAGTCCTCGGTGAAGTAAAGCAAATAACAACACGACCTTATCTGAGTACAATAAAAATGATAAACTTAACTTATCAACCTCATTATTCCTCACTCCAGTGTAAGTAGCCACTTGAAATGTATTAATTACACTGCTTTCCTGATAGCACGTTGATTTTGTACGTAAACTCGTTTAGATGTTGTTTTCGCAATGTTCGACACAATATTTTTTAGGGTACCGTGGAAAATCGTCCACGCTATTAGCTATTCTACGCCGTTTGTCTGCTTTCACAGAGCCGTACATTACTAACCTTGTTATGTTTTTCTGGAAGAGCATCTAAGATATGCACTATTACCACTATTCTGAGTTTCTGACCTTATTGCTTAGACAATAAGGTCGAAAAGTAGTCCGGCTCCAGTGAGAGCGATAGTACCTACAGGTAGCCAAAAATAATATATTTTTGCATCCAGTTTCATAAGTTTAAAAAAGTGAATAGGTATCTACTATATTTATAATTCTTTGCTCTCTTTTTTAATATTCCTTTTTTTTTTTTTTTTTTTTGATTTTGGGAAATCATCAAATGACTTCTCCCGCTCTGGGCGGAGCGAGAGGGCGTGTCAGACTTTTCGGACTAAAACCCACCCGTGTTCCTTCCGTTGCCTGAGTGCCGGGGCTGCGATATCCCTTTCGGACAAACTCGCAACCCTGGCAGGCATTGGCCCTTACGGACCCCGTCAGATATAATAATATACATGTACCTACTATTATTATTATTTTAAGTCAGTTAGCATTTTTATTTTTTTCATGTTTGGACGTGTTAGTTAAAATACTGTATATTATGTAAATAGATATTTGTTTATTGTTTTTATACGTTTTACCTTTTTTGTTTAGGGTGGGAAATTATCAAATAACTTATCAATTAAATTAAATTATCAAACAACTCCCGCTCTGGGCGGAGCGGGAGCGCGTGTCAGGCTCTTACTGTCTAAAACCCACCAGTGTTCCTTCAGTTGCCTGTACGTTGCCAGGGGCCTCGGTATCTTTTTCGGACTTTCCCGCGACCGCGGACCTTTTGTATACATTGATGAAATAAATATAAACGCAAAAAATAATAATTTGTATTTTATATCGGTGTGGTGTCCACAACTCCACATTTGGGCGCGTATTTTGCATACGTCAGTAAGTAAAAAGTTAACAAAGTCGTAATATTTCGAGATGACATTTATTTTTCTTGCAAAGTGGTGTAGGTACATACATTTACGCATTATTAGCAGCTATTAATTCCTTCTCCAATTCCGACATCTTCATGTTTTTCTTATTCAGTCTCTGCTTAAACAGTTGTACCTCATTTAAGATGTATTTATGAATATCGTCATAGTTGACATTTCCTTGAATACCTTTTTCTTTATCCTTTAGATCCTGGCAGTAGTTGTACCACCAGGGAAGGACCAAGTAGTGGTCTTCAGGTTTAAGGATCATTTCTGAGCAGAACTCGTTGTTAGGAATCATAATGCTATTTAAAAAACTCTTGCCGTTTTTCATGAAGTCCTTTGGTAGGACAAATGCGTGCTTCCTTTCAAAAGCCCGTCGAGCTGGCGATTTGGTGACGGGCAGTAAGTAGCAGTCGGTTACCGTCAGGTAAATGAAGGTGAGGAGACATAGTCGCTGGGGACAAAGTTATAGTTTGTTCAGCAAGTTTTTCATTTAATAACGGTAAACAAACTGATACTGCGTCAGTTTGTGCTCATACTTTTTGTCCGGATTTTGAGTTGTCGTCTGGTATGGAATCGAACCATCACTATGCAAAGCGTGCGCCCGCGTACAAAAGTCTTTGATTTTTTCTATCTGGGTGCATTTGTACAATGCAAATCTCTAATACTATAATAATAATTATAATAATACTCGTCTCTATACTAATACTAGAAAGAGGTAAAATTTGTTTGTTTGTATGTTGGTATGTTTGTATGTTTGTATATTTGTATGATCGTATGTTTGTTTGTATGCTTGTATGTTTGTATTTTTGTTTGTTTGTAAATATGTATGTAGGGAGTAATCTCCGGAACTTTCAGTCGGATTTGAAAAAGTCTTTTTGCATTAGATAGCCCAATTCTTGAGGAAGGTTATAGGCTCGCGGACGAAGTCGCGGGCAGAAACTATATATTACATTATTAAATTACTATATATTATTACATTATAAAGATGTAAAATGTATATGTTTGTTTGTTTGTTTGTAGGGGGTAATCTCCGGAACTAACAGACGGATTAAAAAAAAATCATTTTACATTGGATAGCCCTATTCTTGAGGAAGGTTATAGGCTATGTAAGATCACGCAATGACCTTTAGGAGCCGAGCAAATTGAAAAAAAGTCAGAAAGAACGCTAAGCGAAAACGAAGAGCGGGCGGGCGATGCGATGCGACGCGGTGGGTCGGGGGCCGAAATTTCACGCAGACAAAGTCGCGTGTAAAAGCTAGTAAAGGATATAAAACGTGTTAGATAAATAAAATAATTTAAAAAGTTGTAAAGCATCACAGTCCACAGCTATGTAACATAATATGGCATAGGCCATCCTGAAAAACTCACCTAACCAACAAATACAAGATTTAAAAAAAACGTACCTACCAATATTACTTCTGCCCCAGGGTTCCACATACTACAACGAAGGTTCTGTGATTAATTTCTAATTACAAATAACACTTAATAAAATCTTGTAATTCAATAATAATTATGTGAAATAAAACCGTTAGTTAAACGTTATTAACGGTTTGTTAAATTATATTTTGCACGTGTTTTTATTCAATTGTGTGTGTGTGTGTTTATTGATCACGTGCAGACGATAATAGTACATATATTGTAATCGTTATATACTCGTGGCTAAGTAATACCAGCCGCACGGGTCGATCCATCTGGCTACGCTTGCCGGGGTTGGTCCGTGGATTGGTGATCATCTTTACAGACCAAGACTCCTCCGTGCCTCGAAAAGCACGTTAAGCCGTTGGTATCGGCTGTCATTCGTGAATCTTTGACAATCGTTACGGGTTGTCAGAAGCCCGAAAGTTTGACAACCAGCCTTACCAAGGGGTATCGTGTTTTCCAGTAACTGGGTTGTGGAGGTCAGATAGGCAGTCGCTCCATGTAAAATACTGGTATTCGGCTGCATCCGGTTTGCATGGAAGCCGACCCAACATAGTTGGGAAGGTCTGCCAGGGTTGCGAGTTTGTCCGAAAGGGATATCGCGGCCCCGGCACACAGGCAACGGAAGGAACATGGGTGGATTTTAGTCAGTAAAAGTCTGACACCTCCAAACCTCCTCCTCGAAGTTATTTGATAAAGTCCCACCATCAAAAAAAAAAAAAAAAGGGTTAGGCAGAGGTGCAACTATAGTACCATCCACATAACTGGCAAAATGTGGGTGGTACTAACCTACGTAAAGTCTGGGAGAAAATAATTCGTACCAAGTTATTTTATTTTAGCACGCTATAGGAACTTTTATAAAAATAAAAATATTTCTTTTAAAAGTAAAATTTACCTTCCTATCGCCTGTTACTAAGCAGTAGGCAATATGACGTGCCAAAACACATATTTTGTTCACAGATATTGGAGAAATTTAATATAAATAGTACGTGTGTATCTGCGGAGATGGCAGCAAATCGCTGCGTTATTGCGACTGCAAAGGTTTCTGTGTATTTTTGTATTTTTACAGGGTTCCCTCGTAACACACAGGCCTTTTTTTTATTTTCGCGCCGATTTGATTCGGAGCGGAAAAATTCATGAATATTGTTTCTTTTTTACGCGTCGTTTAGTTAACTTCTACGTCCTAAACAAACGTGTATTGCTAATTACACATGAAATTAAAGTAAGTAATGACTGACAGCGCCTACGGCTTTCGTTTCTCTCTGCGTGCTTGACCGTACAAAAAATATTTATCGAGGAACAGGCACTTTTCGAAAGAGCTTCTAAATTACCCTTTCCTTTCATCAGTATTGAGTAAAAGCAATGTTAATTAGATAATTATGATCAAGACCACCCATTGTGTCACCCTATGTAACATTTCTAAATTTATTTCTGTAATTTGTATGGTGTGCATAATAAAGAATATTCTATCTATCTATCTATCTATCAAGAAGTTGCTGCTCTGTTTTTTACTAGCTTTTGTACACGACTTCGTCCACGTGTTTTAGTACAAAACATAAGTATTCTATGGCACTCGGCAATAGCGTACATTTGAAAAACACTTGCGCCGACGCCGACTAAATTGTAATAAGGGAAAGAGAATGATGACTCGGTGACTAGCTTTTTATCAGTGGAAGAAAGGAATAAAGAAAGAAAAAAATAAGTTTATTTGTCACAGGGTGGCAGGGACATCGACGCGAAAACTGTTACCATGGATTCAGTACATGATTCTGAAAAATGCATCGTAGTTTATTTTAAAACAATCTGCTCTTTCATAGAAAAGTGAAATAAGTACGCGTTAAAAATGTATAGAACAGCTGATTATTTTTTAAATAACCAACGAAAAATTTCAATGCTGGAGGTTCAGATTCGTGTTCTGAATCCATGGTAAAAGTTGTCGCGTCGATGTCCCTGCCACCCTGTATAATCACGAGCACATAACAGAAATAGTCGACAGCTGCACGTCATAACTGTGACAAGAAGGCTTCCACTCAGCATTATGCTGTGCTATGGGAGACCCACAGTACAGCGCTAATTTACAGTGGTCAAAGTTTTTTTTTAAATTTGAATCAATAAGTACCTACAAACAATTTTACCTATTTATAATATTATAGTTTAGATTAGAAAAAGAGGAGCTCGTGGCTAAGTAACAACAGCCGCACTGGTCGATCCATCAGGTTAAGCTACGCTTGCCGGGGTTGGTCAGTGGATGGGTGACCATCTTTACATACCGAGAATCCTCCGTGCCTCGGAAAGCACGTTAAGCCGTTGGTCCCGGCTGTCATTCGTGGATCTTTGACAGTCGTTACGAGTCGTCAGAAGCCCGAAAGTCTGACACCAGTCTTACCAAGGCGTATCGTATTACCCAGTTACTAAGTTGTGGAGGTCAGATAGGCAGTCGCTCCATGTAAAATACTGGTATTCAGCTGCATCCGGTTAGACTGGAAGCCGACCCCAACATAGTTGGGAAAAGGCTAGGCAGATTGATTGAGTTTAGATTAGAAAAGTTTAGACTGTGTTTAAGTTTGTATTTCGTGGGAATTTACTGATTTAATTGAGAAAGAGGTTTAGTGAAATAAAACACGTGTTCGTTCTAAGAAAATTCAATTTGCTATCCTTTACTGACAGATAAATTGACAGTGACACTACATACAGTGTTGCAAGTTGAAATATTATATTAATTAGAATGTTGGGGATGCCAACAGACTGACCAATAACTTCAACTAAACTACATACATTAATATAGTTGACTGCCTCGTTGGCCGAGTGGTCGCAAGCGATACTGCAGTGTTATTGGGTTTTTTTTATCTGGAGTTTCTCAACAGCAGCCCGGAGTCTGGATTTGTGCCCGGTTGATGGCAATAGGCTCTCCCCTTATTACATGGGGCTTATACATATGTAACGGCATCATCATCGCCACATACGAACTAGGCATCACACTGATGTCACGCGAAATGTTGCATCGCGCAAGCAGCAGAGTTGACCGCGCGATCAGCATATATATAACTTCCCGACATCAATCGTCGGACAGTTGCCCACCAGACACAAAACCCATCTCTTCTATAGAGGATGAGTGAACTTTACAGTAACACCCTGTTCCTCATACCTCATACATACCTAACTGGCGAATGTAGGTGTACTCTATATAAGTACACCTCTGCCAAACCCTTCGGGGACACAAGACGTGATGTTATGTTATGTTACTAATATAGTTGATAATTATCTATTCGCGCGTCACCATTAGGCGAAAGGTCTGACGTCAATAATTGATCGATTTGATCATTTGCGGCAGCCCCCGGGGGGTTCGTCTCTAAGATATTATTATATTAACCACAGAATGTCGTGAATAATTACCTAATTGATAACATTAGTCTCAGCATTATCGAATAATTTATTTAAATTACCTAGGCACATACAAGGCAGTTTGCACTTTTTAACATGATTTTACAAAAAAATAGAATTGATCCTAGGCTTTTCTTTATCCCAATTTATTTGCGTCGTAACATGTTTTTTCCTTCCACACTTCTCTATCATTCGTCATCTCGGTAGTCACCTCCTTTCTATCCATATCATCTTCCACACAGTCCATCCATCGTTTCTTTGGTCTTCCCTCTTAAAGCCTTCCACATTCATACTCAAAACTTTTCTAGCGAAGTTTTCCTCATTCCTCCGCATCACATACCAACACAGGATAA
Source organism: Agrochola macilenta (assembly GCA_916701695.1). Lineage (NCBI taxonomy): Eukaryota > Metazoa > Arthropoda > Insecta > Lepidoptera > Noctuidae > Agrochola > Agrochola macilenta. Next base: position 19,062,813 of record OU753563.1, read on the forward strand.
CAGAAGAATTCAGCTGGGCTGGGCAGCGTTTGGGAAGCTTCGTTGAGTCTTATCGTCACGTATTCCACAGAGCTTAAAGACGAAGGACTTCAATCAGTGCGTCCTGCCTGTTATGACTTACGGAGCCGAAACATGGACACTCACGGTACGGCTGGTCCATAAATTTGAGGTCGCTCAGCGGGTTATGCTTGGAGTCTTTCTGAGGGATCGAATCCGCAACGAGGTGATCCGGCAGAGAACCAAAGTTGTCGACATAGCTCACAGAATAAGCAAGCTGAAGTGGCAGTGGGCCGGCCATATTAGCTGTAGAACCGATGACCACTGGAGTAGAGGTGTTCTTGAGTGGAGACTGCGAATTGGCAAACGTAAGGTAGAACGCCCTCAGGTTAGGTGGAGCGACGATCTTCGCAAGTTGGCAGGTAGTTGCTGTATGAGAGTTGCCGAGAATCGAGCTGAATGGCGTGCAAGGCGAGGCCTATGTCCAGCAGTGGACTGCTGGAGGCTGATGATAATGATGACATGACATAGTCTCAGTAGATCTAATTAATCGAATTAAGGTTACTTACCTACTATTAAGGCTGTCCAATGGAGCGGAGAGGACAGGGGCGGAGTAGCGGAGTGCCAATATTAACCAATGGAATTGCATAAAACCTCCGCTCCGCTTCAATGGACAGGGATATGCGAACTAGTTTAAAAATTCATACAAAACCGGGAAACGGAGCGGAGAAGTGGAAAGGGGAAGCGGAGCGGGGAAACGGAGTGAAGAAGTGGAGCGGGAAACCGGAGCGGGGAATTCTCGTCGCGTGAACTCGGTCTAACTCCGCACAGTCCGCAACACCGCTCCGCATCAATAGACAGACACTGTCCGCAACACCGCTCCACTCCGCTGCCATTCTCCTCTCCGCTGCCTCGCTCCGCTTCAATGGACATGCAGCCTAATACTGCAATCTTCTTCTTAGCATGTCGATGGCAAAAATAAACTCAGCAACGCGAATACCGGTCCTCACGTGTGCAGGTGACAGGGCATGCGGTGCAAGATGGGAGGTGAGCCATTCTCTGTGAAGAGACGCCGCGTATACACCGGAGATCTAAGCCGTCCATGAACCCCCACTTGTGGAGGTTGTCCTTGCTGCGACCTACTTGGGTACGAAGTCTATTTAAGGTTTTGCAAGTACTGCAATAGAGAGCAATCACAAAAAAAAAAGATGCTTATAGCAATGTTCCCAACCAACCTAAGACTAGCGTCTGATCATCTGACTGTGGTAATTGTTATTGTATCGTTTCTACTGATTGACATAATATAACATCACGTCTTGTGTCCCCGAATGGTTGGGCAGAGGTGTTCCTATAGTTCCTTTAGAGGTATGAGGAACAGGGTGTAAAGTTTACTCATCCACCATAGAAAAGGGAGGATCCTCCGACCAGACGGGTGTCGTGTCTGGCGGGCAACTGCCCGAAAGTTGAAGTCGGGAGCTTGTATATATGTCCATAGCGCAGTAAACTCTAATAGCGCGATGCCGGATTTGTGTGACGTCAGGATGTTTTGTGACATCAGGTCTTTGATACGTAGTTCGCATGTGGCGATGTAGATGCCGCCACACACCCACACTTCACCAGTTATATTTTAGTCCCATGTAATAGGGGGCGAGCCTATTGCCATCAACCGGGCACTAATCCAGACTCCGGACTGCTACTGAGTAATTCCGATAGATAGAAAAACCCCAATAACGTGTTTGCTCGACCTGGCAATCGAACCCTCATGCTCAGTAGTAGCGCTTGCAACCACAAGATTAACAAGGCCAACCAAACAAAAATAGTTTTCTCCAATATTAAGGCGACGATAACCGACTTATAAGGATTTTATACTGAAGATCACGTCTAAACGAGTAGTATTAATGATTTGAAAAAACTATATGTTAAATCAGAGCATTTTTTAAATAACCTAGTATACGAATATTTTAGATTATGTTTATATTACATAGTAAAATTAATTTGTAAAGTTATGTCTAACGCAGATAAAAAACTGAGAATCACGCAAAATCTATCACGCATATTTTTCTGAAACTTTCACAATTTTAAAGATAATTAAATTATTGATATTTTAGTATACGTGTTTTATTAATATACCTTTTGTTTTATGTATAATAAAATAATGTTCTATAACCATTAGAAACTATTTGCCCTGTTTGCTACTTCTAAAAATATATTTTTAGTTCCCTGAATCAGAACTCCACATTATTAAAACTTGCCTTTTCCGTCCTTTCGCCCACGTTAAAAAGTCACAGTACTTTTGTTTTAGTCGTCTCTAACGTGTCCTGTGATAAAAACTTAGTCAAAAACTTATTTTTAATGTAAGATCTCGTGTTAAATAGAATACCTACACGTGTATTAAAACATTCAAATATCCGTCCAGGAAGCGGAAAACCGAGTTTTTATTTCTACAAGTACCCTTATAACACTCTTTAACAAAAGGAGATAGTTGTCTTATGCCAACTACCGACAAATATAAAGGTCCGGTCTCTACCTATGACGTTTAACAAAAACCTGACATAAGAATGCATAAAAAGATTCCAACGAAGCCCTGGTTAGACCTGTCACTACGGTAATTCCTTAACCTTTTACATTTACAGCCTACTTGTAACAGACGAGGCATAAGAAAAGAAAATAAAGAAGGTTTACTGCATGAATGGCAAGATTCTCGCTGGCAGTCTAGAAATTACAGTCTAACAAACAAAGAAAAAATCAAACACTATTATAGGTACATAGGTACCTATCGTATCTACTCGTATGTATACCTTTAGTTATATGTATATATATATATATGCGTTATATATATGCCTTTAGTTATTACTCTAAGATGTATACTAATGGTCGCCTAGTAGTCCAAATTCAACCATTTTTCTAATACGTTTTTTTTTTCTAATGCGTATTATATAAAAATATTAGCTTCCTGCACTCCTTCTCCATATAAACTTTAACTGTGCCAAACATAAGTGTTTCATACTCCGTCCACGTAATTTTCGTAAAAAGGAGTACAAAGTTTTTGCTTCACGTATTAATATAATAATAATATAATTATGTATATATGTACTTAAAAGTGAAATGCTGTTGGTAAGCGCATCACATGAGAACGGCTAGAACGATTTCGGCAATTTTTTTATGTTCGTTTTAGTCCGAATTAGGTTTAACATAAGGTTTTCATAGAAAGGGGGGTAGGAGGAGCTCGTGGCTAAGTAATAACAGCCGATCCATCAGGTAAAGCTACGCTTGCCGGGGTTAGTCTGTGGATGGGTAACCATCTGAACATGCCGAGACTGCTCCGTGCCTCGGCAAGTACGCTAAGCCGTTGGTCCCGGCTGTCATTCGTGGATCTTTGACAGTCGTTACGGGACGTCAGAAGCCCGAAAGTTTGGGAAAAGGCTAGGCAGATTGATAAGGTTTTTATAGCTTTTTTTTTTTTTTGGAAAATTCTGGAAAAACTGAAAGTTATTATGCCGAAAATATTGCCGCAAGTCTTTGACAGCTTGCTTTGTTTACCTGGTAGGCCTTGGTGGCACCAGCTGCTGTCTCAGCTTCGCGCAAGATTTTCTATTGATGTCTTCTTCTTTTCGTGTGGTTAGTGACTAACCTGGTGTCGAGAGTTTTAAAGCCGCCCATGGGCTTCTGACTTGGCTTCACATGCCGTCGAGAACTATCTGTCAGGCATGCCGGTTTCCTCACGATGTTTTCCTTCACCGTTTTTGAAGCAAGTGTTAATTATACAATACGCACATGAATCCGAAAAGTCAGAGAACTTTCCTTCGTACCAAAGACACACACACACAGAGATTACGTGAACACTAATAAAAAATAAAAAATATGTTAGACGTAAATTAATAATCGTCTATGGATCATGAATTCCTGGTATTGTAGTATCATTTACCGTTGTCCGCTGTGGTGTTTTAAGGACACAAATCAATAATTCGTTCGGTTTCGAACTCGAGAACTATGACTTGGCAGTCTGACGGTCACACTAGGTAATTGTATCACTGCTATTGATGTTATATCCAAGAATTTGGACCTTCTGTTCTTTCTTTCCGCGACGAAGGCCTACTTATAATGCGGCGTACAAAAGGCTCAACGGCGTATTATTTGTCTTTGTTTATAGTAATACACCCATTATTGTGATGAGAAATATGCATTGATCCAGCGCAGTTCTCTGACAATTGTTTACGTTTACATTAAAATGATTTGAAGGTACTACTGGTTTACAATACAATAGACGACGTATATTTAGTAACCTAATCCGGTTAACTGTTCTTTAAAGAGTCATAAAGAACCCTGTAAAAAATCGACACTGTTTCACCTCTCAACCAGACATCCTCAGGATGACGATTGACTTGCGCCGAATGCAGTGCACTGCCTTCGGCGCTTGACGTGGTAACACGTCGTTTCCGGGTTCGCAACAAGTCAATCGTCATCCTGATGATGCCTCGTTAAGAGGTGAAACAGTGTCGATTTCTTATTGTATTTTATAATGAACTAGCTTTACCCGCCCCGACTTCGCACGGGTAGCACTAAACACTACCTACCCTACCCTACCTAACCAGGTAGGTTAGGTAGGGTAGGGTAGGTAGCCCTACCTACCCACCCTACCTACACTAATTTTCTCACCGTTTAAACCTTCCCTGGACTATGACAAACATTTCAAAACCAAAATCAGCTAAATCAGCCTAGGCGTTCTTGAGTTATAAAATTACAACGAAAAGTGGCATTGATTTTTATAGATATAGATTTCCGCAATGTCACGCCTGAGTCAATTTAGTACCTACTACTGGTTTGAAAGGAGATAATAATTTCACGAGAGCTAATTTAATTGCACAAGAGCACAGGTAAATAATTTTTTGGTATATATTTTTGTAGTAGGTACTTGTAAATATTTATTGTAATGTAATAATCTTTATAAGTAGCCTTATAAAGATGTATTTCGAAGAATGCGAGAACGGAATTCGGAATGGTACAGTCAGCATCAAAAGTGGATGACCACATTTAGATTTTCAAAATCGCTGTACACCGTATTCACTATTAGCACTTCGATATACAGCAATTTTGAAAATCTAAATGTGGTCAACAACTTTTGATGCTGACTGTACAAGTGTTATCTCAAGAAACCAAAGCAGCAGTGGATATGGAATGTGCACACAGTACTTATATATTTGTTTCAAATATTCTGACTTATCGTTGCAGTGGTCTCGCCATTGCGAGCTAGCTACAACTTCGTTCGTCTTAAAAGCGGTAATCCTAAAAGTTTGCAACGTCGAAATAGTAGTAAAAAATTTACCTGTTTTGATTAATTTGTCAATATTAATATATGGAAATAAGAAATGTGGCTAACTAGCGAACTAGAATATTAATAATGAATTGCAATTATAACATTGAATTTGATGTTGTACCCGTTTTAGGTGTAAAAAATGCATTTGGAAATACTTTTTTTACATCTAGACTATTATATTCGGTGTTATGATATTAATGATTACATTTCTTAATCGATATTCTAGTTCGCTAGTTAGCCACATTTCTTATTTCCATACAGTAATATTGCCAATTTAATCAAAACAGCGAAATATTGGACAGCATTTGCGACGTTGCCAACTTTCAGAATAAACGCTCTGAATACCTCGGGATAGAAGAGTACACATTAAAAAAATAAAAGGGGTAACCAAACGTCATATGAAACAGCACAAAACAAAACACAACCTGTATTTCATAAACCATTCCCTCTCTTCAAATTCTGTTTATACTGTAGCACTTCATCCAGCGTCTTCCTGTAGATTGGGTGAATTGTGCTGGTCTTCGTCGTCGGCGCTGGTGGTAGTGTCACCACCCACTGGCAGTAGAAGTACCACCACGGTATCGGCATAAACGGGCGTGAGATAAGAATAACTTGAGCATTTGTAAATGACACACAACATTCGCGCTAATGGTACCTACAATGCACGCTCAATATTAAAGAACGTGGTTGTGTACAGAACCCCATTGAGTTTACTACTCGTATATTACAGATTCTATCTGTCAATCTGTAATATACGTATAGTATCAGAAAGGACGCTCTTCAAAGTCGAACTGAAGACCAATTCTCGTAATTAAAAAACGTTCACATTCAATTCGCAATCTGTCAAACTTGTCAAAAATGTTGGTAAATCGATTGTATTTTTGACAGATTGCGAATGAGATGCGAATGCGAACGTTCTTAAAAATTACGGGAATTGCCCCTCTGATACAAATCGGTGTGCCATTTTTACAGCCACGTCACGTAGTGTGATGTAAAGTTTGTAATTATGAATTTTTGACGCTGTGCAGGGCTAGTCTCGACAGATATTTGTATTATTTGCTGACGCAACTGTGATGCGGAGTCAGTCTCGAGACACTTGTTACGTTTACTTCAGCTTTTTAAAACTATTATTTAATCAAAATGTTGAGCACTTCGATCTTTTTTTTGTGATGCATCATTCGCACGGACGTGACATAGATTTACTCACGACGCGACATAATAGGGATGATGCCTGGGTAAAAGAAAATAAAATTCTAATTAGTCCGTCAGTCAGATAAAGAAAAAATATTAGACACGTATTTTTTGCTTTATCATATTAATAAAAAATTACTTAGATAAAACGCATTTTAAGTTGGGGAGTGGGGGTCGCTACGTCACTAAGTACGTATAAAATCTACATACTCGTGTCGTCATGGCACATTTTACCTCAATGTATCACCGTAATCTTTAGATTCCGTAAAAAAAGAAAAAATACGTGTCCAATATTTTTTTATAATCTCAAAGACGGAATCAAAATTTTTTTTTTGTCCTCATCCCTATTGTTTGCTTTAAATTAGTTGACTTAAACTTCGAGCGTTAGAAATTCGTTGTTCTGTTACAAATGAATATTCATATGTACTCACTTTAACGGTTCTGTCAATTTCCCCCTACAAATCTTCTTTGTGGGGATGACTAGACAAGCGTGCCGGTTGGTCTCTTGACACTCGGTAGCCAGTTCCATATCTGCTGGGTGGAAGGGTCCGATTACTGGGCCGTAGTAGCGTTGGTAACAAAGCACTGATGTTGATAGTGTTATGATGATTTGTAGGCGGTACATCTGAAATATTTAATACGTGTACGAACGGTAAGCACGGGAGATAACTGAGCAGGCAACACGTTGTTAGTTACGTTTGCTTACGGGAAAGCATAGAGCTCGGAATCGCCGCATTAGGCAACTTCTAGAGACGGTAGTACAAATAAAATTCGTCACACTAAAATCGAAGGACTTCATATATCACACCGTACGGACTATTTCTCATTATGTCATCGTGTTCACGGGATTTTGTTTTCAAACGGCTTAGATTATAATATGAAGTTCTTCGATAGTACGTTGTGCGCCTCCCCTGTCGCGGACCGCCATGCAAAGCCATCAGTGTCTATAAAGGCTTCGTCAAATAGAACGCGTACTTAGCGCGCGTTAGAGCGCTAGCCTGACGTCGCGCGTCGTGCTATAGCGCCGAACTGTGTTGCAGTATGACGTACGTTTATTTATTTATTTATACTTTATTATACACCAGATTATAAATTACATAAAGAAAAAGTAATACACTACAAAATATACAATGGGCGGCCTTATCGCTTACTGCGATCTCCTCCAGCCAACCTTGGAATGGACAGTGATTCTCTGGACATAAAATGGGGCTGTCTTTGGTGCAAATAAAAGGTATATAAGTACAATATACTATAATAGATACACAGATAAGTGCTATATAATAGACACACAGTTTACTGTCAAACAGAGCGCCGGCGACGCTAGCAACGCCGCGTACTAGCATTGCGTGCTGCGTTGTACTTAGCGCTCAAACGCGCGCTAAGTACGCGTTCTATTTGGCGAAGGCTGAAGTATTGACAATGCTGCCTCTAGCAGCGACTCTCCGAACTCTGTGGGAAAAATTGACAGTTGAATGACAGTTGCCATTTCAGTGAAAATAGAACAATGTGAAACTTATGGAACTTCTAAAATATGCTCGGTGTCTCCTTCGCGAGAACTGTTTGTCTTGGGAAGTTTTGATTTAGTTGTGGATGGGGCGACGGCATTTATGATTGATTGCTATTATATGGTATATCTTCTTATCGATTGGATATGAAGCCTTCCTGTTTAATATTTCTGTATGGTAGTCCACTGCTGAACATATAGATGTCTTTCAAGTTTCTTCCTTTAGTCTTCTACTTAGGGCACTCCCCGATCCTAACGGGTTCGGTACTGGTTAGAATCTTCATTACCAGACGTCGACAAGAACCCAGAACTAGGACGAAACTACCGCATAGCAAAGCAACGAGAAAAAAAAATACGATATTGGCACCAGATCCTCCGATTTTATCTGGTTCTTCCACTCAAAATGCTAACATATTTCTTCTTATTTTGTGTAGATAATGAGCATTATACTATTATTGTGATACTAACTTTACTTGATCTTGATCATTTATTCTCATCTTATAGGTAATTTTATCACCTTCTATAAAAATCTTACATAACTCGTTCATAATGTTCAAAAGTAGCAATATGTAACAACTTTTATTTAACGAAACACTATTAGTTCATCGACACACGTACTTATCTGGCTTATACCGCTGCACACAGTAGTACGCAAAATATTCAGACTTTAAAAAAAAAAAATATCGGTCTTGTTCCATATTAACCAAAAACGAGGCTTAAATAGAGTAAAAAAAATATAATTTTGTTTTACATAGACCTATAGACTTATGAAACGCTAGAAGTTCGGTCCAAACCATTTATTTTAGCAGGTAAGGACAAAAGTTGAAAAGTACAAAAGATACCAGATAAATACAATTATCTACAGATGGCATTGTTTCTCCTACTCATTCTCTAAGAAATTGCCTATCATGTATAATGTAAGTCGAGAGTATTTAATATATATGTAGAAAGATGATTTGATAATTCGAATTTTCGCGATAGCCCTAGCTAGGGATTTTGAGAAAACACGGATAATTAGAAAACGGTGAAAACATCTCTGTAAGCAAATTGGAAGTAGCGCTCGCCGGCTGCTGTCGCGGCACCGCTATCACAATCTAACCTTTTTTTTTTTTTGTTTCGGGGTGGAAAATCCTCATGGATCGACCTAACCTACTTCACTCAGTTGCTCGCAAAAATATTTCACCATTTTCTAATTATCCGTATTTCGCAAATCCGGGTTTTCTCGAAAATTCGAATTATCAAATCATCCTACGACATATACATAAATCAAACAAATCAATATGAATATAATAATCCAGTTTTCTTATATCGTTATAACGATAGTCAGTGTTCACAATATTCGAATCAGTGCGTGTCTATACAACCTTAGTATAGGCACAACCCTATACTTACTTACTGTATCTAGCATGTCGATAAAACTTTAATATCTATAAAATGTATATCGATATCGTTCTTGCATAATATTTCGGGTTATAAAAACTTATATTTATATAAAAAATGCGTTGGAATTTAACATAACTTTTAATTTAATAACTTATTCTTAAACTAATTCCAAATTTAAAATATTTGGCGCCTAAAACCTACCTAAGTAAATGTTTCAATATGAAACTCACTTTAATACAAATAAAAAAATTAAAAATAATAAGAGAATTAAAAATTAAGTTTAAAAAAATACATATTAACCCATTAAAAATACAGATGGGAAAACCATCGTGGGATAGTAAAAGACTGGATAGTAAAAAGCTGGATAGTAAACGGGGAAAGTGATAATTTTCTTGACTTTCTTCTTGTCTTCACATTCATCATCGCGGCTCACTGGCAGTGCCATCGTGATCCTATAAACTGACTGTAAAATTAACATTGTCAACAAGACTTTGGCTGTGAGCAGCATTTCTGAAAAAAAGAAGAGTTTTTCATCAACTTAGTATTAGTCATAATCTGCCTAGCCTTTTCCCATAGACAAGGAAAGAAAAGGCATAGACATAGATAGAGAATGGACTGAGCGTTCCATATTCAATTGTTCAGTGAATACAGACCGAAAAATACGAGAGAAACAAAGCGACCAGTACTTATCTCCTTCTAGAATTCTGATTTTGGATAAACTATTGAATTTCATATTTTGACAAATATAATTTTCTTTTACAGGCTTGCAGAAAAGAGACAGGTATTGGCCGCACAGTCGCTTTGTCTCTTTCTAGAGAGTGGTCCTTCTTGTGGGGCTAACGCTCAGTCCATTCTCTATCTACTCGTATGTCTATGCCTTTTCCCAACTATGTTGGGGTCGGCTTCCAGTCTATCCGGTTAGACGGTAGAGAGCTGAATACCAGTACCAGTACCAGTATTTTACATGAGCGACTGCCTATCTGGCCTCCATAACCCAGTTAATGAGAAACACGATACGTCTTGTTAAGACTGGTTGCCAGATTTTTCGGCTTCTGAATGACAATGAATGACAGCCGGGACCAACGGCTTAGCGAAAATATATTGAAAAACATGTTGAGATATGGATGGTCACCCATCCACGAACCGACCGCGGCAAGCGTAGTTTGACCTTCGATCGACCCCTACGGCTGTTATTATTTAGCCGCGAGCTCAAATTCGCAAAAATAAAGTAGGTTATGCACATTTTTTGTATAATGATCCATAGTTTCCGACAATAGACTCAATGTGTCTATACACATGCAACAAAAAAACTTACGTTTTTCTTTTTCTCTTTCATGTGGGCAAAAAAGTAGTAAAAACCTACCTCGCAGGCGCGACTCCTAGACGATATTGTGACCTTCGGCCAATAGAAACATCAGTCAGCCTGCTCTAGGATGCGGTCCATACTGAAGAAAACCAACAAGTTCATAAAAGCCATAAATATCTGGAAAAACAAAAAAAAACAAATAAAAACAAACTTGTAAAAAAAAAGAATTTTAACTATGTATTTATCAGCTTTTAAAATACGATGAACGAGAAATTCTCAGGGTGACGATTGACTTGTTGCGAACCCGGACACGACGTGTTGCCACGTCAAGCGCCAAACTGTTTTGTTCATCTTCGTACAGTCTACAACGTTATTAAAATCCAACATTAAAACGAGGGTCCCGCGACCCACGAGGCATAATTTTTAAGTGTCCTAAAACGTTAAACATCTCATAATTATAATTGGCAATTATTATCCAATTTCCGGCCGTTCCATTAAACCACAATAAATAAATTAATGACGAAGTAATGGTGCTTTCAGCGGTGATTTATCGATAAGTACCTACCATAGACATTATTTCAGTAAAAAGTGTTGTTTTTATTGATCACACAGACAAAGGACAACTTTTATTCAGCCTTTGTTGTCAAATCCAATTGTTACACCAGTTTCTTAGAAGAAACAACAAATGAAGGGCAATAATGTGATGGTGACCTTGCGTTAGGGCCCATAAATATTTTTTACAACTCTCGGATGTTGTAAAGTGTGTACAATTTTATCGATAACGATAAATGTATGAAGCCTTTACGCAATTCTTTTGAATCGACATTAAGCAGATATTCGTATACCTACCTATTTCGTTTCGTTTGATTTAAGGATTGAAAACGTAAATTGTTATAGTTTGCAGGCTAAAGAACTGGAAGAATGATGTAGGTAATTAATTATATAATAGTACATTATGATACGAGTGTGCTGTATTGGTCATTACCCAAAAGGCGGCATTGGCATTGGCGATAATTTAGCCGAGTGGGTAATGATCAATCCACACGCGTTTCATACGACGTTTTTCAACAAACTTGCGAGGAAAAAAACAGACTCGTTGTAAGAACTTATGCTGGAATAACGTAACTATAGAGATGATAATTTAAATTTATAAAGTTCAACTGACTTTTGTTGCCAGGTACTGTCAATCGGAGCTTCTTTTAAAAACTGTTGTACGTCGGTTGGTGACAATACTTTAGATTTTCGTATTTTATAAAACAACAAAACAAAAACGATAACAAATATTTACGGAAAATGGCGCGCTGGTTTTTTTTTCTGCTAGCGATACGCGCGCAGTTGTAAATAACGGCACAGGCAAAACCGCTGAACAGCCTATACCAAACCCGTAACATAGAACATAGAAGGCAAAAAGTCTATTTGATGATTAAAAAAAGCACAAATCTCTGCTCGGGTTAAAATAGAGAATGCTCGTTTAATAGTATAGGATAGTTCATACTAGTTCCATGTATTCCAAGTCAATTTCTTTATACAAATTCCATGCTGCAATGATAGTACTTACTAATTCCATACTGCCATGTCGCGTTTCAAAATTTGTCAAACAACAATGGCTGCTAGAAATTTTCTATGGTTTTAGTGATGTGGTAGTATGATCTTTTCGTTTTGGTACTTTCGATGTTACGATTTTTTTTGTAGGTAGTGGTAGTGATCAGTTTTTTTTTTTTGAGTAACTTTCACATAAAAAACAAATCCATTGAAATATGTTCGAAGTTAAAACCGTGAAAACGAACCAGATAGCACGGGTACTTACGTACGTTTGGTATGTCAAAGATTAAAAAAAAAAAACTTATGCTCACCAAATACCTACCTGACAAATAATACGAGACTAGCTAACAGATGGTGTAGCTCACAGACTACTTAGAGATATGGTGTAGCTCAGGAGTCACCAAATGTTATGATTCGTAACAAATTCAGTGTTAAAGCAGTATAATATTCTAAAACTTGAGGGGTCCCCATAATACATATAGACCTACGACATTATTTCATAAGGAAATAGGACCGCATCTTTAAACACGGGCTAGCTCCAACAGCATCCTTCAGTAATCCTAGCCGAACAACACTTGTTGTTGTCAGTATAATAATTATAAACACATTAAAATAGTTTTTTTTCAATAAAGGATTAATAAAATACTCCTTGAACAAATAGTCGATATTTATTATGTCAATCACTAACTTTTCAATGACAAGATTTTAGACCAGTTAAAAAGGATGACGGTTGCCTATGGTCGGTTGTTTGACTTTTGTAAAAATTCAAAATTTATTCCAGTTTTCGCTTTTATTGATAATTAAAATAGTTTAATTAAAAGATAAGAAACACGCAAAGGATGTTAAAGTGGGTGTGATAATACGTGTATCCTAATTAGTGCGTATTTAATCAGTGACACCTAGATATTATCACGTTCAATTCCCAGGCAAGTCCAATGTTATTGTTTTAAGCGAGTCGCAACCAAATCATGATTAGTTATCTGTGGCATTACAGCACTAGTCCGATAATATAAAGTAAAACGCACGCGTTTTTAATACACTGAATTATGACCCTAAAAACGGTTCAATAAGAGCTACTTTACGAGCAAGTGTGTTGAAATTGTAGTTTATGAAACCGTTGCATAAAGAGGGGTATTACAAAAGAGTAAGGTAAAGAGTAAAGAGAAAAGGAGTATTTTAAAACCTAGTTATGTACAGTTTCATACACTACTTTATCTACTCTCATACATTGGAATTGAACCAACTAAATAAAAGATCTTAATTCAAGATCAAGAATAAAAAAGAGAGAGTAGATAGATATATTTTACCTTATAAAAAATGTTCAGTACAAAACGGGAATTTCATATTTATATTCCTAAAATTAACTAAGTATAAGTAAGTCCGTTTACTCACGATGATTTTCCTACACCGCTGTCAGTAATGTACAACTTAAGTTTGCTAACTAACTCTACTAACTTTACTATCTAACCTTTTGAATTAATTACTTATTATTTACCAAATTTTCGAGTTCAGAATCCAAAAAACATTCACCAAAAATCTCTGGCATTTGCCTTGCTGGTCTCAGTGTGGCTAGGGATGTGAATTTCGCTGATAACAGTGGATATTTTAACAATTCTGCAAGTTCTATTATTAAACTTGGAAGATATTATTAAGATACTGATCTTAAAATCACTGCAGGTTGTATAATATTTTATATCAACAATAATGTTTAATAAATTAAATGTCAAATACGAGTATACACAAGACTAACTCAGAATATTGATGTCTTAGAATAATAAAGAGTTTGTTGACCCCGGTTGGGTGAATAACTTAAATGGGCCTGATGGCGTAAAGTAACTTGTGAGTTAAAAATATACCTACCTACATATAACTGTAAATAAGAACTCTTACCAATTTATTATACCTTGGTGTCATCAACCGATAAAAAAAGCGCCAAGTTTAAACAACTCAAACTCAAAGCATTTATTTCAAATAAACCAATTACAGGCACTTTTGAATTGTCAAGGGGTCGGTCAGTCAGAACGATGAAGCTAGTTGCCCATTCCAAAGCGTAGTAGGTTCCTATGGAGAAGAACGGTCAAGAAACTCCACGGACACTCTTTTAAATCAAAATATTGTTAAAAAATATTGGTTACATCATTCATGTTGAAATTATACATGTGAGAACAATGTAGAAAGACGTGCACGTTAAAAGCGTCCGTAATAAAAACATAAAAACAATTCAAAAATTAAAATAAGCCATGGCAGCTAAGAGATGACCAGTCCCTACTGACGGCGCCCGTTCACGCATCACCATCTCAACCATTTTGAAGGGAACTTAATTATCCAACACACGCCACCACCAGCGAGACATTTGAGTGAGCATGACATAACAGTCGTACCCTAATTGCGTAATACACGAGCAATCAGAATCTGAATCGTTTTGAAACAGATTGCTTCATAAGTTCGAAAAAAAAATCTGCTCAACAACGTAAATAACGCAATGAATGTTGTTGAACTGTCAAAATGAAACAGATTAGTCGTAATCGTGTACGAAAATGTTATACGTAACAAATAAACGTAATATCTGGTCTTTAAATTAGATTTTTCTATACCTAGATATTATTTGATGAAGTACATAGAAAGACGCTCACAATAGTCCTCATTAGAAGGCTGAAAGTCACCCAAAGGACAATGGAGAGGGTTATGCATGGAGTTTCCCTACGTAATCGAATCAGAAATAAAGAAATCCGTAGGAGAACTAAGGTAACCGACATAGCCCGAAGAATCGCCTAACTTAAGTGGCAATCGGCCATATTGCTCGTAGAACAGATGGTCGATAGGGCCGAAAAGTTCTGGAGTGGCGACCGCATACCAGACATAGCGTTGGAAGGCCTCCCCAAGGTGGACCGATGACCTTGTGAAGGCCGTAGGAATCCGCTGGATGTGGGAAGCATAGAACCGGTCGAAGTGGCGATGCTTGGGGGAGGCCTATGTCCAGCAGTGGACATCTTTCGGCTGAAATGATGATGATGATGACACGGAAATAATGATTTCACAACCTACATTATTTTATTACCTATAGGTTTTTTTTTTCGGAAGGCTTACCGACTAATAACATTATAGTAACGATAATATTTAACTAAATTGCAAATTACAAGCCACCACAGATAAATGCAGAATGACAGATAAGATATAACTTAGACTATGAGGGAGTCTCATAGTCTAAGTTACATCTTATCTGTATACTTACCTACATCATTTTATTCACTATACTATCATTTTATTTCTTTTTCATTTTTTTTTTTTTTTTTTTTTTTTTTTTTTTTTTTTTTTTTTTTTTTTACTATTTTTATCTGCTTTGTATTATATTGTGTGCTTTAGTCTGTGCTAAATAAATGTATTTTCTTTCTTTTTTCTTTACATTATACGCAAATAAATAATTTCTATTCTATTATATTTGGATATTCCCTTGTTCAATCTTAAGCCAATCTGATCAAATTTTAAGCCAATCCGGACAACAAACGGTTCAAGTGCAGGCCTCTTGTACAAATAATGGCTTTGCTAAGAGCTTCCTTAGTGTGCTTGCATTGGTGCAGAAAAGGTCAATGCCTTGTTCACAACAAATCTCGTTAAAACTGCGACTGGCTCTAAGATAGTATGTACTACGCCTATAATTAGTGTTTGCATGTAGAAGTGGTTACCATTTGCGATATTAAACAAGTAACATATCATTAATGACGTCTACGGTCAAGCGGCAGAAAATGGTACCTTCTACATCGGTGATTGTAATCAACAGATACTTGTTTCGCCCTATAATCTAGTTACTTATGAAACTTTCTCTAAATGCCCTCAATCCGAGACATGTAGATCCCGTACTGAGGGTTCCAGACTTGTGATGCATTGTCAAGGTGGCTGCGTACGAACGAACAATACAAGACTGATTGGTTTTAGTGATCGAAACATGCTGATACCTACTTCTAATAATACCTACTTATACCTATTATCCAAAAAAAACTGCGAAAACCATTGTTCAAAGATGATTGGTTTGAAGTTTTAAACATTAATTACTTTCTCTGTCGAAAGCAAAAAAAACTATATTCAAAACAAACAAATACGACATCTTGCTTCCGCAAAATTAACGTATGTATGCAGACCAGAAAATTGCTCACGATCTCAATAAAAAATCACTCGGATCAGAAGGCTCTATAGCGGGAGGTCTGTGCCTGTTGAAAAAATTACAGATCATTGTACGCACACCGCGCATGCTCCGCGCGCGTCTTCCCGCGCTTTTTGAGCGCGAGATTTGATAACAGAAATATTTACGAAATTGGAAAAGTAAAAAATCACGCATTTTTTATATTCCATACAAAATAATTTGGATAATCAACTTATTAACATTAACATATTACATACATTAATGTTTGAATAATATGATAAGTGCATTTAAATTAATACCACAAACTCAAAACAAATAAAATAGTACACTTTTCAATAGCATTAGTGATGTGATCTGATTATCAGTGCGGTACTCACATAAAAAAAAACAAATATGGTGCTAGCATGCTCAAATTTGACCAAAAATTTAAAAAACATGAGTGTTAAAAGAATGGTGACATATTTTATCAGTGCGTGTCGAAAATTAACTAGTTTTGAGAGCGTTTATGCGGGTCTGTTTGTATTGTTTGTGCCATCAGTGTTGAGTGAAACAGGTGAGAGGCAAATGTTACCTATTTGTAAAACTGAAAAAATATCTATGCATAGTCAGAAAAAAGCGGCTACTGTCCCATACTATACTTTTTGATGAGACTTATGAATAAAAACTTGTAAATGCTTGTCTTCAACATGTTATTGAATACCATTATTGTACGTACGGGAACAAATTATTGGACGCGTCCGTAAGCCGCGGCTGACAGTTGCGAGCAACAGACGTCCGAACCCTCAAGGGCACGTCCGCGACTTACGATCGATAGTTTGCACAGTGTAGTGCTAAATGTACTATCCAGATACAAATAAGCCGCGGCTTACGGACGCGTCCGATAATTTGTTCCCAGCTTAAGAATCGTGTCGGATTGCCGTCCCATCGAAATATGAGAGTGAGGGAAGGGTGAGCGCGCCTGTGTCTGCCCACGCACTTACTCGTAAATGTTTCCCTCCCGCGCCGAAGGCTGATCTCCGCTGAGATTGGTTGCCATGGGCGAAATTCGGTCTAATATTATTATTATTGTAGGTATTATGATGGCTTTTATTTAAAACAATATCTAATGAATGGTTACGGTTATACTTTATTATCAGTAGGTAGGTTAGTGATATTGAAAAAAACTTACTATCCTTTAGGTTTATACGGTCGAACGACTTTTGTAGATTCCCGAAATAGGATCTTCTTTCAGCCTTTGATTGGTATTTCATTAAAACGTAGGAGTACATAGTGAAATAATTCTATCATTAGTTGTTTATTTTCAATTACGTATTTATTTTAATTAATTTTCAATTATTTATGTTAATTTTCGTTTCATTTTCATTTATCTATTTGAATTATATTTTAATTTATGTTACCTAAATGTATCAATTGATCTCGTCATTACTAACATAGTTTTAGGAGAATGTGAATGAATAGGTACTAACTAAAGAAAATAATGACAAAAATAGTCAGTTTTTATTTTTATTTCGTATGTTTTTATTGCCTACGAATCTTCGTAAATTAAGTGAATAGGTGCAGGTATCCACAGTTACCAATCATTAAAAACCCGTGAGCTATGTTGGGACATGACCGGATACTTACTTATTTTTAAATATCGAAGGAAAATTATAGTAACAATAACCAATGCCTATTTATTTTAATTAATACAAACTAAATCAACAACCAGCTTTTCAACCAATTTTAAAGAAAACATGAAGTAGATTAGACAATAAAAATCGTATAATAGGTAACATAAGTAATAAATTAGAATGAGTAAGTCCTTTACCACTCCAGAAAAAATTTCATGCGAATTTAAGTAAATATACCTATAGAAGATAATAAGTAAGGGAGGAACTCTTTAAGGACTGGCCTCAAATGGCAGCAAACAGAAACAAGTGGAAGGAAGGAAACAATATGAGACCTTATGCTAATTAATAATTATATAAAGACAAAGTAAAGAAACCAGCGCACACACACACAGTAAGGCAACACACAGCTAACGCATACGCAGCACACGCAGCATGTACAGTAGTAAAGTATACATATAATAAATAAATAAGTGTAAAAATGCAACGTAGAAAAAAAGAAAAACGTACAATAATAATATTACCTTCATCCTAAAGATATAATCTCACAAAAATCCAGTGAGAGGCAAATATGTTCACCTTGCATTAAAAAAAAATATCTATTGCGATAGACATGTAGATCTATAAGGCCAGAGTAATTTCCAAATAATAGCCGTCATTGTTCTGATCTTGGGCAGAATATGCAGCATTCACATTCCTTATGAGTTCCAGACAATGACACTCGTCAATACCTAGGTACTAGTTACCTAGGATTAGGTATGTAGGCACTACCAAGTTAGGATCTTCAAGTAATGATAAAGGGCTGAGACAATGTGTCGCTCAATTTGTACAGAGTATCTGGCCCTTCGTTATTTATTTATCGCACTAAAATTTTTGACATTCATTTTACCAATCAATTGTTCAATATGAGTATCTTTCCCATCGGTTTGCACGTACTGAATTTAAAATACCTAAATTATTCCATTTTCAAAGATGTGGTCGGCCATTAACCGTCCAACCGTCGACCGTTACAAAAACCTTTGAATGTCAAGTCCAATTTACGTTAACACAGTCCTTTTTGGAATTCGTAATTAAGTATGGGAATCTATTTAACTTTTACATAGACAAAGTTAGGGCCAGTAATCGAATTTTTAATCCTTTTTGAACAAAGAACATTTTTCCCAGAATTATCAGTTGCAGAGACGAAAGGAAATAACTTTGCTTGAAAATTGCGGGGGCCTGGCTATCATAGTGTTGGAATACCCAAAATAATGGAACAACAATGCGTAGTAACGCAATTGTAGTAACCGTGAAACTACAAGTACCGCGCTATTGCATAAAAATGATGTCAAGTAGTGAGGTGAACTTTTCCGCGAGCAGTGTCGCGCGAACGCAACGGAACGACGATTCCAATAATCGATTCTACCATTAACTCGATTACACAATGCATTTATTTATTTTATTTTTTTATGCAATTCAATGCATTTCCGACGCCATTGTTCGTAACAGACGTCGTACTAAACCGATTGACTTATTTAATCGTCGGACAGATCTATGTTCTCATGAATCGTAACTTTAATTTACTTACTTTTTACTTATTTACTTACTTACTTTTTACTTTTGTTGTTTTTTTTTTTCTTATGACTTTTTTTGCAACTCTTTTTATTATCGATTTCATGTTTGAACTTCATTGTTGGACAAGGGCTGTTCAATCAAACAACGTATAGCTTCATTATCATTTAACAACATCATAAATATAAAAAATATAGGTACCTAACTAGATACAAAATGTATAAAAGTACCTAGTACAATAACCATGCCAGCCTGTATGGCGAATTATCCATGTAAAGTTCAAACAAAAACTGCTTTTCAAAACAAACATGAGGCTTCCCACAAATTAATATAGTCTATGTCCATTACGCATGTAATCTTTTTGTTAGCCTCAAGGCCTACTGTACCATAAATTAGACAATTACAATGCAAGACAGTAAAATTGTCTATGTGACGACTGTCATGGCATTCACTGCACTTCCTCTTTGGGTCACACCAGGAAATATGCCATAAAGCCGTACATGGTTATTCAAACAAAGAACGTTTTCAATCTTATTAAAAATAACACGGATAACGGACAGTTATCGTAATGTCTTCTGGTCATGTAAATACTTTAATAAAATAAGGATGCGTGCATGTATTGACTATTTGTTTATTTATTTAGGATACCTAATCGAAATTATAAAACCTACAATCCGACTACGACAAAAAAGTCAACTAAAAAGGTATAAACCAGACATCACAGACAGACGAATAAAAAATCCGGAGTCACACGTGGTTAGGGCATAAATCGAACAGATTATTTACGTGTGACTCCGGATTTTTAATTTGTCTGTCTGTGATTGTTTGTTTGTCTTATAAACAGTATTTTTGTTCGTGACTTCATGTCCTCTAGAGAGGGTCTAATTAAATTTAATGTGACGTCACATAGCCTATAAACCAGCGGACGATCAAGACGCTTCAACGATACCACATTTGTCAACTACATACATACATACATTCATACCGGTCAAAAATCATAACCCTCCTTTTTGCTTCGCCGTAGTCGGGTAAAAAGAGAGCCAACTATTTAAAGAGTAATTTTATGTTGTTAACGTAAAAAAGAATAGAGAAATAAAAGGAAGTGAAAAGCCTGACTGTTGGCAGGGAAGAATGGACGAAGCAATCGTGTTGTGCGGACTCCAAGTAATAAATGATGATGATGACGATGATGTAGAAAAATAATTCCTGGAACTCTTCGAACTAAGCTGACTATTCTCGGCATAGGAATGAGTTAGAATTGAAAAAAACGACAGTAGGTATTCGAACTTGCCACGTCCACAAGCGGCAATGTCTCTCAAAGAGTTTCATATTTCTACTACGTCTTTCAACAGGTTTGACATAAGATTTTCGGTAGCCTATGTCAATCCAATATATTTTTGATTTTTCTATCATCTTTATCGCTGATATAATTTCACTTTGTCTTCAGACACTGACATATCTAAAATTAAATTGCATTGGTAACTTTGAATCATAATTAATTAAATATAATTATTAATTTGAAAAAGGTATAAACAAGATAGACAACAAAGGTAGACAAATTAAACATTCAGAGTCACATGGATTCTGTTCGATTTATGTATGTATTTATGTGATATATTTTTAACACGACGTGAGATACCTTTTTAGTTGACTTTTTTGTCATAGTTGGGTTTATCTTGTTAAATTTATTATCACTAGTAACAAGGCTTGTGAAAACACGCTGTTTCTTCGACGCTTTCCAATATTCCAAACGTCCAAACTAAAATTAATTTTCGTAATACCAATAAGAGTGCCAATCTTATATTGTGTATTTAACAGTTTGCAAAACTTTATTCATTGCTTTCAGCTATCCCTTTTGAAGAGTAAGTACTGATCACTTATTTATGTTGAACAAGACACCTACAAAATCTAAAGAACTAACAACAAACTTAAATTAATAGTCTTCGACTAAAGTAGTAAGACTACAAAGATTTATTAAGTACATAACAGCTTCATTACTAAATATTTCTTACGCCCTACGTTTTAACAAAGGATAATGGCAGAAATTCTACAAAATGTAAAAAAAACCTGTCAGATCCGAAAGGGGCACATAGGTACTGCAATAACATTACCTAAAAGGAATAAAAATCTCATTTTTATTTAAATTAAAAAAGGTTTTGCTATTTAAAAATCACATTTTTAGTATCAAAATTACCTCAAATCCATTAAAAATTTGCAAATTATCAACATTGTTATGACTTGTAGACACCCGCTAAACGACGGCCGCCAGCGCCCCATGTAATAATAAGGTAAAACTCTCCATTTGAAAAAAATAATGACGATTATTTTTTTCTTTTTTGCTGAAGATTACCACAAATAAATAGAGTCTCAGATACCTAACAACACCCTCACGGATCGGGTAGGGCTTTTTTAACATGTTGTATTGAGCTATAACCATTTAAATAAAATTTGGTTCACAAGCATGCTAAATTTAGCATTCTATTGCTGCTTTAATATTCATAAAAAAAAATAAAAAACTAACAAAATAACATTTAAATAACAAAGGGTCCTAGGTATTTTTATGCGAACGTTTTGATTAATTTACATTTCTAGTAAACTAATAAAAGGGTGGGACACTATCTGGCATTGTCCTTTAACTGAATTTTCCCTAATTTCGTTAAAAAAGTTTTTTCTTTACAAGCATTTGTTATTAAATTGCAACACTATCTACCTAAGTACTACCCACACATGATCGCAAAAATAAAAGTGCATCCATTCGAGGTTATTAGCACCTAAAGTCGTAATGTGTTTTGTAGCCTCAAGCACCTATTATCGTGTGACACTGACCCGTATTCCTAATGTTATATAATCATCACTTGCATTCAATTTGATAAAATAATCGTGTTCTAAAATTTGTCTATGTAATTTGCGGGCACTCGCAAAAAACAAATTTATTCTTGGTTGCTAATCTTTTGGATACATACATAAATGCAATAGTATGGTACATAAAACATCGTAATGTTTGTATGCCTTGTATTTACTAATGATAATAATATAGTAGATGAAGGTTTTGTCTACCTATGCAATCATTTGTTTTTTAATTAGGGTTCCGTAGTAAACAAAGAACCCTTATAGTTTCGCCATGTCCGTCTGTCTGTCCGCGGCTTAGCTCAGAGACGGTTAGTACTAGAAACCTCTTATTTGGTATATGTATACATATTAATCATGCCGACAAAGTGGTAAATTATAATCATTTCGTTTTTTAGGTTGCCTCCCCTACACGTAAAGTGGGGATGTTTTTTTTTTCTCATCTACCACATGTTTTGGGGTATCGTTAGAAAGGTCGTTCAAAAATAATGTGAGTTTGTGAAAACCATTTTTGGATTCAGGGATCCGTTTGATATTAAACTTATAACAGATTTTTTGTTAGAGTCAAGTGTCCCCCCCCCCTGCCCGCTAAATGGGTGTACTTGGATTTGTGAAAAAATTCACAGCAGTAGTATATATAACGAAATTAAAAGGAAAACTATCAGAGCTAAGTAGGCTGTACAGGTTAACGAGTAATAATCAACCAACTTAAATTTGCGATTTGAAAATATGATCTCCCATACATTCCGTATGAGAGAACATGTTTTTCAACTACAATATTAAGTTTGTTCTTGGGATAAATTCATCCCAGCTACGGAACCCTTCATTGTGCGTGGTCCGACACGCACTTGGCCGGTATTTTTGTTTACAAGTGGATTTAAAACGCCATTTCCTAGCTGTTAAAGTATTTGCTATAGTAATGAGTATGAGTTAAATAAATACGACCATGCTATTCCTTGTTATTCTTTCGTAGCATACAGACATAATCAATTACAATATCACCAAGTTCGATGTCATATACGGTATACCTACGTATACTTAGGAACTTACTTACGGGATTGAACCTATGAATGTGTGGAGTGGGTCATAATCCACCACGCAGGCCCTGTGGGGTTGGTAGATGTCATATGTCTTCGATATTTTGGTTCTAGGACATGCCGGTTTCCTCACAATGTTTTCCTTTACCGTTTTGAGAGCAGTGGTGATGAAATTATTTAAACAAAGTAAAGTGCCTGCTTGGGTTCGAACCCACGACCTTGAACTCGTAAGGCAGGGCTGTTACCACTCGCGGGAAAGTCCGAAAGGGATACCGTCGCCCCTGGCAAAGTACAGGCAAAACTGAAGGAACACGGGTGGGTTTTAGTCAGTAAGAGTCTGACACCCCCTCCAATAATTTACCAGCCAAAAAAAAATGCAAAAAGAAAAAGAAAAAACAAACAGGTTCTGTTACCACTGGGTGACACCAACTTGTAAATAAGTCCCCAATTTACAAAATCTGATCGGACTTTTCGAAGATCACTTGTAGCTTGTTGGAAGTTATAGGACATTACAGTAGGTAACTACATATATTCTCATAATATCTATTTGTTTTATTTTATTGTGTGATATGTTTTGATTTTATTATGTATTTTACTTTCTCTCTGCTCTTACACGGCTCTCATCTCTTTTTATCCTCTGTCCTATCGCAGGTATGCTGGAAGAGATTTCTTTAGAAATAAGCATCACCTTTGTACGTATTTTTCTGTTCTTTTCTTCTTGTCTGTATATATGTGTGTACATAAATGGTTAAATAAATAAATAGGTACTACTAGGCTACATGTTGGCAACAAGGCTTGTTAAACCTTCCAGTCATTGTGATGTTCCTGCATGTTACTAATATAGTTTTTAAGTAAGATGTCATACTAACACCTTATGGGCCTTGATGCCAGACATTTTTTTTTTCAGTACTATAATAGACGAACTTTTTCGCACAAAGCAAATTCTTTCGATTACCATGATGACGACGTGTATTAGGTAGGTACTTACATATAAGATGGTTTATACTCGTAGAAATCATAGCATTATAGTTTTCCTTTGATAGGATTGTGATTTCGCTTAAAAAGTGCAACATCATGGTAAAGTGATAGACACCTCCACTTTCTATCGACGTAGAAATTGTTCGTACGCCACACACTAACGCCAAAATGTCATTATTGCCATATGTCGCAACTTCTAACGATTTCTCCAAAAGTGCATAAATACTGCATATTTGTCTAGTTCAAGCCAGTATTTATAAAACACACGAGTTGCGCCACGCAGTTTTACCCGCATAAATCTCGATCCTGTGGGAATATCAAGATAAAAAGTATCCTATGTCCTAATCCAAGACATGGTCTACCCCTGTGCCAAATTTCATCCAAATCTGTTCAGCCGTTTTAGCGTGAAAGCGTGACAAACAAACAAACTCACTTTCGCATTTATAATATTAGTTAGGATTACAAATCGTCAAATTAACCTTTAGAAAATAATATGAACCAAAAAACGAAATATGATTAATTTGTTTGTTAATCAATAACTGGGAAATATCATCACTTAACATTTAATTCTACAAATTGGTCGTTGAACTGCACATAAGGCAACCGAAAGTGCTGCAGGTTGTTTTGACTGTAGGTAAACACTCTACAGAACCACATTCTACATAAATGTAGCGTCTTTTGTGCGCGGCTCCAATCGCTCAATAGGTAGATAGGTAATACCTATTTGTCGGATAGCGCGCTGTTTTATCTAACTACCTATTTCTTTTTAGGGTTCCGTACCTTAAAAGAAAATACGGAACCCTTATACGTATAGGATCACTTCCGTCCGTCAGTCTTTCAAGACCCTTTTTCTTTATTTTACCACTTTGTCGGCGTGATTAATATGTAGGTATACCCATGCCAAATTACAGCTTTCTAGAGCTAAGCCGCGGTCAGACAGATAGACGGACATGGCGAAACTGTAAAGGTTCCTTGTACGTATAGGATCACTTCCGTCCGTCAGTCTTTCAAGACCGTTTTTCTCAGGAACTCGTGGAGATGTCAACTTAAAATTAATATCAAATACGTAGGTTTATAGTCCCTTGGAGCTCTAAAATAATCAACCTTTTAAAGCTTGTGCAGACCAGCGCGACTTGTCGCGCAACGCGACACCGGTTATTGTTATACTGTGAAGTTTTCTTAGAAATTATATTGTTTTTTTTTATTAATTCGCGCTGGTCTGCACAAGCCTTTAAGTCAAGGCAATAAAAAAATATGGCCATATATGCGACATACTTTGATACTCGCAAACGATAAGATAAACGATAGAACGAAACGATAAATCAAAACCTACAGGGTACTTCCCGTTGACCTAGAATCATGAAATTTGGCAGAAAGCAAGGTTTCACAGCACATGTAAAGTAAAATTTCCGAAAATCGTTAATTTGTAGTTTTATACAATGTTTTTTTTTTGCGATTACACACTTACATTTGCAATTGGAGAATTGACCGTAACGTAGATCGATGTATGGGAGAACATGTTTTTCAACTACAATGTTAAGTTTGTTTTTGAGATAAATTCATCTCAATTGCGGAACCCTTCATTGTGCGTGGTCCGACATGCACTTGGTCGGTTTGTTTAACATAACGCACAAAATAAGTTTGCGCTTTGCACAAATACCGCCCTATTTAAAATGATCTTTTGCGATTCATATATTGTGTCTCAAAAATGTTGAATATCGCAAAAAGACTCTAAAACTTTATATCAAGCAAATAGATTATCCAATCTGCCATTAAGCTTATGCTGTCCACATTGCTTTAAATTTGCAACAAGTAAAAAAGTAACTTAATGTTCAAATTACCGTGGCTAAATGGAAACGCACCGGACCACTTTCGTTGGCGGTCAACCAGTAGCTTGCAGCCACCAAAATGAGAAGAATTACGTCTCGACAGACATAATCGCGCTTTCACTTATATAACTAAATTATAACCGATCTAAATATCTGATTATATTACCAGTAATACAGGTGTATGCACCACGAAATTTCACTGCGACAATGATATCTGGGCGCATCGATTGGTATTACCCAAGATTTCAATTTATTAGCACAGTAAGACCGCATTCCGACTGTGAAATAAAGATTCGAATGTCGTGTGTAGAAATCATTACATTTTAAGCATAAAAGAAAATTAAAACTTTCGAACCCCATAAATCCACGAGGAAGCAGACTAGAACACATAATCTACTTCTTGAGGGAAGTGGGCTGGTTGGAATGACCAACTACGGCCGCCATGGCCCACGTAAAGTTGTTCACTTGAAGGACTAAGTACTGAAACCAATCCCAGTAAAATAGGACATAAAACCACGACGAAGTGTCGTAAATCCATTAAAGAGGTTATGTCCAAACAGGAACCGTGTAAAATAATTACATCGACCAGACACCGCTGACTCACTGGCATTGGCTTTGAAGCAATATAAATTGCATTAGACAGCTGCCGACCCTGGAACGTCGTAAGATCAATATCGCCACTCTCTTCAGAAATTCTCAGTAATTGACCAAATATTTATTGGAATTAAACCATTTGGGTCAAGAGCCAAAAGTATGGTCATCAAGATGGTCAATATTGTGTCATGTGTAAATGAAGGAGTCACGTAGCTCGTTAAACAGAAGCTCATAGGAACGGCCAACAATCTTAATAAATATAATGAATTAACAAAGAAAGGTCACCAATCCAAAACTAAACCGAGGCTTACGCATCATATCCACGCAAACAGACCGCAGCTTTTAGCTTAGAAACCAATCATTTCAAATGTAAACAAAACAACTGCCAACTGGTACCGGCCTAAGCAATCTATGCACAATTTCTAGGCGAGTTCACATCACAATAACATTGTATGTATACTAAGGACTGCAGTTCCATGGGATACCATAATGATACCATAAACGATCAACAACACAGCCATAAAATCTTCCATTACATAAGAACTGACCTGAAAGAACCGGTACAATGGGATATGATCCAGATTTGGACCGATACCACTCGTTCGAGACACTGTGCAAGAAACTGTTAGCCAATCCGGCCGTGGTACTAGTTTTTAAGTGAATTCCAACTATAGGGTTAAGTTAATTGAGGTCGTGGACTTTAGAGCAACGAAATATAAAGATGAGGCACGCAGTGCGATGAAAGAAAGAAAGAAAATACGTTTATTTTTCGATAAACATGACGCAAAGAAAGAACACAATCACAAAATGAACAAATTGGGGAAACATACGCAGAAAATGTACTGTATTTATGGTGAATTTACCGAACTTTCAGGAAGACGTGAGCCAGCCAATAAAAAGACATGAATTACCTCACCAAGAATAGATTTCATTCAGACCTTGGTATTTTAGAAAAGAGGCTAATAGATTTAAAATTGGTAGTAATACCATAAGGAAAGTTGTTGTCCAAAACATAAATGCCAAGGGACTAACATAGATCGCCCACGTCTAAACCATATTCGTTAAAACCTAGACCAATTTTAACAACAAAGATAATGATATATTTAATAAAATTACCATAAACCTATAAACAGTGTGCCTTGACACTATAAGAAGACAAACACTGGTCAAGGAGGTGTTACCTAAGCCCGATCGTCAAAATACGTACAGAGATGGAACACTGTGGCTCGCGATTAGATACGTGTGAAGTAATCGGTATCAACTATGAATCATTATGGTGGTTTTATTTTTATGTGAAATCGACTGCATTTTTTGTTTACGTTTTTCAAAGGTTTTTAACTTAAAATTTGCTATAGAAGTTTTTTCTGGCATAGTTTTTCTAATTATCTTTTCACGTTAGCCAATTTCATGATCAGGCGGTTTTGTGCCTCCTAAAACTCTTCACATTTTTTATAATTTATAAACAAAGTAAGCTCAATTTCCTATAGATTCTACCACTATCTTTCTTCCACAATCTCAAAACGCGAAATCGTTACTTTGGTATCCATGTTTACATCATTTTTTATATCAGGTGTCTTCATACTTGTATTCTGAAGCCCATTGGCTGGTTGATGCCACACGTTCGTTTTCTATTTCTCACCACACGGCTTTCCTGCTAGATCTGCAATATCAAACACGGCAATTAAACTAATCAACAGAGAGATGGAACACAGTGGCCCGCGCTAGATACGTGTGTGTGAGTAATCCGTATCAACTATGAATCATTAAGGTTGTTTTATTTTTATGTGAAGTCGACCGCATTCTTTGTTTACGTTTTTCAAAGGTTTTTAACTTCAAATTCCCATATCGGAGTTGTTTTCTGGCAAAGTTTATCTAATTATCTTTTCACATGAGCCAATTTTTTCATCAAGCTGTTTTGTGCCTGCAAAACTGTTCACATTTTTAATATTTTCTAAAGATAGTAAGCTCAATTCCCTATAGATTCTACTATCTTACTTCCACATTTTCAAAACGCGAAATCGCCGCTTTGGAATCCATGTTTCCTATATCAGGTGTCTTCATTCATACCTGTCTCTTGAAACCCATTGGCTGGTTGATGCCACACGTTCTTTTTCTATTTCTCACCACATGGCTTTCTTGCTAGATCTGCAATATCAAACACGGCCATTATAGGTACTAATAAACTTTAAACAAAGAAATTTATAAAAAGCCATTAATATCAAGATTTAATAGCACAAAAATCGAATTGTGCAACTCTAGAGCTTATGTAAAATTAAAGAGACACTAAACTTGATGCGGTTACGAAAAACTTTAAAACTTTTAGGAGGGTATCAAGATAAATCACATTTTATCATGTTGTGCACATTACATTTTGTTACGATTGACGGAACCCTTAGTCACAGTATAAATAAGGACAGTAGAGAAACTACGTAGAAAACGTTCCAAACGGCACGCGCTCATTGACGAGACCCTAAGTGATTGTCGCGGTGCTGTCAGTTGCGGGGGAACAGTGTGGAGACAAAAAAAATGGAGCGAAGGTAATTATTTCAAGGAATAGGCCTAGTTTCCATACTGCCCATATTTATATTGAGCCTTAGTGTGCGAATCTGTCTCGTACTTGACTGATTTTTTATTGAAATATGACCAGCCGATCTACAACAATCTCACCGTGAAAACTTATACTCCATTGGTTTAGGTAATTAAATAATGGTAAACAAATCGTAAAACAAATCTTTCTATCTGAATTAAATTTATTTTAGATTTTTACGATAGTTTCCTCTTTATTGATATGTGTTAAACTTTATCATATATTATTAAATTACTCTTTTTAGATGTAACAGCTTGAGTACAATTTTTTTTGGTTAGATTTATAATAATGACGATTATTTTTTAAAGTATGACCACGTTTCTAACTTTCGCAAGATACTCAAGTAGCTCCCTATTCGACTTCGCAGGAACTGTCGGATATTGTGTCTGCTATTTAACATCCTTCACAACCCTAAAATGCCATCCTATCTGCGGGAACGCTTTTCCTACGCCCGTCCTTCTGATGCACATACACCACATCACACACACACATCACACACACACACACACACATTGTCACATCTTAGACATCTCTTTAAATCCCCTCCACACTCAACCGACTTCTACTCCTACTCCTTCAGTGTGCACGCGGTTCGGTTGTTCTACCAAACTGATGCAGTTTTTAAAAGAAGAGTGAAAGAACACTATCTTTCCACTGTGTCATATTGCATATTTTGTATTTATATTCAACTATTACCACTATTACTATTAACAATTTTTTGTATTTCACCTAAGTCATCACGGTAAGATTTATACAGAATAAACCGCTGATATCAAAGCCTAATCTCCTTATTGTTCACACTCATAATCAAGCATTCAAATATCTAAGCAAACAAGTAGCTATCATTAAAAAAGAACAAAGGGTTAATTAAATTTTATATTAACATATCGCGAACTTAGGGTAAGGTCGGGTCGAACAAGTAATCTTAAACAATGCTAAGAAGTACAATGAGATACATCACTTAGTCATTATAATTACTAGATAAACAACAATATTTTATGCAAAACTTATTAAAATTGTAGCTTTGCATAGAGTCGCATGCCGCACGTTATTAATAACGGTGTTCTGTAATAAAAGTGCAATTAAAATTGAAGATTCAATAATAATTATGATCCTGAAAGATTGTCTGCCTCGTTGGTGTCGTGGTCGCAAGCGCTACTGCTGACCATGAGGTCCTGGGTTCGATTCCCAGGTCATACAGTGTTATTGGGTTTTCATCCCCATTTCCCATTTTTCCCATCTGGAATTTCGCCGTAGCAGCCTAGATTCTTGATTTGTGCCCGGTTGATGGCAATAGGCCCGCCCCCTGGTACATGGGACTTAAACATAACAGGTGAAATGGGTGGGTGTATTATAGGTACACCTGTGCCTAACCCTTCGGGGATACAGGCGTGATATTATGTTATGATCCTCAAAGATTTATTTGCCCGTGTATGTTTTTTGTAATATAGCTATTCATTCGACAAAAGCCCTTTAAAGGTACAATTCCGTAGCCGACCGCAGGCGGCAACTGCAGGTGACGTGTCGCCGCGACACGACTGGATTCTATGTAGTCTTATGTATTTCTATGAATGCGCGACGCGACGTGTCTCTAGCTACGGAAGGTATTTCATAGAAAATCATTACTATAATGACACGTGGCCTGTAGTTGCCGCCTGCGGTCGGTTACGAAATTGTACCTTTAAAGGTCGGTTACGGAATGGTACCTTATATTAAGCGAGTTTCTTCCTGAGCTGAGTGTTCAGAACGGCAATCAGAATAGGGACTATTGTCCCATTATTAGACTATAATTGAATATTGTCTAGATAAACTCAGATTTTTATTTTTATAAATTGTTTAGTGGCATAAACTGGGCTACAAAAAAATGTCAAAGCCTGACTCCAGAGCTAGCTTAGATTACTTACCTCTATTATGTATAAAACTTACCGTGACAACTTAGGTTAACCTAAGTTGTCACGGTAAGTTGTCAATAGTGACTAGCTAACTTCATCTAATTTTTTGGGGTATAATTTTTACAGATGCATCAATATTAATGCCAGGTAAAAAAATTAGAATACCTTCGACATGGAGCATTGAATCCTTTTATAGAACACGTATTCAAGATAAGAGGGTTTATTCTAAGAGTTGGCAACGCCGCAAATAACTATCAAATATTTACCTGTTTTGATTAATATAGCAATATTACTGTATATAAATAAGAAATGTGGCTAACTAGCGAACTAAAATATTAATAATGAATTGCAATCATATCATAGAATTTGATGTTGTACCGGTTTTAGGTGTAAAAAAGGCATTTGGAAAGTTTCCAAATACTTTTTTTACATCTAAAACTAAATATTCGGTTTTACGAAATTAATTATAATAATAATAATCAATATTCTAGTTCGCTAGTTAGCCAGATTTCTTATTTCCATACAGTAATATTGCCAAATTAATCAAAACACCGAAATATTTGACATCTATTTGCGGCGTTGCCCACTTTCAGAATATACCCTCATAAGTCGTTATGAGGGTATATTCTGAAAGTAATTCACGAAAAACAAATTTAATAATCGTTTGACTGTCGAGTCAAACGATTATTAAATTTGTTTTTCGTGGCATTAAATATCTTTGTGATTTTATTTATTCTAATAAGTTACATTACAAAAAAATGTAACTAAGCTACGTAATTAAATATAAATAACGCGAATTTGTCATGTAAATTGGTCTACTTTTTATCACAGGAAGCAATGTGTCTTATTATCTAAGTAAAATGTAAATTTTTGTATAATTAACAGTATCACATTTCACTAATTTCTGTTGCTAACAGACGGTTCGTAGTTAAGGGAATAAATAGGACCTGTTATTTAATTTACAATTGATGGTTTTGGTTACATATTTTAAATTGAACCTATGTATACTCCATTTGAAATAACATTAGACATTTCAACAAACCTTTTTTACAGTCCGTTCAAGCGATTCTGACTTCTATACCATAGGCATAAGGATGGCATTAAAAGTAAAAAAGTGGTTACAATACCAACTGTTTATTGCAGCTGCCATTTGTCTTGCCACCAACGCAATAGAAATCAAAATCGGTTGAACGGACTGTAAATAAAAAAGGTTTAGTTAAAGGTCTGATCTTATTTCAAATGGAGTACTAGCTACGTATATAATAGTTTCCAACCGTATTTTTTACGTCAAAATGAATTGAGTATTTACCTATTAACTCTGTCTTACACTTCTTTTATATCAGTAGATTATGCAAAAAATAGACTAAATTAATGGGAAGAATTCATCCTCATATTGTTTTATGGCCCCTTCATCAAAATATATCTTTCCACATAAAGGTTTTATTCATAGAAATAGTTCATACAAAATACAGATATTTTATCTTCCCACACACAATCACAACAATACCTTAAATATTGGTCTAAACAAGACGTTTACAATGTTCACATTCTCGTGATTACTCTCATCTAATATCTCAACTACAAGTCTATTCACGACGTCTAAATTACCACTTCTACTTATCTAAAACTTAACAATGAAGCAGGGCTACTAAGTAATGATTTTCTTGAAAGTTCTTAGAAAATCAAAAACTGAACAAACTAGCAAGTTATTAGTTTTATTATATCTTTTCAAAATAGTGTCCATTTACATCAATACATCGCTGCATCCGATGGAACCACTGAGAAAAGCACTTTGCCCACTCGTCCTTACGGGTCTCTTCGACGGCATTTTGAAACGCAGCCACTGCTACCTCGGCGTCCAAACTCAAACTCAAACACAAACTCAAAGCATTTATTTCAATTAAACCATTTACAGGCACTTTTGAATTGTCAAGGAATCGGAAAGTCAGAAATATGAAGCTAGTTGCCCATTCCAAAGCGTAGTAGGTACCTATGGAGAAGAACGGGCAAGAAACTCCACGGACACTCTTTTAAATAAGTTGTTACAAAATATAGGTTACATCTTTCCATGTTGAAATTAAACATGTGAGAACAATGTAGAAAGACGTGCACGTTAGAAGCGTCCGTAATAAAAAAAAGATAAAACAAATAACAATTCAAAAATTACAAAACTGCCAAGGCAGCTAAGAGTTGACCAGTCCCAACTGACGGCGCCCGTTCACGAACATGCCGCATGGATTAGCACCATTCAGCTCAACCATTTTGAAGGGAGCTAAATGATCCAACACACGCGCCACATCATCAGCGAGACATCTGAGTGAGCATGACATACTCACAGCCGCCAGGGCAATTCAGGTCAATAAAGGACGTATTACCCGGTAAATGTTAGCTCTTTAGTACATAGTACTTACTCACACCTGTGCTCTGAAATTATATAATACAAAGGAAATTGATTTTATACAATGCAAAGATGGTCTTAAAATCTTCAGCAGCTCCAACAGTATTTTCAAATGTTAATCAAATAGTTGTGGAGCAGGACCAGCATTGAGCCAAGCATTTTTATCAGCGATATAGTCCCCCAACTTATAATATGCCTGCCTGCATAGTGTGCGTTTTATACAAGATTTGAATTTCGTCTTATTTAGCTGAAGTATGTGGAGAGGAATTTTATTGTAACACTTTAAACAGTATCCCATAAAAGATGAGTCCACTTTAGCCAGTCTGAAACCTGTTTGAACTAATAGGTCCCTATTTCTTGTACTATAATTATGTCTATCACCTCTTTTACTAAAAAGATGTACATTTTTTCTTACGTGCATGATGTTTTCATAGATATATTGACAAGGTACCGTCATGATGTTATTATCCTTAAACAGTTCCCTTAAAGAGTCACGCCTGCGGAGATAATATATGGCTCTGATCGCTCTTTTCTGCAGAATAAAAATAGACTCGATGTCCTCGAAATACCGTAAGACATGATACTATGAAAGTAATTAAAATAGACCAGCCTCGCGGTATCTACATCAGTAAATTGACGGATTTTTCTGACAGCATATGCTGCTGAACTGAGCCGTCCTGCAAGAGATGTTAAATGAGGACCCCATTGTAGCTTTGAGTCGAGCGTGATCCCTAGGAAAACAGTTTTATCGATGAATTCTAGTTTCTCTTGATTCAATACTATTTCACAATCACTACTTTTGCCATTTGGTAAAGAAAATTTGATGCACTTAGTTTTTTTTTCCATTTAATACAAAATTATCCATAAAACGTTTTCCTCTAAGTTTTTCTTTTATTTTCGGAAATCAATTAAAATCGCAAGGTGCGAGGTCGGGGCTATAGGGCGGGTGACCCAGTAATACCACGTCTGACGTCGCCAAGTAGTCGATTGTTTGTTTGGCGGTGTGCGACGAGGCGTTGTTGTGGTAAAGGAGGATCCTAATGCGAGGTCGTTTCTCCCGAACTTTTTCCAAGACAATTGGCAAACAATTGTTAGTGTACCACTCTGCAGTAACTGTTTTTCGATCATCTAAAACAATTGTTGCGTAATGATCTGTCCTTCCGAAGAACGAGGCCACCATCTTTTTTCCCACGCTTCGACCTCTCTTCACTTAGTTGGCAACTCCTCGGAAGGAAACACCCAGACAGCAGACTATCTCTTAGATTCAGGATCAATCGAAGTCTATCATAACTTTCTTGTTGACTTAAATGACATCGAAAGTCATAAAAAGTAATTGTTCGAAAATTTTCTCGCGTTAAATTCATGCTGACGTGACACAGACAATTTTAAATTTGCCGCCAAATCGTAAACAAATGACAAATTAATAAAATACATACACAATAATATTGGCAAAGACTTCCATTTTCAAAATTTGAACATATTTTTTTATTATATCGTTTACAAGTGGCCAGTTCTAAAAACTTTCAGTGTCGCCCTGGTACATTATTTGTACTTATTTTGTTTTATATTCCACATGTGTTTTTATCAAAATGTACACTTTCAATGATCTATTCGTTTAATGCATGACTCAATTACTTACTTTTGTTTTCAGCTCTTATAACTTATAGTACCTACCTGGTAGACCGAGCTCTGCTCGGATGTAATAGAAATCATTTAATCGTATAGAATAATACATACTAATTCCATGCTGCCATGATAGTAGGTACTTTTTACTAATTCCATGCTGCCATGATAGTAGGGTACTTACTAATTCTATACTAGCATGTCATTATTGACTTGTTCTAAACTTTGGGACAAATTTATTTGGCATAACACACTTGGCATAATTTTCTTTAAACGAATATTTTAAAGACATTCAAATTATTTAATATAAATATTGTTTGACCGAGTATGTGTCCGAATTTACAATGGCATACTTTTAAGATGGCAGAATTTTATTTGGAATAATTTTATTAGGCATAATGCCATTTCTATTTCTAACCTTAAATTAAAATTAAAACATTGTCTTAAAAAGTCAATATGTTGTGCTACAAAAGTTGAATCGCTGCAAAACCGACCCCACGTAGTCTTGTCTGCCCTACCCGACTCAGAGTGTAATTTAAGCCCGCGTAGGCGCGGAGGGGCGAAGCGGCCCGCGAGCTGAGGAGCAGGCTTCGGCTTCAGGCTCAGCTTAGCAAGCCAATGATTACAAATATATATATACGGGGTGTCAGGACCACATAAGGGATAATCACAAGATCGTATTATTCGCAGATGACACTTCCCTTATTTTTAAAATCAAACGTCAGTTAGTCAACTTTGAACAAGTTAACGATGCACTCTCTAAAGTTGTGCA
Source organism: Agrochola macilenta (assembly GCA_916701695.1). Lineage (NCBI taxonomy): Eukaryota > Metazoa > Arthropoda > Insecta > Lepidoptera > Noctuidae > Agrochola > Agrochola macilenta. Next base: position 19,098,903 of record OU753563.1, read on the forward strand.
ATGGTTTAATGTAAATAATCTCCTCCTTAACGAAAAAAAGACTAAACTCATTAAATTTTCAACGCCAAATGTCAGGCAGCTAACTACCAATGTTAAAGTAAATGGAATAGAGCTGGACCCTGTTGAGTCGACAGTTTTTCTTGGAATCACTATTGACGGTAAACTACAATGGGGCCCACACATAGAAAAATTGTCGGGAAGGCTAAGTTCGGCCGCCTATGCTGTTAAAAAAATTAGACAGATAACTGACGTCGATACAGCCAGAATTGTTTATTTTAGTTACTTTCATAGTCTTATGTCATATGGGATTCTTCTCTGGGGAACCTGTTCGGACATTAACTCTATCTTTGTTCTACAGAAAAGGGCTATTCGAGCCATTTACAACCTAGGTCCGAGAGATTCCCTTCGAGAAAAATTCAAAGAAGTAAATATTCTGACTGTAGCCTCACAATATATATTTGAAAACCTTTTGTATGTACACAAAACATATCAAATTTTAAGAAAATGTCCGATATTCATAGTACAAATACCAGGAATAAACACAACCTTGCTGTACATCACACTCGTCTCCACAGAGTAGGCAACTCGTTCATGGGTCAATGTATACGCTTTTACAACAAACTTCCCATTGACATTCGAAACTTACCCATTAAACGATTTAAAAATTGTATTAAAACCAAACTTTGTAAAAAAGGGTACTATAAAATTTCTGATTATTTAGAAGATGGAAAAAAGCTTGGGATTGAGCTGCTCGCTCTGCTAAACCTTGTGATAAAACCATAAAACTTGACATTAGAATTATTTAGTAAAATCATCAAAATATACCAGTTTTATTTAAACATTCATATTATTGAATATTACATTCAAAATGACATGATTACTTTGTAAAGTATTATATTTTTTTAATTACCTATTGTGAATGTGAGGACTATGTGGATATTTTAATTTTTAATGTTTTTTTTTTTTGTTTTCTCTACTTAGTTTTTTTATTTCCTTTCTCAGATAGTTTTAATAATGGTCTGACGGTTTGAGTAGTTTATGCGGCCTACCCAAATGTCCTTTCTTTGGTATGTTCGTCGAGTTGAGCTCCTTATGTTCTGAGTTGAGCTCCACGATTACTGACAAATGCTTGCACTGACTGGACAGGTCCACTCAAATCTGTGTGGTTTCTTTCTCAAAAGACCATTTCAGACACTAATCTACATGGTCTCATGGACTTTAAAAGAGACTGTGACCTCTGAGTTTGTTTCGGCCTTTCTTCTCAGAGTAGTCGGATAGGAACCGCCGAACTCATCTAGCTAATTTTAATTATATTTTTTTTTTATATGTCGTGTAAAAGTGATTCCTATATCCTATTTACAGAATAAACAATTTCATTTCAGGGACATCGACGCGAAGCCGGGTACCATGGTAGCCAGCTTCGCGTCGATGTCCCTGCCACCATGTATATTGATCGTTTAATAGTATAGGATTACCTACTATGTATAACTAATCTCATACTTGAAGTAACTACTAACGAAAAAAGGAAAGAAAGAAAATACGTTTAAAAAAAAGATCAAAACACGAAAATAACAATTTGAGGGAAAATATACGTCATATCCACGCAAAACAGCCATCGCTCAGCATAATGCTGCAAACCCATGCGAGAAAGAGCCCCAGCGCTGTTTTCAGCATAACCTGTGGTCGTTTCCTCAATAAAAAAATAAACAAACCATTTTTTTTTTTTTTTGTCATATTTTGATATCGATACCTATCACGTCTGCGGAGTTTCGCTAGCTAATTTAATCTGACCCTGTATATTATTTGGCTTTAGTTATCAAAACAAAGCCACAAAACGTTACAATAATTATTTTCAACCAATTTACTAAAGTTCGTTTTTTAATCCCACAGACTAATTTGACATTTCAAGTAATTGTTATTTGTTTTTTATTATTTGGAGTTTGACATTTGCGAAAAAAACAAACTGTAGATGTATTGCTGAAAAGTACCTAGGTCCATTTTATCCGTGTGTCCTACATTAAAAAACTCGCTCGTGAGAAGAGAGGCGGTACCTACCACCATTTGACATTAACGGCCCTACGTAAATAAATTAACATTATTTTAACAGACTTATTAAAATTTTATGATCGTAACCTAAGTTTTTTATGTTTTGATTGACAAAGCACTTAGCTAGACCGCTTTTTCGAAAGATTGCTTTGAATGTTCCAATGTATTTTTTTCTGTAAGATTAGGTAATTCATTGAATAGGGTAAAAAAAGAAATTCTATTTACTCCGTCAGCCAGATCATAAAAAAAATTTAGACACGGATTTTTTGCTATAACACATTAATAAAAAATGACTTAGATAAAACGCATTAAAGTAGGGATAGGGGCTCGCTACGTCCCAATTCAGTATAAAATCTAGCAAGGCGTTTTAACTCAATGTATCGCTGTAATAATTTTTAGGTATAATAAAAACTTTTTACAAGAAAAAAACAGCCGACTTCCAAAAAAAAAACACTACAAAGTGAAAAATTACTTAAATTTCGGAAGTCGATGTCTTTGGTTTTGAATTTTCGTTTTTTGCCACCGACCGACGAAATTGTTTACGAGGCTTATACGAGTACGTATAGATTTTCAGATAATAATATGTCTGCAAAGCAAAGGGCATGCCCTTTGCTTTGCAGACACATCCTGGCACATTGTAGATAGAGACGCTTGGTGATGTTAAGCTCTTCCATAGGTATACCGATTCTGGCTGTATACAATGTCACCCATGGGCATGTGATCGCCTGTAGTTTCCTGAAGATTCATGAAAAATTATCGAAAATAACTTTAGAGGGGGTCTATCTTTAATATTTTTCATGTTGTTTGTTTTGAGTAATGTTTGCCATATCTTCGATGTTATTGACTGGAATTACGGGCAGAAAAATTTTGTTCGCTATAAAAACCTTTCCATAAAAAAAACTTTTTACAATTTTTTTTTTATCGAAAATAACTTTAGGGGGGGTCTATCTTTAATATTTTTCATGTTATTATTTTTTGAGTAATGTTTGCCATATCTTCGATGTTATTGACTGGAATTACGGGCAGAAAAATTTAGTTCGCTATGAAAACCTTTCCATGAAAAATAACTTTTTACAAAAAAATATACAACCGACTTCCGAAAAAAAACACTTCAAAGTGAAAAATAACTTTACTGTTTTTTTTTTTTTTTGTAAAAAGTTTTTATTTTTCACTTTTTAGTTGTGGTACCCCAGACAAATTCGAATACCACTAACTGCTATGTAAATAACAGTGACAGGAAGTTATCATCATATCATCCATATGTACTAAGTGGGAAAAATACGTTTTATTGAAGCTTACTCAAAAACTATCCAAGCAAAGTTATTAAAATTTATATGGGACCAATTCGGGAGCATATCCTTTCACACAAAAAAATAATTTTCAAAATCGGTCCACAATTAACGGAGAAATCGGTGGACATACATAAAAAAAACATACATACGCGACGAACATGTGTATAACCTCCTCCTTTTTTGGAAGTCGGTTAAAAAAAGAAAAATACGTGTCCAATATTTTTTAACAAATTACACGAATTACAAAAAAAAAATTGTCGTCCCTATTATGAATGAATTAGCGGAGGAATGAGGAAAATGTCGTGAGGAAAGTTTTGAGTATAAATGTGGATGGCTATAAGAGTAGGGGAAGACCAAAGAAACGATGGATGGACTGTGTGGAGGAGGATATGGATAGAAAGGGGGTGACTACCGAGATGACGACTGATAAAGAAGTGTGGAAGAAAAAAACATATTGCGTCGACCATTAATAAATTGGGCGACATTATTTTTCTCAAACATTCTTGTAAATTCGAGGATTATTTTGAAAACCTACTTCGGGATAAATCGAAATTACTGTACTGACCGAATACATCCAAAGCCGGCAATGTTTGTTTGAAAATCCATAGCTGTCGTCTTTAACGGCCAAATAAATTACTATGAAAACTCAATATCTACGTGTTATTTAAAAATGGAACTAACTTTCTACTTCATTCAACACATGGCAATCAAAGAGGTAACTTATCAAAAAAATAAATTAAATTTCGAACTACCTTAGCAAATAGAGCTATAAGTAAAGAAGAAATAAATGAACTTATCGGCGAGTGAAAAATTATCGTTGTTCGTCATTGATTCTGGAATTTATAATTTTACTTAGTTTGAATATTATAATTTTACTTAGTTTGAATTTCTGCGCATTATTTGAGAAAAGTACTATACAAGCCTTGGCTGCAACCAGGCATTAATGGACTCACGACAGTAATGTACTATATGCTACCTAACTTAAACGGTAGTTAGACGAATGCGAAATGCCTTAATCTAGTTCAATTTTTCCCACAAAAAAAACAGATGTCCTTCTACGGTCTAATCACAAGGTATTATTCAATTGACCCACATTCAGAAACTCTCTAAGGGCTGACTTTACCAATGAAACTGAACGCGATCAGTACATCTAAACTGTGTTTAAGAACTGTCAGTGTCAATATTTCATAACAATGATGACACTGACAGCTCTTGAACGCGGTTTAAATGTGCAATCGCGTTCAGTTTCATTGATGAAATTCGCCCTAAATGATACACATTCAGCAAAACAACCAATAACAAATGGGTACCAGCAGATTTAAATCAACTCGCCTTTGTAAATCACCATGATGCGTAACATTTCGCTATGGAGAGCCCTATCATTGGCGTTTTCATTCTCAACGGTTTATAATCAACTCTATGTCTTTTCTAACAAGGTGTGATTTTGACTAACTCTAATTTAGCGTACTTTGTCTTCGATTTGCCATTATTTCAACCAATGATTTGGCAATAGGACATCGTACGTTGACCCTTTGACGTCATCATACTAGAAGAGGTCAATATGTGAAAATAATATACCTAACACGAATACCATTCATATTTAATAATCTACTCTATCGAGTAATATCAAAGAAACAGCAATTTTTGAGGATAACCTCTGTTGAATCCTTAATCATTATTTTAGGACATCATTTTATGACTACGTTTTGATTCATTGACACACTTTTGAAAGTTGAAAGCTGTGAGATTTACATTAACAACAATAATAAATAATTTGGAAACTGAACTGAATGATATCCATCTTCTTTTCAAAATGCAAACTAAACGTTGCAGTTTATGGAAAAGCTGTCGTTATGAAATAGAATCGTTTAACATCCATATTGAATCGATATAACAATTTCTTATGAGCAGAAATATTGCAATTTAGTGTCGTTAAAAATGACATATGACAAGAATGTAATGCAAAAAGGTCAATATGTCACTTTTGTTATATTCAATGCTACAACTGTGACTTTACGAAATACAGACATTACTATACCTATCATTATGATCACATAAATTAAATTAATATTGACTGATGGCTCATTTGATGATAAGTTTTACAACGTATAATAAAATAGTAACTAAGTCAAAACTGCAAAAACTATTTTAGATAAAACGCAATAGTTACGAGGTGTGGGAAAGAGTCTGATACCGAAAATAATAGTTTTCAGAATTTTTTTTGACAAAATCTACTCATCACACTGTTTTTTTATGAGTTGTATTGCAATATGTGGTTAGCTAGTGACCTCGACAATTGATCATATTATTTATTACTATTAGTAATTAACTGTTTGTTTATTTATTTTACCTCGATGGTCCTAGTTTATCATTTATAACTTCCAGTTACAACTATATGTAAGCGGGCACGCCCTTTATGCCTGGTGGCTTTTATTAAGATATCAAGTTCTGTTTACGTTTTGTTTTTTATTTCTGCCTGAGTATAGTTCTCGATGATTTTGTTTGGTATATTGGCGTGTGCTAGCTTATATATGGCTAATAATTTAAATTATGTTTTGTGTTGTTTAATGTAAATTATTTTGAATACTATTATATAGAATCTTCTTTTTGTTCTTTTAACTGAACAGACAGCTGTGCAGCTGGGGAGTTTGTTGCGCCACTTCTTCTTCCCAGCTAACGCACTAGGAAGTGGTGAAGGGTGGGCGTTTTGGGGGACTGTCTTATGTAATTTTGACGTTCGAAAAGTGCTGATTCTCAGCCTAGTTTGAATAAATGACTTTTGATTTTGATTTTGATTTTGTGAAGATCGGTGAAAGAAAATATCTTGAGGAAACCGGCATGCCTGAGAGATATTTCTTGATGGCATGTGAAGCCAAGTCAGAGGCCCATGGGCGGCTTTAAAACGCTGACACCAGGTGCGTCACTAACCACACGAAAAGAAGAAGAAGATTTTTTTCCGTTTGTTTGTTTGTTTGTCTGTTTGTCTGGATGTATATGTTCTGGATTGGCGCAAAAACAGCTGAACGGATTTGGATGACTTTTGACCCACAGATAGTTTATAACCTGGATTACACACGACATCCACGCGGGTGAAGCCACACAATACCAGCATGTAACTGTCCCACAGCGGGAGAAATACCTCTTCTTATAATGAGAAGGCTCGAGCATTAGGTAATCACCACGCTTGCTCAAGGCGGATTGGCGATTTCAGACTATATTACTAATCATAAGTCCAGGTTTCTTCACGATGTTTTCCTTCACCGATGTCTGTAAAGATAAACTTAGAAGAGTTCTCTTCTTTTCATGTGGTTAGTGACTAACCTGATTTCAGAGTTTTAAAGCGCATGGGACCTTGGCTTCACATGCCGTCGAGAAATATCTCTCAGGCATGCCGGTTTTCTCACGATGTTTTCCTTCAGTGTTTTTGAAACAAGTGATAATTAATGAATTAGTAAAAGTAGCAAAATTATATACTAACTTAACTAAAACTATTTACAAACTAAAATATTGTATCGAAGAATTCATCCGCATCGCTGTCGACTGGTAATGTACCCAAGAGGCTGGCCGCATTGCCACGTTGTATGGCAATGCTTAGCCTCTGCCCAAGGTAAAAACCAGCCCTTGGATCACGGGAAGTGTCAAATAGCCATTTGGAGATTTCTTTAAAGAGGCCGTGAGCCCTCGGCCGTGAGCCGTGAGCCTCGGACCCCACGGCCCGAGGGTTTCAACCCCAAACGGCTCAAAAATATAATTACCAACAAGGTTATTATTATACTTACGCCGATTGAGGTTTTCTGCAGCCGCAGCGGCAGCACCAGCACAGCACGCTGAGCCAGGAAGATGGGATGGCGCAAGAGTGTCGACACAGGTTGCATCCCACACTAAAGGCCTACCCACCTTCCATGGAAATAAAGACATGCCGTCCGGTCTCTTGCCATCGTCGCGTGCCAAGCCATTGGGTTCTAATACAGCTGGAACGCTGGCGGTGACAAGAGCTCGTCGGATGATGTCGTTAATGTTCGCGTGCCGCGCTAAGCGACCCGCACTTCGGCTGCAAGACAGGCCGTGAATTCAGTAATAATTATGCAATACGCACATAAATTCGAAAAGTCAGAGGTGCGTGCCTTGGGCTCGAACTCCAGACCTATGACTTAGCAGTACGATGGTCACACCACCAGGCTATCATATGAGTTGAAAAAGCTACATTGGTACTCTCATGGATTCGAAGCCACAACCTCGTGCATATGGCCTTAACTACCCGGCCATCATGACATTACACAATATCGAACGTCTGCATTTATAACTGCCATAGGTACCTCGTAGGTCACGTTCAAAAGAGCCATTGCATTACGCTACAACGCCTACACCAGTATAGCATACTGCTTGATAGTAGCTTTACGATACTATAATAGGCACTTTCCCTAACGAATCATCGGCCTACAGCCGTCCACTGCTGGACATAGGCCTCTCCAATTGCTCGACATTCAGCTCGATTCTCGGTACCTCTCATCCAGCTGCTACCAGCCACCCTGCGAAGATCGTCGCTACACCTAGCGTGAGGGTGTCCTACCTTACGTTTGCCGATTCGCGGTCTCCACTCAAGAACACGTCTACCCCAGCGGTCATTGGTACAGCTAATATGGCCGGCCAATTGCCACTTCAGCTTGCTTATTCTGTGAGCTATGTCGACAGCTTTGGTTCTCTGCTGGACTACTGTATTATAATTCTTATTTGCTTTCTTCATCATCATTATCTTCCCAACTATATTGACTTCGGCTTCCAGTCTAACCGAATGCAGCTGAATACCAGTTACTTGCTTTAATATTATTATGGTTTATCTACTGTTATCCTTTCAATGTTCCAAATATACATTTTCATAGTCCGTTAGATCCATCACATCACTATTGTATATTGTATCCGTATCGCACTATCTTCATTGTAAACGAATCTATTCAATTATTAGTCATTGTCCTGTGACAATCAGGCCGTGAACACTTAAATAGTATTTTTGCCACAAAATACATGGATTATGATCTGAATTGATTGTTTGACTAACTCATTTGATATGCATATGGCACAAACATTGCAGCAACGTAGTTTTGGAAAAGTTAGACAGTAGATGATAATGGCACAATTATTGGGGAAATAAGTGTTTACAAACTACGTGTGCTGGATTGACCCGATCAAATTCAAACTGTCAATGATGAATACAGATTACACACTCCGCAATTTAGATATGAAGCTACAAGTACGCGGCGGGCCCGTTTTGTCGGGCCAATTCAGTGAGTGTAGTCAGAAGATCTAAGAGTCACGCGATAGAAAAAGAGGCAACTGAATTGCACTTTATTGTGTCGTAGCAAGAGTTCATTTTTATTTAATTATTTTGCGGTATGTCCCATCTGTATGAATCTGTGTCCTAACGAATATTATAAATGCGAAAGTGAGTTTGTTTGTTTGTTACGCTTTCCCGCTAAAACGGCTGAACAGATTTGGATGAAATTTGGCTTGAAACACGGGTAGACCATGACCTTGGTTAGGGCATAGGATGCTTTTTATCCCGATATTCCCAAGGGATCGAGACTTATGTGGGTGAAACCTGTATGTGTGTTATCTACAGCTTTCTTCTTTTTCGTGTGGTTAGTAACTAACCTGGTGTCAGAGTCTTAAAGCCGCCCATGGGTCTTTGACTTGTCTTCACATGCCGTCGAGAAATATCTCTCAGGCATGCCGGTTTTCTTACGATGTTTTCCTTCACCGTTTTTGAAGCAAGTGATAATTATATAATACGCACATGAATCCGAAAAGTCAGAGGTGCGTGCCTTGGGTTCGAACTCGAGACCTATGACTTGGCAGTCCGACGGTCACACCACTAGGTTATCACTGCTATACTACTCATTAGAACTAAGTAAAGAAGCCACCCATCCCACCCAGTCCCTGATTGATAAGCCAATCAATAGATGTCTCAGGAACTCTATCAATATAGGCAATAATACCCAGCTTTTCCTTCAAAAACCAACTAAAAGTTTATTATCATTTGTTCCAGACTGGCCAAACCACTTGACCTACGACCACATCTACAACAACACACACTACGCCCAGTTACAACCCATACACAGGCCATACAACCCAGTCAATAGCGTTAACAGCCATCGTAATAGCAATAAGTATAATATTTACAATGAAACTAGGGTCAACGAGGTAGACGGTCGACCACAGTATAAAGATGCCAGTGGTCCCCTACTGGTTGGATTTGCAAGAGACCCTTTTAGATATTCTGTACCGGAAGACGATTTTATGAAAGGAGTCAGGTAAGTGTTAAAAAGTATTTCTTTTAGTAATTCGTCAGTAGTGTTTCCATCAGAAGGCATCGAGAATAGCATAAGCTATACCCACAAACAATCAGAAATGTTGACTATCCAGTAAACGTACAAAGTTCTTAAGAAAATTCTTGGAGGTTTAAAATATCAGATCATTACAAAAATTTCATAGTCTTTTAACAAGAGGTGGTGAAAACCCCTTGACTAGTTGACACTACAGACATAATTGACACTACTCGCTCAAGTCTTCTTCTTCAAAACTGAAGTCCTTTATTATAGAATAGAATAGAATAGAATAGAATATTCTTTATTATGTACACCATAAAAAATACAGATAAAAATGTAGTCATTTTACATAGGGTGACACAATGGGCGGTCTTATCGCTAAAAGCGATCTTTTACAGACAACCTTTGGATGGATTAAAGGGAGAAGGAGAGACAAATACTGCAGGTAGTCAGTGGTGTACCATTTACATACACAATAAATACATACATTCATAAAGCATACACTTATCTATATATATATACAATAATAAACATGAAACAAGTTCAAGGAACTATATGTAATGATGATGTTTAAGGAGAGAGGAAGTGTTTTTTTACCAGAATTTTAAAAGTGGACAAAGATTGAGCACGCCTTATCGACACGGGTAAGGCATTCCATAACCGTACTGCTTGAACTGTAAAAGACTTGTCATAAAAGCTGGTGGAATGCATCGGCATCTCTAGTCTCAAGTTTTCCGATGACCTCAGATATCTATTATGTGTGTCATGAAGGAACTTGAAACGTTTTTTAAGATAAGAGGGGGATTATCAATCACCTTTCAGAAACATAGATCCTCAAGTGTACATGAGCAAGACGGAGAACCGTGGCAAGCGTGGCGTCTTCCACCTCTACAATATGATGTACTGTGCCACCGGCTGTGACCCTCTCTCTTACAAGGGGTACGGGTGCTACTGCGGGTTCCTGGGCTCAGGAAGACCTACTGACGGTATTGACAGGTGAGAATATTGTATACTACATTTTTATATTTTCCTGGATGTATAGTTTTCCTTCTTCTTTCGTATGGAAATCCGCATGTGTCATGAATAAGTCTCCGTTTTGAGTATCTACTTGCAAACACAATGTTGTGAGTGTCTTGAGTATTCAATTGTTTTGCGTCACTCTCTTAAGACGCAGATATTTCGTGGTTAGCTTGCGTGTTCTGTGCTGAGCTCACGCAACGCGTCGTATGTCCAGCCAGTAATAAAACTCGCCCATCAAGGAGCGCTGTCCCAAATTAGACGCATTATTTATCTATTATACATAAAACAAAAAGTATTTTAATAAAACACGTATACTAAAAGATACATAATTAAACTATATTTGAAATAGTGAAAGTTTCAGAAAAATACGCTTGATAGATTTTGCGTGATTCTCAGTTTTTTATCCGCGTTAGACATAACTTCACAAATTAATTTCACTATGCAATATAAACATAATCTAATATATTAAGTTATTAAGAAAATGCTCTAATTTAACATATATTTTTTCCAAACCATTAACACTACTCGTTTAGACGTGATCTTCAGTATAACATCATTAAAAGTCGGTTATCGTCGCGTTAAGTATGCCATCCCTCCACCACCTCCACCCTCTCGCTCCGCCCAGAGCGGGAGGAGTCATTTGAGGATATCCAACCCAAAAAAAAAAAAAAAAAAAAAAGTATGCCATATTGCAATGCATAAAAAGTATGCATAAAAGCATTGGCAGTGTAGTGGAACGATTTGCCTGTACCTACCAAATGGTTTGCTGGACTCTACGAGTACATACTCATGACTGTGACTTATCCTATACACGTACAGCACATGATAGGATACATTCTAGTTTTGCGACGAGAATATGAATTCAGTGGTACAATGCACCACTGCTTTTCTACAAAGAAATAGTACCCGTGTTAATGGTACAAGTAAATTAGTCGGTTCTTCAATTGCCATCAACAACATGGCTACCTAGCAAAACCCTTCAAACTCTCCTTAATCTGCAGGTGTTGCAAGCAGCACGACGAATGCTACGAGAACATCTACTGCCCGTTCTACACGGTCTACTTGCAGCCTTACTTCTGGAAGTGCTACCACGGACAGCCGCTGTGCGCGCTCGAGAACTTCGACTCCCAGTACCAGTTCATTAACGGCTGTGCTGGCAGGCTGTGCGAGTGTGACAGGTACGTAGTAATATTAGGCATAATGTAGTTTATCTAAGTCTTCAGCAACTTGATACAAGACAACTACCAAATAGGAGATGATGACAGTATTTAAATGGCTCGGGGTCTTCTTAAATTAAAATTGCATCGTAGAACTTCGCTTTTCATGGTTTTCTCTGAAGACCCCACTTCTTGGAACCTTTGTGATTACACAACTTCTTGGTTTTGAAACGAACTAAATTGTCCTTTTAAACGTCAAACAAACTTTTCTCATTCCAGACAATTCGCGATGTGCGTCAGAAGATACCGGTGTCCAAGGAAGCGAGCTCTGTGCCGCTCTTCGCCGATTCGACTGCTACAAAACTTACTCATGTTTCGATGACGAATGTACCAGTCTACCTTTTACCATAACTCAACTGGGTTTTGAGGCGAAATGAGCCACTGATTTTGAAGAAATGAATACCAAAATTAGTTCAGTACCATAGCTGGAACATCTATACAACGTGTATCAGAAAGATGTGGTCATAGTTATAGGTGAATCTGAACAACTTTTTTCCATGTGACAAACACAACACCGAAAAATTATCAACTATCCCATACAAAAATTATCAACTATCCCATACAAAAATTATCAACTATCCCATACAAAAATTATCAACTATCCCATAAAAAAAATATCAACTATCCCAAAAAAAATATCAACTATCCCATACAAAAATTATCAACTATCCCATACAAAAATTATCAACTATCCCATACAAAACTTCAACACCTATTTTATTACCTTATTTTCCCCCAAATTGTTATTTTCGTGTTTTCTTCTTTCCTTGCGTCATGTGTACCGCTAATAAGCGTATATTCTTTCTTTCTTTTCTTTGTAACACCTATTCGAAGCAAATGGACAGCTGATAATTTTTTCGTGAATATGATGATCCCATGGAGAAAGTTGTTCAGTTTGATGATCTTTACCACACGGTCGATATGACGTCAAGATTCATATACATGTTATACGTAATAGAAAAGTATTTTACGCTAGCCTTGAAAAAATCTGCTGTTATACAGTCTGGTGACAATGGTTCTAAGTGGTACAATGCGACCGATGAATCATAGCCGGTCCGAACTTTGCGCAGAATGCTGCGCAATAACATATTTTAGGAGCCAAATGCTGACAAGAGGCGACTGTGAGTGAGAGAACATGCGCGAAAGTTCGGAGAGCCTATGTTCAGAATGTTTCATCGGCCGTATTGTATGTCAGTAGACTTTTTGTTGTCACTGTGTGTGGGTACCTAATTAGCTATAGATATAATAGTTACCAAGTCATTCCTATGGAATGGTTACCATATTTAGGTTAACTTAAATAATTGAAATAAATGTAAATAATCTTAATCTTAATGTTGTTTTATTTAACACGTCAAATTAGGTATGATTCATGTGACTTAAAAACGGCGTCCCATTAATTTAAACTTATCTTAAGTTCAAATAAGTTTAAAATATTGCAGCAAGAAACGGTCTCATAGCGTTCCATTTTGCGTAAATTAAACTTTCACGCAAAAACAAATGGCGTAAGTACACAATTTTTGTAATACAGAAAACATACAGATATGTGTAGCTATGTAAACACAAAAGAATTTGATTAAAATCATCGTGATACTTTCCAAAAATTGCAGAAATACTGTAGTCAACATTATAATGGAATGAACGCACGAGTGGCGCCCTATCTCTGCATCTAGCCGAATTACAACTAACTATTGTATCAGCCGCACAATGAGTCTCACGGTGCGGTCACAGTTCGCTTTGTACGAAAACTATTATAAAAATAATCGTCCACTTCGAAGCAAAATTGGTAGTAAGACAAACTGCAAACAAAGAGCTATATGGTCCGGGGATAATATAGGACTTCAAATTACTTTTCGTGAGAATACTCTACTTTGACGTTGGTCAAGTCCTAGGTTTTTCTATTGGACAGAACCACACGACATACGTCATATGTCATAGTATAATTTTAATAATTCTAATTTTCGCGAAAACACGGATAGTTAAAAAATGGTGAAAACATTTCTGCAACCAACTTGGAAGTAGCGCTCGCCGCGGCACCACTAGCTCGGCTCGCGCACGGTTGGTTACAGTTCTAACCAATTTCAACTAAGTTGCTCGCAAAATGTTTTCACCATTTTCTAATTATCCGTATTATCGCAATATCCCTAGGGCTTTCGCGAAAATTCGAATGATTAAAGCATTCTACGACACATAGACTGAATGTCACGAACGAAGCTGTCAGTCCTGCTTCCACACTTACTGAGGTGTTCTCCTTTAGAAGATACAGACACGGGAGAAGTAGGGAGGTGATCATCATCAGCGTACAGCAGTCAACTGCTGGGCATAGGCCTCTCCAATATGGATGTTGACTGGGGAAAAAAAAAAAACTATTTAGTCCGTCAGCCAGATAACAAAAAAAAAATTTTAAACACGTATTTTTTGCTTTATCAAATTAATAAAATATGATTTAGATAAAACGCATTAAAGTTGGGGAGTAGAGGCTCACTACGTCACAAGTCAGTATATAATCTACTGGAGAGTGACGTCATGCTACATTTGAACTCGATGTATTGCCTTAATCTTCTGATTACGTAAAAAAGGAAAAAATACGTGTCCAATTTTTTTTTAAATAATTATCTGACGGACAAAAAAAATATTTTAGTCAACATCCCTATTTAGCACGCCGTTCAGCTCGTTTCTGGGCAACTCTATCCAGCTACCCTGCGACGATCGTCTCTCCACCTAGCCTGAAGTGTAAACCTTACGTTTGTAGCTTCGCGGTCTCCACTCAAGATCACGTCTACCCAACGGTCATCAGTTCTACGACTAATATGGCCGGCCCATTGCCACTTCAGCTTGCTTATTCTATGAGCTACAGGTATAGGTACCTACATAGATATACGAAAGCATAAGGTTTGTGTAACTTGTGCTTATCACAATGTATCCTACACAATAGAATATCCAAAAATAGAACTGATTACCAACCAATCTAAACAAGAACATATTTATTTATATAACATTGATCTTGATACAAAACCCTACCTACCTTTTCTGGCTGACTGGCTAAGAATACGTCCCTTCATTGCAATCTGCCCACCTATTCAAAGTCACAGCGCACGAATCTCAAACTCAACACACGCGTTATCTCAATTTTTAAGGAAAGTGTGAAAGGGACACCCTCGAGGGATGCGTTAAAGATTGTGTATCAATGATTTGTGTATGTGTAGCGGTTTACTGAAGTGAAAAGCAGACACTGATAAGAATTTGACCGGAATCCAATAAGATGTACCTACCTAGCTTTATATTGGTACTTGCTTTGTAAACCAACCATAGAAATCTTTCTTATACAATGTCGCATGCGACCGCCCGTATTTTTCTGAATATTCATGAAAAATTATCGAAAATTAACTGTAAAAGGTGGGGTCTATCTTTAATTTTTATGTTTATCAATTTTAATTTCTTGCATAGCGTTTGTGACCTAGCGCTTCTAAAAGCTTATGAATTAAGCTTTTAGAAATAATAAGCAGAATCCAAATCGAGCCAATAACATCGGAGATATGGCAAAGAATGTAAAGCAATGTCACAAACGCTACTCAAAATAATAAAATTTAATAATAGAAAAATATTAAAGCTAGACCCCATTTAAAGTAAATTTTTCATGAATTTTCAGAAAAAAACGGGCGGTCACATGCCCGTGAGCAGCATTGTATATAAAAATATTAGAAAGAAAAATATCCAGTTGTGTCCTCAACTCCTGACTCAATATCTTATTTATTTTTGGTAAAACCTGATGACAATTTCCATAATTTGATCCATCCATTTGGTAAGTACACCACACACTGTTGACCAAAACAAGTATTAAGTAGTATAATTTCATCATGAAGGTAGGTATACAATCAGCAACTGCTTCTCATTATATTTACTTACGTAAAGATCATAACTGTCAGCCCAGTGAGATAAATCATACCATTGTTCACACCATATCTTATGGGATTCACCGAGTCTCATGACATCGGACCTCTTCGTTAGCACCCTGGGACTATGCGTGACATAACCCAGAAATGGCTCACATGATCATCTCTAAAGATACGTCTTACTCCATTACCGCCTAGGTAAGTAAGTAAATCTGCATCCTGAAGTACACAGTTTCGGAAAAACATATTTCCAAGTAATCAATATGCCTAATGTTAAAAGAACAAGCTATAGTGATGTATGTAAGTCTAACTTCATTTAAAATCATTAATAAGCTTATTTGTTTATATAATTACGTTAATAAGAAACATAATTTACATTAAGCTAAGTTACCTACCTAGTCTGTCTAACATTTGATTGAATTTACGATAACTTTTTACGATTTTCACCGCGAGTAGATTTTCAAAAAGTTATTTTTCTTAGGCAGGGCTGATTGATACCTCATTGCAAGTTAATTTTATCTTTGATGGACAACTCTATCATTTAATCCTACAGGCTTTACTCCTCGTCTGCGAACGAGTTTAGATGCCCGCATATAACCATTGTAAGTTTCAAGAGATTTTCTGAATTCAAGTGTAACAATAAAGATTTAAGTACAATTTATTATTAATTCATGGTCATCTGAATAGACTTTATCCTGGACACTGGACACACTTTTACACTCCTTCTCCAACCATGATACTCATAAAGTCCCAACACCTATCTTCATTTATTAAGGACTAATAAGAGCCATTCATTTTTGGGGATTTCGGCTCGCTGCGTCAGCTAATCGCATCACTGATGCGTCGGGTGCGCGACAGCCCCAACAGCCTCGTGGCTACTGTAGCCGGCAGGGTGCATGGCCTAACAATATGTAACTGGATGGCGACACACAGACCGTCATTCAGATATGTGAGATAATAAGTTTATTAAACGTGTTTTAGTTAGTATTGTACCAACTTATTTTCTCGTATTTTATGGGACTGAAAATAAAGAAGCAACAAGTTACATAGAAGTAACAAGAATAATGTACCCAGGATTTTGTCATTTCTATTTAAAAGAGTGTCCTTGGAGTTTCTTGCCCGTTCTTCTCCATAAAGATCTACGTTTTGGAATGGGCAACTAGCTTCAACTTTCTCGACTATTTGACAATTCAAAAGTGCCTGTAAATGGTTTAATTGAAATAAATGCTTTGAGTTAGAGTTTGAAAGATTTATATTATATTATATGTATTTGGGAGATTTTGAAGATAGACGACTGTCCAATATAGGTACCTACCTATATTGGTAAGTACCTACTTACCTACGTATCTGGGAGTGATACATGCAATATTAACTCTCAGATACTTAGGAACTTAGTGTTACACAGATACGATTGAAAGAGGCGACTACGCTCCACAAAGCCTCTGAAATTCTATGTGCCATAACTAGTCATTAAAAGCAACTGTACAATGTAGGTACATCCTAGTTGATAGTAGATACAACAAACTAATTATAAAGAGAAGTCATGGTGGATCAATACCCAATTAGCAAGTGATGTTTCCTGAATTGATTATTGTGTTTTGTGTTCCAGTAACGGTACAATTTCTATTATATTAACCAGTTACCATAGTGACACTGTTACGCTTCGATCTTGGATGGACAATGTTGGATTTAAAAGTGAGTGAGTATGAAACGACACTTTATTATTATCATCATCATTATTATTAAGTTCCCTTCAAAATGGTTAAGCTAAATGAGGCTTATCCATGAGTCATGTTTGTGAACAGGCGCCGTCAGTAGGTACTGGTCATCTCTTAGCTGCCAAGGCTTATTTTAATTAATTTTAATTTTTACATTTTTTTTATCTTTTTATTACGGACGCTTTTAACGTATACGTCTTTCTACATTGCCTCACATGTATAATTTCAACATGAATGATGTAACCAACGTTTTGTAATAATATTTTGATTTTAAAGAGTTTCCGTGGAGTTTCTTGCCCGTTCTTCTCCATAGGTACCTACCTACTACGCTTTGGAATGGGCAACTAGCTTCATCTTTCTGACTGGCCGACCCCTAGTTTGAGTCTATGATTCATCCGAATAACGTCCACTGCTGGACATTTGCCTCCCCCTAGCATCGGCTGTGGTTTTTGGATCCAGCAATTTCCTGTGATCTTCACCAGGTCATCTGTCCATCTTCTAAGGTGCCTTAGCACCTTTTGGTACGTGGACACCAATCCAGAGCCTTTCGGTCTCGACAGTCATAATCTGCGAGCAATATGCCTCGCCGACTGCGTTACTGCGACGCACTGTGGATCGAAAAAAGGCTCTCAAAAACATAGGAGCTTAAATTTTCAAGCGTCGGTTTAAAAAAAAAACCGCACAAAATCTCGATATCTGAAGTATGTCAAATAATAGTTACATCACCTTGTGCAAGGATATTATGGTTAGTCTCTCCGTTTCGGAGATGTAAGCATTAGCTCCACACACGTTTTTTTTGCAAAAAAAAATTACGTTGCCAATTTGTCTTCGAGAGCCTTTTTACGATCGTTCGTTCGAATCGATGCGACGCTAAGAATTATTGCCTCGTCTACTGGTCTTACTACCGCGTACCGGAAGACCAAGCGCTAGAAGGCCGCCACAAGGCGGACCGATGATCCTGGAAGACCGCAGGAATCCACTGGAGGCTGGAAGCACAGAACCGGTCGAAGTGGCGATGCTTGCGTCTGAAATGATGACTGGTCTTACTACTACTACCCTCATTAGTATTACTATTACCCTAGCCCAGGGTAATAGTGTAGAATTAGTAATAATAGCTAGGGTCCCTAGCTATAGCTAATTATCCCTTTAATAGTAGTTACTATTGTTTAAAGTTTTTATGTTTGATCTGTAGGTAATGTTAATCCAACTCTTTTTTTTCAGATGCCATTCCATATCTTTGTATTATTAATCACATTCGTTATTATAAAAGAATGCTTCTCGCTTCCGAAGAAAGGCGACTGTGCTCGAAGAACTCTTCATATTAGCAGAGACGGAGATAAAAAAAAAGACTGCGTCATCGTCCCCGGCACCGTCTACTGGCCTTATTATTACTATTACCCGTACCCCTATTACTATTACCCTTACCCCTATTTCTCTTACCCGGCTGGTTAAATTTTTTATCGTAGGTATTAAAGTAGATACGTAATTTTTTTGTTAAATATTTTTTGAGTTTTTTGTAATGGCGCTCGGATTCTGTAGCTGAAGAAACAATGGCTATTCAACAGATTTCGAATTAAAAACTATATTTTTTGAATAGGTAGGTACTTATACAACCTTAGTTTGTGTTTACCCTAAACCTCTTAAGGGGTCATTGTACTCATCATTATGAACAACTTTCACTATAGGAGCAACGCTGAAATCGCGAAAAAAAAATCTGCTGATCCCTACATTTCGACGAGGTATGCGAACATAAATGTAGGGAACAGCAGATTTTTTTTCGCGATTTCAGCGTTGGTCCCATAGTGAAAGTTGTTCGTAATGATGAGTACAATGACCCCTTAAGAGGTTTAGGGTAAACAAAAAATTAGTCTGTATAAAAATAAGATACTAGGTACCTACATTTGTAGGCTGTATGAACTTGTCAACCCGTAATTTGTTACCTACAATACACAAATTGTGGACACCTACGCAACATCGTAAATATTTTAATGATTTTGCAGTACCAACAGAGTAAATAGTACTATAACTACTCGTACATACATCGTCAAATGTTTGTCTTATGTCAATAACCTTCAGAAGCTGTCTCCGTATGTCACAACGAAACGGTGCGAATCTCATGAACTATTGACCAATGGGTACAGTCCACAGAATGGATAGGTATGCAGGCAGCTAGAGAGCCATTCTTTACTCATGTTGTGTGAGGTACTTAGTAGTCAAATCTTTGGCGTCGTTATTCTCAGTATCAGTTTTTGCATACGCATAACATCTCGCCTGTATTCCCAGAAAGAGAAGGCAGAGATGTAATTACTTATAGAATACTGAAGATTCGCATTTCTACTAAACGCCTCAGTAAAAAAACGAGCGAGCCTTTCAGTAACTAGTCACACATTAACACGTTGAGTGCGGGAGCCCTCCTGGAGGGTTCACCTAATCGCATATGGGATGCCGAGAACCCTCTCGGAGGGCTCATTTTAAATGTAGGTTTTTCTTAGCGAGTACAACATTATAAACCGTGAAAATAAACAAGATTGATTAATATATGCGGTTTTAAAATAAAAGCACGTATTATTATTTTTTTGTTCACGGTTACAAATATTCACAAAAAAATTAAAAGGTTGGAAACTTCATACAGCGACAAGACTCCCTGAAAACACTATTTTACTAGGGTTTACATTGTTTTATAACACGGTTTTAAACCTAATGCCGTTGACCGTCCGCCATGGTTAACTTTAGCGCAAACGTAATGCCGGCAACCCTCCCGGAGGGTTCACTTCCAATACCATACATATTGGAAGTGAACCCTCCCATCTCGGCATGGCGTATGAGTTCTATGAAATGTGAACGGAGTCGAAAGTATTACCCTCTGACATCTCACCTTGGTAATAAACAACATTAACATTATATCCTGAAAAAATTATTCAGGTTTTACCTATTTGAAATATTTTTTTGTAACGAAAAATAAATCTTTTTAATGAAAATTTTATTTTGTGTAACGCCAGGAATAATGCAATTTTCTATTGAAGACAGTTACTTTGTTTAATTTGGGGGAGAGCAATGGGCTGAGCTTGTGATTTCAAAGTATTTAAAAACAGTTGAAAAAATGGGTGAAAATAACAAATCTTGTTTTTAGTGTAAACATACTCGTTTTATTTTAAACCAAATAGAGAATCAATAGGAAATAATAGACAGAATGCTACTGAGTATTTCCGATTCAAAACTTGCAAGACCTGACGATCAGAACCTGGCCCAGGACCCTCGCTCAAAAGCGGTCCTTCCCCGTAGTCAAACTATTTTGTCCAACTGATTTGACCACAAGGAATAATTTTCCCCGTGGTCAAACTTTATTGATATTAGAACTTTTTAGCACGCTGTATGCATGCAGATTAAGTATGTACAGTCAAAGATAAAATTAATGTCAAATGTCAAGCGAAATTGTTTTGTTGAATTTCAAATTATTCATAATCTAAAATGGAAATGAAATATGTGAAACGTAAACGTGGTATAGTTTTACTCCACGATGGGCGACAGTATTACAGATGGCGTACCTACAAAAATGGGAACGTTTTTTGGGCTTGTAGTCATCTGAGAAATTTCGACAAATTAACGACAAAATATGGGAGAAAACAGATCTTCGCTAGGTGCCTTAGTTTTTGAGATATAAATTTGGCCCTGCTGGGGAGACTCTCCAGATCGGCCACCTATAAACCCTTATATCTTTTGAACCAGTGACCGACAAATTCTGATATTTGGCGACAAATTTCGACAAATTTGCGACAAAATTTTGTGTAATCAAAATTAAAATCCCTGTTGGTGGCCCTGCCAGAGTCAATGACACGACTAAGCAGAACTACTGTTAAAAGGGTGTTAAATGAAGACCTAGGACTGCGTGCTTATAGAAAAAAAAACAGCACATCTTCTTAACGCACGGCTGAAGAAAATCAGGCTCGAAAGAAGCCGGGTTTTCTTAAGGCGGTACGCGGGAAAAAAATACCGCGAAATACTTTTTTCGGACGAAAAAATTTTTTATGTTGAGGAGAGTTTCAATAAACAAAATGATAAAGTATATGCACACTCTAGTGAAGAAGCGAAAAAACGTGTGCCACGTGTTCAGCGTGGTCATCACCCTTCGGCATTCATGGTTTGGCTTGGGGTGTCCTATTTGGGTCCAACGGAGGTGTTTTTTGTGAAAAAGGAGTGAAAACCAGTGCCCTCGTATATCAAAACACAGTCCTAACAAACATTGTGGAACATCTTTCACAAACAATGTTCGAAAACAGGCACTGGGTATTCCAGCAGGATTCTGCGCCGGCTCATAAGGCGAAAAGTACCCAAAACTGGCTCACGACCCGTGGAATCGACTTTATCAGGCATGAGGATTGGCCCTCATCCAGTTCAGACTTGAATCCCTTGAATTACAAAATATGGCAGCACTTAGAGGAGAAGGTCTGCGCTAAACCCCATCGCAACTTGGAGTCACTTAAAGCATCCCTGATTAAAGCAGTCGCCGATATTGACGTGAATGTCGTGCGTGCTTCGATTGATGACTGGCCTTGCAGATTGAAGGCTTGTATCGAAGCAAGAGGAGAACATTTCGAATCATTTTAATGTGATTTAAATCTGTATTTTATACCCTTTTATTTGATATATAAATGGTTGTAGTGCGTAACTCATTGTGTCATTTATTTAACTTTCCTTATGTGACAAAACTTATGACCAGACTTACAACTTAAGAACAGACAAAGTATACTCGTATTACTTCGAAAAAATTATAATACGGTTTTAATTTTAATTATAACTGTACACTAAAGTAGTCAAACTTTATATACAGGGAGGATCATTTGAGTAGTTTGACCACAGGGAACGATCCATGGTTAAATTTCCTTGTGGTCCAATCAGTTGGACAAAATAGTTTGACTACGGGGAAGGACCGCTCAAAAGTCGTGTTTGTAACCACGTGCAGATAACAGTTCCACAAGGCCCCGTTGCAATATCATTATTAACTGCTTAGCTTTTTCCCAACTATGTTTGGGGTCAGCTTCCAGTCTAACCAGATGCAGGTGAATAATAGCCCCGTTGCAATAATGGCGTATAAAAATTGCCAGTGTAATGCAAAGATACTTATTTCTTGCCTGCATACCAAATTTTTTCGTCGACTATACCTAGAGCCCCATTTCAATGCCGCTAGTTAATAGATCCAAGTGTTTGTTCGGACTTTACACCAATCTCTGTAATTGCTGCGCCGATTGTGATGTATAGGTGACCTTACTTGAAGTGGGGAGTACTTGTATCAAGGTGTTTATTTTTACTTATTTGAATAAGGTAATTGGATAAATATTAAATTACTTACCTACGAGAATAAAAATGTTGACCTTTGCAATGTAATTGATGGGTCTACATTCTATAGTGATTGTAAATATCTTAATACCCTATGATGAAGGCTTAATTAAATGAAATAAAACCGGCCAAGTGCGAGTCGGGCTTGCACACGAAGGATTTCGTACCACAATACATTATTTAGGAAATAAATGATAATACTAAACGAAGAATAGTATTATTTTTCATTTAAAATTTCAAAAATCGTAAAGATAAATTTCTATTTCATAATGATACTATGAATTACAAAGTGACATTTCAACTGGCAGACAGACAGACAGACGGACAGCGGAGGCTTAGTAATAGGGTTCCGTTACCCTACAAGATCTACATTTCAACAATTCATCATTGAAGTTTCTTAACATTCTACTAGTTAATTTTATTTTATCTCAATACACACTTGCTTTTCCAACTCACTTTAGACATTGGCAGAATAGTCGACATCGGCTTTGCTTGCCATAATAAAGAATAGAATAGAATAGGGTTCCGTGCCTAACGGAACCATATTACAAAGCCTCCTGCGAAACCCTAAAAACCCTCATCATCGTGATGCAATATTAGGCACTATTTAGACCTATGAGTATAAAGTACTATCACAGATGAATACATACATTGTTCTCTCCGCATTTTTTGTCTGAAACTACAAGTAGGTACGCGGCGGGCTCGTCTTGTCGAATTCAGTGTGCGTAACGTAGTCAGAAGATATAAGAGTTACGCGATATAAAAAGAGGCAACTTCTAGGTGAATATACCTGTAGGTAATTAGCAATGTGCGACCTGAATTGCACTTTATTGTGTCAAAGTAAGAGTAGCTTTTTATTTGAATGATTTTGCGGAGTGAGCCAGCTTTACTAATCCGTGTGTGTGTATGTAGCCGTTTTCTTAGATAGGTAGCAAAACCCAAAAGCTTGGTATTGAACTAACGAGAGAACTTTCGAAGGGCCTAGACAAAGTAACATTCGATTAGCGATATCGCCAGTAGAAAAGTCAAAAATGTATGCGGTTGACTTATGTTATGGAAATGTCACGTGATCATAGGTTAACGAATAGAAATTAGCTAGACAATGTCATCATCATTCGTTTCCATCAAACGAATCGACAGCGTCGAACGATAACTTCCATAGAAATGCGTAGCCAAGTGACACTTTTTGACAACCGTTATCGCTAGTTTTCGATTCGTATGATGGAAACATTAGCGAACGTCAAAACCCTGTGGAAAACGAAGCAAAATGGCGACTTTTGGAGTTTACTCGGGGTATGGTAAATTTTATGAGAAGTAAAATTTATATTACAGAAATTCTATTAAATCCGTCAGTCAGATAATAAAAAAATATTAGACACGTGTTTCTTGCTTTATCATATTTATAAAAAAAATACTTAGGTATAACGCATTAAAGTTGGGGAGTGGGGGCTCGCTACTCGCTACGTCGTAATATTTTGATTACGTAAAAAATAAAATACGTGTCCAATATTTGATATAATCTACCTGACGGACAAAAAAATTATTTTAATCATCATCCCTATTCGAAAGTCTCGATGAAATGCATTATTTATAGAATTTTCTCACTTTTGAATGTTCGTCCCAGAGTAGGAGTTGGGTACGAGAGTCCGTAACCAACATTTTTGCCTTATCGTTTTACGAACAAAACCATATTATACAATCGATAGATTTAGTTATCATGAATACAAAAAATCATAATTTCATTCATTTTTCGCGTCACGTCTGACCGGACCGCATTCTGAAATATGTCAAAAACAAATACTGACCGGTTTCATAGCAATTTTTGATTTTAAGAATGGAGTTGAACGATAGATTTTAGATACCAAAAACACAATTTTTAGAATCCAGTAGCGTCGCACGTAGCAAGGACACCATTTGAGAAAGTTAAAAATGAGGCAAAAAATTTAATACATAGCAACCCGTCTGAAAATTTTGAAAAGTTGAAAAGTTAAAAATGAGTCAAAAAATGAAATTTTTGTTTTCAGGTGAACATTGGTCAATTGATGCGAATAAATTGTTTTTCAGAAGAAAGTGTGCGCCTCTTATGAGTTGAACCATTTTGAACGTGTTTAAAAACTTTCGTGTCCTGTCGTGAGGGATAGGAGCGTAACAACAACCGCGCGTTTTCCGGGTGACTTCGAAACGTTCTTTTGGTTTTTGGAATTATAGGTACCAGTTAAAATGTAAGAAATCATATTTTTGTAACCCCGGTAACTATACAAAAGATAGAAAAAAAATTGAACCAGGTTACTGGGAGACCGATCGGTTAAATTTTTGAAAATGCGCTCAGACCACATTGGACACGCAAAATGTCTGCAAACAAACTTATTCGTATTAAAATTACGAAACCTATGTATATTTTTAATATGTAATGAAACCGTCTGCCTGTTTCTTTTGATATAGCAGAAATGGGTTCCCATAGGTAATAGGTAATAGGTAATACGGGCTGGTATCCGCAACTCCACGACTAAGCGCGTATTTTGCGTACGGGTGGGAAAATTGGTTATTCGATCCACCCCAGCTCCACAAAGAAGGCCAGCAATGCCTTGGTGTCGCTGACAATCTCACGTAGGGTACCTGGGTTACCGAAGTACTTTGCCCTGTATGTGGCGACCACCGGGCAGTATAACAGCACATGGGCTGCTGTCTCGTCGTCCTCCATGCAGGCTCTGCACAGCGGACTGTCTGTGACTCCTATGACAAAGAGGTGTTTATTAAATGACCCATGGCCAGTTACAGCTGCTGTAACTGTACGTAGCTGTTGTTTCGATAGTCGAAGAAACTGTTTCGTGAGGCGGCCATCAATTGTAGGTAGTGCCTCCTTGGCCTGCCTACACTCACCGTGGTCCGACCATAGTTTGTGATGTTGGTCCCTGGTTCGTTTCCTTACCAGAGTGCGTAGGTACCCGAAGGGGAGTGGCGCAATGGGTTCAGGCCCCACTGGTGCCATGCTCGATCCCCTTCTGGCAAGTTCGTCGGCAGCGTCATTACCCCGCGAACCGCTGTGTCCTTTGATCCATTGAATGGTAATATTATTGAGGCTACCCACCTGGTTAAGGCGCTGGTGGCACTCGTATATCAGCCCAGAGGGTTGCCATAAAACTGTGACGTTTTTGACCGGTACTGCCCACCGAGTCGGGTTCAGAATCATTTAAACTAACGATTTTATACGGTTTTGGCTGTAAAACGATGCGACATGGTTTTGGTCGTGGGCTCTCGTACTATCGGAGTTCAACTGACAACAAGAATTGACAGCGACAGCGCGGAATTTGACGTTTGCTCACGAAAGACCAAAGACAAAATGTAATTTTTATCGAACAAACCAATGGATGAGACGATAGCGAAACGAAGTGTACTTTGTCTACCAATTGAACTTCGTTATCGTTGAAGCGATAGCGATTGTCGTAATAGAATCGCTCCGAAGCGAATGCCATTTGTCTAGGCCCTACGTAGTGCGTTTATTCTGAAAGTGAGCAACGTCGCAAATAGATAATTTATATATATAGAATATTTCGCTGTTTTGATTAATTTTGCAATATTACTGAATGGAAATATGAAATGTCACACGAACCACGATGACCACGATGTCTAGCGAACTAGAATATTAATAATTAATTGCAATCATAACACTGAATTTGATGTTGTAACCGTTTTAGATATAAAAAAGGCATTTAGAAAGTTTCCAAATACTTTTTTACATCTAAAACTAAATATTCGGTGTTACAATATTAATTATTACATTTCATAATAGGATTATATATTTCATATAGATTGAGGCAGGGTGGATTGAGCTCGCCAACGCTTTTCAACCTTTATGTTAACGAGTTGATTGGCGGGCTCAGCAGTACCAGGCTCGGATGTTATATAGACGGTACCTGTTTCAATAATATCAGTTACGCGGACGACATGGTTCTGCTGAGCGCGTCAGTCTGCGGCTTAAGGAAATTGGTTGCTCAATGTGAGGCATATGCTGCAGTTCATGGGTTGGCATACAACACTAAAAAGTCGGAGGTCATGGTTTTTGAGGCTGGGGGTAAAACTTTTGATGCGGTACCGCCTGTATTACTTTATGATACACCTTTGCAGAGAGTTTACAGGTTCAAATATCTTGGTCATATATTGACTCCAGGCCTCAAAGACGATGATGACATTGAACGAGAACGGAGGGCGTTGTCGGTTAGAGCGAACATGGTGGCTCGCAGGTTTGCACGATGCTCACTACCTACTAAAATCACGCTCTTTCGAGCCTATTGCACTAATTTTTACACGTGCAGCCTGTGGGCTAGATATACGCAAAAATCGTACAGCGCTCTCCGCGTTCAATATAACAATGCGTTTAGGATACTAGCGGGGCTGCCCCGTTTCTGTAGTGCGTCAGGGATGTTCGCAGATGCGCATGTAGATTGCTTTTGCGCAACAATGCGTAAAAGGTGCGCTTCCCTGGTGCGCAGGGTGCGGGGCAGCACCAACAGTGTCTTAAGCATGGTTGCGAGTCGCCTGGACTGTGTATACGTGGGTCACTGTTGTGCCGTCTCTCATGGGATGTCGCAACGGTGATCAACCGTTATTTGTTGTTATTTATTGTATTGTTTTCCTTGTTTTCGTTTAATGTCTGTGCTTACTAACATAATCGTAAGTTTTACTAACAATCTTGTTGTTGAGTCTTGGGTACTTGAATAAAGAAATTCTATTATTATTATTATTATAATAAATATTTTATTATTATATTGCCAAATTAATCAAAACAGGTAAATTTTGACAGCTATTTTCGACGTTGCCCACTTTCAGAATAAACGCTCTTAACTTACTTGGAGGGATGGCCATACTCACCTAAATGTACGGTTAAATGTTAAGTAATTTTCAAACATTCGTTTCATGGCCAGAGATCGCACAAGACATGGTTTGTCAGGAAAAAGGGGAGGTCTTTACGTAGCAGTGGGACACAAGATAGGATAACAAAAAAAAACCTTTCGTACATACTGGGTACATTTGTCACCTTTTCGAAGAATCATTTTCATTCAAAATGTTGTATACTTAGTCGGAAAAATAATAAGGTGCAAGGTGCTACACATTTTTATTCCTTGTCCGGCGCACCATGGGCAATCAACCCTGCTGCCTCTCGGCCACCTTGCTGACTGACTAATACGACCACGGCGTAGCTACTCTCATATAGTTCCTGCTACAGTATTTTTATCTCACGAGGCGACGCGCGCTTTACTTATGGTAACTAAGTATACAAACACGCTGTGAATGTGCGCGTGAAGACGAGTAGCGTCAGCACATAACACACACTTCTTCGCCATTGTCTCGTACGGTAGCCAGAGCGCAGGAGCGCTTACATACAGATTCACAGCGTGTTTGTCCACTTGGTAACCACAAGTAAAGTGCGCGTCGCCAAATCTTTTGGAAAAACAGGTCGAAATTAAATCTCCAAGCTTATATCAAATGTAGCATTTACAAATATAATATTATAATAATGAATAT
Organism: Agrochola macilenta; assembly: GCA_916701695.1. Lineage (NCBI taxonomy): Eukaryota > Metazoa > Arthropoda > Insecta > Lepidoptera > Noctuidae > Agrochola > Agrochola macilenta. Next base: position 19,127,266 of record OU753563.1, read on the forward strand.
AGTCAACAATATTTACAATAAAATACACTGTTCTATAAGAACTTGACGCCGCCTATGATGTTCACTGGCCGCCCTTTGTACTTCTTCGATATGTCACTCTCGATCTGGGAACAAAACATACTTATTAAGGCGTGTACGCACGGTTTTGACCTCTAATGAACATTAAACACAGTATTTGTGAAAAATGTCCGTGGCGATCTAATTTTTAATCCATGGCTACTAAGAGAGCGGGGCGATTGAGCTCGAACACAAGTCGCACTGTGTTCGTATGGTGTTCCTGTTCGCTTTGCAAATTTACGTCCAACATATGAACCAAATGTTCCGTGTTCGTGTTCACCGTGTTTTCTTTGTTCGTGCCCCATTTTTTTTTTTTTTTTTGTTTGGGAAATTATCAAATAACTTCTCCCGCTCTGGGCGGAGCGGGAGGGTGTGTCAGAATTTTACTGACTAAAACCCACCCGTGTTCCTTCCGTTGCCTGTGTGCCGGGGCCGAGATATCGATATCCCTTTCGGACAAACCCGCAACCCCGGCAGGACACTGCTTCACACGTGTGCGATCGCCTAATATGGTGACATGCCAAAACATCGAGATTACTGTGCTTTATCTAAGTAAATAATAATCTACTATACACAAACCTTCCGGAATAAATTCTCAAAATTATGGTGAAAACCGCATTAAAATCCGTTGCGTAGTCACAGACAAAATAAAAAGCGACTTTATTTAATATTATGTATAGATGTAGATAGTACCTGTGCCTGCAGCTCCTTGGTCCTGCTCACGATGCGCGCGAGCACGGGGCGCAGCTCGGCGGCGCGCGCGGCGGCCGCGCGGCTCTGGTCGGACGCGCGCGCGGCCAGCCGGGTCAGCTTGTCGCACAGGGTCAGCTTCTGCTTCAGTTGGGCTGTTAGCACGTCTACGTATCTATGGAAGAAATGATAGTAGTAAAGAGTTAGGAAATAGGGATGAAGACAAAAATTTTTTTTTAGTCCATCTTTGAGATTATAAAAAAATATTGGACACGTATTTTTTCTTTTTTTACGTAATCTAAAGATTACGGCGATACATTGAGGTAAAATGTGCCATGACGTCACGAGTATGTAGATTTTATACATACTAGTGACGTAGCGACCCCCACTCCCCAACTTAAAATGCGTATAATATAAGTATTATTGTATTAATATGATAAAGCAAAAAATACGTGTCTAATATTTTTTTATTATCTGATTGACGTTTCTAATTCGTGACTAATTCGTTTTTTTTTTTTTACCCAGGCGTCATCCCTATTATGTTGAGAAATCCGAAATATTTTTGCTTAGTTCAGATTTTTATTATTACTGTTATTGATAAGCTTGCGTTTGACCACCGCATGGTAAGCGATGAATTGGTCGACAGTGGAGCAAGCAAATGATTTAAATGTCTGAATGATTTCGATGTACGAGTTACTTTCAGCATTTTTGGAGTATTAATTAACTCGACTCTCAATGGCATTCATTGAAAGTCGAGTTTTTTTTTTTACTGTTTCTCTATCCGACAAAAGATTCCATCAGAAATGTGTTAAGGCAGCGTCAAGGTGGCCCACGAAATTTAAATTTTGTTACGTTTTTTGCAATTTGTAGGTCAGTATCATGTTGTAAGTTGATTTAAATATTATGCGCGGCCGTATCAAATGTATATTTATAGAATTGTAATCATAAAAATGATCAATACAACTCTCTAAGTTCATATAATTCCATTGAATTACTGTTTCATAAAATCATGATATTTGACCATTGTGCTTACGTATGGAGTTGTATTCCTGCTTGTAATGATTATAATTATGTAAAACCATATTTATTACGGTCGCGAATCATATTTTAATCAACATAAAACCTGACAAACCACTATGACCCGCAAAATGCAAAAATCTAAAGAAAATTTGAATTTCGCGAGTTACCTACAGAGTGGCAGGGGGCATCGACTCGAAAACAGTTACCATGGATTCTGAACCCCCTGCGTTGAAATTTTTCGTCGGATATTATTTTTTTATCTGCTGTTCCATACATTTTGACCGCGACACTTTTCTATGGAACAGCAGATTGTTTTTTAAATAACTCACGAAAAATTTAAACGCCCCTGCGTTGAAATTTTTCGTGAGAGTTCAGAATCATGTACAGAATCCATGGTAACAGTTTTCGCGTCGATGTCCCTGCCACCCTGTATACTCCGAACAACTATTGCACTTTCTAGCCGTGCTCTCTAAAGGAGTATCTCCCTCTTAATTGAACTATAGTTACACTACACAAACCTAGGCGAGTGCTTCACATTGTGCAGATGGTTGATCTCGGGCGCGGTCATGTTGGCGGTGGCGATCTGTACGGCGTCCAGCATGGCGGTCAAGGCCGCCGTGCTCTCTGTGGGCAGCTGCTGCAGCAGGCTGAAGGAGTGACTGTCTCCCGATGTGTTGGTCTCGTACAGTCGCATTTTGAGGAATGATTCCAACTGGGGAAGATGAGTTTTTATTAAAAACATTATTTAAAAAAATACAAAAAAACATTTTCTGCTGAAAAAAACATGCTTTCTTTCACAAAACGAGTTCAAACTTTAGTCTAAGCTTCAATTTTTCAGCTGTTTTGATAGGAGACTGTGCAAAAGTGGTCTATGATAGCGATAGGTTTGCGATATTTTTGTAAGGTTACTTCATCCTTTACCTTTGTGCAGAGAGGCTTCAAAACTTACCCGGTAATTTTGATAAAAAAATACTACACACCAAAAAAATACGCATAAAAAAAATGTTAATACAAAATTGACGAGTAAAATTTGGTTCTACAGTCACATCTTATTTATTAAGAACTGTACCTCAGTCGAAATAAAGTTCAAAATGCAAAAACTGGCTCAAATATAACAGAAACTGCTATTTGTACAAGCTTTTTATTAACTTGCTTCATTCCTATGTTTCCGGTTACTCTGTTACTGATTTATAAAGCTGCAGTTGTCCTTGAGCTTCTTAAATACAGTAACGTGTACACCCCACACATACCTCGACCAGCTGGTCGATGACCTGGCTCCTGCTGCTCGGATTGTCCAACAGCGTCAGCGCGTCCTTCCCGCGAGCCACGCCGCCGCACACCCCTTGCTCCTCCACCACTATGCCAGATTCCTCCAGGGACACGTGTGCTAAGTCAGCTGATATGTCCTGCAAAGAGAACAGCATCAATATCTATACGTCCATACTAGACAAATAAATATTAATTTAAACTTTAAATATTACGAGTATTATTAAGAGGTAAAGTTTTTTGAGAGTTCGTATGTTTGTAAAATTTAATCTCTGGAAATACTGATCCAATAACAATAACTCTTTAATTGATATAAAACTATACTATTTCCGAGACATAGGATAATCTTAAAACAGTCGTTTAGCGCTTTCTCGGCCTGTCCCGATTGTCGCTGTGACGACTTTGTTCCAGAGTCTAAGGGTAAGACACACGAGCCATCGGCCACAGCCAGAGTTAGCCCAGCGACAAGCAGTTCACATGTTTTTTGTATGGATTCGCCGCACACGTGTGGCCGGTGGCGCGTCTTTCCATTCCATACAAGCTTAGAGTATATAACACTGGAGAAGTCTTACGAACACTTCCCCTCTGTAAAAGTACAAGAACAAATGTTCTAGTACGTTCATAAAAACTACTTTCAAATCGATTCTAACGCACTTCGTAAATCGTTTTAAAGGCGCGCGGAGCTCCGTGAAAATGCCTATTTGTGCTGTTAAATGGTGTAAAAAGCGTTCAAATACGTCAAAGTTACATAAAGAACTGAATAACTTTCCATATGCAATTATTTTTTTCTAAGATTTAGTCATGTTTTTATTGAAATTTAAAATCCTAACCTCATAATACAATTCGATTTTTCATTCGATTCAACCATGATTCAATATAAAACGTAGCATGAATCGAGTATTTTACTCACGTTGCTTCTGTGACGTCACCGAGTCTCGCTACATCTCGTTTCTATGTTCGTAAAGATCAAAATACTTTTCTTTTGCATTACGAAAATATACGTCAAATCAGCAAAACTTACACGCACTTGACATGCGATTATGTCCTCTAGTTAAAATGTTAACGAGACTACCGTAGTGTTGAGGTCATGTTTGAAACCAAAATTGACATGTCGATAATTTCCTAGTAAAAATTACTTAGTAATTATTTTTGTTTATATTTTTTTTTAATGTTCAATGTTTTATAATTTGTTTTTGTCCATTGAAGTGGTGGTCCAGGAAAGTTGTATAAGTATTAAAAAAAAAATTGAACTTGACCTAATTTTTTATTGAGATTACTTACTTATTAAATATAGTTACTTTTATTTAATTGAAGTTATTTTATCTTCTTATTAAAATGTAACTATTTTATGCAACAGCTGTTTTATTTCATGAATGAATGAATATTGTGCTTATGGCTTCTCCAGTGTTATATACTCTAAGCATACAAGGCCAGAACGCAAAGGTGTAAAACTAATCGCGTATAGATTGGAAAACACTTTTTTACTAAGGTCTTCCAATCCATACAAGAGTAGTACTCAAATACTCGCTTATACTTCGTAGTGACCTAATTAACTACCTTATTCCAAAATATACAGTGCCAGTACGCATACGGACTAAATATCGTGTATAGATTGCGACAAATAGCCGTGTAATGTGAACAGCCAACTCCTTTGCGACGTAATGCACCTTGCGTTAAATAGCCTGCCTGGCTGCGGGCAACTTGGAAGTAGCGCTCGCTGACCGCTGCCGCGGCACCGCTTACTTCGCTCGCTCGGCTCGCGCGCGGTTGATACAGTTCTAACCTAACCTAACCCATTTCATATTCCGTTATCTGTTGTCTGTTCCATTTCACCCTGTTCACATTTATTTTTATTTTTACCTATTTATGTTTAAAACTCATGTCAAGCGTAAGTGATGTAGTATAGTTTGGAACCAGGACGCGCACGTCCACGTTACAAACTTTACACGAGCAATACGCAAAATTCGTGTATACATTGTAATCACAGATTAAAAAATAGCATTACAATGTATACGCGAGCAGTTTCCTATGGCTGCGTTCTGGCCTTGTATAGATTGGAAATACGCGCCGGTGGCGGCCACCCGCTAAAGCAGTAGTCAACACCGCAGCAAGAGGCCACAGCCACCGGTGGCAGTGAACGGTGGCTCATATGCACTTACCCTTAGACTCTTGAAGAAAGTCGTCACAGCGACAATCGGGACAGGTCGAGAAAGCGCTAAACGACTTTGATTTAAGAAACAGATTCTTCCTTGGTCTTACTGACTCGTGACATCAGACGATTTTCTCAGCATGGAATATGTTTAAAAACGTTTATTTTTATGGTAGGCAAAACTAAATGATTCAAAATGAGATACTAAACGATATTTTAGGTGTTGCATTATTTAAAAAAAACATTTTGAGATAGTTTATATTTTTTTACCGACTTCCAAAAAAGAGGAGGTTATATGTTCGTCACGTATGTATATTTTCTTATGATAAAATTAATTAAAATTAATAAAATTCTTTTTTTGTATGAAAGGGTCCGAATTGGTCCCATATAAATTTTATTGACTTTGCTTGGATAGTTTTTGAGTAAGCTTCAATAATACGTATTTTTCCCACTTAGGTCCGTATTACAGAAGGAAACTCAAGCATTGATCTCTGTTTAAAACTAGTTTTGAGTCGAGTTTTAATTTTAGAACGTTCCTCAAGCAAAGATTCATTGATCATAATTCAACTGAGTTTGGCTTTATTTTAGATCGTTACTCAGTTCGCGAATCGAACCCAAGCAGTGATTTGATCTATATTCACCCAAGTGTGGTCGAGACCTCGCTTGAGCATAGATTTTCATGACAAATTGTCCATTTTTGTTCTGTTCATGCGTTGTCGAGTTTTTATATTGTTGTTTTTTTTAATTATTGTTATCAAAATGGATTTAGTTAAAAGGTAGATCATTATACTAATTTATTCAACGATCATTCAAACAGAAGGCTGAACTTTCGTTCCTCTCAGATTTTTAAGAGGACCCACATAAACTTTAAAAAGAGGTGCAGATGTTCACAAGATGTGGTGTAATATTAAATTCTACATATGATGTACCACGATTTAAGACAATTACACAACCGTGGGCATCTCATAGCCCCAGGAGGCAGTCAGCGCAAAAGCGGCCTAACCCACATTCCCTGACCGTCGCAAAGATGAAATTTTAAATAAAAAATGGCCCAACCATGTTTTTTTTTTTCATAATAGATGGCGTTACTAACTTTGTTTTTCCATTATAATTTTTTCATCCCTCCAAAATGCAAAACTGGCATAAGGAATGTTTAATATCTCCATAGTGATTGTCTCATGTTTAAGCCACTTTTGCGCTGAACGGCCTCTTGCAAATTTTTGTGTGTTTTCGTTTTTATGCAACGGCTTCAACAAACCGATGTTTTTACATAATTGACATACTGACATTTTAAATAAAATACCTATTTATGGCCATAGATACAAGTCTTTTTAGTTTGACAATTTTGCTTACAAAATTACAAAACTTTACTTCAAAGAGCTTTACTTCAATAAATGGGGGATTGTACTATTCGGAACCGAAATCGTAACGCTGATTTCCTTAAATAATTGGGCTTAAATGGTCTACTTTAATCAGAACCAAATTGGTAAATAAAATAAATCGTAAACGAAAACACGCTGATGCACATCTCTGCTTGAGGCTCGATTTGAGTCTCGATTCAGCTGAGTATAGATTGATTACCGTTCTGGAATAAGACCGATGCTCAAGTACTGATTCTATACTTAAACAGTGATCAACTGATTGAAGATCAAACTGGACTTGAGGAACGTTCTGTAATACGGACCTTAGTATACCTATATGGATGATATGATGATAACTTCCTGTCACTGTTATTTACATAGCAGGTAGTGGTATTCGAATTTGTGTGGGGTACCACAACTAAAAAGTGAAAAATATAAACTTTTGGAAGTCGGTTGTTTTTTTTTTGCGTAAAAAGTATTTTGGTCGAAAAGATTCCGTTTGAGTGTCAAATCCGCCTATTGTATATATTGTGTGAAGTCTACGTGTTTCTTGTAAAAAGCTTACTTACAACATTCTCAGGTGCAGCGACATCAATGTTACCCCAGTCGATCTCTGCGCCCGCGTCGCCGTCGCCGAAGTCTATGTCTGCCGCTGCCGCGTCTATTGAACCAAAGTCTATCTCAGCACTGTCGCCGAAGTCTATCTGTAAACGATATAGAATAATTGTGTTAGTGAGAAGTATTGCCAAACATGTCATGATGAAATATATTATATAAAACTACATTATTAATAAGGTTTTTTTTTTATTTATTTTTTCCGAATTTTCATTTAGAGCCGATTATTTGATTTCCTGGGTTTAATTAAATTTACAAGTTAAAAAACTACAGTTAGTTAGTATGCCAAAAATTATTGCCATTCAGTGGCGAACTTCTTAAATGCGGAAAAAAAAATACTGGCAAAATTTACCTGATCTCCCGCTCCCTGATCTTCATCATCAAGCGCAATATGCAATGGATCATGCTCCACACTTAACGGGGCTTCCCCGTAACTCCACTCATACACCGTGGTGTTGCCATGCTCCACCACATATTGTAATAATGGCAACACCTCTGATGCTCTGTCACCCAAAATGTATTTTGAGAATGCTGAGTAAAGGTCAATGCCTGGTTGTAGTGGTTTTAGTGATTTTCCTATCTGTGAAAAAATAAAGAACATTGTTGTATCTGTGTTTATTAGTAACATAATTTATTCATTATTATATATCTAGCTTTTTCCCAGTTATTTTGGGGTCAACTGCCAGTCTAGCCGGATACAGCTGAATACCAGTATTTTACATGAAGCGACTGCCTATCTGACCTCCACAACCCAGTCACTGGGTAACACGTTACCATACTCAAACTCAAACTCAAACCATTTATTTCAAATAAACCAATTACAGGTACTTTTGAATTGTCAAGAGGTCGGTCAGTCAGAAATATGAAGCTAGTTGCCCATTCCAACGCGTAGTAGGTTCCTATGGAGAAGAACGGGCAAGAAACTCCACGGACACTCTTTTAAATCAGAATATTTTTACAAAAAATTGGTTACATCATTCATGTTGTAATTATACATGTGAGAACAATGTAGAAAGACGTGCACATTAAAAGCGTCCGTAATAAAAAACAATTCAAAAATTTAAATAGCCGTAGCAGCTAAGAGATGACCAGTCCCCACTGACGGCGCCCGTTCACGAACATGACGCATGGATCAGCACCATTTAGCTCAACCATTTTGAAGGGAACTTAATGATCCAACACACACGCCACCACCAGCGAGACATTTGAGTGAGCATGACATACTCTCAGCCGCCAGGGCACATTCAAGTCAATCAAAGACGTACCCAGTAAATGGTAGCTGTAAAGTATGTACATAGTGCTCACACATGTGCTATGCAATTATATAATACTAAAAGACTGAATTTATACAATCTAATGATAGTTTTACAATCTTCAGCAGTTCCAACAATATTTTTGAATGCTAATCAATTAGTTTATGCGCCCTTGTGGAGCTGGACCAGCGTTGAGCCAAGCATTTTTGTCATCGATGTAATCCCCCAAATTGTAATATGCTTGGCTGCATAGTGTGCGTTTTATACAAGATTTAAATTTTAACATACCCCTTGGTAAGACTGGTTGTCAGACTTTCGGGCTTCTGACGACCCGTAACTACCGACCGACCAACGGCCTAACGTGCTTTCCGAGACACAGAGAGGTCTTGGTATGTAAAGATGGTCACCCATCTACAGACCAACCGCGGCAAGCGTAGCTTAACCTGATCGATCGACCCGTGCGGCTGTTATTACTTAGCCCCAAGCATAATATATTCATGCTAAAATAATAAGGTGAAACCCATTGTAAAATAAAGCACCCTCCATACGTGGCAATATAAAAATATAATGTTCGCACTGCTGGGGACATAGGCCTCCCTTTTGTGAGATCCACCACGCGGGCCCAGTGCGGGTTGGGATGTCACATGTCTTTGAATTTTTGGTTCTAGGACATGCCCGTTTCCTCACGATGTTTTCCTTCACGGTTTTGAGAGCAGTGGTGATGAAAATAATGTTTACACAAAATAAAGTGTCTGCTCGGGATCTAACCTATGACCTGCTACTCGTAAGTCACGGGCGTTACCACTGGGCCATCACTACTCTCGTAAAATTTCTCTAATATGCTGTGCTATAGTTTGACTGAGACCACTGTTATATTTCCTACGCCAATGAGGCAGCGGTACTTAAAGGAGTGAGCCACACAATAATATCATTTAACTAGCGATTCGCACCTGCTTCGCATGATTTATAGGACTTGACAAAACATCGAGATTCCTTTATTATATGTAAGTTTAATATTAATGTAATACACATAAACCTTCCGGAAAAAAAATCTGTTATGTGGTGGTGAGAACCGCATCTAAACCCGTTGCGGAGTTTAGAAGAGCAACGTGGTCACACAAACCGCCACTAAAAGTGACTTTAATTTATAATAAGAAGAATGCGTTACCTTGTCATATAAATCAGGGAGTTCCTGAAGCCTATCCACAAGCTCCTTTTTGATCTTGTCACCCTGGATACCAAGCTGTTTGCAAAGCGTCAGGAATTCCGACTTGCTTGATGCTTCATTCTTCAGGAAATCTGAGTGTTTCTTCTCACATTCCTATTATAAAAAGAACAAAAATGTATCAGTTGGTTTGTAGATTTCATAGATTTAAGTTTTTTAACTTTTGAAGCTGCACTTCTGTTTCCAGCTACAGCACTAGGTAGTGGTAAAGGGCGCGTTTTAAAGGAGTGTCTTAAGTTATTTTGACATTCAAAAAGTGCAGATTCTCAGCCTAATTAAGCAAATGATTAAAAAACAAACTTCAACGCAGGGGTGTTCAGAATCATGTACTGAATCCATGGTATCAGTTTTTGCATCAATGTCCCTGCCACCCTGTATAAGTAATACTAACAGTTTGCAACTGGTCTTCTTTAGCTATTTGTTTCTTGAGGCCTGGGATCTCATAATTAATGTTCCTGACAAAGATCTGTGCTGCCTCAGCCAAATACAGGTTCTCTTTCTCATAGTTACGGGCTATGTCTTGCCAGTCCTTCATTCTTTGTGATCCATACCTACAAATAAAATGTGATAAATATTAGATAAATGAAAATCTAAATAAGTATTGAACTGGTACAGTCAATGGTGTAGAGATGTTTTAATGTCAAATAATGTATGGTTATGTAGATGTTAATCATTACTTAACTTTAAGCATCTTTTATAAATAAAACCCTTATTGATTTACACCGGATAGGGTATTTTAAACGTTAGCAGTAAGTTGTGAAAGCCACATCAGCACTTATAACAACAAATTACCTAAATGTTCCATAATACCACCCTAAAATCTATTTAAATAAGAAAGAAAGCAGTTCAAAGAAAGAATAAAAACAACTGAGGAATAATTACCTTCCAAAGAGGTTCTTACTGTCTGCCTCAGTCTCCTTCAATATGTCAACAATCTTCAGGCAGTGGAAGTAGTTGATATAGCTGCCAGCCAACAAGCTAGCTATGTCGTCATGTTTGGGCATGTCCTGCAACGCATTGTTGATCTTCTCCCTCACAGCCGGCACGGTCTTCTGCCATTCCTTGTTCACATGACGACGACTTACCAACCAGTCTTGTAACTTCCCAATGTTAATGTCTATGGGAATATTGCTCTCCTAAAAACAGGTTATGAATTAAAATAGCTGTTTTTTAATCGTTTTATGCAATTATAATAAGTGCAAAAGTACTTACATCCATGTTGTAATATGCTCTAATTTACAAATATGTGATAATTTTAATAATTTACTTATTGTTTTTGCCAACGACAGCTGTTGTTGTTATGTGGTATGACGTGTCAACAAACGAATGACGTTAGAGATAAGAATGTTGCCATTAAGGTAATGAAAATCCTACTCTAAATTATAATGTTGAACAAAAACTTTCGGCTTTCCAAATTAAAAATTCAATTATTGTATAGAATACTATGAAACACTACATGCAATATAAATCACCAGAAACCTGCAGATACGACTTAGATGTTTGAATTGAAAATGTCCACCCCTAAAGTCAAACTAGAATCTAGATCTGGGTCCATAATCTACCATTACCTCATCATTGCTCAGTTTTCAGCCTTGAGCACGTTTACGTTTCATCCAGCCCAATATCATAAAGCTTCGTGCAGACTAGCGCGACGCAACTCCGGTTATTGTTATTATCGTGAAGTTTTTTAGAAATTGTATTGTTCGAGTCGCGTCGCGCTAGTCTGCACGAGGCTTATAGCCTTCTAGATAATAATTTATGTTCGCAAAGCAAAAGGCATGATCTTGGCACATTGTAAATAGAGACTCTTCCATAGGTACCTATACAGATTCTGGCTGTATACAATGTCGCCCATGGGCATGTGACCGCCTGTAGGTTTCTGAATATTCATGAAAAATTCTCGAAAATAACTTTAAAAGTCTATCTTTAATATTTTTCATGTTATTATTTATTTTATTTTTTGAGTAATGTTTGCCATATCTCCGATGTTATTGACTGGAATTACGGGCAGAAAAGTTTCGTTCGCTATAAAAACTTTTCCATATGAAAAAATACCTGTGCCAACTTTCATGGTGATCAGTCAATCCGTATTGGAGTTTATCAAACTCATGTATCTCTGTTAGAGAGAACTGAAAGAGAGAAAGAAAATTGAGGTTCATTTTTTTTTTCTTCAGATTTTGTATGTAGGTAGGTACTCTAAGAGATAATAATACCAGCCTGTTACTGTCCCACTGCAGGGCAAAGGCCTCTTCTCCTACAGAGAAGGCACGAGCATTGATCACCACGCTTGCTCAAGACGGGTTGGCGATTTCAGATTTATAATAACTATAAGTCCAGGTTTCTTCACGGTATTTTCCGTCATCGATGTCAGTAATGTCCAAGATAAACTCAGAAAATACATATGAATTGAAAAAGTCACATTGGTACTTGCCTGGATTTGAACCCACAACCTCGTGCATGAGAGGCGAGGTCTTACCCACTGCGCCATCCCGACATCCTACTTTAGGAGACCTACTGGAAATTTAAATTTCCTAAAAGTATGTAATTAAATTAATGTTTTAGCTCAACTGTAGACTACGCTAAGCCGGATAAAACTGTCTAGCTGACTAAATTTAACTCGTCACGTTAACGTTAACGGAGTATGTTTTCAATATCACAGAAGCCAAATGTAGTACCAAGAAATGTCGAACCTCGATGCCTTATCAGTCCACCTATATGTACAAATAAACAATATTACTTATCTCTTCCTCCGCTATTGCTTTACCGAGTCGATAGCAAAGAGTAAAGTAATTATGTCGATAGATAACCGCGCACATGGACGCATAAAATAACTAAAGTTATTTATTATTCTCTGCTACTTGCAGACATTGTGTAATTGTGTAACGAATCAAAATGCTCATCAAGTAGATTTGATATTTTTCAAATAGTGGATCTAGTCAATATTTAAAGTTTACATTGTCATAGAAGAATAAAACATTTCCATAAACATAATGGAAGAAGATCAATCCTATATGAACAGGTATGTATAGGTCCTTAGGTGCATGACGTTGAATTACAAGTGTATTACAAGTTTCTTTACGAAACTTATTATAAATGTAACGTTCTTCCAGGAATTTAAAATTTTAACTATGTAGCTTTTATGTACATCCTAATTCCAATGGGATCCATTTTATGTACTCGGATTTATTATGTAGTATCTTATTGGCTACTAATCCATGACGTGTGATGTGGTTTATTTGTGTGATTTTCTTGCAAATCCGTTCTGTTTTTTATAAGTTTTTTTTTTTAATCCGAGCTAATATTATAAGTAAATGCGAAAGTGAGTTTGTTTGTTACGCGTTCACGCTAAAAACGGCGGAACAGAGTTGGATGTGGCACATGGGTAGACCATGCCCTGGGTTAGGACATAGGATACTTTTTATTCCGATATTCCCACGGGCTGGAGAATTCGAAACTTGGGCACGCCACAATTGCGGCGGTAAGGCCCCTCTTTGAGGAGTGGCTGGAGAGGCGCCACGGCGTCCTCACCTTCCGCCTGACGCAGGTCCTCACCGGACACGGCTGCTTCGGGAGGTTCCTGTTCAGGATCAAGCGGGAGGAAACGCCCGGGTGTCACCACTGTGTGGATCGCCCGGAGGACACGGTGGAGCATACGGTGGAGGTCTGCCCGGCTTGGGCGGAGCACCGCCGTGTCCTCACGGAGGCGATCGGCGGCGGCGATCTCTCGCGTCCGGCCCTGGTTCAGGCCATGGTCCGGAGCGAGAGTGCATGGGAGGCCGTCACCTCCTTCTGCGAGGCAGTTATGCTCGCGAAGGAGGAGGCGGAGCGCGCGAGGGAGATTGAAGCTGCACGCCCTCGCGCCCCTAGTCGCCGCAGGAGACGCCCCGGGCGTCGGGAGTCACAAGCTGACTTCCGGCCACCGTAGGCGCGGGCCTGCGGACGGTGAGCGATGGGCAGCTCGCCGTCCGATAAGGACCAGGCCCGGGTCGACGGCGCGTCGTGTTCCACGCGCGCCTCAAAGGGATGTCAGCAACAACTGACGGGGTCCGGAAGGACCAATGCCTGCTGGGGTTGCGGGTTTGTCTGAGAGGGATATCGCGGCCCCAGCACATAGGCAACGGAAGGAACACGGGTGGGTTTTAGTCAGTAAAAGTCTGACACTCCCTCTCGCTCTGCCCAGAGCGGGAGGAGTCATTTGATGATTTCCCACCCAAAAAAAAAAAAAAAAAAAAAAAAGTGGGTGAAACCGCTGGGCGCACCTAGTATTATTATAAATGCAAAAGTGAATTTTTTTGTTAGTTACGCATTCACGCTAAAAACGGCAGAACGGAGTTGGATGTGGCACAGGGTAGACCATGCCCTGGGTTAGGACATAGGATACTCTTTATTCCGATATTCCCACGGGCTGGAGAATTCGAAACTTATGTGGGTGAAACCGCTGGGCGCACCTAGTATTATTATAAATGCAAAAGTGAATTTGTTTGTTAGTTACGCTTTCACGATAAAACGGTAGAATGGATTTGGATGAAGTATGGCACATGGGTAGATCCCGAAATTCCCACGGATCGAGAAAGATGCGGGTGATACCGCGGGGCTAGCAGCTAGTTATCCATACCGTGATTCAAGTGGGTACCTATATAACTATACCTATTTAATAATTGTGTTTATAATTCTAAACATTATTTATGAAAAGAAGTGAAACATTAAATTAGAAGTTATTGTTTACATTAATTTAAAAAAAAAAAACACTATGACTTGCAATATAACTTTAGTTTCGGAAGTAAGTGAATACTTTTTATTCCGATATTCCCACGGGCTGGAGAATTCGAAACTTGGGCACGCCACAATTGCGGCGGTAAGGCCCCTCTTTGAGGAGTGGCTGGAGAGGCGCCACGGCGTCCTCACCTTCCGCCTGACACAGGTCCTCACTGGACACGGTTGTTTCGGGAGGTTCCTGTTCCTCATAAGGCGGGAGGAAACGCCCGGGTGTCACCACTGTGTGGATCGCCCGGAGGACACAGTGGAGCATACGGTGGAGGTCTGCCTGGCTTGCCACCAGGTGTCCTTGTGGAGGTGATCGGTGACAGTGATCTCTCGCGCCCGGCTCTGGTCCAGGTCATGGTACGGAGCGAGAGGCCGTGGCAAACCGTCACTTCCTTCTGCGAAGCAGTAATGCTCGCGAAGGAGGAGACGGAGCGCGTGGCGGAGAGGCAAATGTCGCGCCCACACGCTCCCTAGCTACCGCAGGAGACGCCCTGGGCGTTGGGAATAGCAGGCCGATTCCCGACCACCGTAGGTCCGAAAGGGATACCGTGGCCCCTGGCAACGTGGGTATTAGTCAGTAAGAGTCTGACACGCCCCCCTGCTCCGTCCAGAGCGGGAGAAGTCATTTAATAATTTCCCACCCTAAAAAAAAACGGTCTGAAAAGGGCGATGAAGTTTTGTATTGAATTTGTTCATTCGCTGAATTTACTGTTTCTAACTTTACAGTATTTTACATAGAGCGACTGCCTATCTGACCTCCACAACGCAGTTACTGGGTAATACAATAGCCCTTGGTAAGAATGGTTGTCAGACTTTCGGGCTTCTGACTTCCCGAAACAACTGTCAAAGATCCACGAATGACAGCCGGAACCAACGGCTTAACGTGCTTTCCGTGGCACGGACGGGTCTTTGTATGTGAATATGGTCACCCATCCACAGACCAACTGCGGCAAGTGTAGCTTAACCTGATCGATCGACCTGTGTGGCTGTTATTATTTAGCCACGGGTCCCTCCCCCGGAGTACCCCCCCTGGGGGAGGGGCCCGTCCCCTTCTCCGGGAGAATCGATATAGATATAGATTAGGATAGTAAGGATACGAACAGAATGCGATACTGCTCATCCCTCATAGCAAATAGCGTGATAGTTTGTACCAATGTAATATTATAGGGAACATATATGCTATGTTATTGAGGCCAAAATACTAACTGGATCTGCCAGAGGAGAAACAGTCTTCGTGCCGCGTATACCATTGATACCAAATTACCTTACGTTTGAATTTAAAAGATTGCAGTTCCTAATCAAGGTTTGCTTCGCGATGACTTTTAGTAAGTCACAGGGACAAACTCTGAAATTTGCTGGAGTTGATTTGCGGCAAGACTGTTTCTCCGTCTGTCAGTTTTATGTGGCTTACTCACGTGTTAGCTCTCCAACTAGCTGGTTGTACCCGCTTCCGAATTAGTGAAAAACATTGTTTATAGAGAAATACTGTGAAGGATTTAGGTAGATACCGGTCCTTTACAGTAGGTATTTCTTGACAGTATTCCTCAAATATCTC
The DNA here is from genome assembly GCA_916701695.1 of Agrochola macilenta. NCBI lineage: Eukaryota > Metazoa > Arthropoda > Insecta > Lepidoptera > Noctuidae > Agrochola > Agrochola macilenta. The sequence goes on from OU753563.1 coordinate 19,143,221, forward strand.
ACATAGTGGAGGACAATTAGCCATGAACAAAGCTCTATATTGTAATTGTTATAATAATTCATAATTATCTAGAAAAAAAGAATTTATACTCTACGCAGACGAAGTAAAATAAAATAGTAACGAAGTCAAACCTTACATTGAATATTCGAGTTTGATGCCGAAAACATATTTTTTAGAATTTTAGTCTGTTTGTTTGTAAGTATGTTACGGCTTGCACAAAAACGGATGAACGGATTTGGATGAAATTTAGCACACAGATAGTTTATAACCTGGATTAACCTATAGGTTATTTTTTAATCCCAGTAGTACGTTCCAGTCGGATATTTTTCGACATCCACGCGGGCGAAGCCGCGGGCAAAAGCTAGTAGAATTATAAGGCTGAACAGTTATATATTTTCATTGTTGAACAATATGAGCTTTGAGAACCGCCTATGTATCACTGAACAAACAAAATTCCTAATTTTACTTATTTTTTGGTGATGGAAACACTGACTTAACTTTTTGTTGTGTCAAAAAATTCAGTTTCTTTTTTGTTTTTCTATTTGTGAAATTAATTAGAAAACTACTTACGTACCTCTTATCATAGTTTTTTAGCAGTCAGTAGCGTCAGTCAGTAGCGTAGTGTGGTATTTTCAATTAAAAATAAGGTCAGTGGGTCCCTTAATTAAATATTTTGCAAGATATTGCGGATGCTTATTTTCATACAAGATTTCTTCGTAAAAACTTTTCTTGGTGTTCGCTGCTGTGGTACCAAGTTTCCCAACTTTATTGTACACACGGCAACATATCAAGTTATACTTTTCCTGTATAGGCTGACCTCTCATTGTACGGAAATCCTATACAATGCGAGATCAACATAAACCGGAAATGTATAGCTTGATATTAGCCGCGTGTACAAAATTCCAATCTCATTAAAGATTCCCAGTCTTTTCTTGGTCAGAGGGTTGTTTTTTTTCTAATGATAATTTATTAAAATAACCTTTTGCTATTACGAAGTTCGAAATAAAATAAAAAAGTTTCGTCTTATCTAAACAAAACACTTTTTAGGGTTCCGTATCCCAAGGGTGCTAAACGGAACCCTTTAATAAACCTCCACTGTCCGTCTGTCAGCGAGCAGTATCTCATAGGTGTGTTCTCATAGATGTAGAATTTCTATTGCCGCTATAACAAAAAATAATACAATAAAAGTTTAATTAAAAAAATATATATCTAAGCCTGGCATGGGGGTATCATAGTCTAGAGTTCATTGAGTAGAGAACATATACAATTAAAAAACAAAATTATGAATTGTATATGTTCCCTACTCAATGAACTCCTTCCTTTTTTTGAAATTGGTGTAAAACAAAATTATCTTCAAAAAGGTTGAAATAGGGGGCCGTAAACATTGTCACTTTTAGACCATTTTTGTACGAGCTCTATCTCAACAACTAAACAAGTTAGGAATTTGAAACTTCTGTATATCATGTACCATATAGTGTCCGACCGAAACCGAAACCGAATTTCGGCAATGGTCTCAGTTTCGGCCGAAACCGAAACCAAAACTTCCTTACAAGGATCATGTTTTGAGGGAAAAATTTAAAAAAGTTATTATAATCAGTTAGTTTTATTTAAATATTTAGATAGTTATGTTTACTTGATTCTACTATAATCCGTGTATTAGTTTGTCATATTAAATTATTTTTTGATGTTTACTACCTACTCATATGTTCTAATATCTCATAACTATCTCTACTCTAATCTATATGCTCACGTGATAAAATTTACCGAATTCAAAGTAAATCACGAAAACTCACAACAAACAAAACGAACTGCCAGTCAGCACACAACACAAGCCAGTCACGACATGATTAGGCACGTGGACGCGGCAAAATGTCTTCATTGCTTGGATGGAATTTACCGCGCCAAACATGGCTGAGCACAACTCGAGAACTCCCGAGCAGGGTTGGATTTAGGTATGTTGAAAAAGATAGCACAAAAAAATTAAAAGGATAGTATTTATAAAAAAATATTGTACACTTTCATTATTTTTAATTTAACTTATAATCGTCAATAAAATCAACACCCGTTAAGGCAAAATTTACTCCTCTTCCAAGTTTATCAGTTCTTGAATATTACCATTAGTTCTATCTTCATCCTTGGCATTTAATCTCATCAACATATCCTCAGAAGGAATAAAATCAGTACAATTCCCACTTTTGCTACCGCTTTTGATAGCGTCACAAGACAATTAAATGGCGTCTATGGATTGTGTTGCTACACGCACGGTCGAAATATTCATATTATGACGTAAAACTAAGCATTAGGGAGCAACTTTAAATTATAGTATTTAAGCGTACTATCCTGAGATGTGGATAGTATATAGTAACTACAAAGGGCGAAATTATAGTATAAATACTATAATTATATAGTACAAAATCCAACCCTGCTCCCGAGTGCAGTTTCAGTTTCGGTCGTAATTTCGGCAGGTTTGCCGCCGAAAATAAACCGAAACCCGTTTTTTTTGCCGAAACTCAACCGAAACCGAACTTTCGGTCGGACACTAGTACCATATACTGTACTTATATGATCCAAAAATACTAAAGACGTCGATTCATAAGATATTTATTTAAATACTTTCTGCAACTGCAAAAATAACTTTGCATCCATTATGAAATATAAAGGAGATTCACGTTTCATACAAAGTTGGGCCCGAAATGCAAAGTGAAAAAATAATGTGTTACCCTGGTTGGGGAAGTCCTCCTAATCATTTTTTAACATCCCGTGATATAACCACTGCCGTGTAAATACTCCGTATGAACCTCCTTCCGGGTGGAGACCCCAGCTGAATTTGATCTAGATAACTGTTTAGATTCTACACACGTTAGCGGCGTGGAAGTCGAATGTGAGCTGGTGGTGGTATTTTTATTTCCTTAGACATGCCAATGTCGACCCCACCCATGCTCAGGAGTGGGACATTGTACCTACCTTAGCGTCCTAGTGACTCGGGGTTGCGGGTTTGACCGAAAGGGATATCGCGGCCCGCCACACAGGCAACGGAAGGACGGGTGGGTTTTAGTCAGTAAAAGTCTGACACACCCTCCCGCTCCGCCCAGAGAGGGAGAAGTTATTTGATAATTACCCACACTCAAAAAAAAAAAAGAACCTTCCTAGTGACTACCATTGCACAGGTTCTATGTGGTGCAAACTTCAGCTTATTTCGGATGCCCCATTTCCGAATATCCTCGAAGGCCGATATGCCTGTCTTTGCACCTCCAATGCTGAGTCACTGTCGGAGATCATGACCACATCGTCGGCGAAAGCCTGGCAGTGATCTCCCCGTTCTTCTTTAGCAGAGGATTGGATTCCCTTTATACCTCCACCATTCCATGACCCCGCCCCGCCCGCCGGGCCAGTCTTTCAAGACATTAAATGTTTTTAACTTCATAAATATGTTTATTTTTTTTGTTTTGTGGTAAATTTGCAGTGGTTTGATGACATAGTAGTACTTTTCGACATCACCTTTACAACAAGTTTATTTCATTTATTTTTCATTACATAGCCGTTAGTTTTATGATTGAATAAAATGTAGGTACGTAAAATAGACTTAAAAAAAAGCTGAAGGAACGATCGTAGAGATTTGGTGCCGTAGTGAAAAATGCTTGGGTGGTTTTTCCCGACTTAGGTGACAATACTGCTTTCTTCGTTGGCCTAAAATGTTCCTCCCAGTCGCGACAGATGCCTTCAAGAGTTTTTTCAACTTTAAAATACAGCTGAAGGAATGGTCGTAGAGATTCAGAGCTTCAGTAATAAAGTATTAGGAGAACGTCCCCAACCAGGGCAATACATTTTTTTCGGACATTTTTTTTCTCTTTGTGTTTTGGGCCCAATATGAATGGTCTCCTTTATCTTTGCGGTTTTCATTAGGATGAAAAATAATAATATTCTTTGTTTAGTATTTTCATTTATTTGCTAAATAATTTACGATGGTACCCTTCGTGTGCGACTCCGACTCGCACTTGGCCGGTTTTATTTGTAACTCATTAACAATGAACAAAGCAAGATTACGTAATTACCTCCTATATAATAGAGGTGCTGGTCCAAAGGAAAAAAAAACTATTAAATCAAATAATTTCTAAATAATAGAAAAGTAAACAATAAGTATGTTTTTTTTTTCAGCTATCCTAGTGTGCAGCCTGCACCAGATGAAGGTGTCATATCAGTCGATGTCTCAAGAGATGTGCTAGTGGACTCCATGACTGACATGTCGGAGACACCAATACCTCCCGATATAATTGCGTTAGTTAACTTTGTTACAACTTTTATTTTTGAATTGTTATCATACAGAAGCTTATAGATTCCCAACTCTTTGATAGATTGTATATGTGTTGATTTATTCTGTTTTAAATATTGTATTTGTACAGTTTTTAAATTAAATTATTACAGTTGGACACAATGCAAAATTAGTAAAAAAAAAATGCATCATAGATAAAAAATATTCCTTTTTTAAACAGTGAGACTGTTTAAAAAAAATGGGAATATTTTTTTAGTATTGGTAGGATTATGTGCAAACTCACCTTATGGTAAGATAATTCTTTGCTTTTGGCAAGAAAGGTAACATATAATTTTCAGTTCTCAAGCATTTGAAACATAATTATTTATTTGCAGGTCCGTTGAGACCACAACTGAGAATGACGAAGAGAACGGTAGATTAACTCTAGCATATGAGAGGCTGTATGATATACCTAAAACTATTGTAGAGAGGTTTTCTGACCACATCAAGTACCTGGATATAAGTCACAATAAGATTACGTAAGTAAACGAACTTTAATATGATTTAATTCAGAAAACCTGACTTAAATTCAGATTCTTAGATAATTTACACTTATTGTCACGTTCTCAACTAACACAGTGTTATGTAGTTTACGTTAATTTTTGACTGATGAAAAAATCCTAAATATGGTTGCAATGGAATTTGAACTCTGTCATATAACTCATAGAGTTTTGAATTAAGTTGCCTGTGTATCTCTAGTATATTTGTCAACAAAATGATTAGTTAAAAGTAAAGACTTGTTTCGGGTTTGATTCATCCATGGAACAAATATTTGTATGGCCTATGGATAGTTGTTCTAGTTTGCCTGGCCGTTCATCTATGAGAGATAAGTGTTTGTCGACACGCCTGACACAAAAACAATATCATATTATGATAACTTGAAGTCACATTTAAATAAAGTCAAATTGATCTTAAGCATCCGGTTAGGATGCCGCTTGTAATTTACATGGAGCAACTGCCTATCTGACTTCTCAACCCAATAACTGGGTAATACGATACTTCTTGGTAAGACTGGCTGTCAGACTTTCGGGTTTCTGACGACCCGTAACAGACTAACGAAAGATCCACGAATGACAGCCGGAATTAAAGCGAAAAAGTAAAAATAAAAAATTACATTATATATTTTCAGAAACTTAGATGCCCTGGTGTACTTCAAGAGCCTCACCTCCCTGATAGCTGATGACAACCCCATCACAGAGAACTGCTGCCTACCGCCTTTGCCTAAGCTGGAACTTTTGTGGTGAGTCTTCCACTTTGCAATTTGGAGGTCAGTATTAGGTTGTATTTTGATCAAAATGTGATTCGCGACCGAAACAAAAATTTACTTACGGATTTTTTTTTAACTATTGTAAAATTAAAAGTTAAAATCATCAATACAACTCTCTAAGAACAAATTACCCTATTGAATTACAATTTCATGAAATAATGTCATTTGAGGCTAATAGAGAGTTGTATTGATGATTCTAATGATTATGCTACCCTGGTGCTTTCGCCTTAAGAACTTTATGTTAGTCGGAATAAACTTCAAAATACAATAACTGGGGGCTACTCCCTAAGCAAAATCCGTTCGTTCGGCCGTCGTTACGTGCGCTTCCTTCTCCGTCTCGCTTACGGACATACCGTGAGTTAGACAGAGAGCGAAGCGCCCGTAACGACGGCCGAACGAACGGATTTCGCTTAGGGAGGAGGGCCCCTGGCTCGAGAATTTAGGGTTGGACTAAAGTTAGAACTCCGTTTGTAATGAGACAGATTGATCATCACATTCACTTTACACCTATAATCTTGCATAAATATATCATTCATTCATTCCAGGTTGAATCGTTGTAAGATCGAGTCACTCTACCCGTGGGTAGGGAAGCTGAAGGAGTCATGCCCTAACCCGCAGTACATCTCCCTGATGGGCAACCCGGCTGCGCCCAGCTACTTCAATGGAGGCACCTTTTACGAGTACCTGCAGTACAGGTAATTAATAAATATTCAATAATTTTAATGCACTCAACCTATCCAAATACACATATAACATTTCAGTTTTTTTAATGTAACCCAGGTATAAAATCTCTGCCTGTAAAAGTAATTATTTGGCGTGCGCTGCGAAAACTATTCATGATACATAAAATAATGTACTACCTACATGTATATAGTACTCATCATTACCCACAAAAACTCCGCGATGCTATACCTATATCTAACTATTATAGTTAAGTCACAATCACCGTTTATTGGTAAAATTTATCAATCAAAACATGGGTAGAACCGAAAGATGATGACATTCGTAGGTATCATGATATTAATCCTTATCCAAATAAATCGTTTCATAAGTTTATAACTACTTTTAATCGTGATAGTACGTTCCAGTGGAATATTTTCCGTCATACACGCAGGCGAAGCCACGGGCAAAAGCTAGTTAATTTATCAACAGCCAATCGCATCACTTGACTTGTGTTTAATTTTGACACGTCGTTAATTTCAGTTCCAGAAAATGGGTGTTAATTCCTTAGACATTCTCTATCAGTAATTCTTAATATAATTTAACATTCCAGGCTCTTCGTAATATCTCAGTTCCCGTCTTTAAACCATTTGGACGACCGACGAGTGACGGATGACCAGAGGCTTGAGGCTCAGCGTCTATACAAGAGACCGTTCTTCGAGAGAATCGCCAAGCCAGCAGGTCTCTCACACATCGTCAACTCCTCCGTGACCTGGAACACCTTCCAGAACAAGATTACCACCTTCCTGGGTAAGGACAAACAAAGTAACAGGAACTTGCTGATTTAGTTGTAAATAGACCATAGATGTACGGAGTAGAGTAGAATTTAGTTTTGTAAATTGTAGAAAATTGTATATCAGTAAGGTTTCGATAGTATGTAAATAGGTAAAATTCCTTATACGTATATTACGAGTATGTAAGTAGGTAACTCAGACCAAATAAAAACCCAAGACAGAGCGCTGCGAACAATACAGTGAAGCTTGCCAAAACTACACCGCCGCTCTGAGCATACACGCTCACACGCACACATTTACAACCTTTTACAATGCCACTACAAACGCTTTACTTCACTGTTGACAGCGCTCTGTCTTGGTTTTTTATTTGGTCTGAGCTAGGTAACTGGTTTCTACCTATTGCTTGATTTTAGCATCGTAAAATAGATACATGTAGTGAATTCATAAACTAGTTTTGTGTGTAGCCGCACAATGACAGCCAGGCCCTTTTGTATGCACACGTTTTTCTTGCCGTGAAAAACTACGGTTTATTCACCGTGTGTAGGCACGGTCGTCAGTGGATGGATCACTATGGAAACTTGTTGACAGACACGTTTTAGCAATGAAAATGCTTTTTCGATCGCTTCAGTACCCGTTTTCAAGAAAACTGCGACCGGGACCTAGCGGCCTCTATTATTAAGATAGAGAAATAAAAATGGTATCAAAAGATGCGTTACTGAAAGAACAGAAATATTGCAAAAAAAAAAAAAAATTGCATGTTAAAATTTTTTTTTTTTTAAACGCAAAATTTTTACCACTTCTTTTGGGACTTTTTCAAAGAATCTTAAACGTCTCATAAACGAAAAGAGATATCGAAAAATAAAAATAAATGATCCTGGAGAATTGAAAGGGCTTCAAAATCATACCATTCAGGTTTCTATAGGATTATAATGAAGGGTAGATATTAACCCCTTTTTTATTCCTCGGATTTTTAAGTGCCTTAATTAATTAAAGTAATTTTCAATACGCCGCCGGAAGGTCATGGGACAATGAGTTCTGTAGCTTTTTTTCTACGGCGCGGTTTTTACGCCGTACCGTGGAAAAACCGTGCCGTGTACAAAGGCCCTAACGTATTTAAAATCAAGCAGTTGGTTGGCCTGTTGTTAATGGTAGGATGATTATCAGATCATACTGCTATTAATTAGTATTTTATCGTGCAATAATCTGGTACAATAAATTATAGCCCCAGTTTAGACGTGTCGCTGCAGTCATGATTCCGAACCCAACCGCAGGCGGCAGCAGCCCGCATTCCAGTCGGTAGATAAAAGATAGAAAAACGTGTTATCGCTCGATTGTTGGCGGCACTACTGGTCTGCGGTCGGGCTAAACGTGTCGTCTGTCGCTCGCCCGTAGCTGCAAACGATGTGTCGCTAGCTAGGGAAGGTATTTCATAGAAACCAGTCGTGTCGAGGCGACACGTCGCCAGCAGTTGCCGCCTGCGGTCAGGTACGGAATGGTACCTATATCCTACTTCCATGTATGGTCTAATAAAACAAGGTCTGGTATTCCGTGACACATGCTTACGTCACTATACAGTTGCCACTTTATTGCAACAAAGGAAAGATTTTCAGTCACCATTATTCTTAAAAAAAAAATGTAAGAAGCATTTAAATTGTCGTTTCGTTTGTCTAATCAATCGAAACAATTAAATTAAAACATAAACCAACGTAATTGTTAATTAAAACCTCATTGTTTTATCGGATTCGCACAGGTAAAACGGTGGTTGGGGAGTTATTATTACAAACTTCTGGTAACACAGATGTGATGACGTAGACTTGTGTCACCCACGTGACCACTGTGTCTCGGAATGCCATACTTGGCGAAGTATATTATTATACCATGTTTCCATGCATCTTTTGCCACACTCAACATTCATTTCCATACATAAAAGTAGGCATTAGCACACCATTGCGAACAATCAGTCGAGCCTTTTTGGACATCGACTATTTGGTCACAATCGCAAGTATAGCACCATTCACTCTCCTTTCCACATCTTCATCAATCTTTAGTAATAGAAATGTGATAGGTATAATTAATTATCGAAGTATATCGAATAACCGACCAATATTGTTTTTATATCTTAAGCTGTTACTTCTAAATAATGAATATGACAAATGTTGAACTTTTTTTAATGAATATATTTTATTAAACATTTAACAAATATTTACTGTGTATTTATCTACAAATACGTAGGTATACCATTTACCTTTTTTTATACATTATAATAAAAAGTCAAGTCCTGACTGACTGATTGACTCATCAGCGCCCTGGCTAAACTACTAAGGATAAAAAAATATAAGAACGCAATACTAACTTCAGCCAGTTCACTATATCTTGTCCCTTGCCGTCATATTCGCACCACTGCTTGTCAAGCTTAGTTTCAATACTAATAGAGTTCAAAATGGCGACTGACAGAACAGTGCTACCAATCGCCTCACGGGACAAGTTATAGAGGATCCGCAGTATTTTGTAAGACCACATTTTAACGATCAAATTAATTTTCCAATTTATATTAATAACTTAATTAATTCTAACTAGATTTTTGATAATAGTCTAGAGTTAATCAAATTATTTGTTTAAGATTGAATAAAAATAAGCATAATTTATAGATTGCATTTTCCGGTTGCATTTTCGGTAAAATGAATTTCATTCGGACGTACGGAAACTTAAAAACTGCTAACTAATTAAATTAGAATAGAGGAATTGTTTCAAAATCTAGGTCAGATGTGGTTTTAAATGCACCATATGTGTAGCTTTTGTACATGATCGTTTTGGTTATGGTATGCATGTGTTTATGACATGTCCTATGCACATGCATACCATTTTACCTTTTAGAACCATGTTTCTAAAAATAAGGAAAATCGGTTTAAATGTTGAAATGTGTAATACAATGCTCAAAGTATGTGTTTTGTTAATTGTTACAAACCAAACCAATACTGCATGCTTTGGCTACAATGCAATCGCAGTTTAGCAAAAGCATTCATTGAAATTATATAATATAATAATCTTTATTCACATAATAATAATCTTTATTCACATAAAACAGTGAGAAATTCTTAGGAGTTTTCTGAATTCTGAGCTAGGTTCACCGACCCGTGTTACAGAACTCAGTGACTTCTCTCATACATTGTGACATACATTTTTATGTAAATAAATGCAGTAATGTGGGTATAGGCAATTTAGACAGGAGAGTGTAGTGGTGAGGAAGTTATGCGGTAAGTAGGTACTTACCGCATAATTTCAATGAATGCTTTGGCTTTATGGTAAGTAGGTACTTGCCATAAATCTACACTAGCTAGGTATTTGCCATAAATCTACGCAAGCTACACTTCATTGGTTTAGGTAGTAAAATAAAGGTAAACAAAAAAAAACACGTGACGAGACAGCTGTCAAGTAACCTACTAAACGTATAAACGTAATACCTGTCACTTCAGTTGTCATTCTACGTCACAGTTGTACTCTTCAATTTAGCAACGTTATAATTCGTAGACGTTTAGAGTTTGGGCTCTTTACATTAGACAGATTACAAAATATTATATTATTTATAAAAATCTAATTAGAAAAATGTGCTCAAGCGCACACACACCTACGAAGAGTAGTTTAAAAATAAATGATAAAGTTTGACATACGTAAATAAAAGAGGGAAATATTGTAAAAATCTCTCTTTTATTTGTGTATTTCGTATTAAAAACGCTTTTTACGATTTGTTTAGCTTTATTTAATTACCTAAATCAATGGTATGTTTTCTTGACAAAATTAACATAGACGGAGAAAAAAATTGGAAAAGAAGAAATCAATCTTTTATAGCTTAATTTAATCATTATATTTGGCATTCAAAAAAACTGAAAGAATACCGTAAACGTACAGGGTAAGATTCAATGTCGTATTTTTTGACATTCTGTGCAACTTTGAGCGTGTTGAGCAACTTGCATGCGTGCACGATTAAGGCTCGCTCTTGTTTGGGCCATTTGCCCTTCCAGCCGTCTGTGTCATCGTAATCATTGGCTGATATTGATGTTACATGACAAATACAAAGAAACCCTTAAAAACAGTCATCAAGTAAAACAACACGAGTCTTTGAAGAAAATTTGAAATTTTTGGTCAGATTTTTTCATATATAGTGGTCTAGTTTCACCCATTTTCGTTTGTGCACTTTATCCAGGGACACACTGTATAACTAAAATAGGTATACCTAATCCGCTGGATGCGAGAAGCACAGAAACAGCCGAAGTGGCGGTGAAATGATGATGATGATGACACCTACAGTAAATTATGACCCGTGTTTTCGGTCTATATAGAAGTAGGTAAGTACCGTTTTTATTAATCGTGATTTTAAACGACCAATATTGTTTTAAGTTTGAAATAAAATGACGAAAGTTTAAATAACAATATTTTATTAAACAACAAACAATAACAATTAGTAATAGTGTTTTTAATTTTAATGCAAAAACTTAGTTCTTAACAGTAAGTATAGGGCATTTTGATTGTAAAAATAATGTAGGTATATTAACATAACATAATACTGCAACAATAAAAGATTAGTTAATTATATTAACAAGGCAAAGCTTTACTTTTTTTTGTAGGTATGTAGGTAGGTATAGCCGACTTCGTAATTGCTAAGCACATTTGATAACAATAGGGGTGATGACAAAAAAAATTTTTTAGTCCATTTTTGAGATTATAATAAAATATTGGACACGTATTTTTTCTTTTTTTACGTAATCTAAAGATTACGGCGATACATTGAGATAAAATGTGCCATGACGTCACGAGTATGTAGATTTTATACGTACTAGTGACGTAGCGACCCCCACTCCCCACTTAAAATGCGTTTTATCTAAGTAATTTTTAATTAATAAGATAAAGCAAAAAATACGTGTCTAATATTTTTTTTATATCTGACTGACGGACTAATTCCTTCTCCCTTTAATCCATCCAAAGGTTGTCTGTAAAATATATCTTTTAGCGATAAGACCGCCCATTGTGTCACCTATATGTACTATTTCTAAATTTATTTTTGTAATTTGTGTGGTGTGCATAATATAGAATATTCTATCTATCTATCTCATGCAATTATATCAAAAGTATTTATTTACGTAAATAAGGTAAGTACAGAAGGTTCTAAAATTAAATAATAGGAACGTTGACAATTTTTTTTTTGTCCGTCAGCTGGTTTATTAAAAAATATTGGACACATAATTTTTCTTTTTTTACGTAATCAAAAGATATACATTGAGTTAAAACGTGGCATGACGTCATTGGCCGGTAGATTTTATACTGACGTAGCGACCCCGCAGAACTTTAATACGTTTTATTTAAACCATTTTTTATTAATATGACAAAACAAAGAATACGTGTCTAATTTTATTTTATTATCTGAGTGACGGACTAAATAGTTTTTTTTTTATTACCTAGTCAACATCCTTTTTATATCAAAATAATTTATTTACGTAAATAAGGTACAGAAGGTTCTTAAATTAAATAATTGCATAGATCTCTTATTCCGCCTTTAATTTCGACGTGCAAATTTGCCATACTGAATTATTATATTAATAAATTAATTCATTGAATCTTGTGTGAAACCTGTGTAATGACACATAGACAAATCCTTTTCTTTTACTGTTTGTTATTCCTGTGCAAAATATTTTTCATTCCTTTGTTTTCTTTCTAACAAGAAAGAAGGAAAGAAAAATACCTTGTCATTTTATGACGTGCAAGTGACATTCATCCTTAAGGTGATTAAAGCAATTGCGAGGTCGAGTATTCCTACAAAAAAATTAACCACATTCCAAAATTCGATTTCCGTCAATGATCTGACATTTTAACAGAGCCGGCAATATCCAAGCAATACTTTTATGTTGTATAAAAAATCTCAATTTTCCTTCTTCAACATTGATAATTTCATTTTCCCTTCAATCAAAGATGGTAGGTTTCTTCCAAGGGGTGAGGTCCACATAGGGAATCGCGTTATAATCGTCACACCGGTGCTTCGGATTGTGTGTGGACTCCACCTCGAAAGCCTTCCTCTGGACGTAGTACACACCATCAGTGTTGTCACAGATCAGGCGAGCCATAGACGCTTTCTTTATTTCTTTTAGTTGGTCTGGAATTAAAATATAATTTAATGTACTAGTTTGTGAATTTCTAAATAACAAAATGAATTGGTACCAAACTTATCATTTACATGGGTACGTATTCGTGCCAAGCTTCAAGTTTGCAAACCAAGGAATAAGATTTTTCGAATAAATTAATTTTCTCCTTTTCACTCCCATATGCGTCCATTGCGCCCATACAGATAGTGCAATCCACGAAGACGCGCCCCACTCCGCTCCGCTCCGTACTAAAGTACAGCTTACAGTACAGTTATCGCGGAGTGGGGTGCGTCTTCGTGAATTGCACTATCTATAAACCCCTTCGATTTAAACTACAACTAGTGTCCAAAATTCAAGCTGCTATGTTTAGCGGTTTGGGTTATATGAGAGTGTAACGAACATACCCTGTTCTCTATACAGGGTGGCAGGGACATCGACGCGAAGCCGGCTACCGTGGATTCAGTACATAATTCTGAACACCCAGGGGTGTTATTTAAATAACCGACGAAAAATTTCAACGCAGGGGGTTTCAGAATTATATACTGAATCCATGGTAGCCGGCTTCGCGTCGATGTCCCTGCCACCCTGTATAGAGAACAGGGTATGTTCGTTACACTCTCATATAACCCAAACCGCTAAACATAGCAGCTTGAATTTTGGGGGACAGTAAGAGTAGGTCCATAACCATTGTAGCTACAGGAAAACGGTCTTAGGAGACTGTCCTTAAGGCCAATTCTCGTACTTAAAAAACGTTCACATTCTAGTCGTTCATCATTCATTGTAATTTTGACAGATGGCGAATGAGATGCGAATGCGAACGTTCTTAAAAAAAAACGGGAATTGCCTTTCTTATACTTTCTTGTAGCGACAAAGATTAAGGTACCTGTTATTACTGCCCCATCTTAAGAATCGACCCTGTGTAAAGATTACTAAAGCTATACAAGAATATTTTGGCGCGTGGCCAAAATCGGAACGAACGCCGCCATCTTGTTTTTCAATTCATTTCATCAAACAATTTCACAAATAGCGCTGCCCTGTCAATGTCATTCGAGTGCCAAAAGATCCTTGAAGGACCTCATAATACTCTGATATACAAATCATTTTATATTTCTCGACAGCATGTGAAGCAAAGTCAGAGAGACCCATGAGCGGCATAAAAACTCTGACACTGTTAGTCACTAACCACACGACAAAGAAGAAGCTCATTAGCGTTGCAGCTGGTTATATTTTAAGCCGTCTCCTTTCGCCTTTTTAAAAACACCGGTTCTGGTTTGAAGTGTATCAGGATCCGGTATAATTACAGACACATGAGACTGTTCATCTGCCTAGCCTCTGGTATTACAGATGTCTGTAGACGGCAGTGAGGACTCCTAACATCAGAAGGCCAATGCCCGTAATTAAGAACATTCAAAATCTAGTCGCAATCGCATCTCAGGGACAATCACTGTCAAAGCTTATCAAAAATCTATGAAAATTAGAGGTACGTTTGACAGTTTGGGACTGAGATAAGAATGCGAAACGTTCTTAAGAATTGCCTCTCCAGTAAGAGTGTATTTCATTAGTTCGACAAACCACTGTGCGACATGTCATTAGGTCGACAGGTCGGTAGTGTGAAAAGCAATGTATGTGAAGGGTGGGCGTTTTTGGGGGACTGTCTTATGTAATTTTGACGTTCGAAAAGTGCTGATTCTCAACCTAGTTTGAATAAATGACTTGAATTTAAAATACAAAAAAGAATACACACCACTCGTAAAAGAATGCGGCATCTCCCCGTTATCATAGAAGAACCGGTCTCCTACCCTGGTCCTGTAGAACTGCTCGGCCACGATGCACTGGAACGTGTGACCCAGGATGGAGCCATACACGTCACGCTCCATGGTACCTCCCACGAACAGGTCTATGTCATCCACGCATTCGTACAGGTATTGAAGAGCATTTATACGCTGAAATGTAAGAAAAGAAAGGTCTTTTTGAAAAGGAGGCTTGTTAATATGTCCTGTCCTAGTGGTTTTTGCTTCCAGTCTGATCAAAATCGAAAATCGAAATTAAAATATTTTATTTCACATAAACCTACATGGGCACTTATGAAACGTCAGAAGTCAGAAGCTAGGTACACGGTACCAATTGGTCGTTTCCTAATAGAGAAGTCTATAGGAAACGACCAATTGAAACCGTGAAGCCGAGAAGAAACTCCAAAATCCTCCTGATATGTCATTATCAGCATCTATACCGAAATACATCTACTTCTGGACATAGGCGGGCCCAAGCATCGCCACAATCTAACAAGATTGTGATAGGAAGACGAAACAATTTTTATTTTCGCTTCAAATCATCTAGTCTCAAGTCTGCTCTGTTCAAGTAAAACTTGAAACGATTTTTTAATACTATGAAAAAAGGTTTTTGTGGCGGCATGTACATTTCCACATGCGAACTACGCATCAAAGACCTTCTTTTTTTTTTTTTGATTGTGGTAAATCATCAAATGACTTCTCCCGCTCTGGGCAGAGCGAGAGGGCGTGTCAGACTTTTACTGACTAAAACCCACCCGTGTTCCTTCCGTTGCCTGTGTGTCGGGGCCGCGATATCCCTTTCGGACAAACCCGCAACCCCAGCAGGCGTTGGTCCTTACGGACCCCGTCAGTTGGTGCTGACATCCCCTTGAGGCGCGCGTGGAACACAACGCGCCGTAGACCCGGGCCTGGTCCTTATCGGACGGCGAGCTGCCCATTGCTCACCGTCCGCAAGCCCGCGCCTACGGTGGCCGGAAGTCGACTCGCGACTCCCGATGCCCGGGGCGTCTCCTGCGGCGACTAGCGGCGCGAGGGCGCGAATCTTGCCTCTCCCTCGCGCGCTCCGCCTCCTTCGCGAGCATTACTGCTTCGCAGAAGGAAGTGATGGCCTCCCATGCACTCTCGCTCCGGACCATGGCCTGAACCAGGGCCGGACGCGAGAGATGCATCAAAGACCTGACGTCACACAAAAATCCTGACGTCACACAAATCCTGCATCGCGCAATTAGAGTTTACCGCGCGAACGACATTTATAAGACTATCCAACATCAACGTCTGGTCGGCGGATCCTCCCTTTTCTTATAAGGATTAGTGAACTTTTACTGTGAGGTATGAGGAACATCTCATACCTCTAAACATTGTTCTTAGCTTGTTGACGGCAATTTAAGAGTCGAGCCGGAATTTGGCTACAAGTTTGGCACCATCAGCAGCGTCTGTCAATTCCTGTAACATGCAGGCAACAGGACAAACTGGCCACGAGAAGGTTCATTAGTGCCAGTACATTTCATCTCTTGACTTACATCTTGTGGTATCTCATTTGCCAAATCTTGAAAACTTCTTGCTCTCTGCAGACCGCATATCTCCCTGAAAGATTTTAAACAGAATGTTAACTACCTATTTCTCTTCTTAAATATCTGAAATCCTCATGATTCAAAGCTCGCTTAGCTGGCCCATATTACCTATAATCATTATAAGAGGCGATCCCATGGTCCCTGCCTCTTTGTATGTCCATGGCTATGAGGTCCATGCCCCATCGGTTATTTGACTTGAACAGGAGGTTGGTGATCTCGCCGGTACAGTATGGGTCTGATTCTCCCTCGTTCTGCGCTATTATGCCGCGGACTACATCATCGAAAGATTCTGGAGTAGATTCCAGCAGGCTCGGGTTGAAGTAATGGTCGCTTAATCTGGAAATTGCATAGATTGGGATATTTAGACATATAAAAAAATACTGTTAAAAGTATTCATAGATATAAGAAAGAAGGAGATATAAGGTAATTCAAAATGTATCAGAACCCGGTGTCTCCAGTTTGTCCCCACCACCTCGCCACAACTACACATACAGCTCAGTAAAACCAATAGATACGATGTCGCGCACGCACTCTCAATTCATAAATCAGAACGTACACAATCAATTATAAACCTTATCCCATCAAACACAGCGTGCATTTACCATGTAGTACAACTTACACACACGAAAATATCGGTCGCTATCGTTGTGCTGTGCAAAATCCATTTATTTTACATATCAGTAGATACACTAGTTATTGACTAAATCGGAAAGTTATCGATTCTCACACTTATTATTGTATTAAAAATGTTGTGGGTTCCTGAAAATAAAAAACGACATACATATAATATGATAAATAAACAAAAAGGTAGCCAAAAACTAAGAAATAATAAGTAAATCAAATAATTTAACCAATGTGAGAGAATCAAAATGAGTAAAAAACTTCATTTCACATCGGTCTTGGGCTATAATGGTTTACAAATTTAAGAATAAACGTTAATAGTAAGTAATATAAATTCATACGGCAATCGACATTGTTGTCAATAGCCTACGTTAGTGGATCTGCACAAGCAAATCACTCACTCGTCGCAAGTTGTAGCGACCGTACTACGTGATGCAACCGCATAAATAAAATAACATTTTGTGATTTTTACATTGCTTGTCCAGTCACTTAGCGACTTTGACTTTACTTGGGTAGTGGTTAAGAAGCAATGTGTTTTCTGCGAAAATAGTACGACGCTGTGATAAATGTAACGTAGTACATAAATGCAAGAAATATTTTACGATTTGTTGTTTTTCATGATTTTGAAGACAAATATAGTAAAATACTTATAATATAATAGTGGTTCCATGATTTATAAAGTTTTTAGTTGTGACAATCGGTATTGTTAGTGTTGTTTTCTAGTACGTGTTCTTCTAGGGCTTTTTTAAATGTATCATGGTGTCACTATTGGTGACATGATCAGGTAGTTTATTATACAGTTTTGCTCCCTCGTACAATATATTATTCCTTCCATAATTAGTTCTGGGTTGTCTTAATTCTAGTTTATCTCGTCGTCTAGCGTTGTTTATGTAAGTTTTCTTTTTAAAGTTAAATTGTGATTGTGTACCTTGTGTTATGAAATTAAGAAAGAAAGTTTAAAGCCAGATTTTGTAAATATTTATGTAAATGAATTATTTCAATAAACAATAATATATAGAATAACGCGGCGACACAATATTTTTTCTAGCTCAATGTGCGTGTCATATTCGATAAAATAGTTTCAAGACTCGGCCTCCTCGGTGGCAACATCGGACGGTACCTATACGGAAAAAAAAATACCGTCAAACGGGGTTAATAGGCAGGTTTTCGATCTTTTTTAACGATTTTCGTAATGTTGCAGTATTGATACACATTTTTCTAAGCATATATTTGTTGAGTCTTGGGCCAAATTACTGAAATATATCCATTTATATTCGGATATGTTAATAGTTAATAAGAAAAACCTCAAAATATACGTGATTTCTATTTACTTGCCATCAGGGGACAAAAATCACGCCTGAGGGGTGATTAGAAAAATTTCGTAGGGCCTCATTGTAGTTTCCCTGATTAATGAGTATTGTTAAGATTAAGGTAAGCAAATGAAACTCGAGTAGGTATCTTATACAAAATAATATTTATTTAATAAAATAATATTTAATTATATAAACCACCAAAAACATTTAACATTCATAATTTTTTTTCTGTATTCTCAACTGCAATGGTTAATGAGAACAACGGATACTAAATTGAAATTTGGGGGTAGGTACCCGGCGCCTTAAATGACGGCGATCTTCTTCTTCCTACCAACGATTCTTAAACTTTGTGGCAGCCCTATCATAATCATGTCTAATCACCCCTCTTTCGTAACTAATCACCTCTTTCCCGTGTCTATTAACCATATTCGCGTGTCTGGTAACCCCTCAGGCGTGTCTATTTACCCCTTAGGCGTGTCTAATAACCCCGAAAATTTCAAGAAAATAAGGCTTCCGATTTAAGAACAATTTAACATATAATTGCATATTCTAACTTCAATTTTTACAGCACAATATATTTATAATAACACAGACCGTAATGGCAAACAAAATTTAAACGAAGATCAACGCTCACGCAACTCGTTTTGTTGTCAACTTTGACGTTAAGTTTTGACGACTTTTTGCGATGTTGCCACGCTTAAAACGTTCCCAGACTAAGAAAAACAATACTACCAAATTGCTAAAGAAGCGGGTTTTTTGCTGGGGTCACCGAGTTTGCCATAAAAAACGTTTGAATAAAAACCAAGTTTTTTTCTCTATTCCCCCCGTGAGTTCGATTCACCCCGATAGACGGTATTCGAACTCGATATTTTCCCGCATAGACTCCGTGTGAGCAAATTTTGCTCACACGGAGTCTATGCGGGAAAATAGATTTGATCAAATCTATTACTTTACTATTTGCTCTATTCGATCAAATCTCGTGTAAGGTATACGGGAAAAAATCGCCGTCTGGACGAAGCTTAAGTATTTTTGGCAACCTCATAAAATCTGAATGAAACTCAACATAATTATTATATATTTCATAGACAAACTTGCTATAGCGCGGTAAGGTAAGGAGAAGGATACTTAAACAACAGCATCAAACAAATACAGAAATAAGAAATTCTGGCGACAATAGTTCTAAGAAAAAACGTGGACTCTCAAAACCGCATTACTTACGTAGGAAAAAGAAAACGTGCTTAAAAAAAAATCTTCATTTACACGATAAAGTTACCTGTACACATAAGCAGCATTGTAACTGTTGGGACACGTCATGATATTATCACTGATGACGGTGTGAAGGAACCGGAAGGCGGCCGCTCCGAAGCTGTTGATCACGCCGGGGTTCACCTCGGAGCTGTAGTCGCGAGTGTACAGCGTGGACGGCGATATGCGGTAGTAACGGAGGTAGTATTCACCTGGGAACATCAATTATAGAAGAAGTCGTTGAATAAACATAAGTTTCGGTGCTATTGAATGTTTTTATGCATGGTTTTCCCCATAAAGCTCAAACATCTAGTGTTGTTTTGTTGACTAGTTTAAGTGAACGTTTATCGATATTATTTTATCACTGTTCAAGCCTCAGGGTAAACCTTCCCGTTATTAAAGTGTTGATACACCAATCACTCAACAATCTCGGATCCAAACAGGATCAGACACTAGCCGCACTTTCCCATAATCATTCTTTTTGAAAGCCTGATTAAAGTTGTGGCGGTATCTAGAACGCCACATGCGAACTACGATTACACTGACGTCACAAAATATTCTGCATCGCGCAAGCGGAGTTTACCGCCCTACTAGCATATATACAATGTCCGTCAAACATCAATCGTCGGGCAGTTGCCCACCAGACACAACACCCGTCTGGTCGGAGGATCCTCCCTTTTCTATGAAAGATGAGTGAACTTACACCCTGTTCCTCATACCTCTATAAAGTATCTAATCAGTAAATCACCACTAGTAACTTGTCATTTTCCAGCGGTTGTGATTGGCTGAAGAATGAAAGGGATAACGCAGATCAAATGAATAAATTCATGAAATCAGAGATTTGCGCAGCATTTTTTTTTTCTTCCATACATCTCTATGAAAAATCCATTACGACCAAGACAATCAATATTATTCTCTCACCAAAGTTAGCCGGCAGCCACTCCTGGTACGTGATATGCTGTATCTCTGCGATGACGATCCTCCTTGCCTCCTGGTACAGCCTCTCGTCGCTCCACAGCGGGTTCAGGTCACTCAAAATGTCTGCCACGCGATTGTGTTCTCGTAGAAGCAACGTGTGCAGCATGGCTAGGGTTGGCGTCTGATTGATTCTTGTGTCACCTGGAGTTGTAGATAGGGAAAAAGAAGGTTTTTACTGTTTTTGGTACATGAGACTTTCCAAGGAAGAGCTTTGAATTTTATTACTAGTTGAGCTAGTCTCCTGTTCTTGCGCCGTAGTTTTTTTGTAAATAAATTGTACATTACTGCCGCGGCTTGCAAAATTGGGGGGGGCATTGATGCACGAACGTGAAAATGTCGACCGAGGCGAAGCCCACACACACATGCGTGAGTCCATCAATGCCTGGTTGTGGCCGGACTTTTAAAGTACTGTTCTCAAATAATACGCGGGCAACAAATAAATTCCAGAATCAATGAAGAATACAGTAACAATAATTTTTCACGCCCCAATATGTTCATTTGTTTCTTTTTACTTTAAACAGCTCTATTTGCAAACCAAATATAAATTCAAATAAAATCTTTGATAAATTACCTCCTTGGTTGCCATTTGTCGAAGTAAAAAGATCGTTCCATTTTTAAATTTCACGACAGATATGAGTTTTCATAGTAATTCGGCCGCTAAACACGACAGACATGGATTTTCATACTGACATTACCGGCCGCTGCTCGCATGTATTTGACCAGTACCAGTGGCGGATAAGCCCATAAGCAAATTAAGCAATTGCTTAGGGCATCACGTCTCGGGGGGCACCATAAACAGCACCGATTATTTTTTTGCTAGCACGTGAAAGGCCAGACTGTTTGAAAACCCTGCGCGTATTGTCGGCGGGAAACGTCGTTGTTGAAAGTAATAAAAAATGAAAAAAGAACGACGATGCTGCAGGAAAAGCTCGATGATTTATCAATAGATAATATATTATAATATATTTATTTATTTAGATCTTTGAATTGATAATTTCAAGTGTTCGAATTCGACCATTTCATAAAATGGTTGTATTTCGTGAAATGGCCAGCAAAAATTGACTGGTTCGTTTAGAAGTTTCAAAATGTAGGGCTAATTGTCAAGTAACTGTGAACAACTTGGAAGTATCGCTCGCCGTCGCTGGTATTTGGTGGTGCCACAAGCGGCGTAAAATGCAACATAACACTTACAATTTAGGATAGGTTAGAACTGCGATCAGCAACGCTACTTCCAAGTTGGTCACTTTCCAATAGTTGTTCACTTTAAAATAATATGATATTTGGAAATATTTAGTTCATCGACTATTTCTATGTGGTATCGGGATACTTTGTTAATATTTTTGTCGGCATACAAAAAGACGACATGATGCACAACCAAAACAAAGCGAAATCAATGCCTCTACCCGTGGATCTTCTTCTTTTCGTGTGGTTAGTGACTAACCTGGTGTCAGAGTTTTAAAGCCGCCCATGGGCCTCTGACTTGGCTCCACATGCCGTCGAGAAATATCTCTCAGGCATGCCGGTTTCCTCACGATGTTTTCCTTTACCGATTCCCCGTGGATAATCTAGCTAATTTATGATCACTAATGTTTGGCCACATAATGAAGTAGTCGTGCGTTTTACTGTTCATATCGTCAAACGTTGAGACTTGAGTATTTAATTATCTGGCCAGACATCATCATGATGTGACCAGCGGTAGATGTTCTATTTCAATTAAATAATAATTTCATTTCAAATACAACCATTTCATGAAATAGTTGAACACTTCACGAAATTATCAATTCTAAGATCGCCACGGCCGGCCCACGACATACACAAGCAAATATGCTAAAAACGCTGAACTTAAAAACGATTGTCCACGAAATGAACGCTCGTAAAATTCGCAACTGGCATTTCAATAAATAAAAAAAATTATGCTCTGGTTTTTATTGTAAGTACCTAATACCTAAAAAAATATTGCGAGCGTTTTCTTGTTTTTGTTATGTGTTTGTGGTCATAAGTCAAAATCGCAACAGTAATTACGCAATATTGTCTTTGGTCCGTGGCCTTGACATCAACCAATGAACAACATTGTCAAACTTTGACTGGTTGAATACTTTTGGCTTTTGGCTACTTTTTTATGTATTGTTTTTTTTTTATATCCGTTTTGTTGTGCAGAATAAACAATTTTTCTTTCTTTCTTTATTTTCTAGTTTAATAATAAAATGGTTTTACTCATCGAGAAACCGCTGTCATTCATTTGTCGTCATCAATTTTCCAGCTTTGATATCTCTCAACGAGTTAATGATTTGATACATTAACTAAAATAAATAATCTAAATTAGATAATAAATCAAATCATGAACTCTTGAACACTCATCACATTTGTCATAGTCGATAAATCTGATGCAATTCCGAATTCAACTTTTATAGTCACGGTGTGTGGTAAATGATGTCACTTCTAATGGGGCATAAACTATAAACTTAAAGAAACTTAAATTTTACATGGAGCAACAGCCTGGTGGTACCTACTTCTAAGAACTAAAACTACTAAAAGTTAAAAATTACCAGCAAGATAGCAGGGATCCGACGAGTTCCTCAAGTCGCACACAGCGAACTTGTCGCTGACGCTGGGCAGGAACCCTCGCCGGCAATCCTTCCTCGACTCCTGGCGCAGACGCCCGCCTGACCTGCTGCGTAGCTTCGAGGCTAGCTTCTTGTCAGAGCCATAGATCGGCGAGCCGTCTAGGAAACTGGTCACTGTGTTCATCTTAAAAATAAAAAAGGCAATATTGAATGCACAGTCGGTGTCGTTCACAGAACAGATTTTATCTGTTCTGTGGTGTCATTGGGGCTGTGTTGGTTTTCGATAGGAAACTCACAAGGCAGGTAAGTTAGCCTACTTTGATAGTAATTTGCGCTACCTAAGCTATTTCAAAAAGTTGATTACTGGGTAAACCACCGTCTTCCTACTATGAAAATAAATCCAGACAGATTTAGATTAGAAGCTCGTAGATTACCTTCGTGGTCGCCTATTATAGTGCGAAAAAAATTGCAGGCAATACCTTTGTGGCGAACCAACTAATTGTCTATGGTTCCCACTGTAAGATATAACCTGACAACACTAGTTTGTCTGGAGCAATAGTCTATGGTTCATAAAACCACCAGATGATTTTGAATCTGATTAAAAGAAAGATATTGGCTCAATACTATTACGAGACTATGTGTTACGTGTGATTAACAAGTTTAATAACCTGTGTTCGTATGTACATGTGATCTTCCGCTGTCGCTTGGATACTGTGTAGTGTGGTACAAATACACGTCTATTACAACTGGATCGAGTTTCATTTAACGGGCGCTTTAACGCGCCTAAATTGGTGACCCCGACGATAGAAGAACATTATTAACGCAAACAGAAGAACTGGAATCCAGTATTGCAAAACGCAACGAGCTCACTTTCATCCCGAGCATCGGTTTTCTTCGTAAACAAGTCCAAGCCGGTACATACTCGCCGCCATTACGCGAGTTTATTTACGAAAATCATCTTTCTTCGAACATTCATGCTATTCGTACATCGACTAACGATACAGTGTTCTGCTCCGCATACCTATTGTGCCGAATTACACCTTAATTGAACTTTATCGACCTGAAACAAGAAAAATCATCGAACTCCGCGATCGCAGCGCCCTTTTTTCTTGTGCGGTTTTTCTATGGAATCTTCAAAGTTATCGCGCGAAATTTGACACTTGACAGAGCCTGACACATGTCGCCTGTCATCACAGTCTGCAAACGTCAAACGTAAACCGGCTGCGTTCCAGAGATATTCGAAACGTAAAAGTGTGTTGCATCAAAAGTGTGACGGCAAAAATTTGTAAGTTTTTATTTTTTATTATAAACTTTGTGCATGGATGAACAATCCTACAACTTACCTTCACAAATACTATGGCGTTTCCTTAAGAACAATAAGTGCTTAATTTAAAGTGGAGGCCTCAACAATAACAACATATTCATGATTCTCTTTATGTTTTCTGCATGTTTTGTTTTTAGTAAATATTCCGTTTTAATAGTTTATATGCCATTGGGTGCACATTGCATGGCAGGGCATGGTTTGTAATACTAATAGTTTTATTCTGTTATTTTTTACTGTGTGCACCCATATTTTTACATTTTACTTTTTATTAACCGGTGTGTTGCATGTATATTTTTTCATTTTTATTGTGTACTCTTTATTAAGAATGTGTCTCATGATGATTATTATTTAACTCTTTGTTTTTACTGCTGTACTACTATTGTATAATTCATGCTATATTCCTCTTTTTAGGGTTTTGCGTTTTTGTTTGTAAGATAAATATAATTTGCATAGTAACGCAATGCCTACTGAGAGACAGGAGGTTTTCCTTGATCCTGAACCTGGAACTGGTGGTGAACAGTCCGTTGACCCCACATCTAGATCTCAACCTATATTAATCAATAGAGTATCCATCCGTGTCCCTCCTTTCTGGCCAGACCAGCCCGGCCTCTGGTTTGCAAGTCTAGAAGCTCAATTTCATATTAGTGGCATCACACAGGAGTTGACCAAATATTATTATGCCGTAAGTCAGCTCGACACAAAATCTGCAACAGAAGTTGAGGACATAATTATTGAGCCCCCTAAGGATCAACCTTAAAGTTGTCTAAAGGAAGCTCTCATCTCTCGTTTCTCTGAGTCCTATGAAGAAAAAGTTAGGAGGCTCCTTGAGAAAGAGGAGATAGGGGATAGGAAGCCCTCGTCATTCTTGCGTCATCTCAGGACTCTTGCTGGTTCATCGTTCCCAGAGCAGGTCCTCCAAACTATTTGGGTAAATCGGTTGCCTCATTACATGCAAGGCATTTTAGTTGCCCAAAGGCATTCATCCCTCGAGGACTTGGGCGAGCTGGCTGATAAGCTGCAAGAAATCAGTCCGCAACCAATGAATGTCCACGCAACAAGTAGGACATCATCTAGTGATGACACCAAGGAGCAACTTAAGTTACTCCAACAACAAGTGGCGGACCTGACACGACTTGTGACTGACCTCACCACAAGTAATAACAGGAATAACCGCAGCCGTTCAAGCTCGCGCTCACGTATTCCTTACAGCCAATGCTGGTACCACATGCGATTCGCTGCGAAAGCTTCCAGGTGTATACAACCGTGCACTTGGTCTGCTCCCGTACCACAGGGAAACTCAAGCAGCAGTCAGTAGTGGCGACCACTGACTGCTCCCTAGCAAGTCGCCGTCTATTCGTTACCGATCGGTATTCGGGCCGACGATTTTTAATCGACACCGGATCCGATCTTTCTTGCCTACCTAGACGTTTCTCCCAGGGTAAAAAGCAGCCACTTCCGTACGAACTTTTAGCAGCCAATGGCACTAAAATAAATACCTTCGGTCTGGTCGAACTCAAATTAAACTTAGGGTTAAGACGCGATTTTTTATGGAAATTCATAGTCGCAGAAGTAGCAACTCCAATAATTGGTTCAGACTTCCTGGCTCATTATCACCTCTTACCAGACTGTGCTCATGGAAGGTTGCGAGATGGCAAAACAGGGTTGTCAGCTGAAGCTGAATTCTCCTCAGTCGACCAACCCAGCGTTAAACTCATTCAATCACCTGACTCACCATACTCGCACATTTTGACCGAATTCCCGAGCATATCACGTCCTCCTGGCGCACCTAAAGAGGTGAAGCACACTACGGTGCACTTTATCAAAACTACCGATGGCCCATCCGTGACAGCGCGACCACGTCGCCTTGCCCCATTAAAGCTTCGAGCCGCTCAGAGAGAATTCGAAGAGATGATTCACGTAGGCACCGCTCGACCTTCCAGCAGCTCATGGTCCTCCCCGCTACACCTCGCGCTTAAAAAAGACGAGACCTATCGTCCATGCGGCGACTACCGCGCACTGAACGCCCGCACAATTCCGGACTGCTACCCTGTCCGCCATATAGGGGATTTCGGTCACAACTTGTCCGGATGCTCAGTTTTCAGTACCCTAGATTTAGTTAAAGCATATCAGCAAATTCCAGTAAATCCTGATGATATTTGTAAAACAGCCATAATCACACCTTTTGGACTCTTTGAATTCCCCTATATGACCTTTGGCCTCAGAAATGCTGGACAGACATTTCAAAGGTTTATAGATGAAGTTGTGCGGGGATTTAATTTCTGTTTCGCATACGTCGACGATATCCTCGTGTACTCGAAAGACCCCCAGCAACATGCTGAACACCTGAGGCTCTTGTTTAACCGACTGCACCAGTATGGAGTGGTCATCAACCCGGCGAAGTGTGTACTAGGGGCAGCCGAGGTAACGTTTTTGGGTTACCGTATTAATGCTACAGGCACTTTCCCTCCCGAAGACCGTATCCGTGCTTTAGTGGATTTCCCTCCCCCTAAGACCGTGCAAGGCGTGCGTAGGTTCTTGGGCATGGTTAACTATTACCGCAGATTTTTGCCCGACGCCGCCAAGTATCAAGCGCCCTTAATCGACGCAGTCGCTGCAACTAACAGCAAAGGCGCAAAACCATTTCCATGGACGCCCAAGCTCGAACAATGCTTTGATGACTGCAAGAAGAGCCTAGCTAATGTTACC
Source organism: Agrochola macilenta (assembly GCA_916701695.1). Lineage (NCBI taxonomy): Eukaryota > Metazoa > Arthropoda > Insecta > Lepidoptera > Noctuidae > Agrochola > Agrochola macilenta. Next base: position 19,170,494 of record OU753563.1, read on the forward strand.
ACTCTATCGCACCCAAATTGTGAGGCCTCTTTAGGCCTTTTTACCGATGCGTCCAGCATGCACATAGGGGCATGTTTACAGCAGAAAGTCCATGATAACTGGCAACCCCTAGCATACTTCAGCAAAAAGCTAACCGAGAAACAATCTCAGTGGCCTGCTTATTACAGAGAACTTCTAGCTGTGTACGAGAGCGTCCAACACTTTCGGCACGTACTAGAAGTCCAAAACGCAGCAGTTTTTACTGACCATAAGCCCCTTGTGTATGCCTTCATGCAGCGTCGCGACAAGCTTCCACCAACACAACTCAACCAACTAACTTTTATCAGCCAATTTACCACCGACATACGATATATTAAGGGCACCGACAACGTCGTCGCAGATGCCATGTCGCGGGTTGAATCCATTTCATTGGAAGAGGACTACCAAGCCCTTGCAGACTCGCAAGAGAGAGACGAGGAACTCAAAGACGTGGGCTCATCGACTTCTTTGAAATTGACAAAAATCGTTGTTCCTGGAACCAACACTTCACTACTCTGCGACACGTCGACAGGCAGACCTCGCCCATACCTCACCTTACCTTTCCGTCGAGTAGCTTTTGATCGGCTGCATAATCTCAGTCACCCAGGCGTGAGAGCAACCTTACGATTGGTGGCCGAGCGATACGTATGGCCGCATATCAACACCGACTGCCGAAAATGGACGAAGTCATGCCTAAAGTGCCAACGCAGTAAGGTAACCAGGCACACATCTGCACCACTGATGTCTTTTCCGATCTCATCAAACAGATTCTGTCATGTCCACATTGATATCATAGGACCACTGCCATCTTCAGACAATTTCACATATTGCCTGACCGCGGTTGACAGATTTACGCGTTGGCCCGAAGCGTGGCCTATGATATCTATCACGGCGGAAGAAGTGGCAGACACGCTGGTGACTGGTTGGATATCCCGTTACGGGGTGCCAAGCACCGTGACGACCGACCAGGGTCGTCAGTTTGAATCCGCTTTGTTTCGGCGCCTAATGGACGTGTGTGCAACAAAGCGAATTCGCACAACCAGTTACCACCCGTGTGCAAATGGCATGGTAGAACGCATGCACCGCCAATTAAAAGCTTCTTTAATGTGCCACCCCCAAACGTGGAGCAAGGCACTTCCACTGGTACTCCTTGGCATGAGGACTGCCCTCAAAGAGGACCTGAATACCTCGTCCGCCGAACTTGTCTATGGAGAACCTCTCCGACTTCCTGGAGAATTAATCATACCAGCGGAAGAACCTAGGAGCCCAAACGACATCACAGATTTCGTCACGGAGTTGAGGAGTCGGATGGAAAATTTACGCCCAATACCAGCCTCTCGACACGCTCGACCGTCAACCTTCGTGTTTAAAGATTTGGCGACGTCGACCCACGTTTTACTCCGCGACGACACTGTGCGACGGCCTCTGCAACCTCCTTACACTGGCCCATACCGCATCCTAAGGAGAAGGGACAAAACCCTTACCTTGGAGATTAAGGGAAGAGAGGCTACGGTCAGCATAGACCGTGTCAAGCCAGCATACCTGGACTCTGAACTGGCTTCCTCACCTCCTGTTCCAGTTCCCGTTCCAGTTTCCCCTTCCACAGACCCAACTCCCTCCACGCCAACAACTACTCCATCCCCTTCAGGCACTGTCACCACCAGAGCTGGCAGGAGGGTTAAATTTAGGGACATCCTAGATTTATAGTTTTTTTTACTTGTATTGTTGTATTTAATTTTTTCTGTGTGCATACCTTGTATTTCTCCGTGGGGGGGTGGTGTGGCGAACCAACTAATTGTCTATGGTTCCCACTGTAAGATATAACCTGACAACACTAGTTTGTCTGGAGCAATAGTCTATGGTTCATAAAACCACCAGATGATTTTGAATCTGATTAAAAGAAAGATATTGGCTCAATACTATTACGAGACTATGTGTTACGTGTGATTAACAAGTTTAATAACCTGTGTTCGTATGTACATGTGATCTTCCGCTGTCGCTTGGATACTGTGTAGTGTGGTACAAATACACGTCTATTACAACTGGATCGAGTTTCATTTAACGGGCGCTTTAACGCGCCTAAACCTTAAATCTATCATTAATTTTATCGGAGTGACTCAGGCTAATAAAAAAAAGGCTAAAATTTGTTGCCTCTTCAACCCGACCTGAAGACTTGGCAGAAGTGAAAGGCCTATTCTGTTTGTCTCCATAGAAGTATTAGAGCCGGGAGCTGGTACAATAATTCTGAATCTCAGTAATGCTGGCCACACGTAACGATTTACTTGCGCAAGTAAATCGTTACGTGTGTTGGCAGAAATTTTCGCAAATTTCTTCGAACACACGTCACGTTAGGCTTGCACAAGCTTAAATTTGCGCAAGAAAATCGTTACGTGTGTGGCTAGCATAATGTTTGGAAACAAGTCGAATCACTTGTACTTGATATCGAATGGTTCGTCCTCATTCCTACTATACACTACTACTTTAGGTATACATAAGTAATTGCTAAAGTAATTTCTTATGGCTAAGGAAACTGAACATTTACCTGTTCCGCATGTCCCAGGCTACAGTCATCTCTTGGCGTGGTGACACTTCGAACGAAGTTAAGGCACTTAATTCCGTAGTAACGGTAGAACTGGTCATCCTCAGGCACGGAGATAGGGATGCATTTATCGTTCAGCCACTCGGAAGGAAGGACCTCCTTGCCGTCGCCTAGGCAGCATTGAATGCCGCCTTTGTCTACGTATGAAAAGGAATTAGTCATGGAGTTACCAATCTAGGGTTTTTTGCTAAGTAAGTCACAAAAAAGCCGGGAATCGAGTTTGAATAACTAAATATTTTGTCAAAACTTCCTTGAAGGGTATACCGCTTCATCCTCCCGGAAAAACTCGCTTGCAATCAAGGAGTCAAGTAAGCCATTGGCTAACCAATCACATGGCATTATGCGTATTTGATTTATGATCAAGTTACCAGTTACTTCCATGACTTGGAACAGCAGATCATGCGTGATGAATTGCCCCCACTGCATGTTCATGTTGCTGAGCACGCGGCTTCCTATTGGCTGGTCTGAAAACAGCCGTGTGGAGAGAACGCGAGGATTGGGCAGCTGATGACCACTCTTGGCTACCGGCATTGCGTAGATACCTGGGAAATATCACGAAAACGGTAAAGGGAACTGCACACGGAAGGTCATAAGTTCAGGGTTTTCAGCTCACCAATATCCATGATATTTTGGATTTTGCAAAGACGTATGGAAATAGAAGATTCTGACTGGGTATACTACAGCAGGTCAACTAACAGCGAATTAGCGGGAAATTGGCTACTATTCTAAATCTATTCAACTCGGAGCTGATTCGAATTTCTTTCGTAATTAAAACATGTCATTTCTTTGTTTACACTCAGGAACTTAAGTTATTATGTGACATACGCACCATCAGCATACCGTGGCGTCGCGATTCTGGTAAACGGCGCCCCCCTCCGACCCCACTCGGGATGCTCCTCATTGTTGCACGTGCCGTCAATATTCCGATACTTGCTACAGCTGCTACTGCAGCACACCTTCACTGGCTGGCAGTACGTGGCATCCTTCAGCCGGACTCCTTGGTTTTCCAGGAACGAGATAAACGTGTTCGGAGTTCTACTGCTGGGGGAAATGAGACTGTTATCTGTGCCTTGACCGATGATTAATAACTCTTCGTATCCTTAAGTAACTCTACAAGATTCTAGGACGAATTCGTAGGAAGGTATTGACATATTCTGAAGGAGCTGTTGCCCGCGGCTTCCATCTGCGATCTAGAATGACAAGTAGCCTATGTCCTTCATCATAGTCATGGTCTACCCATGTGCCAATTTTATCCAAATCAGTTAAGTCGTTTTAGCGTGAAAGCGTAACAAACAAACTCACTTTCGCATTTATAATATTAGTTAGGATGTGGTTTTGTGATGTGATCATCTTCATATATAGTTCTGATTTGAGCTTCTCCTCCTCTGTTATCTGTTATACGGAAATCTCACAGGACGATAGACATACCTACATAATCTATGTACGAGTAGTTACCAACTGTAGTGGCCCGTCTCCACTAAAATAATTGAATCACTATAATAATCATAGTAACTACATTTATCTTGTGCTTACAATTCGCCAAAATATATCTAACACTCCAAAAAATAAATAAAGTCGAGGACAAAATTCTGGTCCTTTGACCCGAAGACATACCATTAGATAAACTGCGATTTCATCTATTAAAAAGCATTACTGAACAATATAATTTTAATAATATTTATTGTATTATACCCAGTACACATTTTCATCTGCAGCAGCTTAGTTGCGGTGAGGATCTCGTGAGAAGTATCAGATGCTTTCCTGACTTCTGAAGGTAGGTTAGCGGAGAAGAAATGCAGCATGGCTGGAGAAGAATCTTCTAGACTGACGCCATTGCCTACCAGCTCGTTGCCTCTTCGGGCCGCCGCTCGGGCCAGTTCGCGACCCCTTCGTATGCACTCTGCTACCACATCAGAGGAGATTGGTCCTTCTTCGCAGTCTGTGTTCGAATTATAAAATTTAAATCGACAATGTTTGGGCGAATTGTATTATTGATTCTTCTAAGCATTCATCAGACTCATAAACAATATATAAAAGTTGATTTGGACGAAATCAGCGGATGCTTATTGTGTCCCCACTTTGCTGGATTCCCTTTAGTCTATCCATAGGTACCTACTATCAAAGAATTTCAAATCCTTACACCGCGCACCGTAAGGTCTATTTCTGCTTGCAGCGCTCGGCCGCTATGGAAATCTCGTCAACCAATAGCATCGCAGCATCAGATTTTTTATGAGTCCCAAAGTATAAAAACATTAAAATTAAAAACTTTCTCATCTTTGTTTCTTTCGTTCTATACCTAGTGGTCGAAAAAGGGTCAGACATCTGTGATCATTGTGTGAAACAGATGTGGTCATCGTGTTCACGGGATTTTGTTTTAAACTGCTTAGATATGAAATTCTTTAATAGTACCTACAGAAATGTTAGGGATGTCAGGAAAGGAATGCTGCTCTCGTTCTGTCTTCGTGTGGTCCAAACCCACCTTAACTCATTCATCACACACCCACACCACACACGTATTGATTGTTCAATACACTACACACGTTTAAATTTAATAAATACAGCTAAGTTAATTACTTCAGTTTACATGAATTTATTGATTTGGAAGAACATTTGATTATGGTTTCCTCAGAAATCTTATCGACCGATCCTGTGTATGTACCATTGAAGAAGTTCATATCTAACCACCGTAAGGGAGTGTGGAACCTAAGGACTATTCTTGCTTACAGCGCTCGGCGGCTATAGCGCCGGGCCGGTAAAAGATGTGGTCATCGTGTTCATAGGATTTTGTTTTGAAACTGGTTAGATATGCATTTGAACGTCTTTGATGATACCTAATAATCTCGTAAAACGAAGGAGTCTCGTATCCAAGACACAGGGAATCCTAGCGTGGAAACCTCCACTCCTCCAGTGCTATTTGAATTCTGTAAGTAATGCTCTCTTGAACCTGTGCTTGAACTAAAAAGGATTTTTTTTGCCCCAGGCTTTAAAAAAAAACCTTTATTCATTTTATGAGGGATGCGCTAAGGTAACCCCCGAAATTCAAATTTTCTTTCGTTTTATGCAATTTGCAGGTGAGTGTCAGGTTGTATGTTCGTTAAAATATGATTTGCGACCGTAACAAATATGGCTTTGCTGAATTATAATCATCAGAATCAGCAATACAACTCCTTATCCTCAAATGTCATAATTTCATTAAATAGTCATTCAATAGGATTACATGAACTTAGAGTTGTATTGATGTTTTTTATGATTATAATTCTATAAATTAACATTTGAAACGGCCGCGGATCATATTTAGATCAACATACAACCTGATACTGACCTGCAAATTGAAAAAACGTAAGAAAATTTGAAGTTCGCGGGCTACCCTGACGCTTTAAAAATCTTTTTAAATGCATAAACGGTAACCTGTTACTTTATGTTTTTAGTTTACTACCAAACCTAACACGTTACTATCGATTTAAATTATTCAAAGACGTTTAAGGTACATTATACAAATACTTAAATGTTCCAAGAAGTTTGCCGTATCGATTGTAAAATTCTTTGAACGTAAACGTGCCTATTATCAAGTCAATATCGATGGGTTGAAGTTGGCACCATAATTAGTACCCAGGGACTACGGAATAGTACCTAATTGTTTGATAAGGCCAAAAACAGCTATGTTGACACTTAAAAAAATAAACCCGTTTCTTTAGAAAAAAAAAAGTTTATTCAAATGGTTTAAGACGAAAGCGTCAAGGAAGCCCGCGAAATTCAAATTTTCTTACGTTTTTTGCAATTTGCAGGTCAGTATCATGTTGTATGTTGATCTAAATATGATTTGCGGCCATATCAAATGTTTATATATAGAATTATAATCATAAAAATGATCAATACAACTCTCTAAGTTCATTTATAATCGCAATTATTATAATTATGTAAAGCCATATTTGTTACGGTCGCGAATCATATTTTAATCAATATAAAACCTCACACTGACCTGCAAAATGTAAAAAACTAAAGAAAATTTGAATTTCGCGATAGTGTTTGAAAGCATTTTTGTCGTCCTTTTATTATCTGACGCAGAACATTGTTAGGGCAGGAGTCACTGATAGCACTTAGACTTTACTAAGGGTCGATTTTTCAATACCTAGTCAGATAACTTTTGTCTGTCGAAAATAGCGCTCTGACATATTTTCTATACAAACACTGTCAAACAGTCATAATTTTGTATTCCTCAGATAAAATGATTATGACTATTGAAAAATCAGCCCTAAGTAGGTAGGCACCTAATTGTTTCCTATGAATATAAACCTTATTTTTTATGCGGATAATGTTCATATTCGTATAAGCTAATGTGAGCAAAGCGTTTTATTCGAACATGAACATTAATGCTATAGGTGTACGGATAATGTTCAAATAAGTATGCTAGGTACGCTTGCATTACTCAAAGTAGTCAAAGTGCGGACTGTGAATGTTGCCCTTACATAGACTGCAAAGACTTACCCATAGAATGTTTATTACACTTAAATAAATCTTCTAAAAAAGACTTAGTATCAGCCAGGATGGGTGAGCCAGCAGGAAAGAGGTCATCCGTCAAGAAGTCCAAGTCCCAGTCACAGAAACAACATCCACGAGCATTTATTAATAAGCACAGAAAGACAGACGCACGCAACACACTTCTATATTCACGAAATTCTCTAATCATTGTCTTATTTACTGGCTCTTTTCTTAATAGAAATAGGATTAGCAATGGTAATACTGCTACCAGGAAAAAGTTTCATAAAAAAAAAAATCACATATGTTTTGAAATTAGAACGGTTACCGCTTTTTATGGCCAGTAATTTTCTATCTTGTACCATTTAATAATTAGGATACAAATATGTCGGTACAGTCAAGCGCAAAATTCTGGTGCTTTTTGTCGAAAGTTTGAGTGAAAACTAAATTGGAAATAAAATTTGTAAAATACGATTAAAACCCATCTAATCATGTCACGTACATTACGTTAATTTTGAGTAGATGTATTACAGTTTGGAAGGATAAAGCACGTATTGTGTGTTGTGTTACGTTGTTTTCACAATTCTCTGTGGGTATTCGTTGCATGATTCATCGTATTACCTAATTTATGTCATGTTATTGATTCTTATCTAAGTATTCGAAAATGAATGTGTTTTTATTATTAACAAATGTTTATCATAGTCAGTCAGTAACAACTTTGTCCTTATTTGCATTGCACACGAAAGTATTTTTTCATTGAAGACGAAGTGAACAATATCCGTTAGGTACTTTCCCATTTCTTATGTTTTTTTACAAGCACAGAAAGGTTTTTACAAAAATAAAATAAAAATACAAATATAAACAAACTTTTTATTAAAAATATTCATATTTTTTAATGGCACGGTTTCATACTAGGTAGTAAAGTTATGAGGTAACTAAAAAACAAAATAAGTTTTTATCCTACTAGTACAAAATTGTCAACAAGAGTACCTAATTCTTGTACCTAATAGCAAGCAAATAAAATTAATAAATCAAGTAAAGGCATACGTAATGTGTTTCTTCTATACTTTGTTCCATTCCCATTTCATAATAGCGTTTTCTGACGTCATTGGATATTCCGGTCTACCGGCCAGAGTTCCAAGAACCGAATACTTAATCTTCACTTAGCGGAAATACCATAAGTTATCGAAATGAACTAGCTTCTTATCATCGTTTCGCCCATTGGTCACTCTACGTCCCCTGAGGGGGGCGCGCCCCCGATTGGGAATCCCTGATCTAGTGGGACTTACAAGAGCTCGTAAATCAATACAAAAATCAAACTACAAGCCCTAGAAAGATTAAGTGCGCAAATTAGTTTCTAAATGTGGTCTAGAAAATAGAAAAAACAAATCTTATTTTTTTTATAAAGTAGGTATGGCCAAATTGGCACACTTACAATAGAAGATTTGTTTTTTTTTACTATTTTGTGTTCTAAAACATAATTATGTAACAAACAATTTACAATAGTACGCCCTGGATCCACCAATGACGGTACTTTAATTAAAATAATTAAGACTTTGGCAGAATATCAACAATTAACTTAGGTCCTACCTAGGTAGGTATAAGTTATTCTTACCAGTGTAAGCTAAAACCTAACTGTTTAACGTGCACAAACGTTCTGAAAACGTGATCCCAGATATTGCTGCTGATGCCAAAGGCTGGAACAAAACAAAAGAATAGATTAATTAGCTGATCCGAAAATAGATTAATTTGGATTATTTAAAACAAAAAATTGCCAAATCGATCCAGCCGTTCTCAAGTGATGCGCTTACCAACGAACATCATTTCATTTTTATTTATTTGGATTATTATTTCTTATTCTGAACGAATAGCTGCTTATAAAATTATTATTAACAAAAATTCAATTTTTTCACTACGGTGAAAAACGTACCTACACGTATCTATCTTTATCGATACGAGTTTTATCTTTTGGAGTCACTGATAAAGTCGAAATATCAGCCAAAATATATAATCAAAATGAATCCTAAATATACAATAATGTACCACTGAACTGGATCACTTTTCACTTCGATTGTACCTACTTACAAACTTAAAACCGATTTTCAAAAAACTTGGGGAATAAATGAAACCTCCGTGCAGACTAGCGCGACGCGACACCGGTTATTGTTATACCGTGAACTTTTCTTAGAAATTGTATTGTTCTAGTCGCGTGGCGCCGTCGTGTCGCGTTGGTCTGCACGAGCCTTTACAGTAATAATAATACATGGGTTCATTTAGGGATAGGTAGGTATACAATACACTGAAAGACCGAGTCCGTAACTCAGAGGTCCATCGTAGGTCCTATGAAATGGAGGGGGGCAGGATACTTGGCTAGACGTGGTGATGGCAGGTGGAGCAGAGCCCTCACGGAATGGTTGCCGAGAGATAGAAAGAGCGTTAGCAGACCAATAGCCAGGTGGGTGGACGACCTACAGAAGATCGTGGGAAGATCTGGATGAGACTCCCACAGACCAGGAAAGCATGGCACAAGGCTACCAATGATGATGATTACAAAAATCTATCCCAAACTTGCATTTTAATAATCTCAGTAGGTACCGAGGTAATTCCATGCTGCCATGATAGTAGGTACTTACTAATTCCATGTTGCCATGATAGTAGGTACTATCATGGCAACATGGAATTAGTAAGTACCTACTCGAGCAGAGCTCGGGTGAAAATACGGGGAAAACGAATTTTCCTAGAACTGAGACCTAGGTAGATCGATTTCGGCTGGGAAAGGGTCGCAACATTATGCTGAGCGATGGGTTATAGTCATTTCAACAACAACCTTGAATTAGAAAACCATTTATCTTGCAATTCAACCTTGCAACGGAAGGGCGAGGCTTACTGCTCGTCTTACTACTGAGTACTTACCTAAAGCCAATAAAATTACAAAGTTAAAAGTTTTCGAGAAGCTTTTACAAAAATGAGTGCAAAAAACCTATAACACCACACGAAGGTGACGTAAGTATGACTGAATAGGGAGAGCCAACTAGCCAAGGGAATCATGTTTTGTGTGTGACAGCGGTTGTAATTTTCTCAGTCTTTTAATGATAATTAGTGGTCACCGTAGCTGTGTAAAGTCTATTTAAATCCTTGTTTCTCCAGTGACGTTATTTCCACGAATGTCAACATGTAAAAATTAAGTTGTATTCAAAATGAAAAAGCCATAAAAATGATTGAAATGTAAGCACGAACTTAACTTAGATGTGGATTAAAGTTGTTTTTCTAAAAACACATTGGTAAGTATTTGTTACATGTTTACAAACTAAATTGCGAACGCAGTATAGCTGCGTATACATATTTTCAACTCTGTGATGCCATCACAGAGTTGAAAATATGTTTAATGTGCCTGTGGTTATACTAGCACCCCATAGGTACTCTTCAAGCCGTAACACAGCTACGCTGCTGGGCGATGAAACCTACCTACTTTTCTCTAGCTCTACCTACTACTTCATCATCACCATCATAATTTCAACCGTAAGACGTCACTACTGGACATAGGCCTCCATTCGACCGCCATTTCGACCGGTTCTGTGCTTCCCGCATCCAGCGGATTCCTGCGGCCTTCACAAGATCATCGGTCCAGCTTATGGGAGGCCTTCCAACGCTACGTCGTCCGGTACGCGGTCGCCACTCCAGAACCTTTCGGCCCCATCGGCCATGATCTGTTCTGCGAGCAATATATGTGACCTGCCCATTGCCACTTAAGATTGACAATTCTTCGGGCTATGTCGGTTACCTTGGTTCTCCTACGGATCTCTTCATTTCTGATTCGATTACGTAGGGAAACTCCAAGCATAGCCCTCTCCAATACCCTTTAGGTGACTTGTAGTCTTCTAGTAAGACCCATTGTGAGCGACCTTCTGCTTTAATTAAGTAGTAGGGCGTTCACAATGTTCAATAATAACTTTTACCTACATATCTAGTCCGATCACAATACACACCTTTATCATGGTTGATGAAGTGATGGTTGGAGTGGTATCTCTTCATGGCGTACAAGTAGGTGCCGTCTCGAGGCGAGCCGTGGTGCACGTAGAAGTGAATCATATCGTATGTCAGGTACCCTGCAAGCAAACGGTAAAATGTTATTCTAGGCTAGCTTATAAAAAACTGACCAGTGTGCAAAAAAGATCCATCACTTTGCCACACTGAAGTCGAATTAAAATAGAGGTTGCCTTATCGACATTCAGGGGGCGTTCCTTGAACGTAGATGTAGGTGAGACACATGTGTATTTGCGGCATCAATGCTACATCACAGAAGCTAAAAAAAATCGAGCTCGCTTTGCTAGCTCATGCATTCTTCTATTTTTCGCATATGTCGACAAAGTAACTTTTCTATAAAAGAAAACCTAGCCTAGTCGAGGCGGATTGCTTAAAAGTTTTGAGCTCGCTTCGCTCGGTAGATTGCATCCTACATTCTCTGACTGAATCCTTAAACTTTTCTGCGTAGTCGACTTACTAAGTCCATATACTTCGTGAATGGACTGTGAATGGACCATATACTTCTGCGGCACTCCACACTTGGCCAGTAGAGAGGGGCGCCTGTAGTGCTAAAACCTGCGCTGCATAGGTAGGTACCGTAGATAGGGTCAGGGTCATAGCGACAAAGCTGTTGCTACATCAAATATAGATACCTATGTAATGTGTTATTGTTATCACATATGTGCAAGATATCAAACAGGCACCTAAAGTATCAAGATCATATTGTAACATTAGATTTATCAAGCTTATCGACGACAGAAATAAACACCAGGTTTGGGAAATAACTATATTTCCATATGAATCTCTTATGTAAGTACTTGTATCTTGTGTTATTTGAATGGTATTTTATTCTAAGCTAAACGATAGGCCAGTTTATTGTACGAGTGTAACCACTAACGTCCGGTCTACTGTACAATATAGATGTCACGATCTATTGACTTTTTAGGGCTCCGCTCCGTAGAGAACAAGTCTCAAAGACTAAGTACTTACTAGAAAAGTGTAATTTGGCATGAAACAAAGGTTTTTTTAGGTTACCTCCCCTACACGTAGTGGGGATGTTTTTTTTTATTTCCCGTGTTGCACTAAAAAATGGTCGTAAAAAAATACTGTGAGTTTGTGAAAATCATTTTTGGATTCAAGGCAAATGATAATTTTTGTTAGAGTCAAGTGTGCTAGCTAAATGGTTGGTTCCGAATATGTGCAAAAATTACACAGCAGTAGCATATTTAATAAAAAAAGGAAAACTAAGTATCACAGCTAAATAGGCTCTACAAGTTAACGATTAATAATCGACCAACTTACATTTGCAGTTGAAAAAACATGTTCTCCCTTAGATTCCGAACATATTTTTCAACTACTTAGCATGTTATGTTATTGGCAATAAGTCATCCCATCTATGGAACCCTTTAGTGTGCGTGGTCCGACACGCACTTGACCAGTTTTATAAATTGAAAATGATTGTTTCTTACTGTAAAGTATTAGCGTACGATTTTTTCTTACAGTCGAGCAAAAGTGAGGTGCAAACGATGCATTCCTATTTCCGTATATTCTAATTCTAACAGTTCCAAATGTTCCAATACTATTCTTCCTATCGCTTCTCCTAATAACATAGGGTTGTCAATTATTTTTTTGTTCTTACAGCGAAAAGGACAACTAAGGTAATCAGCTACCTATCTAATTACGTAACATATTTTCGTAAACGATTACTATAAATTTGTTTAATTTTGACAGTTCAACACGCTGCGCTGTTGAGTAGATATTTTTTTTTAATCTAAAGCAATGGATTAGCAATCTGTTTCGTAACGATTCAGATTCAGATTTTAATAGTGTATTACGCAATTAGGGTCCCTACAGGTATTGATTGGAAACCATAGGTAAGTATAATATTATCCCGATTTCTAAAAAAAATAAGGTTTTCGAACTAATAACACAGATGGATGGATGAATAAGAATACAGATGGTTCACTCCGGATTTTAAGTGCACGCGGCGAGTTCGACTTGTTGGGCCAATTCAGTAAGTGTAACGTAGTCAGTTACGCGATAGAAAGAGAAGCAACTTCTAGGTGAATATAACTGTAAGTAATTAGCGCTGTGCGTCTTGAATTGCACTTTATTGTGTCGCAACAGGGCACGCCACAATTGTGGCGATAAGTCCCCTCTTTGAGGAGTGGCTAGAGAGGCGCCACGGCGTCCTCACCTTCCGCCTGACGCAGGTCCACACCGGACACGGTTGTTTCGGGAGGTTCCTGTTCAGGATAAAGCGGGAGGAAACGCCCGGGTGTCACCATTGTGTGGATCGCCCGGAGGACACGGTGGAGCATACGGTGGAGGTCTGCCCGGCTTGGGCGGAGCACCACCGTGTCCTCACGGAGGCGATCGTCGGTGGCGATCTCTCGCGTCCGGCCCTGGTTCAGGCCATGGTCCGGAGCGAGAGTGCATGGGAGGCCGTCACCTCCTTCTGCGAAGCAGTTATGCTTGCGAAGGAGGAGGCGGAGCGCGCGAGGGAGATGCAAGCTGCACGCCCTCGCGCCCCTAGTCGCCGCAGGAGACGCCCCGGGCGTCGGGAGTCACGAGCCGACTTCCGGCCACCGTAGGCGCGGGCCTGTGGACGGTGAGCGATGGGCAGCTCGCCGTCCGATAAGGACCAGGCCCGGGTCGACGGCGCGTTGTGTTCCACGCGCGCTTCAAAGAGATTTCAGCACCAACTGACGGGGTCCGTAAGGACCAACGCCTGCTGGGGTTGCGGGTTTGTCCGAAAGGGATATCGCGGCCCCGGCACACAGGCAACTTAAGGAACACGGGTGGGTTTTAGTCAGTAAAAGTCTGAAACGCCCTCTCGCTCTGCCCAGAGCGGGAGAAGTCATTTGATGATATCCCACCCACAAAAAAAAAAATTGATCTATTGAATTAACAGTTCTCGTTCTTCTTTGTACAACATTTTGTTCAGAACGAAGGCGAAACAAATCATTCCTTAAAATTTTAAGACGAGACCGTTTCAACCCTAAATTGTTTGAGGACGGCATAATGTAGCATGCGCCAATGAAACATTATGACGTAGGACTCCCGCTGGACCAGACGGTTCATCACCATTCATCATGTACTGTTCAGATTACGTTGCTAATAATACATGAATGGGCGAGTCGTTGCACAATAATTCTCTTGTTATTGTTTTGTAAGACAGCTGTTTGTAAAGAAAACTAGCTGACTCGCGGACACAGGTTTGCTATAGTGTGGACGTCGCACAAATGTTATTGCGCAAACGTTTGCACGAAGTATTACAAACACGATTATACCACAGACATTTGAAAACTGTCTGCAATGTGATCGGTTCCGAAAGACATTGTTTTAACAAAAACGTCAAAATTAATAGCCTGCCTAGCTGCGAGCAACTTGGAAGTGGTGGTTGGTCACAGTTCTAACCTAACCTAACGCATTTCCAGTGATGCCAGATTGGGGGGAATCCCCCAAATATGTTTTTTTAATAGTTATAAGGGGGAGAATTGGGGGGACAATATTTTGGGGGGATATTTGGAGAGAGAAAACTAGGTATGGAGGAAATTGACAAATTTGTTATACATTACTTTTCTTGGGACTGAAGTATCTCAAACCTATCACCATGGCGAAAGAAGTCCTTCTAGAAATATGTAAGCAAATAGAGCTCTAGGAGACTACCAAACTTTAGAAAATAGAATGTACGGAACTGCAAACGACGCCGTTGAAGAAGTTAATTCAGTATCTAATGGAAGCTATCGCTGAATAGTCTCGTATATATTTTTTTTTTTTTTGCCATTAGTGGTAGGTTTTTTTTTCAAAACCTGAATCTAGGGGGGATTTCGGGGAATGTTTAAGGGTGAACGCGAGACGGTCATCTAAAATATTTTATTTCATAAAAAATGAGCACTTAAATATGACGTGAACGTCAGAAGCTAGGTGCACGGTTCCTTTGGTCGTTTTCTATGGAGAAGAGCCGAAAAGAAACTCCACGGTTACTCTTTTAAAAATAATTGGTTTTTACAATATTTTCAAACAGTGTTAATAGGAATGGGCGCACAGTGTATGCCTTTCAACAAGTATCAGGTACTTAACAAAATAGAAAATGGGCAACAAGTCTACAGTCCACTAAGCCTACAACATTGTCACATTCACAAAATAAAAAATAATCAAAAGGCAAAATAAAGGCTGTTACTGGCAAAACTTATGTTACCAGGTTTATGTTTTTTTCGTAATAGGTACACCCGTTTTTTAGGGTTCCGTAGTAAACAAGGAACCCTTAAAGTTAAAGTTTTTTAAAGTTTCACCATGTCCGCCTGTCTGTCCGCGGCTTAGCTCAGAGGCGGTTAGTACTAGAAAGCTGTAATTTGGCATATGTACCTCCCCTACACGTAAAGTGGATTTTTTTTGGTAGAGTCAAGTGTCCCCCCCCGCCAGCTAAATGGTTGTAGGTACTTGGATTTGTGAAAAAATTCACAGCCATAGTATATATAACGAAATGAAAAGGAAAACTATCAGAGCTAAGTAGGCTGTACAGGTTAACGAGTAATAATCAACTAACTTAAATTTGCGGTTTGAAAAAAATGATCTCCCATACCTAGGTACCGTATGGGAGAACATGATTTTCAACTACAATGTTAAGTTTGTTCTTGGGATAAATTCATCCCAACTACGGAACCCTGCATTGTGCGTAATCCGACACGCACCTGGCCGGTTTTTTTTAAAATATTGATTTCCTCAATAATATTAAGGTTCATTCACCAATCCACAAAAAACCCTGAACAAAGTTTGGATCGGTAAATACTCGTAGTATAGGCATCATAAATCATTACTCATTCCTATAATTAATAAAATTATCGATGTGTGCAACTCGCAATACCTATAAGTGTTGGTATGTCAAAATCGTGTGATATGTAACGCAATAAAGATAAGCATATCTGACTGCATATTTAGTTGACTAACTATTCATTCATATGTAGGTACCTGCCTTATAAAAATACCTATTCTACACGAGTAGCCCGAGCCGTCTTCTTTTCGTATGAAATGAAATGAAATTGTTTATTCTGAAATAGGATAATGGAATCACTTTTACACGTCATATTAAAAAAGTACCTGGGCAACCGAGCTCTGTTCTGTTGAAAATATAGAATGCTCATGTAGTATAGAAAGTTCATACTAATTCCATGCTGCCATGATAGTACATAGTAATTCCATGCTGTCCTGAATTCATGATAGAAGGTACTTACTAATTCCACGTTCCCATGATTGTAGGCACTTACTTATACCATGCTGCCATGTCATTATTCTAAGGTGTCATTAATCTTGTTCAAAACTTTGGGCGACCGAGCTCTGCTTGGGTGAAAATACGGAGAAAACGAATTTTCCCAGATATGAGACCTACCTAGATCCATTTTTCGCCCCCACAGAACGTTTTTTCTGTTCTGTGCAAACCCCTTTATTGCAACTTTCATCGAAATCGTTAGAGCCGTTTTCGAGAACATGATTATTAATAATAATTATATATAAACAAATATTGCTCGTTAAATAATATGGGATATAAAGTTTCCTACCTGACTACTCTGAGAAGAAAGAAAAAAAACATAATCTTAGTCAGGACATAATGAAATGAAATTGTTTATTCTGTAAATAGGATATCGGAATCACTTTTACACGTCATATAAAAAATATTAAAAATAAGCTAGGTGAGGTCGGTGTTTCCTATCTGACTACTCTGAGAAGAAAGGCCGAAACAAACTCAGAGGTCACAGTCTCTTTTAAAGTCCAGACATAATCTTGGTCAAGCCATGTGAGGACCATGTAGATTAGTGTCTGAAATGGTCTTTTGAGGAAAGAACCACACAGATTTGAGTGGACCTGTCCAGTCAGTGCAAGCATTTGTCAGTAACCGTGGAGCTCAACTCGACGAACAATGCCAAAGGGGTCATTGTACTCATCATTATGAATAACTTTCACTATGGGACCAACGCTGTTATCGCGAAAAAAAAACCTGCTGTTCCCTACATTTATGTTCGCATATCTCGTCGAAATGGAGGGAAAGGCTGATTTTTTTTCGCAATTTCAGCGTTGCTTCCACAGTGAAAGTTGTTCATAATGATGAGTACAATGACCCCTTAAGAGGTTTAGTATAAACAAAAACGAAGGTTGTATATTGTGTGTGAGTGACTACTGTATTATATATTTATATATACTCTATATCTACGGTACATCAATATCTATTTAAACATATAAAATGCTTTGTCCTGAATGACTGACTGACTGACGGATCAACGCACAGCCTAAACCGCTGATCGTAGAGACCTGAAACTTGGAAGGTGTGTTCTTTGTATGACGAAGGCATCCGATAAGAAAAGATTTTTCGAAATTCTACCCCTAAGGGGGTGAAAAAGGTGGACAAGGTTTGTATGGGACAACGTGATTAGTTGGTCCAATCTACTTCAAATTTTGCATAAACATTATTTAACAGAATTAATGGAAAACCTGTTTCGTATTTTATTGAAATTCATCCCCTAACGGGGTTAAATAGGGGTAGAAAGTTAATTTGGGAGTGATTTTGCTTCGAAGTTGATATCAATACTCCTTAGTGCTTTTGATTTAAATTATTTTATTTTGACACATGTTTGAAAAGTCAATCCGATTTTATTCAAAAAAGGTTGAACTCACATATAGGCTTGGTGCTTGCAATGCAAATACTCTTTAAAATTGGAATGTCTCGAAAGTCACCGTACTATACATATTAGTACCGCATTTGAAGGTTTCTAAGCTTTACAGAGGTCTGTATTTATTGCTAGGATTCCCCTAACACGATCAAATTACCCCTTCGAATTCAAGAGAGTGCAGTTTCCCATCAAAGTATGCTTCGCAATGACTATAAAAAAAGCTCAAGTTCAAACTCTTAAGGTAGCAGGAGTAGACTTAAGGGAAAGCTGCTTCTCCCACGGCCAGTTGTATGTGGCATGCTCCAGAGTAAACGCACAGAGTAGCCTGGTGATTCTAGCACCCGAAAGAAAAACAAAAATTATTGTTTACAAAGAAATACTTCGGTAGGTGTAGTATTTCGATTTCGTTGTAAAAAGATCAGAGAAGAGAAGAAGAGCTTCGTGTTCATAAAATATATCATTTTTTTTTTTCAAGTTTATTTAGCCTTTATATCCCTACACTATAATAAAGATTGATAAATTTTACAATTATTCAAACATTTTAACATAATAATTTATATGTTATAACAAAATTATTAACGTAAAAAACCAATAAAAAATCCTATTAGAACCATTTTCGACTTCTACGCGGACGAAGTCGTTAAGAATTTAGATTTGAAATCATAGCTCTAACCTAACTCTAAATAATCTATTTAATACCTTTAAAGTTAAAGTTCGCGAGCACATTCGCAAGAAGCGTGCAGTATCATCACAACGATAATGTGTGGTAATGTTTTCCAATTGTGTGTCTTATTTATTTTAGTATATTCGTATTTTATGTGTATTTATTTGTTCTTATATTTTTTAGGTATATTATAATTATGTAGTTTTAATAGATACCTATATCTATATGTATATAATATATCCTTATAATTAAATAAATATTTATTCCACATTTTTTTATATTGTACCTACCACTGTTAGGTTTAAAGAATTTATTTCTCATATAAACTTTAATAACAGTTCACTTAAAATGAGATACAAAGTGCTTAGATCTAAGTAATTATAGATAATTATCATATTTGTCTCTGCATCACCCAAAGGTTGACTGATAGAGAATGCCTATGACATTATTAGTACCTACGCTTTTGTAGTCTCTGTAAATTTGTGTGCTTTGTGTACTTATTTCTACACTATAATATGCATTATAAAGGTGAAATTTGTTTGTTTGTCTTTTTCTTGAGGAAGGTTATAGGCTCGCGGACGAAGTCGCGGGCAGAAGCTAGTAAATAATAATTTAAAGAATTCTTACCAATAAGTGCCCCGGTGAGTTTCATGACAGGAAGATAGAGGAACGGCTGCAGTATTGAGTATAAACAGGCGGCCAGGACAAAGGCCGGAATCGGTGGAAACACTTGGCGCAGACCGTCGAATGGAACCTGTGACAAAGTATGTATTATTTTTTACAAGCCATGTGCCCGAATGAAGAAATTTCCTTCCCTATTCAGTCCCCGATATATATGTATTTTATTTGAAGGGGGGCAAAAACTGCCGTCTGCCACCCCCCGCCAATCCGTTATGAGGGATGTGCTAAGGAAGCCCGCGAAAATCAAAATTACTGGAAAAAAAAAAAAAAACAGCATCATATTAATCACATTTTATCGATCTTATTGCCCCAATGCAACAGGGGCGCCAAAACTATTTAAAAGAAATAGAAAGATTATATGTGCTGCGCGTCTCATTTATTGCAAAATTGCGGTGTGTTGGGTGGTGCACTTGTCTGGTACGGTTATATTCGGCGTCCCCTGAAGGTGGCGCCCGGGGCACATGACCCAGTTTGCCCCCCCCTAGATCCGAAAACCCCTTTAGGATGGCTTCACTTATATTCACCCCCAGTTCGAACTCGCCCGGTTCGTATATATCTACCTACTACCTACCTGAATAGCTAGCAGTATGATTCTTCGAACATCCTTCCTTAGTTACTCGCCTACGTTACAAAAGGAAGTATTGTGCAAAAATTTCATGCTTCAGACCAAGCGGTTTAGGCTGTCCGTTGTCTATCAGTGAATTTAAGATTATTATTCAGTCATCAGCTCATCATTCTCCTTTCCTTTCCCAATTTATTAGTTGTCGGCGCAACATGTTTTTTCTTCCATATTCTCTATCAGTCGTCATCTCGGTAGACCCCCCTTTCTATCCATATCCTCCTCCACACAGTCCATCCATCGTTTCTTTGGTCTTCCCCTACTCCTATAGCCATCGACATTCATACTCAAAACTTTACTCACGACTGCTTCCTCAATCCTCCGCATCACATGCCAATTCCATATGACAACCGATTTTCGCACAACTTTTCAGTCACCGATGTCACTTTCAGACTTCCTCTTATGTACTCATTTCTTATTCTATCCATTCGTGTAAAACGAAACATCTTTTAATTTCCTTTTTTGGAGCTGGTCAGACTTTTACTGACTAAAACCCAGCCGTGTTCCTTCCGTTGCCTGTGTGCCGGGGCCGCGATATCCCTTTCGGACAGACTCGCAACCCTGCCAGAAACCAAACATCTTAGCATTCTCATCTTGCCTTATATACCTATTTTTTTTTCATTTATATTCGTTAGTTACTTACATAAATTGTTTTACATTCAATCTTTTAATTCAGTAGTTTTATTGTAATTTAAATTCTATCTAATTTTATGCACTTTAATATAATTTTACCTCATTTTATAATTTTTTGTGTTTACCTACTTTGTATTGACCGATAACTTTAACATCTACAGTATAACTATGTGCCTATGCAAACTTCGTGTTTCGTCGGTTGTCGGATTTCTATCAATTGCCCTTTCCACATGGTGCTTGTACGTCAATACGTGTTAGGGCGCAGCGATTGGAGTCAATACTCCTATCGCTGCGCCCGCGTTGCCGTTAACCATAATTACCAAGAGCAAAGTTCAACTGATAGAAATCCGACGACTGACGAAACACAAAGTTTGCCGAGGGACATTAAGAAAATAGTTTACTGCAAGTATGTGTGGTGCAAACTATAACCATATGTTGGTTATAAATAAATAATAAATGCTTTGTCACACGAAAGCGCGACGTCATAAAAGTTAAAAACATTAGGAATTCGTTAAAAAAAATAGCTTATCATAAGATATTGTGTACCTGATGGCATCCAACTAGGTAGGTACCTACTTACTATTAATCATTATGCAATAAATATTATTCATTCGGTGACAATTGATGACGTAAAAATATTTTTGTATCATTTTACAACATCTAACACTGATAACTTGATAAGTGATAATTCTATTTTGATTAGCTTTGGTAGACGTATCGAGGCCATTCTTCCGACCCGCAGAAGGCGGACAACGCCCTCCTTCAACCCCCCGTAAACGAGTCTGGACGGACGGCGGACTCGGGGACGGACGTCTGCCGCTCCCTATGCAGCAGGACCCGAGCGGCGGCGCGTAGCATAGCTATTGGACGTCCGGAGGGAGTCTTGCACCTCGCTCCCCCCGTGAGCCTCGTCCATCCCGTCTGCGTAGTTTCGTTAGCTACTTCAATTTGACCATACAATCCTAGGTAGGTTATTATTAGTAGCCTGGGAATTATCTGAAATGTAGTCCGTCATCAGGACCTCGCGGAGCTGTGAACGACGAAGCTCGATCGCTCGCTGCATCGGTACACCGCCCCGTGCGAGGTCTAGGTCCCAGGGCGGGGATCCGGCCAGTGCACAACCCGCCTCGTAGGAGCTCGTGCGATATCCCCTGATAGCTTTGACGGCCATCGCCCTCTGCGATTTTCGCAGTATTGCGATGTTGCCCGCCGTCAGGTCAGTACGTAACACAACCAGGGGTTATAGACCCAAAATATAAGCATTTTTTATTTTGTCGTGTTTTTATTTTATCTCCCAACTTCAAACCTCTGGGCAGTTGCCCGCCAGACATCACACCCATCTGGTCGGAGGATCCTCCCTTTTCTATGGGGGATGAGTGAACTTTACACCCTGTTCCTCATACCCCTAAAATACTATCGATACCTATCCCGTCTGCGGACTTTCGCTACCTAGCTAATTTAATTCGACCCTGTATACAATCAAAATGTAAAACTTGTTCCCTAAGCACTTTTCTCAAGTAGGTGTGCATACACTTGGTCGCCCGGCAACCGGCCCGTAGGAGTTAATTTGTCCAAAAGGTTAGCACTCAAAACTAAAAACGAGGCGTAGAAAATTACCTTTAATCATCCTAAAGTCGCCTTAAACATTTAAAGGGTTTGGTCTCCTATTTTATGCTATATGCAACGTCTGACTTCAGCGACATCATTCCTATCGACGTCTGAACGCAACGCACAGCGTCGGCGGTAAATACTTCCGGAGTGGACGACGACGCTTCAGTCATTGCTCGCGAGTGGTCGTGTGACACTTGACACGAACTGACGCAATCTGTGCTGAGTGTGCTGACGCTGCAATAGTTCGAAATAACTAGAAACACGACGCAAAGCGTTTGAACGCTGCGTACTACGTCAAGACGTTGACGGCGATGTGTGAAAGAGACAACAGTACATTTCTATAGTAAGCATCGTGTCGCGGCGCACGGCGTGATGCTGGTATCGGCCGAGGGCGTTTAATAGGAGACCATAGCCTTACATGCAAAGGTTTTTTTTTAACCACAATAGGGTAGGTCTTGGCCTTCATCCCACCCGATGGTAAGAGATGATCAGGCCGAAGTTGGAAGCGAGCTTCACCCGGAATTCTTAACCACAGAGAACAATGCTGTTAACATTGTTGTTATGGCGACAAACTTAGATATGATGGTGGTAGCTAGCCAGGCGGACTTAGAGCAAGCCCTACCACCAATCAAACCGAGCAGAAAATTTTGTTTATTTTCTGTCACTAAGTAATTCTTATAACTGCTAACGCAGCTGATAAAATTGCAGTGTTTCCTACCTTATGATGCATCCCATGTATGAGGAAGTGTATCTTAATCATGGTGACTGAAGAACCAGGGTTCAGGTGGAACACCCATCGATGGAGGGTGTACTCTAGCGCTGTCCAGAGTAGTACACCTAATCCTAAGTGGTAGATATACTGGAAGCTTGTGATAGGTGTCTGTCGGCAAGAATCTGGAAAAAATTACAGATGAGTTAGAGAGTGTTAGGGAATCTCGGCAGCAATGGGGAGGCCAATATGTTTTCTAAAAGCAAGTACCTAGCTAGTTAAGAGCGTTCATCCAAATACTTGGCAACGTCGCAAATAGCTGTCAAATATTTACCTGTTTTGATTAATTTGGCAATATTACTGTATGGAAATAAGAAATATGGCTAACTATTGAACTAGAATATTAATAATGAATTGCAATTATAACATAAATAAATAAATTTGAGCCTTTTTAGGTGTAAAAAAGGCATTAGGAAAGTTTCCAAATCAATTTTTTCCATCTAAAACTAAATATTCGGGGTTACGATATTAATTATTGCATTTCTGTATAAAGGCTCTTAAGAGTTGAAGAAAATTGTCTGATGCACTTGACGCTGCAAAGCTCATATTATGTCTCAAGAATAGCCACGGATTTGTTTATCGTCACATGGTTACAACGAAACATGGTTATCTAAATTACAAAGACATAAACTTGGCAGGAACTGGGCACCTTTCAGGAAAGCGAATTACTAGTAAGAAGAGATGAGTCTATACTATGGCACTTTCTTTATCGGACGATCTAAAGACCCTAGGGCAGGGATTACCAACCGGTGGGGCGCGCCCCCCTCGTGGGGCGTAGTATGACCAATGGGGGGGCGCGGCGGCTTATTAAATTTTATGTTCTTGGTATGAGAAAAAGTTAAGACTAGTTTCAAAAACTCAAACGGTTCATAATACTTACAAGGGGCTGTAAAATGAGGTTCAGTTTTTGTGCATAATTCGACAACATAAGTTTTCTATTTCTGTATGAATGGACTAAAGCGAACCTAAAATTAATAAATTCCATTAAATTCACTTGATTCTTCAACTTTTTTGCATTTAAAGTTGACAAAGTAGCTTCTATTTCTGTTTGAATTATCAAAAGAAAATCTAACCTATCCAAGAGGGTGCCAAAATTTTTGACCTCACTTTCGCTAGCGTTACATTCTTATCCTTTTCTGCTTATGTCGACAAAGTAACTAAAATCCCTACGCCCCTGGTGTAGTGATTTTAAAAGAAATTTAGGGGGCGCGTATGTTAAAAGGTTGGGACCCCTTGCCCTAGGGCCTCTAGATACCTACTGCCTGTTAACCTGTATAAAGGCTCTTAAGAGTTGAAGAAAATTGTCTGACGCCCTTGACGCTGCAAAGCTCATATATGTCTCAAGAATAGCCACGGATTTGTTCATCGTCACATGGTTACAACGAAACATGGTTATCTAAATTACAAAGCCATAAACAAGGCAGGCACTGGGCACCCTTCAGGAAAGCAAGTTACTAGTAAGAAGAGATGGAAGTCCTTAAGGCACTTTCTGAATGTTTGCACCCCAAACATTTTTGAGCTCACTTTCGCTCGCTTTACATTCTTATGCTTTTCTACTTATGTCGACAAAGTAACTCAGGGGGGGGGCGTATGTTAAAAGGTTGGGAGCCCCTGCCCTAGGACCTCTACATACTAACTGCTTGTTAGCCTCGGCTGATTAGGACTACCTTCTTCGTAGACATGACAAAATAAAACAACAAGAATACCTCCACAAGCAACCAGCTCGATATACTGTGTGAACCCAAGATACATTATTATGGGTATCCAGAAAATTAGCACCAGGTACCAGGGCGTGTATGTAAGGCTCTCCATTAGGGGACTGGCGAAGAGCCTGCACTTCCTGTACACTGCGCTGTTCACCCACGTCTCGTAGTGGGGGGCGATGGCGTCCAGCTGGCAAAGCAGAGGCTTTGTCCAGTCCAGCCGAGCCTGGAACAAGAAACAAGCTGTAGGTTCTGGTTAGGAAACAAAATAGCAGTAGGTTATAGGGAAAGCGCTCGCAGTCTTTAATAACAGTGAACCCTCCAAAGGCATGGCACTCTATTTATTTAGGGTTTTAAAATCAGATAATTAATTGATTCAGGCTTGACTTTGTGGAAATCCATTATAAAATACAATAGACAACAGTTCTTAGAGTCATAAAGAACCCTGTAAGAAATCGACACGTGTTTTACCTCTCAATGAGGCATCTCTAAACTCTGCTCTCGACGCTTGACGTGTCCACACGTCGGGTCCGGGATCGCAACAAGTCAATCGCCATCCTGAGGATGCGTCGTTGAGAGGTGAAACACGTGTCGATTTCTTACAGGGTTTTTCATGACTCTAAGAACAGTTACGCGGGTTAGGTTACTAAATATACGTCGTCGTCTATTGTATTTTAAAATCAATCATCTCAGCCTATCGCAGTCCACTACTGGACATAGACCTCTCCCAGGCTGCACCACAACACCCTGTCGTCCGCCTTCAGCATCCAGTCTGTCCCAGCCACCCAAAGAGAATGAGGCTATAATTATAGTCATTCCAGCCACCGGACGGTTAACGGCATTAGGTTTAAACCCGTGTTATAAAACACCGTAAAACGAAGTAAAATTTTTCAAGGGTCTTGTCGCTATACGTAGTCTCCAATCTTTAATTTTTTTTTGGGAATATATGTGAAGAAAAAAATAAAATAAAATTATGCTTGGATTTAAACCAACGCATAGACTAAATAGAGAAATCTTGTTAAAATATACATCAGATTTTACTTTCACGGTTTATAATACGGTATTCGCTAAGAAAAACCTACGTTTAAAATGAGCCCTCCGCGAGGGCTTTCGGTATCCCAATACGACTAGGTGAACCCTCCAGGAGGGCTCCCGTCACTGAACGTGTTAAGGTCGTCGGTCCGTGTAGCTGGGGGGAGTCCCACGCTACGTTTGCCGATCCGCGGTCTCTACTCTAGGGACTCGTCTGCTCCACCGGCCATCGGTCCATCGGCAAACATTTCCAGGCCACTGACACTTCAGTTTGCTTACTATGTAAGCTATGTCGGTAACTCCGGTTTTAGGATTTTTAAAGAGAAAAATAGAAGACATATGTGATAACAACACGCACTGGGCCCGCGCGGTGGATTATGGCCCAGTCCCTATCACAGAGAGGAGGCTTGTATTTAATCTGATGTCTGACTTATACTCATGTCTGCGGGACATATTTGAATAATATTGTTTGTCCTCGTTATCCTAAGGTGATTAATTCTCTAAAAATAATTAGGGTGCCGTAAACTGGCCTTGGTTATCAATTGGTATCAGCTTTCTGATAATTTGATGATTATTAACATCGGTATTTAGCATCCGGGTAAATTGCTGAAATGTCATGATTTTACGCATTCGGTACCGAGGTACAGACAGCAAAAGAGATAGTTATTGGTGACCGACCGAAGGTTCGGTTTCAGTTTCAGCAAGTTTCGGCAAAGAAATCTAGTTTCGGCATCAGTTTCGGTTGCGGCAGTAAATCTGCCCCTTCGGCCGCACCGAAACTTTGTGTTCGTGAATTATCGCGCGTTGTTCGGCTGACTTCGGGTTAGTTCGTGGGTAAAGAAAGGCAAATACTTACCGTTCTTATCATAAATTAATAATTAAACATAACGGTATTTTTGCCTTTCTTTTCTTTCTTTGTTGAGACTGATACTTAATTACTAGTTATTAAATAGGCAATCAATGTAATCATCCATTACTAACTGCAATAAAATATTTAAATTAAATTTACAAATAAATATTGTTTGTTAAAAAGCAGAAGTACCTATTAAAAAAAACACATAGGTAGGTACATATTTTTTTTTTTTTTTTCATTTATCACGTGTTAACTATCTGTATAAGTGTAAAAAATAAGCCAAACAACAGTAAACAATTTTGATGTCTACAAAAGATTCGATTTCAGCCAAAACTGAGACAGATACCGAAGATTCGGTTTCGGTAGAAGGTGCTGTTTCAGTCGGACACTAATAATTATGCAGGTTGCTAATTTACCAACTTCCAAAAAGGAGTTTCTATGGGGGTTCTATGTTCGTGTTTTTTTTTTATGTATATCCACCGATTTCTCCGTCAATTGAGGACCGATTTTGAAAATTATTTTTTTGTATGAAAACCCTTTCATACAAAAAAATAATTTTCAAAATCGGTTCTCAAGTTGGTCCCATGTAAATTTTATTATCTTTGCTTGGATAGTTTTTGAGTAAGTTTTCCACTTAGTTTATGTGGATTATATAATGATAACTTCCTGTCACATTTACATAGCAGGTAGTGGTATTCGAATTTGTGTGGGGTAGGTACCACAACAAAAAAAAATAAAAAAAAAATAAAAACAACCGACTTCCAAAAAAAAACACTACGAAGTGAAAAATTACTTTAATTTCGGAAGTCGGTGGCAAAAAACAAAAATTCTAAACCAACCACCAGACATTTCCACTTAGGTAGTGTTTATTTTTTGGAAGTCGTTTGTTTTTGTTTTTGGAAAAAGTTTTTTTTACCTTATTCTTATTACAACTTTTGTTATTATGTTTAGTTTAGATGAACTGAAACTAGCTTTGGATAACTTCTTCTCTTATAATCTTTAAAGTTAATATTATGTCTCATAGGTCCGTATTACAGAAGGAAACTCAAGCATTGATCTCTGTTTAAAACTAGTTTTGAGTATAATTTTAATTTTAGAACGTTCCTCAAGCATAGAGTTATTGATCATAGTTCAGCTGAGTTTGGTTCTATTTTAGAACGTTACTCAGTTCACGAATCGAACCCAAGTAGTGATTGGATCTGTAATCACCCAAGTGTGGTCGAGACCGCGCTTGAGCACAAATTGTCATGTCAATTTTTGTTCTGTTCGTCTATCTGCGTTGTCGAGTTTGAAAATATTGATGTTTTTTTTAATGCTTTCTATCAAATTGGATATATTTGGAGAATTAGATCATTAAAATAATTTATTCAACGTTGATTCAAATAGAAGGTTGAACTTTAGCGTCGCTCACGCAGTTTTTTTTATATTCAACAATATTCTTGAAATCCGTATGAATTTTTATTAAGTACTTAAAAATATTTTTCCAATGGACTGGAATTATTTTATCATCCTGTCATTTTATAGTGATATCATTATGATTAAATTAGCAAAACTAATTATTAAACGTAATGAAAAAAAAAAAGACAACTATAGCCGATGCTTAAGCATAGACAATAGGTACACATCTCTGCTTGAGGCTTGATCTGAGTCTCGATTTATCTGAGTAATGAGTATAGTTTGATTACCGTTCTGGAATAAGACCGATGCTCAAGTACTGATTCTATACTTAAACAGTGATCCACTGATTGAAGATCAAACTGAACTTGAGGAACGTTCTGAAATACGGACCTTAGTCTGTCCGAGTAGTCTGTATTGAATTTTGTCTGCAATCCACCTGGAATTGTAGACAAATCTCAAAAAGCAGCCATAAGATTAACCCTCTGGCTAATACCTACAATGAAATAATTCAGCAGCATTGTCCAATTTTTTTTATTTTGTTTTGCTAATGCACACCCGACGACCATGCACACCTAATTCTTTTGTAGACTGTACTTAACGGTACCTAGGTATTTACATTATCACAGTTATCTACTTCCTTCTAGGTTAAAGTCAACACCTTAAGGCTTCCGCAGACAGGCGCGACGCGACTTTACGACAGCGTAGTCTGCTACGCTGACGACACGCTGGTCCTGGTGCAGGGGAGGTCGCATGAGGCGGCGGCCGAACTAGCGACACGTTGGGTTGCGACAATCGTCGATAGGATCCGGCAACTGGGACTCGAGGTGGCCTTGCACAAGTCCGAGGCCATGTGTTTCTATGGTCCTCGGAACGCGCCGCTGTCGGGTTCCCAGATAACGGCGGGAGGGGTTCACATCGGTGTCGAGTCGACGATGAAGTACCTGGGACTCGTCCTCGACAGCCGGTGGAACTTCGTGGAGCACTTCCGACGTTTGGCTCCCAAACTGCAGAGGGCTGGGGCTGCTTTGAAGCGGCTTCTGCCCAATCTAGGGGGTCCAAACGCCTCCTGCCGGAGGCTCTACGCGGGGATCGTGCGGTCCATGGCCCTTTACGGGGCACCGGTGTGGGCGCGTTCATTAAGGCTGCGACCAGCCCAGCGATTGAACGCGTCCCAAAGGGTCGTGGCCATTAGGCTGGTCAGAGGATACCGCACGGTCTCCCGTGAGGCGGCGAGCCTCCTTGCCGGACTACCGCCATGGGATCTGGAGGCAAAAGTCCTCGCGCACATGTGGGAGTTGCGCGAGGAGGCGAAACGCCGGGGTGTAACTCCGCTGCCGCGAGAAATCACGGCACAGCGGACAGAGCTCCGGCGGGATCTCATGGCGGCATGGAGAGTGCGATTGTCGCAACCCAGCGCTGGGCACGCCACAATTGCGGCGGTAAGGCCCCTCTTTGAGGAGTGGCTAGAGAGGCGCCACGGCGTCCTCACCTTCCGCCTGACGCAGGTCCTCACCGGACACGGTTGTTTCGGGAGGTTCCTGTTCAGGATAAAGCGGGAGGAAACGCCCGGGTGTTACCATTGTGTGGATCGCCCGGAGGACACGGTGGAGCATACGGTGGAGGTCTGCCTGGCTTGGGCGGGGCACCGCCGTGTCCTCACGGAGGCGATCGGCAGCGGCGATCTCTCGCGTCCGGCCCTGGTTCAGGCCATGGTCCGGAGCGAGAGTGCATGGGAAGCCGTCACTTCCTTCTGCGAAGCAGTAATGCTCGCGAAGGAGGAGGCGGAGCGCGCGAGGGAAATGCAAGATGCGCGCCCTCGCGCCCCTAGTCGCCGCAGGAGACGCCCCGGGCGTCGGGAGTCGCGAGCCGACTTCCGGCCACCGTAGGCGCGGGCTTGCGGACGATGGGCAATGGGTAGCTCGCCGTCCGAGTAGGACCAGGCCCGGGTCGACAGCGCGTTGTGTTCCACGCGCGCCTCAAAGAGATGTCAGCACCAACTGACGGGGTCCGTAAGGGCCAATGCCTGCCAGGGTTGCGAGTTTGTCCGAAAGGGATATCGCGGCCCCGGCACACAGGCAACGGAAGGAACACGGGTGGGTTTTAGTCAGTAAAAGTCTGACACTCCCTCTCGCTCCGCCCAGAGCGGGAGGAGTCATTTGATGATTTCCATCCAAAAAAAAAAAAAAAAAGGGTGTTCAGAATCATGTACTGAATCCATGGTACCAGTTTTCGCGTCGATGTCCCTGCCATACTGTATATTATCTTCAATGTGATGAACTTTATTCTCTGAACATTTGTCGCCTCACAACGCCTACAACGTCAGTTTTAGCGAAACTGCACACAAATATCGTTCGTATTGCGCAGTTGTTACTTTGTTTGGCACCATAGAAATATAAATAACAGTTGGCACCCTACCCTCTGTAATTTATTTCCCGACTATGGCCTACTTAGTATCTTCCAGTCACTTACATACAATAGGGATGTTGTCAGGAGAAAAAAAAACTATTTAGTCCGTCACTCAGATAATAAAACAATATTAGACACGTATTTTTTGCTTTATCATATTAATAAAAAATGCGTTATATAGTTGGGGACTGGGGACTCGCTACGTCACAAGTCAGTATAAAATCTACCGGCCAGTGACGTCATGCCACATTTTAATGCATTGCCCACTCAATGTATTGCCGTAATCTTTTGACTACGTAAACAAAGAAATATTACGTGTCCAATATTTTTTAATAATCTAATGACGGAAAATAGTTATATAAGCTATAAGTGCGGAAGGTAGGTGATTTCCGATGAGTGGCATTTTATTCACGAGCGAGTGTATAAGTGGACACGAGTCGGAAATCATCTTACGCACGTGTATCATACAACGTTTTACTATGCACCGTGAGAGTAAAAAAAAAAAAATCGAGTGAGCCTTACGATGATGTGTAACATCTAACTTATTGACGACGTATATAAATGATAAAAACAACATTCATGACTGACTTTCGACTTCGACTTCGACTTCGACATCGACTTCGACTTTGACTTTGACTCCGCCATTGCCATCGCCATCGTCATCGAAATCGTCATCGCCATCGCCATCGCCATCGTCATCGTTATCATCATCTGATTTGTAAAACTTTTCTCAAATAATAAAAACTCTTTGCGGGCTGACGACGGCCAGAAAAATTAAAAAAAAAACAGAAAAGTAAAAAGCACTAGTGAAAAAAAGTGACACTTTCCGCACAAATTTACTGCTTGGAAAAGGCTCTTTTCGAGCAAATCCATTGTAACATTCCTATTCAGTAATAATAATAATAAAGTTTATTATTCAAAAAGTAACAATACAATGTGACATATTCGGTGAGCCACAAACTAAGCGTCGCTTGTATCTTGTGGCTCTGGAGTGCGAATTTTTCAAAGTTATAAAAGTTACATTACAATTATAGAATGGTAGATAATTATTACACATTTTCCATATACAAAAGATGTGAATGTGAAGTGAAAATAAAATAAAATAAAATAGAACATTCGTGCGAATCTGAACACAAAATAAAATTGCAAGTGTTATCGTTTGACTTGCACTGTGGTGTGTGTTTGTGTGTGCATGCATGTATATGGGTTTGTGTGTGTGCTTGTGTGTGTGTATGTGTATGTGTGTGTAGGTACTATATCAAGGCTTCGGTGTCGTCGTATGATAATTTTAAAAGAGCTGAAGTTAGGGTTTTTTTACAGGTCATGGTTGAGCAGTCTTTTAGGTCGCAGATTTTCAAAACTTTGTTGTAAGTGTTGGGATGGGAAAAATAGGTACAGCGTCTAGCTAGTTCGGATTTGGCATTTGGTATGGGTACTCTGAAGATACGCTTGTTTATTATGTCGCTATAGTCGGGCCGTTTTTTTATTGTATCGTGATATTTAAGCGTAGCTTGGAGTACAAATATTTGTCGTACCCTGAGAACTTGAAACTCATGGTAAACAAGGTCTGTGGGGAATCTGTAAGGTTTTTTAAGTGCAACCTTGATCAGTGCCCGTTGTGCCCTCTCTAATGTTATAAATGTGCTTTTACCAGCACGTCCCCAGATGCAGATAAAGTACTGCATGATTGACTGGCAGAATGCGAAGTAGACCATTCTCAAAATATCGATAGGAGTACAGTCGCGGAGTTTTTTCAAGACGTGTATTAGTTTACGTACTCTGGAAGAAAGGGCATAAATGTGGGCTTTGTACGTTAAGTTGCTGTCTATGGTTACCCCGAGATATTTAATCGTGTCAGTACGTTCAAGGACTATGCATGCGCAGGGATGCTGTGTCAGGTGTGAGGCAATATTGTGTTTCTGTGGGCAGGTGTGTATTTTTAAGGACTTAGTCTGAGAGGCACTAGAGGAGCTTGTTTTGGAGAAAGCAATATATTTACTTTTACTAGCGTTTAGTGTCAGTAGGTTAGTGTCTAGGGATTGCGCTATCTGAGTTAGGCCTTGTTCCGCCAGTTGATAAACTCGGTCCTATGACGTGTCGTGGAAAACGATGGCTGTGTCGTCAGCGTAGGATATCACTGTAGCGTTTCTAAGAGGGAGATTTACTACGTCATTAATATACAGCGTAAACAACGTTGGGCCTAGGGTACTGCCCTGCGGAACGCCAAACGTGATAGGAAGTGACCTGCTTTGGTGATTGCCTATTTTACAATATTGATACCGCGATGTTAAGTAGCTGCGAAACCATTCTAGAGGTGTTCCTCTTATGCCTGTTGCCTCGAGTTTCTTTAAAAGCAGACCAGGTGACACGGTATCGAATGCTTTTGCCAAATCAAGAAAGACACCAACACAGCATTCTCCATTTTCTATGTGGTGCGAGACTTGATTTGTCAAAAGTGACACCGCGTCTTCGGTTGATTTTCCCCGGCGAAATCCAAACTGCCTATCTGAGACAATGTTGTGCTTCTCTACAAAATTTACCAATCTCGTGTTTACAATTTTTTCTAAAATTTTAGAGACTATACTCAACAGGGCGATGGGTCTATAGTTTTCCGGCAAGTCTTTGGGACCACTTTTGTAGATAGGGGACACTGCAGCAATTTTCCAGGAATCGGGAAAGACACCTGATTCTAAACTTAAATTAAAGATGTGCGTAAGTGGCTTTATTATACTTTCTCGGGAATTGATTAGTAATCGAACGGTTAGTTGGTCTGGCCCTGGTGCGCTGTCTATTTTCAAGTTGCGTATTATGTTGGACACTTCTTCTTCGTCGGTCGGATGCAGAAAGAAAGATTGTGAGATAGAGCTTGGAGCTATGTTTGATTCTATTAGTGAGTGGTGAGTGGTTGAAAGTTTGTCTAGGATCTTGGCTGCGTGGTTTTCCCCGACAGAGACGAAGTGTCGATTGCAATTGTCAAGTGCTGAACTTGGGGAGATAC
Source organism: Agrochola macilenta (assembly GCA_916701695.1). NCBI lineage: Eukaryota > Metazoa > Arthropoda > Insecta > Lepidoptera > Noctuidae > Agrochola > Agrochola macilenta. The sequence continues at coordinate 19,203,645 of OU753563.1, forward strand.
TGGACGCAATTAGGTGCGATGATGAATTTTTACGAGTTTTAGTTCCACATATATCTTTTATAACCGTCCAGAGCTTTTTTGGGTTTTTCTGGTTCCCTTCAATTTCCTGTCTGTTGTGTAAATTTCTGAGTTTCCGAAGAAGTGTGTACACGAAGTTTCTGTATCTGGTGTAAATTTGTTGTTTTGTGATATCTTCAGGGTCGGCTTTGCATTCAAGATGAAGTTTATCGCGTTGTCTCATGCATCTAATTAAACCAGGAGTGACCCAGGGTTGAATGTTGGCCATTCTGCGACTAATTTTAACATTTTCTGTGTGTTTGTCAGCGGCGCGTGAGATAATGTCGTTGAAGTAGTTTAAAGCAGTGTTTACACAAGATGAGCTAGTGACTGGATCCCAGTTTGTATTTGTAATCTCACCAGCTACACCAGTCCAGTCAGTTCTGACTCTCCAGCGCTTAGTGTTTTTAGGGCGTTCTGGGTTAATGGGGGCACAACACAAGGCTAGGTCGTGATCGGTAATGGATAAGCCACAAACGAGACCAAAAGGTATTGCTGGTGATTTTATGAATATGTGGTCAATACAAGCTCCGCATCTTGTTGGGAGAGTAATAGCAGGAGATAAACCATGTGAGGCCATGAGACAAGCGTAGTTAGATACTTGGTAATTACTTGGATCGTTTATGTTTAAGTTAATGTCGCCGGCTACAATTAGTGTTTGTTGGTTTTTAAGATCAAACAGGGTGGCGTCAAGGGAATTAAGAAATTGCTCTGTGTTTGTAAAAGAGGGAGACCGGTAAATAGCTAGGAGGCTTAATTTGTTGTTGGTTTTTATTAATATACTGTCGGCGTCAGCAAGGTTAGATTCTACAGTAACAATACTGCTGCTCCAGGCTGTTCTTGTGTATATAACAATTCCCCCGTTTTTATTTACTTGTTTAGTTGTTCTGTATGCGCTATATCCCTGTAAGTCCTCTATAATGGAGCCATCAGATAACCAACACTCAGTGAGCACGACAACGTCGATATTCGAGTCTAACCGATTTAGAGCAATTGCAAAGTCGTCAAAATTTTTCTGATAACTTCTGATGTTATATGTTAGCACCTTAATATTGTCTTTGGAAGCATTTAAGATACTCTTGCAGTTTTCAAGAGATTCTACTGTGCGACATTCTATATTAAAGGTTTCATCTAGGTCGTTGGATACGCTAAGTAAAGCCATTTTTAAGAGTTATAATATAAAGATGAGAACCGAAATTCAGTGAGGTGATTTTATGTAGAAAGTTTGTTGTTGCAAGAGATTTCATTACTTTTATGTTACAGAAGATTCTTCCAAAAGACAAATTATTATTATGTAGTGTGTAATTGTGGGAGTACCTTTGTAGGGCAATGTGCGTTGATGTGAGTGTTAAAATTGGATAGTTAAGATGTGTGTATTTGAGTACAAGCTCCTGTGAGAATTTTACCAAGTTTAGTACAATAAACAAACAATAAATATATTTATAAAATAAAAAAATTGAAATGAAACATACCAGGTGTAAGGGAACTAGCTCTTGTAGGTATTTGACTAAAAACATTTTAAATAAGCTATTAAAAATAATCAAAATTGTTGTTAAACTTAAAAATAGATTTAACAGGTGCTTAAGTCCCAGCCTTCTTGTGTATTTGAGTTTAAAAATGGTAAACAGGCAGTAAGAATATTTTGAACTTATTTTTATAGAGAAACATAGCGGGTGCTTTTGTACAAGCCCTTGTTTGTATTTGAGGAAATTTAACGTAAACAAACATAAAGAATATTTAAAAATTATTAAGTTAGAGAAACATAATAGATGCTTGATTGCAAGCCTTTCTAGGTATAGGTAGGTAAACAACAAATAATAAAAACATCTAGGAAATATAAAATTCAAAAATAAACATAACAGGTGCTTACATAAGGACCGCTCTCGCTCGCTAAACTTCTGTTTGTACAGTTGAGATGGGGCAATGGCGCGATAAGTCATGCTGGTTCCTAATAGCGATGGCGGGGTTTCCTTCTTGCTTCTTGCAGTACCTAGGTACTTACCTAATTCATAATATACGGACGTAGGTATAGTTAGGATAATGTATTTTATAATATATATGAGTTTTTTGAGAAGAAATAATGTTCGCATTCGTACCTATATGCCATGTAAGAATTAATTTGTAACTAGCTACACCCCGCGATTTCACCCGCATTAGTCTCGATCCCGTGGGAATATCGGGATAAAAAGCATCCTATGTCCTAATCCAGGTTATGGTCTACCCACAGAACAGAAAAACTGTGGGTCTACCCATGTACCAAATTTCATCCAAATCTGTTCAGCAGTTTTAGCGTAAAAGCGTAACAAACAAACAAACTCAATTTCGCATTTATCTATAGGTAGGTACATATACAACCTTAGTTTTTGTTTATACTAAACCTCTTAAGGGGTCATTGTACTTATCATTATGAACAACTTTCACCATGGGACCAACGCTGAAATCGCGAAAAAAAATCAACAGTTCCCTCGCATATCTCGTCGAAATGTAGGGAACAGCAGATTTTTTTTTCGTGATTTCAGCGTTGATTGCGTGATTTCAAAGTTGTTCACATAATGATGAGTACAATGACCCCTTAAGAGGTTTAGAATAAACAAAAACTTAGGTTGTATATTAACATATACGTACATACAAATAAATAAAATTTAAGTGTCTGTTTGTAATGTCAAAATAACAGCTTTTTACTAAATGCATATGAAAGTATTTAGGATACATACAACAAAAACACAATTTAAAAAAATATATGTCCGTCTATCTGTCTGTTTGTTCCGGCTAATCTCCGAAACGGTTGGACTGATTTTGACGGCAGTTTCACTGGCAGCCATACAAATAAATAAAGTTGATGTATAGAATTCCCCGCGGACGAAACCGCGGGTAACAGCTAGTATTATTAATATTTTAAAAATATAGTTAGGATTTGTTTTTAATCTATTAATCTATTTGGAATTTATTTGCCTTGTAAAGGCTCGAGCAGACCAGAGCGAATTAAAAAGCGGTAATTTTTCTACCGTTTAATTTTTTAGAAATTGTTTTGTAAGAGTCGCGTCGCGCGAGTCTGCAAACGACGCTTAATACTATTGAGTATCCGACATGGGTAGACTGATGAGCCTAAAATGTTTTACGTTTAAAATATGAACTGATGAACATATATCTTTTATCTTTCACTATAACTTGTCTCTTGCCATCATGTTGGCACCATTGTTTGTCAAGCATAAGTTTCAATACTATAAAAAAGTTAGTTCAAAATGGCGACTGACATAACAGTGCTACCAATCGAATCGCGTCACGGGGCAACTTATAATAAACGCACTTTATTATAAATACACATTCATAATCAGAACAAACATGACATTGTTCAGGCAGGCAAAATAACTTCTCAATAAGTTCCCAGTATGCTTAATAACCAAACAGCAATAGAGCTAGGTAGGTATATAACGTTCATAAAGATTGTGTTGTGTTGCCTAAGTATTGCAAACGTAGGTACCTACTCACAATTAGGGGCTGTACCTTTCATGAGTAAAAAACAAGCTAAGTGCGAGTTGGCCTCGCACACGAAGGGTTCGGTACCATGCAATCAACCTGCCTAGGGTCGGCTTCCAGTCTAATCAGATGCAGCTGAATACCAGTATCTAATACCAGTAAGTTTAACTCAGTTACTGGGTAAAGGCTCGTGCAGACCAGCGCGACGCGACACGAACAATACAATTTTTAAGAAAACTTCACGGTATAACAATAAACGGTGTCGCGTCGCTCTAGTCTGCACCAAGCTTTATTTATACGATACCCCTTGGTAAGACTGGCTGTCAGACTTTCGGGCTTCTGACGCCCTGTAACAACTGTCAAAGATTGACGAATGACAGCCAGGACCAACGGCCTAACGTGCTTTCCGAGCCACCGTTCCGTACCATGCACCGTACAATATTTAACTAATTTTTTTTAAACAGTTATTAAAAAAGAGTTAAAATAATATTCTACGGTTTAGTTTGTTGTTAGTTATTTGTTGTTATAGCGGTAATAGGAATTAACAATCTGTGAAAATTTCAATTATCTTGGTACATATTATATGGTTCATGAGATAGCCCACTGATAGAAAAACGGACGAACAGCGGAGGTTTAGTAATAGGGTTCCGTTTGGCACCTTTCGGGTACGGAACCCTAAAACCAGTAGAAGACTGTAACAGTCGACTCGACAAAACAAATACCTTACTATAGTATATCAATGCCTTACTACCACAAAACCGTGTTTATCAGTTGTTTAGGCTAAACACCTTTTAAACTCGACATTTATAGGAGTTAGACGCAGTGTTGCCAGATGCATTGAACCTAATATCTGTAGTAGAAACAGCTAAAATCTGTATTTATATCTGTATGCTATTTTAACTTGAAATCTGTATTAAATCTGTATGTATGGTCAAAAGAACCGAAACAGAATAAACCTACTTACCGTATGCAGTCAAATTACTTTATTCTGCTTCTTTTGAAAAAGAAGAGAATAGGTTTGATTCATCACCTACCTCGACCTTGACCTCCAGGACAGTTACTGGGTAACACGATAGCCCTTGATAACTGGTTGTCAGATTTTTGGGATTTTTTATTGTGCATTAAATCAATATCAATTACCATTAAAAGTTTGTACGAAATTAATTATTTACGATAAATGCATCACGAGAGCGCAGTATTTTGGAGAACACGCAAAAATCTTTAATTGGCGGATTCCCCGTTTGAAAAATAAGTGAAACTGGCCACTGACTGACAGAACAGTACTACCAATCGCGATTAATTTACTTAAGTTCCGTTTTAAAGCTGATTATGGCTATTGAATCAATAGAATTAGAAAATTCTGTATAAAAATCTGTATCCAGTGCTTATCTGTATCATAAATCGAAAATCTGTATAAATACGGAGAAATCTGTATATATGGCAACACTGGTTAGACGTAAGATTGACATTAGACACACCTCTTCTATTTTTTTCCATATGGCAATGGTGCCGATGTCGACAATTCTGCCAATGTCAATGTGTGGAGAAAACGTGCGGAGGGAAACAAAAAAAATATTTGTAATGGAAGCTAAAATTAAATACCATGTAATTGAGTTTAATGCGAAACTTGTTGGCGGGTATTATTAGAACACTGAAACAAACAGATACAAAATATTGTTTTAAATATGATTAAATATGTACATAAATGGTCACAGGCCACACAAAAATCATCATAATTTGATGTCATTGACGCGAATAAAAAACATCAAAGCTGCAAAGAGCTTTGGGGAAGAATGTGTTAGTAGGAATGGAAAGTTATTTGGGACAGGGATTTTTAGTTTAGGAAGATGGCTATATAAGTCATGGGCTGGGTTATTATTGGAGCAGTTAAAAAAGATGTGCTCCAAAGTACCTTCATCCAACCCACATTCGCAGAGCGATGAGTCTCTGACCAGGATTTTATGAAGGAAAACCGGAGAACGACACACCTCTTCTATCAGAAGGCCAATTCTCGTACATAAAAAACGTTCACGTTCAACTCGCCAATTGTCAAACTTGTCAAAGTTTTTGATAAATTATTTATTGTATTTTTGACAGATTGCGAACGTTCTTAAAAATTATGGGAATTGCAGTCTGTTCTGTGAGACACACGTTGAACAAGTATCTCAGTTTTTGTAGTAAGACCGTAACGTTTAGGTAACATTATATCACGCCTGTATTTCTCGAAGGGGTAGGTAGCTGTGTATAGTGGCTTAATAGGTAGTAAACCGGAAATTCACCATTTATGTGTAAGTTCCAGGTACTTAATAAAAAAAGTCGGGAGGTGTCGTGGCACACCCGGTTGCTTCAATACAAAGGCGGATGCAACACAGACAGTGGTCGTTCAGTGTAACGCAGCCTTCAAAAGGACTTACGCGTCTCGCTGGTGGTGGCGTGTGTTACATCATTAAGTTCCCTTCAAAATGGTTGAGCTAAATGGTGTTGATCCATGCGTCATGTTCGTGAACGGGCGCCGTCAGTGGGGACTGGTCATCTCTTAGCTGCCACGGCTTATTTGAATTTTTTTGAATTGTTTTTGTTTTATTGTTTTATTACGGACTCTTTTAACGTGGACGTCTCTCTACATTGTTCTCACATGTATTATTACAACATGAATGATGTAACCAATATTTTGTAACAATATTCTGATTTAAAAGAGGGTCCGTGGAGTTTCTTGCCCGTTCTTCTCCATATGAACCTACTACGCTTTGGAATGGGCAACTAGCTTCATATTTCTGACTGACCGACCCCTTGACAATTCAAAAGTGCCTGTAATTGGTTTATTTGATATACTCGTAAATGGTTTGAGTTTGAGATTTGACTTAGTGGTGGCGCGGACTCTATTTTAAAATTGAATATGTACCTATGCGGGGATGGTTTCTATAAAACAAGAGTTAAGTGATAGGCGCATTAAAGTGAGCACGTCCTCTTGAAATAAATAGCGAAAATTCAGTAGGTATTGATTCTTATTGTCTTACTTCGCGCACCATATAGATTTCGGCACTGTTAGCTCGCGCAGCGCTAACAATTCCTACTTAACACTTTGCCCGACCTGGCACGCGTAGCGGGTTTTGTCGACGGAAGAATAGACTAGATGCCAGATTGTGATAGTTGATCTGTCATTTTGTCTATTCTTCCATCGACAAAGCCTTCTATTGTGGTCATGCTAAGCGTACTGAGAATCAAACCCAATACAAGACGCGCTCAGAGAGTCCCGTTTGTGACTACCCTGGGCTAACGAGGCATTCATCGCCTTCACGGATTAGTGCAGTGGTCGGCAAACTCCGCGCGGGGGTCGGGGTTTCGGTTTTATCAAGTTTTATTCAAAATTCAAACCATATTTCAAAGATTTTTTTCCGAGGTATTATCACCAAAAATTAACAGGACTTCGAATTCAAAGTTTTCAAAGGTTAACTTGTTAATAAGTAATCTAGATGCCTTAATCATATTACCATCAGCCGATATGTTGACGATGATGAAGGCATCCAACTTCTTAGCAAGTTAATTTTAGGAAGCGTTGTGGAATGAAAGAGGATGGGAGTTTTAAGAATTAAGAAAAGTGTATTGAAACAGTTTGGACACACAGGCAGGATTGGCTCTCATAAGAAATCTTTGTCGTTATAGTATTGATATTTGACTCTATTGACTAATGAGTTTGCCGACCACTGGGTTAGTGTCTTGTTACAAGTTAGGAAAGCCAAAACAAACCTAAAGTAACAAGAAGACGTGTTTCAAGAACAAGCTCTATTTACAGTGTTTATGTACCTACCACAAGTGGTCTTTGAGTTTCTTTGGAACGATTAATTACTTAGGTACCGACCTAAAAAAATATGCTCATGAAGTTTGAAGACTGTCTCTATACGTATATTTCTAAGTATCACACTTTTGCTTGTATTTTTATTATGAGGCGTTAAAACTGGGATTTTAATTTTATCAATCAAGCTTTTCACCCTGTGTAAAGTAACCTACATTATAGATCTACCTACATACTAGTTTATAGAATACTTCTTTAATTAAACCTGCTTCGCCTTGCTCACGGTTCGGCAGAAAACTTGCCCTGTCCATTAATAAATTAAAAACATAGATTTGTGCCAAGGCCATCGCAGAATCAAATAAATTTGCCTCTGTTGTGACTGTGAGCCTGATATATTGCAAGTTTTAGGAATTCACAATAATGAAATAAGTAGTAAAATATACCTACATAAGCCTCTTATTATAAGCACTTGTGTTCAAGTGTCGCTCTCTAATGTTTAAGAGCAGAAATACTTGAAAGTTAAAGTGTTGTGAAACTGAAAAAATGCAATGAAATATTTCAGAACTCTGAAATTGTCAAACAAAACAAAGGAAGAAATAAAATTTCCATAGAGACGACTTCTTTTAAAAACAATAAGCTTACTTAACAATTAAAGATAATTAAACAATGATTTAGAATTTTGGGAGAGGCCGTTTTCTTATAGGTGTGATGCGAGCGTGTTCTGAGGCGGACTTAAACACATCAATAACAATAAAAAACGCTAGATATCGTAGCACGGCCCATCAGTCACGCAAGCCTGCCGATACCACTACCTGCCGAACGTTTAGATAACGCAGTTACTGATAAACGGTACTAATATATGACAACAAGACTGCCAAAAGCGGAAACACTTCATATTCAGGCCAGTCAAACAGCTCAACGTGGTAAGGGCCGACTTGTAAAGATCTTGGGACCGAATCCAGGCAACCACATTACTTTGTATAATTTATTTCATCACCACTGCTCATAAAGCGAGAAAGGAAAATATCGTGAGGCAACCGGCATGCCATAGAAACAAAAAGTTCGAAGACATGTGACATCCATCACATCCACCAACCCGGTCTGAGCCCACGTGGTAGATTATGTCAAACTTTATAGGCTATGCTCGCAGAGGTGCCACTGGTCTGAAAAGTTCTGGAGTGGTCAAAGTCAAATCATTTATTTCAAATAGGCCCTTGCAAGGCACTTTTGAACGTCAAAAATTACAAAAGAAATTAATTGATTCTAGTCGCCCCTTCCAAAAGGTAGTTTTCGTATGGAGAAGAATGGGCAAGAAACTCCACCGTTACTCTTTTAAAATGTTTTACAATATTTTGTATATATGTAGGTACATTCGTTATAAAATTATATGTGAAGACGACGCATCTAAAAATAAAAAAATAAAATTGACTTTACCACAATAGGTAAAAAGAAATTTAAAAAGAGAGCAACAACATATAAATTAATTACCTATGTGATAGATACATGGTTCTCACATATTTACAAACATTGCAAAAGTAGACGATTTTCCAAAAAAAGGGGGGTTACCGCGAACCGAAAGGCGTAGCGTGAGTAGGTAAGCAGGCCCCCCAAAAGATGATCTGACGACGGTAAACACAAGACCTGTCATTGTGGTGATGCTTGGCCAAAGCCAGAACAGTACCCTAATTGCGTAATAACCGATCAATCAGAATCTGAATCGTTTTGAAACAGATTGCTAATCCATTGCTTCTTATGTTCGAATAAATTTTCGGCTCAACAACGTAAATAACGCAATGAATGTAGTTGAACTGTCAAAATTAAACCGATTAGACTTAATCGTTTACGAAAATGTGTTACGTCATTAGATAGCTGGCCATCTTTTAGTTGAATGATGATTATGAAACAGCTCGTCACCTAACATCCGGTGAGATAGTGGTAAAAACACTATTCCTATGTAAAATCCGTAAGACCCAGAATCAGAACTTTTTAAACTGAATCGATTACAAGTCTGAAAACATCAACATGACGTCAGTTTCGTTTCGACAAAATGTTACAAGTTGACACTTCTTGACAGGCGAAACTACTATTTAGAATTAAAATATCACAATCTTATCATCTATCTATTATTCATCATGACTTTTTTAATCAGGTAAGTAGCTGTGAATTTAAAACCTGCAGTTTGTTTTATAGGGTGGGGAGGAGCTCGTGGCTAAGTAATAACAGCTACGCTTGCCGGGTTGGTCCGTAGATGGGTGACCATCTTTACATCCTCCTCCGTGCCTCGGAAAGCACGTTAAGCCGTTGGTCCCGGCTGTCATTCGTGGATTTTTGGCAGTCTTTAAGAGTCGTCAGAAGTCCGTAAGTCTGACACCAGTCTTACCAATGGGTATCGTATTACCCAGTTACTGGGTTGTGGAGGTCAGATAGGTAATCGCTCCATGAAAAATACTGGTACTTAGCTGCATCCGGTTAGACTGGAGTCCGACCCCAACATAGTTGGGAAAAGGCTAGGCAGATTGAGTTTGTTTTAAAGGGTAGGCAGCTACCTAGCTAAGTAGATTTTCTCTATATTTATAGCGGAGTTTAAAAGAGACGAGATTCTTTCAAAATTCTGCTTTCTTCGCTGACCAATGTTTCAAGTCAATCGAGCATTCACGCAACAGGCGGGGATCGATACTCACATCTTACAGTGATCAATCGGACGCATATTCTGGGTGAAACCATAAGAGTAAAACAATCTTGAGAGCTTTATCAAGTAATACAGTCCGGCCGTCGAAAGATAGCGTTCCTGACACCTGTCAGTTGGACGATTTCTAGTACTTATCATGGTGTATTAACTTCGCCAGGTATGGCATTCCGAAACACAGTGGTCACGTGGGTAACACAAGTCTACGTCATCACATCTGTCTTACCAGAAGTTTGTAATAATAACTCCCCAACCACCTTTATTACCTGTGCGAATCCGATAAAACAATGAGATTTTAATTAACAATTACGTTGGTTTATGTTTAAATTGAATTGTTTCGTTTGATTAGACACACGAAACGACAATTTAAAAGCTTTGGTTACTGAAAATCTTTCCTTAATCGTGTTTTGTTGCAATAGAGTGGCAACTGGATAGTGACGTAAGCATGTGTTAGTCCCGGTACTTATGCCAGACCTTGTTTTATTAGACCAAGGTACTAATAAGGATCAAATTACGTTACGTTCATCACACAATCGTCTTCTTCAATATCCCACTCACCGCACTGACTTCATTCACTCTTCCTTCTTCGTTCAATCTATCTCCTTGTGGAATGCGCTTCCCCAAGAAATCAGGATGGCAACCAACCGATTATCCTTTAAAGTTAAAGTTCGCGAGCACATTCGTAAGAAGCTGGCAGTATCATAACAACGGTAATGTTTTCCCATTGTTTGTCTTATTTGTTTTAGTATATTCGTGTATTTATGTGTATTTATCTGTTCTTGTATTTACTTATATTTTATTATATATATAGGTTAATAGGTATATGTATATCCTTATATTTAAATAAATATTTATTCCACAGTTTTCATATTGCACCTACCACTGTTTATCTCTGCATCACCCAAAGGTTGACTGGTAGAAAATGCCTATGGCATTAAGTCCGCCTCTGTACATTTGTGTGCTTAAAGTATTAAATAAATAAATAAATTCGCAAAACACATATTCGTTGGTTTGAAACTAACAGGTGTCAAGAATGCATTCTCTCGATTTCCTGACCTTCGAGAGGTAATTAGGAACAATTTAACAATATATTGCTTTTTGGATCTCAAAGATTAGCCATTTACGATACTTTATCTGTTTACAGCTGTATTGTAGCACGTGAAAATATATCACCGTATTTAGCAAGCCCAGTTTTATTTATTTGCTCACTTACGAATTTACACATTGACGCATTTACGAAGGACTATCTCATTACGTTTCGGTCAGCTTATCTCCGTGTCAAGTCATTTAAAATCGTATAAAACTGTTTTTTTTTTTACCCCACAATTGTGTAAGTAGGACTTGCACCCTGAGGGTTCCGTCTTAAAGCTATGCTTGCTCGGCTGCCCGAGTTTTCAAATCTGGATTGAAGAACAAACTTAAGTTATCAATTGAAAAATAACTTTTATCAGAGTAATAAAATACCTACAGGCTAAATGTTACTTCAAGACACGGCGGCCTATGATTTTTAATGCCAGATTGAAGGACAAACATATCATTGCAGTTCATATATAACTATAAATTACCAACTTTTGAATTTTCCTCTTTACTTGACCTTGATTCTCGCCAAACTTCATGGTGCTGGACCAACGGGAAGTACCAAATAGACTGGTTTATTTGCGACTGTAAAAATATGCGGCACAAAAAATGGCTGTATTTTTTTATTGCGTCGACTTGGAAGTTTGATTTTCGTTACAGCTTCAAGAGACCGTAGATCTAAGTTTTTGATATCTGTTTCCACTTGATGCCTCCACGCGTTCCTAAAAAAAAGAGTCTTGACAGACAACGCCGTCATCCTTTAAGGGTTTCAATTTTTAATTTTGAGGTAGGTACCTACGGAACTCTAAAACTGATGTATTATCTACCTGTTATCTTACGGCTGAACGGTTTTAGATGTTACCAGATAGGCCATGACCTGGATTAGGAAATAGGATACCCTGAATCGGTAGCACGTTCCTGTGGGATATTTTCTGACATCCACGCAGGCGAAGCCGCGGGCAAAACCTAGTATTATGTATAAGGCGCTCGGTAATCTTTCGATACCGAGTATGCCGAGCATGCTGTAAAACTCTTGACGTCACAGAGTACTGAAACATTGAAATATAGGCGCTCGGTACCGAGTATACCGAGCATACCGATCCCGCACCGCAGACGTACCGACCAGTGAGGATTAGGCCTTACTAATAACAGACTGTGTAAGTGTGTACCTTTGATACAATATAATGGAACGGAAATTGGACACAATAAAATGTATACTTGTACACGTATATGTACTACATCATTTTGGGGTGAACATCAGGATAACCATACAATAATAAAACCACTGAAATTCTGGGAACGTTCCAGAATTCTTTACTATGATTGTCCTGTGAAAAAAAAGATACTTACACAAAACAGAAACTAAAAAACTTTTTACAAAAAAAAAAAAAAAACAACCGACTTCCAAAAAACACTACAAAGCGAAAAATAACTTCTTCTTTTCGTGTGGTTAGTGACTAACATGGTGTCAGAGTTTTAAAGCCGCCCATAGGCCTCTGACTCGGCTTCACATGCCGTCGAGAAATACCTCTCAGGCATGCCGGTTTCCTCACGATGTTTTCCTTCACCGTTTTTGAAGCAAGTGATAATTATTAGAGATGCCGCGAATACTCGCTATTATTCGGTATTCGGCATTACTCGATTTTTTTTTGTTATTCTTCGATTATCGAATAATAGGGTCTATTATTCGACATTCGGCGAATAGACAACTATTCGCCGAATGTCGAATAGTTGTCTTATATTAATAAAAATAAACATTTAATGAACAGTAAAACTATAGACTTAAAAATAATGAAACTTTTATTAATCTTTAAAAATAAAACACGATTTGTATTATTATCATTAATACGAGTATAAAAAGTCAGTCATGTTGAAGTTAATTAGTTAGATTTTTTAATTAATCATTTTATATTTCTGGTGCAGAAAAAGCACGATTGGGATCAAGTCGGTTGCGCTTTTGTTCATAAATCAAACCTGCTACAGAAAATAAATAAACTATGTTATTAGGATTTGAGAATAAATAAACTTTTTTCTATATTCCTTTTTTTATGTCGAGTAATAATGGCGAGTATTCGACTATTCGCCATAGGAAATGCCGATTAATCGGTATTCGACTATTCGCTATAGCAACAATTCGCGGCATCTCTAATAATTATACAATACACACATGAATCCGAAAAGTCAGAGGTGCGTGCCTTGGGTTCTTACTCGAGACCTATGACTTGGCAGTCCAACGGTCACACCCATAGATATAAGAAAGAAGGAGATATGCCCGGTAGTTGAAAATGTATCGAAACCCAATGTCTTCTATCTATCCCTACTCTCTAGCCTGCGATCACACATGCGATCAGTAAACCCAATAAATACGAGGCCCCGCTCACACTTGCAATTTACAAATCAGAACGTACTACATAATCAATTATAAACCTTATCCCATCAAACACAGCGTGCATTTACCATGCACCGTACAACTCACCCACACGAAAACATCGTTCGCTATCGTTGTGCTGTGCAAAAGCCATTTATTTTACATATACGCTAGTGATTGACTAAATCGGAAACTTATCGATTCTCCCATTTATTATTGTATTAAAATTTTTGGAAGTTGCTGAAAAAATTATAAATAAAAAACGATATACATATAATAAGATGATATAAATAAACAATAAGTAAGTAAAAAAAAGAAATATTAAGTAAACCAAAAAAATACCAACATTATGAGAAAATCTAAATGAGTATAAAACAAGATTTCACATCGGTCTTCCAATCAGGCTATAACTGTTGACAAATTGAAGAATAAACTTTAATAGTAATATAAATTCATACGACAATCGACATTATTGTCGATAGCCTACGTTAGTGGATCTGCACAACCACATCACTAATCCGTCACAAGACGCTGCGGCCGTACTAACGATGCAACCGCTTAAAGTAAATATCGTTTTGTAATTTTTACATTGCTTTTCCAGTTACTTAGCGACATACTTTGGTAGTGGTAAAGAAGCAATGTATTTACTACAATAAAAGTACAGTCGCTGTGATATATGAAAACAAAAATAACGTAGTAAAGGCAAGAAATATTTTACGATTTGTTGTTTTTCATGATTTTCAACACAAATATAGCAAAATACTTGTGCTGATTTATGAAAAGTGGTTCTACGATTTATAAAGTTTATAGTTTAGCTTCGATTTTTACAAGAAACCACTGAACAACACGGTATTCTTAAATGTTATCACGATCGCGCTCGAAAGCGCACTAGTTAGCGGAGACGGCCATTTGCCTGAGGCATGAGCATTGTGATCAAGACGCGCGGACACAGACACGCCCCCATACCACTTCTCCTGTTATTTATATTTCTATGGTCACACCACTAGGCTATCACTGCTGCTCTATATGGCTATTAATGTCGGAAGTCGGTGTATTTGGTTTTTAATTTTCTTTTTCTGCCACCGACTTTTTTGGAAGTCGATTGTTTTTTTTTTTTTCTAAAAAGTTTTTATTTTGTGTTGTGGTACCTACCCCACACAAATTCGAATACCACTACCTGCAATGTAAATAACAGCGACAGGAAGTTATCATCATATCATCCACATACACTAAGTGGGAAAAATACGTATTATTGAAGCTTACTCAAAAACTATCCAAGCAAAGTTAATAAAATTTATATGGGACCAACTTGGGAGCATACCCTTTCATAAAAAAACAATCATTTTCAAAATCGGTCCGCAATTGACGGAGAATAAAAAAATAAAAAATAAATACAAATACTAAATACGCGACGAACATATAACCTCCTCCTTTTTGGAAGTCGGTTAAAAATGTAGTCGTTTACCCTGCATTATTTCGTGTTTATATCAAACGGAACTGAAGATGCTCTTACACATTGGGCAATAAATGAGCCATTCTTGGCAATTTTACTCATTATGCCTCGTATTAGACCGCCCCGTTGGTCGTGGTCGTGGTCGCATGCGCGCCTGCTGAGCGTGGGGTCCTGGGTTCAATTCCCGGGCCGGGCAAAGTGTTCGTGTAATAAGGTGGTAGGATAACATCAGCCTATTCCAAAAGGACACTGGGCAATTTTGTATTGCAAGTGATCCATGGATCAATGGCGATACGGTTTTGATATATGTGTAGGGATACCCCAACTGCACCCTCGTGCAAAGAGGCACCAAAATCTGACTCGGCAATTTTTGAATTTATAGTATTTATAAGGGCGGATGAAGAGGTCCTCGATGCAGCCGGCGGAAGAAGAGAGAGTTTATGTCTTCGTAGTGTGGTGGAGTGCAGTTGCCGTCCTATCTGCCTATGAAAGTGAGGGAACAGGCAGTGCACCTGTGTCTGCGCACACACTTGTGCACTATAATATCTCCCGCGCCGAAGGCTGGTTTCCGCTGAGAGATTGGTCGCCATGGCCGAAATTCGGTCTGGAGGACGATAGGGTGGCGGGGACATCGACGCGAAAACTGTTACCATGGGTTCAGTACATGAATCTGAAGCCCCCTGCGACGAAATTTTTCGTCGGTTATTTAAAAAAAAATCTGCTGTTTCTTAGAAAAGTGCAATACCTACGCGGTCAAAATTTATATGGAACAGCAGATTTTTAAACAGTTTTTTTTTTTACAGTTTTCGCTTTGCCAACCTGTATATTACACTAACTTTCGCGAATCTTTTACATAATTCTCTTTAATAATCCGTAAGTAATTAAGTTCGCCTATTTTTACAAAATATTTTGATGGGTACCTATTTAACATATATGTATAAACTAAATTATCCTTATCTTGGTTACCTACTACGCACTGTCCATAACATGTTGTTGTATCCATGTAACGCGAGTGTTGCTACAATATTATTATCTACCTAGGTACGGAGGAATAGGTACCTAATATGTCGTTTAAGTCAGAAGCATCCAAACTACATGGCATGAGCCACAACAAGGATAAGCTTATTATAGGTTAAAATTATATTATTGTTACTACGTATAGGCACAAACACAACTGTATAGGTACGTACCTAGTCAAATATGAACGGCTGTGATTTAGTTTTAAAATAAACTTTAATTGTTTACAGTAATTAGGAGGTGTGCTCGGTTAGAGCGATACAGACGGAATGGCTTACGGACTATTGGTACATATTTTATAAAAAAAGGTTAATCAATAAAAACAATATTTCTGGAATGGTCCACCAGGCCACTTCACATGAACGTTAACTTAAGTGTTAGAAAAAGGTGTCGTGTCGACAGAGATGCATAATAAATAACTGCAATCGGTGACATGGCTATTAACTAAATAATTAAACAAGTGGTTAGAAACAGCATATTTGGGTCGAGTGATTCGCTCCTATGGGAACTGATGTCTGGCATGCATAACTACCTACCTACAGTGTGTACAACAAAAACACAGTATAATAAAGTAACGGTATTGGACAACTACATATGGATGACTAACGATACCCCATACATCGAAATCTGTTCACGCATTTAAAAGTTATGGTGGCACAAAGAAACTCACATACATACGTACATGAACCCTGAAAACATTAAGTACACTCCTGTTCTGGGCAGTCTAGTAAAAAATTAAAAATACACCTGCCGAACCTAAACGTAACATGACGTAGACGACGTCAAAAACGAAAGAAAAATATACCTAGCAATGTTTCCTTAAAGCCAGGTTTTCCGGGCCTGTAGGCCTTTGAAACGCTACCTCCACCTCCCCCGAATGCAGAGCGACGTATTTATTTACGATGCGCCGCCGACCATTTCGCAGTAAATCCATGCCACAGCATAAAATATTTTCAGTTGATCAACTAATTAATCAACTAACAATTTTCACTATCAATTTTACTTTGTTTTTATTTTGTGTTTCGCGAACTGTGTCCAAATAAACAAATTTCTTTCTTTCTTTCTTTAATTACACTAATTTGACTATTTAAAATTGATTCTAAACCAGGCAATTTCGGATAACCCCCCGTTAAACGCTAACTTCAATATTATTAGCAGGTGCTTTCCTACTTCCAATCATAAAGCACACCAATATTTGTAAAAAAGTGTCTATAACTTGAACGCCGGAATAGTCTACCACAAAGCCAGAAAACCAAATTGTATGAACAATGTGTCCTGCCTATCATGACTTATGTGAAACATAGACGGTTACTAAAGAGGTTGGGTACTAAGTCCAAGTTGCACAAAGGGTTATGGAGCGCGCGTTATGGATGTTAAAGGTACTCGTAACATTCCGTAGCCGACTGCAGGCGGCAGCAGCAGGCGACGTGTCGTCACAACACGACTGGTTTCTATGTATTTGTATGAAACTGACGTGTCTGAGTACACGTTTAAGTTTTCTTCA
The DNA here is from genome assembly GCA_916701695.1 of Agrochola macilenta. Lineage (NCBI taxonomy): Eukaryota > Metazoa > Arthropoda > Insecta > Lepidoptera > Noctuidae > Agrochola > Agrochola macilenta. Next base: position 19,221,077 of record OU753563.1, read on the forward strand.
CAAGTCGACAAAGCAAGTAATTTTTAGTGCTTTTAGAATGATCAAAAGAAAATCGAAAGTATCCGAGAGTGTGCAAAATTTTTGAGCTTGCTTCGCTCGCTCTTCTATTCTTCATTTTCATATTTGCTTGGACTTTCCTGCATAAGTCGACAATGTAACTCTTTTTTTTTTTTCTTTTTTTTTTTGGGTGGTATATCATCAAATGACTCCTCCCGCTCTGGGCGGAGCGAGAGGGAGTGTCAGACTTTTACTGACTAAAACCCACCCGTGTTCCTTCCGTTGCCTGTGTGCCGGGGCCGCGATATCCCTTTCAGACAAACCCCAGCAGGCGTTGGTCCTTCCGGACCCCGTCAGTTGGTGCTGACATCCCTTTGAGGCGCGCGTGGAACACGACGCGCCGTCGACCCGGGCCTGGTCCTTATCGGACGGCGAGCTACCCATCGCTCACTGTCCGCAAGCCCGCGCCTACGTTGGACGGAAGTCAGCTCGTGACTCCCGACGCCCGGGGCGTCTCCTGCGGCGGCTAGGGGCGCGAGGGCGTGCAGCTTGAATCTCCCTCGCGCGCTCCGCCTCCTCCTTCGCGAGCATAACTGCTTCGCAGAAGGAGGTGACGGCCTCCCATGCACTCTCGCTCCGGACCATGGCCTGAACCAGGGCCGGACGCGAGAGATCGCCGCCGCGGTTCGCCTCCGTGACAATGTAACTCTCAAGTTCTGTTTGAAAATGTAAATCAAATCCTAACCTATCCGAGACGGGGTATTAAAATTATCGAGTTAGCTTCGCTCGCTCTTCTCACCCTACATAATCTACTGTCCTAATATTTATTATTTATCAAAAAGCCAAGGTGACCAATTTGGCAGCACCGTAAAGTACCCTAGCTTAGTTACTGCGACCAACTGTGAGAAAAGATCAGAAAGTTAAAAACTTACTTATTTAAAAAGTATGCATCATTAGATAGTCAAAAAGTTTTTAGAGTAACCATTAAATGTTTCCCCAATATTCCTCGGCATCCATGGTGACCCCCCCAAAATCTTAGGCTGCGACCGCGCCTGTTAACTAGAACCTAGGTAATAAGTTGGTAGTTTCCGGAAACAATAAGTTGCTATTTTCCATAGATATAAGAAAGAAGTTGTAATTTAAGCTGTTATTTATATTTCTATGCTATTTTCAGAAAGAGCTGCACGTTCAGTGCCGGGAGCCTCCTGGATGGTTCCCTTAGTCACTAGTCGCATATGGGATGCCGGGAGCCCTCGCAGAGGGCTCATTGTAAATGTAGGTTTTTCTTATCGATTTAGACATTATAAACTGTGAAAATAAAATCGGATGTAGATATATTTTATCAAGATTTATTAGTGTAATATGGATTGGTTTTAATATCCAATCATTTTATTTTTATTTTTTGTTCACAGTTACAAATATTCACAAAAAATTTAAAAAGTTGGATAATACGTATATATAGCCACAAGACCCTCTGAAAACACTATTTTACACTAGTTTTAAACCTAATGCCGTTGACCGTCCGAGATGGTCAACTTTAGCACAAACGTAATGCTGGTAACCCTCCCGGAGGGTTCACTTCCAATATTAAGAGAGTCGAAAGTGTTAAGGTTGCAGTAGTCGATATTTTTTCCATACAAATTTCGGGAGGGTATTACTCCACTGTTTGACATTGTACATCCAAAGTTAAGGGAGTAAGTACTTCTTGTATTTTCGACTTTGTAATTTTTAGGGTTCCTTACCCGATGGGTGCCAAACGCCAAACCCTATGTATATATGTACTAGCACCCTTATTCTAAGTCGTAACCTCGAAAGCTCCTCGACTCACAATTCAGTCGAGAAGACCTCAAGGTGTGCGCCGGAAGATCCTCAAAATCCAATCAAACTATATTCTATATTCACTAGATTCTATATTCTAAGTCAAAACCTCATAATATCCTCGACTTGACTCAACCTGACTTAGGTAGTTTGATATTCATAGTTGCAATTTTACTCCTCATGTTAAAGAATTTCCTCAGTCGAGGTGAGTTTGAGTTGAGGAACCAACTGTCAAATATAAGGTACGTCGCGATCTACCTTGAGGAAGTTTGTAAACAAAAAACAGCGTATTTCATCCGATTTTCGTTATGTCTACGTTAATCATAATTCATACAATTACGTATCGCAACGCTAAGTTTACGATTTCGCTTTACTAAACATATTGTGGTGAGCTTTTTGTTACCACAATTGTTTCATGATATTGGTGGTGGTAACAGACGTGGATTGCCAATTCCACCCATAACCCAAGTCTTAGCCGCTTTACGATTTTATGCAACAGGAAACTTTCAAGATGAACTGATATTTTAGGAAAGGCTAATAAAGAAGTATGTATGAGTTCCCAAGCCATCCAATTCTCAAGTATCACCTTATTTTTTGCCCAGGACATGGTTTTTGGTTCAAGTGGATAAATTATTAGTTTGTTTATTTTTATCACTCTACTTTCATTTGACAAATGTGATACTTCAAGTTGAAAACCACAGGTAGATAACGCGCTCACAGACTGTTCTAAAAATTAGTTTAGCCATTATAATAAACGGAATATTCCTCCAAATAATGACGTATTCGTGACGTATCACCTCGACTCACACTCATTGAAGGAACCTCATAATTTCTTTAGTCTTACGACTATGAATACCGATTTTGATGATCTTTCGGCGATTTTAAGGCACGCCTTGAGGTCTCCTTTACTGGGTTGTGAGTCGAGGAGCTTTCGAGGTGACGATTTAGAATATAGGTGTAAGGAAATTATGATCTTACACTGGAACAACTAATTATTATTATTACATTGTAATAGGTAATAATCTGATAAGTTGTTAAAAGTTTATAAGCAAACCTTTTGGTTATGCGAAAGGCAGAATGTTTTAGAGACCTTTGCCTGTTTCATTCATCATTAAAAACTCTTTGAAAACAGAACAAACGCGTGCCATAAGATTCTTTCTATGCGCGCGCATCCTGAGCATAATAAAATTATGGTGGCGAGGTGGCGACAGAACTCTAAAGCCAACCTTTACCTGTCGGAATTAACGAGCATTGAAAATTCTCAAACGTCATTTTGACTAATTCGTATTTTGAATTTACCAGCATAGGTACCTATATTGTGACATAAAATCGAAAGATTCGTTTCTTATCCTAGATTTTGAGACCTAATTACCCGGTAATGCCGAGAATTATGATAAAATGATAAATTACATTTGAAAATCCCTAAAAACATCCTTTAAATTATACACAAATATATTATATATTATTTTAATTATTATATTATAAAGAACATCTTTGAGTCACTGCATGTTTCATATCGATACTAGGTTCCTTAGTCATCCGGTCAATCTCCATGGTTTTCCTAGAACTACACTGCGTTATCGGGTCTCATGAATTTAGGGTAAATTTCGTGGTAGATCGATAACATATAGGTGATAACAAACTTAGTTAAACGAAGCTATACGTGATAAGGATAACTCATGATAGCCGTATTTAGATAAAGGCACATCGTTTTGGGACAAAATTCTAAGAATTCAATATTGCATTGTTTCAGACGCCCTAACTCTTGTTTTTCCCATACAGATATTGTAAAGTAAACAACGGATAAATCATAGATGTATATGTATAGTTTTGATCAATACATTGCAATGTCGCCCATGAACAGGTGACGGCCCGTATTTTTCTGAATATTCATGAAAACATCGAAAATTTTCTCAAAATGGATTATACCTATTTGTGTTTTTAAAATAAATACTGTTTTTTTTTAATGTCTTTACCTCCGTTATTTTTTCATAGTCGACGAATTTTAATAAAAAATGTTAGTTCATCCGATAAAATAACTCATAAGCTTTTAGAAATAATAAACAGAATCCAAATCCAGCCAATAAAATCGGAGATATGGCAAAAATAAATAAAAAATTGACTATGTACCTACCATGAAAAATATTAAAGATATTGTACTTTAGAGCTGAGGTGCCATAGTAACTATTGTTTGTATGGAAACTTACTCTACACATCTAAAAAGGCGGCGTTAGTGTGCAAAAAAAAATAGGCAACAGTTGCCCATATATTTCAGGCAAAAGCCTTTTCGCTTATTTTCATTAGGTCGTCGATATCCGTATGGCTATACAATACATAAACAGTCACGGTCTAAAAGTGTTTATCAGTTTTCAAATGAGGTTCTTTATCACACTGTGTGCAGCAAAGTCTAAAATCCTATATCTAGGTACCTACTTGTTACTTTTTAATAGTTGTGAAGCATCTATTCTAACAAAATAGGGATCCCTTTTTTTTCGCATAATGTTCTTTTTCCTAATTTACTTGGGCATAACTGTTTTAGCATAATTTGTTTTGCCATAATAATTCTTTGCCATATTTTTTTTGGCATACAGTTTATGTTGGCATAATTATCTTGAAGGCTAATTTGTTTTGGCATAATTTTAATTCGCATAATGTTACTAGCCATAATGACTATTAGCATAACAGTATTAATAATTAATAGGAATAACGGAAACAAATTAGAGTTACAAAAGTTAGTGACAGAAACGAATCGCTGCAAAACCGACTCCACTTATTCTTAACTGCCCTACCCCTAGAGTGTTATTTAAAATCGCGTAGGCGCGGAGGGGCGAGACGGCCCGCGAGCTGAGGAGCAGGTGGTTTCAACGCTCGCCGCCGAAGCTGCGGTGGTGAGCGTTAAACACATCTGCGACGAGCAGCTCGCGTGGGATCGCCGGAGCCCCGCAGCACCGGAGCCGTGACAGAAACCATGCCTGATGCATGCTTGCTTGCATGCTGCATGCTTGCTCCATGCATGGTGTATGCTAGTTTACATTTTTGCATGCTGCATACTTGCTGCATGTAGGGTTACATTTTAGAAGTTAAATATTATGCGTATTTGTTATGCTTAAAAAAAAAAGTTTTAATATCATTATGCGTAAACAAATTTATGCTTTAGAATTTTATGCTTAAACATTATTATGATTAGAGAAATTATGCTAAAAAAAATTATGCGTACGCTGTTATAGGAAAATAATGTTATGCGTAAATATAATTAGGATAAACAAAAGTATGCCATGTTATATTATACTGTCTAAAATTTTTATGCAAATGGAGAGGGAACCACAAAATAGTAGTTTATGAAACTGTTGCATAAAGAGGGGTATTAAAATACGAGTGTGTGTTTAGTATCACACGAGTATTTTAATATTTTAAAGAAGAAGGAAGAAGTAGGATTATTTGTTAAAAAGCACTCTGAGCGTTATACTAAAGCCATAGTAAACTTTCAAGAGATCCAACCAGACTAGCTGTCACAAGATGTAGAAGCACACTAGTTCAGAACAATTGTTACAATATGTCTGTCAAAATCTATAACCAAATACCCAAACAGATCAGAGAGCTACCACTAAACTACTTCAAAAGAAATGGCTCTTTATCAATGCGTTCTATACAATAAGTGAGTTTTTAAATTATAAGCAAAGCTCGAAATATGCTCTCACTAGTAATATAATTAAATAACGTAATTTTAAGGATTTTTTATTTTATTTTTATTTTTTACTTCATGATCTTAATAGTAACAATTGAAGTGTTTTTGTATATAATTTTATCATAAGGTATTTTTTGCAGGCTGAAATAGTAAGTAAGCAAGATATGTGGAACTTCTTATATTTAAGTTAAGACCTATTATGTACCATATTTTATGCAAAATAAAGAAATTCAATTCAATACCTAGTTATGTGCAGTTTCATTCACTACTTTATCTACTCTCAAACTCTCATACACTGGGATTGAACCTACTAAATAAAAGATCATAGTTAAAGTTCAAGAATAAAAAAATCCCACGAAATTCAGTTCAACAAAACGTATGAATGGCGCCTGCACCCAGCACATCACCGCGCATGCGCTAGAGCGGTGCTGCTGTTCTCCGCTAACGTTCCATTGCAAAAATAGATGGAAACTCCTTGGTGATATTAACTTCTTGCATTTGCCCTGTATCGTATTAGAAAAAATAACTATTTTATTTTGTTAGAGAAAAAGTGTTATAATAAGATTCTATTTTGGGGGCGTCCATAAATTACGTGAGGTGTTTTTTTTAATTTTCTGTCCGTCCCTCCCCCCCTGGTGAGATGTCGTGAGATTTTATTCAACCCCCTCCTCCATCCCCCAATCTCACATGAGATTTTTCAAAATGTGGGTTTCTTACGTAAACGCGATGGATTGTTATTGCAAAAAGAAAAAAAAAAATTTGCTTCGTGCTTTTATTTACGACTAGTTAAGACGACTTTCGAACGAATTAGTGAATGATCTTAATCGTATTACGATAACGCTGTACAATCTTGATTAAATGGACCAAAATAGTATTTTTTTTTTTTGTTTCTATCAGAAAAAGAATTGCGTGATATTTGCCGAGACCCCCCCCTCTCTCCAACGTAAGATTAGATGAGATTTGACTCGACCCCCTCCCCCCCTTAAACATTTCACATATTTTATGAACGCCCCCTTTTAAATTTCGTTATTGTGTTTCTAATGTCTCCTCGTTTTGAAATTTATAATTCGAATATTACGATAGGAGAGTAGATAAGAGTATTAATGACTTTTTGATGATGAAACTATCTCTTAATTTAAAAGTTGGCTCATTGACATAATTGCATTTGTACAATGACATTTATCAAAAATTAACAAATATTGATTGTATGATTGAAATAAAATTTAACCAAGTTTAACCCTCTACCTTTGGATGCGGCGACATGGCGAAGAAGGGTAAATAACTGATCATAGAAAGCAGTTCAGGACGACGCGACGGCCGCGGCACCGCGCAAATAACTGCTATGGTTCGAGACATTACGAAGTACTACGGCTTCCGCTTCACACCAAATAGACTACGTGCCGTCATATCTGCTGATGGATGCTATACTTACTAGTTATTAAAATAATAAACTGTTGTTAGAATTTAAATAAGTAAGTACTTAATATATTTTCTTTCTTATAAAAAATAAAGATGTTTTGAATTTCTTCCTATTTTTTAGATTTTCGTAAGGCTCAGAAAGACTGGCGCGACTTGTCACGCGTCGTGTCGCGTGGCATTTCTGCGATAATTGGAGTTGGAGTAGGTAGGTACTAACTATGGAGTTTCTTGCCTATTCTTCTCCATAGGAAATTACCTTGAGGCAACTACAATCTAATTCAATTTTCTTGTAAATTTTGACGTTCAAAAGTGCCTTTTATGTGACTAAAGGTGTGTCCAAACATTAAGCGGCAAGAACGCGGCAGTTTGCAGGACACATTTCTGTCGCGCTCTAGTTAGGACCAAACCGACGAATGTTTGCGCGGCAATACTGCGCGGCACATCCGAGATACGCCGCGCACTTCAGTTGGCAATATCAATCTACCTAACTACTAAGTCCGCAGAAATACGTCCAGACAGATAGATGTGTCTGTGACGAATGTTTCCTAAAAATGTTTGTAGAAAAAGCAGGTAGAGAAGCGTTCGCGCGCGGCCGGCAGTCGTCTAAACACAGTGGGCTGAAAATCGACTCTCATAGACATTAATACTTTTTTCCCAAATGTCCCCTTTTATGACTTGAAAATGTTTTGGGAGACTATATACATGCCTAAAAATATCAACATTATGGAATAGCATTGCAAACAACGCAAACAGATTTTGTTTATAAAAAATCTATGGAGCTGGCATCGCTGGCAAGTCGTATACCTATCTCCGCCATCGTTCAATTGACCCTAATTCCCTTGCAGGTAATTACCTTGCATTATTTAGAATTTTTAGAAATAGTACTCTCCGAACCGGCCAGTGCCGCGAAACTTTTTATTTTAAATCGCTTTCAATTTAATATTTTCAAAAAATTCTTTTTATCAAATGTTTAACTTAATTTAGGATTAAAATCTACACGAACTACATATACGATGAACATGCTCATAAAAATATTAGTTTCAAAGACCTAATTATGTAACGATCTTATCGTCATTATTTTAGTAATATTGTTATTCATATCTATCCTATGAGTTAGCTAATGAGCCAGTAACTAAATTAGTTTACTGATCACACTAATAGGTAGGTACACAGTGGGAAAGGCTGGAGGTAATTCATGAGTTCCTCATCGTTTCAAAAAAGCTTGTCCGATACAACGAAACGCATGAACGCCGGACAGATGTCGTCGGAGGGCTTCGGTCAGCGGGTAACCAATATGTGTTTGTCGCAGGTAGAAGACGAAAAAACTTTTAGGGACCTTTAGCGGCTCGTTACTCGTGACTCATAAACGATTGGTTACTGATGTAGTACAATAACGATTCGTATAATAGAGGAACCGGGCATTATACGATGAACCCGACCACTACTTTCATAAACACGCCACATGATCATAAAAAATTAAGTTTCAAAGACCTACTTAATTATGTAACGATCTTAATTATCGTCATTATTTGATAAAGTCAAATATCTTGTATAGGACATACAAGATATTTTGTATAGGACATACAAGATATTTTGTATAGTTACTTTATTGCAAAAAACATACAATACAACATGTTTCACATAAACACATCTTTAAACCACTTCTGTCAAAATAAACGATAAGTATTTCCGCTTCATAATTTCTCTTTGAATTCCCGGCCATTATCGAAATTATGTAATAAAGCAAAGCATAGCTTTATTGGCACCTTGACACCATTCGCTGATACCATCTCATGATCTAGACACGTTACTTACTTTCTTTACTGTCCGTTCATTATTCAACAGCTAATGGACATTTTCATGGTAAGTTATTCGTTTTATAGATTATTATTTTTGGTTACCGGAACCTAACTTGTTAACAAAGTGCATTAGTTTAATTATTATTTTTGACACACGCGAGGGCTAAAGCTTTAAATTCTACGCTTACCTACAATATTAAAAATAAAGCATAAACAAACCTCAAGTTCCTCCAGAAACTTGATCTCGTCCACATTCCTGGTGTTCTCCTCATTGGTGATGATCCTCCCGTTCGCACTCACTTCACCGGTCAGGTTCACATCCTTCAACTGATCACCGTCCACTTTCAAGTCGTTCATCATGTGGTACGCACTGTTACTGTGTCCGAACTTCTGCATCGCGTGCAGTATAGACTTGCCCTTATAATTTTTCAGCGTGTCCACACCGCCAGGGTGGTCGCGCATGAATTTGTTTAAGTCATAATGGTCACCGTTGAATTTGACCGGGAACAGTTCGCGGGGTTTGTGTACGTCGTCCATGGCGGAGCTGTTGTGGCGGCAGCCGCGCCCGCGAGCAACTTGGAGCGACTAAACACGTTATCAGTCGCAGTGTCCCGTGTGATATGAACAGATGTTTCAGCGCGCCTACCACTGGTGCGGGCAAACTGATTCACGGACGCACCTTGCTACCTTGCCGATTAGTTTACTGTTTAGCATCAGCGCTATAAATGCGAGGTAAGAAATTAGCGGCGCGCCTAATTGCCCTGAAAGTGCGAACAGTTACAGATATAACGTTGTGACTTTGTGAGAGCTACGCATTCGTTTGTGGTCGGTACGTGACTGCTTGTTCACAGATCTTTCATGAAGGAAACATTCGCTTTCGCTCTTGAGAACACTACTCAAGTAACTGGAGTGCGTGCTTTTGAAGGTGCAGGCAGTCACGTTTTTTTTGTTGCGAATACAAACAACATTAGGTGCTCATAAAAAAAAATGCGAATAAAAAATTGCATACAAGTGTTGCACCTTGGTTACGTACCAACGAAACGTTTCAAATTCAAGAGACAATTTATTTTTCTACGTCTTAGCGAGAGTGGAGTCAAGATTTTATACATAATATAAGTAACAAGGTACCTACTGTTGTAAAGTAGTGCGGTATTATTTCTTCCAGTGCTCGGTATAGAAAACTTAGGCATGTAGGTAGGTAGCTACCAAGCCAAGCTCTAACCCTGCACCTGAGATTACTGCCGCACCCCTTGCAATTCCGGACAAGCCGTTAAAAACGGTAAGCGCTTACTTAGTTCTACAATGCTTTCGATGGAAACACTGTAGAGGCTGTATCTAGTAGGTACCTACATATACAAAGAAAAAACACAGCGCACTACCTACTGCACTAATCATTCCAAACAATCCTAGGCTTTGCTTATCTTTTTTAAGTGGAAGCTGTGAAGCATAGGATACGCCAAATGACAATCATCTTATAAACTGCAGAATCAGACCAACTTTTGGAACAATTGACTTCATCTAATCGATTGCTCTCCTGTTCACTACTGCCCAATGAGAAGTAATCTAGCTTTATTGATACTATTAAACATCAGCTGATTTAAATTAATAAAGTAACAGCGACGGAGCTTTGAATTAACTGCAACGTCAAGTCTGATGACGCTTGATCAGCTGCAGTGTTGCCAACTACAAAAGTTCAAGTTATCGAGTTCCCACGTCGAAATTATCGTTTTTTTGGGCAAAATTATCGTACAAAAGCAAAATCCAAAAAAAAAAAACCCTGAATTCAAATCAAATTGCTATCAAAAGAAAGGGGAAGTATATTTCAAGTTTCACCAGTAGTGGCGCTAGCAGTGCAAACCATGAACCTGTTGTGTTTTAGTTGATATTTTTGTGTTTCACTGTAAAATGATCCCGGAAAGAGAGAGAGGAATGAATGGAAATTTAAAATGTTTTTACGCACGAATTCGCTATGACCAGGGACCGCAAAGTATTCTATGAGTCTATGACGGCAGAGGTAAACTTCTTGGGTCAGCCCCTTCCAAAAACGAAGTACTCCATGACGAGGGGGGCAATCTTCAATGTACATTATTATACTTTTAAATTCTATCACAACATAAAGCTAACCACTGTCCAACAGTAGGTAGTAAACAAACAAGGCGACAGGAACATATTTCTACACGCAACGCACTGAACCGCCATCTGAACGAAATGCTGAGGTAGCGACAGAGCTGACCACACACACACACAAACTGACTGACTGACAACAGACAGACAGTAAAAATAAACAACGCTTTTTAATGGATAGAATAGACAATCCTTGATTTTAGGGGGCCATTTGGCCCTCTGCCTCCCACTTCCGCGGTCCCTCAGTATTGAACAATTTCGTAGACCGTTAAGCGAGACTGTGAGACGTACCTAAAATGAGCACATTTTACAATAAATTACACTAAACTCAAATTGAAGAATGTTACCCAAACTATGTGTTAAAATTAAAAAGCCACGTGTAGATCAACAGACGTTCACGCACTTAACCGCCATGCACGAAATCGACTGATTTTGATCAATTTTGTCCATTAGTTGTGAGAAAGGGAAAATTAATTAAATCAAAACTAACAATCAATCTGTATCAATTTAACTGTGTGTACATAAATAATAAAATAAATAAATAAACTATTTGTGATTTGAAAAGTCGAGCTTTTTGTGATTCCGTTCAGCCGCATCTGAACGGAATCACAAATATTCGCAACAAGTTTTCCGAAAAATTATGCGAGACTGACGTTTGATCACTTTTTTACAAGAAACTACTTTTGATTTTGAACATTAACAGTCTTACCACAAAAATAATTTAAACAACGTTTAAACACGTGTTTAGTTAAACAATCTCTAAAGGATAGACACTGCGTAGACAAATGTTTAAAATTCGTTACCACAAATACATGTTTAACGTCTATTTAGCAAAACACTGTTTAAAATGGGATACCCTTGTTTTAACTTGGCAACCCTAAGAAACGTTTCGTTTGAAGCAGATTGCATTTGTTGAGCCTTTCTCTTTCCTATTGAAATTTATTTGTTTCAGTTGTTTTTACGGAATAACTAAATTGGAAAATACAAAATAAGTACTATTTAATTAAATAAGTCCGCCATTGGTCACCATACGGCTGGTGTAGACCATAAATTTTAAAATTGTTTTGAACATTAACAACGGAACGGAACGAAACCGAAAGAAGGCACACAGCCTGCTGTACAATGACAACCGGTAATAATAATAAATATAAATAAAACGACAAAAACTAAAGACAATAACGAAAGGGCGCTTACCTGATGGCGGGCTCAGTTTCGTAAGGCACCGGCAACTTGAATTTGAGGTTATAAGCATCTACCGCGAGTTTTTTTTTTTTTCCAAAAGCTTTGTGAACCAATACAGTTTTCTAAAGTTATATTTATTGTAATGTTCGAAATGATTCACTCGCACTCGGTACATTTAATCACGACAGTTGTCCATAAATTCTATGTCGTTCAAATCATTCAAATCAGCATAATCGAAGATATCAATTGCAATTTATGTACTGAGAGAAAGCAATATGGCGAATGGCGAGGGTTAAACACGTGTTAAACAGGGGGTCGTTATTGTTTTAAATTTAAACAACGTCTCTAACCTTAAACAACGGCTAAACACGGTTTTGTGGTAGGTATCACTTTTGCTAAACAACTGCTAAACACGTGTCTAATGCCCGGTTTCTGAGTTCTCCAGATAAATTCTCAATAGCTATTGATTCAAAGTTAAGCCGGTTAACTGTCACTGCGTTTCTGAATACGCAACAGACCATTCAATAATATCTATGAAACCGATAACTAGTTCTTTAGTTGCCGCTAGATAGCTCTTTAAAAGAGATCGCGTCTAAAATTGATTTTATTATTTAATTCGTCTATAATACTAGTTTTATTTATTATAATATTATTTTAAGTGTCATAACACTGCTTTAGTTCAAAAATATGATAAGTCGTTCTTAAAGGGCGGACCATTGTCATTTTTTTTTTAACGATAGGTACGTGTTTCTATTCTAGTTTCACTTCATTGTTTTTGTTTCGCGTGGTATTATTTTTGCTTTGCCGTTTGATTTTAAGTTATAAGTCTATTTGTCTTTCTAATCGTTTGTGCTTTATACATTCATTAAATAACATAATGGAATGAAAGTAGCGTACAATGGTAATGCGATAAAAATTTGTTCCAAAACAGACAATACATAATATTTGCGATGCGTGACGGCAGTTAGAGCAGGGCTGATAATATCACTTAAGTGTATCACAGTGTTCTTATCAAAGCGATATCTCATATTAAATTCTTCATTAAATTCTACTGATATATTAAAAATAAACTCCAGTACTTCCGAATCAGACTCTGATGCTCGTATTCATTATACTAACACTCATTTTATTCTCTTTTTAATCATTTTTAATATGTATTTAGCTTGACAATTTAATTCACAAATATACTAGTATAACCTAAAAGTTGATGTAATCTATGAAATGAAACTTCAAATATAGTTATGGAACCAATAACCGGCACACATTGGTCAGTTAAGTTAACCTAAGTTTAAATCTTACATTGCGGTGTTCGGAAACGCACTTGCACGAGTTATCGAACCAATAACGCTAACGAATAGATAAACCACCGTCAAAAGTGACTCAGGAACCGGGCATAAGCCGCGTCTATGTTTTTTGTGGTAGGTAAGACTCTTAAAACTATCATCAACATCATTATATGGTCTACTTTCATGTGGCTGAACCACTTTTTTCAACTTCAATACAAAATATAGCAGAAAAATAGTATTGAAAAAAGCTTTTTTTTAAATCCTGTTTGTAATGTATTTTTTCCTAATAATAATTAGCAAACTATAACAAGAAATTTAAAAATTACACATTCGTCTTAAGCTATTCTTGAGATAAAATCAACATTTAATTTTATGATTTTAGAGCCGATTTTTCAATCCTCAGGTAAAGAATCGAATAGCGTTTATTCCATAGATAGCGTGATTCTGGATTTTTCAAAGTTAACTGTCCCTTCAAGCCTCAGATAATACGTTATTCTAGGGAATAAATACTGTTTTGACATTTGTTTTATTTGGGGTTTTAATGTGCTTTGCAATGCGTGTTTTCGTGCTCTTGTGGTGATGAAAAAATTTATGTTTTTGATTCAATTGTCGATAGTTGTTTTTCAATATCTTTATATATCACTTTACTTACATTTTCGGGGCGACCTTATTTTAACAATTTAAAACCACTAGGCTCTTTTAGTACCTACCAAGTCGAAAACACCGTTAACACACAGAAAGTTTGTTTGTAACTGATCCTTTAACTAAATACCTACATACCCACTTCTATCAAGATAGGTACAAAAAATTACAAAAAGAAGGTCGCCATTATTGCTCACTATTTGTGGATCTATACGAAAGATAAGATATTTCGTCAAAATGTCCAACATACGTTTTGTTTCTATTCTTGTCTAACACGTTGAATAATGTATCTGTGCACCTCGCTTGCACATGATAGTGTGAAGTTGGTTTAAGAAAGACCCCGGATAAACTATTCTTCAGTTATTATTATTATTATACGATTGAAATATTTATTAGCCTGTTAAGCAGCCAGATAATTTTATAAGCTAGATAACTACTCAACGATTTAACTGAGGATTAAAAAATCGGCCCTAAATGTTTCAATTATTTAAAGCTTTCTTACAATTAGATAAGTTATTGACGAAAAAGGATTTTTTTCGTGCCCGCTCTGGGCGGAGCGAGAGGGAGTGTCAGACTTTTACTGACTAAAACCCACCCGTGTTCCTTCCGTTGCCTGTGTGCCGGGGCCGCGATATCCCTTTCGGACAAACTCGCAACCCTGGCAGGCATTGGCCCTTACGGACCCCGTCAGTTGGTACTGACATATCTTTGAGGCGCGCGTGGAACACAACGCGCCGTCGACCCGGGCCTGGTCCTAATCGGACGGCGAGCTACCCATTGCCCACCGTCCGCAAGCCCGCGCCTACGGTAGCCGGAAGTCGGAAGTGGCACGGAACCTTAAGATAAGCATTCAACATACGGGCCGTATTGATAAATCACGCTCATTTGAGGGCTCCCACTTAAACGACGCACTCTCTTATGAATTATAGGTAAGGTGCCAATAAATTAAAAAGCAAGACCAGTTTACTAGATGTATGGAATTCTGATAACAGATTTAGTCGACTCTCAAATGGAAGCGGTTTATTGATGGGCCTTGATTCCCAGTATGAATGCAATAAGACACGTTTCATGAATAAAGATCATCTCAGAAACTGAAAGATTCCTCAAACTTCTGTCACGGACCAGGGTTGTTTGTATCGTGTGTGCTACATACAATCTACCATTAGAACCGCGGACATAAGGTTTATACCACTTTTCACCCATAAGCCCTTAGTTAAAGTTTGAAAACACCGCCAGTGTCCGCGATCGTACCTGCAATTTTATATCAAGTCGAGGGAGCACGAATTGTACCTCTGCCAGAGCAGAGCAGGAAGTACTCCATGACGGGGGGGCAAACTTCTTTGGTCACCCTCTTCCTTCAATCTCCGACCCCGGCTTCCTCCGGTCATTTTACTGCAGTTAAAAGACGAAACAGAGATGACTCGGTCAATCAAATTATCTGTCAAATTATTTAAATATTAAATTTATTAGGTACTTACTTATATTGCAAAGATTCACTGGACGATAGATACTTACCAAAGACATTGCGCGTCTCAGCCGTCTTTGAAGCTAATTCCCTAAGAATGTCATTTAAATCTAAACCAAATGTTTCTAAATGCACGTGCAATATTGCTAGATAGGTTTGTCTTCTCTGCTTCATTCATAGTCGGAGGAATGTTCCGATGCGTCCGGGAGCACTCAGCAACCTTTCACACGACGTAGACGTAGCTGGCACGATGAGGAGCAAGACTACTAACCTTTCTAACTTGATGAATCATTGCCCTTGATACTTTGGGTAGCCCTCTTTCGTACTCTCCATAGATATATGGTAGGTACTCTCGGAGCGGAGAGTCTTCACTTTAGGTATTGCTTTCCTAACTATGTTCATTTGCAGTGATAGTGAGTAAAATCGATTGCGCGATCGCCTAATTTGGCCTGGAGGTCGCTTGCTGACTCGTAATTCCTTTGAATGTTTAAGAAGAGATTCAAGCTGGGCGAGGCGATTCAGAAAAACAAAGCTCTGTGAAGGATAGCACAGAGAAACCTCTACCAATTAATAAAATTAGAGGGGGCGCGGCACCCCCGTTTGATTTTAGGGGGGGGCATTTAGCCCCCTCTGCCTCCCACTTCCGCGGTCCCTGCATAGACTCAAGAATTGGGAAAGAGAAGCTAAAAGTTACCTACTTATCCGAAGGGTGTTCAAGAGAACAAATAATGATTACCGACTTCTAAACAAGATGAAAAATTTTAATATAAACCTTTCAGGAAGTCCTCATGTGGCAAGACTATGTTCGAGTCAAAAACTGCAGAAATTCAAGTCGGTTCGAGTACTCATAGTTTTTCCGCTGTAAATAATTGATTGGTTTGATTGCATCGGAGTGCCGGTTGCAAGCAAGGTGACACACAGGTCAGAGGGCGTCTCGACCTTGGCCCTATAGCATCAACGATTTATGTCTTCCACTATTTGCATTCGGGGTTACTGGGTCTGCCAATATTTTAATATCATTCAGCTGTAGATACTGTAGAGATTGGTTACCTATCATAAGTTCGAAAAAGATTTGACCGAATTTCATTTCACCTAAAACTTTCAACTATTATCCTTTTTTTTTTTTACTTCAACGAAGTCACGTCTGCCACTGTATCAGTTCACCTATTATCAATTCGACTTTTTTCGTTACTCCAACATTTCATTTGGTCGAAAAACTTTTTACCGAAGTTATACTTAGCCGAAATACCATTTGTTCGAAGTATTGTTTCCGAACATTTAATAAACCACGAGGTATGGATGGGTGAAGGAAGGATGCTTGCTTCAAGCATGCAGCATGCAAGCAGGCATGCAGCGTGGAAGCAGGCATGCAGCATGCAAGCAGACATGCAGCATGCAAGCAGGCATCCAGCATGCAAGCAGGCATCCAGCCTGCGAGCAAGCACCCAGGCGTGCAACATGCAGCAAGCATTGTTTCTGTGACGGCTCCGGCGCTGCGAGGTTTGGGCGGCCCCACGCGACCTTATCGTTGCAGATGGTTTTAACGCTCACCGCGGTGGTGAGCGTTAAAATCATCTGCTGCAGCTTCGGCTTGCTGGCCAGCCTCAGCCACGGCGGCGGGCCTTCAAACCACCTGCTCCTCAGCTCGCGGGCCGCCCCACCCCTCCGCGCCTACGCGGGCTTAAATTACACTCTAGGGGTAGGGCATACAAGACTACGTGGAGTCGGTTTTGCAGCGATACGTTTCTGTCACAAAATTTTGTAGCACAACATATTGAGTTTTTATGACACTATTTTAATTTAATATTGAAAAATATTGTTTCGGTGTGGTGAAAATATGGTAACTAAATCATTGGGCAAATGAAAAAAGTCCAAAATAGGCTTCGACCAATAGCAAATAGTTATTTTGTAAATCGGCGAAATATAGTTCGGTAAAATAATACCTATGACACATCATGATACTTCGATGATCTAAAAATATGTAAAATAATGCCTATAGCAAAAAAGACGTCGGTCAGTCAATAGTTTTCGGTAAAATGAAATTCGAACAAAAACAATTCGGAAAAGTGATCGGTTCCCGTAGAGATTATAGCCTATTTGGGGCTTCCATGCAACCCGATTCGCCTACAAATAAATTAACTTCGTGCGAATCGCAACAAGAAAAAAAAAAAAATTAAGTGTCGATTCACCCCCTTCGGGTGAGTAAATTCGTGAGAATCACCAATAAGCCACCTTTATTAGACATAATTTTGTGACAAGCGCTAACTTATACTTAGAATAGAAGAAAAGCAGGAGGGGTCAGCTCAAAGAGTACTATAATATATCGGGTAGAATATGGAATCATAAGGAACTGTCACCCCCCTGGGTCACCTTAGCGAGCTGACAAGCGAATGTCATGATAAAAAACATACCTATAGGTATTGATTACCGTCAAACGTGGCTGCTATATGCCAGCAGGTGAGAATGTGCAATGGAGGTCATGGACTAGAATATTACCGATTTATTTTTCAACTTTGTCAAAAGCCACTTTTTTCTTAGATTAAATCGATTTTATAAACACTTTCCCATCTGCCCATCTCTAGTTCATTTTACAAAACAGTTGGGGACTAGTCATAACAAGCGCCCGAGGCGCGCATCTTGTACCTACTCTGCGTTTTGGGCGCTCAATAAAATTTTATGAATTTCTAGGTAACGAAATAAAACAAGCGCTGCCGTCAAAGGGCGCGCGTCATACGTTTCTCTGCGTTTTGGGCGCTTAACAAAATTTTATGAATTTCTAGGTAACGAAATAAAATATAAAACAAGCGCTGTCGTCAAAGGGCGCGCGTCATACGCGCATACGACGCGCACCTCTCCCAGGCGCCCTTAGCGTGCCCTCGACGCGTGGACGCAAGTTCGGGTTCCGTAGTGAACAAGGAACCCTTATGGTTTCGCCATGTCCGTCTGTCTGTCTGCCCGCGGCTTAGCTCAGTGACGGTTAGTACTAGAAAGCTGTAATTTGGCATGGGTATACATATTAATCACGCCGACAAAGTGGTAAAATAAAATCAAGGAATTTTCTTTGATTTTATTACTACCCTAAAAAAATTTTTTTTTTCTTGTCTCTATCCCATAGTGTGATGGTGTCGTTGGAAAGGTCGTTCAAAAATATTGAGGGTGTGTGAAAATCATTTTTCAATTCAGGGATCCGTTTGCGAAATATTCAGCTTTATAGTGCTAATTTTAGTAAGAGCCAAGTGTCCCCCCCCCCCCTGCTAGCTAAATGGTTGTACTTGGATTTGTAAAAAAAATCGCAGCAGTAGTTAAAACGAAGTTAAAAGGAACACTATGAAATGTTATATTGCATTCAACGCATACAGACGTGCTCATCAATGCATAATAAATATCAATAAAATAAATTAACGCTTGCATAAACAGTGACCTAGTTTCAGTGTATTAGCGTGTTATACAAATAAACATTATAGTGATAAGTTAAAATTATGAACTGAATAATATATTATTTTTAAACTGAAACATGGATGGCAGCCCCTTTAATCGGAGCTCGATAATGCGACGCAGCCCTCCACCGACACCAACCCCGGTACCGACACCAGCACTGACATCGCCCAGACAACCAAGACAGGACCAAGATGAGAAAGTTGAAGTTGTGTCCACTCCGGAGATTCAGAACTGGATGGGGTCTATTGAGCAGTGCCTGAATGAGGTTTGTGCTATTACTTCTGAGGGAAAGCTAAACGCTGATCAGAAGCTAAAAATAAATAATCTTTGCCGGAAAGTTGGACATGGAGTTTCGCAAATGGCTGTTCAATACCAGTCACTAAAACAAAAAGCCATCCAAACCCATACCTCCCTTAAAACCATGACCGAAGCTCGAGACCTATCAGACTGTCTAATGGAGATGAACCGTACGATTCAGGAGTCCTGCACGAAGCAAGAAGCAGCTTCTACATCTTTTGCAGCTATGGTGAAGAATGGGTCCAAAACAGTTGTTCGTCCTAATACTCTTAGCTCCGTGGCCATTTATCCCAGTGACATCTCAAAGACCAGTGACGAAACCAAGAACATGGTCCAAAAAATCATATGCCCTGGAGAAATGAAGCTGAAAGTACGAGGCGTACGCAAAATTGGAAAAGGAGGTCTCATAATCAGCACTGAGACCAAAGATGACCTAGACAGGCTCAAGCAAACAGTCCAACTCGCTTCGTCAGGGCTTACTGTCGACGAACCTAAAAAGCGCAAACCTCGCATCATAGTAATAGGAGTACCTACATCAATGGCTGAAAATGAGGTTTATAAATGTATTTATGAACAAAACTTGGCCGACAAACTGCCCCCTATATCTCTAGATACATTTTTGACCTCTATAAAACTAAGCCACAAATCTGGCAGGAAAGATGCTGAGAATTGCAACTTTATTATAGAAGTTCCAGCCGTCATACGTAAGGCCCTCATCACACAAGACAGATTATTCATTAATTGGTCATCCTGCCCGGTGCGAGACTTCACACTAGTAACAAGATGTTACAAATGCCAGCAGTACGGTCATGCAGCCAAAACATGCAAAATTGCTGCCCCTACATGTGGACATTGCGGTGAAGAAGGTCACACACTTCAAGACTGCGTAAAGAAAGCCGGAGCGCCGAAATGTGCTACATGTTTGCGCTTTAAAAAACAAGCAAACCACAAGACGGGAGACGCAGATTGCCCGGCTAAAAAAGCTGCCGAATACAGGTACATAAACTCGATCGACTATGAAGGCGCCTAAGAGCGCCACTTACTTGTGTATATTTTAGACTTAACTTGTTATTGTTATTTTTCTAGTTTAGTATGGATAATAACTTATTAACCGACATAGACAACACATTTTTAACTGTATCAAAGACATGTGACGTTGAGGAATGCAGACAATATTTTTCCGACTATAAAAAGTCACTAACCGTACTGACCCAA
This sequence comes from Agrochola macilenta, assembly GCA_916701695.1. Taxonomy (NCBI): domain Eukaryota; kingdom Metazoa; phylum Arthropoda; class Insecta; order Lepidoptera; family Noctuidae; genus Agrochola; species Agrochola macilenta. Next base: position 19,241,444 of record OU753563.1, read on the forward strand.
AACATTCGTAGTATTTATAAGAACATAGATAGCTTTAAAATTTTCCTTCATAGACTTAACTTTGATTGTGATATAATGGTACTAACCGAGTGCTGGCTAGCTAACCGCATCGATAACCTCCCAGTTATACCTGGTTACAACATATTGCATACCACAAGAAACCACAACCAAAATGATGGTGTAGTAGTCTTTGCTAAGGAATCACTAAAGGTCACAGTCGAGGAACATTCTCTAGAAGACTGTATGAGTAACTGTTTAGTCATCAAAATTGGTACAACAACAGCGATAATCGCTATTTATAGATCCCCTTCCGCTAGACACTTAGAACCTTTTAACAATTCCTTAAACAAGATTTTTCAAGTACTAAGTCCATTTAAGAATGTTATACTAACAGGTGATTTAAATATAAATATTGGCTCCGAAAACTGCGATGCAGGGACACAAGATTACCTTAACATCTGCTCATACCATGGTTTTCTCCCCGCTCACACATTGCCTACTCATCAGAGCGGTTCCTGCCTCGATCATATGATGATCAAAACCAGCCTATCATATATTACGGTTGTTACTAACTCAACAATTACTGACCATCACGCTGTCCTACTTAACATAAATTTAATGCTGTCTAAGCAAAATCGTCCCCAGACTTTGAGCAAATTAAACACAAACAAACTCGAATATGATTTATGCAACATTGATTTTAGCCTAGTTTACAATACTGCTGACGCTAATTTGGCTTTATCGTACTTAATAAAACATGTGCAACAAGCAATATTACGTAACACGACAGTTTCTGCAGTAAAGAAGAAACTTTATAATATTAAACCTTGGATTACTCCTGGACTAATTCGGTGTATAAGGCACAGAGATAAACTTCATCAGAGAGCAAAGAGATACCCTAATAATTTAATAATCCAAACCACCTATAAAAGATACAGGAATTTCTGCAACAATCTCCTAAAGAATTTAAAGAATAGTTACGATAAAAACGAATTAAATAGAGCAGGTAACAATAGCAAGCAACTTTGGAAACATATTAAAAATGTCACCAATATGTATAAACAGCGTGAATCAAATTCGAGTTTACTGCTTACTAATCCTTCACCACTCTTGTCAGCTAACAATGTAAATACCTTCTTTGTAAATGTTGGAAAAACTCTTGCCGAACAGATTCCGAAACATTGTTACCAACCACCTTTCCAAAAATCGAGAAATAGCTGTAACTCGAAATCTTTTGCTATGCTGGACACTGATGAAGATGAAGTAACTCGAATAATTTCTGGGCTAAAAGATGACTGTGCAGTTGGATGGGATAATATTAGCAATAAGATCCTTAAACTCCTTAAGCGTTTTTTGGTACCTCCCTTAACGCATATTTTTCGAATATGTCTTTCCGATGGAATTTTTCCAAGTTGTCTCAAAAAGGCAGTTGTAATCCCTATCTTTAAATCTGGAAGCCAAGACTTAGTTAATAACTATAGGCCAATATCCTTACTCCCCTCAATATCAAAAATACTAGAGAAAATTATAAACAGTAGACTAGTTAACTACCTAGAAAAAAATAACTTGTTATCCCCTGCGCAATTTGGTTTTAGAGCTAAACTATCGACAGCCGATGCGGTACATAGCCTGACTGATTATATTTCAGAAGAACTTGGCAAAGGAAACCAGACCCTGGGAGTCTTCCTTGATTTAGCCAAGGCTTTCGACACGGTGTCTGTTTCTGTTCTGATAAACAAATTAGAGACCATAGGAATAAGGGGAACGCCGCTGAAACTCTTTGCTGACTATTTAGACGGCCGGTTCCAATGTGTTAGAATTGACAATATTACGAGCGATGAGCAGAAAAATACTGGTTTTGGTGTTCCTCAGGGGAGTATTCTGGGCCCTACGCTATTCCTGATTTATATTAACGACTTGTGTGGTCTTAATATAAAAGACGGCAAAATTATATCTTACGCCGACGACACGGCGTTAATATTTAGTGCTAAAACCAGTAGCGAACTGTTCGAAATCGCTCAACTAGGTTTCAATACTGTGACTAATTGGCTTCATAGCAATTTACTAACATTAAATGCTGACAAGACAAAATATATTCACTTCTCCATGCGCAAACCTCCACTTAACATTACTAACCCTCATTTATATGCCCATCAATGTGGAAACCGTACAGTCAACAAGTGTAATTGTCCTTTTATCCTCAAAACGAGCAACTTAAAATACCTCGGGGTAATAATAGATGACACACTCTCTTTTAGAAAACATATTGAAAGTCTAGTTAAAAGAGTGCGCAGACTAATATATGTTTTTAAAAAATTGCGATCATTTGCAGATTCAAAATTAATCACACAAGTTTATTTGGCCCTATGTCAATCTATAATTCAGTACTGTATCACTTCTTGGGGTGGTGCACCAAAAACTAATTTACTTCCTCTTGAAAGAGCTCAAAGAGCCATTTTAAAGGTAGCAAACTTCCATCCCTTCTTCTTTCCCACAGTTCTGCTATATAAATCCTGCAACTTACTGACGGTTCGCCAGCTTTTCATTATGCACCTAGTATTAAAACAGCACACCATGCTTACCTACAATGCTGACAAAACTAACAAGAGACGGAATGATATAGTTTGCATATCTAATGCAACCTCAAAACATGTTTTTGTAGAAAGATTTTTTACATTCTTAGGACCATTTCTGTATAATAGATTAAATAGAAAACTTTGTATTTATAATTTAAATTATTTTAGTTGTAAAAAAAATATTCTTAATTATTTACTAACCATAGATTATGCACAGACAGAAGATCTACTTGTTGTTTGCAAATAGAACCGCTAACATACTATTTTTGCTTTTATTTACTTAAATTTTAATTTAGTTTTTACTTTAAACCCATTGTTAATTTATTGAAATAAGTATTTATGCACTTTCTAGCCTGAAACACAGGTTCAACCTAGTTCAGGCAAATAAGCAACTGTGCTATATTTTAAATTGTTAAGGTTATTGTAAGCGTGTCCTTTTTTATAAATAAACGATTATTAAAAATAAACGATTATTACTATCACAGCTAAGTAAGCTGGGAGAAAATGTTTTTCAACTGCAATGTTAAGTTTGTTCTTGGGATAAATTCATGCCAACTACGAAACCCTTCATTGTGCGTGGTCCGACACGTACTTGGCCGGTTTTTACTATTTTTCCTTGTCGTTTTCTCTGCATCAGTAATAAACTTTAAAAGAAACAGTTATATTGAGCATGTTGAGGGTTTAAAGTTACGACAAAATGTGTAAAACTTGATGCGTTTGACGAGCATCAAACGCGCGCCTTGCGCACGCCCGAAACAGCTTGCTGTGCGGTGCGCGCGCCTCGTGCGCTTATCACAGAGTACTTTTTAATATACGAGTAGGTGCGCTTATTATAACTAGTCCCTTACTGTCAACTGTCCGTGTCATTCAGTTTGACGAAAGTTTTCATAGTACATATCGTAATGAATTTGTCATTATGTGTAGGTACCTAAACTTTTAGGCTGCGTTCCGAGTTAGGCTGTAATCGATTTCAGCGTGCTAACACCCGTACCGAATTAGCGTGAGTGCGTTTACGATGTCCCGTGAATCGTCATAGATGACGTCATGACATGCGCCATCTTGCGATAACACCGACCATGCCTTTTAGTAATAACACCGTGAGGGCTGTCAAAAGTGACAGTTCTGTTGTTTTGTTTTGAGTCGCAGCTTATTTATAAAAACTAACGTGACATTTTCGAAATTGTGCTTCTGGCTACCGTTACCACCTAACCAAAGAAGAAGATTAAATTTGTGGTCTAAACACACAGAAATATGATATACAATTTTTGACGTTGAGCGAGCACTGTGAGCGCGTTCACGAGCGCGAGCGTTCCGAATAGTTGGATAGTTGGCAACCCTTGGCTGTCATAATCGTGATACTAAATCGGTACGGAAATTATTCATGTCAGCGCTGAGAGCGTTATGTTCTATTTCGGAAAGCGGCCTTAGTTGTCCAGAGAAATCTTTACTTATGCTGTCGTAATCGAGGTATGTCATGCTTATAGTATTTATTGGCAATTGGATGAATATAAATCAATATGATAATGTTTTATTTTGACTGAAATATGGGAATTTTATCAAAATATCGAAACTTCGCAGGTGAAAATTTATTATAGGTGGTATAGGTGGTGACCACCTAACCAAAGAAGAAGATTAAATTTGTGGTCTAAACACACAGAAATCTTTTCTTCAAAATTCGCAGGTGAAAATTTATTTATTTATTATTTATTTATTTATTGGATCTCCAACAGAGTTTACAATCTAGGAATAGGGACAAATACAGTGTGCGCTTCCAATTATAGGAGACCACATCATTCTCATATAATCTAGGTACAACATTAAGTTTGACAAAACGAAAATATAATAATGAATAAATCACAACAATCACAACATACAACATTTTAACAGAAATGGAAATAAAATAAAATACAAAACAAATTAATACTTAATAAAAAAATAAAAATAAAATAAAATAACAAAATGACAACAGACAAAATTATTGAATATTTATAATTGCTAATTAATTGTTAATTTATGGCTTTTAAAGATTTTTTAAACTTTGACATTTTGCATGTAATATCCAATTCATCACGTTTTGATACTTCGTTATACTGCCTACAGAGCCTTGGCAAAACGGCGAAGTGTCCGAGGTTTGTTTTGGAACCTGGCACATAGAAAAGGTTATAGTTACATTTACGCGGCAAGCGAGATGGTGCACTTATCTGCAGCTTTCCAAGAAGCTCGGTACAGTCAACAACCCCATTGAACAGTTTGTGAAGAAATGTGAGATCTAGAACGTTTCTTCTATCCAACAACGAGGACCTTTTATAATGTTGTAGTCTCAAGTCGTAGCTCCTGATTTTTTTTGCGAGCCGGTCTTTATAGCACAGATGGTATAGAAAACGTCTTTGTACACTTTCCAGGCGTTTAATGTAAATGTCATAGTGAGGATTCCATACGGTGTTGCAGTATTCGAGGAGTGGGCGAACTAATCTTTATCTTCTTTATCTTTATCTTCTTTTCTTTTTTACATAGTATAAAACAAAGTCGCTTCGCGCTGTCTGTCCCTATGTATGCTTAGATCTTTAAAACTACGAAATGGATTATGATGCGGTTTTTTTAAATAGATAGAGTGATTTAAGAGAAAGGTTTTTGTGTATAATATATTAAGGTTTTGTGTAAATTTGCTGAAATATGATGATTATTGTCGAAGATATCGGATAAAATCATGCCGACTGGGACCTTTACTGGCGTGCGCCGCGTAAGACGTAAGAGATACATCAAATTTATGTTTTACAGAATTGTATATCTTAAAAAGTTCAAAAATAAAGTCCGCAATAGCATATGTCTATCTTCTAAGGATGACCTACAGTAACCATTTTTATCTTTCAGAATTTGATAAAAATTTCATTGTTGTTTCCGAAGCTATTTTGACCGGTATTTTATTTATCCAATAAAATATGTTATTTAAATTGGGCATTTAATTTAGATTAAAATATGCCTTGTCATCATATCATTAAAATAAATACTTTAAAAGATATCACAGATTGAAATTACGCGTGTGGTTGCCGACAACGCGGGCGCAGCGGTAGGAATCAATGACTTTTCCTCGGATATTAGGTTCTAACTAATCCCGGTAGTACGCACCCGTGGGATATTTTCCGACATCCACGCTGGCGAAGCTGCGGGCAAAAGCTAGTGTATTATATAGAACAATTCTAGTTGAGGCTTTAGAAAACTCTTTGCTATTACGCAAGACAAATCCTAGCATCTTGAACCCTTTTGAGGTAATATTTAGTATATTCCTATCAAATTTCAGTTTTTTGTCAAACACAATTCCCAGGTCACGAACCTCATCTACTTTTTTTAATGTTTGTTGGTGCAATGTGTAAGTGTGGGTTTGCACTCTTTTATTGCGAGAGAATTGTAAACAGTGACACTTAGAAACATTAAGCGACATTTTGTTTACTCTACACCAGTCCACCATTCTATCGAGATCAAGGCATCCAAGTCTGTCACCATTGGTCTCATTATTTTGACGTCATCAGCAAACAGATAGAAACTTGAGTGCATGAAACATAACGAAATGTCGTTAATGAAGATGTTAAAGAGGAACTATTTCAGCAAAGATCCCCCTACTCCCAAGTGATCTAGTTTTTTGAGAAGTATATTATGATCAACCTTATCAAATGCCTTACTGAAGTCTGTGTATATAGTGTCTACCGGGATTCTTTTATCAAGAGACTCTGATACGGCTGTGACATAACATATAAGATTTGTAGAGGTTGATCTTGACTTGATAAAACCATGTTGGTGGGTTGTAATACTTTGCTTAACATGTGCATTCAGGCATTTAGTTACTTTTCAAGTATTTTTCCAAATATGTTTAGAATAGAGATGGGCCGATAGGTGGATACTTACTGCTTCTCTCCTGATTTGAAAATAGGGACTATTAAAGCTTCCTTCCACCTCTCAGGAAATACGCCGTCCGCCATTGACCTGTTGATGATACGTTTAAGAGGCATAGTTAGTGCTTTTGCACATCTTTTTATAAATACGGGGGGATACCGTCACTTCCAGCACCTTTACGCTCATCCAAGGCTCTTAGGGATCGGAATATTTCCTCAGCGCCAAATTCCAGTTTACAGAATCCGGACAGGGCAAGACAGCTATCAACGTGGTTTGACGCATTTACAGTCGACGAGGTATTGTAGACTTGTGCAAAGTTCTCTGCAAACAAATTACAAATTTCGTGTCCAATTGATGCTGTCCTGTTTTCGAGACACTTTTCTGCTGGGTAAGTACTCTTCGTTTTCTTTTTATTTTTAATAAATGTCCAGAACATTTTTGGGTCCTTTGCAAGTGCTTCTTCCATTCTTACCATATAGTTTTTGTAACAAACTTATGGAAGTTTGTTACAAAAACTATATGGTAAGCCTACCACATCTTGCACGCAGTCTCTCAAATGAAACGATGTGTAGAGGATTTTTATACTTTTTAATTTTAACGCGATATTTTTTTTTTCTTTCAGTAGACGTATAAGATCTCGAGAATACCACTGTGGATATTTATTAGCCAATATTGTTCTCATCGGGACCTTTTTTTTGATGACGTCATGCAGTACCTTGTAAAATACATCGGTCATGTTATCAGTTGTGGAGTGACCTTCCAACTATTTTTCCTAGTCTACAGAATTTTGTGCTATCTTGACGTCATCGTAGTCAGCTTTAAAGAAGTCTGGCTTTATTGTTGGCTTAGCTTGAATCTTCAAGTTTGAGTTAATGGTTAAGAAAGAGAGAATTCAAATGATGGGTGCAAGGGATCTTCTGAAATCAATTGACAAGTGCAACGGCTAAGGTTATTTAATGTAGTATTACAGAGGGCCAAATTCAATGTTTTAGATTTAGCATTTGCTAAGTAGTTAAACTGCTCTAAGGCATTTAAAGAAATAAAGTCTAGGAAACACTTACTCACCTCGCGATTATTAGTAGGAAATGGTTGTGCATGACCTGTGTTTTGCTTATCAATTTTCCAAATTATATCACTGAGGTTAAAGTCCCCTGAAATAAGAGTGTGATCACCGTGGTCAAGAGCACCCTGAGCAGAATTGAAGAAAACTTGCATGATATCAGAGGTCACAGGCGGGGGTAAGTAAATGCCGCAGACACGGAATTTATGTGTTTTCGTGCCACGCGGGGCGGTTTCAATATTGATCCACAAGTCCTCACATGAACTCTCCAGATGTGGCAGTCTACAAGACTTTAACTTCCTGGAAACCGCTATCAAGACGCCACCACCATCCTTGCGCGCACTATATCGACTAGATTCGCGATCTCGTCTATAAATACCTGTCGTCAAATAATTCGGTGTCGTAAACACCACCGTTCAGCCAAGTCTCTGTAAGCACAATTATGTCATAATCTTGTAAGGACATATTATGGTAAAAAATACAAAGTTTCGTTTTAAGGCCACGTACATTTTGATAATAAATACGAAGTGAACGAATTTGGCTAACTAAATTACAAAAACTTTCAAAAGTTTGCTTAATATTTATCCTAATTTATTTTACGTTATAGACTTAAGTTGATCTTGGTTCGTGATACCAATGCGTTCGGATTGTTCATTCTTTTTCATGAATATTCTTCCGTTTCGCACCCAAACAAACTTATACCCAAGTGCTTTGCCACGAAGTCGGCTCGCCGCGTGTAATGCCTTGTTATCTGCCGACAAATGTTCCACCACGTAAATCGAAACTGGGTTGTTTTTGTTGTACTTGATAGTAGCAGCGAAGAATGTATCTCGCAGGCGTGGGTGGGTTGTTGAATTTAACAAGAATAGATCTTGGTCGAGCAGTCTGGGTATCCTTTTTTGCAATCCTGGTACAGTGAGCTATGTCGGCTTCCACGATTTCACTATTAGTGATGTTGCCGAGTTGTAACACCGTGCTAAGTAAGTTTTCTGACCGGTTTTCAGGCACATTCTGATTTTCGAGGTTGGTGGCTCTGGAGTTCTGTTCAATAAGGTTTAGGCGTCGACTTATAGCTTGGATTGATGTTTGTAACTGTATCTTTCTCAAGTGCTTGAATTCTGGAATTTTGATTTTTCTTCTAATGACAATTTAGTTTCTTCGTACTTTTCGTTAAAAAAGTCAAGGGAAACCCAAAAGCCTGCTATTAGCTCGCTTATTTGCTTAAACTGGTCAGCTACATGTTTAAGCACGCTGGCGATCTCTTGCTTTATAATTGCTCTGAGAGAATCTTTTGAGATTTCTAAAATGGTATCTTCATTAATTGGACTCTCATAGAGGTTGCTGTTTTATCTGTTTATTGCGAACAGTTACGTTGGATTCGGTAGGTGAGCTGTGAAGTTGCTGAACTGTTGTTTCATTATCATTATTGGAGCAGTCATTAAACAACTACCAAGAGATTGAGCGCAGAGCCCAGTTAACATGGAATAAGTACTGGAGCCTTAAATAAATATTTAAGAGCAACATGTCAATCAAACTGAAGACAAAGGTTATGAATTCTTGCCTTTTACCATGCCTGACCTATGCTTGTCTGACATGGAAGTTCAACAAAAATATTAAAAATAAAATTATAACGTGCCAGCGAGGAATGGAGCGGAGTATGCTAAACATAAAAAGAATAAATAAAATAAGGCATATAAAAATACGCAACATCACAAAAGCAACAGACGGTTTAGCACAAGCTCTTGCATTAAAATGGAAGTGGGCCGGACACATTGCTCGCCTGCAAGATCAAAGGTGGACAAAAAGAGTGACAGAATGGAGGGGGCCAGAGGGCAAAAGAAAGAAAGGGAGACCTTCCATCAGATGGGAGGACGAAATCAAACGCATAGCGGGTCCAAACTGGACACAAACAGCACAATCCAGAGAAAACGGGCTCAATTTGGAGGAGGCCTTTACCTGCAGAGGGGTTCTTACAGAATATTTTTTTATTTTTATTAAAATAGGTATTTACTAAAACTACGATAATAACATATCCAAAATTAAATTAACTTGTAAAATAGCATTTTCTGGAAGAAATAAAAGGCTTTTTATTATATTATTTTATATTGGAGCAATCAACTCGTAAAGCTGATCGGACTGGGGTATCCGTGTAATTTGTCTTCAGTAGTTTGCTCTGACAGTAAATTTTTAGGCTATACCCATTGTTACGAATTGCTTTTCGAGTACGTTAGAACACAGCTCAGTCGTACCGTAGTTTACAAATACAACATTGCAGGTAATCTTTGCTTTGAATTGTATTCATACAACCCGCACATTTGTTGGCCATTATCTTAAGTAATTTGTTTCTTAGAATTCGACAAATTACAAAAAAAATATCAAAGCGCTAGGTTCGAACTCGCGACTTAATCGGTTTCGACGTCGCAGTATGCCGCTGCGCCACCGTGTTGATCGGATTTTAGATTTCAAATATTGAAGAACGTTACAAGATTGACTCATTTGTCACACATTCCGCAAATTTTTTCACTGTTTACGATGATTTTAATTAGCTTTTTTGACACTGTTATTACGATTTTCTTGAGGCTAATCGTTATATTAGTTTGATTTGGCAAATTATTTGGTGATTTAGCACTTTTAAACGTTATAAGTATACGTTGTTGAACTGCACTTCGGCCAGTGATTTTAAATTCGATGACTTCTCTTAAGCCGGTCACAGAGAGCTTGAACAACACTTTCACTTGATATTAGTCCTAGAACCTTCACGTCAATTACAAATTTAGATATGATTTAGATGAAAGTTTTCAGTATTTGTATTTTTAGAGAAATATTTAACACGGAGCTTATCAAACTTAGATGTTCACCTAGTGGCGCCATCTATCGTCCTAAATGTGGCACTTCAAAATGTGCCACTTTCAAAATAACAGAGGTGCCATACATAAAGCCGCGTCTGTAGTGTGTACGTTTACAAACTCACGAGGCTCGGCCGCGCGGCTTGGCCTCACGGGCCGCGCGGCCCTAGTGGGGACGCGGCTTTAGGGACCTTCAATTTGGTTACCTAGCAACTGGATACCTACTGATTGTCACTTAAGTGTAAAAAAAACTGTTTTTATTGTAAAGTATTGTTTTTGTGTATTTGTGATTATAAATACGTATTTTTTTTGGCTAAACCACGCTCTGCTACCTTAATCTACAAAAGGTTATGGGCCCAGATGTGAGGGATTTATCTATTATAATAACTCCTGAATATTTATCGCTTTTTATTTGACACAGTTGTTAAATCGTATCTAAGGTAAAAATACAAACGACATGCGGTGTCAGTTGGTACTGGATGGCCAGTACTCACACTCCTCTTCACGGCATCGTCGTGGTCAGTAGGAGTTCAGGAAACTCCTAAGCCATGGCAAACATTATGTCTGGTCGAGTTGCCACCGCTAGATACATGATAAGTGTGCCAATCAATTTTTTTTTGTAGGGCAGATAGTCCCTTTCATCTCTACCTCCTTTTTCCAGTCTAAGACCTGTGACGTGTGGAGTACGTACTTTTCGATCCTAACGAATCTCTCGATCGAAATTAGTTTCGCTTTGAACCGCCACACGATCGTGCGCTATTGTCGGATTCAAGAGTATGAATCGGTATTGAATTCGAATAGAATACGATTGATTCAGAACTCGAAACTTTCGGGAGTAAGGCCCCTGGTTCTATGGGTGTAGACGTGGCTTTGCATTCTTCCATAAAAAAATAATAAGAATGTCTTTTATGAACTTCTCCTGGTTCAGTTTGATTTCATCTCCCTTATACACAACATCAACATCATCATCATTAACATCTATCCCTATTAGCCGTTTAGGTGTACCTAGGTCTTTTAACTCAAATTTCGTATTTAAGAGGTCTTTTATTTCTTGGAGCTTTCTAGGACACGTATAGGCAATTAACAAATCGTCGACATAGATAATTATTATGATTTTAACTCCTCTTTTTTCTAGTAAGTATAGACATGGGTCAGCTTCCGATGCTTTGAAACCTATGTTCTTTAACTCTGAGTCGAGGTTCTTGTACCATTGCCTCCCTGCCTGTTTGAGTCCAAATAAAGCTTTTACGAGATGACAAACTTTCCCTTTGGGATTGTTTTTTATGTCTTTTAGCATGCTCATTGTTTTGTTGTACAAAGTTAAATTTTCTTATTATTTTTTTTTGTTTACTTTCTTCAACCATGATTTCAGTCAGATATTCTTCTAAAAAGTCAGGATACTTCATTACTATCTTTTCTTCTAGTTCACCATTCAGGTACGCCGTTGTAAAGTCCATCTGATTAAATTTCAAGCCTTCTTCCATGGCTATTCCAACAACAGATCTTATTGAACTCAGTTTAGCTACAGGAGCGTGTTTCGTTGTAGTCAACGCCTGGTCGCTGAGTGAAACCCCGTGCTACAAGTCTGGCTTTCTTTGTGATACTGTTGTCAGGTCCTATTTTGTTTCTTAGAACCATTTTGTAGTCCACTTCTTTCATGTCTTTGTTCTTCTTCTCTATTTTCCAGGTTCCATTCTTAACATATGCTCGAACCTCGGCTTTAATAGCATCATGCCAGTATTTATCATCTCCATTCTCATCGGATATGTAGGATATCTCCGAGACTAGATGACTGCCTTCAGTCTGGTCCAGTATATAATCTCTGGTCCACGCGGGCGGACGCCTCTCTCTTTGCGGCCTCCTATTTTCAGGTACTTCTACAACATCTGATGCGTCATCGTAAGACTCTATTTTCAGGTACTTCTACCACATCTGATGCGTCATCGTAAGACTCTATTTCTTCTACCGAAGAAACTTCTTGCTTGTTGAAGTTTTGTAACGTATTTTCCTTTCCATTCTCTGTTATTTAAATTTTTATTGGTTGTACCCTTTTATTTTTCTTATTATTGTTTTTAATTTTGTTTTCTTTTTCAGATAGATGAGAGTGTTCTTTTTCGTTAATAAGTTTATCATAGTTCTGACTTTCTTCTTCGAAGTACATCTTGTCTATGACTTTTATGTCCGACTTTCTTCTGCGAAGTACATCTTGTCTATGACTTTTATGTCCCTGCTTATCACTACATCATCATCTTCGGGTATGTACACTCGGTAAGCCTTTGAGGTCATGGAGTACCCCATGAATACGCCTTCTTTGGCAGTTCACGGCGGACCGCCACCAGTACGCCGCCACCACGCGACTGCACTGTGGTCGCGAAGTCACGGTCGCACCGCCACACTAAGTACCTATTGTCAAAAAGTTCACTGTCCAAAAATCATAGTTACATTTAGCTAAATTCCTGCAAAAGTTAATTGACTTCGTCCGCAGCCCTCGAACATTCTGGTGATAAAGGTTTAGTTCATACACTATAGAACGTGATAACTACTTATTAATTTAAAAAGTATGTAAGTAAGTAACTATTGTGTGATACACCTAACCAAGAATACACGCTTCCGTGTAGCAACATAAAAAAAGTATAAGCTCCATCGACAGCTCACAAATTTGAGCATTAAGAATAAATAACATTTTGTTCTATGTAAATTATTGGTATAGGCGTAAGTATTAGTTATTAGGCCAGAAAAAAACTTTAAATGCATGTTCATAATATTAAAACCAAGATAGTTAATATTTATATCCATACTCAATACACAACGCTTGAAAAAAAGCATTTCAAATGAACAGAAAAACAGCTCAACATCCATCAATACATATTTATTAGCAAGCCAATGAATATATCTATAAAAGCAGTAAATAGCACATTTTGTAAAAAAAGCAATCGCAATGTAATACAGCGAGTATGGTCAAGCGGACTTTGGACTGAGATAAGCGAGTGCCTAGGCGCGTTCCGTGTTTCTCAAACTGCTAATTAACGACACTTTCAATAATCGTTTTATTTTTAGCGCAGTACTTTTAAGGTATAGCAAAGATGAGATGAATTTTAGTTTATGAATTATACTATCAACGTTGAGTTGGTGATACTTGTATATAAAAATAGTTTAGTGTATTTTTTGCAAGTCCTGTTCCGTTGCAACTATGAAAATCTTGGAGGTGGCATCCCGTTTTACAAAAATCTTCGTATGCATCACCCACACAAACTGGAAATTTTGTTCCTTGGCAAGGGATTTAGTTTGTGAGAGTAACATTTTGTTCTTGACAGTAAGATGATCATTGACGAAGATCCTTCCCAAGCCAGTGATTCCAATGTGTTCGGAGAGTAGAGGATATTTGAGGGAGCGGGCAGCAGCGATGAAATCCTCTTTCGCATATCTATTCATAAAAGATACAATAATATTGTTATTGGTAGATCCGTGTGGGACAACGCATTCAGCGAGCGTATATCCGACCTGCACAACAGGCGGAACACTGGCTGGTGAGAGTCTATGATGACTACCACAAAAAGTATGTCAAACTGACATGTCAATTCGTTGTATAAAAATGATGAGAATTTAGTGTGTAAAATATATTGTATATTGATTCGCAAATTGTTATTTAATGAACACGTATATTAGGTACCCATATTTGGTGACCCCGACGTGATTATTACCGACCATTTACCTGCTCAAGTTCGCGCTGTGTTATCTGTTAACACAGAATCAACGCTCGACACTCTAGCAATGATGGCAGACAAGATGATGGAGCATTCAGACAATACGATTGCGGAACTCAGCCAAAACACACCTTCTACAAGCAGCGGTAGTGGTCATAACCTGCATTATCAACTACTATCGAAACAAATAGAGAAGCTTACACTCGAAATTGCTGAACTACAGAAGCACAATTACAATAATTATCGCCGACCTCCTTACCGTCCAAACAATTTTCGCTCAAGATCTCGTTCTCGTTCAAGAACTGGGCTTGGGAAGAAGCCGGGAGATCGAAACTGGGAATGTTATTATCATTACCGATTCGGAGACAAAGCCAAGAAATGTGAATCTCCTTGTTCACGGAAGCCGGCGGAAAACTGAAGACCACATCGACTGTGGCGGACGTCGGTGTTGCGAATACAAATAACCGCCTATGCATAACTGACAGAACCACGAGAGAACGATTCCTAGTTGACACGGGAGCAGAGATATCAGTGCTAGCTACACGAAGTAAGCGAACACCGATATCAACGTCGTTCAAACTATTCGCCGCAAATAACACACCGATTAACACTTTAGGAGAAAAAACACTACAATTGAACCTGGGACTTCGCCGCAATTACAAGTGGACATTCATTATGGCCGATGTGAAGATGTCGATCATCGGTGCTGATTTTCTCAAATATCACAGACTGCTTGTGGATCTACATAGCAAGAAACTCATAGACAGCGTGACTGAACTCTCAGTAAACGCTATGGCAATACGAACTGCTCAAGACACAACGCTCTACGTAGTTGAACCAAACCACCGGTACCACACACTATTGCACGAGTTTGCTGATGTACTCAAGCCTCTGACACTTACGAAGGAAATCAAGCATAATGTGAGACACCATATTGAAACTGTTGGACCTCCTCTCTTCGCAAGACCTCGACCGCTACCACCGCAAAAATACAAAGCAGCAAAGGCAGAATTTGAAGAAATGATGGCCAATGGAATTTGTCAACCATCAAAGAGTCCATGGGCCAGCCCGTTACATGTCGTGGGCAAGAAGGATGGTGGTCTGCGCGCCTGTGGGGATTATCGCCGTCTAAACTCAGTAACGCTTCCTGATCGTTACCCAATACCCAGAATTCAAGATTTTACTTACCAATTGAGTGGTATGACGATCTTCTCTAAAATAGACCTGAAAAAAGCATACTTCTGGATTCCAGTCGCAGAACAAGATATAGAAAAAACAGCAATTACAACACCTTTTGGTTTATTCGAGTTTCGTTGCATGCCATTTGGTCTTCGAAATGCACCACAGACATTTCAACGATTTATGCATGAAGTCTTGAGAGGCCTGGACTACTGCTGTTACTGTTTTGTCGACGATATTTTGATATACTCTGACACAGAAGGAAAGCATATCGATCACTTACGTCTTGTTCTGAAACGTTTGTCTGACTACGGAATCGGGATTAATATAGAGAAGTGCATTTTTGGTGAGAAAACACTCAATTTCTTAGGCTACGAAGTCACAAAAGACGGTATCAATCCCACAGCAGAGAAGATAGAAACAATACTTAATTACCCGAAACCAACAACCGTGCAAGACCTTCGACGCTTCCTGGGTATGGTTAATTTTTACCATGATTGCTTACCTAAAATATATTGTATATTGATTCGCAAATTGTTATTTAATGAACACGTATATTAGGTACCCATAGGTACTCAGTGGACAAAATTAATTTGAGTCTTCATAATAGGATAGGAAACTTTATCACCGATTTTACCAACTATATCAAAGAGGTTCTCTCTATCCTTCATCGGTACTCCCTTAATTTCCACATTATTGCTGCGGAGCCACTGATCAATGTCCCGATGCCCGTCCTCAAGTTTGACAATCACTGACTTAGTGTGTGTTACGTCTAACTGCACCGCTTATACTTTGGTTCGTCTATCGTCCAACGCTAGGACCTTACCAGAAAGTTCATTGAGACTGGTTAGCTCCTGCCGTAACAGTAGCACTTCAGATGCCAAGCTAGAGAGAGGAATGAGTTCCTGACGGATGCTGGACAATTCACGCATTATTGTTTCCAGGGTAACCGGTACAGGAACAACTGGCGAAGCTGTGCTTGATGATTGGGCACTTGCTTGACCCGCATTCTTGCAATTGGCACATCTCCAAGTAGCTTGGCGCTCCCCGAGTTTGCGGAAACCCTTCTCAGTAATTCCAGAACAAGGGAATTCGAAATGGTTGCGACATGCCGAGCACTGGATTGTTTCCGTGACTTCATCACCACACCTTCCACAGATAACCATATTATTTCACAGTTAGATAGCACTGAACAACAACGTTAATAATTATTATCGCGAATGACAGCTGACGACAAATGGCAGACGCACGATGCGATCTCGCTTGGACGTCTTATCAGAGCAGCGTACGCTCGGGCACTAATAACTGATAAGTACGTTTAATAGAGTAGGTAGCTTTCCTCGCAGGCCCAGCGCTTTGGTAAGTAGCTTTCAACTTTTCCCATACAGCTTTAGATGTCGCGCAGACTTTAATTTGTTTTAATTCAGACGGTGTTGAACGCCGATCTCGCCGCCGCATCCGTAGCTGGTGGTAACGTTTTCTCGCCACTTACGATATCCCAAAAGTCATTTTTAATCAGGACCGCTTGTGCTTGCAAACACCACGTATCATAGTTTAACTTGGTCAAAGGTTCTATGTTACGATAACTCGTAGTTGATGCCATTTTTCATACTTGTAAACAACCACGCTCTGCTACCAATTTGTGAGGAATGTAGGTATCTATTAAAATAACTCATGAATAAAGATATCGCTTTTTATTTGACACAGTTTTTATATCGTATCTAAAGCCGCGTCCCCACTAGGGCCGCGCGGCTCGGCCTCACGGGCCGCGCGGCCCTAGTGGGGACGCGGCTTAAGGTAAAACGACAAACGACATGCGGTGTCAGTTGATACTGGATGGCCAGTACTCACACCAGACCGCAGAAGTGTAAAATGGAGCTTTCAAAAATACAGATCACAAAACTTGATGGCCACAATTGGATCGTCTGGAAAGACCGAATGGTTGCCCTACTAAAAGGCATAAACGGAATTTGGGAGATTGTGGAAGGCAAGGCACAAAAACCGGTGAAACCTGCGGAAGGCAGTGATGATGTCGTAGTTGAAATTTACAATAAAACTTTACGAGATTTTGTTACATTGGAGAGCCCTACTGCTAATAACAAACAATGTAACGGACGAAACACTAGGGAAAGTAATAAGGTTTTCCACTCCCGAGGAAGTATGTAACTCCATAGGCTGTATGAGGGTCCTGATGAAGGCAGGCTCTACGACTTATGTTTGGACTTCTATAAACTTAAAAGGGATCCGACAGACAACATGTGGACTCATGTCTCGAAACTGAAGAATTTGTAGCACAGTCTGAAGGAAGAACTGCTCAAAGAGGAGAACGTTGAACTGCCTGAAGTAAGTCTAGTGGGCTATTGATGTCTAAGAAGGAAAGAACAGTAGACAATATTACGGCCCAACTGTGTGCACATGAATGCAACGATGGCTGACAATGAATCGAACGAAAGTGCGCTTTATGTAAAAATGAATAGAAAGGTTGCTAAAGGAAATGACCAAAGAGACCAGCACAATAAAAAAGAGCTACAAATGCTATAATTGCAAAGAGTCTGGACATCTTAGAAGGATTGCCCGAATAATGGCAAGAAAGAGAAGGAAAATGAAGCTCACAGTTCCAACATGATGTTACTGACGGTGAATTCAACCTGATTCTGGGACTAAACATGATTGTGATCATTGGTACATAGACAATGGAGGGACACATCACGTCACAAGTCGAGGAGATCTATTTCAAGATTTTAAACATTTTAGTGTAACTCACACTAAGCTGACGGAAACATGATACCTAGCTTACCTACTGACAGGTTATATGAGTTCATATATATTTGTTGAGTTTAGTTTATTTTATTTGACTTTATAAGTCAATTTATTTTAATTTTATTTTCATTTATTATTGACATAATCATTACAGTTTTTTTTATGAGCTGTATTGTAATATGCGGGTAGCTAGCGACCTCGAAAATTGATTATATTATTCTTGCCCTGAGCAACCGGCAGCAAGTTCGTCATGCTCCCTTAGATGTCAATGTCACAGCTTGCGGTAGCGTCGGGGGTCGGGTTGCCTCCTTCCCTCAAATATGGCGAGGGGGGTAATGGCTGATCTTTGCGTTATGCTCGTGAACGGGTGCTGCTTGTGGTGACTGGTCGTCTTGCTGATCATGGTTTTGTTATTGTTATTAGTAATTAACTGTTTATTTATATTATTTATTTTTACTTCGATGGTCCTAGTTTCTCATTTGTGACTTCGAGTTACAGCTTTAAAAGCTATATGTAAACGAGCACGCTCTTTATGACTGGAGGCTTTCATTCGGGTGTTCAATTCTGTTTACTTTTTATTTTCGCTTGAGTATACATTTCGATGATTTTTGGTGATATATTGGCGTGTGCTAGCTGACATATAGCAAATGATTTAATTTAATGTTTTGTGTTGCACATTACACTATTTTGCATAGTACCTACTATTGTATAGAATCAAGTTTCCTCCACATTGATAAAACACAACATTCTGCAATCTTGTAAGGCATTCAACATTAAACAAAAGTCGAAACTATGTGCCAAACACCTGGACATGCGCACAAACGAGGATACACCTATTTTTATCACTGAGCAACTTACTGCAAAGGCTGCACGCCTACACTTCCTTGCACGTGACCTCGTGAAGTCAAAAACTTACAAATACTGCTGGACTGCATACGGACGAGTATATCTCAAAAGAGAAGACGACTCCCAATCTATCTTAATTAAAAGCGAAGCACAAATCCAACAGCTGATAATCCATGGATGACTATATTATCATAACGAATTTCAGTACTGTTCTCACTGCTTTTTGTTTATTTTCTGTGCTTATCAAACTGGGTATGTAAATTCTATTACACCTACTCGCCATTCACACAAATTACGTTATTTTATATTCCTCCAAATACACCAACAAACACACACACACATTATCATTATCATACATATTATAGACCTAAAAGTTTATTTACACTTGAGTTAAGTTTAATTCATTACAGTAAACTAAACAGTGCAATAGATAGATATAAAGAAATATTAATAACTAAAAATACATTGATTAATATTTACAA
Organism: Agrochola macilenta; assembly: GCA_916701695.1. Classification (NCBI taxonomy): domain Eukaryota; kingdom Metazoa; phylum Arthropoda; class Insecta; order Lepidoptera; family Noctuidae; genus Agrochola; species Agrochola macilenta. The sequence goes on from OU753563.1 coordinate 19,260,785, forward strand.
AAAAATAAAATTACTACAGAATAATTATTATAAATCCCTAAAACCCATATTATTATACGTATGGCATGTGCTCTTACGACTTCAGACTTTATATATAAATAATACCCTGATTCTAAAATGTACCGTGTATTTAATAAAACATAATAATGGGTGATCTACTACAAACATTAAATGACATCGATAATTTGAGTATTGCAAGATCGATATAATGCGATTGTGGTGAACTCGCTGACAACTAGGTATACCATAAATAAAAGTGACCTTACCATAATTTCCCAAAATATTAGGAGCATTTACTGCAATTTCGATGATTTCATAGTAAATATGTCTTGCATCAATTTTGAAACAGACGTTATAATTCTGACTGAATGACGACTTGATCCAAATAAACCTATACCGACATTATCCAGGTATCGCTCCTACGCTACAACTCGTCAACTAAATCAAAACGACGGCGTCGTAGTATATATCAAGGACACCTTAAAAGCCAGTGTCACAGAATTAAGTTTAAGCCACGCATCATGCCTACAGTTAAATATATTGAATCATATAATTTTAGGTATCTATCGTTCACCATCAAATACTAACGCGGAACCTTTTATAAATTCTTTGGCTTTCCATTTAGATAACCTAAATTCTCAAAAACGAAATATTATAGTTGCTGGTGATATCAATATCAACATAAGACCTAAACACACTGAACAAACATATGAATTAAAAAATAGAAGATCATACCTGGATATGTTATCGGGTCATGGTATTCTCCCTGGTCACACCTTAATTACAAGGGAAACCAATTGTCTTGATCACTTTATGTTAAAAATAAACAGGAAACGGCAATCTGCTTTTATTGCCATCCTACGCACTACTGTCACAGACCACCGTACAACTTTTCTATCCTTATCTAAAATAAAACATTACCAAACTACACCAACAATTATTACAAAAATTGATTTTGAAAGTGCCTTACAGTATTAAAAGAAATAAATCTATCGACATTGCTTTTTTGTGAAAACCCTAATTACATAACAGAATGTTTAACACAAAGTCTTATTGAGTCACTAAAAATAAATACTACTTGTAGGGGATTTGCATTGAAACACTACTTTGATAAATACTAACGAGTATAATATGTCGCGCACTTAAAAACTAGGGTTTTACATATTTTTTTTTTTTTTTTTTTTTATGTAGGGCGTCTCGTAGCTGACCACTGAGGTCATGACTACTCAACCGGACAATCCTGTGGCTGCCTTAAGCTTCTACACTCAAAGCCTCCAGCCAGGGGCAAAAACTATGCTAATTAAAACTAGGCGAACGCTCGCTAAGGGCACCCCCTGTGGGGTACGAACCTCGGCTTAGGGCGTTCGCTGGGGGGAGGACAGCAAGAGGGACAGGCTGGATCAATGATATATTATTATTATTATTAATCGGGGAATTTAAAGCTACAGGCTCAGCATCATCGACGCGGGCTGGCGCATCGTCGAGCAAGGGTCGGGGGGGAGTATCATTTACTCGAGAGGGTCGCGATCGCGGACCTCGGCGGCGAGGTCGGAAAGTGTGTCGGTGTGTGTGTTTTCTAACTGTACTGGTTTCCCTATTGCTCTCCTGGAGGAGGGTTATGGGGTCGTCTGGGTCGGAAAGGATTTGCCTCGGGCGGCGGACTGTACTGATTTGACTCGGGAGATAATTGGCGGCCTCGACAACCAGAGGGTTGCGATGGGTGGCGGCGGAATCAAAGAAACGCTTGGAATTGCGTTTTAGAAACTGGTGGATTGTGGGGAGTCTAAGGTCGAGGTGGAGGGTCTCGTTCCTACAGAACCAAGGGGCTCCCGTGGCCTTACGAAGGAATCTGTTCTGTATTACCTGCAATCTATGGATTTGACGGGGTTTAGCTTGGGCGAATACGGCGCCCGCATAGGTCAGGATGGGGCGAATGCACGTTGTGTAGATTCGCAATTTGCACCTAAGTGACATTTTGCTACGTGCATTTAACATGGAGTGGAGTCTTCCGAGAGCGAAAGCGGCCCGCGCGCGGGCCTGCTTTATGTGGTCTGCGAAAGTGAGGTGTTGGTCGAGGACCACACCTAGATACTTGGCTCGCTTCTCCCAAGGGATCGGCTTGCCGAGCATGGTGATGGGTCTGGGCAAGGGGGGTCTGTATCGAGCCAGCAGTTTGGAAAAGATGACTGCTTGGCTTTTGTCGGGGTTGACTTCGATCCTCCATTTCCTAAACCAGGCGCCAAGGTTATTGACTGCGGTTTGGAGAATGCGGGCTATCGAGTCGGGTCCAGCGCCCTTGTAGTAAATGGCCGTATCGTCTGCGAACAGAGCCAACTGTGCCTTTTTACTCTTCGGGATGTCGCTGGTGAATAGAGTGAATATGAGGGGGGCAAGCACAGAGCCCTGAGGGACGCCTGCGCGGATGGGACGGGGAGAGGATATTGCGCCTTCGATGCGATAGCGGAATGTGCGATTCAACAAAAAGTCTCGTAAGATGAGCACGAGACGATCTGGCACACCGAGTTGGTACAGCTTGTATATTAAGCCGTTGTGCCAGACTTTGTCAAACGCTTTCGCTATATCGAAGAATACTGCACCGGTATACAAACCACGCTGGAAGCCAGCGCTTATGTGTTCGATTATCCGGTGGGCCTGATGCACGCTAGAGTGCTGGGTGCGGAACCCAAACTGTTCGTTGGGGATGAGGCCCTTTGTCTCGGCGTAGTCTCTGAGACGCTTATAAATAAGCCTCTCGTAGACCTTGCCGAGGACTTTGAGCAGGCAGATGGGGCGGTAACTCGAAGGCTCGGTTTTGGGTTTGCCGGGCTTCGGGATACCGATGACGGTGGAGTCTTTCCACACTTGTGGGAAGAAATTGTTGCTTAAGGCACCATTGAAGATGGTGGTCAGTAGCATTATCAGGTGGGCAGGGAATAGCTGAATCACCCTATTTGTGATTCCATCAGAGCCGGGGGCTTTACGGACTTTAAGACCCTTGATAATGTCGTGCACTTCGTCCGGTGTGACGGGGGGCAGAGGACTTTCAGGGTCTTCAACGGGAGGGAGAGAGGCTCTACGTTCGACTTCGGCGTCTACCTCTAGGAGGTGAGCTTGGTCTACTGGTAGAGTGCTGGGTGAGCATTGCGCTTCTAGACTATCGGCTAGGCATTCAGCCTTGTCGATGTCGTCGAAGGCTACGGTCTTGTCGGGGTGGACTAGGGGTGGTGTGGAAGCGACTTGCTGGGACTTGAGTTTCCTCTGAAGTTCCCAGAAGGCTAGGTGGTTCGGCTCTAGGTCGCTCAGCATCTTGTCCCAGCTCGCGTCACGCAGCTCCTGTATGCGTGTCTTTACAGATCTCTGTAAATAGCGCATATGGACTTTGTTAGCGTGGCAGGGAAAGTTGCTGTATGCACGAATGGCTGCGTTCTTCTCAGTCAGTAGGTCACGCACATCGTCAGGTAGTTTCCAGCGGGGGTCTTCCCCCACTGGGACTTCCTTTGAGCAGTCGCTCACGACGGATTGTACGTGATCAGTGAGTGAGTCGATCGCGGCCGTTGTTGCTACGATAGAGTCGAATTGGTCGGGGATAGAGTCCAATTGGGGGGACGTGTTGGATTTTAGCTGGGTGCTTACTTTCCTCCAGTCCGTTACCCTTTTGGTGGTCGGGGGGCGGTTGGGGTCGGGGAGACCTATGCGGGGGTCTAGTTTTAGTATTACTGGACGGTGATCAGAGTTAAGCTCGTCCACCGTCTCTATCGAATCTAGTTTTAGATTGACGTTCTGAAGGATCGCCACGTCTAGTACGTCTGGGGTGTAGCCTACTATATAGGGATAGTGGGTATTATTCATCGGGGCGATGATGTCGATGCTAAGGGAGTTAGTGAGGTCGAACAAGTGTCGGCCTCTTATGTTGGATCTAGAACTATTCCAGGAGGGATGTTTGGAGTTGAGGTCGCCCGCTATGATAACGGAGTCGCTCAGGGCTAATAGGGATGTGAGATCGTTTTTAATGGGTTGAAAATCCTCTGCACCGGTTGCAGGAGTTATGTAGGCTGATACTATTATGATCGGCTGATGGCCTGTCATGCCTAGGCGGCAGACTGAGACTTCTAGTCGTGAAAGGGGAGGAGGGTCTATAGGCATACAGTACAGATCCTTTTTATAATATATTAGGGTGCCACCCTTGTGACAGTGAACCCTGTCATTGCGAACTATACGATAGTTCGCTATGCCAGGGTCACGGTTACAGGGTTTGAGAAATGTTTCCTGAACGAGGAGGATGTCAATTTGATGGGTGCGGAGGAAGTCCGCGATCTCATCGCGTTGACCACGAATGCCATCGGCATTGAAAAAACCTAACTTGAGGGATCGGGGTTTGAACCTAGCTATAACGGTGTTAGACATTATGGGTCCTTTGCGCGGCGGAGGACATCAGGGCGTGCGTAATGTCGGGATACGCTTTTCATATAGCCTGGATCCTAGGGAGATCGTAGGCGTTTTGAGCGGCTGTAAGCTCGTTAGCCATTTTGTGAGCGCGAGGGGACAGGAATGTCATGTACGCGGATCTGATTACGTCGTAAGGCGAGTTGGGGGTGGCCACGGGAGTGTTCGTGGGTTGGGGTTGGGTTTGGGGACGCGGTGCTAAAGGAGCAGGTGCAGGTTTGTTTTGGGGCGCGGGGGCGTGCATAAGGGACATTAGGGGCACGGGGGCGCGAGTACGGGGGTCCATTTGACGGGGGGTGGTGGTGGGTGGGGCAGGGGGGGGGGGTGGAAGTAACCCAGGGCAGGAAAAGCCTGCTGGTGATGGAGATAGTTCCAGGGACTAGGCCTCTGGGGGCTTAGTCTCTCGGGCATCTGGGACGAGGGGATCTTATACGAGATCGGGGCTTCCCTCTGCTGGCGGGCGTCGAAGCGCTTGGCCAGTTTGGGAGAAGAAGACTTGGGGGCTTTCGGGCAGCCGCGGTAGTTAGCCGGGTGACCTACTTGCCCGCATAGTACGCAACTAGGTGGGTCGGGACAAAGGCTACGGTCCTTGGGACGGGTGCAGTCGGAAGTGCCGTGCTCACCCAGGCACTTGACGCACCTGGGCTTAGCGTGGCAGTTCCGCTGCGAGTGCCCGTATAGTTGGCAATTATGACATTGCCCTACGGCGCCAGTTTTCCATGGCTTTTCGATGGAGAAGCCCGTGAGAGAGCACAGGGACTTCAGCTGAAAGATGGGGTGATGCCCCTCGACGGGGGTGCATACGACGAGTATCATGTCGTATGCTTCCCCGCGTTTTGCGCGGTGCATACGGTGGACCTCGTCTACCGGGACGTTTTGCGACTGAAGGTCGGCTAGAATGTCGGAGGGGGCAATTTCCTTTGGGATCCGTTTGATCACCACTCGGATTTGACGTTCCTCTGAGAGAGTGTACGTGTGGAATGACACAGATAGATAGATAGATAGAATATTCTTTATTATGCACACCATACAAATTACAGAAATAAATTTAGAAATGTTACATAGGGTGACACAATGGGCGGTCTTATCGCTAAAAGCGATCTTTTACAGACAACCTTTGGATGGATTAAAGGGAGAAGGAGAGACAATACTGCAGGTAGTCAGTGGTGTACCATTTACATACATAATAAATACGTAATGCATAAACTTAGCCACATAAATATATACATATATATATACATATATATATACATAGATATATATAAAATAATAAACATGAAACAAGAATAAGGAACTATATGTAATGTAGTGTCATCTTCATCGACACGTGTCAATTCCAACTTGGTATTTGCCAGCTAGGCTTTCATCTTAATTTCTTCCAGTTGTAATTTCTCTAATTCCAATCTGGCTTCTAATTCTTTCTTCTTATTGTTTACTTTATTCGAAGTTGGTTTTGCCTTCTTTTTGTTTTCCACCAAGGTAGCGTCCGCTTCCTCGACCACGGTTGTGTCTTCAGTACGTGCGCTGCTCTCCGTCACCACCTCGGAGGTGGTAGCTGACGTCTCCGTAGTCTCTTCTTCCGTGGTCGAGCGCGTGCTATCCCCTTCACGGCTTCGCGTCATCATTATTTATTCACTTTCACAGCACTTATAGTCAATATTGTTCAGCAACTTACCAGTCTTTATGTTACAATCCTTCAGCAGAGGATGCGTCGAGGTGTAGGTATACACACCCTTCGACACACACAGTTAAAACTTCACTAAACAATATTTGATGTTCCTTATATATTCACTATACACGTTCTCATAACACCTATGTATTCTTGATACACGTTCACATAACACTTATGTATTCTCGATACACGTTCACGTTATTTTTATGTATTCTCGATACACGTTCAAATAATACCTATGTATTCTTGATACACGTTCACATAACACTTATGTATTCTTGATACACGTTCACGTTATTTTTATGTATTCTCGATACACGTTCAAATAACACTTATGTATTCTTGATACACGTTCACATAACAATTATGTATTCTTGATACACGTTCACGTTATTTTTATGTATTCTCGATACACGTTCAAATAACACCTATGTATTCTTGATACACGTTCACATAACACTTATGTATTCTTGATACACGTTCACGTTATTTTTATGTATTCTCGATACACGTTCAAATAACACTTATGTATTCTTGATACACGTTCACGTTATTTTTTATGTATTCTCGATACACGTTCAAATAACACTTATGTATTCTTGATACACGTTCACGTTATTTTTATGTATTCTCGATACACGTTCAAATAACACAACAGGTCTTCCGTAGAGGGCCTGGCTTCGAGAATAAGCGATCTTCTAGTCGCCTATTCCCAGCAGTAATCTTCCGGCGGTGATGAGTAGTTAGTGCGCGGCACGTAGAACACGAAATACATAAGCTTCTCGTAGAACGCTGCTTATCTTCAAAATAGCGATGTATCTTCACGTAGCTTATGTATTCTTCAGGTATCTTCAGACTCAGGCTTCAGTTCTTCAAATCTGGCTGCAGAAGGACCAATTCTTGTAGGGGATTTGCATTGAAACACTACTTTGATAAATACTAATGAACACATGAACTCGATTCTCGACAGGTTGTAACCTGCTCCCCGAATGATACCTTTTTGCGTAGACAAGTTGCAACTTGTTCTTGGGCGATGCCATCTTGGCTAGTTTCTTGTCGACAAGTTGCGACTTGTTCGTGAGTGATGCTAATATTCTGTTCATGTGTGTTTAGGTGACTGTTAGTGATTTACCTGTGTGTTATTGTCAAGCTAGGACCTGCTTGGTGGGCAATACAACTATCGCTTGTTTATGTATGTGATTTACCTTTACCTTACATTACCTCCGGTATGTGTTAGGGTGCTAACTACGTTCTTTAATCATTGTTCTTATCAAAAGGTATAGGTATCAGTCAGGCTTAAACGTATGGGAGATTAAAACTATCCTTAAGCTCATTACAATACAACTGGGATTACTTATATCTATCTAATTAAAATGGTTTTTATTTGTTCAATCAAAACTCTTAATATCTAATCAGTCGTTCTTCCTGTCGTCGCCAACACTACTATTCACAAGATCCCTAAAAGTAAACGAATAATTAAGCCCTGGATCACTGAAGGCATTCTAAGATGTATAAAAAATCGTAATAAGCTCCAAAAACAATCCCGAGCCGACCCTCATAATGAAATAATAAAAATTACATATGCTCGTTACAGAAATCATTGCAACAACCTTATAAAAAAACTAAAAAGAAAATATGAAAGAAACCTTATTAATAAATCGTTAAACACTTCTCTTTCTCTTCTAAACCTCTCTCAATCTTCTCTCTCTTAATCTTTTGTTCTGATGGACACAGATATCAATGAAGTAAATAGTATAATAAACTCTCTAAAATCAGATAGTGCCCCAGGATGGGATAACATCTCTACTAGGTATCTTAAACATGTAAAACATGAAATAACTCCAATTATAACGCATTTAGCTAATCTTTGTTTTAAACAAGGCACCTTCCCTAAATATTTAAAGAAATCAATAATAACCCCCATATACAAGAGTGGGCAAGAGGGCGATGTTAATAACTATAGGCCAATTTCTGTTATTCCTGTTATAGCAAAAATATTAGAAAAACTTTTAAATTCCAGATTATTAAGCTATCTTCAAACCAACAACATTTTATCCCCATCTCAGTTTGGTTTTAGACGCGGTACTTCTACGGAAGATGCTATCACGTCTTTAACTACAGTACTAACAAAAGAACTCGACAAAGGAACTAGGTGTTTATCGGTCTTTATAGACCTAAAAAAGGCCTTCGACACGGTCTCTATCCCCATCCTTGTACAAAAATTAGGAAAAATTGGTATTAGAGGAACACAACTATCTTTATTTACAGATTACTTGACAGATAGAAAACAGAAGGTTAAGCTAGATAATATTGTCAGTGAGGACGCTGATGTATCATGCGGCGTACCTCAGGGAAGCGTTCTGGGTCCTACGCTATTTTTAATATATATAAACGACTTGTGCAATATGACAATTAATACAGCAAAAATATTTTCGTATGCCGACGACACCGCAATCGCCTTCACTGGCTCAACCTGGGCTGAAACCAAAACCAACACAGAAAAAGGTATGTTACAAGTGGCTTCATGGCTAAAAACAAATCTTCTTACGTTAAACACGAGCAAAACTAATTATATCTGCTTCTCAATATATAAAAATGTCCAACCAGAACGTAATTTCAACATTAAATTACATGAGTGTAGGAGGACGGTTGATTACGACTGCAACTGTCCAACCATCAGTAAAGTTAACCACGTCAAGTACCTAGGTATAATGTTGGACCAAAGCCTGTCTTGGTATCCTCAAATTGAACAAATTTCTGCGAGAATACGAAAATTTATTTGGATTTTTAAAACTTTACGACACATAGTTCCAAGGAGTGGCTTAGCAAAAAATCTTTTAAATGAAGTGTATATTTCGCTAGTTCAATCTGTAATTATATACTGTGTTTCCATTTGGGGGGGCGCGCGTAAAACACGTTTCCTTGATGTAGAAAGAGCGCAACGGACGTTAATAAAAGTAATGTACTTCAAAAAAAGAACCTTTCCCACATATGAGCTATACCAAATAAGTAATTTATTATTAGTCCAAAAATTATATATTATACACATAGTATTAAAAAAATATAAAACCCTACCCTTAGATCCTAATGTATTAGCTAGAAGAAGGAAACACAATATTGCTTCCACCCCGTTTGTAAAAACAGAATTTGCGAATAATCAGTACGACAAACGCTCGTCTATCTTATATAATAAAATAAATAAACAAATAGATATACATACTAAATCATTTAAAGAATGCAAATCGTTGCTGATTAAGTGGATACACAAGTTGTGCTATGATGAAGTAGAGAATCTTCTATTAAATATAAGGTGAAACCGCTTCCGTATAAAACAAAAACGCGCACACACACACACACACACACACACACACACACACGCACACGCACGCACGCACATACGCACACACACATACACACACAACAACAGACTACAGATAATATAAAACTATTAACTATTAATTTAAAAACTTATGTTTAGTAACATGTTGCACTAATAGTAAGATATAAAGGAGCGGCGCCTCCTGGCACAGGCATCTATATGCTTAAAAGGAGACGCCACCAACTGTATAATGTACAACGTGTTATAATGAAATAAAACATTTTTGATTTTGATTGATTTTGAAGTTTTTCTAAGTGAAAAGACAGCTGTGTTGCTGGGGAGTTTGTTGCGCCACTTCTTCTTCCCAGCTAAAGCACTAGGAGTCTAGGAAGTGGTGAAGGGCGGGCGTCTGTCTAATGTAATTTTGACGTTCGAAAAGTGCTGATTGTCAGCCTATTTTGAATAAATGATTTTTGAATTTTGACCCCGTTTAGGAGTTATGGAACTTCAAAAAACCAACCCTTCATTGTGCGTGTCGGACCACGCACAATAAAGGGTTCCCTAGTTGGGATGAATTTATCCCAAGAATAAAGTAAACATTGTAGTTGAAAAACATGTTCTCCCTTAATGGAGATCCTGTTTTTCAAACTGCAAAATTAAGTTTATTTATTTACTTACACAACACTTCTATCATAACAGGAAATCCCAAAGCGATAGGGTTGTACTTCTACTATCGCGTGGTGAGAGGCGGCAGCGGCGGAGGGAGAGAATAGATTGGAATCTCAAGTTTTTATAATAATATTGAACCGATTTGAAAAATTATTTCACTTTCACTTCTTTTAAAAATTTAATTGAAATGCCGCCGCTACAAAATGCTCTTTATTTGTATCTTGGTATTAATCCTTATGAAAATAAATTATATCATATTTATATATATATATTATAATTTATTAAATTCAATTAAATAATAATTACTTCATATTCAAGACCTTCAATACCTTCATATAACTTTTTGAATTATTCAATTCGGACATTCCATTCAAAATTCACGAGTTTAAAAATGTAAGTATTAGAAAAAAGTTGCGTGGTAGCCGCTCACCCTGCTCGGCTAGCTAGGCAGCACCACAGATTACCAGCACCTTATAATGCAATGTAGGCGTCACTGGGGTACGGGCCGTACGGGAGAGTCAATGTAAAGAAATGAAGTGCCGTAGGTAGCGTAGGTAGGGTAGGTAGGGTGGGTAGGGTGGGTAGGGTGGTCTTAGAGTAGGTATGGGCGTGTGCCCGCCCGTATTTTTCTGAATAGTCATGAAAAATTATCTAAAATTAACTTTAAAACAATATAATAGGTACAGTCAGCATCAAAAGTTCATGAACACATTTAGATTTTCAAAATCGCTGTACACCGTATTCACTATGAAGTGCTAATAGTGAATACGGTGTACAGCGATTTTGAAAATCTAAATGTGTTCATGAACTTTTGATGCTGACTGTACTTTAAAAAGTAAATATTCATGTCATTGTATAAAATTCATTAATGTCAATGTGTAGGTATATAAAACCCAGAAATAGTCTTGGTCAGATCATTGAAGGACCATGTAGATTTGTGTCTCGAATGGTCTTTTGAGGAAAGAATTATACAGATTTTGGACGACCTTTCAATGACACCCCACACCATGGGATAGAAGAGAGAAAAATAACATGCCCACTTTACGTGTAGGGGATGTACCCTAAAAAAAATATTTAACTTTATTTTATTTTACAACTTTGTCGGCGTGATTAATATGTATGACAAAGAGGAGATAAGGGAGGGAGGCGAGGTTCCTGGCATTGAAATTAAACAGAGCTTATTCTTTGAGTATGTATTGTAGTCCATACGATAAAAAAATTCTTGCAAAAAAGTTTTATTTAATAGGAGTTTTACATGGAGGTGAGCAAAGCAATTTGTTATGTGACAGATTATGCTTGAACAAAATGTCTTAATTTATCAGTACACATTAAGTAATAAAGTAAGTTAGACAGATAAAATATATTATTATATGTATAGGTATGTAAAATATTAAAAGTAATAAAAGCAATATTAAATACAAAGTTATTGGCTGTTAATTCATTGTAGGCCAAGTTGGATTAAAACTTTGGATAGGACCACAAAAAGATAAAGGTTAATTTATATTCTTTTTTCATAATTTGGCTTCCATTCTTTTGGAAGCTGTCATATAATATTTAACAGGCGTAAAATTAAAGCTACAACTATCACAATTATCTGACTTAGTACAACTATTTTGCATAGATAGCATGCAAGCACTTGTATATAATCCTTTACTTTTTAATTCATTGATTTGCGACAAAACAGGTTCTGTACAGTTTTTTAAAAGTGGAACCATTTTGCTATAGTCAAAAGACTTAAATGGGCATCCTCCCTCAGAGCATGAGTTGTCTATGCTCTGTATTCTCTGGCAGTTTACTGAAGCATAGTTTTTCCTACATCCTTCCAAGCCATACATGTGTCTTATACCATACAAGTATTTCTTTTCATCCTTCTCCCAGCTATGACAACAACTGTGATTGCCATTTGGATGCAACCTGTATTCTGCTCTCCAAAAGTCTACAGCTTCCTCTATGGGCATGCCAATATCTTTTAAAAATAAGCTGTAGTGAAACCTCTGTGTATGAGACAGTCTATGCCTTCTCCTCAAGTTTTGATGCAGGTTTAGCATACAAGGTGGGAAAAACATAGATGCAGAGTCAACATGTTTACTCATTAATACATTAGTTATATCTTTAGAAAACGTTAATTCTTTTTTTATCTTGTGCAGAAGCTCCATTATCCTCGAGTCACTCTTGAGAGGCCTTACATCGGTTTTGTTTATTTGGTTAACCAAGTTTTCTCTAAAAAGGGATATTAAATATTGTTTCCATCTTCCACATGGTATTATAGCTACACCATTTGTTATTTCAACTTGTCTTCTAGCTACAAGAGGAAGGCATTGCTTGAAGTTCAAACTAATATTGTGCACAGAGCAGGTATTGCTATGAGTTGAACAAATATGCTGAGCCACATCCTTTAACATCAAATGTTGACATAAAACTTGCAGCGATTCAATAAGTGTTGGTACGTTGCCATACTTCTTAATACTTCTGAGTAGTTTTTTTGCAAACGATCTCATTTCATAGGCAGTTAGAGATGTTAGTCTGCGTTTAAATAACTCCAATTCAGTCTTCAAAATATATTCAGAAAACTCCTTGTTTTCACTTAAAATCGATATTATGCACAATATAAAATGCCCAACGTTATCGTATATACTTCCTTCTACAACATATTCGTTATAAGTAGGAGGCTCTTCGTTAAAAATTGTTTTTAATTGCCCTAACCTGTTAACAAGAATAACTTCTAATAAATGTGCAGGCAAGTCACCTTTAACTGGAGTTAAATAGAAGAACGACATTTTGTTTTTAAATTGTCACATCCCATAACATTTTAGCTACAATAAACAGCAAATTCAATTAAAAATAAATATCATAATTTTATTGTTGTTTACGTTTATTCTGAATCTGACAGATGGTCTCTGTCACTGTCAAGTCAATCTTAATCAATGTCACAGTCAAAGTTGCCATTTCCGTCGTTGTGTTACTACGCAAAAAATTACTAATGCTGCACCCGTGTCTGTGTTTTTAGTCGAGTACAACTGAATGCGATCAATCATTTCACTATAAATTCTGGAAAATGGCATCTATCAGAGTCCCATCCGCGCAGGCGTCCCTCAGGGCTCTGTGCTTGCCCCCCTCATATTCACTCTATTCACCAGCGACATCCCGAAGAGTAAAAAGGCACAGTTGGCTCTGTTCGCAGATGATACGGCCATTTACTACAAGGGCGCTGGACCCGACTCGATAGCCCGCATTCTCCAAACCGCAGTCAATAACCTTGGCGCCTGGTTTAGGAAATGGAGGATCGAAGTCAACCCCGACAAAAGCCAAGCAGTCATGTTTTCCAAACTGCTGGCTCGATACAGACCCCCCTTGCCCCGACCCATCACCATGCTCGGCAAGCTGATCCCCTGGGAGAAGCGAGCCAAGTATCTAGGTGTGGTCCTCGACCAACACCTCACTTTCGCAGACCACATAAAGCAGGCCCGCGCGCGGGCCGCTTTCGCTCTCGGAAGACTCCACTCCATGTTAAATGCACGTAGCAAAATGTCACTTAGGTGCAAATTGCGAATCTACACAACGTGCATTCGCCCCATCCTGACCTATGCGGGCGCCGTATTCGCCCAAGCTAAACCCCGTCAAATCCATAGATTGCAGGTAATACAGAACAGATTTCTTCGTAAGGCCACGGGAGCCCCTTGGTTCTGTAGGAACGAGACCCTCCACCTCGACCTTAGACTCCCCACAATCCACCAGTTTCTAAAACGCAATTCCAAGCGTTTCTTTGATTCCGCCGCCACCCATCGCAACCCTCTGGTTGTCGAGGCCGCCAATTATCTCCCGAGTCAAATCAGTACAGTCCGCCGCCCGAGGCAAATCCTTTCCGACCCAGACGACCCCATAACCCTCCTCCAGGAGAGCAATAGGGAAACCAGTACAGTTAGAAAACACACACACCGACACACTTTCCGACGTCGCCGCCGAGGTCCGCGATCGCGACCCTCCCGAGTAAATGATACTCCCCCCCGACCCTTGCTCGACGATGCGCCAGCCCGCGTCGATGATGCTGAGCCTGTAGCTTTAAATTCCCCGATTAATAATAATAATATATCATTGATCCAGCCTGTCCCTCTTGCTGTCCTCCCCCCAGCGAACGCCCTAAGCCGAGGTTCGTACCCCACAGGGGGTGCCCTTAGCGAGCGTTCGCCTAGTTTTAATTAGCATAGTTTTTGCCGATGGCTGGAGGCTTTGAGTGTAGAAGCTTAAGGCAGCCACAGGATTGTCCGGTTGAGTAGTCATGACCTCAGTGGTCAGCTACGAGATGCCCTACATAAAAAAAAAAAAAAAAAAAATCTATCAGAAGTATTATTCCCTAATTTATATTACTTCTGATTTGACATTTTTTTCCACTGGCACCGGCACCTCATTACTTTCAAGAGAAAAAAATATGAATAAACGCTGTTACCGGTCAATTATTGGAATATGTCCATTGGGATTGTGTGACAGGATTTTGGCGATTGTTAACAAAAGACTATACAAACAGCTTAAGTTTTGTATTTGTAGATAACTCAATGGAATCTCGTAAAATTTTCTTTTTTTATCATAGAGGTTTATTACCTAAATACTAAATGTACAAGTGCACCAACTATTTTAGTATTTACTGTTTATTCTAGTCACTATAAACGTCAAAAAAGTGAAGCCTCGTCGTACTGCGATTTGTATGATGCTCTTTATTTTCGGAAATACTAATTGAAATCAATGCAATTGAGATTATTGGATTAATTAAATTGATCACCGTGCACATTGAATTGTTCCTTGTGTAGTTGTATGTGGTGGATGTGTTTGAATTGGTCGTATTGGGATGTGCGTTGTTTATCTGACATGTACCTATGTCGGAATTTCCTAAATAGACTAGACGTTTGATGTCGGGGCCGCGTATAAAAATAACATTGGATTGTCGCGTCGGGTCCGGAGGGCTGTACCCGCCTGAGCCATGGTTGTGATGATGGCTCCGAGGATATTGTACCTCACTGCGATGCTGATGTTAGGTAAGCCTAGTGTATATTTATCAAACTATTTATGAAATAGTGCAAACATTAGCTTTACCTTCACAAAGCTAATGTTTCACTCTGATAAGATATTTTTTTTGCGATTTGTTTGTTCTTGGCGCAAAAAAAATAGGGTTTTGCAGTCAAACTTGTTTGTATTTTAAATGTTCCATTGTCTCATGTCTGTCTGTTGACAAATAATTTATTTACACTACAATAATTTTGTATAACAAAAGTTATGACATTATTTTTGTAAATTTCGTAAAATATCTCAGATGACAAGTATTAATAGTGTTTAAGAAGTTCATTTGCATACTAAAATAATCCTTGGGATTCAAGGAAATTAATTAATGCAAATTAAAAAAAAAAAAAAAAATTGAATATTATTAATGTGTTTAATTAATTGTCAGAACAATATTTAAATCTGCAACTAAATGTATTATAATGACTAGGTACCAATTACATGTGTGACCCTTTGATAAACATTTATTTATTTTAGTATAATACGTGCCTGAATGATAGAAGTAGATATTATATTTATAATTAATTTCTCTACACAATAATATTGGATTATTTACTATCCATAAAACTATGATTGGACTGTGTAAGTCCAATCATAGTTTTACTTTAAATATTGGTTTGGCTTATAATATTTTGGTATGTTAAGACTTGTTTACATTAAAAATTCTATTTTCAATAAACATGTGCTAAGTTTACTTCCTACAAAGCAAGAAAAACATCATAAGTTTGCGTTGAACTAAATTCAACAGTAAAATCATCTGCCTTGCCTTTTTCCCAACTATGTTGGGGTCGGCTTCCAGTCTAACTGGATGCAGCTGATTACCAGTATTTTTACATGGAGCGACTGCCTATCTGACTTCCACAAACCAGTTAACAAGTAACTGGGTAATATTGGATTACCCCTTGGTAAGACTAGTTGTTAGAATTTCAGGCTTTTGACAAAGAGCTGCGAATGACAGTTTTCTTTTCGTGTGGTTAGTGACTAACCTGGTGTCAGAGTTTTAACGCCGCCCATGGGCTTCTGACTTGGCTTCACATGCCGTCATGAAATAACTCTCAGGCATGCCGGTTTCCTCACAATGTTTTCCTTCACCGTTTTTGAAGCAAGTGATAATTATACAATAAAATATGCATAATATGGGAATGACAGTAAAATTAAATAAATTCAATTGTAAAATTTAACCTTTTTTAAACATCAGTGCTGTATTTAAGTTAATGCCAATTGTGTATGTACAGTTAACAAAAGAGTTTGGTGTACAGGTAATAGTATTCATCATCAAGACTGCCATAATTTATACTTACCTATAGTACACCCACATTTTGCCAGTTATGTAATGTTGTACTTATTGTGTGAATAATAACTTTTTACACTTACAACACACTTAAAAGAATCATGTAAAAGATTAGACTTCTTAGCACACTTAGAACATTGTAGAAAAGTAGTTTAAAGTTAGCTGCCTGTATCTTTTTGTTTTATTTATTGTTAAAGAACCAAGTTTTATTTAGTTTCTTAATAATCAATTACAATCTAGCCTATTAGACTAATAAGCTATTTTAATCTAACTTAATTTTGTATGTGATAATCATTTTAAAACTCTTTTTGTTCGACAGAACTTTCAGCATTAATCTAAAAAAACGACTTCTGCAATAGGTGTTTGCCTGTTACTCCATTCGGATATATAATTAAGCAATAAGATAACATATCTCATCTTTAAAGACATTTGTATGCAAGATGGGAACCTAATTAACACATTAGGCGCTTATTACACACGTTTTTCTTGCTGTGAAAAACTATGGTTTATTCACTGTGTGTAGGCACGGTCGTCAGTTTTGAATGGATCACTATGGAAGGTTGTGGACAGACATGTTTTTTCTACGGCGCGGTTTATACGTCGCCGTACCGTAAAGAGACCGTGTCCTGTACAAAGGGCCTAAGTCTGTAAATCTAAATAAAATGAAAGCATAAAAGCTAACATTTATCGGATTGTCCTATATTGTGTCTCCTCACACAGGTAAACTGCAGCTAAATACTCACAGAATATAATTTTATGCTTATTTAGGCCAATGAGTAATTACAGATAGAGGCAGAGATCACTCATTCCTGGCCAATTGAATCATCATTATAATTATATTGAAAAACACAATTAAAATGAATGTAAAACACATGGAAATCAGCTTTGTTTTATGTGTCATTGATTTATCTTATTTATCTTGTGACACAGGAAAATGCACAGTAAACTATCAAATATGATTAAAAGTTTATGAGCGTTTATTCTGAAGGTGGGCAAAATCGCAAATAGATGTCAAATGTTTCACTGTTTTGATTTATTTAGCAATATTACTGTGTGGAAATAAAAAATGTGGCTAACTAGCGAACTAGAATATTGATTATGAAATGCAATAATTAATATCGTAACGCCGAATGTTTAGTTTTAGATGTAAAAAAACTATTTGGTAACTTTCCAAATGCGTTTTTTACAACTAAAATGGGTACAACATCAAATTCAATGTTATAATTGCAATTCATTATTAATATTCTAGTTCGCTAGTTAGCCACATTTCTTATTTCCATTCAGTAATATTGCTCTAAGAATCAAAACGTAAATATTTGACAGTTATTTGCGACGTTGCCAACTTTTAGGATAAACCCTCTTATCAAATAAAAGCTGTGTTAAAACACAATGCACCTAGATAGATACAATATGTTCACCAACACTAAAACAGCTCAGCTCGCTAATTGTATGAATCAGGTATCGAGATTTTCTGCATACTATATTTCCTGTTCACGTAAAATCTAGCCGTAAAGCCAGAAATATGAGTGTAATAGAAAACTCTTTTGTTAAAGGTACTCAAGTGACGTCACTAACAGCAGCCCCGCCTTCTGATGAGAATTTCCCGCCTCGGCCGAAAGAGGGCCGAGTCACCACCAGGCAATGTGAGTTCTTCAATGGTTCTCAAACATCCACATGCGATACCGCCAGAAACTCAACATGCGTCCCAAACGTTATCAAAGAAGAGTGTCAACCGGTCGAAGCAGACAAAAGTAACCATTGCTTTGTACTGTGGCAGTTCGACAACGTCACAAATACGGCATATCCCAAGGTAAAAGGATGCTTTGTGGATACTGTGTCATGTACAGACAGGACGTCCAACTGCAGATTGCACAACTCCAAGCTGCCGCTCCTCCACTGCTGCTGTGAAGGAGATATGTGCAATCAGAACGTAGTGTTCCCTGGTATAGAAGCTGGAATATCGTCGCAGACTGAAATCCCTCCAGAGAGAGTGCCCGCGTCGGCAGTGCCTAGCGCCGACGATGACACGAAGGCAGTCATCGCATATACGTTAACTCCCCTGTTTCTGCTGTTCGCGATCCTTGTAGGTTGTTACCTTCTGTATAGAAAGCGTAAAGGAACATCGTTCGCTGAACTAGCTAACGGTGAGGCGTCGTTGTCTCGGCCTCCGTCCGCTGGCGCCGGCATGGAGAACGAGGCCGTCGGTCTTGTGGGACAGGTGACATTGTGTGAGGTCAGGGCAAGAGGGCGATTTGGAGCAGTGTGGAGGGCTAAGCTCGGCCAGCGAGATGTGGCCGTGAAAGTGTTCCCTTTGCAAGACAAACAGTCGTGGCTAGCTGAGCAAGAGATCTTCAGACTCGCGAGGATGGACCATCCAGATATCCTTCATTATATTGGCGTGGACAAGAAAGGCGACAACCTCCAGGCTGAATATTGGCTGGTCACAGCTTATCATGAGAAGGTGAGTTTTTTTTTTTGCAAAAGTACCTACCTATGTAATAAAATATCTTTACCTAGGCAAAGCAAGCGAAGTTATCCAGTAAACACGATCTTTCCATTGTGTAAAATATTGCATAAGTCTTGACCGTAAAACGACACAATTCAATACGGGCAAGTTAAAAATATCCGCCTGCATCTTGATAGATCGATATGTTCGAAACAAGAAAGAATTTTCTGATAGGTTCTACAAGTTAACATGACTATATATAGAATGATGAATTAGTAATATCTACGGCCAGTAGGTTACACGTATACTCGTAAAGCGTCGTTTTGTATAGAGTATTTACTGAACAGACAATCTATATAGCTATCTGTTTTTTTTCCCCAGGGTTCCCTATGCGACTATCTGAAAGGTCACACGCTAACTTGGGTAGAGGCCTGGCGCATAGCAGCTTGCGTGGCGCGAGGTCTTGCTCACCTCCATGAAGAGGGCGGCGGAAAACCAGCCCTCGCACATAGAGACTTCAAATCAAAGAACGTCCTGCTAAAAGCTGACCTGAGCGCTTGTATTGCGGACTTCGGCCTCGCCTTGATCTTTGTGGCAGGGAGAGGATGTGGTGATGCCCATGGTCAGGTCGGGACAAGACGGTACATGGCCCCTGAAGTACTGGATGGAGCCATTAACTTCACGAAAGATGCTTTCCTTAGGATAGACATGTATGCCTGCGCTCTTGTGCTGTGGGAGATCGCTTCAAGGTAAGTCGGTTTTGTCATTTCAGTTGCAGTGTCAAAAATTGTAATGTAATGTAAAAAATAGCCGAACGGATTAATTTATATGTTAACTAGCAGCGCTCCGCGGTTTCAACCGCATAAGTCTTGATCCCGTGGGAATATCGGGATAAAAAGTATTGCTAAATTTCATCCAAATCCGTTCAGTAGTTTTTGCGTGAAAGAGTAACAAACATCCATACATCCATCCATACTCACAAACTTTCGCGTTTATAATATTATTAGGATAGCTGTGTTCCGTCTCATCACCAATCACGAACGTCTTTTTAACAAGCGACGCGCGACGTATTCGTCTGTGTGTGTAGTCGTATTTCGTTTATAGAACGGGCAGTATTTTAACTACTTACCATATCGTAGGTACTTACTCATGTTAAACTACTACACATTAGCCAGAAATAATCTTTTTAGGTCCTTGAACATAACCTTTTTGGGGTTTCGATAGCGAGAGTTGGTCTCTATCGACACGAAATCAAATAGAAACTTATTAATAATAACCGTTGCATTTAGTATCGGGAGACCTTTCTGATGCACTCGTCGAATAGAGAACTAAGTTTAGAAGTTCTCCATTTATGTTTTTAGGTCAAATTCATCACTTCTGAACTTAGCTTTTGAATGATTGATTCAGCGAAAGTATTTTAGAAAGCAAATGGTTTTGCGAGAAGCGAATGTGTTTGTAGTATAATTTATTAATCCATTTGAATGAAAATAGTGATAGCAGAATATCGAAAATGACGGCGTCGGCATTTCCATTCGTAATCTTAGTGACGTGCGTTGCTCCGCGGCATAGAGCTAGTATTTATCATCGACGTTTCTTTATTTAATAAATATTCGCACTACCTAGAAATTATGTGACCCAGATATTTATTACTAGAGTAGAGTAACTACCACGATTGCTGTGGGAAAAATAATTTTGATGTCTGTCTGAATTTTCCTAAGAGGTAATAAGTATTGCCTGTAGCAGAGCTTGTATTTTATAAACCCTAGAAACTATTGGTCTCTTACCATTTCGTCTCCAACAGATCCTAGTCACAAGAACGCCAGTCCACCTCTAAACCTTATATTGAACATTGTAGATGCAGTGACGTGGCTTCAGAATTACCAGGACAATATCGTCTGCCTCTTGAGGAGGAGGTAGGCTCCCATCCAAGTCTTGAAGAGATGCAGGAAGCTGTGGTGCAGAGGAAACTCAGGCCACATATACCGCCGCACTGGCGGAACCACCCCGTAAGTAGAACATGCCACGGTTGTATTATATATTTTCTAATACCTATTTTTCCTCAATAAATATCAAGGAGTTAGGTCAGCCAGTATTAGGATCCTTTTGCCCAACAGGAAACTGTTATAGACTTCTTTGAATGCCAGCAAAAAAATTGTAAGTTAGCAAGGTAACAGATAGTAACTGTAGGATATATTCAGCTGCCTGCTGGGCGTAATATGTACAATCGAAGAGTCCATATCTAACCACCGTAAGGACTATTCTTGCTTGCAGCGCTCGGCGGCTATAGCACCGGGCTGGTAACAGATGTCGTCATCGTGTTCACGGAATTTTGTTTTGAAACTGGTTAGATATGAATTTATTTGATGGTACCTACTTTAGGTATCGACATTCGACACTTGTGGATATTCTTAGACGGCAGGGTTGACGCCTTTTTTATGACAAATCAGACATTATGAACATTAGAACTTTGGGAGAGATCTGAAAAGTCTCGGATAATAAAATCTATTAAATAATAAAGCGATTGCAGTTTATTACTTGCGTTTATTACATACGCATTGACTGCAATGAGAGCTAAGTAATCGCCCTAGCCAGTCGATAATAACGGCAACATCCGTCCTCTATGCAAGTTTGTTTGAGATAAAAATAATAAGTATAAATTATGATTTAGTTTTATACTTTCCTGAAATGGAAATCCCCACACAATTTGCACGATGTGGGGATTACAGGAAGTTTCTTAACATAAAAAATTAAATATTAATTGTGTTTAACCACTGATTTTAATGTTATTACTTATATCATTTCATGACATAACATCACCCCTGTAAGCCACGAAAGGTTGGGCACAGGAGTACCTATAGTAGACCACACTTCGCCAGTTATGTTTAAGTCCCATGTAATAGGGGGCGACCCTACAGCCATCAAACGAGCACAAATCCGGACTCCGGGTTGCTACTAAGAAATTCCAGATGGAAAAACCCAATTACACTTTGCCCGTCCCGGAAATCAAACCCAGGACTTCATGCACAGCAATAGCACTTGTGACCGCCAACGAGGCCGTCCGTTTCCTACAGTATGGGTTTACTTACACTATGGATATTAATAACTTGCATTTAATTTAACACCTACATTGCATGCATGCATGGGGTTTATTCCCTAGATTAAAAGCTGAAGATTTTTTTATTTCTCTTAGTACGAGGGCTGCACTAAAAGTATCGGGAATGGAATATTTCCACTGTTCCTGTCATATTAAAATCTTTTTAATTGAAAACTCCTTGGTTTTAAAAATCGAATACCATTTATTTATTTAAAAAAAGATTCTCGGTCTTGTCACAAGGTTTTGTCAAACTTGTTTAGTCGTTGAGAAAATGGAATTGACTCGAGAAAATTCAAGAGCGATGATTTATTATGACTTTCGAAGTGGTTTAACACAAAAACAGTGTGTTGACCGGATGATTTCTGCATTTGGTGATGAAGCCCCATCCAAAACCACAATTTATCGCTGGTTTTCTGAATTTCAACGTGGACGTGTCAAGCTCAGTAATGATCCCCGTCAAGGTCGTCCAAAAACTGCAGTCACCCAAGAAAACGTTGATGCTGTGCGTAAGCTGATTGAGGAAGATCGACATGTGACATACCGCGAAATTCAGGCAACTTTAGACATTGGCATGAGTCAAATACAAATAATCTTGCATGAACAATTAGGTGTAAAAAAGTTGTTTTTCGATGGATACCGCATTCGCTCTGTGAAGAGCAAAAAGCGGCTCGCGTTACTTGGTGCGTCAGAACTCTCGAAAGATTCCACGCAGGATCCTCAAATGCTGTATACAACATCGTATCAGGTGACGAATCCTGGATATACGCGTACGAACCCGAAACAAAAAACCAGTCACGAGTTTGGGTGTTCGAAAATGAGTTAAAGCCAACAAAAATTGTTCGTTCATGGAGTGTTGCAAAAAAAATGGTGGCCACGTTTGTCTCCAAAACCGGCCATGTTACGACTATTCCTCTTGAGGGACAAAGAACGGTTAATGCAGAATGGTATGCTAGCATTTGTTTGCCACAGGTCGTTTCTGAACTCCGTAAAGAGAACTGCAACCGCCGCATCATCCTCCATCACGACAATGCGAGTTCTCACACCGCGCACAGAACAAAAGAGTTTTTAGAGCAAGAAAACATAGAATTATTAGACCATCCGCCGTACAGCCCCGACCTAAGCCCTAATGATTTCTATACTTTCCCTAAAATAAAGAATAAATTGCGTGGACAGAGATTTTCATCACCTGAAGAAGCTGTGGACGCCTACAAAACGGCCATTTTGGAGACCCCAACTTCCGAATGGAATGGTTGCTTCAATGATTGGTTCCATCGTATGGAAAAATGTGTCAAATTTCGCGGAGAATACTTTGAAAAACAAAAAATACATTTTTTTAAAGTAATGTTGTGTCACTTCCTTGATTCCCGAAATTTTCAGTGCCGCCCTCGTAATGACACAAAGAAGTAACAAATTAAGCTGCCTGCAACAGAAGGCAGCTTAATTTGATTTAAATTCAAAGATAAGGATGCTATACTCCAGTTTTGTAAAACCAAATTGTCTAGCGAACAATTGTAGTTCAAATGAGCTGCTGTAAGGATCCGTAGATCTAATACCCAGATACCAAGAATAAACAGGCACTATCGGGGATCGTTCGTTCCTCGTTCCTCACCAGGAGTGGTCGTCAAGCGAAGAGTATGTATGTTTTTAGGGTTCCGTACCTCAGAAGGAAAAAAACGAACCCCTTATAGGATCACTCGTGTGTCTGTCTGTCCGTCTGTCACAGCCAATTTGCTCCGAATCTAATGGACCGATTTAGTTTAAATTTGGTACACACATGTATTATGTGACACAAACACGGACGTCTATCGTAAATAAATAAATGTTGAATTTTGAGGTTACTTTTCGGGGGCAAATAATAAAATAAAAATAAAAAGTTTTGCAAACTGAACCGACATATCAAATGAAAGGACTTGTTGCGAGGATCTCAATTTTTTTTTTAATATTTAAAAAAAAATACTTTTAAAGATATTTAAGAAAATGATGAAAATTGACCATTCCCCCTCTCCTTATCTCCGAAACTATTGGCCCACAAATTTTGAAAAAAAAAGCAGAGAATGGTTCTTTACTCATAGATTACAGGAAAACCTATACGATGTCTATGGTCTTAAAATAACATAGTAAATCTCTCAATATTGTTGTTGTAATGTTAAGTTTGTTCTTGGGATTAATTCATCTCAACTACGGTACCCTTCATTGTGCGTGGTCCGACACGCACTTGGCCAGTTTATTTTATTTTAGTTCTAACAGCGAATTCCTCCCCAGGGTATGACAGTCCTGTGCGACACGATGGAAGAGTGCTGGGACCACGACGCGGAGGCCCGTCTCTCCGCCTCGTGCGTACTCGAGCGTGTGTGTGCGCAGCAGCCCGCGAGCGGGGTGCCCCCCCTCACCCCCGACACGACCCCCCTTCTCATCCACGAGTTGGCCGACCAGCAGACTTGCTGACGTCACTATGTTGAGCTGCCGCTCATACAGTTCTAAACAAGTGAAAAAAAGTAGGTACAGAGTTGGGTTAGAGTGGGTGTGACTGGTTAACGTAGTTTAATTTTAGAGGGAGAGGAGTATAGTCAAATGGGTTTATGATTGCGAAAAGATTTTTTTAACTTTGGAATGTTTGGCGATGAATGAGAAAGGATGAAACGCATGTGACTAAACAAGCAATGAATATAAAAGATGATGGATGGATGGTGTGAGAGATGAGATGCATGGACAGAGTAAATAAATGATAAAGTGACAGCTAATAGGAGAGAATGGAAGTGTTAAGCAGTTTTCGACCCTAAGTAACATGGGACTAGGAAGAAAAAGTGACTGCTACGCTCATATTACAGATCTAGGAAATTAAATTAGAATCTTCTCTGTACCTATCTGACTGTCCTTGTTCAGTGTACAGTGGCAGCCATTGATTGTCAAAGGTAAAGTACAAAGTATAATTGGACAATCAAAATACAATCTGTATTATTGAATCTGACGTGGTGTTTCGAGGTGAATTCCTTAAGGATTCTCGCGTTTGTAAGGGTCCTGTAAAATTAGTATCAAGAATTTTAATCGAATTATGTTCCATCTTCCATTATAAGGTGGTAACATAGTGACATGTAAAAATTGGGCTATTTTAAAACTCCAGGGTTATTTTAGATATAAGAAATACATCGAAGACTTGACTTATCTATTGAAAAGAGAAATGTCGTAAATAAAATATAAAATTTGAATGAAGTAGTCCGGTAGGTTTAAAAATAGCCCTATATTACAGCATTTTTTGAAACTACACTATGCACGATCTATTTATTGTAAGTATTTTATCAAACTTCCAATCATTAACATTTTATAAAAGAAAAAAATAATTTTTCTCTTTTACACTCACCTACGTGTAGTGTAGTTTCATCATGATTTCTTAAAAATAAGAGAGCATTGTAAATTAATTAATCAACTGATTTAAATAATGAGTTTAATGTTTGAACACCGTTATGAATTATTATAATTATGATACAATTTAGACCACAGGGGTTTATAAATCTAGAAGGCAGTATATTTTTCTTTTTTATAAAATATTGTTCTTATGAATCAATGATTACCTAAAAAGCGCACATTAATCATCTAAATACTAATAAAATACACAGTCCAACGGTTTGTTCTGCGATAATGATTTAATAATGGGCACAAAATAATAGGAATTGAATGTTGGAATGGAAATTCAATACTAGTTTAGTTTAGTTAATTGTATCTAAAAACCTTTTTCGGCTTATCGTGCAGAAAATCTAGGCTTTGAAGACTAGTTTCCTTACCGACCGAACGACGGACGAAAAAATTATATGGCAACAACAGTCCCTGAAAAATTCAGTCTAACAATCAAACAGTTTATCGGAATAAATGAGGCAGCTGTAATAAGTTACTTATCTCGGCATTCTATTCTCGTAGCGATCGGGTCAATCCTAAATTAGAATGTGCCCTTTTTAATGATCTATGAGATTCCGACATCACTAATTAAGGGTAGCTTGGGCGTTAAATATTTAAAAAGGGCAAAGACATCTGACACATTTTGAATACATCCTTGATAAGCGAATTCAATTATGGATGAATGTCTTCAATAACCAAAACGCTGTCTATGTCAAAATTTAGAAGAAAAAACAATGGATCTAGTATTTAAAAACGGACAATAATTACTCTGTTATAGGTCTACCGAATCCCGTAGCCTAATTGCGTATTACACGATCAATCAGAATCTGAATCGTTTTGTAACAGAATGCTAATCCATTGCTTCATAAGGTTGAAAAAAAATCTGCTCAACAACGTAAATAACGCAATGAATGTTGTTGAACTGTCAAAATGAAACTGATTAATCTTAATCGTTTACGTAATTAGATAGCAGGTGTTTTGTTTTCTGCCGAGATCCCTCAGATTACGGTTCTATCTCTACACAGACTCAGTCTATTAAAGCCCAGACCCAGACCAGACGGTAAATTGATAGGCTCACAAACAACTTACCGAGCTATCATAAGCATCCTCCATAAACATCCTATCACGATCTAATGTATGGTAATTGTCGTTGTTCGCGCTCCCTTTCCTGAACCGTCGCCGCTTCCTTTTGCGCCGTTAATGTGTCGCAACTAGCTGTACTACGGTTTCCATGATAGACAACAGCATTATATCAAATTATTATCAATCAGTACATATTTCCTTTTTATAAAAATGTACTAAAACTCAAAGATTTCAATCGTAGATTCGCCCAGCCCCGTTAAAAGATGGTCGCGTTTCTGTTTCGTTTTGACACCTCTGACACACATTATCGCAGACAGACACTTGACTTGATTGTCATGGGAACGCCATTATTATTGTGCGAGGTCACTTTTCTCAGTGTGGGCGCGAAAACGTGCGATTTAAATCTTTGCTTAAACTGGGTTCATCATAGACACTGTTGCTTATACATATAATAACTTTTGATAAATGTAAATATTTATTAAGAGATGTTTTTTACTGTTTGTAGTTTCGAATTAAAATATTTTTCGATTTCGACTCCGATTCTCGATCTTATTTATTTGGTCTTAAAATCGATGTGTTTATTATTTTTTACTCTTTATGTAGCTTCGGTCTAAGTACTAACAAAATTAATATTATTTCAAGGTAGCTTAATCAAGCTACGCTATTTTATTTAATACTCGTGTTATTGTTTATATTTAGTAACATTGTCATATCCGTGTTTTATTTTTAGTCTTTTTTTTATATAATGGGGTCCCTTATGTAGTATAATTATTGTAGTATGCACTTAATAAAATATGTATGCATTATAAGGCTCATTTACATGAAGCAATTTGATTGCGTATTGATCACAAAAATTGGAACCTTAACTAAAATATTGGTACATAATATGCAATTATATTGATCCTTGTCAATGGGTACTTATGGTTTTATTGGCCATTACTCCACTGCCAGAATAAATGGAATCCCTGGCTTGATAGTATACGCACAGATTAATATAGATGCTTCTCTCCGCAAAATCATTTAAATAAAAAGCTTCTCTTGCTACGACACAATAAAGTACAATTAAATAAATTACCTACAGTTCTATTCACCTAGAAGTTGCCTCTCTCTTTAACGCGTAACTCTTAGATCTTTGGAATACGTTACTCACTGAATTGGCCCGACAAGTCGAGTCCGCCGCGTACTTGTAGCTTCATATCTAAAATGCGGAGTGAACCTTCTGTATTCCATCTGTGGTATAAATGGAATTGGTATGACAGAACTAATCTTGCCTGATTCTCATAAACGGGGACCTCTTACTTAGTAAGACTGGTATTATTTTTATAATTGGCTTTATTTACTTAGTTTATTGGCTCTTAATTTGTGAGGCGTTCTAAAGTGCTAAATTAATTGGAAATTGAAGCAATGAAATTAGGTGTTAGTATTTGCGTAAGTGGATGTCATTTGCTAAGTTAATTTTAATGTTATTTAGCGCTAATCAGTCTTAGTCATGCTTCTGTTAGTGCTCATCACTCACACGCCTTCTCAACGTGAAACGGTCTGAGGAAATTGTTAATTGTATCATGTGGCATACATCTGATCAATTGGGTATCGCCGAGGTGGAGTATAAATATAAAGGCGCTACAAGCCCGTAAACTGTGTTTTTAAAACACTGACAATTATTGCATTTGAATGTGAAAAAATATGGATGCATCAAGAGATCGTGTGAGTATTAAGCCATAATAGAGGCTAGTTGTAATATCGTTGCGATGTAAGTTAACAGTACATGTTGTGCCATACACCGGACTGGTTAAATGCTAACCGCACATACATAGTCGATTTTCGATGGAGAGTCCTTCAATCCAACATCAACTTAGATAGATGCTCTCTCCCTCAAAAACTAGAATTAAAAATAATGTTGAACGCACTTTATTAGTAAATAAAACTGTGATTTTGTTCTCTTATGCTACTTTGTGGTTATTGCAGCAAGTATATCTTGACATGTAAGGATATTTCACAAAGTGACGCAAGACAACAGACCCCTGAAAAAAATATCATTGAAAATATTGTGATTTTAGAACATAATTGAAATATCATAATGGGAAATCATAACGAATTTGATTTACCTATGCCGTGTGCATATCACCACACATAGACTAAGTAATGTTGCCAAATGTAAATAATGTAGATGTAAGTCTAGTATAGGCTATTTTCGTCTGAATGTCAGAGTTTTAGGCTGTGGACACACTTTCCCAGAGAAAAATAGATACGAAATAAATTTTATAGGATCTGTAGATGGTTTTTCATACAAGTGGTAATATTAAAGGACGTTGTCGATAGCTTATGTAAATCGCATAGTTTTGTCTTTTAACATTCACCGTTGTAGAAAAACTTTTTCTATAGTTCAATGATGTTAGCAAAGGCCTAATTCCATTGTAAATTATCCACGGTGTGTTCGCAGCTCTAGTGTAATATAACTATTGTAAAAGAAGTAGTGGAAGTCTTTAGATTGGGTAGTGTGTAGACACTATTAGACATTACGTTTGATGTCAATACGTCGTCTCGTGTTTAGTCGAATAACGAATGTCTTAATGGCCATGTTTATCAATTATTTTTGATTTTAAATTAACAAACGTGAATGTCTGTTGAAATTTGATGTATTAAAATATATTTTCTAGACAAACAATATTTTATTCACAATCCATTGACCTCGATGTTTTAATACCACGATTGACAGAATTTAAATTACCCAATAGTATTCATATAGAAATATGATTGAAATGCATATAAACATCGTGTTATGAGAGAAGGAAACAAACATTTAAAGTATACAAATTCTGATTCTTTATTTTTATTTAAATCCAGGTGTTTTCACTGTACAACATGTAACGTGTGGGGCGCTCGGGCTCACGGCTCGACGCCGCTTTTACAAATTTGTTTAATTATTTAACTTCGAATTTCACTATATGTACATCGGCAGCGCGGGCCAGCCGTGAGGCGTCGGCGCAACTATTGAGGGCAGCAGTCGTCATCTCACTCAGATTCACAGTTAATAATACAATATCGTGTATATACTCTGCATGCTAGTATACGGATGAAGGTTAACTTTAGCCTATAACAAAGGTATTTCTAAGGTTGGTATTGATTTAACAGTCAACAAAGGGTCGTTTAGACATTGTCGGAGCGGCGGAGCAAACAAAAGTATATCCGCGGCGGTCGAACGAACCGCACGGTGCACCACTCACGGCTACGATACGAACAGATCGGAAAGTCAGAGAACATAGATCCTTCACTCGATATTGTATCAGCCCAGGTGTACGGGAGATTTTTTATCGCGCACTGGGATTTTCAACTCTCGGTGTTGAGCCGGCTATTGAGAACCCAACAGATTGCATCCCGCCGCGACAAAAAAACACTGTTGGATTTTCAATTCTCGGCGCTATGCACTGCGTTGAAAATCCAGTGCGCGATAAGAAATCGTTTGTGGTCACTCGGGCTCACACGACGGCGCCGCCGGAGCTAGGAGAGGGAGGGTGCGGCTAGGAGGGCGGCGGGGTGGTGGGGCTGGCGGGCGCGGGCGGCTCGTCGGGCGCGGCGCGGCCCGCGGTGGCGCGCAGGCAGTCGCCGTGCGCCTTGTACTCGATGGGCACGGTGGCGGGCAGCTGCAGGATGCGGCGCAGCGCGTCCCGCACGCGCGCCGCCGCCAGCGTGTCCGACGCCGTGCGGTGCCACACCGCTAGGTGGTCGTCCTGCAACGACGCATCGGAACAAATTTTACATAGGGTAGGGTGACACAATGGGCGGTCTTATCGCTAAAAGCAATCTTCTAAAAACAACCTTTGGATGGATTAAGGGAGAAGTAGAGACAATACTGCAGGCAATCTGAAGAAAACAAAAATGACGTCCTTACCTGGAACCGTACGGAGAGCACGACCCCGCAGAGCTCCTGTCCGACCATGAACTGCTCGCCAAGCATTGCCATGCACAAGTCCTCCCACGCGCGACCTGTCTGTGTTTTACGTAGTCGTACAACCTGAGAATATAGCAGAATACTTTAGAATGTCGTTTGTTTCACGTCTGGATCGTATGTCGCTGAAACAGCAACACAAGAACATCAAGGTGCTCTTCCGAATGCGACCGCAGCGGCAACGCCTTCTAATTGTAATGACAGAGCACAGTGACACGACTAGTTTGTATATAACTCTATGAAAAGGTCAGATCTACGGAAGCATTTTCAGAGCACCTTTTAACCATAACAAACATCTTCATTTCAAGTTTTGCAAAAACTTTTAGTAAGACAAATTTTATGCACATCGCTTTTTATACAGTTTCAGAAACCTGTAAGCCTACCACCCAATACTTAGAACTTTTATACAGTTTCAGAAACCTGTAAGCCTACCACCCAATACTTAGAACTTTTACGATGTGTCATTGCTTGCTTACTGTAATAAAGGGTAGGTATTCACGCTATTCGTGAATAGAGCCATTGTATTTGTCGAGCGTGAGTCAATCAATACAATTAAAACCTTAGGTCAGCAACACGAAAGTCACATGTCGCGCACACGTGATACATGAACACCCCATGAAATATCCTTACCCATTTTCCTCCATTGACATTGGCGGGGTCCTCCCACATGGGCTTGATGCCCAGTTTGAAGAGGTGCAGGTCGGAGAGTGGGGGCAGCTCGGACGGCCGCGCCAAGTGCGTGTACAGACCCCACCACTGTTCCACGCTCGCCACCCGACCCACCAGACGTAACGCCTGGAATTGATACAGAAAATATAATAATATTTCAATTTTTTTTTCATCTGGAATTTGTGTGGTTAGTGACTAACCTGGTGTCAGAATTTTAAAGCCGCCCAAGGGCCTCTGACTTGGCTTCACATGTCGTCGAGAAATATCTCTCAGGCATGACGGATTCCTCACGATGTTTTCCTTCATCGTTTTTGAAGCAAGTGATAATCTTACAATACGCACATGAATCCGACTCCGGAGGACTCAACTCTGAGGTGCGTGCCTTGGGTTCGAAAGAGAGAAAACAATCTGGAATTTCAGAGCGGCAAAAGGCTCCCCCTATGTAACTGGCGAAATGTGGGTGTGGGTACATCTCTGCATAACCCGTGGGAATACAGGCGTGATGTTTAAACTGGGTATAAGAACTCTTCCACACTGTATATTTATTGAATGGGATAAAGTTATTGTGAGAATGTATATCAGCAAATTCGTTTTCACTATCCTCATCATTTCAGCCCAATGAAAGAGACGCCCCCCAAAAATCTCGATTTAATTACTGTTAAATGATAATGATAAATTATTTTATTTCTGTAAGTAGCTTTGTACAAACACTTTTACATGTCAATCATATTTTAAAAAACTACGAGTATATAAGGCTGGCGTTTCCTATCTGACTACTCTGCTAAGAAAGGCTGTAACAAACTCAGAAGTCATAGATCTGTCCAGTCAGTGCAGGCATTTGTCAGTAATAGTGCAGCTCGACAGTTGAGCTTCAACTGTTCCTTTGCAACTTAATATGTCACAAAGAAGTTGAACATAGATACATTTTCTATAAGTAGTTGCTCTACCAGCTAGTCTCAAGTTTTGCCTGTGCTTTATGTTACCTTAAAAAGAAAAAAAGTATTACATTGCAATACATATTATACTTTATGGATTAAGAAATGTAGTTTGAAATAGAATACCTTTATAATAGCAATTTAGCAAACAAATATGTTTTACAATATTTCGTTGACTTTGCAAATACCTACAATGTATTAATAGCTTTTTTATTGCAGTAATATCAAATTACTAAAAGCTGGTTGTCTTGATACTTTTACCTGTATATTTTCATTTAAAGACATACAGAGGTGTACCTGCCTATAGTACACTCACATTTCACCAGTTATGTTTGAGTCCCACGTAATAGTGGGCGATCCTATTGCCATCAACCGGGCACAAATCCAGACTCAGGCATGCTACTGAGAAATTTCAGATGGAAAATCCCAATAACACTGCACAATCCGGGAATCAAACCCAAGACCTCATGCTCGTTGGCGACCGCTAGACCAACGAGGCAGTTTAAATATATTTCCAATGTTAAGGACTTTGAATTTTCCAAAAACTAAATGCAAGCATGTGGGTGGCACTAGAAGTAGCAACAGATATGCGTGACATTGTCACGCATAGAAGATACTTGGGTGACAATAGTTGAGCCACTTGAGTGCATTCCATTGTGTACACATATTTGGTGCAAACTGCAGAAATAATTTATGCATGTTTTGGAAATGGTATCTGAAATCAGTTGATGTATACATATAGGGAATAGGGAAATATCCTACAGGAATAATTTCTGATAGCCAGTTCAATTTCTAAAAGATCTAACTCAAATAACAGCTAAACTACAACAACTCATAATGTAGGTCATGTTAACAAAATAAATGCAAATCAATAGAGCTAAGGTTGTCTTAAATATTTAATATACATTGCAACCTTGCTCAAAAAGAATCTATTTCTGTCCACTGGTGCAATAAGGTAAAAGCACAAATGTTGGAGTAGATACACGCTTTAAAATATTTATGCATTTGCAGTCATTTATTAATCATATTAATAGATTTATGGGTAGCATTGCAATTCACACAAATATGAATTCCACATTCAGGCAGCAATAGCTGTTGGTTGTGGATGTGATCATTCGGTTCCCTACAAAATGGTTGAGCTGAATGGTGCTGATCCACGCGTCATGTTCGTGAACGGGCGCCGTCAGTTGTGACTGGTCATCTCTTATCTGCCATGGCTTATTTTTAATCTTATATTTTGAATTGTTTTGATTATTTTTTGTACATTGTTCTCACATATAGAAGCAACAAGAATAATGTACCCAGGATTTTGTAATTTTCTATATTTAAAAGAGTGTCCTTGGAGTTTCTTGCTCGTTCTTCTCCATAAAGATCTACGTTTTAGAATGGGCAACTAGATTCAACTTTCTGACTAACTGACGCAACTATTTGACAATTCAAAAGTGCCTGTAAATGGTTTAATTGAAATAAATGCTTTGAGTTTGAGTTTGTGACATCTTTTGCCGTACACCAGCTGGCAAAAAAGAAATGAGACAGGTCATGGTAGAATCATGGCGTTATCGTGTCCTGTGTGAAGGACCTCTGGATCCGACTCTGATAAAGATTGAAAGAGAATGAATTAGGGAGCCATCATAACAAATATTATAATATGGAAGTTGTATACTTAAAATTAACTCTGCTCTTTCACCTTGCATAAAAATTATGGGTTACTAGCTCAAACAAGCAGGTTTCAATGATAGATAACACAATGGTGTGGCAATATAATTTAGAAAGCTCATTATGAATTCAAAATTTGGTCCTCTTGAAACCTTGAATCTAATTTAGGGAGGCTTTCAGTCAGAGAACATAATAATTATTAAGAGTAAGATGAAAATTTGTTCTGTAAATCTATCCTGTTGTAACTTAAAACTAAGTCTAATGTTAAACAAAACTGTGCCATATTGATAAACATATGTAAATTAATATTAATTTGCATATTACTACAATACTTCTTTATGTATGTAGGTACTAAGTTTGTAATACACTACTGTTCTGGATACAAAACAAATCACATGACTTTAATTTCAACAACAACAACTTGTAATGGGTACAGTGAATTTTTCTGTGAAGTGTACTTTTTGAGGTGCACCTCCTTGACAGCATGGCAGTTTTAGCATGGACATCAACAAACCTGTACATAACCAGTGGTAGACGCAGAGAGCTCGCGCGCTGGTGGACGGCGCGAGAACCACATCCAGTAGGAGTACTCGAGCTTGTGCTCGTGCGCCGGCACGGGCGGCGGCGTCGCCTCATCAGAGTTCCTGTCATCCTCGTCATTATTGCCGTGATTCTGCGCAGCGCCACCACCTTGCCCACCCTCCCCAGATCGACGTTCAGGCACGTTTAAATTGTAAAACTTGCACATTTTCCTCTCTGTCATGTTATTTCAAAGATACTAACATGTTTCACTAACGGCCTAACCTAGGACACGTTGCTTTATTTGAACTACCAGAATGTATACAATACTCAAACTGTGATTCTATAATTACACTACACAATTAAAAAACTAGGAACACCTAAATAATATTTAGTGAAGGTTAATAAATAAATCTTAATCAGCCTATTCCCTCTTTTACTGTGTATAACCTTTTTCTTTCCGTCATCAAAATTCAAATCTGTCAATTGACAGCATGGGTACATTCGTCCAAATTGAGTTGTATTTGTTTCTAAAATAAGAAAGACAAAAAGATATCAAATTTACTAAAGAGCAAAGGAGAAAAAAACTAAAACGCTTCTTCTGAATTTGATCGTGTTATTTAGTACAAAGCTAAAAAAATCTTGCGTTCGTATCCCATTTCATCAATTCAAAACGATGCAATTATTATTTTTCTACAAAATACAAAACTTATTTTTTTTGGAAATTCTATACTTTAGCTTTACTGTAAAAGTTTTTTTAAATTCAACTGTTGCCCATGGTTTTGTTCACAGAACATAAATACTCTACGATGTCCTATTGGCTGCGTTCCGAGTTACGCTGTAATCGATTAGAGCGTGCTAACACCCACACCGAAATAACGTGAGTGCGATAACGATGTCTAGTGAATCGTCTTAGATGACGTCATGACATGCGCCATCTTACGATAATGCCTTACCCAGCATTCCGAGTTACGCTGTAATGGATTTGAGCGTGCCAACGCCCGTACCGAATAAGCCTGAGCGCGATAACAATGTATTGTGAATCGTCATAGATGACGTCATGACATGCGCCATCTTGCGATAACGCCGACCATGCCTTTACTATTATCACCGTGAGCGCTGTCAAAGATGACAGTTGTGCTGTTTTGTTTTGAGTCGCATCATAACTTAAGACAAACGTGGCATTTTCGAAATTGTGCTTCTGGCTACCGTGGCCACCTAACCAACGAAGAAGAAGAAATGTGTAGTTTAAACACAAAGAAATATGATATGCAAGTTTAGACGTAGTGCGATCACCGTGAGAGCATTCACGAGCGTACCGAATTGTTGGCAGCCCTCAGCTGTCATAATCATGTTATCTAACTCGGAACGCCAAATTGATTTCAACGCTGTGAGCGATTACGTTCTAATTCGGAAAGCGGCCAAAGATGTCAAAGTCAAACTGTCAACCTATGTTATTACTAAAACGTCAAATTGGCGGCGGGACAAACGAAAACAGTGATTAAATTAATAAAAAGAAAGCAATTATAGCTCTATTTTAGTAAAAACTGTGCTGTTGCTTAATCACCGAAGACATTAGTGCTAGTTTTGTCCAGTTTCGTTACCTAATTCAAGCGTTCAACTTAAAAACTTTATGTTGAAGTGCACTTCTTGTAGTAGTTGTTAGTTTTATACTTATCGTGATGGATAAATCTGATCCTATCGATAGAAGTAGTATAGAAGGGTGCTTGAACATCGATTTGATGCGGTCACTCGTCAAGCAGTATTCTGAACTGGTAAATATTATGATTTCTGTGTCACAGTTAATGGCAGTCTGTTAGAGTAGGTTATTTTGCTCTTAGACAAAGATGACTGAATTAAATTCAATATTCTAAGAATACAAGATCATAAATCTAAGGAACGATGAACCAATATGCTGCACAACACGTAAATAAGATGTGGTATCTCTAAAATCCCTTTAAAATTATATTAACCATTACCTTGTTCTCTGTGTGATCAATATTTCTTTGGAACACCAATTATTGGTGTACAGACTATTACCTTACAGAATCATCATCATCATTCTCTTGCCCTTATCCAAATTTGTTTTGGGTCAACACTGCATGTCTTATTCTTCCATACTTCTCTATTAATTGTCATCCTTACAGAAATACATAGTTTTATTTTCCACATTATATTAATTAATTAATCATATATTTCAGAATAAAACATTCCATACATTGTTAGTAAATAGTATTTATAACTAAGTTATGAATTTATTCATTTATTATTATTTACAATTCCGCTATTTAATATTATGCATATAGGGCACCTCCAGACCTGTGAATGGTGTTCCAGTGTCTCACAACTGGGCCATCAACCCTTCCCAATATAGTATTCAGAAGGCTCTTGGTACTGCCCTGCACGCGGCACATCAGGGAGGCCACTCTTGTTCTTACAATTGCCCTAAAACAGTCCGTGCGGACCTTAGCAAACATATAAAATGTCCACTGTTATGTTTGAACCTTGTGGATTGGTTTTTCATTAGTTGTCAAGTGTAACATTTTTGTAATGAGGGTAAAAAGGAAATAAACAGTTTGCTTTCTGATCTCGACTTGGTTGTATCTTCTATCCACCATGCAAACCTGGGAGCCAGCATATTGCATATCACTGCCAATTCCCAACGTTCCTGTTCAATATAAAAATTATCTGAGAGGTCCTCAGTGACCCAGTGCCCCAGGTACTTGAATTTGGTGACCATACTTAAAGTCTGACCAGAGGAACGGTTTTCGGACTCTTATTATCAGCCTAGAATAAAGGTAGTTCACTCTTCGTACAATTGTACCTAAGGCTAGGTGACTCCACATACCTCTCACAGTTCCCTATGAGGATGTTAAGGGCTCTGACAGGTTGGCTCAGCAACTCAATGTTTTTATTCACCCATTTAAGAATTTAGGAATAATAAATAATCATGTTAATATTAGACTGAATTTTGATTGTGATATTTTCAAGCAAACAAAGCTAAAATTACTCAAGATACACTACTACTACTTAGTACAACTTGTAAAACAATTGTTCTAGGGCCAATGGACCAGTGCCCTGTTCTGGGCCGATGCGGCCGCAGCTGCAGCAGGTGGTGGCCTGGACTCAGCCAGTGGAGACGATGTGTGGCTCCTGGCCAGTGCCATGCTCGCTAGAGGAGAGCTGCATAGAGCTGCACATGCAGTCTCTTCTAGAGGTCTTCATAGGTGAATTCTACTTCTTTTTGTAATACTGTATTTGTAGAAGTTATAAATTACACATATCTTAATCATCTGTAATAGTCATACCTATCTTTTATTGAACACTGATGTTCCTTAAATAAATGATTACATAATTACTTACATACATAAATTCACACCTTTATTCAATTACTTACTTGAGATTATAAAATAATACTTATTTGCATAAAAACATGGCAAAGTATAATGTATTCAGTAAACTTGCAGCTTACAAACTTGTATGCAGCAGAAAAATTTGGATCCCCTTGTTGGTGGTTTAATTGAGCGGCAGTAAATTCTTTTATTTTATCATTAGTTTAATGAATAACAAACTGTAACCTTTACAATTAATAATAATAATTCCCGCTCCCATCTCTCGCAGGGAATTTTTCATGTAGAGAATGTCACATGCATTAATCACCATGCTTGCTCAAGGCAGATCGGCGATTTCTGCCTCATAATATTAATTATAAGTTCAGGTTTCCTCACGAAGTTTTTTTATTATTTCAGGCGTCACCTACTCTGCCTAGGCGTGGCGATGCGCGCATACCTAGCGGCGCGCGAGCCGACCACGGCACTTAACTTGATGGATGAGTGTGATGCCATGCTACTGGAGCCCAGGAACACTGACCAGACACATAACGTAAGTCTTCCATTCTACTCTATATTATTGTTATTCATAATCTAGTGTCATATTTATTTTCAAAACAACTCCATAATTAAAACAAAATAAAAAAAACGAATACGGGCAATACGGGCATGGGCAAGGTAATTTCAAACTTTTTAACCCTGAGATTGTTGATGCAATTTTTTATGGTTCAAAAGTTAGGACCAATTTTTGTTTTTTTTTCAATCACTTCGCATAGTGCTCAAAGAAAAAATCATTAAAAAAGAACTATCAGGGCTGTCAATTTAATATACTTTTTCACGACGTTGCAGAAAAGTTGGCCTTTCCTGTGGTAATACTTTTGCGCACGAAAACGCGGATTCTCATATTTATTTTCTCAGCATTAATCATCTTCTCAACGAGTGAAAATAGAAGCTGTTCCAAATAATAAAAATAGATTAATTAAAGTTGACCTCTGACCGAGAAACTTTGGCTGCCAAACCGAGTAAAAAAAAGTAAGATGGGCCCGCGTCGTCCAACGGTTACATGAGCAGACACCAGTACAAGATCAATGATGACTCGGTCATTTGTGATTATGATGATTGTGATGATCAGGGTCTGACTCCTAGATTCTGTTTCCAGCGTGCTTTAGCAGGCGTCCTAGTATGGCAGGCGCGTGCACTGTGTTCGTTGGAGCGTCGCGAGGCAGCCGCTGAGGCGCTGTCTGCAGCCCTAAGAGCTGACTGCGCGCACTACGAAGCCCTCGACCTTTTGCTTGAGCAGCACGCCCTCACACCACATCAGGGTACGTATATTGGACGGACACACAACGGAACGCTGCACAAACGCCATGTTTTTTAAACAGTCGCATACATAACTTAAATTCATGCCCATATTTCTCGAAGGGGTGACAGACAGAGGTGTACAGTAATAATAACAATTTATTTTACAAACCGTGTTCAGTTTCCGCAGTAGTAATATTTCCCATACAATGATATGTTAGTGCTGGGAATGAAAACTCGCGAGATTAGGACTCAGGCGAGATCTCGCGAGTTTATGAATAACAATACCGCGAGATCTCGCCAATTTCGAGATCTCGCGAGATTGGCAGTTTTGTGTGTTTCTTGCTAATAATCACAATATATGAATAAATTAGGAAAAGAAAAAGAATTATAGGTATTATGAAATAAACATTTATTTGTACGATTTTTTAAATTAAACTTTTAAGCATTTAACATCGTTTGACGTAGGGTAAGTGCTCCAGTGAATAAACACACCCCAGTGAATGAACAATACTGGGTTTTTTCCTAAAAATAAGAAATAAAAATATTTTTACCCAACTCAGTATTTTTTTTCGTAATTTTAACTCTTTTTTCTATTAAAGTGGCAAAATTAATTTCTTATGTCACTATACATTTTTATAATGGCGAGCGTTTAAAGTTGGCAGTGTTATTTATTTATTTTATTATTTATGTACACACAGTAAAATTGATACAAATACGACATAAACATAATTATGAGTACAAAGGTACTGCTTATTTCTTAAGAAATTTCTTCCAGCAGACCTGCGAAAGGAGAAATGAGAAAGAAATGTAGACAATAGTGTGTGAGAACAAGAAGAGTAAAATATAATTATTCGAAGTCTTAAACTAAAATATCAAAATATACCTACACGTGTTATACGTGTAGGTATATTTTGATGATGGTAATAAATTAACATATACTTAAATAAATACATATAGCTTAAATATATAAACATACATACTACAGGTATATAAATACTCACAGTTGAGAGGAAAGGTAATGCTCTTTTACTCTATATTTAAATTGAGAAACAGTTTTTAAATCACGGATGCTAGGCGGAAGTGAGTTCCACAATCTTACTGCATGGACAGAGAATGAATAGGAATAGTAGCTTGTTTTATGAGGATGAGATTTAAGGAGTGATCTAAGGTGTGATCTAAGGTGTGATCTACACGGTGCGTCGCTAGGGCGAGCATAGGTAAAACGCTCACGCAGGTAAGTAGGATAAGACGGGTTGTGTAAGACGTTGAAGAGGAGACATAAAATCCGAGTGTTCCTGCGAAGGCGGATTGGGAGCCACTTGAGTTCCTTGCGAAGATGAGAAACATGGTCTCTCGGACTGATGGACTTTCGGAGACCGAAAACAAAGCGAATGCACAAGTTTAGCAAGCGCTCAAGCTTGTTTAATAGCTCCTCAGTAGCATCCAGGTAGCAGGCGTCGGCATAATCTATAATCGGCTGAATAAGTGTTTGTGCCAAAGTAATTTTAGTCTTCAGGGGCAGGAGACTTTGAAGGCTTTTCAACGAATGAAAGGAGAAATGTACCTTTCGACTGACCTCATTGACCTGAGCACGCCACGAAAGAAAGTCTAAGAATATCTGGAAGTCAATAATGACACCCAGATCTTTGGCGGTTTCGGTATAATGAATGCGAACACCATCGAGATATATAGGCATTAGAGATGCAATAACAGCCGCATTGCGAACGAATCTGCTGCCTATGACCATGGCCTAGGATTTAGTTGGATTAATTTGCAAACCAAATGACTTAGCCCAAACGCTGATGCAAGCCAGGTCATGATTCATAGCAGCAATTGTAAAACCCGCGTCAGCTACAGTAAAATTACGGTAGAGCTGCAGGTCATCTGCGTAGAGATGAAAACTAGAGGAGATTACCCTGGTAACAAAGTTGATGAAAATTGAAAAAAGAAGAGGAGAAAGAACGCTACCCTGAGGAACACCCTCAGTGAGGCTACACCAATCAGAAAAGGACTCCTCCAGGCGAACACACTGAGAGCGTCCC
The DNA here is from genome assembly GCA_916701695.1 of Agrochola macilenta. Lineage (NCBI taxonomy): Eukaryota > Metazoa > Arthropoda > Insecta > Lepidoptera > Noctuidae > Agrochola > Agrochola macilenta. Next base: position 19,301,639 of record OU753563.1, read on the forward strand.
CGAAGATAAGAACTGAACCAAGCTAAACCGGAAGAAGATAAATTGATAGATTTGAGGATACCTAGTAAAATGTCGAAATCCACTGAGTTGAAGGCGCTACTAAAGTCAAGCAGTACAAGAACAGTAAGGGACTTATTCTCCATTGCCCAACGGATGTCGTCAGTTACTTTCAAAAGCGCGGTTACAGTACTGTGACCCGAGCGAAAACCGGATTGAAAAGAGGAAATTACCGAGTTTGACGCCAAGAAAAAAGATAATTGTCTATGAACTATGTGCTCGAGAACTTTAGATAGAAATGGAAGAATAGAAATAGGTCTAAAGTGTTAGTGTAACTTGTATTTGTTCGGGCAAGAATTTAGGGCTCAGGTAAGACGCAACATTTTTGATATCACATTGTAGCCGTAATTGAAGTATATTCTATAAGTTATTTATTAATTACAATAAAGGATAGGTATACTTTATGTCTCAAATCGATTTCAATGCCATTTTAGTCTGTTTTAAGTAAATTATTAGGTGTCCCAGCAATGGAACTTAAAATCGTTTGAAATCCGGTAAATGAACGACCGTTCATTCACTGGACGAACGTCAATTTCATATTTTTATTCAAATATGTAATTTATTATTATGCTATATGATTCATGTTTTGGGAGTAGTTTTAAAAATAGATTTCTGATCTTTAGGCCAGTATTGGGACAGGTATGTTCATTTATTGGTTCATAAAATCTAGTGAATGAACTAACATTTTTCATCATGTTCAAATATTAGCTTTCGTCATGATGATGGGACTAATAAATGAACACAAAATTTTGAGCTAGATTTCATCCTTTTAAGACCTAGATTTTATTATTATATTATTTTTTATTATACTGTCCCTTTAAATTACCATGGATTCCAATAAAAATAAATATGAAAGGTTTCGATATACCCAAGAAACGTTGGAAAGATTTCTTAGGTCCATTGCTAACGGAGATCTAACTATTAATAAAGCAAGTAACGACACTCCATTAGCTGGCACAATGTCAGAGAGCACGAGGAAAAGAAAAGAAAAAGAAAGAAAACTTTTATTTGGACACAGTTCGTGAAACACGAAATACAGACAAATTAAAAGTGAAAGTAATCTTTTGACAATAAGTGTGTGCTGGGCTGCGTGTGTTATGGAGATGGGCCAGTTCCCACTTCGTTGGAATACGGGGAAACTTGTCATCGTTAAGAAGCCGGGGCGCCCTGCGGACTCTCCGTCCGCTTATCGGCCCATCGTGCTACTCGACGAGATGGGCAAGCTCTTCGAAAGAGTAATTTCAGACCGCCTCGTCGGGTGGCTGGTACGGGTGAGGCCGGATTTGGCGGAGAGCCACTTTGGTTTCCGCAGAGGGCGCTCTATGGTGGACGCCATCATGCGCGTGCCCTCACGACGGGGGATGCTGTGGCCCGGGGTGGGGTCGTCTTGGCGATGTCTCTAGACATCGCCAATGCCTTCAATACCCTGCCCTGGAGTTGCATCTGGGAGGAAATCCGGTATCACTGGATGCCGACCTACTTCTGTCGTGTGGTCGAGGCCTATTTGTCGGACAGGGCCGTCATCTACCCCGGTCACCAGGGAGAATGGAACCGGCGAGAGATGTCGTGCGGTGTCCCACAGGGATCGGTCCTGGGGCCGCATCTGTGGGACATCGGATACGACTGGGTGCTGCGCGTCGACCTCCCTAGCGGCGTCAGCGTGACCTGCTACGCTGACGACACGTTGGTCCTGGCGCAGGGGAGGTCGCACGAGGCGGCGGCCGAACTAGCAACACGCGGGGTTGCGACAATCGTTAGCAGGATCCGGCAATAGGGACTCGAGGTGGCCCTGCACAAGTCCGAGGCTATTTGTTTTCATAGTCCTCGGAACGCGCCACCGTCGGGTTCCCAAATAACGGTCTCCTACCGTTATTTGGGAACCCGACGGTGGCGCGTTCAAATCGGCGTCGAGTCGAAGATGAAGTATCTGGGACTCGTCCTCGACATCTGGTGGAACTTTGTGGAGCATTTCCGACATTTGGCTCCCAGACTGGAGCGGGCCAGGGCTGCCTTGAAGCAGGTCCTGCCCAATCTAGGGGTCCAAACGCCTCCAGCCGGAGGCTCTACGCAGGGGTCGTGCGGTCCATGGCCCTTTACGGGGCACCGGTCTGGGCGCGTTCTTTGAGGCTGCGGCCAAACCGCCGGTTGAACGCGTCCCAAAGGGTCATGGCCATCCGGATGGTCCGGGGATACCGCACGGTCTCCGGTGAGGTGGAGCCTCCTTGCCGGATTGCCGCCATGGGATCAGGGTGGTCAGGTGAAAGTCTTCGCGCACATTTGGGAGTGGCGCGAGGAGGCGAAACGCTGGGGCGTAACTCCGCTGCCGCGAGAAATCACGGCACAGCGGACAGAGCTCCGGCGGGATCTCATGGTGTCATGGAGAGTGCGATTGTAGCCACCCCGTGCTGGGCACGCCACAATTGCGGCGATAAGTCGAGGCGACTTATCGCCGCAATTGTGGCGAGGTTTGAGAGGCGCCACGGCGTCCTCACCTTCCGCCTAACGCAGGTCCTCACCGGACACGGTTGTTTCGGGAGGTTCCTGTTCCGCATAAGGCGGGAGGAAACGCCCGAGTGTCACCACTGTGTAGATCGCCCGGAGGACACGGTGGAGCGAGCATACGGTGGAGGTCTGCCCGGCTTGGGTGGAGCACCACCGTGTCGTCACGGAGGCGATCGGCGGTTGCGATCTCTCGCGTCCGGCCCTGGTTCAGGCCATGGTTCGGAGAGAGAGGGCATGGGAGGCCGTCACTTCCTTCTGCGAAGCAGTAATGCTCGCGAAGGAGGAGGCGGAGGGATTTGCGAGCCGACTTCCGGCCACCGTAGACGCGGGCTAGCGGACGGTGAGCAATGGGTAGCTCGCCGTCCGATAAGGACTAGGCACGGGTCGACGGCACGTTGTGTTCCACGCGCGCCTCAAAGAGATGTCAGCACCAACTGACGGGATCTGTAATGGCCAATGCCTGCCAGGGTTGCGTGTTTGTCCGAAAGGGATATCGCGGCCCCGGCGACACATGCAACGGAAGGAACACGGGTGGGTTTTAGTCAGCAACAGTCTGACACGCCTTCCCGCTCCGCCCAGAGCGGGAGAAGTTATAAAAAAAAAGGCATAGGATTTATGTCTGTATATTTAGTTGATTGTTAGACTTTTTTTATAATATTATGGATTTTCCTGTAATAGTAAATTAACAAAAATTGTTCATTCAATTAGTTCATTTACTGGAAAATTTCGTTCATTCACTGGGGTTTTAGGGTATTTTTCAATTTATTGCTAAATATCTAAGAAATTATACGGGTTATGTCGTAAACCCAACTTAAAAAATATTTTTGAATATAATCTTATTACCAAAATATAGCTTTGTTGACGTCCCGTTCACGGTGCGTTGGACAAACGGCCTGAGCCCTCGTACCGACGACGGGCGATTTTTTATCGATTGGATTCTCAATGCTCTGCTCAACGCCGAGAGTTGAAAATCCAGTGCGCGATCAAAAAACGCCTGTGCGGACCTAGGCTTATACTCTGGACATTTCGCTCAATGCGAAGACGTTACTACAAATGACCTAGAAATAATAACTAAAAAAAATCAGACAAATCAGTTCATCAATTGTTAGTGAATTTGTAACAAATTGGGCATGCTATTATGGTATTGTTATTGTGTTTTTGACTTGATGGTTAATAATTTGTTGCAGAGAGCGAGCTGATAGAATCTCTGCCTATCAACAGTCAGCTGAGCGCGGCGGAGGGCGCGTTGTTGCGTGCGGCGTACCGCGAGCGACTCAACCGGTACTCGCCCGCGCCCGTCAACTTACCTCCGCCGGATGCTGAATGTCCTGTAAGTTATGTTTGCCCTTTGTATTTGACAAACGCAGACTTTTATGTGTTTCATGCAAGCATACTAATAGGTGAACTCACACACAAGGCGGGTGCGTGTCGGTGCGGGTCGGGACGGCAGTACGGCGGGCTTATATATATTGTAATTCCTTGTATTATATAGATGTCAGCACACGAAACGGGTGCGCGGCTCCCGCTCCTAACCCACTCCGCGCCCGACCGTAAATAAATAATGCCCAAAGATGCGTTATAATTGGTGTTGAATAAGGAAGTTTCAACGCTCAAAACTTTTTTTTTTTCAACCAATTTTTATAATTTGTTTTTTGGTACTGGACTAGGTAATGACGCGACAAGGACATATAATTTTGAATATATGTTATTACACAGCGAAGTAAACTCCATACGACGTTAGTATGGAAGAATGGCTGGCTAGCGTATCCTTAACGATTTGCGGTGCAGGTGGGCCTGAAAATGCCGTTCGCTGTATTTTCACCGTCTCAAATATAACTGACACTACCACAGATAACAGCCGAAGCTGAAATCGTCGGCGCTCGCATGATGGAGGCCGCCCAGAGCCGCGCGCGGCGCCTGGCGGCGGCGTGTCGCTGGCCCGCCGCCCTGCGCGCGCTGGACGCCGTGGACCCGTGGTGCTGCGTGGACGTGCGCGCGGCGTGTCTGGTGGAGCTGAAGAGGAGCTCCGAACTGTTCGCCTTCGCGCATTCCCTGGTGGACGCCTACCCTAATGCGTGGACTTCATGGTACGCTGTGGGGTGCTATTATTACCTTATTGGTGAGTTTTTTTGTTGGGTCATTGCATTTTTCCTGATTATGTGTGACGAAGGAGGGTATGCGTCTCTTTCGATATCATCAGCCATATTTTAACTACTGTGGGCGTACTGTGGGATAGTGTTTGTTATTGCGCAATAAAAAAACCGTTTACAGTTCAGATTATAATTTACGGTCATTAATCACAATAGCAATTCACAAACTGTACGTACACGACTCACAGTTTCTAAACATGTTCGTTGCTTGACCGCCACCGATGAGCCCTGCTTAGCTCCAGCGGGTCCGAGCGTTATTTTGTAAACTCTGTCGAGCGCCGCTAAGCGACGCTGGCATCCCGATTTGTCAACTCAGTAACGTATTTCCGACATGTATATTCTATCATCTAGACGTCTTAATTGATTAACCGGAATAGGCAGCAGACAAAGATAATGAGGCTGTAATATGCGCTTCTTTATCATCCTACTTTCACTGTGTTACTGAAAATAAAGCAATAGGATATTTGACTGAATATTTTGAATGAAATTTCTTTAAATCAAGAAAAAAAAAAACAAATATCGCAAAAAAAGGCGATGTTATAAGCGTTTTAAAGTCTTGTGCTAGACAGAGACAGCATCTGACATCACAAGACAGAAACGGTGTAGTAATTTGAGGCCATCCAAAAGCGTAAAACATCTCCATAAAAAAAAAAAACTATTTTTCTTTTCTCGTACCATTTTTAAAATACAAGTGAGTGGAAACGCCGGCAGGGGACGCTCGAGAAGGTATAGTGTCCTAATTGGTGATGTTCTTCAGAAAGGTCAGGTGCGTAGTACTCGCCACCGGCGTGCGTGCATGTGAACTACGCATCAAAGACCTGACGTCATACAAACCCTGCATCGCGCAATTTGAGTTTACTGCGTGAGCTCGTTGGGCAGTTGCCCGCCTGGTCGGAGGATCCTCCCTTTTCTATAGAGGATGAGTGAACTATACACCCTGTTCCTCATACCTCTAAATACGTATGTGTGTATCGTTAAAGTGAGTATTAATTTATGAATATTTTTTATATTAGTCTAACCCTATTTCAAGGTAAAAGCGAGTTGGCGCGTCGTTACTTAAGTAAGGCGAAGAGCTTGGAGCCGAGCGCGGGCTGCGTGTGGCTCGCGTACGGACACAGCTTCGCGGCCGACAACGAGCACGACCAGGCCATGGCAGCTTACTTCAAGGTATAAATAAACGAATGATATAAAAACAAATGTATGATCAAAATCGTATGAAAATGTAAACAAATGGATCAAAAACGTACCTGTGGATGCCAATTTGTAGTGACACAACACACACACACTTAAAAACGGCGTGCTTTGATTTAAATATTTGATTATTGGAACGAAGTTCCTTATCGCGCGTTGCGAAAGGGGGCTAGACGGAAAAAATTAAGACCAAAAGTTGTAACAACACTTTTTGCTATAGTTGTAAGCCGTGCGGCGTGCGCGTGTTTCTCTGTCTGTCTCTCTATCTCTCTCTGAACTTCGTTCCATCCGGGTGTCCCTTTACACCTCTCAAGTTTTTTTTACTTGTAAATCCTTTTTTTCTTTTCATTTGATAATTGAGGTAAATTTTATAACCTCAAATTTCGTTGATGGTTTTTGAATTACAATTTAATAATATTATTCAAACAATAATAGTTGGGAAAATTTGTGAAATATTAAATAAAGTTGTAACCTTTTTTAATACAGATGAATGTGTTTGTTAGGTGTTACTAATTCCCTTTAGTGAGTGATTCAGTGGCCCGTATCGCACTGGCTATTTGCGAGCGAGTTATCAGCGAGGTGATTATTCGACGCGCTCGCTGCGTGTGCGTAGCGAGCACGCTTCGCTAGAAACACTCTGGCAAATCGTCAGTGTGAAAACGCTCTTAGAATTTAACTAAAAAGGGTGTGTTTTCGCTAGCATCAGATACTTTTGGAACAGACATTAAGAAGTGAAACCCCACTAGTATTGGGAACAGCTTCCAAGTCAGGAATCTAGAGGAGCCATGTCCGAGAGTCGTAGGGTTTCTCATTTCCCGACTTTTTTTTGTTCCCGGATACCGAGACTTCTCGAGCACCATTTCCCGGGAATTCCCGAGAAGTCGGGAATTTGACTAACATCAATAAAAATGTATGAAAAAGGTTTTAAAATAAAATACACATTTTCGTAATAAACAATACGTTCATTTTAATCAGTATTCGTCAATTGACAAAAAAAATATGCCTTCTTAATTTCCTTTAATCACGAGAGTTTTAACCGAGATTTTAGATGGCTGAACCGGAAGAAGATGGAGTTGGTTCTTCTGCTGCGTGTGTCTTTACCGAAATCTCGTGTACAAGCTCTAGGTGTTTTATTAGTCCGCTTGTATTTGAGCCTTATATAGAGAGCTGTTTCGGGCATTTCAGGCATTGTGCCGTTAACGAATCTTTGTTCTTCGAAAAATACTTCCACACTTTCGACTTCTCCATACTAGTACCTTTAAAAAATACAACATGTTGTTTACGATACCATAAAAATAAAAGTGAGAGTTTGTTTAATAAAATGTTTTGCGCAAACATTTTATTAAACAAACTCTCACTTTTATGACTCTTTTAACTTAACAAACAATAGGTACGTATTTTACCTAGGAATGAATCAGCGTTCCGCGCATGTTATTTTTATTACTATTTTTATCTCTGTTGTTTTTAACCAGTTTGATCTATGTACGAGTATATACCATTACAATCATCGCAATGTAACTTGTAATGTTGTTGTAATGGTATATACATAGGTCAAACTGGTCGTAATTTTCAAACAAGATATAAAGAACACATTGCAGCGTATAGGAATAGTTATCCAGAAAAATCGCATTTTGCTCAACACTTTATCGATTCAGGTCATTCGTTACATAATAATAACACTTTCAAAATTTTACACACATGTGATAAAGGTTTCAGAATGTCAGTACTAGAGAGTTTAGAAATTGCTAAAAATAATACAGGGAACGTTACACTGTTGAATGAATTAAATACAACAATTCCAAGGTCACCTTTATTGCGTTTGTTCGCAGCCCCTTATCGCGCTGATAACGATCCTAGCCGAGGTGGGCGGGGCAGTAATCCTATATAAGTGGGGTTGGCGGGCGAATTGACTCCTTTCCGATCCAGACGACCCCATAACCCTCCTCCAGGAGAGCAATAGGGAAACCAGTACAGTTAGAAAACACACACACCGACACACTTTCCGACCTCGCCGCCGAGGTCCGCGATCGCGACCCTCCCGAGTAAATGATACTCCCCCCCGACCCTTGCTCGACGATGCGCCAGCCCGCGTCGATGATGCTGAGCCTGTAGCTTTAAATTCCCCGATTAATAATAATAATATATCATTGATCCAGCCTGTCCCTCTTGCTGTCCTCCCCCCAGCGAACGCCCTAAGCCGAGGTTCGTACCCCACAGGGGGTGCCCTTAGCGAGCGTTCGCCTAGTTTTAATTAGCATAGTTTTTGCCCCTGGCTGGAGGCTTTGAGTGTAGAAGCTTAAGGCAGCCACAGGATTGTCCGGTTGAGTAGTCATGACCTCAGTGGTCAGCTACGAGATGCCCTACATATATAAAAAAAAAAAAGCGAATTGACTCACACTCACAGAACATTAATACTCAAGAGAAGAAGAACAAGCGCAAGGAAAAAAAATGAGACAGGAACGCACGCCATCTAGTGCCACCCCCCTAAAGACTGTACAAACCAAAATTAGGCGGGAAATTTGAATCTCTCTTGTGTGTACCTATATACCTATATAGGTGTATAGTTCTACTATCGAACTTTGGGGATTCAACTTTGTTTACCGATACTTATAGCCTGCGAATTTGAAATGTTCCTGATGTTTTAAAGCTGGTTTGGATATTATCACTAATGCAGAACAGATTAAAACAGAGCCATTTCAAATTTGCAATCTAACTGTGTCGGACCAACGGCAGCACCGGTACTACTATTTTTCAATAATTGATTATGATTATAATTATACCTGTAACAAGGTATTATTGAAATATAATAGTATAAACTGGAAGAATACAAAAAAAAACAGTTTAAGATATTTATTTCTGTAACAGAATAATCAGTAGACACTCATGAGTTGTATCAAAATTATAACAACTTTTATTTACTCTCTTAACGTAATATTCGAATTATAAACCTCAAAACGAGTTTATATTGACGTACATTATAAACACAATACCGAAATTTAAAAATATAATCATATTATAACACTTTTTCTGTAACAAAATAATGTTATAATAGTAGTTTATGAAACTGTTGCATAAAAAGGGGTAAATACGAGCGTGTATTGAAAAACCGAGCCAAAGGCGAGGTTTTTAATAGTATCACACGAGTATTTGAATACCCCTTTTTATGCAACAGTTTCATAAACTACTATTGATTGAATCACTCCCTACGGTCGTGATTCAGTCGTTAGTATCCTTCATGGCTCTCGCTTTAAATCCGTCCTTTATTCACTAATTGCATAATATACTATTACAAACAAGACTTACTCGTAATTTTTAAAAATAAATCATATTTCCAATGATAGTTGTGAAAATAGTTCATCAGCATAAGTAATAAAAGCGTCTTTTCCATTCTACACACTTTTAACATTTTCTATCAAATAGACAAAGTTACAAACAGCTTCTCCTAAAGAAATCCAATTCATAATAGGTATATGAATTGGATTTCTTTAGGAGAAGCTGTTTACAAAATAATGTTATAATAGTATATTATGCAATTAGTGAATAAAGTGCGGATTTAAAGCGAGAGCCATGAAGGATACTAACGACTGAATCACGACCGTAGGGAGTGATTCAGTCAATTGTAGTTTATGAAACTGTTGCATAAAAAGGGGTATTAAAATTCTCGTGTGATACTATTAAAAACCGAGCCAAAGGCGAGGTTTTTCAAATTACGCTCGTATTTTAATACTCCTTTTTATGCAACAGTTTCATAAACTACTATTACAAACAAGACTTACTCGTAATTTTTAAAATTTAAATCATATTTCCAATGATAGTTGTGAAAATAGTTCATCAGCATATGTAATAAAAGCGTCTTTCCATTCTATACACTTTTTACATTTTCTATCAAATTGATAAAGTTACAAACAGCTTCTCCTAAAGAAATCCAATTCATAATAGGTATATGAATTGGATTTCTTTAGGAGAAGCTGTTTGTGACTTTGTGCGCCCAAAACAAATATTATTTAAAAAAAAATTGAATAAGATAGGATCTAATGATCTATTTATAATATTAATCATAATAACTACATATTATATGGTTACGAATGATACACTGGTCATCAAAAACACTTACAACAAACTTACATGAGTAGTGAGACTTGTTTTAACATTAAATTTTGTTCGAATTATCCAAAATTTCATATCAAGTCCATAAAAGACACATTTTTTTTCTTAGACACAACAATATTGAGAATATATAGAAAAAATGGATGGATAAAGCAAAAACGTTTCCGTGTTTCGTGTCCTGACGATAAATCTGTGCCTTTAATGAATTTAATATGAAATAATTTTATTATTGTTAGTAAAATTTTATGTTAAAACCAATCTTATCAGTCTTGTAAGTCTGTTGAAATCTGTTTGAAATCAGTAATTTTGTATATAAATTGCACCTCAGTAAGTTTGAATAAAAAATAAATATTCTTCAACACAAATAATTAGAACCATTGTTTTAATCATTTGTGTTGAAGAATTTTTATTTTTCTCTTTAGAGCAGCCTTATTTGATTCTTGTGCGAACTGTCGATTTTTTAATATACAAAATCTTTTTATGCATATATGAAAGACACTATTTATTACATAAGCAATATTATTCTGTTTGTGTTCTTCACATTTATTGAGGAAATCCCATTTTATAGATTCTTTTAATAATTCTATAATAGATATTTTTAATTTCCTTTTGTATGCCTCTTTTTCTAGGAATGTATTAATTATAGTAGCACTTTTTTCAGTACAATTAATTAAATCTTTTGAGGCGTACGTAAGGGAATTGTTTATTCCTTCATATCTTTTAAATTCTATAAAATTGTGGACTTCCTCTTGTGTAAGTGAGACAAACACTTCTGTACAATATTCACAACTATTGTTTGGATGATTTTTTACTATAAATCCACAGACATAGGCACAAGCTTGCATTTCGCCAGTGATTTCTTCCATACTTTGCTCTATTTCATTCACTGCTATAGCATTTTCCAATGTTGCAGTATCACCTGTGCCTATGTCTGTAACTGGAGTCAAGAGAGTCTTGAAATTTGTCAGGATGACGTCATTTTCATCAACCTCACAATTTCCTGACCCGATGTGTGACAAATTACTCAGGACAGCAGTTTTTAAACCAGCTACAAACTGCCCAGTAGTTGGGTTTGTGTTAGTTCCACAGTTACTGCGAATGCAACCGAATAGATTTTCTATTGGGTCCTGCTGGATTCTTCTTGTTGATAAGCTTTTAATTGATTTGTGTTTTTCTTTAAGATTTTTCCATAGTCTTTCCAGCCCATTCAAACTCCAGACCCAACCTTCCTTGGACGGGGGAGAACTTTTGCAACCCAAAAATGTTAAATTTCTGAAAAATTGCTTCATATCCTTAAAAAGCTTCAAGTGGTCTGTACTGTCCTTTAAATTTGTGGACATTAGTTTCCCCCTTCTAAGGTCTGGTGTGTACGCATTAACGCTATCAAATAATTCGTCCATCTTTGAAATTAAATTTGCTGTCGTTGTTGCATCACATGATAATTGTCCTGAAAAAAAAAAACTTTATTTGTAAATAACAATTTTATCACAATCGGAATGCAAAGTTGCGTTGAAAGAGCCTTCATAGGTGACGACACAATTATACATGATTGTCCAGCATACTCTGGGCAGTCAGCCTCACTACCAACCTACTGACTTGTTAATCTTTTTATTACGATCACGGCATGATCTGAATATGTCACCTTTAAGTCATGATTGTCTAATCTTAACTAATATTATAAAGAGAAAAGATTAGATTTTTTTGTATGTTTGTTTGTAATGAATAAATTCAAAAACTTTTTCACCAGTAGAATGCTATATTGGTGCCGATTCTCTTGTACACTGGGCTGCATCAATTGGGTACCCCAATTGTATTAAAATTAACTTTGCTACAACTTTGCAATTCAAACATATACATCCTTAAGAAAAATAGAAAAAGTATTCCATATACCCGGACGAGATTCGAACCATCGAATCATTCGGTAGCCTATGATTACCGCGCGCTCTTACCAACTAAGCCAGTTAGGTAGTTAGTAATTATTTGAATGATCAATGTAGTTGGCGTTATAGTTCTGTCTCTGTCTTATCGATATATGTATGAACTCAGAATACATTGTTTGTTAATTGAGGGTAGCTCTCAGAGTAATAACTTATTACTCTGCAGGGGTATTCATAAATTTTACAAATATATAATGGAGTTACCGTCTGATGAGTCTAGTTTTGTTACACCTTTCGCATATTACTATACGTCTTTGTGTTAAAAACATTTTAAAATGATAGATAATTTCTTGAGAACAAAGATTGTGGTTCTTTACGAACAAATTTCAAGCATTAAAGGGATTGCTAGACAGCTGAGAATAGCGGTAAATCAAATATTATCTAATAATAAAATAAATTGAATAGTTAGTAAACTTTGTCACTCGATTGATTAACTTAAAATGTATTTTCTACACAGAGAAAAACGGTGCGCTTGTGGGTGCAACGTTATTTGGATACTGGTGATGTGAAGTCAAAACCTTTTGGGCGGAGAAGTTCAGGCATCTATACAAACAAGTGTGAACGCCACCGTGATATAGTAAATGTTCACTTGAATTCGCCGTTCGCAACCACTCGCTCAAGTGCTCAAAGACACGGCATCTCAATCGCCACAGTGCGGAGGCACTTGCACGCAGCAGACATTCACAATTATCGTCCAGCGAAGAAAATTCAACTATCGGAAGCTCATCGAGCAGAAGAGTTCGGTTCGCACAGGAGCTTATGGACTTTGACTGGGAAAACAACATAGTTATTTATACGGACGAAAAAACTTTTAGGTCCGATAATGATGGAAGAAAAATACTATGGCGGAAACCTAACGAACGCTACAATCCACAAAACATATTACCGAACAGGTCCAGTGGTAGAATAACATTAGGTAAATAAACGGCTTTATTAAGTAAATAAATGATTGATTACCATGTTATGACAGATTTAATTTTATCGGCATTATTATGAGAAATTAAGCTATTATTTAGCAATGTTTATCACCACAATACATTATACTTACTACCTAATAAACTAATAAGTTACTAAAAAATAGTTATTTTCAGGTTTCTGGGGATGGATGTCATCTATGGGCCCGGGCGAATTAACAGAAGTAGGCGGGCGCATGAATGGCAAGACATATATTCAAATATTGCAAGAGGTTAGGTATGTTGCCTACAGTGCGTGTTGCCTACCCAGAAGGTCAAATATATTTCGTCCATGATAACTGTGCTGTGCATAGATCCAGAATGGTGGAGGAGTGGCTAAGTTTACAGGTTGATATAACTGTTATTGCCTGGCCAGCTAAAAGTCCAAAATCTTAATCCAATTGAAAACATGTGGGGTCAAATGATTTTAAATTGGGACTCAAGTGAATGGAAGTCCAAGCATAATCTACAACAAGAAGTCATAAGAACTTGGGAATTGATGCGTGGTAGGAATATAGACTGGAATATGGTTACTCAAATGAGAAGCCGACTACAGCAAATAATACTCAGTGAGGGTCATCCCCTCCGTTACTAAAATAAACATTAATAAAAAACAAAATGACGTATGGTAAATAGGTAAGTGGGTCCTAATTGCGATCCTCCTATGTATTTTCGATCCCGTAATCCCGTTTGGTTTTTATCGTTTTATTAAAATAAAGTGTCAACATTGACACATTGAAATAACTCAAAGAATAAATCATTTGACCTCACTATTTCATTATTGTGATTAATAGCTAATAGTAATTGGAGGTAGATAATATTTATGATTTACGAGAGATGTCGGTTGTTTATTCATAAGAATGTTAACTAATGATAACATGTTTTTTCACTCTTTAATTATGAATATTATTCTACTAGTTTGAAAGGCAAACTTTTAACCATTATAAGTAGTTGTTGCAAGTTAACTATTTTGCAGTGAAGCGATACAAACTTTTTATATGTTACAGTTATCTATAATGTTATACTTACAGTTAAGTTTTTCAATTTATAATAAATTTTACTAAAATAAATAATATTTATTTTATTTTAATATAAACCTATAAACTTAAAACAATATATAAAAAGCAAAACTTGCTTAAATAGTATAACTAAGAGAAAAATAAAATTTGACGAAAACAATAACCTAACTATCAGAATGCCAGTATCGAACCTGAATCATGTGTTTCGCATGTCACATCCATGACCACCAGACCAACTATTATTAACAATTTTGAAATATTCTTTAGCATTGTTGTTTATCTATAAACTGTCTGAAAAAGTATTACAATAAAATACAAAACTTGCTATGCGGCCATCGCGGATTCGAACGTAGGTGCTTTCAAGGGGGGTACCCATATCGTGAAGCCGACTGTACACCGAACTAAAGTATCACTAAATTTCCTTACTTTTGGCTATGAGAATCTTAGAGCTATTCTGCAAATAAAATTCTCTAAACTAAAAAATAATTTTGACGCAACTAAAAACGTTTGACAGGGATAAACTTAATTTAAGTGATTTTTAGTCTAGTTTAGAGGCATTTGTGACAAGAGAATCGACACCATTGTCACAGACATAGGCTATAATTTATAAAGATATGCTGGCAAAGCCGCTAGTATAATATAAAATGTTTAATGAAACAATTTTCGATCATACTGTTCAATGGTCTATTATTCAAATTCAAATTCAAATTCAAAAGTCATTTATTCAAACTAGGCTGAGAAATCAGCACTTTTCGAACGTCAAAATTACATAAGACAGTCCCCCATAAACGCCCACCCTTCACCACTTCCTAGTGCATAAGCTGGGAAGAAGAAGTGGCGCAACAAACTCCCCAGCAGCACAGCTGTCTGTTCAGTTGAAAAAACTTGATTCTATATAATAGTGCATATTATTATGCTAAAATAATTTACATCACCACAAATTGCAATACAACTCATAAAATAAAAACATTTTAAAGAGTAGATTATGTCAACAATAAATGAAAACAAAATTAAAATAAATTGACTTACAGTCAAATAAAATAATCCAACAATTATATGCTCATATAGTATCGTGTAGTCTAAAATAGTCTAAAATAATTGTTTGTTCCTTGGGGTACATTGGAGTAGCTTAATTAGTCCCAAGCCTTTTTGTCGTCTATGTAATCTTTAACTTTATAGAAACCTTTTTGACATAGTTTCTGTTTAATAAATGATTTAAATTTATTGAGGCTCAGTTCTTTGACATGGCTTGGGAGTTTGTTGTAAAAACGTATACTTTGGCACTTAAAAGAATTACTAATTTTTTGGAGCCTAGTCCTCGGCACAATAAATAAATCTTTGTTTCTAGTATTTAAGCTATGAATGTCGCTGTGTTTAGAATATAGATTTATATTCTTTTTCACATAAATCAGGTTCTCATAAACATATTGAGACGCGACTGTCATTATGTTTATTTCCTTAAATTTATCCCTCAGTGAATGCCTGTATTGAGTAGATCATACCAACATGTGGAATCCGAAATAGCTTCAGAGGTATTATTGCTGTCAAACACTTCGTAAATTAATCAAATGTGACATTAAGATAGATTCATAATCTTTTTTTTAGACCTTTTTCTGTAGCTGCTAATATTTGACTTAAGCTCAAAATGGATGATCAAAGAAAAAGATCCTTACCTTGTGCTATTTTTGCATACATGCCGGCTGCTACTGAGTGGCTTAAAACTTGAGCAGCAAGCTTAACTTTCATTTTCTGTTTTGTGTTTGGATTAAGGTGGTCTGGTTTAATTAATGGTGCAAACACAAAATTGGGGTTACTGTTGTCCAGCTCATAAAATTCTTGAATGTAGCTCCATTTAGCAATACCTGTAACACAAATTGAATAAGAAGTAAAGAAGAAGTAGAAGTGAAGTAGGTGTTAGGATAGAGTAAGGTATTCAAATTCAGATTAATTTATAAATAGCTGTGCATCTGCCATACTCGTAGTAGATTTCATAGTAACATGTATTTTTAGGAAATTTCATTTACCTACCTATTACAGTTATTAAAGATACAGCCTTGTGATAGACAGACATAAGCCTAATTATTAAAGGGTATATGGGACCCTCTTGGGTATAGAACCCTTAAAAGGCTGATAATATCATATTATATTATGATGATCATACATTCATGAAAATTAAATTATTTGACAGTTTCTTACCAATTCCACATCTGTTGTCGGATGTTATATTAGTATGACATTTTATATCATATTTTAGAAATAAATTTCTAAAACACTTTAGCAAATGTGGTGTGTCAAAAATGGTGACAATTTCATTAATGCCTAATTTAATATAAGGCTGCTCTACAGTAGCTCCCAAGGTGGTTACAGCTCTCTTGTTCACCGAATCCAGATCACATACTGTGGCAGCTATATTGAGCCCAGCATCAAAACAGCACTTCAAAACCTGAAATGATTAAACAAATTATGATGATAAACTGGGTGAAGAGAAATGTCATGATTTATGAATGATTAGGAAATAATATAATTCTTCATCTACTGTGTCAACATCAGCTATACAATAGCCAAACACCAGGCAGGTAGTGCAGCTGACCGTTTCATAGGGCACAGGATGATCATTTTAAATGTTAGGAATTAATTAAAGGACATATTATGCTCACCTCTTTTAGGAGAACTGCCAGGCGATCAGCGGTTACAGATCCACCAGAAAGATAGTAGGCGACTGGTTGTTTAACAGGTTTTCTAATACCAGCCACCATAAAAACAAGTGCATATGATGCCATTTGTGCCGATCTGCCCTGAGAAGGATGATCTTGGTAACCTTCTACCAAATCCTCTTTTGAATTGTACCATAAATTCTTTTTTATGGACATCTCATCGAACATCAACACATATTCTCTGTCAGATGGTATACACTTTTTAACTGTTTTTTCAAAACATTAAAAATGTTTTTGTTGATGCCAACGCACAGGTGAAATTTATTTAACAGGGACTTTAATGTGCCAGGAGCTGGTAGACATATCATTCTTCTTAATAGCTTATAACATGTCGGGGATCTTTTGTAGAGCCTTAAAGCCGTTATTTTTGCCTCTGTGTTCCATCTACGGGCTCTTCCTTTTCTTTTATAGTTTTGTAATTCCCCTTGCAGTAATAGTGCAAAGGTTGATGATACTTTTGACTTCAAAATATCATTGACTGTACTGTGTTTGCATAAAACATTGACAAATGACACATTTTTCAGGTTTTTTATAGTTTTTTGAAGTCTACTGACTTTCTTCATATTTCTTATCATCCGCGTATACAATTTTCTTTCTCTTTCATTTGGAGGTTGCTTCAGAGACATTGTAACTGGTTTTAATTCCTGTGCAGACACATTAGTTGTGTTTAACACATTAATATTTTCAGCCAATGGTTGACTAATTCTTGATGGGCCTGCTACTGGTACAAACACACTGCTTGGTTCCAAAGAATCAACAGGATTCGTCAACTAAAAATTAAAAAATAAAAATTGTGAAAACCAGCGCATTCTAAGTTGGCCGGCCTGACTAAAGTTTTCAGGGACTAAATAGTGGCAGAAGGTTTGGGGCTAAAGCATCTTAGTGACTGTACATAGGCAAACTTTTAGAGTGGCTAACTTCAAGCTCGCCAACTTAGAATGTACGTATTGTAAGGGTATAACCCGTACAATACGCACAGCCTCGTACCATTTGGGACTATTTCACCCAATTCCCCAACCCACATTCATGGACTGGGTTATCTTGATTAGTGAATGTGTTGTACAATCATTAATTATTCATTAGTTACAATAACAATAATGTTTATTGACTGACCTCATCAAATTCTTCAGATGGTACTGCAGTTCTAAAGAGCTTCTGATCAAT
This sequence comes from Agrochola macilenta, assembly GCA_916701695.1. NCBI lineage: Eukaryota > Metazoa > Arthropoda > Insecta > Lepidoptera > Noctuidae > Agrochola > Agrochola macilenta. Next base: position 19,319,433 of record OU753563.1, read on the forward strand.
GAAACATGTTCTTTTGAAATGTTTACTGCACAGCATTTTATGTTGAGAAAATAGTTTTCCTTGGAATTCAGGTGATGACCATGGTTCATTCGGGAAACAGTATTTCGCCCATAATTCACAACTGAAAGAAGGTGCAAACTTGTAGCTACATTCAAAAATTACATTGAGTTTACAACAAGTTATGCACTCAAAAAGTAACTAAGTAATACCAACACATACCGAAGACTATTTGTTCTGCCTGGTTTTGGAAAACGGTGTAACGTGATGCTGGCATCTTGTGAAGATGAGGATCCACACTTAATGCACTTTCTTAAGTTTTCCTTCATCGTGAAACACGATTCTCAAAAAGAGTCACTATCTCACTAAGAGTCACTATCTCACCAAGAGTCACTATCTTGTTAGAGTTTCTAACACTTGATAATGGAACGGAGGAACTGGATGCTCGACTCAACGTTTTAATGGCACAATAGGATACTTTGTTTATTTAAATTAAAATAAACACAAGAAAAACGATCGACCTCAACGGAAGACATTTGCCTTGTGTTGTTGTTGTTGCCATAGCAAAATACCAACCAGATTACCAAAGGCCATTAAAATTTTTGAAACTGATTATATTCATTTATTTTCTAAATGAAGTTAATAACTGTCAAATATAATTAAATCAACGAAAAATCATTAGATTGCTATCTATAAGCTACGTTTAGTGAAGAAAACGATTTTATAGCAAATCGATATTTCAGTTTATTTTACATGGTAACATTATAGTGCATGACAGCCTGTTGGAAAGAGTCGGCAACAATAAATACTCGCTATTCTTGTCATGCTTTATGCCCCCCGTCGAGTCCAAGGTCACCTATACACTGTTGACTGGGCCTGCTCACACTGCTCTCGACGCTTGACGTGTTCACACGTCGGGTCCGGGTTCGCAACAAGTCAATAGCCACCCTGAGGATGCCTCGTTGAGAGGTGAAACACGTGTCGATTTCTTACAGGGTTCTTTATGACTCCTTAAGAACGGTTAAACGGATTAGGTTACTAAATATACGTCGTCTATTGTATTTTATAATGGATTTCCGCAAAGTCACGCCTGAATCAATTAACTAAAGCGTTACTGTTCAAAACTTTTCACGTACGAAGCATTGACTCTGTGGCGCGACGGGGTGGGAAATCATCAAATGACTCCTCCCGCTCTGGGCAGAGCGAGAGGGAGTGTCAGACTTTTACTGACTAAAACCCACCCGTGTTCCTTCCGTTGCCTATGTGCTGGGGCCGCGATATCCCTTTCAGACAAACCCGCGACCCCAGCAGACGTTCGTGCTAATTCGGCAATACGAAGATTACCGAAGCGCATGCTTTTTCAGATTCAACTGTAAGCACATAATTACAAGGTATGTTAACACTTGCAGGCCAGTCAGCTGATGGCGGGCTGCCACCTGCCGCCCCTGTACGTGGGCGTGGAGTGCTCACTGCTGAACAACTTCACCATGTGCGAGAGGTTCCTCACCCGCGCCGCCGCACTGCACAACGATGCTAAAGCTAAGGTCAGTTTTATGATAAAATACACTAGTGGCAAAAATTAAGGAATCAAAAAAAAAAGTTCGTAGACCAAAAAAATAATCGAAAATACTCGGTAATTCGGTATTCATTAGGAATGAGCGAAACAAGTTTAAAATCCTTCGTTATTAATTCCAGTATGACCATTTTTAAGGGAAATACAGCCACTTGAAAAAAAATGTTTTTTTTTATCCATAATTTTTTTCCACTAATGTAAAATAATGCCATAAGTAATAAAAGTTTTATCCTACTTGTGGTATTTTTTTGCAAAGGCCACGCTTCATTCCTTCCATCTTTCGCGAGCCCGCGCTTCCTCTTTCGAGTTTTGACGGAACCTATCCAGCTCGTGGCATAGTCGACAATTAATTTGAGGTCGGCGGAACTTTCTTCCATACCATTCTCTATTCGTCGTCATCATGGCCACAATGGACGTACGTAACCCTACATACCCAATCATGGGTAGAATAATATGTGGGTTTCGTTAAGGGTATTTTTACAACCGATCGATATGTTAAGTTTAATATGATTATAAAAAAAATATACACAAACCTTTCAGCATAAATTCTCTAAATGATGGTGAAAACCGTGGCGGTCACACAGACAGACACGAAAAGCGATTTGATTTTTAATACATTAGCTTCTGCCAGCGGCATCGCCCGCGCGACATCTTTATAAATTATAACCATGTTACTCAGTGATAAATGATAATATAGCATACTACGGCAGAAATTCTTGAGTTTATTAATTACAAACAAACATACAAAAAATCAAATCTTTTCTCTCTATTATTTATTATTATATTAGTTTAGATATGGATTACGGTGGCAAAATTCAAATTCCAGTAAAATTTTCTATCTCCAGATTGTTGAAGAGTCGGAATGCAACGAGAAGGTGAAGTGGGGCCGCGTGCTGTCCCTAGTGCGCGACCCGCACGTGGCGCACGAGGCGGGCGCCGCGGCCTTCGCGGACGGAGACTGGTTCGAGGCCAGGAGTCTGTGGCTCCTGGCTCTAGAGGCCGCCACGCCGCCGGACAAGCAGGAGGTAAGTACCTTCGCGGACGGAGACTGGTTCGAGGCCAGGAGTCTGTGGCTCCTGGCTCTAGAGGCCGCCACGCCGCCGGACAAGCAGGAGGTAAGTGCCTTCGCGGACGGAGACTGGTTCGAGGCCAGGAGTCTGTGGCTCCTGGCTCTAGAGGCCGCCACGCCGCCGGACAAGCAGGAGGTAAGTACCTTCGCGGACGGAGACTGGTTCGAGGCCAGGAGTCTGTGGCTCCTGGCTCTAGAGGCCGCCACGCCGCCGGACAAGCAGGAGGTAAGTGCCTTCGCGGACGGAGACTGGTTCGAGGCCAGGAGTCTGTGGCTCCTGGCTCTAGAGGCCGCCACGCCGCCGGACAAGCAGGAGGTAAGTACCTTCGCGGACGGAGACTGGTTCGAGGCCAGGAGTCTGTGGCTCCTGGCTCTAGAGGCCGCCACGCCGCCGGACAAGCAGGAGGTAAGTGCCTTCGCGGACGGAGACTGGTTCGAGGCCAGGAGTCTGTGGCTCCTGGCTCTAGAGGCCGCCACGCCGCCGGACAAGCAGGAGGTAAGTGCCTTCGCGGACGGAGACTGGTTCGAGGCCAGGAGTCTGTGGCTCCTGGCTCTAGAGGCCGCCACGCCGCCGGACAAGCAGGAGGTAAGTGCCTTCGCGGACGGAGACTGGTTCGAGGCCAGGAGTCTGTGGCTCCTGGCTCTAGAGGCCGCCACGCCGCCGGACAAGCAGGAGGTAAGTGCCTTCGCGGACGGAGACTGGTTCGAGGCCAGGAGTCTGTGGCTCCTGGCTCTAGAGGCCGCCACGCCGCCGGACAAGCAGGAGGTAAGTGCCTTCGCGGACGGAGACTGGTTCGAGGCCAGGAGTCTGTGGCTCCTGGCTCTAGAGGCCGCCACGCCGCCGGACAAGCAGGAGGTAAGTACCTTCGCGGACGGAGACTGGTTCGAGGCCAGGAGTCTGTGGCTCCTGGCTCTAGAGGCCGCCACGCCGCCGGACAAGCAGGAGGTAAGTGCCTTCGCGGACGGAGACTGGTTCGAGGCCAGGAGTCTGTGGCTCCTGGCTCTAGAGGCCGCCACGCCGCCGGACAAGCAGGAGGTAAGTACCTTCGCGGACGGAGACTGGTTCGAGGCCAGGAGTCTGTGGCTCCTGGCTCTAGAGGCCGCCACGCCGCCGGACAAGCAGGAGGTAAGTGCCTTCGCGGACGGAGACTGGTTCGAGGCCAGGAGTCTGTGGCTCCTGGCTCTAGAGGCCGCCACGCCGCCGGACAAGCAGGAGGTAAGTGCCTTCGCGGACGGAGACTGGTTCGAGGCCAGGAGTCTGTGGCTCCTGGCTCTAGAGGCCGCCACGCCGCCGGACAAGCAGGAGGTAAGTACCTTCGCGGACGGAGACTGGTTCGAGGCCAGGAGTCTGTGGCTCCTGGCTCTAGAGGCCGCCACGCCGCCGGACAAGCAGGAGGTAAGTGCCTTCGCGGACGGAGACTGGTTCGAGGCCAGGAGTCTGTGGCTCCTGGCTCTAGAGGCCGCCACGCCGCCGGACAAGCAGGAGGTAAGTACCTTCGCGGACGGAGACTGGTTCGAGGCCAGGAGTCTGTGGCTCCTGGCTCTAGAGGCCGCCACGCCGCCGGACAAGCAGAAAATCTGAGTACAAATACCGACCAAGTGCATGTCGGACCACGCATAATGAATGGTTCCGTAGTTAGGCTGAATTTTTGCCAATAACAAACTTAATATTGTAGTTGAATAACATGTTCTTCCATACATCGATTTATGGCACGGTCAATAATTCTTCAAATGCAAATATTTTGTAAAAAATTTAATTGTGTGATAAAACTACAAATTAAATATTTTCGGACTTTTTCCTTTACTTGTGCTGTGAGGTCTCACAGCACAAGTAAAGGAAAAAGTAGCTTCTTGCCAAATTTCATGATTCTAGGTCAACGGCAAGTACCCTGTACCGGTTTTGATTTATTTGCGAGTATGAAAATATGTCGCATAAATGGCCATTTTTTTTATTGCGTTGACTTAGAAGCTTGATTTTTGGAACGAAGTCGCGTTGCGAAAAGGGGCTAGACGGAAAAAATTAATACCAAAAGTTGTAACGACACTTTTTGCTATAGTTGTAAGCCGTGCGGCGTGCGCGTGTTTCTCTGTCTGTCTCTCCCTCATAGAAAGAGGAACTTCGTTCCATCCGGGTGTCCCTTGACACCTCTCAAGTTTTTTACAAATCCGAGGGACCATACACACTCACGTATTTGATATTAATTTCAGCTTGATACCTCCACGTGTTCCTGAGAAAAAGGATCTTGACAGACTGACGAATGGAGAATGAAGTGATCCTATAAGGGTTCCGTTTATTCCTTTTGAGGTACGGAACCCTAAAAAAAACCGGCCTATAATATTATCCCAAGATAAAGGCCTCTTCTCATACAGAGAAGGCACGAACAGTGATTACCACGGTTGCTCACGACGCGCGACGGGCACGGTATCGTTATTTGTTGATGTTATGTTGATTTATAAATAAATATTGTTATAATTATGTGCTTGCAGGTGAGTCCTCGCTGGGCCGCAACTCTAGACGCCTTAGGCCACGTGTCGCGCGCGCTGGGCCGGCCGGCCGACGCGCTGCAGTGGCACGAGCGAGCCCTGGCGCTCCGCCCCGCGCGCTCCGCCACCCTCGCAGCTATAGGTCTGTACCTACTAACATTACATGTTAAGGCATCTGTTCCACCGCCGACGAGGAAGCCACTAGCTATCAACGATTTCCTCGCTCAAGAAACGTACAAATGATTGTAGGTCCTGTGTGAGTAAGAGATACAAATATCAATATTGTTGATCGCTGAGTGTTCACACCTCTACTCTGTTCAGTACTCGTTAGTTGCAGCGACAAGATATATCAAAGAGAGTACTCGCTCAGCGACGCTCGCTTGGTGGGCAGAATACTCACCGAAAGACTCACGCTTGGTACATAGGCATACTAGCGAGTAATCACTCGCCGCCGTCGTGCACTAGTTGCTCGTTGCTCACCAACTCGTTTTTAATTGCTAGCTCTTCTCGGTTCTCGTTAATCGCCGAGAGTGGGACAGATGCCTAAAGCGAAAGCGCCAAGATAGCCCGCGAAATACAAATTTTCTAACATTTTTTGAAATATGCAGGTCAGTGTCAAGTTGAATGTTGATCAAAATATGATTCGTGACCGTAAAAAATGTGTATTTACAGAGTTAAAATCATCAATACAACTCTGTAAGTTAGAATTAAATGTCAGGATTTCATGAAATAGTCATTCAATATGATAATTTGAACTTAGAGAGTTGCATTGATGATTTTAATGGTTATAATTATGTAAATACATATTTTTTACGGCCGCGAATCAAATTTTGATCAATATACAACCTGATACTGCCTGCAAATTGCAAAAAAATGTAAGAAAATGATTTCGCAGGCTACCCTTTTTTTTTTGGTTGGAAAATTATCAAATAACTTCTCCGGAGGGTGTGTCAGACTTTTACTGACTAAAACCCACCCATGTTCTTTCCGTTGCCTGTGTGCCGGGGCCGCGATATCCCTTTTGGACAAACTCGCAACCCTGGCAGGCATTGGCCCTTCCGGACCCCGTCAGTTGGTGCTGACATCTCTTTGAGGCGCGCGTGGAACACAACGCGCCGTCGACCCGGGCCTGGTCCTTATCGGACGGCGAGCTACCCATTGCTCATCTTCCGCAAGCCCGCGCCTACGGTGGCCGGAAGTCTGCTCGTGACTCCCGACGCCCGGGGCGTCTCCTGCGTTGACTAGGGGCGCGAGGGCGAATCTTGCCTCTCCCTCACGCATTCCGCCTCCTCCTTCGCGAGCATTACTGCTTCGCAGAAGGGCACTCTCGCTCCGGACCATGGCCTGAACCAGGGCCGGACGCTCAGGTCGCCGCCGCCGATCGCCTCCGTGAGGACACCCAAGCCGGGCAGACCTCCACCGTGTCCTCCGGGCGATCCACACAGTGGTGTCACCCGGGCGTTTCCTCCCGCCTTATGCGGAACAGGAACCTCGCAGGCTACCCTGACGTTTTCGTAAGAAAGAAGTAAAATTGTTACTAACCCAATGTAGTCTGACCGAAATAAAGTTTATTGCAGTACAAAAAATTTCTTAATGTCCCTCGGCCCCTCAGCAAACTTCGTGATTCGTCAGTCGTCGGATTTCTATTATTTCTAGTGCTTGTAAGTACCATTATTACCAAGTGCACAGGGGATATCTGATAGAAATCCGACGACTGATGAAACACGAAGTTTGCCGAGTTGTATTGTACGTGTCTGACATTTCTCCGGGCCCTGGGATCCTGGACCTTTGGAAGGCGTACGAGGGGCCGAAGCCAACTCGCAGAGGCCCGTTAGACGTTTTTTATTAAATGAGGCACTAACTGACAATTATCCCTGTTCGCACTATGGAAGGACTATGGCCAGGGACCGAAAACCTTTATAAATTACGGTACAGGTATCGAAGAATTTTGGCTACTTCTACGACTAAGGTTGCCGCTATCTGGGTAACCAAGAAAAATAAACATGTTATCACTTTTAGGTTACCGTTTTAATACCGGTTACACACACAGGCGATGCGCGCACTTTGACTAATACCGACGGTACGTGTAAGATTTTCATATCGGTAACCGGTATCAATACTGGTTGTATTCAATATAAATATAAATGTTGTAACCGAAAAAATACCCGTATTGATTATACCTGTTTCGGTCCCTGACTATTGCCCCTGTCTGACCGGCATCGGCAGGGGGTGACTTGCAAACTCAATAATGGGCCCCCGAAAACGGTCGCTAGCACATAGTGACGTAACGACAAGGGGGCTACATGTGCTGAGGTGCTTGAGGAGTGGAGAGGTATTCCAAGGCTATCAGGACAATCCCGGAAGTACGATCAACGTCCATCTCCATCACCATCATACTGGAATACTTTATAATTCTTATTTTAGGGCTCTGCCTCGCGCTCCTGGGAAGGGAGAGAGACGCCGCTGATGTCCTACATGCCGCCCTGGCGAAGGATCCTGATGATGTAGTGGCACTGGCACTGCTGGATGCTATCGTGGATAGGCTTGATGCGCAACTTACAGGTCAGTTGTTTATACTCAATAACAGATTGACTACCGGTTTTTGAAGGGCAATAGGGTATGTAATTTGTTTGGATCTTGTTTTTTCAATCGGCCATTACTAAAAGGTATTAAGGTATTATTAGGTTACTAAATATACGCCGTCTATTGTATTTTATAATGGATTTCCGCAAAGTCACACCTGAATCAATTAACTAGCCAATTACAATAAAGCGCAGCGCGCACATTTGGGCGCGCCTCATTGCAAAAATTCTCCTACATCACTTTCGTACATTTTATATGAACCACCGCACACTACAGGCGGTCCGCGCCGCGATTTTTGTATGGCGATGCGCTGCGACCCGATGCGACTCTAATGTACGCGCCAGCCTTTATAAACGTGAGTGGTCAACACAGAACTGTGACTATTTGCCAGCTAGTTATTGTGTTTAAAATTATTTATGATTATAAGCTTGTGTTGTCCGACTGTTGGGCAAAGGCCTCCCTTCCCTCTTTCCACTTTTCCCGGTCTACTGCGATTGCGGGCCAATCCTTTTAGGAGTCCAGCTCGTCCCGCCATCTCTTTCTGGGCGTGCCGCGCAATTTTTTTAATTTTTTATTGATCATATAAATGGTATATTTTTGTATTTTTTTACTTAGATACAGTGAAAATTACAGAAAACATGCCCAAATATGTAAGATCAGTAGATTTCTGGTACACTATGCATTATCCTGAAAATTTTCCAAATTATGCAAATGCGCAAAATTGCATAAAATACAGTCTCTAGTTATTATGTACATATTTGTAATTATTTTCTTTTGTCATAAAAAAAAGCCTACACTGTCCTCAATATCAATGATCAGTGTTATTTGAAAACATTGTAAAAGCCAATTAGTTTTAAAAGAGTAACCGTGGAGTTTCTCGCCGGCTCTTCTCCATAGGAAACGACCAATTGGAACCGTGCACCTAGCTTCTGACGTTTCTTAAGTGCCCATGTAGGTTTATGTGAAATAAAATATGTTGAATGTTTTTTTTTTTTGTTTCAGAGGAGGAGATACCTCAGTTCCCATTCCCGACTGTGAACATATCGGTTCCAGCCATTGCGCCGCCGACACCGACAGCCGACGCGACCAACACTTCCGACATGAGCATGAGTTTCGACTAGCTACAGTATGCGTACCGACACTATGCTCATAAAGACTTCTACTAAACTTGTGTTCAGAATCTTATCGTATTATTACCAAGTATTGGAAGAACAAACTATATGGCATACATGACAAAGTTCAAAATCCATTGCAACTAACATGTATTTAGTTAAGTCAGGATCTTTTTAATACGTGGTCACTCAAAATGCAACTTAGGCTACATAATGTTACAGCAGATAGTTGAGTGGCAATGAAATGTAACTATTGAAGGTTCTAAATTCAGATATATGTAGTACTTTCATGTACAAAAACGTGGCCGTTATTATGGCAAATAGAGTATAAAAAGTTCGGTTTTGTATAACTTCGTCTCAGTCACTCCTTCTCTTTCTAAAGGTCTATGTGTAATTAACGTATCGTGTAATGTAACGAGAATTCTGCGTGTGGACGGCACTAAGAGCATTACATGTAACGCTCGGGCTGGCGCTTGCGCTGATCCAGCGACAAAGGATTTTCATAAGCGTAAATGATTTTGAACCTTAGTTTCATTCCCTTAGCACTCTCATTTCGTTGATATCGTCACAAGGAGACTTGAGCATACCGCGGAATGCTTTGCCGTGTCGTGCCGCGTCGTGCTGCCTAGTGAGTGCGCATTCAGAAAGTTAGCAACGACAGCTGTCAAATATTTCGGTTTTGATAAATGTATCAATATTACTATATATAACATTTGCGGAAGTGGACTTGCGCAAGCGACTTCCAACGTGTAAACGCTCGCGCAAGTGGAGTTCTGCGAGTTTTAGTGACTTGCCGAACTTGCTGCAAGTCCCACATGTATACGGTTCTTTTGATCTTGAAGCAAGCGCTTGCGTCTGTATTTAGTTCATAAAAAAAGTTGGAAGTCATTGGTTCAAAGGTGGAAGGTGGAAGTCATTATTTTTTTTAAGCTGGACATTATTCATGTAGTTGCTGGATACACTTGATACATTCATTGTATGTGTATTTAAATTCAAATAAATGTTTTCAAATTGAACAAAATATTGAAAGTGGCTTCGTCATTCGTAGGAAGTTTTTTAATTGCACAGGATCTTCGCTTTGGAGTTCTCTTAATAATTCGTTTTGAAGAATTTCGTACCCACATCTTATGTTTTATTTTTCTTTATAACAGCAAAACAATAGACGCAGTTCGTATTTTTCTGCAGCTAGGCATCTTGTTTGACCGCTGTTGCTCAAGCAATTTGTACGCAATTTCTATCGAAACGGTTCTACAAGATCTTGCAGAAAGTAAACTTCTACACACTTCTAAAAGCGACTTACAAATAGAAAAATCCAATTGCCCTCTGCCAGAAGTTGCGGAAGTTACTTGCCAGTGGACACTTCGTTTATGTAACACTGAATATTCTTCTTATCGTATCGATGGCAGAAAAGTTAATTTTGGCCTAAAATTCACTCAGTGTGCGTCCTGCTGAGTGACTGCCCAGCGCGTGTGGCGGATTGCGCGCGCACTCCGCACAAGTAGGCACGTCGCGATTGTCTAACGCGCCGTCCTGCTGAGTGACTGCCCAGCGCGTGTGGCGGATTGCGCGCGCACTCCGCACAAGTAGGCACGTCGCGATTGTCTAACGCGCCGTCCTGCTGAGTGACTGCCCAGCGCGTGTGGCGGATTGCGCGCGCACTCCGCACAAGTAGGCACGTCGCGATTGTCTAACGCGCCGTCCTGCTGAGTGACTGCCCAGCGCGTGTCGCGGATTGCGCGCGCACTCCGCACAAGTAGGCACGTCGCGATTGTCTAACGCGCCGTCCTGCTGAGTGACTGCCCAGCGCGTGTCGCGGATTGCGCGCGCACTCCGCACAAGTAGGCACGTCGCGATTGTCTAACGCGCCGTCCTGCTGAGTGACTGCCCAGCGCGTGTGGCGGATTGCGCGCGCACTCCGCACAAGTAGGCACGTCGCGATTGTCTAACGCGCCGTCCTGCTGAGTGACTGCCCAGCGCGTGTGGCGGATTGCGCGCGCACTCCGCACAAGTAGGCACGTCGCGATTGTCTAACGCGCCGTCCTGCTGAGTGACTGCCCAGCGCGTGTCGCGGATTGCGCGCGCACTCCGCACAAGTAGGCACGTCGCGATTGTCTAACGCGCCGTCCTGCTGAGTGACTGCCCAGCGCGTGTGGCGGATTGCGCGCGCACTCCGCACAAGTAGGCACGTCGCGATTGTCTAACGCGCCGTCCTGCTGAGTGACTGCCCAGCGCGTGTGGCGGATTGCGCGCGCACTCCGCACAAGTAGGCACGTCGCGATTGTCTAACGCGCCGTCCTGCTGAGTGACTGCCCAGCGCGTGTCGCGGATTGCGCGCGCACTCCGCACAAGTAGGCACGTCGCGATTGTCTAACGCGCCGTCCTGCTGAGTGACTGCCCAGCGCGTGTCGCGGATTGCGCGCGCACTCCGCACAAGTAGGCACGTCGCGATTGTCTAACGCGCCGTCCTGCTGAGTGACTGCCCAGCGCGTGTCGCGGATTGCGCGCGCACTCCGCACAAGTAGGCACGTCGCGATTGTCTAACGCGCCGTCCTGCTGAGTGACTGCCCAGCGCGTGTGGCGGATTGCGCGCGCACTCCGCACAAGTAGGCACGTCGCGATTGTCTAACGCGCCGTCCTGCTGAGTGACTGCCCAGCGCGTGTCGCGGATTGCGCGCGCACTCCGCACAAGTAGGCACGTCGCGATTGTCTAACGCGCCGTCCTGCTGAGTGACTGCCCAGCGCGTGTCGCGGATTGCGCGCGCACTCCGCACAAGTAGGCACGTCGCGATTGTCTAATGCGCCGTCCATGCGCCTGCGCGGTGCGCCGTCACTCACGGACAAATTAATAATTAAAACAGCGTAATATTTGCCAGCTATTGGCGACGTTGTCAACTTTCCACATGAACTCTCTTAGCGCCTCCATTAATACGCAATGTAAAGGTGTATCCACATCAAAGTTCCTTTTTGTAGAGCAACATTTTGTAACATGAGAACATTAAGTAAGTTTCTATAACTTTTAGTAAGTTTACTAAATAACTATGTTTCCCGTTGTCGCCTATTAACACAAGAAGTCACTTCAGTGTGATTGCACCTCAATGTTTAATGTTAGTGCAAAACTATGTTAGTATACTACAAGAAAAACAATTGTCTGTAGATTCATTATTTTACATTATGTACATATGATTTAATGCTGATAATAAAGGTAAGTAAGTCTATATTCTGTTCGGTTTTACTTCAAAGATGCGTGCGATGTGCATGGGCGCCGGGACCCCGGGGAGTGCAAGAGGGTGCACTTGCACCTCTCTGGCTTCCATATAAAATATAGGTGCAAAAACATTCAGAACTAAAGAAATATCTGAAAACGCCTAACACAATAATAGAGAACTTAACCGTGACGGATCAGGATGGTTGGACCAAACGAGATATGTATGTACATGAAACCATGTGCACTATTTAATACCTATAATGAAATATGGGCTACCTTTGCGTTAAGATAATATATTTATATCAAAGAAATAAAGTGGTCAGCCATTCTGCCGTCAGGTTGGCTGACTACTCCCAAGTTCTCATAGTTTTAGCGTAGTATAATTATTTTTTTTTTATTCACATTCAAATAATTTATTTTCTCTTCACAAACAATGACATGATAAATTATTTAAAACAAGCTTAAATATTACGTGACAAAGTTTGTGAGAGACTGGTCTGCACTAGGAATACCAGTATAGCAGATCACCAGTATTAGCCGCGTTGTTAATGTAAATAACATATATTTTTTACACAACTTAAGACGCTCCTGTAAAAAGTTATTAAAACGCCTATAAAAAGTCGCCGTGTAAAATCCGCCACATGCGGGTGCGACGTCAACACACAGAGTACTTCGTAATATACTGAAATAGAGACCAATCTTCTTACATGGAACGGGGTCATTTGCGTTCGTAAAGAAACTAGCGCCATCTGATATTTATAGTTAGAACTACACCTTTGAATAGGATACCGGTATGCTATACCGTATAGTGGTAGAATGGGTATAGATTCTGTAGTATTTTAGTGTTCATTTCAATGATTGATAAATGAAATACAATGTAGTAATCATCTTTTTAACCGACTTCCAAAAAGGAGGAGGTTATATGTTCGACGCGTATGTATGTTTTTTTTTAATTATGTCCCTCGATTTCTCCGTCAATTGTGGACCGATTTTGAAAATTATTTTTTAGTTTGAAAGGATATGCTCCCGGATTGGTCCCATATAAATTTTATTAACTTTGCTTGGATAGTTTTTGAGTAAGCTTCAATAATACGTATTTTTCCCACTTATTCTATGTGGATGATATGATGATAACTTCCTGTGACTGCAGGTGCTCCCAGTAGTGCTCGGAGTTAGAAACTATTATGTACCTTACAAATTCAAAAGGTCGACTATCTGTGAGCTATACTTTAGACGATATTCGTTACTTTACAGCCAGCGGGTTTGCTAGCTAGGCACTTATTTTATTAACGAATACCTTATGAAGTTCATAGGAAGTTGAAATTTTGGATATGTAAGGTAAATAATAGTATCAAGCTCCTTATTCTACTGTATGATATAAAAGAATAGTATTTAGAAAAAATCCACTGGCTGGACGTTTGTCTAAGTAACGAATATCTTCTAAAGTATAGCTCACAGGAAGTCGAAATTTTGGATTTGTAAGGTACATAATAGTATCAAGCTGCTAATGCTATTGTAGGATATAAAAGAGTAGTATTTAAAAACGGGGCCCGCTGGCTGGACGTTTGTCTAAGAAACGAATAACGTCTAAAGTATAGCTCACAGAAAGTCGAAATTTTGGATTTGTAAGGTACAGTCGGCATCAAAAGTTAATGACCACATTTAGATTTTCAAAATCGCTGTACACCGTATTCACTATTAGCACTTCACTATACAGCGATTTTGAAAATCTAAATGTGTTCATCAACTTTTGATGCTGACTGAACATAATAGTTTCTAACTCCGAGCACTACTGGGCGATCTGCAAGTATAATAACAATAAAAATAGTCATAAGGGGCCCGCTAGCAAGACACTTCATAGAAACGTCATTTAATCAAAAACTGTCGAGGTACAAAATATATCTTATTTATTTTCTATAGGTATAAAATAATGTCCTTATGTAAATCTATCACCTGTTGATAAATCTCGTTGGGGCCTGCCAGATACTCACACAAAGCTAACTGCAGCCGTAGACGCGCGTCGGCGGCAACCGTCGACGCGTCGACGGCTTCCGTTGACACGTCGACGGCAGCCGTCGACATTTGAACTTCAAAACACTACAACTGCAAGTGTCGCTATAGGTCGACTGCTGCCGTCGACGGCTGCAGTTACCTCTGCCGTTGGGAACATGCCGCTCGTGTGTAAGAGCTCTTACATATCCGAAGTGAACTGCAAAAATGATCGAGCTCTTTGTGGAGCTGAAGATGAACCCTTGAAAACAAACCTGCCGGCGCCCATGTGTATGTGTACAGTAGCAGGGTTAAGAAGCAATAATACCCAACATTTGAAATAACAGTATATTTGTATAGTTTAAAATCAAACAAGCGATTAGAGATAAAAATCAACTTTCATAACATTTCAGATTATGAACATTCTTAAAATATTAAAAATCACAATGATTACACATTTTAAAAGCTCATTTAAAATGTTTAAAATTATAGCGCACAGACCTATGGGGCTGGTACTAGGAGGCACATTAGAATCGATTAAAATCACCTAAGTCTAATAGGCACGACGTAAAATTGTCTAAGGAACATCTCTACGCTGATGGCGTATTATAATATCAAATACTTTATAGTAAAATGTATGATTTAACGATATACAGAGTTTATACAAAAAAAAAGTTGTTTGTCAAAGGCCAAAAACTAGATAACATTTTTTTATTACATTAAAATTTCATTTTACTCAAGTAAAATTTGGCAAAACGAATGATGTAAATTAAAATAAACTAAAAAGAATTATAACAAAATAATAATTAAAAATTAATAACAAATCAACTCTAATAACAATAGAGATCAATAATTGAGCGTCGTCGATGAGTACTCGAATGTGCGATAATGTCCAAAATTATGGTAAGAATGTATATAATTTTGCCAACTATTTTAAAATGGAAAATGGCTTCAATTCCTCAGTAAGGACTGTTTAAACGTTTTTAAAAATAATTATGTATTACGTAAAAGTTTGTCATTTAGAATATATAAAGCGTTTACACCTGTCTACATTTGTTGCAATCCCATTTTGACACGTTTTGCAAGAGAATTGTGTAACAAAAAGGAGTCCTGCGCAAATGCAGAAAAAAACTCCAAAAATCTAAATCTAGCAACATTCGAGTGCCTCATTGAAAATCAACCTTACAAGCAAAATGTTGGCGAAGCGCCGAACTTAATAGCGGGTCGACAACAGGTGGCGCGCGCCTACTGCGGCCAGGCGCCCGCGCCCTCTGCGGCCCCGGCCCCGCCGCCCGCGCCCCCCGGGTCCCCGCCCAGGCCCCCCGGGTCCCCGCCCAGGCCCCCCGGGTCCCCGCGCGCGCCGCCGAGGTCCGACCCGCCTCCGTTCGCTTCTTCGCTCGTACCGCTTGTACCACTTGTCGTGGGAGATGGCGTGCCTGAAGGAAAAAATGTTACAATTAGATAAACTCAATTACATAACCTTGAATTTAACTTAATGGCTTACGTGTCAAAGTTCAAATTACAATTATCTGCCAAGTAAGTTAATCGTAGGTGGTGAAACAGGCTCTTAGCCATATTTGAGAGTTTTGGAGTTGCTTTGAACTCTGAACATTAGTAATATCGTACGAAAATGACAAACCCAGTCACTTCGGTTGGCGACTGGGTTTGTAATTTTCGTAGGCTAATCAAAAAAGTTTGTAATTTTCGTAGGCTAATAAAAATTAAAAAAAAGGCTAATCAAAAACTTAGGATTCAGTTCGCCGTCATTTTAGCTGTAGTCAATAAGTTTTTTTTAGCCCTTCAGAAACAGCGGCAATAAAAATAAAAGTCAGTACAGTAACTCACCCTCAATAGCAAACATCCCGTTGAACAATGCAACCTGCTGCTCGCTGTGCGAGTGGGGCGGGAGGGCGCGCGAGCCCGCGTGCGCTGCGGGCGGCGCATGCGGGGGCGCGTGTGCGGGCGCGGGCCCGGGCGGCGCGCTCTTGGAGTTGCGCGTGAGCGGCTTGTGCGCGTCCGTCGAGTGCTGCCACGACCAGCACGAGCGGCAGAAGTAACTGGAAACGGACAATCACATTAGTTTACTTTTAAATATAACAGTCGGTCAGTTCAGATGAACAATGCAAAGATTTGCCTACCACAGGGTTTAAAAAAGGGTCAGTGGGTCGTCTAAGGCCAAAACTACAATTTCAGATACTACGATATAAACTAAGGTGACTAACTAGTTCGTTCTTCATTTGGTAAAGAGAGAAGTAACGAGCAAAATACGAACTTACCCGAAGCACGTGGGCTCGCGACAGAAGTAGGGTCCCTGCTGGAGGTTGCACATCGAACACATCGAATCCTCTAGGTACGGGTTCACTTGCACCTGGAAAATGGAAATGGGAGCTAATCAAAATATAGTAGTGACTGACGTGTATTTAAATTAATGTTTACAATAAATTGACGCGCATTAAAGATGGTCGCACATGTAACAGCAGATACGTAGAACCACTCTTAGTTGATTTAAAAAAAACAAGTTGTATTGGAAACTAAACAATGCGTAGGCATTCAAGTTATAATTCGGAAATCGCAAATTGTGGACACTGAAGGGATCCTTTCGTCACTCCGCGATAGTGTAGGTTCTTGTGAAGATAAAATCTATCTAAACAAGAACCTGCACTTAATATTAATACTATTTCCAATATTTATGTCTGTCAGTGGGTCGTCTTTGGGCCTACAAAATGGTGAGGCTTGCACATGTAGTTGTTTTATAAACATTTATCACGAGACAATAGACAAATTTACTATTCATCCATGTTAGACTAAAGAATTAAAAAAGTGACAAGTAAAGACTTGCAGAGATCAGCATGAGCAAAAAAGAGACATACCTTCTTAGTGAACTTCTCGGTGTGTATCTGCACATAGGCGGCGGAGATGGCGCGCACGTACGAGTGCACGTTGTTGAACGTCACGCGCCCGGAGCCGATCGGGTACTTGTACTTGTCCGTGTCGATACCTGGACATAAAACGTAGGCCTGTTTAGGAATGACTGAAGGAAGTTACTAGCCGACTAAGTTTAATAGAAAACTTAGTCAGTCAGTACGAATGGTATGTAATAAAACAACGTGGGGTTTAAGGGGCTAAGCTCTGGCATTCTAGCCAACTAGTCTTGTTTATCTAAGATGCGCGATGATCTGAGACTCTGTTAGAAGCAGTTATAAGGGTATTTTACGCCTTTTTTTGGATATCTTACATACACGAACATCCAGATCCTATAATTACCGTGCGGGAATCGAAACCCCAGCACAGCGCAACAGACAATCACTCAACTGATGCGTCAACCGTGGCCAAAATCAAAATTGGAATAGTCGCAAAAAGTCCTTTAACACGTCCTAGTATTTACTCAAAAAATATACCAACCTGCATAAACAACCCCATGGAACAAGTCATTCATGATGGTGGCCAGTGCGAACGCGCTGAGCATGCCGTGCAGCGCGCCCACGAACACTGTGCGACTGGGCTCCAGGCGGACGGAGCCGCCTTCCACCCAGTTGGAGTCCGATAAGGCCCACGGGATTACTTGCACCTGAGGAATGACAAAGAAGATTATAAGTATGCAACTTTCACAACATAGCGGAAAATCAACGCCGCAACTTGGTGTCAAAAAGTCGTACATTCAAACCTGCCCAACGCAGTCCACTGATTGACGAATACCTCTCCCGGTTCACTATCTACCCCAGGCGCCTTTTTATCCAAAGTTAGTAGTTATTTCAAGGACCATCTTGTCATAGACAATGTTTAAGCTGAAAGTCTTGAATACTGGTCAAACATACCTCCTTGCTCCTCATCTTGCGGGTCCCGATGCGATAGTACCAGTCGTACCCGTCGCGTCGGCTGGCCGCGAGTAGTGCGCGCACGCGTCGCTCACTCTCGAACGTCACGTACGCGTAGCCGCGAGGTGCGTTCATGCCCGCGTTCGGGCCTGCGCCCGGGCCTTCGCGGCCTGGCCACTCAATGCTGGAATGAAGAAAGGAAATAATGAGAACAGGGAAGTCATGCAGTCATGCATGTACCCTTTGCTCAAGGTAATATCTACGCCAACGTTCCTGAAGATTATTCGAAATTCTATGTTAAAATAATATCAACTGCAAATTTAGATAAAAATGTAGGGAACAGTCGAGAGAAAGGGTTAACGCAGCAATTCAATAAACCACTTACCCTATTGGTTGGAAATGCTTCAGCGTGAGGAGGAGAGTTTCCTCGGAGATGTCCCAGGGCAGGCCTCCCAAGAACACCTTGGCGCTGAAGCCCCCGCTGGGGTCCGGGCAGCGCGGCGGCAGCTCGCCCCCCCAGCGTAGGACTTCGCCCCCATTGCGTCCGCACGACACCACGCCACCTGCAAACAAACGAGTGTTCGTTTTAATAAGCAGCCATTTGCTACGCTTATGTAACTGGCACAAAACTTCTTCAGTCAAATCATATAGGTTTCTGAAAAAAACCACGACACAGAACTAAAGATTGTTGAATGAATAGAGACTAATTAATGTCAAACTAGAAGTGCGAATTGGCGCCATGAACCTGACAAGGTCTGTTGGAAGACAATTATGATGATCTTGTATTATTAATAACATTAATAAAAATAAACTAACAGCAACTTAGACCATCCGATCCCCATCATTATTAAAAAAACGTACGTAAAGGTACTTACAAAAAGAAGCCCGTCTAGGCAGCATAGAGTTGCGATGGTCCTTGGAGTTGTTCCGCTTCGACCATGGTTCGTCTCGCTCGTAGCGCTCCTTTCGTTCGCACCGCTCCTTTTGCTCGAAGCGCTGGAGCCCATCGAAGCGCTCGAGTTGCTCGCAGTCGAGCAACGCCGGTGGCAGAGACACCGACGTCGAGGGCATCGTCAGAGCCTTCTGAAACATGCACTTATTGTACATCTGATAACATTATCGTCTTTTCATGCAGCTAATAAAAGGATAATGTTACTTACGCTACGGCTACATTGTCGCGCAAAGATTCGTGTCGCGTTATCGCGATAAAACTTCGTGTTCGATCTACGACGAACTATATTGACCACATTGTTAAAACACTTCGGGCATTCGAGTTCGCCTGAATGATTCCCGATATGACGAATTGCTTGTCCAGATGTGATGCTACAAATTTTCGCTTTATCGCGACAATGTAGCCGTAGCATTAGACCTAGCGCGCACTGTGGTGCGGTGTTTTGTATAGGTATTTGTTCTTTTTTCCCCGAGTCGGATATGAGTCTACGCGTTGTTTAGAAATAAATATTCAAACAAAATTTCACAAAATATCCTAACATCGAAAACTGCTCAAAAGTTTGCTCCCAAAAACTATTCAAGAAACCCTGTCCTATAGCAACGAAACCTAAGATCCTAACTATTACTAAAGCTACAAACAAAAATATACTTACCAAGGAAGCCACAAGGTCGGTAATGCCTCGTCCGGAGGTGGATTCTTCGGGCCATTGCGCGCCAGGTTGGGCACTCTCGCTGCAACAAGCGTACTTAGTGATAATTGCTACATTAAAGTACACTAACGCTACTTTGAACGTTCACCCACGCGACGCATTAAGGTACGCAAGTTTTTAATTAGTATTAATGGAGGGCAAAATGGACGCGGCCGAAGTTGCGAAGAAAAATTGTGCTTTTAAGGGGTTGTGAAAATGGTTCAGGTCATTTTGAATGCGTTACTTATTATGAAGTTTGTTTTAGTAAATGGAAACTTTATTACAGGTTTAAATATACTTATCTATACAAATAAATAAATTGAAGTGTCTAAAGTTGTAATGTCAAAATACCAGATTTTTACTAAATGCACATTGACTACACCTTCACACACTACACCGCATAGATGTCACTCCCGCACACACTACAAATATTAATAATTATGTCACTGTGTTTTTCATATTTTTCTGTGTACCTACTTCGTAATTCGCGTAATGTTTAGATAAATTTTAATGTTATACTAACTGTCAGCTGTGAAGCTATCTTATAATAATATATAAATAAATAAATATGAAAGTTTAAATTAAAAGAATTAGGGCCCACGCGGGCACAGCCGCTGGCAGAAGCTACTTGTAACTAAATATACTTATAATTTATGAATCAACACGAGCGGGGCTCAAATATTAGGTCTGGCGAACGGAGCCATTGCTCTACCACCTACCTCAAGCTTGGTCGGTGGTTAGAGGTTGAAGCAATTTTTCTGATACCTTGCATTTGAAAAGATTAGAAAGAAGAACTTAAAATGCAATAAAAACTAATTTGATAAGCCATCAATAAAAAATGTTTTACAAACATCTTATCGAACAACAAGAAAAGACAAATAATCGTGAAAACAGGCACTGGTATTGAAGGTCCTCGAAAAGATCAAATTGCAATTGAAAATTTTTACGCGATTGATTGATACACATTAATGCGCAAATTGATGGTTTCGAGGTTTCCGATTGACAATATTACTACAATAAAACTGCAATTGATCGTTTCGGGGCCACTATAGATAAAAAAAAAGTATTGGAATCCATTTAGAGTGAGTAGTAACGTACCTGTAACTGGCGAAGGCGGTAGGATGCCGAGGCGGAAAGCAGGCGGATGGTACCAGCGCGCGCGGCGTCTGCGCAGCCTCGGGACTGGCCGGCTCGTCGCTCCATCGCCAGTCGCTGTCACCGCCAAACTCCTGCGGATATAGTACATTCATAGAGAACTCCATGAAAAGGCCCACTGGTCTTGTAGAAAACCTAATCTTAAGCAATGGTCTACGAGCCTAGTGTATGCAACTACTAAAGTAACAAGTCTTCAATTTGTACGGATAAAGAACGACTCCCACAGATTTTCCGAGCCTTTACTTTATTGACAGCCAAATACGAACGAATCTGTTTATTCGGCCTAATTCATGAGTACTTTCAAGCCACTTGATATCACGAAACCCGAATAGAGACGTTAGAATCGCCCAAATCGTGAGATATACGAAAGCTTCCCGAAATACTAGTAAAATGGCTACGAACATTTATGAACGATGCAGTTATGATATAAATTATTAAATACAATTCCCGAAACACCGAATGCCCCGTAACCGTATAATAAACGATGTCCGCAGCTTCGACAATCCCATAAAATAAGATTTGTTTCACAAATTTATTTCTAACAACTTTCGCTGCTTTAGGTACAGCAGTAACTTATTCAATAGATGAATAGAACAACTAAAAGCTTAACTTACTGCACTACTCGTTAAAAAGATCGATTGTTTTGCAAAAAAAAAAATGCAAAAAACAGTTTTTTTTTTAAATAGAACTTCGCGAAAGTTGAAGTTACAGGATCTAAATAGGGATGTTGACTGGGAAAAAATAAACTTTAGTCCGTCAATCGGGTAATAAAAAAATATTAGACAGGTACTTTTGCTTTATCAAATTAATTAAAAACGGTTTAGATAAAACGCATTGAAGTCCCCCGAGTGGGGACTCGCTACATCACAAGTCAGTATAAAAACTACCGGCCAGTGACATGCTACATTTTAACGCATTGCCTACTCAATGTATTGCCGTAATCTATTGATTACGTAAAAAAAGAAAAAATACGTGTAGGTAATATTTTTTAATAAACAACCTGACTGACAAAACATTTTTTTTGTCACATCCCTATTGAATTGTAGCGTAAATGGCCTTAGGCAATCAAAAAGTTCTAAACTAACATTAGATTCAATTGTAGAGCAATCGAGGGCAGTCAAAAGCAGCGAGTGCCCAAAGCTAACAAGCGTGAAAAGCCGGGTATCTGTATCCAAGATAGTTTTCCGGGTCGCGGGCGCGAGCCGATTAAACGCGGGGGCCTTGGCATGAGCCTACACAAATAATATTATATTGCCAGATGCATGCCAATAGTCGGCGATACGCCGCCAGACGCCTGCCAAGTGCGCGATTGCTAACTTGCTCCGCCATATTGGAGGGTATGTTGTGACGCCAACCTCTAAGCAGAAACTACGCGTATTACTTTTAAGACGACGCTTAATTTGAGCCTGATCTGGCAATTAAAACGTTACAGCGAATTGAGAATCGGGCACCATTTTTGGTGCTTTGATCCGTGAGTTATTGTAAAACTTGTGTTGAACCGAGTTTGGATATTGATAATCTTAAATTCGATTAAGCTTGGCCAACTGCAACTCCCCCTCAACTAGCACGCTGTACATAATAGATAAAATTGCAGAGGGACGTAAATAGTCCTCCCCGAATACATAAATCCTTTCTAATCATGGTAATACGTTGCACCAGAATCGATATAAGATATTTCACTGGAAAATATTCTACACTTAATCCCGTTGTTATACTCGTCACGAGTCCGAATGGCACATTACTAAATTGAGAAGATTCAGCATCTTCACGTCGCATTCTATAAATAACGAGAAGTGAAAATAGTTTTAAACTTCTCAAAATTTAGCTCCAAGTAGGTAATGAAATATTCATGGAGAAATCGATAGTCGTCACGTTAGTGGAGACTTATACATATTGATATAACCGCAAATAGAACGGTGGTTGGGAATCGTTAAATATAAATCGGGGAAAGTGTAGAGGTCAAATATGAAATGTTTGCAGACTGAAATAAATGGGGCTGTAAATCTAAGCTCTAAATTGTATACAGTTCATACAAGCGATTAAGCGAACCATAAAATGTACGCATCTCATATAGACGGGGGGTGATACGGGACCCAACGATGCCGGCTAAGGCTGTATACAGAAAGAAAGCTGGAAACTTATAAGCGCTGGTTGCGCAGGAAAATATATGAACGCGCGCCGATAAGCACTGAACAGTGCCGACAAGTTCCGACAAGCTTCAACGCGCTGGTCAGCGCTGGGCGCTGCCATTTAAAATTAATGGTGTCTGCTTCAACCTGCTTCCTTTGTGTAGAACGGACCAGTGCTGTCAAGCGCCAGTAAGCGCTTATAAGTTTCCAGCTTTCTTTCTGTATACAGCCTAATGCAAGTGCAGTAACCGAAGCGATCCGGCTCGCATTATTTGGCACGGCCGGCCCATTAATACGGCCCACTGTTGGCACCAATCTCGGCTAACATTAACTGGCATCAAACCGGATGTCGTACGGTACATTATGAACGGACAATAAAACCTACGGAGTGCTTTGTGCTTAAAATTTGATTTAAGCTCTTGGCGCTATATGAATATAAGGAATGTGATGTATGTTACGATAATACATAGAATAAAAACCATCTTGGCGCCCAACATGGGGCCGCTCTGTACTGGTTTAATTCTTAAGAATTGGCAGTTTGACACGTTTGAAGACGTTAAGCTTTAAACCAGCACGATTTATGAGTACATAAAATTACGTATGCAAACTTAGTTACGAGGGTAGTTTGACAATTTTAGGGCAACAACTTTTGAATAAAACTAGTTTTTTTTTTGTCAGAGGTTTACCGCCGGGCATTTAAAAAAAGGTACCTAGTTTGCAAAGTTCCACTTAAAAAGTTTGACAAAGAACAGAGGCCAAAAATAAAAAGGCGGGAATATTTGAAACGAGATTTACTGTAGTTTGAAAAAAAAAGCAATAGGTGCAAAATAGTTACCAGCATTTAAATAGCTACAAGTAAACGACTAAATACAAAGCTTACATCTAATTGCACGACAAATATGAATTCAGAGGCATTAAGTACCTATTGGGTACTTACATTGTAATAATCGAAGAAAGCGCTCCGGATCTGGTGCAAGTAAAGACATTGCTTTAGGGTGGGTATGAAAGTAGTTTAGGCAAATGTTAAATTTCCCGCCCTTTATACCGGAAAATCCAATAAAAAAAGAAAAATATAAAAAAATAAAAATATAAATATAAAGTCTGCAAGGACCGAACTCATCAAAAAAACATCACTGCAATTATTTTAAAACAACCTCAATTTTTTTTGTAAAATATAAGACCCAATAAGAAATTAGCAATAACTTGCCTGCTGCTTTTACAACAACAGTTTAATCACATTCCCATAGCATACATGTAAAACCCTTTGGCAATAGTTTTTAACCGGCTCTGCCCATACCCTACTATACCAACTTTTCAGGCCGCCCATATAGACCAAAAAATATTTAGATAGCCACGGACAAAGTATCCAGCAAAGACTTATCAAAATCAGATATAAAAAGAAGGGTACTTACATTCCGGAGATTCGTGGCGGGCGCGGCGGCTGGTTCCGAGAGGTGTGTGGTATCGAGTCCGAGGAAGTCTGCCAGAGAGCGCCGGTTCTCTCCCGAGCCACCGGGGCTGTTGTCCTATAGCAGTACAAAATGTTTAGGAAAATAAACATAGCACGTGGGTGTCGTGGGTTTTTCAAGATGCGGGAAGGTAGAAGCGGCAAACAAAATTAAAATAGGCGAGTAAAAAATTTAAAACTGCACGTGGATAGGTTCGTAGTAATAAGAAATAAAAAGAAATGGGTTCTTCAGCATGTATCGTTCAATTGTGGTTTTTCCCATCGATAATACGGTAATAGCCACGTGCATTGTCAGTTAGAACCAAAGTAAACGAAATTAGAAAAAGGGTAGTTTAACATGCGCACATTTTCAAATCCTGAAGCGAATTTTCTTCGCACGAGAGCAGGTCGTAATTTAAAAAATACCGAATTTTATTTAGACTAGCTTAGCGTGTATACTACGAGAAGTACTGCTAAAAATAATTTTAAACTAGGGAAACCTGGTTAAACAAAAGGCGAAATTATTAAAGCCAAAGGTACTACAGGTCAAATATTTTTAGAAACGTTCAATATTCTAAATTCATCGTGGAACAAAATGAAATAAATTTCAAATACACAAAGTAAAAAGAAAAAAAACATGATACTCACCTGATGTAGAAGCGGCATAAGTGCCGCTAAAAAGTTCTCCAAGTTCCGAAGTAGTCTAGAGCGCGTCGAACAGAGTTCCGAGCTAGGGTCCTTGCTCGGCGGCGGCGCACTCACGACTAACCGGTACAGCGAGCGCTACGAAGCACGAAGCCGCACCCATCCCACCTCTGCCCCTACCACCCACCTACGACACAAACTACGCCCACATTAACAACTTTTTACTCATTTCGATGCTAAATAATCTAAATTAAATAAAAAATTGGTTTACAAATTATAGTTCTTATTTTCCTCTGAATAAAAATGTGAAATTATATTTGTAAAACATGTTTTTGCGTTTTGAATTCCGAATGCTTTTGCGCGCGCAAGATGGCTGCGGTACGCACGTGGTTTGCGTCGTGATGCGCATGCTGGTGAAATCAAGTGTATTTTTAATTAATTATTTATGGGTGTTTATTTTTAAAACAATACTACGAAAGAGATTTGGTTAATTTATCCTTATTGATATGATGACTAGAATGATTTGGGTTTGTTTTCTTTAATAATTTCATATTTCGTACTTTTGTACGATTTACTGGTTTTATGGTACTTTTTTATACCAAATAATGTGTCAAAGATACTTTTTTTAGGGCAAAATCAGGAGATTTCGTTAGAATTAAACAAAAAGGAATAGCACTGTGCGGGAACATATGAATATTGCAAAATAAATGTTGTCAATCATAAAAACGTAATACAATAAAGAAAACACCATGTATATTTGACTTTCTTTTATTTCACAACAACCTGTTTGGGAAAAAGTAACCAATATTTTTTGAGATAGACAAAAATGTACTTAGCGTTCTACAATTGTTTATCAACGTCCTGCGCTTATCTCAGTTTATTCGATATTGGCAGAGCATTTCTTTTTATACCATGCAGCCTCTCCCCACACGCGC
The DNA here is from genome assembly GCA_916701695.1 of Agrochola macilenta. Lineage (NCBI taxonomy): Eukaryota > Metazoa > Arthropoda > Insecta > Lepidoptera > Noctuidae > Agrochola > Agrochola macilenta. The sequence goes on from OU753563.1 coordinate 19,345,211, forward strand.
GTTTTTATCGCGCGATAATACCGCAAGTGTTATTGCGATTTTCAGTACATTTTATATTAGGACGGCAACCAAGTTACACATTGCTGCGATAATAACGACGCAATAGGAGTCGGACGCGCGTTTCTCCGTCCTGCGATATCCTGATAAGTATTCTTAGAACATTTTGTATTAGGACGCTTGCGATCTTAGACACCTTATTATCGCGCGATAAAAACGCGCCAATGGTGGAGAACTAGTTAGAAATATCGCACAATAAAAACGCAGCTTGCGTTTTTATCGACTGATAAAACGCGCCTGTGGGGGTGAGGCTTACATCTCTATGAGCCCTCTTTCTAGCCACATCATCTTTCACACAATCCATTTACAGTTTCGTCGACAATCCCTTATTCTTCTTACATCCAGCCACAATCAATATTTTAATATAATAAATAAAAATTATGAAAAAAAAATCAAAATTTGTAAAGTTCTCCCGATCCATCTTAAAAGTAACTTGAATATCTTGACTGAACAATTTAAAAATCAATACCACAAAGTGGAACGTAAGCATATGTACCCAACTCGTTTATCTAGGTAGAAGACACTTGTTGTTCCAAAAGTAAAAAAGTTAGTAGTACTTAGTACCAACGTTAGTGAATGAGCTACCCCCAAACTGATATCGCACGTCAAGTCTAAGGATCAACTTAAAAGAGTTCTACAAAAACATTACCTATCATTGTGTCCATAGCTATATCTGTAACAAACATCACGTTTGCTATAATGCCTTTTGTACAATGTGAGATTTCCTATCTCGACTGTAGGATGTTACTTTATAGTTTACTTAGCATAGTTAAGTTTTAGCACATAAATATTTCAAAATTCAAAATTTGTAATTCTTTGTTAAACGAGAACAACTACCGACAAACTGATATACAGTTTGGCAGACTTTATGTATGTACAGCCAATATTGAATAAGACTAAGAATAGTCACATAATATATTTTTACAAATATTCTGAGTTACATACATTTATATAAACTTCCAAAACTATCATCCTATTATGCAGGGTATACAGATTGGTGATACGTTACATGAAATGTAACAAACATTAAAACAAATTCGACTGGTTGTTGCGTTACATTTTACGTTACATTGCATTAATTAGGACGGCTAATTTGTGTTGCATTCCATGTTACGTTTCACCAATCTGTACCCAGTATTACTATTAGCCAGTAATATATCTATAACACCCGCACGGTTCAATCCATCAGGTTAAGCTACGCTTACCGAGGTTGGTCTGTGGATGGGTGCCCATATCGGGTTACATATCGAGACTCCCCCGTGCCTCGGAAAGCACGTTAAGCCGTTGGTTCCGGCTGTCATTCGTGGGTCTTTGACAGTCGTTACGGGTCGTCAGAAGCCCGAAACTCTGACAACCAGTCTTACGAAGGGTATCGTATTACCCAGTTACTGGGTTTTGGAGGTCAGATCGGCAGTTGCTCCATGTAAAATACTGATATTCAGCTGCATCCGGTTAGACTGGAAGCTCACCCCAATATAGTTGGGAAAAGGCTAGGCAGATTGATTATTTGGATAATTGAATGCAGCTGATGCATTAGCGTTTTAAATTGAGTAATTCAATTAAGCAATGATTGGACAAATCCAATGATTTCTACTAGTCTCCGACGAAAAATTTCAACGCAGGGGGGTTCAGAATCACGTCCTGAATCCATGGCAAAAGTTTTCGCGTCTATGTCCCGGGCACCCTGTATAGAGTATTAATTCACAATGTTTTGTTTCAAAATGCTATTGTTAACATTGAGTGTTGCCGACGTATGCGGCCTAATTAAGTTTATCACACAGCTATTGATAATATAGACATGGAATAGCAATGAAATATTTCACCTTAGTCGTTACGATGCATCGGAATGTAGGCAATGAATGCAGAAAACATTGATATTATTACTTACGATATTTCTCACGAGCCATCGCGGACAATGGTGGTGAACCTCTTTTCAACCTTATTACTAATGACATACGGGTGAAAAGTGGTCGACCGCGATTGTCCACGGATGTACATGTTCCTATCTGCCCGATTACTTTCGGACTCGAATCAAGTCCTTATTCAAAAGAAACGACGTTATTTGGATCCAAAACTTGTCGGATAACCCCGAAACATGCACGTAAGCAAATCCATAAACAATTGTAGATTACATAGACAGTAAAATTTACTTGCTAAACATGAGTTCACATCTGTTATAGTCATTGCAAATCACGAGCGTACGTCATGTGAGTTTTATGTCTAAATGACATATATTAGGTTATATATATAAGGTTTAAATTGCAATAATAGACGCATACTTGTGAAATGAAAAACCTATACATAGTTTATGCACTGTGTGCGCGACATTCATTATACATAACACTGACGTACAGGTCGCGTCAAATAACTTTGCCGCTCTGAAGTAGGCTACAAATGACTGCGCAGTAGTCAATCTTACAAAAAAAAACAGTAGTGTGCATGCGCAAGCGAACTTCAGAGCGGCAAAGTTATTTAACGCGAACTGTAACAACAGTTATGCACTATCCAAATGCACTTATATTGCGAAATAAATACCACTATTTTCCCGGTATGTCCAACAGAAGTCTTTGCTAACAAGCCGGTCTCAAAACATGGAATCAGTTACACGAAAAAAGTTTCTCGCCTCGAATCGATTATTGTATGCCGAACTACTAGACTACTAGACTTGCATGCCGAAAGACAAGAATCGCCTCGTTTGTTTAAATTTTCAAAAATCGAATCTCGAGTTGCCAAATGAAGTCAGATTTAATTACCAGTGGCATGCAATAAGTTTAATGCTTAAAATGTATTGTATGCCACAGACAAAAACCGTTGCATCGTGTGAATCAGGCTTTAAATTTCGAGAAAATTTAATCTCGTATGACTATTCGTATTAAAGTTCTTGTTTCTCGAGTGTGATACTCGCCTGGCGTGTCTTGCATGAATCAAATATCTTGCTTTCTCTATCAACGGGCAAGAAACTTTCCTCAACCCTTCTGTTGTTGATTCAACTGCTTCATCCTCTGCGCCCTTCGCTTCGCAGACTTGGAGGTTATATCTCGCACACTGGGGCTAGTCCTGCAGACCGAACAGCGGCGCCTGCAGCGTCCCGGGCGCGTGCGGCAGGCCCGCGCGCGGCCGGGGCAGCGCGCCGCGCTCGTCGCTGTACATGTAGGGCAGGCGCAGCACCCAGTACGCCGAGGCCGACAGCTTGATGGGCGGCGAGCCTACGGGCTGCGGGATGAAGATCGGTCCTCCTACTATTGGTTGTACCTGGACAGAACGAATAACAGTTCGTGAGCACTAAATAAAAATTAAATAAAACATGTGCGGTCGGGACCCCCGTCAAGAACGAAGTTCCTTACGCAATACTCGCACGCACACACACATATATAATAGAACGAGACAGAGCGAGAGAGAAAGTCGTATGGAGGGGGGCGTAACGCTTTTTCCTGACGTGACGAATATCTACCAGTCAACTCCAACAAGCCGCGCAAGCCACGTTAAGGACTACGTTCTTCGTTCCAAAAAAGTGAAATTTGACACATTTTAAAATCAACTTCATTTACACTTGCATAAAGTTAATGTTTGTTTAAGTGGAAATAACATCGATCGAGAGCAGAGTAACTCTGCTCTCGAAGCTTGACGTATCCGTGGTCGTATAGCGACATGTGTGTACCTTAGGGTCCATGGTGACGTGCACGGGCGCCTTGGGCGTGACGACGTGCACGCGCATGAGCTGCGCGGCGCGCGGCGTGGGCGAGGCGCGGCACAGGCACGCGCAGAACAGCGGCATGTCGCTCGCGGCCAGGCGCCCGCCCAGCGCGCCCGCCTCGCGCCCGCAGCCTCCTCCTCCACCGTTCACTACCGTGTCCGGAGAGGACATCATGAATCTGGAAATGGAATGCGGAAATTACGTTAGTATACATTTCAATGGACTAATAATTTGTCGATAAGGGATGAGATCAAATCTAGCTGGCGAGCTGGAAGGAGACATGAAATATATACGTTAATATCCGTGTTGAAACTGCTCGCAGGCCTAGTGCGATCTTACGCGTCAAGTATCAGAAATCGTAACGCGCGTCTACACCGACAAATACTCGGATTTGCTTCAAGTTTGTCACTAATACTGGGTGGATTTTTGAGACAAGACACTGGACAGTAAGAGCAGGTACCTTAACCATTGTGACTACTGGAAAATGGTCCTACGAGACTATTCTTAACTTTTTGAGCTATTTTGATCTACATTCACAGATTTTGAAAACATTGTATAGTCAGCAAGAAAATGGGTAATGATCACAAAAACTTTTTCAGACGCCAACCGATCCTGTTTCAAACTACGTGGACTGGAAAGAAGACTGCAGGCGTCGTAGATTTCGGTGCTGGCTCGGCAAAATAGCGACTCAGGCGTATGTATTGATATTAGTATGCATGAACGAAAGCTGGAAAATCCCAATGGCATATTTTTAGGTAACGGACTATCAGCTGAAACTCGGGCTAATTTATTGAAAACATGTTTGAGTGAATGCTGCCATGTGGGGGTTGATATTGTTGCCATAACTTTTGATGGCTGACATAACTGCAGCCAATTTACTAGGTTGTGATCTAAAACAACCATCACATCTAAAAACAACATTCAAAAATCCTGAATGTCATTTAGAAGTAGCTATCATGCTTGATGCTTGTCACATGATTAAACTGGTTCAGAATTCCTTCGAATGCAAAAGGCTTATTTATGATAGGTTTAGAAGGGAGATTCGTTTGCAGTTGTTGGAAAATTTAGTGAAACTACAAAAAAACGGGTATCTCCTATACTCGTAATATGGCCTCCAGCCAAGCCAAAAAATATATATACTAAGCACATCCCTCACGCAGATCATCGGTGAGATTAGTGCGACCACGTTTAAACTCATTAAACCAGTTATAAACAGTGGCACGAGATGGGGCTTCATCGTGAAAGGCCAATCGAAGTCAATCATTACTTTCTTGTTGACTTAAATGACATCGAAAGTCATTTTCTCGCGTTAAATTCATGCTGACGTGACACAGACAATTTTCAATTTGCCGCCAAATCGTAAACAAATGATGATGATGATGATGATCAGGCAAAAGACCCCACGCTTTATGTGCTTTCGAAGCACGTCGCGTTTTATTAAATTGTTTATGTACCTATAATTTTGTATTCGAAAACAAATTTGCAAAGAAAAGTTAATCTAAAAAAAAATATCCGGCTTTTAAAATATTTTAAAATTATAATGCATACTCCATACTTCCTAAATTCTTTTAAACTTTTTTGTCAACGCTACACTACCCTATCATTCGTTGTCATGGGAACGAATTTTTTGTTATATGTCATCATCCGTCATATTATTTATTTTCGAAATCGTAATAAATTTGAAAAAAAATTACTTACGCATGAAAAGTAATACCTTTAGCTTTGTTTGTAATTTTGGAGTTGTTGGTACATTTCCTGAAGGCACAACAAGGCATCTTTGTACAGCTCTGTGTATTAAAAACGAGAAAGTTACTCCGATGTGTCGCGAACTATGACGAATGAGGAAATGATGTTCGAGATGAGTGAATTCACTCATTTCAGTGAGTGACACTTTTCGCGCGACGTAAGTATGGTGAGGGCGTATCCTTGATTTACATCAATGCATACGCAACATTAACCCAAAGTCTTTGTCATAATATAGATCTTGCATGTATCTAAATTACAGGAAAGCACGACACTATCAATTAGCGCACTAGAACATTAAGCATTAAAAAAACCGCTCAACGCGCCTCATCAACAAAACAATAAAAAAAAAAAAAATGGATACTGTGTTAAGTTGTATCTAATAACTTACAAAAGCTGGGTTTATTTTAAAATAAGACATTACATTTTAATAATGATATTTTTCTTAAATAAACACAATTTACCACCGAAAACATTGTTTCGACTGGATTTGATCGAGAAAGGTCTATAATTTTGAACTCTGGCGGATGGTCTATGGCACATTCATGCTCAGCTGACTCACCAAATCTGGGCAATCCACGTCTTGATTTACGACTTTAAATAAGAAAGTTAAACCTAAGAAGTCTCTACGTCATTGTAAAAATTTCATTTTGAAGTGACTCAGCCTATCATCATAGTGCTTAATTGTGCGTTGAAAACCAGCTATTGTCAAGAGCCTCCTAATAAACCTCTTTTGTATACATTCTAGGCGTTGAATATTGTTTTGGTAGGCAGGATACCATATGATTGAGCAGTATTCAATGTGGCTGCGCACAAATGTTAAATAGAGGGTTTTTTTTAATAAAAGACAACATTCTTAAAGAATTATTTATTGTGTTGGTACGTGGTTGTTGAATCGCATTTCAGAGTCAATCAAGACTCCCAAGTCCCTAATCTCAGTCACAGTATTCAATGTTGCGTCTGCCATCGTATAGGTTGTAGGAAATTTGCATTTCTTACGGGAGAACGTAATATAAAAGCACTTGCAAATATTTAGCTGCATGGCATTACTTTGACACCAGTTACAAAGGATATTAATATCGTCTAGCAAAAGCTGTTGATCCCTTTGCGAGTTTACAATCCTAGATTATTATTTCAAGTCATCAGTATACATTCCGAAATGAGAATTCTGTATAGAATATTTAATATATCATCAGCGAACATTATAAACAGAACTGGGCTGACATGTGAACCCTGAGGCACTCCGGAAGTAGGGGTAAAAACTTCAGATGAATAACCCTAACCCTTCGCTGCGATAAATATGACTCGAACTTGTCTAACAAGGGCCCTTGGACATCGTATACAGCCCTTAGCTTTTGCAAAAGAATGTTGTGGTCTAGTTTATCAAAAGCTTTGCTAAAATCACTGTACACGGCGTCAACCTCATTGCCTCTGCTTATGTCAGTAATAGTAAAAAAAAACTGGTAAGGTTTGGGACTGTGGATCGATTTTTAAAGAAACCGTGTTGATGACCAGTGATGAGTTGTTTAATGTGCCAGTTTTTATAAGGACATAGCAGTGATTCGAACACTTTAGTAATGACAGAAAGAATACATATAGGTATATAATTATTGACGTCTGACCTATCACCAGTCTTTGGAATAGGAATAACAACTGACTCAGTCAGAAGATGGGCTTCATATTTCTGACTGAACAACTCCTTGACAGTTTAAAAGTGCCTGTAAATAGTTTAATTGAAATAAATGCTTTGAGTTGAAACAGTAACTGACCTGTGTCCGCGTGGACACTCGTACTCGAAGCCGATGAAGATCTTGACGGTGAGGTGGTGGTGCGGCGTGATCTTGCCGCGCCCGCGCGACGGGCCCGACACGCGCCAGCCGCTCATGGACTCCAGGCTGGGACAGAAAACGACAACACAGCGTTATAAAAGAATCCTCTGAGTGTCTTTCGGTATTTTTTAAACAGGAATCATTCAGCCAAGATATGCAGGCGCCCGGCCTCATTTAGTTGTAAAATATTGACCCAAAAAAAATTGTGTAAGTGTTATAGAGGTATGAAGGAACAGGGTAAACAGTGTGGTTCACTCATCCTCTATAGAAAAGGGAGGATCCTCCGGCCAGACGGGCCTCATGTCTGGTGGGCATTACCACCGGCTTTTGCGCCTCCATTTCTTTTGCGATCCTTTGTGCGGCTTTGTGAGGCAGGGCGGGCGCGCCGCGGCTTGCCCATCGTGTAGGAGCCATTATAAATTAAAGTCACTCGTCGTGTCTCTCTTTGATACTTTCACGCTTCTATGGTATAAGTTGCATTATCCTTTAGTTCGGTTTAGTCTGTGGCACGATTGTCAGATATTTGTTTGTCATAACTTCATGTCGAATACTTTTCCTATTGTTTATTTTGAAGATCGAAAAAGTACTATTGGCGTTAGTTTGGATTTTAGCCACGCCCCATAAGAACCTCCTACTTACCGCACTGCACAATCCCAAGGCAGCAGATAGTTGGTGTGTGGCAGGAAGCCAGGCTGCAGGTGTTCGGGCAGGCCCAGTGAGTGCGAGTACAGCGACGAGGCGCCGAGGCACACCACGGACCAGCTGCTGAAGGCTGGCAGGAGGCCTACAGGGCTGCCCGTATGAAGCATGCCTGGGAGGTACTCTGTTGTTGATGGTTGTCGACTCATCACTTTCTCTGGAAATGCAGGAATGAAACATGTTAACGTGTATATCTCGCGAGCGAAGCCGCGGGCAAAAGCTAGTTACAAATAAGACAAAGGTTACGGATGCTCTGTGCCATTGTAAAAAACTAAAGTGGCGGTGGTCACGAAGCTAGGTTGACAGATAATCGATGGACTCTAGACTAATATCTTGGAACGGGTATTCAGGCACTAGGAAAAGAGGCCGACTAACTGCCCGGCGGGCAGACGACATAATACAAGTGGCTGGCGAACCCTGTAAGAAATGTGTTTGTGTTTCACCTCCTTCAACGAAGATCATCAGGATGACGATTGAATTGTCGTGAACCCGAAGACGGCGCATTGCCACGCCGAGCGCTGGCGCTCGGCATCATCCTGAGGATGCCTCGTTGAGAGGTTAAACACGGGTCGATTTCTTACAGGTTCTTTTTATGACTCTTTAGGAATAGTTAAGTGGAATAGGTTACTAAACATATCTACATCTATTGTATTTTATCATGGATTTCCGCAATGTAACGCAATAATCAATTAACAAGAAAAAAGTATGTTTTGTATTTTTTTAATAAAAAATATAAAGCTTTTTGATTTTATTTACTATCATAGTAAAACTCACCCGAAACAGTCTCCCCCCTCACGGGCACCACGTATCCCCTATCACTGGCATGCGACTTGTCATCCTCCTCGTCCTCGTCCCGCGCCGAGCCCGGCGACAGCGCGTCGGGCGCCGACCAGTGGTTGTCGGACGACGCGGAGCCGACCGAGCCCGCCGGCGAGCCGCGCGCTACGGAGCTCGAGAGGGCTTCCTCTAGGGAAGCCTTCAGGGCTGCAGCTCTGGGGAAACACAAATAATAATCGTGAGAGTTATTTTACTAGGTTATTATAGAAGAAAAGGGCCGCTGACGATGAAGGATCACCTGATCAAATTTGTGAGCTCAGCTCACATAACAATTAGATTTTTGTAAATCCTTTTGGGAAGACATCTATGTTTAGCAGTAGATTGCGAAAGGCTCTCCCTGCGTGACCGAAAGGAATGAAGACATTCGCAGGAGAACTGGAGAACTACGGTAACCAACATAGCCTGAAGAATGGCCAAACTTAGGTGACAGTGCACATTGCTCGCAGAACGAATAGCCGATGAGGTAGGAAAGCGGGACTGGCGACCGCGTACCGGAAGGCGCAGTGTTAGAAGTTTGGAGGGCTCCTACAGGGTGTACCGATGGCCTGGTGAAGGTCGCGGAATTCCGTTGGATACAAGAACCACAAGATCGGTCGCTGTGGAGACCTTAATCTTGATCCGATTCAGCCTGTCTCTTGCTGCCCCCCAGCGACGCCCTAATGCAGCGGGGTTAATTTATTAAGGCATCCACAGGATAGTGCGGCTAAGTAGTCCATAACCTCCAAGGTTGACGTGCGTGATATTATAACATCGATGAGGCGACACTTGGGGAAGGGTTAAATGATGATGATGATGATGAAGATATTATATTACTTGTATGTGGGAGTGGACGGCTGGAACACTGGCAGCTCCACAGCCTGCAGCGTGGGGCACACGCCGCACTCGTCGGCCGCCTGCGAGTAGAACGTGCAGTTGGCTCTGCGCAGAGTGTAGGGGTCCTCGCGGGAACACTTGCAGCGCCCACAGTTGCACGCTGATATGTAGCGCACGCCTGAAGAGTGTTCCTTGTTGCTGTCACTGTAAGCAATGAATAGGAACGTGAATATGAACATCAGCAAAAGACATAGGTGAAAAAATATATTGAGGAATTCGATTTTTAACAAACTACAATAAGGAGGAAGTTCGCTCTATGTGGTTCATGTTGTAATGTTATATGTATGTTACGATCTCATAAACAGCTTATAAATTCCCACAGCTGGGACCCAGGCCTCCTCTCTGTGAGAGGGAGTGGGCCGTAATCTACTACGCGAGCCCATTTTGGTTTGATGGATGTCACATGTGTTTGAATTTTCGATTCTGCCGGTTTCCTTCACCATTTTGAAAGCACTTATGAGGTAATAATGTTCACAAAGTATAGAGACTGAGTCTGTATGTTGCGATATCTCCGACAACAGTAAACGATTTGATAAAAAAAAAAGTTGCAACTGATAGTAAAAATAATTGTCAATCTGTGTAGAGTACTGACTGGTCGGGCTCGATGCACACGTGGCCGGTGAGCGACAGCGCCTCGCACAGACTGCGCGAGCGCCACAGCGCGGCGCACGCGGCGCGCAGGCGGGCACGCGCGCCGCGCGCCAGCGGGCCGCGCGCCATGCTCTCCAACACGCCTAAGGCTAGGCTCACCTGGAACAAGCGAATAAGCACTTATATATTCAAAAGTTTTCAAAGAAAAAAAAACAATGAAAGAACAAATTCGTACTTTTATCGCGCGAAAGTAAAGTTGAACTATTTTCGGACCCAACATTTCTTGAAGAAAAGCCACTGGAAATATTTTAAAAGTTGAGTTTCATTCCGGAAGCGAAATGCTTATGACAAAATCTATACTAATTTTATAAAACTTTTTTATTTTTATTTTTTTGTTTGAACGCGCTAATCTCTGGAATTCTCGAATTTGAAAAAAAAAATGCATTTTATAGTCCAATTCTTGAGTAAAGTTATAGGCATTTATAACATCATGCTACGAAACTTAGCAGCCGACCGGGTGAAACCGCCAGCCGGACACAGCTAGTGGGTGATAAAATAAAATTTAAGTTACGCTCGCCGTATGATGGCATCATTTTAATGTTTAAAAGTTTATTTAGATTTGAACTGAGAATACATAATTCGAAATTATGAGTTCAACATCAAAATATTTTATTTCACATACCTAAACCTACATGGACCATGGGCACTTATAAAACATCAGAAGCTATGCGGACGGTTCCAATTGGTCGTTTCCTACGAAGAAGAACAGACAAGAAACTCCATGGTTACTCTTTTAAAAATAATTGGCTTTTACAGTTTAGATTAATTTAACGTTGAAAAAGGTTTCAAAACCATAGGAAACGAGAGTTACCCTCTTATCATGTTGAAAGTGAAAAAATATATAATACAAGAAGTGATGTTGAGTGGAGTGCTGCGACACCTACAGCTGTACGTGCCCGACCGGTACGTGTGGAGGCGGCAACGCCCGCCCCTGCTCGCTGTACCTGCAGCCAGGACCAACCTACTGGCGAGAACTCCTCTCACTAGAGCCATACGCGTGGTGAATGAGGTTCACGGGAGGGTTGATGTATTGTGGTGCAACTTGAGTGAATTCGCAAAAGTTACACTATATGTAATAAGTTATGTAGATTAAGATATTTTTTAACTAGGTATAAGGTGTATATTTAGGATTTAGTTAGTAAGACCACTCTGTCGCATTGGATCATAGATCTGTAATGATAGTGTAGGTAAGATTGTTATAAATAAATAAATAAATAAATAAATAAATGTTATAGAGATATGGAAAAAGAAAGATCCTCCGACCAGACGGATGTTGTGTCTGATGGGCAACTACCCGACGATTGATGTCAATATATTGCATATACAATGCCGCCCATGGGCATGTGACCGCTAAAAAAAATAACTTTTATTTTTTTTCAAATTTTACCCTCTGATTTTATGGACATACACTTGTGTTTTTATAATAAATACCGTTTTTTTTTTTTTAAATCTTCAATGAGTATTCAGATAAATACGGGCTGTTACATGTCCATGGGCGACATTGTATATCGGTCGCGCGGTAAAATCTGCTTCCGCGATGCAGGATTTGTGTGACGTGAGGTCTTTGATGTGTAGTTTGTACATGGCGTTATATATCCACAAAGTATCATTGTCATTAAGATCAAAATTAGGATTTTTGTCTAATGCGAAACCAAATTTTATCAGAATATAAGAGAATAAAGTTAAAAAATAACTGACCTTATGAGCATGATGTTGGCTTGAATAATGTGCAGGCAAGCCCTCCGCGTACGATGCCTGCGCGATAGGTAGTACCTGTACATATAATAATAATAATATCAGCCTGTTACTGTCCCACTGCAGGGCAAAGGCCTCTTCTCATACAGAGAAGGCACGAGCATTGATCACCACGCTTGCTCAAGACGGGTTGGTGATTTCAGACTTATATTAACTATAAGTCCAGGTTTCCTCACGATGTTTTTCCTTCACCGATGTCAATAATGTCCAAGATAAACTCAGAAAGTACATATGAATTGAAAAAATCACATTGGTACTTGCCCGGATTTGAACCCACAACCTCGTGCATGAGAGGCGAGGCCTTAACCACTGGGCCATCACGACACATATAAACAAAATTATAACATTCACTTATAGCTCAAAGCCTGCACGTGAAGCATGACCACTTCTTTCTCTTATCTACGAAGAATAGACGTATCTCTTTCTATTCAAAAGACATTTATTTGACTAATAATAACTAGCTGCTGCACGCGGCTTCACCCGAGTGGACCATAATTCTTCTTTTTCTAAAATAAAAGTAGCCTAGCCTAAGTTACTCTTTATAACATCACCTATCTGTCAGTAAAAGGCCCGTCAAAATTGGTCCAGCCGTTTCGGAGATAAGCCGGAACAAACAGAGAGATAGAAAGACAAAATTAAAAAAAAAATTTGTTTGTTATAAATTCCGTATGTACATACTTTTATATGCATTTAGTAAAAAGTTATTATTTTGACATTACAAACAGACATTTTTAATTTATTTATTTGTATGTAGGTGTGTATGTAAATGATATAGATTTTTTGACATCTCGCCGTAGAAATCTTTCCACAATCGGTACTTTTTACGATGGTTATGCAGCATGACTCATGCTACGCTGGACTTACTATATGAGGTTGCGCTATTTCAACATTTACACGAGGAGAGGCTCTCGACCGTCGAGAGATGAAAATGTCCATGTGAGACTCATTCGTTTACAACTACTTAAAAACCAAATAAGTGCACAGTATTTACTTGTGCAAAACGCTATAATAAATAATAATATGTTTAGAGAGAAGGAGGCTTTATTTGGCCGGGTGTTTCATCAATTTTATGTCATTTTCTTGAAAGTACCTTAGCGCAGCGTGCCTGTGAGAAGCGTACGTCGGTAGCAAGCGCATCGTATAGGGCTCCGGAGGGCGAGTCGTCATCTGCACGGGATTGAGGCTCCAGGTACACGGGAGCTAAAGCCTGGGCCGCCGAGCGCCAGGATGACGCGCTTGGTAACTGAGGATAAATAGGGTTAAAATTGCTAGAGCAAAAATATGTACAATACTACAAGGTTATTTCGGCGCGCGGCCGAAATCGAAAACTCAGTGTCATTCAGGCGCCAAAGATCTTTGCACTCTATTTCTAAATGCTTTTAAATCTGCTGTCAAATCTCATGTCAGTTAAGCAGCGGTTTCCTGGAAGAGCGGTAACCGCACTTGACGGCCGCCGACGGCTGTGATGAAAATGATGACAGCAAAGCGAGCAAAGATTTCAATCTTTAAATTCGCCTTAGCGCGTCAAAAGATAGTCCCGTTTCTGTTTCGTTTTGATACCTCTGACACATAATGAAGCAGTGACTACACTTGTTTGTCATGGAAACGCTATTTAATTATGTGTAAGATCACTCTTCTTCGTATGGACTCGTTTTCTTGTGACTGAGTACGGTGAGGGCAAATCTAGCGATTTAAATCTTTGGGGGGCGGGGTTTGCTTTACGGTGTCAACAACGCTCTCTAAGAAACCACACAAAATTACTTTCATAATCAACGTTTCAGTGACGTCATTCGGCGTAAATTGTGGACGCTACGTGAGCGGATTTATGAAAGCCTTTTCAACTTACTCTGCTAAAAAATGTCAAGTCTATAGCCTGCATATCCTAACATCAGTCACGAGCTTTGATGCTAACAATTAGGGTTTTAAAAACCAAGTGTAACTCAATAAAAACGGCCAAGTCCGTGTCGGACTATGCACAATGAAGGATCCCAAGAACAAACTTAACAATGTAGTTGAAAAAATGTTTTCGCATACATCGATATACGTCACGGTCGTTTCTCCAACTGCAAATGTAAGTTTGTAATATAAAATGATAAAAAAATGTGTGATAAACTACAAATTAACGATTTTCGGACTTTCTCCTTTCCATGTGCTGTGAGACCTTGCTTCTTTACCATGATTCTAGGTCAACGGGAAATACCCTGTAGGTTTTGATTTATTTGCGAGTATCAAAATATGTCACATAAATGGCCATATTTTTTTATTGCGTTGACTTGGAAGCTTGATTTTTTAGAGCACTAAGGGACCATAGACCTACGTATTTGATATTACTTTCAACCTGATACCTCCACTCGTTCCTGAGAAAAAAGGCCTTGACAGACAGACGGACGGACAACGAAGTGATCCTATAAGGGTTCCGTTTTTTCCTTTTGAGGTACGGAACGCTAAAAAGCAAAAAAAATGCTACGAAAACTATATTGCATCACCACATTCACCACTCACCTCAAAGAACGAAGTACTCATAGCATACTTCCCGACGTTATCATCGAAGCCCTCTCCGAAGGCCATGTCCACATGCGTCTGTAGGAACTGCCTAAAATAGATACATAGAATATACTTAAAGCCTGATATCCACGTTGCACTTTAATTACCTGTGGTACCACAGGTTGAAGCAACAATAAAAGTTGCCGCGTCTAAACAGTATTTAGACGTCGCAAGTACGTACCTACACATATACAAAATATTGTCAAACATTTTAAAAGAGTAACGGTGGAGTTTCTTGCCCATTCTTCTCCATACGAAAACTACTTTTTGGAAGGGGCGACTAGGTTCTTTTTTGTTGTAATTTTTGACGTTCAAAAGTGCCTTGCATGGGCCTATTTGAAATAAATGATTAGACTTTTTTTTTTGCATTTTATTGTATGCCACAGGCAAGAAATTTGCATCGTGTAAATTAAGCTTTATTGTACACCAAATTTTTTGCGAGCAGTATCGCAAATTTATTTATCTACTAGCTTTTGTATGCGACTTCGCCTGCGTGGATTTCTGGAAATACCCCATCGGAACGTACTGCCGGGATTAAAAGGAAGCGAAGCGATAATCGCATACCTAATAGCCGAGGAAAAGGTCATCGACTCTTGTCCAAGCGCTGCGCCGTTCACCATAATGGTTACGCGTAATTTCCGTAGAAGATATACATAATGCCACCACGGACTTTTTTGTTGAACTTTTTAAGATGTACGATCCTGTAGAACATTAATTTTATGTATCTCTTACGGTTTACGCGGCGCACGCCAGTAAAGCTCCCAGCCGGCATGATTTTTTCCGACATGTTCAACAATAATAATTCAGACAATTTATAGAAAACCTTAATGAATTATACACCTACACCTTCTTCATGAATCACTCCGTTCATTAGTGAAAACCGTTTGAAAATCTGTTTGGTAGTTTTTGAGTTTATTACGTTCAGACAGAGAGACGCGGCGCGCGGACTTTGTTTAGTAGTTTGATACTGGGTCTTTTTAAATCAACTGAAGAAACTTCACAGATGAATGAATGACCTCTATATTTGCTAGATAATGTTAAAGATTGTGGGTTAATGCAATGTATGTATTTAGTTGGTCAGGCATTATAAATAAATAACCTACCGGAAGGATTGCCGCTGCGTTGTGACGTCAGGCACGGCCGTGCAGCGCGCTGCTAGACCACGTACTAACGCGCTAACTTCTCGTGCGCCTGAGCTTTCTTCCTCACCACTTATGTATACGAACTCTTCGTTTTTTGGTATCGCGAAGAGGGATTTTGCGCTGTAGAGTAAATAGGTGTCAGTTTGTTAGTGTAAAGGTTCCAGAAAAATTGCTTCCAAGAATATCAATATTTAAATACACTATCACCCTTCTGACTGTAAATTTATTTTACTATAGCTTATATTCTAATTTAATTAAGCTGCAATAGATAATTATTAAGAACCGCTGATTGAAAATAATTAGAAGCGCCGCATTAGCAGCAGCACAAGTAAACAATGAAATTAAGATAATTAAAACAGACAGATGCCTCTAAATTGCTCAGATGCCTCAGTGAACAGTCTAAATGAACTTAATTAAGTATAAGTATCTCACCAAACATTAGTAATAATCCTAGCCTTCCTCAGTATAAAGTACAGCTGGTCTTCAACCGCATGTTCCAATCTCTTCAATGCTGCAGGAACCTTCCGCACAGGGTTGGGGGCGCGGCGGAAATGGAACAGCAGTCGGGGGCAGCAGGAGCGCCCGTGAGACTCCCATGCGCCAGTAGCTTTAATATTCGCGAGGGCTTGTGTACTACGCACTATTTGTTCAGTTCTGAAAGTGATGAGAATTCATTTTATATGTTTTTGGAAGCTGTTTGGGCCCTGTACAAGGGCGTCGCCAGGGGGGAGCAGGGGGGGCAGCTTCCCTCCCCTAGAGATGCTGATGATGAAATATTAATCCTTATCCAATAAAATATGCCTGCATCATATCAGTTAAATAAATAGTTTATCAGATATCACAGATTCAAAATTTGGTTGACAACAACACAGGGGCAGCAGTAGGAGTTAATGACCTATTCCTCCTATTAGGTATGTAATCCCGGTTGTACGTCCCCGTTGGATATTTTCCAATATCCACACGATAAAAGCTAGTGTTACATATTTGCATGCATTATTTTAACCATTTTAAGTTGCACTAAATCCGGTCTCCATTGATTATGATGGTAAATAAGCTTCAAAAGGAGTTGATAATGGCAGCAACAGACCACCATATTTAATTCTCAGCAATTTTCATGACAAACATTTTTCAACTTACCTATAAGCATCAATAGCTTTAAAAAGCTGCAGGTATCCAAGATCAAACACAGGTGTCGGTGAAGACAGCACCACAATATGACACAAGTGGAACAGTAGAGCTATAGCTTTACAGGACTCCGCAGCCAGATCCCCTGAGGCAACCAGCCAATTAGCTGAGTCCGCATCTTTGTCCGTACTTGAGGCGTCATCATCAAGAGTAGCAGCTAGAGCAGTCAATTGTTTTGTGTCGAGGTATGTTACAGCGTGGAGGTAGAGGATAGAGTGTCGCTCGTCCCAGTGGCACTCTATGCCATTCTGTAAGAAAATTTTGTTGGATGCATATACCTAATATGCTAAGAGTTTTAAAGTATGTAGTTTTGTTTATGTTTTTTATTCTATGTTACAAGATATCTAAATTACAAACAATATTACTCTGGTAAATAGTTGTTTAGAAACAGATTCAAGTTTAGCAGTAGACGTTTGTAGGCTACTGATGATGTTATAGGATATCTTGAAATTTCTTGAAATAGGCCAAACTTACCTCTTTAGATTGTACAGTAGGCAGAAGTGGGGTTGTTTTGTTAGGGTACCGATATGGCGACTTGCCTATTACACCCACCACCACAATACGTTCCTTCTTCGAGAATTCAGGGATGTCGGTTATTGAAAACACGTTCATTTTGCTAATCTCATCACAAATAACAATCTTAGGAAAACGCTTTTGCAATGTTTACGAAAATATTTTTTTCAATGTTTTGACGTTGTTGACGTTTCTTTTTTTTTACTTCTTTGGGGAGTTTCTCAGGTCTGTTTTAAACAATAAGCAAACGAAATACAGAAGACTTTACTAACAGCTAATGTAAAATTCGAATACCTTCTGTGACTATTTCAACTCTCAATGCTTTGAGCATTGACTATTTTTAACTCTCAATGCTTTGAGCATTGAGAGTTGAAATAGTCACACATTATTATAATAAGAACGATAAATTACTACTACGATTCAAGTTTTTTAAGGACTCGCTAAAGCTAGCTCTGCAAAAGTACTTTATAGAGAAGTTCCTTGGTAATCGAGAAGCATTGTGCTAGTATATTAGCCTGAAGTCCAAAATTCCGTCTCACGAAGATTCGGAAACGCAACGCCACAGGAATTTATATTTTATTTAACTCAACATCTTATTACTAACACTGTTAATAAAATGCACAATCTTAAATAGAGAAAGGTGTCTCAGGAACCTGTAGGAGGTTTGTTGTAGGAATGTTGCTGACTATTATAATAAAAATTTGTTCTACTTATTGCCGCGGAACTTCTTTTGTGGGACGGACTCTGCAAATCGGATTACGATGGATACAAAAAGCAGCACATCACTAAACCTAATGTCATCTGTCAAACCCTCGTGTCATCCGCAACGTCACCCCATCAGCTGTAGTTGACAGTTTGACAGCAAGTCGAGTAAACAGCTTTCGAAAACGAACTCAAGGTTGCAAAACGCTAATAATCTAATAGATTGGAGAAATGTAATAGTTATCAAGCGCAAATCTACAAGAGCGCACGCTTCCGCGAAAGACGCGGACTTCCCAGTCCACTCAGATAACTTATCAGTTTAACGTAGTCTTTATATTATCAAAAAAAGTTCAGTTACAGTGAAATGTCTTCGGTAGTAGACGATATTTGTGATCTTTTGGACAGCTACAATGGGAGAGACAAGGTACGGTATGCGGAAGCTCCACGGCCTTGATATTTACACCACTTACACCGGTCACACCAGTCAATAACCTGAACCTGGCGCTCATTTATAACTTTTGTTAAAGTTAACCTAGTAAAGGTGACAATTGCTGACCTTTTACTCTTATTATCTTCATAATTTGTTGTTTAATATGCCATAAAAAGTTCTCAAAAAATATTATCCTTTCATCATGTTATCTTGAATGTTTTACAACCCATTTTTTTGAAATTATTAATTAATTTATTATAGGTATCATCTTAAATCTTCATAAATTTATTACTAATATGGACCAGCTTTATTTGTAAACTACCTTTAGTGTAGCAACAGTAAATAATATTCTATTCTATTTTATTCTAGACTAGCACTTCACCCGTGAATTCATAAGAAAATAATTCATGAAATCACTGGTTTATGTGGTGTTTTACTCTTCTTTATCTTTAGTCACCCCTTTTTATATTTTTTCTTCAATGTTCAGACACACCGGATTCCGTGTTATTATAATGTATAACAAGATTCTAGCAAAAATAATGTTTTTCAATTAATACTATAAAATAATAAATTTTCTTCTGTAAGGATAATCTTTTTTAATACAATACAATTTCATCAACATAATATTTACACAGGTGGTCCGTCTAGCTTGCTACGCGTGCAAACTGTATGGATGTGTCCAAGATGAGAAGCCATGGCAGGTGGCTGGGTCTCGGCTGTCCACCGCCAGAATGATGCTGCGACTCTTTGATGATATCCCCATGATCAGACACACATTCAACTATGGGTTGGGAAGACATGTAAGCTTTCCTGGTTTTTTATGCATTCTGCACATGTCATGTCCTTTCAAACTAAATAATTGTATGTGTTGATTATCTGGTAGTAGATCGGATAGAGCATACATCAATAGAACATAATTATAATCACTGTACTTTTTTAAATCATCAAATCAAATCATTTATTTATTTGCAAACATGGGTACACAGATATACATTGATGTTTTTTGTTAATAGTAATAAAGTTCTCCATGTTTGACCATCACATAATAAAAAGTGTGCAAATAATAAAAAGTGAGTAGATATAAGATACAATTAAATATGTCAGCCTTGCTTAAATAATTGCTTGTGACTCTTAATAGGCAAACACCTTTATGTCTGCCACTCATGATGATTTTTACTCTCGTATTAGTAGAAGGGCGTGAGATGTTACGGCGTAAGTCGACAAGTAGGCGACATTGGTCGACATCTCTAGCGACAAATGTCGCGAGAATACAAGATAACACTATTGCTCAATCTATTCACTGATGGCTGATAACTTACATCTTTATATCCTCACAGGAAGCAACATCGACAGCAGCAGCACTCGGCGTTATAGCAAATATGGTAGACCAAGCATTCTTGCCGGTGGAGAAGGCCTGTTGGTTGTACGAGGTGGGCGTACTAAAGCTGAGTGATAAAACAGCCTACAAGCTTGATACATTCAGTACAACCCTTTGGGCTGCTAGTCTGATTATATCGCTTATACAGTAAGTAATAGGAATAGGTGTTGCCTGCTATTATTTTATTTCATAGAGCTAGCTACATTGCTGGAAAATACAAAGTGAAAATCACTATCCAGTTTATTAAAATGCCTATATAACATTACTCATCCTTAAAATCGATTTATTATATCTTGATTTCAAATGTGCCAAATTTTATCGTTTTCATCAACCTGTTGTTAATTGAATGCAAGCATTCAGATATAGGCATATCCTAAAAAGGAGGCAAAAATTAAAGTCATTTAATTGTTTTTGAAGAGTCAGTCCCCTTCCCCTCACACTCTTCTGAATATCACCAGCTTGGCGTGGGTTACTTACGCCATACTGCCATGATATCGTAACCGATGTACGTACGTAATCGATGATGAATATAATGATTTTCTGTACCCTTACTAAGAAAGAAGGGGGAAGGGGGTCGGGGGTCGTAGTTCGCAGTGTGAACCGTCTTCGTATGAAAACGCTAAAGCGCCTTTACCAGTCATTGTACTTCCTTGCTTACATTCTCGCCGCGTCGCGTTGCCCACGCTATACTTTACGTACACTTCCTGTCTAGTAACCTTCACTTATTGATTAATGCAATATTTGTAGACAGTAACGTTGACGCTGTTATTTAATTTTCAAAAAAAAAAAAACTATGCAGTAACATTTACGACCGAGTATTATTCTCCGAAAAATAAGAGACAAGAATTGCAGACTGATGCAATGTCGTGATATCACTTTTGTACTTGCAGAATTTGGAATTGTTTTCAAATCTGTTCGTAAATATAATCCCACTATGGTGGGCCAGGTAGAGCTAACAGCCATATTTCGCCGATGATGGCATCATGGCATCCAGTCCTCTGAGGTCGTATAGCCACTAACATACAACCTTTCTTCCAGAACATCAAGCTCAATACGAAAATTATGGTGGAGTAGAGAATGCTTACAACAAGCATCAGAAGACGGAGCTGAAGCCAGAAAACACCTGGACGTCAGACTGATGCTAGAATCTATAGTTGCTGGGAAACTATGCCTAGACATCACACATGCCATTAGCTGCCTGCCCCAAGGCTGGCTGTGGGGCGAGAAAATAGGGTCAACGAAAGTAGCAACTATTGCCACTACATCATCAGTTATAGGTATTGCCATGTATTTCGCAAAGAAACGGTTGTTGAAATGATATGGTTATAACGGTTCATAGGTTTTGATAACAAGGTGTGTGGTGAGGTGGGGAGTTTTGTATTACCTAAGGTTGGCCGGCTCAATCTATTTGTGATTAGGTAAGATTTTATTATCTTGCATTTTGTATAAATAAATAAATACCAGAATACCCCCGAAATTTCGCGGTGTTGCATAAGCATAACTTCTTAATTACTAGAGATTTTTAATTCATGTTCTTTAAGGCACCTCTTTAGGTCATGAACTATCCGAATATCAAAAAATATTTGCCCCAGGTCTTACGGAGGAGGCCTGAAAATTCATTCGCTGTTACAATGCATATTAGATGTATTTAAATCTAAGGTGAGGATAGTTATGAACTTTGTCTATCGATTGGATGCAGGTATATTATTTCTGTAAATATGTATTACTCGTTTACAATTTAGTTTACTGTTTGTAATTATTTCTTAATATTTCTAGAAATCAGAACACAATTCCGACAATGTAAAAAATATAATTTTCAAGTTACTTCGTTTAACTTTTTCTAAAATGTAAATGACCTATTTAATTATCTTTTTCTGAAATTTAAATGTACTTGAATGTAATAAAATAGACATACCTACTCTCAGACATTGCTGTGTCTCCAATTAACTTTTTAGAACAATTGCTACATACCATGATCGCTGCCAGACGTAACGATTCTAATTAGTGTCAAAATAAAATACTTCTTTATTCAGAATTCAGGCACTGTAAGCCCACGTACGCACAGACGTAAAAATATCGCGAACTGTATTTTCAACTCTCGGTGTTGAGCCGACCGTTGAGAATGCAACGCGCTGGGATGCACTCTCGTCCCAGCGCGTTGAAAAAATACACTACTCGATTTTCAACTCTCGGCGCTAAGCAGATTGTTGAAAATCCAGTGCACGAAAAAAAAACGCAGCGTGAAAAGTCGCCCGTACGAACCTGGGCTAACTTCATGAGTTCTTACGACACGACTTATTATACAAGACGCTACAAAATGTCCCAACAATATGACATATGATGTATAATATGATATATAACAGATGATGCCTGGGTAAAAAAAAGAAATTCTAATTAGTCCGTCAGTCAGATAATAAAAATATCTTAGACACGTATTTTTTGCTTTAAGTATCATATTAATAACAAAATACTTAGATAAAACGCATTTTAATAATAAATCATTTATTTGCATAAAACATGGTATAAAATGGTGTTAAAATATAATTATAATGGCACAAACATGTTTAGCTAAGATAAAACATAGCATGCAAAATTTGAGGGTATTTGAAAATGTTATAACGTCCTACATCAACATTTTTTCTCCATAAATTCTTTTAAGCAATAGAAGTTACACTCATTCAACCAAAGTTACCTCATTTTTAAGTTGGGGAGGTGGGGGTCACTACGTCACAATTAATTATAAAATCTACATACTCGTGACGTCATGGCACATTTTAACTCAATGTATCGCCGTAATCTTTAGATTACGTAAAAAAAGAAAAATACGTGTCCAATATTTTTTTATAATCTCAAAGACGGACAACATTTTTTTTTTGTAGGTAGTCGTCCCTATTTTTGCGGGGACTTTTTTGTCGCACTGTTGTCTGCATGGCAAAATGAAAGACATTCTGCTTAATTTTAAATTACCAAGGTAATTGAATAAAAAATTCAAGCTGCCTTGTTGGTGTAATGAGACCTTGGCTTGGATTCCCGGGTCGAGCAGTGTTGGGATTTTTCATCTGGAATTTCTCAATAACAGCCCGGAGTCTAGATTTGTGTCCGGTAGATGGCAATAGGCTCAACCTCTACTACTGGCGAAATGTGGGTGTACTATAAGTACACCTGATTACACCTCTGCCTAGTCCTTCGGGGAATACAGGCGTGATGTTATGATACCAACAGGGTTTGTTGCACAACATAGTCATTAGGCATGCTTTATCTTCATATGTACCTGTTATTGTATTATACGGGGTGTCAGGGACATCGACGCGAAGCCGGTTATCATGGATTCGGTATATGATTCTGAACACCCCTGCGTTGAAATTTTTCGTCGGTTACGGTGACGAAAAATGTCAACGCAGTGGGGTTCAGAATCATGTACTGAATGCATGGTAGCCGGTTTCGCGTCGATGTCCCTGCCACCCTGTATAATACCTAAAATAGTTATCCTAACTATTATTATAAGTACGGAAGTGAGTTTGATTGTTTGTTTGTTACATGGGGAGACCATGAGCTGGGTTAGGACATAGAACTTCTTATCTCGATATTCCCACGGGATCGAGACTTCAATCAGCCTAGCCTTTACCCAACTATGTTGGGGTCGGCTTCCAGTTTACCCGGATACAGCAGAATACTAATATTTTATATGGAGTGACTGCCTATCAGACCTCCACAACCCAATAACTGGTATATATAATAACAACTGTATATATAATAATAACTATATATATATATATATATATATATATATATATATACGATACCCCTTGGTAAGACTGGTTGTCAGACTTTCGGACTTCTGACGACCCGTAACGACTGTTAGAGATCCACGATTGACAGCCGGGACCAACGGCGTAACGTGCTTTCCGAGACACGGAAGAGTCTCGGTTTGTAAAGATGGTCACCCATCTACGGACCAACCATGCATAGCTTAACGTGATAGATCGACCCGTGCGGCTGTTATTACTTGGCCACGAGCTCCTCCCACGGGATCGAGACTTATGCGGGTGAATTGAGAAAACTAATAAGTAAGTACTGTAAAACGTTCAATTTATTGTATAGTTTAAAATATTATAGAAAGTTATTATAATGTTTTTAAATGATTACTGTTATTTTATTTCCCTAGAATTTAGTA
This sequence comes from Agrochola macilenta, assembly GCA_916701695.1. Lineage (NCBI taxonomy): Eukaryota > Metazoa > Arthropoda > Insecta > Lepidoptera > Noctuidae > Agrochola > Agrochola macilenta. The sequence goes on from OU753563.1 coordinate 19,369,417, forward strand.
AGTTATGTATCGATAGGTAACTAGGAAAGATATATATTATTTTAGTTTCTATTCGGATATCTATACCTACGTAATGATTGCGTATCTCATAATATCTATGACATTTGAAGAATGTACGATAAGCCGTTTTGACAATGAATTCGAATTATGATTAGATCTTATTCCGGAAACTTATACGATTACAGGTTGCTTTAACTACATGGATTAATGGTAAATAAAATATATTTACTACCTCATCGGTCTAGTGGTAGCAAGCGCTACTGCTGAACATGAGGCCCTGGGTTTTATTCCCAGCGGGGGAGGGGGGGCGGTAACTGCGTGAGAGCCTGCGCACACGTCGTTTTACATACAAATATCCATGGTTTGGCACACGGTGCGTTCCGGCGTCGAACCGCACGTTACACCGTACTTGCGGCACCGGAACGCCACTGCTCAGTTGTTTGTGTGATCACCATCGCCAGTGCGAATCTTAGCGGCGCGGTGCCGCAGCGCCCGTCTGCCCGCCAATGCGGCGAAATCTTTGCGGTGCGGCGCCGCAACGCATCGTATGTACAGGCTCGAACACAGTTACAGTAGCAATGGCTTTCATGTTGACAGTTCAACGGCTCGCCCCCCATTACATTGGACTTAAACATAACTGGCGAAATGTGGGTGTACTATAGGTACACTTCTGTTGGATGTTATGTTATGTAAATATCATATACGTTTATTGACATATATATTAGTAGGTAAATGACGAAGTAACAAACCTTGTTTTTTATTTTATTTGATTGTTCTTTAATTCTATAGCCTTTAGTAATCACACAATAGACAGATAAACTTTCGTATATTTCAAATATAATCCGAGATACCTGCTCAGTTCAGTACAAACTGCGAAATCTGTCTATCTAATTCATAAAGATTACGAATGTCAACTTCACATGGTACTGATAAGATGGGATTGTTACTATCAAATTGATTGCTTACATAACATTCGGTAGTAATGTGCTAAAAGATTGAGAGTGTCGGCGGTATGTTAGTATCTTATCGGCAGTAATCGGTGCTATGTCCCGCGGACGTAGGTAGGGACCATTGTGGACGTAAACACGGACGCATCATGGCGACTGTCAACGAGCTCTGTGATCTGTTGCAGGCACACGCTAATAGGGATAAGGTAAGTTTTTTTTTTTTTCATTTATCCCAATACTATAAAATGCGAAAGTAACGCTGTCTGTTTGTCTTGCTTTTTCACGCCTTAACGGCTGAACAGATTTGGATGAAATTAGACACGGATAGATCATGTCTTTTTATACCTGTAGGAAGTTCCCGTGATATAATTTCTGACCTCCATGCGGGCGAAGCCGCGTTCAAAAGCTAGTTACAATAATTATATTAAACTTACAGGCTGTTGATTAGTGGTGTCATTCTCCCTACGACCTTTTTTTCACGAGTCTGTTGTGGATTTTACGTGGATAGTTCAGTATAACTGGTAGGATTTTAGTCCCTTTAAATAGCAGGTGAATAAATCTACAGTCTGTATAGTTATATTCTACTTCCTTTGTGAATCAATTTGCCTAGATTTTCAGAGAATTAAACGTAGAACTATGATTCTATAATAGATCCTAATACTTAATCTTAGTTTGTAAATAGTAGATAATCAATTAGTTGATTAAACGTAACTCAGATGATACTCGTAGATCATAATATTTGTTTAGTTAAATAATGAATTGCTAGGTAGTGTGTGTTAATAATATCGAGTTTGTCATGAACTCAAAAGCAAGCATGTTTTTTTTTTGCGATATTTAGTTTTCCTCATAGCGAGATATACAACATGTAAAAAAATCCTGTCCGACCAGTGAGGGTGTTGTTAGGTACCTACAGTACGTCTACGACACAACAAATTTGCATTTATTCATTTCAATTTTACGAATGTATTTGGGTAAATGATTTTACAAGTTATTGCGTTTTCGTAAAGATCATTTTCACCTAAATCAGTTATAAAGTCTCAGTCAGTTCGGATGGTGATCGGTTTTACGAATTTTGCCGATGCTACATCTTAAGGACGCGTTTGCAAAATTGATAGGTATAGAATCGAACTACTACGTCGACACAGGTCACACACACAAGTGTACGCTCGGTTAGCTGCGGGAATAGTAGCGAAGTGAACTAATTTTGATACTTTGGAAAATTGTTTTTTTTTCTAATGTCTTTATATTACTTGGTACCTACAAAAAACATTTTAGTACTGTTCTTTATATTTTTACTAACCTCCGGACTTGATGCAGTGACCTGAAGGTGTACTTCGGTGACTGCTACTGGAACTCCTAGATGAGTAGAACTAGGTGTGCCGAGTTTGGGCTCGTTTTGTTAGTTATGATGAGATCTTACCTCCGGACTAGATGAAGTGACCTGAAGGTGTACTTCGGTGACTGCTACTGGAACTCCTCGACGAGTAGAACTAGGTGTGCCGAGTTTGGGCTCGTTTTGTTAGTTATGATGAGATCTTACCTCCGGACTTGATGGAGTGACCTGAAGGTGTACTTCGGTGACTGCTACTAGAACTCCTCGACGAGTAGAACTAGGTGTGCCGAGTTAGAGCTCGTTTTGTTAGTTATGATGAGACTTTACCTCCGGACTAGATGGAATGACCTGAAGGTGTACGTCGGTGACTGCTACTGGAACTCCTCGATGAGTAGAACTAGGTGTGCCGAGTTTGGGCTCGTTTTGTTAGTTATGATGAGACCTTACCTCCGGACTTGATGGAGTGACCTGAAGGTGTACTTCGGTGACTGCTACTAGAACTCCTCGACGAGTAGAACTAGGTGTGCCGAGTTTGAGCTCGTTTTGTTAGTTATAATGAGATCTTACCTCCGGTTTTGATGGAGTGACCTAAAGGTGTACTTCGGTGACTGCTACTGGAACTCCTCGACGAGTAGAACTAGGTGTGCCGAGTTTGGACTCGTTTTGTTAGTTATGATGAGATCTTACCTCCGGACTAGATGGAATGACCTGAAGGTGTACTGCGGTGACTGCTACTGGAACTCCTCGACGAGTAGAACTAGGTGTGCCGAGTTTGGGCTTGCTTTGTTAGTTATGATGAGATCTTACCTCTGGACTTGATGGAGTGACCTGAAGGTGTACTTCGGTGACTGCTACTAGAACTCCTCGACAAGTAGAACTAGGTGTGCCGAGTTTGGGCTCGTTTTGTTAGTTATGATGAGACCTTACCTCCGGACTTGATGGAGTGACGTGAAGGTGTACTGCGGTGACTGCTACTGGAACTCCTCGACGAGTAGAACTAGGTGTGACGAGTTTGGGCTCGTTTTGTTAGTTATGATGAGATCTTACCTCCGGACTAGATGGAGTGACCTGAAGGTGTACAACAAAACGAGCCCAAACTCGGCACACCTAGTTCTACTCGTCGAGGAGGTCCAGTAGCAGTCACCGAAGTACATCTTTAGGTCACTCCATCAAAACCGGAGGTAAGATCTCATTATAACTAACAAAACGAGCTCAAACTCGGCACACCTAGTTCTACTCGTCGAGGAGTTCTAGTAGCAGTCACCGCAGTACACCTTCAGGTCATTCCATCTAGTCCGGAGGTAAGATCTCATCATAACTAACAAAACGAGCCCAAACTCGGCACACCTAGTTCTACTCGTCGAGGAGTTCCAGTAGCAGTCACCGAAGTACACCTTCAGATAATTCCATCTAGTCCGGAGGTAAGGTCTCATCATAACTAACAAAACGAGCTCAAACTCGGCACACCTAGTTCTACTCGTCGAGGAGTTCCAGTAGCATTCACCGAAGTACACCTTCAGATCATTCCATCTAGTTCGGAGGTAAGGTTTCATCATAACTAACAAAACGAGCCCAGATTCGGCACACCTGGTTCTACTTTTCGAGGAGTTCTAGTAGCAGTCACCGAAGTACACCTTCAGGTCACTCCATCTAGTCCGGAGGTAAGATCTCATCATAACTCACAAAATGAGCCCAAACTCGGCACACCTAGTTCTACTCGTCGAGGAGTTCCAGTAGCAGTCACCGAAGTACACCTTCAGGTCACTCCATCAAGTCCGGAGGTAAGATCTCATCATAACTAACAAAGCAAGCCCAAACTCGGCACACCTAGTTCTACTCGTCGAGGAGTTCCAGTAGCAGTCACCGAAGTACACCTTCAGATAATTCCATCTAGTCCGGAGGTAAGGTCTCATCATAACTAACAAAACGAGCTCAAACTCGGCACACCTAGTTCTACTCGTCGAGGAGTTCCAGTAGCATTCACCGAAGTACACCTTCAGATCATTCCATCTAGTTCGGAGGTAAGGTTTCATCATAACTAACAAAACGAGCCCAGATTCGGCACACCTGGTTCTACTTTTCGAGGAGTTCTAGTAGCAGTCACCGAAGTACACCTTCAGGTCACTCCATCTAGTCCGGAGGTAAGATCTCATCATAACTCACAAAATGAGCCCAAACTCGGCACACCTAGTTCTACTCGTCGAGGAGTTCCAGTAGCAGTCACCGAAGTACACCTTCAGGTCACTCCATCAAGTCCGGAGGTAAGATCTCATCATAACTAACAAAGCAAGCCCAAACTCGGCACACCTAGTTCTACTCGTCGAGGAGTTCCAGTAGCAGTCACCGAAGTACACCTTCAGGTAATTCCATCTAGTCCGGAGGTAAGGTCTCATCATAACTAACAAAACGAGCCCAAACTCGGCACACCTAGTTCTACTCATCGAGAAGTTCCAGTAGTAGTCACCGAAGTACACCTTCAGGTCACTCCATCAAGTCCGGAGGTAAGATCTCATCATAACTAACAAAACGAGTCCAAACTCGGCACACCTAGTTCTACTCGTCGGTGTTTCCTATCTAAGTACTCTGAGAAGACACTAAAATAAAATAAATTAATAAGAAACTCCGAAACAAACTCGGAGGTCTCTTTAAAGTCCAGACAAAATCTTGGTCAGATCATGTGAGGATCCGATCCGAAAGGGGCACATAGGTACTGCAATACCATTACCAAAAACGAATAAAAAATCTTATTATTAATGAAATTATTGCTATTTAAAATTCACATTTTTAGTACCTACCAAAATCACCCCAAATCCATGAAAAATTTGCAAATTTTCAACAGAAAATGAAAATTTGCTAATTTTTATTTTTAGCACGCGCTAAACGACGCACGGCCGCCCGCGCTCCATGTACTAACCCGTAATATTGATATTGATATTGAAAAAAAAATGTGGCGATTTTTTTTTTTTTTTTTCCTGAAAATTACCACATATATAGACTCTCAGTACGATACAGTACGACACAACTTAAGGGCGCGTTTGCAAATCGGACAAAATTATGCTGTTTTTCGGTAGATTTTGTGACAAAACTAAACCGAATCAAATATAACTATTAACTACCACATATAGGTTGGTTCTTCATCTTCAAATGATAGGAACTTTTTTGTTCAAAATTATAGTTTTTTATATTGTAAAAACGATTTTCCGTTGCCATTTTCCACAAAATTAACGTTATCGGGTTGAGTTTAGGTACATTTTTTGTTCTATTATCAATATATTTTAAGATTTCTAAAAATACTATTAGTAGGCAGACATGTTCAATTTTAAACCTTAGGAAAAAAATGTTTCAAAATGTCACAATAGCCGCAAAAAAAAAAAAAAAAACGAAACTAACTTTTTCACATATTTTGCTATTACGGATGAATCGTAATCGATTGTATTAAGGGTTATTTTATTTTTGGTCTGTTTTGATTTATTTCACAAATATTTCGAAAGAAACCTCAGTCCGCGCTTGGCCGCTGTCGGTGGTGGACCCTGTGTTGCCTTTTTGCAGCGGCTCGTGTGGAAAAAGATCGTTGTACAAATACAAAATATTCGATAAACCAAATTTGATATTTGCTATGGTAAGATAATTTTGCATTCACAGATTTTTATAATAATAATAAATAATTATTTTATTTCGGTAAAAGTAAGTACGGTTTATAAATGCCTATTCGACTGGGACTTGATGGAGTGACCTGTGTACTTCGGTGACTGCTACTGGAACTCCTCGACGAGTAGAACTAGGTGTGCCGAGTTTGGACTCGTTTTGTTAGTTATGATGAGATCTTACCTCCGGACTAGATGGAATGACCTGAAGGTGTACTGCGGTGACTGCTACTGGAACTCCTCGACGAGTAGAACTAGGTGTGCCGAGTTTGGGCTTGCTTTGTTAGTTATGATGAGATCTTACCTCTGGACTTGATGGAGTGACCTGAAGGTGTACTTCGGTGACTGCTACTAGAACTCCTCGACAAGTAGAACTAGGTGTGCCGAGTTTGGGCTCGTTTTGTTAGTTATGATGAGACCTTACCTCCGGACTAGATGGAATTACCTGAAGGTGTACTTCGGTGACTGCTACTGGAACTCCTCGACGAGTAGAACTAGGTGTGCCGAGTTTGGGCTTGCTTTGTTAGTTATGATGAGATCTTACCTCCGGACTTGATGGAGTGACCTGAAGGTGTACTTCGGTGACTGCTACTGGAACTCCTCGACGAGTAGAACTAGGTGTGCCGAGTTTGGGCTCATTTTGTGAGTTATGATGAGATCTTACCTCCGGACTAGATGGAGTGACCTGAAGGTGTACTTCGGTGACTGCTACTAGAACTCCTCGAAAAGTAGAACCAGGTGTGACGAGTTTGGGCTCGTTTTGTTAGTTATGATGAGATCTTACCTCCGGACTAGATGGAGTGACCTGAAGGTGTACAACAAAACGAGCCCAAACTCGGCACACCTAGTTCTACTCGTCGAGGAGGTCCAGTAGCAGTCACCGAAGTACATCTTTAGGTCACTCCATCAAAACCGGAGGTAAGATCTCATTATAACTAACAAAACGAGCTCAAACTCGGCACACCTAGTTCTACTCGTCGAGGAGTTCTAGTAGCAGTCACCGCAGTACACCTTCAGGTCATTCCATCTAGTCCGGAGGTAAGATCTCATCATAACTAACAAAACGAGCCCAAACTCGGCACACCTAGTTCTACTCGTCGAGGAGTTCCAGTAGCAGTCACCGAAGTACACCTTCAGATAATTCCATCTAGTCCGGAGGTAAGGTCTCATCATAACTAACAAAACGAGCTCAAACTCGGCACACCTAGTTCTACTCGTCGAGGAGTTCCAGTAGCATTCACCGAAGTACACCTTCAGATCATTCCATCTAGTTCGGAGGTAAGGTTTCATCATAACTAACAAAACGAGCCCAGATTCGGCACACCTAGTTCTACTTTTCGAGGAGTTCTAGTAGCAGTCACCGAAGTACACCTTCAGGTCACTCCATCTAGTCCGGAGGTAAGATCTCATCATAACTCACAAAATGAGCCCAAACTCGGCACACCTAGTTCTACTCGTCGAGGAGTTCCAGTAGCAGTCACCGAAGTACACCTTCAGGTCACTCCATCAAGTCCGGAGGTAAGATCTCATCATAACTAACAAAGCAAGCCCAAACTCGGCACACCTAGTTCTACTCGTCGAGGAGTTCCAGTAGCAGTCACCGAAGTACACCTTCAGGTAATTCCATCTAGTCCGGAGGTAAGGTCTCATCATAACTAACAAAACGAGCCCAAACTCGGCACACCTAGTTCTACTCATCGAGAAGTTCCAGTAGCAGTCACCGAAGTACACCTTCAGGTCACTCCATAAAACCGGAGGTAAGATCTCATTATAACTAACAAAACGAGCCCAGACTCGGCACACCTAGTTCTACTCGTCGAGGAGTTCCAGTAGTAGTCACCGAAGTACACCTTCAGGTCACTCCATCAAGTCTGGAGGTAAGGTCTCATCATAACTAACAAAACGAGCCCAGACTCGGTACACCTAGTTCTACTCGTCGAGGAGTTCCAGTAGCAGTCACCGAAGTACACAGGTCACTCCATCAAGTCCCAGTCGAATAGGCATTTATAAACCGTACTTACTTTTACCGAAATAAAATAATTATTTATTATTATTATAAAAATCTGTGAATGCAAAATTATCTTACCATAGCAAATATCAAATTTGGTTTATCGAATATTTTGTATTTGTACAACGATCTTTTTCCACACGAGCCGCTGCAAAAAGGCAACACAGGGTCCACCACCGACAGCGGCCAAGCGCGGACTGAGGTTTCTTTCGAAATATTTGTGAAATAAATCAAAACAGACCAAAAATAAAATAACCCTTAATACAATCGATTACGATTCATCCGTAATAGCAAAATATGTGAAAAAGTTAGTTTCGTTTTTTTTTTTTTTTTTGCGGCTATTGTGACATTTTGAAACATTTTTTTCCTAAGGTTTAAAATTGAACATGTCTGCCTACTAATAGTATTTTTAGAAATCTTAAAATATATTGATAATAGAACAAAAAATGTACCTAAACTCAACCCGATAACGTTAATTTTGTGGAAAATGGCAACGGAAAATCGTTTTTACAATATAAAAAACTATAATTTTGAACAAAAAAGTTCCTATCATTTGAAGATGAAGAACCAACCTATATGTGGTAGTTATTAGTTATATTTGATTCGGTTTAGTTTTGTCACAAAATCTACCGAAAAACAGCATAATTTTGTCCGATTTGCAAACGCGCCCTTAAGTTGTGTCGTACTGTATCGTACTGAGAGTCTATATATGTGGTAATTTTCAGGAAAAAAAAAAAAAAAAAATCGCCACATTTTTTTTTCAATATTAATATCAATATTACGGGTTAGTACATGGAGCGCGGGCGGCCGTGCGTCGTTTAGCGCGTGCTAAAAATAAAAATTAGCAAATTTTCATTTTCTGTTGAAAATTTGCAAATTTTTCATGGATTTGGGGTGATTTTGGTAGGTACTAAAAATGTGAATTTTAAATAGCAATAATTTCATTAATAATAAGATTTTTTATTCGTTTTTGGTAATGGTATTGCAGTACCTATGTGCCCCTTTCGGATCGGATCCTCACATGATCTGACCAAGATTTTGTCTGGACTTTAAAGAGACCTCCGAGTTTGTTTCGGAGTTTCTTATTAATTTATTTTATTTTAGTGTCTTCTCAGAGTACTTAGATAGGAAACACCGACATCAAGTTACAAAAAAAAATTTACTTGTAAAACTGTTTGTCTACTCTACTGTTTGTCTGTCTTTCTACTTACAGAAATAAATATCATTCTTCATATTCTCACATAAACCAGGTGGTGAACCTGGCATGCTACGCGCTCAAGCTATGGGGCTCCACAGCACAGCGCAAGGACCTGCTGACAGCGAGCGCTCGCCTCGCCGCAGCCCGCGCTTCCCTACGCCTCCTCGATGATGCTGTGGCGCTGAAGACTGCGCTAGCATACGGACTTGGAAAACAAGTGAGTGGTTTATCTTTTTCTTAGCCTGTGACCTTTACATAAGACTCGTTTTACTTATCTGGTGGTTGGAGCAGAATTTGTATGAAAGTATCATTTCATACAAATCTGCTCCATTTTTTTATTTATCTGATAGGTAGAGAATGCCTATCTGGATACTGAAGAACCCTTTGTGCCTTTATTATGATGTTGTCATCGAGTCTTAATAGATGTCGTTTGAATTAAGTCTGACCTCTATATCTAACTGATATCTAGCAGTTATAGAAAAACATAGCGACAGCATTCTAAACTGAGCTTCGAAGATCGATCTAACAGTGTTTGTGCCTATCTTCTTTAATATGGAGACAGGATATAAATGTTTCTCGTATTTATATACGAGAAACATTGATATCCTGTGCCTCCATATTTCTGTCTCCTTATCTCATAGGAGATAAGGATATATTTTTTAAATGCACTTATTCTCGAAATAATTGAAGATTACGTAAATCTTACTACGAGTATATCTTACACTCTTATAAAGTACTCTAACTGTACGAGTAATAATTTGTTTTAAGCCAAGATATTGATGCGATTACATCAATGCACGTCGTGGTATCGTTGGTGTACCTACCATAGGTACATTTCTGCTTAACACTTCAGGAATACAGGCGTGAAGTTATGTGTTATTTTATGTCGTATCATGTTTGAACCACGCATTTTATTTTTATTAATTGTTTTTCTTCCAGGATGGCCCACTATGGGGTTCCCTAGGCGTGGCTGGCAGTACATTCACCCTCGCCTACCTTCAAGCTGAGAAGCTGTCGTGGCTCATCGACACTGGCATGCTACAAGTATCCAAAGAGACCGAGTTCAAAATAAGAACGGCACACAAGCTGTTCTGGTCACTGTCTGCGTTTGTCGGCTTCATCAGGTTTGTTAGAGGGAGAGTGATGTTGCAAAAGAAGTAACATATGCTGCCAGATTAATACTCTCGAGTATTAGACTATGTTACTTCTTTTATGCCCGTTTTCACCGACAACTAAAAGTAATACTTAAATGCATCCCTAAATAAAAGTGCACTGTTGGATTTTCAACTCTCAGCGCTGAGCCTAGTGTTGAAAATCCAACAGTGCACTTTTATTTATTTTTAAGTTTTAGTGTCACTTGGTGAAGGTGAAAACGGGCATTAGACTATTATTTTACAGACTGTGTTACTTCTTTTTTTTTTAATTAATGTTGGATTTTACGGTGAAGGACGTATCTATAATATTGAGGGGGAATCTGGATGTAATAGCCTGAATTTGGCAATACGCTGTGGGTCAGTTTGGTGATTGTTTCTTGTTTATAATATAATTAGGTAATCCGTTCGTGCAGTGGTAGTGGGTATAACGGGTATTTGGATTATTATTACCTCGTGGTTTATTGGTGAATTATTGGTAGGTAAAGAATACTACTTCTTTATGGTTCGATTTTGTCTAGTAATAAGTAAGATAGTTAGCTAGGATATTTTTTTTACCAAGTGTTTGCGATAAGCACAATCGTTAATCATCGTTAAAAGCACACTGTGTTTTTATTGTAGGCAATCGAAATTGTCATCAATTTATCTACATGAGCCATTTATCATGAGAATCATAAATTAATTATTGTACTTAAGAGGGTTTATCCTAAAAGTTGGCAACGTCGCAAATAACTGTCAAATATTGACCTGTTTTGATTCTTAAAACAATATTATTGAATAGAAAAAAGAAATGTGGCTAACTAGCGAACTAGAATATTAATAATGAATTGCAATTATAACATTGAATTTGATGTTGTACCCATTTTAGGTGTAAAAAACGCATTTGGAAACTTTCCAAATATATTTTTTACATGTAAAACTAAACATTCGGTGTTACGATATTAATTATTGCATTTCATAATAAATATTCTAGTTCGCTAGTTAGCCAAATTGTTTATTTCCACACAGTAATATTGCCAAATTAATCAAAACAGTGAAATATTTGACATCTATTTGCGACGGGCAAGTCGCTCAGAATAAACGCTCTTAACATAACATAACATCAGACCTTGTTTCCCCGTAGGGATGGGCAGAGGTGTACTTACCTATAGTTCACCCACATTAATTAAGTATTGTACAGAAGAGAAATTGGCACTCTATGCCAATGTGGGTGGTTATGTGCTATTGGTTTTGGTTATGTATTTTCTTTTTTTTTTTCTTTCTCTAAGTACCATCAAAAAAGTTCTTAACTAACCAGTTTCTAAACAAAATCCCATGAACACGATGACCACATCTATTACCGACCCGGTGCTATAACCGCCGAGCGCTGCAAGCAAGAATAGTCCTTACGGTGGTTAGATATGAACTTCTTCGATGGTATCTAGTTATTACTATACCTCAATAAAGTTTCGCTTCTATCATATGCTTGTATTATTGACTGGTTTGTCCTTTGTGGTTTTGTCCTCATTTATAACAAAGCGACCTATAGCATTTGACTATTCCTGCACCCTAATTGTGAAACACACGGTCAATCACATTCTATTTCATTTTGACAGTTCAACAACATTCATTGCGTTATTTACGTTGTTGAAAAGACATTTTTTTTTTAACATATCAAGCAATGGATTAGCAATATCCTTCAAAATGTTTGAGATTATGGTTGATCGTGTGTTACGCAATTAGGGTGCTGGGCTAAACAAAGGAACAAAGTACTGTTCAATGTATATTTTGACCAATATTGCTCATTGTCACAGATTTGACATTGAGACAGTTACTCAACATAACAAAATAATGTTGACCTACACTAAAACCCAGCCACAGAACATTATCAATGAATGAATGAATTAATAATAAAAAAAGTATAAAATACAGGGTGGCAGGGACATCGACGCGAAAAGTTTTACCATGGATTCAGTACAAGATTCTGAACCCCCTTGCGTTGAAATTTTTCGCCGGTTATTTAAAAAAAAACTGCTGTTTCATAGAAAAGTACAATGCCTACGGGGTCAAAATGTATGGAACAGAACATATACAGTATTTCAACTGTAAAATCACGTAAATCTGCGAAATCGGTTAAATTTCGTATACTTACGGCCTCTTAAAAAAATACACGAATATTATTATCAGATAAGTAGTAGGTATCTAGTTATATGCACACTCGACAGATTACGAGATAAGTAGATTTTGCGATTCCTAATAAACAGGATCAGGATTTAAACTAAAACAATATCTCGTGTCGTGACCTTTTTTATAAGCTTTACAAGCCGTGTGACTGATGCGATTACCAATCGGAGACAATGACGAACTCCCATACAAACTTTCATCCCCAATTTAAACCCTTTACGGGGAGCATTTTTCATAAATACTTTCTTACGCTTTTGTTATAAAATCCCGGGTATCTTGTGCAAAATTTCATGCTTCTAGTTCCAGTGGACAGTGGTTTAGGCTGTGCGCTGTCTGTCAGTGAATTAATTAATTAATTTGAGATTTTTATTAAGTGAACATTATTTTTACATAGATTTTGTTTTTTTCTTAGTTATGTCAGTAAAATGGTGATTTAATCAGAAAAAAATACACAGCACTATATTTACCATTAAACCTCTATACCACCAGATCAATCCGCGGCCTCAACACTACCTCTGAAGCCCTGAAATCTCCCGAGCGTACCAAATGCGCGTCAGCCCGCTTCACCCAGGCTTCGCTGACCACCACCAAGTTCCTGCTGGACACGCTCCATGCGGTCAGCTGGCTACCGCCTGGCTGGCTGTGGGGGAGCAAGCTCAGTGTTCCACAAGCTAGTGGGATCGCTACTGCGTCGGCTGTTCTCGGACTTGTTATACATTATCATGGGAAGCGGTTTTAGTAATACTAAAACTTAGTGCGGTGATATTATGACTACAGTGAGGTGGGACCTGATCCGGTTTTGAACGGGTATAATTTGAAGTTTTAAACAACTACACATTCCTTAAGAAATTCTCTAAATAGTGGTGGAAACCGCTATAGAATGCATTAAGTAATTATGAAACAAGTACGAGTTTGTTTGTCTACTATTTAGAGACGCCTGCACCGTATAAAACATTGGTTTCCTTTCATTATGAGATCTATACATAGTAAAGAGTTGGTGATGATCACATTTGGTGATCATGTATTTAATTGAGGCGGAAAAATTGCATTCGAATGCTACTCATAGATTCTTAATTACTTAAAAACCATTACAAGTTTTAATCGTCCTTGTAACAACCTTCCGCTATTTAAAATAATTTATTTACGGTGTTTTTGTCCAATTATGTTACGCTAGTTCCAGAAACCTAAAAAACAGTATTTTAATTATTAATGAGTTATTTAATCAGGTCTGGTAGAGATGACGAAGTATCGTCTACAGAAACCCTTTATCTGATGGCCCTATGGACATACACATTATTCACCATACCTATGAGTACCTCAGTAAACCTCGCGAAATTATCTACTTATCAATGTAAACAGCTGATAAGGCCTGACAGCAGATGAACATTGATCTTATAGACAAAAAATACTATTCATAAAGGTTTTGCAAAAATGTTTTAACCTCGCTAATAGTCTTTAGAACTAGATATTTGTACAACTGTTCTATTATAATTATTTATTGTAAATACATGGGCGGAGCGATTTATTGTTTAAAATATAATATAAGTATGTTAAAGTAAGTTTAATTCAAACATTATGTATTGATAATAAGTAGGTAGAGTAAAACGACTATTTAATTGAAATTATATTTATTTTTTAAGCTAAAGTAACATGGTTTTATTCGAGCAAAAAATTTTTCATAAGCTGGCGTGCCCAAACAATTATTATACCTAACAACATTACTATGTTTATTCGGTAACAATTTTTATTTTCCATTATTTACGTATTTGAAAAATCTAAATGACTAAGAGGCAGTTTCTCCACTTACTGAGAACTACACTTACTTTTTAGAATTATCAACAGTAGGTAGAGATCATCTTATTTAAAACGCCCCTCCAGAATATAATCTATACAAACATTTGAAATGTGTTGGTATGCACTAAGCAGTGCAATGCACGTGCAATTTTAAATTAGATGGTCTCTACATAGTTATGCTCAGTATGATCCAACGTTGCCTTGTAAGTATGTCTCTTTTTTTAATCCAAAAGTTTTGAAACTGGCTCCTAAAAACCTGTGTGTATTTATTTATTTATTTCTATTTCCTACCAGCACCTTTAACCACAGACGAATATATATGTGTATATATATACATATATATATATATACAGATGGTTCACTCCGCAAAATAATTTAAATAAAAAGCGAATCTTTCTACGATACAATAGTGCGATGCAGGTCGCACAGCGCTAATTACGCGAAGTTGCCTCTCTCTCTATCGCGTAACTCTTTTATCTTCTGACTACGTTACACTCACTGAATTGGCCCGACAAGACGGGCCCGCCGCGTACTTGTAGCTTCATACCAACTATATTCATCTGTGACTTTACATTAAATCATTATTTTCACAGCAAACTGCACTGTGAATTGATTGTAACATTTAATATTTATACTATATACCACGATAAAGCATGTATAATCAATATGTGTCGAATCGCTTCTTGTCTTGGATGAAAATAAATTATTGATCGTTCGTTCGAGATTCGACAAAGTATACGATACATGTCACAGCCGTATAGTCTTTGTATTTATTTTTATTACCCTTAGGTTGAATGTTACTTGCAGAGTTCAAACCGGTGTAAGCCAGGTTGATTTCTATCTATTAAAAATTTAAATATTTTGGTAAGTACGAAAAAATTTAATAATAGTTTTTGAATTTTATAAAATTTATTTTTATATAATTAAAAATATTATAAATAATCATGAAACGTCAATGTATAATTTTGCTTTAATTGGTCTTAAAGCAAAATTATACATTGACGTTAAGTTTCAACCGTAGTGAAGTTACTTTTTACTAGGAGTAAAAATTGGTAAAGGAACTAAGAGGTCAACTATATGTTTCAGGTCAGCTGCAAATCCTACTTCACTACAGCTTGCTGCAATAATACAATTCCATTCCAACATCACGAATTTTAATATAAAAAAGGTACAAAAATAACTAATTGAATACATTTCTTTTTGGTACCATAATTTGTCGGTGAACCTTACGTTTCAGGTCCGCTGCAAATTTAACTTCCACTACAGCTTACTGCAATAATACAATTCCATTCCAACATCACGAATTTTAATATAAAAAGGTACAAAAATAACTAACCATAATTTTGTCATAATTATTGACTAGTTAAAACAAATAACACAATAGGATACGCCTCTTAAATACAAAAACATAAGCCAGATTTACACGTTGCGATTTAATTGCTTGTGGCATACCATAAGTTGAAGCAACCATTAAAGTTACACCGTCTAAACAGTGTTTAGACCGAATAAAAAAGCGACCAGAATGAAAGCTTCCTAACAAAGTTCAAAATTCTTACCTACTTCCATAGTAGGGTTTCCATATTTTCCCGAGACACCGTCAAGACAATTTTAGTGAAAGGAATTTTTTGTAAGTAGGTGAAATAAACCAAAAAACGATTTGATGAATTTGATGCAAAATTAATTATTGAAGATACAACCGTTCTTCTTATATTTATCTGATGATTTCACCTGGGACAATAATATTGTCGGTTACTTTTTACGAATTTATAAAATTATTTACAACTCATGTTGAATCTGTAAAAAAAATAGAAATTGATAAAGCTAGTCTACTCCTTATTTATTCATGTGGTTTAAACGATGCAAGTAATTTGTTGCTTCGATTTTATTGTATGCCACAGGCAAGGAACTTGCATCGTGTAAATGGTGCTTTAGGTTCCTATGATTTAATAGTTCAATACATTTAATTACGTTGAAATCTTAAGACTACAATTCAATTGAATACAAACTCATCATTTCGTTCCACATCTGCAGGTAACTAACTGACAATCGAATTCGCGTTCTTGTGGCAATATAACACGGCTCACATATGTCTCTCAACTTGGTAAGCAGCCAAATTGAATCGTGTGGTAAAAGTTGTACCACTCTATTATCGAACATACCTATTTCAGCCCTTTCAATCAATGTTGTGAAATCGTGTATGATCGCCATTACTTAGCTATTCAATCATCAATTTAATTAGGAATGGTTACGGTACGACACAACTTAGATGTAGCATAAATTTGAAAATTTTCATTCATTCATTTCAATTTTCCGAATGGTTATATGACTTTGAAAGTTATTGCGTTTTCGTAAAGATCATTTTCACCTAAAGCAGTAATAAAGATTGGTGATTTTGAAGACGCACGCAGTTCGGATAGTGATCGGTTTTACGAATTTTGCCGATGCTACATCTAAGGTGTGTCGTATTATATCTACTATTTTTATGGTCTACATAATAATGAGTATTCTATCTAAGATTCTTAATGACTAACGTTTTTAATAACAGTCTCCTACGCAAATAATAAACAAATGAATGTTATAATACATTAATAAGTAGTTGTCAGTCAAACGCTTGTAATATGGCCTAAAACTGCGTTTAAAAATATCAATCTAGTTATAAAAATATTTTATTCTAAATAATTTGGCAAGTCCTATAACAGCGAAATAATACTTTAAATAGATTTCTATACGACCTGTTCAATAACTCACAGGAAAAAAACGAATTGAATTGCTCTTTAACTTCTAGCTTTGAAACTTATTTTCTTTTTAAGTTCAGATTGGCGTTTTTTCAGGTCAATGCTTTTCAATGCAAGACTATGAGGTGAGGCTAGTGGTACACATTCAGTTCAGGAACAAGGTACGCAATGCAAACTAAAACCAGCATTATGTAACTAATAACAAAATTGAATATTCTTATCTACTGTCTTTAAAAATCTCAAACACTCACAACATTGACACCAGGCGCTACCTCCATCTCGTACTGGAAGTACTTCTCATACTTTGGCCACAGTCTGATAGCTAGTCGGACGAGTTTGTCCAGCTGTGGGCTGATGGCCCAGCTGCTGACGTCATTGTTAGCGCCCAGAGTGCTACTGCAGGCGGTCTCGTACGCGCGACGTTTGGTGTCGTCGGAAGAGAGGACGCATTGAGCGTAGCGGCACAGCAGGCGGTGACTGGGAGGAAGAAAGTTTAGAAATGAATTCATTGTTTAAGGTTTTCATTGCTGTTACCGAGTGTCAAAAAAGATCACGAAAGAAACTAGAACTTTCAAAACTATATATTGAGGTCAGTCGGGGTAACGCCCGGGACAAAATTAAACGCAAGTCGAGTGAAACTATTGGCAGTTGATAATATTCATGCAACCAATCACAGCAAGTTACGCGCTTGACAATTATTATTATTCATTTATTAAACAAGTTACAATGACTCATAGATACAATACATTACACATACAACAAACAATACTTACATTAACAATACAATACACAAAGCCCAATATGGTTGATTTTTATTATATTTACTTACAACTATGTTAGTGATACAATTACACAAATACACACAATAAAATAATAACTGCTACAGCATTCCAGCTGAGATACGGGAGCAACGACTCACTATACAGCAGTCCAGCCTGTCAGCAATAACTCCCAGGATGCTGTTGGAACTGGCTCGCACCCTGCGCACCAAGGACGCACATCTTTTACGCATTAATGCATAAAAGCAATCAACACGCAAATCCGAAAACATCCCTGATGCGCTACAGAAGCGAGGCAACCCCATCAACACCCTGAAAGCATTATTGTACTGCACGCGAAGGGCACTGTACGACCTTTGCGTAAAATGTACCCACAGGCCACAGGTGTAAAACGAGGAACAGAAGGCTCTAAAAAGTGTTTTTTTAACCTCCGTAGAAGCACGCTTAAACCTGCGGGCAATCATATTCGCTCTGACTGACAGCGCCCTCCGCTCTCTCTCAATATCGTCATCATCCTTAAGGCTAGTGGTCAAAACATGTCCAAGGTACTTGAATGAGTGCACTCTCGATAACGGTACACCATTCATCATTACTGAAGGCACCGTTTCTGGACATTTTCCACCAGCCCCAAACACCATCACGACACTCTTTTGCACATTATACAACAGGCCATGAGCACTGGCGTACCTCTCACACACACTCACCAGTTTCCTCAGGCCACAGACTGAAGCACTGAGCAGCACCATGTCATCTGCATAGCTGATGTTGTTGACACATATGCCATCTATATAACATCCGACTCTGGTGCTACTCAATAGTACAATAGGGATGCTGACAAAAAATAAATTGTCCGTCATTTAGAATTTAGATAATAATAAAATATTAGACACGTATTTTTTGCTTTATCATATTAACAAAAAATGGTTTAGATAAAACGCATTAAAGTTGGGGAGTCTGGCCGGGAGATTTGCTGTGACTTAGCGAGCCCCCTCGCTAAGTCACAGTAAATCTCCCGGCCAGTGACGTCATGCCACATTGTAACGCATTGCCTACTCAATGTATTGCCGTAATCTTTTGACTACGTAAAAAAAGAGAAAAAAAGTGTCCAAATTTTTTAATTATCTACATGACGGACAATTTTTTTTTGTCATCATCCCTTTTCTTTAGCTAATTTTTGTTTTCTGTATCGTTCCAGATACTGGGCGTACGCATATAATCCCAAAATGTTTAAGATATAGGATTGGTGTAACGTTAATAGTAAAAATTGAACAGGAATACAATTTAATAAACACGTTGCAAAAGTGAAAAAAAATATGGTAGCACAGTTACCAGTAGCAAACAAGGCAATCCTAACTTATAATATTATAAATGCGAAAGTGAGTTTGTATGTTATGCTTTCCCCAAAAACGGATGAACAGATTTGGATGAAATTTGGCATATGGGACAGTGGCGGACTAAGCCTATCGGGGGCCCGGGGCGGCAAAACAAAATGGGACCCCCCTGCCCAGGAATGAGTCTAGGAAAAAAGGGAATGTAGGTTGCAAGAGCGAGCGAAACCTGCTAGATTTTTTTTGAACCCTACGTTTACTACGTTTATTACGTAAGGGCAGTGGTGAACTAAGCCTGTCGAAGGCCCGGGGCGGCAAAACTAAATTAAAAACGTTCATTCCTGGGCGGGGGATCCCCCCGCTTTAGCACACTGCCTCGAAAAGGTAAGGTTTTCTGTTGTCCATTGATACAGAAATAGAGGATACTTTATCGACAACCGAAAAGCTAGAGGATCAGAAAAATATAGGATGGTAGAGTGAGCGGAGCGAGCTCGAAAATTTTTACACTCTGCATTGTAAAAAAAATCTTTTAAACATCTATACAGAAACAGGAATTACTTTGTTGACCTATACAGAATATTTTGAAAATGTAGTATACAAGAGCGAAGCGAGCTCGAAAATTTAACACCCCGTCCCGGATTTCTTTTGACCATGCATAAACAGGGTGTTCGGCAGAAGGTTGAACATATGAAAATGGCGGATCCGTGGGGCCGTCTACTACGTGTTTAGGTCCAATAACAAGACCCAGGCCACAAGGATTTTTTTATAGTTTTTTTAAATTTAAAGGAAATTCGTGGTTGCTCAAACAAACGTCAATAATTTAATTTAAAATAACAAAACTAGCAATTTTTTTTTTTTTGGAACGTAGTTCCTAATCGCGCGTTGCGAAAGGGGGCTAGACGGAAAAAATTAAGACCAAAAGTTGTAACGACACTTTTTGCTATAGTTGTAAGCCGAGCGGCGTGCGCGTGTTTCTCTGTCTGTCTGTCTGTCTGTCTGTCTGTCTCTCTCTCTCTCTCTCTCTGAACTTCGTTCCATCCGGTGTCCCTTGACACCTCAAGTTTTTTTCTAGAATAATTGTAGAATCTAATATGTAAAAAAAAATTGCGTCGTATATTAATTAATTTCACTTTTCGCAAATTTCCTTCGCAATCCTTTCGGTGAAAAAAGTCCCAGGCAATTAAAATTTGCGAATTGTTCTAGTTGTTTTAAAATAAATTGTGCATATTGCATACCGTTAGATTGGGCATGAACCAAAGATGTTTTCCTAAAATTAGAACTGCTCTATCACTGTTAGTTTTTTTTTTAACGCAGTTCAAAGTCGGGCTTTCGGTATTTATTTTTGTTTCGTTTGTAGTTTAGGGCTCGTATTTACTTTTCTAGCAATCATCTGCGTCAAATACGAATTTTATAAGATTTTACGGTTACTTTAGATGAAAACAAAAATAAAATGTTGCCCGTTTTGTTGTTTTTAAATGAAATTATTGACGTTTGAAGTTTTGGCAACGACAAATTCCAAAAAAAAAAAACTAACTATCCTTGTGGCCTGGGTCTTGTTATTGGGCCTAAAAACGTAGTAGACGGCCCCACGGATCCGCCATTTTCGTATGTTCAACCTTCTGCCGAACACCCTGTATAAATAGGAAATACATTGTCGATTTACGCAGAGAATTCTAATAAAAAAATAATGTTAGGTGGCAAGAGCGAGCGAAGCGAGCTCGAAATTTTAACACCCTACGTTTATATTTAGCGTAGGGGGCGTCCAACTACATACTGCCTTTTACAGAATATGTTTTGGTCTTGTTGAATTTGATTAAAAAGTTGTCACCCTGCACCCGTGTGCGCTGCAAACCCTGCACCATAGGTAAAGCCGCCGGAGCTTTAGTATTCAGCCATAATCTGCCGTTTAACGCTTTTGATGATTGTTAATTTCATAATTGTTACCTATGCTGCCATCTATTGAATTTTCTTCAACACTAATTATAATTTGTCCGAGTTGAGACCCCATGATCAGGGGAACGCGGAGGCAATTGGGGGCCCCCCAAGGCCGGAGGCCCGGGGCGTGACGCCCCTTCCGCCCCCCTGTTAGTCCGCCACTGCATGGGCAGCCCATGACCTGGGTTCGGACATACTTTTTATCCCGATATTCCCACAGGAGTGTATAATTGGCTCAGTGACTTTAGAAATCAATGACTTACTTTTCAGTTTGCGTACGGGCCGCTGCCTCTTCAGATCAACTACAAATACTCTTAATTTAAGTCATCATCTGCTCAATCCTCTTCCTAAGTATGTCGGGGTCGGCTTCCAGTCCTAAGTAATACAATTAATAAAATATACTCACAGTGCGGTAGGCTTATCAGTATCCGCGTGCATAGTAACGACCCTCAGTATAGAGCGTCGCGGCTGTTCCGTCCAGCGCGCCAGCAGCGCCCGCGCCGCCGCGCCGGCCTCGCGCGCCTCGTCCGACTGCGCCGCCCGGGCGCCGAGCGACGCAGCCGTGCGGCAGGCGTAGCATATCCACACGGCTATGATTGGTTCGTTGTCGACGCTAGAAAAGATAAACGCTATTTTCATGATCACGTATACTATTGTAGATCATTCCGCAAAAACGTACTGACTGTTCCCACAGTCACAGTTTAATATGGATGGGACACTCCGCAAAATCATTTAAATCAAAAGCGACTCTAGCTACGACACAATAAAGTGCAATTCAGGTCGCACAGCGCTAATCACCTACAGTTATATTCACCTAGAAGTTGCCTCACTTTCTCTCACTCGACTCTTAGAACTTATAACTATGTTAAACTAACTGAATTGGCCCAGCAAGACGGGCCCGCCGCGTACTTGTAACTTCTCTGTATTAATCTGTGCCACAGTGCAGGTTCTCAAATTTGGCAAAGATGTAAACAACAATGACCACTCGAAATTGTCTATTGATTAGTGATATAGTATGAATTTTAAGATCTGGTGTTATCGATGTTACAAATAATTTCCGCGCATAGAATAGATCGACTGGGGTTGTGGCTAAGTACTAACAGCCGCATGGGTCGATCGATCAGGTTAAGCTACGCTTGTCGCGGTTGGTCCGTGGATGGTTGATCATCTTTACATGACCAAGACGTCTCCGTGCCTCAAAAAGCATGATAAGCCGTTGGTCCCGACTGTCAATCGTGGATCTTTGATAGTCGTTACGGCACGACAGAAGCCCGAAAGTCTGACATCCAGTCTTACCAAGGAGTATCATATTACCCAGTAACTGAGTCGTGGAGGTTAGATACGTAGTCGCTCCATGTGTAGCTTAACCTGATGGATCGACCTGTGTGGCTGTCATTACTTAGCCACGCCAAATAAACGGACTTTTTCTCAACTCATACTTCAAGTAACCAGCGGTGTTTCACCCCAAAAAAAAGAACATCAAATCTTTTTGTTTTGTTTTTACGTATATAGAACCGACGAAAATTTTCAACACAGAGGGTTTCAGAATCGTGTACTGAATCCATGGTAACAGTTTTCGCGTCGATGACCTTGCCACCCTGCAGAGTTTCGCTAGCTAATTTGACTCGACTTTGTAAGTTCTATTCAAATCCATATTTCCAACTGATGTTATTTCCACTTAAACAAACATCAACTTTAAGCAAGGGTAAATAAAGTTGATTTTAGACTGACTTGTATCTATAGTTGAAAAAAATCATAAAAAATATGAAGTTGTAGCGCAAGTTCAACATTAGAAAGAAAGAAAATGAAAAATTATTTATTGAGAATCGCACAGGAATTACACATATTAAAAACACACTTAACATAAATAAAAAATAAAGTAACATTAAAATTTAAAGAAGGAAGTCCTGTACGAGGCCAAAAGGCTCAGCATGATGCCGCGACATTTAAAATGTATGTCGCAGTGCTGGTATTCTGATGGGCCCCGAACATTACATGCATTACAGTTGTTTTTCCTAAAACTCGTGTTTGTTTACATGTATGACAAACAAATTGCGAACGCAGATTAGAATTATCTGACTCTTTTCACCTGCACATATTTACAATTTTTCATCACATAATTTTATAAACCAGTTCAATCCACTTACAAATGTATATAGGCGGATAGCATCGCGGATAGAGTAGCGCGCGTTGCTGTCGGTGCATGCGCGTGTGTGAGCGCGCACGCGTACGCCGCGTGCAAGCGTGCGCGTTGTGCGAGAGAGTGCGCCTCGCGCCACGGGCACGCTGACCAGCGGCTTGAGATCTCACGCCAGCCGTGTGCTTCTGTGGGTGGAAGCGAGACAAGAGGAAATCAGGTTACAGTTGGAATCGGTAGCAGAATCGAAATCAAAATGGTTTTTTTTTTTTTTTTTTATAATTCGGATGGATTACATGATTTTCCTAGCTTTACCAACGGACAACGCTACTGTAAGCCCGGTTTAAAACTCAGCTTTTATTATTGTATTAACTCACCGTTGCATAGCAATAGCGCTCGCACAGTCGCGTCAGCAAGCGTCGCGAAGTACTCGAATGCAGTTAGTGTCGCCACTGCAGACACGCATGCGCGAATCAACCGTGGTGGACTGTTGGTCACCCAGGTTACCCATACCTGATAGAAAAATGGTTTTGAACATTATTTTGTATTGCAAATTAATAACGAAAACATTGATGCAATTGCGTGATGTCGATTATATACTGTACTAGTTTATGCCCGCAGCTTCGCCCGCGTGGATTTCGGTAAATATCTATCTATTAAAAGGAAGCGAAGCGACGATCGCATCCCTAATAGCCGAGGAAAGCGCTGCGCCGCGCGCCCCTTGTTACGCGTAATTTTGAATCTGTGAAATCTTTTAGAGTATTCATTTGAATGATATGATATCAAAGCATATTTTAAAATAATTAAATGCCCAATTTAAATAACATATTTTATTGGATAAAGATTTAAACAATACCGGTCAAAACAGCTCGAAAAAAAAAATGATTTTGACTTTTTATCAAATTCTGAAAGATAAAAGTGGTAATTGTGGGTCATCCTTAGAATACACGGTCTAATTATAACCTTGGTTCCAATTGATGTTATTCCCACTTAAACAAACATCAAGTTTATGGGAGTGTAAATAAAGTTGATTTTAGACTGCCTAGTACTGTAGAAAAGTCATAAAAAATACGATGTCGTAGCGCAAACTAAACCTTATGTGTAGGTATTGCAGTTGTTTTTCTTAAAACTCGTGTTTGTTTACATGTTTAGCAAACAAATTGCGAACGCAGATTAGACATATGCCATCGCGGACTTTTATGTTGAATTTTTTAAGATTTACAATCCTGTAGAATATAAATTTTATTTATCTCTCACGGTTTAAGCGGCACACGCCAGTAAAGCGGGGTCGGCATGATTTTTTTCCGATATCTTCAACATTAATCGTCATATTTCAGCCAATTTACATAATGTTGTGTGTATGTCTTGAGGATGAACCACACAATAAAACAACTGATGTTTGATAATCAGAACAGAACAGTTTATTACTTGAGACTGTGGCGGCCTGCCTCTAGCCGGGCGGACTACCATAGACTACCGAGGCCGGTAGTGTTGCTATGTAACATCTTCCCTTTTTTGAAACTAAGATTCCAGAGCCTTAATGAGGTAAGTATAAATTTTACTTTTAATTATGTGCTTAAAAGACCGGTATCCAGGCTATGCAATCTTTTACAATTTTTCTGAACGAAACGCTTTATGCGAGACTGACATTAATAACAATTAAACATTGACAGATAACCTTAAAACTAATTTACAGTACAACAAGCAATCTATTTATTAAAAACACAAATTTTAAAGAGCTAGTTAAACTAATCACAGTAACGAGCTGGCTTGTTAATGATTCGCCCATAGCGCGTCATTTTCGGTGCTGTGTTCGTACTTTTAGAGACATCGACATTTTCATTTGGAGTATTATTAATTTTTGTTTTGTTTTCAGGTATCATCTCAGGTGGGGGAGCGACGGGTTTGAGGATATGCTCACGACTTCTACGGAATTCTCCTTCCGGGGATTGTACAACAAAGCTGCGAGGCTTCTGAGATTCTACCTGGGATCCAGACACTGTGTGGTTTATGTTTGAAGTATACTGTGTCACCCTTTTTTAGTTCTGATAATGGTTTTGTATTTTTATTGTAATAAAGTGTTGTATTTGACTCTTGTTTTTCAATATTCTTTTTAAGTAAATCAATATTTACTAAAGTTGGGGACAGCTGTGAGTCAGTGGTGGGCAGTTTGGATCGTAAGTATCTAGACATACATAGTTGTGCTGGTGAGTATCCTATCTTTTTAGGTGTGTTTCTATACAAAAGTAAGGCTAGGTATGGATCAGTGTTTTCTGCTTTACATTTCTTCAGCATTTTTTTAATTGTACCAATAGCTCTTTCTACCATGCCATTGGATCGACTTAAATAGGGACTAGAAGTGTTAAATTTAATGTTCCAGTCTTTGGTGAATATTATGAATTCTTTGCTAGAGAATGGAGGGCCGTTGTCAGACATAAGGTACTCTGGAATACCATGCCTAGCAAATATTGGTTAATCACTAACCACACGAAAATAAGAAGATCCAATGAACGTGACTGAACTGTCAAAATGAACGGCACTGCGATAAATTGGCATTTTATTTGTGTAACGCAATTACCCCACAGGATTCCATACGCTACTAAACGTAGTGGTTGGATTAAGTTCAAAAGTTGAAGTTTCCTTCTTTTCTCGACAGGAAAATTAAAAATAAATGTTTACCCATATCAAAACTCACCATCAAAGTCAAAGTAACATGACTTTGACTTTTGACTTTTGACTTAGACTTTTGACTTAGACTTTTGACTTAGACTTTTGACTTAGACTTTTGACTTGGACTTTTGACTTAGACTTTTGACTTAGACTTTTGACTTAGACTTTTGACTTAGACTTTTGACTTAGACTTTTGACTTAGACTTTTGACTTAGACTTTTGACTTAGACTTATGACTTAGACTTTTGACTTAGACTTTTGACTTTGAATTTTGACTTCTGGGGCACATATGACTGACTTGTCTTTATTGAATTTTAGATTGATTTCACGGGCTCTGTCTATGACTTTATGTAGGGCTTCATCATGTTCTTGAAGAGTTTTACCATAGATTAAGAAGTCATCCATCATTATTTTAACATTTTTGATGTCATTGAATCTATTTACCATTTCTCTATAGAATATTTCTGGTGCTGCTGAAATACCATAGGGAAGGCGTGTGTACCTGTACCTACCGAAGGGTGTTATGAAAGTACACAGTTTTGATGCAGCATCTGAGAGTTTTAACATCCAGAAACCTTTATTGGCATCCAGTGTTGTGAAGAATCTGGCTCCAGAGAGGTCTGACTTTATCTCGTCTAGTGTGGGAAACTGGTAATGTGGTCTCATAATCGCTTTGTTAAGTTTGCGAGGGTCTATACAGAGTCGTAGTTTATCATTCTTTTTAGTTGCTATGACAAGGGAACTTACCCATTCGGTGGGTTCTTCGACTGGGCATATAACATTACTTTTCACAAGTTCATCTAGCTCTGCTTTAAGCTTATTTTTTAATTGAAATGGGACTCTTCGGCATGCATCAACACTTGGAATTGCATCTGGCTTTAGTTTTAAATCACAGCTAAAACCTTTCAGGCAGCCTAAACCTTGAAACAAATCACTGTTAGCAGACATAATATTCTCACTGGTATTTATCTTGACATTATGTACCCTTTTGATCAAATTGAGTGTGTTGCATGACTCCCTTCCTATTATATTTTGTGAATCTATATCTACTACATGGAACAAGACATTATAAATGCAACCATTATGACTTAGTGGTAGAATACACTGACCTATAGTGGGTATTAACTGTCCACTGTAAGTAGAAAGTTTATGTGTACTTTTAGTGGTCGAGTCGGGTGGAACACTCAATTTGTTGAATGTTTTACCCGACAAGACATTAGTGTCTGCTCCTGTGTCTAACAGAAAGTTAATGTTTACATTATTGATTGACAAATTTGCACGCCATGACTCAGATTGAAGATTATTAATGTGGATTGATCCCATAATAAGGGAGTTGTCTGACTGATCGGTATCTAGTTCAATGTTTTGTACCTGCTTGCTGCGACATACCACAGCAAAATGGTTGAATTTTCCACATTTCTTGCACTTGGCTCCATTAGCTGGACACTTGAATCGGTGCACTTGACCACAGCGGTAGCACGTGTCTTGTTGGGTACTGCTTGATGGCTTGGGGTTGTTTGACTGTCTGGGGCTACTTGTCTGTGTGGAGCGGTTTGGCTGTCTATAGCTGCTTGGCTGTTGTTGTCTTGGCTCGCGTTCCTGTCTTCCTGCATGCACTTGGCCGACCAGTGCTGTGTCTTCTAGTGTTTTGGCTTGAATTTTGGTTGTTTCAATATATCTGGCTAACTGTACGGCTTCCTCCAATGTTTTTGGTTTTTTGACAAGGATTTTTTCTTTTATATAGTGGTTTTGGGGGTTGAGATTCCAACTAAATATATCCCTGGTGAGACTGTCCTCAAGAGTGTTGAACTCGCATTGTCTGCTGATATTTTTTAAATCAGTGACGTAGTCATCAATTGTCTCGTCTGCGCCCTGACGCCTATTGAATAATTTGTGGCGTTCCATCGTTATGTTGGTCCGTGGCGTGAAGTGCTTTGTGAATCTTGAGACAAGATCGTCGAACGGGATTACGTCGATATCTACGTTGAATGAGTAGAATATTGCTAGGGACTCGGATCCGATAAAGTGAAGCAAGATGGCCACCTTGCGGCTGTCTCTCTCGTTTTCGAGATTGTTAGCTCGCAAGTAAATTTTCAATTGCATGATCCAGTTCCTCCATGTCACAGCCGTGTTATGGCTTTTTAGGTCTAGTGGTCCGAGGTGTCCTGAACCTAAGGATGAGCCCGGTGCCGTTCCGGAGCGTGCGCCATCTTGGCGTCGTGAAGTGGACTTTTCCTTCTCCTCAACCTTACTGACTGCGTCGTCTTCTGCTTCTGACACCATGTTGTGTGTATGTCTTGAGGATGAACCACACAATAAAACAACTGATGTTTGATAATCAGAACAGAACAGTTTATTACTTGAGACTGAGGCGGCCTGCCTCTAGCCGGGCGGACTACCATAGACTACCGAGGCCGGTAGTGTTGCTATGTAACACATAAAACCTTTATAAATTTTACACCAAAACCTTCCTCATGAATCACTTCATCCACTGGTGAAAACCGTTTGAAAATCCGTTCGATAGTTTTTGAGTTTATCGCGTTCAGACAGACAGTCGCGGCCGAGACTTTGTTTTATAATATGCAATGATGATAAGGATATTATGAATGGCATTTATTAATTGCACACAACATATTCCTTGTCGTTCGAATGTATAGAGCGTCCATTGTATACGTTCACACGGCGTAGAGGTGTTTATCTTAGCGTCCAAGTCCCCAAAATTTGAACACGGAAGATCTTTTTGCACATCTATCCAGAGTATGGAGCGATATTCCTCAGGAGGCAATCGACAACCATGTGTAGAGCGTCTATTTTATAGGTTCACACGATGTAGAGGTTTTTATCTTAGCGTCCAAGTCTCCAAAATTTGAACACGGAAGATCTTTTTGCACATTTATCCAGAGTTTTGAGCGATATTCCGCAGGAGGCAATAGACAACCTGATACTCAGCATGCCACGCCGATGTACAACCGTTGTTAATGCCTTGAATGTTGCTGGGAATGATTTTTTTTATTCAATGTTATCTGGGCGTTAGTTTTTTTTTTATCGACGAAAACGATTTTTAGGTTTTCATATTTTTTTATTCTCTTTTATTTAATCAATCAATTAAATTCTGTATTCAATTACGCTTCTATTGATATAAAATATGTTACAATAACAGTGTTAAAATTTAAATAATTACTATGAACGCCCTTGTTCCCTAGACTTTGTTGTGTTGTGTATTTCAACTTGTCCAATAGATAGAAACGTTACAAGCGACAACGTACCATCAAAGAAGTTCATATCTAACCAGTTTCTAAACAAAATCCCGTGAACACATCTATTACCGGCCCGATTCTATAGCCGCCGAGAGCTGTAAGCAAGAATAGTCCTTACGGTGGTGCCTCATTTTCGATAGCTAGCATAAGAACGGATTTAGTTTATTAGTGAGACGAAGTATAGTGCTTACCGGTAACGCAGCAGAACCAGCCGGCTCCATACACATTATAACAACAGCACGACTGAGTAATTCTTCTATTTCACCCCCTGTCTCTTCCAAATACGGCGCTAAAAACAATGAAAAGGAACATGAATATTGTACGTTACTGGTGAAAGAAAAGTTTTGCATGTATTTCCTAGTGCTAGTGCTAAGTAAAACACAAGCTAGTCGGGTATGCCTTTGATGCGCATAACATCTAAAGTTGTGTAGTGTCAGTCGTGAACGGAAGACGCAATATGTCGGGAACTAAGGCACTTAGATACGGATAGTTGAGATTCTAAGGGGATGCCCTCACATACTGTTGTTCTAGTGTCACACATTATAACACACCTAGTTCGGTGACATTAGTCAGCACGTGCGTGGTGTGCGCGGGCACGTGCGCGGCCAGCGCGGGCGTGCACGCGCCGCGCACCCAGCGCGACACGCCGCACGCACGCGCCGAGCGCGCGCCGCCCGCCTGGACTGTTGTAGCGTCCACGACGGATAGCCCGCATGCTATGAGGACAAGCCTGTTGAGCGAAAATGTTATGTACATTTGAATTCAGAACATCAGATAAAAAAAATTGGAACTCAAACTCAATGTGCTTAAAATGTATGCTATGACTGTAGGCCGCTTAAAGTATACATTGAACGTTTTATCGAAAGTGGGGGATTCAGAATAAAAGCTTCAAATATTAGCATAATTTCATCTACTTACATCATATCAAAATGCATAACGTTTAAAAGTGTTAAGTTAAGGGTAAAATTGCGCACTTTATAGCAATATCTCTGAAAAAAAAACAAATGTGTACCTGAACTGCGGCAGGTCGTGGTAAGGAAGAGCAGGGTTGTGGTGCACCATGAAGAATCGATCCAGGGCTTCATCCAACGCGAGATCCGGAAGGCGATACCACGGTAACTTGCAGGCCTCGTCTAATATCTGAAAATAGAGAATATTAAATGAAAATCGAGAAGAAAGCAAGTTGCTGGCACACTTTCTGCACTGTCCGTCAGAGCCAAGTTTATCTTTGCAGTTGATCTTCGCGAGCTTTTTCGCTTGATTTAACGGCAGAGATTGGTTTATAACATTAAAAGATGGCAGCTATTTGAAGTTTCAAGTTTTTTCTCTAGGGGTGCTGTTGCCAATTTTTTTTTTCATTATGGTATTATTCAACATGGGTGTCATTTTCTACAATGTCAGGATGCTTATGCCGAAAATTTAGTTTAAAATTTAAAATCAAAGATGAGACACCAAATTAGTGTATTTTTCATCATGGCTATCGTTTCCTAGGCTTTTGTTTATTACCAGGTGCGAGTGCGGCAGGTGTGTGCCCGTGAACAGGTACAGTAGCGAGGCGAGGCGCGGCGCCAGCTGTGACGCGTCACAGTCCCGCAGCAGCGTCACTGACAGCGTGCTTCGCCATGTGGAACAACACCAGGAGGTTAACTCTCGGTCAGTGCTGGTCGACATCTAGACGGAAAACAGAAAAAAAAACATTCACAAGGTGTCCCTCGGGCCAGAATCAGTGATTTCGATACATCGTTTGACCAATAGTCAAGTAAGGACGTAGTCATCCAGAGCACTGGATAATGTCGAGGACGATCGAGACCATTGCTATCCGTCTCGATGGCCCGCTAAGTCAGTTTGTAGTACTCGAATATTGGACATCAATACCGTCAGTTTTACTGTTAACGGCTTTCAGAATACCAGCAACGCAGCGCATTTATTATCAAATGTCGCAGCATCATGCTGAGATAGGAGCCTTTTGGCCTCGCACAGAACTTTCTGCTTTTATTTTAATTTTACTTTGTTTTTATTGTTTTTTTATTTTTGTTTCAATGAGCGTGTTTTAGTTTAATTTGCGATCTTCTGTGCTTGTCAAAAAATAAAAAAGTTCACTCATTCCCCATAGAAAAGGGAGGATCCTCCGACCAGACGGGTGTCGTGTCTGGCGGGCAACTGCCTGATGGTTGATGTTGCATAGTCTTATATAATATGTCGTTCGCGCGGTATACTCTAATTGCGCGATGCAGGATTTGCGTGACGTCAGGATTTTGTGTGACGTCAGGTCTTTGATGCATATTTCGCATGTGGCGATGTAGATGCCTCGCCATTAAAAACTGAAATACATTATCTACTAACCTGCAATGCCTGCTGCAAACACTTCCCATAGAACCACTGGTGTTCACTCCACGGTAATTTAGCTAGTTCTGCGAGTAAAGCGGAAGCTTGCACTCGACTCTCCTGTGAACTTGCACCCGGGGCACTGGGTGCGTTTGAACCCTGCACGTTGATGTACTTCTGAACAGACCAGTCGAATATCTGTTGGAGGAGGTGGACTTCTGAACCTGTGAAAAGTTAATTATGTTTCAATTTGATTAAACTTGTCTAGGGCTGGTTACAGTCACGAAACGAGTTTATACACTTTATCTACTAACTTATTTTGGTAGTGACTTACTTACTTTGTCTTCTACACCCTTGTCAATGCCTGATGATCAAGTTAAAATTTAAATTCGCTCTTTAGTGTTGATGTTACCTGTCGCGATAACTTAACTATAGTTTGGCCGGCACCGCTGTTACGCATCTAAGGTAAGTGCGCGGTGAGACGAGGGCAGTGCAGGCCGCTCATTTATCAACGCTTACGGCATCCCGCAGCTCATTCGTCAACGCTGGGCATTTCTAATGCGCTGAACAGCGGTCTCGGTCAAACTATAACGCAATTTTGCGCGTGATGAAATTGAATGGGTTATCAGAAACTAGGGCCAGGAAGCAGCGGGGATCCCCAATTTACATTTTTATGTGGTAAACTGGGGAGAATGTCTATGAGTAAAACTTACCAGGACAGTCAAGCATGATCTGGCGCACATTATCGACGAAGTGCCTCAACATGGGTGTGTAGGCCTCATCCTCGACCGCGCAGGCCAGCAGCGGCGGCGCGGCGAGCTCCGGGGAGACCCAGGCGCCCCACGCCTCTTGCAGCGCGCCCCACGCGAACCACGCCACTGGGGACAAACACTAACTCAAAGCATTTATTTAAATTAAACCAGTTACAAGTACTTTTGAACTGTCATGGAGTCGATCAGTCTAAAAGATGAAGTTGCTAATTCGAAAGCGTAGTAGGTTCCTATGGAGAAAAACGGACAAGAAACTCCACGGGCACTCTTTTGAACCAAAACATTGTTACAAAATATTATTTACACCATTCATGTTGAAATTATACATGATTTTTTGATTTTTTTTATAAATTTGTTACGGCTACGATCTGCAAATCTTTTGGTGAGCAGGGTTGAAATAATGCCTCCCGGTGTAATTTCCCTGTGAGTCAGTGTGCAGTCATTGATTAAAAGTTTAATACGTAATTTAAAGTTTCTTAAGTTATAATGCAAACTATAGGAACAAATTGTAAGAGTAGCATAATATATTTCTATAATAAAATAATAGCTGTGAAACAAAAATACCATTGAAACTAGTTAAAAAAAAGTCGGCTTAGTAAAGCGTCGCCTATGTCATTCATATCTGTGGTAATTCTTAAAGCTGGATATCAGTGGATACGTCATATTTACGATACAGTATTGTACATTTGTACAACATTGTATGATATACCCTTCAGCAGTGAAACGTATGCTAAGCCCACCTCTCTCCGGCTCATAACTGAGCCTAGTAGCCGCTCCGACGAAGGCTCTCTGCAGCGCGCGCAGCAGGCCCGCCACGTGCGGCGCGTGCGCGGCGTGCGGCGTGCGGCGCGCGCCCGCCGCGCCCGTGCGGGCCGCCCACCAGACTACTCCCAGCTCGCGGAGAAGGTGGCCTATCTGAGGACAAAAGAGTTTTGGAGAAATTGGGATTTTAGGGTTTCGTATCTCAAAAGGAAAAAACGGAAATGGCTTCTTGTGAGGATATAAATTTTTAGGGTTCCGTAGTAAACAAGGAACCCTTATAGTTTCGCCATGTCCGTCTGTCCGTCCGCGGCATACTACTAGAAAGCTGTAATTTGGCACATATCACGCCGTCAGTGGTAAAATAAAACATTTTTTTTAGGGTACCTCCCCTACCCCCCGGGGGTGTAGTGGGGGTGTTTATTTTTTTTTCTCGTCTGTCCCATGGTATGCGATGTCGTTGGAAAGGTCATTCAAAAATATTGTGGGTGTGTAAAAATCATTTTTCAATTCAGGAATCCGTTTGCAAAATATTAAGCTGTAGGCTGCCTGTCCATTAAAGCGGAGCGAGGCAGCGGAGAGGAGAATGGCAGCGGAGTGGAGCGGAGTTGCGGACAGTTTCTGTCCATTGATGCGGAGCGAGGTAGTGGAGCGGAGTTACGGACTGTGCGCAGCGAGGTAGCGGAGCGGTGTTGCGGACTGTGCGGAGCTAGACCGAGTTCACGCGACGAGTAATAATTCCCCGCTCCGGTTCCCCGCTCCGCTTCCGCTCTCCGCTTCTCGGCTTCGTTTTCCCGCTTCGCTTCCCGGTTTTGTATGAATTTTTAAACGAATTCGCAAATCTCTGTCCACTGAAGCGGAGCGGAGGTTTTATGCAATTCCATTGGTTAATATTGGCACACCGCTTCTCCGCTCCTCTCCTCTCCGCTCCGCTCCAGTGGACAGGCAGCCTTAAAGTGCACATTTTTGTTAGAGTCGTGTGTCCCCCCCCCTTCCCCTGCCAGCTAAATGGTTGTACTTGGATCTGTGAAAAAATTCACAGCAGTAGTATATACAACGAAGTTAAACGGAAAACTATCAGAGCTAAGTAGGCTGGACAGGTTAAGAAAATAGATGAAAATTTACCACTCGCCCCGCTTATCTCCGAAACTACTAAGCCTTAAATTTAGAAAAAAAAAATACAGAGAATAGTTCTTTACTCATAGATTAAGGGGCCGTGAACCGTGATTTTGATCAATTTTGTTTATTCGTTGTTAGAAAGGGAAACAGAATTTAAACAAAGTTGAGGTCTTTGTCTTGCATGTGGCTGAAGGGGATTTTTCAAATAAATTAAAGGTTCATGGAAAATCATTAATATTCGCAACAAGTTTTCCGAAAAAAGACGCGAGACTGACGTTTGATCGTTTGGTTTTTTACAAGAAACTATTTTGATTTTGAAAATTAAAAAATCTCATCAACATCATTATATACGTATGGTCTACTTGCATGGGGCTGAACCACTTTTTTCAACTTCTATACAAAATATAGCAGAATTTTTTTTTTGAAATAACGTAATTTTCTAAAAAACTTCAAGCCAAAAAAGTGTATTTTTTTTTAATACTACGAAACACTTTAAAAAAAAAAAAAAAACATATTAATCTTAAGACAACCATTTAATAGAATCTAAATTTTATTTTATAAATAAATAATTACCTAATTTCGTAAATAAAATTCAAAATTATTTTATTGTCATATGTCAGATATAGGTCTTAATAATAAATTAAAGTTTCAATATGTCCTGCCTAATAGGCATACAATAATTACGTATTATCAAATCAAATCAACCACACAAATCATTAAATTTAATATTATTTTACATGTCAAATTTAGTTATTATAAATATCAAAATACACTGAAATAATACATGGTCAACAATTAAATCAATAAGTCAAGAAATCTTGGATCGTATAATATGCTCTATCAATTAAAAAGTTTCGTAATTTATTTTTAAATACTGGAAGTTCCTTAGTGCTCGGAATGTCAATAGGTATTTTGTTGTATATTTTTGATGCCATGCCAAATAAGCTTTTGTTAAATAAAGCCGTTTTATGTGGTACATTAGAATTTTTTAACATATATCTTTTTGATTTGAGTTTCTCAAATAGATTTTCGTTTGTTTTTATAAATACAGCTACTTCATAAATGTAAATTGCAGGAAAGGTCAATATTTTAAATTCTTTGAAGTGTGGTTCACATGAATCAGGAACACCATACCAGCAATCGCACGTACACATCTTTTTTGCGCTTTAAACGCTAAATCCCTATTAGTGGCATTGCCCCCAATATATGACTGCATATCTCAGTGTTGACGAGACATAAGCATGGTATGCGGTCAAAAGAACTGATTGATCAACAATTTTGGATAATTTATATAAAGCATATGAGTACTGATTAAGTTTATTGCATATTGTGTCAATGTGTGTTTGCCAAGTCTAATCACTATCTATCCAAAGCCCTAGAAATTTTACGCAGCTGACTTGTTCAAATTTCGTCCCATTATAATTAATATTAATGTTGTTATTTTTATTTTTACGCACGAAATTGACTAATTTAGTTTTTTCTAAGTTGATAATTAAGTTATTATCCGTCAGCCAGTTAATTATATTGCGAAGAGTGGAATTATGTCATTTTCTAAAGTATCTGTATTTTGACCTGTAAAGATGGCTGTGCTGTCATCAGCAAAATGGAAAAGGATCATGGGATGCTGTGAAACTTTAGGCAGATCATTTATGTAGACTAAAAATAGCGGTGGACCTAACACACTACCTTGAGGCACTCCATATAGTACTTTTTTGGGCATGGATTTATGTTTTAGTTTGGGTATTATTTAAGAGATTAATATTATTTATTTCTACTACCTGATATCTATCATTTAGATAAGATTCTAGAAGTTTATGGACGTTACCCCTTATTCCATAACTGTACAATTTATTTAAAAGTGTTCCATGGTGCATATAATCGAACGCTTTTGTCATATCCATAAACATTGCAGACAGAAAAAAAACAGACAGTAAATGGCAAAGTGAACTATATATATTATCGACCGCGGAAAACCCATCCCGTCAGTAGCGACCGGGCCTTCCAAGCGTGAGGACGTACACTTTGCGTCGCACACGTGTTATATATAAACATATTCCAGAAATTGTACACCGACTACCACATTTTAAACCCGCATTTTATTTTAAGTACTTTACTTGTTTTTGAGGAACATAAAAATTTTGCATGCCTGGCAATAAATAAAATACCGGTGTGCGTGTGTTTGTAATTCATCTTATCCTAAACGGCTTGACTGATGATTAGGTGTTTTTTTTAAATTCTGTTTGTGTCACTTGGATGTTTCTTAGCTATAGTTGCGCCAGGGTGGCGCTGCTGTCGCAGGACAACGTCTGCCTACCGGGTCCGCTAGTTATATTTTGACTGTAGGTTTCATAGTTAAAAAAAAAAGTGAAAACTTCTTTAAGCGCGTTGAGTGATATTTGGTAAGGGAAAAAATTATGGGTTCGCGTCACCGACATGCCCGCGCCGATATGCTGTAGTAGCAATAAGTGAAATATTTTTTGGAACAAAGTTCTTTAACGCTACTGAAGACTACTTTAAGTCATAATAAAGATCCAAGATGGCGGCTGCGAACATTTTCAAATTTATCGTCATGCGTTTTCATAGATTTCGAGGATGCTAAAGCCGATAGTGAGATCAAAATGTAAATCCAAGATGGCGGCTGGACTATTTTTCACATTTCTTCATAACATCACGCCAACATTTTCAACGGCCCTTTGAATTGATTTGCAACGTTTTCACGCAAATGGGTTCGCGCAAGTGTCCCAGATCCATATATGTGTTTCTGTGGCAAATAAACTTATTTTTCTTTCTTTCTTTTCTTTTCTTTATATATGGATCCAATGCCAATTCTCTTGTCACAAATGCCTCTAAAGCATAGACTAAAAATCAACAAAAATTTGTTTATTCCTGTTAAACGACGATTTCCCATTCTGAAATAGACTAAAGTGACACAACTTAACTATACAGGGTGGCAGGGACATCGACGCGAAAACTGTTACCATGGATTCAGTTCATGAATCTGAAACTCCGCATTGAAATTATTAATTGGTTTTTTTTTTTTTAAACTGCTGTTTCATGGAACTACGCGGTCAAAATGTATGGCACAGCTGTTTTTTTTTTTTTTAATAATTGCATCTAACACCAAATTGTAGCATTTTTATGTTGGTTGATATAAATATACTAACGAATATACACAAACATTCCAGACTTATTTTTTAACCTTAAACTTAAGAAAATATCATCTATAATATAGGATCAAAACTGTTTAAGCCATCATTACGCTCGATCTTTAGGCGTGTGTGCGTGAACGGTGCACACAAACATAGCATCGCAATGAATCTGCCTAAACTCTGTCGAGTGAATTTTGGGCACGGACTCTTAAAGGAAAATCTATAAGAAGTCTATGCTCTTAAAATAACATGGTAAATCTCTCAATACTGTGCGTACAAACTTATATTTGCAGTTGGAATGTATGGGAGAACATGTTTTTCAACAGGCCTTCATTTTGCGTGGTCCGACACGCACTTGGCTGAATTTTTTATGACGTGTGTGTAGTTCTCGACCTAACTGAAAAATGACATTAATTTTGAGTACACGAGATTTTTTCTTATGCGTAGTTTTATTTGACTTATAATTTGCTATTGACTGGAAATCATCATTAAATTAACTAAGGATCAAATAAAGGTGATGCAAAAGAAAAATTGTGAGCAACGGAGCGTCAATTTCGCGCAGGATGCCTATAGCAAAAATAAAAGGCAGTGTGGAGAGCACTCCTCCTCCAAAGACGCTACTGGGCAAGCAAACCTTTCGAGGGACCTTGAAAAGTTACCAATATTCAGCCGGATTGTGACATTTCTATTACTCGCCAAAATCCGGCAGCCACCGGGAGACACAATTCCTCTATACAGGCTGGTAGGGCTATCGACACGAAAACTGTTACCATTCAGTACATGATACAAATATTACGTCGATATTTTTGGAACGAAGTTCCTTATCGCGCGTTGCGAAAGGGGGCTACACGGAAAAAATTAAGACCAAAAGTTGTAACAACACTTTTTGCTATAGTTGTAAGCCGTGCGGCGTGCGCGTGTTTCTCTGTCTGTCTCTCTTTCTCTCTCTCATGGAACTTCGTTCCATCCCGGTGTCCCTTGACACCTCTCAAGTTTTTTTTTTTAAAACTGCTGTTTCATAGAAAAGTGCAATACCTACGCGGTCAAAATGTATGGAACAGCTGATTTTTTTTAAATTAACTGACGACAAATTTTAACGCAGGGGGGTTCAGAATTACGTACTGAATCCATGGTTCCAACAGTTTTCGTGTCGACTCTGTAATACCTTATGCACTCCTAGTACTTCTTACCTGATCGAACGGAACCGCAGCCGCCTTAGCATCCACGGCTCTTATGACGTGCGTCCAATGTGCAGACGGGAGCGTGTTATTCACAGCTGCTGTGACACATCTCAGTACATGAGCACAAAGTTCCCTCGCATCCACCAGCACGGCGCTGTGCACTCCCAGTAGCTCGACCAGCATGTGATGTTCAGTGGCCGGGGCGGGGCCCGAGCGCTGCACGGCGCGGATTAGGGCTTCGAGCATGTCCCGTCGTTGGGTTGGGTCTGCTGACTCTGACCAGCGGGACATTTCGAACTGAAAGAGAATTATTTTTTTAGCCGATATTACCTTGAGATACTTTTTACGCAGCTTTCTTCTATCCTAAGATTGGTCGATAGCTGCAGTGATATTGGAATTTAAAATTTAATTTTGGAATTACAAAGTCACTGGCGTTTTCTAATCCTTTGAGCCTAGGATTAACATTCCAAATAGTGTGCTCGTAACTTAGCAAGAGTCGTAGATGCTTAGAATGCGTTTTCGCTTGAATTTCTTAACGGACATAATCAAAAAAAAAATGGCTTTAATCATAGAATAATGACATGCAATAAAAGTGTCTATTTTTTTGGTTGCACTATGCGCAAGCTCACCCAATACGCCAAAACCTTGCCAAGTTACGTGCTTGCCAAGACTGTACTAAGATGTAGAATGCTAACTTATTTGCCAACAAATATGTATGAATAGAATAGTTGCTAAATACCGTTTTTTTTTTTCGGTCGTTAATTGCATTGTGCTTTACACAGGTTTGAGTATCAGAGACGACTCGCTACAAAGCATAACTGTCTCTTAAACTCGATTTGCCATTTAAACGGCCGCGTACTGGAAATAGGAACATATTTGTCAAATAGACGAATATTGTATCATCGATTCAAAAAAAGAGTAAATAGCAACATTACATGGTACTCACCTTAGACAAATAACTGAACACAGTATGCGACGGTAGCTGCGAATCCAACAACGCAGTGTACACCTTAGGCCAGTCGGCGGCCGGTAGCCGTCGGGGCGCGAGGAGGGCTCCGCAGAGCGTCTGCTGCAACACGCCGGTGGAGCGCTTGCCCCACGCGGAGAGCAATTCCGCCGATATTCGCCCGTCGTGACAAATCCAGCGCTGGAATGTGAGACAGACAAATAAGTAGAAAAAAAATCTTTTTTGTGAGTGTGGAACCTAAGATAGAAACACGCTTGTACGATACGACTACATACAGAAATCAAAGCTAATAGAAATCTCTATTCCTAGACAGCACGTTTCGCCGAAAACTTTGTTGATAGAAAACATTGTTTGTAGATATCTCGGTCCATAGGAAGCACTGTTGACAGAGATCTCTGTTCATAGATAGCACTTCTTGCCGTAAACTTTTAATACTTATAAGAAGAAACTATAAATACTCATATTATATTATATTATATTTTGCGATACATATATTACACCAGGCACCGCAGGCTCCGTATTGCCCTCCGGATACGGAAGCCATTCAGGCGGACCTGTACAAGGGGTACAGAGTGGTAAAGACCGCCCTCCAAGCGGGGATCCTGCGGGCCAGGGGACTGGACCGTGAGGAGTTGAGACGCCCATACAAGATGGTGCGGGTGAAAGTCCGCCCATGGGCTCCCCCGCTGACGCAGAGTCTCCGGCCCCAGCTTGTGGGGTACGAGCGCTCAGTTCCCGTCAAGAGAAGAATATACCTCCCCGCCCATGGGTCCGCCTACTGCGGTGCCCGATGCGGACAACACCGCCGACGACGACGACGATGCTCCAGAGGTGACCGAGGTAGAGATGAGAGTGGTACGTACGCTGAACTACCGCCCCAGGACCCGACGGCTCACCTGGGAAAGCCTGGGTCCTGGCCTTGGAGGCTCTCGGGCCTCGACTAAGGGGGCTCCTAAGCGCATGCTTGGAGAGAGGCTAGTTCCCACTTCGTAGGAAAATGGGGAAACTGGTCCTCATTAAGAAGCCGGCATGCTCTGCGAACTCTCTGTCCGCTTATAGAAAGAAAGAAAGAAAAAGCAATTTCTTTCTAGGAAAACGGGGAAACTGGTCCTCATTAAGAAGCCGGGATGCCCTGCGGACTCTCTGTTCGCTTATCGGTCCATCGTGCTGCTTGACGAGGTGGGTAACCTGTTGGAAATAGTCATTGCAGACCGCCTCGTCGGGTGACTGGTGCTGGTGGGGCCGAATTTGGCAGAGAGCCAGTTTGGTTTCCGCAGAGGGCGCTCTACAGTGGACGTCATTATGCGCGTGCGGGGCCCTCCCGACGGGGAATGCTGTGGCCCGGGGTGGGGTCGTCTTGGCAGTGTCTCTAGACATCGCCAATGCCTTCAACACCTTGCCCTGGAGTTGCATCAGGGGGGCACTCCGGTATCACCGGATGCCGACCTACCTCTGTCGTGTTGTCGAGGCCTATTTCACGGACAGGGCCGTCATCTACCCCGGTCACCAGGGAGAATGGATCTGGCGAGAGATGACGTGCGGTTCGGCGGATCCCACAGGGGTAGGTCCTGGGGCCGCATCTGTGGGACATCGGTATCCGGAGGGCGAATACGGAGCCTGCGGTGCCTGGTGTAATATATGTATCGCAAAATATAATATAATATAATATGAGTATTTATAGTTTCTTCTTATAAGTATTAAAAGTTTACGGCAAGAAGTGCTATCTATGAACAGAGATCTCTGTCAACAGTACTTCCTATGGACCGAGATATCTAGAAACAATGTTTTCTATCAACAAAGTTTTCGGCGAAACGTGCTGTCTAGGAATAGAGATTTCTATTAGCTTTGCTTTATGTATGTAGTCGTATCGTACAAGCGTGTTTCTATCTTAGGTTCCACACTCCTCATGCCCAGGGTTATCCAAAAATACCCCATGTATGTTCCGCGATTCTTAATAGTTTTCGAGTTATATATTTTTTTTTAATTTCTTTACAATTTTATGGGAACCGCTTTAAAAAAACTTTTTTTTTTATTTTTATTTTTTTTATTTGGAGCAACCTGTATAAGGGTGGAAGAGAAGACGCTTTTGAAAGCCCTGCCAAATCAATAACCGCCAGAACTTACGGTACCGTAAGATTTTTGCTAAGAGTTAATTTGTATAAACAACAAAGCTAAAAAAAGCACCTCAACATCGAAAATCATCAATGGTTTCTAGACAAGGAAATTGGTCACGTTCCAAACTAGTAAAGACGCTGCTGAAGTTTAGCAGAATCGAGTGCAAAGACAGAAATATTAAAACATTATTATTATCAGAGTCAAAAGAAACCTTTAGGTTTTGGCGTAACAGACCAATTTTTTTTTTTCTCAAACTTATTAAGCAAAGGATTAGCAATTTTCTTCAAAATCCTTCGGATTGTAATTTTATTATTGAAAGTTTTACGCGATGGTATTGATCTTCATTTACCTCAGCGAGGTCACTAACTAGTGCAGTGAGCACGCTGCTGGCAGGCGCGCAGGCCGCGCAGGGCGGTGCGCCGGCGCAGCGCCACGCGCGCTCCACCACGCGCACGCCCGCCTCGCTGCTGCGCGTACGTCTGTGGGCAAGTCAAACTTGATTATTATTTCACTTTTAAGAGCGTTTATTCTGAAAGTGGGCAACGTCGCAAATTGATATCAAATATTTCACTGTTTTGATTAATTTGGCAATATAACTGTGTGGAAATAAAAAATGTGGCTAACTAGCGAACTAGAATATTGATTATGAAATGCAATAATTAATATCGTAACACCGAATGTTTAGTTTTAGATGTAAAAAATCTATTTGGAAAGTTTCCAAATGCGTTTTTTACACCTAAAATGGGTACAACATCAGATTCAATGTTATAATTGCAATTCATTATTAATATTCTAGTTCGCTTGTTATCCACATTTCTTATTTCTATTCAGTAATATTGCTATAAGAATCAAAACAGGTCAATATTTGACAGTTATTTGCGACGTTGCCAACTTTTAGGATAAACCCTCTTAAGAGTCATTGCGAAAACCTCAAAACGAATGATCTTCTGGATACGCTCGTTCCATTATTGACCTCATCCCTCGCGAGCCACCAGGTGAGATCGGGGTCAAGATCTTTAAAGGCCACTCTTGACTGCCCCGTTGGTCTCGTAGTCGCAAGCGCGATTGCTGGGCATGAGGCCCTGGTTCGATTCCAGTTCGGTTTTTGGATATTTCCATTAGGAATTTCTTAATAATAGCCCGCAGTTTGGAAGTAGGCGGTGTGCTACCCCGAGCCCGTACGTGTCGCCAGCGCCTGATAGAGCGAGAGCGAGTGAGGGAAGAGAGTGTGTCTGCGCACACACGCCTGCACTATATTATCTCCCGCGCCAAAAGCTGGTCTCCGCTGAGATTGGTCGCCATGGCTGGAATTCGGTCTGGATGACTATAATTTTTTATCACTTTTGAATGACTATGACTAATTTGCCTTCTAACATTTCTATTATTTTAGAGAAGTAACGGCCTAGTTTTGCGACCAAATATGGTGACTACAAAAGGGATTGTATGTGAGAGATCTGTTTGACCAGCAGTGCACATTTCACCAATAAAACTGAACGGGAACAGCTCGTCTAAACCGCGTTCAAGAGCTGTCAGTGTCCATATTCCACAGCAATGATCAGTGGCGGCGCTAGACCAAACTTAGACATTGGCGACATCAGCTATGCGATGCTATGTGCTGAATTATACACTAATGTATGATACTTATGAGTTTGATTGCTAATCAAGTGACGATACATAAACAAACACAAATTAAAAAAGAGGAATTTTTCGGCTTTGAGCCTCACTGAATTTTTTAAAGATTATATCGTAGCTAAGACCAGCCGCTGCATGTTGAAAGTAGAATGCAAGAGCGAGCGATCTGGGTGCGAAAATTTTAGCACCCAGTCTTAGATAGGTAAATTTGAACATTTATACAGAAAAAGGTTATTTGGTCGATCTAAGCAGACAAGTTTGAAAAAAATGTACGATGGAAGAGCGAGCGAAGCGAGCTCGAAGATATTAGCATGCCACGTTTATATTTTGTACGTTATAGTGGGGCCTCCAACTACGAACTGCCTCTGCTTACTGAACGTATTTTGGCCTTGTTTGGGATTTGATTAAAAAGTACTTCTCTAGATTTGGAAGACCCCAGCACGGGGCTCGGAGGATACTTTTAAAACTTTTTTGCGAAGCCGTCGGCGGGCGCCAACATCGCCGCCACTAGCAATGATGACACTGACAGCTCGCAGCTTGATCGCGCTCAGTTTTATTGATGAAAATGGTACTAAATAAAGGCTTATGTCAATTTAGAAGATAATTCATACATATTTCTTTAGTTAAAAAAATCTGTGAGATGCTATTAAAACCGTACCTTGCAATAGTATGTAAGGCAGCGGCCGTGCGCGCGGCGTGCGGGCGCGCGCGCGCCAGGCGCCGCAGGCTGGCGCGCGCGCTGCTGCGGTTCTCGCGGATGCCGCGCTCTGCGTCCACTGATATACACCACTCTTGTTGCTAAACACATTCAAATTATTTATTATACTATTAATAAGCACGGTCTCATTGCATTGTAGCATAGTTAAACCATAACTATAAGA
This sequence comes from Agrochola macilenta, assembly GCA_916701695.1. Lineage (NCBI taxonomy): Eukaryota > Metazoa > Arthropoda > Insecta > Lepidoptera > Noctuidae > Agrochola > Agrochola macilenta. Next base: position 19,413,394 of record OU753563.1, read on the forward strand.
GGTGGTAGGGACATCGACTCACAACATGTTACCATGGATTCAGTACACACGGCTACATATCATATATTCATATATTCATTATATATTTATGTACTAGCTTTTCCCCGCGTTTTCGCCCGCGTGGATGTCGGAAAATATCCCACGGGTACGTACCTACTACCGGGATTCGATACCTAATAGCCGAGGAAAAGCTCATTGACTCATACCGCTACGCCCGCATTGTTGTCAACCATAATTATTTTGTTACACGTAATTTTGAATCTGTGATATCTTTTAAAGTATTCATTTTAATGATATGATGTCAAGGCATATTTTAATCGTAATTAAATGCCCAATTTAAATAACGTATTTAATTTTATTTGATAAGGATAAATATAATACCGGTCAAAATAGCTTTGAAAATAATAATGTAATTTTTATCAAATATTGAAAGATAAAAATGGTTACTTTAGGTCATTCTTAGAAGACAGACATATGGTATCGCGGACTTGTTTGTTGAACTTTTTAAGATCTACATTTCTGCACAACATAAATTTGATGTATCTCTTACTGCATACGCGGCGCACGCCAGTAAAGCTCCCAGTCGGCATACATTTTTCCGACATCTTCAACAATAATCGTGATATTTCAGCCAATTTACACAAAACTTTAATGAATTATACACAAGAACCTTCCGCATGACTCCGTTCAATGGTGTAAACCGTTTGAAAATCCGTTCGGTAGTTTTTGAGTTTATCGCGTTCAGACAGAGAGACGCGGCGGGAGACTTTTTTTTTATAATACGAGTATGTAAGGATAGCAGTAAATTTATGTAAAATGTTTGCATGAAGTTTTTTTAGCTAAATGTTGTTGTTGGCTTGCTGCGCGCTTTGGTATTTCCTGTAAGTACAGCAAGCAATTGTTATATAAATATCAAGCTATATATTTCCAGTATAGGCTCACCTTTCACTGCACGGAAATCGTATACAATGCGAGTTCAGCTTATACTGGAAATGTATAGCTTGATATGTAGCCGTGTGTACATGATTCGATACTCTGCGTTGAAATTTTTCGTCGGTTATTTAATAAAAAATGCTGTTCCATACATTGTATGTGTGTATTGCAATTTTGTTTTTAGTCCAGAATCAAAATCAAAAGTCATTTATTCAAACTAGGCTGAGAATCAGCACTTTTCGAACGTCAAAATTACATAAGACAGTCCCCCAAAACGCCCACCCTTCACCGCTTCCTAGTGCGTTAGCTGGGAAGAAGAAGTGGCGCAACAAACTCCCCAGCAGCACAGCTGTCTGTTCAGTTAGAAGAACAAAAAAAGATTCTATATAATAGTATTCAAAATAATTTACATTACGCAACACAAAACATAATTTAAATTATTATCCATATATAAGCCTAGCACACGCCAATATACCAAACAAAATCATCGAGAACTATACTCAGGCAGAAATAAATACAAAACGTAAACAGAACTTAATGTCTTAATAAAAGCCTCCAGGCATAAAGGGCGTGCCCGCTTACATATAGTTGTAACTGGAAGTTATAAATGATAAACTAGGACCATCGATGTAAAATAAATAAACAAACAGTTAATTACTAATAACAATAAATAATATGATCAATTGTCGAGGTCACTAGCTAACCACATATTGCAATACAAGTCATAAAAAAAAATTGTGATGAATAGATTATGTCAAGAATAAATAAAATTTAAATAACTTGACTTATAAAGTCAAGTTATTTAACAAAATAAACAATTACTTATATAAACTCATATAACTTGTCAGTAGGTAAGCTGGAGAAAGAACATAAACATTGTCTTGAGTTAATCACAGCGACCAACTATTCTTATCATTTAAGTAGTTGTTGATAGAATAGTATGCCTTTGAACAAAGCTTGGATTTTACTTTCGTTTTAAACACATTAAAAGGCAAATCTAGCAAAGAAGAGGGTAGCTTGTTATAAAAAGTTATACCAAGCCCAACAAATGAGTTATGAACCTTATGAAGCCGGTGAAAGGGAGCTCGTAGTTTGTCCTTATTTCTAGTGTTAACATTGTGAAAATCACTGTTTTTAGTGTATAAGTGTATATTTTGCCTAATATATAAGATATTGGCGAAGATGAATTGAGATGCCACCGTGAGGATACCAATATCTTTGAAATAATCTCTCAGATAAACTCTGGCACCTAGCTGGTAAATAGCTCGAACAGCTCGTTTTTGAAGGACAAATATATTTTGAATATCAGCAGCTTTGCCCCACAGCAGAAGACCGTAGGACATAACGCTATGAAAATAACTAAAATAGACTAAACGAGCTGTATCGACGTCAGTGTATTGTCTTACTTTCCTAACGGCGTAGGCGGCCGAACTGAGCCTTCCCGCTAGGCTCGATATATGTGGGCCCCACTGAAGTTTGGCATCTACTGTTATGCCCAGAAAAACTGCCGAGTTTACGGATTCAAGCACCTCTTTATTTAAGACGATGTTGGGACCTAGATTTCTAACATTATGTAGGGCGAACTTTACAAATTTCGTTTTCTTAGCATTGAGAACTATGTTATTTGTCGTAAACAAATCTGTAACCATTGAGAGTGCACTGTTTACATCGTCAAAATCTTGTATATTCCTGTCTACTTTAAAAATAAGAGAGGTATCATCTGCAAACAGTACAACTTCACAGATATCCTTTAAATAGAATGGTAAGTCATTGATATACACTAAGAACAAGAATGGACCAAGTATTGAGCCTTGAGGTACACCTAACTGAACTGGTAGCCCGGAAGAATCATGTACTGAATCCATGGTAAAAGCTTGTGCGTCGATGTCCCTGCCACCCTGTTTATGAAAATAGAATTAGAATACATACGTAATATATACGTTAATATATACGTACCGATACGTAGATAGTGATGGGCTTGCATTTGTTCGCACAGCTTCTGCGTACAGGCGGTAACGCACGTCGTACGCGCAGTACGCTGACTAGCTCCCATAGTCTGCTGTCTAATGAAGACACGCGGGCCACTTCCGTACACCATTCTCTGTAAAACAAATAGTAGTTTAGTGTTAGGGAATGCAAAATTGCTAATTTCTAGCTATAAAATCATTCTTAAAATTATGATAATAAGGATTTTAATATTGTCTGTAATAAAAGATTTTATTATTGAGCATGCAAAGTGTTATTGGATGTTTCCATCTGGAATTTCTCAGTAGCAACCCGGAATCTGGATTTCTTCCTGTTTGATGGCAATAAGGTCGCTCCCTATTACATGGGACTTAAACATAACTGGAGAAATATGGGTGTACTGTAGATACACCTCTGCCCAACCCTTCGGGGAACACAGGCGTGATGTTATGTATGTATTATTAAAACATTAAAAGTTCTTAATAAGTTTTCGATTTCTATCGTATCGAACGAATTATTTGAGATCGCGAATAAAAGAGCATACCGTGATAGAAATATCGGCGTGTTAGAAAAGTGGTAAAGTTTGACGCGAAATGACATCTTAAGCGACATCTACCGTGAGAATCTTGGAGCACAAGAGTTTCACAATACTGTAGAGATGGCGCTGTTATTGGGTTTTGATTACAGGTTTTAATAATTATTTTGTTGTGTATGTTAATTAAGTATTCGAAATTAATTAACAGACAGATTTAATCTCCCATATTTTATAGTTATACACTATCTAGGGCTCTGCCGGGGTCGCGGGAAAGTCCGAAAGGGATACCGTAGCCCCTGGCAACATACAGGCAACCGAAGGAACACGAGGGTGGGTTTTAGTCAGTAAGAGTCTGACGCACTTTCCCGCTCCGGGAGAAGTTATTTAATAATTAAAAAAAAAAAACTGAACCAATAGAATGCTATATTATCACTGAGTAACATAGGCTATAATTTATAAAGATCGCTAGCCGCTGGCGGAAGCTAGTAATTAACATTTTTTCTTATTTTAGTCAGTAAGTACTAAGACTTCAGTATACTGCAAAAAGTAATTACTGAAGAAACTTACTGTGCAAGCCTCTCGATGTCATTCAAATGTTTGTCGACCAGCGAAATAAGGGTGCGCGCGTCTCTGAAGTCCACGTCTTCTACAGGTGATTTGATCAATGTCCGCGTTCGTCTAACAACAAAAATAAAACATGTAGCCTTCCATCATCATCAACAACATCGCAGGTCAGACTCCGGACACTGGAAATAGGCCTCTCACAAGCTTATCAAAACCCGTAACACCATTTGCCTATAGCCGACCCTTAAAAATGATATATCAAGTGTATTGCGATAAGCTAGCTAAAAAGACAACCTGAGTAAGGTTACTGGTGTGACTTAGTTATGGAAGACTAAGTATTAAGCGTTATGGCGCAACTTTGAAGAGTCCTATATTCAGCAGTAGACTACAAAATTTCAAAATTATTATTTATTATGAGTGAATAAAACTTAGCTTCTACTAGACAAACTGGACGTGCTTCTTACGTCCAGTTTGTCTAGTAGAAGCTTTTCCATAGGCTGGAAAGATGTGTCCAAACATTGAGCGGCAAGAGCGCGGCAGCAACACGCGGCGTTTGCAGGAAACATTTCTGCCGCGCTCTAGTTAGGACCAAACCGACGAGTGCTTGCGGCAGTCGGCCAGCACAGCGCGCAGGCCGCGCACGGGGGCCACGCACGATCGCCGCGCTTATATTTAGATAGTAATAATTCATTTATTTGTCAGAATATAGTGTATAAAAAAAATTCAAAATGATTAAGCAACGTTAAAATAATGCCGAATCGTGTTACATAGTATACACACCTTCTTTTAGACCGATCCTTAATCTTCAATATGGTGTTAACAGCGATGTGGAAGGGCGTCTGCGGTGGAGTATTGTCAGGCGGCGGTGCTACAGACACGGAGGGGAAACTGTCCAGTTCTGTGGACGGTAGGGGACGAGACACTGCACGTTTCCATGCTGCTTCGAGAGCCTGCGTGATATTTCAATCAGATTTTAGTTAGTAGTTTTCTATAGGATAACCAAGCATAGCCAAACGTTATGACACTTTTTTTAGAACTTACAAGTAGCAGTGTGAACTCTGATTAAAGACGTGTCAAAAAGACTATAAAATGTGTTGAGAGCTAAAACATGCTACTGATGTCTTTCATGTCATTTCGCCAACTGTCTTCAAAATATATTTTTTATCTATAGCTCTTGTTTTCTGACATATAAATTAAAAATTGAAAGTGAAAAGTCTTTCAAAGTTTGAAACATAATGTAAGTTGACTTACATGCTCCGGGATGTATCTTGCTATATCTGCAAAGTGAGGCGGTACGCGCACCTTTTCCCCTTGTTCCAGCCAGCTTAAATATTCGCTGAGCAATCTGAAAACAATAATTTTGCCTGTTCCAGTCCCATAAATCACATAATACACAATCTTAATGAGGGGCTTGTGGCTAAGTAATAACAGCCGCACGGATCGATCGATCAGGTTAAGCTACGCTAGCCGCGGTTGGTCCGTGGATGGGTGACCATATTTATATACCGAGACTCCTCTGTGCTTCGGAAAGCACGTTAAGCCGTTGGTGCTGGCTGACATTTGTAAATCTTTGACAGTTGTTACGGGTCGTCAGAAGCCCGAAAGCCTGACAACCAGTCTTACCAAGGGGTATCGTGTTACCTAGTTGCTAGGTTGTGGAGGTCAGATAGGCAGTCGCTCCATATAAAATACTGGTATTCAGCTGCATCCGGTTAGACTAGAAGCCGACCCCAACATAGTTGGGGAAAGGGTAGGCAGATGATGACACAATCTTAATACATAATACATAACGATAATACACAATCAGCCATATAAAGTCTAAAATAGAACAGAATTTGAACGAATTTATCTGCCCAATATGTTAACTGGAGCTTATCACAATGTGGTAAATTTCAATTTAGAACAAAACTTAGAAATAATAAATAAGTCGGGACTTACTTCTCAGCAGCAGCATGATAAGCTATCAAATTAAATATGTTCCTCTTCGTCTCAACCGCCTCACTACTCGGACTAGATTCCTTCTCACTTCGACTATCATCGGCATCATCTTCGTTATCGCTGGACCCACTAGATTCTCCCGTCAAATCGATTATCGATAAAGCTGGTAACAGACTATCGTCAGTTCTAACTGGAGTAGCTCTCTCTACTCGGTTAGTTGATTGTGTTTCAGTAGTATCTATAGATTTGTGTTCCGTTTTGAGTGTTTCGCCTTCGTTGTGGTGATTTGTGATGGTTTCTAGGAGTCTTCGTTTGATTTGAGCTAGTGTGCGGGATTTTATTAGACCGCTGAAGAATAGAGGACCCACTGCTGGAACTGACCTAAAATGACAAAATAGTAGACGGTTATTCACGTTGTTATAACATTAGTAAAAAATCTGGGGATCAAATCAAATCATTTATTTGCTTATAATGTAGGTATACAGATAAAATGTAATTATGATGTTTATAAATGTTGGAAACATTCATTCTCCAAAACTTGAAAAAATATATCATACACTTTGTTTACCAACTTTAGTTTGTTTAAATGAACTTTTCCAAGTTTTGGGAGTGGATTTAAGCAGACACTTTAATATCTAATTTAATCTCGTTTGAAATCCACGGGCTTTCGTGTTTATGGCATTCAAAAATGTGTTATGACAATTTGCCAACAGCTACACGGCTCAAAGAAGATATAGTTGTTACAAAACATACCCAAAATCAGGCGGCGTCTGTAGATAAAGATGCATGAATAGTCTCCAGAGAGTTAAGTGCGAGGGATGGTTCATGGGCGCTGCCAGTGCTGCAGTGGCTGCACGGTATATTACAAGTTCTTCTGCGGTTATGTTGGCGCCTATTTTCTGCAAATGATTTAATTGTGAAAAATTTGGATCGCTACACTGGTTAAGGTACCTGCTCTTACTACCCCATCTCAAAAATCCACCCTTTTTAGTCGTTTGACTACGGTTTAAAGAACTTTATTCTCATTAAGACAATCGTCACTTACATGAGAACATTAAATCTTATTACTAATTATATTATATCAGTGCGGGTAGTAGAAACACAAAAGCAAAAAATGTAGTATGATCATTGTCAACTAAATTGGAAGTGCGTTCACTGCATTCCTAAGACAAGGTGGTGGCCCAAGTTAAAAGATATTGCCGTTTTAAACAACTTATGTTGACTTAGCTAATTTAATTCAGATAAAAACGTCATACAGTCGTGCGTGCTCGCAGCTAGCACTCGCATAGTAACGTGGTAATAACTTCTTACCTGCAGCGCATTATCAACGTGTATCTTCTTCTGAGCGACTCGCTGTTGATGTAACACGCTCAACAGTCGCGCATACAGGTGCGTGCTCGACTCGCTCGCGGCATGGCATGCTCGCAGCAAGCACTCACAGAGCAAGGGCGCGGTGGAAGCGTTGCGGACCGCGTGGGAAATGTGCTCTTTTGCGTTTTCTTCCTGTTCAAAGGTAGTGGAATAAACGCAATGGTTAAAAGTTTCGTTCAACTTACATGGTGTTTAGTTCAATTTTTATAATATTCGATATTGCATTGCGCATTGCAAAGCGCATAATTTTCTTTGGAAAGCTGTACCTGCAGCAAGGAGTTGGCATAGGCGTCGAGATGCGGCCACAGCCTGGTGGCGCACGCGGCCGCGTCCACGAGCCCGCACGCTGCGGGCGGCAGCTGCGGGCGCCAGCATGCGTGCAGCCACGCGCTTAGCACGCCCGGGGCTGGCACGGAGCCGCTACTGTTGTGGTACAAACTAGTTATAGATGGAAAACCACAGGCTCGCTGTGTAAGTCATTCTGGATTCACGATAAGGTACTGAAGTAACCCGCGAAATTCAAATTTTCTAAAGTTTTTTTCAATTTGAAGGTCAGTGTCTGGTTGTATGTTGACGAAAATATGATTCACGAGTGTAACAAATATGTATTTACAGAATTATAATCATAAAAATCATTATCAATATCATACCCTGGCGCTTTCGCTTAAGCCACCGATGATTACGGATGCATGCTCTTGCAATCTATACCGCACGTTCATGTTAACAAAAAGCGCTTTTATATCGAAGCAATAAGGGTTTCCATAGTTCCAGTATGCGGTTTACAGTACACCATTTAACATTAGGGCGACGAGTCTGTAATAGTACCCTGTAGTAATACTGTACTCGCTTCCGCCAACGACTTCACCCTATTTTTATAAATGATAGCTATTACTCAGTGATAATATAGCATTCTACTGGTGAAAGATTTTTTTAAATGGGTCCATTAGTTTTTGAGTTTATTCATTACAAACAAAATACAAATCTTTTCTCTTCATAATATTAGTGTAGATTACATATTTTAATGACATTGAGTTTGTATAAAACATGACTTTTTTGGGTTTTTGTTCCGTGTGATTGCGTCGACCAGTGGTACTCACTCGTCAGATAACTGTGACAATATTAGTCGGAGCAGCAACTCCGAGCCAGCCGCGCCGCCGCGACCAAGAGCGCGCTGCATCAGCGATGGACCTGAGCTCAGCAACGTTGTGAAAAGCTCCGTGAATCTGTTAAAAAAGGAAAGATTCCATTGACCAACGCATTTTTGTTTTTATTTTTACCTCAACGGAGAAGCACTTGGCCTGCATCTCACCTGGTAGTAAGTTATGACCAGGCCGAAGGTGGAAGTGAGCTTCACCCGGAATTCTCAACCACAGAGGAACTGGCTCACTTACCTCTAACTGCCGAAACACAAAAATGCTATTAACAGTGTTGTTATGGCGACAGACTTACTCGCAGATAAGATGGTGGTAGCTAACCAGGCGAACTTTAGAACGAGCCAACCAAACCGAGCAGAATATTTTGCCCCCACTGGGAATCGAACCCGGGACCCCTATTTTGACAGAATATCCCAAACTCAAACTCAAAGCATTTATTTCAAATAAATATTGGTTTATTTGAAATAAATGCTTTGAGTTTGAGTTCAAAAGTGAGGCAAAATGTTCTACTACAGGCACTTTTGAACTGTCAAGGGGTCCGTCAGTCAGAAAGATGAAGCTAGTTGCCCATTCCAAAGCGTAGTAGGTACCTATGGAGAAGAACGGGCAAGAAACTCCACTGACACTCTTTTAAATCATAATATGGTTACAAAAAATTGGTTATATTATTCAATTAAAAAATTAAATTAAATTAAAATAAGCCGTGGTAGCTAAGAGGTGACCAGTCCCTTCTGACGGCGCCCGTTCACGAACATGACGCATGGATTAGCACCATTCAGCTCAACCATTTTGAAGGGAGCTAAATGATCCAACACACGCGCCACCGTCAGCGAGACATTAGAGTGAGCATGACATACTCTCAGCCGCCAGGGTACATTCAAGTCAATGAAAGACATACCCAGTACCTAAATGGTAGCTTTATAGTCGGTACATAGTACTCAACATGTGCTATGCAATTACAATGTTATGAGATTGAATTTATACAATGCAAAGATAGTTTTTAAAATCTTCAGCAGCTCCAACAGTATTTTCAAATGCTAATCTATTAGTTTATGCGCCCTTGTGGAGCAAGACCAGCGTTGAGCCAAGCATCCCAACTTATAATATGCCTGGCTGCAAAGTGTGCGTTTAAGAGGGGGTAGTAACCAAAATTGCCTATCTTCAATTAGATTTATCAGGAAGTTGATAAGACTTAGGTATAAAATAAAAATAACACGAGTAACTACATGATATTTCCAAACTTTTTGTGTAACAGAAACACAAAATATTAAAATTTTCTCGATAAAAAAACATCAGGAAGTTACCTCTAATTTTCCCGTATTTTCGATTTGTACTTAATATGGTAATGATTAATTGGATAAAAATTAGATGATTATTTGTATTATTAAAAGGCGAAAAAATTTGTGTAGGCTTTTTTTTTTATTCCTTTTATTTTTGGTTTTATTACGAGTACAAGCTTTTAGCACTTACGACGTTCTTAGTTCGTGGAAGAAGTCATCTTCCGTCGCACGTTGCGGGAACTTCAAGCATATTTTTGTTTCACAAATCAGTCGCCGTCGCTCTGTTGAGACGAGAAGACTGCGCTCAAATTTTTGGCTTCGCTGTGATATAATTTATTTGCGTAAATAATATTTTCGTAATTTATCACATTCTAGAAAAGAAACTGTGAAATAGAAAACATGAAAAAAACACTAAATCCACTTCCGAAACGATTATTAAAAGCTTTAAGAATTGATAATCTAAATAAATACCGAGGCTAAATAAAAATATAAAATTCAATGTTGATAATTGAAAACTCAAGATGACATACATTTTATTTGACAGATTTATGACTCTTAAAGTACAACTAGCGCCATTGTCCTGTATTTCGGTCAATTTTCTTGCGGAGAAAATTTACAATATAGCCAACTAGGCAATTCCACGTTTATTTGAAAGTTTGCGCTGGAAATTTTAAATCTTATTACGATTAGCGTAAGATCCAAATTCGTTTACCTCACTTTTTTGACAAACTTCTTATAAGGTAACGCTTAGACGAACCATTTCGAGCGATTTTTGACCATCCCCTAAATGAGGTTGAAACCCGAAAAGCATAATAGGTTATTGGTATATTATTATATCCTTTATTTCATCTACATAATTATCATTTACATTTTTAAATATTTTTATAAAAACATAAAAATAATAGCCCACCAGGTATCGGGAGCAGGGTCCAAGCTACCGGTGGTCAGGGCTCGTGTATTATCTATGCTCCTGAGAGAGGAACTTCCTAACGATACACGTTGTGTCCAGAAGTCATTGAAGCCCTTTCTGGATCAAGCCCTTGATCCAACAGCCTAACGAGAGCCTCCTGAGGTGTTGGTCAAGGCTCTTAGCAATTATGTCATTGGCCGTCACGACTATCGGATTATTTTTCAAAAACACAAACAGCTTAAAAAATCTAAACAAAAATTTGACAGAAAAAGAGATAAGCTTGACATTATGTCTACAGTAAAAATAGCATTTTCTCAAACATGCTTGGAAATTCGAACATTCATTCAAGCGCCGGCAATATCTGGCGTGTTTAGTGGCTAAATAAATTACTATGAAAAGTCATATCTCGACACCAGCAATGAATACAACGCTAACTTGAAAAAGTCGATTTTACACCAGAGGCATTTCAAAGAAAAAATTTGATAAGTAACTTTTTTATTAATAAAGATAATTAATTGTTTTTTTTTTTGTGTTGTCAGTTCTCTTGACAATACAAATTTGTTAGTTTTGAAATTAACCCGAGTTAGTAGTAGTAATACACAAAAAAAACGATAAATGAATATGCAATAAATTACACCAACTCATAGTTAGCGTAGCGTACATTTAAATGGAATGTCAAAAGGTGAGAATGCTAAAATATTACATTAAATTTATATGAATTGTCAAACTACACCTAAAATAAAAAACATAAATTCTTTACAACATTATTAATTACAAAAAATGAATACTAATAGCTTAAACCGCCGTGTAATAGTACAGGTAAGAGTGTGCTAACTCTCAGCTAAGTCTTGCCTTTTTTGTTACGAACATTCACGAACGGAATACACTAGGCTAACTAGAGATAGCGTAATGTATGTCGCGCGATTGCAAAAATTACATTCACTAAGCGTTATGGAAAATTTGTAACTTCGTTATTTTTTGGAATTTCTATATAATTGTTTTGGTACTAATTGAAAGTCTATACCATAAATAATTTTGCATTCAAAACGGAAATTGTCCAAAATTCAAGTTAGCGTAGTGTAAATTGCTGGTGTCGAATCTGTAAAAATGGAACACACTTTTGTTGGTTGGTTGCTCCATGGCAACAAAGGAGGCAACTTATCAAAGATTTTATTTAAATTTCGTTTTGGCTTGCAGATAGAGGTGTTTAAAGTAAAGAAGAAATAAATGAACATAATTGGCGCGAGTAAAATTATCGTTGTTCGTCATTGATTCTGGAATTTATAATTAATTCACTTAGTTTTAATTACCGCGCATTGTTTGAGAAAAGTACTATACTGATGGACTCACGTATGTGTGCCTCGGTTTCGCCTCGGCCCACATTTTCATTTAGAATCGCCACGTTAGTCATTTAATTCTTTGTATTTTGTACCCATTTCATGGACGTAGTTTTATTACTTCTATCATATACACACGCAGATACTTAAACAATTTCACTGGAAATGGTGTCCTTACTGAAGCGATCGATAAAAACTCGCAAATCTATCGATTGGGGTAACAAAATAAAGGATTTTATTACGTCAGTGTCACCGGGAATATTATTTAAATAAAAAATCGAATTGGCTGTTTTTTTGGGCCAAAAGGTATGTTTAAAAATAATAATTTGAGACCTATCAAAATGATGGGGTTTATTGACACTGGGTATACTCGTATTAAAAAAAACTAAATGGCGGATATTTGGCGAAAAAATCTCCCAAACCTATCAAGTGGTTTTAAAAGGTGATTACAAAAAATTATACAAATTATTTGTTAAAATGTAATTTGGAATGAGAAATCCTAACTAAAAAGCGTAAAATAAAAAAAGTTATTTTTTTTAAGACAGAAATATGTCATCTTAATTCCACTTTAAGTTCACTTTGTACGTAGTCGGGTTTTTGTTCTTTTTTATTTTATTTTTTTGTTCACAAAGGTTTTCGGTGGGGATTGTTTCTACTCGCGCTTCGCGCAGGAAAGGTTTTCATGACACATGCTGTGTCTTTGCACAATACGGTGCAAAATCCACTATACCAATATTTTTTTTAACTTGGGTAACACTGTTGCTAAGTGCAAAATCCACGATATAGCATTATATTTTTTTACTTGGGTATCACAGTTTTTCACGAAGACGTGAGGTACAAATTGTACAAGGTCCTAAATAAAATTTGGTTACATTTGAATTTGAACCTTGTCACGTCAATATAGAGTTTCTAGTTCCAAAACTTGCATTTGATCTAGGATTCTGAATTCAAGCGTATAGTATATGCAAAATAAACAGATGTTTTTAGTTTTACCTATTGAAGAATTGCATTGAAAATAAAGGGAGTGGGCAATGATCATATTTCGTTAAATATTGTAATCGAAAAACCATTTCGACGAATAGGGTTGCTGATCACTGCGGTCCAACAAATATTCTAAGTTTATTGATATTTTTGTTCAATCATGTTCGTCCTTAATAATTATGACCCTTATGATGTTATCATTCTAAAAAGGCTTGTTTTCCTCAAAGTAAAAAAGGGAAGGTAAGTGATACGATTAGTTAGATAGTATTTGCTTCCATATCGTCAAAAAAGCAAGTTTATTGAGTTTATTTTCATCATGACTGATAATGTAGTACGTAGTATAATACTTTGATGATGATCCGCTCGCATTTGCGCGGTTTTCTAATCAATGCCTATAACTGACTAATAAACATCGGATATAAAATTATAAGATAACAATTATGTTCAGAGGTAAATAAAAACGTTTAAAATAGTAGCCCACCAGCATCGATAACAGATTCACGAATATACAATAATGTAATATCTGGAATAATATACCTACTTGTATACAGGGATCATACTCGTACTTAGGTAAATTGAATAGGCCATTTCATCTGATTATTTTGCGTATACTTAGTACAGAAAATTCAAATTCGGATTCTATACCTAGCTAGATAAACGCCGGGAGAAAAGTTTCTGCCGGCGAGAATGGATTGTGTTTTGTTTTCGTCGTGTTTGATGAGAGGGGTAGGTAAGGGTTGCGCGGGTTAAATTTTATTTTTTGCTGGCTTTATGCGCCCTCTTAATATAAGATTTAAATTTCGTTTCATTCAGTTGAAGTATGTTGGGAGGTATTTTATTGTAACATTTTAAACAGTACCCCATGAAAGAAGAGTCCACTTTAGCCAGCCTGAAACCCGGTTGAACTAATTGGTCCCTATTCCTAGTGATGTAATTGTGTCTTGCACCTCTTTTACTAAAAAGATGTAGATTTTTCCTTACGTACATAATGTTTTCATAGATATATTGACAAGGTACCATCATGATGTTAATATCTTCAAACAGTTCCCTTAGAGAGTCGCGCCTGCGGAGGCCATATATGACTCTGATGGCTCTTTTCTGTAGAATAAAAATAGACTCGATGTCTGCAGCCCGTCCCCATAGTAGAATACCGTACGACATAATACTATGAAAGTAACTAAAATAGACTAGCCTCGCGGTACCCACGTCAGAAAATTGACGGATTTTTCCCACAGCATATGCTGCTGAACTTAACCGTCCTGAAAGGGATGTTAAATGAGGACCCCATTGAAGCCTTGAGTCGAGCGTGATCCCTAGGAAAACTGTTTTATCGACGAATTCTAGTTTCTCTTGATTCAATACTATCTCACAACTACTACTTTTACATTTGGTAAAGAAAATCGGATGCACTCCGTTTTTATCCCATTTAATACTAAATTATTAGCAGTGAACCAATTTTGAACCTGCTGTAGGGCGTTATTTACGTCGTCAAGATTTGATGTACGTCTATTAATTTAAAAAATTATGGAAGTATCGTCAGCAAATAACACCATTTGGTCTATAATTATTAGTGTCTTTACTGTCCCCGGGTTTAAAAAGTGGTAACCTTACTATATTTGATTAGATCAGGGAAAACTCCTTGATCCACACATAAATTAAATATGAAGGCTAAGTACGGCGCTATAGTCTCAATAATGAAGGTACAAACTTTGATTAACATTCCCCATAGATCTTCGGTTAATTTGATCTTGATTTGCCTAAAAGCTTTTATTACTGTTAAGGGGTTTAAATGCTTGAATTTAAATTCAATCGGGCAGGATGAAACATTTGCTCTTAAAAAATCAATTGACCGCGAGGGAGAGGAATGTAAGGTTTCAATAGTTTTAAGTGGGATTTGCTTCCTGGACCACCTCTACCTAACCCCTATTTTGACAGAATATCCCAGGATTTGGCTTCCAGTAAAGACACGTTTTCAAACATTTCGGGATCACAGCATAAAAATTTGCCATGTCTCTTGGGTAGGACCCATCGCGTAATAACCAGCTAAGCAATGCCACTTACTTGGGCGTATACGCCACAGACTCAGGTGAATGTGCCATGACTAGCATGACACCGGCGAGGCACTGAACTGCGTCCTGAGGCCGCGTGGCCGCCAGCTTGCATAGTGCTAATACTCCTTCCGAACAAATCTGTGGGGACAAACAATAAAGATACACGAGCAATAAAGAACAATAAAGATAAGAGTAAGAACTAGGAGTCCATCCCTTTGGACTCCTAGTTCTAGTTCCTTTTGGAACACAGGGGGACGCCTTTTGAGTCAGTTGGTTGCGCTTACAAGTAAAGAAAGAAAAAAAAAAACATAATGTATGTGTATGAGAGAATGAAAGAGAGCGACCAAGAGAGAGAGGAAGAGAGAGAGAGGGAGAGAGGAAGAGAGAGAGGGAGAGAGAAAAAGAGATATAGAGAGAGGGAGAGAAAGAGGGAGAGGGAGAGAGAAAAGAAGAGAAATAGGTAGAGAAAGAAGGAGAGAGAGAAAGATGCATGGAGGTGACATTTAACGGCTTTTCGTTACGTGACGATATCTACCAGTCAAGTCCCACCGCAAGCCGCGAACTTCGTTCCAAAAAGTGAAGTATTTTAAGTGAAATATTTTATCACACACCAGCAACGATCGGAATCACAACATGCACAATAAAAGTTAATAAAAACTCACCACCGGCATACAATGTCCATACGACGTCGCCAACATCGCATACGCCGTACCAAATAAGTCCGTTGGTTCACAGTCCGGTGCGGGCGCATCCGCAGACAAGCCCCAGCACGTGCGGTGCACGCGCAGGCGCCGCAGCACGCGCCAGCACCAGGCGGGCGCGCTGGGCAGGGCCCGCACCCAGGCACACAGCCAGCTGCCGATTGTTAGCTGGACGTCTAAGGGTACACCGCTGAGGAGGTAAAAGATTGACTAAAGATTGACTAAGATTGACTATTGGTTATAGATTGACTAAATCAATAAGCTATATATATACAGGGTGTACCTGAGAGTATGGATCAAATAAAAAAGGGGGCGTGGGCAAGGTCATTACAGCCCAAACTTTTTAACCCTGAGAATGTCGGTGCAATTTTTTACGGGTCAAAAGTTATGTTTTGTTTTTTCAGTCATTTCGCATAGTGCTTAAAGAAAAAAATCTTTAAAAAGCGAACTACCAGGGCTTTCAATTTAATTTCTTTTCAGGACATTGCAGAAGAGCGGGCCTTTCCTGTGGTTATACTTTTACGCAGCTAAAAAACATGTGTTTAATAAGAAATAAACATTTACTGCAAAAGCTTCAGTTAGACAAACATTTTCGAGCGATTTTCATGGCAAAGTTCCACTAGCGAAAGTTGACCACGTATTAGAAAAACTTGCCCAAGTCATAGAGATTCTTTGGAGGTATGAATCACTGCGATATTCTCAATATTTTGTGAAACATGGTTGTCTAATTGAACTTACACATAAGGCGTATAATCCATCTCCAGTAACAGATGCTGCAGGAACTGTTGACAGCGCCGCGCCCAGTCGTCCAACAGTGCGTGTATCTCCACGCAGTTCGGACGCCATTTGTGAACGTTAAGCGTCTTCACACAACATGGGTCTAGGGTTTCCACTGTAAATAATTGTTTATTGGTATAAAAACTTGAATTAAATCTTAGTGGGGCTCCTGAATAAGTAAGGATAGGTCAACGCTAGGATAAGTGAGGGATTCAAGATAGAAAGCAGGAATTTTCGAAAGGCGTTCCGCAGAGACCCAAAGTTGTCGACATAGCTTACTGAATAATCAAGCTGAAGTGGCAATGAGCCGGCCATATTAGCGTTAGAACCGATGACCGTTGGGCTAGACGTGGTCTTGAGTGGAGACCGCGAATCGGCAAACGTAAGGTGGGACACCCTCAGGCTAGGTGGAGTGACGATCTTCGCAGGGTGGCTGGTAGCAGCTGGATGAGAGTTGCCGAGAATAGGGATGCATGGCGAGTAATTGGAGACGCCTATGTTCAGCAGTGGACTGCTGTAAACTGATGACGATGATGAGGAATTTCAAGTAGAGTAATTTATTGTTTCCTTTTGTTTTATATATTTAGAAGATTAGAATTGTAAGACAAATCAAGAAACAACTCGCAATGGATAAAAATGTCGGGCTAACTTAGCTGCTGTTATTTATTTCAGTGATTTAACCTCCGTGCTTCGGAAAGCACGTTAACAGTCGTTACGGGAGTCAGAAGCCCGAAAGTCTGACAACCAGTCTTGCCAAGGGGTATCGAATAAATAACCCAGTAACTGGGTTGTGGAGGTCAGATAGGCAGTCGCTCCATGTTAAATACTGGTATCCAGCTGCATCCGGTTAGACTGGAAGCCGACCCGAACATAATTGGGAAGAGGCTAGGCTGATGATTCAACCCCGCATGTCACAAGGCGAGGCCTTTTTGTAATTTTGATGACTGACAGGCCTACTATTTTTCGTTTTACATGTTATTTTGACATAACGTTTAACCTAATTTACACTTACCTATATTCAAGTCAGCTAGTATATGCAGTGCTGTAGAGTGTAAGTAGACGTGTGCGGCAAGCACTCGTCCCACACACTCCCGCGCAGCCGCGTCACACAATCCTTTACAGGATAGTGATTTTCGTTTCAGTCCAGTCTGTAAAACAAATGGACCATAGATGCGAGTTCATCATCATCATTTCAGCCAAAAGACGTCCACTGCTGGACATAGGCCTCCCCCAGCACGGCCACTTCGACCGGTTCTGAGCTTCCCACATCCAGCGGATTCCTACGGCCTTCACAAGATCATCGGTCCACCTTGTGGGAGTCATACCAACACTACGGATGCGATTTATTTACGAATAATTTATGAAAAGGTCTTTTTATTTTATTAAATTTCCTTCTAATATATATTTTTTTATGTTATCCTGCATGCACGTTCCTATTCTTGTATTTGTACAAAATATATCTTATCGTTCTCTCTCCCTTATTTCCAGACGTGGTCTGGAGTCGGTGTAAATATTCAAAAGTGTTTGCAAAATATAACACAATAAATAGTAGTCTAGCACAGGACTTTATTTCAGAGTCAATTATATCTAAGTAAATGATATCTAAGTAAAATGGGTAAGCCAAAACATGTTCCGACGATTTGAACATAGAATCCAGCTCTTACCTGTAGCAAGAATTCAAGTACAATCCTGGTTAGTTCGTGGTCCTGCGCTCGATCGATGGCGGCCTGCGATATTATGCGTATGCGCACATCACACGGTAGCACCGGCAGTTCTATTGAGAGCAGCTCTAGTTGTTTTGGAGTTTGATCTGTTGGGAGAAGACTGAACATTAACGAATTTCGGGGACTTGTCGTCGGAAGTATTCAAACGACCATAATTAATAATGCCGTGAAGTAAAATATTTGTGTTTTACTTTAAAATATACCTACACACAACTTCTGTCACGAACTGCCATTGAAAGCTATCAGTTTATACACGTCCTTTGTGTGTTTGCCACTTTGCCAGCTATAAAACGATAAAAAACTTCTTGACAACTCCAAATCAAAAGTCATTCATTCAAACTAGGCTGAGAATCAGCAGTTTTCGAAAGTCAAAATTACATAAGACAGTTCCCCAAAACGCCCACCCTTCACCACTTCCTAGTGCGTTAGCTGGGGAGAAGAAGCGGCGCAACAAACTCCCCAGCAGCACAGCTGTCTGTCGTTGTTGACTTATGCAGGAAGTTTTCAGTATGAGAAGAATATAGGATGCTAGAACGAGCGAAGTGAGCTGAATAAAAATAAAGTTATAGGCAGCTAAAAAGAGAAGTAGAATATCAAATACCATGCAGTCCAATGATGATAGATATGCAGTAGTCCTTAGCAGTGTTGTTAGCGAGCAGCGTCGCTGGCAGTTTATCTAATTCCTGTGCTTCAAACAGATTGAATCCGGCGGAGAATGCCGCTTCCAGTTCAGCCGATATCTTCTCTTCTAACTCACGGGCGTAGAATGATCTAGAGTTTAAAAGAAATACAATAAATGTATATCTTCTATAGTTTTGATTCCAATCCAGCAGAAACTCCTATGGGAATCTTCTTGCTCTTCCTCAACCTGGAAATCACCCAACTACACCATGGCGTCCTCACCATTATATCTTTTGCTAGATAATGAAATATTGCTATGGCTACAGCATTTTTTGTTTGCGTTTGACAACGGATGACTTGGTATAAATAAATGAAAATGCAAATCCAATATCTATTGTTACACATTATGTGAAACATATAACATGAAATGTAACACAACAAGTATGCGAATTTGTTTCAACGTGTGTTGCATTGCATGTTACGTTTCACATAATTATGTGCATCGTGTACCCACTTTATTTATGGTTACCTACCTAGAAGTCAGATGCAAGCAAGCAAGCGCGTGCAGCGCCCGCGCCGCTAGCTCTCGTATCGTGTGATGCAACCTCACGTAACCTGGCTGCGCGCGCGCGCTGCGCTGCAACACGTGCAGGAGCACGCGCACGCCACAGCACGCCTTCATGACGCCCCGACCTCCCACTGTGTCGCCCCATTCGTGAGGACGAGCGTGATGGATGTCCTAAGAAATGTGAGTTGAAGTTACAAGTGTCCTTGGTGATATGTTCTAAATATGATTCGCGACCTTAGCAAATGTTTATTTGTAGAATTATAATTATAAAAATCATCAATACAACTCTCTTAGTTCATGTAATCCTATTCAATGACTATTTCATGAAATCATGAAATAGTCATTTGAGGAATATGCTAACTTAAGGAGTTGTATTGCTGATTCTAATGACTATAATTCTGTAAAGCCGTATTTGTTACCGTCGTGAAACATATTTTAATCAACATGTAAGCTGACACTGACCTGTAAATTGTAAAGTTCGAAAGAAAATTTGAGTTTCGCGGGCTACCTTACCGCATCCCCCTTAACGGCAAAACATAGAGATTCTGTACCTATTTTATTTACAACACCAATTATTAATAAATAAAAACTTTGACATTTAACTGCCAATTTTTTTGCGAATCTCGTCGTGGGAGGCATCCCACGCATCCTCAGCTAGAAAACCGATGACCTTATAAAGGTTGCATCAGAGTGATTCGCTTTGAGCGAGTGTGTGGGAGGTGGAGAACCAGCTGGCGCAACTTGGTAGAGCTCTACCAAGTTGCGCCAGCTGAAATGCTGAAATGATGATGATAATGATACTGCGATCATTATCATCATCATTTCAGTAAGAAAGACTGCTGGACATGCGCCTGCCCCAAGCTCCGCCACTTCAACCGGTTCTGTGCTTCCCGCATCCAGCGGATTCCTGCGGCCTTCACCAGGTCGTCGATATTCCGAATAAAATTTATGTTTTAAGAGGATGAATATCCCGTCCCGGTTCTGTGCTACTTCATGCCGATTGGTGGCAATTCTTCATGTAAGTGGTAATCTTTACATAGTATAAAATGAAGTGGCTTCTGCTGTCCGTTCGCTTAGATCTTTTAGATTTCTCAACGGATTTTAATGCAGTTTTCAGTAATAGATAGTGATTCAAGAGCAAGGTTTATATGTATAATACATACTCGTGCGAAGCCGGGGCGGGTCGCTAGTAGTAAATAAATAAACAAATAAGTAAAATAAATATTCCTAAAGAAGATAATAGACGACGGGCAGGAGACTTGGATGTACCAAGTCTCCGGCCCGTCGTGGTCTCTTGGTTTCAGAGCACCTGTGTTATACAGGCCCGAGCGATGGCCTCAAAATATTACAGTATGCCTGAAGCAGTTGAAACTTACAGAATGTGTGAACAGAACGAGGCGAGCCACCAGGTCCCTAAGAGGGAAGGCGCACAACAACGCCAGCAGGTCGCGCTCGCGCAGAGTGCCCTCGCTCACCGCGCCGCCGCCGCCGTGCTTGTCCACCTCCTCCCACGCCTCCTCGGCCTCTGCACGGGAATTTATTAAATTATAAGTAGTATGTTCCAAAAGTATCTGATGAATGTGTAATAACAAACTCTGTTCAGGTTAAATTCTTATGTAATCACTCATTAAAGCTTTCAGGCTAAAACGGCTGAACGGATTTGGATGAAATTTGGCACTTGGGTAGACCATGACCTGGGTTAGGATATATATAGGATACTTTTTATCCGATATTCCTACGGGATCAAGACTTATGCGGGTGAAACCGCGCGGCGCAGCTAGTTCAGTAGTAGTATAAATAAACATCTTGATCCTCTCTATCTGTAATTAATAACTACTTGCTACTAGTCTTACCCTCAGTGCACTCGAGCGCGGTGTCAGTGCGGGGCCGGGCGAGCAGCAGTGAGAGCAGAGCGAGTATGCGCGAGGGGGACGCGGCGTCCACGTTAGCGTGCACCACTAGTGAAGCCCACTGGACCGAGCGGGATTGCCTGGAAATTCAAATACAGGTAGAATTTTGATCACCGTCGAAATCTAAATGGTAACATCTTTGGATAAAAATAATTAAATACCTGTTTTTGCTATTAGTATCACTCAATACAAAAATATTGATATATGGCATCAAAACGTTGTCTAGAAAAGTCTACTACCCGCAGATACACATCGCGCTGCACCCGCACGTCGCCCCTTTCTCTCATTCAGCATAATATACGCGGCAATTCAACGTTTCGATTTTTTTAGTAAAAAAATGGAGTCTGAATGGTTATTAATGCCTAGAAAAAAATTGAATGGTGATTAAAAATCACCCTGTATAGTCGATGGGGAAAGACCTCTGCCGCAGTAGTAGTAGGGCGCTTTGAAGGATCTTATACCTATGAAAGTGACATTAATGAGTCTTTAAAATTAATTGTAAACTGGCTTGAAGAAAACAATTTAAAAATCAACTTGAGCAAAACTAAAGTCATACATTTCAGTCAACGGATTCCTAGCATGAGCCTTAATGTACACTACAATAATGATGTTGTAGAAGAAGTAGAAACTACAAAATTCCTGGGTCTCGAAACATCTCAACTGGAAAGCACACATTAATGTTTTATGTAAGAAAATGAGTAAATCCGCATATGCACTACATACATTATCGTCCATAGTATACACGGATGCACTCCTTACTGCTTACTACGGTATAGCAGAATCCCACTTACGATATGGAATAATATTTTGGGGTAACTCAACCGAAAAAGAAACAGCTTTTAAAACTCAAAAAAGATGCATACGGGCGATGTTTAAGCTAAAAACTACCGATAGTTGCATGCCATACTTTAAACAGTATAAAATACTGACACTACCATGTTTATACATACTAGAACTAGCTGTGTTTGTTATGTTGAACCCAAATCGTTTTAAACGTCTGGCCGATGTAGTTTTACGTAATAGACGCGACAATACCCTACTATGTCATCAGTCCGCTAAGACAGCACTAATGCGCAAAAGTGTTTACTGCATGGCTCCGGTCATATATGATAAAATACCAAAAAGTTGGAAAGAATTGCCGCTAACATTATTTAAAAAAAAGCTTCGAAGCTTTTTGACAGCCAAAGCTTACTATAGCGTAACAGAATTTCTAAGTGAAAAAAAATTTGTAACTTAGTTTGCAATGTTTCCAAATTAGAATAATGTTTAGTTTTTTGTTTTTTTTTTTTGCTCTGTTTGTTAAAATGTTGTAGATTAGTGTAGTGGATTTAGTTTATAATTGCTGTAACTTTTGCATGCCTTCTGGTAAAATATGGCTGAACCTATTCCTTATAACACCGTGTATTGTACCCATATTTGCAAAATAAAATATCTTTTATCTTTATCTGTAGCTTCCCAGGCTTCTCCTACCACCATTACTATTTCTGGCACCAACTGCCGTAGCTAAAATCCAATTTTAATTGATGGGTGCCCGTCTAAATACAGACATTTGAGAGATTTGAACCTTGTCTCTGGGATCGTAATGAACATTAGGTGGAGAGAAGTCTTATTGCCATCCAAATTCGGTAACATTTATTAATTATGTAGCTAAAACCCGTGCAAGTAAACTAGGCACCTGGCGCTGTGACATCACTTCACAAAGATGCTATCACTACTGAAGCAGGAGAGGGGTTGCATTCCAGCTACTTACTTAAACAGATGATGCATAAGAAACAGCAACTGCCTTAGGTCGCGGTTGTCGAGTAGCGCGGCTGACAGCGCTGCGGCCCAACGCTGCAGCGCGCTGGCGAGCGCTTCAGGCGCATTATCACTTAGTCGCAACGCTTGTAATATAAGCGATAAAGCTTCTCGTATCACGCTCTTGTTGCTTTGTATTGTTTCTGATATTAGCTCTTCGATCTGGACATATGGAAAGAAAATAAAAGTTGAGAATGGCTTAGAAATTGTTTATTTTGACCTATATTTAAAAATTAAATTTGTCCTTGGAGGTTTGGAGTGATCTATTTATTTTATTTTATATATTATCGGGAAATTAGACCTAGAGACTAGAAGGTTATATAGACCAAGAAATATTTAAGAAACATTTCAGTATTTTTGGGGTTGTAAAGAAGTAAAGAATTAATTTAGATTTTTGATTTTTTATTTTTTTTATTTTTTATTGTTTTTTTTTATTTTTTTCTGATTCTGATAAATAAATTTATTATTACCTGACAGTGCGCCAACAGAGCAGCATGCTGATGATGGCAATACGAATCCTGTACATCCCTCAGTAGACTCTCCAGCCTCAACTTGGCAACAGGTAACCTCTCTTTAACCAACTCCGCATGCTCATAGCTTGCTCTCAAGTGTACATCGAGCCCACACTGGCACTTCTCTGATAAGTTCACATGGCGTTTCTCTATCTTCCATAGAGTTGCTCTTCTTTTCTCTTCATCTGCAAACCCACATGCGAGTTGTATTCGTTCGCGTTCTACCGCTATTAGTGATGACCTGCATCAGAAAAATAAGGATTAATTGCAACCAACATATTTTTGGGCGAGACTGATGCAAGGTGTAGCAATACTGCTCACACAGTTGATTGCCTAGAACTAGAAACCATACCAAGACAGTTGAATTTTGGACTTACTAAGAATATTTATTTTTATCATACATAACCAGCTCAAAAAAAATATTTTAAACTTTTTGTCCCATTGCATACCTGAATGTAGACAACAAATCAACAAGTGGATGCTCTGGTCCACTCACAGGTCCTGCTTCAACTATCTCTTCTTCTCTTTCACTCATGGCCCTGACTTCTTCCATCTCCTTCCCTCCACACAGTTTGATTGCATCTTCTAGAGACATGCATTTTACTTTAGGCTTATTCTCTATTATTCTCTCTACTTCTTCATACTGCACAGTTTGCGGTACGTCACCGAAGCACGGTGCTGATGGCATTATGTCTTCTCCTACATATTCAAAAGGAGTTTCTTGTATCTGCTGCTCAGTGTTCAAATAAGCATCAGGGTGTACAAGTTCATATTCTCTTTCTTCTGCAATTTCTGTAACTTCATTTGGTATCGCTATCCTTTCTAGTTGATTACTCAAGTCTTTGTAACTGCCTTCAATACTCGATAATGGAACCACCTCTGATTTGTCACCTATTTCAGCAATCTGTTGTTCCTTGATATGTTCAGTTTGTTCCACCCTGGAGTTAGATTGTGCTATACTCTCATGATTACCTAAATTAGTTTCTATAATTTGTTCACTATAAGTCTCTTCGCTATCTCCTATTATTTCTATACTTATATTACTGGTTTCAGCTTCTTCATTCACTACAGCTGCTTGCGTATCTGATCCTATTACATCAGTCTTTGTGGTTTCAATCCCACAGGAGCTTTCAGTGATGTGAACCAATTCCTCAAGAATTGGAGGTTGTATGCCTACTGGTGATAGTTCTCTAGTAGCATTGCTTCTTTCTTTTGATTTATTTTTCTGGAAAGTAATAAATATTTTATAGATATGTTTTATCTTGTCTTTTTCATTGTTGTTCCCAAAATATGATGAAACCCAGTCTAGTAGTAATGCAACACAAGACCCAGGAGTGAATATTTATTTCAACTGTAATGGGAAACATTTACCATTTAAATTAAGCTATATTACAAACCCTATTTCCTCTAAGCCTTATCAAGGCTTGGATCTGCTAATCAGTAATCAAATCTCTGATATGTTGCTGTTTATTTATTTATTTATTTATTTAGATAGAACGGCCGAAGCCAATTACACTATTTAAACATGAAATTTATTTAACACATTCATGCATTCTTCTCACAAAAATTCAAACATTCTGATAGCATCATCTTCCATTCATTCGCAAACATATCAATATCTGTGTTTGAGTTCAGGAGAGCGTTAATAGCGGCTAATGTCCGAGGAATAGGTGACTTGGAGTGTGCAACAGTACGGCAAGTTGGAACAGCCAGTAAGCGGTGCTTCCTGCCACGACAGTAATTGTCTGGGACAAATAGATTGCAGATTTCATTATGCAGATCAGGAACATCAATAATCCCCCTAAGAATTTTAAATATTACAGTCATCTGATTGCGCGACCGTCTTACTTCTAAAGAATTGAGACTTAAGCAACCCAACAGGAATTTAGTGGGATACAAGAGAGGATAAAACCCGTACAAGTGCTTGTAAAGGTATCTAAGGAATGCTTTTTGAACTTTTTCCAAAGCTAACGCATACTGCTTCTCAAAAGGGTTCCATACGCACGCACTAGACTCAAGATTGCTACGGACCAATGCCCCAAAAACAAGCTTGATAACGTGGGGGTTGTGGAAGTCACGACAGTTCCTT
This sequence comes from Agrochola macilenta, assembly GCA_916701695.1. Classification (NCBI taxonomy): domain Eukaryota; kingdom Metazoa; phylum Arthropoda; class Insecta; order Lepidoptera; family Noctuidae; genus Agrochola; species Agrochola macilenta. Next base: position 19,439,112 of record OU753563.1, read on the forward strand.
AAAACAAAACCAAGGCGCCTAAAGGACTCCTTCGCAGTTGATGTGATGTGGTCGTGAAAAGTGAGCTTACGGTCGAATATGACTCCCAGGTCTTTCATGGAATCAGTTCTTGTAATCGCATCTCCATTCAGTTTGTATAGAAACTTGACTGGGCGCCGCATTCGACCGAAAGACATCACGTAACATTTTGATTGATTAAATTCCATTTTATTTTCTAAACTCCACTTATATACTGAATCAATGTCTGATTGCAGAGCTTGGCAATCGAGCTCAGAATTTATTTCATAAAATAGCTTTAAGTCATCAGCATATAAGAGGGATCTGGCATTCGCAACCACCCGCTGTTAAGACTGGCTGAACAAAATATCAACAAATGTGTCATCTGATTACAACAGATTTACAGCTTCTAAAAACCGAGGCATCCCAATTTGTTTTATACTATAGGATATAAATAAAGAAGTGTATGAAAAATAAAGGGTCCTCTGATCAGCTGCCTATAAATTATACCCCGATCAAAATTAGGAGGCATAATATGACAGAAAACTTCTTGAGCTGTTGCACACAATGACAAGCAACTGTGATCGCTTTAATGTTCATTTACGAAAGGCATATATGTTACAGCTAAAGACAGTTGTGGAAATAAACTTAACTTTTTGAGGAGAGGTTAATGTTAATTTATTTCATCTTAAGCTGGCTAAACTTAAGTGACAAACATTACATTCTCTTGTGCCTAAACGGACCCTGGTGCCCGTTGTGTGATCACAATTCTAACCTACCTTTCAGCCATTTTCATTTGCTACAGGATTTTTAGCCAAGGGTAACCCCTTGGCTAAAAATCCGGCTACACCGGATAAAGATGAAAGCATTTATCGAAAATGCACGTCAAACATTGGCCTCTCCTCAAAAATAAACTCAAGTTTAGCTGGCTAATGTTAAGTTTATTTCCGCACCCGTCTTTATATATATATTAAAGAACTAATAATATGTACAGTATCACATTCCTAGCAATTGGAATGTTTTGCTGCGCAAATGGAAAGACAAAGGATTTTGTTTTGAACCCAAATCTAACTTACTTCTCTGCGTTTCTCCTTTACCATAGTAGCCATGGCTGTCGAATCTATATTCCAACGGATCCTGGATAAGTAAAGAATCAAACACTAAGGTTTTTTCGTCTCTGAACGTTTTTATTTACGATCATGTTTTTCCCCAAAAACCAAAACAAAGTGAGGAACAATCATAAATCAACAGACGTCTGACAGCAGGACAACATCTATCGAATCCAGATACGGAGAAACAGAGATGGCAGTAGTTTTATGCTTGCTATTGCCATAATTCCATTAAATTAAACGCAACGATCAGCTGTGAACTAGTGACGGGTTCTAAAAGTATTTTTTAGTAGATTTTTCGATTATTAAATAGGTTTTTTTTCGAAGCTTCACCACCAAGACAAAGGCGTTTACTTCTATGCCTCCGTGAATTTTCTTTCCTTGAAATAGAAACTCTTTAAAAACGACTAAAGTAAAATTGGGTTCTTGTTGAGTGGAAAATTGTCAAATAACTTCTCCCGCTCTGGTCGGAGTGGGAGGACGTGTCAGACTCTAACTGACTAAAGCCCACCTGTGTTCCTTCAGTTGCCTGCACATTGCCAGGGGCCACGGTATCCCTTTCGGACTTTCCCGCGACCTCGGCAGGCATCGGTCCTAGTGGACCCAGTCAGTTGTGCTGACATCTATTTGAGGCACGCGTGGAACACAACGCGCCGTCGACCCAGGCCTGGTCCTTATCGGACGGCGAGCTAACCATTGCTCACCGTCCGCAAGCCCGCGCCTGCAGTGGCCGGGAATTGTCCTGCGATTCCCGACGCCAATGGCATCTCCTGCGGCGGCTAGGAGGGTGAGGGCGCGACATTTGCCTCTCCCTCACGCGCCCTATCTCGTCCTTCGCGAGCATTACTGCTTCGCAGAAGGAAGTGACGGCTTCCCACGCCCTCTCGCTCCGTACCATGGCCTGCACGGGCGCTTCACTCTCCTTCTCACTTACGGTATGTATGTAAGTGAGACGGAGTACGAAGCGCCCGTAACAACGGCTGAAAATACGGATTTCATTAAGGGAGTAGGCCCCTTGGGCCAGACGCGAGAGATCACCGCCGCCGATCGCCTCCACAAGGACACGGCGAAACCCTGCCCAAGCCGGGCAGACCTCCACCGTATGCTCCACCGTGTCCTCCGGGCGATCCACACAGTGGTGACACCCGGGCGTTTCCTCCCGCCTTATGCGGAACAGGAACCTCCCAAGACAACCATGTCCGGTGAGGACTTGCGTCAGGCGGAAGGTGAGGACGCCGTGGCGCCTCTCTAGCCACTCCTCAAAGAGAGGACTTATTGCCGCAATTCTGGCGTGCCCAGCATAGGGTTGTGACAATCGCACTCTCTGTCCGCTGTGCCGAGATTTCTCGCGGCATCGGAGTTACGCCCCGGCGTTTCGCCTCCTCGCGCCACTCCCAAATGTGCGTGAGGACTTTCGCCTCCAGATCCCATGGCGGCAATCCGGCAAGGAGGGTCGCCGCCTCACCGGAGACCGTGCGGTATCCCCGGACCATCTGGATGGCTATGACCCTTTGGGACGCGTTCAACCGGCGGGCTGGCCGCAGCCTCAAAGAACGCGCCTACACCGGTGCCCCGTAAAGGGCCATGGACCGCACGACCCCCGCGTAGAGCCTCCGGCAGGAGGAGAGGAGGCGTTTGGACCCCCTAGATTGGGCAGGAGCCGCTTCAATGCAGCCCCGGCCCGCTCCAGTCTGGGAGCCAAACGTAGGAAATTCTCCACGAAGTTCCACCGGCTGTCGGGGACGAGTCCCAGATACTTCATTGTTGACTCGACGCCGATGTGAACCCCTCCTACCGTCATTTGGGAACCCGACGGTAGCGCGTTCCGAGGACCACGAAAACACATGGCTTCGGACTTGTGCAGGGTCACCTCGAGTCCCAGTTGCCTGATCCTGTCGACGATTGTCGCAACCCCGCGTGTCGCTAGTTCGGCCGCCGCCTCGTGCGACCTCCCCTGCGCCAGGACCAACGTGTCAGCGTAGCAAACCACGCTGACGCCGCTAGGGAGGTCGGCGCGCAGCACCTAGTCGTATCCGATGTCCCACAGATGCGGCCCCAGGACCGATCCCTGTGGGTCACCGCACGACATCTCTCGCCGGTTCCATTCTCCCTGGTAACCGGGGTAGATGACGGCCCTGTCCGTCAAATAGGCCTCGACCACACGATAGAGGTAGGTATCCGGTGATACCGGAGTGCCTCCCTGATGCAACTCCAGGGCAGGGTGTTAAAAGCATTGGCGCTGTCTAGAGACACCGCCAAGACGATCCCACCCCGAGCCACAGTATCCCAAAGTTGGGTCCGCTGCGCTATGTTTTCGTGTTTTACAATACCAAACATTGTGTACCGCGACGAAACTGCACCTTGTTTCCAATACGTCATAATTACAATCACCACGTTAGATCCTACCTAATACAGTACCTGCAGATACTTAACACGTTCAGTGCCGGGAGCCCTCCTGGAGGGTTCACTCCTGTTATTTATATTTCTATGGGTTATCTATCCACTCAAGCGTCCAAGCCGCGCGGCGATTCTCGCCCCCCCTGTCCGCGCATGAAATTTGACTTTCTTTTTTATGACCGCGCGAGACTCCCTCAACAAAAACGCGTACTACTGAAAAACTGCTACAGCTACAGTCAAATAAAAAATACTCACGGAAAGCTCAACGAATCCAGAATTTAATTTGGTTAAGAGTAAATTACTCAAATTAATAATAAGGGATGAAAATAAAGATTAAAGTTGATAATATTAAAAAAAATACCGTATTTATTTTTTATTTCGAGCTTTACAAGAAAAGTATAACAGTTACTGTTAACAATTATTTTTTATTATAATAGAACACTATATACCCTTTAAAATGATACCCATATCTCAATATTAATATTTACTTTTCTGTCAAGAAAAAATAAACAAAGTCAAGTACTTCTCAAAAGGTCCTCGGGCCTCGGGCGACGTAAAGATGTGACAAGATGGCTGCCCGGCTAATGGCGTGCGCACACGACGAGGTTATTTTAATGAAACACAAATATTCATGTTCGGCAAGTTTATTTAGCAAACACAGAAATCCTAAACAATGCGAGATCAGCTTAAACTGGAAATATATAGGTTGATATGTAGCCGTGTGTACAACCGCACTCACTGGCGGTCGACCGCTATTCACCCTTAAGCATAAGGTTACACACTAGCAAGTTGTACACTAGCAGTGGCAGACAAAGCAAATTACGATAAAAATAACAGTAATTGTAGGAAGATCATTAGTAAAAATTGGCTTGTAAGCATTTGCGTATTTGCGTGCAAATATTTTTTGCGTAAATTCTGGCATTCTAATGCACATGCATATTTTGAGTGCGTTCTGAGCGAATTTTGTTATTATATTGGTAAGTATTCCTATTTTTCGTTTGTCTTTCAATATTAAAAATAAATTATTATTATTATTTTTCAACATAAAAGTAAATAACACTATAATCTAAAATCTATAATTATAGATATTTTTTTATTCTTTGATATTCAAAAACGAAAAATATAAACACCACACCTATAGTAGGAACATAAACACCAATACAAAGCCACAAAATATTCCCAAACAGATCACCAAACGCTCAGTCTGAACAAACCGTTATTCACGTTCTAAGTCGACATGTCCACCGGGACTCCAGTCCCCAACACTAAAATCATTATTAACGAGTTGTATTTTCATCACTTCTAGACTCCATCTCAATATATTTCGTTTGTAAATGGCAATTAACGTGCTAATAGTAAAGCATTTTCTTACATTTAGCATTTATTTAACAAAAACAACAAGTAGAATATAATGTAAACAACTTTAAAATCATCAAACGATGATCGCGTTGTGATCATATAACTTTTGCAGCTAAATAATTCCATGTAAACGTTTTGAAATTGTCGCAGTAATGCATATTTCGAAAAGGAAATATCTTCACGTTTAATTTGATGTACAATAACAATAGAAATAGGGTATAAAAACAGCAAACTTACCACATTTTTGTTTGTTTTCCAGTACACATTCTAACCTTGTTCACAACAAAGAAGAACTGTCATTTTCTTTTTTTTTTCTGAATCGAATGTTGCCGTTCCACAGGTTAAATTTACTCTGGCGGATGACAAATTTAATAGAGCGCCATCTCCAATTTTTTACTGTACAACAATCCAACCAACTTTTATCGCGGTACGCGTTTAAACCGAACGATGTTGCTAGGGGAGTGTTCTCCCCGTGATCGTTTAAGGTGAAAGTTTGTTCGGGGAGTGTAGTCCCCGAGCACGATTGAGTGGCTATATATTATTATTATTTATATATATATTATTATTGTTATTTATATACGGGGTGTCAGGGACATCGACGCTATTGACCGGTTGAGTAGTCATGACCTTAGTGGTCAGCTACGAGATCCCTAAATAAAAAAATAAAAAAAGGACATCGACGCAAAGCCGGTTACCATGGATTCAGTACATTTTTAAATGTCGCGGCATTATGCTGAGATAGGAGCCTTTTGGCCTCGTACAGGACTTCCTTCTGTATCTTCATTTTAATGTAACTTTGTTTTTGATTGTTTTTTATTTATGTTTAATGTGTTTTTAGTTTTGTGATTTCCTGTGCGAGTCTCAATAAATACTTTTTCTTTCTTTCTTTACATGATTCTGAAATTGCGTTGAAATTTTTCGTTATTTAAAAAAAAACAGCTGCTCCATACATTTTGCCCGCGTAGGTATTGCACTTTTCTATTAAACAGCGGATTTTTTTTTTAGTAGTAGTAGTTAAGATCTGAATTATCGGCATGATGTTAGAGGAATTATTATGTAGATTTTAATTACGTCCAAAAGAGGTCCTAAGCTGCTAAGTCCAAGCTTTGTATAGCTAATAGTTAATACATTAATTTAAGCATAATAGTTAATACATTAATATCTTCTAATCAATAGGTAAGTAAGTAGTATACCTAGACTTACGTTGTGATCCTTGAACAAGGAGTGTTTTGAATATTGATTGTAAATTATTTTATCTTCATAAACCTTTTCTTCTTCAAATCTAGCATGGCCCATCCATAAATAACCCTTCTAATAATAACTGGGGAATATTTTCTGCCAATACGAGTAATATGCCCTTGCCTATTCAGAATCCTTTTCTGGGGGCCTACCACCACCTTTAGAGCAGTATTATTTTAATAATACTTTAGTGTGGGAAAGAGGTGAAGCTCTACAGGACGTATCGCTCCATATCTTTCCCCCACTGAAGTAAGATTTAAATAATACTGCTTTAGAGGTGGCGGTATGCCCCTGGAGATTCAATTAGCGCTCTACTTTAGATATGGCTCTTACTAACCAAATACCAACCTAATTGTGTTTTCTTACGCTTGGAAGTTTATTTATTTATTTATATATTTATTACTTTAAGCACACAAATGTACAGAGGCGGACTTAATGCCATAGGCATTTTCTACCAGTCAACCAAGTTCAGAAGTTAAGGAGAAGTTCAGGTCCTGATAGACGGAGGACTAAGTAAGACACACTTCCTTGCACATTCATCATCACCCACGGCAAGCGAGTTACTTACACAGGTGTGTCAATGCTGATAGATACACAGTACACGCATAATGGAATTTTTTAACTTAGGGATACGATAAATATTATTATTTACTTGACACTGTTTATGATCTTTGACCCAAACACGCTACTAACGCATATCGCCATGCCTTCCGTCATACCGTACCGTTGCGCTTGAAGTTGCGATCGTTTAAAGATTCTAGTTCACAGGTTCACACTTGGGAGAGTAAACAAAATCATTAGAAAAAGATCTAACTATCTGTATGACATCATAAGTGCTTGATACATAAGTACACACGGTGACACGGCTACACAACAAGTTATACATTTCTAGTATATGCTAACCTCTCATTGTACGGAAATCCTATACAATGCGAGATCAGCATTTACTGGAAATTTATCGTTTGATATGTAGCCGTGTGTACGTGCATTCTAATTAAATGAACCACGGGTCACTGGTACCGGTACTAATGATAAAAATATTTCGTCATCGGCTTGCACAATATTAATTTATTTTTCTATAGCCACGTCAGTTCTAAGAATATTTACAATGTTGATTTTTTACTGAATACAATGTCCATGTGAGGACATGGACATTGTATTCAGTAAAAAATTACAGTACACAACAGTACAAAGTACAGTAAATAGTGAAATCACTAAGCGTCAAGGATGTTGGACTTGGACCTAGCAAACGTAACGGAACGTGCTATGTGACATCATTTTATCGGTTAACATTTATACATGATAGCTACTGTACAGTGTACCTACACGTCATTTGAACACGTTAAAGAAACTACTATCGGAATAAGAACAAAAATGTACGGTGAACCTCGTCATTCTGTTATGATAGGTGAGAAACAAGAAACCGACGTACTTAGGTAGATACTCGTAACTACTCAGGATCTAGATCTTTTGTCATCCCCAATTTAGTAAAGTACGGGCATAGATTAACAAGAAACCAGGTTCGTGATGATGACAAAGGCAACTGTCACCGACAATCACAGTGCATTACATTATTTTTATTTCTTACTAGCTTTACCCGCCCCGACTTCGCACGGGTAGCACTAAACCCTACCTACCCTAATTTTCTCACCGTTTAAACCTTCCCTGGACTATGACAAACATTTCAAAACCAAAATCAGCTAAATCGGCCCAGGCGTTCTCGAGTTTTAGCGAGACAAACGAACAGCAATTGATTTTTATAAAGATAGATTCAAAGAGATCTATAGTAGGGAAGCTCATAATGAGAATGCTGAATGTAATTTATCCTCTTGAACACACGAGAGGGAAATAAGTTTTAAGAGCACTGTCAATAGACATTTCAATGGCTTTGCCTGTCGCGCCCTTTACAAATCAATCAATCAATTCAGCTTGTTCAGTTCACTGCTTCCCAAGTTGCTCCATTACACCCAATTCTCCGGATTCCGCATCAAGTTTTTCCTAACCGGCTTATCTAGCTGATGTGTATCCTACACTAAACTTACCCTTCTATTCGTGGTCCCCAGATAATCACTCAAAAGGTCGTCTCGTCTAGTCTCATGGAAAACCGAGGCGCGATGACGATTTTTTTTAGAATGCCATTCATTCTTGCTTACTAGCATTTCAGTGAAATGATTTTATTAGTCAGCATGAAAATAGGGAAAAAAACTATTTATGTACTATGTACCTTTATTTGTAGGTATTTAAATAAAATAAAAAGCTTTTAATTGCTAAACAAATAGTTTTGTGCGTCGGCTAAAATAAATATCACATTTTATGACGTATGACGATCGAATCCCATATGAGGAATCTTGTTTAAATTTTAACTTTGTTAAACATTTTATTTATAGTAATTATGCGTTACACCTTGTGTACATAATAATTCTAACAAACACAGTAAGTTAGATAAAAAATAAATATTCTCTTAACTATTATATCGCTGCTTCCGCGACCCGACCTAAATTAGATTCCAGCCGGATTCCCAAACGGCCTCAGCTATCAACCAAACTTCAATCCAAAGTACTCATACTTCTCAAGGAGCTTCTAAGACGGAGGCTGTTCCTGATACGATATATTTTCATCTTCATACTGAATATTTGTTGGATTTTGTTGCGTAACAATAAAAATGGGAGATTTTAACTTTCGTGGAACAGGGGACGGTGATGTTGAGTAACTTCTCTGTTGTACTTGTGGCGCAGCGCTCTGCATTTTGGCGCGAAACATGACATTATCGATTTCGTGCATCGCCAAATCGCGTTGGTGTTCGTCTAACTTTTTTAATTTCTTCGCCAACAACCGCCCGTACAGCTCATACTCATCCATTTCACTCTTCACGGCGCCGCCTGCGTTTTTCAGATACGTTACGGCTTCATCCATTCGTTTCTTTGCATAATTTAAGTCAGAACTATTCTTATTTGCGGAGTTTCTTTGACACGGGGACGCTGGCTTACTTTGTCTGACCATTGTGGTATGTTTTTCCGTGATGTTAAAGTTTTTGTTAATATTATTCGTTTGATCCAGTATACCTGGTTGAGTAGAGTAATTACCCGTATTTGTGAAGTACTGAAACAATGAAATTACGTTAGCACGTAGGTACATCTACCTCTACGTACCTACCTAATATCATCACTCATTTATACATTTATCCACCCTAATTCTGAATACCTAAGGCTTTTTGGTTAACCACTTCTAGTACCTAGTCTTGCTTGACACTGAGCATCAATATTGCAGGATGAATTCAGATTCATCCAGATACAGATGATCTCTCTTCTTATCTTCGATCAGCTATCTTACTTAAAATCATTACCTACCACAGCACTCGCTATAAAACCAGCTGGTAAAACTTATTTACAATATCGGCTACACGATTTAGCTTCTAATTTTTTATACGGAACCCATAACGGTGCATGGGCCGACTTGCACCTGCTCGCCAGTTAAAACTGTGCTATACCTAGTCATACAGGTGTAGTATAGGGAATATATACCTATACCTGCGAATACTGCGAAAGTGCGGAATGATTAGTCTTATAATCGTAAGTCGTATCCGTACCGTGCACGTGCCCGGTGCACCAATATTATATTTTGACAATATTATCAAATGTATTTCCTAAAGCTAATAAGACAATAATTATTATTATCGCCTTCTGCGACATGTGTCCCAAAGTTTGGTTGCCAAACCCACAAACAAAATGGTTATGGCATTACGCAATTGGGTCCAATTTGGTCCAATATTATACCAAAGTGCGGAAGTTTTTGAAAATACAAACTTGAAAATAATATTTATTTAACTAATTGTTTAGAGCCGGTTTACTTCTAAATATATGTAAAATGATTGATTACCTCATTTTCCAATTGGTTTGTGCTATCACATTCGTATTTCCCGCCAAGAAAGCTCTCCATAAGTGAATAGGCGAACCAAGTTGTGCGATATCCCGGTTGAACTTTCTTCTTGCCGAGGTGCATCCTAAAGGACGTCATTAAGGATTCCTTTTTCTTTTTTAGATCAGTAATTGAACAATGTATACTTAAAGATCCCTGTATTCTGAGCCAAGATTCCGAAACTTCGCTTCTATTTCTATGCAGAGGATGTTTTGGATCCCATAGGTGTTGCTCTCTTCTGTAGAGTTCCAAGAATTCCAGCACAGTATCGCTAGTCCACGACATTTCTAATTTTTTTGTTAAACAAATTGACATCAGTCTTCAACCAAAACAAGAACCACTGAGATCTCCTGATAGCCAATCAGAACACATCGCTCGTCCAATGTTTGTGAATGAGTACACGTGTGCTGGCCTCGTTCCACAAATTTTGCGATCAATGTTCGTCATTGGCATTTGGTGACCAACCAGTAACATTTGACGAAGTTATGATGTAAGTATTATAGAAACTAGCGACTATTAAATAATGATAAAATAAATAGAGTAATTCGAAACACGATCGTTTGTTGAAAAAAGGTGAAAAACTAGTTAGGGAATTAAAAGTATAGTTGCGTAAAGTATAGATTTAAAATATTTCCCATCTCTTTCCAGCTAGCCCTTGAATGATAATGCTATCTCTTTCATTCGGGAACTTATATTTTCCATAGTGTTGTGAAGTATGTAACAACTTAATTAGCAAGTTCAAGTTGAAACGATTAATCTACTACTATCCATCGGATAATAATAACTAGGTAATTGAGTTTCAGTTATATACTTAAAAACTGTGCGTTTGCACTGAAACATTGTAGACATGTTGAAATCTTTTTTTTCTGTCAATGCTCGACAGTTCGATACAATGTTTGACAGGAAATACAGATTTCAACATGATTCCAGTGCAAACGCACAGTTTTATTAACAATTTGGCTAAGTAACATATCAAGTGATATAAAACGTCAAAAATGTTTCACGTCAACAAGTTGCGAGAAGAAAAAGCGCGGGAAACCTCAAACTTGGCGGACGCGTCCTTTTAAAGATAAAATTGAAAAATTTAAAACGTTGTAATATAAGATCAGTATAACCGTAGTTTTAGTATTCTGTCTTAGTTTTCTTGTAATTTATCTTTAGTTTGTATAGTTTCTTCGGTAGTGGTAAGTTTTTTATTTTTATTTCTGCGCGGGAAAATGAAAGACCCGCCTGACCCGGGGGACTCCGTTCCCCCGGCAAGTAATTTCGTCACTATAGCATCGAACGAATCGGGCATGGATACCGATGGGTCGGCATCGGCTCGTAATTTAAAAAGAAGCCGTGTTCATATTTGTAAGCACTGCAATAAGCGTCGCCGTACCCGCAAAAGCCATGGTACCGTGTCTTCGGGTTGCGGTTGCACGGATTTTACACCAGAACTTACTGCATCAGAACCTAACAGCTCATCAACTACTATAATGACTAACGAACCTATTAACAAAGTACCCGATATTCCTGCTCCACCCTCAGTTGTTCCTACTCAGATAGGTCGTAAAACTTATGACAAAACTGACAGCGCGCCTTTTGTCATTCATGTACAAAAAAACTTAATTTCACCAGATGATGGAACGACACTGCACCCAATCACATTTGGCAAGTTCCTTAAACACAATGCCTTCCAAAACATAGTTAATGGTAGCGTCAAAAAAATTGGGCGCAATAAAATTTCCCTTTCCTTTTCGACTTTCCTGGACGCAAACTCTTTTATTACCCATAATAGTCTAGAATCCTATAATTATAAAGCTTTTATACCTACTTTTAATGTTACCAGAATGGGTTTAGTACGTGGCGTTCCTGCAGATTGGTCTCCGGAGGATATTATTGATAACATAACAGTACCAATTGGTTGCGGTCCAATTTTAAAAATCAGACGCCTTAATTTTAAAACCATTGTTGATGGTTCTACCATTTGGAAACCATCCCAAACCATAGTTGTCACATTTGATGGTCAGGTTCTACCAAAAAGAGTTTTTATGTGCTATAATGCATTACCTGTAGAATTATATATTTTCCCTACTGTACAATGTTTCAATTGCTGTCGTTTCGGTCACACAAAAATTCAGTGCAGGTCTAAACCTCGTTGTTATAAATGTGGCCAAGGACACACTGGGGACAGTTGTGAAAGAGAACAAGAAAGTGCATCTTGCTGCCTTTGCTCTGGATATCACTATGCTACTAATAAGTCTTGCCCAGAGTTTTCTAGACAAATATTAATAAAAACATACATGGCACAAAGCTCAGTATCCTATGCTGAAGCAGCAAAAGTTTATCCCCTTGTTACTAAATCGTATGCTGATACACTTTCATCTTCTCCTTCCAAAAACTTTGCAGATACTCCATCCATCTCTTCTCCTAATAAAATACCTGCTTCAAGTAGCTATAAAAAGACGATCTTTCTCAAACCACGTTCCCCTCCCAAATCTGTACAAGGATATAATAAAGAGGCTCACAATGCCATTATTAAAGATTTCAACATTCCCCAACCATCAAATGGTTGTGCTTTTTCTAATAATCATAATAATGAAAAAAATGACACAACGTTTTCTATAAATGATTTTCTTACTGCATTACACAATCTTCTTTCTCAATTTAACATTTCACCGTCCAACGCTGCCCCTTCTTTCAATGTATCTCAATCCCTTCATAATGGACAACACATCCAAAATAATCCAGTGGAACTGCCGCAGTCTAGTAAACAAAAAGAGTGATGTTATACATCTTTTAAACAAATATGAGCCATTTGTCTTTGCCTTAGCAGAGACTTGGCTCAAATCTAACCATATTTTTAAAATTAATGGTTATTTAACCATTAGAGAGGATAGATCTGATGGGTATGGTGGAGTAGCTATACTTATCAAGAATACTATACCTTTCTCTGTCATTACATTACCTCCTCATAGGGAGGAAATTTCAATTGTAGCTATTAAAGTGCATAATACTTGTCTTGTTTCTATTTACATTCCTCACCCTTCTTCTTCTGTTCTTCAAGAGATTAATAGTCTCTTTTCATCTCTTCCAAAGCCATTCTTAATATTAGGGGACTTTAATTGCCATCATCAATCATGGGGTTGTTCAACTTCTAATTGTTATGGCGATGAATTATTAGATATATTGGACTTACATAACTTATGCATCTTGAACACAGGAGCTGTCACTCGTCGTTCAGATCCCAATCAGAACCAAAGTGCAATTGACCTTTCTATCTGTTCTCCAAACTTAGCCTCATCATTAACTTGGCAAACTCTATCCTCTACTTATGGTAGTGATCATTTTCCAATAGTTATTTCTTATCCTCTTTCCAAACCAAACACACCATTAAGGAGATCAACATTAAAACATAAGCTACCTAATAGAAATAATAATGACTGGGACAAATTTAGAAACATTGTTGACAGCAAGCTTTGCTCCTTGCCTGTTATTTCTGATGGCAATGAAAATAGTTGTGCGGAAGCTTTAGCGTTAATTTTAATTTCAGCAGCAGATGAAGTTTTTCCTGTAAAAAATAACAATATTAATACAATTCCCTCGCCTCCGTGGTGGGACTCTGAATGCACAGAAATGGTTCACAACCGTAAAGAGGCTGAATACAATTATAACCTCGATATGTCTGATAGTAATTTTGAAATCGTTACTAACATAATTAACGAAACTTATAAACTTTTTAAGAAGAAAAAATTTGAATCTTGGCGTAACTTTTGCACATCAATTTCACCGAATACTCACCCTACGATTGTCTGGCGCAATATTCGTAGATTTAGGTCCATTTATAAAAACCCTTCTCCTATTCCGGATTCTTTAGCCAACGAATTTTTAGATAAATTAGCTCCACCTTGGGTTCCTGAGGCTATTAACCTTAACCTGCCTCTTGTATCCAGTATCCAAGACACTCATACGACGTTAGATCTCCCATTCACTCTCACTGAATTAAAGGGTGTTATCCATAAAACTAAGGATTCTGCACCAGGCTTTGATGGCATCCCGTATTCCTTTTTCGCTAATTTAAATGATGCCGTCCTCAGTTACTATTTAGAGCTTATTAATTCTATTATGTACACAGGAAACATCCCTGACGAATGGAAACGTCAAATGGTGTTGCCATTCCTAAAACCAAATAAAACTCCGTCTGATGCTTCTTCATACCGTCCCATAGTTTTGTCTTCAATTCTGATGAAATTAGCGGAACACCTAATAAAAAATCGTCTTGAATGGTATGTTGAAAGTAAGGGTCTTTTGGCAGATTCACAATATGGCTTTAGAAAAGGTAAAAGTACAACTGACTGTTTAAGTATTTTGACATCCGATATTCGGCTATCCTTCTCTAATAACCATTCCACCGTTGCAGTTTTTCTTGATATTAATGCAGCTTATGATAATGTTGTATTATCAGTTTTACATAATAAATTAAAAGCCTTACAAGTTCCAGTGAATTTGTCGAATTTCATTATTAAAATCCTGACTGAACGCTCTGTTATTATGATAATAGGAGATCATGAGGTATCTCATCTTGTATGGAGAGGTCTCCCGCAGGGTTCTGTGCTCAGTCCCCTCCTATACAATATTTACACTTTTGATTTAGACTCATCCTTAGCTAATCATGTTAAGGTTCTTCAATATGCCGATGATTTAGTATTATATTCTTCAAGCCAATCTGTTGAACAAGCTAGCTATGCTATCAATTCTGCTTTATCTACTTTGGAGTCATGGTTACATCTGAATGGTTTGGATTTATCCACGTCTAAAAGCGCAGCTGTTTTGTTCACCCGGAAGAGAAATATTCCCCTAATAAACATCTTTTATAGGGAAATACCTATTCCAGTTAAAGATAATTTCAAATATCTAGGTATAATACTAGATTGTAAATTAAGTAGTGTTCCTCATTGTGATTATATTGTAAACAAATGTGAAAATCACCTTAACATGCTTAGATGCCTCTCTGGTGTGTGGTGGGGTGCACATCCATTTTCTTTGAAACTTATTTACAATGCAATCATCAGAAGCACTCTGGATTATGGATTGTTCGTTCTAGAACCTGGTAGTGTTATGGCTTTTAAAAAGTTGGATCGCATCCAGTCTAAAGCATTACGCATTATTTCTGGAGCCATGAAGTCTAGTCCCATTAATGCACTCCAAGTTGAATGCGGCGAAGCTCCTTTATACCTTAGAAGACAATTCCTATCTGACAAATATTTGTTCCGGATTCTTCAGTTCTCAACTCACCCTCTCGTTCCTAAACTGGACTCTTTAGTGTTGCAGATTGAATCTTCAGATTACTGGTCCCATAAACGTGCTCCTTGTTTAGTTGAAAGCTATAAAAAATTCCTTTCTCTTTCTTCTCCTATTCACCGTTCCAATAAACTTCCCCTATTTAGCAGTAGTTACGAGAGTTTACAATTCAGCCCCACCATTAAATACTGTGTAAGTAAATCAGGTCCCGATTGCAATTTAAGTTTTAATCATTTTTTGGCTGAACACATAGAGTACCATCACATATTTACGGATGCTGCCAAGCGTTCTCTGACGGGTTGTGTTGGGATAGGAACTTACCATTCTCAATACAACATCGTACAAAAAATAAAATTGCCTCCGGAGACTTCTGTTTTTACGGGGGAATGTTTTGGCATTTTAAAAGCTATTGAATATATTCGGGTTCTAAAGCTCAAGAAAACTATAATTTTCACTGATTCTCAAAGTGCTCTTCTAGCCATCAATAAATCCCCTTTCGAACACAAATCGCAGCATCCTATAATCTATTTAATAAGGGAATTTGCGTTCAGAACCATTTCTGAAGGTGCGTCACTACAATTTGCGTGGATCCCGGCCCATGCTGGAATCCACGGCAATGAAGTGGCAGATACAATCGCCGGTGATGCGGTGCAGTGTGGGGACTTAGTTCCATATCAGAATTTTAGTATAGACCTTGTGATATTACCAAAGACTTTTCTCCGGGACACCTGGAGGGTGGCCTGGGATATCGGAAGCAAATCAAAGGGCCGTTATTTTTCACTTATTCAACCCGACATTCCGGAAAAACCGTGGTTTGGCAGGGCAAAGTTTGGCAAGATGGAGACCTCCGTTCTTATACGGATGAGACTGGGTCATGTTTGCTCCCCAGCCCATCTTGCCAAACTTCATATCATCGACGACCCCATTTGCTCGTGTGGCACAGACGTAGGCGACTTAAATCATATTTTTTTCTCCTGTCCCTTATATGACCGTTCTTCTTTTCTTAGTAACCTCTTGTCCCTTCGTATTCATTTTCCTACCTCAATACTTTCCTTACTTTGTACACAAAGCTTTCCTGTATATAAATGTATAGTCTCATTCATTACCTTAAATAATATTAAGTTGTAAGTAAATATTCGTCATAGTAATTTGCTCATTATTCACTCCTTTGATTCCTCCTTTTTCCTTTTTTTTACTGATCTTATATCCGTCCTTTCCTAAATTCCGATCTAATTAATACTAATAATATTTTCGTTTCCCTAACTTTGTCTCTTCAAACTAAAAAACATGACATTGGCTAATGCACAAACCGTGCGAAGCCAAAACAAAAAAAAAAAAAAAAAAAAAAAAAAGTTGCGAGAAAATGATTACTCGGTGGCTCGCGACTCGCGGCGATGACAGACGTATGAAACTACGAACCCAGGCAGTCTACGAGCAATATTTCAAACCTGCCTTCCTAGATCGCTGAAGAACTTACTCAGCGGTTTTGTTTTAAAGTACGCGTACTTAGTATAACACACGGACGAGAAAGGTCGCCGAGCCATAAGTTCGCGTACCTACTTGCTCGCACGTTTATCAACCCTTTATAACATGTCTATTGAATATGTTTCTAGACAATGCGAATGCAGCTAAAAACAAATCTTGAGATTTCGTGCAGTGCGAACGTAAAGTAATATTATAAAAATGGATGTTGGTTTATTATTTGAGAATAAACTTCAAGACCGTTTCGCACCGGAGGGTTTCTGTAGGTTACAACTCAACGCCCTTATTGAGTTGTAAAAGCTAGTATTTTATAAAATCAGTTCTACTTACCTATCACAAGTGTTTTTTTTTATTTATTTTTATTAAATCGACTAATTTACTAAAAGAAATTTTTAATTTGCTTTGCTTTTTAGTGACTTTTAAGGTGTGCAACCCTAACTTTAACTGATCAAAGTCCAAACAAAGCGTTGAATCAAAATAATAAATAAAATCATTATTCATCGTCATATTCGTCACTCGTTCAAGCATCATATCACGTATATATTTTCTGTTTTATGATCAGTTTACTTTAGTCAGCCACTTGAATCGCATTGAACAAGTAATTATTACCTGAGATTTTCGTATTGTTCGGATTTTAGAAAGTATTTTTCTACAAAAGTTTCGTGAATTTATAAGGTAGGTTTAAAACTTTTGCCGATCTATATTTAGCGCAAGAAAGTGTAGATTACGAAATTCGTCGTTATTCCATTTTTTGCTTATTTGTAATTTTTACCCTACGTTGTAATTTTCTAAACGCTATTGCTAATTTTGCTAATACCGACATCTTAGAAGGTTTGCTAACTTTGCTAATTACTTGGTAATGAATATAAATGTTTCCTACAAACTAAGATTTAGAAATTGTTATAAAAAATAATATACCTACTGCTTTACTTTTCTAGAAGCTAGAACATTCCTTGAAGAATTCCATGTCTACCCGCTACAATTAAAAAATAATTGTATTTTTTTCCTGTGATACAGATGGCTACAGAAGTGAGTGCCCCGTCGATGCAGCAGCTGCAGTCAGTACAGAAGGCCATGGCATTGCCCACTGTTGGTGCTGCCGTTGGACAGGTTGGAGCCTTCTACACCAAAGTTAAAGGTACGTCTGGCCATAAACTTTCTTTGTAGCCTGTATTTGTGTATTTACTCAAAAATAAGTCTCCCTTTTAGACTAAGTCTGGTTTTTTTTTAGGTGAATAAAAAATTGTGGGGTTTTAAATTTGATTTATTTTTAAATGTGGGTACATAGATATTCATAATAACTGAAAAAAATAGAATCTCGAAATCTTAAATCGAAGAAAATTCAACTGTGAAAACGGAAATAGTTAAGTTTGAAAACTTTCTTTATGTTTCCTCTGATCACATTCAGATGAAAGTTGAAAGGACATGTGCGATATTAGTATGGATCAGCCTATGAAACAGTTGGTGAACATTTATAAAAAAAAGATATTGTACTCTAATCTGAAATGATTACACTACTTAATTAATTAAAAGTTTCAATCTACCCTCAAATATGATGAAAGACTTTTGCATCCTTTGATATTGAACTCATTCAAATATTTGAAGTAAAGGGTCCCTGAAATGATCAATTGCAATTGTCAATTTTAACATGGTTGATGTGCAAATTGATTTGTCTACCAAATGCAATTGAAGTGTTTGACAATATTACTACAATTGCAATTGAAGTGTTTGACAATATTACTACAATTGCAATTGATTGCAATGGATCAATTGGACCCTGTTAAGCACAAAAGATCCACGCATAGTGTACTGAAACGTTGGTTGGATCGTTTTGGGGACCCTTAACAATCAAATGAATTGGTTATTTGCACATTCACTCATCATGGCATCAAATATTGCCATGCCAACACAAGACAGGCAGTAGATTAACACCAACTTTTCCTATAGGAGCCCACTCCTTGCTAGAATGGGCACTATCAACTGCCGAGGCGGGTGTTTACCTCGCAGCAAACACAGCGGCGCCCTACGTGGCTGCGCCCCTGGTTGCCGGCGACGCAAGGGTGGCCGCAGCCCTAGATGAACTGGAGCGCCGCGTGCCCCTCGTCACAGAACCCCCCAAGGTCATCGTAGAGACCACCAGACAGGCAGTCATGTCCAGAATCTCACCACATGTTAATAAGGTAACAATTGTTTTTCTTCATTATGATTCTATTTTAGGTCGCAATGTGACTATCCTATCCTATCCGACTGCCCAAGACAGGCTAATGTTTTCGAAGAGCAGTGGATAGCAACAAGGATTTTGAATTTTTTACCGAAAACCACCCTACCCCCATTTAAGATTATCTAACTTTTTTTATAATTATCTTGAAATTAGCTTCACATCATGCATGACTTAGTTCATTTTGCAACAAATTCGAGAATGTCTCAGAGGTTTGTGCCATGGTATAATAAATGGTTTGTGCATTCATTTCAGCAATAAACAAAAATGAAAATACTTAATTTACTTTGGACTTTCGTCGTCAAAATATTGTTGATTATATTTTGTTAAGAACACTTTCCTAAATAATTTATAATCAGTGTTCAAAGTCGAAAATATACAAGAACATTCCGGATGTAGGTAGATGTTCTCGCTATCTCAGACTTCAGGAAGTAGTCCAATAAGCATGCAGGTTCAAAGTGCAGCCTTGTTACCGTCAGGATGTGGCACTATCACTGTCTGTCCACCATTATGTCGCACACAATGCAATGTTATTACATTTCATAACGGATCGTCACTGGTAAGCCGTTTGTGTTTATAAAACATGGTGCATCAGAGTATGTAGTGCCATTTCCGTTGGTCAGACGCGCTCGGACCGGTCCGGGGCCGGCCGGCTACGCCGTATGTGGTCATGTAGGTACTCATTCATGTAACCGGTAGTTTTTGTATCGTTCGATTGCGGTTCTTTGATACATACCTACATAAACTCACGCCTTCGTCCCATGCGGATACGCAGATACTACAGAAAGCCACCTACTATGACCCTTAGGGCCTGTGCACACCACGTTTTTTAAACGCGCCATTGACGCGCGTTTTAGAAACGAGCTTATCCTAAAATTTGGCAAAGTCGCAAATAACTGTCAAATACCTTTACCTATTTTGATAAATTTGGCATTATTACTGTATGGAAATATGAAATGTGGCTAACTACTACAGAACTAAAATATTGATTATGAATTGCAATAATTAATATCGTAACCCCGGATATTTAGTTTCAGATGTAAAAAAAGCATTTGGAAACTTTCCAAATGCCTTTTTTACATCCTTGCTCCTTAAAATATAAACAAAGACAAAGACGGGGATTTCCGGGAAAAATGGCGAAAGCCGACCAAAATGAAGACGAATCTCTCTCCGTACAAATCTTAACTTAACGCTAGTTTTCTTTAAACATGGCAAGTGCGCCTTTAGTCATGTAACCGGTAGTACCGCGGTCAGTGATGTAACTCCAATACATTCCTGCGTAATGCACTGGCGCTATCTACTCTAACCCCAGCACGTTGTTGTGGATTCGACGCCGTCTGACCAGAGATAACAACGTATTAGGTTCTACGATTGGAAGACTATCATAACAGTAACCTTCGTAAGAATTGGAACCTTTTCACTTCTGTGTTTTTACTTGAACATGAAAGGCCAAAAATCTCGAATTATTTCTTAGGGAAGGTTTCTTTATTTGAAGAATATTTCATCACGCATACCATCCAGGACTAGATAGACAGTAGTGAACTGTTATAAACTTAGACCTTTATGTAAAATAGACATGAAAATAGGAATCAGGATTAGGTACTATTACCGGACAAAAGCACGAACAAAATAAATGAAACCCGCATAATGGCCAACCCAAAAAAGGACTACAAGATCCCACGCTCACTGTAGCTAAATAATTGCAATAAAATGTACATAACATCATACTCTCGAGCACCTGTCCAGTTTACCAGCTATAAATAAAGTAAAAACGCGTTTACATACAATTGGTAGCGACTAGCCGGACCGGTATTATTTTTATGGCCACCGCGATAAGGACCGCGTTGCACAGATAAGATAAGCCGCTGTAACGAGACAATCACGCGGTGGACAATGAACCGGAATGGAAGGATCTTGCTATGTTTAGCTAGCTTCAGTATGTGGCCAGGTTACTAAGCAAAATAAACTAAACCATACTTTTGTATGTCTTGCACTACCGCAGTTGTGGATTTAAGCATTATGCTCCGTACAAACTGGCGCGACGCGACTGTAACAATACAATTTCTAAGAAAACTCACGGTAGAACAATTACCGGGCTTTATGTTGGTGTGGTCCACATTACATACCACCACTATTCTCGTAGGTACAGCACAAGGTGAGCCCGCTATTTAAAGCTTCGTGCAGACTAGCGCGACGCGACACCGGTTTTGTTATGAAGTTTTCTTAGAAATTGTATTGTTCGAGTCGCGTCTCACTGGTCTGCACAAGCCTTAACGCGGAGAAATGCACTGTTATTTTCATAAATGCGTCATGAAAATTCATAATATTTACGTGAAGGAGCTCTCCACATGTTTATATAACTATCAGTGTCGTTAATCTGTAGATAGGTACCTTATTTACGGCTAATATGACTTGTATAGGTCACAACTCAATGTTAATAGTTATTCAAGGTTAGCCGGGTACTAAAGTCCGTATTACTTACACGAATTAGGATTTAGATAGTTCATTATTTATTTAATTAGACTTTACTAGAAATAATTCGATTTGTCCAATCATTGCTTATTTGAATTACTCAATTTATAATCGCTAATGCATCAGCTGCATTCAATTATCCAAATAATTACAATCAATTTGCCTAGCCTTTTCTCAACTATATTGGGGTCGGCTTCCAGTCTAACCGGATGCAGCTGAATACCATGCATGCATGTTTTCCCATTGTTTGTCTTATTTGTTTTAGTACATTCGTGTATTTATGTGTATTTATCTGTTCTTGTATTTACTTATATTTTATTATATATATAGGTTAACAGGTATATGTATATCCTTATATTTAAATAAATATTTATTCCACAATTTTCTTATTGCACCTACCACTGTTTATCTCTGCATCACCCAAAGGTTGACTGGTAGAAAATGCCTATGGCATTAAGTCCGCCTCTGTACATTTGTGTGCTTAAAGTATTCAATAAATAAATAAATACCAGTATTTTACATGGAGCGACTGCCTATCTGACCTCCACAACCCAGCAACTGGGTAATACGATACCCCTTGGTAAGACTGGGTGTCAGACTTTCGGGCTTCTGACGACCCGTAACGACTGCCAAAGATCCACGAATGACAGCCCGGGCCAATAGCTTAACGTGCTTTCCGAGGCACGGAGGAGTCTCGGTATGTAAAGATGATCTCCCATCCACAGACCAACCCCGGCAAGGGCAAGCGTAGCTTAACCTGATGTATCAACCCGTGTGGTAGTTATTACTTAGCCACGAGCTCCTCGAAATAATTACATTGACTGTTTTTAATAATGATATCAATTTAATAAATGTGTAGTTACTATGAACACTGAACATCTGAGAACAGCAAGTAATGCGTAATAATGTGGAGGCAGGGTCTAAATATAGCTTTATAAATTGCGTTCTTTTATAAAAACAACGCTTATAGAATCAATGACCTTTTTCAAACTTATACAAAGGTCCCATCAGTCAATGAGCATTGAGATGCAGCCAATAATGGCCTTTGTTGTTGCTATTGGTTACGGTTACCAAAACCATTGTCCAAATAACGAGCTATTAGAGCTTATTTAGGCTAATGATTTCGTCATCTGCAATCTTTTCTGGATTTACTCTCTCGAATCAGTACATACCGGTAAAATCACCCCCTGTTGATTTTTTTCAATCACGGGCTGTAGATTTTTTCAAAAAAATCAACAGCCCACGATTAGTTTACACTGGTATTTGGCCAACCATTGGCATCCATGAATGTCCCCGACTCTAAAAGCCTCTTTTACCTTGTTCCACATAACAAGTTCTTACTTCTTCCCCAGGTCTACACAGCACGAGTAGCTGCAGAACAGCGCGTCAGCTCTCTCAAGGAACTCTCCTGGGCTAAGGCGAACGCGTTGCTCTCGACAGCATATGGCCAGAAAGCGGTGAACAGCGTTGATACCGGTGCCATGTACGCGATGCAGCTGCTTGACCACTACCTACCCGCCGTTGGCGTTCAGGAGGAACCTAGCAGTGAGTTTCTTATTACTATTTAAAATTAGTCTTCATTTGCATGAAAACAATGGAATGTTTACAAGATTTGCGACTGGTTTTTGTGAATCAGCGCGTTAGACTATTCATTAATAACAAACTAACATTCTATAACACAACACAAACCACCAGCATATAATATAATAGTAATTATGTGTGCACATACACTACATACTGCATTCCTATGAATGACAAAAAAAAAAAAAAAAAAAAACATTGTGTGGTCAGGTTGTACTGTACCATATTACGCTGATGACTGTATTAACCTCAGTATAATTTAAAAAAATTGAGTAACTGGTCATTTCTGTTACCCAAATTTACAAACATAAGAACTGCCGGTGACAAATATGATTTCTGACTTATTATGTTTCATCTTGCAAAAATAATCTCATGAATGAGTCATACGCAGTAAATATTGAGTGACCAAAGTATAAAATTCTAGAAATGATTGTACCTACAATTGAAGATTATTGTACAATGCTCATAAAGATTATCTTATTCTAATCTAGAGATAAGTAACAGGATAGAGAAGTTAAGTACATTTTGTGGACATTGTACTTAGCTTAATTAATATCTCGAAGTTTCGATGTGCTGCTATGAGGATAGGCAGAGATTATGATTGTGGCATGAATTTTTTAAGCAGGCTTCGACTTTATAATTCTTTAAGCACACTTCGATAAAGTGCAAATACGTCGACAAATTATGGCAGTATACATTATGAGAATGCCACAAATAAAATCGCACGTAACAAAATGACGCTTTCAAGATATGGCACGCCTGCCATAGATTCTGGAACCCCAATCTAGGGCAGCCTAACACCAAAACTAACCTAGCTCTAAGTGCATGTCAACTTGTAGTTAGATTAAAGTTGACAATGTTTACGAATGTAATGGTTTGTTAATTGTAGAGGAAATTGTAGCGGTGTCCAACGACCCTGCGATGCACACGGTGCAGACTGTGGGCCGCTTGAGCGCCGTGGCGGCGCGTCGCGTGTGGGCCAACCTCGCGTACAAAGTGAACGAGCTTAGGAACTCAGGTAATCATCTATCTTCACAGTTATGTTACAACATGTGTTGTGTTCGTTGATTTAGTGGACGCAAGCGCGACTGCTGATCGTGAGGTCCTTGGTTCGATACCCAGGTCGGGCAGTATTGTTGGGTTTTTCGTGTGAAATGTCTAGCAGCCCGGAGTCCGGATTTGTGCCTGGTTGATGGCAATAGGCTCGCCCTCTATTACATGGGAATTAAAAATAACTGGCGAATATGCAGGCGTAATGTTTTTACTCCATCAATGGTTCAATGGTTTTAATCAGGGGGGGTCATATTTTCATGTGAATGAACAGTATTTTTTTAGGAAATTAGTTGTTGGAATTGGAAAAGAGGACTTGGAAGCTGTGGTGCGAGTTGTCTATGGCCATTTATACAGTGTCCAGCAGTGGATTGAATGGCTTCAATAGCGAAGAGGTTTCGTGTTCCCCAGGAATAAATATTAAATTATCCTGTTGTTATTAATCAGTGAAACATAAAACGATTATATTCACATGCGTAGGCAGTTATGAAAAAGCATTGGATTCAATTGTTTAAAACAATACATTAGATAAATGTTCTACTTCTGACATTTACGTTATTCGATAACAAGTAACCTTTTATTTAAACATACGTAAATCAATATTACTTCAAAACTTTAACCTTCCTCAACCTTGACTTTACGAATTGCACGTCAATCTTATCACCTGCGTCATCGCTATCAAATTACCTGCGTTATCGTAACAGACCGTACCAGTTTTTTTTTTTTGTTAGCCATTATTGTCCCACTGCTGGGCAAAGGCCTCCCTACTCTCTTTCCACCTCTCTCTATCCAGAGCTGCCAAGGACCAATCTTTATTAAGGAAGTTTAGCTAATCCCGCCATCTCCGTCCGGGCATGCCGCGATGTCTGGGCCCCACTGGGTCGTAAGTGTGGCCCATTGATCGTCTGACATGCGGCAGATGTGTCCAGCCCATTTCCATTTAATTATTTTTGGATATGTTTTTTCTCTCAGCTCTTTGGATAGTTTTAAATTATTAATATTATTATATTGCAGGTGTGGAACTGGACGTACGTCGCTACCTCACGGCGTTGCTAGCCGCGCTACACCTCGCCAACGTCACCAGTCAGCAACAACAGAGCGACATGGAGGAGCAGGAGAAAGAGAAGCCCCAAGCAGCGGAGCCTGCGCCCCCCGCCCCCCCCAAGAACACCCAGGACTCCGCGCCTACCACCGCCAACCAGGTCAAGGCGACACCAGAGTCCAAGTCGACAGAAACTTCTAACAATTAAATGTTCATATACCTATTTTTATAATAATATTATATTTCGTACGTGTAAGTTGCAGACGGGGTGTTATTATTAGCGTCGGTTGCATTTTTCAGTGTCGTGCAATATCGCAATGTCCTCAATTTGTGATATAAAAATGAGGCCGTGAAACTGCCACGGCATATGCGCCGGTGTCGCACGGCCGAGCTAATAATGACACCGTGTCTGCCCTTAGAGTAAGCTATCGAGCCACATGACGGTATACAAGCTGTACCCGCATTGTTATGGCGCATTTAATTATTAAGTGAAATCATTTAATGAATTTCTATTTTATCAAAAGACTGTCAGTATGTCTTCAATTTTGAATTATTTATCGCTTTTATACGGCATATTGTAATGAAAATATTTTGTATCGTGTAGCGAGCTTTGAATCGTATTATAATAAAAGATTTTATATTAAAATAAAACGAAGTTTGATTCTTAAATATTACTTTAATACGCAATATATTCCAAAGAGAATTACTTGTTTGATTCTTAGGCCTCTTGATATTTGTAGATATGAAACGTGTGATATGAGATTGAGTCTGACGTAAGACTTTGGGAATTGCACAAATATTTATCTTTTACATAGCGCAATAAATACTGTAAAGTTTACAAATGTAGAAATGTATATATCTGATGTGGATTCGAACAGTCTTCTGAACACCGCCAGTAAGTTCCGGCTGTCGGTAAAACTATCAACACCAAGTTATTAAAAAGAGTTCATAACATTTGATACCGTTGCCCATTTGCATAAATCCTGCTAAGTAGGTCCAAAGATACTTATACAATACGGTCTGGTCAACTCGAACATTTATGTTATGTTATTTTCGATTTGACCGGACCGTAGGACGCAGAACGCATTCAGTGTGACAAGTCCCTTAATAATCCCTAAATCAGCAGCCTATGCAATAGTAAACAACTTTATAAACTGGAGGGCCATTATTAAGAAATATACTGTGATACTGATAATAGAGGTTTACATACTTTGATCTACTCTATTATTACTATTATGAATAACAATCATAAGCAAAATGTATGAAAATATAAGTATGTTTGCTTCTTTTGGCACAAACTATTATTAAATTGTTCCACCACAATTACATTTAGTGGCCAAACTAGATTCATAATACTAACATTATGTACCATCATATTATGTACATAATAACTAAAAGCGGTGCCTCGTAATAATATAACTAAAATTAAATTAAGTACATTTATGTAGCTGCCACGGTTACAAGTTAATTATGCATAAACAACCTCCAGGTGCAGAAATGCTTTGTAATTAAATGCTTAAGCTCTAAAATGAATATAATATGCAAAATTAAAACCACAGAACAATTAATTGTAATGAATCTGCATGACTCGACTGAGTACAATAGGTATTACATTTTTAATAAACAACAAGTGGGTATAATGTTTGCCATTTGGATAAAAATCTGTAATTATATTTTACATATTTATATTCATATACAACGCAACTCTAGATATCGACAATATCAAAACGGGTTTAATAAAGTATTCTAATATCAAAATACATGACGTTACACTGTTCTACGTTGTCGCTACGTATGTTGTTGCGATGCGGCGGTGCGGTGCGCGGACGCAGCTAGTTAGCCGAGGCCGTGGTCCTCGAAGAAGCCTTGCGGTGTCTCCTCCTGCAACAAGGGGTATCACTGAGCCAGAGTCGCTCGTGGCCGCGTTAGACCGAGCAATCGCTTTTCGGTTATCTACTACACTTTGATTTAACTTCGGTTTTAGATCTTTACGATTATTTGAATTATGTTTCGTGTTGAATTGCTGTTATTACGAAGACCAAATTGTTGAAAAATCGTTAGCAAGATGTTAAATACTTGTGTAAATAAAGAAAATGTCTACATTTTTATAGAAAAGGTACCTCATTAATAAAAGTAAAAGTTTTATAACGTGTAAAATATATTTTATTTGAAATATGTTATTTTATCACATAGACATAATAATGTATCATGAAGGAAATATTATCTTAAGAGATTATTACACTTTATTGCACTGAACTCCATGATTATGTTATTAAAGTCTGCGTCACAAAATTTTAAATCTAAGATAAATGTCTGGGAATTTCATGAAAAATAATGTTTGGTAACAAAATTATATGAACAGAACCAAATACAAGAAAATATGTAGAAATGACTGTAGTCAATAATTTATAATAATAATTTCGAAGGATTGGCAGTAATTTCATAATCTAATTTTATTTATAACCCAAGTTTATGCAGTCATAACTAGCGTCTACTTTGTTTAGAAAAGGAAACATTATAAAACTATAACAACCGCCACGTCATTGTTATAGCGTTTTAAGTTTTGCCTAATAATACCTAAATAGCCATATTCGTTAGGTCATGTCAACATACTATAATTAATAAATTCTTTTAAACTAACTTATGCAAATAATAAATTTAATCTAATTTAAATATAAATTCGTTTTCAACAAATCACATAAAATTATAATAGTTCAACAGAACAAACAAATAAAAAAGACAAACTTCAAAATATAAACTAAAGACAAATAAAATCTAATGAACAATTAATTAGGTTATTTTATAATTAAGGGAACCTGCCAAATTGGCAGTTTCACTCATTTAAAATACATTCGATCAAGAGTTTATAAAACAATATACTTTCTTGGTCCGCTTTGGCCTGGAGAAAAAATTCCGTCATTACATTATACAAAATACTTACCTACATATTTTAGAATGCAAATTGTATGATAATATAAAACCAATCTCTAGTATCAGTCGCCAATGTCTTTCGTAGAAAATCTACACCAATGTTTTTAATTTATATATTAAAATATGACTGATAATAATTTAATGACAGTCTATACAAATTCTAAAATGATTATGTAGAAATACGATATTAAAAATATATGGCAAAGTTAATATAATCCAGACATCGTATAGGAATGGGCGATGGAGTAGTTAAAAAAACGTCCTTTGTGCACCGCGGTGCACTATTCTTGTATCGTAAGTAGTGGGCGCGCAGTGCAGGCCGCTCCCGGAGTCCGGAGTCCGCTAGAGAAGCCCCACTTCCCGTAGCGCCGCGTCCACGGTCTCGTCCTAACACAATTCACGCCGTGAGCATGCAGCTAAGCTAGACGCTTCATAATTATTTGGTGTTCAACCTTACCATGCAATCATTCTGATATTTATTTCTTTGTCTTTATCTTTTTATTGTTCGAGCTAAAAATCAATTGAGAGTAGGTGTTTGTTAGAAATAGAATACCTACTGCATTTCATCTACCTAATATTTTTTTTCATCAAAATCTAATTCAAGAGTTGTAAGTAGAATATAGGGACGAACACTGATTTATTGTGGTACATTTTATTTGCTAAGATTTTTTGTATTGTATCATATTGATCAAATTATTGTTAGTAATTAAGGCAGGAAATCATTTGCAAAATATAATTTGGTATCACGGAAAATGGTATTTATTTATTATCTCATCAAATTGAATTGTTATACGAATGTTAATAATCAAAAATTATTATATTAAAAACGAGAAAGTTAGCATGCTGTTAATATTATTGTTATAATACTAGTTCACGCCAAGGAAAAGCGTTAGATTTTTTTTACAATTGCTCCTTCACGACACCACACCGGACACACGGGAGATCCGCAGCACGAGTTATTGAAAATATACACAGATATCATGATAAATTACTCAAAATTTTTGGAAATCCATCACTTTTGAAATCCCCTTCCAATACTTTTTAGCCCGATTGAAACGCGGTACTAATGTATTTATATATAACTCGTGCAACGAATGCTTGGGACAGGAACTTGGTACATGCAAGAAAACAGATTAATTTGTTTATATAATGTATTTCGACAACCCATTACATTAAATGCATGAACAGCCAGACCATAACCAAAAAGGACACTGTTTTACATAGCGAAGTATATAATCTTAAAGAATAGAATTACCCTGATTTTATGATGTCGCTAATGACTTTAAGAATGAATGACGACTAAATGAAGTGTTTGGGCAATAGATTCGTTTACTCTCATCATGTTGAATATTCCACCTTGACAAACATACCATGTTTAGTTTACATAAAAAAGCACAGTAAAGCAGTGTCCCGATACATTGCAATAATCGTAAAATTTAACTACACATAATATATGAAGCAACGATATACAGATAAAATATTTATAACAAACTATAATGACGCCTTGTTTACCTAACAACTAAAAGTACATAATAACGCATGAAAGATCTAAATTTGAGATTTATTTATGATTTTTCTGAGATTTTCTGTATGTATTATATACTGAGAGTGTGTGATAGCTAGTAAATGGAGTTACGTTGGCTTACTAAAGCCATGCGAGAGAGGCAGAGAAAGAATGACTTCAAGTAAATGTTGACTACATAATATACTGATTAAATAAATAAAATATGCTTGGATAAATATGGCAACAAAGAGAAGCGCATGCAATAAAAGCACTAAACACACAGATAGTTGAATGGCTTATTTAATTCGTGATTGTCCAAGGTTGTGCGACACATCAGCGTAACAATCCATCGTTCAGGTCCTGACCGCCACCAATGCATGCATATCACACCAAAACAAAGGAGAAAATTAGCAGAGTGCAGTGGAAGATAAAGGAGATTGTATAAGCAGAGAGTGAGGACACAGCCGGCGTATGAAGAGTTAGTAGAGTAACTTATTATGTAATATCTTATAAAATTGAGCAAGAAATATTTAAAATTAAATATGAATTTCTTTATCCTTTAAAGGCCCACTTGTACCGCAAGTCACTAAATTTAGCGTTAAAGATGCTTATTTTTAAAATATTATTCTGCCTCTGCCAATTTCAAACTTAAAATAACAGAGATAGAACGATATTCGTTTAGTGGTAAAGTATTTAGGAAATTGGGTGCCTAAGGGCCTGCGCGGACTGGCAGACGAATTTAAATTTATCAATTGAATTTAATACTTATCTAATCGAAATAAGGTATGTAATTTCAATGTTCGGTGATCAACGGAAAACTGCGCTGCGATGCT
This sequence comes from Agrochola macilenta, assembly GCA_916701695.1. Classification (NCBI taxonomy): domain Eukaryota; kingdom Metazoa; phylum Arthropoda; class Insecta; order Lepidoptera; family Noctuidae; genus Agrochola; species Agrochola macilenta. The sequence continues at coordinate 19,469,524 of OU753563.1, forward strand.
TCAAGTTCGATCACCGAGCATTGAAATATATACCTTATATCGATTGGATAAGTGTTAAATTTCAATCAATATCAATATAAATGTCTGCAATCAATTTGCCTAGCCTTTTCCCAGCTATGTTGGGGTCGGCTTGCAGTCTAACCGGATGCAGCTGACTACCGTATTTTACATGGAGCGACTACCTATCTGACCTCCACAACCCAGTACCTGGGTAATAACCCTTGGTAAGACTGGTTGTCAGACTTTCGGGCTTTTGACGACCCATAACGACTGTCAAAGATCCACGAATGACAGCCCGTCCGCCTGTCTGCGCAGGCCATAAATAATTGGTTCTCAGTATCGTCTATAGATATCGATACACATCACGTATGTAAAGTTTCGCTAGCTAAGTGCTCGTATGCACGAACGGCAGAAGCAACTGCGGTTGCCTCTGTCAACGGCAGCCGTCGACATGTATACAGCTGACGCTGACTAGTGGCGACGGCTGCAGTTGCTTCTGCCGTTGGCAACGTGCCGCTCGTGCATACGAGCATTAACTATGAGACTGATACATCACAGTGATGGGCAAACAGCAAGTAGTAGTAAGTTCTAGTTGATCTAATAATTGAGCAAAGTTTGTCTTCAATCGCCGACTGCTCCACACAATGTCACTAGTCCATTAGCTAAATAACGCGGTATTTTATGAAAGTTGTTAATCATTGTTTGTGTACAAGTGCAGTTTTATTTTCTAGCTGTTAGTTGTTTTAAAAAGAGTATTCTTTTTTAATATCATTCACGGTAACTATGTTAGTAAACATTTAAATTGACATTAAATTTTTATCATATTATATCTAATATATTTGCATATTTAGGCACTAATATAGCTTTTTATAATAATAGTTATTGATTTAGTCCCTTATTTGTTTTTGTTACCTATCGAAGGACAGTTTTTACTGTCGATTTGAATTTACAAGTACATTATAATATCATTTTGTGATATGTAGAGTAAAATCTGAAAACAGATTTGTCTCATGTTTATTGATAGATATAACAAACATTCTTTTCCAGAAGTGCCAAGTATCTGCATTATTTCTAATGCAATAATTTTCTGTCTCATGCAACATGAAATAAATATGTTTCCAGTTAAATATATTGTGTTACTACACTGTAGTTGAAGAAATTGATATGTGTTAGACATCAGTGCTTCTTTGAAGTTAATATAAAAGGCAGTGCACCTACTCGCGTACGCACGGCTACACATCAAGCTATACATTTCCAGTATAAGCTGACCTCACATTTGTACGGATTCCTATACAATGCGAGATCAGCATAAACAGGAAATGTATAGCTTGATGTGTAGCCGTGTGTACATTAGTGTAATATTATCTAATACATAATCAAAAGGCACTACTGAGGCCACTGTCCTATTAACTGGTCCACTTTATATACCTATATTTTATTAATATATTTTTATTCAATATTTATATCTATAAAGACATCTAGATGTGTTGCGACTAGATATGATTCATTGTTTTATGGCAGTTATCTTTTATGAGTATAAATTAAATTATTCGTCTTTATTTTATGTGTTAGAAGAAGCTAAAGAATAGTACCTTATTATACCCATTATAATAAATAAACTGTCCACATTTTCCCTGATAATAACAATACATTAACAATCTTAAAGGAACAAAATGAATCACTGATTGCTGATATCCACTATGCAAAAACATTTGTTGGATATGTTAGGAACTACATAATTACTGTTACTTATTGAATAAAGAATAGAGGAATCAGAGTAAAGGCTCAACTTGACCACAACACACTTTTATAAAGGTATAATCCTAAAAATAATTGGATAACTTAACAACCTCCTAAGATAAAATAGCACAACGGACCTCCCTATTAAGACCTTCTCTTTCCAACATTACTACGGTTTATACACGCCGAAGTTTTGTGATTCACCAATTGTGCAAAACTTATCTTTTAATAGTCATTTCACTGATCACTATAAATAGAATAGAATCTAGATTCGATTTATTTTCGATGTACGAACAACAATTTAATTGTGCCAGAAACTTGTCTTGTTTTATTGATATCACATTCTCTTAAAAGTAAGCACAGTTAGTAATGCCACTGAAAACTCGTTGTGTATTGTTATCTATGCCCTGAATCACCTAGTTAATTAGACAAGCTCATTATCCTGGCTACTGACCTCTTGGAGCAGATCCTGTGCAGCGATGGCCTTCAGGACGTTCTTCTTGCTGGTTTCTTGCAGCTCTCCACCGAGCACCAATTCGTCGAGGATAAAGTACGCCTTCTCAAAGTTAAAAATGATATCCAGCTCACATACCTGGAAAAAGGGATACAGTTAATTTATTTAGTGATTTATAAGAGATTGGCTGGCACAGTACTTAGTAAAAAAAAAAATGTATCTACCTGAAGACAAAAAAATTAAAATAAAGTACAGAGTTACTGCTTATTTTAAAAAAAAATCTTCCAATAAGACATGCAATCAAGAGGCACATTTTGATGGTTTTAAGGTCAGCTTCCAGTCTAACTGGATGTGCTCAATACCAATATTTTACATGTAGTAACTGCCAATCTGACATACGCAACACAGTTACTGGGTAACACAATAATAGCCTTTGGTAAGACTGGTGGTCAGGCTTTCGGATCGGCTTTCGGGATTTTACAGGATAACGCAAATAAATACTTACACTGCCAAAGTACTTGTCAAGCAGTTCCACATAGCGATGGATCAACTCCAGGGTTAGCAGTTCATTGTCCTCCTGCTCCATTGCACAACAGAAATACAGTGATGCATATCTGTTGACAAAGGGGTTAATTTAACTTTTATTATTTTTCAACTTAAATCTTAAATTCATTCACTGGTAGACCATGCACAGCCACAAAATATTGCACAAGAGTTCCTTAATTATATTTATCATTTTTGTTACAGTTGTAATGGCAATCATGTCATTTGGGGTTATAGGTTTTTATTTTCATTGTTGTATGTATCTCTTTCATATTTTGTGAATGTGAGAACGTTGTAGGCCTTGTTGCATGTAGACTGGATATTTGTTGACTATTTTCTATTTAGTTAAGAACCTGGTACTTGTTGACAAGCCTACACTGTCTTCCCATACCGATCAATACTGTAATTCGAAAACATTGTAAAGGCCAATTATTTTTTAAAGAGTAACTGTGGAGTTTCTGGCCGCCTCTTATCCATAGTAAATGACCAATTGGAATTATGCACCTTTGTGACGTTTCATAAGTGCCCATGTAGGTTTATGTGAAATGAAATATTTTGATATTATCGAAATATTGAAGGAATAATTAAATAAAAGGGCTACATAGGGGATGAAAGTTGCTATGGATGTTTGTCTTTTCCAGCTTGCATATGGCTTATTTTAAAATATAATTTATTGATATATTGTGTATCTTTTATCTTAATGCTTGTAACTTGCAAGTAAAAGTTAAAAATCTGTTTTTATTGGTTCTATATAGAATATTTGTTTTGATTTAAAGACATCATTCAAAGTTTACTAATAATCAATGATCAGCACACAGGATCATGATGGAAACAATGTAAGCACATATTGATGAACAGTGTTAATTCACCAACATGTTTACATCTGATAACAGGTATATTACTCGAGTGACTTAAAAATATATTAAAAATGAACACATTTAGAAATGTAACTAGTAATAATGTTGAGGAAGTAATGGACTATTTAAACTCTCCCTTTTGAGTGCTTGTGTTTCAATGTGTACCTTGTGCATAAAACAATAATAGAATATATAACCCTCCTTTTCGGCAGTCAGGTAAACAGTAATCATATTGTGTCTGTAATTAGGGAAGTTGGCTATGACAATTGAAAAGTGTTTTTTTTTAATGAATATAATCATCTAACAGCGTAAAGGGCGGAGGCCTGTAGATTTAGGTCACCAACCTTTTGTACACAATTTTGACATCTTTCCATTCTAAGAATGAACACATCTTGGGCTTCCTGGCTAGCACTGTAGTGATCAGCTCTCGAGTGATCTTCTTCTTCAGCTTATCCGGATGAGCCACGTACCATTTCTGCAGTCTCAGTTTGCCTTGCCGGCTGAATAATAACATAAATTGCATCTGAAAAAAAAAGGCAGATTTTTGATCCGTACTTTTAGGAAATTGAGGAAAATTAACGTACTTCTACATCACATAATGAAATTAAACAACATTATACTGCTTTTAGGTGGGTACACCTATAAAGATTGGATTAATTTCTAAAATATTAAAAGGGGAAAACTTTCGTCGTAAGAGGTTACTTACCATCGCTGAATCTTATACCTAAGTCACAGAATATACGTAAAAGGAATGTTTAATACTTTTTCGCTTAATTATAACTTCAATACATATTGTGCCTGGAATATTATTAAATATATTAAGCTAAAACAATCATTAGTGGCTGACGTGACGACACAACGACATGATCAATATTATGACGTCACGCATTTTCATGTCAAGTGTGCAAGTGTCATTCGAAATAGTGATGTGTACCTGGCGCAACTTAAAATAATCGACTATGGCACCATTTTATGGGTAATTTAAACCGAGGTAACATTTTTATTGTAAAGAGGTAACAGTAGAAAGAGGTTTTTTGTTTTGTTTCTTCTCGTATCTTCCGAACTACTGACCAAATTAAAAAAAAAAATCTCTGCTGGAAATGGAAAGGTACATTATTCCTGAGTGCTTTATAAATTATATTTTTAACTAGATTTTGCCCGCGGCATCGCCCACTTGGATGTCGGAAAATATTCCACGGGAACGTACGTCTCGGGATTACATACATAATAGCCGTGGAAAAGGTCATTGTCTCCTACCGCTACGCCCACGTTGTCGTCAACCATAATTATTTGTCACGCGTAATTTTGAATCTATGATATCTTTTAAACTATTCATTTAAACGATAATTATGATGTCGAGGCATATTATCTAAATTATATGCCCAATTAAAATAACTTATTTTATTGGATAAGGATTAATATAATACCGGTCAAAATTCCTTCGGAAATAACAATGTAATTTTTATCAATTTCTGAAAGATAACAACTGTGGGTGCTACACTATACTCTAAGGTGTTACATGGTCATCCTTAGAAGATAGAAATAATTATATGCAATAGCGGACTTTTTGTTGAACTTTTTTTTAATGTTCTCAAACTTATTACATCTACCGCCCACTTTGAAAATCAATTATTTTTCAGTGCCCCCCATTTTTTTACTTTACGACAGCTTAAAAACCACGATGACATTCATTAATTTAATTGCAGCATGCTATATTAGTCCTGAGTTTATACTTACATTCTAAACTAAACTTTTTTGAGACAAGGAGGGATAATGTCCCCAAAACTGTTTAACCTCTATCTGGGTGGCAGGGACATCGACGCGAAGCCTGTTACCATGGATTTAGTACATGATTCGGAATTAAAAAATAAGAGAGATATTTTTTTTTAATAACCGACGAAAGATTTCAACGCAGAGGTGGTCAGAATCATGTACTGAATCCATGGTAACAGTTTTCGCGTCGATGTCCCTTACACCCTGTATAAACGATCTAATCGTTGAGCTCAGCAACAAGAAAATCGAATGTCACATTGATCACGTTAGTGTCAACTACATCAACTACGAGTACGCTGACGATATAGTGCTGCTGAGCTCTACGGTTAGGGCACTTAGAGAGTTGCTTAGTTGTCGTGAGCACTATGCTCGAGAGCATGGCTTAGTCTATATTGTGAAGAAAACCGAGTTCTTTAAATGCCTTGAGTATGTGCCCCCGATTAAACTAAATGGGAATGACTTATTGCGAGATTAACAGTTCAAGTACTTGGGGCATTATGTAACCGACGACCTCAATGACCAGGGTGGATATTGAGAGGGAACGTAGGGTGCTGGCAGTCCGATGTCACAGGTTGACTCGCCGGTTTGCACGCTGTAGCAGGGCAGTCAAGATAACACTTTTTAAAGCTTATTTCCAAGTGTTTTACAGGTGCAGCCTGTGGACCAACTATACTTAGCGGGCTATCAGCGCCCTACGGGTCCAATATAATAACGGGTTCAGGATGTTGATGGGGCTGCCCTGTTTCTGCAAAGCATCAGGTGTGTTTGCTCAAGCATACGTCGATGGCTTCTACGCCATCGTCAGATATAAATCTGCTCTGCAGAGTGCGGGAAAGCTCCAACTCCATCCTGAAGACCGTGGCGGGGTACGATTCTCCTTTGTTGTTCGAAGATGCATTTCGAACAACAGCCTTGTTTCCAAAAATTCCAAATAGATACTAAGTTTACTAACATAGATATAAGTTATATTTTTGTTTACTAACCCATATGGATGTTGCATATCCGAAAGCTAAAGCTCCCAGTCTGCATGATTTTTTCCGACATCTTCAACAATAATCGTCATATTTCAGCCAATTTACACAATTCGTTAATGAATTATACATCAAAACCTTCCGCATTAATCACTGTGCTCCGGTCCATTGGTGAAAACTGTTTGAAAATCCGTTCGGTAGTTTTTGAGTTTATCGCGTTCAGACAGACAGACAGACGGACGCGGCGGGGAAAGGGGTTTGTTTTATAATATGTAAGGATAAGGATAAGGATGTTAGCCCCAAGTATCAGCAAAACAGACACATAAATAATATCAAATCTCCATGATAAATATTTTGACAAAACCATTTCTATGACCACAACCAACAACCAAGACAGCGTCAGTCGAGAAAAAAAACGGTTAAAATCATAAAAATTAACGTGAATCAAATGTGAATTTCCTGAGGATTTTTTCGACTATTGCACTCGAATGCTTGACAGGGAATTAGAAAAATTTAATAAAAAAATACAATATTCGAAAGAATCGATGTATCAAGACAAAAAGGAGCATTTAGAAATTGATTACATATGGGTCAAAAAATTAAGAAATTACCACCAAAAGCACCATATGCCTCCTACCCTACTAAAGACGCCAACGTAAAGAGTGTATTGGGATATCCATGCCCCGTTGTAGAAGCTTGTTGCTTTCTTATCCCTTTAAAAATCGGTTCATACATCATAGCAGCTCTTGGAATACTGCCCACAATAGCGTGTATGCTCCTGGCTACGCCACTCGTAATGGAGACAGTGCATGAACATGGCCTACCTAGGTGGTATTGTCCAGGAATTAAGTGGATTTATGGTATTCTGGGTGTTTTCGTGTTTGCCTCGCATATAATTTTATGCGTGGCTATTGCATTACGCATACGACAACTGATAGTCTTATATTTGTGGAATTTGTTTGCATATATGGCCGGAAGCTTTGGACTGGCTATGATCATATCTGCAGAAGCAATCAAATCAGGTCACGTAAACTTTGGCTTGGCTTTTATTATATTGGCTGCTATTTATACAATAATTTTATTCTACTTTTGGATTGTAATTAATAGTCAACTGTATTTTGTAAAGGAAGAGTCAAATGTAGTCTTTATTAACATAACAATTATATAAAGCCTTAATTGCGAATTTCAAATAATATCATGCAAGTCGACCGATTTAAATCTTTGGAGACGACCTCATGGCGTGTACGCCTAATATTTATAACAGAATTTTTATTTAGTAAAGTTAATATGATTAAAAACGAATCTCACTGTTTTACTTTAACGGTACGGAGGTGTACCTAATAAGCATCGAAATACGGTGCACCTATGGCGATGGGTATACTTTTAGATGCTACATGTACCTGATGTACCTATCTATCTTGCCCAATTTGCCAATAAAGCACTTGACGTACAAGTACGTACGCACAGCAAAAAATCTGGGGCCCCGCAGCCTCGCCCCTCTCGCTTGCGGAAACTATAACGGTGTTCATAGAGTATAATATTCTGTATTCATTGAGTTGTCTCATAGAAGAAGAGTTATGGGAATAATAAATTTTACCAATGAAACTGCACGCGATCAGTACATCTAAACCGCGAAATCTGAGTGTGGGTGTGGACGTGAGACTTTGGAATCGTCAGCGAATCACTGTCGCCGGCAGTCGCCGGCCACAGAGCATGTAACTCTCAGATGTAACTATATCGCCGGCAAGCAACTAAAGTCACTCGAGTGTGTGTATTTTTTTTTTTTTCTTTATGGCATCTCGCAGTTGACCTCTGAGGAGGTCGTAGCTGCTTAATCGGACGTTCCTGTGGCTGCCTTAAAAGCTTCTACACTTAAAGCCTCCAGCCAGGGGAGTGCTCAGAGTAATAACTGAGTTATTACTCTGAGTGCTTTTGTTAGTTATTAATCTGAGTCTGAGGGGGAGTGTGTATCTTTTTTTTTATTTTTTTATATCGTGCATTTCGCAGTTAAGCTCTGAGGAGGTCGTAGCTGCTTAACCGGACTTTCCTGTGGCTGCCTTAAGCCACGTCCTCACTAGGGCCGTGCGGCCCGTGAGGCCGAGCCGCGCGGCCGGGCCTCGTGAGTGTGTACGTTTACAAACTCACGAGGCTCGGCCGCGCGGCCCTAGTGGGGACGCGGCTTTAAGCTTCTACACTTAAAGCCTCCAGCCAGGGGAGTGTGTATCTAGAATTAGGCAATTTTATTCTCTGCGTACGACAAAAAAAAATATAGGTTGCATTCCGAGTTACGCGTAATCGATTTGAGCGTGCTAACCCGTACCGAAAAGCGTGAGCGCAATAACGATGTATCGTGAATCGTCACAGATGACGTCATGACATGCGCCATCTTGCGATAACGCAGACCATACCTTTTACTAATATCACCGTGAGCGCTGTCAAAAATGACAGTTGTGCTGTTTTATTTTGAGTCGTATCATAACTTTAGTCTAACGTGGCATTTTCGAAATTGGGCTTCTAGCTACCATGGCCACCTAACCAACGAAGAAAAAGAAATTTGTAGTTTTTAATTAAACACAAAGAAATATGTAATAATATGCAAGTTTTGACGTTGAGCGAGCACCGTGAAGCGTTTACGAGCGTTCCGAATTGTTGATAGCCCTCAGCTTTCATAATCGTGCTATATAAATCGGAACGCCAATGATGTCAACGCTGTGTACGAGTTCTAATTCGGAAAGCGGCCATAGTCCAGAAAATGTTTTGACAGTTTTGATTTGGTAATGACATTGACATACGACATTCATGACATTTGCATCTTCGTTGTGTTTTTATCATTCTTATTTTTTTGATTTTGTGTATTAGTGTGTATTCCTAGAGTCATATTTTAAGCGTTACTAGGCATATTTTAAGCGTAAACAATTATTTTCTGTCAATTCTGTCTTACGCACGGAGTTTGTGTGTTGTGTGTGCTGTGCTAGCAGTAGAAATGCTCGACAATATATTGTGTGCTATCCTATTCTGTTTCAAATAACTTATGCAATACTTATGGGTTAAGCGCACTGGAACCTGGAACGCTGAATTGATTTCATTTCATTATTTGTTGAAGAGAGAAGGGGAATGCGTTATTTTTGTTATCGACGGATGTTATTAAGAAAAAACACAAATATCTAACACACAGTCATAATTGCAGTACATATTAGCAATCGATAACGACATCATTAACAATAAATGGTAAGAATTTCTTTAAAATAATGAACAATTTCAGCAGCATACTCGAAACAAAAAATAAAATCATAAGTATTCGCATTTTCCTTCCATGTATGTATTTTATTTCAATAATATTATGGAATAGTATCGCCGCTGATACTGGTAATAACACCATAATTTCTACCTTTAATATCTTGTTGTGTATGCAGATTTTAAGAGAAAACCAGGGTGCATTATTTTGTTATAGCAATAATTCTTTGTTTGGTGACCTTGACACTTTTTTTTACTAGGGCGCCAGTTTTTTTTTTAAACATCTTTTTTGCTTTACCATCTGGTGCACCTTGGACAGTCAACAGTTCTACTTCTGCCACCATGCTGACTGACTAATATTCTTAATAAGAGAAGAGGAGTAGATTAACATAAAAAGAGTCATTTGTTGTAGGCGGCACCATCTGGAGCAGGTTCGGCGGCAGGTGGAACCGGCGGAGACTGTGAGGGGGAGGAACAGGAAGACCCCTCTTCATCGTCCTTTAGCGAAGTGCAAGAAGTTGGTACTGCACTTGAAAACTTAATGGTGCAAGATAACTCACAGGTAAATGATTTTTCTTATCATACAGTCTTCAATCATCAGTAGTAAAGAATCGAGAATTGTCCTGCTCCTATGAAGTAAGCATACTTTCAAGGTCAAACTGTAACAGTTGACATGCGTCAACTGTACTTTGATGTTAAAACTTGTATGTGTATTCCAGCTTTATCTATTTCAAAAGTCTTTAAAATTTATGGGTTATGGTTTGTTGATGAAACATTCACATAAAATTATATTATCTGAAATATTTTCCTATTTCATATCAGAAAAGGAGTAAATTCAGAGATTAGTATAACGGCGCCTACACACTATGCCGGCGGCACGTACCCCCGGCTTTTTCGCCTTCATATTGTGTAGGAGCTATACGTGGGGCCAATTGTTAAAATGCAGAATTCTTGTCCAAAACTATAAAGTGCAACACATAAGTCTTGAGGTTTACTAGCTCTGTTTGAAATGCATATGCACCTTTTGTTTTGAAATCGTAAATATAATACTAACTTATAATTTTCTTATTGTCTATGGTTTAACTAGCGTCATCTTTCTGGCTGGCCAACTCCTTTGACAATTCAAAACTGCCTGTAAATGGTTTAATTTAAATAAATGCTCCACTATCAAAACGGTGAAGGAAAACATTGTGAGGAAACCGGCATGTCCTAGAACCAAGAATTCGAAGATATCTACCAACCAACACTGGGCCCGCATGCTAGATAACAGCCCACTCAACCCATGCTCAATGTTCTTGTTTGAGGTCTAGTAGAGAAACAACAAGCATTGTTGGAGTTTACTCTCTTCATATGAGGCCCTCGGCATGGAAAGGAGTTTAAATTTGTATGGGAAATGGTCTATGAACCAATAGTGATAAGGTTTTGATATTTATGTAGGGATACTTCATCTATACCCTTGTGCAAAGGTGCTTCAAAATCTGACTCTGCTATTTCGAGAAAAACACTTTTAGAATTTACACGATTTTCAAGGGATTTTCTTAACCGTTGTAGCTACAGGAAAACGTTCTTAGGAGACTGCCCTTAACTTTTTCAGTAATTGTTAACTGCTTTAAAAGATTTTGTAAAAATGGTACAGGCAGCAAAAAAAATTACAATTACGTTTTATTTTTAAGATGCAGTTTCTTTTAAGGATTGAAAGAGTCTTCTATACCTACTGAGGTTAGAGTGCTAGAAAAGTCGCAAATAAAAAAAAATGTTCTCATCATGTACATTTCGAAGGATATTATCGTGGTTAAAGATACAAAAAGTAGTTTGAATATATACTATTGATAGTTTAAAAATATTCACCTCTTTGACCACCTCATAGACGCAATATAAAATATATATATACGCCCTTGATTCTTCTGTGGATCTACATCGCCACTTAATTACAAGAAAAAAAAAAATAAAAAAAAAAAAAAGGAAGACTTTCTTTTTTCAAATGTAATGCATACGTTATAAAAATCGTGCATAATGTGATTGATCACTACGAACCGTTTTTGGGAAAAGTTTTTGCCATTTGTGATATTTCTAGTTCTCTATGCTGAGTTGGTCCCTAAGCGAAATCCGTAGTTTCGGCCGAAGCTACGGGCGCTTTGTGCACAATCACACTTATGGAGATACCGTAAACGAGACGGAGAATGAAGCGCCACATCGCACACAAGCGTAACATCGGCCGAAACTCTGGACTTCGCTTAGGGAGTAGACCCCCAGGATCGATTGGCAACAATTTTTTTTTTTTTTTTTGTAAATTGCCCGTATTTTTGCTGACTGTACTTTTTTTTTCAAAGTCTGTAAATTCAGATCGAAATGTTTTAAAAATTTACACACCACTGATTAACGCTTTAGCGAAAACAGAAATGCTGTTATGTTGTATGCATTTATGAAAGTGTTTAAGAGATGGAAGTTATAGCAACTTTATTTTACGCTGCTCCGCACCTGATAAAGAAATAATTAAAAATGCGCTGATATATTTCTTTTGTAAAGGGTTAATAAATAATCAATGATAAATTTCTATGTTCAGAGCAGTGGCGATGATGAGCTGTCAGCTTTCCGCCAGCAATGGCAACGGGAGTTGGAGGCCACTTCCACCCCGCAGCGGGAGCTCGAGGCACCTTCTACTCCACGAAAGCAACCGTCGCCGAAACAGAAGCAGCTGGCCGAACCTATCACTGATGAGGATAAGGTAGGAAAGTGAGAGGGGTTTTTTTTAAATTACGGGTCTTTGCTAAAACTAAATTTTTCGGACAAGCACACAATCTTTTCTAAAACAGGTTTATTTACTTTATTAAGATAAAATATAAAATATTCAATCTATCTCGATCTATAATCCTGAGAAGCAAGGTAAAATGAAGGTTTTGTGATGCTCTGTCGATGTTCAAAAAACCTACTGAGGAATTAGTATATTTTTATAGAGCAGCTGATGATTCTACGAAAATCGTCTATTGTCAAGTTTGCTTGACTTGATTACAAGGGGAACTTATTAATCATCTGTTCTAAATATACTAATTTCTCGGTATTTTTTGGCTGTCAGTTATTTCGCATTTCAGTCTCATATTAATAGTCAGTTGCTTCATCCATCAGGCGAAGCAGCTGTTTTTGAACGCTGTAGAGCTGGAGCGCGGCGGCAAACTTTACGAGGCCATCCAGCACTACAAGCGAGCTATGCAGATATTGCCGGACGTCGAGACGCGCCTCTATGATGAACTGCGCGCCGAGTCTCCCGAAGGTAACCACGTCTATGATGCAAAAGTGATATGCTCCTGGTATAAATGGCGCTAATAGTGATGATGCCTGGGTTAAAAAAACATTTTACAAACAAAAACAACCGACTTCCAAAAAAAAAACTGGTTGTTTTTTTTTGTAAAAAGTTTTTATTTTTCACTTTTTGTTGCGGTACCTACCCCACAGAAATTCGAATACCACTACCTGCTATGTAAATAACAGTGACAGGAAGTTATCAACAAATCATCCACATATACTAAGTGGGAAAAATACGTATTATTGAAGCTTACTCAAAAACTATCCAAGCAAAGTTAATAAAATTTATATGGGACCAATTCGGGAGCATACCCTTTCATACAAAAAAATAATTTTCGATACATACGCGACGAACATATAACCTCCTCCATTTTGGAAGTCGGTTAAAAAATGAAATTCTAATTAGTCCGTCAGTCAGATAATTAAAAAAATATAAGACACGTATTTTTTGCTTTATCATATTAATAAAAAAATACTTAGATAAAACGCATTTTGGGGGTCGTTACGTCACTAGTATGCATAAAATCTACATACTCGTGACGTCATGGCACATTTTACCTCAATGTATCGCCGTAATCTTTAGACTACGTAAAAAAAAAAAAAAATCGTGTGTCCAATATTTTTTTATAATCTCCATGACGGACAAAAAATTTTTTTTTGTCGTCGTCCCTATTGGTCTGTATGACGTCCGATTTCACCAAGACAGCGATATTCAAGTAAAAATGCATCAGCCAGTGTATCAGTGTTGTGCCATTGCGTTCATTAATTCACTAAAATCGAAAAACTTCGCAAGCAATGGGAAATTGCTACTAGGCTGTGGGGGGTCGACTTCAGGACGAGCTGCTTCTTACTTGAACAAGTACGTCACTTACTCCCGCGCCACCCTTCCTGACTTTGTATATTTTGGCTACTGTGGACAGGGAAGTTTTGTAAAAATGTAGCTGTTATTTTAGTAAACGGTGGTGTCTTTCGACTTCCCCGCGAACGAAGTCACGGGCAGAATGTAGTAATTAAAATAACGCATTATTTTTTAAGTCCGTGTACTTGATCAATATACTCATAATACCCATCTATTTAATCAAAATCTTGAATTCACTGGCAGACAACGCGCTACCTAAACCTGGGTCTAGTAGAAAGTTCTCATAATACATATCTTCCAATCTTATACAGAAGAAGAATCGGAGACTGAAGAAGTGGTCCGTCCCGACAACGCTCACCTCAGCGATGACGAAGACGCGGTGGAAGGTGAGGACCTGCTGATGAGGCTGCAGAGGATCCTGGCACGCAAGGGGGTGCTGTGCGAACTTGAACATCAGGCTAAGGTGAGCGTTTATTGAAACTGGGGAGCTGTGGTAACAAAAATGTAGTGTCAAAAATAGTTTAATTCTTCTCAGTAGTATTTGAAATCCTACATGCTATTCCTGCTCGTTTTGACTGTTCTTTCCATAACCAGTGGATAAAGACAGCCATAGGCAATGGTTAGTTATAGGTACAATCACACAGGGACATCATTTATGATTTAATAGTACAACGTGTTACAAAAAAAAAAAAATTGGCAGTCATGGGGAGAGCCGACAGAAGTAAAATCATTAGCGCCATCTAGCTTATATAGTACACCACAACGGCGCGAGCATGTCGGTGACGCGAATCCATAAGTTTATCATTATCCCCTATCAAAAATCGCTCAACGCGCCTTAAAAAGCTTTCACTTCAAAAATATTATTATTTAAATATGTTATATGTATTCAAACATTTTAATTGCGGTAAAAATTATGGTACAAGTATCGAAGAATATTGGTTACTTCTACGACTAAGGTTGCCGCTATCTGGGTAACCAAAAAGAAGAAACATGTTACTTCATTTAGGTTACCGTTTTAATACCGGTTACATTGCCTAAGTAAATAGCTATATTTACTTATGTAATATTACTACTTAGGTTAAATTTATTTATCTAAATGTAATAATAGTATTTTAAGAAAATGGATACCTACTTATTGAATTGAATTATTTATATTATTGTTGTTGACTTATAAACGAATGTAATACTTATTTAGTTTTCATGTATAATTCTATTTTATGTTTATTTTTAACTTTCTACGACTTAGATTTTTAACTAGTAAGTAATGTACCTAAAAATGTTTTTGCTGTGCCCTAACAGGGTCTACAACGGCTCTTAGCTCTAAGCCTTTTGTTAACATCTTGTTTTGCCTTGTGGAACGCAAATAAATGAATATGAATATGAATACACACACACAGGCAAGCGCGCCTTTTGACTAATGCCGACGGCACGTGTAAGATAGAGGTAATTATTAGTATTAATACTGGCGGTAGTCAATTTAAGGTCCTTAAAAAAAACCTGTAAAAAATTTTTTATTGTAACCGAAAAAATACCCATATTGATCATATCAGTTTCGGGCCCTGATTCGTATATCCAAAATTTAATGTTTATACATTAAATTTTGGATCAATGCTCGTGCCGTCCCTGTATGAGAAGACGCCTTTGCCATGCAATGGGCCAATAGATTACTTATGATTTTATTATATTGTCCAGGGCGCTCACTTATCCTGGCTGCCCTACGAGGTGATCTTGGTGATCCTACGCTGGGTGGTGAGCTCGGAGCTGGACGCGGCGTCTCTGGAGCGCGTGTCCTGTGTGTGCCGCGGCCTGTACGTCGCCGCCAGGGAGCCGGACATATGGCGCTCTCTGTGTGTCAAGTGAGTCTCGTTACCATTCAAATTCTGTTTAATGCTGCTGGATGTTAGCCTCTCTATTAACAGAATATCTCTTATTCGTGACCCTGGCTTATAAGCCTATCATTAAGCCCATCAGATCGAGCCGCTACCAGCCAACCTTCGAAGATCGTCATTCCACCTAGCTTGAGGGCCATCCTAACCTACGATTGCCGAACTTCTTCGTGAGCCTATTCATAGTTTCCCAGATAAATAACAATAACAACAAACAATAATAACAACGAAACAGTTCCTCTATGTAAAATACTGGTATTCAGCTGTATCCGGTTAGACTGGAAGCCGACCCCAACATAGTTGGGAAAACGCTAGGCAGATTGATTGATATAAAGCTAAAGTAGATGACTAAGGGTAATTTGATCCTCTCATGTATAACAATGCTAAGTTAAGTAATGTTTAGAGTCGGCTTAACCACAATTTTTTTAATGTTTAAACATCTCTTAGCTTTAAGCAACGCTATAAATGAGGGGATTAATGTTTATCCACGAGATTGTGAATTCAAACATACGAATCTGTGCGTTATGTCCAGGACCTGGGGCATAGAATGCGGCACCCCTCGCGCCAGTGGCTTCAGCTCCTGGCGCCAGATGTTCGTGTCCCGCCCTCGTGTCCAGCTACATGGGGTCTACATTAGCAAGACCACGTACATCCGCCACGGAGAGAACTCCTTCCAGGACCAGTTCTATAAGCCCTGGTATCTGATAGATTACTATAGGTATCTCAGGTTAGTTGTTTTCTTTTTCTCGTATTCGCACGATTCTAATTCGTAAGAAAATGGTAGTTAAAGTTCTGTAAGATAAAATTCTTGAACCAGATAAAATAAATGTATGTAATGCATTTGGCACACGGACCGAAACCGATATGATCAATACGGGTATTTTTTCGGTTACCACATTTATGTTATCTGCAGGTATTTTAAAGGTTACCTTAAACTGAATACAACCTGTATTAATACCGGTTACCGAAATAAAAATGACCTCTATCTTACACGTACCGTCCGCATTAGTCAAAGGATGCGCACCGCCTGTGTGTTTGTAACCGGTATTAACGGTAACCTAAGTAGGAGGTAACATGTTTCTTCGTAAAAAAAACCTTCGATACCAGTACCGTAATTTATAAAAGTTTTCTACTAAATACATAAAGATATAAATCAATATTCATAATTATGAATTTCGGGCATTATTTCCACTTATAGTTAGCACTCCAAAAAATTTGCGTCAGACCCATATACGCACAAAGCGCAAAGGCCTGCCTAAAAGTTACTAAGATTGTTGTTGCCGCAGGTTCTTCTCCGAGGGCCTGGTCCTGATGTATACGACTGCGGAGGAGCCGGTGTCGTGCGTGATGCAGCTCAAGTACCGCCACGCCAAGCCCGGCCTCGGCATCATGGCCGGCCACTACCGGCTCATCGGGAATAAGGTACCAAACTATCTGATGAAAATGTAAACAAATGGATCAGAAAATGTACCTGTGTATGCCAATTTGTAGTGCCACTTACAAATTGTTTGCTATTTGATTATTTAAATAGTTAAACCCGAAATTCTAATTTTAAATCAACTTAAAAAGTGTTGCATACAGCTGAAACCTAAATACAGATGAATATTTTACTAATTTCCCTTAGGGAATGATTACGTAGGAATTTAACATTAATATATTCGATCAAGAATAGCACTAGATTAAGGATTAGGAACAAAAACACATCACTCAAGTGTTTACACTTCATCAGATAGTTTTTGAGTAGACATTAGTTGTATGATGCAAGTTCTGGCACTGAGGAGCCAGTGTCGCGCGGGATGCAAGTGATCAAGTACCGCGCGAAATAGGGCTTATGGTAGGCTACGGTCAAGAGATTGGACTGTATGCAAGATGACAAAATAAAGAACTACAGAAACATAATTGAAAGAGCGAGAAACTTGGTTTTAGATAAATCTGGACAGTACATTTACCGAGGAATCGTGCCGAATGTATTAAAAAAAATCAGCATGTGGCTCGGATTAGATTTCGCCCCATAGAAAGCTAATCGTGTTCACTTGTATCACTTGACTTAGACTTTGGATTTGGAGTAACACCACAAAATTATCAGTAAGTACACAACAACTCAAAGGGAACGTCTAGTCGGCACCGGGGATAGAGCAGGACTCACTTGACGCGCTACCTTTGAGTTATGTCCTACATTTAATTGTATATCACATCTAGAGAAAACGACGAAGTATTTATCAGAATATTTTCGTGTATCTCTTTATATACACAATGCATCCTACTAATAGTGCTCACCTGCTAAGTGATTTCTCCAGGTAGTGATAGTGATAAAGAAAACGAACCAGGAGAAAAAGACTGTGCAGGCATCCAACACGCGGTTCCGCTCGCGACGCAAGGAGATCGAACAACACGAACAGACCTTTCACATGGTGAGTTTAAATGTACTTTTATTTTTCTATTTTAGATGTGTTATTAGGTCCGCAAGGGTCAAGTTTTGTTTCGAACGGCCCACAAGTAAAGTTGGTTACATATCCGCTCAGATAACGTTATTTTCGTAAAAAATAAATTACAACGAAAAGAGTTCATTTTTAAATGTTTGACACTGGAAATTGGCATTGCAAACCATAACATAATTATCAAATTTTTATGGATTTTGATTTAGCTTTTTTTCGTCATTTCATTTTTGCATGGCATCTTCTCTGTCTGCCCACCCCTCGCAACTGACTGGCCTACGGTAGCGATTTATGTATTTGTGGGCGGGTATAATTTCACACTATTCGAATGTGAGATTTGAGACGTGGTATAAAATTTAGTTCCGTGTCTCTCTGCGGATATACGTCGTGTCCGTGAAAAAAATGTGCTGCAATAAACGGCTACATTTTCGGGACATGCAGTGCATTGTTACTGGATATCTTGTCCGGTTTGCACTAGATGTATTCATTCGGTGTTTTTTCCCAGGAGTTGGAGCTCCGCAGCGTGCGCTCCCACCGCAACGTGCAGCTAGTGTGGCGCCGCTACTCGGTGTGCGCGCGGCGCGAGCAATGGACGCAGTTCGAGCTCACGCCCGGCAAGTACCCGCCCTTCGCCTTCAGCCGCGTGCGCAGCTACACCGCCGACGCGCCCGCGCCGCTGGTGAGCACGTACGCGTACGCCTAGCTAGGTATGTAACTGAATAATGGCCTGCTTTGGGATGTATGATCTGTACTCTACTGTTAGTAAAAGGGCACATTACAGTCGTATCGGGCCGAAGCGCATCGCATTTCAATACAACAAAAAACCACGTTGCGGCCCTTCTATGGTGTGCGATGGTTTACATAAAATGTACAAAAGTTATTTAGGTGCGGTCCGCCCATATGTGCGCTGGGCTTAACGGTTCAGATCACACCCGGCAATCGACAACATGACGAAATCAGTGCGTAATAGGGGCGCCATCCTGCCACTATTACGCACTATAATAGTGGCAGGATGGGGCACTGATTTCACAGTATCTTGCATCGCGCAAGCAAAGTTTTATACGAACTTCACACACTGAGTGCTTATGAAAGAATAAACTGCCTTTTACTGAGTCTTATCTTAATACCTGCCTGCTATGTTTTATAACGTAAATAAAAGACAATGTTCAGGTTATTGTTCCCTTGAATTTGCAATATAACGTGCCCATGTCGAGGCCTCTTGACAAGCTAATGTCATATGTGTCAATCAACACGTTAGTGACGACCCGCCAAAGAGGACTGTTAGGACGGAGAACTTCGTATACCGTTATACTATCACATTTATTTTTTTCCAGAATTAAACGATGACAGACTGCAAGATGCCGCCGCCGTCGCGCCGCCGGTCCACAGCGACTGATACAGCTTACTTATAATATTATCAAGTCAGTTTGTTTGCCCAATATATAGGGTGTAAAAGGACCCATCTTAAAGCCGTCAACTACGCATTCTCTACATCAAACTAAGTTACAATGCACAAAAATAATAGCTGGAAAACCATGTTTATTTTTGGTGAGAAAAATCACTGATTACGGCAGCATTGAGCGCTACGTAAACAGTGATTTTGAACGCACGCAAAACATTGTGTTTATGGCACGGAATGGTACAGGGATCGTGGGGCATTTGAAGTTAAGTTATAACATTTAATACTGGTTTTCGTAAAAAAATGTTGGAGCTTTGACCTCCAATATTACCGTAACCAGAAGGTTCCCAGATATGGTATGATACAAAAAAAGATCACAATGACGGGAAGGACCAGGAGCTCTCTCTCGGCTTCGTTAAAGCTCAACGCACACAAGGCGGGTGCGTGTCGGCGCGGGTCGGGACGGCAGTACGACGGGCTTATATATATTGTAATTCCTTGTATGATATGGATGTCAGCACACGAAACGCGTGCGCGGCTCCCGCTCACGACACGGTCCGCGCCCGACCTGCCTTTTGTGTGTGTTGAGCTTAAGCGTCTTTCTACATAAACAACTGGCAGCTGAACTGTTGGCACGCAATAATGTTAGTTTAATTGATGGAATAAAGGGAATTGGATAAGTGTGAGGAATTTGCTGCGCGCGTTTTTTTGAGGGATTCCTACGCGTGAGTGAAAGTTTTATGTTAGTGGAAGTTGTCATGATCAAAACTTCCTGAGATAATGCCGCAAGGAAATGCAGCAAAGCGCTTTTTGCTTGTACTGAATTACATCAAGTCATTATAGTATTCAATGAGCTGGAACGCGTGGAACTGATACGTTCCTCGTACACCCATATTTAATTGACATGAATTTAACAGGAACGATTTTTATCCATGTATTTATAAAATCGTGTTCAAAAGACATGTTTTCTAGCTTAAAAACATGACACTCCTTTTTTGGGCAGTCATGTCAAAACCGCTGTAATTCTCCGACTGCATGTCAAATACTTCATGGGGGACAATAAGCGAGAATCGATGCAAGGTTTGTAAAATGAGATTAATATTGTGTCAAATACTGGATTCCAGTCTCATTTCCTTATGTAGAAAACTAGTCCCAATGTAGTTGCAATAAGGGTGACGACGATAATCTAAATGTACCCTATCAAAGGATCGTTTGAGCTTGATAATAAAAGGCGGCTTCTATTAAAAGTTTGTCATAAAGTATGTGCAAAATATTTATAAAAAACATGTCGTGGTTAGAAAAACTTCCGAATTAGGCTGCCTGTCCACTGGAGCGGAGAGGAGAGGAGCGGAGTAGCGGTGTGGCAATATTAATCAATGGAATTGCATAAAACCTCCGCTCAGCTTCAGTGGACAGGGATTTGCGAACTAGTTTAAAAATTCATACGAAACCGGGAAGCGGAGCGGGGAAACGGAGCGGAGAAGCGGAGAGGGGTAGCCGAGCCGGGAAACGGAGCGGAGAAGTGGAGAGGGGAAGCGGAGCGGGGAAACGGAGCGGAGAAGTAGAGAGGCGATGCGGAAAAATACGTGAACTCGGTCTAGCTCCGCACAGTCCGCAACACCGCTCCGCTACCACGCTCCGCACAGTCCGTAACTCCGCTCCGCTACCTCGCTCCGCATCAATAGACAGATACTGTCCGCAACTCCGCTCCACTCCGCTGCCATTCTCCTCTCCGCTGCCTCGCTCCGCTTCAATGGACAGGCAATCTTAATATCGGTTCATTTGCTTGACTTGTACGGTCAGCGACAAACGTCGATTAACACTGCTACTTTTGCACATAATCTAAATTGGCACAAAATTATTCGCAATGTTGTACTTCAGCATTTCTTATAATAGCGAGTTAATATTCTTTATCATTTAGTATTTAGCTCAATATTTAATTTTTTTTAAAGTGAAGTGTTAGTCGACTTTTGTCGAAATTTTGACGGTTGGTTTATGTACTTTAACGAGTGCGTTATTTATTTAAATTTCTTAATGGTCCCACTATTCAGATCCTCACGATTACTAATTTCTCGTTCGATTCGCTTGGGGTGCCTTTGCATCTGATGTTAGTGTTTGTCGTCGCGTTGATGCCACGTATACGCTGCGCTAGCGCCGGTAAATAGGCACCTTAAAAATGATAGCTTAATTTTATTTATGTTTCTGTCTAAATCAATGTTGACGTCGCATCTTACGATTCTTTTGTTATCGAAGAATTCTGAATCGGGGGACCGTTCATATTGCACTTATTATAGTGTCCGAGTCTGATTTTAATTCTTAAATGTACTCTGGTTATGTTCGGTTAAATTCCAATTCAGTTTATATATTAATTTCCTTAGCTCTAAATTGTCAATTTGAAAAGACAAAAATTGATCATTAGTTTTGGATCACATTTTCAATGTATTTATATATCGACGTTATTGTAAGTGGATGTTCAATGATTTCTAGAGTCGATTGAAAATATTTGGACTGATACCCGAATTTGATTAATCAAAATAGGTTTTATTGTCTTCGGCTCTGGGTGTGTTTTTCAATGGACCCTAGTTCTATAAGCTGTTGAGCACGAATGTTGTGATTTCTATTGCCTTAGGCTAAGTATTGTAAGTACCCAGTGTTCTGCATTGTCTCAACTGAGAATGTTCATACTCTTGACGTTAATTCAAGATTATTCTGTATTTTAAGATAAAAGTTAACTTAGGACTCGATTGGTTTGTGAATTCTCAAATGATCAAAAGTAATGTTTCTATAATAACATTTTTAAATGAGACTTATCCTAGTGTCTATTGACAGTTTTAAAATTCATCTGTTGTACTATTTATGCGAAGCCACTCTATCGAAAGCATTTTAGCTTAGTTAAAGGGCCAATTTGAACGGAATTTGTAAAACGTTGTTATCTTAACTTTAAATTAGCGTCAGGAGTAAAGCCCTAATCGTAGGTGAATAAGTACTACTTGACAACACAACACATGGCATCTTCATGTAACTGATGAAGTACAAAAACGTATCTTTTATAATATTCGAGTTTAAAGCGCTTGTAGAGCATATTTCCTACTGTAAATAAGTACTACTTGACAACACAACACATGGCATCTTCATGTAACTGATGAAGTACAAAAACGTATCTTTTATAATATTCGAGTTTAAAGCGCTTGTAGAGCATATTTCCTACTGTAAATAAATCCTTGTAATTATTTTGTTTCTATCCTGCTTAATTTTCGGATCGCCTCAAGTTGAGTTGTCGAGCTATATCTAACTTAACGCTTGCTAATATAATTTAAGCTTAAAGTACACAGTCTAAAAGACTAAATTCCTTTGTTAATGACGTTGAAGTCTAAAGACAGTCATAATAACGGTATCTAATAAGAAAAGTAGTGCTTTGTACTAGTATTAAGTCTCGGGATGAGATAATAAAATGATTGATTGCAGTTTCTTTGTTTTTCTTTTTATACATTTTTCCGTTTAGTTTATCTGAAGACATACACCGTGTCACTTACACCATTTTCCTAAAGATTTAGGCAGGACCACAGAGTACCGCGTGCTAAGATTGTCGCTTTACTTTGTCCACGTTCAGAATTTCAAACATTACACACGCGTGCCAGTTGAAAGTGGTACCCTTAGATGTAAACATCGACAAGAATTCATTTGATTGTCTACGATTATTTGTCTAAACTAACAACGTTATATCCGTAACAAACAAACAAACAAATATACAAAAAAAAAAAAACTCGTTAAAACGGCTGAACAGATTTGGATGCAATTTGGCAAATGGGTAGACCATGATCTGAGTTCCTAACTCAGATCATGGTCTACCCATTTGCCAAATTTTTAACCCGATATTCCCACGGGATCGAGACTTATGTGGGTGAAACTGCAAGTGTTGCTAGTGTTCAATAATACTGTTTCAATGTGTGTGATAGCCTAGTGGTGTGACCGTCGGACTGTCAAGTCTTAGGTCTCGAGTTCGAACCTAAGGACGCACCTCTGACTTTTCGGATTCATGTGCGTATTGTATAATTATCACTTGCTTCAAAAACGGTGAATGAAAACATCGTGAGGAAACCGGCATGCCTTTTTTTTTTTTTTTTTTTTTTTTTTTTTTTTTTTTGGGTGGGAAATCATCAAATGACTCCTCCCGCTCTGGGCAGAGCGAAAGGGAGTGTCAGACTTTTACTGACTAAAACCCACCCGTGTTCCTTCCGTTGCCTATGTGCTGGGGCCGCGATATCCCTCTCAGACAAACCCGCAACCCCAGCAGGCATTGGTCCTTCCGGACCCCGTCAGTTGTTGCTGACATCCCTTTGAGGCGCGCGTGGAACACGACGCGCCGTCGACCCGGGCCTGGTCCTTATCGGACGGCGAGCTGCCCATCGCTCACCGTCCGCAGGCCCGCGCCTACGGTGGCCGGAAGTCAGCTTGTGACTCCCGACGCCCGGGGCGTCTCCTGCGGCGACTAGGGGCGCCGGCATGCCTGAGAGATATTTCTTGACGGCATGTGAAGCCAAGTCAGAGGCCCATGGGCGGCTTTAAAACGCTGACACCAGGTTAGTCACTAACCACACGAAAAGAAGAAGAATGTGTAATAATTAAGTGCCTAATGTGTAATATGTTTTATCTACTCTCTTATCGTAATATTCGAATTATAAACTTCAAAACGAGTTTATATTGACATAATTTATAAACAAAATACGAAATTTAAAAATAGAATCATATTATAACACTTTTTCTCTAACAAAATAATGTTATAATAGTTATTTATGCTATAAGTGCGGAAGGTAGGTGATTTCGCGAGTGTATAAGTCGAGTCGGAAATCATCTTACGCACGTGTATCATACAACGTTTTACTATGCATTGTGAGAGAAAAAAAATAAAAAACATAACGACGTATATAAATGATAAAAACAACATTCATGACTTTGACTTTCGACTTCGACTTCGACTTCGACTTCAACTTCGAATTGATTTGACTTGTCAGACTTTGACTTTGACTTTGACTTCGACTTCGACTTTGACTTTGTCTTTGACTCCGCCATTGCCATCGCCATCGTCATCGCCATCGTCATCGATGTCGTCATCGTCATCGCCATCGTCATCAATGTCATCATCGTCATCGCCTTAGCCATCGTCATCGTTATCATCATCATCAGTCTGATTTGTAAAACTTTTCTCAAATAATAAAAACTCTGCAACGGGCTGACGACGGCCACAAAAATTAAAAAAAAAACCGAAAAGTAAAAAGCACTAGTGAAAAAAAGTGACACTTTCCGCACTAATTTACTGCTTGGAAAAGGCTCTTTTCGAGCAAATGCATTGTAAAACAATTTTTTTTCTATTACGATACAATACAAATCCAAGAAGTTAAATCACCAAGGAGTTTCCATAAATTTTTGCAATGGAACGTTAGCGGGGGCAGCAGCACCGCTCTAGCGCATGCGCGGTGATGTGCTGGGTGCAGGCGCCATTCCTACGTGAAGTTGTACTGAATTTCGTGGGATTTTTTTTCTTTAACTTTGATCTTTTATTTAGTAGGTTCAATCCCAATGTATGAGAGTAGATAAAGTAGTGTATGAAACTGCACATAACTAGGTATTAAAATACTCTTGTGATACTATTAAAATGCTCTTGTGATACTATTAAAATACTTGCGTGATACTATTAAAATACTTGCGTGATACTATTAAAATACTCTTGTGATACTATTAAAATACTTGCGTGATACTATTAAAATACTCTTGTGATACTATTAAAATACTTGCGTGATACTATTAAAATACTCTTGTGATACTATTCAAATACTTGCGTGATACTATTAAAATACTCTTGTGATACTATTCAAATACTTGCGTGATACTATTAAAATACTCTTGTGATACTATTAAAATACTCTTGTGATACTATTAAAATACTTGCGTGATACTATTAAAAACGCACGCTCGTATTTTAATACCCCTCTTCATGCAACAGTTTCATAAACTACTATTTGATCATCATTGATATAATATTATAGAACACAGATTGTAGACAATTAAATTAGTTCTTGTCGATAAACCTATAGGTACATCTTTTTAAGGCTGCCTGTACGCTAATATCATTGGTGTCCTTTTAAATGTTCTCCCGGAGATTCCATCTTTATTTTTAAACCTTAAGTTTGCCTTGTCTCAACATACTTCAATTGAAGATATAAATATGTCTAGATAGATGAAGCTGTGAACTAGTCGAAAAAAATAGCGTCCAACTGTTGGCCACTAAATGCAAGCACACTAGAAATGCACAATGACGTGGTGCGAGGGTAAAGGTGTCTCCAAACATTAAGCGGCAAGAGCGCGGCAGCAACACGCGGCGTTTGCAGGACACATTTTTGCCGCGCTCTAGTTAGGACCAAACCGACGAGTGCTTGCGTGGCAGTCGTCCAATCACAGCACGCAGGCCGCGCACGTTTGCCGCTCAATGTTTGGACACACCTTAAGACGTAGCTGTCACGTACACCAGCATTAAAAAGTTGGCTTCTTTGTGAGATTTAAATAATCAAAGACTTCATTCTATCAATTTGTATGGTGTGCATAATAAAGAATATTCTATCTATCTATCTATCATTCAGAGAAACACAGCACATACGTTTTAATATGGTATGAAATGCTACAGTAAAATGTGTTTGAGTAAATTGTAAGTTCGCTCAACAGATTCCCTCTGAGTTGTAGATCAGAATCTTGTTTCGGAATCCTTACAGAAATCAGAGGTTATGGTTTAATCAGTTTTTATTATGTATTAGGAATGGTTTTATGTTAGGTATTAGATTATAATAAGTCTTCAAACTTCCCTTTAAATAGAATCTGGCAATCGAAGCCATGATGTGAAGTCAGTAATTTACGTTTGTCCGACCGGCGGCATGTCCTAGAACCAAAAATTCGAATTTTTTCTTTCTTTTTTGGTTTTTAATTCTTCAAATTTTTGGTTCTAGGACATGCCGCCGGTTTCCTGACGATGTTTTCATTCACCGTTTTCAGAGCAGTGGTGCAATGAAATAATGTACAGAAAGTGCCTGCTTGGGTTCGAACCAACGCCCTAAAATTCAGAAGTCGCGGCCATACCACAGGGCCAGCACTGCTCATTATTGTCTGACTTGCTCGGTCTTAAAGTCGGCGAAGTTTTGGTGGAAGTTGGCGGCGCTTGTCCACACAAACATACTCATTTAGCAGTCCTCAGATGGACATGATCTCTCCTCTCCTCTCTCTGTTATATAGTCCAAATGCCAACTATTGCCACCCTCGCGTGGCATATAGGTCAAGCTGGATACTGTTGCAGGATTAATTATGTTACTAATCTTATTGAGCTGCGTATTGCAACTCCCATGGCAAAAGTTACTAAGAATTATACCAGATATGAAAGGATAACTTTCTGACGCATAGCGTGGTCTGTAGCGATGGACATCGGCTCAGGAGCCAGGGTCCACTCCACGGGATACGGAAGAAAAACACTTTAATGTTAATATTTTTCACATATAGTTTATTTTACATTTTGTTTAAGTAATATATTTGAAATTTTTCTAAATAAAACAAATATTTCTATTACCTATTTTTTTATTTTTTTTTATAGTTATGTTTATATATTTGTTTGAAAGTATTATGTACACGAGAGGTGCGGCGGAATGCCCAGCGAGCGCCCGCGCGCGCCCGCCCTGAGCCCCGGGCGGGCGCGCGCGTTAGATGAGGCGCTCGCTCAGCCAGATTCAGGAGTCGGCGGGCCGCTCGGGCCGCTCGCGCAGCTCGGCGCGCTCGCGGTCGGCCCGCTCCGGGTGCTCGGGCCGCTCGGGCCGCTCGGGCCGCTCCGGCGATCGCGGCATGCTGGGCTCCGTGTTGCGGCGCCGCACCTTGCCGCGCTTCTTCAGCATGGTGGCCTGCGGACGGGGCGCGACTGGCAGCGGCGGGGTGGGGCGCGAGCGGTCAGGTGCCCGCCGCCGACGACGCGCCCGCGGACCCGCGCTTGGTTTTCTTCAGCATCGTCGCCTGCAGCACACGCACGTCACGCGCCGCCCGCACCCCGCACCGCCCCGCCGCCCGAGACTACGTACACCTGACGACCTACCGCGACCGAGGCCGAGGCCGAGACGTGCTACTACGACTGTGGCGGACTAAATATGTACAAAGCGAAAGTTCCAAAGTTCGATCAAAGCGTAGATGTGCCCAAAAGTAGTGTGCGATCGACTGGACTGGTAGCGTTACCCGCGCGTGCCGATGTTGCGTCGCTGCGGTATTGTCAGGTGTACGTAGGTAGAGATCCGACCGGTGGCGGATTCGGGCTGTGAAGCCGCGGTGTCACATGCGCGGGAGTGCCCGCGCGTGCGACAACGCGGCTTGCTATAACTAGTGGAACATCGGTGCTGAGTGGAGTTTGAGTGCTCGGGCGATACGTGACTCGGGACGGTATATTTTAAAATACAAAGTGCCGCTTCATCATCTGTGCTTGGATGTGTCTATGATTGATTCTAAAAGTCTAATTGCAAGATCCACTAAAGTATAGCTTTACCAATCTTTTCTAATTAATAAATATAGATTTAAAGTAAGTATTGCACTTTTTGCTTCTCATTTTGGAAAACCAGTATTTTTTATATATTCTAGCTTAATTGAAGTTAATTTACTTTATTTTGTCCAAGATTCAAGGTGACCAAGCGAAACTTGTCGTTTGAATAAGATAGTTTTAGTCCAATATCTTTATATAAATTTTAAATAAGCTTTTAAATTGAGCCCTGTTTGGGTACAGGCAAGCGAGCACATGCAAACATTGACTGGAGATTACGACCAACGAGAGCTGAGCATTTGAGCGTGGCACTGTATGAGCGTAGATAGGTATTTACCAAGTGTTGGAAATTGCCTTGTTGATCTTGATAAAACGTTTGTAAGAAATCGCATAGCGATTGCTTCCAATACGATACAAAATTTTCAGTAAATAAGCTTTTTATATTTTCAGAGGCATGTAGACTTCATGAATGAAACTGAAAATAGTTCGGGAATCCTCGAAATGTGGACACAAAAGTTTCATAAGTATACAGGGTGGATTTTTGAGATGGGGCAGCAAGGACAGCTACCTTAACCGTTGTCGCTAGAAGAAAACGGTCTTTGGAGACTGTCCTTAACTTTTTGAGACATTTTGATCTGCATTCACAGATTTTGAAAAAAAAATACAGTCGGCAAGAAAATGGGCAGTTTTCACAAAAAATTTTTTTGATGCCAATCGATGCTGTTTCATAAATGGATCAAAAAACTCTATCAGACCAACTGAGGTTTGAGTACTATAAAACTCAGAAATCGCAAAAAACTTTTCCCATACATTTTGGTAAGAAAGAAAGTCCAACAAACTTTATATTATGATAGACAGACTAGCCAAACAGAAACAAAAAATTTTAACTTCGAACGAATACGCGGTATAATTTTATTTACTATAAGAACAAGATAGTTTGTTGCTTGTGATGTCCAACGTTCTGAGAAAAAAACCACCCAAGTGCGTGTCGGACCACGCACAATGAAGTGTTCCGTAGTTGGGATAAATTTATCGCAAAAACAAACTTGTAACATTGTAGTTAAAAATCATGTTCTACCATACATTGATATACGTCACGGTCAATTCTCTGCAAGTGTAAGTTTGTAAACGATTTTTTTTTATATGGTAAAGCTACAAATTACCGATTTTCGGACTTTTCGGACTTTTCCCTTTACTTGTGTTTTAAGACCTTGCTTCATGCCTAATTTCATAATTCTAGGTTAACGGGAACTACCCTATAGGTTTTGATTTATTTGCGAGTATCAAAATAATTATGTCGTATAAATGGCCGTATTTTTTATTGCGTTGACTTAGAAGCTTGATTTTTTAGAGCTTCAAGGGAACAGACCTACATATTTGATGTTATTTCAACTTGATACCTCCACACGTTCCTGTGAAAAAGGGTCGTGACAGACTGACGGACGGACAACGAAGTGATCCTAAAAGGGTTCCGTATTTTCCATTTGAGGTACGGAACTCTAAAAATTACCTCAAATTATTAAGAACTTTGTTTGGAAAACGTTAAAAAAGACTATCCTCTACAAAAGACAGAAATTGCAAGAAAAAGAACTACCTATGTAAAAAGTTTTTTTCAAAAGCAACGAAGGTTCTAAATTTTGTTCTCTATTCGTTCGAAATTTGAAGTTCTATTGGTTTTAGTTTAGTTTCGGCCACTCTATCATCGTAAAATTGTAAGTTGGAGTCACATTTCATACGAAAATATGGGAAAAGTTTTTTGCGATTTCTGACTTTTCTAGTACTCAAACCTTGGTCTGATAGAGTTTTTTGATCCATACGAGTATAAGAAACAGCATCGATTGGCATCAAAAAAAGTTTTTGTGAAAACTGCCCATTTTCTTGCTGACTGTAATTTTTTTTCAAAATCTGTGAATACAGATCAAAATCTTTCATAAAGTTAAGGACAGTCTCTTAAGACCGTTTTCCTGTAGCTACAACGGTTAAGGTAGCTGTCCTTACTGCCCCATCTCAAAAATGGGTGTGTAAGGTTTGATATAGTAACAAAAGTTCTAATGATCATAAGACCTAATTTCATTTAATATAACGATCAAATGATATAATGAATTATTGATATAATTTCATTTTACCTAATTTCATATGGTATAATGAACAGTTTATATAATGCACATTTGAAATAATATTCAATTAATATAATATTCAGTTGCTATAATATTCAAAATCTATAAGTAACGTTTAATATAATTTCTATGATTCTACGATACGATTGATTTGATACGATTTTCTTCATTTCTACGATATGGCGACAACATAATTATACACCGGTTTGTAGTTAATAGGTTGAATCTGTTCCAAAACCGAATCGGGGCACCCCGACTTTACGTAGTGTTTTGGCTCCTACCCTAGAGTGTATATAAAAGCCGGAGGCGCGGAGGTGAGCATGGGTGCCTATCCTTTGTTACGTAAGGGCGAAGGGGTTGCACTTCCCGCAGCGCCGGAGACGATGCAGAAGCAACTTTAATGTTTTGAGGTTAGGTTACAATATAATTTGCTTTTCTCAAGAACGATGCGTTACATTTAGAAAATTAGTTAATATCAAAGTTAGGTCAAATGAACATTATATAAAAAGAGCATTATACAATTTGAAAATTATATAAAATGAACGTTATACTAAATGAAATTAGAGAAAATAAAAATTATATCAAATATAACATTAGATCATATGAAATTAGGTTAAATGTTTTTATAGCATATGAGAATTATATCATATGAGAGTTATGTCAAAAGAAATTAGACTATCTGTTATTATACCAAACATTACACACCCCTCAAAAATCCACCTGTATACTTAGAAAATATTTTTCGTACAAAATCAAGGAGGCGGTATCTAACAACATTATACGTATAGGCGGTTTTATGGCAATCAACAATAAAAAATAAAAAATATCAGGACTTATTGAAATTTCTACAGGACAACGTCCGCTGGGTCAGCTAGTTATAAAAAAATATACTAGCCTCTACTGTCCAGCAAAATGCTCAAGGGGTAAAGCTCAACCCTCGTTGCGTAGTTAGTTCGAGTATGTAAGTGCGATGGAGTGTAGTTACCTTGAGCGCAGACTTGAGCACCACCACCTCGGAGGGCGCCGCCACCCAGGGCTCGCCGTCCACCTGCACCGGTATCTCGCTCTTCAGGTTGATCTTGATGTGGCCACCCTGTGTCGAAGGGGACAGGTTTCAGTTGATGAAACGAAATATGATTTTGTCTCGTTTTTAAAATTAAGGTAAAATGTTGACCTTCGCTTTACTTGAACGCTCATAAACTCACTAAACGTCGCACGTCCATAGACATCGCATGAATCGCGTCGCATGTCAATTAGACATTGGCAGTTCCAGCAGTAAGAGCGAATTTCGTAGTTACTAACGTGTGGTTCTGTATGTACGCTTCAGGAGCAGTTGAGCAGCAGTCGATACATGCAGTAAGAAGCCTCCGTGCTTTGATCACTGGATTAAACTCCTGACTAGTTCTGACGTTACAAGACTGAGTCAGACATCAGTTGCAAGACTTTACGGGTGTATTTTATCCTCTTATTGTGTTTTAAAGTCGGATGGCGAAGGCTTTGTGGCTGTGATGTATCCATTTTTTTATTTTATACGGAAACGTACCTGCGCTATCCGCATGGCACCTCGCAAGCCGGACTGGATCTGCCCCAGATGCACGACGCCGGTGACGCCCACGATCTCCAGCATGCCGTCCCAGTGGTTGGGCTTGCTGAACTGGTCGTCCTTCTCCGGGCCCCAAGGGTTAGCGCCCGAACCCCAGCTGTGGGAGTGATCAGGTTAGTGTCTGTTGTAACAAAGCAAGGAGATCAAGTTCAACACTTGGATCTCCTTGCCTTTTCCCCCGAACTTACAGAATTTTAAGACGTTGTAAAATATATTTCAGTCTTCAAGTGACCGAGACAGCATTATATACAACGGAGACAAACAAAGATGTCTTTGGCCGTGTAAGTTAAATCTAAGATCTCAACATGCTCTTTTTAATATTTGCTTGGGAACTGTTAAAGTGTGTGTATTTACATTGCTAACATCGCCTAGCGGAAACCTGCCCAGATTGAACGTTTTACCTGAGTATATTTAAAATGATGATCCCCTCAAGCTGGGGCAGTTCCACGAGCTTGCCGTCCACCTCCAAGCGGATGGCTTTGTGCAGATCCTTGCACATCTTGCGTCCCACCATCTTGCGGAGTCCCATCTTCACGTACACACCTTTATTACGGAGCCTAGAGCAAAAATCGTAGTGTGAGGGCGATGGTTACTGGGCAGACATAGATCTGTTCCAAGGCTTATTTTCGTGGCACCGTGGCAGATATGGAGTAAATTTGTGTATTCAGAGCGTCTTGTCACTATAGTACGTAGTTTCCAACCTTTTAAATTTTTTGTGAATATTTTTAACCGTGAACAAAAAATTTAAAAATACGAGTACATATAATGCTTGGATTCTAAAACCAACGCATTTACTAATGAATCTTGTTAAAATATACATCAGATTTTTTTTAGATTCACTAAGAAAAACCTACATTTAAAATGAGCCCTCCGCGAGGGCTCCCGGCATCCCATATGCGACTAGGTGAACCCTCCAGGAGGGCTCCCGGCACTGAACCGACACTGTTAAGGTTGACAACTAAACCTGTCAGTTCCTTTCATCAAAAAACATCACAAATTCGGTGCTTTCACGTACCTGCTATTAAATTTATTAGGGTTCTCTTCACGAGCGTTGTGGAAATCTAAGCAGAGGTCCGCGTCGATCCCGATGCCGAAGTAGTTGTTCATCACGAGGATCTGAGAGTTGTCCTCGCTCTGTGATCCTGTGGTCACAGACGCTGCGGAATCACACAAATGTAGTCACCACTACGGTATGATGAAATGGCGCGGTGGCTTTACTTTGATCAAAAAGATTCGAGCTGAAGAAGACTGTCGAATTTTTAGTCTTCTTCAAAAGACAAGCCAGAAAATTATCCATCTTTTTCTAACTCTCTTTAGTCAATGCTTTGATTTAAAAGGTTACAATTTTGTGTGGTCCAAAAGTAGTCCTTAACAGGAATATAGTCCCTAAGTATGTCGGTTGGGTGAAATGATATCGTCAATAATGTTTGGACCACAAGTCCAATGATTTTTTCTAAAATGATAAGCATTGTAGGCGTGGCCAGATGCATTACAAGCTTCCTTAAAAATGGATAATATTTGACTTTGGTGTTCGTAAAATCCAATCTGGCTACACCTATCCTACATTGAGCATTCATAATTTATTAAATCATTGATTGTCAACGATAACTTTGGCGCTGCAAGCTGCTTCTCGGTCCACTAACCAGGTAGTTGCTTAGAGAGCTCTTTAGGCTCATCCTGCTTATCCTCGGGGTGGAAGACGACGGTCCAGCGGTCCAAGCGGATCTCTTCAGCATCGATGACGTCACGCAACAGCGACAGCGGGTCCTCGCAGCCGGTGTAGCCGGAGCCCCAGCGAAGAGTGCGGGCCAGGTCGTTGCCTGAAGATTGCATGAGCTTTATGTGTGACAGTATTCGAGAAGGTTGGACAGTCTCAAAGAATATAACCTAATTATGAGTCTTCCCCCGGGTTTATATTTATAGCAGACGGCAATACGACTTGTACATGATCTGTTACATATATTCAGAAAGATTTATGATTCTCAGCCAGATATTTGAGATTAAAAAAATCAGAACCGTCTTTTGAAGTTGCTATCAGTGCCATCCATTAACTTACATACCACAAGTTTGAATCTTGTAGATGAGAACGCTTTTGCTGCTTTTGAGTTGCTTTAACTTGTATGAATATCAATGGTCTTGCATTTTTGTATGAGGAGAGGGCGTTGCCCTACAGCGCGACTTTGCTGGTATGATGATTATTAGAAGAATTCTTACCAGTGCCGAGCGGCACGATGGCGCAGGGCGGGTTGGAACACTGCGAGTCCTGCCCGACGTTGTCGAGGCACTGCAGCACCCAGCCGATCGTGCCGTCGCCGCCGCACACCAGGATCTTGTAGTTCGGAATGTGACGAAAAACGTACAGCCTGCGCAGGAAACGAAAATATTGTTGAAGGTGCATATCGTCGCCGTGCAGTGAAAACTTTGTAAAGAAAAATTTATGGTTTTTTCCCTATTTAGTCGTATTTGTTCTGTAGATAACCTCGTAATGCATATTTAGAACAAACGTGCAGCTCTAAGATACTTCTAATGTCTTCTATTGATGATAATGAGAATCTCGGAGAACGTCAATCACTGTCATTTTTCAGACAGTTTTTAACTTTCTCTGCAAAATAACGATTGTGAGACGAGGTTTTTACTGCTCGGCGACCATACTTAGGAAGAAAATTTAAAAGAAAATGTGCAAGAAATGATGTCTTAACTTAAAAATATGTCAAGAATAGCAGTCCAGCGGAGAAACATTAAAGCTTTTCAGCTACACCAAGTGTATTTATTTGCATGATAAGGAGCAAATTTTTTATTTTGGATTGGAAATGTCAAAAGATCGCTGTAATTTTTTTAATAATATAAAATGTTACTTACCCAGGCAGCGGACCTCCATTTTCAAGGTCAAACACCTGGTAAGGGTTAAGGAGTTTGCGGAAGGAAGAAATGAGCTCGAGGCCTTGACAGCCTCCAGACTTAACATTAACGAACACCAGCAGAGGCTTCACGCCCGCCGGCACCATCGAAGGTTCGATGCTCGGCAACAACATCACTGTGGAATATATCGGGTCTTTTACAAATTGAAACAACAAATTATAAACACAAACTCATGCGTTTAAACAGTAGGTAGAAAGTACAGATCGCCATCTGTTACGATCCTTACATACTCATTTCGCTTAGTTATATTTTTTTCAGAAAACCTTCATATTTTATATGCCTCCTCCACACACTCATAATAGTTGGAGTTTGAACATGTAAGTAGTCATCATAGACTTCGATCGAATATTCTTGATCGAAGATCTTACATATACTCGTATCTTTAGTGTTAAAAACAACATTTAAAAAGTCCCGAAACAGTCCAATAACTTGACTCATACACATAATATACCGTGTGACTCACCCAGTAAATGCTTATCTTCATATTTGGCCTCTCTGAGCGCATAAAGCGCGCGCACCGCTTTGCTCGCGTCCTCATAAGTGATCACCATCGACCCGTACTCGTAGTAGATGGGACCGATCGACGTGAACTTGTTGTCTGTACAAAAAAAATAATCGCAAACATGTTCCTCCTTCTTTTTCGAAGTCGGTTATAGAAACCAACAGGTTATGTATGGTTCATTTGAGAGCTGCTGTTTTAGGGTTATCAAAAATTGTTTGGGTATTTCTGGCAACTACGATTTTTTGTGATCGTTTAATTTAGGTTACTACCACCGTTCTTGCTAAAAAGCTCAAGAGGGCATTTTGAAGGCTGTTTGCAGCTTTAAATACTCGTAAGAACATGGGATTTCGCCTTAAGAAGAAAAAGCCTATGGGTGGTGACTTGGGACAGAACCGCTTTTACAGTACTGTTCCTTCTAATTTGTATGTTAAAACTGATAAGTGCCGTGGCATACTGACCGGCACCCAGGAACTCGACCAAGATGTTCTCGTAGTTCCTCTCCGAGAGGCCGGGCGGCAGCGAGGCCACGAACAGCGCCAGCGTGGGCCCGTGCGGGTCGCGGCGCGGCTGCAGGTAGAAGCGCGCCAGCTCCATGCGCCGCACAGACTCGCGCGCCAGCCGCACCACGATGCGCCACGGACGTTCATCCTCCTCCAGCACGCGCTCCGACACTGGGCCTGCAGTTGCAAGCTACGCGTGATTATCTGATGCAACTCTAGATGGTCATGGTACCATGTTGGTAAGGACGTCGTGGAAAGAAAGATAGATCAAAATCTGGTTAGATGCTGATTCATCATCATCTACTTAGCCCTTTTCCAACTATATTGGGGTCGGTTTCCGGTCTAACCGGATGCAGCTGAATACTAGTATTTAAATGGGGCGACTGCCTATCTGACCTCCATAACCCAACCTACTAGTTAAAACGATACCCCTTGGTAAGATTGGTTGTCAGACTTTCGGGCTTCTGACTGCACTGGTTAGATGCTGATTGTGACTCGGAAAACATAGAACTGATGTCAATAACAATGTTTGACGAAATTTTACCAACAAAAGTTGGGGATCATTATCGAATGTTTGTTAATTTAACTCTTCAGTTGGAATCTAAGAACGATAAAGTTACAAGTTGCGATATATTTAACTAAAAAAAACACGACAGTCGGAGATTGTGGAGGAGATATCAAGACTTATCCTGTATTTATACAAAGATACCTGTGCCACACTTGCTTACCCCCTCGGTCCAACAAAATCTCTGAACAGCGATAATCATGCACGGCCCTCGCGGGGTCGAGCCCAAACCGTTCGAGAGCGGCGGCCATCAGGTCGGCCACGGCATCATCGCCGGAACAGCCGACAGTCACAAACGTCTCGCCGGCGCCCGCTACTCGCCCCGGGTACACTCGTACCTCACCACCACCACTCTCGGGCTCTCTGTGTACAACAGACGTACCATTGAGGAATTTTATGACTCAACAGGATTGCAGATGGTTCCGAAAACACGTGTTACGAAATAACTGGAAACATGTGTAAGGTATTTTTAAGAAGTGTTGCTGCTAGATTCCAGGAAATGTTTGTAAGCGAGTAATATTACAAATTCATTGGCATTTGAATTCCTGCGAGAATTATTAGTAGCATCTTATTCAGATCACATTTCTTGCTTTGATTGATACTGAAACTGAAATTAATTATTAATTTATAATTGCCAATTTAATAAATAACATATTATAAACATTTTGTACGCCGAGTGAGGCCAAATATGTTGGTCCGGGAAAATTATGTTTCCTATATGTGCATATTTACATAGCATGTTTGAACAAATAAATTTATCTTTATCTTTATGGAAGTACCTAATTTTATGAAGTTTCGAAAAGCCAAAGATTTTACTCAGGGTAGTTAAATGGCTACCCTGAGTACTCTCCTTACAAAATGGTTATGAGATTGACTTTTGGAGGAGGAACTAACTTCATCTTTCTGAGTGCCGTTTCCTTGACAATTCAAAAGTGTATGTAACTTTGAGTTTGAGTTTTGATGGTGCTGGTGGACCACTCACTTGAATCGTAAGAAGAGTGCCGGTCTCTTGTTGGGAAGGCGCGTGACATGCGCGAGCGGCGTAGGGTCCTTGAGCGGCGGCTCATCGCCGGCCAGCGCGTCCGTGAGCTCGAACAGCTCGGGGTCGCGGGCCACATGGAAGGCCCGCAGTGCGGCCGCAACCAGTTCCCTTTCGTTCCAGTTGCGGCCAACCACTACGGGCCGGTACAGCCGCCGGGTCCACGCCGCCTCGCCGTCGTACACCTTCACCACTTCTGTTACACGGTATAAATAGGTATGTTGTGCAGTTATAAGTCGTCTGAATGTTAAAGACATTATGATAAAAAATATGCATTCTGTTTTACTATGGAAGAGAGACAATCTTTCTCATCTAACCGAGCTTCCTTTTGCTTTTTTGGTTATTGTTGTAGGCTCAGTTCGGTTCGGTGTGATTTAATCGCAATTCAGGTCACCTAGAGCAAAAAAATATTGAATGAGGAGACAGTACCTTCATCCCGATCATCCGGGGTCCGGTCCCGATGCTGTTTGTGGTCCGGGCGGTGGTCCTGGTCGGCGGGAGCGCCCGTGGAGCCGCCGCCGGAGCCCGAACGGCCCTCGCAGCCCGAACTGAACTCCTCGCTGACGCTGCGCGCTGCAACACCCATATCGCTCACATACACACCCCCGATCGCCCGCGACCTCGCGACCACGGAACGTGTCGCCATGGAATAGCCAAAATGTATGTTTTATTCCGTCCTGCTTAGGGAAGAAATGTGTAGTTTCTTGTGTTTCACAAGAAGCTACAGGGTTATCACACAAAAGATCACACATAATGCAGATGTTTTATAGAAAGAAGTAGAGACTTGCCAGTCTCAGCTTCTTTAGGAGGGGCAAAATCAATTGTTGATTTTCTCTTCCTAGAGTTTAGTCGTGTTTTATGTAAAATCATTTTGTTATTGCACTAAGCTTCGTTTTATCTGTGAGACATATTATTAAAGCGGTTTTCAGGATTGTTTTTATTTCAGGACATAGATACACATTTCAGGATATCTCCTAAGTAAGCGAACAACGCAGGCAAAAAGTTAAGTACCTATGTTAGCTTAAATAATTATATTTAGGTCATTCGTTTATTGCTTTGTTAATTATTTATTTATATTTTCCATACACCAAGATTTCAAAGAATAGAAGTTGATTCCTTCAAAACTTAAACTTTTAAAAATTTTAAAATTTTTATAAATTGTGTCTCGATGTATGGAATTGTTATAGGTAGTTTTATTTTCTTTATCTACTAACATTAAGTTGCATGACACGTCTGTACAAGTTATTTCGCTAAGTTATAATTGGGTTTATAATTCGACATAATATTGTGCAACGGATTAGAAACTATAAACTGAAATATTCTTAATTTCTAAGCGCACATGGCTTTGATCGACGATCATACAACTTTTAACACACATTGATTAAAGAATGTCATTATCAAACACATTGATTTTTATATACATACTCGTACATCTTTTTTTTGCCAATTCAACAGTCAACGGTCAACTTGTTTACAAGCGACTTTTTACTAACAAGTTGACATTATCGAATCCATTGCTCGTCAAAAATGTGTTTGTCTAATGACATGTTACACGAAGCGACGTTGGACACTTAAGCATACATAAATACACACAATGTATGTCGTTAATCCCGCATTTCCGTCTGTTACCTTCGTGCCGTTGGAATACTGCATCATGAGTATTCTTGGACTGACCGGTCTGAGCGTTCCAGGAGGGCACGGAATGTATCCAGGGCTTCAGTCAACTACAATTCTAGTGCCGGGACAGTACAGCTAAGATTCAAAGAGATTTGTTGAAATGAAAGCTGTGTGAATAAAAATCGAATGAAAATATTGCAAAATTATGTAAGGGAGCATTCGGTCTAAGTTAATTTTCAGGGAGGCAGATTATTGGCATTTATTGTCAAATACGAAACTTGAAAAAATAATAGGATCCTTTTAATATTGGACACTATAAAATCTTTCTGTTAACTACTATTTAAAAGTAAAAAAATATTGAAGCGCGACAGTGCCCTTGCCAAGTTCGAGTGATTTACATATTAATTTCACAGAACACCTACTGCCAATCAAACCGTAGCTTTATTAATTTCGAAGTCTTGTAATTTCATGAAAGGGTAGATTGTCGATTCGGTGTGTCGACGGCATCGAGTGAGGTATAGCGGTGTCGCTCATGTGCAGTGTATGTTACTTGTTATAGAGCATGTAGCTGCCTCATGCACACATAGAAACCCAGAGAAACGTAGGAAGTAGAGGTAGCTTCAAGTATTAGTTAGCATAAGAATGTATACGGTTTTGGACGACCAACTAACCAACAATCTAGTAGCAAGCAACTACTGTTTGGTATTTTCTATAGTATTTGTTTTCTAAGATATTAACTTTAACCGATTTTATCACCGTTTTGGTTCGACCAGATATTTTCCATATACATCCTCATTTCAAACTTTTAAAGTAGACATAGTGAATCGGTTACCATAGATGTACAGCGTCTAGAAGGAAGGTGTAAGCTTACAGTGAAAGCTTTTAGCGTTCAAGTTGACTAAACCGTAATTAAAAGTTCAGCCAAGTAGCATGCAAGAGATGTATCGACCAGGGCGTCCAAGTTGAAGGAAGATTTACTCATGACTACTGATGAAATGTGGTTGCTACCTAAGGCGTGGCTACGATTTGAAGATTAGGACGGAAGGTTTAAGACCCTTTGTTGAATACTATGGAGCTGATGATAAGAGCCCTGGTCGGTTCATCCGTACGGAGCCGGTGCGGGTGCGCTAGACGCGGGGCGTGGGGTCGTGGGCCGCGGGGCTCGCGGGCGTTACCTCGGGAGTAGGGCGGCGAGGCGCCGCCGTGCGGGCTGCAGGCGGCGGGCAGCAGGCGCCGCGCCAGCGTCACCAGCCGCGCCGGCGCCCAGCCGCCGCCGCGCGCTGCCCCAACACACACGCTCACGCCACGCCGCTCCACGCATGTGCCAAGCGATTCGCCGAGACGAGCGCCGGAGCGCCCGACCTACACCGCCTACCGCGACTATGCCGCCGCCGGCAGCCACGCACGATCAGGACGCCCGAGACTCGCGTCCGGGACGGTGCACGGTCGACAGACCAAGATAAGAGTGTATTGAGGGAGTTAAGCCAAAAGAAGTGTAACTCGGAAGGGTAATTGCTATGATCCAAACCCAATGTAAGATAAAGAATTCATTAGCAAAGCGTTCGATAAGAAAAATAAGTTGGCAAAAAGTTCCTGTGGTGATCCTCTATGTCTTCGAACAGCAGATCCCTGACCGTGTGTGCCTGTGACCAGCTCAGAGCGCGAACCGCGGGACTACTTTACAAGCGAGGCCTAGACTAAGTAAGCTCGCTGCGAATTGCGTGGCACATGTACGTGGCGGGAAGCGGTGGTTGCCGGGGCCACTGTTTGTGGGACACTTACGGCAGCCGAAGTCGCGCTGCGAGGGCGGCGGCCGCACGTGCACGCCGATGATGGCCTCCATCGGCACCTCCGTGCGCGGGATCGACACCGCCGACGGTGGTAAGAAAATCGGCTGCAGCATCCCAAAGTTGCAATCGTCCTGTATGAGGGCGCGACATCCTGCGTGGCACTGTGGATGAACGCGCTTTCATTATATGGTGAAAGTAATGAAGAAACGAAGGCTAAACGGTAGATAATAATTTAATAATAAAGTCCACTCGAATGCCT
This sequence comes from Agrochola macilenta, assembly GCA_916701695.1. NCBI lineage: Eukaryota > Metazoa > Arthropoda > Insecta > Lepidoptera > Noctuidae > Agrochola > Agrochola macilenta. Next base: position 19,510,437 of record OU753563.1, read on the forward strand.
CCAGATTGACTTGCGGATAAACTTAAGATAAGCTTTCAACTTGCCAGAAAAGGAGCTCATCAGTGCAGGAGCACTCGATGATTTGTTAGGACTGACTTTGTATTGAGCACTGGAATATAAGTTGAACAATACGTACAGTGCTGCCGCACCACTCGCAGCGGTAGCCGGTCAGGCACTCGGCGGACCAGCAGGCGCGGCGACAGGCGGAGCACTTGCTGTTGGCGGGCAGGTTGCCCTCGCGCCAGTGGTGCACGTGGCGCGGCTCGCTGCCTGCGCAGTATGTCGCGTTCTCCTTGCAGTCGGCCGCCGCGAAGTCTACGCATTCGCCATGCACGTAGTACTCGCATACTGGACAAAATATGACATTTTAGTAAACTTACAGACTACACAACTGAAACACATCTTCTGTCTTTAAAAAAAACCTTTTCCGTTAAACTGTTTCCATTTGAGCTAAGTTCGAGCCTACTTTCCTCTTTAAATCATGTGCCGCTCACTAGCCAAACAAATACGAGTACTCGTCCGTAGCATACGCGTACATTTGTTACAAATAACATCATCACAAGTAGCTTTTCTACAAATCAAAAAGTCATAATATTTACTCGTAACACCAGCATCTCTCCGTGTCACCTATCATAAGAGAAAAACGTTAAATGTCACTCAAAAACAGTACGCAGCTGTAAATATAACACATCGAGTTTCTGGAACTGCTTCGTTCGTTTAGTGGGTTCGATACCTAAGTCGGGAATGGTGTTGTTGGGATTTTCTTTCTGGAATATCTCAGTAGCAGCCCGGAGTCTGGATTTGTGCCTGGTTGATGGCAATAGGCTCACCCCCTATTACATGTGACTTAAACATAACTGGCGAAATATGGGTATCTATGAGTTTCTGGAAAAGATCGGCTGTATAGAGCATTGTCTCTATCACCCCATAACAGTTTCTTTCTAACCTAGATGTGCCATAAGATTTGTTTAAAAATAAGGTGTAGTACTCACTCATGCAATGTAAGGCTGGTAACTCATCGAGCCGCTTCCGGCACACCGTACAGAACTTGCGTTTGTGGTGTGTGGGCTCTGACCAGCAGTGAGCCACTGGGTTCTGCAGGACAGAAGAAAAAATTATGGGCTGTAGTCATGACAATTACGTGCAGTGGAATGTGGAACGATATGCTTTAGAAAATACTCAAAGAGTTGTAAAATGTTGCGTCGTCCAAAACCAAAAACCATGTTTGGCAGTCATATTTGACGGAGTTGTAAGATGGTTTCAGGCTGCTCTAGGGCAGTTTAAAATTTTCTCCATTATCGATTACTGCCTAAAAGTGCCATGAACGCATTTGAGGTTCAAATACTCGACAATTTCTCGCAATCAAACAGCAACAGATCTTACAGCAAACACCTGTGCAGTAATAATAGATGATCCTTTTACAAAAGCACGCCCCCCATTGCCCTACGCATAAATAACTTGATAGCTACTAAAAGTGTCAACTGTTGATTATCAGGACTTCTGTTTCTGTTATTGTGTTATGTGTTCTATTATGAAGGTAGTAAAGGGTAGTTTACCTTGATGAGGCTCGGTGCTACCCCACAGCACGGCGTCACCACTTGTCCCACGCATCGCTCGTGTACTATGAAGTTGCAGACTGTAACAAAAAGGTTACTGTCAAGTGACGTCATAGGTTAGGGAGCGTAAGATGATATTGTCCCCGCGCTGGTTCCGTGTCGTAAGATGATATTGTCCCCGCGCTGGTTCCGTGTCGTAAATTACTATAGTGCTGTAATAAATTGGATGGGTGACCATTAGCGACTTTGGTGTTACTATGTGGAGAAACTCTCGACTGATTTCCGGGAAAACTATCTTACAAAAGTAAATTGCGAAGTATTTATTATTATTTATTATTATTATATTTTTATAATTATGAAAATATGTTTGTTTTGATTGTCTAAATTATGTGGTCGATGATTTTGGTGCACGGTAAAACTCTAATGAGTTTATGTTAGCACCAACTTATTATGTATAAAGATGTAAGTAAGTACTGAATGAATGAATAAATAAATAAATAAATAATAATATGTTCGACGCGTATGAACGTTTTTTTTTTTATGTTTGTCCGCCGATTTCTCCGTCAATTTGGACCGATTTTGAAAATATTTTTTTTGTATGAAAGGGTATGCTCCCGGATTGGTCCCATATAAATTTTATAAACTTTGCTTGAATAGTTTTTGAGTAAGCTTCAATAATACGTATTTTTCCCATTTAGTATATGTGGATGATATGATGATAACTTCCTGTGACTGTTATTTACATAGCAGGTACTGGTATTCGAACTTGTGTGGGGTAGGTAACACAACTAAAAAGTGAAAAAAAAAATACAAAAAAAAAAACACCGACTTCCGAAAAAAACACTACAAAGTGAAAAATAACTTTAATTTCGGAAGTCGGTGGCAAAAAACGAAAATTCAAAACCAAAGACACCGACCTCCGAAATTAAAGTAATTTTACGTAAGTCGGTTGTATTTTTTTGTAAAAAGTTTTTTTTTAACATGAAGGGACCTTGAAATGTTTTAAATCGATCATTATAAAAAGCTATCTGGTTTCCCACGTAACCTACTTTTCATATTAGCATAGCATAATGAGCCTAAACTGTTCCCACTGTTGGGAATCGGGCCTTCTCTCTTCGAGAGGGAGATGGGCTATCTATCTACCACCAGGCCCAGTGCGGGTTGGTAGATTTTACATGTCTTCGAATTTTTGGTTCTAGGACATGCCGGTATCTTCACGATGTTTTCCTTCACCGTTTTGAGAGCAGTGGTGATGAAATTATTTACATAAAATAAAGCCCAGCCTGTGTTGGAACCCACAGCCTAAAACTTGAAACTCTTGAGTCGGGTCCGTTACCACTGGGTCACCACTGTTCATATTAGCTAACCGTTACTTATTGATTTGCTAAATATAATTCTGTTTTTGGGAAACATAAATATGATATGGGTACTGTTAATGGATATGAAGCGAGAATAAACTTATTAGTGGACAAATATTGTAGTGAGAGGCTGACAGATGCACGATGCTAGCTAACATATGGCTAATAATTTAAATTATGTTTTGTGTTGCGTAATGTAAATAATTTTGAAAACTATTATATAGAATCTTTTTTTTTTTCTTCTAACCGAACAGACAGCTGTGCTGCTGGGGAGTTTGTTGCGCCACTTCTTCCCAGCTAACGCACTAGGAAGTGGTGAAGAATAACGGTCTTAAAATTACATTAAAATTCGAAAAGTGCTGATTCTCAGCCTAGTTTGAATAAATGACTTTTGAATTTTGATGTTGAAAATAAAAAAGAAATCCTAACTAATATTATAAATACGAAAGTGAGTTTGTTTGTTACGCTTTTACGCTAAAACGGCTTAACAGATTTAGATGAAATTTAGACACGGGTAGACCATGACTTGGATTAGGACATAGGATACTTTTTATCCCGATATACGAGTATTTACGGGATCGAGACTTACGCTGGTGAAACCGCGAGGCGCAGCTAGTAGAAGAATAAATAGCAAAATTACTAGATAATAAATTAATAGAAGAATCGTAAAGTCCATTTGCTGCACATGTTACATTAGCGTTTAAAAAAGAGTGTAACGAAAAATCGTATGACTTCAGAGACCTGAATAAAATTGTAGTACGTTGGTCTAGTGGGCGCAAGCATTACTGCTGAGCATGAGGTTCTGGCTTCGATTCCCGGGAAGGGCAAAGTGTTATTGGGTTTTTGTTATCTAGAATTTCTCAGTAGCAGCCCGGAGTCTGGATTTGTGCCCGGTTGCTGACAATAGGCTCGCCCCCTATTACAAGGGACTTAAACATAATTGGCGAAATGTGGGGGCCTTGTTACCTTGGAGGGTACTTATAGGACAATATAGGTACCCTCCGAGGAAACAAGGCATGATGTTATGAGTTATGTGTTACCTCAAGCCCAACTATTTCCGTTGATTGATGACCTACTGATAAAGGCGGAATTGTATTATTTTCAATTTCTAGTTCTTCTTTTTTAATTTTATTTTTAAAAACCCTTTACTTTTTGGCCTTTAGTCGTTTTCTTTGGGATTAGAGCTCCTAGAGTCGTTTTTTTTTTATGTATCTAGTTAGAAGACATGTCCAACTAATAAAAACGAATAAAAGCCAAAAAATAAAGGATTTAAAAAAAATATCTTTAAAATATAATATCTCCATAACGGTTAAGTTTCGGACATTTTATTTCAGAATCAAATTCATCAGAAATGACCTGAATAATAACATCCTTTAATATTCAGTACGACTTACCCAGTAACCCTGTATCACGTTCTCGAAAACGGCTGTAACGATTTCGATGAAAGTTGCAATAGAGGGGTTTACGGGGGCAAAAAATGTATCTAGCTAGCTCTCATACCAACCCACTTTGGGCCCGCGTGGTAGCGTACAGAAAATTCCTTCTTGAAGGGAGGAGGCCTTTATCCCAGCAATGAGAACATTATAGGCAATTATTTATTTATTTATTTATTATTAGGCTTTTCAACAATGAGTACACTATTACTTTATAATTAGTACATTTCAAACTTAAATCTTAGCGCCTCATTACTTATAGAAACGCACAGCATGCACTACATTATGCTACACTACATAAATTATAACATCATACCCATAATAGAAAAATAAAGTCATGATCTAATTCACACTCAACATTCTCTTTCCTATTGATCGCTAGATTACTATCCAGTAATGGAACAACATATCTGTTTCCTACATGAAAATATTCAATAAGCTAATAGTACATCAGTAATGAAGTGGTTGAACGCATTACATTAGCCGGCACGCGATGCACCGCCCTGATCAAGTTCAGACATGCCACACGCTTGGGACATGGGCCACGCACGGTTGTGGATCACATACCTATGTTAGCGAGGCCCTTTTGGCATACATATTTTATGATAAAATAAATTCTCAGAATTTTTATGGAATTATTTGTCAGATAAGTTGTACGGAGGTAAAAACAGGCCATAATCTGAATTTTTAATCTTTTGTTCAAATAAATGCATTAACTTTATTTTTTTTCTTGGGAATGTCTTCGGTAATCATTCACGAAACGCTAAACTAGAGCGTGGGAAGATGAACCACATAACAAAATAAAATAGAGCCAAAATGTATAACTTAGGATAATCTACGTAGCGAGCTTATAACTCAAAACTTTAAATATTCATCAAACAGAACATCGTCATTATAAGTAAATAGATAACAGTGATACCGAGAATAAGATAAAATTTTCCGATACTGCACAATTTCCCTAGAAGTTGGCATCATCTAAATTAACAAGCAAACTTATCAAGGAGTATTTAATACAATAGGTATACAGCGTTGATTTCAATTGCGAACACTAATTGAATTAGGTCAAATGGTATTTAATCTTCCCAGTGTATTGTGATTACCATGAAACTACGATACACGAGTAGCTAGTAACGAATGTAAGAGGTTTGAAGTGGCTGCCAAGATATCACTAATGTATGGCTTTCTAATCGTTCTGGCTCTTCGGTATAATTTATGAATAAAACAATATTGAGTGCTGCGGAATATTATTGGTAGGAAATCGATATACTACGCTAAAAATACGAGAAAATGTTAATAGTCTGTGTCTGAGTCTATGATATAAACCAAAAATTCTTTAATATTTTTGTATTTAAAATCCTTTTGGTACTCATAATTTCTAAAATCGAACACCAAACCTAAAAGGAGTTTTTATAAGCACCCAGTGGCGCCGTTCATAGACAAAATACTTAGTCGGTAATGTCGGGACATGCACGGCTGGGGCGCTCGAGCGGGCCTCTCGGCCTCTCGTGAAGTCATCTCGAAGCATGGATCGATAGGGGCCGCGCATGCTCGCATCTCGCCGCCATCCCACTGGAGACACTGATGTTGCCAATTTATATTGTCCCTGGTAGCTGTAGTAGCCGGGCTGTTCGGTAACCTCTTACTAAGGAGAGTTCGTCTAGGATTTAGATGTTTTGATATTGAGTAGGTAGGTGGTACTCACTAACTGGAAATGTCGAGTTAAGAGTAAACGCCTACTACTCAAGGTTTACGTATACATGTTTGTATAGACTGATCGTTCTAATTATAGTTATTACGTAGGTATAGATTTCCATTTGGTAATCGATTTTCTCAGATATCATGCAGTAGTAACCGGTCTGGCCTGGCGTGGGTGGTATGGGATTCGTAACGATTTTTCATAATGTAAGCATTTGAAATACATTTCATTAATTAAACTTGAGTTTTATAGTAACAAAACAAATATTTGCTAGGGTCTACGAAGTGCTACGCCGTAGCACGTTACTGGTCCCAACCAATTTTTTATTTAATCTCCAAGTAATTTTGTGGTTTGCAGTTACTAGGAAAAACGCTTAATTTATTTAGTTGTTATTAACCTAAAATATGATTACAATAGTATAGTTGAGAGAAACAAGGAGTAAAATTACATCATTTTGTAAAACATGAATACGAAAATATAGAAGATATTAATAACTAGAAAAATAAACGCGCGCGTGGGCGAACGTAGTAACCGTTGAAATAGGTAAACTATTCCCTTAAGAAATCATAATTTTCATTACATCATGCGCTTTAGGTAATGAACCAAATGGGTTGTTTCTATGCAACTTTATACATATTTCTGACGAACATCAAATGTAACTGATATTAACTATTGCATTTAAAAAGGGTAAGTAATTGTTACAGATTTAGTTTCATATTCCAAAAATAGAAAATAGGAAACTACAAAATTAAACACTGCATAACCTTTACCCCGAAACGTACGCGAAACATAAAACAAAAGTAAGTTATTTATAGTGTGCGCTTGTCAATAAACTACAGCGGGTTTTTATACGCGGAAGGGCACAGCCGGATGGGGATCAAGGAAACATATTAGTGGTGTAGTTCTGACGTTAATACGTCACGGTATATTTAAATAACCTCGGGCGGGGCCGGCTGGAATAGAAACGGACTGGCTGGAATAGACGCGGCCGGAGCCCGCGCGGCACCACCTCCTGGAGTAAGGTGACATTATGAATTTCCTAGTAGTCTAAACTTTAAAAAGTTTAGCTGTCAAATTACGAAAATGGAATCCTTTTTCGGACTTGTCGTCGTCAAATTAAATTACTGACTGTGAGTGGATATGGGACAGCGTCGAGATTGCTTTTTTTATTTCTCTTTAAAGATTTTCTTTAATACGTCATAATTGCCTATTTGCCGTAGTTTTGCCAAAGATAAACTTAATTACCTATAATCAAATATAAACTTCTCACAAGAAATAGACTGATAAGAACGGTGGATATATTTATACATCACGAAATCTTAGAATGAAGAACGATAAACCGCAGTTTCCGTCTTAAAGCATCAATTCCAAATACGGAAATATTTGAAAATCCAGTCAATTATAGAACTTTTAAAGCAGCTTCGTGTTTAGGTCGTAAGTCGTAATGCCAAAGCAAACACTCACTAGACAAGAACTGAAATAGCCTGAGGGCAATAAACTATAGCGTGATGATCATCATGAAGATCAGTGTTTATATCTTTGACAAATATATGGACACCTACCTAGGGAACGTAGGTTTTAAAAAGGCGTTTTTAATGGCGCTATAATTATGGCGTAAGCTGCAGATTGAACCACTTCCAAAGCAGACAACTCTAACAAAAAAAAAAAATATAAGAGCAGGAAAATACAGATTTCAAACTAAAAGTGACAACCGCGAGTTAAATTTAAACAATTCAGCGTAACCTCTCGTTGTCGGGAAAAAGGCTAATTAACGCAATGAATCAGAGTCACCACAAATAGCCGCCACAGCTATATATAGCGCGGCGCTTGTAAACATGCGTGCACGCACGCGGGCGACGCGAGCAATTCTGGCGCCTTATTGGGCTCTCTATTATTTATTATAGGTCGAAATGATTGAATATTGTTCCTCATTCGAATTTTGAATGTGGAAATTTGTAGGCTCGTAACAAAACTTAACCTTGATTTACTTTTTTTATAATTTTGAATGGAGTTCTCCCATTAACTTTTGTATGTCCTTTGTTAATCACAGGTTTAGACAAAGATTTGCACAAAAGGTAAAGTGTCAGTGGCTGATATTAAATGGTTATAATAGTGATGCTTTCAACCACATTCAGCTTCAAATATATTCCAAAGAATTTAATAAAAAATTGTCTATAAAAGAGACCATGTTGAAGCATCTAAAGCTCTTCAATATCTAAATCCTTTTAAACCATATAAAGCACAATACTTAAACTAATGAAATCAACAGTTACGATTAAAACTTCAATAAGTATAATAGCTTATCACTTCTAGCAGCTTACGGAGACATTTCTTGCCACCCATTTATTATGGCTGTAGCCATCGCATGTCCTTAGCACGGCGTACAGCGGTAGTTAATTATGTATCGTAAAAATTCAAGCCACCTGTTGATGTCGCGTGTTCTGCTTGATAGGCCTCCATGTCACTCGCTACTTGTTTTACAAGGCGTATTGACTTTCGGAGCGAAACAATCGTTTGATAATCGCTTATGTTTTTTTTGTAGAATCGAGTTGGGGTTTTCTTAACTTGTGCTTGAGAGCTATAGGTAGGCCAATAACTATCAAAAGAAATTTGTACATAGACAAAAATAGAGGTGTTATGTACGTGTTCCATAAGCCGTTGGAGAACTTGGAGATGAGAGAATCGATCGTACGTAAAGCAGGTAGGTTGAGGTCTACGGATTCTTCGATCAGAGATGAACGCAATGATGTGCATTTTGCTTCAACTTGAAATTGGAATTTGTCCAGGTGTGGACTAAGTTGATTAATTCGATAATTACTCGTATTTACTACTAGCGGCGCCTCGCGGTTTCACCCGCATAAGTCTCGAAACCGTGGGAATATCGGGATAAAAGTATTATATGTCCTTCTCCAGGTCATGGTCTACCCATGTGCCCAATTTCATCCAAATCCGTTCAGCCGTTTTAGAGGGAAAGCGTCAAACGCAAACTCAAAGCATTTATTTCAAATAAACCAATTACAGGTACTTTTTAATTGTCAAGAGGTCGGTCAGTCAGAAATATGAAGCTAGTTGCCCATTCCAACGCGTAGTAGCTTCCTATGGAGAAAAACGGGCAAGAAACTACTAATAATAGTAACAAACATACAAACTTTCACATTTATAATGTTAGAAATTAGGATTAAGCTTTCTTTGAAAATACCAAATTACGTAATGATTTCATAACGCCACTTAAGAAAAAAACAAAAGATGGGAATTAACCACAATTACTTACAAATAAAGAAAACGGAACTTTTCTAGCTCTCAATTAATTTCATCTGACAATGTACGTTCATTATTCTACGAATTAATCAATCGTGCTTACGTGATCTACGTAACGGAGCACCAAATACACGAACAAGTACCTATAGGTACGGAGTAGGTAGGTGCCTACTTGCGTACACTCGGCCGACACGTGCGAGCCACATTTCAAATCACCGCAGAAATAATTGGATAACACCTTCACCTACAAACATTAAAACAATGAAGTCTCAGTGTACGTGGTGAAGAAAAGAAAAAAAAAATCGTTCCGTCCGAAAATCGTGATTATTTTTCAGAAGCGAGTGGCGCGGCCTTCGGCGGGGGGGTCGCGGGGCGGGCGGGGCGCGGCGGGAGGTCGGCATTGACGTCACACGCGCAAGCCAATCGCGCTCCACGTCGCTGTTCGAATTTGACTTAGCCGCGGGTGGCTTAGCTCTATCCCCATCGGGAGCTTTGGCTGTATAATTTCGATGCCTTTGCATCTTGTTTGCTAGATAAACTTTAGTTAGTTGCGTTCGATAACCTCATAGTCATAGTGCTCAGGCAGACATGTTGCCGTCGTCATTGTTGTCCAATTTACGCCAAAATCCTATTGACCTGTTATTCTCGAGATCACTTTACGTATTAACGTAGTTACTCTGCGTGTCCCAATAAGCAGTGCAAATCGATGTTTTAAATTAGACTAACACCGGTAACACGAGTACCCAAAGTAGCGATAAAAAAGCTCCCTATTAATATTTCCCGGGAAATGACAAATAAGAGTCAAATGTCTGCCTACTCAAGTTCCGAAAAGTTATGAGGATATATTTTAAATATAAAATATAGATTAATTCTTAGCGAGGTGGTTCTAGCAAAGCCCAAAAGCAAAGAAATGAGAGGTTGAAATATACGTATACATGGCCTTAGACACGACGAACAAAAAAATATTGGACTAGAGATAATTGAGTATAATGTACACTATCCAGCAGACTTCCCTTTAATCAATGAACAGACAAACAATAGACAATTATAGATGACCATAAAGGTACTGAAATAGTTTATGACAGCGTGGGTGAGATCAAACGGTGTTGCTCTTGAGGAACTACACGACACCTGCTCTGACGCCAGTAAACAATTACTGGTAGAGGAGATAAGCTGCCAACACGCGGACAAAGACCTGGCTTGTACCCGGATATGGGAAAATATAGAGTACACACTATCATCACACGGTTACGCACTAGGTATATGGCAGGTACATATCAAATCTAATCAGTCTATGGATCTTGATTAAAAAGGATCAAATGTTCCCTTTATTCGCGTAGAAGTTGTGCAAGTAATTATGGACGTGAGCTTTTCTTCATTCCTAGCTACTTTTGGTTTAGTTTGAAAAACGGCATAGTTACACAACCAAAATAGACGGTCATAATATATTGTGTAAATATACAATTGTAAATAATATTACCAATGTTAATTGTGTAAAAGTTTTGCGTTTTTTTTTTACTATACCATTAAAAACTACCTTTGCTTATGCTAATAACGTAATTTTTGCGTGATTCTTTCGTGACCAATTTTAACAGTTTACTCCTAACAGCTTCGAACATCAACAACGCCATACTGCTCTTCTCATCAACATCTCAAATAAAAAGCTCCTACAATAAATAACGTCGTACTGGCCAGTTGGATCATAATTTAACAGAAGTAGGCCCTAGGAGTGCGAGCCTTGAGATAAATACAAGCGATGACGTCACCCAGGCCGGTGGGGACGGTAAATCTTTCTAACAACCGATAGATCAGCAGTGGCAGTAAATGTAGCAACAGAGTTGTTACTTACACGGAGTGAATGCTATTAGTGAGCAGTGAGGCCCTATGGATTGCTGTTTAAATAAACATTAATAATGGTCGTTGCGAAAGATGTGAAAAGTGAAAAGTTACGGGAGAAATGGCCACCAAAAATTGTACATTTGGGGAAAAGTTTGTGTCCTTCTCAGTTATGTAAAAAAAAACAGGCTTATTTTAAATTTTTATGATATGTTTTAAGTTGATCTGGTTTTTTTAAATTGGCTTCTTTCTACTTCCATACAAAATTCGTGTGTCCCACTACGACATGTCGCACATTGAAGTCAAAAATATGTTCCTAATTGATAAGTAACCACTTACATTTTGAAATGGTTAACTTTTCCTATAAATGGTCTAGTTTTTTTAAATTTTGTCTAATTCAGATAAAGTTTTTAAAGTATTAAAAACCAATTTTAAAAATGTGTCTCACATTTCGTTCCCATAGGTTACTTCACGTATATTACTATTTATCTGTGAAACTAATGAGAATCCAAGCGCGTTAAAATTATTCTTGGGTCAAGGCAACACCATACTACAGGTAGGCCAACCGCTGGAAAAAAAGCGCCATTTATTTTTCACTACAAGTGAACATCAAGTCGGTCGGAAAATTTGTCTCGAGAGATTTTCGTACTTTTAAGAGCTGATAATTAAGGTATGATCGCAAGATACTATATTATTTCAAATAGTACGTGTTGCCAGACTATTTGATTACCAAATAACGCTGTACGGTGCCTTTTAACTTCAAAACTCACATCAATACATTTTTTTTTGGCTATGTCCATAGTATTTTTGATTCACGGATGATACCGTGTGTTACTATTGTGTGACGTAATATTCGTGATCTGTTGTTAAGCTGAGTGTATACTATAGACACTTAGTGATTTGCTTCTTTATATCAAACTCAAAATTCATGTATGAATATGGTTCATTCATTTTCAAATTAAGTAGTTACCAATAAGATTTAAATTGTGGTTTCATATAATTTTATGATAATTAAAAAATAAAGACTTCCTAATGAAAAATTTTTCATTTTAATAAGTCTTAAAAATTGTTTTTTATATAAAATATAAATAATACCTTACCGTAACGCATTATTTTCACAATTTGAAAACAAGTATGTTTTCGAATTGTCAAAATAACAGTCATTACAGAATAATTAGAAATTTCTCTTACATGAACTCTAGGCTTTACAAAATTCACGTGTGTTACCTTCATTCACGAACGTTACCGTGTGTTACCAATTCACGACTGTTATTGTACAATTTTTGGCGGCCTTACTAGGGAACACCTTTCTGATGCAGGTGTAACTCAAGTTTATCTAAGAAAGCAATGATCCAAATTGTTGACAATTTTTGACATCCTGAATTCCTGACGTTATATTAAAAAATTCCGCACCAAATTTCCAGAACAAAGGGAGATCGATAATATTGCTTATAGTTTTTTTCTGCCATATGACTAGAAAGATCTTCGATCGGTAACAATCGAAAAGTATTTGACATAAAAGATTTCAAATTAACCGTACCTAATTAGTCGCCATTATTGGAATCAAGGAATCAAGTAACGAGAGGCTTGACCAAACATCATAAAATCTTCGAATGTTTTGTTTTGAAAACTTAACGAAACTCCTTCCAATCGACACATAATCCACATTTCTGAAATAGACACTGTTACGACAGTAAACACAGTTAAAAATAACCGTCAGTTACCGCCAGTGACGTACGCACTTACGTGCTACGTAAAGTAGGAGTTTCGCAACAATTTAGACAACAGTCGGGAATAGAACTGAACTACTATTGATGGACAATAACTGCTGTGTTACAAAGAACCTTTCTATTACAATTTATTGTATACTTAAGTAGGTTACTCTTGGAAATCTATACGTTAATCCTTCTTTTGCTTTGTCTTGGTCGGGTAATTACCTAAGTTCTCAACAAATGGTAACAAGCGATCGTTCCTTGAAATTTTTGGAATAATGAATATCTATAGTGTTGCACACAAAGCAATTATGTCCGTACCCAAAAACTGATAAAAATATTCCGATGTTCTAATGAAAAGAAAAACATTTTAGGCGATGACTTCAAAAAAGTTTTGCTACTTATTATTGACAAAACCCACGTATGAAGAAATTAAACAAAAAACTCAACAAGAAATTGGCACGATATAGTGTTTTGTAGAAAAAAAACTCACACACCGGTTCGTTGACCCATTTAAGAGTTGTGTCTGCATAACTAATCACTCATAATAATTCATAATATTCCGGGCTGGTGGTCGGCAGTGGTCGGGTGCTGGTCGGCGCTGGTCGGCGGTGGTCGGGCGCTGGGGAGCGGGCGGTCCGCTCTGACGTCACGAGTGACACAGTTCTCGCTGAGCGAGCGGAGCAACCGACCCGGTTTCGTGCCGATCGAGATGAGAACCGCCCTATCATCACACACATTTTAACTAAATATACACTGTTTAAAACTGTAATATGTAAACTTTCACGTTTGTAAGATCACTGTATCTGGATCGAAGCTGGCCGGTTTTACATGAATTTGTCGTGTTCGTAGAGCTTTCAAAGCTTTTCGAACTTTTTCAGAGCTCTAGATGAATATTTAAGCCTAGTTGTCTAACTTTGTGACTATGGCCCTAAGAATTGTATATGAAAAACAAAAAAAAAAATAACAATAAGGGATATCTATTTCACCACACACATGATTTGCCTACACTACCTAAAGATCGACAGAAGTGACAAGAATGGAGTTGCCCTAAGACATCAAATCATACATACAAATAAATGTAAATAAGTTTCAAAATCAGCCAAGTTTTTTAAACTGACGTCACCCAGAAGAGCCAGCCAACTAACTACGTAGCCTCATACTAATTTCCTTCAATTAATCCTGAATCAATTTGAGAGTAACTTCACTAGCCCATGGGAAATCTGAACGGGGCCGTGATCCGTGGATAAGAGATAAACTTTTATCTCAAAATAGACGTAAAACGTCATAAATACATGATGGAGTCGTTAATTACATGAGTTTATGAGCGTTTGTTCTGTGAAAGAGCAATCAATACGTTTCACAGTTACTGACATGTTTCCTTACTTCCTAGCCGAGAGGAAATCGATAAAATAGTGATGCTAGTACCTAGTATTGGAATTTCGTGGAAATACGGGAGGTGGATCAGATATGTATGCACATACATATATCATAATATCATATGTGTGTACATTGTAACTAGGCCAGCCCATTGGCAATTCTTATTTCAACTCTTTATTAGTGGCTTTTGTGGACAGGATGTTAATTCGAATTGTTACAGTTGTAATGGCAATCATGTCATTTGGTTTATTTTTATTATTTTATTTATCTTCTATATAGATTATTATATATTTTGTAAATGTGAGACGTTGTAGGCCTCGTAAACTGTAAATTCGTTGACCATTTTCTATTTTGTTAAGTACCTGGTACTTGTTGACAGGCGTACACTGTGCTCCCTTACCTATATTAACACTGTGATTTGAAAACATTGTAAAAGACAATTAGTTTCTTGCCGGCTCGTCTCCATAGGAAACGACCAATCGGAACCGTGCATCTAGCTTCTGACGTTTCATAAGTGCCCATGTAGGTGTATGTTAAATAAAATATTTTGATTTTGACGAAATAAAATGAATTGACAGAGCTTTGTGTCCGCTATGTGTTTACGTTTGTCTTTATTCGTGTGAATGTACTTTAGTAAGTGCATAAAACTAATTCCATGTAGGTTCAATGATAATGGCTGTTGCTTGCATAGTGCAAACATAGCTCGAATAGTTATATATTTATTGGTACCTTTATTTATGGTACACAATATCTAAAACAAAAATTGCACGTAGAATCTACCTAATCGAAAATAACATCTTAATAAATTATGCATTTTTAAGATCCTCGTACTTTGAAAAAAAAAATCGTCCTTTGCGGCTATTCAGGTCCTATAACTTCCTACAAATCAAATTATCTGCGAAGCAATCACTGTAGAATATTAGGTCAGTGCAGCGTGACGTCAGAGAAGCTCCAGAGGCTATTACGGTAGAACTAAACACTTAGAAATAAGCTCAAAAGAGTAGAAACATGATTACATGGTCATCTATTTTTAACGATAAAAAGAAAGTTCATAAGGCATATTTATCAGAAATCAAGTCAATGTATTTGTGTAATAAGGGCAAATGACAAGTTTATTTTTCTTTATCTGACGTTGTTTAATTCCATGCACTTTAAACAAAAAGTCTTAATTATCTTTTATCTCAGGTATGAGAAAAAATAATACGAGTACCTACATAAAAAAAGGTTTTGTCTGCCTACCTAGCATCTGAATATATGCGTGAAGATACTAAGGTATATAATATTTCATTTGTATAAAAGTTTAGAATCGAGCAATTCAATAAAGTACGTGGCAGTCTAAAAATAGCTACGCGCTACGCCGCCGCCGTTGCTACGCGGACCTTGCTACGAAGTGCTACGGCGCAACCTCGTAGCGGGATGTTTATTTTAATTTCTTACATTGGAAATAACGAGATATTACTGCATCTTTTGAATTATAGATATTTTTTTGTACTATTAATATTCCGGGAAATGTTTTTGTTACCAAATAAAATAAAATCTTTTAATTGCACTGTGGGTGAATATTGCAGAGACACTTTCCGTGGACAAACAATTAAAAAAAATGATATATTAAAGAAAAAACGTTATCCTTATTATTTACAGAAAATGCTTTTCCTCTTTCATAATCCTAACCGACTTTAAAATGGAGAATTTTGTTTTTGTCCAGTAGGTACCGTATGGAAAACTTCAAACTCGAAAGTATTGAAATAAAGCCCACCATTCACGTCATTACAGCCGTGCATGTAGTGGGGCGAGATCGGCGCGAATTAGGTCGTATAGTGCTGACGTCACGCGGTACCACAGCCTCATTACTGACAGGGGACGGGGGCCCGCTCGACGACTGTTCCAATAATTTTATTATCGTAAATTTTTAATAAACATAATATTTATTTCTATCTATACCAATATTTTAAAGAGGTAACATTTTTAGTGGTTAAGGCCTTGCTTCTCATGCACGAAGTTGTGGGTTCAAATCCGGGCAAGTACCAATGTGACTTTTTCAATTCATATGCGGTGCTGTATGTCGGGATACATGACTCATCCTAGTTCGGCTACAGATGCCATGTTATATACTCCCAAGTACTAGCCCATAAGTATGTGTAATTCGTTGTTTTATTTTTTGGTGAATAAAAAAAGTTACATTCTGACTTTATCTTGGACATTACTGACATCGGTGAAGGAAACCTGGACTTTCTAGCTAATATAAGTCTGAAATCACCAACCCGTCTTGAGCAAGCGTGGTCATCAATGCTCGTGCCTACTGTATGAGAAGAGGCATGCGGTTAGACTGGAAGCGGACCCCAACATAGTTGGGAAAAGCCTAGACAGATGATGATTGTGATGATGAATTGTTACTTTAAAAAACCAGTTATATAAAGGTGAGGAGTGCAGGAGAAGTTAGCTCAAAAGCTGATCGAGCAGCGTTTCGATTAGTATCGATATTTATACATTTATAATGCAGGTGTATTTTCTTGTTATTAACCGACTTCAGTTATAATAAAAGGGTGCAGCTGTGTGTTGGCTGTTATTTTATAACACAAATAGGTATGTGGATTTCATTAATTATGTTATGCAGAGATTTAAATACCAACTGTTAATGTATCGTTGCCACGGCTCTGATTGCACATTTTAAATTCAAAACTAGGATTTTAATTAAACTTGTTACAAATGAGCTGAAACACCACTTTACAGAGCTATGACGTCACAGTTACGTACGCACCACCGTAATCCGTATTCCGCAATTTTGAACATTTTTATTTGGGACGTTCCGTTTGACGCGCGACCGTTAAAGTCAAGTAGGACGCCTTGCAATGTTAACTCCTATTCTACACATACAGCCGGTTTATTTCCGTCCGTGCGTACAGGAATACTGGTGTATTTTAGTTTTACTTTGATATAAATAGAACTATTGTGAGACTTGTGAGTGCGAAGAATGACCCACATTCGTACCATTGCCAAATTTTAATAGCTCACAATTTAGGAAGAGTAATTGCAGATTTATTTCGTTGACATCGTTTTTTTTCAGCTGGTAATGTTTTAGTGTAGTACTGTTTTTGTATTACACTAAAACACGTTTGTGTGTTTATGTTGTAACCTGGTGTAAAAATAGTTGGTTTAAGAGGTAGCCTGACTGTTTATAAAGTTAACTATGCGTTTCCACAAGAGCTTTTTAATTTAGTTTATGTTTGTAAGTGTTTTGTAAACTTCTGTGTCTACAGTTCGAATGAAAATATAATGAATTTCTGACATTAAACTCTCAAGTTTAAACCTTATTAAACTTTTAATCGATGTTTTAAAACCCTATTTTCAACGTGTGTTAAACAGGCATGTAACTGGTATTGAGTAAATAGCACTCACGTATTTTTTATCTAATTATAGGGACTTACAAATAAGGATATTATGAGGAGAATTACCTGTTATAGTGATAGCCCGTTATAATGTTTTCAAACATACAAAAGCTGCAAAATGTTATAAAAATATAAGTTCCGCTAATTAGAGGCAGCTGAAGAACTCAAGTGCACCTAATATTTTAATGAGGGGCAGTCGCTTATTCAGGCAAACACACTTACCCGTACTTGCACTAATGAATCCCGCCATTCGTGGATCCGTTGCGCAAGCGTCTATGTTCATATCATTAAGCCGACAAGACTCGACACAAAAGGCAAATGCAACAGTACTGCATTAATAATTGAATAGTGCAAACTTACAGAGACACAATGCTTTCTCGTCTGATTTAAATAATAGATCGCCCAGTGTGACGGCGTGAAAAGCGAGAACAAAGTTTGTGCCCATTGTGCACGTTCTTTTGTCACTGTGCAGTCATATAGTGAATTTTGTGCCTGGTTATACTTTGTGGCCATTGTTCTATGTGAGCATAGGTGATGAGACTTTAGATTGATACTAAGGTTTTAAAAATAAAATAAATAAAAATACTTATTTCATACCTTTCCATCCTTATGATGTTAGTAATACACACTACTTAAAAGCTATGTTAGTAATAAATGTAATACTAGAATTGCAACTCGAGCACTTGGACTTTTGTGTTACTTCTGAGAATATTAGAACTTTTCTAATAAACGTCGCCAAACAAAGTTTTTATGGTTTTAATAAACGTTAAAAATCTTGAAATACTATTGAAAGAATATAGTTAAATCGTCTAATGTACCTATAATGTAGTGAAAACAATAACTTAGAATTGTATAGATAAGTTATTCCAATTCACATTGTGGACGTCAAGAAAAAGTATAAAGAAAGTTGAAGTAAACAGTGCAAATATAGCCTCATTTCAGAACTGGCACAATGTAAGAAGTAAGCCCGTAATGAGGACGAGCTAGTGAATCCTAAGCTTAAACTAACAACACAGTGCACCACAAAGAACAAATTAGAGCCGCGGTGAATCCACGACATTTACATGGAGCACAAAGCGGCGAGTGCTCGCCTGTGCTCGGTGTCGCAAATCTACGCTCCCTTTGACTATACATTTTAAATGCGGCGCACTGTGCAGCGACTGAATGAAAGCGTGCTTTTGCCTCGCCGCCGTTCAGTAACCTAGTTCGATGAATTATTATTGTTACGTCGTCGCTCCTGAAATATAGATTTTTAATAATTTCACAACTCTAACTTTTGTAACATTATCGAAGCCAGTTCTTGCCTTTTTTAAATATCTGTTAAACAAATACTTTGTAAGAAGAAAAATAAATATCTTCTAACAGTAATTTTGCCGAATTTTGTATATTTTATTGGTACGCCCCCTTTTCGAAGAGGGTGCTGCACTGTTGGGTGCAGGGGCCGGGGGCCCGGGGCCCGAGGCTTGGGGGGGGCACCATTGACGCGCGTCTCTCAATGGCAATGGAACTGGGTCATCACCGTGTGACGTCAGGGCTGGCCTACATACGGCGGGCGTAGCCCCGGTACCGACCCAACAGCCAGCTTGTACGAATTCAACTTTTTTTAACTTCGCTTGCAAGACCAAGGAGTTCTATATTTAGAACGGCAATAGGCTTTTGTGGATTCGAAAATAAACATGTACTTTTATTTTTTGCACTTGAGCGGTTTTCGGTTTACTTTCATAACGAAAGTTTCACAGTTCTGTTTCGTTTTTGGAATGGATTGAGCTTGTTTTATGGTTTTAGGGTGCAGGGTGCAGCAGGGTGGTTTTATATGTTACTACAGGTTACTACCCTATCTTAGTGGCAGTTGAGTGGGCTCATGATCATAATGGTCATTTTAATTTAACAATTCTGTCATTAATTCTCAGTTACTACTGCTGGTGACGTATATTGACAGCACTAAGAAACTATTTGTACGCTATTCTATTTTCAAAAAGTTATCTTCGATTAAAAGTCTATTTATTTTAAAAATTGTACAATATTTACTTGTAAATACTATCAAAATCCAGGAATAGGCACGTCATGGCGTGTCGCACTGCCCACGACCGTCATTATTAAAACAAAAGGTGAATACTGATCGAATGGGTTGTTTCCTGAACGCCTACGAGGTTACAAATTACAAGTCATGTTTCAGTCACTTGAACTTAGTGTGGTATGTGCTACGGTTTATATTCCTTTGCTAGGTTAATATGGTTTAATTAAAAATTAAAGCTAAAGACTACTTTCGCGAAAATTGTAAAGGAATCATTGCTTGCAATTAGTACGTCGTTATGGTAGTTAACATCTATCTTCTGAACTCGTATGGTTTTATAACTATGTAGGTTGTTTTGTATAGTTCAAATTGTTGCATGCATAAGTTAGGTTTGTTGGTAAAGCTGCTGTTACTTGGTGTAGTATGCTTTATAATTTCAGGAGACTCGAGGTGCAGGTTGAGTTTTTGTTTCGACTGTTATAAAAGAATATTAGTTTCGTCCTACCGAACTTTAACAGTTATATAGATGAAATTGCGCGTGAAATTTCTTGTTCCCAAACCTGTCGCATCGCATCGCCCGCCTGCGCTATTACTACGTTTTCGCTTAGCGTTCTTTCAGACTTTTTTCTATTTTTGCTCGGCTCGTAAGGGTCCAAGTGTGATGTTAAATAGCCTTCCTCAATAATTAGGCTATCAAATGCAAAAATAATTGTTCAAATCCGACTGCTATACACACAACGATCTAAGAAGTCCGATTTGACGTTTCGTACTCGTACGTTTAATAAAACGATATGCCTCGTGAATCGGTTTTAAGTGGTTTTAAGCAATGTAGATAAATCGTCGATTACAAACTCTCTAAGTATGATAAATGACGTCGAGATGATATGTGGGGTCTCCCTTGTTTCATCGAAAAGAAATTGCCAAATTATCACTTCCCAAACAATTTTCCGCATAATTTCATTTGCCAAATTATTACTTAGCAAAAAATCTCTTCACAAATAATTGTAACACAAACCTAATGTTTTGTAAGTGAACGTTTAAACAATAACTTGTTTACCAACTAGTACTTTTACCAATTTTTATGTAGCCAAATATTTCTGTTGGAATAACTCATTTTACGCAAAATAAAGACGTTTTTCCACTTGGGACAAATTCTAAACAGGTAATAATAATATTAATATTAACTATTCTGGTGTCGAGAATCGGTTTTTAAAGCAACCTTTTTTTTCCGTCACCACATAAAGGATTTTTATAGCTGTCAAACCGGCCTTCTTAGATTGTCGTGAGTTTAGTTCCAGAGATTAGCGCGTTCAGACAAACAAACTCTTCAGCTTTATTATTAGTATATAAGTAGAAAATATATAAAAACTGTAGCTTATTGGTTCGACGCTGTAGCTGCAATGGTGTAACGATTTTCGAGTTTAAATGTAATGTTATAATATTGTGTAAGCATTTGAGTAATTGAAACTCTTTCCAAAATTATAATTCAGCAACAAAATAATGTAATAATTGACTTCAATTAAGTACCTAAGTATTGAAGCATATTGAAATTTATCTTGTATGAAACTTGCACCTACTCGAAATAAAGTTAATTCAATTCTATTCTATTGAACGAAAGATATATCGCCACTGTAACCGCACACCGCTCGTCATAATCATCTGATAAGTGATAAGCGCACAATACACGCGCCTCTATGACGTCACGCCCTTATTCAGAGCAGATGTCCTAAGGCTGTATCCGCACGCTGCGACAATAACTTGTCCATTTCCACACGTCGCATCCCTTATCTCAGTCGCACAATGGCGCGACGCGCGGGCGTGGCGGCGGCGGACGCGCTTTGTCTTCCGCGCGGCGCTTTGTCGCGCGACGTGTGTCGAGATAGTGCGCGTCAACGCGACATAATGAACGTTATTGTTGTTTTGTTCGTCCGTCGTTTTGTTAGGAACTGTCTTGCATGTTGCACTGACAGTTGTTCTGCAGGCCCTTCGCGCTATTGTTTAGACGTGTGATGTTCCAGGCGTCTTTGTGGAGCCCGTTTAGCTCTTGTAGTATTGTATTGTACAATGTGGTATTGTGGAAAAATACGTTTACAGACGAGATATGATGGGCGATACCTATTTCAACGTATTACAGTTTCTATGTTATGTACCATATATGTATTTATGCGTTTATTCAGAGGATTGTACGTTGTAAAGAAGAGTCTTTACAAACGGAAAATAATATACATTCTTGCAGAGTAGATGTATCACTATGGAATATTGCATTAGTATAGGTACACAATAACCACGTAAAGAAGAAAACGTAACTCAAAGAACACGCTTTATATAAGAAACGAACAGTTATATTTGTATAATTTACTTTGACCTCAAATGCGAAAATCTAAAGTTATTCTTACGAGGACCTTGCAGCAGTGACGTACGACGCCGTAGTAAACGCTTCACATAAATTACTGAGCACCAATAAATATAACAAACTATAAATACTTATTATAAAAATCTAACAATCGTTTTGTGCATTGTAGACCTACTACTACGCCGTAGGCCGCTACGGAGAATGACTACAATTCGCTACGTCTACTTTCTACGGCGCTACGCGGACCCTGCTACGACATGCTACAGTACAAAACATTGACAAAGACGGCTACGATGATAATTATGATTTTTAGCTTATTTGCAGTCCACTGATGGGCAACCGTTTTCAATAAGGACGGTTTTGCTTTTTTGGTGTCAGTGTGATGATTATGTGTAATATAGATTGTTTTTCACATATTTTGATTTTACCGATAGTATAGATTTTTTGGATAATATTATTGTTCGTGAAACGTGAAATCTGAGTAAACGGGTCATAAGACCATATTTCGTTCTTTTAGATTACATCGAAATAAAATTATAATAAAAAAAAATCCATTTTAATATTTTAATTTTCCATTTTAATAATTTTCCGTTTGTAATTTTCCATTTTAGCGTATACCACAGCATGTTTCGAAATCTATATCTTAAACTTTTTTGCATGATGACTTTTGTACTGAGATCTTGTCTGCTATATAATAAATATTAGTTCAGTATAACTACTTGTCGTTCCCGATTGCTGAACATAGATCGTACAAGATCGCTACAATGAACCGTACTGAGAAAGAATTCTCATAATAACTACATACCATAAATCCGTAATTTGGTGGATGTTCCACCAGAACTACACACTTACGTTGTGCGTACAACTAAGAAGGTATAACGTGGGAGTGTTCAAGTTTCAAATGAACAGATCTCTTATAGGCATCTTTATCATAATTGTGTGTTGGTAGATGTCCCATGTCTTCGAATTTTTGGTTCTAGGACAAGATGGTTTCCTCGCGATGTTTACCTTCACCGTTTTAAGAGCAGTGGTGATGAAATAATTTACACAAAGTACAGCGCCTGCCTGGGTTCGAACCTTATGACCGTAAGTAAGTCGCGGCCATCACTGCTCCGACCTGGCAGGCACCGGATAGGCATCTCTGTCAGTCGTTACTTCCATCTTTGCTTACCATCAAGTGAGATAAGTAAGTAGTGTGTAAAGGCGAGCCTTTTGTATTTAGACAAAGATCTCTCCGCAACTCTGCCATAGAGATAACTATTTATTACACTGTCATTTCGCTACAAGTTACAGGGCCGATGTACCTATTTACCATATAACATCGGAATTGTAACTTTACCTATTACTGAAGGCACGCCTTTTGCCATTTATAAGACACAAATCGCAAGAATAAAACTACCATTGTTATTTTATTAAAAAGTACAATGGTCTTAAAAGTGCATGCTTTAAAAATAATTTACTCGTAAGCAAAGATACAAGCCGAAATACCACGTTTCTTATATGGGGACGCTTTAATCATTAACTTGATTAAATTTTTATTATTTGTTGTTATAGTGGCAATAGAAATACACAATCTGTGAAAATTTCAACTGCCTACCATTGCAATTACGGTTTGAGATACAGTCCGCCGTCAGACAGACGGACGGACGGACAGCGGAGGCTTTAGTAATAGGGTTCCATTTGGCAACCTTCGGGTACGGAACCCTAAAAACGGAATTATCTTAGCAACAAGGAATAAGTGTTGCTACGATGATCTTTTTTATACTGCAGGTCCATAATCCCATCTGGTGCTGAGTGAATTGCCCAGAAGTATCGTAGGTACTCCCGCGTGACTTAATAACTTACAGATCTACTCTTCCTTAAAATTATATACGTATCCTTGTTACATTGTAAATCGTGAGCAAAAACACTAAAATACATAATGTAAAGTTAACGAAGATGGAAGTGGGAGCAACGTCCACAAGTGGAACTGTGGATTAGTAACAGGCAGCGAGAACAAAAGGAAGTCGATGTAAAATAGATATTTACCGAACATTGTAACTGCAGGAAAAAGACAAAATTAACTTACTCATACAAAAATAGAGCGGTAGTGGCCGCGAATTACAAGGTGTAGGTTAGGACACGCACTTTACTTTGTGTAAATTATTTCATCACCATAGCTCTCAAAACGGTGTAGGAAAACATCGTGAGGAAACCGGCATGTCCTAGAACCAAACATTCGAAGACATGTGACATCCGCCAACCCGAACGGAGCTCGTGTGGTGGATTCCGAGCCACTGCCTGTCACCGAGAGGAGCCCTGTATCCCAGCGGTGGCGGTGGGAACGTTAAAGGCTGAATGCTTGCTATACGAAAATAACTTAACAAGAGTTCAGCGAGTTTGAGTAGTAGTTACCTATTAGTTATTGCAGTTTTATAAAACTCTAAAGAAATGATAAGCGAAAGCATATTGTGTTAGGCCAAGATCTATAAACGTTACACGCGCTTTGACTTAGACATGTGGGGCCCGGCGACAGTTGTGCAGGGCCAGGAATATCGCTTAGTCAAAGTACGTGCTAAGTAGTGTTTATAGATCTCGGGCTGAGACTTTGGACGTTTGAGGAAAGCAAATTGATAATAATGGTTTGTTTATAGGTTTTAAGATGACCGCATGTTTCAGAACTATAATTAGTTTTAGTATTGCGCGTTTTTTTAATCCTGGGAAATACTAAAGGAAAGGATACGCAAATTTTCCTAGTCATTGCCATAAACGCTAGGTAAGTAAGTACCTGTGATGCCAGAGGTTTTTGAAGGTTAAACTTGCGAAAAAATTCCAAGTTTAAGAAAATTTTAAATATGGGACTGTTTAAACACCTACGTAATCGGTTGATTGAGGCCCACTTGGACCACAAATCACTAAATACTTTAGTTGAACGTGTCTAAAACATCGTTCTGTTTCTGTCAATCGTTTAAAGATGACAGACAGAACGATGTTTTAAATATATTTATCATTAAAAGTATTTAGTGATTTTTGGAGGAAGTGGGCCGAACTAAATGGCATTTCTCAAAAGTGCAATGCTTTTCATACAGTTACTTGGTTTAGTTGCATAGAGCTTACATGTTAAGGTTCTTAATTTTCCAGTTCCTGTAGTTCGTTCTGGTTTGACAACATTTAATATTTCAAAAATTGCTATTGTTTTAAGTTACATTTTAAAGGTAACAAACGAATTATATAATCGACTATTTGTCTTTAGCTCATCTCTAAAACACTACTGGCCAGTTGTTGTGTTTTGATTTGAAATTAATAACTGGTCAGTAGTTGCGTTTTGAATTCAGAACTAATAAGTATAAACAATAATGATTACATAGAGTTGGGCGTAGTGAACGCACAGTGTAGCCGTCGCTTCTCTTTGCCCAATCCCGTCGGGACCGGTGTGAAGATCGATACGCTACACGAGTCAGCTACGCAAGTCGGCCAGAGATGCTAAATTGTTACAATTTCATCTAACCTACCCATACAAACATTTGACATCATTAAACTAGAATAAAAATCCTAGATTGTCCCACATTTTAAGGGAGTTAATACCTATAATTTTCCGCATTTAAATATGTTATCTTGAGTTCAAAATTTTAAATACTGTTAGTCATAGTAGTTATTTTGTCCGTTAACAATGCGATGACGTGACGTAGGATTCGATATTAGGAGGAAAAAAACGAACAGGAATATTTGTGATTTAGGTAGGTACTGTTATAGTAACTATGGAATAAATACACGTGAAACTGTGATAATAATTAACGAATATTTTGCGGTTTTACAAGTAATACATCGGTATAAGTTTCATAATCAATATCAAGTGAATGAACGTAAGCCACGAACACCGAGGACAAACAGCCGCTTTCAAGTACGAGCGCTACCTTAACAGTCGCTTACATGTTCACATAATACGTAAAGTACACTTAACGATAACAGCATTGACGTGTAAGCTTCGTAAACGTAAGAATCAAGAAGAAAGCAGATATCGATTTTCAGTTTGTCGTTACCTACATTTAAGTAAAGCAACTCCAAGGGAGCACTACAAAATGCGCAAAAACAAGATGTCTTCTCATCTCGGACTTAATTGACAAGTGACAATCAGATGGAGGATACAGCGGGCACCCTGCGGCTAATGGTTACTCACCACCACGTACAGCACGGGGACACGTTCACACGACGCTTAGAGCTAGGGATACACGAGCGGGGGATGCAGCACCGCGCCCCGCCCCGCGCCTCCGCTACGAAAAAACCTCTTACAAAACAGATCGATCGATATGCTCCCGAATGCTCACTCGCTTGCCACCGACACCCTCAACTTTCAGCTGATCTACTCGTCATCACGTCCTCCCCCCCACGGACTTACACCAGCGGAGCCCTGCGTGAGCTGCCTCACGTGCACCACGACCAGCTACTGCGAGGAGCCACATGCGGCGCGGCTTCTACGTCCTTGAAATTTCAAGTGCAAGGCGATACAGGGCGAGCACGCGACGCGTGCACGTGAACACGAGCGAGGCTGGTCCGGGGCGAGGGTTGGGCGCGCGGATTCTCCGGGGCGTATCGATCGGGGCGGGCCGGGGCGGACACGCCCGGGGCCGCGCGGGCTCCGGGTTGCATAACGCGCTGGTCGTGCCGGCGGCGGGCGCGCGCCGAGCCGGTATCGACGCGCGCGGGGCGCATGCGCGACGCGTACCTTCGCAGCCGTAGCCCTGCCCGATGAGGCCCCACAGCAGATCCGAGCAGTGGTGGCAGTACGTCGGCTTGTGGAAGGTCTTCTTCGCGAAGGAGTGGGTGCGATGGGGCGCGGGCGCGGCCTGCGCCATGGCGGGCGCGCGGGCCGGGCCGGGCTGGCGCGCTACTCATGCCGCGGCGCCCAGGGGCGCGCCGCGCTCTCCGAGCGGCTGTCGCGGCCCACCATCGCGGCGCGTCTGCCGCCCGCGCCCCAGCCGGCACGCGCACGCGCCCCGCCCCGCCCCCGCGACCCTCCGCGCGCCACGCGCAACGCCGCACGCAGCCTCGACCTCGTGCCGGCGGCAGGACGAACCACACCACAATCGATTTCCACTCTTATCTCTGGAAACGTTCCTCAACTTATGACACTAACTTACAATAGCCTACATTGAGGCTTTTCATCTCTCAGCGACTATCATGTAACGCTTTGTGCCGATAACTGCACTGTCTGAAAACAAACATGCGAACAACCTACTTCTCCAATGTGTTCTAGAATGGTGGCTCATTCCTCATACAGGATGTTAGGCTACTTAGACTAGTGAGAGCTATTCATTGATTTGTCTATGACGATGATCAGTTTGGCTCTTTGTTTTTGGCAATATAAAAGTTGAATGGAAACTGTCGCAGCCCTAGCGACAGTTTTGAGTGGTACATCGGGCCAAATAGAAGAGACAGTTTCCGAAAACCTGCTTACATCATGTTTAAAATTAAATAAAAAATTAAATCAATTCCCAGAAAAATATATTGAAAATCAACAAATAATCTAAATCCTGAGAAAATTAACTTGATGAACGAAATAAAGCCGACGTCGCTACAAGTTCACTTCGTGCGATGCCTGCGCGATGCCGCCCACCAATCGAAAAAGCTCTTGTTTACAATTTTAAGAGGCGCAGCATCCTCGCGGCGCGGCCCGACACCCAGACGCCACTCGCGCGTGCCACACCGACGTACCACATCAACACTTACTCATTAGAACCATACTATTATAAACCATACAACAATTAATTCGATTAGACGATTTTTGTAATGCGTACTCTCAACAACACCAGCTTTTTAAAGGCTGCACCTGAATAACTAGAGAAATAAAATAACCAAACCTTGTTTTTATTGTTCTTGGTCACGTAAGCCAAACTGTAAGCATTCTGCCTGAAGCATAACAGCCTGATGAATTGATGATCCTTAACTTATTTTTAGAAGTAACCCTTAGAAAAATAACGTTGGTAAGTCCAACGCTACGAAAGCTACTATTTTACTTCGCAGACAGTTTTAATATTATACATAACATTACGCTCATATTTTAAGCAGAACTGTACCTACTAAAATCAGGATATACTGTAACTGTAAAAGCTTTTAGTAATCCAGTAGGTAGTTAGCCATCACCGTAGAAGTATTACGACATTTCGTAGGCCTCTACAGCTACATGTTACAAAACATCGCCCACGAGCGCCACTGTAATTGTAACCCACTTCGCCGTATACACCATGGCCGCCCAACGTTTGGAAAAGTACCGACGTAGTGTGCATTGCTGGCTTTTTAGGCAAGAGACTTTTGAAAGGAGTGTGTAATGCAGTAATGTATGCATTTTGAGTGCTAATAACAGATTCGTAGCGGTTGTGTAGGATGAAAAGCCGCGTTTAATTTAGTTTTATTGCTATTATTGTATTCCGAACTTCCCAGCATAGATGTTGACGTTTTACAGGATTGATAGTCTACTATGACGATCACTTTTGTAACTTTCCAGCAAAACTAAATGATGCCATACAAATATATTGTTCCATACGGCCATCGAACCCGCAATACTAAGTATGCTCTCTTAGTTCTAGTTGATGTTCGACTCACATTAATAGTTTCATATTATTCCTTGATAATGGTATAAACGAAGTAGAAAAAAAACTATTAAATATTCGAACAGTTTGTAGATTCGAGTAGGTTACAGAATCGTAGAAAATAGTCTCCGAATTTGTAAAAAGGAAGCTACGAAGTCGTAGAAAGGAGACTACGAATTCGTAGCTGGGAGGCTACGAAGTCGTAGAAAGGAGACTACGAATTCGTAGCTGGGAGGCTACGAAGTCGTAGAAAGCAGCCTACGAACTCGTACCAGGGAAGTCATGCAATCGGAGAAAGGAGCCTACGAACTCGTAGCACCCGGCTACGTAAACGAAGACGGAAGTCTACGAGATCGTAGAAAAGTGTTTACGCAATTACATGGAAACTCCTCAAATATTATGAAAAAAACTGCACATACAGAATTACAAATTATAAAGACAGTTTTTTTTTATTTGGAGTTGGTCCTATACTAACAGTTGTTCATAATTACGAGCAACATTTTCAATTTCCCCTAGAAGTAAGATAAGAGTTAAAATTCAGCTGGAATTATTATATTTCAATTGTATTTCTCAAAGGGTGCCTACAACGATGTGTATATAAAGGTATCTATGTGATCTTACAGTACCTACACCGACTTTCCGCTGATGACTAGAGAAATCTCAGGTAAGAAGGAAGATAATTGACATTTATCAGTCACAACCTATAAAGTTGTTGTACCTTAATAAGTGACAAAAACAGAATCGTGAAAATCGCACTATAACACAACTATAACACAACTATAACACAACTATAACACAACTATAACACAACTATAATCTGTAAAAAGTTACGCATTGTAATACATAAAAAAGATATATATACGAGTCGACTTGAGAACCTTCAACTTTTTTTCGTCGGTTTAGAACTATAAAACACGTGGTGGCTGCACATACATAACTAACGATTTGTTAATTAAAAAACAACAAATGAAAAGCTGCAAAATAAAGCGATGCGCTCAGGTAACGCCACCTGTTGCATTTGGCACGAACTAGCGGCGCGGCGTGGAATCACTGAGTGGCTGCCAAATGCTCAGCATACTGAATAATCTTCATTTATTTTTCGTTTTCTGGTAATATACGTATGTTGGAAGCTGGCCTCAACAAAGAATAAATAAATCTAAGTAGGCTGGTGATGCATATATTTTGTTTGGTTGTATGGCAAATACATTTTGTGAAGAAAGTGTTAGATATATTGTATAAAATCAAAATCATTTTTATTTTACTTTACAATTTTTTTTAATCTATATAGATATATGTACTTTTCATTAGTAAAATGCTTATATACAACACAACTAACTATTTACACTAATTAAATTACTAATTAACTACACAAATACACATAAACATACAAAAAACTTTACCTATTGAATTATCGCTGCCATTTTCTACAGGTAGTCTCTGGTGACTATAGGCAATAGAATAGCTGTTTCTAGCTGTTCAAACTCAAACTCAAAGCATTTATTTCAATTAAACCATTTACAGGCACCTTTGAATTGTCAAATAGTCGCGTCAGTTAGGCAGAAAGTTGAAGCTAGTTGCCCATTCCAAAACGTAGATCTTTATGGAGAAGAACGGGCAAGAAACTCCAAGGACACTCTTTTAAATATGGAAAATTACGAAATCCTGGGTACATTATTCTTGCTGCTTCTATATGTGGGAACAATGTACAAAAAATAATCAAAACAATTCAAAATATAAGATTATAATTATAGATTGTTCATTGAAAGGATTAAAAATTTAATAATACCTACACAAAAATTAATTGCAGATTTCGTCGAAATTGTAAAGCATTCTGTGGCCTCCTGTAATTGAAGGAGTGCACTAGACAAAAAGTTAATTACTCTTATTATAAAACAAAGTCTGAACGCCATAAACTCAAAAACTACTGAACGGATTTGCATACGGTTTTCACCAATGGACGGAATGATTCATGAGGAAGGTTTAAGTGTTTAATTCATTAAGTTTTTGTGTAAAATGGCTGAAATATGACGACGATTTTTGAAGATGTCGGAAAAAATCATGCCGACTGGGAGCTTTACTGGCGTGCGCCGCTTAAACAAATAGAGATAAATGAAAACAATTATGTATTACGGAATTATTCCTCCCGTGGGATATTTTCCGACATCCATGCGGGCGAAGCCGCGGGCAAAAGCTAGTATCTGTATAAATTGTTTTGGGTGCATCTTTTGCAAGAGCTCCTCAATAACTAAATGAAATTACGTAGGTCCTTCAAGCACATTATTCCGAGTAAAAAGAAATGAAGAAAGAAAAATACGGAAGGACGATACCTACCTTGACGTCCTTGCTACGTACTGACAATGAGCGTTGCGGTTCTGACGGGCATTTGCCGTATTTGACATTTTATGGTTACGACAGGCGTGCGGCCGGCGCTAAGCTGAGACAGGCATTTTTTAATTTCCCTAATAAATGCACAGTTGAGTAAAGAAAGGAATCGTCTGACAATAGAGTCGGTAGAAGCGTTATTAGTAGGTAACCCAAGAAAACTCTAAAAACGTTTCGTGTGAAGATTTTTATATAGGTAAGTATAGGTAGGTATAATAGAAAAAAAAAAATGTCTTCGGAAAATGTAGTAAATTCGTTTTTTCTGAAATAGTGGTCGTAAATTGTTCATAATTTACATTTTGAATAAATGTCAGTCTTTAAAACTCTCTGTTGCGTATTATTTATTTTAAGACTTACTACAATTTTTTACAAAAGACAGGCATTTTTCTAAAAAATCAGGTATTTGTTTCCTAGACGAGCATCCTCCTTATATAGCTGGTAACCTTAGATGCGGTCTACGTAGGCAGGGCCTGAATATGATTCTTTTGATTTGAAATTGATTGTTTTTACTTTACTTTGTATTCAGCGATGGGGTATAAAACGGTGTTTAGAGCACACAAAAATATGAATTTAAAAATAATTGACGAAATGTAAGTATTTCGTCAATTATTTTGTAAATTCATATTTTTCCTTATAGATATTATACTTTTACGTCCAGAATCCATATGTGAACTCGATCTGTTTGCTTATGAATGAAAGAATTGGAATGCTTGAAATATTGTGAGACAATAATTTTATTTCTGTAAATTGGTAAGATAATCGTTGTTACTGGCAAATGTGCCTATATTGCTCCTGAAACAAATCCCCTCAAAGCTTTTAATGTCACTGATGTTAATTGTTTATTAGGTATCAATCTATTGCATCGGTAGAAACTTAGAGCCTCATTCGAGAACAGGCAGACTCAGAATAGTGACACACACAATTATGTAATTATAAATACCTATTGTTCCAACCTATCCGACTGTACATTATAAAAGTAGGTACAAATAAGCAGCTTAGTAGTACCATCGCAGTCACGCATATCTAACCACTTACAAAAACTACATCCCGTGCACTTTTTTTAGGTAGGCGTTTATTAGGTTTATTAGGCTTTAGTAGGCTCTGCCGAGCGCTGCGGCTGCAAGCAGGAATAGTCCTTACGCTTTTCAGATATGCGTGTCCGCGATAGTACAGACGCCAGCAGGTCAAGCTACCCGAAACTGTCAAATTTTCGCAATCAACCTTGAACCTTATGCTGTAGTGCTAAAGTTGAATATCTATTAAATAAATTTGACAGATTGTAGTAGCTTGATGTGCTGGCGTCTGTACATACACACGTTGCTTGCTACGATTGATACAATAGTTCTACATAGACACGGCGGAATCTGGATTATAAAACTTAAAACATTAAGCATCACGCTTGTGTTCATAAATCATTTATTTCTTTGCAAACATGGGTTAGGCAGAAGTACCTGCCTACTTCAGCACCCACATTTCGACAGTTATGTTTGTCCCAAAACGATAAACAAATCATAAGTAACAAAATTAGACCATTTTTATTTATATTTCTTAGACTGAAGTTAAGTCTGTCAAAAGACTTCCTCAAATGATTTGCCTACCTCATGCCTACCTGATTTGTAGCGCCACAACAAAAACCCCGCTTGATTTTGACAGCGGTTTAAAAAAAGAAGGCCACCGAAAGGCTGCGTTCCACTAATATCTTGATCAAACGCTCGCAAAGTGACACGTATTTGAAGTTTAAAGGCGTAAGCGTTCGTCCCAGCGCGTCCATCAGCCCCCAGTGGGGTGGCACAGATAAATATAGCCGTCGAAAGCGCGCCTCGCCACCCGTGTAGGTTTTCCATTCGATTAGTTTCGTTACATGCCACCCTTGTAAGCACACAAGGAAACTTGTGTGTGTTTGTACGTGTCTGTGTTGGTGGCACCTTTTTGGTCAGCTAGATACGTATGACGAAATGTAGGGTGAAGAATATAAGGGATTTGAGGAAACTGATGGAAATTGAAGAGGTTCTTAGGGAAAAGTTGTGTTTTTTATCATAGACTAGATACAAACTGCAGGCGGAACGAATGAACCATTTCACAGTAAGTTAACGTACAGGTACATAGTACATCGATATTTGTGAGCGGTGACTAGGGGACGTTTCACTGCAAGATTTCATAGTGATGGGTATATAACACAATAGCTTATATACATGGGCATTTACTTGTGTTAGGAATAGGTTTGCTGCTATAGCCCAATGGGGGCGTGAGATTCGAGCTCACGAACTCTCGATCATTAGACAGCGGGGTTCTGTAGAAAATAAAAATATAAATATTATATATATGTTATATAAATATAAAATATTTTTGTATAAATCTTTTTAGCTCCCGATTAGGTAGGTGCTGTGGTGGAACTGACCTACTTACTGAGACCTATTATAATATAGACTATTGACTGTTTCATGGCATTTTTGTAAGTAAAAAGTCTAAAAAGTCTACCAATCTACGTAACTGGACTACCTAATACTTACTTAAGGCGACGATAACCGACTTTTAATGATTTTGTACTGAAGATCACGTCTAAACGAGTAGCGTTAATGATTTGGAAAAAATATATGTTAAATTAGAGCATTTTTTTGATAACTTAATATATCTTATTTTAGATTATGTTTATATTACATAGTGAAATTAATTTGTAAAGTTATGTCTAATGCGGATAAAAAACTGAAAAACCTTCACCATTTTAAAGACAATTTTATTATTGATCTTTCAGAAGGTATACGTGTTTTATTAAAATACCTTTTGTTTTATGTACTTATAATAAATTAATAATTCGTCTAATTTGGGACAGCGCTCCTTGCTGGGCGAGTCCTATTACTGGCTGGACGTACGACGCGTTGCGTGAGCTCAGTACAGAACACGCAAGCAGATGCATATGTCTGCGTCTTAATCAGAACAACTCGGAATCTCTGCTGAAATGTAGATTTTTGGTTGAAAACGAAAAATAAAGAGTCTTAAGTAGGTACTTAAACAAAATTATTGTATAGTTAATAAGTAAAGATTCCCTTGGTCTCGGTTGCAAGGGTTATGCGAGAATCGATTCCGTTAAACTAGCAAAAAGCTAAATCTTAGTTACCTACCTTTACCTTTGAGTAGGTAGTAAACAATATTATTTAGTTACCTATGTCTAATAATGTACGGGCAATGAGATAAAAGTCCACTGTCAGAGTTACACTGAGGTAGCAGCAAATCGGTATTGTAGATCGAAGGAATTGTGGTTGATCTTAATAATGACAGAACATGCCAAGATTTCACATAATAAAAATTATGCAGTTTATGTGTTATATCATTGGAAATGATTTGATGGGATTTGCTCTTAACAAAATCCATAGATATACGCATAGCGCCATCTACTGATCGCCTACTATAATTATGATAGCAAAAATTCTTAACTAAACGCAGAAATAAATCATCAGGCGCTGATGGAGTCTAGCGCGAGTCATGGACGGGCAATTTATTCTTTATTTATTTATTATTTATTTATCCCCGGCTTTCCGCTTTCCCTAAGTAAAAAACTAGTAGTAATTAAGTAAATCGTTGAAACACAACGAGAAGACCACCCGAATTACAATCAAACGTTGAAATTACGTTAACACAGTAGCAATTTAGAAAATACTAACTTCCAATATATAAATACTAGCTGACCAGGTAATTTAAAAAAATATACATAAGCTAATATTAGGCGCTTTATTCAATTAAGCATATGTAGGTACCCGCGGCGGTCATTAGTGTGATGCTATATAGGTCACTGAACCCGTTCTACCTACCTGTGAGGTAAGCCTCCACGCCATGATTCATACAAGCAAGTTACTTAAAAAGGCTAACAATGCAGCATAACTGTTTTATTGTGTGTCGATCTGCTTGGCTGATTTTCTAGTGGCTATTCAACAGCGGTTGGCGAATCATAATTTTATTACCTATCGACATTAAACATAGAGCTGTTTTGAGCGAGACTGGCTATGAGACTTGTAATTACTTAAGTAGTTTTTTACAGCATAATGATAACTGAGATTAAGTATTATTTTTATACACAAATAATAACAATGTTATATACTCCTCCAAGAAGTAATGTCCTACCGTAATGACCTATCTCTGTGATGAGAGCTGAAATAAGTAGGTACCTAGGTACCTACTTCAGAAGAGTATAATGTAATTAAAATAACAAAAAACTATATACCCATACATGAATGCAAATGTAAAATCATCATTAGGTGTGGTAAAGGAATAGGTAATTAATTAAGACAGATTGTCGATTGCGTAAATATTTTCAATGAGATAATAGCAACCTTGCTGCGGCTTCTTTATCGAGTTGTACCAAACATCCGACTAAAGCGATTAATTTGTGTGCTGAGACTAATAAAATACTCTAATGATATCGTGAAATCGCGTTGGAATTTTACAAAACGGCATTCAGTCACGAAAGCTAAGTCGATACCGCGTTCCTGAACGCACCGCAGAGTTGTGTCATTGCCCGCCCGTGCTGTCAAAATATAAAAATGACTGGCGAATCAAAAAAAACTTTTTTGGGATTTGATTTCAGCACTCAAAGGGTAAGTAAATAATACTTTTATCTTTGACGACGAGTGCATATTACTTCCTAAAGTTTTACTGATCTGTATCGGGCATTTCCTTACCTTGCACGCAATTTTATGGAGATTCGCTTAACTAATTAATTCCGTAAAATTGATAAACAAGGTGATAAAGTTTTGACTAATCACATTTCGTAAAACTCGTCGATTGATTGATGGATTTGGTTGGACGGAAAAGTTTACATTTGTATAATAAAACCTGTGCATTGAAAATGTAAACTTTTAAAAATTAGTTAATATTTAATTATAATTATGAATTAAAAAAATAATTTTCGCTTTTGTCTGTCTGCTAGAGTGATCCACAGCTGTGATTGTAATTATAATTTTAACTTCAGAACCTTTTTGTCTTCAATATAAAATAATAACTACAAGCAGTGATGTTAAATTTAATGTAAATAATTAAATTTATTTTCGAAGATAATCTTGAAAAAATAAATAATATATGTAAACTCTGACAGTTAACCTTTATGAATGCATTAATAATAATCTCTGTTACAGTTAAAAGCCATAGTAATTGGTGAAGACTTCAGTGTGCTGCACGAGGCTGAGGTTGAGTTTGATGTTGACCTGCCAGAATTCAGGTACTTTTTTATTTTATGTCCTTGCTTACTTTTGATTAATAGATCAATTACAATTAGTTATGGTACTTCTTAAACTAAGAACAGTTAGAGAGTGTTGACTATTAGTCTAGTTGAGTAGTTGAGGTCTGCAACTCCTGATCATTTTTAATTTTAGCATTTCCAAGAAAACTTTCTAATACCAACAATGGAATATCTAAAATTATTGAAACAACAAATAGTTAATCAGTACCAAACAGCTTGAATCATCTATAAAAAGTATTCCTTACTTACATAAATTATGACATGCGTAACTGATAATTGTTTTAAAGGTCAAGGTAACTTAGGTCAGGTACCCATAAGTTATGTAATAATAATTCCTTAAATTTTCCACTTATGATTACTTATGTAATGTTACAATGTTGTAATGTTGTCTTATGTTGTTACTTGTGTACTTGTTATTTATCATAATTAGTCATGAACTTAGAAAGATAAAAGGTTGCAAATAAGTATTGGATGCAAATTATTTTTATTTTATCCTATAAGTTGGCAATGCCGCAAGTAGCTGTCAAATAATTACCTATTATGATTAATTTGGCAATATTACTTTATGGAAATAAGAAATGTGGCTAACTAGTGAACTAAAATATTGATTTTGAAATGCAATAATTAATATTGTTACACTGAATATTTAGTTTTAGATGTAAAAAAGTATTCAGACACTTTCCAAATGCCTTTTTTGTACAAACGGTTATTAAATCGGTTGTTAAAACGGTTACAACATCAAATTCAATGTTATAATTGCAATTTATTATTAATATTCTAGTTCACTAGTTAGCCACATTTCTTATTTCTATACAGTAATATTGCCAAATTAATTAAAACAGCGAAATATTTGACATCTATTTGTGACATTACCAACTTTCAGAGTAAACGCTTGTAACAGATAGTGTTGTGGTAATCTATGGAAAAGAGGCTTGTGTTTAGCAGAGCTGATCCTGCATTCTGCAATGGCTGTATTTTGTTAGTTTTGCCACCATGATATTGTTGTTTAAATCTAATACCTCATTTACAACCCCCTATTAAGTATTTCGGTAGTCTCTAAGATTTCCCCTAAGTATGTCTTAGTATGTTTTACTATTATAATTTTCTCTACCTTCAGCCATCCAGCCATTCCTTCCTTGTTTTGTATTATATTATAATTTTTTAAAATCTAATAGGCATATGAGTGCCGTGCACACCTTTAAGTGAAAAGTTCACTTTAGTACCTATAAGCCGTAAATATAGGTATAAATAAATATATGAATAAGATTAAGCTTTCTGTACTAAATTAGTAAACGAGTTATTGGAGTACCATTAATCTGCCTAGCCTTTTCCCAACTAGGTTGAGGTCGGCTTCCAGTCTAACTGGATGCAGCTGAATACCAGTATTTTATATGGAGCGACAGCCTATCTGACCTCCACAACCCAGTAACTGGGTAATACGATACTCCTTGGTAAGTGGTCGTCAGACTTTCGAGCTTCTGACGACCCGTAACGACTGTCAAAGATCCACGAATGACAGCCGGGACCAACGGCTTACCGTGCTTAGTCTCGGCATGAAAGGTCACGCATCCACAGACCAACCCCGGCAAGCGTAGCTTAACCTGATGGATCGACCCGTGTGGCAGTTATTACTTAGACACGAGCTCCTCTAAGATTTATTGGAGTACCATAATAAATAAATAAATAATTTTGTTCCTAGGACCGCGGGTGGCGTGGTGCGTGGTGTGGACCGTGGTGAGGTGATAGCACCACCACTGCTATGGGTGAAAGCACTAGACATGGTGATGGACCGCCTCGTAGTAGCAGGAGTTGACTTCTCTATCATTGAGGCAGTTTCAGGGGCTGGACAGGTGATTTTAGCAATTTTGGCCCTTATCCCAAAAACAGATAATAATATAATAATAATAATAAAAGAGAGATGTAATAAGACCCTTAACAAAACCATATACCTAGTTTTTTGCTAAACATCTGTTATGTTGCTGTGATTTTTTATTAAGAACTGTTTGGAAATTGTAAAAATTGTTTTAATATACAAAAAAATATATGGAAATCAGGTATCATCAATTATTAGATATTATCATGTTTTAGATAAAGAAGTAAAGTAATCTTAAAATCCTTTTTTTTACTATCATGTTTGTAGCAGGGATGTTACACAGCTTTGGTTTCGACTCCTGAAAGTTCGGAATTTCCGATATATTTTACACCTCAGACTCCGTCTTTGCTTCCGATAATTTTGAATCGGAGTTATACCGAAGGTCAAAAGTAAAATTTGCCACTTTTAGAGTCGCTGGATTTGATTTAAATTAAGTTTATTAAATTGCCGTATGTTAAATTATCACTTCCCTAGGTAGGTACATTTCTATTATAATTATTATCGATTTTATTTGACTGACTAAAGAAACTAATTTAAGAGACTGATTAAATACACTAATTAAAGAGACTGAATTATATTTCTATTTATTATTATTTCATTCACTAAGCCTTCCCTTATCGCATCTTTCTTCTACTTTCGCCACCGACTCCGCTTCCGGTTCCGACTCCCGGCGGCTTTGACTCCGATCAATCAAATTTAAAACCTCCAACTCCAACTCCGGCTCCGGTTCCGGTAAAAGGACTTCCGTAACATCCCTGGTTTGTAGTAATAATATATTGCCTCCAGTTTCCAAAGTTATCTTTTTCTTCCAGCAACATGGCTCAGTGTGGTGGTCGAAGGACGCGGAGACAAAGCTCGGCAAGTTGTCACCAGACGAGTTCCTACACACGCAGCTGGCGACGGCGTTCGTGTCTGATTCTCCTGTGTGGATGGACTCCAGCACTACGGTAGACTGTAAGGCACTTGAAGAAGCTGTGGGAGCTGAGGTAAGTCAAGAGAAGATAATCTTTTTCCAGTTTCTGTTAAATGTATCAGATTTAGCATTTCAAATATCAGATTGTAGTTCGTAATACATACAAAAAAAAAATGTACAAACGAAGCGAACGAATCCAACCTAAGAAAACCACCAGTAAGGATAAAATTTGGCGAAAAAACATGCATGTAAGTCCATTGACCTAAGACTAATTAATATTAATAAGACCTTTATTTCAATAATATTTGGACATACATTATGTAAACTATGTAGGTATATACTCGTACAACTAACTATTGTATATTATATACACACATATAAAGGGAAGAGCTCATTGGGCATCAAAAAGTTCGTCTGCATCGCTGTCAGCGGGAAAAGTGCCCAAAACGCTGGCAGCATTGCCACGTTGGATGGCAATTTATTGTATCGTCGGGAAATACCACCTTTTTGAGAGTTCGTAAGTTTTCAGTTTGTACAGTCACAATGAGTTGCTTCATGGTGGAATGTAAAATGATGTCATGTAATAATAAGATCTGAATAAAGGTAGCAAACTATTTAAAAAAATATTTCCTTCAAGGAACTGTCAAAGATCACAGGCTCCCGCGCATACGAGCGTTTCACGGGTCCTCAAATCCGCAAGATGTTCCGTTCCCGTCCGCGCGTGTACCAGGCGGCCAGCAGGATATCGCTGGTGTCCTCCTTCGCCTGTTCGCTGCTGGTCGGCAAGATAGCGCCCATAGACCTGTCTGATGGCTCTGGCATGAACCTGCTGGATATCAGGACTATGCAGTGGGACGACACGTGCTTGCAGGTGAGTTTAATTGGTTGCATAAAAGTGTTATATCAAAATGTTGTTCTTATATAATATTACAAATTTTGTTTTTACTGTTTATTGATAAGATCGTGCGACCAAATGTAGACATAGTTGAAAAACCATACATAAAAGGGGTCTTTCGTTGGATACCCAGAATTTATATCACATGAATATCTGCAAATCATCTTTTTTTTCTGGTACCTGTTTTATTTTAACACGATTTTTTTTAACTGAGAGTCAAACTTTTTTCTCAGTTTTTCAACAGTTGAATATTTGTCTGTTATTTTGCAGGCATGTGGCGACGAGTCTCTGTCAACTAAGCTGGGCACCCCAGTCCCCAGTGCCACAGTCGTGGGCTCCATCTGTTCCTACTTCGTGGGAAGGTACGCGTTTAAGCCGGAGTGCCGAGTTATCGCGTTTACTGGAGATAACTGCTCAGCACTTGCAGGTAGGCAGTTAGTTTTAAATACTTCTAGATGTAAATAATGTTAAATAACAAGGAAAACGAAAATTTGTTTTTTAAATTACTTCAAAAAGGAGGAGGTTCGCTATTCATTTTTTTTTGTTGATTTTGATGTTTTTTTTTTTTGTGACTCCAATTTGATTTTCCGCTACAATTTTGGGGCAATTTAAAGAAAAGAATTTCGTCGAGGCCTTCGCCCAGCATTGGGTCATTTTATACTATAAAAAAAATTAAAAGCTACGTTACTACCATGTCCATTAAGTACATTCCATTACAATAATAAACAGTTACATTACTACCACCCATTGCATTATAATATTCCATGTTGTTATGAGCAAACGGGATATTTAAACTCTTTTCCTTATCAGGGCTCTAATAAAAAGTTAAATACAAGTCAAATCAAAGATATAAATATGTCTAGTAGATAGACAGTCAAAGCTGTGAACTCGTTGAAAAAAATAGCGTCCAACTGTTAGCCGCTAAATGCACGCACACTAGAAAAGCAGAACGACGTAGCGCGAGTGTAGCTGACACGCACAGCAGCATAACAACGTTGGCTTGTTTGTTTTACTTATTTGCAGCGGTACACTATCCACACATAATACACGACTGGACTGGACCGTGGGCTGAAGATTTAATGACCATCTTCTATTTTCTTAAGTACCTGGTACTTGTTGAAAGACCTACACTACACTATCCTCCCATACCTATTAATACTGTTATTTGAAAATATTGTAAAAGCCAATTATTTTTAAAAGAATAACCATGGAGTTTCTTGCCGGCTCTTCTCCATAGGAAACGACCAATTGGAACCGTGCACCTAGCTTCTGACGTTTCATAAGTGCCCTTGTAGGTTTATGTGAAATAAAATATTTTGAATTGAATAATCAAAAAGTCCAGTTATTTCCACAGAACCACTCAATGAAAAATCTCTAAAAACACAACCACTAACAAACCAGTGTTCACAATATCGTGATATGTACATATAATAAAATGCGATAACACATCAAAGACGTCATTATCAGCACTTACTCTCAGCTGAGTGATAAGACGCTCTTATCAGTAACTACGATTTAATGTGTAGTTTATCCTACTTGTTAGATATCTTATCTTGACTGCTTGT
Organism: Agrochola macilenta; assembly: GCA_916701695.1. Taxonomy (NCBI): domain Eukaryota; kingdom Metazoa; phylum Arthropoda; class Insecta; order Lepidoptera; family Noctuidae; genus Agrochola; species Agrochola macilenta. Next base: position 19,551,843 of record OU753563.1, read on the forward strand.
TCAGTTTGTGTTCAAATAACCTTGAATGAAAGTGGCCATGGCCAAACACGTACAGTACGCCACAACTTAAATGTAGCATCGACGGAATTCGTGAAACCGAACTGAGCGCGCTTTCAAAATCACCAATCTTTATTACTGCTTTAGGTAAAAATGATGTTTACGCAAAAGCAATAACTTGTACAGTCATTATAACCAAATAGATTCGTAAAATTGAAATGACTGAATGCAAATTAACAAACTTTTGCTACATCTAAGTTGTGTCGCACTGTACGTGGTTAGCCATGGTCACATACAAGGTTATATATAAGGTTATTTTTACATAAATTATGTTAAAAAAGTTATTTCAAATAAGTTGTTTGTGAAATTCCTGAAAGTTGGACTCTACTTATAGTACTCAAATATTTTCCTATAGACTATAGAGCATCTAAGGAAAATGTAGAACTGCGTTTCTTACCCACGCAAATTGCGTCTCCATCACAGATGGTTTCATGTTTAGATATGAACGATAAAAAAATTAAACGTTACCAATAAACTATAACAAACCTGTAATAAAGGCTCGCGCAGGATGGGGCGGGCCGCGCCGCATTGCAACGCAGTGCCAAAATCCTCTTTCATCACTTTCTATGAACATACACATAGGCACACTACAGGCGGCCCGCACCGCATTTTTTTGTATGAAAATGAGTTGCGCTGCGGCCCGTTGCGGCTGTAACGGGCGCTTGCCTTCAAACTGATGACAATGACAAAATCACAGGTCTCCGCCTCCGCGCCGGCTGGGTGGGCCTGTCCCTGGGCACCAGCGACACGCTCCTTCTCGGCCTGCAGGGCCCCGCGGCCCCCCCGGCGGGCCACGTGCTCGTGGGCCCCACACCCGATGCGCCCTACATGGCACTCCTGTGCTTCGCCAACGGATCTCTCACAAGACAGAACCACCGCGACAGATTAGCGGCGAAGAGCTGGAACGCCTTCAATGATCTGCTCACAGCTACCGTGAGAGGGAACATGGGCTATATGGGTGAGTTAAATATGAACAACGCAGGTTCTTCTTGCTCGCAAAAAACTTCCAATAAAAAAAAACTGGCTTTAATTGCATCAAACATTTTCATCTCTTGATGAATTGCATGCCTTAGGGCGTGTCCTAACCGAAATGATCGTCGCGTTAATTTTGTTCCCCGTGTCCTAAACCAAAGCGATCGGTCGCGCGACTACGCGATCCTCGTATGACGTTCATTTATGTCACTCATTTGTTCGGAAAACCGGAAGGCGCCGTCGGCGCGACAACCCGTTTGATTTCACCGACCGATCGTGACCGATCGCGTTGGTTGCTTTTTGATGTGATTTCCTAGACATTTCGTTGCCGACGAGGTTGTTCTAGCTATTTCTTCATTTAGCCACAAAACTGTTCTAGACTGAATAAGTTGAACCATTTCCCCTAGGCATCTACTACGACACGGCAGAGATAGTCCCTCGCGCGGCAGTGGGTCGCTGGGTGCAGGACGCGGGCGGGCGCGCGGCCGCTCCCGCGCCGCAGTTCGAGGCGCGCGCGCTGCTGGAGGGACAGGCGCTGGCCAGGCGGGCGCATGCTGAGGATATGGGCTTCACACTTGGTGGGTGTACCTACCTATCTTTAGTAGACAGGTATCTACTTCGACACATAGATAGTACCTCGCGGTGGGTCGAGGATATGGGGTGTACACTTGGCGTTATTCCCTTGGAGACTTCGGTAGAAGTGCCGTCGTACTGGACTATTCGATAAACTTTCGATCAGCTGGAGGCCTGTTTATCGGGCAATATTTCATAAAATATGTCCTATCACCGATTTGACTTTATACCCAAATCATTTATTTCAATTAAACCAATTGCAGGCACTTTTGAATTATCAAGGAGTCGTTCAGTCAGAAAGTAGAAGCCAGTTGCCCATTCCAAAGCGTGGTAGGTTCCTTTAGGAGAACACGGCAATTGTTTCCCTCGAAGACTTTGGAAGACGTGAACCCAGCTATTTCTCCATAAGTTACAGAATTGCTGCCTGAGTATGAAGTTAAAATACATAGGTACGATTAGTGATGTCTTTCGTTTGAGAGCTACGAGAAAATGCTTTAATAGTGTTTTATCATGATTCTTCTGAGCATGTCAGCCTACCAGAATTTTTAACTATCTGATTTTAAAATTAATCAGTCAGAATTTAGGTGCACAATCTCAAAATTGTCTAATTAGTTAAGGACAGAATAATCAGGCAAAGGATGCATATTGAATATCAGATCCCAGTGCATCTTCCCAATTTTTTTTGCTATAATAGAATTCTCACGTTTCAGACAAGTCGTCCCGTCTGATAGCGACGGGCGGTGCTTCAGTGAACAAGGAGCTGTTGCAGATATTTGCTGATGTTTTCGACACACCGGTATACGTCCAGGTAAACACTACCGTTTCTATGCAAATTCCTTTAGCTGTCTAGCACAGCATCCATAATTTAAACGTCACGGATTTCATTCACTACAAAATATTGTGGTTTATTCAATAAATAATTTTTTATTAATATTTTTTACAGGATCAACACGCCAATGCTGCGTTACTAGGAGCTGCCATCCGCGCCGCTGAAGTTTGGAGTGCTGAAACTGGTACCACACTTCCAGGTTAGCTAATAATTTCGTCAGTTAGCTTTAGCCTGCGGGTATCAAGGTGCACTACTCACACATGGTTACAGCTTTTTTAGACCATGATGGTATAAGAATAATTCATTTGATGAAAATACAGGGCAACTTTAGATGACGTCACACAAATTGTGCTAGTTTTTGATGTGTAACATCTTTCCTCTTGCTTTCCTGCAATCATAATTAAAATCTAAAAAAATATAAACTGCACTGCACATAATATAATTAGTTCCCAGTAATATATGGAAAGATCTCACCAGATTAGCTTGCACGGGCGTCAACCCATGTCGCTCGGGATCACTGGGTACCCCGGCAGGTAGTCCCTCGTTTGCACTCTGGATCGCTCGCCTGAGATCAGGTACGCACGTAGGCTCAGTCCACCCCCACTTTTTGGCGACATAAATTCACAACCACATCAAAACAAAAGATCACAGACACGCAAACACAAGAACACTGTTCGATTTCGATGTCTGGCTATTAACTCAAACTTGCAAGCTAATCATCATAAATTGATCTGATAAACTTTCTACTACATTTAAAAGCAATTTTTCTATTTCCAGGGTCAGAACTAAAGGTGTCTCCAGTAGCAACTCCGTACCCCGACCACGACAAGATCTACACACCGATGCTAGCTCGCTACAGACAGATTATTGAAACCATTCCCAAACTAGGCTAATGCGCTAACAGGCATGCTTAACTTTAATAGTAACGACATATCACATTCATTGATACGTATGCAGTCAACTGTTGGTGCGTAGTGCTAATTAGTGCCAGTGTCTTTATCATGCCTTTTTGGGCTTGTAGCTAATTAGCAGCTATGGAGATCTTTTTGCATTTTATCGAAGTCATATTTTTGGAAAAGTTAAAGATTTACAGCGACATTTCCATATTTCCATACCTCAAGGCAAACTTTTACTGATGTTACATTTTGGAAACGTGTTATTTTTTTACACAGGGAAACTCAATCTCAGCTGAAGTACTTACTAGCTCAAGACTGGAAACCGGTCTCATTATTTACAAAATTAAACGAAAATTCGCTCTGTACAATTTATTGTTATTCGGCGAATCTTAATTTGGCTAAAGCTAAACAGATGTTGTTCATTATATCTACCATTGTGGTAACCGAGCTTATTTAGAGGGGTTATAGTATGGGTACCTCCCGTAGCCAATTTTTTACAATGACGTAATTTTTTTATTGATATTAACACTCCTTAAATTAGCTTTAACTTTTAATGTGGTAGTGTCAAGTTTGCTTTCGAGCTTAATTCGAGCACGTTATGTTTAATTCTCACATTTTAAAGTAAGAAGTACATTCCATTTTATTCATAATACAGTATTTATTTTTGTTACAAGAGTTTATTATTAAATTTTGTTATTGAATCATTCAGAATCTGATGTCATGTGATCATAGTTTTAAGTGATGTATTAAAGACATTTTATTTACATTATTACTTGACAATCTCAAGGTGCTTTGCTGGGCAATATCCAGATTTATACATTCCATCAATGGTTATTTTTATTTGTAAGCATAATAGTTTTAGAGGCAGATTTTGAACAAAATCATATAAAACTGTTGTTTTATAAATGGGGACTGTGTAATAATCATTACCTACATGATCTGCTGAAAATAAAATCGTGCAATTAACTGTTTAAAAAAGATGGTTGGAGAGCTTTTGTTATTATATATTGTACTTTTTGTTATTTTTTATACATTTTTATAATAAATGTTTGCTAGAAATGTACTTGTTTTAATTGTTGTCGATTTTAGCTGCACCAAAGTTTGGGATGTCCATATACTTACAAGCAAACACCTAACAAACTAAGCAATAAAAAGACTGCACTGTATGTCATAGATATTTATTTAATTAATTTGCATACATTTGAATACTTCAAGACTGTTACACTCTTAGGTACATTGATTATGTTATGATTATCACCATCAAAACTATGAAAGAGTCTTAGATATCGTGTATTTTTAAAAGAAACAAAACACTGTATTGAAACCAAACAAAATTGGAAGTATTTGTAGAAGGGATGAATCTACTTCTTTCGACCACCGCGCTCCTTAACTTGTAGGTGTAGGACGGCGCCGGGCGGCACATTGTAGTACGCCAAAGTGTTCGTATCCTTGAAGAACAGACCCTGCAACATACAATCAGTCGGTTAGTTCAGGCAGCCTCAAATCATAACCAAAGGTTGGTCTTTGGATGTCGTGTTTGGTAATAGAGCAGCATCCAGCGAAGAGCAACGTGATTAAGTAATTATTGAACTTGTCCAGAACACCGACAGGCAGCTTATCATCTTCTAATCAACCAAAGACATTCCTTCTGATCCTTCAAAACAAGGAAGCAGGTAGATACCTCGGAAAGGAGGCAGGTATTACAATAGGGATGTCAACATTTTTGTTTTTTGTCCATCGGTTTATTAAAAAATATTGGACCTGTATTGTTTTTTTTTTTACATAATCAAAAGATTACGGCAATACATTGAGTTATGTGTCATGACGTCACTGCCCGGTAGATTTTATACTGACTTGTTATCTAAACCATTTTTTATTAATATGATAAAGCAAACCAAATGTCAATTTTTTTTTTTATTGTCTGACTGACGGACTAGATAGTTTTATTTTCCCCAGTCATCATTCCTATAACCATAGCTATTTTTGCCATAAGACGCCAATGGACAACATTGCTGTCATCCAATGACATTACTAGCACTTGCGATATTAAAGCTTAGTCACTAAAACCAGCTGGCAATGCTGTTGTTGCATGTAGGCGGTGGTAGACATTTCCCATTGGCATATTTGCCTATAGTATAGTCGACCTTGTAATTACTTAGTCACCCTAAGGTTGAATATCATTTGCATGTAAAACGTTATGGTTTAGTTTTTTTTTTAGATCAATGTTAGTGTGACATTTGTGGTTAAGTAATATAGCCGCACGGGTCGATCAATCAGGCTAAGCTACGCTTGCCGCGGTTGGTCCGTGGATGGTTGACCATCTTTACGTACCAATACCTCTCCGTGCTTTGGAAAGCACGTTAGGCCATACGGGTTAAGTAATATAGCCGCACGGGTCGATCAATCAGGCTAAGTTACGCTTGCCGCGGTTGGTCCGTGGATGGTTGACCATCTTTACGTACCAATACCTCTCCGTGCTTTGGAAAGCACGTTAGGCCGTACGGGTCGTCAGAAGCCCGAAAGTCTGACAACCACTCTTACGAAGTGGTATCGTATTACCCAGTTACGGAGGTTCTGGAGGTCAGATAGGCAGTCGCTTTATGTAAAATACTGATATTTAGCTGCATCCGGTTAGACTGGAAGCCCACCCCAACATAGTAGGGAAAAGGCTGGTCAGATTGATTGGTCTATTTTGTTCTTTATGACCAACGTGAGAGTTAGATAGTTTCAACCTTGGTGAAATTTCAATTTACTGGGAGTTTTTGACATAAGTAGAAAAGCAATTACTAGGTTGACTATAGCTACCTAGCTACTACATTGTGCACGCTTACCTCGTAATGCAGCTTCTGCTTGGCAGTGGGCATGTTGGTGGAGCGCTGCAGCATGTTCTTGAGCTCGCCCACCGTCGTGCCCAGCGACACGCTCAGCGGCAGCGCGCGCCCGTCCAGGCGCCACTCCGCGCGCTCCGGGACCGACGGCAGGGCCACCTGGGGACGAATACCAATCATTGATTTGCTTATAACGGGTTTATAATTAATAGTCCCGATACATTTAAGGTAAGGTTATGTTATTGTGATGTAAAAGGTGAGTTGGTTTACTGCAAAACTGATGTTGATTGCATAGTTCATTATAGCTACAAATAATCCCCCTTACTCATAAACGTTACTTAAAGTTAAGTACTAATTACCGTCTAGGTAAAACTATATTTTTTTGACATTTAAGCAATGTTTATAAATGAACACCGCAATGGTTAAATTCCATAACAACATTCATTTGTGTACCTGTTTCTGATATTATGTATATTATGTTACAGTTTCAAGAACCCAGAACTTTTAAATTTATACTGAAATTCCTTCGTAATTGTCAAGTTTGATTGGGCTTTTCCATGTGATGTGTCAGGTTGTCATCAGAAGGCCAATTCTCGTACTCTAAAAACGTTCACATTCTAGTCGCAATCTGTCAAACTTGTCAAAAATTTTGGTAAATTGATTGTATTTTTGACAGATTGCGAATGTGAACGGATCTCGAACGAATTGCTCTGATCGGTTTCTTTTCGAAGATCCTAAACCACAATCAAGTTAGTAACTCATGTCTTTGTAGATCAATGCTTTAATAAACAGGTTTGGTTCTGTAATTTTTTGACAAATAAAGAGTGTAGGGTGTAGCTTACCTGTAGCGGTGCGAGTCCAGGGTGCCTGGCTATCCAGGAGTGTTCAGGTTCAAGCGCATCCTCTGTGCGCGCGCGCTTGGCGGCGGGCCCGTCGTCCTCTTCGACTGCCACAGCGCCGAATGGGAACCCGGCTGCAGTCACTGCACCTGAAATTACACGAATTTATGAGTCGCTGTCGTCTGTCTGTGTGACCGCGTTCTTCTAAATGATGCAACGGATTTGATGCGGTTTTCACCATAATTAAGAGAATTTATACCGTAAGATTTATGTGTATTATACTTTAATATTACATTTTAAAACCTTAAATTATCACCTTCAGCGCCATGTGAAAAAAACCTCTTTTTTTTTCTGAAATGATTTTAATAGGCGATACTTTAAAAGTAATAAAATAGTTAATAAATTTGTTAAACTACTGTAACTATAAGATAATGTAGTTGCCTGAATGTGGATATTATAAGTTTAAATAAGAAAGAGATATTTCTATGTTGCAGTTATACGACATAACAAAAAACTAAACAATAAGCTTGTAAAAAAAAACAGGACCGAAAAAAATTGTACACAGAAACCAATATCCAAGTTTGTGCTGTCTTGGTTTTTTTATTAGTCCGTATTGTCCTACTGCTGAACAGAGGCTACTGCCGTCCACTTATCTCTTGTGTATTTAAATGTTACGAAAACAAAACAAATACAGACCAACAGCAGACACAGCTCCAACTGGCGTCGGTATCAACGGCGGTCGTGGCGCCATCGGCGGCAACACCATCAGCGACGGCAGCGGCTGCAGCAGCACCGCCTGCGGGGCCGGCGGGGCCGGCGGGGCCGGGGGCCGCGGCGGGGGCGCCGGGGCCACGCGGGCCGGAGGGGCGCGCGACGCTCCCGGCGCGCCCACGGGCTTCGGCCCGATCTTCTCTTTTTCTTCGTCGGGAAGTAGACCTTTGACCTGTTAATGAATTGCTGATTTAAGACGCCGATATATGCCAGTGGCCTTGGCTTGCGTGTTCTATGCTGAGCTCACGCAACGCGTCGTACGTCCAGCCAGTTTCGGTTTAAGATCACTTACAGTTTACGCATTATTAATTTATTATTCATAAATAAAAAAGGTATTTTAATAAAACACGTATACTAAAAGATAATTTATAATTAAAGTATCTTTAAATGGTGAAGGTTTCAGAAAAATAAGCTTGATAATTTTTGCGTGATTCTCAGTTTTTTATCATAAACATAATCTAAAATATTCACAGATTGAGTTATTAGGAAAATGCTCTTATTTAACATATTTTTTCCAAATCATTAACACTACTCGTTTAGACGTGATCGTCAGTATAAAATCATTAAAAGTCGCTTAGTGACGCCTTAAAAAAAACTTGGAGATAATTTAAACTATTTGCTGGAATCTGTGTTTTCAGGTAAGTATAACTGGAATTCATGAAGAGCCGCTTGCACCTTGCACCACCCACAAATCACTATATGCGTGTAGCACTAAACATATTTATCTGCACATGCTGATCATGCATGCTTGTTAAAAAGTTACGATAAGGGGCATGCACTAAGGTAACCCGCGAAATTCAAAATTTCTTTAGTTTTTTGGATTTTGCAGGTCAGTGTCAGGTTTTATGTTGATTAAATGAACAATATGGCTTTACAAAAGGTCGTTCGACTACAGATGCGGGTGTTGCTTTGCTGAAACACATATTTAACGCATGGGAGAACTCGCAAAATGCTATTGGGGTTTTCTGTGATCTCTCCAAAGCCTTTGATTGCGTGCACCATGACACGCTTTTGCGTAAACTACGTCATTACGGTGTGCAAAACGAAGCTCTCAACGTTTTAAATTCGTATTTACATAATAGGGCCCAATGTGTAGATGTTGATGGTGTGAAATCTTCTGGGCTACCAGTTCAGTTAGGTGTACCTCAAGGCTCAATACTGGGTCCATTCTTGTTCTTAGTGTATATCAATGACTTACCATTCTATTTAAAGGGTATCTGTGAAGTTGTACTGTTCGCAGATGATACCTCTCTTATTTTTAAAGTAGACAGGAATAGACAAGATTTTGACGATGTAAACAGTGCACTCTCAATGGTTACGGATTGGTTTACGACAAATAACCTAGTTCTAAATACTAAGAAAACGAAATGTGTAAAGTTTGCCCTACCAAATGTTAGAAATCTAGGTCCCAACATCGTCTTAGATAAAGAGGTGCTTGAATCTGTAAACTCGGCGGTTTTTCTGGGCATAACAGTAGATGCCAAACTTCAGTGGGGCCCACATATATCGAGCCTAGCGGGAAGGCTCAGTTCAGCCGCCTACGCCGTCAGGAAAGTAAGACAATACACTGACGTCGATACAGCTCGGTTAGTCTATTTTAGTTATTTTCATAGCGTTATGTCCTACGGTCTTCTGCTGTGGGGCAAAGCTGCTGATATTCAAAATATATTTGTTCTTCAAAAACGAGCTGTTCGCGCTATTTACCAGCTTGGTGCCAGAGTTTCTCTGAGAGATTTTTTCAAAGATATTGGTATCCTCACGGTGGCATCTCAATTCATCTTCGCCAATATCTTATATATTAGGCAAAATATACACTTATACACTAAAAACAGTGATTTTCACAATGTTAACACTAGAAATAAGGACAAACTACGAGCTCCCTTTCACCGGCTTCATAAGGTTCATAACTCATTTGTTGGGCTTGGTATAACCTTTTATAACAAGCTACCCTCTTCTCTTTGCTAGATTTGCCTTTTAATGCGTTTAAAACGAAAGTAAAATCCAATCTTTGTTCAAAGGCATACTATTCTATCAACGACTACTTAAATGATAAGAATAGTTGGTCGCTGTGATTAACTCAAGACAATGTTTATGTTCTTTCTCCAGCTTACGTACTGACAAGTTATATGAGTTTATATAATTGTTTATTTTATTTGACTTTTTAAGTCAAGTTATTTTAATTTAACTTCAATTTATTTTTGACAATATCTACTCATCACACTGTTTTTTTATGAGTTGTATTGCAATATGTGGTTAGCTAGTGACCTCGACAATTGATCATATTATTTACTGTTATTAGTAATTAACTCTTTGTTTATTTATTTTACATCGATGGTCCTAGTTTATCATTTATAACTTCCAGTTACAACTATATGTAAGCGGGCACGCCCTTTATGCCTGGAGGCTTTTTATTTAGATATTAATTCTGTTTACGTTTAGTTTTTTTTATTTCGGCCTGAGTATCGATGATTGATTGGTTGAGTTCTCGATGATTTTGTTTGGTATATTGGCGTGTGCTAGCTAACATATGGCTAATAATTTGAATTATGTTTTGTGTTGCGTAATGTAAATTATTTTGAATACTATTATATAGAATCTTTCTTTTTGTTCTTCTAACTGAACAGACAGCTGTGCTGCTGGGGAGTTTGTTGCGCCACTTCTTCTTCCCAGCTAATGCACTAGGAAGTGGTGAAGGGTGGGCGTTTTGGGGGACTGTCTTATGTAATTTTGACGTTCGAAAAGTGCTGATTCTCAGCCTAGTTTGAATAAATGACTTTTGAATTTTGAATTAAAATATGATTCGCGACCGTAACAAATATAGTTTCTTACATCGTTATAATCATTACAATCAGGAATACAACTCTTTAAGTAAACACAATGGTCAAATGTCATGATTTCATGAAATAGTCATTCAATGGTATTATATGAACTTGAGAGAGTTGTATTGATATTTTTATGATTACAATTCTATAAATATACATTTGATACGGCCGCGAATCATATTTAAATCAACTTACAACATGATATTGACCTGCAAATTGCAAAAAACGTAACAAAATTTTCATTTCGTGGGCTACCTTGACGCTTTCGCCTTAACAGGCACTGTTACGAAAAAAATATCCAACCTGGAGTGAAAATGTGGCGCTGTTCCACAATCAATGCGGCACCGAATCCCCCATTCGACACCGAATGGGATATCGTGTCCAAGCAAGTGACTAGAAATTCTGAGGAGACTCTGTCTAGACTCTGTTTTGTGTGTGTGTTCATCGTCACGCTAAGAAGAAGATTACATTACCTTGTGTATCTGCTGTATCTGGTCCTCCAGCGTGATGTGCGCGCGCGCAGCTCTAGTCGCGGCTTCCACACTGGACGTGTGTCCGTCCCACGTGACGCGGTCGTCGCGCCGTCTCTCTTCCTCGCCGATCTTCTTACCGATGGCCGTCTCCTCGTCGCCCACGCCGAAGATATCCGTACGGCGTTCGGCGAGCTACGGAATAAATATTAACAGTTGTAAGTCTGGCTTATGGTTTCCAATATAATAACATCGTGAAAGACACTCGATGACTTATTTGAATAAAATCCAGTATGAGATTTGAATGTGTAACAAAAACCCTGTCCGATCCGTGAGGGTTTTGTTAAGAATCGTACTGAGAGTCTATTCATGTAGAAAATTCCAGAAAAAAAAATGGGGAATTTTACATGGGGCGAGGGGGGCCGTCTTTTAGCAGGTGTCTACAAGTCATAACTTATGACCCCTGAGGAAAATTTACCAATTTTTTATGGAATTGGGATAATTTTGGTACTAAAAAAATAAATAACTTTTTTATTACTATTGGTAATGTTATTGCGGTACCTATGTGCGCTTTTCGGATCGCACAGGGTTTTTGTTACACATTGTATAAATAGTTAAAAATAAGTTGCTTTTCGTGTGACCGCTTAGTTCTTCTAAACTATACGTACACAATGGATTTTGATGTTGGTTCACCATCATTTTGAGAATTCATTTTGGAAGGTTTATGTGTATAAAACACTATTATTTAATATAGATTTAGATATAGCACAGACTTTTCGATGCTTTGACATGTTGCCAAATCAGTAGATTACACCTGGTGCAACGCATGGACGGGTTACTAATACCGGATTAAAAAAAAAAAAAAAATGTGAGTCTCTGTATGGCATTTTTTGTGAACTGCTTGTATTAGCTATATAATGATGAAAGACAAAAGTACCTGTTTAAGCGAAGCCTCAATAGCAGCTCCTGGCGCGAGAGCTTCATCCCTGTCCGTGCGCTCAGCGGCGGCGCGGTCTCGTTGCTCCAGCCAGCGCGGGTCCAACAGACCGATGCGCACGTGGTCCGCCACCTTGTTGGCAGGTATCTTCTCTCCAGTGATAGGCGACACCAGCCATTCTTCTGACGCTGGAGCAGGTTGAGGCCTCTGGCGCTTCGGATCGTACTTCTTGACAACCACGCGGTCTGGACGCGGCGGCAATGGAGCCTCATCGCCCGGCGCTCGCGGTCCCGAATCTGAAGGACCGTCGTCGTCTGATGATGAGCTGTCCTCCTCCATATCCTGCACGCGGTTGTCGTCTGGCCGCTGTTGTTGCTGGGTGCGATCCTCCATCTCTGCTAGATCGTCATCTGTCTCTGATTCCGACTCGGATTCCAACTGCATCTCTGTGTCGTCATCATCGTTACCATGTGTGATATCCTCTCCTCTCTCTTGTGCTAACACTCGCGCTCCAACTTCGAGTGGTGTAGTGGGAGGTGGGAAATCTCCAGGCTCCCCAGCTGGGTAATCTACAGTTTCGACGACGACGAAGTCATGCCAGTCTATGGACGCGTATGCGAGACGTTCCTTCTCGATCTTTGCTTCATCAGCCGCCTTACGCCGCGCCTGGTGCGAATGCCAGGCGGCTCTACTGCGAGCTTGCTCTAACACACCGCTGCGAACTTCGGCAGCAAGCTTCGAAACTAATTCCTTTGGGGGCAAGAGTACTTTTGTGTACTGTTCTAAAAGCCGCGTGAAATACTGGAACAGCGAGTGCTGCGGGCGAAGGAAGTCAAACTGGTGGTTTCTCTCCTCTTTCTTCATCAAGTCTGTAAGGAACTGTCGACCGTTTCGTGCAACAAACTGAGCAGTGAGTTTGACAATGTCGAGCTCGAGTGCCGAGATGGATGGTGGGTCTGCAATGAACTCGAACTCTGGCGGGGGGTCGCGGGGCGGAGGTGGCTCGGCGGGAGCTGCGGCTTTCAATAATTCCTGTTGACGAAGGGCGGTGGCTGGCGCGAGACCAGGCCGCTGGATTGCTGGGAGCCCTATTAAGGCTGGTGCACCTGGATCTGGACCTATTTATAGAATAAATTGTCATTTAGCTACTGGTTTAACAAACTATATCAGACTATGTTTATGTGGTTGATAATTGAGGTGTAGTACCTTGGGTACCTTGGGTGTACTACCAAGAAAAAATGTCCAAGAGAGTAATTTATGTATAATAAAGATCTATTAATATATAACTAAGATAATAAGAGTAGGGGAAGACCAAAGAAATTATGGATGGACTGTGTGACAGATGATATGGCCAGAAAGGGGGTGCCTGCCGAGATGGAAACTAATAGATAAGTATGGAAGAAAAGGACATGTTGCACCAACCACTAATGGACAGGAAAATCATGATGATGAAACGATGATCTGCTGATAAAGTTGCAGCTAAATCATTATAAAATTACAAAATCGTTCTGTAAATATACTGAAATTATGTTTTTTATTTTATTTTTGGTTTGCCCAAAATATATCAGAGTAGGATTTTTTTGAATTATAATGGGATTCTCAATGATCATTTATTCAATCAATTAACAGTCAACAGTAAAGGTGCTATGATCATATATGGATGCCAGATTGTATCATGTTGTGAAACCCATTTGTTGGGGAATTACCCACCAACCATTAGAATGCATCATTTGTTCTTTAACAAAAATAAGTAAAATTTCAAACTTACCTTTCCCCTCTCTGATCTCCTTGACCTTATGCTGATAGTAAGCATGGTATGGATCCCCGGAGTTGAGGAAGTTGAACTTTGGGTTGCCAAGCTCATTTTGGCGGATTCGAGCCTCAAACTCAGGCCCATTACGAGCTACGAAACTTGCAGTCTTGTCCACAATATCTAGAGATCGATGTTAAGGAAATTCTGATTTTAAAGCCTGAAAATGAATTTCATAGATAAAAGAATGTTAGGTTACCTATTTATCAAGGATGAAATCATAACTATGTGAGGCAGTCAAAACTCCAGGGTTTATTCTTCAGACTGTAGAATGCTGCTGAAAAAGATGGGGGTTAAATCAATATGTTTTCAATATGCCTTTTAAAACTTTGGTAAACTATGTCTTAGCAACAAGATAATTAGTGATAACTGAAATGCAGAGGATTTGGTTTACAAGAAAACCAAACAAATATGTATTCGTTCGTTTTTAAGGTTATGATGCGAAACCTGGGTTATCCATACCCAATACAAAATTTTATAATGAATTCCTACTTATCATAACGTCAATTTAATTTGTAGACTTAGTTTAATTTCAAAGGATACTCCTCACTTCTGGCGGAGGATAAATAATGCCAATGACTGGCGCAGGGGGAGCTTGGGGCTCTTCCAACGGCGGCTCCATCGCCATCCCCGGTGGAGGCAACACGTCGATCGAAGGCATTTTTGCCTTATAAACTCTACTCTACTATTATTTTAACACTCCGCTTTAGTTTGAACGAAATATCATTCTAAACACGGGAATATTGACGCAGATGCGACTAAGGACGCGACTAACGAAAGTGTCGAAAGTGACAGTGACAACTGATGAATGATGACAGCGACAGGACAGCAGAGCGCAGGCTGGCCAGACTGCACTGCACTGCACTCCACAGAGTACATTAAAACATAATGAAACTGCACTCGTCACAAAGATATAAACTAAATTTGTTCCGTTCCGAGGCACGATAACGCAATTAGGTTATTACTAGTCGATTTTTAACTAAACACATTTCAATCTTCATAAATATAAAATTCTCGTGTCACACGGCTTCACCGATTCTTATGAAATGTTGTGTGTATATTCAGTAGGTCTGAGAATAGGACGTAAACTATTTTTCATACCCCTAAGTAGGATAGGTAGGTAAGTGGGTAGGTATGTAGGTGGGTTGGTGGGTTGGTAGGTAGATAGGGTATGTAGTAGGTAGGTAGGGTAGGTAGAGTAGGTAGGTAGGTAGGGTAGGTAGGGTAGGTAGGGTAGGTAGGGTAGGTAGTAGGTACTTAGGTAGGTAGGTGCGCCGTAGATACTTAGTGCTACCCGTGCGAAGCCGGAGCGGGCAGCTAGTAATACTATAATACAAAGGAACACAAAATCTTGCTTGGTTATCTAAAACTATGATCTTGATTGCCGCTGGCCCAATGTCAGCCCAAAAGACTTACAAGAAACAACAATCAAAAGGCAAGAATAATTATAAATAAAACAAATTAACACGAGAATTACATTTTTTTATAAATCTTAATAGGTACATCACAATTTAATATGTTACTTTGTATCTGGTGGCTCGATCATCACTAGTTAATACAGACGTTCCATTAGACCAGTATATCACGTCGGTGAAAGTTGCAACGGAGCGGGAGCTAACGTCGAAGCACATAGTTATCGTT
This sequence comes from Agrochola macilenta, assembly GCA_916701695.1. NCBI lineage: Eukaryota > Metazoa > Arthropoda > Insecta > Lepidoptera > Noctuidae > Agrochola > Agrochola macilenta. The sequence continues at coordinate 19,567,288 of OU753563.1, forward strand.
ATCACCATGAGAAACGTGATTAACCACAGCAGTAGAGCGAACGCCAGCAACCATAGAGTGGTTTGGGTAGTACTTTCTGTTCTCGATCCTCGAACCTCACTGTCCTCATATTCTAGCAGACCTAGCTCTTCGGAAAATTCGTTATTAGGCTGAAAATACTCAAACATTACTTTGGGATTTATATTATGTGAGTAAACTAGCTAGGTACTAGAGAATAGAATAGATAAACAAACAAATGGCCCGTACACCTTGTGGGCCATGCCAAATTTCGTTCAGGAAACTGATCACCTACAATGATGTTGATAAAATTCCATTATGGATTATTTATTGGCCTCTGTAGCAATCTCTGCGTACCTACATAAACGTGTAAAGAACTGTAACTTACGTAGTATGCATGTTGCGGGATGTCTTTCAAAAGCTCATTGAGTTTCATTTTAATTGATTGACTTGATATGCCAATGACCTTGTGAAGGCCGCAGGAATCCGTTGGATGCACAGAATCGTTTGAAATGGTGGTGCTTGGGGGTGGCCTATCCAGCAGTGGACGTTACGTCTTTCGGCTGAAATGATGATGATGACTTGATTTGCCGATTTGGAAGTAGCGGCTAATATTAATTTTAATTTGTTCCAAAAAATTTCATTTCATTGTTCTATTATTGCTTCCTAAACAAAAAAAGTAGAATGATGCTAGAATGATGAGTGGTTGTCGAAATGACAAGACCGAAACGTCACAGAAGTTTAGGAAGCCAGTATTTTATTTGTATCCAAGGAGGATCACTGTCAGCTCCTTACCTTTTATATGCTACCAGGCATGGTCAACTATTAATAATAATAATAATTCGCTTTGGTTCTGCTTAGCCCTGAATCCTCTAAGCACACTGCTGGAGGGTTCAGGCCTAGGCTATCGGCTGCGGAGAGGTTGTCAGGTTATATCTCACCTCCTCTACATGGATGACCTAAAACTCTTTGCCCCCAACATTTTGCAACTGATGGAGCTTCTGAAAGTAACTGAAACTTTCAGTAGAGCCATCAGGATGGAATTTGGTGTGGACAAATGTGCGGTCATGCATGTAAAGCGAGGGGAGATTGTGGATCCCGTGGGATCACAGCTCGCGGGTTCCATAAACCTTAGAGCCTTCTCCGAATCCGAAACCTATAAGTATTTGGGTATGTATGTCGGAAACATTGGGCATCAATGTTACTGACATGAAGCAATCGTTGAAGGAGCGCTTCTTTGGCCGTCTGAAGAAAGTATTTAACAGTTTTCTATCAGGCTCCGAACAAGGTGCGCGTTCAACGGTTGGGTCATGCCGGTTTTGATGTACTCTTTCGGCATACTCAAATGGACTCAGACCGAACTGGATGCCCTGGATAGGAGGGTCCTTACGCTGCTGACTGCATATCGAATGCATCACCCACGGTCATCGGTAATGAGACTGTATATCCCGCGAAAGTGTGGAGGTCGAGGCTTTTTAAACATCGTGAGATGTGCAATCTCAGGGAATATTTCTTAGAAGCCGATGTGGGGATGCATCGAGATATGGTCGCGGTAGACAAGGGTCTCACCCCGCTCTCCTTGGCTAAAGAGAACTGGCTCAAGCCTATAGTGCTTGACACTAACGATCGCAAGGAGGTATGGCAGAGTAAGGAGCTTCACGGACGCTACTTCCGATGTAACGATGTACTAGCTTCCGTAGCCTGACTGCGTTTTGGTGACCTCTTTGGGGAAACCGAAGGTATTGCGGAGATTCATTGTGAAGGAAGGGACGGTTGACATCTGTCGGACATGCCACCGTCCAGGAGAATCAATCCGGCACGTTATCTCCGGGTGTTCTCGTTTAGCTTACGAAGAGTACTTGCATTGACACAACCTTGTAGCCAGGATTATCCACCAGCAACTTGCTCTGAAATACAGTCTTGTGGAATCTGAAGTGCCGTACTACAGGTATGGTATGGTATGCGCCCGACCCAGTTCTCGAAAATGGAAATATCACATTGTACTGGGATCGATCCATCATCACTGACAGGACTATTGTTCAATAAACCTGATATAGTGGTGGTAGATCGAGTAGATCGGCGCACAATGATTATTGACATAACGGTCCCGCATAACGGGAACCTCGTGAAAGCCGAGAGAGATAAACAAATCAAGTATCTTGACTTGGCTCGCGAAGTTATCGACATGTGGGATGTGGACTCAGCGATCATTGTGCTGATAGTCGTATCAGCCAATGGTTTAATTGCCAAGAGCCTCGTTCGACCAACACCTTAGGAGGCTCTCGTTGGGCAGCTGGATCAAGGGCTTGATTCAGAGAGCAGTACTCTTGGACACGTCTCGCATTGTCAGGAGGTTCCTCTCTCTGGAGCCCTGACCCGTACCTTGGACCCTGTTTCCGATACCGGTGGGCTACTATATTTTATATTTTTAAATGTTTTAATATTTTTTTATATTGAAATATTTAAAAATGTAATTATAAGTATTTAAATGAAATATAGGAGATAATAATAATAAATGTGTTTATTACTGGAAGAATGGGTACAGTAAATTAAACAAATTTGGTCTTATACAATGTGCACTTAGGTGTCAAAGGAGTGCTTTGGAACTCGTACTAGGATTACCCTGTATCACGAATGCCATCACCTTCCTCCGGACCAACTAAAATAGTTGTTTATACTTACTTAGAATTAAATTTTTAATAAGTTGTAAACGAAAATAAAATTAACTTATACAAACAAGGAAATACACAAAAGGAGCATGTTTGTGTGTTGTAGTGTGTGTGCGTGTGTTTGGTAGTGTGTGTCCAGAATTCCAGAAGGTACTCGTATGAGTGAGTATGCGTTCGTAAAAAAGACAGTTAACCCACGATTCTTCGTAGGTGAGACCTCTCAGCCAGTTACTAACAGTGTTCCTGCATTGCTGTCTGGTAAGTAGGCAGGCGGGTAACCTAAGCAAATATTTAGAACAGCATAAAGTTTATTGTAAACCCGTGAACCAAGTATCCAATAATGCCATTGAGCGAGAGCAGTTCTATGTCTCTCCGTGCTATACAGTCTCGTCCTTTGCGCTTGCCTTCTCATAGCCGTAGGGAGTGTGGTATAGTGGCATGTTTGCGCAATGTTATTTGGAGCACAAAGAGTTGTCTAACAGCTTAAACCTTACACTCTTTATAGAGAAGTGCGGTAGAATACCTGAAGGGTTTTCTACACATGACTTTAAGGACCGATCTTTGTGCTCTTTCAAGATAGCCAATTCATAACAATTCTAAAGGTGTCTTCCGCATAAACTTTAGCCTGCTCACAGTTCGAACCATCAATGAGCAGTGCTGTGTAATCGGCATATGACAAGATTTTAGTATGAGGCAGGGCTAACGTGCATAAATTGTTAATGTAAATTAAGAACAACGTTGGATCAAGCACGCTGCCCTGGGGCACACCGTAACTGACAAACTGCTCATTGCTGGTCAGAGTACCAATCATAACAGCCTGACTTCGTTCCGTTAGATAGTTACGAAATATATCAAGAACAATAAAATTCCTCTTATGCCTATGGATTCTAGTCTATCGACAAGGATGGGTACCGAGACAGTGTCAAAGGCCTTAGATAAATCAAGAAATAAACCGATCCATTTGTTGCCATGATCTATTGTCCTACTGTTATGCTCTGCCAGATCAATAATTGCATCTTCAGTCGACCTACCACGTCTGAATCCGAATTGGTTTTGTGCTAGAACTTTTTTGTATTTAGGAAGTTAACCAGACGTGTGCTGAGTGCCTTCTCTATAACTTTAGCAAATGTGGTCAATACTGAAATCGGTCTGTAGTTCGTGACACTGCCTCTGTCACCACTCTTGAAGATAGGATGTACAAGAGCTCTTTTGAATATCGTTTCAAGCAAACAATATAGTCTCTTTATTTCATGTTCTATTTGCATGCATCTGAATCTGATGTATCAAAGTTACGCAACTTTTTCTATTCAGCACCCTAAATACGTAACACACGATTAATCATAATCTGAATAATTTTGTAGGAGAAATAGGAAAATTCGCAATCCATTGCTTTTTATGTTCGAAAAACAGGTCTGCGTAAATAACGTAATGAATGTTGTTGAACAATCAAAATGAAAAAGATTGTGATTGATAGTTTGTAACGTAATTAGGGTGCATAATGGCCTTTCCATAAAGCCGTACACAACATAATTTAAATCGTTCTCGGTTAAGAAAACGTTTTTAACCGTTTTCAGGGTTCCGTAGTAAACAAGGAACCCTTATAGTTTCGCCATGTCCGTCTGTCTGTCTGTCTGTCAGAGACGGTTAGTACCATGGTTAGTACTAGAAAGCTGTAATTTGACTTATGTATACATATTAATCATGCCGACAAAGTGGTAAAATAGAATCAAGAAAAATATTTTTTTTTAGGGTACCTCCCCTACACGTAAAGTGGGGATGGTTTTTTTTTTCTCCTCTACCCGATGTTGTGCGGTATCGTTAGAAAGGTCGTTCAAAAATATTGGAAGTTTGTGAAAACTATTTGTATTTGGTTGTACTTGGATTTATAAAAAAAATCACAGCAGTAGTAGGGTAGGTGCTCCAGGGAATGAACAAAACTGGGTTTTTTCCAAAAAATAAGAAATAAAAATATTTTTACCCAACTCAGTATTTTTTTTCGTAATTGTAACTATTTTTTCTATTAAAGTGGCAAAATAAATTTCTTATGTCACTATACATTTTATAATGGCGAGCGTTTAAAGTTGGCAGTGTTGGTGTAACTATGTATTTGTTCGGGCAAGAATTTAGGACTCAGGTAAGACGCAACATTTTTGATATCACATTGTAGCCATAATTGAAGTATAATCTATAAGTTATTTATTAATTAGGATAAAGGATAGGTATAGTTTATGTCTCAAATCGATTTCATTGCCATTTTAGTCGGTTTTAAGTAAATTATTAGGTGTCCCAGCAATGGCACTTAAAATCGTTTGAAATCCGGTGAATGAACGACCGTTCATTCACTGGACGAACGTCAATTTCATATTTTTATTCTAATATGTAATTTATTATTATGCTATATGATTCATGTTTTGGGAGTAGTTTTAAAAATAGATTTCTGATCTTTAGGCCAGTATTGGGACAGGTATGTTCATTTATTGGTTCATAAAATCTAGTGAAGGAACTAACATTTTTCATCATGTTCAAATATTAGCTTTCGTCATGATGATGGGACCAATAAATGAACACGAAATTTTGAGCTAGATTACATCCTTTTAAGACCTAGATTTTATTATTATATTATTTTTATTATACTGTCCCTTTAAATTACCATGGATTCCACTAAAAATAAAAATGAAAGGTTTCGATATACCAACGTTGGAAAGATTTCTTAGGTCCATTGCTAACGGAGATCTAACTTATAAAGCAAGTAACGACACTCCATTAGCTGGCACAATGTCAGAGAGCACGAGGAAAAGAAAAGAAAAAGAAAGAAAACTTTTATTGGGACACAGTTCGTGAAACACAAAATACAAACAAATTAAAAGTGAAAGTAATATTTTGACAATAAATGTGTGCTAGGCTGCGTGTGTTATGAAGATGGGCCAGTTCCCACTTCGTTGGAAGACTGGGAAACTGGTCCTCATTAAGAAGCCGGGGCGCCCTGCGGACTCTCCGTCCGCTTATCGGCCCATCGTGCTGCTCGACGAGGTGGGCAAGCTCTTCGAAAGAGTCATTGATGATCGCCTCGTTGGGCGGCTGGTGCGGGTGGGGCCGGATTTGGCGGAGAGCCAGTTTGGTTTCCGCAGAGGGCGCTCTACGGTGGACGCCATCATGCGCGTGCCCTCACGACAGGGGATGCTGTGGCCCGGGGTAGGGTCGTCTTGGCGGTGTCTCTAGACATCGCTAATGTCTTCAATACCCTGCCCTGGAGTTGCATCAGAGAGGCAATCCGGTATCACCGGATGCCGACCTACTTCAACTTGTTACTTCAATTTGTCGTGTGGTCGAGGCCTATTTGTCGGACAAGGCCGTCATCTACCCCGGTCACCATGGAGAATGGAACCGGCGAGAGATCGTGCGGTGTCCCACAGGGATCGGTCCTGGGGCCGCATCTGTGGGACATCGAATACGACTGGGTGCTGCGCGCCGACCTCCCTAGCGGCGTCAGCGTGACCTGCTACGCTGACGACACGATGGTCCTGGCGCAGGGGAGGTCGCACGAGGCGGCGGCCGAACTAGCGACACGTGGGGTTGCGACAATCGTTAACAGGATCCGGCAATTGGGACTCGAGGTGGCCCTGCCGTCCGAGGCCATTTGTTTTCATGGTCCTCGGAACGCGCCACCGTCGGGTTCCCAAATAACGGTAGGAGGGGTTCACATCGGCGTCAAGTCGACGATGAAGTATCTGGGACTCGTCATCGACAGCTGGTGGAACTTTGTGGAGCATTTCCGACGTTTGGCTCCCAGACTGGAGCGGGCCAGGGCTGCCTTGAAGCGCCTCCTGCCGGAGGCTCTACGCGGGGATCGTGCGGTCCATGGCCCTTTACGGTACCGGTGTGGGCGCGTTCTTTGAGGCTGCGACCAGCCCGCCAGTTGAACGCGTCCCAAAGGGTCATGGCCATCCGGATGGTCCGGGGATACCGCACGGTCTCCGGTGAGGCGGCGAGCCTCTTTGCCGCATTGCCGCCATGGGATCTGGAGGCGAAAGTCCTCGCGCACATTTGGGAGTTGGGAGTGGCGCGAGGAGGCGAAACGCTGGGGCGTAACTCCGCTGCCGTGAGAAATCATGGCACAGCGGACAGAGCTCCGGCGGGATCTCATGGCGTCATGGAGAGTGCGATTGTAGCCACCCCTTGCTGGGCACGCCACAATTGCGGCGATAAGTCCCCTCTTTGACGAGTGGCTTGAGAGGCGCCACGGCGTCCTCGCCTTCCGCCTAACGCAGGTCCTCACCGGACACGGTTGTTTCGGTAGGTTCCTGTTCCGCATAAGGCGGGAGGAAACGCCCGAGTGTCACCACTGTGTGGATTGCCCGGAGGACACGGTGGAGCATACGGTGGAGGTCTGCCCGGCTTGGGCGGACCGCCGTGTCCTCACGTAGGCGATCGGCGGCGGCGATCTCTCGCGTCCGGCCCTGGTTTAGGCCATGGTTTGGAGAGAGAGTGCATGGGAGGCCGTCACTTCCTTCTGCGAAGCAGTAATGCTCGCGAAGGAAGAGGCGTAGGGAGTCGCGAGCCTACTTCCGGCCACCGTAGACGCGGGCTTGCGGACGGTGAGCAATGGGTAGCTCACCGTCCGATAAGGACCAGGCCCGGTCGACGGCGCGTTGTGTTCCACGCGCGCCTCAAAGAGATGTCAGCACCAACTGACGGGGTCCGTAAGGGCCAATGCCTGCCAGGGTTGCGTGTTTGTCCGAAAAGGATATCGTGGCCCCGGCGACATGCAACGGAAGGGTAGGTTTTAGTCAGCAATAGTCTGACACGCCCTCCCGCTCCGCCCAGAGCGGGAGAAGTTATAAAAAAAAAAAGGCAGAGGATTTATGTTTGTATAATTAGTTGATTGTTAGACAATTTTTTATAATATTATGGATTTTCCTATATTATTAAATAAATAAAAATTGTGTTCATTTACTGGTTTTATTTAGTTCATTTACTGGAAAATTTCGTTCATTCACTGGGGTTTTAAGGTATTTTTCAATTAATTGCTAAATATCTAAGAAATTATACAGGTTATGTCGTAAACCCAACTTAAAAAATATTTTTGAATATAATCTTATTACCAAAATATACCAACCCGTCTTGAGCAAGCGTGGTGATCAATGCTCGTGCCTTCTCTGTATGAGAAGAGGCCTTTGCCCTGCAGTGGGACAGTAACAGGCTGATATTATTATTATTATTTACCAAAATATAACTTTGCACCGTATCCCTTAGATACACATACTGTAATTATTTTTTGAAGTTCGATGATCGCTTAAATGTTCATTCACTGGAGCACTTACCCTATACAGGGTGGATTTTTGAGATGGGGCAGCAAGGACAGCTACCTTAACCGTTGTCGCTAGAAGAAAACGGTCTTAGGAGACTGTCCTTAACTTTTTGAGACATTTTGATCTGCATTCACAGATTTTGAAAAAATTGTAAAGTCAGCAAGAAAATGGGCAGTTTTCACAAAAAACTTTTTTTGATGCCAATCGATGCTGTTCCATAAATGGATCAAAACACTCTACTAGACTAACTGAGGTTTGAGTACTAGAAAAGTCAGAAATCGCAAAAAACTTTTCCCATACATTTTGGTAAGAAAGAAACTCCAACAAACTTATTATGATAGACATACTAGCCGAACAGAAACAAAAAAATTTAACTTCGAACGAATACGCGGTATAATTTTATTTACTATAAGAACGAGATAGTTTGTTGCTTGTGATGTCCAACTTTCTGAGACAAAAACCGCCCAAGTGCATGTCGGACCACGCACAATGAAGGGTTCCGTAGTTGGGATAAATTTATCGCAAAAACAAACTTGTAACATTGTAGTTAAAAAACATGTTCTCCCATACATCGATATAAGTCACGGTCAATTCTCTGCAAGTATAAGTTTGTAAACGATTTTTTTTTGTGTGGTAAATCTACAAATGACCGATTTTTGGACTTTTTCCTTTACTTGTGTTATGAGACCTTGCTTCTTAAGAACTGATCGACTGATCTAGAGGGTGCAAAACGCCTGCGCTCGATTCTGCTTCTCAATCCCACCTAGTTTGTCTAGTCCTGTTTGGCTAGTCTGTCGTCTATCATAATAAGTTTGTTGGAGTTTCTTTCTTACCAAAAATGTATGGGAAAAGTTTTTTGCGATTTCTGACTTTTCTAGTACTCAAACCTCAGTTGGTCCGGTAGAAATTTTTGATCCATATAAGAAACAGCATCGATTGGCATCAAAAAAAGTTTTTGTGAAAACTGCCCATTTTCTTGCAGACTGTAAAAATTTTTCAAAATTTGTGAATCCAGATCAAAATGTCTCTAAAAGCTAAGGACAGTCTCCTAAGACCGTTTTCTTCTAGCGACAACGGTTAAGGTAGCTGTCCTTGCTGCCCCATAACAAAAATCCACTCTGTATATAACGAAATTAAAAGGAAAACTATCAGAGCTAAGTAGGCTGTACAGGTTAACGAGTAATAATCAACCAACTTAAATTTGCGTTTTGATAAACATGATCTCCCGTACATTCTGTATGGGAGAACATGTTTTTCAACTACAATCTTAAGTTTGTTCTTGGGATAAATTCATCCCAACTACGGAACCCTTTATTGTGCGTGGTCCGATACGCACTTGGCCGGTTTTTTTTTTCCATTTTTGGGTGGATCGACAGGAAACTCGTAACACAACCCTTACGGCATGCGCATTTGAATAAAAGATGTAATGAAATGTAGATAAGGTACAATATGACTAAACTATGTATGCTTGTCGGCGAACGCCTGTGCGCGGCTACGTCCTGCGGAATAAACTGGTTTTTGATTTGCGGAATAAACGTTCTCATTTCGTTTTCGTTCCGAACAAAATGTTGTACAAATAACTTTTAGAAACGTTTTAAAAACGTTATTTAAAATAAGGTTTCCTAGCCCTGCAGCATACAGGTCGGAACGACTTTAGGATCAACAAATAAAAATATTTGAAGAGGTATAAAATATATTTTAACAAAATTTTACATATACATGAGCCCAATGAAAATATCGTCAAGAACAATTTAATAAATGATAGTCTTTAGTTAATTTACATAATCAGTACACACTTAAAATTAAAAATATGTGATATTATAGGTACTGCATCAACTATTGCCTAAGGAAGGATTATAAAGTTTCAGGGGAAGCTTAGACTGAGCTCATGCCACAGACATGTTCCCTATACCTACATAAATAAATAAAAATGAAATGCTGTTCGTTGGTAAGCACATCTCTTGAAAACGGCGGGAAAATGGTTTTTTAAGGAGTTTTTGTATGAACTATTGAAATTTTGACAGGACAACGTTTGTCGATGTCGGGTCAGCTAAAGCTAATATGCGCCAATCGTTTTGGCTAACATGTGTAACTGACATTGAATCCAAGAACAGCGGTATACATGTACCTAAAGATTTTCTGTCTACGCTAAAAAACTTAAACTCAAGTTACGTCTAAATATTTGTAAATATGTTTATATAATTCGAGTGTTATTTTATACTTAGTATTTAAGGCCGCGCGATTGTTATTAGTATTTTCTGTCACTGCTATAGAAATACCATGAGCAGCTATGGACCTTACTTTTTGTTTCACTAGACTGACGATAGCAAAAACCGATCTAACAGAGTTAGAGAGACACGGTATAACAATATAATTAATTACTAATTCTAATTGAATAAAATGTTAGTTGAGTCCATTGATAGCTGAGTCATCTCGTTGTTCGTACGTGGACCGCGGCGCGATCTTTTCACGTTCTTCATTTCCCGCCAGGAAGATGGCCAAATGTTCCTGAAAAAGAGGGTAGATATAATTATATTTTGAATAGCACCATCTATTAGAAATCTAGATGGAAAAGTGCCTTGAAGTTAATTAAGCGCCATCTATAAACGACATCTGCAAGCTGGGACAAACTGCAAAATTATCTCCATTCAAGACGCATTCAAGACATTCTGCAATAATGGTAATAAATTGATTTATTGAAGAATACCCATGTATTTCTTTCTATTTCTTTAAAGGTACACCAACCGTTAGAGAAACGAGTATTTTAATCAATTTACGATTTACAATATTACTAGGTATTAGTTACTCATCATGTCAAAATAAAAATCCGGTAATTATCTAGGCTGAGGTCAGAAGTAGGTAAATTATTCAATCAAACATAGTTTCAAGATCTTACCAAGTATGTTTTGGAAGCCGTTTGCAGGTGTTGTAGCAGATTCTCCAACTTGCTGCGCCACTCCTTCACCTCAGACAACGCAATCTCAACGGGCACGGTCTGCGAATGACACCAGAACAAATTACAATCTATTCTAATCCTTGTTTCCAATTTGATGTTATTTCCACTTTTAAACGAATTTCTACTTTATAATATTGTGAATTCAGTTGATTTCAGAAAGACTAGTAGGTATCTAATAATGAAAATTCATATATTTTTTTACAATTGTAGCGTAAAGGTACATGTTTGGAAACTAAATCGCGAACAGTTTAAAGACATTCTATAGTTTAGAAATAACAACTCAACGCCTGGTATTCCCAGAAGGGTTCTGAAGCACATTTCGTCAACTATGTGTAGATATTTAGATAACATCGCTCCATATAAAGGGCGAGTATAATGCTTTAAGCCGGGCACAAATCCAGTTTTCAAGTTGTTACACTACTGAGCATTTCCTAATCTAAAAACCTAATGATAGTTTGCCAGACGCGGGGACGAACACAGGGTCGTCAATCCCCAGTAGTCATCCCTCATCAAGTCCCAGTAGCCTCAATTGCAACCACAAAACCAAAAAATCCGTTTATTATTATGACGTACGTAGGTTTATAGGTTGGGTTATAAACCTAGGTACCTCTTAATAATAAACTGAAGTTTTGGTTTTGTATAATAACTTCATAATTCATAAACTAGGTATAGTTAACATATCATTCTGGGGAATATATTATTTTAATATATCTTACCTTCATCAGGGCATCGGTTGCAGTATTCAGGGTTTTTGTGATCAGTGCCATCGCTTGACGAACGTTGCTAGGACAAAGTAAAGATACGAGTATTATTAGAACATAAAAATAAAAAAAATTATACAAAATGTATTTCAGAAGGAAGTATTCTAGATCCTCCTCTTCCGAGCTTTAAAAGAAAAGCTGACTTAACTGACTTTAGCTGACTTGGCTGAGCTTTTTTATTACGGAATTTAAAAAGATAATTCAGTCAGTAAGGTTGTCCGCAACCTTACTGACTGAATTATCTTTTTATTACGGGAAGAAGTGGGAACTTCTGAACAACCTGCTGACTACACCGCCATTGTGTGCGTGTATTGAAGAATCGGTAGTTGTGGAAGCAGCACACGTACTTAGGCAGATCATTGTGCGTGTAGAAGATGAGGAGGACCATCTTCCTGGCAGCACCAGCTCCTCCAGGGTGGCAAGTCGGGACTTGTTCTCTGGTTCCGGTTCAAAAACAGCTCCTTAGCCATGATCACTTACTTGGGCAGCTCGTTTTGCGTGTATTGGATGAGGTGACCATCTTCCTGTCTGACTACTCCCTGGTCAGCAGCATCATCAGCTCCTCGAGGTCGTATCAGGGCGAGCCTAATTCGCTGGCTCTGGTTCAGAACAGCTCCTTATTATAGCCATGACCACTTACTTGGGCAGATCATTTTCCATGCAGTGGATGAGGTGGACCATCTTCCTGGCTGTCTCCCTGCTCAGCAGCACCACCAGCTCCTCCAGGGTGGCAAGTCGGGACTTTTTCTCTGGTACCTGTTTAAAAACAGCTCGTTAGCCATGACACTTACTTGGGCAGATCGTTTTGTGAGTAGTGGATGAGGTGGACCATCTTCCTGGCTGTCTCCCTGGTCAGTAGCACCACCAGCTCCTCCAGTGTGGCAGGCCGGGCCTGGTTCTCTGGTTCCGCGGCGCTCAGGGTCGCGAACAGCTCCTTAGCCTTCTTCCAAGCGAGGGCGGGGTCTGTCGCAACCTGTGTTACAAATTAGGAATGAAGTTTGTTTTTCCTTAGGAAGTATTTTGTATTTTATATGATTCCTAGAATTTTAACAGTAGATCATAATACATTAGTCAGCTATTCTGAAATCTTCATTTGACTAAAGACCATTCCTCAGTATTCGTGGACTGAAACACCCTTAAAGAGCCAACTCGAGACCCGAGTTAGGTACGTGATGATGAAAAGTTATTCAGTCCTTGGAGGTCAAGCCAAATTCTAAGCTTTTCAGGCAACAATTTTACCTGCATTCTAAAGATATTCAAAAGAAGAAAATAATACTCCTAGAGCTATTTTCATAAACAAAACTCACCAATTCCGCCACATAAGCCAGCACGTGGATCTGTTCTTTAATAGCCTTGGCCTCCGCCAGCGCCTGGCGCGTGAGGCGGCGCGTGAGCTTCCTGCGAAGACGCGCGCCGTGCTGCACGGCCCGCTCGGCGCGTGCGCGCCCGCTATCGCCGCCGTCCACCGCGTCCGCGCTCGTCACTATGATCACCACTATGGTAAGGACACGACGTTATAGCAATACAAGGCTCTTTTGGCGCGTAGCCAAAATCGGTACTAACGCCGCCATCTTGTTTTTAATTTATTGCCGTTATTACAATTTTAAAAATAATTTCACAACTGTTTAACAAAGCCCCCTTGTCAATGCCATTCAAGCGCTAAAAGTTCCTTAAAGCCCTGTTGCCACCAACACCTCCGACACCCATGGTTTTGGGGAGTTCAGTCGGTAAATTGTAGTTTTAAGGTTAGTTTCGGTTAGAAAATGGACTGGTTGTTTAATTTTTGCCATTGGTGACGCCGTCTTATAAGGAAACTGTAATACAGAGCTTATAGACAACCCCGAGTTGATCCGCCATTTGAACAGTTGCTAGTCGCGCATAGGCAGTGTAAAAGGGGTTAGGTATATTAAGTACCTACTTATTATGTACCTACTTAGGGAGTAGAGACAAAGAGACCCAGAGTCAATTAGTCAGTAACTAATTGACCTCCTAAAACATAATATCCTACAATATTCTAATCATTAACTGCACATGAATGGGCGCAGAGTCCACTGCGGTGATATCACATCTAATTTGTCACCGGTTCCAGACAGATAACAGTCAAAAGTAGCAATTATTACTTGTTCATTAATTAGGAGCTTGACTGATAATATAGTCTTTATTACTTTGGAATATGGACTAATTATAGAAGGACAATAGGTGATACAAGTGCTTCCGTTAATTAGGCGTCCAGACTGGGTTCAGACTGAAGTTATCAAGTAACCTTGTGACCGATAGTTTAGAGCTGTCTGGATACTGTCGCGAATGCACTCAATTGGAACCGGTACTTGTCATAACTTTGTATAGGCCTGTTATTTATGTTGTGTATGTTTTGTGAGTAATGTTCTAATTATAATTATATAGTTCGTACAGTTCTGTTTAGATTATATTACAACAGGTTTTTAGTAAATGGTTGGCTCTATTGCAAATGCGAAGAAATTCAATCACAGATTTCTTTCGGTGTAGGTACTTCCAAATATGTTTTTTTGAAAGGAAGATAGTGAACTTTTGACAGGTATTTTTAAATCCTCATAGATTAAACAAAGGAAATTATGAGATCATTCAACTACCAATTTAATCAAAACTTCGTTTCGAGGCTATCGGCCCAATCTCGATTCCTATATCACAGTTATTAATCTAATCACAAATAAGTGGCCATTTTATGATAACGAGGGTTTAAGGAATATAACAACAATGAATAACGTCTATTTTGGCAACTTGCGGAATTTACCTGTTTGTGAGGATTATGTACTGCAATCTGCATGCTAGTGATAATGACGATGTATCTACTACGAAGTTAATGTTCGCTAGTACCTAGCTACCTATAAGTATTTTGATTTGATAGTTGGGTAAGTAGACAACTTTCTAGAACGAACCAAAAAAGGCAGTCAATGTTATCTGATATGTTGTGGAATATCAATTGAGAAAATAGGTGGCCCATTTGACGGAAACTGGTTTTTACAACCGCGTCGTTAAGAGGGTTTAACCTAAAAGTGGGCAACGTCGCAAATAGCTGCCAAATATTTACCTGTTTTGATTAATTTGGCAATAAAACACTGTATGGCAATAAGAAATGTGGTAAGAAACTAACTACCGAACTAGAATAATTGCAATTACTCGTATAACACTGAATTTGATGTTGTAACCGTTTTAGGGGTAAACAAGGCATTTGGAAAGTTTCCAAATACTTTTTTATATCTAAAACTAACCACTTCTTCTTCTTCTTTTTCATCTACTATCTCTCTCTTTTTTATATTCGGTGTTAAGATATGAATGATTGTATTTCATAATCAATATTCTAGTTCGCTAGTTAGCTAATTTCTTATTTCCATACAGTAATATTGCCAAATTCATCAAAACAGGGAAATATTTAACGTTTATTTGCGACGTTGCCCACTTTCAGAATAAACGCTCTTAATGTGAGGTCAATTTTACCCTATACCTACCGTTCAAAGCCAACCAGGTAACGTGGCTCTACTGTCTGTTTCGCTAAACCCTCTGCGCTACAACCACTACCATACTCACCTACTGTTCCACTAACTCTCACTGCCAGCTAGTCACCTGCCAGTAACACTCACCGTCAGAAGCATCCTGCTGATCGGGGGGCAGGTACTTGTCCACGTACTTATCAGCCGTGGTCAGGGCACGTTCCAACGCCGTGGCAGTGACAGCCGTGACGCGAGAGTCCAGCACAGCTGTGGCCAGTTGGTTCACCGAGCTGGCGCGGCGCAGAACAAACCGGCGGGTCTCGGAGTACATCTGTTTGCAAGGAATATGGCGTAATAGTACCTGATGATGAATGATGGGACCACGAGAAACCAGTGATGTTTTGACAATCAAAAATATCGATGGCAGTCTTTGAACTTTTGTACATGCTTTTTGATAACCGGGCATGGTATATTCAAATTTCAGACTGGAACTGGATCACTCCTGACTATAAATTGCTAACTATATTCTTAATTAAGATCACATTAAGAAATAAGCTTGAAATATTTATAAGTACCGCTTTAACGATCGGGTCGACGACGGCGCGGCGCGTTGTGGTAGAGCGGGAGAAGTTATTTAAAAAATTACCAACCAATAAAAAATAAAAACTACCTCTATAGGTATTACTTCTATATATGATTGTAATTTCTACGTATTCCTTCCAGCAGGTAATTGCGTAATATACATAACATGACAGTTGATCGCAGTGCGTTTTTTCATTCCGTTTTTAACGTTGTTAAGTAGACGAATTTTTCAAAGCTATGAAGCAACGTACACCAACACCCTTATTGCGTAACAAACTTAATATCACATATTTTACGCAATAAGGGTGTTGGACGTGATAGTGTGATCCCTTTGAACAATTAAGCACCCCATATAGCCTAGGCCAAAATCTAGAAAATCCAAGTGTTGCAAAGAGGTCACACTATAGCATCTTAGAAGGAATACGTCAAATTGCTAATTCTGTATAAAACCAAATAAGTACCTTTTACCCGGACATTTAGTAACGCTACAAGTTTATAACACCTTGAACTTAGATGACCTAAACCGGCGGCGATAACTTTAATAAAAACTACGACTACTTTAACTTTAATATAAATGTTGTAATAATTAACGAATGCAATATTTGTAACCGGACATCAAGTAGAGATAAAAGTGAATCTATGCATTGTTGTTTTGTGAGTTGTGACTCAGAACTCACAATTTTATCAACAGGAAAAATCTTTTACTAAGCAGGTAGGTGCTACTGGGGAAGTACAGGTACTTCCTTTGTAGTCATTAGAGTTTAGTACTTAGCAGTGATAAGGCTTTCGTAATGCCTTGAAAATGCCACTGCCACCTATCCTACCTTTAGGTATCTAATTAATAATAGGTGTCGTCAGAAATAAGTACTTCCTAAGCCTATCCTAACATATTTTTTGGTAAACAATGGCTTTTATGGAGTTATTTTTGCAAGAGCAGACAGTAATACAGTTTTCCATAAATAATCCTTTCCTTTTTCGTTATTAGATTTATGACAGTACCTATAAATAGTAGGCGCTCGGTAATCCGGCGCTCACTAATCCGACACGTCCAATAGCCAACCTTAGCTCTCCTACCATAGATATCCGTCTCCTACTCTGTAATCCGGCAGGTTTAATACAAAAGTGCCGGATTACAGAGTGCGCGCATTGATCGTTGTCATTCTGCAGTCCAGTCCGATTCTACGAGTAGGTATTATTACGTAAACTAATAAATATTTTGTACTCTGCAAATCTGTGTTAAAATTATTTCTTACTAGCTAGCTAACATTTCTTAAAGAAATCCAAAAATCGTGAGCGAAAAAAAAATCGGTGGCGGATTACCGCGCGCCTTCTGTTAAATTGAAACTTACAAAAATTACTTTAGCTACTGTATCGGTGTACCGAAACTACCGAAACATTCGGTTATTGAAAAATCAAAAAAAAATCGTCTAGGTTTTTTCAAATACTTACTGCTTGCGGCGGCAGATTGATGGACGGCACGGTCTTCTCCACGATATCCAGCGACATGCAGAGGAACTTGTCGAGCTGGTGGATGGGAGTCTCGAACAGCAGCACTGCTGGTAAGGCCAGTTGTACACCAGTGGCCAACGACTTCTCCCCGAGGGACAAGTACCAGCGGATCAATGGGTTTGACTCCTGTAGGAGGATCACGTTATTTATTATCCAATTCTACAGATATACTAAACCCATTAGAGTATCCGATCACACTTGCTGGGACAAGGCATGTGGCTGAACCATAGAAATATATATATCTATGGGCTGAACTAAGCTTTTTATCAACCATAGACTTTAAAATTGAAATGCCTGTAAAAATAACTCATGCGGGCAGAGGCGGATTATCCCTCGTGCACGTGCCTAGAAGGCAAACTAGGCACGTGCCTAGGGGCGCGAGGTTACAAAGGGAAGCGCGCGCGGAAGAGTTGTTTTTTTTATATTTTTATTTATTGTGTAAGTAAGTATGCACATACTTACACAATATAAAATATTTCTATGACGCTTCCGAAGCGCGCTCCGCCTTCTACACGTGCAAAGGTCTTCTTCATGCAAAAATCTATTAAACCGATTGTGATGAAACTTGGTATGTAGATAGCTGGAGACCCAGATTTGCACATTTTATTCTGAAATTCCCACGGGATGGGGCATCACGCGGGGTTATTATATGTATAAGTACTAGTTAAAATTTATAATATATGCCTGCTAGAGTGGCGTCGATGAGGTGCTTGCCTAGGGCCCTCTCGACATTTAAGCCGCCTCTGCATGGGCGGTTTATGATTAGCTAACAAAGGTCAAGTGTGAAAGGACTTTGACCAGCAGTGTAAATGTAATGTATGCGATAGATACGAGAAACATTATATAAACCAATATTTACCCTGATCCTGTGGTAGACCTTCTCTGTGACTTCGATGCCGGATCCCACGATGGGTATGGCGGCCATTCTCTGCACCACCTCCAGCTTCGGAATACTCGTCGGTCTTTGTGCTTGAACCTTTGCCACTGTTAACAAAATATCACTTTTATTAATAGGTACTTGTATTCAAATGCTAGGTGACGTTTCTGGTAACCGTTTATTAAATAAATTAACTCTAATTCTATAGAATTCACCAGAAATAAATTATAATTAATATAAGTAATTCGATTTGTTCAATAAGTATTTAATTACATAAAACGTTAGAAAAGCCTTGTTCTACACAAAGCGTAGGCCTTCGTAGACGGTGGTCTACGGCTCGTAGCCCGTAGCGCGGCGTAGCCTAGTTCGTAGGCTTTTCTTTACGATCCTGCGTAAAGGTTTATTGACGTATTTTCTTATTTTATGTTCTTTTCCATAGCATTTATTTATAAAATACCTACGTACATATTATTATTTAACAACAACATGCAACTTGATGCACGCCACAGTAGTCTTATCTTTGTTTTGACAACATTTTATGATGCAGTGCATAAACGTGCAAGATGAGAGTACATGATCTCTTGTTTCGTTTGGATCATAAAAATGGCTCAGATTGTAAGTTGTTTTTAAAATTACTTGTATTGGTTACTTTATAGATTAAAAATACAATTATTACATAAAAACAAACAAACAACTAAGTAAATTAACTGTACTGAAAATCACATCGTCTTTTGAAATGCGTTCCGGAATGTAATTAATTTCGTTTAAAAAAAGTTAAATTAACAGACCTGGCGGTGTTCCTACACTATGTTTAACTGCATTTAAATAGGCTTCAGCTTTTTTAGCAATAGAACCCGAGGTCCTTTTGTTCACGCCCAAAGTGCATGTGCCATTAAAACTTTTTTTAAACACGTCACCATTTTCCGCCATCTTGGTCACTGTTATTTTCGCGTTATATTCGTATGACATTCGGAATTTAAAATGAAAACTTTTTAAATATTATGTGCACTATGTTATACAAGATGTTGATTGTAATTTTTCTCGAGATCGACTGCCGTATATTACAACTGTACATGAATACCAACATTGTTTATTTTATTGCAAAGGTTATCGGTGAGTTTTAAAATAATTCCAATCTATTGGTAATAAGAAGTAACAAATACCTACTGGCTATGGAATTAGGTCATCGCTATTCATGGAAATGATTAAATCTGTGTTAACTTAATCCTCAAGTATCTACTGTATCATTACTAATATGCTTAAGCACTAGTTTCATCTCGGTGCCAGCCACGATATTTACATTACAAGGAAAAGAAAATTAATCAAAACAATTTTCATCTATGGAAGTTCTATAAACATCCATAGTAAACATGTAAATATGTTTATTGCTGTCTTACTCAAAGTCGTACGTGATCTAATACCGGTTTCACACGGTTCGATTTTAGGTGATCCACTGCTAACTCGAAAGCGATTGGAATCGTCTGAACAGACTTTCAATCAAATTGAATTATAAATTCAAAATAATTTTTGTTGAAAACTAAAGTTGTTCAACAAAAATCGAACCGTGTGAACCCGGTATAAGACTCGTGAGTTGATAAATTACGTGTTATTTTGTAGTAGGTACCTACGCAATTATGCACCTTTATACGAAATTAGTTTTAATTGTTTGTAAGTATATTTTGACGTAGTTTTATTATTTGTAACAGACCTACGAAAGAACGAATACGAGGGCAAAATTAGCAAGAAAACTTGTAGAAGTTGCATTTCGCAAGCAATTCTTACTAAGAAAACTGGCGGAAGTGAGCTTGCCGCGATTATACACACGGTAAGAAATAAAATTGCTTGCGGATTGGTCCGTGGATGGTTGACCATATTTACATACCGAGACTCCTCCGTGCCTCGGAAAACACGTTAAGTCGTTCGTCCCGGCTGTAATTCGTGGATCTTTGGCAGTCATTATGGCTCGTCAGAAGCCCGAAAGTCTGACAACCAGTCTTACAAGTATCGTATTACCCAGTTATTGGGTTGTAGAGGTCAGATAGATAGTAGCTCCATGTAAAATACTGATATTCAACTGCATCCAGTTAGACTGGAAGTCGACCCCGACATAATTGGGAAAAGGCTAGGCAGATTGATTGAATTGCTTGCGGAAGTTCTCATCTAAACTTCGCTTGAGACTTACTGACTACATATTTGTTGTTTCAGGTTTAAAAAGAAGAGCCAAGTTGTACCTGGTATATATACAGAAATGACAGGGAAGCACACAGGTGAACTTGCAACTTCAAGAGGAAGCTGGTGCGTAATCAACGGCGAATGCTGCGGTCCCATGGCCCGCTTTTGTCACAGACCAGATCGCGCCAGGCCAGGCCGACAGGCCGTGGGAACCGTGGCATCGTCGCATCTAATGAGGCCTGCGGTGGCCTGTCGTCACTCTTACGAACCGTCGGTAGTCGGTAAGTTCAATGGTGCGGTGTGGCGCGGCGCGAGGATGCCTGTCGAGCTGCGTTTCTCTACTTTCTTTATCAAATGTTGACCACTGAATAAAACCACAGCGGGTGCACACGCAGCCATGCGCTCCGTATCACAAGTGATACATGTCAAGACATGTTGGAATAGCAGCCAACAGGCCGACACACGCCGTGGGAATGCCCGGCACGGGCCGCGACAAGCCTCGACAGGTGTAGTAACGCTTGGCGCGGCCTGTCAGATACCGAGATGCCACGGTTTAAGACAGACAGTTGTAAACTATAGTTGTAAAGCCTCATGACTGTCTATGACTCCTCGAACTAACGAAGGCAACAGCGGGAACAAGGAGGACCTAATTGCGTAACAAAGTTTCAATCACAATCCGACGGATTTTGAAGGAAATTGGTGATCCATTTCTTCATATGTTTAAAAAATTCGTCTGTTTGACCACATAAATAACGCAATAAATGTTGTTGAACTATCAAAATGAAAGTTATTGCCATTGTAAGTGTGTTATGCAATTACCCTGCAGTTCTAAATCGCTATAAAAATCTTCTTTTCATTCAGCTTTGTTTAGTCCAATATATCAAAACTTTGAAGAAACTTTATAAAAAAAAAAAAACTTTAGAGAGAAACTTTATCCTACCCCAGCTTTATGCCCATACTCACTAATCTCCCCTCATTAATATATCGAAACTGTGTTCTCTCCCGGAATCGCTGTTATCTGTAAACTTTGTACCCTCAAGTAGTTTCATTATACAGAGCACATGTAAATAGGTATACGAATGTGTGTTGTGAAGTTGTGACTCATTCCTTACGAAACCTGAACTTGGAATTCCGTATTATGATTATTTATTATTGAATGGTTATTTATTTACCCCTTTTCCTATTTTATTATTTTTACAAATACCTACATACCTACGATTCAGGGGAAATAGGAATTTGTTTTCAATTTCGTGAAGTATACTATACAGTGATCAGACAATGTATTGTGATTGTAAAAACCAAGATAAGCACTGTTCCTCGGTACAGTAGGCTCTACAGTCTACAACGTCGAACAAACACAGGTTCCTCTAACACCGAAAAATTCTGGTGGATGAAATAATATGACTACAATAAATTTGCAATGCTTTAAAATATCCTCAAATGTTATTGTAATTCTGTCTGTTTTGCGTTGGTTACTGTCCTTCTCAATTGAAATTCAGCCCACGATAAACTTGACTCGTATCGTAGATAACTACCCTTTCGAAATTTCTTTCGTCATTTCGCCATTCCTAATAGCATCTGACCAATATGAACTCGTAGACTCATTATTCTGTTTGGTTTTGAATGGACCCTTGCTTATCGTCAGGGGTAAACGATGATTGCTGTATGCCCATCTCTGTTTGCTCGAAGCATGCTTGAACTTTGTCCTGCATGTTCACATACTCACGATCACGAGTGCATGCGTGAACGCAAGCCAGCGGAACTATCTAACGCGGGTCAAACATCAATAGATTTGTTTTAACTTTGAATTTTAATGATAACGTGGCGTTCGATATTTTTAAACCTAAAGTAAAGAAAAGTAAAGACAAGCAGGCTGGATTTTTAAGATTTTAAGCTGGAGTTTACAAAAGTAAAGATTAATTTAAATTTAATCAAATTTAAAATATCTGGAGCCAGTAAAGGTCTGGAGAAGGTAAATAGTATTTTAATTCAAAATAAAAATATTTAATTTGACATAAACCTATGTGGACTTAGAAAACGTCAGAAGCTAGGTGCACGGTTTTTCATAAGGAGAAGAGCCGGTAAGAATCTCCACTGTTAATCTTTTAAAAATAATTGCCTTTTACAATATTTTCAAATAAAAGGTATGGGAGGACAGTGTAGGTCTTTCAATAAGTACCAGGTACTTAACAAAATAGAACATGGTCAACAAATCTACAGTTCACTAAGCCTACAGTGTTCTCACATTCACAAAATAGTAAAGAAACTATAAAAAAAAAAAAACCCCGCCTAAACGAATTAACATGATTGCTATTATACAACTAACAAATCTGAATAATTAACTTGAAGAGGTTATCTAGGTAAAAGGCATTCCTTCAAAGTTTGAAAGAAATGTAGGTACCTACCAAGAGCTTTATCTATACTAATATTTTATAGAGAGAGAGAATTAATTTTGTGAGTTTGTGTATTTGTGGAGGGTAATCTGCGGAACCACAGCTCCTATTTGAAAAATTCTTTCACCATTTGAAAGGTACATAATTCCAGATGGACAAAGGCTATATACAGTGTGTCCCTGGATAAAGTGCACAAACAAAAATCGGTGAAACTAGACCATTATTCATCGACAATTTTTTTTAAATAAAATCGTAATAATTATTATCGTTTTTTTTACTGTCTATTAAATACCCCTGTATTGACAACATAATAACTTTTTATTAATTGAGGGAATTTCATTAACATAAAAACAATAATGATGGGTAACCAATAACCTTTTAAAAACAGCCATCAAGTAAAACTTTACGTTTCTTTGAGAAATTTAGACATTTTTGTCACATTTGTTCAAGAATTCTTTTGAAAAAATCGAAAACGTTTTTAGTTTTTTTTTGAGATTTTGTGAGACTTCTTTTAATATTTTTTTTGTCGATGAATCATGGTCTAGTTTCATTTGTGTACTTTATATGGACAATTTTAATTGTCTGAAATAAATGTATTATTATTATTATTTACCACTGTAATATGTAAAAAGAAGCACTTAATAATACTAATGGAATACTATCAAGCCTAGCACTTTTTGTTAGATTACTGCTCAGAACTTGTGCACAACGTGTCGTGAACAGAATACCGTCTTCACAATATGTAAATTACAGCCGTGCGAAGCGGGTCGCTAGTTTTACATAAAAAACTGAACCTATACAAGGCCTAGACAAGTGAGAATCACTGTAAAATAAGACAATAATAATATAAGAATAATAATATAAAATAATATAAGACACTCCTGGGTTGAAATTTTGTTCCATTCATTATGACCGCGTAGGTATTGCTGTTTCTATGAAACATCAGTTTTTTTTTAAATTATCGACGAAAAATCGCAACGCAGGGGGTTCAGAATCATGTACTGAATTCATGGTATCAGTTTTCTCGTCGATATGCCACCCTGTACATAACCCCTGGACATAAGCTTTTCGATAGCGTACACATTTTTGACTTTTCCATTAGAATGTCCCTTTATCTAGGTCCTTTGGAGAATCCTCTCTGTACATTGCACGTAACAATAGTTATCATAGCTTTCGGTTATTTAGACATCTCTATCCGTAACCAGTATGATTATCTACACTAATATTTTAAAAAGAGAAAAGATTGTATTATTGTTTCATCATCACCATCATCATTTCAGCCCAAAGACGTCCACTGCTGGACATAGGCCTCCCCCAAATGGGGGGGGGGGGTTTGCCATAATCGTCAGACTTGGCAGGTGGGTTGGTGATCGCAGTATGGCGTTAAAATGCATAGAGAACGCTGCTGCCCATTCTCTAGTAAGTCCCTTAGTCGCCTGTTACGACTCCCACGGGAAGAAATAGGGTAGTGCTATTCTTTACGTCCGTATTATTGTTTGTAATGAATAAACTCAAGATATGCTGGACTGATTTTAAAAATTCTTTCACCAGCGTAATGCTATATTATCAATTTATCACTAGTTTTAATTTATAAATCATCAATTAAATTAAAAAGCTATAATCACAATCAGGGAGGTGGTTAGACTGTTTAACCACTTTATCTCTAAACACAAGAAAAAGTATGAAAAATAATTAACTCCTAACATAACATAACAGCACACATGTTTTGCCCGAAAGATTATGCAGATATAGTGCACTCATAGCACAATCATTCTATAACCTTCCCACTGGTGGGATGCAGACCTCCTCTCTTCGAGAAGGAGTGGGCTGTAATCTACCACGCGGGCCCAGTGCGGGTTGGTAGATGTCACATGTCTTCGAATGTTTGGTTCTAGGACATCCCGGTGTGCTCAAGATGTTTTCCTTCACCGTTTTGTGAGCAGTGGTTATGAAATAATTTAGACAAAGTAAAGCGCCTGCCTGGGTAAAGATAAAGATATCCAGCCCGCTGGGAATGTTCAACACCGTCTATCAGGCGGAGTGTGTGGGCATCATACGAGCGGTCCACGCCCTAAAAGCCAGGAGAGTTACGGACACACACATACGCATACTCTCCGACAGCGCCTCAGTGCTTCAATCCTTACAGAAAACACATATTACCTCAAAGCTGACACTAGAATGTCACAATGCACTCGAACAAATAACGGTATTTAGCCGCAACACGGTGACGCTGCAATGGATAAAAGGACACAGCGGTTCGCTAGGTAACGACGCTGCTGACGAACTTGCTAGACGAGGATCCAGCACGGCGGTCTGTGGACCCGAGCCTATCGTACCCATCCCCTTCAACCAGATACGCAGATGGCTGCAGGATTTCACCCATACTTAAGCGGAGCACTGGTGGTCCTCGACACCGGGCTGCAGGCAATCCAAGGAAGCCATGCCATCCTTGGATACCGGGCTAACCCGGCGTTTACTACGCCTGGATAGGAATGGCCTGCGCTTGGTGGCGGGGACCATCACGGGCCACTGCTCGCTGAACAAACACTTTCATACAATAGGCATAACGAACAGTCCTCTGTGCAGGGCGTGCATGGAGGCTGAGGAAACCGTCACGCACGTGCTTTTTGAATGCACAGGCGTCACCCAGATTAGAACACAGACCCTCGGGACACCCAGATCTTTCACAGATGTTCTGAACAGACCAGGAGATTTAATTAACTTCTGGAGGGAGGTGGGCTGGTTGGAATAACCACCAACGGCCGCTATGGCCCACGCACAATGGTCCACTGAAGGACTAAGTGCGGAAACCAAACCCCATAACATAGAACATAGCGCCTGCCTGGGTTTGTACCCATGACCTAAGTATCGTGAGTCGGGCCCGGTAACACTGGGCCACCACTGTTCTATACACTATAGAGCACCCATATTTCGGCAATCGCCACCTCTTTTACATCTTTTTCTGAATGAAATACTACGAGTATGCCAAGCTAGGTTTATGATTTTTCAACTTATAGTTACGTGTACGTAACTCCTATCATGTATAACAACCAAAGTTGCAAAGAGGTACCTAAGTATACAACAATTTGCCTTTAACAGCCCTTTTCCAATTATTTTGGGATCGGCTTCCAATCTAACCGTATGCAGCTAAATACCAGTATTTCACATGAAGCGACTGCATATCTGACCTCTACAACCCAGTTACTGGGTAACACGATACCCCTTGGTAAAGTAGGTAACCTATACATGCAATGCAATGCAAGTAGGCAAAAAGAATCTCGTTGTGTTCATTTATTCAATTAATATTCTCATAAATCTTAATAAACAATGTACTTAATCAATTGTTATTGTATCGTTCATTACAAAAGGCATCCATCGCGTTACTTTATTTACAATTTTACTTTAGTAGGGAGTTACAATGAGTCTTCTTCACTTAATGAACTAAACTTAACTTTCACAACTTTTAATTGAAATTAATAGTTTGAAAAGCAGTGGTGGCCCATTGGTAACGGCTGCGACTTACGAGTTGTAGGGCGTAGGTTCGAACCCAGACAGACGCTTTACTTTGTGTAAAATATTTCATCACCACTACTCTCAAAACGGTGAAGGAAAACATCGTGAGGAAACCGGCATGTACTAAAACCAAAAATTCGAAGACATGTGACATTCTACCAACCCGCACTGGGCCCGCCTGGTGGATTACGGCCCACTGCCTGACACCGAGAGGAGGTCTGTGTGAAAGTAAGGTCAAGTGTGAAAATACGGGTTTAAAAAAAAATCTACATATACTTATAATAAACCTGAAGATTTAATTTTTTGTTTGTTTGAACGCGCTAATCTCTGGCACTACCAGTCGGATTTGAAAAGTTCTGTTTGCATTTGATAGCCAAATTCTTGAAGATGGCTATAGCCGCTATAGGCTATTTAACATCACGCTACGACCCTTAGGAACCGAGCAAAAAGAAAAACAGTCAGAATGAACGCTAAGCGACAACGAAGTAATAGCGCGGGCAGGCGATGCGATGCGACGGGGTGGGTTGGGGGACAATAAATTAAATATTTAAGAAGTAGAGGTAGAAGTTTTCACACAAAACGATTTAAAGTAAATGTAGTTACCAAGTTAACTGAATTATCGCGCTACTTAGTTTGAAAACTAAATCAATTACAATAAATTTCAAAACCGGCAATAAAATAAATATAAAAGTTAAAAGTAAAACTCACTTGTGTATTGATAAGGGTGCGTTGATTCGTGAACGAGCTGCTGTCGACTGAGATGGGTTCTGCGCCAGCGCACAACCCAGGCCCGCCCACAGGCGAGCAAAGCGGACCTTATCGCGGGTCAACATTTGTTATTAGACGATCATTGATTTGTTTACAACAGACACAAATGATGTCGTTAGTTAATACTTAGGTGATTAAGTTTAACATTTCTCGATGACCTAAAAGACTATTTTGTTAATGAAATATAATCCAAGTTATTCATGTTATCTACTTATTCTACACTAGCTTCTGCCAGCAGCTTCGCCCGCGTGATATCTTTATAAATTATAGCTTATGTTACTCAGTGATCTGATAATATAGCATTCTACTGGTGAAATAATTTTTTTAATCGGTCCAGTACTCTTTGAGTTTATTCATTACAAGCAAACAACAAACTTACAAAAAATCAAATCTTTTCTCTTTATAATATTAGTTTAGATGTATTTAAGTACAATTTTTTGTTACAAAATGCCATAACTAATGTAAAAGTATTAATCTTGTCGGTAGGAGTCGGGTTTGGTTTGATCCATGCGTCATGTTCGTGAACGGACGCCGTCAGTTGGGACTGGTCAACTCTTAGCTGCCTTGGCTGATTTTTTTTTTTGAAATTTCTTTGTTTTATCTTTTTATTACCAACGCTTCTAACGTGCACTTCTTTCTACATTGTTCTCACATGTATAATTTCAACATGAATGTTGTAATCAATATTTTGTAACAATTTATTTTATTACAAAGTTGTGGAGTTTCTTGCCCGTTCTTCTCCATAGGTACCTACTACGCTTTGGAATGGGCAACTAGCTTCATATTTCTGACTGACCGATTCCTTGACAATTCAAAAGTGCCTGTAAATGGTTTAAATGAAATAAATGCTTTGAGTTTGAGTTTTATCATCATAACACAAAAGCTAAAAAGCTTCTATTGTTTTTCTTCATAAATTAGATTAAAAATAGTACCTCTAAAGATCCTAAAACGATTAAAAGATTAATATTCAAAATCATCTGCGACTTGGAAAGGTCCAGTTTACTGCTGTGTACAATCAGTATACTCTCGCGCAGCGTCCGTCCGGGCGAGTGAAAGAATAGCGACGATAAGAAAAACAGATAAAAACTATTTCTGTTTATATTTACCGTTATATTTATCTCAAACATGTATTTTTCAATGAAGTTGCATACAACTTCACGGAACCGACGTGAGCGATCGGAGCAAAATGTTTGCAAACCTGCTCCACATTTACACAGATTGTCTCTGATTTTGTGGAAGCCGCCTTTAACATAGTCGGGAAAAGGCTAATTAGGTGATGATGAGGTTGTCTCTGATCAAAGATCTCTTTTGACAGAACCAGCATTTTACAAATATCGCCGCATTATCATCGCAGAAATAAAATTAGTCAACGCCATTATAAGAATACTTTCCCAAAGACTACTACGCATTGGTAAATAGATTTTATTTTCAATGCATTTTTTTATTTAATTAAGGTTCATCAACAGTTGTTACAGATAATAAACAGATGGGAACATATAGTTATTAGTGTCTTAAATCTAACTGCACAACCAATTACAGGCAAACACCGCATGCAAAATGCTCTTTATGACTATCACTATAATTTTAAAGACTTAATGTACTTAAATTCTAGATAGTAATATTAAAAACTAATACTAATTACGTCTGACAAACGTTTCTAACCAACAGAATAAAATACTAGACCTATGTATCACTGAGAGTGCAGAGTAGAAGAGCTCTACCTGACTACGGTAGGTACCTATTTGTTTGTGCAGTTAGATTTAAGACACTATTACCTATATGTTCCTATCTGTTTATTATCTGTAACAACTGTTGGTGAACCTCAATTAAATAAAAACTTTCGTTGTCTGTTTACGTAACTATCCTCTGTTCTGAAGATTCCCAATAAGGGCAATAAGAGCTCACGCGTTTTTTTTTTTTTTTTAAACGTTGCCCCACACTTAGAATTTCTTCTTGTATTGTGGGTGCGTTTACAAACATAGAAACTCACATACACTAACACCCAGACCCGAAACAACTACTTGCAGATCATACAAATATTTGTTCCGTGCGGGGATTGAACCCGCGACACGTTGGGCAGCAGTCGATCGCTCAGCCACTGCGCGTCTGCGCCAACCGTGCCGTCAAACTAATAATACTAATAATAAAAACGATTTAAGATACTTAGGTAAGAAACTCCGGATAGTAAAAGCCATCCAAAATGGCGAGATGTCTCGTTATCGTAACTATTTTAATCGTCGCCAGTCATAATGTGCAATTTATAAAAATATTTTGGTCCCTTATCATTACCGCGGCTATCGTCGATACAGAAGCGATAAGGTAAACAAATTATGCAAAGAATTTTCTGGATCTCGTCCTGACTGGTCAGAACAGATAGGGGTAGAGGAAGTGAGAACAGGTAAGTGTGTAGGAAGATAGAGTCTTAGCTCATACATTTGCCATGCAAAGCTTTGAAGGTCCACTCCAGCATGATTCATACGAACCTACTCGTAACTTTCTTCATTGGATGGAGAGGGAAGCCGTTTAAGAGCCCAATTCATACAACGCTTGCATGGAGTTTCCTTCTGTCATTTAAATTAAGTATATGTAGCAAAGCACAGCAATATCTTAAAATTATCTAGGTCTGGCTACTGAGAATTGCTAAACTATTTCATAACTACCAATTTCATCCACCGGACAACTAACTTCAGTGCCGAAGCGTATACATACTAAGTATGATGCATCGAGCTCTACAAACAGACTTGTTACAAAGGTCTAGGTGACAAAAACGAGGCTCTAAAAATTCCAACTTTTTCTAAATCAAATCAAAAGTCATTTATTCAAACTAGGCTAAGAATCAGCGCTTTTCGAACGTCAAAATTACATAACACAGTCCCCCAAAACGCCCGCCTTTCACCACTTCCCAGTGCTTAAGCCGGGAAGAAGAAGCGGCGCAACAAACCCCCCAGCAGCACAGCTGTCTGTTCCGTTAGAAAAACTATATAAAAACACAATGTTTCATAACGAGCTACTAAACAATAAATTTGTATACTTAGTGCTGATTTCGCCAAACTTTTCTTATAAATCTCATGATATGTAAATAAACAGCATGTCTAACTATGATGAGGTCGACTTCCAGCCTAACTGGATGCAACTGGATGTACCAGTATTTTATACTCGTATAGAGCGACTGCATATCTGACCTCCACAACCCAGTTCTCAGTAACACGATACCCCTTGGTAAGACTGGTTGACATTTGGGCTTCTGAATACCCCGTAACCACTGCGAGACAATTCTTAAAAAAATACTAAATTTAAACAATGTAGGTACTAAATAAACATATCAGCTGTGAACTAGTCAGCCGTCTTGAATCTTGCTAATTCTCCATCAGGGGGTAAGTACGTCAGTGCAATATCTACGTGGTTTAGAAGCGTGAAGAGGTCAGAGATCATGTTTGTGCGTGCATGGTATCTCCATCTTTCGTCAATCGATGATAGTGTTAGAAATGGCTAAACGTGACGGTTTTGATAAGATTCAGAAAAGCGTCAGTCTTCACCTTGAGTTTCTCTTCAATGGCAAATACCCTTTTAACGATAATCCTCTAACCCTGTAACCGCCTCTGTGGTCTAGTGGTAAGACCATCACATATATGTCTCAGACCTGGGTTCGATTCCCAGTGGGAATCATTTCTGCTCGGTTTGGTTGGTGGTAGGACTTGGTATCAGTCTGCCTCGCTAACTACCCCCATCTTATCTAAGTCTTTCGCCATAACAACAATGTTAACAGCATTGTTGTGGTTTGGGAGTTATAGATAAGATAGCCAGTTCCTCTGTGGTTGAGGATTCCGGGCGAAGCTCGCTTCCACTTTCGGGCTGATCAACACTTACCATCAGGTGAGATGAGCGCGAGCTTACACGTTGTGGACAAAAAAGTGAGTGAAGTTAGTTAGTATTTTCTTCTGCAAATGAAATGTGGAGTGCAGACTTCAGTTCTTCTACCTGACTGCAGTTTCTACAGTACCTGTACCTACTTAATACTTCAGGTATTAAGTAGGTACAGGTCGTTAAGTACATAGCTATCTATCTGTTTGGGTTTCTTCTTAGCGTGTCGATGCAATCCAAATAGTGTCACCTGTGAACATTATCGTCAAGTATTATCTATTCTGTGCTTAAGAGTCTACAATACCTCAAATTGGTTAGCATGATCCTCTTCCGTTATATCGAAAATACAGCAGCATTAATTTTGTAATAAATATATGGTAAAGTAGAGGATTAATGTCAAGTAGGTACTATGTTACTAATGTCGTGATGGCCCAGTGGTTAAGGCCTCGCCTCTCATGCACGAGGTTGTGGGTTCAAATCCAGGCAAGTACCAATGTGACGTTTTCAATTCATTTGTACTTTCTGAGTTTATCTTGGACATTACTGATATCGGTGAAGGACAACACCGTGAGGAAACCTGGACTTATAGTTAATATAAGTCTGAAATCGCCAACCCGTCTTGAGCAAGCGTGGTGATTAATGCTCGTGCCTTCTCTGTATGAGAAGAGGCCTTTGCCCTGCAGTGGGACAGTAACAGGCTGGTATTATTATTACTATATCTAACGAAACACGACTCGATATTTTTTTTTAGATAGAAAACTATACAATGTTACCTCCAAACCGAACAATGAACCGCTGGTATAAAAAAAAACAATTACATCATGAAACTTTGCACAATAACTGAACGTTATAAAGCAGATACGACTTTTTTTTTACTACTATTATTTTCTCCGTAATAAGAAGTTACCTAAAATATCAGCGCCATAGGGCCTTCTCCCTCCCGCCCAGCACCCCACTCAGTCTCGCTCTCACTCAGTCCGAGAGCAGTAGTGAGCGAGATAAAGAGTGAATTTGAGCTGCGGTATTATGGACTCTTAAATGTTAATTTAACAAGCTAATGATCTGAAAAATTGTATGAGTAGATGTTTTTATAGAGACTTTTTATTTAACGTTACATTAGTCACTGTTTCAAAATATATCAATAAATGGTACCAGCTTTTACCCGCGGCTTCACTCGTGTGGATGTCACAAAATATCCCACGGGATCCTATTACCGGGATTACATACCTAATAGCCGAGGAAAATTTCATTGACTCCTACCGCTGCGCCCGCGTAGTCGTCATCCTTAATTATTTTGTTACGCGTAATTTTGAATCTGTGATATCTTTTAAACTATTCATTTAAATGATATGATAACAAGGCATTTTTTAATCTAAATTAAATGCCCAAGTTAAAGATATATTTGATTGGATACGGATTAATACAATACTGGTCAAAATAGCTTCGGAAATAACAATTAAATTTTTATCAAATTCTGAAAGTTGAAAATAGTTATTTTATGTCATCTTTAAAATATATACATATGCCATTGCGTACTGTTTTGTTGAACTTTTTGAGATGTACAAACCCGTAGAACATAAATTTTATGTATCTCTAACGGTTTACGCGGCGCACGCCAGTAAAGCTCCCACTCGGCATGAAAACCTTAATGAATTATACACCAAAACCTTTCTCATGAATCACTCCGTTCATTGGTGAAAACCGTTTGAAAATCCATTCGGTAGTTTTTGAGTTTATCGCGTTCAGACAGACAGACAGACGACCAATGCCTTGGAACTTGGGTAGGCCTTTGGTGTGGGATGCAACCTGTGTCGACACCTTTGCGCCATCCCATCTTCCTAGCACGGTGGGCTGTGCCGGGGCGGCTGCTGCAGGTGCAGAAAACCTCAAACGGCGCAAATATAACAACCTTATTGGTAGCTATATTTTTGAGCCGTTTGGGGTTGAAACACTAGGGCCGTGGGGTCCGAGTGCTTATCGAATATTTCGGGACATCGCCAAGCGGTTGGTCGACTCATCACGTGACCAGAGGGCTGGCCAATTCTTAGGCCAAAGAATCAGCATTGCCATCCAACGTGGCAATGCTGCCAGCCTTTTGGGCACTTTTCCCGCTGACAGCGATGCGGACGAATTTTTTGATGCCCAATGAGCTCTTCCCTTTATTTTATTTTCTTATTTTTTTTCTTTACATTCTTGTACATAATATATATAATAGATAGTTGTAAAATAAATTGTAGGATGAAGTGGCTTTTCACTTATTTCACTATTATTTTTTATCATCCAAAATAACCCAAAACCCAAGAAATGAAAAGTAGACATGCATGGCTATCAGAGAGGTAGCTATCGTTCCTAAGTATCGATAACATCGTAATATCTCCGCATTTGAAAGAAACAAAGATATTTCCGATATTTTCAGGACACAAAAAAAATACAATCGCAATGTTGTTATCGTAGACTCTATCGCTCGCCTTAATCGATATGTAAAATAAGTAATTATCTCCCAATCTTATCAGTTATGACGATTTAGGCAAAAAATAACATATCGTCGCACTCAATCAAGAGAAACAAACTGATCGACTTGTGTTTATTAAAAATAATAATACGTTTTTAGCTTTAAATAAGTGATTTTGGTGATAAGTGTACCTACCTAGTGTTTCAGAACTTAGTAAACTTAGCTAAGTTACAATAAAAAGTAAACAAATAAACGGTGAGATTTATTATATTTTTATTTAAGAAGCAGAAAAGGATATGAACACAACAAATGATTAATCAAATCGATCATCCGGTTTCGATAAATAATGAAATGGTAGGTGAAATCAGAATTGAGTCATTGTGATTTCACCTACCTACTCTTTTTTTCTTGAACTGGGTAATAGTGCTATATTTATTGGATTCTATAACATATTTTTATTACCTAGGTGTAAGTATACACTAACCTAACAGATTCCCGGGGCCTGGCCTCCCCATATGGGTCTCGTATATTTGTAAATACAAACATGGTTTGTACTTAAGTATTGTGGTTTATCTTTATGTAAGAACAGCTTGCTTATGCAGCTGCTTTATTTAAAGATGTCTCTTCTTCTTGGTCTCGTAATTCATTACTGAAGGTTGTTCCATGCCTTCGTGGCTCTATTTATGATGTTCTTCCACTTCGTTCGGTTCTCGGCTTGGTTCACTGCGGTTGTAACAGAGAGTTCAGTGAGAGCGGTTACTTGGTCTGACCAGTAACTAGATAACCGGCTGTGAGGTCTTTTCCCTTCTATTTTGCGCATCACCGCCAACTTTTCAAGGTTCTCTGATTCCTGACGCACGGGCAATATAACCAAAGTAACCGAGAATCCTTTGGTAGTAGATGTAAATAAAGCCGCCGCCGTTTGTCCTGCGCCTGATCTCTCGTACGTGTCGGACTAAGAGAGTGAGGAAACAGTGAGTGCGCCTGTGTCTGCGCACACATCACTCGTGCACTATAATATCTCCCTCGTAGATGGCTAGTCTCCGCCGCGATTGGCTGCCGTGATCAAAATTCGGTCTGGAGAACTATTAAATAAAGCAAAAACTGTTTGGGAGTTATTATGTTTATGTTAGGGACATCGATGTTTCATCTTACCTATTCGCATTATGCTGAGCGATGGCTGTTTTGCGTGGATGTGACGCATATTTTCCCCAAAATTGTTATTTTCATGTTGTTCTTTCTTTGCGTCTTGTGTACCGCAAATAAACGTATTTTCTTTCTTTCTAATTCGGTTTCATTTGAAAAGAAAGTTTAATGTCATCAACTTAAACTGGAAAGCATTTATGTAGGTTCATGATCGTACATACATAATTGATTATTTCAGTTCAAAAACAAAAAATCAAAATAAAAAATGTTTTATTTCATTATAACACGTTGTACATTATACAGTTGGTGGCGTCTCCTTTTAAGCATATAGATGCCTGTGCCAGGAGGCGCCGCTCCTTCATATTTTCATTCAGTTTTTGTTTATTATTCTTCCTCTTGTTTCCTGTTAAGGAGTGCCTTCTAAGTTTAGAAAGTACTGCTTTCTTCCCTTAGTTTGATAACAAAATTATATTCTGCCCCACATTCCAATTGTATGCGAAATTAGCATTATCAGAGTTATCTGTGCTCACCTAAATCCTTGATTGCACAAATGTATTATTAATTTTGTAATTTTATTGTTTATTTCAGTTTTTAAGAAAAATAATCGATAAAGACCAGCATTGCCATACAACGTGGCAATGCTGCCAGCCTTTTGGGCAGTTTTCCTGTTGACAACGATGCGGACGAGTTTTTTGATGCCCTATGATTCTTTCCCCTTCTTTTATATATAGTTTTTAAGTTTATCGGTAGGTGGTCAAAGCCCAAGTACCTTTTATGAAAATCGGGATTTCATTTTTTTTTTTAAACAAAGAAGATTGCTCTCTATTAGTAAAACAAAAAAAAAGAAATAAGTTAAAACCGGGATTTGTACCCAGACCAGGGCCAAACCAATTTAAAAAACTTGAATTGAAGAAAAATTCTTAGCAGTATGTAGTTGGTCGGAAAATTTAGCATATAGCATAAATAAATTTAAAAAAATTAAGAGAACTCGGTGAAAGTTCCGGAAGAGGTGAATTATGTTTTTTACGATTTGCGGCTTAGCTACAACTCTCATCGGAAAAAGTTAAATGTAAAAGTTGTTGATAGTAATAATAATAATAATAAATCATTTATTTCGAGCAACAGGACTCATAGTGTCAGTAACAATATACTTACAAACTATGTTAGTAGTACACTTACAAACAAAACAAAACAAAACAGAAAACAGATTGTGACATCATTGCTGCAAGGTGACAGGCCCAGCCGAAACCTTGCAGCAGTGGTTCACAAACACACAATCAAGCCTACTTGCAATCATAGACAGGATGCTGTTGGCGCTGCCCCGTACCCCACGGACCAAGGATGCGCACCTTTTCCGCAACACCGTGTAGAAAGAGTCTACGTGAGCTTCAGCAAACATCCCTGATGCGCTGCAGTATCGGGGCAACCCCATCAGCACCCTGAATGCGTTATTGTATTGGACGCGAAGGGCGCTGTATGATTTTTGAGTATAATGACCCCACAGACTGCAAGTGTAAAAAGACGTGCAGTAAGCAGTAAATATAGTGCGCTTGACCTCATTAGATGCACGCCTGAATCTGCAGGCAATCATATTAGCTCTCACACACAGCGCCCTCCGCTCCCTATCAATATCCTCATCGTCTTTGAGGTCAGTGGTCAATAAGTGACCCAGATATTTAAATTGGTCTACCCTCACAAGGGGCATACCGTTCAACTTCACTGAAGGCACTGCTTCTGGGTATTTACCCCTGGCCCCAAAGACCATGACTACACTTTTTTTTACATTATATGCCAGACCATGTAGTCTGGCATATTGCTCGCAAGTGGCTACGAGTGTCCTTAGCCCGCAGATTGACGCACTCAGCAGCACCATGTCGTCGGCGTAGCTAATGTTATTACAACACACGCCATCAATATGACACCCGACACGCATGCTGCTAAGCGCGTCAATCAGATCATTCACATAAAGGTTGAATAGCGTTGGTGAGCACAACCCCCCTTGCCTCACCCCGCACTCCAACCCATACGGCTTAGACAGGGCACCAGCCCATTTCACACTATTGACTTGGTTTCCATACCAGTATTTTAGAGTATTTGTCACCTCTGGTGGCAAATTTACCTCTTCCATCTTTCTCCATAAAATGTCGTAGGAAACCAAGTCAAAAGCCTTGCTCAAGTCTAGGAAACATGCGTAAACTGGAGTGTGGCGATCCGTGTAGTACTTCACAGTATGCTTCACACTCAATATAGCGCTGTCAGTGGATAATCCAGAACTGAAACCAAATTGGTTATCGTGAACATGTATATGACTGCTAAGTTGAGCGTTAAGCACACTGTCAAACACCTTCGACATGATTGTCTCAAGAGATATTGGCCTGTAATTGTTCTTATCACCCA
Source organism: Agrochola macilenta (assembly GCA_916701695.1). Classification (NCBI taxonomy): domain Eukaryota; kingdom Metazoa; phylum Arthropoda; class Insecta; order Lepidoptera; family Noctuidae; genus Agrochola; species Agrochola macilenta. Next base: position 19,604,117 of record OU753563.1, read on the forward strand.
TGTCACCAGTCTTATTTTTGACAATAGGTACCACTGTTGTTTTGATCATATCACTCGGCATATAAGCATGACCCAGACAAAAAGTAAAAAGCATAGCCAACACTCTTGGCAAATGCGGACCAGCACATCGGAGATGCTCAATGCTGAGACCGTCATGACCAGGAGATTTTCCTCGACGCATCGCGTTAATTCTGTTCAAGAGCATTTTAGCTGTTATTTTAACTCCTAGGTCTTTCCGTGGCTCAACATTGAGCGTCGACCTAGATGGGCCTAATGGTGACTGCACACTGAAATGGTCTACAAAAAGGTCAGCTATTTGTCTAGCATCACTCACGCCATCGACGCAAACAGGGAGGCCAGGCTTGCCCTTTAGTCTATTTGTATGCTTCCAAAAAGATCGAAAATCGTTCTTTGAATGCTGTGAAGCCAGAATATCCATTTTAATTTGAGTCTCATGATCTTGAAACCACTTCAACCGAGACTTAAATATCTTTCTAGCTTCACGCATTTCTTCAAAAATACGTCCCGATGTCGGCATACCAGTACCTAGCCAGCATAAAAACTTACGCCTAGCCTCCCTATGAGCGCCGCTCACATGCATATTCCAGCCCACGACTGTTCCTCGCTTTCTAGGACTTCCCCCATAAGTTATTGTCTCAGTGGCCGACTCGGACAACGCAGTAACAATTTTCCCATATATCGCATCTATTACACGAAAGTGGTGAGGGTCATTACAAGTTTGACCACTACATGCTCTAAAGTCATCCGGGAAGTCAATAAGTCGCAACTTCTCATGACATTTAATGCTATAAGCACGAATCTGTTCTTGACTTCTTTCTCCCCAGATCACCCTATTCACTTCAATGCTAACATTTGGTTGTTGAATCTGAACAAAACTAAGGTCACACATAATAATCAACAATGATAGTGAAAATATCTTCACCACTTCGATCTTACACATAGGAACCATGAAACGATCATGACACTATTTAATTTTAAGGATTCTCTCCAAGAATTAATCGCTCCGGCACACAGTACGTATTTTGGTCAGACTTGAAGGATCTAAAGATTTAATCGAAGTTCAAATAATTACCATTTTTCTTTCCTAAAAATATTAATCACTAATATATAATGCGCCTATTTTTGTGAACCTCAAATTATTCATATTTTGGGGTCCTAAAAATCCTTAACCAAGTACTTACATAACAACAACTTGGATGTAGCGCTCTCCGGCTGCTGCATAAATCATTAGAAAGTCAATAAGTTTTTAGAAGATCAGTTAAATATTATTTCGCGATCTAAAGGTAGAACTGACTTGTAAGTCCTGTCTAAAACTAAATGGGAAGATGGATCTGTTTACGCTAACTACAGTGCGTTCATTATAACTTGACCCGTGACGCGATTGGTAGCACTGTTCTGTCATTCGCCATTTTGAACTCTACCAGTATTGAAACTAAGCTTGACAAGCAATGGTGCCAACATGACGGCAGGGGACAAGTTATAGTGAACGATCTGTAATGAACTTAAAATTTTATAATTTCGCGGTTAACTGTAGAAATCTATGGTCAACATAGTGCACGATGCAGATAATAATAAAATAAACTTGAAGTACGAGTATATCTAACTAACCATACGATGGGTTTAAATATACATTAATTACATGCCATCTACCTCAAATGAATAATCAATGTGATCTTTAAACTAACTCATAAAATCACCGTGATTATAATGTATGATTATGCTAACTCAAGTCAGGTTATGTATGATTATGCTTAGAGAAGTCAGGAACCCTCTTTTTTCTTTAGATCGGAAATGATGTTCTATCTATTATTCAATATCTGGCCGGGAATCGGCCTGCGATTCTCGACGCCCAGGGCCTCTTCTGCGGCGGCTAGGGGCTTGGGGGCGCGAAATTTCGCCTCACGCGTTCCGCCTCCTTTCCCTTCGTTCCCTTCGCGAGCATTACTGCTTCGCAGAAAGAAGTGGCCTCCCATGCCCTCTCGCTCCGTATCATGGCCAGACCAGGGCCGGACGCGTGAGATCACCGCCGCCGATCGCCTCCACGAGGACACGGCGGTGCTCCGCCCAAGCCGGGCAAAGTCAAGAGCCCTCCATCAACATCTCATGAGATGATGATCATCATAGTCATGTAGTATTATTACTGTAATTTAATTGCACGTAATATAACTTTACAGTTTTTAACACAACTAACTATTTACTTAGGTATTTATTTAGGTACTAAATTAAAAGACTAACTAACTAGTATTTTAATCTTTTATTCGTTTTCAGTACTGATTTTCTAGCTCCGTTACGTAATTACATATTTTGTGTATTTCACAACAAATGTATGGATAAATGACGATTCAATGTTTTTAGATTAAAGACCTAAAGCATTCTTATAAAAAAACCTAATCTAATTTGTATTTTTCCACAGAGTCACAATTCATACAGAGGTGTGCTTGCCATCAGAACGAATTAAGAACATGAGATGGCTGTCGACGTCCGGCTACTGACGGCAGCGCTGGTGGTCCTCGCTGCTACAACTGCCTCCGCACAAGGTCATCATCAGTATCTTGCCCTTATCCCTATCCCATAAATCATGTAGCAACTTAAACAGGTCATAGAATAATAATTTGAATGCCTTAGCGGGAACCGTTTCCTTGTATACGTCAGCAAAAGTGATTGATAGCTTTGATGTTTTCTATGAATTTCTGAACATTTTCTTTTGAGTAATCTCGTTTAGTTGAGAACCTCTAGTTGTAATTTAACATGCATGTTATCTAACTGGACATCGTAGGAGTAGTGCCGTATGATCGGATACCGCCAGCTCTAAGACTTCTCTTTTTGATCCTCGTACATTGTGACTTATGTTATCTATACAAGTCCCGCTGCCTAATCTTGTTGGAATTTTATTTCAAATTTGATATTGTAACCCGTTATACGATATTTGAGTTGCTCTAAACATGTGGTCTTTTTTCAAAGATCAATGTTGAAATACCGCATAGAATAAGATTTTTGTTAGTGTGTAAAGAAAATATTTCAAGTTTACTTTTTATGTCCCTACTAAGTGGGCTCCTATAGGCACACATCACAATGATGTTGTGGTCAGTGAGTTCTACTGCGTAATATACAATTATATTACTCCAAAGCTCTATACTTAATTCCGTTTCGTATCACAATGCATGTACCAGCATGTCGGGATTTCCGAGTGAAATGTGAAGCAAGTGTAAAATTAGGAATATGTAACAAGTTAACATCAGATAATATACGAGTATTATACTCCGAAAAACACAGCACATCAATAATTTTTCCATTAAGTGCGACAGTAAGTAAACATATGAGATTTGTTCAAAGACCATTTATATTTTAATGCAGAATATTAATATTTTTAATAAAAATATTAATATTCTGCATTAATTTTGTGAACATGAAAGCTTTTTTCGTGTATAAAAAAATTTTATACACGAAAAAAGCTTCCATGTTCACAAAATTTTCCATCTGCAGAAGATTCACATTGGGTCGATGATATCTCTGTTATGGTTAACAATCAATTTTGAAAAGATAACTACGCACACCACAGTCAGAAATTCTATTGAATTTAGAGAACATAGTAAAGTCATAAGAAAGATTTAAATTAGAATCAAATGCAGTTGCATAGTTATATGTTATGAAACGTCTCTATACGCCAATTAAACAGTGACGAGTCAATCTGCCTAGCCTTTTCCCAACTATGTTGGGGTTGGCTTCCAGTCTTACCGGATGCAGCTGAATACTGTATTTTACATGGAGCGACTGCCTATCTGACCTCCACAACCCAGTAACTGGGTAATACGATACCCCTTGGTAGGACTGGTTGTCAGACTTTCGGGCTTCTGACGACCCGTAACGACTGTCAAAGATCCACAAATGACAGCCGGGACCAACTAACGTGCTTTCCGAGCCACGGAGGAATCTTGGTATGTTAAGATGGTCACCCATCAACAGACCAACCCCGGCAAGCGTAGCTTAACCTGCTGGATCGAACCGTGCGGCTGTTATTACTTAGCCACGAGCTCCTCAAAAAAACAACCTCCGAGAACAACCTTCGTCCTTAAACAGTGACGAGTAATGACTTAATTTAAAAGTGAGCACATAAGATTATATTCGTATTCTGTACTAAGATGAAAGGTTACACACAGTTTATTATGTTCATTATCATATTCAGATGATAGGTTTTACTAATTTATACAGGACTATTATATACAAATATTATTAAATCATATTAATAACTATTTACACTAGGTACTAAATAAAACTAACTATACAAATAGATACAAAAAAACAAAAGTACACTTAGGCGTCGAAGTATTCGTCCGCATCGCTGTCATCCGGTGTTTTTACTAATTATTTTATTTTAACCCTTCTTTTGCTTATAGTTGTTGGAGAACGATGTGGGTACATGATCCAAATCCCAAGGCCAGAAACAAGGCCTCCATTAGAGGATCAAAATTTTGATGGTAAGATCACTTATTTCTCTTCATCAAGTGTTGTTGTATTGAAGAAAACTGGCTTATTTTTTAATTTAATGGACTCACCAACAATTCTAAACACTATATTACAAAAATACCTTAACTATCGTCTAGTGTCACCATTTTTTACAAGTAAGCATCATCATAATTAGGTACATGCTTATATGTATACCTAATTTTAAGATGTGTCTGACTTATGTGTAGTATAACATAAATGTATAATCGTCAGGAATGTCATGGAACCAGAGGCCGCTGGTGCCTGCCGAGGACAGGCTGGATGTTTGCATGGACATCTTCCACGTGGAAGATCACGCGCCCAACATGGGCATGCAGGTCATCTACATGGAGGAGGAGATCGAAGGAGACGTGCCTATTGCCAAACTAAACTATCAAGGTTAGTGATTACAAAATTGCAAATTATTGCCACATTAGCCAGTCAGCAAAGAAGTAGCCCCCGACAAGGTGGACCGATGACCCGGTGAAGGTCATCTTTAACTTTATACCGGCACTTCTCATTGTAGTGTTATCTCAACCTGAAAGTTCATTCTAAGTACTACACAAGTAAAACCTTGCGGACTTTGTATCAATCTTGTTTGTTACAGGCAGTGCGACCCCTTACGTGCAGTCTCCCTTCATGACGGGAACATTCAGCATGCTCTCTCCAGTCATACGCAAGATTGGTGAAGACTGGTATCTTGTTATTACAAATAGGTAAGATAAAAGTAACCCTTTTTTTCTAGTTACTGGCTATATTAGTGTGAGATAAGATTTTCAAGAAGAAAGATTTTGTCTCACACTTATATAGCCAATATCACTCACCACTTTCACAATTTTGTTAAATTTTTTGAATTCATCAGCAACCAAATTGAAAAAATACACGATCAATCGCAATGTGAATCATTTTGAAGGATATTGCTAATCCATTGCTTCATATTTTCGAAAAATATGTCTGCTCAACAACGTACCTAAATAACGCAATGAATGTTATTGAACTGGCAAAATTAAACAGATTGTGATTGATCGTGTGTTACGCAATTAGGATGCCGGTCTATCTCATTCTCATGACTTTTCCTTGACATGTTAGCATGCCATAGTTCTAATGTTTTACATTATAAAACAGTATGTCATAAAATTTTAATGTTACTCCAAGAAAATAATTGCAAGGGTACTTGAGTCAAGTATTTGTTTAAAGATAATCCAACAAGAAGCAGTGGTGGCCCAGTGGTATCGGCCACGACTTACGAGTTCTAGGTCGTGAGTTCGAACCCAGGCAGGCACTTTAACCACTGCTCTCAAAACGGTGAAAGAAAACCGGCATGTCCTAGAACCTAAAAGTTGAAGACAACATCCACAAACCCGCACTGGGCCCGTACGGTGGAGTATGGCTCACTCCCTCTCACAGAGAGAAGGCCTGTGTCCCAGCAGTCTTCTTTTTGTGTGGTTAGTAACTAACCTGGTGTCAGTGTCAGTTTTAAAGCTGCCCATGGGCTTGGCTTGGACTTGGCTTCACATGCCGTCGAGTAATATCTCTCAGGCATGCCGGTTTCCTCACGATGTTTTCCTTCACCGTTTCAAGCAAGTGATAATTATACAATACGCACATTAATCCGAAAAGTCAGAGGTGCGTGCCTTGGGTTCGAACTTGAGACCTATGACTTGGCGGTCTGACGGTCACACCACTCGGCCAGCAGTGGTAACGTTATAAACTGATTGTGCCTAAGCTAATCCAAGAAATCTAGATAAACAGAAGTCGATTAAGACTTGTGAATATGTTGCATTTTTAAGGCAGGACTTCGAGACTCCTGGAATGCAGTATTACATTTTCAACGTGAGGGTAGAAGACGAGTCAATGGTAGCCATGGTGTCGCTTCAGATCGTCAACATCGATGACAACGCGCCCATCATCCAGATGTTTGCCCCTTGTGAAATAGCTGTGAGTGTTTGAACTTTACACCTTCGACTTCAAGCCAGCATCTAAGATACGCTGCTACAAGTATCTTTTAGCGCTCGAATGACGTTGACAGGGGGTCGCTGCTGGTCAACATTTACGACAATTAAACTGTGTATTATAGGCATGGGCGTTATTTCACGTCACTAGTAATAATAACTTTGTTTTAAGATGTATGTTGACTTGAAAGAGCATGGCAGTTGAGAGTATGACATACTCTCAACTGCCTCTGCTCACTTAAATGTCTCGCTGATGGTGGCGAGTGTGTTAGATCATTCGGTTCCCTACAAAATGGTTGAGCTGGATGGTGCTGATCCACGCGTCATGTTCGTGAACGGGCGCCGTCAGTTGTGACTGGTCATCTCTTATCTGCCATGGCTTATTTTTAATCTTATATTTTGAATTGTTTTGATAATTTTTTGTACATTGTTCTCAGATATAGAAGCAACAAGAATAATGTACCCAGGATTTTGTAATTTTCTATATTTAAAAGAGTGTCCTTGGAGTTTCTTGCCCGTTCTTCTCCATAAAGATCTACGTTTTGGAATGGGCAACTAGCTTCAACTTTCTGACTAACTGTCGCGACTATTTGACAATTCAAAAGTGCCTGTAAATGGTTTAATTGAAATAAATGCTTGAGTTTGAGTTTTAGTAATACGTTAATGATGTAACTACATCCTAGCTACAAAAACACGATTGTTCGAACTTTTCGTTCGGAAAACCGGAAAGCGCTCGCTTTCCGGTTTTCACCGAAAACATGGGAAAAGTGAAATCCACGCGACCGATCGCCTATTCGCGCTACGATTTCTTCTAAATAGTCAGCGAGAATGATAGGCGCGGTTCAAATTCAACCGTAACAAGCAATTTTCTGGCGCGGGATAGACGCATACAATAGAGATCAGAGAGTAGTACTACATTTTATTGGAACGCACAACATTCGCGCGGGTCGTAAGTGTCACAATCATATGACATGAGGGATATTTCGTAAGCTCTCTGAATCTACAAATCGTAACCAAACCATTAACCAGATTTTGAATATAGGTACTACGCCCTCATAATACTTATAATTATACTCCTTATAGACATGAGCATAAGCCAACAGGTTCGTAGATCCCGGAAGGATTTTTCGACATGTTGAATAGATTATAAGAAGGCCTATGATACAGTGCTACATATAATTATGGCTCATGAGAATGCTGGAGTTGTACAAGTTAGATACAACACTGTGCACCTTCCTGATGTCATGTATGGGGCAATGGAGGACGGTCCGTCTCTATCCAGAGGGCCTACCACCACCTTAAAAGCAGTATTATTTTTAAATGACTTTAGTGTGGGAAAGGGATGAAGCTCTAGACGACGTATAGCTCCATCTCTTTCCCCCACTGAATAAAGCGCTTCTTTGGCCCCCTGAACAAAGTGTTAAATAGTCTGTTATTAGGCGGAAACAAGGTGCGCGCCTTCAACGGTTGGGTCATGCAGGTTTTAATGTATTCTTTCGGCATACTCAAATAGACTCGGAACTTGAGGCTCTGGGTAGGAATGTCCTTACATTGCTGACGGTAAATCGGGTGCATCACCCCAGATCATCAGGGATGAGACTGTACATCCCATGGAAGTGTAGGGGTCAAGGTTTCCTAAAACCCTCCACAACCGCGAGATTTGCAGCCTCAAGGAATATTTCCTGCAAACGTGAGGATGCACCGGGATGTGCTCGCAGTGGACAAGGGCCTCACCCGCTCTTCTTGGTGAAAGAGAACTGGCGCAAACCTGCAGTACTTGATACTAACGATCGTAAGGAACTATGGCAAGACAAAGAGCTTCACGGGCGCTTTTTCCGGGCTCTCCATGGGCCAGATGTAGACTTTTTGGCGTCTGTATCCTGGCTGCGTTTCGGCGACCTCTTCGGAGAAACCGAAGGTTTTGTCTGTGTGATTATGGATGAATTATCATGAATAATAATTATCAGAAATTATACATTGTCAAGGACGGTACGGTTGACATCTGTCAGGCATGCCACCATCCCGGTGAATCAATCCAACAATTGTTTCCGGTTGTTCTCGTCTTACTAACGGCGAGTACTTGCACAGACACAATCTAGTGGATAGGATTATCCACTAGCAACTTGCCTTGAAGTACAACCTTATGGAGTCCGAAGTAACATACTACAGGTACGTGCCCGACCCAGCTCTCGAGAATAGATCGACAAGAGCGCCATCCAATGATTGTTGATATCGCTGTTCCTGTCCCTCATGACGAGAATCTCGTGAAAGCTGAGAAAGATAAGAAACGTGATTTTCTTATCTTTCTCAGCTTTCACGAGATCTTGACTTAGAACACGAGGTTGTCGACATGTCAGACATTGGGTCTGCTACCATTGTAGCGATAATCGTAACGATTAATTGCCTAATAGCGGAGAGCTTCGACCCACACCTTAGGAGGCTCTCATTGCGGGTGGGTCAAGGGCTTCATTCGGAAAGCAGTAGATACTCTGGACACGGCACGCATATTGAGGAGGTTCCTCTCTCTAGAGCCCTGGCCACTGGCAGCTTGGTCCCTGTTCCTGATGTCGATGGGCTACAATTTTTTAATATTTTTAAATGCTATTTTTGTGTTTAATAAAAATGTAAATAATAAGTATTGAAAATGAAATAAAAGGTTATAATTATACAATGTACCTATTGGAAATGTTTCGTAATTATACAGTTCAACTTGAAAACTGTATAAAACAACCAAATATGAGTTCTCAACCGAATGATGACAGCGGTAAAAGTTGACCGAAATGTATTCTCCTAGGAACTTGGCGAGACTGGCGTCACAACTTGCAACTACGAAGTCACCGACGCTGATGGAGAGATCAGTACAAGTGTCATGTACTTCACCATTGACAGCGATCGGGGAGACGAACAAGTCTTCGAATTGATAAGAGAGAATATCCCAGGCGACTGGATGAAAGTGAAAATGGTGTTGGTTGTCAAAGAACCTCTCAATTATGAGGAGAACCCGCTTCATATATTCAGAGTTACGGCTTGGGTGAGTATTTCAGAAGTTTGATTAGGTTGTTGATTTACTTATTTGATTTTGAATCAATCGAATTAAATAGTCATGGCAATCGTTTTTTTTTTTTAATTTATCTTGATTTATTGTACACCATTACAAAACAAAAGTATTTATTCATCCAAATATCATTGGAATTCAAAACATTTTAAAATCCTCAGGACTCCCTTCCAAATAGGCACGAAGTAACCATGATGGTTGAAGTAGAGAACGTAGAACACAGAGCGCCGCGCTGGATGGAGATCTTCGCCGTGCAACAGTTCGATGAGAAGCTCAGAAAATCATTCAGAGTACGGGCTATAGATGGCGACACGGGGATCAATAAACCTATACACTATCGACTAGAAACTGAAGAGCAAGGTAAGAATTAAGAATAAAGACAAGAAGATTATTTTCATTGGCTCAACATAGTTTGCTGGTCATATATGTGTATGTATGTATATGATATGGCGAGCTTGTTATACCAAAACACGCTTGCGGTAAAATTATTGTATTGATTTTGTAGAAGTTACGTAAATAAAATAATGCTCTTCGCATTTCAGACGAGGGTTTATTCGAAATTGAAGCTATAGAAGGGGGTCACGAAGGTGCTTGGCTTCATGTCGGGCCAATAGACAGAGATGAACTCAAAAGAGAAGTGTTCTACCTGTCTATAATAGCATATAAGTACGGTGACAACGATGTAGAAGGCAGCTCATCGTTCGAGACACCAGCCGATATCGTCATAATAATCAACGATGTCAATGACCAGGCACCACTGCCTCTAAACGAAGATGGTATTTATACTACTAGCATTATGGAGGAGACTGCGATGACCCTAAATTTAGAAAATTTCGGTTTTCACGATCGGGATCTAGTAAGTGTCTAAATTATTACTTCACTATTATATAAATACAAATAACAGAAGAGACGTAACAGTCTATTTTATCGAATAAAATAATTCACTCATCTACATAGTAAAAGAACAGTGTACAACAACTTAATTCACGGTAATTTTCAACAAAATGTTCATATTTACATAATATAGGTTAGATTTAAAGAATTTATTCTCAATAAAGAATACAAATTCGCTTACTTGAGAACAACAGATTAACTTAAACAATAATTACAATTCGTCGTTAGCACATATAAAAAAAACTAGTTGTGTTTTGCTGGTCTCATTTGAATTATTGATTACTTTATTTGATGTTACGGCTTGCTAGGGTCCAAACGCACAATACACAGTGCACTTGGAGAGTGTATATCCGGAGGGAGCCCATGAGGCTTTCTACATCGCCCCAGAAGTTGGATACCAGAGCCAGTACTTCATCATGGGCACTCTGAACCATCACATGCTGGATTATGAAGTAACTGCTTTTCAGAAAATTCAACTAAGGGTATGTTGATTATTTTATCATACTTCTGCAATATAATATGTATTTGATGTTTTTTTTTAAATTCTTCCTTCGTTACTCTTTGATATAAGTAATTAAGAATTACCTAACATGGTGCAAGGGCAGGACGATTAAGAAAAATAACCATTGCCTACAAAAATAACAGTTTAATAACCTGATCATAATTTTGCATACATTCTGCAGGCGATAGCAATAGATATGGATGACAATAGATTGTTTGGAGTCGCAACGATAAACATAAACCTGATCAACTGGAACGATGAGCTGCCGATTTTCGAACATGCCGTACAGACGGTCTCGTTCGCCGAGACACAGGGTGCCGGCTTCCACGTTGCAACGGTCCTGGCTGAAGATCGGGACATAGACGATAAAGTCGAGTAAGTTAATATACTTTGGACGCTACATCTTTATCTGCTGGAGTTTTTCTTTCCTCTGGTTGTGACAAAAAGATACGTGAGTGAACCTCTGTCTCATCCTTTTTTTGTATTAAAGCTGGTATCCAATATATACAAAACATGACCACTTTTAAAATATCCACGCATTGAAAAGCTTGTATAAGGGTCTCAGTGTCATCATCTTACTGTCTACTGGTTCTGATTGCCTTATTGATCACAAATTCATCAGCCTAAGTCTGTTCTTTTCAGTACCTTTCGCTCAAGATTATAAAGAAGTCTCACTAAAAATGTAATGTTTTAATTAATAAAACTTTATTTGCTCTTTTAGGCATTCGCTAATGGGCAACGCTGTTGATTTTCTGAGTATTGATAAATACACCGGCGAGATCTTCGTCACTGTTGACGATGCTTTCAATTATCACAGGCAGAATGAGCTGTTTGTTCAGGTAGATATTAAATATTATATTTTTTTCTAAGACCGAACCACAAACTAAAAGGTAACACAACTGTGTTATCTTTTAGTTAGTGGTCTATGCATTATCTACCAATTTAAGTTTTTCTTCTGGAGTACAAGCGGGTTATTACTATCGGCTACCGACCCCTCCGGGCGCCACTGGGACTTTACGGGGTTTTTACATTATTTAAGAGCGTTCATTCTGTAAGTGGGCAACGTCGCAAATAGATATCAAATATTTCGCTGTTTTGATTAATTTGCCAATATTATTGTATGGAAATATGAAATATGGCTAAATAGTGAACTAAAATATTGATTATGAAATGCAATAATTAATATCGTAACACCGAATATTTATTTTAGAAATTTTCCAAATGCATTATTTACACCTAAAACGGTTAAAACATCAAATTCAGTGTTATAATTGCAATTCATTACTAATATTCTAGTTCACTAGTAAGCGATATTTCAATTTTCCATACATTACTGTATGGAAAATTGAAATATCGCTTACTAGTACTATTTCCAAATTAAAACAGGTAAATATTTGACAGCTATTTGCGACGTTGCCAACTTTTAGAATGAACACTCCTAATGGAATTATGGTGTTGGTATGCCTAAGGTTTCTAGTTTTCCAGTATTTTTATGAAACCTGAATCATAAGTAATCATAACTTCTTAATCTAATTGTAGGTACGAGCAGATGACACGCTCGGTGATGGCCCTTACAACACGGCTACTTCTCAGCTGGTGATACAGTTGGAAGACATCAACAATACACCCCCTACCCTTAGACTGGTAAGTAAGGAGTACTATGGGACTTTAGAAAACACACTCACTGGCACTTTCTGATCAAACTATTTTTGCATCCCTCACCGGAGCATTCGTCTGTAATGTAACAATCCAAGATTGGATAAGATTCGCATACATGTTTAGGTTCTCCTCACTCACTGTTGTAGTGCTCGAATCTGAACTGTAAACATTACAGGGAATGTTCCCGGTGTGGGAGCGCCTTTAGGGCGAGCGCGCACTACGACTTTTTATCGCGTGATTATCCAGCGACCCCCCCTTGGCCCCCGCACTTAAACAAGTGGATACGAAGATATATGGCCCTACGCGCACTGCGATAATAAAATCGCACCTCGTGCCCCGCGGCCAAAGAGAATGAGGCTATATAGTCATTGCCCGCGGCGGACACACGATTCTTAATTCGTGTCGCAAATAATAAAATCGTAGTGCGCGCTAGGCATAGGTACATACATGACATAAACTCAAGCCGCTTTCCCATGGGGGGTAGGCAGAAACTACAGAACGCCACCTGCTACGATCCTGAGACACTCCTTGTTGACATTCACGATTGACGTGAAACCATTAGTACGTCATTGCAATGTAACTCTTAACTCGGTAAAGGAAGGTATAAATTAGAATGATGGCCGAGAGTTTTATCAAGCTCACGGCAATCATTCTAATTCATACTTTATTAAAATGAGTTAAATGAATGAATTTTTTAAGCCATTAGGATCGTGAATGCGCTGCATTAGTGATAGTGATAGGTCCTTCTGAATTCGTTTGTACCTCCAGCCTCGCGGCAGTCCGCATGTAGAAGAGAACGTGCCCGACGGTTACTTGATCACCGAGGAGGTGACCGCCACGGACCCGGACACCACGGCCGAGCTGCGCTTCGAGATCGACTGGGAAACCTCCTACGCCACCAAGCAGGGGCGGGAGGCACCCGCCATTGAGTTCCACAAGTATGTCATACTTTTACCTATAACTGGTGTAAAAATGCGAAAACTACTCGTATAATATAACTTAGCTGATACTCCCACGATCCTTTTACCGTAGCACGCACACATTAACACAATGTTTTGTGTGCGTACCAGGTACCGTAAACAGCGAATTTTCACACCAAAAATAAAAGCCGTTTCAACTCGTTTCCCAGAAATATTTTTTTGCACAATGTCACTTAGAAAGTCGGCTTCATGATGGGTCTTTTTACACCTTGTATAGTGCACTTATGTCGCACATACTTGTGCACTATAATATCTCCCGCGCCGAAGGCTGGTCTCCGCTGAGATTGGTCGCCATGGCCGAAATTCGGTCTGGAGGACTATTAATATAATTATAATTATTTAATGTCGAGTCTAGATCACACAACCGGTATATCATTATAGGAAAAACTTCAATGCCTTAACTTAGCCAAGTCTTCTTCGACCAATTTTTTTAAATGAACTCACTACGTAGGTAAATGTTTTTAACGAATAAAAATTGTTTTGTTTTTAGATACTCTAAGGTTTTTAGTGCTCTCTAATTGATATTTATGGAAGTCGCCTCTTTGGCGTATAGTCCCTGTAAAAACAATGAAAATGATGATTAATAAAAATGGTTATTTACATAGATAAATACTAAGTACTTAAAATAATGATTAAGTTATAAACTTATAAAAAATAAAAAATTTAAACAACATTTTAATGTGAAAGAAAACAGCAGTCATATTAAAAGCAATTTTTTTAATTGTTCTTTTAATTAAACAATTATAATAATATATGCATGGAAACGCTTGAATGATTGTATTTCTAAGTGAACATTTTGATGTACTTTTACTTTTAATTTATGGTAGAAATAAAGGATTTTTTATTTATATTACTACGTAAGTGTCTTAGTTTTTAGAACTTCTCTAGTTGACATGAATTGACGAAAATCGGTACTTTATTATATTATATTGGGAAAGCAAAAGGTCAATTAATTTAAACTTAGTACCATCAAATCCATGGTTTTTTTGTTTAAGAACGTGTCTTTTTTATTTTACGCATTGTTTTCCCAACACCATTACTGCTGCTTGAAGTATCTTAACATGTACTTATTTACAATTTCCAGCTGCGTAGAAATTAAGACGCGCTACCGAGATGACAACAATCGCGGCGTCGCCTACGGGCGCGTGGAGGTGCGCGAGATCAGGGAGGGAGTCACCATCGACTATGAGGAGTTCGAGGTGCTGTACCTCACCGTCAGGGTCCGGGACATGAACACCGTCATCGGCGAAGACTATGATGAATGTAAGTGCCAGTAAAGCTAGTAAAGAAGTACAAAATTTTATTTCATGTAGTAAAAAAAAAACAACCGAAACCTTCCCACTAGCTTTCTGGAAGTGTTTTTCTTAATTACCAATTTAAATTTAACATCAGACACACACATTCTCACAAAGGTATTATTACTCCACGAAAGCGGAAAATAATAATTAATATCATCAGGGGAGTTTGTGTCTACATAGTTAGACAGTGGTCAGGAGCAGGGCTGTTCTACACCGCCCCGGACCTACATTAATTAGAGCCTATTGTGTGTACTAGGTGAATAGGTGTATTAGAAGCAAGATCCAAAGGGGGTATTCATCGTGGTCTTTAAGCCATTAACATTTGTACCTATTTGATAACGTCCTCTTGACTGATATTTACCAAGCATGAGTCGCCCAAAAGCGCAGAAAGCCAATCGAGACTTCTATCATTAAATGTTATCTGTTCCAGCAACATTCACAATCACGATCATAGACATGAACGATAACGCGCCGGTGTGGGGGGAGGGGCAGCTGGCGCAGGAGTTCCGCGTTCGAGAGATGTCTCTCAGCGGAGTCGTCATCGGCTCTCTGTTCGCCACCGACATCGACGGACCACTGTACAACCAAGTGCGGTACACTATAACGTGAGTACACTATATTTATTGATTGTGTAACATGTTTCCTCTTACTTTCCTGCAATCTGTGCACAGAACATAATTATATACCCTAAAATGCTGTGGGAGTTATTTCGTGAAAAGGGACGGAAGTGTGTAACAGGAAGCCGGGGAAGCGCGCGCTATTTGATGATGAGCGCACGCGGTGCTAAAGTTGGCTGTCAGAAACGACCTTGACGAGGCCCCACCCATTTAATGTTGCTTATTACCAAGGTGAGATGTTATATACATCATATGTGACTACTGTAAGGCCCGGTCGTTTTTTTTTATGGTAATCGGTGAGAAACACCATATGAGAGGTTGCGTTCGAGCTGAACAGCAAGTGTGTTATGTTCGAATCGTGCGGCTGGTTTCACAACAGCTTACGTAAACCTTAAAAATACAAGCGGTGTAACCCGTAGGCGCATCGCAGAAACGATATAATATTTACCCAGAGAAGTTGCTTAATATACCTTATTTGATCAACGCTGTTGTTATATTTTTTAGACCAAAAGAAGGCACTCCAGAAAATCTGGTGGCTATTAACTTCAACACCGGCCAGATCACTGTGCAGATGAGCCAGTCTATAGACGCGGATGAGCCGCCAAGATACCACTTGTACTACACCGTCATAGCCAGCGATAAATATTCCATGGAAGACCTGACGCAGTGCCCGCCTGATCCGACCTACCATGACACTGAGGGAGACGTAAGTCTTTCATCAGCTGGACAACTAAGTTCATCTTCTTTTTTCAAGCTCGATGGTGGAGAAGAGCTTATTGTTTTATACAGGGTGTCAGGGACATCGACACGAAAACTTTTACCATGGATTCAATACATGCTTCTGAACCCCCCTGCAATTATTTTTTTTCGTTTATTAAAAAATTAATCTACTGTTTCATAGAGAAGAGCAATACCTACGCGGTCAAAATGTATGGAACAGCAGTTTTTTTATAAATAACCGACGAAAAATTTCAACGCAGGGGGGTTTAGAATCACCTGCTGAATCCATGGTAACAGTTTTCGCGTCGATGTGCCACCCTATATTTTTCAGATTAATTAAGTTTTGTACCTACGGCAAATAGTAGTTTCAAGCATTCTGTGATTAGGTGTTATCAGAGTAATCTCATGTTGCTGCCAAAGTACCCGAAAGAAATATTTTATTCACATGTTGGAGAAGTACCCAAAGACAAAGCTGATCGTTAAAAAACTGTATTTCTGTTGACAGATAGCGATCCAGATAATCGACACGAACAACAAGGTGCCTCGCCTGGAGACGGACCAGTTCAGGTCCGTCGTGACCATCTACGAGGACGCAGTCACTGGCGACAATGTTGTCCAGCTCATTGCCAGCGACCTCGACAGAGATCGTAAGACAATTATAGACACTATATATAGAGTCTTTTTTTTACTGCGACTGTAGTAAAAATGACTAACTGCAACGAAGAAAATTCGTTAGTAATTTTTATGGACAACTCGCACTTGACCAAAAAATTAAGAATAAAAAATTGCGAATGTTTCCTAAGATGGTTTCCCTGAATTATTCGCATTTCCTCCTATTGTCCCAGTTAAAAATACACTCAAGTATAAAAGATATATCCGGCCATGAGCATGACCACAATTATACATCATAATACCTGGTCGTTAAATCGTAAGTGCGATTTAAAATGGACATCCATGATGTAAATTGAAAAAACAGTATATCTCCTGAGTTTTCAAATATATTTAATCAGGTAAATGGAAAAAATATCGTTCCCACGGAATAGGGATGTTAACGTAAAAGTAGAAATAAGTGGACTTCAGTAGCAAAAGGACCTCGTGGCTAAGTAATAACTGCTACACGGTTCGATTTGACAGGTTAAGCTACGCTTGCCGGGGTTGGTCTGTGGATGGGTGACCATCTTAACATACCGAGACTCCTCCATGCCTCGGAAAGCACGTTAAGCCGTTGGTCCCGGCTGTCATTCGTGGATCTTTGACAGTCGTTACGGGTCTTCAGAAGTCCGAAAGTCTGACAACCAGTCTTACCAAGTAACCAGATATTGTTGAACGATTTCCACGCAACTAATTCACAGTTTTATTTATGTTGTGAGCCTTTTAATCTGTACTCATAAGCTTATTTTCTTTATTTCTGATACGTTTTCAGTGCCGAACAACAACGTGAGCTTCCAGATCAACTACGCCGTCAACCTGCGGCTGCTCGACTTCTTCGCGGTGGACCTGGTGAGCGGCCAGGTGCGCGTGGAGTACACCGGCGCCGACGTGCTGGACCGGGACGGCGATGAGCCGCAGCACAGGATCTTCTTCAACATCATTGATAACTTCTTAGGCGAAGGAGGTACGGGGTTTTAAATTTTCAGAGAAGAGTCATGAAATGCAGAGAAACACTCTAAAATCATAATTATATTGATTCAATCCAAACTTAGTTTTCTACAGTTCTTAGCGGTCTCAGGTTTGGATATCTAAGCCAATCGATATTCCGTGCGAATTCCTGATCTGATTAATACCAGAGTTGTTAAAACTCCCTTAAAGCCATATAAAAATCCATCATAGAAATATGATCAGAGATGTAATTTTTATATAAAGAACCTATGACGGTATAATAACTACATAATTATGATTCATAACGTCTATGATCATAGGGGATGCTTTTTGACAGCAAACGTACAAATACGTTCATATCCGTTTACCGTCAAAAATGGCTAAATCAAACACGGCTAAATCGTTATCCATCTTGGACGTTTATTCTACTAATATTATAAACGCGAAAGTTTGTGAGTATGGATGAAAAACTAGTCAACGGATTTGGATGAAATTTAACAAACAGTTTATAAACTAGATTAACACATATGTTACTTTTTACCTCGACATTTATTTATTTATTTATTAAAACTTCATGCACAAGTAAAAAATACTGTACAAAGGCGGACTTAATGTCTGAGGCATTTTCTACCAGTCAACCTTAGGGTGATGCAGAGACAAAACATGGCAGGTGCAACATAAGGGATAGATAACTTGAAAATTAATACATACTAATAAATAGATACATACATATAAACCAAATAAACTTTGTCAGGAGAAATAACGATAGGTAGAGGAGAGAACAAATCCAACAAATCAGCGCTGCAATGATTCTGCCAACTTTTTACGAATATGTTCACGTGCCTTCACTTTGAAAGAAAACCGACTGGTTGCCATCCTGATGTTCAGAGGGAGCGTATTCCAAAGAAAAACCGCCTGGACAAAGAAAGAAGAGTGAATAAAACCAGAACGGTGAGAAGGACATCGTAGAAGACGATTGTTGGTAGAACGAAGATTTTTACTATGGGCAGAGCATAGGTATTGAACATGGGAAGTCAGGTAAGAAGGAGAAGTGGGATTGTCCAGTATAGAATACAACATAGACATAGCCCTCAACTCTCTGCGCTGACGTATGGGTAACCATTTTAAAAGCAATCGGTGCGCGGACACATGATCATACTTACGAAGATTGAAAACGAATCGAATGCAGTTATTTAGAAGGCGGTCAAGTTTATTGAGGAGATCTGCATTCAGGTCATAGTAACATACATCACCATAGTCTATTATGGGAAAGATTAGGATTGATTAAGATTAAGATATTTCCACGGGATCGAGACTTATGCGGGTGAAACCGCGGGGTGCTGCTAGTATGATCAGTAATATGTAAAAATGAAGAACATCCTCTTTAACTATGATCATAGAATTTGACAGATATGAAATCATATTTGTATGATAAATATAGTGTACACACTAGCATATATATACGTATATCAACCATCAACAATAGCCCATGGACTAACTTGCCTTTGTATAGTCGGTGAGCTCAGTCTGTTTGCTACGCGATGCATATCCGTCACTTTTATCTAAAGGTTATTAGACAACCACCATCAGACAACATCTGAGTCATGACGTCACAAGGTTCTTGTCAAAACATTTAACTTTATTTGAATTCGTGTTTCATGAATTTCTTTCTTTAGACGGCAACCGAAACCAGATCGACGGCGAAGTTCTAGTAATCTTGCTGGACGTGAACGACAACGCTCCCGAGCTGCCGACTGACCTCCCCCCGTGGACCATCTCTGAACGTGAACTAGGGGTAAATCATAACTTATTGTTTAATATTTATTATAAAAAACTATTTATTTATTCAATCAGATGACCATCGTTCCAATATTATGAACTATCCCGCGAACGCTGCGTGTTTTATGCTATAGCCCGTTTCATGTACCTAAGCTAAGTATTGTTTTTTTTCGCTGAGCTTTTATTACAAATAGACTGAAAGCCTGTCCCTTTGAATACGCCAGGAATATTAATTGTAAAAACCAAATTTAAAATGGGATACCTCCAGGCGCAACACAAGGTTTGTGCATTTTTGATGCAAGAACCAGCACGCTATTTTGTTGAGTAAACTAAAAAAAAACGATATAATAAGAATCAGATATAAAAAACATAATCCTTTCAGGGCGTCCGTTTAGAACCTGAAATCTTCGCACCGGATCGGGATGAGCCAGGCACACCAAACTCTCTGGTCGCCTACGATGTCCTTGGCCTCTCCACAGAGCGAGACATCGAACTACCGAAACTATTTGAAATCATCACCATTGAGAAAGAATTCGGCATAGACCAGACTGGAGAACTTAAAACTACCATGGACTTAAAAGGATATTGGGGCACCTACGAAATTCATATACTGGTGAGAAATGGGCTTTTACTTTGCGCAACAAGTCTTGTCTGTCTAGAAAATGATAACATCCTTATCCTAATAATTATGATCACCTTCACCCTTTTGTTCTAGGCATTCGACCATGGCGACCCACCGCTAAGTTCAGATGAAAAGTACCAGATAGTGGTCAGACCGTACAACTTCCACGAGCCTGAGTTCGTGTTCCCGAAACCTGGATCCGTCATCAGATTATCTAGGGTAAGTACATTAACTTATTAATTGTCAAATGCACAGCATAGGTGCATAACATTTGTCAAGGTTACGCTTGCTATTGGACGACGGTATTTGACGTTAAAGAATTTCCTGTAAAAGCGCTAAAAGGCTATGCCATAAGAATAAACGTATGTAACTGTAACACGTAACTGAGTCAAGGCTGTATTAACAATGATTTTGTGCCAGCGTGCAAAACTTCCCTTCTTCTTCTTCTTTCCGTATGGTTAGTGACTAAGACGGTGTCAGAGTTTTAAAGCCGACCATGGGCCTCTGACTTGGCTTCACATACCGTCGAGAAATATCTCTCAGGCATGCCGATTTCCTCACGATGTTTTCCTTCACTGTTTTTGAAGCAAGTGATAATTATACAATACGCACATGAATCCGAAAAGTCAGAGGTACGTGCCTTGGATTCGAACACGAGGCCTATGACTTGGCAGTCTGACGGTCACACCACTAGGCTATCACTGCTCTACAACTTCCCTATAGGCTATATACACATCCTGCTGGAGTTGCGGGTTTGTCCGAAAGGGATATCGCGGCCCCGGCACACAGGCAACGGAAGGAATACGGGTGGGTTTTAGTCAGTAAAAGTCTGACACGCCCTCTCGCTCTGCCCAGAGCGGGAGAAGTCATTTGATGATTTCCCACCGTCACCGTCAATAAAAAAAAGGCTATATACACATTGTACGAGCAAGCTGGAGCAGCATCAGTTTTTGCTTGAGCGAAGGAGTACGACGACGTGCTTGCTTTAGCTGCATTAATTTTATATAAAGTAATAACTTGGATCAATTTCTGTAATGTTGTGCATGTTTTTCCCAAATATCTAAATAATAGGTAGTAGATTATTCACTAAGGGGATAAAGCAATGTTTTAATGTCGCGGGCGCTATATTGAATCCTGAGTGCACCGTCACAATACACTAAAGTTTAGTGTAGTGTGGCGGTGGTACGCGCCACAGCAACCGATCAGCTGTTACGTTGACATGCCGCCATTACCGCCACAGATCATTACAGATGTTAAAAGTATATTAGTTGACGTTCCTTACTCAAATCACATTATGCACCAGCGCAGCGGGTCAAAATGAAATTCAGTACAATATTATTGCTCCACTAGAGCCTGGGTCTTTAATGACTTGCTTTATGTTAGGTTTGCATGACATAATATATAATTAACATTAGCTAGCAGTTGGTGTAAAGATAAATGATTGTACCCTCAGGAGCGGGCAGTGGTCAGCGGCGTACTGACAGTAGTGGGCGCGGAGGGCCTGTCTCTGGAGCGCATCTCTGCCACAGATGAGGACGGCTTACATGCTGGAACTGTCACTTTCTCTATAGAAGGAAATGGTAAGCCATTATACGAGATCAATCCATATTTCTTACTAGGTACTTATTTTGTTTTCCGTGGCTAACAATATGGTACGGTACGGTAAGAAAGTGGTCCATTAGTTTTAAGTTTTTAACAAAAGTAGGTACGCGTAGGTACACGGTGTAACTACAATTGAAAATTAATACCTAGTCTTTATTGTTGTATTCCGTACAATTACAATCTAAGGCCGCTCGTCCAGGATGAGCGGAGGGATTCTCCCTTTTCTAAAGATGAGTGAACTTTACACCCTGTTCATCATACCTCTGAAACCGTGTATACTTTCATATGCATTTAGTAAAAAGCTGTTATTTTGACGTTACAAACAGCCATTCAATTTTATTTATTTGTGTGTATGTATTTGTATAGATGAATAGATAGATTATTTATTTATTTATTTATTTATCACAAACACAACTATCATTACAGGCAATAATCCTAATGCGGTAGCGTGGTCTTTAGTTACATTCTAAATTACAATTAAAGCTACTAGCTATATATTAGCATAACATAATACAAACAATGTTACCTTTGTGAATTCATTCGGAGAGCAATTAAATAAATCTGTCCTATCAGCAGTGTCATTCAGTGTATGCAAGGCTCGCGTCAGGGGCGCTTTACTGAGCAGGTTGGTTCGCGCGCGTGGCACTGCTAACAACCGTGGCCGTCGGCGTCGCAATGCGTACTTATCAGGCACATTCAGACATATCTCCTTCAAAACACCACCATTAAACACCTTACCGCGCAACAGCTTAAAAATATACGTGGTAAAAGCCAGGTCTCTTCTTGTCTCCAATAGATAATCCTATTACACACAAGTTTTTATCATTGGTCGACGCTTAACTTATAAATTAACTTTAATTGTATACTTACGTAAAAACGTTATCTTTCACCAGCTGAGGCGGCGAATTACTTCGACGTGTGGAACGATGGTGAGAACTCAGGCACACTCACCCTGAAGCAAGCCTTGCCTGAAGGCATGCAACAGTTCGAGGTCAGTAGAATAGCTATCAACTGTTTCTACAAAGTCAAAATAAAGAAAAGAAACATTAAAATTTTATTTTCGTTTGCAAACTTTCATCAATATTTATTTTTGTTAATAATATTGATTTTTATTTCGGAACAAAGAATCCATAATAGAGTGTTAGTAACATAATATTAAAACAACTTATTATCTAGTGTTAGTACCAATCACCCTCCGCACAAAGTGCTTTATAATAGGGGAGCTGCAGCTCTCCGCTACAGTTCTCAGAATGCTGTTGCAACTGTCTCTCACTCTCCTCAGTAGTGAAGCTGTTTTCTTGCGCACAATCGCGTGAAACCCACGGTATGAGCGTGCGCAAACATTTCCAACACGATTCGTAAATTCCAAGATCTTTTTATTGTTTTGTTTTAAAGATCAATTTATTATACGTGATAAGGATTTTTTTCTATTTTTGTGTTTCTTTTCTCTTTAAAATTTTAAGTACATCATTTTTTATTTGTGGAAGCTTTTAAAATATTTACATTATTCACCTTGGGTGACTGGATCTGGAACCGCCATAGCAAATTCGCATATAGAGGAGCTTATTCGCTAATTATTAGACCTTACTTTCCCTAACTAAAGTTTTATAGTTTAGGAGATATGTATTTTTTTTTTATTCTAATGAGATTTTTCATAAATTTTCCATTATAGCATTCATAACTTGGTTTTTTTCATTATTTTAGTATTTTTTTATTATTTGTTGATAGTCATTTAAGAAGCGTAAAAAGCTCCTTTAGGAAGATCCGAGGTATTTTAATCACCAACCCCACCCATATTATAGATTGTAAGCTTTTTGAAGAATAAATCAATAAAATAAAGTTAAGCTTTTCTGTGTTACTAATGTACAAAGAGTACGCGAAGGCGTAGCGGATCGTCTGCTACGACATGGCTACAAAACCGTAGCTCGCGTAGCGGTGTCTCCACAACAGCTACGTCGTAGCACTGGTAGAAGTGGTTATAAATTATAATACTAACTTGATAAGATAAAGATAAAGATAAAGATAAAGATCATTTATTTGTATAAACATGTGTGACATGATACATAGAATGCACATAGGATGGAAAGGAGTTTAAAATTGCCGGTTCAACATGTTTTGCCATATTCGGCGTACAAAATAGTTCATAATAATATGTAAGTAATTGGAATTATAAATTGGGAAATAATTAAATTATAGTCAAAATTCAATCAATTCAAATACCTAATTACAATCAATACCAAAAATACAGTCAACAAATAATAATAATTAAAACAATAAAATGAAATAAAACTAATTAAATTATCTAAGTTTAAAATTTGTCACTCAAAAACTCTGTAACATTATAATATCCCTTGCATATTAGCAATTTTTTATTCATTTTCTTAAGGGAATTAGGAATTTTATTGTATATCAATGGGGCCATGCATATTACACTTTTACTTAGAAATGCTGTTTTGGCGGAGAGTGATTGCACCCAAAGTCTGTACTTCTCACGTCTATTTCTACCTGTATTGTTAATCCGAAGGGGAAACAGATGAGGATTAGATTTTACAAACAGCGATATTTCTAATATGTAAAGTGACGGAAGTGTTAGAATTCTGTGCTGTACAAACATTGGTTTGCAACTGTCAGTAGTTTGCAACCCAAACATAGCCCGTATGCAACGCTTTTGTGCTTTGAACGCAGTGTCCTTCTGAGTTGAATTGCCCCAGAATATAATTCCAAATCTTAACACTGATTCAGTAAGCCCGTAATACGCTGTAAGTAGAGTATCTGTGTTGACGGTCGGTGCCAACTTATAAAGAGCATATGATGACGTACTAATTTTTTTACAAAGTTCGTCAATGTGTGTTTTCCAATTTAATTGCTTGTCAATGATTATTCCCAAAAATCGGGCTGTTTCGGTTTCTTTTATTATATTATCTTTGTATACTAAATTAAATTTTGTTGTACTAAGTAACTTTTCTCGTTGCCTAAAATGCATTATGTTTGTTTTAGTGAAATTAATTTTCAAATTATTATTATTAAGCCAGGTGATTATGGAATTCAATGAATCATTAGAGTCGGAATAGTAGTTGATCATATTTTTAGGTGCTATGGTTACAGTACTGTCGTCTGCAAACAATGACATGGGTTCCTTAGTTGCATTTGGTAGATCATTAATGTATAGTAGGAACAAAGAAGGGCCTAATACACTTCCCTGGGGAACACCATATGTGATGTAACGCTTATCAGAGGAGAAAATCTGTTCCCTTTTAGTTTTAATATTAAATTTTGATATTTGGGTTATTTGTTGGCGGTCTGATAAATATGATTTTATCAGTTCACGGACATTACCTCTTATACCATAAGCCTCAAGTTTATCCAGCAAAATATTGTGATCTACATAATCGAATGCTTGCGACATGTCACAATAGATAGAACAAACAGGTAAAGATTTGTCAACTTGTGAAGAAACTATGTATAAGAAATCATAAACCACCATATTGATGTTTTTATTTTTCCTGAAGCCTTTTTGCTCATCACATAGAATTTCATTTTGGTCTAAGTAGCTATTGATTTCACTGTAAATATATTTCTCAAAGATTTTTGAGAATACAGAAATAAGTGCTATAGGTCTATAGTTCTCCATTAAGTTTTTATCATCTTTTTTAAATATAGGTTTTATAATTGTCAATTTGAGGTCATTTGGAAATGTCCCACTTTGTATACAAAGATTCAGAATATGGCTTAAGTGATGAGAGATATCTTCATTTACTGCTTTGATTACTTTAGTCGAAATACCGTCATTCCCTACTACTACACTACACTTGTGTTGCATCTTTTATGAAAATAACATAACATCGTCCCTGTACGTATATATGGCTACATTAAATTTGTTAGGGAAACTTCGCAGACGATGGACGATGAGTATTGATATCTAATCAATTTCAAGTACCCACAACACCAAAGGTCATTGACCCCAAAAAAACCATGTTTAGATTTCGATACATTTACGATTTAGATGTCGCCATGTCGGCAGAGTTTCGCTAGCTGACCTTGTATTTATAGTATAATCACATTTCACCAGCTATGTTTCAAGACCCATGTAATAAGTAACGAGCCCGATGCCATACAAAAAATAGTAACAATGTATCGGTTATGCAGTTGACGATCCGCGCGACGGACGGCGGCGACGAGCCCGGCCCCAGGAGTACCGACAGCACCGTCACCGTGGTGTTCGTGCCACAAGGAGACCCTGTGTTTTCGCCCAACACCGCTGAAGTTGCTTTTGTTGGTAAGATCAAAATAAATTTCAGCTATCATCTGTTGTATGCATTTGTTTTTTGTTCCCAATAAACAAATTTAAAAATTAATATAAATTAAATTAATAAAATTTAAACATACTTAATACATCACGCCTGTATGCTCTGAAGGGTTAGGCAAAGTTGTTTAGTTCAGCCCCATGTAATAAGGAGACCTGATTCGAATAACCTCCTCCTTTTTTGAAGTCGATTAAAAACCTTGCTGATCATATGAATAAACCACTATTTACCTATGACAGTATAAGGTCAACTAAAACACCCTCACACCCTCCCGCTCCGCCCAGAGCGGGAGAAGTTATTTGATAATTACCCAACCTCAAAAAAAAAAAAAAAAAGGTCAACAAAAAAAGGGAATCCGCTTGTTAGTTACCGATGCAATCACCATCTTCCAACCGCGATCACTTTTCCGAAAACTTCATACTTGTGAGCTTAACTTTATATTTTTACCTCAACGGGGAAGCTCTTGGCCTGCATATCACCTTATGGTAAGTGTTATCAGGCTGTAGGTGGAAGTGAGCTTCACCCGGAATCCTCAACCACAAAGGAACTGCCTATCTCACCTCTAACTGCCGAAACACAACAACGCTGTTAACATTGTTGTTATGGCGACAGACTTAGATAAGATGGTTTTAGAAAACTTCAGACTGTTGAGAGTTTTTCATTAACAATTTCCTCAATCATTGCAGAGTTAGGGGCAGGTTTGTTTGAGCGGCATGACCTGGGGGTCGCAACAGACCCTAAGAACATCTTGTGTGATGAAGATTGCTACGATATCTTCTATAGCATCATTGGTAAGTACAGTTCCTTGCTAAACGCTTGCAAGCCTTTTTTGGGAATTTTTTAAGGTTGTTTTCCTACAGTCTCCAAACTTGGTATGAAATATCGTAATATTGTATATTTGCAAGGCTATGAGGTAATCAATAACAACAGTAAAGAAAAATCTCGATGAAAAGGAGTTTTAAAAGAAATTTTATTCGCCAGTCCACCAGTTAGTTTCCACCAACCAACCTTTTTGAAATAAGTTAATTTGCATTTCGAGGTACAGTCACCAGCACCAATATGTATACACTTAGCAACTTTAAAAAGTGATTTTCTCCTACTGTGGTGATTGTAATTTTATGTTGTTACAATCATAGTATTTTGGAACCCACACTAATAGGTTTTATCTCAAACTTGCAGTCGTTATTCCATGCGAAAATCGCTTTTGAATTTTGCTAAGTGGATACATATTGATGCTCGTGACTGTACAACCAAATGTATTTGTCAGTATCAATAATACTTATTTAATATAGCCTCATAGTTGTTTACTGAGCGCATAACTAGTCCTAAGCTAAAAAACAAAAAACAAAGCAAAAAAAATAAGGTTTATTGACAATAAATTAAAGGTGATGACAGATACATTTAATACAATTAAGTTTGTACATCGCAATGTTTTGGTTAGACCGTTGATCCCGAAACGAAGAATGGCTTCTTATAAACTCGCTAAAAAGAAAAACAAGGTCTGAGTAAGATTGAGCAGAAGAAATATATCGGTTTACAAACATAGTTTAGTAAAGCGTATGTTTTCTGTGTGTGTTTGTAGAGGTGTGTCTGTAAGGGTCAAAGCGTGAGAGTAGGACCACAATATAAATATGGATAGTATGGAAACTATGACTATTTGTTGAAATAATTACCTACGCTTCATTTTTAAAAAGATCACGGCGACCACTCGTCTCGACACGGCACCCGCAACTGACAGCACCGCGACAATCGCTTAGGGTCTCGTCAATGAGCGCGAGTCTGTGTCAGTGCGCCGTTTCGAACGTTTACTACGTAGTTTCTTTACTGTCCTTATTTACACTGTGGTGAACGATGTGTTACACTTTGGCTTGTCGACTAGAGGAAAGATTCGGTTTCGCTGTAAGTTAGATCCAGAAGCCAATAAGTAGATATAGCTCATAATTTATAATATAACCTAAGAACCATAATTATAATGATAAAACCTCGCAACTCTACAGATGGCAACGCGGACGGTCACTTCGCCCTGGACGGCAGCGTGCTGCACCTGCTGCGTGAGCTAAACCGCGACGTGTCTGAGACGCACACGCTGCTGGTGGCGGCCAGCAACGCGCCCGGCGCCAGCACCGCGCCGGCCGCCGCCACGCTCACCGTCACCGTCACTGTGCGTACTAACTACGAGTATATTATACCTGTACAAGGAACTTTTCTCGCGTGGACAATATCAAAACTATCGCAGCCATCTTGTTTTTAGGGTTCCATACCCGAAGGGTGTCAAACGAAACCCTATTACTAAGCCCCGTTGTCTGTCCGTCCGTCCGTCCGTCTGTCTGTCAGCGGGCTGTATCTCGTGAACCGTAATAGGTAGACAGTTTAAATTTTCACGGATTGTGTATTTCTATTACCGCTATAACAAAATTAATAATAACAATTTAATAAAGTTTAATTAAAGGGGTCCGTCCGCCATACAAGAAACGAGTTTTTTTCGGCGTATTTTGCTCAATCTTATTACGGTACAGAAGTTCATGTGCGAGTCCGACTCGCACTTTGCCGGTTATGTTTCAATACATTTCGCAAAAAAAAAAAAAAAAAAAATACCAATAGCGCACCCTGTTAACGTCATCCGAGGGCCAACTATCGTTGTAGTGCTTCTACCAACCTATACTAAATCCACCGTCCACTGCTACGTAGAATGTGCACGGAGAGGTTACCCACGTTAGCTGTGCGGTTCATTGGTTTGCCATGTGGATCACGGTGGACGATCATACGATACATAGCAAAGGTATCTTGTACACGTGCATAGTTTAGCCGTGGGCTGTAGTGGAGCAGCGCCTTTACTGTGTCAGTGCAGGGCACAGGCTTCTTCTCATACAGGAAGTATTGATCATCATGCTTTTTGTTCACTGTGACCCATGCTGCTGTCTCCCAGGCTGCACTAATGGCTGCACCATACATAAAGTTGTGTGGTATTCTCGTGATAAACTAACGGAAGAAAACTTAATTGGAAACATTAACTTCTTCATTCCAGGTGCGAGAGGCGAATCCGCGGCCGCACTTCGAGAGGCCGCTGTACACAGCCGGCATATCCACCGCAGACGACGTCGACAGGCAACTGATCACAGTCCAGGTTTGTATCACATCAGCCGATAAACGTAACCCACTGTGCCTATGTGACCAATAGAACCAATAGTGTGGGTTATACGTTTTTTCGAAACTTTTGACTTTTTTCAAATGCTGTAATGTATAACTGTTTTTTGCCCAAAATAACAAAATAAAATAATGCGAAAATTTCCAAACTTGGCGGACTTTGTGTGATTGCAATTATCTTAATAAAAATTCAGAAAATTTCACCAGAGAAACAACGAAGAATACAACGGACTAGTTGTAATTTCATAATGGGTGATGCATATTTTGTAACAATATTTTTTTGCTCGTTGTGCTCCATAGGAACATTGTACGCTTCGGAATTCTCAGAAAACTGACTTCGTCTTTATGACTGACTGACTCCTTGACAATTCTCAAAACTGCTTAGACAAGGTTTAAAAAATTTAAAAAAATGCTTTGAGTTTGAGGTTAAAAGAGTAGTTATATTCCTTGGGTTGCATAAAAAATTACGATGAAAGAAATTATAACATTGCGATCGGATAGTTATCCAATAAATGCCATCCTTTCTCCTACAAATTGACTACTTCATTGCCGGAAGACACCCGATTAAACTAAATCGACATTCACAGGCATCGCACACAGAAGGCCTCGCTGTCACCTACTCGATAGACCAGGAGTCCATGATCGTGGACCCATCGCTAGAAAACGTCCAGGAGAACGCCTTCGAGATACACCCTCAGACCGGACTACTGACGCTGAGAATCCAGCCTACTGCCTCTATGCATGGCATGTTCGAGTTTGATGTCGTGGCTACTGATACAAGTAAGATAACATATTATTACAGTACGACACAACTTAGATGTAACGTAAATTTGAAAAATTTCATTCATTTAAATTTTACGAATGTATTTCGTGATGTGACTTTACAAATTATTGCGTTTTCGTAAATATAATTTTCACCTAAAGCAGTAATAAAGATTGTCGATCTGACTAGTTAACAGGGTAGGCTGCCGATAGTTTTAATAATAAGAAAAATCTCCGAAAGGAAGTCTTCACAGCACAAATATTTCACTCTCTTCTCTTTGGGAATATCCGAAGAGCTGATGCCGTAGTAAAGAATTAGCGTGAACACGAAGTCTCTTGCTCATGCACTCAATACTTTCTATGGTCACTTTCGAATGAGGACTGACCAGAAGAAGACTGATTTAGATGCAAGAACGAATCAGATCGTTCACTATAACTTGTCTCTTGCCGTCATGTTGGCACCATTGCTTGTCAAGCTTAGTTTCAATCTCAGGTTTCAATACATAAATAGTTGAAAATGGGAAAATGGCGACTGACAGAGCACTGCTACCAATCGTGTCCCGGGAAAAGTTATAATGAACGCACTGAACTTGACAATACATACTGCTCCAAGGATGTTTCGGCGCTCGAATGACACTGAAAATGACAAGGGGCGCTGTTGGATAGCTTTTGTTTTGTGAAATGTCACTTGAAATGTAGAAACAAGATGGCGACATTAGTTCCGATTTTGGCCACGTGTCAAAATAGCATAATAGCGCTATAGTAAAAGTTTTGTCTACCGCAGATGGAGCGACGGGCCACTCTGCAGTGAAGGTGTACCTGATCTCGTCTCGCAACCGAGTTTACTTCCTGTTCTTCAACGAACTGGACTTAGTCAACACTCACAGGGACTTTGTGAGTATGCTAATAATTAAAACGTTTATCAGACTATGGTTTGTCCTCGGCGTTTTCTTGCCATTAATAAATAGTTTGAAACGTGAATCTAAAAATTTATCTATCTCAACTTCAAATTACAGGCTCTGGTTTATATGATGCACAATCTTAAATAGTGAAAATTTTCTAAGGTAGGAAGATCCTGAGTTACAAATCACCGGGCTCTTTTTGATAGAACATGTTAATTTACAAGCGGTTAAACATAAGATACATAAAATAGTCTAATTAGAATATCATTGATAATAAAATGTCTTGTATTGTTCACCAGATAGCCGAAACGTTCTCTAATGGGTTCGAAATGACGTGCAATATCGACCAGACTCTACCCGCCACCGACTCCAACGGCATCGCCAGCGAAACTACTACGGAAGTCAGGGCGCACTTCATACAAGACGACTTGCCCGTTCCCGCTGAAGATATCACCGAGTGAGTCAAAAACACAAAAGTTAAAAATTCAAAAGTAATTTTTTCAAACTAGGCTGAGATTCAGCACTTTTCGAACGTCAAAATTACATAAGACAGTCCCCCAAAACGCCCACCGTTCACCTTTTCCTAGTGCATTAGCTGGGAAGAAGAAGTGGCGCAACAAATCCCCAGCAGCACAGCTGTCTGTTCGGTCAGAAAAAAAAAAGATTCTATATATTAGTATGCAAAATAAATTACATTACGTAACACAAAACATAATTTAAATTATTAGCCATATCTCAGCTAGCACACGCCAATATACCAACCATAATCTTCGAGATCTATACTCAGGCAGAAATAAAAAATAAACGTAAACAGAACATAATATCTAAATAAAAGCCTCCAGGCATAAAGGCAGGCGTGTCCGCTTACTTATAGATATATACTCGTATATAGCTGCAACTGGAAGTTATAAATGATTAACTAGGACCATCGAGGTAAAATATATAAACAGTTAATTACTAACAACAAAACCAAATAACTTGACTTATAAACTCAAATAAAATAAACAATTATATAAACTACATATAACTAACTTGTCATTAGGTAAGCTTATTCTGGAGAAAGAACATAAACTTTGTCTTGAGTTAATCACAGCGACCAACTATTCTTATCATTTAAGTAGTCGTTGATAGAATAGTATGCCTTTGAACAAAGGTTGTATTTTAGTTTCGTTTTAAACGCATTAAAAGGCAAATCTAGCAAAGAAGAGGGTAGCTTGTTATAAAAGGTTATACCAAGCCCAACAAATGAGTTATGAACCTTATGAAGCCGGTGAAAGGGAGCTCGTAGTTTGTCTTTATTTGTAGTGTTAACATTGTGAAAATCACTGTTTTTTGTGTATAAGTGTACATTTTGCCTAATATATAAGATGTTGGTGAAAATGTGTTGAGATGCCACTGTGAGGATACCAATATCTTTGAAAAAAAACTCTCAGAGAAACGCTGGTGCCTAGCTGATAAATTGCTCGAACAGCTCGTTTTTAAAGAACAAATATATTTGGAATATCTGCCCCACAGCAGAAGACCGCAGGACATAACGCTATGAAAATAACTAAAATAGACTAACCGAGCTGTATCGACGTCAGTGTATTGTCTTAATTATCTGACGGCTTAGGCGGCCGAACTGAGCCTTCCCGCTAGGCTCGATATATGTGGGCCCTACTGAAATTTGGCAGCTACTGTTATGCCCAGAAAAACTGCCGAGTTAACAAATTCAAGCATCTCTTTATCAAAGACGATGCCCAACATCGTCTTAGGTTTCTAACATTTGGTAGGACGAACTTTACATATTTCGTTTTCTTGGCATGGAGAACTAGGTTATTTTTCGTAAACCAATCCATAACCATTGAGAGTGCACTGTTTACATCGTCAAAAACTTTTTTATTCCTGTCTACTTTAAAAATAAGAGAGATCTGCAAATAGTACAACTTCACAGATACGATACCCTTTAAATAGAATGGTCAGTCATTGATATACACTAATAATAAGAATGGACCCAGTATTGAGCCTTGAGGTACACCTAACTGAACTGGTAGCTCGGAATATTTCACACCATTAACATCTACACATTAGAACCTATTATATAAATAAGAATTTATAACGTTGAGAGCTTCGTTTTGCACACCGTAATGACGCAATTTACGTAAAAGCGTGTCATGGTGCACGCAATCAAAGGCTTTGGAGAGATCACAGAAAACCCCAATAGCATTTTGCGAGTTTTCCCATGCGTTAAATATGTGTTTGTGAGCAGAGCAACACCCGCATCTGTAGTCGAACGATCTTTTGTAAAGCCATATTGTTCATTATGAAGGAGGCTATTTAAAATAAAATGTCTTAGCAACTGCTTGAGTATTAACTTTTCAAATATTTTGCTAAATGCTGGTAAGATAGAAATAGGCCTGAAATTGCCAACGTCATTTTTATTACCTGATTTAAATGATGGTGTGATTTTACTGCTCTTCATGAGGTCAGTAAAATTTCCTAAATCAACACATTTATTAAAAGTAACAGCTAGATAGGGGCTACGATGTCTATTATATAACTTAAAAGTTTAATGGAGATGCCCCAGTAATCACCAGTGTTTTTAGACTTGAGTGTGTTAAAAACATTAACTACATCACGAGGTGTTACATGTTCGAAGCTAAATAAGCGACTAGTTTTAGACACACTACTAAGCAAAAGGTTTTCAGCTTTAGACGGGGATGAATTTAAGGAGCGAGTCGTATTTACAGGTATGTTGGCAAAAAACTCAGCTGAGTCGCACATCATAACTTCATACACACAACCGCCCACACACACAGCCTCCCACCCACACACACAACCTCCCACCTACACACTTTCACGCACACACACACCCTTGCTACAATAATAATCTCGTGTGCCAATATCGACATTTGGCTCAAGATATTTTAATTTTGTTATTTCGTTGTCCATCGTCTTATATAGCCAAGATTTTTTGATTGGATACGGGCAGCTCTTCATCTTCTATATTCAAATGTAAAAAATGTTCGCTGGTTGTACCGCTAAAGCGAAAGCGCCAGGGTCACAGAACATTAATACTCAAGAAGAGGGGCCAGGGTAGCCTACAAAATCTACAAAAACTCATCAATACAACTTCCAAATTACCATAACGAATGTCAATTTAATAAAAACATGACTTTTGTTGTCAATTCTAATTTACAGAGTTGTACTGCTGATTATAATTCTGTAAATACAAATATTTGTTACGGTTGCGAATCAGTTCGGGCCACCTTAGCGCATCCCCCGTAACTAAGCTTGTGGTGTGTTCAGACTGCGCGACGACACGCAACGGCTGCGCATGATCCAGTCGACTCTCCTGCTGGAGCTGCTGGAGCTGAGTGACGTGCAAGCAGGCGCCGCGCCCGTGCTACCCGGTGGCGAGCACGCGCTCACGGTGTACATCCTGGCGGGGCTGGCCGGCCTGCTGGCGGTGCTGTGCCTCGTGCTCCTCATCACCTTCATCATCAGGAACCGCGCGTGAGTACACTGCTACATCCTGGCGGGGCTGGCCGGCCTGCTGGCGGTGCTGTGCCTCGTGCTCCTCATCACCTTCATCATCAGGAACCGCGCGTGAGTACACTGCTACATCCTGGCGGAGCTGGCCGGCCTGCTGGCGGTGCTGTTCCTCGTGCTCCTCATCACCTTCATCATCAGGAACCGCGCGTGAGTACACTGCTACATCCTGGCGGGGCTGGCCGGCCTGCTGGCGGTGCTGTGCCTCGTGCTCCTCATCACCTTCATCATCACGAACCGCGCGTGAGTAGACTGCTACAAAGATCTTTTGGCGCTCGAATGACGTTAATAGGGAGACGTTGTTGGTAAACATTCATCATCAGCTTATAGCTTCAGCTTGCTTATTTTATGATCTACGTATGTCGATGTCGATGAACTTTGGTTATCTGCCGGATTACCTCGTTCCGGATTTGATCCCTCAGAGAGACTCCAAGCATAGCCTGTTCCAGATCTCGCTGAGCGACCTTGAATTTATAAACCAGCCGTATCGTTAGTGTCCACGTGCTAAAATTCAGCTTTAATTAGTTCTCATATTCATTTTCATCTCTGAAATAAACTTCAAATACGTACTTGTTATCCACAGGCTCAACCGTCGTATCGCAGCCCTATCGATGACAAAGTACAGCTCTGTGGACTCGGGCCTCAACCGCGTGGGCCTGGCCGCGCCCGGCACCAACAAGCACGCCGTGGAGGGCTCCAACCCCATCTGGAACGAAACTATTAAAGCACCTGACTTTGATGCTGTTAGGTGAGACCTTACGCAATGTGACTTAGTGTCATTTCATGGAGAATATGTTTCACCTTTTATATTCCCGTTGCAGCGAGATGTCCAATGACTCGGACCTTATTGGCATCGAAGACCTGCCGCAGTTCAGGAACGACTACTTCCCGCCTGACGATGACAGGTCCATCAGGGGGTCCATTAGGAGGTCCATCGATATTGAAAACCCTGTAGTGGTAAGCATTCATAACACCTACGTTTTTTTTAAATCTCGTCAAGTTCTTAAAACGTACACGCTCGTAACGATCCCTGGGGACCCTTCCGAGGGGACCGTCTCCGAAACGATCAGTTGCAATTGTCAAAGTTTTCGTGACTTATACACATTGATGCGCAAAATGATCGTTAACAAAATGGAATAGAAGCGATTGACAATAAACACACACAAAACAATGACAATTGCAATTGATCGTTTGGGGATCCTCTATGCCTCAAATCAATCAACATGCCTTAGACCCACGATTTTGATAACTAAAGAGGCAGGCAACAGTATATACTGGATATATCTACGCATATTGCGTTAATCGAGAGGCGTGCGTATTGCCATTAACTGGACCTTACCGAGTAATAATCATATGGTTATTCATTTATTTCAGGCCAGTGCCAGGAACCCTATAGCGAACCATGAGAACAACTTTGGATTCAACACCACTCCTTTCAGCCCAGAGTTCGCAAACACACAGCTCCGGAGATAAAAGATAATAACTTAATAGATTGTGTGTAAGCAATGTAATAAAATAATATTACGTATTATTTGTATACAAATCAATACAAATGTTGAGATACTCGTATTATGTAAGTCAGTAAGTGCAATTATTAATGTTTTACAAAAACCTGATAAAATACTGCATCCGTTTTCGGCGTTTTATTTATACTTAGGTAATACTGCTGTTTTAGCACATTTCACGGCCCCAATGGACCCCCAAAGACTTCCCCAAGATCAATCCAAAAATATTCTAAGAATATTCTGCAAAGAGTTTCCAACGTATCAACCTGAGGTATCAACATTAACCTAGCGAGCTTACTCTAAGTAGCGAGCCTAAACCACAAAACAAGATGACATTGACAACTATTGTCCAAAGACTACTATGATCTATGATATAACGCTATTGTCATCTTAGTCGTATGGGTCAAAGGGTTTTTTTTAAATTTAATTGCCTACTTATTTCTGCTCGTAATACGTGTTCCTTAAAAAAAAGGGATTTATCTGATTATCTGGATCTCTACTTTTCAGCCACAAATACATTAGCCACAAATACATTTTTACTGTTCTAGATCAGAACTTCAAAATGCCGCCCAAGAAACACTCTTGTGATCTAAACCTCGGTAATACCCTATTTTTTCTATTTGTTATCATGTTTTTTTACATTATTATCAGCTATCCGAGGCTTCCGAGGTCACCACTAGTATTTAAATAAGTTTGCCCGGGTTTGGGCACGTTGACGGTATACCGCTGGCTCTGTTACCAATGTTAGCTACTTTGTCAGATAATCTGCTGCTTACTACATCAAGGGGCCAATTCAATGTCTTAAAGCATCTTGCAAATAATCAATTGAGTGATTGGACATTCGAAAAAGAAAATGGTTCTACAGCTTTTTCCGCCACCCGTGAATCAACCAAACACGTCTGCAAATCCGGCTCATCCCACTCATATTACGAACCCCTAGCGTAATTAACAACAGGTTTATTCAGTCCTCAATATATTTTTTGCTTTCTACAATGTGAACGGGTTTTACAAAGACCTGATGATTATGGACCCTGTCGGGCACAGCAAAGTAGGCGAGAAGAAGAGGGCTTTAATTTGACAAATTAGTTGGTATACTATATTTTGAAGGTTCTGACAGTATGTTGCCCATAAACACGTCTGCCTTCGGGCGACACTGTCGTAAGCTGCGCAAGTGGGGGCAGCTCACCAAACACCACCCGGAAACCTATAAGCACTACCGCAGCTACTCCGCCGTGATCGCCGAGCGACAAAGACAGCAGCTCGAGGATGGAGGGAATGTCATACACCCACTTAGCTTGTTCAGGTAAAGGAAAAAAAGTGGTAGAAAGTAGATGAGAAAAAAAGAACACGCACACGAAATATATCCCTACATACTTATCCTCATCCTTACATCCTTATCCATGTCCGTATTCCGTATCCCTTACATAAGATTATCGTTGAAGATGTTGGAAAAAATCATGACTACCTACTGATTTACTGGCGTGTGCCGCGTAAGCCGTGACAGACAAATAAAATTGATGTTCTACAGGATTGTATATCTTAAAAAGTTCAAAAAAAAAGTCCGCGAGCCACATATGTCTATCTTCTAAGGATGACCCTTAAAGATTTTTATCGAAAGTTAAAAATGTTTATTCATTAATTAATCATTGTTATTTCCGAAGCTATTTTAACCGGCAGTTTATTAATCCTTAACCAATAAAATAGGTATGTTATTAATATTATGCATTTAATTTAGATTAAAATATACGTATACTTTGACATCATATCATAAAAATGAATAGTTTATAAGATCACAGATTCAAAATTACGCGAAACAAAATAATTATGGTTAACGGCAACGCAGGCGCAGCGGTAGGAGTCAATGACTTTTTCCTCGGCCATTAGGTATGTAATCGCCCGGTACCGGTAGTACGTTCTCGTGGGATGTTTTGCCACATCCACTCGGGCGAAGCCGCGGGCAGAAGCTTGTAAACAATAAAAAAGGGACATTTCAAACTAATAAATAAATAATAATGGCAATAGGCTCGCCCCCTATTATATGGGACTTAAACATAACTGGCAAAATGTGGGTGTAGAGTAGGGACACCTCTGCCCAACCCTTCGGGGAAACCCTTGTATGTTATGTTAAAACCAATAAAGTAAGTAATGAAAACACAAAATTAAGATCTGTCCGAGGCCTATAAAGGCTTCTATCTTGGCATTGCAGCGAAAACGACCATGCGCATGGTTTGCATGCATCGCGCTAACAGACTTTGCCGCGCGATCAGCATATATTTAACTCCCCCGACGTAAATCGTCGGGCAGTTGCCCACCAGACACAACACCCGTCTGGTCGAAGAATCCTCTCTTTTCTGTAGAGGACGAGTGAACATTACACCCTGTAAAATTTGTATTTTTATAAATGGTCTTTCGTAGTTGACATGTGAGGTCATGACTACTTTACCGGACACCCGACGATTGATGTCGGGAGGTCGTATTCGTATATACAACGTGTGCCAAAATTCAACGATAAGCGGGCACCAGACGGTGGACCTGCTCATCACTACACGAGAAAAAATACTGAAAAAAAAATTTTTTTTTTTTTTTGGAAATTATAAAACATACATTGAAATCCTTCGTGTCATTGACTCTGGCAGAGCCACCAACAGGGATTTTAATTTTAATTACACAAAAATTTAGTCGCTAATTTGTCGAAATTTGTCGCCAAATATCATAATTTGTCATTCACTGGTTCAAAAGATATAAGGGTTTATAGGTGGCCGATCTGGAGAGAGTCTCCCCAGCAGGGCCACATTTATATCTCAAAAACTAAGGCACCTAGCGAAGATCTGTTTTCTCCCATATTTTGTCGTTAATTTGTCGAAATTTGTCGCCAAATATCAGAATTTGTCGGTCACTGGTTCAAAAGATATAAGGGTTTATAGGTGGCCGATCTGGAGAGAGTCTACCCAGCAGGGCCACATTTATATCTCAAAAACTAAGGCACCTAGCGAAGATCTGTTTTCTCCCATATTTTGTCGTTAATTTGTCAAAATTTGTCGCCAAATATCAGAATTTGTCGGTCACTGGTTTAAAAGATATAAGGGTTTATAGGTGGCCGATCTGGAGAGAGTCTCCCCAGCAGGGCCACATTTATATCTCAAAAACTAGGGCACCTAGCGAAGATCTGTTTTCTCCAATATTTTGCCGCCAATTTGTCGAAATTTGTCGCCAAGTTACAGATTTTGTCGGTGTGTAATTAAAAAGATATTAAAGAATTCAATTTCCCAGTGGTACAAGCAAGTACAAAATACTTTATGTAGTTTCTAGACAGTATCTATGACGTCATATTTAGGAATGTTTGTTTCAAATTAAATAAATATAAACTTATTCTATAATTTCAACCACCAAAGGAAAGCTGTATTCATTACTTATAAATAAATCTACAATAAATATATGTAATTATTTATCTAACACAATGTGCATTTACTACTTAGTCGCTGGCAAATAGATCGCTGCGCTCCGTTTCATTTTGTCATTGCAGTCCTTAGAAATGTCCGAGAGACATAAATGCTCAATTAAATACATGTTTTTATGTTTTAAATAATAGTTTAAAGTGGCTTAAACTTGTTTGAAAACATTAAACCTTGCTCTTGGTCTATTTGGTGTCAAGATGTACAGTCGCATGCAACTGTTTTATGAGTGTGTTTTTTTTTTGTGTGATGTTATGCTATGTACCTATGTTAATTTCACTACATAGGTACACAAACTTAAAATTTCAGATATAATCTTAAAATTCAAGAGATACCTATTAATAAGGTACCTACTAAATGGTTCGTCCTAAATGAGCATATCCTCGCGAGGCATACACAACATGTAACTGGAATAATGCACACCCTGTCCGATACACCCCAATTAGAAAATTAGGTTACAGTCATAATTTATGCACTGAAGCACGTAAGTAGTGTTTTTTAGGGTTCCGTACCCAAAGGGTAAAACGGGACCCTATTACTAAGACTCCGCTGTCTGTCTGTCTGTCACCAGGCTATATCTCATGAACCGTGATAGTTAGACAGTTGAAATTTTCACAGATGATGTATTTCTGTTGCCGCTGTAACAACAAATACTAAAAAAACAGAATAAAATAAATATTTAAGGGGGCTTCCATACAACAAACGTGATGTTTTTGCTCGATATTGATAACGGCAACAGGTAGACGCTTGAAATATTCACAGAATATTTAGTTATACAGAGTTGATATGACAGAGGGGCATTAAATAACACTACGTATACCATACGTGTTTAGTATTAATTCGATACGGTATAAAAATAAAAAGCACCTAAAATGAGTTTTTATTTTTTTCAAACAAACTAAATAGCTTACAAATCAGAGTAAAACGCAACCACCCTTTGAAAATAAATTTAACTGACCTACAGATACCTAGGTAACAGCGGCAACGTCGCGCGCGTCGGCGTGTGTTATCTCGTCAAAGCGGCGCGCCGGCCCGCGCCGGCCCGCGCCGGTGCGGCGGCGGTGGCGCGGGCGGCGCCTCCGCTCGCGGCGGCTCCTCGGCTCGCGGCTGTTAGGTATGGTTTTGAAGTACAACAATCACAAAAAAAAAAATTCTCGATGTGTCATTCACATGAATGCACAAATTATACCGACAGAGAATAATGTTATTTATTTTTCTATTTAAAAATCATGTCAGTGTATTCTAACGCCGTGTAAGTTACACGAGGCATTGTTGAACACTTTAATTACACACACACACACACACACAAACCCAAAGTTTAATTACGTGTCGTATCACAATAAAAGCAGTCGATCACAAAAAAAAACACTAACACTAAATAATAATAATCCCAAGTTACGTGTCCTGTCACAATAAAAAAAGAAATACTGTCTTAAACTTATTTAGTGTCCTATCACAATAACAAAACAAAATCCCAATTGTCAGCGCGCGAGTTCGACAAAACGGAAGCGGAGCAGGTGCTACCGTGTTACGTAACATCTTGTACGTTCCGAAAGAATAGCGTCGGCGCACTGAAAAAAACAGTTTTTAGAAGCCCCACTGCCCCACTTACCGATCGCAACCCCTGCCCCTCGATCGCTAGGATGCAATAGCAACACACTGACCTATTTCTATTTCTTTTACGCGCGGTGTTTTGCAGATGATTGTCCCTCTCGTAATGAAAATGCAAGTGTGTGTGTATTTATTGCTTCCTTGTTTGCATTGTCATCTTTTTAGCGAAAATATTTGGTTGTACTTGTGACTTGCGTCACAGCGGCAACAACGCATAGGTTATACTCAGATTTATCGTTTTAAGGTGCATGACCTATGCGTATAGACATAATCAGCTGTTAGGAAAGATACATCGTGTTCAAACGGGGCAAAAACTTAAAAAATCATTTGCGACTAAACTACTGCTCCTATTTAATTGATTTTTGGTACAGAGCTTGAAAATGGTACCTAGTATACTCAGTTTAAAGAAAAGCCCCTCTGTCGTATCAACTTTGTATATTCACTTTAAAAATAAATAATTAAAATAAAACAATTATTTAAGCGGGGCTGCCATACAACAAAGGTGATTTTCGACTTTTTTTTGCCATTTTTTATAGATAATGGTACGGGACCCTTCGTGCGCGAGTCAGACTCGCACTTGGCCGGTTTAAAAAAAATTAGCTATCCTAATTGTAGCCAAATAATATATGGACATCGACGGACTACATTAGTAGGTAGCGCCTCGGTATTTGTATCTAAAGGCACATACACAAACACGCTATTGACGTGAAAAATCAAGGTAACTTACATATTAATCTGCAATCATACGGTGCGGCGGCGTCCTCTTTTCAAAACACTCAAATTGTCCACCACCTTGTTCAATGCACTTAAATGCCCGCATTCGTAATTGTTCTTTCAATTTTTTACACAAACAAACCTCGCTGTACTCCCGGTTGAGGAATAAAGAAAAAATCCTTTAGAGCAAGTTTGTTTATTTACCTATTATTTTTTAAGTACTTTGAGCGGCGCGAACGCCGAAGCGCCGCGCCGGCGACGTGCAGCAGGGGAAACCCTCGTTCTATCTCGCACTTGTCCCCGTTTTTGTAATTGCGGAATACCTATAATAGAGATAACAACACTTGAGTTCGTAACTATTCATAATAAGTTCCACTTTAATTAAACTGGCTGACTTTAACTTACGTGACGGGCAACTCGTTATAAGTAGCTCGTCTGTACACGCGCATCTATCTCTTTCTTACTTACCGTAAATGAAACGGAGCGCAGCGATCTATTTGCCAGCGACTAAGTAGTAAATGCACATTGTGTTAGATAAATAATTACATATATTTATTGTAGATTTATTTATAAGTAATGAATACAGCTTTCCTTTAGTGGTTGAAATTATAGAATAAGTTTATATTTATTTAATTCGAAACAAACATTCCTCAATATGACGTCATAGATACTGTCTAGAAACTACATAAAGTATTTTGTACTTACTTGTACCACTGGGAAATTGAATTCTTTAATATCTTTTTAATTACACACCGACAAAATCTGTAACTTGGCGACAAATTTCGACAAATTGGCGGCAAAATATTGGAGAAAACAGATCTTCGCTAGGTGCCCTAGTTTTTGAGATATAAATGTGGCCCTGCTGGGGAGACTCTCTCCAGATCGGCCACCTATAAACCCTTATATCTTTTGAACCAGTGACCGACAAATTCTGATATTTGGCGACAAATTAACGACAAAATATGGGAGAAAACAGATCTTCGCTAGGTGCCTTAGTTTTTGAGATATAAATTTGGCCCTGCTGGGGAGACTCTCTCCAGATCGACCACCTATAAACCCTTATATCTTTTGAACCAGTGACCGACAAATTCTGATATTTGGCGACAAATTTCGACAAATTAGCGACAAAATTTTTGTGTAATCAAAATTAAAATCCCTGTTGGTGGCCCTGCCAGAGTCAATGACACAAATCCTTCGGAAATTGACACCCCTTAAGATATTTTTAACTACCATGACCACAATTTTTCTAATATTTCTGTCTTTTTTTTTAAATCGGCAAGCTAAGTAGCACTGCTATCCACTACAACCCTTAAAATTCCCAGAATGCTTGTAGGTTTTACACAAAAATCAATCAAAATTATTTTTTGCCTTAAAATTTTCTGAATTTTTACTTTCAGTTCACATTCAGTCATCGTGGTGTAAAAAAAAAGTATCGACACTACTACGGCAAGTTTAAAAAATAAATGGCGCAACTAATCAAGATTCCAAAATGGTATAATACTCTAAAAAAAATAGCCACAAAAAAAATGGGTACTATTTCTAAACAAGATCCAAATTTCATAAATTGTTATTGTTGATAGTATAGTGGTGAGCAATGGGTAGCTCGCCGTCCGATCACACGCGCGGGTCGACGGCGCGTTGTGTGGCACGCCCGCCTCAAAGAGATGTCAGCACCAACTGACGGGGTCCGTAAGGGCCAATGCCTGCCAGGGTTGCGAGTTTGTCCGAAAGGGATATCGCGGCCCTGGCACTCAGGCAACGGAAGGAACACGGGTGGGTTTTAGTCAGTAAAAGTCTGACACGCCCTCCCGCTCCACCCAGAGCGGGAGAAGTTATTTGATAACTTCCCACCCTCAAAAAAAAAGGTATGTGACCGGTGAGACGGGGTAGGGTGCCATTGACAAGATTGGCAGACTGAGTTAGCTTAGCCTTTGTCTACTACCACGTCCCACCGCTCACATACCTCAGGCGGTGACTAGCTCTTGCGCGCTCGTATACTATCAACAATAACAATTTTTTAAATATGGTTCTTGTTTAGAAATAGTACCCAATTTTTTTTGTGGCTATTTTTTTTTAGAGTATTATACCATTTTGGAATCTTGATTAGTTGCGCCATTTTTTTTTTAAACTTGCCGTAGTAGTGTCAATACTTTTTTTTTTACACCACGATGACTGAAAGTGAACTGAAAGTAAAAGTTCTGAAAATTTTAAGGAAAATAATAATTTTGATTGATTTTTGTGTAAAACCTACAGGCATTCTGGGAATTTTAAGGGTTGTGGTGGATAGCAGTGCTACTTAGCTTGCCAATTTAAAAAAAAAAGGTAAATATTAGAAAAATTGTGGTCATGGTAGTTAAAAATATCTTAAAGGGTGTCAATTTCCGAAGGATTTCAATGTAAGTTTTATAATTTCCAAAAAAAAAAAGTTTTTTTTTTTCTGTATTTTTTCTCGGGTAGTGATGAGCAGATCCACCATCTGGTGCCCGCTTATCGTTGAATTTTGGGACACGTTGTATATATACCATACCAGTCGTGCTGTAAACCCTGCTTGCGCAGAATTTGTGTGACGTCTGGTCTAT
Source organism: Agrochola macilenta (assembly GCA_916701695.1). Lineage (NCBI taxonomy): Eukaryota > Metazoa > Arthropoda > Insecta > Lepidoptera > Noctuidae > Agrochola > Agrochola macilenta. Next base: position 19,648,403 of record OU753563.1, read on the forward strand.
GATACGTAGTTCGCATGTGGCGTTGTAGATACCACTGCTGTATGTCTCCTTCATCCCGACGAATTAAATACGCGCTGACCGCATCCAAAGGTATATTTGATGTAACTCTCTGCACTCCTTATTCTGAGCCAAAAAATGTAGAGAATTCAGATTACACAATTATACCTATTCATATTTATTGCAGTCTGTTCTGGAACTCTATCATGGTAATAGTGAATATCTCCCACATGTGCCTGTCGACTTTCCGCCTCTTCTTCATCATCCAGCCGATAGACAATCTGAAAATCCACGTGTTGGACTGCGTGTTGTTGGGTCTCGACACAATCTGCCTGGTCGACATCGGCATCAAATTAAATTCGGGATATGTTGTAATACGGCATTTTTACATTGTTATGAGCAGGAAATCTATCTTCTGGTAAGACTTACAAAGTTTAGATCTAGGCTAACACTACAGACCACAAGTTTACAAGCGACGATGACGATCTCGGTTATATAGCCGAGATCGTCAACGTCATAGACATCTCCTGTCTTACTAAAACCTTCACTATGTTCCTCCAAAGTTTGAAGTACGGGAAACACGAGGTCATTGCAAAAAACTGCAATGTCACTGATCATTGGTAATGATCATTATATTAAAATAGATGAGTTATTCCAGGCACTACCTCAGCAGCTGGTTTATCGTAGACCTGGCTTCTTGCTTGCCCTTGGCATACATACTGCTGCGCCTGGAGGTTAGCGCGCGGTCCATTCTCGTCGCGCACGTGCTGTCCACGTTCAGGGCCGCCAGGATCTACACTGTCGTCGTTGACTCGAGGATCTCCATGAAAGTACGTCCTTACAAAGATAAATTGTTCGCTTCTTTGTTTCTTACAGTTGAGTTTATAACAATATCACGCTTTTATATTGACCGCAAAGATGGGCAGAGGTTATTATGGTTTACTCTCACATTGAACCAGTTAAGTTTAAGTTCCGTGTAAGTAACATGGGGCGAGCCCATTTGCAGTAACGCCCCCGACTTACGAGTTGTAGGTTGTAGGACAGACAGACTTAGTTTGTGTGAATTATTTCATCACTACTGCTCTCAAAACGGTGAAGCAAAACATCGTGAGGAACGCCATGTCCTAGAACCAAAAATACATGTGACATCTACCAACCCGCACTGAGCCCGCGTGGTGGATTACAGCCCACTCCCTCTCGCAGAGAGGAGAATGTGTGTAGTAGTGGGAACAATATAGTCTGATTATGATTATGCTATTTGCACAATGGCACAAATCCTGACTCCGAGCTGCTGTTACTGAGAAATTCCTGATGAAGAAACCCATTATCAGTTTGCCCGACCTGTGAATCGAACCCAGAACATCAAGACCAACAGCTCCCAGTGCGACAGCAAATATAATTAAAATGGTCAGCAATATTAGTTTTTCGGACAACATGGTTCTGTTGAGCACACTGCACTGCACTGCAAGCACACACGGACGGGCCGTTAGTGTGCTCAGGAGACTTCTAGGTATTTGTGAGACATGGACTCAAATATAATGCTAGTAAGAGTGTTCTCATGCTATACGAAACAGGCAGCGGCGTGCCATGGCGTCAAAATTAGGGCAAGCCAACAGATTTTTCATATGTTGTTCATGGTACAACATTATTAGAAAACCTTTTTAAATGCGAAGAGTTCTAAATAAGTATTATCAAGCATTAGTATGTAATTTTCATAAGCGCCATCTATATGAATGAATGCGCGTAAACACACCGTTTAGCCGAATCTTTTTACCTTATTTCATATGCACTTGTCACATGCTAAAATTTTCAATCAAAATCCACTAGATGGCTCCCAACAAATGATCGATTTGTTGTTCTATTGCCGTACGCATAATTTTTGAAAATGTTTAACATGAGATAATACCAAAATAACTTTTTATAATTTATCATAATGACAATAGCCAACTCTTATCTTTATTTCAAAACACCTATGAAGAATCTCTTCGATACGAAAATTATTGTGTTTTGTGATCTCAATGAGAACTTATTGTTATTATAATAATAGGACATAGGGTTTGTTTTTCAGTGGTTTAACAAAACTACAAATGCCATACAAACAACACTAATTATGTGTTTTCATGGCACCAGCTACCTACCTAAAGTTGTCTAATAAACAATCGAATGCCTATTTCAATCTATTTTTCGACTGACAAAAATACTTGTTTTTATTTCCGAGAAACAAGTATCTACAGTAATTTGAGGTTGGTTACGGTAAAGTAAAGAGTTACTTACTGTCGAAAAACTCAAGTTACATACCTTTTCGAACACAGTTTCCGAATTCCCATTTTGATGATAAAATAACACTATAATCACTAACAAAAGCGCGGAATGAAATCGCCACAATAACTATCGAGATTATATTTGTCTGTAAAACTCAAAGTATTTACCTTTCCGAGTAAGGATTGCACACTTTAGTCCTTCACAAGGAACAATTGCATGCGTTTCCGAATTAATTTCAATGATAAGAAACTTTTTAATCACTTCAAAACTAATCACAACACTTAAATTCACAGAAAATGAAAAAATATCAAAGCGAAAAAAAGTGCACCAGGTACCTAGCCGCTCAAAACAAATTTGAACAAATTTGCCACGTCATTACTCCTACTATTCAAACGCACGATTCGTTCCATTCATAAAAAAATCAGAAGCCGGGCTTAATATTTAGAACATTTTGCGAAATAGGTACATACTACTACTACCTGGTATCAACAAACTTAACTATTTCTATGCGAAAGAAGAGTGGTAAAAAAGCCTCATAAAAGCCAACACAAGTGCGAGCGAGAAAGAATAAAAATTATGTTTTCATTTACGATGCGATCTCGCGTCCTACTTATCGCTATAGTGTTAGAGCGAGATCGCAACTGCATCCGAGATAGTTGGCAACGGTGCGTGATGCAAAACGGCGCGGAATTTAAATATTATTCTTTGAGTACGTAAACCTGGCATCGTAGCTTATAAAGCGCGCGGCTGACACAGTGCAGCGCGGAGTTTAATGTTAGGTATTATTCTTATCAATTCTTGCGAGATGATTATTGACTTGGTTGCTTTTATATTTTTTTTTTTTTTGTTGGTGGGCTCACTTTTTAAGGCAAGCCGGGCTTTTCGGCTTCTATGGGGGGACCGCCACTGCAGCGTGTAAACAAGCATAAAACATGCACGCAGGCGTGCAACATGCAGGGGTCTCCCTTGTTTCATCGAAGAGAAATTGCCAAATTACCACTTCCCAAACAATTTTCCATTTCATATTTTTTTTCTATATAATCTAGTCGTTTCTGGCGTAGGAGGTCACAGTTTTAACCTAACCTAACCTAACCATATTTTTTTAAATTATAACCTACTCTAACTATACGTAGTTCCATAACTAACTGACCAAACGTTTATTGTCTAAAGATTGTTTGCTGTAATAAATCATTTAATTAAAGACCAAATTGCTAAATGACATTATCCTTGATAATATTCTGCCAAGTAAAAATTTGACCAAATGAAAATGTGCGTACTATAAAATCATTCCAAACATTGCATATTGGTATAAAAAAAGGTTGCTAAAATTGGTTGGGGTAGTAAAATTTTGGCAAAATCTTTTCGGTTAAACGGCAGTATCCCAACATGCAGCAAGCATTGTTTCTGTCACGGCTCCGGTGCTGCGGGGTTTGGGCGGCCCCACGCGAGCTTATCGTTGCAGATGCTTTTAACGCTCACCACCGCAGCTTCGGCTTGCTGGCCGGCTTGGCCGGCCAGTCTCAGCCGCGGCGGCGGGCTTTCAAACCACCTGCTCCTCAGCTCGCGGGCCGCCCTACCCCTCCGCGCTTAAACGTACGCGGGCTTAAATTACACTCTAGGGGTAGGGCAGACAAGACTACGTGGAGTCGGTTTTGCAGCGATTCGTTTCTGTCACTAAATTTTGTAGCACAACATATGATTGACTTTTTATGACACTATTTTTATTTAATATAATATAATATTTAAAAAATATTGTTTCGGTGTGGTGAAAATATGGTAAATAAATCATTTGGCAAATAAAAAAAGTTCAAAAGAGGCTTCGGCCAATAGCAAAAAGTTATTTTTTAATCACCGAAATAAAAAAATAATAAAATTGATTCGGTAATTAAAATTAATTTAAATAAATTCGGTAAAATAATACCAATGACACACGATACTTCGATGATCTAAAAATATGTCAATTAATGCATATAGCAAAAAAGACGTCGGTCAATCGTTTTCGGTAAAATGAAATTCGAACAAAAACATTTCGGAAAAGTGATCGGTTCCCCCCAAACACGATCAAAATATATTGAATAAAAAGCAGTTTAGAGTTGGAGGCTAAGGATGAAAATTTTCGATCTCGCTTCGTTCGCTACAATCTACATTCCCAAACTTTCTGCATAAGTCGACAAAGGAACTCCTATTAATGACTTTAAAAAAAACTTTACCTACACAAGGCCTACCTATGCTAAAATTTTCGAGCTCGCTCCGCTCGCTCCTGAATTCTATATTCTTCTAACTCTCACACTTTTCTGCATAAGTCGACAAAGCTAGTCTTATTTACGCAAGGATGTTCAATAGAAACCTAATCAGGAATTCCAAGACGAGTTGCAAAAAATTTCGACCTCGCTTTGGTCGCTCGCCTACATTCTTGCTTTTCGTAAATAGCCGATTCAGGAGATGAAATCCACCTCCAATTCTGCCGGTTGCGAGGTTCATGGTGTAGATAGATTATAATTAGGCACGCACATGTTTTTTTTGCTTATTTTTGCAAAATGGTACTTGAAATACCAAAAATACCTACATAAAATGAAAAGACTTCAGGGGGCTCATGTTATTTTGACGCCCCGGGCCCGCGACAGGCTTATTACGCCACTGTTAAGTGCCTGTCCTGACTGGACCCTGATTATTTATTTATTTATTTAATACTTCAAGCACAGAAATGTACAGAGGCGGACTTAATACCATAGGCATTTTCTACCAGTCACCCTTTGGGTGATGCAGAGACAAACAGTGGTAGGTGCAGCAATTACGAAAAATTTAGTTTTTTTTTATGTCGCCCTTTTTTTGAAGCCAAGTCAGAGGGCTATCCTCTAACTTGGCTTCACATGCCGTCGAGAAATATCTCTCAGGCATGTCAGTTTCCTCACCGTTTTTGAAGCAAGTGATAATTATACAATACGCACATGAAGTCAGAGGTGCGTGCCTTGGGTTCGAAACTTCGAACCTATGATTTGGCAGTCCGACGGTCACACCACTAGGCTATCACTGCTGGTTATTTTTGTGCGTAGGTTACTACTAAAAACCTTCTGTCACAATTTTATGGTTGTAAGTCTGAAATAATATGATGTGTGCAGGTTTTCACGGAGTCGTACATCGTACACGGACTGGTGCGGTTAGCTGCTCTGTTCGTCATCTCCGTGCACATGTGCACCTGCGTCGTCTATTTGCCGGCCATCTTTACCTATTACTGTTAGTATGCTAACTCTTTACGACCGTGTAGGTAGTGTATAATTACGCTCTGAACAAATATATTATGTACAGATAGTTATTGGTTGGTTCATTTGTAATGTCTTTCATCCTGCAGGGACAGGTGAAATGCCGACTAAATACAATTATTACATGCGCGTCCAAGAAGATGAGAACTTGATGGTTACCGACATACAGACTCGATACAATAAAGCGATAATCATATCTATCTCCGCGTTTTTCGGTGAGAATTTGAACATAATTGAAGTAGGTACCTACCATTGACATTTTAAAGAACTAGCTTATGAATGCTTTTACTTTTTTTTTTATAAGAGTAACCGTAGAGTTTCGCTCATTTCAATAGGACACCACCAATTGGAACCGTGCACCTAACTTCTGACGTTTCATAAGTGCCCATTAGGTTTATGAGAAATAAAATATTTTGCATTTTGTTTTTTTTTGCCAGTGGCTTTGCAGTGGCATGTCGGAAATTATCCCACGGGAACTAACCGGGATAACAGAATCCTATGTCCTAATCCAGAAGATCCATTCTGTAAACGTCTCACCGTGAAGAGTGAGGTGAAGTGAGCATGAAGTGAGCTGTCAATAGTGTCAATCCTTAGCTTTAGGTGCAATGACAGCTCACATCAAGCTCACTTCACCCAAGTTTTCACGGTGAGATGTTTACAGAATAGCACGGCTGTTCATGGTCTACCCGTGAGCCAAATTTCATTAAAATCCGATCAGCCGTTTTAGCGTGAAAGCGTAAAGTAAAAACAAAGAAACAAATTCACTTTCACATCTACATAATAATATAATATTAGCTAGGATCTGTCGATGTACATTATTACCATCAATCTCTTTTCATTTTCAGGTACTGGCTTCACAATGTTTCGTTCTACAGAGACAGATGAGATTGTTATTCATTCTTTTGTCATTGTGTACGCTGCAGGATTCACCGTATTTACGCTAGGTACCTAACCTATTTACAAATCTGTACCAACAATATACAACATACTGAAACCCCCGGTCACGGTGGTTTCACGCCCAAATAAGAGCGGTCATAACCTCTTAAAACTGTTTTTAGTGATTCTTTCTTGTTGTTCTTGAGACGTACTTGATTAAATAAAAACTTATTTATTCAAATACAAATTAGGTATTATTAATGGTGCACAAGCATCAGAAAATCTCGAAAAAATAATATTTAAATCGTATGCAGTTTTGTTATAACAATTTGGTACCTACCGAAAACAATTAATTGTTGTTAAATCAATACATTCTTAATTACTAAAGCTAAATACATAATCCTCATAAATAAAAATACTATTGTAACTTTTATTTAAACATGAAATTGTGCGCTATGATTTGACAATACAAAGGAAATTATATTTACAACTTACACAATAAAAAGTCTAAAATAAACATGCAGCTTTTAAACTTAAATAATTCTATAACTTTAGGTATAAGGCTCTTTTTTTCGAGGGTGTTTCCGTGAGTAGGTATAAAGGGGTCTGAATTCAGTAAAAGTCGGTTAATTAAGTTTGTAATTGTAACTTTGCCTGAAATTTTTCGGGTAAAATCTCGTCTGATCGTTTTAAATGTTTCTTAATAGATTCAGCTACTTCCTCGGAAAGTTCCCCAATAGATAAAAGAGCATACTCCGATACATCAGCACTATGTATGGGAACTTTGTGGATGGAAGCAGGAGATTGTACCACAGATATTCTTCAACTAATTGACGCACGGTTTCCAAAGAATACTCTTTAAAATTATTACAATGAATGACCGCGTACTAAGATTGGAAAAAACTTCCTGTCGGACGGTCCTGTTCAACACTTCTTGTCAGTTCTACACATTCATTTTCGTCTATCCAATTAGAATAATTATTTAATAAGTCTATCTTTAGTACGTGCTGACTTAACCCAGAATTTTTCAGAAGTTCTTTCTACATCATACATTAACATTTCAATGAAAAAAAAAAACTGCAATATCTACATTTTCGGCATCCTTAAGAGACTTCTAAAACATATTTTTTACGATCTGACGGTTTTTGCGAACACCAAAGCTCAAATAAATGCTTCCTTGAAAAGGAACATTTGATTTTAGTAACTGAAATAAACATATAAAATTACGAGTAATATCAAGTTTCGTAGCAATTGCTACGCCGCGTCTACGGGCGCTATGACGCGTCGTAGCAGACATATTGCGGTCGCGCGGGCAAACTGGGGCAACTATATGATGAGCACCGCCGTGTCCTCACGGAGGCGATCGGCGGCGGCGATCTCTCGCGTCTGGCCCTGGTTCAGGCCATGGTCCGGAGCGAGAGTGCATGGGAAGCCGTCACTTCCTTCTGCGAAGCAGTTATGCTCGCGAAGGAGGAGGCGGAGCGCGCGAGGGAGATTCAAGATGCGCGCCCTCGCACCCCTAGTCGCCGCAGGAGACGCCCCGGGCGTCGGGAGTCGCGAGCCGACTTCCGGCCACCGTAGGCGCGGGCTTGCGGACGGTGGGCAATGGGTAGCTCGCCGTCCGATTAGGACCAGGCCCGGGTCGACGGCGCGTTGTGTTCCACGCGCGCCTCAAAGAGATGTCAGCACCAACTGACGGGGTCCGTAAGGGCCAATGCCTGCCAGGGTTGCGAGTTTGTCCGAAAGGGACATCGCGGCCCCGGCACACAGGCAACGGAAGGAACACGGGTGAGTTTTAGTCAGTAAAAGTGACACGCCCTTTCGCTCCGCCCAGAGCGGGAGAAGTCACGTGATGATTTCCCAACCTCAAAAAAAAAAAAAAGGACTATTTAAAGTTAAAAACAAATAGTAAACCTTGAAAAATAAAAGAAAACACTGAAATTTGAAAAAATCACGACGTGTTGAAATTGACCCACCTAAACAATTTATACATATTTTTGCTTAGGAAATGCTTCGAGATAAACTGAATATATATGTTTTGTTATGCGTAGTTTTCCTGATAAAGAGTTACCTCACGATCTATTCCTCCACGATGCGGTACCAGGGCCTGATGAATCAAGTAGAGGTGAGCTTATTTAGTTACCTACAAATTCAATTCTGGCAGTAGGTCATTTAGACTTCAGAATGCTCAAAGCATTCTAAACTCTAAATTAACTAGTTCCATTTTACCTACCATGAAAATTTAATTGCTATCAAAAAAATATATTTTTTTTATCATACGGTCATAATATGTTAGTTAGTTAAATATTTCACCCACCAGGAGTACATGAAATACAGGCAGTTCCCTCTTTCTCTAAAGAAGCGAGTCCGAGCCTTCTACCAGTACAGGTACCAGGAGCGATACTTTAAAGAGGAAGCCGACCTCGAATGCCTCTCAGGTGAAATCATTTTTTTTTTAATAATCTATGTAGATACAGAATTTACGCATCGCTTTAGCTTCTGCACGCACAGACTTCATTCAGTTAAACTTGCAACTCATTTATTTATGTCGTGTCTACCATAATCATCTCGGAAATCCGATGAGTGGTCACAGAGTTGTGTTTCGCCAATTTCAGTCAAATAAAGACTAGAAGATGAAATCAATTGAAGAAACGATAAGATATTTCAAAAACGACCAATTGGAACCGTGCACCTAGGTTCTGACGTCTCATAAGTGCCCATGTAGGTTTAGGTGAAATAAAATATAATGAATTTTGAATTTTTAGGGTTCCGTAGTAAACAAAAGGAACCCTTATAGTTTCGCCATGTCCGTCTGTCTGTATGTCTGTCTTTCTATCTATCTGTCTGTCTGTCTGTCTGTCTGCGGCTAAGATACGGTTAGTACTGGAAAGCTGTAATTTGTCATTATACATATTTAAAACGCCGACAAAGTGGTAAAATATAATCATGAAAAATGTTTTTTTTGTGTACCTCCCCTACACGTAAAGTCCATGTTTGTTTTTTTTTCTCGTCGATCCCATGGTGTGGGGTGACGTTGGAAAGATCGTTCAAAAATATTGTGGGGGTGTGAAAATCATTTTGAGTGCAACTTTTTGTTAGTCATATGTTCCCCCCCCCCTGCCAGCTAAATGGCTACTTGGATTTGTGAAAAAAAATTCACAGCAATAGTACCTACTTATAATATATAACGAAGTTAAAAGGAAAACTATCACTGCTAAGTAGGCCTTACAGGTTAACGAGTAATAATCGACCAGTTTAAATTTGCAATTTGAAAAACATGATCTCTTTATGGGAGAAAATGTTTTTCAACTACAATGTTACAAGTTTTTCTTGGGATAAATTCATCCCATCTACGGAACCCGTGGTCCGACACGCACTTGGCCGGTTTTTTTTATTTTGGATTTGGAATCACCCATAGGTTACCAAATGATTACCGGAATCTGTAATCATTTGTAAAACTGAGAAAACAGTGATCAGCTATCTAATAACGTAACACATTTTACTAATTACGTAACACATTTTCGTAAACGATTACAACTGTTAGTTCAACTGTTTCATTTTGTCAGTTCAACAACATTCATTGCGTTATTTACGTTGTTGAGCAGCTTTTTTTTTCGAACTTATGAAGCAATAGATTAGCAATCTGTTTCAAATTAGATCAGATTGTGATTGATCGTGTATTACGTAATTAGGGTGCAGATTGGACCCGTCGTTGTGGCGATGCTTAGTGGGAGGTATCTGTCCAGCAGTGCACGTCTTTCGGCTGAATGACGCTAGAACAATGAGGAACTGTTTGATCCAGAGGAGCTTCGCGACGAAATCAAACTGCACACATGTCGCACTTTGGTCCACAAAGTGAAGCTGTTCGAAGATGTGCCAGCGAGTGTCGTGGGCACCGTGCTGGGCTGCCTGCGCCCCGTGGTCTACCTGTCCAACGACCTGGTGGTGAGGGCCGGGGACATCGGCGACTGCATGTACTTCATCGCGACTGGAACTGTGGCTGTGTATTCCTTAAAAGGGGTAGAGGTGTGGATACCTTTTTGTTAGTAGTCATATGTATAGATTATTTCGTTCTGGTTCTGAATCACTGATGGATCGGATATGACCGGTGGCTGTGCACACGGAGGCCTATGAATATTATAATAGTGAACGTCTGTATTTATTTATTGCAGGTGTGCCATTTGGACGACGGCAACCACTTCGGCGAGGTGGCGCTGTTCATGAAGGACAGCAAGCACGTGGCCACCGTGGTCGCCGTAGAGAACACTCAGCTCTACAGACTCGAAGCACTCGACTTCAAGTGCGTTACTTACTGTTGTGAATTAGTGGGAAGTTTGCTGCACCCCTTTCTTCTTTTTAGCTAGTAGGGTGAGCGTTTTGGGGTTGGTGCTGACTTTTATAATTCCTAAAAGTTTGAAATTCAAAAAGTGCTGAGCCACAGCTAGTCGTAGTTGATAGTCAATTTGCTAAACAATCCGTTATCGTTTTCCAGCCGTTTTGTGCTGTCCCACTCGACGCTGTACAAGCGCATCGAAGAGCTGGCGTCGCGTCGCATGCACGAGACGGTATTGCTGGATGACAAGTTCCGCCGCGACAAAGGAGAGCAACAGCCTCTCCACACATAGTCGAAACCCGGCTCCAAAGCCGAATAGAATTCCTCACAGAAAAAAAAAGGCGTGAGTCTCCTGTAAAACGCTACTGGTGACCGCATCATCGTTAACTATAGCCAGTACACAAATCTAGGCGCGTGGCCCAAATAGGAACTAACGCCACCGTCTTGGTTTTTTAATAGATTTCTGATGGTTTACCAACAGCGCCCCCCTGTCAACGTCATTCGAGCGTCAAAAGATCCTTGTAGCATTGTACACAGAGTATTTTTTAAGCTATAGGTAGTGCTTCAGTTCATTCCCAAAACAAACTCCTTGACTCGGCGTACGGCAAGTCGCTGTATGCGGCCGGTGAATACTAGGTATGACGTTTATAGGATTTTTTTACCCATAAAACAGTAACAGTACTTTACTGTACTTTACTGTGTACTGTAATGTATGTCGTAGATACGGGAATGGGGTTAAAAACTGAAAGCTCGTCATAGATGGCAGCACTGTTGTCCGTCTACAAAACGCCATTATTTTGTTTGTGTTTACTTTTGTGTCGATCACAAATTAAACGAAAACTAGATAAAAAAGGCTTGGAGCACTATTAAAAGACGAGATAAGGAAAAGAAACGCGTCTACCCCTGGTAAGAAAAAAGCTGTACCTAGTGAAAAAGTAAATAAAATGTGAACCTTTTATAATTTACTAGCTTCTGCCCGCCCTTTCGCGCAAGTGCTAACAATAAGTTGACAAAGTTTTATCGCAATCGGATGAACGGTATGGCAGCGCAAAAAATACGAACAAACAAACATTGATTTTTATTTATTAGATTCTTTTTCTTTTCGTGTGGTTAGTGACTAACCTGGTGTCAGAGTTTTAAAGCTGCCCATGGGCCTCTGACTTGGCTTCACATGCCGTCGAGAAATATCTCTCAGGCATGCCGGTTTCCTCACGATGTTTTCCTTCACCGTTTTTGTAGCTAGTGATAATTATACAATACGCACATGAATCCGAAAAGTCAGAGGTGCGTATTAGATTAGTAGATATCTACTAATCATCACCATCTTCAAGTTAACAAACACAAGATAACATAGATTTGGTGATGACTGGAGGCGTACGACAGGAATAACCTGATCGGAGTTGAAAACCAACTCGAGGTTGATCTTCCTGACTAAAAATCTTTAAAGATGTTAAGTAAAACTGACTAATATGATAATACTAGCTGCGCCCCGTGGTTTCACCCGAATAAATCTCGATCCCGTGGGAATATCGGTATAAAATGTATCCCTTTTCCTAATCCAGGTAATTGCCCATGTACCAAATTTCATCTAAATCTGTTCAGCTGTTTTAGCGTGTAAACCGTACCAAACAAGCAAACAAACTCACTTTCGCATTTATAATAATATTATGTTAGGATTAGAACACACACCTTTACTAAGTATGATTTAATATCACACCACAAGTGCCTGTAGGTAATGAAAACAGACTTACCTAGTTATGTTGGGAGTTTTACCTGTAACTATACGAATTTCTCCCCTACTAAAAGTCTTCAGGTTAAAAAGAATAGCACAAATAGTGTCGACAAAATATCGGGATTCCATTTTTTGATGTGTAACATCTACATCCTCTCGCTTTCCTGCAATCTGTGGGAGTAATTTCGTGAAAAGGGACGGAAGTGTGTAACAGGAAGCCGGGGAAGCGCACGCTATTTCATTTGACCAATGAGCGCACTAGGTGTATATTTTACAATGAACCCCATATAAAACTGATAACTGTACTGTAACTGCTTCGTAATCTGTATATTTCCTATTGGTACTACTCTGTTTTGTTGTATGTTGATCATAATTCAATTCGCGGCAATCGTACTGTTAACGTACCCGATAACTATGCGTTTATTTACCCACAAGACTTAAAAGAATTTGGTAGGTACAATAAAACGAGCATGTTTACACTAAAAACAAGTTTTGTTTTTTTCAACGATTTTCAAATACTTTGAAATCACAAGTAGGTATGACATATACCTAATTGTAATTTCATATTTTCGTTATAATAAGTCTATTGTCTCCTTCGATCAATAATTGTCTAAAGAGACAATTATTGATCTATTATAAATACTAGGTGGGTCTGGTGGGATTACCTTAGCTTAGTACATTAAAATATTATTCTGTCTTATCACAGCTATTTCTTATTTTTGGAACGAAGTTCCTAATCGCGCGTTGCGAAAGGGGGCTAGACGGAAAAAATTAAGACCAAAAGTTGTAACGACATACACTTTTTGCTATAGTTGTAAGCCGTGCGGCATGCGCGTGTTTCTCTGTCTGTCTCTCTCTCATAAAAAGAGGAACTTCGTTCCATCCGGGTATCCCTTGACACCTCTCAAGTTTTTGGTTTAGCTATCATCCTACCATCTTACAAAGGAATTATTTGAAGTAAATAGTTTGTGTTCTTATGCTCCATGATCAAGGAACTCAAAATAACAATGTACAGAACATTGCTTGTAGGACAGTAACATAACTGTTATGTTACTCTCCTACAAGCAATGTTCTCTGTTACAGGCATGATGTTTCCTGTTTTCCCTGAAGAGTTAGGCAGCAGTGACCTATAATAGGTACTCCCACATTTCCCCAGTTATTTTTAAGTCCCATGTCATAGGGGGCGAGCCTTTTGCCCTCAACTGGGCACAAATTAGGAGAGTAAGTTTTAATTTTGTAATTAAGTATATTAAGGTACATTATAATTTTAACTTTTGATATAATTGCTTTCCCATAAATAAAAGAGTGGTAGAACTCTACATAGATTATGTACTAGGAACTCCGGGGGTAGGAAATCTTTTGCTTGGTTGATGGTTGATTGTTGATTTTACTTTAAGTGCTCATGGAACATACTTTTAAGTTTATGTTCATATCAGAACAATTGCATTACCTAACAATAAAAACGGTAATAAAGTTTAGCAAGTGAAATAAAAACAGTGTTTTCTTAAATATAAAATTTATGAATACAAACAAACATTTGGTCTAACAGAACCAATCTTCGTGCCAACCACACTCGGAATGCTATACTATACATAGCTTACAAACTAATATATTCTGAGCTATCACACGAAGATGCCAACCCACAACAATAAGAAGAGAATACCAAAGCCGGAAAATAGGGAGGCGACCAGTGACAACAATAATTCTTTGAACAAATCTCTCGATACTTTAGTGCTTGTAACTTCGTAGACGAAGAACCACGCAGTGAAAAAGATGCCGATGCCGAGGAGAAGTAGGGTAAGGTGTGGGAAAACTGCCGGGTTGATCGGCGACGTGTAGCGTATCATCGATTCAATTTCCAGCTGAAATAATAATGTAAAATTGCAATATAAGTTTGTACAAGACTTAAAAATCAAAGGTATATTATAATATCGGTGTACTCACACTCATTTTAGTGGTTTTTGCTTCACTTTTGATAAGAGAAATATTACACGATGCTAAAAACTGACATCAGTGGAATACGTCGTCAGACAATTTGCCGGCCATAGACAAGTTACATCAAACGAAACGTCAGTATAATCATAGACGATTTTAGAGAAGTACTGCTACTTAATCGACTAAAATTCCTCACAGGACATATTTTCAGTATGTTAGTAAGTAAGTACTCTGTGGCTAAAATGACCTGTCACTAGAAAGTTGACATCTGTCTTGATTGATTTGTCAAATGATCGGTATTGTTGCACCTCTAGCACAATTAGCATCTTTAGCATCTTTATTATTTGTTCTCTTTGTCATTCTTGCCCAACAGACTAGTATTATATTGTTTTCTTTTTTCTTCGTTATTTAAGTCGAAAATGGCCACTGATGTTTACAGCTGTTTTGAAATACACTGTATTTATCTTGTGAATATAAAATGTTTAAATAAATAAAGTGCCTTTTGTGCCGCGAAACATGACTACTCAATGCTACGTATTAAATTTAAATAAAATGACGAATCAAACACCAACCGAAACAAAGCCTGCAGTGAAGGAGAAGGTCATGTCTTACGAAGAAAAATCGGTAGGATCCACTTCATTTTTCAAGTGTGAAGCCTGTCCTTACATGGCCCTGGCCGAGGACGACATAAAATTTCATCTGTTCACCGTTCATCCAGACTTAGCCAAGAGCAATGGTCTATCTGATAACGTTCAGATCCCTTGTCCAGGTTGCACCAGTGTGTTTGATGCTGAGGAAACTCTCAGGACACATCTCCGTAACCATCATAAAATGGGCATCAAAGATATTAAGAAAATGATTAAAAGTCTAGTTCAAATTGCTCTTAAAAATGCAAAGTTAAAAAAAGAGAGTCCCATTGTTGAACCACCGCATGCAGCCCAAACTGGGACAAACCCACAAAATCTGCCTGATATAAAAATACCACAAGTTATAGAAATAGTTCCAGATGCAGTGAATATCAATAACGACTTGCCAAAAGGGGTGGCATTTATATCTGTAGATGAATTACACAAAATGAGCACGCCAAACTTTGAAAAAGTTGATCCCAAAGAGATAATACAGGAAGCTAGTATAAATATTGTGTATACTAATGAAATCTCACAATATGTGAGTATGTCTGATGCAGGCTCAGTCAATCCATCATGTAACATGATCCAAATGGGTAACGTCCCTCCAGACTTGATAGCATCAATACAGCCGTGCTTCATGGAGCCCTCCATGGAAGCCACACTGTCTCCAACACAAACAAAAGATTTATCACACATTCCACTGCTACTGAAGGCTGATCAGTTGACTGAAGAGGTGAAACCAAGTAGTATAGAGGTAGAAAAAGGAAAAATGTGTTTAGTCAATGGATGCCGAATTTGTATGAAGGAGGATCAGATGCTTGCATATCACAGACAATGCCACAAGAATGGGAAGCTGGTGTGTCCGGAGTGTTCTAAAGTGTTTGGAGCGGTGGACACACTGCACACACATCTGTGGAAGGTGCATGAGGTTGACATGGAGATGCCCACCTGTGAAGATTGTGGGTTTAAAACATACAGTAGATACAGACTACACAACGTCCACATGAAATGTCATAAGAAGTTAAAACTTTGCATATGTAAGTATATAGCTATCTAAGTATGTATCTATCTTATCTTGGTTCAGGCTGAATTCTGGTCAAAACTCATATAATTTGGAAACTGATACAATGAAGAATCTCAACCAAATTTTTTTTTTCTTTTTCCCCAACTCACAAATATTGTGAGATGCACGTTTTTGCATAGTTGATGCAAAATCATCCAAACTTTGTGTTTTATATATGGCTTATGTAAAGGTAATCCCTTTAGCTAAGCTATAAAAAAACATGGAAGTTAAAGTAAGAATTCTAACATAATAAAACTTTGTTAGTTCAACAGTTTATGCATTTTATTACTTGTTGTAATACTCTTGATAATGCTTCCTGACATGCTTGACCCCAAATTCACATTATGCTAATCATAGACCCCCTACAGGTTCCATATGCTCAAAGGCTTTCAAGAACTCAAACCAGCTGTCGAAGCACAAGCTGATTCACAAGGAGGTAGCCAACCCCCAGCGCTGTAACCTCTGTCAGCGAGAATTTATTAACAAAGGGAGACTGCGGGTGCATATAGCTGAAGTCCACGAAAAACTCAAGCCTTTCAAGTGCTCACACTGTGACTACTCCTCGTCTAGGAAGCAAGAGCTCAAACTGCATTTAAGGGCGCATACTGGTATGTATATTGCAGTTCATTACGACATTATTTACTTTAAAGGCTGACAGCAGGCAGATGTTTTTTCCGATCAATGTATACTAATACTTGTCTTATTGGCGCATCCTGGGAGGAAGTTAGCCGCACTACCAACAACCTGCCTGAAATAAACTAGGTATATAATATATTTCTGAAGTCCAAGTATCGTTGCCCATTGCGGTTCATTTCTCTCCTTTGACGTGCCGCCTGGTGTGCAATGTCTTTAACTCCTACCGAGGCATGAAATCGTTGCAATTCTTAAACATGCATTTACATGAAGAACATATTCCTCTTTCCAGGTGACAAGCCTTTTGAATGCAACCAATGCGACTATAGGACGGGCGATCACAACGCGTTGCGGCGACATAAGAAACAACATTCAAAAGAGAATGTGTACAAATGTAAACATTGTCCATATACGGCCATCCAGTCGACGATGTTCACCAAACACATGATCACCGTACATCCCAACGTCACCAGCGACGTACATCGATGTCCGTACTGCCCCTTCAAATGTGTCAGCAAAGAGAAGCACTTCCAACATCTCACCACCCACACAGAAAAAGAAAGTATACAGGCACTCATAAAAATGAACAATGGCAAAGCTAATAAGCCCGCGTGGACGATACCCAGCGAAGCAAAGAAAAACAACGAAGATACTATCATAAATACCGAGCCAAGTACAGAAGCTTCTCCAAAGACTGTCAACGAAATACCGATCGAAGTGTACGACTGTGACAGCTATTCAGAGAACTTGCCGCAGAACTATGTGAAGAGCTACTGCACCACCGCAAGTACCAACGCCCAGCAGACAGACTACAACGCTCAAATAATGCTCACTGACCTGGGCAAAGAGGACAACAACTCGGACTGTCTCATCTCCGAGAGCTCCAACGACACGATGATGGAGCGCCACCAGTACCAGGCACAGCACCCGATGCTCACCTACGACGGCACTCCCTCTAATCTGCACGGATTCCTCAACACTACCGTGGCAATGGAACAAAGTCTCTTACAAAATAATAACGTCAATCCACTAACTGTCAATCACTGTTCGATACCGAGCAGTATATCTAACAACATCATGGCTAACTTCCCGATCCGGTTGCCTCCCGCGCCACAAATATCCCTGCGCAACAATATAACGTTTAAGCCTGCCGACAAGATATCATTTTCGCGCGCTAAAGTATCAGGTCCAATAATAAATCCGACGCAGATATTGCCCGTACTGTCTTCCAGTAACTCTCCCGTAAACATATCGATGGAACCTGAAGGACTTCCGAGGAAGAAACCTAAAATATCAGTTAAGAGCAATCTAATACTGAAGGGCCCTGATCAAGAGAACATGTTCCACTCTCAGCAGAAGATGGCGTTCAGGAGACTGGAGGACAATGAGAGATTTGGACTAGGCGGTCCCGTCACCTTCAACAATTTGATCACGACGCAGTTCATGCAGCTACAGCCGGAGCCGTCACTGAGCGAGTCTCCTAGCAATATAATGGAGTATCCTCAAGAGCCGATGCTAACGGACGCGGCGACCACGCCTGTCGACAACGAAATGAACAACAACCCACAAATATTCTCTTTCAACCAGCAAATCAACGTCAACGCCATGACGATGCTCCCTCCGCCGCAAAAGATACAAAGCACCGACCCCAGCTACATCAAACTGGAGAGTACAATCAAACAAAACACGCAGTCTCCGAGTTTGGAAAGAATGTGTAACGCTAATCTTCTCAACAATTCGGCTCTAGCCCGCGAATATAAAGCGTCGCCGCCGCTCGAAGAAATACATAAAAATATGAGCGAAATTAAGAACGAAGTTAAGTCAGACTCCTTCTACAGTTTACAAATTAACAACGAACCAGCGAACCCATCGGCCATAACGATGGACAAATTCTTTTTAGACAACTTGGTGGGAGAAAATTATACGGGGGGACTAATGGATCTGTCTGGAGTTACCCTTCAACCGATATCGGAGGAACAGAACGACGTCATAGAGATTGATGACAACTCGGACGACAATAAGCTGCTGCCGCGGTTAGACATGTACTATAACCTGGAGGGATTATATCCGCACAGCGACTTCCACTTCCTAGATAGCGACACCGGCTTCCAGCAAGATGACATCAACAGGATGGTCAGTGAAGTGCCGACGATCAACCAAAAGGACTTGTTGGACTCGGCCAGTGAAGGCGCCGGGAGCGACTCGCCGACCTGCACTCAAAGTGTGATGGACCCTATGATGAATACTGCTGTCAGACCGACCACAAACAAAATCAATGTTAAAAACATTGAACTCATGAAAAACTGATTATGAATCTCTTATTCCTATTGTAGCTAAAAACTCCCTTCTGTGATGTTGTTATTTGTTAAGCAATATTTTCATTCAAGACATCAAGTGTATGATTTTTATTAACGTATGATGGGTTTCTTATTTCACTAGTTCTATACATTTTGACCGCGTAGGTATTGCACTTTTCTATGAAACAGTTGTTATTTTTTTTAATAACCGACGAAAATTTTCAACGCAGGGCGGTTCAGAATCATGTACTGAATCCGTGGTAACAGTTTTCGCGTCGATGTCCCTGACACCCTGTATATAGTAAAATGTAACTTATATGTATATTAAATAACTGCTGGAAGTGAATGTTGCTTAACAAATAATATTGTTGTATAACTGCGTTTAAAGTCTCGACCACACTTCGTCAAAAATGTAATCTTTACTGTGTGCTTGAGGCGAAATTTTATAAAAAAGACTGTTAATCATTAAATCATTGTAAATATTTATTATTTATTAAATGGAATGTGTTTCTACGTTTAGTTTTGTATACACCACTATGAAATCTCCACTGCTTCTAATTTCTTCCGACTTGTAGAGGAGCCAGTCGTCTGAGACGTCATTAAATGGTTGGGGGTCAGTGTGGACCCCTTTCTGGTGTGGACCGATGATAATCAACACGTTCCCGATATAATACTTGAGATAGTCATCAAAGGCTTTCCGATTGTTGAAATAACAGAACAGTAGAGCAGTGTTTTTATTTCTCTGCAGTAAAGTGATTGTGTCCTTGTCTATTTCCGCTGGAGTGAGGTGGAGGGGTATAAAAGTGGGCGGGGCGTACTTGCAGCGCCACCACGCTCCGTCTACCTCGATGCCTGACACCGGCACACCTGGAATATTATACAGACGATAATATAAGTACCGTCAGTTTTAACAAATCATAATAAATATCTGACTTTTTTCAATCACTGATTCACAACACAAAAGTTCGTTGTGTTATCCTATCCTAATCTTAGTTTGAGTTATTACATAGAACATTTTACGAACTACGGAAAGCCAGAAGCGACGTTTTAATAGGTCTGGCACCATTCTTTTATAACCGTCTTGAAGAGTAGGTATGCTCATTTCGACACACGTTTTTTCTCTTGCTATTAGTTTAGATACCGGAAGCGCAAAACACAATAGAATTTACCGGTAGCTTCAGTGATCATCCACTCGAGTAGGCCGCTCCCGCAGCCGATGCTCACAATCCGGTCACACTGCAGTTCGGCCAAGCACTTCTTAACGAAGCAGAAGTTCTCTTCACTGGGGTATACCCACAGCAGCTTGTTCCGCTCAGGATGGTCATGGTATCGGTGGACTATTTCCTTCCAGTCACTGTTTTTGAACAAATCGGTGATATTCGCAACGATGTCCATCGCCGGTAGAATGCGGACGTTCGTAGTAACATTGACTGTGAACTAGAGCTAGCCAGTAGCCTGCGCTTACATAATACCCTTTCAGTGATTTATCTGTGAACTAGAAAGCAGATATGGATTTAGTACGTCTTATTTTTTTTATGTTATTTTAGTTTTGAGTAAGCCTTTTTATAAAAAAGTTGTCTATCAACTAAACAAGGAATGCTTGCTGGGCTAATTTCATCAGTCAAATCGAAATCATCACAACTTGAGATGTGGAATTAAATTGGCTGGTGTAATTAGTTTAATTCGCGACTCATTCGTTTGATCGAATTTTATACAACGACAAAGTGAAGTCGTTGCTCAGCCACGTGTGCGACTGCTATTTTATTTAAATAAGAAGTATATATTATACAGTTCGTCTCTGTACATTTCCCTAATACACTACGAGAAAAAATTGGCTGCAACCCAAGAGAATAATGTTTCAACTGGCAATAGATACAGGTAGTGATCGGTCAGTCACTGGTCATTAATAATAATAAAACAAATGAGGAGTCGTTTCAATTCATTTATTTGTATCTAAGTTCATATAGTTACAAACGTTTAGATATAAAATATTAGCAAAATACAGATACCAATAGTAAAAAATGTGTTAATAGTTACAATGGTGATATTATAAACGGATGACTAAAAAGGCTCGTTATTATTTCGTTTACTTCATAGTACTTACTTGTATTACTGTCTCGTTCACTTAGGGAGTTATGTCCATTTAACTACTTAAGTTAATTAAACAAATGGTTACTTATTAGTTTACAAATATTGGTTACATTACTATTGTCTATGTACGAAACCATTCTAGTAGTCGGGTACCTCCTGTGGGACTGCGTGTACAATAGTACCACACAGCCTATTGCTTCATTGACATTACAAACGTGCTGGTAAAAAAACTCCAAAACAAAAAGAAACTGCTGCTCCTCTAGTTTACTATACTATAATGGAAGTCTGCAATTATGTTATTTGATTTTGATTATAATATTATCGCTAGCAAAGAACTGAATGTGGCTGCACATACACATCACAACCTTAGTTATCTTATACGTTCATCGGAAGTAATATACTAATATTAACTCAAACAGACTCGATATTATTATAGTAATTATTTATTTATTGTAATGGGCAATTTGCTAACTTTTTAATTTAATCAGAATTAGGCGAAGTGAACGAGTTTTATGCAACAGTGTTCCGCGCAATAATGTTAAACATCAACTTAAAATACGTGAGATCAACTTACGTCAGAGATCATGATCTTCAGTCGACATTATAAAAAACTAATATTACATATTTTATTTACTTATATATTTTTTCACAAAATTCCAGACTCATATAACCGCTTTTATCACATTCTTAGATTCTTTTGGCAGACCAATCTAACGATATGAGCATTTATTGTGATAATATAAAAAAAAACAATCACCTATTTTTCAATTAGCAATCATTTCTAACGTTAGCGTAAAAAGTATTATTTATAAATTCATTTAATTATGCAAAAGGACATTTTTATTTATATAAATCGAAACCTACTCCTACTTTACCTGCCCCCTTCTCAATCAGTCTCAAACCCCAACATCTCAGTCCCAATTTCGATTAAAAACAAATTAATTCGTTAATAAAACCTTTTTCGAGATCAAAACATAAAAACAACATTTGGTCCTCTGCCAGAAACGTCTAATGTAAATAAATTGAATTTAAAACTTTTTGTATAACATGTTAAAATCTGATACATGGATAATGTAATAACTGACAACTAATAATATGTAACGTCTTATAACTAACGCGTCTTGGACGCACTTACGAACTAGTGTTAGTAACATTGACTGGTTAAGTTTTGCATAGCGACCTGTACAGAACCTCTAACACGAACATCATGCAAATTGTATTGTCTTCATTATACAGGGTCAAATAAAATAAGCTAGGGAAACTCCGCAGACGTGATGGGTGTCGATACCTAAACGCGACAAAATAAAAAGATTTGTTTTTAGGGGTCAACGACCGCTGGTAATGGTGTTACTTAGTATGTTGATTCAGAAAATCTGTTTATTTTTTGTTTTATCGTGTTCAGATATACCCATCACGTCAAAGAAAATATTTTTTTATACAGATATTTTATAGATGCGGCTTCGCCCGCGTGATATCTTTATAAATTCTAGCCTATGTTACTCAGTGATAATATAGCATTCTACTGGTGTTTTTTTACTTACCGATTTTTTTTTTAAATCGGTCCAGTTGTTTTTGAGTTTATCCAAACATACAAAAAATCAAATCTTTTCGTTTTATAATATTAGTGTAGATTACAAAACTAAAAAAAAACTCGACTATTAATTATTTTTTAGTTTTATCATGTTTAGATATCGATACCCATCACATCTGTAGTTTCGCTAGCTAATTTAATTTGACCCTGTATTGTCACCTAAAAATGTATATAAGTTCAGCAGCACGAACAACAGCGTAAGGTGAGCTCAACGAATCCTACTATCCTAACAGATATTATAAACGCGAAAGAAGAAGTGTGTTTGTTTGTTACACTTTCACGTTAAAACGGCTGAACGGATTTGGATGAAATTTGGCACGTGGGTAGACCATGACCTGAAGAAGGACCTTTATGCGGATGAAACTGCGGGGTGCAGCTACTATTTTGAAAATGGGAATTGCTAGGATCATTATGTTCGTGCTAGAGATATTTAATTACAAAAACACCGTAACTGTATTACCAAGGCTGTAAGTTCTCCATCTATAACACAGTTACCAGTAAAATCACATGGTTGCTAAGGAAGTACGTTAGAAGAATACACTCAAAAAAGGATAGAGCGACGTAATCGCAGTGGTTTGTATACATAGAACATATTTTCATTATCTTAATCATAATATGCATTAAATACATATAAAATTTATTGTATACTAAACAAACTACTACCTTTCCTGCCCACCCTGCTTCGATTCAGCCTTCGTGTCATTTCAAATCTGCAAAAGAAAAACGGAAAATATGTATATTTTGCTTAGATTAAGAACTTTCACTTTATGTTCGCGATTTGAGATTAACATTGCAAGGATGTTAAGGAACTCCATAACTGTAAAGTAACCGAAACTATCGTATATCCAAAATAAAAATCTATCCGTAACTGAATCCGATATAAGTTTCGGATAGGGGGGGAGCCTAAATGAAACACGTTATGACAGTTTTTTCTGCCCGGCCAAACCGAAACACTAGCCGCGCGCGTCATTAATTTTTTTTTTGATGGATTCAATCTATGGTCTTCTTCTACCATTTGTAATCTTGCATGCGGCAGACATGTGCGGCCCAGTCCCAATTAAGTACAGAATCTATTTAATAAAAATGGAGTCTTAAAAATTGAATTGTTGAGACTTACCTATAGAAACAGATTGCTTCAACTTTCTCCTCCAATGTATTCCAGGACCCGAGTCACTATTAGACTCCTCATTTTCTCTCCTATCTCTGTCTCTATCTCCATACAAAATCTTCTCATACAAAGTCTTCTTATCTTTCTGCGGAGCACCCAAATCCAAATTATTTAAATTAGTTTGTTCCTCTAACTCTATCATTTTCCGCAAATCTATAGGCGGTAGGGGTATAATAGACGCTTTTCTTATTTTATGTACATATTCACACTCCTGAGGACTCGTGGCGACTTTCGCTTCGACGTTAGCTGTTTTGTTACCAACGATGACGCTTTGACGCGCATTATTAGCGACTAAAATTGTAGACTTATCAATAGTTTTGTCTGGTTCGGCATTATTTTGTTTCTTGCCGTTCTCGTGCAAATGTTTTTGTATTATTTCTTGTGGTAAAGGCGGAAGAGGGTTGAGTATCTCTAGTTTGTTTTTCTCGTCTTTTTCGTCAAGTTTAGAGGCATGTCCGTTGGCCCGGATCTGCTTGAGCACGGCCTCGTCGCAATCAACCGCGGTTGCAGGCACATAGTCTGGATGTGTGTTACGTATGTGTCGCTCGAGGTTGTCTTTTCTTCTGAAGCGACGGCTGCACACTTTGCAGCCGAATGGCTTGGAATCTGCAACGAAAACAAATAAACATTGTGACTGGCTCTTGCACTATATGTGACCCCGGTCTGGTACACTGTTAAAAAAAAGAATATATCAATTAAATTAATAGATAGGCAAAGATATGAAGTGGGTTCATCGTACCGGTATGGACAGCGGCGTGCCTGCGCATATCCTTGCTGGAGTGGAAGGCTTGCGGGCAGCGCGGACACTGGTGCGGGCGCCGCACGGCCGCGCGGCCCGCGCCGCAGCCTCGCACGCACCCGCCCCACCCGCCGCAAGCGCACTTCCTTTCTACGACATACTAGCATGCATTAATACGAACAAGGCAACTATCATTTGAATTGATTGTTAAAAATAAGGAAACAGAGTAATGTATAATGAATAATGCTCTTCCACATTACCTACATTTCTTCTAACAAATAAATGGCATATCAGTAACCTAAATAGAATCTATCTATTTCTTATAATCTGTTTAATTTCTCTATAGAAATTATGTAGATGTATATGAAAATGTGTTACAATTGATTTGCAAAGCAATGAAGCATTCATCTCACCGTGTTTGCGGACGTGTTTCCTCAAGTTGGAACTGTCTCGGAATCTGCTCCCGCAGGTAGGACACGAGAAAGGGCGCTCGTCTGTATGCGTGAGCCCGTGTTTGCGTAGAGACGCTAAGTTGTTGAACGCCTTGTTGCATTCACTGCAAGCAAACTTCTTTTCCTCTGCAAAGAGACAGGGTTTATCACAAATCTGGAAATGGCTACATACCATTGCAAAATGCCTAAGAATTCTCATTCTCAAATAATTTGGTATGTTTGTTTTGCAATCAAGCTTTTCATTATGTTGATCACAATATCCAGGCAAGTTTTAAACCAATAAGAAATACACGGAAAATCTTTTATGATATTATTGAAGAGCACATGATCTAAAAAATATAAAATACATAATTAAAGTGATTATAAATAAAGATAACAATAGCAACACCTATGTTTGTAATGAGTATACCGCAAGGTTTAATTCTAGGTCCACTTTTTTTCTTAATTGTCTCTTTAACTTACAGCTTTAATCATATGGAACTTAGTACTCACTAGTATGCTTCAATTTGTGTCTCTGCAACTTCGACATCTGGAAGAAGCCTTCGCCGCATACGTCACACGGGTACGTGCGCTCGTTGCGGTGCACACGCATGTGGTACTTGTAGTGCGACATTGTGGCAAAGGTCTGAAATATTATCCATTTATTAAACTATCTTTAAATATTGAAGTTTGATACCTGACAGACAACAATTCAACAACACAGCCTAAACCACTGAATACAGAAATAAGATAATTAAAACCTGCTTGGAAAATTAAAAGAATAGAGGTCCATTAACCCTAGGTTTTGAAATGCTTATAATTTGATTGTATTGGCCGTCTATGTATGTGTAACATGACGTCAAATAAACAATGATTATCACTGCAGAGTGAGCCAAATAATCCCAAGAAATACATTTGTATAAAAATAGACTCATTGTTTGCCAATCAATTCACTTTCAATCAATCTCAATTTAATTTGAGCTCAGAAATATTCAATGATATTAAAAGTTTAATTTCAATTAACAGTTATGGAGAAAATATTGGCACCACCTCTTGATAAACAAATGGATTATCATTGTAGATTCTAAATTCAGGAGAGTATTGAAGCTCTTCAGCCATTCTTAAGATCACCAATATCTAATTAACTATACTCCATTTGAAATAAGATTAGGCATTTAAATAAACCTTTTTTATAGTCCATTCAACCAATTTTAACTTCTATTGCATTGGTGGTATGACAAATGGCAGCTGCAGTAAACATTTGGTAGTGTAACCACTTTTTTGCTTTTAATGCCATCCTAATGCCTACTGTATAGAAGTCAAAATTGGTTGAATGGACTTTAAGAAAGGTTTATTAAAATGTCTTAATCTTATTTCAAATGAAGTATAGGTACTCTGCATAGAGAAAAGTCATAACATAACATCACACCTGTTATCCCCAAAGGGTTTGTCAGAGGATGATGCACAGTACATTTTTGCTAATAAAATTTAAAATATTGTTACCTTGTTGCATTCAGGACATTGAAATGGTTTCCTTTGTCCATTGCAGTAAGCATGGTATGCCACCTGGCTCCGAGCATGGAACTTCTTCTTGCACACAGTGCACACAAACATTTTACCATTTGCATCTGAAAAATATCAATGATACTGATAAATTTTGTGCATTTAATCTTCACTTCTTCCAAATTACTAAGTAATGCAATAGAAGGATAATGGTTAAGAATCATGCATACTAAGCGTTAGGTACCACTGCATGACTCTCACCTATAGGATAGATCTATATACGGATGTTTTTCTCACAAATAACCATAGCGACCACAATGCCCTTGAAAAAACTAACCTTCCTTACAACACTCTCGTGACAGCTTCCAGCAAGTACAGATTGCACCATACTAGCATTGTTTACAAACAAGCTTCTATATTGTGTTTAATTTTGCAAACACATTCGACTCTAATACGATTACTATTCGAAATTACAAAGTAATGAATCTTACCTGTTTCTACTTTAATATGTGATGTTTCAAGTTTTTTTTTCTTATAAAATTCATCGTAAATCTCACACTGCATCTCCTTATCGACTTCGTCGTCACACGACTTGTCATCAGTCTCTGCCGGTGGACAATCGTCCACCAGCTCTTCCTCTAAACTTTCTTTCAAGGCCTCCTCAATCTTCGGCTTTGATTCTTCACTAAGGCAAGCTTGGCAACCAGTCTTCTCGTGTAGTAAACAGTCCATACATTTCACATGACCACAGCTCTCCGTCACCAGCCGATTATCAGTCGTATTCACGGGCTTCTCGTTACGACAATTCGAACAAACTTGCGGATTCATATTGTTAAAAATAAACAGAGGTTATATGAATATTATCTAATGTACACTACTTTTTCTAAATATTTACATTACAAGGATGCCAGAAAATGTTATATTTACTACTTAATTGTATGTCATTGCAGTAATAAAAATTACAAAAACACAAAACATTATTTTCACATTTTCGCGAAGTGCGATGCTAAAATGCGATAGCGTTCCAAAAGTCAAACAAACAAAAATAAACATCTTTGACGATCAATTCTTAAAGCCTCTACGTAAGCTAAAATCAGTTTTATTATCATATTACTATATACTTTACAAAAACAACTTAATTTAATCATATTAGCTGAATGGCGTTTTTTAATCTTTAGTTTAGAAGAACTTTTGATTTAAAAAAAATTAGAAATTATTCAAAATTCAAATAATTTGTAGTCTTAGGCTTCAGAACGCACCTAAAACTGACGCCTGCGCCGAACCATAGATAATGTAATGTGACATTTGTTTTCGTTTCCAGTTTACAGACATTACTAATGTCCGTAAACTGGAAACGAAAACAAATCTAAGTATATTTTGATTACAGTTTCAAGATTTTAAATAGTGTTTTCAAAATGTATTTATGTATTTTTTTTTTTTACTGCTTGGATCACAACGCATTTTTTTTACTCGTTCTTCCTGAGTGGGAGATGGCGATCTTGCCCATCATGCTGCTTGATGCTTCTTGATGATGATGTGACGTAAATTTGAATAATGTTGCTGAAGAAAAATCACAGATCGTTTAGATATTAAATAAAGATATTATATATGAGGTAAACTTGGTAATCTCCAGAACTACCAGTCGGATTTGAAAAATTGTTTTTGCATTGGGTCGCCTAACTCTTGAGGAAGGAAAAAGAAAAAATGTCAGAAAGAACGTTAACGACGCGGTAGGTCGGGGTCCGAAATGTCACGCGGACGAAGTCGCGGGCAGAAGCTAGTCTAGTTTCTAAAAACCGGCCTTAAGCACTTGCATGTCGAACCACGCACAATGAAGGTTTCCGTGGTTGGGATAAATTTATCCCAAGCACAAACTTAACATTGTAGTTGAAAAACATGTTCTCCCAAACGGAATGTATGTTTTTCAAACTGCAAATTTAAAAATTGGTTGATTATTACTCGTTAATTAACCTACTAACAGCCTACTTAGCTCTGATAGCTTTCCTTTTAATTTCGTTATTTAAACTACTGCTGTGATTTTTTTTCACAAATCCACGTACAACGATTTAGCTGGCAAGGGCCGGGACACTTGTCCTACTTGTCTCTAAGAAACAAAAAAAATCAGTTCCAAGTTCGCAAACGGATCCCTGAATCCAAAAAGGTTTTCACCAACTCACAGTATTTTTGAAGGACCTTTCTAACGTTACCCCACAACATGGGGTGATGAGAAAAAAAACAACCCCACTTTTCGCGTAAGGGGAGGTAACTAAAAAAAAAAAAACGTGATTTTATTTTACCACTTTGTGGCTTGTGTATTAAATATACATATGCCAAATTACAGCTTTTTAGTACAAACCGTCTCTGAGCTAAGCCGCGGACAGACAGACGGACATGGCGAAACTATAAGGGTTCCTTGTTTACTACGGAACCCTAATCAAAATCTGTGATGTGTGCTGTCCCATCAGGTTTTTTTTTAATTGACACAAATGAAGAAAAAAATACCTCCTCTAAATCAATTGACTCTAAAAATAGCAGCATGCACTGTAACTGTATGTACAGACGCCAGCACATCAAGCTACTACAATCTGTCAAATTTATTTAATAGATTTTCAACTTTAGCACTACAGCATAAGGTTCAAGGTTGATTGCGAAAATTTGACAGTTTCGGGTAGCTTGACCTGCTGGCGTCTGTACATAGTACTTGAGCGCACACACACCAAAGCTGGCCCCTTCCCTAGGTTACTACTTAAATATAGAGATTACATCCTGTGATCTTGCAAGGCCTAAGTCACATGGGTGGGCATCGATCGAGAAGCACTTAGGGCGCTCCCCTAATAAGCCCGAATGCAGATCAGGCTTCACTTTTTGTAAATTTTTGCCTCTTTGGCATTTGGCATCTTTTAATCGATGTGAAACATTTTGGACTGAATACAAAATTAATCTAAAGTAAAAACACTTCTTCCTCTCTTATTTAATGGACCATTTAGACGGGGGCAATCCTCCCAATCTCGGGGATTGGCCTCGTCTAAATGGTCCAATATTCACAGATGGGATCTCGTTTATTACCTAGCATGGTATAAAGTAGTCTGTGGTAACAGTTGGAAGAATCTCCTCTGGGGGGGTCATTTTCTAGAAGTAATCTGTGTTCTAGAAGCAAGAGGCACTGGAGGAGGCACAGTGGCCCCCAGTGGCGCAGTAGCGTGGTGGAGTGGATGGATGTGGCCTGAACATGTGGTTCATGATTGAGGTAAATATTGAGGGACTCATCACTTGATGAAATTATATTTTAAAATAACTAGTGTCGCGTCGCGGTATGTTTGATAAAGAATCGATTGAAATCTTAATAGTTTAAAAAAATGTCGTAACATCGATTTTCAAACGCTACGCAGCGTAAAATTAATAATCTGTGGATTCATGCAGTTGTCATTTCGTTATAATTTCATTTCGTAGGTACGCCTTGGAGAGTTTTTTCCTGAAAATAAATAGCTATTATTTAATAATTATAAACTCAACATGGTAAGTCTCCAGAAGTATGCATTTGGCTATAACTGTGACCAATGAATTGTGTAATCAGTGCTCTATTGACGTGCGATTTTAGCTTGAAAGACGTAACCTCAAAAATGGAATTTGTTTTCAGGATGTCTTTCTAATGATTAGGCGAAAAAAATTTACCATCTTCACTGATGCGAAGGACACGACAACTGTGCTAGAATTGAAGAAAATGATCGAAGGTGGGTGCGATTATCGCGATATGAGAAAATTCTATTTATAGTCAGGATACAATGTCGGGCGCGCAGCGTAGGTTTTGTTGTTAAGCCTTGTATTATTCTTCATTGTTCGTGAATGTTTAATGTGCTGGAATTGTACTCCAATACGATATTTTCCAATGGAGAAAATATGACTCATTCCATTTCTCAGGTGTGTTGCTAAACGAAGCTTTATAGGTATGTTTGTGTTCATAATAGAAAAAAAATGTTGATAGCATTTACTGCACCACAAAATCTTAAAAACTAGCGTAAGTATATGCAGTACTGTAGGAAGTGCACTTTATTTGTGTGACTAGACTTTGGACTATGATTACAGCGTCAATATAATCAATGTAAACCAAGATAAGTAAGCCACACTCTCATTTACAACAGATGTATAAAATTACAAATATACGCTATTTATTTATTTTAAAAAACCTACAAGGACACCTAGGTATATATATGAGATAAAACTAGAACATCAAAGATGCACATTTACTTATTAGTAAATAATGAAACTGAAATGTTTAAGTGATAAAAATAAATATTGTTTATCTTGACAAAACAGATAGTTAATAATTTTTGTAGCTTTTGTTATCCTATTGATAATAATTTAATTGGTGACATGGGAAGCCAGACATAGCATGAATACTCTTTTATTAAATACTCCGTGATCCTGTAATACTACTGCAACCATATAATTTATAGCTTGTTTACTTGCAAAATTTTAACTGCATTGCAGTAAAGGAGAATATAAATTCAAGTTTTGATAGAAAGGCTTAAATCATATAATATAATAAATATAATAAAAAAAATCTTTTAGTTTTATACACTCCATTATATCATAACAGTCAGCTGTGGGAAAGTAAACTAGCTCTACATTAACCATGGGCCCAATGGGCTACCGTGCACTTGTTTCTTGAGGGCTTATAATAGCAGTGAGAGGATATTCTCACAATCACAATTTTATTAGTTAGCCCATTTTTTTGCTTAAAATAATCCTTATTGCATATAGAAAGAGGAGCTTAGTAAATCAATATTTGTTATTTGTTTCACCAGGTATCTTGAAAGTGACACCACCATGTCAGATGCTGTTCAACAAGGACAGCCAGCTGATGGAGGATGAGAAGACCCTGGCTGAGTATGGCCTCACATCCGCTACTGCCAAGGCCCAGTGTCCTGCACCTATTGGATTGGCTCTAAGGTACAGACAGACAGACATACTTTTAAAATTATATGGTATATAGCCATCAACTACATCAAAGACCAAAAACTATCATATCAATCAAAGTATGGATAGTATTTCCAGTTCACAAGAGTGAAGGTGCCTGAACAACTTGCTGGTAGAACACAAATTTATTTTTTTGACAACAAATATGTATTAGAACAGTAAGTGAAGAGAAATCAGAACTTAATCTTTGGAACAATATGGCCGATGCATCATGGCCGGTCTGAACATAAGCTCTCTGAACTTTCACACATATTATCTCCCTCACTTCATATAACTATTTTGCATAATCAGCCTTTAATGTTCCTACTGCTGGGACACGCCTCCTCTCGGTGAGAGGGAGTAGGGAGTAATCCACCATGCGGGTCAAGTGTGGGTCGGTAGATGATAAATTTCTACGAATTTTTGGTTCTAGGACATGCCAGTTTCCTCACTATGTTTTCCTTCACCGTTTTGAGAGGAGTGGTGATGAAATAGTTTACACAAAGTGAAGCGTCTGTCTGGTTCGAACCTACGACCTACAACTTGTAAGTCGCTTCCGTTACAACTGGGCCACCACTGCTTCTGTCACTATTAAGTTCCTAAGAAATTTTTGACCTTAAATACTAATTAGGTAGGCGGTTGTCTCTGTTCAACCTGCAATGCAGTCAACTTAGCTTTCGTCACAATATATTAATCCATTTATCCATAAATGAATCACATCTAACAATAGGCATGAAGAGATTTTTTTCTGATAACAAGAACATATTGCAAAACAAAAGACGCGTGCCGCTGAATTGCATATTTTTATATAATTATGACGAACCAGTGCTCATGTTTTCTATACCATACTGCATTGAACAACATATAAAATTCCTTGCATGCCTGTACAAATAATGTGATCATGGCCAAATCATATTTTCTACCTACTTAATGAATTTAAGTACTTATAAAGTTGCACACAATCTGAAAACTAAGTAGGTAAGAGTTTGCAGTGGCCTAAGTAGGTACTAGTTTATATTGACTGCAATGGCTAAATAATTAAGAGCGACATTGGTTTTATTACCTTGACATAATATCGATTTCGAACCAATGCAGTTATGTTTGTATTTTTAAATATGGACCTGCACACGCCATCATGCCTGTTTCGGTTGATCAGAGAAAGACGACTTAGCATAATTTACAAAAATTTTGATGTGCGCCTTTTTTAACCGACTACAAAAAGGGGGACGTTATGGATTCTGTAGGTTTTGAAGTGACAACTACAGAATCCATATCAGGCCGCATGAAGCGATTTTTGTAAGGAGGTTAACTTATGGATTCGCGTCACCGATGCGACGTAGTGCATTACTACAGAATATAGATGGCGCTAATACAAGTTTTAAGTTTTTTACTTGTGTCTGCATGTATGTCTGCACAGTGGCGTATTTTAAGATTTAGCAACCTGGGCCTGTAAGGTTTGCTGCCCCATAAATTAGCGGAAAAAAGCAAAAACTGAAAATAGGGATGATGCCTGGGTAAAAAAAATAAAATTCTAATTAGTCCGTCAGTCAGATAATAAAAAAATATTAGATACGTAGTTTTGGCTTCTATATTAAGAATAGCTAAACTGTGTGTGTAAATAGCTAAACTGTGGATCCGTTGTTTGCAGAGCTGTGTTAGGTTGTATCTAGTTGAAAATATGATTCACGATACAAATATGTATTTACAAAATTAGAATAATTAATATATCGTATATATCTTAGTGTTATATACATAGTGTTATAGTTTACGAATTGTTAATCAATTTGAAAATTTGTACAACAATAGTCTATTGCTAACTGTGGAGGTTTGTCGTCAATTACCTCACTGTTACTTCTGTATTGATAGCCATAAGCCACCCAAATACAATAAAATAAAATAAATATCTCTCTAAGTTAGAATTGTTCCATTTAATGACTTTTGAGAGCAAAAAACGTACGAAAATTTGAATTCCGAGGGTTACCACTGCACTGCGGATCCACAAACGGGAACGTAGATATTTTATTATTATTTTAAGTATAGAAACGAACGTTCCGCACTGTAATTATTAGAAGTATGCGTCAAATCCTTTTGTTTAATAAATAAGTTAGGTTGCCTTTACTATTTATTTTGATGAGACATCAAAAATTGTTTTAAAAGAACACATTCTTCTTGTAGATCATCCGCCAGATCAATCGGGTATACTTTTTGGAGTTTTATGGCATTCATTCTAACTTCTGCTTCAGACATTGTAGCGCGAGGTAAGGCTTGCGCAGCCTGCCGGCCTGGGCCATGGCCCTTTTGGCCCTACAGTAAATACGCCCCTGTGTCTGCACAGAGCACGGAATCGCAGTGCTGCTGCCCGGCAGCGTCTAGAGACTGCAGTAGGTACTAATTCGTGGCACCGAAACTGCGTTTAGCACCCAGTATACATTGGGCCAGTATACACGCAAATCACGCAAAAAGGTCCACTATACGTTGGCCGAGTGACGGGCTCGCCCAACGCGGCAACGTGCACTGGGAGCCTTTACGAACAACTTCTGTCGGACCGCATTCAAATCCGTCAGTTTCTACGTCTAGTCTACTAAAGCCATGTCATGTCCACAGTACAGTATATTGGGGCATAAATTCGATGAGCATCAGGAAATACACTACTAACAACTTGCACCGTAGTGCCTAGGGATGAAAAATTCCGTCATGATTTCTGCGCCCGAAATATGCAATCTGCAGATGAAAAACCGATGCGTCAGTACACAAACTGTATATACTTACGCGCCAGTCCAATCGTTGGCGTCGTGTAATGTAATCTCTTCGCTTAATGTAGACTGTAACATTTTTTTAAATATAACTTCATGCACTAATTATCATTCATTTGTAGCACATTTATAAACGTTTTGAATAAAAAAGCCTTCTTTCTAAGTAACTGTAAATGTCCAAATTAAGAAAATTATTATAGAGCACGTACAGTTGAGAACAAGAGTGTAGTGTGTATTATGATTTATTCCGATACCTAAATATTATTGTTCATGGATTTTTAAATAAGATTTTTTTTCTCCTACTACAGTCGCAAAACCTTCGGTCGGCAATTTCGAAGTTAATTAATTCAAATTAAATAATGTCGTGTTCATTACAAGCCAATAATCTAAAGAAAAATGTTTTCTATAAACAGGAAGGAAAATGGCGAGTTTGAAGCCTTGGATCTGACTCCGTACTCTTCGCCACCAGACTTGCCAGATGTGATGAAGTCACAGGAGACCAATGGACAGGAACAAGTAAGTTTATTTTAATTTGATTAGCTACTATGTAACATTTCAAAATTTATTTGTGTAATTTGTATGGTGTGCATAATAAAGAATATTCTATCTATCTATCTATCTACTTAATTATTTTTTTGGGTTAAGATAAATAATATTAACATTTTTACCTAAGTAAAAGTAAATACGTGAAGTGCAGGTTAACATAGATATATCTTTCTTTCGAAGGTGAGACAGATAAAGGGTTCTTAGTTTGACTCGACTGTGGGGTGGAATTTATATTTTTATTTACTGATTTTTCTATGACCTTCGGACGATCAGTTTAGTAATTTTATTATGGTATTCTAATGTTGTCATAATTGATTTCCAGATGGATCAACACTAAACGACTCGGCTGTGGTTTGGACGATACTGATGCAGGCACCAACTTTGCATCGCAATGATTTTGTAATATACCTAGTTCATACAACTGAACTAACTCGCTCGAAGGCCTTCACCATCGGTCCGCGAGCGACACCTTAATTATATTTTTTTGCATATAACATATTTTGTTATTAATTTATCGATCATTTTGCTCGATTTTAACATATTCTGTTACGTCTACACGTTTCTTTGTAGTATTTTTGTGACACTTTGTACGAAAAGGGAGTGTAGCTTTTTGTAGTTTATTGCGAAAATTTCAACCACGATTACTCTGTGGTTGCACATTTGTAAGTGATTGATACTAGTTTTGTTACATAGATGTTGAGGTGACTCCTGCGCCGCGTAGCGCACGCGGTCGGTGCACTGTAGGCACGTGCGACGTGTTGAGACACGCGCTGTAGCGTGCTGGGATATCAGAGTGATTCAGGGATGTATCGGTAGTCGAGTATTAGTCAACTAGTCTACAATAGATTCAATGTTAATAAACTTAATAAAGAAGCGCATGGAATATTACAGGTTTACGAATGAATTACATCGATTAAGTTAGCTCAATGGAAAACTTAGGTTTTAGTGCTAATAGTATTTATTTTAACTATAGTTGGTTGAGGATATGGCAGCCGGTACATCTCTAGCGCTGTAGACGTCGACACGTATGCGGCGAGACCTCGCCAAGTACGCGGTGCGGACATACTACTTATTGGCACAATTGATATTAATCATTCATCATCTATTGTGGCTTTATTAGACTACCTAGGCCATGACATCACACCATTTGAAATTATAACTAAAATATTAAAAGTAAATGGTATCTCAATTATTAAACTGAATGTTAGAAAGTTTGTGCCTATAATTTTTCGCACTTAACTAGTTAATAAATATTTAAACAATCTATGTTACTAACTCCGCGACACTATTTGATTTTAATAGCTTGACGCTTAAACTAGTACCGTTTTGTCATATACGAGGGTACCCTTATTATTAAACTTAACTCATCTCCACGTTAACATTGTATGCGTAGTCGGTGTGAACATTTGATCATTTGTAGCGTAATGAACATAACCATATTTTGGATCTCAAAATAGGTTGCGAAATTGTTGGTTGATTTCCAGTACATGCCATTTTCGAAACTTACGATATTATACGTTACGCTACAAGTGAACAGATTCAATAAATATTATTGTAATATTCAGATTTGTTAGAAGCATAAAGTAATACTGAGAAACTAATCAAGGCTCGAGTCAGACTGATCTCGAAACAACTCATTTAGTATGTGGATTTTTTTATTTTTTTATTTTCTGTTTCACACAATAAAGCAAGTTCTTACGGCTATATTTATTTCCGCTAGGTTTTGATTAATGTAGTTAGGACAATACGAAATCAGTGTTATGATCATTGTGATGTATTGCCAATGTTCTGAACAATGTGTGAACACTTCAAGTATTCCTATTCCTGCTGCCCCGGGGGCACTCTGAGCACTGAGCAAATGCGCGCTGGTGTAATGTTTATCAGTGTTACTTTAACTTTCAGTCACATTCATGTGTACACATTATAAATATGATTTTAAATAAAATTAATGATACGGTATTTAACTGAGATAGTATAGAATGGACTATAGATAGTAGCTAATTTAATAGGGGTAAAATAGGGGCTTTTTATATTTCATAACTACAAAAATAATCTTCGTTTCTCTGCAACATTCTTAATTGTGATTTATACTAAAAAACATTGTATCGCAAATGAATTCGAATAATGTTTCTAGTTCCTCTCAACGAAACAATTTTTCTCTATTTTTTATGTAATTTTTCAATTGCACCTTTATTGATGTAAGATGTTTTGTATATTTTGGTTGGGGTTCATCCATTATATACGGTTCCGGTGCATGTCGGTGGCGGCACGTGACAGCGGCGTCTCGATGCCTCGGTCTGGCCACAGCCCACCGGCAGACAAGCCGCACGGTGCATAGCTAGATAATAACAAACGAAAATCTCTGTGAGTCAGACTTGCTACCAAATACATTTTCTTTTAAATTCAAATCCAAAAATAGTAGGATAGTTGGGTAACTATATTGCACCTAATTGCACATAAAGTAAGATAGAGAAACGAAAAACCATTATTTTGTGATTCGAAAACCACTACCATGAGTTTACCATCAGTATTTACGTGTCGTGATAAGTCAATGTTTTTGTACCATATGCTTTCTCTCTATCGAATTTCTAGTGTCCGGGTAAGCCGTGGTAGTGGGGTGAAGCTCCCGAACTAGTCGAGTTCAAGGTGTATGAAACTCTAGAGTGGTTAGCAGTTATTTCTCAGATTACTCAACTATTGTGTTACTATGCTGGTACAAATCCTACTGTGATGGAAGTACTTGGCACCAACATTATTGAAATATGTATTTATTCGTTTTAACATTTAAGCTATTGTAATCTAAGGTCTCACATCGGAGAGGTTTTGTATACCAATTAATAATTAAACAAATTGAACAAAACCGCTTAATACATAATGAGACTTAGACAAAGAATACCTAGTGTAGTTTCAAAAATCCACAGATGAGCCAGCAGGAAATAAAGCTGTTTTGATTTGTTTTGATGAGTTTTATTTAATATTTCCTTTATTTTTACCCAATACCAACTAGAATTCATATTGAAAAGAGATTAATTTTAACTAATAAGAGGCTGAAGTTGTTATAAAATAAATGAGTATATAATATGATCTCTTAGTAATAGTTTTTTTTTCGCCAAGAAATAGTCAATCTTGGAATTTTTTCGAGGCGAACCTAAACTGTTCATTTTTACATATTTACAAAAATAAGTCTTGTTTCTGTATGAAAAATAATTGCTTATTGATAAAACATGAAACCTCTCTTTTTTTATAGTCTGTAAAATACGTGAACGTGCTGTGTTCGTTTGGTAATGATACAAGATTTTTCTTAGGTTCACAATATAGTGTTGACAGATCTTAAATACAATATAAAAGCTAACACTATAATCTTCGATCAATAATGTACTAGATACACTATCCCATACAAAAGTTATCTTAAAACTGTCGCCAATTGTGTTTACGTACTTCTAGTTTAACCCTTTAAATGCATGATTTTTTGTTTTGTAAAATAAATAATATTTTTGTGTAGATGTTTGGCGATATGTAATGGGAAAAATAATGAAAAAAAACCCAAGTAAAAAATTAAGATTTTATTAGGAAAAAACTATATGTTGCCTTTTGGATACATTATGCGTTGAAGGACTACCTAATCTAAGAGTGGAATGCAGCAAAACAATTTCTTTCTTTGGTATGGCAAAGAGCAACAAGACATTTTGTGCACTCGGTGCGCGAAAATCATTTACAACCAGGCAGTCTGCATCTATTTTTCTTTTCGCATCTTCTTTCGTTGTGGTCGAAACCATCCGTTCTTACATCTTTTACTGGCACAGGGTTGAGTGGTTTACGACGAGGTTTCTTCGCTTCCAATTCTCTTTCAATATTGCTGCTAGAGGGTCTTCCTCTCTTTTCAAAACTTTTTTTATAGTTACATAAAGCCTCTGCCAACTCTGCTCTAAAGTCACCTAAAGTTTTTTTTTTGGTCTGATTTCCATTATTAGCTTTTTTATACAAAACCCACGAGTTGATGACCGCCATATCGATCAAATGATAGAAGATACGAATGTACCACTTTCTGCTCTTTATTCTTATCCTGTACCTTCCCAAAAAGCTATCCATAAGGTCAACGCCCCCCATGTGGGCGTTATAGGCCTTGATCATTTTTGGGCAGGGTATAGTTATTTCTTTTTTCTGTTTCTTGTCGTACCTATCGACTGTCTCGGCCGGTTCTGCTCCAACGTATGTAGATGCCAATGTTACCATTTTGTTGTCCTTCCAGGTAGTTACAGATATGTCTAAACCTTCATAATCAGCCACTTGCTCCTCATAAGAACCTTGAGGTACAGAATCTTTCATGAATGTCTGCTGTATTGGCACCTTACAATTCTTGCCGAGACGATTCCTTTGGATGGTACCCAGAACATAAATGCCCTGACTATCAAGGTAGTGCAGCAAAGGAATTGAGGTGTAAAAGTTGTCGAGTTTAATTATATGGTGTACCCTCCGAGGGACTGAACGACACAATCTTATGACGGTATTTCCTACCACTCCTAGATCTGGTTCACCTGGGGCTTGGGCAATATCTTGCTTACCAGAGTATATTTCAAAAGTAAGCTGCAACTCTAAGAATACCCGGAACTGATGGAGTTGGCAAAGACCCCAAAGCAGGTTCCACGGACGAGGTCTCACGAGATAGGGGCTCCTCTTCGGATACAAGTGGAGGGTCTTCGTCGACTTCTTCATTTTCGGGAGATTCATTATCTAAATCATTCAAAATATCTTGTATACTTGGATAATAATCTATATCATT
This sequence comes from Agrochola macilenta, assembly GCA_916701695.1. Lineage (NCBI taxonomy): Eukaryota > Metazoa > Arthropoda > Insecta > Lepidoptera > Noctuidae > Agrochola > Agrochola macilenta. Next base: position 19,687,978 of record OU753563.1, read on the forward strand.
TTCGTCTCCTATGTCTTCTTCATCTTCTGAGATATTTCCATTTTCTAAAGCCATGAGCATATCTTCGATATTTTCATCGCGCAGCTTGCGTGGCATGCTAAAAAGCGAAAGCAAAAAATAACGTCAAGCCGGCCCACAACCATAGAAATTTGTAAGCGCAAACGCATAATGTAGACATTTGGCAACATATTAAAAACTACCTTGACGTAAAATTACAAAGCAATCAGCGGAAAAATATATGAAATATCAAAAACTTACCTCATTTTTTACTCGATTACTATTTTTCAAACTTTGAAGAATAGATTTTTTGATGTGAAATCGTAAATCAAATCACTCGTACTCGCCAATACACAAACTTTTACACTTACTCGTTTGTAATGACGTATGACAGAAAAATTACCGGCAAATTTCGTTAAAGTTTTTATTTTTCTGATAGTTTATAATCTATGTCCGCATATTACGTTGTGTTCAGAAACGTACAGCTGTCAAATTATTTATTTGGCGGCAAAAAATAAATTGTTGCCATTTGTCAACTGTATGCATTTAAGGGTTAAATAAATATACATTAATGTAAATTCAACCTTAAATGCAATGCTTAAAGTTGTATTCACAAAACTATGTACAGACGCCAGCAGGTCAAGCTACCCGAAACTGTCAAATTTTCGCAATCAACCTTGAACCTTATGCTGTAGTGCTAAAGTTGAAAATCTATTAAATAAATTTGACAGATTGTAGTAGCTTGATGTGCTGGCGTCTGTACAAAAAACAAAAAAGTCAAACATACATCAAAACAAATTTAGCCTTACACGCTTATTTTAAAGTTCGAATTACAAAGTGCTAATAAAAGCAATACAAATTTATGACAGAGGCTCGCCACTTGGACAAGGAATGAGTGGAGTCGAAATGTCTTTATATTTCTTTCTACGAAATACAGAATAAATAAAAATTACTAACAAATTCAGTTTATTATAAGCCTTGACACTCAAACATAAAGTTTCATTACAATGGCAAAATTAAATCTTTCTGTCGTCGGAGATACAAATATTTATTTTAATTACAATGGCAAAATTAAATCTTTCTGTCGTCGGAGAAACAAATATTTAATTACAATGGCAAAATTAAATCTTTCTGTCATCAGAGAAACAAATAATTATAATGTCAAGTCGCTTGAAAATAAAAAATCAATTTTATATAAGTTCAAAAATACTTATTGTTACTGTTATACTGTTTTTAGTAATCTACGACTTTGCGTGTTTCCAGTTATGTCCAATCTATTAAAATGAATCGAACAAATTGTCGATTTTTTATAAGGCTTATATATTTCTTTTCCTCTTTCTTTCGCGACAGTAGATACCCATTCTCATTCAGATACTCATTCATTCTACATAACGAAATGGGTCGCTCGGGAAATCTACAAACAGAAACCAAATATAAAATAACAATACTACACCATGCATTCCCTGTTCCAGAACAGTCGATGTTTGTTCCAATAGTTGGTAGTTGTCACAAATATTGGCCAAACAATCATAATATTTGCTAATTGATTTATATTTACTATATAATTCTGTTATTATTTTATGAAAAACACTTACTGATAATAAACTTACCGAAAAAAAATATTCCTTCCAAAATCTTGGTGTTACGGTGGTTATTTACAATTTTTTTGAACGCGTACTGCGGCATTTTGACGTCTTAACGTTGGCTATGATTGGACCATACTAATTTGAAATAAGACCACAACCGAATATGTGCTCTTATTTTTCGTTCCGTTTTTGAAGCGCTTACCGGGAATCTAGTGCATTATTGATCGAAGACTATAATATTATAAAGTTGTATAAAAAAAATGTAGACTTCAATGCTTAGAATATATAACAATATACTCTAAGCTTCAATGGGCATAAAAAAATCGCCCGCAATTTTTTTTTGGAAAATGGTTTCCGAACCAAAACTGTCATTTGCCTGCCACCAAATGTCAAATCAGTGTCAAAATTATTTTCATGCTTGGTGCATGTTATAACCTCAAAATAAATAATAACTCGTGGATTTTTTATTTTGAATAAAGCTCTGAACATTTATAATGTGTAGATATTAACTGAATAAAGTAAACTGAACTTTTACACACCAAAACTTTAGTTATAAGCGTTGATTTAATTGCGTTTTACAATGGGTAAACGCAAAGGCAAATGTGTGAAGAAGAATCCGGCTACCAAGGAATCTTTGGAGCCGGAGAACATAGTCAAGGCTCCCCACTCCTTCGTGATCCACCGCGGACAGTGCAGCAAGGACCTCTTCGACCTCATGAAGGACTTCAGGAAGATCATGGAACCTTTTACTGCGTCGCAATTGAAGGTTAGTTTTGGATTGTTGTTGTTAGTTTCAGAAGCAATAATATAAAGCAAATGGGCGTTAGTCGTCTTATTTATTTCTTCCCAGTAGTCCACATACTTTTTATTGGTTTACTTAAGTAATTCAGTTATTGCATGTTTAAATTCTGTAATGATTTTAAAGTACTTTTCTAATTTCATGCTTGTGTATTTCAAATAAGGATTCTTCAAAGAATCAATTCCTATTTTTCTGTAACAATACATTTATGATAGTGTCAAGAAATAAAAATATTTATTTTTAGCTTCTTTTATTGTTATGCCAATGAATGTTTATGACTACTAAAAGTAGATTTGCTATTGCAGTTGGGAACTAAAAAATTAAGTTTCAAAAATACAATTTTGTTTTTCAGGAAAGAAAAAAGAACACAATAAAGGATTTTGTATCAATCTCTGGCTACCTCCACGTATCTCACCTGATGATGTTCACGGAGACAGAGCTCGGCTCCTACATGCGGATGGCAAGGTTACCTCGCGGACCTACACTCACATTCCGCATACACAGTGTAAGTATGGAGAAAATTGCAATGAAAATAATTATTTCTCCCAACACAAACTCGATAGATTGATTTGTTTAGTACAGTAAACTAAACAGCAAAACACCTACAACTAAACCACTCTTCTACTATGTTGTTTAATGCATTTAGTGATTTGAGGTACAAGTGAGCCTTACTATTTTTACTCTAAAAACCATCTTTTATGTCTATCATTTCATCTCTCTTGTCCACAGTACACTTTATCCCGTGACGTGATATCATCTCTCCGCAAGCAGTACGTGATGATGCGAGCATTCCAAAATGCACCACTCATCGTACTGAACAGCTTCTCCGGCGAGGGCATGCACATGAAGCTCATGGCCACCATGTTCCAGAATATGTTCCCTACTATTAATATTACTACCGTGAGTATTGGCTATTGCAAATTACTAACGGCACTGATATTATATTTCTGACTAGCTGCTGCCCGCGGCTTTACGCGCGTGGACCCTAATTCTATTTCCTAAATAAAAGTAGCCTAAGTTACTCCTTATAACATCAGCTGTCTGCCATTAAAAGTCCCGTTAAAATTGGTTCAACCATTTCGGAGATTAGCCTGAACAAACCGACAGAAGATTTTTATAAGTACCGTTTAGACTTATGCATTTAGGAGCTGAGCTGAGGAGCTCGTGGCTAAGTAACAACAGCCGCACTGGTCGATCCATCAGGTTAAGCTACACTTGCCGGGGTTGGTCAGTGGATGGGTGGCCATCTCTACATACCGAGACTCCTCCGTGCCTCGGAAAGCACGTTAAGCCGTTGGTCCCGGCTGTCATTCGTGGATCTTTGACAGTCGTTACGAGTCGTCAGAAGCCCGAAAGTCTGAGACCAGTCTTACCAAGGGGTATCGTATTACCCAGTTACTGGGTTGTGGAGGTCAGATAGGCAGTTGCTCTATGTAAAATACTGGTATTCAGCTGCATCCGGTTAGACTGGAAGCCGACCCCAACATAGTTGGGAAAAGGCTAGGCAGATTTGATTTAGACTTATATGCATTTAGTAAAAACCTGTTATATTGACATTACAAACAGACAGTTAAATTTTTTTTTTTTTTTTTTTGAAATATAAATTACTTAATTAAAATGTTTTTATAAAACAAGTGGTTGTGAAATAGTTTTAAACTGCGCGCTAAGACAATAAATTGATTAGAATACCTATAATGAAGGTTATGAATATCCTTTATTTTATCCCGAAATCGATAATTCATTCATAATTTTGATTTAAAAGAGTGTCCATGGAGTTTCTTGCCTGTTCTTCTCCATAGGAACCATGCTTTGGAATGGGCAATCAGCTTCATCTTTTTAACTGGCTGACTTGACTATCCAAAAGTGCCTGTAGGAATAAATGCTTTGAATTTAAGATAACTCGAAAAATCAACTCCTCATTTCAGGTGAAACTAAAGAATATCCGTCGCTGCGTACTGATGAACTACAACCCTGCCACAAAGCTCGTGGACATGCGGCACTACGCCATCAGGGCGACACCAGTCGGACTCAACAAAGGAACTAAAAAGGTACAATAATGAATTAATTAAAAGTCAAACTGATTTTACTTATTTTGTTAAGACTTGCCGCTGACTGGGTAGCATTGTCGCGCGTTCGGAAATCGTGTATTTTTTTATGTTTCTTTTTGTTTACAGATGGTGCAAGGCAAAATTCCAAACTTAAATCGTTGTAAAGACATGTCAGAATTTTTCGATAAGTAAGTACTGCATCGCAATTTCTTTCTAATAAAAAACAACATGGTATTGAAAATTCGGTTGGCCGAAAAACTTATTCTATATTTTCGTCACTTTATAGAGCTGGAATGTTATCAGAAAGTGAATTTGAAGACGACCCTAACGCACAAGTTATCCTACCACAAAACCTAGCGTCGAGAGGCGCCGCAGCAGAATCTAAGTCAGCCCTCAGACTGTTTGAGCTAGGACCTAGGATATCTTTCCAACTTATCAAGGTATACATTACTTATTATTTTGGACATAATTATTATAACAAAAATAACACAATGTAACATCACGCCTGTATTCCTCAAAAGGTTAGGCAGAGGTGTTTAGTTTAGTACTTACACCCACACGTCGCCAGTTTTGTTTACGCCCACTGAATTGGCCCGACAAGTCGAGCACGCCGCGTACTTGTAGCTTCATACCTAAAATGCAGAGAACGGTTGGCTTGGTCCCATGTATTAAGAGTATTGCTGTAATATAATTTATTGGGTTTCACAAATATTTATTTATTTATAGGTTGAAGATGGATTAATGGATGGAGAAGTGTTGTTCCACGAACTAGTCGAGAAAACAGAGGAAGAGAAAACATTGATCAAAAAGAAGAGAGAACAAAAGAGGTAAGGGAAACATCTTCTTACATAGATTATTTATTGTCTTGGGTTCTTGATTGTTGATGTTCTTTTATCGTCTAGCGCACCATAACTTGGTTAGTAGGGGTAGATGCACCCTGCTACGTCAATAGGGATGATGACTATAATTTATTTTTAGTCCTTCTTTGAGATTAAAAAAAAATATTGGTCACGTATTTTTTCTTTTTTTACGTAATCTAAAGATTTACGGCGATACATTGAAGTAAAATGTGCCATGACGTTACGAGTATGTAGATTTAATACGTACTTGTGACGTAGCGACCCCCACTCCACAACTTAAAATGCGTTTTATCTAAGTATTTTTTTATTAATATGATAAAGCAAAAAATACGTGTCTAATATTTTTTTACTATCTGACTGACGGACTAATTGTTTTTTTTTTTTTTTTACCCAGTCATCATCCCTATTGTACTAACTCACTATCAATGACTCCATAATAGTATATTTGTAATGAAGTTGAAACAAAAAACACAATATTTTACTATTTCAGACGACTGAAAGAGAAACGCAAAGCACAACAAGACGAGAACGTCAAACGGAAACAGAAGGAGAAAGAAGACCACAAACAGAAATCTATTGAGGGCATGCAGAAAAAGAAAGGTGTTACTGAGAGCCAGAGGTAAGTCGAAGGAATACACACAACACAATCTATAAATAGTATAAAATAAAATCGCCTTTCGTGTCTACCTGTGTGACCGCTTTTTATGCGGCTTTTACTATCATTTAGAGTATTTATTCTGGAAGGTTTGTTTTTAATACATAATAATAAAGAAATGTCGATGTTATAAAAATAAACTTTTAGCCTTCACAATGGATATCCTTTGAGCTAATTGACTTGTAATTGTGTAGGTTGATGGAGTTAGCTAACGCAGAGTCGCAACATGCTGACATGGATCAGGACAATGAGGACGATGACGCGGAGTACTATCGGCAGGAGGTCGGCGAAGAACCTGAGAAAGGTATATATATCCCATTTTCATAAAATGCCGTTGTCGTGTTGTTTTTCTTTATCCTATCAAGCCTTGATAAATGAGATTCAGTTAATATCTATTGCATTGCTACGACGGCCCCGGGGGATTAACGCGCATCAATAAGATGGATAAACATTTATAATGGCTTGGATTTGAGAAGCATAAAATATTTCAACATGCAAATCAAATCAGTTGCTTTTATAGAATACTGACCTGTCATAAATTATTTATTTTCTAGATCTGTTCTCACGAAACCCGAATAAACGGAAAGGCGACGAAGACGGTCCACGGGGCTTCAAAAAACTGCGACTTGACAAAAAAATCATGAAGAAGTTCCAAGGAAAACAGGACCCAAGCAAACAGAACAGACAAGATGGAAAGAGACCTTTTAAGGGGAACCAGGATGGTGGCAGAAAGTTCCAGAGTGATCAGAAAGGTGGCAGGAAGTTCCAGAATGATCAGAAAGGTGGCAGAAAGTTCCAGAATGATCAGAAAGGTGGCAGAAAGTTCCAGAATGATCAGAGAGGTGGCAGAAAGTTCCAAAATGATAACAAAGGCGGAAGAAGGTTCCAGAGAGATGGAAACGACGGAGGACAGAAACCTTTTAATAAACAAAAGAAAGTGTTTGGAGGGAAAATTAACAAATCTGGTAAAGGCAGGGAAGGACATAGCAAAGGCAAAGGAAAGAAAGGCAGAAAATAACTTACAAACATAACTAGTTATTAAGGATTGTGTATGTATTTAATAATAAAAAAAATGTTTATTAAAATCAGATTCTTTATTTTCTTGTCAATCATTATTTACCTTGATTTATGAATTACATAATTATGAAGGCACTTTTCTTATTGATATTGTAGGTATAAGGTAGTTAATTCTATAACAATTTTTGTAACAGTAACAAGAAGGATATGAAAATACAAAATAATTGTCTTAAATAGGCGGGAATTACAAATTAGTGATGATCTTCGTAGGTATTTTGGATCTGTTATGAACACACTCTTAGAACATTATCAATCAAACATAATATTATTTAGACAACAACTTATTACCTCGACCCGCATGGCAATTGAAGTGTTGCTGTGAGAATACACATAATAATATGGCAAGCCAGAATACATTGGTACTTCATGTAGAGGATATATTAACAAACGAGTCCTATCCTATTTATTCTTACAATCCATACAATAACAATCCCAAATCACATCTCGCACCTTAATTGATAACACACGATCAATCACAATCTGTTTCATTTTGGCACAACAACATTCATTGCGTTATTTACGTTGTCGAGCAGATTTTTTTTCGCACATATAAGAAGTATAAGGAAAGGAAGGAAGGATATTCGGAAGTAATGGATTAGCAATTAGTGATGTTCAAATCCGTTATAAACTATATACGTGTTATCTACACATTATAAAAAAACAAAGTTGCTTTTCGTGTTAGTCTGAATGTCCGCGTTGTTCTACGCAACAGATTTTGATGAGGTTTTCACCATCGTTTTAGAGAATTTATCCCGGAAGGTTTGGTAATATTAAAGTTATGTTTACCTAAGAAATCTCGATGTTCTGTCAAGCGGTAAAAAACGTACGAAACAGGAGCTGGTTGCTCGTAACTAATATGCGAAAGTTAGTTTGTTTGTTATGCTCTCTTGTTAAAATGGCTAAACGGATTTGTATGAAATTTGGCACATGGGTAGACCATGACCTGGAGAAGGACATAGGATATCTTTTATCCCGATATTGCTACAAAACAAAACAAAAATACTATTTTACATCATACGCGTTACGTAATAACAGACGACGCGGGTGGACTGCCGCCCGAGTTCACCGGTTCATCCGACGCGCTGTATAAGACTATATTGCTATCCCGTTCTGACTCCGCTGTGCGCGTTAAGACTTTTAGACGTTTAGTTTGTTGAAGTGTTATATTCTAGCGCGAAGTCAGAGTCGATCTAGCAAACGCTAGATGCTTTGTACACATAACGTGTTATGTTTTGGCGCTATACGTTTTTAGCAATATCCTTCAAATGATTCAGATTATGATTGACCGTGACGCAATTATGGTCCAGGCCTGCCATCATCGCAATATGTTTCACAGATTTTGTTAAACCACAAACAAATTCAAAATAACCCATAACATGGCAGACTTACAGATCTATCATAAACATATTATTAAAACGTTTCTAAATCAAGAATACAATATCATCCGCCATCATGACTTGGTTGTCTTGCGTCATCTTATCCAGCGCTGCGTGTATCTCTCCGTCATCGAAGATCTCGTGCGAGTACTTCTCGTTGACGTATGACGTCACACGGGTTAGAGGGAGAGAGTTGGCGCGTTCTTCGCGGAACAGCTGGTGGAGCGCTGTCTTGAATTGTGTTAGTCTGAAAGTAGAAAATTATTGTTTTAAACTTATTTAGCGAAAGTTAGTGACTTACAACATAACGCCTGTTTTCCCCAAAGGGGTAGGCTGAGGTGTTTCACCCAGTTACGAGAGAGCACCAAGCACAAATCCGGACTCCAGGCTGCTACGAAGGGGTTGCGAGTTTGTCCGAATGGGATATCGCGGCCCCGGCACACAGACGAACGGAAGGAACACGGGTGGGCTTTAGTCAGTAAAAGTCTGACACACCCTCCCGCTCCGCCCAGAGCGGGAGAAGTTATTTGATAATTTCCCACCCAAAAAAAAGGCTGCTACTGAGAAAAATATGTTATTTAGTTAATAACATTTTCCGACCTGGGGATTGAACCCAGAATCCTATGCAGTCGTTCCAAACCAGTTATTGCAGGGCTAAGGCGTCTCATTCTTACTTCCACGGCACTGTCTACTGCCATCTGAGGCCAGTTCTTTAGTTTGAAGTGCGTTCATAGCACCATCTCGTTCTGAGCCTGCCGCGAAGTTGTTTACTGCTGTTTGGAATCTTATCTTTAAACTTCCACCTACCGCTGTTTAAAGTCAAATTATTTATATCAAGAAGTCCTTTAAAAAAGGCACTTTGGAATGTCAAAATATACAGGAAACTAGAATTGATTCTAGATGCCCCTTCCAAAAGCTAGTTTCTACTTAAGAAGAATAATGGGCAAGAAACTCTCTTTTAAAATTATTTATGACAATATTACAAAGTATAAAAAAATAAACAATGACTAATAAATTTATTATGTTGTACAAATATTGCAATCATAAGTAGTCGATTTTTCCTAACATTTAGGCTTACCTGTTGGTGTCTATAGTCTTCTGCGAAGCCCTAGTGGTGCGCTGCGTAGGCTCGAGCTGCGAGGAGTGCGCGGCCCGCAACACGGGCTCGGCCTCCTCGTCCGAGGAGAACGCGTACGGGTCTTCGCCACGTGCCGCATCCTATGGGCAAAATAAAATTGGTAGTGAATAGATGGTACTAGACAGGTTGTTAGTGTATCTGGTGAGAAAAACGTTATCTCGTAACTTTATAGTTATTACTTAGCACTTTCAAGTAATATTTAAATTACTTATTAGTTAATAGGCTAGATTCTAATGATAATAAGTGGTACTTTATACAAGGAAAAAGCAAGAACCAGATGTTTAGTGGTAAATGTTCCATATTTACCGTTCTTCTGGACTTCTTGGCGCGCGGTGGAGCGGGTTGCTCTCCTTCCCCGGCGGCGGCCTCTTCGTCAGATGACGCGCGTCGCTTGCGGCGCTTTTCTTTTGTTAACACCTGACAAATGATAAACCACAGTAATATAGGTCTTTGCTCGGCAGTGGGAAAAAAGTGTGCGGTCCGAACCCCGTCAGGAACGAAGTTCCTTCTCACGTATGATTTAAAACAAAAACAAAATTTTCGCAGCCGCCATCTTGCATTTACATTCAGACATCACTATCGGCTTTAGCAGCCTCGAAAACTATGAAAACGACACCAATGACGAAAAATTATAAAATATCCGCAGCCGTCATCTTGGACGTAAATTTTTAACCAAACTCACACTTTCTCTCTCTCTTGCCAGCCTGTTACTTCTTCATACAATGTTCGTGATTGTTCTCTTTGGTGATTGGAACTTTTACTAACAATATCCACATTCCAAATTCAAATCACTTTTAGTCCCTAGGGATTAAAAACAATTTTTGTCCCTGTTTACGAAGAATAAACTAGCTCTTTTTTAATAGATGTGATAAAAAAAATATTTCGGTGCTTTAATTTTACCCAAAACAAGCATCATCTGATGTAAATTTTGTCATGGAAGTAACCAGAAACTATAGAACTATTTTGTTATTTCTACTAAGAATAGATTTTGTTATGGTAGGTATGTTACATTTCACTTACGTGTACCCACCATGACATACATTATGGGCGCGTATGACCACTATCTCACCGGATGGTAAGCGCTTGCCGAGACGCAACTTATTTCAACCTACTTCTGATAGTTCAACAAACACGTTACCTTACACTTGCTTAGAAATATCTTATCTATAGTTTGACCGAGACCGCTGTATCGCGCCTTAGGTGCGGGACATACACAAGTGGTGAGTGGCGTAGCCGTGGCGACGGTGTGGCGCGGGTGTTGCCGCTCCTCCATATTTCACCTGCGCCAGGCCCGCGCCCCGCCGCCTATGTAAGTCCCGCGCCTCATCGCTCCTATAAATTTTGTATGAAATATGAAACGAGCGGCACAACGCCCGCGCCACACCATTGTCACTTGTGTTTGTCCAGCGCCTTAGGTATGTGCGCGGCGAGACAGGAGTGTAAGCCGCTCATTCGTCAAAGCTCACAGCGTCCCGCCGCTCATTCGTCGAGGCTCACGGCGTCCCGCCGCTCATTCGTCAAAGCTCACGGCGTCCCGCCACTCATTCGTCAAAGCTCACGGCATCCCGCCGCTCATTCGTGAACGCTCACGGGGTTACGTTACCTTTTTAAAGTACGCGAACTGCACCAGTTCGATGGCGGCGAGCGCATCGTCCTGCGTTATCTTGAAGCTCAGCCGACACTTCGCGTGCGCTGTGGAGAGACGGATCAGGGTTTCGAGCGTACGGACTGTCACTGGTTGTGTCTGTGGAGAAGATAGTAACATTATACAAATTAATGTCTTTTTTCAATGTTTAAGGCACATGGAAATGCGCCCAAAAGCATTACGTCCTGTTTGGAGCAGTCCATAAAAAGTGGTTTTAGTGTGCAGCTAAATCTTGGTCCTGAAGCAGAGTAAATTCCACTAATAAGATTATTTCTAATATACATAAGATAACCACTGATACACAGCCAAATCAAGTTTCGTAAGATGTACGGCAATCTTCTTCTTTTCGTGTGGTTAGTAACTAACCTGGTGTCAGAGTTTTAAAGCCGCCCATGGGCCTCTGACTTGGCTTCACATGCCGTCAAGAAATATCTCTCAGGCATGCCGGTTTCCTCACGATGTTTTCCCTCACCGTTTTTGAAGCAAGTGATAATTAAACAATACGCACATAAATCCGAAAAATCAGAGGTGCGTGCCTTGGGTTCGAACTCGAGACCTATGACTTGGCAGTCCGACGGTCACACCACTAGGCTATTACTGCTATTGCAATCTACGGCAATCTGCTAAGGATCGATCCTCAAACGCCGTCGCTCGATGTGTATGGACTGTGTCGCTACTCACCCTAGCCACGTCGCTGTCCATCATATCCTGGTTGCGCAGCCTGGCGTACTCGTCGGCGATGGAGTCGGAGGCCTCCTGGGTCAGTTTGGGCTTCATGAGGCGCGCTATGTGGATGAACTTGCGCATGAAATTGGTGTTGAGGTACTGCTCTTTCTTGCTGCGAGTGTTGCCGTGGAGGAGGGGGTCGTACTTCTCGTATATTGATGTGTTTGTTTCCTGGAATCGAGAGGGCAACACACCTCGAGATAAGTACCCAGTGCTGTTAAATTCAGGGGGCTTATTTTTTACATAATTATAGCGAAAGGAAGAACATGATAACTTTTTCATCTACAAGCTTTTTTTTTTCCAAAACATTAGTATTACCTCAGCTGCATCATTGTCTGGATTCTCTGTTGACAGCATCTCCACTGTAGATCCCATTGGTAAGATTTCGCCATCTTGTTCTTTGGGATTTCTAAAATAAATATGTCAATAAATCAATTCAATAAGAAACTTTAGTATTGATATATTAGTGTACGGCCTGAGTGAAAAAGCGTCTAGCGGAGCGTTCAGCGTTGCGTGCAAGCGGCGAAAGAGCGTTCGCCGAATGGCCTTAGTGCACGCTTAGCGTTCGTGTGAGCCGGTCACATTTTTCATCATGGCGTCACACGTCGTACGATATTATTGATATATATTTAGAGGAAAATGTGTGGTTAAAATGTTTTAATAATTCGAGACAAGGTCCATGTGAGATAATTAAACAAAGAAGGTTGTGTGGGGAGTTTTCTACGTTGTACGAAACTTTGAGATTAAATGAAGATAAATTCTATGAGTACACTAGGATGACAACTTGACTATTTAATCAAAAAAAATTAATCACGATTAAAACTGACGAGAACAAATTTTCATGCATCAGATTCTATTTTATTTATTAATTATTCTATTGTTATATAGGGCATGCGAACGAGCGAGGGTTTACATGTGTAACACGAACGTCGCACGCCCTCCCCGCCGGCCGCCCCTCGGGACACGAGCGAGGGTTTACATGTGTAACACGAACGTCGCACGCCCTCCCCGCCGGCCGCCCCTCGGGACACGAGCGAGGGTTTACATGTGTAACACGAACGTCGCACGCCCTCCCCGCCGGCCGCCCCTCGGGACACGAGCGAGGGTTTACATGTGTAACACGAACGTCGCACGCCCTCCCCGCCGGCCGCCCCTCGGGACACGAGCGAGGGTTTACATGTGTAACACGAACGTCGCACGCCCTCCCCGCCGGCCGCCCCTCGGGACACGAGCGAGGGTTTACATGTGTAACACGAACGTCGCACGCTCTGCCCGCCGGACGCTCGAGTCGAGCGTGCACTCAGGCCGAACACTTAGACATATTTTTCATGTTGATTATACTTGTTGTCATTCTAGTTTATTTTGTTTTTTGACTTCGTCGGATAATAGTACAAGTACAGAAGATTCACTCCGCGAAATCATTTAATTAAAAAGCGATTCTTTCTACGACATAATAAAGTGCAATTCAGGTCGCATAGCGCTATTTACCTACAGTTATATTCAGCTAGAAGTTGCCTCTCTTTCTATCGCGTAACTCTTATATCTTCTGATTACGTTACGCCCACTGAATTGGCCCGACAAGTCAAGCCCACCGCGTACTTGTAGTTTAATATCTAAAATGCGGAGTGCGCCTGGCCTGTCTAAGGTACAACTGAACAGGCACTTGGGACACTTCATCAAGTGGGTACGACATCAGTAGACGTAGTGACATAATAGTCATCGTTGATTTATCAGTCCATAAATACTTCATATAATCACCTGTATCGATGCATTCTAAGCACATGTTCGGCGATCATATTATCGTGATCTGCGTCTGCGATGTCCAGCATCACGAATAGCAGGTCGAAACGTGACAGCAGTGAGTCTTGCAAGCCTATGTTCTCCATCGGCGTCTTGTATTGGTCGTACTGTGGGCAAGACATTGATGAGGAAATAAGTTTTAATTTTAGTTATTTTAAGAGAGTAGTTATATTGCCTCTGACTGCCCCAGTTTTAATTTGATTTATTTTCGACTTTCTAACAAGAATAGAGAGAGAGATATTATGAAAGTACACAAATCCCCCAGCTGGACATACGTAATGACACATTCTCTGACAGAACTACGTTGTTGTACTTCGCCACGTCCGCGCCGGCCTTTGTACGTTTCTTAGTATTTATATTAAACTCACTCGTCCATACACCGGGTTGGCCGCAGCGAGCACAGAGCATCGCGCGTTGAGCGTGGCGTGGACTCCCGCCTTGGCGATGGTCACGCGGCCCTGCTCCATGACCTCGTGTATCGCCGTGCGGTCGATGTCAGACATCTTGTCGAACTCGTCGATGCAGACCACGCCGCGGTCGGCTAACACCATGGCGCCGGCTTCCAGTCTAAAAGAACAAAGAATATGCTGAACCAGTGCCATAACAATAGCTTGCAAAGCGGGCCAGCCCGCGTGCGTTACCCACGTTTGTGTAATAAAAGAATTGATTTGTGGATGGGGGTCAATACACAGAGAGGCGTGACGCGACGCTGTGCGCACTTTTTAAGATACGGATGTTGACTTTTTAGTCCGTCAGTCGGATAATAAAAAAATATTAGATACGTATTTTTTGCTTTGTCATATTAATATTTTTTTAAATAGATTAAACGCATTCAAGTTCGAGTGGGGGCTCGCTACATCTATGTTCTATGTTATAGGGTTGGTTTCCGCACTTAATCCGTCAGGTGGACCATTGTGCGTGGGCCATGGCGGCCGTTTGGTGGTTATTCCAACCAGCCCACCGTCCAGAAGCTAATTAAAGCTCCTAGTCTGTTTAGAACGTCTGTAAAAGATCTGGGTGACCCGAGGGTTTCTGTTCTACTCTGGGTGACGCCGGTGCATTCAAAGAGCACGTGCGCGACGGTTTCCTCAGTCTCCATGCACGCCCTGCACAGAGGACTGTCCGTTATGCCTATTGTGTGAAAGTGTTTGTTTAGAGAGCAGTGTCCCGTTCTTGTCCAGGCGTAATAAACGCCGGGTCAGCCCACTATCCAAAGATGGCATAGCTTCCTTGGACTGCCTGCAGCCCGATGTCGAGGTCCACCAGTTCCGCTTGTCTGTGGTCAGTCCCACCTGTGTCCTGTAGCCACCTGCGTATTTGGTTGAAGGGGATGGGTACGATAGGCTCGGGTCCACAGACTGCCGTGGACTGGACCCTCGTCTAGCAAGCTCGTCAGCTGCGTCGTTACCTAGCGATCCGCTGTGTCCTTTTATCCATTGCAGTGTCACCGTGTTGCGACTGGATACCGTTATTTGTTCCAGTGCATTGTGACATTCTAGTGTAAGCTTCGAGGTTATATATTTTTTCCGTAGGGATTGGAGAACTGAGGCGCTCTCGGAGAGTATACGTATGTGGGTGTCCGTAACCCTCCTGGCTTCTAGAGCGTGGACCGCTTGTATGATGCCCACACACTCCGCCTGGTAGACGGTGTTGAACATTCCCAGTGGGTTGGATATATTTATGTTTAGATCGTGTGAGAAGACTCCGATTCCAGTACCGGAGTCGGTCTTCGATCCGTCGGTGTATACCCTCATCTCTTTCGAGCCTGAGTAGTCATACTGTTCTTCTGTGAGTATTATACTGTAGTGCCTTTGAAAGTGGTGTATTTTCGGGGCTTTGGCTTTCGTTTGATCGCATCTTCCTTTATGCGTGAGTGCTTTACTCTGGAGTCTGCTTAGGGTTCCTGATAGATGTAACCTAAATGCGGCCAGCGTCGCCACCTCCCACGATAAAGTGCAGAAGCGGCAGTCCCAGCATTGCCTGTAAGGCGGCAGTGGGTGCGGTTCTCGTACTGCCAGTGATTGCAACACAAGCAAATCGCTGCAGTTTTTAGAGATTCCTTTGGGCTGTGCTAAGGTCTGTCCTGGGCCACCAGACCAGTGAGGCGTATGTCATAATTGGTCGGGATTGTGGTGTATAACCAGTAGGTGGCCCTGTGGCCAATTCCCCAGTTCCTGCCACAGGGATATGCTGGCTTTTGTATTTATTTATTTGTAGTGATGTAATTGGTGTGTTTTGCCCAGTTCAGCTGTTTATCCAAGAAGACGGCAGGTATTTGGTTTCAGTTGAGCTCGCTACGTCACAATTCAGTATAAAATCTACCGGAGGATGATGACCTGATGAGGATACGTAAAAAAAGAAAAATACGTGTCCAATATTTTTTAATAATCAATCTGACGGACAAAAAAAAATTCGTGTCGACATCCATATTGCGATACAAAATCGAACTTGAAATTGGATTTACACAATAAGGTATACGCTGCGCAGCACGGCGCATCTCAGTGTACTTAAATAAGTGGGACATTGGATTTTTATCTTACAAAGTGCGTGCAGAGTCGCGTTAAGTCACGTCTCGGTGTGAACCGACCCTAAGGCTAAACTAAGCACTGCAGCTGAATAAGCACTTGCATAGAATGGGCTTTGGTGACATCACAGCTTGCAGATTTAGTCACGAAAGGGACACAAGGGCGTATGGTCAATCCCGACTATTCCGCCCTAGTTCAGCATCAACAGAAAGTACCCAGCTAGGTAAAAAACGAGAGCCTTTTTAAAAATCATCATCATTCTCCTCCCGTTACTACAATTTATTTGTGGTCAGGGCAACATGTCTTTTTCTTCCATCCCTCTCTATTAGTCGTCATCTCGGTAGTCAGTCAGTTCCTGAGTAATTGAAGTTACCTGGGTTAGGCTACCCTTAACCCCGGTCAAATAAATCTATCATCTTTCTTTCTTACCTGCGGTCTCCAGTCTCAGGGTCAGTAGTGACAGCGGCCGTGAGACCGACGCCGGAGGAGCCTCGTCCCGTCGTGGTGATCGCGCGCGGCGCTGTCTGTAATACGTATCGTAGTAGCTGGGACTTCGCCACTGACGGGTCGCCGATTAGAAGTATGTTGATGTCACTGGAACGAAGGATTGGTTGATATGTTAGTAGGTACAGCAATATTGCATTCAAAGTTGAAGACTTGTTTCGGAAATACGTCCGAATATAAACTTCATTTGACATAATCTTAATGTTCATATTTGTGTATAATGCTTTCTCAGAATCGCTTATACGATATTTTTGTGTCTTATTTCAATTCCTATAATAATAATAATAATAATAAAACGAAAGAAATATAGAAACATCAAAATGACGCTGTCAAACTCGGACTCCCTAAAAACAAATTATGTAAGATTTGAAAACTAAATAAGTATGTTGACGAGATCAGCAGCTCGCCGTGCACACCTTCTACCCCCGGACTCGCCGCTCAGCTCCGCCTCGCCGCCGCCGGTACCCAGCCCCATCGTGAGCGCTGTGTCGACACCGGCCGTGGTAGTTGCGTCGAGCTCGAGCGACGAGTATTTCTCCCCTCCGACGTCGCCAACACCTATACGTCGGCAAGGGAGAGGCCGGCCACCGAGAAGCTTGGGACTTAGGGGCCAACCGGCCCCGAGCCGGGTCCCCGCTGCCGGTGGTTGTGTGCAGCGCATGAGATGGACTCAGTCTATGAACGAGAACGTCATGCGCGCATATTACGGGTCTACAGAGGGAGGAACTAACCTCACTGCGTACCGTGTTAGGATGCTGTCTCTGTTTCAGGAACTAGAGCCAACCGTCAACGTCTCGGCCCAACGACTGTCGGATCAGGTGCGTGTCATCCAACGCAATCATAGGTTGGACGATGCCGCACTTGATAGGCTGCGCTCAGAGGTACTGAGCAACCATATCGTATCAACTCCAGCACAAACCGCGGCACAAACGTCAAATACTGATGCAATCCCGCCGCGGTTCAATCATGGTGTTGCAGAGGAGGATGATAGGGTTGACACAGTAAGTAGCCAGTGCAACGTCCGACTGAGGAGCGCACTGGAGGATGCGTTTCGCGAGTATAGGCACACTCCGACCGAACTTAGACCCCGACTTCCACGCTTACCCATGCACAAAAAAAATAGGGCGCTGGTGTGTGCCTTGGACTCGCAGCTTAAGAATTTCTTCGAGAGCAGCGAGGATCTCATTGATACACACTCGATCCTGTATTGTGCGGCTGTTGCGGCATGTCGTTTAGCTAACGTCAAGTTCCCAAACTGTGACGGAGCTACTCGACCAAAACCAGCCGTACCAGCCTGGCAGTGCAGGATCGAGCGACGTATTGATGGGACCAGGGTACTCATCGGCAAACTATACTGCTTCAGGGAGGGCAATACACGACCACGAGTGATGCGCTTTGTAAGGCAGGCATTCTCGGGGACTGGAATCAGTCCTCAAGAATACATGTCCCGTGTTACAGAGCGCATCGACTTCCTGAAGCAGAAAGTTTGTGCATGGGCGAGCCGAATTCGGCGGTATAAGCGGCGGGTTGACCGATACACGCAAAATCGCATGTTCCAGAGCGATGAGAGGTGGGTATATAGAGCTTGGGAGCGGCCTGAACAAAATGTGACAGACGTGTGCCGCCCAGATGATGCCGCCACGAGTGCATTCTGGCGCAGCATATGGTCGGTACCCGTCTGTCACGCTGAGGCTGGCTGGATGCAGGATGTCGAGCGAGTGTGTGAAACTATACCAGAAATGGATAAGGTGGAAATCACGCCATTAGATATAGCCAGTGCAGCCCGTCCGTTACCGAACTGGAAATCACCGGGACCGGACGGACTGCACAACTTTTGGCTAAAATGGCTAATTAGTTCACACACTTGCCTGGCATCTCAATTCCAGTCATCCTTAGAGACTGGGTCGCTACCACAGTTCCTTACAACAGGCGTTACCCACCTGCTCCATAAGTCAGGTAGTCCCGCGGAACCCAAGAATTATAGACCGATCACATGTTTGTCGACGGTTTATAAACTTCTTACATCCATTTTGAGAGCGAAAATTAACACACACATTGACAATAACTCGGTTATGTCTGCCTCTCAAAATGGATGTAGGAATGGGTCCCGCGGAACTAAGGAGCTACTCCTCATTGACATGGCCATAAGCCAACAGGTTCGTCGATCCCGCAAGGATCTGTCGATATGCTGGATAGACTATAAGAAGGCCTACGACTCGGTGCCACATACATGGCTCATGAGGGTGCTGGAGTTGTACAAGATAGATGCAACTCTGCGCACCTTCCTGATGTCGTGTATGGGGCAATGGAGGACGGTCCTTCGCTACCCAGGATGTCAACAGATCCAGGGGAATGATGAGCCTGTATGGATTAAACGGGGAATATTTCAGGGCGACAGTTTGAGTCCACTTTGGTTCTGCTTAGCCCTGAATCCTCTAAGCACACTGCTGGAGGATTCAGGTCTGGGCTATCGGTTGAGGAGAGGTGGTCAGGTCATATCTCACCTCCTCTACATGGATGACTTGAAACTCTTTGCCCCCAACAAATCGCGACTGATGGAGCTACTGAAGGTAACTGAAACATTCAGTAGCGCCATCAGGATGGAATTTGGTGTGGACAAATGTGCAGTCATGCATGTAAAGCGAGGGGAGATTATGGAATCCGAGGGAACTCAACTCTCGGACTCCATACACCTTAGATCCCTCTCCTCAGCCGAAAGCTATAAGTACTTGGGTATGTCGGAAGCGTTAGGCATCAACGTTGCTGACATGAAGCAATCGTTGAAGGAGCTCTTCTTTGGTCGCCTGAAGAAGGTTTTAATTAGTCTTCTTTCGGGCGGAAACAAGGTGCGCGCCTACAACGGTTGGGTCATGCCGGTTTTGATGTACTCTTTCGGCATACTCAAATGGACTCAGACTGAACTCGACGCCCTGGACAGAAGGGTCCGTACACTCTTGACCGCAAACCGGATGCATCACCCACGTTCATCGGTGATGAGACTGTACATCCCGCGGAAGTGCGGGGGTCGAGGCTTTTTAAACGCTAAGACCCTCCACAACCGCGAGGTGTACAGCCTCAGGGATTATTTTTTTAAAGCCGAAGTGGGTATGCACCGGGATGTGGTCGCAGTAGACAAGGGACTCACCCCGCTCTCCATGGCTAATGAGAACTGGCGCAAACCTGTAATACTTACTACAGATGACCGCAAGGAGGTATGGCAGAGCAAGGAGCTTCACGGGCGCTACTATCGGGCTCTTCATGAGCCTGGTGTAGATTTCTTAGCGTCCGTATCCTGGCTACGTTTCGGTGACCTTTTCGGGGAAACTGAAGGTTTTGTCTGTGCAATTATGGATGAAGTTATCTTGACGAATAACTACCGGAGACATATTATGAAGGACGGGACGGTTGACGTGTGTCGGGCATGCCATCGTCCGGGTGAGTCCATCAGACATATTATCTCTGGTTGTTCGCGTCTGGCTAACGGCGAGTACTTACACAGGCATAACCAAGTGGCCAGGATTATTCACCAGCAACTTGCTTTGAAATATAAACTTGTTGACTCTGAGGTACCGTATTACAAGTATGTGCCCGACCCAGTTCTCGAAAATGACCATATCACGTTGTACTGGGATCGGTCTATCATTACTGACAGGACTATTGTTGCCAATAAGCCTGATATAGTGGTGATAGACCGATTAGCGCGCCGCGCAATGATAGTCGATGTTACCATCCCACATGACGGGAACCTCGTGAAAGCTGAGAAAGAGAAACAAATAAAATATCTCGACTTAGCACACGAGGTTGTTGACATGTGGAATGTGAGCTCGGCTATCATTGTACCGATTGTCGTAACGGCCAATGGCCTGATGGCCGAAAGCCTCGACCAACATCTTTCGAGGCTCTCGTTAGGCGGTTGGATCAAGCGCCTGATTCAGAAGGCAGTACTCCTCGATACGGCTCGCATTGTGAGGAGGTTCCTGTCTCTGCAGCCCTAACCACCGGTAGCTTGGACCTTGCTCCCGACACCGGCGGAATACTATTTCTTATATTTTTAAATGTTTTTTATATAGTTTTTAAGAAATATTTAAAAATGTATTTTATATGTTAAAATGTTAATAAAGATAATAATAATAATAATTTTTATTTGTTGAACATGGGTAGGTTAGGTACAGATGTTGTTATTATTTAAGAACGCTATGTCCAGCCGTCATCGGCGTACAAATATTATACTGGCACAAACATGCTGATTATAATAAATTATCAAACAATTCTAATTCAAATTTTCAATACAATAAAAACATTCCAATAAAATATAATAATAATAGATTCCAGTAAAAATTGTCAAATCAGTAAATAATAAATCATAATAATAAAATAATAAAACAAAGTAATTATAATGTGTCAGTTAGGTATTCGTTCACCGTATAATATGTTTTCTCATATAATATTTTCAGTAAAGCCTTTTTAAAATCGTTTATGTTGTTTATTTCTTTAATTCGTCCAGGGATCTTATTATAGATCCTAGGTGCCATTCCCAAAAAACTTTTTGTATAAAGAGCAGTGCTATGTGGCTTAGCGCATATCTCTCTATTGCGTCGTTTAGATCTCAATGTTTCGAACAGATGGAAGTTGGATTTGACAAATACTGCTGTCTCAAAAATGTACATACAGGGCAATGTTAAGAGTTTAAATTTTTTGAAATATGGAATACAGCTTTGGTTTCCGTTTAAATACAGCACGCACACATTTTTTTTGGGCCCTAAACGCAATTTCTTTGTCGGTGGAATTTCCCCAATATATTATTCCAAAACTTAATGTAGATGATACATAGGCTTTGTAAGAAATTAGAACAACGGACTCATTTACTATTTTTGCTAGATTGTAGAGCGCATATGAATACTGGTTAAGCTTTTTACAAACTGTTTCAACATGACATTTCCAGTCTAAATGAGTATCCAAGTGAAGTCCCAGAAATCTAGCACTGCTTGTTTCAGCTATTATTTGATCTGCAAAAGCTATGTTTAAGTTAAGTTTTCTTGTTCTTTGGTAAAATGTCATAAGCTTTGTCTTATCTATGTTTATTTTTAGTTTATTTATAAGTAACCAATTAATGATGCAAAGGATGGAGTTGTTTATGTCATCTTCATAAGTTTCTATATTATTACATGGAACAATAAGTGTACTGTCATCGGCAAACAACACAGTTTGGTGCTCAGTGCATTTTGGCAAATCGTTAATATATATGAGAAACAACAAGGGCCCAAGGACAGTTCCTTGGGGTACACCACATGTTGTATCTCTAATTGGTGACATATGAGTAACTTCTGTTTTGGATTTAGAACATATTCTATTTAAAACAGTGGCTTGTGTACGTCCAGTGAGATATGTTTTGACTAGATTTAATATGTTTCCCCTGACGCCGTATCGTTCTAACTTACCCAGTAATATTTCGTGATTTACATGATCGAATGCTTTCGACATGTCCATAAATACAGCTGTAATTGGATTTTTTTTGTCAACATTACTAATTATTTCTGTAAATAATTCATAGACAGCTTTATTAATGTTTCTGTTTTTCCGAAAACCATATTGTTCTTTAGCCAGTATATTGTTTACTTCAAAGAATGAGTTTATAGATTTATAAATAATTTTTTCAATAATTTTGGACATTACCGGTATCAGAGCTATTGGACGGTAATTTGAAATAGCAGATTTATCACCTTTCTTATGCAGTGGTTTAATTATAGTCATTTTTAACAAATTTGGAAAGTGGCCATGTTCTATGCACAGATTAATAATATGACTCAAAACTGGCGCAATGATATGCGACACAGATTTTAAAATCTTAGTAGTTATTCCATCATAACCCACGCTATTTGTATTCTTTAATGCATTGATAATATTAAATATTTCCAACGAATCTGTCGGTGTCATAAATAGAGATTTGGGATAATAATTTACGCAAGATATAGCATTACTAGTATTATAATTATTTTCAGGATGAATTAAGTCTATAAAGTAATCATTGAATGTCGTAGCCATTTGTTTAGGGTCACTTATTAGTTTATCACCATTGAGTATGTTTTTTACAGATTCAGAGGGGAAATTTGATTGACATCTATTAATTATTTTCCACGTTGCTTTAGTTTTATTCTCAGCACTATTAATTATATGATTGTTTTGAGATATTTGTGTCAAGTGGATCACTTTTTTTAATCGTTTTGAATATTGCTTAAGTAACTGTTTATTTTCAATATTACACGATCGCCTATATTGCCATAACATTTCTCTTTTTCGTTTACTACATCTTCTGATACCTTTAGAAATCCATCTCGGGGATTTACGCGTAGAGATTTTTTTTCTCACAGTCGGGAAACACAAATCGTAGAATAGTTTAAATAAGTCATGAAATGAATCAAAAGCTAGTTCTGGGTCGGTACTATTGTATACTTCAACAAAATCAAGACTACTAATGGCTTCAATAAACTTAGACCTGTTCTCAGAGCTATAATCTCGACTTAGTACGTACCAGTGATCAATCGAACAGGACCTTTGTACAGGGCACTTAAAGAGTTGAGCTGTGTGATCAGATAAGGCCAATTCTAAAACTTCACCAATACCACCCTTGACATTATGGATAATGTTGTCAATACATGTTCCAGTCGATATACGTGTAGGTTTTTTTATACTTGGTTTCAGATTGTAATTTAGTAGCAGATGTAGAAAAACAATAGATACTCTGGTATTTTTCAAGATATCGATGTTGAAATCACCACACAGCAATACTTTTCTTCCTAAGTTACGTCCACAACGGTTTAATATATGTTCAAGTTTTTCGAAGAAAATCGATATAGCACCTCTATTAGATTTTGGGGGTCTATAAATGCAAATGATAATCAATTTGTGAGTTACCAATTCAATGGCACAACACTCCATAATTCCAGGAACGCAATAATCTTTAATATCTATAACCCTAAACTCGTGTCCATGTTTAATAAGTATACACGTACCACCTTTCCTGGTGCTTCTTGATGAGTATGTTGAAAGTTTATAGTTCGGTATATACAATTGTAAATCATCATTATCTATCATGTTGTGTTCCGTAATACACACCACATCTACTATTTTCCCTTTACGCAAGAGTTCGTTTAGGTGTATACATAATAAGTCTGACTTTCCTATCAATCCGTTAATATTTTGATTTAAGATAAATACATGATTATAATTATAAACGAAAAAGACCATTCTCAGTTTCATTGTGAGTGCTTTCGGTTTGTGTTGCCTGATCCGCATGCAATTTATTATAGTTGTTGGCTGATTGGTTAGAACTACCTTTGACAACAATATTATCAAAGCACTGATGAGAAACCAAATTATACGAAACCTCTGATTGTGAGTCCAGATAACTCATAAAAAGCATTAAGTTTTTAAGAATGATGGCAACTCCTTTATTTTATTTATGTTATATATATTATTATATTATTTTATATATATATTATTATTAGATTATATATATTATTTTATTTATATTTATAAGGTACATATTCGCGTGAATAGCTTACTCAAAGTTAAAGTAGTGTGTGAATCTTGCCCTCAAGCTTGCGTGTTCTGTACTGAGCTCAAGCAACGCGTCGTACGTCCAGCCAGTAATAGGACTCGCCTATCAAGGAGCACTGTCCCAAATTAAACGCATTATTAATTACTCTGATTAGGTACTGAAGTTGGTGTGATTGGTTACATAAAATAAAAACAGCCAACCAAATCACATGGTATCAGATTTAATTGAAAAACTGAGAGGAAAAAAGATCTACTATCATACTCTAAATTAAAATCATATTTCACTTTTGACCAGCAATATTACTCCAATAGAATTCTGATGAGTTACGTCTGTCAATATTTTCAGAATTTTTCTTAAAACTAAGTCAACTGTTTTTTTTTTTTTTTAAACTCACCCTCTGAGTCTCGTGCCATTAGGTAGGACCTTCTCCATACCGCCCAACAACAAGCAAAGTATAGCCTTCTTGATATATTCATGTCCATGTATAGACGGTGCCAACGACTTGCTAAGCAGGTCGAACATGTCTGTAGTACCGCGCTTCGCTAGCCTCTTGCACAGTTTCACGTCTTCAAGTGTTATGGTCATATTCATGTCTTTGTTGATTTGGGTTACGTTGTTGGCTATTAGGATTGTCCTGTGGAGATAAACTAAGATTTTAAGTACTTCAGATTCTGGGATAATAGTAATAATAAACCCTTATTTTATTACTTTTTATTAGTAATCATTACTTTTCTATTTTACCTTTACATATTATAGTTAATTGACTGAGGCGTGACTTTGCGGACATACATTATAAAATACAATGTTTAACTGTTCCTTCAGATAGGGTCATAAAGAACCCTGTAAGAAATCAACTCATGTTTCCCCTCTCAACTAGGCATCCTTAGGATGAGAATTGACTTGTTGCAAACTCGGACACGACGTGTTGCCATGTCAAGCGACGAACGCAGTCCTCACTATGTTCGGTTGAGAGGTGAAACACTAACTTTTTAAGAACAGTTAAGCGGATTAGGTTACTAAATATAACTTAATACTTAAATATATGTCGTCAATTGTACTTTACATATTAATTTAGAAGGAATGAAAATAAATTGGAATAAGGGCCAGAGAATGATGATAGGTTTAAATTAGCCAGTCCAATCAATTTAATTCAATACAATTTTACACAGTAATTTTTTTATTGAAACAGCATGAAATTAATATATTTCTATCCAGCATTCCCTGTTGGATACATTTGGATATTTTTTTCTTATTTCTTGAGTTACCAGCACGGGCAGCATGGGTCTCAACAAGTATTTCCTTTTTTGGTAATGAATACAAATAGTAATAATAATGTACTCACCTAAAAGTACCAGCAGTGAAGCTACCCTGTTTGCTAGGCAGACACCTATAATTCCCCACTATCTGCACTCTGTCTCCAGGCTTGCACTTGTCCACCAGGTCATCATCACAGATGATGTCCACACTCCTAGGCAGCTGGCCGGCTGGGGCTCGCTCCGGCATCTCCTGGACTGTGATGGTCTGGTGGTCTTTGTAGCGGGAGAGACCGTATTCTGTTTCTAGGGGATTACCTTCATCATCCTGGAATTGGGTAGACAGAAAATTATTAGAAGGTATAATTATTAATTCAACCTTGTTATCAAGCCATATGGTTTTTCTATATATTTCATTGTTTTTACTGTAATCAATTATTTAGAGTAACTAATATTCATATTAGTGACATTATTGACAAAATAATAAAATCTACCCTAAAAAATATTATAGAAGCATCAATCAGGAAATGTTTTAGGTGGTTTCTGCCCAAAGCTACTCGGGGTTTAGATTGTTGGGTTTTTAATTACTCAGAAAATCACTGAAAACAAGTAATTGTTTGTACTAAATCCAGTAAGACATTTGTAGGCGAATAGATCTATACTAATATAATTAAAAGGTTAAATTTGTAAGTTCGTATGTAAGGGTATGTAGGGGTAATCTTCGGAACTACTGATCCAATTCCAAAAAACTTTTCACGAATGGGAAGCTACAGTATTGCCGAGTGTCATAGGGTATATTTTATTTCATGCGGAAGAAATTACAGAACCTGGTCATTCATACGGAGCAGTTAGTTACCTTAGTGGGGTACACAGCAGATGTAGGGAATGCTTCAAAAGACGTCAAGTCAGTATACTTCCTCTCCATCACCTTCTTAGTGGTAGGACAGTAGTGCACACTACGGACAACCTTCGGCCGCACTAGAGATACCCTAGTTACTATGCCTTCCACACATATTAGGTTGCCTAAGTACCTGAAATATAAGTTTTGTTGTTTGAATAGAAATCTTATGGAATAGTTTTGGTTATCTTGCTTCTGCACTTTAAAACATTAACACTATGGTTGAAGTGACTATGAGTTAAATTAGAAGATGAGATTGCTTGTATGGTATTCATTCTGCAAAGATGTCTAAGCCACAGAAATATGATATATCAATCTACTTTGTGCTAGGATTTACAAATGTAGACATATGAAAATCTGCACACAAACTTACCTAGAGGTCAAACTTCTTGGTGTAACATGTTTATTTCCGAAACTGCCATTGAATGCGACAAAGAACTCCTCCTGTACCTTCGCGTACGTGGGATCGATGGACGAGACATACTCTTTTAGAGCTTTTTGGAACGCTATCTGTTCCTCAAAAGCGTTGTCGAGAAGCGTACGAGCACGTTCCGGATTCTTACGCCTCAGATCATTTACGCTCACAACTAATCGCTGTGATTTATCTGCTATCATCTGCTTAACTTTTTCCATGTAAATTCCTTGATCTTCCTGAAAGTTTACCAAGTAAAAAGTTACTTTACCCTTGGAAAACAGTGACCGGTAGAAAACAATAAGGTTAGTTAAAAAGTTACCTCATCATCCAGGAATTCCAAATACTCTCTTTGTAAATCTCTCAAACGTTGATCGAAATCACCGTCTTCCATTTTATGAGTACAATAATCTACAAATTATTTATCAAATAAAACAAACTAAACAATGCACTTCACCACACATCAATTTGACAGTTACTTGGCAATTGGCTTTTGGCGCCAAATTTCACTAGAGCTAAACTTATTTACTCTTAATCTAATTTAGAATTTAGTCGATTTTCCAGTACTGACGTTACGTTAGCTGGCAGCACAGGATGCCAGCATGTTCCAGGGCTCGGAATCGTTTTTAAACATTTTCAGCATAAGCAAGAGAAATCTTGTTTCTCTTTTTTACCCGTAGATAGACAATGAATGTGTGAAATGAGTGAATGCTCTCATCTGAAAACAAAAAACAATCCTGAATCGAAACGTGACCGGTGACGGACGTCGTTTTCTGATGCGAAAAACTAACCTCTCAAAATAAATAAACATTCGTATCTAATTAGATTAGTGTATAGATTTCATGGGATAAATTATTATTTGCCGAAGAGTTGTAGTAAGCGAGAGTCTAGTAGCACCATGTCTGAACCAAATTCTAGTTCTAACCACTCTTTATCACCGCCGCCACAAAACAACAAAGAAAAGGAGAAGGAGAAGGTCGCAGATCGGCCCAAGCTGAAGATCCTGGCTCTGCATGGCTACAGACAAAATGGGGCAGTATTCAGAGCTAAAATCGGGTCGTTCCGCAAAGCTGTTGCGAAGTATGCACAGCTCGTGTTTGTTTCAGCTCCACATAAAGTCGTGAATGAAGACGGTGGCGGCGACGAAGGTAACTCATGTCCTCAGTACACAATATTTTTTTTTATTAACATAATTACGATGTTATTAGAGAGGGCCTATCAACATCAACAGTACCTTTACTCCAGCATTTTCTCAAGTTCTTTGACCTGTGATTGCACTACTAATCAACAACCTCTAATATATGGTTCAATAAATCTTCACAACTTATGTTTCATCATAAACCTCTGATTTCTAGATTCCCGATCATGGTGGTTCAATGCTGAAGACAACACATTCAGTGGCAAGTGCCTCGGAGGACCAGCGCTTGGGTTTGAAGACACCCTAGAAGTGATAAAGAATGTAGTGAAAGAGCATGGGCCATTTGATGGGTTCATGGGCTTCTCACAGGGAGCCTGTCTTGTGGGGCTGTTGGCTGCCATGCAGCAGAAAGAATGTAATTGTTCAGTTTGTGTTATTCTTCTTAGTTTTAAGGGAATATGTATTTTATGGCCTCTATATTTAATGACAACCATCCATATTGAGTGCCTACTTAATACAATCCAAGTTGTTAGGCCTATTGTGGTATAGTAATTTTATTCTAACATATAATTAATAAATTAATGTATGCAAAAATATAATTAAAAAAAATTATGAGTACCTAGCAATGGAGTTGGTTGCCCATTCTACTGGGTAACTATAATCAGTTATATTTTTCTCGTACATTTTGATGTTCAAAAGTGCCTATTATATGCTTATTTGAACTAACTGACTTGACTTTCAGGTTCAATAATACCTCAAGTTCACAAAATCAAGAAAGATTTATAAAAAACTAGCTTTTGCCCGCGGCGTCGCCCACGTGGATGTCGGAAAATATTCCACGGGTGGCGGGGGCGTACTAACGGGATTAGTTAGATACCTAATATCCGAAGAAAAGTAATTGATTCCTACCGCTGCGCCCGCGTTGTCGGTAACCATAATTATTTTGACACGCGTAATTTTGAATCTGTGATATCTTTTAAAGTATTCATTTTAATCATGTGATGTCAAGGCATATTTTAATCTAAATTAAATGCCCAATTTAAATGACATATTTTATTGGATAAGGATAAATAAAATACCGGACAAAATAGCTTCGGAAATAACAATGAAATTTTTATCAAATTCTGAAAGATAAAAATGGTTACTGTAGGTCATCCTTCAAACTCAAAAACTCAAACTCAACTCAAAGCATTTGTTTCAAATAAACCAATTACAGGTACTTTTGAATTGTCAAGAGGTCGGTCAGTCAGAAATATGAAGCTAATTGCCCATTCCAACGCGTAGTAGATTCCTATGGAGAAGAACGGGCAAGAAACTCCACGGACACTCTTTTAAATCAGAATATTTTTACGAAATTTTTTTTCTTCGAAGATAGACATATGCTATCGCGGACAATTCTGAAAGATAAAAATGGTTACTGTAGGTCATCCTTCGAAGATAGACTTATGCTATCGCGGACTTTATTTTTGAACTTTTTAAGATATACAATTCTGTAAAACATAAATTTGATGTATCTCTTACGGCTTACGCGGCGCACGCCAGTAAAGCTCCCAGTTGGCATAATTTTTTCCGACATCTTCGACAATAATCGTCATATTTCAGCCAATTTACACAAAACCTTAATGTATTATACACAAAAATTTTCCGCATTAATCACTCTATCTATTAAAAAAAACCGCATCAAAATCCGTTGCCTAGTTTTAAAGATCTAAGCATACATAGGGACAGACAGCGCGAAGCGACTTTGTTTTATACTATGTATAGATATAGAAATCACTCTATCTATTAAAAAAAACCGTATCAAAATCCGTTGCGTAGTTTTAAAGATCTAAGCATACATAGGGACAGACAGCGCGAAGCGACTTTGTTTTATACTTTGTATAGAAGATTAACAAGAGTAGGCAAAAACACATCACTTGTGAGTGGAGACTCTACCTGCCTTTTAACAAATAGATAACAAAGGTGATGATATAACATTTTGTTTCAGATTTACCATACACCTTCAAGTTTGCAATATTCACATCTGGGTTCAGATCAGGCAGCCTGGTTCACAAAGGTTTCTATGATGAGGAGATCACTCTGCCATCACTACATGTCTATGGAGAGAGTGATTCCATCATACCCAAAGGTAAGTTTATCTAATTCTATTAACCTTAGTCATTAATAATAATATCATGATCATCTACTGCTTAATTAAAAGATTAAGTTACATTATTTGAAACAGTAGTACAAGTACAGTTCGCATCAAATAACTTTGGCGCTCTGAAGTTAGTGCATGCGCGCTACTGTTTTTTAAGTAACATTGATTACTGCACAGTCATTTGTAGCCTACTTCAGAGCGGCAAAGTTATTTGACGCCCAATGGCTGAAAATTTTATTTCTTAACTTTTGATAAATAAATCTATATCATCTATAATAAAAAATAAACTTTCCAAGCCCATCAAGTGGCACAGTAATAATTTGAGCTTCTTAAAATTTAGCTAGTCATTAAATTAATGGTTAACACCACATAACACACTTTAATTCCTATCTATTATTTTAATTGCAGAGATGAGTGAATCCCTCATCAACCTGTTCATAAAGCCGGTAGTTGCAGAACATTCCGGCGGCCACTACGTCGCATGTTCCGGCGCCATCAAGGACGCTTACCAAGACTTCCTCAGTGACAGATACCAAGAAATGCTTGAAGCCAACCATCCAGAAGAGCAGGAAAAGTCATAGCATAAGGCCCTGGCACCCCACCCACTGTTGACCAAGCTTATGGCCAAACATAACCCATATTGGCGCTTGGATACCATCTAACGACTCGATCACCGTGGTATCTGGCGGGGCCGGAACTTACTTCGTAATAATACTGAAGTCTATTTTGTAAACATAAGGAATATGTTTTTGTTGAACTTTAGATGACTTTTATTTAAGTATATTATTATTAAAAATAGCTTCTGCCCGCGACTTCGTCCGCGTGAAAGATATAATAGTTGTGCCCTGTTACTTCATTTACGCTTAGCGTTTTTTCTGACGTTTTTTTCTTTTTTCTCGGCTCCTAAGGGTCGTAGCGTGATGTTAAATAGCCTGTAACCTTCCTCAAGAATTAGGCTATCAAGTGCAAAAAGAATTTTCAAATCCGACTGCTACATGTCGGATCTGAAATGAGAGAGATTAGCCAGAGGTTAGCGCGTTCAAACTGCTTAGCTTTATTAAAGAGGTATACATTTAAAGATCTTTATTCCGTGTAATTATGAGACTTGTGTGTATGTATTATTAAAATATTTAAAATTATGAATGAATAGTTCTGAACAATAATGTTCGATAAGCAAATTTTTATTCTTGTTGTACATATATAGCTACGTATTTTTAGAAATAAACTGGATAAATGATGATTCTTGTTTATACTTTTTCCACTCGACATTGCTTTAGCACATAATTATCATAGTATAGTACAGCATCACGCCTTGTTTTCCCGAAGGGTTGGGCAGATGTGTACCCATAGTAAGTACAGCCACATTTCGCCAATAGGGGGCGAGCCTAATGCCATCAATCGGGCACAAATCCTGACTCCGGGCTGGTACAGAGAAATTCCTAATGGAAAAACTCAATATCACTTTGCCCGACCCGACGTAATGATGCTGTAAATATTGGTCAGCTGCATCCGGTTCGACTGGAATCCGACCCCAACATATTTGGGAAAAGTCTAGGCAGATGATGAATGTGGCTAAAAAAATTAGAGAAGTTTTTACTAAGGGGGGGGGGGGCAATAATTAAAAATTCATTACT
Organism: Agrochola macilenta; assembly: GCA_916701695.1. Classification (NCBI taxonomy): domain Eukaryota; kingdom Metazoa; phylum Arthropoda; class Insecta; order Lepidoptera; family Noctuidae; genus Agrochola; species Agrochola macilenta. Next base: position 19,719,747 of record OU753563.1, read on the forward strand.
ACTATAAATTTTTGTTAAAGATTAATAGTGTCGAAAGGGCGAATACCATTCACACAATGTTTTTTTTATTGGTACTTGGTTGGATCATTATACCATGGTTGGATCTAGCAACATTGCTCAGTAATGTCATAATAATCGCATACTGGAATGCCAACATTGCTGACCAATTTGAGGTTATGTTGTTGATAAGTAATGGAAATAAATAAATAAATAAATTAACAAAAACTAAACAATTAAAAGCAATGCAAGACGAGCACAAAATGTGGCGAAGGTATTTGATGTGGTTCGCCCATGAACACATTGATTTTCGTCATGCAGTAAGTTTTTTAAGCATTTTTAATTGACTAGATCCTACCTTAAGATTTGAGATAAATAACTTCGTTATTTTTCAGGAAATGTATAGTATAATATCACTACTGAATATACCGGTCAATTTTGTAGAAAAGCCATGCGTTCAGAAGCCGTATTGGATAGTTGATTTGCCTTCAGAAGATTGTGTTCGAAAAATAGCTTCTAGGTCTGTTCTGATGAAAAACTGTATTGAGTTGTGGTCTAGAGCGAAAACCGAGGCACAACTACACGAGAACTTAAAGAATTCATTGAAAAATTCGACAGGAAGTTGGGTTTTCGGAGAAAATAAAGATGGTGTCAGTGATACCTGTTTGTGCCCAAAGGAGTTAATAGAATCTAGTTTTTCCCCGAAAAAGTCTTTTAAAGTTGATGTTGAGACATTCTGCAAACATTTTACCATGAAGGAAAAGGTTGAAAAGATTGAGGTAAGTGTACATTTAATAAAGCTACTTATGACTTTTCTCTGGTTTTGAGAACAATATGATGACAAACACAGTGTGATGAGATGAAGTACTATAGAGAAATATATCTATAAAATAGGCAATGCAGTTATTTCACTTTCTGACATTTATTATTTTACACTATGTATGTACTTTATTCTTTCAGAGATTCAGTTTCTTACCAATGGGGGGTAGCCCTGTAAAACTTAAGAATCCTGATGTGACCCTCGCTTACTTGGAGTTCTATGGTGTAGACCCCAATGATGTGCCTGAGAATCCATATGATGTCTTCTTTGGGAAATGGGTGAGAAACCACTTTTTTTATAAGCTTTTATTATCTATACTTTTGCTATAAAATGATTAAACTTCTTTTAGTTTTTAGGGTAATGTACCCAAAGCGAGCCAAACGGAACCCTATTACTAAGCCATTGTCCGTCCGTCTGTCTGTCAGCGGGCTGCATCTCATGAATCCTAATAGGTAGACAGTTGAAATTTTCACCAAAAATAATAAAAATAAAATAAAGTTAACAATTAAAGAGGGTACCCAAAGGTACAAGAAAAGTGGTTTTTTAAATGTAGTATCAAATATTGTACAGTGGTTAGGAACCCTTCGTGTATGAGTCTATGAATCACTGGTGTCTATATCTTGCCATGCATCAGACCCCTAAATAGTTACCAAGTCTGAAACATTGTAATGTGAACTAATTAACTAGGCAAGTGATATAATGAAAGCTATGCCTTCTGAAATTGTTTTATAATAATCTAAGGCTAATTAACCAATTGATGTCACTAAATGTAGGGATATCAATGGAGGCAATGTGAGTTCAAAGTACACCCATTACACTTGCAACTTTTGAGAGTTGACTCCCAAGAAAGCCAATAACAATAGCTAATATGAATATCTTTGTCTCATTTAGAAAGAAAGAAAGAAAAAGTATTTATTGAGACTTGCACAGGAAATCACAAATTAAACTAAAAACACACTACTTAAACATAAATAAAAATAAAATAAAAAACAAAAAAAAACAAAGTATACTTAAAAATTAAAGTCCTGTACGAGGCCAAAAGGCCCCTATCTCAGCATAAAGCTGCGACATTTAAAAAATAAATGTCGCAGCGCTGGTATTCTGATAGGGCCCGCAGTGATGTCACATGGTGTGTGTGTGCTATTTAGACTTGATTGGTGATGTGAACCCTACACCTGCGCATTTAATGTAGTTGGAGGGGGGATTAACAGGAATGCCAATAATGTGCAAACCCCAGAATCTTAAAAGCATTTTAAGTTTTCTTTTTTATAAACATACAAAACTTTAAACTATTCTGTAGTTTCTGCCTACCCCCCCTAACGGCGTGAGTTTATGTAAGGTCTATTCAAGTCCTTGTTTCCAATTGATGTTATTACCAATTAAACAAACATCAACTTTATGTAAGTGTAAATAAAGTTGATTTTACACTGACTAATACTGTGGAAAAAGTCATAATAAATATGAAGTTTTGTTATGTGTAGGCATTACAGTTGTTTTTAACAAAAACTCATGTTTGTTTACATGTTTGCCAAATAAATTGCGAACGCAATGTATGTATTTATGTATAAAACTGCTGTCTCCAGATAGCAGACGGCCAGCGCGACCTCATCCAGGTGCACTCGCTAAAGAAGCGGCAGTTCATCGGCAACACCAGCATGGACGCTCAGCTGGCGATCATCATGGCCAACCAGGCACAAGTCAAGTTGGGAGACATGGTCCTCGACCCCTTCGTCGGCTCGGGGTCTTTGCTGGTAGCTGCTGCACATTTTGGAGGTAAATATTGTCTTTTTTTAAATTTATGAGTTCCATTAGAGACACGGTTGGGTAGTGTCTTATTTGTAATAATGTGGGGCGTGTCGATAGCACGCCCTTCCATATTTTGCTAACGACTTGATTTGCCTTGATTATGTTATACTTTCATAAAGAAACGCTGCATGAAATAATTGCATTGCGACTTGTGTATGAAGCTCTTCTATAATTATTATGGTAAATTAAAGTCGCTTTTCGAGTTTGTCTGTATGTCCGCGTTGTTCTTCTAAACTACGCAACAGATTTTGATGAGGTTTTTACCATCGTTTAGAGAATTTATTTCGGAAGGTTTATGTGTATCATACGTTAAATATTAAAGTTACGTAAAACTAATGGCGCCCAAACACTATGCCGCGCGGCACGTGCCCTGGCTTTTGCGTCTTCATTTCCTTTGCAATCCTTTGTGCGGCAGGGCCGGGCGCGCCGCGTCTTCCCAGGCAGTGCGTATAGTGTGTAGGAGGTATAAGAAATTTCGATGTTTTGTCAAGTCGTAAAAACCGTGCGAAGCAGGAGCGAGTCGCTAGTAAAGAATATATTCTTCGTCCTCTTTCGTGCTGTTTCCAGCTATTCACAGATTTCTACTATCGTTTAAAAGATTTGCCAATTAAATACGATATTACGCAAAGCAGCCAACATCACTCAATAAAAAAAACACAAATTAAATTAAATTTCATATCCCTAGCATATGTGTGGGGTTCAGACATCGACTACTTGATGCTGCACGCGCGGACGCGGCCCACCCGCGTCGGTCAAAAGGTAACAAAGTATGTATTGAAATGGTTAAGGTGCTTGTTATTAATAACCCATTGAATGTAGCTAATTTAAAGTCACATTAGTAAAATATCACCATGGGAGCCAGCTTCGTCTTTTCCTAAATATGTTGGGGCCGATTTCCGGTCTACCCAGAAGCAGCTGAATACCAGTATTTTAAATAGAGCGATTGCCTATCAGACCTCCACTCTAGGTTACTGGGTGACAGCTTTAAGGCTCCTAAGATATATCTTAGGAGCCTCCACAAAGCTGAAAATGGGATGGCAGTCTAATGCCATCGCATCTTTTTCAGGAGTGTTTTTCACGTTTACTAACTTCTTCGTTAATTATTTCATTATATTTTCCTAATCCCGATTATATTTTCCTACCTATAACGAAATACATTATTTTTTGTGGGCAAATTTGTTTTATATTGAGCAAATATTCATGATTATATCGAAATCATTATTACTTTCAGATACGTACTAAAGACGAGAGTATACGCGGCAACATGAGACAGTACGGAACAGAGTCGCGGTACCTAGATGTGGTTGTGAGTGACTTCTCACTGCATAACTGGAAACCAGGCTTGAAATTCGATGCAATTATTACTGATCGTAACTATTTTTTATCATTTATTCATAGCTCTTGCTCGCGGATTCCGTCGTACAATAGGGAACAACATGAAGATAAACCAAGACATGTTCTAAATGTGGCCAATTTTATCAAAATTTATGCAGCAGTTTTGCGTGAAATACAAACATCCAAACTTTCACATTATAATTTATTATTATATATTTAGTCATATGAAGGCGAACATCTAAAACTGAATTGATAATGCAGTGTGGCGCTCTACAATGTCACATGCAAACTACGTATCACACCCGACGTCACACAAATCCTGCATCGCGCAAGCAAAGTTATCCGCGCTATTAACACAATTATACAGAAACCCGACAATAACCGTCGGGCAGTAGCCAACCAGACACAACACCCGTCTGTTCGGAGAATCCTCCCTTTTCAACGGAGGGTGAAGAACTTTCCACCCTGGTGTTCATACCTCTACAGCAGTATTTAATTATGTACTTATGTTTCAGCGCCCTATGGTGTTCGAGAGCCCACAGAAAAGATCGGAATAGAAAAAGAGAACTACACACTACCCGATCACCACCTGCCTAACCACGTGCCTTCGAAAGTGGAGTATGGACTGTCACACATTTACAGTGATCTGCTCAACTTTGCTGCTACACATCTTGAGATGGGACGGCGACTGGTCTGCTGGTTCCCGTTAGTAAGGTAAGAAAGTTTTGAATGGTCTTAGCAGTATACCTAGCAAAATAATAAGGCACCGAAAAAATTTGGTTTGTTGGTCAATGGTGAGGGCCCATAGTGCGTTGGGGTTCGGCTTCCCTTTTCAAGTGCCTAAAATACGCAAAATGTAAAAAGCCCATTTATCTCCTAGTCATGATAACATTTTAATCAATGAGAGCCCTGAGCCTGGATTTCCTCAACCACAACTCCTTTCCTCCCAAGCCCCAACAGAAACAGTCTCTTGCTTACTTCATTCTCTTCTCAACTCTTGTCTCCAGAGAAGAGTACCAAGAAGACCAGCTGCCTTCCCACCCTTGCATGAAGCTGGTGGGCAACTCAGAACAGGTGATATCGAAGCTGGCGGCGCGAAGACTGCTCACCTATGAGAAGATCGCGGATGATGTGCCTAACATGCCGCTCGATCCTAATGCTGGGGTGCATAACTTTAGGTACGTATTTAAACATTATGCATGCACGCATAATGGACCGAATGAGAGTTTGGTCCTATATGTCCGCGACTTTTTCAAAACGATTGAAACAACTTCGATGACTTATTTTGTACCGAAGGCGTATTATGACGTTTTAGAACCATGATTGTTTCTCTTTGGAGAAATAGAGTTATACAGGACGGATATCAGTCACCATATCAGTCTCCATCTCTTTTTCGCATTGTAACAATGATGGCTTTAATACTTCATGATAAGGCCCCTGCTCTTAAAATACACCAAAGATCGAGCTAGTTCTGATGATGCAATGGAACTAATTTCATAGCAATAGAAAATCAACTTTAACCAATTAGCATAAAGCTCAAATTGACAAAACAACATAGTCTCTCAGCACACCCTATCGAAAATACGACTGCTTGTTTTCAGGGAGAAGTACTTCACAATGGGTGAGACGACGCGGCGGGAGAGGAAAGAGAAACGCGCGGGAGAAGTAGCAGCCTACCTCGCCAGCAAGATGGCGGCCACGAGAACTGACGTCACTTGACACGTTGATCACTAAAGAAATAAAGAGATATATTTAAAAATAAAGGTTAAGTTTCAATTGATATGATTTTTAATTTATCCATTATCTTCATACTAATATTGACAGCCTTACCAAGAGGTATCGTGTTACCCAGTAACGGGGTTGTGGAGATCAGATAGGCAGTCGCTTCATGTAAAATACTGGTATTCCGCTGCATCCGGTTAGACTGGAAGCCGACCACAACACAATAGGGATGACTGGGTAAAAAAAATGAAATTCTAATTAGTCCGTCAGTCAGATATTTTTTTTTAATTAGAAACGTATTTCTTGCTTTATCTTATTAAAAAGAAGTTACTTAGATAAAACGCATTTTAGGTTGGAGAGTGGGGGTCGCTACGTCACTAGTACGTATAAAATCTACATACTCGTGACGCCATGGCACATTTTACCTCAATGTATCGTCGTAATCTTTAGATTACGTAAAAAAAGAAAAATTACGTGTCCAATATTTTTTTATAATCTCAAAAACGGACTAAAAATATATTTTTTGTCATCATCCCTATTCTAGGTAGAATATATCTCCATACTAATATTAAAAATGCTAAACTATATGACATGACATATAAGGATCTCTTTTGTTGTAATTGTTTTGTTTTGTAATCCTACTAATATGGACTAAGTTGTCTGTAATAAAAGTTATATTATTATTATTTCGTTTATTCATATTTTTTCATATTAAATTACATTTTTAAATATTTTTTACAAAAGATATAAAAAAAAAAAAAAAACATTTAAAAATATAAAAAAATAGTGGTCCGCCGGTGTCGGGAGCAGGGTCCAAGCTACCGGTGGTTAGGGCTGCAGAGACAGGAACCTCCTCACAATGCGAGCCGTATCGAGGAGTACTGCCTTCTGAATCAGGCCCTTGATCCAACCGCCTAACGACAGCCTCGAGAGATGTTGGTCGAGGCTTTCGGCAATCAGGCCATTGGCCGTTACGACAATCGGCACAATGATAGCCGAGCTCACATTCCACATGTCGACAACCTCGTGTGCTAAGTCGAGATATTAAATTTGTTTCTCTTTCTCAGCTTTCACGAGGTTCCCGTCATGTGGGATGGTAACATCGACTATCATTGCGCGGCGCGCTAATCGGTCTATCACCACTATATCAGGCTTATTGGCTACAATAGTCCTGTCAGTAATGATAGACCGATCCCAGTATAACGTGACATGGTCATTTTCGAGAACTGGGTCGGGCACATACTTGTAATACGGTACCTCAGAGTTAACAAGTTTATATTTCAAAGCAAGTTGCTGGTGAATAATCCTGGCCACTTGGTTATGCCTGTGTAAGTACTCGCCGTTAGCCAGACGCGAACAACCAGAGATAATATGTCTGATGGACTCACCCGGACGATAGCATGCCCGACACACGTCAACCGTCCCGTCCCTCATAATATGTCTCCGGTAGTTATTCGTCAAGATAACTTCGTCCATAATTGCACAGACAAAACCTTCAGTTTCCCCGAAAAGGTCACCGAAACGTAGCCAGGATACGGACGCTAAGAAATCTACACCAGGCTCATGAAGAGCCCGATAGTAGCGCCCGTGAAGCTCCTTGCTCTGCCATACCTCCTTTCCTTGCGGTCATCTGTAGTAAGTATTACAGGTTTGCGCCAGTTCTCTTTAGCCATGGAGAGCGGGGTGAGTCCCTTGTCCACTGCGACTACATCCCGGTGCATACCCAATGCGGTTTAAAAAAAATAATCCCTGAGGTTGCACACCTCGCGGTTGCGCAGGGTCTTAGCGTTTAAAATTATTATGAAACTGTATTACCTTCTCACGCTTTAACGGCTGTAACGATTTCGATGAAAGGCACAAAGGTAGATCATGCCTCGAGTTAGGACGTTGGGTACTTATTTCCCGGTAGTACGGGTACGTTCCCGTGGGGTAGTTTTCAACCTAACTAATAAAAACAGGAAGGGGAAATAATTACTACCCGTCTACCGCCTACTTGTGTCGCCAAGCAGTGTTGTCTTTCCCTCTGAGACCATGAATAAAACAAGAACTTGGTGGTAACATAACATAAATTTAATTTATTTTAAATAATTCATACTCACAGGAACAGTCCAGTAAATAAAACTAACTTAAAGTTTACACACAACCAAAAACATTCCATACACCATAAATGCGCGCGTGCTTTTGATAAAATATAACATATTCTTATAACTTAGTTCATAATATAATAATAATTATTATACGTTAATATTTAGTATAGTTTTCCTGGTATATTTCCTAAATTCCTATACATTTTTGTTACCTACAATAATAATGGAAACAGACCGGGCTTTCTATCGTCAATATTTTATTTGTTTCCCTTTTCCATTTATCCAGCTAAATGCTGGTAAATTTCGCACGCTATATTCCGATGAATCGGCGACCAAACTGACAGATACCCATGTTCATTGATGTTAAAAATTATCTAAAGGCCTGTTTCAGTGTCCTATCCACCAGAAAAAAAACAAATTACAATATATTTGTTATTATCTGGGAGGTGTTGAAACAGGCTATAAAAGTAATATTGTTGTGTTCTGTTAGTGTTATTCAGTGATAGCCAACGAAAGCATCATGGATGTGAGGTCAGGCGTGGGCGGCAGTGAGCGCGCCGCCCTCTGCCGGCGCGCGGCCGAGGACTGCGCCCACTGGCACAGCTTCCACACCTCCGCGCGCTTCGAGCTGTTGCCGGCCGACTTGTAGTGGTTTAGGAGGTTGTTTGTTACCTGCGAGAAAGGAGTAAGAACTATGTGACAATGCTTGCGAAAGTAGACCACTACTGGACAATGTCCAGTGATGGTCATCTTTCGGCTACATGATAATGAAAGGATTATTGTATCAACGTGGATAGAACTTGCATGCAGATTGAAACGAACAAATATAGGTTTATGCCCAATAATTAGGTCTCCTTCACAAGTCAGCAGTCATCAACTATATCGCAGGGCAAGATACGTTTTGGCCAATGGATTAAGAAATTAGGTATCTGTAAAAGTAGGTAAGGTCTATTTATAACCTTGTTTCAAATTGATGTTATTTCCACTTAAACAAATATCAACTTTATGACAGTATAAATAAAGTTGATTTTAGACTGACTAGTATTGTCGAATAAGTCATAAAAAATATGAAGTTGTAGCGCAAACTGAACCTTATGAGTAGGCATTACGGTTTTTTTTTTTTAAACTCGTGTTTGTTTACATGTATGGCAAATTAATTGCGAACACAGATTACGTTTAAATTGCACAGTAATTAATGAACATGATTAATTTCAATATCTGTATTTTTTGACAATACTGTCCAGTATTGTCAAAAAATACAGATATTGAAATTAATATCATTCTAAATACTAGACAAAGATTCCCAGAGTGTAAACACTGATTGTTATTTGTGAGCATTGCATGTTTGAGAGGCCTACAACAATACTCAATGTATTTATTGCTTTCTACATCGAGAACTTAAGTGGTGGGTTTTACAAAAACATGATCATTGTGGACCCTGTCGGGCACAGCAAAGTAGGAGAGAGGAAGAGGGCTTTATGTTAACATGATACTATGACAGTGTTTGACTTACCAAGAACAGTCCGAGCATAGCCCGCATGTTTTCTGGGTTCAGCTTGAGTGCTTGGCAGTAGTAAGTCTTGGCTAGCTCCATGTTCTCAACACCACCCTGAAATAATAGCATTACTATATCAACCCGATAGACTAATTATAAACGCGCTATATCCCTTTAAATAATGAATAAAGTAAGAAATGGTACATTAAATATAATTATATCAGAAAAGCAATTAGCGGTGCAGCCATTGCACGTTACTTTTAGGGTTCCGTACACCCGAATGAAAAAACGGAACCCATAGAGGATTACTCGTGTGTCTGTCTGTCTGTTACAGCCAATTTGCTCCGAATCTTATGGACCGATTAAGTTGAAATTTGGTACACATATACATTTGGTTTCATTTTCATGATCTTTAAGATCTTTTGGGGCTCCCGCGCTTTTGTAGTGCATCTGGCATGTTCGCGCAGGCACATGTTCATGACTTCCAAGCAATGGTGAGGAGAAAGACGGCGTCGCTATTGGAGAGAACGCGGTGAAGCCCCAATAGCATTCTGAAGATGTTAGTGGACAAATTTGACTCACCGATAATGAATCACTTCATGCAGGTCTTGGTTAGGCAGAAGTGATTCATTACAACCGGTGAAATATGATACATTTATGTTTGTAAATATTTGTTTCTTTTGTGAGCTTATTACCTACTTATAATAACACACTAACATAGCTTTTAAGTTTTTTTTGTAACTAACTAACATAAATGGACAAAGATGATCCATTTAGGATCATTGCTGTCTTTAAATAAATAATTTAATTTCAATTTCGGTGACCCAAACACGGTTTGTTACGTAATTAAATGAATGTTGAATATGGGTGATGCACTTTTGGGAGAATCAAATGAAAGCGTTTCAAGTAATCCTAACTAGTATTATACGAAAGTGAGTTTATTTGTTTGTGACACGCTGAAACGGCTGGACGGATTTCGATGAAATTTGGCAGATGGGTAGATCACGACCTGGGTTAGGACATAGGATACTTTTTATCCGATATTCCCACGGGATCAAGACTTATGCGGGTGAAACCGCAGGCGCAGCTACCACGCGGGCGTAGCCGCTTGCGGAAACTAGTTTTAAAGTTATTTGACAAATTGACCATTCCCCCGAATGGTCAAATTTCATCCCCCCTTATCTCAGACCCTACTTTAACTTCTCCCGCTCTGGGCGGAGCGGGAGGGCGTGTCAGACTTTTACTGACTAAAACCCTGACAGGCATTGGACCTAACGGACCCCGTCAGTTGGTGCTGACATCTCTTTGAGGCGCGCGTGGAACACAACGCGCCGTCGATCTCAGACCTTACTGAGCCCACAATTTTGAGTTGAGTTCTATACTTTTAAGTCTATGGTCTTAAAATTACATGGTAAATCTCTCAATATCGTGCGTACAAACTTACAGTTGTAGTTGGAATATACGGGAGAACAGGTTTTTCAACAACAATGTTAAGTTTGTTCTTGGGATAAATTCATTGGAACTACGGAACCCTTAATTGTGCGTGGTCTGACACTGACACGCACTTGGCCGGTTTTTTAAATCATAACTCCTAAAAGACGAACGCTGAAATCGCGAAAAAAAAACAGCTGTTCCCTACATTTCGACGAGGTATGCGAACATAAATGTAGGGAACAGCTGTTTCTTTTTTCGCGATTTTAGCGTTGGTCCCATAGTGAAAGTTGTTCATAATGATGAGTATAATGACCCCTTAAGAGGTTTAGTATAAACAAAAACTAAGGTTGTATATAAATAAATAAATATATCGTCACAGCTTATCTGATTACCCAAGCACTTTTCTTGGTACTGAATAATACTATTACTAGTTCGATCCCAAAAGAACTCATTGAATAGGTTCAATGCCCTTATCCCAGTTTATTTAGAATCAGGTTGCGTCATTCTTCACCATGTCTGTTCTGGGTCTTCGAAACATGAACCTAAGGTCTATTTATAACCTTGTTTCCAATTTATGTTATTTCCACTTAAAAAAACATCAACTTTATGCAAGTGTAAATAAAGTTGATTTTAGACTGACTAGTACTCTGGAAAAAGTCATAATAAATATGAAGTTGAACCTTATGTGTAGGCATTACAGTTGTTTTTCCAAAAACTCGTGTTTGTTTATACGTTTGGCAAATACATTGCGAACGCAATATATGTTTTTAAGTAAAAAACTGCTATTCCCAGATTGCAGACGGCCAGCGCGACCTCATCCAGGTGCACTCGCTGAAGAAGCGGCAGTATAAAAAATATGAAGTTGTAGCGCAAACTGAACCTTATGTGTAGGCATTACGGTTGTTTTTTTTAACTCTTGTTTGTTTACATGTATAGCAAATAAATAGCGAACGCAGATTATACATACCATAGTGTAGCGAATGTCAGCTAATCGCTGGTGCATCAGATGGTTGTGTGGCTGGTGCAGGATCAGCTCCTCGGCGCAGAAGGCGGCGCGCGCGTACTCCTGCACCTGCAGGTACAGCGAGCATAGCTCCTGCCACGCTTCCACGTCTGACATGAACCTGGGGACCACATGAAGGTTAGGATAGTTTCTAATACATTTACAGCATTTGAAGACTTAATTCAACCAGAATGTTTATTACACACAAAGACACTATCTTGGTTTTTAGGGTTCCGTACCTCAAAAGGAAAAAACGGAACCTTTATAGGATCACTTGTGTGTCTGTCTGTCTGTCACAGCCAATTTGAGGCGGAGGCGCCGCCTCCCCACGAACTCGCTCGACTCGTGAGCCATTGCGAGAGTTGCGGGTTTGAGGTCGTTGTCGGCGCCGACGCAAATGCTCACCACCAACTGTGGGGCATGGACACGCAAAATGAGAGGGGTAAGGCCTTGGTTGACTACCTATTCTCGACTAACCTATCCCTACTAAACACTGGCTCCGAACCAACATTCGTAACCAGGCGAAGCCGCACAATCATAGATCTCACTCTGGCAACAGAGGGCGCGGCGGAAATGACCACTGGGTGGCAAGTCTCTGAGGAGGCCTCCTGCTCCGATCATAGGTGGATCCGCTTTGACATCCAGGTCTGTGTTCCACCGATAACACCACGGCGTTATCCGCGGAAAACGGACCGTGCCATCTACACACGCAACCTTGAATCCAAGCTTGCGACACTAAGCGATCCGATGACATTGACGGACCCGACACAGATTGAGGCACAAGTAAGCCATCTTACTAAGTCAATCATAGACAGCTACCAGACTGCCTGCCCAGAGACCACGCCGCGCAACATACCGGGTAAACAACCCTGGTGGGGCGCTGATCTGGAACGCAAGCGCGGCAAGGTGAGAACGGCTCTAAATAGAGCAATGAACACATGTGCGGATGAGGACTGGGATGTATACTACGCGGCCAAATCCAGCTACAAAAAATGCATCAGATTCAGGAGCACCTCGGGTTGGCGTAAATTCTGTGGTAGCATTGAATCTTGTCAGCAAGCAAACAGGGTAAGGAAAGTACTGGCGCAACAACATAACGCTATGCCTGCCAGCCTCCGCAAACCTGATAACACACTCACATCGTCACCTGAAGAAACTAGACGTGTCCTAATCGAAACCCACTTCCCTGGATGCGTCTTCGCGCAGGTAATTGACTGGCAAGATGTAACCCAAACACCATCAGACAATGATTGGAGTTACGCAAGTAGGGTGATCACGTTGGAGAAACTCCAATGGGCCATCCGGAGCTTCCATCCTTTTAAGGCAGCTGGTCCTGATGAAGTGTTCCCCGCTTTACTACAGTGGGGGGGTGCTTCTGTCGCAATAAGACTGGTGCCTTTAATGAGAGCGTGCCTGGCCTTTAGATACGTTCCTAAAGGATGGAGGGAGGTGAAAGTTATATTCATTCCCAAGCCAGGTAAGGGTGACTACACAAACGCCAAATCCCACCGACCAATCAGCCTGACCTCCTTTCTACTAAAAACTCTGGAAAGGTTATGTGACAGGGAGCTGAGGGACGGCGCTCTAAAAACCATACCGCTACATGGTAATCAGCACGCATACAGCTCCGGTAAGTCGACCGAATCTGCTCTTCATCTAGTGGTCAGCCAGATAGAGGACGCGATTCATCAAAAAGGCACCTGCCTGGGCACTTTTATAGACATCGAAGGAGCCTTCGACAAAACCAACTTCTCCAGCATTAACAGCGCTCTCTCCAGACATGGAGTAGAACAGGTACTAACGGACTGGATTACAAACATGTTAAGCAAACGAGTGGTTCGCCTTGAGGATGAGCGGCAGTTGGCTATGATAGCCAGAGGCTGCCCCCAGGGAGGGGTTCTGTCCCCCCTCTTATGGAATCTGGTCATTAATGACCTTATTACTAAACTCAACGCAAACCGCTATTATACAATAGGGTATGCAGATGACCTCGCAATCCTTGTATCGGGGAAGGTGACGGGAACGATCTGTAACCTCACTCAGCAAGCACTACGTATAGTAGAAAGTTGGTGCAGGGAATTTGAACTATCAGTGAACCCCACTAAAACTGAACTAGTCATGTTCACCCAAAAACGAGCATTAGGCCCCTTCCGCCTCCCCAAACTGTTCGATACAGAACTCCAGTTCGCCAGTGAGGTCAAGTACCTCGGGGTCATTCTAGACAGTAAGTTAAACTGGAGCAGTCATGTAGACAACAAGCTAAACAGGGCCTGCATCACCTTCTGGCAGTGCAGGAAAATGATAGGTAAGAAGTGGGGCCTATCCCCCAAAATAATACTGTGGCTTTATACAGCAGTGATCCGCCCCATGATCGCTTACGGGGCCGTGGTCTGGTGGCCCCGAACTCAGCTGGTTACAGCCTCTAACAAACTACAACGCATGCAAAGACTAGCCTGCGTGGCGACCACGGGCTGCATGAGGACTACTCCGACTGCAGCAATCGAAGCCATGCTGGGACTGCCCCCGCTCCACCTGTTTATACAGCAGGAAGCGACAATGGCAGCGGTACGTCTTAATGCAATCAATCTCTGGGGTAAGAGAGACACACAACACACCGTGCTGCTTGAGGGACTCAATAATGAGTTCCCTATCACGAAAGCCATTAATGATCGGATACCCAAACAATTTATCTTCGATAAAAAATACAGAATCCAACTTCATGAGGATCGCAAATGCGAGGGGCTGCGCCCCGCAGAACTGCGAATCTTCACTGATGGATCCAAAACAGGTAGTGGCACAGGTGCTGGGATCTTCTCTGAGGACTTCAACATACATATAGCCACACCGTTGGGAGTCCACAATACAGTATTCCAGGCCGAATGCATGGGTATATATATCCCTTGCCGCTTTAGCCATCATGGCCAGGAAAGTTAAGGACTACTCGATACGTATACTCTCAGACAGCATGGCTGTTCTGCAAGCGCTAAACAGCCACACTGTTGACTCTGGGCTGATATACGAGTGCCACCAGCGCCTTAACCAGGTGGGTAGCCTCAATAATATTACCATTCAATGGATCAAAGGACACAGCGGTTCGCGGGGTAATGACGCTGCCGACGAACTTGCCAGAAGGGGATCGAGCATGGCACCAGTGGGGCCTGAACCCATTGCGCCACTCCCCTTCGGGTACCTACGCACTCTGGTAAGGAAACGAACCAGGGACCAACATCACAAACTATGGTCGGACCACGGTGAGTGTAGGCAGGCCAAGGAGGCACTACCTACAATTGATGGCCGCCTCACGAAACAGTTTCTTCGACTATCGAAACAACAGCTACGTACAGTTACAGCAGCTGTAACTGGCCATGGGTCATTTAATAAACACCTCTTTGTCATAGGAGTCACAGACAGTCCGCTGTGCAGAGCCTGCATGGAGGACGACGAGACAGCAGCCCATGTGCTGTTATACTGCCCGGTGGTCGCCACATACAGGGCAAAGTACTTCGGTAACCCAGGTACCCTACGTGAGATTGTCAGCGACACCAAGGCATTGCTGGCCTTCTTTGTGGAGCTGGGGTGGATCGAATAACCAATTTTCCCACCCGTACGCAAAATACGCGCTTAGTCGTGGAGTTGCGGATACCAGCCCGTATTACCTATTACCTATTACCTATTACCACAGCCAATTTGCTCCGAATCTATTAAGTTGAAATTTGGTACACATATATTTCTGTGACCCAAACACGTACCGGGTAACATAAATAAATGAATTTTGAATATGGCGGTCAAAAAGAAAAGAAGATAAAATGTTTGGCTTACTGTACCGTGTGACATATTAAGAGCGCATAATAAAAGCTGGCAACGTCACTAATAGCTTTCAAATATTTACCTGTTTTGATTAATATTAATATTTTAGTTCGCTAGTTAGCTACATTTCATATTTCCATACAGTAATATTGCCAAATTAATTAAGACAGCGAAATATTTGACAACTATTTGCGACGTTGCCCACTTTCAGAATAAACGCTCTTAAATAAAAGAGCTTGTTCCGAGGATTTCTTATATATTTTTTTAGTAATTTTAAAATAAATGCTTTTAAAGATATTTAAGAAAATAGATGAAAATACGTAACCATTCATTGTGCGTATTCCGACACGCGAATACGATCGAATCATATTTAGATCAACATACTATCTGATACTGACCTGCAAATTGCAAAAAACCTAAGAAAGTTTGAATTGCATATGCTACCTTGATGCTTACGCCTTAACCTTATATTATCTTTCTCTCTCTCCAACTCTCTTCATTCATAGTTTATTTATACTCATTTCTTTTTTTCATACATAGTTTCAGGAAGTTATAAATACTCTTGTAATCTTCAGACAAAGGTTGGTTTATCATTGAATCGATTTCACCATAAAAAATACTTACTTCTTCAGATAGTCTACAAGTTCCTTGATGGCTTCAGAAACCAGTCCTTGCGCCTTCAATATGGCGATGCGGCGCTTCCTCGCCGCCGCGTTGGTTTCATCCGCTTTTATTATAGTGTCCAACACTTCCAAAGCCTCTTCGTACCTGAAAAAGTTCAGTTATCAGTGTCATACCACGTTTATTTCAATTCACAAAACCCTACAGTCAAAACCCTAAATAACAGTGCCTGAACTGTAAACAAAGCCAGGAAGGACCGCATACTGAGGAGCGTGATTTGATGACTTGATCAAGAAAGTAGTCAGAGCACAGAATTTCAATTTGATAAAAGGTAAAAAAAAAAATCTTAAAGCTGGCATTACCACTAAGTTTGCACTGGATGCAGTCTTTTAGACAAAGACAGCCTCATAGGATCTATATAAAAGCCAGCATGCAATACCATTCTAGCACCAACTCACATGTATTTTAGTCTACATTTACAAATATTATCCCTCTATCTCTTTTCTTCTTCTTTTATCTCATTCCTTTCCTTCACACATAAAAACGAAAAACTTACTTCTCCTCAGCTTCCAACAAAGCGGCCTTGTATCTCATGACACGCATGCTGCCTGGAAACTCGTTGGACAGCAGGTAGATGCACATGGTCGCCACACCATATGTGTGGCAGTCCAGGGCTGCGTAAATTACTTGCTCCAACACTAAATGCTCTGGAAGTTATAAATGTGTTCTTAAGCTTGTGTGCGCAAGCAGGCAGGCAGGTACATGTAAAAGACTGCTGTAAACTTTTATAAATAAAGAAACTTAACATGGTGTACAAATTATAATAATATTGGGATAACGGTGCAAGAGCCCCCGCAAGAGCTCTGTCTAGAGACACTATCCATAAAAAAATCACCCCTCTCTTTTCAGCTTTTTCTATTCTTAAAACTTATTAATCTTATAAAATTATATGATTTGTGATTATTGAGAAAATTTGTTGCCCAATGTTAATGTAGATTTAAACTGATTATCTTTGTTTTTCTTACAAATAATGATAAAATGACTGGTACCTACTTTCATTGCCAAGTTTGGCCAAGTCATCACTGAAGACTGTTGTCCACAACTCCATTACATCTTCACTCCTTCTCTCATTGTTTTCTCTCCACTGTCGGAGCAAGTCCTTGGCTTCTGAAAATTAATTATATTGGAATTAGAATAGGTTATAATTTCAGTTTCAAATATTTGCTGAAGTGATTTGTTGTTATTAAGATATTTTTGGTCTGAAAGAAGTATTTTTTTCTAAATTAGTTTAGTCATCGTCCAGGTATTTCAAGGAAACGTTTCTTTAAAACAATGAGCAAAACATAACACAATTTGGATCATTTCAGAATTACGTACCGTTACAAGTTAACTCTTCAAAGTTGTAAGACATTTTTGATTATACTGTTTATTTCCTAATAAATGGTAAAACCAGCTTTGTTAGTTGCGCTACGCTTTTCTTGGTTCTTTCAATTTTTATAATGAAATAAATTAAATTTTCCCAGTCACAGTCTGTCGGGCTGTCGTATCAATTATTTGTCAAATAAATGTCAAACTTGTCAAAGTCAGCGATGAAAAAAAAAAATTAAGTTATTGGATTGCCAAAAGGCAAAATTTATTTTATTACTCAATACTTTATTGCATTCCCTAATGTGAGATAAAACAGTTGGTATGTTAGACATTGTTTCAATCATGGACCCTGCCGGGCACAGGTTAGTTATTTTCAGGTCCACGTTGTAATAGCTCCTACACACTATTTAAGTGCAGCCTAGCGGCCTATAAACACCTTTTCCATATCTGTATCAGAATATAGGACGAGAACCTTTGAATCAATAATTAATAACACAGTCATGCCAAACTATATCGATTAACGAATACAATACTACATTATTAATCGATACATTTAGAAAAAATTATAGAACAGCTCTAATGTCATTGACCTATTTAGCGCGTTCCAGTGCTTAGCTATCTTCGATTTTATGAAAAGGAGATAGTTTTGTTTCCTTTGTAAAGTAATATTATTCTACTAACTAGGTACTTGTATTTATTTTATTTAACCACTTTTTATGTACTTTACACGACATAATTACTCATGGCTTTTTAATAGGCAAAAGAACAAAATAAAGAAGTTATTTGTATTCTCTATGATTTGACTATGAATCGATTCCGTTTCACGCATATATGATTAGCGTTATTTCCTCAGTTTACGAAAAACCTATAGAAATTCGATTATAGCACATCGCCACGAGCGCATATCGATGTTCGGGTTCGTGTATCGGAATATAAAAGTTTGTGTGTGAACGTGAACAAGACGTCTGCAATATGTCTGACTATTTGGAAATATTTTTAGATTTAGCTTAGTCGTAAATAATTAACGGATCTATTTAGAGTAATCGATGTCATGGACTATACATGACAAAAAATATAATAGGTGAGTCCTGTTCGTGTGTTTCGGGTGCAAAATCATTATCCAGCTCATTCTTCATTGTACATAATGCTCGACTTTTTTATGTCTCAATGGCCTTTATCTCGGGGTTTTGTTTTCTTTTGTCCTCTGTTTGCACGTTGAACAAGTTTGTAGAATGTGATGTTGTGGACTTGTGTCGTATATTTATACAGAGTATTTTGTCTGACAGATCGATAAGGAGACGACGTGCAACGAAGATATGTATTGTTGTGGATCGAGCGAGAACCTTACGTGTGAATAGTAGATATGCGCGTCACGGACATTGTGCGGCCTGCTTCTGCGGACTGAGTGCGCGTTCTGTGACGACATTATATTGATACGATCGCTACGTCGCGGTGCGGGGCTGCGGCCGCTGCTTTTGTCACCGAGTGAACACCCCGTGACGTCAACATGGACCAACTCGTGGTGCAGTGCCCCGTGTGCACACTATTCTTGCACAATGGGATAACCTTGGAGTCCCACTTGGATACCCATCCCAAAGACCAGGTTATAAAAGCTTTGTGTAATATAGCAAACAAGGGCTCTAATTATGCCAGCAGGACTTCCACACCGGTACATTCTGAGCGGTCATACAGGAGCAGGTCACGGACACCTGCTACTGATGACAGTGCCAAGTGGACTGGATCACGAAGTAATGAACATGAGCGCTACTGGCGCAGAACACCTAGTAGAACCTCTAAATCAACACCAGTATCAAATACATCTAGAAATGGTACACCTGATATTAGAATGCTTGATGTTAACTTTGAGAACCATGGTATTGCTGGTGGTGGTACAGGACAACATGTAAACAATCCATTTCATTTAAAAGCTGACAAACTTCAGCAGACCTTTCAGTGTCCTCCAGTTCCAGAGTATGATTCACAGTATGTTTACTATCCAGAGCAACAAGAAGACAGGGAGATTAAGTATTCCCGGAGTGCTGAGTACAATGCCATGGATAACAATATGTTTTCTTACAATGTGCCACCTATGGGAGGGCCAGGTGTGAAACTGTTACCAGGGGTGCCTAGAAAAGTGAATGACCTTGTTAAAGTTCTCCCAAAACCAAATAACATACTCCTCAAGACCAACATGGGTGGTGTGCAATACATAGGTCCAGGGGTCAAGCCCATGCATGTTATGGTGCCATCTGCACCTACTTTCATGCAGAAGAATGTGCAAAACAACATGATCATGACAGGCAGTGTACCAAACTCACAGATGCACATTGATACCAAAACAACTTCACCCCCTCTAGCTAGCAACCAACTGAACCAAATGACTTCTGGTGCATTCACTCCAGGAACAACTGTTGTTACCCAAAACTCCCAAATTATTTACAGAGAAATGGTGCACAACATAGATGGTAAACCCTTTATAACTACCATGCCCACAGTTCTTGGTGCTCATGACAATGTCTCTAACTTAGCTCAAGCTAGCTCCATGTATCAAAACGTTATGGTTGTAGATCAGTTTGGAAATACTTCATGTATGTATACAACACCTCAACAAATGATGAACAAAGCATGTCCCACATCCATTTATAATGAGTCTGGTACTCTCATGCCTAGTGCACACATTGATAAATCTGTACAAAATATGTCTGATCCGAAAACACTTATTATTGAGGTTGGTCCACTCATAGGTTCAACTCATGAAAATATTTGTGAAGATCCAAGCTCCACTGGGCCACTGCCAGTCACCAGCAGTCCAGTTGGCCGTACTGAGATACCCATTGAGGCAGTGGACCCAAAATATGAAATGCCAGGCAGTACTAAAGGTTTAAAAATTCTGAGCAACATTAAGGTTGAAGTTCCTGTGCAACATCACAAGAACATGGTTAATACTGTCATGGATCTTACTGGGACTAATGAGACAGACTATCCTGTAGAACGTGTAGAATCACCTGACAAGATCCTGCCTGATCTAGAAGACAACAACCCACTGTCATCTGATGACACTCAGCCTTCATCAATGTCCAGTGCTGACAGCATTGTCTCCCATACATTTTCTGTGATAAAGAATGTTGGTAATCCAAGCAAAAGTTCTGACAATAAGTTGGACACAGACTTTTCAGACAGCTGTCCTGTGCCAGATTTAATATGTAATGAGAAACCTTCCATATCACCTTGTAGTGAGTTGTCAGAAAATGGCGACAATTCAACCGATCGTACCTCAATGTCTCCCAAACCTGAAAGTAATCAAGTTAGCCATAGTAACCTAGGACTTCCAGAAAAGAAAATTCAGCTTTCACAGAAGCCTTACAGGCACAACACACTAAGACTGAACAATATTTTTGTGAAGAAGCACAAGAAAGTTTTACAGATTAAGAATGTCAAGGCATTTCCTGTGAGCATCACAAAGAAAACAGAACAAAGAGACACCATTCCGACGTCCTCTACTTGCAGATCGCCGGAAAATTTTACCATGAATAAACTGCACCAAGCAGATAAGACAGATTGTAAGGAGAAGACCAATCTCTTGCAAACCATATCTGTGGAGGAGATCAAGGAGAATGATGAAAATAATGACTTTGATGCTGACACATCAGAACAGTCTATGGACATTGAACCACTAGCACCTGCTGATTTGAATCAGCCTGAATTTGCTGCCAATATTGATATGATTCAGGTGAAGGAGGAAATAAACTCAAGCAATGAAGGAGGTTTTAGTAACGAGCCAGTGACGACGGACCGCATGCTGACTCCTCTAGAAACATTGCGACCTATTAATGTTATTAGCTACGGTAATCTGTCCAATGAGGATTTTAACGAGGAGTCCAACGACCGGGAGTTACTGGATCTTGAAGCGGCGTCTAAGAACAAACAGTTTGTCACCATGATGAACGAGAACTATTTCGGCGACAATATTTACGCAGATTACTTTACTCCCGACCGTGTGGAGGCGTTCGACGCCGAGCGCGAGGCGGCGGGGTTCAAGGAGGGCGCTAAAGATGGTATGTACCTCTGGGGTGAGCCTTCACAGAAGGACAACGACTTTGTGCTGCCTAACTTTATACACGAGAGTTACAAAATAGCCGAGAGTAATGGGATAGATTATTCTGAGTTAGGTGCTAGAGAAGTGCAGGTGGATGTGGAGGTGGACGGGTGCGAGCGAGACAGCAAAGCGGACGTGCTGAGCGAGGGCCGCAGCGAGGGTGACGCGCCCATGAACATCTGTGCCGACGAGCGCATGCCGCCGCGCGGCGAGCTCAGCGAACAGGAGAGCAACGGAGACATGGAGTCGCCCTGGAGCGGGGTAAGACATTGCACCACACTTTATCTAACATGCATCTTTTGTTAAGTTCAAATCATGAAAGTCAATTTCAAACCACTCCTTGTCTTGTTCTTATTGTTTATTCAAAATGTTTTAACTCATACCCTCGTTTCGATTTATAATTTCTAGTTATTTTTATTTTTTATTTTTTTTATAATCCAACCAACATCAATTCAATCATTTTCTTTCATGCATACATAATATGAATGAATGAATGAATTATATCTGTAAGTTGGTCTTTTTACAAATCTTTTTATGTGTTATAATGATTATTATTACATTTAAAAACAGTAAGAAGACTGAACTGTTCATATTGGAACAAAAACATCGTTGTGGCATGAAATAAAGGGATTAATAAAAATAAACTTGACGATGGATTGTATATGTAAAAAAAACAGATTTCTATTGATTTATTTTATGTTGTAGTTAGTTGTCATATTTTTTTTAAATTCATTAGTAAATGTTAAGGGAGTTAAAATGACGTGTTACTTAGTTGTGTGGTGATTTTCGCAGATGTACACAGAGGTGACCCCCGCGGAGCCCTACGATCTAATCGCCCGCGAGAGCTGGGTGTCGGACGGGTCAGAAGTGGACGCGAGCGAGAAGCGGGAGCCTATGTTAGTAATGTAGCCCTTTCAACAGTACCCGGCCGTAAATATGGCACACATTGATTTATAAAGAGTCTGTAAATCATTTATGTATGGGTGAGAGGAACGAAGATCTACAATAATAATAATATCAGTCTATTATTGTCCCAAATTGACTTTTCTCGTACTAAGAAGGCACGGGCATTGATCATCACGCTTGCTCGACACGGGTTTGCGATTTCAGACTTATATTACCCATAAGTCCAGCGAGGTAATTGCATAACACATATAAAATGACAATGTTAATAGTGAAATAGTAAAGTTATTTACGTTGTTTGAAGCAAAACCATAGCAATATCCTTAAAAACTCTCGGATTTTGATTGGAAGTGGTTATGGTGCTGGTTTCCTCACCATGTTTTCCTTTACAATGCTAATGTTTTTTGTTGAACTCGTTGTGCTGTATCGACCGAGTACTGTTCCGTACGTGTTTATCGTAGGTAGCTGTTCTCAATTGAAGGTTGTTTATTTATATTTAGGTGATTGTACGACATTGATCGATGAATAATAATGTTTTCCAAATTTGTCACGCCTAAAGCAAAACTCAGGCCCAGATACTTCACTCAAAATTTATACAATTATTCACTTCTATGAGGAAAAACATAATAATTATTAAGTTAAACTTTAGTCAATTGCTCGATATTTTGCCGTTCGAAATGAACAACTCCAAAAGACTTTTCGAGTTCTTATGGTTATTAAAATAGGTAGATGTTTCGCAAACTTGATGACACTCCGGGCAATTGAACCATATTGGTAGTTGGCTCAAACCCTTTGAGCACGCGTCATTCACATTACCAACGATCATTTACATCATGAGCTTCTCAATACTCAATCATTTATTGCATTCCACAATGTGTACTTAGGTGGTAACTTACAATTTAATGAGCTCATTATCTTCCCTGTTTGGTACAGCAATAAGCACAGTAGTAGGAGAGAGGAAGCTTTAAAAACGTAATTGATCAGTCTTCTTAACTATATGGTAAGGTTTTTTCAAATTTTCATATAAATATTGTTTCCGTTTCCGTAGTTTGTATAGTTCTCTCGGATAGTATTATTGGATCGACCTCGGCGATATGGTATAGAATAGACTTCTCATCCTAAACAACTCTCGGGAAACTATGCCCATATACTTATTATTAATATGTGGAATATCTGACTTGCAGCGAAGAAGACTTACAGCTACCACTGGCTCCACAACTGGCGCCAGTGTTCAGCCGGCCGCGCGTGCACACGTGCGCGGCGTGCGGCGCCACGTGCACGTCGCTGAAGGAGCTGCGCGCGCACAAGGCGCTGGTGCACGCGCTGCCCACGTGCTCGGCCAGCAAGACGTCCTACAGCAGGCTTGTGACAGCGCGAGCTATCAAGAAGGAAGAAAAACCTGATACAAGTAGGTTTTATTTGTGATTTCAAAGATTCTCGCATCTATGTCATCTTCTGCCCTTACAATAATAATAATGCAAAAAAGTGTACCGTTGGTACTTGTACTACTGAAAAATCAATGTATCACAAACACCAGCGCCTTCCCCAAACAAAAGTTTTCGAACATGCTTCATAATGAACTGCTCTAGCAATGTTTCTTGCGTTCATGTCATCTTCTGCCCGCATTTGTCCCAGGGACGGCGTAAAATGTTACCTCTTCCATTCCTCCTCTCGGCCTTCGTGTTATCATTCACTCACTTTTCATTGAAATTTTTCCCCACACAATCAATATCAACATCTTCATATCAATGCCATCTTATAGTCGAATGTTTTCATTTACTAGATAATAATAATTAAAGACATAGTCAAATCCTGCCCTTGTACGCACGGCTACACATCAAGCTATACATTTCCAGTATAAGCTGACCTCACATTTGTATGGAAATTCTATACAATGCGAGATCAGCATAAACTGGAAATGTATAGCTTGATGTGTAGCCGTGTGTACTAATCCACTAAGCTATCGGCGTACAGAACGCATATGCTCTTTTCTTTAATGAACTATTTCTGTTGGTATCTCTGTGCTCACTTTTTCTTTTACCAGTAAGTTGACTTAATCTACCTTTCCCCATTTCAGACAACCTGTTACCAACAATAGACTCAAAAGACTCGATATCATCGACGATCCTCCAAGTTTACGAGAGCATTCAAGTTGAGGAGGCCAAGCCGAAGATCGAGGTAGACCGGCTGATCAAGCAGGAGGTAAAGCGCAGACGGAAGGACTACGTGTGCCCGACGTGTAAAGTAGACCAGGGAACTGATGCGCAGTTCCACGCTCATCTGAAGATACATCCCCTGGAGTGCCTCACGTGTGGCAAGTGCTTCTTCAGAAGAGCCAACCTGTCCCTGCATATAAAGACACATCTAGGAATTAAGAATTATAAGTAAGTTTGGTTGGTGCTCTTTCTATATTAATTTGTTGTGTAATTATTATCTTCTTTTTGTGTAGTACTACTCAAACGTCTGGCCAGTGAGAAGCTACCAAGATAGCTCTGTCATTACCCTCGTTCAAATCCTAGATTGTGCAGGTGGTTACCCAGATATGGTCCAGTACAAAAAATTATCACTATAATAGGAAGAATAAGTGATTGATCATCCACGGTGACACTTTCAAAGCTTTAACCAAAAACCCCCACATTTCTAACCAAATTCCCTTGTTGTTCCAGATGCGAGGTTTGCGAGAAGCGTTTCGTGACGCGGCAGAAGCTGTCGGAGCACCACAACGTGCACACTGGCCGTGCGCCCATCAAGTGCACCGTGTGCGACGACACCTTTCGCCGGTACTCCAACATGGTGCAACACAGGTGGGTACTCGTCTTCCATTCATCCGCGAACACATCACAGTGAGGTTTACCGTCCAAGAGAGTGTTGAGCGCGGAGAGAGTACGAGGGTCTTAGCAAAACGTAAATCGCAAGTTGATCAAAGAAAATGCTGGTCCCTGGAAGTCACGTGCCGAAGTATATCAAACCTTTATGTACCAGAGTATCTGTATCCGCACGCAAGAAAACGTACATATGTGAACGGAATGTATTGGTAGGTCGGCAACGCGCAGTACAGTCACGAGCATAAATATATTACTATGAACAGCTCGGCAATAATATCTGATTTCATGATTCATCCATTAATATATGACAGCAAATATATGTGATGATTTGTGGAAGGCCTAGACCGCTCTAGGCAGCTCATACAGCTATTTGTATAGTGCGTTCAATATAACTTGTCCCGTGACGCGATTGATAGCACTGTCAGTCGCCATTTTGAACTCTGTATTGATACTAAGCTTGACAAGCAATGGTGCCAACATGACGGCAGGGGACAAGTTGTCGTGAACGGTCAGTAGTATTGAACTAATCTTAACAAACAATGGTCCCAACATGATGGCAGGGGACAAGATTTTTTTTTAATACAACCCAACTTGTTAGACGTCCACAAATAAATGTTTGAGAATCACTGTGTATAATGGGATCGCAATGAGCGAGACCAACATACGGGTTCGACAAGAATAGCGATACATGACAAAATGTCAGAATGACAATTAGACAGCCCGTTTCTGTGTTACTACTGGTAACACAGAAACGGGCTGTCTAATTGTCATTGCACGTGTGTAATAATAACTCCCCAACCTCCTTTATTACTTATGCGAATCTGATAAAATAATGAGGTTTTAATTAAAAATTACGTTGGTATATGTTTGTTTCGTTTGATAAGACAAACGAAACGACAATTTCAATGCTTTGTATATATTTTTTAACAGAATGGTGACTGAAAATCTTTCCTTAAATTCGAGTTTTGTTGCAATAAAGTGGCAAGTGTGGCAACTGAATAGTGACGTAGGCATGTGTTGCTCCCGGAATGCCATACCTTGTTTTATTATACCATGGGTCTAGAGTGCTCGCAAGATAAATCTGCGCGCTGCTGAAATCGCATCGAACTAATCGTATGCCGCGCCGTCTTGTCGTTTATTTTAAGGTCAAATGAATTATAGTATTATTTAATTCATTAATATAAAATTAATAATGATTGCGATTCATTATTAATATCATTTAATATTCATCATCATCATCATTAATAATGATTGCGATTCATTATTAATATCATTTAATATTCATCATCATCATCATTTCAGCCGAAAGACGTCCACTGCTGGGCATAGGCTAGGCCTCCTACAAATGGGAATAATTCATTATGGTGGCATTTAATATTATATTTTAAATATTACAGTAATTAATTAAGCACGCCACCAGTCGTGCAGACTTATCTTACTCTAGCTGAGATGACACTGTTATGGCATTCTATTTTTTTACTCAACTAAATAAAAAAGGCGCGGTTCAAACAAAGAGACTGCTAATTCAGGAACTCGAAATACGCGCGTTCTGCAATAAGTACACTCCTTCGAAAGTACGCAAACTTTTTGTGTTTATTCATGAAGCTTTAAAAAAAATACAAAAATATTATGACATTTAAAAAACGAAATACGTCAAAATATTTGTTGTTTGACTTGTTTACAAATAATTGTGTTATATTTTTTTAAGTACACATCTTTTTAACATATTGTGTATTGTATTTTAGTTTAGAGAACGTATAATTTTAGGTCGATTTTACAATTTTATTTATAATTAATCATGCTGTGAGTATGCCTTATTAGTCAAACAGAATTTAAGATCGTCATCGTCATCAAGAAGAACAAAGAAACCTGTCAAAGATGCCAGTTGTGATTTTACCCCAAAATAATTTAAATAAAGATAATAATAATGATAATGAGATTCTACATACATATCTCTAAGTAGATTCATAAAGAACATTCTGTCGGAGCCGTACAGTTGGAAAAAAGCTCCTACGCAAATACCTCAATCTCTGACTTGGAAGTTTCGCAAACCGATAATCTTAAACTGTACTCGTACGAGTATATCGAAACCAGAGTCGTACAAATATTCATATATCAAGTTTATTAAATAAAATGCAAACCAATGAGATCAAAGAAAAATTGTGAAACTTTTTGGGCGAATACCTATAGTAAAAAGAACAAGAAGGCTGCGTCCTACACGCGCGGCGCCCTAGGCCCGCGCGTCTGCGTCGGTGCGCCACCTCCGTCAAAAAAAAAGTGACATTTGACAGAATTTATTTGCATAGTTTTATTTTGTGATTTTTTTATAAATAAGTGTTTAAGTGATTATTTTTTTGCAGAATGGTTATTTTTTCATCTAGGTAAGTTTATTAATACATTTATGTTAAATGCCGGCTGTAGCGACGCCGGAAATAGCGCTAGTCAACCTGCCACATTGTTCGATGTCCAGGTGAGATGTCCCCATTGCTCCCAGCCGCGCTTCTTTAAAGGCGAACGGGGGCTACGGATACACTATGGCAAAGTTCACAAACAACATAGTGTACCTCTGTGCCCCCCAGCCACATTACCAACATCAACACGTCTAGAGAAAAACTTGTGGAAAACGCTTGCAAAATTTAAAAATTCTACCCCAGTGCTAAAGAGAGTTCCCCGGGGCGCAAGACGGTCTGTCGCACTGAATTTGGCACAATGTCTCCGCCTTGCGACCCAGGAGAACTCACAAAGTGCCTGGGAGCAATTACTTACCTTCCCTTATAGGATTCTGCATGTCCAAAAAAATTTGGCAACAAAAAAAAAACTTAACGAACCAAATTAAAGAAAATTGTAACAATTCGACCCTAATTTTAGATCCAAAATTACCTGCATTCAATAACCAATCACGAAAAAGCTTATGTTCACATGTGGAATCCAAATTAAGTGAAGGTGACATCAGGGGAGCGGCCAGGATACTGTTCAGCAGCGATGTGGTGGCGCCTTACTCTCCAGAAACACTAACAGCCCTAGAGAGTAAACATCCAGCGCCTGCGGATAATCTCACCTTTCCCGATCCCCCCGACCCTCCCGACCTAAATTCAACCTTCCTAAATGTTTCGGCGCCCCAGTTGATTGCAGCCGTCGGCTCCTTCCGGAGCGGTTCCGCTGGCGGCCTCGACGGCCTGACTCCACAACATCTAAAGGATCTATTGAGTTCAGGCGCCGGAGACGCTGGTGAGTCGCTTCTGAAGGAGCTTGCGGCCCTGATTAACCTCATGCTCACCGGCGGTGTGAACGAGGCTGTCGTCGATGTCTTATACGGGGCCAACCTATGTGCCTTGCGAAAGAAGGACGGCGGCATTCGTCCCATCGCCGTTGGATGCACCTACAGGCGTACGGCAGCCAAAATATGCTGTAAGCTTTACAGTGAATCCCTCACAACCAAGTTTCAGCCCCTGCAGCTTGGTTTCGGCTCGAGAGGGGGCTGTGAGGCTGCCGTGCATGCCCTTTCCACCTTTTTGAACTCGAACAAAGGTGAGGTTATCCTCAAGGTAGACGTTAAGAATGCCTTTAACTCTGTAAACAGGGACACTTTGTTGGCTGAAATAAAAAAAGAACTACCCGAAATTTATGGTTTTATGTGGCAGTGTTACAGGTACCCCTCTAAATTATTATACAAGGACAATGTTTTGGAATCTGCAGTAGGATGCCAACAAGGTGATCCGCTCGGGCCAGTCATTTTCAGCTTGGCTATTCATCCAATTATCCAGAGACTAAATTCAAAATTTAACGTATGGTATTTAGATGATGGAACACTAGGAGGTGATGTAGACACCGTTTTGAACGACTTACAACTCCTCAAACAACAATTTAAATCCATTGGCTTGGACCTTAACCCATCAAAATGCGAAATTTACCTTTCTGACATTACCGACAGACAATTGACACTTGAGAAATTTAATGCAATAGCCCCACAAATCAAAATTAAAAAAAAAAGTTCACTTCAGCTCCTAGGTTCCCCAATCTTAGAAGACAGCTTTTCTCCCTTCATCGACGAAAAAATCAAAAATTTCAACGACATTTCGGACAGACTCTCTAAAATTAACTTACATTCGGCTTTCACCCTGATCAGATACTGTTGTTTTGGTCCAAATTTCATATATTTTTTACGCTCTTCACCTTTATGGAAGCAGCCACACCTCTTGGACAAAATTGACCAAATTATTCGCAGCACCCTAACATCCATTTTAAATGTGGCCTTGGACGACCGGGCGTGGCTGCAAGCCACACTACCCATCCGTTTCGGTGGCCTCGGTGTCCGCAAAATTACAAGTATTAGCTTACCCGCGTTCCTGTCCTCTGTCCACAGCACTGAAAAGTTGACCGGGAAAATTTTAGCCCCCTGCCTGGTCGACTCTGAAGTGCCGTGCTTGACTGATGCGGAGAACGCCTGGAAAACGGCTTGCCCGAATACAGATCGGCCTGTGAACCTGTCCTCCCAGAGGCAGTGGGATGAGCCGCTCTGCAGGTTGGTACGGAACAATCTTATTAATACGTCCACCAATACTGCTGAGCGTGCCCGCCTGCTGGCTGTGGGTGAGTGGGAGTCGGGCCTTTGGCTTCAGGCGCTACCGTCACCCAACATAGGGACTATGCTGGGTGACACCACTTTCCGGCTCGCTACCTGTCTGCGTCTGGGCGCTCCCTGTGTGGCCCCGCATCGCTGTCAATGCGGTGAAGCAGTCGACTGTCTCGGACACCATGGTCTATCCTGCAGTAAAAGCGCAGGCCGGAGAGCACGGCACGCCAGCATTAATGACACCATCCGTCGTGCTCTTGTCACCGCCGGGGTGCCAGCTGTTCTAGAACCCAACGGCTTGGCACGCGACGATGGGAAGAGACCAGACGGAATGACCATAATGCCTTGGAAGGTAGGTAGGCCATTGGTGTGGGATGCAACGTGTGTCGACACCCTTGCGCCATCCCATCTTCCTAGCACGGTGGGCTGTGCTGGGGCTGCTGCTGCAGGTGCGGAAAACCTCAAACGGCGCAAATACTCCAATCTTATTGGGACTTATATGTTTGAGCCGTTTGGGGTTGAAACACTAGGGCCATGGGGTCCGAGTGCCCACTTAGTCTTTCAAGACATCGCAAAGCGGTTGGTCGACTCTTCATGTGACCAGAAGGCTGGCCTATTCTTCGGCCAGAGAATCAGCATTGCCATACAACGTGGCAATGCTGCCAGCCTTTTGGGCACTTTTCCTGTTGACAACGATGCGGACGAATTTTTTGATGCCCTATGATTGTTCCCCCCCCAACCCCTTTCTTATATACTTGTACATATTATTTTAAGTCTGTTAGTTTTTAAATTGTTATGAAAATGAAATTATATTAGTACATTAAAACAAAAAAAAAAAAAATTTAAGATGGTATTTTGATGTTTTAGAATGTGATTTTCTAATGGGATTATTTATAAATATTATTGTGTAAACTTATAAAGATACAGTATGATGATGTGTTTGAACCAAATATAATAAGGATACAAGGCCGTCTCGCTTCCGTTCGCTCGCGGCGCGGTTCGGGCTTTCTATAACTTATACGACTCACAGTCCGCGCCATGTAACGACCCTGTGCTCGAGAAACCAACTCGCGGACCGTCTGCCTAACGCAGCGGACGGCCAGATACAGTCATCTTGGTTTATTTAGAAGCAAATAAAGATAATGTGTCAGATCATTACTGTATACTGCATGTGTAGGGACCGCCACCACCTGTCCAAGCGCGCCAAGGTGCGCGACTTCGTGTGCCAGTGCGGCCTGGTGTTCCACTCGCGCGCCAAGCTGCGCTGGCACCAGGAGACGCACGCCGACCGGCCGCGCGCGTGCCTGTACTGCAGCGACAAGTTCGTGCACGCCGCCTCGCTCACGCGCCACGTGCGCCGCTCGCACAACGTGTACTTCCTGGCCGAGCGCCACAAGGGCAAGCAGGAGAACGTGCAGTGTCCCGTCTGCAAGCAGGTCAGTCAAATTTCTACAACGGATGTCGTCTTTAGTACCCAATAAAAAAAATAAAAATAAAAAAAGTAATTTTAGATTTTTACCAAGTTAACATAATTTGAGTCCATACACAATTTTAGATTGTATCTATTTTTGTTGACTTGTTTGATTTTGAATAAAATACCAATACTTTCTAAAGCTTTCCGAGAAAGTACCAATGTGACTTTTTCAATTCATATGTACTTTCTAAGTGTATCTTGGACATTACTGGTATCGGTGAAGGAAAACACCGTGAGGAAACCTGGACTTTATAGTTAATATAAGTCTGACATCACCAACCCGTTTTGAGCAAGCATGGCGATCAATGCTCGTGCCTTCTCTGTATGAGAAGTGGCCTTTGCCCTGCAGTGGGACAGTAACAGGCTGGAATTGTTGTTCTAAAGCGGGTCAAGTCATGTATGAATAAATTCACCACAGTTTATTTGTAACTATTGTGATAAACTCTACCTTCAGATGAACTTGTAGCAGTTACAGTAACATTCGCCCACGTGTTACAGGTGTACCTGCGCTCGAACCTGCGCACACACCTCCAGACGCACAGCGGGCAGCGGCCCTACATGTGCATCATCTGCAACAAGTCGTTCACCACCAAGTGGAACCTCAAGCTGCACCGCTGGACGCACGCGTCGCGCTCGGCCAAGCCCTACAAGTGCAGCCTGTGCAAGGGCGCCTTCATCCGCCAGACCGAGTACATCTCGCACATGAACGCGCACAAGTCCGTGCGGCCCTACACCTGCAAC
This sequence comes from Agrochola macilenta, assembly GCA_916701695.1. Classification (NCBI taxonomy): domain Eukaryota; kingdom Metazoa; phylum Arthropoda; class Insecta; order Lepidoptera; family Noctuidae; genus Agrochola; species Agrochola macilenta. The sequence continues at coordinate 19,751,854 of OU753563.1, forward strand.
TACTGCGGCTGCCAGTTCATCCGCAAGTACAACTGCCAGCGCCACGTGCGCGAGCACGAGATGGCCAAGAAGTACGTGTGCAAGGTGGCCGAGTGCGGCAAGTCGTTCCACCGCAGCTACTACCTGTCGGAGCACATGAAGGTGCACAGCGGGGCGCGGCCCTTCGCCTGCAACATCTGCGGCAAGACGTCCAGCAACAAGTCCAACCACAACAAGCACGTCAAGATCCACCACGCGCGCGAGCCCGTCGCCACCGAGGCGTAGGCGAGCCGCGCGTTGCTGCGCTACTGGCACGCAGGCGAGTCACCCGAGCGGTTGTTAACTTACTTTTTATTCCAACTGAGTTCACACTTTTAATAGTTAACTGCAAAACCGAACCACTTCTTAGTGTTATAACGTTATTTTCTTGATACTAGGATTTTGTTACAAAAGTTCGCAGCAACGCCGCGCGCCGGGCGCCATGTAAATATCTAGTTAAATTTGAATTTATTATAATTGTTGTAAATACAGGACCAAGCGTGTAAATTTTGGGGTGGAGTTGTGTGGTGAAGAGCATTTCGAGGTCAGCAGTATGGCGCACCACACGTTGTATGCGAGAAGTTCATTCGTGTACTATACAAGATTTGTTCGTAGATTTGTTAATGTCGAAACAAGCTTTAATTGCGGAAAACTACGAAATGATAAAAGTGCGTGAAAATGCGACGAGTTTGTTTTTGTGCCTTATAGATTGAACAGAGAGAATCTTCTTGCAATTTCCACTAATTTGAGGAAATAATGGAATTATGGATTAAATGACTGCTTGTAACAGTAACACGGACCTAGAGATGTATCATTTAACTTGTCATGTGTTGTATGTCGTAGCTTTCTCCCTGTGTGACGCAGGGCTCTGGTTGTGAAATACATTTAGTGCGCTGTGTATAATCTGTGGTGCGTCATAATCAAATATAAAATAGTCAAATTAATAAGGGCATTTCGGTATAGGTACCCCGCTACACTTTATATTATTTTCTACTTATATTATAATAATTTCACTATGCTTCCGTTTTATATGCTCAGCCTGAGGTTGTGGTTTGCGCAGTTGGTCAAGGCAACATATCATTTTTGTAAAGATTTATTATTGTCTCAATTAAACTATGACTAAATTGTATGCAAGATTTTCATTGATTACTTATCTGATATAAGAGAATAAATGAATAACATAACCAAAATAGATTCCTGTTATATTTTTTTAGTAAGGAATTTAGGAATGAATAGATGATGCAGCGTAGCCACACCCGTCAGTCGCGAGCTATAACGTGTAACTTTAAAGTTTAGTCAAATTGACATCCCCCAGGGACTTACTAATAACTCATTATAAAAGTATTTTAACACTTACGTTATTTAGATTACTTTATGTAAATATCACTTTAATTACATTTAATTTATTATTATTACACTTTTGTATTGTTACTACGTATTATTCCGTTTTTTTTACGTAAGGTGTGAGGTGATACAGTGTGTGCTCTAAGCACTTCTCGTGGTTCATAATATCTCAATACGCGAAGCGAAAGAGAAATACTTATAAATGCAAAGCTCTGTCTCTTAGGCCCTTTGTACACACACGTTTTTTTTGCCGTGAAAAATTACGGCTTATTCGCCGTGTGTAGGCACGGTAGTAAGTATAGTATGGATCACTATAGAAGCTTGTTGACGTGTACGCACGATCACTATGAAGGCTTGTTGTTTTTTTATTTTGAGACATTTTTTTTCTGTGACGCGGTTTATACGCCGTGCCGTAAAGAAACCGTGCCGTGTACAAAAAGCCTTAGGGATCTCGCGCACTAGACGGACACGAACACGACTCGCACCGACCAGGTAAACTATAGAAACCGATACGAATCGCGCACTTGGTCGCAACGGCCAACTAGCCAATTTCTATAGTTCTCCTGGTCGATGCGACGAAAATTGCTGGTAGTGGCCGTCTAGTGCGCGAGCTCCCTAAGTCGAACTGCGATTGCTAAACATTACAACCTGGTTTCAATTAGAAAGTGTTTTGTGAACACAGGATCGCTCAGGAGTTAATGAATTCTCTAATGATGAAATTTGAGACAGCATCCAATTGAAAACAGTCGGTATTTAGAAGGCAAATGTTACCAAATTTTTGCGTTTCTTACGCGTTTGTCACATTTTATTGGTGAACTTTATTTTAATGGTCTTTTCGTTTCACAAATATTATTTCTATATTATTATGTTTGTTTGGTATTTTCCTAAAATATTTAGACGAGTAGTGCAATCGCATTTGTTGTTTACTTCTTGTTATTTATCATTTGATGAGAAAAATGTGAAAGTCACCTGTGATGATTGTGTGTAATCAACATTGTTTCTAAAGATACTAAGCAATAATATGATTAATATCAGTTATAACTATTTATTTTTATCAAAAGAGTCCTCTGACGATAATGATTATACATGGTCAGTGCGCATTACGTTGGAAAAGTCAATATTAATGAGGTCAAAACCTCTGATAATCTTGTCTTTTCGTAATGTTATATAACAATTGGTTTGCAAATGTAGTGTAGGTATATTTTTCTATATGTTGATATAAATTCTGTCATGAATCACACCAGCTGTGTTCATAAAAGACTCTGAGCGATAATAAAGTGGGTGAGGCTCGACGACTTAATTTCGAAGCGCTTTTATTAAGGTACTTACCGATCCTAGTTTTTTAAAATAATATTGCAACTTTTTAATAATAGGACTGGTTTTACTCAAGCACATATTTTGGGTTTTACCCGTCGCAATAACGAGATTCGTTATTATAAGTTGACCGGTCAGTGATGTTGGGAGTCGAACTGGCGCTGTAATAACCATGTATTTCTCTGAAAGTTTTAAACGTACTTACGTATTTCTGAATTTATATTTGCACATTTTTATGTGTGCGTTCAGTGCGCATTGTGTGCGTACAAGTATGTATGCATGCTTTATGTATGCTACACGTGCTTGAAAGCGTTGATTCATTGAGTTTGTGAAGATTATCTCTCGTTATCATTTCATATTCAACAGAGCGAGACGACGATATCTTTAGATAAGGAAGAGTTGAAAAATATTTGATAAGATATAAGGGGTGCGTCGTATTAAGTCGTCGAGTCTAACAAAGCTCTGAGTTAAAAACGATGTATGGTATATATTTTACACATAAAACAATGATCTCGTATTTTATAAACACAATGTAAAACAAATTGATGTTTTTTTTTTTGTTTATGTTGTATTTAAATCGTTTAAATAGCGCAAGTTGGTCGGCTCGCAATCATCCCACAGTTTTGTCGATAGAAAATGCTATAGCTTTAATTTAACACAACTCATTTGAGTTGTCAAGTTCACTACAGATGAAAATGTAGAAATGTAAACTTCCATTACGATTATCATTAAAAAAAAAAACTAAGTTTTCGTTTTGAAGGTGCTGACTTGCGCTAACCCAATATGCAGGGTATTCTACTTTTTTGCAGTACGACTTCGTGATATTTAAGTAAACAGCCTTGTTCTACAATCCCAATTTAATGAATTGTGCCTATAGTAAATCTAATCAATTTGGTATCTGGTTTTTGAATACCGATAAAAATACTTGATCACAATGATCATAATTAATCCAAGTTAGAGTGATGTGGAATTTAATTGTTATCTCACGTTGGAGCCATACTCATAAATTGACAGTCTAGCTTACATTCTTAGATCAATTCTAAATGCTATACAAATAAGGTTGAATTTTACAATTCTATGAAATATAGTGCTGGAAAAGTGTGCAAGAGAGTAGCATACCGTGCATAGTCTGTGTAAAAACGACGTAAATAGCTGTAATCTTGCTCGTAACTCAGTTATTAGAAGAAATTGGTTATTTATTTTATTCGAATAAGTTCTTAGTTTACTTGTACATAATGTTAGGTAATTTTGTAATTGATCGTAAAATGTGGGTGGTACACCATATTCAGTTCGGCGGGGTCACTGGACTGAACAGTTTGTGTCTGCAATAAATTATATTAAGAACTTATACATTGAGTCGTTTTCATTTTAAACCTATGAACTAGAATATTGTCCCAAACTCGACGAATGACTGATGCCCGTTTTCAAAACTTAAATGAATCCCTAAATAAAAGTGCACTGTTGGATTTTCAACTCTCAGTGCTCAGCCTAGTGTTGAAAATTCAACAGTGCACTTTTATTTAGGGATTCATTTAAGTGTCACTTAGTGAAGGTGAAAACGAATTAGTCCATCTATCCGATTGAAGCTCTCTGTTTGCTAGAAGAATCGCTCTCTGGCAAATATTATTGTAGAGAAGCCATTTGTTTGACAAGCCGCGATAAGTGGGCAGTCTATTGACATAACATCTGATTTATTGTCTCACAATCAATGGATTGGCTTGGTTTCCCTTTACCTAATGCGTGTTTACAAGACGCAAGTGATATCGGATTCTAAACAATAGTTCGGTACATACGCACGGCTCTCGCATGTCACAACTAGTGAGGCGGACAATGCTGGTCGTCATCAGTACCGTGTATTAAAATTAAGGGCTAAGTATCATTGAATATTAATATTTATGTACTCGAAATAAAGTTCATATTTCAATGGTTGGAGAAAAATCTGTTGCGATGCTCCTCGTTGCTTCTGGATGGTCCAAAGTCGTCCTCAGAGCATGAAATATATATTGTATGTCGAAAGGAAATACATAAAAACATTTATATTTTCCATCTTCTGGGAACTCAATTCATGGATTTTCACAACGTTATCAATAATTCTCTAGAGGTCGTCCCTGATATTATTTTATCGGATCATTGCTGCTGATATATAAACATAAATATTGCTTTTAGTTATTTTCCATTAGGAGTTTTATTTTTAGCTTGTCATGCAACAATAGTGGAGGTTTGCGTCAATGAGCTTTATGTAAGGCGGTGCGGTTGCGAGCGGGGAGCGGACAGAAATATTGTGGAATACCTAAAATAAAGAAGACGTGTTTCGTTGTCTTGTGAAGGCTCGAGCTTTAGGACTGGACCTTATTGTTGTGGTGAAAACATTACCTACACTACTAGGTTGGTAACAGGTCCGAGGCAGAGATCTAAAAACGGTACTTAGCTCGTGCTTTGTAGAAAAATGTTCTCCCATACTTCGATATACGTCACGGTCAATTCTCCAACTGCAAATTTTAGTTAGTACCTAATCACCAAAAAATATGTTTTTTATATAAAATTACAAATGAACGATTTTCGGACTTTTTCCTTTACTTGTGCGAAATTACATGATTTGAGAAGTTCCTAGGTTTTGATTTATTTGCGAGTATCAAAATATATCGCATAGATGGCCGTATTTTATTATTAATAATAATTATATTCTTTAATTCGGACTACACATTCAAGTACACAATTCATATAGTATTAGTAACAATGACTAAATGATTATTGCGTTGACTTGGAAGCTTCGTTTTTTTAGAGCTCCACGGGACCGTAGACCTACTTAGTTAATATACCTCCTAGTGTTTCTGAGAAAAAGGGTGTTGACAAACTGACAGACAGACAGACAGATGGACAACGAAGTGATCCTAGCGGTTCCACTTTTTCCTTTTGATGTATGTACTGGGTAAATGCTCTAAGACTAGAACGGTTCTAGTAGAACCCAAAAATCAAAAGATGACGGCGTTAGTTCCGATTTTAGCCACGCGCCGAACGATCGCTGAAGGTACAGTTGTAGGGAAGTACATACGTTTGGAGGTTACGGTTTACAGAGGTAGAAATTCGTTTGGAGTGAAAGTCACTCCAGACGAATTTCTATGTCAATGAAACTCTTTAAAAATAAACACAAGATAAATTGTGTCGCTTAACTTCAAACTCGGATAAATCCACTCTACCCTGTTAGGAGATATTTAAAAAAAAGTGCTAATAGTCTTAATTTCATGAATTAAAACACAGTATTTTTTTATTATGGCAACATTATTCAAGAAAACGATCCTGTTTAGCCATTTCAGTATTTAAATCACTCATTCTTTCAAAAATGTAATATTTAAGTTGGATTTACCTTCATTTGATATAACGGAATGCAATTTATCTATCTTTGAAAAAACTCAGTGTGGATTTATAGAATTTTGATTTAATGGATTCGGATTTATCTGGATTGTGATCGTGGACTGACGGCCATGTTGAACAAACGCAATTACCTGATTGGCTCTCATGGACTTAACTACATTTGAAAAAAACTGTCTCATGGATCTATCTGACTTAGATAAAATATTATGATTTTAACGGTTTATTTTCTCAAAAACCATGCGGATTTAAACACAACTGATAAAATTGTTTAAAAGCATTTCTTTTTCCGTTTCTTTTGACACCAAAATCTTAAAAAATCTCAGAATTGGATTTATCCGAGTTTGAAGTTAAGCGACACAATTGTAGGTGGCGTGTTGTTGTAGTAATAATAATACATACACTATCTACTATAAACGTAACCGAGCGACCTATAAAACATTTTGCTAGCTTGTTGCTGGCTTAGTAATTACAGTTTAATGCAATTTACCAATATCACTTTTATAGCTATTTTTATGTACTTTTTTGGGGGTAGGTTCAATTCTCCATTTGTTATTGATTAAACCATCCAAAATTGCTATCAAGGAAAGCTATAGTTTGTCCACTCTGAAATGACGCGCCCCACTACAGCATTACCGCATTACCGCCTACCGTGGGCGTAAAATGCGGTAGTGGGGCGCGTCAGATACAGATACCTACCTACTCCAGAATCTCGTTGAATTTAATCGAACCAAACCAAACGAGGATTTCCTGCTAAAACGAATGATGAACCCTTCATTACTGCCGTATCTACTCACAACTAAGTAGTACACTAGTACCCACCCCACACAATCGGCACGCATACTTACCGTTACCGCCGCGACTCGCGTACAGTGGGGCCACGACCTGATTAAAGTAATTAAAACAATCGAATGTTATAAAAATGGTACTTATTGCCGCAATAAAATAAATCATATCTCCTATCGGGTAACTGACCTCTAAATAAGAACAAACGTTTACAAAGTAACGTCAATAAAAACAGATAACCTTTACAGACGAGTTTTGTGTTTTAATTATCTTAATTTAATCATCTTTTTTATAATTATCGCCTGGTAGTGAGTATGAGTAAGTCATGATAATTCATTAGGTACTTTGATAGCAATTTAATGAGCACGAGGTTGGGTTTTTAAATACTTTTCTACGCTTTATTTTAACGTTGTAGGTAGCAATTAATATTATCAGCGAGATACCATTCAGTAATTCATGCCTAGGACATGTCTACTGCAGCTGTAAATTGATGATCTCCTCGCTTTTTATGAACACCACATCATATTATTAACAGAAAAAAGAGGTCCGTATTGGACATTGGCAAAGGTCTCCGACATAAATGATCGTAATTATCAGTTCAGGGGGGGCCTTCCACCACTTCGAGAGATGGAGTTATACGTCCAGTATAGCTCCATCTCTGTCCCACACTGAAGTAAGATCTGGAGATGCTTGTAAATGGCTTGTCGTGAATTACCTCACCATTACTTCTGTATTGATAGCCAGTCACGGACCCAAGACTGCCGTTTGGGAGGGGTTCGTACCCGCTGAGGGTAGGTTTTAGCAAAGTAAACACTAAAAAAGAGTTGCTGGGTCAATTCAGTGAGTGTAGCGCAGTCAAAAGATCTAAGAGTTACGCGACAGAAAAGGGGTAACTTCTAGGTGAATCAAGGGCGTCGCCAAGGGGAAAGGGACAAAAGACCCCCCGGTAGAGATCAAAAAACAATTGTCAAATACAAGGCATTTTAATGTAAAGAAACTATGTACTTATCAATAAAGCCAATTTTGTTTATTTGGATGACTCTTATTTGGTTTCTTAAAGTTCCATATCTCCTAAACGGGGTCTAATCTGGAGTCCAGGGACGTAATTCGTATCTATGTGTTGATGGTAGGCCCAGTCATAATACCTATTAGGTTTCAGCTCTACAGTTCTGAATAGTTTTGGGAAAAACGACCTGAAAGGTCCGTTTCCAATCCATACATTAAAATATAAATTATTATTTTTCTGTTCCTACCGGTACTACCCAGTTGAAACTCATCACCGTCATCAGCCTATAGCAGTCCACTGCTGGACATAGGCCTCTCCTATTGCACGCCATTCAGCTCGATTTTCGGCAACTCTCATCCAGCTGCTATCAGCCACCCTGCGAAGATCGTCGCTCCACCTAGCCTGAGGGAGTCCTACCTTACGTTTGCCGATTCGCGTTCTCCACTCAAGAACACTACCCCAATGGTCATCGGTTCTACGGCTAATATGGCTGGCCCATTGCCACTTCAGCTTGCTTATTCTGTGAGCTATATAGACAACTTTGGTTCTCTGCCGGATCACTTCGTTCCGGATTTCATCCCTCAGAGAGACTTCAAGCATAGCCCGCTACATAGCTCGCTGACTGCTCGCGACCTTGAATTTATGGACCAGCCGTACCGTGAGTGTCCATGTTTCAGCTCCATAAGTCATAACTGGCAGGACGCACTGATTGAAGATCTTCGCTTTTAGGCTTTGTGGAATATGCGACGAGAAGACTCGACGAAACTTCCCAAATGCTGCCAGGCCCAGTTGAATTCTTCTGTTAGCCTCAATCTCAAAGTTGTTCTTACTAAACTGCAGAATTTGCCCAAGGTAAACGTATCTCGAACAACAACACCGCCATTGACAGCAATCGGTCCCGGAGTGACGTGTTTCTTTATTTATTTATTCTAAAAAAGCACAGTCAAATCACATACGAGTACATTAAACTTATGCTAGAAATAATCTGAATAACTAAAGTTCAGTTCGCTGATCCTGAATTTGGACGGTCATTGTCGCTTTTTCATAAATAGGTACATCTCAGCACTTGGATGTATCGCCAGTCGACTTGGCATCGCTGCAGAGACTCTAAAACTGACCAGGTGTCGATAGAGTCAAAAGCCTTCTCATAGTCCACAAACACAAGACACAGGGGCCGATTATACTCATTGGACTTCTGTGTAAATTGTCGCACTGTGTGGATGTGGTCTATGGTGCTGTATCCTCCTCGAAACCCAGCTTTCTCCGGTGGCTGAAACTCGTCGAGACTTCTCGCTAGATGATTCGTAACGACTCTTGAAAACAACTTATATAACTGGCTAAGGAGCCTTTTTAAGGAAGAGAACAATCAGGAGCGAATCCTACCCTCTAAAAAGGTTGTGGTCACGTTGGATTAGGAGTCGCTCACGATCGATACATTAATTAATGACCAAAACCATATTGATATAAGTCCATAGACCACTTTTGCCCAGTCTCCTTTGGTACGGTTATATTATTATGCTCGCACATAATGTGTGTGAAAATCAACCTATCGACCTCAATTAGGGTTGTGGGCATGCCCCCACCAACGGTGGATCCGCGCTTGAGAACGACCAAACTTCTTCGCCACGCTTCCGGAGTTCCCCCAGAGAACAGGACAGAGTTGATTGACACTGATTTGTCAAAAATCTAATTTCCACCAGCGTCGATTTTGGCCCCCCATTCTGCGCCGTAAAAGTAAAACTCGCACTACAAGTGTAAATCTTCATGTGCTCTTGACTCTTGACTGTACCTACAAATCATACTTTCCCCATGTCAACTTGCCCCCCCCCCCCTCCTGGGGCATCGGTTGGCGACGCCCTTGAAGTGAATAATAATACGAGTATAACTGTAAGTAATTAGCGCTGTGCGACCTGAATTGCACTTTATTGAGTCGTAGCAAGAGAAGCTTTATATTTAACTGGTTTTGCGGAGTGCCCCTCCCTACTGTATTAATCTGTGGTTACGAGGCCTTAATGATAACGCTGATCATATCCACATCCATAGTGATTGTCTTCATGTTAGAAAGAAAAACATTTTACTACGGCGTAGGCATATGGACCCTACGAGCTACGCCTATGGCTACGGCGTAACAGCCTCTACGATATTTTGTTTAGGTTCCTAATGTCCTTTCTTTACACGTTCAGCCAGTCTGCCTGGGTATCCAGAGTTGGGTATCCAGCAGCGAATGTTTGCAAATTGAGAAACTGTTACCTGCTCGGGTGGAAGTAGTCAGCGACAAAACTCTCACGTCAATAGGGATGATGCCTGGGTAAAAAAAAAAACTAATTAGTCCGTCAGTTAGATAATAAAAAAAATATTAGACGCGTATTTTTTGCTTTATCAAATTAATAAAAAATTACTTTGATAAAACGCATTTTAAGGTGGGGACTGGGGGTCGCTACGTCACTATAGTCACCGTAATCTTTAGATTACGTAAAAAAAGAAAAAATACGAGTCAAATATTTTTTTACAATCTCAAAGACGGACTACTAAAAAAAAATTTGTCATCATCCCTATTCATAACTTTAATCATTTAATGTCATAGGGCCATGGAATTAGTATGTACTCTTACCTACTTTAAAGTATCGTAGAACCAAATTACTGTTTTTTTTATAAGATACACCATAATACGTCTTCAAAGGAGATTACTCTAACTCAAAGTGTTAGTGGCAACAAAAAGTGTAACAGTAGATTGTTATACAAGGGATGAAAGGGACCTATTTAGGCACGAGATGGTTTGTGTAGCGAGGGCGCCAATAGTTCGTGCCTAAGTCTTTCACCCGAAGTAAACACTGCTTTTCATTTCGAAAATGAGGAAAGTAAATAAAAATCTGATTACAACCAATATTTTATTAAAACATAAATACAATATTGGTAAGATAATATCTCTATAAAATGTTTTAAATTACTTAAAATTAGAGAAATTATTAAACGTAAGGGAACGGTTCTTTCCTGGTATATTAATGTTGGATATTTTTTGCGAAACTGGAATTTCTTGTTTCTGTAAATGTTGGAGAAAGCTATATTTTGTCATTTTCTTCAACTGGAGTGAAAAGAATTTTGCTTCGCTCAAGATAGTCTATTTTAGAATTCCGAGGAATGTAGATTTATCGTATTTTGTTATTTTACTTGATATTTTAGTCGTATTTTCCACTGATTCTTCTATGTATCCTTCGGCTACTTTACTCGATTTCCATCCTCCGTGTCTTTTAATTGTAGTCAAATCTGCGACTGAATCAGCTAACAAAGTAGCTGATCTTCTGCGGACGCAGTGACCAGAATACAAGTTTGGATTTGGTCAATTAAGAGATACGTGGCTATCTGTTTCGAGATAGCAGACATTTTGTTTTTGCCGATTAAGTAATTGCCTCAAAAATTTCCCTTATTAGTAATTCAGGAAAAAACGGTCAGTCAGTCAGTCAGTCAGTCTTCATATCACTAGGTCGAAGTCCTTGGTATTGCTTTGGGGAGGTGGGCTGGTTGGAATAACCACTGACGGCCGCCATGACCCACGAACTAAGGTCCACCTGAAGGACTAAGTGCGGAAACCAAACCCCATAACATACGAGTAGAACATAGTCCTTGCAGGTATTTTTCTATTATTTGTAAAAAAAAAAACCATACTACGCAGTTTCGGTCAACTTTTGTTTTAGTATCTCATAACTTTACTAGTATTAATTCACCACTTTTGTATTAAACCTGCCGGATTACAGAGTAGGAGACGGATATCTATGGTAGGAGAGCTAAGGTAGAAAATGGCTATTGGACTTGTCGGATTAGTGAGCGCCGGATTATCGAGCGCCTAATCGCTGAACTGACACCTACAGTAGATACTAAGATACCTACATAAAGGTTCTCTCTGATGGGGTGAGTAAGTACGTAGGTAACTTGCGTCTTGTATACTGTAAGCAAAAACAGAACCGAAGATAAAACAATGATAAAACATAATAACAACATTACATGAACGTAAATCGCATATTGTTTTATGAGAAAATTCTCAAACCTGCCTTATCTTACGCTAACGCGACAATGTACCTACGCACTGAGTTATCTACTGCCACTTAAGATGGCAATACAGGAGGCCCGCTTCTAAAGAACGCTCAAAGATGCTTTGAAATTAAGCCCACGTTTTTTAAAAAAGAAGTGTGGCGCCCCGATGGCAATCTCCCCGCTAAGTATAGCTATTATTTTACAGGCATTAGGGAAAACGAATGCTACGTTGCCACGAACGTAGTGGAACTGTGGATTATAGTGGTTATACGTATTTTGCGTTGCAGATTGCACAGACGACTCTGTTATTCTGGAGTCTACTGCAGCAGCATGTGTGGGTATACAGGGTGGCAGGGACATCGATGCGCAACCTGTTACCATGGATGCAGTACAATATTCTGGACTTCCTGCGCTGAAATTCGTCGGTTACAAAAAAACATTATTTATATTTTTTTTTTTTTTTACAAAACTGCAATACACGCGGTCAAAATGTATGGAACAGTATTTTTTTTTAAAATAAATAAATATAAAATCGAAATATTTCAACGCAGATGGGTCCAGAATGATGTACTGAAACCATGGTAACAGGTTGTGTGTCGATGTCCCTGAGGTGGCATTGTAAGGAACAAAATTCGCAAAATCTTCAATACGGGTTGGTGACCGTAGAACCATGCGGTGCTCTCGCAGTTACTGGTCCTCGCCGATTTAATACTTTCGACTCCACTCATTTTCATAGAACTCATACGCCATGCCGCCATACATATTGGAAGTTAACCCTCCGGGCGGGTTGCCGGCATTACGTTTGCGCTAAAGTTAACCATCGCGGACAGTCAACGGCATTAGGTTTAAAACCGCGATATAAACCACTGTAAAACTGTGTTTTCAGGGGGTCTTGTCGCTATAAACTCTTAGCTGCCTTAGCTGATTTAATTTTTTTTATTGGTATTTGTTTTATCTTTTTATTACGGACGCTTCGAACGTGCACGTCTTTCTACATTTTTCTCACATGTTTAATTTTAAAATGAAAGATGTAACCGATATTTTGTAATAATTTATTTAAAAGAGTGTCCGTGGAGTTTCTTGCCCGTTCTTCTCCATAGGTACCTACTACGCTTTGGAATGCGCAACTAGCTTCATATTTCTGACTGACCGATTCCTTGACAATTCAAAAGTGCCTGTAAATGGTTTAATTTAAATAAATGCTTTGAGTTTGATACGTAGTTTCCAACCTTTACATATTTTTATGTAGGTATATTAGTAACCGTGTATTTTATTTTCACGTTTTATAATGCTGTATTCCTTAAAAAAAACCCTAAATTTAAAATGAGCCCTCCGTGAGGGCTCCCGGCATCCCATATACGACTTGAGTGAACCCTCCAGGAGGGCTCCCAGCACTGAACGTGATTCCCCCCTATTCAAAGGTATTTTAAATCGGTGACTTGTCAACGCGCAGCTACCCCTTATTATGTTATGTTTGCGTGTGTCAGCAAGTTACAGTTGATCTACCAGAGCTATATGTTAACTATCGTGCGCTTACGTCAAGCAATTGTCAGCGCTGTGGTGTTTATAAAAAGCTCTGCATGGGTCAGCGAGACACACCCCAACACGTGCAGCGTTTTATATGACGACATGTTACTTTTGCTGATAGGGCTGATAATGACGTTGTTAAGTGATTGTGGACTCGAAACAGCGGAGAATTATCTAATAGCGATGTTTTTTAGGTGTCACTAAGGCAGTATGACCTACACGCGTGTATTTACCACCACTTTTTTTTTATCCACGTGAATAGTGTTAAATGATTCTTGTAGAAATACAGGTATTTCGGTGTTCCTATTTCGTAAGGCTTTCGACTCCACCCATTTTTCATAGAGCTCATACGCCTTGCCGCCATAAATATTGCAAGTTGACTCCAAGAAGGTCACCGGCATTAAGTTTGCGCTAAAGTTAACTCTCGAAAAATTTCATCGGCATTAGGCTTGAAATCTTGTTAAAATGTACAGCTAATTTTATTTTCACAGTATAATGCCGAGTTCGCTAAGAAAAACACATTTAAAGCGAGCCCTCCGCGAGGGTGTCCGGCATCCCTTATGCGACTTGAGTGAACCATCCAGGAGGGCTCCCGGCACCGAACGTGTGCCAAATATAAGGATAAAAAAAACTGAAGTGTTAGTCGAGTTCTGTCGTTGACTGTGCATTACTCGTTTGTCCACGTTCAGACCAAGTCCACGTCCAGTCCTGGTCATTTGTTTGGATTACACAATTAAAAAGCATTACATAAACTGGAGACATTATCGTGATCTCGACGAAGCTCTAAGCGGAGACCGCTACAATATAGGTATTTTAGTAGTATTTTTTTAGCACACAATATAATATTGGTCTTTTGTCTTCTCATGCATGACCCAGTCTACTTTTAGGAGACCCACGTAGCGATCTAATAGGTTTTTATTTTATTTATGTTTTTCACTTAAATTATTTTCTATTTTGTGAATGTGAGAACGTTTTCTGCCTTCTTCTGGTTGCCTACTAAACTGTAGATTTGTTGACCATTTTATATTTAGTTATTAAGTACCTGGTACTTGTTGAAAGGCCTACATTGTCCTCCCATACCTACCTATTAACATTGTTATTTTTAAATATTGTAAAAGCAATTATTTTTAATCGAGGTACCTAGATTAAAAATAATTGCTTTTACAGTTAATTACTTTTTTTTTGCCGTGGAGTCTTGCCGGCTCTTCTCCATAGGAAACGACCAATTAGAACCGTGCGCCTAGCTTCTGACGTTTCAAAAGTGCCTATGTAGGTTTATGTGAAATATTTAGATTTTGATGGTATTAGTCCATTCTCTTTTTTATCCCTAAAAAACCAAGCTTTCTCTCAGAAACAATAGCTAGCACAAACAGGGAAAATGCATTACAACAGCTACACGAGGCGATTTGCATCAGTAACTGAAGGGTCGACCGACATTGTCTTGTTATTACAACAATCGAACGATGTGCGGGCGCGATAACTTATCTGCTCGCCATTATTCATTAAATCATAACTTTCAGTGATAAAACAGCCTGTCGATCAATGACTACTTGAACTACAGATGACTTGAGCGAGAAGGTTCTAGAATGTGTAGGTTATTGTTACAAAGTATAAAAAACAGTCTGATAATTGGATCATGTGCTATGGACACGATATATTGGTAAACTGAAAATGTCATAATATACAAGCTATGGTTATAGGCTCTTGAATTACAATAGGACCACCACATTTTTAATTTAGCTGACCCGACAGACGTTGTCCTGTCCAAACAATAATGATTACAAAATTCCCATAGAAATTGTACTTTTGTTTTCCAGAGTTTTCTTTCCGTAAGAATATTTTTAAAACAAAAATTTGCCGAATCGGTCCAGCCGTTCTGACGTATTGCGCTTACCAACGAACAGCATTTCTTTTTTTTATTAAATATAGATTTAAAACTAGAAAATCAAGCCAATTATGTGTGCAACAGAATGCGGTTTTAATCATTTTTATCAGTGCGCCATAATTTAATATGCGAAAGAGCGCCTTTTCGGCTTTCCGCTGGAAGGAAATAACGATAATTTAATGTTTTCATTTTACAGACAAAATAGGTAGGTGCCTACTTACTTACACAGCGTTTACTACTTAGTTTTTTTCTTCATACGATTGGATAAGGTTTTACCGAAAAAATTTAACTGCGTAGCAGAGTAGGCATCTACTGAAAAATAACTCGTTGTTTTCATAATATTAATATTTTTTTATCTACGGTGGTGTGACCATTCGAGGTCATTGGCATTGTGTAAGTACAGCTGCAGACGTCATAGGGAAAAATTTGTAATAATATATACTCGTACTTTAATTAAACCGGTAAGAACTGGTTTCAACAAAATCCTAGAATAATTTGAGGAAAAATATGAACAAAATTGCATAAAAAACCCCATGGGAATTTAGATATGTGCGGAAAATTTACTAAAACAACTATAACTTTCATAAATATTTTTATTGTTTGTTCACATTTAAACCACAATACGGAATATTTTCTGAAGCGGAATGACTGTGCCAGTATACCTATTTTTGTGGGCGTTTTCCATATCAGCGATAGAGATTTGTAAGTACGGTCTATTCAAATCCTTGTTTTCAATTGATGGTATTTCCACTTAAACAAACAACAACTTTATTCAGGTGTAAATAAAGTTGATTTCAGACTGGACTAGTGCTGTTGAAAAAGTCACTAAAAGTATGAAGTTGTAGTGCAAACTGAACCTGAAAGCATTGCAGTTTATTTTCCTAAAACTCGTGTTTAAACGCAGATTAGGTACAATGTTCTGCCACGGTGACTAAAGAGTCTAAAAACCCCGAAGGATCCTATGGACTACCGTCCCACACATTCTGTACATTACGGCCGAACCCAATAACCAGTGTGCATACTGGAGATAGAAAAACGTATCTATCTATGGGTTTAACGTCCCAATAATTTGTCAGAGAATAAGGACCTTGCTAATGTATTGTAATAATTCTAGAAATGACATTGAAATAATTAATTAATCTGTATTAATATATCTTTAAGAAAGACATTCCATTAATTTAATAACTAAAATATTTTATGTAATTTTAAATTCATGTTTCAATGTCAATCTTGACTTTGATAGACCATGATTGTATACATTTTTCATGCCATATGCCTTACTAATAACACTAATTAAACAGTGTTTTCTGCAAAAATTAATAATTTGATTTGATTTGAATGGTGGGACGACATTCAATGACAGATAGAATTATACTGTCTACCATCAATAGCGATCTGTCTTTTACTGGAAATAGGTTATTATTGGGTTTGACCGTTATACTACCTACGCACTATGCCGGCGGCATGGCCGCCGGCTTTTGCCGCGCGGCACGTACCGCCGGCTTTTTCGCCTTCATTTCTTTAGTGCGGCAGGGCCGCGGCTTGCCCGGCGGCATAGTGTGTAGGAGCTATGAGTTTACCCAAGGGCTAGCAATAGATAGATATATTCGTGTACCGAGTACCTCATGGTGTTGCATGTTGGAAATGATATCAACATTTTAAAACTTAGATACGTATGTTGGCGTTCGAAAAGTGCTGATTCTCAGTTATAGTTTGAATAAATGACTTTTGAATTTTGCAGTATTCAATAATATTACAGCAGTACAGTCATGAGCACCAATATGTATCCACTTAGCAAAATTCAAAAGCGATTTTCTCAAGGAATAACGACTGCAACCTGGAGATAAGACCTATTTCATATTAGTGTGGGTTTCAAAATACTATGTTCGTAACAACATAAGATTGCAATCACCACAGTAGGAGAAAATCACTTTTTAAAGTTGTTAAGTGTATACATATTGGTCCTCGTGACTGTACCTCTACCTAGGTAGAAATAGAAAATAAAGCCAAAGTCCGAGTTCTATATTAGTCCGCAAACAGGTTGAGGTGTGCGATATTCGGTCACTTTGTTACGTCAGTGTAGGACTTCGGTAACCCAGGTACCCTCCGTGAGATTGTCAGTAACACCAAGGCGTTGCTGGCCTTCCTTGAGGAGCTGGGGTGGATCGAATAATCGATTTTCCCACAAGTACGCAAATTGACGCGCATTGACGTGGAGTTGCGGACACCGAACACCATGGCAGCCCGTATAACCTATTGCGTCAGTGTCTAGACCAATTATTCGTATTATATAAGTGTATCAAGGCACGTACTTCTTATCTCCCTAATTTAAGTTTATTTTTAACTTAATCAAAAATCTCAAATCATCAAAAAAATGATGACATAGAATATGATAATTGATTGGCAAAGTAAACTATATTTGTAGGTAGGTACTTGTTTTAATTTTAGATTTAATTATGTGCATCATTATCATTTCAGTCAAATGACGTTCACTGCTGGACAAAATCCTCCAGGGATAGCCGATTTATGAAATTTTTTATTGCATTTCATTATGTACCTACTTTTCTTTTTTTCGTCAAGTTTTTGTCACGTTAGTTTTAAGTCGAAACATGGTAGATACCTACCTTCTTAAAAAGGCTCTGAAAGCCCGATTGCCTAACTGGCTTCTTAATTCTTTTTCTTTTCGTGTGGTTGATGACTAACCTGGTGTCAGAGTTTTAAACCCGCCCATGGGCCTCTGACTTGGCTTCACATGCCGTCGAGAAATATCTCTCAGGCATGCCGGTTTCCTCACGATGTTTTCCTTCATCGTTTTTGAAGCAGGTGATAATTATACAGGGTGTTCGGCGGAAGGTTGAACATACGAAAATGGCGGATCCGTGGGGCCGTCTACTACGTGTTTAGGTCCAATAACAAGACCCAGGCCACAAGGATTTTTTTAAAATTACTTTTTCAAATTTAAAGGAAATTCGTGGTTGCTCAAATTTCAAACGTCAATAATTTCATTTAAAATAACAAAAATAGCAATTAAAAAAAAAAAAAAAATTCTAGAATAATTGTCGAATCTAATATGTAAAAAAAAATTTGGTTCGTATATTAATTAATTTTATTTCCGTAAATTTCCTTCGCAATCCTTTCGGTGAAAAAAGTCCCAGGCGTTAAAATTGGCGAATTGTTCTAGTTGTTTTAAAAGAAATTGTGCATATTGCATACCGTTAGATTGGGCATGAACCAAAGATGTTTTCCTAAAATTAGAACTGCTCTATCACTGTTAGTTTTTTAACGCAGTTCAAACTCGGGCTTTCGGTATTTATTTTTGATTTGTTTGTAGTTTAAGGGCTCGTATTTACTTTTCTAGCAATCATCTGCGAATTTTATAAGATTCTACAGTTACTTTAGATGAAAATAAAAATAAAATGTTGCCGGTTTTGTTGTTTTTAAATGAAATTATTGACGTTTGAAGTTTTGGCAACGACAAATTCCGAAAAGCAAATAACAAAAATCATTAAAAAAAATCCTTGTGGCCTGGGTCTTGTTATTGGGCGTAAAAACGTAGTAGGCGGCCCCACGGATCCGCCATTTTCGTATGTTCAACCTTCTGCCGAACACTCTGTATAATACGTACATGAATCCGAAAATTCAGAGGTGTTACTTGGCAGTGTGACGGTCACACCACTAGGCTGTCACTGCTTCTTACTAAAGATTTACCTTTGCCTAGCAATGAACTAAACGTCGTCAGGAGTCCGAGTAGTCTGTTAAAATGTAAGTAAGTTCAATGTTATTTTCGGCTGGCGCAATTTAGATTTTAATAAATACGAGCGGACGTTAATCAATACGAGGGCCACACTGAAAGTTTTTAGAACTGGCCACTTGTAAACGATATATTATGAAAATAAGTTCCAATTTTGAAAATGGAAGTCTTTGCAATATTATTGTGTAACATGTATTTTATTCATTTGTCATTTGTTTACGATTTGGCGGCAAATTGAATATTTTCTGTGTCACTTCAGCATGAATTTAACGCGAGAAAATTTTCGTACAATGATTTTTTATGACTTTCGATGTCATTTAAGTCAACAAGAAAGTTATGATAGACTTCGATTGGCCTTTCACAATGAAGCCCCATCTCGTGCCACTGTTTACAACTGGTTTATTGAGTTTAAACGTGATCGCCCTAATCTCACCGATGCTCTGCGTGAGGGACGGCTTTCTGCGACGACGACTGAAGATAACATCAGTGTTGTGCGGCGTATGATAGAGACTGACAAAAGAGTGACTTATCAGCAGATTCGGGCTAGCTTAGGCATCGGTATGAGTCAAGTGCACAAAATCCTTCATGAACATTCAGCGGTCAGGAAGCTTTGTGCCCGGTGGATACCTCATAATTTGACAGAGGCCCAAAAACTCCGTCGTGTTGATTGTTGTCGTGAAATGGTTCAAAGATTTAACGGAGGTGACTCAAATGCTGTGTTCGACATACTTACGGGTGACGAAAGCTAGATTTATTGTTATGATCCTGAAACTAAGAGACAGTCTGCTGTCTGGGTGTTTCCTTCCGAGTTGTTGCCAACTTAAGTGAAGAGAGGTCGAAGCGTGGGAAAAAAGATGGTGGCCTCGTTCTTCGGAAGGACAGGCATTTAGAGGATCGAAAAACAGTTACTGCAGAGTGGTAGATACACTACAATTTTTTGCCACTTGTCTTGGAAAAAGTTCGGGAGAAACGACCTCGCAGTAGGATCGTCCTTCACCACGACAACGCCTCGTCGCACACCCCCAAGCAAAAAATCGACTACATGGCGACGTCAGACGTGGAATTACTGGTTTACCCGCACTATAGCCCCGACCTCGGCTTTCTGCGATTTTTATTTATTTCCGAATATAAAAGAAAAACTTCGAGGAAAACGTTTTATGGACGCCGAGGAAGCAGTGGCTGCGTATAAAAATGCTGTCGAAGAGACCCCTAAGGACGAGTGGGCAAAGTGCTTTTCTCAGTGGTTCCATCGGATGCGGTTCGATGTTTTGATGTAAATGGACACTATTTTGAAAAGATATAAGTAATAAAACTAATAACTTGCTAGTTTGTTCAGTTTTTGATTATAAAAACTTTCAGTGTCACCCTCGTAAAAGACTAAGTATTTATATCGTAACTATTGTGAGCTTTAAAAAAAAGAATATCTTTTTCTCGTTCCCGACATCTCCATGTCAGTCCTAATTACTTTTTTGATTCGTAACAGCGTTTATATCATTATTTTATCCACAGAACAGAAAAAAACATCAGTTGACATTATTAACATTATGGCTGTCTATGCGATGTAAATCACAACGGCTAAAGTAACTAAAATTAAATAAATTTATTAATCGCTCAGAATTTTCCTTCACT
The DNA here is from genome assembly GCA_916701695.1 of Agrochola macilenta. NCBI lineage: Eukaryota > Metazoa > Arthropoda > Insecta > Lepidoptera > Noctuidae > Agrochola > Agrochola macilenta. Next base: position 19,772,512 of record OU753563.1, read on the forward strand.
TCTACACATAAGTCCACTTCATCCACAACTAATTCAATTTCACTATCCACCTCACTATTGTCACTAAGACACACACACACACACTTTGGACACTAAGACGATGTGTCCTTTATTTCAGTTGCTATCTCGAAACGGCCATTCTCGCCTTTGTCGTGGAATTTTTTACAGTAAAATCATCCTCAGCAGTGTCTTGATCATCAGTGATGTTATTTTTAATTAGTTTCCCTCATCGTGATCATAATGCCCATCGTGATGCTCTGAAACATAGCTACAAATAATAAAAGGACTGGACTGACCCGATTTGTGAACTAGTTCCTCGAGTTCACTCTTGAACACTTCCATTGCCTCCTTCTCATCATCTGCAAGACTGCACTCCTGGCCTTCTGAGCTTTGCTCATCACATAGCGAGTATCATATCTTCTACTAACAAATACTACATTTATAAAAAAAACTGTCCACATTCTTCAGACAAATATAATCGTATCGCGCAATGCGTTTTATCTGAAAAACGCAAAAAACGGCACCTCTACCGTAATATAATAACTTGTCGTTATTACAGTACCAGGACGCCCTTCATGGCTACTTCGCCAGATTATGTTTACAGCGGCATACTTGGGTCCGCAGTCAATTCAGAGCTTTCCAAATAGGCCACTGCTCGCGACCGGAAGTTTAAATTTCAAATTACTTCGCTCTTTGGGTGGTCTGTCTTGGATCGCGTGTGTGGACTCGCCAGTAAGAAGCTCCGGCGAGTTTTTAGTCTACCCGGAGTAGTCGTGTAGTTGTAACGGCTAGGGCTTTGCAGGTAGGCTGCGCAGGCCGCTAACTACTAAGTAGGTAGTAATAATTGAAAACACTAGGTTAGGTTAACACATATAATTATAATAACTCAATATTATCAGCTAGGTCGCGGGTAAGTCACATGTTCTGTTCCGAGCACTATCACTATCACAATAAGTTCAAGAAGGGTACCGTCCTTGGCAACACGTGGCAGACGTGAGGGACCTGCTCAGCGCAGGCCCGGCGGCAGGCCGGACGGCCCTCGTGAGACCGACAGGTATCGGTAGCGCGTGGAGGCCTGTCAGCACAGGCTCGCGGAGTAGGCCGCGGGTTGTCAGGCCTTCAAGACCTGGGCAGCGTGCGCAAGCAGTGTGCGGTAGGCACAGCCTCGCGTAGGTAGCTGCGGCGGTAGGCCGCAAGTTGTTAGGCCTTCGAGACCTTGGCAGCGTGCGCAAGCAATGCGCAGCACCGCTACCATCAGCAGCGTGAATACGATTAGGCACCTGCCCTCAGCCCGTACGAAGAACCCTGGAAGGCGCGTTAGGGAGCGCATGTTAGATGCGATGCAAATAGCAGCAAGCCGCATGCGATATGCCAGCATCCTTCTCATTTTAAGCCAAGGAACGGTGTGGGATGCATCGTAGGTGAAAGCTCAGCACATCGCAGCGGTTTACAGGCAAGAGAGTTTGCAATATAGCGTGCCACAATGGCGGATGCAAACTTAGGCTAAGTATGTGAACACGCGAGCATAACACAAAGTAAAATGGTTCACTAATCACTAAGAATAACACAGTGAGGCACTACACCACCTTGATGCAGTAACAATACATACATATTACAATCTCCTGTGCGCTGGATGAATCGTAGCCGCGTGTCGGACATTGACACACGAAATTAAATACTTAATAGGTTATAAAATCAATAAAGATTATCCAGCGCAGAGGATCTGGTATAATTACCAGGCTAATGTGGAACTCACCCTAGGTCGGGGCACAAAGAATCCTGAGGGTCAGGGAACAACTGTTGTCGTCCTTGCCAGCGGAAACGAAATGACCGAGCGTCTCCGGAAGGATAGTGTTGTTCCCAGTTTTTAGTGATGTGACTAGGAACTTACTAATTTTGATATTTTATCACTCGACTACTTGCACCTAAGTTCCCTCACAACGCTACAGTACCCCGGCCTCAGAGAGAGGATTTTACCTGTGTAAAATCCGCTAGAACTAACTCTACTTTCCTGCTGTTCTATACTCTATCTGGCTCAGAAGCCAGCCAGTTACACCAGTGGCTGGATTCTTTACCGATATGAAAGTTGACATGTTAGTTCTGGTCACTTTTCCTGTATGTTTGCCCCTATGGTTAGTTTAGTCTCGTGTGTAATTGTTAGTGTGTTAGGTTAGGTTAGTTAAGCGGTGATAGGTTAGGTTAGTTAAGCGGTGATAGGTTAGTGTGTTAGGTTAGGTTAGTTAAGCGGTGATAGGTTAGTGTGTTAGTGGGGTTGGTTAGGTTAGTTAAGCGGTGATCGGTTAGTGTGTTAGTGGGGGTTGATTATTTGTTGTTTTTGTAGTAACTGAGTTTTTGGCGTGGTCGCTTGGTATGTAGTTGATAGTTGTTTTGAGTAATTGTGTTTTAGCTGTTTTTCAGTCTGGTTGCGGTCACCTCACTTGTGGGTGCAGTCTTTTTGATGTTCGTGGTTTTTTTTTTTTTTTTTGAACATGACAAGTATTACAACACAACAGTTAATAAAACTTAGAGTGCTCTAAGTAGTAATATAGTTAATGTGATCAATGTGATCACTATCTAACCAGTAGTTAGGTACTGGTCTCAAGGAGCTTAGGACCCCTGCAGCCAAAGGTAAATAGATAAACCCCTGTTGGTGATTGACCTCCCACGAAATGTGGTGGTCGTAGTCCCTTGGCATCGTTTGACCCGGTGTGGGTCAAACGCTAGCTAGCTAGGCCTACGGGACTACTGTGGGTTCTTCCACTTTAGGTCCTTGATATGCCAGGTACCTAGTGGTTTCCCATATGTATCTGCCAAGTCATACACTAGTGGAGAAAGTTTTTCTTTTACTTTACATTTTACAAACTTAGGTGCTAGTTTTTTGCTGAAATATTTGTCCTTATCGCTCTGGTAATACGTACGTTTCCAGACTACATCTCCCACATTGAATTCTACGTCCTTCCTACGAAGGTTGTAACTACAAGTGTTCCTAGAATATGCTTTCAGCAAAGCTGACTGTACCTTGTCGAAGATGCTAGATAGGATACCCAAGTTCTCTGCATAGTGGTCGCTTGGTTGGTAAATTATTTCCTTTATATCCGTGTCCTGATAGTGAGTACCGTCTGCAATTAACTCCCTGCCATAGACCAGAAACGCTGGTGTGTAGCCTGTAACCTCACTGGTTGAGCTGTTTAGTGCGAACTGAACCTTTGGTATATGTAAGTCCCAGGAGCGCTGGTCATCATTAATGAATGTGGATAACGCCGTGATTATAGTTTTATTGTAGCGTTCCACTGTGTTTACTTGTGGTGTATATCTTGGTGTGTAGTGTATATTAGGAATATTATATTTTTTAAATAGGTTTTTCATTTCATTAGAAGTAAACTGTGTTCCGTTATCCAAAATTACGACTTGTGGTATGCCATGGATCAAGAATATATTGTCCTCTAACAGTCGGACTATAGTAATTGCAGTAGCTTTCCTTATGGGAAATAGTAGGCAGTATTTGGAGAAACAACAAGTAGCAACAAATAGATACGAGTTTTGTCGTCTAGAAAACGGCAGCGGTCCCACTATATCTATACTCAGCATTTGGAAGGGACCTGAACACTCCTTAGGCTTCACCATTAGTCCTAGGGGGGCGTGATTTGCTTGTTTATGAGCGATACAAGTTTCACATGCCGTTACAAATCTCACCACGTCGCACGGTGGATCGAAAATCGGCTGTAGAAGACATAGGATCTCGATTTCTTAAATGTTATTTTTTTTGCTGGAAATGACTTCTGCTGGTCATTACTATGTACAAAAATGACACCCGAGTTAATTCTGCCCAAAAACGAAGGAAATATATTTTTTTTACGAAAAATTTGTATGAAGCTAGTATGAAAAATCGAATTATCTCCTAAACGCATGTTTAACCGTAATATCCTTGGAGGTGGTCATAGTGCTAATTATTTATGATTTTTTGGTTGCCGATTTGACGAAAAATTGAATGCCGTTTTTTTTAAAAAATCGTCAAAATATTTTTATTTATTTTTACATGTAAAACGATCCCTTTTAGTGTCCAAGTTAAAAAGTTCGATATGTTACCCAAATATTAAGAACACACAAAACAAGAAAAATTAAATAAAAAAATTGCTGTTTTTTGTTTAAATAAAAAAAGATTATCAAACTCTTATTTAAGTAACATATAAAGTTATATTATATACAAAATAATTTAATTTAAGGAATTAATACTAAGCATTTGTAAAATAAATAAAAAAAAGACAAAATATCATTAAATATTACAAAAAAAAAACCCAAACAGACTCAAATACAAATTTACAAATAAGTACATATATAATTTTTTTACAAATTTTCCTTATCACTCTCGTTGTCAGACTCCAATTCTGAGTCAGCATCCAGATTGGATATATCCAAAAACTCGAACTCAGTTTCCTGAAATTGAATTAAGTCGAGAGTTTCAGCAAAAAAGCTCTGCTTTTTCTTGGCATCTAACTTAGGCCTTTGTGCACTTAGCAAAGGATCCGAAGAAACAACAAGCATATTTAAAATGTCTTGATTGGAATCCTGCCTGCTTCTTTACCGCGAATGATGTTCTTGAAACCTCCTAAAATCTTTGTTTCGAGACTCTGAGGCTTCTTCCGAGAGAGTCCCAATCGGCACAATATTATTTTTCTCAATTATGTCAGCCCCATGGATTAATAATTTATGAACGGTTGACGACATGTAGTACCAGTCGTATAATAATACGTACTTTTCTGCTGTTTTGCGGGCATAATCTCTAAATTTTATTATATCGACCTGCTCTCCAGACGTAATTGCTTGTAAAATTACAGCAAATCTTTTGATGAGGTCTTCATCCAAACCGGTTATAGCTGCGGTTTTATTAGGAAACTCAAAGAATTTTCTTGCAGTATTCCCGTCATTGGTGGTTCCCGAGCCTTGTTTTACTATATCAATCAACAGATTGAGCTCATCTTTGAATTTATTTTGAATTATTTTCTTCCTTGTCTGTAGCATTTCTTTGTGCTCATCACTTCTCGCTGCCCACCGTTTGAAATCGAGCCTGTATGCAATGTGTAACAGACATTCCATACAATTTATACGGGCGTGTAGGGATGACAAGCCAAATTCATACAGGTCAGAACACACAATTTTTGATGTTACAGCATCTAAGCGGTTCATTTCTGTAGGCTTTGCTAAGCACAGGTAGCACGATGCATTTGATCTAGCTTCAGAAAGGTAAGTGCAAACTTTAGCGTCGATCATCGTCATCATTAGTTCATGACAGGGTTGATATGATTAAAATCACTTGATTAAAATCAGTGATTTAAATCGCGATTAAAATCACTTGATTAAAATCAGTGATTTAAATCGCGATTAAAATAAAGTGATTTTTTTTTAAAAATCAATGATTTAAATCAATATTTTTTTACTTCGACCAAATCAGCCAAAATGTGTCAAGGGACTTTCCCCGACATAAACTACGGCGCGCACACACGTGTCCAATGCTGTTTAACTACCTACACCGTTCAGAGGTTCTCAGAAATTTAAACTCGTGTCGTGACTGAATCCGTTCGTTTAGTCTTTGGCGCGGTCATTCGTGATTGATTAATGAAAGTGAATACAACAAGATGTCTGGAAAGAAAAAAGATGCTGAATGGGTATATTTCGATGAAAAAAGTCCACTTGCGGCAAGTTTATCAAAGCGGTGTGTAAACGTTGTAAGAAGGAATTAATGGGCTTAGTAGCGAGAATGAAAAAAAATTTAGAGACATGTGTGACAGAAATAATCAAAAAAATCCGATTTAAATCAAATAAATCCGATTATTTTGATTTTTTTATAAAAATCATGATTTTTATCAACCCTGGTTCATGAGTCACCCTATTATTATTATTGCACTCTGTGGGGATAAGGGCCTCAATTTCTTCATCCATTTGTTTTTTCAGCTCAAGGACAACTGCTTCACTCTCCTTTACAAAAGTAAACTGAACTGGACGACAATACAAAACTGAGCATGGTTTTGGGTTCGTCCATAAGATGTTGTCTCCATCTGTCAGTTTAAGTGGCACCAAGGAGGTCATGAAAATGCTCGAGTCATCTTCCTCACCCTCCATTTTCTGCTTGTATCGGCTTTGGTTAGAAGCACCATCAAATCCCCACTTGGATATCAGCTTCAACTGCTTGTTATGCTCTTCCTTAGAAAGGCTTTGAAGGATTCTTGTAACTGTGATATCAAGTAAAGCTTGAAGTGTAATCCTAGCCGATGAATCAGTAACTGTCACTGATTGCTTCGGAGGGTAGCAATCAAGCTTAGTTTGTTGCACTTTATAGTAAGATGGATAAATATCCTTAGCACCTTCCCGAATGGCAGCCTCTCGCAACGTAATATATTGCCACTTTGAGAGTTTTAGCGAAAGAAGCAATCCAAGCGCCTTTTCTGACGTAAATATGATTGTTTTCGCTGGTTTCTTAAGCGTTTCATTTAATTTAGCGGCTGCTTCAGGATTTTTCATCATGTATTCGATGACAGAGGCGATATCTCCATGCCCTTCTTCTTTTAAACGTGCTGCAGCTGCATATGCCAATTCACTGGAATCTTCGCCTGTGTGTTCATCAGATCTTCTCTTTTTTTGTTTACTTCCCAGATCTTCGAATGGTTTACGGGATCTTTTCGTCATTGTTCCAATGGACGTTGATGTCGACGGTTCTGGAGAGACTGAGGGCGCTCTTGGTATCTCATCAACACTTGGTTCTTGATTAACTAAAGTTTGCACAAAACTCGGCCAATCAATATTTGCTCCCAACCAATTCTCGTACTTTCTCCTGAAATTATCAAGGAATCGGTTGGATTTCTGCCACCTTTGTAAAGCGGCTCGCGTAAATCTCCGACAAAATTCTTTGAGAACAACACGATCTTCGTCAGACAGGCAATCGCCTATGCGGGATACAACTGCACTGAACAATACTTCATGATCAAATGAAGTACTCTCACTTCTTAGAAGAACAAACAAGTCTAAATTCGTGATTAAACTTTCCATTCTAAGATTTTATAGTCGCAGATTTAGTGTTAGCAGTTACACAGTTGTGAAAAAATAAATTATAAAACTAAACTTTAGCCCTTTTATTGCAAAACGCCAATAATTAGGTAACTACCCTCATTAGTTATCTTCTCATTAGCTAATGAAAATTTATAATTGTCACTAACTATTCTTAGAACTCATAGCACTGCTAATTAACAAATTAGCTTACTTATCAGGAAAAGTTGAATGTAATCCATAGTTGGCATTGTCGTGAGATATTGAAAATCATTAAATCACCTATAAAGACTCATTAGAAGACCTAATCAGTGTAGTTACTTAATCACTTCTTTTCGGACTCATTAGAAGAGTAAACAATTGGTAATTTGGTTGTATGAAAAGTTTTAAAACTCATGATGTGTTGATAAATATCTAGCTCAAGCATAGTTGTCTACGTGTGGGTGTACTATAAACCTCTGCCAACTCCTTCGGAAACATAGGAGTGATGCTATTTTATGTTACGTGTAGTTAAAAGTCCGTGTTCTTCAACATAAACACTAAAAGGAATCGTTTCATATGAAAAAACAAATCCGCCGTTTTTTTTTTTAAATCGTCAAAATATTTTCTATTTTGACGATTTTTAAAAAAAAACGGCATGAAATTTTTCGTCAAATCCGCAACCAAAAAATTATAAATAATTAGCACTATGACCACCTCCAAGGATATTACGGTTAAACATGCCCTTTAGGAGATAATTCGATTTTTCATACTAGCTCCATACATTTTTTTCTTATAAAAATTATAACTCTTCCATTTGTGCACACATTTACTTCATATGACATTTTATAGAACAGTAATGATCACCAGAAGTCATTTCCAGCAAAAAAAAATAACATTTAAGAAATCGAGATCCTATGTCTTCTACAGCCGATTTTCGATCCACCGTGCGTCGCCATGCATCCCTGGCCAGTAGTAGCGTAGTGATAGTCGCTTGTATGTCTTGTGTATACCTAAATGTGCCGCGGTTGGTTCGGCATGGTTGTTAGTAATTATTTGGTGCCTATCTTCCGTCGGAATGACTTCCTTCCATTCGAACTCGCATAGTATCGCGAATTTACTTTTTTCATAGCGGTACAATTTGTTGTTTTTTACTATGTAGTTTGGGAATGCCGTTGGGTTCTGTTGGCAACCAATGTAGTTATTTTGGTACCAAGTATCGTTTGTTTGTTTCGGCGGACCTGACTGTGTGGTGTGTTCTTGTGAGAGTGCTGCTATCGGACAAGCTCGTGATAACGCGTCTGGTAAAGTGTTATCTGCACCACGTCTATGTTGTATGTCAAAGTTAAAGGCCGACAACCTTATTCCCCAGCGCGCTAATCGTCCAGAAGGGTTTTGTAGTTTGAGGAACCACTTTAGTGCAGAATGATCTGTGAACACTGTGAACTTGATGCCGTTTTCTAGGTAACAGCGCCAATGTTCCAGTGCCACAAGTACAGCTAGTGCTTCTCTCTCAGTAATACTATAGTTCTGCTCTTGTTTAGTCAAGGATTTGCTCATGTACGCTATGGGATGTTCAACCCCGTCCCTAATTTGAGTTAGCAAACCGCCAATGCCATAGTTACTGGCATCTGTGTGTACCTCAAATGGGATACTGTAGTCTGGACACGATAGTACTGGTGCAGATATTAGTATTTCCTTTAGTTTAGTGAAGGACTCCTGACATTCCTGAGACCATTCAAAAGGTGGAGCCTTCTTACTTGAGCTTGTTAGTCTATTTAGTGGTGCTGCTAGAGCACTGAAGTTTGGCACAAAACGTCTGTACCATGATGCCGTTCCTAGGAATCTTTTTACTTCTTTTGGATTGGTGGGTATTGGGAAGTTTTGTATTGCTTCTACTTTATCTGGGTCTGGATGTAGTCCCCTTGAGTTTACTATGTAGCCTAGATATTTCAATTCGTCACGGAAAAATTGACATTTATCCATGTTTATTGTTAAATTAGCGTTTGATAATTTATTGTATACTTTAGTAAGCAAGGCTATATGGTTTTCGAAATCTGATGATACTAGCACTATGTCATCCAAGAAAGCAAACACCCTATTCTCAAACTCTGGTCCGTAAAACAACTTATCTACCATTCGTTGTTGCGTGGCAGGCGCATTTGTTAGTCCGAATGGTGTAGTTTTAAATCTGTATGTTCCCCGACCCGGTATGTAGAATGCCGTTTTATTTTTGTCAGTTTCCCTTAGTGGTAACTGCCAGAAACTTTTGTATAGGTCGATACTAGTTAGGTATTTTGCATCCCTCAGGTTGTCTAATATTTCCGAAATGTATGGCAAATTGTAAGCATCTTTTTTAGTTATTGCGTTTAGTTTCCTACTATCCAAGCAAAACCGCAATTTGCCATCCTTTTTAGGTGTCAGCAGAACTGGAGAAGACCACGGACTTTCACATGGTTCTACAACATCCAGGTCAAGCATCTCATCCAGTTCCTTACCGAGGACACGCTGTTTCTCTGGAGACATTCTATAGTAACGTTGTCGTATAGGTGGTGCATCACCAGTGTCTATACTGTGTGTTATTAGGTTAGTGCAGCCTAGGCCTTTTTTCCCTGAGGATATGTTTTCGAATTGTGTTTTAATTTTTTCCGCTGTTACTTTTTGTTCCTCGGTTAGCTGTGCAAATGCATGCAAATATATGTTTTGTTTAGTGCTTGCATTGGTGTTATTTATGTTAACGAGGAATACTGATTTTATATTCTTAGGAAATATATGAAAGTTGTTCCAGAAATCCATTCCCAGCAAGATAGGAGTGTCTATTGATGGCACCACATGTGCCTTGATTATGTGTAACTTTCCTTCGAATGTTATTGGTAGGTTTAGTGTACCTATAGGATGAAGTACTTGTCCCCCAGCGGCAACAAATGATTCTAAGTGGTCCCTAGGCTGCAGGGTTAGCCCCTGGTCCTTAATTAGGAGTTTATGGTAGTCTTTACCAATGATAGTTACTGCCGAACCGGAATCCAGCAAGCCACAAACTGGCATGTTGTTTATTTCTATAGAAGCGTAAGGCCTTATGTCATTGTGAGGTTTGTTACGGACTGTTGATACAGAGTAGCAGGTTTTGAATTTTGTAACTACAGCTAGCCAATCTTCCCACTCTGTTTTACTTAGTCTGTCGTTAAATTTACCATTGTAGCAAACCTCACTAATTAGTTTTTTGGTGGGTGACACTTCGCGCAATCGGGGTATTTTACCCCTTTTTCTCCGCATTTAAAACAAATTAGAACTCGGTCTGCGGTACACCGTCGTAGTGAATGTGAGTTTGATCTACACCTAGGGCAATAAGGTTGACCTCTGATTGGTGTATCAGTGCCCGCATTATCTACTAATGCGACCGGTTGAGCAGAGTGTGAGCCGTCTGATGTTTCCGGTTTTTTATAGTAATCACCGCGGTCATACCTATAGCAGCTGTAGTACGGTTTTGAGTTTGAATTAGTAGTTTTATTTGTTGGCTTGACGTAAGCAAATTCTGGAGCCAACGAGGTGAGGTTTGTTTTTGTTGGTTCTTGATAGTGTGCTGCTCGCATCTTATATTTTTCATAGTTTTTACAGACCGACTCTAATTGCTCCAGACTTTGCACGTTGCTGATAGCTAGTACTTCCGCACACATTGGTTTAATATTGTGTTCAATGATCTCAAACATTTCTGCTTTTGTTGGTTTAGTATTTAATCTATTGAATAAACCGCTCATGATTGATATGTAGATAGTTATGTTCTCCGTTTCACAGGGTTGATAAAAATCATGACTTTTATAAAAAAATCAAAATAATCGGATTTATTTGATTTAAATCGGATTTTTTTGATTATTTCTGTCACACATGTCTCTAAATGTTTTTTTCATTCTCGGTACTAAGCCCATTAATTCCTTCTTACAACGTTTACACACCGCTTTGTTAAACTTGCCGCAAGTGGACTTTTTTTCATCCATATAAACCCAAACAGCATCTTTTTTCATTAATCAATCACGAATGACCGCGCCAAAGACTAGACGGACGGATTCAGTCACGAGTTAAAACGGAGAATCTCCGAACGGTGTAGTTAAACAGCATTGGACACGTGTGTGCGCGCCGTAGTTTATGTCGGGGGAAGTCCCTTGACACATTTTGGCTGATTTGGTCGAAGTAAAACAATTTAGATTAAAATCATTGATTTTTATAAAAAAATCACTTGATTTTAATCGCGATTTAAATCACTGATTTTAATCAAGTGATTTAAATCATATCAACCCTGCCGTTTCACCTTGTGAACGCGTTCTAATCTCAGTTAGCAATCTATAATCATAGTCATCGCAGTCAAAAGCAGCCTTCAATTGTTCTATTAGTTCTTCCCATGAGGTGACGTTTGGTTTTACATGCCTATACCAATGCAGCGCGTTATCCGTGAAGATATCAAAAGCGTAGTTGAACATGTCATCTCCTTTTATTTGTTTACTTATTTTAAACTCCTCAATTTTTTGTATGAAAGAACGCACACAAGTTTTGCCGTCATACTTAGGTTTATTTGGTACGTGACTGGCGCATGTTACTGTTATGTTAGTGTTTGTAGTAGCAATTGTGTCAGTTCGTTGTGCGCTACCAGAACTAAACTTAGTTTCTAGTTTGGTAAATTGTGAATCTAGTGTGTTATATTTTTCTTCTTGTTTCTGTTTTAGCAATATGTTCTCTGGGTTGGTTGGTTTAATGCGAGAAAGTCGGTATTTGATATGATTTTTGTATGATATACCCTTTGCTAATCCCGCTTCATTGTTAATTTCTCCTAGACTCAACTGGTATTCTCCTATAGTTGCCTTTAACACGCATAAATCCTCACTTTCATCAATGCCCGATTCTTGTATGTCATCACTAGTATTTTTTTTAGACAAATTGTTTATTTGTTTTCTTAAGTTTAGGCAAGTACCAATTTCACCACCCCGTATCAAGACTTCATATTCTAATTCTGCCTTCCTTAAGTGTATGAAGTTAATCAGGTGAGTTCCCATTATTACAAAAAGAATAGTAAACTATTAGTAGGGCTAGATATTAACACTATAACAGTAATAACACAACTTAAATCTATACCACAACGATGTAAAAAGAGCAAGCATGCTAGGGCTAAGTCCAGAACAATGTGACAAAGATAGAATAATTAAGCCTGGGCGCCACTGTAACGGCTAGGGCTTTGCAGGTAGGCTGCGCAGGCCGCTAACTACTAGGTAGGTAGTAATAATTGAAAACACTAGGTTAGGTTAACACATATAATTATAATAACTCAATATTATCAGCTAGGTCGCGGGTAAGTCACATGTTCTGTTCAGAGCACTATCACTATCACAATAAGTTCAAGAAGGGTACCGTCCTTGGCAACACGTGGCAGACGTGAGGGACCTGCTCAGCGCAGGCCCGGCGGCAGGCCGGACGGCCCTCGTGAGACCGACAGGTATCGGTAGCGCGTGGAGGCCTGTCAGCACAGGCTCGCGGAGTAGGCCGCGGGTTGTCAGGCCTTCAAGACCTGGGCAGCGTGCGCAAGCAGTGTGCGGTAGGCACAGCCTCGCGTAGGTAGCTGCGGCGGTAGGCCGCAAGTTGTTAGGCCTTCGAGACCTTGGCAGCGTGCGCAAGCAATGCGCAGCACCGCTACCATCAGCAGTGTGAATACGATTAGGCACCTGCCCTCAGCCCGTACGAAGAACCCTGGAAGGCGCGTTAGGGAGCGCATGTTAGATGCGATGCAAATAGCAGCAAGCGGCATGCGATATGCCAGCATCCTTCTCATTTTAAGCCAAGGAACGGTGTGGGATGCATCGTAGGTGAAAGCACAGCACATCGCAGCGGTTTACAGGCAAGAGAGTTTGCAATAGCGTGCCACAATGGCGGATGCAAACTTAGGCTAAGTATGTGAACACGCGGGCATAACACAAAGTAAAATGGTTCACTAATCACTAAGAATAACACAGTGAGGCACTACACCACCTTGATGCAGTAACAATACATACATATTACAATCTCCTGTGCGCTGGATGAATCGTAGCCGCGTGTCGGACATTGACACACGAAATTAAATACTTTATAGGTTATAAAATCAATAAAGATTTTCCAGCGCAGAGGATCTGGTATAATTACCAGGCTAATGTGGAACTCACCCTAGGTCGGGGCACAAAGAATCCTGAGGGTCAGGGAACAACTGTTGTCGTCCTTGCCAGCGGAAACGAAATGATGACCGAGCGTCTCCGGAAGGATAGTGTTGTTCCCAGTTTTTAGTGATGTGACTAGGAACTTACTAATTTTGATATTTTATCACTCGACTACTTGCACCTAAGTTCCCTCACAACGCTACAGAGAAACGCGCTCGCGCTTCCGTCGTAGAGGGGATGGCGGGAATCGGATTCTTGGTTCTTGTTGTCCAGTGCGTATGCGACATCTCTTCGTACGGCAGGTGGTGCTATACCTGCTAACGGGTAGACCTACAGAGTGGAGTCGGTATCAAGCAGCTCGATATTAACCGACACGTCTCAATTAGGGCAATGTCCACGTCCCACCTATCTTCAATGACTTGCGTTAAATGCGCCGTTAGAGTCGTTAATTCGTTACACAATGCGATAACACTTTCGTAAAACCTCCACTGCCTGCGCTCGTGATTCGCATTCGTTTGATACTGAACCTTACGTCATGTCAATAAGTGAAATAATCGCGAATGTTCTTTAATTACTGAAAAAATAACACGGTATCGTTGCCTGCATCGATGATATAATTATTGTTATAAAAAGACATCCTCTTTCGTAAGATAATGTATCTATTACATGTATCGTACGATTTTTTATACTTGTTAAATTGCAAATAGTTACTATAGTTAGTTTTTGTTGCTGGACTTGTGCCCGGTTGATGGCAATAGGCTCGCACCCTGTTACATGGGACAAAACCTAACTGGCGAAATGCGGGTGTATTGTACCTCAGGTACATGTCTGACCCTATCCTTCGGGGAAACAAGGCGTGATGTTATGTTATGTTGTTTACACGTTCAGTGCCAGGAGCCCTCCTGGAGGGTTCATCTAGTCGCATATGGGATGCCGGTAGCCCTCACGGGCGGCTCATTTTAAATGTAGGTTTTTCTTAGCGAATACAGCATTATAAACCGTGAAAATAAAATCTGATGTATATTTTAATACGATTTATTTGTATAAGCATTGGGGCATTGGCATTTAATTTTTTTTTTAAGTTTTGTTCACGGTTACCCACAAATATTCACAAAAAATTTAAAAGGTTGGAAACTAAGTATAGCGACAAGACCCCCTGAAAACACAATTTTACTTCGTTTTACAGTGTTTTATAACACGGTTTTAAACCTAATGCCGTTGACCGTTCGCGATGGTTAACTTTAGCGCAGATGTAATGCCTGTAACCCTCCCGAAGGGTTCACTTGCAATATGTATGGCGGCATGGCGTATGAGTTCTATGAAAAGTAAGTGGAGTCGAAAGTGTAAAACCACAAACACAGGAAGAGGAAAAATCAATAGTTATGTAAACATATTTATTGAAAAGACAAAAACACCGACTATTACCTTAAGTCACACGGGGAGCGTGGTGATAATTGAAGCAATTGAATATTCCCTTGGATGTATGAGAATTATTTTTATTGATTATCGCAAGGTTAGGTTACGTAAGAGCGTGACACACCCACACTTTTTCAGGACAATGAGTTTGGAATTATTGGGATCAAACTCAAACTCAAAACATTTATTTCAATTAAACCATTTACAGGCACTTTTGAATTGTCAAGGAATCGGTCAGTCAGAAATATGAAGCTAGTTGCCATTCCAAAGCGTAGTAGGTACCTATGGACTCTAAACTAAACTCCACGGACACTCTTTTAAATAAATTGTTACAAATATTGGTTTTCAAATCAAAACAAAAGTCATTTATTCAAACTAGGCTGAGAATCAGCACTTTTCGAACGTCAAAATTACATAAGACAGTCCCCCAAAACGCCCACCCTTCACCACTTCCTAGTGCGTTAGCTGGGAAGAAGAAGTGGCGCAACAAACTCCCCAGCAGCACAGCTGTCTGTCAAAATTACTTCCATCATTCATGTTGAAATTAAACATATGAGAACAATGTAGAAAGACGTGCACGTTAGAAGCGTCCGTAATAAAAAGATAAAACAAAGAACAATTAAAAAATCTAAATCAGCCAAGGCAGCTAAGAGTTGACCAGTCCAAACTGACGGCGCCCGTTCACGAACATGAGGCATGGATTAGCACCATTTAGCTCAATCATTTTGAAGGGAGCTAAATGATCCAACACACGCGCCACCATCAGCGAGACATCTGAGTGAGCATGACATACTCACAGCCGCCAGGGCACATTCAAGTCAATAAAATACGTATTACCCGGTAAATGTTAGCTCTTTAGTACATAGTACTCATACTGCTCTGAAATTATATAATACAAAGGAAATTGATTTTATACAATGCAAAAATGGTTTTAAAATCTTCAGCAGCTCTAACAGTATTTTCAAATGTTAATCAAATAGTTGTGGTTGTGGAGCAGGACCAGCATTGAGCCAAGCATTTTTATCAGCGATGTAATCCCCCAACTTATAATATGCCTGCCTGCATAGTGTGCGTTTTATATGATCTTCACAGGAGATCCCAATAACCATTCACTTCTTACTTTCTTAGGTATTTGTTTCTAGAAATAAATACCACAAACACACCACATACACAAATAATCCTAGCGCTAATATGATGCATTTTTGGAAACTTTCATGATGCTGTATAATTTATGCTTTCCTTTCCAAAACATTACAATAAGAACTAAAGTAAAACCTCAGTGGGTATCACGTAGCATAAAAATCTGTAGCAAAAAAAAAAGAGCGCTTATGTGGAACTATAGGCTAAATCGCAATGAAGTAAATAAAACTAAATTTAAAAAATATTCTAAAATATATAATAATATAATTAATTTAACGCAACGGGCACAAAACAATCACAAAATCAAATCATCTACTAACAAATCCAAAGCCACATGGGCAATTATAAATAGGTCTAAACTGAATTTACCAAAGGGTAGTATCACTTCCATAGAAACAAACCATAAAACTATAACCAGGCCGCGAGAGATTGCGAATGCTTTTAACAATTTCTTTATAGAAAAGATAGAACCAATACCAGACGCTGGTAAGGACGTAACTGTAAATATTTCTAAATCAAGTCAATCTATGTTTATGGCACCAACTACTCCTTATGAAGTACTTCAAATTATAAGATCGCTTAAAAATACTACAAGTGTTGGATACGATGGGATCTCTACTAGAATCCTAAAGTATATCGCTTATCATATCTGTGACCACCTAAGCTATATCATTAATATGTGTATAACCACTGGATCATACCCGGATAGTCTAAAAACTAGTATCGTTAAACCCATCTTCAAAAAAGATAACAAGCAGAGTATGAACTGTTACAGACCTATTGCACTTATTCCTATAATTTCGAAAGTCTTTGAAAAATATATATATATTCAAATTTATAAATATTTAGAAAAATTCAACATTCTTACAGAAGACCAGAAAGGTTTTCGCAAGAATAAAACAATAAACATGGCTATTTTTGATTTTATAAATAACGTCATGGGTAATGTGGATAAAAGGACGCCGGTATGTTCCATTTACTGCGATATGACCCAGGCTTTCGATTATGTTAATCATGACATTCTCCTCCGTAAACTAGAAGCTTATGGCATTAGAGGCAATATATTAAATCTCATAGAATCTTATTTGAAAAATCGGAAACAATATGCAGAAATTTCTAAAATAAACATTAATACCAAAAAAGAAGAAACACATGCATCGAGAAAACGTATAGTTAAATATGGAGTCCCGCAAGGGAGCGTATTGGGTCCTTTATTATTCATTATTTATATAAATGACTTGCCATTAGTAACTAATTATCCTGTATCACTTTTTGCCGATGATAGTACAGTCACTATTAATTGTATAAATAAAGATAGGTATGAACATGAAATTAATAATACAATCAAATCAATAATTAACTGGTTAAATAACAATAATCTAAAAATCAATCTTGAAAAAACAAAGATTATGTTCTTCAGTCAACGTTTAGAAGCACCAATTATTAATGTTAAACACAAATTGACTGATATAGAAAGGGTAGATACAGCTAAATTTCTAGGCGTAACTATTGACAAACGTCTGAACTGGAAGGCACACACAGAAGAATTAAATAAAAAAGTATGTTCTTCTGCCTATGCCCTCTATAAACTAAAACCTATTATAAGCACCAATGCGCTTATGACTGCCTACCATGGTATTGTCGGCTCTATATTGAGGTTTGGAGTTATATTTTGGGGAAACTCTACTAATAAAGAAATGATTTTTAAGTCACAAAAAAGGTGTATTAGGGCTATGTTTGGATTGAAAACAACCGATAGTTGCAAACAGTATTTTATTAATTATAACATTTTAAGTCTGCCTTCCTTATTTATTTATGAAATGGCAAATTTTATACAAACCAATCCTAACCTATTTAAGAAACTATCAGACGTTTCTATTCGTAATCGACGGGATAATAATAAATTACGCGTACCAAGATCAACCACGGCATTGATGCGTAAAAGTATTTTTTGTTTAGCACCAATCATTTATAATAAAATCCCAAAACCTTTAAGACAAATGCCTACTGCTCTGTTTAAAATACACTTTAAAAAATATCTCATAGCCAAATGCTATTATACCGTATCGGAATTTTTAAATGACCGCAATTAATTAAATAGATTCTTGTAATTACGATTTTTTCACAATTTGACCCTAAAAACCATTTAATAATTTTTTCCCTCCCCTCTTTTAAATTAGCATTAGGATTAAGTTATTAATATCAGTTTGTTGTGTACTCAATTTTATTTAATTTTTTTAATTTTTAATTTTATGGTTTATCCTAAACCTAAAATATGTTGTTTTGTACGCCATTTATGGCAAAACATGCAGATCTACCTGTTATTTTAAGACCTCGCACATATTTTATTTTTGTGTATACTCATGTTTTACAATAAATATATTCTATTCTATTCTATTCTAGAACTTGTTTATTTTCGACACAGGCGATAAAGTGACAGTCTTGAGAAGATGTAACGTCTTCGCTGTCCAAAGGGATATTAATTCGTATGTAATCAGCGAAAACTTAAGGCTATTGCAGAAAGGCGCGACGCGACTCTAATGGAACAATTTCTATGAAACCTTCATGGAAATTGTTCTACCAGAATCGCGTCACATAAAGCCTACCGAGTAAGTGTGATGGCTGTTAGACTTACAGATTGACGTGACATCTACGTAGATTTAGTATCAGTAGAGCACATCAATTTTATTTAATAACTTATATTAAATCTCTTTGATCGATCGCTTCACCTGCTATTCTAATCGGCATAGGATGATGGTGTCATGACCAGCTGCGGTATCGCTGTTATCTACAATTTAATTTCAATTCTTTATTAGTGGCTTTTGTGGACATGATAATTATTCAGATTAGTTACAGGTGTAATAGCAATCAAGTCATTTCGTTTAATAATATCAGCCTGTTACTGTCCCACTGCAGGGCAAAGGCCTCTTCTCATACAGAGAAGGCACGAGCATTGATCACCACGCTTGCTCAAGACGGGTTGGTGATTTCAGACTTATATTAACTATAAGTCCAGGTTTCCTCACGATGTTTTTCCTTCACCGATGTCAATAATGTCCAAGATAAACTCAGAAAGTACATATGAATTGAAAAATTCACATTGGTACTTGCCCGGATTTGAAACCACAACCTCGTGCATGAGAGGCGAGGCCTTAACCACTGGGCCATCACGACACATCATAGGCTTTTATTAATTTATGTTTCTTTTATATGAGGAGCTCGTGGCTAATTAATAACTGCTGCACTGGTCGATCCACCAGGTTAAGCTACGCTTGCCGGGGTTGGTCAGTGGATGGGTGACCATCTTTACATACCGAGTCTCCTCCGTGCCTCGGATAGCACTTTAAGCCGTTGGTCCCGGCTGTCATTCGTGGATCTTTGACAGTCGTTACGAGTCGTCAGAAGCCCGAGAGTCTGACACCAGTCTTACCAAGGGGTATCGTATTACCCAGTTACTGGGTTGTGGAGGTCAGATAGGCAGTCGCTCCATGTAAAATACTGGTATTCAGCTGCATCCGGTTAGACTGGAAGCCGACCCCAACATAGTTGGGAAAAGGCTAGGCAGATTGATTATTATGTATTAAAAAAGGAAAGTGGTTGCCTACCTATATATTTCAAAAGCTGATGAAAATTTGCTTTTGCACTACTTACTAGCATTTTTTGTATATATTAATAGCTCTGGCCTATGTCACAGTTATGGTCACAGTACTGGTAGACTCTTCTGAAGCCTACGGTACCGGGTAATAAGTAAAAGAGTTATTGCAGTAGAACTTTGATAACTATATTATGTAATAGAATTCAGTTATTACATTTTATATTTTACAATCGTCCCTTTGAAAGCCGGGGGCCGGCCGTCACCCTTTTTAGGGTTCCGTAGTAAACAAGGAACCCTTATAGTTTCGACATGTCCGTCTGTCTGTTTGTATGTCTGTCTGTCTGTCCGCGGCTTAGGTCAGAGACAGTGACTACTAGAAAACTGTAATTTGGTATGGGTACCTATACAATACAATACATATTAATCACGCCGACAAAGTGGTAAAATAAAATCAATCTCTCTATCCCATAGTGTGGGGTATCGTTGGAAAGTTTGTTCAAAAATATTGTGAGCTTGTGAAATTCGCGAAATATTAAGCTTTATACTTAGTGCTAATTTTTGTTAGAGTCAAGTGTCACATTTAAAAAATTCACGGCAGTAGTATAATAACGAAATTAAAAGGAAAACTATCACAGCTAAGCGGCTTTACAAGTTAACGAGTAATAATCGACCAACTTAAATTTGCGGTTCCAAAAATTTGTTCTCTTATACGGAATGTATGGGAGAACATGTTTTTCAACTACAAAGTTAAGCTTGTTCTTGCGATAAATTCATCCTGACTACGGAACCCTTCATTGTGCGTGGTCCGACACGCACTTGGCCGGTCTTTTCCTATTCTAAAATATAAATTAAATGTTTATCCCGAATTCGTGCCATCTACTTGAGCTCGCGGAGGTTGCATAATACAAACTTGTTACACAGCCTCTACACACACCTACGTGCCATATAAATAACAACTAGTCTGATAGAGCTTATTTAATTCTTAGTCATCCCATATCTTACTAGCTACTACAATGACTATAAAAACAGAGGTTCGTTAGTAGTAAACAACTCAATTAATGAGACACAAGTCAAGAAGCGCCAAAACCTATGGCACGTGCTTATCGACCTCAGAGGAGACTTGCCCCCCGTACCATTATTTATTTATTTATTTATGTATTACATCAAAACACGCCCCCGGCGCGGCGATGGTCACGAGACGTGTGATATTCTGTTATCAGATTAATAAAAAAACTCACGGGTCACGTGATAACTTGAGTTCGTCCGGTCGACTTACGTCCCCACGGTAAAAAGCCGCTGATGAAACTGTACCAAAAATAGACCCTGCTTGGTAAACTTGGTGCGTCGTGTCGTAAGCTTATCTTTATTTAGTTTGTGTGTTTATTTTTGCCGTGTTTGATGATAATTTCTTGATGTTCTACTCTATGAATGAGATGTCTGTGGCTGGCCGCGTGGACATCGCGCGATGTTTCGTAAACATTATCAAATTATTGATTAAAAAGTAATCTAAATTTTTGTTTAGGATGTTTAAAACAAACTTCAATGACACAATACAATGAAAATAGTTAACCATGATTTATATACATAAAGATAATCAGTTTGATGGTCTTAACACTTTCGACTCCACCAATTTTACATAGAGCTCATACGCCACGCCGCGCCGCCATACATATTGCAAGTTGACTCCAAGAGGGCCACCGGCATGACGTTTGCGCAAAAGTTGACCCTCGAGCAGTGTCACCGGGATTAGGTTTGAAATCTAGTTAACTGATTTTATTTTCACACTTTATAATGCCGAATTCGCTAAGAAAAACCATTTAAAATGAGCTCTCCGTGAGGGCTTTACCGGCATCCCATATCTATGCGACTTGAGTAAACTCTCCAGGAGGGCTCCCGGCAGTGAACGTGTCAAAGACCACACCTTTCTGATCTGATACACCTCCCTCCCCGACCTCCGGTCCCCGGAGGGGAGTGATGTAGCGGCATTTACATCGCTACATGCGAACTACGCATCAAAGACCTGACGTCACACAACATCCTGACGTCACAAATCCTGCATCGCGCAATTAGAGTTTACCGCGCGATAAACATATATAGAGTCTCCCAACTTCAAACCTCTGGGCAGTTGCCCGCCAGACATCACACCCGTCTGGTCGGAGGATCCTCCCGTTTCTATGGGGGATGAGTGAACTTTACACCCTGTTCCTCATACCCCTAAACACCCATGAATATGCACATCCAGACAAAGGGCAGTCAGTGCCGTTAGCAACCTTCATCATCAGCCTCTAGCGGTCCACTACTGGGCATATGCTTTCCCAGCTGCACGGCATTTAGCTCTATCCTTGGGTAGGCTACCTACAGCTGTCCTCATCTAGTTGCTACCAGGCACCCTATCCGATCCTCGATACCCGATCGTCGCTCAACTTATGTAGGCGTAAGGTTACTTTAAAAGCTTGTCCACACTTCTCAGCTAAAGGTAATTTACTGACTTTCCTTTTTTATCGTTTTACTGTGGCTTAAATTGTATGCTTAATCGATGGATTGTTTGTTGAATTGTCTTGTCGGCTGAGAGAACAATAGATAACAATAAGACTTGTGAAAACTGTCGTTAAGTATGTCTTCTTCTTCTTGGGCCATGGGCCTCTGACTTGACTTCACATGCCGTCGGTTCGAACTCGAGACCTATGAATTGACAGTCCGACGGTCACACCACTAGACTATCACTGCTCTGAAATGTCAATGAAAATAGATTAAAACTAGAATTTAATAGATTCAAACTAGAATTTAATAGATTCAAACTAGAATTTAATAGATTAAAACTAGAATTTAATAGATTCAAACTAGAATTTAATAGATTCAAACTAGAATTTAATAGATTAAAACTAGAATTTAATAGATTAAAACTAGAATTTAATAGATTAAAACTAGAATTTAATAGATTAAAACTAGAATTTAATTCACTAGATCCAGTGATAAGGGCAACGTTTTATCTGCAATACCTACATAAATCTTTATCACATTACGAATGACTAATAGAATTAATAAGCCTTAACTTAACTTAATACCTATAATTATCAGCATATTACAACAAAGTCATCTAATTAAATAACATGAATATAATTTTTGTGTTTCAAATAATTATGTAGGTACCGTCAAGAAAAAGATGCAATATATTTCATTTTTTCAAATGAAAAATATATTGCATCTTTTTCATTATAGGTAAACATAGGAAGCCAGGTGAAGATAGGTCAGTTGACGGCACCGCATTCGTATAGGCCTTGGCAGGGAAGTGAACGGGTCGTGTTCCCATAATAATGTCGGTGCTACTTATCATTTAGGTACCTTTCCATACTCCATCCATACTTTAATATTATAATATTATAAATGCGAAAGTGACTCTGTCCGTCTGTCTGTTACCTAACATTTCACGCCTAAACCACTGAACCGATCGTTATGAAATTTGACAGATAGGTAGGCTGGGAACTGAAGAAGGTTGTAGGCTTTTCATCCTGGATATTTGTACTTACAAAATAATAATAATATAATAATAAAACTTAAATTTTTTTAAAGGGCCATTTTTACAATAAGTAACCTAATAATTATAAAATAGAGGACCGTTGCTTATTTGCCTGAACTAGGTTGAACCTGTGCTTCAGGCTAGGAATATGTACTTAATAAATTAACTATGAGTTTATAGTATTATAAACGAAATACAAATTATGTAAATAAAAGTAAAATAGCGTGTTAGCGGTTCTATTTGCACAACATCAACAAATATACAGCAACAGCGTCAAATTAAGTTATTAGCTAGCGAAACTCCGCAGACGTGATCGGTATCGATATCTCTAAACACATGAAAAAAATATGATTTTTATAGGCCAACGACCTCTTGTGCTGTCGTTACTTGAAGTATGATTTGAGATTTTTTAAATTTTTTATTTGACCCTGTGTATGCAGTCAAATGCCCTCGTTCACAAATGTCAGTGTTCGCACTGGTGCTGATTACAGAAAATGTGACCAAAAAGCCACGTCCATGTTATGGCACGGATGGGTGAGGGTAGGGTTGCCAACAATACTGTTAAAAACAGTATTATACTGTTTTTCACTTTAAAATACTGTTTACTGTTTAACAAAAATAAAGTATATGAATATACTGTTTTCACTGATAGCCAGAGTAATACCTAAATAAAAAGTTTCATCTACTACTTACGTAAAACACCTATGGTATGCACCTGGGATCTGGGCATGGGTGCGTTCAGCCAGGCTTAATTTCAGAATGAAACTGTTCATGTCTCGAATTTTCGGGACATACTCGTATTAAATAGATAATTGTTACAAAAATACCTTTTACATACTATTATTATAGTTAGTTCTGCCACCTCAGTATTCACAGAATTAGTGTTTTCAGTGCATGATGAATGCTAAGTTGTGGGACGATAGAAATAGAGCTTCAATACATTTAACAAAAAAATTGCTCCGTGTCTATTTGGCGAGGCTTACGAAGCCTTCAAAATGGGTGCTAAATTGATGAGTTGCGCGAGTAGCACTAATGTATCTATCTACTAATTTACAAAAAAAAAACGTAATTCTGTTGGTTTTTCCGAGATACTGTTTATTTTCCCACTTTGACCATAATATACTTTATTTCTTGTTCAAAAAGTTGGCAACCCTAGTTGTGGGTAAACCTTATAGGTAGGATAGGTATTTCGAAGGAGCTAATAATATCGTGGCCAAAGGTGGGCCATTGTCTTCGGAGAGGCGCCGCTTACACACTTGAGTTAGCGACGCTGACTGAGTTAGCCTCTCTGAGCGACGTTCTCTCCGGACGAATCGGGCCGTCTTCTTTCTTTCAACTTTCTTTTGATTGAAGTAGAAGTACTGTTAATTATTGTTTATAATTGAAGTTAAATAATTAACATTGCTATACGCTACAAAGTCAAACACCTAGCTAATTTGCGAACAAAGAAATGATAACCTTTAGGTATTAAAGCCAATCATCAGCCTGCCGCGGGGTGTCACAGTTATTTTAATTGTGAGCACGTGACTCCGTGTCAAACCGACATTTTTCAGGTACACTCAACAAACCACGACATTGCATCATACAAGTCGAAAACCGTTATCAGATTTCGTCATGAATTTATGAACACCGGTTTTTTTTAACCAATATTAACTGCGTAGTAAAAAATTTGGTGAATTGTAAAAATTATTATTTCCTCTTAGATTAACGGCTGGCGTCTGAATCACCGTCGTTATTAAATAAATACTTCGATAATATTGATAATATCTTAATCTGGGGATAATTATTATTTAAATATACGAGTAGAATGTTGTTTGATGCTTATATTTTGATTGGTTGGATAAGAGGTTCGTTACTCCAATTTTTAAAAGGTTAGGGTCTATTTAAATCTAATACAGGGTGTCAGGGACATCGACGCGAAAACTGATACCATGGATTCAGTAGGTACATGATTCTGAACCCTCCTACGTTTTTTATTTTAATAACCGACGAAACATTTTAACGCAGGGGTGTTCAGAATCATGTACTGAATCCATGGTATCAGTTTTCGCGTCGATGTTCCAGCCAGCCTGTATATCTTTTAGTGTGGGGACAAGACCTAGGTAGACAGACAGACACCTGCCTATAGTCAGCGAATGCCTTTGCGCCATTTTTACGCTACCTATGTTTTGAATAAAAATACCTACCCCACTATCCTAAACTAATATTTTATAAATAAAGATAAATTATTTGTATTTTTGTATGTTTGTTTGTTACGCTTTCACGCTGAAACGGCTGAACGGATTTGGATGAAATTTGGCACAGGGGTAGACCATGACCTGGAGAAGCACATAGGCTACTTTTTATCTTGGATCGCAGACGAAGTCGCGGGCAACAGCTAGTATAATATAATAAATGTGAAAGTTTGGATGTTTGTTACTCAATCACGCAAAAACGGCTGAACGGATTTGGATGTGGCACGCAGATAGTTTATAAGCTAAAAGCGGTAAATGACATGGCTTGGAAATTTTTCGACATCCAAGCGGGTGAAACCACGGGCAAAAGCTAGGTCTCTATATTTACTTAGATAAATAAAAAAATTAAGGAGTAAATCTTACCTTTGATGCGCCTATAATGAAGGAAAGAAGGGCTTAGGAAATAGAACCTACCTTCGCACCAGCTTGAGCACAGGAATTTCCGGCTTATAAATAAATAATTGTTGTATCAAAATAATGGATTGACTAAGATTACAATTATCTTATTTGTACAAAGTCATGTATATTTTATCAGTTTATTTGTATCAGGGTGAAAGTAAAAATAAAAAGTAATTAACATAAGACCATTAGTATTAGGTACCTACAAAATTATTAATCACAATACAATTTATGTACATTGTTATGTGATAACATAACACAGTAGGTAAGTACTTATATTTTTTTAATGCTCAACTATTCTACACTGCGCGTTGTAGAACGAAGGCTGGGGTGCGTGCCCCTCTCCGACGTCTTTTAGAAACCTATAACTCACAATTTATTGATTTTGATATTTTCGCGCTGTCGCAATCTAAATTTAAAAGTATGGTTTCTCAATCTCTTGCAAGTCGCCTATAGGACGGATATTCTTGTCATCCGCTTCCTTCGATTCGTCGGTATAATATGGTGTTTTTTTATTATTTTATATTCTAAATATGTACTTCCTTTTTTTTCTGTTTTGTTTTCGTTTAGCATGCGTTCGTTCTCATACTCTGATGTCACTTCGTGGACAATAGTGTGGGTCATACGTTTTTTCGACTGTAATTTAACTACTTTTTGTAAATGCTGTAATGTATAACTGTTTTTTGTCCCAAATAAAATAAATAAATAAATTTGAACTCATTCAAGAACTGAATTAGCACTACTGACTTTGTTTACTCTCGTAGAATTATAAAATTGATATGATTTTATAAGAAAAAAAACTTCAATTGTAACGCAAACTATTCTTTAAACATTTTATCGTACGTAGTCATTATCGCTGCGGAAAATGCCCATCCGCGAATCGGTCATCTGGAGTAAAAGAAGAAGGTTATTAGTTAGTTGGTTCGAGTCTGAGGAAAATTACTGAAAGTGGTCTACTTTAGGTGCGTATACACACGGAAGTATTTCATGAATCGCGGTAACCGATATCTAAGTGAATGGGCTATAAGCCTGCGGCCTAATAAATTGTGTAACACACGTACACGTACAAGGATATTGCTAATCCATTGCTTCATAATGTTTGAAAAATTTGTCTGCTCAACAACGTAAATAAAGCAATGGATGTTGTTGAACTGTCAAAATGAAAGACATTGCTACTGTGAGTGATACGTAATTATACCGCGGGTTTGAAAAAGTAGCATATTTTTCGTCTTTTGAGAGGCCGTCTCATAACTATACAAAACTTAGCCTGAATCATCTGTTACCATCCGGAAAGCGGATCATAAACTGAGACCCTGATATTCTCTAGTTTATTATGATCGGCCGTACCGTTGTTAACCCAGATAGATAAACAGATACAGGGGTCTAAATGTTCACGTTATTTACTGTAAAATGAACCAAGGTTTTCAAATCTCATTGACCTAATTAGCTCGGCGAGGTAGGTACATTAAGAGGTCGCGTGTGTTCGTATGACAGCCACGACGCGGCGACGGTCTCGTGATGCCTCCATGAACTTTCCTTGTTTACAGATGTTGTCCTATTAATAAATAGTTAATTGTGTCTCATTATGATAATCGTAATGCGATACAGATGTACTCATAGTAACAAAGTGACGATGAGCAATTGATCGATTGGTGAACCCGTCCAGTTAGCTGCAGTACCTACCTAGGGATGCTGACGGACTATTCTTATCATCACGGTATGAACTATAAGGCGCTGAGTAGACAATGGACAATTTGGCCGCGGACAATTTAAAATCGTATGGAAATTTTGCGTTAGATTTCCATACGATTCCAAATTGCCCGCGGACAAATTGACCATCGTCTGCTCAGCGCTTGAGCGATGCCACACTGGCGTTGCCAATGCGTTGCGTCGTCGCTCGCAGTGCAGTAATTTCGACGCACTGAGTGCCACACGAGCGGTGCGATGTCACAACGCAACGTGGTATATTCCGACATCGCAGCGTCGTCGGTGTAGGCTGTGTGTGTGCGTTGTCTTGTCGCTCCATCGCGTCGTCGCGTCGTCTCACTGCAGCACCCCTCCCCGCTATGTCTCCCTGGCCCCTTGTCCGTCCCGTGTCCGTGTTGTCCCGTGTTCCGTTGCCGCACGTCGTCGTTTTAACACCCTGGGTGGCATGACGGGACGCTCAGATTTATATGTACTTAGAAGAAATACGAAGCGTCACCGCTCAGGCGTGGTAGAGCCCGACGCCACAACGCATTGGCAACTCCCGTGTGGCATCGCTTTTATTGTGGAGCTTTTACCGACGCGACTCCGCCGCCTCACCACTCAGACGTTCGTAGCGCCGCGTGGCGCCCGACGCCGACGCCGCGCGCCGCAACGCATTGGAAACGCCCGTGTGGCATCGCTCTTATTGTGTAGCTTTTACCGACGCGACGCGACACCGTGGTCAAAGATAAACAATCGATGGACTGATTTGATTTACATTGTCTTGTCTTGTGAAAAAAGTGAGGCACCATAAAATAAAATCTTGAACTGAAAT
Organism: Agrochola macilenta; assembly: GCA_916701695.1. Taxonomy (NCBI): domain Eukaryota; kingdom Metazoa; phylum Arthropoda; class Insecta; order Lepidoptera; family Noctuidae; genus Agrochola; species Agrochola macilenta. The sequence continues at coordinate 19,800,521 of OU753563.1, forward strand.
TATCCTAACTAATATTATAAATGTGAAATTGAGTTTCGTTTGTTTCTTACGCTTTCACGCTAAAATGGCTAAAGGGCTTTTGATGAAATTTGGCACATGGGTAGAGGTTAACCTGGGTTAGAAAATAGGATACTTTTTTATACCGGTAAACGTAGACGAAGTCGCGGGCAGAAGGTATAAAGCATCAAATAAAAATTTCCTACAAAAAAAAAAAAAATATTTAGTGCTCTTCTAAAAGTACCTAAGTGAAGATCTTCAATTAGTTTGCTACTGGTAATTTAGTATCCTAATAAATTTAAATTACCTACTAACGTTTTTCCGGTTTTTATACAGGAATACATAATTATGTGCAATATTCTTTCGGGTAGGTACTTATTATTAGCTCCGTCTTTCTTGTCACGCAACAGAGACGTGTAAACACATAGATACCTACGTGAAGTTGTCAGTTGAGGGACGATCTATTCATGAAACTACAGTAATCTAAACTTCTAACCTCATTATTTTCGGTCATATCTGTCTGAAACCGGTAAAAAAACGATACCTTGTATACAATCTGGTTTAATTCGGATTTTACTACACATGATAATCATTTTGTATATTTTAATTAGTTAACTAAGTTATTCTTTCCTACTTCAATGTTCTTACCTAATATGTTTTTCTGTGTTCCGTGTCAAAGATCAGAAAGAGCTTGTGCTACCGTATCGTGTAAACTTACTCAATTTTATTTATATGTTGCAATTTTGTTTTGCATTTTTAACCAAAAATAATGGGCATTAAATAAACCACGAAAACAAACGGAAAATTTTGTCTACAGTATACTGCAATGTATCCAAAACAATGGCACGGGTCAAGCATGACGTGAGCCAGGCATGTTTTTTTTAAATCGGATGTATGTAAATGAGCTGCCACTGATAACGTATCGTGAATTAGTAAGAAAATGGCGGCACCCTAATTTGGTGGGAAGAAGACCTCTAGGGTAAGGAAGGGTATTGCCGGTCACTTAAGCAAAAAGGACTACAATTCAGTGAAAAATCAACATTTATTTAAGAAACTCATAAGAAACATAACTTAAGGTATTATTCTAACATAATCACAACCATTGAGATCAATATTAATTCCAAATAAGACAAAATAAACTCTTTAAAAAAAAATGGCTTTGACCGGTACTGTCCGACATGGCAGACAATACCGGTCGGCAGGTTGACAAAACCGGTCAAACTTTTAGCGGCACAAGTCGCACTTTCAGCATGAGTCCAAAGCTCGTTGTTTCGGCCATAGTCGTCACATAACATGCATCTGTTCTCCAGATCTTCGACATCAGTATCATCATCATCATCACGTACGTCAGTCATTTCGATTTCGGAGTCTGATGAACTCTGGTCCTTATTCTCATCTTGAAGAACTCTCTTTTTTACCTTTCTGACTTTATAAAATTTACCTGATTTTCTTTTTGTTGCTTTTTTTGCCCTTTCTGCTTCTTGATCTTTCGTGAAGACTGGATTTCGACCCATAGCTGGTAATTCCCTATTCTTGATTTTCAGTCTTTCTTGTAGGGTTGAGAATGGGATGCCATTAGACCGAGCTGCCTCTCTAAAAAAATGATTTGAGTAGGGCATTCAAACTTGTCGAAGAAGGAACACCTATAGTGTTCCTTCTTCGACAAGTTTGAATGCCCTACTCAAATAATGTTGGCTCCATTTCACCTTCAATCCTTTGTTCCTACTTCGAGTCCCCAAAATCCTCAAAAGGAAAATAATATAAATTTGAACGTAATAAAAGGTCAAAAATATAATCTACTTGCAAACATAACTTGCGGTTAATACCGGTCAGCATGACCGGCGTTAGCCACCCGTATACTTTTCTGGTTAATAATAATTTTAACAAAAACTTGTAGCAAACTGCTTGAAATCTGTGACTACATGGGTAGATAGATAACTACACGACAATAAATAACACCGACAATGAATGAAACATGAAAATTAAGATACTCACCTCTTATGTTCCGCGGCCAAAAAATTACGAAAAAGTGGCGCGAAACAAATTGACGTGCGGTTCTCCCTGACGCGTGCTCGGAACTGAGCGGGGGCCGGTGCGTCGTCGCGGGGCACACTCACGCCACCCTCAATCAATGTGTGTGTGCAAAAAACGCTGTAATTCGGAAGATAGTGTGGGGACCGGCATTGTCGCCTGACCGCGGTTACCCTCCTTTACCCTACTCTGAGAAGAAGACTAATGAATAACTGTCATCTCGTATCTGCTTTGTTTTTTTTTAACTTAACTGTATTTTTTGGGTATTTTTGGTAGTTACCTATTTTGTAAAAGTATGCACATCATAATGTACATTCAACCTATCTATTTTTCATATTATTATTTTTATATTTACAAAGTTGGAGTTGAAACACCTATAAACTATCATGAAAGATGTACTTACCCACTTTACCTAATATGAATTGATATTATTGATATTAAAAGATGTAACATTTAACTATCTATTACATAACAATAGATGAAAATCGTGGTGATGCAATATCCTTAACATGTTGAAAGCAACCACGCAAGCTTGGTATTTCTGGATTTCGGAAATCAAATAAATAGGCATCGATAATTCCCCAATTTCCTGTTTCAGTATACAACGGATATGGTGGCGTACTTTTTTCCTTATAAATAAAAACCCAATTTACCTAATTAAAAAAATCATACGATTTTATTATACAAGTTGATGGTCATGACTCATGAACCTACCAATTATTGTCTCTGGACTTTGTACCTACCAAAAGCCTAAAAATAATTGATAAACACCTGCATCTTATCGAGTGAAGAAAGTAAAAGGAAAGACTCACCTACGTATAGGTAAATATGTATTAGTAAATAACATAACTGCATCTATCTCATGATCACCTACGAGATAATAAGTAGGTATCAAAGATAAGCTCTCGAAAGCAGTTGAGGTAGGTTGTACCGCTATGATTCACTATAGTGAACTAAAGATCACCGCTTCGTTAACTGCATCGATATCAGTTCAAACTTCATATCTTGTATGTTTATGTATGACAGATTTAGGTATCTTTGGTAATTTAATGTAGGTAATGACGCTTTTTCATGAAAAAGTTGAAGAAAGGGGTAAATAAGACGTATGTACGTAGGCGTAGATACGTATTAGGGTTATGCTAAAACTGCCACCATAGCTATTGATGTTTTATGTTTTTTTTCGCATAAGAGGCTAAATTCTGATCCAAGTCTTTAAAAGTTGCAATACTCCGTTACAAACAAGTACCTAGCTAAATAGATACATTGATGTTTTGTACAACAATATAAAATTTAAAAAAATTAAAATATTAGAAGAACTCTGTCATCAGTGCGAAAAACTTATCACGTCAGCTCCAGTCAGTTATTTTAAATTAGGTTTAGGCAAGTTCTGGCACGTGGCAGTTTACCTAGTTATGATAATTTTACTACAATACCTATCGTGCGAGTGACATTGACGCGCAGTCATCGAACCTCGCCGCTATCGGCTATTTCATTTCGGCGGGTTACCAGCCACGCGCGCGATAACCCGCGCCGCCTATAAAACTCGCGCATCTTAACACAATCATCAGTACACAACCAAGCGTCCTACGATAAACACCAAACAGCTACATCCACTGTGCTTTTGGAAATTATATACAAGCTTTTACGAGTACATTTTTGAGTGAAAACTAATAATCAAATCCAATCAAGATGCGTTTCTTGCACTTCATTGTTATCATCCTGAGCGTGCTGCTCCTGGCGTCGGTGGGGGAGGCTCGTCCGCACCAGAGGGCCCACAAACAGAAAAGGGCGTCGTTCTGCATGCTGAAAATCTGCAGCTTCATTCCGAGCTACATGGAGCACAAAGTGCAGAGGCTGCGCTAGTGCACGTCGAGCTGCACGGGCCGCCAGCCGCGCGCCACGCTACCGGCGAACCGCCGATCACAGACTGATCACACAGTTTTCAGTGAAGAAGAACCATGGACAATTAACTCGACTGGAACCCGTCCATAACGTAGAATTATCTACGATGAAAGTGTGAGCAAAAGAAGGTTATCCAAGTGAAGAGAAGAAGCAATGCGTCGTGAAATCTGGACGCAGCACGGGTATCCTATTAATTTACCAGAAAATTAATAGTTCACGTTTTTATTATCCGAGACAATCCGCCTCGATTTACTTAGCCTATATTAGGCTACCGCCTAACAGAAGTATTCTGTACATAGTAATGGAAATGTTAGTATTTTAAATTATGCTTAGGGCGTAAAGCCAAAATAGTGTTAGTAAACAATCAGTACTTTGTAGAATGTTCCTGATATCATAGACTTATGTAACGCTAGTATTGTTTTGGTTATTGTTCAGTAAATTAAATATTTATTGTTTAGTTTAAGATAATGATTTCGTAGGCGATAAAATAAATTGGTTTCTTATTAAATATGTCTCGTTATTGTATCATGTCCTCACCCTCATTAAAAGAATCATAAAGTTTAAATGTGATAAATTTTATACAAATTAAAGCTTTGAAAAAAATCTGCCCAAATTGATGCGTACAATATTGGTAGATTAACACACGTCATTGACTCTCCTATTACATCACACAAGATCTGATTAAAGTCATTGGCACAAAATAAATACATACCTACCAACCTCAGACCAAATCAAAAACCAAGACATAGCGCTGCTAACAATACAGTGAAGCATGTCAAAACTACACCTCCGCTCCGTGCATACACGCTCACACGCACACATTTACAATCAAACTACACCTCACTAAGTAAGTGCACACATGTTTACCAAACCGGCCCCACGACACTGTTGACAGCTCTATGTCTTGGTTTTGTATTTGGTCTGAGCTAGCAATATCTCTTTTAATAGAACATAATAGTACCTACTGCTATAATTAAAGATGTCACACTTTTAAAACAACTCTCATGATTAATTAGTGAACAGTTAATAGCTCTAGAGTAACTGATAACATGGTTTAACGAATAGGTAATAATTCGGACATAGATGTTTCATGTTATCGTGACCAAAGCGTGCCGTTATTAATTAATGATTGGGGACATATTATTTATATTTTTTTTACGGGTTTTTTCATCTGGAATTTCTCAGTGGCAGCCCGCTATCTAATAACGCAACACATTTTCGATTTGCAATTGAGTCAAATTGGTTTCGTTTGACTAGAATTGCTTTCAATTTACAACTTTTGAAAGCAATTCTAGTCAAAACGAAACCAATTTGACTTAATTGCAAATCGAAAATGTGTTGCGTAATTAGATAGCCGGAGTCTCGATTTGTGCCCAGTTGATGGCAACAGGCTCACCCCCTATTACATGGGACTTAAAAACATAACTGGCGAAATGTGGGGGTGTACTATAGGTACACTTCTGCCCAACCCTTCAGGGAATAGCGTGATGATATGTTATGTTATTTTGAATTAGTCATTGACATATTTTTTATTGTTTCGAATTCATAAAGCCTAATTTAATGCAATAGAGTCTAAAAGAGCTTTATTTTTACAGAGTCTATTGCACGAAGGAAATGAGCAACTAACAAAATGTGATGGTGGAAACACCGGGAAGAACGCCTTAGAATAACATCTACATACAATCAATCTGCCTAGCCTTTTCCCAACTATATTGGGGTCAGCTTCCAGTCTAACCGGATGCAGCTGAACATGTGTATTTTACATGGAGCGACTGCCTATCTGACCTCCACAACCCAGTACCTAGGTAACACGATACCCCTTGGTAAGACGGTTGTCAGACTTTCGGGCTTCTGACGACCCGTAACGACTGTGAAAGATCCACGAATGACAGCCGGGACCAACGGCTTAACGTGCTTTCCGAGGCACGGAGGGGTCTTGGTATGTAAGGATGGTCACCCATCCACAGACCATCCGCGGCAAGCGTAGCTTAACCTGATGGATCGATCCGTGCGGCAGTTATTACTTAGCCACGAGCTCCTCCTCAGACAAAAGAAGGACGTATACATAGTACATACATACTTACCGTATTGGTGATGGCAGTAGCGGATACAGAAAAAAATCAAGGGGGGGCGCTAAAAGACATCTTGAGCTATGGGCGTTAAACTGTGTTATAACCATGTAGGTAATCTATTTGTTTTTAAAACATTATTTGTTGGCGTGCCCTCCCCTTGCCGTGAACCGCGCATTGCTGTGCTGAATGGGGGGGGGGCGCGCGCCCTCCGCGCCCCCCATATGTATCCGCCACTGGGTGATGGTCTTCAGAATGTAGCACGTGGCGACGGCGTTCTGCAGATTCAGTTTACCCCCATGGGTAGAAGGGGTTTATGAATGAGCACCATAGATTAGCTAAGCATATGCTTCGCTTGAATTACCTTTAATGTTATTTAAAAGGCGTAGAACAGAGGGTGGGAAATTATCAAATAACTTCTCCCGCTCTGGGCGGAGCGGGAGGGCTTGTCAGACTTTTACTGACTAAAACCCACCCATGTTCCTTCCGTTGCCTGTGTGCCGGGGCCGCGATGTCCCTTTCGGAAAAACTCGCAACCCTGGCAGGCATTAGTCCTTACGGACCCCGTCAGTTGGTGCTGACATCTTTGGAACACAACGCGCCGTCGACCCGGGCCTGGTCCTTATCGGACGGCGAGCTACCCATTGCTCACCGTCCGCAAGCCCGCGCCTAAGGTGGCCGGAAGTCGGCTCGTGACTGCCGACGCCCGGGGTGTCTCCTGCGGTGACTAGGGGCGCGAGGGCGCGAATCTTGCCTCTCCCTCACGCGTTCCACCTCCTCCTTCGCGAGCATTACTGCTTCGCAGAAGGAAGTGACGGCCTCCCATGCACTCTCGCTCCGAACCATGGCCTGAACCAGGGCCGGACGCGAGAGATCGGCGCCGCCGATCGCCTCCGTGAGATAACTTTATCCCTAATAATGCGTACGTGCGGTTAGACGGCATTAATTAAGAGCACATTAACTCGCACACATAATCTACACACGTACATGTGACGTTAAACTGCAGAGTTATCTCCTAGAATAACTGCTATTTGTCAAACATAATTACAATATACGTGTGCGTCCCTTTTTGCTAAGAAAGCGTCAGTATTGATTTATGTGATGTTATTGTATGTAACTCAAAATATTATTGATTTATCTTTGTTTGATTGCCTTCTGAGTTTTTATTTCTTATTAACAAAGGGTCACTGGACACTAGGACAAAGGTTTGTAGACCTACTTGGTACAGTTAACGTTCGTCTCTGAAATTCGTAACTATACGGAATCCCAGCTTTTTTTGGTTGAGCTTAAAAATCAAGGACGATTTTGCAGAAGTAGTAGGTAAAGAAGTTAGGCACACAAGATAAAACACAACAACACCAGATAACAACAACTCACATAAAGCAACTTTTTGTAGCTTAAAGTTGTAGTGTTAGTGCTCTGAATCTGAATTTTTCCTTCGTATGATCTTACTTATTTTAGATAATTAGGTACACACAACCAGAACTATCTAGATGGAGTAGGTTCTTGATGGAATATTGGTGGCCTAAAGGCTCGTGCAACCAGCGCGACGCGACTCGAACAATACAATTTCTAAGAAAATTTCACGGTAATACAATAACCGGTGTCGCGTCGCGTTAGTCTGCACGAAGCTTAAATGGTGACACAAAAGAAGCTCTTCGTAAAAACCTGACCATAATTGGCAAAACGGGAAAGTAATAAGGACTAAAAAAAAGTTCTTGATCAAAAACTTTGACCCAAAAAAATTGTATTGTCTCAAAACTAAACAATGAATATCCTTTGTTGGTTCTCGAACAAGTTATTTTGCAATTTAACACAGTAAAGTCACGCGCTTAATTAATCTAGTTTTATTATAACAGCCATCCTTTACAAATGAACTAGAAACTAACCTACCTATCACTTGACGACTTGCAAGCACGTACAGAATGGTTCGATATACACAAGTAACAATTTATAGCTCCTTATACCACGCGAATATGTACTATATTCCCAAGTAATAAGAGTTAAGAGTAGTATCAATTTACAGTAGTCGGAATGATTGTCATAAGGCGACCTTACTGACCTGCGGTGTTTTGCAGAGTCGTAAAGATATGCGACGTGGGTGGTACATACAGATAAATAGATAGTGGAAATGAGTTATAAACTTATAACTTATAAAACAATGTGTTTACGTTATTTTTAAAGATAGAAAACAAGTTTATCAATAACTTTTTAACTAGAGTAAGTTGTATGAGTCAGTTGAGGTTTATGAATGGGAATAAAGACACGGCATATTCCTGAAAGAAGGTTCCATTGTCCGTTCCATAATAACCAAGGTAAGTTAGATTCACTCATTGGTTTCGCAACTAAGTACCTGCAATATCTGTTGAAGTTGGCGCTACAGATTGGTGAAAAGTAACACAGGTTGAAACAAACTCGCCTAGTGTGGTGGTGGTGTAGCCGTGTTACATTTCATTGTTACATGTTTCATTTTATGCCACGTTCCCACTATGTCGTGACGACAGATTATCGTGTCGTTTAAAGCGTCGTGGCTTGTGTATTTAAATGGAGGTGTTCTGTAAATTAACTGTAAATCCAACGATAAATTAATCGTCACGACATTGTAGGAACGCGCCCTTACGTTCACCAATCTGTAACCGGCATTAGAGCCTTTTGTCGTTTAAATCGTGCGCAACTCTTGAAACAGAAACTCATGAAAGGCCCAGAACCTTTACATCTACACTAATTTTATAAAGATAACATATTTGTATTTTTGTTTGTAATTAATAATAGTCGTGATGGTTAAGGCCTCGCCTCTAATGCACGAGGTTGTGGGTTCAAATCTTGACTTTTTCAATTCATATGTACTTTCTGAGTTTATCTTGGACATTACTGACATCGGTGAAGGAAAACATCGTGAGGAAACCTGGACTTATATAGTTAATATAAGTCTGAAATCGCCAACCCGTCTTGAGAAAGCGTGGTGATCAATGCTCGTGCCTTCTCTGTATGAGAAGAGGCCTTTGCCCTGCAGTGGGACAGTAACAGGCTGATATTATATTATTAATTAATAAACGCAAAAATACTGGCCCGATAAAAAAAAATCTTTCACCAGTAGAATAGTATATTATCACTGAGTAACACTAACATAGGCTGTAATTTACCAAGATATCTCGCGGGCAATGCCTCTGGCGGAAGCTAGTACGTAAGAAAGCCTCAACTCTACGAGATAAATTGAAACGATCATAATGATATGTAACAACCCATGTGTAGAATCGATGTATATATTGTAACGTCAAATCAATCATATTATTTTGATGAAAATATTAATATTTTCAGATAAACCATAAACGCCTCTAAATCATATCATCACGTCATCCTAGGGGATGGCGCGATGATTTAGAGGCTTTTATGGGAGATTGGCCGGAGAAGGCAACACACAGGGAAGAGTGGAAAGCTGTGGGGGAGACCTTTGCTCAGCAGAGGGACAAAACAGGTCGAAAAAAAAAGAGGATGAGATTACGAGGACTTTGTCTTGTGACACGATAACAGTATCCTGTGTCCTGTCTGCTCCACTATTTGGAAGTTTGAAGTAGCACTGTTGTTGGACACAAAAGTGCTACGAGAGGGTCACTACTCAGAGAGCCCACTAGACCTGTGGTCGGCAAACATTCGTCAATAGAAATATCAATACTATAACGATTAAGATTTCTTATGAGAGCCAATCCTGCCTGTGTGCCCAAACTGTCTCAATACACTTTTCTTAATCCTTAAAACTCCCATCCTCTATCACTCCACAACGCTTCTTAAAATTAACTTGCTAAGAAGTAGGATGCCTTCCTCATCATCATCATATCGGCTGATAGTAATATGATGAAGGCATCTTACTTATTAACAAGTTAACCTTGGAAAACTTTGAAAGGTACAGCACAATGATTAACTTTCTATGTCCTGTAAATTTTTGGTGAAAATACTTCGGAAATAAATGTTTGAAATTGTTTGAATTTTGAATAAAACTTGTTATTTTGCTTGATGACCGAAACCCCGACTCCCGCGCGTATTTTACGCTCGCACTCATCGACATTTGTACAGACAGAGCCGCACTCAAAAGGCCGAGGAGTCGCATGCGGCTCGCGAGCCGAGGCTTGCCGACCACTGCTCTAGACAATGCATGGAGTCAACGAGGCCCCCTCCTAAGGTAACAAAGAAAAGTTAAGTTGCTCCTAACGTCCATCGGGAATCTGACCCAAAAATTTTGCTATAGTAAAAGCAAGCAAAATAACCTGAATTAGTCACGTACAATCCAAATTACCTGTTCTATTGTGGCATGTTCTCCACTCTTCCATTAACAGATGTTGTGGACGCATATCTAGGCGCACTTACGTCAAGATCACCAGGTCAGATCACATTATAAGATAAGCCGCTTTGTTTAATTTTAATTCTACAACCGTAATCTGTAAACACGTAGAAAGTTATCAATAGAACATAATATTATATATACATTATTGAGTTAGCCTTGGTTGTGGTGCGGGTGTACTGGACGAGTGCGCCTGCACTTGCGGGTCTGTTCGCACACAAGTGTTGTTACCAGGGCTGGGCAAAATAGTTTTATAAAGTACCTACTTACATTAAAAATACAAAATACCTCATTATTTAATTAATATATTAGAAATAATAGCACAGTAGAACAGTATTTCGTTCCACACTCTGCTTACCTACATAGAGGATACTCATAAAGAGGACCCAAAAGAGTGGTCAGTTAGACTTCACTTTAGGTACCTGCATAGTATGTATCCCACAGGTTGCGAGAGGCTCGCTTCACATAGGACATCTTGGCGCTCTACTGTCTACAAAAATGTAAAAAACTTCCGAAAAAAAGCGACTCGATACCTTAACCGAAAAACGCCAAATACGTATAAGAAGACATCTAAGTCTTCATAAATCCTGTAACTTTAACACTGCCGGCCAACTCTTTTACATTCGTTGTGACTGGTACAATCAGCATCAAAAGTTGATGACCACATTTAGATTTTCAAAATCGCTGTACACCGTATTCACTATACAGCGATTTTGAAAATCTAAAAGTGGTCATCAACTTTTGATGATGACTGTACCCACCCTAATTGAGTAATACACGATCAATCAGTATCTGAATCGTTTTGAAATATATAGCTAATCATTGCATAAGTTAAAAAAAATCTGCTCTACAACCTAAATAACACAATGAATGATGTTTGTTGAACTGTCAAAATGAAACAGATTACACGTAATCGTTTATGAAAATAATAATAATAATATTTAAAAATAATTTTGGTCTAGCGAGTCTTATAAGGAGGACTACATATTTTGAAATACAATAATTCAATTCCAATTATGGCCAGCCCTGAGCCTGCGAGTTCACAGCACGCACACAGAGGTCGTAGACGTCCAAGCCTTGTGTCGTATGTTATGTACAGTCACGAGCACCAATATGTATACACTTAGCAACTTTAAAAAGTGATTTTCTCCTACTGTGGTGATTGTAATTTTATGTTGTTACGAACATAGTATTTTGGAACCCACACTAATATGAAATAGGTCCTATCTCAAAGTTGCAGTCGTTATTCCATGAGAAAATCGCTTTTGAATTTAGCTTAGTGGATATATATTGGTGCTCGTGACTGTACTCGCTTGCTCGGTAAATACGCGGGATGTATATTGTGTATAACTTCAGAGCGAGTAGCTAGGGACGTACGAGTAGGTACGCGGGTACATTACACGTGCCCTCGGGTTTTGTTATAATTATGGACGCACGTTGCGTTCTGGAAACTTAAATGATGCGTTCGATTGTAAAGTGATGTGTCAGTTATTTTACACATTATGATTTTCCTGTGTTTAGTTAAACCAGATATGACTTTTATCTAAGAAACCAACCTGTGGCGTTTCTTGTAGTAATGGTTGACGGCTCTGTCTTAAAAAAATCGTCTCTAAAATAAAACTCTGCATATATGTACACGCTTTACTATAAATCTGAATGTCATACTTATTTTACGATCACAGTTACAGTGTACAAACTCACAATGAAAAACTACTTAACAACCGATACAGATTAAAATGTTTACAAAAACAGGCACCGAGATATAATGTAAATACAATATATTTACAAAACTATTAGTATTGACAGCAACACTTTCTTAACGAAAACAAATTTTGTTAAGTTTATATAGAACTACAGTTTTAGTAACTTATCAATTGAAGTTATCTAAGGCTAAGACCGGGCTGGCTGGTACTCAGGAAAAAGAAATGGCTGTCTTTACGATTTACAGATTCAAAATAAACACTACATACACGACAAATAAACACATAGATTTTAGAAAGCAATAATATCAGAAACCGCTGATGATAAAGTAGAAGGAATAAATCAATCCAAATTAAATATCTGTTTTGAAATTCTCAAAAAGTGCCCCGAGAGTGTAATGGCCGCTAAACCAGATGAGAGCAAGCATGCCATCTTTCCTGAATACCAATCCGTCTCAAAGTGCCCAAATAACATCAGTTTGCAGTATTTTAAATAAACATTCACATTTATTTTTGTGTTTATTTTTAGAAGTATTTTTCTGTAGTATTTTTTTATGAATTAACTTTTTATATTTTTGAAAATCAGAAAAGCACTAAAAGATTCGGAATACGTTATCCTCTTTCAATCAAAATTAAAATATACTTTCCTAGATTAAATTACTCACAAATTAATTTAATGATGTTAAGAAAAACAGCTTTTAAGTAAGCTGAAAATTGTGGGGATATCTAATTTAACTATATCATAGACAGAATGCTGGTTGTAAACACCAATGGCAGGCACCGAACCTGGCTCGTCACAGGCGAAGTGTCCCGAGCGTACTTCTCCACTTCATATCGTCACTGTCGCATGGCGTCATCTGCTGGTCGGCGGGCCGCACAGCAGCAGCTGGTCGTACTTCTTCATCTGTCGGGACGCCAGGTCCACGTCCACGTCCGTCAGGTAATACGCCTCGAAGTTTGACAGTGGACGCAGCATCGAGTATAAACGTTCAGCATACTTTCTACGAAGAAAACTGGTGGTGAAGACTTTTTAGGCATCCTGCTGATGGTTTGTATGTACTCGTATGCATGTATAGTGTATGTTTTATTTGAGTGTCATATTGAATTTCGACAGTTATTTATTTCGACACAGTCCCAATTTCGAAAAACAATAGTTCGACTACTCATTGCTTCGACAGAACATATATTCGACTAGCATTACTCCGACAGAACATACTTCGACAACACACAACTTCGAAAAACACTACTTCGACATATCCCTTCTTCGATATGCACGCGTTCGGCGGATCTCTATTTCGACGGAACATACCTTAGACATAATACTGCTCTGAAATGTGACAATACTAATTGAATTTCGCTTTATGGTTTTAGGTACAAAATATGAATAATCAATTATGTTTTTAATTTTTATCATTGTAACAATTTTTAATTATAACCAGTAACAAATCTTTGTACAGTTTAATCATTTCTTCAGATAATTTAAATCGTAACATAATATTAATAAGTCTTCTTGATTATTTATTTGTTACTGGTTATAATTAAAAACATAATTGATTGTTATGTCCTTTATTTAATTATATACATATAAATTATATTTTTAAATATTTGAATAAAAGAATATTATTAATTAATTAATTAAAACATAATTGATTATTATTAATGTTTTAATTTTTTACCTAAAACCATAAAGCGAAATTCAATTAGTATTGTCACATTTCAGAGCAGTATTATGTCTAAGGTATGTTCCGTCGAAATAGAGATCCGCCGAACGCGTGCATATCGAAGAAGGGATATGTCGAAGTAGTGTTTTTCGAAGTTGTGTGTTGTCGAAGTATGTTCTGTCGGAGTAATGCTAGTCGAATATATGTTCTGTCGAAGCAATGAGTAGTCGAACTATTGTTTTTCGAAATTGGGACTGTGTCGAAATAATTAACTGTCGAAATTCAGTATGACATTCGTTTTATTTAAATAAGTGAATAGTTTTTTGGTTTTATGTATATAAGTATTTTATTTTTCTCTTTACTCTTACGTAGAACGAGCAGTGATAGCCTAGTGGTGTGACCGTCAGTCTGCCAAGTCAAAGGTCTCGAGTTCGAACCCAAGGCACGCACCTCTGACTTTTCGGATTGTATAATTATCTTTTGCTTCAAAAACGGTGAAGGAAAACATCGTGAGGAAACCGGCATGCCTGTGAGATATTTCTCGACGGCATGTGAAGCCAAGTCACAGGCCCATGGGTGGCTTTAAAACTCTGACACCAGGTTGGTCACTAACCACACGAAATTAAGAAGAAGACTCTTACTTACACACGGTGTCTACATATCTTTCTATCTATTCGCCTATTGCAGGTATGCTGGAAGAGATTTCTTTAGAAATAAGGATCACCTTTGAGCGTATTTTTCTGTTCCTTTCTTCTTGTTTATTTACATAAACTGTTAAACCGTCCGCGGGTATGGAGTTCTGGGTAGATCAAAGTGCTATTGGGTTTTCCATGAGGAATTTCTCGCAGTCAGGAGTCAGGATTTGAGCCAGGCCCGCGACCAATTATATGACTTAAAAATAACTGCCGAAATGCTGTTGTGTGATAGGCGTTAGAATACTTAATCGTTTATTGCATTACAAAATGTGTATTTAGGAGGTAACTTAAAATTAAATGAGATCATGTTGAACCTGTCGGGCTCAGCGAAGTAGTAGGAGAAAGGAAGTTTTGAAAACTTGTCAGTCTTCAGAACGAAATCGTAATGTTATGGTAATTTTTGTTAAGCTTCGTGCAGACTAGCGCGACGCGACACCGGTTATTGTTGTGAAGTTTTCTTAGAAATTGAAGTATTGTTCGAGTCGCGTCGCGCCGTCGCGTCGCGCTGGTCTGCACGATCCTTTATGCTACAGTGTTAATTCCTCACCATACCTGGCGTCAGTACTCTTATCGTCGAGCAGCGCGGCGAGCGAGCGCAGCGCGTGTCTGCGTGCGCACGCGGCGGTGGGCGGGCGCGCGCGCAGCAGGTCCCGCCCCCCGCCCCCCAGCGCGCAGCACACCACTAGCAGGCGAGCTGACGCGCACCGCACTAGCGGGCTCTTGTGACTGGCGGGACGGAAATACAATAAAGTTAGAGAAAAAGAAATAAAAAATCTCATGACATATCTAGCCGTGACGAAAGTTTTTAGTACGCATTTGGATATCTATAGAGATGTGGAAGACCAAAGAAACGATGGAAAGGCTGTTTGAAAGATGATATGGCTAGGAAGGGGGTGACTACCGAGATGACGACTGATAGAGAAGTGTGGAAGAAGACGACATGAGATACAAGAGAATGATGTCTAAAATACATAAAGCACGCATTATAGAAAAATACATCGTCTGTGAACGATAAAGTCCAAGCGACAGTTCAGTCGATTACGAAACAAAATGATAGGACACTGCCAGAAATAATAACTTTATAGAAGGGCTACGGGTAACAAGCTACGCGCTACGGGCTACGATGCGCTACGGGCTACGAGTGTCTCCGAGCATCGAACCTTCTTTATTGTGATGTTTTTATCCACCTTTGTCTCAAAAATCATGGCTTTTTTAGTCACCTCGTAGAAGAGCTACGGGCTACGGGTTACGTGCTACGCAGTACGAGCTACATGCTACGAGCTACATGCTATGAGAATCTACGAAAACTTAACTTT
Organism: Agrochola macilenta; assembly: GCA_916701695.1. NCBI lineage: Eukaryota > Metazoa > Arthropoda > Insecta > Lepidoptera > Noctuidae > Agrochola > Agrochola macilenta. The sequence continues at coordinate 19,816,228 of OU753563.1, forward strand.
CTTTTTTTGTGACGTTTTGTAATACCTTTTTCAGACAAGTAAACTCAAGGTTATTTTATTTACCTCACAGAAGATCTACGCGCTACGGCAGTCTACGAGCACTAAATCTTTTCTTATTCAATATTTTTGTCCATCGTTGAAAAATCTTAGCTATTTTAGTCATCTTACAGAAGAGCTACAGACTACGGGTTACGTGCTACGCGCTACATGCTACGCGCTACATGCTACGCGCTACATGCTACTCAGAATAAAATATCAAAATTTATATTTTGTGCCTTTTTTGTATACAGACTAAGGTCTGTAAAGTTATAGCTATTTCAGTCACCTCATGGAAGAGTTACGAGCTACGCAATACGAGATTATACGAAACCTAAACTATTTTTTTTTGTGTTGTTCTTTGTCTGCAAAAGTTTGGCTATTTTAGTAACCTCATAGAAAAGCTATGGTGCTAAGGGTTACGAACTACATGCTACTGGCTACACGCTAGGGTCTACACGCTACGGGCTACACGCTACGGACTACATGCAACGAGAACTAGTTTCTTTTTTTTGTCCGTTTTCGTCCACAGTCCAACTGAACTAATAAGTTAACTCACCAAGAGCCGTGGATACATAGGGCAGTGACTGAGTGGCTTAAGTCTACGTTGCAGACGATGTCATCTAATGCCACGTTGGCGGCTCTTCTGACCGGGCGACTGAAGCTACCAGTCTTGATCAACAGGATCGTCACGGCTTCGTAGAAGTCCTAATAAATACCGGCGTCATTGTAGAGTTCAGAATACTTTTAAAAGTAAGAAAAACTTACTCCTCTACAGGAGTAAGCTTTTCTTACTTTTAAAACCTACAGATACCGTAGTATCTGTAGGTTTTAGAAAATGGTCTTGCTCCACAAGGGCGCATAAACGAATAGATTAGCATTTTAAAATACTGTTGGAGCTGCTGAAGATGTAAAAAACTATCTTTGCATTGTATAAATTCAATCTCATAACATTGTATAATTGCATAGCACATGTTGAGTACTATGTACCGACTATAAAGCTACCATTTAGGTACTGGGTATGTCTTTCATTGACTTGAATGTGCCTTGGCGGCTGAGAGTATGTCATGCTCACTCTAATGTCTCGCTGACGGTGGCGCGTGTGTTGGATCATTTAGCTCCCTTCAAAATGGTTGAGCTGAATGCCCGTTCACGAACATGACGCATGGATTAGCACATCCATGCGTCATGTTCGTGAACGGGCGCCGTCAGTAGGGACTGGTCATCTCTTAGCTACCACGGCTTATTTTAATTTAATTTAATTTTTGAATTTTTATTTTTGCTACGGACGCTTTTAACGTTTTGCATCGTTCTCACATGTATAACTTCAACATGAATGATGTAACCAATTTTTTGTAACCATATTATGATTTAAAAGAGTGTCCGTGGAGTTTCTTGCCCGTTCTTCTCCATAGGTATCTACTACGCTTTGGAATGGGCATCTAGCTTCATCTTTCTGACTGACGGACCCCTTGACAATTCAAAAGTGCCTGTAATTGGTTTATTTGAAATAAATGCTTTGAGTTTGAGTTATGTAGATGCCAATATTTCCGTAATTTTGACACGATTACGTCTTCTCTCCACGTTTACTGGCTTTCATTATTTCATTGGTTTCAGGCGCGTTACATACAGTCTAAAAAGCTATTAAGATTTGCAGGCAGCTAATTTGCAACTACTTTAAAAAATAAATCTGTGAGTGTGCTGAGTAGTCAGTTTTTTTACATCGTTATTAGTACAACATATTTATTATTAGTACATAATCATACAAAAAGTTATTAGTTTATGAACACAATACAAAATTATAGTGGGGAGATGTATTTTTTTGAATTAATACCAAATAGCTTGTTCGACAGTACATAGCCAATATTGACCGGTATTAAATAAATCTATAGATTAAAGCTACACCTACCGGTTTTTTTGTGTAGTTGGTATTCTTGAGGATCATAGAGAGAGTGTTGCACGCGGCGCGCGCCACTTGCGTTCTCGGAGACTCTACGTGTCCGGTCACCTTCATAGAAAAACCAACGAGCTAAGCTCTTGTTTCCTAACAAGCTGTAACGCTATACAGAATACAGGGTGGACTTTTGAGATGGGGCAGTAAGGACAGCTACCTTAAAAAAAATCATTCAAATATATAATAAATTCAAAATTTCTCAAAAAGGTAAGTACAACGGTGTAGCTACAACGGAGCTACACCGTTGTACTTACCTTTTTGAGAAATTTTGATCTGCATTCACAGATTTAGACAAAAATGTACAGCTAGGTAGCAAGAAAGTAGGTAGTTTTCACAAAAACTTTTTTTAATGCCAATCGATCGTGTTTCTTCGTGAACCATCAATCCATGGTTCACGAAGAAACACGATCCTGAACACAAATTTTTCGTCGGTTATTTAAAAAAAAACAGCTGCTCCATACATTTTGACTGCGTAGGTATTGCACTTTTCTATGAAACAGCTGATATTTTTTTTAATAACCGACGAAAAATTTCAACGCAGTGGGGTTCAGAATCATGTACTGAATCCATGGTAGCCGGCTTCGCGTCGATGTCCCTGCCACCCTGTATATGGCTATGAACAGTTCGTCGGCACATTTTTTTGAAGCCGATGCTGTTTCCTATATTTTGATGTCGCTTGTCTCGTCAGATAGTTTTGATGTTCCTTCGATGTCACGTATTTGTGTTGCCACTTGTATGGTGTCTTCCACAAATTATCACTCATCGTTATTTTTTTCTTCATCAATGCCGGATCCTTCTTCTTGATGATAGATACGAGTTTTAATAGATGAATCATGAAGTCAGATATTATTGCCGAGCTGTCCATAGTAATATATTAATGCTCGTGACTGTGTATAAACGAAACAGAATACAAGAAATAACGTCTACTTGTCTTATGAGATCTGCAATTCTATGTTCCGCCATAATGCCCCAAAACTTGTCCAAAACACGTGGGAGATCGTCCAACGCGTCTGCTATTTCAAACCTGTGGACAAATAGCAGTTTAGTCATGTACAAACAGCCTATAATGTCCCTGCTGGGACACCGGCCTCCGCTTTCCGAGAGGGAGTGGGCTGTAATTTACCACGCGGGCCTAGTGCGGGTTGGTAGATGTCACATGTTTTCGATTTTTTTGTTCTAGGACATGCCGGTTTCCTCACGATGTTTTCCTTCGCCGTTTTTAAGAGCAGTGGTGATTAAATTATTTACTCAAAGTAAAAGGGGGTCACATAGTTGGGGTCTAGTTAGGACAGGCTCGAATCAGTAGTGGACTAAGCCTATCGGGGGCCCGGGTCGGCAAAACAATATGAGACCCCCGGTCTTCTCAGTTTATGTATGTAGGTTTAGGTTTAGGGTAGGTTTTTAGTAACATTTTGCAAAAAATATACATATAATGACAGCAAAAAAAACAATTATAACGTGCGTGATTATAGTCTACCTACACTATGGACCTCGCAGCCGGCAGGATTATATTTTACAGGGAGGTACATTTTCATCTTCTTAATAGGCAATATATGAAAAGCAAGAATGTAGGGTTGCGAGCAACGCAAGCTCGAAAATTTTTGCACCGCGTCTCGGAATTCCCGGTTAGGTTTCTATACATCCTTACGGAAACAAGAGTTGCTTTGTCGACTTATGGTGAAAAGTTTGAGAGTTAGAAGAATATAGAATTCAAGAGCGAGCGTAGCGAGCTCGTTAATTTTTGCACACTGCCTTGTGTAGGTAAGGTATTTTTTTTAAAAGTCTTACTTAAATAGGAGTCCCTCTGTCGACTTATGCAGAAAGTTTGTAGCGAGCGAAGCGAGCTCGAAATTATTCATCCTTAGCCTCCAACTCTAAACTGCTTCTTACTGAATATATTTCGACCGTGTTTGGGATATCATTATGAAAGCACTTCTTAACATTTGGGGGGCTGCCAGGACCCGCCCGGGGCGGTTTGTCTTGACACTATTCTGGGGTATTTTTAATTTCTACATGGACTTGCTAGCTCCAGGTAAACCTACATGGGCACTTATGAAACGTCAGAAGCTATGAGCACGGTTCAATTTGGTCGTTTCATAAGGAGAAGAGTCGGCAGAAAGCTCCACGGTCCATCATCATATTTATTTATTTATTTATTTATTGGTAAGGCACCTCAACGACTTACTCACTAAAACATACACATACAAAAATCACATAGAGTTTTAGGTATTGTGAATTCGTCACTTACAGAAGTGCACAGCACTAGCAGAGAAATTAATGATTAAAGGACGTTATAGTCATCGTTAGTTGATTAAGTTACAAATTAAAAAGAAAAATTAAATAATTATGTTCACAAATATGATGGAAAGTACAGAAATATTTAATTAAATAACAAAAAAGACCTAAAAAGAAAGAAATGGAAGTGTATACAATTTTATTAATAGGCGGCTTGTGTCGCACAGAGGTCTTGAGACTCCGAGCTAGTTAAAAGTCTCGTACGGAATTGAAAAAAAGGGTTAGAGAATATGTCTATGCTATTGGTTCGTGTAGCGATTTTATTATAATTTCCCATTAGACGGTTCATGGGTGCGGTGCCGCCTAGGTTAGTACGACTTGCAGTTGTGGCAAAGGTAATGGTCTCGCGACCAGATCGAATAGTTTTCTGTCGAGGTACAGCTATACTTAATTCTGCCAAAAGATCGGGAACATTGAGTAAACCGTTAACGATTTTGTAAAGAAGGATCTGGTCTGTCACGTCTCTTCGGTGTTCAAGAGAACATATTTTAAAATGACTGAGTCTTTGACTATAGGAAGAAACTCGTGGACAGCTAGAGCTTCTAAAACGAAGGTATCTGGTGAAACTTCTTTGGATACGTTCAATCCTGTTTACGTGAACACGGTAAGTAGGATTCCAAACTGGAGATGCATAGTCCAGTAGACTTCTCACAAGACTATTGAAGAGCACCTTTAGGGTAGAGATGGACTGGAAATCCCGACATATTCTTTTTATAAAGCCAGACATTTTTGCAGCTTTGGCAGTGATATTATCGACATGGTTGACAAATGTGAGTTTTGAGTCGAGGTGGACTCCTAGGTCACGAATCGTGTCCACTGTTTGTAGTGTTACCCCATTTATTGAGTAAGACGTAGGTAAAGGTTTACGTTTTTTGGTAAATTTTATGTGGTAGCACTTTTTCACATTGAGAGACATGTGGTTTTTTATACACCAATCGTGAACTGCGTCGAGGTCAGCCTGGAGTAAATGAACATCGACGGATGAGTTTATCTCTTTATAGATCTTTAAATCATCAGCGAAAATAGAGCAATTGCTGTGTTTTACTGAGAGAACTATGTCATTGACGAACATTAGAAAGAGAATTGGGCCCAGGTGTGAACCTTGAGGGACTCCAGATATAGAGAAATAATCAGGCGACTCATATCCCTTTACAACCACTCTTTGTTTTCTTTCCGAGAGATACGATTTAAACCAAAGAAGCAACTGGCCAAATATGCCGAAACCTTCAAGCTTCTTCAAGAGGATTTTATGGTCCACCTTGTCGAACGCACAGCTGAAATCAGTGTAAATTGAGTCTACATGGGCACGAGAGTCCATCAATTTACTTACTTCATTGACGTACTGGACCAGGTTAGTAGTCGTAGACTTACGGACACAGAAACCATGTTGTTGGGGTACTAACTGAGGATTAATATGTGATGTAAGTAAGTATCATATAATTATAATAACAGCACATAGTCTCATTATGCGTGTCGTTTGCGCATGTGTGGCAAACACATACGTGACATCATACAAAATATTTATTAGTATAAAGGGCTTTGCCTGAAATGTATGGGCCACTGGTGCCTTTTTTTTGATGCCACACTGATGCCAACTTGTTAGATGTACTTCCATATACAAACATGTTACTATGGCATCTCAGCTCTAAAGTACTACATCCGTTTCGAGTTATGCGCCCTAATTTATAACGCATATTTAATTAGGAAAACTGAAAATATGAATTACTTTTAATGGTCCTATACTATTTATTTCACAGCAGAAACTGTATTGGACTCAAGTTGCATCATATAGGCGTCAGTGGCATAGTGTGACATCAAGTTACACTTCACCGTAACAATGTTATGAGTATTTTATTAACGCTTTGAAGAGACTTCGAGGAGCGAGCACGTTCACGGTTCAAGCACGAAAGAAGGCACGACAGAACGCTCTAGGCGACTCTGTATCACTCGAACGTAAATTCCTTCTTTTCGATCAAAATTTTTGTATCTATCATGAATTAATGATAGGAAGATGATTAAAATAAAGATACTAAACCACACCTCCGACACTCATAATTGCCTACTACTACTACAGGAGCACGGTCTGTCTGCACACGTTTTGCGTGTATGGGTAATGTTATCATCGTCTAGGCTGAGTTAAGCCAATCACGGCAGGGCCGTTTTTTCCAGCGCGACAGCAGTCGGAGTGGGGCGAAAAATTGTCAGAGGTTGTGATTGTCGTTTCTGTACGTAGTAGGTATTAGTTATTATTCTTTGCACTAACCACGAATGCGAGCGCAGTCTCTTGAGCAGCTCGACGCAGAGGAGGTCACATCCTCGCTCCTTGGCTTCTGTCAGTCTATCTGGAGACACCGAACTGGGGGACACACTTCTGCTTTCTGATACGCTCCTTTAGTAAAACAAAGTAATTATTAACCTTCTGCTTGCTTTTCACACTCGATGTGTGAACATTGTTGCACTCATATGACTGACTTTATTGAGCAGCAAAAGAAGCAGGGAAGTTTTGTTTTCTGTCAGCTTACGGAAAATTGCTTTTTTGTGATTGTTGTGTAATAGGTTGACTGTCCGCAATTTGCCATGAATCATTTATCTGATCACGGGACAAGGAAAGAGTTCAAGACTGCTGGCAAACTGAAAAGCTTTTTTAAAATGAAGTTCATGGTAGCCTGGTAGGTCTAATACAGGTTCAATACGCACTGCTATCGTATGTATGTATATTTAGGGAATTATCTACAATATAAGGAGGACCGTCAACTACTAAATCTTCAGAGCAGTGACACACGTGAGAAGGTATCTTTTGACAAAACCCCTGAATTAGTTCTACGATACTTACTTCTTACACTTAGATTGTATCCAAGACTTTCTTGGCGTGTGGCTCAACTTCAGTTCTCTGATTTTATCCTTGATGCTGATGGCGCAAGGCGACTCCGTCTTGTTCATGACGGCCGCGTGGTGGTCGGTTCGGCTGGAGTTGCTGGAGACGCATCCGTCCGCGTGGATGGGAGGCAGCTGGACGCTCGCGTGCGATGCTCTCTCAGGCTCTGGGTAGTAAGTTATCAGGATACCTTGATATTGCCATATGTTAAATTGTTTGCCTATTATGTGTATTTATTACTTTTCGTCATATTAGGCCGTTTTATTAAGTACTAAGTTATAGCAAACTTAAACTTACCACTTCTTCCACTGATAAGTGCACTTTCTCCTGCTGCTAGATTCTTTCCTCCCAACTCCCACCTATCCAAACTCCTTTCCTTCCGTTCTTCATAAAGGCACGGCAGGTTGCCAGTCCTGGTCACCAATTTATTGTGAGTAAAGTTAAACAAAAAATTTAAGTTGTCTGAACTATTGGCGTTACTCTGTATTGGAGGCAATTTAAACATTTCAGATTCATTACTACTATCTACATTTGGGAATAACTTGACTTTTATTCCAGCATTATTCGTAAACAAGACATCCTTATCAGTTTCTTCGTTTTGACTAGTAACGTTAGCAGGCGCACCAGCTGTTACGTCGCCTGTACTATCTTTTCTTGCGACCGACTCTTCAGTCAAAGGAGTTAAGTATCCGAAACGTTTTCTTTCATGTTCAGAAGGCGTGTGCATGCGGAACTCCATGCGTTCAGACAACTTAGTGTACAGTTCGGCTACGTCATCATCAACAGACACGGGCGTACTTCTACCATCACTTTGGTTTTCACTTTTGTTAAATATACGCTTAGGTTCCATAAGCGAATCTTCTTCTATATCAGTGATGTCTGCCGATTGATCGAAATCGCTTGTGTTCTCATACTCGTTTTGATCTTCACACAATAATATATTATCGTTAGAATCGGGATTTACTAAGCTTCTTTTTATGGGGTTGGTGTTTGAACTATTGTCACTGGTGCAGTCGGATTTATCATTTTCTGTGTCAGATATCACGAATTTTGACGAACCGTCATCGATAGAATTAGGATATATTTGATGACAAGAAATTTCATTGGAGTTTTCTTTACAATCGCCTATCATTTCATTTGTAGTAAAGTTTTGTGTGGATCCTGATACTTCTATTCTATACTCTACCGTTTTGTTTTCTGTTATTGATATGAGGGAGGTTTGCGTCTCTAGTGTGTTGCTGTCGACAGGTCTTCTGACTGCGCCGTCTATTTCAGCTAGCTCTATGATAGTTTTGCTGGTCTGGGTGAAAATTTCTTGCGAAAATATGGAGCATTCGTTGATAATGGTGGAACACGCTCTGTTGATTTTCTTAGCAACTTCACATTGCGCGTCTCTGTTGATGAGAACCGGTATGGCAGGTTTGTCTTTCATGCTGACGATGCTTACGCTACCTCGCAGAGCTGAGCATTCACTGTCTTCGCTGTCCCACTCTATCACGTATGTATCCATTCCTGAGGAGTTCTGTTTCTCGGAGCCACTGTCCGTGAAGTCCATTGAGTATACATTCGAAACGGTTACACTTTTTTGTGACTCTGTGAGCTTCACATCCCCTACGACGTCTTCTATTTCATCATCCTGAAACATAATTGGTATAGCTAAAGATTGTTGAATCAGTTTACTATTTTAGACCTTATTGTGTATAATTTAACCTCTTAGTAGGTTTCGTATTTTACGTTTAGCTTATTGAGCGCTTGGTGTGGTGCACACGCACGGTACCTACCTAACATGCTCGTATGTAATCCCTACCTGCTGTATGTGAAATCATACGTGTCTTGTTTATTACAAAATCTATTATAAGTACCTTATTACTATCGCAGCAACATAATAATAGGCTTCTTTTTTTTCTAATTCTGATCATCGGAGCTCGGCTTTGTTATCTGAGAAAATTGTGACTCTATTCCTACTTGCTGACTTCAATAAGTAAATGCGAATCTCGGCTTGCTAATAATACTTGAGTGACTTACCATATTTGATCAATTTAGAACAAAAATAATATAAACTATAATATCCGCCACTAATGTAACCACATAAACGAGTACTCTTAAGTATTTACAAATATTTCAGTGCAATTCTGACAGGCCATGACAACTTTGAACTGAGAAACTGTCACCTCATGTTTTGTTTTATTTTCAAAAATTGTGGTTTTCTATAGCTTGATAATGTGGAGCGGTGACAAGACCTACATCATCCTGCACTGATTTCTTCAAAATCACCGATGGGTGATTTGGACGGCCAAGAACAACAATGAGATCATACTCAATAGGTATATTTAATGCGTTCTACAACGTGAATTTAACTTAGGTTTACAAAGACAAGATCTCGATCATAGTGAATCCTGTTAGACACAGCAAAGTAGGAACGGCGCTTTGAGGATCATGTGTCCCATTGTGTACCGACGCACATGCTGTCTTGATCTTCACATAGCATGTCCGTTGAATATGTTACAAATGAGTACCACTAAGCGAAAACCAAACTAACACATCTTCACATCGTCACAGAAATGGTTGCCGAAACAGCGCTATGGTACAAGATTTTGCATTTACTGCTACGTATCTCTTTTCTTAACAAAGCTATTCGTAACGGAACAACTTACCCCCGGCACTTTGAACCCCTGCTTCCTCTACTAGTACTCGGGCGTATAACACATCGAACTGTAGCAAGGGACTGTCACACAGAGACAAAACACCTCATTTACGACCGGGTGCTATAAGCAACATCAATTTATTAAAAACATTGAACCGGTAGGATGGAAAGTAAAGTAAAATAAAACAAGTTTTACATTAAAATATGCCAAAGTATTTAATCCACGTGTAGTCCATGAGTAGCATAGACAGTACAATATCACAACGATAGATAACCATGTTAGGTAAACAGTAGAATATGGAACTGTAGGCACAATACTTAGGTGTGATTGTATGGAGAGAATAGTGCTTTCGTCAAGACGCACGGAGAAATGACAGTTAAGTACCTGCAGGGTCACACCCTGGCCGTGTCCTAACCGAAAGATCGTGGCGCGAGTCCGCGATCAACGCCATTGCTTATATGAATTGTGACGTAGAGATACAACCGCGACTTGATTGATCGCGCGTGTAATCTATACAAATACTAAAACTTATCTACGAGTGTATATATAAAAATGAATCCCTATTTCCCTTGGTCACGCCATAACTTGCGAACGGCTGCACCAAATTGGATAATTCTTTTTTGTTGTGTTCGTTATTCACAAGACAAGGTTAAAAGTAGGTAAGTAGGGAAGGTAGGTAGGTAGGTAGGTAGGTAGGTAGGTAGGTAGGTAGGTAGGAAGGTAGGTAGGTAGGTAGGTAGGTAGGTAGGTAGGTAGGTAGGTAGGTAGGTAGGTAGGTAGGTAGGTAGGTAGGTAGGTATGTAGGTAGGTAGGTAGGTAGGTAGGTAGGTAGGTAGGTAGGTAGGTAGGTAGGTAGGTAGGTAGGTAGGTAGGTAGGTAGGTAGGTAGGTAGGTAGGTAGGTAGGTAGGTAGGTAGGTAGGTAGGTAGGTAGGTAGGTAGGTAGGTAGGTAGGTAGGTAGGTAGGTAGGGTAGGGTAGGGTAGGTAACCGTAGATAAGTACTTAGTGCTACCCGTGCAAAGCTGCAACGGGCAGCTAGTAAACTTATAAAGAGGTAAAATTTGTTTGTTTGTAAGTTTGAATGTAGGAGGTAATCTCCGGAACTACCAGCCGGATTTGAATAATTATTTTAGCATTGGATAGCCCAATTCTTGAGGAAAGGTAAATCGCTGGCAGAAGCTAGTACTCATATAAAAGAGCGCGACGATTGCGTATTCGCGCGAATTATAGTTTTTGGTTAGGATGCGGCGAAGAGAGGTTTTATTATACTCGTACATTATAATTGGTGTTTCATATTTAAAGTTGTCACAAACATGAACGGACGAAAGCATTGTTTCTCTTACAAATGTTTTTGTAGCGTGAGAAAACGATGTATCTGAGAAACTAGTCCATACTAGGTTTATTTACATACCTAATGATTATTATTTTTTTTCTAAAAAGTTTTACTAGAATTCTTCAAAATAACATCTATGTTGATAAATAACAAAGTGTTTCTGAGTTTGAACTAACTTATGTCTCCCCGCGACCCACGCTACAGACATGTCAGGCAGTAAGCCTGTATATAATAGTGCTGCTAAAACACTGCCATTGTGAAAAAGTCCGCAACTGCATAATCTATTGAATGGACAATCAAGGGTAATAGGAACACTAAATTTGGCTTTTCATGAGATTAATAACATTTTATTACGAAACAGTCGTGAGACTTCGAGGATTTTCAGTTTTACTAATCACTGGTTAAAACTACATAGATGGATCTGCAACGCAATCTTATAAAATTATCATCAAGCGCGTACGACAAAGACACACAAAAACCGTTGACGAGCTCGCATTATGCAGATACGCCATTTTCACAAACAGCGAAGTAGTTGATTTGTTAAAAATTTTACCTTATTCCCAAGTACATAAGGATGATATTAGAACATACAGATAGTACAACTAGATACTTAGAATATTTTGATTGAATACTTGAAGAACACGGGAACCGCTTGCTCATATATCAACGTTCCATAAAATATGATAATATAATAGATATAAAACATGATATTTAATACACTTACACAATCTACGTTTGCATGTGTTGCTGCAGTTTTTCTTTTAACTTCCTTGATTTAATTATAAATATCACGCCCGTATTCCCCGAGGGTAAGCAGAGGTGTATCCATAATTTCATAGTACATTACCTCAACTCATATTTCGCCAGTTAGAGGTCTCGCCCACGGCGACTTTTTGTAGCGATGCTGTCGCGCATGTGTATCGATACAGCCGCGATGCTGTCGCTGGCTGTGTACCTTCGCCCAGATTCTGTATCGCTACTATCGCGATGCTATCGCGCTTCAGGGCACATTCCCCAGCACCCCTCACTCCGTTCTCCACCCTTCGTTCCCCGATGTCGTTAGAACCGGTCGCGCGTTTGAATCGTTTCTGTCGCACGTTGCAAACGCGACTAACGCTCGATAGTAGCGATGCAGAAGCGCGTTTACAAAACTCGCGACAGCATCGCTACAAAAAGTAGCTTGTGGGCCAGGGGCCTTATGTGTGAAAGGGGCGAGCCCATTGCCATCAACCGGACATAAATATAGACTTCGGGATGCTACTGAGAAATTCTTTAAGGAAAAACCCAATACCCCCCCACTGCACGAGCTGAATATCAATCCTAGCACCCCATGGTCAGCAGTCGCGCTTGCGACCACTAGACTAACGAGGCAATTTTGTTGTGCCTGTTCGTTAGAAACGTGCGTACGCGCAACCGGCGTGCGTGTATGACCAGATGCCATAGTTTGAGTTTCTTTGAACCATCTCGACTTTACGCATCGACTGCGTTCAACGCTCCGATTGGCCCTTCACTGGTGAAGGGCCAATCGGAGGCTGAGCGCCGAACACGGTCGATGCGTAAAGCCGAGATGGTTCAAAGAAACTCACAGTAGGGCCTCTGATGTATAAACGTAAACGAGGAAGCAGGTGGCGTTCTATAGTTTCTGCTTACCCCCCATAGGAAGAAGGCGTAAGTTTATGTATATATGTAATTAGTGCCTCAGAACTTCAAGTGATTATTTGTGATCGCGATTGCAAGTGTTTAAAGTACAAAATATTTCCTGAGACAGTAAACCCACACATGCAAACACATAAACATGTATAATATAATGTATCTACATAGAACGTTCTATAAGTCCGATATAAACACCACTCCGGCACAACATCTATACGATAAATACCCTTTATATCCAAATACACCACATTTACTTATTATTTAAACACAGCATTTAATACATTTTTCAAACAATTTTTTTTAACAATTTATAGAACCAGGTCAAAAAATTAATAAGTTCCAATATAACGAAAATAATTTGAAGTATACATAATTCTCTAAAATCGATAAAGTTTAAAACAAGAGCGAATATTCTTTGTGAATACAATTAGCTCAATGATGTCTTTAAAAGTGTCTAATTTGATCACGAATTTGCACTTATTTGATGGGACGATATGTGCTTTCAACTACTTATAGGAAACTGCAGCGAAATTATTGTTCAGCAATCTATATAAATAAAAATGAAAGGCTGTTCGCACGTAAGCGCATCACTTGAGAACGGCTGGACTGATTCAGCGAAATGTTCGTAATTCTATAGGATTTTGTATGAATTCAAGACCATATTGAAATTTTAACAGGACAACGGCTGTACGGTCTGCTAGTTTTTATTAAGATTATTTGATTCCGAATGCTGTGTGATCACAAAAAAGCCCGAGTCTGAGTTTCTCTATTCGCTACATTAAATTTTACTACAGTCTCTAGATTGGCTGCAAAATCGTGAGATACATAGAATACGTTATTTTACATTTAGGCTCATATATAATCGATCAATACATTTACCACCTTTTCCACTTCCGAACAAATAATAATTTAATATAAATAACATAACATCACGCCCTGTTTCCCCGAAGGGGTTGGCAGACGTGTACTTAAAGAACACCCACATTAAAAAAAAATTACAATATCCAACACTTTGATGTTTCCCTGCTTACCTTGCTTCGTGGTGTGAAACTGTCTCATGATTCTTAAACACGATGGGCATATTGATTTTAGTAATAAGAACTTTCACCAAAAATGTAAATAAAATAAAAATCATGCCAATTTTTTCCAAAAATATACTATTATAAACCATTCTGTATAGAAGTCATTATACCTAGACTTTATTTAAAATACATTTAATAAACATGATACACTAAATTGATTAAAACCATCAATAATCAACTATGATTTTCTAAAAGACCATTCACCGATATAGTTAATATTTCTAAAAAATACAGTGATAATCAATGGAGCACCTGATACGACAAAATTCACGCATTCTACAAAGAATTTTAGCAAAATTATTTTGTTGCTTTCGGTACTTTTAAGGCGAAATTATAAACTGATTTCGCCTTTAAAATATACACCGTCATCGTGCCAGGGCCCATATTGTAAAGTCAGGAAGTTCTAAACAAGAAAGAGATGAGACTTACAATGTATAACACCATCTCTCTCTACCAGTTTCCCAGAATATTGTTAGTTGGTATAACTTTTATGTATAGGACCCTGACAGCGAACTATTTACATAATAAAATCAAATAAGAACAATCAGAGCTCACGGGTATAACTTGATCAAACCGGTCCCTCGCTATCTTTAAAGTTTATCAGCAAAATTAATTGTGTTAAAATTGTCAGTAGAATGACTAACGCACGGAATCATAACTGAACGCTTGAACAACAAAATAAACAATAATTTCAAACGGTTCACGTACAGTGAACTATTCTGTGCTTCTGATATGTAAAACTCTTCAATATACACCAACTGTAAACTTTTAAATAAATATCTATTACCATAAAATATTAAATTTCAACAACAAAACGATCAAAACGTAATTTTTTTATAACTAACAGTCTACAAGAAATGCTTTTTAAACTATACACTAATGAGTTTCGAAATAAGGCATTTGAAAATAAGGCTTTAATTCGCGATTTTGCGATTAATCGATAAATTGTGAAGTCGTGTCTTGATATCTTACATTTTGCATCTTAAAAGTCCTGGTCCAGAAGAATACGTTTACTTAGAAATAGGAACGGAAGCCTTAACTAATAACTATGTAAAATCGACACAACATTTATTTGAGAAATATAACACCATTATTAAACTATTGTTACGTAAATAAATATTATAATTAAAATCTTAATTAGTTGTAGTTAAAACGAAACTAATATAGATTATTTCGCATATTATAACTTTAGAGATTTAAAAATTAAATCATTTATTAAAATGCCTGCAAATAAAATGCGAAACAATCTACAGTTGATCAGTTTAGTTCTGTAATACCAAATATGTTGATAAAACACACAGGTGCAGGTGAATCTTAAGGCGTATACGCACGCACGACCAAAACATGGCGAACACGAACATCGAACACGGAACATTTGGCTCGAACAATTTGCATTCATTAATTTCAATTTTACGAATGTATTTGGTTATATGACTTCACAAGTTATTGCGTTTGCGTAAAGATCATTTTCACCTAAAGCAGTAATTAATATTAATGATTTTGAAGGCGCACTCAGATTAGATGGTGATCGGTTTTACGAATTTTGCCGATGTCTAAGTTGTGTCGTACTGTACGTGTAGACGTAAATAAAATTAGCACAGCCAACACGAACACCATACGAACACAGTTCAACTTGTGTTCTCGCCCAACCGCCCCGGTCTCTTTAGTAGCCAAGGATTCAAAATTGTTTGATGATCGTTAGTGGTACGCACATGCGAACAAAGTGTTCGATGTTCGTGTTCATCAGGTCAACAAATATTTCGATCAAAATGATCGAGTTCTAAATCCCCAGCGTGCTATGTATGCTACTAAAATTAATAATAAATAAATTACAGATTATGTAACTGTAACATTCTTTCCACATATTTCTATTTGGGGCATTCAACTGTGTTCACATTTAGGCCCACCTGCACCTAAGGCCCTATCGAACTTATCTTAACACTAATATAACCTGTTTTACACTAATATCTGAGATTAGTCTACACATCAAACCATTTACTAACAACTAAAACATTGCTGTTAACAGCAGAAATGGATTTATTCTATTTACTGAGGTTTTTATAATTACGACATCTTGCGGAATTACCTCGAACTAAGTTCTTAGGTTCCATTTTATGAAGGTGAAAAGTAAAATTTTGAAACTTTAACTTTAACTTTTAAATAAATTAAATTGTGATATTGTATTCATTTTTGTTGTTAACAGTGTTGTTATGACAAAATACATAAATAAATATTACAGTTATGATATATTTTTATAATTTATTATAGAATAAACATTTAAAATCCTATTGGAAGTTCATGATAGATATATTTGAATATTATTCGTATGTACAATCTACACTATATTTACTCTTAGATATAAGTTCATAGTTACACGTATTTAGTACTCAATGTTATAGACATATAAAATCTAGTTATAGAAGATACTGGGGCACATAGAGAGGTAATATCTAAAATGTTTTATTTTATATAAACACTTGATATTTTTTTTTTAGGCTGGCAATACTCTAATATTAATTCTCTGGTCTGGTAACATAGTTAGTATCAGCATTTGTAATCTATTTCATACGGTTTCATCAGCCAAAGTCTTTGTTTTATAGAAACAGATAGGGGTACCCAAATACGTAGGTGACCTTAAATTGGCCAAGGGCTATCTTATCAAATGATATGACCCACAGACGATATAATATTGCGAGCGGTCAACGAACCACGTGTCTGCCTTTGATTTGTTTTTTTTTATACCGACTTCTTTTAGTGTTTTACACACATGGCAATATTATAATATTATACATTAGTCGGTTAAATACATCTTAAAATCGATTTATTCATGTGTTTATATAAGAATAACCAAGATTAGTGCGCAATATTAATATCGATGCAAATTGTGTTGTATATCTGTCCAAAATTAGACGTATTGCAACTATAACGATTTTACACATTTAATTGTAACAATTTGCATCAATACAAAATACCCTAGGTATTAGCAGTTCCAAACTGCACATTCGCACCTAAAAAGTCAATATCGATACAATATTCCATCGATGACAACACCTCTATGTAGTATTCGTAGTTACAACACTAGAAAAATGATAACAATATCATCGATATACAGTTACACAAAGCTGCTTCAGAGACATTTGATATTCACCTTGACAGCCCAGGAGGTAATATAAATTTTACTATAGACATAAAACGACACGATTCCGCAGTCGACATTAAAATACAGTTAAGTGAATACTTATGTACATGGTTAAACCATCAGAATAAAAGGTGTTCACAATGATTTTGTGTTTGACTGCCGAACGTGTGCCAATTCACACTATGGGGCCGTTACACGCGCGTTTGCTCGCTAACATTTCAGCACTTTTTTTTTTGCACACCTCTTTCCTTTTTAATTCTCAGTATCTAAGTATAATAAATCTGTGATAACATATCGCGTAATGCGATAGCGAGAGATGGTGTGAAAACCGCGTAAAAAGAGCAGTTTTCAAAACGTGCTTTTTAGATGCGACCGACTTGATTATTTTGTCACATAAGACATTAAAAACATACAACAGTAAGTATTTAATCTAACACAAACACATATAGTCAGAAGTCATCATGCGTGGCAGCGCCATCTTTAAGTTACCGAGCACACACCTATCGCCCGCGACCATAAAACGCGCGACTGCTCGCTTGAAAAGATCACGTTCATTGAAGTTTAGTTTACACTTTTAGGACATGTACAGAGTAAACAAGACAGTGTGTGCGGCCGTGGCGGCGCCCTACTCGTCGGTGAGGTAGAGGCGGCGCCGCGCGCGCGCACATCAGCGCGGCGAGCGCGGCGGCGCCACGGGCTCGCCCGCCAGGCGCATGTGCAGCGCGTGCACGCGGACTATCTCCATCACTATGGACGACTCGATGTCTACGCCTGCACACAGTTATTAAGAATATTATAACCTACCTGCATAAAGTTTATTCAAACCCATGTTTCCAGCTGTTGTTATTTCCATTTGGGGGGGTGCGCTAACATAGCCCGCGAAATTTAAATTGTGTAAATACACCTTTACGGACGCGAATCATATTCTGATTACCTGTTACTGTCCTACAAATTGCAAAAAAAAACTTGAAATTTGAATTTTGGGCTACCCTGGCGCTTTCGCCTTAAAGAAATATCGACTTTATTCTGGTGAAGGTTAAGTTGATATTAGAATGATTACTACTATTGAACGTCATTAAAATGTTAATTATAACTCAAACTAAACTTAATGTGTGTTGTTAAAGCAATTTTTCCAATAACTCGTATTTGTTTACATGTTTTTGAAACTAAATAAATACCTTTATATAGAAACATTTATTCTAGCGTACAGACACATTTTAGTTGTGTCTAACAGCTATTCCAGTTCAGCATAAATGCCAGACAACTGTGCCTAGAGTTGGTTTTCAACTCAACATTACCACAGTAGTCGCGAAATTATCAGTACCTAGTCTGACCGTTTCATAACGTGACTTTTAGGTGAATGTTTAGGTGCACACTGCGGAAATAACTCTTAAAAAATCCTTGTAACAAATTTACAACATTACGAATGTAAATAATAGTTGTAACATGAGACATACGCCCCTTGTCAACGTCATTCGAGTGCGCATTTGGTCTACAAGATAGACAATTCCCTGGTATTAGAGATATATAAAAAGAACATAATTCTTACCCGCGTGCACTTCTTCCCTGGACAGCACGATCTCCTGCGAGATGTCGGGCGACACCAGGATCACGCGGTGGTGACGCGTCTGGAGCAGGTTCGCGACCACCATCTGACAGTTAATTATATTATTGTTAACGAAAGTTATGTTTTAATAACAGAAAGGAACACAAAAATGCAAATAACACATTATTTTGGAATAGAATTGAAAATAGTTATGGTTATTTGCATACGATGTGGTTCAACAGGTGAATTTTTTGGTTCAGGTACTTTCTACCATTCAGGATGCAAAAATTGGTACTTACTAACACAATATCAAATTGGTGATTCTAATTATAGTTTACATTTTAAAAAAAAAACATTACCATAAATAAGACTTTTTCGAAAATAATAAAGTTTTAAATACTGCTCGAAGTATCTTATTTTCAATAACTTTTCGAAACATTGTTTAGGATTATATTTTCAAAAGCTAAATAGTGCCCAGCTTACCTTATGCTTATACTTCTCAAGCGCGGACCTCGCTTTGGGAATGAGTAGGTTCTCGTCGGTCTCTAGCTTGAAGGATACGACGTAGGCCTCCGGGACCCACAGGCTCACTAGAGGGGCCAGCATCTTGGGCACCAGGTGCAGTTGGATGATGGGCGCTCCGCAAGCGGATTGCAACTTGTGGGTAGGCTGAAGAGAATAAAAAGTTCGGTCGTGAATGTTTTCTCAAAAAACTTAAGATTTATCTGAGCCAAACTATCGGCAATAACTGGGTACTTTAGGTCAGTGTCTTATCCCATCAAGTAATAAAGACATTGAGGACCTTCTAGCGAAAACTTCACACATCAATTATAAGTAAATAATTACATTTAAACAGGGTGCATGCCACTGATAAAATAAGCCAAAGTTTCTAGTCCTTGTGTTTGCGGAAATAATTTGTTACTGCCAGTGCCGCCTATTTCACCGGTGTTTCACGCATTTAGTGTAACGGGCAGACATTAAACACTCGCTTACCAGTAAACAGCACAATATTAGATGTCTTTGGCCACCAAACCAAGAGGATACCACGACAGTTGGAATACTCACCACTCGATCCTTAGGTATATAGAAGTCGGACACCGCAGCGGCTAGATACAGCATGGCCCTCGCTCCCAGGTTGGCGAGACACTCACAAGCGGCGCGCAGTAGCCAGAAGTATTCGGACACCGTCGTGAAGGACACGTGCAAGATGGCGCCCGCCGCGTGCGCAGCCTTGTAGCGGAGCAGCACGGGCGCTAGCACGTCCACGCTGTCAGGTTTCACTGAGGAATTGAAAAGAATTAATAACTTAATATAATCGTACCTTCGATTTTGAACTGCTAAGGTTAATATTGCAGCTGTGACTTGCTTTGGCTGCCTTATGTATGTTGTGTGAAGTGAACGCTATCCAGCTTCTAAAACTTTTTGAAGAAAGCATAAATAAATTTGTGATATATATACGAACATCTGGATATGTGAAAGGTAGCAGTTATTTAAGGTATCGTCGAAATTATGTGAATGTCTTTTGGAGACTGGAAAATATGGGAACATCTGAGTAATAACCTAGTAACAAAGGCAGTGACGATTGCAAATGAATAAATCGTCGATTAATTGTTAAGCCATCAAAGAATTTACTCACCCGAAATAGAAGTATTAGGTCCTCGATCCTGGATCTCAAGCATGTCCAAGAGCTTCTGTCCAGTGAAGTGCCTGGTGAAGGGCTCGAGCGACTTCTGGCGGTGCATGAAGATGACCGCGTAGCCCTGCTCCAAGAAGTACTCGGCAGAGGACGCGCCACGTGTGCCCGCGCTGAAGTTGTCCACGAAACGGACCGTGTTGTGCTCTAGCGGGACTGTCGTGCCGCCCGACTGGAAGGGGTAAGATGTAGAGGAATCTTTATAATAAATACTCAGCATAGCACATATATATTTTACCATACCTACTCCTACTCGTGGTTAAGTAACAACAGCCGCACGGATCGATCTATCAGGTTAAGCTATGCTTGCCGGGGTAGGTCCGTGGATGGGTGACCATCTTTACAAAGCGAGAGTCCTCCGTGTCTCGGATACACGTTAAGCCGTTGGTCCCGGCTGTTATTTGTGGATCTTTGACAGTCGAAAGTCTGACAACCAGTCTTACCAAGAGCTATCATATTATCCAGTTACTGGGTTGTGGAGGTCAGATAGGCAGTCGCTACATATAAAGTACTGGTATTCAGCTGCATCCGGTTAGACTGGAAGCTGGCCCCAACATAGTTGGGAAAAGGCTAGGCAGATGATGAATAGTGTAGTAGAAGTGCTTGTCGGACCACGCACAATGAAGGGTTCCGTAGTTGGGATGAATTTATCGCAAGAACAAACTTAACATTGTAGTTGAAAAACATGTTCTCCCATACGGAATGTTTGGGAGAACGAATGTATGGTACACATTTCCAAAAACCAACCATTTAGCTGGCAGGTGAGGCAGGGCCGCGGACAGACATACGGACATTTTTTGACATTTTTTTTTTGGAGGTGGCTTATAATTTAAATTATGTTTTGTGTTGCGTAATGTAAATTATCTTGAATACTATTATATAGAATCTTTTTTTTTCTTCTAACTAAACAGACAGCTATACTGCTGGGGAGTTTGTTGCGCCACTTCTTCTTCCCAGCTAACGCACTAGGAATTGGTGAAGGGTGGGCGTTTTGGGGGACTGTCTTATGTAATTTTGACGTTCGAAAAGTGCTGATTCTCAGCCTAGTTTGAATAAATGACTTTTGAATTTTGCTGGAAGAACAAGGTGTTCCTTCATTGAACAGGAAGGATATTTCAGCCTTACTTATTAAACTGTCATTTTATGAAGAGGTTTCTGATTCGAATTGTGTTATCAGATCTTAAAAAATATTATTTTCAAGGTTCTACTTTTATTTTTATTTAAATATTATTTTAGGATTATTTCATTATATTTTAGAGCTTAAACAACAAAAAACATTGTTATAAACTATTACTGAAGTAAATACCTAATTAATAAATCCGTGGATCATGGTATTAATAGCTTGCAGCTAGTCGCCGCTTTATTCAGCGTAATAGCCCTACTACCGTTAGCGCTTGACGTCTCAGGGGACACCTTATTAACTACGTCTGAACACGCAACGCTGCCGCGCTATCACCTGAATGGCAAATAAGATGTCCTATGGGACTTGCGGGTTAAAGGCACACGCTCTGATACGCGGCTGTAATTGTATTATTTATTGTTTAGTTCGCCGGCTTGCTACGTTATAAGATATTTTTGGAGTCCGACAAAAAAAAAACTATATTATAGGTATGATCTATTTTTACTCGACTGCAGCGAAGCTCAAAAGGAGAGTTATGTCTTTGTTTGTAGGTTTTGCTCTGTCATTTTTTATACAATTTTTCTAGGTGATATTAGGTCACACCAGTCAAATGTTAACTCATTACTAAAGTACCTCGTCTAGACCCCCAACCGTGACATATTTCGGCCATTTCGCGAGCAATTCCCTGATGTTTATCGGCAGAATCTCGCGCTAACGTCGTTAAGGTATACCCGTATAGGTCAAGGCTAATACAGCTCCTTTGGTAATTACCTAATTGCCTCTGCCGTACTTCAGGGCCGGAAGATATTTATGAAGAAAATTACCTTCGGATATTTAAATATTGTAGGATGTGCGTCAGAATTGCATATTTAGGTACTTATTATTATGTAAATTATGTCGACAAAAGAATTAAGAATAGCTACAGGCAAATATAGAAGTATCACAACGTTGTTTATTTAATTGTTATTTTGTGCGTAATATTTTATCTCTTTAATGACACACACGAAAGAGTCAGTCATGAATTTTTATTTATTAATATTATAGTTGCAACTTAGCTTTCTGTGCCCTTGTTTATTTTGTTGACTGTACCGGAATCTTTTAACTAACAGTCAAGAATAATCATGCCATAATATTGTTAATGTAATATTCAGCTGCTTTTCAAAACATTGTGCTGAATTATAGCGACAATTTTTATAAACTGAGTGAACTAGCGAATTAATATGATTAACCTACTTTTGTGAGATCACACCATTATGATAAGTGGTCGTTAGAATGTTGTTGTAGGTATAGAAATGTACCTACAAATAGAGGGTTTAAATTGGGAACATAATAAATAAGAAAGTAAATATCGTCTGTTCCAAAAGTATTTATGAAAATGTAAACAAATGGATTAGAAAACGAAACTATATCTGCAATGCCAATTTGTAATGCCTCTTACAAATTAAGTGCTTTGATTTGATTAATTGAATACTTAAACCCGAAATTTTAATTTTAAATCACCATAAAGATGTGTTTTATTTGATAATAATTTGAGGTTAATGTGTGTCAAATGTTATTCAAACAATAATTGTTGGAAAAAGTGGTGGTATAACGTTGAAACTTTCTAAATACAGATGAATGTGTTACTAATTCCCTTTAGAGAGTGATTGCGTAAGAATTTTGACCTGAACACTAAGGCCTGTATTAATAAACTTTACTCAGCCCAAGAGCTCGCACTTGATACTAATCTTGAGGTCTCGACCGTATTAATAAACATAAGAATTGATGTACTCAAGTTACGGCTTAGGTTTACGTTATCAGCCGAGTGATGAACTGATTAATAAACGAAACTCGACACTTAAGTATACAATAGGTGAGTGTACTCAACATGCTAAAACCTGAGTGTAGGCAGTAAGTGACTTGAGGTCGTGATTAGTAGCGCGAAACATGGATTTTGAAAATATTTTGGGTGAAATTAATTATTATGATCAAATAGAGTACTATGACGATATTTTATGGCCATTGCGTAAATCCGCCTATGTTGTCCGCCACTTATTTAGTTGCATAAAGTTTAATAAATAAATAAAGTTTAAAAGTAGGTACCTTATAAATCCAATTAATCTAATATTATTAGAAACAAACCCAATATATTCATATCAAAAAGTAATCTAATAAATTTATAGTTCATCCTTTTTTTTGAGACTCGTCCTTGACCCTCCAGACGCTTTATTGCGTTATGTTATTTGTAACTGCTAAGTTGAGTAGTAAGCATTTCTGTCGTATTGAGAAATAATTATACAACATTTTTAACAATTTAAGGTTTTCTTGGGTAGACAACAACTTTATAACGTGATAGAGTGCTATTCATATGTTTTTTAACAAAATACAAGTGTTTCAATAAATCTTACGACAAAACAATAACGAAACGTGATGAATGTTATTCTAAACTTCGGTCAATGTGTGTGTAATCGTTCACGAGATCGGCATCAAGTACAGCGCATTGAGGAGCTGATCTTGGTAACTGAGATACTGTACTCATGTGTTTATTAATTAGCAATGATCTTGAGATGCTGATAGCGTAATAATGGCGTATCAAATGATAGCGCACTTAAGTACGTTGTTGAGGGACGTTTATTAATACGGGCCTATGACACTGAAGAATTTAAATGTTTGTTTACACTTTCATCAGATAATTTTGGATCAGACTATAATAACATCAACCTACCTCAAGTAGATATCATGAAACACCTATCTACATATTTTTACTTATTGTACAAGTTGTGTTACATCACTTTAATGCAGTATTTAAATAAAAGGCGAAAATAAAATATTTGCACAATGAAATCATAACGATGTGAAAAATTTGTACTTATGTAAAAACCCAATAAGCGCCTCTTTAACATTCATTCTGTATATGTTTAATAATAAATATTTATTAAAGCATTGAAGGACACTGAACGAGACATAATAGAAGTTTTATTGTTACGCCTATGGGCGTTTACTGTCCCTCAAAGTGTTATGTACTAAAATTGGTAAAATTAAAACATAAAATCTTAGAAATTATTTACGGGGGTATTATAATGTTAGGTGCCTGTACTAGAATAAACCTGTATGTAGAATGTATACACTGTACTCACCAACCAGGGATATCACATAGTGGGTGCCTATACCAGTTGTTGAGCGGCCTAGGATAAACTGAAATAATGACTTGGACGAGTACATAACAGATTGGCCAGAAAAGCCAACTCATAGACATTTTGTAGAAGACTATGGGGGGCTGGGGAACACTGTCAACCAGCAGTGGGCAGTTTTTTTTTTTTTAATAGTGCCCTGAGACAGTGAGGCGGGGTCGCGGCAGACCGCGTAGGAGATGGCGGGACGAGCTGGATAGGTTCCGTCAAAACTGGAAGGAAGACGCGCGGGCTCGCGAACGATGGAAGGAGTGGAGGGAGGCCTTTGAAAAAAAAAAAAAAAAAAAAAAAAAAAAAAAAAAAAAAAAAAAAAAAAAAAAAGGACTCACCGTGACAAGCACAATTTTGTTCCCATACTGGTCATGCCTTTCACAGAACTCCTTCAACAATGACCGGTTGTCTTCAAAGTCTGGAGGTGGAAGGTGGACAGCAAAGAATTCCTCCCATGTACTACTCGCCATCTTGATGTAATAACTTGTGCTGATAAGTAAAGCTGTGGAAAGATGAAATATGTTCTATATTTATTGTGCAGGATAACAGTTAATAAGTTTGTTATTAAAATAATGAACATAGTTATTCATATCTTGGCATTATTACAGGTTCAAATGTTTTCTATATTTAATATTTTATAAAATGTTTCATAGTACTCGTATATTGTAGACTCAAACAAAAACAATTAATATAGGTTCTGCCATCAAAAGTAAGTGATCAAGCCAACACTTACTTTTGATGGTTTATGACTTTATGCTGAGAATTTGTAATAGTCAATAATAAACATTTTGGTAAAGAAAAGAATAAAAGAATAACTCCTCTCTTACTAACAAGATACAAAGTCTTGATAGGCAATAAACAACACACTTAAAACAACTTCACTTTCAGTTATTTGTTCTCTTGTAAGTATATTGTTACACAATTCCTTTTCCTTTTTTAAATTTTGTTACACAAACACACTCTAAGAAGGAAGAAATGCATCTAAACTCGTAATAGAGCCATACTGCATGAGTAGTATGGTAACAGGATTACCTAAATTTAAAATGGATCAACGGTCACTTGATATACGCTGATTAAGCTTAGCTCTTGTGGGATTTCATGTTAGACAAACAATTGATTTTGTGTTACGCTGTTTACTTAGTTTGGTATGGTAATGTTGTTGGGAATTTACATACAGATGATAATATTATAATTTACGCCAAATAAATAATTTTGTAAGTTATTTTAATTATTATGTCAATCGGAAAACAGTTTTTCAGCTCGAAGTGGTGTCTGAATGAACAATTTGTTCTGTCTATTTGACAACAAATTTTACATGTATGTATTTATTTCTAAATAAACACTTCCACACAATAATCTTAACGGACAGTCCTCTGTGCAGAGCATGCATGGAGGCCGAGGAGTCCGTTGCTCATGTGCTCTTTGAATGCACAGGCGTTTTCTAGATCAGAATAGAAACCTTTGGATCACCCAGATGTTTCACAGATGTTCTGAACAGACCAGGAGACCTAATCAACTTCTGGAGGGAGGTGGGTTGGTTGGAATAACCACCGACGGCCACCATGGCCCATGCAAAATGGTCCACCTGAAGGACTAAGTGCGGAAACCAAACCTCTAAACAACAACAAGTAAGTATTCATTTGTTATTAATTAAAATGACTGAAACTTTTGTGCTAAATAAATAAATACCTGGACAAGTAAAAATAAAACAAATTTTAAGTTAAATAAGTTCTCATATTTCTTCATTAGGTTTCCTAATATAGGCAGGCTTAACCTATTTTATGTTACATGGTCCTGACTGCATTTAGATTCAAGAAAACTAAGTCTATTGAAATAATACTATAAAACCTAAATTAAGAGATATATCATATTTACCTACTGTGCCAAATAAATACATATAGTGTGATGTTATCATATCATTTTTATCAAAACAATCAAAGGTCAGGCCACTTTGTAAAAATCTGTTACATTTGATAAGATCTAAAAAGAGCTATATTCTATAATTCTGATCTATAAAATTAAGTAGGTATATTTATATGCCTGTTTCCTGACCCATATCTCCATAATCTGTAATTAGTTTGATTATCTGCTTACCTCTAATTATCACGATTTATTTTTAAAAGACTTGATAATGTTTCGTACGGCTGATACTTTCGGTTTCTTCACACAGTGAAGGAGATTAGCGGAACACTTTTATGTGCCTCCGCCGCACACGACCGAATGTTTATACGGCCGACACCGTTAACCTCTAAGACATCTTATACTGATTAACGAGCGTTAACCAATATTTACTAGCTCGGTTTATAGAAAAATCAATGCGATAGCCCACCTCGCCGCGTCGATGTTACAAGGACGAGTCTAGTAGCAAGTAATTATCACCTTTGTAAACAGCTGAGTGTCCTTGGACGTTGCTCTGCGGGGTACAGCCGCCGCCCGCGATCGATGTTTTTAATTTAGAGTATAATTCACTTTCAACTGATCGAAATCTTTATCACGATGACTTTTTGATAACCGAGTGTGACAAGCACTGTGTGCGCGTTTACGAAAACAGCTGTCAACTGTCAACAAATCAGAAATGTCTTGTCATTTAGTACGTTCAGCTATCTTCGTAAACTGTTTACTTTTTTTTGGGATTGGCCTTGGCTTTGAAAGCAAAAAATTGGTCTGAATATTTACAAAAAGTTTTTAATTGTTTTATAATAAATTAAACAGGACTGTGTTAAGTAGTCAATGACTTAAATTCATAATCATAATTCTAAACCTAAGTAACTATTTATAATATTTACATCTTAGGGATTTAGGTAGGTACCTACATTAAAAACAAAGATATTTTTTGCTTGTAGGATAATAATTTTTCACTGATTCTTCTGAATATCTTCTTCTTCTGTGATTGCTGGTGGAGCTGCTTTTTGCAGGCGACGGTCGTCGGGCAGGAACGATGCAACAATCGCCGATGCTGAAATATTTGAAAAATGCATGTAGTTAATTATGTGTTTCAAATGAAATTATCCCACGGGAATGTACCTACTACCGGGATGAAAACTATTTAGTTTATCTCTGTGGCAAACGTTCATCCGAATCTTTTCAGACGATAAAGGCGTGAAAAGTAAC
Source organism: Agrochola macilenta (assembly GCA_916701695.1). Lineage (NCBI taxonomy): Eukaryota > Metazoa > Arthropoda > Insecta > Lepidoptera > Noctuidae > Agrochola > Agrochola macilenta. Next base: position 19,843,870 of record OU753563.1, read on the forward strand.
AGACGATGGAGTTGTTTTCGTATTTATAAATTAGAATGGATTGGCCCTTTTGCAAACACTGAATGAAACTTTGAAGAGGGACTTTTACTAGGTAGGTACCTACCTGCAAAGAGAGACGAAAAGAGGTAGAATCCGGCCTCGCAGCTGTTCGACAACATCAGGTTGAGGATCTGGATGGAGGCGAAGGTGCCGATACGTCCACCCGTCATGGGAAGTGCGATGGCTAAAGCCCTGAAAAATAAGTAAGTAATATCTACAATTAAAAACTGAAATAAAAAAATGCTGATTAGGTACCAACTTTGTGTTCCTCAGAAAATAAAGAACTAGGGCAAATAAAGGGAATGCTTATTGAGCCCCTGGATCAAGGGTTTATCTGTTAGTTATTACTCTGAGGGTTTATCAAGGGTCTTTTGGCGCCTGAATGACATTGACATAACATATAGACATACATTACATATAGTTCCTTGAACTTGTTTCATGTTTATTATTGTATATATATATATATATATATAGATAAGTGTATGCTTTATGAATGTATGTATTTATTGTGTATGTAAATGGTACACCACTGACTACCTGCAGTATTTGTCTCTCCTTCTCCCTTTAATCCATCCAAAGGTTGTCTGTAAAAGATCGCTTTTAGCGATAAGGCCGCCCATTGTGTCACCCTATGTAAAATGACTACATTTTTATCTGTATTTTTTAATGGTGTACATAATAAAGAATATTCTATTCTATTCTATTCTATTGACAGGGGGTTTTGTTGGTAAACATTTGTGAAATTGTCACAGAAATTGTAACGACAAAACAAGATGGCGGCGCGGCGTTAGTTCCGAATTTGGCCACGCGCTAAAATAACGTTGTAGGTTGTACCTGTAAGTTTAGATCAAGGGTCTGTCATGTATTTTCTTAAAAACTCGTAGGTACTCCTCTTACCTCAAATGAGTAGGGAACAGCGCCACACAGATGGCCGTGTACAAGCCAATGACGACGACGCCCATGACCAGCACCACGAAGAGTATGGCGCTGCCGATGGCGTTAGGCACCAGGTTCACCAGGATACCGCTCACGCCGCACAGCGCTGTCACCAGGAGCACCATGTTACGACGACCGGTTACGCCTAACAACTGTGGGTAAAAGAAGAGTTCATCATTTATCACGTTCTTGTAGCAGTTAGTATTTTAGTAGAAACTCACATACACTGGTAGGTAGTACCTATTTTTAGGTCTAAAGGTATGTGGAGAAACCTAATACTGGTAGGTACGGGTTTCCTTCATTTCGTTTTCAGCTTGGAAACGGTTCCTAACAATACCGATTTAAAAAAATCCGTTGTCATTGCTGAGGCGTCTGAGTTACTAGGATTTTTCAAGCGCATAGTAATTTTTCATGATCTCGGCATGTTCTCGGCTTACAAAAGCAGCAAGATGAATTGGAAGTTAGAGATGAAAGCACACAAATGCAGACATACCAATAGCTTATACGGTTCTAGCTCATAGTTCGTTCAACACACAGACTTAATTGAGAAGAGAGTCATAACGAGAACTCTCCAGGAAAGGAAGGTACACTTACAAAACTGATGATGATGTTGACCACAGACTGCATCGCCGCCACACCCAGCACTATCAACAGGGACGTTTCGTTCAGGGCACAAGGTACCGCATTACTCTGAAGAGAAATTACTGGTTTAAGAATAAGGCAATAGACGGTGTCCAGCAGTGTAGTTCATACATTGACGCTACACACTGAAAGAAGAGAAAATAATGTTTCCCTGAATGAAAAAGTAGTCAGTTCATGAAAACCATAAAGGATATATAAGTACTAACATCAGGAGGACTATCCATGGTTATGATGCCGCACATGGTGAGGTCTGAGTTCTCGCCAGTCTGCAGGATGCGAACGAACTGGTCTGCGATGGTCGGCAGCCACACTAGGAAGGCTCCCACCCTGGAACACGATGTTAACGGTTTAATTAATGCGTAATTATGGGTTCATTTACTGCATAATCATTATCATCAGTGGCAGCCTTGTTCCCCCCCACTAGGGAGTAGTAGGAGTATAGGTTGTACCATGGTTACTTGTTAGAGTATCATCCAAGTCTTCCGCCGGGAAGACCTGGATGAGACTAGTTGAGCCGTTGAAGATCGCGGGATCTTTAACGGCTACTACAACTACTTACTTAGGGACATAACACAAAAACAATAGAATTCGTCGGCGAAACAGAAATTATTATATCAAGAGACTGAGGTTTATTTCAATAACTCTCTCTGCTTATTAAAACCAAGCCTTACTAAATTAGTCGTATGGACGTGCCGACGACTAACTTAGTACCTAGGTTTTACAGTATCAGAACATTGTACCTTTTGGTACAATGATGCAAGATCAGTACCCTAATTGCGTAATAAACGATTACAATCTGAATCGTTTTTAAACAGATTGGTAATCCATAGCTCCATAAGTTCGAAAAAAAAATCCGCTCAACAAAGTAAATAATGCTGTTGCACTGTCAAAATGAAACAGATTAGTAGTAATTGTTTACGAAAATGTGTTGCGTAATTAGGGTAGGTACAGAAAAAAAAATAAAGAAATGGATAAAATATTCGATCGATGACTGACAGAAGTTATAACAAAATATATTCACTGGGGTTTGTGGCTAAGTAATAACAGCCGCACGGGGCGATCAATCAGGTAACGCTTCGCTTGCCGCGGTTGGTTTATGGATGGGTGACCATCTTTACATACCAAGACGACGTACGCACGTTAAGCCGACGGTCCCGGCTGTCATTCGTGGATCTTTGACAGTCGTAATGGGTCGTCAGAAGCCCAAAAGTCTAATAACCAGTCTTACCAAGGGGGTATCGTATTACCCAGTAGGTAACTGGGTTGTGGAGGTCAGAGAGGCAGTCACTCCATGTAAAATATTGGTATTCAGCTGCATCCGATTAGACTGGAAGCTGACACCAACAGGAAAAGGCTAGGCAGATTATGAATAAATTGTACTCACTGTTGGAATACGAAGAGTGTGATCATGATAATAGAGAGCTTCAGCAGTGGATGCTTGAACAGCGGCACAATTTGGTCTTTAGGAGATCCCCCTGATGCACCTGGTGCGCCACCTTCTTGTAATAATCCTTTCACCTGAAAAAAAAATTTAAAAGTTCAGCATCAGCATCTATTCTGTAGTTTAGGGTGAAAATCTTCTTGTAAATATTTTTTCCACTTTTTGAATATTTGTCAAATCCCTGGTTTTGCTGGGAGAAGATTTGATACCTGTTGATGTTGAATTTCGGCTACAGCCAATTTAACAGACGAAGATGTGTCGATGATAACGGCGACTATACAATACAAGGCATGCGATGCGTTTATGCGGGTATTGCTGTGGCGTTCAATATAAGTATATGCCTAGGCGGTAGAAAACTTTTAACCCTAGAATACTAATCTTATTTGATCACCGCTAAATACCTGGGCGACCGAGCTCTGCTCGGGTTAAAATAGAGAAAACGAATTTTCCCAGAATAAGACCTAGCTAGATCGATTTTTTGCTCCCGTAAACCCTATATTGCAACTTTCATCGAAAGCGTTACAGCCGTTTTCGAGAACGTACCATCATAAAAATGTAAGTTAAAGTTTGTTGAGATTTCTGACTTTTCTAGGACCCAAACCTCAGTTGGTCCGATATTGTTTTTTGGTCCTTATAAGTAACAGGATCGATTGGCATCAAAAAAGTTTTTGTCAAAACGGCATTTTCTTGCTGACCGTTTTTTTTCCAAATCTGTGAATGCAGATCAAAATGTCTCAAAAAGTTAAGGACAGTCTCCTAAGACCGTTTTCCTTTAGGTACTAAACTACAACGGTTAAGAATTGCTTTTGAATTTATTTTAATTTTTGAATTGCTTTTTTCTTTATTACGGACGCTTTTAACGTGCACGTCTCTCTACATTGTTCTCACATGACTGTATAATTACAACATGAATGATGTAACCAATATTTTGTAACAATATTCTGATTTAATTAAAAGAGTGTCCGTGGAGTTTCTTGCCCGTTCTTCTCCATAGGAACCTACTACGCGTTGGAATGGGCAACTAGCTTCATATTTCTGACTGACCGACCCCTTGACAATTCAAAAGTGCCTGTAATTGGTTTATTTGAAATAAATGCTTTGAGTTTTGAGTTTTTTTTAAGGTGTCCCGTCTCAAAAATCCAAATAGTATATAAGGTGTATCTATTCATACACGAAATATTTTAAGAGATATACCTATAGCTGGTAAAGAAACTATAAAAACGAAAAAAAAAAAAAAAAACTCGATGTTTTTTATTTTACGTAATTATTATAATTTTAAAACTGCTTGAGACATTTTGCATAAAACCTTTACTTCATATTCTATGAATGACCCGCCCGCCGCGGTGAGAGAGGTGACCGCCTCGATGCGGCACGCGGCGCGGCGGTGCCGCACAGACACTCGTCTCTCGTACTCCGCAGTCTGTGTGCTGCCGGACGCAAACACCTGCCCGCACCTCATGTTATATGGGACCTATCACTGGTGAACTATAGTGGACATACGAAAATACTCCTCTGCCTGTCTCTACGGAGAATGCAGGCGTGATGATGTTAAAAATAAATAAACCAACGTAGGTGGACTTCGTAACTCGATCTAGTGTTATTTTAATAGCGTATCGCTTACATTGATAATAAATGTGAATTTAAAATACAATACCACCTAAACCTAGTTATGTAGGTACCTAAATGATTAATTTCCCTCCTTTAAAATTTTACGAAAAGAAAGCTAGATGCGATTAAAACAAATTTTAATCCTAATCTACAATACCTACATATTTGTAAACTAGGTAAATACAAATAAACAGCTGATAGGTGCAACTCGAATTCGCATGTTAATGACCTCTGGGAAGTTATTGACATGCATCGAGTAGTATCCGTCAGCTGATTGTTAGTTGCCTACCTATCTACTCATACAGATGTGAACGTTAAAAAGTCTAAGTGCGTAGCGCGGATTTATTTGATCAAAAAATCGTACTTACCAGAGATTAGCAGACGTTGTCGCCCCGCAGTGGTCAAAAGATAAACGGGATACATGTCTTGTCATTGTGGTACTCGTATAACATACGGTATGATTCATCAAAACCTATTTGTCGATTAAATAACTACGTTACGGCTAGATTATAAGTTTTATTGACTAGTCTTTTTGTGGGCAAACAACATTGTTATTGTTAGTAGATCCGTAGTTGAGCACACACACACACACACCACCATGTTCTGGTACTCCTGGTTGGAATACCTGTAGTTAGGCATTGTAAGCATCTTGCCCGAGCGAGCCCGACGCGTGCCAGCTGAGGCGCGTGCGAGCGTACACGCGGATTGTGTGGGACTGGCAAGGCGCGGGCGCCGGGCGGGGGAGGCAGGCGCCCGCGCGCCGCGCTCACGTGTTTCTCTTTGATCATTCATAAAAGCCACGTGCCGTCTCAAATACTGCCGCTCGCGTACAAACTAGCGTAATGGATGTTAAAAATTAAGAAGGAACCAGTATTTATTATGTATGTCAAGTAATATTTAATTATTAAATTTTTTAATAAGATACTTACCTAGATTATTTTTTTGTTGCTATGGTTTCTTTACCAGCTATAGGTATATCTCTTAAAATATTTCGTGTATGAATAGATACACCTTATATACGTACATATAGGATGTAGTATCTGGGCGACCGAGCTCTGCTTGGGTGAAAATAGAGAAAACGAATTTTCCCAGATATGAGACCTAGCTAGATCGATTTTTCGTCCCCGTAAAACCCTTTATTGCAACTTTCATCGCAATCGTTAGAGCCGTTTTCGAGAATGTGATTACAAATATATCTATCTTAATATATGTATATAAATTACGCGTCACGTTGTTTGTCCGCGATGGACTCCTCAACTACTTAACCGATTTTAATGAAATTTTGTGAATGTGTATGGTTGGTTCCAGGTTAAAAGATAGGATAGTTTTGGACCCGATAGGGGGCGCTCCGTGCGAAGCAGGGGCGGGTCACTAGTATATATGTATGTATATATATATATATATATATATACACAAATACATATCATAACATCACGCCTGTATTCCCCGAAGGGTTGGGCAGAGGTGTCCCTATAGTACACCCATATTTCGCCAGTTATGTTTGAGCCATCTAATAGGGGGCGAGCCTATTGCTATCAACCGGGCACAAATCCAGACTCCGGGCTGATACTGAGAAATTTCAGATGGAAAAACCCAAAAAGTATAAAAATATACAAAATATTGCTCATTTAATAGTAAAGGATAGAATTCAATGATCGCCTGGGAAGCAATTTTTTTTATAAATAAATCGAAATTTCGTTTTAAAACATTTACTGATTTTTTTTTCCGAGAAACTGTCATTAGTCCATACATTACTCTTATATACGAGTATACACTACTTATATCAGGGTGGCAGGGACATCGACGTGCAAACTGTACCCATGAATTCAGCACATGATTTTAGAATTTCACTCAAGCAGTAAACGGTCGATTATCAACAAAAAAAACCCCATATACCACTTTCCTTCCACCCACCATCTCTTCACAGACTTACAAAATCTTTAATAAAAAAAATAACTATAAGCCTGAGAGTGCAGATATTTTAGAGGCTAAAATAATGTCTTCATCGAATATATTCATAGCAAATAGCTAGTCAAAATAAAAATTTAAAAAGAGTTCTACAAATGTTCAGTCAAAAATGTTCCCTCTCCTACTAATGATCGTCTCACAGGTGATCGTATAGTCAATATTTCGGCAACGATGCAAGCTAGCCAGGCGCGGGATCACCCTTTATCGCATTGCGGGTTTCCCTGAGTTGGCAAGAATGGACAACCCGATGCGTCACAGCAATTTCAAATTAACCAGTAAAACCTACTGCAGGCGGCCCCTCACGCCATGATTAGTACGTGCACTAGGGTTAGGGAGCTTTCTTCAATTAGGTTATTAATATGTAGTAGGTAAGATCCTCAAGAGATCCGCCGGAGAACCAAGGTAACCGACATAGCCCGAACAAATGGTAAACTTAAGTGGCAATGGGCAGGGCACATTGCTCGCAGAACAGATGGCCGATGGGGCCGAAAGGTTCTGGAGTGGCGACCGAGTGCCGGAAGACGTAACGTTGGAAGGCCTCCCACAAGATGCACCGATGACCTTGTAAAGACTGCAGGAACCCGCTGGATGCGGGTAGCACAGAACCGGTCGAAGTGGCGGTGCTTTGGGGAGGCCTATGTCCAGCAGTGAACGTCTTTCGACTGAAATCATGAATATCCTCAAGGTCTTTTACCTGTAATTCCTCCTTGGATCTGACATGATTGATCCTGTGGATGGTCCTCAATATATCCATGGCTTGGTCTTCATCTCCCTTAACGAAGACGAACTTGGGGCTCTCCTTCATGAAGAACAACCAGATGGTGGTGATGATGCTGGGGACGGAGTACACCACCAGCAAGGTGCGCCAAGAGTTCCACGTGATGCCCAGAGCAGGAAGGTCGTGGGAGAAACTTAGGGGAATGATTGGTATCGCCAGAACTGGAATTTAGAAATTAACAGTCACATCTTGAATGACTCCCAGTTAAAATAGTGAGCAGTCACGTAACAAGACCCAAGAGAAATACGGGCAATGAATTTTTCGAGATATTTTGTGACCATCGCCCTTCCTGAGTTTTGCTCACTAATAAACCCTAAGACCAAGATCTACTCGTATACACGTTACTTAGCTATCATGCTTTAACCAATACTATTACCAATTATTCTGTGCTTTGACATATTCTCTCTATTTCTCGGGGAGTTTGTTGGCTACTTCTTCTTCCCAGCTAAAGCAGTAGGAAGTGGTGAAGGGGGTATATTCTGTTAGTTTTTAAATGCTCTTTTTATGTTTTTTTAATTTTTATGATTTTTATTATTTACTGTTTGTATTTCCTGTGCGTGTCCAAAATAACATATTTTTCTTTCTTTCTTTCTTTCATACATTCATATCTACTTTGCTTATTTTTTCTAGGTGGTTTTGTCTGGTGAAAGGCTTGGCCTAAGTTTGTGCTAAGTAATGTTTATAGATCCCAGCCTAAATCTACTTCTATTCAGTTTCCTACATATATCAAGAGTTTGCACCAGTTAGTGTTTCATTCCCTCACCTGCCATGATACCCTGTGAGAGCAGGAAGATACTGGACACCAGTAGCACGACGAGGTTCCTCTTGGCCATCGGAACACTTTCACTCAGCAGGGACATCGACATCGAGTACAAGCCTGATGCGCTGAAAAAATTAAGATGTAACTTGTAATATACTTAGGTACTGATGATCAATGAAGGGTTTTTAAATGAGTGAAGGTAAGGATTATTTTTAATCCTTTGATTTAAAAAAAGTAAAAATTCTTAGTGATTTGTTTGAAATGGTTTTATGAAACCATTACGCTTATATTTGGATACTTCGTCATATTGAAGTGCTATCAAGGTCCTTATTGCAAAGTGCTTAGTTACGTGAAAAAGGACAATAAAATAGGGATGTTGACTGGGAAAAAAAAATACTATTTAGTCCGTCAGTCAGATAATAAAAAAATATTAGACACGTATTTTTTGCTTTATGATCATATTAATAAAAAAATAGTTTAGTTAAAACCATAGAAATATAAATAACAGGAGAAGTGGTATGGGGGCGTGTCTGTGTCCGCGCGTCTTGATCACAATGCTCATGCCTCAGGCAAATGGCCGTCTCCGCTAACTAGTGCGCTTTCGAGCGCGATCGTGATAACATTTAAGAATACCGTGTTGTTCAGTGGTTTCTTGTAAAAATCGAAGCTAAACTATAAACTTTATAAATCGTAGAACCACTTTTCATAAATCAGCACAAGTATTTTGCTATATTTGTGTTGAAAATCATGAAAAACAACAAATCGTAAAATATTTCTTGCCTTTACTACGTTATTTTTGTTTTCATATATCACAGCGACTGTACTTTTATTGTAGTAAATACATTGCTTCTTTACCACTACCAAAGTATGTCGCTAAGTAACTGGACAAGCAATGTAAAAATTACAAAACGATATTTGCTTTAAGCGGTTGCATCGTTAGTACGGCCGCAGCGGCCTGCGACGGATTAGTGATGTGGTTGTGCAGATCCACTAACGTAGGCTATCGACAATAATGTCGATTGTCGTATGAATTTATATTACTATTAAAGTTTATTCTTCAATTTGTCAACAGTTATAGCCTGATTGGAAGACCGATGTGAAATCTTGTTTTATACTCATTTAGATTTTCTCATAATGTTGTTATTTTTTTTGGTTTACTTAATATTTCTTTTTTTTACTTACTTATTGTTTATTTATATCATCTTATTATATGTATATCGTTTTTTATTTATAATTTTTTCAGCAACTTCCAAAAATTTTAATACAAATATAAATGGGAGAATCGATAAGTTTCCGATTTAGTCAATCACTAGCGTATATGTAAAATAAATGGCTTTTGCACAGCACAACGATAGCGAACGATGTTTTCGTGTGGGTGAGTTGTACGGTGCATGGTATCTATGGTTAAAACGCATTGAAGTTGGGGAGTGGGGGTTCGCTACGTCACAAGCATTATATTTCTATGGTCACAAGTCAGTATAAAATCTACCATGTAGTGACGTCATGCCACATTTTAACGTATTGCCTACTCAATGTCACCGCCACACCCACACGCACATCCTCCCTGATACACACATCAACACCAACCACACACCTCGCACACCTCACGCATCCCGCACAAATCACACACCACACACTCGACACACCTCACACACCCCTCACACATCACACACTCCGCACACCCAACACACCCACATTAATGTATACATTTTCAGCGTGTGCTTGAATTTATATTAATTACACTTTATGTAATTAGCAATAAAGCACGCATAGCGCGCTCGAGTAAAATTATGTATACTAAACTAGCTATAACTGAAATGTGTAACTCTATAAACTAAAAATCAAATAATTTTGTTAATTAGTACAAAAGCCAAAGCTTAAGGAAGTGCGGAGTCTCCTAACACAGGCGTTATCATGCTTAAAAGTAGTCCAATCAAAAACTAATCTATACTAGTTGGTACTCAAATAAAACATTTTGTATTTGTAATGTATTGCCGTAATGATTTGATTACATAAAAAATTATGTCCAATTTTTTTATTTAATCTACCTTACGGACAAAAAAAGATTTTGTCAATCTCCCTATCCATTCCAGTCCGCGCATCACGGTCAGTTTCTCTCACTCGTCAGTCGTCAGTTTATTTTCGTTGAGTAGACAGTTTCGCTTTTTGGTCTGTTTTGCGGATTAGCCAGTTGCGTCAACTCGGCAGTTATCCTTCCAATCCACAAAATAAATACAATAATTATGTATTTAAGTCAGTTTTAATCAAGACGTATGTGAAACAGATAACGATTTACTCATTTAGGTACCTACTTGTATTTTGAAATCAAGTTTTTTAGATACCTAGCTATGTTTTATATTAGCAGTTAACTGAGTTTTATTATTAATTCATAACTACCTAGTAGGTAATACCTACAGCTACACGTGTGTTTGTTGATAAATCATTCATTTTAAAAAAAGATCAAGTCAACTATAAATCATTTCTTATTTTTATTACTAATCCTGTATTTAATATTATCTACTCAGTATATTAGGTGTACCGACAGAAATATTTTATTTCTAATTTATCTTTTACCTTGTAGGACCGTAGGACTAATTTCATAATGGTTCTGCTGGGCGTCTAAGATACTTAATGAGAAGAAGGTAGGTCCTTCCTGAAAACTAAGGTAGGCTTGAATTTTCATAGTTCTATAACTATACTCTATAGTAATGCCAGTCTACAGATTAAAATAGACTACCTATAGAGACACATCCGCTAAATAACACATAACATCCCGCCTGTTATCCGCGAAGGGTATGGTAGAGGTGTAGATAGTTTTTATTTGCACCAATGACAACCCCATTTTATGTCCAGACGATTGCCTGTAAGAGATCGCAGAAAGCGATAAGGTAGTATATAATTGTGGTAGGTACTTATATTTCTTTTTACGTTTATATAAATAAATAAAAATAGATAAATACATTAAATTCCTACAGTACACCAAATTATTTAAAAGCAAACAAAACTTACAAAAGGGAAGCGATAAACTGGAAGATCATAAGCATGACCCAGTTGACTGAGATGCTGGCCACCAGGTTGAATATGATACCGCCTATGAGAGAGACCAGCAGCATCTTGCGTCTGCCGCGCGTGTCAGCCATGTAGCCCCATAGGATACCGCCCAGCATTGATCCTGGAGAAGAAAAAAATATAAACATAGGTGGTGCTGGAAGTGAGTATGTAGTAATAAGTAAGTAATTTTAAACAGAAGATCGCGGGGAAGACCCGAATGAGACCTCGCACAGACCAGGGAAGCAAGGCACAAACCGGAGGCAGCCTGTATTTAGCAGTGGGTGGAACAAGGCTGCCAAAGATTATGATGATGAAGTAAGTGACTAACTAACGAACTATGCAAATAAATACAAAAACAAAAGAGCACTAAGGCGTCGAAGTATTCGTCCGCAATACTGTACAGTCACGAGCACCAATATGTATACACTTAGCAACTTTAAAAAGTGATTTTCTCCTACTGTGGTGATTGTAATTTTATGTTGTTATGAACATTCGTCGTTAGTCAGTCGTTATTCCATGAGAAAATCGCTTTTGAACTTTGCTAAGTGGATACATATTGGTGCTTGTGACTGTACGTGACGATGGGAAGAGACCAGACGGCATGACGTCATTGCCTTGGAAGGTGTCAACTTGTGTCGACACCCTTGCGCCATCTTATGTTCCTAGCACGGCGGGCTGTGCTGGCGCCGCTTCTGCGGCTGCTGAGAGGACGAAACTAAATGGCGTAAGTCTCAATTCTTATTTCGTTTATAACTAAAGTAATCATTGATCTAGAGAACAAATATCTTGTGGCTGGATATACTATATTTTCTTACTGTGAATACATAATTAAGACATAACAAGCCGAGTAATCTTGATTTTATTTAAATAATCTATTAGGAACCGACTTAAACACTAATATTAACACAATTAGGAAAAAACGAAACGAAACGAAATTCAGGGTTAGAAAAAAACACATGATTTTCGAATAAAAAATGAATCGAACGAAAATTATACAATTACGAAACTGTCTTGTACATGAAAAGAAAAAGATCCAAAAAACATATAAGTACTCAAGTTACATTTTTATTGTATGCGTGACTGTTTCCATACAATTTAGGGAGCCTGCTCTTAAGGCGGGGATTTAAAACCAGTAATCGTTACAAAGATATAACTAATTAATCATTATAAACTAACTAATAAAGTTAGATTAAATAACCTGATTATTCTGAATAGATACCTAAATATTAAGTAGGTAGGTACCTACTGCGTTTTGCTTAATAAATAAAAACTCTTTAGGGCGCCTGGTCCTTAGAGTCGGAAACTCAGCATACACTACAGTTCTGTTACAGTTCTTTCAATTAACTTACCCACGACAGGTCCAGCGGCTAGCAACCCCTGTTGGCTGCTCGTGGTCTCCAGCTCACAGGCACTGGTGGGCACTATGATGGTGCTGGCATACACGATGCAGGCGAAGGAGATAATCGCTAGACCGGTCAAGCTGGTCATTATGTAGCTGTATAGTCCAAAACCTAAATAATAATAAAGTCAAAAATGTAGTGAGTTAATTAAAGAAGAAAAGGGTTAAAGGAGACAAAAAAATATTTTAGTTACGACTATTTCCAGGTATTTAAAGAAGAGATTTTGATGAGAGGTTTATTCTGAAAGTGGGCAACGTCACTACGTGGCTACGTGGTTCCAGCCCGGAGTCTGGATTTGTGCTCGGTTGATGGTAATAGGCTCGCTCCCTATTACATGGGACTTAAACATAACTGGTGAAATGTGGGTGTACTACAGGTGCACCTCGCCCTAAAACAGGGCTTCCCAACCTTTTAACATACGCGCCCCCTAACTTCGTTTTAAAATCACTACGCCTCTGAGTTATTTTGTCGACATAAGCAGCAGCAGAAAAGCATAAGAATGTAAAGCGAGCGAAAGTGAGGTCGAAAATGCTGGACCCCCTTGGTTAGGTTAGATTTTGTTTTGATCATTCAAACATAAATAGAAGTTACTTTGTCGAGTTTTGCAGAAAAACTCCAGAATTATGAGAATGCATAATGTAAGAGCAAGCAAAGCGAGCTCGAATAATGTTGTAGGTACAATTTCGGATTCATTACATTTTCCAGGAAGGTGCAAGTACCCTCTTGCACCCCGCTCCCGGCGCCTATGTTCGGGATAAAATGTGTAAATCTGGGTCACCAGCTATCTACGTATCAAGTTTCATCACAATTGGTTCAGTCGTTTTTTCATCTTACTTCTTGTAAGATATTCCTATACACACACACACACTTTCGCAGTTATAATATTATTAGGGATAATTAGGTAGGCCAGGGCCCAGGACCTCTGTAGAAGGTGAAGCGCGCTTCGGAAGCTCTACATCTCTATAGAATTTAAGAATCTTTTATATTGTGTAAGTAGATGCATACTCGTACTTACTTAAACAATTCATTTTATGTTTTGTGTAAACTCTGGGAAACTGGTGGCTCTGAAAAAATATTTTGTCGACATAATATGCAGAAAAGCTAAAGCTCATTTTAGAGTAAAGACCTAGACATACCTACAATGCTATGAAATGTTCGGGTTTTGAAAACTAGCCTTAACCTTTTCTAAATCAAGAATATAACATTAAATAAATCTATAGTTTATTATTAGACCCACCGCGCCCCCCCATTGGTCACTCTACGCCCCCCTAGGGGGGCGCGCTCCACCGGTTGGGAATCCCTGCCCTAACCCTTCGGGGAATACAGGCGTAATGTTATGTTATATGTAAAGTAATGTAATTTAAAAATCGTAACTTACCTGCTTGGTCAATCGCCGCCTCGAAAGGCAGCTTTTCAGAGGAATCATTGCTTTTGTCCGCCATCTTAACTTTCCACTTATTAATTATAAATAAAATAAATGAGTTAAAAAATATAAAATAATATTCGATTAGTAATCACAATATATATAACCATTAATTAATAAAGAGAGTTAAAAAATATAATATTCTTAGACTTCAATTCCTCACGTGTTAATGCAAGGAGAGTCATTCTAAGATTAAAAATCGTACGTAATATTGATAGTGCTAAATATGAAGATAATCGCATTGTTCCTATACGATACTACTAGTTTGCAAATTATCGACAAAGATAATTACATAATTTAATTGAGTTTTCCAGAGATATTAAACTGCCAATTACAATTACCTTTGCCATTACAATTTTCATAAAGCTATTATGAATAATAAAATATTGGACCATTTACATAAAGAACAAAGTTACAAAAATGGATTCTACCTTTAAGACTTCGCGGTCCTTAGGTTGATGATGATAAAACTGCGTAGGTATAGCAATTCTGTTTCCAATGTGGTAGGTGGCCTACGAACCACTATGCTAGCGGGCCAGGGATAGTGAAGGCTTATGCACAGACTACTATGGTTACGACTACGAGTTCACGCACATACACATTTTTTTTTTTAATTGCGTATATAATCGAACATTCCATAAGGTCAATATTTTACCTTAGAGAGGATATTCTCCACATGCCCATTCCTATTTAAATACTTCACACAGAAAGCCTGAATTAAATTCAAGGCCTCCGATTAGCACGAACGTCGACGTGTCGATAGATCGATTTCTTGTTCAATTAATGTTTTTGCGTAATTCTTTTTGTGAACTAGGTGAAAATACAGATAGGTATAAGTACAAGTAGGTACAATGGAAGAACTACTTAACACGTGCAGTGCCGGGAGCCCTCTTGGAGGGTTCACCTAGTCGCATATGGGATGCCGCGAGTCATTTTCAATGTAGGTTTTTATTAGCAAATACAGCATTATAAACAGTGAAAATAAAATCTGATTTACATTTTAACTAAATTTGTTAGTATGGTTAGGTTTTATAATCCAAGCATATTTCTTATCTTCTTGTAATTTCTTGTTCAAATATTCACAAACAATTTAAAAGGTTGGAAACTACGATTAATTAGCGACAAGACCCCCTGAAAACACAATTTTACTTCGTTTTACAGTGTTTTATAACACGGTTTTAAACCTAATGCCGTTAACCGTCCGCCATGGTTAACTTTAGCGCAGATGTAATGCCGGCAACCCTCCCGGAGGGTTCACTTTCAATATGATGGCGGCATGGCGTATGAGTTATATGAAAAGTGGGTGGAGTCGAAAGTGTTAAGTATATACCTAGGTACTTTTTACGATAAATGAGATGTAAGTAGAACAGTTTTATTTATTTATTTATTTAATCCAGTTTTAATGTATACATTCGTTACATATTCCATTCCGGTCCTTAGAGCCGGTACCGACTTTTTTTTTATTGTCGCTTGATGCTTCGAGGGCATGTTCAATAAATAATTGAGTGTTCATAGCTATAGTTCCTATAGTAACTTAAACCTTAGTAGAATCCTTCGCTGCTCTCGGGATCCACTTAGTCCCTCGAATTAAATTCCCTTTTTTTTCACTTGTTGTATAATCTACTATTATTATAATCTAAGTCATTAAAGGGTCAAAATAAATTAGCTAGTGAAAGTGTAGTGTTCGTTTACCAAAAAATGTATACATTTGCACGTTGTTTGTGACATTTTCGTACTTATCTGTCGATAAAAATATTTGCTATCAGTACAAACTTATCTGCCATTAAATAATAACTTAATCTTATCCATTAATGGCCAGTGATCAGTTCAAGAGCGGGCTAAAGGTCGTTATGTATGTTGTGATGGATTCCCAAAACCTATTCCTTTTACGATACTTAGGGCAAAATGTACCTAATTATCTAGTAGACCTAAGCTTTGTATATTTGAAACTTCCATATTTTATTTCACATTTAACTTACTAGCTTCTCATTAGTGACTTGTTGGGGAGTACAACCGCGATATTACTATGGGCAGCCGACCTCTACGGGCGCCACTGGGAAATCAATAAAAACTTTTGAAAATTGATGAGATAAACATTGTTTTTTCAGACATGCACTTCTCACACTTATGATAATTATCTACCTATCTCTTCTTCTTCTATTTTCTATGTATATGAAAATCAATTGCTGTTCGTTAGTCTCGCTAAAACTCGAGAACGGCTGGACCGATTTGAATATATATTTGTTTGTTTTGTTCGCTTCAATACTGGGGTGGTTTGAGAGAAAAGAAAATTACAAAAATCCTAAAGGAACAGCCAAAAATCGAAAAATTCTAAATTTTGTCTCACGTGGTACGAAGTTCATAGGAAATCTGGTATCCTACTCCTAACTAAATTATAAATGCGAAAGTGAGTTTGTTTGTTTGTTACACTTTCACGCTAAAATGCTGAACGGATTGGGATGAAATTTGGCACATGAGTAGACCATGACCCCTATGAAACGATCCCAGATCCCTAACTTACTACCTACTGGTAGGAAGTTAGTTTGTAACTAAGAAAAGTCGAGTTACGAAAAAAGAAGTTCAAAAGTCATCAAAGTTTTTGTAAGGTGATTGATTGTACCTACGTAAATTCAGATAGCAAGATAATAAATATAGTTAGGTGAAGAGAAATTAAAACAATTAAAGCCGATTGCTGGTCATAAAGATATTTTTTGTGTAGGATACTCATTCGCACTAAGCAGGCAGGTACATTAATAGATACCTAGCAGATATCCTAGATAAAACCTATATAATCAATTTAGATATAAATCATTGACGTGTTTTTAGCATTATTATGACCATTTTATAAGCCGCTTTTTGAAATGGAATGTAATTTGTGTATGATAAAAAATCATACACCTACCCACTATGGGTAGGTGTATGATTTTCAGAAAATCATTTCTAATATTTTCATGCCTGAAAACCTCGCGCGCATCTTTTGTTACAGTCATTTCAGTTCTGGACATTTTATTTTGTAGGCAAACAAAAAAAACGATATTTAATATGCATTATGTAGGTACAGTCACGAGCACCAATATGTATCCAATTAGCAAAATTCAAAAGCGATTTTCTCATGGAATAACGACTTACAACGACGACAACTTTGAGTAAGGCCTATTTCTTATTAGTAGGTGTTCCAAAATACTATGTTCGTAACAATATAAAATTACAATCACCACAGTAGGACAAAATCACTTTTTAAAGTTGCTAAGTGTGTGTATACATATTGGTGCTCGTGACTGTACATATATTACAATCCTAAATACTAATATGGTTTTTCTTAATTACTTTTATAATATTTTATTTAAACAAAAACTGTTCTTTTTACTAATACTGTTTTTATGAAATTTAGAAATGGCGTTATTTACATGATTGACTCATTAATTCAAGGAAAATAAAATAAATGGAAGTTTCAAAATGTTCACCCTTTATGTGCCTATAAAATGTTTTGATAAAATTGTGGGAATAACTAGTTTCAGGATTATATTCATGCAGATAAACTTAATTCTTTGATCAGCAGGTAATCCTCTTTTACTAAGTAAGTACGATAAACTTTATGGCAGTAACGATAGTAATATATTATTCTTTTAAAAAACACAAACTATACAAATGCATACAATAAAATTATCAGTCAGTCAGTAGCATTTACATAACATAGCGCTCGGACATTCATTCATACATTATGTACAACTAAGATTATTTAATGTTCTTCAGAAGATTAATTTAAATTAAAAAAAAAAAAAATTATAATGAAGAGAATGACTATCGAAGACTGGAAGATTTCATCACAAAACAAATCAAAATAAACAAAATAAAAAAAGTTAAAATTCTAAACAAACCTCGAGATGATTGGATCAATAAACATGTGCTAAATGTTTTACACAAACGCAACGAGGCGTGGGGCGCTCACAAGGAAGACATTGACAACAATGAAATCGAATTAAAATTCAAAGATATAAGAGATGAAGCCAATAAAGCAATAAGAAACACAAAAAGGAAGTATTACCTCGACAGTTTTAAGAAGTGTCAGAAACAGCCGAAGAAAATTTGGAACTTGATTAATACGTTAGCAAATAACAAACACAAAAATAGTTATGCTCCTTCAAAGCTAAAAACGGAAACTGACGAAATAACAGATGGGCAACAAATCTGCCAACATTTCAACGATTTCTTTTCCACAGTTGGTTCTATCTTAGCCAGTAAAATAACACATACACAAGCTCATACCACATTGAATAAAACACAATCACAAACCCATACACTGCAAACATTAGAACCATGCACAAAA
This sequence comes from Agrochola macilenta, assembly GCA_916701695.1. Classification (NCBI taxonomy): domain Eukaryota; kingdom Metazoa; phylum Arthropoda; class Insecta; order Lepidoptera; family Noctuidae; genus Agrochola; species Agrochola macilenta. Next base: position 19,862,243 of record OU753563.1, read on the forward strand.
AAAGAAATAAATACAATCATCGATAACTTAGATATTAATACAAGTAGCGGAATTGATGGACTTACTGTTAAAGAAATAAAATGCATTAAAAACCTAATACTAGACAATTTAACTGACTGTATAAATAAATGCCTCGAACAAGGGATATTTCCCGATAGCCTGAAGGTTGCTAGGGTAACCCCGGTTTTAAAATCTGGAAGCAAGACTGATCCGGGCAATTATCGTCCGATATCCGTACTGCCGGTGCTCTCCAAAATATTTGAAAGAATAATTTACACTCGCCTTTACACCTACCTGGCAGACATAGACTTCTTTTTTGAGCAACAGTATGGATTTCGGCCAAAATCAAATACCTTATCAGCAACCATGGATTTAACCACTAAAATAAAAAATGCTATAGACCAAAGACAATATGCCCTAGGTGTCTTTATAGACCTAAAAAAGGCATTTGACACGATTAGCCATAATTTGCTTTTAAGTAAGCTAACTAACGTAGGGATATCAGGGCCCGCTCATAAAATTCTTAATTCGTACCTAGAAAATCGGAAACAAATAGTAAAAATTGAAAGTTACCAAAGTTTACCTGCCAAATTAACATACGGAATTCCACAGGGATCTATTCTAGGACCGTTGTTATTTTTGATTTATATTAACAACATAAACAGTGTTAAAACATCGGGCAGTATCACACTTTATGCAGATGATACTTGTCTATTTTACTTTGGTGACAACTTAACTGATATTGTGAAATAAGCTCAAAATGATTTGAATATTTTAAATAAATGGTTCCTGTCAAATTTATTAACTATCAATACAAAGAAAACCGCATACATGGTCTTTGCTGCAAAAAACAAAGAAATTCTCAATCAAATCCAATTAACAATAAACAACGAAAAAATTACAAAATCAAACAGTGAAAGATACTTAGGTCTCATTTTAGATACAAAGTTAACTTGGAGACCCCATATTGATCATATTAAGTGTAAAATATCTCCTTTGATAGGAGCGATACGCCTAATATCTATTTGCATTCCTAAAAAAGTTCGCGCAATGATCTACAACTCTATTGTTAAACCCCATATTGAATATCTCATTGAGATATGGGGAACTGCAGCAAAATCAAACGTCCAAGAAATACAAGTTCTGCAAAATAAAGCAATAAAAACACTTTTTAACTATGACTACCTAACACCAACCACCAAAATTTACAATGATACAAAAATACTTAAAATTAGCCAATTATACATACTTAAAACATGCACTCTAATACATAAAATCATAACACAAGGTACGCATTCACAATTAAACTTTAAAAAGAAAACTTACACATACAACGCTAGACGACGAGACAAACTAGAATTAAGGCCACCCAGGACTAACTATGGAAGAAAAAATATACTGTACGAAGGAGCAAAACTGTATAATCAACTACCTGATGATGTAACCAATAGTGACACCATGTATACATTTAAAAAAACCCTAGAAGAACACGTTAGAAAACAACACTAACATTACCGATTGTCACCTTTATCTCTTAATTCTCATAGTGTGAACACAGAGAATCGCACTTACTTTTATATTTTTATCTTACTTTTCTCAATATGTTAAGTGAACTGTAATGTTCTTTTTTTTTGAGAAATAAATGTCTTTAAACCGAAGATACAGTAATATTCTGAATCTTTACTTCTTAGGAGCTTTGTCTTTTGGCAGAAACCATGCTACTGCTATTGTAGGTACCTGAAAAGGACCAAAATGTTTTGTTAGAAAAATAAACAAGAATTAAAGTCAAACAATAAAGGCACATAAAAGGCACTTTTGAACGTCAACAAAAAAAATTGAATTGATTCTAGACGCCCCTTCCAAAAGGCAGTTTTCGTATGAAGAAGAATAGGGAAGAAAGTCCACCGTTACTCTTTTAAAAAGTTTTCCCAATATTTTAATTATATAATTATAAATTTATGAATAAAAATAAGATAACAACATCACGCCTGTATTACCTGAAGCGTTAGGCAGAGGTGTACCTATAGTGCATCCAGTTTTTGCCTGTTATGATTAAGTCCCATATAATAAGGGGCGAGCCTATTGCCATCAAGCGGGCATAAATCCAGAATCCGGGGTGCTACTGAGAAATTGCATATGGAAAAACCCAATAACACTTTGATCGATCCGGGAATCGAACGCAGGATCTCATGAACAGCAGTAGCGCTAGCGACTACTAGACTAACGAGGGAGTCATAAAAAATAATGCATCACTAAAATTGAGAAAATATCTTAGGGCGCTTTTTACGCGCCGCGCGCCGTCGCCGTCGACGATTTATGCGCTGCAGACGCAACTAGCGCTGGCGATGGCCCAAGGCAGAAAACGCGTTACATGGAACTTGCGTGTAAAAAAAACACCGTTTGATTTGGCCCTTAAAGTTAACAATTGCGTACGTTTTTAGGGAAATGGGCTTGGAAATGGAACCGTATGAAATATGATTGAATAATATTGTGCTGTTTCATATTTCTCGAGAAGGCCTTAAATTCAGCATTTCATTCGAATTTGCAATGAAATGATGAATTGGTTATTATGTTTATCGTGTTTATCTTATTGATTTATGTCAATCTGTGTAATGTCATGTTTTAATTTGACTGATTTGTTTTTTGTGACATTAGTAATTAATTATAATCCAACGATTAAATATTCATACATTAGGGTAGGTTCACATTGCTTTCGTATTAAAAAAAAAAAGATAAAGTTACTAGCAAAATTAGACAATTAACTCAACTGCATTTTTTAACTTTTTTATAATGACAATCTTTATGCAACAGTTCGGCCGTCGCGAGAATGCGTTCCTGACACCTGTTAGTTGGACAATTTCTAGTAAAAATAAGGATCAAATTCGCAAAACACACGTTCGTTAGTATGAAACATAGATGATTGTTTTACTTGCATGTAATGTGTAACTTAATCTCTAATATTGTAATTTAACAATGCATGCCTTATAAGGTAGATTTTTGAGCTACTATAAAATATTTTTAAGACCCTGTTGTATCACCAAAAATCGCATTAATAAAAACTTTGAATAAAAAGAAAAGAAAAGAAAATGACAGGTGTCAAGAACGCATTCTCTCGACGGCCGGACTGTAATCTATCATTTGCATTGTATTTTTTTTAATTTTTAATAAAGTATCGTACATATAGGGTCTAAAATATAAAAAGTTCCACATATTTTGCTTACTTACATATTTCAGCATGCAAAAATAGCTTATAATAAAATTATGTACAAACAAAACACTTCAATTGTTACTATTGAGATCATGAGGTAAAAAAAAAAATATTTTTAAATTACGTTACTTATCACTTTCCCCTCTTTTATTTAACGTTGCGACCCACAATATTTGCAATGCTATTACGAATGTTGACATTTCTCAGTATGCTGACGATTTTGTTTTATTTAAATCAGGTACCAATGTCAATGCTGTTGTCTCAGAGCTGCAGTCTGCTTTGAATGCATTTAATTCCATAGTTATTAATCTAGGCTTAGAAATATCTCCTGATAAGACTAAGGTCTGTATTTTTAAGAGAGTTATGTGCAGACAACCTGTTAACTTAGAAATTAATAATAGTAATATTTCTGTAGTGAATAATATTAAATACCTGGGAATGTGGTTGGATCAATCACTCAGATGGGGGAAACATATTAATGAGTCGGTTCAAAAGGTTTTAAATTTTATAAATATTTTCAAAGTATTAGCGGGTCCTGGCTGGGGTGTTTACCCTAAACATCTGCGTCGACTATATATCTCCAGAATTCGCAGTAGGTTAGACTATGGTAGCTTTTTGTATGATTGGAGATACAAGTGCCATTTATCTAAATTGGACAAAGCGCAAAAAAAATCGCTTCGTGGTATAGGTGGCTTTATTCGAAGCACTCCCATCCACGTGATGGAGAGTGAATTAAATCTATCTCCATTAGATATTCGTAGGAAATTTCTAGGAGGCAAATATTGCTTAAAATGTATGTCATTTCGGGAGAGCATTGCGATTAATTTGATTGAGTCGTTAACTGCAAACATTAGTAATTCTCAATATTGGAGAGGTAGACAACAACCTCTATTGGTCTCAATTTACAATGAACTTAAATCTTCTGCTGTCCACTCGGTTAGGTTGATTGAAATGTTTTCTCTGGGGACATGGGTCAGCAACATTAATGTTCATAAGGCATAAACATAATAAACCATCTATTGCTAAACCTAAACGACACTATGACTGCAACCGTCTGGGTCAAATGTGCACAAATTTTATAGAAGAGGAATATGTTGGTTTTCACAAGGTTTACACAGATGGTTCTAAAAGTAGTTCTGGTAGTGGCGCTGCGGTTTGGGATCCACAATTAAATACAAATGTCAAACTTGCTATAGACTCTGATATCTCCATTATGCATGTCGAGTTAATTGCAATAGCAGAGGCTCTTTCTTATATTAACTCAATCAATCATGATACATTTGTCATTCTAACAGACTCGAAGAGTTCGCTGCAACACTTGGCTCGGTGCACTTCGCCCGTGCGAGGAGTACCGATAGCCTACATGATTTTGGAGTCTATATTCAAATTAGGTCAAAGATCAATCTCGATAGTTTTACAGTGGATCCCATCTCATGTACAGATTCAGGACAATGAAAGAGTGGATCTTTTGGCCAACTAAGCCGTGTCAGATGGAATTTCTGTAAATGTTCGTCCTTTATATACAGATTATATAAAAATAATAAAACAGCAGTGTACAGATGTGTGGAGTGAATATTTTAACCAGAGGTCAACAGAAAAGGGAATTTGGTACAAAACCATCCAACCACAGCTTCCAGGGTACAATTGGATCGATCAAAATGTATTTAGCAGAAGTGAATTCGTTATGGCACTAAGGCTTCGTTCCGGTCACATTCCCTCAAGAAAGTTTGGTTTCCTAATGAAAAAGGTTACGTCACCCAACTGTGAAGAATGTGGAGTAGTCGAAGATGTGCAACATGTTTTGATGGAGTGTGTGCGGAATGAAGCTTTGCGATTTAATTTATTTGGTCCAACAAAAAAGTACGACACTGGGGACTGTAATGCTATCCTGGCTTTTCCTTTATCGGAACAAGCTAGGATAATGTACAAATTGGCATTTGTTGTTTTAAAGTAAATTTGTAAGTAGTAGGTACTTATAAGTAACTTTAGAATTAAAAAGTGTTTTTAGGATTAGTTATTTTGATGATGTTACAGGGTGACGTTATCGCCCAGCGATAAAGCCCTTAAAATAAAGAAAAAAAATTACGTTATATAATTTTTATATTACTTGTGAGATCATATTTCAAACTTTGCATATAATTTAAAAACTCACTTATTGTATACATATAACGCATTATTATAGAGCTATATCTTAAGTTTATTTTTAAAAGTAATTTAGTGGCAGCTCTCTGATTTGTTTGGGTATTTGGTTATTGAATTTGACAGACATATTGTAACAATTCTTTTGAAATAACGTGCTTATCTTCTAACAGCCAGATTTTGTATCTCAATGATCATTTTAGTATAAGGACCTGAGTATTCTAGCAAAGTAACAAAAGATAAATTTTTGGTCTTTTAGTACCATATCCATTTTAAAACGATCAGTGAAGCTTTTGTATTTACATTTCTATTTACTCGTATTGTAGTGGAACAACTAAGCATAATTGAAAAGTTTTTATAGCTGGTAGGTTGCCATTACGTACGCGCGTTATACACAGTATATTGTACCACACTTTTAAGATACAGGGGGTTTATTGCATGATATTATTTTTATCGACGATAAGATAGGAGAAAATAAATATTAATAGGTGTAATCAATTATGTAACTTGTTTTTTATTTATATGACTTTTTAATCAGACGTGAAAACGTTGTATTTATTGCCACCTTGTAATATTGAAGGTTGATAAAATCGTTTTTCACACAAACTCAGTATTCAAAAGAGTAGTTTGAAACAATCTCGGTCGGTATATAACCTACGATAATTATTGTGTGTCCGTTGAGTTTCCTGCCCGTTGTTCTCCATAGAAACCTACTACGCTTTGGAATGGGCAACTAGCTTCATCTCTCTGACTGACCGACCCCTGGACAATTCAAAAGTGCCTGTAATTGGTTTATTTGAAATAAATGCTTTGAGTTTGAATTGTAGCAGGTTAACTGAATATCAAAAAACAAAAAACACAAACCTGGATCTATATTATAAAGGTCGGTAAGAATTAGCTCTAGTCAATACCCCAAGCAAAAAAAACATGAAAAAGGCTAAAATATTAAAAGTTAAAGGTAAACTTACTTATTAAACTACTTGACCGTCACTGGAAGCTTTAATATTGAGAGAGCATATCCGTTTCCGTCGATTTCTTAGCAATTTTTGTACTTGTTTAACCTACTCAGTGGCGCCACCTGGTGTTTGCTTGTCATTTTAGATTCGTAAAATGTAACGAGCTACTTCTTGTTTATTGGCGTTTCGTTCTCCGTCGAAGCAACTTGTGAGCATCGGTTCACGACCGACGCCAACCATTACGGTCTACACTATATATTTTCAATTTAATCTAAACTCGAAATTATATTTCATAGAAAAGTTCGTGATTTTACTTTTAACGGTTTTTTCCGTTCGGATCACTATCTAGTAAATGAATAAGTATATATTTTTTAAATATAGTGCTATTTTATGGTGAGTTATTTTTGAAGAAAAACTGTAAGTACCTACCCTACTTTTTAAAAGTAAGTGATCATTACTTTGAATGGGTTTTTCCGTTCGGATCACTACTTTCATTTAATAATTACCAGTTATTTTTTAATATAAGTGTGTGCTTAGAATTTTATTGCGAGTCAAAAAGGCTTTATATTTGTTGATACGGTCTACCTAAAGTAATTTTTATTGCGATAATGGATGACCACGTAATTGTTTCGGCTGCCGAACCGCAAGCTGTGGCCGGCCCGAGTGGAATGACCCGGAAAAGAAAAGTTAGCTGCTCTAGCAGCAGCACGACGAGCAGCAGCTCTTCAAGCTCGTCTTCTCCAAAACGTGGCAAGCGGTCGCGCCGCGCACGCCGCAAGAAAAATAAACGCACCCAACAGTCTAACCCGACATTGGACAAGCTTATAAAGGAAGTCAGTGAGCTACGGCAACAAGTTTTTGCAAATAATATGCATACTGCTTGCCATGATGGGGTATCAGTTTGTTCTGGGGTCAGTGGGGAACTATATGACCAGCATAATATTGACGAAGAGTGCCCTGATGTTGAAGGTCAAAACTCAAATTTAGACTTTACTTTTGATATCGAGACAAAACTTAAGGAACCATCGGTTCCGAAAACTCCTGATAGTTTTTTAAAAATGCTGCTAGATGTCCAGCGCTTAGGTAGCATATCTTGGTCCGAGGTAAGGTATTCTGATACTCAAAAACTCTATAATCATACTCCAGGTTTCATAGACTTAGATACAAACGAAGAGATAAAAATGTATGATACCTTACGTCACCTGGCACATGGTGATAAATCATACGCAGCAATTACTTTTTGCATCCTAAAACAAAAAGAATCGTTACAAGAAGCTATTCGTAATCTCCTTTTGTGGGCTAAAAATACAGAAGTGAATTTTGATAATTTAAGCGGGAAGGTTGAAGAATTATTTCAAAAAGGTGATTTGCATAAAATCTCTTCAGACCTGTTACAATTAGTTTGTGGTCATCGAGCTGAATGTATAGAAATGCGTCGAGAGACAATTACAAGTCAAATTCGAGATCCATTAGTTAAAGCATCTTTAAACAGAATTCCCCCATCATCTACCCACTTATTTAGTTCCGAATCTTTCACGACAGCATTAGAAAAGGCCGGCGGTGTACGCAAAGCTTTTTGGCCTCCAAAAACTGATTCACATACTAGATCTAATCAATCTAACCGCCGCCCCTCGCGGGGGCAAGGCGTTCATAAACCAGTAGTTCCATCGCGTGAAGCTCAATATTTTTGCCATGAACCAGGCAAACACATGCACACGCATGCCTATGACAACTCACCCTCGCGGGGTGGATATTTTCACACTAATTACACAAACAAAAGTCAGGATCCTCCATCCTTTCAATTCGATCAATATACCAACGGTAGAGGTTCATTTCGCAACCGAGGCTCGCGGCCCAATCGTGGAAGTGACCGAGGTCGAGGACGTTCAAACCCTCCAAAAAGTTCTCGAGCGAACCAAAAACGGTATAAGCAATGACTCGAACCGTTTTCGAGCAGGCCAGTTAGCGCACTACCACTCGAAATGGAAGGAAATGGGAGCACCAGAAATTATTCTGAAATTAATTCAAGGGTATCGCATACCATTTACCCACAAACCTCCTCTGATGTACCCAAATGTAATCAATGGTCCCTTTCAAACACTTGTCTCAAAAGAAATGTCTGCAATAATAAACAAAATGAAAGCTCAGGGCATTCTAAAAGTTGTTCAACTCTCACCGAGTTTCATTTCCCCTCTATTTTTGATACCAAAATCCGACGGATCAGCCCGTCCCATATTCAACCTAAAAGCATTGAACGAATTTGTAAAACCCCAACCATTTCACTTGATAAACATGTATCGCATCCCGGACTTTCTGCAACCACAAGACTGGATGTGCAAAGTCGACCTATCACAGGCATATTTCCACTTAAAAATTTCAAAGACACACAGGCGCTTCCTTCGCCTTGTATACAAACAAGAACTGTTAGAGATGACCTGCCTTCCGTTCGGTTTAAGCACTGCTCCCAAAACGTTTTCAATAATAACGAATTGGGTTGCCCAAATATTACGAGAACGCTGGAACATCCGAATCATAGTGTATCTCGACGACTATTTAATAATACATCAAAATGTACATGTTCTTCGAGATCATGTCGAGCTCACATTAGAGACATTACAAAATCTTGGTTGGCAAGTAAATTTCGAGAAATCTGTTCTTTGTCCTCAAAAGACTATTACATATTTAGGAATATTGTGGAATCCCTGGGACAATTTAAAATCCCTGCCAAAAGAAAAGATTTCTTCATTGGTCAAAAAAGTGAGTCAAGTTCTCGAGCGAGGAATAATAACTCTAAAGGAATTGCAGAGAATAATAGGACTCCTGAACTTTGCCAGTTATGTTGTTCCTCGAGGCCGGCTCAATCGCCGGCAATTACTAATGTTCATGAACTCGCTACCAGACCTTTTACCGAAATCCTACCCACTACCACAAAATGTTCGAAAGGAACTGGAATGGTGGACTTTGAATTGTCAGTCATCAACACCTCTACACTACCCTCCGCCAGTAAACTTCCTGACAACAGATGCATCAAACCAGGGTTGGGGAGCGCAACTGAACAATCTGGCTGTATCGGGCAGATGGTCGCAAGAGGAAGAGGCACTGCACTGCAATCAAAAAGAAATGTTAGCCATATTTCGCGCCCTTCGAGTCAACGCTCACCTGCTCTGCAACAGCTCGATTCTGATACAATGCGACAACAGAACTGCTGTCAGTTATTTAAGGAACGAAGGAGGTACGAAATCATTACCCTTAATAGAACTAACCTATCAAATTCTGAATTTACTAGACCAATTTCAAATACACTTCAGCATACACCATCTCCCAGGCAAGTACAACAATCATGCCGATCACTTGTCACGCTTTCGCCAACCACCGGAATGGCACCTAATGCCAGCTTGTACGGAAATAGTGTTTGCAAAGTGGGGAACCCCAATAATAGATTTGTTTGCCTCAGCGACAGCTCACGTAGTTTACAATTATGTATCCCGAGACCTAAGAGACCGACAAGCACTATTTCACGATGCATTCAGTATCCCATGGAACTATCCACTCGCATGGGTGTTTCCACCTCCATTCTTAATCCCGAAAGTCCTAACACACCTCAATCAATCAACGGGAATATTTTTAATAGTAGTACCTCGATGGGAGAAGGTATTTTGGCGTGCAGACCTCAAAGTCCGAGCGCTAGCATCACCTCTAACTCTGAAAAACTTACAGATGCACCTGGTCGACACATCGACGGGACTTCCACCACCACAAGTGGACGAAATCATCCTCGAAGTCTGGAAATGTGGGGGTGGTCCGAGGCGATAGAAACATGGACCGCTGAACAACAGTTATTGCTCAAAAATTCCTGGCGTAAGTCTACTTTGAAAACATATGAGGGGGCTTGGAAACGTTGGACTTCCTGGTCTTTATCTAAAAACATTGACACAAATAATCCTACAGGTCCGCAATTAGCTCAATTTTTATCTGATTTGCATCTAATAAATAAATTATCATATAATACAATTCTTTTACATAAATCTGTCGTTTCCACTTTGTGTAATGTTGAAAGATCAAGTCAATTAAGTTCACATGTTCTTGTAAAACATATTTTAAAATCAATCGCTCTGGAAAATCCCAAGTCTTCTAAGCCACCAATTTGGGATGTTAGTGAATTAATTACCTTTCTAAGCAATTACACTGTAGACATAGACAATCCCTTTCAAATATCACGTCATACTGCAATTATATTACTACTTTGCTCAGGTAGGCGCATACATGACTTAACGCTGCTTAGGGTTGATCCTGACCATTACATCAGATCAGATGACAGTGTTATATTATGGCCTCAATTTGGTTCGAAAACAGATAGCAATAATCACAGACAGTCTGGCTGGAAACTTCTTGTAAATCCCAACAATTTTAACCTAAATCCTATATTCTGGATAGAAAGAACTAAACAATTATTAAATGAAAGACGTCATGCTGCAAAATCATTTAATTTGTTTATTACAGTTAGAGGTGTGCCGAAGCCCGCTTCACGCACCGTCATCGCAGGCTGGGTAAAAACCATATTCAAAGAAGCTGGCATCACAGCAACTCCAGGAAGTACACGATCTGCAGTAGCCTCTAAAAGTTGGCTAGAAAATCATCCCCTTGACGAAATCCTCTCTCGAGGAAATTGGCAATCGGCTAATACATTCCAGAATTTCTACAGAAGAGAAGTCATAAGAAGTGTTGATTCAAATCTAAATGTTACACAATTGTTTAATCCGATTAATTAACTCATAATAGTATATACCTATTGTAATTTGTTATTGTATTTTTTTTTTTTGTGCTTGGATCACCAACAGAGTAATTCAATAAATGTGTACCCATGAACCTTTTCACATGTGTAATATAATAAATATACTTTCTGATTACTTATTTTGTGTTTTAATAAACTAAAATTTCATATCACATTGGCGTTATCATATTAGTGACGACACCAGGCGATAACAAACAGCAGTCTAATTACGCAACACATTTTATTTCTGTTTACAATTCTGAATCGAAAGCAAGTCCAGTTTTAAACGCCTGCCCAAATTCGAATTACGCTACACATTTTATATCAGTCGACCGTAATTGGATAGGGATGTTCTAATCAATTGGCTATAATTTATTTGAATGATGTGTTTTGTTACACCATGTAGGAATGATTAATTTCCAAATTATTGTGCTATATTTTTTTTATTTTTTATTACAACTGGTACTCTACTAGTGCTTATAAATGAAAATGTACAATGATTGCCGAAAAATTAAAAACCAATTTTTAAAACACTTTCTACCAAAAACTACCATAATTGAAATACGTAACAAAACGTTTTTCTTTTCACGTTTTTGTTATCTGTAGCCAATGACAAAATCGTAGAAAAGCAGTGTTGTCAACTTAGTGGGATTTCCACTAAACCTGGGGATTTGGACACCCCTACTGGCGGAGAAATTTTGCTTTCAGTGGCCGGTGGTTGTGTCTAATGGTTAGTTTAATTCAATTTGTAGAAAACAATACAATCAAACTAAAACTTTGACTCGAGAAAATATTTAAATAACACGATAATGGCATATTTTATTGTTTGTTTAAAACCTGTGTCAGTGATTTTTCGATTTATTTCTTTCAAATGCCGAAACCACTGCGGATTCGAACGCTGATTTGGAAAGACTGACACAGCATGACGAATATATTGAAGTCACACAGAGGCTCCGCCCGAGTAGAGATCGAAAAACAACGTCATTTCAAAAAACATATCTCACGGCAGACGGGAACGTACTTACGGGATAAAAAAATCTGCCGTTAAGCCGTTTGAAAACAAACATCTTCACTAAAATTTCAATAATTATACTGCGGTTGCCGTTTGTCATGCCACCAAATCAATAGAAGTTAAAATCGGTTGAACGGACTGTAAAAAAGGTTTATTCAAATGTCAAATCTTATTTTATTAATCGAATAAAGTTTTTAACCAAACGGTTAAATATCCTATTTCAGATTTTGAAATCTGTTTCAAAATCCGTTTTTAGAAATCGGTTTCAAGAGTGGCTCCAGCTCGCAGTTTCAATCGTCTTTAGTAATATTATTCGGTTGTAAGTGCATCATTAAAAACTATTCAAACATAAACAAATACGTGCTTACGCAAAGCTACTATTGCCGTGGTTGGTTTTGTGAAATTGGTTTGTCTAGTTCGGATAATCGATACGATTCGATTTCTGACTGAAATCTGATTTTAAATTCGTTTTGATGTATCTGACGCATGTCTATACCGGACTCAGGGAAAAAAATTGGCAGCACTGAGTAAAAGTTGAATAACCTCTTGAACGATCTGCCGACTTATTGTGAGGTGTTCAGAGTCGAATTTATTGCAGAATATTGCCTGTCTTTACTGCTCTAACTTTATCAGTTTGTAGAGAAAAGAACAAGAAAGGCATATAACACATATTAAGCATCGAAAATAATCTGCGCTGGAAGCTGGAATGATCATTCTTTGAAGTCTGTGGAGAATACGATATCTAACATGGCGAATTGGCGATGACTTTGTTTACATTTTAGTTTTCGGTAATATTTTTGATAAGCATTGTTTTGCCTTTAATGTTTTATATTTTTCAACATACAAGATTATATTTACTATTCTCTTACAGAAACATGGGCCTATGCTAAGCAGTTTTGGAACATTTTTCTTGTGGCTTGTGGAAGTCGGAAAAACTTTGGAAAATTCTCTCGTTCAAGACACTGAAGACACTGCGTGCTCTGTTTTCGTTTTCTACTGGCTGCACTAAGACTTACTTAGGCTGTTTTGCTCAATAGCGAAAAGTAACTAAGTCGATATTATCACTACAAGTAAGTAAGCCAATATAAATAGGAATAACGTGTGTAAGAGAGTACCTTTGTATCTCATTACATTATTGTAGCTGTAGGTACATTATTGGTCAATCTACCTATGGACAATCATTCTTTTGTTGTGTAGACACAAGCATCTAACTTTTTATTGTGGTTAAATATAGTTACTATGTCCGTCAACCTCAGTCTTAACTGAAATTGTTAATTGATATTTATGTACATAAGTAGATGCTGAAATAAACAATTACAACTAGCCAAATAATAACTAACTACACTAGCCAAATAACAACTAACTACAAAACATATTTATAATATTTTCACAGACCGTGCTAGAGCTGAAAATACAAGAAGGGAACGCAACCCAACATGAATCTTGTTGTTCAAACATGGATTGAATATCCAATCTTCTGTATTAATCATTGAAGGTAAGCTTTTTGACACATAGTTAAGAATAAAGCGTAGCAAGTCACATAATAAATAAAACTTTGAATATATTTCCTTGGCTGAACTTAGTACATAGACACAACATATATTTTGTGTGTACCTAACTAATGTTTAATATTATAATTCAGTATTATAAAATATCTGGAGACTGAAATATCAGCCCTAAATAAAGATGAAATTATACAACCAGCACCAATGACTAGGCTGATGGGTTTTGTCCAGCCATGGGCTAATGAAAACCTAGTTGAGCCTACTTTACTTTGCCACATAATTTCTAAGTAGGTACTTTATTTGAGCAAAAAATAATAAGATTTTGTTTTAAAACTATAGAGTTCCTGGGGCGTTTCACCTATGAAGACATGAGGGCAGCATGAAGGATGTCGCCCATGCTGCGTTGCCCCGTTGCTCTGCTACTTCAGTTTTCAAGCTTCTCAAGAACTAAAGTAAAAACTGAAGATTGTTAATGAAAGATAATCTTCTTTTTTTTTACTGTTCTGTCTTGTACAACAGCAATATAAATATGTGTTACTATTTTGTTAATTGATAACAGTGTAAACTTTAATAAAGTGTTTTTATTTTGAACCTGTACTTGTAATTTTTATTTGTACCTATAAAGGTGCAAATAAAAATAACTTATAATGAAATATTTAAGAATTGAATACTATGCCTTTTATAAACACAGCCAATTGATTATTTTATTGATACTATTTAGAGGTAGGTACCTATTTGCCTAAATTAACTGTCATTTATTAGGTAACAGTAAATAGAGAGAAATAAATTATGGTAATCAAAAACGACTTTTATTATATCTTCACATTATTATGAAATATTTGGACACTACTGTAAGGATTAGTGGAATTTGGAATCTAATGTCCTGTGGCAGTCATCATGGAATAAGTATGTACTGCTTGCTAATTCTTGCTGTAAGCGCTCATGAGAGTTAAATTTTTTCCTGAATAATATAGTTGAGCCTGACACCTGAAATATAAAAAAAAAATTAAGTAAATCCTCATTAGATTGATATTCCATGAACCATTACATCCATCCACAAAGTCTAATAGGCCTCTCCCTTAAACACTTACATGCACAATCTATCTACTTTATAGAACAGCAATATTCTGCTATAAACAACAATTAGGTGCCTACAATTGACTTTATTTAAATGTATGGTAAGTTTACGTTTGATGGTGCATTTCGTATTTACCAACAAACAATAAGATTGTGTGTAAAATTGTTGCTATGCTAAACACACAATCAATGTTCAACACTAAGAAAGAAAATAATATTGATATTAAGTAGGTACCTTATACAGACAATGATGTGGAAATAGATCTATTTATGGTGTGGTGAGTATGTTCACCGATGTCCTTACAGAATCAATTGACATAAAATGCTTCAAACTATATTATAATATTTGTTCTTCCTGTAATAAATTTGCTTTTCCAATGAAGTACAAGCCCGACTGGGTTGCTAAGCTTGTGGCTTATGATAAGTTTGATACGGTACGAGGTACGAATTTGTCTTTCCTTTAAAATGCCACCAAAATACCTCGTTTCTGAAATATCATAATATATATCTTTAGTTTAGGTTGTAAGCACTTGTAACAGAAGAAAACTTTCACAATTATTATTAAAAACCGACCTCGTTGCTTCGGTATTTTACAGACCCTAATACTGATCTATCATTGAGGTTTTACACAACAACACATTCACAATTTATGAAGACGACGTTCACTTACATAATTTTGTAATAAGTAAGGAGATTATACGAGTAAATCCCAAAAATATTGCAAAGAAAATCGAATGCGACCAGTAGGGTGCCTTCTCTTTAGATTGATAGCTGAAAGCAATTTCTCGTTGATTTGAAACAAATTTTCAACTGTCAAAATGATTACGTAATTCCACTAATAGCCTTTTTAGACGAGTATCGTTCACTCTTTAGCGTTTGAAACAGAGTGCAGTTGACAACGCAGATTTTAGAGTTACGTAATTCGAAAATTATAAATTGAATGCAATTGTATTCAAATCGAAACAAATTTGACTCAATTGTAAATCGAAAATGTGTTGCGTAATTAGATAGCAGGTCTCAATATTAAAGCTTCCAGTGACGGTCAAGTAGTTTAATAGAAGCGTTTTACCTGAAATAAAACGCATATTAAAATACTTACCTCACTGGAAGCTTTAAGTTTACTTCTGCCTGGTTATATTGAGCCAATGAACAAGAAGTAGCTCGTTACATTTTACGAATCTAAAATGACAAGCAAACACCAGGTGGCGCCACTGAGTAGGTTAAACAAGTACAAAAATTGCTAAGAAATCGACGGAAACGGATATGCTCTCTCAATATTAAAGCTTCCAGTGAGGTAAGTATTTTAATATGCGTTTTATTTCAGGTAAAACGCTTCTAATAACAGCAATTACCATCCATGGAAGGTGGCTTCGCAGCTGGTTGAAATCAGGGCTCCTCTCGAGTTCATCCCCAGGAAGGCGCTGAGTCTTCCCAGCATCACTGATAAACAAAACAGGATACCATACCTGTGCTATAGACCATTACAATGAAATTGATAGAACTAGAAAAGTGTAGGTTGTGTAGAGCTCATGTGAGCCCTGGTACCGGAAGGCATAAGATGTAGCTGCTAAATATTGCGATACGGAATTTTAGCCTAACGCAATAATGTTTTATTTTAAAACCAACGCGGTTTTTACAAATTTGAAACTGATTGTGGTTGCATTCGATCAATCAAGCGAATTCGCTTTTTGATTTGATTTTAGAATCATCGTCTTTTGGCTGAAATGATGTTGATTATTACCGAAACTGCGATTGGTCCTTTTCATACTATTATTTGTTAGCTTGTATCTGGTATCCCTACTTATTTAATCGATCAATACTTGAATGACACTCAATTGATTATTCATTCATCATAATAGCTTGTATCTGGTAGCCCTACTTATTTAATCGACTAATACTCGTATGTCACTCAATCGATTATTCGTTCATCAAGACATTGACTGTCATCCACTATGGGAGACAACTGACAGCCGGCCTTCTTGTTCGAGACACCGAGCAGTGAACACAGCCTATCAAATTGGTGTAATTTTAATCTTAGCACGTAAGTACAGGACATTATTATTTTGGTGATCTGAGTGTTTTTGCAAATGTTGTGGAAAAGGAAATAAATATATTCGTATTTTTATGATGTGTTTAGTTTTATATTGCGAACCCCTTTATTTTTGAACTGTAGCTTACAGTTCAGAAGTTGGATCGTAAGAGAATTCTCATAATTTTCTTTCTTTCACGTCCACAACGATCTTATTTTGTTAATGAATGGTTAAATATAGTCGTTACTGATATGATTCGAAGGATTTTTACGGATTAAAAACATGCATACTTAATTTTTTTCCTGACTACCTACATCTTTAACTTTTGAAAATGGAATGTTACACTTTATTTCCTTGACAAATAATTTTATTTTTTCTGATATCTGTCACTAAAATACGAGAAACTAACGGTTGGTGAACGCATTGATCTAAGAATATGTATGATTAAATACTAATTATCATGCTGAACGGATTCGTGAAGTGAAAAGAACAAAATAAACGACAAATATGCTGATTGTTGACAAGTTATTGCTTATATTTGAGCCTGTTTTACGCAATAAAAATATTTACTGCTGCTAGTAAACGGTTTGAAAGAAGCATCACATTGTGACATTGATCTAGTGAGGTTAGTTTAAAATAAGAAAATCATAGCTGATGATTTGATGTTGATGGCTTCATACTTTTAATAGGTAATTTTTTTATGTGGTGGCCCTGTCTACCTATACGGTCTGAGAAGATAGGTACAACTTAATTTTTGGCTTTCTTTTCTACACCATTTGGATAATTACTCGATCATAGTAATAAAACGATCATGCGCTAAGCTTCAAAACGTAAGTTTCAGATACACATTCATATTGGATACAACCGAGGGGAAGGGTTGTTATCGGATATGGATAAGGATGAAGAGCCCAGGTTTGAGGGCAGGAGTGAGCCCAGGTTAGAGGGCAGGAGTGAGCCCAGGTTAGAGGGCAGGAGTGAGCCCAGGTTAGAGGGCAGGAGTGGGCCCAGGTTTGAGGGCAGGAGTGAACCCAGGTTTGAGGGTACGAGTGAGCCCAGGCAAGCAGTAGATTGTGTCTTATACGGAGTAGATGATCGTGCCATTAGAGTAGGTGCCCAAGCAGCTCAATTTAGTGAACCAGAACAAATTTTAAAATATTTTCGAACGGTAAAAGTAGGTCAAAATAGAGAAGCGTATGAAGCTAATGTCAGAAATAGGAACGATCGTAGAGCCTCTACAAATGCAACGTCTCGGGCCGAGAATCCGAAGTCTGGGACGGTCAATTCTAACATACGGTGCTTTAATTGTAACGAACTGGGTCACCCCAGGTTTAAATGCGATAAACCTTCTATCAAATGTTCGTTATGTGACAGATTCGGTCATCAGGCCTCTAATTGTTACACTAGAAACTATGATAAACCCGAGTCTCCTAAAAATGAAACCCAGTCGAAAGATAAGAGTGAGAAACAGGTATCAGTGTTGACAATTGATAGGTCTATTTAGGACATTTTAGACATTAAAATTAATGGTAAAGCAGTAAAATGTCACATAGATTTAGGAAGCCAGTGTACGCTTGTTACAATAAGCAAAGCTAAAGAACTTTCCATGGATATTAAGTGCCCGCCTAATCTACCTGTGTTGAGAGGTATAGGTTCAAATCTGACTATTCCTTTGGGTGTAATAACTGCCGATGTTGAAGTTCAGAGCATTAGAAAAGTTATAGACATTTATGTAGTCGAAGATCACGTACGGCGTACTGAGTCACCCTGCTCTCTTGGGCATTCGTTTACTGAAATGTCCGATCTTATAATAACTAAAACCCCAACTAAATTAATATTTAAAAAAAAATAGATTCTACGAAAATACACCTGATATGTGATGATAATGTTTTAATTCCACCATCTTCATTGCGTGTCATCTTTTAGTGGAAATGTTTACGTACGAGCGTCTCTTAGGGAGTTGGATGGTAAGCACTATTATCTTTTATCGGGTGAATATAACATCAAAGAAGGAAACGGTGCAATATTTATATATAATGTGTCTGGAAGCGAAACAACCATCTCTAAAAAATATTTATTGACTCGTTCTATTAAAAGCGAATATCTAGACTACGCAGAAGTTCTTAATTGCCGTCAGATGTCTTTCGATTCTGTCGATTCCAATGAACTAATTAAGTGCGGTGAAAAACTCAATAACGAAGAACGTTTACGCTTACAACAACTATTACATAAATATCACGACTGTTTTTCTAAAGGCCTAAAAGATCTCGGATTTAGTGTTGTAGTTACCAAGAAGAATCTTTCAACTTGGTTAAAACGTTGCTTACAAAACGACCATTATTGGCTTTATACGACCCAAAAGCAGTAACACAATTGCACATCGACGCATGCAAGGATGGCCTTGCAGGCATACTATTACAGAGTGATTCTTTAGGCATTCTTCATCCAGTTTCATACTTTAGCCGTAAAACTACTCCCGATGAACGCAAGCTGCACTCGTGTGAGCTTGAAACCCTGGCAGTGGCCTGGTATCTTAGAGTAGGTTCAGGGTATATGCTGGGGATACCAGTCACAATTTATAGTGACTGTATTGCTACATTCGTACAACGCGATCTGATTCCGCGAGTTGCACATTGGTGGGTCCAAATACAAGAGTTCGATTGTACTATAGAATACCGAGCCGGCTCCCGAATGACGCATGTTGATGCGTTAAGCCGTGGACCGGTTGCGGCTGCTGAAGCCGAAATCGTATTAGACATCTTAACTACTGAAAGTTCCAATCAGGGCTGGATTGCCACCGTGCAAGACGCGGATGATGAGGTACAGCGAATTAAAAATATATTAGAGGATAAAACGGTAGATTTAGTCATGGATATTCATAAAAATTACAAATGAAGAACGGTCGTATATATATCGTATAATAGGAGACAAGATTAAGTGGTTAGTTCCAAAGGGTGTACGTTGGCAGATATTGAAACGTAACCATGACGATATAGGACATTACGGGTTTGACAAAACTTTACAGCGTATACAACAGCATTATTGGTTTCCTAATATACGCCGTTTCGTCAAAAAATACGTGCAGTCTTGTTTAGAATGTGCCCATCATAAAACCCCTGATGGCAAACGAGAAGGCGGACTGCACCCAATTGAAAAAGTCAGTGTCCCTTTCCATACGGTACACGTCGACCACTTAGGTCCTTTTATCAAGAGCAAGAGGGGTAACTGTTATTTACTATATATTGTATTGGTGGATAGTTTCACAAAATTTATAAATATAAATGCTGTCAAAAATACTAAGTCCCTCACTAGTATATGCGTTATAAAAGAACACGTAAGTTATTTCGGGGTCCCCACACGGCTTATGTCCGATAAAGGGTCTAGTTTCACTAGTAAAACGTTTAATGAATTTACAACACTATACGGAATAAAACACGTTATTAACGCCGTAGCAACACCCAGAGCAAACGGGCAAGTTGAACGGTTTAATAGGACTATCTTAGGTGCCCTTGCGACAAGTACTTATAACAAAGATGACAAATCCTGGGATAACTATATCTATGACATTCAAGTAGGTATCAATACCACAGTACATAAGACTACCCAAAAAAGCCCTTCCAAATTATTATTTGGCTTTAATATAACTAGTAGGTCGGAAGGTATTTTGAACCCCGTTATATCCGATACCACTAATTTAATTGACTCGGAAGATTTGAATAGCATAAGAGATAAGGCTGAGCTAAAGTTGCAGTATAATCAAAATTGCAGAGGTTTGAGAACTAAAACTAACACCTTTTACAATAATGTTTGTTGTACGGATTATGATGTATTTATTTTAACCGAAACCTGGCTGAATAGTGGTGTACTTAGTAGTGAACTGTTTGATGATAGGTATGTTGTTTATAGAAGAGATAGGGAGACAACAGGCTTCCATCCTAATAAAGATGGAGGCGGTGTTCTGATTGCTGTTTCAACCAAAATCAGTTCGAAGTGCATGGATAAATGGAATAGTAAATGTGAAGATCTTTGGGTTACCATTGATATTCCGGCTGCACATAAATCACGACAGCTAGCTCTCTGTGCAGTCTATCTTCCTCCGCCGGTATGTCTTTCAACAATTGAGCACTTTATGGAGCACTGTAATAGCGTGTTTGAGACAACGGATATGCCTGTTTGTGTAATTGGGGATTTTAATCTTGGAAAAATAGACTGGGCTCCGGGTGCCGTTAACAGTTCACTACCTAACACTTGTTTGAGATTGTTGGAATTTATGAACTTTAGTAGACTGTCTCAGTACAATTTTGTAAAAAACTGTTCCGCGCGTATTCTGGATCTAGTTTTGTCAACAATATCTTCGTGCACTGTGAGTGAATCTAGTTGTCCCTTAACCCCTGTTGATAAACTACACCCTCCGCTTGATCTTACTATATAATTTTTTAGGGAATCCAATCTCCCTTACAATAATCTCAACAAGAAAAAAAACTTTTATAAGGCAAATTATGAACAGATTACAACTTATATAGGCGAGCATGACTGGCCTCAACTATTTACGAACAGTAATGATGTTGATAGTGTAGCCACCACGTTTTGACCTCGTGTAAAAGAAACATTGAAAAGAACAGTTCTCAAAAGAACTATGGTCACAGCACGTTTTAGACATTCTGTACAAGAAACATGGAATAAATATTGTACAGGAACTGCCGACGCCACACGCCGTCGGCCTTCGCCCCAATCTTCAGCCGCACGCACGAGCACAACACACACATCTTCACTGGACACTGCCGCATCGATGAATGCGGGCGCCAGCTTGTGTCACCTATATTTATAACCTCAGCGCCACGAGCGGCGAGGTGCGCCCGTGCGCGAGCTCGCGACTGCAGCGACAACGTGCGGAACAAATGGACAACAGTGTGCTGCGATCTGATTGGTTCAAACTCTTGAAGTATCCTTAGTTGTACTGTTTAGCCTGTATTTGTAAATAGTATTTAAGTAGGAACATTTTATAATAAAAATACAGTATTATTTTCAATCTTTACAATCTGGAGTCCGAGTTTCCTTTCAACCAACCTACGATACGCCTCCAAAGTGGTGACCCCGAACAAAACACACCTGA
Source organism: Agrochola macilenta (assembly GCA_916701695.1). Taxonomy (NCBI): domain Eukaryota; kingdom Metazoa; phylum Arthropoda; class Insecta; order Lepidoptera; family Noctuidae; genus Agrochola; species Agrochola macilenta. Next base: position 19,884,051 of record OU753563.1, read on the forward strand.
TCTGAAGAAACATTTTCAACCGTCGAAGAATTATCGCTGCGCACCGATTTCAAGATGCCGAATCCCTGTCCAACTGAAGAACAATCAAGCCCGTCGACATCACACAACGTCACGAAGGCTGAAGCTGCCGGTATATCTCTCACCATGCGCATTCCACCATTCTGGCGCGATCGACCACGACTCTGGTTTATAAGCTTCGAGGCCGCAACCAACGATCTCAAGAGAGGCCAAGCACAGCTCGCCCAGATGGTCATAGCACAGCTGGAAAAGCAAGACATCGAGCAGATCGTGGATTTACTGTACAACCCACCAGAGACGGATCAGTACAAAGCCATCAAAGAAAGGCTCATATCTGCCTATGAAGAATCTGATAGCCGTCAGTTCCAGAAGTTGCTATCTGAGATGGAACTCGGAGATCAGAAGCCGACCCAATTACTCCGCCGCATGAGAAGCCTTGCCAGAGACAAAGTTCCCGACTCCACCCTACGTCTCATGTGGACCAACCACCTTCCATCACACGTCCGCTCAGTCCTGGCAGTCAGCGAATCATTCAGTACTAAGACAGTGCTCGAAGAACTCGCGCTACTCGCCGATAAAATGATGGAGCAGACTGCATCAACAGAAGTCGCAGCCGTGCAGTCAACCGCATCACTTCCACCATCCGCACCGCAAGCAGATACGCAGTTTCTCATCAACGAGATAAAAAAGTTATCGCTAGAAATAGCTGAGTTAAAAGCGAGACCACAATACGACAACCATCGGCGCAGCCGCTACCCATCTCGTCACCGCCACTCATCGCGATCACGCAATCGATCAGCATCGCCATCACCATTCTGCTATTATCACCGACGTTTCAAAGAGCAAGCTAGACGCTGCACATCACCGTGCTCATTCAAGAAGCAAAATGCGGAAAACTAGACAGGACGTTGGCAGAGGCGGACACCGGCGTTCAAGATAAATCACACCGCCTATATATCACTGATAGAAGCTCAAAGCTATCATTCTTGGTTGACACGGGAGCCAACATTTCCGTGCTACCGAGAAGAAAGGGACAAGTAGCAACGCCGTTACCATTTCAACTATACGCAGCGAACAACACTACTATAGCTACGTATGGCGAGAAAACACTATCTCTTGACTTCAATCTACGACGCCCTTACAAATGGAAATTCATCGTAGCTGACGTTTCGAAGCCAATACTCGGAGCCGATTTCCTCAAGCATCACCAACTCATCGTCGACTTGAAAAACAGAAGATTAATCGACGGTGTTACGAGCTTAAAGGTAAATGCCCCGGTACGAGTATCAAACGTGCCTACCATACGCAGTATCGACATGTCGCAATCATACCACGACATACTAGCTCAATATCCCGGCATCACGAGATTAACATCGATGAAATTAAACTCCAATATCAACGTGCAACATTTCATCGAAACGCAAGGGCAACCTATACATTGCCGTGCCCGACCAATCCCACCACATCGCTTCGAAACAGTCAAGAAGGAATTTGAAAACATGATCGAACAAGGATTATGCAGACCCAGTAAAAGCCCGTGGGCATCACCTCTACACATCGTGCCCAAGAAGAATGGCGATATTAGAGTTTGTGGTGACTATCGCCGACTCAACTCCATCACCATACCAGATCGCTACCCCGTTCCACGCATCAAAGACTTTACTCATCATCTATCCGGAAAAACTATTTTCTCAACAATAGACCTCAACCGTGCATACCAACAACTGAGTGTAAGAGAAGAAGACATTGAGAAGACAGCGATCATCACTCCAATGGGATTATTTGAATTTCCACGTATGTGCCCTGGTTTGAAAAACGCGGGAAAACGTTTCAACGGTACATCCATGAAGTACTACGAGGATTGGATTTTGTCTTTCCGTTCATCGACGATTTGTTGCTGGCATCAGAAAACGAAGCCCAACACCGAGAACACCTTCACAGCGTTCTGAAGAGATTAGAAGATAATGGCATCACTATCAACCCCGCCAAATGCAATCTAGGACAACCACAAGTTCAGTTCCTAGGATACACCGTATCAACAGAAGGTATCAAACCACCAGAACATAAAATTCAAGTGATCACCAACTATCCTAAGCCGACGACAATTGAAGAGTTAAGAAGATTTCTCGGCATGATAAATTTCTATCGCGATCACATACCAAACGCCGCATCACTACAAGCACCACTAAATTCATACCTACATAATGTCAAGAAGAGGGACAAAACTCCAATCACGTGGACCGATGACGCAACTCACGCATTCGAGCATTGTAAAGCTAGCATAATAAACGCAGCTCTCCTCGCTCACCCATCGCATCGAGCAACACTTGCCTTATTTTGCGACGCATCCGACAACTCAGCTGGCGCCGTACTACAACAATACATAAATGAAACATGGCAACCGCTCGGATATTATTCCAAGAAATTCACCGATGCGCAAAAGAAGTATTCTACTTTCGATCGTGAGCTAGTTGCAATCTATATGGCAGTCAAACATTTCCGCAAAACATTCGAAGGACGTCATCTCATCATATTCACTGACCACAAGCCGCTAACATTCGTAATGTCGAAGACTAATTTAAACTCAGAAACACCGAGGCGAACGAGACAACTTTTGTTTATCAGCGAATTCACTACCGACATACGGCACGTAAGCGGTAAACAAAACGTCGTCGCCGACACACTCAGCCGCATAGAAACAATCTCATGCCCATCTACAATCAACTACAACGACATAGCTAGCGCGCAAGAAAAGGACAGCAACATTCAAGAATTATTATCACAAACAAACATCACTCTCAAGAAGATAATGATACCTAACACCGACGTCGAGTTATTGTGCGAAACATCTACCCCATATATACGTCCGTACATACCTGAGCAATACAGACAAGAAGTTTTTGACAGCGTGCACAATATCAGTCATCCCGGTACGCGCACGACTCGCAAACTTACAACGCAAAAATACTTTTGGCCATCAATGAACGCAGACATCAGCCGCTGGACACGAACCTGTATACATTGTCAGAAAAGCAAGATTCAACGACACACATTCTCGAACATCTCATCCTTCCCGCCAAGCGAGCGATTTCAACATTTACATGTTGACATCGTCGGACCGCTACCTACAACAGCTCAAGGTCATCGTTATTTAGTAACAATGATCGACCGACTAACGAAGTGGCCCGAAGCAATTCCTACCGACGAAATAACAGCTGATCGAATAGCCGATATCGTCTATCAACATTGGATTGCAAGATTTGGGTGCCCGACCACATTAACAAGCGACCAAGGTCGCCAGTTCGAGAGCCAATTGTTTCAAAACCTAATGAAGCAAATGGGAATCAAGAAAAATCGCACAACACCATACCATCCACAAAGCAATGGTATCGTCGAACGGTGGCATCGATCCCTCAAAACTGCATTACGCACCAGAATCTCCGACTCAAGTAAATGGATCGACGAGCTACCTACCGTCCTACTTGGATTGCGAGCCGCACTTCGCACTGACACCGGTGTGAGCGCCGCAGAACTTACCTATGGTTACAATTTGCGTCTACCCGGCGAATTTTTTTCTGCAAGTACCCACACACCTGCGATGGATTATACTTACGTAGAAAAACTGCGTGATATTATTCAAGCAAACAAGCCGCAAGCCATCACAGAGCATCACAGCAATAATAAACGCATGTTCGTGCATGAAGATTTACGCAAGTGCAGTCATGTATTTGTCAGAACGGACGCAGTTAAGAAGCCATTACAGACTCCATACGAAGGCCCATACCGAGTTATAAGCCGAACAGAAAAGGTATATTCCATTCAGCTACCAAATCGGCAAGCAAACATATCAATCGATCGACTGAAGCCTGCATATGTCGTCACCGAATACACCAGTACCTTACCATCAATCAACGTTACCATTACCAACTGAACCAAGAGCTGTACCACTCCAACCGTTACCAAGCATCAAGCAACTCCAACTCAACAAGTACCTCCGGCCAACGTGACGTCACAGCCCGCCGTCATCAAAACAACACGCACGGGCCGTGCCATCAAGCTGCCGGTACGCTTCGCTTGAAGGGGAGTACTGTAGCCACCACGTTTTGACCTCGTGTAAAAGAAACATTGAAAAGAACAGTTCTCAAAAGAACTATGGTCACAGCACGTTTTAGACATTCTGTACAAGAAACACGGAATAAATATTGTACAGGAACTGCCGACGCCACACGCCGTCGGCCTTCGCCCCAATCTTCAGCCGCACGCACGAGCACAACACACACATCTTCACTGGACACTGCCGCATCGATGAATGCGGGCGCCAGCTTGTGTCACCTATATTTATAACCTCAGCGCCACGAGCGGCGAGGTGCGCCCGTGCGCGAGCTCGCGACTGCAGCGACAACGTGCGGAACAAATGGACAACAGTGTGCTGCGATCTGATTGGTTCAAACTCTTGAAGTATCCTTAGTTGTACTGTTTAGCCTGTATTTGTAAATAGTATTTAAGTAGGAACATTTTATAATAAAAATACAGTATTATTTTCAATCTTTACAATCTGGAGTCCGAGTTTCCTTTCAACCAACCTACGATACTCCTCCAAAATAGTATGTTGAAAGTGTTCTATGATGTGTTAAACACAGCAATAAATACATTTGTCCCAAAATGTAAGTCAATGACTTGCCGTTATCCCCCATGATTTAATAAAGCAATTATAAGAACACTCAAAGAGAAAAACAAGTTAAGATTGCGCTTTAGGAAATATAAAAACCCATTAGACGAATTAGAACTAAAATTAGTATCCAAACGTTGCCAAAACCTGGCCAAAACTTTATACAGTAAATATATGGAAAACTTAGAATCAGAAATTAAAGAAAATCCTAAACTATTCTGGACTCACGTAAAGGCTAAACGTGGTGGGACTAGTGTCTATCCACTAACGATGACTGACGGTCAAACTATTACTTCAGATGGTTCGGATATCTGTGATCTTTTCGGTAATTATTTCGCATCTGTTTATGCCCCTGACCATGGCACAGAATTTAAGAATGACTCAAATTTTCTTGACGTATTGGAAACTAATAGCGAGTGCCTAACAATACCAGAATTGGATAGTGATTCCCTACTCAAAAAGCTGCAATGTATTAACACAAGGAAAGGAGCAGGCCCTGACGGAATCCCACCCTTATTTATTTCTTCCTGTGCATCGGTCTTGGTTACCCCGCTGTTAATAATATATAAGGTGTCCCTAGCCACTGGAACCTTCCCTTCTGAGTGGAAAAAGGCCAAAGTCGTTCCTGTGCACAAGTCGGAAAAAAAGGACACTATTTCTAACTATCGGCCTATCGCAATTCTCTCCACGTTTGCCAAGATATTTGAGTCGATGATCTGTCCTCTAATCCAACGCCATTTCAGACTTTACCTCAGCGATCACCAACACGGTTTTGTTGCCTCAAGGTCCACTGCCACAAACTTGCTGTCTTTCTCGGAGTCCCTAATAGAATCTATCGACAAGAATAAACAATTTGATGTGTTGTACACCGATTTCAGCAAAGCCTTCGATAAAATTCCTCATTCCATACTAATTCACAAACTAGCAACGTATGGTATCACTGGTCCCTTGCTGAAATGGCTGAAATCATATCTATCTAAGCGTGAATTTTATGTTGTTGTTAACGGTTTTCGATCTGCCAGCAATTATTGCATGACTTCAGGTGCCCCACAGGGATCACATCTGGCTCCTATATTATTTATCATATATATCAATGACCTTCCCCACTGCTTTTGCTTTTCCGAGTGCTTTCTGTACGCTGATGACCTAAAGTTTGCTCGAATCATCGAATCATCGAGCGATATAGCGCTTCTTCAAGATGATCTGAATAGAGTTGTTGAATGGTGTGAGACTAACAAAATGGAACTTAATTTAAAAAAATGTTACCACTTATCATTTTCAAGAAAGACTCACCCTATACACTCGGAGTACTTCATAGGGAATACAAAAATACAAGAAGTAGACGCAATTAGAGATTTGGGAGTGCAGTTTGATAAAAAAAATACTTTTGTCTCCCACATCGAGAATATTATTAAGAAAGCATCTAAAATGTTAGGGTTTGTACTGAGAAATACTAGGGGCTTTAAACAGGTTGGTACCAAAATAATGCTGTACTATAGCCTTGTACGAAGCGTCTTGGAGTATTGCAGTGTTGTATGGAGACCACACTACGCAACACATAAGTTACTTTTGGAACGAGTTCAAAAACGATTTCTGTGGCACCTCGCATTTTCTAGAGGAAAAAGTAAACAGCTGCTCTCCTATAATGCTCGTCTCAAATATTTCAGGATGCACTCGTTATCCACTCGAGGTGAAGTTAGTGATGCATTGTTTCTCTATAAGTTGCTCCGAAACAAAATTGACTGCCCAAATCTGCTGAGTCACCTAAAGTTTCGTGCCCCAGCCCGATATCCGCGAAATCCTATCACACCACTATACCCACCCCAGCGCAGAACGGTTCTAGGTGCTAACTCACCGATTTCACGCCTATGTAAAAATGTTAACAGTTGCAGTGATCTTATTGATATACATCATGACAGCATAGGAAAATTTTATAAAATAATTATTGAGCACTATTCTCACAATCCATGATGTCGCTACTTAGTTCTAATGTTAAGTTTAATTTAATTTAATTTAAATTTTAATCTTTAGATTCTATGTATTTTAATTTAATTTTGAAAGTTTTATTATTAATTTAATTGATTATTGTTATTATCTGTTTTATTATTTTATTTAAATTTAGAATCCATGTTATGTTATTCTTATTGCTATAATCACCAAAAATTATTGAATAACATTAATTTTAAATTATCCTTTTGGCTTTGTAAATATTATGTAAAACCATAAATGGTGCATGTTGTGTTAGCCTGTAAGTAATTGTTGCACTTATAAACGTATTATTAAGGAATTTATTTTAAATGTAGTGTGTAAACAATTGTTGGCTAACCTAAATAAATAAATAAATAAATAAAGACACTGAAATTAAAAGACGTAGAAAGGTTTAACAGACATAGGAAATCGACCAAAATGTATATGGTAAGAGACTTAGTCCGTGTTGAGAGGCAAGTTCCTCATGATGGCCAATCCCAAAAGTTAGTGGTTAAATTTCAAGGTCCATTTCTATATCTATATCGTGTAATGAAAGTGCTTCCCAATGAAAGGTATATGATTGAGGACACCCCTATCACTCGCAAGCACGGCCGTCGATACGAAGCCGTGATAGCTATAGATAAAATGCAGCCTTGGCTAACAGTAGTTTAGTAGAAACTTAGAAAGTAGTGATGATGAGGATAGCGATATTAATACTGGCAAGGAATGTAATAAATCAGAGAATTAAATTTGTATATACAAAGTTGATACGACAGAGGGGCTTTTCTTTAAACTGAGTATACTAGGTACCATTTTCAAGCTCTGTACCAAAAATCAATTAAATAGGAGCAGTAGTTTAGTCGCAAATGATTTTTTAAGTTTTTGCCCCGTTTGAACACGATGTATCTTTCCTAACAGCTGATTATGTCTATACGCATAGGTCATGCACCTTAAAACGATAAATCTGAGTATAACCTATGCGTCGTTGCCGCTGTGACGCAAGTCACAAGTACAACCAAATATTTTCGCTAAAAAGATGACAATGCAAACAAGGAAGCAATAAATACACTTGCATTTTCATTACGAGAGGGACAATCATCTGCAAAACACCGCGCGTAAAAGAAATAGTAATAGGTCAGTGTGTTGCTATTGCATCCTAGCGATCGAGGGGCAGGGGTTGCGATCGGTAAGTGGGGCAGTGGGGCTTCTAAAAACTGTTTTTTTCAGTGCGCCGACGCTATTCTTTCGGAACGTACAAGATGTTACGTAACACGGTAGCACCTGCTCCGCTTCCGTTTTGTCGAACTCGCGCGCTGACAATTGGGATTTTGTTTTGTTATTGTGATAGGACACTAAATAAGTTTAAGACAGTATTTCTTTTTTTATTGCGACAGGACACGTAACTTGGGATTATTATTATTTAGTGTTAGTGTTTTTTTTTGTGATCGACTGCTTTTATTGTGATACGACACGTAATTAAACTTTGGGTTTGTGTGTGTGTGTGTGTGTAATTAAAGTGTTCAACAATGCCTCGTGTAACTTACACGGCGTTAGAATACACTGACATGATTTTTAATTAGAAAAATAAATAACATTATTCTCTGTCGGTATAATTTGTGCATTCATGTGAATGACACATCGAGAATTTAATTTTTTTGTGATTGTTGTACTTCAAAATCATACCTAACAAAAGCCGCGAGCCGAGGAGCCGCCGCGAGCGGAGGCGCCGCCCGCGCCACCGCAGCCGTGCCGGCGCGGGCCGGCGCGGCGGCGCGGCGGGCGGCCGCCCGCTTTGACGAGATAACACACGCCGACGCGCGCGACGTTGCCGCTGTTACCTAGGTATCTGTAGGTCAGTTAAATTTATTTTCAAAGGGTGGTTGCGTTTTACTCTGATTTGTAAGCTACTTAGTTTGTTTGAAAAAAAAAAAAACTCAGATTAGGTGCTTTTTATTTTTATACCGTATCGAATTAATACTAAACACGTATAGTATACGTAGTGTTATTTAATGCCCCTCTGTCATATCAACTCTGTATATATAAAGTAATTATGATGTTGATCTTTTGAAAATATGAATTGAGTTAAAGTTTAGGGGATAGTGACTAAAATTAAGCATTTCTTTTGAAATGTAATCATAAAATATTGTAACTGAGTAGGGATTATTATGCATCTATTTCGAAATGTAATCATAAAATATTATAAGTCATTAAGGATTATTATTATGGATAATGAACTGAAACTTAATGGTATATTGTTTTTCTGTTGTCGATTAGATGATATTGGATTGTATTATAATTTCTTTATTTTTTCATCTCTTTTCTTTGCAATTTATATCAGATTGTAAGCACGAGGACGCACTTTGAACAAGATGGCCGAGCTGTTAGCTTGTATCTGGTATCCCTACTTATTTAATCGATCAATACTTGTATGACACTCAATTGATTATTCATTCATCACAATAGCTTGTATCTGGTAACCCTACTTATTTAATCGACTAATACTCGTATGTCACTCAATCGATTATTCGTTCATCAAGACATTGACTGTCATCCACTATGGGAGACAACTGACAGCCGGCCTTCTTGTTCGAGACACCGAGCAGTGAACACAGCCTATCAAATTGGTGTAATTTTAATCTTAGCACGTAAGTACAGGACATTATTATTTTGGTGATCTGAGTGTTTTTGCAAATGGTGTGGAAAAGGAAATAAATATATTCGTATTTTTATGATGTTTAGTTTTATATTGCGAACCCCTTTATTTTTGAACTGTAGCTTACATATTCTAGGACCTTGGTGGTGATTTTAAAGGTCTTCTATAAAAAAAACCGTCTTCTTATGTATAAGCTTTGCGGCATCTTCATCGCCACATGCAAACTACTCATCAAATATGGCATCACACTAAATCCTGACGTCACACAAATCCTGCAACGCACAATTAGAGTTAAACGCGCGAATGACATATATAAGACTATCCGAAATCAATCGTTGGGCAGTTGCCCGCCAGACACGACTCCCGTCTGGTCGGAGGATCCTCCCTTTTCTAATGTAGATGAGTGAACTTTATACCCTGTTCCTCATACCCTCTAAATTGGTGTGAGTCTATCTGGCAGGCCCCAACGAGATTTATCAACACGTTATAGGTTTACATAAGGACATTATTTTATACCTATAGAAAATAAATAAGATATATTTTGTACCTCGACAGTTTTTGATTAAATGATGTTCTATGAAGTGTCTTGCTAGCGGGCCCCTTATGATTATTTTTATTATACGTTCAGATCGCCCAGTAGTGCTCGGAGTTAGAAACTATTATGTACCTTACACATCCAAAATTTCGAGTTTCTGTGAGCTATACTTTAGACGATATTCGTTACTTAGACAAACGTCCAGCCAGCGGGCCCCTTTTCTAAATACTACTCTTTTATATCATACAATAGCATTAGGAGCTTGATACTATTATGTACCTTACAAATCAAAAATTTCGACTTCCTGTGAGCTTTATTTTAGAAGATATTCGTTACTTAGACAAACGTCCAGCCAGTGGATTTTTTTCATGTCATATCATTTTTTTTTTAATGTCTACGCAGCCTTCGTGCAACTACTTCACCGTGACGTCATCATCATTATATTATCATTCCCACAAGCTTACGTGAGGCGAGTACCACAGCCAGCCAGCACCCACGGATTCAACGGATATCCTAACCATCAGCATGCAGCGAACGCGTATTCCTAGTCATCACCCTCAGCCTCATCAGCAACCTTGGCACAGCACCTGCACTTTCAGCCAGTCTCACAAGCAGATCCCATTCTACCATCTCCTGGTCGACAACAGCAGTCACCACAACCCGCCGCTGTACCACATCCAACTCAATGGAACATGACGCAGCGTCACCCCGACTCACTGTGGTGGAATCACTACAGACAGTTCCGACTCACCGCGAACTATATGGCACCCGGTTCCGGTTCACTGGAACCTCAACTGGCACTGTGAAGCATCGCAAGATACAAGACTCAGCCCACTATCGACCTCCGGTCTCCAGAGGGGAGGGATGTGGCGGTATCTACATCGCCACATGCGAACTACGTATCAAAGACCTGACGTCACACAAATCCTGCATCGCGCAATTAGAGTTTACCGAGCGAATGACATTATAAGACTATCCGACATCAATCGTTGGGCAGTTGTCCGCCAGACACGACACCCGTCTGGTCGGAGGATCCTCCCTTTTCAATAGAAGATGAGTGAACTTTACACCCTGTTTCTCATGCCTCTAAAGCCTAGGCTTTGAAAGTGTAGTGACCAGAGTACCTGTCACACATTCACCAGAATACCACATACCACCGAGAGATGTAGTGACCACAGTACCTGTCACACAGTCACCAGAATACCATTTACCACATACCACCGAACCAATTACCACATACCACCGAACCAGTTACCTTACCACGTTTTTGACAATCCGCAAGAAACAGGGAAACAACCGTCTTGAAAAAGACGAGTACGTAAGAAACAAGATAGCAAACACCGACGTGGCACGAGCATTATCACAACGCTGCACACGTTCGCCGGTTCGCTTCGAAAGAAGCGGTTTGTAAGCGCAAGCAAAGCAAGCAGAAGCTCCAGCACGTCCGTATCTTCACTCGACGACGGCGCTCGGCGAAAAGGACCGCGCCCGGCATGCGACTCCTATTTATGCCTTTACGGCGAATAGTGTCGTGTGCAACTCAGCGCCCCGCGCCCCGCGCGCGGCTCGGCCTGCGGCGCATCGCTATTGGTCGATTGATTTATAGTAATAACATGCTAGCGCCTTGTGTATAGATAGATTAATTAATGTATAAAAGTAGGGTATTGTGTAAAATAAAGGATTGATACTTCAGACTTCATTCAGCCTAGTTCGTTTTATTTACGTCAAGAACAGTTCCTACTTACTCATTCATCACTAACTGCTGCGACCACTAAATTGGTGACCCTGTGAATCCGAACACGAACCTGAAGCCGAAGCCCTAGTTCCTGAAAAATTGAACTCCTGCAAGATCCACTAGAATATCAGAAGAACCATCACCATGACGAAAGATACCGACGATTTTAGCGATGCACAGGGCATCGCAACAGCGAAGAGCGACGTGGCAGCAATCTCACTACCTGCACGACTACCACCATTTTGGCGCCAAAATCCACGCCTGTGGTTCGCGCAATTTGAAGCCGCCGTTGCTGCCAGCAAGTTAGGTGAGGAGCAGAAATTCAACCTCGTCGTCCCGCTACTCGGCAACAGTGACTTAGAACAAATTGGAGACATCATCCTGCATCCACCTGTCACAGGCAAGTACAGTGCGCTCAAAGACAGACTCATATCAACGTACCAAGAGTCAGACCACCGGCAGTTACAGAAGCTACTCAGTGGCCTCGAACTCGGCGATCACAAGCCAAGCCAGCTACTGCGTAAAATGCGAGACCTCAGTGGCAAGCTACTATCGGATGAAGCGTTGAAGGTTATGTGGCTCAATCAACTACCCGCTCAAGTTCGCGCCGTACTCTCCGTCAACACCGAGTCATCGCTCGAAGTGCTAGCTGCGATGGCTGACAAAATGATGGAGCATTTTGAACCCGCTACAGTCGCCACAGTCTCCGCAGCAAACCCTCCGTCAGCAAGTCCAGCAGTGAATGAGGTTCAGCATAACGCGATAACAACGCTACAAATCAACATGCTTACGAAACAAATAGAGAAATTGTCTCTCGAAGTCGCCGAGCTCCGCAACCATCAATATTCGTCGTATCGTCCGCGTCGTTCCCGCCAAAATTCCGCACATCGTAACCGCTCACGCTCACATTCAAGACAGCGTACTGATAACGACCGCAAACCCGGAAATCCCGACTGGCTGTGCCGTTACCACTACCGATTCGGTAACGAGGCACGAAAATGTGAATCGCCGTGTGCCAAAGCAAAGCGGGAAAACTAGAACGTACATCGATAGTGGCGGGCGTCGATGTAAACCAAACGAGCCGCCGCCTATGTGTGATCGACACCAACAATAGAGAAAGATTTCTTGTCGACACGGGAGCCGACATATCGGTATTAGCCGCGCGAAACCACCAATATTCAAGGCCGGCGGAGAATGCAGGCTACAAACTTTTCGCGGCCAACGGAACAGAGATTCGTACCTACGGAGAGCGCACACTCGAGCTCAACCTAGGTTTACGAAGAAGTTTTAAGTGGACTTTCGTCGTCGCCAATGTGAAGACATCATTACTGGGTGCCGACTTCCTAGTACATCATAAACTGTTAGTCGACTTGCACCAAAGAAAACTCATCGACCGTGTAACCGAGCTCAGTGTAAACGCCGTCAGAATAAACACCAAAGAAGAATCAATCTACATCATCAACCACGACCACGCTTATCACGACCTACTGAAGAAATATCCAGATGTACTAAGACCAATGACACTCAAAACTCCAGCCAAGCATGACGTCACACATCATATCGAGACAGCTGGGCCGCCGATCTACTCTCGGCCGCGCCCTCTACCGCCCGACAAATATAAGGCGGCTAAACTGGAATTCGAGCGTATGATCGAGATGGGAATTTGCAAGCCGTCAAACAGTCCGTGGGCGAGTCCACTTCACATCGTGAATAAGAAAGACGGATCACTTCGAGTATGTGGCGATTACAGAAGACTTAACGCCGTCACCGTTCCCGACCGATACCCCATTCCACGAATTCAAGATTTTACATACCAACTCCACGGCAAGAAAATATTCTCGAAACTCGATTTGAAAATGGCATATTTCTGGATACCTATCTCAAAACAAGATGCTCAAAAGACAGCGATAATAACACCGTTCGGACTCTTCGAATTCACCTGCATGACGTTCGGTTTAAGGAACGCCGGTCAAACTTTTCAACGTTTCATGCACGAGGTTCTACGAGGACTAGATGACAACGTATTCTGTTTCGTCGACGATTTGCTCGTACACTCGAGAAATAAGGAAGAACACCACCGCCACTTAGAACTAGTACTCGAACGCCTAAATACCTTCGGCGTCAGTCTTAACATCAACAAGTGCGAGTTTGACAAGAAAAGCATTGAGTTCCTCGGATACGAAGTGTCGTCAGAAGGAATTAACCCCACACAAGAACGAACACAAGCCATAGTCAACTATCCGAAACCACAAACAGTTCAAGAACTAAGAAGATTTTTAGGTATGATAAACTTCTACCGTAGTTGTTTACCACATCAAGCCGAGTACCAACATGAATTGAATAAATACCTACACAACAGTAAGAAGAACGACAAAACTCCGATACAATGGTCTCAAGTAGCAGAACAAGCCTTTGAGAAATGCCGACAAAGCATACTCGAGGCAACAACATTGACTCACCCGATACCTAACGCGCCGCTATGTTTATTTACCGACGACGCCTCGAATACTAGCATTGGCGCTGTTCTACAACAAAAAGTAGATAACCTATGGAGACCTCTGGCATTCTACTCAAAAACTATGAGTGAGACGCAGCGACGCTACAGCGTGTACGATCGCGAATTATTAGCAATGTACACCGCAGTGCAACACTTACGACGACTGATAGAGGGCAGCGACCTAACAATATTCACCGATCACAAACCTCTAACTTACGCGCTGACAAGAACACCGAGTAGCACCGATACACCACGAAGAGAACGCCAGCTACATTTCATAAGTCAGTTCTGTGCAAAGATCGCATACATTCACGGTGATAAGAACGAAGCAGCGGACGCCTTATCACGCATCGAAGAAATCAACATGTCACACTCCACGATCGACTACAACCAACTCGCTCAAGACCAAGAGAATGATGAAGAACTGAACAGCTGCATGTCTAACCCAAGTCTAAAGTTTTCGCCTATCACATTGCCCGGAGGTCAACGACCCATCATATGCGAAACATCAACCGGCAACGTTCGTCCATACCTACCAGCGACTTATCGTATAGTAGCATTCAAAGCGCAACACGAACTAAGTCACCCTGGTGTGCGAACAACAAGAAGAATAATGGCTACAAAGTTTTTTTGGCCAAGTATGAACAGAGAAGTTGGGCTGTGGGCGAAATCATGCATCGGTTGCCAGCGCGGGAAAATTCAACGACACGTTATCAGTCCACTCGGCGAGTTTCAAAAATCGTCACGTTTCGAACACATTCACGTTGACATCGTGGGACCTCTGCCGCCATCCAACGACTACAGATATCTAGTAACAATTATCGACCGCTGCAGTAAATGGCCGGAGGCAATACCTATTCGTGACGTCACTGCCGACACTGTTGCTAAGGCGATTTACGAGGGATGGTTAGCACGATTTGGCTGTCCGTTACGTGTAACGACGGATCAAGGAAGACAATTCGAATCGTCGTTATTCAACGCACTGATGAAGAAATTTGGCATCACTAGGATTCGAACCACTGCATACCACCCGCAAGCAAATGGTCAAGTCGAACGCTGGCATCGAACATTGAAGGCCGCGCTCATGGCGAGAGGCGCCGGCATACACTGGAGCGATGAATTAGCGACCGTGCTGCTTGGACTGCGTACAGCGCTTCGTGAGGATACACAAGTCAGCCCGGCCCTGATGATCTACGGATCGACACTGAAATTACCGTCAGATTTCTTCGCGCCTACACAGCCGAAAAATGAAGACGCAGAATTCGTCCGCCAGCTGACCGAAACAATGGCATCACTCGCACCAAGTAACAAGTCACGTGTCAACAACAGGAGCACGTTTGTATACAAGGACCTAGCGACGTGTACTCACGTTTTCGTGCGCAATGACACCGTGCGAAGTCCATTGACCCCTCCTTACGACGGCCCGTTCAAGGTGATTCATCGTGAAAGCAAGCATTTCACCATACAGATGCCGCTTCGAACTACAGTCGTCTCAATAGACAGACTTAAGCCAGCGCATCTACTTAACGAAGAAGGGTTGACCACTTCGACCACATGTGCGCAACATGAAGCACCGCGCACCGAGAGCACAACTACGAGCATCGAGCCGCGGTCTTCGAACCCCAGCGCACCGAGCGACACATACGTCACTCGATCCGGCCGCGCAGTGAAACCCAACGTACGCTTCGCTTAGGGGGGAGTGATGTAGTGACCAGAGTACCTGTCACACATTCACCAGAATACCACATACCACCGAGAGATGTAGTGACCACAGTACCTGTCACACAGTCACCAGAATACCATTTACCACATACCACCGAACCAATTACCACATACCACCGAACCAGTTACCTTACCACGTTTTTGACAATCCGCAAGAAACAGGGAAACAACCGTCTTGAAAAAGACGAGTACGTAAGAAACAAGATAGCAAACACCGACGTGGCACGAGCATTATCACAACGCTGCACACGTTCGCCGGTTCGCTTCGAAAGAAGCGGTTTGTAAGCGCAAGCAAAGCAAGCAGAAGCTCCAGCACGTCCGTATCTTCACTCGACGACGGCGCTCGGCGAAAAGGACCGCGCCCGGCATGCGACTCCTATTTATGCCTTTACGGCGAATAGTGTCGTGTGCAACTCAGCGCCCCGCGCCCCGCGCGCGGCTCGGCCTGCGGCGCATCGCTATTGGTCGATTGATTTATAGTAATAACATGCTAGCGCCTTGTGTATAGATAGATTAATTAATGTATAAAAGTAGGGTATTGTGTAAAATAAAGGATTGATACTTCAGACTTCATTCAGCCTAGTTCGTTTTATTTACGTCAAGAACAGTTCCTACTTACTCATTCATCACTAACTGCTGCGACCACTAAAAAAGCAAATAAGTTGGTCTGAATATTTACAAAAAGTTTTTATTTATTTTTATTTTATTTATTTTATTATTTATGTACACACATTAAAATTGATACAAATACGACATAAACATAATTATGAGTACAAAGGTACTGCTTATTTCTTAAGAAATTTCTTCCAGCAGACCTGCGAAAGGAGAAATGAGAAAGAAATGTAGACAATAGTGTGTGAGAACAAGAAGAGTAAAATACAAATATGCGAAGTCTTAAACTAAAATATCAAAATAAACCTACACGTATAACGTAATAAATTGACATATACTTAAATAAATACATAAAGCTTAAATATATATAAACATACATACTACAGGTATATAAACACTCACAGTTGAGAGGAAAGGTAATGCTCTTTTACTTTATATTTAAATTGAGAAACAGTTTTTAAATCACGGATGCTAGGCGGAAGTGAGTTCCACAATCTTACTGCATGGACAGAGAATGAATAGGAATAGTAGCTTGTTTTATGTGGATGAGATTTAAGGAGTGATCTAAGGTGTGATCTACACGGTGCGTCGCTAGGGCGAGCGTAGGTAAAACGCTCACGTAGGTAAGTAGGATAAGACGGGTTGTGTAAGACGTTGAAGAGGAGACATAAAATCCGAGTGTTCCTTCGAAGGCGGATTGGGAGCCACTTGAGTTCCTTGCGAAGATGAGAAACATGGTCATACTTTCGGAGACCGAAAACAAAGCGAATGCACAAGTTTTGCAAGCGCTCAAGCTTGTTTAATAGCTCTTCAGTAGCATCCAGGTAGCAGGCGTCGGCATAATCTATAATCGGCTGAATAAGTGTTTGTGCCAAAGAAATTTTAGTCTTCAGGGGCAGGAGACTTTGAAGGCTTTTCAACGAATGAAAGGAGAAATGTACCTTTCGACTGACCTCATTGACCTGAGCACGCCACGAAAGATTGGAGTCAATAATGACACCCAGATCTTTGGCGGTTTCGGTATAATCAATGCGAACACCATCGAGATATATAGGCATAAGAGATGCAATAACAGCCGCATTGCGAACGAATCTGCTGCCTATGACCATGGCCTGGGATTTAGTTGGATTAATTTGCAAACCAAATGACTTAGCCCAAACGCTGATGCAAGCCAGGTCATGATTCATAGCAGCAATTGTAGAACCCGCGTCAGCTACAGTAAAATGACGGTAGAGCTGCAGGTCATCTGCGTAGAGATGAAAACTAGAGGAGATTACTCTGGTAACAAAGTTGATGAAAATTGAAAAAAGAAGAGGAGAAAGAACGCTACCCTGAGGAACACCCTCAGTGAGGCTACACCAGTCAGAGAAGGACTCCTCCAGGCGAACACGCTGAGAGCGTCCGCGAAGATAAGAACTGAACCAAGCTAAACCGGAAGAAGATAAATTGATAGATTTGAGGATACCTAGTAAAATGTCGAAATCCACTGAGTTGAAGGCGCTACTAAAGTCAAGCAGTACAAGAACTGTAAGAGACTTATTCTCCATTGCCCAACGGATGTCGTCAGTTACTTTCAAAAGCGCGGTTACAGTACTGTGACCCGAGCGAAAACCGGATTGAAAAGAAGAAATTACCGAGTTCGACGCCAAGAAAAAAGATAATTGTCTATGAACTATGTGCTCGAGAACTTTAGATAGAAATGGGAGAATAGAAATAGGTCTAAAGTGGGTTAATAAAGTAGGATTGTTAGTTTTAGGTAAAGGTATTATGTGAGCCTGTTTCCAAACTGACGGAAATGAGCAAGAGGAAAAAGAGTGGTTGAAGATGTGAGTGAGAACAGGAAGTAACGAGGGAAGGATAAGAGTTATCATTCTTGAACATAACTCATCATGACCGACTGCTGAAGAAGTAATAGCAAGTATAGATTTCCTAACGTCAACCTCAGTAACATCGCTAAGCTTAAAGTGAGAACATTGTGGTAACGGCAAACTAGCTAAACTCTCTAGTGTTGCAGCTTTGACTGACGGATCAAGAGAAAAGGGAAGGAGAGAGAAATGCTTATTGAGATCATTGAGGTTCACACCCTTACACTGGTTGGTTGGTGACTTGCCTATGCCTACAGATTTGAGAAATTTCCATACATCGGAAGAACTGCGGTTAGTGAGTTGATCGTGGAAATAGCGTCTCTTAGCAT
Source organism: Agrochola macilenta (assembly GCA_916701695.1). Classification (NCBI taxonomy): domain Eukaryota; kingdom Metazoa; phylum Arthropoda; class Insecta; order Lepidoptera; family Noctuidae; genus Agrochola; species Agrochola macilenta. Next base: position 19,902,654 of record OU753563.1, read on the forward strand.
CTTGACACAGATGACTGCAACGATTTCGTAAAGATTTGTAATAAGAGAGATTCAGCTCTGATGGTCTGCGCTTATATCTGCTCTTAGCTTTATCTCTGCGCGCCATACAATCTTTAATTTGTAGCGTTATCCATGGTGCAGGGTTATGTCGAACTTTGACACGTCGGATAGGAGCATGCTGATTATATAAGTTGAGAACAGTTCCGTTAAAACAATGCACCTTGTCGTCGATGTCATCGTTCTCAACCAGAGGAGTCCAGTCGAGATCGCTAGCATCACGCTTCAAAGCCTCCAGGTCTATGCCTTTGTAATTACGGAGATATAAAAACTCGGACTTACGCTTGGGAACACGGATACGATAGGAAAGGTAAATGAGATCGTGGTAAGAAAAATTAGCCGTAAGTTGACCATGGTAAGAAACATTATTAGGAGAGGAAACAATCATAAGATCTAGAAAAGAGGGTGAACAATTAGGAAAATAGTGAGTTGCAGAGAGTGGCAAAACTTGAAGATTGAACGAAGACAAGAGAGAAAGGAGTTTAAGGGAGCGGGAGTCATTTTTAATCAAGCACGTATTAAAATCACCCATCAATATAACGTGCTCATATATGGGACAAAGATCACTGAGAGTGGAGTCGAGAGAAGTAAAGTAGTCAATGTGAAGATTAGGACTGTAGAGGACTGCAAGCAAAACTTTTGTGTGATGAACATGAATTTCAAGAAACACGTATTCAGCCGACTCAGAATACCGAGAAGGAGATGAACTGACCACCTTGTAGGGTAAATCAGCACGCAGGTACATAGCAACACCTCCTCCACCTTTGCCGGTCCTATCGTTGCGGATCAAGACGAAGCCAGGGAGTGAGTATTGAGTAGAGAGGAGAGATGGCTTCAAAAAGGATTCCGATATCAAGAGAGCATCCAGGTGAGTATTGCTAAAGGATGCCAGAAGGTCAGAATAGTGACCAGGAACACTCTGAGCATTTATGTGAGCTATATGCAGATTCTTAGAGTCATTGGAGAAAAGAGAAGAGATTTTATCGTGTAAAGTAAGTGGTATGGAAGAGTCACTGTCCGCACTAACAAAACTAGTACAAGAAGAGCAGGAGAAGAAGCTGTCGTTTAGATCAGCTACATCATCCATGAGTACCTGTTATAATATAAATATAAAAATAATATAAATATCTAAAATACAAAAGTAAAACAATTTTACAATACTAAAACACTAGTAATTACAAGATTTTTCTTCTAATAGAAAAACCTCCCCCACTCGCTGTTAAATTGGCTAAATTTGGACGAAGGACAAATAAGTTATAACAATTTTAAAAAGGAGAATAAAAATAAAACAAAACGAGCACAATATCAACCGATTCACGTATCGAACTGAACTTAAAATCTCAGCTTAAAATGGAACGCGACGTAATGACGGATGGATAGGAGCAGTGACATTGTCATCTGGGTACATCTGTCACATCATCCAGTCATCCATCATCCATCTAATACCCGGCAGTAATAAAAATAAAAAGTAAAATGATTAGCTGCACGGTGACACAAAATTAAATGAAAAAAATAGTTTTAACTACCGGCCCAGGATGATTATGTACATGCAAAGCGGCCAAGTTGAGAAGTAATGGAGTTAATGGACATACAAAAACAAAACCAAAACCAACAAATGTGTTACTTGCGCAAACGCGTCTTCCTCGTTCTCTTAGCGGGAGTAGCCAAGATTGCGGCTTTAGGAGATCCTGGTTCTTCAGATTGCGCAGAATCCTCGGTGTCGACTGAACAGGACGGGAATTTGGCTGTCAAAGCGTGAAGTTCGCCAGCCGTTTCGATCTTCCGGCGGGATTTGTCCGGACAAATAACAACAATCTTGCCCTCCATGGACCAGCAATTTGGCATACCGAAATGCTTACGAGCAGCTGCAAACACACGATGCCGGACTTGTGTCAAGAACTCGGAGATGGTGATCCCGGTACCCTTGAGAGCCTTCTTGCTATCCCATACAAGTTGCCGGTGCTCCATTTTGAAGAATCGCACTAGTATGGGTCGTGTCTTATGCTGTGAGAATCCGAGTCTATGACAAACATGGATACTAATCTTGTCCTTACATACCTCAGTCAATTTTATTTGGTTGGATATGATGTTGTGGACCACATCAAGTAATTTTTCGTTATCCTTCTCTGGAACACCATGGAACAGCAAGACCTTTCTTCGCATGATGGTTTCATGCTTATCAAACCCAGCAGCAAGCAGCTCGATTTGAGTTTTTAGTGTAGAGAGTGCACGACAGACAAACAGCTTAAACTCGGAGTAACTCTTTAATTGTTTTATAATATTTATTTGTTTTATAACCAACCAACCGGTTTTCGAGCTCAAGGTGTAAATAAGCAAACAATAAATGTACAACATGGCCAACCAGCTAAACAGTAGATTTTATAGTTATAATTGTAAGTCTGTTACCCGTTCGATGGACTACGTGAGAATACTATGCAAACAAGCCGATATTGTGGCGTTTCAAGAAACATGGTTGTTTCCACACGACTTAGCTGTCCTTGGGAAGATTAGCAATGCGTTTGGTTTTACGGGCAAATCTGCAATTGACACGTCCGCTGACATAGTACGAGGCAGACCCTATGGCGGTGTAGCAATACTGTGGCGGAAGGATGCCTTCGATTCTGTGACTGTGCTTGAAACTAAAAGTGTGCAGCTATCGGCAATAAAAGTGAGTACTAATGATCGATTGTTCGTAGTGTTCTCGGTTTACATGCCAGTAGATTTAAATGAAAATCTAGTTCAATTTACGGAATGTCTTAGTGAGATGAGTTCAATAATTGAAAATACACAAGTGGCGTCGGTCTATATGCTGGGTGACTATAATGCTCATCCAGGTGAGCGGTTTGGCAGAGAACTGGAAAGATTCTGTTGCGTCCAACTATGGTCGTTTATAGACGTCGAGAAGTTAGATAGTGCCTTCACTTTTATAAGTGATGCTCACGGTACCACTCGCTGGCTTGATCACTGCGTAGTGACTGAGGCCGCCCGGCAGTCGGTTGTAGATGTGAAGGTACACTATGATTCATCTTGGTCTGACCATCTGGCGTTAGAAATTAATTGCTGCTTAAATGTACTCAGGCCCCATTATGTTCTTAAAGAAACAAGTTGTAATAAAGTTGTTTGGGGAAATAGGGATAATAAACCAATTGAGTATTATCACATGTTATGTAATGAACAATTAAGAGACTTAGATTTTCCTATAGAATTAAGCCACTGTTGTGATGTTATGTGTAACAAGGTGGAACATAGATCCGTGATTGATAATATGATGTATTCAAAAATTATTCATGTAATAAGCACAGCGGCCGTGGATAGCTTTGATCGTAAATTTCAGTCACGTAAAAAGTGTGTTGTGGGCTGGAACAGACATGTTTATCCAGCACATAAGGAAGCGCGGTCGCGGTTTCAGTTATGGTTTCACTTGGTCGTCCGCGTAATGGACCAGTGTATGACGAAATGTCAGAATCTCGTCGTATTTTTAAATCTAAACTGAAATGGTGTCAGAATAACGAGGAACAGGTAAAGATGGATGTTCTAGCCTCACAGCATGCAAATAAGAACTTTAAAAGCTTTTGGAAGGAGACCAGCAAGCTGAATCCACGACCGTACACCCCTCTCAGCGTCGGCGGCTTCGGTGAGTCACTTGACATTGCTAATTTGTTATTGATAAATTTTAAGTAGTGCCGCCTGATCGACAACCTGCGTTGCTGCGGGTGCTCAAGTCCGATACTCGGAAGTCAAATACATTACCATCAGTCAGTTTCTCTGCAAAGGAAGTAGCTTCCACTATTAGTAAGATGACGAGGGGTAAGTCCCCTGGACATGACGGTATCAGCATTGAGCACCTTTGGCATGCAGGTGTACACTTGCCTAGAGTGTTATCGATGTTTTACACTTTTTGTATGAGACACTCATACTTACCGGATGAGTGCACGAAGGCTATTGTTGTGCCAGTAATCAAGAATAAGACAGGAGACCCCTCTGATGGCTCCAACTATAGGCCCATCTCGCTAGCCACCACAGTAGCTAAAGTGCTGGACAGTATGCTGGATAAACAGTTATGTCGTCACCTAAAGATAAGTGATGCGCAGTTCGGCTTCCAAGCGAGACTGTCCACAGAAACAGCAATCTTATGTCTTAAGCATACTGTCCGGTACTACACGGACAGGAAGACTCCAGTTTATGGGTGCTTCCTTGATTTATCGAAAGCTTTCGATTTGGTGTCATATGAACATCTTTGGGAGAAACTGAGGGCCACCTCACTCCCCGAGGAGATCATTAATGTTCTTGATTACTGGTATAGCAATCAAGTTAATGTTGTAACGTGGGCGAACGTTGTGTCCGATGAGTACAGGTTGGAGTGTGGTGTAAGACAGGGTGGGTTAACATCCCCTCGTCTCTTCAACCTGTACATCAATGAGTTGATTGAGGGTCTCAGTAACACTGCAGTCGGCTGCACTATTGATGGCACCACTATTAACAACTTGAGCTATGCGGATGATATGGTGTTGCTGAGTCCTTCAATTAGCGGTTTACGTAAACTTGTTAGCAGATGTGAGGAGTACGTCGTGGCTCATGGACTCAGGTACAATGCGAACAAATGTGAGTTGTTAGTATTCCTACCGCGGAATTGTAAAGTCGATACCGTCCCTTCGGTTACGCTAAATAGTGTACCGCTTAACAGAGCGACGCAGGTTAAGTACTTGGGTCACTGGGTCACGGAGGACCTCGCTGATGACGTGGATATTGAGAGGGAACGAAGGGCGTTGGCTGTCCGTGGGAACATGCTGGCTCGCAGGTTTAAACGGTGCCCGAATGAGGTAAAGTGCACAATGTTCAGGGCATACTGCCAATCGGTATATTCGTGCACCCTGTGGGTCAACTATGCTCAGCGGACACTCAATGCCCTTCGTGTACAATATAATAACGCTTTTAGAATGTTGTTGGGGCTGCCGAGATGCTGTAGTGCGTCCGGCATGTTTACACAGGCTCAGATTGATGGCTTTCATGCCATCATGAGAAAGAGAGCGGCCTCAATACTACACCGTATCCGAGCAAGTTCCAACAGCATTCTGAAAGTAATAGCGGACCGGTTAGACGGTCCTTTTGTTAGACACTGGATCGCACTCCATGTGTCAATTTAATGTCGTTTGTTTTATTTTTGTGTTTTGCTAACATAGTTCCTAAGTACTTACTAACACAAGTATGGATAATTCTGTAATGGATAGTCTGAAATAAAGTTATTATTATAATATAATAAATTAAAGTTAATGACTTAACATATTAAAAAAATAATTCTAAACCTAGTTATCTATTTATAATATTTACATCTTAGGGATTTAGGTAGGTACCTACATACATTACAAACAAGTATTTGCTCGTAGCAAAATTCTTTTTTTTTTTCACTGATTCTTCTGAATATCTTTTGTAATTACTGGTGGAGCTGCTTTTTGTAGGCGACGGTCGTCGGGCAGGAACGATGCAACAATCGCCGATGCTGAAATATTTGAAATAGTTATGTAGTTAATTAGGTTTGCCCGCGATTGGTTGGAGATTATCCCACGGGAACACACTACCGGGATAAAAACGAATGTAATCTATCCGTGTGATAAACGTTCATGCGAATCCGTTCAGCCTTTAAAGGGTGTGGGTCTATCTGGCAGGCCCCAACGAGATTTATCAACAGGTGATTGGATTTCATAAGGACATTATTTTGTACCTATAGAAAATAAATAAGATATATTTTGTACCTCGACAGTTTTTGATTAAATGACGTTTCTATAAAGTGTCTTGCTAGCGGGCCCCTTATGACTATTTTTATTGTTATTATACTTTCAGATCACAGGAAGTCGAAATTTTCGATTTGTAAGGTACATAATAGTATCAAGCTCCTAATGCTATTGTATGATATAAAAGTTTGAAAAAGTGGACTTTTATTACCTGCAAAGAGAGATGAAAAGAGGTAGAATCCGGCCTCGCAGCTGTTCGACAACATCAGGTTGAGGATCTGGATGGAAGCGAAGTTGCCGATACGTCCACCTGTTATGGGAAGTGCGATGGCTAAAGCCCTGAAAAATATGTAATAAGTATCTACGTTTAAAAAACCAAAATATAAAAATATATTCGTGGTCCTCGGAAACGAAGGAACTCAGGCAAGTTTTTGGAATACATAATAAACCCCTGGACCTAGAGTGCTACAAGGAAGGGAAACAAGCCAAGGCAAGGAAGGGAGTCTTTTGGCGCCTGAATGATGTTGACAGGGGGGCGTTTATTTATTTATTAATATATACTTTATTGTACACCAGAAAATACACTTAAAAATAAATTTAACACTACAAAACATACAATGGGCGGCCTTATCGCTTTCTGCGATCTCTTCCAGGCAACCTTGCGGTACCAGGCGTTGTTGTGAAGCAGTAATGCTCGCTAAAAAGGAGGCGGAACGCGTGAGGGAGAGGCAAGGTTCGCGCCCTCGCGGCCCCTAGTCGCCGCAGGAGACGCCCCGGGCGTCGCAAGCCAATTTCCGGCCACCGTAGCCGCGGGCTTACGGACGGTGAGCGATGGGTAGCCGTCCGATTAGGACCAGGCCCGGGTCGACGGCGCGTTGTGTCCACGCGCGCCTCAAAGAGGTGTCAGCACCAACTGACGGGGTCCTTTAGGGCCAATGCCTGCCGGGGTGCGAGTTGTATTTTCTTAAAAACTCGTATGCCTCATAAGTACCTCAAATGCGTAGGGAACAGCGCCACACAGATGGCCGTGTACAAGCCAATGACGACGACGCCCATGACCAGCACCACGAAGAGTATGGCGCTGCCGATGGCGTTAGGCACCAGGTTCACCAGGATACCGCTCAAGCCGCACAGCGATGTCACCACGAGCACCATGTTACGACGACCGGTTACGCCTAACAACTGGGGGTTTATAAAAGAAGAGTTCATCGTTTATCATGTTCTTGTAGCAGTTAGTTTTTTTTTTGGATCTAACATACAATCAAAATTTATATATTTTATTTCACATAAACCTTCAAGGGCACTTATAAAACGTTAGAAGCTAGGTGCACGGTTCCAATTGGTCGTTTCCTATAGAGAAGAGCTAGCAAAAACACGGGTACTCGTTTAAAAATAATTGGCTTATACAATATTTTCAAATCAGTTTTAATAGGTATGGGAGGACTGTGTAGACCTTTCAACGAGTACCAGGTACTTAAAAAAATATAATATGGTCAAAAAATCTACAGTTCACTAGGCCACATCGGAAAAATAGAAAATGATCTTTATAAAAGATAAATAAAATAAAAACCCATTTAAACCAGATTATTATATCCTACTTATATATATATATATATAATATTATAAACGCGAAAGTTTGTATGTATGGATGGATGTTTGTTACTCTTTCACGCAAAAACTACTGAACGGATTTGGATGAAATGAAAATTGGATCTACGTCAGCTGCCGATCCCCAAAACAGAACGCCATAGGACATAATACTGTGGAAGTAAGCAAAGTATCTGTATATATCTAGCTGTGGCCGTATCTGTCAACTGCCTTATTTTCCTTACTGCTCATGCAGGTGAACTTAATCTACCTGAAAGAGTTCAAATGTGGGCGCACTACGTTCATTTGGTAATGAGAACATAATATATTTAGTTTGGTCTGCATTAACTAAAAGATTATTAGTTGCGAACCATTTCGAAAGAACAGCCATACTGTCGTTGACATGTAAGACATCCGTATTTTTTCTATCTATTTAAAAAATAAGAGAAGTGTCGTCAGCGAATAAAATTATATTCGATAATTTAGCTATCATACTCGTATAAGGAAGGTCACTTATTAAACTAAAAATAAGAAAGGGCCGAGAATTGAACCTTTTGGTACACCCATTTTTACTAGAGACCCCGAGGACGTCGCCTCGTTAACGTTTACTTTTTGCTGCCTGTTTGATAGATAAGAAAGAACAAGATCAGCAGCTTGACCACGAATTCCGTAGTCGTGTAATTATCAGATCAGTGTATTGTGGTTAACGCAGTCGAACGCTTATGAGAGATCAAAGAAGATGCCAATTGCACTTTAGAACATCTCCCAGGATTCCAAAATGTGACTGATGAGTTTTGCGTCAGTCATCGACCTACCTTTCGTGAAACCAAAGTGGCGACTATGTAAAATCCCATTTGAGTTAAAATGTGACATTATTGTCACATTTTAACTCAAATGGGATTTTACATAGTCGACACTTTGGGTTAGTTAGGTACACTTACAAAACTGATGATGAAGTTGACCACAGACTGCATCACCGCCACACTCAGCACTATCAGTAGGGAGGATTCGTTCAGGGCACAAGGCACTACATTTGTCTGAAAATAAATGACTGGTTTAAGAATTAGGCAATAGACGGTGTCCAGCAGTGTAGTTCATACATTGACGCTACACACTGAAAGAAGAGAAAATAATGTTTCCCTGAATGAAAAAGTAGTCAGTTCATGAAAACCATAAAGGATATACAGAGTTGATATGACAGAGGGGCATTAAATTACACTACGTATACTATACGTGTTTAGTATTAATTCGATACGGTATAAAAATAAAAAGCATCAAAAATGAGTTTTTTTTTTTTTCAAACAAACTAAATAGCTTATGAATCAGAGTAAAACGCAACCACCCTTTGTAAATAAATTTAACTGACCTTAGAAGATACCTAGGTAACAGTGGCAACGCCGCGCCCGCGCCGCGCGGCGTGTTTTATCTCATTTCAAAGCGGGCGGCCGGCGGCGGTGGCGCGGGCGGCGGCTTAGGCCTTTACTCGCGGCTTTTAGGTATGGTTTTGAAGTACGCGCGCAACAACAAAAACACTAAAATTTTAAATTCTCGATGTGTCCTTCATTCACATGAATGCACAAATTATACCGACGGAGAATATTGTTACTTATTTTTCTAATTAAAAATCATGTCAGTGTATTCTAACGCCGTGTAAGTTACACGAGGCATTGTTGAACACTTTAATTACACACACACACACACAAAACCAAAGTTTAATTACGTGTCGTATCACAATAAAAGCAGTCGATCACAAAAAAAAACACTAACACTAAATAATAATAATCCCAAGTTACGTGTCCTGTCACAATAAAAAAAGAAATACTGTCTTAAACTTGTTTAGTGTCCTATCACAATAATAAAACTAAATCCCAATTGTCAGCGCGCGAGTTCGACAATACGGAGGCGGCGCAGGTACTTCCGTGTTACGTTACATAAGTGCGTTCCGAAAGAATAGCGTCGGCGCACTGAAAAAAACAGTTTTTAGAAGCCCCACTCACTTACCGATCGCAACCCCTGCCCCTCGTCGCTAGGATGCAATAGCAACACACTGACCTATTTCTATTTCTTTTACTCACGGGGTGTTTGCTATGATTTTCACACTCGTAATGAAAATGCAAGTGTGTGTGTATTTATTGCTTCCTTGTTTGCATTGTCATCTTTTTAGCGAGAATATTTGGTTGTACTAGTGATTTGCGTCACAGCGGCAACCACGCATAGGTTATACTCAGATTTATCGTTTTAAGGTGCATGACCTATGCGTATAGACATAATCAGCTGTTAGGAAAGATACATCGTGTTCAAACGGGGCAAAAACTTAAAAAATCATTTGCGACTAAACTACTGCTCCTATTTAATTGATTTTTGGTACAGAGCTTGAAAATGGTACCTAGTATAGGCAGTTTAAAGGAAAGCCCCTCTGTCGTATCAACTTTGTATAAGTACTAACATCAGGAGGACTATCCATGGTGATGATGCCGCACATGGTGAGGTCTGAGTTCTCGCCAGTCTCCAGGATGCGCACGAACTGGTCTGCGATGGTCGGCAGCCACACTATGAAGGCTCCCACTCTGGAACACAATGTTGACGGTTTAAATGCGTAATTATGAGTTCATCTACTTCATAATCATTATCATGACTGGCAGCGTTGTTCCGCCCATTGCTGAGTATAGGCCCCTCCTTTTTGTACCATGGTTACCTGTGCGAGTTTCATACAGTTCTTCCCCGCGATCTTCAACGGGTCAATTACTTACATAACAAAGAAACAATAGAATTTGTCAGCGACACAGACATTGATCAATGTTTAATTCAGTAGCTCTCTCTGCATATTAAAACCAAGCCGCACTAAGTTAGTTGTAGGTACCTGCCTACACACAGCTTTTACAGTCGATCAACGTTTTGATTCGCCACATTTTGAATTTAACGAACGATGGAACGAATGGATAGAAAATACTATCTATGATGTACAGAAATGTATTTAAAAGGTATAATAAAATATACTCACTGTTGGAATACGAAGAGTGTGATCATGATGATAGTGAGCTTCAGCAGTGGATGCTTGAACAGCGGTACAATTTGGTCTTTAGGAGATCCCCCTGATGCACCTGGTGCGTTTCCTTCTTGTAACAATCCTTTCACCTGAAAAATATAAGAAATGTGCAGCATCAGTATCTAGTCTGTAATTTAGCGTGAAATTCTTGTAAATAAGTTTTTCATCTACTTATTGCATTTAAGTCGCATCTCTGACTTTTAAATATATTTTTATTTTTGAGAAGGAGAATATTGGAAGAACTTAGGACATTAGACATATGAACGCGAACGGGCGGCGAGGGGTTCCCGCGCGGATGACGGGCGCATGCATACCGCTTGCGGTTCTTCGCCGGGGAGCGAGCTGTTCGCTTGAAGCGCGACGTGTGACGGCTCGTGAGCAGCGCGCTGCCCGCGAGATGTCAACTATTCTGAGTTGTCATCGCAAAATATATTATAATGCATATGATTTAAAGTCGTAACTTGAATGACAAATTAATATGCTGTGTCGGAGCAATGCTGTTATAATGAGTGTCTACCTTTAAACCCCCACACCTAGTCTAATTTCTTTATACAGGAGGTTCATGTTGGTTTCAACACTTCAGTAGGACCAACGGAAATAACATACCGTCTTGGACTTACTGGTAGGACAAAAAGTAGGTACACGAGAAAACACCCTCTACTGGGAGTCACGATACTTTTTGAATTTGGGCTACAGCCAAAATCACGAAATGTCGATGACAACGGCGATTATACAATACTTACAGGGTATGTTATGCATTTATGCTGTGGCGGTCAATAACTCATGCGATAAAAAGTTAACCATAGAATACTAATCTTATTTTGATCACCACTTAATACTAACTTAATGATCGCCTGGGAGGCAATTTTATAAATAATTCGCGTTTAATAAATAATCTTTAAACAAAATAAAACATGTGCAGGTAAGCATTCTGCCTTTCATAAATTCTAAAGGTTTTTTTTAGAGAAACTCTAATTAGTCCATAAATTAATTTTAAAATTACTATCTTCCTATCACTTCATCTTCTGACATAGCCTTGTGGAAAATTACCTGAAATTCCTCCTTGGATCTGAAATGATTGATCCTGTGGATGGTCCTCAGTATATCCATGGCTTGGTCTTCATCTCCCTTAACAAAGACTAACTTAGGACTCTCCTTCATGAAGTACAGCCAGATGGTGGTGATGATGCTGGGGACGGAGTACACCACCAGCAAGGTCCGCCAAGAGTTCCACTTGATGCCCAGAGCGGGAATGTCGTAGGAGAAACTTAAGGGAATGATTGGTATCGCCAGAACTGGAATTTAGAAAGAAAACAGTCACATCTTGAATGACTCCCAGCTAAAATGGTGGGCAGTCATGTAACCTAGACCCAACAGAAGTGCGTGAAGTGAATTTTGCGAGATTTTTTTTGACTCTCGCCCTCCCTGAGTTTTGTTCAATAAACTCTAAGGCCAAGCTCTATAAACGTACTTTATTGGCTTAACTTAGCTCAAGGTTTAACTCAGACATGTACAATCTCACTTGTAGTTTGACAGTTGTGCGACAGTGATAGGAATAATGCTTATCTTAAGTACGTGTTAAGTAACGTTTGTAGATCTCGGCCTAATTCTACTTCTATTCAGTTTCCTGTATTTCGAGAGTTAGCAACAGTTAGTGTTTCATTCCCTCACCTGCCATGATACCCTGTGAGAGCAGGAAGATACTGGACACCAGTAGCACGACGAGGCTCCTCTTGGCCATCGGAACACTTTCACTCAGCAGGGACATCGACATCGAGTACAAGCCTGATGTGCTGAAAAATTGAAGATGTAACTTGTAATACGCTTAGGTACTGCTGAGTGATGGGGGATTTTTAAATAAGTTGAGTGCTATCGAGTCCTTGGTTACGTGAAAAGGTCAATTGGCAGGGGCACTGCCGTGCCTCCAGATACAATCAATCCGAGTCCGCGCATCAGTGGTCAGTTTTAGAATTTTGAACTCTTTTTTTTTAGATACCTAGCAATTTTATTATTTATTATTCATTGTTTGAAGGTATATTAAATGTCCTTACCTACGGTCGACTACGGTAATATTTTAACGGATATTTTATTTATAAATAATCTTTCACCTTGTAGGTATTATCTTTCAAGAGCGGTTTAATAATATTATGAATGAAAATTATCATTCAGTATCAGGATTACTACATAGACTTGCTTTTCTTTTCAATATACTTAGGTACTCCATAACTACTATCATTGCTTGGTTTTAGCAGAAATAAATATAGGTATCTTATACTCATTAAAAATCTACACATATTTTATTCTAGTGTTTCCAATTCTCTACTGCATCTGGTGTGCCTCGATTATTCGGACCATAGGACCAATTTCATAATGGTTCTGCTGGGCGTATGAGATATTTATTGAAAAGAAGGTAGGTTCGCAATAACGGAGGTTTAAGGCTTGCATTTTCATAGTTACAAGGAATACCTTGTTGTTGATGCCAGTCTACAGATTAAAATAGACTTCTTAAAGAGACACTTCCGCTAAATAATACATAACATCCCGCCTGTAATCCGCCAAGAGTCCGCTAGAGGTGCAGATAGTTTTGGCTCCTGAGATACAAGTAACTTTTTACTTAGTTCAAGAGCCAGCTGTTCTACCTGATTTTGACCACCACTTGTCACATAATCATGTTTAGTATTTGACTAACTTTATGTGTTTCTCTTTGTACAAAATACTTATTATTTATTTAAAGTTTTTATTTGCACGAATTTAACCCTCATTTTATGTCCAGACAATTGCCTGGAAGAGATCGCAGAAAGCGATAATGTAGTTTATAATTGTAGTACTTAATTTCTTTTTCTGGTTTATAATAAAGTTTATATAAATAGATAAATACATTATCTTCTTTTTTTCGTGTGGTTAGTAACTAACCTGATGTCAGTGATTTAAAGCCGCCCATGGGCCTCTGAATTGGCTTCAGATGCCGTCAAGAAATATCTCTCAGGCATGGTTTCCTCACGATGTTTTCCTTCACCGTTTTTGAAGCAAGTGATAATTATACAATAATACATTATATACCTACAGTACAAAAAAACTTACGCAAGGGTAGCGATAAATTGGAAGATCATAAGCATGACCCAGTTGACTGAGATGCTGGCCACCAGGTTAAATATAATACCGCATATGAGCGAGAACAGCAGCATCTTGCGTCTGCCGCGCGTGTCAGCCAGGTAGCCCCACAGGATACCGCCCAGCATTGATCCTGGAGAAGAACAATTTTTAAACACAGGTGGTACTTAGCTTTTCCTAGAAGTTGTTAATATGTTGTGATTAGGTAATTTCAAACAGAAGATCGCGGGGAAGACCTGAATGAGACTCGCATAGACCAGAGGACTAGAGGAGGCCTGTGTTCAGCAGTGGGTGTAACAAGGCTGTCAAAGAATATGATGAAGAAATAAGCAATTCGTATCGGGTGCTAAAATAAAACACTGGAGTTTTGTTTGGTATAGCCCTACTTACGTAGGAAGTTTAAAAAGAAAATATTTAGTCAACTAAGTATTTTCTTTTAACCTTCTTAGATTTTGTGATCTTCATGATTTTCTTTTTTTCCATACGCAAAATAAATATATAAACAATACTAGGTGCGCCACGCGGTTTCGCCAGCATAAATCTCGATCCCGAGGGAAAATCGGTATAAAAGAAATCCTATGTCCTTTTCCAGGTCATGGTCTACCTATGTGCCAAGTTTCATCCAAATCCGTTTAGCTGTTTTAGCATGAAAGCGTAAGAAATAAACAAACAAACTCACTTTCCCGTTTATAATATTATTATTATAGTTATATAGTTATGTTAGGATAGTTAGGATGAACACACACAATAGAATCTCATAAAATTTTCGAAACAAAAAATACTGTTACCTACAAATGAGTAAATTACCTACTATCGAAATTGAGTGTCCCGTATTAATGCAAATATTGGATCATATTAAATAAGCTAGCGAAACTCCGCAGACGGGATGGGTATCATTAACTAAACACGACAAAATAAAAATAAGTACGGCAGTTTCCGACTCTTAGGACCAGGCGTTCAGCATTCACTTGCAGTAACAGTTCTTTCAACTAACTAAAGGCTTGTGCAGACCAGCGCGACTTGTCGCGCGACGCGACACGAACAATACAATTTCTAAGAAAACTTCACAGTATAACAATAACCGGTGTCGCGTCGCGCGACAAGTCGCGCTGGTCTGCACAAGCCTTAATACATACATCCCATGCCGATTTCGGCTACGGTGAGCGTGTGCTCGCTAATGTAACCGATCTTGACTCTAAAGATACTTCTTTCATTTAACTTACCCACGACAGGTCCAGCGGCCAACAACCCTTGTTGGCTGCCCGTGGTCTCCAGCTCACAGGCACTGGTGGGCACTATGATGGTGCTGGCAAACGCGATGCAGACGAAGGAGATGATTGCCAGACCGGTCAAGCAGGTCATTATGTAACTGTATAGTCCAAAACCTAAAAGTCAAAACAATAGTAGGTAAGTTACATAATAATATTAGAAACGAAAAAGGCTTAAAGAAGACGTAGGTAGTGAAATAAATATTTTAGTTACGACTATTTCCAGGTCGTTCTTTAAAGATAAAGGTAAAGATAACTTTGTTATGCAATAAATATATAAGTTCATAATAGCTTCACATTTTTAAGTATAGCCTTTCCGCCATGCCATCCGACATTTGTAGACACCCTTGTCGGAAATGCAATACTGTTAAAAGGAATTGCAAATAAATAAATAACATACAAACATTATTTTTCCCCAAAAAAACTCATGCAGATTTTATAATACATTTTTATTTTATTTGTTTGTTTGGGAAAATAAACAGTTACACATTACAGGATTACACAAAATTTGAGCTACATAGTGAATAAACCCACGACATTTTCCACACAAATAATAAAAAACTCTCAATCGATAATGTTGTAAACATTATCGATTGAGAGTTTAAAAAAAACATATATTTCATTTAACTGCTTAATAGTGGCGGTAACTGATTGTATACACGAATAGCAGTTACATAGGTACTTTCATAATAATTAATATTGTTAATTAATAACAGGTAAATTAATGTCATATTTATATTGTTTGCGAATGTTTCTCTTAGAATCGGATATGAAATTAAAATATTGCACAATTTTTTGAACAAACAAACATAATTCGAGTACCAATGTCAATTATTATGACTCTGTCATATTAATTCGGTATGTAAAGATTTTTTAGGTATTTTTTTTATATTTTTAATTGATAGATTTAGTTATTTTAAGCAAGTGATTTCAATATTTTGTTATTCCAAGCTGTAGTTATTTTTTTATATTATTTTAAAGTTTTATTCATGCTGACGTCATAACGTAGGCTGAATAGCTTAAGATCTTTGCCACGTATAACACAGTAATAAAAATCCTAAATTTGAAGTTTTTTGCTTGACATCAGAAACTTCAAGCATGACAGGTAGGGATGAGGCATATTTATCGTAACAGATATTTAAAAATAACAAATAACGTTCCTAACAATATAACTTATCTGTTACTGAAAATAGCAATCCCCACACAGACTGTTACCACGACTGTGTTTTATAATATTTTTCTTTACGGCAACCAAAAAAAATTGTGATCGTATCCGAATGTCTTTATTACCTTTGGTTTGACGGAGTTAATCGCAAAATATTCCAGGTAGTTACGATATTGTTGAATAACCAATAAAGATGTTATTCAATTATATTGAGAGTATTTTGCTTGGTTTGTTTGTTATTTTTTTTTTTTCATAAAAATATTTTTTTACTGACTTACTTTAATTTAATTGTATAAAATTATCTTTATGGAAATTTGTGATGCAACCAAAAAATTCAGTGATCGTGAATCACCTTTATAATTTTTCTTTGGTTTGACGATTGACGAGATTGGTCGCAAAAGGTTCTATGCATGTACGACTTTATTTTAATGGAAATAAAGATGATACTCAATTTGAAAGTAATTTGGCTGGTTAGTTTGTTGATTTTTTTAAATTTTGAACCTTTGAAATTTAATTGCTTTTACTGCTTTCTGACGGAAGAGAACTGGTGAATTGTAATTTAATTTTTTTTCTGTTTTTATGGTGTATTCATCAAACAAGCTGCCTAGCCTTTTACAATTATGTTGGGGTCGGTTTCCAGTGTAACCGGATGACAAAAAAAAATATAAATAAACGTAATTCTATAATTTCACATTACCCCGTAATTTTTAGTCAAAACTTCAGATTCGATTTTCGCCTTTAAACGAAATAAACTAAGGAAGATTATCAATTGAGATTTAAATACGTATTTATCGTTCGTACAAAAATAACAGTCAGTTATTTCAAAACAGATGTTTGGATCTGTTATTTTTCTGTAACAGTAACAGTGATAACAGATACCTGTTACAACCCATCTCTACATGACACTTGACAGTTAGTTGACGGACACATGAAATTAGAGGGGGGAATGAGCGACATAATTGAAATTTTACGTATTTCAATATGAAATTAGTAACTCGATTACTTTTAATCGATTATACATAGTTACTAATTTTTTATTACTAATCTGTCCTTACTTGTCGTTGAAAATCCGAGTTCAGTAGTCTTGTCGAATGAAGACGGATAGTAGGTATCTATTTATTTATTTATTTATTTATAATAGGTACGCCAACAGCATAATTATATATTTTACATTAAATATCAAAGTTAACAAATATGGGCTCTTATATATATACCAATTACAGGTGTACACGACATTTCCATATAACTACCTTCTTTAATTACACAAAATTATATATTAATTAAAATTAAAATGGAAAATAAAATAAAATCATTAGCAAAAAAAAACAGCGTTGACCTAGGTCTAGTATAGAACAAAAAAAAACAGACTACCACAAATATAATTAAATAAAAAAAATTCAAAAAAAATAACTAATCTGACAATTGGCCATTTAAATGTTTGTTTAAATCACTGCGCAAGAGGGTTTTGAATTGCGGCAGGGAATTACTTATCTACCACATGGTAGATAAGTAGATACCTACTATCCGTGCACGACTGTGAATGATTTCTTTCTAAACTATTTATCAAACCAATCAACAAATACCATTTATATTTTCAAGTTTCTAACACCTTTAGTACCAGTTACAAAATAGTTTTTTTTTTAAATAATAATTATTGTTTACAGGGAATGGATTTTCTTTAAGCTGTCGTTCTATTGGTTAACGATCATTCAAGATTTAATATTTTGTGTGAATTGATTTTCAATGTTTGATTTGAATCGATTCAAAGACCAAATTTTCGCATTTTAATTATGGTCATCTCTAAAATTGACATTATATGATTTGATTTTTGGTTATTCCACAAATCCCCATTGACAATCTCCATCAATGGGGATTTGTGATTTTTTTGTCCACAAATCTCCATCAATAGGGATTTGTGCACAAAAAGATGACAAATCCCCATCGGTAAAAAAACTAGTAGTTCTGCAAACAGTAGACCTCGCGAGCACAAACTTTTTGCAACAATTAATATACCACTAAAATTATTTATTATTGGATATCGGGATTTATACCATGTTTTTCAAACAAAAAACATGGTATAAATCCCGTTTTAAATAACTTTACTAGTGAAAATAACCACGTCAGATTAAAATCCTATACCCATCCAACTTACGTAAAATAAACCCAAGGTGGCAAGACGATAATTAAACAGAAATAAACTAACCCACAACTAACCATCTACCTACTTTCTGTTAAACACGTGACTTTATTTTTGAAGCTACTTTACACCTAACAAAGCTCAGTCACCATTTGGCGAACGATAACGACAGCGTGATATAGCGGTGCACAGTATCTATCCAGCCATCTTATTGTAAAAAGTTTTAGAGAATTCAGAACATTAATTCAGAATTTTCTAATTTTGTGATTAGAATGTGGTCCCGGGTGCTCCATCAATAAACCTAGTAATTAAAGGGCCGATTTCACTGGTAGAAATCTCTATAATCTATGGAGGAGCTATTCTGCTCATCACGCAGGAAGATACTCCTCAGATATTCACCAAATTTTTATGAGACCAACTTAAAGTTGGTCTCATAAAAATACTACCTTTCAAATAAAAAAAGAACGCTCGAAATCGGATCCCAGAATGTTACCGCAACCTACGTAAGGACTCTTAACCTATTTTCCTAACAAAGCCACATAGCTTTACAATTATTATTAATAAGTAGGTCCAGCGGGGCAGATAACTAAAAAAATGATTAGTGGAATAACCCGATTTTTTTATCATGGAGTAGTACGTAACTTCCGGTAATTTCTGACGTCATTTGGAGGTCAAATGAAAATCAAGTGGTTTTATGTGTTTATTTTAAAATAAACTCCATCTTATAATTTTAAGCGCCAAAAATAGAAAAAACAGGTTAAGAAACCTAAAAGCTCGAAATGGTTTTGGAATCAGCGTAAAACATTTTTACTTTACATACCGAATTGACATTGGTCCTCAAGAGATTAAAATATTGTGGAGTAGGTTCTAATATAACTACCGATGTCAGTTGTGGGTAGGTAAAAAATCCCGATCAAACATGGCTTTTGTTTAAGTGTCACAAAGAATAAACTTAAACCTGATTTAAGTTTATTACTTATTACCTATATGGCTCCTTATCTCGATTTATATTTATTTGTTAAAAATAATATTATGCAATATTTTAATTTCAAATCGGATTCTATATATGTAGTTAGTAGCACTACACCACGTTATCTTACTTACACCACGTTTTGTAATAAGAGGGTAGATGTCTGATTTATGACCTTTTACGATGGGCCTGGTTTTTTCCAGAATAGTAGGATGTTCTAGTAGCATTGGTAATTTGGTTAGTAGTTTGAGTGATAGGCTTGCCACATAGTCCAAGGGCCTTAGACATAACTAGCGAAATGTGGGTGTACATAGGATAGGTGCACTTCTGCCACAGATTACGTGCTTCTGCCTAACCCTTCGGGGAATACAGGCGTGATATTATGTAATGAAATGTAATTTAAAAAACTTAACTTACCTGCTTGTTCAATCGCCGCCTCGAAAGGCAGCTTTTCAGAGGAATCATTGCTTTGGTCCGCCATCTTAACTATCCACTTATTCATTATAAATAAATGAGTTAAAAAATACAAAATAATATTCGATTAGTAATCACAATATTTATAACCATTTGTTACTAATAAATATAATTAAATAAATATAACATTATTAGTCTTCAATTCCTCACGTGTTAACGTAATGAGAGTCATCCTAAGATTAAAAATCGTACGTAATATCACAGATAATATAATACTACGAGTACCTAGTAATATTGATAGTGCTTAATATGAAGATAATCGATCGATAAAACACCAGCAATTAAATTGCGCATGATTCTATTGATGTGTAAAATCTTCCCTCTCGCTTTCCTGTAATCAAAATTAAAATCGAAATAATCAAATATGTGGGAGTGATTTCGTAAAAAGGGACAGCAGTGTGTAACAGGAAACCGGGGAAGCGCGCAATATTTGATTTGACCAATGAGCGCGCGCGCTGCGTGAGTTAGCCGACAGATGGTACCAACCAACCCATTTTCCGAGAGGTTGCAAATGGGATCATGATGATGATGATGATAATGACGATG
This sequence comes from Agrochola macilenta, assembly GCA_916701695.1. NCBI lineage: Eukaryota > Metazoa > Arthropoda > Insecta > Lepidoptera > Noctuidae > Agrochola > Agrochola macilenta. The sequence continues at coordinate 19,922,744 of OU753563.1, forward strand.
ACGATGACGGTGATGGTGATGGTGATGGTGATGATGATGAAATTTTGTTTATATCATATATGCGTCAGCCAAGATGTCAGATGTTACACATCATATTTATTTAATTAACAACACCACCAAGGCTATCAATCCTAGAATAATGGTATGAAAAGGACCAGTCTCTGTTTCTGTAATCATCAACATCATCTCAGTCAAAAGACGATGATTCTGGTTGCATTCGATCAATCAAGCTAATTTAGGATCAGTATATAATTGTAAAGACTATTGCGTTAGGCGGGTTCAAGTGCACACGTCCTCTTGAAGTAAATAGCCAAAATTCAGTATTGCTTATTTAGCGGCAACATCTTGTGCCTTCCGGTACCAGGGCTCATATGAGCTCTATATAACCTACACTTTGCTAGTTCTATCAATTTCATTGTAATGTTCTATTGCAGAGGGATGGTATCCTGTTTATCAGTGATGCTGGGAAGACTCAGCGCCTTCCTGGGGGTGAACGCGATAGGAGCCCTGATTACACAATATTTATGACGATGACGATGACAGTTTCAAAATTGTAAAATATTGCGTTGGTTTTAAAATAAAACATTATTGCGTTAGGCTATTTACTTGACGTGACTTGACGTGTTCACTTGTGGGCAAGTGAACACGTCCTTTTGAAGTAAATAGCTAAAATTCAGTATCGCTTATTTAGCGGCGACATCTTATGCTTTCAGGAACCAGGGCTCATATGACCTCCGCATAACCTACACTGTCCTAGTTCTATCAATTTCATTGTAATGTTATATAGCACAGGGGTGGTATCCTGTTTATCAGTGATGCTTGGAAGACTCAGCGCATTCCTGGGGTGAACCCGATAGGAGCTCTCATTTCAACCAGCTGCAAAGCCACGTTCTATTGATCTAAACCCTATCCATCATTTCAGTGCTAGACATTTTATTTTTTTGGAAAACAATGAAAACAGTTTTTTAATATTAATTATGTACATTTATTACAATATTCTTATTATGTGTATCTAAATATGTATTACCTAATTACTTTTCATACGACATTTTTTTTTATTGATATAGTTTTAACATTACACAATGGCTTTATAAGGTACATTTTGATTTCGAAATGGCGTTATTTACATGATGATTCATTAGCAATAAAATCTTCTGAAAAATTGTGGGAATCAATAGTAACAGAACTTTGATTAGTAGGCAATCCTCTTTGACTGTACGATTATATACTATAAGGCACTTACAAAAGCTAGATATTATTGTTCTTACAAAACACAAACTATACAAATGCATACTATAAAATTATCAGTCAGTCAGTAGCATTTACATAACACAACACTCGGACTCATTCATACATTATGTACAACTAAGATTATTTAATGTTCAGTCTTCAGTAGATCCAGTAATATTCTGAATCTTTACTTCTTAGGAGCTTTGTCTTTTGGCAGAAACCATGCTACTGCTATTGCACCTGAAAAGGACCAAAATGTTTTGTTAGAAAAATAAACAAGAATAAAAATAACATAACATGCCTGTATTTCTCGAAACGTTAGGCAGAGGTGTACCTACATATAGGACATTTTGCCAGTTATGTTTAAGTGCCATGTAATAGGGGGTGAGCCTATTGCCATCAACCGGGCACATATCCAGAATCCCGGCTGCTACTGAGAAATTGCAGATAGAAAACCCAATGACACTTTGGCCGACATGCATGCACACGGCGTTTTTTTCGCTGCAGACGCAAATAGCGCTGGCGCTGCTTTTTCAAGGTGGAAAACGTTATATTTATTGCCACCTTGTCACATTGAAGGTTGATGAAATTGTTATTCACATACAAACTCAGTAGACAAAATAATAGTTTGAAAGAAACTTGGTTGGTATAACCAATGATAATTATTGCAGCAGGTATCTGAATACCAAACAACAAAAAATCGTTAACACAAACTACGTATAATAAAGGACAACATTAGCTGTAGTCAATATACCAAGTAAAAAACTTGAGAAAGACATTAAAATAATATAAGGTAAAGGTATCTTAAACTTACTTAGTAACAACAAGGACCAGCCATAGAAAGTGGCTTCGCAGCTGGTTGAAATCAGGGCTCCTATCGCGTTCACCCCCAGGAAGGCGCTGAGTCTTCCCAGCATCACTGATAAACAGGATACCATCCCTCTGCAATAGAAATACAATGAAATTGATAGAACTAGCAAAGTGTAGGTTATATAGAGCTCATATGAGCCCTGGTACCGGAAGGCACAAGATGTTGCCGCTAAATAAGCAATACTGAATTTTGGCTATTTACTTCAAGAGGACGTGTGCACTTGAACCCGCCTAACGCAATAGTCTTTACAATTATATACTGATCCTAAATTAGCTTGATTGATCGAATGCAACCAGAATCATCGTCTTTTGACTGAGATGATGTTGATGATTACCGAAATAGAGACTGGTCCTTTTCATACTATTATTATTGGATTGAAAGCCATGGTGGTGCAGTTTGAAAAAAAAGGCATGCACAATTTAATTACCGGTGTTATCGCTATCCATTTCCCGATCGTATCGCGAGCGGTAATTAATTACTTTATTTATGGCGTACATTTTAAGTGCCTGCAGAGATACGACAGCAGCTATAATGTAGTAAAAGCGTTGCTCATACAATTTATTAAGATTGTTAGTGTGGACATGAATTTATAGTAGGGATACCTACACGAATGGCCTTCTCTCTTTTAGTTGTTCCATTTTAATTAGACTTCTGGTAAAATAAGAAGTGTTTTTAAAGCTTGGGAAGTGTTGAAAACATTTGGAAAAAATACAGACTGATCGCTTACCTTAAAGAAGTAGGATAAAGCTCCACAAAATACACGCTCAAGATCCCCATGGACAGTGCGCACATTAGGAAGAAGAAGAAGAAGATTCCTCCCGCCAATGGCACAGCCACCACGTTCAACAAGATGGCGGCGGTGGCCGACATGGCCATGATGCAGATCATTGCCATGCGCTTGTGATTACCGCAGGTGAGGGACAGGACCACGTTGGAACAGCTCGCCATGGCGCCGTATGTCATCGCGGAGAATAGGGTCGTGTCCTGGATTGTGTCGTCGCAGATTTCTATGTCCTGGAAAAGATTTGAAATAAATAGAAACATGATAATATAAGGTCAGAATTAAAGCGAATAAAGATTTAAAACATCTAATATTATGCCAACTAATATTAGATCTACATCTAATATTAGGCCTCCCATTGCTCACCATCCGCAAGCCCGTGCCTACGGTGGTACGCTTCGCCTCCTCCTTCGCGAGCATTACTGCTTCGCAGAAGGAAGTGACGGCCTCCCATGCACTCTCGCTCCGGACCATGGCCTGAACCAGGGCCGGACGCGAGAGATCGCCGCCGCCGATCGCCTCCATGAGGACACGGCGGTGCCCCGCCCAAGCAGGGCAGACCTCCACCGTATGCTCCACCGTGTCCTCCGGGCGATCCACACAATGGTGACACCCGGGCGTTTCCTCCCGCTTTATCCTGAATAGGAACCTCCCGAAACAACCGTGTCCGGTGAGGACCTGCGTCAGGCGGAAGGTAAGGACACCGTGGCACCTCTCTAACCACTCCTCAAAGAGGAGACTTATCGCCACAATTGTGGCGTGCCCAATAAATGACATACTTACAGTCATATTTCCAGTAGCGAAGCCGGCGACAGAGGGGTACTTGATGACAGCGCAGAGGTTCATGCCATCACCACCTCCAGCCTCCAGGACGAAGAACAGGTTGTTCATGATGTAAGGCAACCAGAGGATAAAGCCACTGCCACTAGAATGGAAACAGTTGTTACAGCATTGTTGATATCAAAGAATTCAAATAAATTGAGACAGAAGTCGAGTTTCAATATTTTCACGTCAAAAGAATTTTATAACTTCATTCTTAGGATTCAATAATAAATAAATCTTGGTTTTTTCTCTAATTTAAAACACGTTCACATTTAATCTAAAATAAGACTTAAATTAGTGGTGAATGATGAAAGTTTATTTCGATGTTTATTTTTGCTTTTGAAGCTTAACTTTATTCTTAAAAACCGTAATAAGCTGCTTTACAGTATATGGTATCTATGATTTTTCGGTAATACTCACGTCATGTAAATAACAGTAACTAGATAGAATAGCCTGAGAGTCTCCTTCAGTAGGGGTGCTCTGAAGAGAGGCACTGTCTGTTGCCAAACCGACTTCAAGAAAGTAACCTTCGTTTCAGAGGACTGGTTGTCATTATCTTCCAGGAGCTTGTGAACCTAGAAAGAGAAAGGTATAACTTAGAATCACTGTTAACTTAATAATTAACTTAAAGGTTATATAAATATCAAAAGTCGCGGACAAAATTACCAATCGTCGATCTCTATGTTGAATATTACAAAGTTTAATAACAGTACTGGTCAACCGAGCTCTGCTCGGGTGAAAATAGAAAATGCTCATTTAATATTATAGGATAGTTCATACTAATTCCATGTATAGTACATACTAATTCCATGCTGCCATGATAGTAGGTACTTACTAATTCGAAGCTGCCATGTCATTATTCTAAGGTAGCCATCTTGTTCTAAAGTTTGGGCGATCGAGCTCTGCTCGGGCGAAAATACGGCGAAAACGAATTTTCCCAGATATGAGACCTAGCTAGATCGGTTTTTCGCCCCCGTAAAACCCTATATTGCAACTTTAATCGAAATCGTTAGAGCCGTTTTCGAGAACGTGATTACGTATATACCTATATGTACGTATACACAAATATTGCTCATTTAATATTGTAGGATTTAAAAGATGTATTATTGAATTTAGTATTTCGGAAACTCATTTAATTACAATGTGACAGTCGTTAGTTTGTTAACCGATTAGGTATCCTCGATGCCCTTCAGTGTGAGTTCGTTGTTTGGCTTTTTTGTGCCAAGCGAAGTTTACGGCATCGTATTAGAACTGCATTCTTTGTTGTCAAAATTGTAAGGAAAAAAGGTGGCGACTTTTATTTGCAACGCTAAATTAATTGAATTTAAATTGATTTAGTGTTGCAAATAAAAGTGGAAATTTAATCAATCCATTAAAAAACAGATATAGCTTACAAGGACGTAATGTTGAATACTTACAGGAAAACTATCAGCTTTATTGCCAGTATTAGTAGCGTAGATATTCTTCAGGACTTGCAGAGCTTCATCCAACCTTCCATGCGACGCGAGGAACTTGGGACTCTCTTGGAAGAATTGCAGCAGGCATGCAGTGATGGCACACGGCAGGGACATGACGAGTGCTAGGAGACGCCAGGGTCTGTACGTGATGCCCAGGAAGTCGATGTGATAGGCAAACTGCATCGGGAGTATGGGGTAGGCGAACACTGGAAGAAGATTTTTTTACGTTAGGATTATCAGCTTTGATTAACCGGCCGATTGGCGACGCTTTTGCGGAGGACTATGTCCAGTAGCAGAAGTCTGGCTGAAATGATGATGATGATGGTTAGCTTTTGAAAATCAGGCATCCTTGTTATGCATTAAACCAAGTCTTAAGTGGATCGAGTGAAGAAGTGAATTTAATTTGCTAAATTGCTAACCGCTAAACTTAATCTGATGTTTAAAGTAGTATATGTTATGATCAAACTTGATAGAGCCAATGATAAATACCTGCAACAGTAGCTTGCGAACACATAAGCGCGCACGTGCACAGCAACATGGCACGGCCACGGGCGCGTTCAGAACAGCTCTCTCCAAGCAACGTGTAGGCTCCTGAGTTGCTGGCTGAAGTGCTGGGGACAAAGGACCAGTATTATAACTTCATAGTAACAAAAAAGTGAGGACTGAAATTAGACGTTAGTGAATGGGTCTGATGCAAACCTATCTATTCCCCTTCAAACTCTAATAAAGTGCTGCATTTCGACTGCTCTCTACATTGCCTGAAGTTGTTTGTTATATTACTATAGAAGATATATACACCTATGTAGGTATCCTATAAGTAAGTAGTACTTATTAATAATCGTAGAAAAAATATTTCAAGGAAAGAAATCCTTGCAGAGCACATGCAACATCACGTTAAACATCCACCTCTGTTTCGGTAGGTCAGTTTTCTGTTTACTTGAAACGCAACAAAAAAAATATAAATCACACCACCTGTTTACAAGTTACTTCCAGCGTATTATTGACATTCTTATTATAGAACTGTGTGTATTCAGCGGTTATCTTGTCTTTGTCTCGCCAGGGGGTTTTGTTATCTCAATCTAAATACTTACTCGGAAAAGTTTGCATAATATATACGATAATATTATCGCCACTTCCATGACGTAAATTTTCACTACCGCGAGACGCCTGACGTCACGTTTATTTGCTTTATATCAGCTCTATAAAGTATTTCTATTTTTGTACGAGCAGTCTGCTTTTTTTTTTGACTTGGCGTATAGTCACGTGTAGGTGTGTCTAATAGAATTTTCCTAAGGAAAAGGTTCCTTTACTTTTTTCTTTTCCTTTGATTTTTTGACTAAAATTAAGCTCAGTCTCAATAACTTCGAGAAATAAAGTGTTTTCTTAGATACATCTTCTAATCTAGTTATACTAGCTCCTTCTGCTTCTTACGACATCTTACTTAGTTTCGATCAAATCCTTCAAAAGTACTATAAAATAAATCAGTAAATATAAACAATGTGTTGTGGAAGCATCCGGCGGCGTATACAACTATTTATTCGCCCCCAAAGACCAAATAAACGCGACTAAATGCCTCCATCGTGTGTTGCCTATAATTGTCAGTCCCGAACATTAAAATAAGAAAGATTGGTAAATTTCCTTTACTTACAGTACCTAATGTTATTTAAAGGTTTTAATGACGCTATTTTTATAATGTTATCTTGTAACTATGTTGAACTATTGAGATGGTGGTAACATGCGTTTTGAATCACACGTTATAGAACACGAAATATGAGATAACGTGGGAAAAAACGCAAAGCTTTGTGAAAAATATTTGTGTAGCTAGTTTCAAGTACTATTTACGTAGTCCCAGTCACTCTTGTCTGTCATATTTATCTCAATTTTTATTTGTAAGATGAGTTTAACGCAGAGGGCTCGATTAAAGTCCTAAACTAAGCATTAGGCTTTCAATTTGGATCTGATTAATTTGGTTTGTCAGAAGATTAAATGCACCAAAAAAAAAGAAGGAGTCCATTCCATTTTCAGAAACCTATCCCTGGAATTTTCTTGATAGGTCCCGATATTTCTTTGACAAAACATAAATAAAGCAATCAACTTACAAAGTAGATGAGATCAGTTTGAGAACCGCCATGGCCTGCCAGTTTGGAGATAGACTGCTAAGCGCTGCGAACACGAACCCTATTGACATAGACAGCACCAAGGTCAGTCTCCTGCCCTTCGTGTCGGAGACGTAGCCCCATAGCTGAGCTCCTGCTACTACACCTGGAAGGAAGATAGATTGTGGTAAGAATGTGATTTGTTACTTCAGTGGCTCACAGGCTTAACTTGGCTTAATGGCTACAGGATTTAACCTTATGATGACCTTGCATTCATCCTAAAAGCTATCCGACTCGAAGGACCAAGTTCATCCCTATAGTTCCGATTTATCATAATACATGGTAGATTAGAAGTCTATGAATAAAACTGCTAGGTAGCTTACCAAGAAGTGGCATAGCAGTAAGCAACGCTCTCTGCTGCAGCGTCAGTTCCAGGTCGCAGACAGCTGCAGCCACCACGAAGCTGGTGCCGAACATGTCCATGCCCATCGCCTGCAGGGTCCAGCTGCATACTACCAGCAGACCGAAGTTGTACTTGCCGAATCCTGAGGAGTAATATGTAATATTCATTAGGGATCAGTTGGAGACAAGATTTGAAAGAGGTAGAAAAGTTGGTAAATGCAGTTTACCTTGATCATAGAGAAATTATGGGAACTGTTTAAGGAGAATTGAAATGAAATGTTTACGGTTATAGCTAAGCTTAGCTTAGAAAAAAAAAGTTGGATGCTCCTTAAAACAAACGCATTGCACTCACTAACCAAAACAGCACTTTTAGCATGGCCAAAATAGAAACAGGTTTTGTCGACGGAAGAATAGACAAAATGACAGATAAACAATCACAATCTGTCACTTTGTCTATTCTTCCGTCGACAAAACCCGTGTAGAGTGAAATAGAATAACTATAGATGTCATGCTACGCGTGCTGGGGGTCTAATAATGTCTACAGGCCCGTCATTATTCCTCTGAGTGTCCTCTTGCAAGTGGTAGCACCCTACTAGGTAGTTACTCACCAGTCATAGACAAAGCCTCTTCAACAGAAGCCGAGTACAACTTCTTCTTCCCCGTCTCCACCACTGCGACTTCTTTTGTAGTAGTCTTACACATTGTTGTGTCTGCAAACAAAATACGTAATTATACTAATTATAGCCAGACATCTCTGTTGTCACCTATATCTTGGGTTTTTGCATAAAGTGTCCGCGTCAGCTGATAAGGGTCTTGCAAACAGTAGTTAACTACCTTTATTCCAATTATAAATTATCTTCTGTAAACGAAATCAGGGAAGTGACGATTGATATTATTGCACATTGTAAAGATGTCAACTGAGGTAATAAACTATCTACAGGTAAATTGTTTGAATTACGCAGTTTAATACATCAACGTTAGTTGTTGTTAGATAAACTAATTATTTTAATTGGGTAGGATGGAAAACTTCTAAATTAATAATCACATTATTTTCTCATTAATTTCAAATATAGTAAAATGAAAGTAAAGCAAATAGTATAGTAACTTAGAACTCACGACGAACATAAGATTTTAAGTAAAGTGTAGTAGGTAATGTAGTAAGGTCATTTTAAGAACTAATTTATATCTAACGTAACCTACGTTACAAATAAATAAGTTTGCATAAAAATACCGAAATAAAAGAGAGTTTAAATATTGCATTGGGATTTAGTGTATTTTTAGACAAAATTAATTTATAATATTGCTCTCACAAAACATTTGTATGATTTGAGATTTTTCATTAAAATGAACGGCGTTTTCTATTGTTGGTTTGAGTAGCGCAGTGGCTGCGAATCTACACTAGAGTGTGTAGATTCCAACGCGCAGCCACTGCGCTGTCAAGGATTCGATTCCGGCACGACCAGGAATTTAAGTTTTTTTGGAATTTGGAAAAATAATTACTTTAAACATGGCTTAACAATATATTATGAACAATATAGAGGGAAGGGTGTTTCTGGGAATCGAACCTAACGCCTCGAAAGCGCTTGCTGAAAATGTGCTCACTGAGGTACCACTGCTGGATCTAAATCAATATGGTTCGCATGAAACTCAGTTTGTCTTATAAATTCCTCTATAACACACAGACAGACAATTTATTTTCTTAATTCTGTACAAAATTATTCTGAATTGTTTTATTTCAATATATTATGTTTTATTTAATTTAAATCTCATTTAACATGTGCAACCTTACCAAAAAATATCCAATAATAATTGTAATTAATTAAAATGTTTATCAGGTTCAGGTAGACAGGTATGTACTGCCAGCTGCGCGCACGGTCTGTTGTAGGTACTACGCTATCTCCTAATAACTGTTACTCTACATCTCCCGTCCTTATATATTGTGTTATATACGTCACGATTTATCTCATTTCTTACTCCGTTGTCATCGTTACGGATCGTTACAATCGTTGGGAGGTGTACTTAGGTTTACGTGTGTTCTAGGCTGTTTGCGGAAAAGCTAAGTGTAGCCGTAGGTAAATAGCGTGTGATTGTCTATTTGGTCTTTTGATCCCCGGGGACAGGTGACAGCTTCTAGTTTTTTTTTTGTTTACTTTCTATTTTACTGAAAGGAAAGATTGGGCTCTCGGATTTTTGGGAGAATTCAGATATAATCTGAATTCTTTAACACTCAGAAAAGAAAATCAGTTTGGAGGCTGACTGGTTTAAAGGTTTAATTAATGTATTAGTAGGTAACCAAAAGATTTAACAGGTAATGAGGATTCAAAGTCATGTCATTCAGTGAGGGTAGTCACCAGTAAAAACAAACTTAAAAAATACATTAAAATTAATAAATACATTGTTAAAACACAAAAGATGGTAAAAAGACAAAAGTTCTTTATTAAAAATGTTAAACTTAATAGAGAAAGGCTAAATTTACTAATACAATTAGATATGTATTCTTTTAATTTGGAACAAAGTACTAGGAAATACAACATTGACACAGAGTACTTGCAATCTGAACTTAACCATTTACAGGAGAAACTTAGTTCAATGACTAATAAATATAATACCTCTGAACATCTAATGAGGGAATATGTTTTGGCAATGAATGAGCTGGTAAACTCACAAAAAAACAACTGTGAGCAGTGTCAAACAACATCCAATGTACGTACTTACACCGGACCATTCATTGACAACATGACAGATGAATATCCAGGACACTCCATAATAAATTACTGTATGCCTGGTTGTTCTTTATTTGACATTATGAAAGAAATTATGAAATGTAATTTTAACCAGAACACTACATTATTAATTTTTATGGGTAATAGGGGAAATGTGAACAAAGGAGAACTGCTCCAATATTATAGAACCTTGTGTCTTACTTTAAGAAAAATTGTGTTGTTTACATTCCCATATAGTAACAGTTTGCCACAGGAAGAAAATAGCTTAAGATTTGAAATAAATATGGCATTGCATAATTGGACATTAAATAATAATCTGTTCCATCTAGTTGATACTAACAATTATGTTGGTAATAATTTGCGTTTGACAAGAGATAGATATAATGTTGTTATGTACTATCTTTCTACCTATTACAAAAGACAGATAGCTGTGTCGATATCATATTTTTTTCTATTTCAGCCAAAAATATGGCTAAACAACTTGCTTCTTTTGAGCAATGCAATGACTTTTTAAATAATTCTGTCAAAAATTTGGCAACAAGTATTGACATTAATTATCATGTAAATTAGAAATTAGTACAATAGAGGAAACCTCTTGCTTAATCAATGAAGAAAATTTAAATACTGGTTTATATCATCAAAATGTTACAAAAAATTCTTCTTTAATATCTCACCCATCAAATTGTTGTAATCTAAATAAATGTAATAATAATACTCTAAAAATTGTTCATCAAAATATACAGGGTGTGATAGGTAAGGAATTAGAATTGGAGCTGTTCATGAACTGTAGTTATATTGATATCCTATGTGTAACTGAACATTGGTTGAAAGTCCACCAGTTCATGTTCAGCTTTAACAACCACCAGGTTGGCAGCTCATTCAGCAGAGTTAATATGATACATGGTGGCTCTCTAATAATTATTCGTAACAATATGAAATTTAAAGAACGTAAGGATATTGTGAGCCTCTCTGTTGAGCGAGTTATTGAAATAGCTTGCATTGAGCTTGAGCAGTTCATTGTAATGAGCGTGTACAGGCCCCCATGTGCTTCATATGATATTTTTGAGAAATATATGGAAGAAGTATTATTAAAGACTTCTAACAGTAATAAAACAGTTGTAGTCTGTGGAGATTTCAACATTAATATACTGGAAAAATCTGCTGTAGTAAATAAATTTGTAACTTTATTAAAGTCATATAATTTGTATAATACATTCTTTGAGCCGACTAGAATAACTGCCACTAGTGCTACCTGTATTGACAATATTTTTACAAACTTAAGACCTTCTAGTCATTTAATTATAAAGGAGTTGGACTCTGATCACTGTGGCAAGTTAGTCACTTTCCATCAGAAAATAGTCAGAGCTCAAAGAAAACTTGTGAGTTTTGTTCCTGTAAATAAAAGTCTAAAAAAGACCCGGACCAAGAGTATGCTTCATTATTTAACGTCATCAATTGTGAGTTTAGGAAGGTTTTCACCGCAAAAACATTGCCTGTTTTTGACCGCGTTATATTTAGTGATTGGGCAACACCAGGTATTTACAAAAGTAGGCAGAGGTTATTTGAATTGTATCATGAAAAAACATATAACCATGATTAAACTTTAAAGAGCTTGTTCCTCAGCAAAAGCCATACACATTAAAAATAAAATAAAATCTTCTGGAAATAAAATTAAAACAACTTGGAATATTATTAATTCAGAAACAGGAAGAACGACAGTACGGAATCGTGACTTCCATCTAAAAATCAATAATGTAGATAGGCAGACGTGACTGAGTTTGAAAATTTCTTCACCAATATTCCCATTTTAACAACCAAAACTCTGTCATTGTCGTCCTCCACTTCTGCTTACTCAATACTTAAAGAATGTGTACCAGAATGTGACAAACTATTTGAATTTACAATTATTACTGCTAAAGACATTATAGAATCTTTTAAAAAGCTTGATGTAAAAAAAACTGCTGACCTTTGGGGATTATCAGTACATACTATGTCTTCAATAATTGATGTTATTTCACCCTTTTTAGCAATCGTTTTTAACTCATGTATTGCATCTGGTGTATTTCCTGATTTGTTGAAACTTAGCAAAGTGATTCCACTGATCCCACAAATTTTCGATATTACCTACATTGAGCAAAATCTTTGAAAAAATATTTTAAAACAAATGTTAGGACATTTCAATTTACATAATTTACTTCATTTGAAACAGTTTGGTTTTACAAAGGGTCGTTCAACTACAGACGCGGGCGTGGAATTACTGAAGAGCATATTCGAGGCCTGGGAGGATTCGCAAGATGCTCTTGGCATTTTCTGCGACTTGTCCAAGGCCTTCGATTGCGAACATCATGATACTCTTATCAGGAAACTGTACCATTATGGCATGTGGGACAAGGCTCTTGACCTTCTGACTTCTTATCTGAATAATAGAATTCAGAGGGTCGATGTTAATGGCAAGAGATCTGCAGGATCTGCGGTCACCATCGTTCCGCAGGGTTCAATTCTAGGCCCTTTCTTATTTCTAATTTACATAAATGACTTACCTTACTACATAAGGGATAATCACAAGATCGTATTATTCGCAGATGACACTTCCATATAATTTTTTCAATCAAACGCCAGTTAGTCAACTTTTAACAAGTCAACGATGCACTCTCTAAAGTTGTGCATTGGTTTAATTAATGTAAATAATCTTCTCCTGAACGAAAAAAAGACTAAACTCATTAAATTTTCAACGCCAAATGAATGTTCAAGTTAATGGAATAGAGTTGGACCCTGTTGAGTCAACAGTTTTTCTTGGAATAACTATTGACGGTAAATTACAATGGGGCCCACACATAGAAAAATTGTCAGGAAGGCTTAGTTTGGCCGCCTATGCTGTTAAAAAAAATTAGACAGATAACTGACGTAGATACAGCCAGAACTGTTTATTTTAGTTACTTTCATAGTCTTATGTCATATGGAATTCTTCTTTGGGGCACCTGTGCGGACATTAATACTATCTTTGTTCTACAGAAAAGGGCTGTTCGAGCCGTTTCATTTACAACCTAGGTCCAAGAGATTCCCTTCGAGAGAAATTCAGAGAAATAAATATTCTGACTGTAGCCTCACAATATATTTTTGAAAACCTATTGTATGTACACAAAAATATATCAAATTTTAAGAAAATATCCGATATTCATAGTTTAAATACCAGGAATAAACACAACCTTGCTGTACATCGCACACGTCTCCACAGAGTAAGCAACTCGTTCATGGGTCAATGTATACGCTTTTACAACAAACTTCCCATTGACATTCGAAACTTACCCAAAGCTTTATTAAAACCAAGCTTTGTAAAAAAGGGTACTATAAAATTTCAGATTATTTAGAAGATAAAAAAGCTTGGGATTGAGCTGCTCGCTCTGCTAAGCCTTGTGAAAACCATAAAACTTGACATTTTAATTATTCATCACAATAAACCAGTTTAAATACACATTGACATTGTTGAAAATTATATTCAAAATGACACGATTACTTTGTAAAGTATTATATTATTTTAATTATTGTGAATTTGAGGACTATGTGGATATTTTTTTTTTTTTTCCCTTTTCATTTATTTTTTCTTTCTCAGTTTTAATGATGGTCTGGCAGTTTGAGTAGTTGATGCGGCCTACCCAAATATCCTTTCCTTGGTATTGTTCGTCGAGTTGTGCTCCTTAAGTTCTGAGTTGAGCTCCACGATTACTGACAAATGCTTGCACTGACTGGACAGGTCCACTCAAATCTGTATGGTTCTTTCCTCAAAAGACCATTTCAGACACTAATCTACATGGTCCTCACATGGCTTGACCAAGATTATGTCTGGACTTTAAAAGAGACTGCGACCTCTGAGTTTGTTTCGGCCTTTCTTCTCAGAGTAGTCAGATAGGAAACACCGACCTCACCTAGCTTATATTTTAATATTTTTTATATGACGTGTAAAGGTGATTCCGATATCCTATTTACAGAATAAACAATTTCATTTCATTTCATTTCATTTCCAAAGAATCATAATATTATAATGCTCTACTCTTTTTAGGGTTCCGTACTACAAAAGGAAAAAACGGGATCCTTATCTCAGAAACTACAGAACCTAACATTCGAAAAAAAGAAAACCTTTAAGAAATCTATGGTCTTAAAATAACATGCAAATCTCTCAATATTTTGCGTACAAACCTATCTTAGCAGTTGGAATGTATGGGAGAACATGTTTTTCAACTACAATGTTAAGTTTTTCTTGGGATAAATTCATCCCAACTACGGAACCCTTCATTGTTCGTGATCCGACACGCACTTGGCCGGTTTTTTGGACTTTCTTTTCATAAAGGTTTCTTATTTATTTTATTTTATTTTACAGAAAGCTTACAGACTAATAACACAATTAAAATCATTCATAGGTAGGAAAATTTGCTAATTACAAGCTTCCACATGTATACCATGAACTACTAAATCATTCTCTAAAATAAATACCTTTTTGAAAAAACTAACTTTTTATTGAATATTTAGGCAAAAACGAACCGCTGCGCTGTCACAAGAGTTATAATAATAATACAACATGTAAAAAAATCCCTGTCCCATCATCACCAGAATCACATGTGGTAATTTTCAGGAAAACAGAAGAAAAATAACACTTTTTTTTTCAATGGGGCGCGGGCAGCCATTGTTTAGCGTTTCTACAAGTCCACTTATGAGTTATGATTAGTGCTGCCAGGTCCGATTTGTTTTAAATCGGCGCAGAAGGTAAAACAAATCGGGATTTAGGGTTGTAAAATAAATCGGGACAATAAAATAAAATTATATTATTGCGTTTCGCAATTAATGCTATTAGTAAATCTAAATTTAATCTTTTAATAATAGTCAGACTTGCTGTACTAGTAGAAATTACAAAATATTACAATAAAATCGTAGTTTAATTATTGATGCTGTTTTTTTTTTTTATTAAAATAATATTTTTCGTTAGATTTTGCTGCCTTTAGGATTGCCTTGTTTTTTATAACGTAGTTATAAAATTCACTAGAAGTCATGTTAAAGTTGGTTTTAATTGAATTTCTGCTTTGACATGCTCGAGTGTCAAACGGTTTCGCCTCTCAGACCAAACCTCGCTTTCTCGTTTCGCCTCTTAGCCTTGGAAGAAACCTTTCCGTTGCCGCGTTTGATACCGGTATTGAAGATTGGCAAATCCTAGATTGTCTATAAAAATATTGAGCCATTTTCATAGCGACGTCAAGTCTTTTTTTTGCACTGCTGCCTTCAATACTAGCGCTTTATCGCACTCGACATAGTGATGCGTAATTTATTTATTTTTGCTATTAGTAATGGTTTTTCATTAATTTATTGATTCATGATGATGTATTCATGTGCAAATCGGGACGCGTCTCCAGACCCCTGTAAATCGGGACGTCCCGCGCAAATCGGGATTCCGGCAACGCTAGTTATGACCCATGTTGAAAATTTGCGATTTTTTAATGGATTTGGGGTAATTAACAAAAATGAGAATTTTAAATAGCAATAATAACTTTTTTATTTTCAATAATAATAAAAAAAATCTTACTTTTGCAGTACTTACCTATATGCCCCTTTCTGATCGGACAGGGTTTTTTTTGCATATTGTATAGTGTGAAACACACCAAGTTCTCAATAGGCAATCCGTCGATGCGTTGCTGCCCTTAGAGACGAAGAAATTGAAAAAAAATCGTCAGGGAACAGCACTCATACCTACTATCCGTTCCAACTGCATCGGTTACTGAATTCTAAGTACTTGGATGTCATAGATTTATGGAGAAAAGAAAACCAACGCTAAACACGTCGGCAAACATTACATCTCACTACCCCAATGGAAAATTCTGTAACCAAAAATGTCGTGCCTCTTTTTGTTTTAGGCCACCTGTCTTGTTAACACATAGATACTGTCAAACATGTCCATTTAAACATTACAGTAATATTTACGACGTAGATAGCGCGTCGCTAGGTAGCTCACATGTTTGTTGGGTAAATTTGCAAAGGCATCACGTCCGGGGGGGTCTGGTGCAAATCTGTGAGTAAACAGCAGATTCTACTATTGATGTGCGTGAACGTAAGGCATTGTCCTATGTGAGCTATAGTTGTGATGCGACGGATCGTAACAACGCTTATTTAAAAGTTTTCCTAAAACATAAAAAACTACTGCTTTATAATTGGTCAAATCTAAACTGCACTACCATATTCGGGAAGCGATCTCGTTCTACTGCTTATGCAATAAAAAAAACATGAATTTACAAAGGTTGAAAGTAAACTGCGTTGCCGTAAAATATTTGCGTAAAAAAAATAACAAATTGAGGAACGCGCGCATTCGCCTGCCCTCGCTATGTGACGTCATAGGCAAATTATAACTTGCCTCAAAATTGTTATAAATATGACTTATCTCTTGCGTGATCAACCATTACCTACTCTAGTATTAAAAGTCTTGTAGTTATTAGCGATTGAAGTCTTACATGTTTTTGACGGTTAGAAATATTGACCTTACTAGACCAGTATTCCGAGCGAAAAGACGGTTTAGCATCAAAATGAAAAACCCGGCTCCAGGGAAAAAGTTCAAAACAAGCACCGACTTGCATTAGACTGCTTGAAAAGTGATCTTGTTTTGAACTTTCACCCTTTCACTCCTTTTTGTTTTTCTCTCCCCGCCACTTACTGATTGAGGCTTTTCTAAAATGACGTACACCAGGTGGCAGTACTGACACGTCAGGTCCGGCCACCTCTCAAAGTGCCTATATTTTCTTTTATCATGACTAAATGATGAACGAATTAATGAAACGTATGATGAACGTCACCATACTAGCTGCACCCGGCGGTTTTACCCGCATAAGTCTCGATCCCGTGGGATTATCAGGATAAAAAAATACTCTATGTCCTAACCTATCATGGTCTGCTCATGTGCCAAATTTCATCCAAATCGGTTCAACCGTTTTAGCATGAAAGCGTAACAGACAAACTCACTTTCTCATTTATAATATCACTAGCTGTTGCCAGCGACTTCGTCGGCGATCCACGATGAAAAGAGGCTATGTCCTTCTTCAGGTCTACCCATGTGTCCAATTTCATCCAAATCCGTTCCGCCGTTTTAGCGTGAAAGCGTGGCAAACATACAAACTCACATTCGCATTTATAATTATTATACTCGTATATAAGTTAGGATTCATTGTCGAAATGGAAGACCTCTTGTCTGAGTGGCGCCAAATGGTGGCATGAATTTTCATGAAAACCCTCACTAAGCAGGTCTATAGCATCTGATATCTTCGCATCGCATCACACAACATTTATCTCACGTAGAACGACACACAAAACTGTTGTTTGTGTCACTGAACTTAGGAAGGACGGGAAAATGGTGCGCAGTTAATAAACTAATGTATAAGTACTATAAGTTAATGAAGTGTTTTTGTTTTTAGTTCTAGGTCTATTTGTTTGATTTGATGAAAAAATTGAACGTGTTAATGAAATGTTCTGTTTTAGGTATTTGTCTAACGACGATGAGACAATGTTTACAGTTAACCGCAGATCAAAGGCGCTGTCAATGTTAATGTCAAATTGTAACAATTTGACATTAACATTGACAGCGCCTTTATGTCGTAGCAGTAAGGCTTATTTTCGTAGTGCAAGTGTTACCATTAATATGCGATTGACTGTGCGTTAAGTCGGACGCGCCGCCGCCGCGCCGGTAGTAAACGCTGCTACCACATATTTTTTTACGTCATAAGCTGTTATATAATAGATCGCGCTGAAAAGGAAGACTAATTTTTTTAGCAATGTTTCAGGATCGTTTTGCAGGATCCAATATTATTTGAGCTTTTACTGGATCTAATAGATGCATGATATTCACCGTAAAATTATTTGATTTCTCCCTCATGATAGAAATTGTGGGAACTAAGTAATTATGTAATGACATACAGTGTGGATGAGAGGTTTAAAATTTCCTTTCGGCAATGACGATCTTCCATACAAACTTTCACCTCTAAGTTAACCTCTTTGGGGGTTGAGAGCAGTGGTGGTCCAGTGGTAACGGCAGGCACTTACCTCTATATAAATTATTTCATCACTACTGCTCTGAAAATGTTGAAGGAAAATATCGTGAGGAAACCGGCATGTCCAGGAACCAAAAATTCGAAGACATGTGACATCTACCGACCCGCACTGGGCCCGCGTGGTGGATAACGGCCCACTGCCTCTCACAGAGAGGAGGCCGCAGTCCCAGCTGTGGGAACGTTATAGGGTGATTATGTTGGGGGGTGAATTCTCAAAAATCTTTCCGTAGTGCTCACCTTCGTTATATAAGGAACTCTTGTGCAAAGTTAGGATTTTTATCTAGTAAGTAGATAACGGATAGGATCAATCAATAATATCGTTTATCTCGATAAGTGTATAAAGGATTAGCCAAACATCCTGGTGTGCTGTGTGGATTGAAAGCAGAGTGTCAATGTACTGTCTGTTTCGTTGTAAATGTGTAAACACGCTGTTTACAAGTTACGCCATTGACTGACTATGACAAATAAGGCTGTGTTGTTGTTACTAGGCGGAGCGAGCGCGATGGATTTTATTTAGCTTTCCATTTGGATTAGAACCACTGGATTGTGTGAAATTATTAATTATAAAAGTTGAAAATTTCTTGTCGACCAACACTTTAATATCTGCTCCTTTTATAAAAGATAATCTATTTGGTAGAACTGTGTAATATTGTCGTAACAGAAGAATCCAAGCGTGGGAAAAATCTCATAGTTTTGAGGCTTTCTGAAATTCCGTCTCTGAACGTTAATTTTCTTTTTCACATAGCACCCTGCAGAACCCTTTTCCTTACACCATCCAACCTTTTTATTGTTTTGTTCCACTGCAAGGCGATTAAGTTTCCCTTTTTCCACTCCTCCCGATCTTGTCATCAAGTAAATAATGGTATATAAACTCCGTTGGTTTGGTAGTACGTACGTAGGTAGTGGTATACGTAGATAAACAAAACTAAACACGTGAGGAGACAGCTGTCAAGTAACCAACTAAACGTAATACCTGTCACTTCAGTTGTGATGCTACATCACAGTTGTACTCTTCAATTTAGCAATGATATAATTCGATGACGTTTACAGAACCTGTCTTCAGTGCCGGAGAGGTGCCGGATTAGCCCATAAGCAAATTAAGCAATTGCTTAGGGCATCAAGTCCCGGGGGGCACCATAAAGAGCAGCGAAAAAAAATTGCGAGCACATGAAAGGCAAGGCTGTTTGAAAACCCGCGCGTATTGTCGGCGGGAGATGTTGTTGTAAGTTAAAAGACAAAGAAAAAAGAACGATGATGCTGCAGGAAAGGCTCGATGCTTTGTCAGTAGGTAATACATTTATGTCGTAGTATTAATTAATCTTAGTATTAATCATTTCATGAAGTGTTCGACTTTGAAATTGAAATTGTTACAATTTGACATTAACATTGACAGCGCCTTTATGTCGTAGCAGTAAGGCTTATTTTCGTAGTGCAAGTGTTACCATTAATATGCGATTGACTGTGCGTTAAGTCGGACGCGCCGCCGCCGCGCCGGTAGTAAACGCTGCTACCACATATTTTTTTACGTCATAAGCTGTTATTTAATAGATCGCGCTGAAAAGGAAGACTAAATTTTTTTGCAATGTTTCAGGATCGTTTTGCAGGATCCAATATTATTTGAGCTTTTACTGGATCTAATAGATGCATGATATTCACCGTAAAATTATTTGATTTCTCCCTCATGATAGAAATTGTGGGAACTAAGTAATTATGTAATGACATACAGTGTGGATGAGAGGTTTAAAATTTCCTTTCGGCAATGACGATCTTCCATACAAACTTTCACCTCTAAGTTAACCTCTTTGGGGGTTGAGAGCAGTGGTGGTCCATTGGTAACGGCAGGCACTTACCTCTATATAAATTATTTCATCACTACTGCTCTGAAAATGTTGAAGGAAAATATCGTGAGGAAACCGGCATGTCCAGGAACCAAAAATTCGAAGACATGTGACATCTACCGACCCGCACTGGGCCCGCGTGGTGGATAACGGCCCACTGCCTCTCACAGAGAGGAGGCCGCAGTCCCAGCTGTGGGAACGTTATAGGGTGATTATGTTGGGGGGTGAATTCCCAAAAATCTTTCCGTAGTGCTCACCTTCGTTATATAAGGAACTCTTGTGCAAAGTTAGGATTTTTATCTAGTAAGTAGATAACGGATAGGATCAATCAATAATATCGTTTATCTCGATAAGTGTATAAAGGATTAGCCAAACATCCTGGTGTGCTGTGTGCATTGAAAGCAGAGTGTCAATGTACTGTCTGTTTCGTTGTAAATGTGTAAACACGCTGTTTACAAGTTACGCCATTGACTGACTATGACAAATAAGGCTGTGTTGTTGTTACTAGGCGGAGCGAGCGCGATGGATTTTATTTAGCTTTCCATTTGGATTAGAACCACTGGATTGTGTGAAATTATTAATTATAAAAGTTGAAAATTTCTTGTCGACCAACACTTTAATATCTGCTCCTTTTATAAAAGATAATCTATTTGGTAGAACTGTGTAATATTGTCGTAACAGAAGAATCCAAGCGTGGGAAAAATCTCATAGTTTTGAGGCTTTCTGAAATTCCGTCTCTGAACGTTAATTTTCTTTTTCACATAGCACCCTGCAGAACCCTTTTCCTTACACCATCCAACCTTTTTATTGTTTTGTTCCACTGCAAGGCGATTAAGTTTCCCTTTTTCCACTCCTCCCGATCTTGTCATCAAGTAAATAATGGTATATAAACTCCGTTGGTTTGGTAGTACGTACGTAGGTAGTGGTATACGTAGATAAACAAAACTAAACACGTGAGGAGACAGCTGTCAAGTAACCAACTAAACGTAATACCTGTCACTTCAGTTGTGATGCTACATCACAGTTGTACTCTTCAATTTAGCAATGATATAATTCGATGACGTTTACAGAACTATGACTATATGTCAAACTGGCATATTTATTCTTCAGATAATTGTTACCTGACTATTGAAACATCTGCTCTTAACCACCAAATGTAAAAGGACCAAAAGTTTAGTATTATTTATTTATTTATATATATATACTTTATTGTACACCAGATTATACATTACATAAAGAAAAAGTAATACACTACAAAATATACAATGGGCGGCCTTATCGCTTACTGCGATCTCTTCCAGGCAACCTTGGAATGGACAGTGATTTTCTGGACATAAAATGGGGATGTTTTAGGTGCAAATAAAAGGTATATAGGTACAATATACTATAATAGATACATAGATAAATGCTATATAATAGATACATGGATACATACATACTAACTATAGCAACGAAAATAAATGACGAATATTATTACAGCTAACGATAAAAACAGAATCATAACGACAAGTAATGTTCTTTCACGAGTATTAGTAGTAACTCTCGAAATACTTTTGGTCCTTTCACATTTCATACCTATGTATGTACACTAGAACATATTTGTTCTATAAATCTTACTAGTTACTAGTCTGGATGTGTTTTCCCGACACATGTACAAAGCATTGTCCTATGTTCAAACAGAGACGAAACGTAAATGGGGAAACCCGTACTTTCATAGCTAAATAAATAAACTCATGTATCTACGTCAGAGACCCGTGCATGTGTCTCATACATATGTACATTATATAAGAACATTTTAGGTATTTATATACGTATCACGTTGTATTGTTTGAACTGCTTTCGTTTACTGACTCCATGTTTATTCTATATTTAGACGTAAGAGTCTTAAAATTAGACATGTTTTTTAAATTTAAATGTATCATAGGCGACACACCTTTATTTGAAAAAGAGGTAGCCAGCCCGGGATTTTTTTTTTCCAGCAGAACATTTTGTAGAATGCTTTTTATCGTTAACATATACTAGCCGTTCACTTCGAGATGGCCGTTACGTCCCTTCCCGCTTCCCCACACCACACAAACAAACACACGAAACAAATGACGATAGCAAACTCGCTATCCGTACTAAGCCTGGTCTGACTTGAGGACCGGGGTCACATAGGGGCCTAGACAAGTGGCAATCAGTTTCAAAGCGTTTCGTATTTCTCCAACGACTTTCAACAGGATTGACATAAGCTTTTCGGCAAGTACCTACCATAAGTCAATCCAATACTTTTGAAATTTTCATCATTGCTATCACTGATAGAATATCACTTTGTCTAAGCCCTCTACTTATGGTTACCCTCTGTCAGAGCAAGTCAGAGGGTTACGTCTGACATCGACCGATGTAATCATACGATGAACGAAAGTGTCAGGGTAGTCCGCGAAAATCTGCAAATTGCTAAAACGTAACAAAAATTTGAATTTAGCGGGTTACCTTAGCGCATCCCCTTTAAACGCGACAAGCGGTTTTTCGGGGGTTTTTCGATATGGTGCCGGGCCGTTTCTGTGCTGGAGCGGTGCTGTTATAATGAGTGATGACCTAAAGATTCACTATATAAAAGTGCATCTTGCTTTGCCTGCGCACGTCACCGGAGGAACATCAAATTAAATTTTACCTGGCTGATTTAAAAACAAACCCAGTGGTGCAACTGTCAGATTTCTGGGACTGTAGAACATGATGCATTATGGTACCATGTTGGCGCCTTAAATACATTGACAGAGGGGCGTTGTTGGTAAACACTTGTGATTTTTTTTATGCCTAGCCTTTTTCCAAGTACATATTATATTATGTTAGGGTCGGCTCCCAGTCTTACCGATTCCAGCTGAATACCAGTATGTTATATGGAGCGACTGCCTATCTGACCTCCACAACCCCGGTAGTAGGTAACACGATACCGCTTTGTAAGACTAGTTGTCAAATTTTTGGACTTCTGACTACCCGTAACGACTTCCAAAGATCTACGGATGACAGCCGGTATCAACGGCTTAACGTGCTTTCTGAGGGACTGACGGGTCTCGAAATGTAAAGGATGGTCACCCATCCACGAACCGACCGCGGCAAGCGTAGCTTAGCCTTCGATCGACTCGTGCAGCTGTTATTATTTAGCCACGTTCAATTACTACTATTGCGAGTACTTACAGATAAGAGGACAAATTGGAAGTGCCACTCTCAAACCCTACAGGTTTACCTTTTTTTTTCTTTTTTTTTTTGGGTGGGAAATCATCAAATGACTCCTCCCGCTCTGGGCGGAGCGAGAGGGAGTGTCAGACTTTTACTGACTAAAACCCACCCGTGTTCCTTCCGTTGCCTGTGTGCCGGGGCCGCGATATCCCTTTCGGACAAACCCGCAACCCCAGCAGGCATTGGTCTTTACGGACACCGTCAGTTGGTGCTGACATCCCTTTGAGACGCGCGTGGAACACAACGCGCCATCGACCCGGGCCTGGTCCTTATCGGACGGCGAGCTGCCCATCGTTCACCGTCCGCAGGCCCGCGCTTACGGTGGCCGGAAGTCGGCTCGTGACTCCCGACGCCCGGGGCGTCTCCTGCGGCGACTAGGGGCGCGAGGGCGTGCAGCTTGCATCTCCGTCGCGCGTTCCGCCTTCTCCTTCGCGAGCATAACTGCTTCTCAGAAGGAGTTGACGGCCTCCCATGCACTCTCGCTCCGGACCATGGCCTGAACCAGGGCCGGTCGCGAGAGATCGCCGCCGCCGATCGCCTCCGTGAGGACACGGCGGTGCTCCGCCCAAGCCGGGCAGACCACCATATGCTCCAACGTGTCCTCCGGGCGATCCACACAATGGTGACACCCGGGCGTTTCCTCCCGCTTTATCCTGAACAGGAACCTCCCGAAACAACCGTGTCCGGTGAGGCCCTGCGTCAGGCGGAAGGTGAGGACGCCGTGACGCCTCTCTATCCACTCCTCAAAGAGGGGACTTATCGCCGCAATTGTGGCGTGCCCAATAAATAACATACTTACAGTCATATTTCAGGTTTACCTAAGTGGTACTTTTTAAATAAAGTAATAATTATAATAATAATTCAACTGATG
The DNA here is from genome assembly GCA_916701695.1 of Agrochola macilenta. Lineage (NCBI taxonomy): Eukaryota > Metazoa > Arthropoda > Insecta > Lepidoptera > Noctuidae > Agrochola > Agrochola macilenta. Next base: position 19,947,129 of record OU753563.1, read on the forward strand.
CAGGTACACAATGTGAATAAATAATATCTACCTAATTATGCTTAAGAGCGTTTATTCTGAAAGTGGGCAACGTCTCAAATAGACGTCAAATATTTCGCTGTTTTGATTAATTTGGCAATATTACTGTATGGAAATAAGAAATGTGGCTAACTAGCGAACTAGAATATTAATAATAAATTGCAATTATAACATTGAATTTGATGTTGTAACCGCTTTAGGTGTAAAAAAGGCATTTGGAAAGTTTCCAAATACTTTTCTTACATCTAAAACGAAATATTCGGTGTTACCATATTAATTATTGCATTTCATAATCAATATTTTATGTAAATATTTGACAGTTATTTGCGACGTTGCCAACTTTTAGGATAAACCCTCTTAAATAACCACTAGAGACTTGGTGACGTTTTCATGAATTATCTATAACAATATAACATCAACCCTGTAATCCCTGAAGGGTAAGGCAGAGGTCTACCTATAGTACCTACAGCCACATTTCGCCATTTATGTCTAAGTCTCATGTAATAGGGGGCGAGACTGTTGTTATCAACCGGGAACAAATCCAGGCTCTGGTCTGCTGCTGAGAAATCTATTACTTTATTTATAACATACCTAATACACATGTATGTTCCAACACTTCCAACAGAACTCTAGTTAACACTACTAAGGTTATTATTTTGTCCGTGGTCCTTGGATCCGTGATGTTAGGTTATGATTAAGGTTGAACTAGCTTCATCTTTCTGACTGACGGACCCCTTGACAATTCAAAAGTGCCTGTAATTCAATTAAACAAAAGAAAAATTTTAATGTGTAACTCTAACTTACAAGAAAGAGAATGGCACTATCGTTATTCATACCCAAATAATTCAAATATCTTAAGGCTGCTGAAAATGACAGCGTCAAAAATCATGAATTTGCGTTAAAAATGTAATAGGGCTCTTAGGACACCGTTTTAAGTAATTTTAACTCAATTTAATAACAAAACTAAGTTGTTCAAAATGAACTTGTAGGTACAGTCAGCATCAAAAGTTTAGACAAACGAAAACATTTAGATTTTCAACATCGCTGTACACCGTATTCACTATTAGCACTTCACTATACAGCGATTTTGAAATCTAAATGTGGTCATCAACTTTTGGTGCTGACTGTACCTACACATACTCGTATTATGTCAATACAATGCCGCTCATGGGCTTGTGATTGTGACCCGTATTTTTCTGAATATTCATGAAAAATTATCGATAATTAACTTTTAACTTTGTTACTTTTCTTTTTTACTATATTTTTTTTTTGTGTGTTGGGGTTATAAATAATTTTTCATTTTATTCGGTTAAAAAAAAATAGAAGTTGGGTGTTTTTATGGACTTACACTTGTGTTTTTTAAATAAATAAAACTTTGTTTTTTTTAATGTCTTACCTTCCGTTTTTTTTTCATAGTCGACAAATTTGTGATAAAAAATGTTAGTAAATCCGATAAAATAACTCATAAACTTTTAGACATAATGAACAGAATCTAAATCGAGCCAATAACATCGGAGATATCACAAACGACACACATAGGGCACATTGTATACAGGGCCAATATAAATTAGCTAGCGAAACTCTGCACAGGTGATGGGTATCAATATCTAAACACTATAAAATAAAAACCGTGGAAAATACGGAACCCTTATAGGATCACTCGTGTGTCTGTTTGTGTGTCTCGATCGCTTGTAGTGTTGCGAGTTGAAGTACTTATGAGTTGAGAAAATCTGTTTTATTTTGTTTTATCGTCTTTATAAATATCGATACCTACGTCTTTGAAGTTTACACAAAAAAAATCTGATTCTATACACTGATATTTCAAGCGACTGCACTAACTGCGGTCGATATCCCCACAAAAAACATCATCAAAATCTGTTTAATTTTGTTTTATCATGTTTAGATATCGATACCCGTCACGTTTGCGGAGTTTCGCTAGATAATTTATTTTGACCGTGAACACCGGTCGCTTGCAGAGGAATCCCCTTAGGCTAAGACCTCACGGAGCGGTTTTCCGGTGGCAAGTGCCGCGGGATCCGCAAACAATCGCGCAAGCCGCGGGGGTTTAACCGCGTCGTGAAATTTACTATCTACATTTCCATGTATTACGTGCTATATCGAGTGTTCGCGATCTCGCTACCGCGACGGGCGCGGGTGGACATCGCTCCTTGAGTTCTTAGCCTAAGCACAGATAATATAATACTACGTAGCCTAAGTAATTAAGGGCTGTAGGTTGAACGAACTTCCTTATTTCTGTCTCGTCTCAAAAGATAGCATTTGAGAAATCTGGCTGATGTTGCATTATTATTTATGAGGACCAGTTGACCCGACTGAACTTTATTATCTAACGGTTAGCTTCCGCATTCTACTGAGGCTATCGCAGTCTACTGCTGGACGTAGTATCTCCCAAGATGCGTCACACTCACAACAGTCAGTTCTCATCATCCGCATCAATAAAACTCAAACCGTAATTTTCACTACGTAATACCAGCTGATTAGCACCATATCGACGGGTTTGGGGACTGCCCAAGTATCGTCTTCCTTTACTTGAAACTCTCACCTCTGTGCTGTAACCGCTGCTTTACAATTAACACCTCCTAATGTGTCATCGACAGAAAATCCCTACCTATTATTAGTTGTATTTGAGCCAAACAGACAAATCTTGGAAGTATTTTGCCGAGAATAGTTGTACTACGGCAGCATAAAACGGCAGTCTTTACCGAGATGTGGTCAAAATACACATATTGATTGTGCTTTTATTGACATTATTAAACTTGAGCTTTTGATCAAGACGAAGTGAACATCGTGACTTCCGTTCAGGAGTTACGATTTAATTTGAATGAAGTGACCGGAATTTTTGCGCTAGGAGAGTGTTTTATCGACAGATAGACAGAAAGTGACTTTTTGGAGCAGCTTCTTTTCCAAAACTAAACAAGTGAAAGCTATGTTATTGAAGAACTTAAGTGCCCAAAGTCGTCTCCGTTCCCGAGTCAGGAGTTCCAATTGTGAGACCTATTTGTTCGAAGTCTCTGCTCGCGTGTGTGATATTTGTGTGTAACGGCCAGGACACTGACAGTCCTAGCGTCGGTCCTCTAGTGTGAACTGATACCATAGTACCGTGGTATTTGTGGGATAAGCAGGAGGTACCGACCTACGTGTTGACTTCGAACGTGAGTATCTCCTTAACGTCACAATTAACGCCTACGGTGACAATTGGTGATATTTGCGGTCATAACATTATTGTGTATTTGTATCGATATTATTTCCCAATGTAACATCGCACCTCATTCAGGTTTTTGATCTGGTAATAGCTGCTGGAACTCCCAACAGAAAATTCTTGACTTGATTGAAATTTCACAAGTTAACGCACGAGAAGGGTATTTTTTTTTACTAATGATTTAAAAAATACCTACTACCTATTATAATTATTACCACTATTTTGTTAAATAATAAAAAGTAAGTTCAAAAACTAACACCCGACTGCTGAAAAATTATGCTCTAAAAAGTAGGAAACAAGAAAATATCTTATTATCTATACATATAAAATGCTTTGTCCTGAATGACTGACTGACGGATCAACGCACAGCCTAAACCGCTGATCGTAGAGACCTGTAACTTGGAGGGTGTGTTATTTGTATGACGTAGGCATCCGATAAGAAAGGATTTTTCGAAGTTCTACCCCTAAGGGGTGAAAAAGGTGGGCAAAGTTTGTATGGGACAAAGTGATTCCTTGGTCCAATCTACTTCAAATTATTATTATTATTGGATTACTAATGTTTGCCATAATTTAAAATGCAATAATTTTATATACCATACTTGTATTTGCCATAATTTCATTAGAAATAACGCTTCAGTTGCCATAATCGTGAAATTACATAAAATCATTTTCACTAATTTCATTGGTCATAATCGATCAAGTGTCATAATAATTTTAATCCATAAATTTATTTGCTATATTTTTCATTTTCAATAATTTCATTTTCCATTACATTTATTCACCATAATATTCATTTGCCCAAACTAGCACAACAATGCTAGTTCAGTTGTTCAGAGTTATATACGATACAGATTTTTTTATTCACAAGGTAACAAATAAACCTAATCTACCATGCATGCTTGCTTTGCAAACGAGGAAATCTAGCACTCGCTGGCCGCTGCCGCGACACGCTCGCTACGCTCGCTCGCCTTCGCGCGTTGTGTGGTCACAATTCTAACCTTATTTATTTATCTAAAGATTGTTTGCTCTAATAAATCATTTGATTACAGACCAAATACCTTAATAACATTCCTTTTTGTACAAAACGATAAACGTTTCTAAATTATATCAAATGATGCTTATGTCAAGTATCGATTATGTAATGAATAAAACTTATAGAAACTAATGATTATAACACATGTTATTATGGAAACTTATTTTATGGCAAATAAAGGTTATGACTAATAAGTTGATATGACAAGCGTTATTAGTATAAATGATAATAGCGCAAGTAAATATTATGAGGGGGGACGATCATGGAAAACAATAATAGGACAAATAATTTTATGGAAAACAAGACAATACCATTATTATTATTTATTCCTAGGATTCCCAAACACCATCAAATTATCCCTTCGAATTCAAGAGAGTGCAGTTTCCCATCAAAGTATGCTTCGCAACGACTATAAAGAAAGGTCAAGGTCAAACTCTTAAAGTAGCGGGAGTAGACTTAAGGGAAAGCTGCTTCTCCCACGGCCAGTTATATGTGGCATGCTCCAGAGTAAGTGCACAGAGTAGCCTGGTGATTCTAGCACCCGAAAGAAAACAAAAAATATTGTTAACAAAGAAATACTGCGGTAGGTGTAGTATTTCGATTTCGTTGTAAAAAGATAATACACCCGTGTAACTTTCGCCAGATCAAAGGCCGAGCTTCGTGTTCATAAAATATATCTTTTTTTTTTCAAGTTTATTTATCCTTTATACGAGTATCCCTACACTATAATAAAGATTGTTATATTTTATAATTATCCAAACATTTTGACATAATAATTTATATCTTATAACAAAATTAATAACGTAAAAAACCAATAAAAAATCCTATTAGAACCATTTTCGACTTCTACGCGGACGAAGTCGCGGGCAAAAGCTAGTATACAGGGTGGATTTTTGAGATGGGGCAGTAAGAACAACTACCTTAAACGTTGTAGCTACAGGAAAACAGTCTTAAGAGTTAAAAAAGTCTTAAAAGTTTTTTGCGATTTCTGCCTTTTCTGGTACTCAAGCCTCAGTTGGTCTAGTAAAGTTTTTTGATCCTTATAAGAAACAGGCATTGGCATCAAAAAAAGTTTTTGTGAAAACTGCCCATTTTCTTGCTGACTGTACAATTTTTTCAAAATCTGTGAATGCACATCAAAATGTCTCAAAAAGTTAAGGACAGTCTCCTAAGGCCGTTTTCTTCTAGCGACAACGGTTAAGGTAGCTGTCCTTACTGCCCCATCTCAAAAATCCACCCTGTATACATATAAAATGCTTTGTCCTGAATGACTGACTGACGGATCAACGCACAGCCTAAACCGCTGATCGTACAGACCTGAAGCTTGGAGGGTGTGTTCTTTGTATGACGTAGGCATCTGATAAGAAAGGATTTTTCGAAATTCTACTCCTAAGAGGGTGAAAAAGGTGGGCAAAGTTTGTATGGGACAACGTCATTCCTTGGTCCAATCTACTTCAAATTTTGCACAAACATTCTTTAACAGAATTAATAAGAATAAGAATAATTTATTGGTCCATTGTTACAAAATAAATTTCAATAAGTAATGATATTGTATGCTTACTGTAACTAGAGAATATTTAACAAAGTATTAAAACAGTGGTCCCCAAACTAGGCAGCGCCTGTATCTTGGGGGCCTGAGTTGCGTGTAAGATACGTTTTGAAAGCAGGCTTTGGTAGTCAGGTCTGTTTTTAGTAGATTTGTGTGCATGCAGTGCACGTGGCACTGAGTATGTATAGTTGACGTACTCGAAGAACCGGAAATTGGTTGTATAGCAGATCTGTCGGGAACCTAAAAGGCTTTCTAAGCATCACTTTAATTACGGCTCTTTGAACTCTTTCTATTTCAATAAATATGCTTTTCCCGGCTCCGCCCCAGACGGAAATTCCATACTGGAATACTGACTGACAAAGACCTAGGTATATTGCTCGGAGAATTTTGATAGGTGTGCAGTCTCGTAGTTTTTTCATGACGTAAAATAGTTTTCTGACGCGGCCCGCTAGCAAGTGTATGTGAGGTTGAAATGATAAATTTTCGTCTATTGTAATACCTAGAGATATCTAAGGGAGGAAATGCGGTCTATAAGAGTACAGATACAGTTTGTGAGTGGAGAATTGTGATCGTTGCGGCATGTGTGTAATTTGAGTGTCAATTAGCGAGGAGGACTGGAAGCTATGGTTTTGAAGAAAGTGATCAGCTTAGTTTTTTTTACGTTAAGTGTAAGTAAATTTCTACTCAGAGTCTCGGAGATTATAAGCAGACCATTTTCGGCAAGACGATACACCTGCTCCCAAGTTTTGGCATGGAATATGATTGCCGTGTCGTCTGCATAAGAAATTATTTCAGCGTTTTGAAGCGGTGCATTAAGGATGTCATTCATATAGAAAGCAAAAAGAGTCGGACCTAGAGTACTACCTTGAGGAATTCCAAAGTTGATTGGTAGTAATCCACTAGAGTAGTCACCTACTTTTACTAGTTGCCGGCGATTTGTTAAATAGCTTCGAAACCAATCTAGCGCGTTTCCTCGTATTCCAATACCTTCTAGTTTTGACAGGAGTAGATCTACCGATATTGTGTCAAACGCCTTGGCTAGATCAAGGAAAACTGCCAAGACGTGTTCGCACTTTTCAATACAAGAAGCTATGGAGTTGATCAATAATATGCCAGCGTCCTCGGTCGACTTACCTCTTCTAAAGCCAAACTGTCTTTCAGATATTAGATTGTGATGTTCTAAAAAATTTACTAGTCGCTTATTTACAACTTTTTCGAGAAGTTTTGATAGAATGCACAGGAGTGCGATAGGACGGTAATTTTCCGGTAGTTCTTTAAGACCGCTTTTATGAATGGGTCGGACACAGGCAACCTTCCAGCAGTCTGGTAAAATACCGTTTTCCAAACTTAAGTTAAAAATGTGAGTGAGTGGTTTTAACAGTGTTTTTTTAAGAAGTAAAATTTGTCTGACACTAATTTCATCCAGTCCACCAGCGCTGTCAATTTTAAGTTGATCAATAAGTTTTTCTATTTCATCCTCATCCGTTGGGTGGAAGAAAAAAGAATGTGGTGGAGTTTCACGTGGTTTCTATTTGCCCCTAAGGGATGCTTGGGTTTCGGACAGTCGCGTAAGTATGAGATCAGAAAGATTGTTGCCTAGGGAAGTGAAATAAGCATTACAACTATTTAAAGAATCGACGGGGTCCTGAGAGTTAGATAATAACTGGGAAGAATCACTTTTTTCGGTATTTGGGTTGTAAATAGATTTGATGGTGTTCCAGAGCTTTTTTGAGTTGTCTTGGTTTTTGATTATGAGTTGACTGTTATAATCAGTTTTAAGTTTATGTAGCAAGTCGTTACAATTTTTTTTGTACCTAGTGTACACTAGGCGTCGCATTTCGTCATTTGGATAGGATCTTAAAGCAAGATGAAGATTATCACGATGCCTCATGCATCGCATGAGGCCTGGCGTTATCCAGGGTTGTATATTGTATTGACTTCGACTGACGGTCATTCTACGTGAATTTTTAGCGATTGAGTTGGAAATAGTTTCAATTAGTGAGTTAACGGAGGAGTTTGTGCAATTGGTAGTTAATACGTTAGACCAATCAGTGTTTTTCATCTCTGCGGCGACTGCCTCTTCGTCAATTTTAATTTTATACCGGGGTCTAGCTTTGGTGGGAGTGTGTTTTTGGGCTATGGCAGCCATGGTTATATCATGATCTGTAATAGATGATTTCCCTATGATCCCTACAGATGTGAAGTTTGACTTGACAAAAATGTGGTCAAGACAGTTGCGCCCCCTGGTAGGCTCGGTTATCGCAGGCAAATGTCCGTGCGTTGCCATTAGACTTAGATATTCAGTGTGCTTGTTGTTGTTTATATTATAAATATCAATGTTAAGGTCTCCGGTTACTATAATAGTTGGGTACTTTTTCAATTGCGTAAAGACCGTGTCTAAGGATTTGATTGAAATTATCCCCTAACGGGGTTAAATAGGGGTAGAAAGTTATTTTGGGAGTGATTTGCTTCGAGGTTGATATCAATACTCCTTAGTGCTTTTGATTTAAATTACATTTTATTTTGACACATGTTTGAAAAGTCAATCCGATTTTATTCAAAAAAGGTTGAACTCACTTATAGGCTTGGTGCTTGCAATGCAAATACTCTTTAAAATGGGAATGTCTCGAAAGTCACCGTACTATACATATTAGTACCATATTTGAAGGTTTTTAAGCTTTACAGAGGTCTGTATTTATTCCTAGGATTCCCCTAACACCATCAAATTACCCCTTCGAATTCAAGAGAGTACAGTTTCCCATCAAAGTATGCTTCGCAATGACTATAAACAAAGCTCAAGGTCAAACTCTTAAAGGTAGCGGGAGTAGACTTAAGGGAAACCTGCTTCTCCCACGGCCAGTTGTACCTATGTGGCATGCTCCAGAGCAAGCGCACAGAGTAGCCTGGTGATTCTAGCACCCGAAAGAAAAACAAAAAATATTGTTTACAAAGAAATACTGCGGTAGGTGTAATATTTCGATTTCGTTGAAAAAAGATAATACATGTGTAACTTTCGCCAGATCAAAGGCCGAGCTTCGTGTTCATAATTTTTATTTTTTTTTTTTCAATCTTTGTCTTCAACAAATGTTAAAGGGTTACCCGACTACGGCGAAGGAAAAAGGAGGGTTATGATTTTGACCTGTTTTTTCACCACAATTTTAAAAGTGGACAAATATTGAGCACGATTGATCGACACGGGCAAGGCAAAGTAAAATAAAAACAATGTACCTAAATAGGTACATTGTGTTTATTTATTAATTCCACCCTCAAATAAATAGGGCCACAATTTTAATTCCCGAAATCTACATAAAAAACATGCATTGTTAAAAAATTATCCGTCTTTATCGTGATAAAAACAGAAAAGATGATACTGATTTGTCACAGACACAGAGATAATGTGGTTCTTCGTAGGGAAATGATCGGTAATCCACTTCAATCACAACATGCCACTGGCACTTCGCAGATACGAGTACTCGTATTGTGTACTGCAATTAAGATTATTTTGTTGACACTGTTAGTGATTATTATGCTAATCAATTGAAGTGATAATTGTCCGGCTGTACGTACTCGATAATTTGTCAGAGACTTGTTAATTTGCCTTATGTCCACTGGCTATTAGACTGGCTATTGGCTATTAGTTTAACTTTAAATGTGGATAAAACCAACTTCATCACTTTCTCTCTTAAATCTACTTTGCAACCTGATGACACAGTTTCAATTAAAGCTCATACTAATTGTAATGATTACCCAAACCAATGCTCCTGCCTTCCCCTGACAAGAAAAGCAAGTGTGAAATACCTTGGCGTAGTAATAGACAACCTCGTATCATGGAATGCTCAAATTGGGGTATTGTCTGGCAGAGTTAGGAAACTAATTGCCGTGTTTAGGGGCCTGCGGTATAGTGCTGACGCAGATACCTTACGCATGGTTTATTTCTCCCTTTGCCGGTCAATATTAACTTTTGGCATAACGGTTTGGGGCGGTGCATCGAAGACAAGTATGATACAATTAGAAAGGGCGCAGAGAGCTGTCCTCAAGGTCATGACCTTTAAACACTTTCGGCATAGTACGACTCAATTGTACAAAGAATGTCAGGTCTTGACCGTGAGGCAGCTCTTCGTGCTAAACTGTACGTTGCGCAAACATGCTTCTTTGCAGCTGGATCCCAATCGCTTGATAAAACGTAGGACCACAAACGTGTGTACCATTGAGAGGCACAGAACGAAACTTGCGGAACGTCATTTCAGAATCCTTGGTAGTCGAATATACAATTTTGTGAACAAACAATGTAACATCTATGCGTTCAATAGATTTGATTGCAAAGGTAAAGTCTATAAATGGATAATGACCCTTAGTTATGACGAGGTTGAAAACATTCTCAATACGTACATTTAACCCACACCCTTTTCAGTACCCTGTCCGACACACCCTCGAATACTCCCACCTTCCAATACAACACAACATAACATGTCATAACACAACACAACACTACATAGCACAACATAACACAACACAACACTACATAGCACAACATAACACAACAAAACACTACACATCACAACACAAAAACACACTCACAACACACACTATACAAATGGTTTTCTCTTTATTTATATTTTTTGTTTTAATTTCTGAAAAAAAAAAAAAAAAAATATATATTATTTTCTGTCGATAGTTTTTCACAGAGAAATTCCGAATTTTTATAATGTCTAACCAATGTTAACTTGAGAGCCCTGACACCCATAACACAAGTTGAATCTTAGCTTGGGTGTCAGAGGTGTATAACTCTGCATTAACCCATTACAATTTTTATGACAAATTTATTATGTTATGCCAAGTGGCTTAAGCAAAATTGTAAAACTGGAAATAAAGATATTATTATTATTATTTATTATTAGAGTGCCATAGATGCACATATATAATAGAGTTATTGAACGTTATCCGCGTTTCTCAAGCATCCATATGAATGCCAGGATTACATTTGCCCAAAAATAGACCACAATATTTTTCTCGTAGTTGTTGATACATACATGAAACTGCTATAGAGGTATGAGCAACAGGGCGTAAAGTTGCGACCAGACGACTGCCCGACGATTAATGTCTGAATGTTGTATATGTGCTAGTCGCGCGGTATACTTTGCTTGCGCGATGCAGGATTTTGCCTGACGTCAGTGCATGTGACGCGTAGGTCGCATGTGTCGTTGTAGATGCCGCAATACCTGCATTACTGCACTACATCGAAATTGCTGACTTCCATAGCAAAAATAACTTGAGCCAAAATCTACTTTCCACACATTCTAACATACATGACACCATTGTTTTTCCCGAAGACGTAGGCTGCGGTGTTGTCAGTCATGTCTCAGTGTAATAAGAGGTGAGCAACTAAATAAAAGAGAAATTCTTAATGGAAAAAACAATAACACTTTTCCTTAACGTAAGGAAACACTCCGCAAGTACCTCAAGTAGTCGTACTTTGGACCAATGAAGCCGTCATCATTTGCAGCTATAGGGAATATTTTTTTAAGATCGGTATTACTTGCTACCTGTTCGACGTTCAGTAGCGTGAAACGATTGATCGAGAGAGTAATAAGAAAATAAATTACCGTTACTAAAGAAAATTAATCATCTGTAACCGCACATGTGTGTAAAAGTCTGCTAAACGAAGTCTGGCGTTTGAACTATCGCATAATTACAATACTACTGGGCAAGACGGACTGCAGTGCAAGGGACAGATAAATAATTTATTCGCTGCGTTTTTGCGATAAGTAAGTGTAAACAGTTGTGTGAAATAGTGAGCTCCAATCTTATTAATTTTGTTATTTAAATAAAAAGTGTAAACAATAATATTCCGGATTTGGTTATTTACTCGGAAGGCTGGAAGTAAAGTTAATCAGGTCAGTTTTTATGAATAATTTTTTGTTAGTAGTTTATTTATTTATTGGAACTTTTCACACTCAAATAAGTACAAAGGCGGACTTAATACCTTAGGCATTCTCTACCAGTTAACCAAGGGTGGTGAAGAGTTTAGATGGCAGGTGCTCTGTTTGAGAGGAACAAAATAAATAAATCTAGAGCATTATAACAATACATAAATAAGTTACAAACTACATACACATTCAAACATATATATTTACTATAATATATACCTATATTATATAAATATACATGTATACGAATTCAAGGGAGAGAGGTGTTGAGATGACTCTACTCTATGGTCGTCTATAGTTACTTCAGTTGGGGTCAAGATATAATTCAAATGACATGATAATGATCTTGAGAATTCTAAGATACTCTAAGGTATTTTCTGATGATAACTTTTTAGCATTAAGGCGACGATAACCGACTTTTAATGATTTTATACTGAAGATCACGTCTAAACGAGTAGTGTTAATGATTTGGAAAAAATATATGTCAAATAAGAGCATTCTTTTAATAATTTAATATAGGAATATTTTAGATTATGTTTATATTACATAGTGAAATTAATTTTTAAAGTTATATCTAACGCGGATAAAAAATTGAGAAACACGCAAAATCTATCAAGCGTTTTTTTCTGAAACCTTCACCATTTTAAAGATAATTTAATTATTAATCTTTTATTATGCGTGTTTTATTAAAATGCGTTTTGTTTTATATACAATAAATTAATAATGCGTCTAATTCAGCACAGCGCTCATTGATGGGCGAGTCCTATTACTGGCTGGACGTACGACACGTTGCGTGAGCTCAATACAGAACACGCAAGCTAACCACTCAAGGTCACTGACATATATCTGCGTCTTAATTGCTTACCTACCTGTGTCGAACGATGAAGCACGTTCGCTGCGCGTAGCCAAGTTGTAACCATACGCATAGATATGTTGCTAACTCAGCAATAACAAATCTTTGCAAAGTTGACAGAAACATATTGTTCATTCAATTCAAGTTCATTAAAAACTATAACAAAAGTAAATTGTAATTTACATGTTTTCAATTTAAACTACAATCAACTAAAGATAATAAGATGCCATCAAGCTAATTTAATATGGTCCCAACCCAACTGCCCTTAAATTGTATCGTATCTTATGGATAAAAACCAATATTAGCATGTAAAAGTGTTTGTATAAACCTTCTTATAGAAATAAAGTCATTTTCATTTAATATTCTGCATTATACGTACATAAACGGAAAACCGAAAAAACAAAACACATAAATAAAACAGACATGTATGTATAATAGACATCTAGTACACGACATATATGTAGTAGACATCAACCGGGCACATGTGCCCGGTTGATGTCAATAGGCTCTCACCCTATTACATGGGACTTAAACAAAAGTGGCGATATGTAGTGTAATGTAATGTGTCTCTGCCTAACCCTTCGAGTAATAGGTACAGGCATGATATTTATGTTACGTTAACATTCAGGAAATATTTTGTTAATATAAAGCTGATATTTGCCATTATATTATGAATTATACCTAAAGATGGTATGCACACGTTAGGTGAAAGGACGTGCATGCCGCCAGTTATTGGAATCTTAACCATTACTTGTGGCCCAGGGTTATCGGAATCTTAACCCTGGGTCACAAGTAATCAGTTGACTAACGATAGATTACAGAAATAATTTGTAATGTAATGTATTAACTTCTTAGCTTCAAGGACAGTAATTATTTGTGAGTAACTAAGTTAGGTACCTACCTAAGATCCAGGGTACCCCTGTCTGGATTTTAATATCACCTCGATTGACACCTCAACTCATATTAAGTACTCTGTTACTTATTTAATTGTTCATTAAAGCTATCTAATATATTATTTTCACAAAATATTCTTAAAATCCAATCTAAGTTTTCTGTAGTTTTGATTACATTAGGCATGTTACGAATTATTTTCAGGATACTGTTTGAAAATCGGGCCAAGATGGGATTCCTGAGTAAACCCACAAGGTGTTGGTGTTGGTGTTGATACTGTTTACGTGTTTATTACTAAGTGATGACTATTGACAATTTATATTTTTTAAATAACTGCTTTTTTTTCTGTATCTGGTTCATTAAAATTGATGTTATTAAAAAAAAAAATTGAGAGGTAAAGTGATCAAACAACTCCAAGGCCTTTTTAAAATCACGTAAGGCCCACGCTCCCACGTGTTTGTCCTGTTGGTGGCAATCGGCTCATAATGTATTAACCATAACGAAATGTGAGTGTCTATATGTACACTCTGCCTACCCCTTGGTTGAATACAGGAGAGATGATATTTGAAGATAGATAGAATGAAGATATTTGACAATTCAAAAGTGCCTGTAAATGGTTTAATTGAAGGAAATGCTTTGAGTTTGAGTTTGAGTTTTGATGTTACTTGTAAAGCGAACGAAAATTGAATGTATTAGAATCATTCAATTTTATTCTTAGAGGCCTGAACAATTATTGGCTTATTACAACCCGTATTTACAATTACCCAACTTGACTTTTGAGAAATTTGCTTACTATTCAGGTTTTTAATGTTTTAGTTAAAATAATTTATTTACCTACAAGCATTTATGCTAGGCTAGCGCTTGTGCACTGTTTCATGTCATTCATATGTACTTTTCATCCTAACTATGACATCTAGCGGTGACTAGTTATGTTAATCTAATCCTTGGGAACCCAACATAGACCGCTGATAAGAATGAGATAAGTATTCGTAATTACGGGATCTTTACCCCAAGACAATCACGTAGTGGGAATAAAAGAGAACTATTATAATATTACTATCTCTTGCAAATGTAATTAGTTCTGTTGTTGTCAATTAGTAAGAATAATGTGACAAACAGATAGATCAGTTGTTTGTTGGAGGATACCGCAGTCTATTGTCTTGCAAGACTTGACTTATTTATTTGTTGTGACTTGAGGAATTAAAGATTTGATACATAGTGAGTCTGAGTGAGTAACAAGTGATTAGGACATGTACTACGGAAGGAAACGCATAAGTTTTCTACTTAAGAACATGATAAAAAAGGTTTGTTTACTAGCTGTCAAAACTTAATATCGTGTCTTTATTTCTAGAAATGTTGGCGGAAGTGTGGACATGGTGTAATTTTGGTGTGCCTAACTAGCTTATTCATTTATGTTACACCCACATTTCGCCAGTTATAAATGTGGCGTGGCAAGGGATTTTCGTAAGAGGAAATGATATTGAATCTTATTAATACCCTTAGCACTCACATTTCGTTGATATCGTCTGTTCGTCACAAGGGAACTGCTTGAGCATACCGCGGGATGCTGTGGCATGTCGCGGCAGGCTTCCGCGTGCCGGGGCCATACATGTCATGTTAATGCTTTGCCTTTTCGGCTTTTGACCCCTACAAAGAGTGTCAAATAGTAGATTGTTATACAAGGGGCTTAAATGACCCATTATATACGAGGTAGTTTTTACTCCCAAACTTTAGCGAGGGAGTAAATAGAAATCGAGTTATAATGGGTTCTTAGCGCCGTGTGTTACACACTACTTTTCACTACGATTGCGAGAAAATAAAATAATCCAATACAAATAAATAAATAGTTAATAAATAGGTTATTTTATTAAAAATTTAATGTACAATTTGTACATTCAACGAGATGTTTTTTCCCGGGAACTTAATTTCAATCCTCTGTGAAGATGAATGTTGAGTTATCTATGGGGTAAACGTGGGAGATACACGTTAGTTCCAGGTTTGAGAGACCCTCGTTGGAATGCTCTGAATAGAGAATCAGCTGAGTTGACTCATTCCTTGATGTCGATGATCGTGGGCTAGTTAGGAGAATATTGATGCGTTCTGTGATCCGCTGGATGATATCAAATTTGTTTTGTATGGACTTCTCTATATACCCTTCCGCCACTTGATAGGATCTCCATCCGCCGTGGCGTTTTAGCGTTGTTATATTTGCACCAGAATCCCTCAAGAGAGTGGCGGATGTTATTTGGAAACAATGGCCAGTGTTCTGTTCCGGATTATACAAATTTAGATAGGTGGCGATTTTTTTTGGCATGTTGCAAAATTCATTTTTGCTTATAGCCGTTTTGATAGTTGACAAAAAATCTCGGCATGCCCACTCCACTCGGCCGTAAATCTTGGTTGGCTCAGACAATTTTTAAAATTTTCTACTTGTGAAGAAATTCCTCTCCTAATTTGTCTTTGTATTCGGCAGATTTATGGCTTGATGGGTTTCAGTTTCGACATTTTCCACTGCTATGTTAGCCAGGTCTATCCCGCTGCAGGCACCGCTGATTCCAACAATTAAGCAACCTGTAAAACAAAAAATAAGTGTGTTAGAACTGTATTTTGGTTTGTACGGTCTATCAATTTAGTTTGATGAAAATAATAGAAAAAGTTTTAAAAATAGAAATACCTTTGTTGCCAAGTATTTTTCATTGGTGCCTTATTTACGAAATTCTCGATATCTTTCCTTGAGAAAACTTTGATTTCTTAGCCTTGTAGCCGATGGATATTTTTTTGAGAAAAGCCGTCAAATTTACATATTTCTATATATTGACGTTATGTATTGTTTGTATAGTAGTTCGTAACATTGAATATGTGTTCCAAAGGATACATATAGGAAGGACACTTTGATATTTTTTGGAAAGTTTATCAAAATACGTAAGAAAACCTCCTTCCGTAAGCGAATCCACTCGTTTTTTGGTCCTCCACTTAGATAAATACTCCTACCATACCATGACGGCGATAGATTGAAAATTATTTCATTTCCTTTCTCTTCCATCTACAAATCAGGATCTCCATTCTCGCTAGATTGTAAAATAAATTACGGTCACCATTACAATTTGTAATATTAGAGAAAAATTCTAAAGATTTCGCGCCAATGCCTTTTTTTAGGGTTCCGTAGTAAACAAGGAATCCTTATAGTTTCGCCATGTCCGTCTGTCTGTCTGTCCGCGGCTTGGCTCAGAGACGGTTAGTACTAGAAAGCTGTAATTTGGCATATTAATTATGCCAACAAAGTGGTAAAATAAAATCAAGACAATTTTTTTTTTTTAGGGTAACTCCCCTACACGTAAAGAGGGGATGTTTTTTTTTTCCTCATCTACCCCATGTTGTGCGGTATCGTTAGAAAGGTCGTTCAAAAATATCGAGTTTGTGAAAACTATTTTTGGATTCAGGGATCCGTTTGCGAAAACTGATTTCTTTTGTTAGAGTCAAGTGTCCCCCTCCCCTGCCAGCTAAATGGTTGTACTTGGATTTGTGAAAAAAATCACAGCAGTAGTATATACTCGTATAACGAAATTAAAAGAAAAACTCAGAGTTAAGTAGGCTGTACAGGTTAACGAGTAATAATCAACCAACATAAATTTGCGGTTTGAAAAACATGATCTCCCATACATTCCGTATGGGAGAACATGTTTTTCAACTACAATGTTAAGTTTGTTCTTGGGATAAATTCATCCCAACTACGGAACCCTTCATTGTGCGTGCTCCGACACGCACTTGGCGGTTTTATAATTTCTTCTGTAGCCGCAACGCAATGTACGTACATTGCGTTCTACCGAAGAGATCAAAAATAATTTTATTTTTTATTACCTAATGAGGAGCTCGTGGCTAAGTAACAACAGCCGCACTGGTCGATCCATCAGGTTAAGCTACGCTTGTCGGGGTTGGTCAGTGGATGGGTGACCATCTTTACATACCGAGAATCCTCCGTGCCTCGGAAAGCACGTTAAGCCGTTGGTCCCGGCTGTCATTCGTAGATCTTTGACAGTCGTTACGAGTCGTCAGAAGCCCGAAAGTCTGACACCAGTCTTACCAACGGGTATCGTATTACCCAGTTACTGGGTTGTGGAGGTCAGATAGGCAGTCGCTCCTTGTAAAATACTGTTATTCAGCTGCATCTGGTTAGACTGAAACCGACCCCAACATAGTTGGGAAAAGGCTAGGCACATTGATGTTTTATTACCTAAACAGTTTTAAGTCGAGTTTTTATTTTACTTATGAATTACTTTTCACTTTACTTTTTAATTTTTGTTGGCTCGTTGGTAACAAACAAAAATTAAGAAAAAAATCCTTTTTCCCCTAGAGGAAAATATTGCTATTTTATCCCCGCTCTGGTACGTTACAATGACGGACTTTTTGAGCAAGAGGAGTGAAAAAACCTATTGCCATTGAACGGGCACAGTCTAGACACCTGACTGCTATTAAAAGATTTCTAACAGACAAAGCTAATGAAACTATGCTTGACAACAAGATTAAAGAAAAGTGGATCCGAAATCATTTTCTATTGACTCATCACCGGATATGAGAGCTCATGTCAATCATCTCGCTATGCGTTAAGTACACAAGATTAGTCAGTCGCCAAGGCTAGTAATTTTCCGAGATGGAAGAGATAATGTTTTCCACGAATTATTAATTTCATGCTTTGTTCACTATTGAAGGCTTGTGAAAACTTAGCTAGTTGTTATATTTGTCTTATGAGTACTTTCGCATACTTTTGTAACTAAGGGAGTGGTGACTCGTAAGAGTTTGAACACATGTTATAAGTACTGAAAATTATACTCTAATTTAAACAGAACGTGGTGAGTACGATATGTGATGTGGTGTTTTGTTATGTTCGTTGTGTTCATGTTATCATGGCACTGTTGTTGTTGATGTTTTCTGTTTCAATTTCGATATAATATTCGGTGTAATATATGGATATTTCGATTGTGTAGGTATATGCTGCTGTAGGGAACGAAGTGTAAACCTATAAATGTAATATTTGTATATTTAAGATCTTTGTGTAAGCTAAATAAATGAATTTGAAATGCAACTGTGATACTTTCGGTGTGTCAATACTTTTTCTGTGATCTAATGGTGTGTCAATACGCTAATACTTATCTAATGTGGACCTTAGGACCGTAATAATCTCGTGGGATAGGTGCCAGCTCGCTAATGATAGTACTATTATTTACTCAGTAATGATTGCAGCAGGAATCATCCTGTCAAAGTTCGAAGTTTATCTGTTTACACAATGTGATATCCTCTCTCAAAGCAGTTATTACGGAGATACGGTGAGGGTTTTTCTAAATATACCTAACTTATACGTGACTAAAGTTAGAACGACGCTTTAGGACAGTTAAATATTGTTTGCACTCATGGTCGTTAAGTAGTTTGAGTTATGGCCAATTCCTTACCTTATATAGGTACAGCCGGTGGTGACTCTTTTACCCAAAGCTGGGCTATCGTACTAAGAAATTTCAATAGAATAATGGGCGAACTTATACTGGTTTTGTTACCTCTGACGTACGACCGTTTCTTTATAATAATATAATAATAATATAACTTTTGCCAAGAGCCTCGACCAATACCTAAGGAGGCTCTCGTTGGGCAGCTGGATCAAGGGCTTGATTCAGAAAGTGGTACTTCTGGATACGGCTCGCATTGTCAGGAGGTTCCTCTCTCTGGAGCCCTGACCGCCGGTAGCTTGGACCCTGTTCCCGATACCGGTGGGCTACTATTTTTTATATTTTTAAATGTTTTAATATTTTTTATATTGTAATATTTAAAAATATAATTTGTAAGTATTAAAATGAAATAAAGGAAATATAACTTTTATTACAGACAACTTAGTCCATATTAGTAGGATTACAAAACAAAACAATTACAACAAAAGAGATCCTTATATGTCATGGACGGATATGACACTATGTACTGAATAAATAAAATAAATAAAACAAAAACAATGAGATCACAGCTCAAGGCATCATTGTATAATTATACAACTACACATCTTAGGGATAGTATGCCATTACATTGACATCATGTTCCCCAGTCGATTCACTGAGTTACTACACAGACATGCAGTTCAGTGAACCGCCTGAAGATCATGCTGTCAAGCCGTGCTGCAAACACCAACATTAAGGTATTAGGGCTTTTCCATAGCCTGTGTACGACAGAGGCGACTTTCTTTCTCAATAAAGCATAGAAATCACATGTTTTGGCTTGAAAAAACATACCAGAGGCACTACAGTATCTAGGAAGCCTCAGCAACGCTCTGAACGCGTTGTTATACTGAATACGTAACGCATTATAGGCTTTCTGAGTGAAGTTAGCCCACAGGCTGCTGGTATAAAAACTTTGACAGGCCTTGAATAAAGTGACTTTAACATCTACTGAGCACTTTGCAAACCTGCGAGCCAACATGTTTCCCCTTACAGCTAACGCCCTGCGTTCTCTCTCAATGTCCATATCATCTTTCAGATCTTCAGTGACTATATGACCTAAGTACTTAAAAAGCTTGACTCTTGATAAGGCCGAACCACCCATCATCACCGGGGGAACATAGTGTGGGCTCTTGTTTTTCCCAACAAAGACCAGCAGCTCACTCTTAACAGAGTTATATCTCAGACCATGTCTTTCAGCATACCCTTCACATATAGCCACCAGCCTTCTCACACCACTAATCGAAGGGCTGAGCAACACCATGTCGTCAGCATAACTGATGTTGTTAACGCATGTGTCATCAATGCGACATCCAACATAAGTGTTACTCAGCTCCTCGATCAGCTCATTCACATAAACATTAAATAATCTAGGTGAGGTCAGACCTCCCTGCCTTACCCCGCATTCTAGTTGGTAAGGGCTTGAGAAAGAATCTCCCCACCTGACACTGTTCATCTGATTTGCATACCAGTAAGACAAGATAGCTATAAGTTTGGCAGGGACACCCTCTCGCTGTAACTTTCTCCATAATATTCCGTAATCAACCAAATCAAATGCTTAATCTTTACCTTTTCAAAACTTCGCTAACATCAAAGTAGGTAGGACCCTTTTAGCCTCCAGACATCTGGTCCTTCGCTGCCTGAAGGACCAGCATTATCTACCCAATGTTAAGATCATTATCTGGAATACCTGTACTTAACAGTGACCATCACAGAACTGATACGATAAATAAATACTTACCAAAATATTGTAATCAAGATGTGGTAACGTAATATCTACAATTGTGCAATGTCGCCCTAGTTCCGAAGATAATTTTTCTATGAATTACTACCTATCTTCACGGTCATTGGTCATAATAGGCAATACATATTACTCATTATATGAATATTTTCATAGGACATAAGTATAGTTTTATAGTCGAGTTCAGGCAGCAGTCGCTTCTTCGCCTGTAAAGACTGAAAATATTTACGTTACGATGGGAGGCTTTCAGAAGATGTTTGGGAAGAGGCAAGGCTTTTGAACATAGTATATAGGGTGTAACATCGAAGTGGAAATTTTTACCATGAATTCAGTAGGTAAATCTACAGGATTATTTAAAAAAAATCTGCTGTTTTATACAAAAGTGCAATATCTATACCGTCAACATGTATGGAACAGCAAATTTCTTTTTAATGACTCTTGATAATTTTCTACGAATCATGTGCTGACTTCATGGTAACAGTTTGCCTCTGTGTCTTCATGCCGTTGTGCTATGTCCCTTACACCATTCTTAATAATTAATTTGTTTTCTCGTGTTGTGTAGGGACTTGAATAAGCGTCATGTGGTGATGGCAAGCTTGGCTGCAGACAACAACCACTCACCCATGATGGAGGTAGAGCTCGAGGAGGCGCTGGAGCTTGCAGGTTAGTATTATTTTACGGTTTTACAATTAATAATAGCTTTTGCCTGCGGCTTCGCCCGCATACCGGTCGGACGTCATTTCGAATAATTATCTCTCGAGAACGTGCTACCGGAAATAAAGTGTCACCTAACTATCTATACAAAATAACACAACCTTTTTGTTTATATTTTCACATAAAAAATATTCTCTGAACATCACCTACAATGCGATAGGAAAACTAAGGATATAGTCATTGTTTTGCTGAGTATTTTAACGAAACCAACTAATAAACTTAAATAAAAACCGGCCTAGTGCGTGTCGGACTATGAAGGATTCCGTAGTTGGGATGAATTCACCGCAAGAACAAACTTAACTTTGTAGTTGAAAAACATATTCTCCCATACGGAATGTATGGGACAACATGTTTTTGCAACCGAAAATGTACCCTACTTAGCCGTGATAGTTTTCCTTTTAATTTCGTTATACATAATATACTATTGCCGTAATTTTTTTGACATATCCAAAACCAACCATTCAGCTGGCAGGGGTCCCCACCTTGACTCTAACAAAAATTAACACTTTAAAGCTTAATATTTCGCAAACGGATCCGTGAATCCAAAAATGGTTGTCACAAAATATTTTTGAAAGACCTTTCCAATGACACATCATATAGATGAGAAAAAAAAAACATCCCCACTTTACATGTAGGGGAGTTACCCCAAAAACTTTTTATGATTTTATTTTACCACTTTGTCGGCGTGATTATTATGTATACCCATGATAAATTACAGCTTTCTAGTACAAAGAGTCTCTGAGGTAAGCCGCGGACTACTAGAAAATATGGGTTCCTTGTTTACCTCTAAAAAACACCAAATCGACCTTCCTAAGGGCCCGATTCTTACAAGGCCAAAATATTCCTAAAATTATCAAAAGGATAATTAGTATATTGCTTACGCATAGTTTTAATTTTCCGAATTTTCCCGACACGTATGCAGGTAATTAAAAATATTGCTAAACATACTTGGATTATTATAGAAAATCTATGGAATACATTAATTTTATTAATGTATTCCATAGATTTATGTACTGTAGTACTTTTGGATTTCTTATCTATTAATCCTTGTAATTGTATTTCAATAAGATAGTGCACACACGCATCAATTAAAAACTTTGAATCATGGATAAGTTAGTTAACTTATTTTGGTCAAGGTAGAAGGGATGAAGAGGCCGTTGTCGTGATATGACGTCCAGAGGGCATTTTTTTTTTTGAGGGTGGGAAATTACCAAACAACTTCTCCCGCTCTGGGCGGAGCGGGAGGGTGCGTCAGACTTTTGCTGACTAAAACCTTGTGTTCCTTCCGTTGCCTGTGTGCCGGGGCCGCGATATTCCTTTCAGACAAACTCGCAACCCCGCCAGTTGGCCGTCAGGCGTCGACCCGGGCCTGGTCCTACGTCCAGAGGGCCTTACACGAACATTACGTGAATTCTATCGATTTTTTTATTGGAAATACTCGTTTCGTATATAATATTGATTTTATTCACATATATAGATGTAACTAATTGTGTTTGCTGCGTTTTTTAAACGAAAATGTTACTTGTATTTTCGATTAAAAAATCGTGCGAATTTACGTTACGTTTTCTCCACGCGTGCTTGCTGGGCCCTCTGCCCTACTCATAAAGAGAAGGCACGAGCATTGATTACCACCCTCGCTCAAGACTAAGGGTGACTGGTAATTAGTGACTGGTACTTAACACTTTCGACTTCACGGTCTACTTTTCATGGAACTCATACGCCATGCCGCCATACATATTGCAAGTGAAACCTCCGGGAGAAAAATGGTTGGATTTTAAAACCAACATATACAGGGTGGATTTTTGAGATGGGGCAGTAAGGACGCTACGTAAGTAAGCTACCTTAACCGTTGTAGCTACAGGAAAACGGTCTTAGGCGACTGTCACTACTACTACTACTTTTTGAGACATTTTGATCTGCATTCACAGATTTTGCATTCCTATGTAGGTAAGTGGCACAAAGGTCACTCGGCTCCTGAAAATCGGTAATTGATCTGCAAGCCCTCGTTTCTTTCGGCCCACAATATTAAAATATGTTTCTTTTTTCCAGTGAAAAACTGGTAGTTTCTAGCCAATCATTGCGCTGCATTTCTTTTTAAATTGAGAAACGTTTTTTGGACTCGGTGTTATTTCGTAGGGGTGCTTTCCCCGTCCTTTGCTTACCTGGCGTCTATGTGGCGCCATCTGGTGTCTCACCTTTGCGTAAAATTCCTTATGATTATATTTTTTTAGTTCATAGAAATATAGCTACATTCCGAATTGCAGGCGCTTGTTCTGTAACAAATATTAAGTAGGTACTTACTCTCCAGTAGCATCCAGCCTTTGCCTTTTGGGTCACCCAAGAGAAAGTGATGATAGCGTCCTACTCACTTACTTTTCACCACATACAACCACTTATATATATTATTATAATAATTGTCATAATAAACATTCACTTAACGTGTTTTGCCCCGAGTCCACCGATAGGCGCTATCTTTACAGACTTACGACGCATTTAGTTGATTATATACTAGTATAATAGGTACCTAGATAATGTTTTCAAGGAAACGTCCAATCGAATTAGTGATTGTTATTTTCCTCATCAGTATTTTTCAAAGTTTATTGAGCACTAGCTTTTGCCCGCGGTTTCGCCCGCGTAAAGGTCGGAAATTATCCCATTGCCGCCGGGCAAGCCGTGGAGCGCCCGGTCCTGCCGCACAAAGCCGCACAAAGGATCGCAAAGGAAATGAAGGCGCAAAAGCCGGGGGTAGGTACGTGCCGCGCGGCAAAAGCCGGTGGCATGCCGGCATAGTGTGTAGGAGCCATTAGAACAGAATAAGTCGAATAGAATATTGTTCATTGTTGCTGCAAGTGGTTAACAAATAAGAAAATAAAAAGAATATTTTCTTACATGGGAAAGATAACTAAACTATGTAAAAGAACTATTCTTAGTAATACAGGAAAATATAGAAATATACAACTAAGTACACATGGATGTAGTAAAAAAGAAAGTACATAAAAGTCTAAGGAGTCTCCAAAATATTAATTAACTATCTTCGGCTTCTTGATACCCCGACCCACCCCGTCGCATCGCATCGGCCGTCCGCAATATTACTTTGTTTTCGCTTAGCGTTCTTTCAGACTTTTTTGTTCGGCTCCTGAGGATCGTAGCGTGATGTTAAATAGCCTTCCTCAAGAATTGGGCTAACATATGCAAAAATATTTTTTCAAATCCGACTGGTAGTGCCAGAGATTAGCGCGTTCAAACAAACAAACAAAAAAACTAACTCCAGCTTTATTAGTAGAAAATTAATATAGATTGAAGAACAACATTTCTGTAATAGTAAAATACGCAGTTTACCTTATCCATGGTCTAATAAAACAAGGTCTGGCATTCCGGAACTAACACATGCTTACGTAACTATCCAGTTGCCAGACTATTGCAACAAAACACGATTAAGGAAAGATTTTCAGAAACCAAAGCTTTTAAATTGTCGTTTCGTGTGTCTAATCAAACGAAACAATTCGATTTAAACATAAACAAAGGTAATTGATAATTAAAACTCATTGCTTTATCGGATTCGCACTGGTAATAAAGGTGGCTGGGGAGTTATTATTACAAACTTCTGGTAACACAGATGTGATGACGTAGACTCGTGTTGCCCACGTGAACACTGTGTTTCGGAATGCCATACCTGGCGAAGTATATTATTATACCATGACCTTATCAACATATCTCGCTACATTGCTCTTACAACTCTTGCAGGCACCGGCAAGTACCAGGTCCTGCACAATCTCCTGATGCTGGCCACACTGCTGGCGGCCATCTTGGAGATGATCGGCATCGCGTTCGTACTGCCTGCCGCCGCCTGCGACCTGGATATACCTGATAACTTGAAGGGGATTATCACATCTTTGCCTAATATCGGTAGGTAATACAACTAGCCTAACTAAGATGCTTTTATAAATATCTTAAGATCTTGCATGAGTTTTTTTATTTTTATTCTCTTGTGGCTACGTTATAACAGCCGCACGGGTCGATCTATAGGGGTCCAGGGTAGATCCAGGTCCAAGATCAATCCAGGGCAGGAGATCA
The DNA here is from genome assembly GCA_916701695.1 of Agrochola macilenta. Taxonomy (NCBI): domain Eukaryota; kingdom Metazoa; phylum Arthropoda; class Insecta; order Lepidoptera; family Noctuidae; genus Agrochola; species Agrochola macilenta. The sequence goes on from OU753563.1 coordinate 19,972,617, forward strand.
GGCTAAGGGGCTCGAGCCCCCCCCAAAAGTGTCTGAGTTCTTCCGTGACAAATCAAATTTTTTAGCAAGTATCACTGCCTAGTGTACAATTGTCATCAATGATCCTTAAATTAATAAGTAATATGTTTTCAAGGTTTTTTAAATAGCATGTTTTTGAATTCAACGCTCACGACGCTCGTTTTGGCCGCCATGTAGTTACGAGTATATTCACCGTCACAGAGTTATCTTTGGGAGTCTACAACCTAACAAAGTCATTGAGGAATTTACGAAAAGTAATCCGAGGAGGGTTGTAAAATGTTGTTTTGCTTTTTAGTGTTTACTTTGTTCAAAACCAAAGTAAACACTAACTGTTGGGACACTGTTTGGGATGGGTTTCCAATGTGTGGGACCAAACAACAATCCTGGATCCGACTCTGGTTGGTCCGTGGATGGGTCCCACCTTTACATACCAAGAGCACGTTAAGCCGTTGGTCCCGACTGTCATTCCTGGATCTTTGACAGTCGTTAAGGGTTGTCAGGAGCCCGCAAGTTTGACAACCAGCCTTACAAAGAGGTATCGTGTTGCCCAGTAAATGGGTTGTGGAGGTCAGACTGGCAGTCGCTCCATGTAAAATACTGGTATACAGCTGCATTCGGTTAGACTGGAAGCCGACCCCAACATAGTTGGGAAACGGCTAGGCAGATACGAAAGATCGCCCTATCAGTACCATAATTATACGTCAAACACGATCAATCACAATCTGAATCGTTTTGAAACAGATTGCAAATCCATTTTTCATTAGATCGAAAAAAAATCTGCTCAACAACGTAAATAACGTAATGAATGTTGTCGAACTGTCAAAATGAAACAAATTAGTCGAGGGTTTATGGTTTATCCTAAAAGTTGGCAACGTCGCAAATAACTGTCAAATATTTACCTGTTTTGATTCTTATAGCAATATTACTGAATAGAAATAAGAAATGTGGCTAACTAGAGAACTAGAATATGAATAATGAATTACAATTATAACATTGAATTTGATGTTGTACCCATTTTAGGTGTAAAAATCGCATTTGAAAATGTTTACAAATAGTTTTTTTACATCTAAAACGAAACATTCGGTGTTACGATATTAATTATTGAATTTCATAATGAATATTCTAGTTCGCTAGTTAGCCACATTTTTTATTTCCACACAGTAATATTGCCAAATTAATCAAAACAGTGAAATATTTGACATCTATTTGCGACGTTGCCCACCTTCAGAATAAACGCTGATAATCATTTACGAAAATGTGTTACACGATCTTGCTACTTACCAGGTAAATTGTCATAGCAATATTTCACAACATGACTCTTTGCTTTATTACCGTAGCCGGCGGTATATTTACAAACACATTTTCTGACAAGCATCATTGCGGGGTTCTGTGTCTTCTGTGTGTGTGTGTCCATGTGTCTATATCGGTGCGGTTACCAACTCCCCTCGAGAGAGGGCCTGTTTTCAAAACTATCACATACCTAAACACTAAACCCAAATTTCTCTAGTTGGGTATAGATCCCATGGACGTATAATAGAAGGCCAGTCTGGCTCTGCTTCTGAGAGTTATTATAACAATTTACCCGACCCGGGACTTAAACACAGAACCCCGAATAAAAAAACAGTAGTCGCATTTCTCATCACAAGTCCTACAGTCTACTCATTACTATTCCAGGTATAATACTAACAGCTCCATTCTGGGGCCGTGCATCAGACTCTCTGGGCAGGAAGCCAGTGCTGCTCGGCTCCCTCGCAGCATCTGGCGTGATGGCCTTCACTGCTGCCTTCATGCCTTCGCTGGTTACCTTCGCGATTTTCAAGTTCGCTTGCTCGCTGTTGTAAGTATTTATTAAAACTAGTGGTCGCCCAGAGGTCGAAATTCGACCATAATTCATTTAAATGTCATGATTCTAAGGTAGCCATCTTGTGTCAAACGCATGGTAGTGTGTGTAATGTTTTTTTTTATAAATTTAATTTATTTCTAATGTATCTTTAGGTACATAGAATAAAATGAAGTCGCTTCAGCTGTCTGTTCACTTAGATCTTTTAAATTACTCATCGGATTTTAATGTAGTTTTCAGCAATAGATAGAGTGATTCAAGAGGAAGGTTTATATGTTTAATACATACCCGTGCGAAGCCGGGCGGGTCGCTAGTATTATATAAAAATATTAACTTTCTGCACTCCTTCTCCCCATAAACTTTAACTGTGCCAAATTTCATACTCCTCCGTCCGCGTAATTTTCGTAAAAAGGGGTACAAAGTTTTTGCTTCACGTAATAATTTATTAAAATTCCTCTCTACTAGTATATTTCTTTGGCGAAGATTAAACTTATCCATTTATAGAAAAAGTATTATTTCCGATAGCGGGTTGGCGTGTTCTTGCTATTAATATTCCACAGGGTATTTAAAATTGCCTCGTTCGGCTAGTGGTGGCAAGCGCTACTGATAAGCTTGAGGACCTGGGTTCGGTTCCTAGATCGGGCAGTGTTATAATAGTATTCGTTCTTCCGTCTGACATTTCTCAGTAGCAGCACGGAGTCTGTATTTGTGTCCGGTTGATGGCAATAGGCTCGCCCCCTATTACATGGGAATTAAACATAACTGGCGAAATTGTGTACTATTAGGTATACCTCTGCCTAACCCATCGCGTATTACAGGTGTGATGTTATGTTATGTTATGTATATTTACAACGATGGCTTCCTTGTAAAACCAATTTTTTCCATTATGATTAATTTTGAGTCGTGGTAGGAGCTCGTGGCTAAGTAATAACAGCCGCACGGTTCGATCCATCAGGTTAAGCTACGCTTGCCGGGGTTGGTCTGTGGATGGGTGACCATCTTAATATACCGAGACTCCCCCGTGCCCCGAAAAGCACGTTAAGACGTTGGCCCCGGCTGTCATTTGTGGATCTTTGACAGTCGTTACGGGTCGTCAGAAACCTGAAAGCCTGACCAAGGGGTATCGTATTACCCAGTTACTGGGATGTGGAGGTCAGATAAGCCGTCGCTCCATGTAAAATACGGTATTCAGCTGCATCCGGTTAAACTGGAAGCCGATCCCAACATAGTTGGGAAAAGGCTAGGCAGATTGATTGATTAATTTTGACGAAACAAAGGGTTCTTCTATAGGTACTTGGATTCCATAAATTTGTAGAAAAATAAAGTAATACCTAAATATAAAAACATGAAAGAAGAGTTTTTTGCGCCTACAAGGCTTTCAGGTAGGTAATTTTAATTTCCATAAGAATGGTTTAAGGCTGCAAGAAGTAGATAACAAATAAATGTTAGAAAAACACATAGAAATAAAAACTCTTTTTAATTAATTTAAACCCAATTTTCTGTTATTTCAGTTTATCGAGCCCGTCATCTCTAGGCTACGCGTACGTGTCAGAGATGCTCCCGCGCAGACGCCGAGACTTTGCAGTGCTCATCACCAACGGGCTCATAAATCTACTGACTTTCTTAAGCCCTGGTAAGTTGCGAGAAACACTAACATCGACCATTTCAGTCAGCAACAAAAGTCGATCAACACTTCAGTTTTTTTACTGTTAATTATTGAGCAAAATATTTATAAGATATAGATCTGATGTAGAGCGATTTTTAAATCTTAGCATGAAATGCTGAAAAGCAATAATCGATAAGTCTGTTAAATAGGTACAGTCAGCAACTAAAGTCGATTAACTTAATACACACTTAATTTTATACAGGGTGGCAGGGACATCGACGCGAAGCCGGCTACCATGGATTCAGTACCTACATGATTCTGAACCCCCTGCGTTGAAAACTAAACTAAATTTCATGTACCTATTTAACAGGCTTTTGAATGTGTAAACTATTCAGTGTAAATGGGAGTAACGTTGCTAGCGCACGACCCCATACACATGGTTCAACTGCAGCACATCTGGCTGTCGCTGCCTTTTCGTGCCATGTTCCAATTTTCGTCTGAAACATACACTTCTTATATGCACCTCATTTATATGTAATAGCAACAAATATCTTGTAGCCAACTTTGAATCTAATTCCAAAACACTTTTTTCCTCAGTTTTTTTTCTTTTCTATTTTTCTAAAGGCACACCAACAGCTTCTGTATATGTACAATACATCTTAAGTGCTGTAGGTAACAATTAGTGCTAGCACGTAATAGGTCCAAGGAAGAGTTATCAAAACACTTACTTCACAAATCCTTCTTAATTTCCAGGTCTAGCTTGGCTCATCCTCTCCTTCGACTGGCAGTACCAGTTCGGAGCCATAGACCTGCGACCCTGGCGATTGCTGACCGCCGTGTACGCCCTGCCACTAATCCTGGCTGCGTTGGCTATGGTATTGGCTGACGAGAGCCCTAAATTCCTCATGGCCAGAGGCAAGGATAAGGAGGCACTGGCGATCGTGAGGAAAATCTATGCTGTTAATAGTGGATTGCATGCAGATAGTTTTTGCGTAAGTATATAACCCCATTTACATATCATGGCATATCATAAAAAATATGGTATAAATTATAAAAGACGTCGTATATTTTGTAGTCATAAAAACGTTTCACCTCTCAACGAGGCATCCTCAGGCTGACGATTGACTTTTTACCAACACACACACGCACACGCGACGATTTGTTACAGGGTTCTATAAGACTCTTTGAGAACAGTTTAGGCGAAAGCGTCAAGGTAGCCCGCGAAATTTAAATTTTCTTACGTTTTTTGCAATTTGAAGGTCAGTATCATGTTGTATGTTGATCTAAATATGATTTGCGGCCGAATCAAATGTTTATTTATAGAATTATAATCATAAAAATTATCAATACAACTCTCTAAGTTCATATAATCGCATTGAATTACTATTTCATGAAATCATGACATTTGACGATTGTGCTTACATAAGGAGTTGTATTGCTGATTGTAATGATTATAATTATGTAAAGCCATATTTGTTACGGTCGCAAATCATATTTTAATCAACATAAAACCTTACACTGACCTGAAAATTTTTAAAAACTAAAGAAAATTTGAATTTCGCGGGCTACCTTAGCGCATTTCCCTTAAGCGGATTAGGTTACTAAATATACGTCGTGCATTGTATTTTATAATGGATTTCCGCAAAGCCACGCCTGGATCAATTAACTAAGCTATAAATTATTTGCATCATCTAAGCACTATTTAGACGGTGCAACATTTAAACCTGAATTACCCGGTGCGATTTAATTGCCTGTGGCATTCCATAGTCAGACTATGTAGTCTCTGTTGTATACTGCAGGATATCGTCTTTAGACAGACAATACTTAAACATTATTTAGATTAGGCCCAGTTACTTTATAGTTTAACCGGGATGTTGTGCGCTGTTCCGCGTCTTGACGAATACGCGCCGCGCGGGACGCTTCGCGCTCGTGAGCATTGACGAATGAGCGGCCTGCACTGCCCCCGTCTTACCGCGTACATACCTAAAGCGCTGTACAGCGGTCTAGGTCGATAGTGACCGACGTGTGGTCATAATAGGTCTATTATGACCACACGTCGTCGGTCAGAACTAGGTAAAACAGGGACATGAGATATTTCAGTTTTATCTTTGGGATGCCGAGAGAACTGTGATAGCTCTGGTACATACAGATATAAGCAGCGGTGACCAATTACCATCAAGTATTTTTACAGCCGGTTGCAGACCAAGAGCTAAGCTAAGTCAGTTTATCTTACATAAGTACCTGATTAAGTAATTTTTCATACCTCTGTTCATAGTTTCCGGTCTGCACAGAAACAAGTATGATGCATTATCTCAGCTATGCGAGGTAAGCTTATCTCTTGGTCTGCAACCGGCTTCATGCTCGTCTGCCACCTAAAACAAAAGAATTTCATCGGAATCATTTCTAATTACAAATCAAAACCCAAAACTACAGTATAATCATTCAAAAATTATGTTTCAGGTTAAATCTCTAAAGACACCATGCGACATCAACGACTCCGAGCAGCGCGGCTCGGGCGTTGCGCTGGCGCCGAAGTCGAAGTCCGAGTCGGCGTTCGCGCTGCTGCGGCCGCCGCACCTCAAGTGGTTCGCGCTCACTGGCTTCCTCATGTTTGGACTGTTCTCTTTGTAAGATGTTCTTGTTGTATTTTTCTTTCCCACACCGCAAAGATAAACCCCATTTTTATACACAGGAGCGTATCCAGAAAGATCATAAAATTATATTGTAGGATAGGTATGGGCCTCAGTATTTTTGCCCTTGCCACTCTGGTCACCTTTGAGTTTTGCGTGGTGTATATGTATATATACAACGTAAGTAAATATACGTTCGATTCTATAATCAAAACTCAAAATTTGTCGTTCCCGGAATCCCGGGATTTTTTCTATACAAAAGTCCATTCCATAATAGCCAACACCTCAACTTTAGGTAAATATGCATCCAAATATCTCTCTCTAGTTATCTATATCTATACATAGTATAAAACAAAGTCGCTTTGCGCTGTCTGTCCCTATGTATTCTTAGATCTTTCAAACTACGCAACGGATTTTGATGCAGTTTTTTTAAATAGATAGAGTGATTCATGCGGAAGGTTTTTGTGTATAATACATTAAGGTTTTGTGTAAATTGGCTGAAATATGACGATTATTGTCGAAGATGTCGGAAAAAATCATGCCAACTGGGAGCTTTACTGGCGTACGCCGCGTAAGCCATAAGAGATACATCAAATTTATGTTTTATAGAATTGTATATCTTAAAAAGTTCAAAAATAAAGTCCGCGATAGCATATGTCTGTCTTCTAAGGATGACCTACAGTAACCATTTTTATCTTTCAGAATTTGATAAAAAATTATTTGTTATTTCCGAAGCTATTTTGACCGGTATTTTATTTATCCTTATCCAATAAAATATGTTATTTAAATCGGGCATTTAATGGACATTAAAACATGCCTTGACATCAAATCATTAAAATGAATACTTTAAAAGATATCACAGATTGACAAAATAATTATGGTTGCCGACAACGCGGGCGCAGCGGTAAGAATCAATGACTTTTCCTCGGTTAGGTATCTAACTAATCCCGAGTATGTTCCCGTGGGATATTTTCCGACATCCACGCGGGCGAAGCCGCGGGCAAAAGCTAGTAACTTATAAATATGAATATTTTCAAATCATCATCATCATCAATACAATACTAACGAAAATATTTTTTCAGCTTGAACGGCCTGTTCCTCTTCGCTCCAGACACAATCAACAAGGTGATGAGCAGCGAAGAGACCAGCGGCACTGTTTGCGAACTTATGGGTCAGTCGGATAACTCTGTAAGTTAAACTATTAAAATACCTAACATCTTATAGAAGCGATAATATCTCAGCGTGGACTGGCTAGCGAGAGATTGATAATTTTGCTATTGAGAAATGATAAAATAATATCATAGTTGTTTTTTTTATTTTTATTTATTGGATCTCCGACAGAGGTTACATAATACACCTACAAGATTACACGAATCAGAACCAATATCAGTGTCCGCTTCCAATTATAGGAGACCATATCGTTCATAATATTGGTACAGAATAAGTTTGACAAGGGCTAAAATACAGGTGGCACATCGATGCGAAAACTGATACCATGGATTCAGTACAGGATTCTGAACACCCCTGCGTTGAAATATTTCGTCGGTTATTTAAAAAAAAATTGCTGTTTCATAGAAAAGTGCAATACCTACTCAGTCAAAATGTTTGGAACAGCTGTCCCTGCCACCCTGTATTAAAACAAAATACATTAAACTGTGAACCAAACGTAAATCATACAACGGAAAATCGCGAAGGTTAAGGCAAAGATGTACCACCTCTCCTCTATTACTACTGAGAAATCTTGATGAGAAAATCTAATAACACTTTGCCCAACTTGGGAATTGAACCTCAGATAATCAATACGTTAGATGATATTTTTATAGAGGAAGAAACTTCGCATTTTTATATTTATAAAGTTTGCTATCGCAGACAGTCGGTATGTCAGATCATTATGACATATCACGCGACACTTAAAAACATTATCTGTAGATATACTTTATTGGTATAACTGCAGGGTATTAGATCTTAAATATATAGTCTAGAGTCGGGCTATCCAATGCAAAAAGAATTTTCATATCCGACTGGTAGGTAGTTCCGGAGATTACCTCCTACATACAACCTACAAACAAACAAATTTTACCTCTTTAAAATATTACGATAAAAAAAATAAAAAATCTAAATTTTCAGGCATCAAGGCCCATATGGTGTTAGTATTACATCTTACTTAAAAACTATATTAGTAACATGCAGGAAAAAAAAAGGTAACGATCATAGGAAGGTTCAACAAACTTTGTTGCCAACATGTACCTTGGTAAACCTCCCCATTGTAGACCCATCCAGCCTCTCTGCAAATACCTTCAGAATGCTGTTGCTGCTTCCCCTCACAATAATATGAATGTAGATAGAGACTATAATAAAAAAAAATAAAAAAAAACAATCAACCCAACCTGACCAATTTGGTGATACATTTCGATGCAGCATGACATGAAACGTGAAGGCTTAGTATTAGTAAACGTCATATGAAATTGATCAACAAACTCAACCTACAATCTCCTCTCTTCCAGACGTTAACAGGCAAATGCCTAGACTCGATCTCCTACCACACGTTCTACATAATGGTGGTGACGACCCTAGTGTACGGGGTGCTGGTCACGGCTGGCAGCATGAGCCCGCTCTCCAAGAAGACTCTGCTGGTCTCCATGTTCATCGTCGTTGGAATCGGCTGTCTTATTTCTGGACTTTCTACTAACAGGTACTTATTTTTATTTTATTTTATTCTCTGCTAACTTATTAGTGTTGCGTGTCGGAACATGCATATTGAAGGGTTCCGTAGTTGGGATGAATTTATACCAAGAACAAACTTAACATTAAAGATAAAAAAGATATATTTATTTGTAAATATATATGTATACAAATAAATGCAAATGCACACTCACACACAGATTTTTACAGATTTTCACTTTACATCCACATTTGTGGATGTAAAGTGAAAATCTGTGAGTTGCAACATGTTTTGCCACCATTGGCGTACCAAATAAATGATTGCCACTTGAAATACAACACAATCATGAAAGAGAGAAAAAAAAGAAAAACAAAAAAAAAGCATAACAAAATTAAAATATAACACAAACAGATTAGAAACTATCATTTAAAAAATCTTTAACATAATAGTAACATTATAAGTATAAAAAAAAATTTTAACAAAATTTGTAGAGTTTTTTGTATTCTACAATATTGATAATAAATACAAATAGCAAAAAACCAATAGGAAATGAGATATTTACAAAAAAAAACGCAAAAAACCGATTTTTGTGACCTTTGACCTTGAAATTTAATAGTTGCGTACACCCGTTATATGTAGGTTTTGAGACAACTTTTAGGTTGTCAATATACAAGTATTTACAGACTTACAGCTGGGTATCTCGAATTCCGAGGTAAACTTACTATAATGACTGGACTACAGCTAGTATCTCAGTAAAAGTGCTCATCGGTTTTAAATTTCATTCTGTCTCGATTCTCGTTCTATTTTTATTTCATATCGATCTGCTTCCAAAACCTTTGGACTTCTTATCAAACTAAAAAAATGATCCCGGGTAAAATGAATACACTATCAGGTATATGTAGATAACGTTTTCCGACCTTTGAGATCTTATTCCTGCTATGAGACATGGACTTTAGGCCCATTTATTTTTAATTAATCGACCTCTAAAATGCAGGAGTTTTTATGTGTCGGGGCATAACTCCGTCATATTATGTATACATGGATTTGCAAAATTCTTTTTTTGTTTGAAAGGGTATGCTCTCAAGGTGGTCCCATGTTAACGAAAGATGTTTACTTTAAAAGTGGTTGTATGGCTACCCGGCGGCGCGCGGCGAAGCGGAACGCGCGAAAGTACTATCGAAGAACTTCATATCTAAGCAGTTTGAAAACAAAATCCCGTGAACGCGATACCCACATGTGTTACCGCCCCGGTTCAAATGGCGGCCGAGCACTGCAAGCAGAAATAGTCCTTGCGGTGTATAGATATGAACTTCTTCGATGGTACCTACCTATCAGCTGTGCGCTCGCTCGATTCGCCGGCGTAGGTATTTACGTGGGTTACAATACTTACAATGTATTGATCGCTAATTTTATCTGATTCGAACTAGACTTTTTTATGTTTAGGCCGTGACCTGAAGTTATTTGAAGAGTAATTCCAATTTTTCCTTCATACTTTAATGGGCCTATTTAATGGGACCATCCAAATACAGAAAATAAAGCATTATTATCAATTAAATTTACATTACTTAATACATTATGCCGCTAAAATGGTTCTTTCATTAGGGATCGCGGGGTTAAGGATTCCATGGGCTCGCATTCGAGGTATGCTCTGCGAGCTGCTCGCAAAATTTCACCACTCAGTACATACACTCGCACCATCTCATAAAACTCGCGGTTAGTGAAGTCTGACATCGTGACCAGTAGGTACAAGTACGACACACGTGCAGCGCGGCGCTTGCGCGGGAAAGCGATTAGACGCGACGTCACACGACAGCGCGTGCGATGAGCGAACTGTCGGTCAGGGTCACAGCGCCCGCCACGCGGGCGGTAGGGGAGGTTTCACCCCCGTGCAACACCGCCGCTTGGGCCAGCCGCCGCGTGCGCCCATTGATATTATTCTGAATAGATTGTGTCCATATTTTGCTGATTTAAAGTAGGATAAAAAAATTAAAAAAATTGAATAAATAATGGAAATGTGTTCTATTACTGATTTTGAACCACCAAAAAAAATTTGCGCACTGGTTAATTTTTTTTTCCTGTATGTAATGATTTGAATGTATTCAAATACCAGTATTTCTCGGCTTCAGAACGTTTATTCTGAAAGTGAGCAACGTCGCAAATAGATGTCAAATATTTCGCTGTTTTTATTAATTTGGCAATATTACTGTACCTATGGAAATAAGAAATGTGGCTAACTAGCGAACTAGAATATTGATTATGAAATTTCCGCGGTCGGTTCGTGGATAGGTGACCATACATTACATATCGAGACCCCTCCGAGCGTCGGATGGGTCCGGGCTGTCATTCATAGAACTTTGACAGTCATTACGGGTAGTCAGATGCCTGACAACCATGGCAGTCTTACCAAAGGGGTATCGTGTCACCGAGTAACTGGGTTGTAGAGGTCAGATAGGCAGTCGCTCCATGTGAAGTACTGGTATTCAGCTGCATCCGGCTAGACTGGAAGCCGACCCCAACAGTTGGGGAAGGCTGATTTTATTTCTCGGCTTAAACATTTGTTGGTGAAAAACTTCTTTACGGAAAAGCGAAAAAGAAACTGTTTCCTAAGCGATTAATGGTTTGTAATATTTTAATTCATTAGAAATTTTTCGCGTGTTCTTATTATCTTATCGTACTTATCAACAATTTTCGGACTTTTTCCTTTATTTGTGCTGTGAGACCCGCTTCTTGCCAAATTACATGATTCTAGGTCAACGGGAGGTACCCTATAGGTTTTGATTTATTTGCCAGTATCAAAATATATCGCATATAATATGGATTGCGTTGACTTAGAAGCTTGATTTTTTTAGAGCCCCCTACCTACGTATTTGATATTAATTTCAACTTGATACCTCCACGCGTTCCTGAGAATAAGGATCTAAAAATAAGGGTCTAAAAGACTTTTTCCTTTATTTGTGCTGTGAGACCTGCTTCTTGCCAAATTACATGATTCTAGGTCAACGGGAGGTACCCTATAGGTTTTGATTTATTTGCCAGTATCAAAATATATCGCATATAATATCGGTGACACGATACCCCTTTGGTAAGACTGCCATGGTTGTCAGGCATCTGACTACCCGTAACGACTGTCAAAGTTCTATGAATGACAGCCCGGACCCATCCGACGCTCGGAGGGGTCTCGATATGTAATGTATGGTCACCTATCCACGAACCGACCGCGGAAATTTCATAATGAATATTCTAGTTCGCTAGTTAGCCACATTTCTTATTTCCATAGGTACAGTAATATTGGCAAATTAATAAAAACAGCGAAATATTTGACATCTATTTGCGACGTTGCTCACTTTCAGAATAAACGTTCTGAAGCCGAGAAATACTGGTATTTGAATACATTCAAATCATTTACTATACAGGAAAAGGTTTTAACCAGTGCGCAAATTTTTTTTGGTGGTTCAAAATCAGTAATAGAACACATTTCCATTATTTATTCAATTTTTTTATTTTTTTATCCTACTTTAAATCAGCAAAATATGGACACAATCTATTCGTAATAATATCAATGGGCGCGCGCGGCGGCCGGCCCAAGCGGCGGTGTTTCACGGGGGTGAAACCTCCCCTCCCGCCCGCGCGCCGGGCGCTGTGACCCTGACCGACAGTTCGCTCATCGCACGCGCTGTCGTGTGACGTCGCGTCTAATCGCTTTCCCGCGCAAGAGCCGCGCTGCACGTGTGTCGTACTTGTACCTACCGGTCACGATGTCAGACTTCACTAACCGCGAGTTTTATGAGATGGTGCGAGTGTATGTACTGAGTGGTGAATGATTGCAAGCAGCTCGAAGAGCATACCTCGAATGCGAGCCCATGGAATCCTTAACCCCGCGATCCCTAATGAAAGGACCATTTTAGCGGCATAATGTATTAAGTAATGTAAATTAAATTGATAATAATGCTTTATTTTCTGTATTTTGATGGTCCTACTCTTCAAATAACTTCAAGTCACGGCCTAAACATAAAAAAGTCTAGTTCGAATCTGATAAAATTAGCGATCAATACATTGTAAGTATTGTAACCCACGTAAATACCTACGCCGGCGAATCGAGCGAGCGCACAGCTGATAGGTGGGTACTTTCGCGCGTTCCGCTTCGCCGCGCGCCGCCGGGTAGCCATACAACCACTTTTAAAGTAAACATCTTTCGTTAACGATAACTTTTTTTTTTGTACTAAGACATATCAAAATAAAAAAAAGTATGTTCAATAAAACTCGTTTAAGTTTAATTTGTCAAAATTTGCGCAGTGGATAAAAACTTTTCCTGTATAGACAGTATGTTAAAACATACGTTTTTAAGAGAATTAATAGAATCATTCGCCCCAATTTGGAGGAGGCCTACCGGCTACCTTGTTATTAAGTTCAGTAAAACCCCCACGGATAAAATAAAAAATTGGCAATGTTGATGTTACCCCCATCCCCCACCAATGTATATACAGGGTGGCAGGGACATCGGCGCGAAAACTGTTACCATGGATTCAGTACATGATTTTGAACTGAACCTGCACTGAAATATTTCATTGGAAATTTAAAAAAAAAACAGCTGTTTCAATACCTACGCAGTCAAAATGTATGGAAAGCTCTTTCTTTTTTAATAACCTACGAAAAATATCAACTCATGATCGTGTACTGAATCCATGGCAACAGTTTTTGCGTAGATGTCCCTGCCACCCTGTATAATCGTATAATTATTGATGCTAATAATCTAGTCATGCTCAAAGAAGACATAAGAACATAATCAGCTAGAACCCGTAGACCTCTGTCATTAACCCCTCAGTAATTAAAAACCGAGGATCGAGATTGGCATGGAGAATTGAATCTTCGAAGGAGCACTTCTAAACATGATGCCATGCTGGGGTGCATAAGCACGCTTTTGTCTTAGAGTTGACTCATATAGGCACTGTCTCACTGTTAGATAGGCACATCACGTGTTGTGACATTAGATTAATTACTACGGATAAGTAATCAGTAAAGAAATTACTATACTCAAACCTTTTATACAAAAGAAAACAACCGACTTCCAAAAAAAAACACTATTTCTGAAAAATAACTTTATTTCGGAATTCGTTGTAGAATTTTCGTAAAGTCGGTTCTTTTTTTTGTTGTAAATATGATTTTAATTTTTTTTTTTTCTTGTGGTACTTACCCCCTTCTCATTCGAATACGACTACCTGAGGAAGTTATGATAACATCATCCATATAGTCGAAGTGGGAAAAATATGTATTATTGAACCTAACTCAAAAGTACCCAAGCAAAGTTAATAAAATGTACTACATATATGGGACCACCTTGAGAGCATACCCTTTCAAACAAAAAAAGAATTTTGCAAATCCATGTATACATAATATGACGGAGTTATATAAAAACAAAATTGCCAACACATAAAAACTCCTGCTTTTTAGAGATCGATTAATAAAAAATTAATGGGCCTAAAGTCCACGTCTCATAGCAGGAATAAGATCTCAAAGGTCGGAAAACGTTATCTACATATACCTGATAGTGTATTCATTTTTACTGCTTTATTGCACCCGGGATCATTTTTTTAGTTTGATAAGAAGTCCAAAGGTTTTGGAAGCAGATCGATATGAAATAAAAATAGAACGAGAATCGAGACAGAATGAAATTTAAAACCGATGAGCACTTTTACTGAGATACTAGCTGTAGTCCAGTAATTATAGTAAGTTTACCTCGGAATTCGAGATACCCAGCTGTAAGTCTGTAAATACTTGTATATTGACAACCTAAAAGTTGTCTCAAAACCTACATATAACGGGTGTACGCAACTATTAAATTTCAAGGTCAAAGGTCACAAAAGTCGGTTTTTTGCGGTTATTTTTGTAAATATCTCATTTCCTATTGGTTTTTTGCTATTTGTATTTATTATCAATATTGTAGAATACAAAATTCTCTACAAATTTTGTTTAAATTTAATATAATAGTTAATAAAAATTTACAAATATTTATAATCATTGAATTATCGATAGTTCATCAACTATATATGGCGCGTTTTCGACCGGAGGCACCGGTTGACCTGAAGTGATGCTGTGACCGCGCGCTCTCCGCCCTCTATCTCGAAAACGGTTCACCGTATAAAAAAAAAATTTAAACAAAATTTGTAGAGAATTTTGTATTCACATTATTATATATATATATACATATTGATAATAAATACAAATAGCAAAAAACCCATAGGAAATGAGATATTTACAAAAAAAGCGCAAAAAACCGATTTTTGTGATCTTTGACCTTGAAATGTAATAGTTGCGTACACCCTACCATATGTAGGTTTTGAGACAACTTTTAGGGTGTCAATATACAAGTATTTACAGACTTACAGCTGGGTATCTCGAATTCCGAGATTCTTACCTAATTTAAGCTTAAATGACTGGACTACGGTGCGCCCGCTACTTATTCTGGGATCCAGGATGAAAAGTCCTTTGTCCTTCTCCGGGTCATGGTCTACCCATGTGCCAAATTTCATCCAAATCCGTTCAGCCGTTTAGTGTTCTATGTTATGGGGTTTGGTTTCCGCACTTAGTCCTTCAGTGGACCATTGTGCGTGGGCCATAGCGGCCGTTGGTGGTTATTCCAACCAGCCCACCTCCCTCCAGAAGTTAATTAAATCTCCTGGTCTGTTCAGAACATCTGTGAAAGATCTGGGTGTCCCGAGGGTCTGTGTTCTAATCTGGGTGACGCCTGTGCATTCAAAAAGCACGTGCGTGACGGTTTCCTCAGCCTCCATGCACGCCCTGCACAGAGGACTGTCCGTTATGCCTATTGTGTGAAAGTGTTTGTTCAGCGAGCAGTGGCCCGTGATGGCCGTTTAGTGCCGTTTAGTGTGAAAGCGTCACAAACAAACAAACTCGCACGTAGATCGCACGTTTTGTACATACATGAAGTAAACATACTCGTATATGTACCTATAATAATGTGTGGGCTAAGTAGTATTAAAATAACTGGATAAAATAAGCACCAACTTTTATAATACCTACCTTTCTTTACAGGCTCTTAGCTGGAGTAGCGATGTCATCCCTCCAGCTTACAGCACTGGGCATCGGCCCTCTCACAGCGTACGTCGTGCATCTGTTCCCCACGTCTTTGAGGTAAATATTCTTACTTATCCGGCTTATCGCAGTCTGCAGGTAGCCGGTCCTAAGTAACACTTAAAATAGGAGAAACAGTTGATCTTCAAAAATAATTACCTACCTACTGAGTTTGGAACATCTTGCTGAATTGGACGCTGATCTCTTACCTTTAGATAAGGCTAGATTCGAGGATGGTAAACTATTATGTAAGTAGGTATGTAGACGGTTTTATGGATCGTTAGACCTTCGAATTTATATGGTAACAAACACACAGAAAGAAAAATAAAGAATCAAAGTGGGTACCTACTTACGTTTATGGATATTAGAACAGGCTGAGCAGGGTATGGGTAGAGTTTATTCATCATAGGCTGCTAGAGGCCGAGAGACGAACGCGACTTCTTTCTACTTAACACGTTCAGTGCCAGGAGCCCTCCTGGAGCGTTCACCTAGTCGCATATAGCTTGCCGGGAGCCCTCGCTGAAGGCTCATTTTAAATGTAGGTTTTTCTTAGCGAATACAACATACTAAACCGTGAAAATAAAATCTGAACATTCACAAAAAATGTAAAGGTTGGAAACTACTAATAGCGACTAGACCACCCAAAACAAAATTTTACTTTGTTTTACAGTGTTTTATAACACGGTTTTAAACCTAATACCTTTGACCATCCTTTAGCGCAAACGTAATGCCGGCAACCCTCCCGGAGGTTTCAGTTCCAATATGTATGGCGGCATGGCGTATGAGTTCTATGAAAACTGGTTGGAGTCGAAAGTGTTTCAAGTACCTTAGTTTTCTCAGATTACACAAACGCCCTTGGGGGTTTCCACATCTCGCGATGCTATAACAATTTACAACATAAAGCTCCTGCTTTAAACAAAAGCAAATATTTTGCTCTACTCAACCGTTTCATAGATATAACAGTACATAATGTTTAATTATATAATCCGAAATAATATAAGTAGCCATAAAGATACTGGAGTACCGAATAACAACGAAATAGCGACAAAGATATGATGTAAGTATTTTTGTCTTAGGTAAATCTATTGGTAATCTTTATTAGTTAGGAGGCAATCAAGCATTTTGAGATTTTTCGTAGCCACCTCTTCTTTATACCTAAAACTGGTATGTATGTGTTCCTTGTGCTCTATAAACCACGAAACTGCCGGTTTTAAGAGGAGGAAGTGGGGACGCGCATAGCTGTGACGTCACAAAGATGGTGGCTGACCGTTTCAAGTTTTTGTTAATTTTTCGAGTTCTATTGCACCAATTTCGATGTTTGATACGTCATTTAGAAGGTTATTTGTCTATGATTGCTTTTTTAAAACCTACTAATTAAGTATTGTGGTTGTTAAAATATTAAGAAAAATATATATTTTTTTTTTCGTATACATTTTCATTTTTACCGGTATAACTAAAATAAGATAAAACATAAGCGTAAGTTCATAACAAAAATTATAGTACGTTTCTTTACCTTACCAAAAATATAGACATCATTGTTGTACAATAATAAACAAACAAGTTGTGAGCAATTCCGTAAAAAAAGTACCACCTCTTGCTTGATTCCCATTTGGTTTTCTAAGGTATGAGACTACGAGATTAAATAACGAAAAAGATATGTAAATAATTATTTGAGACAAATAGCTTATTTATTTTCATTTCAAATTACATACCGTACTTTTTACAAATACAAGTACACAAATATCACAAGTCAAGCAACATTTGCAAGCTGTCTGGGACAATACTCGCTGCAACATCATTTGTTATTTCTGTGATATTATTTTCTAAACCCTCTATCAAAGGCAAATCATGCTTAATTTTTTGAGCGACGTGGGAAACAAGAACCATTTAAATACTTAATTTCAGTTGCGATAGGATCCTACACCCTCTATCTACATCTGAATACATCGTCTGTCTCAGCTATTTGTTTTAAGCGATCAACAACCTGTTTGGACTGAACCTGAACCAACTTTACAAATGCTCCTATTTAAATATGTATTTTTCTTTTGACATAAGATACAAATATTGAGGTTGGTTGCTTCGATAATGCTTCGTGACCAGCGCTGCTGGACTTCCGATTCTTCGAAATACTCATAAAAAAAGTAAATTATATTTAATACAATGCTGGCCAAGATGGTCTTGGTTATAGCAACCACATTTATGTAAACACCCCATGACGGCGGAATATACATAAATTACACATTTTTGGCCTTTTATAACATCACTCAAGTTGCCTTGTCTGGAACTGTTTGTTGTTTTAGAAACCTGTTCTCGATGCACTTTAAATTAGCATTGTTAGTGAATCCTGCGAAGCAACTTTTGTGCCATTTTACATGGAGGTGATTTAAAATATCGATACCTGAAAAATATAATTTTGGTTAAAAAGATATCGGTAAAAGTATACAGAAAGACTAGATCTACAACCAAACCATCCGACTGACGTCACATGGGTCGGGGTACACATCGACCAAAATCGCTTCAACATCGTCACAGTGTTTTTATTTCAAAATTTTGTTTTACTGTTTGTGTATATATTAATCACGCCGACAAAGTAGTAAAATAAAATTTGCCCCTGCCAAATTACAGAGTTCTACTACTTAGAGTCTCTGAGCTAAGCCGCGGCCAGACAGACGGACAGACCTGGCTAAAACTAAGAGAATTCTTTGTTGGCTACGAGTCCCTAAAAATCATGAAATGTAGCTCATTCTGAAATCTTTTGCCACTTTAGCTGGTGAGTGACGGAGCTGTGCTCGGGTTGATTGAAATACGTGGATTTCGTACCCAAAAGTATAATGTCTGTAATTTATCACTTAGCCAATGCTAATTGAACGAGCAAAAAATCAGCATAATCGAACATATAACTAGCAAAGTTGCTTCCTTACATACCTATTGCCTACTTACTTAAATTTCACATACTCGACATCGCATCGACCAGTTACAATTTTATTATATACTATGTATAGTTATAGAGTAAAGATAGACATAAGTGGACAAGCGGGTAATCGGGTAGGTATGATTACTTGTCTTTAAAACGTATCTAAATGTAGGAAGTCAATTACCCAGAAGTCGATCAAATTAATTTGTTCAAGAAGAATCTAAGAACTTCTTGCGAGTCTCAAACGATTCTTAGAACTTTCCAATATTATAGTGTATTATAATAATATAGTGTATTTATAGTAATATTATATGTGGCTTCACGCAGGTCTTTGGTGCCACCTTGACATAATTATAACACATAAGTCTCAGCTTGTCGTGGAACGATTTGAACTTGTTGGTTGCAAAACTGCTACGGGTTGCAGCTCCATAATTCACGGTCGTCACTCAGCAACTCGTACATGAGTGCAATCAATACTCGTCCCCACGATAAAACAGATTAATTTTAACTTTTACTAGAATAAGTAACATACCATATCCAAACTGAACCGATTATGGCGAGCGAATGACAGAATTTGCGAGCCGTCGAGCGTCGTCGGCCGTCACGCGCGGTCATACGTTGTTGCGGTCACTTGCTTTACGGTAATGGTCACAAATCGTTTGTTTAGTATCGTATAACGATGTTATTTATCTTTTTGATAAGGTAAAAGAACGTGCTTTAATCTTAATGATGACATATTACGCAAAAGTATCTCATTATTGAGTTAAACTGGTCATATTTCTATTCATGTGCAAAAGTATATGAAAAAAAAAAACATACTTTTTAAAATATTTCAATAATCACAGAGCTTACAAAATATGTTTTATAAAGCAATCATAGACAATTTAATAACCTTTTAAATGACGTATCAAACAACGAAATTGATGCGATAGAATTCGAGAAATCAACAAAAACTTGAAACGGTCAGCTGCCATCTTTGGGACGTCACAGCTATGATCGTCCCCACTTCCTCCTCTTAAAACCGGCAGTTTCGTGGTCTATAGAGCACAAGGAACACATACATACCAGTTTTAGGTATAAAGAAGAGGTGGCTACGAACATCGTGAAGGAGACGACTTATTAAATATTTGCCTACTGTCTGACATTTGGAACTTTCCAAGATATGTCGAAGACAAACAACATTATTTGTCAAAATCTATGTTGGATTTATAATTATTACTAAATCATTCTCGTCCTCTAAAAAATATGCTATTGTAACATAAATCGCAATCACCGCACTGCGAAATAGGTACGACTACATAAATTGAAAGGCATTTTAATAAAACACAGATAAACAGCTCAAAGATAAATAATTAAATTGTCTTTTTAAAATGGTGAAGTTTTCAGAAAAATAAGCTTGAAAGATTTGGCGTGATTCTCAGTTTTTTTACCGCATTAAACTTCAGAAATTAATTACACTATGTAATATAAACTTAATCTAAAATATTCAGAGACTAATTTAACATATATTTTTTCCAAATCATTAACACTATTCGTTTAGAAGTGATCCTCAGTATAAAATCAATAAAAGTCGGTTATCGTCGCCGTAAAATACTATATTTAGAAATAAAGTTGCCTACACTCTACGGATTTAGACAATAGCATATGATCCTGTTGGGACATGCTAATAGATCATCATCATGCTCAGCCCTATTCCAAAAAAACAATGGATGGATTGTGTGAAAGCTTCTAGATAAGAATTCTAGAGCATGGTCTTATAACCACCCGTTATTTTAGTTAAGAGCGTTGATTTTGAAAGTTGGCAACGTCGCAAATAGATGTCAAATATTTCCCTGTTTTGATTAATTTGGCAATATTACTGTATGGAAATAAGAAATGTGGCTAACTACCGAACTAGAATATTGATTATGAAATACAATCATTAATATCATAACACCGAATATTTAGTTTTAGATGTAAAAAAAGTATTTGGATACTTTCCAAATGCCTTTTTTACACCTAAAACGGTTAGAACATCAATTTCAGTGTTATAATTGCAATTCATTATTAATATTCTAGTTCGCTAGTTAGCCACATTTCTTATTTCCATACAGTAATATTGCCAAATTAATAAAAACAGGTATTTGCGACGTTGCCGACTTTTAGGATAAACTCTCTTAAAATAAAAGCCTAAACTCTTGTATACTACAGATTTTGCCGATCGACACGTGATAAAACAATATCGAGTAAATTTATCAATAATAATAATAAAAACTTTATTTCAGACTAAGGTCCATATTTTTGTTAGTATTTTGGTTTTTAGTAACAATGGTGCTTAAAGTAGGTTAGTATTGTTAGTTTACACGAACTAAATTCATTTATATAGACCTATGACTGTCCCCACCCAGTGTCCCTGAAAGGGACAGTCCGGTCTGGCAGCGATAATTTTTAGAATGCTGTTGTCACTACCATGCAGGCGCTGTAGTAAGGAGGCCGCTTTCTTTCGCATGATGGCATGGAAACCATCTGTGCGAGCCTCCGCGATCATTCCCGAGGCGCTACAACGCCATGGCAGTCCCAACAGCATCCTAAAAGCATTATTAAATTGAACACGCAAGATGTTGTATGCTCGGCGAGTGTATGATACCCACAGGCCACTCGCGTAAAAGGACTGATAGAACGCCTTAAACAGGGTTACTTTGACGTCTGTAGTACAACGAGCGAACCTACGGGCAAGCATATTGCTCCTCACAGACAACGCCCTGCGCTCCCTCTCTATATCTACGTCATCTCTTAGGTCGCTCGTAACAATGTGGCCAAGGTACCTAAAACTATTAACAATTGTCAGTGCTACTCCGTTGAGACTTATGGGCGGAACACTGCGCGGCTGCTGCTTAGGTGCCTTAAATACAAGAAGGTCACTCTTCTTCGAGTTGTATATTAAGCCATGCTCCTCCGCATAGGTCTCGCAGGTGGATAACAACTTCTTCAACCCACCCACCCATCAATAACAGACGATCGACTTCATAATTTTCGTCGTAAATCTGTAAGAAGCTGACAGATCTTATTGACCGTCAAAACAGTCTCTCAAGCAACAATAACACCATTGTCAAAAAATCATGTAGTCTTTAACGATGGTAGTCTTATTCAATCTTCCTTCCCCAGGGGCACAGCTGTTGGTGCAGTGATGATGTTCGGCAGGATAGGCTCCGTCGTCGGCGCCAACGCAGCCGGGGTGTCGCTCAGCGCCGCCTGCATGGTCACCTTCTACGCCTTCGCACTTCTAGTCTTTTGTAAGTAACCCCAAAATTTTCTGATCACATTTTTATCTGATCTAGTTACTGTAAATGTGGTGCTACAAATCATCCAGTAAACACATGTTCACGACGTAACAACATCTGAACTACTAAAGAAAGAGCCTTCGCCAAAGTTATTCTGTCTAAGGTCAGGGTCACAGAGGTCTGCTCTGTGACCCTGACCTTGGACAGAATAACTTTGGCGAAGGCTCTTTCTTCACCTATCTGGAAGCAGTTGCATTTCCTTGAAGATTCCGTAACCCCGTTGCTATTGATATCCATCGTGTGGATTCAATAGGATAAACCTTCATAAAACCATTTTTTTTTATCAAAATCAACTATTTTGGGGTTGGCTTCAAGTCCAACCGAATGCAACGGAATACCAATATTAAACATGGACCGCCCGCCTATCTGACCACCACAACCCAGTTACTGGGTAACACGATACCTAAGTACCTCTTGGTAAGTCTGATTGTCAGAATATTAGGCTTCTGACTACCTACGAGTATGTACGTTACGTATCAGTAGTTACGACAACCGGAACCAACGGCTTAACATGCTTTCCGAGGCACGGAGGTCGCAAAATTTACCTAACGGACGGACACCCATCCACAAACCGACCGCGGCAAGCGTAGCTTAGCCTTCGATCGACCCTGTTGCTGCTGTTATTATTGACCAACGCCCACGAGTCCCTTCTCAAATTCTCATTCTTTCCATCACACTACGAAACAAAGAGGTACATAATTATTATAGAGATATCGACATCCTGCTTTACGAAATACCAAGCTCTTAACTTAATAGATGATTTTATGTGTCCGTGGCCCAGAAGATCGAGGTTCCGTCCGTCAACTGACGGATAACCTAAATGACCGTTCATGAGATACCAGTGATGGAGCGTAGACCTTACACCTGGATTACGATAATTATTTGAACAGGGTTTCCCCAATACCAACCTTTACCATTCAAACATAATAAAATGTGTAATTCTAGCTAATATTATAAATGCGAAAGTGAGTTCGTTTGTTACCCTTTCTCGCTAAAACGGCTGAATGGATTTGTATGAAATTTGGCACACAGATAGACCACGACCTGGATCGCAGACAAAGTCGCGGGAAACAGCTAATAAATAATTCGAACTAATGTTATAAATTAGAAAGTGATTTTGTTTGTTTGTTTGTTACGCTTTCATGCTAAAACGGCTGAACGAATTTGGATGGAATTAGGCACATGGTTAGACCATGACCTGTGTTAGGACATACGCTACTTTGTATCCTGAATCGTAGACGACGTCGCGTGCAACAGCTTGTCTTTTTAGGGTTCCGTAATAAACAAGGAACCCTTATAGTTTCACCATGTCCGTCTGTCTGTCTGTATGTCTGTCCGTCCGTCTGTCCGTTTCACCATGTCCGATTAGTAGTAGAAAGCTGTAATTTGGCATATGTATACATATTAATCATGCCGACAAAGTGGTACAATCTATTATCTACAAGGTATTTTTTTTTCCTCGTCTATTCCATGTGGTGGCATATCATTAGAAAGGTCGTTCAAAAATATTGTGAGTTTGTTAAAACCATTTTTGGATTCAGGGATCCGTTTGCGAAATATTAAGCTTTTAACTGAATTTTTTTGTTAGAGTCAAGTGTCCCCCCCTGCCAGCTAAATGGTTGTACTTGGATTTGTGAAAAAATTCACAGCAGTAGTATTGTATATAACGAAATTAAAAGGAAAACTATCAGAGCTAAGTAGGCTGTACAGGTTGACGAGTAATAATCAACCAACTTAAATTTATTTAATTTTAAGCCTACCTACTGTTTTACCAACTTTATGGAATACGATAAAGAATTGAGAATTGTGTTAGGTAAAAAGGTTAAAACTCCAATAAATACCACAAAAAATTGAATTTTTAAAAGATAAAGGTTTAAAGATAAACCTGTGAATAAAGGGTATCAATGAATAAATAAATTAATAATAATAAGTTTATGCTTTATGTATTTATTGTGTATGTAAATGGTACACCACTGACTACCTGCAGTATTGTCTCTCCTTCTCCCTTGAATCCATCCAAAGGTTGTCTGTAAAAGATCACTTTTAGCGATAAGACCGCCCATTGTGTCACAATATGTAACATTTCTAAATTTATTTCTGTAATTTGTATGGTGTGCATAATAAAGAATATTCTATCTATCTATCTAAATACTCTTAAAATGGCGAATACAGCTCCTCTAGATGAAACAAGCCACTTTTTAGCGTTAGGAAAGACTTGTAGCCACTACACAGTACCTACACACCTACACCTGCAAATTCCTACTACTTACATTCGTTTTCATATTCGTATTCGTTTCGTTTAGCCTATAAACTGTATAAACCATACACATACATAAACTCACCCCTTTTGTACCATTGTGGTAGGCAGAGACTAAAGAACGCAGCTTGCTACGATCCTTACATACTTCTTTTGCTACTTATGTGATACAGCAATAAAAAAAATAAAAAAAAATAAAATCAATTATTATAAATAAATAATAATACATTATTATAATATTTAAATTATTATATAACTAATAATTATTATTTATTTCCTTTATTTCACTATTTTCATATAAATTATATTAGAATAAAAAATATAAAAACATCAAGAAATTAAAAAATATTTGCCCTCCGGTATAGGGAACAGGGTCCAAGCTACCGGCGAGATAGACGATAGAGGAACCTCCTAACAATTCGAGCCGTGTCCAGGAGTACCTGCTTTCTGAATCAAGCCCTTAATCCAGCTGCCCAACGAGAGCCTCCAGGAGTACTTACTTTCTGACTCAATGCGAGCTGCGTCCAGGAGTACTTGCTTTCTGAATCAAGTCCTTAATCCAGCTGCACAACGAGACCCTCCTGGTGTTGGTCGAGGATCTTGGAAATTAAGGCATAGGCTGATACTAATATCGGCACAGTGATCGCTGAGTCCACATCCCAAATGTCGACAAACTCGCGAGTCAAGTCATACTTGATTTTTTTATCTTTTTCGGATTTCACGAGGTTCTCGTCATCCCGACCGTTCGACCGTTATATCAATAATCATTGCGTCCCGCTCTCCTCGATCCACCAGCACTATATTAGGTTTATTGGCAACACTAGTCCTGTCAGTGATGATGGATCGATCCCAGTACAATGTGATATTTCCATTTTCGAGAACTGGGTCGGGCACAACCCTGTATTTCAGAGCAAGTTGCTGATGGATAAATCTGGCTAAAAGGTTGTGTCTATGCAAGTATTATTCGTTAGCTGGACGAGAACACCCGGATATAATGTGTCGGATTGATTCTCCCGAACGGTGGCATGCCCGACAGATGTCAATTATTTATTTAATTGTTATACCAGTTACACAGTTTGTAATCAAAAATTATGCAGTAGGTTATTTTTATTTCAACCGATCTTTATCGACACTTGGAGAAAGCAACGTGAGATTACCAATTGACTTTTATCCGTAATTGACAATTTATCGATAATCGACATCTTGACGTGATTTCGTGCTCAAATGATTTTTTATTTTTGCCTTATCAACGATATTAATACACACATAATTTGAACAACTTCAGTGTACGTCGGTATATGTATTAGAATGTTATCTAAAGCCAGATGGCAGATAACGGACTCCTGTAGTTTTTAAAGTTATCATTAATACACTGTTTCCATGCTGATCTTTTGAAACAAAGTACGCTTATAATAAAACTTATCAAACAATTTTTTATAATGGTTGTAAATTTTGGTTGTTGTTAAATATTTTCTACACTGATTAGGAAGTGGAAGGAAAATTTTGGAAAATAAAGATAAACACTCTTCAGTTGATTATTACGCCACGTGTGCAAATAGTAGTGAAGTCGAATTTCTTAACGTGTTTTATGTACATCACTACAGCGCCATTTACACGATGCTTCTTTCTTACTTATGGCATACAATTAAATTGAAGCAGCAAATGAGTTGCATCGCTGTTTAGACGGTGCAACTTATATTTTTGCTTTTTTAACACTTTCGACTCCACCGCCTTTTCATAGAACTCATACGCCATGCCACCATACATATTGGAAGTGAAACCTCCGGGAGGATTACCTGCAATACGTTTGCGCTAAAGTTAACCATCGCGGATGGTCAACGGCATTAAGTTTAAAACCGTGTTATAAAACACTATAAAACGAAGTAATACGTACTTTCCAACCTTTTAAATTTTTAACGAAAATTTGTAACCATGAACAAAAAATAATAAAAATGCTTGGATTTTAAAACCAAGCATACACAAATAAATCTTGTTAAAATATACATCAGATTTTATTTTCACGGTTTATAATGCTGTATTCGCTAAGAAAAACTTACATTTAAAATGAGCCCTCCAGGAGGCCTCCCGACACTGAACGTGTTAAATCTGGCATTATGGTATACCTTGGACACTATCACCAATATACGAGTAAGGTAAAAATCACACCGCTCTATCCATAATAAAGATTATGTCGTATCTGTAGATCTGGTGGAGTTACCTATATCAAAAAAAATTGCATTAGTATCGTGTGCTACTGAAATAACTCACTCATAACCGCCGGTAGAACGACGACTTAGTACTCTCATCAGCTAATTATATCCATCAACCTTTGTGTTGTCATACTGTAGGAGTCTAGGACAAAGGCCTCGCTTTTCTCCTTCCACTTATCTCCATGTCTATGATGTCAAGCAGGCGCATCCGCAGTGCGCGGTCCCATGGCGCGGGTCAAGGGGGTCATGACCCCCTCCAAAATTATTTAAGCTGTCGAGAGCCTGAATGATTTACGTGTCTTACTAACTAACGTGTAGTACATGTGCCACAGTGACCCCAAATAAGCTTAAACAAAAACATTAAGAAAAAATGCCCGTTATAAAAATAGAGGACGCAAGAGCGAGCGAAGTAAACTCGGGAATTTGGGCACCACTACGCTCGGATTAAGGCCAGATTTCAATACCCGAACTGTTGTAAAACCAGTTTAAGCTTTTTTCTTGACAAAGTAAGTTCTCTTTCTGTATAATGGTCAAAAGAAAACAGAACCTATTCAAAGCGGGGTGCTAAAATTTTGAGGCTCGCTTCGCTCGCTTGTCTTGCTTGGTTCTTGAGCTATTTTTCATAAGTCGACAAAGTAAGTCATTCTTAGTTCTTTTGGAATTATCATTAAAAAAACTGACGTATCCAAGAGTGTGCAAAATTTTTGAGCTCGCTTCATTCACTCTTGTATTTTACATTTTCATAGTTGCTTGGTATTTCTTTCATAGGTCGACAATGTAACTCCTATTTCTGTTTGAAAATGGAAATCAAATCCTAACCTATCCCGAGACGGGGTAT